>OV277862.1:40573785-50573785 GCA_922989275.2 Gari tellinella
GAGCTCAAGATCTCAAAAGTTTGACTGGTTTGTCATTTCTTTCTGAAGATTACAATTTTGAAGAAGAAAATAATTTACTTTATGTATACCAGGATGAGGGTATAGAGACATCAAGAAAACTGATTGAACAGTTTTGGTAAAACTCAATTATAAGACAGCGGATAAAGTAGCATTTAAGGTATAGAGTGTGTCTTTAGAAACAAATAGAACTGTATTCTACATGAAAACGGTGCAGACTCTGATCAGACAGCTCCTTAAGGAGCTGTCTGATCTGAGTCTATATATACACTGTTTCAAAAAAGTGTGAAATTACAGTTATAGCAGGAGAAAAGTTAGAAATCTTTTGAAAAAAAAAGAAGAGAACTTTATTTATTTTACATCGATTAAGAAACAAGCTACATTAACATATACAAATCACTCTTGATGGGTTGTATCTTTTGAAATGGGCAGTATGTACAGGTTTGACTCCACTGAAAGTATTGTGTGGAACCAATTTTGTTGCGTAGGATATTTTGTGGATCAAATTAAGCCTTGAAGGAAGCTGTCAATGAGTATAAAGTCTTTGAAAATAATCGAGAAACAATTTTGCACTTCAACCTATTAACGTCTCGTGTTTCCACAGAAATGACATCAGCGAAAATAGTGTACAGCAGTGTGGAACAATGTGTCATTAGGTTTGCAGTATATTAAGTCTTATTGCTGGTGGCGGATATTTGTGCCACAGTGATTACCTTTGCAAACAGTTTGGATCCTGATGAGACGCCGCGTAACGCGACGTCTCATCAGGACCTAAACTGTTTGACACTCTGACTCTGTTTTGAAATGAAATTAGAAAGTTCTATTATTAGAACAATAGCAGACGACAATTTTTGCAGAAGAAAGAATTACCCAGCATGCAAAGAGTTGAGCGTATATCCAGTATCTATACTTCATTATAACATTACATAATAACATGTCTTGTTCTTATGATGAAGGAGAGAAAGAAACAATATTGTATTTCACATTCGAAAAATGTATCATTGGAATTGACCCACTATCTTATAGCCTGTTTCTAGTATTGAAGACATGTTACCACTAACAGCCTGTTTTAACCTATTATCCCGTAGTAGCCTGTTTCTAGTTTTGAAGACAGGTTACCACTTAAAGCAGGTTGAAAGTAAAGCAGAATGCGCCTTAAAGCTTTAAGCTATCATCTTCTAGAAAACAGAAAATATGTCTTGTGGTGCATAACTATTTTCTATAGTTGAGGAATATATTTAAGGCACATTTATGGAGTAATGGTTTTAGCTGAGATAAAGAAAATATCTTTTATAATGTATATTCATGATTGTGTAAAGTGGAACTATTTTCTTCAGTGGATGAATAAACTTAAGGCACGAAATAGCATATTAATGGGGTAATGGGTTAAATAACACTGTCCCCTGCCTCCTCCTCCTACCAACGCCTGGCTTGGTGACTGCTTCGAAATACAGCGTCAGAGATTCACAGTACACACTTAAAATGTTTCTGAACTTATATTTTAATCAACCCTTGGGAAAATAAATAAATAATACTATAAAATATCAGGAAAATTGTCTCACAATAGATGACAAATATCCCTGCAGGATAAATGTGGTGTCTCTAATATAGTAAATTAACCCTTACGATGCTGGAACTGGATATAAACATCCTTTGCAAACAGTCTAGACCCATTTCACAGGGCTCTGCACTGCAATGTGCGCTACTTTTAACTCTTTCAACACTAAGTAACTCTTGTGGGTCTTTAGGTTCCCTTGTGGATCGTTTTAGTTACTAAAACATGAACCAGTCTACTTGGAATTATGGGTAGTTTAATAAATACTGGTCTAAATTGGAAAACAGTGCAGACCCTGATCAGAGGGCTCCTATAGGAGCCCTCTGATCTTGGTCTACACTGTTTTTAAATGTAATGAGTATATTTTAAACAGGTTCATGGTGTTTAAAGAGTTCAATACTTTTGCCACACACTCCTTGAGAGTCAATGTAAATTTGTCATTTACCAGAAAAGGGTGAGTTCATTTGAAAACTAAATATTGTAAGCCGTAACACGTTCCAATATGGTAATTGAATAAATTTGTTTCAAGAATTCACAATTTCTGTTTTGGTAAGTAGTTTTAGTTGTTACAAATTGCTTAACCTTTAGCCTGTAAAGAGCTACTCTACTCATACTTGCAAACAGACTTGATCTAGATCAGATTCTAATTTATTTGCATCTGATCTGGATCAAACCTGTTTGAAGCTAGTAGATGAATACCTATAATTTATATACCAGTAAAAATAATCATTGTATGTGTTGCCAATGAAATTGTTTTACAGTAAACAATATCATAGCAAGTTACCGTTACCCCATAAATATACCTTTTTACACATTCAATTTAGTTCACCACTAAAGAAAATAGTCCAACTTTATATGGTCATGAATATGTATTGTAATAAATATTTTCTTTATTCTCACAGATGGCAGCTGAAACCTGGCTGAAAGTAAAGCAGAATGCCCCTAAACTCACATTTCCATCACTTTCAGCCTGCTATAAGTGGTTAGAAACAGGCTTTGGAGTAAAGGGTTAAGACTAGAAAGTTTTGAAAATGAGAATAACTGAATTATGTCATCCTCGTCTACAAACTCTTCATGCAGAAGTAACCTAACTAAAAACTTAGTCTGGCACGGAATAAATACTTACAGCTAGAGCTTGCAGCAAAAAGTTACAGTGTTGCCTATACTTCTTACAAGGCTAGTGGTGATTCTATTGGTATTCCTAAATCATTTGTATCCAGAGTATAATTCCTGTTTAAGAAGTCTTGTTTCTGACTTAACCCATTACCCCATAGACGGTTTCTAGTAAGAAGATAGGTAACCACTTAAAGCAGGTTGAAAGTAAAGAAGAATGTGCCTTATTTTCAGTCTGCTTTATGTTACAATATAGAAAATAATTATTTTGGTGCATATTCATGACTGTATAAATGGAACTATTTGTTTCAGTAGAGAAATAAATTAATGGTGTAAAAATGTTATTTATGGAGTAAATGTGGGAAAGGGTAAAAGCAGACTGAAAGTAAAACAGAATGCTATGGTCAGTCTTCCTCTTATACCTTTGGCCTGCTTTAACCCATTACCCCATAGCCTGTTTCTAGTTTTGAAGATATATGACCACTTAAAGCAGGTTGAAAGTAAAGCAGAATGCGCCTTATGGCGCATTCTGCTTTACTTTCAACCTGCTTTAAGCTATTATCTGCTAGAATATAGAAAATATTTCTTATGATTACTTTTTGCTGCAAGCTCTAAAAGGTTGAATATTTCATGTAATGAGAAGTTTACCTGCAAATGGCAGAACCCCTTCAATATTATCTGCATCAAGAGACCTTTAAGTATTTTTTGCCAATATATATACTACTTGAAGCCTGCTTTCTTATTTTCCCCAATTGTATTGATCTAAAGCAACATTAATAAGAATGTCAAGCAGTTTACATCCCACTGATCACATGCCCAATTACTCAGCACCTGATCAGGATCCAAACTGTTGGTAACTTTGAATTTCATTTAGTTGTCAATTCAATTAGCAGTTCAATAGTGAAACACTGCAGGTTACAAGTTTTGCCCCTGTTTTACAACTTGGAGTGGCACTCTGGCAGGCTGATTGATTGGTTCCCTGTATACGATCACAGAGCCAGCAGGCAACCAGGATGAGTGAGTACTCACATACCTGTTGATTTTTAGGCTTAACCGTTACAACACCGTATACCTGTATGGAAATTCTTGGCAAACAGTTTGGATTCAGATCAGGCCCAACTAACGTGGGGCCTGATCTGTATCCAACATCTTGTTTCCTATAACGTTTGTTGTTGCTTTGTACTTTTTCACTGCTGCAATTATTGTTGTCTGATGTTTCTGTCAAATTTACCTATTAGATATTTGGCAAAAGAAACATAAAGAGTGACAAACATTTTGAACCCAGATCAGACGCCACTTCACACGGTGTCTGATCATCTAAAGTCATACTGTTTGCAAATGTACAGCCAAATCATGTCTATAACTCTAAGGGTATTAATTTTCCCTCCCGGTAACAACTTCCTTGGAACAACACATACAATTTTTGTCTCCCATTGGTTGTTGTTGAAGAGAGGGAGCACTGTAAGTTCTACATTATGCACTCTTGAATATGCACCAGAAGAAATATATCCTAAAAGACTTAACTCTTTAACCCATTGAAAATAGGTGACTACTTAAAGCAGGTTGAAAGTAAAGCAGAATGTGCCTTAGGCACATTCTGCTTTACTTTCAGCCTGCTTTAAGCTTCCATCTACAAGAATAAAGAAACTATTCCTTATGATACATAATTATGCATGACTGTATTAAATGGAACCGTTTTCTTCAGCGGAGGAATAAACTTAATGCGCTAAAAGGCGCTACTATGAGGCAGGCTGAAAGTAAAACAGAACGCTATGGTCAGCCTTCCTCTTATACCTGTGGCCTGCTTTAAGCAACCAGACTGTCTCTCAAATACTGAAAACACACTATGGGGGAAATAGTTAATCAGCTGTCAATCAAGAACATTGATTAGAACAAGCATGTCCAAAACTAATTGAAAGTTTGACAGGGTTGAGGAGATTTGGTTTCCCATAGTTTCATTATACTTTTTTTAACTGTTTCAACACTAAGTAACTCTTGTTGGTTATTAGATTCCCTTGTGGATCATTTTAGTTACCAAAAAATGAACCAGTCTACATGGAATTCTGGGTATTTAAAAAAATACTGGTCTAAATTAGCAAAAAGTGTAGACCCAGATCAGAGGGCTCCTATAGGAGCCCTCTGATCTGGGTCTACACTGTTTGCAAGTGTAATAAGTATATTTTAAACAGGTCTATGGTGTTGAAAGAGTTAAAGTCAATACTTGCAATGCTGAGCACAGTTTGACTTACATTTTGAAACAGTCTGGATCCTGATCAGATGCAAAGTAAATCACAATTTGATCAGGATACAAGCTGTTTGACCCTTAATAAAAGTATCAATATTTCTTCCAACAAAAGTGCCTAAAATGTAAATCTGAGAAAAAATAACAAGCACACAGCAATCTTTTAAGCGGATGGTATTTTACAGCAGCGAATTGGTTATAATGTGTCAAATCAACTGAAGAGAAAATAATGAAAATTTCAGTCGGTGTAGGCTGCCAATTTGTTTCCAAATAACTGATCAGTTCTGGCAGCACCAGCATAGTGTCTGCTTACAAAGTGTTAGCTGCAGAGTTGATGACTTTTCTTTAATTGAAATGACACCTATTTACCTAACACTGACTAGCATATAAATCCTTCCAAATGCAGAAGTTTTCAAATGTAAATTATGTATACGAAAAAAAACCAAGAGGACCTTAAAGGCCCTAATATCTCTCACCTGTTGTAATGAAGCTCGATAGCTTTCACCCATTTCAATCTAAATCCATTCAAATTTGTAGTATGGCATGTAAACAATTTTAGAATACAACCTCATAATTCTAGTATAGTAGAGTACATCAAGGGCAGATAACTAGAGCCTAAACAATACTGAAATGAAGCCTTTTCTAGCATTTCAAAGTATATCAAGGGCAAATAACTATTGTCACAATGATTAGATTTCAACAATAATTAGTGCACTCCTTTGAGAACTTATAGCTATATACTTTGTGTGCAAGTATAATCAAAATCCATTGAAAACTGTAGTTGCAAGAGTGTAAATGCTGTTTGATATGGCATTTTCAGCAATTCAAGGGTATATAACTCCTGACCTATTTTTGTCCGATTTCAACCATAGTCCAACTCCTCTGAACTCTTATGGTCATATACAATCTGAGCAAGTTTGAGAAAGATTGGATAATAAATCTTGTGGCCTCTAGAGTGTAAACACTAAAATGACTAACGACGGACGAGGGACATTCAAGGATTGCAAAAGCTGACCCTGAGCTAGCTCAGGTGAGCTACAAGACTTCAGTTTAAGACTACTCATAGAAGTGCTTATAGAAAATGTTTCAGAATACAAAAAGTAAAACAAACAGTGTAGATCCTGATCAGCCCTCTGATCAGTGCATTCACAGTTTATAAAATATATTGTTAGTGGATTCCAGCTTGGGTGAATTTGAAAGACTTACACAAGCTGGTAATGAGAAATATTTGTGAGGTGGAACCAACCTATACACTTTATACTTACACATGAACAGCACACAAAGACGATGAGGAATCCTTCAATGGCCCCAGCCATACCAACAATCCATGTCATTCGGATGAACAGAAGAACACCAAATATATTCTGGATACAGGGAAGGTACACACCAAGAAGTGTGCCAAGGCGAGCCTGGAAAAAATAAAACAATTAACCCATTACTCCACAGCCTGTGCATTGTTTTGAAAACAAATGTGCCTAAGGGCTCATTCTGCTTTACTTTCAGAAACAAGATTGTGTGTCACTCAGACAATAAAGAGTCAATTTCATATACAGTGCTCCCTCCCTAAAATGATTCCCTTCCTATAACAATGCTTGCTGCTGTTTCCAAAACATGACAACTTTGTCTAGAACCTTTTCACTGCTGCAATATCATCTGCTTAAAATTGTTCTCTAAGTTAAGTATTGGACATTTTGACAGAAAAAAATTAATGACAAGTGACAAACAGTTTGTATCCAGATCAGACGCTGTTTTATACGTCTGATCTTGGTTCAAACTTTTTGCAAATGTAAGACAAGCCATACTTATTGTCCCTCCCTATAACAATTCCCTCTGAACAACACACACAACCTAATCTCCAACTTGGTGTTATTGTAGAGAGGGAACACTGAACTATTATTCTCAAAATGATTCTTTTTTAGGACTCAAAGGATAACTTAATTTATATTCAACAGATTGTCATGTGAATTTTATGTTTCACAGCAATTCATTTCAAAATATTGCTCCAATTATTGATTTTCAATAAAATTCAACTTTTCCAAGGAAGGAAAGTTAAAATTGATTAGCAAAATAATTAACAACAGGAAAGAAACAGACAGCAACAGGTACAGTGGAAAATATGTAATTCTTCCCCATTAAATCTTTCAACACCATGGACCTGTTTAAAATATACTAATTACATTTGCAAACAGTGTAGACCAAGATCAGAGGGCTCCTATAGGAGCCCTCTGATCAGGGTCTACACTGTTGCTAATTTAGAGCAGTATTTATTAGACTACCGGTACCCAAAATTCCAACTACCGGTACCCAAAATTCCATGTAGACTGCTACATGTTTTCATAACATAAAAGATCCGAAAGGGAAAATAATAACTCACACTTGAGTTAATTACATGTACTGAGTGTTGAAAAAGTTAACTGTGTAGCTAATAATATGTTTGTCTTAACAGATTGGATCCTGATGCGATGCCAAGTAGTATTCATAATGTCTTGCTCTGCACTCTAAAAGAAGGTTAAAGTGTTTGTGGCCTATTTGTGCAGAAACTATGGAAGCACTAAATCCAGATGTTTACAGCGCTCTCTCTCTACAACGACAATCAACAGACGACAACAATTGTGTGCGTTGTTTGGAGGGAGTCCTTATAGGGAGGGAAGTATGCAAACAGCTTGAATCCAGATCAGACGCCGCGTTACGCGGTGTCTGACCTGGATTCAAGCTGTTTTTCACGTGTCATTAAGTATTTTGTCAAAATGTCCATTATGTAACTTTGAGAAAAACAGCAGACTACAGTTTTAAGCCAACGACATTGCAGTTGAAAATAGTTTGACCATAATTTTCATGTTTAGGAAACTGCAACAAGGGTTGTTGTAAGGAGGAAGTTGTTGTTGGGAGGGTCGTTGAAGAGAGGGAGCAGTGTATTTAGTTGAGTGTTATCTGGATCCAGACTGTTTTCAAAGATCCTTAGAGGCCCTGAAAGATAGGCAGGTCTCTGGGGTTATATTATATGTTTAGACACTTACTTTTGAGTCACTTTTCTTCTTTTCACTTGCATTTGGTTCGATCCCTCCATGATAGTTGGCTAGCCTACTGAGAAGTGTTGAGATTCTTCCTTGATGGTGGATGTCATCCTGTGGATAATGAACACACAACAATTTCAAACATTGCTACATGTATCATTGAGCTTATAACACTTATTCATGCTGACATTTATTAACCCTTTACTCCATAACCAGCTTTAAATTTTAAAGACAGAAAACCACTTAAAGCAGGCTGAAAGTAAAGCAGAATGCACCTTAAGGTGTATTCTGCTTTACTTTCAGCCTGCTTTAAGCTATTATCTGCTAAACTATAGAAAATATTTCTTATGAGTTTAATTTGTGACAGTATAAATAGGAACTATTTTCTTCAGTAGAGAAATTAATTAAAAGCGTAAAAAGGCGTATTTATGGGGTAATGGGTTAAGATACTATCTAGTAAACTATAGATAATATTTCTTACAGCACATATTCATACAGCACATATTCATGACTGTATAAAGAAGAACTATTTTCTTCAGTGGAGGAATAAATTAAACGCGTAAAAAGATGTATTTATGGGGTAATGATTTCATGTTAACTGTTCATTGTTTACTAAAAGGAATAGTCCATTTGGAAAGTAAGCACTGTAAGGGATAACTCTCGTCTGACCAGCATAGGCATCAAATTATACAGAGAAAATTAAATTTACATTCATTTATCTCAGTTTTCAGAGGTTTCAACATTATAAACTCATCTCTCAGAAATAATTCTGGTTGGCTTGAGACACTCTGATTTAATTATGCTCCCAGAGTTTCCTTAATTACAAGACTAGTACCCTAATAATTCTGGCATCATTCATAGGAAAGTGAATGCATTTCAATATCAAGTAAATCACCTTGGTAACATATTCGCTGATTTGGTACAGCCACATCTATACAACAATCAGTAACAATTTAACCCATTACCCCATAAACACACCTTTTTATGCCTCTTATTTATTCCTCCAATGAAAAAAATAGTCTATTTTATACAATCATGAATATGTACCATAAGGAATATTTTCTATACTCTAACTATCATAGTTTAACGCAGGCTGAAAGTAAAGTAAAACCTGCTTTAAATGGTCACCTATCTCCAATACTAGAAACAGGCTATAGGGTAATGGGATAATATAGAAAACAAGGATATGCCGGTTAAACTATAGTCATTGAGCGGTTAATACAATACAAAAGTAATGCTGACAGCACCTAAATGAGCATTCTGCCATTCTATGTTACTTTTGTTTTGCATTATAAGCTACCACCTGTCATACAGACTTATACATTATTTGTGAATGGCTCTATATTACCAATTTACTCTTCCCCTGTCATATCCAAGAGGAAAAGTCCTTAACTTGGGGTTGAGGTGTAGGGATGTTTTGTAGTGTTTAAAGCACTTTCTGTGGTCTCCAATTTCGCACAATCGATATCCACCACAAAATAAGTGAAAACAAACATCGCAGAATAACACCTCTACATGGTATTCAATCTCTGTCAGAAAACATTTCAATCTATTGTCTTAAATTTTATAACCCAGAAAACGGCTGCCATCAGAAAAAGTTCCCTGAGTATAACATTAAAAGCACTATATATGTATTTGTCGTCTGCGAAAGTTGCCGTCCACGCCAATACTCAGTGTTGATTTATTTATTATTTTGTTCTTTATAAAATCTCATCAGATGTCAAACAGTTTGGATCCAGATGAGATGCCAAGTTACTTTTGAAAAACTCTCCCAGAATGCAAAGTCAGTTGCTATCATCATGAGAATTTCTCATACCAATAATCTTAAACATTTGTGCCTTAAACTATATGATTATATGTTTGTATGCTATCTAATATATCTTAACAGCTCATAATTTTCTGTCAATTTCATTCATTTATTTTAACATAAATGTTTTCGCAATAAAATATTTTCAATTTGAGAAAATAAAAAGACATCCGAATATATTTCCATTTTGAATGCTGAACAAATCTCTCATCTTCTTCAAAATTGTTATCTGCTCAATTTCTACTATCAAACAGTACTGTAATGACCCTTAGTATTGGGACAGACAGGCTTGAGCAAACAGTGTAGACCCTGACCAGACTGCTCCCTAGGGATCAGTCCGATCAGTGTCTACACTGGTTGCTATTCAGTTTGTAGTTTTTGGACAAATTATTGTGATAAAAGCAATTACAGTAAAACCCCTCTATTACGACCACTAAATTATGTTAATTATTAGGGTGTTTTACGGTAGGTGACCGCTTAAAGCAAGGTGACAGTGAAACAGAAAGCTCCTTAGGAGCTTTCTGTTTCACTGTCACCTTGCTTTAAGCTGTCACCTGTATATTATACAATTAGCCTTCGTTTTAGTGGTCGTAATAGCGAGGTTTTACTGTAGTTTAAACTGCAAGATAATTACAACAGTTATACAGTGTCCCATTTTTAAAAAAAAAATATTATGGATAAGATTTATATTTTCTAGAAATACAATCCAAGTTGCAAACAATTTGGATCCAGATCAGAAGCAATACTATGCAGCATCTGATCAGGGTCCGTACTGTTTGCAAAATGCAACTACTTGTTCCTAGCACTGTTAGAGCACTAATTGCCTACAATTAATGGCTGTACATATAGGTAATGATTTTTTTAAACCCTTTTCTCCACATAAGCATGACCGGACACCTCTACTACTACTCCAAAACAAATGCCAAAATTCAATATCAAATTGACAATAATAAGTGGTGTTAAATACAGGTGGCAGCCTTCTGCTTTACTTTCATCTTGCTTTAAGCAGTCACTTGCTTCAAACACGTTTGGATATATGGTAGGTGATATACCCATTAGGCTAGGGAGGAAAGAATTAATGTTAGACATAGTTCACAAAATAACTGGCATCACTTCAACTGCAATCTTTAAAAGCATAGATAATTGTTCACAATGTCAGGTCTTGTATACTTTCATCTTGCTTTAAGCAGTCACTAGCCTCAAACACAGTTGGATATAGGTGATTTACCAATTTGGTTAGGAAGAAAGAATTAATATTTAAGATCACAAATAATGGGCACCTATCAACTGCCATCTTTAAAAGCATAAAAGCTGACTGTGTCCTGCTAATTGTTCACATGTTTTGTATACTTGTCCTGCTAATTGTTCACATGTCTTGTACAGTTGTTTCTTACCTCATAGAGGGCCATTTGATTGGAGTAGGTTGACAACTCATCTGCATTGGTGAGAGGGTCCACATCTTTGTCATCTCCTGAAAATAATCAAGGAAAACTTGTAAAACACAATAATAGCCAACAAATTATATGGGAGCTTTCTGCATTACTTCTGTCCTGTATTAAGCAATGCACTGTAAGCTTCCTGTGTATGGTTATAACCTATTACTCCATAAATAAACCATTAGCGGCATTATCTTAAAGTATACAGTTATGCTTCACTACTGCATGAAAGGCAGCAATATTTGACTTGTATAAGTAATATAATTCTGGGTAGTTTAAGAGACAGCAAACAGTGTAGACCCAGATCAAAGGGTTCCTCTAGGAACCTTCTGATCTGGGTCTACATTGTTTGCAAATGTAATGAGTATATTTTAACGAGGTTGTGTTAACCCTTAACCCCATAGTCTGTTTCTAGTTATGAATAATAAAATTATGCACTACAAGAAATATGTTCTATATCCTAACAGATGGAAATAGCCTAAAGCAGGCTGAAAGAAAAGCAGAATGCGCATAAAGGAATATTCTGCTTTACTTTAAACCTGCTTTAAGTTGTCACATATCTTCAATACTAGAAACGGGCTATGGAGTAAAGAGACAATGTATAAGCTAGCTGTATCGTCCCACAGTAAAACACTACATGGAATTAATTGAGTACAGTAGAACCTCTCTATAACGGCCACTATTTTTGCTTGATTATTGGATGTTTAAGGCAGTTGACTGCTTAAAGCAAGGTGACAGTGAAACAGAAAGCTCCTTTAGGAGCTTTGTTTCACTGCCACCTTGTTTTAAGCTATCACCTGTCTTTTATACTATGAATTATCCTTCCTTTTAGTGGCCGTAATAGAGAGGTTTTACTGTATAATATGCCACGGATTAATAATCAGCAGAGTGCTTTGACATTCAGGTATTGCCAATCTTTATCAGTACTGTAACTGTATAGCAATCTAATGGGAAACTTTGTGATAGCCCAGGACTCTGGATAAGAGGGAGTTAACCAAACATCTCCATCATAGCCTTTTTCGGCGGAGCTGACTGTTTTCTATTTAGACACACTTTAATATTTGGCCACACATTTCAACCAATAATATTTGATCAGAAATTTAGAATTAAGAGCACCTTTTGAAACTGAATAGTCTGATTGGATAGTAGCCAGGGCTCCAGATAAGGGAATTGTTTCAAAACTTAAAATCTTTATTTGTGCATTAAACCCTGTGGTGTCACTATACATATGAATTGTCTCTTCAAGACAATCAAAATGAGTGGTAATACCATAGGGTTTGGTGCTAAAAGAGGTGAAAAAATGTGATTTGTTTAGTTTACTCACTCTTATCTGGAGCCCTGTAGGCTGGTTTATGTCCCATTACAGTTTTACATGATGTGGACTGTGGGTGTAAAATTTAGAGATACAGGCTGTCTGTTTACTACACTAGGCCACAGAATTGACAAAATTATGCTATGATCTGAAATCTATTTATAGATATACAGAGGAAGCTAGGTGTTTCATAATTGTTTACAACCAATTTGTTTTAATTGTTAACTATTTGTACACATTTGCCATACATTAAAAGCAATATTTTATATATGAATAGCCTCAAGTGAGTTAAACACAATTGTGTTGTTTCATCATTATTTACAAGAGTGAAGTACAGTAGATTGTTGTATCTGTACATTTGTGTATGCTATAGTTTGTTTCAAGAAACTCTATGAATGGAACAATAGATTAATGTGAGGATCTCCCACCAGTAGCTAGGATATGAGTTAAATTATTGTTTTGTTTTGCATTTCTGTACATGATAGTTTTGCATTTTAAATAAAATTTACTGTTTCAATTGAATACTTGTATTTTTTGCTTTTCAATCCAAGATATATATTCTTTGAAAACCTCAATTTAATTCAATTTTGCACACCCATCTATATAGCCTTAGTTCAACCACTCATTCCGCCGAATATCTTTTTTAAAGATATTTCTTGTTCTAGCATTGGAGATAGGTAACCACTTAAAGCAGACTGAGAGTAAAGCAGAATGCGCCTTAAGGCACTTTGTGTTTTACTTTCAACCTGCTTTAAGTGATTACCTGTTTTCAAAGCTAGAAACAGACTATATAATTTTTTGGGGTTAAAGAAAACCAAACTCTAAACTGTACAAAAGTTCTTGTACATGTTAACCCTTTGAACCCTAGTCCCGCATATAGGCGTCCTTTTCAAACAGTATACATGAGAAAAGTGCACTTGTCCTATGCAAACAGTGAATACTCAGATCAGAGGGCTCCTTACGGAGCCCTCTGATCTGGGTCTTCACTGTTTGTCATAATGCCAAACATTGACAAAAACAACCCTTAAAAGTCAGAAATGGACTAGACTAAAATGGAAACTGGGATTGTCCATTTGAAGTTATAGGGAGGAAAGAGTTAAACAGATTGAAGTCCAATAAGATTCTGAATTAACTGGTGTGTGATCTAGCTCAAAACTGTTTGCAATGGGCATAAGGTTTTTAGTATAAAAGCATTTATCAGGGAACAATAACGTCTTCTGCACTGTAAAACATACATGTCATATAAACTATCCCTTCAAACAAGCTAGATCCTGGTCTCAAATCATATTTTCTACACTAGTAAGGCTCCAGATAAGGGGGGTATTTCAAAAACTAAAATCTTTATTTCTACTTGAAACCCTATGGTGTCACTACTCATTAGAATCGTCTCGAAGAGACGATTCTAATGAGTAGTAACATCATAGGATTTGATGCTAAAATAAGTGAGAAACTGTTGAATTTGTGCAGTTTACTCCCTCTTATCTGGAGCTCTAACAGTAACAGTAACAGTCTACATCACATGTATTTGATAAAGTGTAAATTTAGGCTTCTTTTCTCACGGTGCAACTCATAATCTATAATTAAGGCCAATTAAGAACTAATAATTCTCACTCATTTTCTCATCTTAAAATGCATAAAATCAACAAAACAATCAAATGCCAGAACAATAGCCTAATAGTCTTTCCATCTCAATCTTTCATAAAATTAGATTATGAATTTTTACAATCCTACAGAGATAATTATTTTCTTTTTGGACTGCATGGGTCTCAATTCTTTTCTCCCTGAACTTTCAAATGGACATTTTCAGTCTTCAATTTAGTCTAGTCCATTTTGGACTATTTCAAAGGGTAGTTATTGTTTTTTGTCAATGTATTGCAAAATGACAAGCAGAGCAGACCCTGATCAGAGGGCTCCCCTCTCATCTTGGTCTTCACTGTTTGTATAGGACATATGTACCTCTGTTTGCATAGGGTTCACCCTTTACATCATAGCATGTTTTAAATTCTGAAGACATATGACCAATTAAAGCAGGTTGAAAGTAATACAGAATGTACATTAAGGCACATTCTGCTTTACTTTCTACCTGCTTTAAAAAACCCATCTACTATCGGATATAGAAACCATTGTTTATGACGCATATTCATGACTGTATAAAATGCAGATATTTTCATAAGGGGATGAATAAATTAAAGGCGTAAATATGTGTATCTATGGACTAATGGGTTAAGTATGAGTCAGGTTGTTATAGTGGGGTATAACTGTTGTAATATCAATCAGAGACAGGATTCCTGGTTACAAGGTTACAAAGTTTTTGAGTTGAGTCTGAAGTAGTTCTCAAGCATTTGATTGGTCAGATTTGAGCCTAGGCTCAAATCTGACCAATCAACTGCTTGAGAACAATATCAGACTCGAACTAAGACACTTTATAACCTTGGAGCCTGGTTACAATCCTCATCAAAACACAGTTTAACTCTTTGAATGCTGAGTAGGTTTTTCGTCTGCAACAATTGTCGCCTGCTACTGTTCTAAAAATAGATTTATCAAAATTTATTTTCAAAACAGGGACAGAGTGTTAATCAGTTTGCATCTTATTGAGATGCCTGGTTTTGTGACGTTTCATCAGGATCCAAACTGTTTGCAAAGGTTAACATGGGTTCACCGCTAGCGTGCCAAGAGTTATGTGAGAATTTGTACATTCATTGTGTAATGTCTAGACCGGGTATAATAAACATATTATACTAGCAAAATATATAATCTAAGAAAGCAGACATCTTCAGTATAATTCCAGATAAAAGTGCAATAAAAATTTCCAATATTTTCTCTTTACGTTATCCAAAAATATATAGATGGCCATATTCAATGTTACAAAATAAGAGTACACTGAGCATTTCAATTTTTTTGTCCATATAACATATTAACCCTTTACTCCATAGCCCATTTCTAGTTTTGTAGACAGGCGATTACTTAATAAGAAATAGTACAGCCCGCTGAGGGCCTTCTTGCATTATAGTGACCGACCAGTCAGCCCCAAAATAGTTTACGCCCGAAGCCGAAAGCTGAGGGCCGTAAACTATTTTGGGGCTGACTGGGAGGTCACTATAATGCAAGGAGGCCCGAGGTGGGCTGTACTATTTCTTATAGTATACCGCACTTCTAATTAGGATCAAAACAATTCTGTGTATTGTCAAGTAATGTACACGTATATATGTGTGTGTATTGATTACCTCCCTTTAATAAAATTTTGCATTTGTAGTAACTATTAAGCTTCCTTATGTATACTTGAATCTACACTTTCCATATTATGAAACTTTTAATGTAAAATTAATTTTTAAAATATATTGTATGATCTTTGATTAAATCGCAAACACTCAAAGCTAATATTTTGTAAAAAAAAGAAAGAAATTATTCAAACGTTTTTTTAAGACTAAAACAGATCAACTCTGTAAGTCACAACTAATCTCTATGAGTCTTATATTTATCATAGATAACTTTCAAAATAAATTTCACATTTTATTTACAAGTAACCTAGATCTACTTGGACATGGCTAATATTTGCTAAAAGTGACGGTAGTTATTTCAAGTTTCATTACGCAATCATCACGACGTCATCATATGACGTCAGCGGGCACTATCGTAAAATAGTGACCGCTTGCTCGTACAAAGATAAAGAAGGAGCCTACGTAGGTAAGGTATACTATAAGCAGGTAGAAAGTAAAGAAGAATGTGCCATAAGGCACATTCTGCTTCACTTTCAGCCTGCTTTGAGGTTTTTTATGTCTGTTTTTGCCATATAACTGGTCTAATTGGAAGACTGCTTTAAGCTATCAGGATAAAGAAAATATTTCTTAAATTGTACATTCATTACTGTATAAAAGGGAATTATTTTCTCCAGTGGAGGAATTAGTTAAATGTGTAAAAAGGTGTATCTCTGGAGAACAGTTTATACTAACCAAATATATTACAAGAAAATTGTACGTGAAAGAAGGATGCCTGAAGTATGTTAGCTTGACCAATTATTATGCAAACCCTACCATCAATAAACACTGCAAAAACTTGACCCAAGATCACAGAGGTCAAGGTTACCAAACTGCAATGCATCATGACATATTCATTCAGGCAAGCTGTGCCACCCTAAATGCTGTACTTAGTTAATTCAACTCTTTAAACATCAAGGACATGTTTAATAAATCTTAATAAAATATACTCATTACATTTGCAAACAGTGTAGACTCTGATCAGGGTCTACACTGTTTGCTAATTTAGACCAGAATTTAATAAAAACTACCCAGATTCCCAAGTAGACTTGTTCATGTTTTGGCAACTAAAAAGAGCCATAAGGGACTCTAATAACCCACAGGAGCTACTTAGTGTTGAAAGACTGAACATTGAGATGTAGACAAGAGAAATTAAAGAGTATGTGGCAGGGCATGAAAATAGAAATATCACATTTTCCAGATAAGTATCTATCAACTAAAATTTCCATATTTTTATCATTCACATACTAGTATAGACCATCTTGAAAATTGGCATACAACCAAATATGTTATCGACAATAAATAAAGTCCAGAGCACCAGATAAGGGTAGTTTTTCAAAAACTAAAATCTTTATTTCTGAATTAAACCCTATGGTGTCACTACTCATTAGAATCGTCTCTTCGAGACGATTCTAATGAGTAGTAACACCATAGGATTTGGTGCTAAAAATAGTGAGAAAATGTTGGATTTGTTGAAAAAACTACCTCTTATCTGGAGCCCTGAAGTCATTATTATTATTATTTATCATCATTATCACCATACTCCTATATCATTATTATATTGCGTGGCTACGTACTCATTTACTGAGAATCATCTCAGGGATACTTCTTAAGAGAACTCACAACCTTTTTTTTGTGACAACATATTTTTATGGAGTTTATCATTTTTGAAGTGAACTGCTACCCATCCCTCTTATTTCTCCCCTTATTTCGAGCTGATAAAAAGATGACATTTACATGTATAGTTATGCAAACACAGTGAAAATGATAAGATGGTAAGTGGGGCAATTTATTATTGAATATTAATTACTAAAGTCAAAATTTGATACTTCGAACTCGCTCTGGTTCGAACATACCCATATTTCAAAGTTAAAACGTGGCTTAGCCACGTTTTAACTTTGAAATATGGGTATGTTCGACTTAAGCGAGATGGATTGATTGAAAATTAAGTGTATGAAATACTGGTAAAGTCAGTTTAAGCCAGTTCAAAAATCGAGTTTCGACTGTATTTTCCATGTACCAAACCACTAACCAAATCGCCCTTTCTCCTCATCAACGTCTTCTCAACTCTTTCAAGATTGGGAATATCTATTATCTGATGAAAACATTGTCAGATGACATAAGAAATTGGCCAGATTGCCATATTGTTTACACAAGAACATGGTTTAAAGGACAAATAAGTTGGATCTTGTTTGGGTTGGTTTGTTTATTAACCCGTTACCCCATAGCCTGTTTCTAGAATTGGAAATGGGTGACAACTTTAAGCAGGTTGAAAGTAAAGCAGAATGTGCCTTCAGGTGCATTCTGCTTTACTTTCAGCCTGCTTTAAGCTATCATCTTCTAGGAGATAGAAAATACTTCCTATAATACATTTTTTAGATTGTATAAACTGGACATTTTTTAGATTGTATAAACTGGAACTATTTCCTTCAGTGGAGAAATAAATTAGAGGCGTAAAAAGGCGTATTTACGGAGTAAAAGGTTAATGTCCCGTTTTTGCGATCTATGGGCTTCAATAAGCTCCCATCTACTTAAAACAGAAAATATTTCTTATGATACATATTTATGACTGTATTTATAATAGAAACTATTTTTCTCTCAAGGATATGAATAAATGAAATGCATAAATATATGTATATATATTGATCCAGTAACAAGTCAACACTGACTTTACCATTATATGTTTGGACTTTAACTCTTTCAACACAAAGTTACTCTTGTGGGTTATCAGGTTCTCTTCAAGTCTTGTCAATCTTTTTAGTAACAAAAACATGAACAAGTCAACTTGGAATTCTGGGTAGCTTAATAAATATATACTGGTCTAAATTAGCAAACAGTGTAGACCAAGATCAGAGGGCTCCTATAGGAGCCCTCTGATCTGGGTCTACACTGTTTGCAAATGTAGTAAGTATAATTCTAAACAGGCTCATGGTGTTGAAAGAATTAACAAGCTCTGTCACCACCGTTTTAGCAACCTAATCACATCAAGCACCGGGCCTAGCTGTCTCTGTAAAACCTTGCCAAACAGCTTGCCAACTGCCAGTCATTTTATTTGCCAGCAGTGCACTAAACCAGAAGTAAATGTTTCTAAGAATTTTAAAACATAACAGTTGAAACTTGTTGTGCAACAATTATGGATAATCCTACTCACGGGTTATACAGCTAAAGTCAGAAATTTATTGCGCAAACATTCCAGCTAAAAGATTATAGACTCTTCCACACAGGTTACAGCAGCTGCTAAAGTCAGGAAAAAAGTAATGCAGAAAGCTCCTTAAGGAGCTTGCTCAATGCTGCATTACTTTTTTCCAGACTTAGGCAGTCACTAGAGATTTTCATTTTTTTAATATTAAATATCAATTCAACTATTATCTGGATATTTGACAAAGGTTTTATTTGAGGTTTTACTTGGAAATTGTTGTTAACCTAACATAGTGCATTCAAAGAGCTTGTGGTTTTTGCCGTTTTTAACCAGTATAGTTACCTTGTTTCAATGCAAATGTTCCGGTACTTATTTAAGCCAACACTAATGAGTTGTTTGTAATTAGTTGCCTGAACAGTTTTAAAGCCTATTAAACCACACAACGTCTTTGCCAATTACAACCAATTCTGTATTCAGCAAACTGTCAATAAAATAAGGATTAACAATTTTTAAAGACAGATTGAAGCTCAATGCAGAACAAAGTAATGCAGAAAGCTCCTAAAAGGAGCTTTCAGCATTACTTTTGTTCAGCATTAAGCTGAATCAGCTGTTCATAGAAATTACCATGATTCTAGATTGGATGGTCTCATTCAATACTGGTGTGACTGTATGCTCATTTACAGAACTGTAAAACCTACAAACACTAGTAATACTATGTCTTGTAATTTCTCAAACTTTAAGTGCTGGCTCTTTAAAGAGGCTGAAAACCAAATTTGACCTAAAAGCTTGTTTTTGTAAATGGATGTAAGGCACCTATATAAACACGTTAATATTAGTTTAGGTAGGGTTTTATGATAAGAAATACATTTTAAAGTAAACAAGATGTATTTGTCAAACTTGCTGATGCAACCACAAGTCATGTATTAAGCAACTTTTGTCGTAAGCAATAAGCAACCTAAGTTTGAATCCCCCCCCCCCCCCCCCCCCTTTTGCACCGAGGACGAAAAAGATAACAACCCAAACCAATCATGTTGTATTCATAGAACCTTTCATTCAGCGACCACTTTTGAGCCGTCCCTTGGGAGGTCGTTTAATACAAGTTTGACTGTATCTATATTCTAGCAGATGGTACCTTAAAGCAGGCTGAAAGTAAAGCAGAATACACCTAAAGGCACATTCTGCTCTTCTTTCATCATGCTTTTAGTGGTCACCTATTTACAAAACTAGAAACAGGCTATATGGAATAAAGGGTAAGAGATCAGTGAAGTAAAAGAGTTCTTTTCAGTAGTATCACCCCCAGCAGCAATAGCTGACTGCTTATAGCAAGATGAAAGTGAAGCAGAACGCTCTTTATCTTGCTTTAAGGGGCCACAATTGTATTCAACACCATTTTTTAATTAACCCATTAGCCTGTTTCTGTATTTCAAAACAGGTGACTACTTAAAGCAGGTTGAAAGTAAAGCAGAATGCGCCTTAAGGCGCATTCTGCTTTACTTTCAGTCTGCTTTAAGCTATCATCTGCTAGAATATATAACTTATTTCTAATAGGACACAATCATAATTAGATCTATCTTAATAAATTTGAACTATTTTCTTCCATGCAGGAATAAATTATATAGAGGTGTAAAAAGGTGTATTTATGGGATAATGGGTAACTTAGAATAAGGATCAGGGGTGTGATTAGCCTGACAGCTGAGGGGCTGAAAATAATTTGGCTGGGGGTTTCGGGGGCCGCCAAGGCCCCGAATGGGTTCCAAGGGCAACGCCCTGGTGGGGGTAACAGGGGGCGAAGCCCCCTTAAAAAAATGGCATTTTCAGCATTTCTGAAGGTATTTTGTTGGCTCTCCTGTGATTAATTTAAGAGCTCTAAAGGATGCAAAAGTGAAGATTAAAAAGCAAAATTAGAACTTTTATAAGAACAATTTCATAATTTAACTAGGGTGAGGAATGACTGACTAAATTTTAATCATGAAACAGTAAAGATGTCTGTAGTAACACATTACTGACTACAGGCATGCATCTTCTTTTCTGTTTCATGATTAAATTTCAATCTGATCTTTTTAGTGTCAATGCCATGAAGTCAATAGCTGTTGGCCATCCTGACTATTATAAGTTTGTCTTGTGTCTCAACTCTTAACAACTCTACGCATTTTGAAGGTCTGAAACTGTGCTCATATGAATAACTGTTTGGAAGTGACAAGCAACATTTTCTTGGTTACAATGTTGTCCAATAATTGAAGAAAAACAGCATAGCCAGGGTTCCCACAGGCTTTTAGCTTTGAGGGTGCATGCACCCTCTATGTCTATTTTTTGGGGGTGCAGACAAATTTCAGAGGGTGCATATGAAAAGTTTTTCTGATGCGAGGACGCCAGGGACAAAGTACGATGAGGCCAGGGCCGAAAGGCATATGACGTATCTACGACGAGTGGTCCCATAACAAAGTAGCAATCCGTATTCAAACAATGGATACGCACCAGGGATGATCTTTTGAAATTTGTGGTTCCACCGCTAAATTTTTATATCATTTGTTTGTTTGTGTACTGTTCGTATCTCTCATATATTTCTTAGCCGACATATTTGCAGACTACACGAATGCGTAGGCCTATGCTAAGACTGTGTCTCACTAAATCAGGCATTTTCCCCAACATTGTTAATAGACGGGATAAAATACATCTGATAAACCGTCCAACTGTGTTGTTTGAATTTCGCATAAAAATGGCGTCACTGTTTTGAAATCGAAAGTGACCAGAATTAGACCTATGACCGGACTTTTTGTTTTAATCATAAGTCAGCATTTTTCAAACACATATTCCTCTAAATAAGTATTGAATTCTTATAAAAACAAAAATTGATAGAAAAAATAGCGACTTTATTAGGCACAGAGACGGGAAATCCCACAATCTATTTTAAACCGCTATCATCATATTCGCGATGCGGGTGAACCAGGCGCTTTACGTATTAAGAATGATAAGATTTGTGAAGCGCCTGATAGACACTATAAGGAAAATGAAAACAAATCTAAACTGAAACGTCGGACTTTGACGTTTAACTTGTATTTTGTTGTTTGTTAATAAAACTGGTCTTCTTACATCCGATTTCGGCATTAACTGCAACAAAAATCTGTACGTGCATGCACGTTCAGGGCATTGATTTTATGCGTGATTTTTTGAAATTATACGTGAATCACGTACATCTGTGCGTGAATGGGAACTCTGATAGCCATTATTTCAATTTGATGTTATTGAACAGATGATGCAACAGGCTTTGAGCAAACTCTTTTCAAACTAAAAGATAAAGCATTTTGCTTTTACCATTAAGACTGCAAGGCCTCCAAAAATGTGTGTTCTTGTTAGATCCATGGATGAGTTAGATCCAAGGGTGAAAAATATGGGATGGGATGTAGATTATTATTATTATTGTCTTATACAGCTGTATATATAAGATCGAGTTTGTATCATTGAAGTTGACACTTAAAGATTATTATTATTATTACTATTATCATTATTATTATTATTGTCTCATAAAGCCATATACATGTATATAAGATAGAGTTTGTATCATTGAATTTGACACTTAAAAATTATAACAAATATTTCTCATAAAAAATGTTTATAATATACTCTACTTGCAATGAAGCATTACCATAGAGATTAATACCTAGGAGTAGGAGTAGTTTTATTCTTTTACAAGGATACTGTATTGATAATGTGACATACATGGTCAATGGTTATAGTAAAGTATTGACAGTATATAGGCCTACTATGATCATACAGATACTTAAAGCCATTTTCACTGAATACAACCAAAGCAGTCCTGTCCAATTCTGTTTCGACACCTGTTTCAAAATTATTATAGACCTTTACGAGTATGTGGGTCTATGAATACAATCCGATGCTTCCCTTCCTTGTGACAATATCATATTGTAAAGGGGAAGGTGGACTGATCCCCTAACTTTTCTAACCCACTGAACAAAAAATTGGCATAGGTTACTCTATATATAAGAAAAATTATTAAAATTATTATAATTATAATGCCAAATGTGAACAGGCCATTTTCAAAAATTTTGACAATTAAAGGCATGAAGTGTGAAAGGGTGGGGATAGGCATTTCATTTATCCTAATGAAAATAGCTCCCCCTCTCAGCTCGATAGATTTACTCATAAAGTAAAGCACTCACCTGTCCATGTCCTATAAATGATTTCTAACTAGATTTATAGTTCTTTTATTACAAATGCATTGTTAGTTTGTTACATTGATATAGCCACTACTCAACACATGGGTCTATGATTATAATTCAAAGTTCCCCTTCCTTATGGCATTATTGTGAAGGGGAAGGGGGACAGACACCATTGCCCCTCTTCCCAAAATATGTTGACATGGGTTACCCGATATACTATATGCAAAAGGATTTCTTTATTATTATGTGTACAGGCCATTCTAAAGTTTGGGATACTTAATAATGGCATGAAATTTGAGAGGGGTGGGGATAGGTATTTCATTTATCCTAATGAAAATACCTCCCCTCTCTGCTCAAAAGGTTTGTTAAATAAAGCACTCACCTCTGTGTCAAGTCTGTGTCATTAATTATACATGAGTTCTGGATAAATTAGTTCTAACTAGATCTATATATTTTTATGAAACCCATGAAAAGTTCTTCCTATTGCTGGCCAAAATCAACAGACTGATTATTTTGCCTGGGGGTTGGTGTCTTCTTCTCCAAAATTTTGCATTGTTTAGACCATGTAGATTGATCTCGCCGCTACCATGGTTATTCAATGTTGAATACATTTCAGACATTCATGTATTTTTACTTTCAATTAGTCTATTTGTATAAAAAGTATAGATGGGCCGTTTTGATCCGGGGTCGTTTTGACCCGAGGGCGTTACGATCTGGTACCGAATTCTCGACTCGCTTGCCGTTGGTCTTAACGGGGAAAAAATCAGTATCATAATCAAACCCCTTTTAAATTTGCTAACCTTGTTATTTTCGGAAGCTGTCATATTACTGACAATCTATTAACATCGTTCAAACATCAAAACACGAAAAATATTTTGGTCTCGAAAAGCGGTGTTGTCGCGAAGATTGGTTTCCGAGTTTTCAATAGTGTAAGTGCACGCGCAGCCACAAATGCGGTAACCAGTTAAATTGATGTGGAACACTCGGACTTTTCCGTTACCGTTAATGTACGACGATTTCCGGGTCAGACTAAAACACGTCCGCGGACGCGACCGACTTTCAGACCTCACCCCCCCCCTTATAGTCGTCAGATTTTCTCAACGAATCTGGACGAATCTCAGAAATGGTCTCGGCGGCAATCCAATCCGCGGAAATCCGCGGAAAAATCACAGGCCTGAGGATGGGTAGAGTTGCCCTTTTGGGGGGAAACTCAATGCAGAAAACTTTCTGCATCAGTCTAGAAAACTTTCTGCATTGCTTGTCAAGCATTTAGCAACCATTTACATCTTTACAGAAGCAGAATTGCTTTTTTCATTGAATTGTGGTTTAAAAACAGGTTTTGCTGCCAGCTGGAAAATGAAGGAAACCCACTCATCAAATATTTAAAGACATGTGACTTGTATCAAGAGATTCTCGCCCCATAGCTATCCTCAAAGTCAATAACAATTTGTCAGAACAGAATGGATCAGTACAGAGTGCTGTAATTAAACCTCTCTATTCTCACTGTTTTAAACCCATTACCCCATAGCCTGATTCTAGATTCTGAAGACATGTGCCCACTTAAAGCAGGTTGAAAGTAAAGCAGAATGCGCCTCAAGGCACATTCTGCTTTACTTTCAGCCTGCTTTAAGCTACTTTCTGATAGAATAAAGAAAATATTTCTTATGATACATATTCATGACTGTATAAATTGGAAGTTATTTCTTCAGTGGAGGAAAACACTGAATGCGCTAAAAGGTGCGTCTATGGGGGAAAGCCAGTTAACCCTTTCCCCCATAGAAGCGACTTTTAGCGTATTTAATTTATTACTCCACTGAAGAAAATAGTTTATACCCTCATGAACAATTACCATTACATATATTTTATATAGCCTAGCAGATTTGAGCTTGAATCAGGCTGAAAGTAAAGCAGAATGTGCCTTAAGGCACATTCTGCTTTACTTTCAACCTGCTTTAAGTGGTCACCTGTCTTCAAAACTCGAAACAGGCTATGGGGTAACGGGTTAACAGTTTCTTCCCAGAAACTTCAAATTAACAATTCCAGTTTCTAATTAGTTTAGTGCATTATTAGTAATCAATTGTGCTCTGCCTATTCTTTCAAGCTTATATATTGAATTAGTCCATTTTCATTTTGTTTTATATTGAAATTCCTATCAGTAAAAAGTGTAGACTCTGATCAGACTCCGCATTTTGTGGCTTCTGATCAGAGTCTACACTGTTTGCGATATGTCCTATATATAGAACCATTGACACAAGGTTGTTGGTATTTTTCTATCAGCAAACAGTGTGGCATTATACGGCTTCTAACTAGAGTCTACAGTGTCTACACTGTTTGCCTATATCCTATAACAGGACAGTGTGCTATCAAAGTGACTGCTTAATACAGGTAATGCTATAATCAATGGTGAATTTCATCATTACTTCAAAGGTTTCATACAGTTTTCAACAACTCTATATGAGTGCAAATAGTTTTCTTGTTCAACTCTCATGACATAGATGAAGAAAGAAAACATGGAATTCATCTTCTTAAATTGAATTACCAATATCATATATAGGCAGGGCGCCAGTGCCTCTTCTTGACAGCTGCACTAAAAAACGTATTCAAAGATGGAAGGAAGCAAGAATGGATAACAGCTTAACTCTTTCAATACCATAGACCTATTCAAAATATTCCTTGATACATATTTGTAAACTGTGTAGACCCTGATCAGAGGGCTCCTACAGGAGCCCTCTGATCTGGGTCTACTCTGTTTGCTAATGTAAACCAGTATTTATCAAACTACCCAGAACTCCAAGTAGACTGGTTCATGTTTTCTGTAACTAAAATGATCCACAAGGGAACCTAATAACATGCCATAGTTACTTAGTGTTGAAAGAGTTAGGGACAAGATGAAAGTAACCTAGAACGCTGACCATAAAGAAAATCCAGTATTGTAAGAATGAAAAGTTCAACGTAAAATTTTAAGTACGCAAATGACTACATGAATTAAGTTCAATAACCTGTCAGAATTGTTTTTCAATTTCTGTGAGAAAAACACCTGGGAATACACTTATACACCTAACACACCAGACTTCTTATAAATGGCTTGGCATGAAGTATAGTAAAACCTCTCTATTACGACCACTAAAAAGAAGGCTTATTGATTGTATAAAACAGGGCTCCAGATAAGAGTGAGTAAACTGAACAAATCCAACATTTTCTCGCTCATTTCAGCACCAAATCCTATGGTGTCACTGTCACTCATTCGAATCATCTCGAAGAGACAGTTCTAATGAGTAGTAAAACCACAGGGTTAAATGCAGAAAAAAATAATTTTAGTTTTGGAAATACTGCCCTTATCTGGCGCTCTGACATATCTATTACAACCACTAAAATGAAGGCTAATTGGTTGTATAAAAGTCAGGTGACAGCTTAACCCATTACCCCATAAATACATCTTTTTACGCCTTTAATTTATTCCTATACTAATGAAAATAGTTCTACTTTATACAGACATGAATATGTACCACAATAAATATGTTCTATATCCTAACAGATTGTAGCTTAAAGCAGGCTGGAAGTAAAGCAGAATGTGTCTTAAGGCACATTCTACTTTACTTTCAACCTGCTTTAAGTAGTCACCTATTCTCAACATTTGAAACATGTTATGGGGTAATGGGTTAAAGCAAGGTGACAGTAAAACAGAAAGCTCCTATAGGAGCTTTCTGTTTTACTGTCACCTTGCTTTAAGCAGTCACCTGTCTTAAACAACCAGTTATTCACACAACTTAGTGGTCATAATAGAGAGGTTTTACTGTACTGTGACATCATAATGACTGCATTATAAATGCAGGATGAGAGTAATGCAGAAAGCTCCTTTCTGCATTACATTTGTTCTGCAATTAACAGTAATTTTGGGTTAGCACAGTTTGCTAAATTATAGAACAGAACAGAACAGAACATATTTTATTCTTTGACTTATACATACAGTATCTCGTCAATACAAAATAAATAATATAATTAATTAACCCATTTCTTCATAGGCTGTTTCTAGTTTTGAAGACAGGTGAACACTTAAAGCAGGTTGAAAGTAAAATAACAAGAGGGCCATGGCCCTTAATTCGCTCACCTGAGGTCATTGTGCCTTAGCTTTATAGACAAGACAACATTTTAATATAGCTGTAAATGGAATTATCTTCCAGACAACAAAAACCATGACAAATTGGAATGACTTAAAAAAATATTGTTGGCAGAGTTATGGCCCTTATCCATGACACTTCTTCTTATCAAGCTACATGTATTTCCATATGATTATTTATTGCCCATTCTGCTTTACTTTCAACCTGCTTTAAGTTATCATCTACTAAGATATAGATACCATTTCTTATATCTTACATTTTTATGACTGTATAAAGTGGAATTATTTTCTTTAGAGGAGGAATAAATTAAATGCGTAAAAAGGCATATGTATGGGGTAATGGGTTAACATCAGTAGAACTGGAGTTATCTCAAAGACAAGAAAATATGACACTGGGAAATAACTCAAAAATGACATTGACCTTTGCAGAACATGACCTAAGTTATAAAGTTTCTAACTTTAACAAAGTTATGGCTAAGATTAAAGTTGGGGACTGACAGACAAACAAATTGACAAACAGACAAAAAAAAGCAGACAGACAAAAACAATATGCCCCCAACTGCAGGGGCATAAAAAATGTAGCAGACAACACCATATGCTGCTGATACAGTGAACCTCAGCTGACCTGAGTTCAGTTATGTAACTCTGTCAGTAGGAAATGTGGCTAGGGTCTAACTCTTATAATGCTGAATTGCTGTCTGCTATACATATATTGAATGTGAATTATGACCTAGATATTCAACCGACCAGAACCATTTGAACAAAATAGGTAAAGGACAATTAGAAGTGTCACCATGCCAAATATCAAAGCTCTGGTCATATTAGTGTCAGAGAAGAAGGCATTTGAAATTTTCACTATATAACTCTATGTAAAACTGTGACCCCCGGGGCGGGGCCAATTTTGACCCCAGGGGCATAATTTGAACAAACTTGATAGAGGACCTGTAGGTGATGCTATGTGCCAAATATCTAAGCTCTGGCCCTTGTAGTTTTTAACAAGAAGATTTTTTAAGATTTCCTTATTTTTTCGAGTTCTGCATTGTTTTTAATTCTTTGAACAAATCTGAAAGAGCTTGACCCAAGGAACATTTCTGTAAAGTTTGGTTGAAATCTGTTCAGCGGTATAGGAGGAGATGTCATTTGAAGTAATTGTTAACGACGACGGACGACGAACGACGCACACCGCACGACAACGGACACAGGGCCATCCCAATAGCTCACCTTGAGCCTTTGGCTCAGGTGAGCTAAAAAGTACCTTATAACGGACATTCTGCTCTACTTTTAACCATCTAGAATATAGGTAATATTTCTCATAGTTTATACTCATGATTATATAAAGTGGAACTATTTTCCTCAGTGCAGGAATAAATTGAAGGCCTAAAAGGTGTATTTTCTGGAGTAAAGGGTTAAGTGGCTACAGTACACTGTGGTGTTACTTAGATGTTATCTAAGACAGAAGATTCTCCCGCAGCGGGTGCTTATACTATAAGATTCCTTTATACAGGGGTGCTGTAATTTTATGACAAACATAAAACTGTAGGCAGCATTATCTGCAGACTGTCTTTGACATGTCTGACAAGGGGTCAAGGGCATCAATAGACTGTTGATTGAGTATAATTAGTTTGAAGTACCCCTAACAGTATAGTGAACCATTGTAGCTGGTATAAGAGCAGGAACCCCCAGAGCTCTCTTGGGGAAACAGAATTCCTGAATATAAACAGGAATTCAGTTGAATTAGATCATCATCATTCTGTCCCACAGCAATGAAGAAGACGTAGTAGTATATAGTAGATCTTAGCTATAGCTAGGCAAAAAAGTCAGAAAAGATGTTATTTTCCACCCTTAAATTCTTTTGGCATGCTCCAATGACCAGTCAGAAACAAAAACTGTCTGATCTTCAAAAGACTTTGACTTTTGGTTGACATGATTAAAAGATGCATAGAGGATACACTAATTCAATAAGAGGTAACAGTTTAACTAAATACAAACCTGCTTTCACAAATCTTTGAACAAATTGGGATTTAGACACATATATAAGTGCTATATTAGTATTTATCACATAAACGTGCAAAATATAGAGGGCCGTAAAAATCGTATGGCCCACTGGGCATATATTTTATACTAATTTTCGAATCACCAAAATACTGTACTACTACGCCGACTGTAAATCAGTAAAGAGAATCTAGACAAACTTAGATCAACACTAGGTATTGAAACATTCCCAAGTGTCCTAGAAACATTATTCCGAGCAGTCCCGCAAACTCAGGCTGCAAGGAGCTCTAGTATTAAACACTGTTTTTCAAAGTTAGACGTTACAATGATAATGACGTCATGTTGCTCTAACGACGTTATTTTGAAAACGAAACTAGATTCTAAATGTCAACTGATTATTTTTAGTCAATTACAACAATTTTTAAATTAAATATTAATTTAAAATTGAATATGGTATCAGAGAAGTCTTTTCACAGCACATTGATGTTGATTTTCTTTATTTTAGTTTGATAGGTGTTTTTCATTATGGATGAATACAACTGAATAACGCCTATGACGAATCGTTTCCTAAGAGCCGAGGGCAAAAGTGAAAGTAAGACCGTTCGGATTTTCGTGTCATTTTGGTGTTTATGTGATAAATAGGATATCAAATTCGTGTGTGTTCAGTCGTGAATGTATTGAACTCGTTGGATAAAATGATATGTTGCTCGCCAAGGCTCGCAACATATGATTTTATCCAACTTGTTTAATAAATTCACGACTGAACACACACTCATTCAATATCTTCTATATACAGTTAAACCTCTATGTATCGAACTTCGATAAATCGAATACCCCGTTGTGTCGAAGTTTTTTTTAAGTCCCGATCTTTTCCACTATATATTCCTTGTAAAAACACATCCATGAATCGAAGTTATGTGTATCGAATTCCCCGTTGTATTGAAGTTTTTTTCCAGTCCTTTTCATATAAATCCAACATAAAATACCACAAATGTATCGAACATCGATTACCTGTCAACTTACATGGATCAACGGATTACATGACTCGCTAGACTGACGCTAATTTTTCACACCTTCGCGTGAAAACACGCTGGGGTGCTCTTTTAATTCTGCATGCACACTCTGTGTTATCAGTAATAATTGGGTAAGTTTGTCATTTAATTGTTTCACAGTTTTCGTTAATGATATTGACAACGCCGCCATGTTTAAAGGCTTGATGACACCAATTTATCCAAATGAGTAAATAAACCGCAAGGACTGTTTTGGACCGACAATTAACGAAACAAGCCAAACTTTGTGAGAAGTTTAATAATGCTGATAAACCAGTGGTAGGCATTCTATTATCAGAGCCGCAACATGGCAGATGCGCTCCGATCATGGTCTGTCCGGTGAAAGACCCGGTAACCAATCTGTGGGGATAGCTGGGCAGACCCATCTCACAACGAACGACAACTCTGTTAAGATATCGATAAAGATATTACTGTATGTTCGTATTTATGCACCTGCAATCTTGACAACCTCGAAGTCGAAAATTAATCCTTAAAATCATTATTATTTAATCAAATGTTTATTTCAATCTAGAAGCTAAATTGATTGACAGTTACACTGTACATAGTACGATTTTCGGCATTTCCGCCGTAGTTTCGCATCTTGGTGTAATTGACAGCATCTAAGTTGAAAGTAAGATACATGTAGTTGTTTTTTTCTATGTTTTAATGCGTATAACTATGAATTCTCCTACCTTTGTTCACATGTATTGTATTTTGTTATTTATGCCGTTGTTTTTATAAATGATAAAGAACACGTCGGATTTATGTTTTATTTCAATATGCCAAAAAGTACACATAGACGTGAAAACATTACACGCCGGGAACGATAGTTCTTATAGATCTGATATGCATTGAAATTCAATACTCAAATCACAACCCATTTATGATTCGAAGCCCCGATGTTTCGAAGTTTTTTTCACAGTCCCTTGAAGTTCGATACATAGAGGTTTAACTGTACCTGCTTTTCAAATTGGGGTTGGTGGGGGAGGGGATGCTAAAATTTGTAGACTGCCGCCTTTGGAACAAATAAATAATGCCAATACAAGTTACCTCCATTAGTGCAAGTGATTCCTCATGTAATGTTTTCAACTTAACCCATTACCCTATAAATACCCCCTTTTATGCATTTAGTTTATCATTCAAATGAAGAGATAGTTCAAATTGATACAATCATAAATAAATATGTACATGTATTGTAAGAAATGTTTTCCATATCCCAGTAGATAATGGCTTAAAGCAGGCTGAAAGTAAAACAGAATGCGCCTTTAAACCAGCTTTAAGTGATCACTTTTCTTCAAAACTAGAAACACACTGGGATTCTGGGTTAACCCATTACCCCATAGATACACCCCTTTAACCCTTTCCCACATAGCATGTTTCTAGTATTGAATATGGGTGTCCACTTAAAGCAGGTTGAAAGTAAAGCAGAATGCGCTTTAAGCGCATTCTGCTTTACTTTCAACCTGCTTTAAGCTATCATCTGCTAGAATATAGAAAATATTTTGTATTATACATACTTATGAATGTATAAATTGGAACTATTTTCTTCAGGGCACGAATAAACTGAATGCGCTAAAAGGCGCTTCTATGGGGGAAAGGGTTACCAAGCTTAGTGGTGAAACCATCATGGATTACCTTAGCAAACAGTTTTGATCATGATGAGATGTCGTACTGTAATGCAGTATCTCATCATTGATTCAAACTATTTGACATCGATATTCTCACCAATTCTGAAGAGAAATTTAACCCTTAGCCCGCCAAATAAATTGTCGTCTGCTATATTTCTCGTCTGCTTCAAGTTTCAAAGTGCTTTAAAGTTGCTCAAAATTGCTGAAAATGTTGTCCGAGTGTCAAACAGCTTGGATCCGGATGAGACGCCGAGTTACTCGGCGTCTCATCCAGATCCAAGCTGTTTGCATATGGAGCTATAGTCGTGAGTGGCAGGCTAAGGGTTAATCCTCTAAATGGATATTTTATATACCTATCATACTTGAAAGTAAATTGACAGTTGACATCAAATTGTCTTTAAAGATAATGGTTAAAATCAATATACACAATTGGTAGAATGTGCCATTTGTAACTCATTGAGTGCAAAATAATTTTTCCATCTGCAACAATTATCATCTGCTACTGTTCAAAAATAGGGATTTTCTAAAAATTATTTTCAAAATAGGATAAGAGTGTTAAACAGTATGATTCCTGATGAGATGCAGAATGATGCTGCATTTCATCTGGATCCAAACTCGTTAACATAGGCAGTGTTGTGCCTAGGCCGCGGCATTGCGGGAATCCCACATTTTTTTCACGATTGTCCCTTAAAAATTCGCCTTGTGCGGGCATATGGGCGCGCCGTAAAAATATCGCATTTTCTACTAGTTTCTGCTCCATTCCGACTCAGTTCCGGAGAATAGAGAGATCACAAAGGGAGATTAATCTTAGTATTGAAAATAGACTGTGCGCGTATAATATACGTGAAGAAAATCGGCATATAGGAATCGGTATGTAAACCAGTCTGGTTCCGCTTTGTGATAATGGCGTCGGAACGATGCGCTTGACGGATTTTCTTTCTGATTAAAATAGACAACTAGCAGACGACGCTTCGTTTAAACAAAGTGTTGAGGATACTCCTTCAACATCATCTGAACCAAGACAATCGCTTCAACATATTTAAAAAAGACAAAAATCAAATTGCCCGTCGTGTAAACAGCGACTTCAGAGACAGTTAAAGACCGTAAGCTGTATTCTAATTAAAAGGTAGGTATATCGTGTTTTAAAGGTTTTTTAGTGTGTCCCCCAAAAATTTCAAATGTCCCCCAAATATTTTGACAGCGCGCCACCGTGTCCCCCAAAATTTTGGACCTAGGCACAACACTGCATAGGTTCTCTGCTAACATGAAAATAATTTGAAGATTAATTAACTCTTTGCATGCTAATGTATCTGCCACAGTGATTACCTTTGCAAACAGTTTGGATCCAGATGAGACACCGCGTAATGCGATGTCTCATCTGGATCCAAACTGTTTGCCATTCTGACCCTGAATTTAAAAGAAATTTTGAAAAATCTAATTTTAGAACAGTTGCAGACAACAATTGTTACAGACGAAAAAATTACCCAGCATGCAAAGAGTTATAAGGAACAGGTAAAGGTGTGAAAATGTATTTCTATGAGAAAAACTAGTAAAGGTATACATCTTTTTACACATTTAATTCTTTCCTCCACTGGAGAAAATAGTTTCATTAATACACAATGAATATTCAACTTAAGAAATATTTTCTATATTCTAGCAAAACTGATGGTAGCTTAAAGCAGGAAGAAAGTAAAGCAGAATGTGCCTTGAGGTGCATTCTGCTTTACTTTCAACCTGCTTTAAGTGGCCACTTGTCTTCAAAATGAAGAAACAGTCCATGGGGTAAAGGGTTAAGGCAATTTCATGAAAGACAGCAGACAACATTTTGTTTTCAATTTTCATTATTGAAGTGTTTGGTTTTCAGTTTAGTAATGGGAGTTAACATCCACGTTTCAAATGTTTGGTCTGATAATATGCATAGATATTACCATAATATGTCTCCCTGGGCCCCAACAGCTTATAATATACAGTCGAATACCGTTACCTCGAAGTTCAACGGACCGTGAGAAAATATCGACGTATCCAATGTTCGAGCTAATGGGAGTTTCTCATTTGAGATCTGTATCGTCATATCGAAGTTTTAAGGTTTTACTCGATCCTAGTGTTTATTGACAGTTATATGATTGGTAATTGAAAATAAATGCATAGGCAAGTAGAATCTGACAAAATCTTCAACTCTCTGACATATTTTTCAACTTGATGAATGTGGTCAGTATTTTTAAAAGTAGAGAATCTACGCGTCTATTAGATATGATATGCAGGAGCGAGTAAACAATTTTCGTATTTTAATACATTTGGTAGATCTACCTGATTTCATCAGCATAAACATCCAGCGCATGGGTGCTAACAAAATTTTTATAACATAAAATTAGGTCTACACATTTCATCACACAAACACAGTGAACTGTTTACACTTCCGGTGACGCTTAACCTCTGGAAGCGTATTAGTTGTTTACATGTTTAATTTTCAAAAGGGTATGTCCGACTTCGAAACGCCGGCAAATTATTTTGGCGTTTCAAACAGAAGCGGCGTGTTTGAACTGAGTAAGATAAAAATAAATCAGAAATGAAATGTAACTTTCGTTTGATCTCGCTACACTAATTCGCTGTACGACACCTTCAGTCTGCACTACAAAGAATTCTGTTGTCTGATTTAAACAGCACGGCCATAATTGACTCAGGCTTGACAGAATCGTCATCGAAAATATGTACGCAAACCTCCTAACCAAAGTTATTCAGGAATTCATTAATAATATTGATCCAGTGCAATTGAGATGGGATTATCTTTCGTGCAGTTTCGGACATGTTCACACATTTGGTGCTACAATCAGTCACGGTGGCCGAGAGCCATTTTTGCACCTGCATTCAATGTTTGCCGAATGTGCGATATGCGGTCACGGTGAAGCAAATATCGACGTAAGGGTGAGAAAATTGCTATGGTTCTGAAAAATTACATCGACTTAACAAATAATATCGACGAAACAATATTGAGCAAATGAGGGATTTACTATATAGATAAAGAAGGAATTCGCCGGGACCGGCGAAAAATATCCACGTAAGCGGAGTATCGACGTATCGAATATCGAGGTAACGGTATTTGACTGTAGCTATAACATGGTTCCAAAATAAGGCATTAATGTTAACTCTCCTCCTGCAATTAGCGTTAATTGACACTTTTTGAAAACAGTGTAGACGCAGATTAGACAGCTCCTGAAAGGTATGCATTATTTTGAAAACAGTGTAGATCCAGATCAGACAGCTCCTGAAAGGTATGCATTATTTTGAAAACAGTGTAGATCCAGATCAGACAGCTCCTGAAAGGTATGCATTATTTTGAAAACAGTGTAGATCCAGATCAGACAGCTTCTGAAAGGTATGCATTATTTTAAGATTTTTTCTACATGAGGTCACTCTTTCCTGTGGGACATTTTCCTTATTTTATTAGCAAATTATATGATAGATGCTTATTGTATATATAATTTTATACAGTAAAACTTCTCTACTACAACCACTATTTGAGATTATATTTCCAGTGTTTAATGCAGGTGTCTGCTCAAAGCAACATGAAAGTAAAGCAGAAAACTCCTACAGGAAAGCTAAAAGCAGAGCCTGAGGTCAAGGTCAAGGACACAGGGGTCAAACTTTTCACATGGATGGAAAGGTCTAAATGTCTAAAGGTGTGTGTGCTGCAAATATGAAAACTGTATACTATAGGTCACAGGGTATTGAGGTTTTGAACACCTTTCAAAACTTAAACATACATTTTGGAACTTTGACTCAGAGACTGAGGTCAAAGTCAATGTCACAGGGGTCAAAATTTCAAACAAATGGAAAGGTCTTGTCCCAAGGTATGTGTGGTGCAAACATGAAAGCTGTAGGTCAAAAAGTATATATAGTTGTGAGCACCTTTCAAAATTTAAATGCACATTTAGAAATTGAAATGCAGAGGCTGAGGTTAAGGTGAAGGTCACAGGGGTAAAAAAATCACACAGATGGAAAGGTCTGTGCTGCAAGTATTAATCATGAGATCAGAAGGTTGTCATTGTGAGGAATTTTGAAAACTTAAAAACACATTTCCAAACTTAAATGCAGAGGCTGAGTTCAAGGTCACAGGGGTAAAATTTTTTGCATGAAAAGGTCTTGTCACACGGTATGAGTGCTGCAAATATGGGGCTGTAGGTCAAAGGTAATAGAAGTTCAATTATAAAATTAGTTTCTATTCACATATCCAAATAAGTTTAACTTACATGACAGTTTCAGCACACTATTGGTGTGCCTTCTTCAGACTGTGAATTGACACCATTGGTGTGCCGAAACTGTCATGTAAGTTTAACTTATTTGGATATGAAAATAGAAAGTAATTTAAGGGTTGAATAATATGCTATCCTGAGGAATTTCTTTCGTGACCGTGTAATAGAAGTTGTAAAAACTTCCTAACTTCCTTGAAACTGGGAACATAATGGACAACGTACACTGACGCCATCGACTGGATGACAACATAAGCTCTCCTGGACAATCATCAGGCAAGCTCATAATTATAAACAAATTATTTTTCTTCAAGTTTCTCTCTCTTGTCACTATATTTATTAGAATCACCTCAAAAGAGTGGCAACATAGTGTTTGGTGGAGACGTAGAAATGTTAGTACATGTAGTTGAAATACTCAACTTATCTGAGTCAGATATACATAGAATAACAGCATGTATTAACACAATTAAGCATCCTTAGGAAACAGCAAACTCAAACAAGAGGGTGATAAACAATTAGAACAACAAATGCATGAGGATAGATAAACATAGAATAACAAATACATGTACACTGTCAAACCTGTATTAACCTACCATCAAAAGAAGCATGATGATCTCTAAATACAAGTGACTGCTAAATGCAGGACACGTGATATAGGAGCCTTCTGTATTACTATGGTCAAGCATAAAGCTGCCACCTGTCTTAAGGACTATAAATGAATCATATCTTGAGTGGTCTCAAAATACAGGTTTAACTGTACAGTAAAACCTATCTATTACGACCCCTAAATTGTGTTAATTATTAGGTTTTTTTTACAACAGGTGACTTCTTAAAGCAAGGTGACAGTAAAACAGAAAGCTCCTTTAGGAGCTTTCTGTTTTACTGTCACCTTGCTTTAAGCTGTCACCTGTTTTTATACATCAATTAGCCTTTATTTAAGTGGTCGTAGTAGAGAGATTTGACTGTACTATATCAGTATGTTATCCTAGAGTATAGGGGAAACGCAAACAACAAGGTGAGTATTTGAAGTGTTATTGTAGATACAAAGATAGCTTCACCTTGGATTAGAATAAATCCACTAACTGACTCATCCTCTGTGTAACCTTGCCAAACAGAATGACATTTGATGAATGTTTGGATCAAAGCTTCTTGAAATTCTGGCTACATTTTGACCAAGCTGCTGCAACTTTCAAAATATTTCAGAGATAATTTGAGGGCTACTGAGGGTCTTACATAACAATTACTAGTAGCTTAGACTACATGGTGAAAGAATGCTTAATGCATGACAAAAGAAATGCAGCTAATTGAACGGCAAAACAAAATTATCTTTTAATGCAGAGAGGTTAACTGCATGACAAAAGTAATGCAGAAAGGCTTATAGGCTAGATCAATGCATGGGCAAACAGGATATAGATCAGCTATATACCTAGCTCACTTTCATTGTATATTTTATTATTTCTATAATCAAAACCAAAAAAATAAGTTATTCTCAAATTTTGAAGCAAATAATATTAAGTTTAGAAACTTTTTCAAGGCTGATAAATGAACATGTCTGTTCTCAATCAATTCAAGAGGACAATTAACCCTTAGCCCGCCAAATAAATTGTCGCCTGCTATATTTCTCGTCTGCTTCAAGTTTCAAATTGCTTCAAAGTTGCTCAAAATTGCTGAAAATGTTGTCCGAGTGTCAAACAGCTTGGATTCGGATGAGACGCCGAGTTACTCGGCGTCTCATCCGGATCCAAGCTGTTTGCATATGGAGCTATAGTCTTGAGTGGCAGGCTAAGGGTTAATAACCTCTGCCGGTACATGTGCAATCTAACTTAATTGTGTTTAAAACTCTTGAAAATGTATGGTAACTGCGGAATGCTGGATAGAAGAAAAGCGGATTTAAGCTCCAGATAGGAGCTTAATTTCTGCCTAACTTTTACCCTTCATTAAGCAATAACCTTTATTAAAGACAACTAATTCGCTATGGGTTTGAGTGAGCTTTTTACTACAAGTTTAATTGTATTATGACATTTCAGGTCTTCCTGGCTATCGTAGATTCATTACAGTTTGGCATGCACATTATTTCATCTTGAACACAGATGCTGCACACTATATAGCATCAAGACAGCTAAATGTATTTGATCTTGAGGAAAGTGTCTTAGAACTTTGATTAGTATCTAGATGTTGGATATGTTTTTTTGTCACTTCATTTGTCTCATCTAAGGTTGTACTTTTAACAGGCTTATAGAACTTTGATTAGTATCAATACATAAAGCCTGTTGAAAGTACAACCTTACATGAGACGAGTGAAGAGACAAAACAACATATCCTACATTAGATCTGGGCACCAAAAGAGACTTAACCCCTGAAACTTTTATTTAACGGAAACTTCCAAACTCTATTATTGACTATTCTAAGGGTTGAACTTTGCAATATATTGCAAAATTACAAAGAGTGCAAAGTCACAATCAGCTTTCTAAAGTTAAAACTTAACCCAATAGCCTGTAGTTTTGAAGAATGTGACCACTTAAAGCAGGTTGAAAGTAAAGCAGAAAGTGCCTTAAGGCACATTCTGTTTTACTTCCAGCCTGCTTAAACTTATTAGCTACCATTTGCTAGGATAGGTTATAGGACTATTTTCTGCAATGGGGGAATATTTTAAAAGTGTAAACAGGCCTATATAGTATATGGAGTAAAGGGTTAAACTAAACTTTAGCATCAATAACCAACCTGATTCCTCCTCCTCCTTTTTTTTCACTTCTGCTTTAGAAGATGCTGAATGTTCCCCGTTAGCGGAGGTCACTGTTATTGTTGGTAATGGATTTAGCGGTACTTCCTCCGGCACCTCCTCAACACTAAACTGCACCATTGTGAACTAAATCTCCACACGAGTTACCGAATTACAGAAACACTCACAGATATTACAGTGTCAAAATTGGATTGGTGTAAGAATCTTTGTTTATTGGCTGGAGATGTGAACACTTTCTGGATAACATCACTTTCCTGTTAACCTCATTCTATGCTGAATTGTTCCAATGGAGGTTTCGATTTTTGAAAATTGACCAGTTCATCATTCTTGATTTCACCCATTACCCATATAGCTTATATTTTAGTTTTGAAGACAGGTGACCACTTAAAGCAGGTAAAAAGTAAAGCAGAATGCACCCTAGGGTGCATTCTGCTTTACTTTCAACCTGCTTTTAAGTTACCATCTGCTAGTATATAGAACATATTTCTTATGGTGCATATTCATGATTGTATAAATTGGTGCTTATAATTTTCATCAGTCAAAGAATAAAATAAAAGTCTAAAAAGGCATATTTATGGAGTAATGGGTTTAAAGGCATATCTACTATTTCTTAGAAAAGTAAAAGGCAAGCAAACAGTATGGACTCTTGGTCAGATGGCTCTATAAGGAGCCCTCTGATCAGGGTCTACACTGCTTGCAAAACATACATACATGTATACGGTAGTTATTTCCAGCATAGAGAGTGTTAATGAATATACTACAGAGCTCTCCACATCCGATCACAAGTAATTATTCCTTTCCCTATCATGGGCAATATTCGCAAGAAATCCGTTTATCTGTAAAACTTGTCACTTCCTGTTTTATGTAACGTTCAATTTAACTATTTTCAAGAGATTATTGATTCCATGATTAAATTCTCTTCAGCACAAATTACCCATATTGTGATGTTATCTATTAACTATACAGGGCTCCAGATCAGGGGAAGTAAACTCCACAAATCTTACATTTTTTCACTCATTTCAGCACCAAATCCTATGGTGTTACTACTCATTAGAATCGTCTCGTCGAGACGATTCTAATGAGTAGTGACACCATAGGATTTGTATAAAGATAAAGATTTTAGTTTTTGAAATACTCCCCTTATCTTGACCCTGCTGTAAGAACATTGTAGATCAGATGTAGATCAAGTGACAACCCAAGAAAAATACCTGAATTCCACAAGAAAACAAAATTTATAAACCCCCTTAACTCTTTCCTCCCTGAAACTGTTAATAGACAATTCCAGTTTCCATTTAAGTCTAGTCCATTTCTGACTTTTAAGGGTTGTTTTTGTCAATGTCAAGCATTATGACAAACAGTGAAGACCCTGATCAGAGGGCTCCTTTTGGAGCCCTCTGATCTGGGTCTTCACTGTTTGCACAGGACAAGTGTACTATTCACATGTACACTGTTTGAAAAGAATGCCTATATGCGGGACTAGGGTTCAAAGAGTTCAACATATTTTAATATCTTTTTCATCTTAGATAAAATACAAGCTAGACCTTTCAAAATATGTTATGCAACTATCTTGTAAATATGAATAGAAAATTTTAAGACAGCTGCTTAAGCATCATGGGCTTTTTGCATTACTTCTGTCCTACAAAAGCTTCTCTACCTGACTTTAACCCATTACTCCATTTTTACACATTTAATTTATGCCTCCAATGAAGAAAGTATTCAAATTCATACAGTCATGAATATATATCATAAGAAACATTTCTATATTCTAGAAAATAATAGCTTAAAGCAGGCTGAAAGTAAAGCAGAATGTACTTTAAGGCACATTCTGCTTCACTTTTAATTTGCTTTTAGTGGTCACTTGTCTTTAAAACGAGAAACAATGGAGTAAAGCATTAATTAAAGAGTTAAAACAGCTGAAGCATCCCCTATTGCAATGTCCCACAAACCAAATTCTGACTTTTTAATTCCAAGCATTTTCTGTTCAATTGTCCCATCACAAAGTTCTAATTCAGGATAAGAGGGAGTAAATTGAACAAATCCAACATTTTCTCACTCATTTCAGCACCTAATCCTTTGGTGTTACTGCTCAATAGAATCATCTCTTTCAGACGATTCTAATGAGTATTGTATAGTGACACCATAGGGTTTAAGGCAGAAATAAAGATTTTAGTTTTTGAAATACTCCCCTTTATCATCTGGAGCTCTGTAAATTACAGCATGACTCTAGCCCATTTATACACAAACCGTTATTGCTACAACAACAATAGAAGATTTTCTGACAAATTCCAGGATGCTGCACATGTAACAAAAAACCTTCAATTATGTATTTTCCCCTGCTGTTGTCTGAATGGCCTGCACCATGATCACGAAGACACCGAAACACCAAAACACGCAGATTGTACGTATTCCCCAATATTTAACATTTACCATATACCCAATACAAACACCACACCACCCTGTAAAAGTCTAGTAACTTCCCCGATAGTAAAAACTCCTCTATCTCTTCAAAAAACCACGAGTTTTGACGATCATTAAATCACAGTAGGAACACCCAGCTCACAGATCACATAGAAAACCTGGTACTAGTACCTCCAATATCTATTTCCTAGATAATCATTATAACCACAGAACACCGAAACTGCATGGTACAATACTGCAAAACAGTTAGACAGAACAGGAAATTTCGAAATCTTAAATATAGCTATTCCTACAGTCAAACCTGTGAGTACATAATTTATATAAGAGTACATATCAATTATAAGTACTCATGACTGTCTCCAAAACTGATAGCAGCTTCATGCAAAACTAAAGTAATGCAGAAAGCTCCTTCTGCATTACTTTTGCTTTGCATGAAGCAAACCTGTATTTAACAGCAATTTATGATTAAAGATTTTTATGCAAGGGTGACTGAATGTCCTTTAGAGAGTCACTTATATAAGCTGATTAGCGTTTCAAAATCACCTGCATCCTTAGGTAAGCCACTCAGATATAATAGGGCATATTTTGTAGATCAACCATTTCTTATAATTGAGTTCAAGCCTCTCACAGAGATGGTGCTATAACATTATTTAACTCAACAGTTTCGTAAAATAAAAGTTTGAAATTAAATTGAATTTCCGTGTTCACAAGGAATACCTTAGATTGCAAAATCTCGCCAAACCCGAGGTGTCCTATCTGTCGCTACCTTGATTAAAACTGTCCCAATCCTTGTCTCTTTATCTTATCTAAACTCTTTGCAATGATTTAAACCTAACTGTACTCAATTTGTGCAAATCACCTAACATCCCAACTGATATACGATATATACTTTTGTGTTTTCAAGGTGGTTATAGTTAAATAAAGCAAGATGACAGTAAAGCAGAAAGCTTGACAGTAAAGCAGAAAGCTTTACTTTCATCTTCCTTTAACCCTATACTACAAAGATATGCCTTTTTAACCATTTAATTAATGTTTCCACTTCAGAAATTGGTTCCATTCTATAAAGTAATGAATAGAGGTAACTATTTCAAACATCCTAGCATATAGTAGCTTAAAGCAGGTTGAAAGTAAAGCAGAATGTGCCTTGACCTGCTTAAGTGGACAACACAATAAAGAAATCTGCTATGTGGTAAAGGGATAAGCTGCAACCTGTATTTTGATATGCAGCGAATCTTCTATCTATTAGGATAGGGTAGAGGCATCCTAAGACACTCCAATTAAGGATCAAAACTGTTTACTTTGGTTCCTGGTAAAAGAGCACTGAAAGGATTATAAACAAGACTGAAAGTCAAGCAGCAATCAAAAGAAGATTTGGTGCAGCTTTTAATGTGACAGGTAACATAATTATTAATGCAGGACAAAAGTAAAGCAGAAAGCTACAATTAAAGGAGCTTTCTGCTTTACTGTTGTCCTGCATATAAATAATTATGTTGATGACATTTTGAAGAATTGCAGCTTAAGACATGTTTGATTGTATCTAAATATCCACTTCTAAGCCATTAGTCTACCTAGAACAAACACATAAAAGAGTATTAGCCCAGCACACTAAAATAGAATGCATTCGAGGAGGGTTTCTTCATGGAAGGTGACAATATACTTCTAGATGGGGGTGACAAATATTTGATGTTGTACACCAAACAAATCAATACCAAGTTTTCTTATGTATAAAGTATGTACAGTTAACCCTTTCCCACATAGAAGCGCCTTTTAGCGCATTCGTTTGATTTATTCCTCCACTAAAGAAAATAGTTCCAATTTATACAGTCAATTAAGCATGTGTATAATAATAAATATTTTCTATATTCTACCAGATGGTAGCTTAAAGCAGGTTGAAAGTAAAGCAGAATACGCCTTCAGGCGTATTCTGCTTTACTTTTAACCTGTTTTAAGTGGTCGTCTATCTTCAATAATAGAAACGGGCTATGGGGGAAAGGGTTAAACCTCTGTATTAAATTGTGTTTAAGGAAGGTCGCTGCTTAAAGCAAAGTGACAGTAAAACAGAAAGCTCCTTAAGGGGCATTTTTGTTTACTTTCACCTTGCTTTAAGCTATCATCTGTGTTTCAATTGAATTATTTCAACTGAGCGTGGCTTGATTGAACAATTCAATTAGCCTTCTTTTTTGTGGTCATAACAGAACAGCAATTTCTTTGCTGCATCCATCAGGTTAATTGTCCAACCACTAAATTGTGTTAATTATTGGGTAATTCAGGCACGTTGCTGCTAATAAGCAAGGTGACAGTAAAACAGAAAGCTCCTTAAGATTTTTAATGTTTTCTTACACATTGCTTTAAGCTATCATCTGTCTTTCAATTGAATTATTTGGACTGAGCGTGGCTTGATTGAACAATTCAATTAGCCTTCTGTTTGGTGGTCATAACAGAACAGCAATTTCTTTGCTGCATCCATCAGGTTAATTGACCAAGCCCTGAGTCAAAGCATTGGATCATTCTCCTCTGCCTCAACATATTACCCCATAAATATGCTTTCATTTATTCTTCCTCTGAAGAAAAGAGATCAGAGTTATACAGGTATGAATATGTTTTATAAGAAATATGTTTTATTTTCTACCAGATGATAGCTTAAAGCAAGCTGAAAGTAAAGCAGAATGCACCTTAAGGCGCATTCTGCTTTACTTTCAACCTGCTTATAAGGGTCACCTTTCTTCAAAACTAGAAACAGTCTGTGGTAATGGGTTAACCCTTAGCCTGCCAGTCACGACTATAGCTCCATATGCAAACAGCTTGGATCCGGATGAGACGCCGAGTAACTCGGCGTCTCATCCGGATCCAAGCTGTTTGACACTCGGACAACATTTTCAGCAATTTTGAGCAACTTTGAAGCACTTTGAAACTTGAAGCAGACGAGAAATATAGCAGACGACAATTTATTTGGCGGGCTAAGGGTTAAGGCATATTCCGCTTGCTTTAGGTGACCATCTATTAGGATATACAATATATTTCTTATCGTACATATTTATGACTATATCAACTGGAACCACTTTCTTCACTAGAGAATTCAATAATGCCATAAATGGCATTGTTTATGAGGTAAAGGATTAAGAATACATTGTGCATGAGCATGGCAGTACATGCAAGGTAACCCTTAGCTGATCTTTACTGGGAATAAATTAACTTTGAAACTCAGAAGCTGCCTTTCTTAATGATCAGAGAAACAGGTAATACTATAAAGTATTCTAGCGAGGTGAATTACAAGTTAATTACACAATGAATAATACATAACAAACAGTTTCCTATATGTCTCACCCAGAACATAACGTCATTGCACACAATATCATATCCTCTCTCGTCCTTCAAAACTACAGTAGAACCTGTCTATAACGGCCACTAAATTATGTTAATTATTTTTTGTTTTTGACAGGTGACTGCTTAAAGCAAGGTGACAGTTAAACAGAAAGCTCCTTTAGGAGCTTTCTGTTTCACTGTCACCTTGCTTTAAGCTGTCACCTGTCTTTTATACATCTAATTAGCATTTATTTTAGTGGTCGTTATAGAGAGGTTTTACTGTACTTACATTATATGTATTTACCCATTTACATTATAGCATGTTTCTAGTTGGGAAAACCAATTTCTTTCTCAGTCAATAATAATTGCACCTTGTAATCATTACTCTAGCGGTGTTTGGTTGGAGCATTGCTAATTAAGGCACATTCTGCTTTACTTTCAACCTGCTTTAAGTGCATGGTCACTTGCCTTTACAAACAGTTTGAATTTAGATCAGATGTCAAGTTATTCAGAATCTGAACAGGATCAAAACCCTTTGTCACTCAGGTCTGAAAACATTTGGATTTGTCTATTTGGTTTTAATTAACATTTCCTTCTGCTAACTTTAGGCTAATTCGGGCGTCCGATTGGGTGCAGACAGGGAAACGGAAACATTGGAACCCAAGGGATGTCCTACTCCTTTTAGATAGAGACTTCTGGGTTCTTTTGCATGACCAGGGTATATATAGAACTGATACAATTATTACCAGCTCTGTTTAAAGCTTCATCAGAAGAAATTAGTTAAATAGGAGATCAAATTCATGACCCAAGGATTGGTAGTCTAACACATTCCCACAAGATCATGATGGTCTGTGGGTGCAAACAGGGGCCTCCGTGGCCTAGTGGTATAGTCACTGTGACTTACATCACTAAGCTCCTCACCGCTGGTTGTTCGGATTTTTCATGTGGTGAAGCCTTCCAGCTGGCTTGCGGAAGGTCGGTGGTTCTACCCAGTTGCCGATTTGTGCCTGAATCAGTGCATAAAGGGCTTCTGGGGTCTTCCTCCACCTATGATTAGCTGGACGTCGCGATATGACTGAAATACTGTTGAAAGCGACGTAAAATCAAAACAAATCAAATCAAATCTGTGGGTGCAAACATAGCTGAGAATTTAGTAAGGTGAACTATTATTTTTTATATAAAATAGAATTTATTTTGCACAGACACTATTTGTTTAGCATTCAAAGGTTATATAGACTAAAATAATGCCAAAGAATAAATGGTAATTATTACTGGTAGAAGTATTCTATAAAACCAGTTCCATTAATTGTTTACCCACTTCACTGCTGGGATATATCCCATCCTATACATAAAATTACTCAGGGCTCCAGATAAGAGGGAGTAAACTGAACAAAACCAACATTTTCTCACTTATTCCTGCACCAATCCTATGGTGTTACTACTCATTAGAATTGTCTCAAAGAGACAATTCTAATGAGTAGTAACACCATAGGGTTTAAAGCAGAAAAAAAGATTTTAATTTTTGAAATACTCTCCTTATCTTGAGCCCTGATTACTGTTTGCTTTTATTTCTCAAATTCAAATTTCAGGCACATGACAGATTACTAACAGTTTGGATCCAGGTATTTACTTGGCATCTGATCCAGATCCCAACTGTTTACAAATACAAGTGCACTGTGGGTAAGGCAGTGAAGAAGTTGTTATCTGTGAAGTAGTTATACCAGAGCTGGGCTATTAACCCTTATCCTGCGGTGATGCCGTCTGCTGCCAAATTATCGTCTGCAAAGTTTGTTAAATTTAGATTGATACATTTTTAAAGTAAAGAAACCTAAAGAAGAGTGTCAAACAGTTTGGATCCAGATCAGACGCCGCATTACGCGGCATCTGATCTGGATCTAAACTGTTTGTAAAAATCAATAGTCGCGACCAGCAGGCAAAGTGTTAATTAATTGTACATTGTCTGCCACTGTAACAGTATTTGATTGATAAAAGCTTTATGAAAGAAGACTCCTCAACTATTTTAGAATTATTAACTGAGAATGGTTGTATTAATTCTTAATAAAATGGCTTCGGTGTCCCTGATTTTAGTATTTATAAGTTTGGCAGCTAAGCTGAATGGAATCGTGTTATTTGGATCAGCCATAAATGTGTTATTTGGATCAGGCATGAACCCCTATACTATCTCAAGGGGGCCAACTAGGTATTACGATGAAATGTTTGTCTACGACAACCTATATGGGTATTATAACAAATTTGTATTGCTACGAAGGCAATTTTGTTGTCGTAGACAAACATTTCTCACTATATACACTGACTTCGTAGCTATACAAATCTCTTATAATACCCATATAGGTTGTCGTAGACAAACATTTCATCGCAATACCTAGTTAGCCCCCCGTGTATCTAGTGCCCAAAGTAAAATGGTTATTTGCTAGCAGTTTGGACTATTTGACACTCATTACGCTATTACTTTAGTTAATTTACCTAAAACTTAAATTTGAGAAATGAAATCAAGACCACCCAGTCCAATGAAATATCTCATTTCTAAATTTGTAAACACTATATATATGGCTCTGGCATAAAGATGTCAAGTAAATGTAAGAGTCACGAGGGCATAACCACTGACAACACTTCTGGGGTTTGGTGTATTCTCTAGGAAAAGTATTTTTATTAAAACAGTTGTGTTGTTTACAGTCATTGAGATGAGGGTAAAAACCTAAAGGCATCGTGATCTAATTATTCCCAATCTAACTGTGATCTAATACATGATAATGCACAGCTACAACTTGTTATTGCATGATGCACTGTCTTGGTAAAGAAGGACATGCAATTCAGCTGACAGTGAAATATTTATTACATTTTAACCAAGAGAAATTTGCTGTAAGATAACAGCAGACATTTCTCTTGTACTTTTCATTTGATTAAAGTTTCTTCTGGAAAATATCCTACCTGAAACTGAGAAAATTAGAAGTCTATGTATCAACACAAACAACTTTTACTTTATTTTTTGTCGAGGAGAAAAACGCAAAACATGTGGTAGGCATCCATTAACAAGTAAAAGATTTTTTTATATTGTGGCAGTTAAATGCAGCTAAAAGTAAAGCAGATAGCTCCTCAGTCTTGTCAAAAATGATACAGTAAAACCTCTCTATAACGACCACTAAAACGAAGGCTAATTTATTGTATAAAAGACAGGTGACAGCTTAAAGCAAGGTGACAGTGAAACAGAAAGCTCCTATAGGAGCTTTCTGTTTTACTGTCACCTTGCTTTAAGCAGTCATCTGTCGTAAACATATAATATTTAACACAATTTGGTGGCCGTAATAGAGAGGTTTTACTGTACATATATAGGTAATTTTAATGGTCGCTTAATACAGGTTTAACTGTATATATTGGAATTATTGCTGTGCAACCAAGTTGAAGTGCTTCAGTGAGTATACAGGTAGTCACATTATAAATGATAAGGGTTTGGTGGTCCTTAGACCTAAAGGAGAAACTGGTATACCCACTCTTGTCTAGAGGTCTGTGATACACCTGTTAACAAATAAATCAGCTGTTTATTTGTTTATTAATCCTATCCTACCGTTACATTGTGTACTGTGAACTGTGCCATCTGCACTAAATTTACCAAATTTTCAGAAACCTAAACCTGACCTCATCTGGATCCAAACTGTTTGCAAATGCAGGTTTTATTGCCAATGGCTGGAGATGGATTATTTATTTTTGATTACTTGAAAAACTGGTATATTGCACTGGTGTGGTTGTGGAGAAACGCGCTATAGCAGTCATCTTTCTTAACTGAACCCCCTCCCCCTTTCTGTTTTCTTTCATCTTTCTTTGTGCTGTAATAATATTCCTGCTGAAAGTAGTTCAGTACAAGTCATGAAAGAAATGGTGAAAAACATAACAGCAAATAGTTTTCCCTTTTTTAAAAGGACATGTGCAGTTGTCACCATTCCTTACAATGAAAAATTCACCAGATTTAAATATCTTATTTTTATTAAGTATTTCCTCAGTGGGTGCATTCAATATATTGAGGCAGAAATGGGTTAGTATTTAAAGAGGGGTAGACAAAACTAGACATATAATTAGTTTTACAAAATAATTCTCAATCCTCATATTCCCTGCCAGCAGCTTAGCAATTCTGTAAAGCAATTTGCCCTTATCCAGTATGTCTCTCAACCAGACTTGGCAGGGCTCCACATAAGGGGAGTATTTCAAAATCTAAAATATTTATTTCTGCATTTAACCCTATGGTGTTACTACTCATTAGAATCGTCTCGAAGAGACGATTCTAATGAGTAGTAACACCACAGGGTTTGGTGCTGAAATGAGTGAGAAAATGTTGGATTTGTTCAGTTTACCCGCTCTGTATTATCTGGAGCCCTGCTGGATATTCCTTCACAGTTTGTCTTCTCATCCACTACAGTTTGTCACTGCAACTTCATTCTACCTAGATTCTGCACAGTTAATAATGCACAAGATACTGCACAAAATTTCAGTGTTTTTTGGGTTTTTTAAATTGGTTAGTTGGAATATGAAACGTTTCTAGGGATACAATGGTGTCATAATTGTAGCAGATAGCATGTTTCGGTGTTGGAGAAGAGTTGATGCTTAACCCTTAAACTGCTGGCTTTCCAAATGGATATATGAATCTCTAAATAATTACCAATTTATTTATATTGACTCCAAAGAGATTTGTTTCCAAATTAATCAAAAGTATAACAAAATAATGCAAACCCTGATCAGAAGGCTCCTTAATGAGTCCTCTGATCTTGGTCTACACTGTTTACAAATGAAGTATAATTATACTGGGATCCAGCAGTATAAGGATTAATGTGTCTAGGTTTTGCATTATTAAACTCAGCATCCTTAAAAATTATATTCAGAACTAATTAACTGTGGCCACAAATTGTCTCACTTTCCTTCTAGCACTAATCCATATCAACTATCAGACTGCAAGGAAAAGGTATTGTACAATCTTGGTGAACAGGTCTGGATCCTGATCAGATGCAAGTTAATACCCTTTTCTTCCCTGAAAATTCAAATGAAGAATTCCAGTTTCCAATTTAATCTAGTTCATTATTTACTACAAATGTATGGTTTGGTAAATGTATTGCTCTTCTCAAAAAAGTGTGTTAAATGTGCATTTAATGCAGCGGTATTGGCACTGTATTTAGTGAATTTATTTTCTCACCAAGTGCATTAAAGTGAATTAAATTTATTAAAAAAGTGAATTTTTGTGCATTAATTCACTTTTACACTGCAAAAAATATGCTTTTTTATAATAAGTACATTTAAAGTGTACTTTTTCTGCACTAAAAGTGCATTAAAGTGAATTTTTTATTAGGAAGTGTATTTTTTCTGCACTAAAAGCGTTTTGTTCTTTTAATAAATGCACTTTCAAAAAAAAAAAAATGCACTTTTGCTACAAAAAGATGCAGAAAAAATGCACTTTCATTTTGAAAAGATGCAGAAAAAATACACTTTTGCAGGAATAATGCACTTCTCATTTTAAAAGATGCAGAAAAAATACACTTATTTGTAAAAGTGCAGAAAAAATACACTTTTTATAAAAAATGCAGGAAAAATGCGCATTTAAAGTGTACTTTGGTAAAAAGTGAATTTTTTTTTCGAGAAGGGTGACAATTTAACAGTACAGACCATGATCAGAGAGCTCCATTAGGAGCCCTACTGATCTGGGTCCTCTCTATCTGCATAGGACAAGTGTACTCTTCACAGGTACACTGTTTGTAAAGGAGGTATATATGCATGGCTAAGTTCCAAAGGACATACATTGTGTCTGATCAAGATCAATCTAATTTGTATGTCATATATCTGTGAATATGGAGTAGAGGTCATTTTCAAAATTCAACCCCTTTCCCCATTAATAAATCTTTTTACACCTTTAAATTATTTCTCAAATGAAGAAGGTAGTTCAATTTTATACACAATCATGAATTTGTGTCAGAAGAAAAAGTTTCAATATTAAGGCGCATTCTGCATAACTTTCAACCTGTTTTAACCCTTTACCACATTAATATGCCTTTTTTATTCCTCCAAGAAGAAAATAGTTCCAATTTAAACAGTCATGAATGTGTATCATAAGAAATATTTTTCTTATTCTAGCAAATTGTAGCTTAAAGCAGGCTGAAAGTAAAGCAGAATGTGCCTTATGGCACATTCTGCTTTACTTTCAACCTACTTTAAGTGGTCATCGATCTATCTTCAGAACTAGAAACAGGCTATGAGGTAATGGGTTAAGCCATTTGTCCCCAGTGGATTCTTCCAACAAGATGATGAATTACATTGCATCTCATCTGTATCCAAACTGTTTGCAAACAGTCATCAATGTACATGTATGTATACTATTAACATGATAATGAATGAATAATGAGGCTTCAGATTGCCTTAAATCAAGGCAGGCTGACCTGTTTAAAGGATTTACCTAAATAATCCATCACTTTCCTAATTAAACATGAATTAGAGGAAACAATTAACAAATCAAGGTGAATTTACTGTCCAATCAAGGCCACCAGAACAGAAACACATAAAGAGCTCATCTTTACTACTGTCAGCTCCAGATAAGGGGAGTATTTCAAAAACTAAAATCCTTATTTCTGCATTAAACACTATGGTGTCACTATTCTCATTAGAATCGTCTCTGCGAGGTGATTCCAATGAGATTAAACACTATGGTGTCACTACTTGGTAGTAAAACAAAAGGATTTGAAGTAGTTAGAAAATGCTGACTCCCGTTTATCTGGAGCGCTAAATAATGAAAGGTCATGCATTGCCTCAAAGGTTAAATACATGAGTCACTATGGCTCTTTAACGCTTTTTAAACAAAAGTATCATCCACCCCCAAAATTGTTGTAGTTCACGTGCATCCTTGCCAATGTAATATTTTAAATCTTTTTCAAATCCAAATTAAATCAAGGTCAGCTCAAGGTTGAATGATATGGATGAATTGGGAATGGTCTAAGGCAACAACTGCATAAGTATCCAGGTATTTTAGTGAGCAATTTTGATGCTAGAAGAAACATTTGGTTAGCCTTGTATGCAAAAACGTTTAGACGGATGGACTGACAGACAGGACAGTTTACTACTACTCCTCTTGCATCTGTAGATGCAACTGCTTATTATTTATATAACAATATAGTATACAGCAGAGCTTCAGATAAAGGGAGTATTTAAAAAATTAAAATCTTTATTTCTGAATTAAACCCTATGGTGTTACTACTCATTAGAATCGTCTCAAAGAGACGATTCTAATGAGTAGTAACACTATGGGATTTGGTGCTAAAATGAGTGCTAAAATATTTGTATTATTTTACATTCTCTTATCTGGAGCCCTGATACAGACAAGACTATTTCTGGATTTGTACATTAAGATGGCACTTATTCAGCATTCTATCAGTTAAATGGTGTCAATGAGGGACTTCATATATATTTTAAGCAAGACATCCTTCTCCAAAGTCATAATGTGAATTGAAGCAAGCAGGTCTCTTTCAAGCTGTTTAACCCTTACAATACTAAATTGTCAAACCAACTTTTGTATTAACCCTTAGCCTGCCAGTCACGACTATAGCTCCATATGCAAACAGCTTGGATCCGGATGAGACGCCGAGTAACTCGGCGTCTCATCCGGATCCAAGCTGTTTGACACTCGGACAACATTTTCAGCAATTTTGAGCAACTTTGAAGCACTTTGAAACTTGAAGCAGACGAGAAATATAGCAGACGACAATTTATTTGGCGGGCTAAGGGTTAACAACAAGTAGATTGTGTCTATTGAGTGGTGTGTTCCAAGAATATGTATTAGTATAGCAAACCGTGCAGATCCTAATCAGAGAGCTCCTATAGGAGCCCTCTAATCAGGGTTTACCCTGCTTGCACAAGTTGCATAAACTGGTTTTTGACACAGTGAGGTATTTTATGGGTGTTCTAGGAAAGTCAAGAACCTTCTTGATTTAGTAACATAAAACCACTGAGTGCAGGAATGTCCTCCACTGCTATTAACGAGTGGTAAAAAGACCTGGATTAGAGAGATTCTTCTGGGTATGCAGTTTTTTGTGACATCTCACGTCACCAAATAAATGCCTCGATATTTTATATGTTTAAGGGGCACTTAGAAAGTTTCCTTCACAGCTGTAGTCTAAATTGTCTGACATTGCCATTTTAACCCTTTGCCCCATAGAAGCGCCTTTTTACACATAAAATGTATTCCTCCACTGAAGAAAATAGTTCCAATTCATACAATCATGAACATGTATCATAAGAAATATTTTTGATATTCTAGAGATGATATCTTAAAGCAGTTAGCAGATTCAGTGCCCAGAGGCCTCAACAGGTCTGGATGAAAACTGTTGGCAAAGGTCATCATTGCAAGCTTTCAGTGTTTAACCCTTTAACCCATAGCCTGTTTCTAGTATTTAAGATATGTGACCTATTAAAGCAGGCTTAAAGTAAAGCAGAATGTGCCCTAGGGCACATTCTGCTTTACTTTCAGCCTACTTTAAGTTAATATCTGCTAGTATATAGAAACTATTTCTTATAGTACATATTCATGACAGTATAAAAGGGAACTATTTTCTTTGGTGGATGAATAAGATGAATGCGCTAAAAGTCGCTTCTATAAGGGAAAGGGTTAAAGGGTTAACTGCATTCAGCTTATCTGATATTACAAGTTAGTTTTGTCTATTTTGTGAAATGAGTATCAAACAGCATAACAGAGCTCTAGAAAAGGGGAGTATTTCAAACACTAATTTTTTTTCTTGCATTGAACCCTATGGTGTCACAACTCATTAGAATCGTCTCTTCTAGAGGATTATAAGGAGTAGTAACACCATAGGATTTGGTTCTGAAATGAGTGAGAAATGTTGGATTTATTCAGTTTACACCGTCTTATCTGGAGCCCTAGACTATAAGTTATTGCTTCTGAACTTCTCTGGATCAAAACTATTTGCCAAATGTGCTTTGCCAGGTTAACGGTTTGCATAATTCAGTTAACAAATAATTCCATTACAGCATGTCGAAATGACGACATTGATTCAATTTACATTAGAGCATGTAGAATGAAAATTGAACACAATCATATTAGCCCAGCTAGAATACATGTATCAGCACAAGACAGTATCACTACTTTCCCTGGCAAACTAACAAAACACACAAGCAAACTTTCCAAACATTTCTATTTTCAAAATAACTGAGTCAGACATTACAGTAAATCTTTAACCCTTTACCCCATAGCATATTTTTAGTATTGAATATAGGTGATCTCTTAAAGCAGGTTGAAAGTAAAGCAGAATGCGCCTTCAAGCTACCATCTGCCAGAATATAGAAAATATTTTTTTTTATAATTCATTTTTATGATTGTTTAAATTTCAACTATTTTTTTCAATGCAGAAATAAATCAGGCGCGTAAAAAGGCGTATTTATGGGCTAGTGGGTTAAATGCAAAAGCAGGGTTCAAGTACAGTTGAACTTCGATATCTCGAACTCGTTTAACTCGAATTATCCGATAGTTTGACATGTGAACTGCATTATTCCATGCTCGGTTAAGCCGAACATACCCATATTTCAAAGCCACGTTTTAACTTTGAAATACGGGTATGTTCGACAAAACCTACTTCGAGATATCGAAGTTTGACTGTATTTCAAAACATAAAATCCTAATGCTTCTGACTTACTTGTACTCATTAGAATCACATGGCTTTGCAATAATGGTAGTAACACCATAGGATTTATTATTAAAATAAGTGAGAAATTGTTGGATTTGTTCAATTTACTCCCTCTTATCTGGAGCCCTGAATTATGAGTTATGCAAAATTGTCAAATTGTCTAAAGTCAGACACATTTGTCCATACAGCTGAAAATTGTTATGCTAACTTGTCAGGGTCTACACTGTTTGCATTTGTCCTCTATGACATGCAGGAAATAAACGCAGGGCTCCAGATAAGAGGGAGTAAACTGAACAAATCCAACATTTTCTCACTCATTTCAGCACCGAATCCTATGGTGTTACTACTCATTAGAACCGTCTCTAAGAGACGATTCTAATGAATAGTGACACCATAGGTTTTAATGCAGAAATGAAGATTTTTGTTTTTAAAATACTCCCCTTATCTGGAGCCCTGTGCAAACGGGCTAACAGCTATCCAAGACTTAATCAGGAACCTGCAGTATGTGAGCCAAATCAATGTTAGTAAATGTCTCCCGCTTTCTCAAATCAAATAACTATAGTGGCCATGCGGGCTTTCCGTTGCCTTATTACTGTAATAATTAGGCAAGAGGACAGTGACTGCATACTATAGTAGGAAACTGCAGTGATCAAACCAGTGTGACAAGCCAGCAATCTACAACATGGCACACATATTGCTTAACCCATTATCCAATAAATACGTCTTTTTACGTCTTTAATTTATTCTTCAACAGGAAACGTCCCAAGTCCAAAAATTATGCACATGGCGGCGCTTCTATGGCGATTTGGATGATTTTGCAGAATCGCCATGAGCGCAGTAGAATCAACGTCCAGTGGAATGGGGGTATAACATGGAGTTTGGTGGAGATATGAATTAGAAATTTTAGGAAATACTAATCTACTGGATCTTAAATTCTCTGGAGCATTTCTTCAGAGTGACCAAGTTCTTGCTTTCAGCAGTCAGACAGGGTTATGGTTCCTGCTGGGTGAACAAGTTTATTACTGGTACATCAGTGTTCGAGATAAGGGGAGAGTAATCTGAACAAATCCACCACTTTCTCGCTCATACTACACCAAATCCTATGGTGTTACTACTCATTAGAATCATCTCTTTGAGACAATTCTAATGAGTAGTGACACCATAGGGTTTTAAGCAGAAATAAATGTTTAAGTTTGTGAAATACTCCCCTTAAATGGATCCCTGTACATTTTGAGTATTATATTTTTATTTGCTCATGGCATGAGTGACTTCCAGCTTACTTCAGAGTGACCAAGTTCTTGCTTTCAGCAGTTACAGACAGGGTTATGGTTCCTGCTGGGTGAACAAGTTTATTACTGGTACAGTTTGATAGCCAAATATTTTGATTTGCTCATGGCACTTCCAGCTGGCAATATAACTGGGTGATTTATATCCTAGACAGACACATGCCCTCCAAAACAAATGAATTTGTAATGCCCTGACAGTCTACCATCCAAACATTGTCATTGAAGTTTTACACAATTCCCATTTCTATTATATAACCCTTATATTGCTAATTTTTTTCATATGGACTATTCCATTTTTGATAAATGGCAAGTTTTTTTTTGTAAGTGATTTTTATTGAAATTTTTTAGACACAAAATGAAAGTAAACCAAACAGTGTAGACCTTGATCAGAGGGCTCCTAAAGGAGCCCTCTGATCAGGGTCTACACTGTTTGCAAAATATACATAAATACTTGTTTCTAGCATAGAAAGGGATGGGATACAAAATCAATTCCCTTGAATATGTTTTATACAATTTACATTTCGTGCCTCTGTGTTGTTGTCAGATTTCAAAGCAACTGCCTGTCTGTTTTTTGTTACATTACAAGTTAGGCAAGTAAAATTTAAACATAACCTGTCTTTGGAATGCAATGGAACGCAGTCAAACGTGTGTAATATCTGAAAACACAGAAATTGCATAGAAATTTCTCAGCTCATTGGCTCTAATGATGAGTATACTAATATTTTACATTGTTCTTGTAAAACATGTGTCCTATGTAAACAGTGTAGATGCAAATTACAGATCTCCTGATGATCGATCTGTACAGTTTGTCATTTTGCAATAAATTGTAAAACACAACCTTGAATAGCCAAAACTGAAGTAGATGTTATTTGAGACTAGAATTGTCTACTTTAATTGTCAGAGGAGAACAAGTTAATGCTTAAGGCAAGATGAATATCAGACTGAACACTGAGATCTTGAAAACTGTAACCTTGCATGACCCATGGTTTATAATGTCCTTCAACTTCAGGATGACTATGACAAGCCGTTTTGGATTTGCTAAACGCCAATGCAGTCTTTGCCTTAAGTTTTTCAGACCACTTGCCTGAAACTGAAAAAAACTGCTTTTTCACTGTAATATGCCAAATTCTGATGTAAATATCACTTGCCCGAATTAGAAACCACTTGCCCTGGGTTTTGGGCAAGTGGGTTGAGAGAGTGAAGACTGCCAATGTAAAATTGGTGAAAAACATTATTTTCGGTTATAGATGAACCAACCTTGATTGTAAACTAACATGATAGAGGTCACTGACACTAGCTTTAGATATGATCAGTTAATTGCAAAAAAATCCCAGAGAAGTGGCATTAACAGATGTTCTTAGCAGCACATTCTTGGAGCTTAGAAAGTTTTATCCGTCCAAAACATTTCCTAGGGTGTAACCCACTGATAACCTCACACAATGAATCATTGTAAAGAGTACCTGTACATTACAAACAGTGAAATATCATCAAACTTTGACATCTCAAAGTCACTCAACCTTATATTACCCCATTATCATAAATATGCCTTTTTTAGGCCTCCAATTTATTACCCCACTGAAGAAAATAATTCCCATTTATACAGTCATGAATATGTACCATATAAAATATTTTCTTTATTCTAGCAAAGGATACCTAAAGCAGGCTGAAAGTAAAGCAGAATGCATCTTCAGGCACATTCTGCTTTACTTTCAACCTGCTTTAAGTGGACGCCTATTTTTAAAACTAGAAACAGGCTATGGGGTAATGGATTAAAACCAACATACCCGTATTTCAACATAAACAAGAGGGCCTGAAGGCCCTGATATCGCTCACTTTTTATAATGAAGCCTGATAGCTTTACCTTTGAATTTCACCTGTTTTATTCTAAATCCAGTCAAATTGTAGAATAGCATGTACACAACATTGCAATATGACCCATTCTAGCATGTATAGTAGAGTACATCAAAGGCAGATAACTAGAGCCTAAATAATACTGAAATGAAGCCTTTTCTAGCATTTCAAAGTAAATCAAGGGCAGATAACTCTTGCCACAATGATCAGATTTCAACAATAATTGCAATCCCTCGAGAACTTATAGCTATATACATTGTGTGCAATTATAACTAAAATCCATTGAAAATTGTGGCCTCTAGAGTGCAAACACTGTTAAATATGGCATTTTCAGCAATTCAAAGGTAGATAACTCTTGACCTATAAATCCGATTCCAACCATAACCTAACTCATCCGAATTCTTACGGTTATATGCAATCTGAGCAAGTTTAAGAAAGATTGGATTAAAATTGTGGCCTCTAGAGTGTAAACACCCTTTAATATGGCATTTTCAGCAATTCAAAGGTAAATAAGATTGGATAAAAATTGTGGCCTCTAGAGTGTAAACACCAAAATTGTTGACGCCGGACTTTCAAGGATTGCAAAAGCTCATCCTGAGCTAGCTCAGGTGAGCTAAAAAGTTGGGAAGAAAAATTAACTCTCTGTAAAGAAGGTTGACTCTCTATAGAATTACAGAGTCAAATGTTCTTTACACAGAGTCTCAGCTTTTCTTCCCAACTTTTGGTTTATAGCATAAAACTTAATTTGATGATGAAAAATTTCGATAAGTAGTGTAAAATTGTGCTAAGAGCTCAACAAATGAAGATTGAATATCTTTATAAAGACTTATGAATGATTAACCCTGCACTCCATAGATACACCATCTTATGCAATTAATTCATTCCCACACTGAAGAAAAATAAAGTTCCACTTTTTGCAGTAATGAATATGCAACATACAGGTGAAACTCAATACTTCAAACTCGCATTACTTCAAACATACCCATATTTCAAAGTTAAAACGTGGCTTAGCCACGTTTTAACTTTGAAATACGGGTATGTTGGACTTAAGCGAGATTGAGTTACCAAAATTAAACTAATGAAATACTGGATGGGTCGATTTCAGCGAGTTCGAAGTATAGCGTCTTGGCTGTACAATCTTTTCCTATATCCTAGCAGACCTGTACAGTAGCTTAAAGCAAGATGAAAGAAAGCAGAATATGTGCCTAATTCAGGCATTCTGCCTTTAACTTTCAACCTGCTTTAAGTGGACATGGTAACACATTTAACTCTAGCAAGGAACAGTGTACATGTGAAGATTACACTTGTCCCATGCAAACAGTGTATACCCTGATCACGGAGCCCTCTGATCAGGGTATAGACTGTTTGTCATTTTGAAATATATTGTTCAAATAGAATCAACCATAAATAGTCAAAATTGGACAAGACTTATTTTGAAATTGGAATTATATCCATTAAATGTTTCAGGGGTGAATGAGTTAAATAGTACTGACATTACTACATTTGATTTGATTGTTTTTAACCATAGATTAAACCCTAAATTATAGTGTGTAAACAGCTATGTCTAATCTTTTAAAGCCCTATATGCTCTCCAATCAAAGTTTATACCTTTTTTATCAAAAATAGTTTATAGCATTGCACCACTTATGCACCATATGTACCGACTACTACCGAGTACTCTTTACCTAACTTTGCTCAATGTTCAAATAGACTCTTCAATTTTCTGATCAATGATTGTTGGAAATGCCACTTAACCCACGCCTCTTACTTATTCCTCCACTGAAGAAAAAAGTTCCAGTTTATACAGCAAAGAATATGCACCAAAAGAAATATTTTCCATATCCTAGAAGATGGTAGCTTAAAGCAGGCTGAAAGTAAAGCAGAATGTGCCTTAAGGCACATTCTGCTTTACTTTCAACCTGCTTTAAGTGGTCACCTGTTTTCGAAGCAAGAAATAGGCTAAGAGGTAATGGGTTAACAATCTTAAAAACGATTTAAATTGATGGCAAACAGTGAAGACCCTAATGAGAGGGCTTGACTGCAGGGTATACAGAATTATATAATTCAGGTTCCCTTAAATTGTGTTAACTCTTTCAAAAAATAATACTCATTACATTTGCAAACAGCTTATAATACCCTGATCAGAGGGCTCCCATAGGAGCCCTCTGATCAGGGTCTACACTGTTTGCTAATTTAAAGCAGTATTTAATATATATCCAGAATTCCAAGTAGATTGGTTCATGTTTTGGTAACTAAAAGATCCACAAGTGAACCTAATAACCCACAAGAGTAACTAAGTGATGAAAGTGTTAACATTAATTTCAAATTAACTCTTTGAATTTTGAGTAATTTTTTCATCTGCAAGATGTGTCTGCTACCTTTCTTAAAGTAGGATTTCTGCATTACTTTTCCAAACAGGGTGAGAACTAATAAACATTTTGGATCCTGATAACATGCTGTGTTACACAGCATCATCAGTATGTCATCAGGATACAAACTGTTTGTAAAGTTTATCATGGTTTAGACACTAGCGTTTTAAGAGTTATAACCAGTTGATATATAATATGTTCAGTTAATTTATTTGAATGAACCTATCAAATTCATTAAAACACAAAGCCCTTGATTCCACCAAATCATTATTTGTTACCTGAATCCACTATCCTTTAGGCATTGCTGTGGTTAAAAGTTCATAAAAATTTGTGTTAATTCTAATATAGAAATATATAATGCAAAAGACAATACAGTTTTGGTTCTGATTACCTTTAAAACACTATAAACTTGGTTACAAATCTTTTAAACAGCTTGGATTCAGATCAGGCATCCTTAAATTGAAAGTCACTCAGCTCCTGCTTCTGTAAATACAAAATATTTCTACTTATTTTCAGATTTTTGGCAGACATTTTCTGCAGACAACTAATACATAGATCTACTGTTGTACGGATATGAGGATAAAAGGGCTTACAGGATAAAGGGTTTACAAGGTATAATGGATTTCGGATGTATTTATCAATTTTTTAGATCCGCTCCTGTTGCTTGTTGTTCTAAACATCCATTTCAAACGTTTCACGGGTAAACTACTTAACTCTTTCTCCATCATTAAATTTTCTCCTTTAAAAATTGCCATCTGCAAGTTACCTCCAATCTCAAATTCCAGGTCATTTTACCAGAAGACATTAACATGGCTGTCAATCTGTATGGATCCAGATCAGCTGCCAAATAACTTGGAGTCTGATCCATATCCAAACTGTCTGCTAATGCCAATATTGATGTGCATAGCAGTGACCGGGTTAACCCTTAGCCCGCCGAATAAATTGTCGTCTGCTATATTTCTCGTCTGCTTCAAGTTTCAAAGTGCTTCAAAGTTGCTCAAAATTGCTGAAAATGTTGTCCGAGTATCAAACAGCTTGGATCCGGATGAGACGCCGAGTTACTCGGCGTCTCATCCGGATCCAAGCTGTTTGCATATGGAGCTATAGTCGTGAGTGGCAGGCTAAGGGTTAAGATAAGATAAATCCTGCTGAGTAAGCAGGTATGAAAGTACAACCCTAACTGTTTGCGGGTGAGCATAATCCATCAGAGGCAAAAAGTGTAGATCCTGATCAGAGGGCTCCTGAGGGAGCCCTCTGATCAGGGTCTACACTCCCATAATCTGAAACATTTTTGGGACAAACTCCTCTAAAGTCAATATAGACAGGTCCATACTAAGAAATTGGAAGGGTTCATTTGGAAAGCCAGAAGTGTAAGGTTAAATGTTCACGGTCATGCCTAGTGTCTGTACAGTGTTCGAAATAGTTGAAAATTGTCAATATTTGATAGGTCAGTCCTTATGCTAAAAGAGGGTCCCTAGTTTCAATAATGCATGTCTTTCAACCAAATAAACCATATAATTTATGGCCTAATTCTAGTTTTGAAGACGCAGGTGACCACCAAAAGCCGGTTGATAGTAAAGCAGAATGCGCCTTAATTAAGGCACATTCTGCTTTACTTTCAGCCTGTTGAAAGCTAACATTTACTAGGATATAGATTTTACTTTGAACAGTGCATATTCATAAATTTATAAATTAGAACTATTTTCTTCAGTGGATAAATAAGTTAAAGGCATAAAAATGTGTACATATGGAGTAATTGGTTAAACTGAAAACAAATTGATACAAGTGTTAACAGTTTAGATCAAAATTAGTAGCCAGGTTACAACAAAGTCATAAACAAGAATTCTGTTGTTCATGTGTTACTGAAAGCGTGAAATCCCGCCTATGGTTTTGCAATGAAGTCAATATAAATATTCAAAAAATAGTGTAAAAACTAACATGGAATGTTGGAGTTAATCCAAATGATGTCAGCAGCTACCATTGCAAAGAGAAAAGCAATACCATTTGTCTTGCTTTGGAATCCTGCATAGGGGCGTAACAAAAAATTGAAAAGAGAACTCATTCATGCAGTATTTAACGAGCATAATGTCCCTAAATATGCGATAATTTTTTTTAAAGAGGATTCATTGATGATGTTAAATACTGGTTATAATTATGATGTAGCTTAACCCATTACTCCATAAATATGACTTTTTACGCCTTTCATTTATTCTTCCACTGAAGAAAATAGTTCCAATTTGTATAATTATGAATATGGATAACAAGAAATATTTTCTATATCCTAGCTGGTGGTAGCTTAAAGCAGATTGAAAGTAAAGCAGAATGTGCCTAAAGGAACATTCTGCTTTACTTTCAACCTGCTTTAAGTGGAAACCTATATTAAATACTTGAAACAGGCTATGGGGTAATAAACCCATTATCACATAACCAGTTTTTGAAAACATTCTAGCTAAGAAAATTACTTTTCTAACCTTAGAAATAACTAGAACGGCTATCACTAAAGGTGATAAATACCCCCACTATGCAGCACTCTGTCACACTCTGCAGACGTTTTCAATGAGGTTTGACAATGGCAGGGTGCTGGCACCATCATAAAAACTTGGAAAATTTATGGCAAGTATCAAGTAAATCAGATTGAAAGTGAAGGAGTTCGCCGTACAAGATTTTGCCTGCCAATTTCAAGACCAATTTCAAGGCCAAAGGTCAAGGTCACAGAGATTTGAAATGTGTGTCTTGCACATCTACTACTCCTGAGTAACATTTATGCAAAGTATCAAGTGAATCAGATTGAAAGTGAAGGAGGAGTTGAAAGTACAAGATTTTGCCTGCCAATTTCAAGACCAAATTTAAGGCCAAAGGTCAAGGTCACAGAGACCTGAAATTTGTGTCTTGCACATCTAGTACACCTGAGTAACATTTATGCCAAGTATCAAATGAATCGGGTTGAAACTAAAAGAGGAGTTGAAAGTACAAGACTTTGCCTACCAATTTCAAGACCAATTTCAAGGCTAAAGGTCAAGGTCACAGAGACCTGAAAATTGTGTCTTGCACATCTACTACACCTGAGTAACATCTATGCAAAGTATCAAATGAATCGGGTTGAAACTGAAGGAGGAGTTGAAAGTACAAGATTTTGCCTGCCAATTTCAAGACCAAATTTAAGGCCAAAGGTCAAGGTCACAGAAACCTGAAATTTGTGTCTTGCACATCTAGTACACCTAAGTAACATTTATGCCAAGTATCAAATGAATCGGGTTGAAACTGAAAGAGGAGTTGAAAGTACAAGATTTTGCCTACCAATTTCAAGACCAATTTCAAGGCCAAAGGTCAAGGTCAAGGTCACAGAGACCTGAAATGTGTGTCTTGCACATCTACTACACCTGAGTAACATCTATGCCAAGTATCAAATGAATCGGGTTGAAACTGAAGGAGGAGTTGAAAGTACAAGATATTGCCTACCAATTTCAATACTAATTTCAAGGCCAAAGGTCAAGGTCAAGGTCACAGAGACCTGAAATTTGTGTCTTGCACATATACTACACCTGAGTAACATTTATGCCTAAAATCAAATTAATCGGGTTGAAATTGAAGGAGGAGTTGAAAGTACAAGATTTTGCAGACAGACCGACGGCCAACCGACTGACGGCCAACCGACGGCCAACCAACCAACCGACCGACCGACAGGCTGATTCCAGTATACCCCCCTCAAACTCTGTTTGTGGGGGTATAATTAGGTGTTAACAGGGTGTATTTATGGAGTAATGGGTTAAATTGAAAGTGAGCAGGATTAATGTAAGACAAAAAGTAAGTTTCTATAAGTTGGAACATTCTGCTTTATTTGTTTTTATTTTGCTTTAACTCTTTACTCCATAGCCTGCTTTTAGTAATTATGGGGGACCATATAAAGCAGGCTAAAAGTACAGCAGAATGTGTCTTTTAATTAAGTGGAACTATTTTCTTCAGTGGAGGGGTAAATTAAAGGTGTTTTAAGGTGTATCTATGGTGTTAAAGGTTAAAGACATGCGGCCGCTGTATGATATAAGAAGCTGTGTAAAGCTTTACAGGATCTAATTTTAGACTCATTAAAACCTTATTGCCTTGTCTGTTGGCAGTGAACTATTAATAATTCTCTCAGTTCAAATTACTCTTACAGGTAAGCAATACGCAACACAACTACCTACTGCATCAGTTCTGGGATAGTGATTCTGAAGATACAGTAATACCTCTCTTTAACCATTGTGTTAGAACCAAGTATAAAATTCTTTGTAAACAATATAGACCCCGGTCAGTGTAAAATTATAATTTATCAGACAATGGAAGAGTCTATTTGCAGCTTCAGCATTGTAAGGGTAGAAGACACTGATAAAATTGATATTTCGAAAAACCATGCACCAGAAGAACATGTCCTATATCCTGGTATATCCTAGCAAATATAAGTCCAAAGCCTTAAGGTGACCACTTAAAGCAGGTTGAAGGTAAAGCAGATTGTGTCTTAAGGCACAATCTGCTTTACTTAATTTCAGCCTACTTTAAGCTATCATTTGCTAAGATATAGAATTTGTTTGGTACATATTTATGACTGTACAAATTGGAACAATTTTCTTCAATGGAGGAATAAATAAAATGTGCTAAAAGGGTGAAAGGGTTAATGTCTAAGCTTGACTGTCAGTTGGTAAATCATAAAACAACATGTAGCCTCTTGAAACACTTCTGACTGATAAAACAATAATTGGATTATGCCAAAACAATCAACTGATCTGAATTACAACTGTCAAAGTCAACTATCATTCAATGATGTTCTGACAAGACCAGTACTACTCTAACCTATAAAACACAACTTTCCAAAATGGACTCTACAATTTTAAGTTTAATACGAGTGACAAACAACTAGGATCCAGATCAGATGCCCTGTGAATTGCCCTCTTTGTGCTAAGATCGAATTGGCTAACATTTGCAAACAGTTTGGATCAAGATCAGACCTATTAATTATAATTCCTTTTAAAAGGAAATTTTATTAAGCCTTTAAATTAATTTTTCAACTGAAGAAAATAGTTTATACAGTCATCAATATGCACTAAAAGATCTAATTTCTATATCCTAGCAGATGGTAGCAGGTTGAAAGTAATGCAGAATGTGCCTCAAGGTGCATTATGTTTTACTTTCAACCTGCTTTACGTGATCACCTTTCTCCAAAACTAGAAACAGACTATGGTATAAAGGGTTATAACCCATTTATGCCTGAACATTGCAATGAACTTGACCTAAAGACACTGCAGTGTTTGTCCATACAGAACAGTATTTCATATGATATAGCAAACAATGCAGACCCTGATGAGATACATCATAATTACGCAGCATCTTATCAGGTCAACACTGTTTATCAATGTCCACAGACACTTAGGCTTAAATGGTTTAATACAAGACTGACTATACTTAAGTATACAAGATCACTGAAGTCTTCAACATGTTACATTCTCCAAGTTCTAAAATCAAACAATTTATACAATATTCATATTAACAGAATCCTGAAATTCTGGAAAAAAGTGGCACAAAAGAAATTAAAATCTGCCTAAACCTCCAGACCATAGAGATTGATCAATTAACCTCGCATAGTGATCAGTTTGATAAAAAATTTTGACACAAGTCCTTACAGACCTGACTGCTATCATAAGATTATATTCTATAGACAACATCAGTCATCAGCAGACCATACAGATGAAATCTTATCACAGAAACTGCCATTTCATCAACAGGGATAGATCATAAGCTACAGACACATCTGGCCCAGGATGGGACCTAAACATGCAATACATAGAACAACCCTTTCTAAACTACAGTAAAACCTCTCTATTATCACCACTACATGACATGATATTCTTCAAAGTTTTAGACAGGTGGCAGCTTAAAGCAAGAAGACAGTAAAGCAGAAAGCTCCTGTAGGAGCTTTCTGCTTTGCTGTCATCATGCTTTAAGCTGCCTCCTGTCTTAAATGCTATCAATAAGCATACATTTTAATAGCTACATGTATTACTATATGATATGATGATTTTATTGCAGACGATTCTAATGAGTAGTAACACCCTAGGGATTGGTGCTTAAATGGGTGAGAAAATGTTGGATTTGTTCAGTTAACTCTCTCTTATATCTTAAAGCTCTGTATGTATAAGTTAAAGATACTCAGACAGACCTCACACAATATTTAACCCTTAAACTAACGTAATATCAATTGTTTTGAACTTGTAGTCAGCTAAACAATATTCAATTATGATTTATACATTGTTCTTTATCAAAGAAACTTAAAGACTTATGTCAAACAACTAGGATCAAGATCAGATGCTGCATTATGCGGCATCTGATCTGGATCCAAACTGTTTGCAAATACCAGTCAAGTTGCAATCAGCAGGATCAGGGTTAACACTCATCTGCATTACTCCAATAATAACTTGGAGGCACCATTTGAAATTCTCCTATAAGCATGAAAACACAATCCACTTAAAAACTTCCAATTCCTAAATTTCAAATCACTCCTTTCACTCACAAAATAAAGATCCGATTTGATCAAATTTTAAAACTCACTGCACAGACTTTATAATAAGCCTCACTCACAGAAAAGTTTTTCTCCAATATCGAAATCTCCTTAATATGTACTATCACCCCAAACAACATCTGTAGTGCCAATATAAGCCTGGTGGCAGATGTATACATACTTCCAACAGCAACAGTAAGCTTTTGCCACTTACAGTACAACCTGTCTATTTAGTTACCATTCCATTATAATGGACAGGGCACCAGATATGAGGGAGTAAACCGAACAAATCCAACATTTTCTCACTTATTTCAGCACCAAATCCTATGGTGTTACCACTCATTAGAATCGTCTCTACGGGACGATTCTAATGAGTAGTGACACCATAGGGTTTAATGCAGAAATAAAGATTTCGATTTTTGAAATACTCCCCTTATCTAGTTCTGAGTAACCATTCCATTCATATGTCTACTATCTGTAAATCATGCCTATGGTCAATATAGACAGTCAAACCTGTGCTAAGCAACCTCTGAATAAAGATGCATGGTTGTCTTTAAATACAGGTGGCTGCATGCTTAACCCTTAGCCCGCCAAATAAATTGTAGTCTGCTATATTTCTCATCTGCTTCAAGTTTCAAAGTGCTTCAAAGTTGCTCAAAATTGCTGAAAATGTTGTCCTAGTGTCAAACAGCTTGGATCCGGATGAGACGCCGAGTTACTCGGCGTCTCATCCGGATCCAAGCTGTTTGCATATGGAGCTATAGTCGTGAGTGGCAGGCTAAGGGTTAATGCAGGAGGAAAGTCTGAGCCTTCTGCATGACTTTTGTCCTGCATTAAAGTGCTTAACTTTTCAGCTGCCACTTAGCACAGGTTTGCCTGTATCTCTTTATAGTCCAGAAAGTTTAATACAGAATAAAAGTAATGCAGAAAGTTTGCTCAAGGGGTTTTCTGTATTACTTTTATTCTGCTTTCTACTTTACTTTTTATTCTGCATTTTGTTAACAGACTGTTCTGTACAAAGCTGAAATGTATAACAGACCGTTCTGCATAAAGCTGAAATGTATAACAGACCGTTCTGCATAAAGCTGAATTGTAATACAGACTGTTTTGTATAAAGCTGAAATGTATAATAGACTGTACCAATTTATAGGCTGAAATGTATAACAGACTTTGGTATTAACCCTTTGAACCCTAGTCCCGCATATAGGCGTCCTTTTCAAACAGTGCACATGTGGATAGTACACTTGTCCTATGCAAACAGTGAAGACCCAGATCAGAGGGCTCCGACAGGAGCCCTCTAATCAGGGTCTTCACTGTTTGTCGCAATGCCAAACATTGACAAAAACAACCCTTAAAAGTCTGAAATGGACTTTACTAAAATGGAAACTGGAATTGTCCATTTAAAGTTTCAGGGAGGAAAGAGTTAATTAAGCTGAAATGTATAACAGACTGTTTTGTATCAAGCTGATAAGTATAACAGACTATTCCGTATTAAGCTGAAATATACAACAGACTGTTCTGTATCAAGCTGATAAGTATAACAGACTATTCCGTATTAAGCTGAAATATACAACAGACTGTTCTGTATCAAGCTGATAAGTATAACAGACTATTCCGTATTAAGCTGAAATATACAACAGACTGCTTTTGCATGGTATATGGACTCCGAATGACACAGATTTGACTGTATATAAGCTCATATAAGATAAGACTAAACAACCAACATTATGCCCTATGGTACAGTAGCAGGCAACACAACCATCATCATGTCAATAAGAGACGCTTTGCCTGATTTATACAATCGGTCCCACAAACCATCAAGACAGTGTTTTAGCCTTGGCAATAAAACTTAGTTGCTATAAATGGCTCCAGACAAGTCTATCAAAAAGTCCAACCTATCTGTGGCAATTGTCTTCGAAAATCAGCTGTTAGAGAATCAAACTGCGATGTCTTGCTAATCACATATACACATTCTATGCAATTCAAGCCACTTAATAATACTGAATCACATCAATTTAACAAGAAAAATTCTTCCTTGAAATAGGTTCTCGAGAGTGATTTCTGATATTTTTCTAGTTTTTGAATACATGTTATTTCAGAAAAGAATATCTTTGTTATAAGCAAGAAAAATGTCTTGCAGAGTTGTTAAAGATTTTTTCAAAAATGGAATTGCCACTTTCACCCTGACCATGTACGAATGTTGACATATATGCCATGCACCTATTGATTTCAAGCGCGCACGTAAACAAAACAATCAAATTTGGAGAAACTTTGAAGAAAACATTATGTCACATACTAATGGCTGCACTGTACTTTAAACTGCTTCAAGTGGTCTCCTTTCTTCAAACTAGAAACAGGTTATGTGGTAATAGGTTAAATGAGTTGAGGTTGGAAATTAGTTTTATCTCTTATGTGATGAAGCCTTGCTATTAGTTCCTTTCAGTAATATTTTTCATCAAAAGACAAGAAATTGCATAGAATTGATAAACTACCCAGCCATTCTACAGCCAGACCCCAAAATCACTTTACACTATATGAGGAAAAGGCTTAAAATGCTATCTGAGAAAACTAGTTAGGTGCTGTGATCCCAAGTGCTAACAGTCAATGATGGCTGGGATGAAAGCTCCTGAAATATCTTATAGACCAGAGTAAACACCATTAACCCTTCTACTACTACTAGCACATATCATATTGGCATTGTTTGAAAACATTTTACATCCTTTAACTCATTAAAAGCTAAGTATGAGAAGGAGTAAACCAGATATGAGGGAGTCAACTGAACAAATCCAACATTTTCTCCATCATTTCAGCACCAAATCCTATGCTGTTGTTACTCATTAGAATTGTCTCGAAGAGACAATTCTAATGAGTACAAACACCATAGGGTTTAATGCAGAAATATCAGAATTTATAAATGTATAAACTGCTCTTTTCAAATAGTATTTTTGGGTATTATATAGTAATACTATTCTAATTTCCTATCTGGAATATTGTTATAATTATTAAAGATTTTAGTTTTTGAAATACATGTACTCCCCTCATCTGGAGCTCTGTTTGTCTATTATGAATACAGAACCTGAAGATTTGATACGGATGAATACAAATCATTATTTCAGGTACGTCTGAATTATTGGAATTAACCCATGAAACTGTAGGCAGGATATCCACCAGCTGACTGTGAATGTGAAACTGCGTCATTCAATCAACTGGTATCTAAAGTGCATGTTTACCTTTCTCTTCCTGCTACAAGTGCAACAGGACTGGAATTTGCAAACAGTTTGGATCCTGATCAGATGTCGAGTAACTCGGCATCTGATCTGGATCCGAACTGTTTGACACTGAAAGTGTTTTTTTTCCTCAGGTTCTGAAGCGACATTACATCTAAATTTAAGGAAGAACTTTTCAAGATGTAGCTACGCCAGCAAGTAATATGAAAGGAGACCAGAGCGTTGAAACTTGGATACAGCCAAACTTTGATATCTCAAACTCGCTTAGCTGGTTTTCGAGTATTTCTATGATTGAATGTTATAATTTTGTCATCGCTTAAGTCGAAGATATCCTTATTTCAAAGTAAAAACGTGGCTGAGCTATGTTTTAACTTTGAAATAAGGATATCTTTGACCTAAGCGAGTTCGAGATATCGAAGTTTGACTGTATTTATAAAATGTTTCCAGGAAGGAGAAAACCGTTATTGATGTAATGTGTTTGCAGGGCTCCAGATAAGGGGAGTATTTAAAAAATCAAAATCTTTATTTCTGCATTAAACCCTATGGTGTCACTACTTATTAGAATCGTCTCGAAGAGACAATTCTAATGAGTAGTGACACCATAGGATTTGGTACTGAAATGTGCAAGAAAATGTTGGATTTATTCAGTTTACTCCCTCTTATCTGGAGCCCTGGAACTTTGGAAGGTTCAAATTTGTTTGAACATTATCTAATCAGGCAGCGAGGGTTTAATTTGTTTCAACAGAAACGTCTTGTTACAAAAATCTGTTAACAAAATTTTCGCTTTTTTCCATATTGCGTTTTCAGAAAACATTCAAGTCAAGCGATGTTTTTGCCCCAGGGGGAAATAGCTTGGAGCTGGAATTGCAGAAAAAGAACATGGTTGCATTATTCTACTTCTTGTTACCCATCACTCCACAGATATTATGCAGTTTTATGCCTTTAATTTAATCCTCTTCTAACGAAACAAGTTAGAATTTATACATGTATGTTACAACAAAGAAGTGACATGAAACAGGCTATGCAGGAAGGGTTAAATCTAGACCATAGTATACTATTTAGGGGTGTTTTTAGGATATATTTCAAAATGACAAACTGTGCAGACCCTAATCAGAGGGCCCTGCATGAAGCTTATCAGGGTGACTACAATGTTTAAATAGGACAAGTGTACTCAAAACTAGTAGACTGCAAATGACGCATACAAACGTCCCTTGGGCTTATTAGGTTTGACACCCTCTGCATTATATACTTTCATCCTGCATTATGCTGCTACCATTCTAACAGGGCTCCAGATAAGGAGAGTATTTTGAAAACTAAAATCTTTATTTCTGTCTTAAACCCTAGGGTGTCACTACTCATTAGAATCATCTCGAAGAGATGATTCTAATGAGTAGTAACACCATAGAATTTAGTGATAAAATGAGTGAGAAAATGCTGGATTTGTTAATTTCTCCTTATCTGGAGCCATGTTCTAAGAGAATGTCCTATGCATTTTGTCAATTTTAGTCCTACTTGCTTCATATGACAAAATTAATTGTAGAAACCAGACAATCAGTAATGACAAAGATCCCTCCAGTGTCAGCATTGCATACTAACATACAAAATGAACCTTTGAACGCACTGAACTAATGAAAAGAGAAAAGTCACATTCTTACTTCAAATCAAGAGAATTGAGCCCATGGCTGGCCTTTAAATATTCATAAATATAAATATCTGCCCACTATGAATATGAATCAGCTAAAGTATTAATTTTTGGTATTAAGATTAATTTTGCTAATAACCAAAAACTTTCCCCCAGTGCATGGTGCAGAGACTTATGTCAGACAGATCCTAATTTAACCCTTTCCCACATAGCCTGTTTCTAGTACTAAATATAGATGTCCACTTAAAGCAGGATGAAAGTAAAGCAGAATGCGCCTTAAGCGCATTCTGCTTTACTTTCAGCCTGCTTTAAGCTATCATCTGCTAGAATATAGAAACTATTTCTTATGATACATATTAATGACTGTATAAATTTGAACAATTTTCTTCAGTGGAGGAATAAACTTAGTGTGCTAAAAAGTGCTTCTATGTGGGAAAGGGTTAAGAACATTGCAGATCATGATCAGACAGCTCCTTCAGAGGGTGGAAATTTATATATAAACAGTAAGTTTGAGAAGGGCCAACTCGTTATCCCATAGCCTGTTTCTAGTTTTGAATACATGTGACCACTTAAAGCAGGTTGAAAGTAAAACAGAATGCTATTTTTTTAATGTTTCAACATTGTAACAAATTTGTTCAGGATTACCAAACTAGGAACTACTTTTCTTTAATTGGAAATAATTAGAGCCATGAAAAGGTATATTTATGATGTAATAGCCATTATGGGTTACAATGTTTAATTAATGATGACCTGGTAGGTCACCTACAGTGGGCCAGTGATGCCTATCTGCCGTGTAACGTGTTTAACAGCTATAAACACACCTATGATGAGCACTGATAGGTGTTTCAATTAATCCTTTGAATGCCTACGCCCAATCAATTGCATTGACATAACCATTGCAAACAGTTTGAATCCAGATCAGATTAGCCAAGTAACTCAGCATCTGATTAGGATCCATTTCGTTTGTCATATCAATTTGATAACTGCAAATATAAAGGGTAAGAGAAAGTATATTGGTTAACTTTCTCTCTATTAATTTCCTGCGGTTCCTCTTGACTGGTTGTCTCAGCAGGATTATATCATAGTTTGAGATTTTTGTTGGCATTGGAGATATCATTACTGAACTAGTTTGTTGTTTATAGCTGATTTTTTGCTTCCACAATTTTTAGACAAATCGCCAAAATTCCATTGACACACTCAAAGATCTTTCAACCAGTTTGCATTATATTTGTGGTATAGACTAGTAAGAGTTATTTCCCTTTTCCCCATAGTTAATTGTATGTAAAAATGTTTCCCTGTTTTGACCTATGACACCAAACTGCGAGTTTGACCTTTGTGATTATGAACCCCAGTCTAATGGGGACACAATATAGCCTCAATGTGGTGCACATTTCTACCAAATTACCGGTAGGTCAAAATCCATCTATGCATGTAGGATTTACATAGCAGACAAAATGTGGGACATTAAAGATGCTGGACAGTGGGATTACTATCATTATGCTATTTTGGGGACATAAAAAGTTCAATTGTGGCATGATGAAGTAAACTATTTCTTTTATAAAAGTGGAGATAAATCAATAATGGAGTGACAAATCACAGGCTGGTGCACAACTTCAGATGGTGTTCAACAATACTGCACATGGAATGTCATGATTTTAAAAAGTGCCATTTAAGGTTTGACAGAGAAACCCAAAATGACAAAATTCCGTCTACAACCAGACAAATGGACGAAGTGATCCAGTATAACAACACACACACTTGCACACACACTTTGTTGTGATAGGTATAATGATTTGCCACAACATAGAGTTTCAGGGCTCTAGATTAGGGGAGTTTTTTACAAACTAAAATCTTAATTCTGCTTTAAACCATATGGTGTCACTACTCATTAGAATCGTCTCAAAGAGACAATTCTAATGAGTAGTAACACCATTGGATGTGTTGGATTTATGTGCAGTGTACTACTCATTTTCTGGAGCCTTGGAGTTTGATGGATATATAAAGATTTCAATATTTGAAATATTTCCTTAATCTGGTGCTTCGTTTTTGATGGATGTATCAATAAAAGATGAAAAGGCTGACACATAGGTGATTTAATCACTTGAAAAATGATGGATGGATCGAATCATTATTAGATTTATGGCCAGGAATCTGAGATAGGATATTCACAAGCATGCATAAAGTCTGGCCTAAAGGGACAGCCAACACTATTATGTACAAGTTTTTAACTCTTTCCATGCTGAGTAATTTTTTCATCTGTAAAAATTGTCGTCTGCAACTGTTATGAATTATATTTTTAAAAAAAAATGTTCAAAACAGGGTCAGAGTGTCAAACAGTTTGGATCATGATGAGACGCTGCATTATGCGGCGTCTCATCAGGATCCAACTGTTTGCAAAGGTAATCACTGTTCGCACTAGCATGCAGAGAGTTAAAATGTAAGCTAGCTATTGATTACCATGTCTGCTGTAGTAACGACATCATCCTAGAACTGGGGAGAATTTCAAATTCTTCAATCTTTTATACCCTCAAATTACCCCATGGTATGACAGCTCAATAGAATTGTCTCTTCCAGACAATTCTAACTAAAACTATCACTAAAAGCGATGAATACCCCCACTACAGCTCCCTGTCACATGTCCTGGACAAAGTGTTTAAAAAATCAAAGTCAAGGTGACCTGAAACTGGTATGCGGCACTCACAAATCCTCAGACATATCCACACACTAGGTTTAGTAATCTAAGATGGTATAGTATAAGATATTTCTTCTGGACAAGGTTTTTCAATAATCTAGGTCAGCGCTAAAGGGCAAAGTGACGTGAAAGTGGCACGCCACACTCTTCCATCACAAGATGTACGCATACACAAGGTTTTGTAATTGTAGATGATATGCTATAGGAGTTTGCTCTGGTCAAGGTTTTCTTTATTATCAAGGTCAGGTCAAGGTCAGTGACCTGAAAGTGGTAGCAACACTGGGCAATCCACAAACAAGGTTTAGTAATCCTAGATGCCATAGTATAGGTGAAATGTTCCGCACAAGGTTTTAATAATATAATCAAGGCCAGAAGTCAAGGTCAAAGTCAAAGTGACCTCAATGTGGTATGTGACACTCCTCCATAGAATAGGAGATATCCTCTGGACAAGTTTTTCAATAATCTAGGTCAGAGGTCAAAGTCAAAGTGACCTGAAAATGGCATGTGACACTCCTCCATCTCGAGATGTATGCATATAGTAAGTAGATGGTATGGTATAAGAGTTATGCTCCTGAAAAAGTTTTTCACTTATCAAGGTCAGAGGTCAAGGTCACAGATACCTTAAAGTGGTATGCAGCACTGGGCAATCCAAATATGTTTACACACACCAGGTTTAGTAATCCTAGATGGCATAGTCAAAGAATTATGCTCTTGACAAGGTTTTTCAATAATCAAGGTCAGGTCAAGATCAAGGTCACAGAGATTTGAAATTTGCATCTTGCACATCTTCTAATCCTGATTAATATTTAAGCAAAGTATCACTGAATCAGGTTGAAACTGAAGGAGGAGTATGCCACACCAGATTTGGCAGACAGACAGACCACCAACTTCAAGGCCAGGTGTCAAGGTCAAAGAGACCTGATTTTGTGTCTTGCACATATTTTACTCCTGATAAACTGTCATGCCATGTATCAGGTGAATCTGATTGAAAATGATGGAGGAGTTCAACATACAAGATTTAGCAGACAGACTGACCACCAATTTCAAGGATAGAGATCAAGGTCAAGGTCAAAGAGACCTGAAACTTGTGTCACATTTACTACTCTTGACTAACATTTATGCCAAGGGACTGAAACTGAATGAGGAGTTCACTGTACAAGATTTTGCAGACAGACTGACCGATGCCTGTCCGACCGACAGACTGATTTCCAGTATACCCTTCTCAAACTTCTTTAACTCTTTGCATTCTAGCTGTGGATATATCTGCCATAGTGATTGCCTTAGCAAACAATTTGGATCCAGACGTCGCTTAATGTGGCGTCTCATCAGGATCTAAACTGTTTGACACTCTGACCATATTTTGAGGAAATTCTGTTTTTAGAACAATAGCAGACAACAAATGTTGCGGACTAAAAACATTACCCAGCATGCAAAGAGTGAGTGAGTAGTCGCAACAAGGGGTTTGGCAGAGACAGATGTTAAAATCTTTAAATAAAATGGCAAATATCTTCTTATAGATCTGATGCAGAATAATAATTTTCTAACACTTGCAACAGATTGGATCCAAATCAAATCCAGCCTGACTCATATTTTAATCTGGTGCCAATCAATTTGCAACTCAATACCATACGTAACAAAGATACCCTGAATATGAAAACTTAAGCAGATGACAACTTTCACCAAATATTTATTCAGCATTCAAGAAATTGCAATGATGATTTAAAATGCAATTTTGTAAAGTAATACGACAGGGTACTACTTCAAACACGGACATTTCACGCTACTAACCCACCAGGGATAGTTATACAGGATGAGTTATCACTTCTTAAGATGCAAACACAAATAGCATTTCCATGGTTACAGTTAAACATATGCCTAGCAACCATGTATGACATTATTCTAAAGACAGGTCACAGCTTAATGCAGTACAAAAGTAATGCAAAAAGCTCCTAGAGGAGCTTTTTGTATTACTTTTGTTCTGCATTAAGCAGTCATTTATCATTAAATATTTACGTACTTTCTTCGTTATGTTGGGGTTTATAAAGTATAGGACTATCTGTACACACTGGTTCTGCGTTTTGGCATGGTATAATAATCATTGTCTTGCCATCATATCGTCTACTTTGAAATTGTCGTCTTCAACATTTGACAAAATAGAATTTTGCGAATTTCTAACTTGAAGACTCCTCAAGACAGTTCGGATCCCACTTAGCTACCATGTTATTTGGTGTCTGATAATGTATCCAAAGTGTTTGACAATACCATCAATAAAGACGGGAACAGTGGGCAAAAGGGTTAAACGTTTCAAAACAGTTCTATATGGGTACCATTAAACAGGGAGAAAATCGTGTTTAAAGTATGCAGGTAGCTTTGAATTATGATTGTCAGAGCCGTTAACTCTTAGCATGCTAGCAGGGAAACCATGACAGCCTTTGCAAACAGTTTGGATCCTAATGTGTACTGCAGCATCTAATCAGGATCAAAATTGTAATATTATAATAAATGATCGGAAGAAATATGGTGAGAAATCACAACTTTTACTGTTTAGATAACAAGCATATATGCATCAATTGTAAATAGTGTAGACCAAGATCAGTGGCCAGGCTCTTGAAGGAGCCCTCTGATCAGGGTATACGACTGTTTATCAAACTTTGAATTATGCTGGGAATATATTCCTTGCGTTTAAATGTAAACTGACCATTCATTAGAGAACGGAAATGTCCATAGCAGTTTGATTAACCCTTTCCCCCACAGAAGCGCCTTTTAGCACATTAAGTTTATTCCTTCACTGAAGAAAATAGTTCCAATTTATACAGTCATAAATATATATCATACAAAATATTTTCTTTATTCTTGCAGATGATAGCTAAAAGCAGGCTGAAAGTAAAGCAGAATGCGCTTAAGGCGCATTCTGCTTTACTTTCAACCTTCTTTAAGTGAACACCTATATTCAATACTAGAGACATATGCTATGAGTGAAAGGGTTAAAGATATCAAAGATTGTAGGTTATCAATAACTGACTAGCTAAATATATTTTGTTCCTTGTTTTATTACATATATCCTGCTGAGAAAATAAGCCTGATTCCTAGACAATATGGCAGCAGCCTGGCAATATAAATGGAAATATTGCAATATTGTCGATGGTCAGTGTATCATAAATTCAATTATGGAAACCTTTCAAATAAGGTTGATGTTCTTGTGACCTCTCAAATCAAAGATATTATTATATTTACTCTCAAGAGGAATGTGATAATGAAGAGCTGAATGTGTAAGAGATTGATAAAACATGACAAACATAAAATAGATAAATATAGCTAGCATAGAAAGAACAACATTTAGGTTAAACAATGTCTTAGACAAGATGATAAAGTAATGACCAACATAGAAAGTCAAGACAATGTCTTAGACAAGATGATAAAGTAATGACCAAAATAGAAAGTCAAAACAATGTATTTGACAGGATGATAAAGTAATGACCAACATAGAAAGTCAAAATAATGTCTTAGACAGGATGATTAAGAAATGACCAACATAGAAAGTCAAGACAATGTCTTAGACAGGATGATAAAGTAATGACCAACATAGAAAGTCAAAACAATGTCTTAGACAGGATGATAAAGTAATGCCCAACATAGAAAGTCAAAATAATGTCAGAAAGTCAAAACAATGTCTTAGACAGGATGATAAAGTAATGACCAACATTGAAAGTCAAAACAATGTCTTAAATAGGATGATATAGTAATGACCAACATAGAAAGTCAAAACAATGTCTTAGACAGGATAATAAAGTAATGACCAACATAGAAAGTCAAAACAATGTCTCAGACAGGATGATAAAGTAATGACCAACATAGAAAGTCAAAACAATGTCTTAGACAGGATAATAAAGTAATGACCAACATAAAAGTCAAAACAATGTCTTAGACAGGATGATAAAGTAATGACCAACATAGAAAGTCAAAACAATGTCTTAGATAGGATGACATAGTAATGACCAACATAGAAAGTCAAAACAATGTCTTAGACAGGATAATAAAGTAATGACCGACATAGAAAGTCAAAACAATGTCTTAGACAGGATGATAAAGTAATGACCAACATAGAAAGTCAAAACAATGTCTTAGATAGGATGACAAAGTAATGACCAACATAGAAAGTCAAAACAATGTCTTAGACAGGATGACAAAGTAATGACCGACATAGAAAGTCAAAACAATGTCTTTGACAGGATGATAAAGTAATGACAAACATAGAAAGTCAAAACAATGTCTTAGATAGGATGATAAAGTAATGACCAACACAACAAGGGCCACTATGGCCCTAAATCGCTAACCTGGTACACCATGGCAAACTTGACCTATAGTGACCTAGATTATGACTGGACATGACCCACAATCAACCTTTAGAGTGTAAACAAGATTTTTCTATGATTTAACCTAGTGACCTAGTTTTTGACCGGACATTGACCTAGATTTTGACTGGACATGACCCATATTAGAACTTGACCTAGATATCGATGAGACGAACATTCTGACCAAGTTTCATCAAGATTCAATGAGATTTGTAGCCTCTAGAGTGTTAACAAGATTTTTCTATGATTTAACCTCGTGACCTAGTTTTTGACCCGACATGACCCATATTCGAACTTGTCCTAGATATCAATGAGACAAACATTCTGACCAAGTTTCATCAAGATCCAATGAGATTTGTAGCCTCTAGAGTGTTAACAAGGTTTTTCTATGATTTGACCTAGTGACCTAGTTTTTGACCGGACATGACCCATATTCAAACTTGACCTAGATATCAATGAGACAAACATTCTTACCATGTTTCATAAAGATCCAATGAGATGTGTAGCCTCTAGAGTGTTAACAAGATTTTTCTATGATTTGACCTAGTGACCTAGTTTTTGACCGGACATGACCCACATTCGAACTTGACCTAGATATCAATGAGACAAACATTCTGACCAAGTTTCATTAAGATCCAATGAGATCTGTAGCCTCTAGAGTGTTAACAAGGTTTTTCTATGGTTTGACCTAGTGACCTAGTTTTTGACCCAACATGACCCACATTCGAACTTGACCTAGATTTCCACATTGTGATCAAGTTTCATGAAGATCCAATGAGATTTGTAGCCGGTAGAGTGTTAACGAACAATTGTGAACAGACAGACAGACGTACGACGGACGACGGACATCCAGCGATCCTAAAAGCTCACCTTGGCACTTCGTGCCAGGTGAGCTAAAAAGTCAAAACAATGTATTTGACAGGATGATTATAGGAATAAACAACATCTTTTTGACGTTCATGACGGTATGACTACATTAGCTTCGCAGGGGGTAAATAAACTTACCCCCCGAAGCTAATGTAGTCATACCGTCATGAGCGGCAAAAAGATGTTGTTTATTCCTTATATTTATATTTTTATTTTCTGTCATCCATTTAATGTGTAGTTTGACCAGATTTGTTTTCATGTATATGAATATATCATATACCGGCCAAATGGGTTTGATAGATGTAATATCGATGTAATAGCCATTCCAGTTTCTAAATATGGTGTCAAAAGTAGTCCTTACTACATGTACTGTATTTACATGATAATTTCAGGGTTTTACGCAGTAAACTTTCTCGCTGTGCTTTAAGAACGCTCGTAAGAAACTAAAACAAAAAATTCAATCTGAATATCCATTATCAAAGCATATTTTAAACAATTAGGTCGCGCAAGTTTTTATACACGCTTTACACATAGCAACGCGAATAGCAACGCTGAAATGCGACTTCACAGTCAGCGTGTACACACACCCGCGGCTATCCGTGGCATATCCAATACACATAGGCTAGTTTCAATATGTCATAACGGAACATTACGTTACCAATTTAGTAAGTGTGAATGCATTATTTTGTGTTTGAGCGACTTTACTATGTAATTCTGGTGAACAAATTGTTTGAACTTGTCAATTTCAAACCGTAATTGGAAGACAACTTGTCTAATCTATAAATAGAACACTCGGAGAAGGAAGAGAACGCTTACAGCTTTAATGACGGAGAGTAATATGATAACCTCCCTTAAAAACAGCATTTAATTTTTTTTTATCGCAATTTGATTTTAATTGAACTGTTTGCGACTTTAAATAGGGGTTCCGAGATACCCAAACGGATAATCCAAAAGTAGATCTTAACTTGGTCGGTATCTCTCCGCCGTATGGAAGATTTTCTTCGCGGCGGAGACTCCGCCCTCTTTCTAACTGGCTGGAACCGGATTCGATTCGTAGGTTCATCGAGAATTGACCTGCATATTTTTAATACGATTACATAGAGACTTTACAAGGTGAATGTAAATATAAAGTAATGACCAACATAGAAAGTCAAAAAATGTCTTAGACAGGAGGACAAAGTAATGACCAACATAGAAAGTCAAAACAATGTCTTAGACAGGATGATAAAGTAATGACCAACACAGAAAGTCAAAACAATGGCTGAGATGGAAAGGTAAAATAACGACTGAGAAAGAAAGATAAAACAATGGCTAAAGACATAAATGTTGTAAGTCCTAAAAACTTCATCTTTAACGTAACTTTGATATCAAGAAAAAACTTTAGTTCTTGGTCTTATCCTATTCTGAAATATTGTATCTATTATGTATTCTGTAAAATTTCTGAATTAAATATATATGTTTAAACCAACAAAGCAACCATGAATTTACACAACATAATCATACAAACATACCATTAGTCTTATAACAGGTGCCCGATCAATCTTCAAATCACACAAAAAATGTATAACTCTACCATAACATTATAGCTCAAATCAAGAATGCAGAAAAGCAGAAAGCTTCACTTACATCTTGTATTATACATCATAAATACGCCTATTTTTTACTTTAATTTATTATGCGACTTAAAAATACGGTCATGAAGGCACAATTAGAAATGGTACATGTAGCTAAAAGCAGGCTGAACAAAAAGCATGGCACATTCTGCTCTATGTTCAACCTGCTTTAACCCTTTGAACCCTAGTCCCGCATATTGGCGTCCTTTGCCAACAGTGTATATGTGAATAGTACACTTGTCCTATGCAAAAAGTGAAGACCCAGATCAGAGGGATCCTAGGAGCCCTCTGATCAGGGTCTTCACTGTTTGTTAATAATGCCAAACATTGACAAAAACAACCCTCAAAAGTCAGAAATGGACTAGACTTAAATGGAAACTGGAATTGTCCATTTGAAGTTTCAGGGAGGAAAGAGTTAAGTGGTCATCTGTCTTCAAAACTAGAAACATGGAGCCATATGGGCTATTCAGTGGACTGCCATACACACTGAAAACAGTCATTTGAGCTGCAGTAATGGTGAAGTTGTACTGCACTACAAATAAACATCTATTTAACCCTTTCAACACCACGGACCTGATTCAAGTACATGTATAGTCATTACATTTGAAAATAGCATAGACCCAGATCAGAGGGCTCCTATAGGAGCCCTCTGATCTGGGTCTACACTGTTTGCAAATTTAAAGTATAATTTATTCAACTACCAAGATTTATAAGTAGACTGGTTCATTGTTTGAGAACTAAAATGATCCACAAGGGAAGCTAATAACTCACATGGGTTACTTTGTGTTGAAAGAGTTAAGTTAAACAGGTTTCACTGACAAATATGAAATCAATGCATGCCTTTGACAACAACACTATGTCAAACTTACTATTATCAGGGTCTTTCACAAAAACAGCAGCATCATCTGAAACAAGAACTAGTCAGTGAATTCTCATTCATAATACCTTTGTTAACCCTTTCCCCCATAGACCCTTTCCCCCATAGAAGCGCCTTTTTGCACACTTAATTTATTCATCCACTGAAGAAAATAGTTCCAATTTCTAGTCATAAACATGTTCCAATTTTTTTTTCTATATCTTAGTAGATAGAAGCTTAAAGCAGGCTGAAAGTAAAGCAGAATGTGCCTTAAGGCACATTCTACTTTACTTTCAACCTGCTTTAAGTAGTCACCTATTTTCAAAACTAGAAATTGGCTATGGGGTAAAAAGTAAACTATAAAACTAGGTCTCAAGAAAACACTTAATCCATTTATCACTGAAACGTCAAACAGACGGTTCATGTTTTCAATCTAGTCTAGTCAATTTTTGACCATGTAGGGTCATTTTTTTGTTAGTGTATTACAATATGCCAAACAGTGCAGATCTTTGCTGTTTGCATAGAACAAGTGTATTCTTCACAGGTACACTGTTGAAAAAGGATGTGTACATTTGTATATGTGCGACTTGGATTCATACAGTTACCCCCATCAACCCTGGATTTAAGCTGCCAATTTCCCACCCTATAACAATTCCCTCCGAATAACACACACTATCTTTGTCTCCCAATGGGCGCTGTTGTAGAAAGGGAGCACTGTATCTGAAAATATTCCTCTCATGCAATTACAATAGGCGGAAATCTGTCTTAATTTGCCTGAAACTAACAAATGCCATCATTGACACTGAGGTTACATCTGAATGTGACAAATATTTAGACAAAATTCTCCTATTCCAGATGAAAACCACAATCAAATTACCATAATCATGAATATGATCTTTTGATAAAGAAACTTGACCTCATTGGAAACTTGACAGAATTGTTTGAGAAAATTGCATTTTTAACTCTTTGCATGCTGGGTAATATTTACGTCTGCAACAATTATTGTTGTCTGCTATTGTTCAAAAATAGATTTTTCTATATTTCTTTTCAAAATAGGTTTAGAGTGTCAAACAGTTTGGATCCTGATGAAAAGCCGCATTATGTGGCGTCTCATCTGGATCGAAACTGTTTGCAAAGGTAATCACTGTGGCACATATCAGTCGCTATAGCATTGTAAGAGTTAATAATGAAATTGACCCCATGGGAAACTTGACAGTGCTGTTTGGAAACTCATATTGAATTCTCATCAAAGTACAAAACAATTTTGAACAAATTGAAAGCAACTCTAGTAGATATAATTATATAGGAACATTAGTATTCCTAAAGTAAGTAAAAGTTGCAAAAAATTTAGTGTATCATTACAGACAACGCACAATAGACCATTAATGATTTTCTTTACCAATTACTCCATAAATACACCCTTTTACAATCATTTCTACAGGAAAGTAGTTCTCACCAACTAAGTGACTAACCATGAACCACAGAAGAAATTTCCAGATGGCAGCTAAAAGCAGGTCCTTTAGAAGCATTCTGCTTTACTTTCAAATGGCTGTAAGTGGTAACCTATTTTCAAAACTAGAAACAGGCTACAGTGGAGAATCTGTTATTCTTTCCCAATAAACGTGTTTACGCTAAAACTATTATTTGCAGTGCAAACAGTTTGGAGCCAGATCAGACGCCGGGTAACCTGGCGTCTGATCAGGCTCCAAACTGTTTGCCACCAAGATAAACAAGAATTATCAGAATTGTCCAAAAGTTGTACTTTTCTACGTTTTAGTGCTTTGCGTTTGCGTACGTTTGCGTTTAAACGGGAAAAAATAACAGATTCTCCACTGTATATGAGGTAATATGTAACTCTTTCAACACTCAATAATAATTATATCTGAAAACAAATGTTCTGCCCGAAATATTTCCGTATTTTATCGAACAAATACACCTTGACGGATTGAAAATTCCGTATTACCCATGTACCTTGTGTAATGGGAAAAGAACGTTTACTGTGTAGTCGGAAGTTCGGAACTACTTTACACACTACAGGGGCATAGAAAATAGCTCGAAACATTTCTATCATTTTTTATTTTATTATTATTATATGAGGTATATAATAAAAGGAACATTACTATACTTTGCATATTAGTCTACCAACATTTTGACCGTTTTTGACCCCTCATGGCATGTCGTGTAGACGGGTTACATCCACCTGATTCGTGTTCAGTGAACATATCTTAGAAATTCTAGGGGGGATGTAAAGTCGAAAAGTTCAAATTAAGGTCAGAAATGAGGTCAAAGGTCAACGGGTGCAGATTTTTGCATACCATAATATAAACCTAACTTTATTTACATTTCAAATATATCAAATGAACTGTTATTGGTTACAATTAGTTCACAAATGTCTGTACTTGCTAAATATTATCAAAAAAGTAAAATATTACTGTCAATGTCCTTTTCCAGGGGCAATAACTCTGATTTTCCTCATTCTTTTTTATATTTTTATAGTTATTTTTTCGTTATTTTTGTCTGTGTTCTTATAACATCAAGTTATTTTTATGTTTCTGTACACCTTTGACATAAAGTAACAATTCTAAATGCAAATGGAAGTAAATATTACAGCCAATGCCCTTTTCCAGGGGCAATAACTCTGTTTTTTCTCTTTATATTTTATTTTTTATGGGAATTTGTTTTCGTTATTTTTTGACTGTTTTCTTATAACATCAAACTTTTGTATGTTTCTTTACACCTTTGACATAAAGCAACGATTCAAGATGCAAATAAAAGTAACAATTACAGTCAATGCTCTATTCCAGGGGCAATAACTCTGTTTTTTTCTGTTCCATATCTCTTTTTTAATAGGAATTTGTTTTCGTTATTTTTTGACTGTTTTCTCATAATGTGTTTATGTTTGTTTACACTTTTGACACAAAGGAGCAGTTCAATATGCAAATAAAAGTAAATATTATAGTCAATGCTCTATTCCATGGGCAATAACTCTGATCTTTCAGTTCCATATTTAATTTTAAATGGGAATTAGTTTTCGTTTTTTTGTACTGTTTTCTTATAATGTTTTATGTTTGTTTACACTTTTGACATAAAGGAGCAGTTCAATATGCACATAAAAGTTAATATTACTGTCAGTGCTCTTTTCCAGGGGCAATAACTCTTGTTTTTCCATTCCTATTTTATATTTAATTATTATTATTATTATTATTATTATTATTATACCCGATTTATATAGCGCTCTTTTCACACAGGAGTTGTGCGTTCAAACGCGCCTCACATGAAATTATATTAATGTACCTACAAAGCGAGAAAGACAAATAACTACATTCACAATAAAAATGATACAATATTGAGATGCATGGAAACATGGAAATTCTTTCAATATAATTACCAAGATTATAAAATTGTTATAGTAAGTTTGTAAAATCATTTTTAAAAAGAGTCAAATTAAACAATTATTTATGAGAATTGTTTGCGTTATTTTTGACTGTTTTCTTATAATATCGAATTTGTTTGGGTTTACCTAGTACATTTTAATAAAAACAGCAATTAAATAATCAAATCAAATGTAATCTTACAATCATTGTTCTTTCTTGTTTGTTTATTATTTATCGTCTGTTTTCTTATAAAATCAAACTACTTTATGTACATGTATATAAACATCATTGACACGAAGCAGTAAATCACTATGGAAATTCATCACTGAAATATGCGTTTTAGGGTATACATACAGACAACCCCGATATATAAAAAAGCCAAAAGATTGGATTGTGTGCGATGCCAAATGAGTTTCTCTTAAATTCACTTTGGGGAAAGTATCATTATATTAAGTATTACTTTCTTAGGAACACTGTATTGACATGAACATACATAATGGATGACTATGTTAGGTTCGAATTTCTATAAAATGTTATCGTTGGTTTTGTGACAAATCCAAGGGTTATTACTATGTATCTGGCTAAAACATGTTGTTAATAGTAATCACTTGCCATTATCAGTATTGTGTAAATAATTGCTAGGGGAAGGGCCGTAACTAATGTTTTTGGAACTTGTGGCCCAACCCCATTTCCATGTTGAAATTTTGGAGATAAAATATGTTTAAACTTAAACTTAAAACATGGTGTATTTACAATTTTGTGACGGGAAGTTGTGCTTTACAGCCTGTATACGTGTAATTTTAACACATACCAAATGAATTAGATGTAAACATTCTGTATAATTATTCACATACTTTAACGTACAGTATTACAAATGAACATTTACAATATCAATATCCTTTTAGAGATATTTGAACGAAGAAGAACAATCACAAACCATACACTCGTGGTATCATTTGACCAAACTTGCGAATAACTTTACAGAACTTTCATCACCAATTGGATGTACTAATACATGCATTATGCTTCGATATGAAACAATCAGATCATCGATCTACATACATTCAGTTTACAATGACGCGTCTAGCAAAAGTGAGAATGTGGGGATTCTTATAAAGACGCATGCTACCAATTAATCTGAGTTACACGGTGTGTTGCCTCACAACCACATTCATACATGCATACTTGTTGGCTTTTATAGCAAGCACATTTTGCCGAGCTGCACTTTGTCTTGCAATAGCAAGACGCGAGTTACATGTATGCCATTGGGATAGAGGGATTTCTTATCCAATTGAGGGTGATACATAATTAGTGTGTGTGTATGGGGTCCAAGGCTGTCTTGACTTTCATGAGTTGCCTATACCAGCAAGTGTCTATATACCAGTTAAGGTATGGAAACCTATGATGTTTTGTCGACATTGAGTGCCTCATATATTTTGTTAACAAGGAATCATCCCCTTTGCTCTGCTGTACCGGATAACATCCATATTAACACGTCATTTCCTACAGAGCATCAACAGTATTACGTCTGTGTCCCTGCATATAACAACCAGACGATCAAACCCGCTTGCAACAGCATCCTTAGCATGGAATTTCATTCTATTGTCAGCTTCTTTATTATCGACCGACAACTTATCAGCATGGAAGCTATATGACTTTGCATTTATAACGCCTACGAACGTTCCATCTGCTACAACAAGCAACCCTTGTGGTAATAATGTGTCATTCAGATGATAGAAACTCGGCAATGTACATGTATTGCTACTTCTCGTCGAGCACAAGGTATGGCTCTCTGACATGCGGTAGTGGGTCCAGGTAGTGGGTCTTCTGGACCTGTGATTTTTTCCAGTGGCAGCTTTGATAGACCTGCCCCCAAGGTATCAAATGTGACATCAATGCGAGTAGGTGTGCCTGTGAAACGGGAATATACCGACTGAACAAATTCTTGAGCATACTCTCCGAATGTCTGACATCCTTGAGATCTTTCTCGAGCTTTAATAAGGTCAGGTCTTATCTGTTTCGATACTTGTTGCTTGTCTGATCTCGTGTCTCTATAAATACTTGCTAATGTCTTTGACTTTGGTTTTTGGGTGGAGCAAATAGTCGGTGTTGCGCTCCTTGAATCAATAATTTGTAAAGTCCTAAACCAATGAGAGTGTTCCGCAATCACATCGCGTCCAACAAAAGATGGCTAATGTCTTTTGTTTCAGCATCCTTTAACGCTGTCTCAACAAATTGGTCTACAGCATTGGATGCGATTTCGATTTTTCACTTGTCGAAATACAAAATACATCTAACAAACCGCCCAGTGCAGCAAGGGCTTAGAATTACCTTTGCTAAAAGATCTTGGTATACAGAAAGAGTTGGTTTCCTTTGTACAACAATCAAACTTGAGCTGGTTTCCCGTAATGAAGTTAATATTTTTGTTAATTGACCCTGTGAGATCTGAACATACACAATCAACGCATTATATTTCGTGATCTGTTAATTCGTATTAGATGGTTTTCATATGGAAAGAGAAAAGGCTGCATGGACCACATCGAATGCATTTCATGGAAAATATTTTACATTTACAATTTATTGTTTATTTACTATTAGTTAAAATGTAGAAACAGTAAAGTCTTGAAAATATTGCGATTGCTATGTATGACAAGCCATTAGATAAGTTGTATTTAATGCAATTATTGTGTTGGACTGGACGTGTTTGCCTGATAGTGGAAAAAACCTTACTTCGCAATTCCTACAAGCCAAGCAGCTTTGTTTAAACACACGAAATTATTTGCATACTAAATAGCTTGTGTTTTGTGGCATTACGCAAAATAATATAAGTGTCCAGTAGAGTGTGAATGAAGGAAATATATTGCTGATACATTAGACTAGGCTGCTATTTATTAGATATAGATATACATATAGTTTCGAAGATTAGGCGTATGCGCTAAAGAAAACTGATTGCAGTGACAGATGCCTGTATTTTCGATGTTGCCGCTTTTGTTCAGATTAATAAATTTGTGAATATGACAATGAATATATACACACATCATAAGCAATAATACAACAACAAACAGAATTTACTACTTTACTATTCATAAACCATATATATAATGTATATGTATTTGCCAAAAGTAAGTCAATACCCAATTAAACAAGTTCTTTAATAAATATACAATCACAAAATTAGTGATTTTTAACACTACCTTTGACTCCGAAAGTTTGACTAATGGTCATGTATGAGAAAATTTAAGAAACGAAATTAATCATTAGTGCAAAAGGTAAAGGTCATCTTAAAGCAAACACGTTTCTTTTTCAAACATTGGTCATTATGCATTAAAGTAAGCTTGAAATCAATTTAAAATTTTCTTGATTACCTTGCCAATGCTTAAAAACATATATTTCAACACCAAAAGTATAAAATTTGGTCATACATGTCAAATGTTAGAAGAGAAATGGTATATGAGAACCGAAAATGGCGGCCATCTTGAAAAATGGCGGCCATTTTGAATGTTTACGGTGCAAAAGGGCTTTTTGTTGAAAGAAAGGCCATATCAGTATATTATGTAAACCTACTTTGATGATTGTATATCAAGTTTATGATTTTTTCTCTAATGTGCCCAGCTATTATAGCAGAAATGAACAGAATACGTGATTTACTGGCTTATTTTAAGAGTTATCGCCCTTGTTTGTGACTTATAAAAAATTTTCTGTCACGAAAATTCTATTTCTAGATTTTTCGACCAATTATACATTCAATAAATTAAAGTTTTTTAGGTTATCTATGAGTAATTGCAAATAGCATAACAATTCATTATCATAATTCCTATTACAAGGAGATATGGAACAGAAAAAACAGAGTTATTGCCCCTGGAATAGAGCATTGACTGTAATTTTTTACTTTTATTTGCATATTTAATCGTTGCTTTATGTCAAAGGTGTAAAGAAACATACAAAAGTTTGATGTTATAAGAAAACAGTCAAAAATAACGAAAACAAATTCCCATAAAAAATAAAATAGAAAGAGAAAAATCAGAGTTATTGCCCCTGGAAAAGGGCATTGGCTGTAATATTTACTTCCATTTGCATTTAGAATTGTTACTTTATGTCAAAGGTGTAAAGAAACATAAAATAATTTGATGTTATAAGAACACAGACAAAAATAACGAAAGAATTACTATAAAAAATATAAAAAATAATGAGGAAAATCAGAGTTATTGCCCCTGGAAAAGGACATTGACAGTAATATTTTCCTTTTTTGATAATATTTAGCAAGTACAGACATTTATCAACTAATTGTAACCAGTAATAGTTCATTTGATATATTTGAAATGTAAATAAAGTTAGGTTTATATTATGGTATGCAAAAATCTGCACCCAATGACCTTTGACCTATTTCTGACCTTAATACGCGCCTTAGAACTTTACATCCCCCCTAGAATTGTTCGTATACATATGCTGAATATAAATCAAGTGGATGTTGCCCGTCTACACGACATGCCATGAGACCCATTTTCCAGAGCCTTATTTTCGATCCGTAGGCAGACTATATCTTATGCACCGGATCACTCTCGTTGTGTGTGTAAAGGCTATATCCAACTCGACCTTCGGTCTCGTTGGATATAGCCTTTACACACACAACTCGAGTGATCCGGTGCATAAGATATGCAAAGTATAGTAATATTCCGTTTGTATTCTAAATCAAGGGTTTGGTGGTGTTATAAGAAGAAAATGATTCGTTCAATCCTTCTCATCTAGAGCTCTGTGCTTTGAACCCCAAGTACGAGTCCAATCTGTCTGCAAACCAGGTCATCAATACATTGTTTCAATGTATTCAGAGAGAAAGTCATTTACATACAAACAGAATTGAACTGGCACTTTTGTGAAGCCTCACTATTATCTTATTGACAAACAAACGCATCATGCTGCCCTTGACAAGAGCAGTCAGTCCCCATTTACATGAGAGAGTCTGGAAAATCTAATATTTCAATCTGGCCAGCTTGTCATAAATGACAGGCTATCCAGTATTGGGTTCCTCTTTCCATAATGGGGTGTAATCACTCTGAACAAACATAATATCCACCACCAATTTGTGAAATAAGAGTACCGCCAGGGCTCCTGATAAGGGGAGAATTTAAAAAAATTGAAGTCTTTATTTCTGAATTAAACCCAATGGTGTCACTACTCATTAGAATCATCTCTTCGAGACAATTCTAATGAGTAGTCACACCATAGGATTTGGTGTTAAAATAAGTGAGAAATAATTGGATTTGTTCAATTTACTCCCTCTTATCTGGCTGGAGACATGAATGTGATTGACACATGATGGTAAATGTGTGTGTGAGAGAGATCTCAGGGTTTTTGGACAAGATGTTACCAATTGTAGCCATTGTAATAGGAAACATGCATCTCACATGTCAACTTGTATTGGCACCCTCATGATTTGAAATGCAAATGAAACCAGAGAGTCTCAGAGAGTGAGAGAGAGGTGTTTTGGACAAAATTTACCAGTTGTAACACATTTTGAATAAGAAAACATGCATCTCATATGTCAATTTACATGCCATGATGGACACCCATAAATCGAAAAACAAGAGGTCCATGCGGCCTAAATATCGCTCACCTGGAATACCAACACAAGGGTCACGTGACCCCTGGGGTGGGATCACTTTTCACCCCAGAGACATAATTCCAAAAATCTTGCTGATGAACTTGAAAAAATATTTTGTACATGGATGGTTTCAGACAGGAAGACTTTTCATTGAAAAAAATCTATTTTTAGCTAATACGACCCAGATATGCAACATACCCGAACCATTTCAGCAATATTGGTAAAGAACATCTATAAGTGTCACTATGCTAAATATCAAAGTTCTTGCCATAGTAGTTTCAGAGAAGAATATTTCACTACATAACTATGTAAAACTGCGACCCCTAGGGCCTTGGCTGTTTTAACCCCAGGGGCATAATTTGAACAATCTTGATAGAGGACCTAAAGATGATGCTTTGTGCCAAAAATGTAAGCTCAGGGTACTGTGGTTTCAGACAAGAAGATTTTTTAAGATTTCATTGAAAAAACCTATTTTTAGCTCCTGTGACCTAGATATGCAACTGACCAGAACCATATTTACAATATTGGTTAAGGGCTTCTAGAAGAGTCATCATGCCAAATATCAAAGCTCTGACCATATTAGTTATAGAGATAAAGATGTTTGAAGATTTCACTACATAACTCTATGTAAAATTACGACTCCCAGGGCGGGGTCATTTTTTACCCCAGGGACATAATTTGAACAATCTTGATAGAGGACCTGTAGATGATGCTTTGTGCCAAAAATGTAGGCTCAAGGTACTGTGGTTTCAGAGAAGAAGATTTTTTAAGTTTTCATTGAAAAAATCTATTTTTAGCTCCTGTGACCTAGATATGCAACGGACCAGAACCATATTTACAATATTGGTTAAGGGCGTCTAGAAGAGTCATCATGCCAAATATCAAAGCTCTGGCCATATTAGTTTAAGAGAAAACGATGTTTGAAGATTTCACTATATAAATCTATGTAAATTTATGACCCCCGGGGCGGGGTCATTTTTGACCCCAGGGACATAATTTGAACAATCTTGATAGAGGACCTGAAAACAATGCTTTGTGTAAAATATCTAAGCTCAGGGTACTGTGGTTTCAGAGAAGAAGATTTTTTAAGTTTTCATTGAAAAAATCTATTTTTAGCTCCTGTGACCTAGATATGCAACGGACCGGAAATGTTTGAACAACTTTGAAAGAGGATCATATAAGGATCATTCAGGCCAAGTTTGGTAAAAATCTATCCAGTAGTTTCGGAGGAGATGTCGTTTAAAGAAATTGTTGACGACGAACGGAGGAACGGACGGACAAATGGACGAACGACGGACGAACGATGACGGACAGAGGACGATCAAAATAGCTCACCTTGGCACTACGTGAGCTAACAATTGAAACTCAATGCCTCAAATTAGTTTAAGTTGAACTTGCCCATGTTTAAAAGTTAAAATGTGGCTTAGCCATGTATGACCTTTGAAATATGGGGTTTGTTCCAATATGGGGTAAGTTCGACTTTCATCCCACAGTCATTTCTGTACAAGTGGTAATATGTTAGCAAAGTGGAAATTTCTGTGAGTTTTGGGAATACACAAAATATTTTCTATATTCTAGCATTTGGTAACTTAAGGCAGGCTGAAAGTAAAGCATTAGGAGCATTCTGCTTTACTTTTAACCTGCTTTAAGTAGTGACCTGTTCTCAAAACTAAATACAGACTATGGAGAAAAACTATAGACTTCAATTCTGACAACAAACTAAGGTTGAAAAGGGTTGAGATACCACTCATGTTATTATATTACCACACAGGAAAGAATCAATTGAATATAAAGTTTAAGTAGCCATCTGATCAGGATCCTATCCATTTGTCACTGGATAGTATTTCTAGACAAATAGATTGATATAATTTCAGCTGAATACAGTTTTTGAAACAAGAGACATTCATGAAGAATTCAACACGTTGTGTATTTGAAAAATCGTTTCTGCCGAAGAAGCAAAAAACAGTTTTCATTTAATTTGGAAACCCGGGGAAAGATATTTGTCAGACAAAACAACTGCATCAGTGAACCAAACTTATGAGCAAACTTGTCTGAAAGGTGAACATTTTTAAAGAAAACACAATCAAGTCAGGCCCGCATTATTTGCAATCTTAATTAGGAGCTCAACACAAGAGGCAGAACAATAACCCTTTCCCCCATAGAAGCGTCTTTTAGCACATTCACTTTATTCCTCCACTGAAGAAAATACAATGTAGTTCCCATTCAAACAGTCATGAATATGTTTCATATGGAATATTTTCTTTATTCTGGCAATTGGTTGCTTAAAGCAGGCTAAAAGTAAAGCAGAATGCGCCTTAAGGCGCATTCTGCTTTTCTTTCAACCTGCTTTAAGTAGTCAACTATTTTCAAACTAGAAACAGGCTATTGGGCAAAGGGTTAAACATTTTTAATTTTTCCTTTTCAAAACGCCTAACTTTGACCAATAAAAGTAAGGCTAATTGCTTCATTAAAGACAGATAACAGCTAAAAGCAAGATGATAGTAAAACAGAAAGCTTCTAAATCCTCTAGTTCAAATGTGTCATTGCATTAAAAATTACTGAATATGGTATAATACATACGAACATAACTGACAAGAGCTAGATGTGAAACTCAGCCATATTAAATCTTGATCCGAAACAAGATAGGAGAAAGTTGAAAAGTGATCTGGATTTCACCCTTCTGGTGGTAGAGAGCATGAGCTACGTTGTACTTTTCAATATTGCTCATGAGCAGACTCAATTAAATGAGTCTGCAATTTTCAATATTTGCTTTATTTTCCATGCTTTCAAGGGATCTTCCTTTATTTTTCAGAACTTAGTCCTCTAAAAATATCAGAAAAGTATCAGGGCCTCCCCTGGGATATTTTTTCTGAAACTGGGATTATCAAACAAGGGCCACTATGGCCCTATATTGCTCACCTGGTACTGTGGTACACCATGTAAAACTTTACCTATAGTGACCTAGATTTTGATCCAACATGACCAGTATTCAGCCGTGGCCTAGATTTCACTAAGGCAATATTTTGACCAAGATTCATCAAGATCAAACTAGAACGGCTATCACTAAAGGTGATAAATACCCCCACTATGCAGCACTCTGTCACACTCTGCAGACGTTTTCAATGAGGTTTGACAATGGCAGGGTGCTGCCACCATCATAAAAACTTGGAAAATTTATGGCAAGTATTAAGTAAATCAGGTTGAAAGTGAAGGAGTTCGCCGTACAAGATTTTGCCTGCCAATTTCAAGACCAATTTCAAGGCCAAAGGTCAAGGTCAAAGAGATTTGAAATGTGTGTCTTGCACATCTACTACTCCTGAGTAACATTTATGCAAAGTATCAAGTGAATCAGGTTGAAAGTGAAGGAGGAGTTGAAAGTACAAGATTTTGCCTGCCAATTTCAAGACCAATTTAAATGACAAAGGTCAAGGTCACAGAGACCTGAAATTTGTGTCTTGCACATCTACTACACCTGAGTAACATCTATGCCAAGTATCAAATGAATCGGGTTGAAACTGAAGGAGGAGTTGAAAGTACAAGATTTTGCCTGCCAATTTCAAGACCAAATTTAAGGCCAAAGGTCAAGGTCACAGAGACCTGAAATTTGTGTCTTGCACATCTAGTACACCTGAGTAACATTTATGCCAAGTATCAAATGAATCGGGTTGAAACTGAAAGAGGAGTTGAAAGTACAAGATTTTGCCTACCAATTTCAAGACCAATTTCAAGGCCAAAGGTCAAGGTCAAGGTCACAGAGACCTAAAATTTGTGTCTTGCACATCTACTACACCTGAGTAACATATATGCCAAGTATCAAATGAATCGGGTTGAAACTGAAGGAGGAGTTGAAAGTACAAGATTTTGCCTACCAATTTCAATACTAATTTCAAGGCCAAAGGTCAAGGTCAAGGTCACAGAGACCTGAAATTTGTGTCTTGCACATCTACTACACCTGAGTAACATTTATGCCAAATATCAAATTAATCGGGTTGAAACTGAAGGAGGAGTTGAAAGTACAAGATTTTGCAGACAGACCGACGGACACCAACCAACCGACCGACCGACTGATTACAGTATACCCCCCTCAAACTCTGTTTGTGGGGGTATAATGAGAAATGTAGCTTCTAGAGTGTAAACAATGAATTTTCATGATCTGACCTAGTTTTTGACCAGACATTACCCACATTCATACTTGACCTAGATATATATATAAGTCAAACAATGTGATCAAGTTTCAGGAAGATCTAATGCGATTTGTAGCCTCTAGAGTGTTAAAAAGGTTTTTCAATGATTTGACCTAGTGACCTAGTTTTAGACCGGACTTGACCCATATTCAAACTTGACCTAGATTTCATCATGACAAACATTTTGACTCAATTTCATGAAGATTTAATGAGATTTGTAGTCTCTAGAGTGTTAACAAGGTTTTTCTATGATTCGACCTAGTGACCTAGTTTTTTACCAGACTTAACCCACATTCGATCTTGACCTAGATATCAATGAGGCAAACATTTTGACCAGGTTTCATGAAGATCAAATGAGATTTGTAGCCTCTAGAGTGTTAACAAGGTAAGGTTTTCTATGATTTGACCTAGTGACCTAGTTTTTGACCGGACTTGACCCACATTCAAACTTGACGTGACCATTTATAGCAGGTTGGAAGTAAAGGCACATTCTGCTTTACTTTCAGCCTGCTTTAAGTCACCATCTGCTAGAATATAGAAAATATTTCTTTTGATACATGTTTATGACTGTATAAATTGGAACTATTTATAATTTCTTCAGTGGAGGAGTAAATCAAATTCGCTAAAATGCACTTCTATTGGGGAAGGGTTAAACCATGTTATAATTATGAGCCATATCAATGAAATCCCATAAAGAACATTCAGGGGTTTGCATTAAACTTTGCCCAAAAAAATAAACAAACAGGAATCTCATCTTCCCAATGTCTGGCAAGATTAATGCTGTGAACTTGAGACACCAATCTCGGGAAACCGGAATTGAAAGTTTATAAATCTTCCACAACAATCAAAGGGGGCAAAGATTGGCCAAGGAACCATTCAATCCAGTAGGACAAAAAAATTGAAAGTGATAACAGTTGAGTAATCAAAATTTATTTCTTGCACAGTGCAATAAATTCTGACCACGAAAACAGAACAGAACTTGAAATATACAGAGCTCCAGATAAGGAGAGTATTTCAAAAACTTTTTTTCTGCACTATAAACAGAACTTGAAATAGTTACAAATTTATACATTATGCACCATAAAGAAATATTTTCTATATTCTAGCAGATAACAGCTTAAAGCAGGCTGAAAGTAAAGCCTTAAGGCACATTCTTAACATTACTTTCAACCTGCTTTAAGTTGTCGACTATTTTCAATACTAGAAACAGGCTATTGGGTAATTGGTAAACATTTGCAAACCATTTGGATCATGATCATGCCGACATAAAGTATATTCAGTATCCAAACTGTTTGTCATTCAAATTGTTAACTCTTTCCTCCCTGAAGCTTCAAATGGACAATCCCAGTTTCCATTTTAGTCTAGTCCATTTCTGACTTTTAAAGGTTGTTTTTGTCAATGTTTTGCATTTTGACAAACAGTGAAGACCCAGATCAGAGGGCTCCTAAGGAGCCCTCTGATCTGGGTATTCACTGTTTGCATAGGACAAGTGCACGTTTAAGATGTATACTGTTTGAAAATGACGCCTATATGCGGGACTAGGGTTCAAAGGGTTAATGTGCACATATGAAGAAAGAAAGAGCTCATTTCAGAGTCAAAGCAGATGAGACCTTGAGCTGGCGTTAATTGGTTCAAGAAAAAGCACTATATATTTTCTAAAGCAATAAATGTTTAGGTGTCTGCATTAATTACTGTTAATACCACTACATACATATTTATGAGAAAATCATTACTTTAAGCATAAAAATACCACAAAACATGGCACGTCATTGTAAAACTGGAGTCAAAGAATATATCATTGGATCTTCCAATTGGTAACCACTAATTACCCAATAGCATGTTTCTATAGCTTTCAAAAAAGGTGACTCACTAAAAGGACGTTGAAAGTAAATTGGAGTGTGCCTTAAAGCACATTCTGCTTCATTTTCAGCCTGTTTTAAGCAACAGTCTGCTAGTATAAAGGAAATATTTTTTATGGTGCATATTCAATTTTGTTTAATTTGAAAACATTTTCCTCAGTGGAGGAATGAATTAAAGGCATAAAAAGGTGTACTTATTTGGTTATGGGTTAAAGTAGCATCTCTTAACCCTTTGAACCCTAGTCCCGCATATAGGCATCCTTTTCAAACAGTGTACATGTGAATAGTACACTTGTCCTGTGCAAACAGTGAAGACCCTGATCAGAGGGCTCCGAAAGGAGCCCTCTGATCAGGGTCTTCACTGTTTGTCATGATGCCAAACATTGACAAAAACAACTTTTAAAGTCAGAAATAGACTAGACTAAAATGGAAACTGGAATTGTCCATTTAAAGTTTCAGGGAGGAAAGAGTTAAGGCTGGCCTATTACTTAATGCAGAATAGAAATAATGCAGAAAGCGCCTATAGGAGCTTTCTGTATTATTTTAGTTCTGTTTTAAGAATAATAATCACCTGTCTTTAAGACTTAGCAGTATAAGTGATTCAAAAGTGGTTGCTAAGTAGACTGACTGTAGCACATTTTTCTAAGAAATAAGTCTGAACCTCCAATTTTTCGGAGTGTATTTCTTTCAGCATACAAAGTGTTTGAGGGCTTAATAACCGAAATATAATTTTACATTGTGAAATAGTTATTTCTGAGGAAGTTTATACAGTGAAACCTCTCTATAATTCGACCACTAAATTGTGTTAATTATTAGGCGCTTAATTATAAATCAGGTGACTGCCTTAACCCTTTACCTCATAGACTGTTTCCAGTTTTGAAGACAGGTGACCACTTAAAGCAGATTGAAAGTAAAGCAGAATGTGCCTTAAGGAGCATTCTGCTTTAAGCTTCCATGTGCTAGAATATATAAAACATTCGCTATAATATTTATTCATAACTAATTAAATTGGAACTACTTTCTTCAGCGGAGGAATAATTATATGCGCTAAAAGGCGCTTCTATGTGGTAAAGGGTTAAGCAAGGTGACAGTAAAGGAGCTTTCTGTTTCACTGTCAACTTGCTGTATGCTGTCACCTATAAAATCAATTAGCCTTGTTTAGCAGCCGTAATTAAGAGGTTCTATTGTACCCATAATAAATGACCAGAAGGGCATTAAATACATATTTTACAATATCAGCTACTTTCTTATATATTGGTTTGACAGAAAAAAATATATATGTCAATTTATCAAGTAATTACTGGGGGAAATATTGCAAATTGTTAATTATTGCTAGCTATTTAAGGAAACAATACACCAGTTCAACGGCATTCACAGCTCCAGAAAAAGGAGAAAACTTCTATTGCTAAAATCCTTATTTCCCTATACCATACTTGTACAGTAGAGCCCCTCTATTACGACCTCTAAAATGACGGCTAATTGTCAGTATAAAGGACAGGTGACAGCTTAAAGCAATGTGAAAGTGAAACAGAAAGCTCCTGTAGGAGCTTTCTGTTTCACATTCACATTGCTTTAAGCGGCCACCTGTCTTAAACGGCTAATATTCAACACAACTTAGTGGTCGTAATAGAGAGGTTCTACTGTATTTATAATCCTGTCTTGTGATTATTCAGAATTTTAGTAACTGTAAGGAAATGGTATATTTTCTTGTGAATAGCCAAAACATACCCTTAACCCATTACCCAATAGCCTGTTTCTAGTTCTGAAAACAGATAGCCACTTAAAGCAGGTTAAAAATAACAAGAGGTCCATGAAGACCTAAATCACTCACCTGGGGGGAAAAAGCCGTGCCAGGGTCACTATGTCCTGAACTTCAGGGTGGGGTCGTTTTGTGACCCAGGGATATAATTTCCACAATCATGCTAGAGAACCTTCAAATAATATGTAAAGTCAAATATCTAAGCTCAGGACTTTGTGGTTTCAGACAGGAAGACTTTTTCATTGAAAAAATCTATCTTTAGATCATATGACAAAGATATGCTTTGGACCGAAACCATTTCAACAGTATTTTAAGTAAACAACGAGCAGTGAACCGTGAATGTACTTTACAACTTGGCACTTTCCACGATACAGTGGTGTTTGTATTTCTGCAGTCCATCTAACTAAGCTGTTGGTATGCTGAAAGCATGCTGACTCCCCAAAAACGTGGACAGCGCTAAATATTATGGTTCACTGCTCATTGTTTACTTGTTATAGTAAAGGATCTCTTGAAGTTATTCCATGCCAAATATCAGTTCTGACCATATTTGTTTCAGCTAGAAGAAGATATTTAAAGATTCCTCTGTATCTCTATGTAAATTTGTGACCCCCAGGGACAAAATTTGAACAATCTTGATTGAGACCCCGTATCTAAGCTCAGGGTACTGTTAAACAATCTATTTTTAGATAATTATGCAATTGACTCAAACTATTTGATCAACTTTAAAAGAGGATCATATAAGGGTAAATCCTGCCAAGTTTGGTAAAAATCCAACCCGTAATTTAGGAGATGCATGTTGTTTTAAGAAATTGTTGACAATAAAAGAGCAGACAGAGACAGACACAGCAGGATCAAATTAGCTCCAGGTGAGCTTAAAAGCAGCATGTTCCTCCTTTAAGCTGCCATCTGCTAGGATATACGTAGAACATATTTCTTTCTGTGCATATTCATGACAGTATAAAGCGGAACTATGGAGGAATAAATTAAAGGCATAAAATGGTGTATTTATGGAGTAATGGGTTAGAAAAAGGAACCTAATTAAAGACTATTAACCCTGTCGCTGCTGACTTTCCAAATTGGACTATTCCATTTTTGCCAAATAATGACCAGTATACATCTGGTCTCTCAAGGGATTTATTTCCAAAATAATTATAACAATGACAAACACTGTGCAAACCCCAGGGCTCCAGATAAGGGGGAGTAAACTGAACAAAACCAACATTTTCTCACTTATTTCAGCACCAAATCCTATGGTGTTACAACTCATTAGAATCGTCTCTTTGAGACGATTCAAATGAGTAGTAACACCATAGGGTTTAAAGCAGAAATAAAGATTTTTATTTTTGAAATACTCCCCTTATCTGGAGCCCTGAAACCCTGATCAAAAGTCCTCTGATCCAGGTGTCCACTGATTGCAAATTATATTACATACTTGTTTCTTGCACAGTAAAGTTTAACAAGATACGATTTAGCATCTTAACGAATACCGAATACCGTAAAAACCTATCACTTTTGACAACAATTCCCATGTTAGTCTGAGGGCCATTCTCCTCGTTAATCAAAATGAGGAATGGCACCATGTCTCCCAGCCTACATAGCCATGCTGGCTCGTACAATAAAGTGCAATCCCTGGGCAAAGAATATCATACAGCATCCTTGTCAATATCTGTCAGTCTCTTTTACTTACTTCTAGCTATTACAGCGGAGAGGATGTTACTCTTTCCCAATAAACACGTTTCCGCTAAACAGGGCTCCCGATAAGAGGGAGTAAACTGAACTGAGTAAACTGAACTAATCCAACATTTTCTCAATCATTCTCTATGGTGTTACTACTCATTAGAATTGTCTCAAAGAGACGATTATAATGAGTAGTAACACCATAGAGTTTAATGCAAAAAATAAAGATTTTAGTTTCTGAAATACTTCCCTTATCTAGAGCCCTGGCTAAGTCTATTATTTCCATTGCGAAACCGGTAACTCTTTTGCTACTGTTACAATATTTCCCATATCGTAGCAGATGGTACCTTAACTCTTTCCTCCCTGAAACTTTAAATGGACAATTCCAATTTCCATTTTAGTCAAATCTATTTATGACCTGTATAAGGGTTGTTTTTGTCAATTTTTGGCATTATGACAAACAGTGAAGACCCTGATCAGAGGGCTCCTTTCGGAGCCCTCTGATCTGGGTCTTCACTGTTTGCACAGGACAAGTGTACTATTCACATGTATACTGTTTGAAAATGACGCCTATATGCGGGACTAGAGTTCAAAGGGTTAAGGCACATTCTGCTTTACTTTCAACCTGCTCTAAGTGATAACCGGTCTTCAAAACTAGAAACAGGCTATGGGGTAAAGGGTTCAGCAATCACCTTCTTTGTAGAGATTGCCACACTTTCTTAACAAACTTTCTATGACAGTTCTAGAAATTACGCAAACATATTAATCATTCTCTTATTTACAATCTATGACCGTACATTAATCAAGCTTATAACTCTTTGGAGGTTGGCAAACTATACCGAAGACCTGGCAAACAAAATTTAGGAGCTAGAAATAATGTTGCACAGAAAATGCTATCTGATCCAATGGCCATGATAGCCGAGATTTTGATATAGAGCAGAATCTGATAAACAAACCATATTTATTCAAATTAACACCCAAAGGAATACGCATTTCACACAAAAATGGCTATATCATTTGTGTATTATTTGCCTTCAGAAATTAAAGAACAGTACAGAATTGCAATGTGATGCATCAGTATTCTCCAGATTATAACATCTAGGGATTCCGTTTTTTATGCATAAGAAAGATTTTCAATTTGTGTAATTAAGTTTATCATGAATTTAAATGGATCTGGCATTAATGTGCAACATAACTTTTTTCTTTTGTATACGCTAGAAAATAGAGGGGTGTTCCTTGGAACACTTGTGTCACCTGCTAGCAACCATCAGTCAAACAAAGAGTTAAAGTTGAAAATGACAAACTTCATTACAGCAGAAATAATTTGCGGAAAAAAAAGTGTAGAAAAGGGGATTAACTCTCATGGTATTGATGCTAGAGAAATGAACCATGTGCAAGACACTTCCACTCATCAAATGATTTCAGTAAATGAAATTTTATCTGAAAAGCATGAGTAGAACAGAAGTTATATGCTGAAAATAGAAAATATGTCAAAGGGGAATAACTTTCACAGTATTGCTGCAAGATTTATCAACCTTGTGCAAGACAATTTCACTCATCAATCTTTTTCCATAAAATGAATTTCATTTCAAAATCTTTAGTATAACAGAAGAAATCTGCATGAAAAGAAAATGTTGAAAGGGGAATAACTCTAACAATATTGTAGCAAGAGTTATGACCCTTGTGAAATACTCTTCCACTTGTCAAGCTCTATCAATAAATGAAGTTTCATCTTAAAAGATTCAGAATAACAGCTATGAAGCGTGACACAAAAGGCCTGACAAACAGACAGGCGGACAGACAGATGGACAGACAAACGGTCTTGTGCAACTACCCCATGGATTGAACTTCTGCTGCAATTTGCATTGTTATTAGAGGGGTAAAGCAAGTATTTTGAAACACATTTTCTTATGTGACTGTCACAGAAGACAAAACTGCAGCACAAATACCCATTTTTTCAAGGTTTTAGTCACACAAGTAGACCCCTGTTAATACAGACAGACGAAAAAAACATGGACAGATGGACAAAGTGGTCGCTACAATTATGCTGCAAAAGGGGAGCATAAAAAACCAACACACAATCCAATGCTTTCTGAATCAGGAGATCAGGATTTTCTTTTTTGCTTTTTTCTATTCCCAGACTTGCATCATATCTAACACAATCTCTTGGAGCACTAACCTGCAAGTGTCATATACGCTTCAATAACTTGGAAAGTCATTTATTCTCTACTCCCCTTAGGTATTGAATGTCTAAACAATGAGTTCCAAAATTCATTTCTATTCCAATCAGAGTATTATAAATACAGGGAAAAAGCAGTGTTAGGGAACAGCATAACAAAACTGATTTACAGTAAAACCTCTTTATAACGACCACTAAATTATGTTAATTTTAAATTAGTAGGGTATTTACGGTCGGTGACCGCTTAAAGCAAGGTGACAGTGAAACAGAAAGCTCCTTTAAGCTGTCACCTCTCTATTTTACAATCAATTAGCCTTCGTTTTAGTAGTCGTAATAGCGAGGTTTTACTGTATATGCACTTCCTTCAAAAGAATGCATGATTCCTTAACCCTTTGAACCCTAGTCCCGCATATAGGCGTCTTTTCAAACAGTGTACATGTGAAAAGTACACTTGTCCTGTGCAAACAGTGAAGGCCCAGATCAGAGGGCTCCGAAAGGAGCCCTCTGATCAGGGTCTTCACTGTTGTCAGTAATGCCAAAATTGACAAAAACAACTCTTAACCCATTACCACATAGCCTGTTTCTAGTAGTTAAGATATGTGACCTATTAAAGCAGGTTGAAAGTAAAGCAGAATGCGCCCTAGGGCGCATTCTGCTTTACTTTCAGCCTGCTTTAAGTTACTATCTGCTAGGATATAGAAAATATTTCTTATGGTACATATTCATGACAGTATAAAATGGAACTATTTTCTTTGGCGGATGAATAAAGTGAATGCGCTAAAAGGCGCTTCTATTGGGGAAAGGGTTAAAAGCCAGAAATGGACTAGACAAAAATCGAAACTGGAATTGTCCATTTAAAGTTTCAGGGAGGAAAGAGTTAACTCTTAGCATGCTAGTGGTGAAACCATGATAACCTTTACAAATTGTTTGGATCCTGATGAGATGCTGCGTAACGTGGCATTTGAAAAGAAAATTTTAAATTCTTTTTTTAGAACAAAAGCAGACAACAATTGCGGAAGATGAAAAAAATACACAGCAGGCAAAGATTTAAATTTCAGCTTAGCCATGTTTTAACTTGTTATGTTTGACTGCAGCAAGATCCAGTATTTTGTCGAAATATCGAGTTATGAAATACTGGTAAGATTGATTTTAACCCTTTCCCCCATAGAAGCGCATTTTAGCGCATTCAGTTTATTCTTGCCCTGAAGAAAATAGTTCCAATTTATACATTCATAAATATGGGCCGTGTCACGACAAAACCTGCCTTAATGACAAAAAAATCGATTTTGGATTTTTTGCATTTTCTTTTACATCATTTAATTCTCTTTCCAGCCATGTTATTTTTATCATGATGCGCTATGTACTTCTAATGATATGAAGTTTTTAAAAATGCGGTATGAGGTAACATTCTGATAACATGACGTCAATTCAACGTCAACTTTGTCACGCACTCATAGACGTCATAGTGAAATAACGTTTACAAAATTTTCGCTCCGGGACATCGATTTAAACTTCATGGGGACGACTTAGACCTGTGTATTTGATATACTTTTCACTTATAGACTAATGTTGAGGTCGGTATATAGTTTTGATGACCTGTGAAATGTCAAATTGGTCGAGGGCTAAGTTCGAGAAGGCCTATTCATCCTCGGTCAATATCACTGTTCTAAAGATCTCAACATTAATTAGTCTATAGCCATCATATAGCATAACTAATTTTACGAAAAATAATAACTAAATAGTAAACGACTATTGATTTATTTGTCTATACCGATCACAAGCTGAGTCCAGAAAAGTACGTGAAGTCCTGGGAATGCCGTGTAGACCCATGTGATTTTTACGATAGTGCAAAATCATATAAAACGGGGTCTACATAACGCTTCCAGATCTACTCGCACTTCCCGGACTCGGTACGCGATCGGTATGTATTAATTAGAAACGATAATGTACAACGGACATGAGACATTGATTATAACATCATACAGTAACATCATTCAACAAAAAAATTGTGTCGTCTTGAAAGACTGTTCTGACATCCTGTGCAAGTATGCCTGTCGCGCCTGGCTCAGTGCCGGCGGATCCATTACAGCTGGTCGCACTACATGGCAGGGAAGCGGTAGGCTGGATCCCTTAAGATATTGAAGTAGGCTTCCTCTTCGTCTGCCCCGTCCGTACAGAAACTACGCCAGGTTCGGTGGATACAAACCTAAAGTACTGGTACTTCCTGTGAGAGAAAAAAAAACATTCATGTGTACAAATTCGCCTTGGTTACTGAACGCCGACATGTCCACAAGTCTCTCTGAAAGCTGGGCAAGCGTGTCGCAGTCGGAGCGTCTAAAATAAAAAAGTTTATAAAAACAGATTTATACCTAATAAAATATGTAGCACATTTAGGCAGCAATAAATCGTTTAATTTGTAAATGGTTCAAATTGACTAAAAGCTTTTGTGCGTTCGAGACGCCGAGTTACCCAACCTATTTAGGTTAAGACACTTTAGCACGGCGTATTGCGACCGCAGATATGACTGTATAACTGTTAAATATTATACCTAGGCCATCAAAATGATCTTTGAAAGAACTTGCCTTATTATCAAGTAGTTTTCAATTTATTATACCTATATAGCTTTTTAATGTTGGTGAGGCCGCTGTCTACTAAACATCTGGCGTGGCCTGGAACCTGCATGTGGTACTCAATCTTCAATCAACGAGTAAATCTACATAGAATATTAATACCTAAATCAACGTCTAGCAAATTTGGTTTTGGTGACCTCAAAAAGAAACATTATAAGCACAATTTTGTAAGAAAACTCAAATATATAATTATAAGAGAAGTTTATGGAGCCTTCACATACACGGATTTTTCTAACGATTCCTTACGGATTGCAAACTCGTAGTCAATCGTAAGCATCCGCAAATGTTACATTAGTGTCCGTAAATAACTCACAAGTATCCGTAAGGATATGTGGAAGAAGATGCCCGTTTTGTTATGTCAAATTTTTTCTTACGATTGTCTACGGAGTTATTATTCCGTAAATCACTCAAAACGATCCGTTGAGTATCGCAAACCGGTTGTAATAACACGTTATCCTCCGTAAACAGCCCGCAATGATCCGTAAACCCCGCGTAACGTGTTCGTAGTCATCCGTGGTATTATCGTTGAGATTTTCCGTAAAAAAGGCATACTCTTGTCAAAAAGACCACAAAAATCTCTCTGAAATATTTTTTTTAGTCATGTCGATGTTCTCTCACCTCATGCCAGTTGTCGAATGATGACACATTAGAAATTGAATACCTTTTGGTCCTAAAATGGTCAAACGCGTCAGTTCTCTTAATAGGTAATCGTTTCAACTCATGAAGGTGCCTTCACATACACGCATGTTTCTTATCTCCAAACCGTAGTCAATCGCAAACGTCCGGAAATAAATCGTTAACATCCGTAAATACATCGCAGATGTCCGTAAACAATCCGTTACCATACGCAAAACTCGACGACATCCGTAAGCCTCCGTAAGACGAAAATCATTTTTTTTGACATGTCAAAAACTTTTCTACGATAGACCACGGATGGACTTTTCCGTAAACAACTCGTAAATAATCCGTAACAATCCGCAACTTGTCGTAACTGGTTCGTAACATCACGTAACCCTAACAGTTGCAAACAGTTAACATCCAGATTAGACTGCGCGTGACGCTACCTATCATCAGGACTTACTCTGATTGAGACTCTTATCTAATAGTTTGAGAAATTTTAGAAAATTTTTATATAATAATAGTAGCACAAGTCAATTGTTGCAGGCAGTGATATTACGTTCGTTTTACGATTAAGCCCATTCACTGTCCTCACGTAATGAGCTTTGAACAATTTTCGTTTGCGTTTAATGTAAGGTATTTTGATTTAAGGAGTATAAAATTTAGTGTCAATCAGTTTGGATCCTGACCAGATGCCGCGTTACGCGATGCCTGATCAGAATCCAAACCCTTTGCAAGTAATCATTGTACTCGGGTTAAGGCAGTGAAGGGGTAAGTACAATCAAACTGGTATCGAGTGACCTTTATTTGAAAGACGTTCATGTAGTTACAAACAGGTGTGACTGCTAAATAACGCGGGTGAGTTTTGCCGTAAATATATCGTAATAACTAGTAAGAAACCGTAAATAGCACGTAACAACTCGTAACAGACCGTAAATAGCCCGTAACAACTCGTAAGAAATCTTAATTCACTCTTAAAAGTGGAATCAATCGTAAGGAACTGTATACTTTTACGAACGTGTGCCATCTGTAAGGAAATTGTAGAAATTCCGTGTATTTGAAGGCCCCATAAGATAAACAATCCAAAAATTCATAGATCTAAGAGATCTATTTAGATAATGATGCCATGTTTTCATTTTCAATGACAGTGGTCATTTTTTCGTCCGAAATGGAATTAATTGACATTGTAGGTATTATTAGTAGCTGTGTTACTGATCTAAAACGAGTTATTACGTTGATGAAATAACAATAACAGCAAAAAGTAGAGAAAAAATATCATCGCCTTTAGCAAGAATTGAACTCCGATACTCCGGCTTGGAAAGCGAGGTACATATCCACTGGACCAAGGGGACGTTGTAATTTTCTCGACGTTGATTTGGTTACTTGAATAATTTCGTGAGTGAAAACAAAAACTAATGCAAGCGCCAATAATATACCATTCTATCATTTTTTTATTGTTAGTTAAATTAACACATCTAGATCCAATTAATTCACGACCATTTACATAAAATCTACAGAAAAAAACGTCAAACAAGCTTAAACGTTTCATAATTAAAGTGTGCTTGGCGATCTAAAAATAGATTCACAAAGCCTCCAGACACCAGTATTCAAAGTTCGGATTCCACTCCGGATTAAAATATAGAGTGAAATGTAGAATTAATGTCGATTTAAAAAAATGCATTTTTGTCTGCATATATACATGAGTGTAAATGTTTGAGAAAGGAAAGACTTAAAGTGAAAGCATACAGCTAACGATAGCTGACCCTGTGTTTGTTTACGTTTCACTTTTTCCGTAAACAGCTCTACGCTTGGAATTCTAGATCTAGGGACCTGCGCATAGAATAATTATAATAAGAAGAATAAAATGTAGATCTAAACTCACCTCTAAATCGTTGTCCATTTATCCAGGTATTTATGGTGGTATTGCACTAAGAAAATCCGATCTATTGAATGTCAAGGTGAAATTGCGCGGCACTTTTACTGAAAATTATGACGTCAAACTTTATCGGGGTTTTCCGACGTTATGACGCTATGTCATTAAGGCAGGTTTTGTCACGACACGGCCCATATGTATTATACGAAATATTTTCTATATTCTAGCAGATGATAGCTTAAAGCAGGCTGAAAGTAAAGCAGAATGCGCTTAAAGCGCATTCTGCTTTACTTTCAACCTGCTTTAAGTGGACACCTATATTTATTACTAGAGATATGCTATGTGGGAAAGGGTTAACAAGTTCGAAGTTTCGATTTTTGACTTTATTCTAGAAAATTGGCAAACAGTTCTGATCTTAGATTGGATTTCAAACAAGATGGGCTCTGGTCTGGATCCATATCATTGGTCACTCGGATCATTCAGTTACAAAACTATTGAAAACTATAGAAGGAGCTTATTCTAGATTAATAGCAGAGGGTATGTTGAGCAAGGCTCCAGATAAGGGGAGTATTTCAAAAACTAAAATCTTTATTTCTGCATTAAACCGATGTCAGAGGCAATTCTAATGAGTAGTAACACCATAGGATTTGGTGCTAAAATAATGAAAATGCTTAATTTGTTCAGTTTACTCCCTCTTATCTGGAGTCTTGTATTGAGCAGATGATATTTTGTTCTGTGTTCAAAGGCATGGAGGCTCCTATGGTCTGAGACATAAACAAGTTATCGTCCTATATATGGCCAATGGCTCGATACAATTCTTGATTAACTTTCACAATGCAATCGGTGAACTCCAGTAACATTTGCAAACAGTTTGAATCCAGATCAGATGCCGAGTAACTCGGCATCTGATCTGGATCAAATCTGTTTGTTGCATGGAGGGTATTTCTGGAAATATGAAGACATTTGAGTTAAAGTTTTATTGTTAAAGATGATTACATCTTTTCAGCATTTAAGGAGTTGAGGACAAATAGGGAAGATTTACTAAAAGCCAGAAGTCAATTTCATCTCCAGGGCTGCCATAAGTTGATCATAAAAATCCTAAGATTTCAATTGTTCAATTTTTCAGACGCAATTTTACTAATCGTACCTTTACCCCATAGTCTGTTTCTTGTTTTGAAGACACCTGACTGCTTAAAACAGGTTGAAAGGAAAGCAGAATGCGCCTTAAGGCGTATTCTGTTTAACTTTCAGCCTGTTTTAAGCTACCAACTGCTAGGATAAAAATCCGAAGACATAGGAAAAATCCGGAGAAATGGCAGCCCTGCATCTCTTGCTAAATCTAAACTGTTGTTTGTAGAGAAACTACACCTCTGAACTGCCAGCAATTAATCCCAGGCTAGATGATACAGGCTAATAGGCACAAGCCTACTTCGGTTGGTTGGTTGTTTGATTGGTTGGTAACTTTTAACCCATTACCCCCAAAATACGCCTTTTTACACCGTTAATTTATTCCTCAACTGAAGAAAATAGTTCCATTTTAAACAGTCATGAAAATGCAATACAAGAAATAATCCCTATATCCTAGCTTCTGGTAGCTTAAAGCAGGCTGAAAGTAAAGCAGAATACGCCTTAGATAAGATTGGAGCCCTGCAAGATTTTCATGGAGTGTGCAGGATGTTAACCCAATACCCAATAACCTGTTTCTAGAATGGAAGATAGGTGACCACTTAACCCATTACCCCATTGCATTTTTCTCGTTTTGGAAACAGATGACCACTTAAAGCAGGTTGAAAGTAAAGAAGAATGCGCCTTAAGGCGCATTCTGCTTTACTTTCTGCCTGCTTTAAGCTACCAGCTGCTTGAATATAGAAATTATTTCTAATGTTTTATATTCATAACTGAATAAATTGGAACTATTTTCTTCCGTGGAGAGATAAATTTGAGGCGTAAAAAGGCGTATTTATGGGGTAATGGGTTAAAGCTGGTTAAAAGTAAAGCAGAATGCTCCTGTTGGAGCATTCTGCTTTAATTTCAGCCTGCTGCTATCATCTGCTAGAACACAGAAAATATATTTTATAATACATATTCATCACTGTATAAATTGGAACTATTTTCTTCCATGGAGGAATAAATTAAAGCCTATTTTCTTCCATGGAGGAATAAATTAAAGCCGTAAATATGTGTATTTTTGAAGTAATGGGTTAAACTATTGCTGAAGCTGGGGAGTTTGCTGACAAAGGGAAATATTTTAAAATGATGGCCTGTCTAGGGTTGAATGCCGACTCAAAAAAGACAACAGTAACCATTTGTCACATTGCATGCTTCCGACAATTGCCAATATGTGAAGTGTTGAAATAAATTTGTTTGGGAAGCAACAGTGTGAAGAGATAGTCTGGTTGGGGAAGAATGAGGCATTTAACATCCCAGCATTGTCAGCATTGTCAGTTAAAGTGGATTTAATATAATTATAGTCAACCCTTTTGTTGCAAGCATCACATAAATGGGACATACCGGTAGGCAAACAGTGTAGACTCAGATCAGAAGTCTCATAATGCGGCATCTGATCTGAGTCTATAATGTTTGCGAACAGTAATTTCTACCATAAATAAAAGAATAATTATAAAATTAGGCTATGGAAAGCTTTATTTGGACATTGCTGTAGGACTTGTTTATTTTGCATTTCAGAGATACAGTGGAGAAAATGTTATTCTTTCCCAATAAACGCGTTTACGCTAAAACTATTTTTTCACTGCAAACAGTTTGGAGCCAGATCAGACGCCGGGTAACCCGGCGTCTGATCAGGCTCCAAACTGTTTGCCACCAAGATAAAGATGAATTATCAGAATTGTCAAAAAGTTGTATTTTTCTACGTTTTAGTGTTTTGCGTTTGCGTACGTTTGCGTTTAAACGGTAAAGAATAACAGATTCTCCACTGTAACTGCCTTTTTGAGTTTCCATGCTTCACCATTGACTGATCACACAGGTTTTACTTTATCCCATTACTCCATAAATATGTCTTTTTACGTCTCTTGTTTATTCCTTCATTGAAGAAAATATTTCCAATTTATGCAGTCATTAATAAGTATGATAAGAAATATTTTCTATATCCTAGCAGATTTTAGCTTAAAACAGGTTGAAAGTAAAGCAGAATGCGCCTCAAGGCGCATTCTGCTTTACTTTCAACCAGTTTTAAGTGGTAACATGTGTTCAAAACTAGAAACAGGTTATGGGGTAATGGGTTAATATATTCCTCCATTGTTGACAATACATTGTAGTTCTAATTGATACAATCATGAATACATTAACTATGCAGCGTAAGAAATATTTTCTTACGGGTGAAGGGTTATCAAATTTTTTTCACATGTAAAATATTTGATGAAATTTTGACTATTCTGACTCAGGTTACATAAACTATATAGAAATGATAAAAAACAATTGCCATGAGTTTTCTCCCTTGCCTAAGCATATACTTATAAAGAGCCCAGCAAACAAGTGTTTCAGAGTCAGAGAGATGAATGTTTAACCCATTACTCCATGGCATTTTCAGTTTTGAAGACAGGTAACCACTTAAGGTTGAAAGTAAAGCAGATAATTATGCTTTAAGGTGCTTTCTGATTTACTTTCAGCCTACTTTAAGCTACCCTCTGCTAGGATAAAAACATAGCACTTAAGGTGCATATTCAGTACTGTTTAAAGTGGATTTTTTTTTTTATTCAACGTTAAAAAAACATTAAAGTCCCAAAACGATTTAACTAAATTTTGTTTTGAGAAGGACAATAATGACTTTGGATGAAAGTGATTCATCAAAGTTTGCAAACATTATTCCATGAAAGTGCTATTGCACACAAAGAGCATATTTGATTGAATTGCTGGAAGACTGATCAATTTTTGCACTTTTAATAATAATCAGTCTGACTCTAACGCCTGTGGTCCACTCAAGCATGTGCCTAGCAGCATTTCGACAAGATTTGGGAAAATAAATTAAGACAGGCGACTGGAAATGATGAGTTTGGAAATTTGAAAGTGGGGAAATGATAACTTGTAGGAATATTTAACTCTTTCCATACTCTAAGCAGCGGATACATGTCCCACAGTTATAACCTTTGCAAATAGTTTGGATCCTGATGCGATGCCGTGTAAAGCGGAGACTCCACCAATGCTCTTTTTGGCAGATTATTTGGAATTAACCTATTACCCCATAGATATGCATGTGAAATTATCCCTCCAATGAAGAAAATAATTCAATTTTATACAGTCATGCATTTGAAGTTATCCCTCCACTGTAGAAAATAGTTCAATTTTATACAGTCATGAATAATGTATCATAAGAAATACTTTCTATACGATACTAGCAGATGGTAGCTGAAAGCAGGCTGAACGTAAAGCAGAATGCGCCTTAACTCTTTCCTCCCTGAAACTTTAAATGGACAATTCCAGTTTCCATTTTAGTCTAGTCCATTTCTGACTTTTAAGGGTTGTTTTTGTCAATGTTTGGCATTGTGACAAACAGTGAAGAACCTGATCAGAGGGCTCCTTTCAGAGCCCTCTGATCAGGGTCTTCACTGTTTGCATAGGACAAGTGTACTATTCACATGTACACTGTTTGAAAAGTACGCCTATATGCGGGACTAGGGTTCAAAGAGTTAAGGTGCATTGTGCTTTACTTTCAACCTACTGTAAGTTGTTACCTATCTTCAAAACTAAGAAACAGGCTATAGGGTAGAGTGTTGACCCATTACCCCATAGCATTTTCTTGTTTTGAAAACAGGTGCCTACTTAAAGCTGGTTGAAAGTAAAGCAGGCGCATTCTGCTTTACTTTCAGCCTGCTTTAAGCTACCATCTACATGTACTAGAATGAAGAAAATATCTCTTATGATGCACATATTCCTAACTATATAAGTTGAAACTATTTCTTTCAGTGGAGGAATAAATTAAAGTCGTAAAAAGACGCATTTATGGGGTAATGGGTTAAAGGGTTTCTCTCTTACATCAATATCTTCATGGATCCCATTGTCTGGGAGACTAATGAAAGGAGTTCTTGGAACAGTACCGTTTATAGAACTTTATAGCCGACCAGCCACTTGTTAATCAACTTATTCCATACTGTAGGTTATACGGGCAGACAGTTAATTGTTACTGAAGCTAGCCTTCCAATGGGAAGATACTAGAATTTAAGCCTTTACCAAAGAGCCTGTTTCTTGTTTTGAAAACAGATGACTATTTAAAGCAGGTTAAAACATAGTAAAGCAGTCTTCTCCTTAATCCATTACCCCATAGCCTATTTCTAGTATAAAAGACATGTCACTACTTAAAGCAGGTTGAAAGCAAAGCAACATTAGAGGAACATTTATATATAATAATTTGACACAATTCAGGAAAGATACAGGAAAGGACTCCTGTGTTAATTTAAGTTCAGGACTGCCTAGGTGGAGACTTATGAACTTTCCCTAATGCAGAAATAAGGTGCAGCAAAAAAGGGTATATTTATGTGCTAATAGATTTAGACCCTTGCAAACAGCTTTCAAGACACATATCAGAGAAAGATACAAAGTTTTAAAATTTGTTAATTGGTTTTTAACCCTTTACCCCATAGCCTGTTTCTAGTATTAAAGATAGGTGACCACTTAAAGCAGGTTAAAAGTAAAGCAGAATGTGCCTTAAGGCACATTCTGCTTTACTTTCAACCTGCTTTAAGCTATCATCTTCTTGAATACAGGAAATTTTTCTGGTAATAAATATTCATAACTGTATAAATTAGAACTATTTTCTTCAGTGGAAAAATAAATTAGATGTGCTAAATGGCGCTTCTATGGGGGAAAGGGTTAAGTAAATATTGAGAAAATGAATCCTTTTTACCAGTTTTCTGCATATACACAATTAAACCATGTGTCAGTTATTCAGTATAAAGCTTTAGCACATTCAACCCCTAGCAAAGTGCCATTCACAAACAGTATATTAGTAAATTGTACACTTGTCTTATGCAAACAATGCAGATGCTGATCAGAGGCTCATTCAAGAGTCCTTTCATCTGAGTGTACACTGTTTGCACAGTAAGGGTTACAAGGAGCTCAAAATTTAATGGCCTTCACTAAGCGATATTAACACTTTCCCACATAGAAGCGCCATCTTGCACATTCAATGTATTCATCCACTGAAGAAAATAGTAACAATTTATACAGTCATGAAAGTAATATTTTATATATCCTGGCAGATGGAAGCTTAAAGCAGACTAAAAGTAAAGTAGAATGTGCCTTAAGGCACATTCTGCTTTACTTTCAACCTGCTTTAAGTGGTCACCTGTTTTCAAAACTAGAAACAGGCTATGGAGTAGAGGGTTAAGGAAAACAATAAAACTGAAACAGAAAATTCAACTCAACTCAATTATTCAACAGATAAAGCTAACCAATTTCTTCAGAATCACTGCATGTCTTCTGAATCTTAAAAACAGCCATTTTGTCTGGTGTTTATTCTGACATATCTTTATTTACATAAACATTTATTATAGACATCCTTTTTAACTGAATAAACTTGGCAATCTACCTGGATCCCTGCTACAGTGCTCCCTCTCTACAACAACACCCAATGGGAGACAAAGGTAATGTGTTGTTCCAAGTACAGGCTTGCACAAGCTAACAAGCCTGCAGCAAAGTTTAAATTATAAGCTTGTTCAAGCTTGCCACAAGGTTGCTCAAGTTTACAAGCTTGCTGCAAGGTTCCAATTACTAGCTTGCACAAGCTTGCCACAAGGTTCCAAATACAAGCTTGCCACAAGGTTGCTCAAGTTTACAAGCTTGTTGCAAGGTTCCAATTACTAGCTTGCACAATTAAGCTTGCCACAAGGTTCCAAATACAAGCTTGTCACAAGGTTCAAAATACGATCTTCCGCAAGCTTACAAGCTTACACAAGCTTGGCACAAGGTTCCAAATACGATCTTGCACAAGCTTACCAGCTTGCACAAGCTTGGCACAAGGTTCCAAATACAAGCTTGCCCAAGCTAACAAGCTTGTGAAGCATGGGACTTCGGTTTATAAAGTCTCATATATGAAGGACTTGGTCCGACAGGGATCATACTCATGACCCCGTGGTATCTGATCTGGATCAAACTATTTGCAAATACAACTTAATAAGCACATAGCAAGATAAGGCTTAGAGGCACAAACAGCTTGCTCTGCTTGCATATAGATTGGAAAAGTGTTAAACCAATTACTGAGAAGGCAATATTAGGTAACAGACAATCTCAGAGAAAGGTGATACAGAGAAAGTCAGTCTTCACTAAATTACTGTCACTGCTTGATGGATGAGTTCAACTTGTCTGAATGCCTGGCCCACATCTGACAACAAATCAATCAATCAATCAATCTATCTATATCTGACATCTTCAGTTTGTCTAAAACATAAAATACTATTTTTAATGCTAAAGATTGTGCCTGGCTTGATATTTTACTCTTTGCATGCTAGCGGCGGATTTGTGATTCTCTGTGCAAACAGTTTGGATCCTGATGAGACGCTGCATAATGCAGCGTCTCATCAGGATCCAAACTGTTTGACACTCTGACCTTGTTTTGAAAAGAAATTTAGAAAATTCTCTTTTTAGATCAGTTGCAGACAACAATTTTAGCAGATGAAAAAAAGTATGCAGCATGCAAAGAGTTAAGCCATTTGAAATTTTGATCACACTAAGACCAGGGGCCCGTTTTACTAAACTACTTACGCAAAATTTTTAATTTTAATTTATATTTTTTATTGTCACTTGTTACAAACAGCAAATAGCAAGATCAGAGGACGCGCTTTTAAAAAGTTTATGATCGAAAAATAAGAGTTAAACGATTTTGACTTGCTCAAAATTTTTGCGTAAGTTGTTCAGTAAAACGGGCCCCAGGTTACCTAAAGTCAATACTCAAGATAAGCAGGAGTAAACTGAACTATTCCAACAGTTTCTCACTTATATATCTCAGCACCAAATCCTATGGTGTAACTACTCATTAGAACCATCTCGAAAAGACAATTCTAACGAGTATTGACACCACAGGATTAAATGCAGAAACAAAGATTTTCATTTTTGAAATACTCCCCTATCTGGAGAACTGAAGGCAGGTTGAAAGTAAAGTACACATCTCCCAACGTGAGATTTCTGCTCAAAATTAATCCTGCTAAAATACCTTCCTTAAACAATTGAAAATCTGCTTTAAACATTAAAAACTAACTCTTAGGGAAAGGATAAATTTATATGAAAGATGTCTCAAATTAAACATGCAAGTAATTAGCTAGTTTAACAACAATAATAGAAACAAGAGGGCCTGAAGGCCCTGATATCGCTCACCATTTGTAATGAAGCCTGATAGCTTTACCTTTGAATTTCACATGTTTTATTCTAAATCCATTCAAGTTTGTTGACCTACTGTAGTATAGTAGAGTACACCAAAGGCAGATAACTAGAGCCTAAACAATACTGAAATGATGCCCTTTTCTAGCATTTCAAAGTAAATCAAGGGCAGGTAACTATTGCCACAATGATTACGTTTGAACAATAATTGCACTCCTTCCAGAATGTATAACTACATCCTTTGTGTACAAGTATAATCAAAATCCATTGAAAACTGTAGTTGCAAGAGTGTAAACGCTGTAAAATATGGCATTTTCAGCAATTCAAAGGTCGATATCTCTTGATCTATGTGTCTGATTCCAACCATAATCACCTTTTTTCCAACTCTTATGGTCATATACAATCTGGGCAAGTTTGAGAGAGCTTGGATAAATATTGTGGCCTCTAGAGCGTAAACACTGTTAAATATATCATTTTCAGCAATTCAAAGGTAGATAACTTTCGACCTATTGATCAGATTACAACCATAATTGAACTCATTCGAAGTCTTATGGTAATATATAATCTGAGTAAGTTTGAGAAAGATTGGATAAAATTTGTGACCTCTAGAGTGTAAACATCGTTAAATATGGCATTTTCAGCAATTCAAAGGTAGATAACTCTCGACCTGTGAGTCTGATTTCAACCATAATCAAAGTCATCTGAACTCTTATAGTCATTGACAATCTGAGCAGGTTTGAGATAGATTGGATAAAAATTGTGGTCTCTAGAGTGTAAACACTGTTAAATATGGCATTTTCAGCAATTCAAAGGTAAATAACTCTTGATCTATTTGTCCGATTTCAGCCAAAATTGACCTCTCTCGAACTCTTATGGTAATATACAATCTGAGCAAGTTTTAGAAAGATTGGATAAATACTGTGGCCTCTAGAGTGTAAACACTGTTAAATATGGCATTTTCAGCAGTTCAAAGGTATATAACTCATGACCTGTTTGTCCGATTTCAACCATAATCGAACTCATCCGAACTCTTATGGCAATATACCATCTGAGCAAGTTTGAGAAAGATTGGATAAAAAGTGTGGACTCTAGAGTGTAAACACTAAAATTGTTGACGACGCATGACGGACGCCGCACGACGGACGCCGGACATTCAAGGATTGCAATAGCTCACCCTGAGCTAGCTCAGGTGAGCTAAAAACTCAACTCAACTGCAATGTTATAAATATACAGAAAATAACAGATGTTTGCAAATTAAGACAAATATTGCTTTAATCTGAGTGGCAAATAGTTTTGATCCTGATCAAGCTCAAAACCGTGAGCAATGGATAAAGGTTTTTAGCATAAACACATTTATTGCTAAAGAATTGTACATTGTAATAAGTACATTATATAGCTCATTCACAGTTCAAAACACAAATAGATGTCCAATATTGTCTAAACCCTTTACCTGATAGCCTATTTCTAGAACTGAAGATAGGTGACTACTTAAAGCAGGTTGAAAGTAAAGCAGAATGCGCCTTAAGGCGCATTCCGCTTTACTTTCAGCCTGATTTAAGCTATCATAAGTTAGAATATTGAAAATATTCCATATAATGTATATTCATGACTGATTAAATTGGAACTATTTTCTTCAGCGGAGGAATAAATTAAATACGCTAAAAGTCGCTTGTATTGGGGAAAGGGTTAACTATAATTATACTTCATGTACAATTGTACATGAGGCAACTCAATTTGACATGGCTTCCAAACATGCCAATCAAAACTGATATCTATTCTTGAAATGCTACATTTTCAGTTGAGACAAAACTTGCCAAATTTCTACATCACCTTGATCATGGGAGACAACCCCTAAATAAAGCTCCTATATCACAGTAAAATTTGTCTCCCTTGATTGAATTTTTTTTCTTAAAAAGGTCTAGAGTTTGTAAGTGCTAGAAAACACAAATGTCAATTTCCCTACCAGCAGTAACTCTGAGGTTTCAAGTGAACTCCTCCATTTTCTGATCAATAAACAGTTTACGTTGTCTCTCAATGGGTTTGTCCCCACAACATTTTAATGTATGACAAACAGTGCAGTGCAGAACCTGATCACAAGCCTCCTTCACTGTTTGCAAAGGATTTATTTACCCAGTCCCCTATCATTGTAAGGGGTTAATTTTCATTTTCCATTCACAGAGTGTTAACCCATTACCCCATAAAGACACCTTTTTACACCTTTAATTTATTCCTGCACTGAAGAAAAAAGTTCTACTTTTTACAGTCATGAATATACATCTAAAGAAATATTTTCTATATTCTAGCAGATGGTACTTAAAGCAGACTGAAAGTAAAGCAGAATGTGCCTTAAGGCACATTCTGCATTACTTTCAACCTGCTTTAAGTAGTCTCCTATCTTCAATACTAGAGTCTAGAAATGGGCAATGGGGTAATGGATTATAGACAGAGATTTCTCATGCAATACATTATACAAGAACAAGAATATAAGATATGCACACACTTATCATTCTGGTACAAAGGTTATAGAGGAACATTATAATTTGACACAATTCATTAATTTTGTTAGTTTATCTTCCTACACGAGCTGTTATTTATACAATATGATACTACAGTCCAAACTTGATAATTCCAAGTCGATTTATTTCAAACATACCTGTATTTTAAAGTTAAAACATGCTTAACCCTTTGAACCCTAGTCCCGCATATAGGCGTCCTTTTCAAACAGTACAGAAGTGAAAAGTGCACTCGTTTTATGCAAACAGTGAATACCCAGATCAGAGGGCTCCTTATGGAGCCCTCTGATCTGGGTCTTCACTGTTTGTCATAATGCAAAACATTGTCAAAAACAACCCTTAGAAGTCAGAAATGGACTAGACTAAAATGGAAACTGGGATCGTCTATTTGAAGTTTTAGGGAGGAAAGAGTTAAGCCACATTTTAACTTTACCCAATACCCCATAAGTACGCTTTTTGACACCTTTAATGTATTCCCCCTCTGAAGAAAATAGTTCCACTTTATACAGTCATAAATATGCACCATTTGAAATACACATAGTTTCTATATCCTAGCAGATGGTGGCTTAAAGCAGGCTGAAAGTAAAGTAGACTGCTTTAAGTTGTAACATAATATATTCAAATCTAGAAAGAGGCTATGGGGTAATGGGGTAATGGGTTAAATTAGGGGTATGTTTGACTTAAACGAGATCAAATTATCAAATTTAAACGTATGAATTACCGGTAAAGTCTTGCAGAAAATCTAACATTGTATAATACTCAGTCTACCTAATCCCTGAAAACTCCACTCCAAAAAACAACTTCAGAACTATTTCAAGCAATGCGGCAGATTTCACTGAAAAAGTATAGCTGAAGACACTTTGACAAGAAACATATTTTTTTTCTCATAAAACCATGGGTGCAGGAACTTACAAAATAATTACCCTCCATTAAGAAATAAAGTCTGATAATATCTGGCAGCTATTCCATTTACTCTGCCTAGATACAATAGAAGAGACCTGTATTTAGTCGTCCTTTCAAGGAAAACAAACTAGAAAATATCTAAAGACATGTAGTTGTTTAACGCAGGGTATAAGTAATGCAAAAAGATCCCAATGTTTTTGCATTTACTTTTGCAGTGCATTAACTCTTTCCTCCCTGAAACTTCAAATGGACAATCCCAGTTTCCATTTTAGTCTAGTCCATTTCTGATTTTTAAGGGTTGTTTTTGTCAATGTTTTGCATTATGACAAACAGTGAAGACCCTGATCAGAGGGCTCCTTTTGGAGCCCTCTGATCTGGGTCTTCACTGTTTGCATAGGACAAGTGTACAATTCACATGTACACTGTTTGAAAAGGACGCCTATATGCGGGACTAGGGTTCAAAGGGTTAAAGCAAGATGAAAATCAAACAGGCTGTTTAATTATCATCCTGTTTGAAGCGCATTGCCTCCACAGAATTGCTTTACAGCACCTCAACCTACTCCTCCACTGAAGTTCCAAAAATGAATATTCAATTTTAGTGTTGAAAATAGGTTGCGGCTTAAAACAAGATAAGGTAAAACAGAAAGCTTCTTAAGGAGCTTTCTGTTTTACTTTCATCTTGCTTCAAACACAGAACTGATAGGTATGATATGGATAGATGGCTTTGGGTAACTGCTTCATGACTTTTACACATCCAACAATCTTTATTTTGAGTGGAAAATAACCAGGAAAGTTAACTATTATAATGAATTTAACTCTTTGAACCCTAGTCCCGCATATAGGCGTGCTTTTCAAACAGTGTACACGTGAATAGTACACATGTCCTATGCAAACAGTGAAGACCCAGATCAGAGGGCTCCGAAAGGAGCCCTCTGATCAGGGTCTTTACTGTTTGTCACAATGCCAAATATTGACAAAAACAACCCTTTAAAGTCAGAAATGGACTAGACTAAGATGGAAACTGGAATTGTCCATTTAAAATTTCAGGGAGGAAAGAGTTAAGACAATTCTGGAACTTTAAGTCTTATAGGAGAATGAATAGCAAACACAATGTACAAGGCTTGAGATACAACATAGGCAATCATCAACAGTCAATATCTTAACCATCCCGGAAAATATGCAATAGTCACTGTAGGCAGCAGTACACCTTATCAAAGGTTCAACAAGTTGAGATATGACATAGGAAAGCATCCATTTGGTTTAACAGTCAGTCAATGTGCTATAAAATGCAATTTAGTCAATGTAGGCAGCAGTACACTGTATGAAGAGGAAAAACATGCAGGTTTCATGTATCAAACACAATCACAGTACTTATCCCATAACCACCATTACCCAGGGCTGCCATTTCTCCGGATTTTTCCTTAATCTCCGGATTTGTTCCCAGTTCATGGTAGCTTAAAGCAGGCTGAAAGTAAAGCAGAATGCACCCTAAGGCGCATTCTGCTTTACTTACAACCTGCTTTAAGTAGTTCCATGTCAACAAAACAAGAAAAAGGCTATGGGCTTACGGTAAAGGTACGATTCGTAAAATCGCACTTGAAAAATGCAAATTTGGAAATCTTAGGATTTTTCATGTCAACTTATGGCAGCCCTAGCACTCTCTAAATACAGCATTGATATGTACCGTAATGATCCTATATAAGTATTGGGACAGACAGGCCTGACCAAACACTCTATGCCCTGATCAGACTGCTCCCTGTAAGGAACAGTCTGATCAGAGTCTACATTGTTTGCCATTCAATTTGCATCTTTTGGACAAATTACTATGCGATAAAAGCAATTGTTCAAATTTTATGATAATTACAGCAAATATAAATGCATGGTGTCCTAATTTTTATGATTTTTATGGTACATGGTTCCAGATATGGGAAGAAAAATAGTTCCAATTTATACTTTGAATATGTTCCAAAAGAAATATTTTCTACGGTAATTTAAAGCAGGCTGAAAGTAAGCAGACTGTGCCATAAGGCACATTCTGCTTTACTTTCAACCTGCTTTAAGTGGTCACCTGTCTTCAAAACTAGAAACAGGCAAAGGGTTAACTGTTAAAACACAATACAAATGCTGATAGTCTTATGTCCCCTCTAAAACCTAATGCTATGATCACTTATTTAAATCCTCTCTTCGACATGATTCAAATGAGTAGTCAAAACATTAAGTTCGGAGAACACTTATTTACCTCCACACTGCCATGTCACATCATCTGCTTTAACTATTACCCCCATATTAACGCTTTTTTACACCTTTAATTTATTCCTCTGCTGAAGAAAGTAGTTCCAATTTATACAGTGATGGATATCTATTGTAAGAAATAGTTTCTATATTCTAGCAGATGACCACTTAAAGCAGGCTGAAAGTAAAGCAGAATGTGCCTTAACCCTTTACCTGATAGCCTATATATAATATTGAATATAGGTGACTACTTAAAGCAGGTTGAAAGTAAAGCAGAATGCGCCCTAAGGCGCATTCTGCTTTACTTTCAGCCTGCTTTAAGCTATTACCAGCTAGAATAAGGAAAGTATTAAATATGACACATATTCAGTACGGTTTATTTTGGAACTATTTTCTTCAGCGGATGAATAAAATGCATGTGCTAAAAGTCGCTTCTATCAGGGAAAGGGTTAAGGCACATTCTGCTTTACTTTCAACCTGCTTTAAGTGGTCATCTGTCTACAAAACTAGAAATAGGCTATGGGGTAATGGGTTAAACAATTTTGTTGTCTGCTTTAATGTTTTTTAAATCAAAATTTTAGGTAAATTAACTAAACTAATATCATTAATGAGTATCAAACAGATTGTATCCTGGTAAAACCCTGCATTACATATCGAGGGCTTGGTGCAAAACTATTGTAACTCCCTCACAATTGTGAGGGATTTACAATAGTTTTGCACCAAGCCCACGATATGGTATTTGATCATGATACAAACTGTTTGCAAATAACTATTGTACAGGGGACAAGGCAGTGAATGAGATAAAGGAAACAATGCTTGAAATATTTAGTTCCCTTCCCAATCTGGAGCCCTGCGCGATGTTACACTAGTTATTAACCTTTCATTTTGAGCTTTTATAAACAAAATTAAAAACAAATCAGCCATATAAACAACCCCACAATTCAAAATGAATTCTTCCACAACAAGAACAGTGGAAGCACTCATTGTAAACATTCAGGTACTAACAAAGTTTAGCAGAAACATAATAATAAGAGAACAGGGAACAGTACTGTATTGTACAGGAGAAGGGATAACATTATATTTACCCAGTAATCCTTCATATTCACCGACTACATTAAAATAAAATAACAAATTATAATCAAAACAATCTATATTTCTGTACTACATATGTAATATAAACCATTGCCCCATAAATACACATTTTTATGCCTTCAATTTATTCTTCCATTGAAAAAAAATCTATGTTTAATATGTTATACAATCATGAATATGCATGATTGTTTTAATTGAGTACTAAAAGAGTAAAACCAAAATAATTCCAAACCTTATAATTATTACATTTCAATACTAGTTTTGAAAGACAAAATCATAATAACCATATACCTTGTTACACCATAAACCTTATTTCCAACATGCACATTAATTATTACAGTCCACTTACTCTTTTATTATAACACTGAGTAACTCTTGTGGGTTATTAGGTTTTCTTGCAGATCTTTTTAGTTATCAAAACTTGAACTTGGAAGTTGAGGAAGTGTAAAACATACTGCTCTAAATTAGCAAACAGTGTAGATCCAGATCAGAGGGCTCCTTCAGCAGCCATCTGATCTAGGTCTACACTGTTTGCAAATGTAATGAGTATATTTTAAACAGGTCTTGGAGTTGAAAGAGCTAAAGCCTTCCTACATTGAAACTCTTTTCCCCCTTTTCCTGCAGTTCTGTGTTTCTCAGAGAAAGCATTCTCAATGGACTATTCCATAAAAATGACTGTTTACATTGACTTTTAAAGGGTGCACCAGGTGTCATTACATTTAGTTACTGCACCGTATGGGTTAATTTCATTGCCACAACTTTGTGGCAGCAACAGTATTCCTGACATATAGTTCTTACAAATAATTTGAAAATATGCCTAATTACCACTGGACCAGAATTTACCCAGGCAAGCAATGAAATTTTAATTGCTCAACACTAAAAGAAGTTTTATTGACTTTCCTAGAATGGCAAAGTGCAAACACACCATAAACAAGAAGCTGATTGCATAACCCTACTTGTAAGGTGTTAACCTATTCATCTCTTAAAATTCTAATGAACAAATCCAATTTCAAATAAAATCTAGTCCATTTTTACATATTTAAGGTTAAATTTTAACAATATATTGCAAAATAACAAACAGTGCAGACTCTGATCAGGTCTCCTGCATGTCTTCACTGTTTGCATATGACAAATGTACTCTTTATAGGTACACTGTTTATTTAATGACAAGTATATTCATGACAAGTATATTCGCCACAAGAACTGAATGTGATAACAGCGAATGTACCAGCATTTGCATTCAGTTTGTTTCCATCCCACAAACCAAGCTACCTTAGTGTCTTGTCAGAATCAGGGCTTCAGTTAAGAGTCTGAGTAAACTGAACAAATCTAACATATTCTCACTCGATATCAACACCAAATCCTATGGTGTGACTACTTGTTCTAATGAGTAGTAACACCATAGAGTTTAATGCAGAAATAATGATTTTAAATTTTCTAAAAACTCCCCTTATCTGGAGCCCTGTTTATCAATAGGATTTTATTTCTTCAAAGTAAAGAAAAAGACTGTTATAACGCCAGGGTTTTAGTAGACTGTAACTTTGAAGTAGGTAGAAGTAATTTCAAAGACAGACATTGCTTCTAGACATGGCAGGTCTGGAAAATAGTTTCACAACCTACTTGCCCTGCAGGATGAATGACTTAAACAGTTACATGTCTTACATGGCATTAAACATTTCCAACAACTTAAACAATCATATACATGTATGTGTGTTGTTTTTAACCAATTACTCCAAAGATGCACAATGTTACACCTTTAATTGTCAAACAGGGAATTAAACTTTTCCCTCAACATTACAATCATAATATGTATGGGTTTTTAAATGACCTTCTTACGGTATAAGTTTATATAAATCTTCCTTCAGCAATCAACAGGTAAAGACGAATAAGGGCCTTTGAGAACATGTTGATGCTGAAAGTAGGACAAACTCATCAAAGGTATAACATTTAATGAGTTTTCTACAATACCTTTGTCCTACATGAAGCTGCCAAGAGAAACTTGACTATTTTACAAAAATATTCTTGGACTTCTTTATTCATTTAAATGATTTTGCACTTGTCCTGAAGGACAAGTGAATGAAGATTTTACTTGTCCTGTGGTAATGGTCACTGAATCTTCATAGCATGCAGATTAGTAGAATATCCAAGCCAAGCATCTTTCGCAATGTAGACCCAGATCAGAGAGCTCCTTGGGGCGCAATTAGACCACTAAATTGTGATAATTATACAGTGTTTACCACAAGTGACTACTCTAAGCAAGGTGACAGTGAAACAGAAAGCTCGTTTAGGAGCTTTCTGTTTTAAACCATCACCTTGCTATAAGCTGTCAACTGTCCTTTATACAGTCAATTAGTCTTTGTTTTATTGGTTGTAATAGAGGTTTTACTGTATTTGTTTACCATAAAATATATTTTAACAAGCCCTTCGAAAGGCAAAGTGAAGTAGTCATTATGAGACAAGAGGCCCATGCGGGCCTAAATAGCGCTCACCTGGAAAAACCAACACAAGGGTCACATGACCCCTGGGGGGATCACTTTTTACCCCAGAGACATTATTTCAAAAATCTTGCTGATGAACTTGAAAATTAAGTGTGCTGTCAAATATTTTGTACATGGATGGTTTCAGATAGGAAGGCTTTTCATTGAAAAAATCTATTTTTAGCTAATATGACCCAGATATGCAACAGACCCGAAACTATTTGAGCAATATTGGTAAAGAACATCTAAAAGTGTCACTATGCTAAATATCAAAGCTCTTGCCATAGTAGTTTCAGAGAAGAATATTTCACTACATAACTTTATGTAAAACTGCAACCCCTAGGGCCTTGGCAGTTTTAACTCAAGGGGCATAATTTGAACAATCTTGATAGGGGACCTAAAGATGATGCTTTAATTGTGTCAAATATGTAAGCTCAGGGTACAGTGGTTTCAGACAAAAAGATTTTTTAAGATTTCATTGGAAAAAATCTATTTTTAGCTCCTGTGACCTAGATATGCAACTGACCGGAACCATATTTACAATATTGGTTAACGGCTTCTAGAAGAGTCATCATGCCAAATATCATAGCTCTGACCATATTAGTTTCAGAGATAAAGATGTTTGAAGATTTCACTATATGAACTCTATGTAAAATTACGACCCCCAAGGCAGGGTCATCTATTACACCAGGGACATAATTTGAACACTATTAATAGAGGACCTGTAGATGATGCTTTGTGCCAAATATGTAAGTCCAAGGTACTGTGGTTTCAGACAAGAAGATTTTTTAAGATTTCATTGAAAAAATCTATTTTTAGCTCCTGTGACCCAGATATGCAACTGACCGGAACCATATTTACAATATTGGTTAAGGGCTACTAGAAGAGTCATCATGCCAAATATCAAAGCTCTGGCCATATTAATTTCAGAGAAAACGATGTTTGAAGATTTCACCATATAACTCTATGTAAAATTACGACCCCCGGGGCGTGGTCATTTTTTACCCAGGGGACATAATTTGAACAATCTTGATAGAGGACCTTAAGACGATGCTTTGTGCCAAATATCTAAGCTCAGGGTACTGTGGTTTCAGACAAGAAGATTTTTTAAGTTTTCATTGAAAATTTCTATTTTTAGCTCCTGTGACCTAGATATGCAACGGACCGGAAATGTTTGAACAACTTTGAAAGAGGACCATATAAGGATCAGTCAGGCCAAGTTTGGTAAAAATCTATCCAGTAGTTTCGGAGGAGATGTCGTTTAAAGAAATTGTTGACGACGAACGAACGAACGGACGGACGAACGACGACGGACAGAGGACGATCAAAATAGCTCACCTTGGCACTACGTGCCAGGTGAGCTAAAAACAGATGAGTTCCGCTGAGACTTTAGCATTGTAACTGACTGTATCACATGTAAGAGAACATACATGTCTTTCTATCTTGGAATTGAACTTGGACCAAGGTTATAAAGCTTTTGAGTCGAGTCTAAATTCATTCTCAGGCATCTGATTGGTCAGATTTGAGCCTAGGCTCAAATCTGACCAATCAAATGCTTGAGAACAGACTCAGACTCAGCTCAAACGCTTTATAACCTTGGACCCAGCATTGTAACTGACTGTATCACATGTAAGAGAACATACATGGCTTTCTATCTTGGAAATGAAATTATCTTCTCAACCAAATTGCTAATTAATTATTACTATACAGTCATTTGTTGACTAATTACACTGGATTATGCCTGGCACAGACAGTCTATAAAGCTAACAACAGTGAAACCTCTACTATCCCGTTACTCCATAATTATATACACCTTTTTACGTCTGAAATGTATTCCTCCCCTGAAGAAAACAGTTCTATGCATCATCAGAAATTATCCAAATAGTTTCTATACCCTAGCAGATGGTAGATTAAAGCAGACTAAAAGTAAGCAGAATGATTAATAATCATTCTGCTTACTTTTAGCCTGCTTTAATCTACCATCTGCTAGGGTATAGAAAAATCATTAATTAATATAACCAGTATTTAGTAATCACTTAATACAGGGTTGACTGTATCCAAGCTAGTGTAGAATACAGTAGGCTGCTTAAAGCAATTGAAAAGTTAAGTAGAAAGCTTCTTCAGTTTGCTTTAAGCAGCAACCTTTCTTAAACACAGATATAAGTGATTTGCACATTTGCTATAGAGGAAGGATCAAACATGAATTTCAAACAATATGCAGACAAACTAGAAGCAGATGATTTAGCTCCAGAATTAGGTCTAATGATACCCAGGTGCTAGAAAAACATGATAAATTCACTTGGAAGTGTTTAAGATTGAAATAGATTAGATTTTGTGTATTTTAAATGCAGCCCAGAACTGCATTATTTACTGTTAGTTAGCATTGAAGAACAGATGAAAGATTAAAGCCCTTGGGCAATCTGGTTTAATTGTTACCAGACTAATTAATTCAAGATTCTCCAATTTATTCAATTACAGTTTGTTTACACTTTGGAAAATAGCAAATGTACGAGGAAAATGTTGACTTTTAAATTTCAAAGAAATTTAACCCATTACCCCATAGCATATTTCTAGTATTGAAGATAGGTGGACACTTAAAGCAGGTTAAAAGTAAAGCAGAATGTGCCTTAAGGCACATTCTGCTTTACTTTCAGCCTGTTTTATGCTACCATCTGCTAGGATTTAGAAAACATTTTGTATGTTATATATTTATGACTGTAAAAAGGGGAACTATTTTCTTCAGTGGAGGAATAAATTAGAAGCGTAAAAAGGTGTATTAAAATTATGGGGTTATGGGTTAACCCATTAATGTCTACTAAAGTGAACATTGGAAAACAGGGTATACGCTGATGAGATGCCACGTTATGCTGCATCTAATCAGGGTCTACGCTGTTTGCTATATCATATGAAATATTTTTCTGTATAGACAAACAATGCAGTGTCTTAAGATCACCCATGTATATCTATAATGAATTCTTCTAACAAGTACAGTGGAGAATCTGTTATTCTTTCCCAATAAACGCGTTTACGCTAAAACTATTATTTGCAGTGCAAACAGTTTGGAGCCGGCGTCTGATCAGGCTCCAAACTGTTTGCCACCAAGATAAACAAGAATTATCAGAATTGTCCAAAAGTAGTTCTTTTCTACGTTTGCGTACGTTTGCGTTTAAACGGGAAAGAATAACAGATTCTCTACTGTTCATTGCAATATCCAGGCATAAATGGGGTTAAGAAAATGATTTTGTGTAAAAGATAGACTCTGTTTAAGCAGGGTTACATTTAAACAGGAGCTTTCTGTTTTACTTGTATCATGCTTTAGGCTTCTACATGTATCAGTCTTTAACACCTTTGGTGATTAAAGGCATCCTAAGATGCTTACATACATGTAGAAGATTCAAGAATAGATAAAAGCATCCTAAACATTCTTGTGAAGGAAAAGGTTAAAGAGAATTATTCATTACAGTTGGTTTATTCTTAATGCTTTCATCCTATTCTGGTTCTGATATACAACCAGACTGACCTTAAAGGTCTGTGGCTAGTACCGTTAGAGTCATTCTTATTCTAGTCTGTGGTTATCCTATCATGTGACATTTCCAAATAGGCAGATTAGTCTCAGGGCTCCAGATAAGAGTGAGTTAACTGAACAATCCAACATTTTCTCACTCATTTCAGCACCAAATCCTATGGTGTTACAACTCATTAGAATCGTCTCAAAGAGACGATTCTAATGAGTTGTGACACCATAGGGTTTAATAGAGAAATAAAGATTTTAATTTTTGAAATACTCCCCTTATCTAGAGCCCTGAACTGTCTAGAAAAAATATTGTCTGCAGTCAAAGGCTATTCAAATGTAGCCAATTCCCAATTTGATCCTATTGAAAAAGCACACCCTGATATACTGGTTTTTCACTTGCCTTACAGACTTCAGTTGTTATAGGGTTTGTCATGCAGAAACCCAAGGTTTACAATCAATGTGATACAGTGGGGAAAACATTTTTTTTTCCGGTTTATATGCAAACGAAATGAGCCGGTTTATTCGCAAACGAGATACATTAAAATGTAGAAAATGATAACTTTTTGATAATTCTGAAAGTTCAGTTTTACCTGAATGGCAAACAGTTTGGAGCATGATCAGACCCCAGCAATAGAAATGACAGTTTTAGCGTTAACACGTTTAAAATATTGCAAATATATAACGTTTTCTCCACTGTAATTAGCACCACTTGACTCAAAGTAGTTTTATCAAAATCTAACATGATTTTTAATAGGCACTTAACTCTTTCAATACCATGAACCTGTTTAAATTTTACTTAATGCATTTGAAAACAGTGTATACATCAGGGTCTGCACTGTTTTCTTATTTAGACCAGTATTTATTAAACTACCCATAAATCCAAGAAGAATTTACTGGATCATATTTTTGCAATTAAAAAGATCAACCAGGGAACCTAATAACCCACAAGAGTTATTTAATGTTGAAAGAGTCTATGAAAATTTCACTGTATTTAAAACCAATACCTTGTTGTTTTGTTTCCAGTAATATTATGTCAGTTACTGAATAATCCGTTATATTACTTGTAGGTAATACCATCTACTTTACACTTCTTCCCGACAATTAAGACCATTCAAAGGGAACTCAATATCAGAGGTTTTTTTTCAGGACATGCTACTGCTGCTAATTAACAGCAGGATGATAGTAAAGCAGAAAGCTCCTAAGGGAGCTTTCTACTTTACTGTCATCCTGCTTTAAGCTCCCATCTGCAAATATCATCTTTTCAGTGCTCATAAAAGTGGGGTTGTACTGTGCAACTAAACAATGTGTTGATATATTAACCCATTACCCCATAGTCTGTTTCTAGAAAGCAGTTTGAAAGTAAAGCAGAATGCACCTTAAGGTGCATTCTGCTTTACTTTCAGCCTGCTTTAAGCTCAGTATCTTGTAGAATATAGAAAAATATTTCTTACGCTGAATATTTTTGACTGTATAAATTGTAACTAATAATTTTCTTCAGTGGATAAATAGATTAAAGGTGGTTAAAAGTTGTATTTATGGGTAAATGGGTTATTTTTTTTCTCATCAACTCACCTCTTCTATCAGGAGATCCCATACTGTTCCTGTCCGCTGCCCCATACCCATCAAGCCGGGTCTCTCCAATGGGCAGTGTCTCATTGGCCTTTGTCACTGTGAATCTATCTCCCGAAGACATCTCACACCCCTACGTGTACACTTTCGTAGACAATATATTATAAATATTTAATGTATCAAATATGTAAAGATGAGTGCCTGCACTCACTGTAGGTAAACTATAATAAACACAGTCGGTTCAGCAGATCGTAACAACTCTTCCAGATTTATTATGTATAAAAGACGGAGATTCTGAGACAAGATAACGGCAGATCAATACTTATAAAGTCATAGAATAATGTTTGAGCTGTTCCCACAGCATTAATTAACAGCACACAGTGAAGGCACAGGGTTACTGTCACTAGTGAGAGTACTCATCATTGGTTCTGTGGTACCTGGAAATATACAAAATATAAATAAACAGTCAAACCTGTGTTATAGCTACATGCAGGGCTCCAGATAAGAGGGAGTAAACTGCACAAATCCAACATTTTCTCACTTATTTTAGCATCAAATCCTATGATGTTACTACTCATTAGAATCGTCTCGAAGAGACACCATAGGGTTTAAGACAGAAATAAAAATTTTAGTTTTTGAAATACCCCCCCCCCCCCCCCCCTAAATGGAGCCCTGTTACATGGGTGAAAAGTTCTAAGGGCTCCAGATCACAGGGGTCCATAACGTTTTCTTGACTCTTATACACTATATATAATAACGTTATTATATATAGTGTATAAGAGTCAAGAAAACGTTATGGACCCCTGTGCTCCAGATAAGAGCAATTATACTAAAGAAACAAATCCAACATTTTTTATTTCAGCACCAAATCCTATAGTGTAAGTACTCATTAGAATTGTCTCGAAGAGTAGTAACACCATAGGGATTAATTCAGAAATAAAGATTTTAATTTTGAAATACACGCTTTATATGGAACTCTGAGTTATCAAACTTTAAAATACTGAAACCTAGCCAATTAACCCTATTACTTCATAAGTATGCCTTTTAATGCCTTTTAGTTTATTCCTCCAATGAAAAAAATAGTTCCACTTAATACAGTCATAAATCTGTAGTATTTTCTTTATCCTAGCAGTGTGTAGCTTAAGGCAGACTGAAAGTATAGCAGAATGTGCATATTCTGCTTTACTTTCAGTCTGCTTTAAGTGGTCACCTATTTTCAATACTAGAAACAGGCCTTTGGGTAATGGGTTAGATAATGAAACAAGCAAATCTCGTAAGTATTTCACCCATGCATTTGTTAAATTATGAACAATTAACCTATACTCCTAGTCCTAAATTATATATAAGTGCCATAAATTATCTGAGTATTGGTTATGGTGTTGAATATGGGCAGCAACATAAAGCAAGTCAGTAGTAAAGGAGCTTTATGCTGTATTTTCATCTTGCTTGATGCAGCCATCAGCCATAAGTGACCACTAAAATGACAATACATGTGTTGTATCAATGATAGGTGAAAGCTTAATGCAGGGAAAATGTCATGCAGAAGGTGACCACTTAAAGCAGGTTGAAAGTAAAGTAGAATGTGCCTTAAGGCACATTCTGCTTTACTTCCAGCCTGCTTTAAGCTGTTATCTGCTAGAATATAGAAAATATTTCTTATGAATTTTATTTGTGACAGTATAAATTGGAACTATTTTCTTCAGTGGAGGAATAAATTAAAGGTGTAAAAATGTGTTTTATGGGGTTATGGGTTAAGCAGTCACCAATGTTTAAAGATCACCATGCATCTTTATTCAGTGGTAACCCATTACATCATGGTCTGTTTCTAGTTTTGAAGACAGGTGACCACTTAAAACAGGTTGAGAGTAAAGCAGAATGTGCCTTAAGGTGCATTCTGCTTTATTTTCAGCCTACTTTAAGCTACCAAATGCTAGAATACAGAAATTATAATTTCTTATGATACATACTCATGACTGTTCAAAATTGGAACTATTTTCTTCAGTGGAGGAATAAATTAAAAGCGTAAAAATGTGTATTTATTGGGTAATGGGACAACAGAACATTTTCCAACATATCTTCCTTTTATATCTCAACCAAACCATACAAATGTATTAGAGTCCAATCGGAATTTCAGCAGACATTTAACATTCTAGCAGATTAAATCTGTTCAATCTTCACATTCTGTAACACAGAGTGCACCGGTATTTGCTAACGATTTGGTTCTTAAACCTTTTCCCCATAGTCTGTCTCTAGTTTTGAAGACAGGTGACCACTTAAAGTATTAAAAGTTGAATATGGACATTATGCTTAACTTTCATGCTTTAGTAAACTTAAGATATAGAAAATATTTCTTCTGTTACATATTTGCAGGGCTCCAGATAAGGGGAGTATTTCAAAAACCAAAATCTTCATTTTTGCATTAAACCTATGGTGTTACCACTCATTAGAATCGTCTCTTTGAGACGATTCCAATGAGTAGTAACACCATAGGATTTGGTTTTAAAATAGGTGAGATTTTACTGGATTTATTCAGTTCACCCCCTCTTATCTGGAGCCCTGTATTTGTGACTGTATAAAGTGGTGCTATTTTCTTTAGTGGAGGAATAAATTAAAGGCATAAAAGTGTATAATCTATGGAGTAATGGGTTAATCAGCTGCCCAGTAACTGGTGTGGATCCAAACTGTTGGACACTCATGTCAATGGGTTTTTTAGTCAAATAGCCATAAAAGCAAACAGTAAATTAAAGCACACCATATCCAAATAGTTGACACATTCAACCTTATTGACACGTAAGCTTGTCCTTAAAAGACAGTGCACAATCATGTGAAGAGTAAATTAATTTGTCCTCTGCACACAGTGAAGACCTAAATTGAAGGATGCTTTTATCATTTTACAATATGGATAAAACACACCTACTAGACATAGTCAGAAATGGACTAGACTAAAATAATCAGAAACTGGAAAATCTATTTGAAGTTTCAGGGAGGATGTAACAACCAGGCAAGTCAGTGACCTGATTTTACCTTCATGCAATCAGGCTATAAATGGTTACTGTTCTATTATTGAAAGGATGCTGCTATAATTAAGTTTCCCACAAGGGCAAATGCACATCAAACCCATGTTCAGACAGAATAGACACATTACCCCATAATCCTGCTTTAGCCCATTACCCCATAGACTCACCTTACACCTCAAAAGTATTCCTCCACTGAAGAAAATAGTTCCACTTTGTACAGTCATGAATATGATCCATAAAAACATTTTCTTTATCCTAGTGGATAATAGCTGAAAACAGACTGAAATTCTTACTTTCACCCTGCTTTAACCCTTTACCTGATAGCCTATTTCTAGTACTTAAGATAGGTGACTTCTTAAATCAGGTTGAAAGTAAAGCAGAATGCGCCTGAGGGCGCATTCTGCTTTACTTTCAGCCTGCTTTAAGCTATCATGTGTTATAATATAGAAAATATTCCCTATAATACATAGTCATTACTGATTAAATTGGAACTATTTTCTTCAGCGGATGAATATTTATTTATGCTTTTCGGTGGATTACCACGAAAAAGCAGTGGATGATCACTTGGTAATCCACTGCAGTGGATTATCACCAATCGCTTTTATTATGAATTTTCCCCGTAGGGCTCCCCAAGAATCGTAGTCAATCGTGTCTTATCGTTAAAATCCGGCAGTCCAATTTGTCGCGAACTACTAACCGGAAGAGCACGAATCCAAACTCGGGAGCAACGAAGTAATTCGGATGACGTCATTATACCGCCAACTGTCACGCCACATGTGTTCGACATAAAACGTGGGGCTCAACACGGGATAAATAATGTACGTTCGCTTTCAATTTTGAAACAATTTCGTTTAAAAAGTGGCTTTAAAGCATAAATAAATAGAATAACTGTGTTTTTTCAGTGTAAGATCGAATTTAATCCATTTCGTGAACATCAGACTGTTATATTTTCACTCGTGGCTTCGCCACTCGTGAAAATATAACGTCTGATGTTCACTCAATGGATTAAATTTCGATCTTACACTGAAAAAAACAGTTATCCTCTATATCATATCCGCTAAAAGTCGCTTCTATAAGGGAAAGGGTTAAGTGGGCACCTATATTCAATACCAGAAACAGACTATGGGGTAACAGTAATGGATTATTAAGCAAGGAAGCATGGATATTTCCATATATAATAACTTGTTTTCATTGTTTCCCACAGGTGGCTGTTAATAGCAGGCTGTAAGTAAATCACTAATCTCATATAGGGAGATTACCGGTACCCTTTTCTTTTAATCTGCTTTTACCTGTTTCTAGTTTTGAAGACAAATGACTACTTAAAGCAGGATAATTCTTTCAATTCTGGAGAACTGCATTGAAGAACTTTGCAAACAATTTGGATCAAGACTTTGCTGCACTTAACCCTTAGCCCGCCAAATAAATTGTCGTCTGCTATATTTCTCGTCTGCTTCAAGTTTCAAAGTGCTTCAAAGTTGCTCAAAATTGCTGAAAATGTTGTCAGAGTGTCAAACAGCTTGGATCCGGATGAGACGCCGAGTTACTCGGCGTCTCATCCTGATCCAAGCTGTTTGCATATGGAGCTATAGTCGTGCTTGGCAGGCTAAGGGTTAACATGGGGCCTGATCAGGATCCAACCTGTTTGTCATTCAAACTCTATTTCTGTAAACTTAAAGAACAAAACAAACTAGAGTTTGTTTTTGAGAAAAACACATGTCTCCCCCCGGTACCCCGCCCCAGCACCCATAAGAGGAATAAATTCACCCCCTGGCAATCTCCACCCTGGTACCTATAAGAGGAATAAATTCATATGTCAAAATACTGACATTGTAAATTGTAAGCATTTTATTTTCAGATTAAAATTGTGTGTATACTTACTGTGTGACATGCATATTCTCGAGTTTTTGGCATTTTTAAGGAAGGAGTAGGAGTATAGTCAAATATCACATGTCCTTGTTAGTATCTTTATTGTTACAGCCCATACTATATGCCTATCTACATGACCATCCTCACATATAGCTGGTTCATATGTAAAAGTTTGAATGAAAACTCTTACATAGTATAGGAGGAGTTAGCTGCACAAGACTTTTTCGCTATATAATCTATATAAGGAAAAACTCCAAAGGGCCATAACTTCTGCCTATCTACATGACCATCCTCACATATAGCTGGTACATGTGTAAAAGTTTGAAGTAAATCTCTCAAATAGTGTAGGAGGAGTTAGCTGCACAAGAATGTTTCGCTATATAGTCTATATAAGGAAAAACTACAAATTCATTCATTCTGTCAAAATTGTTGCAGCCAAAATCCAAACCACATGACCATCCTCACATATAGCTGGTACATGTGTAAAAGTTTAAAGTAAATCCCTCAAATAGTGTAGGAGGAGTTAGCTGCACAAGAATTTTAACAGACAGACAGACGGACGGAAGGACAGAAAGCACAACACCAATATGTCTCCCTCCCCTTAAGGGGGAGACATAATTCAGAACTTTAGCAGAAGACATTTTCAACACACTGAATTACAAGTATTGATTAAGAGTTAAAGAGTCCATATTATACATTGGACATATTTCTGACCTGGTCAGTTTATTTAGCATTATTTGTTATATGTGTATAAGCCCCATCACCCCACCTTGTTTTCAGCATGGAGGACAGATGGTTCTTAAAGCAAGGTGAAAAGTAAAGCAGAATGCTTCTTCAAGAGCATTTTGCTTTATTTTTAGCCTGCTTGAAGTTATTATCAGCTACAATGTAGAAAAATTCTGATTGTGCACATTCATGACTGTATGAAGTGAAACTTTTTCTTTTCTTTAGTGGGTGCACTAATTAAAGGTATATCTATGGGGTAATGGGTTAAAGCAGGATTAAAATAAAGCAGAAAGCTCCTAAAGGATTATTCTTAACCCATTTGTGCTTAGGGTCCTATAAAAGGGACATAGGAAACAGTGTAGACTCTGACCAGATGTCACATTATATGGCAGCTGGTCAGTCCACACTGATTGGGGATAGGAATTTCAATATACATGTGTATAACAAAATGAAAATGAAAATTCAGACCAGGAACCCCTTACATCAAACATGGACTAATCCAATATATAAGCATGGAAGAATCGACTGGGTGCAAATGGGTTTAAACTTGCCACCTATCTTCAACATCATCACTGACTGAGTATTCATGTGGGTTATCATTAAAGCAGGATTTTATAACACTCAGCATTCACACAAGTCTTGCTCAGCATTCACACAAGTCTTTTATCACCCTACTGAAAGTAACAAACAGAGTAATTATACCAAACAAAGATACAGGCAACTGATTGTGTCCTAACCAGTCTATGCAAAGGCAGTGCAAATGAATTGGTTTCAAGTATCATCATCTAAATCTGTACAACACAGTAACAACACTTCTGAGTATTTCCATATGGTGAACTTAACCCATTGATGCCTGGATCGTTGTAAGGAGCTCTTCTTTTGTGCTTGCTGAACGATTTCATTAGAGATATACAAGGGTGCTGTTTCGGCACTTCAGTGTTTGTCCATATAGCAAACTATTTTATAATATTTATGATATAGCTAACACTGCAGACCCTGACAGGGCTGCCATTTCTCCGGATTTTTCCTAAATCTTCGGATTTTTTTCTAGTACATGGTAGCTTAAAGCAGGCTGAAAGTAAAGCAGAATGCGCCTTAAGGCGCATTCTGCTTTACTTCCAGCCTGCTTTAAGTAGTCACATGCCAACAAAACTAGAAATAGGCTATGGGGTAAAGGTACGATTCGTAAAATCGCACTTGAAAAATGCAAATTTGGGATTTTTCATGTCAACTTATGGCAGCCCTGCCCTGATGAAAAGCACAATAATGTGGTGTATCATCAGGGTCTACTGTTTACCAATGTCCACTTTCTAAATTTCAACATTACCGTAAGCTTAAATGGGTTATAAAGCTCCTACAGCAGAGATCCATACACATTATAATTTCCAACATTTTCTCCTTTGTGTTCCCACCAAACTCTATGTAGTGACTTATCACTAGTCACCTCTTTGAGATGATTCTAATGAGTGGTCACATCACAGGGTTTTAACCCTTTACCCCATAGCATGTTTCTAGTTTCAAATAGTAGGTGACTACTTAAAGCAGGTTGAAAGTAAAGCAGAATGCGCCTTAAGGCGCATTCTGCTTCACTTTCAGCCTGCTATAAGCTACCATCTGCTAGAATATAGAAAATATTTCTTATGATTTCTATTTGTAAAAGTATAAATTGGAAAAATTTCCTTCAGTAGAGGATTTAATTAAAGGCGTAAAAAGGTGGTATTTATGGGGTAATGGCTTTAAGGGTGTGATAAGGATTTTAGTATTTGAAATACTGTCTAAACTCTTACTGTCAATTATATCCCCTGCAAAGATAAAGTAAAATCAGTTTTATCCTTTTCAATTCGAAGAAATGTTAAATATTAGAGTCAAACAGCGTGGATCCAGATCAGACGCCACACTATGCTCACTGCGTCTAATCTGGATCTAAACTGTTTTCAAATCTTAGCCAAGTCATGCTTAATAGCATGATAATGGTTAAGGGAAAGTATTAAGAATTGTATGATATGTGAATAACTAATTAACAGATATTGATCTTGTTCTACTAGAATAATAAATTCATAATACATGTAGCTCTAGTATACAGTATGATTCTCCAGTCTGAATAACTTTCAGTAACCAACTATTCCCATTGTTTGCTCTCATTTCAGGGCTGCCATTTCTCCGGGTTTTTCTTAAATCTTCGAATTATTTTCTAGTATGTGGTAGCTTAAAGCAGACTGAAAGTAAAGCAGAATGCGCTTTACTTTCAGCCTGCTTTAAGCAGCCACGTGTCAACAAAACTAGAAACAGGCGATGGGGAAAAGGTACGATTCATAAAATCGCACTTGAAAAATGCAAATTTGGAAATCTTATGATTTTATATGTCAACTTATGGAAGCCCTGTCATTTAAGCACAAACCTGAAAGTGTAAAAATTCTGAATCTTTGAACTTATATATTTGACATTTTGAAATTGTTTTTGTTTTTTTCCCCTCGCCTTTCTTTATCTTTGTCACATTTATACGTTGAAGATTCATATGACTGTTTTTCGTCAATGAATGGGGCTACTGAAGTACCATGGTGCATATCTGTACTTCATTGCTATTATTAGTTTATATACAGTCAACTTAGTGCAAATTGAGACAGTTCACAGTCAGCCTTTTAACAGAGGTGACAGCTTAATGAAGAATTAATGCAATGCAGAAAGCTCCTTAAGTTTTCTGCATTACTCTTATTCTACATTATTAGCGTCCAAATCATGTCTTTCAAGATAGCCATACTTAAATTCTTCAATTAACTCTTTGCATAGTGCATACTAACAGAGAAACAGTGAATTCCTTTCCAAACAGTTTGGATCCAGATAAGACGCTGCATAACGCGTCGTCTCATTAGGATCCAAACTGTTTGACACTCTGACCCTGTTTTGAAAAAAAAATTTGAACTATCTATTTCTGGAACAATCATAAGTATAGACAACAATTGTTGCAGATGAAAAATATTACCCAGAAATTGGGCCAGAATGCAAACAGTTAATAGCTGCTTCATACAAGTATAACAGTACATAACTACATATTTCTGACAAGTGCTTTGACCCAACTGTCTCAAGTACCACTTCAATGGGAGAAAGTTAGTATGCATTACCCAATAAATATGCCTTTTTACGTCTCTTATTTATTCTTCCATTGAAGAATATCGTTCCAATTTATACAGTGAAAAATATGCACCACAAGAAACATATTCTAAATCTTAAAAGATGATAGCTTAAAGCAGGCTGCTTTAACCCTTTGAACCCTAGTCCCGCATATAGGCGTGGTTTTCAAACAGTGTATATGTGAATAGAACACACATGTCCTATGCAAACAGTGAAGACCCAGATCAGAGGGCTCCGAAAGGAGCCCTCTGATCAGGGTCTTCACTGTTTGTCATAATGCCTAACATTGACAAAAACAACCCTTAAAAGTCTAAAATGGACTGGACTAAAATGGAAACTGGAATTGTTCATTTAAAGTTTCAGGGAGGAAAGAGTTAACCTGCTTTAAATGGTCACCTATAAAACTTGAAACAGGCTATGGGGTAATGGGTTAACAAGCGTTCTCCAACTACCATGTGACCATGGCCCGAGTCACTTGTATTTGTTGACAGGCATTGACATAAAATACCTGTAAAAGTCAAAGTACATAATGTAAATATACCATTACAGCTAAGCTGTGTCTCGTGAAATGAGTATGTTTTTTCCTTTCCCAAAAGAGTTTTTGGGCAGAATTTTGGTCTATTCCCTTCTAAGAAATGATTATACATAATTTCCCTGTGCTCCTAAAAAAACATTCTCTATCAAAGAAAGAACTATTAACCCATTACCCTGTAGTATAGCCTGTTTCTAGTTTTGGCAATAGTTGACCACTTAAAGCAGGTTGTAAGTAAAGCAGAATGAGCCTTAAGGCACATTCTGCTTTACTTTCAGTCTGCTTTAACCTAATGTCTTCTATAATATAAAAACAATTTTTTATTGTACATATTTATGACTATAAATTGGAACTTTTAACTATTATCTTCAGGGAAGCAATAAATTAATGGCGTAAAAAGGCATATTTATGGGGTAATGGGTTAAACAAATCTACAATCTGACCTTACATGATGAGTATTCTATACATGTACATGTATACAAATGACTGAAATGAGCCATAGAACACTTTTCCTACATTCCAACAGTAGCTGCATTAAAACAAGTTGATGATTATGCAGAAAGCTAATTCAGAAATGTTGAACTTTATTTTCAGCCTGCTTTAAGCGACGACCTGTATGAGACATGAAACATCTGTCTAAAATGTAACACTATTTTTCCCCTCTGCACAGGCCTGCCATAATGCCTTTACATGTGAAAGAAAAACATTAGTATACTTATCACATAAGCAAATACACAACATACATGAATGTTTACTTATGGTAGTACATAATGTATATTCCTAATGAGACCAGGTCAATGTCAGTCAATTTCATTAGAACAATCTGCCATTCTAGTCATGGTTCGGTACGCTTCATCAGCCCTGGACTGCTCTATGTACTTGTAATGTAACGATATTGATACCACTCGGAGTCTCCGGAGCTCCAGATAAGGGGAGTATCGGTATTTCAAAAACTAAAATCTTTATTTCTGCATCAAACCCTATGGTATCACAACTCATTAGAATCGTCTCTTCGAGACAATTCTAATGAGTAGTAGTAGTTACACAGTAGGATTTGGTTCTGAAATGTCAATCAGTTAGAAAATGTTGGGTTTTTTTCCAGTTTACTCCCTCTTTAGAGACATACTTCCATAACCCATTACCCCATAAATACACATTTTTACGCCTTTAATTTATTCCTCTACTAAAGAAAATAGTTTCAATTTATACTGTTATCAATAAGATTAAGAATCATAAGAAATAGCTTTTATATTTTAGCAGATAATAGTTTAAAGCAGCCTGAAAGTAAAGCAGAATGTGCCTTAAGGCACATTCTGCTTTACTTTCAATCTGCTTTAAGTGGTCAACTATCTTCAAGAAACAAGCTATGGGTAAACACATTGTATTAGCAGGGCTCCAGATCAAACCCTATGTAGTGTGACTACTCATTAAAATCATCTTTCAAGACAGTTTTAACTTTCAGATATTTTAAATGACTAAAACGTTAGTTCACTTTTATAAGATCATCATGGGTTTACCAGATTATGACTAAAATGTTATTCACTTTTATAAGATCATCATGGGTTTACAAGATTATGCAACAAAAGGAAATCTGATTTTTTTTTAGCTTTGTAACCATGCACAAAACACAAATCCTTATTGGATATGAGAATGACTAATTATCTCAAGAAGACATCAGCTGAACCATTATTGAGTAAAACCTCTGTATTACAACAACAACCAGGGCTCCAGATAAGAGGTAGTTTTTTCAACAAATCCCACATTTTCTCACTATTTTTAGCACCAAACCCTATGGTGTTACTACTCATTAGAATCCTCTCGAAGAGACGATCCTAATGAGTAGTGACACCATAGGGTTTAATTCAGAAATAAAGATTTTAGTTTTTGAAAAACTACCCTTATCTGGTGCTCTGAACAACATTGTGTCTACAACAGCTGACTGCTTAAAGGCAGTATGTAGCTGTCAAGTAGCCAAATCGCGCATTTCTTAAACCTGAAAATTCAGGCACATACGTAATCTAAACATAAAAAGAAGTAATCCGCTATGTATATCAGGACCAGGAGGCAACATTGCTTTCAAACCCATGAATTTGGTGGAAAGAAGTCGATTTTTAAATCCGTTTGTTGACATCCGATCAACGACGGAGATTTTCAGAGTTCGTTCGGCTTGCGCCTGGTAAAGATGTTTTCATAGTGTTTTCTTCTGACTTGGCAGAGTTATTTTTAGATTGGAACATTCTAAAACTTTAAAAGGGATGAGTATTAGACATTGATAGCTGTATTTATTGTGCGCAATATACAGTAGAGAATACATTTTTCTTTCCAGTTTAAACGCAATTCACTAAACTGTGGAAATTGACTTTTAGCAATTTTAACTATTTTTTTAATCTGAGTAGCAAACAGGTTGGAGTCTGATCAGACGCTTGGTTACCCGGTGTCTGATCTGGCTCCAACCTGTTTGCAATGGTAATAATAGTTTTGTATATACCGGGTAAATGCGTTTAATTTGAAAAAATAAAATATCAGTAAAGTTAACGCAGCGTTCTCATGCTGCACGATGATCATACTTATCTCAAGTAGGAATGTGTACGACTATGTATTCGATGTTACCTTCCTTACAGTGGAGAAAATGTTATTCTTTCCAAATAAACGTGCTTACGCTAAAACCATGATTTCAATTGCCAGGGCTTTTTTTAACCATTAGGGGAAGATACCCGCTACCCACAGAAGGGGAAAAAAATGTGTCGTTTTGGGTCAATTAGGGGAACATTTTAAAGAAAATATTAACCATATAATTTCTTTAATTTGTTCTTTAATGAAGGCTTAGAGCAACAGCAGTTACAAATGTAGTTGTCATTGGATTCTCTAAAGGTCCATGTCCCTGTTCTTTGATGCTTTGAAGGATTCGAGTATAGCTTCAAAGTCCTCATCAGTGAGGCTTTCGGAAATGACTTGATTCTCATCAAAGCATCCAATGTTCCCTGAGATAGGGATCTAGCAAGTGTTGTTCATGGGAGAAAAGATTTGTTTTTTTAATTTGATGTCACCATAGTCTATAATTTGGTAAATAAAGTAAACAGTTGACACTTCATGATGGTTGATGGTGAAGGGCACTAAAGGTTTATTTAATTAAGGTTTGCCTTAGTATAGTTATGGTATGAAACCTACCATTGATTCATTGATCATAAAATTAAAAAAAAAAAAAAAAAAAAATTTTTTTGGACTTATTTGGGGGGAAATTTTTTTAGAGGGGAAAAAAAACGGGAGGGGAAGACGCCGTTTAACGGCGGCTGTTATATAAGGAAACAAGAGGGCCTGAAGGCCCTGATATCGCTCACCATTTGTAATGAAGCCTGATAGCTTTACCTTTGAATTTCACCCGTTTTATTCTAAATCCACTCAAGTTTGTCGACCTACTGTAGTATAGTAGAGTACATCAAAGGCAGATAACTAGAGCCTAAACAATACTGAAATTAAGCCTTTTTCTAGCATTTCAAAGTATATCAAGGGCAGGTAACTATTGCCACAATGATTACATTTCAACAATAATTTCACTCTTTCGAGAATGTATAGCTACATCCTTTGTGTACAAGTACATGTATAATCAAAATCCATTGAAAACTGTAGTTGCAAGAGTGTAAACGCTGTAAAATATGGCATTTTCAGCAATTCAAAGGTAGATATCTCTTGATCTATTTGTCTGATTCCAACCATAATCACCCTTTTTCCAACTCTTATGGTCATATACAATATGGGCAAGTTTGAGAGAGCTTGGATAAATATTGTGGCCTCTAGAGCGTAAACACTGTTAAATATATCATTTTCAGCCATTCAAAGGTAGATAACTCTTGACCTATTGATCAGATTACAACCAAAATTGAACTCATCCGAAGTCTTATGATAATATACAATCTGAGTAAGTTTATGAAAGATTGGATAAAATTTGTGGCCTCTAGAGTGTAAACATCGTTAAATATGGCATTTTTCAGCAATTCAAAGGTAGATAACTCTCGACCTATAAGTCTGCTTTCAACCATAATCAAACTCATCTGAACTCTTATAGTAATATACAATCTGAGCAAGTTTAAGAAAGATTTGATAAAAATTGTGAACTCTAGAGTGTAAACACTGTTAAAAATGGCATTTTCAGCAATTCAAAGGTAGATTACTCTTGATCTATTTGTCCTATTTCAACCAAAATCGAACTCATCCGAACTCTTATGGTCATATACCATCTGGCTAGGTTTTAGAAAGATTGGATAAATACTGTGGCCTCTAGAGTGTAAACACCGTAAATATGGCATTTTCAGCAATTCAAAGGTAGATAACTCATGACCTATTTGTCCGATTTCAACCAAAATCAAACTCTTCCTAACTCTTATGGTCATATACAATCTGGGCAGGTTTTAGAAAGATTGGATAAATACTGTGGCCTCTAGAGTGTAAACACTGTTAAATATGGCATTTTCAGCAGTTCAAAGGTAGATAACTCATGACCTATTTGTCCGATTTCAACCATAATTGAACTCATAAGAACTCTTCTGGCAATATACCATCTGAGCAAGTTTGAGAAAGATTGGATAAAAATTGTGGTCTCTAGAGTGTAAACACTAAAATTGTTGACGCCGCACGACGCACGACAGACATTCAAGGATTGCAATAGCTCACCCTGAGCTAGCTCAGGTGAGCTAAAAAAGCCCTGATTGCAAACAATTTGGAGCAGATCAGACGCCGGGTAACCCGGCCTTTGATCAGGCACCAAACTGTTTGCCACTCAGACTAACATGAATGGTCAGAATTGTCTAAAGGTTGTCCTTTTATGCGTTTTATTGTGATGCGTTTGTGTTTCGTATGCGTTTAAACGGGAAAGAATAACGTTTTCTCCACTGTTACCTATTAACCATTATTAACTATTCTGTTCTAAAGTAACACAGACAAGTCAGAAAAATCGGATCGATCACATGACTCTTATTCGACCATGCGGAAATTCTCGGAAGCCGACACGAAGATTCGTTATGTAAACAAAGAGCTTATTTTCCCAACCATCTCGATAAGAAATCGGCACATTTATGTATGATTCTTAAAGAAAGGGGGGCATATGTCAGGCATCTGACAACCATTTTCGCTTAGTTTTAATACATAGAAAATGTACATATATAAGAAATTGCGCATTTTAAACATCCATTTGGGCGGTATCATGACTTTAAAGCAAGGTGACAGAAAATGTGTTAATTATTAGTTGTATATGACTAAGACAAGTGATTGCTTAAAGCAAGGTGACAGAAAATGTGTTAATTATTAGTTGTATATGACTGTGACAAGTGATTGCTTAAAGCAAGGTGACAGAAAATGTGTTAATTATTAGTTGTATATGACTGTGACAAGTGACTGCTTAAAGCAAGGTGACAGAACATTGTGTTAATCATTAGGAGTTTACGACAGGTGACTACTTAAACTTGAAGTTAAAGCAAGGTGACAGAAAATTGTGTTCATCATTAGAATTTTATGACTTGTGACTACCGGTAATTAAAGCAAGGTCATTGACTCAAAGAAAATTGTGTTAATTATAAGGTGTTTACAACAAGTGACTGCTTACAGCAAGGAGAGAGAAAAAAATGGTTAATTATTAGATATTTACGACAGGTGACTGCTTTAAAGCAAATTGAAAGCAAAACAGAAAGCTCCTCTTATTTAATACTTAAAAGTTGTCACAGGTCTGTCTTTTAAACAACCAATTAGCCTTATTTCAGTGATTTTTTTTACAAATTCAAAACTATGAGTCCCCAGGACTCGCTGGCCTTCAAAACTGTGAGTCCCAGCTATACCTTTAATACCAAAATGGACTTGCACAGATTTTAAATTTATGAGTCCCACAAGATTTTAATGAGTCTAGGACTCGGGACTCGCAGGTAAAAAAATCACTGCTATTTTTAGAGTGTTGTTCGACACCAGTTTGACTCAGACTTCTCTAAAGAAGCAATTAGGTCTCTAAACACAGCTCTAGGACTGCTTACTGCAGGACAAATTAAGGCAGAAAGCTCCAGATAGAGTTTTCTGCATTCCTTAACTAGCTATAAACAAGGGCCACTATGGCCCTAAATCGCTCACCTGGTACACCATGGCAAACTTGACCTATAGTGACCTAGATTATGACTGGACATGTATACCCACAATCAACCTCTAGAGTGTAAACAAGATTTTCCAATGATTTGACCTAGTGACCTAGTTTTTGAACGGACATGACCCACATTCGAACTTGACCTAGATATCAATGAGACAAACATTCTGACCAAGTTTCATGAAGATCCAATGAGATTTGTAGCCTCAAGAGTGTTTACAAGGTTTTTCTATGATTTGACCTAGTGACCTAGTTTTTGACTGTACATGACCCACATTCGAACTTGACCTAGATATCAATGAGGCAAACATTCTGATTAAGTTGTATTAAGATCCATTGAGATTTGTAGCCTCTAGAGTGTTAACAAGATTTTTCTATGATTTGACCTAGTGACCTAGTTTTTGACCGGATATGACCCACATTCAAACTTGACCTAGATATCAATGAGGCAAACATTCTGACCAAGTTTCATAAAGATCCATTGAGATTTGTAGTCTCTAGAGTGTTAACAAGGTTTTTCCATGATTTGACCTAGTGACCTAGTTTTTGACCGGACATGACCCACTTTTGAACTTGACCTAGATTTCATCAAGACAAACATTGTCATGAAGTTTCATGAAGATAAGATGAAATTTGTAGGCGCTAGAGTGTTAACGAACAATTGTGGACGGACGGACGACGGACATTCAGCGATCCTAAAAGCTCACCTTGGCACTTCGTGCCAGGTGAGCTAAAAAGTATAATCATCCATTCTGAGTGGACCAATTGTGTCACAGGGGCAGCCTGGCCTAGGTACAAACCTATCATCCTTTGGCCATCTGATTACTGATCCGACGCTCTACAGACTCTGACTGTTAACTCAATAACTGGCGGACGTGGTCCAGTGATAGCACACTCGAATACGATGCCAGGGGTCGTATTAATTTGATCCCCCGCCAGACCAAGTTCTTTGGATAAGACTTCTTATATAAAAACTGAAGTCTGATGTATCAGTGCTTTAAACTGGGCATCTAAAAGAACCAGAGAACTCTGTTGATAATCAAACCTGGGCATCGCTCCCGGGTTTTCTGTATCCACTACCCTCTCTCTGGGGCTTCCAAACATATAGTCCATAGATGGCAGAAAGGGACATTAACAAATAAAACCGACCAATTACAAATTCTCCCCCCAGTCTGTTTTAGGCTCTGTACTGCGACATATTACATGTAGCTCTAACTTCACTGAAATTTGTCCCAAAATTTTCCCGAGTAGCCAAACAAACATGGCGGCGCACTCGCTACAGTTGACCATGATTATTTTATGTCAAATTATGGGTGTACTTATATATTGAAGCTGAAAATCATAAAAAAATGTTTACTTTATACGTTTAATAACCCTTTGAGTTAAAACCCATATTATTTGATAAGTAATAGTCAGACGAATCCTTAGATCACCGGTAATTGGGTGAACCAGGATACCCCATAGCTGGTTTCTAGTTTTGAAGATAGGTGGCCACTTAAAAGCAGGTTGAAAGTAAAGCAGAATGTGTCATAAGGCGCACTATGCTTTACTTTCATCCTGCTTTAAGCTACCATCTTCTTGAGTACAGAAACATTTCTAAAGGTATATGTTTGTAACTGAATCAAATGGAACTATTTTCTTCAGTGGAGGAATAAATTAAAGTCGTAAAAACGTTTTTATGGGGTAATGGGTTAAAAAGGAGACCCTGAACCTTCAGCAATGCAGGGGTATCCTACCTATTCAGGAGACGTTTAGAGTAAAATCAGACCGGTTCAATAGACCATCTCTGTACAGTCGAAATAATTTCTTATAATCCGTTGATAACATAATTAGTTTTCAATCAATTATTGGCGCAATCGAATTTCTCTTAAGGAGTCTGCTACGTTACTGGAAAATTCCAACGATAAATGGAATAATCAATGACTCACTGATAGGCGGGTGCCAAATTACCTCCAAAACAAAATGTCAATTAGCCGGTAGAGTGAAATAAAACATCTCAAGACACACCAAGCTTTCACAGAAAGTTTGATATCGACATTTCACAACATTTACATTACACTTACAAGCAAAATTCCGATGAAAACTGAAAATAGACTATCAGCGAAGTTGTCTGACAGTTTTTCGTGGCAGGTGCTTATACCGAATAACTGTTTTCCGCAATGAAGAGCTAACAGGGGAAGTAACTATGTTAAAACAAACTGCTACACTTTTCTCAGTTGGAAGTTATACTGTTCCCCTCCGCGGTTATCCATGTCATGGAGAAAGGACAACCGCGGAGGGGAACAGGTCCTTTCTCCATGTCCATGTTACTGGGCAAATATTTATAGATGATCTAATATATGATGTTTGGATATTTATTAGGTCTAGATCTAGATCGTATGGTCTAGTTAGATCTAATTACACAATATTATTAATTCACACGCTAGGCCATCACAAAGTTTAGTCTGCAAAATGTGTCACCTTGAGAAAAATGTCGCTGCCAAATTGGAGAGCTCTACCTGCTTTATGGTGCCACTACTTTAAAGTTTTCATCACCTAAAAATCACCGTAGCGTTTTGATATAGATCTATTGAGCGGTTCTAGGAATCTTTGGTTTGTTTGGCGCCTTTTGTTTTCTTTTGAACACTGTTACAGTGTGCATATTATAGGGACCCCAAAGGCCACAGAATTATACACTGTATAATTCCATGCAAAGGCGTAAGTCTTTACATAATGCAGACCAGCTAGGGCGCTAAACTCTTCATCATCATTCTGCTGAATGGTCCTGAAGCAAATAAGACTTCCCTTGAAGCAAGTCCAAGTTCTCTAGGACTACCCTTCTTAGATATAGGGAGCCTAGACATCAAAGACAGACTACCTATGTCTTACACATTTAATTTATCTAGAACTATAATGGTCTATTAACCCTTAGCCTGCCACTCACGACTATAGCTCCATATGCAAACAGCTTGGATCCGGATGAGACGCCGAGTAACTCGGCGTCTCATCCGGATCCAAGCTGTTTGACACCCGGACAACATTTTCAGCAATTTTGAGCAACTTTGAAGCACTTTGAAACTTGAAGCAGACGAGAAATATAGCAGACGACAATTTATTTGGCGGGCTAAGGGTTAAAGAACCTTTGAAGAGACCTTTGAAAAAGAAGATCTTTTAACCTTGCAAATTCGGTTATTTATAAAACAATATAGTGCTGCAAATCGAGGGCCGTTTTGGACACCTAACCGGTCTCCATCTGTAAACAAAGGTTTCTATATACCAAAATGTTCGTACAAGTGTGTAGATTATGAAACTGCTTGTTGCAGTTGTGATTTCTTGGGCCAACATCGGTGATCGAGTCTATTTTAGCATCAGTTTAAGTCGATAGTAAAGACTAGGTGTCGAATTGCGCTGTTTACCTTGTATCTATAATAGAAGTAGATCTATAGCAAAAAAAAAAATGTATATATATTTATATTTTTTTTAAGAAGGGGGGGGGGGGGGGGGTTAATAGATAATAAAGTATGTGTCAAGTACCTGTGGGAATATCATAAGGCAGCAGTTTAACAGCTAGTAGATCTATATATTTCGACAGACAATGGACATTGGACATGATGGGGAAGCATTCAATTAAACCTAAATTTTCTCTCATTTAATTTTTTAATGTTATCTCCGGCAAATCATGATAAAACTAGGTAGATCTATCTATAAATATAACTAGAAAGCGCACCCTAATGAAATAATAATGGTAAACCCTGGCCATGTTGATAAAGAGAGACTGAATTTTTAATTAACCTGCTGATCTACAGTCGAAACTTCGAACTCGCTGAAATCGATCGTATATCTAGACCAGTATTTCACGAGTTTAAATTCGATAATTCGATAATTCGATCTCGCTTAAGTCTTACATACTTAAATGTCAAAGTTAAAACGTGGCCAAGCCACGTTTTAAATTTTGAAATATAAGTTGATTCGTATTAACGCGAGTTCGAAGTATCGAGTTACGACTGTATTTTCTTTGAACAGTTACATTGTTAAGCCATCTTGGATGATTTTCATCTATAGTATTTTTTTATTTGTGTTTGTTTGTCCACGAATACATTTATCATACCAAACAGTGCAGACTTTTGGCGACACTTTTTGTGTCGATTTTTGTATTCACATTGATTATTTATTTTATAACCGTCCTTTCCTAAAGATAAAAGTTTTGACCTAGACAAAGCTGCAATAATACAGTAATTATATACTAAACTTCGTCATTAGGATCACTCAATAAACAATATGCATGTAATTATTTTTGGTGTTTTGAGGCATACGATTGATCAGGATGAAATTAAAGCAGAGCTTTTAATGAGCTCTACTTTCTGCTTTAAACTGTCACATGTGTTTCAAACCAGCATATGCTTTTATTAACAACACGACCTGGACACTTTTATATAGAAAAGTGCTTTAGTTTAAATTGGATACCGCACACGTTAGAGTGGGCGGAGTTTCCCCGCCCATGCAATAACTGATGGAAAACCATGCAGTTAACTAGTTAACTGCACGAAAATGGCCGACATCCGGTGTGTCAGATATCTACATAGCAGAGCCCCAGATAAGAGAGAGTAAACGGAACAAATCCAAATGTTCTAACTTATTTAAACACTTAATCCTATGGTATTACTACTCATTAGAATCGTCCCGAAGAGACGATTCTAGTGAGTAGTGACACCATAGGGTTAAGTGCAGAAATAAAGATTTTAGTTTTTGAAATACTCCTCTTATCTGGAGCCCTGCAATAGTAATAGCAGCACAAGTCACAATGGAGAAATAACACGATTTGTTTCAATAAACGATTTTGTGCAAAACTAATAATTCATTTTCAACCAGTTTCGATCTAGATCAGACGTCAGGCTCCAAATTGTTTGTCATCGACATTTCTTTTAAATGACGATGTGCCAAAAACAATTTTTCCTTTGCAATCAGTCTAAACATTGGATCCAGATAAAATGTCTGGCGTCTGATTAGTAGTCGAAACACACGCGGCTGCTAAATACAGGATTATAGCTTCTTGTACTTCTTTTCTCCCACATTAAACTGCCATTGATCTGTCTCCAAACAATACAGTTAAATGTATTCTAATCCGAGTGGCTAACAGTTTGGAGGCTGATCAGACACCTTGTACAAAGCGTCTTATCTAGATCCAAATAGTTTGCAAAGGAAACAATTCTAAATATAGCACAAAGCCGCTGATTGAAAAATGCAAACGTATTCTCCATTGCAAATCGTTCCGTTATCACTGCGCCGATATCCATTTTAAGTAAACACGCGCGAAAACTAGTGACGCAAATATTTCCAGAAATTTACAGCACGAATTCATTACCGGTAACACATTGCCCGAGAAAGCGATCTATGCTGGAAATTGTCGGATTGGTCAATGAGTATACGTTCCAATCATTGATTGGTCTCTATTATGGGGTTTACACTACCTTTGATTAACAAAGCGCTCAACATTTATTATTATTTGCGCAGTTATGCGGGATTGTTCCTGTCACTGATTGGTCGTTCAAATGGGGATTCTAATGGATGTCAAAAGCGCTCAATATTTGGAGTAAATTGCACAGAGCCCAACCTATTGGTCTATATTTGGCCTCGTTACAAGCGATATATTGCAGTAGCTCCATTCGTTATCTAATTAAACACGCCCACATACACTCGTGCGCATGCGCGCACTCATGTACAGTGTGCGCGTTTAATTGAGATAACTCGTGGGAGCTATGCAATATATATAACATGCCTAGCGACGACTATACTCGCCATATCTACAAACAGTGTATCTATGATGAGCACATGATCTATGATGGTCCTGTGCAAACCAGTGTAGACCCTGACGAAAGGACTCCTGAAGAATATTGCGAAACTCCACCATAAATAGTTTTAAAAAATGAAACAGACTTTAAATATTGGAAACTGGAATTGTCAATGTAAATTTCAGGGGTGAATGAGTTAAGAATGATTGCCAAAGCAATATCTTTTACTGTATTCAACGACATAATTTGCCACAAGATCTTTTATGAAACGGGTCGCTGAATACTTAAAAGGCAAACACTTGCGTCCAATATATTTAAATAATAAAGTACCGGTAATTATGCAAGCGCTGTATGTGGTCACTATATAGATAGCAGTCGCCATTTTAATGAAAAGAAATCATTTCAAACTAGGCGATATTTTCAAATTATCATCACGTGGATAAGATTGAAGTAGGTCAGGCTTTAAATTGCTGAAACAATAAGTGCATATTAAAACCAAACGGATCTTAAATTCTACTTAAACTTTACCTTTTCTCCATTGCTTTCATGTTGATTTGAATATACATGTACCTTGTAAAACAGAAACTTGTATATAACTGTATGAGCACAAACATAACAAACACACTTCGTTTTGCATAGTATATATGCCGCTTTTGGTAACCTTAAAACTCTAACAATGTTTACATTTCTATTAATAACATTACCCGACATAGCTTACCGTGAGGAGGCGAGTGTTAAACATGGATACAGTATTCACACCGATTGATTTAGCATCAGTCAAGGAGAATTATGCGCATCTGTCTTTTGATGAAGGTTTGGCAACAGTTCTGGGTGAGTTTAGACCAAACAGATAACGGGTATTGAAGACTAACACATACATTAAACGAGCAGTGACAAATCACCGTTTCAGTAAACATGTTAACCCCGTTTTATCTGCCAGGATATCGTCTGCATCGAATCTGTCGTCTGCTTTCATTAATCAGATTTATAATTCAGGAATTTACAGCTAAGAAACGTCTAAATAAGTAGAAAATAGTTGGCATCTTGATCAAATGTAAATTTACTCGACACCACATCAGAAACCAATGCTTCGACCCTATCACTTTCCCACTTTATAATTTTCCACAGTTTTGTTCATATCAAGATTTTTCCAGGAGTTGTAGCTAGAGGTCCATTTTACAGGTTCTTATGTGACTCACACATGTAAATGTCCCATACAGGTGCAGTGGTAAAACTTGATAAAATATCACTTTTTTCATAGAAAACTGCAAAAGTTGCAATTTGTGTTTTTGAGTAAACGAGCATGTATTACAGTTCAATAATGGATAATGAACATTGAAAGGCAATTCATTGTTTTTACCAACGAATTACATCTCTAAGAACATTACAATGTAAAATTCAAAGGATTTGAATTTTGATGAAATCTCAGAAATGTCACATTTTGATCAGAACAGAACACATCTTCATGATTGTTTTCTCGGGTTTCGTCTACAGGACCTATACACTTGTAACATTTATCAGAAACCGTTAAGGGAACCCTTGGCAATAATATCTCCAAATTTGGAAGAAATCGAACAAAAATGTTGGAAGTTATGCGGTGAGAAAGTGATAGATTCAATTTATTGGTACCTTTGAAGGTTACACCCTTGATGCTTAGCAAACTTTGAGTAGTTTATAGTTCACGCAGATTGGGCAGTGAATGGATTAAAAGAAATGCAATCTGGAAACAAAATATGGAACGCCGTCTTGACAAATATTCAATTATATGACTATATCTAGTTCATTAAAGATTTGGTTGAGATATAAGTTACTCTATTCTAACTAAATATATATATATTCCCGAGCGCTTTCGACAGTCACGTCTTCATAAGGGGATATGCAATAATGCAATGAACTTGTTTTGGTTTTAAAACAAGTCGGATGTTTTCACAAAATGTCGGTGTATACAATGACTCTCTGTGCTGAACGCTTTAGAACAAGTTTGCTCTTTTAAAAAAATACTTTCAGGTAGTGAATGATGGATGGATGAGTTTGGGTTTACGGCAATTAAAGATATATTCAAAATGATTAAAGATTCAATTCAATTAAAGATTCAGTTAAAGATATCTTTAATTCAATTAATCAATGGATGTTATTAATGTATTAATGGTTTTAATGTTTATATCAACAATGACAATGTACATGTGCCTGGTTCGTAACCAGCCCAAACGCAACAGAGCTTATAAAATTGGTCTTATGGCGAGTGTCATTTTATTATATTGTCGTAATATAGCAGAAAAATGATTCATTTCCGATATAGGTATGAAAGTTAGTAGCTGCATTACCAATATTTCTAAAAACAGCATCCAGAATCCTTACCATCGAGCTGTCTGATAACTGTACCAAAATACAGACAACTCGAACTACTTTATCTACAAAACACATATCCTTGATTCAAGATTAAGGTCCATGTAACGTCATTTCTGAGACTAATATCAAATAAATCTAGATCTTATGCTGTAGCTTCTGCCATCTGGTAATAAAATAAGGGGTTTCTTTTAAATATATCAATATGGCGTTCATGTCTTTTTCTAAAACCGTACAGTAAAACGCCTATATATGTCTGAGAGTTTTACACAGACATATTTTGTCGGAAGAGGAAGTAGTCGTTATTTCATAAACTACATGTACATTTGTACCGGTAAATGGAATTTACGAATTTAACCGCATCTTCAATAATAAATATATCATCATTTATAATTTTAAATTTAAAATGTTCAAATGAATTCAAATAAGTTTTGGATATGACTAGATCTACTTAAAGGTGTCTTAAAATAAACTATATAACGGTAAATGAAATTTACGAATTTAACCGCATCTTCAACAATAAATATATCATCATTTATTATTCTAAATTTAAGATATTCAAATGAATTCAAATAAGTTTTGGATATGTCTATTTAAAGATGTTTTTAAATGTTAATTAATTGGAAATTTCTTCAAATGGATTAAAATATCTTCAAATGACTGTGCGTGCTTGAAGATACCTGTAATTTAATTGAAAATATATTTACTTGAATCGAATATCACTTATCATTTGAAGGTATACTTAATTAATTGAAGACATAGAATGTATTTAATTAATTGAAAATATCGTTAATGAATTAAATACATGTTAAAACAAGTTCTATTATCGAATGAGTGTATATTACACCACGGTTGTAAAATGATCGTGTCATTATTTTCACTTCTTGAAACTGATTTATAAAAGTCCCATGGTCATATCGCCAAACAATTATTTGAACATCTTCAGTGTGAACAAAATTAAGAGAATAAAAGTTCTGGGCATCTAAGATTTGTCATTCGAATAAAAAGGTCAAGTTACTACATCTTATTTTTGGTTAGGACCTTTCCCTCTAATACTATTGCTAGAAATGAATTTAACGGTTTAAAGATGAAACTATATTGAACTTGTATATTTAAAGAGCCTTAAAAACCAGATGTTTCTTTCATGCGGCAACATAAATACGTAAATAAATATTAGTTAACAACTATATAAAAGGAATTATGTTAAAGAAAACATTTCAAAGCCAAAATGCAATAATGAGTCCGTGCCTTTTCTTCCACTAAAAATGTCAATTTGATATCTGATTTCAAATCTCTTTGACCTTAGACACCATCTGCATTAAAATTGTTGTCTGCTTTTATTTCTCAAATTTAAAATTTAGGTAGATCTAAATTGACTAAAGTAATATCGCAATGGGTGTCAAACGAATTTGTCTGATTAGAGTCCAAACTGCTTGCATTTAACCATTGCATTCGGAGTAAGGCATTGAATATGTTGAATTGAAATGTTATTGAAATTGCATACATTAACTCTTTCCTCCCTGAAACTTTAAATGGAAAATTCCAGTTTCCATTTTAGTCTAGTCCATTTCCGACTTTTAAGGGTTGTTTTTGTCAATGTTTGGCATTGTGACAAACAGTGAAGATCCTGATCAGAGGGCTCCTTTCGGAGCCCTCTGATCAGGGTCTTCACTGTTTGCATAGGACAAGTGTACTATCCACATGTACACTGTTTGAAAAGGACGCCTATATGCGGTACTAGGGTTCAAAGGGTTAACTCTTTGCATGCTAGCGGCGGATATGTCCCACAGTGATTACCTTAACAAACAGCTTGGAAGCGAAACGCGATGTCTCATCAGGATTCAAACTGTTTGACACTTCCTGATGCTGCTATCAAAATAACTTTAGAAAACTCTATTTTAGAACAATATCAGACGACAATTGTTGCAATTATCCAGCATGCAGAGATAAAGAATCATGCTTACAATAGTTTCTTACATACTCAAACTTGTGTCGAGCGGCCATTTTATTTAGACAGATGAACAAAAGTAAAACTAAAAATTCTTATTTTTGTTTTTTGTTATACTTCTGTCCTGCATTAAGCTGTCACTTGTATTAAACTCTTTGCACGCTAGCGACGGAAGCATGTCTCACAGTGATTACCTTTGCATTTTACTGTTTGGATCCAGATGAGACGTCGCGTAACGCAGCGTCTCATCAGGATTTAAACTGATTGACACTCAGATCCTATTTTGAAAAGAAATTTAGAAAAAATCTTTTTTTTTAGAAAAGTAGCAAACAACAATCATACAGACAGAAAAATTACACAGAATGCAAAGAGCCAAAAACTGATAAATAACTTCCATTTAAGTGGCCGCTTAAAGCCGCATTGTGCTTTTGAGAAACCTGCATAAAACGGTTGTTTGGGGTCCCATTTGAACTACGTGGGACGTGATTCTTTCACAAAAACCGGTTTTATCTAAGCAATTCGCTTTTTAAGTTTTATTTATAATATTTTGGTGCTAGCACCAATTAAAAAGCCTCCCTTGTCAATGGAAAGAAGGACAACTCTGTAAATACAGGGCTCCAGATAACGGAAGTATTTCGAAAACTTAAATCTTTATTTCTGCTTTTAAACCCAATGGTGTCATACTCATTAAAATTGTCTCGAATAGACGGTTTAATCAGTAGTAACACCATAGCATTCGGTGCTGAAATGAGTGAGAAAATGTTAGATTGGTTCAGATTACTCTCGCTTACATGTTTAGCTGGAACATCTGGATAACCCTTATTCTGCTGCACAGACGTCTGCTTCGACATTGTCGTCTGCAAAATGTGTTCAGTTTAGATTTATGCATTGTTTTAATTAAACAAACCTTAAGACGAGTGTCAAATAGTTTGGATCCAGATGAGACGCCACGTTACGCGGCGTCTTTTTAGATTCAAATAGTTTGTAAACTCCGTAAAGTAGGCACAGGGTTAAACACTATGAGATTCAATAACAACGTGTATATATCTTTCACTGTGGGTAAACGGTCAAATAAACTATAGAGAATGTATACCTTGAGCTTGCTGAAAATGACTGTTTCAGCCTTGTCCGCTCTCTAACTCAAACATTTCTTTTTGGATCTTCACCAAACTTGCTACAAATGTTTATTAGTATAGAATCTAGGTCAGGTTCAATAACTAGCAAATTCGCATAAGGCATGTCTGAGTTATTGCTGAAAAATGCTGAAACAGTCATTTTTTAATACATAAAGGGCAAAAACTCAGATATGCCACATGCGATTTTTGTAATAATCAAACTAAACCTAAATTTTATATACTTAAACATTTTCAGCAAGTTTAATGAATATCCGATAAAAACTGTATGTGTTAGAGTGCAAAAAGTGACTGAAACCGTCATTTTTCATTAATAAACAGGCAATAACTTAGATATACCTTATGCGCTTTTAGTAGTAATCATACTAAACCTTGATATTATATCAATAAATATTTTCAGCAAATTTGGTGAAGATCCAATAAAACGTATTTGTGTTAGAGAGCAAACCTTGCTGAAAACAGTCATTTTTTAATACATAAAGGGCAAAAACTTAGGTATGCCACATGCGATTTTAGTAATAATCAAACTAGACCTGAATTTTATATGAATAAATATTTTCAGCATGTTTGGTGAATATCCGATAAAAACTGTTTGTTTTAGAGTGCAAAAATGACTGAAACAGTCGTTTTTTATAAATTAACAGGCAATAACTCAAAAATACCTTATGCGATTTTAGTAGTAATCAAACTAAACCTTGATTTTATATCAATGAACATTTTCAGCAAGTTTGTGGAAGATCGGATAAAAGATATTCGAGTTAGAGAGCGGACAAAAAGTGTGATAGTCTAACTGACTGATGGATCGACCGTCGAAGGTAATTGCGGTTGCACACGGTGATGTTGACTCCGGCTGTATCACGTGATACTAAGCCGTGTGGTAAGGTTTATGGCAGACGCTCTATGTTCGGTTTGTTATGATTTTAAATCGCCCTTTTTGGTGATTTAGGTCCGTCTTCATCATTTCATAGATCAGTTTGGCCCATTAGAATGTTCAAACATTATTATTAACCGTTATTGTATTTCAGACATTATGAAAAGGTCTGAAAACACAATGGAACTTTAACTCTTTCCTCCCTGAAACTTAAAATGGACAATCACAGTTTCCATTTTAGTCTAGTCCATTTCTGACTTTTAAGGGTTGTTTTTTGTCAATGTTTTGCATTATGACAAACAGTGAAGACCCTGATCAGAGGGCTCCTAGCCTAGGAGCCCTCTGATCTGGGTCTTAACTGTTTGCATACGACAAGTATACTATTCAAATGTACGTATGTTTGCAAAGGACGCCAATATGCGGGACTAGGGTTCAAAGGGTTAACACAGGTTTGACTGTAGAATCAAATGTATTCTTCCAGCCCTGAATATTGTGTTCATGGTATCATTCTGGTCTGTCGGACTTGCCTTCCTCTACACTGATTTGACAGGGAGACCAAAATGGATGCTGAAGTACAAAACACAACCGAGGAAAAACCAACCGGTACTTTTCAATAGTTCTATGATATTAAGCCACCATCCATGAATGATGAATTATGAGTCTTATTTACATTCTAAAATTGCTAAGCACCACAGGGACTATTTTTGAAATATTCGTTTTCATGTATGGTGATAACGTAAAGCTATTTTTATGCCCCCAGAATCTACGATTCGGGGGCATATAGTTTTTGTCATGTCTGTTGGTTTGTCCGTCCGTCTGTCCGTCTGTCCGTCCGTCTGTCCGTCTGTCTGTGCCAAAAACCTTAACCTCGGCTATAACTCTTGCAGTTTTGTACCTGGGCCTTTTATACTTGGCATGTGTCTTCCCTGTATCAAGACCTTTCCAACCATACAAAACTTTTTGACCTTGTGACCTTGACCTTGACATTTGACCTACTTTTGTAAAAATCTTTAAATGGCTATAACATTTGCACTAGTTGGCCCAGGGCTTTCATATTTTGTATGTGTATTTCTTGTGTCAAGACCTTTCCAACCATACAAACATCTTTGACCATGTGACCTTGACCTTGACCTTTGACCTATTTAATCAAACTTTAACCAAAAACCTTAACCTTGGCTATAACTTTTGCATTTTTGAACCTGGACCTTTTATACTTGGCATGTGTATTCCTCGTGGCAAGACCTTTCCAACCATACAAAACTTTTTGACCTTGTGACCTTGACCTTGACATTTGACCTACTTTTGTAAAAATCTTTAAATGGCTATAACATTTGCACCAGTGTGCGTAGGGCTTTCATATTTTGTATGTATATTTCTTGTGTCAAGACCTTTCCAACCATACCAACATCTTTGACCATGTGACCTTGACCTTGACTTTTGACCTATTTACTCAAACTTTAACCAAAAACCTTAACCTTGGCTATAACTTTTGCATTTTTGATCCTGGACCTTTTTATACTTGGCATGTGTATTCCTCATGGCAAGACCTTTCCAACCATACAAAACTTTTTGACCTTGTGACCTTGACCTTGACATTTGACCTACTTTTGTAAAAATCTTTAAATGGCTATAACATTTGCACCAGTTGGCCCAGGGCTTTCATATTTTGTATGTGTATTTCTTGTGTCAAGACCTTTCCAACCATACAAACATCTTTGACCATGTGACCTTGACCTTGACCTTTCACCTATTTAATCAAACTTTAACCAAAAACCTTAACCTTGGCTATAACTTTTGCATTTTTGAACCTGGACCTTTTATACTTGGCATGTGTAATCCTCGTGGCAAGACCTTTCCAACCATACAAAACTTTTTGACCTTGTGACCTTGACCTTGACATTTGACCTACTTTTGTAAAAATCTTTAAATGGCTATAACATTTGCACCAGTGTGCGTAGGGCTTTCATATTTTGTATGTATATTTCTTGTGTCAAGACCTTTCCAACCATACCAACATCTTTGACCATGTGACCTTGACCTTGACTTTTGACCTATTTACTCAAACTTTAACCAAAAACCTTAACCTTGGCTATAACTTTTGCATTTTTGATCCTGGACCTTTTTATACTTGGCATGTGTATTCCTCATGGCAAGACCTTTCCAACCATACAAAACTTTTTGACCTTGTGACCTTGACCATGACATTTGACCTACTTTTGTAAAAATCTTTAAATGGCTATAACATTTGCACCAGTGTGCGTAGGGCTTTCATATTTTGTATGTATATTTCTTGTGTCCAGACCTTTCGAACCATACCAACATCTTTGACCATGTGACCTTGACCTTGACTTTTGACCTATTTACTCAAACTTTAACCAAAAACCTTAACCTTGGCTATAACTTTTGCATTTTTGATCCTGGACCTTTTTATACTTGGCATGTGTATTCCTCATGGCAATACCTTTCCAACCATACAAAACTTTTTGACCTTGTGACCTTGACCTTGACATTTGACCTACTTTTGTAAAAATCTTTAAATGGCTATAACATATGCACTAGTTGGCCCAGGGCTTTCATATTTTGTATGTGTATTTCTTGTGTCAAGACCTTTCCAACCATACAAACATCTTTGACCATGTGACCTTGACCTTGACCTTTGACCTATTTAATCAAACTTTAACCAAAAACCTTAACCTTGGCTATAACTTTTGCATTTTTGAACCTGGACCTTTTATACTTGGCATGTGTATTCCTCGTGGCAAGACCTTTCCAACCATACAAAACTTTTTGACCTTGTGACCTTGACCTTGACATTTGACCTACTTTTGTAAAAATCTTTAAATGGCTATAACATTTGCACCAGTGTGCGTAGGGCTTTCATATTTTGTATGTATATTTCTTGTGTCAAGACCTTTCCAACCATACCAACATCTTTGACCATGTGACCTTGACCTTGACTTTTGACCTATTTACTCAAACTTTAACCAAAAACCTTAACCTTGGCTATAACTTTTGCATTTTTGATCCTGGACCTTTTTATACTTGGCATGTGTATTCCTCATGGCAAGACCTTTCCAACCATACAAAACTTTTTGACCTTGTGACCTTGACCTTGACATTTGACCTACTTTTGTAAAAATCTTTAAATGGCTATAACATTTGCACCAGTTGGCCCAGGGCTTTCATATTTTGTATGTGTATTTCTTGTGTCAAGACCTTTCCAACCATACAAACATCTTTGACCATGTGACCTTGACCTTGACCTTTGACCTATTTAATCAAACTTTAACCAAAAACCTTAACCTTGGCTATAACTTTTGCATTTTTGAACCTGGACCTTTTATACTTGGCATGTGTAATCCTCGTGGCAAGACCTTTCCAACCATACAAAACTTTTTGACCTTGTGACCTTGACCTTTGACCTACTTTTGTAAAAATCTTTAAATGGCTATAACATTTGCACCAGTGTGCGTAGGGCTTTCATATTTTGTATGTATATTTCTTGTGTCAAGACCTTTCCAACCATACCAACATCTTTGACCATGTGACCTTGACCTTGACTTTTGACCTATTTACTCAAACTTTAACCAAAAACCTTAACCTTGGCTATAACTTTTGCATTTTTGATCCTGGACCTTTTTATACTTGGCATGTGTATTCCTCATGGCAAGACCTTTCCAACCATACAAAACTTTTTGACCTTGTGACCTTGACCATGACATTTGACCTACTTTTGTAAAAATCTTTAAATGGCTATAACATTTGCACCAGTTGGCCCAGGGCTTTCATATTTTGTATGTATATTTGTTGTGTCAAGACCTTTCCAACCATACCAACATATTTGACCATGTGACCTTGACCTTGACCTTTCACCTATTTAATCAAACTTTAACCAAAAACCTTAACCTTGGCTATAACTCTTGCATTTTTGAACCTGGACCTTTTATACTTGGCATTTGTATTCCTCATGCCAAGACCTTTCCAACCATACAAAACTTTTTTACCTTGACCTTTGACCTACTTTTTTAAAAATCTTTAAATGGCTATTACATTTGCACCAGTTGGCCCAGGGCTTTCATATTTTGTATGTATATTTGTTGTGTCAAGACCTTTCCAACCATACCAACGTCTTTGACCATATGACCTTGACCTTCACCTTTCACCTATTTAATCAAACTTTAACCAAAAACCTTAGCCTTGGCTACAACTCTTTCATTTTTGAGACTGGGCCTTTTATACTTGGCATGTGTATTCCTCATGGAAAGACCTTTCCAACCAAACAAATTGTTTCACCTTGTGACCTTGACATTTGACCTACTTTTGTAAAAATCTTTAAATGGCTATAACATTTGCACCAGTTGGCCCACGTCTTTCATATTTTTTATGTATATTTGTTTTATCAACACCTTTCCAACCATACCAATGGAGTTCAAGTTATGAGCCTCGAATTCCAAAATTGCACTCCGCGACAGTTTCCACTCTCTACTCAGAACATTTTCATCTGATCTACACCTTTCGGCAAATGATTTGGAGGACTAAGCCAAGTTTGATAACCAGCTAAAGCGCAAATTGCACTTTGGAGTTATGGTCCTTGCTTTCTCTAAATACCCTAGAATTTTTCAAAATACACCACCACGAAGATCTTTTTGATAACAAAGCAGTCGAGTGTTTTCGAGTTTTCGGCTTAAACTAAAGGTAAGCTGGTTTCTCCATTTACTTTGACATTTGTGCATGTTTCCTATTAACAACCACATGGGTACATTGAACAGTAACTGTTACAACATACAGAACAGGGGATATGGTTGGCACATTTTTATATGTTTCCCAATTGCTAAAATCATTACTGTTTGAATTTGAATTTCACAAAATATCAATGGACACCAACTTTCCCCTAATAATTATTGAATCTAATTTTTCAAGCCCAATGGAAACCCCTGTTTTTGTATGTATTTAATTATTACTTTTCAAACAATCTAGCTTTCATATTCGACTGACTTCAAATATTCATGTACATTGAAAGAGAATTACTGCTATCCCTTAACTATTGTAGATAACAGTTTTGAAATTATTACAATTGTTTCATATTTTCTTCTTCCTATTGAAAGCTGGATTGCTCCATGACATACCTCCTCGAGCATTCTTTAATACATGTGTTACTGTGTTCAAATTTTGTTCTTTTCATGGCTGTCTTTCATTGCATTAAATCTATTTTAAAAAAAAATTCAATTTCATGTGCATCCATGTACATCACAAATGTAAATTCGTCTCAAACAAATGTAAATTTGTCACAAATTTTAAATTCCTTTACACAGTGTGTTTTAGAGAGTGCATGGTGTACCCGGTAACAATGCAGAACACCCACCATCCTGCTATCTACTCACTGTAGCTTGTGTAATCATTAGTCTAGCATATTGTGCGGTATTGGTTTGCTTCTATCATATAATATAGTCGCTTTCACTTCTATAGTACATCAAAATAATAATTTCTGCATGGCGTGGGTTTTTTGTAGTGGCTAAATGTCGTGTGTAATTAAATTGCTTAGTTCAATTCTGCTTTCAGTCATGGAAAGCCCTCAGCTGGCTGTACAATTGAATTCATGATCATGGCATTATATACTGCTAACAGGTGGCACATATACCTCGTCAATAACATTATGACACAGTACGGAGAGGAGCAACATAAATGTCTTGCTTGGGGGAGATTACCCTATAGACCTACCAGCAACTGAACCAGGGATCTTTCCAGCTGTAAACCGATGCGTTAACTGTTACACCATATCAGGGGTGCTGTATATATGATATAAATTTTGAACACACGCAGATCTGCAGATCGTCACCACATGGAGATTTCCTGAAGCTGATTCACATTGTCTACTTATCTTTCTGTCCAGTTTTAAGTGCTTTATGGCACATTAACCAGATAATGGCATTTCTAGTCTAGAAAACATATCCAATATCATTCTATTTTCAGAGTAACAGAGTTTAAAAAAAACACCAATCATGAATCCATCGACGTCGATCACGAATCTATCTACCCCCATAAAAAACAGTGCAAAACAGGTACAGGAAACAGGCCTGATACTGACCGGTTTAGGGTACAAGATTATGAAAGAAGGAAAGCTGACCGAAGAAAAGCAAGATATTATACACGAGATGACGGACACAGTCATAAGATGTGCAGATAACATACTGAAAGAGGCCTGCATGATTGACACCAGAGAGGTGGACAGAAATAAAAAAATGGAAAGTCTCAAAAAGGAGAATGCAGTTTGTAAGAGGAAATTAAGTGAGGCGGTTTTACAGAAAGACACCTATGAGGGAGAATGTAAGAAGCTGAGGGAGGAGAGAGATAAGCTGAAAGAGGAATGTGAACACCTAAGGAATGATCTGACATCTTCACAGACCAGTCTAGCGGCAATGAGCTTCAACGCTGATGATGATAAAGAAGAGGAAGCAGAAGACTTTGGGATGCCGATCCATCAGAGCACTAAAAAATAGTTACATTTCTTATTTACAATAACTGGACAATAACAAGGACTGAAGTTATGTGACTAAAATGTTTGATATACGCCCACCTCTAAAGGTGGTCGTATCTTGACGTGGCCCTGTCCGTTTGTTCGTTGTTTATTTCTTAAAAACAAACATCTTGTGCAAGAGATCAAAGTATTTGTGTACCTTATCAGTATATTTGCTTTTTTATTTAAATCATCTTGATATTCACAAAGAGTGAAGAGATTATCTGATAAAAAGATGCTTGTAGTCATTTAATTAAAGATTTAAGAAACAAGTCTAGAAAATAGCATTCAGCTCACAAAGTCTCCTTTAACCCTTTATTCCATAGCCTGTGTCTAGTTTTGGAGACAGTTGAACACTTAAAGCATGCTCAAAGTAAAGCAGAATGCACCTTAGGGCGCATTCACCTTTACTTTAAGACTGCTTTAAGCTACCATCTGCTAGGATATAGGAAATATTTTTGGTACATGTTTCTTACTTTATAAACTATTCTGAGGTTTCTGACTTTTATAAATTATTTCTTCAGTGCAGGAATAAATTTAATGCACTACTTTGGGAGAAAAGGGTTAACCTCATTTCCAAGACTTGTTTCATAAATTTTTATATTAAATGACTACTATTTTCATTGTAATTGTTTTTAAAAAATGGAATAAAAATAAATTCCAGATAGATGACACACTGGAAATATGCCAAAACTTAACAGGAAGTCATATCATCAGAAGTGGTGGGCAAATCAGACTAAGAAACGGCCATGTAGAAATGTAAGAAATCCTATTGCTGTTTTAAAAGGTCTGAACAGCTCACACGAAACATTATATAAAATCAATATTTCCTCAACTACGTTAATTATTTGATACTTAAGCTGATCTTTAATTTAAGTATTGAAGGTGGTAGATCTACTCCTGTCTATTGAAAGTAAGTAATTTCTTAATTTTTTACCTGCAGGTTAAGGTCAATGGGTCCAGTCCAAAGCAGACCCACTCTATCCCACCTGACAAAACAGAGCCGAGTTTAGCACCTGTCCAATGTGACATTACCAGCCCAATAGATACTTCACATATGGTATGTTATATAGACTTCTAAATGACCCCATCTTTAAATATTACAAAATAGGATCGTCTTTTACCTTGACATTCAAAGTTAGGAGAGTTCATTTTATGACCTGTGGCAACTTCATTATCAATCTGGGCCTCACCTTTATCCAAAGACAACAATTGCCTTCTAAGGTTTTGTATTCACTGATGCCTTTACTCATGCTTGCAAACTATGCTGCTTTTGTAACAACTTATGTAAAATATGTAAAAAAGTTATGCCTTTATTTATGTATTAATTTTTAATTACTTTCTATTTTATTAATACTTTCTTCATTTGTTACTATCTTTTTTCTTACTTTTTCAGAACGCCACAATTCATAGCTGCCACCCTGGTGTATTGAAACTGTTGATTGATGATAACACTACACAGGTGCCTGATGATATCATAGTAGCCACCCTCGAGTTGATGATAGTCAGATGTGATGCTGACACCGGTGCATACTACGGATATTACACACAAGCTGTCATTCATACGTTAGTGAATTCTGACAGAGACAGTGCTATTCTTCTACCAGTGAATGAATACTCCATTCACATTCACCCATTGGGAACAAGACGCTCAGCAACAGCATACTTTATTTCCTCATGTATGACAAGTGTACTATTGGGAAATAAGGGAGTCCACATCTACAACGGCAATATAATGGACATATTTGGAAAGGCAACTTCTGTCAAATGCAAATTGTGTCAGAGAAATTTTCATACACATAAAAGACTGGCAAACCATAAGTGTACATATTGTGAGATATGTAAGAAAGTGTTCAGCACGTAAAAGAAACTTTGCCTCCACAAATGCACCACTGCTGCAGTGATCAAGACAAACTCAATTATGCAGAACAGTTCAAATGCATATCAGACCAAATGTGATCTATGCCAGAAAACTTTTCACACACATGAAAGACTAGTGAGCCATAAGTGTACATACTGTGAAAAGTGCAAGAAAGTGTATAGCACATACCAGAAACTTTACCTCCACAAGTGTGCCAGTGTAATAGTGGAAAAAAATAGATTTCCTAATGCAGATCAGACCATCATGGAGAACAATGTGCTTATTACAGATCAGACTATATGTAAGTTCCTGGATTTAATGAAACAGAACTTTCAAAATGTCAGTGTTGGAATGAAGACACCAGCGGAAGTTGAAGTGTTACTTCAAGATTCAGGTGTGCAGACTATTCAGGCATGTGTCCCAACAAATTGCCATGCTGTCAATATTCACTATGTAGATTCGCATTGGCTAACAACATGGCAGGACCCCTGTGACTTCAAAATTAAAGTGTTTGATTCTGCATACTACAAGAACCGTGTGTCAAGACTGATGCCAGTGTTAAGACTTTTTTATGACCTACGCATATATTCTGTAGTTTATGTTCAGGGAGTGACCCAGCAGACAGGTCCAGCATGTGGAGCATATGCTTGTGGGTTTGCATTTGCCTGTGCTACACATACATCTCCTGAACTTATTTCATTTGCTAATGATTCAAGTATGAGAATCCATCTGCACCATTGCATCAGTACAGCCTGTGTCCAGAGGTTCCCTCAAATTATGGAAACAAAAAAAAGCAGTCCAAGTGAGAAGCAAATGAAACCTGAAAATCTCCTTTTGTCACAGTATTTTGAAAAACAACAGAGGCTTGCAAGAAAACTGAAGCAAAACGCAGACAGGCAGAAAATAGAAAGTGATCAGCAAAAAAGGATCAGACTTGAACAAGATAGGAAAAGACATGCATTGAAGAGAGCAAGAGAAACTCAAGCTGAAAATCTTGCGAGACATCAACAAGATAAAAACAGACACCTGTTTAAACGTGCCAATGAAAGTTCAAATGCCAAGCAAACCCGACAGTGCTATGACAAAAGAAGAAAACATTACGGACGCATCAGTGAAAGTCCTAATGCCAAGCAAGCCCGACAGTGCAAAGATAAAAGACAAAAACATGACGGACGCATCAGTGAAAGTCCTAATGCCAAGCAAGCCCGACAGTGCTATGACAAAAGAAGAAAACATGACGGACGCATCAGTGAAAGTCCTAATGCCAAGCAAGCCCGTCAGTGCTATGACAAAAGAAGAAAACATGACGGACGCATCAGTGAAAGTCCTAATGCCAAGCAAGCCCGACAGTGCTATGACAAAAGAAAAAAACATGACGGACGCATCAGTGAAAGTCCTAATGCCAAGCAAGCCCGACAGTGCTATGACAAAAGAAGAAAACATGACGGACGCATCAGTGAAAGTCCTAATGCCAAGCAAGCCCGACAGTGCTATGAGAAAAGAAGAAAACATGACGGACGCATCAGTGAAAGTCCTAATGCCAAGCAAGCCCGACAGTGCTATGACAAAAGAAGAAAACATTACGGACGCATCAGTGAAAGTCCTAATGCCAAGCAAGCCCGACAGTGCCAAGACAAAAGACAAAAACATGACGGACGCATCAGTGAAAGTCCTAATGCCAAGCAAGCCCGACAGTGCTATGACAAAAGAAGAAAACATGACGGACGCATCAGTGAAAGTCCTAATGCCAAGCAAGCCCGACAGTGCAAAGACAAAAGACAAAAACATGACGGACGCATCAGTGAAAGTCCTAATGCCAAGCAAGCCCGACAGTGCTATGACAAAAGAAGAAAACATGACGGACGCATCAGTGAAAGTCCTAATGCCAAGCAAGCCCGACAGTGCTATGAGAAAAGTAGAAAACATGACGGACGCATCAGTGAAAGTCCTAATGCCAAGCAAGCCAGACAGTGCCAAGACAAAAGACAAAAACATGACGGACGCATCAGTGAAAGTCCTAATGCCAAGCAAGCCCGACAGTGCTATGACAAAAGAAGAAAACATGACGGACGCATCAGTGAAAGTCCTAATGCCAAGCAAGCCCGACAGTGCAAAGACAAAAGACAAAAACATGACGGACGCATCAGTGAAAGTCCTAATGCCAAGCAAGCCCGACAGTGCTATGACAAAAGAAGAAAACATGACGGACGCATCAGTGAAAGTCCTAATGCCAAGCAAGCCCGACAGTGCTATGAGAAAAGAAGAAAACATGACGGACGCATCAGTGAAAGTCCTAATGCCAAGCAAGCCAGACAGTGCACAGAAAAAAGAAGACAGTGTAGAAGACGTATCAATACATGTCCAAGTGCCAAGGAAGCCCGAAAGTGGACAGAAAAAAGACGACAATGTGTTAGACGTACCAATGAAAATCAAGGAGCAAAAACTACTCGTCACAAAGAAGATAGAGAGAGACATTATTCATCTAGAAACCCTACCACAGTTGAACAGGCATGCAAGTTATTCAAAAAGAAAATTCTTTCCAGTCCAGAGTTTATATGCACAGTTTGTAGTCGGTCTTTGTATAAAGAAACTGTTGTGCAGTTGAAAACTTCAAACTTCAAGGAAACAGACCTCTTTCGGCTATGTACGGCAAGGAAGAATGAACCAGCCAATCATATGTGGATCTGTCTGACATGCCAGAGGTATCTGAAGAGCTCAAAAATGCCACCTCAAGCAGAGGCAAACTCCATGGAGGTGTTTTCAGAGGACTGTATACTCCAACAGTTAACAGACTTTGAAGCAAGATTATTGGCAAAGAGAATCCCTTTCATGAAAATAACAGCTCTGCCTCGAGGGAAACAAAAGGGCATTGTGGGACAGGTCATAAATGTGCCTTCTGACTCTGATGAGACCTGTAGCAACCTTCCGCGAACAGTGGCTAGTTCAGGAGTTGTTGCTGTTAAACTGAAAAGAAAGAAAGAAAGAATATCAGGGACATGTATTCTATGAAAATATCCGCCCACATAAAGTGCTTGAAGGTCTCTGTTGGTTGAAGGACAAAAATCGTCATTATCAAGATATCATTGATATTTCTGATAATTGGGCAACTACTTCACAGGAAGAAGATGGTGAACTTTGGAATCATTTAACCCAACCCAAAGACACTGATGAAGATACTGACCAGCCAATTGAAGATGAACGCTCTGAATGTAGTGATTCAAGCGACACTGAACCTGAGGATATGCCCAGAGACTATCCACTGGACACTTGCATTCAGACAACAGATCCAGCCCTTGATGTCAGCCAGATTATGAACTTTGCCCCGGCTGAAGGCAATACTCCTGTCAGTATCATGATGGATCCAGGATGTGAGGAAATGGCCTTTCCCAAACTATTCCCTACTGGAAAAAATGGATTTGACTCGGTCAGGCCTGTCAGTATTACTCCTAAAAAGTACTTTAATGCAAGAATTTTACATAAATCAGGAAAGTTTGCAAAAAATGTGGAATACCTCTTCTTTGCTCAATATATCACTGAGCACAAACAGATCATGGACAATATATCTATAGCACTAAGAAAATCCTTTGCATCAACATCTACTGGAAACATTGATTGTGGCACCATAAAGGATTCCGACAAGCTCAATAGCCTCATTCTCAAAGATCATGCATTCCAGTTTCTGCAAACTGTCAGGGGTTCACCTCCCTATTGGCAAAGAGCGATGTACAAGCTGCTTGCAGCTGTGAAGCAGTTTGGCATATTTACTTTCTTTGTGACATTGTCATCAGCAGATTTGAAGTGGAGAGACACATTACAAGCCATTTCTAGACAGCAGGGGAAGGCTTTAACGGATGAGCAAGCTGACAATTTGACATTTGATGAGAAAACAGCACTTCTGCGGTCAAATCCGGTCACTGCAGCCAGGCATTTTGACCATCGTCTGAAGAGCTTTTTCAGCACATTCCTTTTATCACCAGCACAATAGTAGAGGGCATTTAGCGTCAAAAACACAAATAAAGGAACTAATTTGTACAGAAATGATTTTTGTGCCCTCATATGCTACGACATGAACCGAATAACAGAAAAAAAGTCCCAAGAAATCACACGATGCGAAATATGATTTTTGGGGTAAAATGGCTGAAATAATAGGTAAAAGCACGATTTTTTGGGATTTCCAAACTGCGATCGTAGAAATCAATATAAAAGCCCGAAATTTACAGGCTAGACAAATATTCATGTAAACTATGGAATGGTACTTGTTAAGATATGTAAAATTTTCAAAAAACTAATTTTTGGGGTGAAATTGTCAAAATATTAAACCAAAATCACAAATTTTGAAAAATTCAAACAGACCGTGACATCTAAAATCAAATGAAGGAAATGGTGCACAGAGTTGATTTATATGTTATAATTTGCTTAAATATGTTCCAAATAACAGACAAAAAGTCTAGGAAAATCTAATAATGAAAACTATGATTTTTTGGTAAAATGGTTGAAATAATAACTGAAATCGCTAATTTTGGGGATTTCCCTGCTGTGATCGAGGATATCGATATAAAAGCTCCAAATCTACAGGCTAGACAACTGTTCGTGTCAGCTGTGGAAAAGTACTTGTTAAGATAAATAAAATTTTCAAAAAACTGATATTTGGGGTGAAATAATCAAAATATTAAACCAAAATCACAAATTTTGAGAATTTCAAACAGACCCTGACATCAAAAAGGAAATAAAGGAAATGGTGCACAGAGTTGATTTATATGTTAATTTTTGCTTAAATTTGTTCCAAATGATAGACAAAAAGTCTAGGAAAATCAAACAATGCAAACTATGTTTTTTGGGTAAAATGGTTGAAATAATAACTTAAATCGCTAATTTTGGGGATTTCCCTGCTGTGATCGAGAATATCGATATAAAAGCTCGCAATCTACAGGCTAGACAAATGTTCATGTCAGTTTTGGAATGGTTCTTGTTAAGATAAATAAAACTTTCAAAAAACTGATTTTTGGGGTGAAATTGTCAAAATATTAAACCAAAATCTCATATGTTATGGATTTCAAACAGACCCTAACATCAAAAAGGAAATAAAGGAAATGGTGCACAGAGTTGATTTATATGATATTATTTGCTTAAATATGTACCAAATAACAGACAAAAGTCTCGGAAAATCAAACTATGCAAACTATGATTTTGGGTAAAATGGTTGAAATAATAACTTAAATCGCTAATTTTTGGGATTTCCCTTCTGTGATCGAGGATATCAATATAAAAGCTCCAAATCTACAGTATGCACACATATTCATGTCTATCATGGAATGGTTCTAGGTAGGATGAACACAACTTAAAACAAAAGATTATTGGGGTAAAAGGGTAAAATTATTCAACCAAAATTTCATATTTTTGGGATTGTTGACAGATTTGACATTGAAATCAAAATAAAGGAAAATATGCACAGAATTGATTTATCAGCAATTATATGTTTCAATGTGTACCAAATAACAGACAAATAATGTAGGGAAATCAAAGAATCCGAAATATGATTTTGGGTAAAATGGTTGAAATAATAACTGAAAAAGCTATTTTTGGGAATTTCCCTTCTGTGACCATGGATATCAATATAAAAACTCCAAATATCCAGGCTAGACAAATATTCATGTCTACTTCAGAATGGTCCTTGTTAGGATAAATGAAGGTTTCAAAAAACTATTTTTCGGGGTAAAATTGTCAAAATATTAAACCAAAATCATCAATTCTTGTTTGTAAAATTATCTAGGAAAATCCAACAAAGCCAAATATAAATTTTGGGGTAAACTGATTAAACAAATTAATGTAAATGCAAGTTTTTGGAAATTTCACACTATGGACTTAGACGAGAATATAGAAGCTACAAATTTACAGGTAAGGTACATATTACTGTGTACTGTAGCCTTGTACTTATTAGGATGAACTAAGGTTTAAAAAATCTGATGGGGGGGTTAAAAATGAAAAATGTAAATACATGTAGTTAAATGAAAACCCATATCTTTTTCACTTCACTATACTGTGACCTTAGACATGAAACTATACGTTCAAGGTCTATAACTTACACACATACACCATTTTAATGTAGCTTAGTTCAAGGGAAGATAAATCAAAGAGTTTAATTGATTAAAAGTTTTAAGTAAAAATGGTAAACTTAAATAGGGCACATTTTTAATGTATATATTATGACCTTTAATATTTTTAGAAAAGCTCCAAATCCATTTGAAAGTACATTGAGTACATTGTTACAGCAATATAACATGAATATAAAACTTAAAAATATAGTTAAGACAAATATATGAATGGAGACTTTTATAATTAAGGATAACTACTATTTTGAATTTGTTTTGAAATTCATTACTAAGGTCAAACAACTAAGTCTGATATGTCACAGGGTGGCCGAGTCCATTTATAAGGGAGATCAGCATTTCAGATGTCCTCGTGTCAAGTTTTAAAGGAAAAGGTTCAGTTATATGTACAAACAATAAGCGAATTAGTTATTGGAAAAAATAACGTAGGCTTGACACAGTCCTTTCAAATGAGACCTGCAACTAGTTTATCCAAAATTACACATAACAAGCTCAAAAATATATTATAGTGATTTGGAAAAATACACCCCCTCCACCAAAAAAAGAAATCAAAACATAAACGAACAATTTTCTGCATGGTTGGATTTTCTGCACGATACTGGTTGGTTCTGGTGTTGGTTGGAAACAAATAGACATGAGCTATCCTGTACTTTGAGCTGTCATAATGGAATCTGACAACTGTATGAAATATCAGCAAATCATAGTATACGCACATTGGGCATACATCGTAATTAATGTAATTAATTGATCTAACAGTGCTTGCTATATATACATGTATATGAAATAACTGATAGTATATATATCACCAGGTCAATAACAGTCAATATTCTTTTTGTGGTGCTTATTGTCTACTACCAGTGCACACTCTGATTTGACAAGTGACATTTTAAATTCTGCGTCTAAGCTAGTACATTGGTTTAATTATCAAAATGCTGTCATTTAACCATTATTGTGTGTGAAACGAATATAGGTTGTTACTTAACCCTAATTGTATGCGGAACGAGAATATATATCATTGGCAAATAGTGAGGACCCAAATCAGAGTGATTATAGCCTACAGTACAAAGTATATTGTGTCTTACCTGTAAATTTGAGGCTTTTACATTTATATCTAAAGCCATGTTGTGGAAATTCCAAAAAATCACATTGAAACTAATTTGTTTTAACCAGTTTACTCCGAAATGTCATATATGTATTTGGCTTTGTTGGATTTTCCTTTAATTTGCTGTTATTTAATTCATGTTGAAACATACTCAAACACATAAATCAACTCTCAACGCTTTCCCCTTTATTTGCTTAAGGCTTTATTTGGAGTTTTCAGACCAGGAGATCTCTGCTAAAATCTCGAAATTTGGTGTTTTTTGTTTAATTACTATAACAACTTAACTACATAAATCAGTTTTTTGACAGTTTTATTAATCTTTATAAGTACCATTCCACAGTGCAATTGAGTATTCGTTTAACCTGTAGATTTGGAGCTTTTGTTTTAATAGCCACCACCACAGTAGTAAAATCCTAAATAAAGCCCATTTACATTTTATTTTTCAACGATTTTACCCAAAAAACATATTTGGTATTGTTTGATTTCCCTAGATTATTTTTCTATTAATTTGTACATACTAGTATTAAAGCATATGATAACGCATAAATCAATTTTGATTTTGATGGCAGGGATTGTCTACAAAAAGCCCCAAAATTGGTGATTTTGGTTTAATATTTTGACAATTTAAACCCAAAAATCAGTTTTTTGAAAGATTTATTTATTCTTACTAGTACCATTACACAGTTAAAATGATTTTTGTCTAACCTGCATATTTGGTGTATTTATATTGATATCCACGTTCACAGTAGGAAAATTCCAAAAATTCGCATTTTCATTTATTATATCAACATTTTTACCTCAAAATTCATTTTTTAAAGTTTTATTTATCCTTAATAATACTTTTCACAATAGAGATGTATAAGTATCTAGCCTGCAACTTTGGAGCTTTTATATTGATAACGAACGACACAGTACTGAAATCCCTAAAATTAGCGTTTTCATTTACTATTTCAACAATTTTGCCTCAAAAAAACACATTTCGTATAGATTGATTTTCCTAGATTTTTCTTCTATTATTTGGTACATGCTCTACCATATAAACCATTTCTGTGCATATTTTCGTGTTTGACATCAGGTAATCTCTACTAAAATCTCCAAAAATTTGGTTTGTGTTTAACATTTTCATGAAAACCATTTTTTGAAAGTTTTATATATCCCAAATAGTACTATTTGACAAGGCATATAACTTTCAGTCTAATTTGTAGATTTGGAGCCTTTATGTTAACACCCAGGATCACAGTATGGAAATTCCAAAAATTATCATTTTCGTTTATCAATTCAATCATTTTACCCCAAAAAATCGGATTTCGCATCGTTTGATTTTCCTAGATTTTTTTCTGTTATTCGGTACATATTGGAGCATATGAAAATGCAAAAATCATTTCTGTGCATTTTTTCCCCCAAAATTTTTAAATGCCCTCTACTACAAGATCTTAATGTGTGTTCATTTAACTAAATTCATTTTCACTGACATAATAAACTTTTAATCAAGCATGCAGGTATTCTTACAAGTAATTTATAACATTTAAATGGAATATGTATCTTGCATGAAGATTTAGAGCTAAATGATTCATATTCAAAGCCACTGGAAGCAAAATTCCTAAAATCCTGATTTTTAGGAATTTTCTAAGGTTTTACCCAAAAATATATTTGTTTTTAAATAATATTTCATTGTTTATCTGGTAATGATCTTTTTTTAATTTAATTTAATAGAACATTTTGTGTAACGTATTGAGTTGGAGCATTTATATTCATATTAAAGCCATAATATATAAATTTCAAAAATTCATGTTTTTTTTTTGTTTTTTTTTTAAACATTTTTACCATAAAAACACATTCTTTTAAAACAAATATTTATCTTTACCTAATAACTTACTTTATTTAGAAGGCGTGTGCAACTATTATTTCAAACTTTAGCATTTTTTTTCATAGTTAAGGACACAGTATCGAAATTCCAAAAATGTGTGTTTTTTAACTTATTTTTTACAATTTTACCCCAAAAAATCCAGTTATTTTAATTTTTCTTTAACTGGTGTGGTACTAGCCTGGAGTGTAATGGAATATGTGCCAAATCTGAAAAGTTGGAGCTTTTTTGTTCAAAACCATGGTCACAGTGGCGAAATTCCAAAAAATCGCATTTTCGTTTATTGTTTTAGTCATTTTACCCCAAAAATCATATTTCGCATTGTGTGATTTCTTGGGACTTTTTTTCTGTTATTCGGTTCATGTCATAGCATATGAAAACACAAAAATCATTTCTGTACAAATTAGTTCCCCAAAATCTGTAAATTCCCTCTACTACAACCCCTTGGTAAAATCCAGCACTACTCATATCGTATTGAGTTTCAGCAGAGGGGATCTCCTCATGCTCATATTGTCATTTGGACGGAAGATGCCCCTAACCCAACAGATAATGACCAAGTTGTGTGTCAGTTTATAAACCGTTATGTATCCTGCCACATACCAGATCAAGATCAAGACCCAGAGCTTCACAAGTTGGTGACAACAGTTCAGCAACACCATCACACAGCAACCTGCAAGAAAAAGGGAACAGAGTGCAGATTTAATTTCCCAAAACTTCCTTCACATGAGACACTCATAGCAAAGCCTTGCAAGTCAGATGATCCTGTACAGATTTCCCAGATGAAACAAACCAAACAAACTAATGCAAAGGTGCTCACTAAAATACATGAAGTGTTGACAAAGAAAGATGCAGTTCCATCGACTATAGAAGATTTGTTGAGGATTGCTGAAGTGTCCCCAGAGGGCTATCAGAATGCACTCAGAATGACTAGATATGGAAGCACTGTAGTTCTTCAGCGCACCCTTGATGAAATTCACACTAATTACTACAATGCAGACCTACTGACATGTTGGGGAGCCAACATTGATGTTCAATACTGTTTGGATCCATATGCCTGTATCACATACATGGTAGCATACATTACAAAAGATGAGAGGGAGATGGGACAGATTTTGCAGGCCATTTCAAAGGAAACAACAAATGACACATGGACTGCCAAGATGAAGAACTGTGCAAAGGCATTTTTGAATGCCCGAGAGCTGAGTGCTCAAGAAGCTGTATACAGACTACTCAGCTTCCCATTGTTTAAATGCAGTTTCCGCACAGTGTTTGTGCCAGCTGATTTCCCACAGAAAAGAATTCGTCTTTTAAAGCCACTTTCCAATATTGCTCAAATGGAAGATGAAGATGAGGACATATTCCAGAAGAATATTATCGACAAGTACTCAGCACGCCCTGTCTCATTGTCAGACATCTGCTTAGCAAATTTTGCTATCTGGTATGTACCTGTGTTCAGTAACAAGGCGATTACTCAACAGGATTCAGAAGGTTAGGAAGAGACAACAAATGACAATGTGAACACTATTCAGTTAAAGAATGGGTATGGCAAAATGAAAAAGGCTAATTCCCCGGCTGTACTCAGATATCACAGAAAGTCAAAAGCAAAAGATCCAGAGTCATATTACTACAGTCAAATAATGCTTTTCACATCTTGGACGGATGAAAACAAGTTACTGTCTCTTGAATCATATCAGGATTATTACCATGCACTTGTAGCACAAATAAATGAGAACAAAGCAGCATCTGAACACCATGTAGACATCATTGACAATGCTTTGGAAGATTTTGAGCAAAACGGTCTACCAACACATATGTTTGATGACATATCACCAAGCACAATACAAGAAGATAGCGAAGCTATGCATGAGGGACAAATGCTTGATCCAGAAACTGCAGTGCTGTTACCATCTAGGGAACACATTGGAAACATCTCAGGTTTGAATATTGGTACATCAAAGCCCATAACCTACAGCATTGAGATGCGGCCTGGCATTCTCCCAGATGAGGATTTTCGTGCTCAAATAAGATCTCTGAACAATCAACAGAGAAGTGTTTACCAATATGTAGAAGAATGGTGTTCATCTCTCTCCAGACCACAAACAATAGGAACTTCCACACCGCCATTGCATCTGTTTGTCTCAGGCGGAGCAGGAACAGGTAAATCACACCTGATATCAGCAATCCACCAAATGGCACTTAGGACACTACAACGTGTAGGTGAGAATCCAGATGAGGTTAAAGTGGCACTGACAGCACCAACAGGAACGGCAGCACATAACATCTCTGGTACAACCCTGCATTCCGCCTTTTTGTTACCACTAGGACAAACAAAAAGCTATTCCAAATTGTCAGATGACAAGCGAAATGCTCTTCGTACAAAGGCTGGCACATTAAAGCTGCTGATAGTGGATGAAATATCCATGGTTGGAAGTGACATTCTCCTACAAATACATTACAGACTATGTGAGATTAAGTCAACAGCAGAGCCATTTGGAGGAGTCTCTGTAATTGTCTTCGGTGATTTGTACCAGCTTCCTCCTGTACTTCAACAGTTTGTGTTTAAACCAGTTAAAGATCCTTTTGCCAACTTGTATGGCTCTTTGTGGAACAACTTCTCTTTTACAGAACTGCAACAAATCATGAGGCAAAATGAGGACCTGTCATTTGCCAATCTGTTGAATAGAGTTCGTACAGCAACCCACACTGAAGATGATATTGCAACATTGAAGACCAGAGAGATTGCACCACAATGCAGTGAGTATCCTTCAGAAGTTCTCCATGTCTTCTCCACCAACAAAGCTGTCAATGAGCACAATAACATCATGCTTGGCAAGTTGACAACACAGACAGAAACACTGATTGCAATGGATAAAAAACAGCTTCTTTGAAATCATATGTCTCACAAGACACTAGATTCACTGGTGGCCTACCAACAGAAGTAGTGCTTGTAGTAGGTGCCCGCGTGATGTTGGTCAGAAACATAGACATTACTGATGGCCTAGTGAATGGTGCCCAAGGAAAGATCATAGCATTTCTTAAAAGGTCCACCATTGTTGATGTGGTATATGTTGAGTTTGAAAGACCTGCAACAGGAAAAATGTCCAGTCAAAAGTCAAAATATGTATCACAGCAAAGACAGTTTCCAATGGGTACTCCTATCGAAAGGACTGAAATTTCCTTTACAGTTAACAAGCAGAATAAAGGGCTAACAATATCACGGCTGCAATTTCCTCTGAAACTAGCATGGGCTTGTACAGTCCATAAAGTCCAGGGACTGACAGTTTCACAGATTGTTGTTAGCTTCAAACACAGGTACACAGATGGACAAGCATGTGTTGCGCTAAGTCGAGCAAGGAACTTGAATGGACTGTTTTTGCAGGATTTTGATCCAGCAAAGATTCGTGCCAATAAAGAGGTGATAAAAGAAATGAAGCACCTTGCTGAACAAAGATGTGTACAGGAATATCAGACATTCTTCAGAAACAATGTATCCAGCAGAAAAGTAACAATTTCCTCATTAAACACAAGGTCCTTGGTACATCACTCAAATGATGTTTCAAATGATCCAGTTTTCCTCTTGTCAGACTTGTGTATTCTTACGGAGACCTGGTTATCAGAGAACACTGCTTCTGAGACCTTGCTACCATCAGACTACACAGTTATTAGATCAGACAGGCCACAGACTGGCTCTGCGAGACAAGCTGGAGGAGTGGCAGTGATTGTGAAAAACTCATGTGAACATAAGCTCATCAAGTCATACACTGACAGATATGTCCAAATGTTGGCATTGACAGTTACAGTGAACAAAGATATGATGTACAATGTGATTGCTGTGTATAACTCCCCAGATCCACGTAACAAATTCCATCATATTATATCACAAGTGAATTGTGTGCTTGATACTATCAGAACCTTTCAAACTGGTGTGACGGTTATTGTTGGAGACTTTAATGAAAATGCTCTTGAGACTGTATCAGGAGGGTTCAAGACTTCAATGGAGAGTCAAGGCTTCAAACAACATATTCATGAACCTACCCACAGGAGTGGCTCGTGCCTTGACCATTTCTACATTATGGATGATGCTATGATTGATGTCAGGATCAGCAGCTGCTACTACAGCGACCATCGTTGGATCTCATGTAAAGTGCAGCAGCAGTGAATGGTAAAATTTGCCTTTTAATCGAGGTACAAACAAAAATCATTATTACATTGCAAACAGTGAAGATCCTAGTCAGAATACTCAGGCACTATTTGCAAATGTCATCCGTGCTCTATAAACAGGTTAAGGTTATAAACCTTGGCTATAAGTCTTGCATGGCTTTCATAATTTGTCTGTCCCTTGCAGATGCCAAGACCTTTCGGACCATGCCAACATATTTGCCCTTGTGACCTTGACCTTTCACCTACTTTTGTATAAATCTTTATATGCCTTTAACATTTGAACCAGTAGGCCTAGAGCTTCCATACTTTGTATATACATGTACATTGTATCTTTCTTGTGTTAAGACTTCTCAAACCATGCCAATGTTTCATTTACCCTACGACCATGACTTTTGACCTACTTTTGCAAATAAGCATTACATTACAGAACATGATTCTGGCTGGGGGCATTTGTGTTTCACAAACACATTGCTTTTCATCTGATCATCACCAAACTTTCTGAAAATGTTTGTTGACATAAAATGGAGACCAATTTGGATAACCAGCGGCACCAATTTATGCTAGGCCCTTTGGAGTAATGACCCTTGAAGTCCTCAAAATGGCGCTCCACTACAGTTTCAGCTCTCTAACTTTTACGTTTGATTGTCTGGATTCCCCTCCCTGTATCATCGGGGGCATTCGTGTAACTGGGACACGCTCTTGTTCTGATTTATAAATTATATCATGTTTTCCAATTATTTCATGGAAAACTTAACAATATTGGTAAGAAAATGATACAATTATACATTTAAGAGCAAGGCACAAAATGTTCATTTAATATTAGAAATTACAGCAAATGTATCGTAAATATAAAAAATGAACTGTATTTTTCGGCGTTCAAGCGAAATAAACGACAGAAAATTGTCGGCTAGCGCGATTCATGGTATTTGACGATAATTTTCTGTTGTTTATTTTGCTTGAAGGCCGGTAAAAATTATTTTATTTCTTAAGTGTATACTTCCAGGTCAACTGGGCGGAAGTTAAGAGACTGGTGAACTCATTGGGTTTCAACTACACAATTGTCGGCTTGCCATTCAGTCTTATTCATTACGTTCTTCACAAGCTCCGAGGTAGTGACCTCAGCTATAGAATACCACCACTGCTTGAACTGGTCTTACAGTTTGTAATATTTGTACTGGTGGAGGAAATTACATTTTACTATTCACACAGGTCAGTTATCTCCCCAGAACACTATTCAGTGTGGCATTGCAGTAAAACCAATATCACTCATCCAATATCACATAACTTTGAGTTTGACCTTGCATGACCATGGCCTCTTTTTGACTTAGAAGATTTTTAAAAGGGCTATTTTGTAAATAGGTAAACTAGAGTTTCCGTTTCGTCTGGCAGCAACACATCTTAGTAGAGTTGTTGGATATTTAATCTTTATACTGGCGACCTTGACCTAATTTGGACTTCAGAATATGTTGTCAAAGATGCCACCGGGAGTATTTATAAGCATTTATTAAGTAAATGCAGTCTTGTTTTTTTTTATAAATGTTCTAACCCATGCCCTGTCTTGCATAGAGCGCACAGTAGTTTTCAAACAGTTTGGATCCTAATCAGACGCAGAGTAACTCTGCATCTGACCATCATCCAAACTATTTGCGATTATTTTCTATGTACATTTAAAAGTCCAAATTCCTTACATCATGTACATATGAATTCGAAAAATAAAATCTGGTGGTAGGCGATATCAAAGCAAGGGATAATGTTAACTCCTTCACTGCCAATGGCGCCAAAATGTGACTTTGCAAACAGTTTGAATTACGCGGCGTCTGATCAGGAGCCAAACCTTTTGACTATTGTATCGACATTTATTTTGTTCAAACAGCCCTAAATCTGACTTTGAAAATATTGCAGACAACACTACCAATGCAGACGATGTTTTGGCGGGTAGAGGGTTTAAGCAGACGATAAAACTTGGCAGTGAAAGAGTTAAATGCATTAAGGCTATTTTGTGACGTTTTGACCATTTGTTGTTTACAGATTCTTTCACTCCACATACATGTACAAGAACTTTCATAAGCAACACCATGAATGGACGGCACCCATAGGGATTGGAGCTGTGTATGCTCACCCTGTAGAGTTCGCACTCGGTAACATTTCCACGATCGCTACCGGACCGTTGATTGTTGGAAGTTGCCAAGTAACCACTTTCACGTGGATTGCCATGGCAACAGCTGTGACGATAATCCACCACAGTGGTTACCATCTACCGTTGTTACCATCACCAGAATTCCACGACTACCATCATCTAAAGTAAGTCGATCAAGTATATCAATGTCAAACACTCAAACGAAAATGTAACCCATTACTCCATAAACACGCCTTTAATTTATTCCTCCACTGATGAAACAGTTCACTTTATAGTCATACTTATAGACCACAAGAAAAAGTTGTAGCTTAAAGAAGGCTGAAAGTAATCAGAACGCGCCTTAAGGCGCATTCTGCTTTATTTTCAACATTGTTTTATTGGTAAACTCACTGTCTTCAAAACTACAAACAGGCTGTGGTGCAGAAAACTTCTTAATTAATATATATACATGTGTATTGTGATTCTTTGTGAATGCCTATATAACATTTCTTTAACATTGTTGATAGATATTGTGATGCCTATATAACCATGCACAAACTTTAACATTGTTGATAGATAGTGTGATGCCTATATAACCATGCACATACTTTAACATTGTTGATAGATATTGTGATGCCTATATAACTTAACATTGTTGATAGATATTGTGATGTCTATATTATCATGCACATACTTTAACATTGTTGATAGATATTATGATGCCTATATTACAATACATATACTTTAACATTGTTGACAGATATTTAGATGCTTATATTGCATTACACATACTTTAACATTGTTGATAGATATTGTGATGCCTATATTACATTACACATACTTTAACATTGTTGACAGATATTAAGATGCCTATATTACATTACACATACTTTAACATTGTTGACAGATATTAAGATGCCTATATTACATTACTTTAACATTAACTATATTTTAGATTCACGGGGAACTACGGTTTGCTTGGAATACTGGATCGACTACACGGCACGACGAATCCACAGTTCCTGAAGAGCAAACAATACAAACGCCACAGGACCATACTGTCCGCTGCGGCAATGAAGTAGAAGTGCTAAGACGAATATATAAACTACCCGGGTCCAATGTTAAAACTTATAAAGCATTTGAGTTGAGTCTGATGTCGTTTTCAAGCATTTGATTGGTCAGATTTGAGCAATCAAATGCTTGAGAATGATTTAAGACTCAACTCAAACGCTTTATAACCTCTGTGCCCGGTATAATAAACTCTGAATTATGGACAACTCAAATCAAATATCTGTGATACATTTACTCGTTTGTCGTTTGCAGTTTTTCTGGTGTTTTAATTGTGTTCTCGAAACATAAATGGTGACGAATGTGAACCAGTTTAGATCCTGCATAGTTCTAAGGCGCCGAGTTACAGAGTTGAAGTCAAATTCATGTACATGTATGTCATGATGAATTTGGCAGGAGATTGTTCAACTCGGTCATCCCTGAAACTTCAAATGAACAGGAGCCATGTCATCTGGTTCTACACTGTTTATATATATAGGATACATTTACTCTACCCAGGTACACCATTTTGTGAAGGGCGAGTATACTCGTCGCTATGGTTCAGTGTGTAACACAGGTACTTGACACATACTTTATTATCTATGAACCCCCTCCCCCCTTAAAAAAAAAATCTGTGAATCTGTGAATCTGGGGTCCGATTCATAAAACTTCATACCACAAAAATGGTCGTAAGTCAGATTCTAAAATGATAAATAATTATTTATTTCTCCATTTAATCCTGTCTTGTGACAAAGAAATGTCACAAGACGGAATAAGATGGAGAAATGAATAATTATTTAGACTTTTATAATCTGACTTACGACAAGAATAAAATTTTGTCGTACGAAGTTTTATGAAACGGGCCCCAGTGTTCGTGGTAAGATTATTTTAAAGTATATTTGACATTATTTGTTACAAATATTTGCACGTTTGTTGAAGCCGTTCCTGCAATGCCTTGCTCCAAGCTTACTGGTACTTGCAAACAGTATAGTATAGATCACCCTGGCCAGATTCAAACTGTTTGGCATTATACGATGTTACTCCAGTCCACAGGTGAACGATGGGTTGGTGTACAACGCCCTAAATTTCCTTAAACATCATCCAAATATCATAAAATATCATGAAATTGATTTTCATAAACCAGAAAAATGTTTGTATCATTATTCGATAATGTTTATGGTACTTGGTTTATGAAATGAACACAACGTTCACCTGTGCTCCAGTCAAACTACCTTAAATCTGAATTTGAGAAATACATGTAAAACAGAAATGAAAGCAGGTGGCAATTCTTGAAGCAGACAATATCCTTGCAGTTGAATAAGTCATTTCGTAACCACCATTAAAATGAAAAAGAATGGCCCTAAATAAGGCATAAATCATTTCGTAGCCTCTGAAAATTGGAAAAGTCCTTTCGTACCCCCCCCCCCCCCCCCCGATTTTCTGACATTATTTCAACAAAAATGTGAAAACATGCAAAGTTAACAAATATATGTCATCTGCCTAACTGAAATGGCTTATTTGAAATTTTAGGAATAAAAGATTGAAATACATGTAGTTGTTCAGAAAATTCCTTCTTGAGCAGTCACTTGTACATAACGTTACCTTTAATATGCACCTTATAGTTGAAATATAGGGGTCCGTTTCATAAAACTTCGTACGACAAATGTTGTTGTAAGTCAGATTATAAAAGTCTCAATTATTATTTAGTTCTCAGTCTAATCCAGTCTCGTGACATCTCTGTGGAATCGTCTTGAAAAGACGATTCTAACGAGAAGTCTAAAGACAGGATTAGATGCAGAAATGAAATGTATTTTAAAGTTTTTGACATAGGACCGATTTTTTCGTACGAAGTTTTATGAAACGGCCCCCTGGTCCAAAAGTATATACATGTATACGATTAAGAGTTGAGTTGAAAGTAAATATAGGCAGGATTATTATTGGCATTTAAGACAGATGGCAGCTTAAAGTAAGGTGATGATTGGTTTACTTTCATTTTGCTTTAAGAAGTCGTTTTTCTCCACTGTAAGACTATTTTAATATATCATTAACAAATCATTATCACTGAATTTCGCAGAACCAGAGCGTGATGCTATGCGTGTCAAATCGGCTAATTTCAAAAAGCATGCACTCGTTCTAGCACATGATAGCATTATGATTTACTTTCAGTCTGCGCGTATACTCATACATGTATATAGCTCAACCTCTTAAACTTTTAATGGACGATTCCATTTCCAATCAGATATAGTCCATGTTTGACTATCTATGGTTGTTTTTTGTTGTTATATATTGCACAATAACAAACAGAGTATATCCGGATCAGGTGGTTCCTACAGGAGTCCTCTGATATGGATCTACATTGTTTGCATAAGACAAGTGTACTATTCACATGTACACTGTAGATGACGAACATACTCGTCGTTATGGTTGAATATGTGAAATAGGACAGAATAACTTCTTCTCTACAGTAGGATGTCAATTATGTCAATCACTTTCCTCAGTACCAATAAAGTTTCATCAAACATCTCCTCCACTCCCAGTCGCTCTATCTGACTTGCCATGGACCTTGCCATCTTCTTGCATTTGTTCAGTTTCGCTCGCCTTTGACGTCCCTTCTTTTGTGCTCTGTTACAGTTCACTGCAATATACAAGGCCAATGCAGGGTATTTTATAACTGCATAGCCGTGAGGCTGGGGCATTGTTCCGAGTTTATCTAAAAACAGACCATAAAGGAATGGATCAGAAGCAAATCTGTTTTTAGTAATTTCCGTAACACAGAGGGACAGTGCATTAATTATGTCCATACCATCGCACTGTTCTCCAACAAACTCGACCAGATCAAAAGCTTTGTCGTTATCCAAGTTAAGAAAATGAAAAAGGGCAAGATGGGTTTTCCCAGACACGCCTTTATCATCAATATTACTGATTGGGAGCACGGCTTCCATGCTCTGACTGTAACACTCCAAACATACATTGTAAGCTTGTCTTGAGAAACTGGACCTCGCATGCAAGCAGTCACCAAGAAACCGATACAACATGGTTTTCAATGCCTTTTGAATTGGCGTGGAATAATCACGAGTAACGTCAAGAATACGAGAGATTGTGACGTCGAGAGCCGTGCAAAGAACAACAGCTTCTGTAACAAACACAGTTGAAATGAAGTGTGACATAGATTCTGTCTCCATCATTACAGACACGTGTTCTATAGGAAATGATGAAAGACTACTTGTGTAAAACGCGGTTCTCAGGTACGTGCCAACATGGCGGCCTTGATACGAGAGTACTCGTTGGTAAACACAATCAAAGGACTCGTCACATAACGCTCTCATTGTGTTTAACACTACGTTTTTCTTTTCGATGAATGATGCCAGTCTGTCACACATCATAAACCTCTGTTTTCCTGTGATATGTCCTATCAAATTGTTGCCAGATATAAATAAACTCGGCAAGTACCCGTCTTTGTAGCATCGGCATAATATTTCCACACAACATATGGACAACTTGAGGAAGTTTTCTTGTGTCCATTTTGATGGCTTTATCGATTCACACGACCAAAGAACAACAGTTTTAATATAGTAAGAACGTAAGAGCTCCAGTTCCTCTACTCCACTCTCAATTACATGTTTGATTTGCTTCAAATAACAGTAGACGGCAAATTGAATATCGTTCATCTGTCTGATGAGGAATTTCTCCGCTTGAGCAAAGGACAGCCTATATTCTATGGATGGATTGTCACTTTGTGGATGAGACGCCGCCACAATAGTATAGTCCACTTCCTTCACAAGTATTTCTATTACTTCAGGTTTGGGCCAACTTCTTTGTCTTGCTAAGTATTCTGACAAGAATGTCCTAGAATTAAGGCATCTCAAGGCCAGAACAAAGTCTTGTCCTAATAACTCGTTTGTCAGCGCCGGACCGTGCCGATCCCAGCCGGAGTACACGCGATTGCTTTTCAAAAACTCGACAGATATACATGTACTTTTAAGATAAACATCTCTGCCGTCTCTCACTACATGACCTTCGTCCATGAATTCTGGCACATTATGCTTATTAAGTCTGTGAAACTTGAGTCTACAGTACCCCGGATAACAGTTCCGTCTCTCTATTACAAGTTCATCTGCTTGAGGCACGACATCATCTTCAGAAACAATATGGCTTTGGTTTCGGTTTATACAAAGTCTGTCGATGTCGTTGCCTAGCAACCCAAGACCCTCGCCGTGACTCCCAACGGTCCTATTCCATGCGTGGTAATAGCTCAGTCCCATCTCGTTTCCCAGTTCAGCAATTCTATCAGACAGGAAATCATTTATGTCCCATGATGCCTCGTTAAGTTTCCGTATACTTGTATATTTCAATATGGCATCAAGTATGATGCCATTCACATGCGTATAAAGTTGTTCGTTTTGGATAGCATCAATCTCACTCTGTGATTCTTCTATCAAAGTCTGCATGAACACGTTTTGGTTTGACATTTTAAAAACTTTTCGGTCACTGGATTTTAAACTTGTTCACTTTGTGTTCCTCTCTGTTGGCTACATCGTGGCGTAGTGTGAATTTAGTTGGTTCCATACGTTTATGTGGTGTTTTTTTTACTACAGATCTACCGGTATCTGGAAAACATAAAAAACAACAACAATACAGTCGAAACTCGACAATTCGAACTCGCTTTAGTTTGAACATACCCATGTTTCAAATTTAAAACGTGGTTTGGGTCCTCTACCTTAAACCTAATTATAGGACATGTGTGAACATAACGGTGTCAGAAAAAAATCACAATAAGCCTTCATTTGCTGTAGATCTAATGTTGTGAAATCCATGTAAGCAAGTAAATATTTTATTATTGTGAAATGTGCATAGTACATAGATTCTATTGGGGTTTATGTAATGTATTGTTTAAGGGTGTATCAATGTCATAAGCGATTTTTTCAAAGTATCAAACTTTTTTTCTATCATTGTTTTTTTGGAAGAGCTGTTTATGATGAATGAAAAAATGAAAAAAAAATAATATGGTGGTGTCCTTTTTTTTTAACTACAGCGATTTGAAAAAGGTATGTCAAATTTGGACTTTTTTCCCCAAATTTTACCCATTCAGAGTACACGCTTCAGTAAAATCTATTTCAAAACAAAACAAACATGGTAATTTGGGTTTTCATTACTTATTTCATGTCTATGGCGGTATTTTCACATATAGAAACCAAATTTAGACAAAGCAGGCACTAGGTTTGAACAATATGGATCCTCGAATGTCAAAAATATGCTTTTTATAGGGCATGATTTTAAAATATATGAAAAAAAGTAAAAAAGTTTGAAAATGAAATAGTTCTAGTATTAAACTTTTTCTTATATTCTACCAAATGAAAGCCAGTGCTAAGGCAGTTCAAAATATGAAAAGAAATTGAAAGGTCAGTGTTGAAAATTTTGAGTTATTAAAGTAAAAAGAGTTATCTCCCCTTACAAAATTTACAAAAAAGTACCGTATCGGTGATATTTAGAGCTTTATAAATTTCACATTTGGTGCCTTTTTTTTCTTAAATTAGTTTTTGTATGAAGAAATACGACCATAGATAGGAAATAAATAACACAAAACCAAATTATCATATTTGTTTTCATTTAAAATGGATTTTATTGAAGTGGGCTGTTTGTAAAGGACAAAATAAGAGGAAGTGGGTGGGGTAAATTTTACATGGCCGTAGAGCCAACTGTTGTTCACCAAAATGTACACCTTTTCTATTTTTTTATTCATCTTAAATAGCTCTTCAATACAAAACCATCATAGAGTGTTTTCATATACTTTGAAAATTTCCCAAATGCATGACATTGATACACCCTTAAATACAAACAAATTTGCATCCGTCCCAGTGGGCCTAGAAGTCACCACAATTTAAATATCAATGTCTTGCACATTTATATATACATTTATGTAAAATAGTTGCAATAAATATGATTAAACTAAGGGATGTGTATCTATACTCGTCAGTGTCATCACTAGGGTCCCTTATCTTAAATTAACTGCTTTACAGAAATGCTTTTTGGCTTGATATAATGTGTTGCGACGCGGTAATAACAACGTGAACGTCCTTTTGTTTTGGCCAAAATAACTGCATGGATGTTGCGGAAGTCGTTTGTTTTTAAATTAACAAAGTATGTTTTGAATTTGAAATAGGTTTAACTCTTTCCTCCCTGAAAACTTTAAATGGACAATTCCAGTTTCCATTTTGGTCCAGTCCATTTCTGACTTTTAAGGGTTGTTTTTGTCAGATATTGGCATTAAGACAAACAGTGAAGACCCAGATCAGAGGGCTCCTTTTGGAGCCCTCTGATCTGGGTCTTCACTGTTTGCATAGGACAAGTATACTATTCACATGTCCACTGTTTGAAAAGGACGCATATAGGCGTGACTATGTTAATGTTATTAACCCTTTCAGTCTCATTGTCGCTAAAAAGCGCGTTTGCAAACAGTTTCGATCCTGATCAGACGCCGCTTAACGAGTAATTTCTTCAGTCTCACTGCCTTTTTTTGTTGAAAACTTTGAAACGAAATTGCAGACAACAAAATAGAAGTAGACGACAATAAAACGGTGACGGGGTAAAAATCTCACGAAAAATTTACAGTGAAAAAGTTATGTAAAGATCTATAATGTTGGTATTTGACAAGCAACAGTGGGTGTTCAACTGGTGTTTGAGAACGAGGGTCAGTAAATAATGACAGGTAGACTGACTTCTGAAAGAGAAACTTGTGTCAATTAACCATGTCCTCCATAGAATCGCCTTTAACCCTTTCACGAACAAATTTATCGCGAGATTTTTACCCCTTCATCCGAATATTGTCGTCTGCTTCAATATTGTCGTCTGCAATATCTTTTCATAGTAAAATTTACTTTGTAGCAAATCACAATACCACACCTTTACCTGCTATTTGAGAATGTGAAATATTCACAAAGGGAGGTAATTAAAAATTGGGACATACAAGAGTTGTCTATTTCGACCTTGGTGTGCTTTCGGAATACTTCTGACTTGTCCATCAAATGGGACAATTTTCGCAATAGAAATAGAAGTAAAACTAGCAATTTATTATATATTCTTTCGCCCGTATTTAGATTTAATTTCGGAACATGGACGGGGGTTAATTGAAATATGTTGCCCAGTTTGTTGTTGTTGTTGTTAACCTTCTGACAACGGGATTAAGTTTGTAAGGTTGATATTGATTCGCCAAGAAAACGTTTCCGGTGAGATCAACCAATCGGCATAACCGATACATTTTACATTTGGCATTGAAAACAAAATGGTGGTAAATTTGTAAACAAATGAGTACAACGGTAATTCTTAATTGCAATCCAGCTCCTGTACTATGAGATGATATAAACTGAACTCATGTAAGGTAAACCAAGCTCATAAGGCACCACACTGCCTATGAAAATAAACAAGAACTAAGAGGCATGATATTCATGACATTGGAATGCGGGTCAAAAAGGCAAAACGTTCAATGCTACAGCGCCCCGCCGAGTGGCCTGGTCCAAATTCCAAAGTGCCATTTTTAGATCGCCTCTATAAAGTACAAAGCCTTCAAGAAGAGCTTATACTATGCTGCTGACGTAGTTTCAACACCCTTCCATGTGCAAAAAACTACCAGTCTGGCACGGGTGGAACGAATTACCCAAAACCCCACAAACCCCGGAATTACCCCAAACCCCATCAAAAATCAACTGTAGGGGTAGTTTACAGCCACAAACCTTGAAAATATATATTAATTATGTTATTATAAGGTGATATAAGTTCAGATTATAAAAAAAAAAAAAAAAAAAAAATTGAAAAAAAAAAAAGAAAAAAAATTTGAAATAAAAAAAATGAATTTTTTTTTATATTTTTTTACCCCTATTAGAAAGGGTTAAATCACACGAAAATGGAAGTGATAATGTGGAAATATAAACAGACATTACCTTCGTAGCACATTTTATATGTCCGTGTACATCCCATTCAAACGAGATGTTAATCCACCACAACCCCATTTATTTTCACATCTCGACCACAAAGCCCGCTACAACTCTTTATAAATGTTTTGTTAAGCAACACACACTAAAAAATTAAAGACTTTCTTCACCGGTAACATTTGACAATCTTTGAAAAGTGGCGTGATGCTGCAATTTTCGTCCATTTGAGCCGATTCTTGCCTGATCCGCACCGGCCCTAGTTATTCCACCACAAACCTCATTTATTTCCACATCTCGAAAAAAACCTCTAGAAGTCTTTATTAATGTTTTGTCAAGCACCACACACCAAAACATTATTGAATTTCGAATCCTGAACCCTATGACAGTCTTTAATAGCATTTACCATGACAGTGTGTGCATTTTAACTCTTGGAACACTCGTCACGTATATATTTGTCCTTTGTAAACAGTGCACTTGTTGAAAGTACACTTGACACCAAGTAAAACGGGTAGACCCAGATCAAAGGGCCCTAAATATTTCGCGATGTGATTTGGATCTGTTGTGATATATGGTTCATAGTCTCATGAATTTTTTACAGAGTCTAGACAGCGAGAGAGAAGAGATATAATAGAGAGAGGGTCCGAGACATAGAAAAAGAGAGATATGACAAAGGTAAGAGAAATATAGCAAAGAGAATGAAGGCTCTTCTTTCTTTTTGCTATTTTCTGTCATCCTCGTCATATCTCTGTCTCTCTGTCTTTGCCTTTATTCTCACTCTCTTTTCTCCAGCTCTCTCGCACTTTCTATCTTGCGAAAGAGAAAGAGCGATAGAGAGAGAGAGAGACAGACAGAGAAATTCAGAACAATGTCAACTCGCGATCCGCAGGATAAGGGTTAATTGCAACTTCAGGTTCACTGATCGTTATCTACATCTAACAACTACCCAGCTGTGTTAATTGGTTTGCAATGAACATTCTCTGATAAGGCTGTGTGTATTGATACCAATTATCACAGTAGGGAACCACTACATATAGGTGTACAGTTTCCAGGGGCGAAACCTCTCATGAAAATATAACTCTCTTCACGAAATGGATTAAATTCAATCGTATACTGAAAAACACAGTAACTCTATAAAGTTATGCGTATAAGCCACTTTAAAAAAAAGCGGATTTGAAAAGTGGCGTGGTGATGCAAATTTCGTCCATTTGAATTGATTCTAGCCTGATCCGCACCGGCCATAGTTATTCCGCCACAATATCTATTTATTTTCACATCTCGATAAAAAAAACACCTTCTACAAGTCTTTATTAATGTTTGGTCAAGCACCACACACCAAAACATTAATGCATTTCGTATCCGGAACATTAGGACAGCTTTTGAAAAATAGCATTTGCTACGATTCCCATCATCCTCTATAATTCGAAATCATTAGGTGCCGTGTGTCCTTTGAAAACAGTGCACTTGTTGAAAGTACACCTATTGACACCAAGTAAAACGTGTAGACCCAATTCAAGGGGCCCCTACATGATGTAAGCGTAAGTGTGTGCTCTAGTCACGCATACATATTTCTGTAAACAGTGTACTTGTTGAAAGTACACTTGTACAAAGAAAATAAAACATATGTCGTAGTAACATCACCGAAGTTCGGAAGGAGATGCTTGAACAGTTCAGTCCAGCATCATAAAGCACAACACAGCTTGATACTTGGTGATTAGATTGCCCTTATTTATTACAAACAAATTATCACAGCAGGGTACTAATTGATAGATGTAGATCGATATGGGGGCTAATGATAGCTGTGCATTTAACCCTTATGCTGTGGATCGCGAGTTGACTGTTATTTTTTCAAACAGTTTGGATCCAGATCTGATGCTGCATAATGTCGCATCTGAACTGTATCCAAACTGGTTAATAGTTATCACTGAGACTTTTTTTATTGAAATATGTACAAATCTTATTTAAATATTGTTTGCAGACGACAATTAAAAAGTAGAAGATATTACCGCAAAGTGAGGGTTAAGCACACAAGGTGATATTGTCTGTAGATTAAAAATTGATGAAATTGATTTGATTTTATTATTCTGTAATTTTGGGTCTTATAATACATAACAAAGTGGAAATAAAACATTGGATAGGTGCCTCGTTGTGACAAAATAATGTGTATTGTTTTAGTGCAGATGTGAACATTTAGTGCTTATAAGAAACAGTTGTGACAATGGAAATCTCTTTCCCTCGTGGATTAAACCCATTACTCAATAAATACAACCTTTTAAGCCTTTACTTTATTCCCACACTGAAGAAAAAAGCAGTACCGTACAAAATGAATTATATTCTTTATCATTGCTGAAAGCAGGCTGAAAGTAAATCACACTATGCACTACTTTAAATAGAGTGTTTAGCCTCGCAGATGGTAGCTTAAAGCAAACTGAAAGTAGAGCTCATTCTGTTCTACTTCCAATCTGCTATAAGTGGTCACTTGTATTCAAACAAAGAATTAAGTACTACATATGTATACGAAATAGATTATTGGTCCTATGATAGCTTAAAGCAGGATGAATGTAAAACACAACTTACTTTACTATCAACCTGCTTTAAGTTGTCACCTATGTTCAAAACAAGGGTTAATCTTCTAGAATTTTTTTTATACATATATCTTATACGACAGTTTTTAGTTGACAAAATACAGATGTTAAAAAGTGTAGAAAAAAGTTTCATTACTTGACAATGTGACAATTAAAGGAATTGATCTAGATGCAAACTTTTGGTTTTTTTGTGAAGGCCTATTTTTATCGTTATATGTAAACAACAACATCACAGTGTTGAAATGGATCAGCCAGATCCCTTATCTACCTGTATTAATCCCTAGTACCCATGATGCCCTAGGTGCCTCTGGGTAATATGATATGATGTATCGATTGTGTATCTACCACAAGAATATACCGTCCAAAAGACATCATGCTGAGCCAAATATAGGCCTTTAACCCTTACCGTCCTAAGGGCGACATGGGCAATATTTGCAAACAGCTTGGCTCCAGATAAGACGCCGCGTTGTCGTGGCTTATAGCGACTTGGCTAACAATTGCACAGGCTTGAAAGTTGTATCTAGACCAGCGGACCAGAGACCACGTAACGCTGCGTCTGATTTGGAATATGTTATCAAGTTTAATTAAGATCCGAAATTAAATGTTGCTGCTTCCGAAGACGAAATATTTTAAGCATACGACACTTCAGAATGATAAGGATTAAAACAGAACAGAAATCCAAACTGTTTGCTACTATATTACTTTATAGTCATATAACTCGAACATATTCAACAATAGAGACAATATATATGTGTTTTTGCAAACAATAAACCATTAAAGTATACAAAGCGAAAATGTCTAGAGTCGACCGATCAGGATCTGCACTGTTAGTTATTGACAGCAACCCATAACAGTCATCAATATACACGCATTAATTGGAAACTGGTGTTAATGAGGCGATTTGGACAAGTTTAAATTGAGAAATAAAAACAAGAGACGACAATTGTTTGAAGCAATTTACAGCCTTTCAAATTACTCGATGTGTGATTCGGAGCAACACTGACTGCACATGATAATGAAGATGCGTTGGGCGCTGATTTAGCTTCTCTAATGCTGTAAATATTTTCTTGAACTAGTGCTCACGTGCATGCAATGGTTAATATTCGCAAACCGTCTAGATTCAGCTTAGACACCTATGTCACAAAAAACAAACACCCTTATTTTGTGAGAACTACCGGTATATATATGTGTGTGTTCAAGTACCCTTTTGAAATGATTGTTGCAAGTATCAACTAATTATGCTTGGCCGACTTCGTTCTCTGTCTTCTTACTCACAAAAATCGCCTATGTGAACAAATGTGCACTGGAAACCACAATCTCGGATTCTCCCCACTTAGCTGCCTTATTACATCCTTTACCATATTTTCGTATGGCTTTGAGCGAGGTAGATTCGTCTATGTCATAATATTATTTTAGTGCATTTATCTGAATAGAACAGTGTAGAATCAGATCAGAATCTCATTCAAGAGCCCTCTATTCTAGGTCTGCACTATATGTGCGCCGTTACATAAGCAGTGCTATCATAAATGGCTTTCGCTCTGCGGGATACCAATCGCAGTGTATATTGTCCCCGCATACCATATATGCACCCAGCACCATAAAGCACAAGGTTTTTACAGGCGAGGTACATAAGAAATAAGATTTTATATGAATAGCTTGTAATCAGATCAGCCGCAGTGTAACGTAACGCTTACCGTCCTAAGGGCGACATGGGCAATATTTGCAAACAGCTTGGCTCCAGATCAGACGCCGCGTTGTCGTGGCTTATAGCGACATGGCTAATAGTTGCACAGGCTTGTTTCTAGACCAGCGGACCAGAGACCACGCTGCGTCTGATTTGGAATATGTTATCAAGTTTAATTAAGATCCGAAATTAAGTATTGCTGCTTCCGAAGACGAAATATTTTAAGCATACAACATTTCATGATAAGGATTGAAACAAAACTGAAATCCAAACTGTTTGCTACTATATTACTTTAGTCATATAACTCGAACATATTCAACAATAGAGACAGTATTATATGTGTTTTTGCAAACAGTAATGGAACAGTCATTAAAGCTGCTTTGGAAATGATCAGGTTCTAAACTGACTGCAATAACACCTGCCTATTCCGTTCATACACATATATACTTGGTTGTAACTGGTCAGTAAATTTCTTCCCTTTTTTCCACATATACCGTTGAAAGTATAGCAGAATGCGCCTTGAAGAAGATTAGAACTATGCTTTACCTCCAACCTGCCGATTTACCGGGTGTTTGATTTGGACTTTCAGATTGTAAATTTTGCTGGTATTTATGTGCTTGGAACTGGTGACTGTATGTCATTAATAACCTTTTGGATGGTGTGCAGATACTTTTCAGATGGAAGTCACTTGGTGTTATCTCTGGATCCACACTGTCTGTACATGTCGTCGCAATGCTCTCATTTGCAGGCTGTAGACATGTCTACACATATTTTAATGTTGTGTATATATACATATATAGCTAAGCGTAAGGTAATTAATATACCTTAAAATAATAATGCTACCACCTCCCTGTGGTTTACAATTGAAAACAGTTAAGATTAGGGTCAAATGTCAAAAAGCATGGTGTTTGAGCCGGAACACGCTTTTTTATACGCCCACCTGTAAAATGTGCGTTCTTGTTGCATGGGAAATCCTTATCCTGTCTCAAAATATGGGCTTGTGGTCCGTTTGAAGGTGCCAAGCGTAGACAGTTTGGATCAAGATGAGACACCGAGTCACTCGGCGTTTGATCAGGTTCCAAATCGCCGGACACTTTATGAAGCGAATTGTCGACGTCTGCAATGAACTGTGATTTTCACATTTTATTGTTAATTGCGTTTACGCTCAGATCTCTAAGTGTCTACAAATTAGAATAGATTTTGATTTCTTTGTCAGCGGGCGTATAATGTACCGCTTGCAGTGCTCTCGTTTTGGTTAGTTATTAACGTGTTCAGCTCTCTTAGGCTTTATAGGAAATATATAGCAATATAGGTGACAACCAGACATTTTCAAGATCAAGCAATAATTATTATCCTTAAATACAATGTATGCAGGGCTGCCATAATTTGACATGAAAAATCCTAAGATTTCCAAATTTGCATTTTTCAAGTGCGATTTTACGAATCGTATATTTACCTTATCGTCTGTGTCTAGTTGTTTTTTTACACGTGGCTGCTTAAAGCAGGTTTGAATTAAAGCAGAATGCGCCTTAAGGCGCAATCTGCTTTACTCTAAGCATGCTTTAAGCTTCTATGTACAAGAAAAAAATCCGGAGATGTAGGAAAAATCCGGAGAAATGGCGTCCTGTTTATGTTCAAATTTGTTTGCACACATAACTGAAATACTGGCGTGACACAATTTCTACACTGTAAGTTTTATATTGCATTAATTATTGTTAGAATACATGATCATGCCTAGGAAAGGCAGGGCTGCCATAACTTGACATAAAAAATCATAAGATTTCAAAATTTGCATTTTTCAAGGGCGATTTTACAAATCGTACCTTTTCCCCATCGCCTGTTTCTAGTTTTGTTGACACGTGACTGCTTAAGGCAGTCAAAGTAAAGCAGAATGCGTCTTAAGGCACATTCTGCTTTCCTTTCAGCCTGCTTTAAGCCATCATATACTAGAAAAAAAATCCGAATATTTAGGAAATATCCGGAGAAATGGAAGCCCTGGAAAGGGGAGGGGATTGTCCCAATGGGTCATTGTCCTACTATCTGTTTGTACTGATTTATATACACATGCTATACGCTTATTATTATGAAATTGGAAAAAAGGCTCTTTTGTTAGTTTCATGCCCTTTTTGTTGAAGGGGGTGGGGTGTTGATGGAGGTGTGTGTGTGTGTGTGTGGGGGGGGGGGGTAAACTCTTTCAGATATCTTTCTCGTTAAATGTTTGGCCCTGAAAAGGACCTTTTTTCAGGCTGACGCCACCGACCTCAGGACTTTCCGTAGGACATGCAGCACTCGAGTGTCCCCTGTAGCATTGAGATGCACACCATCTTTATGGAACAAACTAGAACCCACATCCTTTGCCAGATGGTTAAAATCACGTCGTAGCTTCGCAGCCAGCTTGCTGTCCACTGCCCTCTGAATCTTTTTGTACCTTCCATGACTGATACTACTAGAATCGTACCTTTACCCCATATCCTATTTCTAGTTTTGTTGGCACGTGACTACTAAAAGCATCTTTACTTTCAGCCTGCTTTAAGCTATCATGTACTTGAAAAAAATCAGAAGATTTAGGAAAAATCCGGAGAAATGGCAGCCCTGCTGAAACCTTTAAGATAATTCCATTTTCGAAATAAGTCTGGTCCATTTATGACTACAGTAAAACCTCTCTATTGCGACCACTAATATATGTAGAAGGCCAATTCTTTTAATAATAGACAGGTGACAGCTTAAAGCAATGTGAAAGTAAAACAGAAAACGAATGAAGGAGTTGCTTAAAGCAACCACCTGCATTAAATATTTAGTGGTCGTAAAAGAGAGTTTTACTGTCTACACTGTTTGCATTGGACATAGTTTCTTTTCACAGGTATGCCATTTTTAAATAATTAGTAGATCTACCCTCGTTTCTAGGGTTGAATATGTTGCTTATTATGATTCTAAAATTAAATATTTAGAATGAAATTTCAATGACCGAGTTCTGTCAACTGATGTTTATGAAACATCTATATACATTGTATAGAATTAATATTCGCATGTTACATGTAGCAGTAAAATACCTTGATATAGACCTTTGCAAAGAGTTTGGATCCTGGTAAGATGCCGCATAATGCGACATCTGAACAGGATCAAAATTATTTGACACTTTGATATTGTTTGGAAGAGAAATTTAGAAACTTCGAAGTTTAGAAAATTAGCAGACAACACTTGTTGCAGACGGGAAATATACCCAGCATGCAAAGAGTCAGTTATAGGTCTAAGGACACCGAAATCCTTATGTTTCTACATGTACCAAAGTCAATCTTAAACAGCTTTTGACCAACTTTTCTCAATTTCATACAGTCAAACTTGTTATAACTATTTACTCCATCGATACTCAATTTTACACATTTAATATATTCCTACACTGAAGAAAATAGTTCCAATATCTACAGTCATGGATAATTAAGTATCATAAGAAGCATTTTCTATGTTCTATCAGATGCTGAAAGAAAAGCAGAATGTGTCTATAAGGTGCATTCTGCTTTACTTTCAACCTTCGTTAAGCCTGTAGAATACTAGAAACTGGCTATGGAGTAAAGGGTTAAATGACCATTTAGAAATTATGCATGGATACTGTTTAAGATATGTGTGATAACAACGCGCAGACCTGATCTGGATATTTAAACTGTTTGCAATAGTCATCAATACTGGTGACCAATGTTGAAAGGGTTATTCCGAAGTCATCGACCAAACCAGGAGCTTTTTTTTCCATTTTATTATTATGCTTAAAATGTATGTAGACCTGTAACAAAAGCAGCATGCGGGCGCAGAAGTCAAAAACGCATGTTCAAGCAACACGTGTAGCTTTGAGATTTTATTAAGGCGGGATCCCTGTGGCGAACAGTTCCCAAATATTTACTTCATAGACAATCGGGTTGTTCAATAAGAAAATCATGCTGGGAGAGTTTTATTAGGCTAGTGCGGCTTCTGTGTTCGGTTGCGTAATGTCATATTCCTTTGTGATGTGCGATATGGTAGACCTGTGTTTTACGACAGGCTTTACCTGGCAGTTATAAACGGGTTTGATCCAGATTGATAATTTATTATTTTAACACACTATTTACTTGATCATTTTGTTTTCAAGTTAACGTCCAATATCTTAATTGGGTTAATTAGAATTATCGATATATTTCAAGTATAGTAGCAATCTTCTTCACATCTTTGTTTAAATCGCCTTTTCTAAAGCACAATTGTGAAATATTGGACTGGGTTCGGATAAAAAAAAATAATATTATAACCAAACCCATATTAGCCCTTATCATGCCGTGATACCGTCTGCTTTAAATTATCGTCTGCAATTTTTTTAAAATTTAGATGTGTACATTTTGTATGTAAAGAAACCTAAAAACACTTCCAACAGACTGATTAAAGATCAGGCGCCATGTTACGCGGCTTCTGATCTAGATCAAAGCTGTTTGCAAAAACGACATGAAGTCTCGATCAGCAGGCAAAGTGTTAAGCAGTTACTGAAATTGATCGCTTGACTGCTGTATATGGGACATAAGTAAAGCAGAAAGAAAAGTAGAATACACATGTAACTTTGTTCTTCCTTTTCCAATTAATGCGTTTACATTGATGACTTTTATGGGTTGCTGTTAATGACTAACAATAATAATAATAATAATAATAATGGGACAGTGCAGACCCTGATCGGTCGACTCTAGACTTTTTCACTTTGTATTCTTTAATGGTTTATTGTTTACACATAACAAATATACTCGTCTCTATTGTTGAATATGTTCGAGTTATATGACTAAAGCATGGTCCTTTCTCCATGGACTAAAGTAATATAGTAGCAAACAGTTTGGAGTTCAGTTTCGTTTCAAACCTTATCATTCTGAAATGTCGTATGCTTAAAATATTTCGGGTCGGAAGCAGCAAAATTTAATTTCGGATCTTAATTAAACTTGATAACATATTCCAAATCAGACGCCGCGTTACGTGTTCTCTGTTCCGCTGGTCTAGATACAAGCTTGTGCAACTGTAAGCCAAGTCGCTATAAACCACGACAACGCGGCTTCTGATCTGGAGCCAAGCTGTTTGCAAATATTGCCCATGTCGCCCTTAGGAGTTACACTGCGGCTGAGCTGGATTCAAGCTATTCATATAAAATCTGATCTCTTTTGCGGTACCCTTTCTTTTGTACCTTGCCTGTAAAAACCATGTGATTTAAGGTGCTGGGTGCATATATAGTGTGCGGGTACAATATACAATTGCAATTGGTATCCCGCAGAGCGAAAGCCATTTGTGATATCGCACGGCGCGCAGTGCCCTATGTCGCGGTAAAGCACGGTTGTTGTTAATAGGTCACCAATTACTGATTATTACGTACCGTCTTGAGGCCATACTTTGGGGGCTTTTTATGCTTGTTTTCTGAACTATTTGCTGCTAATAGTGCAGATCTAGAATAGAGAGCTCTTGAATGAGATTCTGATCTGATTCGTGCCGCTAATACTTGAAAAAGGCGTTAAGGCAGTACAAATAGATAGATAGATAGATAGAAAGAATGTAGTCAGGAGATTGTGGTTTCCAGCGCACATTTGATCACATAGGCGATTTTTGTGAGGAAGAAGACGCCGGCCAAGCATAATTAGTTGATACCTGTACTATACTGGACAAGTATCTCCTTCCGAACTTCGGTGATGTTACTACGACATATGTTTTATTTTCTTTGTACAAGTGTACTTTCAACAACTACACTGTTTACAGAAATATGTATGCGTGACTAGAGCACACGCATACGCTTTCATCAGTTAGGGGCCTTGAAATGGGTCTACACGTTTTACTTGGTGTCAAGTGTACTTTCAACAAGTGCACTGTTTTCAAAGGACACACGGCACCTAATGTTTCGGATTATAGAGGATGATGGAAATCGTAGCAAAATGCTATTTTTCAAAGACTGTCCACAGTGTTCCGGATACGAAATTCATTAATGTCTTGGTGTGTGGTGCTTGACCAAACATTAATAAAGACTTGTAGAAGTCTTATTTTTGTACCGAGATGTGAAAATAAGTAGAGATTGTGGTGGAATTACTAAGGCCGGTGTGGATCAGGCTAGAATCAACTTAAAGGGACGAAAATTGCATCATCACGCCACTTTTCAAATCCACTTTTTTAAGTGGCTTATACGCATAAATTTATAGAGTTACTGTGTTTTTCAGTATACGATTGAATTTAATCCATTTCGTGAAGAGGGTTATATTTTCATGAGAGGTTTCGCCCCTGGAAACTGTACACCTATATGTAGTGGTTCCCTACTGTGATAATTGGTATCAATACACACAGCCTTATCAGAGAATGTTCATTGCAAACCAATTAACACAGCTGGGTAGTTGTTAGATGTAGATAACGATCAGTGAACCTGAAGTTGCAATTAACCCTTATCCTGCGGATCGCGAGTTGACATTGTTCTGAATTTCTCTGTCTGTCTCTCTCTCTCTCTATCGCTCTTTCTCTTTCGCAAGATAGAGAGTGCGAGAGAGCTGGAGAAAAGAGAGTGAGAATAAAGGCAAAGACAGAGAGACAGAGATATGACGAGGATGACAGAAAATAGCAAAAAGAAAGAAGAGCCTTCATTCTCTTTGCTATATTTCTCTTACCTTTGTCATATCTCTCTTTTTCTATGTCTCGGACCCTCTCTCTATTATATCTCTTCTCTCTCGCTGTCTAGACTCTGTAAAAAATTCACGAGACTATGAACGATATATCACAAACGATCCAAATCACATCGCGAAATATTTAGGGCCCTTTGATCTGGGCTTACCCGTTTTACTTGGTGTCAAGTGTACTTTCAACAAGTGCACTGTTTACAAAGGACAAATATATACGTGACGAGTGTTCCAAGAGTTAAAATGCACACACTGTCATGGTAAATGCTATTAAAGACTGTCATAGGGTTCAGGATTCGAAATTCAATAATGTTTTGGTGTGTGGTGCTTGACAAAACATTAATAAAGACTTCTAGAGGTTTTTTTTTCGAGATGTGGAAATAAATGAGGTTTGTGGTGGAATAACTAGGGCCGGTGCGGATCAGGCAAGAATCGGCTCAAATGGACGAAAATTGCAGCATCACGCCACTTTTCAAAGATTGTCAAATATTACCGGTGAAGAAAGTCTTTAATTTTTTAGTGTGTGTTGCTTAACAAAACATTTATAAAGAGTTGTAGCGGGCTTTGTGGTCGAGATGTGAAAATAAATGGGGTTGTGGTGGATTAACATCTCGTTTGAATGGGATGTACACGGACATATAAAATGTGCTACGAAGGTAATGTCTGTTTATATTTCCACATTATCACTTCCATTTTCGTGTGATTTAACCCTTTCTAATAGGGGTAAAAAAAATTTAAAAAAAATTCATTTTTCTTTTTTCAAATTTTTTTCTTTTTTTTTTCAAAATTTTTTTCAATTTTTTTTTTTTTTTTTTTTGTATATTCTGAACTTATTTCACCTTATTATAACATAATTAATAGATATTTCAAGGTTTGTGGCTGTAAACTACCCCTACAGTTGATTTTTGATGGGGTTTTGGGTAATTCCGGGGTTTGTGGGGTTTGTGGGGTTTTGGGTAATTCGTTCCACCGGTCTGGCACGCCACATGCACAGGGGCCAGACACAAAAATATATCCTCTGTACATAAAGAAAAGAAAAGGCCACTAAGATAAGATAAGAAGGTTATGGTCAAAGCGTACCATGGTTAAAGCGTACAGAGTCAAAACGTACCATTTTTGGTCGAAGCGTACCACATGTAGGATATATTGGGGAAATTTTCAATATGTTATAATCTAATATGTCAATATTTTATTTCTATTTATTACTTCTCCGCCATCAATTCTGATGATTATGAGAAGGGGCACTTTTTAGGTGCACTATTGGGACTGTACCCGGCCGGTCACTTTATCCTGACACCGACGAACCAGTCGTAATGCTAACCCGAAATCCTGAGCGCCACGGAGGGAAGCCATTACTACCAATTTTCAAGTCTTTGGTTTGACCCGGCCGGGGATTGAACCCGCAACCTCCCGCACTGCAAGCGGACGCTCTACCACTGAGCTATACAGGCGGTAATATGTCGTAATTAGTGTATTTTATACATCTGGATAGACTAGTTTTCACCTAGACACCACATTATATTTCAAGATTTAGTAGGCCTAACTAGGAGCAATTTTTTAATTTTCCGTACATAATTGTTATCAGTTCCTGGGATTTCCCCAGGATTTCCTGAATTAAAGGCATGTTGAAATTGGGACATAGGGGGAGGGTGCAGGAGTACTTTTTTGTGAAAGCTTATACTTGCTGCTAATGTAATCAATTGTTTGCAGAACAATGGCATTAAAAGGCCTTGAAGGAGAGGAACTTGTACAGAGTTTACGTCAGCTTGTGATTAGTTTTGAGCCACACATTAGAGAGTCAGGATCAAGTGAACAAACAGAAGAGACACTAACCCATCTCGAAGAAAATGATGAGAATTTCCACAGGTCAGAAATACATACATGATTATATTCAATTTTTTGTGCAACTAGATTAACCCATTACCTCATTAATACGCCTTTTTAGCTCGACTTTTTCAAAAAGTCGAGCTATTGTCGTCACCCTGTCGTCTGCGTCAGCGTCTGCGTCTGCGTCGGTTAAGTTTTTTGCTTAAGGTTTTTGTAAGAGTCCATTTCTCAATAACTATCAAAGGTATCCATTTGAAACTTGGAATAGTTGTTCAATATTAAAAGGGCAACTCATTACAACAAGGCAGGTAACCCTGGGATTTGTCATTTCAGAGTTATTGCCCTTGTTTTATTTACTTAAAAATTATAAATTAACATATCTCAATAACTATCAAAGGTATCCATTTGAAACTTTGAATAGTTGTTCAGTATCAAAAGGGCAACTCATTACAATAAGGCAGGTAACCCTGGGATTTGTCATTTCAGAGTTATTGCCCCTGTTTTATTTACTTAAAAATTATAAATTAACATATCTCAATAACTATCAAAGGTATCTATTTGAAACTTGGAATACTTGTTTAGTATCAAAAGGGCAACTCATTACAACAAGGCAGGTAACCCTATGATTTGTGATTTCAGAGTTATTGCCCTTGTTTTATTTACTTAAATATTATAAATTAATATATCTCAATAACTATCAGGGGTATCCATTTGAAACTTTGAATAGTTGTTAAGTATCAAAAGAGCAACTCATTAAAACAAGACAGGTTAACCTGGGATTTGTCAATTCACAGTTATTGCCCCTGTTTTATTTACTTAATTTTTTTAAATTAACATATCTCAATAACTATCACAGGTATCCATTTGAAACTTTGAATACTTGTTAAGTATCAAAAGGGCAACTCATTACAAAAAGGCAGGTAACACTGGGATTTGTCATTTCAGAGTAATTGCCCATGTTTTTTTTACTTAAAAATTGTAAATTAACATATCTAAATAATTATGAAAGATATTAACTTGAAACTTTAAATACCTGTTAAGTATCAAAAGGACAACTCATTACACCAAGGTAGGTAACTCTGTGATTTGTGATTCCAGAGTAATTGCCCTTGATTTATTTACTTAAAACTTGTAAATTGAAATATCTTAATAACTGTCAAAGGTTTTAACTTGAAACTTTAAATACTTGTGTTATAACAAAAGGGCAACTCATTCAAACAAGAAAGGTGACCGGGGATGTGCCATTCCAGAGTTATTGCCCTTGTTTTTATTTACATAAAACTTATAAATTGAAATTTCTCAATAATTACCATAGGTATTAACTTGAAACTTTGAATACTTGTTCAGTTTCAAAAGGGCATCATCTTTCAACACAGCAGATAACCATGGGATTTGTCATTGCAGAGTTATTGCCCTTGTTTGACTAAGAATTTGCATATGAAATTATTCAGTAACCGTAGAAAGTTATTAATTTCAAACTTCAAATATATTTGAATACTTGTTTAGTTTCAAAAGGGCAACAACGCATTGCAACAAGGCAGGTATAAAGCAGGCAAAGATATTGTCCTTCTTTTGACTTATAGTTTACTTTAAGTGGAATGTAGACTGTCCAAGTATGTTTAAGTTGTTGTTGCTAACAAACTTCTATGATCAATAGGGCATTAAACACCCATACACATTCTTTAAGTTTGAAAAAAATAACCGTCTCAAGTATATGAAAGTCGAGCGTCCAGCACCCGTTTGCGGTGCTCTCGTTACGCTTTGATATTATTTCTCCATTGAAGACGATAGTTTCATTTTATACAGTATCATAAGAAATATTTTCTTTTCTCTAGCAGATGTTGACTTAAAGCAGGCTGAAAGTAAACAGAATGCGCCCTAAGGCGCATTCTGCTTTACTTTCAACCTGCTTTAAGTAGTCATAGATCTGTCTTCAAAACTAGAAACAAGCTATGGGGTAATGGGTTAAAACACTACAGTTTATATATAATAATAGACTAATAGGGTATCATACTAGACTGTAATACTGACTATGGATCATCATAGATCCAGCTGCTGATGATGTAACTATGTACAGTCAATCTTGTTTTAACCCATTACCCCATAAATATGCCTTGAATTTATTCCTTCACTAAAGAAATTATTTTCAATTTATACTGTCTACTGTCATGAATATGCGTACATGTATTAGGAAAACAATTCTATATTCTAGCAGATGGTAGCTTAAAGCTGGCTGAAAATAAAGCAGAATGCACCTTAAGGCACATTCTACTTTACTTTCAACCTGCTTTAAATTGTAACCTTTCTTGAAAACGAGAAACAAGCTATAGAGTAAAGGGTTAAGCTGCCACTTATTGAAGTAGCATGAATATAGAGGGTTCCCATATTTAAATCAGGGTCTACAGTCTCCAAATGATTGCAAAGGATACTTATAAACTGATTACCCTCACAGTATTAACCCTTTACCTCATAGCCTGTTTCTTGTTTTGAAGACAGGGGACCACTTAAAGCAGGTTGAAAGTAAAGCAGAATGTGCCTTAGGCACATTCTGCTTTACTTTCAGCCTGCTTTAAACTACCATAGGTTAGGCTATATAAAATATTTGTTACGGTAATTGTTCATGAGGGTATAAACTGGAACTATTTTCTTCAGCGGAGGAATAAATTAAATGCGCTAAAAGTCGCTTCTATGGGGGAAAGGGTTAAGGTTAAATTAGTGCAACAGGCATACTTTATAGTAATGGCATTCATATTAAGACATAATTTCGAAAAAGAAAAATAACTTCACAATTGATCTGAGGATTCTGTTATTTGTTTTATTTCACCACCTTTTATCTTAAGGCCAGGGTCTAAGGTTATAAAGAATTTGAGTTGAGTCTGAGTTCTTCTCAAGCATTAAATTGGTCAGATTTGAGCAAAAGCTCTAATCTGATCAATCAGATGCTTGAGAACACTCTCAGACTCAACTCTACAACTTTATAACCTTGGTTCCTGTTATCCCAATCCTTACATACTGGTATTTGTTACTGTTTGTAGGTATGAATTTGTCAAACAGCTCAAGAAGAGGATTGAGGAGGTACTGGGACCAGAGATAGAAGAGGAGATAGAGAAACAAGCTACAGGCAGTCATGTAGACAATGGACAAGAGACACTTGTCAGTAGAATCACAGATAGAATCATCAAATCAAAGCCGTAAGTCACCCCAACATTTAACTCTTTACTCCAAAGAATGGGCTTTAAGACACATTCTGCTTTACTTTCAGCCTGCTTTAACCCATTACCATATATGTTGTTTTTAGTTTTGAAGGTGACCTCTTAAAGCAGGTTGAAAGTAAAGCAGAATGCGCCGTAAGGCTCATTCTGCTTTACTTTCAGCCTGCTTTAAGCTACCATCTGCTAGAATATAGCAAATGTTTCTTAAGATGTATATTCATGACTGTAAAATGTGAACTATTTTCTACAGTGCAGGAATAAATTAAAGGTGTAAAAAGGCTTATTTATGGGGTAATGGGTTAAGGCACATTCTGCTTTACTTTTAGCTTGCTTTAAGCTACAATATGCTAGGATGTAGAAAATATTTCTTATGATGCTGTCATGCATATTCATGACTGTATTAATTGGACTGATTTCTTAGACGGAGGAATAAATTAAAAGTGTAAAGATGCATATTTATGGAGTAATGGGTTAAAATACTGAATTCCATAGGATGATAGGACTGTTCCACTTTTCTTATGAATGGACAGTTTAGATTGACCCTTGAGCTATTTAAAAATATGACAAAGAGTGCAGTCTCTGACCAGAGTCTACACTGTTTGCCAAGAATGTATATACTCTACATTGGAAGATTAATATTTGATTTTGCTGAAAGGAAGATTATTTACTAGAAATCAATACAGGTGTTAAGGTGCAGTTCTTGTTAAAGTTACTAGACAGTCACTAATGACTAACACTCACTATGTTTGCAGCAGGTATGTGCCACAAGGATTACCTTTGCAAACAGTTCAGATCCTGATGAGATGCCACATAATGTGGCACCTCATCAGGATCAAAACTGATTTTACACTCTGACCCTGTTTTAAAAAGAAATTTAGAAAATTCTAATTATAAGATCAAAAGCAGATGACAATTTTTGCAGTTGAAAAAATTACCCAGTATGCAAAGAGTTTTAAATGGGTTGTCACTGTACACACTGTCAATCGTACATTATGAAGCTCTTGTTTTTGACATTGTAGGTACAGCGATCTCTCTAAGAAGTTGAAGTTTAATGTTGAGAGGTCAGTGGCAGATTTGCTGAGAAATTTTGAAGCTGAGTTTGGGTTTGGTCATCACAATGACGGATTTCCCAGCAGAAATGAGCCCATACGAGTTATTGGTGGTAGTGATGACGAATCATCATGTGGCAGCTCATTCAACCATGTAAGTGAATTGTGCTGCAATAATTAACCCATTACCCCATAAAAATGCCTTTTTACGTCTCTGATTTATTACTCCACTGAGGAAATAAATCCACATTATATAGTCATGAATATATACAATAAGAAATTCTATATCCTAGAAGTTTGTAGCTTAAAGCAGGTTGAAAGTAAAGCAGAATGCGCCATAAGGTGCATTCTGCTTTACTTTCAGCCTGCTTTAAGTAAAGAAAAAGGTAAAGGTGTGGGTTTATAAAGTCTTCAGTTCATTTATGTGTATCGTATTCTGCAGACTTTTACATTTACCTCCCTGATCATCGAGAACACGTATCTTCAATACTAGAAACAGGCTATGGGGTAACGGGTTAATATGTGGTAGTATCGGTGCACTGAGTTGAGATAAGCAAATGTCCTCAACATTGACCCATTTTGAATTACAGTAAAACCTTCCTAGTGTGTCTACTAAATTGTGTTAATCATTAGGTGTTTGCAACAGGTGACTGCTTAAAGTAAGGTGGCCGTAAAACAGAAGCTCCTTAAGGAGCTTTCTGTTTTACTGTCACCTTGCTTTACGCTGTCATCTGTCTTTTATGCAATCAATTAGCCCTTGTTTTAGTGACCGTAAAAAAGAGGTTTTTCTGTATAAAAACTTTATGTCTGTTTAGAAATATATGGGACAATATTGCTGTAATTGCTATATTTGGCTTTTTCGCATTTGATGTAGTTGAAAATGATGAAAACTTCAGATTATTTGACCCATTTAGAACATTTGGTTTTGAAGCAATGACATTTATATGTCACCCCTAGACAAATCTTGCTTTAAATGGGAGTATTAATTGGACTTAACTGTAATGTATATGCTGAATCTGCTAGGTACAGCTGATTTGCACTGGTGGCTCCAGAGGAAAGGTCTTATTCAGGGCTCCAGATAAGGGGGGTATTTCAAAAACTAAAATCTTTATTTCTGCTTTAAACCCTATGGTGTCACTACTCATTAGAATCGTCTCGAATCATAGGATTTGGTGCTGAAATAAGGGAGAAAATGTTGGATTTGTGCAGTTTACTCCCTCTTATCTGGAGCCCTGCTTATTAAGAGGCATTTCCACCAAAAGGATATTTCATCATTATAGTGTTACAAAAACATACACGATTGTTCGTATGTCAACCCATTACCCCATAAGTACATCTTTTTACAGCTTTAATTCATTCCTCCACTGAAGAAAATAGTTTTATTTTATACAGTCATGACTATGTACCATAGGAACTATTTCAGATATTCTAGCAGACAGTTGCTCAAAGCAGGCTGAAAGTAAAGAAGAATGTGCCTTAAGGTATATTCTGCTTTACTTTCAACCTGCCTTTAAAACTAGAAACAGGCTATAGATTAATGGGTAAAAAATGACCACATAAAAGGTGTATGATATGTAATTCTGACTGTAGTTGAAGGTGCATATTTCATTTTTTTTTCAGGGAAGTTTGATGTTTATGACAACAGAATATCTACAGCAAATATCTGACAAACTTGGTAGAAACAAAGACAACATAGTAAGATTGTATATACTTGCCCTCCCTTATTGCTCTAGTACAGTGAAGAATCTGTTATTCTTTCCCGTTTAAACGCAAACGTATGCAAATGCACGCAAACGCAAAACACTAAAACGTAGACAAGTACAACTTTTTGACAATTCTGATAATTCATCTTTATCTTGGTGGCAAACAGTTTGGAGCCTGATCAGACGCCGGGTTACCCGGCGTCTGATCTGGCTCCAAACTGTTTGCAGTGAAAATAATAGATTTAGCATAAACACGTTTATTGGGAAAGAATAACATTTTCTCCACTGTAAGCATGCATAGAATAAACCGGAAAAGTGTCTTAAAAGGAAATAAAACTGGATACTGGATACCTCAAACTTGCTTTAGTCAAAATAAACGGTAATTCTTTTAATGAAAATCAATTCCATGAGGTAAAAGTTTTCTGCTTTATTTTCATCTTGCTTTATGATGCAACTTTAGATCAACACTGTTATTGAAAATTCAATTGTTGCACTTATGTTGCTAAACCTCTTTATCCATAAATTTGTCTTAAATTCATTCCTCCACTGAAGAAACTGTTTCACTTTATACAGTCATGAAAATGTACTGTAATGAATATTGTACCTTAAGGTGCATTCTGCTTTACTTTCAACCTGCTTTAAATTGTCACCTTTCTGCAAAACTAGAAGAAAAAGACTATGGAGTAAAGGGTTAATACAAGTTTGACTGTATTTCAGACACGGCGAGAAGCTTTACAGAACCTGAACACTGTTAGAGTAGATGATGTGATCACCAGCGATGTCTTTCGTGAAATAAGAAAACATATTCTAGAGGCTCTCCATGATTCTGATGACCAGATTGTGGTAAATACAAATGCAAAAAAATATATATTGTAGAAAAACTGAGATGGACTTTTCATAGCGATGAAAGAATATGTAAAAGGTTATTCAGATTTCTGATAGGATATTTGAATTTTTAAACTGTGTTACGTGTACTTAAATTGAATAAAACAAGATATGCATATTCTGGTTTCAAATACTTTATAAGATGTAACCATTATAGTTATATATGTAGGACAGTTTTCATACATCCTGACCGGGATTTGCTTAAAGCGAACTGAATGTAAAACAGAAAGGTCATACAGGAGCTTTCTGCTTGACTCTCAGCCTACTTTAAGCAACCACCGATCTTAGAGTCTGAAGGAAAATGTTTATTTATGAGATGAGCATTTTATTACTCAGGGAAATATAACCCATCTCCTGCTATTAACTTTCCTTATTTTATTAACCCATGTACCTGGTACAGTGGAGAATCTGTTATTCTTTCCCAATAAACGCGTTTACGCTAAAACTATTATTTGCGTGCAAACAGTTTGGAGCCAGATCAGACGCCGGGTAACCCGGCGTCTGATCAGGCTCCAAACTGTTTGCCACCAAGATAAACAAGAATTATCAGAATTGTCCAAAAGTTGTTCTTTTCTACGTTTTAGTGCTTTGCGTTTGCGTACGTTTGCGTTTAAACGGGAAAGAATAACGTTTTCTCTACTGTATCACACCACGTGATAGATATTCATAGTGGGCTGAGTTTTATACAGTCGAACTTCGATATCTCGAACTCGCTTAAATCAAACTATCCGATTTAGCAATACGTGAATTGCATTATTTCATGCTCGGTTAAGTCGAACATACCCGTATTTCAAAGTTAAAACGAGGCTTAGCCACGTTTTAACTTTGAAATACGGGTGTGTTGGACCTAACCGAGTTCGAGATATCGAAGTTCGACTGTATATGAGAAATGTTAAAAGATTATTTCAAATACATGTACTAATACTATATGTTTTCACCCACAGGACTGATTCTATTGAATGTGTTCATAGATTGATTATATTTTAATTTCTTTTCTTCAGAATTTTGCTCTGAAGTTTATTACCAGGGCATTTACATCAACATCACCTCACACCAAGGAAGTCTACTCTTTATTGAGTAAGTTCAGTTACACAATCATGATATGGGATTTTGATGAATTTCAATAATCTGAAGTAGCTTTAGTAGATCATACCTGTATTTCAAAGTTAGTTTATGGCTAAGCTCAATTTTATTCCTTTGTTCCTAGAGAAAGGAACCATAGAAACATTGCCTACATCTTGATGGGATTTAGATAAACCTCCTAACTGGACTACACTTCTTTTCTGATAAACGATCAGTTTAACTCTCAAGATGTATGTTCCCAACTTATATAAGTTTGCCATATTGCAATATATTGCAGAAAACAACCCTAAATAGTCATAAATGCACTAAATTTATTTGGAAAATTGGAATTATTGTCCATTAACCCTTAGCCCGCCAAATAAATTGTCGTCTGCTATATTTCTCGTCTGCTTCAAGTTTCAAATTGCTTCAAAGTTGCTCAAAATTGCTGAAAATGTTGTCCGAGTGTCAAACAGCTTGGATCCGGATGAGACGCCGAGTTACTCGGTTTCTCATCCGGATTCAAGCTGTTTGCATATGGAGCTATAGTCGTGACTGGCAGGCTAAGGGTTAAAAGTTTCAGAGGTGTATGAATTAAGCCAACACTCAATAGAAAATCTCTTGGTAGTGTTTAATACAGTAGCTTACTTAATGCAGAATAGAAATAATGCTGAAAGTTGTGTGGTTATTATTTTTATCCTGCATCAAGCAGTCACCTGTCTTTAGATATTTCCACACTAGTTTAGTTAGTGGGTGCTTAAATTCGAGAATGACTTCAGTAAAACTCCTCTATTACTTATATATTTATATAAAAGACAGGTGACATTTTAAAGCAAAGTGAAAGTAAAACAGAAAGCTCCTAAAGGTGCTTTCTGTTTGACTGTCGTCTTGCTTTAAGCAGCAACCTGTTATAAACACCTAGCAATTAACATAGTTTAGTGGTCATACAGCGCTCCCTCTTTACAACGACACCCAATGGGAGACAAAAATTGTGTTCGTTGTTCGGAGGGAGTCGTTATAGGGAGGGACATTGGCTTACATTTGCAAACAGCTTGAATCCAGATCAGACGCCGCATAACGTGGTGTCTGATCTGGATTCAAGCTGTTTGTCACGTGTCATTAAGTTTTTTTCTGTCAAAATGTCCATTATATAACTTTGAGAAAAACAGCAGACGACAATTTTAAGCAGACGGTATTGCAGCCATGAAAATGTGGGACATTAATGTTTTGTTTGGGGAACAGCTGCAAGGGTCGTTGTAGAGAGAGAGTCGTTGTTGGGAGGGCCGTTGTAGGGAGGTAACGCTGTAATAGAAACAATTAACATAGTTTAGTGGTCATAATAGAAAGGTTTTACTGTATGTATGTATGTTATATCTTTGAAATAGCTTTAAGCTCATCTTAAACATGCTCAAACTATCTCGGTATGACAGTACATGTTTGTTGTTTATTTTCAGCTGAACATTTAATTAGTCAGTTCCACCAAAGAAAAAGTAACATTCCAAAAGTCAAAAATGGCCTAGACATATCCAGAACAGATGTACTAAGGATTTTAAAAGCTGTAAGTTTTACACCTGATCAAAAGTTCTTGTTTTTTAGATTGACTTTGAAGAATAATTAGCGTTATTGTACTGTCAATATCTGTTTCACCATTGTTTTTAGGTTAAAGGTTTTTGGCAACAAACTTTAACCCATTACCCTATAAATACACTTTTTATGCCTTCAATGTATTCCTTCCCTGAAGAAAATTGTTCCACATTTTACAGTCATGAATAAGTTTGATAAGAAATATTTTCTGTATCCTAGCAGATGGTAGCTTTAAACAGGCTGAAAGTAAAGCAGAATGTGCCTAAAGGCACATTCTGCTTTACTTTCAGCCTGTTTTATGTTGTCATCTGTCTACAAAACTAGAAATAGGCTTTGGGGTAAAGGATTAACTGACTATATCTTTATCATCTATCCCTCAATCAATTTGAAAGTTCACTCAAGTATTCAGTAAGTCAAGGTCATGAGGTTAATATCTAGGTTGCCATGTCTTTAAATATATTTCACATAGAAAATCCTCGTCATCTCTTTACTTATTTTAATTTTTAATTGGAATTCACCAGACTATCTTTGCACTATTAAGTTGGCAAGCCGAAGTCATGAGGTTAATATCTATGTTGGTATGACCATAAATACGATTCACAGTGAATTTTCACTAAGCATCAGTCGCCGAATGCATTCATGTTTCATGTTTTGACATTGTCAAGCTCTAATTTGGAAGCATTTGTGTCTGTCGGTTTTGTAAACTGAAAAGAATATGAAAGATTACCAAGTTGTACTATCAAGCATCTAAATAATTGGGCATGCCGTCTACTGAGAGCTCAATACTGTAAATGTAAAACTTTCTTGTTACTCATTGTTTTCCAGTTCCGGCTGATGAATGAATTCCAACATGAAACAACCACCTACTGGATCAGATACCCAGAAATGTAGGTTAAGTTTTTTAGCTGTCTAATCTGATTTATAAGTTCACTTGAGCCAAAACCTCAAGATGAGCTATTGTGAAAGCCCTGAGAACGCCATGCACCGTCATTAACAATTGCTTCAAATGACATCTCCTCTTATACAGTTTGACAGATTTCAACCAAACTTTACAGGAATGTTCCTTGGATCAAGCTCTTTCAAATTTGTTCAAAGAATTAAAAAACAATGCAGCGCTCTGGTTGCCATGGCAACCAAAGTGAAAGAAAAAGTAAGGAAATCTTTAAAAAATCTTCTTGTCAAAACCTACAAGGGCCAGAGCTTAGAAATTAACTTTAAATAATTAAAAACTAGAATTGTCCATTTTAACATTTGTGAGTGAATGAGTTAAAGCATGGTGTAAGATGCAAGACTAATGGTGTTTGTGGTGATTTTCAGGTATTTGGAGGAAATTTTGGTCAGTACCCTGAACCTGTTGTCTATACACCATGTAGGAGTGGTGGGAACCTCACAACAGTTATCTCCCTTACACTTCATTGCTCTCTTGGATACAAAAGCCCAGTGGTTCATCAAATGGATGGTGAGTCGGTGTAACTTGTATGGTAATGTTTTGCTAACCAATATGATATCGACTCCATAATAAAGTTTGATAAAGAAAATGTTGGAAATGTTCTGTTTAATGACTCTTATTTGGAACACTGGCCAATAGCTCCATTCAAAGCATTCTGTGTTTCTTTTATTTTGCATTAAGCAGCCACTTAGGAGGTTTTATTGCGCTTTTTATGACACAGTCTACAAGCACAGGTTTCACTGTGCAGAAAACAAAATAAGAACCTCATATTTCCAAATATTTCTCCTCAAAGTTTTTGTGTGAAGATTTATAAATACCATCTATGAACATATTGACATTCAATATCAGATTGACATGGATTGAAGCTAATGTGCAGCACATTTGTACAACTAAACTACCTCCCTGAAACTTAAAATGGAAAAATCCAGTTTCCATTTTAGTCTAGTCCATTTCTGACTTTTAAGGGTTGTTTTTGTCAATGTTTGACATTATGACAAACAGTGAAGACCCTGATCAGAGGGCTCCTTTCGGATCAATTCCAGTTTCCATTTTAGTCTAGTCCATTTCTGACTTTTAAGGGTTGTTTTTGTCAATGTTTGACATTATGACAAACAGTGAAGACCATACATGTGATATTTTCTTGGACCCAAATAGGGAGATTTGGAAATTTTAATAGGGAGATTGGGGTGCCAAATAGGGAGCTTTTTTCGCGACACTTTTTTCGCGACAAAACTAGGCGCAGGCGATGAAAATCCAAAACATTTATGTATTTTCATAAGTTAATCACTAATTGCTTTTTTTTTTAAAGTCTATAGACCACTAAGACAGAGACAATTTTCACCCAGAGATAAATTTCTTATAATAATATAGTTCTTATAATACAGTAACTGACATGGGCCTATTATTCTAGTATTTTAGTACTGCAGAAGGATGGTTGTGTAAAGCAGACTGAAAGTAAAGCAGAACACTCTTCATGAGCATTCTACTTCATTAAAAGTTTAAGCCTGCTTTAAGCTAGAACTACCATCTGCTAGGATATAAGAAACATTTCTTATGGTTCTTATATTATTCATGACTAGTACTATACCTATTTTCTTGAGAGAATGAATGAAATAGTTCGAATGGTCTAGATTTCTTTCTATGGAGTTGATCACGAAAGAGTTAGCAACTTAACAATCTGTTATTAATTTTGCAAACAGTATGGATCCAGATGAGACGCCGTATCATCTCATCTAGATAGAAACTGTTTGACACTCATATTTTCTGAAATAAAATGCACAAAAATTAACTCAGATAACTGTTGCAGACGACATTAACTCAGATAATTGTTGCAGACAACAAAGTCTGCAGACGACATTTACTAGCGCCATAAAATGTGCGTAGGTTTAACAACGAAATTTCTACCGCGAAAACTGATTGCAAATCAATTTTACGAGCGTAATTCGTTGTAATATCTAACTTAATAATTAAACATTCACACAAATCGTATGTAACAAACAGAAGAAATTAGGTCCAACGTTTAATTTTAATTGATTGTTAGAAAACGACGCTGGGGAATACTTTTTAGACTAACAAAATCTATGTAGTTCTCGTAGCAAATATTAAGGCGCCCCGTCATTTTGTAACGGTATAATTTTCGAATTATTTTCTGTTACGTGAATATTCAAAGTATTTTGACGTGGAAATCAATTCATAAATGTTAAATTCTGATTAGGTTTCCTCAAATAATTGTGTTTGTCCTGAACTTACTATACGGAGAATTATCTGATTTTAATCCGTTCCGTATCGGGGACATAGAAATATCCTTCGCATCACCGCTTCTAAAAATTGTCGATTCGGGACGAACCTGTCAATCAATTTTTTGATAACCAATTATATCTACTCGGCGGGTGTGGTCAAACTTTAACCAAACATTGTTATGACGCAGCCTGCCATAATAGTGGTACATAATCGATTGCATAACGTGTTTACACGCATCAGTAGCGTTTGGTGATAAGCGTGTGTAGGTATTAATTAGCGGATCATTAGCCAGAGAACTCTGGAGACAATTTAAAGATTTTTAGAGTCGGCAAACGAGGTAAACGATATAAAAGTTCATATTAAAAAAAATGAACCTGGTTAAATGAAATATCGGGAGATTTCGTCTCCCGACGGGGAGATCGTGAGTAGAGGTCTAATTTCGGGAGCTCCCGACCAGATCGGGAGATATCACATGTATGGTGAAGACCCTGATCAGAGGGCTCCTTTCGGAGCCCTCTGATCTGGGTCTTCACTGTTTGCATAGGACAAGTGTACTATTCACATGTACACTTTTTGAAAAGGACGCCTATATGCGGGACTAGGGTTCAAAGGGTTAAGTTGTTTGTCAGTTACAGCTAAGTTTTCATCCCTGTTGCAGCTAAGCTTTCAGTGAAATTCACTTTGCAAGAGCTAAGCTGTGCTTTTGTTTTAACTAAGGTGCTTCTCTGTTTCATGTTTCAGATAAGCGTTGTATGCATCATGAAGTATGCTTTTCCTTTTAACTATAACACTGCATTTTTACCCTGTGTGTAAATTATATTATGATTTTTTCAGCATGGGCATTTCAGCAGAAGCTTTCTACTGGACTTACTAGAGAAGTACCGGCCATTTGTAAGTGGATCATCTTTTAAGTTAACCCTTTTCCTCCTTTTTACATCTTTTCAACTTATAGGAATGCCATTTCATGCTTGTTTGTACCATTTCCTAAAAAAGGTTGAAAATAAAGCAGAATGAGCCTTAAGACTGCTTTAATCTACCATCTGCTAGAATATGGAAAATATTTTTTATGATATATATTCATGACTGTATAAATTGAAACTATTTTCACCAGTGGAGGAATAAATTAAAGTTGTAAAAATGCTTATCTATGGAGTGAAAAATCTATGATGGAAAGGGTAAAGATATAAGAGTAGTAGTAAAATGCCAATTAAATAATCTGTGATAGCTTGTTCTGCAACTGAAAAACCTTACTGTCGAAATATATTGATTACTTAATAGGCTATGTTACAGTTATGGGCAGTTCTACATTGTTTTGTCACCGATATTTCACTGCATTTGATAAAAACTGTGCTTTTGTTAATGAATGAGGTTTAGGGCATTTTTTGAGGAAAAAAGTGTCATGTTTTTAACAGATGTTCAACATTTTGAAATAAGTGTATGCTTTCTGCTTTACTTTTGGCCTGCTTTATGGAGCAAAAAGTACTATCAAAAAGTAGTTGTTTAGTTCAGTTGTTTTATGAAACAAAATGATTTTGTTTTTGAAAGGGGGCCAAATTTCTGTCCCAAAAAGCAAAAACAAAAACCCAACCCAAAACAACATAAACCAACAACACTGTGATAGCATGACATGCCATTTCAGGTTGAGAATGCAGTAAAACACTGTCTGGAGTTTTCTGCAGCCAGGAAAGTGCCATTTGATTTGATGAGTGACATATCAGAGAATATTTCCAAGTCCTCATTCGGTGAGTAATCAATTTAGCAGTTTGAACATATCAGTCAGCCATTTCATGAGAACAAAGGTTCTTCAGATATTGCAAACATTGCAGAAACAAGATCAGTCTCGACATTGGAAGCCAATCATCTGATCATAGTTTGTACTGTTTGTAATAACAGAGATTCTAATATGACACACGTTTTGGTCACTATAAAAATAGAGCAAGCTTATCGTGGTATATCTGAGACGTTTTACAATGCTCTTCCCTACCCTGCTCCTCCCGCATTTTACGTTTTTGAAATGTCTTACGTTATTCCTATAGCCCGTAAAGACCATATACTTTTAACCGGTCATGTTACTGTAATTTCCCCTTTTTTCTGTCTTGTTTCATGTAATGTTTGTTCTGTGCCAGATGGTGGGTCGGTAAATTTGTATTGTGTGTGCGAATTCTCTGCTGTACGTAAATTTGCTGTTAGGTGTTAGATTCTTGTAAAAGCCATGTGAAAAGTTATTCGGTTTTCGGTAGGAAAACTGCATCCCCTGAGGAAATAAGTATGAAACATTTGATTTCCTTTCTAATGAATTTCTTTAAATCTGGTCATGTTAGGATCGAAATAATCTATGTTCTACCGTTGTTAAACTGTATTTTACAACTGTTGGTCGTTGTGCTGCACAAGAATTGACCACTCAGGCCTTTAGCCTTCATGGTCAATTCCTGTGCACCACAACTCCCAAGCGTTGTAAAATACCATTCAACAATGGTAGAACATAGATTATTTCTTAAACAAATACTACTACATGTACATGTATTTACACTGACATTGTAGACTCTAATCAGCTGTGGCTCAGTGCTCCAGGTAAGAGGGAGTAAGATGAACAAATGCTTTATTTTCTCCTTCATTTCAGCACCAAATCATATGGTGTAAAGTCTGATGGTGTTACTTCTCATTAGAATTGGCTTAAAGATAATAATTATGTTCATTGTTGCAAAATGCAATTTAACTGTAAAGATAAAATTATATTGTCATTCATAACATTCCAGAGAGCCGGCGACATTATTTCACTGGTGCAGAACTTGAGTATGCCTACTTCATACACTCTGCCTGTGTTGTCGGAAAGCTGCTGTGTTTTGTGAATGGGAGAAAGTTCTTTCCCATAAAACTCAAAGATTCTGAAGGTAAGTTTTTTTAACTCTTTGAGCCCTAGTCCCGCATATAGGCGTGCTTTTCAAACAGTGTACATGTGAATAGTACACATGTCCTATACAAACAGTGAAGACCCTGATCAGAGGGCTCCAAAAGGAGCCCTCTGATCAGGGTCTTCACTGTTTGTCACAATGCCAAACATTGACAAAAACAACCCTTTAAAGTCAGAAATGGACTAGACTTAGATGGAATCTGGAATTGTCCATTAAAGTTTCAGGGAGGAAAGAGTTAATGCACCTACTAGAAAAAAAAATAAAAATAGAACAGCTTATGTTTGCAAAGTAGTCTTATTTCATATTGATGCTTTATTTTCTTTTATAAATACAGGGCATATATAATGCTATAATAAAGAAAGCCTTCCGCATTGCTTTCGTCCTAGATATTTGCAAAACTTAGATTAGACTGCCAAGTTATCTCCTATTTTATGGTCACTTAACTCAGTCATCCCTGAAACTTTTAATGGGCAACTTCAGTCTAGACCATTTTTGACTACCGTAATTTCCGGCAATAAGCCCGCACCTTCATATAGCCCGCATCCGGCATATTGCCCGCAGAAAAAATAAAAATAAAAAAAGATTCGGCAAATAAGCCGCACCGTCTATATGCCCGCAGCCATATTGTGAAACTTACACGTCGTAAGATTCATCGCTAAGGAGCACCGATTATATGTATTAACGTCTTTGCGTTATCAAAGTAAAATGCTGAATAGTGTTAACTTTTATCCTATGTAATTTTTTATATTAAGCTCTCAATTCCACTGACAACGGTAACATTTTAGAACATTGGTGACCAATGGAAACAGTGTGGATCCAAATGGTTGTATTTGTTGAATAGTTCGATAGTGTCGGGTATGCGTATGAGGTTTGATAAACCCGTGAAAACTTACGCAATACAGGCCGTTAGCTGTTGGAGAACAATAAAGCACCGGTGATTGTATTGGTTGTATTGTTATTCATGCATCCTATTGTGCTTCGTGTTTTTTCATGCAATGAATTTTACCCTTTGCCTGCTAATCGCGAATTGTGTTAAAGTTGCAAACACTCTTGATCCTGTTTAAACTCTGAGTAAAACAGCTTCTCAACAGAATCCAAACCGTTTCACGTTCGTTTTTATATAGTTTCCTTAGTTAACCGATTTTTTCTGATTTAGCAAACAACAGTTTGGAAGTAGATAATATTTCTGCAAAGGGTTAAGTATAGATCTACACAATTTGCAATGTGTATAGATATTCAGAGTATTGAATTTAAGTAGCTATAGACTGCTATTGTTCCTACAGTGTATATACATGGAATATGCCGTGATCAAATTACTGCCGAAAACAGCCATTTTACACTACGATAGCTCTTTTATTTTATTTTTTTCTCCACAATCCCGATAGGCAAAAAGATTTGTCATATAGCCCGCTCCGTTAGATAGCCCGCAGGCCCCTCATTGACTGTTAAAAAATGAGATAGCCCGCGGGCTATTTGCCGGAAATTACGGTATATAGGGTTTATTTTAACGATATATTGCAAAATGACAAACAGCGCAGACCTCTGATCAGGGTCTGCACTGTTTGCATAGGACGTGTTCTCTTCAAAGGTACACTGTTTGTTAATGAAGACTATACTCGTCACTAGGGTGGAATGTGTTAAAATACATACTATCTAATACAGTATAAACTCGGAAAACCGGAGTCCCAGAAATCCGGAATCCTCGGAATACCGAACTTTCTGTCCGGTCCCGATTTTTTTCCTTCTTATTTTAACCAAAAGTAAGTCTCAGAAAACCGGAACCCCAGAATTCCGAAAACCGAACGATTTTCTCGGCCCAAAATGTTCAGACACACATAAAAATTACCTCGGAAAACCGAACATCCACTGTATTTATCACCTCGCGTCTCAAATTTCACCATTTCGATCATGGAAAATTCATTCAACCGAGTCGACCGTTAAACACATCTGGGACACTATAGCGTAAGTGTTAAGATTGCGTAATGGGTGGGGTGTTTGTTGGAGATGACACGAGTATTTCACGGTTGTGACACTTGATTGCTTATTAAAATTAGGCTCCGATCTGACAATGCTACAGTAACAAAATGCGTTACATTGTTCGTAGTTTGTTTCGAAGTACGTCGGCACACTTTACTGTTTAGAATTCAAATTTATAAAAGTTCAGTAAGGCATTCTGAAGACAGAAAGAAAGGAAATAACTCAGTTATATTTCATAATTATTGTTTGCAATTGCGTACTGACTGATTGTGTTGTAGAAGCAAAGTCTTACTGTATAAACTACCGCTCAATAAGGTCATCTAAACGAAAACACCGACACTCGATTTGCACAGCAAAAATTTCCTTTAGCGACATATTCGCAAATTCGGAAACGTTCTTGATTATACTGAACCTACGAACTTCCATAGAATAATGTGCTGCTCGAAATGCGAATAAAGTAAGCCCATCAAAAGTTAAAACTACAGCGGTTGTTTCGTTTTATGATGGTTGCGACAACCTAAAAATTGAAGTGTTTAATTTATTCATAACACAGATGCTTCTAACCGATGGGAATACGTTTATATCCTGTAATTTAACCCTAAAAATACAGAGTAAACACGAGTGCACATTATACGCGGCAAAAAACGGTAAATAATTATTGCGCTATTGTTAAAAATGCTCTGTCGTATTGAAAGTTTATTCTCATTCTTGATCATTCTATCAAACAGTTTTGATCTAGATGAGAATTCACTGTAACGTTCATGTTATTAAGTTATAGGTCCGGTCTGTGAAGATGCTTCAGCCTAAATGTTAGCACTGATTCATGAAAAACTCAGAAAACCGAACACCTCAGAAAACCGAACTTTTTACCTGGTCCGGAGGGTGTTCGGTTTTCCGAGGTTTTACTGTAGTACTATTTTGTTGTTATAGAGCCTGTTTCAATTAAGAAACTGATGGTTGCCATGGTACTGATTGTTGTGGATCCCAGTCCAGTGTTTCACATGCCAAGATCGAACTCAGGTAAAGCAGACTTTCAGGGCTGCCATTCTCCAGATTTTTCGGAAACTTTGGATTTTTATCCTAGCAGATTGTAGCTTAAAGCAGGCTGAAAGTAAAGCATAATGTGCCATAAGGCGCATTCTGCTTTACTTTCAACCTGCTTTAAGTAAACACACTTGAAGAATAGAAAATTTTGAAAACTTAGGATTTTTCATTTTTAAGCAATGGCAGCTCTGCACTTTTTACATTTAATCATGTACATGTATTTGTCTGTTTGGGGAATCTATTTGTCAGGGGTTCCAATTCTCCTGCTAAAACATGAAATTCACATTTTTATACCTTATGATTCTCAAGATTATTTTCAAATTATGCATAAAAACTGTGTAATATAGCCCGAGTAGTCTTCTAGTGACTTTTCAAGCATAAGCTAATAAAATGTTCTCTATTTCTCCAACAGCTTTTGCCAGTCTAAATAATTTTTAAATCTGACCAATCAAAAGCTTTAACGATATCAGACTGAGCTCAAATGCTAAATATAAGCATGGGATCTGGTTTTCAAAGTTAACTTTGCTGTATAGGTAAATTTAAACTAAATAGTTTGAGTTCTTTACAATTTAACTTTGAAACAGGGGCAAGCTCAGCATTAATGAGTTAGAATTACCAAAGGTTTACTATATGTTGGATACATATTTTGCAGAGATCTATGACCCTGCCAAGCTGGTTGCAGATGTGTTGAAGGGATTATGTAGTTCAGAGCAGGCTGCAGAGATCTGTCTATTTCTGGATGAGATCACCAGCACCCTACTGTCCCCTATCTCTCACTTTCTGGATGTAGCAGTAAGTAGTGATATACCTTTATCAGACCATAAACCCAAGAGGGAACAGGCTATCTCAAGATCTATACAGTAATGACCTGTGAAATTAAGACTTTAACTCATTCTTCCCTAAAACTTCATACAGAAAATACCAGGCGCCAATGCAGTCTAGTCCATTTTTGACTGTTTTTGTTGTTGTTTTACAATATATTGCAAAATGACAAACAGTGCAGACTCTGATCAGAGGGCTTCCTTTGGAGATTATCCACTGCAAATAGTCTTAAGAAAGCTTTGTTCCCCTGCAGGGTTTTGTTTATGTATTTGATGTGTATGTAGATAGGCTGCTAGATACTCCTGCTTTTGTTTGCAGTAGAAACTAGTCTCTAGTATGTGGTAGTATATAGTATTGAAACTAAAATACCTTTGCATGTAATTGAAGAGCTATATACAGTAAAACCTGTGTTCAGCAATTTCTCTTAAAAAAGCATTGAAATTGCAGTTAGCTAATTATGCAATACAAAAGTAATTCAGAAAACTCCTACAGGATCTTTCTGCATTACTTTAGTTCTGCATTAATTTTTCATCATTATTCATGACTAAATTCTCTTACTGAATGTCTGCTTTACACAGGTGACATGTTTTTACAGCACTTGAGTTAAATTCAAGTATATGAACAACACATAGGTCTGGTTAGGATGAAAACAGCGCTCAGCTGAATTGTTTCAATATGTTTAATAGGTTATAAGAATGACAATATTTTAAGAGTCTAAAGCAGTTATCTTATTAGAAGCAGTTTTATACATGTACATCTTGATGTACATTTTGGCAGGATGTCTAACAAAAATTCTTTCTTCAGATTTCTAGTTTGTTTTTCTTTTGTCTTAATATAAGTTTATTAAAAAGCACATTCCATTGTTGGTGCATTGATAATATTATCATAACTTAGATTTGAAACACAGTATATGTATTAATATATTTTTTCTGTGAACTATTTAAATGCCCATCATCAGATCTGAACCAGTTCACTTTATTCTCATTACTAAGTTACTTTTCAATGAAGTTCTGCTTTTAAGGTTGGTGTTTATACCCAGTTGCTGAAACAGTGCATAAAGGGCTTCTGGGGGTCTTCCTTTATCTATAGTTCAGAGGACGTTGGGAGATGACAGAAATACTGTTATAGCCACGTGAAATCATGACAAATCCAAATCTGCTTTTATGACCACTCAAATATAAACTCATTGATGTTGTAAATACCTGGTGAAAGTTTAAAGCTGGATGAATGTAAAACAGAAATCTCCCTTTGGGAGGTTTCTGTTTTACATTATTCTTGATTTTAGCCAATACATACCTTAACCCTTTCCCACATAGCATATCTCTAGTATTGAATATAGGTGTCCACTTAAAGCAGGTTGAAAGTAAAGCAGAATGCGCTTTAAGCGCATTCTGCTTTACTTTCAGCCTGCTTTAAGCTATCGTCTGCTAGAATATAGAAAATATTTTGTATTATACATATTTATGAATGTATAAATTGGAACTATTTTCTTCAGGGCAAGAATAAACTGAGTGCGCTAAAAGGCGCTTCTATGGGGGAAGGGGTTAAACACAGAAATCAGCCATATAATAACTTTTGACAGTCATAATACAATGTAGTAGAACTTTGCTGTTATATCAAATACAGTAAAATCTCTTTATAGCGACCACTAAAATTGAGGCTAATAGCTTATATGAAAGACAGGTGAAAGCTAAAAGCAAGGTGAAAGTAAAACAGAGATCTCCTTCAGAAGCTTTCTGTTTTACTTTCACCTTGCTTTAAGCAGCCACCTGCCTAATTAAAAGAAAAAATGTTTAACTTAATTTTGTTGTTGTTATAGATAGGTTTTACTGTATACTTGTCAGCTGGAGTTGTTTCTTTGTGATAGTGCTTCATTTTAAGCATATAGGATTGTGCCACATAAAACTGTTTCTGTAGTTTACTGTTGTTCTTCAGTATTGGGACGATATTGGGTTTGAGGATGAAGTAAGACTTAGTGTGTGAGACTTGACATTCAGCTTGTATGACTGACTTGAGTGAGCCATGTGTTATTGCAGTTCCTCTTCAGCTTGTTTAACATGTACAGTGCTAAGTTCTCATTCATAGAAATATTTCATCTAAGTTTTCATTCATCTCACATGCATAAGAGGAAGGGAGGAATAGGGCTTATATTTATAAATGATAATAGTATCAACACTTAAGAATTCCTTCCCTGGCTAGTTGTATGCAGTAAAAAAAACACTCTATTACAACCACTAAAAAGAAGACTAATTGTTTTATAAAAGACAGGTGGCAGCTTAATGCAAGGTGAAAGTAAGACTGAAAGCTCCTTTAGGAGCTTTCTGTCTTACTTTCACCTTGCATTAAGCTGTAACCTGCCTGAAACACCTAGCAATTAATACAATTTAGTGGTTGTAATAGAGAGGTTTTACTGTATATAGATGATACTTGCCAATATTATAGATCTCAGGTTGAACTTCAGCAGCAAAAGTGGAGAAACATCAAGTACAGATACATGTATGTAGAAAACAGCTGCTTGGAAGGGGACAAATGGATTAAAGTGAACTATATCTTTTTAAAGACAGTTTGCTCATCATGTGAGAGATAAGTTTTTTAAAACAGGCTAAACTCTGTAGCCTATTCTTTATTGGAAAACGGTAGAATAAACTGGGTAACTATTTGTTTTACCAATAGCTAAAAGCAAGAAAAAAGTGAAGAAGAAATCCCTACCACCCTACCAGAGCTTTCATCTGTACCTTTATCTTACTTTAAGCAGTTACCTGTATTTAACCCTTTCCCCCATAGAAGCGCCTTTTAGCGCATTCCGTTTATTCTTGCCCTGAAGAAAATAGTTCCAATTTATACATTCATTAATATGTATAATACAAAGTATTTTCTATATTCTAGCAGATGATAGCTTAAAGCAGGCTGAAAGTAAAGCAGAATGCGCATAAAGCGCATTCTGCTTTACTTTCAACCTGCTTTAAGTGGACACCTATATTCAATACTAGAGATATGCTATGTGGGAAAGGGTTAACTCATTCACACCTGAAGCATCAAATGGACAAGTTCAGTTTACAATTTTTGACTATTTAGGGTGATTATTTCTAACAATATATTGTAATATGACAAATAGTGCAGACTGGGTATACATGATTTGCATAGGACAAGTGTACTTGTCATAGGGGCACTGGTTGTATAGGACTAGCATACTTGCCACTAGGGTTCGGTGAGTTAAATAATGCATTAATACAAAATATGGTCATGTACTCTAAAATGATAGGAGAGTTCTTCTGAAGAGGAGGATGAGGTAAGAGTAAAGATTGGAATAAAATTGTTCAATGCATTTATAGGTTGGTCAGATTATTTTGTTCAGTTTGTTTGAAATGAGCTTTATGAATTATTCTATTCAATCTTTCCCAGTTTGTTCATTTCTTCATCACCAGTAAGGTTAACCCTTTCCCCCATAGAAGCGACTTTTAGCGCATTTAATTTATTCCTCCGCTGAAGAAAATAGTTCCAATTTATACAGTTATGAATATAATTCATAAGAATTATTTTCAGTTTCCTTGCAGATTATAGCTTTAAGCAGGCTGAAAGTAAAGCAGAATGTGCCTTATGGCACATTCTGCTTTACTTTCAACCTGCTTTAAAGACATACGTGTGCAAATAAAATTTCCATAAGAATGTCTTAATACTTTGTTAACACATACACTCAACCATTCTAAGAAAGAAAATAAAAAGAAAGCATTGGGTTATCAGTCTAAATTTTCTAAAATAGGCTTGTACAAATATGACCCTTAATTATTTATGAACACCGCTGAGAAATAAATTTCAAAACTGCAGCTGATTACCTTTAAGTTTCTCTCTTTGCTAATTTTGTGATATTTAATGTTAGTTAAGTGTTATTTCATAACATTGATATAAATGAAGTATATCACAATGGTTTAACTGGTAAAATGAAACAATTAAAAGAATAACTGAGAAGCAAAATTTGCACTGACACTCTCTTTTATAGGAATTTTTTCCATTTTCGAAATAAAAATGTCATAAAAATTACTAAATCTTTATAATCACCCATAATATTTATTCTTAACTTGGCAGAAATGATGATTGCTCCAATGCCCATCAGAAAATGTAAAGAAATCTAGATGTCACCATGCTTATTTATGAAATATGGTCAAAATTCTAACCCTACCCCCTAGATTTTATGCAGAAAAAAACCACCTCCCCCACTAGTCAAATTAGGTCTCTGTTGGCCTAAAAATGAGAAATATTGATCCAACAATTGCTTAAATTGGTTAATATATGAGTGTATATTAATACAACAGCATTTAATAATGTTTTAGTGACTTCAAGGATTTACAGTGCTGCTGATAAAAACAAAAACATGATTTCTGCAAGAAATACCACTCGGACAGTTTTTTCAAATCTTGAAACAGTGCCTGTTTTGAAAGGACTATATTTCACATAATTTACCAACCAGAATTTTTAAAACATTATTTTTATGGTTATAAATGTATTGCAAACCAGAAAATATATAGTAATCAAGGTATTTAAGAAGATTGTTTTTCAGCATTTTTGATTTGCAAGCGTATGTCTTTAAGTGGTCATCTGTCATCAAAACTAGAAACAGGCTACCTCATAGCATCATAAACCTGTTTAAAATATACTCATCACATTTGCAAACAGTGTACACCCAGATCAGAGGGCTCCTGTATGAGCCCTCTTATCAGAGTCTACACTCTTTGCTAATTCAGAGTAATATTTATTAAACTACCCAGAATTCCAAGTAATCTGGTTCATGTTTAGGTGACTAAATATAACCACAAGGGAACTTAATAACCCACAAGAGTTACTTATTTTTGAAAGAGTTAACAGTGAAATTATGCTATTATTACCACTCGGAAGAAAGTTTGATTTTGTTATTTGAGCCAGATGTCTGCTGGACACTTTCCACAATAGCCCCACCAGTGCAAAGACAGGTCATTTAATTCTGCTTTAAGCAGCCACATGTCTTTACCCTTTACCCAATAGTCTATACATGTATATAGTTTTGACTTTTGAGAACAGGTGAACAATTAAAGCAGGTTGAAGGTACAGTAGAATGCTCCCTAAAGGCATTCTGCTTTTCTTTCAACCTGTTTTAACCCATTACCCTATAGCCTGTTTCTAGTATTCAATATAGGCGTCCACTTAAAGCAGGTTGAAAGTAAAGCAGAATGTGCATTAAGGCACATTCTGCTTTACTTTCAGCCTGCTTTAAGCTATCATCTGCTAGAATATAGAACATATTTCTTATGATACATATTCATATCTGTATATATTGGAACTATTTTCACAAGTGGAGGAATAAATTAGAGGCGTCAAAAGGCGTATTTATTGGGTAATGGGTTAAGCTACCATGTGGAAAGACACATTAGACATTTCTTCCATGTTTCATATTCTGGACTTGCTACATGGGGACTACTTTGTGTAGAAATTGAGGTGTAAAAAGGCATGCTATGAATCAATGGGTTAAACAGTAGCATAATACCGGCTACCATCTTCTAGGATACATGAAATATTTCCTATACAGTAAATGTTTGTGACTGAATAAATTGGGATTATTTTCTTCAGTGGAAGAATAAATTAAGGGCGTAAAAAGGCATATTTATTGAGTAATGGGTTAAAATATTCATTGGTTTCTTGTTTCTTAACTTTTTATTATGTTTTTTTATCATTCTAAATTTTTGCATGGGGGGGTCCATTTTTTACAGGGGGGGGTCCAAATATGATAGCGAAATATGGACCCGCGGGTCCATATTTCGCTATCAAATTTGGACCCGGGTCCATTTTTTATGGGGGTCCAATTTTGATATGACACCGGTATGTTTAAGGATTCCTAAACCAATGGGTAGAAGGTAAAGGTGTCATAATGGAAGAAATTAAAATGACAGTAAGGCAAAGACTGAAAGAGCTGCTGGAGATTTTTTGATTTTTTTCCCTTGTTCTGCTTTAAGTTCTGTCTTTATCATTGTCTTTTGAGTGTTTGTAATAGGGGAAGTTACTCTACAATGTTGATGCTATTTTCCCATTGTTGCTCCCCTTGAAATGTTTCCTCAATATGTTTCCACTTGTTGTTTTAATGGTTTATATGTATACAGTATTCAGCAACATTCATAATCAACTTAATAATTGGTTTTTGATGGTTTCAATCTTTGGAACCATCTATAGGCAGCTTCGAGTTTCCAAAATTTTGACTAAGGATCTGTTTCCTTGAATTATAGTTCATATAATTGTTTTTTGAAGTACCTTTAGGTCAATAAGACTGATGGTAGTTTGTGTTACTCTGTTTCATAAACTCTCTTATGACATTTAATATCTTTTAGTAAAATCTGGCATTATAACCACAAGAAGAAAATTCATTGATGGTGGCAGCCAAAAGCAGGATGAAAGTAAAGCAGAAAGCTTCTACAGGAGCTTTCTGCTTTACTTTTATCTTGCTTTAAGCAATCACCTGCCTTACATTTCTAAAACAAAACTTTGTTCGAGTAAAAATTAATTCAGGGCTTAACAGAATAACATGTGTATAGCTAATACTACGTTGATGAACAGAACTTATACAGGAGTGGTTTGGTAAGGTTGCTTATTGTACAATAAAATAAGACACTTTTATTTAACATGAGTATATTTTGGATGAATTCAGGTGCATTCCCCTGAAGAAGATGATGTGGTAAGACATACAGTTAAACTTGTGCAAGGGACCACTGAATGAAGAAACATTGTAGTCTTTTAACCCTTTCAACCCTACAGCCAGCTGTAGAGGTTACTGATTACATATGCAAACAGTAAAGACCCTGATCAGAGGGCTCCTATAGGAGCCCTCTGATAAGGGTCTATACTGTTTGATATTTTCATTGGTTTTTGTTGTCATACCAAAAATGTAACAGAAGACTGGTTCAAAATACTTGTTCTAGAATAGTCCAAAAGTATTATAAATACCAACAAGAGAAATATAGGGTTGAAAGGGTTAACCCTGTCCTCTGTGGCAAACCATGCTAATAATCTATGTCTAACAATGTTTAATCCTTTTCCACCTTAGTCTGTTTCTAGTTTTGAAGACAGGTGACCATTTGAAGCAGTTTGAAAAGAAATGTGCATTCTGCTTTACTTTCAGCCTGCTTTAAGCTACCATCTGCTAGGATATAGAAAATATTTGTCATGGTGCATATTCATGACTGTATATAGTGGAAATTATTTCATTAATTGAAATAAAATATGTTTAAACTAAAAATATCTTCAGTGGAGGAGTATGTTAAAGGCGTAAAAAGGTGTATAAATAGATTACATGTTGTAATAGGTAAAAGCAGGATATTGCTTAAAGCAAGATGAAAGTAAATTATTTAGGAGCCTTTTGCTTTAGTTTTATTTTGCTTTAAGCTGCCACATGTATTCAACATCATTAAGTGTCCTGGATTGAGATGCCACCTGTTGTAAAGATTACAAATGTTTCTTCGTTTTCAGTGGTTGCTCATTACAGGGATAACTGTATGACATTTAAAAACTCTGTTGAAATTAATTTTTTCAAAGTTGAGATTCTTGTTGTTCTGGGTTATTAGGTATAAATTATTGTTTCTTTTATATTCTGTTCAGGTAACCATAATGGCTACCGCACTTGGTTTTTTAGCTTGCATACTGAAGGCCATGGTAGCTAATACTGTCTCTTGTTATTCATCACCTGCCTTAGGTATTGCAAGTCAAAAACTTAGAAAATGAAAACAATGTAAGATACTCTCTTGCTCTGGATTGTCCATTTTTGTCTAGTAAATCCACTGACTTAGAGCAAATTAAAAGGTGTAAAATCTATTAAGTAATGTAATGGGTTAATAGTTTTTAATTTGGAGTACTAACTCATTATTTGCCTAGGGGTCTAGAGGAAATTTTTATCAGAGAAGGGTAAGTCTCACTAGATAGTAATTGTATATAGACTTGGTTAAGGGGATTATTGTGTGCTCTAGATTAATTGTGTAAGTCACTTGGAACCAATAGCCTGTTTCATATACAGTCTTATGACAAAGTATATTTCGTTATAAAGTTAACATCTCCTTTGACAATCTCTCTATGAAATACTTGTTAATGACTTAACACACAAGCGGCAGCTTAACCCATTACCCCATAAATATGCCTTTTTACGCCTTAAATTATTTCACAACTGAAGAAGATAGTTTCACTTTAAATAGTCATTAATATTTATTATAACATATATTTTCTATATCCTAACAGATGGTAGCTTAAAGCAGGCTGAAAGTAAAGCAGAATGTGCCTTAAGGCACATTCTGCTTTACTTTCAACCTGCTTTAAGTGATCACTTATCTGAAATTCTAGAAACAGGCTATGGGGTAATGGGTTAAAGCAGCATGAAAGTAAACAGAAAGCTCATACAGGAGCTTTCTGATTTACTTTCAGTTTGCTTTAAGCATTTATCAGCCTGACAGGAAACAAGCTTTTTATTGAGTGAACATTGTAGTGTATTTTACTGTACTCTTTTTATTGAGTTATATCTATGAGACTGGCTGTTGATCTGTAGTAAACAAAGAGTTATATAATGCACACTGCCATCTGCTTTGTTATAAGACCATGAGAGTTACTCCCTTGCATGCTGCCACAGACAACAAACGATGAAGAGCCTGTTTGTGTGTGGTCATAATAAGAGGGTTTGACAGTATCCTAGTAGGGTATCAGGACAGTTATAATGTTTGTGGGTTGAAGTCTCTGTATGTTTTGTATACATTGTATATATAATTCGTTCTGTCTTAAGTACAGTAAAACCTCTCTATTACGACCATTAAAATTAAGGCTAATTTGTTACATAAAAGAAAGGTGACAGCTTAAAGCAAGATGAATGTAAAACAGAAAGCTCCTGTTTACATATCAGCTTGCTTTAAATCCATGATAATCAAAACAATTAAGTGGTGATAATAGAGAAGTTTTACTGTACTTCACAAGTAGTTAACATAGATATAATATTAGTTATACAGTTTTTTCCCAGGGTACATGAGGATTTATTCCTGGCTGAGGAAAATCATGTTGCCCAAGCCGTTAGGTTACTTGCAACATTACAACTTCTCACTTGCGGCCTTGATCTTTTGGGAATTTCCACTCAATCTTAAGAAGATAACTGACCCTCTTTTCACTGATCTACGTAATATTGGCAGAAATTCTTGAGGATCAAGGGCAGCAAGTGAGAAGTTGTTACGTCCCCAGTGGCTCTGAGGATGTCCACAGTAGTGGAAAACAGTAAACAATACAAAAAAAGTAAGCATTGCGATTTGAAATATAGGATCTGTCATGAGTCGATGTTTAAGACAAGCTGATCTCAAACGAGTCTAGAATTGAAATGTTATTAAGCGAGCCTTGGCGAGCTTAATAACTTTTCTATTCTAGACGAGTTTGAGATCAACTTGTCTTAAACATCGACGAGTGACAGATTCTTTTTCTCACATTACCAACGATTGAGCTATCTTTTAAGCAATATGCACTTTTTTTAACCCCGGTGACGTCAAAACGCCGTTATAAATAGTGACGTCATCAAAGTGTTCTTACACATGTTGGAGATAAGGATATTCGTCATCGTTGTTTGCTATAGAAAACAGGGGTTGTTATATGAGAAATAAATATTCTAAATATCAATTTACCAATGCACTGAGCACTTTCAAGAATCATTTTACTCATGCTAACCTGGAGCCCTGTATATACATGTATATGTATTTGTAGTTTGATGATTAGTTTGTATAAGTAAGAACTGTTTGTAAATACATGTGTATTACACAGTTACATTATATACAATGTCAGTTTGTGTGTATAGATGTGTTTTACATAACTAATTCATGTCAATATAAATGTTTTCAGTATTTTAGTATAAAGGTAAATAATGCTACTTTCTTACCAAAGATTTCCAAGCAACTTCCTCATTGACATTTTTCAAACCAATGCTCACTGATGAAGTGCAAGTCCAATGGCAGCATAAGCCATATCCCTATCCTTCATATAACTGAACAAATCCAACATTTTCTGAACCATATCCTATGGTGTGAGTACTCATTATCATTGGAGAGACGATTCTAATGAGTAGTCACACCTTAGGGTTTAATTCAGAAATAAAGGTTTAAGTTTTTGAAATACTCCCCTTATCTAGAGCTCTGTTGCTTGAGTCTCCACACTAACAGGATTACGGTACTGTAGTATTGAGATGGCAGTGAAGACTTACCATAGAGAGAAACACAAAATGCTGAAATCTTTTACAGAAAGTAGCTTCATTTTTAAAGGTTCACCCTTAACCAAGCCCAGTAACAGACTGTTCCAAGCTAACCCTTAACCCTTTGAACCCTAGTCCCGCATATAGGCGTCAGTTTCAAACAGTGTACATGTGAAAAGTAAACTTGTCCTGTGCAAACAGTGAAGACCCAGATCAGAGGGCTCCAAAAGGAGCCCTCTGATCAGGGTCTTCACTGTTTGTCAGTATGCCAATCATTGACAAAAACAACCCTTAAATGTCAGAAATGGACTAGACTAAAATGGAAACTGGAATTGTCCATCTAAAGTTTCAGAGAGGAAAGAGTTAAACAAATAGTTTGTTGATGGTTTGTGTTACGGTGTTTAACTGTTGATTTTTGATTTCTTACTAATCCACATGAGAGTCACCAGAATTTATAGTGGTGTGAAGAATTTAAGTTATTTTATCCATGGAATTTTGGCCCTGGTCAGAACCCTGAAAATGTAAATCAAGGCTTAACCCTTAGCCCGCCAAATAAATTGTCGTCTGCTATATTTCTTGTCTGCTTCAAGTTTCAAAGTGCTTCAAAGTTGCTCAAAATTGCTGAAAATGTTGTTCAAGTGTCAAACAGCTTGGATCCAGATGAGACGCCGAGTTACTCGGCGTCTCATCCGGATCCAAGCTGTTTGCATATGGAGCTATAGTCATGAGTGGCAGGCTAAGGGTTAATATTATATCCGTAATGAAATAATCCCACCCAACTTATTGACAATTATCAATCTATTAACAGAACACTACCAACACCAACCCAATGTTCATTCCATAATGGGCTGATACTAACAAGGGATGGGAGGGCACTTTATTTATATAGTCTTACATTTAGCAATAACCATATTGTTATTGAAATGATTCTCAACAAAGATGTCCCCCTGTTACTTCACTGAGTGATTCCTTGATACAAAATTGACTGTATCTATATTGATTTGTATATTTATACTAATGATGGATTTTGAATTGATATCAGTTTAATTTCTCGATTAAACAATGATAACAGAGTTGCAAACCATACCTTCCTGATTTGATTAAAGGCACCTAGCTAAACTCTATAGTATTTGCCACAAAAATGCCCAAATCACAACCATACCTTGATATACACAAGAGTAACGAAAGTTCTCCATCATAAAGTCCATTCAACAATAGGCATGATGCTGACCATTGTCCCAATCCTGAGACAATGGGATGACGCATCTGATAAAGCTTATGCGGGACTATAAACCTCAGCAGAAACAACAACAACAACAACAGTTCTCCATGTAATATTAAAAAAAAAAGAAAAAAGTTCTCCATGTTTAAGAAATAATACAATTCTTATTATGAATAGATTTTTATTCACAGTTGACATTATGGTTCCTTCTAACTTCATGCAGATCCTTGTCATCTATAGGTCAAAGATCGCAAATGCGTTTTAAAATGTGGTGTAGTCTTTACAAATATTTAGTCATCTCAAAGAAGAAATGAAATAAATTTCTATTTATGTTTAGTGTACATTCTTGTAAATCTTTAGTTTTGAAATATTGTTTTCAGTGTTTAAGATAAGATAAGATAAGATAATCTTTATTTATAGTCGGTTTCAGTCAAACATACTAACACTAGCTTTAGCTATTGTCTGACATAACAAGATTATCCAGTAACAATTTAAACAAACAATCTGTAATAAAATATGCATTAAAATAGTTAAGAGACTTCTATAAGAGACTCCTATAAAAGCTTTCTATAAGGTGAGATCATAAGTTTAATCATAGTTAAAAATATATTTTTATGCAATACTATGGTAAATAATACAATTTAAAAGATGACATCTTCTTCTAAGCTAAATGTGTATGGAAACAGTCAATTTACCAAAATAAAATTAAAAGGCAACCCAGATAAATGCAATTACAGTAAAACTTCTCTAATATGACCACCAAAAAAAAGCTAAATTATTGTACAAAAGACAGGTGCCAGCGTAAAGCAAAGTTTCCTTAACCCTTTAACTCATAGCCTGTTTCTAATATTTGAGATATGTGACCTATTAAAGCAGGCTGAAAGTAAAGCAGAATGTGCCCTAGGGCACATTCTGCTTTACTTTCAGCCTACTGTAAGTTACTATCTGCTAGTGTATAGAAAATATTTCTTATAGAACATATTCATGACAGTATAAAATGGAACTATTTTCTTTGGCGGATGAATAAAATGAATGCGCTAAAAGTCGCTTCTATAAGGGAAAGGGTTAAGCAGTCACCTATCTTTAACACATACTAAGTAACACAATTTAGTGGTGACAATAGAGAGGTTTTACTGTAGTAGACCATACAAATGCTTACTCCTACAATACCGTTGCTCATTGTTTATGATAGGAGCATCAGGCACCTGGTGAGAAGACCCTACTACATGTAGCCGACATCTTGTCTATGATAGCATCCAGTACCAAGGGTCGAAGACATCTTATATATGGAGAAAACAAAGATATCTTCTCCAGAACTAAGTGAGTACATCTTGGCTGAAAATAATTTCCAATCACAAACAAGAATGGTGACAAATGCCCCCCCCCCCCCCCCCCCTTTGGTGTTTGTCAATGTATTCATTTGGCAAAAAATCATACAGAAGGTTATAAGTGTACTCCTTGCTGTTGTTGTGATGAAAATGTACAAAGAAACAAGCTTTTTCTAGCTTATTCAAATGCATCATCACCATATATATTAGCATCATGACGTCATATTGATGCCATGATGACGTCATAACAAGGTTGGTCAAGAGTCATATTGAGGACTAATTTCTAAGATTAGAAATGATCACATGATCAAAGAGTTATGGCCAGTTAGGATGAGTTATCTCCCTTCCTATTCACTTCAAATAATATAGGATGAGTTATCTCCCTTTCCACCCGATTTACCGCTAAATGACCTCTAAATGACATTGACCTTTGTCAGACATGACCCAAATTGTACTGAGCTCAAGAGCTTCTTGAGGTGAGTACACATACCAAATATAAAGTATCTATCCTATGTAGTTCAAAAGTTATGGCCAAGGTTAAAGTTGTACACAGACAAACAGACAGACCAAAAACAATATGCCCCCAAATAAGTCGTGCGGGGGCATAAAAATTGAACCTATAGTGCAGTCAGATCTTATACTTTACTTTTTCTCGTTGTTAAGCTGCCACCCATATGAAAGTTTGCTAATTATCCAGGTAAAAAAATGGATAATGAAGCACTCAGCTCCTATGTTTGTATGTTATATATATAGGTAAAATTAGATCTTATGGCACACCTATTGTTATCAGTGTTTACAAACATTACAGGTAAACATGCAAGGACACAGTTCAAATATATTTTAACCAGTCACAAAGTATAGCGGCCTCATAGCCGAGGGGTACTATATCTGCCGATATAATGACACAGAATTTTGTATAATTTTTATGGTTTTTGGTTCGAATCTCACTGTAGGCAAACACTTTTTCTTGAGTTTTCTTAAGTTTTATATTTGGAATGGGTTTTTAGAGTTTTGGCACTTTTTATATTGGGATTTCTTTTATTGATTGGAGTAGGTGTAAACAATTTTACAAAAAAAGAAGAAAAGAAATGGCTGTCAATGAGATTTGAACTCGGAATATTTCATACCGCTACACACACTTCTCTCCTTATTCCTCTTGGCCACTGTCTCTCTATTGATGACTACTGGGCCTGAAATATTATAAGGATGAATAAGGCCAACATTACAGGTATGTTTGTTCACATTTAAAGTAGGTTATGTTGATGTGCCATAAGATCAAAAAAGAATGTACCTACATAATTATTATTGTAACTGGTATATCATTGATATTTGTCAGGTCATCAGCAGCTCACATCATTGCTGAGTTCACCAAGAAGGCATTGCTACGGCAACTCCCCCGTGAAGCAGGTCCTCCACCCAGTCCAGCAGTGATTGGTGCTTACCTGTATATCTGTCGCCAGCTCTACAATACATGTGAAGGCCTCCTAGTCCTGTATGCATATGATCTACATTCAGTAGTGGCCGAGGCCTGGAGAGATGTAAGTCTAGATATTCTTTCAGTCTTTGCCTATTTTTTACTTTGTTTAACTGATTCATCCCTGGAAGTTTTAATGGACACTACCAGTTTCCAATAACGTCTAGTTCATTTTTGACTACCATTATTTATGATTGTTCTCATGTATAACAAACTGACAAACAGTGCAGACCCTGATCAGAGGGCTCCTTTAGGAGCCCTCTGATCTTGGTCTACACTGTTTGTATTGGAAAAGTTTACTCTTAAGTTCCTAAAGGACGAGTATACTCGTCGGTAGGGTTCAATGACTTAAAACAGGTAGTTGCTTCAAGCAGGCTTACTGTAAAACAGAATTCTCTATCAGGAGCTTTCTGCTTTACTTTTAACTTGTTTGTCTCCTCCACCTGTCAGGATTAAGGCAACATTTCCTATAGCTCTTAATCAGGACATTTGTAAAAGCATTTAAGGCATTTCTATCAGGGATAGATAGATAAAACCATCAATATGATCAACGTCCTATTCAGTTTCAAATGTGATGGTTTGTATGTTGTGGAGGTGTTATAAATCACCTTAAGTGATAACTCTAGTCTGGCTCAAGCAATCAATACTATTGGCATATTGTTTTGATTCTTACAGGCATCCAGAGACCTGGAGACTGCCAAAACTCCAACCCCAGGAGAAGATGACAGCTCCAGTGACAACTCTAGTATCACAATCAAAGAACCTTATGATTTGTAAGTTTGTCTTTTACTCTGCTAACTTCTACACACGTTTTCTTCTGTACCTATTTACTAAATAATCAATTTACCAAACTTCAGTTTGTATACACTACGAATTAACTACACAATATTTTACTAAACTGCCTATTTACTACACTACCAATTTACTACACCACCTATTAACAACATTTCTAATTTACTACACCACCTATTTACTACACCACCTATTTATCACACTACCAATTTACTACACCACCTATTTACTACACCATCTATTTACTATATTACCTATTTACTACACCACCTATTTACTATACACTACCAATTTACTACACCACCTATTTACTACACCATCTGTTTACTATATTACATATTTACTACACCACCTATATACTACACCACCTGATTATATTACCTATTTACTACACCACCTTTTTGCTATACACTGCCAATTTACTACACCACCTATTTACTACACCACCTATTTACTATACACTACAAATTTACTACACCACCTTTTTACTACACCATCTGTTTACTACACCACCTATTTACTATACACTACCAATTTACTACACCACCTATTTACTACACCATATATTTACTATATTACCAAATTACTACACCACCTATTTACTATACACTACCAATTTACTACACCACCTATTTACTACACCATCTGTTTACTATATTACCTATTTACTACACCACCTATTTACTACACTACCAATTTACTACACCACCTATTTACTACACCATCTATTTACTATATTACCTATTTACTACACCACCTATTTACTATACACTACCTATTTACTACACCACCTATTTACTACACCATCTATTTACTATATTACCTATTTACTACACCACCTATTTACTATACACTACCAATTTACTACACCACCTATTTACTACACCATCTGTTTACTATATTAACCTATTTACTACACCACCTATTTACTACACCATCTGTTTACTATATTACCTATTTACTACATCACCTATTTACTACACCATCTATTTACTATATTATCTATTCATTACACCACCAATTTACTACACTACCAATTTACTATACCACAAAGTATCAACACCACAAAATTACTTCACAGATTTACTACACAATCAATTTACCATGCTACAAATTTACTACTCCACTAATTTTCATTTACTACAGAATGAAGTTACTTTAGCACTGATTTATAACACGACTTACTGCATCACCATTGTATTAAGCAAATTAATTTAATTAAACACACCAGCAATTTACTACATCATAGATTAAGGCATCAATACACAAAAATAAACCAGATGCATGTATTAAGGATAACATATATTTTTTTTGTTCAGAATGATGTTTTATTTTATTTTGTCAGTCAATTTATTATTTAATTTGTGATTGTTGGTAACAGATTGAGTATAAGAAGTATTAGCCATCCATTAGTATCTAATTCATTGATATTTGTTTGTGGTTGGTATTTGTAAGACTTTACATTGATCCTGTGCCATTTCTAACAGAGTGCAATGGGAAGACACTTTGCGAGACAACCTTCTCAACTTTGCCAGCACAGCAAAGGGCATCCTTCTCCTTCAACAGACAGGAGCTCTCAATGAATGTACTTTGTATATGCACTCCAGATATGAGAAGAAACTACAGGTATATGTATCTCTTTATTAAATGAAACATCTATTGATATATAATACAATTATTTATTAAAACACTACAGACTTTAAAAATATAGGACTGGTTTCATAGGCATATCTTAGCTAAGCCATTAGGAGTTTACTGTCTAAACATTCTTCTGCATTAACCTGTTATCCAATAAGTGCACCTTTTTACGCCTTAAGTTTATTGCTTCACTGAAGAAACAAGTTCCAATTTATACTGTCATGAATATGCACCACAAGAAGTATATTCTTAGAATCTATATCCTATCAGATGGTAACTAAAAGTGGACTGAAAGTAAAACAGAATGTGCCTTATGGCATGTTCTGCTTTACTTTCAACCTACTTTAAATAGAAACAAGCTATGGGATAAAGGGTGAAGCTACTTAACCCTTTACCTGATAGCCTAGTTATAATATTGAAGATAGGTGACTACTTAAAGCTGGTTGAAAGTAAAGCAGAATGCGCCCTAAGGCGCATTCTGCTTTACTTTCAGCCTGCTTTAAGCTATCATGTGCTATAATATAGAAAATATTTCCCATAATTCATATTCATAACTGATTAAATTGGAACTATTTCTTCAGGGGAGGAATAAATGAAAGGCGTCAAAAGGCGTATTTATGGGGGAATGGGTTAATGTTTAAAAGACTGCTTATTCATATCTTTTTAGTGGCTACTTAACGTCTGTTTCCCATATGTGCTTCAGTTAGATATAAATGAGAAAACAGTTTGAATAAGTAGAGAAATATTTTGTTTCTGTACAGTAAAACCCCTCTATTACAACCACTAAAACGAAGGCTAATTGATTGTATAAAAGACAGGTGAAAGCTTAAAGCAAGGTGACAGTAAAACTGAAAGCTCCTTAAGAAGCTTTCTGTTTTACTTTCATCTTGCTTTAAGCAGTCACCTGTCTTAAACACCTAATAATTAAATACAATTGTGTGGTAGTAATATAGAGGTTTTACTTGCTTTAAGCAGTCACCTGCCTTAAACACCTATTAACCCTTAGCCTGCCAGTCACGACTATAGCTCCATATGCAAACAGCTTGGATCTGGATGAGACGCCGAGTAACTCGGCGTCTCATCCGGATCCAAGCTGTTTGTCACTCGGACAACATTTTCAGCAATTTTGAGCAACTTTGAAGCACTTTGAAACTTGAAGCAGACGAGAAATATAGCAGACGACAATTTATTTGGCGGGCTAAGGGTTAATTAAATACAATTGTGTGGTCTTAATAGAGATGTTTTACTGTAGATCTATATGATTGATATTTGTGTACAGGTCAGTAAGTGTGAGAAGTTTGGCTACGGCTACATGGTGACACAGGTGGCATCCACAGCACCAGGCATGGTGGCCCTCCGCAAAACAGGTGAGGCAAATCAACACAATTTAACCCATTATAATATTGTCCATTTCTTAGTTTTGAAGACAGGTGACCACTTAATGCAGGTTGAAAGTAAAGCACCCAATTCTTCATTTTGAATACAGGTGACCACTTGAAGCAGGTTGAAAATAAAGCAGAATGTAAGGCACATTCTGCTTTACTACCAGCCTGCTTTGAGCTACGATCTGCTAGCATATAGGTAAATAGTTGCACATTTATGACTTTATATAATGGAAAGTTCTATTTTCATCAATGCGAGGATACATTAAAGGTGTAAAAGGCATATTTATGAAGTAATGGGTTAATCCATTCCTCTGCATAGACACTTTATAATGCCTAAACTCATTCCTGTGCATATGGGCATAGCAATTCCTTTACTGTACTGATTGCCATATTATTCTTGTTTGGGAAAAAAACCTCAAAAGTCGCTATAAATTGACCATTTGTCACTAAATGGAGTGGAGTAGTCCAGTGCAAAATTTAGCGTTTAGTTTTGTTTAGTTTGATGTTTTGGTTTCATCTGTTAACCTGTTTCATCATAGTTTGTGTCTTGTTTTGAAGACAGGTGACAACTTGAAGCAGGTTGAAAGTTAAGCAGAATGCGCCTTAAGGCGCATTCTGCTTTTCTTTCAGCATGCTTTAAGTCTCCATCTGCTAGGATATAGAAATTATTTAATATGGTACATATCCATGACTTTATAAAAATAGAAATATTTTCTACAGTGGATGCTTAATTGATTGTCAAACAAACACACTTTATTGTGATAAAGGCCTCCAGCCCAGACACAGCATATCAAATATGAAATACATAGTGTGTGACAAATACAAATACAGTGACAAATACAAATACTGTGTTCCCCCAACAACGGCTCTCTCCTTACAACAACCCTTAAGACCATTTCCCAAACAAGGCAATTATACGTCTAATTCTTTCACTATTGCAATATCCTCTACTTAAACTAGTCTACTGTTTTTCTCAAGTTACATAATGGACATTTTGACAAGAAAAAACAAACAAAACAACACAATGACGATGAATAAATGAAAGGCATATTTATGTGGTAATGGGATATATGTATGACTCATGCACAAGTTACTGTATATTTACAGACTACCTGAAGGCTCTGATCACTGAGTTGTGGTCAGTGATAGAGTGTGGTCCAATAGATGTGACACTGTTTACCCCTAGACCATGGCCAGTTGATCCCATCGATAGAACAGCTCATAAGGTACCGTAATAACTCTGACCTTAGAGTTTTATTCAAGTGAATACCATAAAAGTCCTAAAAAATTGGACGCTCTGTATAACTTCTGTAATTGTTCTAACATTTGAACTTATTGCTTTATCCCGTTAATTAGTCCAAAAGGTGCAAACTGAATGGCAAATAGTGTAGACCCTTATCAGACTGCACCAGAAGGAGCAGAGCCTCCATTGCCTAGTGGTTATAGTAGACCCGATAAGAGAAACAATCGTTCCAATTGTGAATACATTCTGAAATTTGGCACGGTGATTCATTTGGGGTGTCAAAAATATGAAATGGAAGGGTAGCCCAAAATCTGAGCAGGCGAAGGTGTCCATTTTGGAATTAAAAATGGTGGACCCTAAATTTACGATTTTAAACGTATCTCGGCTAAGAATGCACATAGAGTTCTGATTTCAGGTGCAAAATATATGCTATTGGGGTCTACATCATTTGGTACATATTATAACTTTGCTTGCATGGCAGCCATTTTTTAATTCCAAGATGGCGGCTGTTAAAGAATTGTTTCAATATGTATTGTGTAGAGTCATATATTAAAGTACTACAACTGAGGCCCAATAGCATGTTTGAATCTGTGACTGACAATTTTTAAGCTCCTCAGCACTGTGGGTTCAAATCCTGGTCTGGGCACTTCTGACTTTTAAACTTGGCTTGTGGGAGGTTGGTCTTCCGCCACTGTAATTAGCTGGACGTCGCAATATGACTGAAATACAGTTAAAGCGAAGTAAAGTGATATTGAATCAAAATCCAGAAGGAGCAGTCTGATCAGGGTCTTTACTGTTTGCTCATTCCTGTCTGTCCAATACTTAAGGTCATTAGAGTAACTGAATTTCTTAGATTTAGTTGTGTTGTTTTATAAGCAGTCTAGATTAGACAGACTATTTCTTTTTGTTTTATTATCACTCTGCATGTTAATATTCTATAAAACTTACTCTGCAGTGCAAAGCCCAGACAACTGAATCTTTTTTGCTGTTTAACCCTCAACTTCATAGAATTTACATTGTTGAAAACATAATTGCTATGGGATAAAGGGTTAATGCATGAAAAGGAGTTATTATGAGGGACATGCTTGAATATAGTATGGCTTTTTACATTGTTTTTCTGATACTTGCAGCACCTGATTCGACTATTGAATGTTGTGTCAGCGTTCCCGTCTCTGTATGAGATGTTAGCAGATTGTCCTCTCCCAAGTAAAGGCAGCTATGGAGTAAGAGAGATACCAGACTCATTGATTGTAAGTAATCAGTGCATCCTTATCACTGAACAGGTTTCAGATACAGCTAATAGCAAAGTTACAGTATCTTAGTTGAAAAACAGGAACGCAAATGATATATGAGCTGTACCATAAGAAAAACCTGTCTTATTGCATTGCAAACAGGCCAGCCGCCGCATCAAAGATGCAGTCCCTGGTATTGATCTACACTGTTTGACACCCGCAAGCATCCTTAGCATTTTATGTAGCTATATTATATATAGTATTAGGTAGTGTAGACCAAACTCAGATGCAGAGCCTGAGATGATAACAGTGCTTTGTCTGTACAAAGTTGCATTAATGCATTAAGGCAGGTTTTGCCATGGCATGGCTTATATATATTTCTTGCTGTTCCGAAGCAATGTATGGTAAAAGTTGTGTTAAGCATCCACTATTTGAAAATGCATTGGACTCTCCAAAGACAGATTTTATGGAGTTTAATGCAAGATAGACCAAAGCACACTCCATGAAATGGAGCTTTTTGCTTTATTTTTGTCCAGCAGTTTGTGGTCATTCATATTAAAGACTGGAAACTCATCTTCTTTCATGTGGTCGCATATGTTTGGTGTAAAAGATAATCATAATTATTTTGTGTCCAACCCTTAAGTTTTTAAACGTCATTTCCAAATCTTGCTATTTTCAAGATGAAAAACATGACCAAAACCTAGATTATGAGGCAGAAAATAACACTAATATTGCTCTTGTTGAAAAAATATGACAGGCATACAGCCAAATTTGTCTAAGACAACCTTTCTTTGCAGAAGCAGTCTGATCTTGAAAGGCTGGTAATTGCTTAATGCAGAACAAAAGTACAGCAGAAATGTTTCATAGGATCTTTTTGCTTTATTTTTGTCATACAGAAAGCTGCAGATACATCATATAATAGTTGACTGCTTAAGACAAGTTAGACTAAAGAAATTAAGAACATAATGCCATGTATTAAAGCTTCTTTAAAAGTTATCTGTTTGTCTTACATATTAGACAACTTTTTGTATAAAAAACATCAACAAAAAGTAGTGTGTTTGTTTCTTAATTAGTGACCAGCAACCAGTCAGACAGTTTTGTAGAACAGGTATCTTCAAACAAGGTGAAGAGAAAAGTCACACGAAGAGCTTTCTCCTTTCTCCTTTACTTCATCCTATATCCCATTACCCCATAAATGCGCCTTTTTACACCTTTAATTTATTCCTTCACTGTAGAAAATGGTTCCAATTTATAAAGTTATGAATATGTATAATAAGAAATATTTGCTATATACTATCAGATGGAAGCTTAAAGCAGGCTGAAAGTAAAGCAGAATGTGCCTTAAGGCACATTCTGCTTTACTTTCAACCTGCTTTAAGCGGTCACCAATTTTCAAAACTAAATTCAGGCTATGGGGTATTAAGCATCTAACTATTTGAAAGACAAGTAATCATGAGATTTATAAATGTTACTAAAGAGAGCTTTTAGGAGGTTATCAAATTGGAAAACATATTTTAATCTCTGTATTCATTTTCCACTGTCCTGATTTTCTGCCCTGTATTGTAATTGCAAGTCACTGTTGTTATTTTTCAGGGTCTAATGGATCGCATCATGATTCTGAATGCCCCTGCCAAGTCCCACTCCCTGTTTAATGTAGAGCAGTCACATGCCTTTGGACTGAGGTAAGAAAACCATGCAATGTAAATTCTGTTACCACCATAGACAGCTAAAGTTATTTTTTTAACAGAATCACATTAAAGTGCTCCTATCTAATCCTCCATAATAGCCACAAAAGACTGCCCTCTGATCTGGGTATACACTGTTTGCAAATGTAATGAGTATATTTTAATTAGGTCCATGGTGTTGAAAGAGTTAAGTTGTGTTTTCCCCATATTTCAGTGTATTAAGCATGATGATCTCGTGCCTTGACTCCCTACTACTGATGCAGTCACAGTATAAGAGTTAAGTTGTGTTTCCCCATATTTCAGAGTATTAAGCATGATGATCTCGTGCCTTGACTCCCTACTACTGATGCAGTCACAGTATAAGAGTTAAGTTGTGTTTTCACCATATTTCAGAGTATTAAGCATGATGATCTCGTGCCTTGACTCCCTACTACTGATGCAGTCACAGTATAAGAGTTAAGTTGTGTTTCCCCATATTTCAGAGTATTAAGCATGATGATCTCGTGCCTTGACTCCCTACTACTGATGCAGTCACAGTATAAGAGTTAAGTTGTGTTTCCCCATATTTCAGAGTATTAAGCATGATGATCTCGTGCCTTGACTCCCTACTACTGATGCAGTCACAGTATAAGAGTTAAGTTGTGTTTCCCCATATTTCAGAGTATTAAGCATGATGATCTCATGCCTTGACTCCCTACTACTGATGCAGTCACAGTATAAGAGTTAAGTTGTGTTTCCCCATATTTCAGAGTATTAAGCATGATGATCTCGTGCCTTGACTCCCTACTACTGATGCAGTCACAGTATAAGAGTTAAGTTGTGTTTCCCCATATTTCAGAGTATTAAGCATGATGATCTCGTGCCTTGACTCCCTACTACTGATGCAGTCACAGTATAAGAGTTAAGTTGTGTTTCCCCATATTTCAGAGTATTAAGCATGATGATCTCGTGCCTTGACTCCCTACTACTGATGCAGTCACAGAATAAGAGTTAAGTTGTGTTTTCACCATATTTCAGAGTATTAAGCATGATGATCTCGTGCTATGACTCCCTACTACTGATGTAGTCACAGTATAAGAGTTAAGTTGTACGTTTCCCCATATTTCAGAGTATTAAGCATGATGATCTCGTGCCTTGACTCCCTACTACTGATGCAGTCACAGTATAAGAGTTAAGTTGTGTTTTCCCATATTTCAGAGTATTAAGCATGATGATCTCGTGCCTTGACTCCCTACTACTGATGCAGTCACAGTATAAGAGTTAAGTTGTGTTTTCCCCATATTTCAGAGTATTAAGCATGATGATCTCGTGCCTTGACTCCCTACTACTGATGCAGTCACAGTATAAGAGTTAAGTTGTGTTTCACCATATTTCAGAGTATTAAGCATGATGATCTCGTGCCTTGACTCCCTACTACTGATGCAGTCACAGTATAAGAGTTAAGTTGTGTTTCACCATATTTCAGAGTATTAAGCATGATGATCTCGTGCCTTGACTCCCTACTACTGATGCAGTCACAGTATAAGAGTTAAGTTGTGTTTCACCATATTTCAGAGTATTAAGCATGATGATCTCGTGCCTTGACTCCCTACTACTGATGCAGTCACAGTATAAGAGTTAAGTTGTGTTTCCCCATATTTCATAGTATTAAGCATGATGATCTCGTGCTATGACTCCCTACTACTGATGCAGTCACAGTATAAGAGTTAAGTTGTGTTTTCACCATATTTCAGAGTATTAAGCATGATGATCTCGTGCCTTGACTCCCTACTACTGATGCAGTCACAGTATAAGAGTTAAGTTGTGTTTCCCCATATTTCAGAGTATTCAGCATGATGATCTCGTGCCTTGACTCCCTACTACTGATGCAGTCACAGTATAAGAGTTAAGTTGTGTTTCCCCATATTTCAGAGTATTAAGCATGATGATCTCGTGCCTTGACTCCCTACTACTGATGCAGTCACAGTATAAGAGTTAAGTTGTACGTTTCTCCATATTTCAGAGTATTAAGCATGATGATCTCGTGCCTTGACTCCCTACTACTGATGCAGTCACAGTATAAGAGTTAAGTTGTGTTTCCCATATTTCAGAGTATTAAGCATGATGATCTCGTGCCTTGACTCACTACTACTGATGCAGTCACAGTATAACAGTTAAGTTGTGTTTTCACCATATTTCAGAGTATTAAGCATGATGATCTCGTGCTATGACTCCCTACTATTGATGCAGTCACAGTATAAGAGTTAAGTTGTGTTTTCACCATATTTCAGAGTATTAAGCATGATGATCTCGTGCCTTGACTCCCTACTACTGATGCAGTCACAGTATAAGAGTTAAGTTGTGTTTCCCCATATTTCAGAGTATTAAGCATGATGATCTCGTGCTATGACTCCCTACTACTGATGTAGTCACAGTATAAGAGTTAAGTTGTGTTTCCCCATATTTCAGAGTATTAAGCATGATGATCTCGTGCCTTGACTCCCTACTACTGATGCAGTCACAGTATAAGAGTTAAGTTGTGTTTTCCCCATATTTCAGAGTATTAAGCATGATGATCTCGTGCTATGACTCCCTACTACTGATGCAGTCACAGTATAAGAGTTAAGTTGTACGTTTCCCCATATTTCAGAGTATTAAGCATGATGATCTCGTGCCTTGACTCCCTACTACTGATGCAGTCACAGTATAAGAGTTAAGTTGTGTTTCCCCATATTTCAGAGTATTAAGCATGATGATCTCGTGCCTTGACTCCCTACTACTGATGCAGTCACAGTATAAGAGTTAAGTTGTGTTTCCCCATATTTCAGAGTATTAAGCATGATGATCTCGTGCCTTGACTCCCTACTACTGATGCAGTCACAGTATAAGAGTTAAGTTGTGTTTCCCCATATTTCAGAGTATTAAGCATGATGATCTCGTGCCTTGACTCCCTACTACTGATGCAGTCACAGTATAAGAGTTAAGTTGTGTTTCCCCATATTTCAGAGTATTAAGCATGATGATCTCGTGCCTTGACTCCCTACTACTGATGCAGTCACAGTATAAGAGTTAAGTTGTGTTTCCCCATATTTCAGAGTATTAAGCATGATGATCTCGTGCCTTGACTCCCTACTACTGATGCAGTCACAGTATAAGAGTTAAGTTGTACGTTTCTCCATATTTCAGAGTATTAAGCATGATGATCTCGTGCCTTGACTCCCTACTACTGATGCAGTCACAGTATAAGAGTTAAGTTGTGTTTCACCATATTTCAGAGTATTAAGCATGATGATCTCGTGCCTTGACTCACTACTACTGATGCAGTCACAGTATAAGAGTTAAGTTGTGTTTCCCCATATTTCAGAGTATTAAGCATGATGATCTCGTGCCTTGACTCCCTACTACTGATGCAGTCACAGTATAAGAGTTAAGTTGTGTTTCCCCATATTTCAGAGTATTAAGCATGATGATCTCGTGCCTTGACTCCCTACTACTGATGTAGTCACAGTATTAGAGTTAAGTTGTGTTTCCCCATATTTCAGAGTATTAAGCATGATGATCTCGTGCCTTGACTCCCTACTACTGATGCAGTCACAGTATAAGAGTTAAGTTGTGTTTCCCCATATTTCAGAGTATTAAGCATGATGATCTCGTGCCTTGACCCCCTACTACTGATGCAGTCACAGTATAAGAGTTAAGTTGTGTTTCCCCATATTTCAGAGTATTAAGCATGATGATCTCGTGCCTTGACTCCCTACTACTGATGCAGTCACAGTATAAGAGTTAAGTTGTGTTTCCCCATATTTCAGAGTATTAAGCATGATGATCTCGTGCCTTGACTCCCTACTACTGATGCAGTCACAGTATAAGAGTTAAGTTGTGTTTCACCATATTTCAGAGTATTAAGCATGATGATCTCGTGCCTTGACTCCCTACTACTGATGCAGTCACAGTATAAGAGTTAAGTTGTGTTTCCCCATATTTCAGAGTATTAAGCATGATGATCTCGTGCCTTGACTCCCTACTACTGATGCAGTCACAGTATAAGAGTTAAGTTGTGTTTCACCATATTTCAGAGTATTAAGCATGATGATCTCGTGCCTTGACTCCCTACTACTGATGCAGTCACAGTATAAGAGTTAAGTTGTACGTTTCTCCATATTTCAGAGTATTAAGCATGATGATCTCGTGCCTTGACTCCCTACTACTGATGCAGTCACAGTATAAGAGTTAAGTTGTGTTTCCCCATATTTCAGAGTATTAAGCATGATGATCTCGTGCCTTGACTCCCTACTACTGATGCAGTCACAGTATAAGAGTTAAGTTGTGTTTCCCCATATTTCAGAGTATTAAGCATGATGATCTCGTGCCTTGACTCCTTACTACTGATGCAGTCACAGTATAAGAGTTAAGTTGTACGTTTCCCCATATTTCAGAGAATTAAGCATGATGATCTCGTGCCTTGACTCCCTACTACTGATGCAGTCACAGTATAAGAGTTAAGTTGTGTTTCACCATATTTCAGAGTATTAAGCATGATGATCTCGTGCCTTGACTCCCTACTACTGATGCAGTCACAGTATAAGAGTTAAGTTGTGTTTCACCATATTTCAGAGTATTAAGCATGATGATCTCGTGCCTTGACTCCCTACTACTGATGCAGTCACAGTATAAGAGTTAAGTTGTGTTTCCCCATATTTCAGAGTATTAAGCATGATGATCTCGTGCCTTGACTCCCTACTACTGATGCAGTCACAGTATAAGAGTTAAGTTGTACGTTTCTCCATATTTCAGAGTATTAAGCATGATGATCTCGTGCCTTGACTCCCTACTACTGATGCAGTCACAGTATAAGAGTTAAGTTGTGTTTCCCCATATTTCAGAGTATTAAGCATGATGATCTCGTGCCTTGACTCCCTACTACTGATGCAGTCACAGTATAAGAGTTAAGTTGTGTTTCCCCATATTTCAGAGTATTAAGCATGATGATCTCGTGCCTTGACTCCTTACTACTGATGCAGTCACAGTATAAGAGTTAAGTTGTGTTTCCCCATATTTCAGAGTATTAAGCATGATGATCTCGTGCCTTGACTCCCTACTACTGATGCAGTCACAGTATAAGAGTTAAGTTGTGTTTTCACCATATTTCAGAGTATTAAGCATGATGATCTCGTGCTATGACTCCCTACTATTGATGCAGTCACAGTATAAGAGTTAAGTTGTGTTTCCCCATATTTCAGAGTATTAAGCATGATGATCTCGTGCCTTGACTCCCTACTACTGATGCAGTCACAGTATAAGAGTTAAGTTGTGTTTTCACCATATTTCAGAGTATTAAGCATGATGATCTCATGATATGACTCCCTACTACTGATGCAGTCACAGTATAAGAGTTAAGTTGTGTTTCCCCATATTTCAGAGTATTAAGCATGATGATCTCGTGCCTTGACTCCCTACTACTGATGCAGTCACAGTATAAGAGTGAAGTTGTACGTTTCCCCATATTTCAGAGTATTAAGCATGATGATCTCGTGCCTTGACTCCCTACTACTGATGCAGTCACAGTATAAGAGTTAAGTTGTGTTTCCCCATATTTCAGAGTATTAAGCATGATGATCTCGTGCCTTGACTCCCTACTACTGATGTAGTCACAGTATAAGAGTTAAGTTGTGTTTCCCCATATTTCAGAGTATTAAGCATGATGATCTCGTGCCTTGACTCCCTACTACTGATGCAGTCACAGTATAAGAGTTAAGTTGTGTTTTCCCCATATTTCAGAGTATTAAGCATGATGATCTCGTGCTATGACTCCCTACTACTGATGCAGTCACAGTATAAGAGTTAAGTTGTACGTTTCCCCATATTTCAGAGTATTAAGCATGATGATCTCGTGCCTTGACTCCCTACTACTGATGCAGTCACAGTATAAGAGTTAAGTTGTGTTTCCCCATATTTCAGAGTATTAAGCATGATGATCTCATGCCTTGACTCCCTACTACTGATGCAGTCACAGTATAAGAGTTAAGTTGTGTTTCCCCATATTTCAGAGTATTAAGCATGATGATCTCGTGCCTTGACTCCCTACTACTGATGCAGTCACAGTATAAGAGTTAAGTTGTGTTTCCCCATATTTCAGAGTATTAAGCATGATGATCTCGTGCCTTGACTCCCTACTACTGATGCAGTCACAGTATAAGAGTTAAGTTGTGTTTCCCCATATTTCAGAGTATTAAGCATGATGATCTCATGCCTTGACTCCCTACTACTGATGCAGTCACAGTATAAGAGTTAAGTTGTGTTTCCCCATATTTCAGAGTATTAAGCATGATGATCTCGTGCCTTGACTCCCTACTACTGATGCAGTCACAGTATAAGAGTTAAGTTGTGTTTCCCCATATTTCAGAGTATTAAGCATGATGATCTCGTGCCTTGACTCCCTACTACTGATGCAGTCACAGTATAAGAGTTAAGTTGTGTTTCCCCATATTTCAGAGTATTAAGCATGATGATCTCATGCCTTGACTCCCTACTACTGATGCAGTCACAGTATAAGAGTTAAGTTGTGTTTCCCCATATTTCAGAGTATTAAGCATGATGATCTCGTGCCTTGACTCCCTACTACTGATGCAGTCACAGTATAAGATACAGGAGACATTGCTGGCAGCCCAGGCCGACAACCAAATCAACAAAGACCAGTAAGTACTTACTAGTATCTCTTACCAGTATGTGTATAGGATATAAAAATCCTTCATGAGTAATCATGTAGGATAGGAATGTCTTCCCTGAGGCTCAGAAAGTTCATGCAGGGAAGGCTTGTCGATTCCCTGTGTAATTTTTCTGACCCGTGGGGAAGTCATTTCTTTCCTACATTAACAAAACAAATGTGGATTTTTTTTCTCCTGTTTGAATCATTTTAACAAAGGACAGATTACCAGTTCATTGCAGTGTGTGGAATTCTTCTTTTGCCAAAATGTGAGGTTGTTTCTGATAACGTCATCACAAATGATGTCATTTGGTGACCTGCTTCATGTAGCGTTCATGGATAAGCAAGGCTTGACTGCAATAATTGATAACACGTTATATAGAAGATAGAGTCGTTCTCTAAGTGGCAAATCCCTATCCCATATAGGCAAAAATGGGACAAAAAGTAGTAAATCACAATTTTTAGCATTTCAGCATGACACACATTTTGTCTATCAGTGAGGAAAGAAATAACTTAAGCATTATGTTTTCATTTTTACACTATTTCTGAAAATAATCTCCCTCCCCTCCCCCTCCCAAAACAACAACAACAACATTCCCCCTCCCAAAACAACAACAGCAACAAAACACCATTTGCTCTTTTTTTCCAGAAAAGAGGTGATACTTGATGCATCATCGATGGAGCGTAACAATATCCTTGTGAGATCATATTTAATTGGAGGTCCTACAGAGAGAGTGCTTCCCTCACGGAATTTAGAGGTAATCATTGTCAAAGGCAGAGTAATTATTTGTCAAAGAACTAGTGGTGTTTCAATACAGAAAAGCTATCTATACTCACTGAATTTAAAAACTGTGCATTGGGAATAGCTTTATAAATAATAGTAATAACAAACCAGATATAAATTGACTTTGTTATCGTGCTATTTTAAACATCAATCTAACATTTCATAAGAGTCATTAATGTGATATGTTAATCATGAGTGTACTGCCATGCCTTTTTGTCGTTAAGGGTCAAAACCCATGTCACATAATTAATAACGCATGTTTCCTCCGTTTGCATCAAAGCAAGCACGGCATCATCGTCGAATAGACCTCCCTAACGCTGCGAAAAACTTCTGAGGAATGTCATTCAATACAATGAATTAACAATCAGCCAGCTGTTTCAACGTTACAGGCTGTTTCAGTTGACGTCGCAAACGGCGCATACTCTCATCCCAAACGTGCTCAATTTGCGTACAATCTTGAAATTGCGGACTCAGTGTCCTCGATGTTGTTTTGTCTGTAGGAAGGCAGTGACAACACACGCTAGCAACTTGTTGGTGAGCGCTGTCATGATGGCAGACAATATGGCGGGTTTTACGTCAAAACGGGACATACAGTAGGACGTCACGGACGGATTCAAATTTTTCGTTATCTTTACCACACTGTCCTCCAGCTGTTTATACGAAATACTGGAATGTTTCGAGCCGTAAAGTTTGAAAACTGAAAACGCTTACGCACATGTGTAACGGGAAAATACGTATCTTGTCAACGTTACGTTAATAGCGTTATCCCTGGTCACAGGTTCTAGCGAGCATTGCCAATTCGTCGATACGTCTCCATAATGACAACATAATGTTACGATGAAGGCCAAATTGGCCTTCGCCATCATTTTTCTTCATTCCAGCCTCTAATATGCTGACTGAACATAAACGCGCATTTTAAGACAGCCGTGAAATAGCCGTCATGAATGATAAAACAAACCTTACTTGTTTTCCCGATTATTTGCTTACAAAACAACCAGCGTGCATTCGAAACACGTTGCATGTACCATACAAATGGATGTACTGACCAGTTTATGTCAAAATAGACTTACATCTTTTGACACGTAAACTTAACGTAAATTTCGCGAAAAGGGTAACCAATACATTCTTCAGACTTTATTCAGCTGTATTAACCGTATTTACTTGAGCTAATTGAAAACGTGTACATTTAAAACAAATTTTAACCATGCACAGTTTTTAAATTCCGTGAGTATATTACAACCCAGAGCACCAGATAAGCTTAGTTTTTCAAAACCTAAAATCTTTATTTCTGAATTAAACCCTATGGTGTCACTACTCATTAGAATCGTCTCTTCGAGACGATTCTAATGAGTAGTAACACCATAGGATTTGGTGCTAAAAAGAGTGAGAAAATGTTGGATTTGTTGAAAAAACTACCTCTTATCTGGAGCCCTGACAACCATTAAATTGTAATACTTATTAGTTGTTTAAGACAGATGACTGCTTAAAACAAGATGACAGTATAACAGAAAGCTCCTTTTAGGAGCTTTCTGTTTTACTTTCACCTTGTTTTAAGCTGTCACCTGTCTTTTATACAATCAATTAGCGTTCTTGTCAGTGGTCGTAGTAGAAAGGTTTGACTGTACTTAATAGAAGTCTCTTTCAGTAATATGAAAAATGCATAAACTAGATAAGATCTGTTTTATATCACTGAAAAACAATGAAACATGTGTTAATTACCGGTAACCCATTACTCCATTAGCACACCTTTTTATGCCTTTAATTTATTCCTCTACTGAGGAAAACAGTACCTTGATACTTTCATTATTAAGCACCATAAGCGGCCCTTGGCTGAAGTTCTTACCTTAGTTGTGTGTTTCGCTGGGCATTGTACAGTGTTCAGTTGCTTCACACTAACACAATAGGTAAGAAATGAAACCAATGGGGCCAATAGAAAAAAGTTGTTATCCTTTTGAGCAGAGAGAACCGATCTCAAATCATCTTTAGGGATAAAGCGAGATCAAGCACCCTTAAAGTTTTACTTTGTCAGAATGGAGTTGCTCATGGGAAGCTATGTTCAGCTCTGTTACTGGCCTAGTTTAGTGGAGTGCCTCAATATGGTTCATCTCATTCAATAGCAGCTCTATACCCTTTATTGGGTATTTAAAATCCTCTGAAGACGGAGCATGGCTGCCTATATGGCGAGGTACAGTTAAACCTCTATGTATCGAACTTCGATAAATCGAATACCCCGTTGTGTCGAAGTTTTTTTGAAATCGTGATCTTTTCCACTATATATTCCTCGTAAAAACACATCAATGAATCGAAGTTATGTGTATCGAATTCCCCATTGTATCGAAGTTTTTATCCAGTCCTTTTCATATAAATCCAGCATAAAATACCACAAATGTATCGAACATCCATTACCTGTCAACTAAAGTGGATCAACGGATTACATGACTCGCTAGACTGATGCTAATTTTTCACACCTTCGCGTGTGAACACGCTGGGGGTGCTCTTTTAATTCTGCATGCACAATCTGTGTTATCAGTAATAATTGGGTAAGTTTGTCATTTAATTGTTTCACAGTTTTCGTTAATGATATTGACAACGCCGCCATATTTAAAGGGCTTGATGACGGGAATGACACCAATTTATCGAAATGAGTAAATAAACCGCAAGGGCTGTTTTGGACCGACAATTAACGAAACAAGCCAAACTTTGTGAGAAGTTTAATAATGCTGATAAACTAGTGGTCGGCGTTCTATTATCAGAGCCACAATATGGCAGATGCGCTCCAATCATGGTCTGTCCGGTGAAAGACGCGGTAACCAATCCGTGGGGATAGCTGGGCAGACCCATCTCACAACGAACGACAACTCTGTTACGAGATTGATAACGATATTACTGTATGTTCGTATTCACGCACCTGCAATCTTGACAACCTCAAAGTCGAAAGTTAATCTTTAAAATCATTATTATTTAATCAAATGTTTATTTCAATTTAGAAGCTAAATTGATTGACAGTTACAAGGTAGTACGATTTTCGGCATTTCCGCCGTAGTTTCGCATCTTGGTGTAATTGACAGCATCTAAGTTGAAAGTAAGATAGATCTACATGTAGTTTATTTTTCTATGTTTTAATGCGTATAACTATGCATTTTCCTACCTTTGTACACATGTATATTTTGTTATTTATGCCGTTGTTTTTATCAATGATAAAGAACACGTCGGATTTATGTTTTATTTCAATATGCCAAAAAGTACACATAGACGGGAAAACATTACACACCGGGAACGATAGTTCTTATAGATCTTATATGTATTGAAATTCAATACTCAAATCACAACCCATTTATGATTCGAAGCCCCGATGTTTCGAAGTTTTTTTCACAGTCCCTTGAAGTTCGATACATCGAGGTTTAACTGTAATTGAAAACAGCTATGCACGTAATCCTCCAGCTTGACAGATAATAATGTCTGTACCAAGCTGTCCTGTGAGTGTTAAGCACAGGTACGCCAACAACAACAACAACAAGCACCATAAGAAAAATGGTGGTAGCTTGATTTAAACAGGCTGAAAGTAAAGCAGAATGCACCTTAAGGTACATCCTGATTAAAATTCAAATGGCCTTAAATGGTCATTAATCTTGCAAACTAGCAACAGGCTATAGGGTAAAGGGTTGATACAGTAAGTGTCTCTGAAATAAGTGGTCGTCTGAGTCAACTGTTTTCAAATGTAATGATTATATTCTAAACAGGTCCATGGTATTGAAAAAAATGAACGCTTCCTGCGTTACTTTTGTGTTGCATTAAGCTGACACCTTTCTATAAGATTCCTATTTAATCTTTTTTTGAGTGGCTGCTTAACCCTTTGTCTACTGGTCGCGTCTTTATTGATTTTTGCAAACAGTTTAGATCCAGATCAGACACCGCGTAATGTGGTGTTTGATCTGGATCCAAACTGTTTGACACTCTTCTTTAATTTTTTTACTTAAAAAATGTATAAATCTAAATTTAACGAACGTTGCAGACGAAAATGTCGAAGCAGACGACATCACCGCAGGATAAGGGTTAAGACAGGTTTTACTGTAGTTGTACAAGGGATAAACTAGCTCTAAAACTGATTGTACGGGAATACTGTATGTTGTTTTGTTTTGTTTGTAGGACACTGGCAATCCTTACCCACACCCCTTATTCTCCTCATACCCCATCCCCAGAGAATACAGCCCCAACCTTGGAGGTCGATCTGCAATGAAACAAGGTGAGTGATTTGTTAATTGACTGCATTGCATTGTAGAAATCGGCGGAGGTTTTCAAATAGTGTGAACAGTTGTTAATTGACTGCATTGCATTTTACAAATTGGTGGAGGTTTTCAAATAGTGTGAACAGTTGAACACTGACCACTTCTCCTCGATACAAATACATTAAAACCTCTCTATTACGACCAGTAAAACAAAAGCTAATTCATTGTATAAAAAAGGTGAAAGCTTGGAGCAATGTGACAGTAAAACAGAAAGCTCATTTAGGAGCCTAATTATTAACACAAATTAGCTTGATATAGAGATGTTTTACTGTATTTTCATGCCCGGAGATTCATGTTTGGCATGTTAGACAAAGGACAAAGTCATTTAGGGGTTAAATAAGCTGAATTTAATCTAGGCCATAACTTTTGAACTACATGTGATAGAGACTTCATATTTGGCACATTACAACTTTAAGTCATATCAGAAAAAGGTCAAATCACTTAGAGGACAAATAGGCTGAATTAACATTTGCCATATCTTTGGAACTTCATGTGATATAGACTTTGTATTTGGCATGTCAAAATAACACCAGGGTATAGTGGTTTACAAACATGTGGCTTTTTATGCCCCCACACGACTTAGGTGGGGACATGTTATTTTTACTCTATATCTGTTTGTCTGTCTATCTGATTGTCTGTCTGCACACAACTTTGACCTTTGCCATAACTTTAGAACCACATGTGATAGGGTCTTTGTATTTGGCATGTGTTCTCAACTCCAGAAGCTTTTGAGCTTGATACAACTAAGGTCATGTCCGACAAAAGTCAAGGTCATTTAGAGGTCAAATAGACAGAATTTAACGCAAGCAAAAACTTTAGAAATACCTGTGATAGAGACTTCATATTAGGCATAGTTACTTCACTCAAGACGCTCTTGAGTTCAGTGCAACTTGAGTTATGTCAGACAAAAGTCATGGCCATTTAGAATGTCATAGTCACATCAGGGGACATAGTGTTTCACAAACACATTCAAAGACAAAACTCATTTGTAAATTCTCATGTTTACCTACACTCCGAACTAGTATGGCAGAGCTGGTAGGAGTCAAGTATAAGAAATCAAGACCTGATCTGGTCCACATTGTTCAACAATGAAATTATAATAGAGTGGAAGTCTAGATATTGTAGAATCTATACTATAAAAACCTTAAACATAAAAGATAGACATGTGTCATGTGACCTATATTGTATGTGGTTATGACCTACAGTAAAACAATCATGTTTTAATGGGCCACTTACATACAAACTTCAACATTTCAAAATGGCCAAAGTCAAGCTACGTATGAATGTGTTCAAATTAAATGAGTTAAAATTACAAGTAAGTTTTACTTTTAATTTAAGCGAGTTTGAGATACCAAAGTCTGCTTGTACATGTAATTAATTTGACAGGTATATTATATAGGTAACAGCTTAATACAGGACAAAAGTAAAGAAAAAGCTGCTATAGGATCTTTCTGCATTACTTTAGACCTGCATTAAGCAGATAACTTATATTTGCAAATAACAAATCTATTTTTCTCTCCATGCAAGCTAACAAATGCTTCGTTACTGTATTATGTAAAACAACTCTGTTTAGCATGAATGATCGTTAATTATTGTGGTAGTTTCGGCAAGAGACCTCTATTTTACCCAAATCAATTATGTTGTATCTTGTATTCTGTATTACTGAGTGGCTGTTTAATACAGGTTTGACTGTAGCTATTGTGTGGATATTGCAGGGTTTATATATCCCAACCAGAGTGTTTCAGACCTTGGAGTCATTAAAGGTTTGTGTATGGCTCCCCCTGCAAATCATCTTGTGTGGCAAACTTATTCACCTTTGAAACATATCTACAAATAGCTTCAAGAAACTTATCTCTCCAGTTTTGCAGTATATTTTCTGACATGTATTGAAATGTTTTACCTATGTTCATGATGCTGTCTATCAAATTGAACAAACTGAATCACTTTTCAATAAAAACCACGGATATTTCTGCAATTCATGCATATCACTGTGATGTAATTAACTCAACTGCTTAGTCAGCAGTTTTTTCACTATTTTATCTACAAAAGTCTTTATTCCCATAGGCATCAAAGCAAATGCTTTAATCACAAATTAACTCATTATCCCCTGGAACTTCCAATGGAAAATTCCAGTTTGCAATAAAGGCTGGTCCATTTTAGACTATTTAGGGTTGTTTTTTGTAATAAATTGCAATATGTCAAACAGTGAAGTCCCAGATCAGAGGGCTCCTGCAGGAGCCCTCTGATCAGGGACTTCACTGTTTGCATTGGACAAGCATACTCTTCACAGGTTCATATTTGGTAAAAGACGCATACATGCCTCACTAGGGCTCAATGAGTTAAGACTGACATTGACATGTCAGAAAGTTTAAGGTCGTTTTTTTTTACAGTGATTTTGATTTTTCAACATTTTTATCTCTTTAATTCACATTTTATCTGTGTATTGTAAGAATTGGGGTTTCATTCAATGTAATTATCTCAACAAGACAAATGTATTAATGCTCATTTTAAACCACCTGCCTACTATTTATAAGTATATTTACAGCAGTGCCTAGAAGTGCTTTATTAGAAGTGATATCTGATTACTGCCCTTTATTCTAATGTTATTTGCTTTCATGTTTTGGCAGTATACCTTCTGCTTTAACCCTTTGAATGCATGAAACAGTTTAACTGGCAGTGTAGACTCAGACTAGAGGTAACCTTTGGTCAGGGTCTGTATTGTTTACCAGTTCATGTTCTTTTTAGCAAGATCACCCCTAACCCTTTCCTCCAGAACCAAGTAAAAGGTGCTAATCACCTGTAGCAAACTGTTTTAAAGGCATGGTATTGCTGTAAGCAAGACTGTATTCAACAGCATCAATAAATAATCATTGGTACAGAGCTCCAGTTAAGGGGAGTACTTCCAAAACTTAAATCTTTATTTCTGCTTTAAACTCTATGGTGTTACTACTTATTATAATTGTCTCTTTGAGACGATTCTAATGAGTAGTTATACCATAAAATTTGGTGCTGAAATAAGTGAGAAAATGTTGGATTTAATCAGTTTACTCCCTTTAATTAGGAGCCCTGATTTGTAGAGCTTATGCGATACAAGTGGTAAAGGCGTCCTATGGTACCTATATGGTGAAAAGGGTTAAGAGTAAACGATATGAGTTGTACACACTTATAGAAAGTTCAGTGTTGAAAGGGTACATTATAATCAGCTTCTATCAGCTTAAATAGAATATTAAAGAAATATGTTTGCTGTTGATAGTTGGCCAACCTTTCTTGCTTGTTTGCTATACGGTAGTGTTTGAGAAAGAGATGGCTGTATGCCGTCATTCTTTTCCTTCAAAGCCTGTTATCAGTGTTTAACCCTTTCCTCCATCCGCAATAGTGCAACTCACCTATATTCAACTGTGTTTACAGAAGGATACTGCTTAAAGCAAAATCAATGTAAAGCAGAAAGCTCCTGAATCTCTTAAATGAGCTTTCTGCTTTACATTCATCTTGCTTTAGAGTGGCACCGGTATTCAAAACCATTATTAAATATTTATCTGTGGCTCTTGTGTGGAGGAAATTGTCAAGCCAGGCTTGTGTTTAAAACAGGCTGAAAGCCAAGTTTTACTTTTAGCCTGCTTAAAACAGTCATCTGTGAGGATAAAAGTAACATTTCCATGACTGTTTATCATAGAAAGCATGAAAAGACATTTCTATGGTGAAAAGGTAAAGGCATTATATAAAGCATTACTATGATGGAAAGGGATACGTTAAATAAAATTAATGTTTGAAACTATTCTTGAAGCATATCACTTTGTGTGTGGGCAAACAATGATGTTATTAGCTCTTTCAACACCATGGTCCTGTTGAAAATACAAATGAATACTCATTTACATTTGCAAACAGTGTAGATCCAGATCAGAGGGCTTATTTAGACCAGTAGTTATGAAACTACCCAGAATTCCAAGTAGACTGGTTCATGTTTTGGTAACTAAAAAAACCAACAATGGAGTTTAATAACTCACAAGAGTTACTTAGGGTTGAAAGAGTTAAGCAAGATGATGATTTAATAAATAATGGTAATGAAATCTTCAGCACCAACTGAGGATGTCGGATAAAGTAGTGCATTGGTTTAAACAGGATTTAGATATACATGTATGTCAATTGACATTTGGGACCAAATATAATTATCAGATAAAACCAGGTTTCTGTCTTAACCCTATAAACAGGTGTCAAATAAGCCAATGAAAAATTATAATTGTCCAAAATGTGTATAAAAGAAAAAAGATTTTATCATTATCACAGTCATCATTAACCAGCATGAGTTGAGTAACAGATGGTCACACTATAATTCACTGAGTTGTTGAAATGTGAGTTTCCATTCACGTGATACTACTAGCTATTTCAGGATTTGCACAACAACATCATCAGTATGCCCAGAGAGTTTAATCTCAAGGTTCATAAACAGTAGGCTTTGCTGACAGTGGTGGATTGATTATGTATAATATATATGGGTGTAACCCATTACCCCAAAGCCTGTGTCTAGTTTTGAAGACAGGTGACCACTTAAAACAGGTTGAAAGAAAAGCAGACTGAACCTGAAGGCACATTCTGCTTTACTTCCAGCCTGTTTTCAGTTACTATCTGCAAGGATATAGAATATATTTCTTGTGGTGCATATTCATGACTGTATAAATTGAAACTATTTTCTTCAGTGGTGGAATAAATTAGAGAAGTAAAAAGGTGTATTTCTTGAGTACTGGGTTAAGGCAGATGACTGCTTATTACAAGATGGAACTTAAGCAGAGAGCTGTTTTGAGAGGAATTGTCGGGACAGAGTGGAGGTTGATCCTTGATCACTTCTGGCGAGGAAAAGACTTAGAGATCTATTACAACTCACAAGGCATTAGCTGCTTTGCATTTTGAGCAAAGCAAATTGGTGATTTGCAATTATCTGCAGTTGTGTAAAATTATCCAGAAGTATTTTTCTTTTAATTTTCTTAGAAAGCATTTTTGATTTATGCAAAGAAACAGAATTTTACATATCATACTAGGTTGCTAAATGAAATTAACTGTGTGTTTTTGAGTTGTTATACACAAGATAGGTGTAAAAGTGTTTTAGATGTTTTAGAAATAATCTTTTTCAATGATGGTATTGGTTCAAGGTGAGTAACACATCTTTCGTTAAATTTAAAGCAAAGAAATAAAAAAAAATTTTTTTTACAATTCCTTAAAAACCAAAGAAAATTCTAAAGGTAGGCTACTATATGTATACTACTTAATACATGACAAATACATTGCAGAAAGTTTCTGTCTTTTTATATAGGAGTTTTCTACTTAGTTTTTGTCATGCATTAAGCTAAGGTGTGTGTTATGGATAGGGGTAAACTCAATGAATAAGATATAGTAAAATAAGGTAGGCTTAGTAAATCAGTGGACTACTGCAGTACAGTTAGCTTGTAGAGTTTAACCCTTCTCCTGCTATTAGTGTATATTTATACGATTTGTACGTTATTCTTTCCCGTTTAAACGAAACGAAACGCAAACGCAAAACACTAAAACGTAGAAAAGAGCAACTTTTGGACAATTCCGATAATTCATGTTTATTTTGGTGGCAAACAGTTTGGAGCCTGATCAGACGCCGGGTTACCCGGCGTCTGATCTGGCTCCAAACTGTTTGCAATAGAAATAATAGTTTTAGCGTAAACGCGTTTATTTGGAAAGAATAATGTTTTCTCCACTGTAATAGTGTCGACCCTGGTCAGACATCTCCTTGAAGAGCTGCCTGATCAGAGTGTGCACTGTTTTCTTAAAGAATCTGTCTGACACTAGTCTGCACTCTTTTATTGGGAAAATTTTCCTTATTTTATTAGCCAAAGAAGTGATTCAGATGATAGTTATTCATTGTGAGTGGAGTTGTATATAATATAAAATATTCAGTAGGAGAAGGATTATCATGTGTTTTGAATGTGGCTGTAATTTGTATTTGATGATCATGATTATGTTACCGTAGACCATTTGTGAGGCAATACTACTGCTATACATTTAATGTTAATATTTAAGCCATTCCATGAGAAAAACAGACTTCCACAATAGTGTCTACCAGGCCTAGTCATCATTTCAAGCCTTGCACATTAGGTCTATATTGTCTTACAAGTTATGCAACATAATATTGTAGAATAGAATAGAATATTTATAATGTAATAACTCTAACATGAGCCATGAGCATAGCAACAATAAACACATATCAGGTAAAACGGTATGGCAAGATGGCAAGATGTACATGGTTATATGTAAGTGTCAAACAGTTACTGTTTAGATTATGGCCAACCACAGCATCAAAGATGTAGCAGATGATCAGTTTCTACACTATTTGCTATGCAATAATTCTGGGCCTATGCTATTATAAAGCATCTGAGATGAGTCTGAGATTGTTCTCAAATGCTTTATGAGATGGTGTCTGTTTTTCTCATGGCATGGGTCATTGAGTTTGCATGGTAGACACTGAGTTGATTGTAACATTGATGTTGTAGATATGTAAACATGTGGAACAGTGCTCCCTCTCTACAACAACACCCAATGGGAGATGAAGATTGTGTACATTGTTTCGGAAAGAACTGTTATAGGGAGGGAAAATTAAGACTTGACTTACATTTGCAAACAGCTTGAATCCAGATCAGATGCCGCTTTATGCGGCATCTGATCTGGATTCAAGCTGTTTGTCACTCGTTATTATATTTCTTGTCAAAATGTCCACTTATATGTAACTTTGAGAAAAAATGGCAGATGAAAATTTAAAGTAGATGTTATTGTAGCAGTGAAAGTGTTAAAAATATTTGTTGTGTGTGGGGAACAGCGGAAAGCGTTTTTGTAAGGATGCAATCATTGTTGGGAGGGCTGTTGTAGGGAGGGAGCACTGTATATCATTCTGCATTGTGTACAATTATAAGGAAAAAAATTGAGCTTATACCGGTATATTATAATTAAAGAAGTACTTGACTTGTGTTGTAGACAATGAGTTAACAGAATTTCTGGACCAGAAGAAGGGTGAGAAAGGCCGTGCCTGGATGGAGAAATGTAGGAAACTTTTGGTGAAGTTCCTGTCAGCTAAAGGGGACCAGGTTAAAGGAAGTGGTAAGCATTAAAGTGCCAGATTTACAAAATGTTGTACTAGTAAAGCGTTTTCTTGTCATAGGCCCCTCCTGGAGCCCTCTGACCAGGGTCTGCATGGTTTGTCATTTTGCAATATATTGTAAAAAAACAAAACAACTACATTGTATATAATTATTATCAAGCCAACAACACTAGTTGAATATTAGAATAGTCCATTTTAAGTGTCAGGGGTCAATGAGATACCCCTTTACCCAATAGTCTATTTCGTAGTTTTCAAGACAGATGACCACTTAACCCTTTACCCCGTAGCATGTTTCTAGTTTTGAAGATAGGGGACCTGGTGACTTAAAGCAGGTTGAAAGTTGAGCAGAATGTGCCTTAAGGCACATTCTGCTCAACTTTCAGCCAGTTTTAAGCTTCCATCTGCTAGAATATGGAAAACATTTATTATAAATCATATTCATGACTGATTAAATTGCAACTACTTTCTTCAGTGGAGGACCAGATTAATAAAAGGTGCTTCTATGGGGGGAAGGGTTTCAACCTTCTTTATTCTACCATCTGAAAATGCCTTCTGTATTTCAGGTTCAGGACTTTCTAGGGTGGAACTACTTTTTTAAGTGTAGAAACCATTAGAGGCGTAAAATGTATATTTTTGGAGTAATGGGTTAACTGTCCTCAGTCTGAAAAACCAACAATTAGGCTGACTTTCAATGTTGTTGGAGAAATGGTTTACTGTGCATTTGTGGATTGATTTAACCCTTTACTCCATGAATATGCTATTTTATGCCTTAAATTTATTCCTCCACTAAGAAAAATAGTTGTTATTTATACATTGATAAATATGTATCATAAAAAATGTTTTCTATATTCTTGCTGGCTGAAAGTAAAGCAGAATGTGCCTTAAGGAACATTCTGCTTTACTTTCAACCTACTTTAAGTAGTCATCTGATATTAAAAACTATAAACAGGCTATGGGTCATTAGGTTAAACCCTTACTCTATAGCCTGTTTCTAGTTTTGACGACAAGGGACCACTTAAAGCAAGTTGAAAGTAAATCAGAATGCACTTTCAGGCACATTCTGCTTGACTTTCAGCATGCTTTATGCTATCACCTGCTAGAATACAGGATATATTTTCTTATGATAAATATTCATGACTGTATCAATCGGAATTATTTTCTTCAGTGGTGGAATAAATTGTAAGCTTAAAAATGCATTATCTATGGGGTAACAGTTAAAACAATTCTGGTTGATTGATTTTTAATTTCAGTTATTCAGAAGTTGTTTGAACAGGGAGTAAAAGTTGCTTCATCACTGCCGGAGGATTCCGTTTTCCCAATGATGCAATATGCAGGTAACAAATTGGGATATCTACACATAGTAAATACCATGTTATCATAGTGTTGTGGATAATAGTTTACAGGAGCTTCTTCATAATTAATAATCTACAATGGTTCTTTAATGGTTTATAACTCAGATTCTACTGCTTTGTCATTTGTTATGACTAGATGGTGTCAAACAGTTGGATTAAGCTTTAAATCTTGATGTTTTTTGTTTCTCAATATTTTTTCTCAAATGTGTGACACCTAATTTCAGCAGAAATTAGAGGTGTCACACTGATGAGAAGTGAAAGCAAGAAAATGTATTTCAATGAGTTCTATACACACATTTGAGAAAAAATATTGTTTTGGGACCCTGAGATTTGAGTATGGTTCCTCAAATTATTTATTGATAATAGAGCTTGGTTGCCCCTGATAAATGTAGATCTAAAAAGTAAAGTACCAGTTAAAGTCTACTTTCAGTCCGAATGACCGCTCAGCCGACTGTACATTTACCCCCTTGTAATGAACAACAAGATCATAATTATGATTGGTTTTTAGCCCATGTACAGTAAAATCTCTCTATTATGACAACTTAATTGTGTTAGTTATAAAGTGTTTGAGGCAGGTGGCTGCTTAAAGCAAGGTGAACGTATAATTTCATCTTGCTTTAAGCTGTCACCTTTCCTTCATACAATCAATTGGCATTCATTTTAGTGGTCATTATAGAGGGGTTTAATAACAAACATCTTAAATCACTTATTTGTTTCTGTATTGTTTTAGGTACTGACAGTGCATTGAAGAATGTACCTATATCACCTCTGAAACAGCTCGGTATCAAAATGGCAATAAGGTAGGCACAGAAAACCATGCTCTTGGTGATTTTATCTTTTCACACAAGAAAACTGATTGTATCTCAAAAAAGAAAAAAAGAAATTTGAACCCATGTTGCAGCAACAAAATTTAAACTTATGCATAAGCCCCCTATTCCACAAAGGCATCAATATTCAGTTCTTACTTATACAGGTAGATATATATGAGCCGTGCCATGACAAAACCAGCCTTATTGCATTGCACAGTATACATTTGTTTCATAGGTACTGAGGGAACAGTCAAATCATTGACCCGAGGTAGCAGGGAAGACCTTGAGAACTGTTGCCCGAGGCCAACGGCCGAGGGCAACATTTCTCAAGGTCTTCCCTGCTACCGAGGGACAATGGTTTGACTGTTCCCGAAGTAACTATCAAACAAATGATTTATTACCTGACTCTCTATTTAAGCCAGGTTGAATGAATGGCTTGATCTAGATCTATATAGATATACAAGATTTGAACAACACGTATTTAGATTCTAGAGATGATCTTATATTTAATCTTAATTAAGTTCAATACAACAACTGAATGTGAACATCACTGTTTTAAAAAAAAAGATGTCTACTTTATTCATTGTTTCAATTACGATTAAAATTATTATTGTTTCTTATTGACTGAAATTGATTGACACTTTGTCGAAATTACGTCATGTATGATATGACGTCATTTATTTTGTAACGTCATAATTTGTTTTTAAAAAAGGAAGACGTTAGATCTGCAAGCGGTTTATCGATTTTTTTCGGAGTTACTCTTTATCTTAGATCTAGAGCTACATAGCCTTTTAAGGGGATTGTTCGGGAGAGAAAAAATGACCCGATCAACTCCGCAAAAGGCTAGCTCCTTAAACGAAAATCTGTATCATAAAGACGCTTATTCGGTCCCGCGATGCAGAAATCTTTTGCGCACCATTTTCGCGCATGTAACAGTACCATGTAACAGTGAACTGTTGCCCGCTGGCCTCAGTCTGGTAAATCTTTGCGGTCAACAGTCAAAAATGCTTAATATTCACTTAAATAGGGAGTCAGGTAATAATAACTGTTGTCATCTCAGGTTAGGTATCGGAGTTTCTTCTACACTACCAAATACCATGTACATGTACGTGTATACTACAGCTACATAAAATGCTTTAGATGCATGTAGGTGTCAAACAGTGTAGATCAAGGCCAGTCGCATCTTTGATGTGGCAGCTGGCCTTGATCTACACTGTTTGCAATGTAATTAGTCAGGTTTTGTTATGGCACAGCTTTTATTTATACTCATATAAACTTTTAAAAGAACAGGATACAAAAATATAAATCATGACTTTTGATCCTGAATGAAGTCCTTGAAAGAAGAAGAAATAGCACAAAAAAAGTTTTTTTTAACCAAATTACCATGTTTGTCTGTTTAATGCTGCTACAAGATGGGTTATTTCTTTGATGCTTTTATCTAAAATATTTTGTAAGTGATAAATCTTTAAGCACGTCATTATAGAACAGATAACAACTTTAAGTTGGATGAAAGAAAACCTTTCTGCTTTACTTTTAACTTTCAAAAAAACTTTTTGGGAGTGATTGTTGTATCAGAATTAGAGCTTAATTTGTACAGTAAGCATTTAAAAATATCATTTGGGTCAAGGGAAGATGTCAGAACCAGTTGTACTGTATAGGAAAGGTGACAAATAATGCATGACAAAAGTAGAGCTGTCATTTTTGCATTAAACAACTTCTTGCCTTAAAAGATTCCTATTTTTTCTTTCTGCTATGTCACTCGAGAGTTGTACTGGCACTTTACAATAGTTTTCAGGGCTGCCATTTCTTTGGATTTTTCCAAAATCTATGGACTTTTCTCTTTTTCTCCGGACATACAGATACTTTTCCTAAATCTTCAGAATTCTGCTGTTAGTTTTAAAATTGCACTTGAAAATTCAGAAATCTTAGGTTTTTTATGAGCAACTTATTGCAACTTATGCCCTGGGTTTTGCATTTTGAACTGTCCATGTTTCTGTCTAACATTGCTTTATACTATGTAGATATGGCATACATCTGAAGATGATCCACACGTCAGCTGATGCCACAGACAATCTTACACTGCTGATACGCCAGGTTATCTTCTACCTACAACAACAACAAAAGATACCAGAAACTGACATCAGTATCCTTCATAGACAAAAGTAGAGTTATACAATGGACATACTTTGTTTTGAATTAATGAATGGAATTGCATTTGTAGAATTTTTTTTATTTGAGCCCTTTTTGTTCATAATTTTTTAGAGTATAAACAGATGGTTGCTTAAAACATGTTTAACCTTATACTACATAGCCTGTTTCTAATTTTGAAAACAGGTGATTGTATAAAGCAGGCTGAAAGTTTAGCAGAATGCGCCTTAACCTGCCTTAACCATTTGAACCCTAGTCCCGCATATAGGCGTCCTTTTCAGACAGTGTACATGTGAATAGTACACTTGTCCTATGCAAACAGTGAAGACCCAGATCAGAGGGCTCCGAAAGGAGCCCTCTGATCAGGGTCGTCACTGTTTGTCATAATGCCAAACATTGACAAAAACAACCCTTAAAAGTCAGAAATGGACTAGACTAAAATGAAAACTGGAATTGTCCATTTAAAGTTTCCGGGAGGAAAAAGTTAATACTAGACACATGCCATGAAGTTAAGTCTAAAAAAAATTATATAGAATTACTGTACATGTTTATAAATATTTGCATTGCTTTCTATTGATGAAAAAGTTAAATGAAAACTTCATAAAAGCTACTAAAGTTGTCCTTAACTCTGTGAAGAATATCTGAAGACCAGTTATCCTGGGTTTGACTGGTTTGCGGCCACAATGTTTCTGGCCTTCAACGGGAACCAGTCTAAGGCATGGGACTTCCTGCAGCAGTTCTCCACCCTGGGGGCCTCAGGGTACCTGTGGCTGCCTCGGCTACATGCCTCTGTGAGTAAACCTTCACAGTGAAACGAAGAAACTGCAATATTAACACATTCAACCCTAGCGACGTGTATACTCATCATTTACAAACAGTGTACCTGTGAGGATAATACTTGTCCCGTGCAAACAGTGTAGACCCTGAACAGAGGGCTCCTTAAGGAGCCCTCTGATCAGGGTCTACACTATTTGTCATGTTGACATTTATTGTTAAAATCAACCCTAGTAAAAACTAGACTATACTTATTTTGAAATTGGAATTGTCCAATAAAAGTTTCAAGGGTGAGCTTGTTTTGACTCCCTTTGAAACAGTATAGCCCCAAACCAGAGGCATTCTATGATGCCAATGCAAAAGAATAGGTAGATGCAATATTAATATTATGGTGCTTCTTTGGGTGAAATGGTTAAACATTTTCTTACAAAGCCAAATTTATTTGTGTGTACAGTGAAACCCCTCTAAACCGGACATGTGTGGGGACAAGAAAAATGTCCGGTTTACAGGGGTTGCCGGTTTACAGGGGTTTTGACTTGTTCTAGTATGAAAGATAGCTGTCCACTTAAAGCAGGTTGAAAGTAAAGCAGAATGCGCATTAAGGCGCATTCTGCTTTACTTTCAACCTGCTTCAAGCTATCATCTGCTAAAATGTACAAACTTTTTTCTACAGTGTAAGAATAAACCAAAGACGTAAAAAGGCGTATTTATGGTGTAATGGATTAAAATAAAGAAGGGTTGGAAAACGGGACCAAAGTTTTTGTCCGGTTTAGAGAGAATTCCGGTATTTAGAGGGTTTTCACTATATTTATTTTACACAGGTTCATCTGCCTGGTGCCCTGAGTTCGAGCGGTATACCTCCACTGTTCTCCAGTACTGGACACAACATTGAGTTCATCTTACAGATAGAACTACCACTCATATCGTCAGCCTTTAAAATGTCAGGCTTTACTCCAGCACAGGTCAGTCAAATGTATTTTTGCTGTAACTTTATACAAATGTACTCAAACTTCGCAGAAATCAAACATATTTATGGTAATTTATTGTCAACTTGTGTAACAATTTAAGGTTTCAGTACAAAATAGACTTATATTGCCTTGAAAAACTGATTTCAGACCATGTTCATGTATTTGATATATTTCTGGCATTTGACTGTATATTATATTGCATTTTATCACGCTTGACTGTATATTTTATTGTATCATATTCACAGATCTCTCTACACTGGCTGACTCAGTGTTTCTGGAACTATCTAGACTGGTTGGACATCTGTCACTATGTGATCATCTGTTTTATCCTGGGTGTGGACTACCAGGTGTACCTGTGTGTGGCCATTATGAAACATCTACAGAGAGAAATAATGTCCCATGTACAGTCACAAGACCTGATCATCTTCCTAAAGGTAGGTCAACTCAGTCACCCCTGAACTTTTAATTTTCAATTAAGTCTAGTCCATTTAGATTATTTAGGGTTTATTTTAACAATAAATTGCAAGCAGTGTAGACTCTGATTAGAGGGCTCTGCAGGAGCCCTCTGATCAGAGTCTACACTGTTTGCATAGGACAAGTGTACTTTACAGGTATATTTCTACGTCAATACAGTGCTCCCTCTCTACAATGGCCCTCCGAACAATGATCCCCTCTTTAACCCTTTCCCTTATAGAAGCGACTTTTAGCGCATTCATTTTATTCATCCGCTAAAGAAATAGTTCCATTTTTATACTGTCATGAATAAGAACTATAAGTAATATTTTCTATACACTAGCAGATGGTAACTTAAAGTAGGCTGAAAGTAAAGCAGAATGTGCCCTAGGGCACATTCTGCTTTACTTTCAGCCTGCTTTAATATGTCACATATCTTAACTACTAGAAACAGGCTATTGGTTAAAGGGTTAACAATGCTTTCAGTTGTTTACCAAACAAGACAATTATTGTTTAACCCTTTCATTGCTGTAAAATCATCTGCTTAAAATTGTCGTCTGCTGCTTTTTCTCAAAGATACATATAAGTGAACATTTCTGTCAAAATGTCCAATATGTGACTTTTAGAAAAAACGCAGAGGACAGTCATAAGCAGACAATATTGCAGCAGTAAAAACATTAGACATAATTTTCCTGTTTAGGGAACTGCGGCAAGGGTCGTTGTAAAGAGGGAGTCGTTGTTTGGAGGGCCGTTGAAGGGAGAGAGCACTGTATTAGAAAAGATTCATTGACATAATGAGTCTATATATAATATATCAAAAAGTTTTTTTAAGGGCATCAAATTCAATCATATTTTCAAGACATGTGCAAACTCTGACAAAAGGTTTGGTAAAGAGCAGCATCCAGTTACAGTGGAGAATCTGTTATTCTTTCCCAATAAACGCGTTTACGTTAAAACTATTATTTGCAGTGCAAACAGTTTGGAGCCAGATCAGACGCCGGGTAACCCGGCGTCTGATCAGGCTCCAAACTGTTTGCCACCAAGATAAACAAGAATTATCAGAATTGTCCAAAAGTTGTTATTTTCTACGTTTTAGTGCTTTGCGTTTGCGTACGTTTGCGTTTAAACGGGAAAGAATAACAGATTTTCCACTGTACTGGAGGTTTCTGTATTACTGTTGTTCTGCATTAAGCAGTCACCTGTCTTTGGTGTTTTGTCTTCATTCAATAACTGATATACTAAAGTATAACATCTTTATGGCTGAGAAACAGTGCTGCCATAAGTTGACATGAAAAATCCTAAGATTTCCTAATTTGTATTTTTCAAGTGCAATTTTACAAATTGTACCTTTACCCAAACGCCTGTTGCTAATTTTGTTGAGCGTGACTACTTAAAGCAGGCTGGAAGTAAAGCAGAATGCACCTTAAGGTGCATTCTGCTTTACTTTCAGCCTGCTTTAAGCTAACATGTACAAGAAAAAAAATCCTAAGATTTAGGAAAAATCTGGAGAAATGGCAGCCCTGGAGAAAAGGCTGAATATTATATATGTACATGTGAGACTTGACTGTCTTATCTTTATATTTACAGGAGGAGCCTATCCATGGGTTTAAGGTCTCACAGTACATCAAGTACATGCAGGAGCTTGAGAATAAATACCGCAAGATTATTATGCCAGATATGCTGAATACAACACGCCCCTGAAGCTATCAATGAGTCCTTCAAGGAACAAGAACTTGCTGATAAAACACTGCAGTCCCATTATTGGAAGGAACTACGTATACGTGGAAGTTGCAGCCTTATGTAGACTTCATTTACTGGTTACTGCAAACAACAAATTGTATTTAACCCTTTCCCCATAGAAGCGCCTTTTGGAATTTTACTCAATAGACAAATCTTTTTATGCTTCTGCTGTGCTCTGATAAGAATATCAGAGCTCCAGATAAGGGGGGTATTTCAAAACTTAAAATCTTTATTTCTCAATTAAACCCTATGGTGTCACTACTCATTAGAATCGTCTCTTCGAGACGATTCTAATGAGTAGTAACACCATAGGATTTGGTGGTAAAATGAGTGAAAAAGTGTTGGATTTGTTCAATTTACCCCCTCTTATCTGGAGCCCTGGAATATACAGAAATGGTTTCCTACACCCTGTTAGGAGGATGTGTAAAGCAGAGAAGAGCTTTCTGATTTACTTTCAATCTGACAAGCTATAGGGGGAAGGGTTGATTGCCAAACAGGACTTGTGGTGTACAGTTATTAACCCTTAGCCCGCCAAATAAATTGTCGTCTGCTACATTTCTCGTCTGCTTCAAGTTTCAAAGTGCTTCAAAGTTGCTCAAAATTGCTGAAAATGTTGTCCGAGTGTCAAACAGCTTGGATCCAGATGAGACGCCGAGTTACTCGGCGTCTCATCTGGATCCAAGCTGTTTGCATATGGAGCTATAGTCGTGAGTGGCAGGCTAAGGGTTAAGATAGCTATCAATTCTCGTAAGACAGATAACAGATACTATATTTACAAGAGAATTTGCTGCATATATTGAAGAGTGAAGTTACCTTGGTGTATGGTAGACACAAGGCCAAGTCGTGGATCGGAGTACTACTGTAAAGCATGCTATTATGACCATTCTGAAGAAGTCAAATTGATAATATTCAACCCCTTCCTCCGCTTAAGCGCCAAAATATGCCTTTATTCCTTCCTCAGCATATGCACCACAAATGAATATTCATTGAAGGTGTTGAATACAGGTGGCAGCTTAAAGAAAAATTCAAGAAAAACAGAAAGTTCCTGAAGAGCTTTCTGCTTTACTATCATTTTGCTTTAAGGAGACACTTTGCCTGCTAGCAAAAGCCCAAATCTGACCAATCAAATGCTTGAGAATAATCTCAGACTTAACTCAAAAGCTTTATAACGTTGGGACCTGGTCTTAAAAATGAAAACAAAATGAGTTCTTTTGGGCTGTTGTAATAGCATTGTTACTGTAGCACAGAGGAAAGGTGTGGATTTTACATCCAAAATAAAGTGACATTTTATATGTGCCAATTATGTGTAGATAATTTAAAGTTAAACCGTACAATAATGAATTTTCTAATAAAACTCCACAATTTTCTGATAAAGCATCCTCTTACTTTGACTCTCAAGGGGTTTGTCCCCACAATATTTTTAATATTAAACTGTTCATATCCTGATCAGAGGGCTACTTCAGGACCTCTCTGATCTGGGTCTAGACTATTTGCAGATGAAGTGTAATAAAGTATAAATGTAGAAAATAATTTGCATTCCGTCCAGTTGTTAATTAACATATCATTATTGTTCTTTTGTGATAATATTTATGTATTTTCTGCTGGAAGGTTATAATCACTCTCCTAGATCTGAATATTAGAATCCATGTATTGTTGGGATCTTTTGTGTTTTCAGTGAAACATTGATTTTTTCCCTCAGATACTTATCTATTTCTACAATGACCTTTTGACTTACAAGTTTGAAATGAGTAAACTCTGCTAATAAAGCCTTTGTGTGGGGTCATTTATCACATTCAACCCTAGCGACGAGAATACTCATCATTTACAAAGAGTGTACCCGTGTGGGTTACACTTGTCCTATGCAAACAGTGTAGATCCTGATCAGAGGGCTCCTTAAGGAACCCTCTGATCAGGGTCTACACTGTTTGTCATTTTGAAATGTATTGTTAAAATCAACCCTAAATAGTCCAAATGGACTAGACTTATTTTGAAATTGGAATTATTCATTAAAAGTTTCAGGGGTGAATGAGTTAAGATCAAGATAATAGTATATAATAATGCTGCACAAATACATAATATTCAGTCTGTTTCTTTGTTAAAACATTTATGCTAGTTTTATAATAATGGGAATTTGGGAAATTATGCCTGATAGACTTTATGGTTATGAATCTTGGATCTAGAAAGATCACCGGTGAATTCCTCAGATCAACATGGCCATCCTAAAATTATTGTTTTCATCTCACATGAGCAATTTATTTCATCTCATATTTCATATCATAAGTCATTTGTGTAAAGAATTATTTAAAAGAAAAATGTTTGTGTCAAAGCCATTCAATAGGTAGCATATGCTTCAGCAATGATCCAATCTTGAAGCAATGAGATCTGTACAACAAATGACTGCTCAATGCAGTACAAATGTAATGCAGAAAGTATGACAAATTCCAGTATGTTACATTTGTTTTGTTGCATTAATGACAGGTGGTAGCTTAATGCAGGACAAAAGTTCATGCAGAAGGCTCCTTTAGGATGACTTGTCCTGCATTAAGCAGTCACTTGTCTTTAACCCTTTACCCCATAGCCTGTTTCTAGTTTTAAAAACAGGCAACTTCTTAAAGCAGATTAAAGGTAAAGCAGACTGCGCCTTCATGCACAGTCTGCTTTACTTTCAGCCAGCTTTAAGCTACTCTTTGCTAGAAAATAGAAAAAAAATCTTAAGATACATATTCATGACTGTATAAATTGGAACTATTTTCTTCAGCGGATGAATAAATTGAATGTGCTAAAAAGCGCTTCTATTGGGGAAAGGGTTAAAGATCACCATGCATCTTCATTCAGTTGTCGCTTAATATCGATCTGACTGTACAGAAAATTCTGTTCAGAATATTCAGTTATTGGAATCATGTATATTTTACAAGAAAAACTTGTTAGATTTTAAATTATAGAATTTAAGCTATTTAAGTAGTGCTGGCAAGACTTAATAAAAAATTATGCAATTTTGTATTTGCGTTGTACATGTTTTTAAAACCAATTGTTACTACAAATATATAGTTGACCCTCTTTACAGCAACGTTTTGGTTCCATTTACTGACTTTAACCCTTTACCTCATAGCCTGCTTCTAGTTTTGAAGACAGGTGATCGCTTAACTCTTTGAACCCTAGTCACGCATATATGCATCCTTTGCAAACAGTGTACCTGTGAAGAGTATATTTGTCATATGCAAACAAAGTAGACCCTGATCAGAGGGCTCTTAAGGAGTTTGTTGTGTGGTAAATTGGTAATACATTGACAAAAACAACCCTAAATAGTCAAAAGTAAACAAGACTAAATTGGAAACTGGATTGTTTATTTGAAGTTTCAGGAAGGAAATGGTTAAGCAGACTGAAAGTAAAGCAGAATGTGCCTTAAGGCACATTCTGCTTTACTTTCAGCCTGCTTTAAGCTACCATCTGCTAGTATATAGAAAATATCTTCATGTCACATACTCATAACTGTATACATTGGGAACTCTTTTCTCCAGTAGAAGAATAAGATAAAAGCAATAAAAAAGCATATTTATGGGGGAATATGTTAAACTGAAACTGCTGTTTTATAAGGATTTTTTTTTCAGTAGCCAAATTTGTGTTAAACAACCAGTCAACAAAAGAGGAAAAGATTTTTTATAAAGACATGATTGTATAATGCAAGATAGAATTCATGCAGCAAACACTTTTAGGGGCTTTATGTAATTACTTTCATCATCTATTTAGACTGCTAACAAGTTTTCTTTCGAATATGCTGAATATTACGTTTGTTTGTTTTAGGTCCATTTCTGCCAACATTTGGCTAATTGGACGTCCAAGGGAGAGTGAAGCAGATAAAGAGGAACCCAGGCAGTCCTACTCGTTTTAGCTCACCTGGCACGTAGTGCCAAGGTGAGCTATTTAGATTGTCCTCTGTTGGTCGTCAACAATATCTTTAAATGACATCTCCTCCTAAACTACTGGACAGATTTTTACCAAACTTGGCCTGAATGATCCTTATATGGTCCTCTTTCAAAGTTGTTCAAACATTTGCGGTCCGTTGCATATCTAAGTCACAGGAGCTAAAAATAGATTTTTTTCAATGAAAACTTAAAAAATCTTCTTGTCCAAAACGACAAGGGCCAGAGCTTAGACATTTGGCACATGGCATCATCTATAGGTCCTCTATCAAGTTTGTTCAAATTATGCCCTGGGATCAAAATTGGCCCTGCCCCGGGGTCACAGTTTTACATAAGAGTTATATAGTGAAATCTTCAATTATCTTCTTTTCCTAAACTAATATGGCCAGAGCTTTGATTTTTGGCATGGTGACACTTCTAGAGGCCCTTTACCAATATTGTTTAAAGCGATCTGGTTTGTTGTAGATCTAGGTCACAGGAGCTAAAAATAGATTTTTTCAATGAAAACTTAAATAATCTTCTTGTCAATAACCTACAAGGGCCAGAGTTTAGATATTTGCCATATTAGGCATCATCTAGTAGTCCTCTATCAAGATTGTTAAAATTTTGCCCCTTGGGTCAAAATTGGCTCCCCCCTGGGGGTCACCGTTTGAGTTTTATAGTGTAATCTTCAATCATCTTCTCTGTAACTAATATGGCCAGAGCTTTAATATTTGGCATGGTGACGCTTCTAGTTGTTCCCGCCAGTTGCATATCTGGGGCCCGTTTCATAAAACTTTGTACGACAAATGTCGTAAGTCAGATTATAAAAGACTCAATTATTATTTAAATCTCAATCTAATCCTGTGTAAAAACATCTCTTTGGAATCGTCTTGAAAAGACGATTTCCAAAGAGATGTCACAAGACAGGATTAGATAGAGAAAACAGAAATTAAATGTATTTTGAAGTTTGACTTACGATCGTTTTTATCATACCGAGTTTTATGAAACCGGCCCCTGGGTCACATTAGCTAGTTTCTTTTTCAATGAAAAGTCGTACTGTTTGAAACCATGTACAAAGTCATGAGCTTAGACATTTGACAAAACACGTCATTTGCGCGTGTTCATCAGCAAGATATTTGAAATTATGTCATTGGGGTGAAATGATCCCACCAAGGAGTCATGTGCCCCTTGTATTGGTTTTTCCAGGTGAGCGATATTTAGGCCAGCATGGGCCACTTGTTGGGTATAAAGCCCTCTGGTTATTTTACATGTTCATGCTTCATGCAGCCAAACAGTCTTGATGTAATGAATATTGTACTATAAAGCTGTAAAACCTGTATCGTAATAAATTACAACATGTAATCATCCACACTAAAATTGACTGATCTTTCAAGGGACCGAAGAAAAACATCACATCTTGTCAATAACTACTCTGAGAGATTTAAACATTACAGACGTATTGCTCTGGGTCAAGATAGGAAAACAAAGTTTGTGTAAAAATTTAATAAATTTTATTTCACGCTATGAAAACACATATTCAACTTTTCACAATAATTCAACCATTTAAACATTTAGCACATTATGGATGAATCTAGAACAACAGTTGCAAATAGTTTGGATCCAGATCAATTAAGGGATAAACAAAATCAATTTGGATCAACACTGAGTAATTCACCTAACAAATATAATGTACCCTAAAATGGCAGCCTCTTATCTAATTAGTGAACAGGGCTCCAGATTAGATGAGTATTTCAAAACTAAAATCTTTCATTCTGACGAGTCCAAACAAGGACAAAATTAGTCAATGATATGTGACACCAAAGTAACATTCCAGCTGGGTTTTCTCTTGTCAGTCTTCTATATTTTTCTAAATATTTCTGTCTGAATCAAACCCTGTGGTGTGACGACTCATTAGAATCGTATCTTCAAGACAATTCTAATGAGTAGTTACACCATAAGATTTGGTGCCGACATGAAGGAGAAAACTATTTCTTCAGTTTACTCCCTCTTGTCTGGAGCCCTGGTGAATACTCGCCTGCATCGTTTTAAACTAGATTTTTGCATTGTTGCACATTTTTTAAACACAATGATAACATAAGAACAACCAACTCGAAGCTGTACATTTTCCTCAAACAATAAGGTTGACTAGCATCAAAAAGATAAGGGAATTCAAGCTATCAAGTAATAGACTGTCTTTAATTATCTGTAAGTAACAACCTGCCTTAACCCTTTACTCCATAATTTTTTCTAGTTTAGAAGACAGATAACTACTTACAGCAGTTTGAAAGTAAAGCAGAATGTGCCTTTACCCATTACCTTATAGCCTGTTTCTAGTTTTGAAGATAGTTAACCGCTTAAAGCAGGTTGAAAGTAAAGCAGAATGCGGGCGCATTCTGCTTTACTTTCAGCCTGCTTTAATCTGTCATCTAAAATATAGAATAGATTTCTTATTATACATATTCATGGCTTCATAAATTGGAACTATTTTATTTATCGGAGGAATAAACTAAATACGCGAAAAGGCGCTTCTATTGGGGAAAGGGTTTAGATACATTCTGCTTTACTTTCAGCCTGCTGTAATTTAACTTACTGTCTTATATGACTGTATAAATTAGAGCTATGTCTTTAGTGAATTTATAAAAACAAGGGGTAGTTATTTTTGTGTATCTATGGAGTAATGGCCTAAAGCCTCTGATGGGTTCATACACAATCTAATTAACAATAAACTTGAAAAGCAGAATCATTTCCTTCCATGGGAAATAGACATATTTGTGTCAAACATATTTGTGTATGAAACTTGTATAATAACTGAAACTGTCTTAAAAACTGAATAAAAATCTATAAACAAAAGTGCATACAAAATATATAAAAACTTTCAGTGATAAATGTATGTGTGTGAATACAATAATATACTAGACATGATTATATTTGTTCAATCATTATGAAGACATTCTTCAGTAGCTTTCTGCTTTACTTTCACTCTGCTTTAACCCTATCTTCAATAGCTTAATTTCAGTATTATACCTAAAGGAATGAAAGAGATCCCTCTTATCAGGGTCTGCATTGTTTGTAATTTTGCCCATGAGACTTTAAATGGAAAATTCTAGTTTTCAATTTAAGTCTAGTATACTTGGCGCTAGGGTTGAATGTGTCCATGCAATCACCTTACTTAACCCATTACCCCATAGCCCGTTTCTAGTTTTGAAGATAGGTTACCACTTAAAGCAGGCTGAAAGTAAAGCTGAATGCGCCTTAAGGCGCATTCTGCTTTACTTTAAGCCTGCTTTAAGCTACTATCATCTAGAATAAAGAAAATATTTCTCATGATACATATTCATGACTAGATAAATTGGAGCTATTTTCTTCAATGGAGGAATGCATTAAAGGCGTAAAAAGAGGTATTTATGGGGTAATGGGTTAAAATTGGTTTATCTTGAAAATACAATATAAATGTACAGAAAAACCTTTCTTTTACGACCGCTAAAATAAGGCTAAATAATTGCCTGTAATGCAAATGGCAGCTTAACTCTTTCCTCCCTGAAACCTCAATTGGACAATTCCAGTTTCCATTTTAGTCTAGTCCATTTCTGGCTTTTAAGGGTAGTTTGGTCCATTTTTGGCATTATAACAAACAGTGAAGACCCTGATCAGAGGGCTCCTTTCGGAGCCCTCTGATCTGGGTCTTCACTGTTTGCATAGGACAAGTGAACTATTCACAAGTACACTGTATGAACAGGACGCCTATATGCGGGACTAGGGTTCAAAGGGTTAAAGCAAGGTGAAAGTCAAACAGAAAGCTCCTGTTTACTTTCACCTTGCTTTTAAGCAGCCACCTGCCATATGCATAAGTTATTTAACTTTGTGGTTGTTGTAGAGAAGTTTGACTGTACATGTATAATACTCTCTTTTTTAAGAAACATACACAGTCAATCTTGTACAAAGGGACAACTCATGAAGATCTCATGAAAACATCATGTAACTACTTAACCCTTTCCCCCATAGAAGCGACTTTTAGCGTATTTAATTTATTCCTCCGCTGAAGAAAATAGTTCCAGTTTATACCCTCATGAACAATTACCATTACAAATATTTTATATAGCCTAGCAGATTTTAGCTTAAAGCAGACTGAAAGTAAAGCAGAATGTGCCTTAAGGCACATTCTACTTTATGTTCAACCTGCTTTAAGTGGTCACCTGTCTTCAAAACTAGAAACAGGCTATGAGGTTAAGGGTTAATGCAGGATAAAAATAATGCAGACAGCTCCAATAGCAACTTTCTGCATTCTTTTTTTTTTCATTCAGCAACAGAACCAATCAAGAAAAAACAACCAAATATGCTTGTCTTCAGAGATTATTTGTGTGGGTTTAATTGCGAGCATAAAAGTTCAGCATAAGATTGACTAGCGATTGTGAAAACAGTTCCTACCAGTAATAATAAACCTAAAAACAATACTTGCAATTTGTGTAAAAGTCATTTTGTGCATTTGTGACTGGATATTTGTGTCATTGTTATATAGCAACAAAACATTAGAAATAAACATAGAGTCAACTTTGTCTTAACCAATTACTCTATAATAAGCCTTTTTACAACTTTGATTTATTCCTCAACTGAAGAAAATAGTTCCACTTTATAGTCATAAATATGTGCCATAAGAATTTTCTGTATTATAGCAGATGGTAGCTTAAGCAGGCTGAAAGTTAAGCAGAATGTGCCATAAGGTGCATTCTGCTTTACTTTCAACCTGCTTTAAGTTGTCACCAATCTTCAAAACTAAAATCAGACTAGAATATAGGGTTAAGTGACTATTCAAAATAAAATGAATTTGCATTTTTAACCCATTACTCACTTATGTCTGATTTTTTACGTGCCTGATTATTCCCATACTAAGAAAAGTAATCCTGAGACAGGAATCTCTGAAAATGAATAATTTCAAGTATCTTTCCAAATAGAAGCTCAAAGCAGGCTGAAAATAAAGCAGGCCACTCCTTAAGTAGCTTTCTGCCATACTTTCATCTACATTAGGTGATAACCTGTTTTTAAAACTATAGCGACAGATCAATAACAGTTTAGACTAGTGGCAGCATAATACATGTACATAAAAATGTACATAATTTCCTATATGACTTTCAGCTCTTTTGGTCCTACATCAGCTTTGTCAGAACGATATACAATTGAACTTCGATATCTCGAACTCGGTAAAGTAAAACATACCCGTATTTCAAAGTTAAAACGTGGCTAAGCCACGTTTTAACTTTGAAATATTGGTATGTTCGACTGAACCGAGCAAGAAATAACGCAGTTCACGTGTCGAACTATCGCATAGTTTGAGTTAACCGAGTTCGAGATATCGAAGTTCGACTGTACAACTATGAATAATGGTTAAATCAATACTTTAAACATCTTGCTTCTTTCAAAATCTGAGCACTCAAAACAAGACCTTCATAATAACTGTCAAATCTGATTGCCAAAACTCATTGACCCCTGAAACATCAAATGGACAAATTCAGTTTCTTATTAGGTCTAGTTCAATTTTTGATATTACATGGGGCTAGGGTCCACTATATTACATAACGACATAAGGTTTGGTTGATACATTTGTTGTAGTTTGTTGGGTCTTATCTAGAACCCTGCATAATAGCATATGATGACCTTTCCACCATTTAAAACAAATTTAACTAGAGCTATCACTAAAGGTGATTGATACCACCACTCCAAACTGACCTGTCACAAACAGCACAATGACATGTAGAAAGAATAATACATGCATATTAAGGAACTAAATTTCAAGTTGAAAAGGGGCATAATTCTGTCAAATTTAATGCAAGAGCTGTCATACTTGAAGAAAAGTCTCACAGTACAACACTAAATTTAGTCTAATAATGTGTACCAAGTTTGAAGACAATGTCATGAATAGTTTTCAAGAAAATGGCATGTTCCAAGAAAATAGAAGAAAGTTAAAAAGGGGCATAAATCTGTCATTTGTTGGCAAGAGTTATGTAACTTCAAGTAGAGTCTGCAAACATCACACTTATAATGTGTACCAAGTTTGTAGACAATGTCATATAAATAGTTTTCAAGGAAATGACATGTCCAAAGAATAAATGCATATTAAGGTACAACATTTTAAGTTATGAAGGGGCATAATTCTGTCAAATTTTGTGCAAGAGTTGTTTAACTTGATGAAAAGTCTCACAATACAACACTTATAATGTGTACTAAGTTTGAAGACAATATCAGGAATAGTTTTCAAGAAAATGGCATGTTCAAAGAAAAAAATCTCAATTAAGAGACAAAAAAATCAAGTTAACAAGAGGGCCATGGCCCTTAATTCGCTCACCTGAGGTCATTGTGCCTTAGCTTAATAGGCAAGACAACATTTTAATATAGCTGTAAATGGAATTATCTTCCAGACAAAAAAAAACATGACAAATTGGAATAACTTAAAAAAATATTGTTGGCAGAGTTATGGCCCTTATCCATGACACTTCTTCTTATCAAGCTACATGTATTTCCATATGATTATTTATTGCGCACTCTGCTTTACTTTCAACCTGCTTTAAGTTATCATCTACTAAGATATAGATACTATTTCTTATATCTTACATGTTTATGACTGTATAAAGTGGAATTATTTTCTTTAGAGGAGAAATAAATTAAAGGCATAAATAGGCATATGTATGGGGTAATGGGTTAACATCAGTAGAACTGGAGTTATCTCAAAGACAAGAAAATATGACACTGGGAAATATCTCAAAAATGACATTGACCTTTGTAGGACATGACCCAAGTTATAAAGTTTCTAACTTTAACAAAGTTATGGCTAAGATTAAAGTTGTGGACTGACAGACAAACAAATGGACAAACAGACAAAAAAGCAGACAGACAAAAACAATATGCCCCCAACTGCAGGGCATAAAAATATAGCAGACAACACCATATGCTCCTGTTACAACCTCATCAGCTGACCAGCTGACCTGAGTTCAGTTATGTAACTCTGCCAGTAGGAAATTTGGCTAGGGTCTAACTCTTATAATGCTGAATTGCTGTCTGCTATACATATTTTGAATGTGAATTATGACCTAGATATTTAACCAACCAGAACCATTTGAACAAACTAGGTAAAGGACATTTAGAAGTGTCACCATGCCAAATATCAAAGCTCTGGCCATATTAGTTTCAGTGGAGAAGACGTTTGAAATTTTCACTATATAACTCTATGTAAAACTGTGACCCCCGGGGCGGGGCCAATTTTGACCCCAGGGGCATAATTTGAACAAACTTGATAGAGGACCTGTAGATAATGTTATGTGCCAAATATCTAAGCTCTGGCCCTTGTAGTTTCAGACAAGAAGATTTTTTAAGATTTCCTTATTTTTTCACTTTGGTTGCCATAGCAACCAGAGTTCTATATTGTTTTCAATTCTTTGAACAAATTTGAAAGAGCTTGACCCAAGGAACATTCCTGTAAAGTTTGGTTGAAATCTGTTCAGCCGTTTATGAGAAGATGTCATTTGAAGCAATTGTTAACGACGACGCACGACGACGGACACAGGGCCATCCCAATAGCTCACCTTGAGCCTTTGGCTCAGGTGAGCTAAAAAGGGGCATAATTCTGTCAAATTTGGTGCAAGAGTTATGAAACCTGTAAATGAGTGTCCCTAAATAACATTGATAATGTATACCAAGTTTGAAGATTGTATCATAAACATTTTTCAAGAAAAAGGCAAATGTCCCGGAAAAACGTGACGGACAGACCGACATACGGACGGACAAGGCGTTTCCTATATAGATCCCACCACTAGTGGTGGGGGTATAATAACTGGTATACACGATTTACATGTAAACCAGTAGTCATGTGTAAAATAAAGTTATATACATCTGTTAAGAACTTAACATTTACAAATAAAGCTTGCTAAAATCACAGGTGAAACTTACTTTGTAGATAAAGATCTTGCACTAAAATGACATCAATTAGAAATTTTAAACAGAACACAAACTTCCGAAAAGGCTTCCATACAGGTATTTTCCTACACAATCATACATCTCAGTTAACCCAGTACTCCATAACTATGCATTTTGACACCTTTAACCCATTACCCCTTAAAAACGCCTTTTTACACCTCTTATTTATTCCTCCACTGAAGAAAAAAGTTCCAGTTTATGCAGCCAAGAATATGTACCAGAAGAAATATTTTCCATATCCTAGAAGATGTTAGCTTAAAACAGGCTGAAAGTAAAGCAGAATGTGCCTATGGCACATTCTGCTTTACTTTCAACCTGCTTTAAGTGGTCACCTATTTTCAAAGCTAGAAATAGGCTAAGAGGTAATGGGTTAATTTATTCCATCACTGAAGAAAGTAGCTCCAATTTATAGTCATGAATATGTATAATAAGAAATATTTTCTATATTCTAGCAGATGATTCTCCATAAATAAGCCTTATTATACCTCCAATTATTTCTACACTATGGAAATTAGTCCCCAACCTAAGAGTAAGAAGTCCTGAATATGACATACAGAAATATTTCCAGTATCTTTCTTAGTTTCTAGATGGTAGCTTAAAGCAGGTGGACAGAAAAGAAGAAAGCTTCTTAAGGAGCATTCTACTTTACTTTCAAACTGCTTTAACCTATTACTCCAGACAAACATTTTCATGCTTTTAATTTATTCTTCCTGGGAAGAAAATAGTTTATAGTTATAAATATGTATCATAAGAAGTACTTTCTTTATTCTAGCAGTTGCATGTTTAAAGAGAAACTATTTTCTTCCATGGAGGAATAAATTAAATGTGCTAAAAGGCGCTTCTATGACAGAAAGGTTTAAGCACTTTAGCTGAGTAGAGTAAATTGAGTGGTCAACATCTCTGACATGGCTACTGTTTTGGTCCATTGTCTTTTCTGTAAGGAATCAAGAAATCTTTGTTTACAACCACTCGCACAGATCCGTATGATTCAAATGGGTTGGGCATGAGATCAGAATACATTTTGGAGGTTCGACTGATGAGATCCAATTCAAACAGATTCCTACACATCTCTGTCCCTTCCTCCACAGTGGGGTCGTCACTCTCACCACCGAATGCAAACAGTTTATCATGAAACATTGTCAGTCCGAAATTGTATCGCTTGAAGCCGGAAATTTTTGCAAACCTCTCAAATCCACCAGATTCTGCATTGAACTTTATTACCTCCCCTGTTGGGTACATGATGAAGATGCTTCCATCAATGCATTGCACACATCGTGAAAATTTAGCAGGTTCTGGTAGAGTATCAATTATCATACATTCATTTGTTTCTGTATCAAAACACTGCACACAAGCGGCATGGTCACAGTCCTTTAGCCAGCCACCAAATACATACAGCTTGCCTTTGTGTGCTGCTGCGGAGAGAGCATCTACAGCACAGGTTAGCTCCCCTACCTCCTTCCATGTCTCCTGTGCGATGTCATATCTCTCTATACTATGGTAGGTGACATCAGTAATAGGATCAAACCCTCCTACAACAAACACAGAACTCTTCTCAGCCACCATTGCATGTCGCAGGCGTCCAAAATTCATAGATCTGCAATGAATCCAGTCTCTCCTTCTGATGTGCAGTTTGAGACAGGCGATTGGTCGTTCTGTGCCTCCTGATACATATATGTAGTCCCCATACACACAGCAGGCAAAGTAGCGGCCTATGTTGGTGGGTAGCGGGGGCATTGTGTACCAGCGACGCTCCTCAGGGCTGTAACAGTACACCTCAATCAGCTTCTGCTCTCTGCCCTGTGGTGTTTTGCCTATCAAAACTATCACCTGAAAAAGCACAGACAATATTACAGAGCTCCAGATAAGGGGAGTATTTCAAAAACTAAAATCTTCATTTCTGCATTAAACCCTATGGTGTCACGACTCATTAGAATCGTCTCGTAGAGACGATTCTAATGAGTAGTAACACAATAGGATTTGGTGCTGAAATGAGTGAGAAAATGTTGGATTTATCTGGAAAACTCCCTCTTAACTGGAGCCCTGTATTATAAATTAATAAAATCTGCCAACAACTGGTCAATATAATGTTATAACTAGTCTTACTTAAGTATTTGCCCTTTACATCTTATTTTAATTTTAAGTCTTTTAATGTGTGAATGAAATATTACAATTTTCTAATGTATGACGACTTACTCTATTCAAACAAACATTTTCATCAAATTCTGGTATAGGGCCAATTTTGACCCTTCGTGAACCTTGTTCTTTACTATTAAATATTACTTAATCTTTTTCCTTATCAGCTTGTTTCAGTGTTTAGAGCTGGTGGTTGCTTAAAGCAGGTTGATGTAAAGGAGAAAGGTTTTTATAGGAGCTTTGTGATTTACTTGGTCTAGTGCTACCTTCCCTGTCATAGCAGAAGCTTTAACCCTTTACTCCATAGCATGCTTTTTAAAAGCTACCATCTGCTAGAATATATCACTATGTAAATTGGAACTTTTTTTTTTTACAGAATATGGATAAATGAAATGTGTAAATAGTAAATACAGTGCTCCCTAATCCCCCCTCCCTACAACAACACCCGGTCACCCAATGGGAGACCCAGATTGTGTGCATTGTTTGGAGGGAGTAGTTATAGGGTGGGAAATTGGTTAACTTTTGCAAACAGCTTGAATGCAGATCAGATGCCACTTAACTTGGTGTATGATCTTGATTCAAGCTTGTTGTCACTGGTCATTATGTTTCTTTCTGTCATAATGTCCAATATGTAAATTTGAGCAAGACAGTGGGCGACAATTTTAAGCAGATGATATTGCAACTGTAAAGGTGTTAGACATCATTTTCTTGTTTAGGGAACTGCAGAAAGCGTTGTTGTAAGGAGGGAATCTTTGTAGGGAGAGTTGTTGTAGGGAGGGAGCACTGTAAATGAAATGTGTAAATATTCAAATTTATGGAGTAAAGGGATAATAGAAGCAGGGCTCAAGATAAGGGGGATAATTCTAAAACTAAAATCTTTATTTCTGCCTTAAACCCTATGGGGTCACTACTCATTAGAATCATCTCAAAGAGACGATTCTAATGAGTAGTAACACCATAGGAATTGATGCTAAAATAAGAGAGAAAATGTTAGATTTCTGCAGTTTACTCCCTCTTATCTGGAGCCCTGAGAAGTATGTTGTACCTCCATTTTGCTGCCTGATCTCAGTGGTACAGAGTACTGTTCTCTCCTCTCAGGGTACAGGTGATAGTCTAGTGCATGTTTTACTAGAGTTGTACATGTTGTGTTGTTCCTAACTGACATGTTAAAGTCCACCTTCTCAAGCAGGTACTGCAGTGACACTTGTTGAAGTCGCAGATTATGGAACACATCAGACAGGAATGGAATCCTACTTCTGTCTTTCTCGAGCCAGTGAAACACTGCATCACATACTATTTCTTCATTTGAAACATTCAAATTGTTATTGCTGATTATAGAAATCAACTCCTCTTTGTCCAGAGCTAAGAACTCTTCTAGTTTTGAGATGGTTTCAAATTCTTTAAGAATGAATTCCCAAGACGTTTCTTTAAGCTGCTCACAACTCAAGGTTTTTGCTAAGCGCCAAATCCCTATGCAGTTTTCAGCTGTGGTCTGGTCCAGTAGAAAGTTCTCACATCGAAACTGAAGGCATTTTATCTGCAGGAGAACAGATGCCCTAAGAAGATCCTCAGCATTTTCTATAGTTACACAGTCCTCTCCAGAATATGCAAACATGAGCACATTTTCAAAGATGGAGGAGCTTAGATCTTTGATACAGACCATGTTCACTTGGCTCTCCTTCATGCCAGACGAAAACATAGCATGGAAATAGTCTGAGAAAGCCGAGAGAATGACTTTGTGACATTTGAACGTTTTCTTTTCTACCTGTATCTCTACATCTGTGTACAGCCCCGCTGTGTAACTCTTGAAGATCCCATTTTGCAGGCATTTGGCAGTGCTGTCTTTCCAGTCCTGTGATGCCATTGTTAGTCTATACTGATTACTCTATAGATCAGCGGTCATCACAAACAAGTTCCTGCTAACAAACTTGTTAACTCTGCCAAATCTATTTAAAGAGAAAATAAAGAAAATATGAACTGAATAAAAAAAAACCATGACAATATGAAAATAAAAACTAAACGAGAGCACCGCAAACGGGTGCTGGACGCTGGACTTTCATATACTTGAGACGGTTATTTTTTTCAAACTTAAAGAATGTGTATGGGTGTTTAATGCCCTATTGATCATAGAAGATTGTAAGCAACAACAACTTAAACATACTTGGACAGTCTACATTCCACTTAAAGTAAACTATAAGTCAAAAGAAGGACAATATCTTTGCCTGCTTTACCTGCCTTGTTGCAATGCGTTGTTGCCCTTTTGAAACTAAACAAGTATTCAAATATATTTGAAGTTTGAAATTAATAACTTTCTACGGTTACTGAATAATTTCATATGCAAATTCTTAGTCAAACAAGGGCAATAACTCTGCAATGACAAATCCCATGGTTATCTGCTGTGTTGAAAGATGATGCCCTTTTGAAACTGAACAAGTATTCAAAGTTTCAAGTTAATACCTATGGTAATTATTGAGAAATTTCAATTTATAAGTTTTATGTAAATAAAAACAAGGGCAATAACTCTGGAATGGCACATCCCCGGTCACCTTTCTTGTTTGAATGAGTTGCCCTTTTGTTATAACACAAGTATTTAAAGTTTCAAGTTAAAACCTTTGACAGTTATTAAGATATTTCAATTTACAAGTTTTAAGTAAATAAATCAAGGGCAATTACCTTGGAATCACAAATCACAGAGTAACCTACCTTGGTGTAATGAGTTGTCCTTTTGATACTTAACAGGTATTTAAAGTTTCAAGTTAATATCTTTCATAATTATTTAGATATGTTAATTTATAATATTTAAGTAAATAAAACAAGGGTAATAACTCTGAAATCACAAATCCCAGGGTTACCTGCCTTTTTGTAATGAGTTGCCCTTTTGATACTAAACAAGTATTCAAAGTTTCAAATGGATAACTTTGATAGTTATTGAGATATGTTAATTTAAATATTTTAAGTAAATAAAACAGGGGCAATAACTGTGAAATGACAAATCACAGGTTAACCTGTCTTGTTGTAATGAGTTGCTCTTTAGATACTTAACAACTATTCAAAGTTTCAAATGGATACCCCCGATAGTTATTGAGATATGTTAATTTATAATATTTAAGTAAATAAAACAAGGGTAATAACTCTGAAATCACAAATCACGGGGTTACCTGCCTTGTTGTAATGAGTTGCCCTTTTGATACTAAACAAGTATTCCAAGTTTCAAATAGATACCTTTGATAGTTATTGAGATATGTTAATTTATAATTTTTAAGTAAATAAAACAGGGGCAATAACTCTGAAATGACAAATCCCAGGGTTACCTGCCTTATTGTAATGAGTTGCCCTTTTGATACTGAACAACTATTCAAAGTTTCAAATGGATACCTTTGATAGTTATTGAGATATGTTAATTTATAATTTTTAAGTAAATAAAACAAGGGCAATAACTCTGAAATGACAAATCCCAGGGTTACCTGCCTTGTTGTAATGAGCTGCCCTTTTAATACTGAACAACTATTCCAAGTTTCAAATGGATACCTTTGATAGTTATTGAGAAATGGACTCTTACAAAAACCTTAAGCAAAAAACTTAACCGACGCAGACGCAGACGACAGAGGCGTGTTCAGCAGAGATTGGGTACTCATGAGTACCCACACGCTTAAATTTCTGCTTGTTGAACGCTTGTGTGTCATTTTGAGTACTCAAAATGGCTATCGCCTATGATGGCAGCAAAGCTTTGATTGCTATGGCAACAAAAGTGTAACATCTTTAACTTCTAATTGTTAAAAGTCATAAATAGATTCTCCTAACATCACTTACCACATACTAGTGTGCTGTTATCTGATTATTTATCTAATCAATAGCTCTTTCCTCTAGATTTTACAGTCTGGTCAGTGCCATTGGTGCCAATGATTTAAACACATTCTTAAGACATTAAGGTATCATGTACCCTCTACACAATTCGCTATGGTCAAACATCAATAGGGCAAACCATTTATCTTAGATTTCAACCCTTGTCAGTCTACTGTGGACTAACAGTTATAAATTAATGTCAGTCTAATATAACTCTCTGATAAACAGATGGCGATTCAGATTGACACCATTTGTTTAAATATTTTATTTCCCACAGAGTTAAGGCAAACAGTAACTCGGGATTATAAATTAATCTGTAAGAGCTAACTGCAATATCTATTAGCTATTTAGATGTTTAATGTGAGACATGTAAAACAATAAACACAAGAGTGGTGTGCCTGTATAACCAAACTAAAATATTTTTGTCGGTTTTCATAATGTTTCTGTGTATTTAAGCGGGACTAATTATATTACACTGGACGCCATATTGGATTAAACTTTGCGCACGGTCAGAGGCGTGTGAATGAGTGTCCATTGGCACGCCAATTAATACACTCGTTCAGGAGCTGCGTACGCAGAGTACTCATGGGTACTCACACTGCTGAACAAGCCTCAGGGTGACGACAATAGCTCGACTTTTTGAAAAAGTCGAGCTAAAAACGTTTACCTTGAAGTTTGCTTTGTGAAACAACAAGATGATGTTAGAGAAAACTTGTGAAATAAGCCACAAATAGGTAATGCTGGTATATTATCATTATCATCTTCATTAATAGCATCACTCTGCATATAGTATACTTGCCAAAGGCTCTGATAACAACTTTTTCACTGAATATTTTATTTCACTGAATATTTCATTTGGTGCCAATGTGTACAAAAAAACAACGGAAGTAATTTAAGAAACTCATAGTTTGAATTCCTGTGTTGCCGAGAGGTTGGTAAGTTAGGTAACCAGGTTGAGCAAAAGTTGATAGACTTTAGTGTAGCTGGATAGCTATACCATAAGAATGTTAGTAGACTGCAGTCTTCACCCTAACCCACTTGCCCGACGCCTGGGGCAAGTGGTTTCTATTTCGGGGAAGTCACTTGCCCAAATCAGAAACCACTTAGTGATATTTGCATCAGAATTAGAGACAATTGCATCAGAATTTGGCATATAATACCGTACTCAAACGGTGAAAAGGGCAGTTTTTGTCAGTTTAGTCTGAAAAACCTAAGGCAAAGATTGGTAGTGTTCTATAGTCAGCCAAAGGCCACTGGGTTTCAGTCCTAATTGACTTTAAACTTTTTCAAAATATATTACATTTTTATACACAACCAAACAACCATATCTTACTACTTTTGAGTTCATACCTAATGAATTTCTAATTCCAATGACAACAAGAATAAAATAGATGTACGTTTAACTACGTTCCTATTTATCCTGGGAATTATGTATGAATAACTTCGTGATCTATCTATAGATACATGTACTGCCATAACGCCTCTTCCAAATATAAGTGGCAGTCCTTTCATTCTTCCCAGAAGTTGAAAATTGGTGCCAGTCCGAATTTGAAAAATATGCAAGTCACACACAAATTTTACCGGTCCAAAAAGGACTTGCAATGCAATACTTTGCAAAAATTTAGGAAAAAAATGCCAGTCACTCGGAGCGGTAAGTTTCAATATTTACCAGTCCGACACAATTTTTGCCAGTCAGGACTGACAGACTGGCAGGTATCTGGAAGACTGTGACCTTTTTTAACCCTTTCCCCCACAGAATCGCCTTTTAGCGCATTTAATTTGTTCCTCCGCAGAAGCAAAATAGATTCAATTTATACAGACAAGAAAATATACCATAAGAAATAGTTTTTAAATTCTAGGAGATAATAGCTTAAAGCAGGCTGAAAGTAAAGCAGAATGTGCGTTTATGCTTTACTTTAAACCTGCTTTAAGAGGTCTCTTCAAAACTATAAAACAGGCTATGGGGTAAAGGACCTAAGCCTATCGCACACAACTCGTCATAGGTTCCCAATGGCCAACTCTACAACAGAGAAGATTCTGGACAGACATTGACCACTATGTACAAGATTGTGAACCTTCTGGTTGCTGTGCCAATTATATATCATCCAGTTTTAGCTGCTGTCAGATCTACTAGGAACAGTCACAGCATGAAGTTTATACAATACCAAGCTAGGATCAACGTCTACCATTATTCATATTTCCCAAGATCTGTGATCGGATGGAACTCTTTACCTAACGAGTGCATCTCTTCAACAAGCCTGGATGAGTTCAAGTCAGCCGTCCAGCTTGTGACAGTGCCTTATAACTAATCCAAAGCCAGAACTGTATAGTGTAATATATGTTAGTCTTATGGGACTTTTTATCTTGCAAGTGTGCAGGGCGGACCTCTACATGTCATCATATATGATGTCACATTGGAATTTTGTAAAAAGTTTTATCGTCAGCTAACCGGAACACCTCACCATCGCCCTAATAGCACCAATGTACAGCACACCCGCACACACCCCTCAGCGTGGATGTCCGAGAGGATTTTGCTGAGAAAACCAGTTGAAGGTGTCTAGGTGTAATTTTGAAGAGTATACCCGTTTATGTTGATGGAAGTTTTTTTTTCTTCCTTTTTTGTACATGTCAAGACTCTACCCTTCGGTGTCAAAATGACAACATTCAACACTAAAGCCAAAGCCTGCACATTATCTTTACTTGAAACTTCGAATATACTTCAATTGTATGATGATCTGACATCAGTGTACAATATATAATTAATTAAGCAGCATTCAATCTATGGATTTGGAAATCTGACGAGCCGGAAATTGGTGTTTTAAAAAATGCCTTTCTCCAGTAGCCTAGTACGATGCGATATGATGCTTTGGAATGAAAAGTGTCTTAAATATTATTTATTCTATACTAAAATCCCTACACTGATGTTAGCAAGCGGCGATCTGGCGCAAAACTGGAGTTTACATACCATTTAATTTCATCGATTTCCAGTTTGTTTACATACGGTGCCTTGAAAAAACTTAGTTTTTGTAAAAATTACTTTTCTCACATCATGTAGGGTCGGGGCTAAAATGCGGGCATATCTAAGATTTGACGGTATCGTAAAATGTTTCATAATCGGCTGATTTTCATAATCGATCATCGGATATAATCGGACAGACTACTTCGATTAATCATCGATTATATAATCGAAATGAGAAATTTAAATTTTGAGAATAAATTTTTGTAACTATAATCTTGGAAGTTGACAATATAAAATCAGATTATATCTTTTTAAATTTTAATTGCACATCTGAAGATTCTACAAACATTATTAATGTAGTAAAGTGTTATCATACATTTTATATTAGAAATAATATAGCTATTTAACTTAGAATATAATAATAAAAAAAATTATTTTGATTAATCTATTTTATAATTGATTATCTATCGAATAATCATTTTCCATCAATCATCGGAAATAATGGATCATCGTTTAAACACTAGTTTAAAGATTAATTTATATCATCATCGACTTATAATAATAATAATAAAAACCCTCATCCAACACCAATATTAAAGGTTCACTTATTATTAAAGGCCGTTTATTAAAATTGGTAAAAAAAATTATCTAACCAACATTGTTTTACTACAAAGTTGACCAAATATAGGATACTTGGCGTAATTAATCATTTTAAAGTTAAATGCTGGCTGTCCAAGTGATCAAAATGATTTTCAAACCTAAAAATGTACTGTTGTCAAACCAGTGAGTTTGGTCAAATTCGTCATATATTTGTCATCTGCTTCAAATATTTATTGTCTGCGAAAATAAATCAAAATTAGTTTTAAAGCTTTTCAAACTGATGAAAGGTTGAAGATGAGTTGCAAACAGTTAGGATCCAGATCAGACGCCTCACCATCTGATCTGGTGCAAAACTGTTTGCAAATGTCCCACTTAGGATGATAAGGGTTAACCCATTACCCAATAAATACGCCTTTAATTTATTCATCCACTGAAGAAAATAGTTCCAATTTATACTGTTACAAATAAGAATCATAAGAAATAGTTTCTATATTCTAGCCGATTTCAGCTTAAAGCAGGTTGAAAGTAAAGTAGAATCAATGTGCCTTAGGGCGCATTCTGCTTTATTTTCAACCTGCTTTAAGTAGTCAACTATTTTCAACAAGAGCCCCATGGGGCATATTTCGCTCACCTGAGAATAACTGACAAAATGGAGATAAAGATTTTATGTCCAGGACAGGGTCATTTTTTACCCCATTGCATAATTTGAACAATCTTGAAAGAGGACATGTAGATGATGCTATGAGCCAAATATCTAAGATCAGGGTACTAGGGTTTTAGAAAAAAAAGATTTTTTTAAGTTTCCATTGAAACAATATATTTTTAGCTCCTGTGACCTTCATATGCAACAGACAGGAACCATTTAAACAAAATAGGTAAAGGACATCTAAAAGTGTCACCATGCCGATTATCAAAACTATGGCCATATCAGTTTCAGAGAAGACGTTTGAAAATTTCACTATATAACTCTATGTAAAACAGTGACCCCCGGGGTGGGGCCAATGTTGACCCCAGGGGCATAATTTGAACAATCTTGATAAAGGAGCTGTAGGTGATGCTATGTGTCAAATATCTAAGCTCTGGCCCTTGTAGTTTTTGACAAAAAGATTTTTTAATTTTTATAGAAAAAAATCAATTTTTAGCTCCTGTGACCTAGATATGCAACAGACCGGAACCATTTGAACAAAATATGTAAAAGATATATACCAACTTTCAAAGCTATGGCCATATTAGTTTCCGAGAAGAAGACATTTGAAATTTTCACTATATAACTCAATGTAAAACTGTGACACCCGGGGAGGGGCCAATTTTGACCCCAGGGGCATAATTTGAAGAAACTTGATAGAGGACCTGTAGGCAATGCTATGTGCCAAATATCTAAGCTCTGGCCCTTGTAGTTTCAGACAAGAAGATTTTTTAAGTTTTCATTGAAAAAAATCTATTTTTAGCTTCTGTGACCTAGATATGCAACGGACAGGAACCATTTGAACAAAATAGGTAAAGGACATCTAGAAGTGTCACCATGCTAAATATTAAAGCTCTGCCATGGCCATATTAGTTTCAGAGAAGAAGACGTTTGAAAATTTCACTATATAACTCTATGTAAAACGGTGACCCCCGGGGCGGGGCCAATTTTGACCCCAGGGGCATAATTTGAACAAACTTGATAGAGGACTTGTAGGTGATGCTATGTGCCAAATATCTAAGCTCTGGCCTTTGCAGTTTTTGACAAGAAGATTTTTTAAGATTTCATTATTTTTTCACTTTGGTTGCCATGGCAACCAGAGTTCTGCATTGTTTTCAATTCTTTGAACATATTTGAAAGAGCTTGACCCAAGGAACATTTCTGTAAAGTTTGGTTGAAATCTGTTCAGCGGTATAGGAGGAGATGTCATTTGAAGCAATTGTTAACGACGACGGACGACGCACACCGCACGACGGACACAGGGCCATCCCAATAGCTCACCTTGAGCCTTTGGCTCAGGTGAGCTAAAAATAGAAACAGGCTATGGGGTAATGGATTAAGCAATTATTTGTATTCAGGACTAAATACATGTTTGACTATATTATATACCAAGGTATTCGACATCTTATCGTTTTTATTACCCGACATACAGTAGAACCCCTCTAGTACGACCCCTAAATCATGTTAATTATAATGCATTTACAACAGGTGACAGTAAAACAGAAAGCTCCTATAGGAGCTTTCTGTTTTACTGACACCTAAGTGACCTTGCTTTAAGCTGTCACCTGTCTTTTATCCAATCAATTAGTCTTCGTTTTAGTGGTCATAATAGAGAGGTTCTACTGCACTTATATTTATTAATTCTGACAAATAACTAAATGTAAATATGCAACATCATCCAGTGGTGACCACAGACGGCTGACACACAAACTCTTACAAGGTGTACTTTTTTTATCATTTTATTTAAATTTGTAAGAATCAGATCAGAAATGAAGTCTGTAGAGAACGATGCCATTGGGGACACATGCATATACCAACATGCTGATACCTATATACCCTTTTGAGAGTAAGATAAAGTGTGAACTGAGGTAATTAGGTGGTAGTTGCTTAACTCTTTCAACACTAAGCAACTCTGGTGGGTTATAAGGTTCCCTTGTGGATCTTTTTAGTAATTGAAACATGAACCAATCTACATGGAATTTTGGGTAGTTTAATAAATACTGGTCAGAAATTAGCAAAAAGTGTAAACCCAGATCCGAGGGTTTCTATAGGAACCCTCTTATCTAGGTCTACACTGTTTGCAAATATATTTAGTATATTGACAAGTCCATGGTGTTGTGAGAGTTAACCATTTTAGTAACAGATCAAGTGACCTTTGATCTACCAACCTGAAATGCAATCCCAAGCATCCCTTCCTCATAAGCAACCATTTGACAAAAAATGATGATGACTGGCACATAAGAACTAAAGCTGCTGTCCCAAAACGAAAGCTTGGCACAGATGGACAGCACAAAAACAATATGTCTCCACAGTAAGGGTAATTATTCAAGGTAACATATAATAGAAACATTACCAGTACTCATTTTATTGACAAATACTTTGTATACACAGTTTATCATTTCAATTTGTGTACAGAGAGTCATCACAGGATGATTGTGACGAGACAAATTATTTTCAGACAACTAGTCTTGGTTTAGACTGTTAGTTAATAATATTATCTTTTAACCCTTTACCCCGTAGCCTGTTTCTACTTTTCAAGACATTTGACCACTTACATCAGGTTTAAAGTAAAGCAGAATGCGCCTTAAGGCACATTCTGCTTTACTTTCAGTCTGCTTTAAGCTACCAAATGTAAGGATAAAGAAAAAAAATCATTTTGGTACTTATACATGACAGTATAAATTTGAACTATTTTCTTAAGTGGAGGAATACATAATCCTTTGCTTAACCCATTACCCCATAGCCTGTTTCTAGTTTTGAAGACATGTGACCACTTAAAGCAGGTTGAAAGTAAAGCAGAACGTACCTTAAGGCACATTCTGCTTTACTTTCAGCCTGCTTTAAGCTAAAATCTGCTAGGCTACATAAAATATTTGTTATGGTAATTGCTCATGAGGGTATAAACTGGAACTATTTTCTTCAGCGGAGGAATAAATTAAATACGCTAAAAGTCGCTTCTATGAGGGAAAGGGTTAAAAGCAGGGTTAACGGTTCTTATTGCTATACTAGCATTAATTTTGCAAACAGTTTGGATCTAGAACAAACAAGTACATGTAATTCGGTTTTAGTTCAGGATCAAAAAAATTTGATATTTTTTTTATATTAATTATATATTCCTTCAGCTTAAAGGGACTCGCAACCGGATGGTGTACTTGTCAAAATAAAATAAAATACTCAAATAAAAGCAAATTTGTGGCATTATTTGGCTTCTGACATTAAAAAAATATGATCAGTCCAAAAAAAGTCTCAAGAATCGTCACCGAATCTTAGATTTTTAGATATTTTCCATCGTTTTTCTATACCGACTAGTAGACGGTACAGTTGTTGTTGCTTCTCTACACGGGCTCAGACATAAACACGAGCCGAATTACGAAGTTGTATGCACTTTCGATCGCTACACATTGAAATACGTTAAATCGATCCGAGATAAACGGATAGTTCCGTGGTCCATTGGTCTAAGCGGTTTCCCCTATTTTGCCTTCTGTCCGCCAATGCCGGGCCCCGGGTTCGAATCCCACCAGAGACCAATATTTTTTTTTATTGAAATACATTTTTTTTAAACAGAATTTCTTATCCTAAACTAATTCTTTACCATTTATATAAGCGTTTGACACATATTTACAAATTACTATTTTTAATGCACCATCCGGTTGCGAGTCGCTTTAAACCATAACTTGTTTCTAGTTTTGAAAACTAGTGACCACTTAAAGCAAGTTGAAAGTAAGGCTCATTCTGCTTTACTTTTAGACTGTTTTAAGCTATCATCTGCTAGGATGTAGAAAAAAATCCTATGATACATATTCATGACTATATAAATTGGAAAATTTTTCTTCAGTGGTTGAATTAATTAAATGTGTAAAAAGCATAGTATTGAGTAATGGGTTAAACTGCAAGAAGACATAGTTGAACATTTTTGCCGAGAATTAAGAGGCATAGCTCTGTAAGACAAGAAGGCTGTCACACTAAGTGACAAATGCAGGCTGTAAAATAAAATCATACAGTAAGTGTAGTGTTGAACTCCAAATAGTACCTGAGATTTTATCAATGCAGCCGGATAGCACCAATAAGTTATGTGCTAAATACAAACAGGTGTTTACTGGAATAGGAAAGTTGAAAGATACACAAATCGACTTACACGTTGACCCGAATGTACAGCCAGTAACTGTCTATCAAATATGTAGCCCCGTCTACTAGCAGACTGATGCCTCTCACATAGCATGTAATTAATAGGGGTCAGTTCCCTTTAGAGTTCCGATACACAGAGTTTGATATTGATATGTATAGAAATGTAGTTAGCTTTAGACATTAAATAGTTAGTACTTTAAAGAGCCTTCCTTATGCATCAACCGACATACGCACAGATTTTACAGTAAGTATGGTACTGTTTGCTGTTGTTGTGATGAAAATGTACACAGAAACAAGCTTTTTGAATTGCAAATGTTGAATTAACTCTATTTGACCTTTACCTTTGTCTGACATAACTCAACTGTACTGAGCTTAAGGGCTTCTTGAGTTGAGTACACAAACAAAGTTCATAGTTGTACCGAACTCCATAGCTTCTTGAGTTGAGTACACATTCCAACAAGAAGGCCTGAAGGCCCTGATATCGCTCACCTCTTGTACTGAAGCCTGATAGCTTTACCTTTCTGTTTCACTCGTTTTAATCTAAATCCATTCAAATTTGTAGTATAGCATGTAAACAATTTTTGAATACAGCCTCATAATTCTAGTATAGTAGAGTACATCAAGGGCAGATAACTAGAACCTAAACAAGACTGAAATGAAGCCTTTTCTAGCATTTCAAAGTGTATCAAGGGCAGATAACTATTGCCACAATTATTAGATTTCAACAATAATTGCACTCCTTTGAGAACTTATAGCTGTATACTTTGTGTGCAAGTATAATCAAAATCCATAGAAAACTGTACCGGTAGTTACAAAAGTGTAAACCCTGTTAGATATGGCATTTTCAGCTATTCAAGGGCAGATAACTCTTGACCTATTAGTTTGATTTCAACCATAGTCACACTTATTGCAACTCTTATGGTAATATACAATCTGAGCAAGTTTGAAAAATACTGGATAAAAATTGTGGCGGCTAGAGTATGGCATTTTCAGCAATTCAAAGGTAGATAACTCTTGACCTATGCGTCTGATTTCAACTATAATCAAACTCATTTGAACTCTTGTGTGGTCATATACTATCTGAGCAAGTTTGAGAAAGATTGTATAAAAATTGTGGCCTCTAGGGTGTAAACACCCTTAAATAAGGCATTTTCAGCAATCCAAAGGTAGATAACTCTCGACCTATTAGTCTGATTTCAACCATACTCAATCTCATATGAACTCCTATAGTCATATTGAATCTGAGCAAGTTTGAGATAGATTGGATAAAACTGTGGCCTCTAGAGGGTAAACACTGTTAAATATGGCATTTTCAGCAATTCGAAGGTAGATAACTCTTGACCTGTTGGTCTGATTTCAATCATAATCAAACTCATTCGAACTCTTATGGTAATATACAATCTGAGCAAGTTTTCGACAGATTGGATAAAAAGTGTGGCCTCTAGAGTGTAAACATTGTTAAATATAGTATTTTCAGCAATTCAAAGGTAGATAACTATTGACCTATTGGTCAGATTTCAACCATAATCGAACTCATCCGAACTCTTATCTTATGGTAATATACAATCTGAGCAAGTTACAGAAAGTTTGGATTAAAATTGTGGCCTCTAGAGAATAAACACTATAATTGTTGACGATGGACGACGGACATTCAAGGATTGCAAAAGCTCTCCTGAGCTAGCTCAGGTGAGCTAAAAATAAAGTCTTTATCACATGCAGTTCCAATGTTATGGCCAATGTTAAATTCACCCTATTTTACCTCTAAATGACCTTGACATTGGCATTTTACCTCTAAATGACCTAAGTTGTACTGAGCTCAAAAGCTTCGTGGGGTGAGTACCCATACCAAATATAAAGTCTCTATCTTATGTAGTTCTAAAGTTATGGCCAAGGTTAAAGCTGTGTACAGACAGACAGACAAACAAACTTACAGACAGACCAAAAACAATATGCCCCCACTAAGTTGTGTGGGGGCATAAAAAATCAACCAGCTGGATAACTTTTTTTGATAAACCATCATGACATTGTCATGTTTCATTAGATTCCAGAAAGCAGTTGCTGAGAAAGGTCAACAGACCAACTCCTATAAACTTTGTAACTTATTTTCAGATTTTCTGTAAAAAACTTTCTTGCAGAGTAAAATGTTTGGAATGCAGAAGGTCAAAAGTCTTTGTCAGCTAACAGCGGTGTCTGCAGAAGTTGGGACTGTCTGTTATTATCAACATTATCTTTTTTCCTTTTGTATGGCACAACAGTGGGATTCATGACTATGTTTGGCCGTGACTGCTGATCACTGGACTCAAGTCTTCGCTTGTAAGGAGTCACTGCAGTTGAAGCGTTATTCACACCACCTATCCATGCCCTCCCCTGTGTGTCAGAGTCTGTAGCTGTAACTGATGGAGTCCAGTCATGACTGGGTGTACTTGTCTCTGATGTAACTGTAGCAGAGGCTCTGTGCTTTGTCTGTTTAAGTCCTTTCCACTCTTTTTGAAAGTGAATTCTGAAACAAAGAATTCAAAGGATTATCCATTTACCCCATATATACAGTGGAGAAAACGTTATTCTTTCCCAATAAACGCGTTTACGCTAAAACTATTATTTTCACTGCAAACAGTTTGGAGCCAGATCAGACGCCGGGTAACCCGGCGTCTGATCAGGCTCCAAACTGTTTGCCACCAAGATAAAGATGAATTATCAGGATTGTCAAAAAGATGTACTTTTCTACGTTTTGGTGTCTTGCGTTTGCGTACGTTTGCGTTTAAATGGGAAAGAATAACAGATTCTCCACTGTACACCTTTTTATGCCTTTAAATTACACCATGCCTTATATCTAAGCTCTGGCCTATTAGTTTCAGAGTGTTTTAAAATTAATTTTATTACTCTTTGTCAATTTTAGACCCCCGGGGCCAGGTCATTTTGACCCCAGCTGCGTAGTTTGAACAATTCTGATAGAGAATCTGTTAATATAGATGATGCTTTGTGCCAAATATCTAAGCTCAATTAACTGTGGTTTCAGACAAGAAATATTTTTGAAGATTTCATCGAAACAATTTAGTTTTAACTCTTGAAATCTAGATATACAATGGACTGGAACTATTTAAACAATTTGAACATCTTTAAAAGAGGATGATATAAGGTACATTCTATCAAAGTTTGGTAAAAATCCAACCAGTTGTTTAGGAGGATGTGTCATTTTTAGAAAGTGTTGACGACGGACAGATGACTACAAACACAGGACAATCAAAATAGCTAACTTTTACACAACCTGTCAGGTGAGCTAAAAAGCAACCAAATTCTACAGACAGTTAACCCTTTACCTGATAGCCTGTTTCTAGTATTGAAGACAGTTGACTACTTAAACCAGGTTAAAAGTAAAGCAGAATGCGCCTTAACTCTTTCCTCCCTGAAACTTTAAATGGAAAATTCCAGTTTCGATTTTTGTCTAGTCCATTTCTGGCTTTTAAGGGTTGTTTTTGTCCATTTTTGGCATTATGACAAACAGTGAAGACCCTGATCAGAGGGCTCCTGTCGGAGCCCTCTGATCTGGGTCTTCACTGTTTGCAAAGGACAAGTGTACTATTCACATGTATACTGTTTGAAAAGGACGCCAATATGCGGGACTAGGGTTCAAAGGGTTAAGGCGCATCCTGCTTTAAGCTATAATGTGCTAGAATAGAGAAAATATTATCTATAATATATAATCATGACTTATTAAATTGGAACTATTTTCTTTAGCAGAGGAATAAATCATATTCGCTAAAAGGCACTTCTATGGGAGAAAGGGTTAAAGTACAAGGGGGAATTGTGACAGAGTTATGGACATTGTGTCATTTTATGTGGGTGGGGATGAGGAAGAATAATTTTAACTTTGAATAAAATCCATTCAGAAAACACAGATTAACCAATTACCGCATAGCCTGTTCTGAAGATAGGTGACCACTTAAAGCAGGTTAAAAGTAAAGCAGAATGTGCCTTAAGGCACATTCTGCTTTACTTTCAACCTGCTTTAAGCTACCATCTGCTAGAATATTGAAAATATTTCTTATGATATATATTTATTACTGTATAAATTGGAACTATTTTCTCAGTGGAAGAATAAATTAAGAGGCGTAAAAAGGTGTACCAGTATTTATGGGGGAAAGGGTTAGTAATATTCATTGAAAGTAAAATTGACAGTAAAAAGCACATGTGGTAAAACAAGAGGATTCTTACTTTGATTGAAGCCTACGCCCCTTGCTCCAGACTCTACCAAACGATGGCAACCAGTCGTGTGAGGTTGTTGACTTGCGATCAAAGTTTGCACCAACTCTTGTACTCGGTAGTTTGGCTTTCCGTTCCCTCTCCACTGTAGAGATACAATCAAACTTGTATAACGCATTGAACCCTAGTGGTGCAAAAATGCGTCATTTACAAATGGTGTGCCTGTAATGAGTAGACTTGTCCTATGTTAACAGTGCATACCCTGATCAGAGGGCTCCTATAGGAGCCCTCTGATCAGGGTCTGTACTGTTTGTTAGCTTTAAATATATTGTTAAAATCACCTACAAATAGTAAACAATTAGTTTGAAACTGGAAATGTTCATTTTAAGTCCAAGGGACTATGAGACAAGAGGCCCATGCGGGCCTAAATATCGCTCACCTTGAAAAACCAATACAAGGGCCAAGTGACCCCTGGGGTGGGCTCACTTTTCACCCCAGAGACATAATTTCAAAAATCTTGCTGATGAACTTGAAAAACTATTTTGTACATGGATGGTTTCAGACAGGAAGACTAATATGACCCAGATATGCAACATACCCGAACCATTTCAGCAATATTGGTAAAGACACAGAATTATACACTGACGGAATCGAAACCTCGCGCTATATCGTAAATCTCGTGCGGCGGATAGAGACTCGCGAGACTTGATAAGAGACTGTCTATCGGTAGTCAATATGATAAATCTGTGTTTTCCAAGCATTGTTCACGGGTTTTTATTCCCGTGAATTGATAGGAATGTCCACATAGTCGTTTAAATCCTATAAAATGTCAATAAAACCACTCGAGTCGGTAAATTTCACGCCAGAAATCGCGGACAACGAGGCAAAAAAGTGAAGATGTTGTCACGTGACACATAATCTCGCACATTTCAACCGCCGCGAGAGCTCAGGTACTCGCCTATTCAATTTCGCTTAGTTGCTATTCCGTTTTGTATAATTCCGTGGTAAAGAACATCTAAAAGTGTCACTATGCTAAATATCAAAGTTCTTGCCATAGTAGTTTCAGAGAAGAATATTTCACTACATAACTCTATGTAAAACTGCGACCCCTAGGGCCTTGGCTGTTTTAACCCCGGGGGCATAATTTGAACAATCTTGATAGAGGACCTAAAGATGATGCTTTGTGCCAAAAATGTAAGCTCAGGGTACTGTGGTTTCAGACAAGAAGATTTTTTAAGATTTCATTGAAAAAATCTATTTTTAGCTCCTGTGACCTAGATATGCAACTGACCAGCACCATATTTACAATATTGGTTAAGAGCTTCTAGAAGTGTCATCATGCCAACTATCAAAGCTCTGACCATATTAGTTTCAGAGATAAAGATGTTTGAAGATTTCACTACATAACTCTATGTAAAATTACGACTCCCAGGGCGGGGTCATTTTTTACCCCTAGGACATAATTTGAACAATCTTGATAGAGGACCTGTAGATGATGCTTTGTGCCAAATATCTAAGCTCAAGGTACTGTGGTTTCAGACGAGCAGATTTTTTAAGTTTTCATTGAAAAAATCTATTTTTAGCTCCTGTGACCTAGATATGCAACGGACCAAAACCATATTTACAATATTGGTTAAGGGCTTCTAGAAGAGTCATCATGCCAAATATCAAAGCTCTGGCCATATTAGTTTAAGAGAAAAAGATGTTTGAAGATTTCACTATATAAAACTATGTAAATTTACAACCCCCGGGCGGGGTCATTTTTGACCCCAGGGACATAATTTGAACAATCTTGATAGAGGACCTGAAGACGATGCTTTGTGTCAAATATCTAAGCTCAGGGTACTGTGCTTTCAGACAAGAAGATTTTTTAAGTTTTCATTGAAAAAATCTATTTTTAGCTCCTGTGACCTAGATATGCAACGGACCGGAAATGTTTGAACAACTTTGAAAGAGGACCATATAAGGATCATTCAGGCCAAATTTGGTAAAAATCTATCCAGTACTTTCTGAGGAGATGTCGTTTAAAGAAATTGTTGACGACGAACGAACGGAGACGGACAGAGGACGGTCAAAATAGCTCACATTGGCACTACGTGCCAGGTGAGCTAAAAACCATAACTCTTTCAACACTAAGTTAATCTTGTGGGTTATTAGGTTTCCTTGTGGATCTTTTTAATTACCAGCAAACATGAACCAGTCTACTTGGAATTCTGGGTAGTTTTATAAATACTGGTCTAAATTAGCAAACAATGTAGTCCTGATCAGAGGGCTCCTATAGGAGCCCTCTGATCTGGGTCTACGCTGTTTGCAAATGTTATGGTATGTATATTTTAAACAGGTCTAAGGTGTTGGAAAAGTTATAACTCTTTCCTCCACAGCCATTAGAGCAAATTAACCTATATCAATCTATACTTAAGGCTGGTTACTGCTTAAAGCAGTTTTCTGCTTTATGTTCATCTTGCTAAAGTTGCTAAATGTATTCGATACAATAGATATTAAAAAGTAACAAGAGTGCCTGAAGGCCCTGATATCGCTCACCATTTGTAATGAAGCCTGATAGCTTTACCTTTGAATTTCACCCTTTTTATTCTAAATCCATTCAAGTTTTGTCGACCTACTCTAGCATAGTAGAGTACATCAAAGGTAGATAACTAGAGCCTAAACTACTGAAATGAAGCCATTTTCTAGCATTTCAAAGTACATCAAGGGCAGGTAACTATTGCCACAATGATTACATTTCAACAATAATTGCACTCCTTCGAGAACGTATAGCTACATCCTTTGTGTACAAGTATAATCAAAATCCATTGAAAACTGTAGTTGGAAGAGTGTAAACGCTGTAAAATATGGCATTTTCAGCAGTTCAAAGGTAGATATCTCATGATCTATTTGTCCTATTCCGACCATAATCACCCTTTTTCGAACTCTTATGGTAATATACAATCTGGGCAAGTTTGAGAGAGCTTGGATAAATATTGTGGCCTCAAGAGCGTAAACACTGTTAAATATATCATTTTCAGCAATTCAAAGGTAGATTACTCTTGACCTATTGATCCGATTACAACCATAATTGATCTCATCTGAATTCTTATGGTAATATACAATCTGAGTAAGTTTGAGAAAGATTGGATAAAATTTGTGGCCTCTAGAGTGTAAACATCGTTAAATATGGCATTTTCAGCAATTCAAAGGTAGATAACTCTCAACCTATAAATCTGATTTCAACCATAATCAAACTCATCTGAATCCTTATAGTCATATACAATCTGAGCAAGTTTGAGATAGATTGGATAAAAATTGTGAACTCTATCATGTAAACACTATTAAATATGGCATTTTCAGCAATTCAAAGGTAGATAACTCTTGATCTATTTGTCTGATTTCAACCAGAATCGAACTCATCCGAACTCTTATGGTCATATACAATCTGGGCAAGTTTTAGAAAGATTGGATAAATACTGTGGCCTCTAGAGTGTAAACACCGTTAAATATGGCATTTTCAGCAATTCAAAGGTAGATAACTCTTGATCTATTTATCCGATTTCAACCAAAATCGAACTCTTTTGAACTCTTATGGTCATATACAATCTGGAAAAGTTTGAGAAAGATTGGATAAATACTGTGGCCTCTAGAGTGTAAACACTGTTAAATATGCATTTTCAGCAGTTCAAAGGTAGATAACTCATGACCTATTTGTCCGATTTCAACCATAATCGAACTCATCCGAGATCTTATGGCAATATACCATCTGAGCAAGTTTAAGAAAGATTGGATAAAATTTGTGGCCTCTAGAGTGTAAACACTAAAATTGTTGACGCCGGACAATCAAGGATTGCAAAAGCTCACTCTGAGCTAGCTCAGGTGAGCTAAAAAGTAATATACCAAGTTAAAGTCTACTTTCAGTCCGAATGACCGTGCAGCCGACTGTACATATACTCCCCTGATCATCGAGCCATCTTGCCTATGAGCACTGCTAACATATGGCGCAGTCAAATGCAGCCGCAGTACCGACTCAGACCCTTCACAGGTACCCATTTTAACCCCTGGGTGGAGAGGAGCAATTCGCGGTACATGTCTTGCTCAAGAACATTCCTGTACATCATCGGGGATTCAGAAAAATCCCCTAGTCAGACCGCTGGTCCGGCGGGGGATCAAACTCACGACCCCTGGTACCGTAGTCCAAGGTGTTAACCATTGGGCCACTACCGCCATATTACATGGAGGAGCCGGTAGAGGCACTCTTATGTGCTTCTACGGAGGAAAAAATTAACCCTTTGCTCCATAACCTTTCTCTAGTATTGAAGATAGGTGACCCTTTAAAGCAGATTGTAAGTAAAGCAGAATGTGCCTTATGTCACTTTACTTTCAACCTGCTTTTAAGCTTCATTTTGCAAGAATATATTAAATCTTTTTATGCTACATATTCAAAACTGTATAAATTGGAACTATTTTCTTCAGTGGAAGAATAAATTAAATGCATTAATTTAGGGCACTTTTTTGGAGAAAAGGCTTTAGCTTTTTATTTTCAAAAGCCAGAATCCAAGTCATACAATGTTTCTGGTAGTTGTCCATTGTTGGACCAATCACTTTGCTACTGTTGGTGCTGGTGTCAGGTATCAGCCAAGGGGGCGTGGCACCTGTGTGTACATTGCCTTCAGTCTCCTCCCCTTCTGCTTCTTTGTCCCCCTTTACCTATTAAACATAAATCAGTACAGTGCATGTGGAATGAAATAAACATCAACAGTCAACACAAACAGTACTCTTAATTTTTTACCCCATAAATACGATTTTTACGCCATTAACCCTTAGCCCGCCATATAAATTGTCGTCTGCTATATTTCTCGTCTGTTTCAAGTTTCAAAGTGCTTCAAAGTTGCTCAAAATTGCTGAAAATGTTGTCCGAGTGTCAAACAGCTTGGATCCTCTCATCCAGATCCAAGCTGTTTGCATATGGAGCTATAGTCGTGAGTGGCAGGCTAAGGGTTAATTTATTCCTCCACTGATGAAAATAGTTGCAATTTGTACAGTCATAAATAACCATGATAGAAAATATTTTCTATATCTAAGAAGATTTTAGCTGGAAGCAGGCTAAAAGTAAAGCAGAATGCGCCTTAAGGCTCTTTCTGCTTTACTTTCAACCTGCTTTAAGTGGTCACCTGTCTTCAAAACTAGAAAGAGGCTATGGGGTAAAGGGTTAACCCATGCCTGTTTTAAGTTTTGAAAACAAGTGACCAGGTCAAGCAGCTTGAATGCCTCATTCTGCTTTACTTTCTCTCTGCTTTAAATTACTATCTGCTAAGATATAGAAAATATTTCTCATGTTGTATATTCATGAGGAATAATTTACAGGAGTAAAAAAAGGCCTATTTATGAAGTAATGGGTTAACAGAAAAATCTATATCAATTAATAGTTAATTGTTTCAAAATACATTACATTTAAATTCTGCTATATAACAAACGTTCAGACATTTTTGCTTGTTGAATACTCATATAGGATCTCTCTGCTTTACTTCCATCCTGCTTTAACTCTTTCCTCCCTGAAACTTTAAATGGACAAATCCAGTTTCCATTTTAGTCTAGTCCATTTCTGACTTTTAAGGGTTGTTTTTGTCAATGTTTGGCATTATGACAAACAGTGAAGACCCTGATCAGAGGGCTCCTTTCGGAGCCCTCTGATCTGGATCTTCACTGTTTGCATGGGACAAGTGTACTATTCACATGTACACTGTTTGAAAAGGACGCCTATATGCGGGACTAGTGTTCAAAGGGTTAAGCTGCCACCTGTGGGTGATATCTTGTGTGAACCTTCATTAGTATATAGTAACAGTGTTATATTGTAATTACGGCAAGTCTTTTTCACAAGAGAAACCATTCCATATGAACCAATAATAGTTTTCAAACAATTGTTATAGGTCGTTTGCAGTTTTAAAAAACACGATAATTTTCAAATATCTCAATAACAAGACAACGGAGACAAATGGAATTTTGCATGGATTTATGGTATACCTATACCAACTCTTACAAAAAACAACAATTTTTTTCTCTTCGTAATAAAAAAGTTTTATTCATAACTTCTATATAAAGTTTACACTTCTAAGGAACACTTTTCAGAAGGGTGATTTCAAGATATTCAACAGCCTATCTTTCACGACCCGGTAACGCCTCACCGTTAAGCCATCGCATACCGTAGTAGTTTACAACTAACTGAACGAGGCCCTGACTGGGGTACGTTTAACGTATTAATCGATCATACTGTTATTTTCGAACATGTTAGATCCTAATCCGCCACCGGAACCATTTCGTATCTGAATAGAATCCGAACCATGTGCCACTCAAACGAAAGTTTTATCAACAAAACGCAAAATAACTAAATGTGATAAATAGCAGAAGAAACATGTTCATACCAGACGATCTACACCAACTGACCATTATCAAATTTTCAACAGAAAGTTTCCAGAGCAGTTCGAAAACTTTTATTATTTTATCGGTTGAAGGAAACGTAACGTAAACGTACTGCAATACGACTCGAACATTGATACATATTAAGCTCCAGATAAGGGGAGTATTTCCAAAACTTGCATCTTCGAGACGATTCTAATGAGTAGTCACACCAAAGGATTTGGTGCTGAAATGGATGAGAAAATGTTGGACTTGTTCAATTTTCTTTCTCTTATCTGGAGCTCTGTAATTATGTAGAAATGTTAGAGCTTCGGTTTGAAAGCAATTGCAATTCTCTTTATTCCTGGTAAAGAGTTCGTGGATTTAGGCATAGCAAACATGTAATGGATTACGGGGCCTCATAATTAATTTTGTACAACTAAACAACCAATATCAGCACGGGATTCACCTTTCAGACAGAAGCAACTTGCACGGGATTTTACCTGTGGATATTCTCCCATATAAACAAACGTGATCAAGGTAATAGCAAATAACACCCCACGTAATTGACCATTTTCAGCGACACAAAATTTATATAAAACAAAGAAGAAAAGTTTTTAGTCAGGCTATCAAAAAATCTGAATTTCCTTGTCAGAGTTGGTATAGGCACATCAAAAAGTGTATGCATAATTTAATTTAAATACGTCCATTAGTTTTAAAAATATCAAAGATTTATCGTGTTTTTTTGAACTGCAAACGACTTATAAGGTAGTGAATAAATTTGACATTTTGACCTCTGTGACCTTGGCTTTTGATTCAAAGTGTCTAGAAGATACATATTCGATTTCTTCTTAATTAGAGCAATATATTTTATTTATTTGTGAGGGTCAAAAGTTACATGTATTTCCATTTCAAATATTTGACCTCTGTGTCCTTGACCTTTGACCCAACATACCTAAATTCTAAATATTTATATACCTCCTCGTAATGGGTAACACATACCTCTTCATATGGGCAACGCATACACCATTTATTGAGTGTGTATTGATTATACTTGTCGTTCAAAAGTCATTGCCAATGTTAAGGTTGCAGACAAACATACAACCAAACAGACAGGACAAAAACAATATCACCCAATAATAAACCTAGGGGCATAAAAAAGGAAACACTACTCAGAGCAACAGATAAGGGTAGTTTTTCAAAACTTAAAATCTTTATTTCTGAATTAAACCCTATGGTGTCACTACTCATTAGAATCGTCTCTTTGAGACGATTCTAATGAGTAGTAACACCATAGGATTTGGTGCTGAAATGAGTGATAAAACGTTTGATTTGTTGAAATCACTACTTCTTATCTGGAGCCCTGACTACCGGTAATCTGTAAGCTGGTAAAACTAGAAATACTGGTGTTACCTTTATGATGGAGGTGAGGCCTGGTCCCTTGGCCCATACGGTACGCCTGTTAGCTGGTGTGGTATTGTCTGTGCTATGGTATCCTGGTAAATCTAATATCTGGGTGGCACTTGTTGACAAGTCTGACTGTACACATTCAGGAAAAGTTTATAATCAACTTATACAACAGGGCTGTACAAATCCCAAAGCCTGATGTTCCAGACATTTGAGAAATGGAATCAGACAAGCGGCGATTTTCAAGAATATGGGCTAATACAAGCAATTTCAAAGATTTTGTCTTTCAACTTTGCGAATGGCTTAACCCTTTAATCCACAGCCTGTTTCATGTATTGGAGATAGGTGACCACCCAAAGCAAGCTGAAAGTAAAGCAGAATGCACCTTAAGGCATATTCTGCTTTACTTTCAGCCTACTTCAAGTTATCATCTGCTACGAAATAGAAAATATTTCTTATGGTACATTTTCATGATTGTATAAATTGGAACTATTTTCTGCGGTGGAATAAATTAAATGGGCTAAAAGGTGCTTCTATGGGGGCAAGGATTAAGTGCTTCCAGCCATTTTAACCCTTTACCTGATAGCCTATTTCTAGTACTTAAGATAGATGACTACTTAAAGCAGGTTAAAAGTAAAGCAGAATGCGCCTTAGGGCGCATTCTGCTTTACTTTCAGCCTGCTTTAAGCTATCATGTGCTTTAATATAGAAAATATTCCCTGTAATACATATTCATTACCAATTAAATTGGAACTATTTTCTTCAGCGGATGAATAAATCATATCCGCTAAAAGGCGCTTCTATTGGGTAAAGGGTTAAACTGCTACCCCATAGCATGTTTCTAGAATTGAAGACAGTTGCAACTAAAAGCAGCCTTAAGGCACATTTTGCTTTACTTTTAGCCTGCTTTTAAGCTACCACCTGTGAAACTATTTCCTTCAGTAAATGAACAAATTTGAGACTTAAAAACAAATATTTTGAGTAATGGGTTAAAATTACAGCCAAACTTGTATCAGGCTATCACTGATAGAAGAAACATTTTGAAGATTATGACCTTACCTGTAATGCATTAATCCATTACCCCATGAATATGCCTATTTACACCTTTAACTTATCCATCCACTGAAAAAAATAGTTCCATTTTTTTACTGTCATGAATATGTTTCATATGAATTATTTTCTACATTCTAGCAGATGGTAGCTTAAAGCAGACTGCTTTACTTTGATACTGCTTCTAGGGGTCACCTGTCTTCAAAACAGAAACAAACTACAGTGCTCCCTCTCTACAACGACATCCAATGGGGGACGCATATTGTGTGTGTTGTTCGGAGGGAGTCGTTATAGAGAGGAACAATTAAAACTTGGCTTACATTTGCAAACAGCTTGAATCCAGATCAGACGCTGCGTAACGCGGAGTCTGATCAGGATTCAAGCTGTTTGTCACTGGTCAATATATGTATTCTATCAAAAACTCCACTTATATGTAACTTAAAGAGAAAACAGCAGACGACCATCTGAAGCAGACGATACTACAGCAGTAAAATAGTTAAGACTCATTTATCCCGTTAAGGGAATTTATGACGAGTGCCGTTGTAAGGAGGGAGTCGTTGTTGGGAGGGCCGTTGTAGAGAGGGAGCGCTGTATGGGGTAATGGAGTAAGCTGTCACCAGTACTGAAGACTATCAATGTACATGTATCATGTTTAGTGGATGCTAAATACAACTTTTGACTGCACTAAATAATTAACTGTATATACAGTAAAACCTCTCTATTACGACCACTAAATTATGTTAATTATTAGGGTGTTTACGATAGGTGACCGCTTAAAGCAAGGTGACAGTGAAACAGAAAGCTCCTTTAGGAGCTTTCTGCTTCACTGTCATCTTGCTTTAAGCTACACCTGTCTATTATACAATCAATTAGCCTTCGTTTTAGTGGTCGTAATAGCGAGGTTTTACTGTAGTAGAAAAACCTTCAATCTGAAAGTCTGATTTGAAATCATTTTTTAAGAATCATGTACATGTTTACAATAGATTGGTCAAGAATTATTTTGCTTAGGACAAGTGGATTTTGACAAGTCTAGGACAAGAGACTTAATATTTGTATAGCCCTGTTCAGCTATAATCAGACCTTTGGAGGAACTGATATCCAATTCTCAACTGTTATAGATGGTCCTAGCTTTTTCATAAACTTTTTGCAAGCTGGGTAATTATTTTTGTCTGAAACAACTGTCATCCAAAATAGAATTTTCTAAATTTCTTTTCCAATTCAAAACAGGGTCAGAGTGTCAAACAGTTTGGATCCTGATGAGAGGCCGTCCTGCAGCGTTACACGGCATCTCAGGATTTAAACTGTTTGCAAAGGGAATCACTGTGGCACAAACCTGCCACATGGAAATAATTAATGAGGTATACATTTTCTCTGTGAATGTGAAACTAGATAACTAAAATAGTCAATGTGTATCATCATGTCAAATGTTAAGTCATTTATTTCATACTGATAAGTCTTTAATCTTTTTCTATCATTGAGCTTTATCTTCAAATATATGAACACATTTTAAAACAAGTCTGCTACAGTACAATCATTGTAAACTTGTCCTGCATCTAAATTGCATGAGACACAAGTAAACAGACAACTAATTCATCTCTTTGAGAGTGGTCAGTTTATATACAATCTACAATGAGCAGGGCTCCAGATAAGATGTAGTTATTTCAACAAATCCAACATTTTCTCACTCTTTTTAGAACCAAAACCTATGGTGTTACTACTCATTAGAATCGTCTCAAAGAGACGATTCTAATGAGTAGTGACACCATAGGGTTTAATTCAGAAATAAAGATTTTAGTATTTGAAAAACTACCCTTATCTGGTGCTCTGAATGAGTAATGGTGAAACACAATGCCCCTGGTGTGACCTTGGCTTCTAAATGACCTTGACCTTTGTCTGACATGACCCAACTGGCACTGAGCTCAAGAGTTTCTTGGGCTGAGTACACATGCAAAATATAAAGTCTGTATAAAATGTACCGGTAGTTATGGCCAATGTTATTCTTGTTTGACTTCTTAATGACCTTGACCTTTGTCTGACATGACCAAAATTATTATGTACTAAATAGCTGCTGGAGTTGAGTACACATACTAAATATGAGAACTGTATCACATGTAGTTCCAATGTTATGGCCAATGTTAAATTCAGCCCACTTGATCTCTAAATGACATCTAAATGACCATTGATGATCTGGACCTTTGTCTGAGATGACCTAAGTTATACTGAAGTCAAGAGCTTCCTGGGTTGAGTACTGTACTACATATGCAAAATATTATGTCTCTATCATATGCATATCCATTATGACCAAGGTTAAAGTTGTAGACAGACAGACAAACAGACAGGCAGAGCAAACACAATTTGCCTAGACTAAGCTGTGCAGGGGCATAAAACAATGGTTCATTTATATTCAAGCAAAGGTTTGGATACAGTAGTCTCCTGGTCAAGCCCTGACATCAAGCACACACACCTGGCTCTGCCTAGCACTAAGCTGTCTCTCTGTTTCCTCCTGCTTCATCTCCTCAGCCATCTGAAATGTCAAGGTACAGTGATTAGGAGTCATTCTTTAAGCCTTCTGAAAACATAACTAAAGAAAACAAGCATTGTCATTTAAGAGAAGCAGCAGCTGCTGCATAATACAGGATTAACCCTTAGCCTGCCACTCACGACTATAGCTCCATATGCAAACAGCTTGGATCCGGATGAGACGCCGAGTAACTCGGCGTCTCATCCGGATCCAAGCTGTTTGACACTCGGACAACATTTTCAGCAATTTTGAGCAACTTTGAAGCACTTTGAAACTTAAAGCAGACAAGAAATATAGCAGACGACAATTTATTTGGGGGGCTAAGGGTTAAAAGTAATGCACAAGCACGTTTTGAAAGATAATGCATAAATTGGTCTTGCAATTAGCTTTGATTCTGAGGACAGACGACTGCTTCAACTTCAAGCAGCACGAAGCTGTTGGGAGTTATCTGCTGTATTTAGTTCTGCTGTAAGAAGCCACCTATCCATCACACTTTCACTTTAGGGGCATTAGCTTTGATTCTGAGGACAGGAGACTGCTTCAACTTCAAGCAGCACGAAGCTGTTGGGAGTTATCTGCTGTATTTAGTTCTGCTGTAAAAAGCCACCTATCCATCACACTTTCACTTTAGGGGCATTAGCTTTGATTCTGAGGACAGGAGACTGCTTCAACTTCAAGCAGCACGAAGCTGTTGGGAGTTATCTGCTGTATTTAGTTCTGCTGTAAGAAGCCACCTATCCATCACACTTTCACTTTAGGGGCATTAGCTTTGATTCTGAGGACAGGAGACTGCTTCAACTTCAAGCAGCACGAAGCTGTTGGGAGTTATCTGCTGTATTTAGTTCTGCTGTAAGAAGCCACCTATCCATCACACTTTCACTTTAGGGGCATTAGCTTTGATTCTGAGGACAGGAGACTGCTTCAACTTCAAGCAGCACGAAGCTGTTGGGAGTTATCTGCTGTATTTAGTTCTGCTGTAAGAAGCCACCTATCCATCACACTTTCACTTTAGGGGCATTAGCTTTGATTCTGAGGACAGGAGACTGCTTCAACTTCAAGCAGCACGAAGCTGTTGGGAGATATCTGCTGTATTTAGTTCTGCTGTAAGAAGCCACCTATCCATCACACTTTCACTTTAGGGGCATTAGCTTTGATTCTGAGGACAGGAGACTGCTTCAACTTCAAGCAGCACGAAGCTGTTGGGGAGTTATCTGCTGTATTTAGTTCTGCTGTAAGAAGCCACCTATCCATCACACTTTCACTTTAGGGGCATTAGCTTTGATTCTGAGGACAGGAGACTGCTTCAACTTCAAGCAGCACAAAGCTGTTGGGGAGTTATCTGCTGTATTTAGTTCTGCTGTAAGAAGCCACCTATCCATCACACTTTCACTTTAGGGGCATTAGCTTTGATTCTGAGGACAGGAGACTGCTTCAAGCAGCACGAAGCTGTTGGGAGTTATCTGCTGTATTTAGTTCGGCTGTAAGAAGCCACCTATCCATCACACTTTCACTTTAGGGGCATTAGCTTTGATTCTGAGGACAGGAGACTGCTTCAACTTCAAGCAGCACAAAGCTGTTGGGAGTTATCTGCTGTATTTAGTTCTGCTGTAAGAAGCCATCTATCCATCACACTTTCACTTTAGGGGCATTAGCTTTGATTCTGAGGACAGGAGACTGCTTCAACTTCAAGCAGCACAAAGCTGTTGGGGAGTTATCTGCTGTATTTAGTTCTGCTGTAAGAAGCCACCTATCCATCACACTTTCACTTTAGGGGCATTAGAGTCAATGGGTTAAAACATAAATCCTTAGTTTTTGTAAACTTGTTGGATGAAAATGATATGTTGCTCGCCAAGGCTCTAAACATATAGTTAATTGTTTTATCACTCTAATTCAACACTGAAAACACTCATTCAATATCCTCTACAGTGCTCCCTCTCTACAACGGCCCTCCCAACAACGACTTCCTCCTTACAACGAACATAACCACAGTTCCCGAACAGGAAAATTATGTCTAACGCTTTTAATGCTGTAATATCGTCTGCTTAATCATTAATGTTGTCGTGTGCTGTTTAATAAAAGGACATTTTGACAGAAGAAACTTCATAACGAGTGACAAACAGCTTGAATCCAGATCAGACGCCGCGTTACGCGGCTTCTGATCTGGATTCAAGCTGTTTGCAAATGTAAACCAATGTCCCTCCCTATAACGACTCCCTCCGAACAACGCACACAATATGTGTCTCCCATTGTATGTCGTTGTAGAGAGGAAACGCTGTATTTAGAATTTGTTAAAAGTGCAATGACAATATTCTACAAACCTGTTTTCTCTGCATATCTTTTGACTTCTGAAACTTTTTCACAGCAAGAAATGAAGCTTTCTTTGCACTGTAAACAATCAAAGAAAAATATGCTTTTAAGCAGCAAAAGCTACCTACAAAACAAACAAAACACTGTGTTCAAGGATCTTACAATTATGAAGTATCAAGACATGTTACATGACACTTGCCTGCTTAATAAAACAAGATCCCAGATTTAACAACACTTTATCACTAAAGGTGATTAACACCCCTGCTATATAGTGCCTAATGTCACAAGAAGCAAAATGTGTCAGGACAATGTTGATCTGTGTACTCCATATGAACTAGCCTCAGGGTTCATAAGCCTCTTCTATGCAGTGCTCCAAGAATTTTTTTTGGGCTGACAGACCCAGGGCAAGAAAGCCCAACAATTCACTTGCCCTGTCCAAAAGCTACTTGTCCCATTTTTTAACTTGCCTTTTTTACTGCGTATATATACAGGGCTGCAGATAAAGAGTTGGTTTAACTGAACATTTACAAAGTTTTTTCCTTTATGTCTACAGTCTCTAGAGATAAACAATAGCTTGTGATCACTTGTTAGAATCGTCTCTTTAACCCTTTACCTGATAGCCTATTTCTAGTACTTAAGATACATGTAGGTGACTACTTAAAGCAGGTTGAAAGTAAAGCAGAATGCGCCTTAGGGCGCATTCTGCTTTACTTTCAGCCTGCTTTAAGCTATCATGTGCTATAACCCTTTCCCCCATAGAAGCACCTTTTAGCGCATTTCATTTATTCTTCCACTGAAGAAAATAGAGTCAATTTATACATTCATGAATATTTATTATTAGAAATATTTTCTGTATCCTAGAAGATGATAGCTTAAAGCAGGTTGAAAGTAAAGCAGAATGTGCCTTAAGGCACATTCTGCTTTACTTTCAACCTGCTTTAAGTGGTCACCTATCTTCCATACTAGAAACAGACCATTGGGTAAAGGGTTAACACAGAAGAAAGTTATGAAGAGAGTTTAATTAGAAGATTTTACATTATAGTTATCCTGCATTTAAACACCTACTTTTAGGAAACTGTTAGAACCGAAACTAATGCTCCAATTATATTAAAGGCAGTTGTACACAACATTACGTTATACTTACATGAGTAAATCTTCTTGGGACAGAATGAATTTGGGCTTCAGCTTTTTATCCAACAGGTTGTCCCAGAAGAACTGTGTCATGTTTTCTGTGTGCCCTTCACTGAAATGTTAATACACACTATGTACAGTCTAACTTGTGTTAACCCTTAGCCCACCAAATAAATTGTCGTCTGCTATATTTCTCGTCTGCTTCAAGTTTCAAAGTGCTTCAAAGTTGCTCAAAATTGCTGAAAATGTTGTCCGAGTGTCAAACAGCTTGGATCCGGATGAGACTCCGGATCCAAGCTGTTTGCATATGGAGCTATAGTTGTGAGTGGCAGGCTAAGGGTTAACCCTTTATACCCCAAGACTGTTTTTAGTATTGAAGACAGGTTACCACTTAAAGCAGGTTGAAAGTATTTTAGTTGTAAGCTCGCCAAATATGGCAGTGCCTTACTTAATGGAGTGCAAAAGGCAGTTTGATTGGTTAAAAATGTATTAACTATTAACCCTTAGCCTGCCACTCACGACTATAGCTCCATATGCAAACAGCTTGGATCCGGATGAGATGCCAAGTAACTCAGCGTCTCATCCAGATCCAAGCTGTTTGACACTCGGACAACATTTTGGGCAATTTTGAGCAACTTTGAAACTTGAAGCAGACGAGAAATATAGCAGACGACAATTTATTTGGCGGGCTAAGCCTTTAAAGGGTTAACTTAACTTGAGGATTTAATGCATCTCCACTTCATTAAACATTGTTAACCCATTACTCCATAGAATGGTTTTTGTTTTGAAGACAGGGGACCACTTAAAGCAGGTTGAAAGTAAAGCAAAATACACCTTCATGCATATTCTGATTTACTTCCAGTCTGCTTTAAGCTACCATCTGCTAGACAGAAAATATTTCTTTTGACACATATTGATGGTTGTATAAATTTAAAATTTTCTTCAGTGGGGGTATAAATTATATATGCGTACAAATGTGTATCTATGGAGTAATGGAATCAAGCATGTCATGTCCAACGCAGATCCATACCTTGCAATATGTTCGAGGACTCCAGCACCTATAATTGTGCACATCTCTAGAACATCATGCTTCAAGTATTCACTTTTGCAGAAGTAACACCAGAACTTTGCACCAACTTCAAAGTTGCTATTTTCAACTTTAGGGCTGAATAAGTTTTGCTTGATGACCTGTATCTGAAAATACAAAATATTTTGTTGATTTAACCCATTACCCCATATATATGCCTTTTTACGCCTTTGATTTATTCGTCCACGGAAGAAAATAGTTCCAATTTATACAGTCATGAACATGTTTTTTGTTTTGTTTTTGATTTTACGTCGCTTTCAACAGTATTTCAGTCATATCGCGACGTCCATCTAATTACAGGTGGAGGAAGACCCCAGAAGTCCTTTATGCACTGTTTCAGGCACAAATTGGCAACTGGGTAGAACCACCGACCTTCCGCAAGCCAGCTGGAAGGCTTCCCCACATGAAAAATCCAAACGACCCTACTGGGATTCGAACTCACAGCGGTGAGGAGCTTAGTGATATAAGTCACAGTGACTATACCCCTAGGCCACGGAAGCCCCCATTAAAATACAGTTTCGCCCAACGTGGAACATGTATCATAAGGAATATTTCTATATTTTAGCAAGTGGTAGCTTAAAGCAGGCTGAAAGTAAAGCAGAATGCGCCTTAAGGCGCATTCTGCTTTACTTTCAACCTGCTTTAAGGTAGTCACCTATTTTCAAAACTAGAAACAGGCTATGGGGGAAAGGGTTAAATCCAGCAAAAAGTTTGGCTTTGCAAACATGTACTTCAACACATTGCCCCAACACCTGTTTCAATTTCTGAAGACAGGTGACCACTAAAGGAGCAGGTTGAAAGTAAATTTTCAGCCTGCTCCAAGCGAACATCCATTAGGATATAGAAAACATTACTTATGGTCCATATCCATGACTGTATACAGTGGAACTATTTTCTTCAGTAGAGGAATAAATTTATGTATAGGGTAATGGATTTATTTTGTCTTTCACATTCACTCATTTACATACCCCTTTCCCCCCATGGAAGAGCCTTTCAGCGCGTTTAATTCATTCCTCCACTGAAAATACACCCAATTGATATGGTCATGAAAATGTTCCAAAAGAAATGTTTTCCAGATCCTAGTAGATAATAGCTTAAAGCAGGTAGAGAGTAAACATATGCTGAAGGACGACTGACACAGGGTGATCACAATAGCTCACCTTGGCACTTCGTACCAGGTGAGCTATTAAAATAGATGGGTTCCTCAGAGCATGTGTGTCACCTGCCAGCAAGCATCAGTATAACATTCTCTTTCCATAAATGAAATTTCATTTCTGATCAGAGTCTACACTGTTTGCATATTACAAGTGTAATCCTCACAGGTACACTGTTTGTAAATGAGGAGCATACTCGTCGCTAGGGTTGAATGTGTTAAGGGGCATTCTGCTTTACTTTCAACCTGCTTTAACTCTTTCCTCCCTGAAACTTTAAATGGACAATTCCAGTTTCCATCTAAGTCTAGTCCATTTCTGACTTTATAGGGTTGTTTTTTTCAATGTTTGGCATTGTGAAAAACAGTGAAGACCCTGATCAGAGGGCTCCGAAAGGAGCCCTCTGATCTGGGTCTTCACTGTTTGTATAGGACATGTGTACTATTCACATGTACACTGTTTGAAAAGCACGCCTATATGCGGGACTAGGGTTCAAAGAGTTAAGTGGTCACCTGTCTTCAAAACTAGAAACATAATATGGGGTAAAGGGATACCTATTCTCAGAGAAATGCTAGACCTTTCCCTGTGCTTACCCCACTCAGCTAAAACTTGGGACTACAGGCAAGAGCGGTAATGAAATATCATTTTTACGAAATAGAATAAAAGGAGTACTCAGTAAATAAACAACTTGAACTATTTAAGCAAAGTGGAATCTTCCATGCTTATTCAGGGCTCCAGATAAGAGGGAGTAAACTGCACAAATCCAACATTTTCTCACTTATTTCAGCATCAAACCCTATGGTGTTACTACTCATTAGAATCGTCTCTTTGAGACGATTCTAATGAGTAGTGACACCATAGGGTTTAAAGCAGAAATAAAGATTTTAGGTTTTGAAATACCCCCCTTATCTGGAGCTCTGTTATTTATTGGACGAGTCCATTTTTGATGTACGGTGTGCCTGGTCTAAATTTTAATTGTTTTACATTGAAATTCCTATCAGCAAACAGTGAAGGCTCTGATCAGATGCAGCATTATGCGGTATCTGATCAGAGTCTACAATGTTTGACTATGTCCCCTTTATGGGACGCTAGGCAGGGTTGTGACCTAGATATGCAAAGGACCGAAAATGTTTGAACAACTTTGAAAGAGGACCATCAAGTTTGGTATAAATCCATCCAGTAGTTTCGGAGAAGATGTTGTTTAAAGAAATTGTTGACGACCAACGAACGACGCATGATGAAATGACGGACAACAGACACAGGACGACCAAAATAGGTGAGCTAAAAACCAGCCCTACTCACTAATGGCCATATTTTGAAGATAACATAACTATTTTAAGAAATCTGGTAGAAGGTCACCTATAGATCATTTGTGTAAAATTACTTTCAAATCGGACCAGGTTTCAGACGAGAAGATTTTTAAATTTTTCACTTTATAGTCATATAAGGAAAATCTGCTTACCCATCAATGGCCATGTTTTTTTTAAGATAGGAAAATAATTTTTAAAAAAATCTGATAGAGGGTCACCCTTGGAGTATTTGGGTAAAATTATTTTCAATTGGGACCAGCAGTTTTTGACTTTTTTTTTTTTTCTCAATTGGTTGCCATGGCAATCACAATTTCATTTGGATGGCTTATATTTGTAGAAATCTGAGAGAATACCCAACAATGAACAATCCTATGAAGTTTTGATGAAATTGGCCAAGTAGTTTCCAAGAAAAAAGAAAAAGAAAAAATTTGACAACGGACTGACGGAAACAGGGCGATCACAATAGCTCACCTTGGCACTTCGTGCCAGGTGAGCTTTCAAAAGGGTTGGTTTGTTGACCTGAATGAAATCTAGGTAAACTTTGAATATGGGTCTTAAGAAATTTTGAATTAAATGTTTTAGGGGCGAGGTGACTAGTCAAATCATGAAATAAAAAATACCCTAATCATTAAATGTGTCTAACAAACGCACCCACCATTCTCAGTAAATGACTTTCAACATATAATTATATCACACATGTAAGGTCTCTCTCTTTTGTATGACACTTATATGTTGGAGCAAAGAACTTTTCCCTGTATAAGACTTTACCAGAGCTCCAGATAAGGGGAGTATTTCAAAACCTAAAATCTTTATTTCTGCTTTAAACCCTATGCTTCGAGACGATTCTAATGAGTAGTAACACCATAGAATTTGGTACTAAAATAGTAAGGAAATATTGGATTTGTCAATTTACTCCCTCTCATCTGTAGCCCTGCTTTACACCAAAATACATTTGTAATACAGTCAAACTTAGATATCTCCAAGTCAGTTTTGTTGAACATACCCGTATTTCAAAGTTAAAACGTGGCTAAGCCACGTTTTAACTTTGAAATATGGGTATGTTTGACTTAACCGAGCAGAAAAAAATGCAGTTCATATGTCGAACTATCGGATACTTCGAGTTAACGAGTTTGAGATATCGAAGTTTGACTGTATCTCTTTCTCTTGTATGATACTATAAAAGAAAGAGATATTACAAGTGTGCCATGGTTTTGCGTAAGTGTATGTACTTTCGTTCAAATGTCTAAATGACTTTCTTCATTCTGTTTAACTCTTTGAATCTAGTCACTCACATATGCATCAATTGCAAACAGCGTACCGGTGAAGATTACACTTGTCCTATGCAAACAGTGTAGACCCTGACCAGAGGGCTCCTTAAGGAGCCCTCAGATCAGGATCTACACTGTTTGTTATTTTGATGTACATTGTAAACATCAACCCTAAAAAGTCAAAAATGGACTATTCTAAATTGAAAACTAGACTTGTCCATTTGAAGTTTCAGGGAGGAAAGTGTTAACCAATTACCAAAAGAGAATAGAATAATAATTTTATTTGACTTGTAGTTGTACACAAGATACATCGTCATACTTGTACATGTACAATACAATATAAATACAAACTTTTACGTATATCAATAGGCTTATCCAAACCTATACCAATACACATGATATACATATACGTTGTTCTTTGTTTCTGCTGGGAGAGTAAAAACTTATTATCATACTATGGATTCAATAACGTTATTACATAGCATGTGTGTATCTTTTTTATGACAGGTGGCCACATAAAGCATGTTGAAAGTAAAGCATTATGTGCCTTAACTCTTTCCTCCCTAAAACTTCAAATGGAAAATCCCAGATTCCATTTTAGTCCAGTCTATTTCTGACTTTAAAGGGTTGTATTTGTCAATTTTTTGTATTATGACAAACAGTGAAGACCCAGATCAGAGGGCTCCGTAAGGAGCCCTCTGATCTGGGTATTCACTGTTTGCATTGGACAGGTGCACTGTTCACGTGTACACTGTTTGAAAAGGACGCCTATTGGCGGGACTAGGGTTCAAAGGGTTAAGGCGCTTTTTGTTTTACTTTCCACATGCTTTAAGCTTCCATCTACTAGGATCATATAGAAAATATTTCTAATTGGGCATATTCAAGACTATAAACTATAAAAGTGGAACTTTTTTCATTTGTGGACAAATGAATTAAAAGTATACAGAGCTCCAGATAAGGGGAGTATTTCAAACTCTAAAATCTTTATTTCTGCATTAAACCCTATGGTATCTGTCACTACTCATTTGAATCGTCTCTTCGAGACGATTCTAATGAGTTGTGACACCATAGGATTTGGTTCTGAAATTAGTGAGAAAATGTTGGATTTGTTCAGTTTACTCCCTCTTATTTTGAGCCCTGAGTATATACATTTATAGGAGAAAGGGTTAAATGACTTTCCTCCAACATCCAGGGCACCAGATAAGGGAGTATTTCGAAATTTAAAATCTTTATTTCTGCATTAAATGGGTTAACCCTATGGTGTCACTACTCATTAAAATTGTCTCTTTGAGACATTTCTAATGAGTAGTAACACCATAGGATTTTATGCTGAAATAAGTGAGAAAATGTTGGATTTGTTCAGTTCACTCCCCTCTTATCTGGAGCCCTGCAACATCTCATTGTTTCTCTTCTGTATGTACTCTCCTGTGACCGACTACAATACCCATCACAGTAAATGACTGTTCTCACATATCACACATGTGAGGTCTCTCTCCTGCATGACCTCTCATGTTATAAAGTAAAGTAACAGGGTTCCAGATAAGGGGGAGTAAACTGAACAAATCCAGCATTTCTCACTTATTTCAGCAACAAATCCTATGATGTTACTACTCATTAGAATCGTCTCTTTGATACAATTCTAATGAGTAGTGACACCATAGGGTTTAATGCAGAAATAAAGATTTTAATTTTTGAAATACTCCCCTTATCTGGAACCCTGAGTAACTTTCTCAGTAAGATTCTTTCTACACAAATCACACTTGTGAGACCTGGATCTCTCCTGTGTAGACTCTCTTATGAATTATTAATTTATCTTTTTCAGTAAAAGTATTTCCACACATATCACACTGTTAAGTTTTCTCCCCTGTGAACTCTCTCATGTGCATTTTAACTACTCTTATGAATAAATAACTTAATTGTCAAACATCACACTTGTAAGGTCTCTCTCCTGTAAGGATCGTCATGTGCGTGACTAAAGCATTGGTCTTTGGAAATGACTTTTCACACACATCACACTTGTAAGGTCTCTCTCCTATACAAACTCTCATGTGCTTGTCTGAAGAACCTTCCTCAGTAAATAAACTTCCACAAATATCACACTAGTAAGGCATCTCTCCTGTATGAATTCTCATGTGCTTGACTGAAGAACCTTCCTCAGTAAATGACTTTTCACACATACCACACTTGTAAGGCCTCTCTCCAGTATGGACTCTTATGTGCTTGACTGAAGAACCTTCCTCAGTAAAGGACTTTTCACACTTGTAAGGCCTCTCTCCAGTATGGACTCTTATGTGCTTGACTGAAGAACCTTCCTCAGTAAAGGACTTTTCACACTTGTAAGGCCTCTCTCCAGTATGGACTCTTATGTGCTTGACTGAAGAACCTTCCTCAGTAAAGGACTTTTCACACTTGTAAGGCCTCTCTCCAGTATGGACTCTTATGTGCTTGACTGAAGAACCTTCCTCAGTAAAGGACTTTTCACACTTGTAAGGCCTCTCTCCAGTATGGACTCTTATGTGCTTGACTGACGTATTTTTCTCAGTAAAGGACGTACCACACATACAACACTTGTAAGGTCCCTCTCCTGTATGAATTTTCATGTGATTGACTAAATAAACTTTCTTTGTAAAAGATTTTCCACATATATCACATTTGTGGGTTTTTTCTCCAGTATGAACTCTCATGTGCTGGATTAAAGTACTTTTCTCAGTAAAAGACTTTCCACACATACCACACTTATAAGGTCTCTCTCCTGCATGAACTCTCATGTGCCTAACTAAATGCCCTTTCTCTATAAAAGACTTTCCACATGTATCACACTTACAAGGTCTCTCTCCAGTATGAACTCTCATGTGATTGACTAAATGCCCTTTCTCTATAAAAGACTTTCCACACGTATCACACTTGTAAGGTCTCTCTCCTGTATGAACTCTTATATGATTGACTAAATCACCTTTCTTAGCAAAAGACTTTTCACATATATCACATTTGTGAGGCCTCTCTCCAGTATGGACTCTCATGTGCTGGACTAAAGTATATTTCTCAGTAAAAGACTTTTCACACATACCACACTTATAAGGTCTCTCTCCTGTATGAACTCTCATGTGATTGACTAAATGATCTTTCTGAAAAAAAGACTTTCCACATGTATCACACATGTATAGTTTCTCTCCTGTATGAATTCTCATGTGCGAGTTTAAATGACTAGTCCTAGTAAATGACTTTTCACAAACATTACACTTGTAAGGTCTCTCTTCTGTATGTAGCCTATCGTGGTCGACTGGTTTATTCTTTTTGTCTAATGACTCTCCTTGTTCCTGGGTTAGCTGATTCTCTTCCATTATTTCAGCTTTAAATGAGAAATACTCAGTTTTAGTAATACAGTTTACTGAGCCAGATGTTTGAGAAGTTCTGTTATATATAAGCTACAAAGATAATTTATACAAGAGGGCTATGACCCTTTTGCTCACTTGAGAACATTGTACCTCAGCTGACTGGGAAGTATTTGTTTTTAAGATGTAACCATGATGAGACTTAGATAAAATATACTTTATTGTAAAATAAATAAACAATATACTTGATGATTATAGCAGAGCAAATATAAAATTTAATATGAGTTCCTAGTTACATTTACTCTTTTCTTCATCTATATTTTAAATTGTTCGAAAATGATGGCAAATATGAAACAGAAATTGATAAACCAAACTCCCTTTTGACTCCCAAGTATGGAATCAAGCACACACAATGCAGCACAGTATGAAATTTATTTATAACTCTATTAATAACTCTAATATAGGTCAGCAAATCAGAGGCGTTGAAATAGGTTACTCCCAACAAATATGGTGGTTCCTCGGTAGTGTCAAAATGGAGATGCTCTGACCAACAAGCGCATATAAACTTGTACTTTGCATTGTTTAATTGTTTTTATTATTTGTTTTGCACACTTAGCTAGTAGCTACTTACATAGTTTTAATAACATTCGTTTTACAGCTGTCAGAAAAGAGTTATAGACTAAGCGTGCCACGGACTAAGCGTACCAGGTCTAAGTGTGCCATTTCAGGACTAAGTGTGCCACATATGAATTATTATTTATATAGAGGAATATTTAATACTGTACCATATATTATATTATCACATTCTATTTTTCATAATAATGTATTAAAGAAGGGAAACTGTGAAATATTGAACCCTTAGATGTTAAAAACATGAAGTTAAATCACAGAATTATACACTGACAGAATTGAAACCTCACGCTATATTGCAAATCTCGTGCGGCGCATACGAGACTCGCGAGACTTGATAAGAGAATTTCTATCGGTAGTTAATTTGATAAATGTCTGTTTCGAAGCATTGTTCACGGGTTTATATTCCCGTGAATTGATAGGAATGTCCACCAAGTCATTTAAATCCTATAAAATGTCAATAAAAACACTCGAGTCGGTAAATTTTCACCCCAGAAATGACGGACAACGAGGCTAAAAGTGAAGATGTTGTCACGTGACACATAATCTCGCAAAATTTAACCGCCGCGAGAGCTCAGATGCTAGCCTATTCAACTTCGCTGAGTTGCTATTCCGTTTTGTATAATTCCGTGGTTAAATGTACAAACTTGGAAATTAGATGTTCCATTTTATCACACTTATTCATTTTCTCCTTGAAAGAATATGATATCGATATCCAACACTATAAATCTAATCCATATGGTAGTTAGTACAGCACAGGAAATGAAAATAAAAGTATTTTAGAATTTGTTTTATTTCACACCTATATGTGTTAAATGTCATTAGGATCCAAACTTGGTCGCAGTTTGGATACCTTTTAAAACCACACTAGCTAACAATAAACTATTAAGTGTAATTAGCACATCATTGTTGACCACCCAACAGATCTACCAGTACCCTATATAATTTCATAGGTGGCACGCTTAGTCTAGAAATGGTACACTTAGGCAGTGGGACACTTGGGCAGTGACACGCTTAGTCTGTCACCCTCAGAAAATACGGGGAGTTTATCGCTTAATGGCGTCAAAACTGGTATAACACTAGGATATTTGAAACTTTTTTCTTCTTTGAATTGACTGTTAAATTGAATATTTACCATACCTTTAAATACATTTAGTTATAAGTGTCATAATAAAACATAAGATATTAGCTTGAGAAAGTACATGAAAAAGCAAAGTCTAGTAGGCATACATCAGAACTGTACGTGAGAATACATATCGTCGGTGTACCTGTTTCAGTGAGGTACCTATTTCGGTGCACTTAACTGTGACAACGCTATCTTCTTTTTGAAGAGCTCTATTACGTCGTCACTTTTTGCTATCAGCAAAGTAAACTTTTCCTGTCATCTTTGTCCAAAAAAAATCCAAAATTCGATGCAAATGGATAATTTATTTACTGTATAAAATAAAGCATAGCAATTTGAACCAATTTCCTTATGTCCATTTTCCCTCCGAAAACCCATATTCTAAAATAACAGTTTTTACAATTAATTTTCATAATTTTGTAGTGGTGTGCATATTTTGTTATCTGCTACAACAAAATCACATGACAAAAGTGGTCCCGTCCATTTTGTTCCATGTACAGTACACTTACAAAAGTATGCTCTCGTCAGAGACCTACAGAGAGGGATTCCCAGGTCGGGATTTTTCCTTCTTTCTCTTTGTAACAGGTGTCCGTTGAAAGGAAGTGACGTAGTTTGAGGCAGTCACGTGACTTTTGCCTTCACCCGCGCTTATTTAACTACGCCGCCATATTGAAAAAACAACCGCATAGTGATCAGTTGTGTTTCAGATTTTCTCTTTATAACGTTTTAATACGATATTTTGTGATTGTATTCATATTAAACTCAATAAATATGAGTTGTGGATTAAACAGAAGCTATTTCCCGTGTTTTTGCTGTTAAATCGATGACTACTCGGTGTTGCTTTTTATTCATTTTTTTTAACTTGTTTATGAAAAACTTGCTTCTCGACGGCGTGAACGCGGCATTTTCTTCATTCACGATTATCTGAAATCTTTTATATAATTATTTTATGTAATTGACAATGTGTTGCGTCATTAAAATGAATAAATGAGCAGAAAAAAATGATGTGGAAAATGGCGACTCGCGTACCAGCGGTATAAGCCAAAATGGCTAGCCGTAAATGCTTGGATCTTCAGAGTCAGGTTTCAAATGTTAATAAGAATTAAATTTCCATGTAGCTGAGTCTTAGTTAAGTCGTGGCCTTATTTTCTTGTTCATATGTCGATGCATTCTGCTACAAAATTTAATTTTAAAAAGACCACCCACAGGAGTGCCGAATATAAAGAGATGAAACTGAGCCTTGCTACGCTTAAAACATTGGTTTGCACTTTCAAATATTACAAAAAAAGTTGTTTTTCACGTAGCCCAGGCTTAGTTTTATTGTTGGTTAAATTTTCATGTTCATATGTCAATGCATTCTGCTACAAATTTCACTTTTAATGAGACCATCTGCTGAAGATGGATATAAAAAGATGAAACAGACGCCTTGCCGTAAAGGCTTTAAACTACAGTTTGAGCTTTTAAAATTTCATAAAAATGAGTTTTCAATGTAGCTTGGACTTATTTCAAGTTGTTGCCTAATTTTCATGTCCATATGTCGATGCATTCTGTTACAATTTTTAATTTTTAAGAGACCACCCACTGGAGCGCCGAATAAAAAGAGATGAAACTTAGCCTTGCTACGCTTAAAACTTTGGTTTGCGCTTTCAAATATTACAAAAAAAGTTGTTTTTCACGTAGCCCAGACTTAGTTTTATTGTTGGTTAAATTTTCATGTTCATATGTCAATGCATTCTGCTACAAATTTCACTTTTAATGAGACCATCTGCTGAAGATGGATATAAAAAGGTGAAACAGGCGCCTTGCCGTAAAGGCTTTAAACTACAGTTTGAGCTTTTAAAATTTCATAAAAATGAGTTTTCAATGTAGCTTGGACTTATTTCAAGTTGTTGCCTAATTTTCATGTCCATAGGTCGATGCATTCTGTTACAATTTTTAATTTTTAAGAGACCACCCACTGGAGCGCCGAATAAAAAGAGATGAAACTTAGCCTTGCTACGCTTAAAACTTTGGTTTGCACTTTCAAATATTACCAAAAAAGTTGTTTTTCACGTAGCCCAGACTTAGTTTTAGTGTTGGTTAAATTTCCATGTACATATGTCAATGCATTTTGCTAGAAATTGAATATTAATGAGACCATCTGATGTAGCTGGATATAAAAAGATTGAACAGGCGCCCTGCCGTAAATGCTTAAAACTTCAATTTGAGCTTTTAAAATTTGATAAGAAATCATTTTCAATGTAGCTCGGACTTATTTCAAGTTGTGGCCTAAGCATTCTGCTACAAATTTTAATGAGACCACCCACTGGAGCGCCGAAAATAAAGGGATGGGTTCATTTACACCTTCGTGCAAACTGTTTCTTTTATTTAGTCGGCATTTACCAAACAATAATAAACGAGTGTACGTCATACCCAGTTAAGTGATGATTGGACTTTGTTCAGATTATTCTTACTTCTAACTGTCAAAACTCGAAAATGACGCGTCTTTTAAGAACTGTGGTAGTGTTTAATAACTGCGGAAAATAATAAAGAAGCAGTGATAATTATTTCCAAATTCTATACATAAGTTTGTTATGGCGACATCCATAATACCTTGATTTAATCATCAGGTATGATGATTATATATATATATAATTATTAGATCTAGATCTACGATAAAAATAATCTGATAATCAGAGCGATATTGTGCTGATCTAGACCTAAATATTGAACTGGCTTAGATCTACCAACTCGTTTACAAATCAGCATTTTCTACCTGGTTCGTCTCGGTTTAAGAATTCAACGTTACAGAAATTCTAAATGAAAAAAAAAATTAAACATCACTAGATCTACATATTGTACGGATAGATCTAGATCGTTTTTCTTTCTTAATTTAATCATCGCGATTCTCTAGATCCCGATCTGATAGAGCGATCTTACTTTAGTCCAAAACTGATCTAGTTTTATCTTTTAATTTCTAGGTGTAGCTTTACACTTGTCATTTCTGTCGAAAAAATAAAATTAAAACAACTTTTAGATAGGCCTAAATGAATTTTAATTTAAGATTTAAATTCGAGTTTTATGGTAGACTCTAGACTTTAAGCAGCGTACACGTAGCGTAGATCTAGATCTATACAAAACCACTAAGAGCTAGAAGTGTCTAATCTTCTTCTTCTTTTATTTTTAGATCTTGGCTTTTTGTTTCGATTTAACCCTTTCCCCCCATAAATACGCCTTTTAACGCCTTTACTTAATTCCTTCATATACTGAAGAAATTAGTTTCAATATTTTACTGTCACAAATAAAAATCATATGAAATACTTTCTGTATTTTAGCAGATAAAAGCTTAAAGCAGGGTGAAAGTACTTTCAACCTGTCTTAAGTGGTCACATTTTTTCAGAAGTAGAAACAGGCTATGGGGTAAAGGGTTAAAGGCTCATGGCGTGTAATGGCATATTTAAGTAGCTAGCCTGTGTTTGAAATCACAACCCTGTTTGACAAGTGCGGCTAATTAGATTACGTAATATGGATCTTTATGCCCTGCAGGCCTCAAGCTTCTTCACAGAGGGGGTCTTAGGCAGAAAAGGGGTTGTGTTTAAACATTTCCGGTTCATAGTGTACAAGTTGCGTGGCAGCTTAATTGATTAGTGGTTGATGATGAATGTCAGCATGAAATTAGATCTAGATCAAAGCTGCCTGCCGAAATATATTCTGAATCAGTTTCGATTATGATTTTTATAGATCTTTATATTAGCTCAAGATATAAAACGATAAATAAAAAACGACATTAATACAATAAATGAACACTCGGGTCACGTTATCTAGAGTGTCCAGTTTTGACCCAGATCAGAATATTAAATACTTTGTTCAGCAGACAATAAAACAGTTTGGATCTTAATCAGACATTGCGAGTCTAAATGCTAGATGATAAATTGATAATCCACATTTGTCATGTCAATGACTGTGCAAAAAGTTCAGCAACAGTTTGGATCCAACTGAGATATTGAGAAACTCTGTGATTGAAAGATCCAAACTAGGGTTTAAATGTATTGAAAAGCTCATTGAAGAAACTTTGATCCATACGAGAGACTGGCATTTACAGTTAGGACCCAGATCGGAATCAAAACTGACTGTACTTAAAGGTCAGCAACAGTTTGGATCCAAATGAGATATTGAGAAACTCTGTGATTGATTAAGATCCAAACGATATATTTTAATGTATTGAAAAGTTCTTTGGAAAAGAAACATTGACTCATAAGAGTGACTGACAAACAGTTAGAACCCAGATCGGAATCAAAGCTGACCGTGCTAAGAGTTCAGCAACAGTTTGGATCCAAATGCGATATTGAGAAGCAACCGAATTCAAAAAAAAAATCTGCTTTAATCTACAATTTAGATCTACTAAGATTAAGACACAATTTCTTATGGTACTTTTCAAGACTATAAAGTGGAAGAATTGTCTGTAGTCGAGGAATCATATAAAGGTATGAAAAATCACTGTACTAATTGCATATGGAAATCATAGGCAGTTATTACTTTTTGTATCCAACCCGAAATCTCTATCGTCTGTCACTCGGATAAATGATTTCCCTAGACGCTTGACATGCGATTCATCCAGGTAATCGAGGTCGGTCCAGACGCTTGGATATCGATTTTTGGTAAGTGCTGCGTCGTATCCACTGACGCTTATCTTGAGCATCTGTTCTCGCGTTTACCCGGTCAAATCTCGCTCAACGGTCTCGTTAGCGAGATTCACCGTACCTGGGAATCCCTCTCTGTAGGTCTCTGCTCTCGTTATATACCGGAAACTTTTTTTCGGTAAATTATTTTTTGAATGGCTTGATATTGTGATTTGATTTACATTATTTAAGTGACTCTTTTGAAGCAATAAAAAGACGAAAATAGCCTACAGGGTATACTTGTCAAAATTAAGTTACCACTCCTTGCCGAACTGAGTTGGAACAAAGGCCAACATAATTCATAAAGGAATGACTGAAAATTTACTGTTGTTGTTTTTCCTATTCAAAGGGGAGAGAGGCAGTACAAGCAAGGAATCAATTATATATTCAAGGGGGAGAAAATCCTAATCTCTAATATTTATATAGGTGGGAAAACTTACAGGAGAGATTCTTACAATGTTTTTATTGGTCACATACTTTTGATCCAGCCTGTACTTCGATAAAACCAACCCTCACTGAAATAGGTACCACAAAACGTTCCCAGCACAAAATGACTACGCCATTAAAACGGTGGCGAATGCGCTAAAAATAGAATATTTTGGAAATATTTTTTACAGGGAATTAACCTAGACAATTGATTTCAAAGGTAGGAATAATTGTTTTCATAGACTTTTATGATTTCTCATCACCATGATCAGTTTGAACCTTAAGTGCACCGAAACCGGTACCGCCATGATACATGTCACTGTGCGAAGCTACTAGGGGGCGAATATTAATGTTAGATACAAGAATTATAGCTAAATCACGAATTTGCATACCTTAGTTGAAAATTTTCTGATTATGTTTGTAAGTATTTCTTGGTGATGTTTTGAATAAAGATGTTTCTTTCTTTTTTTGTGACTCATTTTACAAAGAGGACAAAATTCATATTGCCGAAAAGACGTTCCACTGCTTGCCGCCATTTTACGGTGTTTCGTTAAACTTATCAAAACATAAGAATGACACCGGTCCGTACAATCACCCCACAACACCAAACACATACCAACACCTACCAACAACACCAAAATGAGTTGAATCTACTACATATAGGCATTTATACTGAGCGTATGTAACACTCCGCCATCCCAAGATGAATTAATAAACCAAGTTTCGTATCCCTAGCTGGTAAGGTATAGGAGATATGTTCCGGACAAGATTTTTGTTAAATCGAGGTCAAAGGTCAAGGTCACAGTGAACTGAAAATGGTACGCGACACTTTGCCATCCCAAAGATGTACCAATTTTTTTTTTTTGAATACTGTATTATCCCCGTAATAGGTATGCTGAGGGAATCGCCATCCTCAACATACCATACAGCTTATATGTATATTATATCGTGTACTGTGTACAGTGGTTTATAAAGTATTAAAGTTATATTTCAATATATGACATATATGCAGAGACATACAAACATATGTCTCTGATATATGACACTAAACAATACAAACATATACAGACAAGGACAAGGAATGAGAATCTATAGCCACTGAACCTCATATATTCATATTTTTTATATTTTATTTATATATTATGGGTTTAATTAAGGGTGGTTGAAATCTGAAAGTAAAACAGACTGCAAATTACGTTGCACTCCACTTCACTTTCAGACCTTTTTCCTATTAAATGTGTTCTTATTTTTGAACATATTATGGGACAGTGGATTAAGATTCTGTAAAATTTATTGTTGTTTGATTACCACCAAAGAAGTATATTATATATATTTTTTCCTGTTAACCCTTTCTTTCATATAAGCGCCTTTTAGTGCATTTAATTTATGCCTGCACTGAAGAAAATAGTTCCAATTTATACATTAATGGACACGTATGCAAGGAAATATTTCCTATATCCTAGCATGTGACAACCTGAAGCAGTCCGAAAGCAAAGCAAAATGCACATTCTGCTTTGCTATCAATCCGCTTCAATCGGTCCCATGTTTCCAAACTAAAAGAATCTCTGTGGGGCAAAGGGTTAACTCCATTTAACAAAATAAAAAGTGATTCTATTATTTTTCTTAGATTTGTTCAGGGGGTCTTTGTTAACTTAGAATGCCTTATAGTAGTGACATTATAAGTCACTTCCACGTATGAATGTTAAAACAAAAGTTGAGAAAAAAGGTTTGTATACTGAGTAGTATGGCATCAAATGCACATCACACCACACTCGGATAACACAAACACCACACTCAGTTAATCTACAAAACTCTACTATAGAAACCTTATAAGTTAACACCTCACGGAGGTTAGCACCGTGATCTAATAAATGCCTGCCTTTCTTTGTGTGACCTCATTTATACTGCTCCCTTGTATCTTAACCCCTTCACTGCATTACCCCGCGGTCCCGGATGCAATGGTGAAAGATGTACCAATTTTGGAATCCCTAGCTGGTAGGTTATAGGAGATATGCTCTAGACAAACTTTTTGTTAAATCGAGGTCAAAGGTCAAGGTCAAGATCACATTGACCTGAAAGTGGTACGCTCTCCCATCCCAAGATGTACTCACACACCAAATTTGGAAACTCTAGGTGGTAAGGAATAGGTGATATGCTCCAGACAAGCTTTTTGTTAAATTGAGGTCCAAGGTCAAGGTCACATTGACCTGAAAGTGGTACAGACACCCCGCCATCCCAAGATGTACTCACACACCAAATTTGGAATCCCTAGCTGGTATGGTATAGGAGATATACTCAGGACAAGCTTTTTTTTAATCGAGGTCAAAGGTCAAGGCCACAATGACCTGAAAGTGGTATGCGACACTCCGCCATCCCAAGATGTACTCACACACCAAATTTGGAATCCTCAGCTGGTAAGGAGATATGCTCCGGACAAGCTTTTGTACAAACACCACACACACACGCACGGTGTGATCACTATATGCTCCCAGGGACGTAGATTATTATACGTTCCTGATGCTCCCAAAGCCTAGCTGTGGGGGCATAAAAACAAATTACATCATATCAGCTGGTTTGTTATTTTTTTTAAATGCTTCATATAAAATAAGTGGTATTAAGTGGTATTCATTTGATCTATTGATATGCATAATGCCATTTGTAATTAAATAATTTTTTTGGCAGTTGAAAAATAAACTCAGGATCAAGTCAAAGTCAATCCTTAGTATATTACTAGCAGATACTAATTTAAAGCAGGTTGCAAGTAAAGCAGAATGCGCCATAAGGCGCATTCTGCTTTACTTTCAACTTGCTTTAAATAAGTTGTCACATGTTTTCAAAACTAGAATCACACTTCAGGCGGGAACTGGTCATTTCGTACCCTCGCCTTTTCGTACCCTATTTTTTTGGTCATTTCGTACCCACATTTTTGGTCATTTCGTACCCTTTCAAATTCACTAGTCATTTCGTACCCATATTTTTGGTTATTTCGTACCCTCGAAAAAAAATCTTTTTATTACATATATTTCATAATTTTTACGCAAAATTTAATAAGATATAATTATGTTAGATCGGGTAATCTGTCTGCTCAGAAATGAAAAAAAAAATCTTATTCTGCTGGTTTCATAATTATTTGAACAGTTATCAAATCCAGTAGTAACTTCGAATCCATATGTACATTTAATACAAGCTATAGTGAAGACACGTACGTTAACTTAAGTGATGTAGTTAGCAACAACAATCCTGTTTAAAATACAGTGCTCCATCTCTAAAACAGCCATACGAAGCTCCTGTTCTTTGGTATCAAGACTTATACACATTTGAAAGATTATTAGGATTATTGAACAATGGTAACATCTTAGACGAGTCGTTTGTTAACCAGCTCTGTTATAGTAGTGTCATAAGGTTTGAGGTACCAGCACGGAATGTTGCAGAGTGTGCCAGTTTGTGCACAATGACTGAGGACTGCAATAGCGTGATTGCAGTACGGAACATAACCAATGCATGATTTGGTCTTACGATCTACAGTGCATGTCTAGGACATGCTTCTTCCCTTCAAGGTGCACAATTATACGGACAAGAGGAACTAGGGGATACACCCAACAGGAGACACAAATTGTGGGCGTTGTTTGGAGTGAGTCGTTATCGGAGGGAACTTTGCAAACATATTGATTCCAGATCAGACGCCGCGTAACGCGGCGTCTAATCTTGAATCAAGCTGTTTGTCACTCATTAATAAGTTTTTTTATGTCAAAATGTCCATTACGTAACTTTGAGAAAAACAGCAGATGACAATTTTAAGCAGACGACAATTTTAAGCAGACGACATTGCATCCAGACAATGGTGTGTGTCAGTCATGAACCAAAACGTAATTCGACAAGCTATATAGCGAACAATGATTCTAACCAACAAAGACTAAACATGTCCTTTATCTGCGTTATTTACCCACAAGTCAATACAATTGGACTTCTTTAAAAAAAAAAAAAAAAAAAAAAAGGAAAAAAAACTTTTGATTCGAATGAGACTCGAACCTATGACCTTTTGATTGTTAGTCAACCACACTACCGACTGAGCTATCAGCACTTAGGTAGAATAGTGGTACATGTATGAGCTGGGTGCTGGGATCCTAACACCTTTTATTCATATGCTAATCTAGGACCAGTGGCGATACGGAGTACAAAACGACTGATGTACGTTTTATAATTTTCATTAAAATTAATTCTGATAGCACAGCTAGTATAAGATTGAATGAAGAATTAATTATTATGATATATTTCCACGTAACCATGTGAATTTAAAAGCTTTTTGTATTACTTTCAGAATTTATTTTAACTTGCTGAATGTTAGAAATGTTTTATTTAAGATGTCATAAATTTCCCTTCTGCCAATTTCATTGAAAAGTGCAATACTTGCGTTCTTTGAATAGATTCCCGTAAGGGTAATCACTGACGCCTTTGGTGTCATTTGTATTTGTATGCACGGGTCTTGCACCGACGGGGTGAATTAGACTGTGCGTTTGCTGCTCTTTTACAAGAGCAGCAATCGAGTGCCTGACTATGTCTGTAAGTCACTCGTCTTCTTTGAGTGCTTGGCTATGTCTGTAAGTCACTCTTTGAGTGCTTGGTTATACCTGTAAGTCACTCAGTTTTTTGCTTTGCACCATTCCTTTAAGGGGATAGTGCATCAATGGATAGAAGTCCGACATATGGTCGTCGGATTCTTCCACTTCCAACTAGTACATTCCCAAAATGGTCTGCTTTATTTCTGCCTTCGATTCTCAAAGCTTGCTTAAATCAAACATACATACTTCTTTTAAAGCTTTAGTTTTGAAATACATGTATGTTTGTTCTGAGTAATAATAAAACGTCTCTAATACGACCACTTAATTATGTTAATTATTAGTGTTTTACAATAGTTTGATTGCTTAAAGCAAGGTGACAGTAAAACGTTAACCTTGGTCACAACTTTTGAACTACATTATTTAGCATGTGTACTGAACGCAGAATGGTCTGGAGCTTAGTACAACATGGATTATGTCCGGCAAAGGTCAATGTCATTTAAAAGTCAAATAAATGGAAGCTATTGAGCTCCGTTGAAGTTAAGTCACTTGACATGACATAACTTCAGCTCAGCTCTTGAGAGCTTCATGTCAGACAAGGTCAAGGTTATTTGAAGGCCATGGTGGTCACATAAGGGACCATAGTGTTTCACAAACACAACTTTTCTGATGTTGTTAAAAGGAAAATGTAAGCCTTGTTTGTTTTAGGAAATAGATCTAGATCTATAATACGGTTTTCATCGAGAGATCCAATTTTGGATTCTCTCGTAAACTAACAGCAACCCTCAGACTGTCATTGTAAATGGACCCTACTTAAAATCAAATATAAAATCTAAATTAAATATGCAGGAAAGTATCTATCATTATCTAAGTATTTATAAAAATGTAAAAAAGTACAAAACTATACAGTGACATCTATTGACGTCCTTCCGAGGTAGATCTACTGGATGAAAAAAGTGTGATGCATAGAATAAGGGTAACACAGTTTATAAAGTAGAGAAAGAAACTTATTGGTACAGTGCGAAATGAGGTTTTGCTTATTGATACAACCCCCACCCCGAGTACTTTCAACAGTTACGTCTGCATTATTGCATCCCCCATGTTGATTGGGGTTCGAGTACAACAACATTTTCCTGAATTCATGCTAAGTGCACTCTCATTGATGTATTTATTATTACTGTGATGTTATTCCTAATTGGCACTGTATTTCCGTTTTTATTATTAGCAGTATGGCATAATTTATTGTACTAGTAACAAACAGTACAGACCCTGATCAGGGGAATCTTTAATCTTTTGGGGCCCTCCAATCTGTATTTACAGTCAGTTGTTGCATATAGGGCAATACTATTTGTAAATGACGAATATATTCGTCGCTAGGGTTCGATTAGTTAATCTCAGCAATGTTCAAATGTACGCATGTGTATTACCGAGTGACCGCTAATTATTACTTGTGTGGTTTATGTGATTATTTAAATGCTACTCACTAAACTGGACTTTAAACAAAACAATTTTTTTTATATAAAAGTACCTTAATAAAAATGTCTCCGACAATCCTTACATACCCTATCGAAACTGAACAATAACTTTCTGTTCAATTGTTACTGGCTGATATTCCGACTCAAGGGTTTCATTTTATGTTGTACAACATATGAGACAAAAACTGGAAAGGGTACATCAATACATTTTAATTACAATATAAATATAAATTACAGTAGTGCAACGATCGGATGGCGTTGTTTACAAAACAGTGTGTAAGTAAACAAAAAATATAACGATAAATGTTGTATTGGTAAATCAAAGCAAGTGGCTTGTGTGACTGTTTGGTGCAGTGGATAAGCGTGCTGCCTAGTAGTACTTATTACTAGTCACTTTTGAGGGTCGTGAGTTCGAACCTAGAGAGCACAACTTTTCTTTTTTTTTCTTCACTTTTTTGCATATTACACTGATATGCGTTAATATACGAATTTTAAAATAAACATCAATAGAATGAGTAAGTCAAGTGATACTACAGACAATAAAGAGCTGCATCATGATGTCTTTTTAAGATGTGTTTTGACCCTTTTACTGCACGATGTAAACATGCAACGATAATGAAAAACAGACTCAATATTATAAATAACGAATCTATTTGAATGAAAATATGTGGGAAGTGAAACAGAACGTCGTCGTTCATATGAAATTAATAAAAAAAAGTTTAAAAAATCACCGATTGTGGGATTCGAACTCGAGACTTCTGCGTGAGAGTCTAACAGCACAACCACTACGCCAATACATCATATGCTAAAATATATGTCAAAGTTGTGTTTTATTAACCTGTCAAAATTTAAATAATTACACGCTGGTTGAACACGCTATATTTAGCTTCGGTCGATATCGAATATTTCCGTTACGTTTTACGGGTAGGTCTGGGTTGAAACATAAAGTTCATATTTAGAATAAGATTTGGATACCTATATGTCTTCGTGGTCGAGGCAGTACAGTAGTGTTATGCTTAGTACATGTATGGTCATGAGTTCGATACCCAGCGGAGGAAATTTTTTTATTGTTATCTTTATTATTTGGTGTATACGAGTCTGCAAGAAGGAGAAGAAGAATGGATTGAAATCTCTTTGGATCTGATTTATGTATCATTCACGAAGAGAGTACCTATACACATGTCCCATACAAACAGTGAATACCACGATCAGAGTGTTCATTTGAGCCCTTTGATCAGAGATACACTGTTTGCCATGTAGTTATCATACATTGACTAGAATTAATTGCAGCCTGGAAGAGTCAATTAAAGCCTTAAGGGTTTAGTGATAAATGAGTTACGGCATTTGTTATCTAGGTTTGAGAGAACACATCGGGTCACATTTTACATACATTTAAAACTTTAAATAGTTAACAAGGTTATCTAAATGGCACATTTTGTATTAAAGATCACTATGTTGAACAATTCAACTTAACTAACTGTTTGAAAAAAAATTGTAATAAAAAAAGAAATAAAACCTAACGGATATCGAACCCGCAACCTTTCATTCATTTACAAGAATCCTATTCGCTACCAACTGCTCTAACTCGATTATTGATTTTAATTCGACACAGAATGCACAATATGCTTCAGTTCCTATCCGACAATCAAAACGGAAAGTATCGACTTTATACCGAAGCTAAATATATCCTTTCCGTGACGTATGAATATTCAATTTTTGACAGGTCAATAAAACCAAACAATACTACTGTAAGCTTGTATTAATTATAAACCCTTTCAGCGCCAATAGTTTTGTTTACATTGATATCCCTCTACCACCATTATTCGAACACAACCAAAAATCGAAACCTAAATCATTGTACGTGATATCTATGGTTACTAACAGTTTTGCATAACCGCGCGTGACATTTTGACAGCAACACCGGTACTGGAACGTCAAGAATACAAGATCGGTAAGAATTATCAGTAAACAGGTAAAATGGCATTTGTTGAACTTCACTGACTATAAATATTGCATTTACACCTAATCCCAAATTTCCCAATGCATAAATATGCCTTAGACTACATTTTCTGCGAACAAAAATGACTAGTGGTGTGTCGGCTGCATAACTTTTACATTTACCCCATTCCTAGTGGTCCGGACAAATTATATTTAGGGTTCAGACCACTAAATCTGATCAAATCTCAAACTAGGGTCCTTATCAATATTTTTCACTTTTTTATATTCTAAACAGTGTTTCATATAAGAAGTAACAAGAAATAAATAATACAAAAAATATTTTGACAGGTTCGAGTTTACTTAAATATTTAGAAAAATCTATTTAACAACTTTTAGAAATTTCTTCTGGATGGCTGTGTGCACTTTAAAGTGTGCAGCTCTGCCAGGGTACTTACAAGGGGAGGTCCATTCTGCTGCCCTGCCTGTAGCCATTAACGATTGATAGTTTATGTCTAAACTACTGTAAATTATATGAAAAAAGTTGACTTTTACTTTTTATGAGGCTTTAGATTCTTGTTTTATGTTTTTCTGACATTATATGAACAAACACCTACCCTGGACTATAAATAGTAAATATTTCGTGGTGTCAAACCTACTGTTCGAATTTAGGTTGGGGTCCCAGTCCCACTGAGAATGAAGTAAGTGGGCCACCATGCTTTGTTTACATTGTTAGAGAACCGATTTGAGTTGCAACAACTTACCCATCTTATTTTAAGTTGAAAACGCCCAGTATATCCAGTATTCATGTAAAAAATAACTTTTAATCACATAACAATTTGAAATTGACTAGAAGATGCTTAGGTGTTCGAATAATGCTTAAAGCAAGGTGACGGTAAAACGAGGAGCTTTCTTAAACTGTCACCTGTCTTTAAACACTCAATTAGCCTTCTTTTAGTGGTCGTAATAGAGAGGTTTTACTATTTATAGCAATAGAGTTGTGTTCGACTGATTACAGTGGAACCTTTGAATCCCGAACACCTATATTATACTTCAAATAAACATTAACTGGCGAGATGCTTTCCGTTGGCGCAGAAATTGAGTGTAACCTCTCACGAATTCGCCTATAACATCCAGATGCCCGTTGCGTGTTATTCCCCCTCCCCACCCACCACCTTTCACGAAAACGTAACACAAACGCATAGTATTAGCATTTTCTTCTGACATGTCGGAGTTATTTTTAGATTGGAACATTCTTAAACTTTAAAAGGGATGAGTTTTCTCTACATCCAGTTAGAGATACGGATAGCTGGAATTTTTGTGCGTAATGTCACGGAGTAATTAGAGCTCTAATTACTCCGTGGCAATATACAGTAGAGGATACATTATTCTTTTCCGTTTAAACGCAATGCACTAAACTGGGGGAAATTACTTTTACAAAGGTTAACTATGGTTTTAATCTGAGTAGCAAACAGGGGTGCCTGGTTTAAATTTTCATTTTCGTTTTGCTTGATATTGAAATTCCTATAATGCGGCGTCTGATCAGAGTCTACACTGTTTGCCTATTTCCCTTTTGTAGGGTGGAGTAAATACAAGAATGAGGAGAAGGCGTTATTCTTTCCAAATAAACGCGTTAAAGCTATTATTTCCATCGGAAACAATTCATATCTTGCAGTCAACAATGAGTGGTCGTTAAGTACTTTGTTGTTGATTAAAACAAAATTAAGGCTAAAAGATCATTCAAATATCTTTATTACATGAGATAGAAACACATAGTATCCCTTTCCCACATAGAAGCGACTTTTAGCGTATTTAATTTATTCCTCCGCTGAACAAAATAGTTCCTATGTAAACAGTTTTAAACATGCGCCATAAGATATAATGTCTACATATTAGCAGATGGTAGCTTAAACCAGGCTGAAAGTGAAGCAGAAATCGCCTTAAGGCGCCTTCTGAATTACTTTCAACCTGCTTTAAGTGGTCCTTTATTTTCATTACTAGAAATAGGTAATTGGGTAAAGGGGTATAGATGCTTAAAGTTGAACCTATACCTACACATTTTTATGAACACTTTGTTGTATTTGTATATTGAAGGGATACATTGCCAGTAGGTAGTTCTGTAATAGCGGAAACACTTTTTGGGACAACTGTATGCATGTATCATAGCCAATAATGCAGACGCAGGTGAAACACACAACATTCTATAAGTGAAATTGGCAGGTGCAAAAAGACATTTGCCCTCATATCTTTTAGACTTTTTCTTCCACTTGAATTACAGAAGCAAACAATGTATATCCAGATCAAACAGCAAGTAACTGATCTGATCAGAATTTAGCCGGCACTCAGCAATCAGAAAACAATAACAAAATATTAACCCATTGTCACTAACAAACAGCGTACTTATGTTTGAATTTGAATTTCTAAATGTACACTTGTCGTATGCTAGCATTAGTCATTTGAACAGGGCATACACTGTTTGCCATTTTGCAATATTTTTAACACAACCCTAAAAAGTAAATAATGGACTAGACCTAATTGGAAATTAACATGTCAGTTAACAATTTTATGGTTGAATGAGTTAATGAAACAAAGTGTCATAACTTAACCCTTATCCTGCTGATTTGTCGTTTGCTTCAAATATAATGTCTGCGAAATATAATAACTAATTTTGATCTTTTTAAATCTAAAGAAAAAGTACTTTTCGAGTGACAAACAGCTTAGATCCAGATCAGACGCTATGTAACGCGGCATCTTATCTGATCTGAATCCAGATTGTTTGCAAATATAAGCCAAGTCCCGCTTAGCACGATAATTAAGGGTTAAGGAGCAGTGACTCGCGCCTTTTGTTTTGCCGGGGCCTTTTTACTATCCCGGAACAGAAACTTGAACTTTGACACGAGTTACCCAGATCAATCCGTGTCAAATAGTTTGGATTATGATCCGACATAGATAGTCTAAATGAATACGACATTGTTTCCTATAGAATTGCATTCAGTTTCAAAGTTTTTCACACAAAACACTCAAATCAAAATTGTTTTCAGAGTAATTTCCGACACATAATTGTTGGGGGTCTGATCTTGATCCAAACTGTTTGCAATAGAATAGAAAATACATGTATCATTTTTCTGTGTTTTTCATACAAATATATCTTATTCGAAACATATTTACGCATTTCCATCATATTAATCTTATATGTGAAAATCACTCCTTAAAAAGAAATTCGAAAAATGTATGTTTTAATTTAATTTTAATTTTGTTTTTTACCATTTTAGCTATCAATTAGTTTTGATCCGATTGGTTAACAGTTTGCAAATTGACGTTTAGACAAATTACTTAGCCTGAACATAATTCATACTATCGTTTGTTAAGTGTGGATGTACGAGTAATATACTAGTGAAAGATTCGATCGATAATGCTGGTCAGGGTATAATTGATGTAGAACGCGAATATACAGTAGCAATTTAATCAGCAGATAAACACAAATTGCTTTTCAGAGGTCCCGCTGAGAATAAGAACGAGTCCGGAACCAGTGTTCCGGAGGCAGCCGAATGATAACGAAGCATTCGTGATTTCTTATCAAGGCTAAGATGATCAAGCGATTCCCGATAGTCTGCCTAACAAATCGATAATCGATCTCGTGGACCAAGGGAGATAATGGTTTACGTCTGATATACTAAAGTGAGCAAGAACGTCAATCCTGTAAATATGGCCTGCATTCTTGGACATGACTGTCAAACAGCTATAAATTGTTACCTGTCTTTAATAAAACCAATTAGCCGTCGTATTTTTGTGGTCGTAAAAGAGAGTTTTTTTCTGTATTGTGCATGTCTTTATAGCTCTCAAAAGTCTATTAAATATCATGTATTTATAGATTCTTGTTTTGTTAATTCTTTTTTTCATTCATTAAATACGTTTCACATTTGGTAAAAGTTGGGAGAAGTTGTTCTTCAATCGTGCTTTTATGGGGTGGGTACGAAATGACCAAACATATGGATTCGAAGTTACTACTGGATTTGATAACTGTTCAAATAATTATAAAACCAGCAGAATAATTTTTTTTCATTTCTGAGCAAACATATTACCCGATCTAACATATATCTTATTAAATTGTGCGTAAAAATAATGAAATATATGTAATAAAAATTTTTTTTTAGAGGGTACGAAATGACCAAAAATATGGGTACGAAATGACTAGTGAATTTGAAAGGGTACGAAATGACCAAAAATATGGGTACGAAATGACCAAAAAAATAGGGTACGAAAAGGCGTGGGTACGAAATGACCATAACTCCTTCAGGCTATGGGGTAATTTGTTAAAATGCTCCATTCTTTGCTTTCGACAGCTTCGCTCAGTTGAAGGCTGTGCCTTATTACATATTAGCAAGCGAAGCGAGCTTCTATGGTATTAGATAAATTTTAAGTTAAATTTCACAGATTTTTAGAGCTGTATGTACATTGAATAGATATTTCTTCGTAGGTTTTTTTGTACTTCCGCCGGATCTAACTGCTACATTATTTTTCACAGACTGATCGACCCTGCTCGGGTTTTATTTATGAACATGTTGAGAACAAAAAAAGTTTCGTTTGATTTTTGCTTCCGGTTCCCCATAGGTTGACCCGGATGTTATTGTCTAACACGTGCGACTATTCTGACTGACCTCTCTGCTCTGGACGAGTCTATTTGAGATTAATTTTGTTAAGTGCAAATTTCCGGTTATCTCCAAAGAAAACATAATTAATTGCGAGGATCACACATCAAATTTAAATTAAACAAACTCGCTCGTCAATGCCATCCTACTGAAATTAATAACACAGCCAAAACTGTTTTATTGAGTTTTCCCCCTTTGTTTATCAGTTGTGATGTTTATGACGTCACTTCCAGAGATTAGAAAAGTAGACATGTCACACACAATCGACCGGTTTCGACCAGGTCTAGATCTATTTATTTCTATGATATGTTGTTTCTAAACTTGTCAATACAGTCCCGGATATACCGGGGCACAGAGACACGTCCCCCCCCCCCCCCCCCCCCCCCCCCAGATGGGCCGCTTTTTTACGTCCTTCTTTATTTGTTTTTACTTCTGATTAATCTAGCTGTTGGCGTGTGTCCCTTATTTAGCCCCTTCGAATCACACGTCTGGAAACTACAGGGGTCCATTACTCAGTGTGCCAGGCGGCACACGTTTGGTAGTGTGTCCAACATGGAGGATCATCTTGTCGGTTATAATTTTTCTACATTTGTAAGTTCGTATTGTATACATTTTTTTGTAGATCTACTTATATCAGAAGAACTACCTTGTTTGTTGGATTTTTGCACACATGTGTGGTTATCTTGTGCTCCTCATGGTTCATGTGGTATTGTTACAGTGAAACCCCTCTAATCCGGAACCTCTAAATACCGGAATATTCTCTAAACCGGACAAAAACATTGGTCCCGTTTCAAACCCTTCTTTATTTTAACCCATTACACCATAAATACGCCTTTTTGCGATCTTGATCTATTCGTACACTGCATATGTATCATCAGAAATATATTCTAGCAGACGATAGCTTAAAGCAGGTTGAAAGTAAAGCATTCTGCTTTACTTTCAACCTGCTTTAAGTGATCAGCTATATTCCATACTAGGAACAAGCTATGGTTTAAAACTCCTCTAAACCGGAAACCCCTCTAAACCGGAAATTTATTTTGTCCCCCTCATGTCCGGTTTAGAGGGGTTTCACTGTATAGGATTAAACGTAGCTGAGAAACGATTAACTTAGAAATATGGGTACTTGTAATTCAAATTAGACAAACTCGACCTATCTGGAACCTGCATCCTGTCGTGGTATCACCTGCTTTGAAACTGTCGTCTGTTAATTTTCTAAAAATCGGATTTATTGATTTTTAAACTGAGGAAACATAGGTTTTGATCCAGATCAGGAACCGCGTTACGCGGCGTGTGATCGGGATACAAATTACAGTTAAAACTCGATACTTCAAAATCTCTTAAATCGACCTTACCAGTACATGTATTTCCTAAGTTTTCTTCCGATAACAGGATCTCGTTTAAGTCGAACATACACGTATTTCAAAATTAAAACGTAGCTAAGCCAATTTTTAACTTTGAAATATGGATATATTCGAACTAATGCGAGTTCGAAGTATCGAGTTTCGGCTGTATTTGCAAAATACACGTCAAATCGCATATAGATACTATATTGAGTTTTCCAAATCTGTTATTCAAACTCTTTGACTGCCATACAGCTGAGAAGACTCTTTGACCGCCATACATCTGAGAGGGCGCCACCGACTGAGGACAATGGCAGGCAATGTTGGGTTACATGGACAATAAAGATATGTTGTCAGTTTTGCCTATGATAGACATCTAAACCATAATTCTTAATCATCTGAAGTGGGCTTTAACCTTAAGCACACAAGCCAGTAAATTGTAACGTCTGCAGCAAGTATTATATTGGATTTCGTTCCCTCTTTTTTCTCAGCAGTGGGGCGAATTGTTGTATCCATGGCAGACAAGCCGCCGAGTTACGCTGTGTCTCATTTGGATCCAATCTGTTTGCAATTGGTACAACAAATAAGTCCGGCACATGCTCATGGTTATATTACACGCATCATTTAATACAGATAATCAATCCATTCATGATAAACAGTACTTGCCAAGTTCAAAAGATACAGTTTTTGGCGTTTACAGATAAAACTATTCAATTAATATTAGCATACTATTGTTTGACAGAAAACAGACTGATAAAAGGTCTGCATAATCATTCTCCTACCAAACAGAGCTTGTTGACTCCACATTGTCAAATACAGTGTTCCCTCTCTACAGCAACACCCAATGGGAGACTAAGACTCTGTGCGTGTTTTTCGGAGGGAGTTGTTATAGGGAGGGAAATTGGATTTCAATTGCAAACAGCTTGAATCCAGATCAGACGCCGCGACGCGATCACTCGATTATGGGTTTTTTTTCTGTCAAAATGTCCAAGATGTGACTTTGAGAAAAACAGCAGACGCCAGTTTCGAACAGACGATATTGCAGCTGTGAAAATGTTGTACATAAATGTGTTATTTCGGGAAACAGTGACAAGCGTTGTTGTAAGGAATGACTCGTTGTTCAGAGGATCGCCGGGGGGAGGGAGCATTGTATTCTAGATCACTTGATTAGACTCAGAGAAACGAAATTGTCTTTTCAGCATCCAAACTGTTTGGCACTCGCGTTGAGTTTTCATTTCATATAGAAACATGACCAACATATATTAGATTTGTTTAAAACAATACAGACGGCAAAAACGTCATTTTCGAAGCAGACGATATTACATGTATGGCAAAATAAGTTTGAATAGTATGTCATGGCCTTCGAAGCAATAAATATGCTACTAGAACTGAAAACAATTCTCCCTGTTCATCCGATCTCTCTATTGGTCCAACATGTATATGGAGCAACGGATGGTACTGTTGGAGGAATTGTAAATGAGCCGTGCCATGAGAACACCTACCTTATTGCAATTGCAAAAAGTGAAGATCAAGGCCAGCCGCCGCGTCAAAGACGCGGTGGCTTGTCTTGATCTACACTGTTTGACACCCACATGTATCAAAATCATTTTACGTAGCTGTATTTTATACAGTATTTGTCAGTGTAGACCAAACTCAGATACAGATCCTGGGGTGACTGTATGATGTTGCAATGCAATAAGGCAGGTTTTGTCATGGCACGGCTCAGTTGTATTTGTCATTGATATATTGATGAAAATAACTAATTGAACATAATATTTCGTTAACCTTGGACGATATCCAAGTAAGGCATATTATTTGTAATGACCTTGAAAAACCACATCACAGAACAAAAATAGGAATAAAACAGACAAATATGCATAGTCCTGTTTCAATTGTTTTTTTTAAAGTGGATGGCAGAGTTGTGACTATTCAAACATGTGTAACCCGACCATTCCACGAAAAAGCAAATACATTTCTAAAGAAAGGTGACTACTTAAGGCGAGTTAAAAGAAAAGCAAAACGCCTCTGAAGTGAGAATGTTTAAACTGCTTTACTACAGTAAAACCTCTCTATTATAACGCTGAAAAGGGCAAATTCAATTGTATTACTTCACTGCCTTACCCCGAGTACAAGGGTAGTTGATTATTTGCAAACAGTCAATCAAATTTGTCTTGAGTCAAATACCTAAATTTTAAATTTGAGAAATAAAAACAGATCCTCTATCCTCTATCCACGGACTGTTGTCACTAATGACTCTATGTAGGTTTTCACAATGGTATAGTTTGCTTCTTGGTAAGTTGCTCACTGGTAAACTTATGTGAATATGGTGTGGATGTCGGATCAAGGTTTCGCTAGGGAGACAGTGGGAATTCCGAATCTGCCGGTTGCCTCTATGTAGGTTCCGATTGTTTATAGCTAATGACGTCATTGCAGTGAAGGTTAAATACAGGTGACATCTGAAAGCAAGATGGACGTACAGCTGAAAGCTCCTAAAGCTTTCAACTTTACGTTCATTTTGCTTTAAGCTGCCATCTGAATTTTAACACCGAAATTCCAAACTTATTTAGTGGTCGTTAAAGAGAGGTTTCTACTGTATTGTTACACTTAGCTGCCCCGTGTATCAACTTGAAGACTCCGTTTGTATTGTTTGTTTGTGTGTCTGTTCACTAGTGTCACTAGTTCGACTATATAACCAATACAGTATAACCTCTCTATTACGACCACTAAATTGTGTTAATTATTAGGTGTTTTGACAGGTGACTGTTTAAAGCAATGTGACAGTAAAACAGAAAGCTCCTGTAGGAGCTTTCTGTTTTACTGTCACCTTGCTTTAAGCTGTCACCTGTCTTTTATAAACTCAACAAGCCTTCTTTTTAGTGTCCGTAATAGAGAGGCTTTACTGTATTGTATAAGGCGATCATTCCATGCAAGACTGATGAGCTTGTTTTTGACACAGGTGGTTGCAGGATTCAGGATTAATCCTGTACTGCCTTATCACGAGTAGTCTACAATGGTTATTTGCAAACAACTTTGATCCTGATCAGACTATTTGATATACTTATTGTAATATTTCTTATGTTAAAATACCTTAAATTTAAATTTGAGAAATAAAAGCAGACGACAGTTGTTCAAAGCATGGGAGTGAAGGGGTTAAATCACGCCTTATATAAGCCCTCTGCAAACTTTATAGTGTCCCTTCCCTACAACGACCCTCCGAACAACGATTCCCTTCTATTAACAATGATTGCCGTTGTTTCCCAAGACAATTATGTCTAATAGTTTCACTGTTGTAATATCGTCTGCTTAAAAACGCCGTCTGCTGCCTTTTCTCAAAGTTACATATTGGCTAGTAATAAAGACGATGGGGAAACAGCTTGAATCCAGATCAGACGCCGCGTTACGCAATGCAAATGCAAACCAAGTCGTGCTCAACACTGTAAGGATATTATTTTCCCTCCTATTAACGACTCCATCCAAACAACACACACTATTTGTCTCCCATTTGGTGTTGTTGTAGAGAGGGAACACTGTAGCATGCATTAAACAACCCTTAGGTATAATATCATCCATGCAACGTACAATCTCTTAAGCTTATCCTGTTTTAGTGTTTCCTTTAAAACTGTTGTCTACAATTTTATTAAGTTGCAGAAACTTAAAGTCGTGTGCCAGGTGTCGAGTTTTATTCGGCGTCTGATCTTTGAACCATTGTTTTGGGTAAATATACGTCACAGTACAGTCGCAATTGACAGGCCAGCGGATAAAGCAAGATTTGATTCCAAACTATTTGACATATCAATGCTATTTTCTGGAGGAAAAAGCAAATAAAGCAACTCTGAAAATCGTTACAGACACCACTTGTTTTTCAGAGGACAATAACATGTAAAGGCAAAGGTATTAGTGCTATCTTCTGACCTGTCAGAGTTATTTTTAGATTGGAACATTCTAAAATTTTAAAAGGGATGAGTTTTCTTTACATCCAGTTAGAGATACGGATAGCTGTAATTTTATGTGTTATGTACAGTAGAGGATATATTATTCTTTCCCGTTTAAACGCAAACGCAATACTCTAAACTGTGGAAATATACTTTTAGAAATTTGTACTATATTTTTAATCTGAGAAGCAAACAGGTTGGAGCCTGATCAGACGCCGGGTTACCCGGCGTCTGATCTGGCTCTAACCTGTTTGCAATGAAATAATAGTTTTAGTATATAAATGCGTTTATTGGGAAAGAATAAGATACCAGTTAGTTAGCGCAGCGGTCTCGTGCTGCACGAGGATCATACTTATCTGAAGTAGGAACTTGTACGTTTCTATATACGATGTTACCTTGCTTACCCATCTACCATCATTAACTATTCTGTTCTAAAAATAACTCCGACAGGTCAGATTTGATTTGATTTGTTTTGATTTTACGTCGCTTTCAACAGTATTTCAGCCATATCGCGACGTCCAGCTAATTACAGGTGGAGGAAGACCCCCGACAGGTCAGAAAAATCGTACAATACTTGATACATATTAAAAAGATGTATCTTTATATACAGTAATAGAGTTCTAGTAAAAAAAAAAAAATATGTATTTTAAATATTATGTGTCAAGAACCTGTGTATAAAGGTTAAACCTTTCAGCACCGTAGACGTAAAGCGACGTCTGATCAGGATAAAAACTGTTTGAAACTCGTTTCAGTCAAAACTTAAATATGTACTTTGCATAACATTGCAGACGAGAAATATCAGCATACCACAAGTTGTCTGCAAACTCGGTTAAAACAGACGGAAATATGTTAAGTTTGTCGGTAAAAGGGTTAAAAACATATGGACTGCTGGTATTCTGGTTATGGTTATAATACAATGCAGTCAGTCAATGGTATACAAAGGTGTTTTGAGAAAAAGACCTTTATCAGCTGTGGCATTTTTCCTACTTGTAAGTTGCAGACGACAAGTTTTAAGTCTACAACAAATGGACGTCTATAGAAATTAACCCCTTCACTGCATTTTCTCAAGAAAACTGGGCATTTGCAAACACTTTGGATCCTGATCAGACGCCGCGTTAACCCTTTACCTTATAGAAGCGACTTTTAGCGCATTCATTTTATACATCCGCCAAAGAAAATAGTTCCATTTTATACTGTCATGAATATGTACTATAAGAAATATTTTCTATATCCTAGCAGATAGTAACTTAAAGCAGGCTGAAAGTAAAGCAGAATGCGCCATAGGGCGCATTCTGCTTTACTTTCAACCTGCTTTAATAGTTCACATATCTTAACTACTAGAAACAGGCTATGAGGAAAAGGGTTAAGCGGCGTCTGGTCAGGACCTAAAATGTTTGACACTCATTAAAATATTCTTAAGTCAAAATACCTAAAATTTAAATTTGAGAAATGAAAGCAGACGACAATTACTTAAAGCAAATGACGTCATATGGCAGTGGAGGCCTCAAGCAGACGATATTTTGGCAAGACAAAATGTCAAGCTGAAAATGCGGTCAACGTTTATGCTTATGGCGCAAATATGTGAGGAATTTATTCTCTGTTTATTGTTTAACAAAGTGTTCTGTTGTAATATTTTGATGCAATGTAAGAAATAAAACAAACCAAACTATTATTTTGCCATTTTAATTTGATTCCATTGTTTTAATATCATACAAAATAATACAATAACACATCGCCAAACTTAGACCATGGTAAAGACCGGCGAAACACATTTTCTGGTTAACACGTTCAACCCCAGCGACAATTATACTCGTCATTACCAAACATTGTACCTGTGAAGAGTACACTTGTCCTAGGCAAACAGTCTATACCCTTGCAGGCACCCTCTGATTAGGGTCTGCAGTGTTCGTCAGTTTGCAATATAGTGTAAAATGGACTAGACGTTATTGGAAACAGGAATTGTCCATTAAAAGTTTAAGTGGTGAATGAGTTAAGATCTAAACAAGAACATATCCCCTTACAACAGTTATTTATCCAAAGACTGCGTTCTTGGTCTTACACTCTCTGAAAACAATACTTTTGAAGCAATGGTATGTTATTGCATAGAACTTTATTGCACACGGTAGCGTGCGATAAGAATCTATGCAATAAGCTACTTGTCACCATCCGACCCCTTAGAATCATATCTGTAGCAAAATTACATGCTTTGCCGTGAAAATCCGCTTAGTGTTCAGACAAGTCAACCAGCATTGTCAAGTTCTTTGATAAGATGAAATAATGTGTTAACACAATGGAACTATTTCTATACTTCTTACTTTTTAAAGTCTATATTTAAGTTACTAATAGACTGTATCTGGATCTACAACTTTTTTATTTGGAATTTTGATCTTGTTGCAATATGTGTTTTGGAGAGCATTATCAATTCTGCGAGAAATAAAAAAAAAAACGCATTCATTATGTAAAGCATTTAGCAGACTTACCAGCAAAAAATGTCCGACCGCAAAATGGGAAGAGAATGTAACCCGATACAAGGCTTTCTGTACAGTACTGAATCTTATTAAATTAACAATGTTTGCGATTCGCTTGCAATTCGCTTGCAATTCGATGGCGATTCGCTTGCGATTTCAAAATACTAATTTACCCTCGGATAAGTTTTTTTGAGTGGTGTATCTCACAAATGTTCGCAAATATGCCTTCGTTAATTTTTTCGATTCCATTTTTGTCATAACCGCTTCTGAAAATTCGCGTTAAAGTATTCAAACGTAGGATTTGTTTTTTGAAGCGCCCGATTCGATGGCAATTCGATGACAATTCGCTTGCGATTATCAATTTAATTTAATAAGGTTCAGTACTGTAGCATTCAGATATGTATGTCTCTTATCACAATAAATTTCAACCATCCCAAAAAGTAATTAGTCCTCTACTGGCCATAGCTGTAAGTCTAATTTGAATTTAATTACTATTTTACTAAGAAGTCAGTAACACATATCTAGAAATATACCAGTCCACCAGTTTATTGCTCACTGTTGGCGAATATTGCATATATGGTGACAAACCGTGTGAACGAAAGTAACGCATAAAACGCACGAATCACAACTTTGCATTAACCCGTCTTTGTCAATCCTGGCCTAAGGATGCACATGCGCAATTAGATACTGAATAATTTTATGTACAAATGTAACAAATATATACAAGATTGCAGGAATTAGAACAATCTCTTTTCCGTCTATATACACACATTATGTTTCACGACCCTTGACCTCTTCGCTACACAGAAATGATTTAGAAAACCATGTCTGAGCATCTTATATTTGTCTTCTACTAAAGTATCACATATTTTTTTTCAAACAAAAAGTTTATGGAATAAAGAAGAATTCGTCTATCCCTATTATATAATATCATTAACCCAGGCCTGCCATAAGTTGATGAAAAAAATCCTAAGATTTCAAATTTTTCAATTTTTCAAGCCCGATTTTCCTGATTATACCTTTAACCCAAAGTCTGTTTCTAGTTTTTAAGACACGTGTTGCTTAAATCAGGTTGAAAGTAAAGCAGAATGCGCCTTAAGGCGCATTCTGCTTTACTTTCAGCCTGTTTTAAGCTTCCATCTGTTGGAATAAAAATCCGGAGATTTCGGAAAAATCCGGAGAAATGGCAGCCCTGTAATAACCCTTTCACTACTAATATGACATATATGCCCGTCAAACACAGTCGCTGCCATGGCATATAATCGTCTGCTTATATTTTTCGTCTTTTTTATTTATAAAATTTGGATTTTAAGCGTTTTATACCTAAGGAACATTGATATTTCAAACAGTTTTGAACTTGGTCAGACGCCGCATTACGCAGCGTCTGATCTATTGTTAGTCATCATGTGTTAGTGTTATAGAGCATGCAGGGCTGCCAGTTCTCCGGAATTTTCCTAAATCTCCGGATTTTTCCCCAGTTCATGGTACATTAAAGCAGGCTGAAGGTAAAGCAGAATGCGCCCTAAGGCGCATTCTGCTTTACTTACAGCCTGCTTTAAGTGGTCGCATGTCAAACAAACAAGAAAAAGGCTAATGGGTAAAGGTACGATTCGTTAAATCGCACTTGAAAAATGCAAATTTTGAAATCTTAGGATTTTTCATGTCAATTTATGGCAGCCCTGAGCATGGCAGCGAAAGGGTTAAAGAAGAACTACTTAAAACAACTGTACTTTAGTGATAAAAGAAACAAAACATAGACACCACTAGAAACTGTTCCTGTAAATGTCATTGCCCAATTGTTAGTTAGGATTCATGCTTGATAATCCTCATGCACGTGACAGTGTTCTAAACTACGAAATTATTAATAAAATTTAAGGTCACGTGTCTTTTTTCTTTCTTTTTTTCTCTAAAAAGCAAAACAAAACCACCATGCACTTCCCAGTCAACGACGAAACTGATAGTGTTTCGTACTGTGAAAAATGCCATCATGAATGTCTGTATCTATATCAGTTATGTTGTTTAACCCATATATTGCCGTAATCTCTTCTGTTCTTAATTACCATATGCAATTTTTTCTTTTCAAATAGAAGAACTTAAAAACGGTTATCAAACTGTTTAGATCCAGATCAGACACTGCGTAAGGTAGTGTCTGATCTGGAGCCGAACTGTTTGCAAATACGAGTTAAGACATTTTAAGAGCTAAGCTTTACGTTGTCAACTAAAGTACGTGTGGTATTTATAGATAGATAAACAAACAGTTAAAATTATAACGCGGCGTCTGATCAGAATTCAAGTTGTTTGACATATATTTCAATCATACCTTAGAAATTAGAATTGAGGATTATAAGCAGACGACAATTGTTTAAAATAAATGACGTCATGGTAGTGAAGGGTTTAACACACAATCTCACATTTTCAGATCGGCCTGCTATTCCTATATACACGTTCCGTTATTAAAAGAAAAGTTTTCGTCAGAAAACACATGCAATGGTTCATATAAGCTACTTTCCGTTTTCATGTGATCATTTGTGGCGGTAAGGTCAATTCACAGCAATCACTTGCGCAAGTCATGAAAGAAAATGCAATGTACCTGATGGTTCGTTTCACGGTGTTGTAGGTTTGAGCCGTTTCCGAAATATGAACGTATCTATTAATTTTCGAGTAATTGCTGTTTTCTGAGTATTTTCAACAACGGATTAAAAACTGTTTTTCTAGATTTACATCTTTGCTGTCACAGCAAACATGTAAATCTAGATAAAACAGTTCTTTTTTCCCAATGCTGTGTTTGCAAAGACTATTTAAGCTTCAGGCCTGCCATAAGTTTGATAAAAAAAAATCCTAAGATTTCAATTTTTTCAAATTTTCAATTTTTCAAGCCCCATTTTCCTGATTATGTTTTTAAGACACGTAATGCTTAAAGCAGGTTGAAAGTAAAGCAGAATGCGCCTTAAGGCGCATTCTGCTTTACTTTCATGCTGTTTTAAGCTTCCATCTGTGTGGAAAAAATCCGAAGATTTCGGAAAAATCCGGAGAAATGGCAGCCCTGAAGCTTTGTACTGGATCCAAACATGTTCTCTGTACAGGCTTTTTATTTAACATAAAATCGACATCCCACACATACTTAAAGATAAGTGACACAGTCATATTGCGGTTCAACACTTTCTTCAGAGTAAGGTGGGGGTAACAAGTACTTTGTATCATCTTCATCTGCGTAATAGTCCAAAGCGTTTTCATCGGTAGTGACGTCATCAACCAGCTCAGCGTCTCTGTGCGTATTGCCCCGTGTCCTGTCTTGACCGGTCAAGTAATATGGCGGGGGCGGGTTGTAAAACGCGTAGCTCATTTGTTTCACAACCCACATTAACTGCGTATCAAATTGCGGATTCAACATGGCAGGGTTTTCCACTCTCCTGCTATGACCAAGCACCATATTCTGGTACATCAGTTCTTCCCTCCAGTCACACACCATACCGTATTGGTTTCTGCCTGATAACCATGGTACACGGTCCGGCATTTGAGGAACCATTTCTCGATGTTCTTGGTGGCCGTGTACAAGTTCAACATTGCGACTTGCCTGCTCATAAGAAGGAGGAGTTGGTAGGGGCGGGGCTGATGGTAATTTGTTTGTTGAAATAATGCATTCTCTCCATCTGCGTAGGTCGACACCGCTTCCAAGTCGAGGCCAGCTCTGACAAATTCGGTTACATTTATGAAGTTTGAAAAATCCCTTAATTCCATCGGGGCCAATATCTGCATTTCCGAAATGTCTGTCTTCGGAATGAATGATAGGTCCTGTGAAGTTGTACATACGCGATGTCTTGACACCTTGGAGGTTTGACACCAACATTTGCCCCTCACTGTGACACCAGGAAAAATGAGAAAATGCCTCTGGAACCAATAGGTCCCTTTCACCAACCCACCCATACTCAAAGTCTTCAAACCTGCCTTTAAGGTACAACTCAATCGACACATAATCCGCCTCCTTAAACTTTTTCTTTGGTTTCCCAATAATGTCATTGAGACACATGCAGTCTGACAGCGTATCAATCTCCGCTATGATTGGTCCGTTGAAGCAGACCTTCCGCTCTCCATTCGGTACTGTTCTATTATAAGCACTCGCAATTTCTCGGACCAGTTGTGTCCTTTTCTTCTCCATCATCCAGTCTTTCCTACAAATGGCATTTCGGCGTGTTGTTTTCACTACGCATTTCTGACCTTTCAATGGACCATCCCCATTCAAGATACCTAGGTAGACGAGTTTCCGGTGGCCAACTTTGAACGGGTAAGGGTCAAAGCTGGCCCAGTATTTGTTACCGTCTGTGTCGGAAGTAGACGTGAAGGTCTCCACACTCACTTGCTGTCCCATCTTTGCAGTAGTGCCAAGCTAGTAACAGGTCATGACTTATGAACCTGAAACCAACATAAAATAATACATTTTAAGCAAATTTATACATAACACTTTGTCTTATTCGATATTTCGACCATTGGCTTTTTCAAGAAAACAATTTACATTTGTGTATTCTATCTTGAAAACTACAAAGTGTTATTCTTCCATCAGGATTCATACTACATGTATATATAACAGTTGTCTCAACTTTGAATATCGTATAACCCCGTGAAAACCAGAGGGCGAGGCAACGTCCAAACATTTAACCAAGGTTTTAGTGTTTAAATCTAATTCTTTGCAATAGGTTATTATAAACAACACATGGCATGAACTACTACATGTACATGACATCAATGATTAACATTTAACAACATACAAACAGGTGTTCGAGTAATCTGTTTGTATAGTCATATTTCGTGTTTCAGTGTTTACTTTTATGTAGTGAGCTTATTACATCCTGTATGTGATTATTTTTGTTTGTTACTTTGCAATAAAATGAAATTATGTTCTTGTTTAACACGCTGTTAAAGATGTCCCCTGTTCTTCAATTAATACGGTTTTTGCTGCATATATTGTTTTGAACTTCGTATATGTCATATTTTCATTCTCAGCCCAGTTGCTCAGCGTACATCTGGATTCAAACTGTTTCCAATATTTTAGACATCTATAAATAATTACAAATGCGAGCAGAGTGGTTAAGATCCATGAATTCCATTGAGTGTCTCTTTCTATCCGACTTCTCTGTGAGGACACGATACATATACAGTAAAACCTCTTTTACGACCAATTCATTACATGTTTTTACATTTTGTGTTCAGGGTAGGCGGCTGCAAGAGAGCTTTGGAGCTGTCACTTGTCTTTCATATAATCAATCAGTCTTGTTTTAATGGTCGTTATAGGGGAGGTTTAACGCTAATTGCCTCGATGTTAAGAGGAGTTGAAACATCTATAACAGACACAGAATAGGTTTTATAAACAGTTTGGAACCTAGGCAGACAACACGTGTGGTTAGACCAGATATTGATCCAAACTGTTTGAAAAGGTCTTCAGTACATGTCTACAGAGTTAATGAACGAAACTCTTTCTTGGCTAACAAATCGACACGTGCAACCAACTTACATGCAAAACTCTACAATGCTCCAAACTGCTGTAGAGTTTTGCATTTCAGTTGATTGAATGTGTTATATATTTACAATATCAAAACAATAGAAATACTTTTCGGCAACTTCGTATTACAAATTCCAATGCGATAGTCTATCATACTTTTTCAGGATTCTAACTTGCGTTGCTAAATTTAATTTAATTTTAAATCTTTCGCTGCCTAACTCTTACATATGCAAACAGTTTGGATCTAGATCAGACGCCGCGTTCTACGCGGCGTCTGATCAGGAGGCAAACTGTTTGACTCTTAATTAAATGAAACACGCTTAAAATACTCAATTTATATTCATAAATAAAAACAGACAAAAAGCAGACTGTGTAAGACGAGTTTTTACGCCATAATGGCAACGAAATCGGGCAGCGTAACATAATAACTTAAATGTTAGTGATAAACTATCGAGTAGCCGGGTTACCGAAAAGAGGGATGGGGTTGAAACTCAAACACCAAACGATTACTCCCATTCGTCTATGCAAAACATTATGGTTATAATTGTCTTGCAGAGACGACTCTAATGAATATAGTCACACTATTAGGTTTAAAATAGAAATTAGGTTATATTTTTGTATTTACTCCCCAATTTGGGATATAAAGTGTTATAATAATTCAATTACCTTCACTGGTCCTAGCTACTTCCGTACTAAGTACTGCGGAGCTCACATTCACGCTTTCACTATACAACTAATGCGATAAGTCAGAAAAGCCTACTCATGAAAACTGCCAACTTTATTATAATTCCCTCATTGTATAACAGGTGTAAAGATCAAGAACAGTTTATGTCAACCGAATTCACGACGCATGATTTTCATTCCATTCTCCGCGCTTGGCATAGAAGAGGGACATGGCCTTAACCTTACATTTGCACACTAAACCTTTTCTTTGCTGGAAACCAAATTAACCATTTATATTTTGTACAGATACGCATTCTACACATTTAATTAATTCATTCACAGCCATGAATATCATAAGAAAAATTTTCTGTATTCTAGCAGGTGCTTTTCTTTCAACCTGCTTTAAGTGGTTACCTATCTTGAATACAATAAAATTGCTATGGAGTAAAGGTTAAAGTAAGCTTGCACATTTTGTTTTTTAAATAGTTCGAGAACGCATTCTGCCTTACTTTCAACCCGCTTTAAGTGGTCACCTATTTTGAATACAGGGAACATCTGAATCTGAATCTGAATCTGAATTAATACGTCTCAGGAACCACTTCTGGCTTTTATGAGACGGGGACTGCTATGGAGTAAAATGCTAAAGTGAGGTGACAGTAAATATATAAATTGCAATCAGTGTATACCCTAAAAGGAGCCATCTACTCATTATTTACATACATGTAGTTCTGTTTGTTTTTAAATTTGGTTTTTAGAAATATTTTCGAAAATCAGCCCATAACAGAAACTTGTTATTTGATAAAAGTGGACTAGTTCCTGGAAAATCGGCATAAAACATTGAGCTGTTAAGTCTGCAACTACATACTAAATCATTTATCATGTTGTCGTTTTTTAAAACACATCATCACGGGTATATACATCTACCTAGAATAAAAGGTATTAACTCATTAAGCCCTAGTGACGCATATATGCGTTCTTACCAAATTGAATTGTGAATAGTACAGTAACTGTTGTCTAATGCAAACAGTGAAGTTCCTGATTAGAGGGCTCCTGCAGGAGTCCTCTAATCAGGGACTTCCCTGTTTGTCATTTTGCAATATATTATTTTAAAAAAAACAACTAAATAGTTTAAAATGTACCAGCCTTTATTGTATATAGGAATTTTCCATTGGAAGTTTCAGGGGATAATGAGTAAATCATGGCATATCTCGCCAAGATAGTGGAATGACATTGAAGGAATAACACTTTCCGCCAGTCTATATGTCCGTGCCTCCGTGCAACATCTTGGTGCGTATTTCTCAGGTTATACTTTGCGTTTAGACGGGGCGTGAGTGTTTGTAGTAACCAGTTTAGTCTGGAGCTGACAGTTATAGTACATGTAATTTGAGAATTAGTCATGATATCAAACTGAAAGCTCGATTTTTAAACAAAGTGAATGATGAATTTGAAGATTGTCCCAAAACTTAAGCACTTTTATTGATTATACAAACTTAATCGGTTGCATAAAGGTCAAGGTCATTGTAATAAAAAAAATATGTTGACATTTTTAACATTTGGTAGGCTAAGCTTATATATGGGATGCTTAATATTTGGTACGCTGAGCGTATCGGATGCTTAACATTTGGTATGCTAAGCGAATATGATGTTTAACATTTGGTATGCTAAGCGTATAAGATGTTTAACATTTAATACGCTAAGCATTTAGGATGCTTAAAATTTGGCACGCTAAGCTTATAGGATGCTTAACATTTGGTAAGGTGAGCGTGTAGGATGCTTAACATTAGGTATGCGGAGCGTATAGGATGCTTAACGTTTGGTACGTTGGGCGTATATGATGCTTAAAATTTGGTACGCTAAGCTTATAGGATGCTAAACATTTGGTAAGGTGAGCGTGTAGGATGCTTACCATTAGGTATGCGAAGCGTATATGATGCTCAACGTTTGGTACGTTGGGCGTATATGATGCTTAACATTTGGCACGCTAAGCTTATAGGATGCTTAATATTTGATACGCTAAGCGTATAGGATGATTAACATTTAACACGCTAGGCTTATAGGATGCTTAACATTTGGCACGCTAAGCTTATAGGATGCTTAACATTTGATACGCTAAGCGTATAGGATGATTAACATTTAACACGCTAGGCTTATAGGATGCTTAATACTTGGTACGCTGAGCGAATAGGATGATTAACATTTAGTACGCTAAGCTTATAGGATGCTTAACATTTGGTTCGCTGAACACTTTTAGTCGGTTGGTGGTTATAGTACGACAATGACAAAACAGAAAGCTCCAGATGGCCAATGTGTATGCCAATAACATAATGTTAACGTCTTTTCACGCACAATCGATTTTTTTCTATTCTGAGTTTGTAATATCTTATATTTTACCATGAAGCCTGTTTCTAGTATTTGAATATAGATGACCTCTTAAAGCAGGTTAAGGCACACTCTGCTTTACGTCAATCCTGCTTTAAGCTACCATCTGCTAGGATATGGTAAATATTTTGTACGGTTTACTCACATAATTATATCCACGACTGTATAGAGTGAGGTTATTTTCTTGAGTGGAGAAATTAATTAAAGGAATAAAAATGCGCATTTATGGAGTAATTGGGTTAATTTTCTTCCACCATTTCACCACCCGGTTCAGTTTCTATAATAGTAACTTAGTTATGACGACGGGATGGGTACTGTTGTACTGTTTTGTGACCATGGGAGTGCTGATGTTAAAAAACAATACGGTTAGAATTTCACTCTTAGCGTGCTAGCGGGAAAACCTTGATACTCTTTGCAAACAGTTTGGATCCTAATGAGATGCCGCATACTGCGGCATCTCATCAGGATCTAAACTGTTTGACACGTTGACCTTGTTTTGAAAAGAAATTTTGAAAAAATATATTTTAAGAACAGTCGCAGACGACAAATTACTGTTGCAGACGAAATAATTATCCAGCATGCAAAGAGTTAATAACAACCTCAATTGACGTTGAACGGTATATTATAATTGGATTATCAACAAGGATTAGTCGCCACTCCATGGTCTAATCCTAATCAAGCAATATGGTACAAGTATAGGACAATAGCTTGTAACCTGGTTAGTCGTGACACTATGATTATACATTTTCATGATCACGTTATAGACCTCTGAAGGAATTTTCAGGATACACGTGTAGTCAGATTTGTTTTTGGTGACCACTGAAAACAAAATGCAGTCGACGTCTTTAAGTAATGTAGCACAAACTCCTATATGAGTTTTTGCATTACTTTTGTTCTAGATTAAGAAGAAGTAGTAGAAGAACGTTTATTTGGCTTAAACTATACAGTTTCTTGTCATACATACAATACATATATAATACACACAATATAATATAATTCAAGGTCAAATCTGATGTTTACGAGCGTAGATCTAGATTTACGAGTGTAGATCTAGATTTACTAAATTTCAGTCAGACATTCTTAAGCGATGTTATTAGTAAATATCAAATATCACGATGATGGTATCAAATACAGTGATCTCTAAAACAGTTTGTCCTCAATTTATAGGTCGCTTAAAACCCTTTACCTTATAGAAGCGCATTTTAGCGCATTCCGTTTAATCCTCCGCGGAAGAAAATAATTTCAATCTGTACAGCCATGAATATGCATCAGAAGGATAATTTTCTTAATTCTAGAAGATGGTAGCTTAAAGCAGGCTGAAAGTAAAGCATAATGCGCCATAGGGCACATTCTGCTTTACTTTGAACCTGTTTTAAGTAGTCACCTATTTCAAACCTAGAAGCAGGCTATGTGGTAAAGGGTTTACCCTTTACAACATAGCCTTTTTAAGGCACCTTCTGTTTACAAGGGAGATTAGTTGCTTGTGTGTACTAGTTGTTACCCTTTTGAAATAAAGAATTTATTATTACTATTATTATTTCTTTCAGGCTGCTTTAAGCTACCATCTGCTAGGATATTGAAAATAATTCTTATGATACATATTCATGACTGTATAAATTGGAACTATTTTCTACAGTGACATAATACATTTTATCACATAAACGTGCAAAATATAGAGGGCCGTAAAAATCGTCCGGCCCACTGGGCATATATTTTATACTAATTTTCGAATCACCAAAATACTGTATTACTACGCCGACTTTAAATCAGTTAAGAAAATCTAGACAAAATAAGATCACCACTAGGGATTTAAAACATTTCACAGTGTCTTAAAAACATTATCCCAGGCAATCCCGCATATTCAGGCTGCAAATTGCTCTAGTAAAACTGTGACTCAGACTGTTTTCAAATTTAGACGTTACAATAATAATGACGTCGTGTTGCTATAACGACGTTATTTTGAAAACAAAACTTGATTCTAACTGTCAAATGATCATTTTAGTCAGTTAGAACAGTTTTAAATTAAATATTAATTTAAAATTTGAATATGGTATCGGAAAAATCTTTACTCAACACATTGATGTTGATTTTCTTTATTTAAGTTTGATTGGTGTTTTTATCTACGGATGAATAAAACCGAATAACTCCTATGACGAATCGTTTTCCTAAGAGCCGAAGGCAAAAGTGAAAGTAAGAGCATTCGGATTTTCGAATCATTTGGTGTTTATGTGATAAATAGGATATCAAATTCGTGTGTTGTCAGCCGTGAATTTATTGAACTCGTTGGATAAAATGATATGTTGCTCGCCAAGGCTCGCAACATATTATTTTATCAAACTCGTTCAATAAATTCACGACTGACACCACACTCATTCAATATCCTCTATATATTTGTTCATCATGCTCAACGTTACTCGTCTGTACAGTGAATAATGAATACGTACATGCAATTGTTCTCGTTCAAACGAAAGGAAACGCCAACGCAATGCACTCAAGAGAATGCACTACAGAGAAGAATATTGCAAATTCCGGAAAATGTTACCGATTCTTTTTCATCTGAGTGACAACCTACGAAATCCTGTTTTGGCAAAACAATTTTTGGATTTTTGGCAAAAACGCCGCAAAAAGATACGAGTATTTTTTTCGGTACTTTTTGTCATCAAATCCTATAGTAATCCATTGTATAAACCGATGCAATCTCGCATCTATATTTTGTTTATCTTTGTTTGTGTTATTGTCTTTAGCCTTTCGAAACGTCAAAGCAAAACGTTGAATGCTTAACTGACGATAATATAACAATTATAATTTGCATGCGAAGACAGCTATTAAACCCTACGTGTAACAGTGGAGAAAACGTTATTCTTTCCCAATAAACGCGTTTACGCTAAAACTATTATTTGCACTGCAAACAGTTTGGAGCCAGATCAGACGCCGGGTAACCCGACGTCTGATCAGGCTCCAAACTGTTTGCCACCAAGATAAAGATGAATTATCAGAATTGTCAAAAAATTGTACTTTTCTACGTTTTAGTGTTTTGCGTTTGCGTACGTTTGCGTTTAAACGGGAAAGAATAACAGATTCTCCACTGTACCATAAAACATAAATTGATTGGGTTAGCTCTTTTTTCAGCCTGTTCCACCATTTTTCTGCTGATTAGCTCTTAACCCCTTCACTGCCATGACGTCATCAAATTTAAACAATTGTCGTCTGCTTTTATATATCAAATTAAAATTAAAGGTATTTTGAATTAAGAAAAATTGAAATGAGTGTCAAACAGTTAAATCCAAACTGTTTGCAAAAAGAGCATTGACTAAGGCATCGAAGGGGTTAAGACAACCATTTTCAGCCGTTTTTCTGTAGTGTCTGTGACAAATGTGTTAGAAAATGGTCAGCATGCATTATTACCTGTATTTTTCTTAATCAAATAATACTAATATATCTGAAAGACACGGGAAGCATAATTATTGTCTTTGCAGGTTCCCAATGTTGATGATGTCATCAGCAGAAACTGAACATGTCATCATGTTTACGATGTCATCTGTGGTAGGGCAAAGTAAACACTTAACTCGGAGAGAAAAAAGGGAAACATATAATGTCTGAAAAGTGCAGAACTTAGTTAGTAAAGCACAATATATACAGGTCATTGTTTTTAAATAATTCACTGTAAAACAAAAGAGAATCTTGTGTCAAAATATGTCACCAGTATTTAGTTCCACAGATTCTATATAGGCGTCACAGACTCCATATTCGCAGTATTTTAAAAAACAATTGAAGCTCTTAATACATGTTTGAATAAATGTTTGTAACCTAAATTATGTTAGGACAGTTGAAAAGACTCTTTAGAATTATGTATATGATCTAAAGATTCATCTTTGTTGAACACAGATATACAGTGGAGAAAATGTTATTCTTTCCCAATAAACGCGTTTACGCTAAAACTATTATTTGCAGTGCAAACAGTTTGGAGCCAGATCAGACGCCGGGTAACCCGGCGTCTGATCAGGCTCCAAACTGTTTGCCACCAAGATAAACATGAAATATCAAAATTGTCCAAAAGTTGTTGTTTTCTACGTTTTAGTACTTTGCGTTTGCGTACGTTTGCGTTTAAACGGGAAAGAATAACAGATTCTCCACTGTAGCAGCAGAAGCTGTGCGTTACAGACACTGAATAACTTACGGAACCTTCAGCTATATGACCTACTTTCTTGTATTTAGAACCTGCATAAAACTTATATGGCTTGGTTAAAGTTAAGTCTTAATGAAGTTAATATTTACTGTTTCATTTATATACTTTATTGCACAGAAATATTTAAATGAAATAGAGGGTTAAAAGCAAAACTGCATAACGAAGTAGCTCGTTTGTACTCGTATAAACCAGCATCGATCTGGAAGTTGTATACACATTTCAACAGTGGAAAAAGCACCAGAAAGGGTAAAAGCTTCTCTTCCAAACGCTTTACAAACATACTCTTTTTTAAGTGAAACAGCATAACATTGAAAATTGGCTACAAAATTCACACCAATTTTTTTTGTCACACACTTATATCTTGGGTTTCATTGAAGTTGGGCAGATACACTAGATCAATAAGCATCAATAAGTTCGGTCTTGGGACGCTGCAGTTAACTCCGTTGTTACATGCTAGTAGCGGTAAAATCGCACTTTACAGTTTGAATCTAGATGAGACGCCGCGTAATGCGGCGTCCCATCTTGATCCAAACTGTTTTACACTTTGACCCTATTTTTGCAATATAATAATATTTCTGATATCTGTTTCTGTTTATAACAGAAACAGACGGCAATTCGCTCTCTCGCTTGGTCAGATTTTGATGTACAATTGCAACAACGCGCGCGTGAGAGCAAATCGAAATGTTACACTGTTTGTGTAGTTTTTGTTATGAATTCAAATATTCTGTTTATAAATAACAAGAATATGATCTCTACAAGCATAACTTTCGATCAAATCCTTTTGTATGGTATCAATGTATTGTATTGTGTTCATGTACAATATCTGAAATATATTACAGCGCTCCCATTCTACAACGACCCTCCCTACAACGACTTCCTCCTTACAACGACCCTTGCCGCTGTTCCCTAAACAACACAATTATATCTAACGCTTTTACTGCTATTCTATCGTCTGCTTAAAATTGTCGTCTGCTGGGTTTTTTCAAAGTGACATATAAGTGGAGATTTTGATAGAATAAACATAATGACGAATGACAAACAGCTTGAATCCAGATCAGACGCCGCGTTACGCGGCGTCTGATCTGGATTCAAGCTGTTTGCAAATGTAAACCAAGTCTAAATTTTCCCTCTCTATAACGACTTCCTCCGAACAACATACACATTCTGTGTCTCCCATTGGGTGTCGTTGTAGAGAGGGAACACTGTATTATTATTATATTAGAAAAATATGTTTAAACCAAATATCAAGAATAGTTACCCGTGTTTCAACAGAAAAGGGAAAACATATTTCTTACCAGCAGTTTTTAAGTTAATCCATATTTTCTTTTGGGTAAAATAAAAACCATTCTCTGTGACGTAAGCGACTTGGTCACAGTGTACTTCAATCTTTCATTGTAATACCATGAGTATATGCTCTTTGTTCTATGAACATATACAAACTAAACTCTTTACTATACAAGGACACCGTCTGCTTAACAATTTGTCGTCTGCTTTCATTTCCTTAAAGTAAGATTTTGGCAAAATTGACTAAAGAAGCATCGATACGAATGTCAAACAGTTTGGCCCCTGATCAGACGCCGAGTTACTCGGCGTCTGATCAGGGGCCAAACTGTTTGTAAAATACAAGAGCTTCCGGAGTAAGACATCTAAGGAGTTTAAACGATGGAAGATCGGATAACGACACCTCGGCTATACAGTAGACCCCTCTATTACGAAAACAAGGCCCACTGGTGGTTGCCATTGGGGTGATATTCTAAAGCAAGATACAGTGGAGAATCTGTTATTCTTTCCCAATAAACGCGTTTTACGCTAAAACTATTATTTGCAGTGCAAACAGTTTGGAGCCAGATCAGAAGCCGGGTAACCCGGCGTCTGATCAGGCTCCAAACTGTTTACCATCAAGATAAACAAGAAATATCAGAATTGTCCAAAAGTTGTTCTTTTCTACGTTTTAGTGCTTTGCGTTTGCGTACGTTTGCGTTTAAACGGGAAAGAATAACAGATTATCCACTGTAACAGTAAAGCAGAAAGCTCTTGAAGGAGCATACTGCTTTATTATCATCTTGCTTTAAAAGGCATCTGTCCAAACAGCAAAATCATTCTGCCTTTGGAACGGTCCAAGCAGCAGGAATTTACATTATTTTAACCTTTAACGTAGACTTCATGCAGACAGTATGGACCTAAACCAGAAGCTTACACGCTTACTGACCACGAGTCTGGTCAGGATCCGAAGTGTTAAACAATTAAAGTATTATAATCATAACAAATTGCTGAAAGTAAATGTTTTTTAACAATTTTATAAATATAATGATTTTGTAAACGGGCTTGAATCACCACTAAAATGACCAACATGGCAAGCCAAGGTACGAATATGTCTGTTGATTACAGTCAGCCATATATGTTTAAACCATCGTTCAATTCAGTATAGATAATATATTATATATAGTACGGATATCTCTTAATATGAATGGCTGCTTAGTGCGTGAAAATAGATCTAGTATAAATGCAGCAAAACGAATTTTGATACTTTTGATATGCGTTATGCTTTCATCTGTCTTAAAGACTGTCAAAACGTATTCTTTACAAAAGTCCCTGACACAGGATCGACTGTAAGTCTAAACCTGATCGAAAGAATAGATTACACGTGCTAATTGTTAAACGTAATTATACCGCTGATACTTATGAATTACTGACTATATACCGATACTTGTTTGTCTGTCTATTATGAATTACTGACTACAGTAAAACCTCTCTATTACGACTAATCAATCAAGTATGACATGTTGTTGCTTAAAGCAAGATGAAAGTAAACCAGAAAGCTCCTAAAGGAGCTTTCTGTTTTACTTTCACCTTGCTTTAAGCTTTACGCTTTTACTTTCACCTTGCTTAAGCTGTCATTTGTCTTTGATACAATCACTCATATTTTAGTGATAGTAAAAAAGAGATTTTACTTTAGTATATATAGTCATTCAACATTCGACTGTAACAAAACATTGAAGTGTTTAGGTAATTACAGCAGACATATAGCATATAGAAGTCCATGCACTACCTCTCTACAACAACACAAAACGGGAGACAAATAGTGTGTGTGTTGTTCGGAGGGAGTTGTTATAGTGAGGGTAAATCAATACTTTATAATACAGTGAATACATGTGTTAACCCTTTCCTCCCTGAAACTTCCAATGTAGTCTAGTCGTTTTTTCACTATTAAGAGTTGTTTTTGCCAATGTAATTGCAATATGACAAAAGTGCTGACCCTGATCAGAGGGCTCCTTAACCCGTTACCTTAAAGAAGCGCCTTTAAGCGCATTTCGTTTAATCCTCTGCGGAAGAAAATAATTCTAATATATACATGGTCATGAATATGTATCAGAAGGAATATTTTCCTAATTCTAGCAGGTGCTACTTTAAAGCAAGGCGCATTCTGCTTTACGTTCAACCTGCTTTAAGTAGTCGCCTATTTTCAAAACTAGAAACAGGTTAATGGGTAAAGGAGCCATCTCTTGGTCTTCACTGTTTGCATTGGACAATTGCACTCTTCACATGTACACTGTTTGTAAAGGACGCATATATGCGTGACTAGGGTTCAGCGGCCACTAAATAATTATTCTTGGGGATCTCCAAAGACAGGGCCTTAAGGAGCTCTCTGCACTACTCTTGTTCTGCTTTAGGCTGCTTCCTTTATATAAACATGTCAATTAACCATGTTTTAATTTGCCGCTTAACACGGGTTTTACTGCACATGTATGTGCTTTCGATGACTCAAATTCGCATTAAAAGACAAACTTATCTGTAATTATACATCTGAAATTCGTTAAATTTGATGAAGTCGAACAAATCCGGTTGTTGTTGGGTTTTTCCCGATTTAAAGCAAGTTCAAATTAGACGCGACTGATCGTAAATACAGTATATGCTTGATTAAACTACTGAAACCTTTTCCTCACAATACATTTTCAAGGTTAAGACGTATGGTCGCGTAACACAATACACCATACATGTATCCTGTTTCTAGTATTGAAGACAAGTGACCACCTAAGGCAGTTTGAAAGTAAACCAGAATATACATTAACGGCACAGTCTGCTTTATTTTCAGCCTGCTTTAAGCGTAGGTAACCAATCAGTGTACTCACTCTGAAAAGGGGTGTCCGGGGACATGCTCCCTATAGGCATGATATTGACAGTGGTCACTACTCAGGTTGTCATTGGGATGATGCATCTGAAACGCTAACCTTCAGCAGAAACAACAACAATGACAATATGATCTTCAACAAGTGCAAAGCTAGTTCTGCATCTCGTCTTGGTCCGAGCTGATTTTATATTCATGATGCTGTGGTCATTATTGGAAGGCTATGAGTTACATGTAATACAAATATATATATTACAACCCATTAAAATTATCTAACAGCTCAAAGTAAACAAAGACAAAGTCTATATAAAAGCCATTAATTTTGATCGTTTGTGGCAGGCAAACGCTTTATTTCGTAAGGGTTTAAAGTTTGTGTTTTTTTAAAATCGGGTGAGAATCTCACATGAAATAAAGAAAACCTCGACTTAAGCAGACTTCGTAATGTATAGTAGATGTCTTAAATTGGTATTCAATGACATACAGTAGTTGTTGAGAATAAACTCGTCGCTAGGGCTCAACACAATTCTATGACAGTTTGAAGTAGCCGACAGATTTAGCACATGGCTTGGAGCTCTCGGCCAATCAGATGCCTAAAAAATCTGTGAATATATCGTTTATTTTACAAAACCATGAAATAACTAACACACTGTTCACTTATTCCATGCTTCCGTCATCTCAAGGCAATTTGACGTCACAACCCTAGCAATCCTCCGAGCGGGCCACCGCGAAAACCTTTTGCCTGCACTGTAGGCTTAACGACAAATAATCGGAATAAACACCAGATCAAGGATTCAAACTAAAGCAATACGGTAATTCCACAGTATCAATAATAGATCTAGATCAACCACATCCCTTTGGACCTAGATATATGCATTGTTTCAGCTATAGATGTCAAAACCGGGATATGCATGTCTAGATTGTCTTTACTAAACAGCTGAGATCGGAGGGGAACTGCACTCGCATATTACGTGATATTATGTACAGTGAGACCTAAACTTTAAAGGCAATTAATAATGAATTGTGTTTACATATAGAACTTCAATAAGCGTTATTTATGTTGGTGTTAAAGCATGCTTAATATCTCAAACTACACATTGAAATAACTTTTGAATTTAAGTAAAATATTACAAATAAAATGACTTTTTCTTCTAAAACAAAAAGCAGAAACGAAGGGTCTTCTTGTCCTCGAGCCAAAGCCAGTGCTAAATAGGTTAGACCATGGTTGCGCGCGAATAAACGACATAGTTCTCGGGGGCTACGCCCCCTCAAACTATATCGTTTATTCGCTCGCAACCATGGTCTAACCTATACTTAAAGTTACGCCAATTCGCTTACTTCTTGGTATATGCAACCTGCCACAATATTGACAGTGTCAAACAGTTTGATTCCGGTTAAAATTCCGGATTACTCGGCGTTTGCTACGAAACCTTGTAGCCCCCGAGAACTATGTCTTTTATTCGCGCGCAACCATGGTCTAACCTATTTAGCACTGGCTTGGGCTCGAGGAAAACAAGAAGACCATTCGTTTCTGCTTTTTGTTTTAGACGAAAAAGTCATTTTGTTTGTAATATTTTACTAAAATTGAAAGGTTATTTCAATGATAAGTTTGAGACATTAAGCATGCTTTAACACCAACATAAATAACGCTTATTGAAGCCCTATTTGTAAGCACAATTCATTAGTAATTGTCTTTAAAGTCTAGGTTTCACTGTACATAATATAACGTCATGAAGCGTGTGCAGTTCACCTCTGACCTCAGCTGTTTTTAAAGACAATCTAGACATGCCTATTCCGGTTTTTACATCTACAGCTGAAACAATGCATGTATCTAGGCCAAGAGGAACGGGGTAGATCTAGATCTTTTATTGTTACTGTCTGTGAAATTTCCGTATTGTTTCAGTTTAAATCCTTGATCTGGTGTTTATTCCGATTATTTAGCATTAAGGCTACATTGCAGGCATAAGGTTTTCGCGGTGGCTGGCTCGGAGAATTGCTAGAATTGTGACGTCAATTTGCCTTGAGATGACGGAAGCGTGAAATAAGTGAACAGTTTGTTAGTTATTCCATGGTTTGTTGAAATAAACGATATATTCACAAGTTTTTTAGGCATCTGATTGGCCGAGAGCTCCAAGCCATGTGCTAATGTCGTTTATTCGCGCGCAACCATGGTCTAACCTATTTAGCACTGGCTTGGGCTCGAGGGAAGCAAGAAGACCATTAGTTTCTGCTTTTTGTTTAAGACGAAAAGGTCATTTTGTTTGTAATATTTTACTAAAATTGAAAGGTTATGTCAATGAGAAGTTTGAGACATTAAGCATGCTTTAACACCAACATAAATAACGCTTATTGAAGCTCTATATGTAAGCACAATTAATTAGTAATTGTCTTTAAAGTCTAGGTCGCACTGTACATAATATGACGTCATCAAGCGTGTGCTCCATTGCAGGCAAAAGGTTTTCGCGGTGGCTGGCTCGGAGAATTGCTAGAATTGTGACGTCAAATTGCCTTGAGATGACGGAAGCGTGGAATAAGTGAACAATTTGTTAGTTATTCCATGGTTTGTTGAAATAAACGATATATTCGCAGGTTTTTTAGGCATCTGATTGGCCGAGAGCTCCAAGCCATGTGCTAAGGGGTTTTGTTATGTCGTGACGTCGACGACGTTATTTTATTTATCCTGTCACGTGCCTGTTTTCCTGACAGATAAAGGGGTGACAGATAAACTTTGCTTTATTATGCTATGTGGTCACATGACCGATGTTATTATGTCAAGTGGTCACATGACCTGTAGCCCGAACTACTTTTTTCACCGAGACGCTTATTTTTCCGCTGTTAGGAAAGGTATTCTAAAGCTCTTTCAACAGAATCCAGACGTGTAACGACGTTATTCGAACTATTCGATGCAATCAAAGCGTTATAGAGTACGCGCCACTAGTCGCTTGCTGACATACTTCTATAAGTGTCCACCTTTTAGATTTCCTGAGTGAAAAACACTATATTTTTAAAGGTTCTTTTATTTCTTTTCAACGTAACTAGGATGTGACGTCACTGACGTCATCTATATAATAGCGCGCTTTCCTAGAATAACATAGTTCTTTAGTGAGAATCTTATCTGGACCAAAAATGATTCTAGCTTTTAAAAAAAGCATTCTCTATTTATTTTACTATTGTGACAAGGATAAAATAGAATATTTGGTTCCTATCTTTGAATGAGAAATGTTATCTGGCTCGGCATCTGAAAATTTCAGGTTCGCCTGCGGCTCACCTGATATATTCATCCGCCTTGCCAGATAACATTTCTCATTCAAAGCTAGTCACCAAATATTCTCTATCACTTTATCAGCATAACGTTGTTCAACTGATACCTATAACTTTTGACATATTAACTCGATCAAAGTAAAATTTTGGAATCTGATTCAGAATAGAATGCTTTAACACATGTTAAAAATTCACGTCATTATGAGTTTGGGCCAAAATCGGCCCAAAACGTACCTAGCCATTTTATTCCTAGATGGCCTCTGGTGCATTCTGAGGATGTCTTGATCATTCAAAACAGGTAAAATACTAAGCTAAATATATGTAAAAAATCGAAATAACAAACTATTCTTTTCCCAGGTCACGAAAGAAATTCATCAGGATAGCAAATTATGTTTATTCTAAAATTATTTTCTATTCGCACATCCAAATAAGTTTAACTTACATGACAGTTTCGGCATACCTTTGGTGTGCCTTCTTCAATGCATATGAAGTCATCCTCCAGCGGTGAATTCACAGTCTGAAGAAGGCACACCAAAGGTGTGCCGAAACTGTCATGTAAGTTAAACTTATTTGGATATGCGAATAGAAAATAATTTTAGTATTCTTTTCCCCTTGATATATTGTCTTACAGCCATTAATATCTAATCCCTACCCCTTCCGATCCGTGTGTGCACTTTTACTGTACTAGCGGGGTCTGGGGAACATGCTCCACCTGGACACTTTTATTTGTTTAACCCTTTGAACCCTAATCCCGCATATAGGCGTTCTTTTCAAACAGTGTACATGTGAATAGTACACTTATCCTGTGCAAACAGTGAAGACCCAGATCAGAGGGCTCCGAACGGAGCCCTCTGATCAGGGTCATCACTGTTTGTTATAAGGCAAAACATTGATAAAAACAACCCATAAAAGTCTGAAATGGACTAGACTTAAAATGGAAACTGGAATTGTCCATTTAAAGTTTCAGGGAGGAAAGAGTTAATGATCTCTGATGGTGCGTTGTGAGGACGTTTCGCACATTCAAAACAGATAGAATACTAACATAAATATGTGTAAATATTCGACTCAAAATAACTTAAATAGTTAAAAAAGGATAATATTTTCTAGAGTTCCGAAATTGATACGTGATTGTAACTTTGGATGGCGTGTTGTCGTATACTGTACATGTACTTTTAGCAGATCGATACATATCGTTATAACATTTTATGACAGCGGCTTCGTCTTTTATTCATGCTCAGATCAAAACCCACAATTCTGTCTGTCTTGTAAAAACATTTATCTGATTCCTGGGAACTAAGTCGTTAGCGGATGACAAAGTTCATTAGTGTTTTTTCCTTTACAGAAAAATATCTCTATTACGACCTCTAAAACGAAGGCTAATTGATTTTATAAAATACAGGTGACAGCTTAACTCTTTCCTCCCTGAAACTTTAAATGGACAATTCCAGTTTCCATTTTAGTCTAGTCCATTTCTGACTTTTAAGGGTTGTTTTTGTCAATGTTTGGCATAGTGACAAACAGTGAAGACCCTGATCAGAGGGCTCCTTTTGGAGCCCTCTGATCTGGGTCTTCACTGTTTGCATATGACATGTTTACCATTCACACATACATTGTTTGAAAAGCACGCCTATATGCGGGACTAGGGTTCAAAGAGTTAAACAAGATGACATTTAAACAGAAAGCTCACGAACGAGCTTTGTATTTTGCAGTTACCTTGCGTTAAGCAGTCACCTGTCGTAAGCACCTAAAAACTAACAAAAGTTGTGGTCGTTATAGAATGGTGTTACTGTACATGTATTCAAAAGCAGTTTTATTGCGTTGTGAGTTAATATAACCCCCGTTCACTGTTGTGACGTTATCTGCTTCAGACAATTCAACCATCTGCTTGTATTTTATCAAATTCAGATTTCAGGCAATTTGACTGCAGACGCCAAACAGTTTGGATCATGCTTAGACGTCTAGTCACTCGGCGTCTGACAGAATACAAACTGTTTGCAAATGGTATTTCACTCGGGGCACGGCAATGAATAGCTTAACCCTTTCCCTTATAGAAGCGACTTTTAGCACATTCATTTTATTCATCCGCTGCAGAAAATAGTTCCAAATTATACCGTAATGAATATGTGTCATATTAAATTCTTTCCTTATTCTAGCAGTTAATAGCTTAAAGCAGGCTGAAAGTAAAGCAGAATGCGCCTTAGGGCGCATTCTGCTTTACTTTCAACCTGCTTTAAGAAGTCACATATCTTCAATACTAGAAACAATGCTAACAGGTAAAGGGTTAATGGCCTAACTCACGGGGCAGTAAAACATGTTTTATTGACATGGCAGAAAGTTTACAGATCAAACGACACATATCTTCTGAGCACGAACATTATCGGAGGGTTTTTCCTTTTTCAGTGTGGATTCTGATTGATTTTAAGAAGTAAAAGCAGACGACAAATATTGTTAAAATCTTGTGACGTCATGGCAGCAAATACATTAATTTGACGTGTAGAAGTAGAATACTTAGTGGAGTGGATCATAGATGGAGATCATTACACGTGATTACCCCTAGGTTGCGTTGTGTTAAAAAGTTAGGTTAGAATGCTAGAAATCCGAATAGATTTCTAATTACTTGTGTCTTAATTTTGCCGTACATATCAGTTTTACTGACGTCGCTTAAAACAATTAGTAGAACCTGGTAAATTGGGCACTATGGCTAAAATTAATTCCAATGATAGGGACGAACATCATACACTGTGTGGCCATTGAACAAAGGCATCGAGGTATGCTGATTGTTGACAAAAAATGAACGGACTTTTAACAATTCCAATGGAATATATCTAGTTTATTTAATGTCACATACTGGTATCTATACTAAAATGAAACACGCGTACATGTTAGAGGGTAAGCGGATGTCTTTATATGGAATGAGGAACTGGTCTCCAGCAGAAAAAGCAGGGGTGTGGAAAAATGTAATACAGGTAAGAACTTAAACCATTACTCCATAGATGTGCATTTTAATCCTATAGATTTAGTCCTCAAAAGTCACACATTTTGGGTGTGTTTTTAAAAGAACTTGACAACAATATTCTAGAGAATGTGCCACGGTTAAGACACGGGTATGTAGCTCAAAGGTCAGGGTCACAGTCTGGGATCGAAAGTCGTAAAGGGAAACATTTTTTCTTGTCCTGGCTAAAACTCTATCAATACATGTATGGAATTTTGAATGTTCTTCTATTGAAGACAATGTGTTACGCACAAGACCAAGGTATATAGCTCAAAGGTCAAAATCATAGCCAGGAGTCAAAATCAAAAAGGGAAATAGTTTGCCTAAATTGCCTTGTTTGGGATCAATCTCAATCATGCATGGATGCAGTATATAAAATAACTTATACACAAAAATACTCCAAGATAAGACGGTGTGTCGGATGTCAGATTCAGGTCTGTAGCTCTATGGTCAAGGTCACAATCGTATGTCAAAGGTTAAAAAGCGGCACCTTTGGTGTGCCCAGGCTCCTCCTATTGTTTTACATAAAACGATTTTGAAAATTACTTGACACAAATATGCGCTTGCATAATCCTTGTTTGTAGCTTAAAACGTCAAGGCAAAAATTAGTCAAAAAGTGAAGATGACCGTGTCATACATTCAGGCGCATTCTGCTTTCCTTTCAGTCTGCTTTAAGCTACCATCTGCTAGGATAAAATCCGAAGCTTTCGGAAGAATCCGGAGAAATGGTAGCCCTGTTTTGTCTGTAGTTCTAAGCAGATCAGATATCGCATTTGCAATGCAATACAGTACAGTGAAGCTCGCTTATAACGTAATTGGATATAATGAAATACTGGATATTACAAAACAATTTTTATTTCCTCCCTTATTAAGGTATAGTAAAATGGACCTGATATAACGAAATTTGGATATAACGAAATCATTTAGACTTTCCGGAAGACTTCATTGTAAGGGGTTTCACGGTAAATCTGTTTGTTTTCGGGTTCTTTTTTAATTAATGGCAGCTAGGACTCATATTGATTAGGATTTTTTATGCAAATTCAATGACGTGTCGCTTCAATATATTGGAAATTTCCGGGTGTTTTTTCTTTTCCTGCAGTTAGCTGGAACCGGGGCCTCCGTGGTCGAGTTGTTATAGTCTAGTGACTGACAATCATTAACCCCTAACCACTGTGGGTTCGAATCCCTGACTGTACACTTCGGAGTTTTGAAATTCCATTTGGGAATCCTTCCGAGCTGGCGTGCGGAAGGTCGGTGGGTGGTTCTAAAAGCATAGCAAATCAAGTAAAATTACATCTAACTGCAACCTGTTTATACCACGTCAATGTGTCTTCTTTTGTGTAAATACAGACAAGCTGCCGCATCAAAGACTCAGTGTCTGGATGGGGTCTACACTGTTTGACACACACAACAATAAACATTATGCAGTTACCTAACTTGAACGCTGGTACGGACCTTGATGATGTCGACATTGGACTGCATGGCGACGAGGCTTGTCCTACACTGTGTTAACTATTTTATTTTGTTATACAGAGAACAGATAATATAACCAAAAAACACTTGGCACTAGTTGGCGATGGGTCAAAATGGTGGCCAGGTGTGAGACAATGGAGCAGGCATGAAATTGACGAATGTATCAAGGACAAGGTCAACAGCTGGATTGGGCGCCGTATAAAACCTACCATGGTTAGCTTTATTACGACCACACAAATAACGTTTCCACTTTAACTCTTACCATGCTAGTGGCGGATATACGAGGGGCATTTGAAAAGTACTGATACTTGAGCGATAACTTTTCATTGGATGGTCTGAATTGATAAAAGTCAACATTTTCTGAAAGATCAATCAAGAGACATTCATAGTTAATTTGTTATAACAAATTTGAGAATTTCTGTTTAATTGGTATTCAAAAAAAGACATTGTTTTAGGTATTGACTGAAATCCCTCTTAGTCCGGTGGCAGAGACCGATAAGCATGTTTTGCCGTCCGTACAAAGTTTTTTTGCTGTTTCTATACCTCTGAAGTGTGCTCTTTAAGAATCTGAATGATGCCACTCTGGCACCTTTGGGCAATCCGCACAATATGCAAATTAAGGCCGCCATTACTGAAAATATTGTTTTCGTCAATATCTCAGAAACTATGCATGGTATCAACATAATTGTGGTGTCTATCCCCATGTTTTGAGGGGGAAAGAATCAGATAAAGCTATTTTAGTAAATATCACACCAATATTTTGTGCTGAATAGGCATATTTAGGCAGCCATTACTGAAAATCTCGTTTTCGACAATATCTCAGTACCTGTGCATGGTATCAAAATCATGTTGGTGTCTATCTCCATGTTTTGAGGGGTAAAGAATAAGATTAAACCATTTTAGTAAAGGTTACATCAATATTTTGTGCTGAATGGGCATATTTAGGCAGCCATTACTGAAAATCTCGTTTTCGTCAATATCTCAGTAACTACATATGGTTTCAGAATAATTTTGGTGTTTATCCCCATATTTTGAGGGGTAGAAAATCAGATAAAACAATTTTAGTATTGATCCCACAAATATATTTATTAGGTTGTGATGAATATCCATATTTCGGCAGCCATTACCGAAACTCTCATTTTCGTCAATATCTCAGCATCTACGACATATTATATCAAAGTAATTCTGGCGTATAAATAAATGTTTTAGGGGTAACTATAATCAGTTGAAGCCATTTCACTAAAGATCACACAAATAGTTTTTCTGAATAGGCATATTTAGTCAGCCAGTACTGAAAATCTCATTTTCGGCAATACCTCAGAAACTATGATACATGCATTAACATAATTCTGGCGTCTGTACTCATGTTTGTAAAAGTAAAAAAAAGTATCAATTTAAAGTCTACTTTCAGTCCGAATGACCGCTCAGTCGACTGTTTATTTACTCCCCTGATCATTGAGCCATCTTGCCTACTATATTGAGCACTGCTAACATATGGCGCATAAGCAGCCACAGTACCGGTTCAGACCCTTCGCAGGTACCCATTTTAACCCCTGGGTAGAGAGGAGCTATTCGCGGTACATATCTTGCTCAAGCATATTCCTGTACATCATCAGGGATTCGGAAAAAATCCCCTAGTCAGGCCGCTGGTCCGGCGGGGGATCGAACTCGCGAACCCTGGTACCGTAGTCCAACGCGTTACCACTGGATTACTACCACCGGTAGGGAAAAGAAGCAGATTAAACCATTTCAGTATTGATCACACCAACATGTTTTGCAAAATAGACAACAATCCACTTCACTGTACATCCAAGTTACAAAGCATTCCTTGTACTTATAATGATGTAGATTGCCATTACTGAACTGACTCAGTCCTCAAACAAGTCATTTTTAACAACATTGTCACTGTCATCGACCCGTCGGACGTGTTTTTTCTGGCAGGGTGCTTCTCCGTGGCAGCCACAAAATATTGCGCATGGCAAGCGAGTCGTATATCACAGACACATTGCTGTCGGACAGAGTGTATACGTAGCACAACCACACTTTATCATTTCCAGAACCTCCTGTGGAGCAATAGTAATGTTTGCTTGCAATACAACTGGTATCAATTATCTAGTGCGTTCATCAAGTTTTCCACCCAAACTCGACAATATCTAATGATGCAGGTTCTGATTTGGGAGCTGATTTCCAAATGGCAGTCTGAATGTTTTACGTTCTCTTTGAATGCCTCTTTAGAAGGTGAAAGTGACTTAAGCTGTGGGGCATTTGTAACATATTTTCTACCAATTCTTTGCAACCAGACTTCTCCTCAAACTTCAGACATGTTCGATGTCACCAAGCTTGTGACCCTGTAACAGGCAGCCATGAATCCTGTCGCTTCTCAAACGATGTCGCCTATAGCATAAGGTAATTCGCCCACTTTGTCCAGTACCACACCGATCTTTAGGACTTTGATGACAATGCCTTTTTCTACTCTGAATCACTGACCTACATTGACAAAGCCCGAGAGGACATGGACGACTGGCAGATGTGAAAACAAGTGTTCATGTTCACTTGCAGTTGCGGCAATGTCTATAGTAGTTTGTTAAGCATGTGGTCTTTCCAAGGTTAAACGACAGGCAATATTCAAATTTGCGTAGAAGTGCAGCAGGGGGTCGAAAACGTCAATGTCCTCACAAACAATGTTTGATTCTTTTTATGCCACTTTCAGCTGCCTTAACCATCTACTGTATGATAATTACACCCACTTCTTCATGGCGGGTCATGGTATCTTTCTGGTGGAAGACAATGCCATCCTGAAATACTAGTACAGTGTTAGTAGAGGTAATGGCAAGACTATGTCCATTCGGCTTTCTGGATCAAACTCTGACACATCAGAACTATGACCTGTACCTTATTCTCAGCTGTTGTAAGGAAAACCTTCTGGAGCGGCATTGGAGTATGTAACTGCAGTTTTTGTCGTTGTATAGCCTCGTCACCAGCTCGAGCTGCCCACATTCAACTTTTTATCCTGAAGTTGAAGTAGCGATCGAGTGGGTCATAGCTTGCCACCCTCTTCATAACATCCATCATGAAGCCATTTACAGTTCCTTGATTAGACTCGTTTATAACCCAAATGATAGCACAGCCATCCAGTATTTCTATCATCTCTGAATTCTTAACCTGAGGAGTTGTGCAGCGTGTGTTCCTGCCTGTATGGGTCGTCGATCCCCTCACTTAACTACCAACGAGACCCTACAGCTGAGCCATAGGTGCCCAGCTACTGTAGTTGATGAGATATACTCAAATAGCTCAGCTCTTATGACTATCAACGGCTGATCATCAACAATTTGATAATTGACTATTGATGGACTTTCCTGAGTGTATGATGCTCAGTGCCTTCTTTGCCTATGGTCCGGCAATTCAGACAAGTACGGGCGATGTGTATGACCTACAAGCGCCCAGTCACGGTTTGGAGGTTTCACTTTTCGGACTCAGCTAAGCTACACTAACAGAACTATATATATTTCTGACTTTCACCTTGATACTCTGCACTACTTCAAAGTACAAGTATACTGTCTAAACCAACCGCCTAAAATCTAGAGCTAATATTTCTTCGTGCCTCCTTTGACCGCAAAGCAACAACTGACCGAATTTTTGTTTCTTTGTTTGTTAACATCCTTTTCTGCAATATATGGGCTAATTGGACATCCAAAAGAGAGGGCAGCGGATACAGAAACCTGGGGGCGATGTCTTACTCTTACTTTCGACAGGGTTCTCTGGTTTTTTATATGCCTAGTGTAAAGTCTCAAATGAAGGACTTGGTCCAGCGGGGGATCAAACTCACGACCCTTGGCATCGTAGTCGAGTGTGCTACTACTGGACCACGTAGGCCGCGGTGTTTGTGCGTGTATCAGACACTATTGAAAAGGAACTTAGAATGTACATGTATCTATATTGTCAAAAAAATGAACCTAAGAATTCTTAAGCTAGCTGAGGTATGACCATTCTTTTAATGCTCTTATATAAATGATGAACACACACCAGACAGACGACACAAAGAGAACGTAGACTCGACCGTCGCATCAATAATGGCGGTCCTTCTTTTGCATATTTTGCAGAAAAGCTTCACCAATTTTGAGCGACTTTGAAGAAGTTTGAAAATTGAAGCAGACGAAAACTTTAGCAGACAACAATTTCTTTCATCAGTAAGGGGTTAATCGCAACATGGGGATTGAAACTAAAATAATTTTGAGATACTGACAAAAATGAGATTTTCAGTAATGGCTGCCTAAATATGCCTATTAAGCACACGTTGTTGGTGTTGTCTTTACTTAAATGGCTTAATCTGATTCGTTACCTCTCAAAACATGGAGATAGACACCAACATTAGTTTGCTACCATGCACGGGCACTGAGATAATAACGAAAACGAGATTTTCAGTAATGGCTGCCCCAATATGCCCATTCAGCACAAAACATTGGTGTGATCTTTACTAAAATGGCTTAATCTGATTCTTTACCCCTCAAAACATGGAGATAAACACCAACATTAGTTTGCTACCATGCATGGGCACTGAGATAATAATGAAAACGAGATTTTCAGTAATGGCTGCCTAATTATGCCTATTCAGCACAAAATATTGGTGTGATCTTTACTAAAATAGCTTTATCTGATTCTTTACCCCTCAAAACATGGGGATAGACACCACAATTATGTTGATACCATGCATAGTTTCTGAGATATTGACGAAAACAATATTTTCAGTAATGGCGGCCTTAATTTGCATATTGTGCGGATTGCCCAAAGGTGCCAGAGTGGCATCATTCAGATTCTTAAAGAGCACACCTCAGAGGTATAGAAACAGCAAAAAAACTTTGTACGGACGGCAAAACACGCTTATCGAAAAATCAGGGGGTTGGCAACCGGACTATCTTGAATGCGCGAGGTAATTGCGTTGTATTGGACGCATGTATATTCCAGAACGCACTTTTTAAGTATCACTCCGGCTGATTGAAATAAATTTGATATTATTTGAAATATGGTTAACAGTACTTTTGAATAACATTTAGTAATTATTGAATAACAGCAATATATACAACCGAACTAGAAGACAAATTTAGATATAGCTACTACATAAATGTAGACATTTAATATCTTTTTGGACTATCAGCTACTCTAAACAAGTTAAGTTTTCTAGATTTGATTATGTACGTTCAATCGTCCGTTGTTATAAATGAATTTTAGGTAAATTTTGGTTTTGGCCGCAAACTCTTTTGTTCTACCCTTGTTTTTAGAAAGTGTAGAAAGTTGGTGGGGTAACAGGGTACCATTATACATGTCATAAAAAAGTCAGTAATCCGTGTTATTATAGTTAAGTATATTCTAATTTTTATTCAAGAAATATTTAATCATTTTTCGTTTTACGAAATACTATTTCGTGGTTGTGACGTCAGAAATCCAAAATATAATTATGTTTTCGGTCACGTGAAATTTTAAAGCTGCTGTACTGTTCAAATTATCGTGCTAAGTGTGAATAATAACAACATACTTATGTACAAAATTGCTACATGTTTAATAGTCTCATGTACGTTAATCAGTAAAATTCAATAACCACGTAAATGGCGTATTTCCGATAGAATGGCTATTTTCGGGAGTACATGTATTTGGGACACGGCATACTCAATGTACGACATTAGCCAATAGAACAGTCGGAACCATTATGTTATTTTACCATTAGATACACAGGAAGAATAATAACGACTTTATTTATTAATTAATAATAATAATAACGATATGATATAAAGTATGTGTAAATTCAAAACAAATCGGATCAAAATTATAGAAAATATTAACATTAATGTTATTCCTCTCAAGTGCTACAGTGGAGAATCTGTTATTCTTTCCCGTTTAAACGCAAACGTGCGCAAATGCAAAGCACTAAAACGTAGAAAAGAACAACTTTTGATCAATTCTGATAATTCTTGTTTATCTTGGTGGCAAACAGTTTGGAGCCTGATCAGACGCCGGGTTACCTGGCGTCTGATCTGGCTCCAAACTGTTTGCACTGTAAATAATAGTTTTAGCGTAAACGCGTTTATTGGGAAAGAATAACAGATTCTCCACTGTAATATGACTTATTTTGTTGACAGTCTAATGGGTAATACATATATACCTTCATGTATAATGGCATATAGGCGAATATCAAATTCTCCGATAATAGTTTTATTTCTTGTTTTTAATAGAGGAAGGTTGTATCTTTCATAAAATATTCAATTTTTAAAAATCAAACCATCCAATGAAAAGTTATCGCTCAATGATCAGTACTTTTCAAATGTCCCTCTTATATGTGCCACAGTGACGGTGGTTACCTTTGCAAACAGTTTGAATCCAGATGAGACGGTGGGTAACGCGGCGTCTCATCAGCATCCAAACTGTTTGACACTCTGACACTGTATTGAAAAGAAATTTAGAAAAAAAATGTTATTAGAACAATTACAGACGACAATTATTGCAGACGAAAATATACCAAGCATGGAAAAAGTTAACACGCTCCCGCACAGTCCTAGCGCCACCTTCCATTCCTTGTGATTTGTTTTCCTGTTTCTATCAATCATTTCTTGATAAAAGGTCATAGGAAACACCACTTTCAACCTTACAGGTAAGGTGAATGCTGATTACAGACAAAAAGTAAAGCAAAAAAGCTCCAAAAGGAGTTTTCTGCATTACGTCCAGACAGCAACCATGTATATACAGTGGAGAATCTGTTATTCTTTCCCAATAAACGCGTTTACGCTAAAACTATTATTTACAGTGCAAACAGTTTGGAGCCAGATCAGACGCCGGGTAACCCGGCGTCTGATCAGGCTCCAAACTGTTTGCCACCAAGATAAACAAGAATTATCAGAATTGTCCAAAAGTTGTTCTTTTCTACGTTTTAGTGCTTTGCGTTTGCGTACGTTTGCGTTTAAACGGGAAAGAATAACAGATTCTCCACTGTACCAGTTACTATAAATCATTGGTCCAGTTAAACACTGAATTTTTAAGCTTAATTTGAATGACTACATAGTACAGTACTCCCTCCCTACAACGGCCTCTCCGAGCAACTATTTCCGACTAAGAAAAACGCTTGCCGCTGTTCCCCAAACAAGACACTTACTTCTAACCCTATTACTACTGCAATAACGTCTGCCTAAAATTATCGACTGCTGTTTTTTCTCAATATCACATATTGGTGGACATTTTGACAGAAGAAATATAATGACGAGTGACAAACAGCTTGAACCCAGTTTATACGCGGCGTCTGATCTGGATTCAAGCTGTTTGCAAATGTAAGCACATTTCCATCCCTATAACGACTCCCTCCTTATATAATTGGTGGACATTTTGACAGAAGAAATATAATGACGAGTGACAAACAGCTTTAATCCAGTTCATATGCGGCGTCTGATATGGATTCAAGATGTTTGCAAATGTAAGCACATCTCCATCCCTATAACGGCTCACTCCTTACATAATTGGTGGACATTTTGACAGAAAAAATATAATGACGAGTGACAAACAGCCTTGAATCAAGTTCAAACGCGGCGTCTGATCTGGGTTCAAGCTTTTTGCAAATAGTCTTCATTTTCCTCCCTATATTGACTCACTCCGACAACGTACAAAATATTCGTCTGTCATTGAGTGTTGTTGTAGAGAGGAAATCGCTGTTCGGTTTGTAGCCTCCAATCTACTTCACTTACTTGCAGGCTGATGTTATCTCACCCTATGAGCGATTCTTCCATTCTGAAGGCGGATTTGACGCCAAGATGCACAGAGATGACCGAAAGAGCGTGCACAAAATAGGCTGTTCAGTCCATGACGAGGTACAGTAAAAACCTCTCTATTACCACAACTAGGAGGAAGGCTAATTGATTATATATACATGTAAAGGTGAAAGTTACCAGAAAGCTCTTAAGGAGCTTTCTGCTTTACTTTCGCCTGGCTTTAAGCCGGCATTTGTCTTGAACACATAATGGTTAACACTATTTTGTGGTTGTAATATATACTGACACGAAAATGAAACTGTGCACTTGTTTAGGAATTAAAATTTCCATCTTTTTTTTTAAAGAAATACAGGCAAGTGTGGTATCAAAATGTTCGAAACTATTATTTTTACACGATGCTTTATTTTTAACCAAATTCGTGACATTATAAATGCACTGTTAACGCTTGAATGAAGAAGATGTTAAAAGTAAAAGTTGCAAATCGGTATTGTTTCCTAAAGTTTTGAAAAAGAAAATGGATTTAAATCGGCATGTGTAATGTCCTCATCTTATACTGACCAATGCAATGAATCTCGAACGTCTTGACCTGGCGTAACGTCTTATGACGTAAATTCGTCAACGTCAAATATATACCCTGACGTAATGGCTTGCTGGATCCTGACTGATCTCTAACGCTTCCATTTTGACCGTTAAGATGTCGAAGGGTCATGATGGTATTTCGGTGGCAATCAAACTGCCCAGTGACGTCAGAGACGCTGACGTCGGATTAAAGGTGTTAAAGTGTCTGAATTCGTTCTTTTTCTTGAAGCCGTAGCAGCTTGTTAACGACTTTAATTCAAATGTACTGTGCTTTTATTATTGCAGAATCAGTGAAGAAATCGGTCAGTGAAAATACTTGTTGTACTTGTAAACATGTTGCACAGGCAGCACGTGCATAATATTGCATAATAGCCGTTGGTACGTTTGCATGACATCCAGGTGCTTTAATATTGGGTAAATTAGTGCAATGTGTGTAGAATTATTTTATCACTCATTATGCTAAAAATTATAATTCTAAACATAGTAGCGAAAAAGTTACACTCAATATAAAAGTGCACAGTTTCTTTTTCGTGTCAGTATAGAAGATTAGCTATGCATTCATTTCTCTATTTAGACTTTGCATTTAGCGGGGGCATGTACTCGTAGATCTATATCTTTTAAAAGCAAGTTCTTGTTTTCTCAAAGATACATTCATGTAAAAATGCATGGAAACACAGAAATTCAGTTATTTGCAAACAGTTTGGATCCTCAATTTTTCTTTTGTCAAAATACCTAAATTCTAAAATTTGAGAAATAGACGACAGTTTTTTTAAAAGTTGATGAGTTCATTGCGGTGAAGGGGTTGATAGACTCTTATCTAAAACAAAGGTGACATACTTTAATCAGTATGAATGTTGGTAATTTACTGTTTGTAATTTTCAATGACGCCGTGCGATTAATTGCATGGTCTACGGATTTCTTTGCGATTTTACGACATCGTTGGCGACTCCTGGCCCGGCGCTGAAAGCGTTTAGGTTGAGTTTGAGTGCGTTCTCAAGCATTTGATTGGTCAGATTTGAATCTAGGCTCAAATCTGACTAATCAATCATATGCTTGAGAACGATTTCAGACTCAGCTCAAACGCTTTATAAGCATGGACCCAGGTTATGTTGTATATGTTATAACACTGTTTAAAAGCATTTTGTAACGCCCATTCAAGAAATGTCCAACCCCAATTGTTCTCATCGGCTTTTCATTGTCAAGTAAATGAAAGGGAAACACATGTATTTGGTGTCTTATTGGGTGTATTTGTATTCACCAGTAATATTATGTTTGAAAGTTTACGACACAAACTTATGGATGGATGGATGCGTTGGGTTTTACGGCACTGCAACATAGAATATGTCATATTGCGCCGATGAATGATGAGCGATGATGAGATGAGATGATGATTTCAGGAAGATGATTTCGTTTTGTCCAATTCATTGCAAAGCAGCGCATGGGACCAAACCCACCGACCTGCCTCCTTTTAGTTCATGCTCAAAGGATAGAAAGCTTTTGGGTTGAGTCTAGAGTAGTTCTCAAGCATTTGATTGGTCATATTTGAGCCTAGGCTCATTTCTGACCAATCAAATGCTTGAGATTGATATCAGACTCAAGTCAAAAGCTTTATGACCTTGGACCCTGTAGTGTATCACTGTACATGGCATGTGTATCATATTACATGCCTCTATGATAGCAGTACCACGGGCACTGCATGCAGACCGGGACTAGCCAGTAGACCGCTATAGAGATTAGACGTTATTAATAAATGTATAGTTAGCAGAACTTTGTCTCCGTTATTCATATACACCACAGAAAGCTTGGCGACGAGGATCGGGATCAAGACTGAATTATTAAAGTCTAGATGTGGATTAAATTCCGTTGATTGGTGCGAATTGGATTAAATTCCGTTTGGGACATTTAAAGTTGCTGCAACTTGGATTAAATTCCGTAATGGCAAAAGCACTTACAGTGCCGAGCATTGAGCCGTTTCAGCTCAATAGTGATCCATCCAGCCTAGCCAGCAGATGGGACAGGTGGATGAAATCGTTTAAATATTTCGTCGTGGGATCGGGCGTAAAGGACAAAACGCAAACGAGAGCGTTATTACTTCACCTTGTTGGTCAGGAGGTGCAGGAGATCTTTGAGACACTGGACGACACTGGGCTTGATAATGATTATGACACAGCAATCGAAAAATTAGACAATTATTTCAAACCCAAAAAGAACATTTCATTTGAGAGACACAAGTTTAATTCCGAAACTCAAGATCCGAAGGAATCTGTGCAGGACTATGCGACTAGACTCAAGAAAATGGCGATGTCCTGTGATTTCACAGACGTGAATGATAGGATCAGGGATCAAATAGTGGAAAAATGTTGTTCAACTATTTTGAGGAGGAAGTTTCTCTCCGAAAAAGAACTTACTTTAGAAAGAGTTCTAGAACATTCCGCAACTTTCGAGCGAGCGCAGTTCAGTGCTCGGAAAATGGAAAATGACAGTAAAGTGGATAACGCAAATTACAGTGAAAATGCGCTCCGAATCCAAGGCCGACAAAGGAAACAATACAATCAGGAGTCGATCGAATGCTTTAGCTGTGGACGAAGAGGGCACAGATCAAAAGACACTGCTTGCCCAGCTAAAAATGCAAAATGTCGAAAGTGTCAAAATCGGGGTCATTTTGCTGTTAAATGTAGGACTGTTAAAACAGCACCAGTGCAAAAGCACAAGCCTCACAGAAATGTACGCTCCCTACAAGAACCTGCCACAGAACCAGAGAACCCTGAAGACTTCATGTTTACAGTAAGGGACAAATTTGCTACAACAAGAATAAATGTAGAGGTCGGAAACATCCCTCTAAATATGATTATAGATTCAGGGGCTACATGCAATGTGATTGATATTAACACATGGAAAATTCTCAAATCGCAGTCGAATTTTGAGTGTCTTTCAAATCAACTGACAGACAAACAGATTTTCGCGTATGGCTCCAAATCGCCGCTAAAATTGGCAGGGATATTTAAAGCAAATATCAAAGGAAACGACAGGAAGGCAGAAAGCGTAGAATTCACCGTGCTTGACGGGAAAGGACAGTCCCTATTAGGGAAGAACACGGCGATAGCCTTGGATGTGTTAAGAGTAGGTCCGCAGATTTGCAACATTAGTAGTGATATCACAAACAAATACCCAGATTTGTTTTCTGGGATAGGAAAATTGAAGGAGTTCAAAATGCAAATTCCTATCGATGACAAGGTAACACCTGTTATACAACCTGTCAGACGGGTTCCCTACCATCTACGGGAAAGGTTAGAAGCCAAACTAGACAGTCTCATACAGACGGACATAATAGAGAAGGTTGACACACCCAGCAGGTGGGTGTCGCCGGTTGTAATTGTGCCAAAAGAAAACGACATCCGTCTGTGCGTGGACATGAGACAGGCAAACATGGCCGTCCGACGAGTACATCACACGATACCTACAATAGACGACATTCTGCAGGAAATGAACGGTTCGAAAATATTCAGTAAATTGGATATTAAACACGCGTACCATCAGATCGAATTGGATGAGAGTTCCTTCAACGTTTGTGACTCATACAGGACAGTTTCGCTACAAAAGGCTTATGTTTGGAGTGTCGTGTGCGAGCGAGATGTACCAAAAAGTGCTTCAGCAGATTCTTCAAGGCTGTCCTAACGCACAAAATATCATGGATGATATTATCGTCCACGGAGTATCACAAACGCAACATGACGAGTGCTTGGAAAATGTGCTTAAAGTATTGCAGGAAAAGGGGTTCACCCTTAATCGTGAAAAGTGTGCTTTCAATATGCCTGAATTAGTGTTTATGGGAAATGTGGTCTCAAAGCACGGGGTCGGACCAACAAAAAGCAAAGTAGAAGACGTAATGGACGCCAGAGCGCCGCAAACCGCGTCCGAAGTCCGATCGTTTCTCGGTTTGGTCAATTTTAATGCACGCTACATACCGGATCTCGCAACGGTATCCGAACCGCTTCGGCGATTGACACACAAGAATTGCACATTTAGATGGCAATCTGAGCAACAAAAGGCTTTTGATGAACTCAAGCGTAGACTTGCGAGCGCCGAAACGTTAGGGTTTTATGATAAAAACGCAAAAACGCAGGTAATATGCGATGCCTCTCCTGTAGGAATAGGCGCAGTCCTGTTACAGGAACAGAGCAAACAAATGCGCGTAATTTGTTATGCTAGTAGAAGCTTGTCAAAAACTGAACACAAACTTTCGCAAATTGAGCGCGAAGCATTGGCTATTGTATGGGGAGTAGAAAGGTTTCATGCATACCTGTACGGTACAGAGTTTGAGCTGCTTACAGACTGTAAGCCGCTGCAATTCATTAAAGCCGTCTGCTCGCATTGAGAGATGGGTTTTACGCCTACAAAGTTACAAGTTCACAACGCGACACATTAAAGGTCTGGAAAATATCAGTGATTGTTTGAGTAGGCTGCTGAGAAAATCAAAAGAAAGTGAAAAGGAAACAAATGCATTCATCTCAAGTCAAGATTACGTGAAATTTGTCGCCGTTAATGCGACACCGACAGCGCTTACTACGCGCGACATAGAAAAAGCGTCACGTTACGACACTGAAATTTCAACACTTCGCGAATGCATCGCAAACAATCTGTGGCATAAACTGCCATATACCGAATACCTACCTATCCGAAACGAACTGACAACAATTGGTTTTTTGTTACTAAGGGGTACAAGAATTGTGGTACCTAGATCTTTGAGAGAGCAAATTTTAGAAATTGCTCACGAATCTCACCCCGGAATTGTGAGCATGAAACAAAACCTAAGGCAGCATGTCTTTTGGCCGAATATTGACAAAGATATTGAAAAACACTGCAAAACGTGTTACGGTTGCCAATTGGTCTCGGTGCCTACAAGGCCCGAAGAAATGAAGCGTACGGAGTTTCCCAACGCAGCATGGGAACAGTTAGCAATAGATTGGTTAGGGCCTCTAGATTCAAAAGATTACATTTTAGTAGTGGTAGATTACTACAGTAGGTATATCGAACTTGGTCACAGTAAATCGCCTACGTCAGAAAGCGCCATGAAAATACTCCGAGGTATTTTCAGCAGACACGGTTATCCGCTGTGCGTATACAGACAGACGGCGCGAGTTGCTTCACAAGTGACGTTTTTGAAACGTTCTTGTCTGATAACGGTATAAAGCACAGGCATACAACACCGCTTTGGCCGAGTGCAAACGGTGAAGTTGAAAGACAAAACAGATCGTTACTTAAACGGATCAAAATCGCGCAAGCCGAAAAGCGCAATTGGAAATGCGAGCTGGATACATATTATCAATAAGGTTTGACCTGACGGTCATCACTTTCCGTCAGCTTTCGTTGGTACAATCGGTGGTACAATCGGGAGTTTCCGGATACTTTATTGATATATACCTTAGCCGATACCAAAAGTCACTGTGTTGCAATAGCTGAATGGATAGCGTTAATGACTTGTTGTGGAAGGGTCATGGGTTCGATTCTCGGTACTGTTTTGTAAACTTCGGCTGTAAATATTTTTTAAATAGTAAAAAATTAAAAGTTTAGTATGCCTTAAACGATACTAAAATAAATCAGTCAGCAATTTATTTGAAAAACGGCCTGCTGCCTGATGCCTTTTGATGCTTGACGAAATACAAAAGTAACGCATAGTGCTTTCTGGGAGTGTTTTGCATAACGTGGTGTTCTTTGGACATGTTTTCTAGCCAAGTTTTTCCTAGGCAAGTAGCACTGTACTCTATTTCATACACATGTACATGCAATTGCATGAATGTCATGGTTTGCATGCGTCTATCCGCATTTTTAAAAAAAATACATGTACATATTCAATAAATAAAACAAAACTCTACCGGGGATCGAACCCAATACCCTTACCTTGGTAGCGCGGCGACCTTACCACTGAGCCATCACCGACTGTATTTATCTATAACCGATATCACTATTCCAGTTCGAGTCACCGTTGAATTGTCTATTCTCAATACACTGTAGTTGTTTTCGGAAGCTAACGAATAACTTACGGGAAAAGACGGAATATGCATGAACCGTCAGGTCAAACCTTATCGACAATATCTGCTCATGTATCGGAGCGCGCCGCATTCCACTACGGGAGTGTCCCCAGCTGAACTTTTGTTCGGCAGAAAAATCAGGTCTAAATTGCCTTGTCTGCAAAATTACCGCGTCGAATCAGAAGCGCGCGACCGCGACGCAGAGCAGAAAGAGAAGGGCAAATTGTATAGCGATAAAAGGCGCCACGCGAGTGATTCATTCATTCAAGTAGGGGATACAGTTTTGCTAAAAAAGCAAAAGAAAACTAAACTTGATACTAATTTTGACCCAAACCCTTACACGGTGCGCGAGAAAAACGGGAATTCGGTTATAATCGAGAGAGACGGCGTTCAGTACAAATGAAATGTAACCGCAGTAAAGAAATTTTCTCAGACAAAAAGTCATGAAAATGGACTGACATCGCCTTTGCAGACCACACGTCCCATAAAATATGACAAACCAGAGTTCAAGCGTGGCAGCAGATTAATCAAAGCACCTGGGAAATATTCTGATTTTGTGTGTAAATAGAAATTGACTGGTTTCACTTCAACCCAATGACCTTATCATGGAGCTGTTTAGATTAACGCCGTGGACAGACTCATACATTTTACTCGCAGACCAGGGATAATGGTGCATAAACAGACTTAACCCATTACTGAGCAGCATGTGTCAGTCTTGATTGTGATATTCTTTCACACTTTGTTTATACATTCAATTTAAGTCAGGACATGAAGACATGGAATATGTCAAGCGAACGCTAAACTGCAGACGCTAATGGGTGATTAAAGACACTTCAGATATCATAAAGCACTTTACGATTTGTGAAATGCGAGTTGACCTCAGGTCGCATGCTGAATCCGTCCCAGAGAGAGATATGGATTTAGTTTTAGAACTTGCATTGTATTTGCATTGTAGTTAGTGAAATATTTCGTAATGTTTAAAGCTCACTGATATACTACATTTTGAACTAGCAATGTTTATTACTGTTCTAATAAAGTTACAGTAACCAAATTATATTTTGAATTCACTGGTTATAAATGCTTTAACATTTATATTAAAAAGCAAGGGAGAGATGTAGTGTATCACTGTACATGGCATGTGTATCATATTACATGCCTCTATGATAGCAGTACCACGGGCACTGCATGCAGACCGGGACTAGCCAGTAGACCGCTATAGAGATTAGACGTTATTAATAAATGTATAGTTAGCAGAACTTTGTCTCCGTTATTCATATACACCACAGACCCTGAGTGGGCTATATCGGTCTAACAAACAGAAACAATTCCCTTTGACACCAGGGGCCCGTTTCATAAAACTTCGTTTGACAATTGTTGTCGTAAGTTAGACTACAAAGGTCTCAATTATTATTTATTACTCTATCTAATCCTGTCTTGTGACATCTCTTTGGAATCGTCTTGAAAAGACGATTCCAAAGATATGTCACAAGACAGGATTAGATCGAGAAATAAGAAATTATTTGTATTTTAAATTTTTGACTTACGACCGTTTTGTCGTACGATGTTTTATGAAACAGGCCCCTGAACCACGACAAGACAGGAATGACTGTGGGGACAAACTTCTGTAAATGCGCCTTGGGTAAAACTGGTCAACACAAAACATTTATTTTCCAGGAAATCCAGAGAGCAGTTCCATTGCTGTCTTCTTCCAACTATGGCCATCGCCTCTCAACAGTTCTCGAACCATTCTCACGAGATCACGTGCGTGTTAATCATGTGATCAAAGGGATCTACTACAAACGAGGCACGGGTCTACCGCCTATCCATGATATTTCAATTCAATTCTGAAATTGAAATAATATAAATATTCTAAAATCCTTTGAACTGTTGGTGATTTATGTAAAAGTTCTAATTAATAAAACCTAATTTTGCACATAACAATTTGTAGCCCTTTCCCCCATAAATACGCCTTTGCTGCATTAGCAGATGCTTTATGGACAGGCTTTTCATATTTCTATCATGTTTTTAAACGTTATGATCCGCGAAATAGGTTTTTAGAAAATGTGTTATAAAACATAAAAAGGAACCAAACAATACTTGTAAACCATGATAAGATGGTTCATTAATAAGGACCTTTGATAAGGGTCTGTATTGTTTGCAAAATATACCCTACATATATGGTTTCCAGCTTATAAATCATGCCGAGATAAGGGTAAGCAGTACTGAATCATGGTATTAGTTAAGCCAGGAACTCTGCAAAACCCTTATAACGGGAAACAAAGATTATGTGTATTGTAAGGATGGATTTGTTAAAGGGAGAGGAAACTCATACACTTAGAGTACATCAGCACACATTTTGAACCCAGATCAGACGCCGCGGGATGGTTCTTCTGTCAAAACGTCGAATACTCAACTTTGAGGAAATTGCAGACGACTCTTTTTAGCAGACGTTATTGCAACAGTGAAAGCATTATATATTATGGTATTGTTTGGGGAAGAGTGGCAAGCGTCGTTGTAATGAGGGAATCATTGTTCGGAGAGGTGTAAAAACATAAAAACATATGTATATATACATTCTAACATTTTTTTTCTCTCAAAAATCAATCGTGTCGCGTCCCTGTGTTCGGTACGAAGAGCTTTACTGTACATGTAAACATGCGAATTTGTTGTTGGTACGGCAATGTTTTGAGAAGAAATCAGCTTTTGCGTATATCTATGGAACTGTAGGACTGTTATGCTCGATATTACCGCCGAAACAAGCGTACAGTAGTGGTCAATGCTGTGTCGGCCAGGGACGAACACCTGTCCCGTTTTTAAAAAAATCGGTGATTTCAGTAAGTAGACACAGTTACTGTTGAAAGAGCATGCTTATAGTTGGTTTAAAGTTATGTTTTTATAGAAGGGTATTATATTAGCTAGACAGAAATGGAAAAAGGGTGTCGTTTCATCAATTATTATTCATGATATGCCCAGTTGTGTCGAGATAGGATGAGACTATACTGACGATCAGTTGTATCCCTTGTCTCTATATACACATTCTGACTTTTTTTCCTAAAAAATCAATCGTGTCGCGTCCCTGTGGTTTCAGTCTGTTACACATCTAGGTCACAGAGACTAAACATCAATGAAAACTTCAAAAATCTTATTCTCTAAATTCACAAAGCTTACTCCACAGCTCCTCTATCAAGTTTGAACAAATTATATCCCTTGGATAAAAAATGACCCCACCCACGGTGATTTCGAGGTGAGCGCTTTAGATTAGCATAGGCCTCTTGCTTAATTAATTAAATACTCTGGGCGGTTCTTGACTCAGTGGCTGATTTACGTCAAACAGTCTAGATATACAGTCTATAACAGTGCTCCCTCCCTACAACAGCCATTCCAACAACGACTCCCTCCTTACAACGACCCTTGTGGCATTTCCCTAAACAGGACAATTATGTCCAACCTATTCAAGGCTGCAATGCCGTCTGCTTAAAATTGTTGTCTGCTGTTTTTCTCAAAGTTACATAACTATCTTTCTTTTTTAAGTCGCGGTCTATGTCTATTTCTCTGTCTCTCTTTATCTCTGTAATTATGTGCCTGTATCTCTGTTCTCTCTTTGTCTCTCTGTCTGTCTCTGTCTATCTGTCTGTCTCTGTCTCTTTCTCTCTGTCTCTGCCTGTCTGTCTATATGTCTCTCTCACTCTGTCTCTCTCTTGCTGTGTCTATCTCTTTCTGTCTGTCTATATGTCTCTCTCACTCTGTCTCTCTATTGCTGTGTCTATCTCTTTCTGTCTGTCTATATGTCTCTCTCACTCTGTCTCTCTCTTGCTGTGTCTATCTCTTTCTCTCTGTCTCTGCTCTATCTCTCTGTCTCTGTATGTATGTCTGTTTCTGAGTGTGTGTCTGTGTGTGTATGTGTATTTCTCTGTCTTGTCGTCTCTCTTTCTTTTTCTCTTTCCTTAATTGATTCCTTTTTATTTGGAATCTTTTTTATTTCCATCGTATATAGAAAAATATATATGTTATGAAAGAAAAAATGTTGAACTCGGTCGGGAATCGAAACCGTGCGGAGAATGCAAAACAATGTGTGTACCCTTATACCTGTGCTGTAACCACTTGATTACCCGGGAATCTTACATGACTGACCTTTTTTTTTTTTTTATCCTATTTCTATTTTATAAAACAATAGATCTGTGACGTTGATGGTAACCGTTCGGATATATAGATACTTGGAGATTTTAAAAATCTTTATAGTTTGTATTTTTCTTGCAAAAGAAAAAAGAAAATTGGCACAACTCGATTTATTTTACTTTATTCCAACAGAACCGGTCTCAGTTTGAACAATTTGGTCTGTCCAAGCACTAAATACCGAATTCTAACAGTAAATACCCTATACTATCTCTTCAAACTTCCGAATACTAACAGTAAATACCCTATACTTACTCTTCAAACTACCGAATACTAACAGTAAATAAATGAATTTAAAAGAGCGAAACTAATTTCAAACCCAAGCTAACATTAATTACCAAAAACTAAATTTAAATACCTTAAACTACCATTAATTTCCGAAATTAATGTTTAAGACGTTAAACTAATTTTTAATACCCGAAACTAACATCAATTACCGAAAAGAGAGCGAAAACTAATTTTTAATACCCAAAACTAGCATTAATAACCGAAAACTGATTTTGAATACCCAAAACTAAAATAAATTACCGAAAATGAATTTTAAAAGAGCGAAAACTAATTTTAAATACCCAAAACTAACATTAATTTCAGAAAACTAACTTTAAAAACACGAATCTAACATGAATTACCGAAAATGAATTTAAAAGAGCAAATAATTTTAAATACCCAAAAATAACATTCATTACAGAAAACTAACTGCAAATACCCGAAACCTAATTTATAATACCCAAAACAAACATAAATTACCGAAATTAATTTTAGATACCAAATACTAATTTAAAAATACTCAAAACTAACATTATTACCGAAAACAAACTTTAAATACCAAAAACCGTAATTAATATTAGAGACCCGAAACTCAATTTAAATACAAAAAACTAACAATAATTACCGAAAACTAACTTTAAATACACAAAACTAACATAAATTACCGAAATAAGTTTAATAGACCGAAAAAGTATTTTAAATACCAAAACTAACCTAAGTTACAGAAAAACTAACTCTTAATCTTGAAAACAAGCATTAAATACCGAAAACCAACATTTAATACCGAAAACTTACTTTAAATATCGAAAACTTACATAAATTACCTTAAATTAATTTCAAATAAAAACGAAAGACTCAATCAGGAAGCGCAACACAAACAATACACCCACCTCTCAAGCAGAACACACACACAGTCATACCATAACAAACACACACACATGCGCAATCCCATTCCTTCATCTACACACTAAATAGAAAACAACACGCAAGACAAACATAAAGCAAAGTGAATATAGGAGCCCGCCTTGGTACGGTCAGCAGCAATCAATAATTAATTTTAAATTAATCATTAACAACCACTGGGGGTTAAACCTGGGTTTAGGGGCGCACAACCTCACTCTTATCTCCTATATTCACCTATAAAGACGAACAGTGTACATAAAATATAAACCCTGTTCCTCAAAACAAATCAAAAAGACCGCCAGCACAGTAAGTAAATACATGTAAAACATCTAAAAAAAGTCCAAAAACTAATTTTAAATACCCATAACTAACATAAATGACCGAAAACTAACATGAAATACACAAAATGAACTTAAAAGAGCAAAAACTAACTTTAATTAACGAAAGCTCATTTTCAATACCAAAAACTAAACATTATTTACCGAAAACTAACTTTAAAATCCGAAAACTAGAAATTAATGCCGCAAACTTTCTTCGAATACCAAAAACTAGCATAAAATACCGAAAACTAACATAAAATACCGAAATCTTATTTTCAACACCCAAAACTAACAATTTACCGAAAATTAAATTTAAATCCCGAACACTAATATTAAACCCGAAAATGCCACAAAATATCAGATAATGATACTTACTACCATAAACTAGCATTAAATCCCAATAAACTTACATTAAATACCTAATACTAGCATTAAAGACCGAAATCTAATTTTGAATACCGAAAACTATCAGTGATTATCGAAAACAAAATCTAATACCGAAAAATGCCACAATCTACCGGATAGCAACACTTACAGCGGAAAACTTAAATTAAATACCAAACAACTATGCAGACAACCGGATAACGACACTATCTACAGAATACTGACATTAAATACCCAAATAACTCTACAAACAACAAAATAACGACCCTATCTACTGAAAACTAACCTTAAATAACCAACAACTCTACAAACTACCGGATATCGACTCTACCGAAAATTTACATAAGATACGCTAATACTCTACAAATTACCTGAAAACGACATTAGTGGAAAACTCATTTCTACTGTTTACCCCTAGCTTTTTACCCCCTCTCTTTCTCTTTCCCTTCTCGGTATTTCTGTATGTGTCTCCCCTTCTCATATTTGTCTTTCTCTGTCTCTGTCTCAGTATATCTGTCTGTCTCTTTCTATATATGACTTTGTCTCAGACTGTATCTCTCACTGTCAATGTCAATCTCGGTCTGTGTATGTCACTTCTCTGTCTCTCTTTTTGTCTCTCTATCTCTCTCTGTCTGACCAAGATTTCGTGTCAATGTCGCTTTCTCTGATTCTCTCTCTCTCAGTCGAGGTATATGCCTCTCTCTCATCTGCTAGTCTGTATGTGTCTCCTTCTTTGTCTTTTTCGCAATCTCTGTATATATGTCTGTCTCCCTATCTCCCTGTTTCTGTCGATGTTTCTCTCTGTCTGTAATTCTTTGTGTGTGTGTCCCTCTATCTATCTCTGTCTCTGTCTGTCTCTCTATCTCTGTCTCTGTCTCTGTCTGTATATATGCCTGTTTACGGTCTCTCTGTCTCTGTCTTAATGTACCTTCTATCTCCCCCTATCTCTCTTTGTATGTACTCTAGATATGACTGTGTGTCACTGTCTCTCTCTCTGGTTCTTTCTCTGTCGCTCTCTCTCTCTCCTCTGTCGGTCTTTTTGTTTCCCCATCTGCTCTCTGTTTCTGTTGTTCTCTCTCTCTCTCTCTCTCTCTCTCTCTTTGCTTCTCTCTTTCTATGTTTGTCTGTTTGTCTCTCCTTCTTTCTTTGTCTTTCTCGCTGCACATGTCTCTGTCAGTATGTCTCCCAAATTGTGTTTGTCGCTGTCTCTGTCTCTCTTCTCTGTTTCTCCTTCTGTCTCTCTCTGATGTGTCTGTTTGTTTTTCTCTCTCTCCCTCTATATTCCTTTTTGTCACTTTCTTTCTCTGTCTCTGTCTACGTCTCTCTCTCTCTTTGGTTCTCTCTCTCTATAATTCTCTCTGTGTGTCTCTCTCACTCTCTCCCTCTCACACACACACTCTTTCTCTCTCTTTCTCTCTCTCTCTCCTTCGTCGGTCTGCCTGTTTCTCCCTGCCTTGTTGACTGTCTCTATATATCTGTCTGTCTCCCTATCTCTCTGTTTCTCTTTGTTTAACTCAGCCTGTTTCTGTCTGTCATTCTGTGTGTGTCGCTCTCTATCTATCTATCTGTATACAGTGGAACCCCTCCAAACCGGAACCTCTAAATACCGGAATTCTCTCTAAACCGGACAAAAGCTTTGGTCCCGCTTCCAACCCTTCTTTATTTTTACACATTACACCATAAATACGCCTTTTTACCTCTTTGATTTATTCCTATACTGAAGAAAATTGTTTACAGATTCTAGCAGATCATAGCTAAAGCAGGTTGAAAGCAAAGCAGAATGCGCCTTATGGCGCATTCTGCTTTACTTATAATCTGCTTTAAGTTGTCAGCTATCTCTTATACTAGAAACAAGCTGTTTGGGAATGGGTTAAAACCCCTCTAAACTGGAAACCCCTCTAAACCGGGACGTTTTGTTGTCCCCGCACATGTCCGGTTTAGAGGGGTTTCACTGTATATGTGTCTGTTTTCTCTTTGTCTCTCTGTGTATGTCACTTTGGCTCTCTCTGCTTTTGTCTCTTTGTCTCTCTATGTGGCTGTCTGTCTGCTTTTGTCTGTATGTCTGTCTCTGTCTGTCTCTCCTATGGTTTGTCTGTCTGTCTGTCTCTCTTTCTCTCTATCTCTATCTCTGTCTCCCTAAATCTGTCTGTCTCAGTTTTTTGTCTCTCTATATATATATGTCCCACTCTCTTCTATCAAAACCTGTGCGTTCAAATCTATCGGCAAAACCAGAGACGCACAAAGACATGAAAACATCCACACAAAAAACCAAAACAAAAAAAGCTTTCACGCACACATTAATAAAATATTTCCGTAAATACACCCTGGTTGTGATTCAAATCAATCCAAGTCATACCCGCACCATGCATAGTTCGTTTATTAGGCCAATCCGGTTCGCTTGTTTGCCCAACCCTTGGGGTAAGTAATTATTTTAATGTTTGTTTTCATACATTATGGTAGTTTGCATACATAACATAAACGTAGCCTCTTATGCTACTATTACACATAATCAACATTTTACACTAAGAGATGGCCACTTTTATTGCAAAATATTAACACCAACATTACCTCACACTTTTATTTATAATAACCCCTCCTCCCATAGGCAAATAATAAAAATAATTATACATTTCATAAAGGCCGACGCACTTCAGTGCGGCGCCAATAAAGTTTTGTTCTGTTCTGTTCTGTTCTGTACTTGATAACTGACGTCACATAAAAATGATACGTAATGACGTCATGACGCAACAGCTGTATCTATGACAGCGACGTAACTCATACACCGCGTTTCACTTTAAATGGAATAGCTTGTTATACAGATAGATCTAGATCTATATCGTAAAAAGAAGAAAAAAATGGCAGAGGGAAAACGAATGTCTTTGTTTGGAGTGAGGGACTGGACTCCGGCAGAAAAAGCAGGACTGTGGAAAAATATCCTACGGGTAAGTTGCACTTAGTTTTTGATTTGTAATATTGGCACACTGTGAGCGATTGAGTGATGACTATTTCAAACAGTGTGTATCCAGATGAAACGCCGAGTTAGTAACTGTTGGCTTCTCATGTGGATTCAAACTGTTTGACACACTGGTGATATTCTGTTAAACCTCTTGATTGTATAAACGTCGGGTGACAACTTTAAGCAATGTGACAGTAAAACAGAAAGCTCTTAAAGAAACTTTAACTGTGTACAGTTAGATGATATGGAGCTATTTCTTGCAACTTGTCGTCACAGGGGTTCATTGATGAGACTAACTGTCACCTTGCTTTAAATAGTCACCTGTCGTAAACATCTAATAGTTAACGCAATCAAGTGGTCGTAATTGAGAGGTTTTACTGTATATCCAAAACAATTCTGAGAAGTGTAACAGACGACAAATTATGCAGACGACAACTTAACAAAGCATGCAAAATGTTGAGAGGTTACATCTTGACTCTTTCACTGCCAACGGCGCCAAAATACGACTTTGCAAACAGTCTGGATCCTGATCAGACGCCTCATAACGCGGCGTCTGATCAGAATCCAAACTGTTTGACACTCGTATATATCGAGAGTCAAAATAGCCCTAAAGCTGACTTAAAGAAATATTGCAGACGACACTACCATTGCATACGATATTTTGGCGATAAGATTGTTAAAGCAGACGATAAAACTTGGCAGGGAAAGAGTTAAACCAAACACAAGTATAGAATGCTCTATATTTTAGAAAGAAATATATAATTCGTGTAAACATTGATTATTTTCAATCTGAGTGGGACATAGTTTGGAGTCTGATCAGACGCCGGGGATAGCCTGCGTCTAATCTTCAAACTGTTTGCAGTTGAAATAATGATTTTGTGTTGGGTAAAATGTGTCATTGGAGACAGGGCTGCCATTTCTCCGGATTTTTCCTAAATCTTCGGATTTTTTTTCGAGTACATGGTAGCTTAAAGTAGGCTGGAAGTAAAACAGAATGCGCCGTAAAGCGCATTCTGCTTTACTTCCAGTCTGCTTTAAGCAGCCACGTGTCAACAAAACTAGACACATGTGATGGGGTAAAGGTCGCACTTGAAAAATGTAAATTTGGAAATCTTAGGATTTTTTTATGTCAAATTATGGAAGCCCTGTGGAGATGTTCATCTGGTCGTTTAATAAAGCTTGACGGGGTGTTACAGGTCAATACAGTGCTCCCCCTCCCTCTCTCCCTCTCCCTCTCTCCGTACAGTGTACGTTGTTTGGAGTGTGTTGTTACAGGGAGGAACCTTGAGGTTTGGCTTACATTTGCAAACAGCTTTAATCCACTGGATTCTGGATCTGGATTCAAGCTGTTTATCACTCGTTAGTATATTTCTTATGTCAAAATGTCTACTAATATGTACATAGCAGTGAAGTGTTTGGGGAACAGCGGCAAATTTCGTTGAAGGGGGGGGGGGGGGGGGGGGGTCGTTGTAGGGAGCACTGTATATGTTGGTGTTGTTAATTTTTTCAGAGGACAGATAATATAACCAAGAAGCACTTGGCACTTAATGGTGATGGGTCGAAATGTTGGCCGGGTGTAAAACAGTGGAGCAGGCATGAAATTGACGAATGTATCAAAAGACATGCCAACAGCTGGATGGGGGCTCGTCTAAAACCTACCGAGGTAAATTGCATAGATATGTATGGACAAGACCTTTACACGCATGCAAAAACTTGACCCTAGTAATATTGACCTCAGACTCTGCTTCAAAGTTTCAAAATATGTCGCCGACGAGCTTTGCTGTCTCTCTGACAACGTTACACCTTTAATTTATTCTTCCACGGAAGAAAACAGTTCCACTTGACACCCGCAGGAATATACACCAAATGAAATATATCCTATTTATCCGAGCAGATTGTAGCTTAAAGCAGGTTGAAATAAAGGAGAACGTGTGATAAGTAACATTCTGCTTTACTTTCAAAGTGCTTTAAGTGGTCACCTATCTTCTAAACAAGAAATACGCAATGGTATAATTGGTTTAGCGATCTTTATTTTGAAGAAGCGTACAAGTAAATTAAGATAGATGACTGCTAAATGGCGGATACAAATAATGCAGAAAGCTCCTGTATGAGCTTTCTGTATTATTTTATCCTGCATTAGAGCAACCAGCTGTATAGTAGACTGGTTATGTGCATTGTACTGAGTGGTCATTTTATACAGGTTTGAATGTACAGTGAAACCCCTCTAAACCGGAACCTCTAAATACCGGAATTCTCTCTAAACCGGATAAAACCTTTCAGTTTGGTCCCGTATCCAACCCTTCTTTTTTAACCCATTACACCATAAATATGATATGGTCATACACTGAAGAATGTATCATCAGAAATATTATTTTCTATATTCTAGGACATGATGGCTTAAAGCAGTTTGAAAGAAAAGCAGAATGCGCCTTAAGGCGCATTCTGCTTTACTTTCAACCTTCTTTAAGTGATCGGCTATCTTCCATACTAGAAACAAGATATGGGGTTTAAACCCCTTTAAACCGGAAACCCTACAATATATTTATTCTTCCAGGCTGATGTTATCGCACCCTATGAGCGATTCTTCCAATCAAACAGCGGATTTGACGCCAAGATGCACAGAGATGACCGAAAGAGTGTAAAAAGAATTGGCTGTTCAATCCATGCTGAGGTAACATTATTTTTTATCCATCGCTCTTTAAACTTTGCTGAAAGACCATCAAGTTCTGATCCCTGGTCCCTTTTACCTCTTAAAACTACATTAGTTTAGCTTCCTTGCTCTTACATTTCTCAATAGCCAATGAGGTCTCACCCGTTACGTTAACAGTTCCCCCAAGCACAGACGAGTTATGTCCCCTAGCTCTTTAAACACCTACTGTACACCCACGAGGATCACGGAGTTCTGTCAACAAGCGCGTTACTCTCCCCATCCCATATCCCGGGGATCATCGAGACCTGTCCCCAAACTCGTTACACTTATCTTGACATTGAGCAGGGTGAAAGTAAAGCAGAATGCGTCTTTATGCGTGTTCTGCTTTACTCTCAACTTGCTTTAAGTGGTCATTTACCTTCAATACTAGATACAGGCTATGGGTTAAACCAGTATGATCACAACTCAGGCTCTAAAAACTTTTTAATTCAATTCCAATTTCCAATTAAGTCTAGCTCATATATTTTACTATTTGTGGTCATTTTTATGCCCTCGCATGACTTATTCGGGGGAGTTTATTTGTCAGTACACAACTTTAACCTTTGCATAACATTGGAACTACATAGGATAAAGACTTTATATTTGGTATAATAACTCACCTCAAGAAGCTCTTGAGCTCAGTACAACTTTGGTCATGTCCGACAAAGGCCATGGTAGTGAATTGGGTGAATTTACATTTACCATAACTTTGGAACTGCATGTGAAAGAGACTTTATATTTGGAATGTGTACTCGGCTCTTGAGCTTGGTACAATAAAAGCTCAACGTCATTAAGAGGTCAAATAGAGTTAATTAAACATTGCCCACTAATAACTCTGTGACCATGTGATCATTTCTAAATTTGGAAAATAGTCCTCAATATGACAAACGTTGTTATGACGACGACGTCATCATGACGTCACCATGACATCAAGATGACGTCATGATGCTATGGTGATGATGTATTTGAATAAGAGGTTAGATTGTTTGTTTTACATAGTTTAAACCTTTTCAATTGAACAAAAGCAAAATTTGAAGGAGTACAACACCTGCTGTATTATTTTATTTTACAGCCTAATGAATACATTGCAGTGACAAAACAAATCGGGGCATTTGCCACTTACTGTGGCACCGTTCTTGTTTGATTTTAGTCTTGAAAACATTATAGTTTTAGTGAAATAACAAATAAACACATATGGTCCCGGATCATATAAGAAAGAAATGGACCATTTTATTAAAATAAAATTTAGATAAGAGTTTGTCAACCCCAACAATTTATTTTCCAGGAAATCCAGAGAGCGGTTCCATTGCTGTCTTCTTCCAACTATGGCCATCGCCTCTCAACAGTTCTCGAACCATTCTCGCGAGATCATGTGCGCGTTGAGCGCGTGCTGAAAGGATTCTACTACAAACGAGGCACAGGTCTCCCTCCAATCCACGATATTCTGCTGAAGTTTGGAAAGTAAAATAAACATCTTAAAATGTTTGAACTGTTGCTTATTTATAAGACATGTGAAAACATTCAATATTACAATTGATCACATAAGTGTAAGGAAGCCATTCGATAAATAATAGTGAAATATCAATATTTGGGCTCCAGTCAACAAGCGCTGCATGACTCTGGGCGCTAAATTGCGTCATTTGCCATGACATTACCATAAACAACGTCAACTTTTGGCGGGAAAATAAATATGTCGGAGAGACTACAAACTACGGATTCAGTTGAATTAATGTAAGTTAATAGGGGTTTAAAATGTTTATGTGAGGCTCGTGTTATATTGTTTTAGTCAACTCGTTTATTAAAAATGATAACTAATGAGCACTCATGTAAGATCCTCTATTTATCACATAAAACCGTCTCTGGCAGTGTAATAAAGCCATGCAATATGTTCGATAGTTCCTTCACTGATTCTTTGCGTAGACAATATAACAGTTTTACAGTTTTAAAGGGACTCGCAACCGGATGGTGTACTTGTCAAAATAAAATAAAATACTCAAATAAAAGCAAATTTGTGGCATTATTTGGCTTCTGACAAGAAACCATTCTCGAATAGTTCTAGAATAATTCAATACCTTCCCACAGGGGTATTTTTGTGGCGCTAAAGAATGCCTGAACTTGTGGTCATGTACTGATATTCTTTACAAAGAATGTACTGATAGTCTTTACAAAGAAACTGCTTTTTTTCATCTGCTTTTACGACATTTGCACTGGAGTCCGGCTGCTGGAAGTGCCGCATATATTGTTATTGCCGTTTACTTCAATATCCAGACTTATATCGAGTAAATTGGTGTCTTCTAACGAGATCTCGTCCATTTCGAGATTCGTTAATACTCTGTAACACTGTTAAAAAGAACCTGTAACACTTATCAAACAGTCGTCAGGGACCTGTAACCTCTACATCACATTGATAAGCAACACCAAACTTATGATAACATTAAAAATCGGACATATTTCTTTAAAAAATGCTTCAATATTAGAAAAACACGAACAAATAGATTATCTTATTGTGTAAAATGCTGCAATTTCTTACGTAAATCTAACTTATAACAAAAATATGTGCATATCCATATAGGCAGTGGGACCACTTGCTTTTTTTCTATAATTACCTGAATTCTAACGCAGGCGACGTTAAGTATCGTCTTAAAAAGAAGCCAAAAAGCTCTTACCACGTTTTAAATAAGAATCCTTGTTATGAGGCTGTGTAATCTCGCTGAACATGTGTGTGTTTACATGTACACGGGAGAAAGAGTCATGACTCCGAAACATTTTTCGAAACGACCCCTATACCACCTGTCGCGAGGACCCTTGCCCCACTGTAACCAAGTTCCTAACCAGTGAGGAACACGAATGAAAGATTCTACAATATTTATAGTTCATGACTGAAATTCGCATAACAATGACTAACTTGTTTTGCCTATATACTTCCTCGAAACTGTGGTAAGGTAACTTTATGTGCCATAGTGATTATCTCTGCAAACAGTTTGGATCATGATGAGACGTCTCATCAGAAGCCAAACTGTTTGACACTCTGACCCTGTTTTAAAAAGAAATTTTGAAAATGCTCAAGTTTAGAACAGTAGCAGACGACATTTGTTGCAGACAAAAAAATACCCATGCAGCATGCAAAGAGTTAAGAATTATGACGTAACGTGTCTGCCAGCATCCTTTACATGCAAACTGTACCAAATAGACTTTTAGAAAGCAAAATTAGTAGTCAAAAGTGGTGTGATGGTTGTGTTCCGTGTTTACTTGTGATTAATCATGAATTTCATCAACTAGTTAAGCGGTTTAACTTCCAAGATGCATTAATTAGTTCTATAGGATTTGTCTCCAATAGATCTGTTTGATTTCGTTTGGACTGAATACTATAATATTTGACATCTTTACGCACAAAATAACTTTACATTTTAAAAGTCGTGTTTTATGGCGGACAAATTGTACTTGAAAAGCTATGCCAAGAATCTTGGCATTTGGAGCTGTAGCCTGTGACAGAGATGTATGTTAACTACAGTGTTCCCTCTTTACAATAACCCCTATTGTGAGACAAAGAGTGTGTGTGTTGGTCGGGGGGAGTTGTTATAAGACTGGATATTGGCTAACATTTGCAAACAGCTTGAATCCAGATCAGACGCCGCGTAACGCGGCGTCTGATCTGAATTCAAGCTGTTTGTCACTCGTCATTATGTTTTTCTGTCAAAATGTCCAACATGTGACTTTATATAAACTGCAGACGACAATATTTTAGCAGACGATATTGCAGAAATTTAAAGGTTGGACATACCTGTTTTGTTTGGGGAACATCGGCAAGCGTTGTTGTAAGGAGAGAATCGTTGTTCAGGGGCCGTTGTAGTGAGGGAGCTCTGTACATCTTTATTTATTACCAAACTTTGAAAATAAATTAGGACCGACAAACAGAACCTATCTGTTTTCTTTCTTTCAATTGTCAAAACAAAGCCTTTGTCATTCAGTCTAAAATCAAGAAATTCAAACTATGTTCTACCGCTGTTAAACGGTTTTAGACAATGATTGTGAGTAGCGATGTGCATGGATTGACCACGAAGACTAGACTTGCTACTAATCTTATAAGATTATTAGTAGTATTATTACGTATTCTGTTTTTCACTGACTTGTCACTGGTGCCTTATTCTTGCTATAGAGTCCAGATGTATCAGATTACAGCGTTCCCTCCCTACAATGGCCCTCCCAACAACGACTCCCTCCCTACAACACCACTTGCCGTAGTTCCCTAAACAGGACACCTATGTCTAGCGCTTTTATTGCTGCAATATCGTCTGCTTATAATTGTCGCCTGCTGTTTTTCTCAAAGTAACATAATGACCATTTTGACAGAAACTAAATTAACCCTTTAACCCATAGCCTATTTCTAGTAGTTAAGATATGTGACCTATTAAAGCAGGCTGAAAGTAAAGCAGAATGTGCCCTAGGGCACATTCTGCTTTACTTTTAGCCTACTTTAAGTTACTATCTGCTAGTATATAGAAAATATTTCTTATAATACATATTCATGACAGTATAAAATGGAACTATTTTCTTTGGCGAATGAATAAAATGAATGCGCTAAAAGTCGCTTCTATAAGGGAAAGGGTTAATGACGAGTGACAAACAACTTGAACCAAGATCAGACGCCGCGTTACGCTTGGATTCAAGCTGTTTGCAATGTAAGTCAATTCCCCTTCCTATAACGACTCCCTCCGAACAACGCATCCAATCTTTGTCTCCAAGTGGGTGTCGTTGTAGAGAGGAAGCACTGTAGTATATGCAAGTTCCTCTCTTACCAGTGGTTGACGTTGACTGTTTGCTATATTAGCCATGGAAAAATGTTTTATACAACTACGAGATCAGATAACTGTGGTAAAAAACTATACAGTAAAAACTTAATTGTGTTAATTATTAGTTGTTCAAGAGATGTGAATGCTTAAAGCAAGGTGACATTAAATACATATTCTCACGAGATAGGACCATGTCTACAAAATCCATGTCGCTTGCATATAACTGTTAGTAAACATGTCCATAGACTGTCCAATCAAATCAATTTCACAGGGTATATATATACTCTTAAAAATACATGCTAGCTTAAGTGTTTGAAAGTGTTTGGTGTAAGAGGGAATCCCTTGAATGTACTAAACTAGTCAAAAACCGGCTGTCGCCAGGCAGGGTGTTATTAAAAACACGTCATCTTGCAATCACAAAATACATTTTTCATTTGAATTTTTTGGGCTGGTGTGTTGCCCAATGTCAAACATTTCAAATTAACAAACGGTTTCTAGTGTTTAACGAGTTTTAGATTTACACACCTCAACGTTGCAGTGTCGCCAAAACTGTTGTAATCTACGATACCATTAAAGTGCTTACAACTACAATGCCTAAACACAGGATCATTCTGATAAAAAATGGGTAAAAGTTCTCGAAAACACTTTGAAATAAATATGGAAACCGAAAAAATGACCTAACTGCCATGAAATTCTCTAAACAAACAGATTAAGCCACAGTTATAGACCGAATGGTTAACGATGTAAGCTACATTGCACAGATATTACAACTCCCTGTATATATAACCAAATAACTACATTGGCGTAGTATTGTAGTGCAAAAGTGCTGGTAAATACCCAGTAGTTCATATGTTCAAGCACACTTTTGACAAGATAAACCGTTAAACAACTGCTGTATGTAATCTACAAGATGTAAGCTACGATACCATAGTTTTGCAAAAGTACCTAATTCTTCTTATTGTATAGATAAAAATGATGGAAAATGCATGGGGTTTAGTCCAAAACACGAGGAGTTCTACATTTAACCTTTGAAATTAAGTGGTTTCCCTTTGAGGGTTTTGAATTACGATATGAAGACGTCGTCGACATGTTTATTTGTGTACATAGTAAAAACACAAAATGCATAAGATATTGGAGCGGAAGTATTGCTAGGTAAGTATGATAGATACTAATCAAATTTGTATTGCTTCAAGAACATTTTGAATGCATAAAAGCCAAAACAAATACCTGGTATTGAAGTAGCATTGCTGATTATGTCGCAAAACTGAAAAAATTCCCCAAAATATATCTACATTATCAACCTCAGAAACTTCGTAATTCGTATTTGTACGTTTGAACCTGTTAAGTTAAATGCTGCTCTATGCATGGTTTTCAATATGTTATCGTTGATATTTATAAATTTGTAAGAACATACATTATTAACAACCACTTTATGTATGGTAACGTAGCTTACCGCATCACAAGGGTTGCATGGAATACCTCATTGGTACTAATGTAAGTTCAGGTCTCTGCTGTTAAGAATGCAAACTGTTTAGTGTATTACATACACATTCACAATACTGGCTATTCTTTTTCAAAATCAGATAATTGTTTTATGTTTGAAAGTGTATCTAATTGAAGTAACGTTGATTACTCAAATGGTAACGTAAAATACTTCATTTTCCAGAGGCAATATGGGAATAGTAGATCCGCGATACTGCAGGCTTACAGCCAGAGAAATTAAGAAAAGAAAAAGGATGTTTCTTAGTACGCGAATGGGAGTTGATTAAGAGATAGAACTGGATATAAGTGCCAATTGACGCTATGTCAAAGAAGGTTAAAAACCTCGAAGGGGGCAAGTTGATCAATATGTGAAAGGACATCACACGAGAAAGAAGCTAGAGAAGAATCTGAATGACAGTGATCTAATGCGGCTTGAACATTATATAGATGAAAGTTGTAAATAGGAGTTGAAGGTGAAACTAATCCAAAACTGATTGTAAAATTTCCAGCGTTTAATCTAAAACAGTGGACCAGAATGAATTGGGAGTCGTGCTGTATCCCAACAAAATTGGCAGTTAGAAAACAGAAACAAATCTTCAAAGAACGTATAAAACATCTTCAAACTGACTTTAGATAAACAAAAACACAAAACTGAAAAAATAAGTTCTCCGATTGGCAAATGTGAAATGTATCCAAGTTCTGTGCCAAGAAAAAGAGTTTCAGAATATCTGAATTATACAGGCGTATTACGAATAAAAAATCCAAAGTTCATAGATGAAAGTCAATTTGCCTTGATTCATTCAACTGAATGGCGAAATCCGTCCGATTTATGACAGACGAAAAAGCTATACATTATTGTAATGATATGTTATAGAAATTTATAGTTGGCTTGGTTCATTTGTCTTGTTTAACATGACCGAGAAGAGGGGCTATTGGTTTGATAGGACAACATTTTCAAAACAAATGTAATCTACGTTACATACAATCGTAGAATTTATTCAGTATTCACTATACCATATCAAATGAAAATCCATATGAAGTGCTCAAAACGCTTCCGGGTTGCATAATAGCGGTTATAAAGTGTCAGTAAATGACTAGAAAATGCATAAAGACAGTTTGGGTTATTTTTTGTCACCTCATTGGTAGAAGTTTTAAAACATTCATTATAATAATTGTTACTAGATGCATTCTAGAAAGATGGCAACGCCATAAATTGGTTATTTCACCACAGTAATCAATAAATAAAATATTTAAACTGTAATGGTTAAAGTTCACCTGGGTATCTGCCTCATGATAGTGGTTCAGTGGTGTGTTAGTAAACTTTTTGTTATCAACGTTACTTCCACAGCTAATAGTTTCACATCCTACAGGCTCAAGAGAATAAATGTTTACTCTGTATTTTGTTTGTGGTTATTTTCTTGCTCAAGAACATTCCTGTACATCATCGGGGATTCAGAAAAATCCCCTAGTCAGACCGCTGGTCCGGCGGGGGATCGAACTCACGACCCCTGGTACCTTAGTCCAAGGTGTTAACCATTGGGCCACTACCGCCGGTAGAAATTAACAAACATAGGAATGGTAACGTAGCTTACTTATGCATTCAGCACGTGTTGTATGAAACTAGATGTGCAGAAAAAGGTAGATTCAGTTGAGTGTGGAAACTTTACAGACAACATTAGAACATAGTTGTCGTGTAGAAAACAAATAAAGCGCTAACTTTCAGTAACTTTTATTTTTTCACAACTGCTGTGGCATAGTTGGTCCTATTTCGTGAGAATATGTGTAAAACAGAAAGCTCCTTAAGGAGCTTTCTGTTTTACTGTCGCCTTGCTTAAAGCTGTCACCTGTCTTTTAAATAACCTGTTAGCAGGAATTTTAGTAGTCATAATATAGACGTTTCATTGTACAATACATGCATTTAATTATTTACATCTGAGTGAAGCTGTGTGAATGCGTGGACCCGTGGCAATTTGATGTATTATTTTTTTGTTGTAACTTGTAGACAAGTCTTGATATTTTAAGAGGTCTTGGAATATGTAACTTTCTAGTTCAAATGGCTGGACATAATTTAAAACTTATGAAACTGTGCCGTTTTCTAAAAAAAATGTTAAAAATAAATGGTACCATGCAGACATCTGGTATTCAATGCAACAAAAATGAAAACGCATGGGGCGACATTCATTTCAGTAACCATTGCATAAGGACTTAATTTTGAAAACATAGTGGAAGAGTACCCCCCCCCCCCCCCCCCACCCCAATAAACTCGTTTCAGCTTAGTTAGTCTTATGTCTGTTGACTTTGCAAACCGTTTTGGGCTAGATCAGGCTCCAAACAGTCTTCATATATTTCATGTTATTTTCAGCCCCCCCCCCTTTTTTTTTTTCCTTTTTTTTTTTTTTATCTTTTTCCTGTTTTTTTTTTTATTATATACAGTAGAAACACGATACTTGGAACTCGATTTAAATCGGCTTACCAGTATTTCGCCTAAATCGATTTCGCCTAAGTCGAAGATACCCGTATTTCAAAGTTGAAACGTGACTTGGCCGTTTTGGCTTTGAAATATAGGTATGTTCGAACTAACACGAGTTCGAAGTATCGAGTTTCGACTGTATTCACACACAAATTATGCAGAGTGGGATGGATCTCCGACCCGCATACACCTATTCACGGAGATAATAAAATATTGAACTGAAAAAAACCCAACATCAAATGAATTATACGCCTCTGTCTGAAATGTAGATCTGCTGAAATGACCTGTTTAGATCTATTAATTTACACAGCGTCAGTCTTATTTACAGGTCTTTATTGGTACGAATTAGGCCTACCTTCGTGTTACAGTGCTCCCTCCCAAGAACGACTCCTACCTTAAAAGGACGCTTGCCGCTGTCCCCCAAGGTTATTATGTATAACGCTCTCATTTCTCCAATAATAAGTGTCTACTTAAAAAGTGTCGTCTGCTGTGTTTCTCAAAGTTACATAATGGGCATTTTGAAAGAACAAGCATAATTAAGAGTGGCAAACAGTTTGAATCCAGATCAGACGCCGCGTAACGCGGCGTCTGATCTGGATTCAAGCTGTTTGCAAATGTAAGCCAATTTTCCTGCCTATTACAACTCGCTCCGAATAACGCACACAATCTTTGTCTCCCATTACACAGGCACTCGATGACAAGATCGATATAAATTTCCGTGTCCCTTCTCATAAATTATGTATATATGAGAAGGGACACGGAAATTTATATCGATCCTGTCATCGAGTGCCTGTGTCCCATTAGTGTCTCACTGTATTTCAGCGTAACCGTCAGTAAGACCGGAATCCGCCCGGTCCGTGTTTTAGTCGATACAGCAGAAAAGAAAAATGGCAGCCACCCTAAGACATTTCGTCCGTGGTCAGAGTTGGCTTGGTGTCAAGCATTTATGTAAGTCTGAAATAGGTTGTAATAACAGCAGAACACACTAAAAGGTGCAGATGTATCGTTTTATAATATGAAATAGGAAAGTCACCTGAATAGAATTAGCGAATTTGAAAATAAACAACGCTTTATACTTGGTCAATTCGCCTAATGACCAGTTCGCCTAATATATTGCATAACCAGATTCGACGCCATTCAGCGATAAAATCGCCGTATTTTTCTGACAGCTGTAAATTGAGTGATTAAAAATAATATAACTATAGGTAAAACCTATATACGGCCGAAAGCTGTTTCTACAAAGTATAGGAATAAGGTTATTTAACTTTTCAAATGACCAAAAAATAGGGTGCGAAAAGGCGAGTGTACGAAATGGCCCGTTGCCGCGAGAACAACACTGGTTCCCTGCCTTCTATATCTCAATCAAACATCCGGGGACCGGACTACCCTGGCAGCCATTTTGAAATCGCCAGGCGGACTATTCGATTCAATAATCCAGTGTGGCGTACCAATCCCATGATAGGGAAATGTCTTACGGTTTAAGCCTGTGTACTCAATGGTGTCCACCTAGTGCGCACAGGTAAATTATGTACGACATTACTAAAATATTTCCATAGAGGAGAGCCTAATGAGCCGCCGCTACGGAATTCCCGAACGCTCGGTTGGTTGATGAATTAGGCAGTCCCATGTTTTATTCACGCAACGCGTACACATTATCTATAGGCGACCTGTGCAAAAAGCTGGCCTATGGCCAGCTTTTTGTTTCGGCCGTATTAATAAAAGCTAAATGTACAAAAATAATGATAAAAACCATGTAACGTACAAGTTTATAATGCCCCAGTTGTTCAGAGCATTGCAATTCTATTTTCCAGTGCTACGTCATACCCTGTTTTTTTACACTTAGCGAGCACACGCACTCGGGGACAACAAACCTGAAATCTACATAAGCTAGTGCAGCGGCGCATTTAATCTCATTCTTTTTTAGGCATTATTATATGAATAGGTCCTATGATTACTACAAAAGGTCTTACATAAGTTGCAAAAGCGCGATTTTACCGAAAATTCGAGTGAATTTTTTCTCCGAGTAAGACCGACGCCATCCAAATGAAGAACCGAGAGTATGCGTATGACATTTAATACCCGGATGACTGGAAAAGAGAATTCTCTTTTCCAGTGCTACGTCATACACCCTTCATTCGGCCTCCCTCAGTTTGTTTACACTTAGCAATCATTCACATCTACAAATGATAAGCTAGTTTTCTCCGAGTAGGACTGAGACAGTGTCTAAGACATAAAATAACAGGATGACTTGAAAAGAGAATTATCCAATTTATCGTCCACGCACCCAATTTGACGCTCACCTATTTTGATGCCATATTTGTTTACCGTACTAGTCATATAACCTAAGCGGCCCCTGTGACGTAGCCAGGGGTGTAAAATTCCACTCGCCCGCTCGCCAATGCGAGTAGGTTTTGAAGTCGGGCGAGTGCTTTCAAGTATATGCTCGACCTTCAGGGCGAATGGATCTTTTGGTCTGGTATTTTCCTAACTAATAACTTTGCGTAATGTAATTAAATTGCAAATTAAAACGTCTGAAATTCTCTGCGTGTGTCAACATCAAAGACATTTTCTACAATGTCGTACATTTCACTATTATCAATGAGGATTCAGGAAGATTAACGGGCACCTACTTGTTTCTCCTTTATTCGGCCCTCGAAGTAAGAAAGTTTTGGCCCAAAAAGGTTTATTTGTGTTCAGAGTTTCGAGCGATGGTTCATATATTTATTCGAATTATGAAACTAAAGTTTGCATAACAGTGTTATAACCTGTTTTTTTGTTCAATCATCCGTCAAACTGAGAACATTTCCTAATATAAAGCTTCGACGATTTCGTACCTAATTTTAACGAGTCAAAATTTCAGATGCCGAAAAAAACGAAAGCAGTGTTAGTTTTCCCGCTTCATGTCAAAATGTAAACAAACTAACAAAACTATCTTACAGTCGTTCTTCGGAGTAAAGTAGCTGCATTAGCAGGGATGTCAAGACGATGACAAGACCCACAATAATTACTAACGTGTTGAAAGAGTTAATCAGTATGTTCCAACTTCCTATGAGACTCAATTCTGTCACCTGGGACTCCTATTTGTCCAACCCTGGGAGACCCCAGGACCCTCAAATCTTTGACCACATTTTACTCCAAAACCGCAAATCATCAGATATGTAAATCCTGGGTGCTGATGTGGGTCAACAGAGATCATGAATCTGCACTGTTTTAGTGTTTACAAAGGTTTAACAAGTTATTTGTCAACATTGTAAGGCATTTTATACACATCAAATTAATTTGGGACCCCCTAATATGCTGAGGGACTCTCTAAGTGAAAGGTTTGAGGGTCCTTAGGACTCTCAATTACAAAATGCAAGGGAAAACCCTGGATTATGTCAGGAAAAACTATGATCTGTTTCAAACATGTGAATAATAACAACCCGTAAACACTAATGTGAAAATTGACTCGTCATGATTACCTCACAGCGATTTAGGCTAGTTTTATTGTTTGAACCCAGGAAAAGCAGGGATCCTGATGGAATCCCTGACTGGCAACTTCAGGGATCCCAACGGTAAATCTTGGGTCCTGGGGATCACGGGATCAAACCCTGCTAAATGTCAAACCCTGCTAAGCTTTATATTGCAGTACTCTCAGGAAAAATATCCAATTCATTACATTGAGGTGAAGGATATTATGGCCATAGTAAGGGCCCTTTCATCTGAGTGTACTCAGTTTGCATAGGACATTGTACTCTTTACATCGGGTTCTATGTGTTTAACTTCAGTAACTGTATTTTTTCAATCAAAGCATGTACTAGTTTGATTTTTTTTATCACTGTGACAAAAATAATGAGCAGCTTGTCAGATATTCTACTTTTCTGGATTTGATACTTTTCTTTAGAATATATTAACCCATTACCACATAAATTCACCTTTTTACACCTTTAACCCACTACCCCAGTCTGTTTCTAGTTTTGAAGACAGATAAACACTTGAAGCAGGTTGTAAGTAAAGCAAAATGTGCCTTATTTAACCCATTACCCAGAGCTCCAGATAAGAGGGAGTAAAAACTGCACAAATCCAACATTTTCTCACTTATTTTTGCATCAAATCCTATAGTGTTACTACTCATTAGAATCGTCTCTTCGAGACGATTCTAATGAGTAGTAACACCATAGGGTTTAAAGCAGAAATAAAGATTTTAGTTTTTGAAATACCCCCCTTATCTGGAGCCCTGATTACCCCATAGCCTGGTTCTACTATTGAAGATAGGCACATTCTGCTTTACTTTCAACCTACTTTAAGTTTTCACCTGCCTTAAGAACTAGAAACAGGCTATGAGGTAAAGGGTTAATGTGCATTCTGCTTTACTTTCAGTCTGCTTTATGCTGCCATCGGCTAGGATATAGGAAATACTCCTTATGTTTTATATTCATTCCTGAATAACATGCAACTATTTTCTTCAGTGGAGGATTGAAATAAATGCTTAAAAAGGCATATCTATGGAGTAATAGGTTACAGGAAATAATTCATTAAATGCTTCACTAATAATTCAAAGAAAAAAGATTTATACCTTTGTCTGACAAGCTGCATTTTATTTTTGTTTCAGAGGGTCTAGAAGTAAATCTTACCACTGAAATTTGATACAGAAAACCCCATTCTAACATGGCTAACGCAAAAGAACGGGTGGCAGTGATTCGTGAATGTCTCGAATACAAAGATCCAGTGGGAGTGAAAAAGTTGATTTTGGAAGACAAGTTCACTGATGACTCATACTTATGGGAACTTGTAACCATTCTAGGTGATTGCCTTACTGGAGAAAACTTTGAGCAGTACCAAGCATTTTTTGAAGGTTGTGAACAATGCCTGATCTACATTATTGGAGTAGGAAATGCCTCAGAGCTGCTGTTGGCCTTGCTTGAACAAGCTGATTCCTTCGGTGACCAGGTGAAGTTTCAGACTTTCCTGCAAGTAATTCAGAAAACCCTTCTTGGTCTGACTGCCAGGCAGCAGTTTTCACTGGAACTCTCACTAGAAACTCTCTCAGATTGTATTAAGACTTTGGAACTACCAAAAGAGCTTGATCTAGAGGAAGAAGAAAGAAGAGCTCATGATCTAGATCCACATGTAGACAAGATCAACAAATATGTAGCAGCATATTTAGAGTTCTTAAAACCATTTGCTGAGCAGGTAGCTTCTGAAAAAAAGACAAACTATAGAGGGGAAAATTTCAAGCGACAAGTGGATTGTCTGGTGAAATGTCTACTTAATATTCTTGATCATCCATTAGTGTACCTGAGTCTAGCTGAGGGCGATGAGGATGAGCCTAGGAAAATCAGGTCAGACTCAAGGGTATGTGTGGAGAAACTCATGCAGTTGTTGCTGTTAATTTACCCTAATCCAGAAGAAATAATTACACAGTACATGGAACACAATAAACGGTTAACTAAACTGCAAAGAAGGAAGAAGTTATTAAGAGGTAAAGAAAATGGTGCAGTTGACAGTATGCCAGATGGTGATTCACTGGAACAGATGTCATCATTAGCCCTGAGCTGCCTAGCCTACCTGATACACCATGAGAAGTTGGCCTCGCTGGTGTACCCATGCCTGATCATTCCACAAGGCATCATGGAGAAGAACCTGACATTTGTACTCACCATGCTACAGCAAAGAGAGAGTGAGATACAGAGGAAGGGGGTACTCTTACTTCAGACACTGGTCGGTATGCAGACAGACCAAACATCACTGACACGTGAGGACCTAGATAGACCCGAGTATTTCAAGATACTAGATGCCCTGTTTAACATCCTGATTCATTGTTCAGTGAAGGATATTCGTCAGCAGTGTTTGCAGCAGGTGCCTGTGTTTATTGCTATGTTCAGTACAGGTGCTAGGTATAGGCTATATACCAAGTTATTCGCTACTCTCAAACATCCAGGAGCATATGGATTTTGCATCCAGCTGTTCAAAACTCAGTTACAGGAGATTCTCAGTATAGAAGATATAACTGTGAGACAGTCAAGTCAATTTCTCAATATAGGATTGAACAGAATCTTCATTTTGATAACCCGACTGTCAGAGGGAGCTGCCACTGACTTTGTAGAAAACTCAGACAGAATAATTTCAGTGTTGAACCTGTGTAGATACATAGTACTGCGGGATCCTCCAAACAAAAACGAGACTGGTTTTTGGAGTTTTTATGAGAAACTGGAGAAGGACTTCCTGTCTCAGTTACAGACTGGTGTAGACATGGCCAAAGCTCACTATAAACTGGAATTGACTGGGATTATGGATGGGAAGCAGTCAGAAACTGATATTGATATGAGTGTATGTGTGGCAGGGTTTAAGATGCCCAAGATGGATCGTGGACAGAAAATAGTCATTTATAAACAAGCTTTGAACACTCTAGACTTGATATCTAGCTTATTTGGAAGACTGGGTGAACTGGTTGATCAACAGAAAAGACTGTCAAAAAGTTGAATGTAAATGTTGAGTTAAAAAACATACAAACTGACCCTATCAGATTTACTAAGATGATATCATAATGAGTATCAAACAGTTTGGATCCTGATTAGATGCCACTTCATGCCATGTCTGATCAGGATCTAAACTGTTTGACACTCTGATCCTGTTTTGAAACGAAATTTAGAAAATTACTCAGCATTCAAAGAGTTAATGACTTATTTTCCTGCAACCTCATTGTGCAAAAACAGGCAACAATAGTATTCAGGGCTCCAGATAAGAAGGAGTTAACTAAACAAATCCCACATTTTCTCACTAATGTCGGCACAAATCCTATGATGTTGCTACTCATTAGAATCGTCTCGAAGAGACGATTCTAATGATTAGTGACACCACAGGGTTTAATCCAGAAAATAAGATTTTAGATTTTGAAAACTCCTCTTATCTGGAGCTCTGAGTATTGACTAAATGGATAAAAGTTTTATTGAGAGAAAGAGATTTCTAAATCATTCGTATTCAATTCAGTTCAAACATACCCATATTTCATGGCTTAGCCAAGCTTTTACTATGAAATACGGGTATGTCGACTTATACGAGATCGATTCATCGAACTAAAACATGAAATACAGGTACAGGGCTGCCATTTCTCCGGATTTTTCCTAAATCTTCGGATTTTTTTCTTGTACATGGTAGCTTAAAGGCGCATTCTGCTTTACTTACAGCCTGCTTTAAGCAGCCACGTGTCAACAAAACTAGACTTAGGCAATGGGTAAAGGTACGGTTCGTAAAATCGCACTTGAAAAATGCTAATTTGAAAATTTTATGATTTTTTATGTCAACTTATGGCAGCCCTGCAGGTAAGGTAGATTTATCGAGTTGGAAGAATCAAGTTCCAACTGTAATTTCTTTTATATAGAGGATAACTGTTTTTTTCAGTGTAAGATCGAAATTTAATCCATTGAGTGAACATCAGACGTTATATTTTCACGAGTGGCGAAGCCACGAGTGAAAATATAACAGTCTGATGTTCACGAAATGGATTAAATTCGATCTTACACTGAAAAAACACAGTTATTCTATTTATTTATGCTTTTAAGCCACTTTTTAAACGAAATTGTTTAAAATTTGAAAGCGAACGTACATTATTTATCCCGTGTTGAGCCCCACGTTTTATGTCGAACACACACGTGCGTGACAGTTGGCGGTATATTTGTTGATTTGACGTCATCCGAATGACTTCGTTGCTCCCGAGTTTGGATTCGTGCTCTTCCGGTGAGTAGTTCGCGACAAATCGGACTGCCGGAATTTAACGATAAGACACGATTGACTACGATTCTTGGGGAGCCCTACGGGGAAAATTCATAATAAAAGCGATTGGTGATAATCCACTGCAGTGGATTACCAAGTGATCATCCACTGCTATATCGTGGTAATCCACCGAAAAGCATAAATAAAACGCAGTAATTTGTTCAAAAGGTGCAAATTGAATCAATGGCAAACTGTGAAGACCCTGATCGGAGTGCTCCTGAAGAAACAGTCTGATTAGAGTCTACACAGCTTGCTCAGTCAGGTCCAAATACAGTACAACCCCTCTATTACGACCATTAAAGTGTGTTAATTATTAGGGGTTAAGAACAGGTGACTGCTTAAAGCAAGGTGACAGTAAAACAGAAAGCTCCTGTAGGAGCTTTCTGTTTTACTGTCACCTTGCTTTAAGCTGCCACCTGTCTTTTATACAACAATTAGCCTTATTTTTAGTGGTCGTAATAGAGAGGTTTTACTGTACTTAGGGTCATTACGGTATATTTAGGAAAGGATCAAAAGACATATCTGATCCATAGATGCTCAAACTCAGATTGTATATGACAATAAATTCTCAATCGTGGATGACCATACATTCTAGGATAAGTCTGATTAAAATCGAAATTGAACCATAAGGTCATGAGTTATCTGCCCTTTATATGTTGAAAATGCCATATCTAACAGTGTTTACACTCTAGAGGCCACAATTTTTCTCCAATATTTCTCAAACTCTGATGAGTTCGGATAGGGTTGTAATCGGATCAACAGGTCAAGAGTTATCTGCCCTTAATGTTCCAATTTATACTGTCACAAATAAAAATCATCAGAAATATTTTCCATATTCTAGCAGATAAACGCTTAAAGCAGGCTGAAAGTAAAGCAGAATGTGCATTAAGGTGAATTCTGCTTTACTTTCAACCTGCTTTAAGTGGTCACATATCTTCAAAACTAGAAACAGGCTATGGAGTAATGGGTTAAACTGTCTTTATACTGTCCATTAATTAATCCTTTGAACCCTTGTCCCGTCTATTGGCGTCCTTTGCAAACTGTGTACATGTGAATAGTACACTTGTCCTATTCAAACAGTGAAGACCCAGATCAGAGGGCTCCTAAAGGAGCCCTCTGATCAGGGTCTTCACTGTTTGTCACAATGCCAAACATTGACAAAAACAACCCTTAAAAATCAGAAATAGACTAAACTTAAATGGAAATGGGGAATGTCCATTTAAAGTTTCAGGGAGGAAAGAGTTAACTTGAATGTTTGTATGGTATCATTAGTATTGGCAGTTATAGATTTGTTACTTTGAGATTTCCATGTGGTAAATAAAAAATATATGGCATTAAGAGATCTAGATTAACCTGAATAAAGTCCACTTAAACTAGTGAAGACTTTGCAAACAGTTTGGCTCTAGATCAGACACTGACTACTATATGTGGCGTCCAATCAGAATCCCAGCTGTTATCGTATGAATATTTCTTCAATGTAAGAGGAGAGGTAGGGTGAATAACCACAGGCATCGGTCTAAAATTTCTTCTGTTAACTCTTGTAACACTAAGTAACTCTTGTGGGTTATTAGGTTCCCTTATGGATATTTTTAGTTACCAAAACATAAACCAGTCTACTTGGAATTCTAGGTAGTTTAATAAATGCTGGATGTTTTAGCAAACAGAATAGACCCAGATCAGAGGGCTCCTATAGTAGACCTCTGATCTAGGTCTACACTGTTTGCTAATGTTCTGAGTATATTTCTACATGTGTTGAAAGAGTGAAAACTTCAACATAACACTATAGCAGATGATTAAATCAGAAAGTTAAATTTGATGGTGAAAGTGCTAAAGTGATCTTGGTGTTGTTAGCTCACCTGAGCTAGCTCAGGGTGAGCTTTTGCAATCCTTGAATGTCCGTCGTGCGTCGTCCGGCGTCAACAACTTTAGTGTTTACACTCTAGAGGCCACAATATTTATCCAATCTTTCTCAAACTTGCTCAGATGGTATATTGCCATAAGAGTTCGGATGAGATCGATTATGGTTGAAATCAGACAAATAGGTCATGAGTTATCTACCTTTGAACTGCAAAAAATGCCATATTTAACAGTGTTTACACTCTAGAGACCACAGTATTTATCCAATCTTTCTAAAACTTGCCCAGATTGTATATGACTATAAGAGTTCGGATGAGTTCGATTTTGGTTGAAATCGGACAAATAGATCAAGAGTAATCTACCTTTGAATTGCTGAAAATGCCATATTTAAGGGTGTGTACACCTTAGACGCCACAATTTTTATCCAATCTATCTAAAACCTGCTCAGGTTGTAAATGACTATAAGAGTTCAGATGAGTTTGATTATGGTTGAAATCAGACATATAGGTCGAGAGTTATCTACCTTTAAATTGCTGAAAATGCCATACATGTATTTAACGATGTTTACACTCTAGAGGTCACAAATTTTATCCAATCTTTCTCAAACTTACTCAGATTGTATATTACCATAAGACTTTGGATGAGTTTAATTATGGTTGTAATCCGATCAATAGGTCAAAAGTTATCTACCTTTGAATTGCTGAAAATGATATATTTAACAGTGTTTACGCTTTAGAGGCCACAATATTTATCCAAGCTCTCTCAAACTTGCTCAAATTGTATATGACCATAAGAGTTCGTTAAAGGGTGATTATGGTTGGATTCGGACAAATAGATCAAGAGATATCTACCTTTGAATTGCTGAAAATGCCATATTTTACAGCATTTACACTCTTGCAACTACAGTTTTCAATGGATTTTGATTATACTTGTACACAAAGGATGTAGCTATACTTTCTGGAAGGAGTGCAATTATTGTTGAAATGTAATCATTGTTGCAATAGTTACCTGCCCTTGATATACTTTGAAATGCTAGAAAAAGGCTTCATTTCAGTATTGTTTAGGCTCTAGTTATCTGCCTTTGATGTACTGTACAGTAGGTCGACAAACTTGAATGGATTTAGAATAAAACGGGTGAAATTCAAAGGTAAAGCTATCAGGCTTCATTAAAAATGGTGAGCGATATCAGGGCCTTCAGGCCCTCTTGTTAGCTCACCTGAGCCGAAGGCTCAAGGTGAGCTGTTGTGATCGCCCGCCGTCCGTCTATCCGTCCGTCCGTCTGTCCGTCCGTTCAAATTTACTTCAAGCGACATCTCCTCTGAAACCGTGAGTCTGAGGGGAAAACTAAAATGCTCACCGTGTTCCTTGGATGCTTCTCTACAGAAATTGTTAAAATGAAACTTTCAAGTGGACTACTTATTGTAATTTATTTAAAAAAGTGAAAAACTTTAAACAATCTTCTTGTAAAAAACTGCTAGGCCCACAGCTTTGATATTTGTTTTTTAGTATCTCCTGGTGATTCTCTCTCAAAATTGTTAATATCAAAACTAAAACTGACCATAGGGATTCACCATAGGGATTTTTTCATTGCCGCTTTATGCAGGATTCATTGCCGCTTTATTCAGGTTATACTGTTTTACGGAAGGTTTAACCCTTTCCCACATGGAAGCGCCTTTTAACGCATTTAATTTATTCCTCCACTGGTGAAAATAGTTTCAATTTATACAGTCATAAATATGTATCATAAGAAATATTTCCTATATTCTAGCAGATGGTAGCTTTAAGCAGGCTGAAAGTAAAGCAGAATGTGCCTTAAGGCACATTCTGCTTTACTTTCAACCTGCTTTAAGTGGACACCCATATTCAATACTAGAAACATGCTATGTGGGAAAGGGTTAAGCAGGGTTTCAAGCACCCTTATACTAAATCACCTATATTTGCAAACAGTTTGGATCCAGGTCAGATGCCACATAATGCAGCATCTAATCTGGATCTAAACTATTTGCCACTCATTTACATATTTTCTTATATTTAGAAAATATAAGTTATTATTTTTTACATATTTCACATACAAACATTTGGAGCAGACAACAGTTCAGCATGATAATAGTCAGTTCTCCCTGAGACGGTCTCTTATTGCATAACTGACCCATAGCTAGCTCTGAACTCAGGTCACTGAGATACATAGCAGAAATTATGATGTCTGCTATTTTATGCTCAAGCACAACTTAGTTCAAGGCATATTACTTTTGGTCTGTCTGTTTGTTTGTTTGTTTATCTTTCTGTCTATCAGTCCACAATTAATTCTTGGCCATAAACAGTATGGATCCAGGTCAGATGCCACATAATGCTGCATCTAATCTGGATCCAAATTTGCCACTCATTTACATATAGTTTCCTATATTTAGAAAATGTAAATAATGATATTTATTAACCTATTAACGCATACATATTCCTTTTTATGTCTTTAATTTATTCTTCCACAGAAGAAAATAATTTCACTTTATACAGTCATTGTTGTCTTTAACAATTGCTTCAAATGACATCTCCTCATATATTGCTGAAAAGATTTCAACCATGTTCCTTGGGTCAAGTTGTTTCAAAATTGTTCAAAGAATTAAAAACAATGTAGAACTCTGGTTGCCATGGCAACCAAGTGAAAAAATAAGGAAATCTCAAAAAATCTTCTTGTCTGAAACTACAAGGGCCAGATCTTAGACATTTGTCACATAGCATCATCTACAGGTCCTCTATCAAGTTTGTACAAACTATGCCCCTGGGGTCAAAATTGGCCCCGCCCCGGGGGTCACAGTTTTACATAGAGTTATATAGTGAAATTTTCAAACGTCTTCTCCTCTGAAAATAATATGGCCAGAGCTTTGATATCTGGCATGGTGACACTTTTAGATGTCCTATACCAATAAGGTTCAAATGGTTCTGGTCGATTGCATATCATCTACAGGTCCTCTATCAAGTTTGTACAAATTATGCCCCTGGGGTCAAAATTAGCCCCACCCGGGGGTCACAGTTTTCAAACGTCTTCTTTTCTGAAGCTAATATAGCCAGAGCTTTGATATTCGGCATGGTGTTACTTCTAGATGTCCTTTATCTATTTTGTTCAAATGGTTCCAGTCTGTTGCATATGTAGGTCACAGGAGCTAAAAATAGATTTTTTCAATGGAAACTTAAAAAAAATCTTCATGTCTAGAACCCTAGTACCCTGATCTTAGATATTTGGAACATATTATCATCTACAGGTCCTCTATTAAGATTGTTCAAATTATGCCCCTCGGGTAAAAAATGACCCCGTCCTGGACATAAATCATTATCTCCATTTTGATGTACAGCTATTCTCAGGTGAGCGACATATGCCCCATGGGGCTCTTGTTTTTCTTTGTGTTCAATTATTGCAATATGGTGTTCATTGTATTCAGGTTGGGAGGCTTCTTTTGTAAATAAAGATTTATGCCCTCAGTTTTGTATGTGTCAGTAAACATTGAGTTCAATCTTTCCCCTATGACTAGGAATGCAGATTACAGCGGAGAATACATTATTCTTTTGCCTTTAAACGCAAACAGAACGCAAAAGCAAAGCACTTAAACGTAGAAAAGTACAACTTTTGGACAATTCTGATAATTCATATTTATTTTGGTGGCAAACAGTTTGGAGCCTGATCAGACGCTCCAAACTGTTTGCAATGAAAATAATAGTTTTAGAGTAAACGGCTTTACACGTTTATTGGGAAAGAATAACATTTTCTCCACTGTACCTTAATTAAAACCAACTAATAAAGCATACACTTGATCCTTGATATTTCAAACCCGCTTTAACCCATTATCCCATAGTCTGTTTCTAGTTTAGAAGATAGGCTACCGGTATTTCTTACAGCAGGTTGATACTAGTAAAGCAGAATGTGCCGTAAGACGCATTCTGCTTTGCTTTTATCCTGCTGCCACCATCTGCTAGAATGCAGAAAATAATTCTTATGATACATGTATGCATTTGTGAATGTATAAAATGGAACTATTTTCTTCAGGGGAGGAATAAATTAAAAGTGTGAAAATGTATATCTATGGAGTAATTTTTAAGTCAAAGATAGCCCATTTTATGCTCACCTGAACACGAATCAAAGTGAGTTTTTGTGGTCAGTCAATGTCCGTGCGCCGTGTGTCAACAGTTTCTTTATAACATTTTCTAGTAATCCACATGCCTGATTGCCAAACTTTACTTCAAAGTTGTTCAAAGAATTTGAAACAATGCAGAATTATGGTTGCCATGGTAACTGAAGTGAAAAAATAAAGAAATCTTAAGGATTAGAGTGTCAAACAGTTAAGATCTTAACTGTTTGCAAAGTTAATCATTGTGACACATATATCTGCCGCTAGCATGCAAAGAGTTAAACAACAATAATCTTGTCTTTGAATATCCATGTCAAAAAGACAATTCTCCACAATCCTCATGTTTTGCTTTGATCTTAATCCAGATAAATATATTTCCTAATTGGGATACCTATACATAATCAAGGAATTAAGATTTTACCATTTAGGTCGCCATAAGAATCTAGAAGTAAAATAGGTTAAATATTAAGTTATTGTATTTTGAATATAACAAGAGTCAGACACATTCAGAAAAACAGAGGCAGTGATGTAATGTTGGTTGCCTGGGGCTAGTCAAGATTTCCATATATAGAGGATATTGAATGAGTGTGTTTTCAGTCTTGAATTTATTGAACGAGTTTTATATACACATTACCAGTTGACAGTGCGATACAGAGTGATGTATTTAGCTCGAGACGTTTTTGGCGGAAATAGCCGATCTGACGAGCGCCTTGGCGCGAGTCTGATCGGTTGTTTCCGCCAAAAACGTCGAGAGCTAAATGCAACACTCTGTAGCACACTGCCAACTGGTGATGTGTTTATTATATGCCTTGAATACATACCAGAAACAACTAAATAGTTGTTTAAATCATTTTATATCCAATATTTATTAGTTATTTGAAGCAGAAGAAGAATTTTTGTATGCCACAAAGAATAACGCAGCACTTGCACATGAATGTAAATGACATCACGTTAAACCTAAAGCGAAGTCAGAGTAAAATACAAAGTGGCTGATACAAGGTGGCTGATACAGACTCTTGTATTTTACTGTACAAATACACGCTGAAACGCTCGATATCATACGAAGGCATATAATAAAAAACAATATCTTGCGAGCCTTGGCTAATGTGTTCAATAAATTCACAACTGAAAACACACAAATTTGATATCCTATTTATCAGATAAACACCAAATGACACGAAAATCCGAAAGGTTTTACTTTCACTTTTGCCCTCGCCTCTTAGGAAAACAATTCGTCATAGGTGTTATTCGGTTTTATTCATCTGTAGATAAAAATACCTATCAAACTAAAATAAAGAAAATCAACATCAATGTGTTGTGAAAAGACTTCTCTGATACCATATTCAAATTTTGAATTAATATTTAATTCAAAATTGTTCTAATTGATTGAAAAGGATCCTTTGACATTTAGAATCTAGTTTGGTTTTCAAACTTACGTCATTATAGCAACTGGTTTTCAAACTTACGTCATTATAGCAACATGACATTATTATCATTGTAACGTCTAAATTTGATAAACAGTCTGAGTAACTTTTAATACTAGAGCTCTACGTTGCCTGATTTGCAGCCTGAGTTTTTGGGACAGCTTGGGATAATGTTTTTAGGACACTTGTAAATGTTTGTCTAGATTCTCTTAACTGATTTACAGTACAGTATTTTGGTGATTCAAAAATTAGTATAAATATATGCCCAGTGTGCTGTACGATTTTTACAGACCTCTATATTTTACACGTTTACATGATAAAAGACAGTTTAACTATAAAAGGGAGGCAATACATTGAAATCTAAATTTTTGTAAACCCATGGGTTGCCTCCCCTGTTACCGTAATCCGTACCAATTTAACCTTTCCCTTAGCATAAGCGCCTTATGACGCCTTTAACCCTTCCTCCACATAACCACAAGAAATATAAATTTCAATAAAGGTGGTAGCTCAAAGCAAGATGAAAGTAAAGCAGAAGCTGATTCCTTCAACAAAGCTCTAGATATGAGAAGTATTCAAAAACTAAAACTAAAAACTTAAATCTTTATTTCTGCATTAAACCACATGGTGTAACTACTCATTAGAATCCTCTCTTTGAGACGATTATAATGAATAGTGACACCATAGCCATTAGGATTATCATTTGGTGCTCAAATGAGTGTGAAAATGTTGGCTTTGTTCAGTCTCTTATCTTATCTGGAGCCTTGTTCAAGATATATTTGTGGCTTGCTTATCTTGCATTATAGTATTTTTGAAAGCTGAAAATTGGCTTACATTCTTTACTTCTGTATTCAAATTGTTCCTCAAGTCTATGGAGGAGGGGATACAAGATTTCTGAGAAATATCAGTTGTTCAAAACGGAGCTCTGAGATTATTTCTGAGAGGATATGGATTTGTTCCATGAACTGACAATGGAATTAATTTAGAAATGAAGGATCATATGATTAGAAACTTTATACATGAAATACAATATTTGTGGGATTTTTCTGCTCTAAATTTTTGCCATCCACATTCCCTTTGAAGATAAGTACATGTACTAGACACAGAGCGAGTGAAACCATGCAGTTACAATTCTTGTGGCTTCATTTGTAATTTTTGTAAAGAATCTAGGAACCCATCAGAGCATCCATCTCAAACAATGCATGACTTATACTTCAACTGTAGCAATATAAGAGCGATAGATTTGGTTAAGAGATTTTCTATTAGGAGTTAACTTGAGTTTTCTCATCAGACCAAAAACTTTGGAAGCTGACTGCAAGATATTATCAATTATGCAGAAAGCTTATTGAGGGTTCTTGATGCAAACTTGTTGAAAGATGCTGATCACAGACAATTAATTCATTACTCCATAGCCTGTTTCTAGTTTTAAAGACAGGCGACCACCTTAAGCAGGTTGAAAGTAAAGCAAAATGTGCCTTTAGGCGCATTCTGCTTTACTTTCAGTCTGCTTAATGCTACCATCTGTTAGAATAAAGACAATACTTCAGATTCTTATGATACATGTTCATGACTGTATAAATGAGAACTATTTTCTTCTGTGGAGGAATACCCAGTATATAAATTAGATGCGTGAGAATACATATATGGAGTAAAGGGTTAATATTTATGGACTGGCAAATTTGTTTGTTTTTCATAGACTTTCAGTTTTATTTGGTTTGGTTACACTGTATATGTGTTTTGTATCTCTGCAGTGAAGAGTGGTGTGGTACCAAGGCCCTGGTGCCGTCTACAGACACAAGATGCCACATCTAATCCCGCATCAACAGCAGAGTAAGTACTTAGTACAGTAGGACTGTCATAAATACACTGCAGGTTGAAAATAAAGCAGAATGTACCTTAACCCTTTACCTCATAGCCTGTTTCTAGTTTTGAAGATCCGTGACCACTTAAAGGTTGAAAATAAAGCAGAATGTACCTTAACCCTTTACCTCTTAGCCTGTTTCTGTTTTTGAAGACGGGTTACCATTTAAAGCAGGTTAAATGTAAATAAAGCAGAATATATTTTAACCCTTTTATTCTATAAGGGGCATTCTGCTTTTCTTTCATCCTGCTTTAAGCTGTCATCTGCTGGAATATAATAACACTTCTTATAAAACATATTAATGACTGTATAAATTTGAACTAGATTCTATTTTGTTGAGTGGGGGGAATAAATTAAATATGCATAAAGGAGCTTCTATGAGGGAAAGGGTTAACCCTTAAGTGCATATCCTGTTTCTAGTTTTGAAGACAGGTGACCACTTGATGCAAGTTTGAAAGTAAAGTAAGATGCACCTTAAAGTCTTTAAGTGCATTCTGCTTTTCTTTCAACTTGCTTTAAGCTACCATCAGCTAGAATATAGAAAATATTTCTAAAGATACATGTATATAACAGTATAAATGGGAACTATTTTCTTCAGGATATGAATATATATTTAATACGTTAATATGCAAATCTATGGAGTAAAGGGTTAAGGGACATTCTGCTTACTTTCAGCCTGCTTTTACCTACCATGTGCTTACCCAGTAGTCTGTGTCTGGTTTGAAGAAAGGTGACCACAGGCACTTCTGAAATGTTTCAAATGTCCCCTTTAAATCGGGTTTAGTATTTATAACATTTCTTACATCTATTGCTTAACCCATTTTATGTGGGATTCACTTTAAGGTGTACCTCTAGGCAAACAGTTTTCATCTCAGATCAGGCCCCACATTGTGGGGCCTGATCTGAGATCAAAACTGTTTGCTGCTTTGTCAATATTTTATCAGAAACTGCTAAAATCTTTCGCAAATATTTGAGTTATACCCGCTGCAGACAACATTTTAAAATGGCTGCCAAATATTACCCAGCATGCAATGGGTTAAAGGGGTTGCAGTCGCAGAGTTGTACTGTCATTTGAATTGTCTATTTCAGCCAGTCCACCAATGACTCCCACAGCACTGAGGATACAGACAATGTAATAAGGGAGAGGGTTTTAAGGGCATCTTTACCATTTGTTCATGAACATGGCTGGACCCACAACGCCCTTGCAGCAGGTGAGGAAGTAACAGTATGTAGATCTCAAACTACTGCAGCAAATGACACTACTAACCAGAGCTTGACCCAAGGATCTACTACTACTACTACTACTACCTCTCTTTAATCACATTATGGTAAACTTGTTATCAGAAAAATAAACTCTCAATGACTGGAGAAAATGTTTGCTCAAGAGAGGTTTCAGAGTTTAACCTATTACCCCATAAATATGCCCTTTTTCACCTTCATTTTATTCCTTCACTGTAGAAAATAATTCCACTTCATACAGCTATGAAAATGCACATTTAGAAATAGTTTCTATATCCTAGCAGGTGGTAGCTTAAAGCAGGCTGAATGTAAAGCAGAACTCGCCTCAGTTTCCAAAACATGTACCAGTCTACTTTGAAATCTGGGTAGTTTAATAAATACGCCTCTTAATTAACAAACAGTGTAGACCCTGATCAGAGGGCTCCTATAGGAGCCCTCTGATCCGGGTCTACACTGTTTGCAAATGTAATGAGTATATTTTAAACAGGTCCATGGTGTTGAAAGAGTTATGTTCTCTTAGATGTTTCATGTATTTCACAGACAGTTTTGCAACTTTGTAGGTGCAGAGGCCGAGGGTTTACCAGGTATTGCCCATGGCATGTTTCCCCGGGGTGGAGTAGAGTTGATCTTCTTCCACTACACTGACTGTAACCGCTTGCTGGGAGAACAACTAGCGGACCAAGTGAAACAGGCAGAGGAGCAGGAGACAGCAGGCAAAACACAGAAAAGGTCAGTATGTCACAGTGTGTAGGTTTATCATCACTTGTACGGCCTTGCTGTACAAGCCTGCTTTTATGGCAACATGGTAGAGTGCATGACTGCGAACCTGGCGATCCATGTTCAAACCTGTGTCGGCGCGGGTGTTTTTAGCTCACCTGAGCCAAAGGCTCAAGATGAGCTATTGGGATGTCCCTGTGTCCAGAGTCCGTCGTCGTGCGTCGTCGTTAACAATTGCTTCAAATGACATCTCCTCCTATACCGTTTTTTTGGGAATCATTGGCGTCATGATAATTTGGCCATTTTGTGCTAAAAGATCGTTTTTTATTTTGGTTTGTTTAATTTTGGTCATTCTGAGATTTAAGGGGTGAAAATTAAACGCCCATATGTATCAATGGCCCGTTTCATGAAACATCGTAAACCTATCGTATAATTACGCACCATTGTCTGATTAACGATAGCGTTGATGAAGTGCATTTCTATATATGGCATATAAGATCGTAAACCACCTATAGTACCGTATCGTATATGTAAGATATGATACAATTTACGATTGTTTCATATCGTATATGTTGATGAAACGGGCCTCAAATTCGTAACAGAAATACCTGGTTGATAAAACGGTTTTGAAGGTAGAACGGGTGCTAAAACGGAATGACTAAAATACGCTATGTCCGAAAATGTCAGTATTTTTCTGCATTCTCTTCTCAGAAAGAATACTCACAATAGAATGAATGTTAAGGCCATTTTACATCTGGTAAAAATCCTCGAGTACAAAAATTAAAAATAAATACAACTCCAACTAAGTTCGTAAATTGTTTCCATTACACAAACGACTTGGATAAAAGTAAATAAAGGTAAACAATAGTGTGTTTGCATATCATTCACGGTTTACCTAGCACAAATTACAGGATAATGGACGGAGGTGTGAATCTTGAGGCTTATGTTTGGGTCGAATTATATGTCGCCGGCGATAATTGACATCTTTGTTGGTCAATAATAAGGATATTTTGGGGTGTTGAATTTTCGCCATTCGTAATAGGTGGCCAAACAGGCCAATTATTAACCACGGCCAAGTATTCCCAAAGTACGGTACCGCTTTACAAAATTCAACCAAACTTTACAGAAAGGTTCCTTGGGCCAAGCTCTTTCAAATTTGTTCAAAGAATTAAAAACAATGCAGAACTAAAATAAGGAAATCTTAAAAAAAATCTTCTTGTCAAAATCTGCAAGGGCCAGAGCTTAGATATTTGGCACATAGCATTGTCTACAGGACCTCGATCAAGTTTGTTCAAATTATGCCCCTGGGGTCAAAATTGGCCCGCCCCAGGGGTCACAGTTTTACATAGAGTTATATAGAGAAAATTTCAAACGTCTTCTTCTCTGACACTTATATGGCCAGAGCTTTAATATTGGGTATGGTGACACTTTTAAATATCCTTTACATATTTGTTCAAATTGTTAAGGTCTGTTGCATATCTAGGTCAGTCCTGGACATAAATCATTATCTCCATTTTTTCAGCTATTCTCAGGTGAGCGAAATATGCCCCATGGGGCTCTTGTTTTATAAGAACCTCGGCTACATTTGGCGGCCAAAGTGGTTTCATACAGTCCATCATTATAGACATTGGTGTTGGACCAATGGTCTTTCATGGTAGACTTAAACCCATTACCCCATAAATACGCCTTTTCACGCCTCAAATTTATTCCTCCAGTGTGGAAAATAGTTTAGTTCCACTTTATACAGTCATAAATATTTACCAGGAGAAATATTTTCTATATTCTTGTAGATAGTAGCTTAAAGGAGGCTGATATTTTTATGTGCATTAAGTAGATGATCTTTTCTGATTTTAGTGAATCCAAAATCCGGCCACTGATGAGAGGTGCTGTTGAGACCAGACTGAGAATGATCACTCCATATATAGACACCTGGCCACAGGTTGGTACAGTTCCCTTGAGTGACATATCAATAAAAAAGAAGTGGAATTTTTAAGAGATATGGCATCTAAATGCATGACAAAAAAGCAATGCTGAAAACTTCTGTAGCCAAGTTTATGATTAAATGGTGAGAGATTTGTGTAAGCGGTCCTATGGCTCAGTCGGTAGAGCACTTGCCCAGTAAGCAAGGGGCCCTGGGTTCGAGTCCCTGTCTGGCTGCATATTTTTCTTACAATGTTACATTTGGTGCCCAACATAAAAAACCCGTAGGACGATATGTAACTGGTAGAGTGTAAAGATATTATATTAAGAAACTCGAGGAGTGTTCTTAAAGTAAGAATTCAGGACAAATTCTTGTGTAGAGGGGTGTGTCTAGCTGGGTTGAGTTAATGATTAAATGATGAGAGATTTGTGTAAGCGGTCCACAGACGCTAAACTAGGATAGTGAGTGAGTGTGAGTGGTCCGGTGGCTCAGTCAGTAGAGCACTCGCCCAGTAAGCAAGGGGTCCCGGGTTCGCGTCCCAGTCTGGCTGCATATTTTTCTCACCATGTTACATTTCTAAGTGAGTTATCGCCATCAATGAATCCTCATTTAACCATCACTTCATTAAATACGCATTTCAATGCCTTTAATTATTTTTAAGTGTAAGAAAAGGAGTCCTTAACTAGGTAGTTCTGGAAATGGATCAGGGTGGGCATTTTAAGTATTTTACCAGATACATGTAGAAACTTAATGCACTTTATATTAGCACCCATAAAGACATTTCTATGAGGACTTTGTGAAAGGTATTTCTATGTTGGGGGACAAGGTTAAATGATACAGGGGCCAGTTTCATAAAACTTTGTACGACAAATGTTGCCGTAAGTCAGATTATAAAAGTTTCAATTATGATTTATTTCTCCATCTAATCCTGCCTTGTGACATCTTTTTGGAATCGTCTTAAAAAGACGATTTTAAAGAGATGTCAATAGACAGGATTAGATAGCGAAAGCAGAAATGAAATGTATTTTAAAGTTTTGACTTACGACCGTTTTTGTTGTATGAAGTTTTATGAAACGGGCCCCAGAATCCTACCTGAGATGATGTTTAATTGTGGTTTATTTCAGGCCATGGCTGTACTAGCGTTACCTCAGAATGCCCCAGAAGCTCTCTCTAACCTACTCAAACTGACAGATGAAATCTGGTACTACGCTGGAGACAGATCCACAGATGTGAGACTTTACCTTACATTCCTGACACTTTACTTCATAGCTTGTTTCTTTTTTTTGAAGACAGGCGTCCACCTAAAGCAGTTCCCTAGTAAACCAGAATGCTCTTTAACCCCATAACTTCATAAATAGGTAATAGCTTAAAGCAGGTTGAAAGTAAGGCGCATTCTGCTTTACTTTCAACCTGCTTTTAGTGGTCATTTATCTTAAATACATGTAAAAGCTATGGGGTAATGGGTTAAAAAGATTTAAGTTCTACAAGTAATTTTATACCTGTGACAGTGGTCTAGCAGTAATGTGTTAGACTGTCAGGGGGTTGTGAGATTGATTCCCTGTCACACCAGGACCTTAAAATGAGATTAACCCTTTGAACCCTAGTCCCGCATATAGGCGTCTTTTCAAACAGTGTACATGTGAATAGTACACTTGTCCTGTGCAAACAGTGAAGGCCCAGATCAGAGGGCTCCGAAAGGAGCCCTCTGATCAGGGTCTTCACTGTTTGTCAGTAATGCCAAAATTGACAAAAACAACTCTTAAAAGCCAGAAATGGACTAGACAAAAATCGAAACTGGAATTGTCCATTTAAAGTTTCAGGGAGGAAAGAGTTAAAAGGAGGCTCCATGTACCAGGGCTATACACTGGGCATGTAAAAGAACCAAAGGGCACTATCAAAAAAGATAATGGTATCACCTGGGTTCCTTTGTATAAAAATATACCAAGTTATAGTGTACTTTCAGTCTGAATGACCGCTCAGCCGACTGTACAATTACTCCCCTGATCATTGAGCCATCTTGCCTAGTATATTGAGCACTGCTAACATATGGAGCAATCAAATGCAGCCGCAGTACCGGCTCAGACCCTTCACAGGTACCTATTTTAACCCCTGGGTGGAGAGGAGCAATTCGCGGTACATGTCTTGCTCAAGAACATTCCTGTACATCATCGAGGATTCAGAACAAATCCCCTAGTAAAACAGCTGGTCCGGCTTGGGGATCGAACTCACGACCCCTGGTACCGTAGTCCAACGTGTTACCACTGGACTACTACCGCCGGTATCTGCTGCCCTCATCCTGGGAAGTCCAGTTGGTAGAAATGGATGTAAATTAAAACAAAATTACTGTCAAACTCGATACTTAAAACTCGCTTAACCCTTTACCTGATAGCATTGTTTCAAGTATTGAAGATATGTGACTACTTAAAGCAGGTTGAAAGTAAAGCAGAATGCGCCCTAAAGCGCATTCTGCTTTACTTTCAGCCTGCTTTAAGCTATTAACTGCTAGAATAAGCAAAGTATTAAATATGACACATATTCATTACGGTATAATTTGGAACTATTTTCTTCAGCGGATGTATAAAACGCATGTGCTAAAAGTCGCTTCTATAAGGGAAAGGGTTAAAATGATTTTAGCAGTATTTCATAGGTTGAATTTTGATATTTTGATCTCACTTAAGTGAAAAAAAAACGTATTACAAAGATATAAAGTGGCTAAGCCACATTTTAACTTTTAAATATTGCGTATGTTTGACCTAACGGAAGTAAGTATTATGTAGTTTCGACTGTCATTTTATTTTGTCTTATTGGCATTGTTTTTGTCTCTCAGGGAAAGCAAGACTAAGGTTTTGTTATTCTGGTGGCAATTGTAATGTGACGGCTAGCATCAGTCACTTGGATTAAGCTTCATTATAACGTTAGTTTTCTTCTCCGTTTTCTCAAATAATGGTACGCAATGCCATATTATACTTGCTTTGGCGCCTTCATCGCAGTAGCATCAGTACCATCTGATTTTATTGAATTATTGTACAGGCTGTGGTGTAATGGGTTATTTTATACTTTCAGTTTAACTGGTACACTAAGCGTGTAGCTCTAGCTGGTGTATATAAGGCTACAGAAGTGTTCATGGTTCAGGACAAGTCAGAAGATTATCAGGAGACATGGGGATTCCTAGACAGACGAATGGCAGACTTCACTGCACTCGGAAAAGTGTCAAGAAGTGTAAGGCTGCTTTTTACATGAAATACATGACTTTTCCACTGTATGTATGTAAAGTATTTAAAACATTCAAATATTAAATGAGTTTTTAACTCAGTGTCCCCTAGTGCTACATACTTGCATCTTAATCTTTAACCCTTTAATCGAAAGCCTGTTTCTAGTTTTGAAGACAGATGACCACTTAAAGCAGGTTGAAAGTAAAGCAGAATGTGCCTTAGGCACATTCTGCTTTACTTTCAACCTGCTTTAAGCTACTATCAGCTCTGCTAGGATGTAGGAATGTTTAAGCTACCGCCTATATTTACTCTGTTAGTGAATGAGTGATTTTGTTAGGCCGTAGTAGAGAGGTCTTATGGCATCTATATGCAAAGGAGAGTAATTGGTTAACACATTCAACCCTAGTGAAGAGTATACTCGTCATCAACAAACAGTCATCATATGAAAAATATACTTGTGTCCTATGCAAATTGTGCAGTTCCTGATTAGAAGGTTCCTGCAGGAGCCCTCTGATCAGGATCTGCACTGTTTGTAATTTTGCAATACATGTATATTGTTAAAATCAACCCTAAATTAGTCAAAAGTGGACTTGACTTCATTGGAAATTGAAAATTCCCTTTACCAGTTTACCACATAGTCTATTTCTACTTTGATTTGAACTGTATTTTATATATTTCAGGGTCAACAAACAAGAACTGTTCTTTCTGAAGCCTGCCAAGGCTTGTACATTATTGTAAGTATATGCTTGGCACAATACGACCTATTGAGTGTTTTAAGTTTTGAAGACAGGTGACCACTTAAAGCTGGTTGAAAGTAACGCAGAATGGGCCTTAAGGCGTATTCTGTTATACTTTTAAATTGCTTTAAGCTACCATCTGGTAGGATATAGAAACTATTTCTAAGGTTGCATATTCATGAAAATATCAATTGAAATTATTTTCTTTAGTAGGTACCGAAGGATGTCAAATAAGGCAGGTTTTACTGAAACTACCCATTTTGATAGCACACATATTAACTCATTGAGCCCTAGTGACGCATATATGCGTCGTTTACCAAATGTTTACCTGTGAAATGTACACTTGTCCTCTGCAAACAGTGAAGTCTCTGATCAGAGGGCTCATGCAGGAGCCCTCTGATCAGGGACTTCACTGTTTGTCATTTTTCAATTTATTACAAAAAACAACCCTAAATAGTCTAAAATGGACCATCCTTTATTGCAAACTGGAATTTTCCATTGGAAGTTTCAGGGGATAATGAGTTAAGGATAGGCATATTTCATCTGAAAACGTATATTCTTATTCATACAGTTTTATACAATATCCAAAAGTTTATACCTTCATGTCTTTTGTTTTCAGGGCAAGAACATATTGGGTGCAAATGCAAGAGCAAGATGAATCGTTCAAACTCCTGTTACAACATTGCCAGGAGTAAAGGGACCTTTTGGAGAATTACAAACAGTGTAGATCTAGATCGGCTGCCTCATAGCTGAACCCATTACTCCATGGCCTGTTTCTAATTTTGAAAACAGCTGATCACTAAAAGCAGGTTTAGAGCACAGGTTAACGGTGCGTTGGTCTACAATCCCTTAAACATCAGCCAAATATCATACAATATCATGAAATTCATTTTCTAAAACCAGCAATTTTTTTGCGTCATATACAATGTATATGACACAAAAAAATTGCTGGTTTCAGAAAATGAATTTCATGAATTTTTATGATATTTGGATGATGTTTGGTGGGGTTGTAGACCAACGCACCATTTACCTGTGGTTTAGAGTAAAGCAGAATGCCCCTTTAGATGCATTCTGCTTTACATTCAACCTGCTTTAACTCTTTCCTCCCTGAAACTTTAAATGGACAATTCCGGTTTCCATTATAGTCTAGTCCATTTCTGACTTTTAAGGGTTGTTTTTGCCTATGTTTGACATTATGGCAAACAGTGAAGACCCTGATCAGAGGGCTCCTTTCGGAACCCTCTGATCTGGGTTTTCACTGTTTGCACAGGACAAGTGTACTTTTCACATGCACACTGTTTTAAAAGGACGCCTATATGCGGGACTAGGGTTCAAAGGGTTAAGCGACTATTTGCTAAGCTATAGAAAAAAATTCTTAAGGTACATATTCATGAACTATTTTCTTCAGTGGAGTCAATCAATTAAAGGTGTAAAATGGTGTATTCATTGAGCAATTGGTTAATAAGAGTCTGCACTGCTGAATTTGATTCTAGACAAAATGCTATGTAACAAACAAACAAACCACATGCCATGGTGCAACATGGTGGCTGACCTTGGTCTATATTGTTTGGAATGTCTAAAGGTTTCATCCCTCACAATGCTACTCATTTATATAAGACACTTGGATATAAACAGTGCTTGCTAGGAATGATATACAGTAAAACCTCTCTAATACAACCACTACATTGTGTGAATTATTGGGTGTTGAAGACGGGTAACTTCTTAAAGCAAGGTGATAGTAAGTCAGAACTTTCTGTTTACTGTAACCTTGCTTTAAGCTGTCAATTTACTTTTAAATGATCAATTAGCCTTCATTTTAGTAGTCGTAATAGAGAGGTTTTACAGTAAACAGTGCTTGCTAGGGAGGACCAGAACTGAGTTCAGTAACAAACTCATGTTTTAGATAATGCAGGGCTGCCATTTCTCCGGATTTTTCTGAAATCTTTCGATTTGTATTTCAACAGATGGAAGCTTAAAACAGGCTGAATTTACTTTCAACCTGCTTTAAGCATCACGTGTCTTAAATACTAGAAACAGACTATGGGTTAAAGGTATAATGCGGAAAATCGGGCTTGGAAAATTGAAAAATTTGAAAACTTAGGATTTTTGTTATCATCTTATGGCAGGCCTGATAATGTCGGGCTGCAGCATGGTGATATGTAAACACAGATGATTGCATAATACCAGAGCTTTCTGTATTATTTCCATCCTTCATAAAGAATTTTTCTGCTTTACTTTGCATCTTATTTTAAGCAGTTAACAGCATAAACCAATACAAACTAGCCTTTTGAATGTTTTTTTTTTACTACATTGTATTATGATATCTCCTTACGTACAGAAATTCATAGTCTGTGGTAAAAAATTTTTTTTGTTTTTATGTGAAATTTATTTATCATACAATTTGCCAAAAATGGTAATGATTGTATTTGTGATTTTGTATTGTTTTATGTAAAATAAATTCATATAAATATAGTCTTTGGTTCTTTTATGTTTATGTTCTGTGAAAACTGTAAAACTTCTCTATTATGACCACTTAAACAAAGGTATAAAATAGAGGCGACAGCTTAAAGCAAAGTGATAGTAAAACAGAAAGCTCCACTTTCCTAAAGCAGTCACCAGCATAAACACCCGATAATTAACATACTGTAAAACAGGTATTTTTCGCGTCATGAATATTTAGCGTAATGCGATTTTGCATTAATTCGCGACATCATGCAATGTTTCTAGCAGGTGGTAGCTTAAAGCAGACTGAAAGTAAAGCATAATGTGCCTAAAGGCACATTCTCCTTTAGTTATCCCCTGCCGAAAGGCAGAGGGATACTGTTTTAGGTCCGTCCGTCCGGCCGGCCGTGCTTGCGTCCGTCACGTTTTCCGTCCGCAACTGTATCTCCGAAACCTATAAACAGATTTGGATTAAACTTGGTATACTTATTTGTCATCATAGGAGCACCGTGGGAAATCAAATTTTTTTCAGAAAATTTTAGGAATTAATGAGTTATCTGCCCTTTTTGTGTTAAAAATGCTGTCCGTCCGGCCGTGCGTCCGTCACGTTTTCCGTCCGCAACTGTATCTCCGAAACCTATAAACAGATTTGGATTAAACTTGGTATACTTATTTGTCATCATAGGAGCACCGTGGGAAATAAAAAAAATTTCAGAAAATTTTAGGAATTTATGAGTTATCTGCCCTTTTTGTGTTAAAAATGCCATATTTAACAGTTTTTACACTCTAGCAACTACAGTATTCAACATATTTTGTTTATACTTGCACACATTGTCTATAAGTACAAGTTCTTGCAGATGTGCAATTATTGTAAAAAAAGGATACTTGTGACAAGTTATCTGCCCTTGATGTACTTAGAAATGCTAGAAAATGCTTTATTTTGGTATTGTTTACATACTAGAGCCTATCAATATGCATGGATTTTTCAAAAAACTTTCTTGAATTATGTATGGCTATTAGTTTTCAAACGAATTTGATTATTGTTGAAAACGGAGAAATTAGTCATGAGTTATCTGCCCTTGATAAGTAAAAAAAAGCCATATTTAACTGTTTTTACTCTCTGGCAACTACAATTATGAATGGATTTAAATGATACTTGCACACGATGTCTATAAGTAAAAGTTCTTGAAGGTGTGCAATTATTGTCAAAAAAGGATACTTGTGGCAAAAGTTATCTGCCCTTGATGTACTTTGAAATGATAGAAAATGCTTTATTTTAAAATTGTTTACATCCTAGTATCTATAAATATGCATGAATTTTGATAAAAAAAATTCTTAAACTATGTATGGCTATTAGTTTTCAAATAATTGTTATCATTTTTGAAAACGGAGAAACTAGTCAACAGTTATCTGCCCTTGATGAGTCAAAAAACCATATTTAACAGTTTTTACCATCTAGAACTACAGTCTTTAATGGATTTTGATTTAACTTACACATGATGTATATAAATATAAGGGTAGCAATTATTGTCAAAATAGGATACTTTGTGGCAAGAGTTATCTGCCCTTTATGTACTTAGTAATGCTCAACATGGCTTTATTGTTTACATGCTATTGTGTACAAATGTGAATGGATTTTGAAAAAAAAATTAAATCATAAATGGCTATTATTTATAGAATGAGTTCAATTATTATCGAAAATGTGCAAATTAGTCAAGAATACTCTGCCCTTGATGAGTTGAAAATGTGTTTACACTCTAGTAAATTCTACAGTTCTGAATTTTTTTTAATAATACTTGCACACAATTATAAGTTCTTAAAAGTGTTTAATTAATGTTGAATTTGAATCAAGAGTTACCTGCCCCTGTCATACTTAGATTTATAATGCTACAAACGGCTTTATTTTTTGTATTGTTTAGGCTTTAAAATGTACAAAATTGAATGGATTTTATAAAACTTTGTAAAAAGCTTTTGAATGTTGATCTTTAAAGACAGGTGATCACCATTTGCCCCTTCCTCCCACAATAAAGTTTGCCACTTTCTTCTGGACAATCGCTGTGGCAGGGGATATCAGCTCTAAGGTGCTTGTTTCAACCTGCTTTAAGAAGTCGCCTATTTTCAAAACTAGAGACATTCGCTAATTAACGCGTAAATAATATTCTCGCCAATAAAACCGGTGTTACAGTAATTGAGTGGTCATATTAGAGGTTTTACTGTACATGTTTACCAGAGGAAACGGTTTCTTCACCAGTATCCTTCCTACTGCTACTGTAATAATTTTAAGTATTAGGCCTGAGGAAACGGTGTAGACCCTGATCAGACTGCTCAGATACTGTTTGCCATTCAGTTGCACCTTTTGGATAAATTACTGTATGATCAAGTTTTATAATTATTTCAGGGCCCATCTGATCTGGGTCTACACTGTTGGCATAGGATAAGTGTACTCTTAGCAGGTACACTGTAATGGATGAGTATACTGCTTGTTAGTTATCAACAAGTTCAACACTGGTAAAGTCATTAAAAGAAAGGGTTTTTTTGTTGGGTGGGATGATGCTATTTACCATTGAAGTCAAGTCCATTTATTATACTTTTAGTCTTTTGGGACAAAAGAATTTGCTTGATAAAATCCCATAAAACTTACTGTTTTTGGAGGTATGAGCTTAAATACCGAAAAAATATCTCTATTACGACCCCTAGAAATAAGGCTAATTGATTGTATAAAATACAAGTGACGGCTAAAAGCAAGATGAAAGTAAAGGAGCTTTCTGTTTTTCTTTCGTTTGCAAATCTTGTCATCTGCTGATGTTCTAAAAATAGAATTTTCTTTTCAAAACAGGGTCAGAGTGTCAAACAGTTTGGATCCTGATGAGACGCCGCGTTTCGCGGCGTCTCATCTGGATCCAAACTGTTTGCAAAGGGAATCACTGTGGCACATATATCCGCCGCTCATAGCATGCAAAGAGTTAATAATATAATAAACGGGGATAAAAACAAAAGAGACACAACTTCACCTTTTAATCCATTTAATTTAATCTATCATAATAATATATACACTGTAGTACAAAATGGAATTTCATTTACTCCTAAGAGGTATAAGATGATATTGATACTGCCCTTGCAATTCCCTGGCAACATGGCAATACTCTATACAATGAAGCCGTAGTATGAACAGGGGTCAAAGGTTATATAACATTTGAGTTGAGTCTGAGATTGCTCTCAAACGTTTGATTGGTCAGATTTGAGCTTTCGCTCAAATCTGACCAATCAAATGCTTGAGAATCATCTTTGACTCAACTCAAATGTGTTAAAAGCACAGGGCCAGGCCTCAAAATTATAAAAGTTTGAGTTAAGTCTGAGATAATTCTCAAGCATTTGATTTGTCAGATTTCAGCTTTTGCTCAAATGACCAATCAAATGCTTGAGAACCATCTTGGACTCGTCTCAAATGCCTTATTAGCATAGGGCCAGGCCCCAAGGTTGTAAAGTGCCTTTTCAAATAAGACTACTCAAAGTTCAATATTTCTCCTATTAGAGTATATTGATCCTTTTTGAAAACAGTGTAGCCCCTGATCAGACAGCTTCTGCACTGTTTTTATAAAGGATCTGCCTTGGAGAAGGGTTACATTTTAGACAGGATACTTTATTTCTAAAGAGTAAATATTACAATTTTCTCTATTATTTAACAGAAAGTGTTAAGCTTCAGAAATAAGACTAGATAAGCAATGAAAAGAAAACAGTAAACAGAAAACAGAAGTGTATTAAACTATGAAGAGTTTACAGGGATACATGTGGAATACAGAGATCTATACTTCAGCAAGGCAATATTTATAGTTCACCAGTATATGCTATTGAACATCAGTTATATTACATAATAATAATTGCTTTAAAACGAAGTGTATGTTTACCATGGCAACAAAAATGACTAATTCAGTAGATTTAAATTTAAATGCAAGATGTGTCCTTCAGTAGTAAGGCTACCAACAAGACAAAGGCGGATCAATAAGACAGGTTGCAGCTTAACCCATTACTCCATAGATGCACCTTTTAGCGCATTCAACTTATTCCTCCACTGAAGTAAATAGTTCTAATTTATACAGTTTTGATATATAATATGAGAAATATTTTCTATTTTCTAGTAGATGGTAGCCTAAAGCAGGCTGAAAGTAAAGCCAAATGCGCCTTAAGGCGCATTTTGCTTTTCTATCAACCTGCTTTAAGTGGTTTATTTTCAACCTAAGTGGTCACATGTCTTCAAAATTAGAAATGAAATAGAAATATACTATGGAGTAAAGGGTTAATGCAAGTTGGCCTGTATTTGTATGAGAGTCATCTAGTATAAACATTGACAGAGAGAGGCACTACTATAAAAGCTGAACTTTTACCATACATGTTTCATTTAATCTAGACCATGTATTCATTCAATCATTTTATACCAGTACAAATTCTACAAAAATAGACATAGTTAGAAAGACAACAAAGATAAAAATTTACAAGCTTTCAGATCTACATTCCACAGAAATTTCATCAGTATTAACAAATACAACACATTTTAACAAGACTGTCTGGGAGCTTTTCACTCTTGGATCAAATATCGTTAAGATTTTTGGGTGGAGTGCCCATCAGATGATGAAGCCTTTGGTATCGTTGAAAAATTAATGAATGCTTACAGCAGAGCAAAAGTAATGCATAAAGTTTCTTTTCTCTGAAATTTTTACATTAATTTTTCTGCTTTAAACTTTAAAAGGACAATTCCAGTTTCCATTTTAGTCTAGTCCATTTCTGACTTTTAAGGGTTGTTTTTGTCCATGTTTGGCATTGTGACAAACAGTGAAGACCCTGATCAGAGGGCTCCTTTTGGAGCCCTCTGATCTGGGTCCTCACTGTTTACACAGGGCTTGTGTACTATTCACATGTGCTCTGTTTGAAAAGGACGCCTATATGCGGGACTAGGGTTCAAAGAGTTAAGCAGTTTATTTTGAATAATCACTGTGTGTTGGACTCCACCTCTGCTGAACATCCCGTTTACTAGTAAAAATTTAGGATGTGGAAATATGTTTGATTCTCAGGCTTTTTTGTCCAATTGCATTTAAGATTTTAAGACTTTGGTGAAACTCAAAAGTCTTGTTCAATATCGATGACACAATTTTGCTCAAGACATTCACCCATGAAACTTCAAATAGACAAATCCAGTTTCTTAATAAGTCTATGTCAATTTTTTAATGTTTACAATTGAATTTTTAAAGGTATTGAAAAATGACAGGGCAGAACCTGATCAGAGGGCTCCTACAGGAGCCCTCTAATCAGTGTTTACACTGTTTGATCAGTACAAGTACACCTTTGTAAACGACACATATGTGCTTCACTAGGGACTAATGGCTAAAATTAATAACCACATATTTCAAAATTAAAACATAGTAGTTTAGCTGCATTTTTACTTTGAAATCAGGAATGTTTGACTTAAAGAGAACTCAAATTATTAAAATTTAATTACAGTCGTATAGGAAAGAATTACTAAAGTAAGCTGGAGTTATTGAAAAATAATGAATTAATACAAACAAGGTAGATCCAGTCATCGAGGTTGACCTTAAATGAGAGTTTGTGAATAAAGGAGATAACGAAACGGGCAGAGAAAACTGGGCTCAAAAAGATATCAGTGTAGAAAGACAGCAAACTGCATTTCTGAACTTGTATAGTAAAAATATCGAAGTCTAAAAACAAAATGATATCTGAAAATAGATTTGAGCAGATCAGTAGAGATTCTTTGGCATTACAATAAAACTAAGATTTTGTTATTACTAACCCGTAAAAATCCTAAAATTTGGGACATCCTGTAGAACTGTTGTAATTATCCTAATATTTGAACTAATTGCTTTCATCAAAGTTATTTGTTCAAAAGGTGCAAACTGAATGACAAATAGTGCAGAACCTGATCAGACTGCTCCTGAAGGAGCAGTCTGATCAGGGTCTACACTATTTGCTTAGGCAAGTCTGTCCCTAAACTGAAGGAGCAGTCTGATTAGGGTCTACACTATTTGCTTAGGCAAGTCTGTCCCTAAACTGAAGGAGCAGTCTGATCAGGGTCTACACTATTTGCTCAGGCCAGTCTGTCCCAATTCTTAGGGTCATTACGGTAGTCAATATAGTATTAAGGGACCAGTCAACAGAAGACTTAGAGGTAAACTTAAATAGAGCTGGTTGTTTAATGCAGGTTAAAATAAGAGTTGTCAGAGAGACAACAAAGCTGGCCGCCGGCACATTTTGAAACTTTAAAGCAGAGTCTGAGGGTTTCAAACCTTTTGCTTGCAGGGAAAGGTCTTGTCCATATAAACATGCATATGAGATCAAATATGAAAGCAATACCTCAAAGGACATAGGACTTATAAGCATTTTCCGAAACCTAAACGCAGATTTTGAAACCTAAATGCAGGCCTTAAAGTCAAGGTCAAGGGGGTCAAACTTATGTGCAAAGAAAGATCTTGTCCATATACACTTGCATACCAAATATAAAAGCAATACCTCAAAGGACATAGAAGTTATGAGCATTTCCTAAAAACTGTTTACGCTTTTCACGAAAACGACTATGTCGGGTTTATAGCATAAGCTGGTCTTGCACTATGTACAGGCAAGCTAAAAGTAGCTTTTTGCATTATCTTTATACTGCATGAAACAGCCAACTGTGTTTCGAGATCTCCATCCTGCCTCTATTAGTGGTCATCTAATAAAATATTGACAGTAATTTATCAGCAGCATAAATTATGAAAATCTGAATTATGTTGGTGGGCTCCATTTTGAAACCACAATGAATAGAGTCCTAACAGAAATTGTAAAGATTATCTACTAAAATAAATACACTAATTAATAAGGTACAGTATAACCTATGTTGAGCGGTCATTTAGACCATTACCCTTCTCCTGCATAGATACACAATTTAACGCATTTTTTTTTATTCCTCATCTGAAGAAAATAGTTCCAAATTAGACAGTCATGAATATGTATCATAAAAACTATTTTCTATATTCTAGTAGATGGTAGCTTAAAGCAGGCTGAAAGTAAAGCAGAATGCGCCATAAGGTGCATTCTGCTTTACTATCAACCTGCTTTAAGTGGTCACCTATATTCAATACTAGAAACAGGATATGGGTGCTAAATGCAGTATAACTGTAATATAGAAAGCTTCAAAAGGATTTCTGCATAGTTTTTGTCCTGCATTTAATAAACACTTTCAATGGCTGCTTATAACCATTGTCTTCAACGGTCTTCATGCTAAGGTAAAGATTGACAGCTTAACACAGGTTTGACTTTATCTACATGTACTTAAATAATAATCAGCTAAATAACATGTATATATTTATCATGTACCCAATATACATTGGGAAACATGTACAAATTTATCATGTACCTAATATACACTGAGACACATGTACATATTTATCATGTACCTAATATACATTGGGTAACATGTACATATTTATCATGTACCTAATATACACTGAGAAACATGTACACATTCATCATGTACCTAATATACATTGGGAAACATGTATATATTTATCATGTACCTAATATACACTGGGAAACATGTACACATTTATCATATACCTAATATACATGTGGAAACATGTACACATTTATCATATACCTAATATACATGGAGAAACATGTACACATTTATTATGTATCTAATATACATTGGGTAGCATGTACATATTTATCATGTATCTAATATACATTGGGTAGCATGTACATATTTATCATGTATCTAATATACATTGGGTAGCATGTACATATTTATCATGTATCTAATATACATTGGGTAGCATGTACATATGTATCAAGTATACTTAACAACACATTAACCCAAATATATATAATGAGTAACAGGTACATATATTTATCATATTTTACCCAGAAACATACAAAATATTAACTATATGCTTTGGGTCAGTTCTGCTGTTTTAAAATTTGATTCATGCCTTAAAAAGGCAGCAATACAGAGTAATAAATTACTGATTTCTTTGGCTCCTTTAGTTTTATTTTCAAACAGTGCAGACTTGATGAAGAGTGGCCCATTTTGAGCTCATTATGCAAATCAGGAACCAATTTTCTGGATTTCAAATTTGACTAACATGCAAAACCCCAAAAGTAATACATAAAATAGATCTACATACATAGAGATAATAAATATAGAATAAACATAACCATTTTCAAGCAGAATAAAATAACAGCTATACAAATCTGCTCAAATATTTCTTGCAAACAAAACCAGGTAAATTAATCAAGACCTACAGCATAGTCTAAGGTCACATAATCTAGGTCAGGTTTTCACATGTGTTTCTAGATCAGTTGCATTCCAACACAATCATACTTTAAAACTTGTTAAACAAGGTAGAGATAATTTAAGTTTTTTATACCCTATCTTAAATCCATTTCCCCATAGAAGTGACTTCAGACACTTATCTATTCCTCACAGGATTGCCTTTACATGCTTCTACATGTACTAGGGTCTGAAATAGGGTCATGGGAAACTTTTCATGGATTCAGATAGATGAATGCTTATAACAGCCTGAATGTAAAGCAGAAAGCTCCTAAAGTAGGGTTCTGCTTTACATTCAGAATGCTTTAGACATTTATTTGTTTGAAAACTCTATGGTCTTGGATTAACCCATAACCCCATAGCCTGTTTCTAGTAATGAAATTAGGTGGCCACTTAAAGCAGGTTGAAAGTAAAGCAGAATGTGCCTTAAGGCACATTCTGCTTTACTTTCAGCCTGCTTTAAGCCATCATCTGTTAGAATATAAAAAATATCTTATAATATATATTCATGACTGCATAAATTGGAAACTATTTTCTCGGGTAAAGGAATAAATTAAAGGCGTAAAAAGACATCTTTTTACGCCTTTAATTTATTCCTTAAGTAGTACTATTTATGGGGTTATGGTTTAATACTTTTCAGTCAATGTACTGTAAAATGATACTTCTATTGTGTACTATGATCAGATGATAAATGGCTACAAGGTAGTCAAAGAATAAACAACATATCCAAAAGCATAGCACTATGCAGTTTGCGTATTATGTATGTGCTGACAGATCTAATGTATAACGGCTAACCACTATTCCTTGTGTACATAACTTATAAACTACTCAAGATAATTTCACAACCTCCATCCAATTAAAACAATCTTCCTTACTGAAAATACAGAATACAATTCTTATAGCAATATTGCAAACTCTTTCTTTACAACTTTCATTAACAACAATGTGTCCAACAGCAATATTGCAAACTCTTTTTTACAACTTTCATTAACAACAATGTGTCCAACAATGTGTCCATTATTTTTTTCAGCTACCAGTTTCAAACTACTTTAACCCTTTGAACCCTAGTCCCGCATATAGGCGTCCTTTTCAAACAGTGTACATGTGAATAGTACACTTGTCCTGTGCAAACAGTGAAGACCCAGATCAGAGGGCTCCGAAAGGAGCCCTCTGATCAGGGTCTTCACTGTTTGTCATAATGCCAAAAATGGACTAAAACAACCCTTAAAAGCCAGAAATAGACTAGACTAAAATCGAAACTGGAATTATCCATTTAAAGTTTCAGGGAGTTAACCTGTTCTTCCTCATATGAGCCTTCAGTCACCTAATTATGTTAAAGACATACGACAGCATAGAGAAGAGGAAATTAAAGCAGAAACCAGCTACTATACTTGCAATTTCAACTTATGGCTATGGAGGATAAAGTTAAGACTGGAATGTAAAAGATTCAATATACTGGTACACACAGTTCAGACTGTATTAACCCATTACCTCTTAGCCTATTTCTAGCTTTGAAAACAGGTGACCACTTAAAGAAGGTTGAAAGTAAAGCAGAATGTGCCTAAAGGCACATTCGGCTTTACTTTCAGCCTGCTTTAAGCTACCATCTGCTAAGATATAGAAAATATTTCTTCTAGTACATATTCTTGGCTTTATAAATTGGAACTATTTTCTTCAGTGGAGGAATACATAGAGGCGTAAAAAGGCGTTTTTAAGGGGTAATGGGTTAAGTGACCACTCAACGAGGACGAGATACTTTGATGATATGATATCTTCCAAATCAGTACAAAGAAAGAATCGATTGAATCTACCACAATTACATCTGCCACATCCTAGTCTCAAAATCATTTGAGAATCAATTCAATAACTAACCCTTTCCTCGACAGAAATGTCATAGAGGTTGACTACCTACTCCTACACATAAGTTCCAATTTGAATATTCTGTGATGGTGTTGAAAACAGGTGCCAGCTTAAAGCAAGATGAAAGTAAAGTTTTACTGAATATATTTCAATTGTTTTTTTCTGCATTGTTCACATTAATACAGATGATGTCTGTTCTATTGATAATAATAACCAGTATAGCCTAGATCTATCATTATTTCCCTCTTTCAACCAATCCAATCTCAAGCAAATCTATAACATATCTAAGCAATTTCTTATAACATACAGTGGAGAAAACGTTATTCTTTCCCAATAAACGCGTTTACGCTATAACTATTATTTTCACTGCAAACAGTTTGGAGCCAGATCAGACGCCGGGTAACCCGGCGTCTGATCTGGCTCCAAACTGTTTGCCACAGATAAACATGAAATGTCAAAAAGTTGTTCTTTTCTACGTTTTAGTGTTTTGCGTTTGCGTACGTTTGCGTTTAAACGGGAAAGAATAACAGATTCTCCACTGTATATGCACCAGAACTTTCCACCAATGAGAAGAACACACATTTCCAGGGAATTATACAAGCCTTAGGGCTTCAGTTAAGATCAAGTAAACTATATTTCCAGCATGTTCTCCCGTATATCCGCTACAAATCCTATCTCTCATAGAGACTATTCTAATGAATAGTCGTACCATAGGGTTTGGTACAGGCATAAAGATTTTAGCTTTGGACATACTCCCCTTATCAGGAGCCCTGCAGTCTGAGAAGGGGGAGGGGAGAACAGTAAGGATATTTTGACTGGTTGGGAAATAAGGCAGCCTTGTTTACTTCAATTACACTTAAAATGTGGCTAAGCCACGTTTTAACTTTGAAATATGGGTATGTTCCACTTAAGCGAGATCGACTTATCAAAATTCAACTGATGAAATACTGGTACGATCGATTCAAGCGAGTTCTAAGTATCGCGTTTCAACTGTATACATGTATATGCTTGACTTCAAAATACACAGATCGCTGTTAAATATGCAGACTTTACAATAAAACCTTTCTATGCTCTCGTTCTTAGAGAGCAGAAAACAAGACATCCAGACATCACAAATAGCCTAGATCTAGTTCAGATGCTGAATAACTCGGAATCTAGATCCAACTTGTTTGTCACTGTCTGATGGTATATCTGTTGGTAGTGATGACAAAATCTTAACATGATAAAAATGAACTGTTTACACGCTAGCGACAAAACGATAATTACCTTTCCAAACAGTTTGCACCCAAATGAGATGCCACATAATGTGGCTTCGCATTCAGACCCAAAACTGTTTGACACTGATCCTACGTTGACATTTTGAACATTCTGAATTTACAAGAGTAGCAGACGACAATTGTTGCAGACGACAAAGAGTTAATCAAAACATGAAAAGACTAGATTAGTGGATGGAATCAGATAATGGATGTTTAAAAACCATTTCTTTCATATAACCCCCTTGGGAAGCCTTATTTGATAAACCATTCCCAACACATAAGCACCTTAGGAGACATCTACCTGTACATAACAATGCACTCAAAATGACTATTCACTGATTGTATACAGTACAAGTGGCAGCTTACAATGATATTCAACTATTCCCTCCTTACAACAATGCTTACCGCTGTTCCCTTAACTCTTTCCTCCCTGAAACTTTAAATGGAAAATTCCAGTTTCCATTTTAGTCTAGTCCATTTCTGACTTTTAAGGGTTGTTTTTGTCAATGTTTGGCATTGTGACAAATAGTGAAGAACCTGATCAGAGGGCTCCTTTCGGAGCCCTCTGATCAGGGTCTTCAATGTTTGCATAGGACAAGTGTACTATTCACATGTACACTGTTTGAAAAGCACGCCTATATGCGGGACTAGGGTTCAAAGAGTTAACAAAACATTTTTGTCTAACTCTTTCACTGCTGTAATATCTGCTTAAAATTGTGGTCTGCTGTTTTGTCTAAAAGTTAGGTATTGCATATTTTGACAGAAGAAACATAGAGATGAGTGACATACAGTATGAACTCAGACCAGATGCCTCGTTACTCAGGGTTTGATCTGAGTTCAAACTGTTTTCAAATGTAAGCCAAGTCATGCTCAAGGCTGCCATTTCTCCGGATTTTTCCTAAATCTTCGGATTTTTTTTCTAGTATATGGAAGCTTAAAGCAGACTGAAAGTAAAGCAGAATGCGCCTTAAGGCGCATTCTGCTTTACTTCCAGCCTGCTTTAAGTGGTCACATGTCAACAAAACTAGAAATAGGCTATGGGGTAGAGGTACAATTCTTAAATTCGCACTTGAAAAATGCAAATTTGGAAATCTTCGGATTTTTCATGTCAACTTATGGCAGCCCTGCATGCTCATTCCCTCCCTATAACAACTCCCTCCAGACAACATACACAATCTGTGTCTCCCATTTGGTGTTGTTGTAGGGAGGGAGCTGTGTAATTCTTCAGTCTATATTGTCATCAGCAACCATTCATTGTAAGCCAGTCTTTAATGCTAAATGTACAATCAAAATAATGCAGAAATTATTTTCATACTGCATTAACCCTTTACCTTATACAAGCGCCTTTTAGCGCATTCCGTTTAATCCTCCGAGGAAGAAAATAATTCCAATCTATACAGTCATGAATATTTATCAGAAGGAATATTTTCTTAATTCTAGCAGGTGGTAGCTTAAAAGCAAGCTGAAAGTAAAGCAGAATGCGCCTTAGGGCGCATTCTGCTTTACTTTCAACTTGCTTTAAGCAATCACCTATTTTCAAAACTATAAACAGGCTATGAGGCAAAGGGTTAAGCAGCCATCTGTTTTTAAAGACCTCCAGGCTTTATCAATGAGTGATCACTTAACACCAGACTGACTGTACTCCATTATTTCAGGTTTTTGAAGTTTGCCAGCAAGACTGAATTAACTTATTCTTTATCTTTATATCATTATTCCATTCTTGCGTGCAACACCCCTCAGAATATCAGGGGTGACAAAAGCTGTATGCAGATTTTCAAAATAACATTCTATAATAAAAGTTTAGCCTTATAATCTATAGCTAAATACATTGTAACTAACATTGGGTTTACAAAAATACCTCTGACAACATATAAAACACTTGATACAAATGTGGAAAAATGAAAACATACTCTATGATAGGATAACATGATGCATAAGCTCTGGCCTTGACCATGAGGCAAGGCATTGGAATGAGAGGAGTGTATAAATATACTACATAACATACCCCCCAACCTGTACTAACCAGCCACTCACTGCATACACACGGACAGTCACTACAGCACAAGTAAGCAGCCATAATCCATCCCCCAATTTTTACGCCTATAGATTATTCCTCCATTAAAGAAAATAGTTCCGTTTAATACAGTTATGACTATGTACCATCAGAAATAGTTTCTCTATTCTAGCTGATGGTAGCATAAAGCAGGCTGAAAGAAAAGCAGAATGTGCTTTAAACACCTGTCTTCAATACTAGAAACAGACTGTATGGGGTAACGGGCAAATGAGGATCCAAGGGCAGACTTTACACATGGGAATATTTAAGTGTCATTTCAGACAGGAACTTACGACAGGTTAAAAGTAAAACAGAATGCTCCTTAACCCATTAACTCATAAGCGATAAATAATTATCAACCCTTATCTCAATACAGGGTAGTTGATTAAAGTGTGTTAAAATGAGTTAGTATGAAGCTATTGCGAAATGAGTCAAAATGAGTCAGTATGGCTTAATGGGTTATTAACCTGCTTTAGTGGGAACTTGTTTTCACAATAGAAGCAGTCTACAGGGTAATGGGTTAAACAGTGCTACTTAATGCAACTTGTAAGAGTCGCCAGTCATTCTTTATCTTTATATAGCAACGGTACCTAATTTAGCTTTACTTCTGTCATGCAATAAGCTGCCACATTTCTTACAGACTGTCTATGTATAGTTTTGCTAGTGGATGTTTATTACAGATTGGAATGTATGTGTTAACATCTGCACTAAATTCTCATATAATTAACTTGTATAACATGTCAACATATTCACTACATACAAATATATCTAACGTACCACTACCACACCTTTTCAATGATAAAAGAAGTTCCAAACATTCACCATGGCAGAGTCGGAGAGAATTACTGTACAGTAAAACCTCTTTATTACGGCCACTAACTTGTGTCAACCCTTTACTCCACAGATACCCATATTTACCCATAAGAAATTAATTCATACCCTGAAGAAAATAGTTCCAATTTATCATTTTTAGTCATGAATATGTATTGTAATAAATATTTTCTATATTCTACCAGATGATAGCTTAAAGCTGGCTGAAAGTAAAGCAGAATGCACCTTAAGGTGCATTCTGCTTTACTTTCAACCTGCTTTAAGTGGTCACCTATCTTCAATACTAGAAACAGGTTATGGGGTAAAGGGTTTCGTACATAAACTAGTGAGAACTTAATGCAGGTAAATGGTAAAGCAGAAGATTCTAGCTTTTCTTAACCCTTTACTCCCTGAAACCTAAAATGGACAATATTAGTTTTCAATTTTGTCTAGTCCATTTTTTACTTTTTAGGGTTGATTTTTACAATATATGTCAAATGACAAACAGTGTAAACCCTGATCAGAGGGCTCCTTAAGGAGCCCTCTGATCAGGGTCTACACTGTTTGCATAGGACAAGTGTACTCCTCACAAGTACGCTGTTTTCAAATTACGCATATATGCGTGACTAGGGCTCAAAGAGTTAAGCCCTGCATTAAGCTACCACTGGTCTTTCTTGCGATTCTGTGATTTTTGCGTTAAATTTTCACTAACAGTAATATCAGTTAAATGGAAAATGGTATCCCCATGCTTCTACAATGACGATCCAATGAACACAAATTTAATAGTACAGTAAAACCTCTCTATTACGACCACTAAATAAGCTTAAGTTTTGGCGTTTTGGGCAGGTGATTGCTTAACCCATTACCCCATAGCCTGTTTCTTGTTTTAAAGAAAGATGATTATTTAAAGCAGGTTGAAAGTAAAGTAGAATGCGCATTCTGCTTTACTTTCAGCTTGCTTTAAGCTATTATCTGTTAGGATAAAGAAAATATTTCTCTTGATACATGTTCATGACAGTATAAAAAGGAACTATTTCTTTAGTGGAGAAATGAATAAGGCATAGACGTAAAAAGGCATTTTATTGGGGAACCGGTTAAAGCTAGGTATAAGTAAAGCAGAATCTGCTATAGGAGCTTTCTGCTTTACTTTTTTCTTTCTTTAAGCTGTGACCTGTATTACATACGGTACCAATCTTTGGACTCATTGTCAGTGATCATAATTTGCTGTACACTGTATCAGCCAGACACTACTTGAAAACTAGCACTAACATAGTGAAACATTAAACTGTTAACAGTAAAATGATGTGAAATATACCCTACCAATACATTAACACTAATACAACAACATCAAAATAACCAAATTTTCTACAAACCTAACAAAATCAAACATAAGAATATATCAACAAGTCATTAAAACAAGTCTGTGCTCTATCAAACCCTATCATACAATCAGAGAACAGTAAAAGGTGTACTGATTACCAAGTCAATGAAGATTTCTAACGACAGATCAGTGCTTCATTCGGAATAAAAGTTATACAGAACAACCCTACTTCAGATCAGAGCCTTATTTCTGCTTTACTTCATGCTTCATGAACCATTACAAATATTTCCGATATCCTAGCAGATAGTAGCTTAAAGCAGGCTGAAAGAAAACAGAATGTGCCATATGGTGCCATTCTGTTTTACAGTCAACCTGATTTAAGTAGTCACATGTCTTGAAAACTACAAACAGGTTATGGAGTAAAGGGTTATTTACCATATTTGGGAGATTTTTTCAAACATTTCAGTTCAACGAGTTTCCTCACCCTTTCTTTTCTTGAATACAAGGCGGAGATAATATATCTACAACATAGAACCTTAAAGCTCCCAGTAACTAATTACAATCCAAACCTATATACAGTGAAATATCTCTATTACCACCACTAAAAAGAAGGCTAGTTGATTGTATAAAATACAGGTGAAAGCTTAAAGCAAGATGAAAGTAAAACAGAAAGCTCCTAGAGCTTTCTGTTTTAACTTTCATCTTACTTTATGCAGCCACCTGCCTTAAACATAAAATAATAATGAACTTAATTTAGCGGTGATTAGAGAGTGTTTGTACTGTATAAGGTCTTGGTTATTGCAGACATATATCTTTGTGTATCTTTGACATAACAGCAAAACAGTGATCATTGTTCACAAACCTTTCGGAAGCACTAACAAAACCAATACAACAGAGTAAAATAATATGATGAAGTGATGCTTCAGATCAGAGTCTCTCTATCAGGACTTAAACAAAATGAAAGTAAAGCAGAAAGCTCATTAACCCTTTACTCCAATGTGCATATTTATATACTTTAAATATATTCCTCCTCTGAAGAAAATAGCTCCATTTTATAATGTCAGGAATATGCATCATAAGTAATATTCTCTATATCCTAGCAGATGGTAGACTAAAGCAGGCTGAATATAAAGGAGAATGTGTGTAAGGCACATTTTGCTTTACTTTGAACATGCTTTAAGTGGTCACATGCCTTCAATTTAGAAACAGGCTACTGGGTAAAGGGTTTAAAGAAGCTCCTTTATTTTACTTTATTCAACCACCGAAAAGGCTAAAAATAAAGGTTGGTTAGTTGGAAGAAAATCCAAGTATAAACTTTCAAAATTGAGATTTTTTTTTCATTAGTTGAGGAAAATAAAAGTAAACCTTTGGATTATGAAATAAACAAACAATCAACATACAGTATACAGGTATGTTGTATCTCAAGATATGTGTGTTTTAAAAATAAATTTCTCAATGAAAGATAGCATACACCCAAACTAATAGAAATAAATAGAGAAAAATTTCTATGTGCGTGCAATAAAAACAAATATAGACAGATATGCTTTACAATTTATAGGAATCTAGAAATAAACACCAATCAACCCTTCTCCTGTTAAACCTTTCCTCCATAGATACACCTTTTTACGCATTGAATTTATTCATCCACTGAAGAAAATAATTCTAATTTATAGTTATAAATATACACCATAAGAATTGTTTGATATATCCTAGCAGATGGTAGCAATTATTGACAATTTTTGAAGACGGTGTAGACCCAGGTCAGACGTCTTGACATAAGAAGGTGTGCTATCATGGGGGAAGTTTTTGTCTTACTTATAAGCCAAAGTAATACTTTAAATGATACATATTCATTGTGGGCGGAGTTTATTGTATATATATATGAATATTCAGCAGAAGAAGGGTTAATGATTGCTCATTTACATAGATATCATGAATATAATTTAGTGCAATATACATGTTTTCTCATGTTTCCATTGCTTCAATTTCAGAATCATCTCTATCAAGAATGTGGTCTAGACTTAATCCATAACCCTATAAATATGCCTTTTTACACCTCTAATGTATTGCTCTGCTCAAGAAAATAGTTCCAGTTCATATATATCACAATAAATATTTTCTTTATTCCAGCAGATGATACTTAAAGCAGGCTGAGAGTAAAGCAGATTATGCCTTGAGGTGCATTCTGCTTTACTTTCAGCCTGCTTTAAGCTACTATCTGTTAGAATATAACAAATATTTCTTATGCTACATATTTTTGACTGTATAAAATGGAATTGTTTTCTTCAGTGGAGAGATAAAATAAAGGCGTAACAAGGCATTTTTATGGGGTAATGGGTTAAGCATTACTGTCAAACTTGTGTTAAGCAACCATAGAAATTAAATAAATGTATGCATCAACAGACAATATGATAGGCTGCAGCTTGATGCAGAAATAAAGTAAAGCAGAAAGCGCCTAAACGAGCATTTTACATTTCTTTTATTCTTTAATAAATGTCCCTCATCTTTAGGCATTTTTATACTTCTTCACTTTGTAGTTACTTAACACAGATTAGACAGCATTAAAAAAGAATAATAATGTTTAAAATAAACTTTAGTCATAAATCTATAACATGTTAACTAACTGAACATCAAAAGGTCAACAGATCCTGAGGTTTAACAATGATATATTTACGCTAGAACCCCTCTATTGCGTCCACTAAAAAGACGACTGATGGTATTAACCTATTACTCAATAAAACACCTTTTTACACCTTTGATTTATTCCTCTACTGAATAAGATAATTCCAATTTATAGCAATAAATATACACAATAAGAAATATATTCTACATCCTAGCAGGTGGTAGCTTAACCCTTTGAACCCTAGTCCCGCATTTAGGCGTCTTTTTGAAACAGTATACATGTGAAAAGTGCAATTGTCCAATGCAAACAATGAATACCCAGATCAGAGGGCTCCTTACGGAGCCCTCTGATCTGGGTCTTCACTGTTTGTTATAATACAAAATATTGACAAAAACAAGAAATGGACTAGACTAAAATGGAAACTGGGTTTGTCCATTTGAAGTTTTAGGGAGGAAAGAGTTAAAGCAGGTTGAAAGTAATGAAGATTGTGCCATAAGGCTCATTCTGCTGTACTTTCAACCTGCTGTAATTGGTCATCTGTTTTCAAAATCAGAAACAGATTAAAGAAAGATGACCATTTAGCAGAAAGCTCCAACTGGACTTTCCTGTTTTACTTTCATCTTGCTTTAAGCTGTCACCTGCCTTAACTCTTTCCTCCCTGAAACTTTAAATGGACAATTCCAATTTCGATTTTTGTCTAGTCCATTTCTGGCTTTTAAGAAATGTTTTTGTCAAAATTGGCAGTACTGACAAACAGTGAAGACCCTGATCAGAGGGCTCCTTTCGGAGCCCTCTGATCTGGGTCTTCACTGTTTGCACAGGACAAGTGTATTATTCACATGTACACTGTTTGAAATGAAGCCTATGTGCGGGACTAGGGTTCAAAGGGTTAAGGAACATTTAGTGGTCATAATAGAGGTGTTCTACTGTGTGTGATTATGTTTCAAAAACAATATATACATACTGATGAGAATAATAACTAATGGACCAAAACTACAAGGAACTAAACCAACACGTTCTTATATCTCCAAATACCCTATGATATGACTTTTTATTATAAGAATGATCTCTTCACTAAGAGGATTTGGTAGAGGCAAAGATTTTCATTCTTTAGAACTACAATCAAACTTGAGTTAACCCTTTTCCCAATAGAAGCCCATTTTAGCGTATTTAGTACATTCCTCCACTGAAGAAAATAGTTTATACAATCATTGATATTTATCTTACAATTTATTCTATATTCTAGCAGATGGTAGCTTAAAGCAGACTGTAGTAAAGCAGAATACACCTTAAGGTACATTCTGCTTAACTTTCAGCCTGCTTTAAGTAATAACCTGTCCTTGAAACTAGAAACAAGCTATAGGGTAATGGGTGAAACCATGCTTGACAGTTATATATTTCAGAGAATTAAAAATTTCTCTAAAAACACTTTATCTTGCTATACTTAAGGCCTGTTTAAACAATGTTTCTTAAACTGATAAAGTACTAGGAAAGGGTTTAAAACAAAAAACAAAAATTAAATTTGTGTCCTTATGAGATCCCACATTACTCCTGATCTTGAAGCAAACTATTAACAAGTGTAGATCAATTAGAACAGAGAATCTAAGGTTAATACAGAGCTCTAGATAAGGGGCGTATTTCCAAAACCTTTATCTTGCAATAAACCATATGGTGTCACTGCTCATTAGAATCGTCTCTTTGAGACGATTCTAATGAGTAGTGAGACCATATGATTTGATGCTGAAATGTCTTATGAGTGTGAAAATGTTAGATTTGTTCAGTTAACTCCCTGTTATCTGGAGCCCTGTTAATATACAATGTCAGATTGGTAACTTAAAGTAGATCGACAAGATCTACCAAATGCAGTATATCTGTAGTACAATAAAATATAGAAGTGCATACCAAGTTTAGTTTGATTCTACATATACAGTCAAACTTGTAATAACTCTTTCAACACCATGGACCTGTTTAAAATAGGACCATATTTCAAATAACTCATTACATTTGCAAACAGTGTAGATCCAGATCAGAGGGCTCCTGTAGGAGCACTCTGATCTGGGTCTACACTGTTTGCCAATTTATTTTATAGCAGTATTTATTAAACTACCTATAATTCAAAGTAGACTGGTTCATGTTTTTGGTAACTAAAAGATCCACAAGGGAACCTAATAACTCACAAGAGTTACTTAGTATTGAAAGAGTGAAGTGATCATTCAAGAGGGCAATGCCCATAAGCAGTCCCTTGTACAGATGATTGCTAAATGCAGGATAAAAATAATGCAGAAAGATACTACAGGAGCTTTCTACATTACTTCTATCCAACATTCAAGGTTGAGAACCCCAAATGAGATTGGGCAAATGCTGGTCAAATATCTGTACTCTACTGAGATCAATAGACCATTCCCATTAACTGTTAACTCGTTCCAAACGATGCTAAAGCATGGTACGGAACAGACTGTCAGTTGATAAAAATGGCCGATCACTGTTCATAGTGTACTGATTTTGTTCCGATCTCATTAGGTCTTCAACCTTTTTTCTTTTTTTTTAACTTTTTGTATATTTCCTCCAAAAAAGGTCTCTTAACTCTTTGAACCCTAGTCTCGCATATAGGCATCCTTTTCAAACAATATACATGTGAAAAGTGCAATTGTCCAATGCAAACAATGAATACCCAGATCAGAGGGCTCCATAAGGAGCCCTCTGATCTGGGTCTTCATTGCTTGTCATAATGCAAAACATGGACAAAACCAACGCTTGAAAGTCAGAAATGGACTTGACTAAAATGGAAACAGTGATTGTCCATGTGAAGTTTCAGGGAGGAAAGAGTTAATACAAGTTTGACACATACCAAGTTTGGTTTGATTCTACACAGCAACACTAGTACACTACACAAATACCGTTCATACTTCCTAGAAGTACACTTGGACGGACAACAGATATTTTGAAGGACTAGTTACAGCGTAGTTAAATGCCTATACTAACAACATAGCATGACTCCCAACTGAAACAACATGTAAACCAATGTCATGCCCATTATGTTTAGGCCTCAGTCATACTAACTTAGCATATACCCTAGACAGCTGTGATAAAAGCTTGCACTGCAATTTCTTTTAACTCTTTCAACACCTTAGACCTGTTTAAAATATACTTATTACATTGGCAAACAGGGTAGACCCAGATCAGAGGGCTCCTATAGGAGCCCTCTGATCTGTGTCTACACTGTTTGCTCCAATAGGAGCCCTCTGATCTGGGTATACCCTGTTTGCTAATATACAGCAGTAATTATTGAACTACCCAGAGTAGACTGGTTCATGTTTTGGAAGCTAAAAAGATCCACAAAGGAACCTAATAACCCATTAGAGCGACTAAGTGTTGAAAGAGTTTATCCTATGAATCCAGAAATTACTTGTTTACTCAAAATGTATTGTGTTAGAACATTGAAAATGACTTGTTTTGTTAGGTATGATCAGTTCTCAAACTTGTGTAAATGTACACTGCTTTTAAAAATATCCTGCATAGTCCATATGTGTGACTAGAACCAAGTATACTGGTACATTTAATTAAGCTTAGGTTAAACAAAACATTCTCTGTTTAATGTTCTGTTTTGCATAATTTCTAGATCAAACATGAATGTATACCATGATATGACACTGAATTTACCGGTATGTAACAACAGAGCTCTAGATAAAAGAGTATTTCAAAAACTAAAATCTTTATTTCTGCATTAACCCCTATGGTGTTACTACTCATTAGAATCATCTGAAAGAGACGATTCTAATGAGTAGTGACATAATAGGATTTGGTGCTGAAAAGAAGACGAAAATGTTGGATTTCTTTTATCTGGAGCCCTGTATGTTTTACAGCTACTATCAATGGGCATAAAGTAAAGAGGATTAAACTTCTCTAAAATATGTTTCTGCTTTTCCGATAATTATTTAGTACATACTTCATCTTCTTGATAAAATACAGAGAAAGACTTGGTTACTAAACAATGTGATATGATTTTTGTATGATCAGCATTCAAATATCTTATGAGATCTAAATCCATCCAAAACAATAAATTTCTTTCCTTTAATCCTAACACCTACTCAAAATCACACTAACACCTGCGTTCATCGTTGTCATCAGCATTAAGTCTCTTCTTACCCTCTGCGTTCAGTCAAATCAATTTTATGTGAGCAATCATTCAAAAATGAATTGTTGACATGTTTTAATAAAGTTTGCTGCATTATGCATAACAAAAGAAATGCTGGAATTAGCTTCGACAGCTTTCGACATTTCTTTCATCCTTCTTTAGCCCTTTCTGAGATAAAAACGCTTCTTGGCAACTTAAACCTATCTCTCATTGATATGTTGTTTCTTGTTTCTATCATGCCCTGTTGAAGAGCCATGGAAAACTTTTGTAGTATCCTGACAGCTGAGTGCTTAAAGCAGACTGAAAGTAAAGCAGAAAGCTCCTTAGGGAGCTTTCTGCTTTGCTTTCAACCTGCTGTGAGCAACCAATTGTCTAACAGGGTTAAACAGCAAATTTTCTATAGAGATCTCCATTGATCATTAATGAATGGTCACTAAAACCAGACCTGACTGAATGCAAAGGTAGACATAGTAATCTGTCAGTGTTGAACTCTACTAAGGCAAAATTCTAATTTATAACCACTCAAAAGACTAAGACTGGTGGCTGCTTAAAGCAAGATGAAAGTAAAGCAGAAAGCTCAATCAGAAGCTTTCAGCCTTCCTTTCATCCTAGGTCCAAGGTTATAAAGCTTTTGAGTTGAGTCTGAAGTCGTTCTCAAGCATATGATTGGTCAGATTTGAGCCTTAGCTCAAATCTGACCAATCAAATGCTTGAGAACGATCTCAGACTCAACTCAAACTCTTAATAACCTTGGACCTAGATTTAAGCAGCCACCTGACTTTAATGCAATCAAATATACACCCTATCAAGTGGTCGAACATACTGAACTTTACTGTTATATAATATCATTTGTGCATTGGTATCTAAAAATATATTCCCATTCATACTAAGAAGCTTGAATATTTCAATATAGTGGACAGTATGGCAGAGTCTCCATTGTGTGTCAAACTGGGTACTCCTTCTACATCAGAGCTCCAGATAAGGGGAGTATTTCAAAAACTAAAATCTTTGTTTCTGCATTAAACCCTATGGTGTCACTACTCATAAGAATCGTCTCGAAGAGACGATTCTAATGAGTAGTAACACCATAAGGTTTAGTGAGAAAATGTTGGATTTGTTCAGGAAACTCCGCTCTTATCTGGAGCCCTGCTACATGGCTTGACTGGGCCAGTTGAAGAGATGATGAGAGACTATCAGGAAATGGTCTAGGTCCATCAGTGATCAGGTACAGAGATATACACAATTTCTCCTACTTTATAAGAGTTCCAAATGGGTAATCCCATAGTTTTGATGATATTCCAAAACCTGAAACAACAAAACAAAAGTATTATCTATTTTTCAACAATCAACCAATTCACTCTGATCATGACTGAAAAATATTGTCGAACACATTCCCTGCCATATCAAATGCTTCTATTTTTTGTCTGCTTTAGCTTATTAACCCATTACCCAATAAATACGCAATTTTAATCCTCTTATTTATTCCTCCACTGAAGAAAATAAGTCTAATTTATACAGTCAAAAATATGTGTCCTAAGAAATAGTTACTATATTCTAGCAGACGGTTGCTTAAAGCAAGCTGAAAGTAAAGCAGAATGTGCCTTATGGCACATTCTGCTTTACTTTCTACCTGCTTTAAGTGGTCATCTATCTTTAAAACTAAAAACTGGCTATGACGTTAAAAATTTATGCATTTTTTTCACTTACAAAACATTAGTATGACTGGCAAACAGTAACACAACATCTGATCAGGATCCAAACTGTTTGCATATGTCAGTGTTGTTGGCCTTGGCGGTGAAATGGAGACAAGTGAACACCTAACCCTTTCAACCCTAAATATCTCTTGTGGGTATTTATAATCCTTTTGGACTCTTCTAGTACAAGAATTTTGAACCAATCTGCATTTTTGGTATGACATCAAAAACCAATGAAAATATCAAACAGTGCAGACCCTGATCAGAGGGCTCCTACAGGAGCCCTCTGATCATGGTCTACACTGTTTGCATATGTAATCAGTAATCTCTACAGAGGGCTGTAGGATTGAAAGTGTTAAAGCAAGGTGACAGTAAAACAGAAAGCTCCTAATAATTAACATAATTTAGTGGTTGTAACAGAGAGATTTTATTGTATGTGGAAAGAAACAACAAGAACTCTGGCGACTCAGATATCTCATCACCAAGAACTGCAATCAGAAATAACATAGCTATAAAAGCTTAACCCATTACTTAATAAATACACATTTTGACGACTTAAATTTTTCCTCCACATATAAAAATATTTCCAATTTATACTGTCATGAATATGCACCATCAGAAATAGTCCCTATATCCTAGCAGATCTGAAATATAAAGGAGAAGGAGAATTCTGCTTTACTTTATACCCGCTTTTAGCAACCATCTACCTTACAAACTAACGAGGAAAGGTACATTGGATCATTCAAACATTTGAAACATCTTGTGACTTGTAAGTCATGAAGTGTCAATATGAAGCTTCGGGGTGAATGTCTTAACCCATTTCCACATAAATATGCCTTTAATCTTTTCTTCAAAAGAAGAAAATTGTTCAAATTTATACAGCCATGAATATTTCATAAGAAATATTTTCAATAAATTAGCAGATGGAAGCTTAAAGCAGGCTGCAAGTAAAGCAGAATGCACCTTAAGGCGCATTCTGCTTACTTGCAACCTGCTTTAAGAGGTCAACTGTTTTCAAAGCAAGAATAGGGCTATGGGGTAATTGGTTAACACATTTATGATTATTTGTGGTTTCTCGGAGATGGACTCACCTTTGTTTTGATCTTTAAAATGATGTTTTGTATGATATGTTTTAAGATTCTTGAAGTATGTGAGGGAGGGTTGACCATGATGGAGGTAGTAATGCACTAGGTCATAACACAAATAGCCCATGATGGTTCCCGCAAAGAACACCAGCGTTACAGCAGCTGGGCCCAAAAATGTGTAGAACCCATAGATAACAAGACTCATGCCAGTGGCAGGAACCACAGGAAACACAAGGCGGTGACGGTCCATTGGAGACTGAAAACACAAATAAAACATAGGTAATGAAATCTAAACATTCTACCGGCCAATTGTGACCTGGCCCCAAGGTTATAAAGAGTTTAAGTTGTGTCTGAGTTTGTTCTCAAGCATTTGATTGGTTAGATTTGAGCAAAAGCTCAAATCTGACCAATCAAATACTTGAGAACGAACTAAGACTCAACTCAAACTCGTTAATATGTTCTTGGATCCAGCTGTACTAGAACAGTTTGAATAAAGACAAGAAGCCAAATAAATTGAGATCTGATCTTAATCCAAATGGTTAAACACATGTCTTTGGGTTTCTTCAATCTAAATAAACAAGGAACTTAATGTTGTAAATTATGCTGACAAAGCATATACCATGACAGGTAAAAGGTTGACCCACTACTCCATAGATATGCATTTTTACGCCTTTAATTTATCAATTCACTTAAAAGTAATATACCAAGTTAAAGTCTACTTTCAGTCCGAATGACCGCTCAGCCGACTGTACATATACTTAAGAAAATAGTTCCAATTTATAATTAAAAATATACATCATAATATTATCTATATTCACCTATTTTCACTACCAGAAACAGGCTATGGAGTTAAAGGTTAAAAGCATGTGAACATACTGTTAAACCTGTATTAAGCTACCATTCAGTGAATGACAGGAGCTATCTGCTTAAGCAAATGAATGTAGGTGATGTTTCCATTTTGCTTTGGGAAAGGGGAGTTAAACTGAAATCAATCACACAAATTGAATCAAAATTGCTTCTCTTCTTTTTCTTTTTGTGTTTAACTCTTTGAACACTATGTTTACTTTTGTGGGTTATTACTTTTTTAGGTTCCCTTGTGGGTATTTTTAGTTACCAAAACATGAACCAGTCTACTTGGAATTCTGGGTAGTTTGATAAATACTTTGCTAAATTAGCGAACAGTGTAGACCCAGATCAGAGGGCTCCTATAGGAGCCCTCTGATCTGGGTCTACACTGTTTGCAAATGCAATGAGTATATCATTAAACAGGTCCTTGGTGTTAAAAGAGTTATATTTGTTATATCGGGGGGGGGGGGGGGGGGGGGGGGGGGAAGAGATTGAGAGGTGGGTGGGGTACTAACCTTGTGATGCTGCCCATGGAAGAGGAAGTGAAGAGAGATAAGGAACTTGGAAGAGCTAGGTGGCTTACAATGGAACAACCACCTGTGGACTATGTACTCCTCAAACGTCCACAACAGCAGTCCACATACAAATAACAACGGAATACAAGCAGATGTAACCTCCAGCGCTGAAAATAGACAAACATGGTGTTACCAAACAAAGTTGCAATTGACAGTGCACAATTCATAGATTGTGTTAACCTTTTACCCCGTTTATACGCACGATTCTCCCACCGAGGAAAATAGTTCCAATTTAAACAGTCATAAATATGTACCGGTACCAAAAGAAATATTTTCTATATCCCAGCAGATCGCACTGACAGCTTAAAGCAGGCTGAAAGTAAAGCAGAATGCACCTTTGTGTGCATTCTGCTCTATTTTCAACCTGCTTTCAGTGGTCACCTGTCTTCAAAACCTGAAACAGGCTATGAAGAAAAGGTTTAACATTAGTGCAAACTTTGATAAAGGTCCATTCAGTGACATAAGTATCAGAAGAAATTTTTTCTATATTCTAGCAGATGAAAGCTTAAAGCAGGCTGAAAGTAAAGCAGAATGTGCATTAAGGTCACATAACTTTAATACTAGAAACAGGCTACGGATTTAAGGGTTAAAACAACTACAACTAGAATACTGACCAGTCAGAAAGGGCCCCACAAAAGGAGTCAGGAGGAGAAAGGCACAAGATAAAACTGCAGATTTTATACTAATAAACACTTTCAGCAAGTTTTGTAAGGATCCAATATAAAATGTTTGTGTTAAGAAAGCGGACAAGGCTGAAACAGTCTTTTTTTTTATAATTCAAGGACAATAACTCTGAATTGCCTTATGCGATTTGAGTAGTTATCGAACTTGGCTTAGATTTCATACCAATAAACCTTTTTAGCAAGTTTAGTGAAGATCAGATAGAAACAGTTGTTTCAGTAAGGGAGCGGACAAGGCTTAAACAGCTATCTTTTAATAATTGAAGGGCAATAACTCTGATGTGCCTTAGGCGATTTGGGTAATTATCATACTAGATTATATACCAATAAACATTTTCAGTAAATTTGATGAATATCCAATACAAAATATTTTTGTTAGGAAATTGACAAGGCTGAAACAGCCATTTTTTAATAATTCAAGGGGTATAACTCCAACATGCCTTATGCAATTTGGGTGATTATCGAACTTGGCCTAGATTTTATACTAATACACATTTTCATTAAGTTTGGTGAAGATTGGATAAAAACTACTCGAGTTAGAGAGCGGACAAGGCTGAAACAGCCATTTTTTAATAATTCAAGAACAATTACTCCAACATGCTTTGTGCGATTTGAGTAATTATGGAACTTGGCCTAGATTTTATACTAATACACATTTTCAGAAAGTTTGGTGAAGATTGGATAAAAACTACTAAAGTTAGAGAGCGGACAAGGCTGAAACAGCCATTTTTTAATAATTCAAGGGCAATAACTCAAACATGCCTTATGCAATTTGGGTAATTATCGAACTTGGCCTAGATTTTATACCAATACACATTTTCAGCAAGTTTGGTGAAGATTGGATAAAAACTACTTGAGTTAGAGAGCGGACAAGGCTGAAACAGCCAGTTTTTAATAATTCAAGGGCAATAACTCCAACATGCTTTATGGGATTTGGGTAATTATTGAACTTGGCCTAGATATTATACTAATACACAGTTTCAGCAAGTTTGGTGAAGATTGAATAAAAACTACTTGAGTTAGAGAGCGGACAAGGCTGAAACAGCCAGTTTTTAATAATTCAAGGGCAATAACTCCAACATGCTTTATTGGATTTGGGTAATTATCGAACTTGGTCTAGATATTATACTAATACACATTTTCAGCAAGTTTGGTGAAGATTGGATAAAAATTACTCGACTTAGAGAGCGGACAAGGAAAAGTGTGACAGACTGACAGACAGACAGACTGACTGACTGACTGACTGACGGACAAGGCGATTACTATAGGGCACCCACCTCTCGGTGGGGCCCTAATTATTCACACATTATGTTGCAATATGTCTCTTGGGGTTTCCTAGAATTTCTTACCTCCTAATCCTATCACATTCCACAGGACGGTTTCCTGTTGAAATATTGAGAATGAGTACCAGAGAGAGTAGAGGAGGATCGGTACCCAGTACAGGAGAACCATCCACCAGTAAGATTTGGAACCAAACTCGATGAAGTTCGAGTAGAATAGGCGTAGTGATGTATCAACTGGACTGTGTACCCACTCGTAGTACTTGTCACCAAGGTCTCCTACTTGCCAGAAAATTGGCTTTGACCAGTCTATAAGATCCTCCTGAAACAGAAAAAAACCATTTCCATGGTGAGCCCTTACATCTTTGCGGCCATTTTATGTCAAATCTTAACCTTAAAACTCAATGGCCTGTTTCATGGTTAGACTATCATACAGGCAATTTAAGTCATAGCTTAGCAACCTTCACTCTTCTTTCCATAGAAGCACCTTTGAGCAACTCTGTATACACTCCCATAAATGTGCCACAAATGAGTATATTTGTATTCAGTAATGGTTTTGAAATCAGGTGGCAGCTTAAAGCAAAATGAAAGTAAAGTAGAAAGCTTCTATAGGAGCTTTCTGCTTTTCTCTCATCTTGCTTTAATGAGTCATCTGCCTTTGACATAGATGGATATACATGGAGGGGAGGCTTATAACTCATTGGCCTGTTTTACAGACATTTCTTAATCAAATTAAGAAAGCAAAACCTACCATTACCACCATTCATCAGAATTATTCTGTAGGTGTTACTGACAGTAGAGACCATACACATCTAGATTTACCCTTTACTCCATGGCTTGTTTCTAGTACTGAATATAGTAGTAGACTTCACCCTTTCCCCCATAGAAGCGACTTTTAGCATATTTAATTTATTCCTCCGCTGAAGAAAATAGTTCCAGTTTATACCCTCATGCACATATCTTATATAGCCTAGCAGATTTTAGTTTAAAGCAGGCTGAAAGTAAAGGCACATTCTGCTTTACTTCCAACCTGCTTTTAGTGGTCACCTGTTTTTCAAAACTAGAAACAGGCTATGAGGTAAAGGGTTAAAGCAGGTTGAAAGTAAAGCAGGATGCACCTCAAGGTGCATTCAATTTCTGCTTTACTTTCAACCTGCTTTCGCTAGCATCTGCTAGATTACTGTTTATGACATGAACCTTACACATCTAGATTTACCCTTTACTCCATGGCCTGTTTCTAGTACTGAATATAGTAGGAGATTTAAGGCAGGTTGAAAGTAAAGCAGGATGCACCTCAAGGTGCATTCTGCTTTACTTTCAACCTGCCTTAGCTAGCATCTGCTAGAATATAGAAAATATTTCTTATAATACTTCATGACTGTATAAATTGGAAAAGCTTTCTTCAGTGGAGGAATAAACTGAAAGTGTTAAAATGTGTATCTATTGAGTACAGGGTTAATTAATTGATGCGGCTGGACATCATAAATATCTGACATACATTGTTTCTAAAACTGCCCCTGCATTATATTGTAGACAGCTCTTCACCTTGGATGGTGAAATGACCACTTTGCACGTCTAGATCAATCAGTCAGCGAAACTGGGTCTGGGCCGCCTGGTACTTTAACACGTCTAGATCAATCAGTCAGCGAGACTGGGCCTCTATACCTTACATGTCTAGATTAAACTGTACCAAAAGACGGGGATGAACAGCAAGTTCCATACTCAAAGCTTTTACTTCCTATGACAATAATTGGAACATAAATTGTCTGAAGCCTAATGGGTTGGCAGTAATGGGGGGATTGTAAGCTATTGTAGTAGTGTGCAGGCTTGTTTCTTGCCTGTTTCAACTGCTTTCTATCCTCAGTGGCGCCTGCCGTATTTTCCAATCAAGACCAATTATCCTTTGACCTGCCATTTTGGCTATCAGCAAACCCAAAACAGTTCGCTAAAATATGACAAGTTCTAAAGCTTCTTCTCCTATTTATGAGAATCTAATAAGCTGTGGGCTAACTGTTCAGTTGTGTGAAGAAATACAGGCACTGCGGCCAGATCCTGATCTATACAAATGTGATATCAAGCCCTGGTGAAGAAGCGAGGTCAAAGTCACACCTGTTTTAGCTCCGCTATTGCCAGTGTAGTCGAAGCTACACAGTCGTAGCAATGGTATCTTTAGAGCCTCATATATCACATTTTTACACCACTACCTAAGTCTTTTGATGCTGAAGTATTAATTTATCATTAATAAACAATAGACTGTTTCTATGTACTGTCAAACCTACATAAAACAACTCTTTAACCCATTACCCCATATATATGCATTTTTACCTATTCCTCCACTGTAGAAAATAGTTCCAAAACAATTATACCTTGATTAATATATGCCATAAGAAATATTTCTGCATCCTAGCAGATGTTAGCTGAAAGTACTGTACACTATATTTTCTAAATCCTAGCAGATGACAGCTTAAAGCAGGCTGAAAGTAAAGCAGAAGGTGCCTCAAGTGGTCACCTATCTTCAAAACTAGAAACAGGCTATGGGGTAATGGGATAAATGAATCAATGCATCTAAAGAAAGTGAGATCTTAACCCATTATGCCATAGATATGCATAGGACCTTGGTTTTATAAAGTCTCATGCAAAAGTCTTTGTCCAGCGGGGGATCGAACTCACAACCCCTAGTATTGTAGTCGAGCGCTTTACAACTTGACCACTGTCCACTGTACAGATATAGAAGATTTGCACTATTGCCTAGAATGAAGGGAAGAGATAAAGATTGACTTAACCCATTACCCCATAGCAGATTTCTAGTTTTGAAAACAGGTGACCACTTAAAGTAGGTTGAAAGTAAAGCAGAATGCGCCTTAAGGCGCATTCTGCTTTACTTTCAGCCTGCTTTAAGCTTTCATCTGCTATGATAAAGATTTTTTTTCTAATAGTACACAATCATAACTTAATAATTTGGAACTATTTTCTTCCGTGGAGGAATAAATTAGAGGCGTAAAAAGGCGTATATATGGGGTAATGGGTTAAATCAACCTATGCATGTTTGTGTATGAATGGTCATACACAATACCAAGTTTCACTATTTCTCAGATAGGTATGACTGTAACCAAATCAGAGAGAGAGGACCTGGTTCTGCCAAGCACAGGCTATCACAGAGACACAGGAAATAACACCATCATTCCTGCCATACAAAACATGCTTCTGATAAGATAAAAGTGCACAAGGCTTAAACAACCTATTGTTGTCAATGTACCAGTGTTTTGTAATAGTTATGTCTGTGGTCTGTACAAATTGCTGTAATAGCAGACCTCCAGAATGAATGAATGAATGAATGGTGTTTTACAGCAAGAAAGGTCATTTAGAGCCAAATGCACATTCTGCTTTACTTTCAGCCTGCTTTAAGCTACCATCTGCTAGGATATTGAAAATATTTCTGATATTGCCCATTCATTTACTGTATATAATGGAACTATTTTCTTCAATGGAGGAATGAATTAAATGAGTAATAAGGTGGATCTATGGAGTAAAGGGTTAATTAAGTTTACTTACAATGTTGCTGACATCGTTGCCAGTATGGCCATTGGCCAGCTCTGTTGTTCCATTTGCGTGTCCGTTTGCATGCCCGTTTGCATGTCCATTTGCATGCCCATTTGTGTAACCATTTATGTGTCCATTTTTGTGCCCATTTTTTACCCCATTTGTTGACTTTACTGTCCGCCTCACCTGAAAAAAACATAGAAACAGAAAATGAAACATCAAAGCCAAATTTCCAGATAAGAGGAAATGATTTAAGCAGCTCAAATATTTACCCCTCTAGGTCTTCTTCAAACACTCAGTCTTCTAGACTATTCAAATGAGTGGTCACTTAACAAAGCCTTAGGTGTTTATTTCAGAGATATGGATTTTATTATTTGCAATACTCCTTTTATCTAGACCTATAAGAAGCTCTTGTTTTATCTTTAATTTGGAAAAATACAGAGAAGATAATTACAGAAACTGTTCAATCATACTGCGCTATGATACAGGACTTTCCATCAAACATCTTTCAAAGCTTTTTTGATGTGCTGACTTTCCACATGGACCCTTAACCCTTTCCCTTATAGAAGTGACTTTTAGCACACACATTTTATTCATCCGCTGAAGAAAATAGTTCCAATATATACCGTAATGAATATGTGTCATATTTAATGCTTTCCTTATTCTAGCAGGTAATAGCTTAAAGCAGGCTGAAAGTAAAGCAGAATGCGCCATATGGCGCATTCTGCTTTACTTTCAACCTGCTTTAAGTAGTCACCTATTTTCGAAACTAGAAACAGGCTATCTGGTAATGGGTTAACCCTTTATCCCATAGCCTGTTTTCTAGTTTTGAAAAAAGGTGATCTCTTAAAGCAGGTTGAAAGTAAAGCAGAATGTGCCTTAAAGTGAATTCAGCCTGCTTTAAGCCATCATCTGCTAGGATAAAGAAAACCTATCTCATGGTAAATGTTCATGAATGTATAAATTTGAACTATTTTGTTTAGTGAAAGAATATATATTAAATGTGCTAAAATTTCTAAATAATCTTATGCTGCATGAGCTCATGACTGTAGCAAAAATTCAGTGAAGCATCTTATGTGAGGCCCATTTCTTATATTTGATGATTATGTTTGAAAAACTCCTTGAATATTAGTTTGCCAGGGTAGGGCCTCTCTAGACAAGATAAGATGGTTTGCAATATTTTGCGCAGGAGTCCCATTCTCACGCCTGTTAAGAACAATAAGGGGGGAGTCCTTCAAAGGACTGAGGAAATGTCTTTAAAGCCAATACTGTTTGAGAGTTATGTAAATACTGGTTTACCCGGCATAGTAAGGATTAAGATTTATTCACATAGTTCTACAAGCTACCTTGACAGGTATATGGCTGAGACTGGATTAACCTCGATTAGCACACATTCAGATATGAATTATTGTCTGCGAAATTTGTCATGCCAACAATTCTCATAGTTGATTTATTGGCAATATATCTTCAAGAAAATTTCATTAGAGTGTCAAACAGTTGGACTAATAGCATCTCATCTGGATCCAAACTGGTTGTAACAGTTTTCATAAATTTGCCCCTTGCATAACACTTGAACTTAGCATGCTGAAGGTTAAAACTGAGGACAGACCACAATCCTTGTCACTGTGAAAATATAAGTCCTAGTGCATGCACACTCATTTACCCATTACCATACCCCTTAGCCTGTCCCTAGTTCTGAATGTAGATCACTGCTTAACCCATTACCCCATAAATACACCTTTTTACGTCTTTTTTTTATTCCTCCACTGAAGGAAATAGTTCCAATTTATACAGTCAGGAATATGCTTCATAAAAAATCTCCTATATTCTAGCAGGAGGTAGCTTAAAGCAGGCTGAAAGTAAAGCAGAATGCGCCTCAGGGGGCATTCTGCTTTACTTTCAACCTGCTTTAAGAAGTCACCTATTTTCAAAACAAGAAACAGGCTATGGGTAATGGGTTTAAGCATAATGGAAGTAAAGCAGAATAAGCCTTTACTTTAGGCATATTCTGCTTTATTTCCAACCTGCTTTAAGCCACAATCAACTTGTCACTTGTCTTCAAAACTTGAAATAGACTATGAAGTTAAGGTTGTTTCAAGGATTCCTTGGTTTTACTTTCTACAAATAAATTCTTTTGGTAATGCATTTGATTTGCAGATCCATCATATAAACAACATTGAGTGTACAATATTTGAAGGCAAACGTATGGCTGAATCAGCAGTTAATTCAAATTAACTGAGAATTACAACATTACCATTCAAAATCTGCAGACTTCAGACTATAAATTAGAACATTTCAATTCAAAAACAGGGCAAGGTTGCATCTATAACCTTTCTCCTGTTATAACAAACATTTTGTCGGCCTTTTTTTCTTCCAATTTAGTTTTAATATATTTTATCATAAACCTATTTGACACTGTTTGACATTCTGACTGTGTTTGGAAAGAAATTTAGAAAGGTCTATTTTTAGAACAGAATGGATTGAAGACAATTTTTTCAGATGAAAGAATTACCAAGATTGCAAAGTGTTAACCTTTTTAAAAAAATTCTTCCATAAACAAGTGTACTGTAAGTCACAACCATCCAACATTTAACCCCTTCCTCCCTGGAACATCAAATGAACAATTCAAGTTTTATTCTAATTCAGTTAAGACTTTAAAGGGTTGTTTTTGTCAATGATTTGCAATAGAGCAGGCCCCAATTATAAATCAGAGGACTCCTTAAGGAGCCCTCTGATCTGGGGCTTCACTGTAGCCTATATTCAGAGGGCCCTTTTAGGATCTAGGTCTCCACTGTTTGCATAGGACAAGACCTAGTGTACTCTAAAGGTACTGCAAATAATGCAGATATGCGTGACCATGGTTAAAGGGTTAAGGCAGGTTTCTGCTTAACCCATTACCCCATGGCCTATTTCTAGTATTGAAGATAGGACACCACTTAAAGCAGGTTGAAAGTAAGGCAGAAAGTGCCTTAAGGCACATTCTGCTTTACTTTCAGCCTGCTTTAAGCTACCATCTGCTAGAATATAGAAAATATTTCTTAAGATGTATATTTATGACTAAAACAAGACTGCGCGTTCAACAAACGCTTATGCCCCCGGTGGCATCCTTGACAATATATTCTGAATCTTTTCTAAGTTCAAATTAGGTCAAGGTCAAGGTCAAGCTGAGCTTGGGTATTACTGGTGGGTTGGTAATGGTCCAAGGCAATAACTGTATAAGTATAGAAGCATTGTAGTAAGTAGTGTTGATGCTAGACGAAACGGTAAAATCTAGTTAACCAAGAAATAGCCCATTCAAAATATTCTAAGTCCAAATTAGGTCAAGGTCAAGGTCAAAATCAAGGTTGGGTGATATTGATGGATAGGGAATGGTCCAAGACAACAACTGTATAAGTATCTAAGCATTTGAATAAGTGGTGTTGAAGCTAGACGAAACGGTAAAATCTACTTAACCTGGTTACGGACGGACGGACGGACGGAAGGACGGACGGACAGGACGATTACTATATGCTCCCGCATCTGTCGATGCCGGGGGCATAAAAAGGAACTATTTTCTTCCGTGCAGGAATAAATTAAAGGTTTAGAAATGTGTATCTATGGGGTAATGGGTTAAAGCATGATAAAAATAAAATTTTATTCTTTAAGGCACATTCTGTTTTACTTCTAACCTGCTTTAAGTGGTCACCTGTCTTCAATACTAGAAACAGGCTATGGAATTATGGATTGACCACTGCAGACAACATGTAATGAAAATGGTTAGGTAAGCTCTCGCTGGAGCAAGCATCGCTGTCAATAACCACTTAACTCTTTGCATGCTCCGTAATTTTTTCGTCTGGAACAATTGTCATCTGCTACTGTTCTTATAGTACAATTTTCAAAACATCTTTTTCAAAACAGAGTCAGAGTGTCAAACAGTTTGGATCCTGATTAGACGCCGCGTTATGCGGCGTCTCATCAGGATCCAAACTGTTTGCAAAGGTCATGATGGTTTAACGGCTTGCATGCTAAGAAATAACTGTTAAACCCTTTCAAAACCACTAATTACTCGGACAGTATGATGCCTGCTTTCATGTCCTTAGCATGGGAACAGTTTCGTGCATGTCCTTTCAAAAGAACCCCGCATTTATAGAGATACTTAACATCGCAGTGACACTATCAAAAGTTCATCTCCTACTGGATCTCTCCGACATGGGTTTTAAACAGTTTTTGACACATCTATGGCTTTTTGTAACATGTAATAACAAGTTAGAACTACTTTACATAAGAAAGACCAAGGCCAAATAGGCAATTATAGACAGCTATTACTGTCAAACCTGCATTAGGCTGACACGAAGTATGTACTGGCTATCTTTCTAGTCAGATGGTTGACTAATTCAGAATAAAAGTAATGCAGAAAGCTCCTAAAGGAGCTTTCTGCATTACTTTTGTTCTGCATTAGGCAGCCATCTGTCATAGAGGTGAAGATCGCTATGGCAACTGAAAGCAGGTTTGACTGTATGTCCAATTATAGTTACAGGGAAACAGTGGGACTGTAATTACCCTGTTGGAATGCTGGAGACCAGATGTCCACTGAAAAAACCAGATCTTCTCTTTCTACTTTTCATTTGAAGAAATATACCCAAGCAACAAAATGTTTTGATCCTTATCAATGGTTGTATATCACTGTCAGATCTGGATCAAACTGCTTGCTACATTACCACGATTATAGCACTCTGAGGTGTTAAGGAGAAGTTGCCTTGTCAATGGACCCACCAGCACGCAAAAGCTGTCAGGTTTACTCTTTCACTGTCAAGTTTTATCGGTTGCTTTAACCCTCTTACCACCTAAAATATTGTCTGCATTGGTAGTGTTGTCTGCAATATTTTTAAAATCAGATCTAGGGCTGTTTTAACTAAAGAAATGTCGATACAAGTGTCGAACACTTTGGATCCTGTTCAGACGTCGTGTTACGGGCCTCTGATCAGGATCCAAACTGTTTGCAAAGAGGATTTTTAGTGCCATTGGCACTGAAAGGATTAACTGTCTTCTGCTATAACAAGAATTTCAATCTACATCAAAGGTCTGAATAGGGTATGGTTCATTTGTCATTCTGTATGTTCACTTAAATTTACCAATAACTAGGGTTTCACTTTGCATCAAAGGTCTGCAGGGCTCCAGATAAGAGGGAGTAAACTGAACAAATCAACGTTTTTTCACTCATTTCAGCACCAAACCCTGTGGTGTTCCTACTCATTAGAATCGTCTCGAAGAGACGATTCTAATGAGTAGTGACACCATAGGGTTTAAAGCAGAAATAAAGATTTAAGTTTTTTTTTTAAATACTCCCCTTATCTGGAGCCCTGTAAAAACCAGGATTTCACTTTGCATCAAAGGTCTGATGAATCGTGACAACATGGTTCATCTGTCATTCTGTATGGACATGTACATTTATCTAATACAAGCAGATACATGTCCAGTAAAATCTCTCTATTACGGCCAGTAAAAAGCCTTAAAATTATTGGTTGTCTAAAAGACAGATGACAGCTTAATGCAAGGTAATAGTAAAACAGAAAGCTCCTAAAGGAGCTTTCTGTTTTACTGTCACCTTTCTTTAAGCAGTTACCTGTCATAAACACTCAATAATTAACACATTTAAGTGGCCGTAATAGAGAGGTTTTACTGTACATGTTTATTTTATTGGCTTGGTTTGTAGTGGCTTAACATCTCTTTTGAAAATTCAGAAGGCACCTACAAAAACACCTTTCATGAACTGAACATAAAGAAATAGTCACACTGAATGACAGTATTAATTAATCCTTTAACCCTTTCCCCCATAAATTCTCCTTTTTATGCCTCTAATTTATACTTCTACAGAAGAAAATAGTACCATTTTATACAGTCATGGATCTGTACAATTAGAAATATTTTCTATATCCTAGCTTAAAGCAGGCTGTAAGTAAAGCAGAATGCTTCAACCTACTTTAAGTGGTCACCAATCTTCATACTTGAAATATAAGGTTATGGGATAATAGGTTAAAATGCTACACAAAAAATGTCTCCTCAAGAGCTATCTCTTTCATGTTGTACTACAAATACCTGGGTGAATAAAGGATAATGTTCTGTTCTGTTCAATTTTAAAAACAGTTCTTCTTTTTTTTTTAGTTTAATTGTGTTTGTTTGTTTGTTTTGATTTTCATGATCTATGTCTGCCAATGTTGGTCTACTTGGACTTCTAAGAGAGAGTGAAGTGGATCCAGAGGAACCCAGGCCATGCCTACTATTTTTCAATAGAACCCTCTAGGTTCCTTTGCATACCAGTTTCTAGTTTTGAAGACAGATCTGATGTTGCTCTACGCGTCATTAAGACGGATCACTCGCTTGATGCAAAGTGAATCAAACAAATATCAGCCGTTTTATATTTCCCCTTTGCTGCACATATAGGCGCCATCAGATGCCTTTATCTTTTTCTGTGCATAAGTGCATTTCTCAGTTCCTCTTCTGAAGAGGAACTGAGAGAGTCTTCTCCATGGTGATAAATGCACTCAACAGAGTATTAACTCTTTCAACAACATGGACCTATTTGAAATATACTCCTTACATTTGCAAACAGTGTAGACCCAGATCAGAGGGCTCTTATAGGAGCCCTCTGATCAGGGTCTACACTGTTTGCTCATTTACAGCAGCATTCCTTAAACTTCCCAGAATGGTTCATGTTTTGGTGACTAAAAAGATCCACAAGGGAAACCTAATAACCCACAAGAGTTACTTAATGTTGAAAGAGTTAACTGATAAGAGTTGAAAACATACGGCAGCTTTAATCAAGAAGAAATTAAAGATAGAGAGTTGCCACCCGGAGATTCATGATTTACTCTTATCTTGCATTAAACATCCATCTGCTTTAACTGATTACCCCATAGCTTGTTTCTAGTATTGAAGATAGGTGACCACTTAAAGCAGGTTGAAAGTAAAGCAGAATGCACCTTAAGGCGCATTCTGCTTTACCTTAAGCCTGCTTGAAGCTATACCATCTGCTAGGGTATAAAAACATTTCTTTTGGTATATGCTTATGACTGTATCAAATGGAACTATTTTCTTCAGTAGAGGAATAAATTAAATGCGTAAAAAAGTGTATGGGATAAATACATATACTCTTTACGCTCATTCAGTTAAGTAAAAGTGATTTACCTATCTTCAAAACTAGAAACGGGCTATGGAGAAAAGGTTAATGCCATGAATGCTAGCATATTATGTATAATTTGTAAAATACATAAGTGCAAGCTTATTTACATGTTGTTGAAAATTTAAGTCATGGTATTAGTGTGAGTAATTTACATAATGTATTCATACAGGGATACTTGCTTGCATGCACAATTATGTAAATTGCATCATGTGCACAAAAACAGCTGAGGCGTGCAAATCTTGCTTTATAAAGACATCATGAAGTAGGCAAGAGAGGCAGAGACAGTTGTTTGAAATCAAAAGCAATTAACCTTTTCGCCAATAGAAGCACCTTATAGCACATTGAATTTATTCCTACACTGAAGAAAATAGATCCAATTTATATATACAGTCATGAAACTGTACCATAAGAAAAATTTTCTATATTGTAGCAACTGGTAGCTTAAAGCAGGCTGAAAGTAAAGCAGAATGTGCCGAAAGGCACATTCTGCTTTACTTTCAACCTGCTTTAAGTTGTCACCTGTCTTCAAAACTAGAAACAGACTAAGGAGGAAAGGGTTAATCAATTGCTGAACAGTACTCCCTCCCTACAACTGCCCTCTGAACAATGGTTCCCTGCTTACAACAACGCTTGCCGCCATTTCCAAAACAAGTCAATTATGTCCAACCTTTTCACGACTGCAATAATGTCTGCTTAACATTGTTGTCTGCTGTTTTTCTCAAAGTTACATATAAATGGACATTTTGACAGAAAGCCTAATGAAGAGTAACAAACAGATTGAATCCAGATCTAAACGCCACTTAACGTGGCGTCTGAACTGGATTCAAGCTGTTTGCAATGTAAGCCAATTTCTCTCCCTATAACAACTCCCTCCGAACAACACACAATCTTTGTCTCCCATTGGATATTGTTGTAGGGAGGAAGCACTATACAGGGCTCCAGATAAGGGTAGTTTTTCAAAAACTAAAATCTTTATTTCTGAATTAAACCCTATGGTGTCACTACTCATTAGAATCGTCTCGAAGAGACGATTCTAATGAGTAGTAACACCATAGGATTTGGTGCTAAAAAGAGTAAGAAAATGTTGGATTTGTTGAAAAAACTACCTCTTATCTGGAGCCCTGACTATATATACATCTTGTCAAGTACATGTTCTCAAACACCTTGGTTGGTAGAAGCTTCCATATTTCCTAAAGTCAATTTCTCCCCAAGGCAACAATATACAATTGTTTTATGGGCCCCCTAGATTGATTCCGAGAATGCTTTTATACAAACGGTGAAACCCTATAGGATCCCTCTGATCTGGGTCTACTCTGTTTGCAAATGTCATGAGTATATTCTAAACAGGTCCATGGTGTTGAAAGAGTAATTCTTGCATACACATTCCTATCTCAAGTTCTCAACTTTATGAACCAACCATAGGGTAAGAATCAATGTAATGTAAATTTACTTTAGCTTGAAATTGTAGGATGACAGTCAAAACTTGTGATTCACGGATTCTTTGAATGCTGGGTATAATTTTTTTCAATTGTCGTCTGCTACTGTTCTAAAACTGGATTTTTTGGAAGTCTTTTTCAAAACAGGACCAATATGTCAAACAGTTTGAATCCTGATGAGACGCCGCGTGACGCGGCGTCTCATCAGGATCCAAACTGTTTGCAAAGGTGATCACAGTTTCACCGCTAGCATGCTAAGAGTAAATAGAGTAACAGTAGCTCTAAACACAGGTGACTGCTTATTGCAGAACAACAAATCTTATTCTGCATTTTAGATGATAACTTTAGGACAACTCATTGATATACGAGAAATAGCGAGTAGCTGATCTTGTTCTAAACTGTCGCCAAAGAGACTGTAGGCAACTCCCCCACATACCAATCTCAGTTTCATTGGTTCTGCCCTAATTCACTTGATCTACTATCATTCAAACTCTATTACACTATAAAATTGGATCAATGTCGTGGCATACTATAATATATAGTATACCATATTATGGTATACTATACTCGCATCATGGTATCAGATCCAGTTTCCTTTTACCTAGTTATTTATGTGACAATAGAGCCTGTCAGCATTTTTTTATAAACTATATCCTTGCAATGACGGGGTTAAAATATATGGGTAACGTTATCCTATATGGCCCGTTACACCCTACTATATCATATACAATTACAATATAACATATTGAGTTTTAGGCCATTCGATAACGTTACTAAGCAAAGACCTTGATGTATTTCTGCACTAAGCTGTAACCTGTCCTTCTGTTCATGCATGTGTTTGAAAGGACATAGAGTAATGTTGTGTTATCAGCCACTTTTAACCCATTACCCCAATTGATATGCCTTTTCATACCTTTAATTTATTCATCCACAGAAGACAATAGTTCCACTTATCGCTGTGCCATGAGCACTATAAGAAGTATTTTTGATATCCTAGCAGATGGTAGCTTAATACCGGCTGAAAGTAAAACAGAAATGCATTAATGGGAGCATTATAAATGCTTTACTTCAAGCCTGCTTAAAGCAATCATCTGATCGGAGAAAAGGAGAAACATTGACTCTATATACATGTAGTCAGTTTAACTCAAAACTATTTAAAACTATGGTAAACATCCCTGAGGGGGATCCTTCAGTATCGGGGTCTATATTGTTTTCAAATATACTAGTTTCCCACACATTTAGGGTTAACCCTAATTGTTTGTGAACACATTTGACTGTATTTGTGATCTAGCCAAAATCCAAGTTTGCCATCATTTACTAATGAGAACTACAGAGCTATGTAAAATCCTTTCTAGTCAGACCTTCTTTTAAAATTACTGAATTGGTACTTATTATGGATGATCAGAGCATTTGGCTGATTAAAGCAGGATGAGAGTAAAGCAGAAAGCGCCTGAAGGAGCTTTCTTCTTTACTTTCATCCTGCTTTAAGCTATCGTCTGTTTTGAGTATCACCAATGAGTCTTCCTTTGGTGGAATGTCACTGTCTGATACCCTACTGATCCTAGGTATCTGGACAGACAGACCTGAGCAAACAGTGTAGACCCTGATCAGACTGCTCCTTCATGGTCTACACTATATGTCATTCAGTTGGCACCTTTTGAACAAACTACTGTGTGATAAAAGCAATTAGTTCAAATTTTATGATAATTACAGCAATTGCACATGTAATTTGGTGTCCCAAGTTTTAGGAGTTTTATATAAATTATGGTGGTTCAGATATCAAATGTTTTGGCAATGGATCAGGATATAATATGTTTCTATTAAGTCTTCTCCACTTTAAAAGAGCTTATATATTATACTTAATGTTTCTTTAGCAAATTACAAGTTTTAGTCAAGTGATTTAAAATTGGGCTGAAGGGATTACATTTTTGTACTGAACTTTCCAAATGAAATATTTAATTTCATTCTGTGGAATTGCTCCATTAACTATTAACCCTTTCCCCAATAGAAGCACCTTTTAGAACATTAAATTCATTCCTCCACTGAAGAAAATAGTTCCTATTTATACAGTCGTAAACATGTACCAAAAGAAATATTGTCTACAACCTAGCAGATGGTAGCTTAAAGCAGGCTCAAAGTATAGCAGAATGTGCCTTAAGGCACATTCTGCTTTACTTTTAACCTGCTTTAAGTGCTCACCTGTCTTCAAAACTAGAGACAGGCTATGGGGTAATGGGTTAACACCATCTAGCCTCTTTCTAGTTTTGACAAGAGGGGGCCATTTAAAGACATCTCCTGACTACCTTTTGCTCATAACGCCTTGCCAGATTATTTACTGTCAATTTCCTTGCAAAAAGCATGGGTCTTGTGCATATTGAACCATTGAAGCGTCTTGTGTGAGACTCTACCTTTATATTGATAGTTTGGTTAGAAATAACCATTGAAAATCACTAGAGCATGAGTATAATCTGGACTTCTCCAGGCAAACTGCATGTGATTTGACAGTTACATTGACACCTCCAGAACAATATGCTGATGGTCCCTCAATGGACTGAGGAAAAGTCTTTAAAAGCAGGTTGAAATTTGCTATTGCAAACAATGTATATGGGTCTGATAGGATCTGCACTATTTGCACATATTGGTTTCTACTACAGGTGGGTCACTTGGAGTGACCCACCTGTAGTGTTTCTTTATTTTCTTTTGCATCCAAATGGTTAAAGTAAACATAATATCATTCTTTCATAAAATCAATTATATGCATTCTGGTATTAAATATTTATGATTATATTTCAATCATTTAAACTATGACCATGCTTTCAATCATAAAAGAGATCAACTCTTTGAGCACTAAGTAAACTTTGTAACTCTTTATTCCATAGCAGATGATAACTTAACACAGACTGAAAGTAAAGCAGAATGTGCCTTAAGGCGCATTCTGCTTTACTTTCAATCTGCTTTTAGTGGTCATCTTTATTCAAACATAGAAACAGGCTATATGGGGTAAAAGGTTTATAATGCAACAATTGTTTTCTCATACTATTCTTATGACAATTTTCAACAACAAAAATCAAAATAGGGATAGAGTGTCAAAACAATTATTAGTCAATGTAGTCATCTCATCTGGATCCAACCAGTCTCCAAAGGCAACCACTGGTTTGTCTGCATAGAGAGCAAAGATTTAAACAAGTTAATATTTTTCTAAGTTTCGTTTATATTTTTACATACACAGAATTTTTCTAAAATATCAGTGCCAACAGTTTTTGGCAAGAAACTAGCTCTTATTTTCTTGGAAGCTTAGTGGTAAAAAAAACAAGAGGGCCAGAATGGCCCTTAATCGCTCACCTGTACATGGTGATGGGTCAGTGATTTCAGAAAAGAAGATTTGTGAAACTTTTACCCACGGGCGGGGTCACTTTTGACCCCAGGGACATAATATGAATGCTCTTGATACAGGACCTGTAGACGATGCTATGTGCCAAAAATCTAAGCTCAGTGTACTATGATTTCAGACAAGAAGATTTTTAGTTTTCATTGAAAAAAATCTATGTTTAGCTCTGGTGACCCAGATATGCAACAGACCGGAACCAATTCATCAACATATGTGAAAGACCTCTAGACATTACATCATGCAAAATATCTAAGCTCTAGCCATATTGATTTCAAAGAAAAATGTGTTTGAAAATTTCACTATATAACTCCATGTAAAATGGCGACACCTGGGCTTGGGCCAAATTTGACCCCAGTGGCAAAATTTGAACAAATTTGATAGAGGACTTGTGGACGATGCTATGTGCAAAATATCTAAGCTAAGTGTATTTTGGTTTCAGACAAGCTTTTTAAAAAAAATTGAAAAATCTATTTTTAGCTCCAGTGACCCAGATATTCAACACACCGGAACCAATTCGACAACATATGTGAAGGACCTCTAGACGTTACACCATGCCAAATATCAAAGCTCTGGACAAAATGGTTTCAGAGAAAAATGTGTTTGAACATTTCACTATAACTCTACGTAAAACAGCGACCCCCGGGGCGGGGCCAATTTTGGTCCCAGGAACAAAATTTGAACAACTTTAATAGAGAACCTGTAGACAATGCTATGTGCAAAATATCTAAGCTCAGTGTATTTTGGTTTCAGACAAGAAGAATTTTTAAAGTTCTCATTGAAAAAATCTATTTTTAGCTCCAGTGACGCAGATATTCAACAGACCGGAACCAATTTGTCAACATATGTGAAGGACCTTTAGACATTACACAGTGCCAAATATAAAAGCTCTGGCCATAATGGTTTCAGAGAAAAATGTTTGAACATTTCACTATATAACTCTATGTAAAATGGTGACCCTGGGGCGGGGCCAATTTTGACCCCAGGGTCAAACTTTGAACAATCTTGATAGAGGACCTATAGATGATGCCATGTGCCAAATATCTAAGCTCTGGCCCTTGTGGTTTTTGACAAGAAGATTTTTTGAGATTTCCTTATTTTTTCACTTTGGTTGCCATAGCAACCAGACTTCTGCATTGTTTCAAATACTTTGAACAACTTTGAAAGAGCTTGACCAAAGGAACATTCCTGTGAAGTTTGGTTCCAAACAGGCATGTGGTTTTGAACAAGAAGATGTTTGAACATTTCACTATATATCTCTATGTAAAACGGTGACCCTCGGGGCAGGGCCAATTTTGACCCCAGGGTCAAACTTTGAACAATCTTGATAGAGGACTTATAGATGATACTATGTGCCCAATATCTAAGCTCTAGCCTTTGTGGTTTTTGACAAAAAGATTTTTAAGATTTCCTTATTTTTTCACTTTGGTTGCCATGGCAACCAGAGTTCTGCATTGTTTCAAATTCTTTGAACAACTTTGAAAGAGCTTGACCCAAGGAACATTCCTGTGAAGTTTTGTTCCAATCAGGCATGTGGTTTTGAAGAAGAAGATGTTTGAACATTTCACTATATAACTCTATGTAAAACGGTGACCCCCGGGGCAGGGCCAATTTTGACCCCAGGGTCAAACTTTGAACAATCTTGATAGAGGACCTATAGATGATACTATGTGCCAAATATCTAAGCTCTAGCCTTTGTGGTTTTTGACAAGAAGATTTTTTAATATTTCCTTATTTTTTCACTTTGGTTGCCATGGCAACCAGAGTTCTGCATTGTTTCAAATTCTTTGAACAACTTTGAAAGAGCTTGATCCAAGGAACATTCCTGTTAAGTTTGGTTGCAATCAGGCAAGCGGTTTTGAAGAAGATGTTTGAAGAAATTGTTGACGCACAACGCACGACGCACGCCGGACGCCGGACAAAGACCGACCACAAAAGCTCACCTTGAGCACTTTGTGCTCAGGTGAGCTAAAAAAAGAGATAAAAAAAAGAGTCCAGTTTGTAGGCCAATTATGTTCGATGCATCATAGATTCTCTTCACTCAAAGACATTTCCATGTTTATCACTCTTTGGACATTGACGGCTAAAACTGTGGCTACCTTTGTCCTTTTCAAACAGACTGAGATTATACCCATTGACTTAAATCTCATCAGAATTCAAACTATTTGTATGACACTGAGATTGACCCTGTTTGGAAGAAAATCTATTATAATATTATATATATTTTGAGAACGGTAGCGGACTACATTTTGTTGCAGGCAAAAGAAAAATACTTCAATGATTTAATAAATCACCATATCAAAACCTATTAAGATGAGCTTATATCTGTACACTAGAAGAAGCTCATATTCCGTGTGGAAAAGAGATCTATGAATTCCCAACGCATTCACCCATGAAATGTTTAATGGCAATTCCAATTTCCGAACAAGTCAAGTCCATTTTAGACTATTCAGGGTTACCTTAATCAAAATATTGCAAAATAACAAACAGTGTAGACCCTGATCAGAGGGCTCCTGCAGGAGCCCTCAGATCAGGGTCTATACTGTTTGTATAGGACAATTGTACATTTCATAGGTACACTGTTTGTTAATGACAAGTATACTAGTCTCTAGTTTGCCAGTACTAGCAAAGGCTCATAACTGATAACTTCCTGGATATAATTTAGAATAAAGCTTATTCACATGATATTGTCTAACAATACATGACATATTATATGACTATACAGGATATTATATACACATATAATATGATTTTAATGTAACTACACTACAACCTCTTAATTTTTAATGACCATTTACAAAAGAATACTTGGGGCAACTTCCAGGGAAGTTGTCTGCTTGATGTATGGTGAAAGTAATGCAGAAAGCTCCTATAGGAGCTTTTTGCAATTACTTTTGACCTATGTTAAGCTACAAACTGTCTTAAAAACTGACAATGAGACAAGTAACAAGTGTTGCTTTTTAAAGGTTTTACTAATTATCATTATTAAGTCTATTAACTTATTCCCCTTGAGACTTTGTATGGATAATTCCAGTTTCCAGTAATGTCCAGTTTGACTATTCAGGATTGTTTTTACAACTTATTTCAAAATCACAAACAGTGCAGACACTGATCAGAGGGCTCCTTTAGAACCCCTCTGATCAGGACCTACACTGTTTGCATTTTTAGAGGCAAATGTACTCTTTTAAAGGTTATTACACTGTTTGTAAATGACAATAGTATGCTCATCACTAGGGTTGAAAGCTGTTCAAAGTAAGACAAAGAATTAAATTGTCATTAATTATGATGTGGACAAACAATGCAAACAGGAAGATGGCTTTTCACGATTGTTGTTTTGTTCTAAGTATTGTTTTCTCTTAATACGCTGTAATTACTAATCCCTTCCTTCAGTGTAAAGCCTTAATTTTCATATCTTAACTAATTTCTCATAAAAATGTTATGCTGTCAGCTACCTTGCTAACCTTGCCCTTAAAAAGTCTTTCTAAATGTTTCCTCCAAAAGTGACAAATGGTTGTTAACCTAGTTAATCTATAAATATAAATTCTTATGCCATTAATTTAAAATATTCCTCTATTGAAGAAAATTGTTTCAATTTATACAGTCAAGAATATGCACTGTGAGAAATATTTTCTATATCCTGACAGATGGTATCTTAACCCTTTCCCTTATAGAAGAGATTTTTAGCGCATTCATTTTATTCATACAATTCCGCCAAAGAAAAGAGTTCCAATTGAAACAGTCATGAAAATGCACCATAAGAAATATTTTCTATATCCTATCATATGGTAGCTTAAAGCAGGCTGAAAGTAAAGCAGAATGTGCCTTAAGGTGCATTCTGCTTAACTTTTAATCTGCTTTAAGTAGTCACTTGTCTTCCGAGTTAGAAACAAGCTAGGGGGTAATTTAAAGGGTTAAAGCAGGCTGAAAGTAAAGCAGAATGTGCCTAAAGACGTGTTCTGCTTTACTTCCAACCTGCTTTAAGTGGTCACCTGTCTTCAAAACTAGAAATAAGCTTTTATTTGAAAGAAGCACTTGTTCAAGTGGCTATTTGGGGAAAGGGCATTGTCCAGCAAAAATATGGAAGCTTTAGATTAAAATCATTATCTGAAACTCAGTTAAGTCAAATTTCTTGTAGTTTGAATGTTTCTTTGGTCTCCAATATCTATGCAAATCTACTCCCCACGTGTCGAATGCCATTTTGACAATTTTTCCACTATCTCAAATATTATCGCCAGTCACTTGAATGGAAGTTGTATATACAAATTACTTTGCCTGTCTCGAAATCACATATCGCAATCTTTAATTACTATAGACTTTCACACTGAAAAACAAGATTTCAAAATCAGTTCTAACTTGTCGAGATATGATAAATAGGATGTCATTTTTAAACTCTACCAATACTAGTTTTGCTATTGAATCACATATTTTCATAAGTGGGTAATTAAACACAATCCTACAACCGTATATATACATATATAATATATATAATTTGCTACAAAGTCATGCCTTTATTTGCCTTCTCTTATTTCATACAATGATGCCTTCAATACATGCATCTACAAAGTCCTTCCTAACCCTTTACCCCATAGCCGGTTTCTAGTACATGTACTGGCAACAGTTGACCACTTAACTCTTTCCTCCCTGAAACTTTAAATGGACAATTCCAGTTTCCATCTTAGTCTAGTCCATTTCTGACTTTAAAGGGTTGTTTTTGTCAATATTTGGCATTGTGACAAACAGTAAAGACCCTGATCAGAGGGCTCCTTTCGGAGCCCTCTGATCTGGGTCTTCACTGTTTGCATAGGACATGTGTACTATTCACATGTACACTGTTTGAAAAGCACGCCTATATGCGGGACTAGGGTTCAAAGAGTTAACCCCATAGCCTGTTTCTAGTTTAGAAGACCGGTGACCACTTTAAGTACATGTAGTTTGAAAGGAAAGCATAATGCGCCTTAAGGAGCATTCTGCTTTCCTTTCAGCCTGCTTTAAACTACAATCTGCTAGCATCAAGAAAATGTTTCTTTTGTTGCACAATTATGACTGTATAAAGTGGAACTATTTTCTTCAGTGGTGGAATTTGTGACTTCTTATCTGGATCCAAACGTCATCAATGTGGGACATCCCCCCCCCCCCCCCCCCCCCCCCCACCTTTAGCGTAGAGTTAAAGTCATTGCATATTAGTGGTAAAATCTGGATTTCCTTTGCAAATGGTTTGGATCCAGATGAGACTTTGGGAAACTCCACATCTCAGCAGGATTCAAACAATTTGACATTCTGATCCATTTTTGAATTTTTGTTTTATAAATGAAATTCTTGTTACAGTAGCAGGCGACAATTTTACTTAGTTTTCAAAGAGTTAACACTAAGTTCTAACTTAGATTAGTTCCATTGAAGTTTGAAACAAATTCCAGGCTCTTTTTAGCCTGGTAATTATATGACATTTGAGATATGGAATGAACCATGACAATTACATTATACGCTATTGAACAGTCCAGGGGTCAGTCCAGATAATATTGATCACTTTCCTTCAAGGCGTAATTCTTTCACCGAATACCTGTATAAGAAGACAATTGCAAATTATTTGGATCCTGATCAGGCCCCTGACATTAAGTGACTTAACATGGGGCCAGACCAGGATCTGAACTATTTGCTACTAGGAAAAAAAAAATTCCTTAACTGTCAAGATAAATATCTGGAGGAAAATCTGAATTTAAGAGGGACAATATTTTCAGCAGATGACAATAATTCTCTGGTCATTCAACTTCACACTTATCCTACGTGCTAAGCGCGACTTGGCTAGTACATGTATTTGCAAACAGATTGGATCCAGATCAGACGTCGTGTAACGCGGCGTCGGATCTTGATCCAAGCTGTTTGTCACTCATATTGACTTTTCTACAGTTTAAAAACTTGTTTTGATTGTTTCACAGACGATATATTTGAAGCAGACGACAATTCAGCATGCACATTGAGGCAAATGCAAACTGCCCAGTTGGGATACAGATGAGAGTCCAATAACTCAGCATCTTATCAGAATCCAAACTGTTTGACACATTGACTGTATTAACCTATTACCCCATAGAAGCGCCTTTTAGCGCATTCAGTTTATTCTTGCCCTGAAGAAAATAGTTCCAATTTATAGATTCATAAATATGTATAATTCAAAATATTTTCTATATTCTAGCAGATGATAGCTTAAAGCAGGCTGAAAGTAAAGCAGAATGCGCTTAAAGCGCATTCTGCTTTACTTTCAACCTGCTTTAAGTGGACACCTATATTCAATACTAGAAATATGCTATGTGGGAAAGGGTTAAATATAGGTTACCCCGTGAAAGCAGGTTGAAAGTAAAGCTTTACTTTCAGCCTGCTTTAAGCTACCACCAACTAGAATATAGAAAACATTTCTTATTATACATATTCATGATTGTATAAATGGAAACATTTTCTTCAGTGGAGGAATAAAAGAAACAAGTAAAAAGTCGTATTTATGGGGTAATGGGTTAAAAAATGGAGTTTTAGGAAACTTCTATTTTTAATATATTAAATTAGCAGACAACAAGTGTTGCAGAAGACAAAATAATTAGAGCACTGAAAGACTTGAGGGCCTTAGGGGAGGGGAAAAAATTGAAAAATCAAATAGTTTATGATTGGAACTAATGGCAAGGGAAAAGTGAAACACAGTGAAAGGCGAGGCTTAGACTGCCATCTAACAACCTGAAGCTAGATAATTGCTTTGATAATCAATATTTACCTGTTTCATCAAGATCAAGACCTCTATTCTTTGTTACCAGCCAGGCCAAATTTTACATGCCACGTTCAAACTATTGATTTAGTACAGTTGAATTGATATCTCTAACTCGCTAAATTCGAACTTTCCGATTTGTCGACACATGAATTACATTATGTCATATGCGGTTAAGTCAACCATACCAGTATTTCAAAGTTAAAACGTGGCTAAGCCACGTTTTAGCTTTGAAATATGAGTATGATCAACCCAACCGAGTTCGAGATATCGAAGTTCAACTGTTATTCATTCAATGTGGATTTTGCCTGCTCTTCTTTCATAGCCAGACTGAGAAGCAGTCTTCGAGTTTCCCTTTTTTAAAACTCAGGGCACATTAAAGCGCTAATTGCAGGAAATCATGCGTAAAGACCCTTGCAAATTGATTTGATCAAGAACAGGGCCTTGATCAGGATCCAAGCTGTTCGTTACTCGTATAATTTTCCTTCAAATAATGAGGAAATCTTTAACTTCACAATTAAATCCAATACCCCATAGCTTGTTTCTAGTTTTGAAGACTTGATTTGATTTGTTTTGATTTTATGTCATTTTAAACAGTATTTCAGTAATATCGCGACGTCCAGCTAATTACAGGTGGAGGAAGACCCCAGAAGTCCTTTATGCACTGTTCCAGGCAAAAATCCGCAACTGGGTAGAACCACCGACCTTCCGCAAGCCAGCTGGAAGGCTTCCCCACATGAAAATTCCGAACGGCCCTACTGGGATTCGAACTCACAGCGGTGAGGAGCTTAGTGATATAAGTCACTGTGACTATACCACTAGGCCACGGAGGCCCCCCTAGTTTTAAAGACAGGTGATAACTTAAAGCATGTATAAAGTAAAGCCTTAATTACAACAATAGTTTCGGATCATTTTCCATCTGGACTTTAATTTCACTCTGCTTTATTAAGCTGTCACCTTTGGGTGGTCACAATAGTATATATGTTCATGTTTAAGAATAATGTGCCATAAGAAATATATCTTTTATATCCTATCAGATGGTAACTTAAAGCAGGCTTAAAGTAAAGCAGAATGCACTGTAAGGAATATATTCTGTTTTACTTTCAACCTGCTTTAAGTTACAATTACCTGTCTTCAAAAAATAAATTCTGGTTAACTTTGTACAAACACATGGATAGACAGACAGAACTCTTGCATCAGTAGATGCTGGGACTAAAAAAACAGCAAAATCTAGTTATCCTAGTTCCGATTCATATGGAGATGGAACAGGACAATCTCATCAGTAGACGATAAAGGCATAAAAAATGTTTTTTACTATTTTTGTCTGAAGCATTTCATGCAAGTTTCAATCCATTAATCTCTATAAGTCTCAGCAGTGACATTAGTGTTCTGTGAACATTTCATTCCGTACTTCAGTCGGTATAGAATTTATTCTCATTTCTGTAAGTCTATACCTCTGTGGTCGCCTGAACTCATGTGTGACTGATGGTAAATAACCCTCTACTCCATGGATACCACTTTTTCCCACATTTAATTAATTCCTCCACTGAAGAAATTAGTTCTACTTTATACAGTAATGAATATGCGCCTTAAGAAAGTTTCTTTATCCTAGCAGGTGGTAGCTTAAAGCAGGCTGAAAGAAGAGCAGAATGCGCCTTTAGGCGCATTCTGCTCTTCTTTCAACCTGCTTTAAGTGGTCACTTGTCTTCAAAACTAGAAACAAGCTATACATGGTAAAGGGATGATCATGAAACAGTGCCATTTGTCAAGTTCTACTTGCTCAGTCTTGTCATGTGGCCTATCCGCTCTATCCCATCCAGATGACTGGAGGACATCAATTATCTAACGAGATGAATTATTAAGGACCAGGGTGCCTTCCAGATCTAATTCCACACATCCGTGATTTATTCCCCTGCCTTTAACCTGCCAGACCACCCAACCTTTGCTTGGACAAACTATTGCCAATACAATACGACTAATTTCAGCTTTTATTCACAAATTGTAAAACCCCCAATTCATAACAGTAAAACGGTACTTTAGGATTCAAATCAGTATCATTTAACCGAAATCAAAACAGTTCTGTGAGATTTTAAAGTGAGTTTGTGGGAACGGGGAATCAATCAGAACCTTTAGTATGGTGGAAGCAAGTGAGTAGATATATAATCAGTGTTACTGCCTATCTGAGACACAGGTTAGACACCTTAACTAATTGTTTGATGCTCTTATACTTGTCATACAATTTGGTGTAAAAAGTTGCAACCCTTAAAATGCTGAATTTTCAAATGGATTCTTCCGTTTTGAGCTAAATGACAAGTTTACATGGACTCAAAAGGGTAAAATCTAAAATAATATTCAGGGCTCCAGATAAGGGGAGTTTTTCAAAAACTAAAATCTTTATTTCTGCTTTGAACGCTATGGTGTCACTACTCATTTAAATTGTCTCGAAGAGACAATTCTAATGAGTAGTAAAAACTAGTAACATCTTAGGATTTGGTACTGAAATGAGCGAGACAATTTTGGATTTATGCAGTTTACTCTCTACTCTCTACAGCCTTGTTTATTTAACCCTTTAAATCCTCCTGATCCATAGCAATACATCCAAATCAGCTCAATTCAACTGTGCAAATGGCAAGATACTGCTTAAAGCAAGATGGAAGTAAAGCAGAAAGTTCATTGTGTTGATTACTTCTGAAGAAACTAGTTCAATGTTATACAGCCGTGATAAGGCACCAGAAAAATACATCTTTTATCCTAGCAGATGGTTACTTAAATCAGGCTGAAAGTAAAGCGCAATGAACATTAGGGTGCATTCTGCTTTTCTTTGATTCTGCTTTACCAACCCGTAGTCATCTATCTTCAAAACTAGAAACAGGCTTTGGGGTGAATCAGCACCAGATAAGGGCAGTTTTTTCAAAACTGAAATCTTTATTTCTGACTTAAACCCTATGGTGTCACTACTCATTAGAATTGTCTCTTCGAGATGATTCTAATTAGTAGTGACACCATAGGAGTTGGTGCTGAAATGAGTGAGAAAATGTTTTATTTGTTGAAATAACTCCCTCTTATCTGGAGCCCTGGGTGAATGTTTAATGCAATCAGTTTGCAAAGATTTTCAGTGATGACAAAGTCAAAATGATACTATCATGGTGCCTAGTGATAACATGTTTAAGGATAAGGCTGTATTTTTTATTCAGAGCGCACCTAAAGGACTATCAATTACAGAACTCGACAAGACATCAACAGTGGACAGTGATGGGAGGCCTAGTCTTCCCCTGGCAAGAACACTAACAGTATTTACCCAGTGAATGCTCAATGAAGTTTGGCTTCCCCAAATATCAGATGTCCCCTTTATTAACCCTTTTACCTAATAGCATCTTCTATTTTTTAAGACAGGTGACCACTTAAAGCAGGTTGAAAATAATAAAGCATAATATGAGCCTTAATGTGCATTCTGCTTTATGTCCAACCAGCTATAAGCTATCATCTGCTAGAAGACAGAAAATCTTTCTAACTGTATTGCTCTGCAGTTTACCAACTTTTGACCTTATTCATTACCCCAAAAAAACACCTTTTTTCCCTCCACCAAAGAAAACAGTTCCAATATATAGTTTTGAATATATATCATTAGAAATGCTTTCTATATCCTAGCAGATGGTAGCTTAAAGTAGGCAGAAAGTAAAGCAGAATATACCTTAACACTTTGTACCCTAGTCCCGCATATAAGCGTGCTTTTCAAACAGAGTATGTGTGAATAATACACTTGTCATATGCAAACAGTGAAGACCCAGATCAGAGGGCTCCTTAAGGAGCCCTCTGATCAGGGTCTTCACGGTTTGTAATAATGTCAAACATTGACAAAACAACCCTTAAATATCATAAATGAACTGGACTAAAATGGAAACGGGAATTGTTTATTCAAATTTTCAGGGAGGAAAGAGTTAAGGCGGATCCTGCTTTTCTTTCAACCTGCTTTAAGTGGTCACCTGTCTTCAAAAACATAAAAGAAGCTATGAGTGAGTTACTTACGAAGTACAGGCAGCTTTTATGTTTACGGAAATTTCTATATATATACAACATAGTCAAACAGCTTAGCCAACATAAACAGATAGTTCAAAAACGACTAGGATATTCGTGCCAACTATTTTGCTGGAAGCATATCAAAAGCAAATAAAAGTCGAACCATACACTTCATCATCCTCTGGTAAATAGATGATACAGGTATTTACTAAATCATACATTAAATTGCCCTTACACTGCCAGCTTTTAATATATCTCTTAACCCATTACCCCATAGCCTGTTTCTAGTTTTGAAAATAGGTGACTACTTAAAGCAGGCTTAAAGTAAGTGACTACTTAAAGCAGGCTTAAATTAAAACAGAATGTGCCTTAAGGTACCATCTGTTAGAATTTAGAAAATATTTCCTATGATATATAATGATGACTTTGTAAATTGGAACTATTTTCTTCAGTGGATGAAAAAATTAGAGGCGTAAAAAGGGATATATTTCGGATAATGGGTTAAACAAGACTATATGGTTTCTTACATTTTTAAATGTATGACAAACAGGGCAGATCCTGATCAGAGGGCTCCTTACCTCTTTCCTCCCTGAAACTATAAATGGACAATTCCAGTTTCAATTTTAGTCTAGTCCATTTCTGACTTTAAAGGGTTGTTTTTGTCAATGTTTGGCATTATGACAAACAGTGAAGACCCTGATCAGAGGGCTCCTTAAGGAGCCCTCTGATCTGGGTCTTCACTGTTTTCATAGGACAAGTGTGTAATTCACATGTACACTGTTTGATAAGGACGCCTATATGCGGGACTAGGGTTCAAAGGGTTAAAGAGCCCTCTGATCTGGGTCTGCACTGTTTGCAAATGATGATTAAAATTAGTTCCTATACATATACATGTATCACATTAAGAGTTGAAAGCTGCAGCAGCATAGATTCATAATTTTAGTTCATTAAAAATCCATATACAGTAAACTCCACTTGTAACGATATCGCTAGTAACGATATATCGCTTGTAACGATACAGATCCTTTGGTCCCTGCCAGCCTTCTATTCAATTCAATGTAGTTAACTCCGTTTGTAACAGTGTACAGTGAAACCTAGATTATGCAGTCATTGAATTGCATTTGCAATCTTTGGTTAAATGTCTATTGTCACAGTATATACAGAGCATAAATTATATCATGACATTTAAAAGGTACAAGATCATGCATTATTTTCCGTAAGGCCTTCGCCTTACATGTATACACAGCATTTCATTCTCGCCGTAACCGTTAGATCGCTCTTTATCGAAGTTTTATACCTAACCCTAACCGCACATGCGCAGCCAATACCGCGGGAATTACCATGTGATTGTCATATTTTCATTTTGCGTCGAATTGAACGGATCGCTTTCTTTAAAAAATAAAATAAAATAAGTTTACTAGTCAACGAGTATTTCATTTACTCGAGATATGGCTCAACAAGAAGTCAACAACAGTGATGTGCTTCAGATTGAAGCTGACGTTGAGTCGGAAGGAGCAGAGTTTTCCGGCTTTTCCGAAGTGGAATGCCTAGACATCACTCACAAGGCAAGGTCACTGCGTTCGACAGTGTCAAAACCGGACAAGCAGAAGGAAGGTAAGAAAACCAAACGGTCTTCGGACCAATATCCTTCGGGAAAGGCTAAGGTGAAAAAGTCCTCGGACCAGCCTTCGACTTCAGGCACTGTTAACGGCTCTTCGGACCGTGTAACTTCAAAAACAACTTCAAAAACAACTTCCGAAAATGTTCGTGGTTCTTCGGACCACCTATCTAAACAAAAGTCGTCTTCGGACGGCTTTTCTCTGGACGTATCTAAGCTCTCTCAACAAGACCTAGAGTCTTTGAGAGAGGCGCTTGGATACCACCAAGATGATTTGTTTTATAATTGTACTGATATTCCAGAGCAAGAGAACTTTACTCAATATCAACCAATGACAATTGAGGTTAACGCTGCTGACATTTCTGACAATGACCATGAGTCTGAAGGGTTGAGGCCCAATTTTCAAGATGCTCTCTTTGGGAGTGATAACATGTCTCAGAGTAAAGATGTGTCTGGTGAAGAGGAAGTTCAGTGGGCTTTGCCCAAATTAAAAGCACCAGAATTTGGGAGTAAGGTGTCTCAGTCTTTGGCTGATTTAATAAACATGTCGTGTACACAGAATTGTGAAACTGACTCCATTGTATCAAAGTACAAAATTCCCTCGAACTGTGATTTGACCATGCCTCCATTAGTGAATCAACAGGTATGGAGATATCTAGACAAGAATGCACATAGAAATGACAAAACTTTAGTAGATTTGCAGAATTTGGTGGCTGTGGGATTTGTCCCTATCATTAAGTTGGCTGAGGATCTGAAGGGGAATATTAATTCAGATTGCAAGACTCTTCTTTCTGATCTCATGACAATTCTGGGTTCCATTCAGTACAACATATCCATCAGGAGGCGTTACATGGTTCGGCCTTGTTTAAGGAACAGGTACCAAAGTTTGTGCAATATGACAACCCCAGTAACAAAACAGCTCTTCGGAGACAATGTTGACAAAGACATTAAGTCTTGTGAGAATGTTCCCATTGGCAGAGACTATCCTATCTATCCTAACTATCGGGGTGGTTACGTTCAAGGGGCCGTAGGCCAATGAGGCGTCAGATGTTTCATGGGGGTTATTACCCAAGACATGCTCGGTGCTCGCAAAGGGGACAACCTAGGTTTAGACCCAGAGGGCGTGGTCGCCCGTCTGCAACGCTTTCTGTAGCCCCAAACGGACAAGATTAGGGGTCACCCCTATGGTAGGTAAGATTCGTTTCTTTTTAAATATTTGGGAAAAGTTTACCAATGATCCTTGGATCTTGGGTGCGGTTTCTGGATATAAAATTGATTTTGTTTCTATACCTTTTCAATCAAAGCCATCTAAACAGATTACTTTTCAAGATGAGAAATGGAATATAGTTAATGATGAGGTTCAGTCCCTATTGAGCAAGGGAGCAGTGATAGAATGCAATCACGAACCAGGGGAATTTGTTTCAAATTTATTCGTTGTCCCCAAACCCAATGGCAAGTTCCGTCCAGTGATTAATCTGAAAGGCTTGAATGAATTTGTCTGTTACAATCATTTTAAACAGGAAACATTCAGTGTAGTTTTGGACATTATTCAGAAAAATGATTATTTCACAAAGATTGATCTGTCCGAGGCATATTTTTCGGTTCCCATACATAAAGATTTTTCTAAATATTTAAAGTTTTCATGGGAAGGCAAGTTATTCAAGTTTATTGTATTACCATTTGGTCTCAGTATAGCCCCATTTTTGTTCACAAAGATTCTCAAACCTATTTATGCCTGGTTTCGACAGCAGAACATACGTTGCTGTTATTACATTGATGATTCCCTGAACGCTAATCAAGATATCTCATGTTGTGAGGCAAATGCAAATATCATGGTTGAAACAAAGGAATCTTTAGGTTTTACTGTCAATAGAGAAAAGTCTGTTCTAGTCCCTTGTCAACGCATTGTATTCTTTGGCTTTATAGTAGATTCTGTTGAATTTAAAGTTTTCCTTACTGAAGAAAAGATTCAAAAAATTATTATGAAAGCAGAGATGCTTCTGCACAGTCAGAAAATTATTGTAAGAGAACTTGCATCATTCATTGGTTTGCTAGTGAATGCTTTCTACGCAGTATTTGAGGCAAAATTGCACTATAGGCAGTTGGAAAGAGAAAAGATTTCAGGTCTTGAGGGCTCAACAGATTTTGACAAAGAGACCGATCTGTCGGTAGATAGTAGACAAGAATTATTATGGTGGTTAAGTAATGTCAGACAAAAGAATGGCAAGCTTATAAGGTCTCCAAATGTTGATTTGGTATGCAGGACAGATGCCTCTCTCGATGGGTTTGGTGGCATTGATTTATATTCAGACAGGGTAACCAATGGTAGATGGTCTCAGGAAGAGAGGCGTTTCTCAATTAATTATCTTGAACTTTTAGCAGTCTTCTACTCTCTTCAGTCACTATTTAAACATGAGTCAAATAAACATGTACAGATTCAGTCAGACAATACGTCAGCAATATCTTATATAAATGAATTTGGTGGAATGGCATCAGTGCCTATGGATACCCTGGCTAAGAAAATTTGGTCCTGGTGTCTTCAGAGAGATTTAATCTTGTCTGCAACACATATTCCAGGGGTAGACAATAGTGCAGATTTTTATTCAAGAAATTTCTCAAATTCTACAGAGTGGATGTTAAAAGATGAAATCTTTCAGAGACTGTGTATTCATTTTTTCAGGCCAGACATAGATTTATTTGCAAATAGATTGAATAAGAAGCTAGAGAGATTTGTCTCTTGGTTTCCTCAGCCTGGTGCATCTTTTTCTGATGCATTCAGCATGTCGTGGTGCGACATGAAGCCATACTGTTTCCCACCATTTAATATGGTGGGGAAGGTTATGACCAAATTGTTGCAAGATCAGGTAGAAGAATGCATTATTGTGTTCCCTTACTGGTGTGCCCAGAGCTGGTTTAGTTTGGTTTTAGAAAATCTTTGTTCATTTCCTATTAGGTTGCCAAGGCACAAGGATTTGCTAACTTTAGCTCACAACAAGGAGAATCACCCGCTAGGCAAGCGTTTGAAACTGATCGCGGCAATTGTGTCAGGACGGCCCTCAAGAGTAGAGGAATTTCGGAGAGTGCTGCAGACTTTATCATGTGCTCCTGGGCAGCAGGTACCAGAAAACAATATCAGCATGCTTGGAGACACTGGAGTATTTGGAATCATATCAGGTTTGGTAGTGCCATTCAAACGACTGAAGAAGTTGTGTTAAGTTATTTGCATTACCTCTTCAAGATCGGTAAGTCTTATTCAGTTATTAATACTCATAAGGCAATGTTGCTCCAGACTTTACCCCTTCTTGGAAGTAAGTGGTGCACTTCTACAGTCTTGATACCGAGATTTATGAAAAGTGTGTTCCTGCATAAACCTCCAAAACCACGTTATATTGCAACTTGGGATGTTTCCATTGTTTTGAACTATTTGAAGACATTAACTCCTCTGTCACAATTGTCGCTAAGACAGCTTACTTTTAAGACTATTGCCCTTGTTGCTCTTGCTACAGCACCTCGTGCCCAGACTCTTGTTGCTATGAACATTAATAATATGGTCATTGAAAATTCCTCAATTGTGTTTATGTTTACTGATGTTATGAAAACTAGTGTTTCAGGGAATTACTTTTCATTGAAAATTGAGCATTTTCAGAGAGAAGAGTTATGTGCTATGCATACTTTGTTACATTATATTGAGTCTACTAGGGAAGTTAGACGTAGTGATGCAGTGTTTGTTTCTTATGTAACTTATAACAAGGTTACTAGTAGCACTATAGCCAGATGGTTAAAGTCTGTTCTTGAGTTGTCTGGTATAGATTCTGCTATTTTTAAGGCCCATTCCTTTAGAGGTGCTGCCTCTTCTGCAGCGTTTAAGAGGGGTTGTTCATTGAACAACATCTTAAAAACTGCAGATTGGAGAGGTGACAAGAATTTCCGTAAATTTTATTTCAGACATTCTTTACAGAAAAAAGACATTTCCTTCGGGAATGCCGTTTTTACGGCATCACATTGAGATTTATATAGTTTCAGGTAGTCTTGATGACTAATAAAATACTGTCGTGTATCATATGAAAGAAGTGATATTAAATTAAGTTAGTAGAGTGAATTAAGTTTTTGTTGCCTTTGAAGATGCTGTGTATACATGTAAGGCGAAGGCCTTACGGAAAATAATGTTCCCTCATCCAAACTTTAGTGCCGGATGAGGGTCATTATTGGAGTAAGGCCGGAGGCCGAGCATGTATACACCCTTCCCTAGCGTCCCTCCCATTCATGTCGGCCTTTAACTGCAACAAAAACTTCCTATCTTTAAATTATGACAATCACATGGTAATTCCCGCGGTATTGGCTGCGCATGTGCGGTTAGGGTTAGGTATAAAACTTCGATAAAGAGCGATCTAACGGTTACGGCGAGAATGAAATGCTGTGTATACATGCTCGGCCTCCGGCCTTACTCCAATAATGACCCTCATCCGGCACTAAAGTTTGGATGAGGGAACATTTTCACTCATGACCATAACATGTTAACTCTTTCCTCCCTGAAACGTTAAATGGACAATTCCAGACCAGTTTCCAATTTAGTTAAGTCCATTTCTGACCTTTAAAGGTTGTTTTTGTCAATGTTTGGCATTACGGCAAACAGTGAAGACCCTGATCAGAGGGCTCCTTTCGGAGCCCTCTGATCTGGGTCTTAACTGTTTGCACAGGACAAGTGTACTATTGACATGGTCACTGTTTGAAAATGACGCCTATATGCGGGACTAGGGTTCAATGGTTTAATTTTAGCACTTATCAATATACTGCGGAATGGATTAACTTGTCCCTAAGTGTTTATATGGAAGATTATTTTAGGGCCTGCATCTTCTTATCTTCATGATCTCAAGAAGCTTTATCTCTTCGCATGCTCAGCAATTTTTTTTTGTCTGCAACAATTGTCAACTGCAGTGGTAGCACACTCGACTTTGATGCCAGGGGTCATACGTTTGACTTAGTGCTTTGGATGAGACTTTATAAAATCTGGGCATCTAAAAGAAGAGAGAACTCTGTAGATAATAAGAGTAGGGCATTGCACCCGGGTTTTCTGTATCTGCTCATCTCTCTTTTGGGCTTTAAATTAGCCCATTGATGGCAGAAAGGGATGCTACCAACACACAAGCTACACTTCTAAAAATAGAACTTTCAAATTATCTTGTTAAAATCTGGGTTAGAGTATCAAACAATTTGGATCCTGATGAGACGCTGCATTATGCGGCGTCTCATCAGGATCCAAACTGTTTGCAAAGATAACCATGATTCCGCTACTTAAAAGAGTTAAGAGAGCAGCTAGCTGAACTATTGCATATAATTTTTTAGCAGAGTGTTCTTTCCTACTGGCACTCAGGCAATGATTGATTGTATTTCATAACTGACAGGCTTTATTTATTAAAATTAACGGACAACGGTGTGTCTGCCTTGTCTAGCTCCCATTATTTGGTGTTATGTAATTACTGCAGAAGATTTACACTGTTACAGTAGCATCTCTCTTGAGAAACCTTATAAACCCTCAACCATGGATGTGGGTCCTTTATAGACAGATGGCTGCTTAATGCAGGACAAAAAATGTAGAATTTTAGCACCTTTAGGAACTTACAACAGTGATTACTTCTGTATTAAGCTGTCACAATTAAATACCATTAGATATATTTTAGTTTTGCGTTATAGAGGTACATGTAGTACCCTACTTTAGTACCCGACATATATATCTCCACCACTCACTGATAAAGTTGGCAGCTTAAAGTAGGATAAAAATAAAGAATAAAGCTCCTGATAGAGCTTTCTGTTTTACTTTCAATATTGCTTTAATCAACCACCTGGCATTTATTCCTTAACCTATTATCCCATAGACTATTTCTTCTTTTGAAATCAGGTTGAAAGTAAAGCAGAACGTGCCTTAAGTACATGTTGCTTTACATTCAGCCTGCTTTAAGCTACCATCTGCTAGGATATAGCAAATATTTCTTATGTTACTTTTATTTTATTACTGTTTATAATGGAACTTTTTTCTTCAGTGGAGGATAATGACTTCAATGTGTTAAAAGGTGTATCTATGGAGTAAAGGGTTAAACAAGCCTTGCTTAAAGTTGCTGAAGTAGTGGGTGTTTCCCTCCTATCTATCACAAGGGACTCCTGTGTTTTGGCACATGTCTCTGCCAGTGTTTACACCTGAGTGCAGGAAGAATAAAGTTCAAAGTTTACTTGCGAGGGTTACATGCAAGCGAAACTATTCAAACCACAGCGTTATTTACTGTTTGCATGCTAACAACTAAACAGTGTTTACCTTTGCAAAACAGTCTGGATCCAGTTGAGATGCTGAGTAACTCTCAACTGGATCCAAGCTATTTGACACCCTGAACTTGTTTTGAACAGAAAGTTTACACAATTATTTTTTCACAACAGTAGCACGCCACAAAATTAATGTTGCAGATGACAATATTATTTTAGACATCCAGAGTTAACTCTTTCAACAGGAAGTAACTCTTGTGGGTTATTAGGTTTCCTTGTGGACCTTTTTAGTTACCAAAGCATTAACCAGTCTACATGGAATTCTGGATAGTTTGAGAGCATATAGTATAGACACAGATCAGAGGGCTCCTTTAGGAGTCCTCTGATCTGGGTCTATACTGTTTGCAAATGATGTAATGAGTATATTTTAGGCAGGTCCACGGTGTTGAAAGCGTTAACTTAAAGTTTTAACTTGCAGACACAGTATACTAAGGGTTATCTGAAGTGACATAGATCTATAAACGTGTCAGGATACAGTTCAGAATCTGATCAGGCTCAGAGCCTATTTTTGCATCATCATATTGGTACAAATTGAATTATTTAGTTTGGCTGCATTGAAGAATGAAGATTAAATGATAAATAAATAATAATGTTAAGTCAATATACCTCCTAGGGAGAATCAACTCTTACTAAAAATTCAGAGTAATATGTAGACTGAGAAAAAAGCCTACCACGACAGCTTCAAAAACTCAATTTTAACTGTCTACATACATACAGAAAACTCTCCGAAGGAGGAGGTTTGTCTTCAGCGTAAAAAGCAGTCTAGCTGCTAAAAGCAAGTTGAAAGTAAAGCAGTATGCTCCAATTGCAGGAGATTTCTGCTTTACTTTTATCTTGCTTTCAGCTGCTACCTGTTTCTAACACATTTATATTCAATTGTTTGAGTGATAACAAACATGAGACTTTATTGTACCCTTTTAAATTGTAGATTTGTCTACCAGCAAGATACTAGAAACCCTTACAATGCTTCAGCTTCAATTGAACTCTTTTCTTCCACTTTCCAATAAATAAATTTAAGCAGTTAATGTCTCCTCCCAAGAAGTTTGTCCTGATAATTTCTTTAAAAGTATAACAAACAGTGCAGATCCTGATCAGAGGGCTCCTTCAGGAAACCTCTGGTCAGTGTTCAAAAGAATGATTTTTAGTCAACCCCTACACTGTAAGGCTCAATAGAAACTGAGAAAGAATGCTGTAAGATAAACTATAAATAGAATCTCTAAATAATCAATCTTGAAAACAAGTTATTTACATAATTATAAACATTTGTTGTTTATAAATACAATCCTTAAATAATCAACCTTGAATATATTTACATATACATTCATGTTGTTTATAAATATATCCTTGTTAACATACAAAATCCATCAAATATTTAACCATACTGACCAACACTGCAACCAGCAACAGGTGTGATCACTTCTAGCAATACTATAACAGATTACGCTAATTGCAATTTGTTTTAAATGGTAAATATTCTTCATGCAAATATATTTATTCTTGCAAATTTTTCCCTGCATAAAGAGGGTATTTTTCAGTTATAAACATATTGTTTTTTGTCTGGTAGACAGGGATCACTTACTTTAACCCATTACCCCATAGCTTATATCTAGTTATGACGACAGGCGACGACTTAATACAGGTTGAACAGAAAGCATGAATGCCCCTTAAGGTACCCTCTACTTTACTCTCAGCCTGCTTTATGCTACAGTACCAACTTCTAGTATATAGAAAATGTTTCTCACAAATGTGAAAGAAACTATTTCACTCATTGCAAAAAAATAAAATAAATCAAAAGGCGTAAAAAGGTTATCTATGGAGTAATGGTAAAATATTGATCCTTTTGGCTGCCATTGGGAACTAAAAGATTAGCTGGTGCATTGCATTTGTGACAACTGGCTCAGGTCATTCTTGTTCCATCAGCCAGCTTTGTTGAAAACAAAATTGATTTCCATTCACAACATACCGTCAAACCTGTGTCAAGTGACTATTAATTAAAGAAATCTAATTAACTCTATACACACATAATTGCTTAATGCCGAACAAAAGTAATGTAGAAAGCTCCGATAGGAGCTTTCTGCATTACTTTGTTCTGCATTTAGCACTCACCTGTCTTAAAGACTGAATAGATCTTCTTCAAGAACAGCTGTTTTAACGCAAGCTTGAGTAATACAGTTATGAACATCCATAAAATACGTTTAAATCAGTTTCAAACCAATACCATGACAACTGGGAAATGATTTCACCAGGGTATATGGGCCGCCGCGGCATCAGTTGAAAGCATAAAACTGCTATTACAGTTTTGACATATATATAGCACTAACAATAATCCAATAATCTAGAAACTTGATTAATTCTGAGTACATGCCCATCATCTTCCCCCAGCCTGATATGCTGAAGTCTTATAGCTGTCAATACTCTAATACAGCCAACGAGAGCATACTACAGTCAAAACGTCTGCAAGGCTCCAGATAAGGAGTTTTTCCAAAACTAAAATCTTTATTTTTGAATTAAACCCTATGGTGTCACTACTCATTAGAACTTTCTTGAAGAGACGGTTCTAATGAGTAGTCACATCATAGGATTTGGTGATTGAATGAGTGAAAAAATGCTGTTTTTGCCCAATTTACTCCCTCTTATCTGGACCCCGGACGTCTGTTACAATGCCATTCTTTCAAAGTAATATGGATCTTTTTAAAGAAAATTGACTGCTTTATGCAGAACAGAAGTTAAGCAGAAAACTCCTCTCTTTTTTGCATTTACCTCTCAGCACAATTTTTCCTTTCTAAAGCCTGCATGCACATTGAAAATGCATATTCACATGTGGCTGTTATTTGGTGCTGTGCAGTAGAAGCACTAATTATTTTGGATTTTGGATTTGCTATGATTTTATTCACATTAACAGTATTTCAATCATATCGCAACATCTAGCTAACTACCCCAGAATCTTTATGCACTGTTTTAGGCACAAGTCAGCAACTTTGTAGAACCACCTACCTTCTGCAAGCCAGCTGGAAGGCAGAAAGCCCAGACCGGGTTTCGAATCCACAGCAGTAGGGAGCTTTAGTGATGTAAGTCACAGTGACTATACCAGTAAACCATGGAGGTCTACGCTAAAAACACTTCTGCGGGGAAAGGGTTAACACTACAATAAGCCAAGAAGTTGTACAGTCAAACTACTTACTATTCAATTAACCCTTCTCCTGCAATTAAAGCAATCTATTGACACTTTCTGAAAACAGTGTAGACCCAGATCAAACAGCTCCTGAAGGAGCTGTCTGATCTAGGTCTTCACTGCTTTTCTTTTAAAATGTATCTGCCTGGCACAAGTTTGCACTATTATATATAATATGGCTTTATGGCTCTAGAGAAGGGTTTTAAGTTTTTCTATAAGTCCATGTTAAACAACTGTTCGTCCTGAATTATGCCCCCACTAGCTATTGTATTGGGATTTATGGTTCTGAACAAGAAGATTATATAAGATTTATATTAGTCTATTGTATTTTAAAAGTGTGGGACTGATTTTATGACCTCATTTACATGAATTGAAATAACTTGATAGAGGATCAATGACAATGTTATACTTTCTAAACTGTGACCTTAGCATTTGGCTTTCTGGTTTGAAAGGTTTTAAAGTACATTGTATGTTATAAACTTTGGGTTTATATTATGGTGGCAAACTTACAGTAATAACTATAGGAAGACTATTGTTACTCCGATAATAAAGAACAGCTATTTATACCATTAGCCAAAAGTCTGCTTCTAATTTTGAAATTATGTGACCTGCTTAAAGTTAAAGCAGATTGAAAGTAAAGCATATTGAAAGTAAAGCAGAATGTGCCTTAAGGCACATTCTGCTTTACATTCAGCCTGCTTTAAGTTTCCATCTGCTAGAATATATCTGAAACATGTTCATGACTATATAAATTTGAACTATTTGCTGGAGGAATAAATTAGAGGTGTCAAAAGGTGCATTTATAGGGTTATGGGTCAAACCATTACCCTATACATTGTAGTTTGCTTCTAGTTTTGAAGACAGGTTATTACTTAAAGCATGTTGAAAGTAAAGTATAAATCTCCTGAAGGAGTATTTTGCTTTACTTTGAGCCTTCTTTAAGGTTCTACCTGGAAAATTACTAAGAATGCCAATCATGATTCATTTCTAGAACTTCTTTGCTATGGATGACATTTCTTAGAGTAGAAATAGGGGCCTTAACTCTTTCCTCCCTGAAACTTTAAATGGACAATTCCAGTTTCCATTTAAGCCTAGTCCATTTCTGACTTTTAAGGGTTGTTTTTGTCAATGTTTTGCATTGTGACAAACAATGAAGACCCTGATCAGAGGGCTCCTAGGATCCCTCTGATCTGGGTCTTCACTGTTTGCATTGGACAAATGTACTTTTCACTTGTACACTTTTTGCAAATGACACCAATGTGCAGGACTAGGGTTTAAAGGGTTAAAGGGCATAGTTTTTGAGTAATGTGCTAACGAATATGTATGCTATCAGTCTTTAACCCTTTTGGCGCCAAAATAATTTTGAGGTTTTTACCCCTTCGCCGTTTTTTTTGTCTATAGTGTTGTCTGCAAGAAGGTTTCAAAGTTTGATTTAAGGTAGTTTGTGTGACTTAAGAAATATCTATACGAGTGTCAAACAGTTTGGATCCTGATCAGACGCCGCATAACGCGGCGTCTGATCTGGATCCAAACTGTTTGCTAAGTTGACTTTATGCGACTCTGACAGTGAAAGGGTTAAGATTAAGAATTTGTTCCCTGTGGTTTCTGTACTGTGGTTCCATTTGATTGGAAATTTTCCATGTAGATAAACAGTGAAGGAATATGCATGCTAAGAGTTTCATTAACTTCCATCTAGTATTGTTTGAACAAGCCACTACATGGGTTCAATAAATACATATATGCCCCCAGTAGCACGCTTACAAGTTTGCAACATATTTGAATTGATTCCATTTCAAAACTAGGTCAAGGTGAAATCTGGTAATATAAGTGAACTGGGAATCTCTAGGTCCATGGCAACAACTGTAAAACCTGATAATCCTGTAAGGATGGACGGACACTCTGGATGGACAGGTCAGTCACTGTACGCCAATTTTGCTCCTAGTCATCAGTTTTACTTAAAGATGCTGAGAGCATAAAATGCAATAATTGATTTCATTTCTGCTGCTGCAGCTTTCTGACCTGAATTGGTTGAGTGTAATAACTAATAACACAGAAACTAGAGCCTAAAGTGACATTTCATTTTTTTTGTTGAAGAACCACACCAGTAAATTAGTCTACCAGCTTAACATCATAAAATGTGCAAAATCAATAAGTAATTCTATAGTTTAACCATTAGCAGGCTGATCCCCAATCCTGAGCTTAACCCCTTCCCTGTAACCATGACGTCATCTAGTTTCAACAACCATTTTTGTAGTCTGCTTTTATTTCTCAAATTTAAATTTCAGGTATTTTGACTTATGAAATATTGAAATGAGTTGCAAACAATATCATGATCAGACATCGCATTATGCAGCATCTGATCAGGATCCAAATTGTTTGCAAGTAACCATATACATGGGTAAGGCAGATGGGGGTTAATCAGGGCTCCAGATAAGAGGTAGTTATTTCAACAAATACAACATTTTCTCACTCTTTTTAGAACCAAATCCTATGGTGTTACTACTCATTAGAATTGTCTCGAAGAGACAATTCAAATGAGTAGTGACACCATAGGGTTTAATTCAGAAATAAAGATTTTAGTATTTGAAAAACTATCCTTATCTGATGCTCTGGGTTAATGCCAGTTAGGACTCAAATACCTGCTAATTAGGTATTTCTGGAACAACTCTTTGCATGCTGGACAAATTTTTCGCCTGCAACAATTGTTGTCTGCTACTGTTCTAAAATTAGAATTTCAAACTTTTGTTTTAAAACAGAGTCAAAGTGTAAAACAGCTGGATCCTTATGGTACGTTGCAATATGCGACGTTGAAACAACATGAGTGTCAAACAGTTGAGATCCAGATCAGAGGTTCCAAGTCACTTGGCATCTGATCAGGATCCACAGTTCATGCAATGACAGTCAAGTCATAATCACCATCACAATCAGACTTAAAAGTGAACTTCTCCAATTTTGGTTTAAATACATGTACTTGACATATATATGCAGAATAATGACATTCATGTCCTTCCGTTCATGTAGAGACAAGTTCAATTTAAAATATTAAATCCTAGTGAGGTTATTATTTCATCACTTATGTTAAAAGCTTTCCTCTTGATTTATCATCTTAATGACTAATTTTCCAATCACTACTATCAAGAACTGTTATTAAACTTGGAAGTGCTGGAACTTGGTCCTAATTGCAAACAGTGTAGACCCAGATCAGAGGGCTCCTCAATGAGCCCTCTGATCAGGGTCTGCACTGTTTGATACTACTTCTTAACTGTTTGTTTACTTCATAATGTTTTGGAGACAAACCCCAAGAGTCCATGTAAACAAGTTGTTTATCAGAATACAGATGAATTCTTTAGAAAATTCAGCTAAATAAGGATTGATAGGAGACAAACAAGCTCTCCTACAGTGTTTTAGACAGAGCCTAAGATAAGGGGAGTATTTCAAAAACTAAAATCTTTATTTCTGCACTAAACCCTATGGTATCACTACTCATTAGAATCATCTCTTTGAGAGTAGTAGAACCATAGGATTTGATACTGAAATAAGTGAGAAAATGTTGGATTTGTTTAGTTCATGCGGCGTCTGATCAGAGTCTATACACTGTTTGTCTATATCGCTTTTATGGTAGGCTTAAGGCACAAATGGGTTTACATTCAATATAAAGATTGATATTTTAAGAAACATTAGCCGTTTCAGCACATAGAAAGAAATATTTTCCAATAGGCACAGAAAACTGAATTTTAAAATGAAAGAAAAAAGTTCACATCGCAGGAAAAACAACAACAAAGAAAAGTTTTCATGTTTTGCTAGTCAATCATTGAAATTCCAAATTCAATTAATAGATTTTCCATAGCAAGCACGTTGGCCTTGAACAAGTTGAATAATATAAGAAACAGGACAACAAAGTTTAATGCCATACTTGTAGTAACTCTTTGCATGCTGGGTTATTTTTTCGTCTGCAACAATTGTAATCTGCTTATGTTCTAAAATCTGAATTTTTTAATTTTCTCTTAAATTCAGGGTAAGAATGGCAAACAGTTTGGATTGAAGAAAGGTGACCACTTAAAGCAGGTTGAAAGTAAAGCAGAATGCACCTTAAGGTGCATTCTGCTTTACTTTCAGCAACCATCTGTTGGGATATAGGAAATATTTCTTATGCTACACATTCATAACTGCAAAAATAATGCAGAAAGCTGTTAGTGTTCACCTGTATGAGAGACAACTGATAGACATTGTATTGAATGGTCAGTTAAAAGGTGTATCTCTATGGAGTAATGGGTTAAGGGAAGGGTTAACCCATTACCTGATAGCCTATTTCTCGTATTGAAGATAGGTGACTACTTAAAGCAGGTTGAAAGTAAAGCAGAATGCGCCTTAGGGCGCATTCTGCTTTACTTTCAGCCTGCTTTAAGCTATTATGTGCTAGAATATTGAAAAGATTCTCCATAATTATATTCATGACTGATTAAATCTTCAGCGGAGTAATAAATCATATGTGCTAAAAGTCGCTTATAAAAGGGAAAGGGTTAATACAGCAGGTTGATCATGTTATAGTAGACCATGTGATACACTAACAAGCAAGTCAGAATGTCTAATTGAGCAAGATAGCATTATCAGAGACAGGCTACAAACAGTCAGCATAAATCACGCCCATTTCCCTTGTAACATCAGAACAGGAAACTTTGAATTAAATCTACTGGCTTCTTTTCAAACTGGACTCAAACTCAAGCCAAATCTTGTACTAAATTAACCCATGCACTCCTTCAGGAGGTTCCTGCTTTACTTATTTTTCAGTTTAACATGTAACCCCATTTCTACGTTTCGAAGACTGATGAACACTTAACTCTTTCCTCCCTGAATCTTTAAATGGACAATTCCAGTTTCCAGTTTAGTCTGGACCATTTCTGACGTTTAAGGGTTGTTTTGGTCAATGTTTGGCATAATGACAAACAGTGAAGACCCTGATCAGAGGGCTCCTTACGGAGTCTTCACTGTTTGCACAGGACAAGTGTACTATTCACATGTACACTGTTTGAAAAGAACGCCTATATGTGGGACTAGGGTTCAAAGGGTTAAAGCAGGTTGAACAGCAAAAGAATGCAATGTTTGATTTACTTTAAGCCTGTTTTAAATTTAAGCTACCATTCTGTTAGGATATAGAAAATAGCACATTGGTGCATATTACTGACTGTATAAATTGCAATTATTTTCTTCAAAGGAGGAATAAATTATACAAGCAGACACCTGCCTTGAACACAGAGGATGCTAACATATCAATTTAATATAGAATGTTAAAACGGAAATGAAATTTGACTACCGTATAACATTTCCCTTAAAATAACCTCTTAACATACAATAATTATGATTACTGTTACACATTCAAATATATCTACATTTCCATGTCATAGAATATTGTAGCTTAAAGCAGGCTCAAAGAAAAACACAATGCACCTTAAGGCACATTCTGCTTTATTTTCAATATGATTTAAGGGGACACCTATCGTCAAAACAAGATGCAGGCTATATGGATATGGGTAAAACAATACCAATGAGAGTTATTTTAAGAAATTTACGGGGTATAAATCAAGATAATAATTATTGGTCTTAACTACAAAATGACAGTTATTAAGTAAAGACAAATGCAAGTGCATCATTTCCTTTGCAACAACCAATTCTCTCTGTCATCTAAATTACTATAAATCTTGAATGAAAAGTCTACCTTCCATACATATTATCTTGTAAAGAGAACCCAGGTGCAGTATTCAATACAGGTGGTTGTTAAATCCAGGAAATATGACATTGCTGCATTGTTTTTAACCTGTTTATAGCAGCCAACTGTCTTGAGAGATAACCACTTATTCAATAAGACAAGCAGTAAGAAATAAGTGTGTCTGTATCATAATCAAGCATTAGTGTTTGCATGTTACACCCCTGAAGATTAATTAACTATTAGCATGCTACCCATTAAACCATTACAAACTATGCAAACAGTTTGGATCCTGATGAGACGCCGCGTAACGCGGCGTCTCATCAGGATCCAAACTGTTTGACACTCTGTCCCAGTTTTTAAAGAAAATTTAGAAGAAGAAAAAATCAGAATCGTAGCAGATAACAATTGTTGGAGTCATGAAACAATTACCCAGCATACAATGAGTTCAGACTCTCTGTGGCTTGTTGAGATGTAGTTAGGAGGCAATTATACAATTACATTCCTGACATGATTGGTAACAAATGGAGCATTAGATCATCACCATCCTCATCATGATCACTCAATTAACAAAGGCAGCCTGACAGGGCTCCAGATAAGAGGGAGTAAACTGCACAAGTCCAACATTTTCTCACTTATTTCAGCACCAAATCCTATAGTGTTACTACTCATTAGAATCGTCTCTTCCATACAATTCTAATAAGTAGTGACACCATAGGGTTTGATGCAGTAATAAAGATTTTAATTTTTGAAATACTCCCCTTATCTGGAGTCCTTCATGATCAATCAATTAACAAAGGCAGCCATGAAAACTGCACATCTGAGATGCCATAATTAGACATCATTTCATTGTGAAGGCCAAGAGGCCTCGACTTCATTCAGATAAGTTTTTCTGACCTTCACATTGTTTCTACCAACTGTCAATTAATGTTTTGGCACAGTACCCTTTCATCCTAGAAGACTGACAAGATATTTCACTACAGTCAATACAAACTGTTGCTTAACCCTTTCCACCAATTCCATAGATGCACCTTTAAGCGCATTCAGTTTATTCCTCTGCAGAAGGAAATCGTTCCAATTTATACAGTCAAGAATATGTAACATTAAGAATATTTACTTTATTCTAGTAAGTGGTAGCTTAAAGCAGACTAAAAGTAAAGCAGAATATGCCTGCTTCAAGTAGTCACCTATTTTCAAAACTTAGAAACAGGCTATAGTGGAAAGTGTAACCCCTCTGTGTTTCAGCCCAGGGGATGCTTCACCCATGACTCCATAAATCTATACACATTATAAGCATTTAATTCATTCCTCCACTGAAGAAAAGAGTTCCGATTTATACATTCATGGGTATGTATCATAAGAAAAAGAATCTTTATTCTAGCAGATGGTAGCTTAAAGCAGGATGAAAGTAAAGCAGAGTGTTTCCCCCATTGCTAGTTTTCAGTGTTTGCTTAAAGCAGGCTGAAGGTAAAGCAAAAAGCTCATTCATGAGCTTTCTGCCTTACTTTAAGCATGCAGTAAGCATGTGATAGTCAGGATGCATGGATGATTCCTATACGATGGAAGCAAGAAGGCATCCAAATGAGGGATACGATAAGTAAATGCCTTGTGCAGTGCTTTTATGGGGGAGAGGGTTAAATGGTCCATTTAACAATTTATTGATTACCTTCACAGAAAACAACTGAAGTTCTTCTATCAATGTGATTTTATAACCTAATTTGGAAATATGTTTCCAGTCTTTCAAAACCAGGAAATTCTGATGGAGGCGATAACACACACTTTCAGCCCAGGCCCTAATCAGCTGATCTTAAACCTTATACTGCTGACTTTCTAAAATGCACTTTCACTTTCTCAATAAAGACCAATTAACATTGACTTTGAAGTTATTTTTAAAGTGTGGCAAACAGTGAAGACTCTGATCAGGAGCCCTCTGATCTGGGTCTTCACTGTTTGCAAAGGATGGATATATCAGGTTCAAGCATTGGGATTTATCAACATATGTTCTTTAAATAGTATGGCAAACAGTGTATACCCAGTTCAGATGGCTCCTTCAGGAGTCCTTTGATCAGGGTCTACAAAGTTTTCAAAGGAGGGATCCAGCACTGCATAGGTTAACACTTCTGCTTATTTGTTCTGAGAGGTGTCACTCAAGGGCACATACCAGTAAATATCTGTAATCAGGATCCACAATGTTTGACACTCAGATCTTAAAATGTCTTCAGTTGAAAATAAATCAAACGGTTTTTAGTTAACAAATTTTGCAGGCAACAGGAGGGGGTTGCATCCCAAGTCCTATACTGGTAAAATTTGCCAGGGACACATTTTTTTTAAAAAGTTGCGAGGTCCAATGGACCCATGGCTTTTCTGGCCTTTATTAACCTATTACTTATAAGCAAATAGTAGCTTAAAGCAGATTGAAAGTAAAGCAGAATGTGCCTTAAAGTGGTCACATGTCTTCAAAACTAGAAATAAGTAATGGGATATTGGGTTAATTGTTCACCTCAATGACTAATGTTTGTCTCAAGGACTCATTGTTTTACAGAATTACGCATCCCGAGGACTCTTTCATTTGATTTCTAAAATTATCACTGGTTTAAAATGTAGGACACTACACAGGCCCCCACCTTAAATTGAGCATGCTATGTACACCAAGTTTGTCATCTGAAACAATTCTAACAATTCTTTCTTTTTTTCATTTTCACATCATTAAAGCATCAAAAACTTTGGACCCAGATGAGATGCTGAGCTACTAGGCATCTTTTTTAACCCATTCCCCCATAAATATGCCTTTTTACACCTTTAATCTATTCCCCCACTACAGAAAATAGTTCAAAATTTCTATATTCTAGTAGATAGTAGCTTAAAGCAGGTTGAAAGTAAAGCAGAATGCACCATAAGGCTCATTCTGCTTTACTTTCAACCTGCTTTAAGGGATCACCTATCTTGGAAACTAGAAACAGGCTATGGGGTAACGGGTTAAATCCAAACTGTTTGCAAAACCAACAGTTATCACAAATTTACATACATGTACAGTGTTGCCTGTAAAAGCAAATTTCCAAATGACATTTTTCCATTCCATATTGATTTTATATACTTTAAACAAGGAACCAGTTAATTGGGATTTGTAAACAATCCATACACTTAATAAATCAGGCCTTTTTCGGTTCAGTGTGGTAGAATTCCATTCATAGAAATACTACAATAACAACTTATACTTCTATTCAAATCTATTACTCTATAGTTATTGTTGTGTGCTGAAAAGTCATTCTGCTTAAATTTATAATTTTACCTGCTGAAATTCTCAATATTAATTTGGTTTTCTTTATATTGACGACACAAGATCCAAATGACAAGCAATTTGGATCCAAGACTGGCTCCATATTATCTGGCCAATCTGGGTCAAATGATCTGAATGCAAACTGTTTGCAAAGGTCTTCTTTTACCCATTGTATGCTGGGTAATATTTGGCGGCCATTTTAAAATGTCGTCTGCAGCGGGTATTACTAAAATATTTGCAAAAGATTTTAGCAGTTTCTGATAGCATATTGAATTAACTGCAAACAGTTTTGATCTCAGATCAGGCCCCACAATGTGGGGCCTGATCTGAGATCAAGCCTGTTTGCCTAGAGGTACACCTAAAAGTGTATCCCGCATAAAATAGGTTAATGATTTTCTGTGAAGGGACACTTAAATCGTTCATAACCATGCTACAAGCAGAAGCAAACCGACTGGCTTGCAGACAACCTCTGGGCTGAAAATTTACTAACAGTTTGGATCCAGTTAAGACATCCAATAATTTAATGTCTAGCTGCAGAACCATAAATTACTTTTTCTACTTTGTTGTATTATGCAAAATCAATTTAACTTTTTACTTCATAAATGCACATTTTAACACCTTTAATTATTCACCCACTGAAGAAAATAGTTCATATTATATAGATCTAGTCATGAATGTGCACCATAATGAATATTTTCTATATTCTAGTATATATGGAAGCATATAAAGCTTCCTGAAAGTAAAGCAGAATGTGCCTTAAGGCACATTCTGCTTTACTTTCAAGCTGCTTTAAGTGATCACCTGTTTTCAAAATTTAGAAACAGGATAATGGAGTAAAGAGTTAAAAATGTCAAGCAGACAAAAGTTTAAGCATGTGACACTGAGTAAGCTTCGATAAGGATAAAAAAACTAGAACAATATTTACCGGTATGGCTAACATGAATGAAAACCTTATTACCAAATATCTTAAGTACAGTTAAACTGTTCATTCACTAATCATTGAAGAATCACAGGTGCCGGATTAACCCATTACCCCCATTTATAAATAAGGCATTTTACGCTTATAATTCAATCCTCAACTGAAGAAAAAAGTTCCATTTTATAATCATAAATATAAACTGTGTAATAAAATTTGTCAGCCATAAACGGAGCCTGTGGTTATTCACACTTCCTTGAACTTTCATTGGATAAATATAAACTGTAAGAAATATTCTTAATATCATAGCAGATGGTAACAGGATAAAAGTAAAGCAGAAAGAGCTTTAAGGTGCATTCTGCTTTCTTTCAGTCTGCTTTTAAAGCCACCATCGGCAATGATAAAGAAAATATTTCTTATAATTATTTACATGTTCATGACTGTATAAATTTGAACTGGAGGATTACATTGAATGCCCTTAAAATTGCTTATCTGGGAGATAGGGTTAAGTATAACACTTGACCTTACAATTGGTATTCAAACATGGGCTTGATATTAATTATGTTTATGTTCCTTTCCATTGAATATAAATTTAATTATGAGTTATTATTAGGTGTATGTAAATTGAGATCATTTAAGTCATGCTATGACATTAACACCATATTCCTAAAGACTTTTACAATATGACATCTGCTTTAAAATTATCAATTTTCAAACATGATTTACATATTTTTTAAAAACATTTATATGAGTGTCAAATTGTTTTGATCTTGATTTAGTATCATGTTTTATGACATCTGATCTCTGCAGGGCTCCTAACTAAAGTCTTTATTTTTGCATTAAACCCTATGGTGTCACTACTCATTAGAATCGTCTCTTCTAGACGATTCAAATGAGTAGTAACATCATAGGATTTGGTGCTGAAATAAGTGAGAAAATGTTGGATTTGTTCAGTTTACTACCTCTTATCTGGATCCAAACTGTTTACTGCTAGTGAAGTTGTGCAAAAGCTGGCAAAGTGTTGCAAGGGTTCATCCTAATGTATGACACCATGATACAGGGCTCCAGATAAGAGGGAGTAAACTGATCAAATCAAGCTCTTTCTCACTTATTATAGTATCAAATCCTATGGTGTAGCTACTCATTAGAATCATCTCTTCAAGACGATTCTTTTTAAATGAGTAGTAACACCATAGGGTTTAGTGCAGAAATAAAGATTTCAGTTTTGAAAATACTCCCCTTATCTGGAGCTCTGGATATATGGCTTGATGATCTCCATAAACCGTAAAATAACTTTAGGTTTACTGTTGGTAAAACAACTCTAGGTTTACTGTGCCTTACTCTACATAAGCATCCAATTTAGGTCTTCAAACATTCCTGCTAACCACTATGTTAAGCTTTAAAATAGTTCATTCTATCATAAATCAATCTGCAATTTAAAAAAAAAGTTCTCTGTCAGTGTATGCTTATTACACATCCTTTGCAAACAGTGAGGACTCAGGACAGAGGGGTCCTATAGGGATGGGTCCTATAGGATCCCTCTAAATCAGGTGACATTATTTTATAATTTTTTTAGAGAAGGTTAAAAACCGTTAATGTAAAGTCTAAGCAAACTAAATATTGATCAGAAAATAGATTAGTACATTTGAAAATTCATCAATGTAAGGGTGAAAGTAGTTTGAAAGCTACTTAATTCAACTGAAGCAGGCTACAGTTTTAAGTTAGCTGGTATATCATGAAGGTAAACCACATTCTCAACTCCTTGCATGCTGGGTATTTTTTTTCGTCTGCAACAATTGTCATCTGTTACTATTCTAAAAATAAATGTTTCCAAAATTTACCTTTTAAAACAGGGTCAGAGTGTCAAACAGTTTTGATCCTGATGAGACACCGCGTTACACAGCGTCTCATCAGGATCAAAACTGTTTGCACAGATAATCACGATTCTGCCACTAGCATGCAAAGAGCTAACCTCATAACCACCTGTAAACCAAACAGAAAAAAAATCACAATGAACATTCGCTTCCAAGTCTGGAGAAGCTTGTCTCTCGTACCGCCCTCACAGACCCCCGTCAGCTTCACATCATTAACAGGTTTCTCAGTGTATTTTCAGGAAATAACATTTTCAACACTTTATACATATTTTGGGGAAATATGGAAAAGAACATTTATACAATGAAAAAGCATAGTCTTTTATGGCTCCTGATAAAAAAGAAATAAACTTGATAGTTTCCAATAGTTGCCCTGTATGCCTCTATCAAACCAATTGTCTAGAGGAGATGATGCTAATGAAAAGTCAAAACACTGGGTTTGCCAGAAATAATACAATTTTTAGCTTTGGAAACTGACTCAGGAGAAGTTGTTCATAGACATAACTATAAGATTCTAAAGATTGTAGAGAAATAACTGATCAGGAGCCCTCTAATCAGGACCTGGCTACACTGTTTGAAAAGGATGTACATACAGTAAAACCTCTCTTATACGACCACTGAAATGTAAGCTTATGAATGAATGCATTTTGGTGTTCAGACTTACGAATGGTCATTGGTGTATGCTTATGGATAGAAATTAAGACAGGTGTTTAAGAAAAAATGACAGTGAAGCAGAAAGCTCCTATCAGCTTAACCCTTTGAACCCTAGTCCCGCATATAGGCGTGCTTTTCAAACAGTGTACATGTGAATAGTACACTTGTCCTATGCAAACAGTGAAGACCCAGATCAGAGGGCTCCGAAAGGAGCCCTTTGATCAGGGTCTTCACTGTTTGTCATAATGTCAAACATTGACAAAAACAACCCTTAGAAGTCAGAAATGGACTAGACTAAAATGGAAACTGGAATTATCCATTTAAAGTTTTAGGGAGGAAAGAGTTAAAGCAATATGAAAGTAAAGAGGAAATCTCCTGTACAGTCATCTTGCTTCAAGCTGAACCCCCTGCCTAAAATTTGAAACATCTTATCTCATGAAGTGGTGATAATAGAGAAGTTTTACAGTACTCAATTTCAATATAGAACAGTAATGAACCTTGTATCCTAACACAATATTTGTCAAAAGATTTTTATGAAAGGGCTCCGGATATAAAACTACGTTTTAAAGTGCCATCAGAGAAACAATCTGAAACATACGGTGGAGACAAAACTAATGCTACCCTTCAGTACTTGTAAACTAAACACAGACAAAAACACACATCACCTGTAGATTCACTTTCCAATGGGATGATATAAACAGTGTTCACAGCTCGAGAGGGGCTTTTATTATGATTTTTTTCTCCAGTCTGCAGACTATGTTGTATAAACATTGGATTCAGCTAGCTTACAACCATTTTGTACTGCTCAGCCATGTATGTGCACATAGTTTTTTACAATCTTCAGGCTGCAGAAAGGTGGGGGTCTGTTTTTGATACACAGAATATTAAATACAATTTACAAGCCCTGGCGTTGGATAAAAACAACAAAACATGTTGAAATGAAGCTGGCTGTGGCAAAACAATTACCGCCCACTACCTAAGAAAACCAATAACGTCTAGAAACTAGAACATCTTGTACAGAAGAACACAGCTGATACAACAAGACATGTATGTAACTGCCATTCCATGACAAACGATAAACATCTTCGGTACTTAGTGCAGGTTAAAAGTAATGCAGAAAGCTCCTATAGGAGCTTTTTGCGTTACTTTTAACCTGCACTAAGCTTCAACCAGTCTTACAGACTTACACTTGCATCATCATAAATTCATTATGACAGGTTTCGTCTAACACAACATAGACTGTATACTGCATTATAGTCTAGTGTCAAAGACCTAACATTGAATAGCTTCACATCCTTGCATGCACCATCATAACCAGATACAGCGGATCCCTTGTGAATCTTTTTAGTTATAAAATCATGAACCAGTCTACTTAGAATTCTTGGCAGTTTATTAAATACTGGTCTAAAATAGGAAAACTAGCCAACCCAGATCAGAGGGCTCCTATCCTATAGGAGCCCTCTGATCTGGGTTAACACTGTTTGCAAACGTAATGAGTTTAATTTTAAACAGATCCATGGTGATGTCAACTTGAAAGAGTTACAATATTGCTTGGTATCATTTTAAAGAAGCCCCCTCCTTATCATCATGTACCCATTACCCCATAGCCTGTTTCTACTTTTGAAAATAGGTGACTGCTTAAAGCAGGTTGAAAGTAAAGCAGAATGTGTCTACTTTAGGCTATCATCTGATAGAATAAAGAAAATATTTCTTATGATCATATCCATGGCTGTTAAGATTTGAACTATGTTTTTCAGTGAAGGAATTAAATAATAGGCTAAAAGGCGCTTCTATTGGGGGGAAAGGGTTAACAAATATTTAATCTGAGGAACAACACAATTGGATCCTGATCAGGTGCCAAGAAACAAGGCTACTGATATGTATTGAGTCAGTCTTCACTGATGTAAAATACAATGTTTCCTTGCACTGAAAAGGTTATCATGATATCAAGCTAATTACAGGTACAGGAACATACCAGATGTCTGCCTTTGTATGAAACAAGTAGCAGGTTTTTACTGTCAGATTAACATCCAGATAGAACCACTGACCTACCACAAGAGTCAGCTACAAAATTCCTCAAGGGATTCTCACAGAGATTTCAGCCCGTTACAGTGGTCTTCTGACTTCATTATTGGCATTTGCTAGTCCAGGACCATTATCCACCCCTCCAATGCTACCCTCCAGTCCACACCTACTACCCCTTCTCCCAACAACCCTATACCACTACCACAATTGCTTTTTGTTAAACAAATAGAAAACTTTGTAGTCTAGAACAAAATCAAGTGCGAGCTTAATTCAGTGAGAGCTTAATTAATGGTCAAATTAACCAGAAAGCTCCTACAGAAAATGTTCATCCGCCTTGAAGCTGCACATGTCACCAGTCCTAACTCTGTATGCCATAGAAGCGCCTTTATAAGCATTCAATTTCTTCCTTCACTGAAGAAAACAGCTCCAATTTATACAGTCATGATCATGTACCATAATAAATGTTTCTTTGTCCTAGTAGATGGTAACTTACAGCAGGCTGAAAGTAAAGGAGAATGCACCTTCAGGTGCATTCTGCTTTACTTTCAACCTGCTTTAAGTAGACTTGTCTTCAAAACTAAGAAACAGACTATGGAGTAATAACGAGTTAACCCATTTATGTCAGGATATTTATTCACTTTATGCTTGCTGTTATGTTGCAGTACTGTTGTCCATACAGAAAAATACTTCATATGATATAGCAAACAGTGCGGACTCTGATGAGATGCTACATAACATTGTGTTTGAACTTTCATCAGGGTCTATAGTGTTTGCCAATGTTGACTTTAGTAGACATTAGACCTAAATTGGTTACTATGAAAACAAACTTATTTTGTGTGTAACATGTTTTAAATAATTCACCCCTGTAACTTCAAATGAACAATTCCAATTTCTATTTAAGTCTAGTGCATTATAGACTATTTAGGCTAATTTTAACAGTGCATTTCAAAATGACAAACAGTGCAGAACCAAATCAGAGAGCCCCTTCTAAGGGTATATATATACTGTTTGCATCTAGAACAGGTTTACTCTTCACAGGTACACCATTTATAAGGGACAAGTATACAAATTGCTAGGGCTCAGCAACTTAACCCTTAGCCCGCCAAATAAATTGTCGTCTGCTATATTTCTCGTCTGCTTCAAGTTTCAAAGTGCTTCAAAGTTGTTCAAAATTGCTGAAAATGTTGTCAGAGTGTCAAACAGCTTGGATCCAGATGAGACGCCGAGTTACTCGGCGTCTCATCCGGATCCAAGCTGTTTGCATATGGAGCTATAGTCGTGCGTGGCAGGCTAAGGGTTAAGAAATGGTTTAATTAAATATTGCACTGTTTGCTCTCTATTTCCTACTGTAAGCTGTCAGAAAGGAATTGTTCATCATTTATTTAGAATATACTGTACAGGCAGTTACAGGCTCACAATTCCCTAGACAGTCAAATGTGAAAATATGACATTATTAATTCTCACCAGTCCCAGATAAGAATGAGTAACTTATCCTTATCAGTACTTTCTCAATTAAATTATTAAATCTTCACCAAACACAATGCTGTGACTACTCATCAGAACTGTCCCAAAGGAATGATTCAAATGAAGCACATACAGCGCTCCCTCTCTACAACGACATCCAATGGGAGACAACAAATGTGTGCGTTGTTCGGAGGGAGTCGTTATAGAGAGGGAAATAGGATTACATTTGCAAACAGCTTGAATCCAGATCAGACGCCGCGTAACGCTGTTTGTTACTCGTCACTAAGGTTTGTTATGTTAAAATGCCCAATATGTAATTTTGAGAAATACAGCAGACGACAACTTTATAAGCAGAAGATATTGCAGACGTAAAAAGGTTGGACATAATTTCTTGTTTCGGGATCAGCAGCAAGCGTCGTTGTGAAGAGGGAATCGTTGTTGGGAGGGCCGTTGTAGAGAGGGAGCACTGTATTTATAGGTGTTACAGACAGTGACAACTTATGGTAGACAAAAGCAATGATCCATAGGAAGCTTTATGCATCACTTTGATGTATGTTAACTCTTTCCTCCCTGAAACTTCAAATGGACAATTCCAGTTTCCATTTAAGTCAAGTCCATTTCTGACTTTTAACGGTTGTTTTTGTCAATGTTTGGCATTATAACAAACAGTGAAGACCCAGATCCGAGGGCTCCTAGGAGCCCTCTGATCTGGGTCTTCACTGTTGGCATAGGACAAGTGTACTATTCACGTGTACACTGTTTGCAAAGGACGCCAATATGCGGGACTAGGGTTCAAAGGGTTAACCCTTTCCTACATGTACATAAGAACTGCTATGCAGTTTTATGCCTTTAATCAATTTCCCCACAAACATGCCCTTTTACACCTTTAACTTATTCCTGTATGGAAGAAAATAGTCTCACTTTATGCAGTCATGAATATGCAATTATGAATAGGAAACATCTTCTATATATACATAATAATACATGTATTAGTAAGGGTTAAAGCAGGCTGAAAGTAAAAGCTGAATGCTACTTCTTAGAGCGCATTCAGTTTTACTCTCAACCAGCTTTAAGTGGTCACCTTTCTTCAAATCTAGAAGCAAGGCTGAAATGGATTTAATATTCTCCGTGAAATACTTTTTTATGATTCTACCCTATCCAAGTAAAGAGTTAAAGAGTCAAATTACAGGTAGTATCTTCTCCTTGCCCCTTTAGACAGGCTGAAAGTAAAGCAAAATACCATCCTTATGGAGCTTTCTGCTTTACTTTCAGCCTGTTTGAAACAACCGCCTGTTTTAACCCTTCCCCCCCCCATAGAAGCGCCTTTTAGCGCATTTAATTTATTCCTTACTGAAGAAATTTGGTATAATTTTTACAGTTATGAATATGAACCATAAGAAATATTTCTATATCCTAGCAGATGGTAGCTTCAAGCAGGCTGAAAGTAAATCAGAATGTGCCTTAAGGCACATTCTGAATTACTTTCAACCTGCTTTAAGAGGTCACCTGTGTGCAAAACTAGAAGCAGGCTATGGGGTAATGGATTAAACACTAACATTAGGCTACCAAGGGAAGGGTTAAGCTGTAACACGAGTGGCCACTTACCATAAGTGTGACTTTATATAAACAAATAAATAGGTCATTATATGGCATGATATATGGTTTTGTCAACCTTAGGAATGTAATATAACTTCAAACATTACTCTTCATGTTGGCCTACATACCTGTGACAGGTTGGATTCTACAGAACAACATGCAACTCTCAAGATATTTATCATATGGTACATAAACTCTCCAATACAACCTTTCTAATTGAGTGACATACTATAAATAACAAAGAAAAGTCATCTTATAGCTAAGGGCTGGAGCTTTCTGCATTACATTTGACTTGCATGAAGCTGTCTTTTACCAGTCTTAAAAACAAACAATTAACCCACTGAGCCTTAATAATGAGTATGTGTCCTTTACAAATGGTGTACCTGTGAATAGTACACTTGCCCTTGGCAAACAGTGTAGACCAACTTCAGAGGGCTCTGCAGTCTATGAAAAATTAAATGTATGGTGAAAAGCCAATAGACTAGACTTAGATAGAAACTGGAATTGTCCATTTTCAGTTTTAGGGCGGAGTGCTATATAAGATAATTAACCCTTAGCCTGCCATTCACGACTATAGCTCCATATGCAAACAGCTTGGATCCGGATGAGACGCCGAGTAACTCGGCGTCTCATCCGGATCCAAGCTGTTTGACACTCTGACAACATTTTCAGCAATTTTGAGCAACTTTGAAACTTAGCAGACGAGAAATATAGCAGACGACAATTTATTTGGCGGGCTAAGGGTTAATAGTGTCACTTGATGAGAGTTTCTACTGTACAACATTGATTGTAGCATATACATGTATTACTTTTCAGCTAAAAATAGAACATAGCAGTCATTAATGTGTAATAATAAATTTATAAAGGGCAAACATTTTCGCCGCAGCGCGGGAGGGGGAACCCTCCCCCTATGCCCCAAATTCAACATGCCTTCAGGAAATCCTGGGGAAATCCCTGTAATTGTTCTTCTGTGTATTTTCAAGTAGATAATAAAATGTCTTCATAATGTATATATTTAGATTCTAATCAATTAGTCATTTCCCTTTCACATACAACTTATGATTAATTTTACTCTTGGCCTGCTTACATCATAAAAGAATGGGGTAGATTTGGGAGCGATGGGGTTTAACCAATTACCCCATAGCCTGTTTCTAGTATTTAAGATATGTGACCACTTAAAGCAGGTTGAAAGTAAAGCAGAATGTGCCTTAAGGCACATTCTGCTTTACCTTTAGCCTGCTTTAAGCTATTATCTGCTAGAATTTAGAATATATTTCTTACAGTTCATATTGATTTTAATTTTAAAGCTTTTTCTAACCTACGGACACGGAGTCTCCAAACCTGAAACTCAACTTCTACTAAATGTATTCAAAAGCTAAATCTTAAGACTCAGAACCGGTAGTTTAACCCTTTCCCTGATAGGAGTGCCTTATAGCGTGTTTAGTTTATTCCTCCGCTGAAGAAAATAGTTCCAATTTATATAGCCATGAGTACGTTTCATAAGAAAAACATTCTACATTCTAGCAGATGATAGCTTAAAGCAGGCTGAAAATGAAGCAGAATGTGCCTTAAGGTGCTTTCTGCTTTACTTTCAACCTGCTTTAAGTAGTTACCTATCTTCAAAACTAGAAACATGCTATGGGGTAAAGGGATAAATCTGAATCAAACGTTTATAGCTTAGCCTTTTCCCCAACAAACAAGCCTAACCGGCTAGAGCGCCTATGATGCTTATACCTTATAACATAAGCCCCAAAAATGAATAATCAATGTTAAATGTTAAAAGCAAGTGGCACTTCGAAGAAATATGAAAGTAAAGCAGCAAGTTCAAGTATTATAGGACTTTTCTGTTTTACTTTTGTCTTGCTTTAAGCAGCCATCAGCCTTAACCCGTTACCTCATAGCCTGTTTCTAGTTTCTAAAACAGATGAACATGCACTTAAAGCAAGTTGAAAGTATAGCAGAATGGAGCTTAAGATGCATTCTGCTTTACTTTCAGTCTGATTTCAGCCACCATTTGCTAGGATACAGCAAATATTTTGTGTGATTTATTTTCAAGGCTTTATTGTATAAAGTGGAACTCTTTTCTTCAGTGGAGGAATAAATTAACGGCATATTTATGGGTAATTCGTTAAACACAGTTGAATATAGGACAGCAACACTCTTGGCTATGGAGGAAAAGGTTAATAAAAGGAGACAAATATAAGACTTCACAGCCACCTAATCTGTGTATCAAGATTTATAATCTCTTATCAGTATATCCAACAATGTTTCATATACAGGCATTAAAGATTAAAAGTCTATCAATACTTAGTAACATTGTCATCTGAATCAAATGTTGTCTGCCTATGTTTGAAATTTCAGAAATTTCTTATGAAAACAAATTCAGTGTCAAACAGTTTGGATACAAATGAGATGTCATGTTACTTGGTGTTTAATCTGTTGTTAAGGTCCAAACTGTTTGCAAAGGTAATCACGGTGTCACCAATAACCCTTTACCAAATAGAAGCGCCTTTTAGCGGATATGATTTATTCATCCGCTGAAGAAAATAGTTCCAATTTAATCAGTAATGAATATGTATTATAGGGAATATTTTCTATATTATAGCACATGATAGCTTAAAGCAGGCTGAAAGTAAAGCAGAATGCGCCCTAAGGCGCATTCTGCTTTACTTTCAACCTGCTTTAAGTAGTCATCTATCTTAAGTACTATAAATAGGCTATCAGGTAAAGGGTTAACATGCAAAGATTTTAAGTCACCTCCCAGCAACTATGGATCAGTGCAGTCTTTGCGTCTTGTCACGTAAGCATATATTCATCAATAGTGATGTATGGAAACGAATTCAAAACATCATTATTCTATAGATTTGAATCTTTGATCTACATTTCAGATTTGCAGAATTTCAGAAATGAATCTAAGAAGTTTGGACCCAACACATGTATTTGTTTCAATGAACAGAAACGTTTTTTTGAAACCCTTCATCTTTTCTGAACATGCAAAATGGCTTTTTATAAAACTTTTCCTGCATCCTGATAAGCTCTGTAAGTACTGCAAAATTAATCATGCTAACATCCTTATGTCTCAATTTAGTTGAGACATGAATTTTGAAATGTTCAGTTTACTCATTCTTATCTGTTCAGTTTACTCATTCTTATCTGGAACGCTGTGAATATATTTGGTCCGCATTCATACAGCACATAATTATTACTACTAATAGAGGACTGGATACGGCACTGAACATGTGACCTAGTAGACGAGTTCGTCTCTAGGCGAATTCACCAGCACCCATACAGAGGACCCAGGCATGATGCCCTACTCTTATTATCGACAGAGTTCTCAGGTTCACTTAGATGCCCAGTGTAAAGCACCGATACATCTGACCGCGGTTTATAAAGTCTCATCTGAAGGACTTGGTCCAGCGGGGTATCAAACTCACGACCCCTGACGGCGTAATCAAGCGTTTTACCAATCGGCCACATACGCCGGTTATTTAGATTGTGATAAATGTAGTAGGTCTTATTTACACCTCCTGGCTTGTGCAGCGTTAATTGTTAACTGGGATGCTGGTAGCTTATACATTGACTGTACTGTTTTGTCTGACATTTGTTTGAAGGTTGATCTGCTCACTTTCTAGGTTGGGTCCTCGCAAATCACATAGAATGTCAAAAAGTTCAATAAACAGTTTGCGAACGTAGCAATATAAAAACAAATTTTATGTCATAAAATCATTCCCAAAACTGATTTATAAGCCAACCATTAAATTGTTATATTGATCTTTCTATCTGACATAGAATCTATATTGAAAGTTCTTGTATAACCTTAATTCAAAGAACACAGTTAACATGTTTTGTTTTGCAGATAACCATGGCAACACATTTACCGTTTACCTGTCCAGGCAAATGAAATCAACTCATTATCAAGTGGGGGAAAAGAAAACAAACTATTGATATAACAGGGTGGATCTTTATGCAGAAATCTGTACATCTGCTACATCTTTCGCCTGGTATCGGGTGTGTGTGTAGTAGCCTGACAAGCATGAGCTGTTATTGAAACAGAAAGTATGGGTGTGATGTGGGTCACGTAGTTTTAGGCCCCCACCCAAACTCTCAAGGCCAGGGCGCTATGACTAATACAGAATCAGTGATGGAAACTAACTTACCACAGATGTCTGTAAATCACCAATATAATATTTATCCAGAATTTTGTATGCCGATTTGGAATGTACATGATTTTCTTGTGATTGCATAACTTGAGAAACATCGCGTCCCGCGTGCTTTTCAATAAACTCTCGGCCTCCAGGGTGCCTGTCTGCGAACTCGGTCACATCATAAACTTTCCCTGAATTGGTAACACACAAACGTCCACTCTGAATCTGACACCGAAGCGAAGCTTCGGACACTGTGTTCGTTTTCTCTGACATGTTTTCCAGCGAATGTCTGCCTCGTACCACTGTTTAACCACAGCTAGACTCATTCAATCATGACATTCAGGTTAGAGTTGAAAGCCTCGTTTTGAGAAAACGTTGACTGGTTCACGGCGATTGGTCCTGCCCAACGTCGTTCATTTGTGAAAACAGTCTAGTAAACCAGTCTCAGGTATTACTTACCTTAATTACTAAATGACAGAATGGCTAGGTATGGCCTTTCTATACAGTAGAATATGTGTTAAGCGGCCACGAGAAAGAACATGCGTTGACAAATTGAGGTTTAACGATGCATCAGCGCCCTGTCTCTATAGACCCCATGCTTCGCTCTTCACTGATTTGTTCACGAGTATGTAGCCTGCATGTACCAATATCAAAACTGCTCCATATGGCAACAACCGGTGTGTTTTAATTAAATTGTGTGGGTAGGAAAGATCATCAATTATTCAAATTGTCATTTTATTATAATATCTGTTTAAAATAGGTCACGCGACATGTACATCGCCGCTATTAATAATTACTGTACGTTGTTTTAGCTTAAATGATACACGTAAGTATGTACACAAATTTATTTAGTAGTTCACAGTCAACCCTTGTGACGAGTATACTCGTCATTTACGAACAGTGTATCTGTAGTGGGTACACTTGTCCTAAGCAAACAACGGAGACCCTGATCAGGTTTAAACAATTATCTTCTGCTTTTTATTTCTCAAATTTAAATTCATGGGATTTTCATTTTGACATAAAAAGGAAATGAGTGTCAAACAGTCTGTATCCTGATCAGACGCCGGCGTTTGTAAACTATCGTAGATCTACTCGGAGTGAGCCAGGGAAGGGTTTTAAAAGCGAGGTCGATTATAAATGAGTAATGAATATGATTAAAAAGTTTCAATGGACGACACGTGCATATCTTTTCAATCATGCAGGATAATGAACGCCATAGTTTCAATACATTCTTTAGCGAAAGCTTTATCACTTGCTGCATCAGGGTTGCCATAAGTTGACATGAAAAATCCTAAGATTTCCAAATTTGCATTTTTCAAGTGCGATTTTACGAATCGTACCTTTAAGGCTTTACCCCATAGCCTTTTTCTTGTTTTGTTGACATGCGACTACTTAAAGCAGGCTGTAAGTAAAGCAGAATGCGCCTTAGGGCGCATTCTGCTTTACTTTCAGCCTGCTTTAAGCTACCATGAACTTGGAAAAAATCCGGAGATTTAGGAAAAATCCGGTAAAATGGCAGCCCTGCTGCATTCACATTGCTTGAGTGGCATTGAAGACGACGTCTGATCTAGAGCCAAACTGTTTGCATAATTATGTTAGTGTTACAGAGCCTGACCGCGAAAGGGTTTCAGGTACGATTCCTAAATTCGCGCTTGAAAATTTGGAAATCTTAGGATTTTTATGAGCAACTTATGCCATGGTAGCTGCTGTTATTTTCAGCCTGGTTAAAGCTACCATGGATCTGCTAGGATGAATCAATTTTAGGCATAAAAAGGCGTAATGGAGTGATTGTTTAACTCGTATATATGTACAAATCACCACCGAGTCTACAACGACATCCAACGGAAGACAACAATTGTGTGCGTTGTTCGGAGGGAGTCGTTATAAAGGGAGGGAACTTGGCTTACATTTGCAAACAGCTTGAATCCAGATCAGACGCCGCGTGACGCGGCGTCTGATCTGGATTTAGGCTGTTTGTCACTCGTCATTGTGTTTTTTTCTGTCAAAATGTCCAATATGTGACTTTGAGAAAAACAGCAGACGACAATTTTCAAGCAGTCGATATTACAGCCCTTAAAAAAAGTTTGGACATAACGGTCGTGTTTTGGGAACAGTGGCAAGCTCGTTGTAAAGAGGGAATCGTTGTTCGGAGGGCCGTTGAAGGGGAGGGAGCACTGCTAAAAATGATGAATATAAACAGTATGCACTAAGCAATGTATATTAACCCATTGAAGCATATTGTCTTCTATAGTGGACATTGGCTAACACAGGGCTGCTATTTCTCCGGATTTTTCCTAAGTCTTCGGATTTTTATCCTAGCAGATGGTAGCTTAAAACAGACTGAAAGTAAAGCAGAATGCGCCTTAAGGCGCATTCTGCTTTACTTTCAACCTGTTTTAAGAAGTCATGTGTCTTCAAAACAAGAAACAGACTATGGGGGTAAAGGTACGATTAGTAAAATTGCGTCTGAAAAATTCAAAATTCAAAATTCAAAATCTTAGGATTTATATGATCAACTTATGGCAGCCCTGCTAACAGTGTAGACCCTGTTGAGACGCCACGTGACACAGTGTCTCACGAGGGTCTGCACTGTTTGCCGCTATATGATATGAAATATTTTTCTGTATGGACAAACACTCCATTGTCTTTATAGTCACCATTGTACAGAGAAATTTTCCAGCAACTTGAAGCAAATATACAGAGAAAGTTCTTTCCAATATCCAGGCATAAATGGGTTAACATTGGCCCTTTTTCTGTTCACAATAATAAAAGCACATTGTCATTAATCTTCGACAGATAGCACTACCATTGTTAGAGCAACCAGTCATACGAACAAAAAGGTTTAACGAATAAATATTGTTTGCAAAAAACCTGATCTTTATTTATCTTTGAGCAGTGACCGCTTTATAGTCACCCTTGTATACAGAGAAATTTTCCAGCAACTTGAAGCAAATATACAGAGAAAGTTCTTTCCAATATCCAGGCATAAATGGGTTAACATTGGCCCTTTTTCTGTGCACAATAACAAAAGCACATTGTCATTTATCTTCGACAGATAGCACTACCATTGTTAGAGCAACCAGTCACACGATAAAACGGGTTCAACTCATTGGGCCCTAGTGGCGCATATATGCGTCCTTTACCAATTGTGTACCTATCTCATAACTTATGAAGAGTACACTTGCCCTATGCAAACAGTGAAGTCCCTGATCAGAGGTCTCCTGCAGGAGCCCTCTGATCAGGGACTTCATTGTTTGCCATTTTGCAATTTATTACAAAAAACAACCCTAAATAGTCTAAAATGTACCAGCCTTTATTGCAAACTGGAATTGTCCATTAGAAGTTTCAGGGGGATAATGAGTTAACGAGTACATATTGTTTTGCAAAAAAGTGATCTTTATTTGTCTTTGAGCAGCGACCGCAAATTGGATTTTTATTATTCAATTTGTGGACGCTTGTTTGAAAGCTGTCACTTGTATACAAAGGAAGCTCTCTGCTGGAAGAGACGAAGAGATATCAGAGGAGATGACGTAAACAGATAAAAGAAAATGAGTAAAAAAGAGAGAAAGAAATAATAAAAACAAAAAGTGGCATTGTTTTAAAGTTGTCTTTGAAGGCAATTTAAGTGGTACCAAACAGTTTGAAAGAGATAACTTGAACATGTCAAGTGCTAGCTAAAATTTTAACGACCACGACGGAAAAGTATTGCTACCCCACCCACCCCTCACCCCACACACCATCACCACCACCACCAACAACAACAACAACACCCACCGCAAAAGAAGAAAAGAATAATCTAAAAAACAATTTCATAATTTTTGTTTTTAAATGGCGCCTGCTCAGTTTAGGTACAAGTTAAGTTCCCCATCAATTGAAAAAAAGAGCTACTTCATAATGTATATATCTTTGTAAGGCATTGGTATATCTCATTCTCAATAGTTCCAATTTATACATTCGTTTATATGTAACATAAAAACATATTTCATATCCAAGCAGATGGTAGCTTAAAGCAGGCTAGAGGTAAAAGGCACATCCTGCTTTACTATAACATGCTTTCAGTTGTCACCTTTCTTCAAAACTAGAAACAATTTATGGAGTAACGGACTAAGATGGACGAACGGGGACTTTTTTGGCTAAGGGTCAAATCTAAATTGAAGAGCTGCCTGTGTTACTTTTAGAGATGATCTTATAGTCAACTGAGCTAAAAGTCAACGTGTGGTTTAATTATATTTTGTATCTCAAACACTCTACTGTCTCCATTTCAAAAAGGGTGTCTCTCTATAACTTAAGGGGCTACATTTGTGTGAGTTATTGAAGTCCTATGGCATTTTGCAAAATATGCGTAAATAATTGGACCCTAGCGACGAAAAGACTTTTCCTCTGTGCATTTTACATTCACATTTACAGTTCTTATGAGAGTTTACGTTCTAGAGAGGCAAATTCTCTTGTGATCCATATCTTGCAAAACTATTCTGCCAGTGGTAGCCTAATCGGGATTTAAAGGTGTCAACGGACCCTGCAGTAACAGCCGTTTCAGGGAATTCAGTCCACGTCTCTATGACTCGGATGGAGTAAAAGTTCTTTCTGAATAAAAGATTCCTCTGGAAGGCTTGAAAAGTTTCAAAAAGTGTCCATGTGTATGGGTTTTGGTTCTTTGGAAATATTTGACTGGTTTAACACCTGGACTGTCTTAAAATTGAAAAAGCTTGTATGTGTATATTTAATCTCCTCTTAATCATTGGTCTTCCTAGGAATACATTTTCAATTTGTCTAATCGTTGCATATAATTTATATTCCTCAGCTCTGGCTGACTAAAGCAGTTGCAATATTTTTGAATTCTCTCAAGCACTTCAATGTCTTTGGCATAGTAGTAGGGATTCCATATAATAGGGATTCAATGCTTGCCCTGACTTTCTAATCTAGATTGCACGTAGGTAGTATAAATGATTTTGAAACTGTATATCTACATGTATGTGCTTAAAACAGGGCTCCAGATAAGAGGTAGTTTTTTCAACAAATCCAACATTTTCTCACTCTTTTTAGCACCAAATCCTATGGTGTTACTACTCATTAGAATCGTCTCGAAGAGACGATTCTAATGAGTAGTGACACCATAGGGTTTAATTCAGAAATAAAGATTTTAGGTTTTGAAAAACTAAGCTTATCTGGTGCTCTGTTAAAAGTTCTCCTTTTTATACATGTAAAGAGTACAGTTGTCCTATGCAGACCTGAAGGAGCCCCTGATCAGGGTTTGTACTGTTTGTCATTTTGCAACAATTGTTATACATACATAAATAGTCTTTAATTAATGGATTAGACTTAACTGGACACTTGGAACTGTCCCTTTTAAAGTTTAAAGAGGCTCGCAACCGGATTTAGCATTAAAACTAGTAATTTGTAAATATATGTCAAATGCTTATATAAATGGGTAAGATTTAGTTTAGGATAATAAATTCTGTTAAAAATTGCATTTCAAAAAAAAAAAGAAGAAGAAGCTCTGGTGGGATTCGAACCCGTGACCCTCCATGCGGAGACAAACATGAAAAAATGGAAACGCCTTTACCCATGCGGGTACTGGCGCTCTCTATCTTTATGATAGCGAATTAACGTACTTCACTGGTAGCGATTGATAGTACATTATTCGGCTCGGGTTTATGTCTGAGCCCGTGTAGAGAAGCAACAACAACAACTATACCGTCTACTAACGCTATAGAAAAACGATGGAAATATCTAAAAAGAACTAAGATTCGGTGACGATTTTTGAGACTTTTTTTGGACTGATCATATTTTTTTAATGTCAGAAGCCAAATAATGTCACAAATTTGCTTTTATTTGAGTATTTTATTTTATTTTGACAAGTACACCATCCGGTTGCGAGTCCCTTTTAAGGGCTGAATGAGTTGAATACTTTCCATTTAAACTAATTAAGGAACCCAAGTAGACATTATTTGTGACCACGATCCCATACATCGGACATAGGCAAACAGTTAAGACTCTGTTCAGACGCCGCATTATGCGGCGTCTGATTAGAGTCTACACTGTTTGCTGATAGGAATTTCAATATAAAACAAAATGAAAATGAAAATTTTGACCAGGTATCCCTTTGATAAAAAACGGACTAATCCAATATATAAACATGGAAGAATCCACTGGGCGTAAATGGGTTAATGTTGGTAGGTAGCCGCGGTAAGAAATGGATAATTAGCTCCTATATGTATTGGTGCAATAGCGCCATAGAAAATATACATTAACTATTGCCTCGTTCCTTTTAATAGAAAGCACGTAAGCAAAAGCTTATTTAGAAATGATTTGTGCAAAAAATCACTTCATCGGTATAAGTTCATGCTTGATAACCTATATTAACAGGGTGTTTTCAAATGCGAATTTTATGAAAAGGTCATGGGTATTTGGTATTGATTTTGAATATGTACCCTTTTCTTGTTACATTATTAGATAACTATATAATCTGCAATTCTTTTTCTCTAACATATAGAGCATCCATACAGTTGACAAACGAGTTACTCGGCGTCTGATTAAGATCAAAATCGTTTGCAAATGCGTTTCACGTGAGACTGAGCAGTTTAACATGTACTGTATGGTTATGTATACATGCAAGGTTGATGTATTTGCATTATAAAGTTGTATTAATTAAATGAAGTATATTTTATGTTATTAAATGAGTCTGCTTTATTCATGTCACGTTTAACGTGACTTGACTTGCCATGACCAATACATTGGATGTTAGGATTTTTTTTAATTAAAAGGCATCTGGCCAGGATTCAAACTGTTTGTTTCTTCGGTTGACCTTTTACACCCCACCCTAAAACAACCAAAAAAAAATACCCAACACCCCACCAAAACAACAACAACAAAAAGAACACTCCCACCCCAAGCAACAATTCAGTTGTGAGAATTCTGATGAGGACCATTTGAGACACACGATATCATTTCAGTATACAATTTGGTCTTGGCTCAATTTTGACCCGGCAATCAAATGCTTGGGAACGTTCACAGACTCAACTTAAGGTCTTCGCTGGGTAACGCTTGACTGCGCACACGGACTCCGACACGATTGCTATTTTTAGAGAAAAAAATCGATATACTTCTGACGGTTTTTTCTCAAAAAGCAATCGTGTCGGGGCCCTGTGAGAAATCGAGCCCTGAGTGGAAAAGTTTGCAAATCGACGAGTGGCCGGTGCGCAAATAACAGAAAAACATGTTTTAGTGGATCATAACTATTGTGCGGGTGGTAAAATTGTTTTGTCTGCCAACGACGAGCTAGATTTGCCAGGATCTGCGAGACAAGCGCCCATAAATGATGAGGGATGCATGATGAGATGACATGATAATGATTACAGGAAGATGATTTCGGCTTATCACATTTGTTCCAAAGCAGCCTGTTTGGATAAAAACCACCAAACCGCCTTCCTTTTCAGCTCTTACAGTGGAGAAAACGCTTTTACGCTAAAAGACTGCCTATTAAATACAGGTCTGACTGTAAATAAAACCTGTGGTACATGCTAAACATGTTTTCCTAAATCAACCCTTTACTCCATTGATACTCGTGTTAACACATTTAATTTATTTCTTCACTCTTGAAAGTAAATAGTTTAATTTTATACAGTCATGAATATGCATAATAAAAATCCTTTATCTAAGCAGACTGTACATAGTTTAAGCAGACTGGAAGTAAAGCAGAATGAATCCTGCTTTAATTTCAGCCTGTTTTATGCAACCATGTCTCTTCAATACTTAAAATAAGCTATAGAGAAAAGGATTAAATATCTCTTGCAATTATTGGGTTGCAACATACCAGCCGTTTATTATGAAACTTGGTAATCATTGTCAACTTTTACAGTCAATCTTGTATTAAGCGATCACTCTAGTGAGTACCCATATTTTGTCTGGTATTGAGCTGTCTGTTTAATGCAGGATAAAACTAATTTTCTTCACTATTTCTACCCTGAGACTAATTAAGTCTAGTGTCATAATGAAGAGGTATGCAGACTGATTCGCAAGGTGGTTGCTTTATACAAGATTGACTGTATTTTTCACATTTCTTGCTGGAGAATATTGTTTATCTTGCAGAAAATAATTTGTAAAAGAGACAATAGCTATTAAATTGACATTTTTGTGAATTCCACAACTATTTGCAAATGACAGTGCATGTTTTATCAAAAAACTTCAATTTCCCTTGATTTTACTTTCCCACAAATGTTGACCCCTCTCAAACACAATTTCATTTTTCTTAAGTTACATGAGGTCAACCCTCCTAATTTTTATTTTATTTTGTTCTATAGACATGGTAGATCATTTTAAATGTAGTCAGTATGAATGCCCCTGCCTAATTTTTGTAAAAATCTCAGTTTTGCTAAAACGTAAAAAATGATTTTTGAGAAAAAATTGACTCATAAATTATTTTTCCCGAAATATAAGAGATTTTTTTAATGAATTATGCAAAATATTTAATTGTTCGGCTTGTATTTGTATACAAAAATGTCTTAGGTATAAATGCATGAATAAATTTCGATCTTTTTATTAATATTTGTAATTTTTTATCCTCGGAAAGAAAAAAGAGAGGTAGTCATTTCAGGACGTTTTTTGAAAAGTAGGGTAACAAGACAAAAATATCCATAATTTCAGTTATATGAGGTGAAAATTCTTTTAACTCTGGAAAAGGATGTAGAATTGGATACTGAATGAGATGGTGTATAGTTTTTGCGGATTCGTTTCGATAAGCATTACCCATCGATAACCTTAAGTTAAAATATAACTTCATGAAAGGGTGCTGATTTTTCACATTCACGCCAATGGGCTATTCTTCAAGCTTTGCGGCCGCGGGGAAGACGCTATTTTTCCAGTTTAAACGAATCGCAATCAAATAGTAGAACCCATGCAATCACTACAGAGATGAGATTATTAACATCTCCTGCAAACAGCTTGGGTTGCCATTTCTCCGGATTTTTCCGAAATCTTCGGAGTTTTATCCTAGCAGATGGTAGCTTAGATCAGGCTGAAAGTAAAACAGAATGCGCCTTAACTGCTTTAATTTCAACCTGTTTTAAGTAGGCTAATTACGCTTGAAAAAATATAAAATTTAGAAATCTTAGGATTTTCCAAGATCAACTTATGGCAGCCCTGTACAAAGACCACATTACCATTGAAGAGGTCTGCAGTCAGAATCGGACACTAATTGGCCCTTCCGAAGAGCTTCTCATGGCATTTACTGAAGAAAAAAAAAGGAAGCTGAGATATGTCCGTTCCTCAGGCATCGCCAAGACAATACACCGCAGGGTACAGTCAATGGAGCATGGGGAACATGACGTCAAAGAATGGACAGACTTGAGTTACATGTAAGGGCTAAATAAAAGAGACTGTCATGAAGTCCCTACACCGACCAGGCCCAGTGTAGTGGTCCTGCAAGAGGGTTTTACTATACAAGAACAAGAACATATAAACGATACAGATAATTGTGACAAATAACCTTAAAATTGACAATGCAACTTCCCAACACTTGGACAGCGAGACAAGTGCACCATTTCAAACAGTGAGATAAGCACGGGTTTAATGGACATATACCTATCTTAAGCCTTTAGTCTCTGGTTTACTCTTGATATCTACGAGCCTTGCTTTCAGAGATTAACTCTTTCACTGTCAAATTTTATCGTCTGCTTTAACCCTCTCACCTTTAAAACATCGTCTGCGTTGATACTGTCGTCAGCGATATTTTTCAAGTCCGATTTAGGGTATTTCAAGTTAACTGAAGAAATATCGATACGAGTATCAAAAACAGCATGGATCCTGATCAGACGCCGCGTTACGCGGCGTCTGATCAGAATCCATACTGTTTGCAAAGATTTTGACACTTTGGACATCTAGTTCCTGAAAGAAAATGCAGATTGGTCATCTCTGAGAATTGTTGCAGACTGCAAAGTCTGCAGACGACAATTCCACAACGTACCATAGATTAACTCTTTCAACACCACGGACCTGTTTCAGATATATTCATTATATTTGCAAACAGTGTAGACACAGATGAAAGGGCTCTTATATGAGCTCTCTAATATGGGTCTTCACTGTTTGTTAATTTGTTAAACTATCCAGATTTTCAAGTAGACTGGTTCATGTTGTGGTATTATCTACCGTAACTATAGTGATAAGGGAACCTTATGACACACACGTGTTACTTAGTACAAAGTCATGTTGAAAGAGTTAACCCTTTCCCTTATAGAAGCGCCTTTTAGCGCATTCAGTTTATTCCTACGCTGAAGAAAATAGTTCCAATTGAAACAGTCATGAATATGTATCATAAGGATATCTTTTTTTTAGGAGATGGTAAGTTAAAGCAGGCTGAAAGTAAAGCAGAATGCGCCTTAAGGCGCATTCTGCTTTACTTTCAACCTGCTTTAAATAGTCATCTATTTTCAAAACTAGAAACATGCTATGGGGTAAAGGGTTAAACGCGTCTGTCTAGACGGACCTTCAAATGACATATGTAAACTGATAGCCTTTTCATGAAGTCTGAAGATTGAAACATATTATACACTTAGTGTATAATATAACAAACCATGGCACGTGACAATACATAATTATTCCACTGCTATAATAACCTCTAGCTGTGTCTGCACATTTTGTCAAAAGTAGGGTTTAGGCATTTTGACAGAAGAAACATCTTACTTTACCAATATGAAAAAAATATTGAATCTGATCAGACGTTTATTTGTTTGCATGCATAAATTATGACAGTGTAATTACGCTCTCCATGAAAAAGGCTTTAACCATTTACTATAGGCCTATAGATCATAGTTATATACACATGTTTATGCCTTTAGTTGATTTTATTCCTCCACTGAAGAAAATAGTTCCCTTTTAAACATGCAGTCATATGTACATGTTTCCACCATAAGAATAGTTTCTATATCCCGGCAGATGGTTACTTAAAGCAGGCTGAAAATAAAGCAGAATCTATAGGCATCAAGTTTAAACAATTGTCGTTTGCTTTTATTTGCTTTTATTTCTCCAATTTAAATTTTAGGTAGATTTATCTTACTTAATATTAAAATGAGTGTCAGACGCGGCGTCTGATCTGACAGGATCAAAACTGTTTGCAAATAAACATTGTACATGCATGAGGTAAGACAGTTAATTGATTAAATAACTTATGTGGAGACTTTCACGTGGAAATGCTAAATTTCATTTCCCTGAAAACTTAGCAGCGATAACGGAGCGATAACGTAGTTATCGGTATAGACTATATATGGTATAGACTATAAAGTCTGAAAGATGTATTTGGTGGAAGTCATTATCAATACATTTACGATATCAAAGCTAATTAGAACCTCCTTTTATATACGAAGCAAACCGTTTAGTCACGCAACTCTTGCATCATAAATCATTTATGAAATCTGTAGCATTTTCAGCAGCCAACTTTTCCTTAACCTCTTCGCTTCCTTGCCCCGAGTACGATAGTTATTTGCAAACAGTTTAGATCCTGATCAGACACCGCAACGCATGATCTAAACTGTTTGACACTCATCTCAATATTTCTTAAATCAAAATACCTTAGAAGTTTAAATTTGAGAAATAAAAGCAGACGACAGTTATTTAGAATCGATGACGTCATTGCAGTAGTTAGTGCTTCCTACTTGTATTTGTAACTTAATTCCTTGTTGTGGTTCTAAATTGTCCTGACTGACAAAGAGCCATGAGAAAACGTAATCTATAATCTACCAGGTACTTGCTTAAAGTCTAGACCTACGTTGGAATTTACCCTTTCGAGTCAAACGTTCCATGGAAGGGACATAGGCAAACAGTGTATACTGTTTGCTGTTATGAATTTCAATATAAAAACGAAAATGAAAATATAAACCAGGCACACCTTACATAAAAATAGTTTTATTTAACCCATTACCCCTTAAAACGCCTTTTTACGCCTCTATCTATTCCTCCACTGAAGAAAATAGTTCCAATTTATACAGCCAAGAATATGTACCAGAAAAAATATTTTCTATATCCTAGCAGACGGTAGCTTAAAGCAGGCTGAAAGTAAAGCAGAATGTGCCTTAGGGCACATTCTGCTTTACTTTCAACCTGCTTTAAATAGTCACCTATTTTCAAAACTAGAAACAGGCTATGGGGTAAAGGGTTAATATATGAGCATGGAATAATGCACTTGGCATATACATGGGTAAAGCTAAAAAATAAAATACAAATCTCCTCAAAAGCTTTGTTTTCTCTTTTACTTTAAGTATTTTTACATGAATAGTTATTGGTTTCAGCTAATAATAGTTCTGTTTATAATCTCATTTATTAAGTTTAGCTCAGAATCTTACTTAATTTTTTGTTGCTAAACTATAATATTTCTCATCAAACTCGTTCTTTACGTACGTAGTGATAACATATTTGAGTCGTGCCATGACAAAACCTGCCTTATTGCATTGCAACATTGTACAGACCATGCACCATTATCACATAAGGCTATGTAGTTGAGTCGGGGTCATATATTTGCCAAAATACCGTGCTAGATAAATTCATTATATGTATGTGGCTCCATATCAAACAGAGTAGATCAAGGCCAGTCGCTGCGTCAAAGACGCAGCGGCTGGCCTTGATCTACACTGTTTGCAATACAATAAGGAAGGGTTTGTCATATCACGGTTCTTTTTGTAAACACAGGTAAGTATAAAGAAAAGAAAAATAGCCGAGATATGCAGAAAAGTACATGCCGTTACTCCTTCAAAGAAATTGATCCATTGCAGTTCAACCTCTCATTGGAATGGATATGAGCTTTATAGCCACAAATACGTACACTATCATTTTATGTTAAAAGTCAAAATATGAAATGCTGTGCAAGCATTTTATGTAGCTGTATGCAGAATTTGGCACAGTAGACTAAACTCAGATACAGAGCCTGGGATGACAACGATGCTTGTCACCATATGTGCAATAATTACCAACCGTGAGTGATAAGCTGGTGGACTGATATATTTCTATATTGCACAAATTATGTTTATCTGACCTTTAATAAAATAGTAATTAAATTCAGATTAGACTGACAACTTATGGTCAGAAGAGGACTAAGTAATTTTTCGGATGGTTGAAATCCATTTTGATGAGAGACATACATATCAGAATCCTACAGAAAGCCTGGTATCGGGTTACTTTCTCTTCCCAAATTGTACTTGGACATTTTTTGCTGGCACTTGCAGTCTGCTAAATTTTTTCGGCGGAGCTGACTGTTTTCTATATAGACACACTTTATATTTGGCCACACATTTCAACCAATAATATTTGATCAGAAATTTAGAATTAAGAACACCTGTTGAAACTGCATAGTCTGATTGGATAGTAGCCAGGGCTCCAGATAATGGAATTGTTTCAAAACTTAAAATCTTTATTTGTGGATTAAACCCTGTGGTGTCACTATACATATGAATTGTCTTTTCGAGACAATCAAAATGAGTGGTAATACCATAGGGTTTGGTGCTAAAAGAGGTGAAAAAATGTGATTTGTTTAGTTTACTCCCTCTTATCTGGAGCCCTGTAGGCTGGTTTATGTCCCATTACAGTTTTACATGATGTGGACTGTGGGTGTAAAATTTAGAGATACAGACTGGCTTTTACTACACTGGGCTGATGAATAGGCCACAGAAGTTTGTGCTTCTATTTTAAGATATGATCTTAAATCTATTTATAGATATACAGAGGAAGCTAGGTGTTTCGTAATTGTTTACAACCAATTTGTTTTAATTGTTAACTATTTGTACACATTTGCCATACATTAAAAGCAATATTTTATATATGAATAGCCTCAAGTGAGTTAAACACAATTGTGTTGTTTCATCATTATTTACAAGAGTGAAGTACAGTAGATTGTTGTATATGTACATTTGTTTATGCTATAGTTTGTTTCAAGAAACTCTATGAATGAAATTTGACATATAGAACAATAGATTAATGTGAGCCTACCAGTAGCTAGGATATGAGTTAAATTATTGTTTTGTTTTGCATTTCTGTACATGATAGTTTTGCATTTTAAATAAAAGTTACTGTTTCAATTGAATACTTGTATTTTTTGCTTTTCAATCCAAGATATTTCAATTCTTTGAAAACCTCAATTTCATTCAATTTTGCACACCCATCTATATAGCCTTAGTTCAACCACACATTCCGGCGAATATCTTTTTTTAAAGATATTTCTTGTTACTGAATGCATGTGTTTTTAATTTCTCACAGAATTAAAAATGGTCTTCAAGAACAGGTTGCAACCAGATTAAATTCAAATAAAAGAGCTGTAGATCCAGATACAGCCTATTGGTAACTACAATATAGACTTTTTAAGAAGAGAGAAATAGTTTCATTTGTGTTAACACATGTTTTCATCTTATCCAAAGAACTGACAATGCTCATTAAGGCTCTGCCTGGCGTATCTATACGTGTAGCGGATTTTCACCAGAGCATTTTATTGGTGTATAGATAATATTTCTAAGGGGTCAGGTGGTGACAAGCTGGTTAATTCATAAACTATTATTGCATGCTTTAGCATGCAATAATATTTGATGCATTAACCAGAACTTGGTCTGTACAATGACAATGTTGTTATATATGTAATAAGGCAGATTTTGTCACGGCACGGTTTTCAATGGCAAAGACTGCTATAACAACCATGGCCGGTCGAAATGTGTGAAACTTTTACTTGTCTAAATATTTATTTGTAGCATTTTATGGCTAGGAATTTACAATAGCTAGCCGAACTTACAATATAAATATTGCCGTTCACACATTGTATAATAGTTACGTAGTATTTCTCGTAAAACTACAAATATTCCTACTTAATCCTTGTGCCGCAATATTCGATCGGACTGACGTTTGAAAACAGTTTCGATCCTGGTTAGATGTCGAGTTATTCGACATCTGATCAGGTTCCATACTGTTAAACACTAAGTTTAAATTTCTTATTTTGCAAAACATAACTATCAAATTGAAAGTATTTTAAGACAATTGAAGAATGATAATTTCATTAACGTGACAGGCCAAAGTTTTACCCTTTCACCGCCACTATGACGTAATAGCCCGTCTTGTCATTTTATCGTCTGCTTATATTTTTTCGTCTGCTTCTACTTTGAAAATTGATTTTTTTATGAGTGTTTGGCATAAGAAACATTGATATGAACGTGAAAAAGTTTGGACCTTGATCAGACGCCGCGTCACGCGGCGTCTGATCAAGATCCAAACTGTTTGCAAATATCATTGTTGGCGGCATTGCCAGTGAAGGGGATCAATAAACCTTTTGTTTTTCAGTGTTAACCCTTAGCCTGCCACTCACGACTATAGCTCCATATGCAAACAGCTTGGATCCGGATGAGACGCCGAGTAACTCGGCGTCTCATCCAGATCCAAGCTGTTTGACACTCGGACAACATTTTCAGCAATTTTGAGCAACTTTGAAGCACTTTGAAACTTGAAGCAGACGAGAAATATAGCAGACGACAATTTATTTGGCGGGCTAAGGGTTAATAAACATTTGATTAGTTCTGTTCCACTGATCAGGTATTTTCACTTCAGTACATATAGTATCAATAGCGACAATACGTGCTTCTGCACAGGTAAGCTGAATTGTAAATATTTAATGTAAACAAAGTCAATATTTATCGTGGATTGAAACGTGCCTCTGTCGTCGTGTTTTTGTAAGCGTATTGTAAAAAGCAAAGCCATCTAGATCTAAAGTATAATGTAAGATAGTCAATCATTTTCTCATTCTTTTCTTAAATGGCATTACCCCCTTTACTGACTTACACCGAGTACGCTTATTTATTTGCAAACAGTTTGGATCCTGGTCAGACGCCACGTAACGCGGCGTCTGATCAGGATCGAAACTGTTTGACACTCATTTCAACATTCCTTAAGTCCAAATATCTAAAATTTGTACTTGAAAAAATAAAAGCAGACGACAAATGTTTATAGCTTGTGACGTAATGGCAGTAAAGGAATGAACCACCACATAAGACGGGTTTAATCACAATACAATATGGTATATGCAATTATCAGAATTAAGTTATCAGTCATCAGAAAATGTTATAATATTGTTAAACAGTTTGCATACAAACGAGACGTCAATTTATTCGGCTTCTCGTCCGGATCTTAAAAATTTAAGACACTCTCCATCAGCATGATAAAGATTAGAAATTCTAACAATAACAAAGAGAGATTCGAGATGTGACAGGATCGCCCCTTGTCAGTTAAGTTCGATTATCTGAAAGAATGTTGACTTTGATAATGCACCAAATCAATACCGAAATGTCATGAAAGTCACGTGGTTCCATCCCTTCAATGCCAGAATGTCGTCTGCTTTAAATTTATTTGTCGTCTGATTTGTATTTCTAAAAATTCACGTTTCAATCATTTAGACTGAAAATACATTGTTGTGAGAGACAAAAAGTTTGGACCCAAAAGATCAAAATTGTTTGCAGATGATAGTAAGATAGGAGCAATTGAATGAAAGGGGTCTACTAAACACGTTCAAGGTCATCGTGCTTGAACTTGTCCTGGGCCAAACACACTTCTGTATAGTAAAGCCTTATAAAGCACTATCTAGATTTCAAACCTAGACTCATTCAATATGTTAAACAAATATCAGCCTGTTATTTGTAGTCGGACTAACACATAATAATATACTGATTTACGTTCAGCTTGAGGTGAAAAACTCCTATCTTAACCCATTACTCCATAGCCTGTTTCTAGTTTTGAAGACAGGTGACCACTTTAAGGAGATTGAAGGTAAAGCAGAATGAGCTGGGATGTAGAAATACTTATTATTGTACATAATTATTCATGACTGTATACAGTGGAAGTGTTTCTCCAGTGGAGGTAAAAATCAAAGGCGTTAAAAGACGTATTTATTTGGAATGGGTTAAAAAGCGAACACAGATATTTTATAGAAATTCTTCACTATAACGAAAGGGTTTAATTTTATAGAACAGGGCAGCAACAAGGACAAAGTACAGTAAAACCTCTTTATTACGACCACTAAAACGAATAATAATTGATTGTATAAAAGACAAGTGGCAGCTTAAATTAAGGTGACAGTAAGTCAGAAAGCTCCTAAACAGTAATCTGTCATAAACACGTAATAATTTTATTTATATATAACACAATTATGTAGTCGTAATAGAGAGGTTTTACTGTATGCTTTTTATCACCACAGCTGAGAACATTGGATTGGCGTCATAGGGTATTCTGTTCGATCACATGGGGATACTAAACACTATTATTAATAGCAGTCGTTCTAGAAAAATGTCAACTCACGCAGGACACAACCCTATTGACTCATTCACTCCGGAAACTTTTAATGGACAGTTCCAGTTTCCAATTACATGTATGTCTCTTGAGTTTCGACTGTATATAAGATAGGTTCCATTGTAGCAAATTTGCCGTTTTCCATAAAAAAAATTTCCCAAGTAATACCCATTGGCTTTACGACAATCCGTTGGTTGAATAGTATGTAATTGGTGTTTATGCTTCACTGATTGAATATTATTCAAGGAGAGGCACATTGTTTAGGACCAGTCTTTCTACTTATTGTCACCGATTTTGACCTTGGCCACACCTTCTGACAAGTACAAATATGAAATTATGGAATGCACGTTGTCCTCGTGACTGAACAATGAAATATAGTCCTTTGCTTAACCCATTACCCCATATAGATACGTATTTGTGATTTTATTCCTCCACTGAAGAAAATAGTTCCAATTTAGTCATAAATATGTTTTTTAATGTATCATAACAGATAGTTTCTATATTCTAGCAGATAGGCTAAAGCATGCTGAAAGTAAAGCAGAATGCGCCCTCATTCTGCTTTACTTTCAACTTGTTTTAAGTGATCACCTATATCCAAATCTAGAAACAGGCTATGGAGTAAAGGGTTATTAAACAATTCAGTTACCTGTTACAGAGGGATGGGGTTATTCACCCCTGATTAACATTTTTAAACAATATATTATTTGTTTTTAGTTTTGAAGATAGAATCTATATGACCAATTAAAGTTGGTTGAAAGCAAACCAGAAATCACATTAAGTCACATTCTGCTTTATGTTCAGCCTGCATTAAGCTTCCATCTGTTTGGGTTATAGACACTATTTCTTATGGTACATATTCAGGACTATTAAGTTCTTCAGTGGAGGAATAAATTACAGGCATAAAAGGCATACTTATGGAGTAATGGATTTAGGGAGCCTGATTTATTGTCACTAAACTTGATGTATTCACCAAACCTGACAAGATGCTAGTGTTTTATAACTTCCAGCATCTAGAGCAGTTTACAACCCTTGTTTACAAGTGTAACTTATGTTTTTAATGCTACTACCCTGTATAAATCTGAATAGGCTTGTTAACTATTAACCAATGTAATAATTGAAAACAGTGAAGGCCTATATTAGACACTCCTGAAGAAGCTGTCTGGTCAGGGTCTGCACTGTTTTCTGCACTGTGCTCCCTTCTTACACGATTCTCTCCCTTTTGCCATTTCCCCCCTGAACAATACAATTATGTCTAAAGCTTTCTCTGCTCCAATATCATCTCTTGAAAATTGTTGTTTGCTGTTTTTTTCTCTCAAAGTTACATAGATTCTATTTGATATTTGTCAGAAGAAACATCAAGACAAGCGACAAACAGATTGAATCCAGATCAGCAGGGCTGCCATTTCTCCGGATTTTTATTCCGACAGATGGAAGCTTAAAACAGGCTGAAAGTAAAGCAGAATACGCCTCAAGGCGCATTCTGCTTTACTTTCAACCTGCTTTAAGCATCACGTGTCTTAAACACTAGAAACAGACTATGGGTTAAAGGTATAATCCGGAAAATTGGGCTTGAAAAATTTGAAATCTCAGGATTTTTGTTATCAACTTATGGCAGGCCTGGATCAGACAGAATATACACCACATCTGATCTGGGTTAACTATTTGCAAAAGTACTCTTAGGATATTAATCTTCCCTCCCTTTAACAACTCCCATTCGAACTACACACACTATTTGCCTCGCATTAGGTGTTGTTGTAGAAAGGGAGAACTGTATATTGGATATGAGTCAGCCTCCGTTCCTTAGGAAAATCTTCCTAAGTTTACTAGTCAATGTAATAGTTCAGGTGATAGATGTTCATGGTAGGTGGAATTTTATATATTTGAAAATTCAGTGGGAGATGGGTTAAAATCAGCATTGAATAGTAATTTGGTAACAGAAACAAACAAGCAAAGCCATTGTTATTTTGAACCTATCTTGCTATGCTATTCAAGACAGGGTGTTTATTTATCATAATTTATTCTGTTGTAAAAACTATACATGATTTTTGGTAGCTTATAACTACAGTGTGTGCAACATAAGACCCCACAGTACAATCAGCCATGTTAGCTGTATAGTACCAGGGCGTGCCAAGACTTGAAGCAAACACAACACTACCAGGGCCCCTGATAAGGTGAGTATTACAACACTAACTTTCTTATCTCTCCACTAAACCCTATGGTGTGACTACTCATTAGAATCGTCTCAAAGAGACGATTCTAATAAGTAGTCACAGCATAGGGTTTTGTGTAGTCAGAAAAGGAGAAAATGCTGCTGGAAATATTCAGTTAATTCACTCTTGCCTGGAGCCCTGCACTACTGACACAACACTACAGGTATAATGAGGAACATTTAAAGGCACAGGGTACCACACATGTTTGAGATTTCTGCTTTACCTTTAGCATGCTTTAAGGAGTTCCTTGTATTAAATGCATCTTCATTTGATGCACATATGTGAAGGGATAGGTACAGTTAAACCCCTCTATAATGATCATTAAAAATAAGGCTAATTGATTGTATAAAAGACAGGTGACAGTTTAAAGCAAGGTCACCAATCACCTTGCTTTAAGCAGTCACCAGTCCTAAACATCTAATAAATTAATTTAGTGGATTTGCACTGATGGCCATTCAGGAAAGTGTTAACCCATTACCCCATAAATACACCTTTTTTACAGTCATGACTATGTATCGTAATAAATATTTTCTTTATCCATGCAGATAATGGCTTAAAGTAAAGCAGAATCCGTCTTAAGGCACATTCTCCTTTTACTTCAACCTGGTTTAAGTAGTCACTGTTCTTCAAAACTAGAAACAAGCTATGGGGTAAAGGGTTAAAGCACACAAAGGGATCCTGGTTATCTCAATCAAATAAACCTAGTGTCGCTATTGAATGGTTTTAACTAAATACATGTACCTTAAATTGAAAACAATGTAAAAAGGTTACTGGTTGTACAACCTTTCTAATGGCAGTTTTATAACTGTTATCACAAAATCAAATATGGCATAATGAAACTCTAATGGATGTCAATAAATACTATAAATATCACTCTTAAACAAGCTTCTACTACAATGTTTCGTTAGCTCTCACAATGCTGAATTTTCACATGGATTCATCCGTTCTCTTACAACTGATCAGTTTATATGGACTTTTGAGGGGTATGTCCCAAAAATATTTAATAGGGTGATAAACAGAAGATCTTGATCAGGGTCTTCAATATTTGCAAAGGATGCACTACAAGGGTCGACTATTGAAACTTGATAATATTTGAACTTGCTTCATTCCAATTTACCTGTATTTCTTCTGTTAAACTTTAATAACTTGAGCTCACTTATGTCAAACATACTCTTATTTCAAAATTAAAATGTGAAATAACTTTGAAATAAGAGTATGTTCCACTTAAGGGATTTCAAATTATTGAGTTTTGACTGCACAGATAATTCAAAGCAGCTTAAGTAGAACGTGCAACATAAGAAATATTTCCAATATCCTAGCAGATGGTAGCTTAAAGCAGATTGACAGTAAAGCAGAATGTGCCTTAAGGCACAGTCTGCTTTACTTTCAACCTGCTTTAAGTGGTCACCTATCTTCACTACTAGAAACAGGCTATGGAGTAAAGGGTTAAGTGCAAGAAGTAACACACTTCCTATTTCAAATAAGACAATAAAATTGAGTTTAAATAAAATTGAATTTAAATATTGTAAAGTTTCTACAGTAAAATCACAGTCATATGCACATTCTAACAAACTAAATATCACAACAACAGCACAGCTCTGAGGACAAAAACAACTGGATTAAGAGCTACAAACATTTTCATCATTTTTAAATTTAAAATATATAGGGTAATAACAAAGATATTAAAATAGACAGATCCTGTCAAATTCTGATATGGACATCAACAATAGATTATCATTAGGTATGGTCCTTGAATAATTCTAGCCTAATTTGCATTCAGCAGACTTTAACTCTTTGCATGCTGGGTAATTTTTCCGTCTACAACAATTGTCATCTGCTACTGTTCTACAAATAGAATTTTCAAAATTTCTTTTCAAAACAGGGTCAGAGTATCAAACAATTTGGATCCTGATGAAATGCCGCCACATTACGCGGAGTCTCATCAGGTTTCCAAACTGTTTGCAAAGGTAATCACTGTGAATACAGTTATGAATATATGCATCGTTAGAAATATTTTTTATATCCAAGCAGATGATAGCCTACAGCAGACTGATAGTAAAACAGACTGCACATTATGGCACATTTTGCTTTACTTTCAACCTGCTTTAAGTGGTCACCTGTCTTTAAAAGTAGAAACAGGCTATGGGGTAAAGGATTAAATACTGTCCTATATGTATACATGTACTTTTTAAAGACTGCTTAATGCAAGTTTGACTATAAAAATAATCATAGATAAAAAGTTCCAAAGATACAGATCATGTAGTACATTAATGATGGAACTACATGTATTTGCTATTTTCTCCAATTGTCAACATTGAATGATCAAGTACCAGTCGTTTTTGCTTCTAATTCTGGTATCAAAGACACCATAGCCTGACCATTACAACAGAATCAGCAATTTGTCATAGTATACTAAATATATCTCTCCTTGTTGAGGAGACGGTCAAGAGAAGGTTTTAAATAGGCATTAGGCACAACATAACTTTAGTAATAAATAAGTTTAGACTTGGGCAATGTATAAAATAAAATATAACCTACTATACACATAAATTAACTGGACGGACAGTACCATTATGCATAATATATACACATTGAGACATTGGTTTTGGTGTTTTTCTGATAGATCTACAAGAAAACTCGATCATTTACAGTCAAATTTGTATAAAGTGGCCACTCCACCAATCAGCTGCCTTTAGAGCTCAGTCGACTGCTAAATACAGGACATAAGTAAAGCAGAAAACTCAAATAGGTGCTTTCTGCATTACCTTTGTCCTGCATTACGCTACACACTGTATTATAGACTAATTTGTTTGCTCTGGAGTGGCTATTTCAAATTTTTGACTGTAATTATAATTGTAATCATATCATTTATAAATGTAATTGTAATCGTATCAATTGTAAATGTTTTCACTCTCTCTATCACAGACTCACTCTCATGGTTCTCTAAATATGAAGCAACTTTATTTCACATTCACTTGTCTTTAACCCTTTCAACACTAATAAACCTGTATTGAAGACAGTTGCAAACAGTTCGAGATCAGGTTCTAAACCAGGTCTCCAGATAAGAGTGTGTAAACTGAGTATTTCACCCATTTCAGCACCAAATCCTATTGTGTTACTATTCATAAGAATTGTCTCGAATAGACGATTCTAGTGAGTAGTGACACCTTAGGGTTTAATGCAGAAATAAAGAATTTAGTTTTTGAAATTCTCCCCATATCTGGAACCCTGTCTAAACTATTTGTCAATTGGAACCTGTTTCTGTTAATACAATAGAAGAGCAAGGTAATGTTATAATCCTAGCAGACAATAGTCTCAACAGACAATAGTAACTCACATATTGAAAGAGTTCATCCTTTGAATGCTGAATAAATGTCATCTCAAAATGTCACTTAACCCATTCACTCATAGATACACCATTTAATTCATTCTTCCACCAAAGAAATAGTTCCAATTTAAAGTCAGAAATATGAATCTTAGGAAATATTTTCTATATTCTAGCAGATGGTAAATATCATAAAGCAGGTTTATTATCAACCTGCTTTAAGTGATCACCTGTCTTCAAAACTAGAAATATGCTATGGGGTAATGGGTTAAAAGGGCATCTGGTATTCTTTCTTCTTTCTCTTTATTTGTAGAAACAGATATTTTGAATCCTGATACTAAACAAGATTCAAAGTGTTTTTGCAGGTTATCTCTACAAGCATCACGCATCTAAAGGGCTGCATTCTAACACATGTCTATACATTCATTAGTTATCATACAATCTTCAATAATATATGAATTCAATCATTAAAATATCACAGCTAAGAAACAGCAGATTCTGTCAGGCCTATAATACTGCACAATGTATAATAAAACACGCTATCTATTGTCAGGAACTTTTACGCTAATTGCTAACACAAAATGTTCTCGGTGAGTCAGCTGTCTTGATGGGGGTGGGCAGATGGGAGATGATGGTGATGCTATCGTCTGGGGCTAGCGGTCAGTGTTTTAGAGTTTCCCAACTGCTGACTCAGATCTCTGACCTTGTCTGACCAGTACTCACTGCTCTGCTGTAACTGGATCGACAACTGAAATACAGAAAAATTACAAGGATAAGTATACATTGACCCATTACCCCATAATTACCCCTTTTTACACCTCTAATTTATTCCTCCAGTAGAGAAAATAGTTCCACTTTATACATGTACAGTCATAAATAAGTATGAAATAAAATATTTTCTATATCCTAGTTTAAACATATTTTATTTCCATATACATAAGGAAATGGGGTCTGGTCACAAGTTTTCACAACATAAGAATCGACCCTCCCCCTTCCTTTCTATATCCTAGCAGATTGTGGCTTAAAACAGGCTGAAAGTAAAGTAGAATGCGCCTAGAGGTACATTCTGCTTTACTTTCAACCTGTTTTAAATGGTCACATGTCTTCAAAACTAGAAACAAGCTATGGGTAAGGGGTTAAAGTCTCACTGGACTACAGGTATTTGCAATTAGCCAAATACCCTATTGTCAACTAAAACATTCTAGAATTCTTTTACCGGGTAATCTTTTCTCCATATCAGAACTATATAAAGCTTTCGCTCACTACTAGCAGTTTAAAGCTGGTGAAAGCTTAAGTCAGTTTTAAGTAAAGCAGAAAGCTCCCTATAGAAGCATAACTTTCAACCAGCTTAAAGCAAACGCCTATCTTAAATACATGACTCTTTCCTCCATTGCCAAAAATGCAAATAGCTTATAATAAACTATGTCTAGGCATAAGGCTGAAAATGAGAAAAGTACAAGTACACTCTAACTCTTGTGGGTTATTGGGTTCTCATGTGGATCTTTTTAATTACCAAACCATGAACCAGTCTACTTGGAATTCAAGGTAGTTTAATAATTAATGCTCTTAATAAGCAAAGAGTGTATACTCAGATCAGAGGGTTCCTATAGGAGCCCTCTGATCTGGATCTACACTGTTTGTAAATGTAATGAGTATATTTTAAACAGGTCCATGTTGTTGAAAGATTTAAATACAAACCTAGGCATTAAGTAAGGGCTATGTACATGTAGATGACAAGACTTATCTTAGGAAACCTTTATTACATCTGTAGAAATAGTATCACCTAAATACTGAACAAGACAGAGGCTTGTAAAAAACCCAATCTTGTTCAATAATTGAATACAGATTTCATTATGATAGGAAGTAATTAATGTAAAATGATGTTATAGCTACCATACAGAGAATCATGACAGAAAAAAACAATATTAGAAAACACTGCCAACATCAACCTCAAAGTTTGTTATCATGAACAACTTTTAATTAACTCTTTACTCCATAGTCTGTTTATAGTTTTGAAGAAAATAAAGCATGTTGAAGGTAAAGCAGAAGAGGCCTTAAGGCACACTTTGCTTTACTTTCAGGCTGCTTTAAGCTACCAACTGCTAGGATGCAGAAAATATTTCTTATAGTGAAGACTTGTAAAATGGAATTATTTTCATCAGTGAATGAATATATTAAAGTTGTAACAAGGCACATTCATGGAGTAATGGGTTAAAACCCTATAACAATATTATATACCATGCTTATAATCCTGACAAAGTGAGGACAGATTACATTGATCCATTACAAACAGTGCAGACTAAGTTTAGAAGGTCATGAGGGAGTCATCTGATCAAAGTCTGCACTGTTTGCAATATTTTGACCGGTAATTACTTTGGTGACAAACCATTAATAGAGCTCATGTAAACTTGTCAACTGTTTGAAAATGTAAATGTCCATTAACTCTTTGCATGCTGTTTTTTTTTTTTTGTCTGCAACAATTGCCGTATGCTGATGTTCTAAAAATAGAATTTTCTTTCAAAACTTGGTGTCAAACAGCTTGGATCCTGATGAGACGCCACGTTACGCGGTGTCTCATCTGGATCCAAATTGTTTGCAAAGATAATCATTGTGGCAGATATATCTGCCGCTAGCCTGCAAAGAGTTAATTCAATGTTTGATAATTAATTTTGAACCCTAGTCCCGCATATAGGCGTCCTTTTCAAACAGTGTAGATGTGAATAGTACACTTGTCCTACGCAAACAGTGAATACCCAGATCAGAGGGCTCCAAAAGGAGCCCTCTGATCAGGGTCTTCACTGTTTGTCATAATGCAAAACATTGACAAAAACAACCCTTAAAAGTCAGAAATGGACTAGATTAAAATGGAAACTGGGATTGTCCATTTGAAGTTTTAGGGAGAAAAGAGTTAAGCTTTGAAAGGGTTAAATGCAGCTGGCTCATACTGTCAGTTTGGACCGGAATGACACAGATGTTGCTATCAGTTTCAAACATGTTCACCCTTTACTCCATAGCCTGTTTCTAGTATTGAATATAGGTGACAACTTAAAGCAGGTTAAAAGTAAAGCAGAATGCACCTTAAGGCGCATTCTGCTTTACTTTCAGCCTGCTTTCTTCTTATTCCTTCATAGTGCAGAACCATCGCACTTGGATGCTTTAAGCTACCATCTGCTAGAATATAGAAAATAATTCTAATGACTATAAGTTGGAGCTATTTTCTCTCAGTGGATGAATGAATTTAATGTGCTAAAAGGTGCTTCTATGGAGTAAAGGGTTAAACACTGCTAAATTTCACTATTATAACCACTCAAATGAAACCCTGTTGGTTGGCATGTCTAGACAGGGGGTATTTTAATAATTCCTCAGAACTCCACAGCCAAAAGTGTAATTTTTCTTTATCTAATTTTTTTTGAAGGCAAGTGAGTAGTTATAGTAGTGTTATTTCACAAAACTACAAACTAGAAACAAGAATTCTGTAGAATTAGATGCCTTTGCTGCTGTGATGAAGGAACGAAAGCAATACTTTAGTATTAATCATTCAAGAAACAGCGTAAAATCGAAAACTACACATCAGTACTTCTAGTAAATCAAAATAATTTATGCTATACAAAATAGACAATAGAATTTAGTCAAGCTTTCTGTCCTACTATGTAGTTATATAGAAACCATAATTATTATCTTACAGTCTGTATTAACCCTTTACTCCATAGCCTGTTTCAGGTATTAAGGATAGGTGGCCACTTAAAGCAGGTTGAAAGTAAAGCAGAATGTGCCATAAGGCACATTCAGCTTTACTTTCAGCCTGCTTTAAGTTACAATATGCAAGGATGTAGAAAATACTTCTTATATATATGACTGTATAAATTGGAACTTTATTCTTCAGTGCGCTAAAAGGCACTTCTAAGGGGGCAAGGTTTAACTATCTATGGCAGCATATCACTTCATAACAGATAATCTTTGAGACATCAAACAAACTACAATAATTATGTTATTCAATTTCACATTAAACTTGTGTTATAAATGCACAAACTCTCCTATTGCTAGTTTTAACAAGGTAACCATAAGAATGCAGGAGTACTGAAGACCTAATAATGCAATCTAGATCAAAGTCCAGCCTAACAAAACTTGAGGTTTGACCTAAGATCTAAGTTATTTATCACACATAGTGCATTTTCCCACAAATTAAGAATAAAAACAGTTATATTTGGTATCTTTTAAACTTTTTTATATTGAATTTTTCAAACAGGCTTTTAAAACATGACAAGTTTAGGGCTGTTTTGAAAAATGTATAAAAAAAGCTGAAATTAAATCAAAACATTCAGACCCTGATTAGATCTAAACTGTTGATCACTTAAGACTATTAGAGTTATGTATTTATTTATTTTATTTAGAGATAGAGGAGAAAGTGTGAGAGTCAATTTAAAAATAAAACCAGGGTTCAAGGTTATAAAGATTTTGAGTTGAGTCTGAGATGTTCTAAATCATTTGATTGGTCAGATTTGAGCCTAGGCTCAAATATGACCAATCAAATGCTTGTAAACCACTTCAGAAGGCTCAAATATGACCAATCAAATGCTTGAAAACCACTTCAGACTCAACTCAAACGCTTTATAACCTTGGACCTAGATCAGTGTTCAAAGTGCTAACCTGCATTCAAACAGTTAACTAAGCATACACGTTTATTAAGAAGCGTCGAAGAAAATGCTGTGAAACTTTAGTTAACAACATACTTTACTATGGCCTGTATTCTGTTGTTAACGCTGAAACAGGGAATAATTAAAACTAATATGCTTATTGTGAGGGCTTTCTTAACATTTGTTACTCAGCCTGTCGTAATTTGTACATGTATCCAGTTCACTCAAATCTGCACTGATATTCTAAATATGCACACCTGTTGAGAGAAAGCATTTCTGAAGTGTGATCAAAACCCTTGCCATTGAAATGCATTTAGTTACTAAATAACTGTTTCCTTCTATGCAACATCCTTTCGTCTATACCTATTCCTCATAAAAGTTCTGTTTTACTTTCAGCCTGCTTTAACCCTTTACTCCATAATTTTAATTATACACATAATGCACTTAATTTATCTCTTTACTAAAGATAATACTTCCACTTTATAAAGTCATGAGTATGTATCATATGAAATAATTTCTATATTCTAGCAGATGACAGCTAAAAGCAGGCTGAAAGTGGTTATCTCTCTTCAATACGAGAAGTAGACTATGAAGTAAAGTTAAACAACAGGAAAAGGTTCACCCACAGATGTCAAGCATATCATTTGTTGCTAATTCAACTACAAAATGAACTTAAGAATCTACCATTCCTTGAGCTGTCTATATGATTGTGTTCTAATTAACTTCATTCTAACAGATTGATGGTTATAATTTATTACGGTGATAAGAGACCACTCAAAAAACTCTGAATAGGGAATCTTATAACAAGAACTCAGCATACAGTAAAACTAGGTGAAAGGTCAAGGCCATAAATTAGTAAAATATTTTAATATGTCTAATTAGAACATGAAAGATTTCGGACAACAATAACAACACTGACAATGATAAGGATGACAGAATGACGACGATAGCTCGATTTTTTTTCTGCATAAAAGCTAAAAATGGGTTGATTAACTCTTTCCTCCCTGAAACTTTAAATGGATAATTCTAGTTTCCATTTTAGTTTAGTCCATTTCTGACTTTTAAGGGTTGTTTTTGTCAATGTTTGACATTATGACAAACAGTTAAGACCCTGATCAGAGGGCTCCTTTGGGAGCCCTCTGATCTGGGTCTTTACTGTTTGCACAGGACAAGTGTTCTATTCACATGTACACTGTTTGAAAAGGACGCCTATATGCGGGACTAGGGTTCAAAGGGTTAATGCTAGGCAAAAGTAATGCAGAAAGCTGCTTTACTTTTGCCTAGCATTAAGCAATCACTTATGTCTAAAGATCTTCTTTAAACTTAATCTCCATGCCTCTGTACTTAGTGTCTGTTTATCACAAGATTGTCTGTATTATGACACAAAGTATTGCAATGAAACAGGGCACTCACCTCTCCAACTCTCTGTATCCAGTAGTTCTTGTCCATGGAATTGGGGTCAGATATACCATTCTCCTCAAATGCCTTCTTATATGCTGCTCTGGTCTACAAGTAAAAATGTAACACCATTATATAACAGGGCTGCCATAACTTGATCATGAAAAATATTAAGATTTCCAAATTATCTACTTTTCAAGCTTATTTACTTAAAGCAGGTTGAAAGTAAAGCAGAATGCGCATTAGGGTGCATCCTGCTTTACTTTTAGCCTGCTTTAAGCTACCATCTAATAGGATAAATATACAAAGAAAAATCTGGAGAAATGGCAGCTCTGATATAATTTATATTCACCTTCTATGGCAATACATAAGACTTAGTATGGTATAAGCTATCTCATTTTCATCTTGCTTTAATTAATTAACCCTTTCCTCCCTGAAACATCAAAAGGACAATTCTAATTTTCAATTTAGTCTATTCCATTTTTTGACAATTTAAAGTTGATTTTTACAATATGTGTCAAATGACAAACAGTGTAGACCCTGATCAGAGGGATCCTTAAGGAGCCCTCTGAACAGGGTCTACACTGTTTGCATAGGGAAAGTACTCTTTACATGTACATGCTGTTTGCAAATGATGCATATATGTGTGACTAGGGTTCAAAGAGTTAATTAAACAGATTACAGCCAAAACACAGAAAACACTATTACATGTATATACATGTATGTCATATCAGCTAGATTTTACCCTGATGGCTATGTAGGATAGGCAGGGCTTCCATTTCTCCGGATTTTTCCTAAGTATTCGGATTTATATCCTAGCAGATCGGAGCTTAAATCAGGCTGAAAGTAAAGCAGAATGCGCCTTAAGGCGCATTCTGCTTTATTTTCTACCTGTTTTAAGCAGTCATATGTCTTCAAAACAAGATACAGACTTATAATGGGGTAAAGGTACGATTAGTAAAATTGCGTCTGAAAATTTGAAATCTTAGGATTTTTTTGATCAACTTATGGCAGCCCTGGATAGAGTTAAGTGGTTTCCAATGTAATATGAACAGATCATAATTATACCAGCAAAAAGTAATTAAAGTAATTACATGTAAAACCCTTGTGTTTAGCAATTCAGGTTCTAATAAAACACCTGAGCTCCAGAGAAAACTCGTTAAGTAAATAGATCAACTCTTCAGTCATTCACCCTTGAAAATTCCTATTTTCAATGAACAGTACTCTTTTCTATTTCTGACTATCTGGAGTGGATTTTAACAAATATATTACAAAAAGACAAACAGTGCAGGAGCCCTATGATCTGAGTTTACACTGTTTGAATAGGACAGGTGTACTCTTCACAGGTACACTGTTTATAAAGGTTGAGTATACTCATTGCTAGGGTTCAATGTAAACGACCACTTGTTTAGTAGAGTCAATGCTAAACCCAGGATAAAAGTAAACACCTGTCTTTATAAAAGACAACAAAATTAATGGTCGCTTAATATAAGATTTATTGTTAATAAAAGTAATTTTTGAATTGCAAGTATAGTAGTGAAGAACATTTATGAAGGTTCAAGGTTATCTGAAAATGCCGCTAATTTTTATCCAGCAATTAAAAAGATTAATCAACAGGATTTATGGGCTATTAGCCAGTGGTAATAGAAGAAGCCACCTTTTGAAGTTAAATGGAGTATCGATCCAACGAAAAATGATCATCAACCTACTCTAAACGTTTTCGTATAAGTTGCATGAGAGAATAACATGACCAAAGAAAGTAAGACAGAGAATACAGTATAACCTCTCTATTACGACCACTAAATTGTGTTGATTATTAGGTGTTTATGTCAGGTGACTGATTAAAGCAAAGTGACAGTTAAACAGAAAGCTCCTGTAGGAGCTTTCTGTTTTACTGTCACCTTACTTTCAGCTGTTACATGTCTGTAAAACAATCAATTAGCCTTTGTTTTAGTTGTGGTAATAGAGAGGTTTTAATGTACATTGATTAACCTAAGGAAAGTCTTGGTTATTTTAGTAGCAATACATCAACAGTTTTGACAAAATTGTGTCCAGAAATGTTTTTTTGCAGCATTATTCAGTGGTTATGAAGCTAATTGTCTTTTTAATTAAACGATCAAATAAAGACCACGTCAATCTTTCCTGTTTCAACTCCTTACCCCATAGCCTGTTTCTAAGTGTTGAAAATAGGTGATCACTTAAAGCAAGTTGAAAGTAAAGCTGAATGAGCCTAATGGTGCATTCTGCTTTACTTTCAGCTTGCTTTATGCAAAAATCTGCTTGAATACGGAAAATATTTCTAATGATAAATATTCATGACTGTATAAAGTGCCTTTCTACACCATTCATTGTGTATCTCCACAGAAGAAACTTTATACAGTCATAGATATATACCATAAGAAATATTTTACCACACCCTATCAAATGGTAGCTTAAACCAGGCTGACAGCATTCAGCTGACATTCTGCTTTACTTTCAACCTGCTTTAAGTGGTCACTTGTTTTCAAAACTACAAACAGGCTATGGAGTAATGGTTAAGGCAGATGGCATAACTTAGCACTACTAGATGATACTCTATACATGTAGAAAGGTATTGTCTTCCATTTCAGATTTATAAATGTTCAATGTTAAATGAATATGAAAATTAGACTATGTAAAGAGAGATCTACATTGAAACTAATTTAAAGCAACTATCTAAGTATACTATAGTACATCTAGTGAATGATAGCAGATTCTGCTGGCAGGACTACTTATATCAGATCCAAAGCACCATCCATAATCTGATTAACCATAAACACACTAAATCTGTTTAACCCTTTACTCCATAAAAGCGCATTTTAGCACATTTAATTCCTCCACTGAAGAAAATAATTCCAATTTATACAGTCATGAATATATATTATAAGAAATATTTGCTATATTTTAGCAGTTGGAAGCCTTTAGTAGGCTGAAAGTAAAACAGAATGCGCCCTAAGTAGTCATCTATCTTCAAAACTAGAAACAGGCTATGGAGTAAAGGGTTAAAGCACATCATGCTTGAGACTCCAGAATAAGTTTAACCCTTTCCTCTACAGAAGTGCATTTTGATGCATTTTCTTAGTCCTTCATACACATGCCATAAGACCAGCCTCCTCACTGGTGATGTTTATGGCAGGTGGCAGCTTAATGCAGGATAAAAGTAAAGCAGAAAAGCTGTCTACTTTATTCTTGTCCAACTTAAACCCTTACAGATATTGGTTGAGTATATATATCATTTGCAAACAGTGAAGAACCAGATCAGAGGGTTCCTGAATAAGGAACCCCTCTGATAATGGGTCAGCAAATATTGCCATGCTTTCATATGAAGTTCCAGATGGACTCAAAAATGCCGGCACTATTCCTACAAACTTTAACTTCTCTAGGATATTCTTATTCAATTATATCAGTACTTAATCCTTTACTCCATAGATGTGCCTTTTTCATGCATTTCCTCAACTGTAGAATATAGCTCCATTTAATACAGTAATGAATGTGCAATATAAGAAATGTTTCCTTTATCCTAGCAGATGGTAGCTGAAAGCTGGCCGAAAGTATAGCAGAGTAGGCCTTATATAAGGTGCATTCGACTGCTTTACTTTCAACCTGCTTTAAGTGGTCACCTGTCTTCAAAACGAAGAATCAGACTATGGAGTAAAGGGTTAAGATTTAAATGGACTTTGGATCAGCTGAAAAACAAAAGTATGAAGTTTTGGGGTATGCTTTAGTCTAGGGTATATATACACCAGCGTTGGAATTCGAGGTTTGTTACCTTTTCATTATCCAATACAGATTGAGACCCAGACCTCTGCAATAGTTTGATAAACTGCATTGACACTTTTACCTCAACAGACACACATTAACCCATTACCCCATAGCCTGTTTCTAGTTCTGAAGATATTTGACCACTTAAAGCAGGTTAAAAGTAAAGCAGAATGTGCCATAAGGCACATTCTGCTTTACTTTCAACCTGCTTTAAGCTACCATCTACTAGAATATTGAAAATATTTCTTTTTATATATATTTATTACTGTATAAATTGGTACTATTTTCTTCAGTGGATGAATAAATTAGAGGCATAAAAAGGCGTTTTTATGGGGTAATGGGTTAACTCAGCTTCATATCATGATCTAAACTGTTTGACAATCTGAACCTATTTTGATTTAACCCATTACCTATAAATGTGCCTTTTATTAATTCCTCTACTGAAGGAAACAGTTCCAATTTATTGTTACAAAATTTGTAAGAATCATAAGAATTTTTTTCTATATTCTAGCAGATAATAGCTTAATGCAGGCTGATAAATACACCCTTATAGAAGTGCCTTTTAGCACAATAATTTATTCCTCCACTAAAGAAAATATTTCCAATTTTTAGTCATGAATATGTATAATAAGAAATATTTTCTCTATTCTAGTAGATGATAGCTTAAAGCAGGCTGAAAGTAAAGCAGAATGTGCCTCAAGGTGCATTCTGCTTTACTTCCAACCTGGTTTAAGTGGTCACCTGTCTTCAAAACTAGAAACAGGCTATGGGGGTAATGGGTTAACAGTAACAGAGGAAACTTGTTGAACACAAAAAACAACATAAAAAACTTTTAACTGAAACTTACAGTTACTCTGCATGATACCTGGTTTACCATGTTAAAATAGAATACATTGACTATAGTAGTTTGTGTTTTAAAACAATAATTGTATTTCTAACAGTGCTCTATACATCATTTGTGCATCCGTTACAAAATGTGTGCATCAGTTACAAAATTCAGTGATCACCTAACTAAACTTTAGTTAACTCATTAAAGCAGTATTAATAAAAAATACAGTAAAATCTCTCTATTACGACTACTAACTAGAAGTCTAATTGATGGCATGAAAGACAGGTGGCAGCTTAAAGTAACGTGGAAGTAAAACAGAAAGCTCCTAAAGGAGCTTTCTGTTTTACTTTCACCTTTCTTTAAGCAGCCACCTACCCTACACACCAAATAATTAAACACAATTTAGTGGTCGTAATAGAGAGGTTTAACTGTAATCTAAGGTTAATTTAGACAAAACCTCAATCCCTGTACCAAACACTTGTGCCTGAACATACCTCTCTCTTACTCTAAATTATAAGAATAATTAAACATTTGAAGTAATTGAAATAAGTCCAGACCATGCTAGATTAACCAATTACCCCATAAATACGCCTTTTTATGCCTTAATTTTATTCCTCCACTCAAGAAAATAGTCCCAATTATATAGTCATGAATATGCATATAAAAAAAATATTTTCTAAATCTTAGCAGATAGTTGCTTAAAGCAAGCTGAAAGTAAAGCAGAATGTGCCTTAAGGCGCATTCTGTTTTACTTTCAACATGCTTCAAGTGGTCACCTTTTTTCAAAACTAGAAACAGGCCATGGGGTAATAGGTTAAGATTGATTATTTATAAAATTTTAAGCAAATTATATTTTGGTTTCATTTCATAAATTTACTTGTATTCTTTACATTACAGTAAGATGCTATTCTTGTTTTTAAATTTTATCATAATTGAGAGATAGAAATGAGCTGAATAGTATAAATGGAAATACAGTAAAACCTCGCTATTACGACCACTAAATTATGTTAATTATTAGGGTGTTTACGATAGGTAACCGCTTAAAGCAAGGTGACAGTGAAACAGAAAGCTCCTATAGGAGCTTTCTGTTTCACTGTCACCTTGCTTTAAGCTGTTACCTGTCTATTATACACTCAATTAGCCTTCGTTTTAGTGGTCGTAATAGCGAGGTTTTACTGTATAACAGATGGACATGATCTAAAATAACTATATCATGAAGTTGACAGTTGATAAGATCAAATACAGTCGAAACTCGCTAAATTCGAACTATTCGATTTGTTGACACATTAATTGCATTATTTCATGCTCGGTTAAGTCAAACATAGCCGTATTTCAAAGTTAAAACGTGGCTTAGCCATGTTTTGACTTTGAAATACGGCTATGTTCCACCTAACTGAGGTCGAGATATCGAAGTCTGACTGTAGATACATAAGTATGAAAATCACAACAAAATCAAAATCATAAATATTTTCTACGGAGAAAGTACAACATCCTTATAGAAGCAACATCAACGTAAAATTAGGTAAGCAGATACTATCAAAACTTTGTTGAGTGTATTTATCCAAAGATACTCATTTTTACGCATTTAATTTATTCATCCACTGAAGAAAATTTAGTCATGAATATGTATCACAAGACATATTTTCTATATTCTTGATGATGGTGGACTAAAGCAGGCTGAAATCAAAGCAGATTTATGTGTACTCTACTTTATTTTCAACCTGCTATAAGTGGTCACCTATCTTCAATACTAGAAACAGGCTATGGTAAAATGGATTAAAGGGTATCTCAACAAAGGATTTATTAGATCAGTGACAGCTACAACACTCAAAAACACTATAGTGCTTGCTCTCTACAGCAACACCCAATGGGAGCCAAATAATATGTGTGTTGTTTGGAGGGATATTTATATGGAGGGAAGATTGATATTCTTTAATAGAGTACATTTGCAAACTGTTTGTCACTCCCTATGTATCTTCTGTCAAAATGTCCACTATCTAGCTTTGAGAAACAAAAAAAACCCCACAATTTTAAGCAGACAATATTGCAGTGAAAGTGTTAGACATAACCATCTTGTTTGGAGGAACAGCAGCAAGCATTGAAAGAAGGGAATCATTGTTCGGAGGGCTGTTGTAGAGGGAGAGCACTTAATAGTCAAACTGCATTCATATTATCTTGTGTAAAGCCACGCCTCTCGCTACTTACCATCCTATCTGAATCCTTCATTGGTGAGCTATGTTCTATCAGTAAGTGTTTCTTGGCCTCTAGCTGAGTCTTTAAGCTATTGATGGTCTGTTCCTTGCTCTCTATCTGCAGTTCTAGTGTTTGTCTCGTGCCAATCTCACGCTCTAAGTCACTTCGTAATCTCTGGTTATCCTTCTGTACAGAACTCAACTGTAATGAACAATGGAATAATTCAGAAGATCAGATAAGGGGAGTATTTCAAAAAAATAAAATCTTCATTTCTGCATTAACCCATAAATACGCCTTTTAACGCCTTTAATTTATTCATCCACTGAAAAGAATAGTTCCAATTTATACTGTTACAAAACAGAATCATAAAAAATATTTTCTATATTCTAGCAGATAATAGCTTAAGGCAGGTTGAAAGTAAAGTAGAATGCGCCTTAAGGCGCATTCTACTTTACTTTCAACCTGCTTTAAGTGGTCAACTATTTTCAAAACTAGAAACAGGCTATGGGGTAATGGGTTAAACCATATGGTGTCTCTTCCAGACGATTCTAATGAGTAGTTACACCATAGCATTTGGTGCTGAAATAAGTGAGAAAATGTTGGATTTGATCAGTTTACCTCCACCTAAGAGGAGCCCTGAAAAATGTAGTTCACATCATCAGCTGCCTAGTCTCACAGTATGTAAATTATAGAACACCATACTTTTGAGTTCCGTATACTTTTGTTTTGTTTGTATTAACCCATAACACCATAGATACGCCTTTAATTGATTCCTCTGCTGAATAACACAGTTCCACTTTATAGAGTCATGCATATGCACCATAAGAAATAACTTCTAAACTATAGCAGATTACAGATTGAAGCAGGTTTCTTTACTTTCAACCTGCTTTGAGTGGTCACCTGTCTTCAAAACTTGAAACAGGCTATTGAAAAGGGCATCTCTCGTATCTTTCCAGATGGTAGTTTAACCCATTACCCCATAAATACGCCTTTTTACGCCTTTAATATATTCCTCCACTGAAGAAAATGATTCCACTTTATACAGTCATGAACATGTACCATTAGAAATATTTTCTTTTTCCTAGCAGACTATAGCTTAAAGCAGGCTGAAAGTAAAGCAGAATGCACCTTAAGGTGCATTCTGCCTTACTTTCAACCTGCTTTAATTGGTCATCTATATTCAAAACTAGAAACAGGCTATGGGGTAATGGGTTAAAGCAGGTTGAAAAATGCTCCTTTAGGACCATTCCGCTTTACTTTCAACCTGCATTAAGTGAGACCCTGTTTCACAAACTATAAACAAGCAATGGGTTAATCATTGTTTGGATGAAGTCATTCAAGCTCTATGGTTCACTATTCCATGGTTTAAACGCAAGTTGTCGTACCTGGCTGTTGAGTTGCTGTATATTTTCTATGTTAAGCTTCAGTCTATTGTGAAGATCTTCTATAGTAGCCATCTTACTGGCAACCTCCTGGTCCTGATCCAGTCTGTAATACACACATAAACAGTGACAGTGTAAGAAAAGATAACTCATAATACACAGAATAACAAACTCACAATAGTAGTCTCCCTTGGCTAGTATATTTTACACTGATCATGCAGAGCTCCAGATAAGTTGGATATTTCAAATGCTAACTTTCTTATTTTTACGTTCAACCCAATGTTGTCACTAGAGATGTTTCTAATGAGTGGACACAACAATGGTTAGGAGACATTACAGGAGAACATTTTGGAAATATTCAGTTCACCTGCTTTATCTAAACAACTTACGCAAAAATTTTGCGTAAGTCAAAATCGTTTAACTCTTATTTTTCGATCATAAACGTTTGCAAACAGCAAATAGCCAGATCAGAGGACGCGCTTTTAGCGCGTCCTCTGATCTGGCTATTTGCTGTTTGTAGCAAGTGATAATAAAAAATATAAATTAAAATTTAAAATTTTGACTAACGCAAAATTTTTGCGTAAGTAGTTTAGTAAAACGAGCCCTGCTTTGTAAGTATAACATGCAAAGAGATTGACAGGAATGTTGCCACATGCATTTCAATCCTGCTATTACAAACCCTTCCAATTAGCCTTGTCTTTGGTGCTTAAAGAAGGTTACATCAGGGCTGCCATTTGTTCGTATTTTTTCAAAATCTTCAGATTTTTCTTAATTTCTCCAGATCTAGGAATTTTCCTGAAATCTCCTGCCCTTACTTTTAAAATCTGGAATTTTGTGCATTTTTTTTAACTTTATAGGAAATATTGATATGGGTATCAAATAGTTAAGATTCAGATCAGATGCCGCGTTATGCAGCGTCTTTGCTGTAGAGACTGGCAGCGAAAAGGTTAAAGGTACTATTCCTAAAATCACGCTTGAAATTTGGAGATCTTAGAATTTTTATGAACAACTTATGGTAGCCCTGTTACATGGACAATTCTAATAATCCACTATATCTAGGGTCGAACGGAGTACTGGTACAGTAGAACTTCGATGTGTCGAGTTTGAAGGGACCATCAGAAAAAACTCGACACATCGAAGCCTCGACTCATGTTTTACCTTATGCTCCCTCGATTTTTTCCCCAAAAAATACTCGATCTCCATATAGCCGACATGTCCGTTTGTTACTTGTTGATATCGATAATTTCAAATTAAAAACATTAAAATGCAATTATGTAACGCTCGTATCGCATCCAAACTGGATGCATATTTACTCATTTTACAAAAACTTCAACTTGAAACGAATCGTCAGGCGAAAATACGTTTGCCGTAACTCGATTTTCAGAAAATAACAACACAGCGGTATGAACGGAAGTCGCTTTTTATCTGCGCGCCGGTTCTTTTACCCATTCCAGTCTATACATTGTCTCGAAACGCTGGAACCCAATTCAGGGGAAACCCTTTTCGTAAAATAGTAACAATATCTCCTTAGAGGGATAAGGATAATTGCATAACTATTGCTGCTACACATTTCGGGATGGGTTCCGCGTGAGTTGTTCTTTGTCTTTTACACACACATTTCTCTTCCGGCATAAAAAACATCGACCGATCTACGAATATGCTTTAACATTCGGTTTATATTTGACTTTACACGGAACTGAATAAGGGCGCTACGATAAAGTCCGTGACGAATAAAATATGGAAAAGAGTAGATGAATCAAGGAATAGGGCCGTTGACACAATGAGAAGGTGTTGGCCTGTTTGTCCTTGATAATTGGGCAGTCAGGTAATTTTCATTCACGACAATCAATCGAGTAAAGATGGTCACGGAGGTGTGAAAAACTCGACACGCAAAATTCCAGTCCATCGTACAGTCGAACATCGACACATGTGTAGTGAATTTTGAGTGAAACAGTACGTACGGACCGAGAAAAAAAGTCGATATAGCGAAAAACTCGACTTATAAAAACTCGAGTCAAACGTAGATTTTAAATAAGGTTATATAGGGAGAAAAGTTGGGACTTTAAAAAAAGATCGACACATCGAGAAACTCGACTCTTCGAAGTTCGACACATCGAAGTTCTACTGTATTTCAAAACTAAAATCTTTATTTCTGCATTAAACCCTATGGTGTCACTACTCATTAGAATCGTCTCGAGTCTAATGAGTAGTGACACCAGAGGATTTGGTGCTGAATTTAGAAATGAGTAAGGAAATGTTGGATTGGTTCAGTTTATACCCTCTTATCTGGAGCCCTGTAGGGTAGAAGGCTACTCACTCATGTTCCTCTAGACGTGATCGTAGCTGGTTCAATAAGACCTGCTGGTGAGAGCTATGGTTCTGAAGGGCCTTGAATCTCTCGGCCTCGTTCCTCCTCTCATCTAGCTCAATCTTCATCTTGTTGTTCTGTTTCTGGATCTTACTAATCTGCTCCAACATTTGCCTGGAACAGAAAGCACTCCCATGTTAGCCCACTGTACTGTACTATGGTTATCGGTACATGCAGTATACCATATGTATCAATTGCTCCTTTCTTTTTACTGACAATTGATATAATTTCTAAATTAAGTATTTAACCCTTTACCCAATAGTGTGCTTCTAGTTTGGGTGACAGATGTCCCCTTAAAGCAGGTTTAAAGTTAAGCAAAATGCTCCTAAATTTTATTATATGCCATCCTGTGATACAAAGCTTCTCTTTGGGTATCTGTACAAAAAGAAACAAGAGTCTTGTACTCCTTGTACTTAACTGCTTGTATTTTACTCCTACATCATTTTTCGATAAACATGAAATCACGTACAAGTTTCTGGTTTTTCTTTGTTGCATGACAGAATACTTGTTCTGCTTTAAATATCAAATGTTTCTGGATATAAAATAATTTAATCCTTTACCCCATAGTATGTTTCTAGTTATATGGATGGGTGGCCACTTAAAACAGGCTGAAAGTAAAGCAGAATGCGCCTTAACTCTTTCCTCCCTGAAACTTTAAATGGACTATTCCAGTTTCCATTTTAGAGTAGTCCATTTCTGACTTTTAAGAGTTGATTTTGTCCATGTTTGGCATTGTGACAAACAGTGAGACCCTGATCAGAGGGCTCCTTTCGGAGCCCTCTGATCTGGGTCTTCACTGTTTGCATAGGACATGTGTACTATTCACACGTACATTGTTTGAAAAGCACGCCTATATGCGGGACTAGGGTTCAAAGAGTTAAGGCGTATTCTGCTTTACTTTCAGTCTGCTATAAGCTTTTATCTGCTAGAATTTACAAAATATTTCTTATTTTTCATTTTTATGGCCGTAAAAATTGGATTTTTTTCTTTAGTGGATGAATAAATTCAATATGCTAAAAGGCGCTTCTATTGGGGAAAGGGTTTAAACAACTATTTAGTGGTTGTTGTTGATGTATATTGAAGGCATATAATAAACACATTACCAGTTTGCGGTTTGCTACAGGGTGTTGTATTCAGCTTTGGGCGTTCTTGATGGAAACAGCTGATCAGACTTTGGCCACCAAAGGCGCTGCTTCTGTCAAGAATGTCTTGAGCTGAATACATGGACCTGTACCGCTCCGCTAACTGGTAATGGGTATTTACTTACTCTTTTTCTGCTGTCAACTGCATTATGGCTTTGCTTTGTTCTCTGATCTTGTTGCCCAGTTTTTCATTAGCTGCCCTGTGAAATAAATGATAAAACTTATAAATTAACACACGCTCATAACAAACACAAGTGAAAAGGTAGTCCAGAAAATTCTGCAAGTCGCTGAACAATAGAAACTAGGTCAAGATGACCAATTTACCAAAGGTATGTAATGATGATCTAACAACAAAACTACCGGTTAACTGGATATTGAAGGTTTTTCTTTGAACATAATTAACACAAACAAAAAGATTCACCAAGGAACTCTCAAAGACATTGAACAATAAAAACTAGGTCACAGTGACCTATTAACCAATCACATGTAATGTTGACCTCATTATATTATGGCTACTGCAGGTATTTTACTTTGACAATAACAAACACAGACAAAAAGATAAACCAAGAAATTCTCAAACTAACTGAATAGTCAAAACTAGGTCACCTATTAACCAATTGCAAGTAAAGTTTACCTAATTCTCACTCCACACACCAAATTTAGTTACTTTAGCAGAGCTTCAGATAAGGGGAGTATTTCAAGAATTAATTTTTTTTATTTTTGCTTTAAATCCTATTGTGTCACTACTCATTAGAATCGTCTCAAATAGACAATTCAAATGAGTAGTAACACCATAGGATTTGATGCTAATATGAGTGAAAAAATGTTAGATTTGTGCAGTTTACTCCCCTCTTAACTGGAGCCCTGCATTAGGTTTTCTACTCCTGACTATAACTAACACAAACAAAACAGTAAATGAGAGAATTCTCAAAGCCATTCAACACAGAACTAGGTCATGGTGACCTATTTACCCATGGCTTGTAGTGTTGACCTCAGTCCAACTCCTTATGCTAAGTTTAGCTACTGTAGGTCTTCTACTCTGGCTACAACTAACACAAACAAAAAAGAAAACAAGAGAATCCTCAAAGCAATACAACCATAAAACTAGGTCATGGTGATACTGATTACCTAAGGCATGTAGCGTGGACCTCTTTCAAACTCCAAATACCAAATTTATTAGCTGTATGTCTTCTACTCTGACTACCACTATCATAAACACAAAGGTTAATAAGAATGTTGACATTAGACATCCTGGCGCGGACATCATTTGCCAATCTATAAGCAGCATTTGCTTTGAAATCAGGCAAACAAATGTTATGCAGAAATCTCCAATGATTGTTTTTTATTACTTTTATGCTTTCTCCCTTTGCAAAAAGTGTAAATCACCTCAATTCAACTGTGTGTAAGACAGTATACAGCTTAAAGCAAGTAGAAAATAAAGGTGCAAGCTTCTTTAGGAGCTTTCTGCTTTATTTTCATCCTTAAGGCACTTTCTGCTTTACTTCCAGCCTCTTTTAAAGAGGCTCACAACCGGATTTAGCATTAAAAATAGTAATTTGTAAATATATGTCAAATGCTTATATAAATGGGTAAGATTTAGTTTAGGATAATAATTCTGTTAAAAAATGCATTTCAAAAAAAAAAAAGCTCTGGTGGGATTCGAACCCGTGACCCTCCATGCGGAGACAAACATGAACAAGACTGCGTGTTCAATAAACGCTTATGCCCCCGGTGGCATCCTTGACAATATATTCTGAATATTTTCTAAGTCCAAATTAGGTCAAGGTCAAGGTCAAACTGAGCTTGGGTATTACTGGTGTGTTGGTAATGGTCCAAGGCAATAACTGTATAAGTATAGAAGCATTGTAGTAAGTAGTGTTGATGCTAGACGAAACGGTAAAATCTAGTTAACCAAGAAATAGCCCATTCAAAGTATTCTAAGTTCAAATAAGGTCAAGGTCAAGGTCAAAATCAAGGTTGGGTGATATTGGTGGATAGGGAATGGTCCAAGGCAACAACTGTATAAGTATCCAAGCATTGGAGTAAGCGGTGTTGATGCCAGACGAAACGGTAAAATCTAGTTAACCAAGAAATAGCCCATTCAAAGTATTCTAAGTTCAAATTAGGTCAAGGTCAAGGTCAAAATCAAGGTTGGGTATTATTAGTGGCTAGGGAATGGTCCAAGGCAACAACTGTATAAGTATCTAAGCATTTGAATAAGCGGTGTTGATGCTAGACGAAACGGTAAAATCTACTTAACCTGGTTACGGACGGACGGACGGAAGGACAGGACGATTACTATATGCTCCCGCATCTGTCGATGCCGGGGGCATAAAAATGAGGACGCGCCTTTATCCCCTCGGCTACGGGCGCTCTCTATATATATGGTAGCGAATTAACGTACTTCACTGGTAGCTATTGATACTTCATTATTCGGCTCGGGTCAGAGCCCGTGTAGAGGAGCAACAACAACAACTATACTGTCAGCTGACGCTTAGAAAAACTATGGAAAATATCTAAAAAAAACCTAAGATTCGGTGACGATTCTTGAGACTTTTTTGGACTGATCATATTTTTTTAATGTCAGAAGCCAAATAATGCCACAAATTTGCTTTTATTCGAGTATTTTATTTTATTTTGACAAGTACACCATCTGGTTGCGAGTCCCTTTAAGTTGTCACCTATCTTGAAACTAGAAATAGGCTATGGAGTACTGAGTTAAACCATTCAAGCCCAGTGTCTATGTAACTACAGTGGACATAGGCAAACAGTGTAGATCCTGAATAGACGCCAAGTCTCATCAGGATCTGTACTGTTTGCTATATCATATGAAATATGTTTCTGACATATATGTACGGACAAACACTGCATTGTCTTTAGATGACCTTGTATACCTACAGTGGAGAATCTGTTATTCTTTCCCGTTTAAACGCAAACGTACGCAAACGCAAAACACTTAAACGTAGAAAAGTACAACTTTTTGACAATTCTGATAATTCGTCTTTATCTTGGTGGCAAACAGTTTGGAGCCTGATCAGACGCCGGGTTACCCGGCGTCTGATCTGGCTCCAAACTTTTTGCAGTGAAAATAATAATTTTAGCGTAAACGCGTTTATTGGGAAAGAATAACGTTTTCTCCACTGTACAATGAAATCTTCCAGCAAGTATACAGGGAGAGTTCATTGCAATAACCAGGCATAAATTAGTTAACCCTTTACTCCATAAATAGGCCTTTTAGTTTTTCCTGCACGAAAGAAAATTGTGCCATTTTATACTGTCATAAGTATGCACCATAAGAAGTATTTTCTCTATTCTTATAGATTAAAGCTTAAAGCAGGCTGAAAGTAAAGCAGAATGCGCCTAAAGGCGCATTCTGCTTGACTTTCAACCTGCTTTAAGTGGTCACCTCTCTTAAATACCAGAAATAGGCCAAGTAATAATGGGTTAATGACCAAGTTACACTGAAGCTCAGCTCTGTAACTGTTTCACCTACTTTTGTTCCTGTACCCAGGTGTTGACATTCTGTACGACGAGCTCACTCTCCTTGTGTAGCCTGTCCCCGTTAGTCCTTGACTCCTCCAGGGCCATCCTCAGACCCTTGATCTCATCATTGGCACTGTGATAGTTCTGTCTCATCAGTTCTAGTTCAGCCAGCAGCTTCTCAGACTGTAGGAAAACAAGCAAGAGCATTGCGTAATGTCATTTCAAATATTACACAATCCAAATATTAACCCATTACTCCATAGATACACTTTTTTAAGTATTTCGTATTCCTCCACTGAAGAAATGGTTCCAATTTATACAGTCATGAATATGTATCATCAGAATATTTTTTTTAATCTTCTAGCAGATGGTAGCTAAATGCAGGCTGAAAGTAAAGCAGAATGCGCCTTAAGCTGCATTCTACTTTACTTTCAGCCTGCTTAAAGTGGTCATCAAGACACATATGAGCCCTCCTAGTTACATAAACCATATCTGCGAAAAATTACTCAGTTCTACTGGCTGTAATTCTTTGAAAGATTAAAGCATATCAAAATCCTGACCCCATTCACATCTGTGGTATATGTGCAAATATTCGTAAAATGATAAGGTTGTAGCTTGAAAACTGTAGGAGGAGTTAGAAAAAGTATGTACATGTACCATATATCTGGATGGACGGTAGAATGAACATGGGTAAAACAATATGAGCCTCTCATCAGGACCCAAACTGATTGACACTCTGACCATATTTTCTTGAAGATTGGCAAACAGATTCAAATTGAAATTGTCGGGAGAAATTGAATGATCATTTCTGAAGGGAAAAAAACTTTAGAATGAATACGGCTATTATGTTGTCTATCTAAAACATAACAATAGTCCATACCTCATTGCATCTGGCCTTGTATTTCTCCTGTAGAGCACTCAATTCAACCTTGACAACTACTAATTCCTCCTCCTTTGCAGAGAGCTCCGAAAGACCTTGTCTGTTCCTGTCCTGTGACTGGATAGCCTCTTGCTGTAGGTCATTATACTTCATCTCGAAACTATTGAGCTATAAACAGAAATATACAAGTTAGCTATAGGGCCCATAGCTTAATGTGCTTAAGATGAGTCTTTGATTGCTTTAAAGCTTTGATAGGTCAGATTTGAGCTCTCATAATTATTAAGGCCTGAAGGCATATTCTGCTTTTTAACCTGCTTTAAGTGTTCACCTGTCTTTAAAACTAGAAACCGGCTATGGGAATAAGGGTAAATAATGTGCTGCCCAGTGCTATACTTACCTCCTGCTCAGAGGCTCTGTTGATATCCTGCATTTTATTCAGCTCTGATTTCTGATGTCTCATCCTCTGCTCAAACTGGTGCAACTGTAACAATGTACAAATAAAAATCAAGTTAAATCTTACTGTCACATGACACAGAAACATCACACATTTGGGAACTGCATGAGCTACTTATATACAATGTGCTTGACTATGATACCAGGGCTGCCATTTCTCCGGATTTTTCCTAAATCTTCGGATTTTTTTCCAGTTTGTAGTAGCTTAAAGCAGGCTGAAAGTAACGCAGAATGCGCCTTTAGGCGCATTCTGCTTTACTTACAGTCTGCTTTAAGTAGTCGCATGTCAACAAAAACTAGAAACAGGCTATGGGGTAAAGGTACGATTCGTAAAATCTCACTTGAAAAATGCAAATTTGGAAATCTTAGGATTTTTCACGTCAACTTATGGCAGCCCTGTGATACCAGCAGTTGTGGAGTTCCATCTGAGGTTGGACTAAGTTCTTCAGATGAGACTTAGAATCCAATAAACTGAGGTCGGATGTATCAATGTTTTACACTGTGCATCCAAAGAAACAGAGAACTTTGTCGATAATAAGAGTAGGGCATTGCACCTGGTTTTCTGTATCTGCTCCCCTCTTTCTTGGGTATCAAATTAGCCCATAATAGAGGGAAGAAATGGATATTAACAAACCGATCTAAATAATAAATTGCACATCGTATTGGAACAAAATGTATCCAGTGTAGCCAAACTAGTGTTATGGATTTTCTATTGAGTAATCGCTTAACTCTTTGCATGCTGGGTAATTTTTTTCATCTGCAAAAATTGTCGTCTGCTGCCGTTCTAAAAATTTTTTTACGTGGGGTCTCATCAGGATCAAAACTGTTTGCAAAGGTAATCACTTTGGCACATGTATACCCCACTAGCATGCAGAATTAACCCATTACCCCATAAATACGCCTCTAATTTATCCCTCCACTGAAGAAAACAGCTCCAATTGATAGAGCTGATGATAGCTTAAAGCAGGCTGAAAGTAAAACAGAATGTGCTTTAAGGCACATTCTGCTTTACTTTCAACCTGCTTTAAGTGGTTACATGTTTTCAAAACTAGAAACATGCTATGGGGCAATTGGTTAAACCCCACTTGATGACATTGTATGTAAGCACTGACCTCTTCACTGAGAGCTTGGTTCTGCTGCTGTAGTCGGGACAACTCAGTCTTCATGAGCGCCACCTGCTGGGACTTGTCTCCTAGCTGTTCCATGGACTCCTTGTGGTTACCCTGGACAGTCGTCAGCTGAACCTTCAGGTCATGGGCCTTCTGTTCATGCTCCATCAACTGCACAATTTACCAACAAAAATATTTGTGATTTACATACTATTCAAAACTGATTTCTATATACCTTTAATGTTTAATGGCAGAAACTTGTAAGCACTCCATTTTTTTTTAAATCCAGGCCTCTGGTATAATGATTTACATTTGGCATTTGATATCCACCCATTGCTCTGATTTAGTTGAGTATTTCATATGCTAAAATTATTTCTCAACTGCACCATGTGTTGTACCTTGTTCATATTGTCAGGAAGAGCCATTTCTAATAAATGCAGGTGGAAAGTAAAGCATTCTGATTTAGTTTAAGCCTGCTTTAAGGTGTCACCTGATGGGATATAGGATATACTTCTTATGATGGGTATTCAGTATTGTATAAAGCAGAACTATTTTCTTTAGTCGAGGAATAAATTAAAGGTATAAAGGGGCATATATTTTGGAGTAATGGGTTAACCATGATTTATTGTGGACAATATTATTTGTGGACACGTACCTGAGCGTGAGCCTTTCTGTAGTTATCCTGACTTCTCTCTAGGTCTGCCTGCAGCTGGTGAAGAGTCTCCTCATAACGTGAAATCTGAAACATAAATACAACACTTAATATATACATTCTTTTATTTTCAGCTGCAATGCATTCAACTCTTTCAACACTATGTATCTATTGTGGGTTATTACTTTCCCTTGTGAATCATTTTAGTAACCAAAACACAAACCAGTCTACTTGGAATTCTGGGTAGTTTAAAAAATACTGGTCTAAATTAGCAAACAGTGCAGACCCTGATCAGAGGGCTCCTATAGGAGCCATCTGATCTGGGTCTACACTGTTTGCAAATGTAATTAGTATATTTTAAATAGGTCCACGGTGTTGAATAAGTTAAGAACTATTTAAAAAGTAGTAAACAGAAAAGCATTTCTTATTTTTCATGTCGTCTTAAACCTTCAAATGTATTATCAGATTACATGAAAAGTAAGGTTTAACAATAAAACCAAAATTTAAAACTTTAAATTTTCAATTTATCAATATTGCAGAAATCCAGCTTCACAGTCACGACAGCTCGTCTTGATCTACACTGTTTGACACCCAGAAGCATCTAAAACATGTTATGTAGCTGTTTTATATACAGTATTTTGCAGTGCAGACCAAACTGAGACACAGAGCCTGGGATGACAACAGTGCTTGGTCTGTACAATGTTGAAATGCAATAAGACAGGTTTTGTCGTGGAACAGCTCATATTATTTAGTTCACTATCGATTAATGCCATGTGTTTATACCTCCTGTTGCCTAAGATGGTCTTGTTTCTGGTGACCCTGTAGGTTCATGCGGGCGACATGCAGTTGTCCGTCTCTCTCTGCGATATCCTCCTTCAGTACGAGGATACGCTTGGCCTGGTCCTCTATGTCATCCCTCAACTTCTTTACTAATTCTTCCCTCTCTACCAACTGTAAAAAAGGACAGGCTCAATTACAGTAAAACTTCTCTATTAGGGCAACTAAAATGAAGGCTTATTGATTGTTTAAAAGCCAGGTGGCAGCTTAATGCAAGGTGACAGTAAAACAGAAAGCTCCTAAATGAGCTTTCTGTTTTACTGTCACCTTGCTTTAAATAGTCACCTGTTGTAAACACCTAATAATTAACACAACTTTGTGGTCTAAATAGAGAGGTTTTACAGTTTTGCATACAACTGCATGGTGCAGTAAAACAAAATCATTACAACACATCAAGCAAAGGTTTTTATGTTGTGATTCATCATTGTTTAACCTGTTCCTCCCTGAAACTCCAAATGAATAATTCCCTTTGTAACTCTGTCTAGTTCAGCTAGGACTATTTAGGGTCATCTTTGTACTTTATGCAATATTAATAACAGTGCAGGCCCTGATCAGGGGACTCCTTTAGGAAGCCTCTATGAGGTCTTCATTGTTGATATGACAATTGTACTCTTCACAGGTAAACTTTGCATGCTTAGACAATTCACTTACTTTATTAGAGAGCTCCTTGATGTCTTTCTGGTTGGTCTCTAGCTGGTCTTCTAGTTCTGCGTTGGTCTGACGGGCATGTTGTAGATGTTTGGAAGTGTCTTGGTGGCGGTCACGTTCAGCACGTAACTCTGTCTGTAGCTGGGTCAGAATGGTATCCTGCTGTTCAACCTGCCAAAACAAACAAGAATGCTTAACCTTATACCCATAGCTTGTTTCTAGTTTTGAAATAAGGTGACCACTTAAAGCAAGCACAATGATATCTTAAGTACATAATAATTAATTAATTTGAAGTAACATAAAAATTATCTAAATTTTTAAGTGTCCCATTGGTGCCTTCATTGCTTACTTCTAGGATTTATACGGTGAAAACTGCTTTTTTTGGCCTACCTGTTCATTTAAAAAAAACTGTAAAATTGTTAAAAATTGAATCTGGGTTGAGTTTTGTGTATAATATGACGTTTTAATATCTGAAATTGACAAATAAAGAGAAAATAAAGATAAAATATATTTTTGGAAAAAATTATTTTTACAGGGCCAAAACAAAAGCTTCATGATCTTTGTCCTTTTTATGATATACATGTAATAACAATAATACAGACGTAGACACTAATTCAGCATTCAAAGAGTATGAGTTCTACAATAACCTGTTCTGTGAGCATTTTCTCCTGTTCTCTAGCGCCATCGAGCTCCACATTCAGCTTGTGAGACTGTTGTTTGTATGCCAGGCCTTCCTGTACAGCCGAATGGTGCTCCTCCTTCACTCTCATCATGTCCTTCCGCAGTTTATCAATCACTGTCTTCTGTTCATCTATTTCCTCTTCGGCGCCGTTGTTACGCTCTTTCAGCTGTTTGAGCTCCATGTCTAACTTCCTGTTGACTTGTTCGTGGCGTACGACCTCTGTAACTCGCTGACTCAGCTGTTCCTGCGTGGTCTGTAGAGACTGCTCCATTAACATGAGCTTCTCTTCATGGTGGGCCAGCTGTAATAACATACACAATAACACCCATTATTAACCCATTACCTAATAGCCTGTTTCTAGTATTGAAGATAGGGGACCACTTAAAGCAGGTTGAAAGTAAAGCAGAATGTGCCTTAAGGCACATTCTGCTTTACTTTCAACCAGCTTTAAGCTGCAATCTGCTAGAATATAGAAAATATTTCTGATGGTAGATATTTATGTCTGTATAAATAAACTATTTTCTTCAGTGTAGGAATAAATTAAAGGCATAAAAAGGCCTATTTATGGGGTAATGGGTTAAAAGCTTTCCTATGATACTAAGCTTTTACATATGTATCTGTAAGATAAGATACAAGAGTCTATATCATACTCCTTGTATTTTACTCCAACCTAGTTTTCGATAAGCCTGATGCCATGTTTACATACATGTACAATTCCGTGTTATTCTTTGTGGCATAAAAGAATTGTTGCTCTGCTTCAAATACCAACTGTTTCTTCACACCATAATTAGCCTATGATGACTGCGACCCAACGGATGTGATGACACATCATTGTATACCCGGAGGGACGATAAACCTTCTCAACCTTCTCAACAACAACAAACAGCAGAAGGCTGTTTAAAGAATGTTTTCTGTTGATTAGGACCAAAGGATAGAAATTAAAGTGCTCTAGGCACACAGCCAGTAGGCTTACCTCTTGGGCGCAATCCTTGTACTGTGCTCGGGCTTCAGATAGATCACCCTTCAAGTGGTCCCCTTCAGTTTGCAGTTCCGAAACCTGGAAAAAACATCATAAGGTTAAAGACTGCAGCAAAGATGTATCTTTGTATTACAGTAAAATATTGTAATATCTATGTAACTGTATTTTAATACAATCAAAATTGTGTTACTAAATAGGTGTTAACGACAGGTGGCCATTTAAAGTAAGGTGACAGTAAATCAGAAAGCTCCTTTTGGAGCTTTCTGTTTTACTGTCACCTTGCTTTAAGCTGTCACCTGTATTTTTACTGTCACCTTGCTTTAAGCCGTCACCTGTATTTATACAATCAATTAGCCTTCATTTTAGTGGTCGTAATAGAGAAGTTTTACTGTACATTCAGAACATCATAGGCACTGCTATCTGACGCAAAGATTGTTTTAATATTATCAGAATTCAACGAGAATGGTTATCAACTGTACAAGACCTGATAGTTTTGGTAGACTGACTATTATTTATTTTCTTGTTTAAGATGAATACTCATTCTTTCAACAAATGAACTGTTATCTTACAATGTTTTTCCAATGACTTTATAAATCTGCAGTATCTACAGCGAACCATTATGATTGAGCACTATTAAATTCTACCTAGTTTTCTTTCATCCCTGAATATCTTGTCAAAATCTGGAGTGATAAGTTACCCCAAATATTTAATCATGCTTGCGCTCTACTAATATATTCATTGATAATTGTTTAAAAGCCACGGCCCATTGTTCTAATGTAGAAAGCCTGTGTGTAGGCTGAAATTCAAGCCAGTGACTGTTGATCTACTATTTCATCTGACTTTTGTCTTGTCTATATCGGGTTACAATGATAAGCATTTTGACTGTTTAAACTCTTTGCATACTAGTGGCGGATAGCCCCACAATGATTACCTTTGCAAACAGTTTGGATCCAGATGAGACGCCGCGTAACGCGGCGTCTCATTAGGATCCAAACTGTTTGACACTCTGACCAGGCTTTTTTGAAAAGAAATGTTAAAAGTTCTATTTTTAGAGCAGCAGACGACAATTTTTGCAGACGAAATAATTATCCAGCAAGTACAGATTTAACCCTCATGCAGCCCTGTCAACAATTTTCTTTTCCAAAATGGGAAAATCTGTACTATTTCAAAAAGCAGTTTTACTCTGCTATACTGCTATACTCTGAAGCCATAACTAGAGTGTAAAACAGTTTGAATCCAGATGAGGTGCCAAGTCACTTGACAGCTCATCTTGATTCAATATGTTGCAAAAGTTATCTTAACTCTTTGCATGCTAACAGCGGATATATCCATCTCAGTGATTGTCTTTGCAAACAGTTTGGATCCAGATGAGACGCCGCGTCACACAGCGTCTTATCAGGATCCAATCTGTTTGACACTCAGACCATGTTTTGAAAATAAATTTTGAAAATCTAGTTTTTTAACATTAGCAGACGACAATTGTTGCAGACGAAAAAAATTACCAAGCATGCAAAGAGTTAAAGAATCAAGTTGTGGACTAAAGGTTAGTTAAGAGAAGAATGGTCATTAGATCATTGTAAGTTTTAAATGATTGTGTCAGTAATTGAACACTTGCTTATGTTTATAACCTTTAAATTGAATTGTATTGTCCAAGCTGGGACTGTTTGTACACACAGCGATCTTTACTAAAATTTGATTTACAGGCAGTTCAAACATGCCTTGATTTTTACAGAATGATATTCTAGTCAGAATCAGAAATAATATTATGAGGCAGGAATCTCAACTATGCTCTTAAAAGTCGTTTTATCAAGGTTTTGGATTTGTTCAGTTTACTCCCTTTGATCTGGACCCCTATTAACCCATTACTCCATAGCCTGTTTCCAATATTGAAGATAGTTGACAACTTAAAGCAGGATGAAAGTAAAGCAGAATGTGCCTTAAGGCTTTACTTTCAACCTGCTTTAAGCTAAAATTCTGCTAGGATAAATAAAATATTTCTTATGGTACATACTCATGACTGTATAAATAGATTTAACTCTTTGGGCCCTAGTGACGCATATATGCGTCGTTTATCAAAAGTATACCTGTAAAGAGTACACTTGTCTAATGCAAACAGTGAAGTCCTAGATTAGAGGGCTCCTGCAGGAGCCCTCTAATCAGGGTCTTCACTGTTTGCCATTTTGCAAATATATTATAAAAACAATCCTAAAATGTCTAAAATGGACCATCCCTTATTGTAAATTGGAATTGTCCATTGAAAGTTCAGGGGATAATGAGTTAAGGAATAAACTAGAGGTGTGAAAAGGTGTATTTATGGGGTAATGGGATAAAAACTGACAGTCATGTAGGCCCCTACTAACCTTCATCTTTTTGTAGCAACTTTCAAGAAGTTTGTTTAATGTTAATGCATTCAAAATGTGGTTTAACCAAACACCTTTATTGTCCATACCTTTTAGCATAAATACATAACTTCAGAGCAATTTACATTGTGCAAAAAAATTAAAATCAATCAATACCGTGAAAAAAACATTCAGTCATATTTATCGGAGTTGCTCATCAATATTTCAATGCTCCATGTATAGTGGGATCTGCCGTCACCTTCATGGGACAAACATGTAAATTGGTTTTGTCATTATCAAAGAATGGGTTATCAATACTGATTGCCCCATGTATACTGTCACATTGAAAGGCTCCAGTCGACCAGCGCTTCCTGCTAACACCCTATTATGAGCCGTTTTAATTGCCTATTTCTATAGACAGGGCTGCCATAAGTTGATCATAAAAAAATCCTATGATTTCAATATTTTCTATTTTTGAAGCCCGATTACTGAAATCAGGTTGAAAGTAAGGTGCATTCTGCTGTACTTTCAGCCTACTTTTAACTCTTTCCTCCCTGAAACTTTAAATGGACAATTCCAGTTTCCATTTTAGTCCAGTCCATTTCTGACTTTTAAGGGTTGTTTTTGTCAGTGATTGGCATTATTACAAACAGTGAAGACCCTGATCAGAGGGCTCCTTTTGGAGCCCTCTGATCTGGGTCTTCACTGTTTGCACATGACAAGTATACTATTCACATGTACACTGTTTGAAAAGGACGCCTATAGGCGTGACTAGGGTTCAAAGGGTTAATCTACCATCTGCTAGGATAAAAATCCCTGTATAGATTCTTAATTAAAGTATTTGTATTTATTGCCTGCTGGGTAAAACAAGTATCACTTAAGTATTTCTTGATGATTTGAAATTTATGCCGACTTGAGATACACAGGTCATCCTAACTCAAAATGATTCAAGAATCATTATTTTAACCAAATACCCAACATATACACTCTGTACCCCTTAATTTACATTAAAAAAAAAAATCCACTTTATAAAGTTATAAACTTATGGCTTATAATTAATGCACCTTGAGGAGCATTCTGCTTTACTCTCAACCTGCTTTAAGCAATCTGTCTTCAATACTGAATACAAGCTGGGGGTGGGGAAAGGTAAACAAATATTTTATTTCTAAGTGTATTATTTTTAAGCTTTTGTAATATTCAAAGGATTCCAACAATATGTAGCTAAAGGTTAGCTGTGGACCTCAATAGAAAACTTGACCCATACATAATACAACGTGTATAGGTGGGCAACAGTGATTTTCTTAGCCACCAAAAAACTATGATAATATGGGATTTTAACACTTTTAGGCACTAAAGCAACACATTCATATTGTCCTATACATTGTATACCCTATTATGCGATATTCATTCCCCTTTATCACTGATCATGGGTGTGTCTTGAGAAAAGCTGATTAAAACTTATTTCTTTTCATAGTTAAACACAGACCCAGACACCCAGGTGGTCTAACTGTACAAATATTCAATTAATTAAAATTTTATTCTAAGTAAACATGAATAGGACACCATGCAATAGTTACAGTCAAAACTCGATAACTAGATCTCGCTTTAGTTCAAACTTGCCTTAGTTGGAACATACCCATATTTCAAAGTTAAAACGTGGCTTAGCCATGTTTGAACTTTGAAATACGGGTATGTTCGACTTCAGCTATATTGAGTTATTGAAATTAAATTTATGAAATACTGTTGAGGTCCATTTAAGCGAGTTCGAAGTATTGAGGTTCGACTGAATATATCTACAATGGTCTGGGACATGACATTCATGGAGACTCTTATCTTGCTACACAATTGTCCGCTTCAAATTTGTTTGCTAAAACTTTTAAGTTTTGATGTCCCTTAACCCTTGAAGTGCAGGACTAAGTATACATCTTTTGAAAACAGTGTAGACCAAGAACAGAGGGCTCCTGCAAGAGCCTTCTGATCTGGGTCTGCATTGTTTATCATAATTTGTAATATTTCCAGATTGAATCGTTTGCAGTCAATGTAACGTGGTAAATCACCAGAAAATGGAGGGTTGACCGTATGAAAATTCAGCATGACAAAGTTTAAACTAATGAAAACATTAACTACAAATCAAAATATTTGAATATTGAGTATCTCGGCGCTTGAATTTTGAGTACCTCGACGTCTGATTAGGATTGAAACATTTTGCAAATATAAGTCAAACTTGACATGATAAGTTTTAATAACTGCTATAAAACAACAATGAGAGACTTTGCTTATGACCCTATGTCACAACAGCCTAAATAACACCTGTATATCCTACAGTTAAACCTGCGACAGCGTTTAATAACCAAACAAAGATATGCAGTCTTTAAGACAAGTATATGCTTAATACAGGTCAAAAGTAATGCAGAAGGCTCCTTTAGGACCCATTATTCCATAAATACGCCTTTTACACCTCTTATTTATTCCTCCACTGAAGAAAATAGTTCCAATTTATACAGCCATGAATATGCAGAGTAAGAAACATTCTCCATATTTTTGCAGATGATACCTTAAAGTAGGTTTAAAGTAAGGCAGAATGCACCCTAAGGCGTATTCTGCTTTAATTTCAACCTGCTTTAAGTGGTCACCTGTCTTCAAAACTAGAAACAGGATATGGGGTAATGGGTTAAGATAGCATCTGTCTTTACAAACATTTATTGAACACGGGTTAGATGGTATTTCGTATTTGTTTATGGCATTGCAAGCCAATAGAGGATATTAGGGCTATTTCTTTTATCTTTCAATACCCAAGTGACAGTTTCTATTGAAAATCTTCTTTTGAAATAGGATTTACTTTTCCAATACACTATTCAGTTCGAGTATAAATAGGGTATTTATTTGAATGACGGGTACTTATCGTATGAAAATTGAAAGTTTTGAGTGGACAAAATTCTTTGTGAGTTCAGCAAAATGTTCATCCTTTTGTAACCTTGGCCCAAATACCCAGAGTAAAGTGCTCAATGTAAAGAGAGGGAGAGATCAAGACCTGACAAGTTATGTGACAAAAAAAAGAGTATAGGAAAACAACAATGGAAGCAATTACCTCTGTATGCATTACAATGACTTTATATTACCATATTTTCTATAAAAGAGGTCCATCAAAAGGCATCATCATACGATATTTGTGTGGTAAATGGAAATTTAAATTTAACGGCCACTGAATCCTGTACGGTCACTGAATCCTGTATTCAATTTTCTAAATGAGTTTCAATAATTCAAACCCTTTACATTCTGACAGAAGGTTGTTTAAAGTAAGCTAAAAGTAAAGCAGAAAGCTCTTTCAGGAGCTTTCTGCTTTATTTTCAGCATGCTTTCAGCAATACTTGTAAGGAACTGACAATAAGCTAACTGGTATGAAAGAAATTTAAGGGTTAAGCTGTCATCATTGTTCAATTTTCTTTCTTTCTTTATTCTTATTGCATATAAAACAAGAATTGAAGATAGATAACCACTAAAAACAGGTTGAAAGTAAAGCAGAATGCACCTTAATACTTTCAGCCTGCTTTTAGCTATACAATGTACTATCTATTAGGATATAGAATTTTTTTCTTATGGTACATATTTATAAGTGTATGAAGTGGAACTATTTTCTTCAGTGGAAGAATAAATCAGAGGCGTAAAAAGGTGTATTTATGGGGTAATGGGTTCACAAACTCTTATCTAGAGCCCTGTGACTACTGTACTAGGTACTTACCCTCATCTCTGCCTGCTTCTTGCCTGCTGTCAAACCATTCACTTCCATCTTCAGACATTTTATATTGGCATCCAACTTCTCAATCTGTAACATAGCATTGTCATATCTCTTTTCATACCAGTTATCAGTGCTATTTCTAACAGTAATGGGGAGATTACGAGGTAACCCTTCAGGAGGGTCGCGCACAGTGTTGTCAGATTTACTCCTATGATGTGGGCGCTGTTTACGAGCCATTCTGTCTCTGTATCTAGTACTTAACTCCTCTATTCTAGCCTCACTTACTGCTTCTTTCAGTTTGACATGAACTCGTTTAGGTGATTCTAGATCTAGACTTTTACTTAACGGTGGTAAAGGTTCATTAGCCTCGGTGCGTATAGTTCTAACAATAGGACCCCTGTACACATGAGTATGAATGTCATCCTGTATGGGGCCTCTGTAGGGGTCATAGGTCATCTGTGCTGGGAGGGGAGGAGGGGGGCGGACCCTATTGTCCACATGTTTGGGAATATCTTCCATTTCTGGTAGGTTAGCAGTGTTGTATCTATGAATGAGTTCATCTGTGGAGGTAGAGCCTGGTCTGTTTGACACTGACCCAGCACTTATACCATTAGAATCACTATAAATGTTCTCAGCACTTCTAGATATCATTCCTCGAGTTGGTGACAAAGCTCTACCAAACTCATCACCAGTGTTACCTACTGCCTGTCTCTGGTTAGACTCATTCTCCAGTGGTGTCTGAGCCCCAGGACTTTGTCTAAGCCCTTCAGGCCTTGAGGGCACGGTTGGCAGACCAAAGGGTTCCACCACATCATCAACTACTATACGTGGGTATGATCTCTCGGCTAGCTCCTCATAGCGCTCCTGCCATGACCGAGATGGGGAGCAAAGAAAATCTTCCTGCTCATCACTAGCCATACTTGACACACAGTTGACTCTGTCACTGTCTTAACTTGTCATGTGACTGCTAAGTATTGTACTCCAAAGTATGATATTCTAGTTAGGTTTAATGTCTGCATTCTTCTCTTTCTCTGTACATAAGATCCTACAGTCAAATCTGTGTTAAACGACCACTGAATGAAGAAGCACAGTGAACATTAAAGAGAGGTGACCACTTAATGCAGGGTAAAAGTAATGCAGAAGGCTCCTATAAGAGCCTCCTGCATTACTTTTGCCCATGCATTAAGCTGGAAGCAGTCACAAAAACTACATAATTCAAAAACTAAAATCTTATTTATGCATTAAAACCTATGGTGTCACTACTCATTAGAATCGTCTCAAAGAGACGATTCTAATGAGTAGTAACATCATATGATTTGGTGCTGAAATGAGTGAGAAAATGTTGGATTTGTTCAGTATTATTATCTTTCTATAGTGGTCCCTTGGTAATACAAGTTTGACTGTACTTTTCAACCATCTTCATGTTATGGCTACTCAACAGCATTTGTCTCAAAGCGTACTGAGTAGTCACAGCATACTGTTTGTAGAGATATTTAAAGCACTACTCTTATGGAGCTTTCTTAAAACTTGTTTTTTAAAAATTCAACCACTTTAAATATTCTTTGATTCATATCCAATAAATCTTTCCTGTTTGACACACACTCCCAACAGTAAAATATCCATTCAACTATGACCACTATCAAATACGATCCATTCTTGTAAAGTTCAACGTTCAACCTACCGGGTAATAGAATCAATGCAATTCCAGCAAAAATACATTTAAATGAACCTGAAAACCTTTCTGTGTGAGGACATTCAATTAGACCTGTATCAACAAACGTCCCAAGAGCATTTCCTCCAGTTGACGAGAGATAAATAAATTATGCAAACTGCATTCCACAGTCCAGTAAACACATCCAACATCAGGGCTCCAGATAAGAGAGACAAAACTGAACAAATCTTACAAAAATTCCTTTGTTATAGCACCAAATTCAATGGTGTTGCTACTAATTAGAATCACCTCGAAGAGACGATTCTAATGAGTAGTAACACCATAGGATTTAATGCAGAAATAAAGATTTTAGTTTTTGAAATACTCCCATTATCTGGAGCTCTGCAACATTATTAACCACCGCATGCAGCTAACAGTATTCTTTTTCTCTGTAACCTGTTTAATTACCACCCAATGGAGAACCATGACAGAGCTCCAGATAAGGGGAGTATTTCAAAACTTAAAATCTTTATGTCTGCAATAAACCCTATGGTGTAACCTTGTCTCTTTGAGACAATTCTAATGAGTATTTACACCATAGGATTTGGTGCTTCCATCAAGGAGAAAATGTTGGATTCCTTCAGTTTACGCCCTCTTAGCTTGAGCTCTGGAACAACATGAAGATATCCAATGACAGGTGACTGAAGCTCCAACCAGTTATCTTCTAATACTTTAACCTGCACTAAGCAACCACCTGTCATTAACACTGCCTATGCATCATCTTTTGAGTGGGTGATAAACAGAGGGCCGACTGTATTGATTATTACACTTGCAAATATCAAAAATATCTATTTTTTAAAGTACATGTACAATCAATCTTATGTTAAGCAACCATTTTAGAAGTTGCATTAAATGTAGTTTCTTTAAACAGTCGACTGCTTAATGCATGATAGAAAATAATGCAGAAAGCTCCTGTAGGAGCTTTCTGCATTATTTTTTATCCTGCATTATCGAAGCAACTTAACAGCCCATGGACCTTCAATTGAATGCTCAACAAAACACAAGACTGACTGTAATAGACATCAAAACCATTAGCCAAGCCAGCAAATTACATCAGGTAATGTCTATACGATAACAGATCTCACAAAATGTAATAAAACTTCTGTCAAATAAACTCCGCTTCTTTTGAAATACATGTACCACTAAAAAAGGAACCGTAATAAAATGCTAAATCTGGAATGTTAAGCCTTTAATGTAACTTGAAACGTACATGGACAAAGTTACAAACAAAATGCCACAATGGGTCTCTCTTTCTACCCACAACATATAACCATTAATCACAATATTTTCTAACATCAGCAGCTACAGGTCAATAACTTTTTCAATTTTAACATCAATTCCGCTTTGTTTGCAGTATTGAACATGGAGAAATATAATATGTGAGGTTTGGTATATTGAATTGGGAAAGTAAAAGCTGGACTACCTGTTAACATTGGTTCTGTGCCAACAGGTAACAAACACCTAACAAACAGGCCAGGTCAACTCTATAGAACCAACACTCAAATCAAACTCTCTGTCAATAATACTGTCAATTTTGCTTCACCCATTGCCTCAAAGACATATGCCTTTTAACACTTTAAATTTATTCCTCCACAGAAGAAAAATAGTTCCGATTTATATAGTACGGTAATAAACATGCACCATAAACCCTGAAAACAACTACCGGTATGTAATGGTTTGTGAAAAGATTCATTTAGCAGATAGAATGCTTAGAAAGTTAAGTTCTTGTTACACTGCTATAAGTAAATTTTATTTACTCAGACAGTTATGTGAACTGGACTGTCTACTTGATCACTGGCAACTGATCCACGGGAACTTAATACCTAAACTATGAAATGGAAATGGCAACACCAACAACAAGCATTCTTTATCCCGTCACCCCATAGTCTGTTTCTAGCATTGAAGATAGGAGACCACTTAAAGCAGGTTGAAAATAAAGCAGAATGCGCCTTAAGGCGCATTCTGCTTTATTTTCAGCCTGTTTTAGGCTACAATCTGCCAGGATATAGAAAATATTTCTGATGGTAAATATTTATGTATGTATAAATTGGAACTGCTTTTTTCAGCGTAGGAATAAATCAAAAGCGTAAAAAGGTGTATTTGTGGGGTAACGGGTTAAATGAGTGATTGTAGTAGCGAGATTGTAACTGCCGAATATTATGAAGGATCTTCTATTCAATCAATCTAGAATAAACTAACTAAAGTCTCATAATACAGATCTGAGTGCAAGTTCCTCACATCACATGGAATAAATGAAAACATTCCTTGATTCCAAAAAAAACCTTCAGAATAATTGAGTGTTTGATTACTAGCTACCAAGACATGCCATTTGAACATTTCAATTTCCCAATTTCAAATTGTGCTTCTGGGGGAAAAGGTTGAGACAGTTAGCAGCTTAATGCAGAAATGTTTTTCATCTTTCATTAGAGAACTGCATGCTTCTTCAAAGAATAGCTGCTTATACACAAGTTTGACTCTACATTCAAATGGGTTAGCACGAATAGGGCATGGTAATACATGTATAACTATACTTAAACGATAGATTCACAAATATATAACAGGGTAAGACAAGTATGTGTGAACATTTCTTCTCCACCAAATAGCCCCACTATTTTATAAAGTTTCAACACTTCACACACCCCAACCATGAAGAATTAAAATCCACAGAATAAACAGAAAACTTCAAACAGAACTTAGCACACACTTTAAACTCTGTATATCCATATACATCCAATACACACTTCTTTCTTCTGAAATACTTTCTCAACAAATATATTTATTCCCCGCACATGTTTGAATTTTGTCACAATTCGATGGGCTTGGTACCAACCAAAGATGAGAGGGTACTTGAGTATTTAGCTGAGCTCCCACAGCGGGCACAACCCGCCTAGCACGACTATCAGTCAGAAATACTACAGTGTGAACATATTGATAGCCCGAGCCACCTATAGCCTATTCTAACATTACACTGTACTACACTATAACCCAGTAAATCACTCTACTGTCCTCAGCTTTAACTATTTCAACACTAAGTTACTCTTGTGGGTTATTAGGTTCCCTTGTGGATCATTTCAGTTACCAAAACATGAACCAGTCTACTAAGAATTATGTGTAGTTTAATAAATACAGGTTTAATAAATATAGGAGCCCTCTGATCTGGGTCTGCATAGTTTGCAAATGTAATGAACATATTTTAAACAGGTCCATGGAGTTGAAAGAGTATATTCTGAAATATATTTTGTAGCTAGTGACCATTTTAACCCATTACCCCATAGCCTGTTTCTAAGTTTTGAAGACTACTGACCACTTAAAGCAGGTTGAAAGTAATGTGCCTTAAGGCGCATTTTGCTTTACTTTCAGTCTACTTTAAACTATCACCTGTTAGGATATAGAAAATATTTATTCTGGTATACATATTCATGACTGTATAAAATTAAACTACATGTATTTCTTCAGTGGAGGAATAATTCAAAAGGCGTAAAAAGGCATATCTATGGGGTAATGGCTTATAAAGCCGTCACTGAGATAGTCAACACTTGTAAATTTTTTTCAAATGGCACTTCAGGCAAGTTTTACTGTAAGTTTTTCCCATGGTCAAGTAAGTGGTTTGACAGTTTCTTTGCATTATTATTTAATCACAGATTAGTTTTCCCCTGTAACTTTCAGAAAGTAATATCAAATAGTAAAAACTTTTACCTCTAAATCCAAAGTAGATTTTCCCCTCCAAATCCAAATTAGTAACACATACTGCCTGGATTACAATTATAATTTCATTTCACAAGCTTGATTGATTCATTAGCAACATGAACCAGAGAGGGAGAAGTTGATCAAATTAGGCAACAGGGCTCCAGATAAGGAGGGTTAACTGAACAAATCCAACATTTTCTCATTTTAGCACCAAATCCTATGGTGTCACTACTCATTAGAATCGTCTCTTTCAGACGATTCTAATGAGTAGTGACACCTTAGGGTTTAATTCAGAAATAAAGATTTATCTGGAGTCCTGAGGCAAGCTAGCTGGTACAGGACTTCCCTACATTTGTCTCATGACTGAACACCATGGACCAGTTTAAAATACACTCATTTACTAGTGTAGACCCTGATCAGAGGGCTCTTACAGGAGCCCTCTAATCAGGGTCTACACTGATTGCTTATTTATTAGTCTACACTGTTTACTAATTTAACAGTATTTATTTAACCACCCAGAATTCCAAGTAGACTTGTTAATGTTTTGGAAACTAAAATGATCCACAATTGAACCTAATAACCCACAAGAGTTACTTAGTTTTGAAAGAGTTAAATATTATTTGCTCCAAAACCTTTGCTTGTTAATGATTTCAAAAAGTGAATTATACTTATGTAGTTGATAAAAGATCCATTTGAGTTTGAGTTTCGACTATGATAAACTGTTAACTTATTTAGTATGCAGTATCAACACTGTCCGTTAATCAAGCAGCATCTAGTGGTATAGGAATACATGTACATAACACAATTTACTATCAAAGACTATCATTGTCCTTAACCTTTTCTTTACAGAAGCATACAGGACCCCTTTACTAATTCCTCCACTAAAGCACCTGACTGAGGACACGCCTTTACTCACATATGGTAACACCTGGGGCAGCTTAAAGCAGGATGAAAGTAAAGCAGAAAGCTCCTACAGGAGCTTTCTCCATTACTTACACCCTGCTTGAAGCAAGTAGAGAGTAATCTAGCACCAGTGGGGGAAATTGTTAACTTCTATTTAAGATAGTATTGTAGATTCTGTGGACTTATCAACACCCTGCAAGTTGAACCTAGATACCAAGTCTTACTGTTCAAACAGCTAATTCTACACACTGACTTACAGATAATGTCACCACAGTAAATGAAAGGAAATGAAATCAACTGTGAAGACATGGCTCCAGATTAGAGGGAGTAAACTGAGCAAATTCGCATTTTCACACCAAATCCTATGGTGTTACATGTACTACTCATTAGAATCGTCTCTTCGAGAGGATTCTAATGAGTAGTGACACCATAGGGTTTAAAGCGACTCGCAACCAGATGGTGCATTAAAAATAGTAATTTGTAAATATGTGTCAAACGCTTATATAAATGGTAAAGAATTAGTTTAGGATAAGAAATTCTGTTTAAAAAAAATGTATTTCAATAAAAAAAAATATTGGTCTCTGGTGGGATTCGAACCCGGGGCCCGGCATTGGCGGACAGAAGGCAAAATAGGGGAAACCGCTTAGACCAATGGACCACGGAACTATCCGTTTATCTCGGATCGATTTAACGTATTTCAATGTGTATCGTCGAAAGTGCATATAACTTCGTAATTCGGCTCGTGTTTATGTCTGAGCCCGTGTAGAGAAGCAACAACAACAACTATACCGTCTACTAGTCGGTATAGAAAAACGATGGAAAATATCTAAAAATCTAAGATTCGGTGACGATTCTTGAGACTTTTTTTGGACTGATCATATTTTTTTAATGTCAGACGCCAAATAATGCCACAAATTTGCTTTTATTTGAGTATTTTATTTTATTTTGACCAGTACACCATCCGGTTGCGAGTCCCTTTAAAGCAGAAATAAAGATTTTAGTTTTTCGAAATACTCCCCTTATCTGGAGTCCTGTGAAGATTGGCTGTAACTCAAATCACAGAAAGGCTTATGTCAGACAAGTTAACCCATTAAAGAGTTATAGAGCAGATTAGCAACTTGTTTCTAAACGTAAGCTCTAATACTAATCCAGGAAAAGTCAAAACAACAACCATAGATAGAATAGCAAATAGTTCAGTTGAGATCTGAAAAACTTTAGATGGAGTCAATTTCAATCCAATTAATTCCTTCATTAGATAACCACAATAACTTAACTCTTTGCCACTTTTAACCCTTTACCCCATAGATATGCATTTTTATGCCTTTAATTTATTTCTTCTTCCACTGAAGAAAGTAAGTTTTTTATACCATCACGAACATGTACCATAAGAAAGTTTTAATAAATTCTAGTATATGGCAGCTTAAAGCAGGCTGAATGAAAAGCAGAATGCACTTATGCCTTAAGGTGCATTCTGCTTTACTTTCAACTTGCTTAAATTGGTTATCTGTTTTCAAAACTACAAACAGGCTATGGGAAAAAGAGTAAAGGGGCTGGCTGGAATCTTTTTTAATTTTAACTGCATTAAGCAGCCACCTGATTTTAAAGATTCGCAACCTCTTAACACATTGATCACTCAATGAGATTATACTATTAAATATATTCATTTTTGCATTAATATTTTCAACCAAACTGCAGATATCTCACATTAACTTCAGAATGAAATTTCACAAACCCATAAAGTTTTGTTTAAATAGTTCATTGAAATGGGCTATAACTAACTGCCTATGCATGGGTAAGTGTAAGACAAGTTTAAGCATGAGGGGGAAAGGGAGGCAAAACTAGAAATACCAATACGATACTGACAGGGGTACCTCTGTATACGTACATATACAGTCATACCTGTGTGAAGTGACAACTCATGGAGATCTGCTGAACCCATTATCCCATTGATATGCATTTTTACACTTTTAATTTAATCCTCTATTGAAAAAATAGTTCCATTTTATTAACCCATTACCCCATAAATAGCCTTTTTATGCCTCTAATTTATTCCTCCACTAAAGAAAATATTTTCAATTTATATAGTCATGAACATGAATTATAAGAAGTTTTCTATATTACCAGTATAGCAGATGGTAGCTTAAAGCAGGCTGAAAGTAAAGCAGAATATGCCTTAAGGCACATTCTGCTTTACTTTCAACCTGCTTTAAGTGGTCACATATCTTATATTATAGATATAGGCTATGGGGTAATGGATTAAGTCATGAATATGTACCATAAAATTGTTTCTATATCTTAGCAGATGGTAGCTCAAAGCAGATATAAAGTAAAGCAGAAGGTATACCTGCCAGCACATTCTGCTTTATTTTCAGCCTTCTTTAAGTGGCTACCAGTATTAAAGACCAGAAACATGCTTAGTGTAGTAATGGGTTAATACAGGACAAAGTAGCCTTTTAAAGTTATTTATGTCCTGCTACAAGCTGCAACCTCTCTCAAAGACAACGTAAAGTGGCATCTAATTAGAGCCACAACTGTTGCCACTTAAGACTATATTTCTGAAATCATACAGGATTGTTATTCAATTACAGAAATGGAGCACAGGAGGACATTTAATCAACACTAAATTGAATTTGTCATTTACCAAAAACATTCAATTAATTTTTATATATATTATACTCTTATTATATTCTTTTATCAAAGAATCTTTAAGACAAGTGTGAAACAGTTTGGATCCAGATCATGCAGCATCTGATCTGGATTCAAACTGTTTGCAAATACCAAGTAACCAGTCAATTCTTGATCGACAGGATATAGAGTTAAACAATTAAGATCTGGCAGAAATCTGATAGTCTCCACAATCATTATAGATTATTCATCTGTAGCAACTCAGCACCTTGAAATCCATACCGGGGATCAATTGTGGTGTTATTATTTATTGAAGTCTAGGTAAACAAATAGTTTGTTCAAGATAAATCACACTGTAATCAAATTGACTATGTATACCTGCAAGTCTTTGAAATGTGGTCCGGGGACTTTATTTTTCATTGGGACTGTATAGGGTTATCTATGTATGAACTATTGCGAACTGGTCAAGCATTTGAATGGATCTAAGTGCTATTGACAAAGTTTGAGTACATGAATATATACAGGAAATCTAGTCTAAATATTTAGCCTGCTTAACAGTTTACTCTATAGATAAACATTTTTACGCCTTTAATTTATTTCTCCTCTAAAGAAAATAGTTCCAATTTATACAGTCATGAACTTGGAGCAAGAAGAAGTAAAGCAGAAAACTCTTGTAAGAGCTTTCTGCTTTACTTTTATCTTGCTTTAAGATGTAACCTGTTCAGTCATCTGCCGTAATTAACCCTTTCCCCTATAGAAGCACCTTTTAGCGAATATGATTTATCCATCCACTGATTAAAGTAGTTCCAATTTAATCAGTCATGAATATATAATATAGGGAATATTTTCTATATTCAAGCCCATAATAGCGTAAAGTAGGCTGAAAGTAAAGCAGAATGCGCCTCAAGGTGCATTCTGCTTTACTTTCAGCCTGCTTTCAGTACTCACCTATCTTCAATACTAGAAATAGGCTATCAGGTAAAGGGTTAAATTCAGTTGGATATAGGTGTCTTGCACTTTTCGTTATGGAGGAAAGGGTTAAACTGTTTGAAATCTTATAATAATTCCTTAAAGACTATAAATGTGTTTTTGTAAAAAATATTGTATAATTTCTAGTGTTCAATATGTTAATTAAATGGACTTTTGTCCTTCCAAGCAGCATGCTTTATTAAGTATTCAGGGATAGTCCATGTCATATTCAATTATTCATGGCTGTCCCAGCAATACTCATGATTACATAATGTAAACCGGGGCACATTTGCATTAATTTGCTAATACATGTAGATGATGAGCTGCATAAAGTTATAATGTATGTGTGTATTGAGGGGTATAAATGCAAAATCGTTCCAGTTGCATTTAAATTCAATCTCATAGAACTTTTTCACGTTCACCCCTATGTACATGGCAACATTAATCCTTTACTCCATAGAAACACATTTTTACATCTTAAATTTATTCCTCCACTGAAGAAAATAGCTCCACTTTATACTGTAATGAATATGTGCCATAAGAATTTTTTTCTTTTCTGTATCCTAGCAGACAGTTACTGAAAGCAGGCTTAAAGTTAAGCAGAATTTGCCATGGGCATTCTGCTTTACTTTCAATCTGCTTTAAGTGGTCTCCTATATTCAAAGGAGATCTTTGCATTGCTACTGTCCTGCAATAAGCAGGAACCTATTTTAAGAAATGTCCATTCTTCTTCATCAAATAGCAGCTTAACACAGGTTTAAATGTGTTTTAATTGGGAGTTACAATATACAATAAGGAAGAAGGATGAATTTGATTTCCATTTTTCAAACATCTAAAATAAGCATTGTTATTAAAGACTTTCAGTGCCTTTAAAATGTAAATCTATCTTTGCCAAAAGCAAGTGAAGCAAACGGTTAGTGGTTCAGTTTCTGTCTCAAATTTCACTATATACTTGGTTAATGGTTTGTGTCAGGTCATTATAATTGGAACACTTTTCAGTGCTGTTTATGAAATAATTTAACCCTTTGAACCCTAGTCCCGCACATAGGCGTCTTTTTCAAACAGTGTACATGTGATTAGTACACTTGTCCTGTGCAAACAGTGAAGACCCAGATCAGAGGGCTCCTTTCGGAGCCCTCTGATCAGGGTCTTCACTGTTTGTCATAATGCCAAACATTGACAAAAACAACCATTAAAAGTCAGAAAGTTTCAGGGAGGAAAGAGTTAATCAGAGTGGGTAAGGGTAAAGAAAAGACCAACAAAGATAGTGGCAACTGCTTGTATCAACAAGATCACCGCATGCGAGTGCCAATGCTTGTCTGTTTTGTTATCCTAAAATATTCAGAAGGAACACTGAGATATTCTTATTGCTTTCTTCTACTGTAGGGCTGTAAATGACCTTGACCTTTGTCAGACATGACCAATTGAGTACACAGGCCAAATATGAAGTCTCCATCATATGTTGTTTCAGAGTTATGGCCAATGTTAAATTATCCCTATTTGACCTGGAAATGAACTTGACCTTTGTTGAACATGACCCAAGTTGTACCAAGCTCAAGAGCTTCTTCAGTCGAGTACACATGCAAAATATAAATTTTCTATCACATGCAGCTAAAAAGTTATGGCCATTGTTAAATTCACCCTATTTTACCTCTAAATGGCCTTGACCTTTGTCAGAAATGACCCAAGTTGTACTGAGCTCAAGAGCTTCTTGAGATGAGCACACATGCCAAATACAAAGTCTGTATCACATTTAGTTATGGCTAACGATAAGATTTTGAATGACGACGACTAACGACAAAAACAATGATGCAGGAGTGACAACAATAGCTCTTTGTTTTCTTCAAAACAGACGAGCTAAAAATTACCCAGCATGCAAAGAGTTAAAATTGTAGCATGTAAATGCAAGTAAACTTGCTGGGTATTTTGAAGCTCAGAATTCTTGGCACCCACACCCAAATCATGGTAGTAAAGAATTTGTTGTCCGACTTTAATCACAACTAGATCTACTCTCTATCTGCCCCAATGATAACACACCAATATCAATATTTACACTGCAGATGATTTGCTTTGCTCAAGTATTTATAAGCCTGCTTGATAACAAATATAACAAATGACTATGAATTTCAACCTTCCTAGCTATCACTAAATGAATAACACATGCAGTTTTATGATTGGAATATTGAAAACCTTATTTTTGTCAGTAGCCATTTCTGTTTTTACTGTGTAATTTATCTAGTTTAAGGAAGCTAAATATAGGAGCCCTCTGATCTGGGTCTACACTATTTGCAAATGAAATGAGTATATTTTAAACAGGTCAGGTCCATTAGATACAGGCTATGAGTTAATAGATTAAGAAGGAAAGATTTTGACCATGATTACAGAGTATAGCACTTGTTGAATCATGCTATTTTATTCAGTAGCTGCCATTTCAAGCATTTACCACGTGTACTTATGTGTCAACAGCTCTGAGAGTGCACCCCGCTATCTGCATACTGTCACACTGAAGATGACAGATTATTTATATCAGTCAATACCCGTTTATTATTTCAAAGTCCTCCTTGAGTTCTCCTATCACCAACACATGACTGGAATATGCAGGGGAATCATATACAGTGTTCCCTCTCCACAACAACACTCAATAGGAGGCAAAGATTGTGTGTGTTGTTCTGAGGGAGTTGTTATAGGGAGGAAAATTGGCTTACGATTGCAAACAGCTTGAATCCAGATCAGACAATGCTAAACCCAGCGTCTGATCGGGATTCAAGCTGTATGCCACTCATCAGCATGTTTTATTTCTATCAAAATATCCAATATGTGAGATTAACCCTTTGAACCCTAGTCCCGCATATAGGCGTGCTTTTCAAACAGTGAACATGTGAAAAGTACACTTGTCTGGAACAAACAGTGAAGACCCAGATCAGAGGGCTCCGAAAGGAGCCCTCTGATCAGGGTCTTCACTGTTTGTCATAATGCCAAAAAGGACAAAAACAACCATTAAAAGCAAGAAATGGACTAGACTAAAATCGAAACTGGACTTGTTCATTTAAAGTTTCAGGGAGGAAAGAGTTAAGAGAAATAACAGAAGACAATTTTAAGAAGATGATATTGCAGCCGTGAAAAGGTTGGACATAATTGTCTTATTTGGGGGACAGTGACAAGCATTGTTGTTAGGAAGGAATCGTTGTTCAGAGGGCCGTTGTGAGGAAGGAGCTATGTATATTATTACAATGTCCTACTTGAGTTCCTCTATCACCAACATATGAGTGGAATATGCAGGGATGTCATATAGCAATGATCACTCTGACAGTGGAAGCCTACACTATACTGCACAAACACTTGACAAATGTATTATTTGAAGAGCTAATCCAAAGTCATCAAACATGACACTTGAAAATTTTAATATAGCTCTACAGTCCAACCTTAACTAAGCAATCACTCAATATCAAGAAGGGATAGTTCTTCAGACAAATAGAATTTTCAAGCAGAATGTGGGAAAGGAAGTAAAGAGTTTTTGGCATGACTTTCATTCTGCATTAAGCTGTCACCTGTTGCCAAGACTGGGTACCGTAAGCATCTTCTGTCGAATAGTTGCTTTGCATTTGTTTGTACTAGAATATATCACAGGTACAAAATCACAAACTATGTTCAAAATTTCCCATACGACACAGAGCAATATTCCAAAGCGAAAATGTTAGAGGGACATCATATTGAATCATTTTAACCAATAACTCCAAAATTATATACATTTATAAACTTTTACACATTTAATTCATTCATACCCTGAAGAAAACAGTTCCAATTTATACAGTTGAGACCACAGGTACTTGACACATACTTTATTATCTATTAACCCCCCCCCCCCCCCCCTTTTTAAAAAAAAAAAAAATTTTTTTTTTTTTTTATTATACTTCTATTATAGATACAAGGTAAACAGCGCAATTCAACACCTAGTCTTTACTATCGACTTAAGCTGATGCTAAAATAGACTCGATCGCCGATATTCTCTTGTGGTACCCTCGGGAAATGATTAATTTATCAATATCTACTTTTTATTTCATCAAATTCCGTCAAATAACGCCACAGTATGTGAATTATAACGAAAATAAGCATAAAAAAGTTTTCTGTCGTTCTCTTGGTACAAAAATGTACATAGCAACGAATGTACATGTAGGGGTGATCTGTTATTTGTCCACAATAAACGGCCTATGCCACTGGAACTTTCACCAAATATTATAAATCATCTTTAAATGAAATATTATCAGTTTTATATAATTTACATAGAATGCAAAATTAAAAGAAACTTTACCTGTTTAATTTTGACCAATGAGATCGCTCCGTTCATTCAATTCATTCCGGTATTCAAAATGGCATTCACAATGAAATGAGTCTTTCACTTGTCAATTTCATGCCAAATTACATGTATATTTCATATAGCTGATAGTGAAGAGGGTCATGTTCCGACACAAACGCGTTTGCTCTAATGAAATTAGGTGAAAGTTCCAGCCGTAAAGGCCGTTAAATGTGCAAACCGACTAGATTACCCCTTATTTTGGGCAATAAATTCTGTACCAAGAGAACGACAGAAAACTTTTTTATGCTTATTTTCGTTATAATTCACGTACTGTGGCGTTATTTGATGGAATTTGATGAAATAAAAAGTAGATATTGATAAATTAATCCTTTCCCGAGGATACCACAAGAGAATATCGGCGATCGAGTCTATTTTAGCACCAGTTTAAGTGGATAGTAAAGACTAGGTGTCGAATTGCGCTGTTTACCTTGTATCTATAATAGAAGTATAGTAAAAAAAAAATTTTTTTTTTTTTTTTAAGGGGGGGGGGGGGGGGGGGGGGGGGTGTTAATAGATAATAAAGTATGTGTCAAGTACCTGTGGTTGAGACAGAGGGACAGACAAGAGTGGAAGCTCTCAGAAGTCGACCCTTGTGATAGGGATGTGTGGATATATAATATAAGATCTGCTATGCGTGCAGCCAGCCAGCTACCTGGAAGGGAGCCCACTGATGTGGATGACACTCCTGCACCTGCACGTTAATCTAAACACCGATGATGATGATGATGATGATGATGATGACAGTCATGAAATATTTCTACATTCTAGCAGAAGATGGCTTAAAACAGGCTGAAAGTCAAGCAGAAAGACAGACAATACACATTTTCAATTCCTCTTTCATAAGGATGGCCTTAGTCTGTATTTAATGTATATTGATCCTTATTGTGAAAATTCGATTTAACAGTGGTTTAAGACCAATAAACAACATTGTTTGCTCTTTCACACACATCAGTATGAGATTGTCATTGAAATTCCTGTGCTCACTAAGAGGTGATAAAACCTGCCTAATGCCCACAAATACCCTACTGTCTTAAGTCTTATCAGGTTTTATTGTCAGCCTTTAAAATATTATCTGCTCCTCCATCTTTTAAACTGCATAAAATTTAACACGAATATCCAAAATTGTCCAACTGGTGATAAGCAACAGCTCTTTGAAGAAAATTAAATCACATAAATGAGAAGTGATTGCATAATGCAATACAGAAGTTAAGGACTTAGCTTTTATCCTGTATTACACAATTTAAGTAACTTTCTGCTTTACTTTCAGCCTGTTTTAAGCTTCCAGCTGCTAGAATGTTGAAAATATTTTTTATGATACATATTCATGACTGTTTAAATTGGAACCATTTTCTTCACAGGAGTAATAAATTAAATGCTCTAAAAAGCACTTCTATGAGGGAAAGGGTTAATGTTGCAAATTGATCTTCATTTAAGTGGCCGCTGTACTGAACTCAGAAGGTAATATTGTTTAGATATTGTACACTTCTGTCATATTATGTAGCTAATCACAGATTGAAACACCTTTCTTCAACAGGTTTCCTCCCTGAAACTTTAAATGGACAATTCCACTTTCCATTTAAGTCAAGTCCATTTCTGACTTTTAAGGGTTGTTTTTGTCAATATTTGGCATTATGACAAACAGTGAAGACCCAGATCAGAGGGCTCCTTTCGGAGCCCTCTGATCTGGATCTTCACTGTTTGCACAAGACAAGTGTACTTTTCACATGTACATTGTTTGAAAAGAACGCCTATTTGCGGGACTAGGGTTCAAAGGGTTAAGCTACAGAAACATGTCAATACATGTACACAACATTTGAAATCAATCCCCATAAATACAAGTCTTCTCAGGGCAGTAAAGCAGTAGTAATTATGCCCCCTGTCTTGTTTGCCTAAGACATGATCAAAAGGCTTACAGCACCTGATATTTACAGCTATTTGACAATCCCATGCTAAAACCATAAGACACTTACATAACAACCGGGAGCTTATTTGCTCAGAGTAGTTGTAAAACAGTAATTAAATACAGATTAGGATGCAATAAAAACTTCTTTTTGCATTTAAACCATAAAATAGGGACAGAGTTCGAAAGGTTGAGAAACCGTTTTCATACACAGTTTTAACCCATTGCTCCATAGCCTGTTTCTAGTTTTGAATATAGGTGTCTACTTAAAGCAGGTTGAAAGTAAAGCAGAATGTGCCTTAAGGCACATTCTGCTTTACTTTCAGCCTGCTTTAAGCAAATATCTGCTAGGATATATCGCTATTGACCCGTTTACCGTGGACATCCTATTACCGGTGATTTCCGAGTATTCCGCATAGCGCCGCTACGCGCATGTGTAAGATCGTAACTTCCGTCTATCTTTCGGCTGCTACTAATGACTATTGTGTATAAAGCAAAAAATGTCTTTTCTGAGGGAAAATGTGCATTTGTAATGAATTCCACAAGAAAAAATCATTTTCTCCCCATATAAAACCATTTAACCGATTTGTATGGTGATATCTTCAATATATCCAATGATTAAGTTCACTACAAAAAGTCTGTTGACTAAGGGGTGTGGCCGTGACGTCACGCGATGGATTTATAAAGACTACTTACTGGCATAAACTTCTGACCAATACTGATAAAACAATAAAAATAAGATCGATCTTATCTATGAGGAAAAAAATGTTTTCCAAACTGTTTTTGTTTGTGTTGGTCTCATTTTAATATTGACAGATCTAATATCCCAGTAAAGGCCATTCATCGAAAAATAGTCTGATATTTTTTTTTTTGATTTGCTTTTCCTCCAACAAGATAAAACGTTCACAATAGATATAGTAAATTGGGTGCAGTGCGATGTATGTCAGCATTGGACACTTGTAAAATATTGTTAAAAAATTCCAGTGCCTTGCAGAGGTGACATATTCCACTGCCCCGACTGTGAAAAAATGTGACGGAAAATATTACAATATTTCAGTTAAAAATTGTGTTTACAGACAGCCTTGCTAATAATATTCGAAAGAAGTTCCAGCCGATACCTGAAAAATATTCCGGGTGTTATTTTACCTGATCACCGATAATAGGACGAGTAGCCAAACAAACATGGCGGCGCACTCGCTACAGTTGACCATGATTATTTTATGTCAAATTATGGGTGTACTTATATATTGAAGCTGAAAATCATAAAAAAATGTTTACTTTATACGTTTAATAACCCTTTGAGTTAAAACCCATATTATTTGATAAGTAATAGTCAGACGAATCCTTAGATCACCGGTAATTGGGTGAACCAGGATACAAAATGTTTCTTATAGTATATATTTATGAAGGTATTATTGGATCTATTTGCTTCAGTGGAGTTATAAATTAAAAGCGTAAAAAGGCTTATTTATGGGGTAATGGGTTAAGCAATGAATAGTCAAACTAGGATTTGCTAGACACAAAGATGAAAATGGAAATACTAGTCTAATCCCTTATTTGGAATTTGAATAGCTCCTGCAGGAGCTCTCTGGTTTATTGTCACTGGTTGTTGCCGCTGGTTGTGGAGAAGAGCTGACTGGCCCTCATAAACTTATTGCTCCTCAATCATTTTATGTAGAAATCAGGTAATTTGAAACTTTACTTCTCTTTAAGCACATCTTATATTGTACTACCAGTATTTTCATAGGTCTGTCCTGTAAGATGGTGCTGATTATGTGCTGGCAAAACAATTCCTTAGTACCATATAAAGAGTAAATATGACAACACTGTAGGGGGTGGGGATTGTAATTATACTGTATTTAAAGTTCTACAAAATGTGAAAATAATTCAGAAATAAAAGAAAAATCAAATACAATACAGTGCTCCCTCTCTAAAACAACATCCAATGGGAGACAAGTATTGAGTTGTTTGGAGGGAGTTGTTATAGGGAGGGAAATTGGCTTACATTTGCAAACAGCTTGAATCCAGGCCCCGAGGTTATCAAACTTAAAACGAACTCTGTGCTCAAAACTCAGTTTTGATCTCATGCTCTAGTATTTACATAACATGCATTAAGTTATTTCTGTTTCCTCATTTGGATATATCTTTACCGTTGAATTATGTATGCAAATACTCGTTGTATATAAAATGTTCGCCGGAGAATTATGAGTTGGGAAAAGTTCTGAGTTTTGAGCACAGAGTTCGTTTTAAGTTTTATAACCTCGGGGCCTGATCAGACATCACGTAATGCTGCTTAGGTTTTTTCTGTCAATATGTGACTTTGAGAAAAACAACAGATGACAATTTTAAGCAGACGATATTGCAGCCGTGAAAAGGTGTGACATAATTGTCTTGTTTTGGGAACAGTGGCAAGCGTTGTTGTAAGGAGGGAATTGTTGTTCAGAGGGCTGTTGTAGGGAGGGAGCACTGTAGTACCTTCTTGATAAACTTTAACACTATTCTAGAACATCTGTATGCATCAAAAGTCTTAAATGAACAACAGTAATACCTTTGTTAACTCACCCATCCCTGAAACTTTAAATGGACAATTCCTGATTCCAATTAAGTCTGGTCAATTCATGACTACATAGGGTTGTTTTCGGGAATTTATTGCAAAATCATAAACAGTGCAGAACCTGATCAGAGGGCTCCTTTAGGAGCCCTCTGATCTGGTTCTTCACCGTTTGCATAGGACAAGTGTATTCTTCAAAGGTACACTGTTTGTTAGTCATAAGTGTACTCATGACTAGGGTTGAATGTGTTGAGCAACCATTAAGACTAATAAATAAGAACATGAGCTGAAAATCTGACATAAAGATGAAAGTGTAATGCAGCACAAAAGCAATGCAGAAAGCCCCTTTAAGAGCTTTCTGCATTACTTCTATTCTGCATTAACCTGTCTTTACAGTCTGGGCTCCAGATAAGAGGGAGTAATCTGAACAAATCCAACATGTTCTCCCTCATTTCAGCACCAGTCAAGAGACGATTCTAATGAGTAATAACACCATAGGATTTAATAAAGAAATAAGAAATTTAGATTTTGAAATACTCCGCTTATCTGGAGCCCTGACAGTTCTCTTTTCTTCTTCATAACACAGCCACTGAACACATGTTCTATTGTATATTTTTCCTACCTCGTCTGTTTTGGTGGCTATACTGTTCCTCAGTGCCTTGATTTCAGACTCGCCCCGTTTGATCTGCTCTTCTTTGCGGGTTATTTCCTGCTCTAGGGCGGTGCCCCGGGCCTGTGTCTGGTGCAGTTTGTTGTCCAGGGTACTGATGTGGTCCTCTAGCTGACGGATATCATCCTTGTGTCGCTGAGTAGACTGGGCAAGATTCAACTGTAGCTGACCACAGTTCTGCTCTAAACGGTCAATCTTTAAATAGAGGAAAATGTCATACTGAAATTCTCGTTCAACAATAAATATTTGTACATGTTAAGCATAATTCAGGCAAATATAACACCTTCCAAATCATTCATAATAGATTTTCAGTTTAAAACATTTACAATATTAACATGGCAAATACATTCACTAGAAGGGTGTTCCACGGAACACATGTGCCACCTGCCAGCAAGTATCAGTCGAACATGAGTTATAACTAAAATGATAAATCTTCGTTATAGCAGAAGATATCTGCCGCAAAAGAAAGTGTAGAAAAAAGGAATAACTTTTATGGTACTGAAACAAGAGTTATAAATCAATTTCTTTTCATAAATAAAATTTCATTTAAAAATCTTAAGTATAACAGAAGAAATCTGCAGGAAAAGAAAATGTGGAAAAAGGGGAATAACTCTCACAATATTGATGCAAGAGTTATGACCCTTGTGCAAGATACTTTCACTCATCAAGCTCTTTCCATAAATGAAATTCATCTCAAAAGCTTCCCTAGAACAGGAGTTATAGTCAAAAATAAGACAATCACATGGTAATTCACGCGGTATTGACTGGGCATGTGCAGTTAGGGTTAGGTATAAAACTTCGATAAAGAGCGATCTAACGGTTACGGCGAGAATGAAATGCTGTGTATATATGTAAGGCAAAGGCCTTACGGAAAATAATAAGTGTCACTTGTCAAGCTCTTTCCATAAATGAAGTTTCATCTTGAATGCTTCAGTAGAATAGGAGTTATCAAACGTTATGCAAAATGCGTGATGGACAGACAGACGTACAGATAGATGGATGGACTGACACATAGACAGAGGGATGGACATAAACTGAAAAGTGATCCGTAAGTATCACATTTACCTACTGCAGGTGACATAAAATCTGTGTTAAGCAGCTGTTCAATAAATCTTGATATTAGAAAGGGTTAAAAGATAAGTCACATGTAGTGACTATACTTTCTTGACAATACATAAAGTTCTCATTTATCTCTATCTCCACCTTTATTTCCCACTAACAACTCACCTCTTTAAGTGCACTTATTTTCTGCTCCCTGACACCGGCAAACTCTACTTTCAGCTCATTGAGTTGATCCTGGTGGTCTGAGAGTATACGGAGTTTGTTGTGCAGTTCATTCTGGGTCTCCTCTAGTGTGTACTCTAGCTGTGTAATACGCTCCTCTTTCTCTATAAACTCCTGGTCACTGTGACTATGGTCACCTTGGTATGAGTACAGCTCATTCTCCAAACGCTTCGATTTCTCTTCATATTTAAATGACTGAAATAGTAAAGAGGGAGTAAGAAAATCGAAATTAGATAATGAGTTGATTATGGTGGTCTGACAATATAAAGAGAAGAAGTTAACCCTTTCTCTCATAGAAGCGCCTTTTAGCACATTTGATTTCTTCCTCCACTGAAGAAAATAGTTCCAATTTAAACAGTCTTGAAAATGAACCATAAGAAATTTGTTCTAAATCCAAGCAGATTATAGCTTAAAGCAGGCTGAAAGTACTTTCAACCTGCTTTAAGTGGGCACATATCTTCAAAAGTAGAAACAGGCTATGTGGTAAAGGGTTAAAAGATATTCAACATATAAAATCCTAATCAGATAGATACCTCATTACTCCATTACATCTTTTTATGGATTTAATCTATTCCCCCCACTGAAGAAAATTGTTTTGCTGGAATTTTCAGTTTCTATATACTACAAAGGAAATATTTCTATATCCTAGAGAATGGTAGCTTAAAGCAGGCTGAATAACCACAAAAGCTATTAACTGTTTGCATGCTGGGTAATTTTTTTCATCTGCAACAATAATTGTAGTCTGCTACTGTTTTAAAAATAGCACTTTCACTGTTTCACAATTTCTTTTTAAAACAGCCTCAGAGTGTCAAATATTTTTTATCCTGATTAGATGCCGCATTCACAGCTTTTCATGAGGATCCAAACTGTTTGCAAAGGTGATCACTGTGGCACATATCCGCAGTTAGCATGGTAGATCTCTAGATAAGGGGAGTATTAAAATCTAAAATCTTTATTTCTGCATTTAAGGCTATAGTGTTACAACTCATTAGAATCGTCTCTTTGAGACGATTCTAATGAGTAGTTACACCAAAGGGTTTGGTGCTGAAATGAGAAATGATGGATTTATTTGGTTTACTCCCTCTTATCTGAAACCCTGGCATGGTAAAAGTTTCAGTTACCTCTGCTTGTAGATCGACATTTTTATCCTTCAGGTCTTTGATGTTGTCCTCGTGTTCTTGTATTCTGTTATGACACAGTGACAATTCCTCCTGCGAGGAGTTCAGTTCCTGCGTCAGCTGCTCTATCACGTCCTCACATTTCTCAACCTCATGTTTCGACTCTGTGTACATTTTATTCAAGTTCTCCATATCATTTTTAAGGGAGTCCAGAGCTTGTTCTTTGTCTACCTCCCTGTTCCTGGACTCGGCCAGTTTCTCCTGTAGGTTTTTCACAGTTCCGTCCAGATGGTTGACTTGGGTAGTGCTCTGGCCATATTTCTGTTTATAGTTTGCCAGGGAAGCGTCCAGGGACTGGAGCTCATCCTGGATCTTGTGACGCTGGTCTTCCAGTATGTGGATCTGCTGTTTGAGGTCTGCTATGGTATGGTCTTGGTGCTTGATGTTGTCAAGGTGACGCTGGGTCTGAAATGAACAAAATTAGTATCACCATTTTTCTATTCAAACATGAGCACCAAATATTTATCACACCAAAATAAGTACAAAATTCCCAATAGCTGCATTAAGCTGCAACCTGTTCTAGATTATGATTATTCATATTCTTTTGAGTGGGCATTCTATCTGCTTCTAACAGGGAAACATAGTATGTAATCCTTTGCAACATAAACTTGAGATTTATCAGACAATGGGAGAGTCCATATGAAAATTTAATATTGTAACAGTTAACCCTTTACCCCATAGAAGCGACTTTTAGCGTATTTAATTTATTCCTCCGCTGATGAAAATAGTTTCAGTTTATACCTTCATGAACAATTACTATTACAAATATTTTATATAGCCTAGCAGGTTTTAGCTTAAAGCAGGCTGAAAGTAAAGCAGAATGTGCCTTGAGGCACATTCTGCTTTACTTTCAACCTGCTTTAAGTGGTCACCTGTCTTCAAAACTAGAAACAGGCTATGAGGTAAAGGGTTAAAGAGTTAAGAGTGTTTTACCCAACAATGGAGAGAAGTTTGTTTTACCTCAATGGCCGTCTCCTCCTGCATCTGCCTGAATCTGTCGAGCTCATCACTGAGAGATTTGTTATTGGCTGCCAAGTCCATGTTTTGAGCTTGAGCTTCCTCCAGGTCGGACTTGAACAGGTTATTCTCATTTCTCAGCTCCTCCAGGTCGCCCTGGAAACGCTTCACTTCCTGACTGTGGGTGCCCTTCATCACCTGAATGTCTGTCTTCATCTGCTCTATGGTGCGAAGGTGGTTCTTAATCTGCAGAAATGAAACAAATCAAAATACATGTAGGTAAAATAAACATATTGAATCCATTATTGTTGAAACATCAATGTTTTATAACTAAAAGCTAGAAATACTACAGGGACCAATGTTATAAAGCTTTTGAAGTCAAGTCTGAGAATGTTCTCAAGCATTTGATTGGTCAGATTTGAGCAAAAGCTCAAATCTGACCAATCAAATGCTTGAGAATGATCTCAGAGTTGACTCAAATGCTTTATAACCTTGAACCCACAGAGCTCTAAATAAGGACTTTAACTAGGCAGAGGATGTGTTTGTTGTAAGCTTGATCGCCTTTCTATTCAGTCTTAAACTAAAGTCAAACATGTGATAACCTTTCCCTCAAAAGACAAAGAATTAGGAATTATTAATATTGGTAGCAAGAGCTGTCTATAATTGTCTAAAATGTTTTAAAAAAGTGTCAATACACATGTATTTGCTAATAGCACAAGGGTTAAAATATGACAACCGTTGTAACATGAAACACAATACATGTACAGCGTTCCCTCTCTTCAACGACATCCAATGGGAGACAAAAAATGTGTCCGTTGTTCGGAGGGAGTCGTTATAGGGAGGGAAATTGGCTTTCATTTGCAAACAGCTTGAACCCAGATCAGACGCCGCGTAGCGCGGCGTCTGATCTTGATTCAAACTGTTTGTCACTCCTCATTAAGTTCTTTTCCGTAAAAATGTCCATTTTGTAACTTTGAGAAAAACAGCAGACGACAACTTTAAGCAGACCACATTGCAAAAGTCAAATCGTTAGACATAAATGTCCTATTTAGGGAACTGCGGCAAGGGTCGTTGTAAGGAGGGAGTCATTGCTGGGAGGGCCATTGTAGAGAGGGAGCACTGTACATAGTAAACACATACAGGGAAAACTTTCATTATGTGACATTTAAAACAATTGTCAGTCAAACATCACATGCTACAAATGTACATCCTGACCAACAAACACTCTCAACCCTGTATTTATCCTTGCTAACCCTTTACATGCAGAAACCAACGATGTACTGACCTTTAGTCCTTTACAAACAGTTTGAATCAAGGGTCCAAGGTTATAAAGAGTTTGAGTTGAGCCTAAGATATTGTTCTGAAGCATTTGATTGGTCACATTTGACCTTTTGCTTGAGAAACCAACTGAGACTCAACTCTTTATAACCTCAGGGCCAGATCAGACATGAAGTACATTAACTCAGCATCTGATCAGAATCCATACTGTTTATAACTTGGAATGTTCAGTTACAAATGTAGAGATGAAAGAACCAATGTCAGATTTAAACCAGATTCCATTGTAAACAGATAATATATTATGTGCTTTATAGCCATATTTCATGCATTAATTTTATCTGACCCCTTCTTTCCCTAAAATCTTTCACTGGCATTTTTTACAAAATCTCTTTTACTGCAGCACAATTGTGCCCTTTCATTCAATGTGTGTTTTACAACTAATCAATTTTTTTTCAAATTATATGTTACTTTATCAATAAGTTGTTGTTGTTTTTGTTGAAATAGGGTCTTAAGTTTATCAAGTAAAAATCCCTTGCAGTACAATAAATTAGTTTTGCAATACATGAAAAACTCTTCAAAAAGAAGAAATTGAGAATACAATACATTGTCATAAAGTAAAACCAGCATTGATGGTCACTCAGAAGAATGGGATTCAGGCAGAGCTATATAAATGTGAAAGCTCGGCTCTTTCAACACTAAGTAACTCTTGTGGCTTATTATATTGCCTTGTGAATCATTTTAGTTACCAAAGCATGAACCAGTCTACTTCAAATTCTGGGTTGTTTAATGAATACTGCTCTAAATTAGCAAAACAGTGTAGACCCAGATCAGAGGGCTCCTACAGGAGCCCTCTGATTTGGGTCTACACTGTTTGCAAATGTAATGAAGTCCATGGTGTTGAGAGAGTTAATGCAGGCAAAAGGTAATGCAGAGAACTCCTATATGATAATTACTTCTGACCTGAATAAGGCAGACGCCTGACTTTAAAGCTCTTTATGTTTTTTCATTGAATGGCCATCGAACACAGGTTTTACTGTATATGGAAAGTCCTTGCAATAAGTGAAGCCATATTTGCAAAATATAATATACAGCCAGACCTGTATCAAGCAACCACTACACACATGGTATATTTAGAGACTATATGACTGGTGGAAGCTTAATTCAGGGCAAAAGTAATTTAGAAAGCTCTTGTATGTTAGCTTTCTGCATTACCTGTGTCCTGCATTTAGCAGTTTTACAGTCCTGACTGACACAGCTGGTCATTTAGAGTTGACTGACCAATAGCTACTTAATGCATGACAATAGTTATGCAGAAAGCTCCTACATTCTGCTTTCTGTATTACTTTTGCCCTGCATTAAGCACTGACCTGTCTTTGAAGATCAACAGGCTACTGTATTAGGTGGTCACTTAATACAAGTTTGACTATATCTTTGCAATAAATGAAACAGCCTTGCAATATGTGAAGTATTCACGTGGTACATGAAATATTTGTGAAATGTGAAGTACCTTTATAATTATTGTAAAATAATTATAGCAGTATATTAAACATAATTTGATGATATGATATGATATGCAGTATATGAATTAAACATGAAAACAAGTGAAACATCTTTGCTAGGTATAGTACATGCTTTATGATGCTATCTTGTACAGTGTAGTGACTTAAAAAGTATTAATAATGTAATGAAAAGTAAATCTGCTGAGGCGCTCAAAAATCAAATAAAAAAGTTTCTGTTTGTGTTAAAAGTTAAAAGATATTAGATAAAAAAAATTGCGTAGGATTGCAGAGTCTATCAATATTTCAATGTTAAAACTGCTTTTGAGAGTAAGAGAGAAAGGGACTTCTTTAACGATTGCCTGCATAACTTTTGGATGTGAATGCTTGAAACGAATTTCCTGGAAATTCATTTTCATTCATCAGAGCTCCAGATTATTATAAGGGAAGTATCTAAAAAACCCAAAAATTTTATTTCTGTATTAAACCCTATGTTGTCACTACTCATTAGAATCGTCTCTTTGAGACGATTCTAATGAGTAGTAACAACATAGGATTTGGTGCTAAAATGAGTGAGAAAATGTTGGATTTGTTCAATTTACTTCCTCTTATCTGGAGCCCTGATTCATATTCTTATTTTCTTTCAGGAAGATTTTGATGATGACATCATGATGAGAGTTTGTATACAGACAGAGGACAACTAGTATTTTGCTTTTTTTGATGAGATTTCCAACTGAAATGACATGAACTATTAGCAGAGTTAACATCCTCTCCATCAGACAGGTACATTGGCAGTGTCATGAGAATACAACAGAACTTCAATGAACTCTCCCAGTATACTTGCTGGAAGATTTCATTTTAAATATAAAAGGATGGTCTAAAGACACTGCTGTGTTTGTACATACAGCAAAATATTTCATATAGCAAACAGTCAGAAATTGCAAACAGTGTAGGCACAGATAAAATGCCATATTGGAATTATGAATCGCTCTATCTGATTAGAGATTGTACAAGTATTGGTAGTAAGCAAATTACAAACAGAAACGATCCTGATTAAGTGCTATATGCAGGGCTCCATATAAGGGGAGAATTTCAAAAACTAACATCTTTATGTCTGTATAAATCCTATGCTGTGACTACTCATTAGAATCATCTCTTCGAGACAATTCTAATGAGAAGTTACACCATAGGATTTGGTCCTAACATGAATGAGAAAGTGTTGGAATTGTTCAATTTACTCCCTCTTATCTGTAACTCTGCTAAATGGTTGGTGATCTAGGTCTACACTATTTCTGATGTCTTGTTTTCTCACGACACAGCTCAAAGTTAAATCATTGCAGTCAAGACTGATACATATTAACACAGATCTTCAAGTCAGGGTTAATCTTCATGAAGCATTAGAATGATTATTGTCCAGCACTTCTCGTTACCTGGTGTTGACTCTAAATGAACAAAGGGAGATAATACAGTTGAAATTGCCACATACATCAAGGGAGATAATAAAGTGGAACTGCCCTCTGATCAGGGTTAAAACTGTTTGCATCAGAAAAGTGTACTCTTCACAAGTATAATGTTTGTAAATGATGAGTATACTTATCACTAGGGTTCGATGTGTTAACATTGGTCACTGTGTTAGATAACAACAGTTGAACAATATTTTTTTTAAATCATTACTAGCAGCGTAGGACAGACTGTTGACGTGCTTAAAATCATAATTCATTCCTCAAATCACATTTATAACCCATTACTTCATAAATTCATTCTTTTTACACCTTTAATTTATTTATCCACTAAAGAAATGGTTCCATTTTAAACAGTCATGAATATGCACCATAAAAATATGTTCTATATACGATTCTAGCTGATGGTAGCTTTAAGTCAGACTGAAAGTAAAGCCCAATGCTGTGAAACGGTAAACTGTTCTTAAAACTAGAAACATGGTACAGTATAAACTCGGAAAACCGGAGTCCCAGAAATCCGGAATCCTCGGAATACCGAACTTTCTGTCCGGTCCCGATTTTTTTCCTTCTTATTTTAACCATAAGTAAGTTTCAGAAAACCGGAACCTCAGAATTCCGAAAACCGAACGAATTTCTCGGCCCCAAAATGTTCAGATACACATAAAATTAACTCGGAAAACCGAACATCCACTGTATTTATCACCTCACGTCTCAAATTTCACCATTGCGATCATGGAAAATTTATTCAACCGAGTCGACGTTCAAACACATCTGGGATACTTAGCGTATGTGTTAAGATTGCGTAATGGGTGGGGTGTTTATTGGAGATGACACGGGTATTTCACGATTGTGACACTAGATTGCTTATTAAAATAAGGCTCAGATCTGACAATGCTACAGCAACAAAAAATGTGTTCCATTGTTCGTAGTTTCTTTCGGAGTATGTCGGTACACTTTACTGTTTAGAATTCAAAATTATAAAAGTTCAGTAAGGCAGTCTGAAGACAGAAAGAAAGGAAATAACCCAGTTATATTTTATAATCATTGTTTGCAATTGCGTACTTAATGAATGTGTTGTAGAAGCAAAGTCTTACTGTATAAACAACCGCTCAATTAAGTCATCTAATAAACTACGCAAAACGAAAACACAGACACTCGATTTGCACAGCAAAATGTCCTTTAGCGACATATTCGCAAATTCGGAAACGTTCTTGATTATACTGAATATACGAACTTCCGTAGAATAATGTGCTGCTCGAAATGCGAATAAAGTAAGCCCATCAAAAGTTAAAACTATGGCGGTTGTTTCGTTTTATAATGGCTGCGACAATATAAAAATTGAAGTGTTTATTCAAAACACAGATGCTTCTAACCTATGGGAATACTTTATATCCTGTGATTTAACCCTTAAAATGCAGATTATACAAGAGTGCACATTATACACGGCAAAAGACGGTATTTAATTATTGAGCTATTGTTAAATTTTAACATAAAAATGCTCTATCGTATCACGAATGAAGAACGCTCTTCATTCGTGATCGTATTGAAAGTTTATTCTCATTCTTGATCATTCTATCTAACAGTTTTGATCTAGATGAGAATTCACTGTTACGTTCATGTTATTGAGTTAAAGATCCGGTCTGTGAAGATGCCTCAGCCTGAATGTTAGCACTGATTCATGAACACTCAGAAAACCGAACACCTCAGAAAACCGAACTTTTTACCTGGTCCGGAGGGTGTTCGGTTTTCTGAGGTTTTACTGTATTGGGAAATCTGCAAAAAAAATGCTGTGTTTGCCTGACAAACTTTGAGAAACATAAAGTACAATGTAACCATAAATGTATGTGGAGTTGATATCTTAGCAATACTGGTTGAGAAACTGTGTACCACAGGTGACATTACCTTCTCCATGCAACAATACACACTAAAAATAGGAAAACATTGAAACAGTAAAACCTCTCTATTACCACCACTAAATTGTGTTAACTATCAGGAGTATACGACAGGTGACTGCTTTAAGCAAGGTGACAGTAAAACAGAAAGCTCCTTAAGGAGCTTTCTGTTTTACTGTCACCGTGCTTTAAGCTGTCAACTGTCTTTTATACAATCAATAAGCTTTCGTTTCAGTGGCCGTAATAGAGAGGTTTTATTGTACAAACAAAACTAAATTTATAAATTTAGCAGACATTCAAAAAAAGGTAAAAACAAAATCTTATGTCTACCCAAAAAGATTGATTTTGCCGTTAAAGATAGGTGGCAATTTAAAGCAGAGTAAGGTAATGCAAAAAGCCCTCATATAAGCTTTGTGTTTTTACCCTCATCCTACTTTATTCAGCCATCTATGTTAGAAACTGGCAAGAGTTCCCCAGAGTTAGAATTCTCGCCTCAACAAGAAGCGATAGCAAACTGAATATTGGAACTAGTTCTAACAATTTGATACAGCAATTACTGCATCTACAACCATCTTGGTCATCGCAAAAAATAACACCTTAGTGTAGCTATCTCTCCTTCATTGATACAAAACATAGCTTATTGAGTGGTTGAAGTATCAAGGTTTTACCATGTTTAAATCTTTGCATGCTAGGTAATATTTTTTGTCTGCAACATTTGTCGTCTGCTACTGTTCTAAAATTAGCATTTCCAAAATTGCTTTTAAATTCAGGGTCAAAATGGCAAACAGCTTGGATCCTGATGAGATGCCGCGTTACGTGGCGTTTCATCTGGATCCAAACTGTTAGCAAAGGCAATCACTTTGGTGGATATATCCGCCGCTAGCATGCAAAGAGTTAACATCCTTCCCTATACCGTTTTCGATACAAAAATAGTCAGGGCTCAGAGTTAGTAAACTGAACAAATCCAACGTTTTCTCACTAATTTCAGCACCAAATCCTATGGTGCAACTACTCATTAGAACTGTCTCGAAGTTACAATTCTGATGAGTAGTAATACCATAGGGTTTAATGCAAAAATAAAGATTTTAATTTTTGAAATGCTCCCCTTAGCTGGAGCTCTGAATTTGTACACAGATTTATCTCATTTCTAACCAATGTAACAACCTGCTATCGGCAATCTGACATTCTGGTATTGGGGGTAATTACAGTAGAGAAAACATTACTCTTTCCCAATAAACTTGTTTATGCAAAACTGTTATTTCCATTGCAAATAGTTTGGAGCCAGATCAGATGCCGGGTAACCCGGCATCTGATCAGGCTTCAAATTGTTTGTCCCTTTGATTAAAATGAATAGTCAACTGAAAAAATTCATTTTCTACTTTTTACTGCAATGCATTTGCATTTTGTATGTATTTAAACAGGAAAGAATAACGGCTTCACCACTGTATGAGGATTAGAGGAATGGACGATTCAACAGAAACAACAGGACTACCATAAGTTACTGAAAAAAATTCTAAGATTTCCAAATTTTAAGTATGATTTTAGGAATTGTACATTTAACCCTTTAACTGCCAACCTCTATAACACTAACATAATTATGAAAATAGTTTAGATCCAGATCAGACGCCGCATTACACGGCATCTGATCTGGATCTTAACTGACTAACATGCATATTAATGTTTCCTAAGTATTCACATAAAATTCAAAATTCTTAACAAGCAAAAATCTGAAGATTGTGGTAAAATCTGCAGGTCCGGAGAAAATAAGAAAAATCTGAAAATTTCAAAAATATCCAGAAAAATGGCAGCCCAGAAACAAGCAGCACAAATACAACAAACTTTGTTTTTGTTGTGTGGGGTAAATGGGACAGTATTACGAACATTTTCAGACAGGGACATCCACAATTGTTTGACAGACACAAATAAACATATCAGTTGATCCGATGACAAAAATGAAGCAATACAAACAAACTGTGATCTATTTATAGCTCATATCATTTGGTTAGTCAAAAAATTGCCATTCAACAGGTGCAAGGTGTGATGATGACAAAAATCAGAAATACAACTAACTGTTCTTCATTCTTAACTGAACGGAAACATTTAAATAATTGCTTGCTGTTGTTTTATACATGCTCATTACAGTCACATGACACATGCCTCATTCATTCATTGGTTCATTACCTTGCCTGTCTCCATCCAACTGTCAATCAACTAGAACTGACTACAAACATACAGGTTTTTCCTTCCCTTTATGATATAGGTATAATAATGAATACTTGTATATATTTTCCAACATCCAGAAAAAAGAGATTAAAGCAGGCTGAAACTTAAGCAGAAAGTTGTTCTAGGGTGTTTCAACCTTACTTTTAGCCTGCTTTAAACAGTCAATTCTCCTAACCCTTCTCATGCTTTTAGCATATATTGATGCTTTTATAAAACAGTGCGGACCATGATCAGGGTCTGCACTGTTTTCATATAAGATTTGTCCGACATGAATATACATTTCTTCCTATGGAAAACTTTCCTTATCATATTATACCCATTACCCCATAAATATGCCTTTTTACGCCTTTCGTTTATTCCTCTACTGAAGAAAATAGTTCCAATTTATACTGTAACAAATAAAAATCATAAGAAATATATTATATACTCTAGCAGAGAAAAGCCTAAAGCAGGCTGAAAGTAAAGCAGAATGTGCCTTAAGGCACATTCTGCTTTACTTTCAACCTGCTTTAAGTGGTCACCTATTTTCAAAACTAGAAACAGGCTATGGGGTAATGGATTAAGTAATTTAACCAGTAAAATATTTCAGATGAGAGATGATCACAGCGGGCAGAGTTTTATATAGGAATATTCAACATGAGAAGCGTTAAACATTTTTTCACAAAAACTATGGCGGTTTATTTTAGGACACATGACTGTTTATTTACAATGTGTGATAGGAATTTGAAATAATTAACTGAATATTTACAACATAAAATCATCAAAGCAGGACTCTTATATACAACAAAATGCATGAAGAAGTCAGTTCTTGTTATCTGACAGTCAGGATGGCCTCGATTGAGATCTTGGAGAAAGAAACATCATATTATCATTACAAGAAGAAAGGAACATAAGATGATGGGTAAGAATAAGATGTGGCCTCAAAGCATGGAACATAGTTGTCAGATCATACTTGGATATATATAAAGTACCTGTACTGCTACAAAATTAAATGTGAATATCTTGACAAATGTCTTCAAACAATAATTCGATGGGCATGTTGCAAAACTATTGTAACTCCTTCACAATTGTGAAGGAGTTACAATAGTTTTGCTACAAGCCCTCAAATTGTTGTTGGAGGTTTTTGTGTTTTTGTTGTTAATTTTTTTCAGTTGAAGTTAGAGCCCAACCTGGTTTTTAGTTTTACTATTAAAAACAATTATAATGATTCTTATAAATCTTATTCCGTGATTTTAAAAAAGCCTAACAACTCCCAATACATGGACTTATCAAGCTATACCTACGAATACAATGTATAAGGGGGAGAATCTCAAAAACTCATGTCTCCTCAATCCCTATGTTGTGACTACCGTACCCCCTCGTCAAAAAAGTCTTACTATTGGTCAAGCCTTGCAATACCTAATAAACATCTTTCCTTCAATGATTATGCATTTGAATACAATGTAGTAATTTTGAGTCATATTTATTATTTTCTGTCGGAGGGTGCAAATACCACAACAGTATTTTCACCTACGGGTGAAAATAATTTAAGTTTTTTAATTTAAGTTTCAATTGCGGCTGTAAATACACAGGTCTGAAAAAACCATGTGACACTTATGTACTCATTAGAATCATGCTGAAGAGGCTATCGTATGTAGTCACAGTCTTAGATTTGATGGAGTCATAAAGGAGAAACTATTAAGTTTGTTGCCAATTATCTGGAGTGGTATAATATTTGCCCAACAGTGGGATCTTAGGGTATCAAACTGATGCTTACCTCCTGTAAGGTGATCTCCTGGTCATGCTGCAACTGTTGGATGATCTTCTGTTCCTTGGCACTCTGAAACAGTAGTTAACATACAGTACAGTGGAGAATCTGTTATTCTTCCCGTTTAAACGCAAACGTACGCAAATGCAAAGCGCTAAAACGTAGAAAAGAACAACTTTTGGACAATTCTGATATTTCATGTTTACCTTGGTGGCAAACAGTTTGGAGCCTGATCAGACGCGGGGTTACCCGACGTCTGATCTGGCTCCAAACTGTTTGCACTGCAAATAATAGTTTTTGCGTAAACGCGTTTATTGGGAAAGAATAACAGATTATCCACTGTAAGTGATACAAGCTACAGCACGAAAACTAATTGATTGTGAAAAATTGAATATCAAAATATAACTATTGAATTCATATTGAATTAGCAATTGTGATACAATTGGGCAATGGCATGAAGTTATTAAACTTTTACTCCGTAGATACACCTTTTTACACATTTAATTAATTCCTCCATTGAAGAAAATAGTTCCACTTTATACAGTAATGAGTATGCACCATAAGTAATATTTCCTTTATCCTAGCAGATGGTAGTTTAAAACAGACTGAAAGTTACACATTTAATTAATTCCTCCACTGAAGAAAATAGTTCCACTTTATACAGTAATGAGTATGCAAAATAAGTAATATTTCCTTTATCCTAGCAGATGGTAGTTTAAAACAGACTGAAAGTTACACATTTAATTAATTCCTCCACTGAAGAAAATAGTTCCACTTTATACAGTAATGAGTATGCAAAATAAGTAATATTTCCTTTATCCTAGCAGATGGTAGTTTAAAACAGACTGAAAGTTACACATTTAATTAATTCCTCCATTGAAGAAAATAGTTCCACTTTATACAGTAATGAGTATGCACCATAAGTAATATTTCCTTTATCCTAGCAGATGGTAGTTTAAAACAGACTGAAAGTTACACATTTAATTAATTCCTCCACTGAAGAAAATAGTTCCACTTTATACAGTAATGAGTATGCACCATAAGTAATATTTCCTGTATCCTAGCAGATGGTAGTTTAAAACAGACTGAAAGTTACACATTTAATTAATTCCTCCACTGAAGAAAATAGTTCCACTTTATACAGTAATGAGTATGCACCATAAGTAATATTTCCTTTATCCTAGCAGATGGTAGTTTAAAACAGACTGAAAGTTACACATTTAATTAATTCCTCCACTGAAGAAAATAGTTCCACTTTATACAGTAATGAGTATGCACCATAAGTAATATTTCCTGTATCCTAGCAGATGGTAGTTTAAAACAGACTGAAAGTTACACATTTAATTAATTCCTCCACTGAAGAAAATAGTTCCACTTTATACAGTAATGAGTATGCAAAATAAGTAATATTTCCTTTATCCTAGCAGATGGTAGTTTAAAACAGACTGAAAGTAAAGCAGAATGTGCCAGCCACCTGCCTTCAAAACTAGAAACAAACTATGGAGTAAAGTGTAAAGGAGCAACACTTTAATCTTTTTCGCAACAGGAGAGCATTAACTCTTTCCTCCCTGAAACTTTAAATGGACAACTCCAGTTTCTATTTAAGTCTTAGACTCATTTCTGACTTTTAAGGGTTGTTTTTGTCAATGTTTGGCATTATGACAAACAGTGAAGACCCTGATCAGAGGGCTCCTTTCAGAGCCCTCTGATCTGGGTCTTCACTGTTTGCACAGGACAAGTGTACTATTCACATGTACACTGTTTGAAAAGGACGCCTATATGCGGGACTAGGGCTCAAAGGGTTAAGGTGCTTTTACCTGTTCCCGAGGCAGCTCAAATGTTTTGGATGCCTCTACTCTGTAAATCACCTCAAAGCTTTAGATAAGACGGAGTAAACTGAACTAATCTCTCTTATTTCAGCACCAAACTACTACTACTACTATTACTTTTTTATGTCTCACTACATATAACATGTACAAATGAGACAATACAGTAATAAGAATCAGACACTGAGTGTGGGTGGGGAAAGTATGAGGAGAAGTGCAAACCCTAGGGTGTTACTACTCATTAGAATCGTCTCTCAGAGACAATTCTAATGAGTAGTGACACCATAGGCTTTAATGCAGAAATATAAATTGAAGATTTTGAAATTTCCTCCCTTTATCTGGAGCTCTGGAACTTCACTTGTCATCAAAACTAGACACAGGCAATTGGGTACTGGGTTAAGACTCACCTTGTTATCTTTCTCCTCTATCTGGCCATTGAGGTTTCTGATTTCCTGCTGCAGCTGCTTCACTTTGTTACTCAACCTCTGCACCTCCTCATCACGAAGATTACACTGTAATACCATGTAGAACAAAGTCATTAACATACAGAAAACCTCTCTATAACTGCCGCTTAAGTAAGTTACAGTAGAACCCCTCTATTACGACCACTAAATAGAAGGCTAAGTGTCCGTATAAAGGACAGGTGACTGCTTAAAGCAATATGAAAGTGAAACAGAAAGCTCCTGTAGGAGCTTTCTGTTTCACTTTCACATTGCTTTAAGCAGTCACCTATCTGAAACGATTAATATTCGACACAACTTAGTGGTCGTAATAGAGAGGTTCTACTGTATTTAATTTTTGTTTAGGGCAGAGGGCTGCTTAAAACATGGTGAAAGTAAAACAGAAAGCTCCTTTAGGAGCTTTCTGTTTTACTTTCACCTTGCTTTATGTTACAAAACACTAAATAGACCGGAAGTAAAAGTAGTTCCCCCGAGACATTGTACCAGCTTTTTTTGTCTCAAAATAGCATTTTGTTATTAGACATTCACTGTTTTGTATATTTGATGTAATACATGGGTGCCAGAGAATAAATAGAAGGCATAGCTGTTATTCTAGAAGGGGTTAATATAGAAATTATGTAGGCTGAAGTGACATGTCCCTATTTTAGCCGATGGCCGTGTCAAAAGGTAGCAGAACACCAGTCATGTCATTGAAGACGTGATATTTTTCTTACATAACTTACGACCCCCTGCATTTTCACTAATTTGTTCATTTTTTCAGTTGTGCATGAATGTATCTTTGGGGAAAATAAAGAGTTGCACTAAAGGAGAGCCTAATTGGTGTTCCATACCCTGGAGCCCTGACTATAAAGGCATACATTATTAGTTACACAGTTTCTTCACAGTGTACATGAGCATTTATTCCCGGCTGAGGTAAATCATTTTGCCCGAGCCGTTGGGGTACTTGGGATCACGTCTACGGCACGGTACCCAATCAGAAGTAAGGAATTTACTTTGCAGTATAATAATTTCAATTCACATGTCTCACCTCATCCACAGATCCTGTGTATTTCTCTTGTGTGGTATCCAGATCAGTCTGTAGCTTCAATATAGCCTGGTCCCTGTTAGCAACCTAATATCATACACAAACATAGTTAGTTTAGTTTAAACATATTTTATTGCCATATATTTGTACAACCATATAGCACAAGTGCATAATCAAATTTAACAAAATAGAGCAAAAAAATTGAGCCAACTTTAGTTACGGCTCTCCCCTTAACTTCCCTACAACTGACAATTAATTTTAAAGATCCATAAAAATAATTAATTGGTTTAATCCTCACCTCCCCAACCCACAGAAAAGCCGTTTGACAACATTACCTATTCCTCATATGAAATGCCTATTCTGTAGAGACACAAGAAAGTGTGTTCTGCATCCAGGAAGTATCATGCTGAAAGCAGACAGAAAGTAAAGCAGAAAGTCCAAAGGAGCTTTTTTCTTTACCCTCAATCTGCTTAAAGCAACCACCTGTCTTAAACATTGATAACAAGCTATAGAGTATGGGTTTAACTGTTTACAACAATGCCTTTTTCTGGGTTTATAACAGATGTTTGCCAAAGGAGTTTTCTGCTTAATTTTCAATCTGCTTTATGCAACCAGCTGTCCACATGCAGACAGTTTACTACAGCTCTTTATAAGGACAGCATAGAAGCATGAATGTTAACACATTACCCCAATAACCTGTTTCTAGTATTGAAGATAGGGGGCCACTTATAGCTGGTTGAAAGTAAAGCAGAATGTGCCATAAGGCACATTCTGCTTTACTTTCAGCCTGTTTTAAGTTGCAAACTGCTAGGATATAGATAATTATAATTCTTATGGTACATATTTATCACTTTAAAACATGAAAGTATTTTCTGCATTATAGGAATAAATTAAAGGTGCAATAAAGGCATATTTATGGGATAACCGGTTAAGTATGGAAAGGCCTAACTATGAAGGTAAGTGGAGTAAAGACTCTACCTCTTTCTGACAGGTCCTGTGTTTCTCCTGTGATATGGTGAGATCTAGTTCCAGTTGATTCAACTGCTCCTTCAGCTGGCTTATCTCATCTGTACTAGACTGACCAATGGCATTCAGGTTCGAGTTGTCTCCCTTCAATTTGTCTATCTGATCCTCCGCTTTCAGCAGCTGAAAAACAAATATTTGATTTTTATAAAAGTACTGTAAAACCTCTCTATTACGACCATTAAATTGTGTGAATTATTAGCTGTTTATCACAGGTGCCTGCTGTAAGCAAGGTGAATGTAAAACAGGAAGCTCCTTAACCCTTTGAACCCTAGTCACGCCTATAGGCGTCCTTTTCAAACAGTGTACATGTGAATAGTATACTTGTCGTGTGCAAACAGTGAAGACCCAGATCCGAAAGGAGCCCTCTGATCTGGGTCTTCACTGTTTGTCATAATGCCAATCACTGACAAAAACAACCCTTAAAAGTCAGAAATGGACTAGACTAAAATGGAAACTGGGATTGTCCATTTAAAGTTTCAGGGAGGAAAGAGTTGACCCATTGTTTCATAATGGCGCTTAAAAGCGCGTTTGCAAACAGGTTGGATCCTGATCAGACGCCACATTGTGCGGCGTCTGATCAGGACCCAAACTGTTTGACACTCTTATTGATATTTATTAAGTCATACAACCTTAAATCTATCATTGAAACGTGTCTTGCAGACAACAATAATGAAGCAGAGGACAATAAAGTGGTGAAGGGGTAACAATCTCCCGAATAATTTGATCTTGAAAGGGTAAAAGGGGCTTTCTGTTTTACGTTCACCATGCTTTAATCTTGCACCTGTCTTTTATCCAGTCAATTAGTCTTCTATTTGGTGGTCCTAATAAAGAAGTTTTATTGTAAATGTCAATAAATTAGTTTCAATTAGTTCTTTAAAGAAAAGTGGGTATTATTGCAGTTTTATTATTTGAGTTTTACCATTTGTGCAAAGCCATTAGAAAACTATACTTATTGTACTACACCCAGTGTAGATCACAAGCAATCACATGTCCACAATTGGTCCATATTGTTTGCCACTCAAAGTATGTCCAATATAAATTATAATCTTATACGTTTGCAAGTGTATACCTTAAGGGTTTGCTTATCTGTAAAGGCTCAAGGAAACAATATGCGATTAAAGATGCCCTGCGTTTGTTTAAAATTTTCTATTACATCACAGACACTGATGATGTTAAGGGTACAGTGGAGAATCTGTTATTCTTTCCCGTTTAAACGCAAACGTACGCAAACGCAAAGCGCTAAAACGTAGAAAAGAACAACTTTTGGACAATTCTGATATTTCATGTTTATCTTGGTGGCAAACAGTTCGGAGCCTGATCAGACGCCGGGTTACCCGGCGTCTGATCTGGCTCCAAACTGTTTGCACTGCAAATAATAGTTTTAGCGTAAACGCGTTTATTGGGAAAGAATAACAGATTCTCCACTGTATAAAGGGTGCTACTAATTGGCTATCAGCAGCACAGACATGTACATGACAACAAGTAAAACAATAATAAGTTATTTCAAACATGAACTGTAAATCAAAACAGTAAAACTCAAAAAGTAATAATTGATAAACAATTATTTTTTGGCCTGTAAAGGTTGAACTATTAGATAAGAGCAATATAATTATACGAATAAATTTACAAACAGAATAAACAACAAAAAGGATGTTCAATTTCAATAGAAAACTAGAATAGTGTCTGTGCGACAGGGATGCCACCAGCGACACTAATTTAGTACAATGTAGATCTGAACCCCTCACATAACTCATGAATTATTATTTTCTAAGTACAAGGGACATAACTCTGTCAAGATTTAATTAATCAAAACCAAAGTCAATTTTGTCCTGTGTATTGAGATAATCAGCTGAAACCATAAATTTTCTAAATCCTTGGGGCATAATTGTGTCAAAACTTATTGCCAAGAACCCAAATTGGAACTTGACCTGCCTATTGCCATAATGTGTCTATATACAAAATTTCAAGTCAAAATGTCAATGCATGACTGAGATAATGAGCAGAAACCACAAATTGTTCAAGGGGCATAACTCTGTCAAAACTTATTGGGCTAAACCCAAATAAAAGCTTGACCTGTGTATTGCCATGATGTATCTATATACTAAATTTGACTTCAATATTCGCATCAGTGACAGAGATATTGAATGGAAACCAAAATGATGACAGAATGACGGAAAGGGGTAACACTACATTACATGGCCGGGGCATAAAAAGTAAAACAAAAGTTGAATATTTCTTTCATTTTTAAGAAACATTCAGTATGCCATGAAACACAGGCACAATCTTGCAACAAGAACTGCTGAAATAAAACAATGGGAATTTTACACTCAAATTATTCATTCTGTGATGAATACTCACAAGTAAACTTAAATTCTGTAAATTGAAAAGAAAAAAAAGGTTTCATTGCCAATTAAACACCATACAATTATATGTTTATAGTGTAATTTGATTGAAGTCTGCCATGATTAAATGATGCATTATAATGACTGGATCCAGTCTTAACCCTTCACCTGTTTCTAGTATTGAAAATAGGGGACTTTGTAACAGCAGGTTTAAAGTAAAGCAGAATGCACATTAAGGCACATTTTGCTTTATTTTCAGCCTGCTTTAAGCTATCATCTGCTAGAATACAAAAAAATATTTCTTATGATACAAATTCATTATAGTATAATTTGAAATTACTTAAAATTTTACGAAAAAATATATATACCTCATTTTTGTATCACCTGCTGTAAGCTGAGGTGACGCTCAGGGGTCACTTCTCCATCATCTGTCTGTCATGCTTTTTCTGTCACTCTTGTTTTGACTATAATTTTATGGCTTACAGCAGGTGACACATGTGTTCAGAGGAACAATCTTCTAGTTATATATATATGGGTACATGAGGACATTTCAAAGCCAATATAAATATAAATCAGGGTTCCAGATAAGAGGGAGTAAACTGAACACATCAAACATTTTCTCAATCATTTCAGCATCAAATCCTATGGTGTTACTACTCATTAGAATCGTCTCTTCAAGATTCTAATGAGTAGTGATACCATAGGGTTTAATGCAGAAATAAAGATTTTAGTTCTTGAAATACTCCCCTTATCTTGAGCTCTGATAAATATTGTGAAATCTCAGAGAGCGTGATTTAGTTACGTGTAATAACTTACATCATTGTAGCATTTACTGTACTGTGACTGAGATTCGCCAAGGTCGGCCTCAAGGTGCTTCACTTGACCCTCATACTGGTGTTTCTGTAAGTAAAATACAACTTATTTAACCCATTACCCCATAGTATGTTTCTAGTATTGAAGATACGTGGCCACTCAACCCATAAATGCGCCTTTTTACGCCTTTGATTTATTCATCCACGGAAGAAAATAGTGACATTTTATAAAATATTGAGTGTGGAACAGAAGAAATATTTTCTATATCCTAGCTGATGGTAGCTTAAAGCAGGTTAAAAGTAAAGCAGAATGTGCCTTAAGGCATATTCTGCTTTACTTATAACTTGCTTTAAATAGTCACATATCTTTAATACTAGAAAAAGGCTATGGGGTACTGGTTTAAAAGTAAAGCAGAGTGCGCCTTAAGGCGCATTCTGCTTTACTTTAAGCCTGCTTTCGGCTACCATCAGCTACAATATAGAAAAGATTTTGTGTGATACATATTCTTGACTGTATAAGTTTGAACTTTTTTCTTCAATGGAAGAATATTTTAGGTGTAAAAAGGCATAGTTATTGGGTAATGGGTTAACCCTTTCACTAACACTATGGTCTAATAACCTGTCTAACACGCTCACTGTCTTGCCATTGTATGCTTGTAATCTTATCATCTGCTTTAATTTCTAAAATAGGCAGTTTGACTTAGAAAATAAGTCATATGAGTGTCAAACAGGTTGGATCCTGCTTTACTTTCATCTTGCTTTAAGTAGTATCTTGCCACAATCCTTTCAACCCTACAGCTCTCTGTAGAGATTACTGATTCAGTGTTCTGCCTAGAAATCCAAAACTATGGGCCCCAGGGCCCACTGGACATGAAAAAAGGGGGCCATTTTTTAAAAGTGTGGGCCCCACATTTTTTGCCATGAAAATAATAGAAAACACAATAAAAATACAGTCTACACACGATACTACGATTCTCGTTTCTACGAAATACCGGTCTACTACGAATAACAACGCAGGTCCCGGCCGATTTTGTTCTTTATCTAACGGTTAAAAGATGCATTATAACGAAAATGCGAAATAACGAAAAACACGTTATTACGATAAGGTTTCGTAGTCCCTTCAAAACAAAAACAGTAGTAAAAAGATGCATTTGTACGAATCGCACCTGTGGGGTTTTTCACACTTACGAAAGAGACATCCGTTGCTCGCGTCGGCATAATTATCCATTGTTTACACACTCGGCTGCCCGATACGCTTTACCGCCCAACCTGTTATGATCAGCACACGGCAGTGTTTGTTTGTAGCAAGTTACACTGCTTAACTATATGTCGAAAATGGTAAAAACATAATTTGATATAATTATGCATGTAATTATCTGAGATGTTTTCAATCACACCATATCGTGATTAGCAGACGAGCGTGTTTGTTTGTTGCAATTGTAAATAGAGTGAAAATAAAGTCAATGTCGCAAAGAATATAAAATTAAGCAACCGTTACACTGATAATCATATCTGCTTACTACGGCTATCATACGTATCATATAATATTACATCTGAAACTACGAAGACGATTCTGCAAGACAATTTTACGACGCTGTAAATTGATATCAGCATTCTGAGATTCAGAATTTTATCAATTTACAATTTCCTAGCAATCTAGTGAAGGACCCGGTCAGCCGGGGGATAACTGGATAGAAAAAATTTCGGCGACGGGGAAGAGGGGAGTCAACTCGGCGTCTGATCTGGATCAAAATTGTTTGTCACTCATTATCAACTTTTCTTTTGTTAAAAAAGACGACATATTTGAAGCATATGACAGCATCGTAAGGGTTAATAATAAGGCGCGTGCTAGTGTTGCTATCCATTGTGTTATGTTTGCTATGCGTTGTGTTATTTATTGCGTTTAATTTGTATGCATAAATTGTGTTTGTCTGAATAAAAATGTAAACATATTGGTTCGTTGCTTGTGTTTTAAATTGCCTCTTCTTACCAGTGGAGAAAACCTTTTTCTTTCCCGTTTACGCATTCGCGTAGCAGTAAAGTGTAGAAAATTACAGCTTTAAAAAAAAATACTTTCTCACGATTTATTTAAGCAAATATTTTGGAGCCTCATCAGACGCCGGGTTACCCGCCGTTTGATCTGGCTTCAAACTGTATGCAATGGAAATTATAGTTTTAGCGTAAACACGTTTATTGGGAAGAATAATGTTTTCTCTGCTGCATGTGTATAATCTGCAGCCAGGCTCTAGATAAAAGGGAGTTTTCTCTGTGTTGTGACTATTTCAAATGGGTTTGTTATGCGCAGTACTTGATGAAAACATAACGGAGAAAATAATGGAAATATTTCGTTTACTCCATCCTATCTAGAGGTGTATTAGCGGGTCATATCGCTTCTTGTTTTTTACATTACCCAATATAATTCCGTAAAATCGGATCATGGTTCTAGATGCAATGTACATGTACATGTCCCGTATTTAGCGACATTCCACTTACACATGTGGATGTAGATTTAAACGTCAGTGGATTTATATCAGTGTACTAACAAGGAAGACACATTGAACACAAACAGAATAAGTAGATAAAATATATTTATTTTACAACAATAATTACGACAATGCTATTACACATGTCAATAGGACCTACATACGGCATACCAGACCGATGCATGGCAGATACATGTACGAAGAGGTAAGTGAAAATCCCATCGTATTCGGAAGATGCATTGCTACGAAAATGCAATACTACGAACAAATGGCGAGACCCGGTGCCGATTCGTAGTATCGCGTGTAGACTGTAACTTGTTTTCCAATTACGACATTCACCAGTGGTGTGCTCTTATTCTTAAATTGCTTTAGTCTAGACAGAGATTGTCATAGAATCTGACCCACCATTGTAAGCCAGCCACGTATGATCTTTTGACCACCTATGCTGAAAAGTTCATCCCTTCTTTTTCTCGGCGGATATACTATTCGTGCGTTTCGAAGAGCCGTCAACTTTATCAGACTCGGCCGTCGGCTGGGGTGGAGAGGGGTTTCTGTTTTTGAGAATCAATTTACTACTTACGGTTGTATTCTGATCCGCAACAGCGTCATGCACGTTTTCTCTTTGGTATACTTAATAGCGAGCACGCTCGCGAAACTGGCCCGGAGGGCCAGTTTCGCGAAAAGCGAAGCATTTATGGTAAGGGGGTTCATTTTCAAGCTAATTTCATTTGTTTTTTTACCTGTATGTACATTGAATTGATTTTCAGTCGTCACATTCCGTTCTTCCGGCGGATCTACTTGCAAAACTATTTTCAAGGACTGGTTCTGTATCTAATTTAAAGATTTTTACACGTTTACTCTAACAAGTTACTGTTTTTACTTGAAATAGAGTTGACAAGTGTTGCATTCAATCTCGACTGGTACAACCGGAAGCTTTACCTCCATTTGGAGAGTATTCCGAATACCGGATGTGGCGGTGTATAAAACCTGCGCTCCATCACCGGACGATCTGAACGCCTTCGTTCTCCAGTCGAACGAAAGGTTCCGTGGCCGATATAAGTACTCGTTAGTTATAAGAGATATCTTTCCGTCATAAAAACTGTACGTTTTTTGTCCCGTTAAAAAAGGAATGTATTATTTCGTGCTTTCACCATTGTTTTAAAACCAATATACTCATAAAATATTTACGTTCTATTTATAGATTCCGGATCTTTTCGGTCCTGTGTAGGTTCGACCTCAGTTGTTTCGGCGCAGTTTTACTTTTTTTTTCTTTATCATGTCAAATTTACATATCAGAAAATTAAACGTTTTTTAACATGGATAGCGACTTGAATTCTGTTCATGTACAGTGTTAACCCTAATCAGGCTCAAAAAGAATATTCAAGAGTCACTAAGTGAGAGTAAATTATTGGCAAAAACCTATAAAGTATTTATTTATGGTACACTTCTTAGCCAGTGACATCTTTTTTATGTTCAATATTTGGCCATCTTTTATTTTAGTTACTTATACAGATAACTACTTATTTGATTTACATCTTTAACACATGCTATTATATAAATAGCTCCCAAACTTATGCCTGTCCGTCTGTCTGTCACGCTTTGGTTTCCGGACAATAACTTGTTTTCTTATAGAGAAATCATGTCCATTTTTGGTGTACTGGTTACTAATGACAAGGGGATGCAGTCGATTGCATTTGAGGTCAAAGGTCACATGATCTGTTACTAAAAATAGAATTTTGATTTTTCTTTGGTATATGGTCAATACCTTTTGTTCTAATGTCCATTTTTTGGTGCACTGGTTGCTTATGATGAAGGGATGAATGGGGTTGCATTTGAGGTCAAAGGTCACATGATCAATTATTAAAATAGATTTTGACTGAAATTATTCGGGATAGGGGAATACAGGGGAGACATCTGCTTTTCTAAAAAATACGTTCCAGTTTTAAATAGATTTCATTTGACATTGGGAGAAAATAAAACAATAGAATTTGCAAATAAATATTTTTATTTCTCTTACACAAAATGCAGTTTACAAAAAACGAAGTAACTATTAGATATCTATATAAGTATATAAGATCTGTGCAGCAAACTGGTAGTGAAGGTAAATTTTTGGTCACTCTGGTACATGGCCAAAATTGATTCTTTTCCATCAAGCACATCACTGTCTATCTTAATAATGTATATCCACTTTTCTAGAGCCATTAAACCTGAAAAAATCGAATGGTATCTCATTAAACTCAAATTTAAGTGTCCAATTTTCTCTATATCTCCCTTCAAAGCAAAATATTCATACAATCACAGAATTATTGACCGATCAGAATATACAAGTCTGTTAAATTTGACCTTAAAGGCAGTTTTTGAGACTGGTCCACTTGTTTAATCACCTTTATCATATTCTAAAACGCAATGTAAATGTGACCAATACCACATTTGGTCTTAGCTAGTAGACTATGAACTTATGAAGTACATATACATCCTTAGTTACACCTGATTGAAATTAATTCTGGCTTTCAAATAAATTCAATTCAGAGTAATATTTCTTGAAATTTACAAGAATGAAGATAAAAACAAGTATGAACATGTACATACATCTAATTCTTAGATCATCTAAATAAAACAAATAACAAAAACAAACACAGACTCACCAAAGAAAATATAACGACAAACTGCCAGTTTATTTCAATGGATAGATCCCCGAATCAAATCACCTTAAATTTCTCCTCCTGTGCCTCTGTCACATCAATGACCTACTTGACTCCGTTAAATTGCAAGTCTGGCTGTTTGCAGATGACTGCCTTCTGTACAGAACAATCCGGAGTCAGGAGGATCAAGACGTGCTGCAGAGGGACTTGAGTGGGCTGGAAGCCTGGGCCTCGAAATAGGGTATGCGTTTCAATGCCAAGAAGTGCTACCTCATGAGTGTCAATAACAGATCCAGTCATTTCTACACCCTAGACAACCAAATCCTAAAGCAGGTCCAGGAGAACCCTTACCTACGCGTGACAATATCAGAAGACCTGAGATGGGGTTTCAACATTAATAAAATAACCAAAAAGGCTAATTCTACCGTAGCCTTTCTTAAATGAATTTGACCCTCATTCAGTAGGAATAGGGTTTGGGTAAGTGTCATTCTGTTCAAAGGTTAGTCTAATGGAGCAACCATTAATGGGATGATTCTTGTGCAAACATATTCTTAATTTGCTCCAAATGTACAGCTGCACTTACTTATTTCATAATACATGTAGCTAAATTATTGTTAATTTAAATTTTATTATCTTAAGTAGATATATAAAACATGTATTTACGCATAATCGTAATTATTTGGTATACTGTTTTGTTACAATCTTTATTCTTTGCTTTCTGAAGATGGTTTAGCACACTGCCTGGGGACCGTCACAAAATGAAGTCTGAACCCCAAAAGAAAAAAAATGTATACAAAGTCTATATATCTTCCTACCTACCTTTTGTCTACCGTTTGTCTTCTAGTGTTTATACATTTTTTTCTTTTGGGGTTCAGGCTTCTATTGTGACGGTCCCCTGTGGTTTAGCAGTGCTCGCCTATAGGCTTTGCCTATTCCATATTAAAGTATGTGTCAAGTACCTGTGGTTGTATGCGATACATTGAATTGATTTTCAGTCGTCACATTCCGTTCTTCCGGCGGATCTACTTGCCAAAATATTTTCAAAGACTGGTTCTGTATCTAATTTAAAGTTTTTTACACGTTTACTCTAACAAGTTACTGTTTTTACTTGAAATAGTGTTGACCAGTGTTGCATTTAATCGCGACTGGTACAACCTGAAGCTTTACCTCCATTTGGAGAGTATTCCGAATACCGGATGTGGCGGTGTATAAAACCTGTGCTCCATCACCGGACGATCGGAACGCCTTCGTTCTCCAGTCGAACGAAGGGTTCCGTGGCCGATATAAGTACTCGATAGTTATAAGAGATATCTTTCCGTCATAAAAACAGTACGTTTTTTGTCCCGTTAAAAAAGGAATGTATTATTTCGTGCTTTCACCATTGTTTCAAAACCAATATACTCATAAAATATTTACGTTCTATTTATAGATTCCGGATCTTTTCGGTCCTGTGTAGGTTCGACCTCAGTTGTTTCGGCGCAGTTTTACTTTTTTTTTCTTTATCATGTCAAATTTACATATCAGAAAATTAAACGTTTTTTAACATGGATATCAACTTGAATTCTGTTCATGTACAGTGTTAACCCTAATCAGGCTCAAAAAAGAATATTCAAGAGTCACTAAGTGAGAGTAAATTATTGGCAAAAACCAGTATTTATTTATGGTACACTTCTTAGCCAGTGACATCTTTTTTATGTTCAATATTTGGCCATCTTTTATTTTAGTTACTTATACAGATAACTACTTATTTGATTTACATCTTTAACACATGCTATTATATAAATAGCTCCCAAACTTATGCCTGTCCGTCTGTCTGTCACGCTTTGGTTTCCAGACAATAACTTGTTTTCTTATAGAGAAATCATGTCCATTTTTGGTGTACTGGTTGCATTTGAGGTCAAAGGTCACATGATCTGTTACTAAAAATAGAATTTTGACTTTCATTTGGTATATGGTCAATATCTTTTGTTCTAATGTCCATTTTTGGTGCACTGGTTGCTTATGATGAGGGGATGAATGGGGTTGCATTTGAGGTCAAAGGTCACATGATCAATTATTAAAATAGATTTTGACTGAAATTATTCGGGATAGGGTAGGGGAATACAGGGGAGACATCTGCTTTTCTCAAAAATACGTTCCAGTTTTAAATAGATTTCATTTGACATTGGGAGAAAATAAAACAATAGAATTTGCAAATAAATATTTTTATTTCTCTTACACAAAATGCAGTTTACAAAAAACGAAGTAACTATTAGATATCTATATAAGTATATAAGATCTGTGCAGCAAACTGGTAGTGAAGGTAATTAAGAGTCTTTTTGGTCACTCTGGTACATGGCCAAAATTGATTCTTTTCCATCAAGCACATCACAGTCTATCTTGATAGATCTAATGTATATCCACTTTTCTAGAGCCATTAAACCTGAAAAAATCAAATGGTATCTCATTAAACTCAAATTTAAGTGTCCAATTTTCTCTATATCTCCCTTCAAAGCAAAATATTCATACAATCACAGAATTATTGACCGATCAGAATATACAAGTCTGTTAAATTTGACCTTAAAGGCAGTTTTTGAGACTGGTCCACTTGTTTAATCACCTTTATCATATTCTAAAACGCAATGTAAATGTGACCAATACCACATTTGGTCTTAGCTAATAGACTATGAACTTATGAAGTATACATACATCCTTAGTTACACCTGATTGAAATTAATTCTGGTTATGGGTTTTCAAATAAATTCAATTCAGAGTAATATTTCTTGAAATTTACAAGAATGAAAATATAACGACAAACTGCCAGTTTATTTCAATGGATAGATCCCCGAATCAACTCACCTTAAATTTCTCCTCCTGTACCTCTGTCACGTCAATGACCTACCTGACTCCGTTAAATCGCAAGTCCGGCTGTTTGCAGATGACTGCCTTCTGTACAGAACAATCCGGAGTCAGGAGGATCATGAAGTGCTGAAGAGGGACTTGAGTGGATGGAGGCCTGGGCCTCCACATAGGGTATGAGTTTCAATGCCAAGAAGTGCTATCTCATCATGACATGAGTGTCAATAACAGATACAGTCATGTCTACACCCTAGACAACCAAATCCTAAAGCAGGTCCAGGAGAACCCTTACCTATGCGTGACAATATCAGAAGACCTGAGATGGGGTTTCAACATTAATAAAATAACCAAAAAGGCTAATTCCACCGTAACCTTTCTTAAATGAATTTGACCCTCATTCAGTAGGAATAGGGTTTGGGTAAGTGTCATTCTGTTCAAAGGTTAGTCTAATGGAGCAACCATTAATGGAATGATTCTAGTGCAAACATATTCTTAATTTGCTCCAAATGTACAGCTGCACTTGCTTATTTCATAATACATGTGGCTATTATTATTATTATTCCAGATTTATATAGCGCTCTTTTCACACAGGGATTGTGCGTTCAAAAGCGCTTTACATGAAATAACATATATGTACCTACAAATCTAGAAAAAACAAAATAACTACAATCAGATCTGAAATAAAACATGAATAAACATATAAAAGATAGTCCCCCAAAAACGGCGATCACATTACCCCCATCAATCAGCAATGAACCTGACCGACTAAGTATTGTCGACTGATATAAATAATGGTAGAGAGCCAAAAGCAGGCCATCGACAAAACACAAATAACTATAATTAGATCTAAAATAAGCATGAATAAACATACAAAACAGCCCCCAAATGGCGATCACACTACCCCCATCAATCAGCAATGAACAAACCGGCTAAAGATTGCCGACCAATAGAAATAATAGCAGAACGCCCAATGCAGGCCATCTAATGTAACATAACTAGGAAAAATAGCATATGCGACCATAACTAAAAACTCTATAGAAGATCAATAACATGATTAAAAATGGTGAAAGCTTTCCAAGAATTGTACTACAGACTCCGCCAGCTGGTTTCAAAAGAGATCATATGAGAGTTGTATCCCTACCATCAAAGATCCACCAGACAGGCATTGGTCAACGGTACAACCCCAGAACTAAAAATTAGACCCATAACATATACAGAATGAACACAGCTAAATTATTGTGAAATTTTATTATCTTAAGTAGATATATAAAACATGTATTTACGCATTATCGTATTTATTTGGTATACTATTTTGTTAAAATCTTCATTCTTTGCTTTTTGAAGATGTTTTAGCACACTAGGGACCGTCACAATAGAAGTCTGAACCCCAAAAGAAGAAAAAAATGTATACAAAGTCTATATATCTAGTGTTTATACATTTTTTTTCTTTTGGGGTTCAGACTTCTATTGTGGGTATCCTGTGGTTTAGCAGTGCTCGCTTATAGGCTTTGCCTATTCCATATTATTATTTTGGTCTAATTCCTTAATTTTACTCCGCGTATTTCGAAAACTTTGAAAAAAGTCTATCAGTGTAGCTGCCTTACGTTTTTGGTCAGCCATCTTTCAACGAAACAAACGAGAAGGCATGAGAGATTATCAGCGATTGGACTACAGCGGATACTTCCGGTCGACGTATCCAATGAAATTAGTCGTTTTAAATGCTCTAATAGTACGGATAGACTAAAACATTGACCGTCAGTGCGGGGAAAAAAAAAATTCGCGATATTTTTAAGCGCGCCCTCGGGCCCATTTACAGGAATTTTTCCGCGCCTTTTGTGATTTTTATGCGCCAATGGCGCAAGGGCGCGGCCTGGGCAGAACACTGACTGATTACATATGCAAACAGTGTAGATCCTAATGAGAGGGCTCCTATAGGACCCTCTGATCAAGATCTGCACTGTTTCATATTTCTTTGGTTTTTTGTTGCCATACAAAAAAATGCAACAGTCGACAGGTTCAAAATTTGTGTACAAGAAGAGTCCAAAAGGATTATAAATTCCCACATGAGATATTTAGGGTTGAAAGGCTTAAGGTAGCATTTACCGAAATAAATGGTAAAATAGTCGTTTTATACTTTTTTACAAATCCTGATAGATAAAGGCAAGTTACCAAATTCTCTCTTGCTTTCTCGGTCCTTTTACCGGTAAATCACGCGTCAGAATCCCCGCTGGGTGCCTCAATTGCGTAGATTACGTGACTAGATAGGTGGTTTATTCCGAAGCTGTCAGAGGTGATTTACAACTTTTACCGTATTAAAATCGTTATTTTAATATGATTGGCTTTGTTAATTTGGGGCGGAGTTTAACGAAATGGTTGATGATAAGCTGGGTCATGTTATTTGGTCTTAGTTGAATACCGGGCGGTCACGAGAGCCTAATTGACACATCAGTTTTCCGGCATTACATAATTTGAAGCAAGCGGTATTTTTGAACTCCCCTAACTTTTGCTGTGGGGGTTCAATTTTCGTGCGGTTTGAAGCAGATGAAAGGGTATTATCTCCCCGAGGGAACCGTGTCTCAGAAATTGTATAAGTAGCTCCAGTGGTCCGTTATAAAGCGTTACGTAATAGTGGTCGACTTTAAACCGTAAAAAATCTTTGATGTTACATAACAAAGGTTTGAAGCGGTATTTTAAAAATCTGAGACACGGATCCCTAGATATGTTTATAAAGAGTATTTTGGGCAATTTTAATCATGTTACAAATAAAGATGGCTTTGATATCGTTGTTTGAATATTTTTTTTAAATGTTCTTATAAAATCGTAAAAAATTAAAATATTTTTTGTAAATTGGCATATTCTGATTAGATGGGATGTGTACCATTTTCATCCGTCAGCTATAAAATTGGGGAAAAATCATCAATCACGACAATAAATTAGAAAAATCCGCTTGCAGTATCGATCGTCAACAGCTACCTTAACACAGTTATGTATAGGTGATTAGGTTTGGTTTGACAATTTGAACTTATGTCTATATGGAGGAAAGGTTTACATCCGATCCTAACTTGGATATATACCATACAGTGAAATACATTTCAAACCCTCCTCTATGACAACCACTTAAAAGAAGGCTTCTTGACTGCATGAAAATTAGGTGACAGCTTAAGGCATAGTGAACATAAAACAGTCAGCTCCTTTAGGAGCTGTCTGTTTTATGTTCACTATGCTTTAAGCAGTCACCTGCCTTAAACACCAGATAATAAACACAATTTAGTGGTTGTAATAGAGAGGTTTTACTGTTTGTTAATTGTACTTACATCTTCCTCTGCCTTTCTACGTGTCTCGTCGAGATCATAGTGACATTGTGTAAGGGCGTCCTGCAGCTTCTTGATAGTGTCTGTCTGTCTACTGGCCTCCTGGCTCTTCTCTTGGTGCTTGGCCTTCAGGCGACCAATGTCAGCATTCAGCTTCTGTATCGTGTCATCTCGTATAACAACCTGAAATATGTTGGAAAGTTTTTGTATATAAATCTCTGTTGCTTTGACAATATGTGATTGAAGAATAATCTGGAATACTTTAAATCACTCTTTTCTAACATTGTGTCCTCTATGGGCCTTTATTGAAGGCATGAACATTCCCTCTTTGGAATTTCTTTGGTTTTATACTCGGCTAAACCGAAACAAAAACTATGTATCACCCAGAAACTTGCTTTTACAATTGTCACAAAGCAAACTCAAAGCCAAAAGAAAGGCATGGTCAGGCGATTTTTCCAGCAGATTGAAAGTAAAGCAAAATGCGCATTAATGCGCATTCTGCTTTACTTTTAGTCTGCTTTAAGCTACCATCTGATGAGCTAAAAATCCAAAGATTGTGGAAAAATCCTGAGAAATGGCAGCCCTGCTGAAATGATTCAGATATTATTGTAGGCTTACCTTTTCTGTGGTCTCTTTCTGTTGTCTCTGTAGAGAAGCTAGGTCAGACTTGAGTTGTTGGATAAAGTCCTCCTTGTTGTTGCCCTGGGAGGAAATAAATCACGTATAGAATCATATACACTGTACTAATTCTACATACAACATATGAGAGAAAATAGCTAATACAAAACACTTCATATCATCATAATATTATTATAATATTCACCCAGTGGTATATCGAAGTATTGATACTACATATTCCTCAATATTTGCACCACAAATGATAAATGGTGTCGAATACAGTTGGCAGCGTAAAGCAAGATAAAAGTAAAGCAGAAAAGTCCTATAGGAGCTTTCTGCTTTACTTTTATCTTGCTTTAAGCATTCAGCATCTTGCTTTAATTAAGCATTTACATGTAACTGCATTTACTGGTAATTGTCAGATATAGATGATTTGCACTATAACTCTTTGAACCTTAGTCACACATTATATGTGTCATTTGCAAAGAGTGTACCTGTAAGAAGTACACTTGTCCTATGCAAACAATGTATACTCTGATCAGAAGGCTCATTTGTCATATATTGTAAAAAATCAAAACTAAAATGTACCAAATGGTCTAGACTAAATTGAAAACTAGAATTGTCCATTTGAGGTTTCAGGGAGGAAAGGGTTAAGCTATGGCAGAAAGTATCAAACATTAACTCACTGTGAGTTGGAGGTTGTCTATCTTGGACTGCATGGTGGTTTGTTCTATACTCATGTTCCTGACCTGGTCCTCTAGACGGTTGATCTCATCCAGCTGGTTGGAGCTGCGCTTCTTTAGCTCATCTAACTGAGACTCCAGGTTAGTGATGGACACTTTCTTAGCCTCAACCTGTACAGTAGCATAAAACAGTATTAGATTAACCTGCCTCTGTGATGCTCTAACTTATTACTACAGGGCTCTAGATTAGGGGTAGTCAACTGAACAAATTCAAACATTTTCTCACTCATTTTAGGACCAATCCTATGGTGTTACTATTCATTAGAATTGTCTCGAAGAAACAATTCTACTGAGTAGTAACACCATAGGGTTTAATGCAGAAATAAAGATTTTAGTTTGTGAAAAACTACCCTTATATGGAGCAATACTAGCAAATAAGAGAAAACATTTTCATTATATCATTAATCAATTACAAGCTAGTATTTAAATAAATAGCACTCACTACGATTGAAATGTGTTGAGGTACAATATTTCAATGCCCTTTTCAAGGGTAAACGTTTATGAAAGAAGTAGTTCACAATTTATGTTTACATTTGTAATATGGAAAGTCATGGAATTAGTATACATGGAATATTTGTTTCTGATACAAATTTTAAAAGATGCCCAGTTATCCAACCAACTGTCATTTTTAACCCTTTACTCCATAGCTTGTTTCTGGAATTGAAAACAGGTGACCACTTAAAACAAGTTGAAAGTAAAGCAGAATGCACCTTAACCCTTTACCTGATAGCATTATTTCTAGTATTGAAGATATGTGACTACTTAAAGCAGGTTGAAAGTAAAGCAGAATGCGCCCTAAGGCGCATTCTGCTTTACTTCCAGCCTGCTTTAAGCTATTAACTGCTAGAATAAGGAAAGTATTAAATATGACACATATTCATTACGGTATAATTTGGATCTATTTTCTTCAGCGGATGAAGAAAATGAATGTGCTAAAAGTCGCTTCTATGAGGAAAGGGTTAAGGTGCATTCTGCTTCACTTTCAGCCTGCTAGGATATAGACAATACTTCTGATACATATTCATGATTGTATAAATAGAGGATCTTACATGAGTGCTCATTATTTATCATTTTTAATAAACGAGTTGACTCAAATAATATGAAGCAAGCCTTGGCGAGCATCATATTAATTCTAGTTAACGAGTTTATTAAAAATTATAAGTAATGAGCACGAATGTGAGATTCTTTTTATCACATAAATTTTTTAAACACCTTTTAAATCAAACGAAGCCGTAGTTTGTAGTCTTTCTGCTATATAGATTTTCTGCCAAAACCTGACATTGTTTACGGTAACGTCATCACAAACAACATCATTTGGTGTCCCGCTACATGCAGCGCTTGTTGACAAAAAGGTTTGGCCAGAGCCCAAAAGACCATATTTCACAAGTGGATTACGATATTTATATAATGGCTTTATTTCACTCCCAGACAGCAAGTTATGTGATAAATTGGAATAATTTTCTTCAGTAGATGAATAAATGAAATGCGTATCTATGGAGTAAAGAGTTGAGGCATGATGAGATGACATGTGAATACTGCGTATAACTATACAAGCTTACCTCAGTGCTGGAGGAGCGAAGCTGTTGTTTTAGTTGCTCAACCTCTCTCTCAAGTTGGTTAATCTGTGCAAGATATACCATGATTTCTAGTCTAGAATAGTGTTAGTTTATAATACATAATATGCAGGGTTTCAGATAAGGGGGAGTAAACTGAACAAATCCAGCATTTTCTCACTTATTTCAGCATCAAATCCTATGGTGTTACTACTCATTAGAATTGTCTCTTTGAGACAATTCTAATGAGTAGTGACACCATAGGGTTTAAAGCAGAAATAAAGATTTTAATGTTTGAAATACTCCCCTTATCTGGAACCCTGATATGCGATACAATTCAGCAATACAATAGTGCAGAGATCAATCAATCTGGTATGCCTTGTAAAGCAAGTAAAGCTGGTAGATAATTATGCTACATGGCCTTAGTCAAAATTGTATTAACTCTTTCAACACCATAGAACTGTTTGAAATATATTTATTACATTTGCAAACAGTGTAGACTCAGATCAGAGGGCTCCTATAGGAGCCCTCTGATCTGGGTCTACACTGTTTGCTTATTTAGACAAGCATTTATTAAACTACCCAGAATTCCACTGGTTCATATTTTGGTAACTAAAAAGATCCACAAGGGAACCTAACAACCCACAAGAGTTGCTAAGTGTTGAAAGAGTTGAGCAATTTGAACTTCCAAGGCACGACTATATCTCTCATAAAGGCCAAGCATTGATGAATTTATTATCAAAATGTTTGCAGAAGAAAGAATAATAATATGAACACAAGCAAAAATATCAAGTGGGCATTAGGTACAGATATTTCAATATGTAATGTGTAATTTTACATGGAACTATGATTCCTGAAAGCTTCAGAGCATTTTAAGCTTCTAGAGGATAAAGCAATAATAATATGAGCCACCTTGGAGAAGTTACTGTTAAATTTGCAAACATCATAGACCCAGATAAGCAACAGCATTTGATCAGGATCTACAACATTTGTCACTAAGTCTTGTCAAAATCATAAGCATTTTTTTTACTTATGCTACATACACTGTAGACCATGAACAGACAAAGCATTGGTGGTCCATCTTGGTCAACACTTCTTTGTTTTATTTATTCAGAATAGGCTCATTCATTGCTATATAACATCAGTACTGCAAAGCAATGTCTATATGTTTGTACACTAAAGTTCTGTGCAATTATAGGCCGCAGAAAAATATCTTCAATGTTTACACTGTCATCAGTCCTTTCGAAGAGAAGTTCTTTGCTAGAAAGAATTTGTAATGATAAATAAGACATGCTAAGATCAGACACCATAACCATATAACTAACTCCTTTGCAAATAGTGCAGACTCTGATTAGAGGGCTCCTTCTGGAGCCCTCTGATCAGGGTCTTCACTGTTTGTCATGTTTTAAAGTATTGTAGGAGCCCACTCTACCAATGTAAAGTCAATGTAAACTTGTATACATTAGAATTCAGCAGTATAAGGCTAGGCTGACATAGCCCTTTTGTAACTAAATGAAGATATTTCTCTAAACTATTCATGTATATATCTAGTGATATGTCACTTACTTTCACAAGTTCACGCAACTGTTCATTGCATAGAAGTAGAGTTAAATACCAACATATTCATATCCTTAATTATCACGCTAAATTATCATCCGTATCATTTGCAAAAACTACTCTTTAGTTCTTATAGAAATTCTGACATACTATACATGTACATTAATTCTGGCATCAAACAATTTTGAACATGATCAGATGCAGAATTCTATTGGCTTGCATATGATCTGGATCCAAACTGTTTCTAGTTGCCCTTTGATGAGATAAGGGTTAAATGGATACAGGAAACCAACATATCTAACCCTTTACCTGATAGCCTATTTCTAGAATTGAAAATAGGTTACTACTTAAAGCAGGTTGAAAGTAAAGCAGAATGCGCTTAAGGCGCATTCTGCTTTACTTTCAGCCTGCTTTAAGCTATCCTGTGCTAGAATATATAGAAAAAATTCCCTATAATATATATTCATGACTGATTAAATTGGAACTACTTTCATCAGCGGAGGTATAAATCATATTCGCTAAAAGTCGCTTCTATGGGGTAAAGGGTTAATATCAGAATAAGCGTTCCAGAATAAGGTACATGCAGTTGGTCAAAACAAGAAGGTTACAACTGGAAATACAATCAAACATTTATAAAATCTTTTTCCGCAATCTATTTCTTCTTCCTTAACCCTTTCCCCCATAGAAGCGACTTTTAGCGCATTTGATATATTCCTACACTGAAGAAAATAGTTCCCATTTATACAGTCAGGAATATGTATTATCAGAAATATTTTCTATATTTAAGCAGATAATAGCTTAAAGCAGGCTGAAAGTAAAGCAGAATGCGCCTTAAGGCGCATTCTGCTTTACTTTCAACCTGCTTGAAGTGGTTAGCAATCTTCAATCCCAGAAACGGTCTATAAGGTAAAGGGCTATCAGGGTTGTAGATAAGGCGCGTATTTGCGTAAATACGCAATTAAATACAGTAGAAAAGCAATTACTTTCAAATCCATGCGTACTGAAAATCAATTATTGAAAGGGTTTACGCAAAAGAATTCAAGCAGGCGCGTATCGTACGCAATTAGTCGCATTTCTCAAGTGTAATGACGGGATGTTTACTACAACACCGGGTGAATATTTTACCGATACACCGGTTAGACTGGTTAATTATTTCCAAGTAATAGCCTATAGGATTTATGCAGCGCCGCTTTTCGTTAGCCTCGTTTAAGTAGTAAACCAGTCACATCGTCTGCCAGAATTTCTTCTGTCAAAATGGCATCGCGCGGACGGAAAAAGCGAACCGCGCAACAAAAAAAACACATTATTCAATTACGGTCAGCTTTCCGCGAGCGAACCAGAAATAATTTGTAACGGTGTCGTGAATGAAATTTTGAATGATGCGTGTAACAGCCAAAAAAGAGGTTGTTACGACAGTGCTAAAGTTAGCAAAGTTACGGTAAAGGAATCCTGGAATAGCTTTTAAAGATTCCGTGGCTGAAAATTAATGAATCCTACACAAACATGAGCTGTTGCATTTGTGTTGAAATGAGATCGAAACTGAAATTATTGAGTGTGGGCAAACGAGGGTACAGTACAATACATCAAACATTCAGCTTGTGTTTTGTATTAAATGGAGAGAAAAAAATAGAGTAAAAAAGCAATTCATATCAAATTGATGGAGTAACGGTTTTTTGGATACTCAATTGAAATTCAGAAAACCCAATTCATAGAAAATAGAGGGAGTAAATACCCAATTAATGCAAAACCTTATCTACAACCCTGGGCTATCAACTTGTGCCTGTTCAAGATATGGTCATGTATACCCATTTAACCCTTTACCACATTGCCTGTTTCTAGATATGAAGACAGGTTGAATATAAGGCATAATGCATCTTAAGGCACATTCTGCTTTACTTTTAGTCTGCTTTAAACTTCCACCTGCTAGGACATAGAAAATATTTCTTATACCGTACTATACATTATGATATTCATCACTGTATAAAGTGAAACTATTTTTTTCAGTGGAGGAATAAATTAAATGTGTGAAAAGGGACATCTATGCAGTAATGGGCTAACATAGGTCACTCTCCTTGCGTAAGTGACACAATCTGATAGTTACTGTGAACCTTTGTTCCATGAGTTTAATTCTTCTTCAAATGAATTTGAATTCTTTTTTAAATTTGAGGATCTATATAGACCATATATAGTAAAATTGATTCGCATAAATCAAGACCATCATATGTATCCGGTTAAAAATTAAAATACTATATGTATATGTTTTATTCACATGCTTATTAATAAGTGCAAAAAACTCAGGAGATGTGGAATATCATAGTTTGGTTAAGGACACAAGGGGAACAACTCTCTTATAAGGGGAACAAACTCATGGAACAAACATTTACTCACTGTGCCCTCTAACAAATCTAAATGCTCAACGCCCTCTGCAACCTTATGTAAAGTGGTAAGAGTTATCATTTTACTTATTAACAGTTACTCTGCTAGAAACAAGAATATAATATATTCTTTACAAACAGTGTAGATACAAGTCAACAAGCTTGTGAATGAGCTTTTAATGCAATGTCTTTATCTGCTCAGAGGCAATTTAGAGAAAGTTTAGGTTACAAAACGATATCAAAATGAAAGGAAGCCCAAAGCAATTTTGGTAAAACTCTGAATTGGTCAAAATTTTAACACTTACAAAGCAGATGGACCATATTTCTAACATCAACATAGTATTTGGCTGACTGGATACCTAGCCAACTCAACTTTAGCGCCATAATTTAAGGTTCAGTAGTTTTCTAGTTCATCTTTATGTTCTATTTTACTTAAACCAGAACACAAGTATACTTGTCATTTACAAACAGTGTACTTGTAAATAGTGTATTTGTTCTAAGCAAACAGTGTAGATCCAGATCAGATGGCTCCTGAGCCATCTGATCAGGGTCTGCATTGTTTGTCAAATTGCAAATATATTACAGAAAACAACCCTAAACTATTATAAACGGAGTAAACTTGACGTGTTCATCAAAAGTTTCAGGGGTGAATGGGTTAAGCATATATGGTGAAACAACTCTGAAAAGGATGAAAAATGACCTAGTTGCCAAGAATGCCTGTCTCTCCATTTACCAGAGCTACGAGACAGTATGTATGTGTATTCTTATGACATAATTTTTATATTACAGTCATGCTATATATGTGCTGTCTTACCTTCTCCTCTCTCTTATTGTTGACTTCCTGAAGGTTGACATAGTCCATCTTCAGCCTCTTGATGGCATCTTCCCTCCTCTTCACCTGTAACAACATCAGAATATCATAGGTCAAACTGAGTTAACCCTTTCCCACATAGCATATTTCTAGTATTGAATATAGGTGTCCACTTAAAGCAGGTTGAAAGTAAAGCAGAATGCGCTTTAAGCGCATTCTGCTTTACTTTCAGCCTGCTTTAAGCTATCATCTGCTAGAATATAGAAAATATTCTGTATTATACATATTTATGAATGTATAAATTGGAACTATTTTCTTCAGGGCAAGAACAAATTGAATGCGCTAAAAGGCGCTTCTATGGGGGAAAGGGTTAACAAGTCATTCCTTGAAGGAACCCTGAAACACTCTTCATAGATTCACATTTTACGCATTTAATTTATTCTGCCACTGAAGAAAATAGTTTCACTCTAAACAGTCAGGAATATGTATCATATGAAATATTTTCTATATCCCAGCAAATGGTAGCTTAAAGCAGGCTGAAAGTAAAGCAGAATGTGCCTTGTGGCACATTCTGCTTTACTTTCAACCTACTTTAAGTGGTCAGCCCTCTTCAAAACTAGAAACAGGCTATAGGGTAATGGGTTAAACATAAAATATTCTTTCCAGTGACATGACTTGCATTTTCATACATTAGATGAGTATCTTGGCTACTGATCAGGATCACAACTTTTTTTCATGGATAGCATATAAGAATTATTAAATAAACAAAGACATGATTGAATTTTACAAATACAGCCAATGACAATGTTGAGGCAGACAACATTTCTAAAGAGATAAGAAAAGATTGATAATATGACAGGGCTCCAGAGAAGAGGGAGTAAACAGAACAAATTCAACATTTTCTCACTAATTTAAGCACCAAATCCTATGGTGTTCTACTCATTAGAAATCGTCTCGAAGAGACAATTCTAATGAGTAGTGACACCATAGGCTTTAATGTAGAAATATGATTTTAGATTTTGAAAACTCCTCTAATCTGAAGCTCTGTTAAACAATTCGCTATCTTTACCTCCAACTCCATAACATCCATCCGCTTTTTGAACATTTTTACTTTCAATTAATCCCAAACATTCATTGAAACTAAAGTCCCAACCACTACTAACTCTGTACCATTACTCTGACAATGCACAAGCTCATGCTAGCTTTGTCTTAACAACAATTCCTTATTAGCTCCGAGAATAACACTCAGTAGATGCATACATGTATAACCACAATCCCTTTTCCCTTCACAGAAATCACTTGAAACTCATCTTTGATCTACACTTTACATTTCATGTTCACAGTTATGAATGGACAATTATTTTATACTACTATTCCCTCATAACATTCCTAATATGTATTGTGTCTTCTTTCACTCATAAACTTAACTCCAATATCCTACATAATAGTACATATACAGAAGCGCTCCACGGTAATGACAACATTAAATAAAGACTTGAATATAGTGTTATAAACAGGTATCAGCTTAAAGCAAGTTGAAAGTAAAGCAGAAAGCTCCTTTAGGAGCTTTCTGCTTTACTTTTATCTTGCTTTAAGCTAAAATTTGCTTTTAAAAACATAAAATAAGTTTTCTTTGAATGCTCCTACAAGTGAGGTTTTACTGTAACACACCAATGGTTCAGCTCTCTTTATCAACGCTAATCATCTTTTGTTGAAATGCAAATGATTTTGCATAATGAGAACTCATTCAGGGTAAAGAATGAGCGGGTTTATTGGAGTCGTAGAGTGTAGGGTTATGTATTGTTTATCTCAGATGCTAGATAAACTAGTATCATGTACTCCGATCTCTGCCGTGTTTAGTAACATAAAGATCGTCACCTGGCAGTGACAATAGGACATTCGGTGGGCTTGGGTTGGGGTTTATATTACAGATGTAGTGTTTGAGTAGATATACTAGTACATACATGTTCATAGCTTGTCAAATGCTACTTTATTTAACCCATCACCTTTTATTTATTTCCCCATTGAAGAAAAAAACACCATTTTATATTATCATGAATATGAGATATAAGATCTTGTCAGATGGTAGCTTAAAGCAGGCTGAAATTTAAACAGAATGTGCTTTAAGGAGCATTCTGTTTTACTTTTAATCTGCTTTAAGTCGTCACCTGTAATCAAAACTAGAAACAGGCTACATCTATGGGGTAATGGGTTAACCCTATACCTGATAGCCTATTTCTAGTATTGAAGACATGTGACTACTTAAAGCAGGTTGAAAGTAAAGCAGAATGCGCCTTAAGGCGCATTCTGCTTTACTGTCAGCCTACTTTAAGCTATCCTGTGCTAGAATATAGAAAATATTCCCTATAATATATATTCCTAACTGATTAAATTGGAACTATTTTCTTCAGCGGAGGAATGAATTATATTTGCTAAAAGACGCTTCAATGGGGTAATGGGTTAAGAGTTGACCATGAGTTTGACAGGTAATACCTATAACAGCTTTTTGCATGAATGTTATAATGCATTAAGTTGACATCTGTTAAGAATACTCACATTGGGGGTTTTTTGTTCTTTTTTTTAAGGAAACAAAACCCAAGTTCGGGTATTCAAATGAATCACAGAGTGACAATTGTAACAAACTCTTAACATATCTTGAAACACTAATGAAAGCTGAAACCAACAAAATCACTTTTAAACATCACCTCATATCATGCTGATTTAACAAACTGTTCAAAATTTCTTTCCTAAAAATTTAGTTATTTTGCATACTGAATGGATCTTAACCAGTCACCAAGTTACTTAGTAACTAATCTGGATCAAAACAGTTTTCAAATGCATGCTTGGTTGTGTTTTGAAGGATAATGGTTAAAAACATATTTGGAACTTAAAATAACACAACTTAAACATTGCTCCTTTACCTGAACAAGCAAATCAATTTGCTGAAAAAGTATTAAATCCACCAGTTAACAAGATCTATCATTTTAAAATACAGTACTATCTAGATCTCTGGGACCCGTTTCATAAAACTTCGTACGACAAAAAGGGTTGTAAGTAAAAACTTGAAAATACATTTAATTTCTGACTTCTCCATCTAGTTCTGTCTTGTGACATCTCTTTGGAATCGTCTTGAAAAGACTATTCCAAAGAGATGTCTCAAGACAGAATAATAATTGAGACTTATATAATCTGACTTACGACAACATTTGTTGTACGAAGTTTTATGAAACGGACCCCTGCAGAATTAGATATCACAACAAGTGGCAGTAATACTAAGATAGTGCAAAGCAGCAAACAGTTACAATGCGTCCTCTGTACAACAACACCCAATGGGAGACAACAATTGTGTGTGTTGTTCGGAGGGAGTTCTTACAGGGAGGGAAATTGGCTTACACTTGCAAACAGCTTGAATCCAGATCAGACGCTGCGTAACGCAGCATCTGATCTGGATTCAAGCTGTTTGTCGAATCGTCATTATGTTTTTTCTGTCAAAATATCCAATATGTGACTTTGAGAAAACCAGCAGACGACCATTTTAAGCAGACGATATTACAGCCGTAAAAGTGTTAGACAAATTGTCTTGTTTGGGGAACAGCTGCAAGCATTGTTGTAAGGAGATAATCATTGCTCACAGTGCTGTTGTAAGGAAGGAGCACTGTACATGTATTCATGGCTTCATATATTTTCCTATTTTCATGCTTCTGCTCTGTTCCAAAACAATAGTCACAGTAAGTTTTTCCCTACAACTCAACAGGTGGCTATCTGAAGAAGCTTGAAAGCAAATAAGAAAGCTCCTGTATGAGCTTTCTGCTTCACTTTCAGTCTGCTTCAAGCAACCACTTTTCTTCATCCACAACATTGAAAAGTACACTGAAGGAAAGGGGCTATGAAATAGCTTACCTCTGAGTTGAGGACGTCCTGTTCACTCTGTGCGTTGATGGCGAAGGCCTGTATACGAGCCTCAAGGCGGCCATTCTCTTCTACAGACTCTCTGTACTGAGCCTTCACCTGGGCTAACTCATGCTCCAACTGCTGAATAGTTATCTCCCTTCTGGACAGCTGTAACACAGAGCACAATCCTCAATTAACATCTAGTACTCAATAACACAGAGCACAATCCTCGCTTGACCCTTTCCTCCCTTAAACCTCAAATGGACAATTCTATTTCTCAATTCAGTGACAAGTCCAGTCTATTTTTGACTTCTAAAGGTTGATTTTTACAATATATATCAAAATGACAGTGTAGACCCTGATCAGAGGGCTCCTTAAGTCTACATTCATTGCATAGGACAAGTGTTCTCCTCACATGTACACTGTTTGCAAATGACGCATATAAGTGTGAATAGGGTTCAAGGAGTTAACACCCAGTACTCCATAAAACACTACTTGTTATGCCTATTATCATTCCTACACTTGGGGAAAGTAGTCCCCCCCCCCCCCTAGATGGTTCTGAAGGAGCATTCTGCTTACCTTTCAACCCACTGTATGTGGTCACCTGTCTTTAAAACTAGAAACAGGCTATGGGATAAAGGATCTACCACATTCTAATTCAAATATTTCAACGAAAGCAATAATATATCAAGTGTGGAAAGCTTGGAAATTGGAATCACATCATCATTTTGTTATATCTACCTAAACAAGAATTCCTTGGAGTCAAATGTCTGGCCTATTTCTACTTTGCTCATCAATCTACACATAAAGATGCCAGTGGCAAAGAAATATTTTAGTCTTGCTTTCACTACAATCATCTTCTGAGGTAGACAAATAGGGTCGAATATTATATAAAGCTTCTTCTAAGTTGAGTCTGAGATATTCTCAAGCATTTGATTTATCTCAGACTCAACTCATATGCTTTATAACAATGGGGCAAGGACTGTTTTGGCTCAGTATCATCAACACTTTATATGGCGTAGAGAATCTTGTAGATTTTACAAAATGTAGACTACTTACACTGTCATCAGTTTTCCGTTTCACCTCATCCGAGTTCATTAGTTCCATCTCCATTTTCTGTATGGCCTGTTCTTTCTTTGCCCCCTCCTCTCCAACCTCTCTCATACTGGCCTGTAGACGACTGATCTGCTCCTCCCGAGATAATAGCTAAAACAACAATAGTAAACATTAGTGAGAAATGGTATTGAGAATTTCATTGACAGGGTTAGAAATTAGCTAAAAATTACACTTGCATTTTTTTGTGAGTGACTTTTGAACTTACTCGCAAAATGCAAAAACTACTCGCGAAAGTTAAACTGTCATTAACATATATGTTTTAACTTTTAACCCGACACAGACTTGTGTAGAAATCAAATACGATCTACCTACACTTCGTGTATTCATAGTTGTACATCTGTGGTTACAGCTGACAAGGGATAAGATCTTGATTTTCATATCTATGTGTACATACCAAAGGGGTATTTTTCTTACATTTTATGATATTGGGGAGAATGCATGCTGTATGCATTATGCAGACCGCACACGATTTCATTACTCGAAAATTAGGTCAGGTTTAGATCGCCAATCCGTCTACGATACAAACGTTTTTTTCACTGGTCGTATATTTCAGGGCTGTGGTTAATAAACAGTATGTCACAGTAGAATTAGAAGTATACTTGTACTCGTGAGAGTCTTTTAAATGGCCTCGTCTTTGAAGTACGGTTTTGGTTGTTGAGTCTGTGATCAGAATTGTTTACACATCGGAACTCCAAAATAGCAACGTGCGCGTTTCATTAGCCAATGAGAATTGGGAGAGTCATTCTTACAGACAAAAAAGAGGTTGAAACTGCCCGAGAAGCTATGATTGGCTTACGAAAAGTATTCGCTTGTCTACTCGTCCATTTCCGCCACTCGAAATTTTACGGAATAAACCGAGCATAGTCTTACAGACGCTATAGACTGCTATACTGTGTTTAGCAGTCCGAAAAACCGTACTCGCATTTTTTTGCGAGTTCGTGGAAAAATCACTTGCAATTTACAAATTCCACTCGCATTTTGCGAGTATGCGAGCTTAAATTCGAACACTGATTGACAACTTAATTTTGTGGAAATCAAAATTCTTATGGTATCTTTTTTTGTGATTTTTGTAGAAAAATAGTTTTTATATCCAAATGTTTTAGCGTGTAAATTATCTTTTCTTTTAATACATTCAAAGTTTTGTTAAAATATTACCCCATCAAGATTCTTTTTTATGACTTTTTATGTATTCCTCTACTGAAGAAAATGATTACAATTAATACAGTCATGAATATGCACCATAAAACATAGTTCCTATATTATAGCAGATATTAGCTTAAAGCAGGCTGAGATTAAAGCAAAACATGCCTTAACATTTTCCCCCATATATAGAAGCGCCTTTTAGCACATTTAATTTATTCCTCCATTGAAGAAAATAGTTACAATTTATACAGTCATGAAAATGTACCATAAAAGATATTTTCTAAAGTCTTATAGATGATAGCTTAAACCAGGGTGAAAGTAAAGCAGAATGTGCCTTAAGGCACATTCTACTTCACTTTCAACCTGCTTTAAGTGATCCCCTCTCTTCAAAGCTAGAAACAGGCTATGAGTTAAAGGGTACCTACAGGGTTTATGTTACTATGTTCATGTACTATCCAACGTAAAATAAATATTGTCTGCGTCTAACTGTCTACAATCTTACCTGTGTTGAGGCCTGGGAGAGTTTCTCATGTAGAATGTTGACCTCAGCTTTCAGCCTGGCTGTTTCTTCCTCCTTGTCGGACATCTTCACCTTGTACATCGTCTCAGACTGACCATTCATCAGCTCTCTCTCTTGTAGTATGGCCTGGAGTCGGTCAACCTACAGACCAATAGTTACAATGTTAGACCAGTGTACTACCATTCCACCACATACAGACTTATACAGTATGGGCATGCTTAACCCTTTACCCAATAGAAATGCCTTTTAACGCATTTAATTCATTCCTCCATTTAAGAAAATAGCTCCAATTTATACACTCATAAACATGTACCAAAGAAAAAAGTGTCTATATCCTAGCAGCTGGTAGCTTAAAGCAGGCTGAAAGTAAAGCAGAATGTGCCTTATGGCACGTTCTGCTTTACTTTGAACCTGCTTTAAGTGGTCACCATCTTCAATATTAGAAACAGGCTATGGGGTAAAAGGTTAAAAGTTCTATTTCCCTGATTTCCCACATAAACCCTTTGAACCCTTAGATATAGTCCCGCATATAGGCGTCCTTTTCAAACAGTATACATGTGAAAAGTGCACTTGCCCTATGCAAACAGGGAATAACCATATCAGAGGGCTCCTTATAGAGCCCTCTGATCTGGGTCTTCACTGTTTGTCATAATGCAAAACATTGACAAAAATAACCCTTAAAAGTCAGATATGGACTAGACTAAAATGGAAACTGGGATTGTCCATTTTAAGTTTCAGGGAGAAAAGAGTTAAACTGGACCGTTTGGAAAAAGCTATTCAACTGATATCACTGTTGTTTACAGATGGCTATCTCAAATCACTGCTTTTTGCAATATGTTCCTTACAGTTCTTTGCAGAGAAAGTAACAATACGAGACTGGAAGGCAGATCAGGACAATGGAAAGAAATAAATTGTAAGGAAAGACTTAGTACAGAAAGGCAACACATGTTCAATGTTCTTACCTCTCTGACGGCTGAGGCATGCTTGTTGTGTAACTGATGTATGTCCTTCTCCATCTGCTCCATACGTCGTTCAGTCTCCTGGTTCTGAACCAACGAAAAACAACACAATACAGTCATATACTACTGGTTTGTTTATTGGAAGAATGGTTCCATTTGTTTAACTCTTTCAACACCATGGACCTGTACACTCATTACAATTGGAAACAGTGTAGACCCTGATCAAAGGGCTCCTATAGGAGCCATTTGATTTGGGTTTACACGGTTTGCTAATTTATACCAGGGTCTACACTGTTTGCTAATTCAGAGCACTGTTTATTAAACTTCCCAAAATTCAAAGTAGACTGGTTCATGGTTTGGTAACTAAAAAGGTCCACAAGGGAACCTAATAATCCACAAGAGTTACTTACTATACTTAGTGTTGAAAGAGTTGAAGTAAGATGAAAGTAATGCAGATAACTCTTGACATATCAGCATTAAAATCTAGGCTTAAGCAGGATTTGTCTCAAGTTATCCATTTTATCTGATGTAATAAATATTGAAAGTTGGACAAAGACTGACCCAAACCAAACGCAAGTGAGATGTTAATGTTAAACTTCGATATCTCAGACTTGCTTAATTGGTTGTTTTTTTATTTCTACTGTTGAATTTCATTATCTTGACCTCGCTTAATACAAACATATTCTTATTTTAAAATTAATATGTGTCTAGGTAATGTTTTAACTTTATCATAAGGATGTGTTCAAGTTAACCCCTTATCCCATAAATAAGCCTTTTTAAGCATTTAATTTTATCTTTTTATGAATTTAACTTTTTCATTCACTGAAGGTCCACTTTATACAGTCATGGCTATGTACCATATTAAAAAAATTCTATATTCTAGAAGATGGTAGCTTAAAGCTGGCTGAAAGTAAAGCAGAATGTGCCTTAAAAGGCATTCTGCTTTACTTTTAGCCTGCTTTAGGCTACCATCTACTCAGATAAAGGAAATATTTCTTGTGTTGCATATTCATGACTGTATCAAATGGAACTATTTTCTTCAATGGAGGAATTAATTAAACATGCTAGAAGGTGATTCTATGGGGTAAGGGGATAAGTGATTTCGAGATATCAAAGCTTGACTTATAACATTTCTAAAGACAATAAATTATCTGATTTAAAGAATCAATCATATGATTACTTTTTCAAAGCTCCTTACCTTTCCAGCTCCTGCTTTGAGGTCATCTCTGAGTTGTTTGATTACATCTCCACGGTGCTGGGCTGTTCCAAGTGCTTCGCGTAGCTTTTCTTCAATCTCACGATTCTCATTTCTCAGTTTCACAGTAGCATCATGGCGTTCAGCAACCTACGAAACAATTGTTAAACTTTAGAATCAAAACAATCATTCTACTACTTTACTCATAATTTAGTTCACTTTTAAAGTACATGCATTGTTTTTCTTCCTTTATAAATATTTGCTTCCCATTCAGCACACTAATTTGCCATATACCAGATAAAACTAAACCAAGACTACCAAAGAAGAGGTCAAAAGGGTTTCAAATTTTCTATCATTTATTTTTTATTTTTTCTACTACACCCTATACTGTGATTTCCCATGTTTAAATTTAGACTTAAGGTGTAGACGATACCCTTAAAAGGATATTCAATCCTGACATGTATCTAGAACAATTCAGCTTTTAGCATTATAGAATCTTGATAAGTTAAAGTGTGTGATTTTACTTGAATTTGTAAGCCATTGTAATGTCTACCATCAATTAACTATATCACTGTGCAGTGAGCATATGAATATTGTTTAATATATTGCTATAATAACTCTTCATCTAGTGTTTGAAGCTCTCGTCACTTTAAACTAATATGTAACATCAATTCATGGTAAATACTTTATTCTACTGTTCAATTGAGGTATTCATTTACTGTTAGTTTGCCTTAAGGCACATTCTGCTTTACTTTCAACCTGCTTTAAGTGGTCAGTGATCTTTAATATTAGAAACAGATTATGGGGTAATGGATTAATATAACACTAGTTTGAATGTACATGTATTATTATCAAGGTACAAAATATACAAAATGTACATGGGAGTTCTTGTAATTATTTCAAGAGTTAGAGAAACAAACATTGGCGTAATAGTTTTAGACAGACAAATTATATACACTGTACCAGAAAGGCTGAGAAGATTAAGATACTAAAATCCATTTCCACTTACATAACAATATACACGTACATGTAACAGGTTAATACTTGTGTGACTAAACTAGGAACACGTGTATATAGTGAAAGAAACATTGATCTATAGAATTATGTCAAATAATTTGTATCTAATTTACACAATGCATGAGTCAATAACAAGAAAAACAGTTTATACTTTGACTATTAAAAAAGAAGAGCTCTTGTATTATATTTCATGCAATATTTAACAGATCTAATCATGCATTTTCAAGAGGGAGTTGTGTGAAAGACAAAGCTTTAAACAGTTGAGAATCTATTTAAAAGCCACATGCCATATAAGGTTACAACCAACATGCAAATCTGAAGCAGCGAAAAATGGAGCACAGTTTATTTGATTTATGTAAAAAGGCCTTTAGAATACAGTTTTTATAGGCAGCAATTTGCACAGTTTAACATTTCCCCAATAGCTTGTTTCATTTAGTATTAAAGATAGAAAATTGCTTAAAGCAGACTGAAAGTAAAGCAGAATGTTTCTTAAGGAACATTATGCTTTACTTTCAGTCGTTTTAGGCTACACTCTGCTAAGATATAAAAAATATTTTTTATGGCACTTTCTTTAGTGGAGGAATAAATCAAAGGCATAAAAAGGCATTTCTATTGAGTAATGGGTAAAGATGAAAATATAATTTTGAAGCATTGAATTGTTACTACCTACAAAATATGAAATTCAATTAATAGGCAGAATTGCAAGAAAGAGAATCTTATATTATTTCATTGAAGAACAGTAAAACCTCTCTATTATGGTCACTAAATATAAGGCTAATTCATTGTATAAAAGAAAGGCGACAGCTTAAAGCCAGGTGACAGTAAAACAGAAAGCTCCTGAAGGAGCTTTCTGTTTTACTGTCACTTTGTTTTAAGCAGTCACCTGTCGCAAACCCCTAATAACTAAGACAATTTAGTGGTTGTAATAGAGAAGTTTTGCTGTAAAACATTTTTAAAAGAAAGTACTGAAGAAATGAAGTATAAATATGAGTTATGTTTGCCACAACAAATATTAGCAAAACTGAGACTCTGGAATTGCTTGGAGAAAATCAGTAAACATGGAAAATTTTGTCTTGAAGTTTGATGTCAGCACAATGGAGTGAAAAGCGAAACCTGTCTCCTTTTGCTTCCTGTCTGGGCATGACAAAAACTATAAATAGCAGATGCATAGTATATGTTTAAAAATATTTGTTAATTTGTTAATATGATGACAGTTTTGATAGATAGAAGCTGATACTACATAGCTTATGAGTTAACATTATATAGTCAAACTTGTTTCCAACAGTCATTCACTTAACCCTTTACCCCATAGCCTGTTTCTAACATTGAAGACTGTATGATTACTTAAAGCAGGTTGAAAGTAAAGCAGAATGCGCCTTAAGGCGCATTCTGCTTTACTTTCAGCCTGCTTTAAGCTTCTACTTGCTAGAATAAAGAAAATATTCTTTATGATACATATTCATGACCGTAAAAATAGGAACTATTTTCTTTAGTGTAGGATAATAAATATGATGTGCTAAAAGGCGCTTCTATAAGGGAAAGGGTTAAAGTTCACTGGGCAGTTCTTATTAAACACAGGTACTTACTGAACTCTTTGAATATTGTGTAATATTTTTGTCTGCTACAATTATCATCTGCTACTGTTCTTTTCTTAATTTCTTTTCAAAACAGGGCCAGGGTGTCAAACAGTTTCAATCCTGATGAGATGCCCCATTTTGTGGCGTCTCATCAGGACCCAAATCATTTGCAAAGGATATGCTGGTTTCACTGCTAGCATGCCAAGCGGTAAGTACGGACAAAACAAAGGCAACAATTTAGCTTCATTGTCAGCTTTCTGTATCTATTTCAGAATGATTCTTCTACAAATGACCATTAAACTCAAGTTTGACTTTGATTAAAGTGTCCACATTATAGCTTTCCTGAACTGTTAAAGCTGATAATTTACATACAAAATACTCGGAACACCCATGCTAGTACAGTCCAAACTTGATACTTCAAACTCACGTTAGTTTGAACATACCCATATTTCAAAGTTTAAACTTGGCTTAACCCTTAAAAATCTTCTCTTTTTTTTCTTTTTTTTTCTTTTACAAATAAAGCTATTTTGAAATATGTGGAAACTTAAACAATATTAACTCTTTGTTAGACACAAATATATATGAATATATAGTAGAAAACACATAAAATATTTGTTGAACCTACTTCAGTCTTGTCTTGTCTTAATTTCTCCACCTAAAAGTTGTCAAGTTGTGTCACAGTGTTATCATGCATAATAGTTGCCATTTACAGTGACACCTCTCCAAACTGGACACAGTTGTGAAACTGCCGAGCAGTTCTACTTGTAAAACTAGATGCCAACGGACAACATCCGGAGCCCGCCGGCACAAATTATTGCCTGTGGGCATCTAGTTTTACAAGTCGACAACAAAAGTTTTTGTCTCTAGGCCAGTGGGTAACAGGTGGCAGCTTAATGCAGGATGACAGTAAGGTAGAAAGCTCCCATAGGGAGCTTTCTGCCTTACTGTTATCCTGCATTAAGCAGTCATGATTCATTCTGTCTTTTATGGTCTACCTGTTTCAAAAGAGTGTCCAGTTTTGAGAGGTTTTACTGTATATGTAAACATGTCTTAGAATGGGTATACATGTATTTTGTTTTGTCACTTATTCAAGTAAATATGACAAACCATTGCAAAGTTTTTTGAAATCCTAAAAAGTTTAACTCCTTATTTAACCCTTTCACTATCAATGACGTCATAAAGTGCATTTGCAAACAGTTTTGATCCTGATCAGACGCTGTGGCGTCTGATTAGGATCAAAACTGTTTGCTACTTGTTTTGAAATAACGTGAGCTATACTGCCTTAATTCAAACTTTCAAACGTTATAGCATACAACAATATTGAAGCAGACGACAATATGTTGGGGATAGGGGTAAAAACTTCATGATATATTTGATCATGAAAGGGTTAAGAAAGTAAAAACGAAAATAAACATTATCTAAAGTCCAAAATCATTGCCTAGTCAACAGCCATGCTAACAATAGCTATAGAATACATGTACAGTAAAACCTGTTTTTAGCAGCCAATCAACATATATGCTAGTTTTCACAAAATGCAGAACAAAAGTAATGCAGAAAGCTCCTGCATTAAGCGCTATTATCTTTATTGAAGATAGCATTTTCATCTTCTTTTAATTGGCCACAAACACAGGTTGTATCGTATATCCATGAAGAACTGGCTGCACAATCCAGAATACAAAATTCTAAATATACAAATCTGCGATCAGTCACCATTCTATAAAACCAAACATTTTAAACAGCTAAATGAAGGACATAAGAAATGCCAAAAAGTTCCTCAAGGAGCCTTTGACCTTTGTCCTGCATTAAGTGACCACCTGTCAAATTATCTTAATCCCTTCACTGCCTTACTCCTAGTACAAACGTTATTTGGAATAGCTTGGATCCTGAACAGATGCCGTGTAACACAGCGTCTGATCAAGATTCAAACTGTTCAGCACTCATTTCAATATTTCTTAATCAAAACTTACTAAAATTTGTGTTTGAGAAATAACAAGAGCATGTCCCAGTTACACGAATGCCCCCGATGATACAGGGAGGGGAATCCAGACTATCAAACGTAAAAGTTAGAGAGCTGAAACTGTAGTGGAGCGCCATTTTGAGGACTTCAAGGGCCATTACTCCAAAGGGCCTAGCATAAATTGGTGCCGCTGGTTATCCAAATTGGTCTCCATTTTATGTCAACAAACATTTTCAGAAAGTTTGGTGAAGATCAGATGAAAAGCAATGTGTTTGTGAAACACAAATGCCCCCAGCCAGCGTCATGTTCTGTAATGTAATGCTTATTTGCAAAAGTAGGTCAAAAGTCATGGTCACATGGTAAATGAAACATTGGCATGGTTGAACAAGTCTTAACACAAGAAACATACAATGTACATGTACATACAAAGTATGGAAGCTCTAGGCCTACTGGTTCAAATGTTATAGGCATATAAAGATTTATACAAAAGCCGGTCAAAGGTCAAGGTCACAAGGGCAAAAGCGTAGGTATGGTTGGAAAGGTCTTGACACAAGAAATATATAACCAAAATATGAAAGCCGTAGGCCTACTGGGGTAAATGTTATAGCCATTTAAAGATTTTAACAAAAGTAGGTCAAATGTCAAGGTCACAATGTCAAAAAGTTTTGTATGGTTGGAAAGGTCTCGCCACTGGGAAGACACCTGCCAAGTATAAAAGGCCCAGGTGCAAAAATGCAAAAGTTATAGCCAAGGTTAAGGTTTTTGGTTAAAGTTTGATTAAATAGGTCAAAGGTCGAGGTCAAGGTCACATGTTCATAGACTTTGGTATAGTTGGAAAGGTCTTAACACAAGAAATATGCATACAAAATATGAAAGCCCTGGGCCAACTGGTGCAAATTATATAGCCATTTAAAGATTTTTACAAAAGTAGGTCAAATGTCAAGGTCAAGGTTACAAGGTCAAAAAGTTTTATATGGTTTGAAAAGTCTTGCCATGAGGAATACACATGCCAAGTATAAAAGGCCCAGGTTTAAAAATGCATAAGTTATAGCCAAGGTTAAGGTTTTTGGTTAAAGTTTGATTAAATAGGTCAAAGGTCAAGGTAAAGGTCACATGGTCAAAGATGTTGGTATGGTTGGAAAGGTCTTGACAAAAGAAATATGCATACAAAATATGAAAGCCCTGGGCCTACTGGTGCAAATGTTATAGCCATTTAAAGATTTTTACAAAGGTAGGTCAAATGTCAAGGTCAAGGTTACAAGGTCAAAAAGTTTTATATGGTTGGAAAGGTCTTGCCATGAGGAATACACATGCCAAGTATAAAAGGCCCAGGTTTAAAAATGCAAAAGTTATAGCCAAGGTTAAGGTTTTTGGTTAAAGTTTGATTAAATAGGTCAAAGGTCATGGTCAAGGTCACATGGTCAAAAATGTTGGTATGGTCGGAAAGGTCTTGACAAAAGAAATATACATACAAAATATGAAAGCCCTGGGCCTACTGGTGCAAATGTTATAGCCATTTAAAGATTTTTACAAAAGTAGGTCAAATGTCAAGGTCAAGGTCACAAGGTCAAAAAGTTTTATATGGTTGGAAAGGTCTTGCCATGAGGAATACACATGCCAAGTATAAAAGGCCCAGGTTAAAAAATGCAAAAGTTATAGCCAAGGTTAAGGTTTTTGGTTAAAGTTTGATTAAATAGGTCAAAGGTCAAGGTCACATGGTCAAAGATGTTGGTATGGTTGGAAAGGTCTTGACAAAAGAAATATACATACAAAATATGAAAGCCCTGGGCCTACTGGTGCAAATGTTATAGCCATTTAAAGATTTTTACAAAAGTAGGTCAAATGTCAAGGTCACAAGGTCAAAAAGGTTTGTATGGATGGAAAGGTCTTGATACAGGGAAGACACATGCCAAGTATAAAAGGTCCAGGTACAAAAATGCAAGAGTTATAGCCAAGGTTAAGGTTTTTGGCACAGACAGACGGACGGACGTTCTCACAGTTGGACATTTGTTGGGTACCCAATAGTACACTAAAATACCCAACAATAACAATAGGGCAATCACGGAATGAATGGAATCTATTGTTCTCCCTACCCAACAAAGGACCTTTCGTGCGCTCGGACGGACAGACGGACGGACGTGCCACCGAAATGGGTTAGAGGGCCTTTTCTTTTGTTATTTTCTTTTGTTTGAATAACGGGCCACGGCCAGAAAAGGCCCTCTAACCCATTTCGGTTGTGCGGACGGACAGACGGACGGACGAACCAACAGACATGACAAAAACTATATGCCCCCAAATCGTAGATTCTGGGGGCATAAAAACAGACAATTGTTTAAAAGCAGATGACACCATGGCAGTGAAGGGGTTAATTATGAATGGTGGCTGACCACAGATTTCACTGTTAACTAAGTCTCTGACAAAGTCCTTGGAAGTCAATCATGTATAATTCTAATCAGTAAATACATTGATTTCTAAGTACTCTATCATCTGAATACCACTGATCAACAAATGCATACATTTATTGCATGTTAAGTACTGCCTTTGTAAATTTATACTTGATTTCCATTATAAAGTAAGGTCAAACTTCTATGACTTTGTGTATAAAGTGATGAATGAAAAAACCGACAAAAAACAAATTTGGCAATCTTTAACCCTTTCCTCCCTGAAACTCCAAACAAACAATTCCAATTTTCAATTGAATCTTGATCATTTTCACTAGTTATGATTGTTTTTGTCCATGTATTTCACATGACAAACAGTGCAGACCCTGATCAGAGGAATTCTAAAGGGTCTTCATTGTTTGCATAGGACAAGTGTCCTCTTCACATGTACACTGTCTGCAAAGGATGTATGACTAAGGTTCAAAGGGTTAAAGACATGTGACTGCTTAATGCAGGAAAAAGGTAATGCAGAAAGCTTCTGTTGGAATTATCTGAATAACTCTTGTCCTGCATTTAACTGTTACTTGTCCTAAAGGCTAGACAAATGCATCTAATCATACAAATTTCAGAGCAGTTGAAACAGTACCAACAATCTATCAATTCATTCAGAAAAGAATATAAAACGCATATTTCAAAACTTTTATTACTTGTTACTGAATGAAACAAAACCGTAATAGTGACATGCATAAACAACAATCTTTCATGCACTTTTGACACAGCACTATAAATACCAACATAACTTCAATATTGCATTCAAACAAGGACATAAAAATCAATATCAGGTGGAGGCATTGTGCAAAGGGGAATAACTGCAACAAGGGAGAGAACTCACCTCAGATGTAAGAGCTTCTCTGGTATCTTTGGATGATGACTGGAGTTTCTGCAGACTGTTGGTCAACATCTGAATCTGCAAGTAAGATAATAAACATGTCATATTGGAAAAGTCTGTAACATCTGTCAGATAGGATATACAGAACATAGAACAGAACAGAACATATTTTATTTTTTAATTTATACATACAGTATCTCGTCAATACAAAATATTATACAGCAGAAGCCTTAACCATCTCCTCCCTGAAACTTCAAAATTAATGGACAATTCTAGTTTTAAATTGAGTTTTGTCCATTTCTGACTTTTTAGGGTTGATTTTTACAATATATGTCAAACTGGCAAATGGTGTAGACCCTGATCAGAGGGCTCCCTAAGGAGCACTCTGATCAGGGTCTACCCTATTTGCATAGGACAAGTGTGCTCCTCACAGGTATGCTGTTTGCAAATGACGCATATATGTGTGACCAGGGTTCAAAGAGTTAACTCAGCGAAAAAATCTGAAACATTATATCGCGTCTAATTATCACATTACAAAACAACTATGAGACTTCTAAATATTGGTAGAAAAGACCATTTAGTTTTACTTGAATAATGATAATTAGGAAATATAATAAGATATTGTCACTTTATTTTCATCTATTAGCAGTATAAAACATAATTTATATAGCTTTAACTATTAAAATCCTTATGACTAAACAAAATCTTTGTACCCATGCAACTCAACTCTATCTGAACTCTTTCAACACTAAGTAACTCTTGTGGGTTATTAAGTTCCCTTGTGGATCATTTTACTTACCAAAACATGAACCAGTCTTCTTGGAATTCTGGTTTGTTTAATAAATACTAGTCTAAATTAGCAAACAGTGTAGACCCTGATCAGAGGGCTCCTAAAGGAGCCCTCTGATCTGGGTCTACACTGTTTGCAAATGTTATGAGTACATTTTAAACAGGTCCATGGTGTTGAAAGAGTTAACAAAATAAGTCATAATTTGTAAGTCTAATATGGTGCAAAACAAACATGTATGTATACTAGAGTAAAATAGTGCAATGTCTAGCTATATGGTATACAATAACTGGTATTAACCCACATCTCTATGAAAACACCTTAGAGAGCCTATACCAAATCCTCCACGACAGTTTTCATTTATGGTGTTGAATACAGTTTGCAGGTTTAAACAAGATGAAAGTAAAGCAGGAAGCTTCTTTAACCCATTATACTACAGTGGAGAATCTTTCCCGTTTAAACGCAAACGTACGCAAACGCAAAGCACTAAAACGTAGAAAATAACAACCTTTGGACAATTCTGATAATTCTTGTTTATCTTGGTAGCAAACAGTTTGGAGCCTGATCAGACTCCGGGTTACCCGACGTCTGATCTGGTTCCAAACTGTTTGCACTGCAAATAATAGTTTTAGCGTAAACGCGTTTATTGGGAAAGAATAACAGATTCTCCACTGTATAGTCTGTCCTAGAATTAAAAATAATTATGTGACCACTTAAAACATGTTGAAAGTAAAGCTGAATGCTAAATCTGATTTACTTTCAATCTGCTTTAAGTGTTGACCAATTTTTAAAACTTCAAACAGGATATGGAGTAACAAATAATTGAACAAGAAGTTATAAGAATGGGAGAAAATAAAAATAAAATACAACACCTTAAGCCATGCATTTTAGGAGTTTGTAAATCAAATAAAGATAAAGGTAGAATATGTACCGTAAACATGCAGCATTTGCAGCAGCAAATGGTTTCTTGGTAAAACAATCATAATATTCAGTAAAAACTTCTCTATTACGCAATAACGGCCACTGAAAAGAAGGTTAATTGATTGTATAAAAGACAGGTGACATTTTAAAGCAAGGTGACAGTAAAACAGAAAGCTCCTTTAGGAGCTTTCTGTTTTACTGTCACCTTGCTTTACGCAGTCACGGCCCGTCTTGAACACCTAATAATTAACACAATTATGTGGTGGTAATAGAGAGGTTTTACGGTATTCTTATCATGTCAAAAGCAAGACGACAGTTTGGAAGCTTAGCAGTCCATTATCCTGACAAGTATCACTGAACTTGTGTTGGCAAACCTTTTGGTTCCAGATTAGATGGTAAAAACATTTTTATTTTCATAATGGTGAAAATACCTCACAGAATGTGACAGAGACTACTAATGGACATAACAATTTATAGTTGTGTGTAAGACAGAGTTATAGTCTTTTGGTAACTGAGTCATTTGGTAACCTGCAATTTTGGTCATTTGGTAACCACAATTTTGGTCTTTTGGTAACTACCATAAAAGTTGGAAAATCCATTGGTAACCAACCATTTTTACCATTCCATGTGCATTTTAACCCCCGAAAATTGTTAAATGGTTTGGTTACCGCGATTTTGGTAATTTGGTAACCTCCCAGAATATTTGGAAAACTCATTTCTTAATCGATTATTTGCCATGTTTTTTAAAAAAGATTTAATAAGATTTGTGTCTAAACTTAACATGAATGTTACTGTATTGTTACCCCAAATAACGATTTGAAAACATACAAGATATTAAACACATTTTGATTTTTTTGTGTGCGTTAATTAAGCATAAACCGTGATTGTAGTTGTTTTGTGTTGTGAATTATTTCAAACGTGAAAATTAGTGTTATGCATTTAGATTGAACTGAAAATGATTTTTCTTTAAGAACACCAATGGATGTATTATTGGGTGTTTATTGCTCGTTATATCACGCGTACAAAGAGGTATGTTATCACACATTATAATGTCTGGATATTAATATTTTCTCACCTTGCGGGACTGGTTATGTCCTTGCCATTTACAATACTTAGTTGGCATCTTTAATGAAGAAAGAATGTTTGGTAGATCGGTGTGTAGCTTGGTAGATCAATTTAATGTTTATATTTTGCTAAGAAGCTAATTAGTTTTGCTTAAATTGTTTTTTATGTAAAATATTTAGATCTGTATACAGTAATATGTGTATATGTCATACGCTCATTAAATACACTATCAGGAATATCATTCCCCCCCCCCCCCCCCCCCCCCCCTGTGGAATACACAGGCATGTGTCAATCAAAGGAGGTATGTTCCTCTGTTGATATAATGGCATGTGTCCGTTCAACATTTGATTAAATTAACACCTGATTTTTTAAGTAACATGCTTTCAACACTCATTATACTTTTAACCGTTGTCAATTTACCTTAAAATCTAAGTTCGATAAATAAATTAACCCCTTTCAATGACCAAACTGTTTTCGGCAGTTACCAAATGACAAAAATTGTAGTTGCCAACTGACCAAAATTGCAGGTTACCAGATGACCAGAATTGCAGATTACCAAATGACTTGGTTACCAAATGACCGGTTCCCGTGAGACATGCCATCTACCTAGAGTGCAGGGAACCAAACATTATCTCTACTTGTGAGGAGAGTGAAGTTTTTCTAAATACAGTTATAGATCCAATTAACCAATAAATATGCCTTTTTACGACTTTTATTTATTCCGTCACTCAAGAAAATAGTTCTAATTTGTACAATCAAGAACATGTACCATAAAAAATATTTTCTATATTCAAGTAGTTTGCAGCTTAAAGCAGGCTGAAAGTAAAGTAGAATGTGCCATAAGGCGCATTCTACTTTACTTTCAACCTGCTTTAAGTACTCACTTTGGGAGACATTGTTCTTGTACATAAAATTGTTCAGGACTTCCTTTCAATAACACGACAAGCAGGTATATATTCATGCAGGACCAAGCTATCTTTGAGGGATAAATGGGGACAATGTATTCTAACATATAAACAGATAATATAGGCAAGCCAACAACAATTAAAAAAACATAAACATACAGAAGTCCTATTTAAAAAAAAAAACAAAAAAAACTGGCACAACATGTTTTTTCACTACTTAATCCGACACATTTTTTCATTCCCTTTGTCCATATTTCAAACCTGTTTTTAACTCATTGCATGCAGCATATTAGTGGCAAAATTGTGATTACATGTGTAAACTGCTTGGATTAAGATGAGATGCGGCGTTATGCCGCGTCTCATCTGAATCCAAACTGTTTGACACTGATCTTATTTATAAAACAGTTAGGTTTTATGAAAATCTAAATTTAGAGCAGTAGCAGAAAACAATATTTCTTGCATGCAAAGAGTTAAGGTCATGGATTACAGCAATAGCAGGAGAAAGTTTGATGCAGGTATGATAATTGTCATCTCCAGTTTTTACATGGCAAGATAGATACATTAGTTAACCCTTTCCCACATAGCATATCTCTAGTATTGAATATAGGTGTCCACTTAAAGCAGGTTGAAAGTAAAGCAGAATGCGCTTTAAGCGCATTCTGCTTTACTTTCAGCCTGCTTTAAGCTATCATCTGCTAGAATATAGAAAATATTTTGTATTATACATATTTATGAATGTATGAATTGGAACTATTTTCTTCAGAGCAAGAATAAACTGAATGCGCTAAAAGGCGCTTCTATGGGGGAAAGGGTTAAGGTCATGGATTACAGCAATAGCAGGAGAAAGTTTGATGCAGTTATGATAATTGTCATCTCCAGTTTTTACATGGCAAGATAGATACATTAGTTAACCCTTAGCCCGCCAAATAAATTGTCGTCTGCTATATTTCTCGTCAGCTTCAAGTTTCAAAGTGCTTCAAAGTTGCTCAAAATTGCTTAAAATGTTTTCCGAGTGTCAAACAGCTTGGATCCAGATGAGACGCCGAGTTACTCGGCGTCTCATCTGGATCCAAGCTGTTTGCATATGGAGCTATAGTCGTGCGTGGCAGGCTAAGGGTTAACTATTGTAACAAGACTCAAATTTCAAATTCAGAAAACATAATTATAATTCTGACTCTGATTCGAGAGGTTTTCAAAAAGCTCTCTCATCTGAGTCTATAGTATCAATCTATTTGATGCTTCAATGTGCAATGCCTAAATACACATAGAAAATAATGATCTCACATTGATTTAATGGTGAAAAACTGAAAATCATTAATGAATCTATGACTGAAATACCAGCAAGTAAATGATCTCAAAACTTTCACAGACACCCAATATATAAAACACAAAATCCTGACAATTCTACACAAACTATATTACAGTACAACGTTTACACAGTTAAGAACAAAAGCTTAAAATCCCTATGAAGTTAGAATCTAAATATAATCTCCCATCTCCTGTAAATATATACAATATAGTCCTGCTAGTTTGACCACGCTAAAGATGCACTCATTCACAGTGTTCCAGGTATGAAGCAACTTAACCCACTTCCCCCATGCCTTTTTACACCTTTAATTTATGTCTTCACTGAAGAAAATAGTTCCACTTTATACAGTCATGAATATATAATAAGAAAGATTTTTACACATGTATCCTAGCTGATGGTAGCTTAAATCAGGCTGCAAGTAAAGCAGAATACACCTTAAGGTGCATTCTGCTTTGCTTTCAACATGATTTAGGTGGTCGCCTGTCTTCATTTACAAGAAACAGACAATGTTGTAATGAGTGAATTCAAGATAAAATAGGTGAAATTTCCAATATTGATGATGTTAAGTATAGCTCTATAACATAGAGTCTATATAGTATCTTCAAGTAGGATGAAAGTAAATTGGCGGTGAAAAGCAGGAAAAAATAAAAGAAGAAAGCTTCTACAGGAGCTTTCTGCTTTATTTCAATCCTGCTTTACGGAGCTAAATACCCTCTTTTCATTGGTCATTCTAGCAGAACTTTACTATTATATGATAAAACACATAATTTGTACAAAGCTTGCTTAATCCTGAAACCATGCAATATGACACATAGACTACTAGATATAGAGTAACAAATTCACACAGTCATGCAGGGCACACCCGAGGGTGTGTGTGTGCTCGAGATACCTGTGCGCTGGACTCAGCATTTTGCACTCGTACTGCCTGCAGCTCTCCTTCACTCCGTGTCAACTTTGACATATGATCACTAGCCTGATGTTAGCAAATAGCATAAAAAACTTTCAGCAAAATGTCATAAATACAGCTCCATAATTATATAACCTGTTTACCTGGGTTCAAGGTTATAAAGTCCTTCAATTGATTCTGAAGTCATTCTCAAGCATTTGATTGGTCAGATTTGAGCCTAGGCTCAAATCTGACCAATCAAATGCTTGAGAATGAACTCTGACTCAACTCAAATGCTTTATAACCTTGGTGTTTACTAGTACAGTAAATATTTTATTGAGCAAACACTCAATGAAGTAGAGGCAGGTGACTTAATGTAGGATTCAGTAATACAGAGAGGCCGTGTAGGAGCTTTCTGTATTATTTTTATCTTGCATGAAACAATCACCTGTATTACCTATTTCCCCATAAATATGCCTTTTTACCTCTTATTTATTCCTCCATTGAAGAAAATAATTCAAATTTATAGTTGTGAATATTTAACATTAGAAATCATTTCTATTTTTTAGCAGATGGTAGCTTAAAGCAGGTTGAAGGTAAAGCAGAATGCGCCTTAAGGCACATTCTGCTTTACTTTCAACATGCTTTAAGTGGTCACCTATATTCAAATACTAGAAGCAGGCTATGGGGTAATGGGTTAAAGACCACCAATGGTTCCTTAATTGCATGATGGCTTAATACAATATTGACTGAATAACCTCTCTGTTAGCTATTGTTGGATTTTTTTTAAGACCACAAAGTAATTTAAACATGAAGGTTGATCTACTATTAATCTACTCTATCAAGTGCATGCATTCTACAGTATTTCCTCCATACTAGATGCTGGTGATTTAAGTCAGCTCTATAGTAGCAATTTAGCTTTATACATTAACTATGCATTTCAAGCACTTGGATAATGGTACATAAATTTCAAGAACAGAAATGAAATATTTTGCTGTTTTTTGCATTATGTTAACAAATGTCAAGGGTTTTAAACAGTTGACTGTAAACAGTTTTGATTGAAAACCTTAGCATATTTTTTTTTATTGCAAGTCCTACTATTACCATGACTCAAAAGAAAGATATTTTTTTTTTAAAAATTGTTTTTGTGTGTGTGTTTTTTGTGCTTAAAAACAAGATAAAAGTAATACAGCATTATGCTGTCTGATCTCCTGCTTAATTTCATCCTGCTTTAACTCTTTCCTCCCTAAAACTTCAAATGGACAATCCCAGTTTCCAATTTAGTCCAGCCCATTTCTGACTTTTAAGGGGTTTTGTTGTCAATGTTTTGCATTATGACAAAAAGTGAAGACCCAGATCAGAGGGCTCCGTTAGGAGCCCTCTGATCTGGGAATTCACTGTTTGCATAGGACAAGTACACATTTCACATGTATACTGTTTGAAAAGGACGCCTATATGCGGGACTAGGGTTCAAAGGGTTAAGTTGCCACTTATTTCTAACATCCATAACAAGCGTATGAGTAGATGTAATAGCATTATTATACAAGTCTACCATAATAAATGCTGTGATAATTTTCATATCCAATGGAAGCAGCACTATAATACATAAACATTTCATAACATAGGGCTCCAAATATGATGTAAAATAAAGTAAACCCCCTCCATTACGACAATTGAAAAGCAGGATAATTGTTTGCTTGAAAGACAGGTGGCAGCTTAACCCTTTGAACCCTAATCCCGCATATAGGCGTCCTTTTCAAACAGTGCACATGTAGACAGTACACTTGTCCTATGCAAACAGTGAAGACCCAGATCAGAGGGCTCCGAAAGGAGCCCTCTGATCAGGGCCTTCACTGTTTGTCATAATACCAAACATTGACAAAAACAACCCTTAAAAGTCAGAAATGGACTAGACTAAAATGGAAACTGGAATTGTCCATTTTAAGTTTCAGGGAGTAAAGGGTTAAAGCAAGGTGAAAGTAAAACAGAAAGCTAAAGGAACTTACTGTTTTAACTTTCACCTTGCATTAAGCAGACACAATTAAATGGTCGTAATAGCAGAGTTTTACTGTGTATACAGGGATGTTATAAACATCCCAATTGTACAATCTAGTTGTTAAATGGAGGGACAGAATGATTGTATTATGTACAAGCCTTATTAAATGTTACAAGGATCACTCAAAAGTTAATATTCATGGGGATCTCAGGAATCACAAAATGTTAATGAGGGAAAGTTACAGCGAAATAAGAATGCTAGAAAGGAAAATTATTAATTTTTCAAACATGTCATTAAAATTTCAAAATTCATTAAATAACGCAATGATGCACATCACAAAAAGTGTATCAGTGAACAACTTTTGTTAAAAAAATATTCTTGTATTTTTTTGTTAACGGCAAACTCATGGTAAAGTCTACATACTTCTGTCTTGGCTTCCTCCAGCTTTTTCCTGTTGCTCGTTAGTTCATCTTCAAGGGCCTTAACTCTCGTTTCTACTCTATGGAGCTAAAAATAGCAGGTAAGAAAACATAGCAAGAATATACATGTCATCTATAACGCAGAGTTTATTAGTCAGCCTTGAAGTGTGTTAATTAGTAAGAATTGAAATACAAACATGTGCTGAGTGTCCATTCAAAAGATTCATCAACAGTCTTTATGTGAGGGGTTCCTTTCCTCCCTTACAAGCCTCACTTTTCCACATTCTCCAGATAAGAGGGAGTAAATAGAACAAATCCAATGTTTCTCACTCATTTCAGCACCAAATCCTATGGTGTTACTACTCATTAGAATCATCTCGAATGCTTTAATTTATTTGTACACTGAAGAAAATGGATCCAATTTATACAGTCATGAATATGCACTTTAAGAAATAATTGTCTGCATCATAGCAAATGGTATCTTAAAGCATGCTGAAAGTAAAACAGAATGCACCTTTGGGCACTTTTTGCTTTACTTTCATACTTACTTTAAGTGATTACCTGTCTTCAAAACAAGAAACCAGCTACTGGGAAATGTGTTAAAGCAACTATCACTTGTCTTTAGACCATGCTTCTTTTTTGAATGGGCACTTAACGAGTATGATGGTATATATAATATAATTATATTATGAATTTATGATATATTGTGTTAATATCTTGGATACAATTCTACACTGTTAATTAAGGATTAAAAACAGATAAGCTGTAATGATAAAATAAAGGCATTTAACTTATACAAAATATGAAAATTATAAGAAAGCATAATGGTTTGAGTTTGTTACTGTGATGTTAAGAGCTGTGACTTAGTGTTCATATACTCACATTCTGCATAGAACTTAAGGACTATTTACAAACACACAAACAATTTAACATTCTATGTATGTTTCTTTGACAAACCATGCATTTAAAGTCTAGAAATATAATAGCTACCGTAATGACCCTAAGTATTGGGACAGACAGGCCTGAGCAAACAGTGTAGACCCTGATCAGACTGCTCCCTGAGGAGCAGTCTGATCAGGGTCTACACTGTTTGCCATTCAGTTTGAACCTTTTGGACAAATTAATTTGTGATAAAAGCAATAATTGTACATTTTAGGATAATTACGGCAGTTATACAGGGTGTACTAATTTTAACAAATTTACGGTAATTCAACCCCCACAGTTAGAGTGCCCTACTGGAAGGAAAATGGTGCATGTTAAACATTGAACATCTGGACTATCAACAATAAAATCACAGTGCTTCTCATCATGCACGCAAAATCAACAAACTAGAGATAAGTGCAGGGCTGATGGCAGGGTTAGGGACCTGTCGGGTGGGACAACTTTCATTTCAGGTGAGGCGACTCAATACTAAACCTAACTTTTTTTCTAATCTATTGAACAAGATGTATTAAAAGACAGGCTTTAAGATAAGTAGCTGTCCTGCTTGAAAAAATTAATTTTCTAAGATGACCATCTTTTGACTGAATGGTTCAGTAACAGGACGGCTGCTATAGTGCACAACAGTGTCATGTCTTATACCCATAAGATGTATAATAGAATAGTGAATTCCAGGTTTCCAGATATGGGGAGTATTTTGAAATCTAAAATCTTCATGCCTACTGAAACACCTATGGTGTGACTACTCATTAAAAACGTCTCTTTGAAACAATTCCAATGAGTAGTGACACCATAGGATTTGGTTTAAACATTAAGGAGAAATTGTTGAAAATATCAAGTTTATCAGAATGTAGTTTATCAAGCTATTAACCACTGCTTGTTTCTACATATACTGATCAAATAACTCAAAAGGACATTTGTATAGTTGTCACTAGGGTTAAATGGGTTAAAGTAAGAGTACTGAATGGTATTCTCAGGTGAAGTTTGTGTTTACATATTTACATTATGTGCTCAAGAGTGTGTCATTTTTCTCAAGCACCTCTTGAAATCAAACATAATATTGCAGATAATAACAGAATACCCAGGAAAGGTAATTCATGCTAATATGGATTATTTCCCTTTGTCTGTAAGCACCCTATCAATATCCAACAATAGTGGAGTTTGAATGCATATGTTCTATACCTAACTGTAGATGATTTTAATCCTATGATGTTAGTGGAATGGGAGAGATTGGTATGGAACAACATAGAGACATAATGAGAGACAAACAGTATCAATGCGACAGGGCTGCCACTTCTCCGGATTTTTCCGAAATCTTCAGATTTTTATCTTAGCAGATTGTAGCTTAAAGCAAGCTGAAAGTAAAGCAGAATGTGTCTTGATCGAGGTGCATTCTGCTTTACTTTCAGCCTGCTTTAAATAAACAGCCCCTAGAGTATAGAAATTCTAGTATGGTACATATTCATGATTGTATAAAGCAGAACTATTCCGATTATAGGATGAATTAAATAAATGCGTAAAAAGGCACATCTATGGAGTAATGGGTTAACAGACAATTGTAAGAAGCATTGGTACCATTTCTCTCTCTCTGAGTCATATCTAAGAAGACAGTTTGTATCCCTATCCATAAAAACTTCAATACATGTCATGCAGAACAAAGCATTCATTGTATGTAAACAGGGTAGATCCAGAACAGAAGTCCATACTAATGAACTTTCAATGAACATTTCCAATTAAGTTCAGTCCATTTTGACTGTTAAGAGTTGATTTTAACAATATATATTGCAAAATGACAAACAGGAGCACTCTGATCAGGGTCTAAACTGTTTGCATAAGACAGGTGTACTCTTTACACATACATTCTTTGTTAATGACAAGTATACTCATCGCTAGGGTTGAAAGTTTTAATAGCTGGATATTCGACTGATACAAACTCTTTTCTTCATACAGAACAACACAGGTACAAACAGAACAACACAGGTATAATGTTATAGGTTCAAAGGTGTCTCTATATCTCTCATAGTTCAATAGAAGGAGAAAACATCAACACCATTATTTTGTGACAGTATAGAATGTGAGAAGGGAGAGAACTCTATTCAAGCTTTGACCACACCCAGGAGTTACCTCTTCCTGTTGATGATTAATTTTGTCTTCGCCAATGTGGAGATTTTTAGTTTGCAGATCCAACTAAAATGACAGTGTTTTGTTTATCATATACTCATATCATTAATTCATTCACCTCTGAAACTTTTAATGGACACTTCCAATTTCCAATGAAGGCTTATCCATTTTTGGCTATTAAGAGTTGATTTAACAATATATTGCAAAATGACAAACAGTACAGATCCTGATCAGAGGGCTCCTGCAGGAGCCCTCTGATCAGGATCTACACTGTTTGCATAAGACAAGTGCACTCTTCGCGGGTACACTGTTTGTTAATGACAAGGATAGTCATCGCTAAAGTTGAATGTGTTCAGCACACCCTAACATATCCATTTCTTAAACAATGTCTGTTAAAACTAATTTTCATCTGTACAATCATTTGACAGCATTGTTTGTACTACGCTCTGACACAACGAAGTTGATGAGAATAGACAAAATATCCTCCAGATTTACACTCATATTCAAATGAGCAAAATTCTCCTGAAAAAAAACTGTGTCCATCCCTTTCTCTGTAGGTAGAGAGGATGCTAAAACCCTGAAGACAAACATCTACATGCACTAGCAAAGATTTGTAAATCTAACTACCAGTGTAACATCTCAAAATATCAAAACTTAAACTTGATAATCTACAAAATAATACAAACTCATCTTGTAAATACATACTACACATGCTTGGCAGACTCAAATTCTTCAGTCATGATTTACAGAATGAAAAATAGTTTTGGGTGACTGCTTAATGCGTTGGAAAGTAAAAGAAGAGCATTCTACGTTACTTCTATCATACTCAAAGCATCCAACTGTCATTAACATCACTAGTGAGTAGTTCAGAATTAGATTTCAATTTTTGTTAGTTCATGGTTTGTTTTTTGTTTTGTTTTCTAAAACGGACAGATTGACAAGCAAAAACTTTAAAGTGGTTAATAATTTCAGGTCAGACAAGCCTGACTATAAACAGTGGCTTCCTGACTTGCTAATATTATACCTGTCTTTTATAGTTCTTCATCAAAGGGTTAACACAACTTTTGTCGTTTGACTATACATTATTTGAATCTCTACAAGCACCATGCTCTTCCATTTGTTACCTCTGACACTGCTGCGTCCCGTTTTTCTTGCAGGTTGAGCACATCTCGTCGTAGTTTCTGGATGGTCTCATCACGCCGGGCTAGTTCAGACTTCAGTACAGAGTGATGGTCCTTGACAGATACCTGGCCATCACGTAGTCTATCCTGTAGCTGACCAATCTGAAATTGAGGCAGTGATTATAATACAAGTGTTCTTACTTCTGGATATTTATGTCTACTATGGTGGACCATGAACGGGTTAACTTTTTCAACCCTATTAATTAATTAACACTGTACTAATAAAGAATACACTTGTCCTATGCACACAGTGTAGACCCTGATCAGAGGGCTCCTGCAGGAGCCTTCTGATCAGGGTCTGCAGTGTTTGTCATTTTGCAATACCGCTATATTGTTAAAATCAACCCTAAATAGTCTAAAATTGACTAGACTTAATTGGAAATGGAAACAGACCATTATAAGTTCCAGGGGAGTTAATTGGTTAAAATCATGGTGTTCCCTGAATGCATTGCTACAGGTTTGGTGCAAACATACAGAAGTAAATGCGTAACTCTATGTAATGTAATGTGCTCCCTAGTATCTGGAGCCCTATCATACACACCTCTTCCAGGGCCCGTCTCCTTTGTTCCTTGGATTCCTGAAGTTCCCCCTCCAGTGTTCTGATCCTTCTCTCATAGTGAGTAGCCTGAAATAATACACACAACAACTCTTACAATACTGAAAATATTCTAAATGGCCTATCCCACTTCAATACGTTAACCCATTACTACATAAAGATGCTTTTTATGCTTTTAATTTATTCCTCCACTGAAGAAAATAGTTCTACTTTATAGTCATGAATATGCACCATAAAATATAGTTTCTATATCCTCGCAGATGTTAGCTTGTAGAAGGCTGAACTAAAGCAGAATAAGGCTCATTCTGCTTTAACTTCAACCTGCTCTAAGAGGCCACCTGTCTTTCAAACTAGGAACCAACATGTCAAACAATTATCTGATCTGAGTCTACATTGTGCTTTTTTTCAAAATGCATCAATATATAGTTAACCCATTACCCCATAACCTGTTTCTAGTTTTGAAAACACAGGTGACTACTTAAAGCAGGTTGAAAGTAAAGCAGAATGCGCCTTAACCCATTGTATGCTGGGTAATATTTGGCAGCCATTTTAAAATGTCGTCTGCAGTGGGTATAACTCAAATATTTGCAAAATATTTTAGCAGTTTCTGGTAGAGTATTGACTCAGCTGCAAACAGTTTTGATCTGAGATCAAAACTGTTTGCCTAAAGGTACACCTCGATAGCTCATTGGTAGAGCGTCTGCTTTCGAGGCGGGAGGTTGTGGGTTCGATCCCCGGCCGGGTCATACCAAAGACCATTATAAAAATGGTACTGGTAGCTCCCTTGCCTGCCGCTCGGCATTATAAGGGTAGTGCTAGGATGGTGACTGTAATGCCCAGGTAAGTATGCATGTTAGTGGATACCTTGTTTGTCGCAATAAAAGCTCTACAGAGCTTATGTTGATTGTTTACCATATGCGACGTTAAATAAAGCTTGCCTTTGCCTTTACACCTAAAAGTGTATCCCGCATAAAATGGGTTAAGGCGCATTCTGCATTACTTTCAGCCTGCTTTAAGCTTCCATCTGCTAGGATATAGAAAATATTTCGCTTGGTATAAGTTTACGACTGTATAAAAATTGGAACTTTTTTCTTCAGTGGAGGAATAAATGTGCTTAAAGGCTTCTATGGGGGAAAGGGTTAAATTAATAGCAGGAGAATAGTTACAAGACTGATATACTTACCATAGCGTACAAAAGTAAAGCACTTATTAACTGTCAATTAGTCCAAGACAAACAAACACACACAACACGGACCCTGTTACACTAACAAGCTAGTGACAGCCATGTGACCCCATGTGCAAGTTCTGAACATTTTATACCTAACAAATCAGCTGCTTGTATACAGTAAAACTTGTAAGAAATGACCTTAGTCTTTATGACAGATGGTAGCTTAATGCAGGACAAAAGTAATGCAGAAAGCTCCTGTAGGAGCTTTCAGCATTATTTTTGTCCTGCATTAAGCAGCTGTCTTTCTGCATTAGTTTCATTCCACATGAAGCAGTTACCTGTCTTCAAACATTGCCTTGCTTTATTAAACAGTCTTTACATCAACATAAGTTTGACAGTAGATTTAAATGAAAACATCCATCATCAATCAAAAGCCTCTGCCAAAACTTGGCTTATAGACTATCAACATCATGCCGTCAGTCCGAATGTCTTTAACAATCCAACATATTCAACATACCATACTCAGCTACACCAGCTGATTTTGGCAAGCTGCTACTCTCCAAATGTCAAAACAATTCCATAGTCAACCAGTTTTAAATTTCACATAATGATCAGTTTTCCTTTATTTGAAACCTTTCTGTAACAGTTTTCCTTTATTTGAAACCCTTTTCCTTTATTTGAAACCCTTCTCCTTTATTTGAAACCCTTCTCCTTTATTTGAAACCCTTCCATAACAGCTTTCCTTTATTTGAAACCCTTTCTGTAACAGGTTCCCTTTATTTGAAACTCTTCTGAAACACAACTCCTTATGAATCCTCTTAACCTTCACAAGTATACCCAATAATACCAAGAGCTTTGTTAAACAGTTTAGTCTTTAAATGCCAAGTCTCTACCACAATTTGTTTTAATTATTTGATAACATCAGCAAAACAGCACTGAGCAGTCTAATGGAACAGAGATTCAGAAGTCCATTTCGACAGTTAAAACATTGAATCCTGTTTAGCAGGAGCAAAACTTTGCAAATCTATCTCAGTCTACACTGCTTGCTAAAATATTCAATATTCTATTCAAGCATACAAGGAGTTTAATTTAATTTGGCTTGCCAACATAACGATAAACAGTCTAACATGTCCTGAACTGCATTTTATAAATTTGTTCACTTGGCAGTCTTTAAAAAAGATAGTAGCTTAATGCAGGATGAAAGTAATGCAAAAAGCTCCTTTAGGAGCTTTTTGCATTACTTTTATCCTACAATAAGTAATACATTATATTAATACATATTTTAAGTGTGTGTTTTCTATGAATGGCAATTTGTTTGTAGAGGTTAGACTGTGCAGGGATTACCCAGCAATTATAGACCATGATAGGGCTGATAACAGTACCACAGTGGGATTCAGTTCATCAAAACATTCAACAAGAACAATCAAACAATTTAACCTTTACATATTGAAGATCTATTAAACTACCACTGGTTTAATTCACATATACACAACCAGTAGGCCATAACTCTTTCAACACTATGGACCTGTTTACCTACTCAATACATTTGAAAACAATGTAGACCCAGATAAGAGGGCTCCTATAGGAACCCTCTGATCAGGGTCTACACTGTTTTCTAATTCAGAGAAGTGTTTATTAAACTATCCATAATTTCCAAGTAGACTGGGTCATATTTTGGTAATTAAAAAGATCCACAAGGGAGTGTAATAACCCACAAAAGTTACTTAGTGTTGAAAGAGTTAAGCTTCTGTACTCTGTAACCACATTTATGAAAGCTATTGCAAAAATAATTTCAGATCTAGATGAATACTATAGTCAAAGAATTGGGGAGTTTCAGCTGTATCCAATCTGTTTTTTTATATATATTTTTTAAAGAAAATGCCTGTGAATCAATTTTGATAAATGTTGCAGATGAAGTTTGCAAAACATTTTTTTTTTACAGTTTTACTGCTATTTTATATTGAGCAGTCCCCTTTCTTTGAAGGGGTATATACTTCCAAATGCTTAACATAGTTTTATTAATATCATTATTTTTATTTTTGCTGGCACTTGACCTTTTACTCCATATAATAGCCTGTTTCTAGTTTACAAGTCATGTGACCACTAAAGCAGATTGAAAGTAAAGCAGAATGTGCCCTAGGGCACATTCTGCTTTACTTTCAGTCTGCGTTAAGCTTCCATCTGCTAGGATGTAGTAAAATATCGTATATAGCTCAGTCTTTGCTGCATAAAATCGAACTATTTGGAATTATGGAATTAATTAAATGTGGAAAAATGTGTATGTATGGAGTAAACGGTTAATTTATATCTACATAGTTTATCACAGAAGTAGTAGTCATAGACTATGTGTCTAGGAAAGTACAGTGAAACCTCTGTCGAGTAAACAGGGCTGCCATAAGTTGACATGAAAAATCCTAAGATTTCGAAATTTGCATTTTTCAATTGCGAATTTATGAATCGTACCTTTACCCCATAGCCTGTTTCTAGTTTTGTTGACACGTGACTACTTAAAGCAGGCTGTAAGTAAAGCAGAATGCGCCTTATGGCGCATTCTGCTTTACTTTCAGCCTGCTTTAAGATACCATGTTCTAGAAAAAAAATCCGGAGATTTAGGAAAAATCCGGAGAAATGGCAGCCCTGAGTAAAGCCCTGACTGAGAAAGCATTTAGCGATCCCAATAGCCTGTTTCTAGTTTTGAAGAGAAGTGACCACTTAAAGAAGGTTGAAAAGGCGCTTTCTATTTTACTTTCAGCCTGCTTTAAGCTTCCATCTGCTAGAATAAATAAATAATTTCCTATGATACACATTCATGAATGTATAAAGTGACTATTTGCTTCAGTGGAATAATAGATTATAGGCATAAAAAGGCATATTTATGGGGGATAGGGTTAAAGACAGCTGACTGTTAAATGTAGGCCAATTGAAATGCTGATAGCTTTTGCATTCAGCTGTCAACCACATATCCTCAAGACTTCCAATATATTTTCTTTTCAGTGGTCACTTCATACAAGTTTAACTGTACCCATTTATGCTAATTTGCTGTCAGAATGCCTAATTTGCTCTCTAATGATTTGTTTATTGCATTGTATCTAAATGATAGAAATGCTTGGGTTTAGATGAAATATCAGTTTATACTTGTTGACTTCACCCTTTACACAATGAAGGTGAAACTGTGAGTATATCTGCAAACAGTTTGCATCTGGTAAACTCTGATTAGTTTTGATGTCTAATAATTAATGAAAATTTTGAAATTTTTCATTCTAGAACAACAGCAGAAGACAATTGCTGCAGATGAAAATATTACTCAGCATTTAACCCTTTACCCCATAAACTGTTTCTAGTTTTGAAGACAGGTGACAACTTAAAGCAAACTGAAAGTAAAGCAGAATGTGCCCTAGGGCACATTCTGCTTTACTTTCAGTCTGCTTTAAGCTTCTATGTGCTAGGATATAAAACAAGAGCCCCATGGGGCATATTTCGCTCACCAGGGAATAGCTGAAAAAATGGAGATAATGATTTATGTCCAGGACTGACCTAGATATGTACAGTCGGCTGAGCGATCATTCGGACTGAAAGAAGACTTTAACTTGGTATATTACTTTTTATTATATGTAACAGACCAGAAACATTTAAACAAAATATGTAAACAATATTTAAAAGTGTCACCATACCAAATATAAAAGCTCTGGCCATATTAGTGCCAGAGAAGAAGACGTTTGAAATTTTCTCTATATAACTCTATGTAAAACTGTGACCCCCGGGGCAAGGCCAATTTTGACCCAAGGGGCAAGAAGATTTTTTAAGTTTTCATTGAAAAAATCTATTTTTAGCTCCTGTGACCTAGTTATGCAACCAACCACAACTATTTGAACAATTTTGGTATAGGACATCTAGAAGTGTCACCATGCCAAATATCAAAGCTCTGGCCATATTAGTTTCAGAGAAGAAGATGTTTGAAAATGTCACTATATACCGTATAAGTGGTTTTTTACGCGAGACGCAAATTTAGCGATTCTACCGAAAATGAATTTTTAGCGTATTCATTTTTCGCGTAAGCGTATTGCAAATCTATTTTTCGCGGATATGATATCAAAATCTATTTCATTTTACCGTTTTTGGTTGTGTCTTGTCAATAAATCCTCATAAGAAAATGGTGCATTCAAAACTAAGGGAAGTAACTATTTTTTCATCATGACGGATATCTATCCTCCCTTCATAAAGTATTTGGCACACTTGTTTACAATATGATCGGATACAAATTCCGTCTTCCTCCGTAAATGAACTATTAAAGCGCCAGAAAGTCACCATTGGATCCAGATGAGATGCCGACTAAATTGATGTCTCTCAAGGATCCAAACGTTTTCACACTAAGTTTACCCTATATACGTGTTAACAATGGAGAAACGCCGCAGGCAGACGAGCGGTCAATTGCGAGTGAATATCATAAGTCAAACTGTAAAAGCGATTAAACCTTTGTCTGCCGATGGCGACTTGATTGGCATTTTCAACAGTTTGAGTATAGAAAATACGCAGAGTACAACGAGAAATCTGGATCCAAATTGTTTGACACTCGTCTTTAGATCTCTTTAATGGAAAATGCATAAATTTGAAGGTGTATACATGTCTGGTCCCAATTACATGTATTGACGAGCTTTGTGGGTATTGGGTTACGTTTTCACAAGTTTATCCCCAGGTCTCATCTGGATCCAAACTTCGATATTTGCAAAAGTATTCACACATGAAAAGGTAACAGTACCCGAGGACACTCGATTAAAGTACCAGAATATTCTGTTTTATATAGCCGTCTCTGTATTACGTTAACAAGCATGCCGACCGGAAAAAGAACACGGGAACGAAGAAATGGTGTTTTGTTTTATGAAATAAGCCATGCTGTGTTTTTGTTTTGTTTTTTAATTCTAGTTGAGCACAGGCTGGAGTTGTGATTAATCTGGACCTAGACTATCAGGCAATGCACTGATACCAGTATGTATACATATTATGTAAATCATGAAGAGAAGTTTAGATGACAAACTGCCTCGAGTGGATTTTGCTGTCGAAAATGAATTATTAAAAGCAAGGAATATTTGGCGGATTATATTTACGCGAGCTTGATACACACGCGAAAATAGCGAAAATTTCCTTCTCGCGAAAAAAACCACTTATACGGTAACTCTATGTAAAACTGTGACCCCCGGGGCAGGGCCAATTTTGACCCCAGGGGCATAATTTGAACAAACTTGATAGAGGACCTGTAGATGATGGTAAGTGCCAAATATCTAAGCTCTGACCCTTGCAGATTTTGACAAGAAGATTTTTTAAGATTTCCTTATTTTTTCACTTTGGTTGCCATGGCAACCAGAGTTCTGCATTGTTTTTAATTCTTTGAACAAATTTAAAGAGCTTGACCCAAGGAACATTTCTGTAAAGTTTGGTTGAATTCTGCCAAGCGGTATAGGAGGAGATGTCATATGAAGCAATTGTTAACGACGACAGACAACGGACAACGCACGACGGACACAGGGCCATCCCAATAGCTCACCTTGAGCCTTTGGCTCAGGTGAGCTAAAAAGTTCCTATGGTGCATAATTATGACTATATAAAGTGGAAATATTTTCTTCAGTGGAGGAATAAATTAAATGCATGAAAATGTGTATCTATGGAGTAATGGGTTGAAAGGTTTAGGGTCAGTAATTTGAAGATGATCTACACTGTTTGCCATATTATCTATTTCTGTATCTGAACAAACAGAGGAACATTCCCCTACTGGTCTGAACTTGATCTTCCCAAAGTTTACTTTTCTCTGCCATCTATGTTGAAATACAGTGTATTTACTGAAAACTTAATTCATATATAAATATTAGTCCTAGTATGGTAAACAAAGGCCTGTGTGTTTGTCAAGCCCGAAATCCGTGTCCCCCTGCCTGGCCGGTGATGTAAACCATAGGTAGAAATGTGGACTGATTTATTAAGTGATCAATATATATCAGCACTAAGGTTCAGCTATGTAAACAGGAGTAAAATCAAAGGGCTGAGAGTCAAGTGGGTTACCCTGTAAATATCACTTACATTCTCCTGTACCTCAAAACTTGGGTGTGCATTAACCTAGTCTAAGACTAATACCCAACACAGCGATAATGACATGACTATAGTCAAACTTGACCATTGATAGAAGGCATGCAGGTTGTGTTCGAAACAGGTGACTGTTCAATACAGGACAAAAGTAATGCAGACAGATCTATTAGATTAAATTGTAGGCTGTGAACATAATAGGACATTTGAAGAATTCAGTGAAGATATTCCCTCCCTACAACAGCCCTGTAAACAATGATTCCCTCCTTACAACAATGCTTACCACTGCTTCCAAAACAACACATTTATGTCTAACACTATCAGAAATGTAATAACGATTGAATAACAGTTTGAAATCCAGATCAGACCCCGTGTTACACGGCATCTGATCTGGATTCAAGCTGTTTGCAGATGTAAGCCAAGTCATGCTCAACACTCTAAGGGTATTAATTTTCCCTCCCTAAAACAACTCCCTCCACACGACACACACAATATTTGTCTCCCAATGGGTGTGTTGTACAGAAGGAGTACTGTATTATGCTTTTATCTGGCAATGTTTGGTTCTCATTTGCAGTCAGCAAACTTCAGTCTCAAGTCAACTAATATGGTAGTGCGTTCAATTGATTAGAAGAATGTATCATGAGCTTTTTAACCCATTACCCCTTAAAAACGCCTTTTTACGCCACTTATTTATTCCTCCACTAAAGAAAATAGTTCCAATTTATACAGCCAAGAATATGTACCAGAAGAAATATTTTCTATATCCTAGCAGATAGTAGCTTAAAGCAGGCTGAAAGTAAAGCAGAATGTGCCTTAAGGCACATTCTGCTTTACTTTCAACCTGCTTTAAGTGGTCACCTGTGTCCAAAGCTAGAAATTGGCTAAGAGGTAATGGGTTAAGAATAGTTTACAGCTATAATTCTTTTATTTCCTTTTTGAATGTGCTTATCTATACAGACTGATATACTGAATGTATTTTCTGCGTATTTGCAAGACAACCTGAGTCAACACACTCTACGGCCACTGAGTAAACATACCAACAAATGTTTTTGAAAGTTTGACACACAGTCCTGTCACATTCTAAATATAACCTGTACACTGTACTCACATGATAACATTTACCTATATCAACTGTTTTACTCAACCCTTTCTATGCTGGGAACCAGAATATGAATGTTTTTGCAAACTGTGAAGATCCTAATCAGAGGGCTCCTTAATCTATTACCCCATAAATACACATTTTACGGCTTTATATTTATTCCTCCACTGGAGAAAATAGTTCCCTTTTATACAGCAATGAATATGTATCATAAGAAATATTTTCTATTTCCTAGCAGATAAAAGCTTGAAACAGGCTGTAAGTAAAGCAGAATGCAAGTCTCTTTGTTTCATCTTACAAATTTCTGATTCAAAGGGTGGTTAAGCAAATTAATATTTCCCAGCAACAAACAGTGCTGAAAATAATAAAGAGGCTCCTGCAAAACGCCGAGATCTGGGTCTACCCTATTGAGGGCTTGGTGCAAAATGTGAAGGAGTTACAATAGTTTTGCACCAAGCCCTCGAATTATATCAAATGCAAATCAATTTGATACTAGCAATTTAAGGGAAATGATCTAACAATCTCACTCTATGGTGTTACATTGATTAGATTTTATTTGTCAGAGAAATGGTGGGAAATTGGGAGTACATGACTGAGCATATCTATCTTCCCTCTCCTCCATAGCTTTTGCATGATTTAACTCTTTCAACACTAAGTAACTCTTGTAGGTTATTAGGTTTCCTTGTGGATATTTTTTAAAGTTACCAAAACATGAACCAGTCTACTTAGAACTCTGGGTAGTTCAATAAATACTGGTCTAAATTAGCAAACAGTGTAGACCCTGATCAGATGGCTCCTATAGGAGCCCTCTGATCTGGTTTTACACTGTTTGCCAAATTGATTAATGTAATATGTATATTTTAAACAGGTCCATGGTGTTGAAAGAGTTAATTTTGGTTGTTGCTTAATACAAGTTAAAAGTGAAGCAGAAACATTCTTAGGGAGCCTTTTGCTTTACTTTCAACCTGCTTTAAGCCAGGTCACTTGTCAGGATGCAGGTTATGTTTCACATGGCTATATCAGAACAGGGTAGAAGCATACAGTGGAGAATCTGTTATTCTTTCCCGTTTAAACGAAACGAAACGCAAACGCAAAACACTAAAACGTAGAAAAATACAACTTTTTGACAATTCTGATGATTTATTTTAATCTGAGTTGCAAAAAGTTTGGAGCCTGATCAGACGCCGGGTTACCCGGCGTCTGATCTGGCTCCAAACTGTTTGCAATCGATACAAGTTTTAGCGTAAACGCGTTTATTGGGAAAGTATAACGTTTTCTCCACTGTATAAAGACATGCAAGAGAAAAGTAAATGAATGAGAATGGAGTTACTATGAGGGAATTTAAGGGTTCATGCTGAACCTGTACTGGCTGACTTTCTCATATAGAGGTATAGTAACTGATAACAGATTGGTCAATCTGGCAATATGCATGTAAACCTCAACAGCCAATCAAAACACCCCTTTTTAACCATTCCCTCCACAGAATTTAAATAATGTGGCAGCTTAATACAAGATGAAAGTAAAGCAGAAATCTCCTTTGGAAAATTTCTGCTTTGCTTTCATCTTACTTTAAGCAGCACTCTGCCTTTAACCCTTTGAACCCTAATCCCGCATATAGGCGTCCTTTCAAACAGTGTACATGTGAATAGTACACTTGTCCTATGCAAACAGTGAAGACCCAGATCAGAGGGCTCCGAAAGGAGCCCTCTGATCAGGGTCTTCACTGTTTGTCATAAGGCCAAACATTGACAAAAACAACCCTTAAAGTCAGAAATGGACTAGACTAAAATGGAAACTAGAATTGTCCATTTAAAGTTTCAGGGAGGAAAGAGTTAACACATTGAATATACCTTAATTTGTACATTTGGCTATGGAGAAAAAGAGTTCTAAAGGTATTTCAGCAAAATAAAAGTAAGACAAATGCCTTGTTTTATAAAGGTTGATGTATGAGTGTGGGTATGCAAAGGTGACAACTTACATCATGTACTGATCTGGAGTGCTCTTCCTTAATGCGGGCTACCTCATCACGTAACTGCCGAATAGTATCATCCCCCTTAGAAACCTGCAGCAGAAAGAAACATCACATGTGTCCAAAAAACAAATGGTACAGACATAAAAAAATACCTGCATTTCATGGCAATCTAACTGAATTTTTAACAAAAGGTAACAGAGGTGTGTGATAAGAAAGAATTCTATGGATGACCGATATACTTATGTAAAAACAAGTACAGTAAAACCTCTCTATTGCGACAACTTACTTGTGTTTATTATTGGGTGCTTAAGGCAGGTAAAGAAGCTTTCTGTTTTACTTTCACCTTGCTTTATGCTGTCATGTGTCATTCATACAACCAATCAGCCTTCATTTAATGGTCGTAATAGAGGGGATTTACTGTACTTATGTAAAGCAATTACAGCGCTCCCTCTCTTCAATGGCCCTCCGAACAACGACTCCCTCCTTACAACGACATTCACCGCTGTTCCCACGAAAATTTTGTTTTATGCTTGCACTGATGCATCATGATCTACCTAAAATTGTTGTCTGCTGTTTTTCTTACATAAATGACATTTTGACAGAAAAAAACATAATGACAAACAGCTTGAATCCAGATCAGACGCCGCGTTACGCGGCGTCTGATCTGGATTCAAGCTGTTTGCAAATATAAGCCAATTTCCCTCTCTCTAACGACTCCCTCCGAACAACGTACACAATCTTTGCCTCCCATTGGATGTCGTTGAATAGAGGGAACGCTGTAATATGACTTCACATTGTCTTTTACAATTTGTGTTTGAATTTCACTTGATAATTATACAAAGTTTAATTAGTAAATGATTAATGAAATAGTTATTTGTATAAGCAAGTGAATTAAATTAACCCATTTCTCCAAATATACCTTTTTACCCCTTTAATTCATTCCTTTACTGAAGAAAATAGCTCTAACTTATAGTCAGGAATATGTATAATATTATAAGAAATAGTTTCTATATGGTAGTAAATATATGCTTAACTCTTTCCTCCCTGAAACTGTAAATGGAAAATTCCAGTTTCCATTTTATTCCAGTCCATTTCTGACTCATAAGGGTTGTTTTTGTCAATGTTTGAAATTATGACAATCATTGAAGACCCTGATCAGAGGGCTCCTTTCGGAGCCCTCTGATCTTGGTCTTCACTGTTTGCACAGGACAAGTGAACTATTCACATGTAAACTGTTTGAAAAGGACGCCTATATGCAGGACTAGGGTGCAAAGGGTTAAAGCAGGCTGAAAGTTAAGCTGCTGAAAGTGGTCACCTGTCTTCAATACTATAAACAGGCTATGGAGTAATGGGTTAATACATGATAAAGGTATTTCTTTGCTGTGCATAAAGCTGCAATCTTTATAATAAACTGCCACTTTAACACACGTTTATTGTAGTTGATTAGAATAACATGTAATATTTCACTACGTTCGGAAACGATTGAATTTTACATTTAATGATTATGTCTCAGTCTGATTATCACATTAGTAAATTAATATACATGTACCAAAAACATGTCTATTCACAGCAGGTCATTATTCAACATTAATGAATGGCTATTATGTTAGTATTGGACTCAACGTTATCAAACAACTTAAAAGATCTGAACATGACACTATGAGTTAACTCAAAATAGTTACTCTTAAACACAACCATATTCACACAGCAAGCAATCATTCAACTTGCAAAAGTTTGTCGCTTGGCATCTGATCAGGATCCAAATTGTTTGTCACTTGGATCATGCAACCTTATACAGACTACAGCTTGAAGCAAATTAAAAGTAAAACATAAAGCTTTTCTGCTGTACTTTTATGTTGCTTTAAGCAATCACCTGGCTTTAACACTCTACATATCAATATGACCAAACCTTAAAAATACAGAACTTCAGATAAGGGGAGTATTTCAAAGCTAAACTCTAAATGCCTCCACCAAATCATATGATGTGACTACTCATTAGAATTGTCATTTTGCTGTGACTGAAATGAGTAGTAACAACATAGGGTTTGGTGGGGCATAAATGAGAGCAATTATACTGAAATGGGTGAAACTATTTGAATTGCATCTGATAAGAGTCCGAAATGTTTCCAAACCATTGTTCTCAAGGAAAGGCAGTAAAAGCAGTTCTATATACTAAACTTGTTCAAAGCATCAGTCATCTATGTGACATTTCAAGCAAAAAAAAATAATTGAGCAAACACACAAGCAGTCAGCATGCTAGAGATGCAAGAAAGTATTACTTTGTCAAGACCATACAACCTACCTCCACATTTTGCATTCGATGTTTGTCTTGCAATATATTTAGTTGCTGCACTTGGGAGTTATATTCCGCCTCCCTGTGGGACATCTCCGCGTGCAGGTCAGAGACCTGAGCTTGAAGGCCGGAGAGCTTTCTTTCACGGCTAGTTACCTAGGTGACAGTGGTGTTAACAGTGTTATATATGAGTTAGTGGAAAAGCCCTGTGCTCCCGTGATACACAACACATTCACATAGGATATACACAACACATAGGATATATGGTCTGATAATCCCTTCCTCCACACAAATCCCTTAACCCATTAACCTTTTTACGCCTCTTATTATTTCTACTAAAAGAGAATTATAAGTCCTCATATAGGAAGTCCTGAACACAAAACACAGAAGGTATTTCTATTTCCTTTCGAGATGGTAACATCAAGCAGGTTGAAAGTTTGTTCCTCTAGTACTATATCTGCTTTAACCTCAAACTGCTTTAAATAGTTATCTGTCCTCAAAACTAGAAACAGGCCAAGTGGCAAAGAGATGTGATATCCTATTCCTATCAATAAATGCCCTGTTCCTTGGCATAAGCTTCTCTCCTTTTAAATGCCCTCAAAGCTAAACCTATTGATGCTGTTAAGTATAGTGGCAGTTAAAAGCCAGATGACAGTTAAGCAGAAAGTTCCTATAGGAGCTTTCTGCTTTACTTTTATCTTGCTTTAAGCAGGTCACCCATCTTAAGCCCATGATTATTATTATGCGCTGCATTAGTTGGATATAGGTGATATGTACCTATTGCTATGGAGGAAAGGTTTATAAGACAAATTCAAGTAGTCCAACCTAATCAGAGCAAATATATTGAACAAAATGTATGGATCTTAAGCCCATGATTATTATTATGCGCTGCATTAGTTGGATATAGGTGATATGTACCTATTGCTATGGAGGAAAGGTTTATAAGACAAATTCAAGTAGTCCAACCTAATCAGAGCAAATATATTGAACAAAATGTATGGATCGTATTTAAGTCAGGCAACAACTTAATGCAGAACAAAAGTATTGCTTAAACTCCATTGGCAGCTTTCTGCATTACCTTTCGTCCTGCATTCAGGAACCAAATATTTTCAGAACTGTTCATGGCTCTTATTGAATTGACTACTTGAGGTACAAAATGTAACCAACAAAAACTATCTACCCCAAACTATGCCTATATATTGATGAAACTTTACAAGATATTGAGTTAGTCAGGTATGACAAGAATCCAAACTGTTATATTCAGCTCAGATCTTTCCAAGTTTGAAGACTTCATTTGAAAATTTAGCATTGTAAGGATTAAAGCAATGTGTATCAAATGGGAGAAAAACATGGCAGCCTTTGGTAGCTTGCAGGGAATGCACTGAGCAATGTATGGGTAAGCCTAAAAGCTTGTGCTTAAGCAAAATCACCAAAGAAGCAAACCAAGCCATAAAAGTGATTGAAATGATGTTATATTTGTTTCTTTCTGCAATTTTCTGTGCACACTGGTTTCTGAATAATTCTGTGTTCTTTATCTATTCTTTATCTTAAATTGTATTAAATATTACGATTTCTAACTTATAAAGAACTTTTTCAAACATTTCTTATCAACTTTAAAACATAAAAGTATATACCAATTAACTTGTATTAAGATTTGATTTGCTATGAATTATTTTACTTGTATTAGACGACCATTCTACAGATCTTCAATACCGATCATTAATGCAGTATACATATAATTCAGAAAGCTCATATTGGAGCTTTCTGCATTATTTGTATCCTGCATTAAACAGTCATCTGTTATTAAAGACCTCCAAACTTCAATTATACTTAACACCAGTTTGACTGTAATTATGAAGTGTTAGTTTTCTCTATTACAAATTGTTTTCCCTATATCCATCACTATATTAGCCCCTTGATTGTAAGGAACAAGCATATCGAGGGTTCGGCGCAAGAGGGGCGTAACTACATTTTTCAAAAATGTTCAGGAAGTGAAAAAAACTAATTTATTTCTATAGATTGAAAGTTAGATACATATTTACCATGTGTTTTGTTTTAAGATCATTTATTCTTTATGAAACATTAAAAAAAAATATTAAAAGTTTACAAAATAGTGTTATATTTAAAAAAATCTGACTTACGCCCTTATTGCATGCTTTTTCAAGGAAATCTGAAGAAATTTTATATGCAAGAAGGGCGTAAGTCAACTTAACCTTGGCCATAACTTTGGAACTACATGTGATAGAGACTTCATATTTGGCATGTGTATTCAACCCAAGGAGCTCTTGAGGTCAACCCAACTTGGATCATGTCAGACCAAGGTCAAGGTCATTAAGGGATAATAGGCTTAATTTAATAAAAAATTGTCATAACTTTGGGACAACATGTGATAGAGACTCCATATTTGATATGTGTACTTGACTTCAGAAGCTCTTGAGCTCAGTACAAGTTAGATCATGTCATACAAAGGTCAAGGTCACATGCAGGGGGCATAGTATTTCAGAAATACATCTTATTGATAATGTTTGACTTATGCTCTCGTTGCACATTTTTCCCAAGTACATCTGGCAGGACTGTTCTATTATATATTTTTCAGTTAAACTGAAGTTAAAAAAAAAGTGAATTTTTATTACCTTTTATGCAAATAATAAAATGTACAACAGAATATGTACATGTATTGCTTGGGTTATTTTGATGTACATTTCCGTTTTGATTTACAATGTATTTAATTAAGGACATTCACAGTTCTCCGGTTGAAAACATAATCAGACTATATTTTCTCACCTGTGCCTCAATCAATTTAAAACTTCATTAAAGTGTTCAGTATCATTTGACATAGTGTACAACATGTCCTATAACTCTGAATATTTCACATATTTTGAAACATCACTCAAGTGAGCAGTATAATCTGGATTACATACAGCAACAAGTCTTATCATTCTTTTTAAATTTGATAAGAGTTATGCCTCTTTTTACCTTCTACCACATATATATTTTACTATCAATGTTGCTTATGTTATTTCTTCATGGATTTGATTAAATAGTAAAGGAAGACTAATTTACAATCACCCACATTACTAAAATGACACAAGGCCTATAACTCTTTCACAAATATGAATTTCTTAGAAATTTGCCCTTAGTTCAGTTTTTGTCCTCATTAGGTTTGAAACTACTCAAGCATTCAGTTATCATCTGACTTCAGTATTTGTTTGTCAACACTTGACTTTGGGAGTGGGTTGGTACCCATTTAATTGGTGAAAATATGCTCTAAAACAACGTAAAATACTTGATTTGGACAAAAAATGAGTCGTAAAATTTCATTTCGGGGGAAAATCCTGCCGTAAACAGCTCATTTTGGGAAAAAGTCCTTGTTTTCTTTTGGGAATGGTCCCCCCTCCCTCCGAAAAAGACTGGTTTACATACAACAACAAGTCCTATACCTTTTTTTTTTTAACCTTTTCTACAGTTTTGCTCATTTCTACTTCCTACATTGGATTTGAATAAAAGTTAAAAATTACTGTGCCTCAACACTATCCATTTGAAATGACAAGGCCTATAACTCTTATCACAAACTATGCCCCTATGTACTCAGAATTTCTTTACAATTTGTAAACAGAAAAATAAGAACAGGCCTTATGTCCAATTTTATTATCAAGCATGCATACTGTTTATGGACAGCTTTCACTTTTACAAGTTACACTGGTCTGATTTAAGTGTGTCAAAAAAATATTAAGTGGTTAACTTTTGTCACCAAAAATTTTCAACAAAAATGTGTGACAGTTGACTATATATTACAGTCAAGTCAAAAAGAAGTACATGTCATGTGGACATATATCAACATGTGGAGCCAAATTAATTTGTTGCTTGTTATCTAAAAATGCCTATCTACTATGAATGCACAGGCCTCAACCAAATAAGAAAAACATGATTCTGGTGAAAATTGTGAAGGAGCTGACATCAAATGCTCTTAAACAGGCTGAACCAAGGTAAAACATCTGAAAAATATTTTGCAGCCATCATCCATGCAGTAGAATAAAGCAGATCCTGAAGAAATATGGCAAACTTCAGAATGCATTCTCTGTGAGAATGTTTTCTCATATAGTGATAATCAGGCAAAGAGACTTGAGGTACCCAAATTGTTCAGTCAGAGCATGGCATCAGCTACAGTCAAAGGGTCTTAGAGATGAGGAATTCTGTCGAATTTAGTAAGGAAGTTGAAAAGTTGACCAAAACTCCTTATGTAGGTGACCCTGCATTGCTAAGGCAGCAAAGGCCACCATAACAACACTTTACAGGGGCTGACCTTCACATTAACTTGTACCCAAACCATGTACTTAATTATAATGGAGCATGATTACTAAATTAAAATCAAATGGTATCGAAAACAGCTCGGGTACAGAATGTACATGTATACATATGAACTTGCCAAGAGATGTTCAAGAGCCATATATGATGCAGAGTTTCAACAAGTCACAGACTTATATGGGTCTGATTTCCCCACAGCTCTGAACTTAATTTGAAATAGGATATGGTAAGAGCTCTTGAGCAAAGCAAGCTGTGATAACTCAGTTCATAAAATGATGCCCTTTTCATAGGGGTGTCTAAGCTTCTCAACCTGATACTGGTTTACCTGCTACAAGTGAGTGCTTAAAACTATTGGTATACAGAAGCAAGTCAAAACTGCACTTAAAGACATCTCCTGACGACCTTTTGGTCATAACACCCTGCCAGACAATTTCCTTGCAAAGAGCATGGGTCTTGTGGATGTACTGTTAGCAAAGAACCATTGAAGCTTCTCGTCTGAGACTCTACCTTTATATTTGATAGTTGGGTTAGAAATAACCATTGAAAATCACTAGAGCATGAGTATAATCTGGACCTCACCAGGTAAACTGAGATTGTGCTGCACATGATATGCGCATGATTTGACAGTTACACTGACACCTCCAGAACAATGGGCTGGTGGTCCCTCAATGGACTGAGGAAAAGTCTTTAAAGATCAACACTGTGTCAGAAGAGACCTAATTTAGCAAAGCTGCATACTGATATTATACACCTACACAGATCTTCATTTGGTTGGGAAATTTCCAGTAGATCTAGGTATGTTTTATATCTGAAGAACCAAAACAATTGACTGGCAAAGTCTTAACTCAGTCACCTATGAAACTTTAACAGAACACATTCAATTAAGTTTAAGTAAATGTTTGACCAATAAGGGTTTTTTAAATAACAACATATTGCAAACTAACAAACATCGGAGACACTGATCAGAGAGCTCCTGCAGGTCTTAGCTGTCTACATGTTCAGGGCCTGCACTGTTTGCATAGGGCAAGTGTACTTTTTGCAGATACACTGTTTGTTTGTGACGAGTATACTCATTGCTTCTAGGTTTGAATGTGTTTAAAGGGAAATTTCAGTTTTGAAAATATTAAAAACTGATAACTCTAACACTAAATCTGCCTAAAAAGTAGATCTTATATCAATAATATTCTAATACCTCACGCCCGAAAAGGAAATAGTGAGAGGTTTTGTAGACTGTTATAACCAAATTCTGAACCCTAAAATATCTAAAAATGACATATATATTTACACATCCTGCCTCCAACACAAATTTAATGTACATAAAATGCAAACTGCCCTTATTCAAGACTCAGGCGCCCCCATAAGCCACATTATGGCTGCCTTCTTTTCTCAAGTATAAGATTTAAACCTTTTTTTCACCTTAAAATTGAAAATATTGTGTCATGTCAGTGCTTAAGTAGACTGTTATGATGCAATAATATACTGTTGTGATGTCATAAAGAACATAATGCCATCATAAGATAACAACACAGCAGTTATTTGTTTACTTAAGTCTGTATTGCAGGATAGATTGTAAGTCAACCAGATGTTTTTTAGCATGCAAGAAGGGCGTAAGTGGACTTACGCCCTTCTTGCGCTAAGATAATTTGGCAATCTGAGATACGCCCTTATTGCAATATCAAATTATTGATATAAATATCTGAAACTTTTTGTTTAAATTTATACAGCATATGAGTTTGACTAATATAAGCTGAAAAATAAAAAAAAGTCATTTTTGGAAAAATATGTAGTTACGCCCCTCTTGCGCCGAGCCCTCGATATAGAAGTTTAAGGAGCAAGGGCTCCAGATAAGAGGGTGTGAGCTGAACAAATCAAGTATTTTCTCACTTAATCCTATGGAGTTACTACTCATTAGAATCGCCTCGAGTAGTAACACCATAGGGTTTAAGATAGAAATAAAGAATTTAATTTTGAAATTCTCCTCTTATCTGGAGCCCTGGAGTCAGGTCAGATCCAGCAAAACACAGTGCCTTATCAGAATCAAATTGATTCATCACTTGGTTTGTATGGACAATTTTGCAAGCAGGTGCCATTTATTTAACATTCAAAAGGTTATAAGTGTCAAAATTCTACTCCAGTTAGAATTACTAGTACACCTAGCTCATCCTTAATCCTTAAAGTGCAGGAATACAGTAGTACAGACATAATAGCCCTCTGATCAGTTACCCAACTATTTTAATACTGTTAGATGTTGCCTGGACACATTCCCCTAGAGTCCCTTTGTTAAGCTTTCATTAACCCATTACTCCATAGTAAAACCTTTTAATGCGGCCAAATAATGTATTCCTGCACTGAAGAAAATAGTTCATTTTTATACAGTCATGAATATGCATCATAATATATAGTTCCTTTATCCTAGCAGATGGTAGCTTAAAGCAGGCTGAAAGTAAAGCAGAATGCGCCTTTTAAGGCGCATTCTGCTTAACTTTCAACCTGCGTTAAGTGGTCACATGTCTTTAAAACTAGAACAATGCTATGGGGTAATGGGCTAATATAACATTGACTAGAGTGTACTAATGAACAGGATGGTAAATTATTTCTAGAACATGTTACAACATTACAACTACGATAACTGAAGAGAGATAGTAAACTGTAAAACCCCATAAATACTGTACAAGTGGTTCCCTTGTATAAATAGTGTGCTAAACCAGCACAAGTATTTGCTAACAGTATATTCAAGGATGAACACATAAATATTAACTGTTCGCAGGTTTGCCCGCTAAATATTCTTATTATATGCCTTCTTATGATATCGAGCGTTTCCGCCTGTATCTGCACAGTAAAATACAAAAGTCTGTATCTTACTTCTTGTATTTTACTGTTTGCATTTTACTCCAACCATGTTTTCGATTAAGCATCACGTCATGTATAAGTTCGCTTTATTCTTTGTGGCATAAAATAATTCTTGTTCTGCTTCAAGTATCAAATGTTTCTGGATATAAAATGATTGAAACAACTATTTAGTTGTTTTTGGTGTAAATTGAAGGCATATAATATAATATATACTGGTGATGTTACAGGGCCTTGTATTCAGCTCTCGACAGACAGACTCAGCAAATAATATGCCTGGACTCAGTCCTGCATGGGAATGAAAATGTGCAAACTCTTTGCAGACAGATTCTGTATTTCAGTGTAGACCATGATCAGAATGCTCCATAGGAGCTGTCTAATCTGGGTCTACACGTTTTTCACAAAAATATGTATATGCTGATAACAGGAGAAGGGTTAAATTCATCCATAGTTCTGTTAGGTGGTCATTTTGTGAAGATGCATGTATCTCTATAAAGAAAGTAGACTGCCCTATACAGAACAAAAGCTGTGCAGAAATTCTCCTGCAGGACTTTCCTGTTTACTTTTGACCTGCATTATGCCACCACCTGTGTTTAACATAGTACCCCATAAATATGCCTTTTTACGCCTTTAATTTATTCTTCCACTGAATAAAATAGTTCCATATTATACAGAAATTATTATGTATCATAAGAAATAGTTCCTATTTCCTAGCAGGTGGTAGCTTAAAGCAGGCTGAAAGTACAACAGAATGTGCCTTATACAGGCTATGGAGTAAAGGGTTAAGACATCTAATTTCTTATTGAAATATGATACACATATTTTTTCCTGAACAACTTGTACAGTTTGTCCTATACCACAATTAAATAACAGTCCCACACCACAATTAAATAAAAGTCCTACACCACAATTAAATAAAAGTTCTATACCACAATTAATTCTAAGTCCTATACCACAATTAATTTAAAGTCCTATACTGCAATTAATTCAAAGTCCTATACCACAATTAAATCAAAAGGGAAGTGACACAATAAGAAACTACAAGCCTGTGATCTGTGTATCCTAGGACACAGCGACCCACACTATTGTAATATCACCTACCTCTACATTGAGATCTTCAACTCGCTGTTCAGAGCGCCTGAGGTCTGTCTTGAGTTTGGAGATTGTGAAATCTTTTTCTGATTGACTAGTTGATTCATATGCACTTGTTCTCTGCAAATGGTATAGAGCATGAAAGTTCAATTTTCTGTTCTTGTAAATGTCAAAAAAATTGCTACATTCTTCTTACTTATCAATGTTCAAAAATAAATGTTAGAAGAAAACTTAAAACAGTTGAAACTTAGTAACTCATATTTCAAAGATAACAGACAGAAAAATGGTGGTTTGACTAACTCTTTAAACACCATGGACCTGTTTAAAATATACTCATTATATGAGCAAACAGTGTAGGAGCCCTCTGATTTAGGCCTACCCTGTTTGCTAATTTATACCAGTATTTATTTAATTACCCTAGACTGGTAAATGTTTTGGTAACTAAAATCATCCACAGGGGAACATAATAACCCACAAGAGTTACTTAGTGCTGCAAGAGTTAACACATTACAATGTTTCATCACACACACACAGGTGTGATATAAAGTAATTAGTCTTTTCTTTATTCTTCATGGTTGAAGCTGGTTTGAATTTGCAAATGAAACCTAGCTAGCATTAATAGCTCTTGAAATAACATAGCCTAATAACCTAATTACAACTTGCCAGGAAATATGTGACTTATTACTATTAAAAGTCAAAGAGATGCCTCTATATGTCTAAATAAAGAGCCAATAGAAAACCATTTCAACATCTTTACAGCTTGTTCCTTAACCCTTTACCTCATAGCCTGTTTCTAGTTTTGAAGACAGGTGACCACTTAAAGCAGGTTGAAAGTAAAGCAGAATGTGCCTTAGGGCACATTCTGCTTTACTTTCAGCCTGCTTTAAGCTACCTCCTGCTAGAATATAGGAGATATTTCTTATGAAGCATATTCATGACTATAAATTGAAGCTATATTTGTCTTTTGAGGAATAAATTAAAGGCGTAAAAAGGCGTATTTATGTGGTAATGGGTTAAAGGTGCTTTCTGGTTTACTTTAACCTGCTAGACTAGGTAGCCAACTCGATTATGTTCGCCAACTGAAGGCACAGCTGCCATGTGTTCATTAGAGCAAATTCCACAGAACCTCTGGGCTCAGGACGACCAAAGGAGGAGTGATCAGGAAAGAGACAAAAGCATGCAATGTTGAAAGCAACTTTATCTGTGGGTTGGTTTGTGGCCAGAGGTTCTGTAGAGTTCATGCTAATGAATGCAGGGCTGGTTTTACCCACCTGTTCCCCTGAGAGTCTTTGTCTCTGAGCATGTTCTAGTTCTGCCTTTAGACGACTAACAATGTCATCTTTCTTCTTTAATTGTTCTCGTAGTTCCCTCATATCGAGTGAGGAATCATCAGATGACCGCAGTGGTGATATATGTTCATGCATGGATCCAAACACCTGCTCTACCGTTAGTTCTCGAAATCTCACATTGTCAACCTGAAATACAACATTTACATTGTACTCTTCTATGAATAACATAAGGTCTAAACTACATTGAAATGAGAGGACATGTCTACTTAACACTTGATGGTGGGACAGACAAACAACCCAACATACATACACTCACATACATACAGACAAAAACTAACATACACATGATAGTTGATTAACTCATTCAACACCATGGACCTGTTTAAAATACACACAATAGATCTGCTAACAGTGTAGACCCAGATCAGAGGGCTCCTTTAGGAGCCCTCTGATGAGGGTCTACACTGTTTGCTAATTTAAAGCAGTATTTATTAAAGTGCCAAGAATCCCAAGTAGACCGGTTCATGGTTTGGTTTCCAAAAGCATCCACAAGGAAACCTATTAACCCGTAAGAGTAACTTAGCGTTGAAAGAGTTAATGATTAATGATTAAATGACTTAATCATGTATTTGTTTCCAGATCTTTGAGAACATGATACATATGATTCTATACAAACAATTACTGCGGCATATACTGTCATATATGTATGTGCACATGAAGAATAGCATACACATATATACCATCATTAAAGAATGCCCTTCCCTGACGTAAAATTTTTATACAGACAGTAGGATGAAAGTAAAGCAGAAAGCTCCTACCCCATAACACTTATGATACCCATTTTCTGGTTATGAGGACAGGTGACCACTTAAAGTAGGTTGAAAGTAAAGCAGAATGTACCTATTCGGCTTTACGTTCAGCCTGCTATAATTTATAATCTGCTAGGATATAGAAACTTTATCTTCTGAAACACATTCATCACTGTATAAAATGGGACTATCAACTTAATGTCATAAAAGGGTGTATTTATGGGGTAATGGGTTAAGCCACCTGCAAATATAGGCAATTAGCATTTTTGGATAGTAGTACAGTCGAACTTCGATATCTCGAACTTGCTTAACTCAAACTATCCGATAGTTCGACACAAGAACTGCATTATTTAATGCTCAGTTAGGTAAAACATACCCATATTTCAAAGTTAAAACGTGGCTAAGCCACGTTTTAACTTTGAAATACGGGTATATTTCGATTTAACCGAGTTCGAGATATCGAAGTTCGACTGTATGTGGGAAAGAGTTAACTGTTACAATGTCAGCTGTTCTATTTACCTCCCATCTGCCGGAGGTCCTAGCCTTGCTTATAACACCTATCAGCTGGTCCAGATCATGGTTCAGGTTGGCGTTCTCACTGCGAAGTCTCACGCTGTTCTCTTCCTGTCTGTCTGCCCGTACCTGTAGGTCCTCTACCATTGCCTCTGCCCTGGCCTTCTCTATGGTCAAGGCCCGTAACTCTCGCTCCAGGTCACGTGCCTTAGCCATGTACTCCTGAAAATATCAGAAAAATACTGGTTAGAATTTGTACTCTTTTCTCATTTTATTGATATTCATATTTATATTTAGACCAGTATTTATTAAACTACCCATAATTCTGAGTAGATTGGTAGTTAAAAAGATCCACAAGGGAACCTAATAACCCACATGAGTTACATAGTGTTAAAATAGTTAAATGCTATGAATACAATAATCTTAGTTCTACAAACTACTCTATTCTTATCAGATTATGGCTAGCTGGAGTAGGTCTATACATAAAATCGTGTTTGACATTCGAATATATAATCTGGTTTACCCTACTGTGCTATGAAGAGCTGACTGTATAAACTTGGCCCTTGAAACAGGGAACAAGTTGGTAGCAATTTATAAACAGTAAAGTCCTTAACCGATTACCCCATAAATATGCCTTTTTATACCTTTGATTTATTCCTCCACTCAAGAAAGTAGTTCCAATTTATTTAAGGAATAATTCGAATATTTATTGTATTCATGAATGTATGAAAAAAACCTGGTCACACTATATGAAACCGCAAAGCGGTTTCATACAAAAGTGTGACCAGGTTTTTTTCCATACCTCCATGAATACAATAAATATTCTGAATTATTCCTTATAATTTAATATCACTTCTGAATTGAAGAAAATAGTTTAATAGAGAATCTGACGCGAATGTTCAGTTTTAACGCTTTTAAAACGTAGGTTAATGTAGTCCCTCCGCCATATATATTTTCCGCCAAAACGCGTTGTTGTTTTGTAGTGTCAATGACGTCATTTGGCGTCCTGCTTCATGCAGCGCTTGTGGAGAGCAGTTGGACTAAAAGAAAGTAGTCCTGACAGGGCGTGGCCTGAATTTTATTTTTTTCATGGAGTTATGAAACAAAAATTACAGCCAATCACAGCTAACCAAATGTAATGAAAACAAACAAAATTAAATTATACACTCATGAATAGGTACAAAAAGAAATGTTTTTGATATCCTATCCGATAGTAGCTTAAAGAAGACTGAAAGTAAAGTAGAATGCGTTTTAAGGCGCAATTTCTGCTTTACTTTCAACCTGCTTTAAGTGGTCAATACTAAAAACAGGCTATGGGGGTAATGGGTAACTTCTACCATTGTTTTACTATGAGCCCTAAGATTACACCCAAGGCTCTAGATAAGTGGGAGCAAAGATTTTCTTCACTATCCCAGCACAAAACCCTATAGGGTGACTATTCATTAGAATCAAGTAGTTATTATACCATAGGGTTTATGAAGACAGGGATTTTAGAATTGGAAATATTGCCCTTATAGGGAGCATTAACAACTTCTTTTATGCTACAAACAATGACCAGATACCAGAAGTTCTATTATGATGATATAAAACAAGGCTTAACAATGTTTTCATGTTAAATTTCAGGAATCAGGTTAACCTTCACTCCATAGATACATATTTTTTAGCCTTTAATTTATTCCTTCAATGAAGAAAAGTGTCTCGATCTTATACAGGTACTGGTATGAATATGCAGCATAAGAAAATGTTCTACCGGTATATCCTAGCAGATGGCAACATAAAGCAGGCTGAAAGTAAGCAGAATGTATCTTAAGGTAGATTCTGCTTTTTAAGTCTGCTTTACTTTCAGACTGCTTTAAGTGGTGAAGATCAACTTGTCAGGCATCTGGTTTAAGCCTGAAGAAAGTTCAGCAAATAGATCCGGATTTATTTAATACAATAATTTAATACATTGATGTTTTGTTTGTTCAACTTACCATTTGAGCTACAGGTACATGTATTTTTTTACTATTTCTAGACATGTTGTCAATCTATAAGGTTATTTCCTAGGTGCACGTTGTTGCAAAAAACAATATTCCACATTTAACACATATTTAGCATATAATACTCCATAGAAAATGCTCACAGAATGTCTAAAAATTATCCAGACTTCCCAACCACACAGGCAAACTCCCTAAGTCTTGAACTAAACTATACTAACATCTATATACATGTTGGTATTCTACCACAAAAGGTCTAACTCAAAATTACAAATATGATCCTTTAGTTTGATAATAAAACACATAATTACGGTGATCCCAACTAAACCCCTATGGACTTAAAATCCTAACATCTGCAGCAAGTAAACCAATACTTGTGATTGCAATTTATGCACACCCAAAAAAAGGACAAAATAAGAGAAAATCTAAAATTTTCAAGACGTTACAAATTCTGGCAGATTAATGGCTGGAAGTCTCACGTTTCTGGATGTCACGGCGTGAGATGTATTGAAGACCAAGCAGCCATATCTATCAATTGGTCCCAGTAATCAATAATAAAACTTGTTTGAAGCCATCACTAAAGGACATTGCATTGTGATCTTAAAAGACAAGTGAATGCTTAAAGCTGGGTAAAAGTAATACAGAAAGCTCCTGCAGGAGCTTTCTGTATTACTTTTGCCCTGCTTTAAGCTACCATCAAACAAAATACAATATGTCTTCTATTAAGCAGTCGATAAATACAGGTTTGACTACGATTATCTGTTATGTTTTATGTTTGTATTACACGTTTTAAACCCCTTTTTGCTGAACTCAATACGAGCCTATTATTTATTGTTTGTGTTTGTCTGAGTCAATCATTCATTGCCTCAACTGAACAAACACAAAACAATTGAAGACACAAGATAGGCGAGGAGTGTTTCCTATAATAGTATTGAGCAAAATTCATCTAGAGACAATATCTGAAGTTTGACAAATGAATGCAGTGCACCTTGAGCAATATGTGTTCCTGGTAGAACAGAGAGAATTATGTTCTTGTTTGACATCAAGGGAAAATGTTATAGGCAAACAATCAAAGCTCATTTTCAATGTTTAAGACAGGTGATTGCTTAAAGTAGCTTAAGGAGCTTTGCTTAACATTCAGTCTGCTTTGGCATCCATCTGTAACATTAATTTTGCATCCACCAGGAATATTTCGCTCTAGCTTGTAAACATGACATGGTTACATGAAGCTGTAATACTTTGTCTATGAGGAATAGGTAAAACAAATATGTAAAATTTCAGCTAGATCCACATGTTTACCAATGCTGCTGTTGAAGTGACAAACAAGCAACATTTAATTGGGGTTTTAATTATTTGTCACAGCAACGAAATGCAGGGCTCTAGATAAGGGGAGTATTTCAAAAATTAAAACCATTATTTTTGCATTAAACCCTATAGTGTCACAACTCATTAGAATCGTCTCGAAGAGACGATTCTAATGAGTAATGACACCATAGGATTTGGTGTTTAAATGAGTGAGAAAATGTTGGATTTGTTCAGTTTACTCTCTCTTATCTGGAGTCCTGAAAAAAAGGTAATTTTCATAATGATTAGTCCATTTGATGATGCTTTCAAGACCCTTACAATCCAATCAGACTTACATCACTATAATGCCTGTTGTATGTGGATCCTCCATACATGCTTACAGACTTAGGAATATACTTTACTTGGCCTGGATATCAACACCAATAACCGGAAATATCCATTACACCATTCCTAATATCTCCTATTTATATTCTGTTATTAGGATAACAATTTCTTCAATAGTTATTCACGGCAAGCGACAAACATGGCGCCCAAATCCTGTATCTAGCAACCCTCAACAAGCACATTGATGGGGGTGCCAGAATTTGATTACCTTGCTAAACACTTGAGAACCATAGAAGTTTTATCATTATATACACACACCCCAGTTGATAGGACCTCAGTCACTTTAAGGCCGGTGTGGATGAAAAGTATATAAAGTTTGCATAGGTCAACACTGTAGTGCCATAAAATGTGTTGAAGCACTCTCAGAGATATCAAGTTATAATCATTGCTGATATGAGTGGAACATTTTATGAATTAGCTGTGGACAATACATTACTATAGCAAAACACTGTCCATTTGGCTCTTTACCACATAGCCTGTTTCTGGTTCTGAAGATTGGTGGCCACTTAATAAAGCAGGTTGAAAGTATAGCAGAATGCCCCTTAAGGCGCATTCTGCTTAACTTTCAGCCTGCTCTAAGCTATAATCTGCTAGAATATAGAAAGTATTTCTTTTGATACATATAATTCATAAATGTATAATAGTGGACCTGTTTTCTTCAGTGAAGGAATAAATTAAAGGTGTAAAAAGGCTTATTTACATTTTGGGTTAAATGTACTTTTTCACCTCAATCATTTGCCTCTTAGCCCTTTCTTGTTACCTATGGCGCATATGTTCAAGAAAAGGTTAAAGGGCCATTCTTTATAGAATGATTGCAGAGTATAGGGTAGACTGGGTTAGTGACATCTCCTAATAATACATTTTAGCTATATTAGGCAACCTGAACTTTAACCTCAAAGCTTCTGGGTTTTATGAATGTGCCAAAATAAACACAACCCCAATTCAACAAAATCTCTTCAAAATGACATAGCATTCAAAATTCAATCAAAATGTTTGTAAGACATGACAAGGTCGAACATACTATAGAAAATATTTGCAGCATTCATAATGGGGTTTTGTTATCAACCAATCAAACGTCCTTAGAAAACTGACTAGGCATGTAAACACTTGTTTGTACATTCGTGACACAAACTTGTGCCGTTCATAATCTGATCAATGTTAACGATAAAACTGTGTATGCCAGAACAGTGTTAAAACCAATCACTAAAGACAATGTCGCTGAAACAAAAACTGGGTTCACCTTAAGCACAGGTAACTTAAGAAAGTTTTCAGATAAAATCTAAAACGGTCACCAGCATACTACATAGCTTCTGTACAGTAAAACTTATGTTAACTCTTTCCTCCCTGAAACTTTAAATAGACAATTCCAGTTTCCATTTTTGTCTAGTCCATTTCTGACGTTTAAGGGTTGTTTTTGTCAATGTTTGGCATTATGACAAACAGTGAAGACCCTGATCAGAGGGCTCCTTTTGGAGCCCTCTGATCTGGATCTTCACTGTTTGCACAGGACAAGTGTACTATGCACATGTACACTGTTTGAAGAGGACGCCTATATGCGGGACTAGGGTTCAAAGGGTTAAGTGACCACCCTTTGAAGAAGCACTGATGTGTCAAAGACAGGTGAATTAATGCTTAATGCAGGACAAAAATAAAGCAGAAAGCTCCTATAGGAGCTTTCTGCTTTATTTCTGTTCTGCATTAAGCTGCCACATTTATTCAAGACTGTTAATTACTTTTGCAATCAGCCACTTAGTACAACTTAGTATTACGATGATTCATCAATACAAAATATGACATAGAGGATAACTGTTTTTTTCTGTGTAAGATCGAAATTTAATCCATTGAGTGAACATCAGACGTTATATTTTCACGAGTGGCGAAGCCACGAGTGAAAATATAACAGTCTGATGTTCACGAAATGGATTAAATTCGATCTTACACTGAAAAAACACAGTTATTCTATTTATTTATGCTTTTAAGCCACTTTTTAAACGAAATTGTTTAAAAAATGGAAGCGAACGTACATTATTTATCCCGTGTTGAGCCCCACGTTTTATGTCGAACACATGTGCGTGACAGTTGGCGGTATAATGACGTCATCCGAATGACTTCGTTGCTCCCGAGTTTGGATTCGTGCTCTTCCGGTGAGTAGTTCGCGACAAATCGGACTGCCGGAATTTAACGATAAGACACGATTGACTACGAGTCGTGGGGAGCCCTACGGGGAAAATTCATAATAAAAGCGATTGGTGATAATCCACTGCAGTGGATTACCAAGTGATCATCCACTGCTATATCGTGGTAATCCACCGAAAAGCATAAATAAATTGAGAACTTCTATTGTAGGTACCCCCAGTACCCCTTGGTTTGTATTTTGGGCTGGAGTCCTCTATTTGCAACATAAATTATCTTGTATCTTGTTTGGAACACAGCAAACAATGAAAAACAATGGTGCTAAAGATAGGTGACAGCTTAAACTAGGAGGAAAGTAAAGCAGAAATCTTCTAAAAGATATCTGCTTTACTTTTATGGGGCTTTAAGTTGTCACCAGTATTTAACAATGAATTGTATTAAGTGGTCCTGATAAACAGCAAGGCTATATAGAGCAATAAATTTAGAAACATATTATCAATAAATCAAAAACTAGAAACATTGTAAAGTGACATCGATATAGACTAAAACATTGTAAAGTGACATTGATATAGACTGTCAAGTTGATAATTGTGGTCAGTAAATCAGTTATCTTAAATATGGCACGTTAAATCCAACAGCTTGATTGTGAAACAATCCTGACATATTGTACAGAAATCAGGTATCAATTCAATCAGCTGATCAGATGAAATCAGCCAACTAACTAAATATGGGATATCAGGTCTTTGTTAATTTCTACAGAGACTGAGCTAATACCATGCAAATATATATATGTTAACTCTTTGAACCCTAGTCCCGCATATAGGCGTGCTTTTCAAACAGTGTACATATGAAGAGTACACTTGTCCTATGCAAACAGTGAAGACCCTGATCAGAGGGCTCCGAAAGGAGCCCTCTGATCAGGGTCTTCACTGGTTGTCACAATGCCAAACATTGACAAAAACAACCCTTAAAAGTCAGAAATGGACTAGACTAAAATGGCAACTGGAATTGTCCATTTAAAGTTTCAGGGAGGAAAGAGTTAATCATTTGCAAACAGTTAAGACTTTGATCAGAGAGCCAAGTGTTTTATAGCCAGATATTTCTGTGTCTATAATGGATTTCATCAAGATTAGGTTAACCCTTTCTGCCATAGAAGTGACTTTTAAGCGAATATGATTTATTCTTCCGCTTAAGAAAATAGTTCCAATTTAATCATTTATGAATATATATTATAGGAAATATTTTCTATATTCTAGCACATGATAGCTTAAAGCAGGCTGAAAGAAAAGCAGAATGCGCCTTAAGGCGCATTCTGCTTTTCTTTCAACCTACTTTAAGTAGTCACCTATCTACAATTCTAGAAATAGGCTATCAGGTTAAGAGACAACATGTAGCAATTTGGTTTTACATGTCTTTGTGAAATTTATAGACCATTATCAGATGCCAAGTTAATTAATTTACATGCAGTCCAGTTTTAGCGCAAGAAAGTGTAACTAAGTAATAATGCACAAGAATATTCTATAATAGGGTCATTGTGTTTGGGTTTTTTATTAAACACATTGCTAGTCAAAACGCCCCCATCCCTTCTTGTCAAATATTCTATTGTGACATGGTAACAGTCAAAGCTGTGTTAAACGGCCTCTAAAAAGTTGGTCAACTGTCAGTGTTACAGAACAGTTATATAATTATATCACAGGGCTCCAGATAAGGGGAGTTTGATAAACTCTAAAATCTTTATTTATGCATTAAACCCTATGGTGTCACTACTCATTAGAATCGTCTCTTTCAGAGACGATTCTAATGAGTAGTAACACCATAGGACTTTGTGCCTACATAAGTGAGAAAATGTTTGATTTGTTCAGTTTTATCTGGAGCCCTGTATAATACAATTTATTGGAGGACAAAATTTTGTCTTGCAATAAGTAATATCATGTCTTTAGTGACTGTCATACTTCATTATTGAATAGCTGCTGAAAACAGGTTTAAGTGTATATGTTTTTTTGGCAAAACATTAACCACCTAAACCACAAACTATTGCCTTGTTTTCACTTTGTAATTTTCAACAGGACTTGTTGCAGGGTGTAACACGAGTTAGAATGTAAACAGTTGGCACTTTTACAAGCAATTAAACAAGCTTGTGTGAGGAAAGGCCATCGATTATTGTATTTTGTACAAATTAGTAAATGATGACATTTTTCTGTCCTGAGTCAAGGGAATTAATGTCTGGAACTAAGACAAAGACCTTTCAACTCATTTACACCTGAAACTTTTGATGGACAATTCTAATTTTCAATTAGGTGTGGTCCATTTTTGACTATTTAGGTTTCTCAAAAAAGGCTGGTTAAAAATGGTTGATGGAACATAAAGGTTGGTATTTAATATCATACGACCATCACCAAGCGATAGGAAAATCAGAAGCTTTGAGTCAAAAATGTTATAATGAGTATCATTTACTTCTCTGACCAAGAAAAGTGCAAGTCAGAATGTGTTTGGCAGGTCATGGGTAGAGTAACAGTGATAAGTGGTTTCTAGATTAGCCGCGGCTTAAGGTTTGTATTGTCTGTAACCCTCTGTATAACAACTGTGGTATGTGCCTTTTAACTCTTTGAACACTAAGTATTATTGTCATTTGCAACAATTGTAGTCTTCTATACCTCTACATAAGCATCATTTACACACTCGTAATGCAGAATGAGAGTAAAGTAGAAATCTCCACCTGTTTTAAGCAGTCAACTGATTCATAGTTCTGTGTCTGTGGCTATCAAGGTACTGTTTGACACACGCTGACTGACATTTGAAAGTAATTTTTAAAAAAAAATCTATTCTCAGAACAGTAGATAATGTGTACCTTGAGAAAAGGGTTCCGACGTAAAAAGTGGGAATAGGTCGACAGGTTAAATCTTGATTAAAAAATGTTTAATATTCAGGTTATGTTGTATCTGTCCGATAATTGTGTCCTCAAAATTTCTAAAAAATTACAGATTTTCTTCCATATTACTGCGCAGGTGTACAATCTAAATGTCAAACTATTTGGATCTGGATGAGTTAGCCCAGTTATATTCTGCATCTCATCCTGATCCAAACTGTTAGCAAAAATAATCTCCCTCTTTTCTGGAGCTTAGTGAAAATAAATGTTGGATTTTTTGCTAAATTATTTGAAATGCCAGTTAACTGTATAATAACCTGTTCATATAGATCTACACAGGACACTGAACCGCAGCACATATAGTTATTCATAACCAACAGTCAGTTGAAAGCATTTTTCTTTCTAATAACCAGTAAACTGTCTATGCATGTTGAGTTAATCTCTATCCAAACATGCCTTGATAAATGTAGCTAATATTAATGGGTGAGATGTATCAGTATGCATAAATCATATTCAATAAATATTTAGGCCACCTAACAGTTACCTACTTGAGCAATTCAATTTGTCCAAACACCGCATTGATTTATCACTTTCTTAACTCTTTGAAAACTGATTCGATGTCGGAACCTCTTGTCAAATTGATTTTTTCTCTACTTTATCATTCTTTGCAGAGATAAAATCAAAAAGACAAACAGTTAAGATTCAGATCAGCCCCACATATGTAGGGCCTGCTCTGGATCCAAACTGTTTGCACAGGTACTAGTAACCAATCTTTGTTTTGACTGCAGTTCTATCAAAGTATTTGACCTTTTATATCTCTAGCAAACATAACCTAAGAGTTCTTTGGAATTAGATGTTTTGCCATGACAACAAAAAAATATGAGAATAGTTCAAATTTATACCTTCATAAATGTACCATAAGAAATGTTTAAATCATAGCAGATAATAGTTTAAAGCAGGCTCAAAGTAAAACAGAATGTGCCTTAATTATGGCATAATCCTGCAGGAGCCCTATGATCAGGGTATTCACTATTTGCAAAAGACATGTGTACTCATCACAGGTACACTGACTCTTAATGATGAGTATTCTTGTCTCTAGGATTGAATGTGTAAAGGGACCACTACAAATATGCCTTAACCCTTTCCCTTATAGAAGCGACTTTTAGCACATTCATTTTATTCATCCGCTGAAGAAAATAGTTCCAAATTATACCGTAATGAATATGTGTCATATTTAATACTTTCCTTATTCTAGCAGTTAATAGCTTAAAGCAGGCTGAAAGTAAAGTAGAATGCGCCTTAGGGCACATTCTGCTTTACTTTCAACCTGCTTTAAGTAGTCACATATCTTCAATACTAGAAACAATGCTATCAGGTAAAGGGTTAACATAAAGGGAAATCTAAGTGCACAAGATCAGTTAAATTTAGAGCAATGCAGCAAAGATGCAGCATTACTTTACACCTGCATTAAGCAGTATCCTGTCTAAAGTGATCCCATGGAGTCAGCTTTCTTATTTAACCCTAAGCCTGCCACTCACGACTATAGCTCCATATGCAAACAGCTTGGATCCGGATGAGACGCCGAGTAACTCGGCGTCTCATCCGTATCCAAGCTGTTTGACACTCCGACAACATTTTCAGCAATTTTGAGCAACTTTGAAGCACTTTGAAACTTGAAGCAGACGAGAAATATAGCAGACGACAATTTATTTGGCGGTCTAAGGGTTAATGAATTCTGAATACAGGTTTGACTGCAAAACTCGGGATGGGTTGACTAGTCAGAGCTTCAGATAAAGATACATAGAATTTCAAAAACTAAAATCTTTATTTCTGCCATAAACCCTATGGTGTTACTACTCATTAGAATCGTCTCTTCGAGACGATTCTAATGAGTAGTAACACCATAGAATTTGGTGCTGAAATAATTGAGAAAATGTTGGATTTGTTCAATTTACTCCGTCTTATCTGGAGCCCTGGGTGGTGATTAACAGAGCCAGGGAACTATTTTGATGCCAACATTCTAATTATGCCTTTGATAAAACTTCATTCTAGGCCAGGCAAGATTAACTACAATACACTGTGACAGTTTTTAATTAGTGACCACAATCATAAAAGATTGATAATTGTTTTCCCAATAGAATTGGCAGATATTGATATCTTAAACCTACACAATCATTCATTTATTATTACCTTGATCGACTATCTTATGAAAGATGCATATAGGTCTCTTTTAAGACATGTGACAATCTCACATAGAAATCATAAAGCATCAAGCTTCTAAATGAGCTTTCTGTTTGACTTTGGTCTTATATTAAATGGGTTTCCTGGCTCAAGAGAATTCAAAGTATCTTCGATGAATTGCACTATAAAGATGTTTGACTGTATTTATTAATTAACAATAAATTACCGTCTAGTGAGTGCCAATATTAAAGCAATCATTAGGCAATTAAAATACATGCTAAATTTATAAAAATCTATTAACTCGATCTTTCCCATAGAAGCACCTTTTAGCACATTTAATGTATTCCTCCTCAAAAGAAAATAGTTACAATTTATACAGTCATGAACATATGTACCAAAAGATATACATGTAAACGGTTTCCTGATTAGAGTTTCTCGGCTCTGAACAGTAGTGTGTTCAATTACCACTGTTTGCTGTTTAGGTTAGCAGTTTGTGCCCCGTGTACAGCATGCAGAGTACAGTAGAGAAAACGTTTTATTTCCATATATTCGCGTTAACGCTTAAACTATTACTTTCGTTGCAAACAGTTTGGAGCCAGATCAGACGCCGGGTAACCTCAGATTAAAACTAGTACATTGTTTTTTAGCAGATGGTGGCTAAAGTAGTCTGAAAGTAAAGCAGAATGTGCCTTAAGTGGTAACCTGTTTTCAAAACTAGAATCAGGCTATGGGTTACAGGGTTAAACCACCTCTATTTTAACCCTTTAACCCATAAATACGCTTTTTACGCCTGTAATTTATTCCTTCAGTTAAGAAAATCATTCCTTTTTATACAGTCATGTATATGTAATATGAGAAATATTTGCTATTTCCCAACAGATGATAGCTTAAAGCAGGCTGAAAGTAAAGCGGAATGCGCCTTAAGGCGCATTCTGCTTTACTTTCAACCTGCTTTAAGTGGTAACCTGTTTTCAAAACTAGAATCAGGCTATGGGCTACAGGGTTAAACCACCTCTATTTTAAACCCTTTCGCCAGTGACGACAATATTAAAGCTCGAAACAAGATGAAAAATAGCAGAGCTAAAAACTAAAACCTTTATAGGCAAGGGTTAATATAAATGCACAAATGAACAAGTCATAGACTCATACCTTTGATGACAGCATTTTTGAAATGCACACAAAATCCGAAATATGTTTAATTTCCTCGTCATGCACTGCTTTGCACTGTTAGTTAATTATTGCTAAAACATCTTAAATTACAATACAACTCTCTAACTCTCTTTTCAAAAATTACATCCAGGCAACAACTAAACACTACAAAAACTGTAAGGTACAGTATATTAGGAAAGCATTTTAGGGTTAGGGGATTAAAGGGATCAGCATATTATTTTAAGAGGTCATTTAAGGGGTTAGTGGATTAAAGGGATCTCTGTTCAGACTTGTCCGAGCTATAATTTACATGAAAGAACACTTAACCTACAACCCGGCAGGTATATTTAGACTGTTATATGCAACATACAATGTATAAGGTTACTGTAGTAGAGACCAGATGCTGGACACATATAGCCCACTTCTGACTGTTAATTTCAAATTTACTCAAAACTAACAAGTAACAAAATCAATGTAAATTTTTAAAATCAGAGGCATGGCTATATCAGAGGCATGACTATCTCAGACTTTAAATTGGGTTTGCATATCCATGGTTAATCTTATCAACAATCACACTTGTGGCTATCATTGAAAAGAGAATGCATTGACATTCTCGTAAAGAGAGGTTGCACCTTAAAATTCATCCTAAGTGAACCTTCTGATTACATTTTGATCTGAATTAAACAACTGCCTGTATTAAGCGATATGATGCTTCTTGAGAAAAATTGTTGATATCCCATTTCTTCGTAAATATACCTTTTTATGCATTTAGTTTATTCCCAACTAAAGTAAATAGTACCACTTTGTCTAGTCATGAATATGTATTGTAAGAAATATTTCCTATATTTTAGCAGATGGTAGCTTCCCTTGCGGAAAAAAGCTATGCTTTTACGTCACTAAAAGCTAAGCTTTTAGTGACGTAAAAGCGGCGTAAAAGCAAGCTTTTACGCCGCGGTATTGGCACCCTCGTATTAGTGGCGTTTTATTAGGACCTGAAAAAAGTGGCAGAAACGCCACTTAAACGCCATTCAGAAACGTGCCTAAATATAACAGCGGCGTTTTTCTCAAGTGGCAGAAAAGCGGCGTAAAAGCGTAGCTTTTACGCCGGTGCCAATACCGCGGCGTATAAGCTACGCTTTTACGCCACTTAAACGCCACTCAGAAACGAGCCTAAGAAGCAAAGCGGCGTTTTTCTCTAGTGGCAGAAAAGCGGCGTAAAAGCATAGCTTTTACGCCGGTGCCAATACCGTGGCGTATAAGCTACGCTTTTACGCCACTTAAACGCCGCTCAGAAACGTGCCTAAGTAGTAAAGTGACGTTTTCTCAAGTGGCAGAAAAGCGACGTAAAAGCTTGCTTTTACGCCACTTAAACGCCACTCAGAAACGTGCCTAAGTATCAAGCGACGTTTTTTCAAGTGACAGAAAAGCGGCGTAAAAGCTTGCTTTTACGCCACTTAAAGCATAGCTATTATGCCACTTTTCTGCCGGTCAAAAAGCAATTAGAAAAAGAATAGGGCTTTATTGACACCATGTTTGCTGAAAAGAAATCTCATAAAAGTAAAATTTTAATAAAATAAATGGGGAGAAATCAAACAGAAAATGCTACCAAAGATGTACAAAACACCACACAAATATAGAAATTCTTTGTATATTTATTTCAAACCTCAAGGAAACAAACTTGAACAAGTAAATCATAGAGCCAAATCTCTGAAAAGGGCATTGGTGGATAGGAAAAAGGCATGGGGCAAACTGTTTATCTCTAAAGAAGTGGGGGTGGGGTGGGGAGGACTCTGCCTTGCGAAACATAAAAATATATATACATGCTGCTCTTATTCTTGGCATTATTGACTTTAAGGTACAAGCATGGGCTGTTTCCAGTGGGCTTTATAGCACTAAGACAATTAAACCCTTTCCTTAACAGAATCGCCTCTACCTGCTCCACAAAAGAATATGTATTTATATTCTTGAATACAGAACTCTTCAACAACTTAAAGTTAGGTGAAAGTAAAGGGAAACTATTCTAAAGGAGCTTTTTGTCTTACTTTTAAAGTTTTATCTTACTTAAAGCAGTATCCTACTTTAAACAATTTAAGTTCCATATAGATGCTTTGACATTTTGGCAACGAATGAAAGGGTTAACAACAATTTAACTTTCAGTACATTTGTAATTAAAACACACAAAATAATAAAAACGTATATACATGGAAATAACAGACAACTGGCATGACAGTTACTCATCTTCCCTCTGTGGCTACATTTTTGTCTGAGTGGTTATGGCACTGAAACAGCTTAAAAAAGATAGACTTCCAGCAGTTTAACTCATTATCCCCTGAAACTTCCAATGGACAATTCCAGTTTGCTATAAAGAGTGGTCCATTTTAGACTATTTAGGGTTGGTTTTTTGGTCATAAATTACAAAATGACAAACAGTGAAGTCCCTGATCAGAGGGTTCCTGTAGGAGCCCTCTGATCAGGGACTTCACTGTTTGCATCGGACAAGTGTACTCTTCACATCTACACATTAAGGAAAGGACGCATATATGCGTCACTCGGGCTCAATGAGTTAATCCATTACTTCATAAATACACCTTTGTACGCCTTTAATTTATTCCTACACTTAAGAAAAATAATTACTGTTTATACTGTAATGAATGTTAATTATAAAAAATGTTTGCTATGTTCTTGCAGATGGTAGCTTAAAGCAGGCTGAAAGTAAACCTTTCAACCTGATTTAAATGGCCACCAATCAAATGCTAGAAACATTCTGTGGGGTAATGCACTAATATGTGAAGCAAACTTCAATAAATAAAATATACATTATTACAAAGAAAGTTTCACATTGAGAGTTGGGCAACTGCAAACTAAATAAAGATATCATTTAATCATGGATCATAGTTTCCACTTGTCTTCAATATATCTTGATACATTGTGTAGCACTGGTCAGACAGTTTAACAACAAGTTTTGCAAATAGTCTGGATCCAGATCAGCTACCACAAATGTTAGACCTGATCTGGCAGTAGACTGCTGTACTTATATTGAGTTCCTACTAAAATTAAGATGAAAACAAAATTCTTTTTAGCCACTGAAGGAGACAAAATAACTCTTGAAAATTACTTAGCATGCAAAGTGTTAAATACAGTTCAAAATATAACAGAATGACTAATACTTCAGACAAGCTGTTTAAAACAAAGTAGTTGTCTAAATTACAACCTCAATAAAATGCTAAATTTATAGACAGTTTGCTACATACAACCAACCAGCATATGACACCAACTTCATTTTTCAAAATTACAGAAAACCTGATACAGGTCACCTATATCTGGTTTTCTGTTATTTTAAAAATTGAAGTGGAAAGGCAAAAGAAATCTACTTAGGAGATTAAAGCCAGGTGTAACTTGAGTAGGAATGTCATGCACCTTTTTTGCTTTTACTTTTATTTTCCTATAAAAACACCCAAGCTGTCTAAATTACTGAAACTGAATAAAGAACAACTTATACATGTAATTGCATGCCATGGTGGCTATGATAGGTAATAAATTTCCGATACAGTAGGGAAGAATAATTTAAAGGTGCAAAAAGCGTATTCATGGGATAAAGGGTTGAGCAAACTTAAAAAAATCAAACAATTACATTGTTTACAAATAAATACAGTTATCTTCACAGAAAGTTAAAAACTCAATAATGATACTGCAAGCCTCTGATATCAGATGCTCTAAATCTTACATGTCATTTATACCCAATAAAAGATAATGTAACCAAAGCAAAGTTCCATCTTACTCTAAGTCTTAACTGAAGTACAATGAAATTTATGTTAAGTTGTCATCATCTAATAATTAATTATTATCCTTTTAATAATACATGTACAGGCATGCTGGAGACAAATTTTGAAATTCAAATGTTTATAAATGTAAATACCTTGTGCAAACAGTCTTGATCTAGACATATACCACACATATTGGACCTGGTCTGGCTCTAGACTGTTGTACACATATTGAGCTCCACAAAACTAAACATGAAAACCATATGCATTTTAGCCAATAAATGGAACGCAATAACACTTGAAAATTATTTAGCATGCAACTCTTAACCTAGTGGTCTGATTTTAATCATAATCAAACTCATCTGAAAAATTATGATCAAATACAATCTGAGCAAATTTAAGAAAGATCGGATAAAAATTGTAGCCTCTAGAGTGTAAATACAAACTTGTTGACAAACTACAATGAAGCTAGTGACATTTAAGTATTGCAAAAGTCTATCTTTAACAAGCTTATGAGAGCTAAAACGAACCGGAAAAGATGCCCAACTTATAATGAGTAATATTAAAGCTGAAACTGCAAGTTTCACTAATCTAATGACTTTTCAGAATGTAAACAAAAACCTTAAAATATTTTTATTCTTATTTATACATTTTGTCATGACGCGAAAGAGAGAAAAAAGTCATTCAATAATAAGCCCACCACTAATATCAACTCAAACCAAACAGTGTTGGACAATACACGGACTGACAGTTTCAGAGTTAACCAATCAGTGTGTGTTTGCATGACGTCACAGAAAAAATGTGAATGCAAACATTGAATGGCCAATAAGCAACCATTACCAGTTTTATTTAAAACTGACGTTTGTACTCTTAAAGTCAACCAAACGCCAATTAAAAGTATCTCAATTTTTCTTAAACAGAAACTTATTGAATTTGATAGATTTAAAAAAGTTAATGTGCCAAATAATGGATAAAATGAGTTTTCAGTCACTAGAAAAATTGCCGTCATTAACACACTTGTAAAATGCCAATTTAAGTTTTAAGAGCAATAGTTTTGCAAAACCATCATAACTCAGCAGTTAGATGTTTTACATTAATCTTTCATACATCTTTTTATTTTTTAAACCATTTTGCAAAATATACTTGTTAATTTAAACTGGATATGCCATGCCTTTTGTATTGCGCTACCGATATATAGATCGTAATTGCAAACAGGTAATGTGTTGCAGTAGCTAAAAATAGAACAGGCAAAACTGTCAATCAGTGTATAAGCACTTTCTAACTCATTCACTCCTGTATGTATCACAATCTTTCTTCAACTCCGATAATAAAAAGAAATATACAATATATAATATTTTTAATCATGACTGTTTGCTTTTTTTGTTTTCACTATGTTTCCTGTTAAAGTGACAGCATGATTGAATCATCTAAAAAATCAGTTTGATCTACTTAACATTACTTAAGTTATAGTGAAAAGAAAACAAGCAAATACAAGTCAATAATTGTCATGAATTGAACCTACTAAGGAGAACTTTCTATCTTAGCAAATGATAGCTGTAAGACTAAGACTGGTAAAGGGAAAGCCACATTCTATTTTACTCTCAACCTGCTGTATCAATTTAGGTCACTGATCTTCAAAACCAGACAAAGACAATGGACTAAATGCTATTTTTCAGAAAACGGTGCTTACACTGATCACACAACTCAGTGAAGTGAAGTCTGATCTGGCGCTACACAGTTTTCAACATTCATAAAATCGGCTATTTAAAAGTACTCAGGGAAGGGCTAAAAGTATGTTTCACTGAAGTTCTGGCAAAGATATTACAAAGATTAACATTTTTCTTTTCTTCCTTTGAATACATGTCAAAAGTTGAGTCTTTGACTAATTATATTAAGCTCACTGCTTTTTTAATATTTCACATTCAACTGGCTGTGCTGTTGGACTTTTGAATAGTTTGTGCCATATTCCCTGTCTGGGCTCTAGTAAACCATGATTTCCAGCCTCAACCAATTCTTGATGGTGTGATTCACTGATTGTTGTCTTGGCTGGTCGCTGCCAATTAGCTGTGTCTTAAATCTTCAACAGCTGCAAACCTTCGAGTTTTTTCTTCTTCAACATATAAGCGTACATTCTTCTTGCAATACTGTCCGTGTATTTTGTGAAGTACTGAAAGTTCTGCTTTTTCAGATATCGTAATGCACTTATTAATTGATTTGTGTTCTTAAAGCAGCTTAAAAGTTCAAATATCAAAAGATTTCTCAATTTCAATTTTCACATTGGGATGACGGATACATTTTTCAATTTTTGATGTTTTAAAATGAAGTTGGCAGTGAGGGCCTTTAATTCCCTCCATCCAATTTCCAGATTTCATGTCGGGAGGGTTGAATTTAACCTGAAAAGAAAGTTGAAGAAGTTAAAAATATGATCAGGGCTCCAGATATGACTAAATTATTTAAGAGCTAGGAAGTTAACACTGAACAAATTTAACATTCTGTTCATATTTGAAGTTATTTCACCACCAAATCCTATGGTGTGACACCATAATAGGGTTTAATGCAGAAATAAATACTCTCCTAATCTCATTATCTGGAGCTCTGAATGATTATAAAAAATAGATAAATAAGGGGCTCACTGACAGTCTGACAGGCGTATTTTGTGAAAAAAGTTCCCATTTCCAATTTTGATAAAACCCCATCCCATAGTTATAACAACCAAAGATCCTAATAAGTGAGATACCATTATAAATCTATTATATATCATACCAATTTATTTCTTCAAATGTACCAGTTGAAAAAATTGTAAGTGCATAACTTTGATCCAATGGTAATTTGTAAATTAACAATAACATAGAAGATAGCGTTTGTCCGAGTTGGTTTGTGAAACTGAAAGACAGACCTGTGCATTATATGTGGCCCGCCGCAAAAACAATATATATGCAGCATTCCCTGTCTTCAACAAAATCCAATGGGAGACACATAGGTTCACATTTGTAAACAGCTTGAATCCAGATCAGACGCTGTGTAACGCAGCGGCTGATCTGGATTCAAGCTGTTTGTCACTCATTATGAAGTTTCTTCTGTCAAAATGTCCTTTTATGTAACTTTAAGAAAACAGCAAACGGCAGCATTAAGCAGACGATATTACAGCAGTTGAAGCGTTAGACATAATTTTACTGTTCGGGAAATAGACGTTGTTTGGAGGGACCTTGTAGATAGTGTTTCCCCCAGGATTTGAAAGGGGCATGGTAATTTTTCCTGAAAAGGGCACATTATAACCCGCGGCAATCATCTCTTAGTTAAAAAGGTGCACAGTAAGGTGGAACACAAGATATCTTAGTGAAACACTATACCCTATTATGTGACCATTATTCTGAATGACCTTGATCTTTGTCTGACATGACCAACTTGTACTCAGAAGCTTCTTAAATAGAGTTCACATACCAAATATGAAGTTTCTATCACATGTAGTTCCAAAGTTATTGCCAAGCTTAATTTTACAGTAGCATAGTTGACCTCTAAATAGCCTTGGCCTTTGTTGAACATGACACTAGTTGTACTGAGCTAAAGCACATCTTGACTTGAGTACAAATACCAAACATAAAGTCTATGTCATGTAGCTCCCAAGTTTATGAGCATGAAATGAGCATTAATAATTTGAAAAAATGAAAATTGCAGACAGTGCAGAATAAGATCAGATGGCGTTTTCAAGAGCCCTCTAATCTTGGTCTGTACTGTTTTCCCATTTCCAGATATGTAGCCCTTTTTTGTACCATAATTCTGAATGTCATTTGTTTTCCCCTTCAATCTTCAGACTAAGTAACAGGTTTAACAGGCATTATAACATTTATTCTTCCCGCTTCACGCAAGCCGACGGCGAGGAAAACTGGTGGAAAAAAATCAATTGTCCTATCACATAGAAACACGGCAAACATTCTTAATAAATCTTCTTTTTTATCATAAAATCGAATCATCATTCGTATTTTTATTTCTATGTTTTCTCTCTTGGTGGTTGGGGTCACATTACTTTCAGTGGAATATCATTTCTGTTAAAAAAAAGTCGCTATCGTATATTCGCGAAAACTGATGACAAAATGTACGAAATGTACGTTCTTTCCAACAAAATTATTTCCGCTAACTGTGAAGTTACCAGCCCCGCGATGTTTAACATTCTTTTTTCAAAAGACCATTCTCAATAAAACAGTAACGTAACGGTTTCAATGAAATAGATAGATAAGATCGATTTGGAGTTGATTGGACGTCGGAAGTTTTCTGTCGCTAGTTCATTTTGTCTAGAAATGTGGGCGGGGCTACTTCCAGTGGCTGTAAATGACAGGGAATGAGCTAAAAATAAACTCGAAAATCGACTACGGAAATTAATGATGAACTATTGGAAGCATTGCTTGAAAATGTTCGGTCACTTCCGACACTATCCGAGTATCTATTAAGAATGGGTTACGATTATTTATGGGTGTGGTCGCGAAAACGTAATTGCTACGCTTGATCATAAGGATGATAAGCGAGGCGTTCAGATTGTAGGATGTGCTAAAATTATGCGCAGTAGAAACAATAACATCCGGATTGTCGTTGCCATCGTGTAAAGTTGAAAGATACAGTTAATTACTTTAGTTTTGGTTATAAATAGCAGGTGCTATGAAGGTGAAACCGCCTGAGACATTTTGGGAAACTGAATAACACGTCATATTAGCGGACTTTTATTTTACAAATCCTTCTTTTTGATTGGATTACTTCCTTAGTTCTCAGCATTCCATTGGTTCGTTATCGCAATTCGTGTGACGATGCATCGCTTACGATATGGTTCAATGCATATCGCCCCAGTAAGGGGTCAATTAGCGATCTATCAACCAATTTACCGAGTATCCTGTCAAGGTCTAATCGGCGCGTGTCAAGTCAGCCGGCTGACCAAAGGGGCAAAAAAGCCACCAACATGAAAATAGGGCAGCTCGGCGGTTGTAAAGGGCAGGATGGCGGGGTAAAAAAGGGGCACGGCGCTGCGCCGTGCTAAAAATGCCTAGGGGAAACGCTAGTAGAGGGTTCAATATGGTGACCAAGGGTTGAATCACGCTTCATCGTGCATCCAGTAACTCAAAAACATGAGCTTCATATAAATAGTTTGACCAGGAGATTCATGTCATTTGAAAGAGAAACGTCTAAAAATAATTCTCTTTCATACTTACCCAATGATTTGTCGTGCAAAATTTGACTGGGACATGGTCATTTTGAAATCTCCTAGTGAACGTCAACACATGTCAATAACCAGACTTCCGGTTTGAAGAGCTATGTTATGAAAAAAAGAAAAAACAATTAAAACTTTATTTCTTTTACATCGAGTATGAAACATTAAGCTACATTAACTTATACAAATAACTCTCGATGGCTCGAATGGTGATGGGGGGGGGGGGGGTTACCTGAGTGTGCAGAGAGAACCCACGTGTCTGAACTTGTTACTAATTTCTTATTACTATTAAATTTAAGACACTTTAGAAATATATAACAGATCTAGATTTAATGCCAAACATAAGTTTTAATCTAGAGCCGCAACCATATGATAATAGTACTTTATTTTAATAGAAAGGTTACATCTTAAACAGAGGTGGGATTGAGATTTCCAGCTGGCTTGTGGAAGGTCAGTGGTTCTACCCAGTTGCCGATTTGTGTCTGAAACAGTGCATAAAGGGCTTCTGGGGTCTTCCTCCACCTATAATTTAAGCTGGACGTCGCGATATGACTGAAATACTGTTGAAAGCGACGTAAAATCAAAACAAATCAATTCAATGGTAATTTGTAAATCAACAATAACATAGTAGATAGCGCTTGTCTGAGATGGTTTTGTGAAACTGAAAGTCAACAGGTGCCCACCGTAAAAACGAAATATATATATATTGTAAACTAATATTTCATTAATTGTGTGTATATTCAAATAACATCAGTATAGATTTCTTTCAGCATTTATTTGTGACAAAATATGATGTCTGTATCCTCGGGGCATTTCTGTATGTTTAAATTCAATATGGCGACCAAGGGTCGAATCACACTTCATTGTGCGTCCAGTAATTTAACGTAGAACATCGTTTAAGATCGTTTAACAAAGAAATTAATGCCATTAGAAAGAGAAAAGTCTATTATTGTGTAATTCTTTTTCATACTTACCCATGATTTGTCGTGCAAATTTTGACTGGACTCAATTTGAACTCTTCTTGTGAACGTCAACACATGATAATAACCAGACTTCCAGTGTGAAGAGCTATCTTAGGTCTGGAAAAATATGAAAAACAGTTACAACTTAATTTCATTTACATCTATTATGAACATTAACCTTTGAACCCTAGTCCCGCATATAGGCGTCATTTTCAAACAGTGAACATGTGAATAGTACACTTGTCCTATGCAAACCGTGAAGACCCAGAAGGGTCTTCACTGTTTTTCATCATGCCAAACATTGACAAAAACAACCCTTAAAAGTCAGAAATGGACTAGACTAAAATGGAAACTGGAATTGTCCATTTAAAGTTTCAGGGAGGAAAGAGTTAACTTATACAAATCACTCTCCATGGCTCAAATGGTGGTATATTTGGTCATTTCTGTGGGAGGAAACTGGAGTTTCCAGAGAAAACCCACGTGTTCGGTAGGACGACAATTTTTTTTAACCCTCTCACATACTGCCCCACTACCAAGGATCAAACTCGAAACAGCATTGGTCATTTGGTGAGAAGCTGGTGCGCTTTACCCGGTGACTGTGCAATTGAACTCCAGAGATGGGTTAAAATGACAGTAGATCTAGTAAAAATTAATTGCAAGCTAGAGTATGTGAAATTTGTTGGCGCCGCACTAAACCTATAAAGCAGACTGAAAGAAAAGAAGAATGCAGCTTATGGCACATTCTGCTTTACTTTGAACCTGCTTTTAGTCTGTCTACTATCTTGCTTTTGGGTTAAGGCAGGCTGAAACTACTACCAGTAGTGAAAGTAAAGCAGACTGTGTTCATTCTGCTTTACTTTCAAACCTGCTTTAAGTGGCCATCTTCAATACTAAGAACAGGCTATGGGGTAATGGGTTCATTAAATATTAAGTTAATTGATCAATAGGGCAAGTTGTTTTGATCTGACTGTCAGGTTGCCACCAAACTGCTTTACTTTCAACCTGCTTTAAGTGGCCATCTTCAATACTAAGAACAGGCTATGGGGTAATGGGTTCATTAAATATTAAGTTAATTGATCAACAGGGCACTTTGAGTTGTTTTGATCTGACTGTCAGGATGCCACCAAACTGCTTTACTTTCAACCTGCTTTAAGTCAGTCAACTATTTTCAAAAAATGAAATAATTTGCTATTGGGTTCAGGGTAAAAGCAGGCTCAAACTACTACCAGTAGTGAAAGTAAAGCAGACTGTGTCCATTCTCCTTTACTTTCAAACATGCTTTAAGTTTTCAATACTAGAACAGGCTATGGGGTAATGTGTTTATTGAGTTAATTGATTCAATAGGTCAAGTTGTTTTGATCACAAAACTGACCTGACCTCTCAGATCAAAAATATGTTACAGATCTCACAATAGGATAAAACCAAGGCTCATAAAATCCAAACTGTTTTCAACTTGCTTTGAATTATATTCTAATTTATTTACAAGACATGAAACCTTTAGTAATTGCTACAAAGCCAGGTAGTATGTATGTTATGTTGAATTAGCAATAGTAGAAAAACTGACAATGATAGAAAAATAGATTGCAAATTACATCAGCCATTTAAACCACATTAAATAAAATATTGCTCAGTCCAATCAGATGATTTGCAAATACAAGCTTCTCTAACACCTTTTAGGCATAAGAACATAATAAAAATATTTCTCAAACTACAGCCTTCAATATAAACATTATTAAATGTGTGAAAAACAGGATGAATCTAGCTGAATTATGCTTAATATTTTACCTTTTGTCTCTGTCTTTTTCCAAGATTCAAAATGTCTGCCATGGGCAGCTTTCTCATTGGCTGAATTGGCTGATGGATTATGGGTGGTTATATAAGTGTCTTTAATTAATATTTTCTTAATATTCACTTATAAAATCTAAAACAAAGAAAATATTAATCAAATACAAGAAAATGTACATATTTATTGTAAAATAATTAATTATAAATTCATACAAAAAAAATAAACATATACATATAAAGGGAGCTAACTCCTTCAATCAAAATGGTTAAGACAATTGGCTTGCACAGATATCCTCAAAATACACAATACCTACAATTCACCAAACATCCACATTATAGGTATCCTAAACTTTGTTAGCCTGCTTAAAAAGAAAAACTAAATCTTAGAAAAGCCATCAGACTTAGGTAGAAAACAGAAAAAGATGGAATCTTTCAGTTCAGTCCTGTAAATACAAGCACTCAAGCTCTTAATTCTTAGTAGTTACACATAGCTTTTAAGATTATAATTATACATAATGAAAATCTTTCTCAAACTGCAAACTTCTACTAAAGTGTGAAAAACAATGATATAAAATGATGCTGTTGAGCTGAAGGACAACAGAACCTTTAACCCATTACCCCATAAATACACATTTTTACACCTTTAATTTATTTCTCTACTGAAGAAAGTAGTTCCAATTTAAACTGACACAAGTAAAAATCCCAAGAAATATTTTCTATATTCTTACAGATAAATAGCTTAACCAATTACCCCATATCCTATTTCTAGTTTTGAAAACAGGTGACCACTTAAAGCAGGTTGAAAGTAAGCAAAATGCACTGTAAGGCACATTCTGCTTTACTTTCAGCCTGCTTTAAGCAAGGATAAAGAATTTATTTTCTTCTAGTTCACAACCATTACTCAATAAATTTGAACTATTTTCTTTAGTGGAGGAATAAATTTAAGGCATAAAAAGGGGTAATGGGTTAAAGAAGGCTGACTGTAAAGCAAAATAGCCCTTAAGCCACAATCTGCTTTACTTTCAACCTGCTTTAAGTGGTCACATATCTTCCAAACTAGAAACAGGCTATGGGTTAATCCACCAGGAAGGCTTATTTATTTCAAAAATGGTGACTGTTTAAAGCAGGTTGAAAGTAAAGCAGAATTGCATCTTTCAGGCACATTCTGCTTTACTTTCAGCCTACTGTAAGCTACCACCTGCTAGAGCAAAGATATATTTCTTATAATTCATGACTTTATAAATTGGAAATATGTTTTGCAGTGGAAGAATAAATTAAATGCATAAAAAGGGATATTTATGGGGTAATGGGTTAAGTTATTAATAACATTTTTACATCACAAAATCAGCAAATATCTCTCTAAAAAACTTTTAGAGTAATTTCAATGGTTGACATTTCCCCCTATCAAACCCTTAACCCATTACCCCATAGCCTGTTTCTCAAAGTTTTAAAAATAATTTACTCCATAAAGCAGATTGAAAGTAAAGCAGAATGCACATTGAGGCCCATTCTGCTTTACTTTCAGCCTACTTTGAGCTATCATTTACTAGGATGAAGATTTTTTTTCTAAATACACAATTATAACTTAAAAACTTGGAACTATTTTCTTCCCTGGAGGAATAAATTAGAGGAGTAAAAAGGTATTTTTATGGGATAATGGGTGAAATACATTTATAAGGCAGCTCATGATGACAAAAAATGCATTTCCACCCATTTCAACACTTTAGACAAAAAAACATACTGACATCATACACCGAAATCTGTACCATGAGCAGTCAGATTTTGACCATGATGACAATTATTGTCAATCCACAAAAATGTTGCTGTAAAAACACAAAATTGTTGCTGTAAAAAAATAAATAAATTACATTATCAACATCATTGTACATATCAATGGGAAAAATAACTTTTCATGCCTCTCTAGCAGACATTTGTTTTAAACAATTTGAGAAATTTAATTCTTTTTGTCACAATGTTTTCAACTTTCATTTGAATAATTAAACATATATTTAACCCTTTACCCAATAACCCCTTTATAACATTAAATACAGGCGATCAGTTAAAGCAGGTTGAAAGTAAAGCTGAATGTGCCTTAAGGCACATTCTGCTTTACTTTCATCCTGATTTAAACTACTATCTGCTAGGCTATATAAAAAAAAAGTGATGTTAATTGTTCATGAGGGTATAAGCTGGAACTTATTTCTTCAGCGGAGGAATAAATTAAATACGCTAAAAGTCGCTTCTAAGGGTTAAACAAATTGGTGTTTTACTTTTACATGATTTGAATCATTTCAAAGTTGGCTGCTTCAAATTTCATCTATGATGGAAAGAGTCAACTGTTGGAAAGACTTAGAGTCAAATGTTTGAAAGATGATTGGCCGTGTCTGAGGGTTCGAATATTAGGGACCAGTACTAAAGTAGGTGAACGAGGATATTAGTCAGCAATCACAAGAAAAAGCAAAATGCAGTTCCGACCTATCTAAAAAGTGGCCTTAAGAAAATATTCACTTTTCCTATAAAAGATGCACTTAAAATGCACTTGCCAATGAACACAATTTCATAGAAATTAAAAGAAAAACTTTTTTTTTAAAAAAAAGAAAACAATACACTTAAAAAATGTACTTGTTGTAACATGTAAAAGTCTTAAAGAGTAAAAGATGCACTTTTACAAACAAAAAGTGCACTTTAATGATGTCAATTTTAAGAAAATATGCTTATTTGAAAAAAAGATGCATATTTAAAACAAATAAATACACTTTTTGCTATGAAAAGGTACAGAAAAAACAACACTTTCACAAGTTCCTTTGGTAAAAAGGTCACTTTTTTTTTGAGAAGGGAAAGTAGCATAAAAAAGTGTCTAAATGATTATTATACAGAATAGACCCTGAACTAACAGCTGCTACAGAAGCTTAACTTAGTCTGAGTCTGCTCTGTTTGTATAAGTGATGAAGTCTTAGCTATAAGTAAAAGTCAATACGTGACTACAGCAAAGGTGTGTAAAAGTGGCGTATTTAATATTTGGAGGACAAATAAAACAAATTTCTTAAATACGCCACTTCATATCTTAAATATTTCACTTTTGAAAAGTGGCATCTTTTCTTATAACAAATATGTCGCTTAAACGCCACTTTATTGGAGTGGCATATTTAACTATCTCAATAAAAAAACAAATACGAGGCTTTTCTTTCACTTATGTAGAGTGGCGTCTTTTCATAACAACAAATATGTCGCTTAAACGCCACTTTATTGGAGTGGCATATTTAATTATCTCAATAAGAAAACAAATACGAGGCTTTTCTGCCACTTATGTAGAGCGGCGTCTTTTCAACATGACAATACGTCGCTTACACGCCACTTATCTGCCACTTTTCCATACTTTTTGTTAAATACGCCGCTTCACTGCAAGGCTCGTTTTTGCTACTGGCCCAAGTGGCGTAAAAGCTTGACATTAGTGGCGTAAAAGCTGCGTTTTTAAATAGCTGCGTTTTTTTTCCGCAAGGGTTAAAGCAGGCTGAAAGTAAAGCAGAATGTGCCTTATGGCACATTCTGCTTTACTTCAACCTGCTGTAAATGGTCACCTGTCTTCAATACTAACAGACCATGGGGTAAATGGGCTACAATAGGTGTGACTGTATGATCCTTCTCATCAATAAGCCTATATTCACAAGGCGGTATTAAGTGGTGATTATGTGTGACATACAATGGCCAAAAACCAAACAAACTACTAATCCAGAAAATATTTGTAAAATAGATCCAAGGATTATCTTTGACTGTGAGAGACTGAGGATTAAATTGAGTAAACACTGATGCTTAAAACAAAATATGTTTTTGCAAATTTGGGAGAATTTTGGAAGATACTTTAGATAATGCAAATATCCATTTTGCCAACAATATAAAATATTAGAGAACTATTTTCTTCAGTGGAGGAATAAATTATTGGCGTAAAAAGGCATATTTATGGGGTAATGGGTTATGGAAGATTCTGCTTTACTGTAAACCATGGCAGCATTAGGTGGTCAACTGTCTTCAAAACTAGAAACATGTTATGGGGTAATGGGTTAATGCATGTGGGAGCAGAGAAACAAGATAATCCTGGTACCAGGTGTACTGCTGTACTTGTAGAATGTGTATTTTATGGTCAATACTGTCACTCTATAGTTTGAGATTGCCTACAGGGAATGATTACAGTCCCAATAAAATCAATTGGTCATACTTCTAACTGCAATAATAGGATCATGCCAGGTAAATCCAATCAACATTAACTATTCACTATACAGGGTAGGGGTGTATGAACTTTTAATCACCAACAATATCCCTGGGAATTAAAGTCATATATATAGTCTACACATATTCAATTTATTAGTAAATCCATGGTGTAGGTTTTAAATATGAGTAGTGCAGAAAGGTTCTTTACTAGCTTTCTACATTACTGTACTTTTATTCTGCATCAAGCAAGTTTCCTTTTTATCTCGTCACCAAAACCATTGATGTGACTTTTCACTTCTTCAAGACAATTCTAAAGAGTAGTCATAGGCCAGCATACCAAATATGGTACTCAAAAGGAATACTCTCCTAATCTCCAAGTACATCAGTCAATAATTCAGTAATCCTTCTCTATTATGACTGCAGTGGCACCAAAAAGAAGAATTTAAAAAGACTTTTAGAATTCTAAAATTCATTGCATAAAAGACAAGTGACAGCTTAATTAAAGCAAGATGAAGTAAAAGAAAGCTCCTTAAGGAGTTTCTGCTTTACTTTCCCCATGCTTTAAGCAGCCATAAGCCCATATGCCTTAACCCTGTTACTCATTACTCCATAGCTTAATTCTAGTTTTGAAGACAGGTGATCCCTTAAAGCAGGTTGAAAGAAAAACAGAATGTGCCTTAAAGCATAATCTGCTTTACTTTCAGCCTGCCTTAAGCTATAATCTGCTAGGATATAGAAAACATTTCATGTTTTTCATTTATTTGCATATTCATGACTGTATAAAGTGGAATTCATTTCTTCGGTGGAGTTATAAATCAAAGGTGTAAAAATGCTTATTTATGGGGTAATGGGTTAAAACAACAAATAATTAATTTAACTTAATGGTTGTAATAGAGGGAAGTTTTAGTGTACTTCAACTTAAACAAATCATCTAAATTAAGAGTTAAAGACAAAAACTATAATGCATTTCATTCACACTGTTTCGTTTTCTTAAAAATAGAGAAAGAATGCAGATTATGTAATGGGGTAATAAGTGTTAACCATGAGTCATTGCATGATTTCACTTGTCACTACAGCCTAACAACCACATCTAGCTCAGCATACTTACAGATTGTTCTATTGGTTCTTTCCAAGTAACCTTTTTATTTGGGTTTGGGCTCCCAGCGTAGCCTCTATCTCCCTCCATAATAACCCTACACACTCACAAACTCTTTGACTAGAATCTACTCCATCAGTCAAACATGTATGGGCTCTTAGACCGTATTCCAAACTTCACAATTAACACATCTTCCCAACACCACTGGACAAATTAACAATTAAACAAAAAAACAACAGATACAGAAATCACTGAAATTCAGCACATTTTCAGAGTTTAATTCCTCCCACAAAATTATTTCTTAATAAAACAACAACGTACTCCAGAAGTATTTGAATAATTAACAGTCAAATCATTATCGCTTAAACCATCGGGGTGACTTCCCCTTTTTCTGTCAATCGTAATCCATAGACTTTCCCTTTGTGAGTGTACACTTTCAAAACTATTGAGAATCCGGTGCCCTATTCAATCATTGTTGATCATTGGGTTAGTACAGGTAAGAGCTTATCTGCTTATCTTTTGTCGCGGGGAACAAGGACAGAACTCGGGCAACGTGCTGTCACTTGACAAACTGTGGCCGCCAATACAACCAGAAAACACACACACCAACCTCTCTACCTGCATGTACTCTATACAGTAACATCTCTCTATAATAACCACTAAATTAAGTTAATAAGTTTATATTTAAGGAAGGTGGTTGCTTAAAGCAAGATGAAAGAAAAACAGAAAGCTCCTTCAGGAGCTTTCTGTTTTACTTTCATCTTGCTTTAATCTGCCATCAGTCTTTCATACAATCAATTAGCCTTCTTTTAAGTGGTCGTAATGGAGAGGTTTTACTGTAATCCATTTAGAAACCATAAATTTAGTTTAACATAGACATTTCTACAGAAAGGTGACCGCTTATTGCATGATACAAGTAATGCAGAAAGCTTCATTAGCTTTAATAGCTTTCTGCATTACATTTGTTCTGCATTAAGTAACCACCTGTCTAAAGGGTAGCCAATCCACATCTTTTTTAACTTGATTAACACAAATTTAACCCTTAATGCTGGATCTGAGAATACACATCCTTTTGCAAACAGTGTAAACCAAGATCAGACAGTTTCCTGAAAGAGCCCTAAAGATCTGCCCTGTTTGCCAAACTTTTTAAGCATTTTGAAAAGAACCCCCAAATTTCATAATAAACTGGTCTGTTTACAGAAAACAAGAGAGTCCATTTGAGAATAGAGCATGGTAAGGGTTAAGTGTACAATGGTGGGCAATGATATTGGGTTAACAGTAAATCAGATCTTCCAATGATTTTAATTGTGTTTAATCAGTAGAGTAATTACGTAGGGGATCAAGCGATGGTGTACTTAGTAGAAACATAATACTAATACTGGGTTAACTCTTTGTACGCTTACCGCGGAGTCGTGATTATATGAGCAAACAGTTTGAATCCTGATGAGACGCCGCATTATGCGGCGTCTCATCAGGATCCAAACTTTTTGACACTCTGACCTTGTTTTAAAAAGAAATTTTTAAAATACTATTTTTAGATCAGTAGCAGACGGCATTAAATGCAGACGAAATAAATACCCAGCATTCAACGAGTTAAACCTTCAGTCAATTGGATTAGGATTGATAAACGTTAACTCTTTGCATGTAAATGGCGAAACTATGACTACCGATAACTTTTTAAAGAGTTTGAATCCCAATGAGATGCTGAGATACTCCTTGTCTAAAATTGTTCAACATTGCATGACTCTCATTTGCAAAGAACATTTATAAATTTCCATTCTACAGAACAATATCAGACAAAGTCACATAAAGTAATTGTTGCATCCAAATAGCTCATAGATGGCAGAAACAGACATTAACAAATAAAAGATAATTGTGGCAGACAATAATACTTATTGTTAATAGAGTTAAACTGTTGATGCAGTCTGAAATATGACTTTTCTCAACATTACAAAGTTTGAATAATTTACAGAGCTTGTAGCCAAACATTCAATGCTAAGAAAATACACCATGCTATTACTTTACTCTCTTTTTGATGAAAATTTTTCTGTGTGTCAAATAGTTAGAGTCTGGATGAGTTTCCAAGTTACTGGGTATTTCAACCCAATCCAAACTGTTTATAAAAGTTATCAATAAATGATAGTGACTAGAGAAGTATTAATCATATCTTCATAAGTCTAAATAAACCAATATACCGTGCAGTCATAGAGGATCTAAAAATTTAGCTAATCCAGCCAGAAAGAATGAGGGTCGAACTTAGGTCATAATAGCATTTATCAATAAGATGAGAGGGAGTAAATTTAACTGATCGCTCCTGAAACTTTGAACAGAAAATTCTAGTTTTTAATGAAGATAAGTCAAATATTGATTACATGCATTTCAAGTTGGTTTTTAATATTTTTTTACCAAATGACAATCAGTGAAGACCCTGATCAGAGGGCTCCTGTAGGAGCCCTCTGATCTGGGTCTCCACCGTTTGCTTAGGACAAGTAAACTCTTCACAGGTACACTGTTTGTAAAAAGGCTGGGGCAATGGGTTAGATATTTGTACGAAATGAGCCTCTGGTACATGTACATGTACTATCATATGAATCAATGTTGCAATCTAGCTGTGTCTGCATGACGAGGTAAATTGATATGAATTGATTAAATGATTTAGATCATTATCTTGTGCAATTCTTTCACATGCCTAATTGGCTAAAGGTCCCAGAGTTCTATCTATCTTGTGCATCTATTCATTATGAATAAATGATGTACAGGGTATGCATTGAAGTAGTCAGTCCACCAGAAACAGTGCAATTCCAAAGTTCCTTCTACCCCAGGTAGCTTCAATTCTTATGCAAACTAATAAATAAAGGCATCATAGCTCATTACTCCATATAGCTACACATTTTTACACAGGATTATAGTCATGAATATCTATTATAAGAAATATCTATAAATTCTAGCCCATTGTAGCTTAAAGACTTTTCCTCAGTCCATTTAGGGACAACCACCCCATTGTTCTGGAGGTGTCAATGTAACTGGCAAAGCATGTGCAGCACAATCTCAGTTTACCTGGTGAGGTCCAGATTATACTCATGCTCTAGTGATTTTCAATGGTTATTTCTAACCAAACTATCAAATATAAAGGTAGAGTCTCACACGAGAAGTTTCAATGGTACTTTGCTAGCGACATGTCCATAAGACCCATGATTTTTGCAGGGAAATTGTCTGGCAAGGCGTTATGATCGAAAGGTCATCTAGGGATGTCTTTAAAGCAGGCTTAAAGTAAAGCTGAATGCGCCTTAAGGCACATTCTGCTTTACTTTCAACCTACTTTAAGTGGGCACTTGTCTTCAAAACTAGAAAGAGTCTATGGAGTAAGCGGTTAATGACTCATAATTCACTACATGTATTGTGGAGGCAATTAAAGCTTAACAAAAATTAGACTTACACAATACAGCTATAAGTTACAGTCCTGCTATAACAACCATTTAAACCCAACTTCTTTCCTGTGCTTAACCCATAACCCTATAGCCTTTTTTCTAGTTTTGAAGATAGTTGATCACTTAAAGCAGGTTGAAAGTACAGCAGAATGCGCCTTATCCCATTATCTCATAAGCGATAAACAGTTATCAATGCTTGTTCCAATACAGGGTAGTTGATTAAAGTGTGTCAAAATGAGTTAGTATGAGGCTAGTGCACAATGAGTCAATATGAGTCAGTATGGCTTAATGGGTTAAGGTGCATTCTGCTTTACTTTCAGCCTACTTTAAGCTACAATCTGTTAGTTACTACTAAGTATAATAGAAAATATTTCTTATAGTTAATATTCATAACTGTATAAAGTGAAACTACTTCTTTAGTGGAGAAATAAATTAGAGGCGTTAAAAGCGTATTTATTGGGTAATGGGTTAAAGCTGAATGAAAGTTAAGCAGAGAGCTTCACACCGAATGAATGTGCTCATGCCTTTACTCTAAAGCATATTGGAACAGCTCATTTATAATGTATACTCAGATCTGTAAAACTACACTTTGAGTTGAGTTTTTGTATTAATTTGCCTACTCCATGTTAGCTCCTGTTCATTAAATATTCAAGGACCTGTCAGCTTCATACTTCACCTGAGAGAAACCTATATAAAACCAATGCTAGGCTTTACATGCAAATCTCCTAAGGAATTATCCAGTCAATAAATTTCAGGTAAAACAGGCAAGTTGTATGCCTGGATGGTGTTTTGGTCAATGGAGCAATTCTGATGACCAAAGTGATGACAATAGCTTTATTTCTCTAGTAAAAAGCATGCATGAGCTCTTTTTCTTAAACAATTTACTCTTTGCTTGCTGGGTACAGTACTTTTTTTTTTAAAAATAGTGTTTTCAAAATTTCTTTTCAAAACAGGGTCAGAGTGTTAAATATTTTGGATCCTGATGAGAGGCTGTGTTATGTGGTATCTCATCATGATCCAAAATGTTTGCAAATTAAGGTTTAAAGAGGTGTTTTTTTTACATGTTTGACAAATATCATGAATTCAAAAGCTCCACCCACAGGCTGTGCCATACCTGAGTGTCATATTGACTGACCATATGACCACATATCTTATCCCACCATCTTATCTCAGTAATAAATCAGCGCTCTCTCTTTAAGTGGTATTTTACTGGCCATTCAATATGAAAATATTTACAACAGATGTTTGATAAACATTGACAATATCTATATCTAAATCAGTTAAACAGATTTGAGAAAATGCAGATGTCTTAAAATCTATTGTCTTCAATACATGTCCTCATTTTATATATAACGCTAGACACTTAGATAGGTACAGTCCATTAAATAGAAACTGAAACATTGATTGAAATAAATTGGATTTTTTATGACTATCTGGTAAGTTTTCTTTCTAAATTAATTACAGTTGAATGCCCATAGCTTGAAGTAACTTTAGTCCACGGCATCTGTATTTTCACAGTTTACTTGAATTTCAATAATTCAAAATTGTTTAAAATGAACTTACTAATATTTCAAAACCTAAAGCATGTTGAAGTAAAACATAATATGCCTTAAGGTACCATCTGCTAGGATAAAGAAAATATTTGTAATGGTGCAATATTCATTACTGTATAAAGTGGAACATTTTCTTCAGCAGAGAAATAAATTAAAGGCGTAAAAATATATATTAACTCCATAGATACACATTCTTATGCATCAAATTGATTCCTCCAATTAAGAAAACAGTTTTATTTTATACAGTAATGAATGTGCAACATAAGAAATATTTCCTATATCCTAGAAGATGGTATCTTAAAGCAGGCTGAAAAGTAAAGCTGATTGTGCCTTAACCCTTTCCCACATAGCACATCTCTAGTATTGAATATAGGTGTCCACTTAAAGCAGGTTGAAAGTAAAGCAGAATGCGCTTTAAGCGCATTCTGCTTTACTTTCAGCCTGCTTTAAGCTATCATCTGCTAGAATATAGAAAATATTTTGTATTAAACATATTTATGAATGTATAAATTGGAACTATTTTCTTCAAGGCAAGAATAAACTGAATGCGTTAAAAGGCGCTTCTATGGAGGAAAGGGTTAAGGGGGCATTCTATTTTACTTTCAACCCGCTTTAAGTGGTTACCTATCCTTAATACTATATATAGGCTATGGGGTAATGGGTTTAAATTGTATCTAACTCATTCAGCTAGACGTCACTTCTGTATAAAATTCTAGCTGGCAATTGCTTACTAATACTTTTTACAAACAAAATCAGCATGTAAAGCTGATCAGGATCCAAGATGATATCAAATTTATAATTATGCTTATGAAAATTCACATTGGAGAAAGTTAGACATTTAGTAAATTAATCGTGCTTGTGTGTGATTGAGAAATATTTGTAATGAAACAGTCTTCATAAACAAGCAGTAAATTCAAGTGTACCCGATATCAACATTTTAACAACCATTTAAACAGATTGGAATGACCACTATCAAGAATATTGACTTTAATATATGCATGTACACGGTCATGTTTAAAAATCAATCAATTTTAATCTGATAGTCATTGTTAAACCTTCCACATAAGTACAATATGGGTTTATGGCCTGATTTGAATTGCTGGGTTTATGCAAGACCAAACATGATTCTCAATGCAGATATACAGGTAAGCAAGGAACAACAACTGGAAAACTTGAAATGGTATTACATGAGTTGTCTCCCTTTGGTTTTACAATTCAGTCTTGTATTTCTTCCTGGAGTTTGACAATGAATGGAGAGATAGATTATTAGCCCAATCCTCAATAAATATGCATTTTAATGCCCTTAAGTTATTCCTCCACTTAAGAAAATAGTTCCAATGTATACAGTCACAAATGCGTACCATAAGAAATTACTTTATCCTAGAAGATGACAGCTTTTTAAGCAGGCTGAAAGTAAAGCAGAATGCACCTTACTGATTTACTTTCAAACTGCTTTAAGTGGTTATCTGTCTTCAAAACTTAAAGCTGGCTATAGGGTAAAGGATTGAAATTATATGTATTTAATTTTCTTCATAATTCATGAGACCTGTAAATTATTTACATGTAGCAGGTTGAGACTTGGTTTCAATTTGGCTTTACAGTATCATGATAATTTGCAGCATTAAAACCGATTATATTCTATATTCATTGATTGGTAAATCAATTACGACCGTGCATATTTAATTGATTGTCTCAAACAAACAACACAACCCTCATTTTAGAAGTTTGAGTCAAAGACCTTGAAATCCACAACTAATCAATGAAGGAAAAGAATCACTTAAACCCATAACTCCATAGCCAATTTCTAGTATTGAAAATAGGTGACAACTTACATGTAAAGCAGGTTGCAAGTAAAGCAGAAAGCGCCCTTAGGCTCAGAATGGTTCATGGAGACAATAAGGTGTTGTAATCCATCCCCCATAAATTTGCCTTTTTAGGCCTATAATGTATTCCCCCACTTAAGAAAATAGTTCCCTTTTATACAGTCATGAATATGTATCATAAGAAATATATTCTATATCCTTGTAGATAATAGCTGAAAGTAAAGCAGAATGCGCCTTAAGGCGCATTCTGCTTTACTTTCAACCTTTAAGAGATCATCTTTCTTTAAAACTAGAAACAAACTATGGGATAATTGGGTGAAAGCTTTTGGAACATTGGGCATTGTAAATGATGTAAAAAATATGAGCTATGTTGTAACGATGATTACCTTGTGAGTGCCTGAAGTTTTCTGTAACTTGGATTCCAGTATTTCCACTCTGTCATTCGCTTCTTTCTCCAGCTCTTCCACTGTCTGTACCAGCACCTCATTTTGTTCACTTAGATCATTTACATAGGCTTGCAGTACCCTTACCCTGGCCTGAAACATAAAACTAACCGTTACAATGCTGAACTTTTATTATCTTGATTGATGTTAAACCATGATTTTCCTTCGATCACCATTAAGATATATGTACTGTTCATTTATATTGAAGGGGAGGACGAAATCTAATATTGTAATAACTTTTGTCCCAACCCAAATGCCACGTATAATATGTGGGAATAAAAATATTATACGTTTAAACTGTAAAGATTTTCTATAGTGGAGGAATAAATAAGCGTAAAAAGTTGTATTTATGGAGTAGTGGGTGAAGCATATCTAAAATCAATACTTTTACCAACAATTAATCGCAAAAAAAAAACTTTTTTTAAAAATGATTAAGTACTTTTGAAAGGTGTTATTTGTTATTCTTTCTATTCAGTTATCAACAAATTTATCAGCTTAATCTTATCGTAGACTATTTACAATGACCTCGACTATCCAGGTAGCATTACAAAAACCTTTCTTTAACAAAATACACAATTGTAAAAATTACCAATTCTCATGAAACCTAATCTTTCTGAAATGTACGGTAAATCTTGATACTAACATTACTACGTTTAATCAAGCAGTAAAGAAGCTTTGAAATGTCCCAAGAGCTCATAAAGAATTTCTATTGAAAATGAAAATCATGTCCTAGGGCACAAAATATATATCTTGTTTCTACAAAATACTTAACCCGTTGCCAATTTTTAGTTTTGAAGACAGGTGACCACTTAACCCTTTCCCTTAGCGACTTTTAGCACATGCATTTTATTCATCCGCTGAAGAAAATAGTTCCAATGTATACCGTAATGAATATGTGTCATGTTTAAAACTGTCCTTATTCTAGCAGTAAATAGCTTAAAGCAGGCTGAAAGTAAAGCAGAATGCGCCATATGGCGCATTCTGCTTTACTTTCAACCTGCTTTAAGTAGTCACCTATTTTCAAAACTAGAAACATGATATCGGGTAATGGGTTAAAGTAGGTTGAAAGTAAAGTAGAATGTGCCTTAAGGCACATTCTGCTTTTTTTCAGCCTACTTTAAGATACTTAAACTATTTAGTAAATTGAAAAAAATAATCTTACAGTTCATATTCATGACTGTATAAAGTAGAATTATTTCTTCAGTGGAAGAATAAATTAAAGGCATAAGGCTTAGTTATGGGGCAATGGATTAATACTTAAAATGTTGACAGTCAGTATTGAAAACTTCAGCTAGAACTAAGCAGTGTAGATCAACACCGTGCAGTAAAGTCTGTGTTAACCCACTATCCCATAAATACACCTTTTTATGCCTTTAATTTACTTCTCCATTGTGGAAAATAGTTCAAATTTATACAGTTATGAATATGTTTGATAAGAATTATTTGCTATATTCTAGCAGATTGTAGCTTAAAGCAGACTGAAAGTAAAGCAGAATGTGCCTTAAGGCACATTCTGCTTTACTTTCAACCTGCTTTAAGTAGTCACCTATTTTCAAAACTAGAATCAGGCTATGGGATAATGGGTTAAAGGACTAATGAAAAGAAAATTTACAGTCAGACTTTAGAAAAGATGAAATCTCCATTACTATAACTATATAGACCTTTTTAGGCCTTTAATTTATTCATCTGTTGACGAAAACCAGTGAAGTTCCTTTTTTTAACATTCATCAATAAGCACCATATAAACTATTTTCTATATCCTAGCAGAAATGGTAGCTTAAAGCAAGCTGAGAGTAAAGCAGAATTTGCATTCTGCTTCACTTTCAACCTGCATTAAGTGTCACCTGTATTCAAATCAAGAAAAAAGTAGGTAAACAAGCTACAACTGTGTATGGGGTAAAGGGTTATTGTAAACAGTTTTTATTGAGCAGCCACCTTCCATAATATTGTCGCTGAAAACAGGTTTTGCCGTACAATACAAACTACAATGCTATCTGATCAAATCATCTGATCTGATTAGTAGTCTGCATCTTCCAAGTTTGGACCCAATTAGAGGACAATGAAAGTTGAATGCATTTTGTAAACTTCATAAATTTTATCCAAATGTTAACTTAAGTGTCAAACTGTCAATTCAACCAGCTATCAACAATTCTGATCAAAAGTTCAAAACCTCTGTGTTCTAACAACTATTGATTTCATGTCTATTGTGGATTTGCATAATGAGTCGAGCACTGTAGTTTTAAGTGTCAGAGGGTATGACTTTTTAATGCTAATTAGTAGACCTGTAAGTTCAGAGCTCAAGATAAGGGGGGCAATTCAAAAACTAAAATCTTTATTTCTGTATTAAACCCTATGGTGTCACTACTCATTAGAATCGTCTCTTCGAGACGATTCTAATGAGTAGTAACATCATAGAATTTGGTGCTGAACAACAAAAATGTACAAATAATGAACACAGGGCTCCAATGAGTGGAGTATTTCACGAACTGAAAGAAAGTTCAAACTGATAAAAAAAATTTGGTACAGAGTTACAGACATGAATGAGGGAGAAAATGTTGAGGATTGGTCTCCCCGAAAAAGAGATCATAACTCAGACATGTCAAAAAACTAAGCCTCGACCTAAAAGTCGCACAGAGCACATGGACAGAGCAAGCTAGGTCGAGGAAAGGATACATTGGTTGAGGGACAATCGAGGATAGAGTGGGATTGAGCAAGGCTCAGTTTTCTCAAGCTAGAACTGATTGTTTGCATGGTCATTCTGCTTGATCCGTCCCCCATTTTCCCTGGATCTGTGGGATTAAGCTTTGCCTGTTTGCGATCAAAACTCTCTCTGCTTTACCTGTAGCAAACCATTCCTAGACCCGTACAGTTCCTTTTCTATCTATTTGCACTACTGGATTAAGATAAAATGGTTGAGGTGTGCCTTTTAAAGCTTCAACCAATTTATAAGATTGACACTGGTATAAGTTGCAACCACCTTCGCCTAATCCTATAATGCCATGCATGCCTTCTGAAAACTATATATATATATGTAAAATAGGGTGCAAATCAAGCAGCAAGTTTCAGAGCGTAGTGCTGTAACAAAAAAAGAAATTAGCATGATGCAGACTTGCAGAGCAATTATGTCCATGTTGTCTCTTCATGCTTGCAGTAGGACTGGGTCACAAGCAAATCCAGACGATGCCGTTGTATGTTGGGAAGTAGAGTCAATTATATAGAGCAACAAACATCTCTTGGTGCGAGCTTAAGCTTTGCATCGACAGGGTTTGTTGATGCTGGGTCTCTCGGTTTGCACGTTACAAATGGTGGCAGCGGTGGGATAATGACAACTGCCAGACCGGAGTTGCCTTGCCCACGGTTCTCCCAGGGTCAAAGTCTCGGGACGAGACGTCTAGGAGGGGAGAGTTATGTAACATACGTAGTACGTTGGTATATGCAAATGAGGCTTCCCAAACTGTTGTTTGTTGGGAAGTAGAGTCAATTATATAGCGCAACAAACATCTCTTGGTGTGAGCTTAAGCTTTGCATCGACAGGGTTTGTTGTTGCTGGGTCTCTCGGTTTGCACGTTACAATATCAGTCTTGAAAGGAAGATGGTTTGATTTTGTTTGTTAACGTCCGTTTCTGTCATCTATGGACTAATTGGATTTCCCAGTGAGAGGGGAGCAGATACAGAGAACCTAGGCGTGATGCCCTGCTCTTATTATCGAAAGAGTTCTCTGGTTCTTTTAGGTCCGCCGGTCAGTCAAGGATGACGTTGCAACTCACAAGTATCTAGGTCAGCCGAGATTGAGGCTTCGTTTTCCGAGATCGCACCCCTTTGCAAGGATAGATTGCAGAGATAAATAAACCTTGGCCATGTTAAGATGAGTGGATAGACCTAGGTAAAGGCTAAAGGTGTATTGTAAGTACAATTTGTATCTGGACTTAAGCACCACATATGGAACCCTAGTTACCCTACAACTGTACAGGTGGTTGTCCAACATCAAAATCCAGCCTGGGTTATCCAGATACAAAGAAGGCCAAGGCACGGAATTATACAAAACGGAATAGCAACTAAGTGATATTGAATAGGCGAGCATCTGAGCTCTCGTGGCGGTTGGATTTTGCGAGATTATGTGTCACGTGACAACATCCTCACCTTTTGCCTCGTTGTCCGCTATTTCTGGCGTGAATTTACCGACTCGAGTGTTTTTATTGACATTTTGTAGGATTTAAACGACTTGGTGGACATTCCTATCAATTCACGGGAATACAAACCCGTGAACAATGCTTCGAAAACGCACATTTATCATATTGACTACCGATATCTTATCTCTTATCAAGTCTCGCGAGTCTCGTATGCGCCGCACGAGATTTACGATATAGCGCGAGGTTTCGATTCCGTGACTCCGTCAGTGTATAATTCTGTGGCCAAGGTCAGGAACTTGAGTTGTATTATTGATCATCAGTGGTGTCAGAAACCATGGTGCCAACGCTGAAGCTGAAATGTCAAAAATATTAACAACAATTTGTAAAAAAAAAACAGATATTCAATTTCAAGGCAATTAGTTGTGCAAATAAAATATCAAAATACCCGAATATTTTCCTCGCCAGAATGTTCAGATTCTTCCAGTCTTTTCAGGCGACCTTCGTACAAACTCTTGAATTCTCCTAGTAAATTCTGCATTTGTCCACTCTCTCCCCCAGGCCCAGTGACTCTGCCAACACTTCTCCTCGCTCTTATCCGGCCCTCGGGGCTCAGAATATCAGCCATTTTTTGTTGAACGAAAGTCCAATGCACCAGCGAAAATATCTCACTTAATGATAAAAGTGAAAATTATACATGAAACTCCATTGTCTTACAAAAGACTCATCTTCTTTTCGAAAAAGTAAGTTGATCGCTCTAGCGGAAACACTTCACTACCGAAATCGAAAACAACGGATAGTTTGATTGGCAAATCATTGGTTGGGTAGAAAATGTAAACCAATGAAAATCGTTGTACTTTTCTTGACATTGTTTTCATTAGATTCCAACAGTTTGTGCAAAACTGTGAAAGGAAAAGTTTGAAAACGTTTATTTCATATCTCATTCACTCTAGCGTGAAGAAATACTATGGATATAGTTTATTCATTTAGTATTGAACTAAAGTGAGTTGTTTTCGCCGAGGAGTTGTGTGCAGAAATCGAAAGCCGCGAAGACAAGACGAGACACGCACTCTGAAATGAAAGTGGAAGAAAATAAAGGGAACAAACTCTTACAAAATAGTTATGACATACTATATAGTTATCTCCCTTGTACCATGTCTCTTCATTTCAAGCTGAGATTGCAGTAATAAAAGTCAAACAATTACAGGGCTACCATAAGTTGACATAAAAAATCCTAAGATTTCCAAATTTGCATTTTTCAAGTGCGATTTTACGACTCGTACCTTTTCCCCTTCGCCTGTTTCTAGTTTTGTTGACACATGGCTGCTTAAAGCAGACTGAAAGTAAAACAGAATGCGCCTTAAGGCGCATTCTGCTTTACTTTCAGCCTGCTTTAAGCTACCATGTACTAGAAAAAAATCCGAAGATTTAGGAAAAATCCGGAGAAATGGCAGCCCTGCAATTAGATCTAGATCTACATACAATGTATTAACCCATTCACTCCTGAAATTAAAGTGGACACTTCCAGTTTTTGCAAATCTTCGACAATTTATGGTTGTTTTCTACGATGTATTGCACAATTATCTACAAACAGTGCACAGACCCTAATCAGATAATCATAAGTGACACTATATAGGGGGCCAATAAGTTCAGCGGACCACCCAATAGAAGATTAGCCATGATACAGATGGTTGCTTAACGCTTTTCATGCTTGTTAATTATTTCGTCTGCAACAATTGTCGTCTCCTATTGTTCTAAAAATAGTTTTTTTGGTCTAAATTTCTTTTCAAAAGCAGGATCAGAGTGTCAAACAGTTTGGGTCCTGATGAAACGTCGTGTTTCGCGGCGTCTCATCTGGACCCAAACTGTTTGCAAAGATAATGACCGTGGTAAATATATCCGACGCTAGCATTGTAAGAGTTAATATGTGGTTAAAATAATGCAGAAAGCTCATGTCTCGGAAGTTTTCTGCATTATTGCGCCTACATCTTGTTTAAAGCAGCCCCGCTCTCCCCTATTTTCTTTTTATTGCCTATACCTTATCATCTTAATTGAATGATAGTTCAGCGAAACTTTAATGGAACATGTAGATCCAGGGCTGTCATAAGTTGACATGAAAAATCCTAAGATTTCCAAATGTGCATTTTTCAAGTGCGATTTTACGAATCGTACCTTTACCCCATCGTCTGTTCCTAGTGTTGTTGACACTTGACTACTTAAAGCAGGCTGGAAGTAAAGCAGAATGCGCCTTAAGGCACATTCAGCTTTACTTTCAGCCTGCTTTAAGCTACCATGTACTACTTAAAAATCCGAAGATTTAGGAAAAATCCGGAGAAATGGCAGCCCTGTAGATCTAGATCTATATAAATTAGACAACCTGTCCCAACTTTACTGTGCGGTAAGCGGGTATAAACATTGTTTGTAAACAGTATAGATCCAGTTTCAGACCGGCATCCCTCTGGTCAATATCTGCACTATTAGATCTACTTATTATTATTTTGTAAATAAATCCCCCGAGAGGTATATCTAATGCAAATTTGTGATTATAAAAAATAGACTTGTCCATTTGGAAAGTCAGCAGTGTAAGGACAAAATACTAAATTAATTAACCCATCTGTGCCCACGATCCCATATATGGGACATAGGCAAACAGTGTAGACTCTGATCAGACGCCGCATTATGCGGCGTCTGATCAGAGTCTACACTGTTTGCTGATAGGAATTTCAATATAAAATGAAAATGAAAATTTTGACCAGGCATCCCTTTGATAAAAAATTGACTAATCCAATATATAAATATGAAAGAATCCACTGGGCGCAAGTGGGTTATTGTAAAAGTGAACTAACCCTTCACTGCCATGGCGTCACTAACATTTAAACAATTGTCGTCTGCTTTTATTTCGTAAAGTCAAATTCGAGGTATTTTGACTTAAGAAATATTGAAATTAGCGTCAAACAGTTTGGGTCCTTTTCACCAATCTATATATCAATACCGGTGTTTGTAATCAGTGTCTGCTTACAGTAAGATTTACAACATTTTAACTAACGAGTGTCAAACAGCATTATACGGCGTCTGACCAGGGTCCAAACTGTTTGCAAAGTAGCACTTTGGCGTTTATAGCTATAAGAGTAAGTTGCATTAACGTTTTATAGATATGTTATGATGGAGATGAAGCAGATAACCAGGATGTGATAGTTGACTGCAAAATTAACTTTTTCACTGCCAAGTTTTATCGTCTGCTGTAACCCTCTTACCGCCAAAATATCGTCTGCACTTGTAGTGTCGTCTGCAGCATTTTTATGTCAACTTTTCAGGGCTGTTTAGACTGACGAAATGTCGATACGAGTGTCAAACAGTTTGGATCCTGATCAGACGACGCGTTACGCGGCGTCTGATCAGGATCCAAACTGTTTGCAAAGTTACCTTTTAGCGCCATTGGCAGAGAAAGAGTTAAAAGATCATATCTGATTATTTAAATTTTAATGTATATAGAATACTCAGATATGATCTATATTTAGTATACTCATTTGCAGCCAACAACCACACCCTAGTTATCTTCTTCATTTTTTTTTAGCCAATCCTCCATCAAAACATATGAGCCGTGGAATGACAAAATCTGCCTTATTGCAATACCACACTGTACAGATCAAGCAACGTTGGAATCACAGGCTCTGCATCTGAGTTTGATCTACACTGTCAAATACGGTATATCATACATATATATAAACTGCTTTTAAATAAGAGCAGACCCAGGCCAGTCGCCGCGTCTTAGACACGGCGTCTGGCATTGATCTACACTGTTTGCTATCCAATAAGGCAGGTTTTGCCATGGCATGGCTCAATTATATATAATAAATTAATACAATCTATAGCTATAAACGCCAAAGTTCGACTTTGCACTTTTAGCCCATTTTATGTTACCTGAATAACATTACGTCACATAATGTGTTAATTTGCTGTCAAAACCTGATTTTCAGTCACTATGACGAAATGGCTGAATAGTAGTGATAAAAACAACAACAGAATAACACATGTTGCAATTTGGAGCAGGTTGAGGAGTTTTCTGTCTTATTTTCATCCTCTATTAAGCAAATATATACCTTAAGTAGGAGAGATAGATTAACCCTTCACCCCATAGCCTATCTCTTGTCTAGTTTTGAAGACAGGTGACCCATAAAAGCAGATTGAACGTAAAAGCAGAATGGGCCTTAATGCACACCCTGATTTACTTTCAGCATGTTTTAGCAACACTCTGCTAGGATATAGAAAATATTTATCATGCTATATTCATGACTGTATAAATTGGAAATATTTTCTTCAGTGGAAGAATAAATTAAAGACGTAAAAAGGGGGTATTTATGGAGTTATGGGTTAACAACTTAACACAAGATTAACTATTTGGTATATACAGTGAGGGGAAAACATAAATTTCCGGTTTAGAGGAGTTTCCGGTTTAGATGGGTTTTAATCCACAGCTTGTTTCTAGTATGGAATATAGCTGATCACTTTAAGCAGATTGAAAGTAAAGCAAAATGCACCATAAGGCGCATTATGCTTTACTTTCAACCTGCTTTAAGCTATCATCTGCTAGAGTATAGAAATATTCTAATGATACATATTCATGAATGTATTTTCTTCAGTGAAAGAATAAATCAAAGGCGTAACAAGGCATATTTATGGTGCAATAGATTAAAAAAAGAAGAGTTGGGAAATTGTCCGGTTTAGAGGGAATTCCGGTATTTAGAGGTTCCGGTTTGAAGGGGTTCCACTGTACCTAAAGCTCAATGTATCACAGTATAAACAGTCGCGATCCTGTTTTAAACCACATTTTTGTGGCATGTTGTCTAAGTCTACACTGTATGACACTGTCATGGGCGAGACATTATATAGGTTAGGTCATAAAATGACTTAGTGTTCTGTGAACTTATTTATGGCGATTTCTATGTAACGTACAATATACTATATATTATAAAAAAAAAGCGCTTAAAGTTCCGACTCTATTTTGGGGATGTTCTTTTATCCTGGTGATAAATACGTCGTGATAGGTGAATTTAAAGAACATTATTACAGAAACCCCCTTCTAATAGGACCGCAAATCATTAGGCTTATTTTTGGAGTTAAAATCACGTGATCGCATAAAGCAAGACGCTAGTAAATCAGAAAGCTCATACAGGAGCTTTCTGATTTACTATCATCTTACTTTAAGCTTCAACATGTCTTTGACATAATTAATATATTCGGGTCTTATTTTAAGTGGTAGTACTGACAGAGTTTTACTGTACGCCTTTCATAAGTATTTTGGCCAGATTTCAGCTGATTTCAATAAGAAATTGTGATTTTGAGAACAGTATTTGATTTCTGTTTATAGAAGTTTAAAGTTCTTTTGTACGACAGATCGATATTTTGAATGACTAGTCGACATCTATTTAATACAGATGATTTAACAGGGTGCAGGGACGACTCTCTATTACGACCACATCAGTAAACATACGCTTACATTAAAGCCATCTGTTAGCTTAAAGCAGGATGGAAGTAAAGCAGAAAGCATGGAAAGGAGTTTTCTGCTTTACTTCCATCTTGCTTTACGGAGCCACGTTATTAAACACCGAACATATACCAATTCTTAACGGTGGTAAAATCTAGACGTTATTGTGTAGATTATACAGTATCAAAGTTATTTAGGGGGACTTAGATACAAACCCTATATTGAAACAACTCATATGCTGATGACGTGAGAGAAGTGTTTCGCTTTCTATTCAAATAGCTTTAAAACCCTTAACTGCCATCATGACGTCATAACCCGTCCAACACATTCATCGTAGATGCTAATATTTTTCGTCTGCGTTTACTTTGAAAATTTGGAATTGTATGCGATTTTTAGATTGTTAAAGAAACATTGACATTTTTATCCTGATCAGTCTGATCAGGATCCAAACTATTTGCAAAAGTCAGTATTGTCGACATTGGCAGTGAAAGGGTTAAATGAAACAATCAAGGCATGTAAAGACAGTCATGCGCGTTTTGCACTAAAAGAAGATGGTCACATTATTTTTAAGTTTCAGAGATATTTAATCAGGAATGCACGCAACATTTACATGAACAGAATATTACTTACTACTTACTTAATCCTCTTCGCCCATGGGTGGGCGTAGGGCCGTCACCACTGTCCGCCAGTCAGAATATTAAGATTAGAATATTTTACAATATGTTACTTATATATCATTGTATAATATTCTAACACAAAAGCAACCCAACCCAACAACATAATATATTGCAACATATAAGCTGGCTATACTTAACGAGTTTGAGATTGGCTAGATATCTATTATAAAACATATAATCCTTTAACCCACTACCCCTTACTAAATACGCATTTAAGTTTTACGCCTCTTATTATCTCTACATTTAAAGACATTTCCCCAGTCCTTTGATGGACCCCGCCCCACATTTGTTCTTGAAAGGGGTGAAAGTGACTTTAAAAGCATGCAGCATATGCTACACCAATCTCAGTTTACCTGGTGAGGCCTAGGCATACTCATACTCAAGAAGTTTTTCAGTGGTTACTTCTAACCAAACTATCAAATATAAAAGTCGGGCATCACACGAGACGCTTCAATGGTTCTTTGCTATAGGTATGTGCACATGATGCATGTTTTTAGCATGGGAATTGCCTGACTAGGCGATATCACCGAAAGTAGGCCAGGTAATGTCTTTAAGAAAATACATATAGATCTAGTACACAACATAAGAAATATGCCCTAGCATGCAAGAGGCTAACTTAAAACAGGTTAAAAGTAAGGCAGAATGCACTTTAAGGCGCATTCTGCTTTACTTTCAACCTGCTTTAAGTGGCAAACCTTCGTCAAACCTAGATAACATACTATGGGGTAAAGGATAAAATTCCATATTGATATTTTCTAAACTTAATAACTTATTAATGGTATGACCATATCACACCAAAAGAAATGAAAACAGGGTAGGTTTGCATTTTACTGAAAAGAGACACGTACTTTCCTTTAATAAATCATATTTCAATAAAGTGTGCTTGAATTCGTAATGCAAACACTGTAGATCCAGATCAGTCACCATGAAACAGAAATTAATAAAGCATTGAATTATGTGAGCATTGTGCTTTTCAATATTGAATCAGATGACACGCCTATACGTTGTAAAAAGCAATCATAGTATAGATCTATGATCAGATGCGCCTGTCAAGATATTTTTTAAATGAAAAAAAAACCCAACCACACACGCCAAATTATTCAAGTCAATTCATACCTGGTGAGAAAGCTATACATGGCAATTATATAAACATACATATGCATATACATATATTTCGATAGTTACAGTCAGCTACATAATATCAACTGTTCAACTCCAATCTTTATCCAATAGGAACATTTACAAACAGTGCAGATTGAGGTGAGGCGCCGCTTAAGCCTGTACTCCATAGCCAGTTTCTAGTTTTGTAGACAGCTGACCACTTAAAGCAGATTGAAAGTAAAACAGAATGCGCCTTAAGCCGTATTAATTCATATCTATCACCCTTAGGTATTTTTTTTTATCCAGTTACCGTTTCATAGTATTGCTCCTGATAAGGTTTTCATGACAAAGGCAACATCAAGAATATAAAGTCGATCAGAACGCGAATAAACCGAAAATAAAATTTAGCAGACGACCTTTTCAAAACAGTTAGAAGATATAGAGGTCAAAGGTCATATCACTGTTACCGATATACCTATAGATATATAAGCAGGGTACCCGGATCAAACGTTCAGTAGTTTAACAGTATGCCCAGCTAGCCGCATCAGATACATTTTACTTTAGTGAAGGATTTCAAATGGACGTTTGGACAGAATAGATTCTTATTTTAAAAAAGGTAAACCAAGTTTGAAGTTTTATAAATGTGTCGAACTTCATCTTGTTTGAAGTAAAATCTTCGTCTGTCACAGTATCACCTGCTTTACATACATCGTCTGCATTGTTTCTTCCAACTTCAGTTTCTTCTTTATGTATTTTAAAAATACAAGAAACATAAAGCATTATATCAAATGTACAAATTTTGCAGACGACAATTTAAAAGCAGACGATATTAGGACAAGGTAAGTGTTAATATTCACATAAAACAAAGTCATTATTATTGTTATTATTATTATTATTGTTATTATTATTATTATTATATATTATTATAGCGTAAGCTATCTTTACATGAGTGCTTATTATTATTATTATATATTATTATAGCGTAAGATATCTTTACATGAGTGCTTATTATTATTATTATTATTATATATTACTAAGCTTGACTTTTTATTTAATTTGATTTCTTCTACAGATATACAGTATACTTGTGATTGATTACTAACATTTGAAAATGCAACGACCTTCGATATCTCGAGCTCGTTTAAGATGATTTTTATCTGTCACATGATTTCATTAGTTGAAATTAACCCTTTCATGATCAAATTATTCGGGAAATGTTTATCCCTTCACCGCTTTTTTGTCGTCTGCTTCAATTTTGTTGTCTTCAATGTCGTTTCAAAATAAGCCAGTGTGACTGAAGACATTTCAAAACGAGTGTCAAACAATTTGGATCCTGCATGGTCAGACGCCGCTGTTTGCCAAACTGTTGGCACTTTCCAGCGTCATTGAGAGTGAAAAATACCCATATCTGAAAGTTAAAATGTGGCCAAGCCACATGGTGACTTTGAATTACGTGCAGATTCTATTTAACCCTTTACCTGATAGCCTGTTTCTAGTATTGAAGATATGTGACTACTTAAAGCAGGTTGAAAGTAAAGCAGAATGCGCCCTAAGGCGCATTCTGCTTTACTTGCAGCCTGCTTTAAGCTATTAACTGCTAGAATAAGGAAAGTATTAAATATGACACATATTCATTACGGTATAATTTGGAACTATTTTCTTCAGCGGATGAATAAAATGAATGTGCTAAAAGTCGCTTCTATAAGGGAAAGGGTTAATCAATTACCCCATTGTGTGTTTCTAGCGTTGAAGACAGGTTACCACTTAAAGCATGTTTAAAGTAAAGCAGAATGCGTCTTATTGTGCATTGTGTTTTACTTTTAGCTTGTTTCAAATAAGCTACAATCTGCTAGGGTATAGAAATTATTACTTATTACTTATATTTGTGACTGTATAAAGTGAAACGATTCTGAAGTATTTTCTTAACCCTTTCCCCCATAGAAGCGACTTTTAGCGTATATAATTTATTCCTCCGCTGAAGAAAATAGTTCCAGTTTATACCCCCATGAACAATTACCATTACAAATATTTTAATATAGTATAGCAGATTTTAGCTTAAAGCAAACGCAATGCAATAATTTGTAGAAAATGATTTTTTTGTCAATTTGGACTATTCATTTTCATCCGACTGGCATGTGTTACCCGGCGTCTGACCAGGTTCCAAAGTGCTTGCATATGGCATATTTAGGGGTTTTAGCATAAACGTATATACTGGGAAAATATTGTCCCTACTTAGTGAACCAGGGCTTTACCATACATGTACACTTCACATTGTTAGCTCACATCTAATCGAAAGTTTTACAAACTGAAATTGGCTGTTTTGTGTTAACCCAATTAATAGTATATAGACCTACATGTATATATAGGCACTTAAGTTTATGTTCTTCTTCTTCAATAATATTATATGTTTAGGTATAGTGAAATATATTCCACAATCATAGTTTATTAATTTGTTATTGTTCCTATTGTCAATTGTGTTTATCATAAATGACACCTTTTAACGTCTTTGATTTATTCTTCCAATGAAGAAAATAAGTTCCAATTTATATATATAGTCATGAATATGTACCATACATTTTTCGTAGCTTAAAGCAGGCTGAAAGTAAAGCAAGGCACATTCTGCTTTACTTTCAATTTGCTGTAAGATCACCTGTTTCCTTTACTATAACCAGGCTATGGATCAATGGGTTATGTAGTATATTATTTAACCAGGGTATAGGTGAAAAGTTATAAACCGTAAAATTGTAATATTGGTGTTTATTTATACAGTCAATCTTGTGTTGAACGGCGATCCAATATGTCATCCATGGACTGTTCATTACATGCAGTTGATTAATGCAAGGCTAAAATACGTGTAGCACACACACAAAATCTTAATTTATCATTCATCACAAATGTGGTACAAAAAATCTGAATCCATCAGTCACCGTTGTTAAAACGATCGAATTACTACTTCAATTAGCGATTTTCTTACACAAGATCCTTTTAAAATCAAAAGATTATCTTATTTTTATATTCATTAGATTGTTCCATATAGTTAGTGACCCATGAGGGATATAAATTTATGGGATTGAAGAGGTAGTAGTTTCCATTTATCCAGACTCTATACTAAAGAGCTAAATGTACATTAGAAGTAAAGCTAACGCATTCACTGCTTTACTCTGCGTACAATGGCCATTTGCAACCAGTTTAGATCCTGATTTTATTCAAACATTGTAGACCCTGATCAGAGGGCTCCGGTAGGAGCCCTCTGATCAGGTTCTGCATTGTTTGTCATTTTGCAATATAATGTTAAAATCAACCCAAAATAATTAAAACTGGACTAGACGTAATTAAACATTGTAATTGTCCATTAAAAAAAAGTTTCAGGGGTGAATGAGTGAAATATGTTGACATGTAATATGAAAACAGCCAATATTGTATTTACCGACCATTAACCCTTTCCCCAATAGAAGCGCCTTTTAGCGTATTTAATTTATTCCTCCTCTGAAGAAAATAGTTCCAATTTTTACAGTTATGTATATGTATTATAAGGAATATTTTTTACATTCTAGAATATGGCAGCTTAAAGCAGGCTGAAAGTAAAGCAGAATGCGCCTTAAGGCGCATTCTGCTTTACTTTCAACCTGCTTTAAGTGGTCACCTATCTTCAATACTAGAAATCAGGTAAAGGGTTAATTAAAGTAGAATCTACCGTTGATATCTCTCATGACAAAGACTGATTAATGCAGGATGGAAATAATACAGAAAACTCATATAATATGAATTATTACGTAACGCGGCGTGTGATCAGGTTTTACATACAATACGACAAAACTTAAGCCAATTTATCCTAACGTGAATTTTGAAAATTAAAAGCAGACGATAATTGTTCAAAGCAGTGAACTGGCTTAAGTATTGGGGTTATAAAACTTATGCAATGAAATGAGTATAAAATATGCACCAACATAGTACAAACAAATACAAATAAATTTGTAGATTATTTTGATTAAAATAGTTTGTTGTGGTTTAACGTTTGCCTTTACATGCTTCAAAGTTTTTGTCTGTAAAATGTATTTTAACTATAAGAAGTTAACAAAGCGTTTTCAAATACATACAGTCCAGTCTGAATAACCTGTGTCACTCTTTCATTGTCAAGTTTCATCGTCTGTTTTCATCCTTTGACTGCCAAAATATCGCCTGCATCGGCAGTGTCGTCTGCAATATTTTTAAAGTCAGCTTTATGGCTGTTTTGACTGAAGAAAGGTTGATGAGTGTCAAACAGTTTGGATCCTGATCAGACGCCGCGTAACGCGGCGTCTGATCAGGATCTAAACTGTTTGCAAAGTCGCATTTTGGCGCCATTTGCAGTGAAAGAGTTAAGTCGAATATATTCGTATTTCCAACTCAAAGCGTGGCTTAGCTACGGGTTTTTCAAGTCAAGTCAAGTCAAAAATAAATAGATAGTGCAGACGCAATACGGAATCTCAACGGAATAAACTTTGAAATACGGATAGTTTGACTTAAAAATGCGTTCGAGATATCGGAAGCCCATTTGTGTAAAAATGTGACATAAGCGTGTTTGACTTATCAATATTCGGTTGTAGTCAAGCCACCTTCAGCAGAATAAGGTTACAATGTTATCCATTACTCCATAAATACGACTTAGTACGTGCATCTTTCATTAATTCCCCCCACTGAAGAAAATAGTTCCAATGTATACAGTCAAATAATATGTTGTATAAGAAATGTGTTCTATATCAAGTAGGTGGTGACTTATTAAAGCAGACTGAAAGTAAAGCAGAGTTGGCCTTTAATTACGTTGTCACCTGTCTTCAAAACTAGAAACAGACTACATGTATGTGGTAATGGGTTAACCACAACAAAGATTTGGTATTCTCCTTTAGCATGCTTTAACAATATATGTGCATGTATGGGTGAATACGTGATAACTGTCGTATACATGTTGGATTCATATGAGACGCCGACAAACGCTAAAATAACCATTTGACACTGTGGTATTGATTGCTGAAAGAAATCGCAGATAGATTAACTCTGAGAATCATTGCAGACTTCAAATTCAGACGACAGGTCTTAGCGTACTAAAGCCACACAAACTACCTATATTACATTTAAATGGGTAACACTTTTTTGACGCCAGTTTAACTTCTTTTTAAACGGGGTTATTTTCCCACATCAGAAAGAAAATGGATTTGACAAGATAAATGTACAGTGCTCCCTCTCTTCAACGACACCTATTTGGAGCCACAGATTGTGTGTGTTGTTCGGTGGGAGCCATATGGAGGGAAATTATGAATTGACGCGTCGTCTAATCTGGATTCAAGCTGTTTGTCACTCGTCATTATTTTTATTCTATGAAAATGTTCACTTATATGTATCCTTGGGAATAAACAGCAGACGACAATTTTAAACAGACAATATTGCAGTACTAAAAGCGTGAGACAATGTTTCTGTAAAGGGAACTGCTGCAAGCGTCGTTGTAAGGAGGGGTCGTCGTTGAGAGGGCCGTTATAGGGAGGGAACAATGTATGTATATGTACTTGAATTCAACAGATACTTTGATATAAGTGGATAAAACAAGTTTTACAGTGAAGAAGATGTAACTCTTTCCCATTTAAACGAAAGCGAAATGCAAACGCATTGCAATAAAATGTAGTTAATGACAAATTGATGACTATTCTGACACTCTATTTACATTTGAGTGGTAAATAGTCTGATCAGACGCCGGGTAACCCGGCGTCTGATCTTGCTCCAAACTGTTTGCAATTGAAATAATAGTTTTTGCGTAAACTCGTTTATAAGGAAAGAATAACATTTTATCAACTGTACATCTGTTTCAAGATTATATCAGCATCGAGTGATCTGTCTATAAAAGAACGGTATATCATTTTAGGCCAAATCTGATATTAAGTCTTTTTTGACCATGCATACGACAATTGTTTCCAATTACTTTAATTTTATCGCCTGCTTTAAGATTTTCGTTTGCACTTTCTAATGGCAGATTAAACATTTAGACATTTTAATGAGGTAACAGTACTACTAGCGTAAAACAGCTTGGATAGTCTCGGCATCTGATCTGGACCCATTCTGTTCTCAAACGCCAACCAGTCTCATTCATTATAGTGTAACGTGCAAACCGAATGACGCAGGAACAACAAACTCATGCAGCCGATGCCAAGCTTAAGCTCACACTAAGAGATGTTGCGCTATGTATATTACTTCCAATATGCAATGATTTGGGAAGCCTCATTAATACATTCCAATGTTCTATGAACGTTACATAACTCTCCCCTGCGAGAAGTCTCGTCCCGAGACTTGGACCCTGGGAGAACCTTGGATAAGGCAACTCCGGTCCGACAATTATATCTATCCCACCGCTGCCACCATTTGTAACGTGCAAACCGAGTGACCCAACAACAAACCCTGTCGATGCAAAGCTTAAGCCCACACCAAGAGATGTTTGTTGCGCTATATGTATTGACTCCCATCATGCAATGATTTGGGAAGCCTCATTTGGATATACATGTACCAAAGTTCCACGAACGTTGCAATATATTCTGACCTACATACATGTATTTAGCTTTCATGCCTATAGAGAAGCCAATATTTTTCAATTATATGATTACCGGAAATACGTGTTTGCTTGTACGGCGGCACCTGCAAATACCACTCCCACCAGTAGATATTCTACCTTTAGCACAAAATGAATTTTTCGTCTTCAAACTAAGTTTAGAGTAAGTTTATTTGCCATAGCCCGAACCCTTTCACTCTCAATGACGTCATAAAGCGCATTTGCAAACAATTTTGGTTCTGATCAGACACCGCGTAACACAGTCAAAACTGTCAAAACAGGATCAAAACTGTTTGCCACTTGTTTTGAAATTAATTCAGTTCAACTTCCTTAAATCTAAGTTTGAAACGATATCGCAGACAAAAATATTGAAGCAGATGAAAATATGGCGATGAAGGGGTTAAAACATCACTATAAATTTGATCATGAAGGGGTTAAGGCATTGTCAACAAGGCACACATCAGTATGAATGAAGTTAAGACGCCGATTATAGGGCGCCATGCTATTTTAGGAAACAAATAAAAGTCGCCAAAGGTTACTCTTAAAGTTTAAACAAACCATACACTGTATGCAGTAATTTGCTACCGAGTTCTTTAGGAAAAGATTATTGTTATTTAAACTCAAAAGTAAACTTCGAACAAAAATGGTATATCCATATAATTTAGAGTACGGACCTGAGGCACAGAAGGGAACATTGAATACATGGGCCTACTTTATAACAATCATGGTCTCACAGAAAAAGACACGTGGATGTATGAAACATATAAAATACACTTGAGCCGTGCCATGACAAAACCAATCTTATTGCATTGCAACATTGTACAGACCAAGAACCTTTGTCATCACAGGCTATGTATCTGAGTTGAGTCTACTTCAAATTACCGTATATAATACAGCTATAGCATGTATACATAAAATGCTTTAGATGCACGTGCGTGTCAAACAGTGTAGATCAAGACCAGCCGCCGCGTATTTGACGCGGCGGCTGCTCTTGATCCACTACACTGTTTGCAATGCAATAAGACATGTATTCTCATGACACGGTTCATTTATAAATGTGGCAATGCTTTAGCATGAAGAGCTTTTTATTGTCGGTTTAAGGATGAACCCGACCTTGAATGACTAGATAAAAAGGGCCCTCAAGAATATCTACATCTTTATCAAAGACCAAACAAAGGTCAACACTATTAGTATACCATTATATCTATATACTGGTCTACTGACTTTGTCGATTACAAAAATGTATTTTGCGCTTTCGCAATGAATTTTACTCTGAACAAGCAGATGTATATGTGGATCGGTATCAAATAAAAAAACAAACTTAGGAGCATTCTGAAGTAGCCTTCAGGGGCCCATAAAACTTCGTACGACAAATGTTGTCGTAAGGCTTATTATAATAGTCTGAATTATTATTCATTTCTTCACATACTCCTGTCTTGTGACATCTCCTTGGAATCGTCTTGAAAAGACGATTCCAAAGGGATGTCACAAGACAGGATTATATAGAGAAATCAGATATTAAATGTATTTTAAAGTTTTGACGTCAACGACCGTTTTTGTCGTAAGAAGTTTTATAAAACGGGCCCCTGAATTACATCTGTCCCGTATTAAGTTGTCTGTTGTCTTGCACGCTGCAACTTCACATTTCTGGAACTGTTGATAAACCTCTCATGGAGTGTTCGGTTTTAACCCTTATCACACTAAGCACGACTTGACTATAATTTGCAAACAGTTTGGAACCATTTTTATTATATTATAAATGTATCCACGAAGTCGTTAAAATTATAAAAATGTTTGTCAAATATCCATTAGTAAAATATTTTTTTATTCTTTTCAGTTGATGTAGACATAGATGTGTTAAAGAGCGTGGGTCATTCTTAAAGGACGTAAAGTTTTCAAAGGATAATGGGTACTGAACAATCTCACGAAACATGTGCTTCCTCTACCAAAGACCATATTGACGGATACAGGTACTTTAATATTACTTAACCGTAAACATTCTATATATTTACATTCGCCCCGCATTGTCCTTATATAACACTATTCTAAAAAGAGACTTGCATATTTCAATGAATGCTCACTTAAAATCCAGTTCTAGCCGGCTGGTTTAGGGGCGGAGCTATACTGATCACTTTCAAATCGATACAGAGAAGTCCGTATGGTAGGAGTGGTTAACGCGGAGTAATCAAGTATGGCGTGTGAGTAAATCGGTTTTAAAAAACACGACCTAAATTTAAGATGCTTATCATACAAATATTTCGTAAATTCGTGTGCTTTTAAATGTCTCAAAAGGGGTTTTAAACATGACGAAAAGTTTACCGGTTAAAAGTCTAAATTTATCCAGTAATTATAATATGTGATTGGGACTATTTTCAGTCCATATATAGAGATCGTTACTACGATTAGCAACGCATAGCAACGGGCAAAGTATCTATAAGAACGGTTATGTACATTTCTGGTTCATTTCTCAGCTCACAATGGAATATAAATATAAGAAATAAATTGCGTACTTCCGTTATTCATGAGCTGATTGCACTTCAATGCTTTTACTAGCAAAGTTAAGCGAGAAGCCCTTCAGCTCATGAATGCCGGAAGTACGCAATTCATTTCTTAAATATACCCAAGTCGATTTTAACAAATTAGAACACATTTAACTCTTTGCATGCTAGCGGCGGATAGATCTATATCCACCACAGTGATTGCCTTGCAAACAGTTTGGATCCAAATGAGACACCGCGTAAGGCGTCGTCTCATTAAATCCAAACTGTTTGCCATTCTGACCCTGAATTTAAAATAAATTTTGAAAAATTCTAATTTTAGAACAAAAGCAGACGACAATTTTTGCAGACGAAAAACTACCCAGCATGCAAAGAGTTTAACCCATCAAGATAAAACAAAACAAAAAGAGACGTGCTATTTTGCTCACAAGTAAAATGTGATAAACTTTGCAGACCAAAAAAACCCCAAAAAAACCCAGGCGGTATTGCTACAGGTAAAGGGATAATAATGCGCTATGCTTGTTTATTAAATGGCTGATTAACATATGCTTTGCTAATTTTATAACATTTATATATTTACAGATACTGGGCTGACTTTGACAACCACTATTTTGACAAGGGAACATATCGCTACGCGTTCCGTGGTACTATCCATGGAAACGGACCACGTGACGGGGAACTGTGTGTCACCAAGGTGTTCAAAAAGAAGTATGCGGACTACTTTGACCAATGGCGGCCAGATCTTGCTGCCAGCCAGAAAGCGCAGAAATTTGCAGAAGTTTTCACAGAAAACATTTTACCAGCTTTGAGAAGTTACATCTCAACAGAATCTTTAGAGTTCGTGGTTCCATTGATAGCGAAAATGGACGTCGTGTCCCACTTTAAGGTGCTTGGTGTTTTTAGGATTGGGGAAGATTCGAAGTATGTTGAACCCCTGGAACATGTTGCAATTGAGCCTTATCTTCACGGTGAGTTCGAGAAGTTCAACTCGAATGGAGGGTTCGAGGATACTACAGCAGCGGTGGTCAACACGTTCAGCCATTGGACATGGCATGTCAGCGGCCACAAGTACCTCGTCTGCGATGCCCAAGGGGTACAAAATGGACGAAGCTACATTTTGACTGACCCCTGCATCCATTCAATTGACGGGAGGTTTGGGATGACAGACCTTGGTGTGGTTGGAATGGAGGCGTTTCTAGCCAACCACGACTGTAACCCACTCTGTAAAAAACTTGGACTAAAAAATCCTTTGCAAAACAAAAAGACTAGCACGCGCAAGTCACGTGCAACAACTTATATGTTTCAGCTGTCTCCAAATGACATGCATAGAGCTAACAAAAGACAATCACGGTACTTTCAACTTGATGAGTCGATTGTTGAGTAACAAAGCTCTTCATACATCGTCCAAATGCTCCGATTCATTTTGTATTAAACCATTTCCCAAATACAGTAATCCATCCCTACAACGGCCTTCCGTACGACGATTCCCTCTTACAGCAATGTTCTTGCCGCTGTTCCCCAATCAAGACATTTATAATTAACGATTTCACTGCTGCAATATCGTCTTCTTAAAGTTGTCATCTTCTGGTTTTTTTTCTCAAAGTTACTTATTGGACATTTTGACAGAAGAAACATAAATACGAATGACAAACAGTTTAAACCTATATCAGACACCGCGTTAAGCGGCTTCTGGTCTGGGTTCAAACTGTTTGCAAATGTACTCTAAGGTTATTAGCTTTCCCTCCCTATAACGACCCCTTCCGAACAACGCACACACTCATTGTCTCCAATTAGCTGTTGTTGTTGGGCACAGTAAGCGCTTTTCAGTGTTCAAGGCAGGTGGAAACTTAAGATCGGCTGCAAATAGAACAGACTTATCCTTTAGGATATTTCTGTTTTATACGTTCAGCCTAATTTTAGCAGCCATGCAGCTGTAAATATTTAGGAAAGTCCCGTGGTCCCTTGTCAACATAAAGCGTAAAGCAACAAACGGGAATATGTTTTTTTTTTAAATGATTAATATGTGGAAGGGCGTACACTTGAAGATGTTTTTTCAAGTTGAATACTCTTCAAGACAAGTGTCAAGCACTTTGAATCCAGATCAGACGCCTCTTTACGCGACTTCTGCATGGTCTGGATCCAAACTGTTTGCAAATACCAGTCAAGTCGCGATCGATATAGGTAGGTGTTAAAGTGTGCTGTAAGTAAAGCCGAAATCTCCTTTATGAGCTTTCTCATACATACATTCTTCCTGTTTTATGCTGTCAGCTGTACAGTGGAGAATGTGTTATTCTTTCCCGTTTAAACGCAAACGTACGCAAACGCAAAGCACTATAACGTAGAAAAGAACAGCTTTTAGACAATTCTGATATTTCATGTTTATCATGATGGCAAACAGTTTGGAGCCTGATCAGACGCCGGGTTACCCGGCGTCTGATCTGGCTCCAAACTGTTTGCACTGCAAATAATAGTTTTAGCGTAAACGCGTTTATTGGGAAAGAATAACACATTCTCCACTGTAGTAACCATCATTGAATGACTATGTGATGTGGCTATGTATGAACGTCCATTTCTGTCTCTTTGGAGGATAAAAGATACCGATCAGTATGTCAGCTGTCTTGGTACAGTACTCCCTCCCTTCAATGCTCTCTGAACAACTAGTCCCTCCTCACAACACCGCTTGTCGCTGCTACCAAACACAAGACAGTTATGTCCAATCTTTCCACGGCTGCAATATCGTCTGCTTAAAAGTGTCGTCTACTGTTTTTCTCAAAGTCACATACATGTATTTGCCATTTTTACATAAGAAAAAGTAACGACGAGTGACAAACAGTTTGAATCCAGATTAGACGCCGCGTTACGCGGCGTCTGATCTGGATTCAAGCTGTTTGCAAATGTAAGCTAATTTACCTCCCCATAACAATTTTCTCAGAACCATGCACACAATCTGTGTCTCCCACTGAGTACCGTTGTAGAGAGGGGGCAATGTATATGTTACTTTCAATTTTTGTATTCAGTCATTTCACGAAATGACTAGTCTATCTGTGAAATGACATTTTCACATAGCCCTTTAATGATACAATTATAATGATACAACTTTAATGATAATTATACAATGCCATTTTTTTAAAGTTCAAAAACAGTTCCATGCACAAAACACCACATCTATTTTACACCTGATTTCAGTCTGAAATGATGTTTTAAACTTTCGACGCTGTAAATTATCTGAAAGGATATAAGAATGTTCATGTAAATTCTACATGCCTAATTTTTTCTATGTTTAAAAAATAACTTTGACAAACTGAGTGATTATTGTAATGATATTATAATGGTTTGTGAATTAACTCTTTGACCTTTTAAAAAAATCATTGTAAATCATCATAAATCCATCATTAAAAGACTACCGGTACAGTGAAGAATCTGTTATTCTTTCCCGTTTAAACACAAACGTACGCAAACGCAAAACACTAAAACGTAGAAAAGTACAACTTTTTGACAATTCTGATAATTCATCTTTATCTTGGTGGCAAACAGTTTGGAGCCTGATCAGACGCCGGGTTACCCGGCGTCTGATCTGGCTCCAAACTGTCTGCAGTGAAAATAATAGTTTTAGCGTAAACGCGTTTATTGGGAAAGAATAACGTTTTCTCCACTGTATGTGAAATTGTCATTTCACCGATGGACTAGTCATTTCGTAAAATTACTGATTACAAAGACCGACTTAACATACAGTTCAGTGTGCATCATAATGGATGTCGTTTAAGGACAGACTTGTATTCGCCAAATCATCGGAACTCATGTATATGTTTAAATATAGATGAACTGCAAACCCTCGATATTATGTCCATATATTGTTTTTAGGTAATGCAGAAGGAATTTTTTTTATTATTATTTTACATGTTATCTCAATGTATTGTATTATTGTTTTTATTAAAGCAGTATTTTAATATGTCTGCACGCGTTTGATATACATTTGCCAGACCATATACATGTACTTCAGTTTTTAAACATGTATACACGTAAATACATGTATACTCGAACACCCATCGCCCGAAGAACAAACGCCCCTCGGACATTGGAACGAAACTGTATTACCCCATAGCCTGTTCCTAGTTTTAAAGAAAGATAATCACTTAAAGCAGGTTGAAAGTAAAGCAGAATGCGCATTAAGGCGCATTCTACTTTACTTTCAGCCTTCTTTAAACTATAACCTTCTAGGATATAGAATACATTTCGTGTGATGTATATTCATGACTGTATAAAGGGAACTATTTTCTTCAGTGGAGGAATGAATTATCGGCGTAAAAAGGTTTTTTATGGAGAAAGGGTTAAGACAAACTGTGATGTGAACGGCATACACTATTCAGTATTTGTACATGTATTAAATTCTCATTCAATTTAAAACATGACAATTTTTCTAGAAATACTCGTCGCATTACATTCTACTATGATATTAATTGGCTCGAATAATTGACCTGGATAACTCCAAACTGTTTTCAAATGTTACCATAAAGTTATCCATAAAATCATTAAAATGCCATTAACTATCTCGTATATTGCATTTTAACATTCGCTTCCACAATAGTGTCTGTTTAACAAGTATCGTGTGCATTTTCTCCTTTAAGAATATTTTCATTTGAACTTGTGAAAAAATACTATTTCACAGTCGTTGGCACCAAAAGGCGATTGTGCAAACAGTGTGGACCCTGATCAGACCACGCGTAACCCGGCGTCTGATCAGGATCCAAACCGTTTGACGCTCGTATCGATAGTTCTTTACTATAAACACCTCCTTAATCTGACTTGAAAGATATTGTAGACGTTGCTATGACTACTATCAATGCAGACGATGTTTTGCTGGTTATATGATTATTTAAAGCAGACGAAAAACGTTTGCAATGAAAGATCAAATGCGAGACAATTGTATTCTTCTGTATGCTACGGCGTATATTCTGATACAGTGGAGCATACGTTATTCTTCCCCCAATAAACGCGATTACACTAAACCTATTATTTCCATTTTAACAGTTTGGAGCCAGATCAGACGCCGGGTTAACCCGGCGTCTGATCAGGCGCCAAACTGTCTGTCACTCAGATCGAAATAAATAGTAAGAAATATTAAAAATATGTTACTTTCTACATTTTTTTGCAATTGCAGGAAAAAATAACGTATTCATGCGGGCGTGATTGGTCCAGATAAGACACCAAGTTAGTTGCTCTCCAAACTGTTTAACACTTCGGTTGAGTTTTTCGTAAAAGATGCATCTTTTTAGCGGACAAGAAAGTTTGCCGAATAAATAACATAGTGTTCTAAATGTTAAGCCCTATACATGACCCTGTATACCTAGTGCACACAGTGCAGTCATTATGCAACTATTCAATATACTTATAATTTACAACAGGTATTTGTGCCATTTAAATACCCTAAACATTTGACTTGCCAAGCGTGACATAACTGATTCAGTTTTACCTCTCTACAACGACACCCACTGGGAGACGAAATTTGTGTGCGTTGTTCGGATGGAGTCGTTATAGGGAGGATAATGGCTTATGATTTATTTTTAAACAGCTTGAACCCAGATCAGACGCCGCGTATAACGCGGCGTCTGATTAGAGTCAAGCTGTTTGTCAATCGTCATTACATTAATTCTATCAAAATGTCCACTTATATGTTACTTAGAGAAAAACAGCAGACGACAATTTTAAGCAGAAGATATTGCAGTACATGTCAGATATAATTTTCCGGTTTAGGGAACTGCGACAGGGGTCGTTGTATGGAGGGAGTCGTTGTTTGGAGGGCCGGAACACTGAATTTGCAAAACAATTTGGACCAGATTACACGCAGAATAACTCGGCGTATGGTCTAAAACTAAACTGTTTGACACTCATCTATAGTTTACTTCCCAATAAAACACATAAATCTTAATTTGACCAAAAAATACTGACGATACTTTCAAAGTTGCGAACCTACGAGAGAATATGTGTTTCCTTCTCGTTAGAGGTCTAGTAATAACGCCCTCGACTATGGTACCAGGGATCGTGAGTTCGATCCTCCGCCGGACCAGCGACCTGAATATGTTTGTTTTTCCGAATCCTACATGGACAGACATGTTCTTGATCAAGATATGCATCGCAAATTGCTCCTCTCCAGAGGTCCGTTTCATAAAACTTCGTACGACAAATGTTGTCATAAGTCAGATTATAAAAGTCTCGATTATTATTTATTTCCCCATATAATCCTGTCTTGTGACACCTCTTTGGAATCGTCTTGAAAGATATCTCACAAGACAGGAAAATTAAACGTATTTTAAAGTTTTGACGTACGACAGTCTTTGTCGTACGAAGTTTTATGAAGCGGGACCCCAGTGGTTCAAATGGGTAATACCAGTGCTCAATATTGCAGGCAAGATGGCTCGATGATCAGAGAAGTGAACATGCAGTCGGACGAACGGTCAACATGGCTTGGAGTAGTAGTTGGAGTGTAAATTCCTTGGTACCTTTTTTTTTTACCTTCACCTATCCCCGTTATAAGGAGGTTTTGACACTTCTGACTATTTATTTTAATGTGGCAAACCGTTTGGAGCCTTATCATCAAACTGTTTGCAATGGAAATAATTATTTTAACGTAAACGCGTTTATTGGGAAAACATAACGTCTTCTCCGAAATAAATAATTTGAATTTGAGTTTGATCCTCCACTGTATCAGGTAAATGTTCTGCAACTATAAATCTAAACCTGCATCCAACATATTCCAATCAAGTATAGTCCATTTTTAACTATCAAGGGATTGTTTTTGCGTTGTATTGTAAATTTACAAATATTAAAGACCCTGGTCAGAGGGCTCCTAAAGGAGTCATTTGAACATGATCTGCTCTGTTTGCATCTGACGACAAGTATACTTTTACAGGTACACTGTTTGTAAAATACGCGTATACGCATCACTACAGGGATTAAAAATGACTTCAAATAAATTTAACCCTTTCACAACCAAGCACGATTACACTGAATTTTAAAATAGTTTGGATCTAGAGCAGGCACCGAGCACAGAGTACTCCGTGCACCGAGTAACTCGACATTCAATCAGAATCCAGCGTGCTTTGACATTTATGTCGACGTTTCTTCAGTCAAACTATCTTAAAAATGAATTTGAAATAAAATGTCTGCATACAATAATGTATCTTAAAATCAAATATTCATGTTGAATAGAATAATATCTTACAGTACATGAATTTCTTTTGGACTTAAACGGTAGATGTTTATTGTTCACACATAAAGATATATATCAACTTGTATATATTACACGCAGTCAAAATCAACAACATAATTCTTATATGTATACGTGTACAAGCATCATATCAAGCATGTATGTGAGAGTATGTGATTATATGTAAACACTGTTAATCATATTTATAGAAGTGAAAGGGTTAAAACTACATTTACATAAACTCAAAGGTCGAAAGGTCACGATCGGCCAGGTGTCTCAAACGACCCTTTTAGCCCTTATCATGTAAATCGCGATTTTGCTAACATTGGCAAAACAGTTTAGATCCAGATCAGACGCCGCGTTACGCGGCGTCTGATCTGGATCCAAACTGTTTGCCACTCATATAAGTTTAAAAAGCATAACAAATGATTGTGAGTTTTCCGCAGTCGTTATATTTGAAGCAGGCAACAATTTAGCATGTTAAACCAGTTATACAATATTAGAGATGGTCTATTGCGTTGTAAGCTTTTAGCTAAACACAATGCAGACGTTGTTAAAGTTGAAACAGATTAACACTAACACATACAATTTGTATACGAATAGTGGATTGAGATCAGAGGTCACCAGAGTGCTTATAAATACAAATACTGACGGTGATACAGAAGATGAAGGAGGGGGACGAGGAGGTTTGATTTACTGAGTTGTGTTTTACGGCACCCCAACACATAAGCTGTTCATATATGGCCCCGAAGGAAAAGGAGAAGAAAGAGAAAGAAGACAAATACAGACATAGATAAAACCCGGCAAAATATAGATGGAGCAGATATTATATATCTCCATTTGATTTTGAATGAAATCGGAGAAAATTACGATATCGCATTATCAGATAAATGCTATAAACACAATTTCGGCAATGCTGTAGGTCTGCGTTTAAATAACATGTATATCATAACAAAACAAATGTATAGAATCCGATATTTTGTGGTCAACATGTTTTTCAATGAGCGATCGCGAGAAGATTTTCAAAACCAAACAGTTTTGAAACGGATTAGATATTAATTCTCTGGATCTACATGTTTAACACATTACTCCAACATGCGCTTATAATCTTTTAATTATTCCGCCATTGAAGAAAATAGTTATACTTTATACATTCAGGAATATGCACCATAACATAATTTCTTTATCCTAGCAGAATATACCTTTTAACACGCTGAATCTGCATGAAGTGGTCACCTGACTGGCTATAGGGTAAAGGTTTAGCCCATATCAATGTTTTAACTGTCAAGATGCACTGGGATGAGATACCGAAGTCAAGGAATGTAAATTGCTTCGCAAGTTAAAGCATTTATGCTTTGCTTAACATGTAGCCTTCATTTATCATCTTTAGAAATCTAAATATTTGAACGCTTTCTTAATTACAAAATTGCAAAAATCAGTTATGGTGGCGCACCGCCTGGATATTTTCCATTAACACATACATGACAAAAAAGCCCTGTCTACTTCTGTTGTAGCAAGAAATTATTGTGTTTAGGAACCTACAGATGATAGCTTAATGTAGACCAAAAGTAGTCTGCTTAACTCTTGTCTGCTTTAATTAGACATCTGTCTGTAGAGAACACGTGTTAATGAACAAATTGTAAAACTTCAACACAGGTTTCAAAGTACAATACAAGATAGTTCTTTTCTATAAAAAAAAAACCCGCGCATATGCAAAACCAATTTTGTCCATTGCAAACAGTTTGGAGCTACACCAGACGCCAGGTTACCATACTTCTACTTCTACCAATTAACGGCCGCCGTCATCTTGCTGACTATTCTGCCGTATTGGGTGTGCGCATTAAGGTCAAAATAAATAAATTTTGAATTAAAATTTCAGACGAGCCTTGAATGCATCTACGCTCGGAGCTGCCACGGTGACAGTGGGCAAGGTGTTCCACTGGATTATTGTCCTTGAATAGAAAGACTCTTTCCGGGCGGTTGTTCTACAGTATGGTATTTTGAAGGCCATGTCGTTGGATGTTCGTGATTTTCTCTGAAGTGGAAGGAGTTTTTCAGTGGTGTCTATGTTAACTTTACCATGGACCATTTTAATTTGTACATCATGCTTAGGCTGGCATTCTTTCTTCTCTCGACCAGTGATTGTCACTCCAGGTGATTAAGCATATCTGTCACGGATGAAGTGTTATGGTATCTATTTGAAACGTATCTGGCTGCCCGTCGTTGGACTTTGTCAAGTTTATCAATATCTGTTTTAAGGTATGGGTCCCAAGCAGCACAGGCATATTGAAGAGAAGGTCTAACTAGTGACTTGTAGGCGTAGTCCTGCTGCTTATGTTAAGATTCCTTTTAAGAAAGCTGATGGTGCCACTTGCTTTACCAGATATAGCATTTATATGAGGGGTCCACTTCAGATCTGATGTACACGTAATAGTCAAGCCAAGGTACTTTGTAGAAGGGACTTGTTCTAATAAATGGTTGTGTAGATTGTAATTTCTTTTGATTACTTTTTTTGTTTTTTGTTAGTGACAGCACATTACATTTATCAGGGTGAAATTTCATAAGCCATGATTCTTCCCAGAGAGCCAATTTGTCTAGATCTTCTTGGAGGTTATCACAATCTGAATTTGATGAGACGGCTAGATAAGCAATAGTATCATCTGCGAATAACCTTACTTTGGATGTTAGTGTATTTGGCATGTCGTTGATGCAAAAGAGAAACAAACTTGGCCCTTATACTGATCCCTGAGGAACTCCGGACGCTACTTGTACATTGTCAGACTGATTCTCCTTCAACCAATACACGCTGCTGTCTATCAGAAAGAAAACTGTCTATCCATCTATTTGTTTTGCCTGTTATGCCGTAATGATTCAGCTTGTTTACTAGTAAAGAATGACTGACTTGTTGCCCCTAAGTACAGTTTGCTACTAAGAAAAAATCAATCATGCTTTTGAAAAGCTCTTATCTTCTACATGATATTGTATTGCTTTCTTTTCATGAATATTATTTATGAAATAAACGAAATTCAGACGCAAAGGATTGTTTAAATACTCATTTATCCCTCTACTAAAGAAAATAGTTCCTCTTTAGTCTAAGTGGTCTCTTGTCTTCAAAACTAGAAACAGAGCTATGGGGTAATGGGTTTAAACTTTTTGCAAGTGTATCAGTTCGATTGTATAGTACATGCATGTGAATGGGTAAAAATCGTTTACAGTTTCGTGCCAGAACAGAAATTAAGCTACTCTTCAGTTGATCTTTTGATAGCAATGTTTCATGTAACAATTTGAGCGGCATATTGGTGAAACGATCGGATCCGAAATGTTTGCAAAACAGGCAAATCAGTAGGGCGTTCAAGTACCGTATCAGCGAACAGTAACGTTAACCGATGCAAACAACCCATATAGTACGACATCTAACGTTCACCAATACTCTTCAATAATAACTCATTGCGCCCCAATGTTTATTAACTTTTCAAGGGTACGAATGATTTATGTGCGATTCTAAATAACACAAGCAAAAGTGAACTAATCAACTGAAATGCATCAATTTTACCGCATATAAAAATAAGATTTAGCTGCTCAGGTGTAAGCTGCTTTGTTTGATACATTAAGTATCGGAAAATGTTGGTTTATTGATGAGAAATTAAGTCGAGACTGTTCGCTGGTTTTATTAAATTCATTCGGTAGCCATTTTGTTTTCCTTGTTGGCGATGGCGAACTACCTCTGAGGCCGTTCGTGTCGTTCGCAATCGGTAACAGCCTAACGGTCGTTAAAGGTAAATTGTTACCGTTTTCTGTTGCAATCGATACGGTACTTGAACGCGCTACCCGATTGGCAGGCAACAGGTTAAATGGACACTTAGACAAAAAGATGGAAATTCCATAGATATCTTAAAATCTCTATGGGAAATTCAGTCTTTGGTACAAGTAGCAGCTAGAACAACTGAAAGCTCCAGTTCTGTTTTATCTTTGCCCGGCATTAGGACGCCAACTGTCTTCAGAAGGATGAATTTTAGCTAAAAGAAATGCCCAAATATAAGTGTGACTGTAACTGTGCCGTAAGAAAACCTGCCTTATTGCATTGCAAACGGTGTTGATCATGGCCAGCCAGTCTTTTACGCGGCGGCTGACCTTGATCTACACTGTTTGACACATGCATCTCAAGCAATTTCTGTAGTTGTATTATATATACGGTTTTTGGCAGTAAAGACCAAACTCCGACGCAGAGTCTTGAAGGACAACGGTGCTTGGTCTGTACAATGTTGCAATGAAATAAGGCATGTTTTTGTCATGACATGGCTCAATTATAATATTATGCTAGTATATGGGTTCAGATTCTAAGTCAATTTATACGAATTTATATATACCCCCCAAAAAAAGATTTTAAATTTCACGGGGTGTGCTCAAACAAAATGGATGGCCTTTTTTCTTCATTACCGTTTTCAAATTGTTTGAATTATTCAAGCAGTTCAATTTTACCTTCTGGTACATGTACTTAATTCGTTATTTGTGACAAAAAGACCCTGATCGTTAGGAGCATTTTTATCCCAAACCACTTATTTTTTATACTAAGGAATAACATTTTACTGCGCATATTTTCTCACTGGATGAGCTCGAGCGTAATCTCATTTATCTAAACTATACTAGTAATTTACAGATTTTATCTAAATAGCATACGGCATATACGGAAGTTGAAGGTGTACATATCTATTCATGCCCAACCACATGTACTTTGGAATAAATTGAAGGCGTAAAAAGGCGTAGTTATGGAGTAATGGTTTAAAAAGTCTTTCTTTTTTATGTGGTCCAGCAATGATATTAGGATATACTCAGAGCTCTTGATAAGGGGAGTATTTCAAAAGCTAAAATCTTTCTGTCTGCATTAAACCCTATGGTGTCACTACTCATTAGAATCGTCTCGAAGAGACGATTCTAATTAGTAGTAACACCATAGGATTTGATGCTAAACTCAGTTAGAAAACGCTGGAGCCCTGCATACTGTATGATCTGTAGCGTATTCATTATTTCCCGGGCAATTACAAATTGACTGACGTCTGCAAACAGTTTTGATCCTGATCAGACACCGAGTGACTAACAGTCTATCCAAGGTCAAATATGTTTGACAATCCTTTATAATCATGCTTCTTAAATTTAAAAGTTCATAAAGATTTTTTTGACAAATTCTGCAGACGATAAAGTGTATAAGCACATACTACTAACCCTAATCATGCTTAATTGTCGTCTGCTTCAAATATATCGTCTGCGAAAAAAAAAGTTTTAATAGTTTTTTAGCTGAAGAAATGTTATAAATTAGTGTCAAACAGTTTGGTTTCAGACCAGACGCCGCGTTATGTGGCGTGTGATCTGGATCCAAATTGTTTGCAAATGTTAGCTAGATCGCGCTTAGCACGATAAGGGTTAAACCAGAATTTAATGTAATTTATCCATCACGGAGTTTGAATTTAAATATCGTGACTTCTAGGTTAGTATATTTATAAGCTATCAAATATTTTTTATATATGAAATTGTAAAGATCCAATTTTACAATAAATATAAAATTCACTTCCTTTTAGAAAGCTAATTTTGCCAACCATGCGTTTAGAAAGTACTCAAGAGTCTTACAAATAAACTTAGTGATGTAGACCATTTACAGTGAATCTCTATTACCACTTAAGCACGGCTAATTGATTTGAAAAAATTCCGATGACAGCTTAAAGCAAGGTGAACGTAAAACAGAAAGCTCCTAAAGGAGCTTTCTGTTTTACGTTCGCATTGCTTTAAACAGTCACACATGCCTTGAGCACCTGTTAATTAACATGATTTAGTGGTCGTAATAGAGAGGTTTTATTGTAACTTTGTGATACACGAATGTACAGTTGAACCTGTAGTAAGCGACGGCTCTACTGGCAGTGATATATGTCATCGCTCATTCACCTCTGAACCTCCAATGGGAAAGTCCAGTATCCAATTAAGTGTAGTCCATTTTTATTTGGGTTAATTCCTGCAATAAATTGCATAATTACAAATAGTACAGACCCCTCTCCGAGGGCTCATGTATATTCTACTCTGTTTGCCAAGGACAAGTGTATTCAAACTGGATAAGCCTAGTTTCCAATTCAGTTTCAATTCATTTTTTGACTATTTAGGGACCTTTTTATGAAATATTTTTAATTGAAAAACAGTGTACACGTTTGTAGACAGTGTACATGTAACTGATTAAGGAACCCTCTGATTTAGGTCTACATTATTTGCATATCAGATCTCGTCGAGAATGACTATTGAGGAAAGGGTTAACTCATTTCCCCCTGAAACTATTAATAAAAATTAACAATTTCTAATTAACTTTATTTCAATTCTGACTATAAATGTTTAATTTTAATACTTTGTGGCATAAATAATGCACAAGACAAGTGTCCTCTTTACGGGTACATATTTAGCTAATGTCGAGTATGCTCTTCGCTAGAAGTGAATGTGTGAATTGCCTTGTCAACACTGTGATTACAGCAGATTAGAAGACTTAGCAAGAAGTGAAAGTGCGCAACATGTTCTGCTTTACCCAATGAACGATACATGCCATATTTTATTTTATGAGCAATAAATGAATCTTATACGATATTGCCGATACAGTTCAGCGAAATTGTTAATGTCGAATACCATTCAGTTTGAATATATTATACAGGGTATCTTTCTTTTGGTGCATATTCATGACTGTATATAAAGTGGAACTGATTTCTCCTTGCAGTGGAGCAATACATTAAAGGCGTTAAAAGGTGTACTTCTTAATGGAGTAATGTGTTAAATGTGAAGAGGTCACATCTCCCACCGCGATCTTATTTATATAAGATATGTGTCACTGTTTCGTATCTATACACAGATTGTTGATTGATGATAGATGATTTTAATATAAAAACCCTTTCACTGACATGACGTCAGCATTTTTTAACAATTGTCGTCTGCTTTTATTTTTATGTATTTCAAGTTAAGAACTATTGGAATGAGTGTCAACAGCTTCTGTATGGCGAGCTAGAAAAAGGCTCACGATCAAAAGGTGGTCAGAAAAAGAGGTACAAGGATTCACTGAAAGTATCCATGACGCTGTATAGAATCGGACCAACCTGACAAACGAGAGAAGCTCCTGGTCCAGCATTAAGAAGTGAGCAAACCTCTATGAGGAAGAACGTATCGGTTTGGCGAAACAAAAGAGAACTGAACGTAAAGCGAGAGAATCTTCAGTGGCTGTTCCATCAGGCCCGTCATGTCCAGAGTGTGGTATAATGTTCAATGCAAGAATTGGGATTGGTCTGCCACCTTCGGACCCACAATAATGCTCAACACAGAAGTTCATGGAGATGAAGTTATGGTCTTCTTCGAAATCAAAGGAAGAACTATTATTAATCATGTATTGTGACATCTCTTCGGAATCGTCATGAAAAGACGACTCCAAAGAGATGTCACAAGGCAGGATTAGATAGACAAATAAATGATTATTGAGAATATTATAATCTTATTTACGACAATATTTGTCGTACGAAGTTTCGTTAGACGGACCCTATAGGTATGACGCCGACTTACTTATCGTCTCAGCTGGATTAAAACTGTTTGAAACAGTTATCATTAAAGTTTTTCCAAAACATAATAAATTTTGGGATAGTAGGGGACACATGCATCTAAAATGCATTACTTGATGCAATTAATTTATACTTAACCCCTCCATTACCTTACCCCAAGTACAGTAGTACAGTGGAGAATCCGTTATTCTTTCCCGTTTAAACGCAAACGTACGCAAACGCAAAGCACTAAAACGTAGAAAAGAACAATGTTTAGACAATTCTGATAATTCATGTTTATCTTGGTGGCAAACAGTTTGGAGCCTGATCAGACGCCGGGTTAGCCGGCGTCTGATCTGGCTCCAAACTGCTTGTATTGTAAATAATAGTTTTAGCGTAAACGCGTTTATTGGGAAAGAATAACACATTCTCCACTGTAACATGTATTTTTTAACAGTCTAGTTGAATATTTCTTCAGTCAAAATTCCTAAAAGTTAAATTTGATAAATAGAAGCAGACGACAGTTGTTTAAAATTGAAGATGTCATGGCAGTGAAGGGGTTAAAAGTTACGAAGCAAAGTGAATATCTACAAGCTGAGCGTGCAGTATTGCTAATATTCAATGCCAGTATCATGTTCCACATATCTCCCACTGAGTGCGACCCGACTAGGATTTGCTATCTTTCAGGACCCAGACCTGATGCAGAGTAATTAATCGTCTTGACTATCATAAACTATATTTAATTCTTTTAGCACTCTCAATGACGCTTAAAAGCGCGTTTGCAAACAGTTTGATCCTGATCAGACGCCGCGAAACGCGGCGTCTGATCAGGACACAAACTGTATGCCACTCGTTTCGATATTAATTAAGTCATAAAACCGTAATTCTAATTTTGAAGCATGTCCTGCAGACACCAATACAGAAGCAGACGACAATAAAGCGGTGAGGGGGTAAAACTCTCCCGAATAATTTGATCATGAAAGGGTTAAGTTTCCTTTCATACTAACTTGGAAATAATGAAGAAGACAACTGCATACGACAGCCTAGCAGGAAACTTCTTTGACCCATTCACTGCCATACATGGCGTCATCAATTTTAATCAATCATCGTCTGCTTTTATTTCTGAATTTAAAATTTAAGGTATATTGACCTTAGAATAATATGAGGGTAAGACGGTTTGGATTCTGATCGGACGCATCAGCTCACGGCGTCTGATCAGGATCCAAACTGTTTGCAATTAACTATTCAGTATTGTACTCGGGTAAGGCAATGGTGGGGTTAAGATGCCACATGGCTTCGTGACCCCTCTTCAAAATATGACTGGATATTAATCCTTTACCTGATAGCATATGTCTAGTAGTGAAGATAGGTGACTACTTAAAGTAGGTTGAAAGTAAAGCAGAATGCGCCTTAAGGCGCATTCTACTTTACTTTCAGCCTACTTTAAGCTATCCAGCGCTAGAATATAGAAAATATTCCATGTAAAATGTGTTAAAGACCCTGACGAATTACCATGGCCGACACACCACGTAGTATTTTAAATGAAAAAAAAAAAAAGACATTTTGTATTACAAACAACTGTTGTCTGATGGGGTGGATGGCCGGGGTCTACACTGTATGGCATTAACTCATTACCCAATAAACACACGCCTTTTTACGCCTTTAATTATTTCCTATATTGAAGCAAGTAGTTATACTTATACAAGTTTATACTGTCACAAATAAAAATAATAAGAAATAGTTTCTATATTCTTACAGATAATAGCTTAACACAGACTGAAAGTAAAGAAGAATGCACCTTAAGGCGCATTCTGCTTTACTTTCAACCTGCTTTAAGTAGTCTCCAAAACTCAAAAAGGCTATGGGATAATGGGTAAATAGTATATTTTCAAACTTTATGTTATGTTACACATGTTTGCCATCGTTCAGACGAACGTGTCTATGACGTATCGGGACGATAATCCTGGACTGCAGTACTCACTCTCTTCAATAATACCCAATGGGAGACACAGATTGTGTGTGTTGTTCGGATGGGGGTTTATATATATAGGGAGGGAAATTGGCTTACATTTGCAAACAGTTTGAATCCAGATCAGAGGCCGCGCTACGCGCATTTCTGGGTACAATGTATAAGCTGTTTTTTCACGCGTCATTATGTTGTTTTATACGCTGTCTGCTATTGTATTTTTCAACGAAAATATTTAAACATGTGGAAAAAAGATACAGTAATGTACCTGTAAAACATGTATGTCCCAAAAGAAAGACAAAATATTGAATGACCTTGACATAATGACCATAAAAGAAAATTGGAATCATCTATATTATAGTCATGACTAAGTTGTTTATCAAATATGAGAACAGAACTGTGGGTTGAATGAAGGATGAATTCTATAGTACAGACACAATCAACTTGCTATAACAAAGAAAGCAATTGTAACATGGTCCATACTATACAATCCTAAATGACTGATAGAAAACAGTAGATTGTTTGACATTCTTGCATTATTAGTGTATATAAAAGAAAATTGTAGACTGTTTGAAATTCTGACATATATAAAGGAAACCAATAAATTGTTTGACATTATTGCATTATATCTGAAAGAAAATGGTAGATTTAAGAATTCCTGCGCATCACAACGACCAGCCGTTGTAAAATACCGTTTCACAACGGTAGAACATAGATTAGTTCGATTCTAACATGACCAGATTTAAAGAAATTAATAAGAAAGGAAATCAAATGTTTCAAACTTATTTCCTCAGCGGATGCAGTTTTTCGACCAAATAACTGCTCCCGCGGCTTTTACAAGAATACAACACCCAACAGCAAAGTTTTGTACAGTAGAGAATTCGCACACACAATACACATTTACTGACCCACCATCTGGCAGAGAACAAACATAACATGAAACAAGACAGAAAAATGGGGAAATTGCAGTAACATGACTGGTTAAAAGTGTATGGTCTTTACGTAACACGTCACGTCATTTAATCGCGGGAGGCGCGGGGTAGGGAAGAGCGTTGTAAAACGTCCCAGCTATACCACGATGAGCTTGTTCTATTTCTATAGTGATCAAAACGTGTGTCATGTTAGAATGTTTGACATTCTGACATATCTAAAAGAAAAAAGTAGATCTTTTGACACTCTGACACCATTTCTACAAGAAAATGGTAAAATTGTAGGCTATACATTCTGACACCATTTAAAGCAAGCGGTATTTTAACCCTTTTTTGGGTAGGAATCGAATTTATATATCCCTAACAAACGTGTAGAATAAGAACGTTTTGTTTATATCTGTGAAATTTCAGTTAATGACCTCCATCATTTGTTATAGGTCTTTTCATTGTCGTATGCTTCAATGTTGTTGTTTGTAATGCCGTTTCAAATTTTAAAATATAAGGTCGTGTGACTGAAGAAATTTCAAAACGAGTGTCAAACAGTTTAGATTCTGATCAGAATTCAAACCGTTTGCAAACGCGCTTTCAAGCAATCCAAACCGTTTGCAAACGCGCTTTCAAGCGTCATTGAGAGTGAAAGGGCTAAAAAAAGGTGTCCAGTATGTTGCATGAAAAGGACGTGTAGTACTTGTACATTTTTCGTTTACAAAGGACAGTACATCTCGGATACAAGGGAGACCATCAAAACTACTCAAATTAACCAAGAACGTTAGTATCGCCCCCTTTTGGTGTTATACCGTACATACATACTACTCATTTATATGACCAGTACATTCTAGATCTCTATTTATTAATCAGTGTAACAGCTGGTGACTGCTTACAGCAATGTGAAAATATCCAGAAAGCTCATTTAAGCTCTTAAAGAAGTTTTCTGATTTACATTCACTTTGCTTTAAGCTGTCGCCTGTCTTTCTCGATGGATATGCATGTAACATTTCTATTTTAGTAATGGAATATCCATAAAAGAGAATTTTATTTATTTACTCTACTCAATGCGGAAAGTGATTTACTGTTTGGATTTTTGCGGAAGCTGATCTGTATGACACACAGAAATGAATTGACATAACATTCAGAAGCGCCTTTCAGAATTGACAACTGCTAATTTCATTTTCAACTGCAACTCTCAGATCATTAAACTTTTTAATTCAATTTGAAACGCTCGTTTATTACGTTAGATTAAAAGTACTAAGGGTTAATAAACTACGATAAGTCATTAACACAAAATATAATCGGTAATAAAAAATGGGGGGGGGGGGGGTTGTAAGCGAAACTTCCAGTCCAGTAACCTTATGAATCACATCTTTAAACGGTGAAACTCTCACAAGAGGTGTTCACAAGATGCAACGTTTTTAATATTTTTCTGTCGCCTGCAAACTATAATATTCGACATCTTTAATAGGTCTTATATCGCGTCATTTTTGCTTATTTTAACAAGTTTATTTTATTGCAATCAACTGTAGCCTACATTGTATTTGTTTACGCCAAGAACATCATGTGGCATTTTGACGCTGATACCTTTGCAGAGACGTTAGTAAGTGTAATTATATCTGGCTGCAAGGGAGATTGCAATCATTGCATACAGTATTTGCATTTTTTTAATCCGAGAGGTGAAGCAGATATTTAATCTAGTTCTGCAATTAGCTCAGCACATTATTACATTTTTTTGGGTGAATCATGCACTTAGTGATACAAGCATCAAACTTGGCACACTTGCTCTTCTATCTGTAGTATTTCATAAAAGCCCGTTAGCCACTTGAAAAAATCAAAATGGCGGCCATTTTTCAAGATGGCCGCCATTACAGGTTCGAAAATACAGTTTTGTTGCTAATATTTGACATATATGGCCGTTCTTTACAGTTTTGGTGTCTAAGTATATGTTTTAAAGTATAAGGAAACTAATTAAGTCAATTTCAAAGTGTTTTAAAACTTACTTTATCATGTTATGGCCAATTTGTGACAAAAATACATAGTTTTTTCGAAGATGGCCACTATTTTTGGTTCAAATTTACGATTCTCTTTCTTACATTTGACGTACATTGCCATGGTTCTACACTTTTTGACTCAAAAGATATTTTTACAGCAGAAGAAAGCTAATTGTGTCAGCATCAGACTGCTGTGTTTGCACAATAACACATTTTTGACAAAAGACAGTCTATTATTAAAAAATTACTTAACTGCGTAATGACAAATTTGTTGAGTTAGTTTGCATATGTTTGCCAACATAGTCTCTAATGTAGAATATCTTTTTTTTACATCTGGTTTATATGACGATTTGTCATATTTTTTGGTGTCAAAGAATGTTTTAAACAGGATTAGAAAACTATTCATGGGAGCCTCCGGTCGGTTAGAAACTCATATCCTTGTCTAATAACCTATTTTAGCCACACATATATTTTTTACTCCGTAGCTGACCAAAGCTTGTTGTCTGTTGTTATGTGACTGCTTATGCTGAATGTATGTGCTGTTTTCTCACATTTACAATTTCATTTATCTGAACAATGATGGCCCAAACTATACTACTTTATCTGACACTGCAATTACTTTACCATACAATATTCTACCTTTCAAGTAAACTGTAAAGTCTTGAATATGTTTCTTTTTTCTCAATTTAAATATAATTGCATTTAGAAAACAAACATAATTCCATAATTATCTAACATAACAATTAATCCCTGTACCAACAACAAACATCATGCTAATTCTGAAGATCATTTAACCACTTTGTAACTTCTTACCAGAAAAAGTACATGTAAGACGCAGGTACATGTATCTGCACTCCGGCACATGTTATAAATGTGACCAAAATTTAATAGTCTAGCATATCCCAACAATGTGCCTACAGAGTTGATGCCCATTATGACTCATGTCCATAGTAATAGTGACTAGATAATTCATGGATACCATTTATCTTACTACTGCATGCGCGTGTAAGTAATCATGTGAACAAGGGAGCATCTGATAAATTGATTAATATCGTTCAAAATTCAGACGAGTAATCGGATGACAAACCAGTGTTTCTTATTATGTTTTGAAGAAAATCAAAATTTCGAAGTAAAATATTTGGTGGTTGAATTTGAAAAAAAATTAATGAATGTACCCAACACCTAAATTACTGATTATTTCTAGTAGGAATTACTGATGGGGCTTGGTGACTCATGCATTATAGTATCGTGACACTGGTTAAACTGATTTTCACAACAGAGAAAGGGGCCATTTTACACCAATACATATGGATTAAGCGTCTTTTGCATGAAACAGAAATACATTTGCTTATATGTTTTAGATATTTGTCTGTATAGTAGGTAAAAGTCAACAAAATTTATCCTTTAATGTTTCATCTTGGACAGCTTGAATTTTTGCACAAATAACATCTTCATTAAGTTTGGTATATGTACACCAGATGTTCACTGTTAAGAAAGTCTGCGCCATGATAATAGTTGAAGGCTGTGTGGACTCTTTTCAATAAAATCAGATTTAAGCAATGTTAAGAAATATACTTTACACAATAAGTCTTGTCTCTTCTCCAAAGTAATACATGCAACCATTTGAGAGTATGACCCTTAAAACCCCCTTAAAACTCTGCATGAATCCTTTTAAAGAATTTCCATTCCTAAGTTTGGTGTAAAAGCCGTAACAGTTCTGTTCTGTATACATAGGGACGGGTGTATAGTCAACCAACTCTGACAACATACTTTTAAAAGCGATGCGATGTGATGTGATACATAGTCAAAGATACATGTAGTATACGTTTTCTTGTGGTACCATTGCATAAAGACAGAACGTTTCAGCTGTTTGCTCAAACTATTTGATGTGGAGACATAATACTGTTAATATCATATTTGAGATTGATCCCTGTGTAATCTTCAACAGCATTTTAAGAAATTATACAATGTTAACATGAAGAAGTGTGTGCACAAATGTTCATGCATGAAATACAAGCAAAAATTTCATGTGGATGTGAATTTCAAATGCTAATTCAAACTATCTTGTTCTACAGAACGTGTTGGTTGCAATTTGTCAACGGTCAAACTTCAGCTAGTTTCACGCCAAATTTCCATATAAGAAAGAGAAAAGGCTGCATAGAATACATAAACTGAAAGATATGGTGCATGTGCAAAGTCCAGTCTATAATCATAACTCATAATGTACAAGCAATAAAATCTGGAAATCATTGCATCAATTATGCCAAGTCATGGGCTAATAAGATTATTGTGTTTGATTGGACATGTTAGCTTGATGGTATAGATCTTAACGTGCAGTTCCTAAAGGTCAAGCCCCTCTGTTTGAACATGCCAAATGTTCTGCATACCAAATACATGTAGCTTGTGTCATGATGGAAATATTTCACAGAGTTGGAATGAATGAAACACTTCTCATACATTGGACAACCCTGTTACCTAGTGATATGATTGCAAATATCCGATTAAACATAGATCTATACTAAAGTAAACTGTTTGCAGTGACAAATGCAAGTACATGTATTTACGATGTGACCTTCCTTGTTCAGACTAATATACCGATATTTGGAAATGTGAAAATGATCACCTACATAAGTATAAGCGATTATACACCAACTCCAGCATGTACACTAAGAAATTACTGCTAAAATAGTCATAAACCACATATATGCCATTAAAATAAGTCACTACTCAAAAGAACAAGATTCTTAATAAAGAAAATTATCACATAATTAGCTTTCTGTGCTCTTATCATAATGCCTTGACACCAAAAGTATGACAAGAGGCCAGAAGTATACAGAAAAGGTCAGAAAGGATATTAATCACTATTGTAAAAAGTAACGATCATCTGTGAGCAAAAAACACTTATTTTTTTCTAGATTTGTAATTGTGCAATAAAATTAGTTTCAAATCAGAAAGAAGTTGTCTGAATGAGCTTCCTTATACTTTTATGACATCTATGTTGACACAAAAAACATAAATGTTAATCAAATTTAAGAAATGATTTTGCTTATACCAATATAAATTGGTGGCCATTTTGAAAACAAACGATGTAGCTTTGCCATTTTGCATTAAAGTAAACTTCTGTTCAGCTTGAGTTTGACTGAATTGGCTTCCTTATGCTTAAAATCAATTTTTTGGGGAAATTTGGTCAAACATGTCAAATGTAAGAAAAGAATTGGTCAACGATCATAGTCGATTATAAAAGCTCTTCAGAGCTTATGTTACTTGTATATGTATTGCCGACTCGAAAAATAAACCTTATCATAATTATGTTATTTTAACGAGAACCAAAAATGGCAGTCATCTTGAAAAAATGGAGGCCACTTTGAAATTTTACGTGGCTAACGGCTTTTGTTTAAAGTAGGGTCATACCAGTATACATACCAAATTTGATGCTTGTATCACCAAGTTCGTGGTTTTATTTTAGCACTGATTTGTACAGATTTATGTAGTTGTAATGTGCAAAATAGCATCTTCAGACAAAAGCAATTGAAAACAATAGCATTAAATAACATGACAGAAGGTAAAGTGAGTGTATAATCTATAAAAACCCTGTGAATTTGGTGTTTACCTTGACACACACTTCTTTTTTGTAAAGTTTTGCTTAAATTACGATTAAATAAACTTCTTACAAGTCTTTGAATCACATAAATAGCTTCTATATGCTTGAAAACATATAATTAGACACCAAAAGTTTGAAAATCGGCCAAATATATCCGATGTTAGAGATAAAACTGTATAATAGAACCGAAAATGGTGTCCATCTTGGAAAATGGCCGCCATTTTGAATTTTGACGTGGCTAACGGGCTTTTTGTTGAAAGTAGGGGCATACCAGTATACATACCAAATTTGATGCTTGTATCACCAAGTGCATGATTTTTGTAATAATGTGCCCAGCTAAATGTGATTATTGTCGACACTTGCCAGCGCCGACATTGATCAGTCTCAACACTTTGGAGACTGTGCAAAGGTAATCTATTTGAGGTTAGAAATTTAGACTATGCCTCTTTAAATGACGTAAGTATGACGTGTGAATGACGCAATACGATAATATTTGTTTAATGTTGCAAGCGGGAATACTGGTCGGCACTTTCACTTGTTGATGATGTTGAAGGTAGTGGGTGGTTTGGAGCAGGATAAACGTAAAGCAGAAAGCTTCTAAACATATCTGCTTTACTTCCATCCTGGTTTCAGCAGCAACTTGATGATTATAAGCTTATGCTTAACAAGACGTTCAAATTGAAGTTTGTGAGTTTTTTTCCATGCATTAGAAACAATGTCAATGAAAAAGGTTTCAGAATTTTGTCTTCCTAGGGGTGAGTTGTGTTAATGAAACAACGAATACATACATGTCGCTACAACGTCTACATTTCTTCAAGAGGTAAAATAGCAAAACTTTCGAGAATGTATGTGACATATCTATCATGTATCATGTAGACCAATGGTCCATGCCATGAAACATGAAATAAACTTGACAAATGGGTATGAAAAAGGAAAGGTGTCTTCTGATTGAGCTCTTGAATGTTTGCAATGCTATAGCTCTGGCAGTTATATTATGACACAGACACTAGATTTCTTACACATGTAGAAACATATTGAATCGTGTAAACAGTCACATGCCAGCGGGGTTTTTTTGTTTTTTTTGGGGGGGGGGGGGGGGGCGTTCCCAACTGAAAACAATGGCTCATTTCTTCCCCCAAAATCAAGTAGATCTAGATCCAGGCATATTTTACTACGTTTTAGGGCATATTTTCCGCCAATTGAATAGATACAATCCCATTCGGATTCCCATACTGTGGTGGTGAACCCCACCCCCCCCCCACACACACACCAAACACTGAATGTTACTCAGAGGGAACCCTATCGCAAGGTGGGTGGGGTTATATTCCAACAATTGTTTACCAAATCTAACCGATAAGCCTATGCTCAAATTTAAAGGTGCATCTCAATGCAATTATGGCACGCTATTACGAATAAATAACCCTTTGACATTTCTGACTTCTCATTGTAATCTGAGGGGCAAACAGTTCGGAGTCTGATCTGGATAATAACTGTTTGCAATGGAAATAATAGTTTTTAGCGTAAACGCGTTTATTAGGAAAGAAAAACGTTTTCTCCACTGTACATAACTGTAACAGTACATCCCTTCAACTACTAAGCAGAACGTTTACAGACATTTGCAAACAGTTTAGATCCAGATTAGACACCAAGGAAAATTGTGTCTTGTCACTATCCAAACTGTTTGACAATTGTAACAAGACTTTCTAAGTAACTAAATAAGAAATTAAATCTAAATTTGAAAGAAAATGCAGAAAACAATTTTGAAACACGATATTGAATATAGATCAGGGGTAATGCACAGTTACATATTAGCAAGCTTATTGTAATGTGCAACTTAAGGCATTATGTTTTGAGTATCTGTGTCTACTGAAAATGGCACAGGCTATATTTCTGATATAACCTTGTATTACGAGCCGTATTTATACCTACAGAAGCAAGACATGAAAGACAAAAAAAATGGAACCATATCAGGCTCATGTTTAGTGCAGGCTGGTCCTGATTTAAATTGTTTGTAAATATCTTTAATTTAGGTTTTCCATGTTGAAAGGTTTAAGGCTAAGTTCATTAAAACCTTAACTTGGTCTTCAGTCTTTTGATCTGAATAGTGAAATAGGTTGATCAAGGACAGGTTCGATGGAACGGCGATTTTCTATAAATGTCATTTATAAAACCAACTCGATTCACTGAAAATCACAAAATGTACCTAAAAAAGTTTCAATTCGAACTTTTTCTTGAAGCGAATTATGAAGCAGGCAAGTTTTGTGCGAATTAAAGTTTGTATTGAATGTGACTGCTCGACCGTGCAGTAAGTGCTTAACCCTTAGCCTGCCAGTCACGACTATAGCTCCATATGCAAACAGCTTGGATCCGGATGAGACGCCGAGTAACTCGGCGTCTCATCCGGATCCAAGCTGTTTGATACTCGGACAACATTTTCAGCAATTTTGAGCAACTTTGAAGCAATCTGAAACTTGAAGCAGACGAGAAATATAGCAGACGACAATTTATTTGGCGGGCTAAGGGTTAAGTATAGTCAGTGTATTCATGATCTACGCCTTCAAGAAGACCATTGTTTTCCCATATACTAATCCATTACCCCGCCACAATATCGTCTGCTTCAAAATTGTCGTCTGCAATAGTCTTTAAAATTTTATAATTTCCTTTTTATCGATATATAACTGGAAACGGGTACCAAATAGTTTGGATCCAGATCAGACGCCGATAAATCGGCGTCTGATCTGGATCCAAACTATTTCCAAAAGTTAGTCAAGTTTGGGTTTGGCAGATTAAGGATTAAGTAACGGCTTTTAAAAGACTTGCTATATGATTAACAGGGTCACCTTGTAAAACACTGGATAGAAAATTATTGGATTGATAAATACGTGATTTGCTAATGGTAAGCATTTTTATATTGTTTATGTATTTTGTAAATATTACAATATTGACAAGGTTCACCCATTCCCCCATAAATACGCCTTTTTACGCCTTCAATTCATTCTTCCACTGAAGAAAAAACTTCAAATTCATACAGTCATGAATACGTATGATGAAAAATATTTTCTATATCCAAGTAGATGGTAGCTTAAAGCAGGCTGAAAGTAAAGCAGAATGTGCCTTAATGCACATTCAGCTTTACTTTTAACCTGCTTTAAGTTGCCAACTATCTTCAATAATAGAAACAGGCTATTGGGTAATGGGTTAAAAGCCAATAATATTAGGACCAATGTTTTTCTTTTATTCTCAGACACCAATAAGCAGATTTTTCTCATAGATATTTCTCTATATTGTGTCTTGATACATGTATTATCATACTACGTTTTTTATGACCACAAACTATAGGGTAGGCATTCTAGGAGTATCAGTTAGGCGTCTGCTGAATTCAAAATGAAAGTAAGGAAGAAAACTCATGTGGTAAATATGACCGTTCTCTTTCTTTCAGACATTAACCCAGTAATCCATAAATACGCTTTAAGGCTTTTTACACCTTTTACTCATTCCACCACTGAAGAAATACTCGGAAATAGCTCCTCTTTTTTACAGTCATGAATATGCACAGTAGAGAATTTTTTGTATATCCTATGGACGTAGTATAGATGGTAGCTTAAAGCAGACTGAAACTTAAAGTAAACAAAATACGACTTTCAACCTGCTTTAACCCTTTGAACCCTAGTCCCGCATATTGGCGTCCTTTGCAAACAGTGTATATCTGAATAGTACACTTGTCATATGCAAACAGTGAAGACCCAGATCAGAGGGCTCCTAGGAGCCCTCTGATCAGGGTCTTCACTGTTTGTCATAATGCCAAACCATGATAAAAACAACCCTCAAAAGTCAGAAATGGACTAGACTTAAATGGAAACTGGAATGTCCATTTGAAGTTACAGGGAGGAAAGAGTTAAGTGGTTACCTGTTTTCAAAACTAGAAACAGGTTATGGAGTAGTGGGTTAACTCCAAGCTGTTTTATACCAATCCTATTAATGTGTCTTCCCTTAAGTTGTCGTTTTTGCAGGGGTTTCTTTTCTTCTTCTTCATAAACTATATATAGTTGCACTAAAAGGTCATGCATGCAGACTGAACATTAACTGTTATTTAAGGCACACGCAATTTAATTTATTGCCAATTTTGTATGTATGTATTGCAAAAAATCGTAATTCCAACTATTCAAATATTTGACAATGTCAATTTATATGGTAAAATTTGACTATAAGCGTTCTTATTAGTCTTTTTTTCTATTGCTCGAGGTATTCAACACGCTATAGATCTACTGTAAAACAATGTACTGGGTCTTTTAAAACAACATACACAGAAATATTTTATCAGACGTCATCTAATGAAGAACTCAGTGCTTTTTAAAACAAGCACCCTGCTTTAATATGCCACATGACTTTTAAACGCTGAAAACAATGCTGCTTCTGCATAGTGCATTATCGAGGTTTTAACCCCTGTTCTTTTACCTTTGTTACTATTTCAAGATAATTATGCACTTATCATCAGGGAACATATGCTCGTAAATAAAACATTTATACAGTGTATAACTTGTCAAAGATAATACTAATTGAAATCAAACGTTTATAGAATTTCAAAAAGCGATTTTCTCCTGTGCACTTACCTATTTTGATTCATTCTGACTGAATGCATGTATGTACGTTCATAATGCGTGTAGGGACAATCCATTACTACCTATAGGGATAATGAATATGTTAATATACATGTTGTCTATACATACATATACAGTGGAGAAAACGTTATTCTTTCCCAATAAACGCGTTTACGCTAAAACTATTATTTTCACTGCAAACAGTTTGGAGCCAGACCAGACGCCGGGTAACCCGGCGTCTGGTCTGGCTCCAAACTGTTTGCCGCCAAGATAAAGATGAATTATCAGAATTGTCAAAAAGTTGTACTTTTCTACGTTTTAGTGTTTTGCGTTTGCGTACGTTTGCGTTTAAACGGGAAAGAATAATAGATTCTCCACTGTAGCGCTTTATAACATGTAACAATTGTCCTGTCTAGCAGACGAAATCTGTGATCGATCCTCGATAATCTGAACTCACCACATTCGAAATTAACCTTAATTATTCAACTGATTTTCGATAACTCGAACTCGTTTTAGTCGAACTCACCCTTAATTCGAAGTTAAAACGTGGTTTTGCCACGTTTTAACTTCGGATTAATGGTATAGGTAACGTTCGACTACAGCGAATTAGATATATCGAGGTTTGGCTGTGTTAATGCCTGTATTATGATTCAAGGTCCATGTAAAGAGTAAGATCTAAGATATACAGTGAGGTCTAGTCGATAGGAGCACTCAAACAAATATTTATTAAATCTGTCTTAAGACTGATTGTACTTCAAATTGGGACTAAAGTAAAAAATAAAAGCCGCTGTGCCTTCTGGTTTACCTTTCATCTAGCTTTAAGCATTCACCTGCCTGGCATTCACCTGCCTGAACTACGGCAAACGAACATTGTAACTTTGGTGTCGCTTTAGCGAGAGATGACTGTACATGGTTCATTGCCACTCTGCTTGTGTCTGATATATAAAACCAACGTCAATATTTTTAAATTACAAATGTATAACTTTACATTTCTGATTTAATTTCTTGATCAAGCCTCTGTAAAATATAAAGCGTTTAGTAGAAATGGAAAAGCAGACAGTATCGACATATCTGCATTAAGCGACCAATAAAACTAGGAATAATTATAATCTTATATGACAGGTGACAACTTACTGTAGGACATAAGTAATGCAGAAAGCTCCCATAGAAGCTTTCTGCATTACTTTTGTCTTGCATTGAGCAGACATCTGTTTTCAAAGATCAACGAGCTTCCTCTTTGAATAGTCATTTAAAATAGGATTGACTTATTTCGATTACGGTATAAGTTATAAACATAATATTTTCTTAAATGTGAGTGGAATTATACTGTTGCAATGTGGATAATGTGATATTTTTTAAGCATAAGGTTGTATGTTTAAAATGTAGTATGCGATGGCTATTGTGTGAAATTGTGAATGTTTTCTGGTAATATATATTTACACTATTTTTGTTTACTTTAATATAAACGGGACAGGGACTGATTAAATACTGCATATTCAATGCAACAGCTGACCTGGGTCTGCACCTGTTTAAGTGTCTGGGGCCCGTTTCATAAAACTTCGTACGACAAAAACGGTCGTAAGTCAAAACTTTAAAATACGTTTAATTTCTGATTTCTCTATCTAATCCTGTCTTGTGACATCTCTTTGGAATCGTCTTTTCAAGAATAATAATTGAGACTTTTATAATCTGACTTACGACAATATTTATCGTACGAAGTTTTATGAAACGGGCCCCTGATGGCTGGGTTAAGTTTCTGTTGTTCATTGTAAATACAAATGTATGTTTTGTTTTGATTCTATTGTTTTTTGTAAATATGTTTTGAGGGCCTCATGGAAGATTGGTTATTATCAAATGCGTTCCCTGATTAAATAAAGTATTTATTATTTATAGTATTATTAATAGCCTATCATATAAATAGTGGTAGCCGACGCGCTGTGACGATTTAGAGTGAATACGTCTGCTCAGGTCATACACCATTTTCTTTTTACTCGAAATAACGGTAATATCTTTCAAAGATTTACCAGTATTTTTATGCCCCCGAACGACTTAGTCGGGAGCACATCATTGTTGTCCGTCTGTTTGTCTGTTTGGACGTCTGTGCATATATTAAACTATATAACTCATATGTATGCAGTAAACCACTCTTATACAGTCTTACCTCCCTTTAATTCACAATATGCCATATATTAAACGTTGACCATAACTTTAGGAATATATGTGATAGAGACTTCATATTTGGCATGGCCATTTAGAGGTCTTTTATAGGTCCAATGGACAGGGTTTTTTGCCATAAATTCGGAACTTCATGCAATTGAGACTTTATATCGGGCATTTGTACTCAATTTGAGAAGCTCTTGAACTCTGTACAATATTGGTCATGTCTGACAAAGGTCTATGTCATTCAGAGGTCAAACAGGCTGACTTTTTTTTTTACAGAAACTACAAATGATGCATGTGTATTCAACTCAAGAAGCTCTTGCTCTCAGTACTAGTGGTGGTGATGTCAGACAAAGGTCAAAGTCATTTAAAGGTCTAATACACTGAACTTTACATTGGCTATAACTATGAAACTACATAACAGACATGCTTTGGATACATCAAATTTGGCATACATGTAATAAACAGTAGCAGCTCGTGAGCTCAGTACAAATTTGGTCATGTTCGTCAAAGGTAAAGGTCATTTAGGGGTCAACGAGGTTGAATTTAACAGTTTTAACTATTCATTGTTGTTTTGGTCGTATTGAAAAATAACAAACAGTACAGATCCTGATCAGAGGATTTCTTATTTTAAGAACACTCTGATCATGGTATAAACTGTTTGCTTAGGACAAGTGTACTCTTCACATGTAAATTGTTCTCAAAGGGCGCGTACATACGTGACTAGAGTTCAAGAGTTAAACTGCGTCTTTGTTTGACTAAACAGAGTCCAAATAACGAGACTCATCTCATAGTACTCAATTGAAGAATTAATTAATTATTTTTGCAAAGGTTCGGCTAATCTACGAGAAGCAGAACTAGTTGTTGGATATGGCGACTAACGAGGCAGGACGGTTTACCGTCATTAAGCCGGACGAAGAGGTTCTGGAGATGCCGAACCTAGAAGACATGAATAGTTCAGCTGATGGACCAGGTAATGGTTAAAAACATTGTCACAACTGAATATACATGTAAATTGATGATAACAAGTGGCAGCCAAAAGCAATATGAAAGTCAAGCAGAAAGCAAGTTCCAAATGAGCTTTTAACTTTATTTTCATCTTTCAAAAAGCAGTCATCTACATGAAACTGGACGAGGCTGGTTTGTACTTTTGACTATAGAGGATTTTTTTTAGCACTGTATTAGTAAGCCCATGTTTCACGGATATGAGATAAGTCCTGTAATAGTGTTTCCCCTGATTCTTTAATAAAGCATTAGTCAATACTCAATGGACGGTTGTCTTAAAATTAAGGGTATATGGTATTACTGTTTTCAGACAGCACAGAGTATCTCGAATCATACCTTTATTAGAGGTTTGCTGTTCAAGTGTGTTGCAAATGCAGCAATATCTTTATAGTTCGACCGTTGGGATCATGCTTTTATTACAAGTTTCAAACTACAAGGTTGTTGAAAATATAGGTTATTATAGCAATATCTTTATACAGCGACCACTCGGCCATGCCTTGATTAGAAGTTTCCCCTGAGACACTCTTCTAAACACAATATCTTTATAAATGTGACCACAGAAAAATAATCATAATGTATATATACTTTCTCTCATCCAGGATCCGATGCAGAGGGCAATGAGACGGCACCACTGTCCACCCGACATTTATATGAGGTCAGTAAATGCTTAAGAAACTTATAAGATATCTTTATAAGACGATGTCGAGTTTGGTTTTACGACATTGCGACACAAAATAGTTCTTATAGCGCCGATATCTTTATATTTTGTCAGTCTTTTAAACTGTAATAACATAATAATAACATAAATTTAACAGAAGCGAATGCGACTAGGACTACAATTTTTATCCTTTTAGATCTGGCGTTGGTTCATTTTAGTTATTTGATGATTTCGGCTAATCTCATTCGTTGCAAAGCAGGACATGGGATCAAAACCAAATACCCGCCTTTCTTTTAGCTCTTGGCAAAGAGGATAATTTAGATCTTATAAACAGAAAAAAACTCCCCTATGGCAATTAAGCCCAAGAACTACGACAAGGCAGTTTGAAGTGCCAGAGATCAATTAGTCTAAAAGCATTTGAGTACAATATCATAATATAATAATTTCATAAAATTTGAAAGTATTGTTTTTTTTAATTATTCCAATAGGCAGATATTTCAAAAAAAGGCAACGTTTCCAAACACCTGCGTGATATCCAAGAAACACCAACGAAATCTTCTAAAGGCAAAGACGGCGAGGAAAAGGAACCAGCTGCAAAGAAGGTATAACTAAGTCGCACTCTCACAACTACATGTATTTGAAATGTCGACAGGCCCATAGGGGATAAAGGTTTTTTATGCCTCCGGTATCCATATATGCGGAGGCCTGTCCGTCCTTCCATCCGTGCGTCCGTAAGAATGTTAACTAGATTTTACTATTTAGTCTAGCATCAACACCGCTCACTTAGATACTTGGATACTTAAACAGTTGTTGCCTTGGACCATTCCCAATCCACCAATATCACACAACTACAGTTGACCGTGGCAGTGACCTAATTTGAACTTAGAATATTGTAAATGGGCCATTTCTTGGTTAACTAAATAGCTTTTGACCGGTAAGATTTAAGCAAAAGTTCAAATCAGACCACTCAAAAGCTTGAGAGAACGTTAAACGCTTTATAAACTTTGGCCCAGGTGGTTTTATAAAGCAAATGGAGAGTAAGCAGAACGTTCCTGAAGGACCTCTCTGCTTTACATGCACAATGTTTCAGCAACACTCTGTCTATTACAAATTTATTGAGTCTTCGCCTATTTGGCGCAACATTAAGGTTTCAGAAAACAATTGAAATAATATTATTGAAATATTCAGCTAAAACAGATTAAGTGAACTTGAAACTTAAACATTTTCTGGCATGAAATTCATAGTAGAAAAGAAAACACTCCCTATCTTAGGCAAAACATCACAACTTACTTGAATTATATACTTAAGTCCTAATTGTGCTTATATTAACACATTCAACCCTACCGACAAGAATACTTGCTGTTTTCTTGATGAAGTGATAAGGTGTCTGTTTTTTGTCATTTTGATCTTCTGAAATCTTATGTAAGTTTTTTCCTCTTGCTTAAATTACTGCCAAAGTTTATAAATTTGCATTAACAACTTGATTATAATTTATGATGCTTTTTGGTGTTAGATATTATCGCAGGTTTGTGGGGTGTTTTTGTTTCATAACAAAAGTGCTGAGTCATATCAATATATTTCGCAAGAGATAACTGACAAGAAATGGTGCATCTTGTTGTCACTAAATTCAACTATCTCAAAACAAATAACATTTTAACTTCTAATGTATGAGTATGAACCTACACCACAGTGTGTTCTTGTTGCATTGTTATTAATGTTCTGTCATATAGACAGTCATGTTTATAAATATGTAATGTTCTGTCCTCATGGGCTTAAAGCTAAATGGAATTATTTCAATAAAACTTAAAATGAGCCGTGCCACTAGAAAAAATGCCTTATTGCAATGTAAACAGTGTAGATCAAGGCCAGTCACCGCGTCCTTGACGCGGCGACTGGCCTTCATCTACACTGTTGAGTGTTGATACCCACATGTTTCTAAAGCATTTAACCCTTAGCCTGCCAGTCACGACTATAGCTCGAGTAACTCGGCGTCTCATCCGGATCCAAGCTGTTTGACACTCGGACAACATTTTCAGTAATTTTGAGCAACTTAGAAGCACTTTGAAACTTGAAGCAGACGAGAAATATAGCAGACGACAATTTATTTGGCGGGCTATGGGTTAATATAGCTGTATTATATACGGTACTTGGCAGTGTGGAACAAACTCAGATGCAGAGCTTGTGATGACAATGGTGCTTTGGATGTATAATGTTGCAATGCAATGTGGAAGATTTTGTCATCCTTTTTATCACCAATTGTTTATTTGTGTCTCATCACCAGGGACTTGGTACGATGTTTGGTGTCTACCTACCAACTGTCCAGAATATATTCGGAGTGCTCATCTTCATTCGAGTCACGTGGTTGGTGGGGAATGCTGGGACGCTTGAAGGCTTCTTCATCATCTTCCTGTGCTGTTGTTCTGTAGGTATTGAGACTTTCATCTCAATGAATTGCTGTTTTATTATGATGTTACAGTGGAGAAGGCGTTAATTCATTTTCTTTTAAACGCAAACGAAACACAAAGGCAACGCAATGCAATGTAGAAAATCACAATGAAATGTAGAAAATCACATTGTTTTGAAATTTCTTACGATTCATTAACCCTTTCACTCTCTATGGGGCCTTAAAGCGCGTTTGCAAACAGTCTGATCAGGACTCAAACTGTTTGACACACTTATCGATATGTATTAAATCATAAACCTTAAATATTAAAAAAAATTCTATTGTATAGGCAGAAACTACAGTGTCTTCAGACTACCTTGTATATCTATAATGAAATCTTCCAGCAATCACACAGGGAGAGTTCATTGCAATATTTAGGCATTAATGGGTTAAGCTGCACAAATGATCCTTTCGATGAAAACACCAGTATCAAATAGATCTACTAGCTGAATACACAAAGCAAGGACAGATAAACTACAAGCTGTTAACCATTTCGGCGCCAATTAGATCGTGAGTTTTTTACCCCTTCACCGCTTGATTGTCGTCTGCTTCAAAATTGTTGTTTGCAAGAACGTTTTAAAGTTAGGTGGTATGAATTAAAAAATACCGATTCGAGTGTCAAACAGTAGGGATCTTGATCAGACGCCGCGTTAGGTGGCGTCTGATCTGGATCCAAACCAGCTACTCCGGAATGAAAGGGTTAAACCAGAAAGCGTCAATGACTTAACTCTTTCCTCCCTAAAACTTTAAATGGACAATTTCAGTTTCCATTTTAGAGTAGTCCATTTCTGACTTTTAAGGGTTGATTTTGTCCATGTTTTGCATTGTGACAAACAGTGAAGACCCTGATCAGAGGGCTCCTTTCGGAGCCCTCTGATCTGGGTCTTCACTGTTTGCATAGGACATGTGTACTATTCACACGTACATTGTTTGAAAAGCACGCCTATATGCGGGACTAGGGTTCAAAGAGTTAATGCGCAACCAACTATCTGTATCAAATATCAAATACATGTACAGCAAAACATCTCTATTACGATTACTAAAATAAAGGCAAATTGATTATTTAAAAGAACAGGTGACAGCTTAAAGCAAGGTGACGGTAAAACAGAAAGCCCCAAAAGGAGCTTTCTGTTTTACTGTCGCCTTTCTTCAAGCAGTCACATGTCGCAATATCTAATATATAACACAATTTAGTGGTCATAATAGAGAGAGTGTATTGTAGTTCAATAAGCATGGGTATGTCCCTAAATTCGCTCACAATGCCGATATAATGAAGTTGCAATTACGAAGACAAACTAGAAGTAGTTTAGATATAGGGTCAATCCGGGTAAATACCTAAACCAATACCATAGCTCTCCGTCATTTAAACAACTCACAATATGGTGAGATAATAAATGACATACGTTATCTGATTATGAATAAGTTATGTATAACACGCAATAATCATTACATGTACGAGCGTACAGCAGAACTTCGATATTTTGAACTTGCTTTAGTCGCAGTGGTCCGTATCTCAAAATCTAATTTCGTTATTTCAAAATCATTAAACTCGAACATATCTGTGTGCATGGCATGACCACGTTTTATTTTAAAATACGCATATGATCGACTTAAGGGAGTTCGAGATACAGTAGAACCTCTCTATTACGACCACTAAATGTTGTCAAATATAAGTCGTTTAATACAGGTGACTGCTTAAAGCAATTTGAAAATGAAACAGAAAGCTCCTTCAGGAGCTTTCTGTTTCACTTTCACATTGCTTTAAGCTGTCACCTGTCTTTTAAACAGACACTTAACCTTCTTTTTAGTGGTCGTAATAGTTTCTAATAGAGTTTCTACTGTATTTAAAAAAAATTGACTGTACTTCATAAAGAGTTACCTTGACCCTGATTTAACACTTCTGCTGTCGTTATATCAACTGCTTTTAAATTGTCGTCGGCAAAGTTTGTCATTGTTTTTAGTAATTGTACTTTTTTTTAAATGGATTAAACACTAAAGACGAGTGTCAAACAGTTCGATTCCAGTCTCCAGATCAGACGCACCGTTAGCTTATGCGTGTAAGGATGATCCAATTTTGTTATTTATTATCGATATCATGACAAAATAAATTTAAACCGAGTAAGTTTGATTCTGATCAGACGTCGATAAAATCGATGTCTGGTCTGGATTCAAACAGTTTATAAACACCACCCAGATTACACCTACAATATAAGCGGCATATCAGCAGCATTTGCAATTAAATGCAATGGTTTCGGCAATGATGTGTTTAAATTAACAATATATGGCATACTTATCAAAGGTGAGCAATTCCTACACGGACTTTGGAATTCTGTTTAACTAATTTCAAGAAAAGTGGAATGATTTACACTAGTGTGTAACTATGAAGAGCAAATGGGTTCGAATTGAAGGCATTTAAAGAGGCTCGCAACCGGATTTAGCATTAAAAATAGTAATTTGTAAATATATGTCAAATGCTTATATAAATCGGTAAGATTTAGTTTAGGATAATAAATTCTGTTAAAAAATTGCATTTAAAAAAAAAGAAAAGAAGAAGCTCTAATGGGATTCGAACCCGTGACCCTCCATGCGGAGACAAACATGAAAAATGAGGAAACGCCTTTACCGCCTCGGCTACCAGCGCTCTCTCTATATATGGTAGTGAATTAACGTACTTCACTGGTAGCGATTGATAGTACTTTTTACTACTTTATTCGGCTCGGGTTTATGTCTGAGCCCGTGTAGACGCTATAGAAAAACGATGGAAAACATCTAAAAAAACTAAGATTCTGTGACGATTCTTGAGACTTTTTTTGGACTGATCATATCTTTTTAATGTCAGAAGCCAAATAATGCCACAAATTTGCTTTTATTTGAGTATTTTATTTTATTTTGACAAGTACACCATCCGGTTGCGAGTCCCTTAAAGGCTTTAAGAAGAGGTCAAAATCAACGGCATACCAAAATAAGATATATTCGTTCAATTTGAGACTAATTCTATGATAACCAAATAACGATTTAAATTGCAATGATAGTCGTTTAAGGTAGGTAAGTACAGGACAACGTTTATACAAAAAGCTCTTTCAGGATCTTTCTGTGTTATTATAGTCCTGCATAAATTAGCCACTTGCGCTTATAATATACCCTTCATTAACACATTCTCTGTTTTACAAAGAGTACAATCGACAATAGTTATTTGCAAACAGTTTGGATTCTGATCAGAATCCTAAATGGTTTGACACTCATTGCGATATTTCTAAGTTAGAATACTTTAAATTTAAGTCGGAGAAATATAAGCAGACTACAATTGTATAAAGCAGATGACGTCATGGCAATAAAGGGGTTACTGTTTTTCGTGACCTAAACACTATGTATTACTCTACTGTTCCAGACAACCCTAACATCAATTTCAATGAGCGCTATAGCCACAAACGGGGTGGTACCGGCGGGAGGGTCGTACTTCATGATCTCGAGGGCCCTGGGACCGGAGTTTGGAGGCGCTGTCGGGATCCTGTTTTATCTAGGGTTCACCGTGGCGGGCTCGATGTATGTGATAGGAGCTATAGAAATCCTGGTGGTAAGAAAAAACTATTTTACAAGATGTGAAGTGCCCTCACATTAATGTCAAACTCAGGGCTGCCATTTCTCCTAAATCTTCGGATTTTTTTTCTAGAAGATGGTAGCTTAAAACAGGCTGAAAGTAAAGCAGAATGTGCCATAAGGCGCATTCTGCTTTACTTCCAGTCTGATTTAAGTAGTCACGTGTCAACAAAAATAGAAACAGGCTATGGGGTAAAGGTACGATTCGTAAATTCGCACTTGAAAAATGCAAATTTGGAAATCTTAGGATTTTTCATGTCGACTTATGGCAGCCCTGCAAACTTGTTTAACCCAATACTCCATACTGATAGATAAGCCTTTTTAAACATTTAATTTATTCCTCTACTGAGGAAAAATAGTTCCAATTCATGTACTATTCGTTGAAAAATTGCCGTTATCTCTCAAAACAAATGACAGCTAAACACAGGATGAAAACATTTACAGAAATCTCCTGTATCAACAGACAAATGCCATTATTATTTAGCGGTTGTCTAGGCTGGGTTTTTTTTACAGAGAGAAAAGGGCTTCACAAACACATATTGTTTGTCATTATTGTTTATCATTCCTGTTCTTCATAAGTGTAAAAATAGACTAAAAAGTTGATGTTTCATCATGCAGTTCATATGTCATTTTAACCATGCATGAAATATGGTGTTCTTTAACTATGCATTTCATATGCCGTCTGTAACTTTGCATTAAATGTGTCATTCTTTAAACTAGACATTTTTAAGTCGTTCTTTAACCACGTATTAAATATATCGTTATTTGATGTTCTATTTTATATGTGAAAAAATGGCGTTCTTTCATCGTGCTTTCATTGCATAAAATCTGTCATTTGTTAACAATACCTCATATATGCCTTTCTTTAACCATGTTTTCGATATGTCATTTGTTAACTGTGTGTTTCATATATCGCTCTTTAACCATTCATGAAATATGTCGTTCTTTACATATGCATTTCAGAGTTACCGGGCGTTTGATGAAACTACATCAGGGTTATCTCTCTTTTTAGTTGCCGTTCAATTATTTTTTATTTTATTTTCTACATGTTCATGCTTTTGCGACGATCAGTTGGAGGGCAGGCATACTTTTTTACCCCTATCCGTCCGTCCACATATACGGTACATACTTCCTTCTAACTTCCCAGAAAGGTTTTCAAGCTACAATCATATCATTTAGATTAATAAGATGTTTCCTGATATACCACACAAACGTGCTTATGGTCAATTTTTCCCACAGAATTATAGCCGATTGGACTTATTTATTTTTCGTATATACGGTTCATTCACCTATATATAGGTGGCATTCTATAGATGTGTCTAACAGCCACATCCACACCTCTAAGTTAAAAGCCTGTATCTTTCTGAAATTCGTGTTAAGTTGTAAATTTTGTTTTTTCTCACTTAGACATACTGGAACGGAAATGAACGTTCGTATAAACATTCAGCACGCTGAAAGTATATTTATTTATGATGTTCATCGCATGCGATTTAGCTCCGATCTAATCTAAATCCAAACTGTTATTCAAATTATATACTCTAAATGAGATGACGGATTACTCGTCTCTCACAATCACCGCAGCAGACACAACCGTATAACATGCTGGTGGTTGGCTAACGTTATTGCTTGTTTGGTGCCTCTGGAAACGACAGTTAAAACTCGATAATTCGAACTCGCGTTAGTTCGAGGATAGTCAGGATACCAATATTTCAAGCCACGTTTTAATATTAAAATACGAGTATGTTCGACTTAACCCTTTCCCTTATCGGAGCGACTTTTAGCGCATTCATTTTATTCATCCGCCAAAGAAAATAGTTCCACTTTATACTGTCAGAAATATGTACTATAAGAAATACTTTCTGTATACTAGCAGATATTAACTTAAAGTAGGCTGAAAGTAAAGCAGAATGTGCCCTAGGGCACATTCTGCTTTACTTTCAGCCTGCTTTATTAGGTCACATATCTTAAATACTAGAAACAGGCTATGGGTTAAGCGAGATCGACTTTTCGAAATTCAACTTATGAAATATTGGTAATGTCGTTTAAAGCGAGTTCGAAGCATCGCTTTTCGACTGTATTGTTTTGTAAAAAAAACTTTGTAAAGTTTGGTGATATAACATTTTGTAGTTTAAGAGATATTTATTGAAACGTTAGTCTCCGGTGTCACCAAACAACCTCTTCATACCAATAGTTTATTACAAAGGGCCGTTGTTTCATTTTCTCTTTTTTTATGCTATTTATTTTGTTTTTAACGTGAGATATTATGTATTTGACTAAAAATCACCAATATGTATTAATCTGCATTACAGGCGCCTATGAATTTTAGATATTGCACTTTCTTGTCACATACTCAAAGCCCATTATCTCGTCATATACCTAACTACTTGAATCGGGATGTACATGCATGTATATCACAGTTTAGCTAATCTAAATCGCATGTTAATAGAAGACTTGTCTCTAGCACTATAGTTACATATGATCTATACTTCATGTTAATAGAAGTATTGCCTCTAACACTGTAGCTACATATTATCTAAACTGCATGTTAATAAAAGAATTACCTCTAGCACTGTAGCTACATATTATCTAAACTGCATGTTTATAGAAGAATTGTCTCTAGCATTATAGCTACATATTATCTAAACTGCATTTCAATAGAAGAATTGCCTCTAGCACTATATAGCTACATATTATCTAAACTGCATGTTCATAGAAGAATTGCCTCTAGCACTATATAGCTACATATTATCTAAACTGCATGTCAATAGAAGAATTGCCTCTAGCACTATATAGCTACATATTATCTAAACTGCATGTCAATAGAAGAATTGCCTCTAGCATTATATAGCTACATATTATCTAAACTGCATGTCAATAGAAGAATTGCCTCTAGCATTATATAGCTACATACTATCTAAACTGCATGTCAATAAAAGAATTGCCTCTAGCATTATATAGCTACATATTATCTAAACTGCATGTCAATAGAAGAATTGCCTCTAGCACTGTAGCTACATATTATCTAAACTGCATGTCAATAGAAGAATTTCCTCCAGCACTATATAGCTACATATTATCTAAACTGCATGTCAATAGAAGAAGTGCCATTAGCATTATATAGCTACATATTATCTAAACTGCAGGTTAATAGAAGAATTGCCTCTAGCACTGTAGCTACATATTATCTAAACAGCATGTCAATAGAAGAATTGCCTCTAAGACTATAGCTACATTTTATCTAAACTGCATGTTAATAAAAGAATTACTTCTAGCACTGTAGCTACATATCATCTAAACCGCATGTTAATAGAATACTTGCCTCTATCACTGTAGCTATATAAATTATCTGAACTGCATGTTAATAGAAGAATCATCTCTAGTACTGTAGCTATATATTATCTTAACTGCATGTTAGTAGAAGAATTACTCTAGCACCGTAGTTATATTATCTTAACTGCATGTTAATAGAAGAATTATCTCTAGTACTGTAGCTATATATTATCTTAAATGCATGTTAATAGAAGAATTACCTCTAGCACTGCAGTTTTATTATCTTAACTGCTTGTTAATAGAAGAATTATCTCTAGTACTGTAGCTATATATTATATAAACTACATGTCAATAGAAGAATTGTCTCTAGCACGGTAGCTATATAATACCTAACCTGCATGTTTATAGAAGAATTGTCTCTAGCACTATAGCTACATATTATCTAAACTGCATGTTAATACAAGAATTACCTCAAGCACTGTAGCCTCATATTATCTAAACTACATGCTATCTAAAAATAAATAGAAGAATTGCCTCTAACACGGTAGCTATATATACAGTGCTAGATGTAATTCTTTTATTAATATGTAGATTCAATTTATCTATATTGTATGTTAATAGACAACTTTCCTGTAGCAATGTAGCTACTTTATCATTAACTATCATTATCATGTTTCACTTTGTGCAATTTAATAGTTAATGTGTGTTAGCACATGGCTTGGAGCCCTCGGCCAATCAGATGCCTCAAAAGCCTGTGAATATATCGTTTATTTTACAAAACCATGAAATAACTAACACACTGTTCACTTATTCCATACTTCCGTCATCTCAAGGCAATCTGACGTCACAACCCTAGCAATCCTCTGAACTGCACTCGCTTGATGACGTCATATTATGTACAGTGAGACCTAAACTTTAAAGGCAATTAATAATGAATTGTGCTTACATATAGAGCTTCAATAAGCGTTATCTATGTTGGTGTTAAAGCATGCTTAATGTCTCAAACTACACATTGAAATAACCTTTCAATTTAAGTAAAATATTACAAATAAAATGACTTTTTCGTCTAAAACAAAAAGCAGAAACGAAGGGTCCTCTTGTTTTCCTCGAGCCCAAGCCAGTGCTAAATAGGTTAGACCATGGTTGCGCGCGAATAAACGACATACTTCTCGGGGGCTACGCCCCCTCGAACTATATCGTTTATTCGCTTGCAACCATGGTCTAACCTATACATATTAAGATATTATCCTAAACTTGTCGTGAACTCCATGGAAACCGAAAAAAGAGAGAAGAAATTATTCAATCACCTTATGGATTAAAAATATCCTCTTGACTGACTACATGAAACCATAAAACAAGATAATTTATGCTCAATAGAATGGATAGGTTGACGCTGATTGCTTTCCTTCTAGTTCAAGACGTGTGGCTATTATTCTAAGCATGAATGTTACTTTTAAGTTAACGTTTGATGGTTATTAATTTATTAATTTATACTAGTTAATATTGGTCTAACAAACCGGGATTATCTGGGTTCTTTTAATCATTATAGCGCTGGAACGAAATAAATCTATTCTTTGCAAACAGTCTTCTGATCAGATTTTAGGTTTAAGGTTATAAAGCGTTTGAGTTGAGTGAGATCGTTCTCAAGCATTTCATTGGTCAGATTTAATAATGCCATGACGCTTGGTTATCATTAGCAAACAGTTTGCTTCCGGATTCCCTTGCAGGCTTGCACCCAGATCAGTCGCCGCGTAACGTGGCGTCTGATCTGAACTATAACGGTTTGACCCTCATGTTTAAATTTTCTACAGTATAAGAAGCATGAAAACTGGCTTTTAAATCTATTTGGCAGCCGATATATTTGAATCAGACGACATTTCAGCATGATATGGGTAAAATGACTCAGTTTTGGAACAGATATAACACAATTAAATCATCAATTTGTTTATAGCGTTACACCTATTTAACCATGTCACTGCCATGATGTCTCAAATTAAAAGTTTAGGTAAATTGATGAAAGAACTACCTGAGTGAGTGTCAAACAGCTTGGCTCCTGATTAGACGCCGCATTACGCGGCGTCTGATCAGGATCCAAACTGTTTGCAAATAACCATTGCGCTGGGGATAGGGCAGAAAAGGAATTAACAACTTCCTCCGCAGAAACGCCAATAGACGCCTTTAGTTCTTACTACATTAATGTATGGTAAATAAATATTCATCAATGTTATTTAATACAAGTGACTGCTTATTTAGCAAATGCAAATGTTTAACAGAACGCTCGTAAAACGACTTTATGTTTTCATTTTAATATGCTTTAAGCAGTATCCCGCCTTGTACAAAGAATGGCATTTGCATGTGTGACTATGGAGGAATGAGTTAAGCTTAAAACGGACTTCACTTGTCGGCATTGTTTGTATTTATCATCATTAAATCTTTTGAAAAAAAGATAGGTATGTTTAATTGTTACCATTATATTAATCCCTTCATAGTCTTACCTCGATTTTAACAGTTATTTCCAAACAATTTTGATCCTGATCAGACGCCGCGTTGCGCTGTCTCTGATCAGGATCTAAACTGATTGACACTCATTTCAATATTTCTTAAGTCAAAATTTAAATTTGAGAAATAAAAGCAGACGACAATTGTTCAAAATTGATGGCGTCATGGCAGTGAAGGGGTTAAGTTGCATTTCTTAAGCGGTATTCCAGTAATGGTCGCTATTACGAACACTCAAAAGAAGACTCGTCAAATGTGTTAGAGCGAATGATGTAGAGTAATGAAAGTACTTTCAAACAGCTTTAAGCAACTAAATGCTTTGACTATTTGCATGCTTGGAATTTTTTTTCGCCTGCAACACTTGTAGTCTGCTACTATTCTAAAAAAGATATTTCAAAGTTTTCTTTTTAAAACACGACGACGGTCAGAGAGTCAAACAGTTTTGGACCAAAATATTTACAAAGATGGTCATGGTTTCACCGCTAGCATGTTACAGTGGAGAATCTGTTATTCTTTCCCGTTTAAACGTACGCAAACGCAAAACCCTAAAACGTAGAAAAGTACAACTTTTTGACAATTCTGAAAATTCATCTTTATCTTGGTGGCAAACATTTTGGAGCCTGATCAGACGCCGGGTTACCCGGCGTCTGATCTGGCTCCAAAATGTTTGCAGTGAAAATAATAGTTTTAGCGTAAACGCGTAGATTGGGAAAGAATAACGTTTTCTCCACTGTAAGAATTAAACACTAACAGCAATTCTTCATTTGAGAGTCGTAATAACGGGATGCCTTTATTCAGTGTTTGTCATGCTCTCAAAATATGATTCACTAACATCTACAGTTGTTTTTAAGACTTTTATAGCCCCGCAGATGTCCTTATTTGGCGACGTTGCCATACTGACGAACGCACTCAACAACTACCGCCTGTATGGGACCTTTCTTGTCATCATACTCTGGTTTATCTGCTTCATCGGTGTGCACTTTGTGGCTAAGTTTGGACCTTTCTCTCTAGCCTGCGTGGTGGTATCCATCATCTGTATCTACATTGGTATCTTCACTGCTACACCGGAGAATAGCGTAAAGTAGGTAATAGACGGTGCAACCTTTAAAAAAAATCTAAAACGCGACAGTCTTTTATCACTAAACATACGAGTTTTCTATTTTTAACATTTCTTATACGTGTTGCTTTCGAACTAAATGTATTAGCTGTAAACTTTTATTTCACCAACTGTTTAATGTACAGCAGCATTAACATATTCACAAACAAATTATTCAATAAATTGTCACTCGGAAATACGCTTACGTACGTTTTATCCTGTAATACTGAAAATGATAACTCCAAAATATATGTAAATAAAAACGTTATTGTAGTCAGTAGGGGAGGCTCAATTCTTGAGACAGGAATATTAATTTTTTTTAGGAATGTTACAAAATATTTATCACCTACAAATGAATCTGCATGTACAGGATGTTAGTTATCCAAAAATCCCTCGTCAACGATCGAGGGGTATTATTGTAGAAGATAGCCATTATTATTTAATAATAAATATTCATTTAATGGGGTTCACTGGTCATTCAGCGACGTAATATATAAGGTTTTTTGTAACTGTTAATTAACCAATCACATTTAATCTCCAATTATTGATTTTCAACTTCAGTAAATACGTTCAGCAATAAGAAATAACTGTTTGGTTTATATTTATTTATTTATTTACGCCCGTTTCTGCCCGATTTGGGCTAACTGGGATTATTGCAGACGACGATTACATGATAAGCTAAATGTTAATCTTGTTTATATTTCTTACAGAGTCTGTTTTCTCGGAGAGAGGCTTCTTACCTTGTCCTCGGTGTCTGTGGATGGGGTAATGATGTGTACAAAGAATGAGACAGGACCTATGTACAGCAACTTCTGCCCCATGGGACCAGACAATGTCACCGTGTGTGACCCATACTTCCTGGCAAATAATGTCACTTTGAAGGCTGGGTACCCAGGTCTTGCCAGTGGAAATTTCTTCAGTAAGGCATAATAATTATATCATCAGCTTAAAGTATTCAACTCTAGTGATAAGTATACTCGTCATTTATCAACAGTTTACCTATATAAAGAATACGTATGACCTATGAAAACAGAGTCTTACTAAAACCATAACTGCTTGCAGTGTGTGGGAAACAATACAACTAGACTAGCCGTCTATCTTAACAGTTTTGTCTGGAAATCATTCGATATACTTTTTAAACAGTCTTGATCTTGATCAGACTCCGAGTTTACCCTGCTTCTAAGTAGCACCCATGCTCTATGATTATAAAACGTAGGTCTGGGTATCGATCTCAAGCTTTTACCTGGTCAGGTTTGAGCATTCTGGTCAGATTTATAAACCCTTTGTAAATTCTGCCCAAAACTGACCAATCAAAAGCTTGAGAACGAGTTCAGCCTCATTTCAAACGTTTTATAAGCTTTAACCCAGTCTGTTTAAAAGTGATAGTCTACTCGATGCCACTTGTTATATATTTGCAACAAAATGTATCTTCCAGTCGGAGTTCTGTCACTTTCTCCTCCTGTTTTCAGAAATTGTACAAGTTTACTATACAAATGTTTAGCCTAACCGAAGTTTTAATTGTAAACAAATACTTTTGAAAGATTTTAGTATTGATAACTGTGAATGATTCTTCTCTGATTCCAGCAAACATTCCCAACAGATACACGAAAGCTGGTGACCTGATCGGAATGAAGGAGCCAGGTGATCGGGGCCGCGGGGAGATTGTGGCTGATCTCACTACCACATTCACTGTCTTGATGGCCATATACTTCCCCTCAGTAACTGGTGAGTGAAGATGAGCTGTCTTCGAGGCCCTGCATTACGTCCAGTTCCATGGTTAACCCAATAAACCCATTACCCCATAGACTGTTTCAAGTATTGAAAATAGTTAAAACACTTAAAACAGGTTGAAAGTAAAGCAGAATGCACCTTAGTGCGCGTTCTACTTTACTTTCAGCCTTCTTAAAGCAACCATCTGCTAGTATATAGAAAATATTTTATATACTGTATATCTTGATGACCGTGTTAAAGCGGATCTACTTTCTGTGCAAATAATTAAAGGCGTGAAAAATGGGTACCTATGGGGTAATGGGTCAATAAACAAATACCTGTCATCATACCCGTGTACCCTTCTTAATACAGACTTGCAATAAATCAAACTGTAGTTAAAATGTCCTACACAAATGTCAGATTCTTCCACTGACTATGTTATCAACTTCATACCTTGCAGCGGTTCTGGAATGTTTATCGACAAGAACTAAAACGACGGCAGGTTCGTGGTTTGGATCAAATGATTAAATGATTAAACAAAATCCTCTTCCTGAAAGTATCCGTCATAATATCATCATTCATCAGTGCTTTATAACCTTTTCAGTATCGCAGTGTCAACCAAACTCCATCTATCCATCAATGAAAGGAAACCATTGATCCCTTCACTGCCTTACACCTAGTGATATGGTATTTGCAATCTAAGTGATCCTGGACAACATTGCAAATATCATTCACATGATGTCTGGATCTAAGGTTACTAAACCTTTCAGCTGATTCTGAGATCGTTCTCAAGTATATGTTGATTGGTCAAATTTGAGCAAAAATTCAATTATAACCAATCAAATTATTGAGTTCTGCTTAAATCGGGCCTACTCAAACGTTTTCTAACCTTGGAACCAGCAGATCATGTTACCGAATATCTTTTTTTTTACACAGGACGCGATTCTTTATATAGAAGTGTAACATGAGTTACAAAAAGTAAAGTAACGTGCTTACGACCACCCTAAAGAATATTGTTTTCACTGTTAAAGGCAGACATTTACAAAAAACAAGATACAAGATTAAATTTAAAAAAAATCCCATGTTCTACTGTGCGATGTATGAGTCCTCGTCTCAGTGCAAGTCAGTTGTCGTAATAACTTGACTTTGTGGTAAATAAGAATACTGTAAAATTGTAAAACACTGGTGTAATTGCATATACATTTATGTAGTTTAGTTAATAGATGCACATAATTCGTCCTTATGTACATGTGCGTGTATTGGAAGTTGGGGTATTGAAGTGTGTAAAAATACAATATATCATTAAAACAAAATATTATTATTATCATTATTATTATTTTTACCATCAATTTCTGTTTTATTATTACATGTTTAAATATTAGCGTTATCATTATGTAGTTTTATTAAAACAGGCATAATGACTGGTTCTAACATGTCGGGAGACCTGAAGGATGCCCAGAAGTCTATACCTATTGGAACAGTGGCTGCCGTCCTCTCAACTTCCGTCATCTGTATCCTTCACGTCTACTGTCATAATAGTATTGGCGATTACTTATCGTACTTTTCTGTGTTATAATCAAACGCTTCGTAAACCGGACTACATTAATCTAAAGTCTCTAAAAACTGCATATTTTTCTGTCTAAAAGCATGTGTTCTACTTCCTTACCATCCATTAATCGAAGATACATAAATTGCCCTGACTATAATTGCTTTATGAGCGTTCTGTATCACCACTGTCCAGCATGATGCTGTGACTTGTTAACATCTTCGAGTTCAACTTCTTTAGAATGTCTGTTAAACCTCCCTACAAGGGAAGAATCTCCATACCGAACTATTTGCTCAGGACATAGCAGTTCGGCTGTCAGAGATTTCACTGTACGTGTACATATTTTCATCTTTTCTGCTGGATTACTCCGGCGTCTGACCAGTATCCAAACTGTTGGTCTTTTTCCCCCCTCAATACTCCTGTTGTTAAACGGTTTGAACGTTAAATTTGACAAGGAAGGAGAACACAGTTTTAAAGGAAGCGATATTATGGTGGTTGAAAGGTTCCTGTAGACGGTAAATTTGGCTTTGATCGTGTTAACTTTTAGGTATTTTCTGCTTCTAATCAAATGCAATACTATATCGTAAAACAGTTAAACCGAATTGTATGAAAATTAATTTGCATTCGTCTGCTTTATTAGTATGCCATTCACCACAGCTGTAAACATTGCAGGCTCTGATCATATGGCCAATTGAGCATTCAACAGATGCTCTTTATAGAGAATGTTACCATACTTTGAGTTTTCAATCAGTTAACTAGATACACTTTATATTAAATAAAATATCGAAATATAATAATTAATTATTATTTCATAATATAAAATATGATAAATGGTTGATTCTGTTGTAAATGACTAAATGCCGACTTGTATTGATACTGTTTCTTAACGAAGGCAGATTTATCACTGTCGTTGTGTTTCGCTGCTGGAATCGAGGGAGATCTTCTTAGGGACAAGTAAGTATAAACTACAAAAGAGAAACATACATCAATCGAACAAAATTGTCAGGAAATGAGACTAGAATTGATATTGAGATGGAAGATATTGATGTATACATTACTTTGCTGGAGTCAAATATGGTGAAAGCTCTAATGGACAATATAGATGCACACTGGAAAGCAATTTCAAAATGTTCTTTTCAAAAGTATTGCAATTCTTAAAACCTTTTCATAAATTTAGACGGCATAATTAAACAACGCTTTTTCTGAATTCTATAAGCTCATCTTGGAAATAATTGCTCATCACAAGAAGCAACTGGAAGTTTCACTATACGATGAGTATAGTAGGCAAATTTTATGGGGAACAGATTAATTAAATAAAAAACACATGCCTAATGTCTATGAAGTGGAAATATCTCTGAATACTGAGTGTACATGATGTAACCAATAAAGCGCTGCAAATATATTACACAATGTAACACAAATATATTAATATTAGACACTCTAGTCGACTGAAGAAATTGGAAAAATGAATTTAAAACATTCATATAATCAATACTGGTGGTTCCCTTGTTTTACTACTCATTAGAATCTTCTCTTAAGAGTTTGCTTGAGACATATGGTTTGGAATTTGAAATACTCCCATCATCTAGAGCTCTGCGTTCTCGTGTCTAATTCTGATGATGGGACACATTGGTTCATATTTGATTACTGTTAGTGTGTGCGTAGATGTGATAATGATTGATAACTGACTGCTCATGCTATTCCATGTTTCTTTCTGTTGTAGAATTGGCGAGAGTCTGGGTGGCGGTTTAGTCATTGCATTTGCAGCATGGCCGTCCAAGTGGGTAGTTCTGATTGGCTCTTTCCTGTCTACAATAGGAGCCGGGCTACAGTCTATCAATGGTTAGGGTTAAATCATAGATTGGTTTCGGTAGTCTTGTTCGTCCACATTCAGCACGATATGAACATGAGACGCTTATTATACATGCAAATTTTTCACTGCCGAGGCTGACTACACGGGCATTTGCAAATAATGAAGATTCAGATCAACAGACGCTGCATAACGCGGTGCCTGATCATGATCCGAACTGTTATACACTAATATCAATGAAATTGAATAAATAAAAGCAGACGCAAACATTGAGCAGACACTTCATAAGGCCAGTGGAAGGGTTAAAGATGATATCTGAACATTTGAATTATTTGTATGAAAGAAAGTATATACGAGTGCCTACAAGGTTGACAAGAGTGTGAACACATTTTGAATTCTAATTTGATTTCAACTGCTGGCTAATGTCAGCCAAGTCTCGCTTAGCACATTCTAGCTACATGTAAAGTGTCACATAATTATAAATGTTTACCATTTATTCAAACTCGAACATGTTACTTGGTCTGTTTGATTATATGGACAAATTATTGCAGTAATTAATTCTTTTTCTTCGTTACATGTATATCCAAATTACGTTTTAATGCATTAAAACATTTATAATGCGATTGCGCAAGATAATGCGTATATTCAATTCAGTGTTTATGGGAGATGTTAACTAAACGCAAGATGAGATCAGATTGATCTTCATTGACGCTAGTACTGAGTCTTCTATTTAATGGTGGCCACAACGCAGTCATATATTCTTTAACCTTATATAATTTCAATTGCAAATTAAACGTGTCATGGTGCCGTAAAACCCAACTCAATGAATCAATCAATAAACACTAAAAGTAGTTCTGTTACAGGTGCCCCGAGATTACTGTTTGCCATTGCCAAGGATGAGATCGTGCCATTCCTCGGTATCTTTGCTCGTACTAGACGTGGGGAACCATTTAACGCCCTATTGCTTACCGCCATTATAGCAGAGGCAGGCGTGCTGGTGGGAAACTTGGACTTTGTCACGCCTTTGATTACCATGTTCGTATTACCAGTAGCCCATTAACTCTTGCTTTTTTTTCGGCGCCATATGACCATTTCATGTGTCGCGGTGCCGTAAAACCCAACTCAATCAAACCATTAACTCTTGCACAGTACAGTAAAACCTCTCTTTTACGACCACTTAAAAGAAGGCTGATTTATTGTAAAAAAGACAGGTGACAGCTTAAAGCATTTTGAACGTAAAACAGAAAGCTCCTTTCGGAGCTTTCTGTTTTACGTTCACCTTGCTTTAAGAAGTCATCTGCCTTAAACACTTGCTTATTAGTCAACACACTTTAGTGGTCGTAATAGAGAGGTTTTACTGTAGATAGTTTGGGCCTATATAAATTGTCTTCTACGGCAATGCTCAGAGTTTCTTTGTCTGCAATATCTTTACGAAAGTATTGTCATAGGTCACGCTTTTGGTTTCTATGCTCTTATTACTTTTAGCTCATACATCGGTTAGCTGCAACAAATCTCAGGATTGACAGAATAAAGTCAGCTTTTAACCCTTTTCTCCATGAAACTTCAAATAAACAATTCCAGCCTGAAATTGAAATATCAAGATCAACCACCGCGTTCTAAATACATGTACAGTGTCTATACTGTTTGCCAATAACTAACATTGTGCTAGGGAAATCTAAACTAGTGAGTGTTTGCATATCTAAACTGACAATGTAGGTGATCATGATTCTATGAAATGTGAACAAACTAGATCTATATGATTGTCATTATACTCGTTAACAAATTATGTTGAGGTATCGCACATGGCAAAAATCTCGAATTGGTGAAATAATATTATAAAGCAATACACCATATAACTTAAACTCGCATTAGCCGAGGTTACCTGTACAACGTATTTCAAAAAACCATGTTTTACTGCCAATCCGCCTATGTTCGCAGTGGTTTTTTGCACCCCTTTGGGAATGAGTTGGTACCCCTTCAATTGGGAAAAATATGCCCTAAAACGGCGTAAAATACTTGATTTTGGGGAAAAATTGAGTCGTAAAAAGCTCATTTTGGGAAAAAATCGTGCCGTGAAAAGCTCATTTTTGGGAAAAAAGCCCTTGTTTTCAATTGGGAACGGGTCCCCAAAAAAACACTGGTTCGAGTGTTCAATCTTCGAATGTAGAAATTGTGGCAAATTCGATTGATGTGAGTTTAAGTAACCGACACTCTGCTTTGTTAAATGTGTGAATGGATGCCATTGAGCTTTGAAACTTTAAATAAATAAATTTCAGTTTCCTATTGAGTCTAGTCTTTCTTAGCCCTTAAATACGCCTTTTTCGCCTCTAATTTATTCCTCCACAAAAGAAAATAGTTCCATTTTATACAGACATAAAATAAGTAGCATACGAAATCATTTGCTTTAGTCAGTAGATAGTAACTTAAAGCAGGCTAACAAGTAAAGCAGAATGCTTTAAGTGACCACATGTCTTCAAAACGAGAAACTGGTTATGGGGTAACGGTTTAAATTATTTAGGGTTGCTTTTAGCAATATAGATTCTATTTCACTATAATGGTAAACAGTACAAATTATGATCAGAGAACTCCTGTTTCTCTGATCCGGATTTACACTGTTTGTAGTGGAAAATGTACCACTAGGGGTGAATGGGTTCTTTCATTGACAAACCTTCATCGGGGGAATATCACTTCTGTGTGAATATCGTTTTAATTACAGCGAGGTATATAACAATTACATGTACGTAAACAATATGTATACATGTGTATGTTTACAGGTATTTTCTGACGTGCTACATGTTCGTAAATGTGTCATGTGCGGTCATGACCCTCCTCAGAGCTCCTAGTTGGCGACCAAGATTCCGCTTCTACCACTGGTGAGTTCTGGGTCCCAGGTTATAAAGCGTTTCTAGGCTCAAATCTGACCAATCAAATGCTTGAGAACACACTCAGACTCAGCTCAAACGCTTTATAACCTTGGACCCAGTTGTTTTTTGTCCATGAATATTTTTGAGTTGATTTGACACGCATACTCAATATTTATAACATAATAAACGGCGTATAATTTTCAATTATAATTAGTGGTATAACTATACAAATGAGGTATGTAACGTGTACTTATGACACAATTACAATGCGTTCAATATAACTGAAATGTGTTAGATCTAATTATTCATACAAAGTTTATGTTATCTATTGAATAAATGGAATTACTGTGGAACCACTGTTTTTGTCTGCCGACTTGTTTCTCGTGCTTATAAAGCCTTTAAATAGCATTGTTGCATGAGCCATTCATTTGACTTTCAAAGTAGAGACAAATATGATAAACTGCACGTAAAATAACTTCTGGTTATGTTATAAATAGAATATAACATTCATGTTCATTATTTATTAAATTTAAGTAACTCGACAAAACCTCGTTGTATCGTTTCTAAAAGATTTGTTTAATTAATCCAATAAAGTATAAACACTCATGTACTATCCTATTTATGTTTAACATGCATTTGATTAACACTAACTTACCGAACAGATAAACCCTACTAAAGAACAAGATCATAAATTATATTCACAATTCATCGAATAATATACATGTATGGACAAAATAAAAGTAGTTTGGACTACATTCAGGGTGCCCACGGACTCTGGAAAACAGGGAAAACAGGGAAAATGGTTCAAAAAAATTCCCTGCAGGGAAAAGTCAGGGAATTTGAAAATTTGCTAAAAATCAGGGAATTATCAGGGAATTTGGCAAAAATTGGAGAGAGAAAATCTTGACTACTTATAGCCTCTCTTGCTGACTTTATTTAAAAGTTGTGTTTATTCATGTTAGGAACATGTAGTAATTAAGCAATTTACAATGTCTATTAAGCTTAATGTTTATCCATATCTGATGGGTTAGTTAACATTATTCATCAGTGCCTACTCTGTTAACTAGTTGAAATAATCAGCTTCTTAACTGAAGAGAAAGGATAATGGAGTTAGTAACCATTGTCCTAGAACTCAAGTGTCAAAGCAGTCAGAGATTGTTATGCAGATGAAAAGTAAAAGTAATTGAATGTACCCTTTTCAGCCACAAAACCAAATCAGAGAATGATCAATATCAGTAGTATTAGCATATCTAAATGAAACTATATACTTGAGAAATATTTTGCCCACTTTGAGGCGATTTTTCTACACAGAATTATGTTGGTTTTATACCTGTTTGGAATGCTGGAAACGCCATCAGAACTCCACCAGAGACCATCTAGAAATAAAATTTTCTCGGGGGAGCATGCCCCCGAACCCCTCTAGTAAGACTACATTCACAAATATACCTGTGCTCCCCAGTCACAAAATGCTTCCTACGGGCCTGCAACACATGTGATAAATGTAATTAAGGTGCTGGATTTTTTAGACCTAGCTGTGAACACTGCTGCATGCAGTGCTTCTGTAAATGTGACATGTTACATTAGAAAAAGATAAATTTATACAAGGCATGGCAAAACTCAAAAGGTAAGAGTAAAGAATAAGTGTGACTTTATGATGTTGAAGGTATGGCTAAAAGGGGGAGGTTGGAAGCCATCTTACACAGTTGTATTTTAGCAGTGTAGGCCGCGAAAAAGATCAGGGAAAACTACCTTTCAGTCAGGGAAAAATCAGGGAATTATCAGGGAATTTTTCTGTGGGCACCCTGACATTTCTTGGCTCTAGTGTTGTTGTTTGCTAAACCTCTTGATCTTTGAAGAGAATAGGCAGATGTTATATTTATCTTTAAAGTACACGTTCATCAAACAGCATATCTCTAAATACAGCTTTATGTATGACAAAACCTCTTGAAACTTTCTGTTAAACGTTTGCCGAGCACTGTACAGTCACGTGCATTCAGACCAGCTAATTTATTTAATCCGTTTAAAGTAGTGCTTTAGCGCAAAAGTTTGCTTTATATTGTTAACAGCATGGTGTGTTCATTCCTACAGGACTTTATCTCTAACCGGTGCTGCCCTCTGTATAACACTGATGGTGATATCTAGCTGGTACTACGCCCTATTTAATCTCATACTAGCCGCAGTCATCTACAAATACATAGAATACAAAGGGTAAGTCTGTACAATACAATATACCCTTTCCTCATAGAAGCGCCTTTTAGCGCAATACAATAGTTTCAATTTATAGTCATGAGCATGTGCAATAAGAAATATTTTCTATAGTCTAGCAGATAGTAGTTTAAAGCAGGCTGAAAGTAAAGCAGAATGCGCCATAAGGCGCATTCTGCTTTACTTTTAACCTGTCTTCAAAACTAGAAACAGGACATTGGGTAAAGGGTTAAAGCAAAGAGTAAGTTTAAAGTTACAGGAACTTTTAGTAATGGTAAGTGCTTATTTAACACACTTAAATAAACAGAGGGTAAAATAAACAATACACTTACCCTTTCAAAGAGAATTACCTTAACAAGTGTTAACAAGTGGTAAGTTTGAACTTAGAAAGTATCTTAACAAACTAACTACACATGTAAGTATTTATTGAACATTTAAATAGAAAAAGGTTAAGTGTATACTTAACACATACTTTAACAAATGATTAGTATATACTTTATACATATAATTGTTCTACCGATAAAAACTATTAATATAAAATATTGTTGTTTTTTTCTATCGATAGAACAGTCAAATGCTTGTAGGGTGACCATACAAAAAATAACAGATATTTCTTAAGCCAGTTTACTGCTGAAAGCAATGCAAGGAAATGCAGAAGCTGCTGCTGCTGCTTCTGTACTTACATTTAGCAGAGGCCTGTCATTTTATATCTGAGTGATTCTGCATTGAATTGCCATTTGCCATATGTGTGTTTATTATGGTTCAATTATTAATATAGAGCTGAGAAGGAATGGGGTGACGGTTTACGAGGAACAGCCATGTCGCTAGCCCGTTACTCCCTGCTTAAGGTTCAGCAGACACCACCTCATACCAAAAACTGGAGGTCAGTTTTCTTTACAACCGTAGCCCTCTCGTTGCCGTGCAATCGCCAACTTTAATCATGTCTCCCCTATATATGACAAAGATATGTGATATTGATGCTGTAGTTTCTGTCTGTCTGTCTATAGGAAGTTTTGTGCGGCTTGCTTCTCCTACACTACTGAAGGGGTTTACTCCAAAGTTTTTCAGGTGAACAACGTATACAGGAAGATGTTCATGTGGTTTGGAATTTAAGTTGCGACCTTTTTGAAAAAAAGTATGGCCCTATGATTTTTTTTTCAAATAGAAGCATTAGTAGTATAGGGGGCACTTGTAGTGTAAACAAAAATTGACCATCACTATTTTAGAAATTTTGTGCGGCAAACTCCAACATTACTGAAGGGATTTCCTCCAAACTTTCACAGGTGAACAACTTATATAGGAAGATGTTCATATGGTTTGATGAGCTGCGACCATTTTGACAAAGGTTATGGCCCTTTAAATATTTATTTTTTTCTTTCAAAAAGTACCATAAGTAGCCTAGTATTCATTTTGTTTGAAATCTTAGCTTTTTTTTGATCATCTAATTTCTGGAGGAAAGGGTATCCTGGGGAGACATACGTTTTTCTCAAAACACGTTCTAGCTTTCAGAATAAGATTCGAACCATTTTGACTTCATGAAAATTCGAATATAGGGTCTAATAGTGTCGGTCCTGATCAAACGCCAATTTACAGCAATTGTTCCCAATGCCAACTGAGCCATGCTTTACAGAGACATATCTATAACATTAAAAGACATGTTCAGAATAAGCAAGACAAATAGCAGAAAGTTATTATATAAATGAAAATATTGGTAGTGTGAATATTCGTTCTGTAATCTATTAAACTGTATACATTGTATATAAATGCATGAGTCACAAATGACAACATATTAGATCTAATTTTAATGCATGGATTTGTAATTTTAACTACGTATACGTAATTTCTGTTCATTCATTCATCTTCCATTTTAATTCAATTCTATAAGATCAGTCTTATAATATATTAATTTATACATGTATGTTTATCTGCAGGCCTCAACTGTTAATTTTGTGTAAACTTGGCGACGAGTCGACCAAGAATAAAAAGATGGCCGAACTGGCGACACAAATGAAAGCAGGTAAATGTAGTAGATTTCCCAAATCAAAGTATCAAGCATCAGATACAGTCAAACTTGTGTTCAGAGAGCCTAAATATCTCATAAGACAGGTAGCTACTTAAGGCATGGTAACAGTATAGGGAATTTTGTCCTGCAATAAATGGACACTTCATTGGTCTTATAAAACTAGTTTGACTGTATAACAACCATTCATAATCAAAAACTTAAATATGGATACTAAAGTGGATGCGGTCAACAGGTCGCTTTTCAGCAAGTCAATCTTTTCATCAGAAATATTTCTTAAGTGTAAAATACTAAAATTCCAGATACGTAAACTTTAAAATCTTAATATTATTAACAACTGAGCCACACCATGAGAAAACCAGACATGTTTTATTGCAGGACAGTGTTGACCTAATCAAGCCATCCGTTAAGGTGTCTTTACAAAGTCTACAATAGCCAACACGTTAGGTACGGTGGTGAAAACGTTATTCTTTCCCAACTATACGAAACGCAAACGTATTGTCATAAGATGTAGATATGACAACTTTTTGACAATTCTGAATGTTCATTTTGGTATGAGTGGCAACAGTTTGGAGCCTGATCAGACACCGGGTTATCCTTGTTATCCGGGTTGGCTCAAATCATGAGAACAATGTTGTATAAAGTGTAGATTTATTCAAATAAATAACCAAACGGTGTAATGAATTGTTAAGTCGACTTAAATGTATCCGTTTTCTATAGGGAAAGGTCTGACAATATTAGCCCACGTTCTTGAGGGTTCTCTGCAAGACAGAAGAGAGGAAGTGACAGACGTTAAGAATGTAAGACAATCGTATCATGTAGTGTGTGTTAACAAAAACATTTCTTAAGTTTAACCATTATCCTGTCAAAATACCGTCTGCTTTGGAGTTGTCGTCTACAAAATTATTCAATTAAGATTTATACCATTTTTATTAAAGTAACTTACAGACGAGTGTCAAACAGTTTTTATTTAGAACAGACGCCGCGTTCCGCGACGTCTGATCTGGATACAAATTGTTTGCAAATGCCATTCATTTAAGTCGCAATAGGTATGATAAGAGTCGTTTTAAACACCTTTAATAAGTCAAACATGATTAAACAAGTTAAGATGAGAGAAAAGGCATATGCTATTTAGTTGTCTGTTTGTGTAAGTATAGGAATATAATGTCACTGTTATATAAAATGTGATTCAATGCTGAATTATAAAATAAATAATAAAAAAAAATCCTTTTGGTAAAATGAATGGCTTGAATGAGTTATGTGCTAATGACCATTCCTCGTATATAAATCAGTTTCAAGTAGACTAAACGCAAAGTAGAAAGATAAACGCTTTTAAAATTTAACTGTATTTTTAAAATTAGCTTGATGCGAAGCAGAAGTAGTTCAAATGTTTGTAATTAACATTTTGGGAAAGGAAAACGTCATTGGTTTCTATACCGAGTTCAAGGTTATAAAGCGTTTGATTTGAGTAGTCTGAGATCGTTCTCAAGTATGTGATTGGTCAGGTTTGAGCAAAATCTAACCAATCAAATGTGCATGCAAACGATCTCAGACTCAAAGCACTATAAGCTCGAGGCCAGATTCCGAACTTTATATTTTGTCTATTTCAGACATTGCAAAAGATCATTGATGAAACTGGAGTGAAAGGTTTCAAAGATGTCGTGGTGTCGCACGCTATAACCGCTGGTATAGATCACTTGTGAGTTTGTAAAAACAGCGATCCCTCCCTACAACCGGTCCTCCAAACAACGATTCCCTCATTACAACAACGATTACAGTTGTTCCCCAAACAAGACAATAATTATTTCTACAATGACGTGTGCATAAAATTGTCGCCTGCCGTTTAGACGAAATTTTTACAGAAGAAATATAATGACGAGTGACAACTGACAAACAGCTTCAACCCAGATGAGACGCCGCGTAACGCGCCGTCTGATCTGGAATCAATCTGTTTGAAAATGTAAGTCAAGCCTGAATTTCCCTCCCTATGACAACTCCCTCCAAACAACGTCCAAATTATTCGTATCCCGTTGTTGTAGAGAGGGGACACACTGTACTGTAAAACCTCTTTCTACCAGTCACTCATAAAACGATTAATTGGTGATAATATTCATAGAACAGTGAAGTGAAGCAGGAAGCTTCTATTTGGACTTTCCGTCTTTATTATTATATTCTTACTTCAGGAGATCACATGCCTAAAATGTGGCGACAAAGCTTTATATAAATCGTCGATTTTACGCTAGTTATTCGCTTAAGTGTCGCTTTATTCACTTATTTATGACTGGATATTGCAATAAACTCTCTCTGTGTGCTTGCAGTAATTTCATTTCGATAAGAACCGCGTCATGACAAATCTGACTTATTGCATTGCAAACAGTGTAGATCAAGGCCAGTCGCCGCGTCAAATGCACTGTATTTAGCTGTATTATTTACGGTATTTGGCAGTGTGGATCAAATTCAGAAGCGGAGACTGGGGTGACAGCGGTGCTTGGTCTGTACAATGATGCAATGCAATACGCCTGGTTTTGTCATGGCACAGCTCATATACAATGGTATTCTATATAGCCACTGTAGTTTTTGTCCATACAGCAAAAAATTTGATAAGGCCTTATGTAACGCTACGTCTCATCAAGGTCTACATTATTTGCCAGTGTTCTCTTTAGTAGACGCTGACCTTAAATTGGTTGAATAGTCGATCATTACATTTCAACGGAAGAACATAATTATATTATATGTGGAGTAAAATCAAACGCCTCAATTGCTTGCTCGGTATATCATTGGACTATGAAGTGAGAGACTCTAGGTTCGATTACGGATCGGTGACTGTAATGAAGTGATATTTTCTGTTAACAGTATACAGACGTCAGGTCTTGGTGGTCTAAAGCCTAATACCGTCATGCTTGGCTGGCCGTCTAACTGGGAGCTGGGAAGACAGAATGATAGTTATAAGACATTTATTGGTAAGATCGGCATTTTCTGTCGGAAAATACAATCAGATTTCAAACAGTTCGAATCCAGATACGAAAACAATTTACCACTCATCTCATATTGATCAAACCGTTTGCAACATTTGTCACAAAATTCGCCCATGGAGTTCAAAGGTTAACCCCCTTCCCTACCATGACTTTAACAGCTTTAAACGGTGCCATCTGTTTTTATGTCTCAAATATAAATTCAAGGCGTTTTGATTTTAGACCAATAACATTGAATGTCAAACAGTTTTAAATTTGATCAAACACCGCGTAATGCGGCGTCTGATCAGGATCCAAACTGTTTGCAATTAACAATTGTATTCGGGGCAAGGCACTGAAGGAGTTAAACATTTTATCCATTATATATTTTAGAATGACTCCATGGTCATATATAACTGGAAAGACAACCATTACTTGTACATTCTGCATTACGTGTTCAATTGTATTCTGCAGTAAGCTGACACATGGCTTAATCCTTTTGGTGCCATTTTAACCCTTTACCCCGTAGCCTGTTTCTAGTTTTGAAAATAGGTGACTACTTAAAGCAGCTTGAAAGTAAAGCAGAATGCGCCATAAGGCGCATTCTGCTTTACTTTCAGCCTGCTTTAAGCTACCACCTGCTAGAGTTAAGAAAAATATTCCTTCTGATACATATTCATGACTGTATAGATTGGAATTATTTTCTTCCGGGTAGGTTTAAACGGAATGCGCTAAACGGCGCTTCTATAAGGTAAATGGTTAATCGTGACAATGCTACCCATTCACCGCTATATATTTGTCTGCTTAAATTTTACTGTCTGCAAGATCATTTCAGAGCTAGATTTCAGGTAGTTTTACTGAAGAAATTCTGATATGTGGGTCAAACAGTTTGGGTCCAGATCAGACGCTACGTTTGCTGTTTGCAAAGTCGACTTTATGCGACTTTGGCACCGAAATGATAAAAATACTGTCCTTTCCTTTTCATTTGAATGATATTTATTTTCAGAAACTCTTGAAACAATTGAGGCTTCACAAAAAGCGATGTTGGTTGTCAAAGGAGTCGAATCTTTTCCTGCGATTACAGATAAAGAGAAGGGCACGATCGATGTCTGGTGGACAGTGCATATCCTTACTATATTGTCTTAGTTTGATTTTAGACGAAGTTACAGATGGGAAGATGCTCTTCTATTCCCCTTTTAACTTATTGAACCATAGCGACGCTTATACTCGTCATTTACAAATGGTGAACTAGAAAATAATACACTTGTCCTATGCAAACAGTGTAGACCCAGATCAGAGGGCTTCTACAGTTACTGTATGTAATTTTTGCAATATTATTATAAAAACAACGGTAAAAAATGAACCAAACATACTTTGAAACTGTCAAAGAGGTTAAAACAAACCTATGTTACCTTGACATTAAGTACCAGATGGAGGTCTTCTGTTGCTGCTGCCGTACCTTCTCCAGAAACACAAGACCTGGAAGAACTGTAAACTACGAATCTTTTCTATAGCATGTATCCTTTACATTCGTCATATGAACACACAACTGTAATTGACATAATATGTCAGTTAACTCCATCAGTAATCAGCCGATCTAGACCGTTCTCTTGCTTTATAAGCGTTTTTATTATTATTATTTGGAAACAGTGTACACCAAGATCAGACAGTGCCTAAAGAGTGTCGGATCAGGGTTTGTGCTTTTTTTATAGGATCTGTCAAACATGAATATGCCCTCTTTTTGAGAGGAATGTTTCCCATTTTTTATCAGCCAATGTAACAATTCAGATGATAGATCTTCATTTTAGACAGAGTTTTTCTTTACAAATATTGAGCGAAAAAGTATTTGTATTTGTTGGAATATGGAAATCAAAAAATTTCCAATAGTAGAGAACTATAAGATTATAAGGCAAACTCTGCATTTAAAGGATTATAGAAAATTGTGTGTCGTAGAAGATACTTTCGCGTCAAATTTAAGCAGCAATTGTTTTTGCTGACCAGTCGAAACCACTGAGCATTCCGAGAATGTAAACATTGACATAAAAGGTAGAAAAAGACATTCCTTTTTTACAAATCTGTATATTCATTTTGATATGAGTGGCAAACAGTTTGGATCCTGATCAGACGCCGGGTTACCTGTTTGCAATGAAAATAATAGTTTTAGTGTAAACACGTTTACTTGGAAGGAGTAAAGCATTATCCACTGTATCTCATTGTTTCCTTAAATCGACTAATACAGACACTGATGACAATTCAATACAAATGGAGAAAGACTTAAAAAGGTTCATGTACCAACTTAGAATCGATGCTGATGTAAAAATCATTGAAATGGTGAGCGAGAATTTATTTGTATTATTATGCTAGTTGTTAAAGTCATTGAAATGGTGAGAGAATTAATTTGTAATGTTATGTAAGTAAACTAATTAAAGCCAAATGCCACATAAAACACTTCCTTAGTAACAAGCATGTACCTGTACCTGTAAATAAATATGTGTTCTAGGAAAACAGGGTTGTCAGATCAAAGGGTTAACCCTTAGCCCGCCAAATAAATTGTCGTCTGCTATATTTCTCGTCTGCTTCAAGTTTCAAAGTTGCTCAAAATTGCTGAAATTGTTGTCCGAGTGTCAAACAGCTTGGATCCGGATGAGACGCCGAGTTACTCGGCGTCTCATCCGGATCCAAGCTGTTTGCATATGGATCTATAGTCGTGAGTGGCAGGCTAAGGGTTAATATAAATTTTGCAAACCCATGGTATTGTAATCAAAGTACTGAAAGCACTGAAGGCTTGGGCTTTCAGTTTTGTGCAGGCTGGAATTGGCGAATTTACGCGTAATTCACAGTGTACCTTTGAAGATAATACTTCCTGGACGTTGAGAACAGTTCAGGCCGTTCTCTCCACGACCATTTACAGTATAGAATCGGTGGAAACATAAGAAATAAGGGCTCTGAATATCTAAATATACGTCAGGAAAGTGCGACATTAAACCGAATTATAGACCGTTAATCCTTTATAGCGTAGTATGTTCCTAGTTTTGAAGACAAACGGTTGCTTAAAGAAAGCTAAAAGTAAAGCAGAGTGAGCCTTAAGGCACATTCTGCTTTAATTTTAACCTGATTTAAGCTACAAAGTGGAACTATTCTTTTCAGTGAAGGGATTTTAAATTAAAGGAGTGAAAATGCGTATTTATGGAGTAGACTAAATGGTAGCGTTTATTCCTTGTTGATTCATTGCACTCACATAGCCAATGTCTGATCAGGGTATTTCTGTTTGCACTGTCTACCAGTCCCGCTTCCTAGAAATTATGTATTTGTTTCTATTCATAGGTAAGCACAGACATATCTCCCGACACCTACGAGAAAACTATGAAAATGGAACAGAGAATGAAACTTCTGAGACAAATAAGAAAAGATTCGATCAGTAAATCGGACAGACTGCGTCAGATGAGCAAACCGGAAATAAGGGTTGCTTCCCCGAAACCACAACGAAAGCAAAGCGTGATTGTAACTGAGAAGGAGTCTCGGCAGCATTTGACCTTCACCCCTTCCACAACGGGCAGCGGACATAGCTTCCGGGAGTTGGCCAAGAGTGTCAACCAGAGCATCCACTACATAAAACCGTGAGTACTCACATTTCTAACCTTATCTACTTAACGCTTGGACGTTAGATTGTCGTCTGCGAAAATTGTCGTCTGCTTATCATAACTTCCGTTGCATACAGTTTGATTTAAACATATTGTAATTCAAATATTTACACGTTATTTTATAAACATACAATAAAGTTTAGGATTGAAACGAAAGCAAAGCTTGCTTATTGTGTTCATTCCTTGCATCGTTGTTTACACACACATTCTCTATATATAGCCATATAATTATTTATTACACCTCGCTTTGAGTTACAATGTTAAATTCCCATAGACTTACAGTTAACATTTTGCATGTCTTTTACATCTATTCAAAATATACTGTCACTCTTTATGATATTCTTTTTGTGACGTCACTCTAAAGGACATTACTTTTTTACTCCGTCCGAAAACGTACTGTCAGCATTGACATGACTTTCGCTATTGGCTACATTGGAACGTTTTAAAGAGTGGTAACTTCAAAGCAACTTTTGGCATTTTCTGTACAAGTTGCTTCCTTTTGTCCATTCCTTAACGATTTGCCACCATTTCGGAAGAGGATATTTGCCACCTAGACAATGTAAAGACGCTGTTTCTTCAATTTACTTATCATAACGTTAGATTCTTTGTTTCTTGTAATATAATGATAAACAATGTGACGTCGTAAGACGGCGACGTCGTTTCCCGCGTTATGTACATGTCCGCGCTAAATTGGTATTCACAACACATTTTATAAAAGACGAATAAAACGATTCCAAAGCCAGGGTTAATAAGCTCGGTGTAATAAAATAAATATTAGATGTCAGTTTGCGTGACATTCAAATTGTCAACCCTCGAAAACAAGAATGTCACCCTCGGCTACGCCTCGGGGTGACATGCTGTTTCTCGGGTTGACAATTTGAATTTCACGCAAACTGCCATCTAATATTTATATATTATCACATAAAACCGACTCTGGGAGTGTTATAAAGCCATTCAATAAACTATAGTGAAATATCAATATTTGGGCTCCGGCCCTACCTGTTCGTCTACGAGCGCTGCATGGCGCTGGGCGCCACATGACGTCATTTGCCATGGCGTTACTGTAAACAACGTCAAGTTTTGGCGGAAAATACATATGGCGGAGAGACAAAAAACTACGGATTCAGTTCACTTAAAAGGGTTTTAAAGTGTTTATGTGATAAATAGGATCTAACATTCGTGCTCATTATATAGAGGATAACTGTTTTTTTCAGTGTAAGATCGAAATTTAATCCATTGAGTGAACATCAGACGTTATATTTTCACGAGTGGCGAAGCCACGAGTGAAAATATAACAGTCTGATGTTCACGAAATGGATTAAATTCGATCTTACACTGAAAAAACACAGTTATTCTATTTATTTATGCTTTTAAGCCACTTTTTAAACGAAATTGTTTAAAAATTGAAAGCGAACGTACATTATTTATCCCGTGTTGAGCCCCACGTTTTATGTCGAACACACGCGCGTGACAGTTGGCGGTATAATGACGTCACTCGTTGCTCCCGAGTTTGGATTCGTGCTCTTCCGGTGAGTAGTTCGCGACAAATCGGACTGCCGGAATTTAACGATAAGACACGATTGACTACGATTCTTGGGGAGCCCTACGGGGAAAATTCATAATAAAAAGCGATTGGTGATAATCCACTGCAGTGGATTACCAAGTGATCATCCACTGCTATTTCGTGGTAATCCACCGAAAAGCATAAATAAATATCATTCTTAATAAACTCGTTGACTAAAACAAATATAACACTCGCCAAGGCTCGCGTCATATTGTTTTAGTCAACTCGTTTATTAAAAATGATAATTAATGAGCACTCATGTAAGATCCTCTATTTATTACACCTCGCTTTGAGTTACAATGTTAAATTCCCATAGACTTACAGTTAACATTTTGTATGTCTTTTACATCTATTCAAAATATACTGTCACTCTTTATGATATTCTTTTTGTGACGTCACTCTAAAGGACATTACTTTTTTACTCCGTCCGAAAACGTACTATCAGCCTTGACATGACTTTCGCTATTGGATACATTGGAACGTTTTAACGAGTGGTAACTTGTAATCAACTTTTGGCATTTTCTGTACAAGTTGCTTCCTTTTGTCCATTCCTTAACGATTTGCCACCCTTTCGGAAGAGGATATTTGCCACCTAGACAATGTAAAGACGCTGTTTCTTCAATGTTCTTCTTTGTTTCTTGTAATATAATGATAAACAATGTGACGTCGTAAGACGGCGACGTCATTTCCCGCGTTATGTACATGTCCGCGCTAAATTGGTATTCACAACACATTTTATAAAAGACGAATAAAACGATTCCAAAGCCAGGGTTAATAAGCTCGGTGTAATAAAATAAATATTAGATGTCAGTTTGCGTGACATTCAAATTGTCAACCCTCGAAAACAAGAATGTCACCCTCGGCTACGCCTCGGGGTGACATGCTGTTTCTCGGGTTGACAATTTGAATGTCACGCAAACTGCCATCTAATATTTATATAATATCGTATAAAGTCTTATCATCAATGCAACATATGTAATAAGTATTATATAATGATAAAAAAAAATCTCTCAGTTTGGTGCTACAGTGGAGAGTCTGTTATTCTTTCCCGTTTAAACGAAACGAAACGCAAACGCAAAACACTAAAACGTAGAAAAGTGCAACTTTTGGACAATTCTGATAATTCATGTTTATCTTGGTGGCAAACAGTTTGGAGCCTGATCAGACGCCGGATCACCCGGCGTCTGATCTGGCTCCAAACTGTTTGCAATAGAAATAATAGTTTTAGCGTAAACGCGTTTATTGGGAAAGAATAACAGTTTCTCCACTGTACCGTTCTTTAACGACACTCGGTAAGACGGTATGGCTCACCTAAGTATAGGCCGCTGACTAATGTAGGACAAAAGTTATGCAGAATGTAGGACAATAGTATTGCAGAATCATGTAACTCACAAAGCCGCCCTCTGTCCAGACACTAAGAAAGGAAGCACCAAATGAATGAAATATTTAGTGTACTATGTATGATGCTAATGAAAATAGTAAATGTTTTGTTCAGGTTGAGAACTAAAAAAATATAAAAAATAGAATTTAGAATTGAACGATAAGTCATAATTATAAAGTTGCTTTGATGATGATTAACACGCGAGGGAAGGGAGGAGCAGGAGCCCGAAGAATAGGTAGAGTGGATCATGGTTAAAGTCTGTATATATAGCATTGCTATCGATCTTCTTAAAATCGTTTTGTATTTTGAATATATCGATGAACAGATTCGACAATTTTAACAATTAAATCATAACCTGGTTGTGGATCACTTTGCAGAAGTACGGATAGCGATGGTGTTGTGTAAGTAGATACTTCAGTTAGAAGTTCAGTTCAAAATGTTTGCAGTTTAAGAAGAAATGCGCCTTACTTTCAATTTGGCCACATGTGCAGAGAGGAGTATCAGACATATTCTATGAGGAGAGGTGGTGATTCAAAGAACTTGCAATTGGTACGAAGTCGTGTCAGTAAAAGTTGAACTTTTCTGTGTCCATAATAGAAGTGTTTAGGTACACTGGGCTTGTTATTCAGAGATGATTCAAATGTAGAAATGCTAGGTGCATGTATTGTGGTTTCTGGAAGGTTGTTCCACCTTGTATAGTTGAGGCAAGAAATGATTTGTAATAAACCCTTGTGCGATACGCCTTAGATTGAATATCACTAGCATTTATCATGAGCTCTGACTAAGCATCAACGGCGAGAATATGAAACAGTTAATATTGAAGATTCTTTATCAATGAGTCGTCTAGTTAAGTGTATTGGCGCATTTCTAACATCTGATATCGCATTCTTCTTGTTATTTAGCTTCTTCGTTGTCTTAAAGTTCTTTTTCCTGTTGTTAATATTTTATTATATGTCTAATTGTATTTAGAGGTAAGTATTTTGCAGGATTATTTTACTGGGCCAGTCGTTTGTGATGTAAAAATGTAAACCAATGGTGGAAGAACATTTTATAATGTTGCTAAGAACTAGTGACCCTTTGGATATATTTATGGATATCATTTACAAGTTTTATAGACATTTGCTTATCAGGTCCCAATGTTATAAAGAGTTTGAGTTGAGTCCGAGATTTTTCTCAAACATTTCACTGGTCAGCTTTGAACTTGTGAAGCATGCTTGAAAACAATCTCAGACTCAACTTAAACTCTTTATAACATTGGACCCAGACGCCGGACTACATATGGCCTTGGTGTTTTCACTCAGATCGTATAATTTATAACAAACAACAGATGATATATTTTATTTGTCACAGAGTTTTGGTTTATATTTTCCCAAACTTAACATTTGTAATACTTTAGGCTGATAACTGATTTTTGCTTAAAATTTCCATCTAGCTTCATTGGCAAAACTGGCCAAAAAAGGCGATTATCGATAAGGTAATGGTGGAGGTTTAATAGTCTATTCGTCTTCTTCTACATCTTATTCGTCCGGTTAAAATGCATAACTCTTCTGGAGCATCTTCGCACAATCAGTTATATCACATATTTAGTCTTCCAACTTCCAGTTTACCACATGGTTTTCGAGTATTAACTCATTCACCCCTGAAACTTTTAATGGAAATTCCAATTTCAAAAAAAGTCTAGTTCTTTTTTGACATTTAAGGGTTGATTTTAACAATATATTTCAAAATGACAAACAGTGTAGACACTGATCAGAGGGTTCCCTAGGGGCCCTCTAATCAGGGTCTACACTCTTTTCACGGGACAAGTGTACTCTTCACAGGCAAACTGTTTGTAAATTACGAGTATAGCCTACTCTTCGCTAGGGTTGAATGTGCTAATGGGTCGTGGGCCATCGGTCCGCTGTGTGAGTGTCATCTGCAAACTTTGTCGTCCATAAGTTTATTAAAAATGCTTTTTCTTTACCCCCTTAACTGATCTATCATCTTCAGCTGTAAACAATTGTTTTTAATTCAAATTTAAGGTATTTTGACTTAACCCTTTGGCTGCTGATCGCGACTTCATTGCTTTTTTTGCAAACAGTTTGCATCCAGATCAGACGCCATGTAAAGCGGCAGCGCTGTCTGATGTGGGTCCAAACTGTTTGACACTCGTTTTCATGTGTGTTTACTTAAAACATGTATAAATGTGAAAGTTGACAACTTTTGCAGACGACATCAAAGCAGATGATATCACAGCAGGATAAGGGTCAAGAAATTTAAAATCGAGTGCCAATAACATTGTACTCAAAGTAAGGCAGTGAAGGGATTAAGGAAACATCATCAGCGTATCAAACTGTTTGATTCAAGATGGGACGACGGTTTACTCGGAGTCTGATTTGGGTTCAAACTATTTGTCACAGTTATAAATTCACCAGAGGACGTAGTCGAGGGGTACAGCACCCGGTTACGACGTCAGGGGTTGGGAGTTCAATCCCCCGCCGGACCAAGTCCATCGAATGAGACTTTATAAACCGAGGTCCGATGAATGAGTGTTTTACACTTGGCATCTGAAAGAACCAGAGAACTCTTTCGATAATAAGAGTAGGGCATCGCGCCCGGGTTCTCTATATCCGCTCCCCTCTCTCTGGTGCGTCCGATTAGCCCATAGATGGCAGAAACGGGCGTGAACAAACAAAACAAAACAAAATATAAATTTCACAGTATGCAGAGAGTAGATCAGGTGTAAGCAAGACTGGCTCCGAGGTTATAAAGCGTTTTAGTTGAGTCTGAGTGTGTGCCCAAGCATTTGATTGGTCAGATTTGAGCCTAGGCTCAAATCTGACCAATCAAATGATTGGGAACTAGTTTAGTCTCAACTGAAAAGCTTTATAACCTTAGACCCAGGTATAAGGCTTTTTCGTCTCTCTTTATCTCTGGTCAGTCTCTTCTAACGTTGTCTATCGTTTGTTGTCTATCGTTTCCTTTTTGCATTTTCTTTTTCTTATTTGCACACCGTCGCATAGTTGTCAAGTCTGACAGAGCAAAGTATCAACGTAGACGTAGCTCTACAGTGGATAATTTGTTATTCTTTCCCGTTTAAACGCAAACGTACGCAAACGCAAAACACTAAAACGTAGCCAAGTACAACTTTTTGACAATTCTGATAATTCATCTTTATCTTGGTGGCAAACAGTTTGGAGCATGATCAGACGCCGGGTTACCCGGCGTCTGATCTGGCTCCAAACTGTTTGCAGTGAAAATAATAGTTTTAACGTAAACGCGTTTATTGGGAAAGAATAACGTTTTCTCCACTGTACCTGTTATTATCCCGTGCTAATGCGGACTGTAAAATAAAGTTTTTGTATGGATTTGTGTTAATTCATTCGATCTAGAAACATCAAATGGGCAATTCCAATTTCCATTTGAATGTAATCCAGTTTTAATTATATTTTTGTGTTTTTTTTATTGCAAAGGACAAAAGTGGTAGACTCTGATCAAAATAGACCTGTATACTGTTATTCAAGTATACTGTTAATCAGGGCTCCAAATAAGGAGGAGTTATCTGAACAAATCCTACATTTTCTCACTTATACATCACCAAATCCTATGGTGTTACTACTCATTAGAATCGTCTCGAAGAGACGATTCTAATGAGTAGTGACACCATAGGGTTTAAAGCAGAAATAAAGATTTTAGTTTTTGAAATACTCCCCTTATCTGGAGCCCTGTATTTGCTAAGATGCACATATGCGTCACCAGGGCTCAGTGAGTTAAAGAAACACTTCCATCAAGCTGTAGATTTATGTCTTGTTTAATTTTGCTGTCTTTTCACGTTTTTTTCTATTGCAATATTTGACATGGCAATTATACTTGGTATCTGTCTGTACTCCTCATACAGTGTGAGAGCTAAAACACGTACATGTAACTTTACAGGATGGTTCACATATATACATGTACTACTGATGCCCGTCTTACGAAACGTCGTATTACAAATATTGTCTTAAGTCAGATTCTAAAATTCTCAATTATTATTTACGTCTCCATATAATCTAGTCTTGTGACATCTTTTTTGGACTTGTCTTGAAAAGAGATCTCACAAGCACGGATTAGATGCAGCAATCAGATTAGCTGTTTTGACTTGCGACCGTACGGTAAAAAGTGTGTAAGTCTTTGAACAATTGAACTTCAATTGTTCAAAGACTTACAAACTTTTTTATTATTATTTATTATTATAACCGATTTATATATAAAGCGCTCTTTTCGCACAGGAATTGTGCATTTAATAGCGCTTCACATAAAATTATTTAAATGTACCAAAGACAAATAACTACATTCACAATAAACATGATACATAAAAAAGAATTACATGGAAATTCTTTCAATAGTATTACCAATATTAAATATTGTTATAATTAATTTGTGAAATCAACTTTAAAATGAGTTAAATACAGTAAAACCTCTCTACTACGGCCACTAAATTGTGGTTAATACTTGTTTACCACAAGCGCTGCCTAAAGCAAGGTGACAATAAAACAGACAGCTCCTTTAGGAGCTTTCTGTTTTACTGTCATCTTTCTTTAAACTTATACAATCAATTAGCCTTCGCTTTAGTGGTCGTAATAGAGAGGTTTTACTGCACTGCCAGGGCAGGTAGTATTCGTTTGTTGTTGTTTTTTTGTTTTGTTTTATGCCGTGTTCACTGCATGTAGTGTGTTAAATCCATTTGCGCACTGTGGATTCTTCAATGCTTATATATTTGATTAGTTCATTTTTTACCAAAGGGTTGTCTGGTCTAAATTTTCATTTTCGTTTGTCTTATATAGAAATTGATATCAGCAAACGGTGTTGACTGATCAGACGTGGCGTCTGATCAGAGTCTACACTTTGCCTATGACCCATATATTATATAATTATACTGTATATAATGGGATCGTGGGTACAATTGGGTTAATTCTTCTATGCCAGGTGATGGAGACTAGAAGCTAGACACATCAAACTGTAGTCCAAACCAATGAGAATTAAGTTTTGTAGCATAGCTTGAGTGTTGCAGTGGAAGTATTGTATATCAATCAAAATGAAGTTAAAGTTCAGAACTTATATTTCATTGAAGTGTGTGTGTATTGTATGTTAGAGAGGTTGTAGATATATACTGGTCCAAAACGGCCAGTTTCAGGCACCTGTCTTAAACTCATTAATTTCTGGAATTTAAAGTATTGGACTAATTTAGTTAAAGAGTAAAAAATGTCTATTTCGAATAGAAATTGTGTAAACTATTTGGTGTTTAAGACATGTGGCTTGAGGAGCTTTCTGTTTTACTGTCATCTTGCTTTAAACTGTCATCTGACTTTTATACAATTATTTAGCCTTCTTTTTAGTGGTCGTACTACTTTATAGTCCATGTTTGATTTTTTCATGGTTGTATTTTACAAGCAATTGATAACTGAAGAACAGTTTAGACCCTGATCAGAGAGTTAACATAGGAACCCTTTGACCAAAGTATACACTATTTGCATAAACATGTATACTGTTAATCAGATAATATACTGTTTAAAAAGTACACGAAGATATGTGTCAACAAGGTTCAATGAGTAAAACACCGAGTCACCGAATCAACAGTTAAGGTGTGGTAGTAGCGGACTTCGTTGCCTTGATATTTGTCTTATCCTCGGAGAGTAGACAAGAATAATTTTCACGAAAGATATTCATCAGGATAGCTTATGTTAACTTTTAAAATTATTTTCTACTCGCATATCCAAATAGTTTTTACTTACAATGACAGTTTCGGCACTCCAACATATCCAAATAGTTTTTACTTACAATGACAGTTTCGGCACTCCGTTGGAGTGCCGAAACTGTCATTGTAAGTAAAAACTATTTGGATATGCGAGTAGAAAATAATTTTAGAAGAATAATTTTATATATATAATATGCCCTTGTCTGCCGTCAGTTGTATTAGAGTTTTATTTAAAATGTACAGACACTGTGTATAATACTTCATGTACATGATTTGAAAACAGAAACCAGAAAGATTTATGTCATAGTGATAAGAAGTGCGAGCGAAGACATCCTCCCGTAAAGAGTCAAACTAAACTGGTTATTATTTTTTCAAATAAAGCATAGTAAATATGGAAAGTAAGCGCTGTCAGTGTTTATGTCAAATTTCTGTTTATTACAGAGAGGAGGGAAATGTGAGGAGAATGCACGAGGCTGTGGAGCTGAATGTAGCTATCCAAAAATACTCAGCCATCGCCAATATGGTCATAATTAACATGCCACCTCCCCCACAGAAGACAGGAAAGAATGAACTATACTGTATCCTTTAACTCCTTCCTCCCTGAAATTTTAAATGGACAATTCCAGTTTCCATTTAAGTCTAAACCATTTCTGACTTTTAAGGGTTGTTTTGTCAATGTTTGGCATTATGACAAACAGTGAAGACTCTGATCAGAGGGCTCCTTAGCCCTCTGATCTGGGTCTTCACTGTTTGCATAGGACAAGTGCACTTTTCACATGTTCACTGTTTGAAAAGGACGCCAATATGCGGGATTAGGGTTCAAAGGGTTATTATGTCACAAGTCACGTTTACAGCACTATATAGAGCAACCAATGCGAGAAGGTATTTAAAGGCATATGATTGCTTAATGCAGCGAAGAAATAGCATGCAAAAATCTCCCAAAGAAGCTAAATACAAATACCTTCGCCCTTTTTAAGATGTTACTCGTCTTAAATACACACGCAGAGACGTATTTTGAATGCCAGTTAAGAAAGAGTTTACGATTGAACTCTTTATTCGTATTTTGTGGCTGATAGCCAAATATTCATATGAGCTGTGTCATGAGAAAACCTGAATTATTGTGATAAAGGCCAGCCGCCGCGTCTTAGATGCCGCGCGTTGGCTGTCATTGATCTACACTGTTTGACACCTACATGCGTCTGAAGCAATTTATGTAGCTGTATTATAAATGGTGTCTGGCAGTGTAGACCTAAGTCGGACACAGAGTCTGGGATATCAATGTTGTTTGGTCTGTACAGTATTAACCCTTTCCCCCATAGAAGCGACTTTTAGCGTATTTAATTTATTCCTCCGCTGAATAAAATAGTTCCAGTTTATACCCTCATGAGCAATTACCATTACAACTATTTTATATAGCCTAGCATATTTTAGCTTAAAGCAGGCTGGAAGTAAAGCAGAATGTGCCTTAAGGCACATTCTGCTTTACTTTCAACCTGCTTTAAGTGGTCACCTGTCTTCAAAACTAGAAACAGGGCTATGGGGTAAAGGGTTAAAGGGCAATGACAGGTTTTCTCATGGCGCTGATCATATGTTTTCTGTAAAGTGTAGATGTTTTGCAATCATTGATTACGATCACTCAAAGGGAGACACATTGACGTTATTAAAGACAGATGCATCTTAATCTAGAATGCAGTAAAGATGGTGAGGCCTACATGATTAAATTTGCATGTACATGTATCTTTTTATTTTACGTTCATAATTATGTTGCCATCATGAATCCTCTATTAAAAGACTACAAAGAAATTTACTGCATATGTGAAATGTTGTTAAAACAATTTACAATGGTACATATATTGTTATTCCTTAACTTCATGTTTTAGATATGGAGTTTTTAGAGGTGCTTACTGAGAACTTGAATCGTGTGATACTGGTCAGAGGCAGTGAAAGCGAAGTTATCACAATCTACTCTTGATGAGAATCCACATTTAGTTTGACTGAACAGTCTCGTCGAGTTTGGACAATCTGAGACCCGTCTTACGAAACGTAGAACGACAAAAATAGTCGTAAGTCAAAACTTAAAAAAACCATATAATTTCTTATTTCTCCATCTAATCCTGTCTTGTGACATCTCTCTGGAATCGTCTTTTCAAGACGATTCCAGAGAGATGTCACAAGACATGATTAGATGGAGAAATAAATTAAAATTGAAAATTTTAGAATCTGACTTACGACAATATTTATCTTACGATGTTTCACAAGAAGGGCCTTTGGCGCGTTGTGGTAGAGTTTAAACAATCTGGCTCATTTGTTACCCAGAGTCCATGAGACATATCACCAATATCTGTGAAAATAAATCATTTTAACATTCCATTTTCACTCCGGTGACATAAGAGCAAACAAAGCACCCAATCGATGCAGTTGAATGCGTGATGATTCAGTGCTAATAACTTATCCCGATTCACCCCTGAAACTCATAATGGAAAAATTCAATTTCAAAATAAGTCTTGTTCGTTTTTGACAATTTAGGGATTATTTTAACAATATTTTCAAAATGACAAACAGTGTAGACCCTGATCAGAGGGCTTACTAAGGAGCCCTCTTATTACAGGGTCTATACTGTTTGCAAGGGACGAGTGCAATCTTCACAGACATGCTGTTTGTAAATGACGAGTATACTCGTCGCTAGGGTTGTTAAAGTCACTCAGCACAAGGCGTGAGATGCTCAATACTGTTGAATCAAAGCGCAGACTTGAATGCATGTGTTATAGGTAGAAGAAACAAAATTGAAGTTGGGCAGTATGGTTCCTTTAATGTGCGCAATCTTTGCAAATAGTGTACGTAATATGCGTAAGCTTGTGCAAACAGTGTAAATCCAGATCAGTTACGTATGCTTGTAGAGGAGTCCTCTGATCAGGGTCTGCACTGTTTGTCTTTTGCAACATATTGTTAGAACTCTGTTATATTGTCAAAATTGTAAAAAAGATATTTACTTATTTTGGATCTAGATCCAATTAAGCTTGTATAAGCGACCACTAATTGAAGTAATGTGGATATCTCTTAGGGTAGGTGACTGCTTAATGTAAGATAAAAATAAATAATGTAGACATCTACTTCTGCATTAGTTCAACATGCATTAAGCAATCACCTGGATTTTAGACTACAGTTAGGTTTTTACATGTTGGTCGCTTAACCCATAGCCTGCCACTCACGACTATAGCTCCATATGCAAACAGCTTGGATCCGGATGAGACGCCGAGTAACTCGGCGTCTCATCCGGATCCAAGCTGTTTGACACTCAGACAACATTTTCAGCAATTTTGAGCAACTTAGAAGCACTTTGAAACTTGAAGCAGACGAGAAATATAGCAGACGACAATTTATTTGGCGGGCTAAGGGTTAATACAAGATTGACTGTACACCTGTTATATTATTATACTTATTTGAAGACAATAGACATGATGCTTTTGACAGCGAGTTCAACTTATATTCAGAAACTATTGAAAACTAGTGGCGATACTACTTATTTGTAAAACAGTAAATATAGATTTGGTGAAACTCATTGCGGTATGATATTTATGTAAACATTTTTTTTAAAAATCTAGAGCAAATGCCTGTCAGTTTCTGGGTAATAGCCAATGTTCATGTTGTTTAACATACTGCAGTACTCCCTCCACTGACACACCATCTGAACAACGACTTCCTCCTTAAAACAACGCTTGCAGCTGTCCCATAAACAAGACAATAATGTCCCAACTTTTTCCCGGCTGCAATATCGTCTGATTAAAACATGTCGTCTGCTGTTTTGTAAAAGTCACATGTTGGAAATTTTGACAAAAAATAACCCATAATGATGAATGAGAAACAGCTTGAATCCAAACTCGCCACGTTGCGGCGCTTGATCTAGATTCAATCTGTTTGCAAAATATAAGCCAATTTCCCTTCCTATAACAGCTTTTTCCGAACAACAAACACAATCTGTGTCTCCCATTGCAAGTTCCTGTTGAGAGGGAGCACTGTATCAGTTGCACCTTTCACATCTTTACCGATTCCTCATGAAGATGTATGCAGTGTCATGCTGTTATCTTGTCCTAATAAGAATTGTTACTGACTATTGTCCTTTACCCCTTAGCCTGTTTCTAGTTTTAAAAACAGGTGAGCTCTTAAAGCAGGTTATAAGTAAAATAGAGTGTGCCAAAATGCGCATTGTGTTTTTCTTCTTACAACCTGTTTTAAACTACCATCTGCTATGATATGATAAACTATTATTATTATTATCATTTTGGGATATATTTTTGACTGTGGGGAATAGATTGAATGCGCTAACAGGTGCTTCTGTGGGGAAATGGTAATGGAGTTTTCTTATTTACTTTGCGTTTTAGGTAAGCAAGCACCTGCCCCAATCACATATGAAGGAAAGGGTTTGTGAAAAGCTTATTTAAAATATGCATGTCCATATTGGATGTTATTAAAGTATTTGTGTGCCATTTCTAGTTTTGTTGTGATTCCTATTGTTTATTATATCTAACTAGCCATATGGCAACAAAAATGTTAAAGCCGCATTGTGTTTTGAGAAACCTGCATAAAACGGTTGTTTGGGGTCCCATTTGAACTACGTGGGACGTGATTCTTTCACAAAAACCGGTTTTATCTAAGAAATTATTTTGGTGCTGCACAAATTAAAAAGCCTCCCTTGTGAATGGAAAGAAGGACAACTCTGTAAATACAGGGCTCCAAATAACGGAAGTATTTCGAAAACTAAAATCTTTATTTCTGCTTTTAAACCCAATGTTGTCATACTCATTAAAATTGTCTCGAAGAGACGGTTTAATCAGTAGTAACACCATAGCATTCGGTGCTGAAATGAGTGAGATAATGTGAGATTAGTTCAGATTACTCTCGCTTACATCTATAGCTGGAGCACTGAAAATGACCCTGTTAACCCTTATTCTGCTGCACAGACGTCTGCTTTGACATTGTCGTCTGCAAAATGTGTTCAGTTTAGATTTATGCATTGTTTTAATTAAACAAACCTTAAGACGAGTGTCAAACAGTTTGGATCCAGATGAGACGCCGCGTTACGCGGCGTCTTTTTAGATTCAAATAGTTTGTAAACTCCGTAAAGTTACGGCCAGTAGGCACAGGGTTAAACACTATGAGATCCAATAACAACCTGTACATAATTATTCACTGGGTGTAAACGATTAAAACAAACTACGGAGAATATATACCTTGAGCTTGCTGAAAATGACTGTTTCAGCCTTGTCCGCTCTCTAACTCAAACACTTCTTTTTTGGATCTTCACCAAACTTGCTACAAATGTTTATCAGTATAAAATCTAGGTCAGGTTCAATAACTAGCAAAATCGCATAAGGCATGTCTGAGAATTGCCCTTGAATAATTAACAAGAGTTGTCAGAGAGACAACAAAGCTCGCCACCGGCACCTTTAGAAACTTAAAAGCACACTCAAGGTCACAGAGGTCAACCTTTTTGCCTGCATGGAAAGGTCTTGTCCATATACACTAGCAAATCAAATATGAAAATAACACCTCAAGGGACATAGGAATTATAAGCATTTTTGAAACCTAAACGCAGATTTCGAAACCTAAAACCTTTCGCGACCTTAGTTCAAGGTCAAGGACTCTGGGCTAATTTTTTTGCATGCATGGAAAGATCGTGTCCATATACACATGCATGCCAAATATGAAAGAAATATCTCAATGGATATATGAGTTAAAGAAATTTTGAGAAACCTAAACGCAGACTTTGAAACCTAAACGCGGGTCCTTAGTTCAAGGTCAAGGTCAGAGGGCTCAAACATTTTGCATGCAAGGAAAGATGTTGTCCATATACACATGCAAACTGAATATGAAAGGAATATTTCAATGGACATAGGAGAAATAATTTTTTTGAAAAACCAAAACAGATTTCGAAACCTAAACATTGGCCCTAAGTTCAAAGTCAAGGTCACAAGGGTCTAAATTTTGCAGTGCCTGGAAAGGTCTTGTCCATATACACACATAAACCAACTATGAAAGCAATACCTCAAGGGACATAGAAGTAAAAGGCATTTTTCAAAACCTAAACACAGGCCCTAAGTTCAAGGTCACAAGGGTCCAAATTTATCTGTGCATGGAAAGGTCTTGTCCATATATACACACATACCAACTATGAAAGCAATACCTCAAAGGATATAGAAGTTAAATGGATTTTAGAAACTTAAACGCAGATTTCGAAACCTAAACACAGGCTCTTAGTTCAAGGTCAAGGTCACAGGGGTCTAAATGTTTCTGTGCATGGAAAGGTCATGTCCATATACACATACATACCAACTATGAAAGCAATACCTCAAAGGACATAGAAGTTAAAGGCATTTTTCTTAACCTAAACACAGGCCCTAAGTTCATGGTCAAGGTCACAGGGGTCTAAATTTTTCTGTGCATGTAAAGGTCTTGTCCATATACACATACATACCAACTATGAAAGCAATACCTCAAGGGACATATAAGTTAAAGGCATTTTTCGAAACTTAAACGCAGATTTCGAAACCTAAACGCAGGCCCTAAGTTCAAGGTCAAGGTCACAGGGGTCTAAATTTTTCTGAGCATGGAAAGGTATTGTCTACATACAAACACATACAGACTATGGAAGCAATACCTTAAGGGATATAGAAGTTAAAGACATTTTTCAAAACCTAAACGCAGATTTCGAAACCTAAACGCAGGCCATAAGTTCAAGGTCAAGGTCACATGGGTCAAAAGATTTCTGTGCATGGAAAGGTCTTGTCCATATACACACACATACCAACCATAAAAGCAATACCTCAAAGGACAGAAGTTAAAAACATTTTTCTAAACCTAAACACAGATTTCGAAACCTAAACACAGGCCCTAAGTTCAAGGTCACACGGGTCTAAATTTTTCTGTGCATGGAAAGGTCTTGGCCATATACACACACATACCAACTATGGAAGCAATACCTCAAGGGACATAGAAGTTTAAAAGCATTTTTCGAAACCTAAACACAGATTTCGAAACCTAAACGCAGGCCCTAAGTTCAAGGTCAATGGCACAGGGGTCAAAAATTTTCTGTGCATGGAAAGGTCTTGTCCATATACACACACATACCAACTATTGAAGCAATACCTCAAGGGAAATAGAAGTTAAACTCATTTTTCTAAACTTAAACACAGATTTCGAAACCTAAACGCAGGCCCTCAGTTCAAGGTCAAGGTCACAGGGGTAAAAAAAGTCTGTCCATGGAAAGATCTTGTCCATATACACACACATACCGACTATGGAAGCAATACCTTAATGGATATAGAAGTTAAAGGCATTTTTCAAAACCTAAACGCAGATTTCGAAACCTAAACGCAGGCCCTAAGTTCAAGGTCAATGTCACAGGGGTCTAAATTTTTCTGTGCATGGAAAGGTCGTGTCCATATACACACACATACCAACTATGGAAGCAATACCTCAAGGGACATAGAAGTTTAAAAGCATTTTTCGAAACCTAAACGCAGATTTCAAAACCTAAACGCAGGCCCTAAGTTCAAGGTCAAGGTCACAGGGGTCTAATTTTTTATGTGCATGGAAAGGTCTTGTCCATATACACACACATACCAACTATTGAAGCAATACCTCAAGGGAAATAGAAGTTAAACTCATTTTTCTAAACTTAAACACAGATTTCGAAACCTAAACGCAGGCCCTAAGTTCAAGGTCAAGGTCACAGGGGTAAAAAAAAGTCTGTCCATGGAAAGATCTTGTCCATATACACACACATACCAACTATTGAAGCAATACCTCAAAGGACATAGAAGTTAAAAGGCATTTTTCAAAACCTAAACGCAGATTTCGAAACCTAAACGCAGGCCCTAAGTTCAAGGTCAAGGTCACAGGGGTCTAAATTTTTCTGTGCATGGAAAGGTCGTGTCCATATAGTACACACACATACCAACTATGGAAGCAATACCTAAAGGGACATAGAAGTTTAAAAGCATTTTTCGAAACCTAAACGCAGATTTCAAAACCTAAACGCAGGCCCTAAGGTCAAGGTCAAGGTCACAGGGGTCTAAATTTGTCTGTGCATGGAAAGGTCATGTCTATATACACACACATACCGACTATGGAAGCAATACCTTAATGGATATAGAAGTTAAAGGCATTTTTCAAAACCTAAACGCAGATTTCGAAACCTAAACGCAGGCCCTAAGGTCAAGGTCACAGGGGTCTAAATTTTTCTGTGCATGGAAAGGTCGTGTCCATATACACACACATACCAACTATTGAAGCAATACCTCAAGGGACATCGAAGTTTAAAAGCATTTTTCGAAACCTAAACGCAGATTTCAAAACCTAAACGCAGGCCCTAAGTTCAAGGTCAAGGTCACAGGGGTCTAAATTTTTCTGTGCATGGAAAGGTCTTGTCCATATACACACACATACCAACTATGGAAGCAATACCTCAAGGGACATAGAAGTTTAAAGGCATTTTTCGAAACCTAAACGCAGATTTCGAAACCTTAACGCAGGCCAAGGTCACAGGGGTCAAAATATTTCTGTGCATGGAAAGGTCTTGTCCATATACACACACATACCAACTATGAAAGCAATACCTCAAGGGACATAGAAGTTAAAAACATTTTTCTAAACCTAAACACAGATTTCGAAACCTAAACACAGGCCCTAAGTTCAAGGTCACACGGGTCTAAATTTTTCTGTGCATGGAAAGGTCTTGGCCATATACACACACATACCAACTATGGAAGCAATACCTCAAGGGACATAGAAGTTTAAAAGCATTTTTCGAAACCTAAACACAGATTTCGAAACCTAAACGCAGGCCCTAAGTTCAAGGTCAATGGCACAGGGGTCAAAAATTTTCTGTCCATGGAAAGATCTTGTCCATATACACACACATACCAACTATTGAAGCAATACCTCAAAGGACATAGAAGTTAAAAGGCATTTTTCAAAACCTAAACGCAGATTTCGAAACCTAAACGCAGGCCCTAAGTTCAAGGTCAAGGTCACAGGGGTCTAAATTTTTCTGTGCATGGAAAGGTCGTGTCCATATAGTACACACACATACCAACTATGGAAGCAATACCTAAAGGGACATAGAAGTTTAAAAGCATTTTTCGAAACCTAAACGCAGATTTCGAAACCTAAACGCAGGCCCTAAGGTCAAGGTCACAGGGGTCTAAATTTTTCTGTGCATGGAAAGGTCGTGTCCATATACACACACATACCAACTATTGAAGCAATACCTCAAGGGACATCGAAGTTTAAAAGCATTTTTCGAAACCTAAACGCAGATTTCAAAACCTAAACGCAGGCCCTAAGTTCAAGGTCAAGGTCACAGGGGTCTAAATTTTTCTGTGCATGGAAAGGTCTTGTCCATATACACACACATACCAACTATGGAAGCAATACCTCAAGGGACATAGAAGTTTAAAGGCATTTTTCGAAACCTAAACGCAGATTTCGAAACCTTAACGCAGGCCAAGGTCACAGGGGTCAAAATATTTCTGTGCATGGAAAGGTCTTGTCCATATACACACACATACCAACTATGAAAGCAATACCTCAAGGGACATAGAAGTTAAAAACATTTTTCTAAACCTAAACACAGATTTCGAAACCTAAACACAGGCCCTAAGTTCAAGGTCACACGGGTCTAAATTTTTCTGTGCATGGAAAGGTCTTGGCCATATACACACACATACCAACTATGGAAGCAATACCTCAAGGGACATAGAAGTTTAAAAGCATTTTTCGAAACCTAAACACAGATTTCGAAACCTAAACGCAGGCCCTAAGTTCAAGGTCAATGTCACAGGGGTAAAAAAAGTCTGTCCATGGAAAGATCTTGTCCATATACACACACATACCGACTATGGAAGCAATACCTTAATGGATATAGAAGTTAAAGGCATTTTTCAAAACCTAAACGCAGATTTCGAAACCTAAACGCAGGCCCTAAGGTCAAGGTCAAGGTCACAGGGGTCTAAATTTGTCTGTGCATGGAAAGGTCATGTCTATATACACACACATACCGACTATGGAAGCAATACCTTAATGGATATAGAAGTTAAAGGCATTTTTCAAAACCTAAACGCAGATTTCGAAACCTAAACGCAGGCCCTAAGGTCAAGGTCACAGGGGTCTAAATTTTTCTGTGCATGGAAAGGTCGTGTCCATATACACACACATACCAACTATTGAAGCAATACCTCAAGGGACATAGAAGTTTAAAAGCATTTTTCGAAACCTAAACGCAGATTTCAAAACCTAAACGCAGGCCCTAAGTTCAAGGTCAAGGTCACAGGGGTCTAAATTTTTCTGTGCATGGAAAGGTCTTGTCCATATACACACACATACCAACTATGGAAGCAATACCTCAAGGGACATAGAAGTTTAAAGGCATTTTTCGAAACCTAAACGCAGATTTCGAAACCTTAACGCAGGCCAAGGTCACAGGGGTCAAAATATTTCTGTGCATGGAAAGGTCTTGTCCATATACACACACATACCAACTATGAAAGCAATACCTCAAGGGACAGAAGTTATAGACATTTTCTTAAAATTGTTTACGCCGTTCACGACGACGCCGACGACAGCAACGACGACGACGACGAGTACACCGGGGGTATTGCAATATCTCGTCATGTACTACGTACAGGCGAGCTAAAAAATGAAATTTTTAGTCCATCAAGGGCAATCACTCCAACATGCCTTCTGCGATATTGGTAGTTAAGATGACTGACCTAGATTTTATATTAATAAACATTTTCAACAAGTTTGGTGAATATCTGATATAAACTGTATGTGTTAGAAAGCAAAAAATGCTGAAACATTCATTTTTAATACTTAAAGGGCCAAAACTCAGACATGCCACATGCGATTTTTGTAATAATCAAACTAGACCTAAATCTTATATAATTAAATATTTTCAGCAAGTTTAGTGAATATCCGATAAAACTGTGTGTGTTAGGGTGCAAAAATGGCTGAAACTAATAAAAAGGCATTAACTCATATATACCTAATGCGATTTTAGTAGTAATCAAACTAAACCTTGATTTTATATCAACGAACATTTTCAGCAAGTTTGGTGAAGATCCAATGAAACGTATTTGTGTTAGAGAGCAAAACTTGATGAAAACAGTCATTTTTTAATACATAAAGGGCAAAAACTCAGATATGCCACATACGATTTTAGTAATAATCAAACTATACCTAAATTTTATATGAATAAATATTTTCAGCATGTTTGGTGAATATCCGATAAAAGCTGTTTGTTTTAGAGTGCAAAAATGACTGAAAAAGTCATTTTTTTATTAATTAACAGGCAATAACTCAAAAATACCTTATGCGATTTTAGTAGTAATCGAACTAAACCTTGATTTTATATCAATGAACATTTTCAGCAAGTTTGTGAAAGATCGGATAAAAATTAGTTGAGTTAGAGAGCGGACAAAAAAGTGTGATAGTCTAACTGACTGATGGATAGACGGGCGGAGATGGATATGGTTGCCCCCAGTGAAGTTGTATTCGGCTGTATCACGTGATACTAAGCCGTGTGGAAATGTTTATGTCAGACGTTCTATTTTCGGTTTGTTATGATTTTAAATCGCCCTTTTTGGTGATTTAGGTCCGTCTTCATCATTTCATAGATCAGTGTTCAAACATTATTATTAAACTTTATCGTATTTCAGGCATTGAGAAAAGGTCTGAAAACACAATGGGACTTTAACGGTTTTATTATAATGCGTGTCCAAGGTTATAACACGTTTAAAGTGAGTCAGGGATCGTCCTTGAGCATTTAATTGGTCATGTTTGAGCTTATACGAGGGTTGGTACTGGATAGTTTTGATACTGGATCAATAAGTGCAAGATGCATGTGTGATAGATCATTTTAAAGAGCAATTTTTCCCCTACGCGGTGGTATAATACACGATCAGATCACACAACTCGATGATTCATAACATGAACCTAAATTAACCCTACTCGAGGAAACTGGAACATAGTACTATTCAGACTATTTTTTACGTAATAAATTCTTAAAGAGTACAATTTACTTTTTTTCTGAAATTTATTCATGTCTAAATTGTAATGTAAATAAAAAATTTATTTCTATTGAAAGGGTTAACTGACTAAAATCTCATTTTTTCAAACACAACACAACAAATGTTCTAGATCAGTATATCTACATTTTGATTTTAAAACATGAGAATCTACTTCAATGGCTCCAATTATAGCCTGGTTTGATATAAAAATGAGTTTGTGATTTCACTAACTACTGTTATACATAACAGTAGATTAACTTTTTTATTATATTTAGTATTAGCTCTTAAAAATAACATTTAAAACTGTATACCCTGGTAGTGTTTATATGGAACGCTTCGACTCTTATGTTAAGATCAGACAATATATTTGGTTCATCGTGTTTATGTTAGGTCATACACAGAAGATGTTAAGTAAAATACATTTCTTATTCGGTTATTCTTTCATTATATTCGGTGGTGTGGATATTGCATGCACTTGTCTGACCTTATGTCCTGTTAAGAAACGTCCTGTTGGGTTAGATAAGTACTGTGTTGTGTCAGATTGCCATGGTGTTCTGTTGACTTCAAATTAGGTTCGGTTCATCGGCTATTATGATGGGTCATCATCGCATCATGTTCGGTTTACAAAAACTATCAAATTGTATTCAGTTTGCAGATAACGATGTCTTGTCTACGTTTCATTCTGTTCGATATATACAGAGTCGTAGCTAGTTAGTATAGTAATGCGTTATGTTCATTTAACATTCTGTGACATTGTGTTCAACTGCCATGCAGGCATGCGCATTTAACATTCTATTCAGTTCAGGTGTCGTTATAATTGGTTGTCTTATATGGTATTCTGTGTACATGATATGACGTTTAGTTGGTGAAACGTGTTATTTGCTTATATCGTTATTGTCTTCTGTCGTGTCATGATGTATGTTAAGAACAGACATTATATTTGGTTCATCGTGTTTATGTTTGGTCATACGCAGAAGATGTTCAGTCTAATACATTATTATTTCAATTTGGTTATTCTTCCATTATGTTCGGCGGGTGGGTATTGCAGGCACTTGTCTGACATTATGTCCTGTTTATAAAAAAACCATGTTGGGTTAGATTAGTGTTGTGTTGTGTCAGATTGCCATGGTGTTCTGTTGACTTCAAATTATGTTCGGTTCATCGGCTATTATGATGGGTCATCATAGCATCATGTTCGTTTTTCTTTCATTGTGTTCGTTTTTTATGGTTTCAAAAAGACTCATTTAATTAATCAAATAAATATGAACTCATTTAAGATCCTCTATATAATACATATACGTAGTCATATATTTTTGTGCAAAATTGCTTTTTTCATCGCTTTCAAAGTGGTGTTATGTGCATCTGAGTGGCCAAAAGCTCATAGCCATGTGCTAAACGTTCATGCTTTGCTTTTAGTGAAGACTTCAAAGTTATAACCACAACATCTGGTTGGAAATGAGTTTTTGCCTTGCTAAGGCGGACTTCAAAGTGATTGTGTCAAATCGCCGTATGATATCGGTCGTCTAGAGTATTGCAAATCCCATTAGAAATCAGCAGCTGTGTCAAGACGTCATGAGACACGCGTATAACTAAATTTATTTTACTGCAAAGTAAATTCCTTACTTTTCATTGGTCAACGAGCCCTAGACATAATCCCATGTACCCTGTGAGCTGACAGGGTACATGGAAATGCAGCTGTTTTCATTGGCTGACAGGTCTCTGAGTCTTGCTTTGCATAAAATAAGAAGGCCGATTGCTCTACAGGATTGAGTGCATTAAATCGTGCATCCTCCGTTTTAATTCCATTTCGGCTAAGAACCATTCGCTGTTTGGATCTTTCAACCGTCGCATTATTTCTGGGAAAGTTTGACGCCGAATATGCCCATTTTTCTTATGAATAACAACGTCAAAAACATATGACGTCACAAGTTTACGCTCAACGTTATCTGCTTTGGTGCGATTTTGTTATACTTTATTATAAGCGCTGTACACGACAAATTCCGAAATATTTCGTTTAAACAGTGAAAACTTTGCAGTTTAATAAATTCGTTATACAGTTTCTTCACAGTGTACATGAGGATTTCTTCCCAGCTGGTAAAATCATGCAACCCTCGCCTAACGGCTCGGGCAACATGATTTACCTCAGCCGGGAAGAAATCCTCATGTACACTGTGAAGAAACTGTATAACTAATAATGTAAACCGTTATGTTAACATTTAAAAACTGAGACATTATTGATGTTTCATGTGAAAGTATATAATCTCTATCAAAAGAGGAAATAAAGAGTATATATGTATTTATATATACCAATTGTGTTTATAGACAATATCAGAATATTCTAATTTCCGTGCAAGTATTCATATAATGATTTCAAACTAGAATTAAACAGATAAACATGACGTCCTCTTTATGGCTGCACAATACTATGACCAAAATTGCAGACGACAATTTGAAAAGCAGCCGATAAGTACAACAAACAGAAGGTTGCATTCAACTGTCATTTTAAATGAGGTAGAGGTCACGTGTAAACCTTTAAATATTTTGATCAGACGCCAATATTTTTCTGCGTCTGACCTGTTTCAAACCATTTTGCCACTAAGATTTTGATATACTGTGCTCTCTTCGTACAACGGCGCTCCGGACAACGAATCCCTCCTTACAGCAACGCTTGCAGCTGGTCCCTATAGCCTATACGGCTATAATATCGTCTGCTTAAGATTGTCGTCTGCTGTTTTTCTCAGCCACATATTGACGAAATCATTGTCATATATATTATGTAAATTCCATATTACGTATTTAGTGTTAGTCGGGTCACAATATATCGAAGTAATTATTAACTCTTAGCATATTAACGGCGCAGCGCAGCGTGATTATCTGTGAAAAAAAGTTTGGATTCTGATGAGACGCCGCGTAAACGCGGCGTCTCATCAGAATCCAAACTGTTTGTCACTGTCATCCTGTAAGGCCTGTATTGAAATTGTGAAAATCCTATTTTTAGAACAGAAGCAGACGACAATTGCTGCTGACGAAAATCTTACCCAGTATAGAACTAATCCTGTTTGTCTAACACAAATCTCCTTGTTCTGTAATACGAGGTGTTATACTGATGTGTGTCATTATACACATTCATTGTCCTGTTGTACAACAGTTCCTCCAAACATTCGTACCCTAATCGTTGGTAGTCCCAGAAGAACTTGTTCGCAAATAATTCCTTACGAGTCGAAAGCAATGGTAAGTCCTTTATTCCAAACACGCACAAATCCCGGACGATTTTCCCGCCACATGTAAAATCACCCCAGTTGATAAAATGTGCGAGAAAGTGTTCCGTAGGTAATACCGTCTCTGTGAATACTAAATGTCAAATAGCAAATTAATATAAATCTATTCTCATACAGCTTATTTAAGTTCCATGTCTCTATAAATTCTTAATGAAAAATAAAGCTATTAAATATACATCTATTCGATTTCAGCCATTAGCTTTCCATGTCCTTGTCAATTCTTAATATTAAGTAATCTATTAAACCTATACATATTTTTTCATTCGGTCATTAGCTGTTATATAGTAAGCTATCATATATACGGCTATTCGCATTCAGCCATTAGCTTTTCATGTCCCTATCAATTCTTAATTTATAGTGTTTTATTATGTTTACCTACATCTATTCGCATTCAACCATTAGCTTTTCATGTCTTTATCAGTTCTTAATGTAAAGAAGATTTAATCTATTAAACCTACATAGTCTCATTTAACCATTAGCTGCTGCATAGTGCGCCATCAACAATAATATACTTTCCTTTCAACCCTTAGCTTCTCATGTCCCCTATCAATTCTTAATGTTAAGTTTTTTATTACATCTACATCTATTTGCATTCAACCGTTAGCTTTTCATGTCCCTAATAGTTCTTAAAGTAAAGTAGTTTATTAAACCTACATCTATTCGCATTCAACCATTAGCTTTTCACATCCCTATCAATTCTTAATGTAAAGTCATTTATTAAACCCACATCTATTTGCATTCAACCATTTACTTCTCGTGTCTTTATCAATTCTTAATGTAAAGAAATCTATTAAACTTGCATCTATTCTCATTTAACAATAAATTGTTGTATAGTAAGCTATCAGATATACAGCTATTCGCATTCATCCCTTAACTTCTAATGTCCTTATCAATTGATAATGTAAAGTAATCCATTAAACCTACATATATTCTCATTTAACAATAAATTGTTGTATAGTAAGCTATCAGATATACGGCTATTCGCATTCATCCCTTAACTTCTAGTGTCCTTATCAATTGATAATGTAAAGTAATCCATTAAACCTACATATATTCTCATTTAACAATAAGTTGTTGTATAGTAAGCTATCATATATACGGCTATTCGCATTCAACCCTTAGATTCTCGTGTTCTTATCAATTCTTAATGTAAAGTAATTTATTAAATCTATATTCACATTCAACCATTAGCTTTTCATGTCCCTATAAGTAGTAATGTACAAAAGTGATATATTAACCTACATCTAGTCTATTTAACTATTGACTTGCCATGTCTGATGATGTCTCCATAAACTCTTAATGTAACCTAAAACTTAAATCCACATCTAGTTCCATTCAATTATTTCATGTCTCTATGAATTTTAAATATGAAATAACTTATATAAATCATTTGATTCATCCAAATATCAGTTCACCGTGACAATGTATCATAAAATGATAAATCTACATTTATTCTCGCTCAACCATTTGTATTGTATGTGTCTGTGAACTCAGTGACAAATTGACAACAAATATGTTTTAAAAACATTTCTTTTCGTATTACTCATACAATATGTAGGTATTTCTATAGCATTGAAATTAAACGTTGAAGAAGGTCCGATATTCAAGTCAAGTCATAATAAGCGTTCAGTCAGCTGACCGACCGAGAAATTTGTCTGATTTTCAGAGACGTTTGATTCTGAGGAGTACTGTTGTCTGCACTGCAGTTTAAGTTACAGCCAAACTTTAGAATTTCGGATATGTTTAAGTCGAGTATATCCGAGCATATCCGTATTTCAAAGTTAAAACGTGACTTAACTACGTTCAAACTTTAAAATACGGATATGTTCAACTTTAACGAGATAGAAAACATAAGTTGATCATAAAAATCCTTAGATTTCAAATTTGTAATTTTTCAGACGCAATTTTACTAATCGTACCTTTACCCCATAATCTTTTTCTTGTTTTGAGGACACATGACTGCTTAAAACAGGTTGAAAGTAAAGCTGAATGTGCCTTAAAGACATACTCGCCTATATTAAAAATGTTGAAAAATAAACTTCTTAAATACCTTGATTACTATATATTTTCTGATTTGCAATACATTTATTACCATAAAAATGAATTTTGAAAAGTTCTCTTTGGTAAATTATGTAAAATATAGTCCTTTCCGTACAGGCACTATTTCAAGTTTGAAAAAACTGTCCCGAGTAGCAGTTCTTGTAGAAACTATGTTTATGTTTTTATAAGCAGTACTGTAAATGCTTTAAGTAACTAAAACTTTATTAAATGCTTTTGTATTCACATACACTCATATATTTACCAATTTAAGCAAATATTGGATGAATATTTCTCATTTTTAGGCCAACAGAGACCCAATTTGGCTATTGGGGGATGTATATTTTCTGCATAAAATCTAAGGGATAGGGTTAGAATTTTGACCCTAGTTCATAAATGAGCATAGTGACACCTAGGATTCCTTACACCATTTGATGAGGAATACTTAAACCTAGATACCTAGAACGTTTAAAGAATATTTTAGGGAAACTTTAAAAAATGTCTTATTTTTCCGGTTTTCAGCATTCATTTTAGCCCAAAAGCTCATTAAAAACACAAGAAAGAAATTTAAAAAGTTTATTTCACACTTGCTTGTGATGAATGAATGCTTGAAAATTAAAAAGTGTACTAGAAATATGTTATTTTGTTGTAATATAAGTGCATTTGTCCCTTATCACGTTTTCTGCTCTGACAACGAGCAAATGCGGTAAACGTCACACTTTTTAAAGCCAGCTAGAGCTGAAAGAAGCATGGCAACCCCCAATTGTTTTTCTAGCAATTTGCTTATATAGACCTTAATTCAACTTGTAGAACTTTACATGAGATTCTGTCGTGGTTTTTTTTCTCCAAATACGCAAGTATCCCTTTAAGGCGCATTCTGCTTTACTTTCAGCCTGTTTTAGCTTCGATATGCTAGGATAAAAATCCGAATACTTAAGAAAATCCGGATAAATGGCAGCCCTGAGAAAAGAAGAATTACGGAAAATTTCGAGTTACACGAGCTCTAGATATTTAAGTTCTATTGTATTTTACCTCTCGGAGAGCCTGGGACATTCAAGTGGGCGTTGAAATTTAGGCTGGCGAAAAACGTCTCGTCCGGTATAAATGTCTTTTCAATCCATTTCAGGAAATCTTGTGCTCTATAATCGGATATGGCAAATTCTACAAACCCTCGGCAAGCAGCGATCAACAAGGATCCTTTTGTTGGAATAATTCCATGAGGGGCTGTTCCACAATTCTTCCATCTTTTCTGGAATTGTCTGTTCGAAAGACATTATTTTAGAATGCTTTTGGCAGATTAATAGTATTTACAGCGCTCCCCCTCTACAACGCCCCCCCCCCCCCCCCCCCCCCCCAACAAAGAATCCCTCCTTACAACGACCTGTGCCGCTTTTCCCTAAATAGGACAGTAAGATCTATGGCTAACGCTATAACTGCTGCAATATCGTCTGCATTAAATTGTCGTCTGCTGTTTTTTCTCAAAGTGACATAATGGACATTGTGACAGAAAATAAATGAATGACGAGTGACAAACAGCTTGAATCCAGATCAGACGTCGCGTTACGCGGCGTCTGATAGATGGATTCAAGCTGTTTGCAAATGTAAGCCAATTTCCCTCCCTATAACAACTCCCTCTGAACAACACACACAATCTTTGTCTCCTATTGGATGTCGTTGTAGAGAGGGAGCACTGTACTTGTTTGAAACAGCGTGGATCTAGATGAGGGATGCTGTAAATTAAACAGTTTTAAACTAAATGAGACGATTAAAGATCAATCGCCATTTTGTGAATTATTTCGTATTTTATAACATCGGGTGTGAACACATTTTATTAAGCATAAACTCCGTTAGGCAGAATAGTGGACACCGCTAGATCATCGATAAACTGCCCTACGCTAGCTTCACTGTGTATACCCGTACACAGGATATTGGTACCAGCGAGTATAGAGAATTATCCGGTCGCTCTGCAGTGCGTGTATGTTTTTCATGGTTTTATATCATAAAACGTCTATGATCAACATATATATAATACCGTATTAAAGAGTGATGTTTCTGTGATATGCTGATGTAAAAACTTTTCTGTTTTATTCACAGACACTCTCGTTAAATATATAAATATGCTGCCTAGTACCGGTAAATAACAACGATTGCTGACGAAAAATTATGATATCAACTGTTTCAAACGCTCCTGACTACAATGTTCACATGAAACACTTAGTCTATTTCATAAATATTCATGTAACTCACTAATACCACACTGTTGGGTCATGCTTTTAAGAATAGAATTGAAACAATTGTGTGTCATGTGTACGGCATCTTGGTTGTGAATGAAATATTACTGTACGGCATATTGATGTGTCACTGTACGGGGGTTTGCTACCAGTTATTTGGCCCTTAAAACGTTTTGCTCTGTCACAGTTCGTCCTCAGGGTGTTACGTTCAACCAAGGGTAGCCGTGTACCGAGAATAGTCTTCCTATTTATAAATTATATACTTTTCATTGTTAATTTACTTAAAATAGATAACTTTGATATAGAGCGGGAACACCTGATAAAATGAAATTGAAATGATGAATATACGTTTAACATATTCTAATAGCTGTTCACGTAACAGAATACTTTTGAAGCAAACGAGTAACTGTATCGGACTATATCTTATTCGAAGATTTCTATTTAAAACTTAACACACACAGAGTCAATAATGGTTGCGGTCAATTTATGATATCAAACTAATCTACCCACTCCTAAAATATTGAAATACACGTACACAACTATAATTTCCATCTGTGTTTTTCCATTTTGCACGAACATATCGTGCAGTCTGTTTACTGGGTTATGCGGTATCATTTATCACAGTGCAATCAGAATAAGCTGCCCGCTTTTAAGTGTGCGGTATTCAATTAAAAGACATTTCCTGATCTTTTTTCGGTGGTGACACAAAACCAGGTATAAAATCATGCAGCCATATGCGAGTTTTATCCTTACTGCTATCTTGTCCAGGGATATACTCAACCAAGCGTTTCATGTGAGGGCCATACCTTAAGTTTGTTAGTTTGATTAGTAAAACCCATTAAAAACATTGAGGGGTATTTGAGGGCCTCTCTAGACAACTTGAGATTACTGGCATTGACTTTGCACACTTTACTACTGTGTTATCTGTATTTTCACACAGTGAGAACAATGGGGGAGTCCATCAATGGACTGATGAAATGTCTTTAACCTAGAGTCCTTTTCTATAAAACTGCCGCGGCCGTGTTACACTTTCTTGTAATTCCTTATATTGCTAAATTATTGTCTGATTCAATAATGTCGTGTTCGAAGAGACACTAAATCCTTTTTTTCAATGCCAGTGCCAACCAGTTTGAATATAGATCAGAAGTCGCGTTAAAGTCATTTCCTGAAATACTTTCGGTGATAACACCAAACCAGGTTTAAAAGCATGCAACCCTGTGGAAGTTGTGCAGTTAGTGTTAACTTTTCTAGGGATAAATTCATTGAAGCGTTTCATGTGAGGCCCGTACCTTTAATTTGTTAGTTTGATTAAAAAAACATTAAAATAACTCTTGGGTGTGAGTATGGCAGGGCCTCTCTAGACAACTTGAGATTAGTGACATCTGCTAAGCACACTGTACTCCTGCTCTACCTGTATTTTCACGCCTATTGAGAACAACGGGGTGCATCAAAGGACTCTTGTCTTGTCTTGTCGTCTTGTCTTGTTCCAAACAGTTTGCAAATGTTATCCAATGAGCACTTAGGGTTACGTTTATTCGAATGAAAGAGTTAAAATTGATATTTGGCACACATGTTGCTCTGCGCGGACAGCACGCCTGTAATAAGGAACAATAACAGTAAGTGTACAATAACAGACATTAGAGGACAGTTTTTTTATAGCTCTGCGCGGTTGGTATATCCTTTAAACCCCTTTAATTACTCCATATCATGTTTTAATTTTGCAGACGGATGAGTACTTAAGGCCGGTTTAAAGTAAAGCAGAAAGCGCTAAGGTAGGACGCATTTTGAGCTACGTTCAGTCTGCTTTAAGCTACCATGGAATAACCTACGAACTGTTCGCCAAAACAGTTTAACTTCATCAGAGTATCTCATAAAGGATGTCGACTTTTCTAGGTCGAACCAGCGAACAACATCTGTGAAAAGCAAATATGTTATGGTTTTAATGGGAAATTTGCCTTCAGAGACCAGCCGATTGAATGCTATATAATCCTCAAGTTTGCCAGTCTGTTTCATTTCGTCGATGACGCTTCGTATCAGGGATAGTAATTCTTTATACTCCCGAGATTCCTCTACAACAGGCAATTCGGTGTCTTGCAACAAAAATTCTCATGTTCTTAATTATATGCAAACTTGCACATTTTTTTCAATGGAGAGTCTTTGGGTGTAAAGTATCGCTTAGATAGATTATCTTGTTGAGTTTCATCTATTATAGACATAACTCTCCCCTCCCCTCTACATTGTTCAGGTATAATATTGAAGTTGCACACTTTTTCAGAAAAAACAACACAGGCGAAGGTATTTTAATTCCTGATAGCCATGCATCTCTGTCAAGTGGGAAATTACCTCCCGGAACGTGGGTAGTTGTTCCTTACAGTACGAACATTTGTACAGGTCCATAATCTGTAAAAAGTAAATGACAATGTACAGAATATATACTTGTACAAATCAAACAGCCGTCGATTTCGATGTAGATTTAAGCAAGTTGCCGTACACTGGATTGAAAGGCTATTGCAATATGCCGTTCACTAGCGTAGCAAGTTGCCGTACACCTAACCAAATTTCATTTCGGGTTTTTAAAGCACATACGTCAAAAACAATAGTAAAAGTTTCATAAATTTCAACCAAGATAGCATAAATTACTCGTATAACATGAATATATCTCTTATACAATTATTAAAAAAAAAAATTACAATGATATTTTGTCAGCAACCGTTGTTATTTACCGGTACCAGGCAGTTTGTTTATACGTCTTACGAGAGTTTCTCTCGGTAAAACTGAAATGTTATGACATTAGCATGTTCCAGAAACATCTCGCTTTAATAGAAACTCATGAAAACATACCTGCACTGCAGAGCGATCTGCTAACAACTCTCGACTCGCTGGTACCAATATCCTGTGTACGGGTATACACAGTGAGCTTGCGATCCCGTCAATGTTCGGCTCTTACCGCTCGGTATTTACGGAAACTCCCGACGACTCTTTGAACATATTAATTTTATTTTCAATTTGAAAAAGGACCAAATTAACATTAACTTGCAATTCTTAAATTTATATCAAAAGAAAGAACAAATATTCAAGTATACGAACCCGTTTGCACAGAATTGATATCGATTTGTATAAATGCACAAGGTCTAGTTATATTAACCGTGTCGAGGCTTATTTTCAGCATTTTTCTCTTTGTTTAATGTGATTAAGAGGTGTCTTTTTCAACTTAAAAAAGGACCAAAATCTTATTAAAATATTTTTTCAAAACAAAGTTCATCATAAAGGAAAATGATTAAGCTAACACGGACCGTTTGCAAAGGAACGATATCTGTCCAGAAAAAAAGTTATTACAAGTTATGTAAAATTGCCCTTCTTATTTTAATGCGCGAAAATGAGAGCAAGTGAGCCACCTGAGTGTCCACTATTCTGTCCAACGTTCATCAAATACTGACCAAATAGACCGCCGTTTAACCCGGTATCTGGTCGAGCTCTGAACTCTAAACCGAAGTCTGATCGTGATCCAAACTGTTTGCATTTAGTCGCCTTTTGGCGCCAATGGCAGTGAAAGATTTTAACAAAAGTAGATCTACACCTACCTCCTCGCACCGTACATGTCATTAGAACCGTTATACGCCTTCAATATTTTCACCAGTTCATAATTGGTTTTCAATGGAAACTCTTGTCCTGTGAGGTTGATGAAATATTTCCAGAGTGTGCGTCTCTCATAGAGTGTTTTCATACACAAAAGGTTTGCATCTAAAACACTCATTGTTCCCCAAGTCACTGGTACTCTCGTTGGTGTCAAGAAAACATTGTTAAAGCATGAAGCGATCGACCGAACAGCGTTATAAAGAGCATCGCCACCATTACCGTCCACATGCACACAATAATAATTCTGAGGTCTGTAAATTGCTCGAAGAAGTCTTTCAAACTGTTCAATATCTTTGTATACTAGTATAGCAAATCCTATAGGAAATGCTTCTTCTTCTTCAGTCAACGACGCAACTATATATTTGCGGTCGGAAATGAATTTCGGACAGTCAGAAGTCATCCGAATGTAATCATTCGACTCTATGGATGTCCGTATCTTCTTTGAAGCTCGTAAAGCTTTGTAAATCTCCAGTTTATGCGTACCTCTAATAACAAGTTCACAATTAACCCTCTTGCCACGTTGTCCAGTGGAAATATTTTCTGTTTCAGTGCCGCTATGGTTTGTTGTTCGCAATTGTTTGTTTTGTGCCAATGACGGTCTTCTGTTTCCCGCCAAATAGACGTTCACCCACATCACAACAACGTCTTGAAATAATAACAAAACGACTGATAATAGAGCTATCATTAGAATTCGCTTCCTAAATTTAAGTCCCATAACTAGAAACTTTACGTCGTGTATAACATTGAAATAACCCTAGCTAAGATAAGTGACAACGCTTGAGACTTAATTAGAATCATCTTATATCAAAGATTATTTTATTTTACATTTAAAGGGACTCGCAACCGGATGGTGTACTTGTCAAAATAAAATAAAATACTTAAATTAAAGCAAATTTGTGGCATTATTTGGATTCTGACATTAAAAAAATATGATCAGTCCAAAAAAAGTCTCAAGAATCGTCACCGAATCTTAGATTTTTAGATATTTTCCATCGTTTTTCTATACCGACTAGTAGACGGTATAGTTGTTGCTGTTGCTTCTCTACACGGGCTCAGACATAAACACGAGCCGAATTACGAAGTTGTATGCACTTTCGATCGCTACACATTGAAAAACGTTAAATCGATCCGAGATAAACGGATAGTTCCGTGGTCCATTGGTCTAAGCGGTTTCCCCTATTTTGCCTTCTGTCCGCCAATGCCGGGCCCCGGGTTCGAATCCCACCAGAGACCAATATTTTTTTTTATTGAAATACATTTTTTTAAACAGAATTTCTTATCCTAAACTAATTCTTTACCATTTATATAAGCGTTTGACACATATTTACAAATTACTATTTTTAATGCACCATCTGGTTGCGAGTCGCTTTAATGTGAGAAGGCACATCTGTTGTGCGATGAACTGATATATTTTAACCTTTTGCCCTATGGCCTGTTTCTAGTACTAAAGACAGTTGATCACTTAAACCAGATTGAAAGTATTTAGCAGAATGCGCCTTTAATGCACATTCTGCTTTACTTTCAGTCTGCTTTAAGCTGTCGTCTGCTAGGATACAGCTTTTGCTACATGTTTATGACTGCAAAAATATGAACAATTTTCTTCAGCGGAGAATTAATAACATTGCACTAAACGGCGAATTTATGTGTATAGGGGTTAAGAAATATATGCAATTAACACAGTATGTAAACTCCGGTGTATCCCTTCCGGAAGCTGCGATCAACGAACCGACAAAATGTCACGAAATAGACCACACTCCAGCGAAACGAGTAAGATTTAGCTTTATTTTACAGCCCTGTGTTAAAAAATAATTGTAAGATATGGTCCAGTACACTTACAAGATAAATTCCTTTCAGGTCACCAACTGTCTTCCGAATCTGAAGCAAGATCTCTCTGAAATAAGCTTCTGATCACTGCCATTGCCTACTGACTCGCCGTAGAAGAGTGATTTAAAACTGTTCCAGCGACCCCTGAAGTTAATTTCTGCTGACACATTACTATTAAACACTCGCAACTAGAAAAAATTAATGTAACCGAAGTGTCTGTTAATGAAAAATAAACAGAAAAACAAAACATAATGCGATTTCTACAAACTGGAATGGTGTATGACTAGCTGCTTATTGATTGAATATCACTGTATGACCAGTTGTGATTTTACTGTATGTTAGCTGTGATTTATATACTCTTTACCCTATATTACATCAAACGTCTTTTTGGTAGAAGGTTGACATATTGTATGATCACTATGGTGTGACCCAGGTGTACTTTGCCCATTCTTAAGCTTATGTAAAGACTATTCGAGTGTCAATCCTGTCCACTGGTCAATATTATCAATCCATTTTCTTTTCTGTCTTCCTCGTCTCCTCTTTCCTCCTACTGTTCCTTGTAAAAAAGACTTTGAAAGACCACTAGATCGAGTGATATGGCCGTACCATTTCATCTTCCACCGTTTTACTATAAATGGAGAAAAAACAAACTTTGTTGACCTATATGGTTAACTACTAATTGTCTGACTTGTTCATTGGAAACGTGCTCCACATACAAGATGCCCAAGATGGTCCGGAAACATCTCATCTCATTTTCTTCTTAAGTTCAGGTGTCAGTGTTCAGCTCTCACACGCTTAAAGAAAAATTGACAGAACCAATGCACGCATAAGTCTGATCTTGCGTTTCGTTGTGATCCTGGTGTCTGTCAAAATATGCTTTAGTCTTGTGAGTGCTGCTGTTGTCTGTGTCCACCTTGTTAGAACTTCTGACTTGAAACCCTCGTCATTGATAATTTAGCACCTAGGTATTTAAATTGATGTACTCTTCTAAGTGTCTGGTCATGAACTTTAATGCCTGTAGTGATGGTGTTATTATTGTTTGTCATTTTCTTCGTTTCTCTGCGCTGATTTACATTGCGAATTTCGTTGCGGCACCGTCAAGCCTTTCAACCAAGGAAGCAAATTTTCTTCACCAACCACCAATCTATCAATATCATAAGCGATACTTATTGTTCCAGCATGTTCTTCAAGGGCTTCGTTCATAAGTTCTTCCAGGAAAATGTTCAATGAAGAAGGGACAAGTAGGCATCCCTGTCGAACTCCAATTGATGTATAGAACAAGTTCCATATTGTTTGGAGAAGAACTTTACTGGTTTTCTTTTCATAGAGTTTTAAATGGATTTGATCAGTACTCATACAAACATTGAATTAAACTTACTGCTATCTATTTGGGTAGTGTTCATTAAATAGAATTTATGTTGAACATATTAGATGCATAAGTCAGAGACTTATAGGGAATTAAACGGGGTAGGGGTGTAAGCAATAAACATGGCTAAATTTCCACACTTTGCCGCACACCCACTCTGCTTAAAACTTGCTGTAATTCACTTTTACTTGCAGGATTTTGATAAAAAAAAAAGTAATGATGCATCTGAGGCCGCTCCTTTCAAAACTGGCATATTTGTTCACCTGTAGCCCAATCTATGTATTCTAGGGATAAATTTTCTTGAAAATAAAGCAAATTTTATGTGAAAATCATCGTTTCGAGGAATCAAAATCTACATTGAAGCATTTTCTGCGAATTGGTCTTACTTTTACATTAGATTTATATTGATATTATAAACATACTAAGACAACCACCACTTCACCCCACTTCGTATAACGAACGCAGAATTTTTAAACATACCATAATTGCTCGTTACGTCTAAATATAGAGTCCGGTAAAGTGAGAAAAGTCAGGTAGAGTTGAATTCAAGCATGCTGGTGCTTATTTAGTGTAAAAATGCATTCAAATATAAAATTCCACATTATAGTCTCAAATATCATGTTTTCAGTAATATTCCCATACTGGCGATCCCCAGTTTGGTCGACGTAGAGTCAGTTAGAGTCAGGTGGTGTAGTAAGGGGCTATATGTGTGTGTGTGCGTGTATTTTCATTAATTCAATACATTCAGTGAAGACAGTTAAAGACAAGGAAGGTATTGAAACAACATACAGATTAAAAACACAACGTTACATTTAGATTCACAAGTGGGTGTAGTAAAAGGGGTTTCAACTCGCTCTATAATCATAAAAGACACCTGGCATCCAACGACAAAGTATTGGAGAAGTGTAGTAAATGTCCTGCTACATTCCAATACAAGAGCTGTCTGCGAGATAATACTAGTTTCCAACACGATTGCACATGTGGGGTTTCCATAGACATTTTATCATTGTCAATAGAAAATGGGACCTCAGGCTATACAAAAAGTGTTATTCAAACCAATATACCGTGTCTCACCTGGGTCCAAAAGGTTTGACACTCGTCAGAATAAGTTGTTATGTAATATATAACGAGTAAATTGCATGGGTGTTCGTTGCCTTCGTTTTATAGATTCACTAATATAAATACTTAACACCCGACCTTGTTTCGTAACGAAGACAGTGCTCTCAGCTAGTCATACAGTTAATTTATGATAAATCACAGCTAGTTATACAGTCACATTGCAGCTGGTCATACAGCCTGTGAAATTAGGTCAGATTTATTTATGACAAAGTATTCGTGTAAAATTAATATTTTCATGGTACATTATACATTTTTAGGTAGATAGTTAATTCATTTTGCCATTTCAATCATGCGTGGTGCGGAAATACTTCAATGGACGGAATTTACGATACTTCTTTGAAGCACCTGTTGTTTTCACTTGATACGCATCGATGATCATGTCAAAAATGCGATGTTTATTTATCACAACATTGTAGGAAGAGGTGTGTTGAATGTTTTAAACTGTATCACAATCGTAGATGGTGTATTTTATATAAGCTAGCGTGTTAAATTATTACAAACTTAATCGTCAAAGTGGTCTGCATCCATCCGTCAGAGAAAATATCGGTAAACATCTCACTTCGCTGATCGCAGCTTCCGGAAGGGATACACCGGAGTTAACCCTTCTCCCGAATTTACCGTATATTGACTATTTTTTAAAACAGTGTAGACCTATATCAGACATATGTGTGGTCAGGATCTGCACTGTTTTCGTATAAGATATGTCAGATACATGTATATGTATGAGCTCTTTTGGGAGAAATATTCCTTATTTGAAGTTATTTCATTATCCAATTTGACAGTTTTAGTGATAAGTATCCATAGCCGGCAGTTTTTCTATATACATAAAATCTCTTTATTACGATCACTAAAATTAATGCGAGTTAATTGTATCAACTACAGGTGACAGCTTAAAGCTGGTTGACAGTAAAACAGATATATCTGTTTTACTGTCATCTTGCTTTAAACAGATGCCTGTCTAATACGCGTAATGATTAACATAATTTAGTGGTCGTAAAAGAGAGGTTTTATTGTACAAAAGCATTTGATTGGTCAGATTTGAGCCTAGGGTCAAATCTGACCAATTAAATGCTTGAGAACACACTCAAACTCAACTCAAACGCTTTATAACTATGGACCCTGGTCTTATCTGAAATAACTGGCTCATCGATATACGGTATTTCTAATTAATGATATCACATATTTGTTTTATTAGGTGATATCACTTATTTGAATGAATTACATGTATATCACTTGTTCAAAACTTCAAATATGTGATATCATATACATGTTTTAACTTTCTGAATAAGTGATACCACTTTTTCGAATGAGTGGTATTACCTATTGAACGAGTGATATCGTCTATTTTAATAGGTTATTTCACCAATAATACGGCGTAAAACCTTCATAGCAACAACAACAATGAACTTCAATCAACATCACCTCCCAAAACGTACGAGACACACGCATACCTGTACGCCCCGCACCTGCACACACCAACATTCCTGTATATTTGATGTTGCCCAGTCTTCTAAGACGGCCCCGCGGTTGTTTACTTTTTCTCATTCTTAAGGGTGTATCAATGTCATAAGCCATTTTTTCAAAGTATTTAACTTTTTTTCTAACATTGTTTTTTTGGAAGAGCTGTTTATGATGAATGAAAAAATGAAAAAAAAAAAAATATGGTGGTGTCCTTGTTTTTGAGCTACAGCGATTTGAAAAAGGTATGTCAAATTTGGACTTTTTTTTCAAATTTTACCCATTCAGGGTACAAGCTTCAGTAAAATTTATTTCGAAACAAAACAAACATGATAATTTGGGTTTCCATTATTTATTTCATGTCTATGGTGGTATTTTCACATATAGAAACCAAATTTAGACAAAGCAGGCACCAGGTTTGAACAATATCGATCCTTGAATATCAAAAATATGCTTTGTATAGGGCATGATTTTATTAGATTTTTTATTTTATGAAAAAAAGTAAAAAAAGTTTGAAAATGAAATAGTTCTAGTATTTAACTTTTTCTTATATTCTACCAGATGAAAGCCCATGCTAAGGCAGTTCAAAATATGAAAAGAAATTGAAAGGTCAGTGTTGAAAATTTTGAGTTATTAAAGTAAAAAGAGTTATCTCCCCTTACAAAATTTACAAAAAAGTACCATATCGATGCTATTTAGAGCTTTATAAATTTCATATTTGGTGCCTTTTTTTTCTTAAATTAGTTTTTGTATGAAGAAATACTACCATAGATAGGAAATAAATAACACAAAACCAAATTATCATATTTGTTTTCATTTAAAATGGATTTTATTGAAGCGGGCTGTTTGAAATGGACAAAATAAGAGGAAGTGGGTGGGGTAAATTTTACATGGCCGTAGAGCCAACTGTTGTTCACCAAAATGTACACTTTTTCTATTTTTTCATTCATCTTAAATAGCTCTTCAATACAAAACCATCATAGAGTGTTTTCATATACTTTGAAAGTTTCCCAAAGTCATGACATTGATACACCCTTAATGTTATCACACATCTAAAGGTTATGACCATTCTAAAAATGAAAATCATGTAGAGCCTTTTAATTTACAGTAAGAATAATAACAAAAAGTTTCGACTGTTACTAAAATATATATATATTGATTTTTTTTCTTTTTGCTTGAAACATTTGATGAAGACTGGCATGGTTTAATTTTGCTGCCATGCATTGCATTGTGTTTTCATCACGTTTGGTTTTACAGTGCTCCCTCCCAACAACGACCCTCCGAACAACGATTCCCTCCTTACAACAATGCTTCCTTCTGTTCCCAAAATCAAGTACATTTTGTCCAAACCCTTTAATGGCTGCAATATCGTCTGATTAAAATTGCCGTCTGCTGTTTATTCTTAAAGTTACGTAAATTATATTTTGACAGAAGAAACATAAAGACGAAACAGTTTGAACCAAGATCAGACGCCGCGTAACGCGGCATCTGATCTGGGTTCAAACTGGTTGCTTATTGTTTTCCCTCCCTATAACAAATCCCTCCGAACAACACACACACTCTTTTTATCCCGTGTGAGTGTTGTGGTAGAGAGGGAGTAGACTGTACATACACAGAAACGTATTAACTGATATTAATCGGCAAAACAAAAGAACATGAGTCGGTAGACAGAAAATAAGAGATAGCAACAGCTTGGCAAATACCTTATATAATTATATTTACCTTACTGTTTCATGTTTCTTACATAAATTTCCGCTTGACATATTATTGGCTTTATTTTAGGTGCACGGGTCACTTTTCAGACAGTTGTCGTTCGTTTATATGGTACTACGATAATGTTGATGATGATTTCTAAGAAGGATTTACGTCCATTTAAGGATGCTTCATACCTCTAGGGCGCCGTTTTAGTTTCTAATTTTATGCAAATTTTGTGATATCACAATTTCGAATATCGTTAAAATTACTCCAAAACAAAAATGTCGCCAAAATATGTCCGTACTACCGAGAATTTGCTGAAACTTTGGTGAAACTTTATTGAAATATATCTGTATAAGGTCCACGGACAGCATTAACATTTATACAAATAGTAAATATACATATAAGTAGGAAGGTCATTAGTTGGGAATACGCAAATTCATTTGAAATTTCCAAAATTGAGTTTAAGCCTAAATAAAAAGTATTTCCTTTGAATAAACATATGTTAACCTAAATTCGTTCCATATATAGCCATGTATATCGCCTGACAATTTAGGTCAGGTCCTAGGTAAGTCGGCCTTTGATCATAGTCTATGCTGCCGCGAATTCACTCTTTCAATTTGTATATTGATTTGTCATAATAATTAACAAGAAGTATCGAGATTACATTTAAAATCCATGTTTTATTTGGTTTGCGTAAGTATCTCCTTTATAACTCCTATATGGCTTATCCTGACTTGACAGACATGTGCAAAAAGGTTGGACCTCGGCCCAGCGCTTAAAAAGCGTTTGAGTTGAGTCTGAGTGCGTTCTCGAGCATTTGATTGGTCAGATTTGAGCCTAGGGTCAAATCTGACCAATTAAATGCTTGAGAACACACTCAAATTCAACTCAAACGCTTTATAACTATGGACCCTGGTCTTATCTGGAATAACTGGCTCATCGATATACGGTATTTCTAATTAATGATATCACATATTGGTTTTATTAGGTGATATCACTTATTTGAATGAATTACATGTATATCACTTGTTCAAAACTTCAAATATGTGATATCATATACATGTTTTAACTTTCTGAATAAGTGATACCACTTTTTCGAATGAGTGGTATTACCTATTGAACGAGTGATATCGTCTATTTTAATAGGTTATTTCACCAATAATACGGCGTAAAACCTTCATAGCAACAACAACAATGAACTTCAATCAACATCACCTCCCAAAACGTACGAGACACACGCATACCTGTACGCCCCGCACCTGCACACACCAACATTCCTGTATATTTGATGTTGCCTTCTAAGACGGTCCCGCGGTTGTTTACTTTTTCTCTTTCTTAATGTTATCACACATCTAAAGGTTATGACCATTCTAAAAATGAAAATCATGTAGAGCCTTTTAATTCACAGTAAGAATAATAACAAAAAGTTTCGACTGTTACTAAAATATATATATATTGATTTTTTTTCTTTTTGCTTGAAACATTTGATGAAGACTGGCATGGTTTAATTTTGCTGCCATGCATTGCATTGTGTTTTCATCACGTTTGGTTTTACAGTGCTCCCTCCCAACAACGGCCCTCTGAACATCGATTCTCTCCTTATAACAACGTTTGCCGCTGTTCCCCAAACAAGACAATTACTTGCAACCATTTCACGGCTGCAATATTGTCATTCTGCTGTTTTTCTTAAGTTATAAACAGGACACTTTGACAGAAAAAACCCAACATAATGACAAGTGACAAACATCTTGAATTCAGATCAGACGCCGCGTTATGCGGTTTCTGATCTGGTTTAAAGCGGTTTGCAAATGTACCCCCCCCCCCCCATAACAACTCCCTTCGAAAAATATTTGTCTCCCATTTGGGTGCTGCTGTAGTGAGTGAGCACTGTATATAATCAACACCGCTGGAATTTTTGAAAATGAGTTAACCACTTCACTGTCTCGGCGTAATTTGCATTAAACAATTGTCGTCTACTTTTATTTATCAAATTTAGAATTAATGTATTATGAAAGTATTGAAATGAGTGTTCAACAGTTGAGAATCTGACCAGACACCGCAAATAACCAGTGTAGATCTACTCGGGGAGAGAAATGTCTCTTAATCTACATGTTTGTATCAAATATAATATTTATATATTTGCACACATTTGGAAATAAAAGATAAATGTCAAAGGAGCACATTTCAACAATTTACTTTCAGTATTATACACTGAAAGGATATACAAAGTCAACCTGAGTTTTTAAATAAATCATAGGCCTACGGTGGACATAGACACGTTGAAACAAAAATAGAACCTTTACCACCATATTGATACTGAGCCTAAATTCCCCCTTAAACCCATTACCCCATAAATACGTCTTTTTACGTCTTTAATTTATTCTTCCACTAAAAAAAATAGTCCCACTTCATGCAGTAATGAATGTGTAACATAAGAAATATTTCCTAAATCCTAGCAGATGATAGCTTAAAGCAGGATGAAAGTAAAGCCAAATACGCTTTAAGGCGCATTCTGGTTTACTTTCAACCTGCTTTAAGTGGTCACCTTCATGGTCTTCAAAACTAGAAACAGACTATGGGATAATGCAGAGATAGTGTATACACTGTCTCTGGATAATGGGTTAAAGTAGCTTCTGCTCGTCGCGATTTCAAAAAGTTTACTAAATTTTGCAAACAATGATTTGGATGCAGAGTGATACCGCGCAATGCGTCATCTGATCACTGATCAGGATCCAAACTGTTTGACACGCGTGTCTGTCTTTCTTGAATTGAAAATGCCTAATAAAATCATAGTTAAGAAAGTTTTTAAGAAACGGTGGTTTATAAGCAGACAATATAACAACAACGAAATCCCTTGGGTTCCAATAAAAACTGTTTAATCCAATAACAGTGAGCAAACAAATTTTGAGTATAAAATTTTGTCTGCTTGTATAAATTTTACAGATCGACTGGAAAGGAGTCGTTATACGATTCTCTAGCATGACGGAGGCACTCTTAAAATGTAAACTCTGGGACAACTGGGTCTTAATTCCTATTCCGCTGAGCTAATTACGGTCTGGTTAGATCCCAGCTTATTATTTGGAAGAAGAAGAAGAAGAAGAATCTCTTCTGATATAAGCATACTTTTATTTATTAAATTCAGGATTGGAAAGTTATGACTGATTCAGTGACTGCATACAGGGACATATATAACTAATGTCCCTGCTGCGCACAGGACAAGACGGAAATACGCCCGGGGTCGAAAAGACTCGGGACGAACTACACTTCGTATCCTCTCCACTCTGAAAACAACATTGGCGAAGAAAGATGGCTGCACCACTCGAAGAAATTCTTGGCAGATTATTACTGCCAGACAACAATGCTATACAACAGGTATAGAAACTTCAGTTGTAATTTGAAGTGGAAAATGATAAACGTGTTTACTTTCATAAACCGATCAGTGATAGTAGGTAAGAGAACAAAGAAATCGAACTTTCTTTTTCTCCACGTGATAGAATGTCTGTCATTTAGTAAAGAAAACGCGGGAAACGTCAGAAACTTAATATTTTTTTTAGAAAAAAAAATATTAATAATAGATCTAAATGAGTTATGACATTCCATCAAAAAAAATAAAATTAAAAAAACTCCTTCCTCACATCCACGTTAGATTGGGACCACCTGGAAGAAACGACTGAGCCCACCAACAGTGGAGAGTACCTTTCCCCCCACTCCTCTTCCCCTCCCTCTTCCCCCTCCCCTCCCTCTTCCCCTCCCTCTAGGGCACCTAGTGGTTAACCCTTTCCCCCATAGAAGCACCTTTTAGCGCATTCACTTTATTCTTGCCCTGAATAAAATAGTTCCAATTTATACAATCATAAATATGTATAATACAAAATAGTTTTTATACTCTAGCAGATGATAGCTTAAAGCAGGCTGAAAGTAAAGTAGAATGCGCTTAAAGCGCATTCTGCTTTACTTTCAACCTGCTTTAAGTGGACACCTATATTCAATACTAGAGATATGCTATGTGGGAAAGGGTTAAAGGGAACAGGGAAGCTGTTGATAAGCTACGTATTTCAGGGGCGTAGCCAGTGATACACACTTACGCACATGCGTAACATCAATTTGACAAAATGAAAAATCAATCGTGGCCAAATATGGCATAAAAAAATCGAAGGCTAAGGAGGCAGTCCCGGATTTACCGGGGGCACATGCCCCCCCCCCCCCCCCCCCCCCCCCCCCCCCCAGCTGGGCCGTTTTTGTTTTTTTACTTCCTTTTATATTTGTTTTTACTTCTGATTAATCTAGCTGTTGGCGTGTGCCCCTTATTTAGCCCCTTCGAATCACACGTCTGGAAACTACAGGGGTCCCAGGCGGCACACGTTTGGTAGTGTGTCCAATACATTTAATCATGGTTGATAAGCGCTTGAGAGTCTCAGCTATATCTAGTCCAAACCAATAGACGCGTTGATGAATCTAGCGTCCAAATTTAATTGCTCAAAAGCCCATAGCAAAAGTGATACAGTCAAATATTGCTTTTCCACACTGAAAACGGACTATAACTTGAACAAAACTTAACTATAATAACATTTGTCGGAATAGAATATTCTTAATTACCCCTGTCTCACGTAAATTCCAATCTAAAAACGTCAATCGAGAATCTGCCACTATCAGCCACCATCTTGTTATTGTTGTTGTTGTTTTTTAGATCACGTGACTGGTGGGTGCATGTAGTATAGAATCGGCATGTAAAAAATTAAACGAAATACATTTTATATATTTTTAACAGTGCGGTACGAAACTCCAGACCCGAAACAGAACCCCGTACCATTGCGAAAATTACGTTGTTTCTTTAGTTAATTTTATGGATTAATCTCAGCGGAGCTGTAAAGTATCTATTTAGACCCACAGGTACTTGACACATAGATCGAGCTCTATTACCAATAAAAAAGAAAAAACTAATAGATCTTTATTTATAGTGGATCTAAAGCATAAATAAATAAAATAACTGTATTTTTACAGTGTCCGATCGAATTTAATCCATTTCCGAAAAAAAGTTTTTTGTTTTTTTTTTTGTTTTTTTTTGAGGGGGGGAGGGGGTGGGGGGATAATAGATGTAGATCTATCTGTCTGTTTAGACAGAGCATTTAAACATTCTCAAACAATGATAAATTGTCAGAAATCTTGGTTCAAAGTATATGAAAACACCCAATGATGGTTTTGTATTGAAGAGCTATTTAAGATGAATGAAAAAATAGAAAAAGTATACATTTTGGTGAACAACAGTTGGCTCTACAGCCATGTAAAATTTACCCCACCCACTTCCTCTTATTTTGTCCTTTTCAAACAGCCCGCTTCAATAAAACCCATTTTAAATGAAAACAAATATGATAATTTGGTTTTGTGTTATTTATTTCCTATCTATGGTAGTATTTCTTCATACAAAAACTAATTTAAGAAAAAAAAGGCACCAAATGTGAAATTTATAAAGCTCTAAATATCATCGATATGGTACTTTTTGGTAAATTTTGTAAGGGGCGATAACTCTTTTTACTTTAATAACTCAAAATTTTCAACACTGACCTTTCAATTTCTTTTCATATTTTGAACTGCCTTAGTATGGGCTTTCATCTGGTAGAATATAAGAAAAAGTTTAATACTAGAACTATTTCATTTTCAAACTTTTTTACTTTTTTTCATAAAATAAAAAATCTAATAAAATCATGCCCTATATAAAGCATATTTTTGATATTCAAGGATCCATATTGTTCAAACCTGGTGCCTGCTTTGTCTAAATTTGGTTTATATATGTGAACATACCACCATAGACATGAAATAAATAAAGAAAACCCAAATTAACATTTTTGTTTTGTTTTGAAATAGATTTTACTGAAGCTTGTACTCTGAATGGGTAAAATTTGAAGAAAAAAAATCCAAATTTGACATACCTTTTTCAAATCGCTGTAGCTAAAAAAAAAGGACACCACCATATATATTTTGTTTCATTTTTTCATTCATCATAAATAGCTCTTCCAAAAAAACAATGATAGAAAAAAAGTTTAATACTTTGAAAAAAATGGCTCATGACATTGATACACCCTTATATATATTTAATTTAGGGGATTGCAAAGATGGTCAGATTTTGACATGAAACTATTTGCTTCAATGCAATTAGTTCAATCTCTTTTTTTGGCCAATAAAAAATTGGACGTCAGAAACGACCTAAAACTTTTACATGCACCTTTTCGTTATAAATTCTCGTACTGTGCCGTTATTTGACTGAATTTGGTGAAATAATTGATAAAAAGTAGATATTGTGAAATTAATAATTTCCTGAGGACACCACAAGAGAATACCGGTGATCTAGTCTATCTTAGCAGCAGTTTAAGTTGATAGTTGAGACTACCTGTTGGATCCCCGTTGTGTATCTTGTCTTTATATATACGGTAAAAAAAAAGTCTGCTAAAAAAAAATTTTTTTTTTTTTTTTTTTTTGGTAATAGATCTAGATCTATGTTTCAAGTACCTGTGGTTGTAACTTATCAAATGCTCATGTAAGGAAAATTACAATCTAGACATCAAGTCCATATTATATGTAATTTGAGTTTCATATTAATTGACAAAATTTAATTCATAATTACGGGATTAGCTTCTTATTCATAATCATATGCTATAATGTATTTACTTTTTTATCATTCCTTATTTATAGTCGTTTTGCTTTTGTTTACATACATTTGTTTATATAGTCGGTTATAAAAGCTCTTCAGATATTATGTTACTCGTATGTCTTGCCGACCCAAAGTAAATTTTATGTTATGCGATGTGTCATCCATGCCCTTCAGGCCTTTGATTTTATTGACTGGTTCGTTTAATAAAAACTCATGAAATTGTTTTAGCCTTACCTTTAACCTCTCTATTTTGAAGAGTAGCATGATTTGTCGTTTGCTGGATATTTAGGCATGTGTTAGATTTAAATGATGGAATAACACGCAATTGTAAGTACTACTTTACTTTTTCTTATAACAGAAGCAATATTAGACAATATTTGATGACATGCATTAAAAAACTTAGCCCCAACGTGTTCAAATTAAGAGAAAAAGGTGATTTTGAATTCCGGCTCAAACCTCGGCGTAACTTGCTATCGCAAAACAGCCATTTTGTGAAAGACCCTGGTTCGAGCTGAGGAAAAAAAAAGTTAAAAATCGACATAATGAACGTGAAATGATAAAATTTCGAACGCAGGGTCTTTCTAGAAGGACTAAGCTATATCTACCTAGCAAGCGTTTTGGCGAATTGGATCATTGTTTTAACAGGTCCCTATCTTGGCAGACGAAATTTGGTTACTATGGAAATGAAAGATCTTATATAAGGAAAACTATAGATCACGCACTGTTACCGTATATTAGAAGTCTGCGACCATATCATCGTCAACACTGGCTACAGAAAGATGCGTAACCACAGTAACTTAACTGTTACCCCATAGCATGCTTCTAGTTATTATTATTATATATTATTATACCAGATTTATATAGCGCTCTTTTCACACAGGGATTGTGCGTTCAAAAGCGCTTTACATGAAATAACACTTATGTACCTATAAATCGTGAAAAGACAAAATAACTACAATTAGATCTGAAATAAAACATGAATAAACATATAAAAGACAGTCCCCCAAAACGGCGATCACATTACCCCCATCAATCAGCAATGAACCGACCGGCTAAGTATTGCAAGGTTGAAAGGTGACCATAACTTCTTCAGTGGAGGAATAAATTAGAGGCATATTTATGGGGAAATTGATTAACCCATTACCCATTAATTACGCTTTTTACACCTTTAATTGATTATTTCACTTAAAGCAGACTGAAAGTAAAGCAAAATGCCCCATTTGGTTGCATTCTGCTTTACTGTCTAAGTGTTCAATTAATCTTCCAAACTAGAAACAGGGCATGGGGTAACAGGTAAACAACTTTAATATAGGTAAAAAAATTCTGAGCTTACATTTAATTGGACTTGTTTCGTTACGCGTTTCAGGAGAGAAAGAGTTAAGTTTCAAAATGCTCAGAGTTTACTAGATCTCGATTACCTTTTACATTACAGTGTAGACCCAGACCAGAGGGAATGTTTAGCCAGGTCCTTAGAAACAGGGGGAAAGGGGGGTATTTTACCCATTTTGAATGCGTGAAACACCCTCAGAACGCACCAGAGACCATAAAGGAATAAAACGTTTTCCGAAGAAAGCATTCCCTCGGAATTTCCTGTTAAGAGTACATAAACAAATCCGAGTGGGTAGGTGTATAGACTTGGAAACATAAGTCGAACATTAATATCCTAGATTAAATAATTTATGTTATGTTGAGTCGAATACACGAGCCAACCTTAGAACGTACCTAAGACGATCTCAGCTTGGGTCTGCACTGTTTGTCATTTTGTAATGAAACCACGTTTTATAATGTCAAAAAATGGACTTGCCGTAATTTGATATTTGAGAGAGAATGGGTTAAATTTGCAAAACCTGTGACAAAGTGTACACGGTCCAGATCAGATGGCTCATAAAAGAGCTCTCGATCAGCGTCTACACTGTTTGTCATCATAAATAATATATTCTCCAAACAATTTTTTCATAGTGGAAACTGGAATTATCCATTTGGTGTTTTAAGGGAGACTGGTATGTTTGAATATATTGTAATTTAATTACAGTATGCTATATAGTGACAAGAACTCTTGTCCTGTACAAACTATGCAGACCAAGATCAGAGGATTCGTAAATGAGCCGTCTGGTTAGGCTTCGTAATTGTTTTTGTCATGTTGTATCTGAATATGTTATCAGCGTAGTAGTGACTTGAAAACCTTGTTCTGTTCAAACTGTGTAGACCCAAACCAGGGGGCTAATAAAAGCTCAGAGTCTGCACTGTTTGACATTTTGTAAGAAATTGTAGAAAACAACCTTTACCAAAGTAAACGAGAGCACCGCAAATGGTATATAAAACGCCCACTAGCAAAGACATATATATATAACTTTATCAAAATATATTCCAATTTGTAGACACTAGAGCATAAGCAATACATGTACTAAAATAAAGCCTTTTCTAGCATATCTGAGTACACCGAGGGCAGATAACTCTTGATACAATGATCCAATTTCAATAATAATCAACCACTCTAATAAACTTATACTTCTATGATTATACTGTGGGCAAATATAATCAAAATCCTTTCACAACTGTAGTTGCTTTAGTGGTAAAAACTGTTAAATAAGCCTTTAAAGCAGATCTGAGTACATCAAGGGCAGAAAACTATGTAACGACAAATCAAATGAACCTTTAATTTCACTCAGCTTTAGATAGATCCTTCCAACAGTTTTCCGAGAAAACTCCGGACAAGCTTTTTATAGCATATTTGAGTATATCAAGGGCATTTTACTCTGTAACGACAAATCGAATGAACCTCAAACTTGACTCAACTTCAGATCTTTATGCTTAGAACATGTGTGTGAAGTTTCATTAATATCCTAAAGAATGCTTTCGGACAAAACAAATGTTGACGGACCAACGAACGAACGGAGAGGGTCATGCCAATATACTACCTTTAGAGATGGGCGTATAAAAATGGAATTGTTTAAATTGGAAAATGGAATTTGCCATTTGATGTTTCTAGGGAGAGTCATTCAAGGTACACTGTCATTTTGTGGTATATAGTAAGAACAGAGCCTTCAATTTAATAGTAAAATGGGCACGACATATATTTAATCAAACATTGAAACTGCCCATTTGATGTTTCAAAGGAGAATGAGTTATGTTGGAAAATGCTAACAGTGTGCTAGTAGAAAACTTGTGATCTACAGAGAAGACCCATATCAGAGGGTTCTTAAATGATCCCTCTGTTCAGGGTCTGCACTGTTTGTCACTATACAGGCTGTCTGAATGGTATTGTGATATCCCTCGAGGTTTGTTCGCAGTACCTTTCTGATACATGCTTTAATTGTACAGCTGAAATTTGGTTTACACATTGTTTTGATGAACTGCACATTGAGAGTCATTTTGTGCTCTAATACGCTCGTATTGTAAAAAGTAAAACTTTTAATCATAATAATTTATGGACATGGCGTATAATTTTATTAACCATTGGCTTTGTCCATTTGGTGCTTCAAATGAGAATAATTTAAGTTTGAATGGGCCTACAGTTTACCACGGTCCAGTGACTGGAAACGTGCTCTGTACAGATTTACCCAGACCCAGACAGACTAGCATCAGCACTTTTTGTCATTATACGATCGTCTGACAGGTTTGATGGTGTCCATCCAGGTTTTCTGCACCTTTCTCATACATGTTTTGACATATATGAAGCTGAATTTTGGTATATGCACTGCACATTCAGAGTTCCCATTCACGCACAGATGTACGTGATTCACGTATAATTTAGAAAAATCACGCATAAAATCAATGCGCTGAACGTGCATGCACGCACAGATTTTATGTTGCAGATAATGCCGAAATCGGATGTAAGAAGACCATTATATTAACAAACTACAAAATACAAGTTAAACGTCAAAGTCCGACGAGTCAATTTGGATTTGTTTTCATTTTCCTTATAGTGTCTGTCAGGCGCTTGACAATTCTTATCATTCTTAATACGTAAAGCGCCTGGTTCACCCAATCCGATGATTTAGCGGTTTAAAATAGATTGTGGGATTTCCCGTCTCTGTGCCTAATAAAGTCGCTATTATTTTTTTTAAATAAATTTTGATTTATAAGAATTCAATACTTATTATGGGGAAGACGTGTTCGAAAAATGCTGATAAATGATTAAAAAAAAAGTCCGGTCATAGGTCTATTTCTTGTCACTTTCGATTTCAAAACAGCGACGCCATTTTTTATGCAAAATCCGACAACACAGTCGAAAAACTGGACGGGTTATCATATGTATTTTATCCCGTCTATTGACAATGACAGTCTTAGCATAGGCCTACGCATTTGTGTAGTCTGCAAATGTCGGCTAAGTCGGTTAAGAAATAATGTGAGAGATATGTACAGTACACATTGAAACAAATGAAATAAAAATTTATCGGCGGAACTACACATTTCCAAAGATCATTCCTGGTGCGTATCCATTGTTTGAATAACAGATTGCTACTTTTACGATATCGCAACTAACTTTGTAATAGAAGAAACAGAAAAACGTTTCATATGCACCCTCTGAAATTTGTCTGCACCCCCAAGAATTAGCCCTAGAGGGTACATGCACCCTCAAAATATAAAGCCTGTGGGAACCCTGACATTGAGTTTACGTGTTGTCACAGGTCATCAACTTCTGTCGTATAATACCACTTTTGGGGTGTTTGGATATTTACATCATTCTATTGATGTAAATTTTCTTCTTAGAATGCCCCCAGAATGTATAACTTAAAAAAATGTCCGACCCTAAATTACAGAGTTCTGAGAATCGATTTTTCTTTTTCTCAAGTTTACGTATAAATCTTCTTTCTGTCTTATGAAACCACTTTTTTGGGGTGTTTCAGAGGGATGTTAACATCATTCTGGAATGCCCTCAGCATGCACCATTTTGATGTTAATTTTAAAAAAATTTCTGGGGGAGGCCCCCCATACCCCCCTATGGGAGGGGTTCCACCCCTCCCATACCCTCCCCAAGTGTGCCCCCCCACTCAGAAATTTCTGGATCTGGGCCTGGGAGGGTTAGGGTTTTTCTTCGGATTTTTATTCCAACTGATGGCAGCTTAAAGCAGGCTGAAGTAAAGCAGAATGTGCCTAAAGGCGCATTCTGCTTTACTTTCAACCTGCTTTAAGCATCACTTGCCTTAAAGACTAGAAAAATACTTTGGGTAAAAGCTATAACTCGGAAGAGCGCGCTAGAAAAGTCGAAAATTTTGAAATCTTCGGATTTTTTTTTATCAAATTAGGGCAGCCTAGCTCTAGCAGAAATGGACATTGGTGGCGAAATAACGCAGCTTTGATAAAAATTGTATGGTTTACATTTCAGGGGTTGCACTAACAGCAGTACGGGCGTATATAACGTCCAAAATTGAGGTCCATACGTCCAGATTTAATCTGCCAGGCGTACGGTAGAATTCCCGTTTTCTTTGAATACGTCGAGATATAACCCCCGGGCCAACTATCACTAAAAAAATCACATACGACCGAATTATCGACATGCAATAGTTACTCAACCAATTAAGCCTTGCCTCTAAAACAGCCTGATAACCAACAGCTATCATTTGATTGGTTTATATAATTATTTCTGACCTGTCATCAGAAATATCACAGAACTGTCAATTGGGTATGGTAATAATCTCTAATTGATGATTTAATCCCTTTCACTAGGCATAAACAAAGCGACGGCCATAATCCATATTGGATTTTGTCGGAGGTCCATACGTTGATCCATATATTAGCGACCAAGTATAGCCATATATTTATGCGATATTATCTGGATTTTACAAGAAATAAACAATTTATTTATAAAATTGTTGAGTTTGATTTATTTTCATAAAGAAACTACGAAAAAATCCGGACAAAATGTGATTATTGTAACCACAGAATTTACCGATTTTTCGGTGGGAACTTTAACTATCTACTTCGATCGATCGTCGATTTGTAAGTACGGTTGTACAGTAATTCGAACATTCCATATTTTGGATAAGAAATTATAGCCATTGATAATCTGATTTTAGATGATAATTATTCATTGCATTTTTTGAATGAAATAATTTAGCCTCAAAATATGTACCAAACGTTCTGCAATTTTTCTTCTGACCGATTTGTTGATTGCAACACTTCCAGTTGAAATGAAACTTTTAAATTATTATTTAAAATGTAATTTGTTTATAGGAAATTTATTTTTAAAACAAGAAACATTTTCTCAGAATATTAACAGATAAGTTGTCGTACTGTGAAATAAATAATATTAACACCTGAATATTTTATAAAAATTGATAACAAACTGCTTTTAATCCCTTTGAATAATTAACATAATGATATGCATTATCAAACGTCTTCTGTCAAATTTTTGAAATGCGTAAAAAGGTGACCATGTATTAAATTAATTTATTGTGTAAAGGGTAAAATATTTTATCTGAAGCTCTTGACTGGGTGCAGAGTCACATACACAGAGCTCTACCACATCAATGTGGTGACCACTCATAAGATTAAGAATCGTGTTGAAGTGACATTTTTAATGCGTGCCACAACAAAGTTTACAGGATACAATAAAGAAGAAAAGTTTCGACATGTTCAGTTTACTCACCCTTACCTGGATCCTTGACTACAGCAGGGCTCCATATAAGAGGGAGTAAACCGAACAAATCAAGCATTTTCTTCGAGACGATTCTAATGAGTAGTGACACCAAAGGGTTTAATGCTCAAATTAAGATTTTATTTTTTGGAATACCCCCTTATCTGGAGCCCTGCTACAGTGAACATCTGGGACTTGTTCTCACTCTTTCTAATTTTGTTTGTAAATTGTAGCACCTTGTGTTAGTAAGTAGATTTGTTTGCAATTTGATTTACCAGTCAGTTTTTAGTCAACTTACTTGTTATATACCCCATTACACCATGAATATGCCCTTTTATGCCTTTAATTTATTCTTCCATGAAAGAAAATACTTCCAATTTATAGTGTTATCAATATGCATTATCTGAAAATAATAATTTATCCTAGCAGTTACTCCTTTAAAGCAGAGCAGGCTGAAATCAAAGCAGAATGTGTCTTAAAGTTGCATTCTGCTTTACTTTCATCTTGCTTAAAGTGGCCACTTGTCTTTAAAATAGAAACAGGGTATGGGGTAATGGGTAAAATTGAATTGTGTTATTTACTTGTTTGGATGATTGAATAGATTAAGTTAACCCCTTACCCCATAGCCTGTATCTGGTTTTGAAGACAGATGAATACTTAAAGCAGGTTGAAAGTAAAGCCTGCTTTAGGCTTCCATCTACTTGGATAAAGAAAATATATAAATTTTATGTTATCATAAAAGTTTTTATGTGTTTGTTTGAGGGCGTTTGGGTTTGGGGGCGAATAGCATCCCATCACATGTTGTGGCATAAGGAAGCGTAGCCTATCAGAGACCTGCTATTGATCACGTGTCTCTGCTCGTCCAATCATTTAATTCATCTGCCTCTTTGTTAGAAAAGTTCGAGAGGAGACACACGGTTAAGAAAGCTAAAATTAAAAGCTGATTCACTATGTATGGGAAAACAAACTACAACAACATAATTTGTGTTGAATATGGGCATTTTATTTTAAATGCCATAAAAATGTAAGCTTACCAGCAAACATCTGGTTAGCAAAGCATTTACAGTGTATATAATTTGTTTTCCCCTATCTGGGCTGACAGAAGCGCCACAAGCGGAACGTCCGCCAGACCTGTATGATATGGAACAATTTTCTTCATTGAATGAATAACTTAAATGCGTAAAAAAGCGTATTTATGGGGTAATGGGTTAACTCTTTCCTCCCTGAAACTTTAAATGTACAATTCCAGTTTCCATTTTAGTCTAGCTCATTTCTGACTTTTAAGGGTTGTTTTTGTCAATGTTTGGCATTATAACAAACAGTGAAGACCCTGATCAGAGGGCTCCTTTCGGAGCCCTCTGATCTGGGTCTTCACTGTTTGCATAGGACAAGTGTTCTAATCACATGTACACTGTTTGAAAAGCACGCCTATATGCGGGACTAGGGTTCAAAGGGTTAAAGAGTTACATATTACAGAGGTTTTCCTTGATCCAGTGTAACTACTTCACTGTCATATCTATGTGCATGCTGTCATACATGAATTTAGATGCTCTCTTAAGTTCTTAACCCATTGTATGCTGGGTAATATTTGGCGGCCATTTTAAAATGTCGTATGCAGCGGGTATAACTCAAATATTTGAAAAAGATTTTAGCAGTTCCTGATAGAGTATTGACTTAGCAGCAAACAGTTGTGATCTCAGATCAGGCCCCACAATGTGGGGCCTGATCTGAGATCAAAACTGTTTGTCTAGAGGTACACCTAAAAGTGTATCCCGCATGAAATGGGTTAAAAAACTTGACCGTATTTTATCTGACAGGCCTGGCCATTTTTTGAAAATTGCAGTAGGACTAAAAGTTGTAATTGGGATTTTTTTCACGTCCTAAATCTTAACGATTTGGGAAGAATTTTGCACTTAGCTACTAAGGTGTTTTCTTTTCTCCACCATTATTTTTGATGTCATTTTAAATTCAGATATATCATATTCGTATTGTGTTCAGTACCGCAGTGAGTTAGTTGATTAGGAATGTCCAACTTGGGCAGTTTATCAAAATTTGGCCTAATTGGGATTTTTTTTTTTACCAGAATTGGGATTTTTTTTATGGCCCTAAGATCAAATTATCAAAACTCATCTCATGAAATGCGGATAAATTTGGCTTATAAAAATGATTTCGAATTACAGAGTTTCAACTCTATATCTAATGTTTAACAGATCTATGTTTTTTTTCTGAAATATGCATTGATTAAAAGAGATTATAACTCTCATTCATTTAAAATTTCTGAAAAATAGGAAACTTTCAGCTTACTGAGTCAAACTAAACATTTGTCAAATTAAAAGTTTGTAGGGCAAGTACTGAAGTAGATACATTAATGCAGTACATGATTAAGGCAGAAAGCTCCTTAGGTCCTACATTAAGCAGTCACATGCCTCTGATCCTCTGGGGCATATTGTTTCTGGTCTGTCTACAACTTTATCAATGGCCATATCATTACTTTAGAACTACGGTACATGTGATAGAGACAGGCAGTTGGTATGTGTGACAGTGTGTACTACAGAAGCCCTTTAAAGACATCTCTTGACGACCTTTCGATCATAACGCCTTGCCAGACAATTTCCTTGCAAAAGGCGTGGATCTTATGGACATGTGGGTAGCAAAGAACTGTTGAAGCTTCTCGTGTGAGACCCAACCTTTATATTTGATAGTTTGGTTAGAAATAACCATTGAAAATCACTAGAGCATGAGTATAATCTGAGCCTCACCAGGTAAATTGGCATGTGATGCATGCTTTGAATGTTAAAATTCACACCTATCCAGACAATGGGGGGGGGGGGGGGGATAGTCCATGAAAGGACTGAGGAAAAGTCTTTAAGCTCAACATAAGTTGGGCCATGTCAAACAAAGTTCTAGATCATTTACCGGTATAAGTCCTGGTCACATCAGGCCTGAGTGAGCTAGTATTTCACTAACACATCTTGTTTTGCAGTGGGTTATAGCCTAAGAGAAATACTGTAGTTTAAATTGGCAAACATAATTTTTTTTACAGGCTACCCAGGAATTGAAAGTGTTGTACAAAGACGTAGGAATCGTTCCAGCGTTATGTCAAGTCTTGGGGACATCTACAAATTCCCAGGTTAGTTATGATGGTTAAATGAGTCGACCCCTTTCTTTATAGGTCAATAAGCCAAAGGTCAATGTCATGTCAAGGTCAACGTGGCGTGTGGGGCATACATGTAATTGTTTTACAAACATATCTTGTTTATTACTACAGTAAAACCTCTCTATTACAACCACTAAATAAGGTGAAAGTAAAGCAGAAAGCTCCCCTTGCTTTAAGCTGTCACCTGTATTTAATACCATCAATTAGCTTTCTTTTTAATGGTTGTAATAGAGATGTTTTACTGTACCATATGTGTAAACTAATTTTTCTGGTATTTGTAGGTTCGTCAGTATGCTGCAGTATTGCTGAGAAAAAAGATCTTGAAGACAAAACAATGGGCGGTACTGCAGGGCACTGTAGCACAGACGTAAGCACATGTATAGTATTAAAACTTTCCTCCTAGCTGGTATTAGACCACTAAAGCAGGTTGAAAGTAAAGCAGAATGCGCCTTAAAGTTAAAGGCGCATTTTGCTTTACTCTCAGCCTGCTATAAGCTACTATCTGCTAGAATATGTCGTATGATACATATTCATGAATGTAGAAATTGGAACAATTTACTTCAGTGGAGGAATAAACTGAATGCACTAAAAGGCACTTCTATGGTAGAAGGGCTAAAGGTATAAAAATGCCTGTCTATGGAGCAATGGGTTACAAAGCAAAGAAATAAATTAAGATGACAGTTTTAAAGTGATTGATGTTGTAGCAGTAAAGAGAGGTACCACACTCACCAGTAAGGTTGTTCATGTAAATTCTGCTGCATTAATTACGTTTCTTTTGTCATTGTAGAATGAGGGAGAATATTCTGCAGATTCTCTTACAAGAACCAGAGTAAGTATGATCAGGTCACTTTATATTGACATGCACATGATATAAATCACTACAGTGCTCCCTCTCTACAACAACAGAGCACCAGATAAGCTTAGTTTTTCAAAACCTAAAATCTTTATTTCTGAATTAAACCCTATTGTGTCACTACTCATTAGAATCGTCTCTTCGAGACGATTCTAATGAGTAGTAACACCATAGGATTTGGTGCTAAAAAGAGTGAGAAAATGTTGGATTTGTTGAAAAAACTACCTCTTATCTGGAGCCCTGCAACAACACCCAATGGGAGACAAAGATGTGAGTGTTTTTTTCTGAGGGAGTCATGCGGCATCTGATCTGGATTCAAGCTGTTTGTCACTGGTCATTATGTTTTTTTCTGTCAAATTGTCCATTATGTGACTTTGCGAAAAACAGCAGACAACAATTTTAAGCAGACGATATTGCAGACGTGAAATGGTTGGACATAACTGTTGGTTTGAGGAACAGCGGTAAATGTTGTCGTTGTTCAGAGGGCTGTTGCGTACTTAGTTCAGTAATTATCTTTGCACTGTTTTGTAGCAGCTCCAAAGTTTTACTCCAGAATCAGAATGTGTGGACGTTTGAGGGATCCACTGAGAAAGCATCTTAAGTAGGCAAAATGGAACGCTGATTTTATGTTAACATTTACCTAAAGGCCTCACCCTGTTTCTAGTTTTGATGACATGACCAGTTAAAGCAGGTTGAAAGTAAAGCTGAATGCGCCTCAGGCGAATTCTGCTTTATATCAGCATGCTTTAAGCTACCATCTTCTAGAATATTGAAAGTATTTCTTGCTGTAAATGACTATAAACTTAAAGTGGCACTACTTTCTTCAGTGGAGGAATTAATTAAAATTTTGCGTAAAAAGATGTATGTATGAGGTTAAACTCTTAAAGTTAACTCTGTGACCACAATTCATTATGTTTAGTTACTGTTGTTTTCCAGGGGGAGTGTGCGTACGGCCATTGCCCAAGTTATAGCCACGATAGCCAAACATGACATGCCTACCAATGCCTGGCCTCAACTCTTTGCCTTCATCACGGAGCATGTGAAGAGTACTGATCCAGCCCATAGAGAGGTAACCTTTCCCCACAGTCACCAGTGTTAACCATTTAACCCTTACCTCCACAGCCAAGTGTGCAGATCATCTACATGTATATCCATATTTGATGAAAGCAGGATACTGCTTAAAGCAAGATGAAAGCTTTCTGATTTACTTTTAATTTTCTTGTAAGCTGTGGCCTGTATTCAACAGCATCAATTAACCCTTAGCCCGCCAAATAAATTGTCGTCTGCTATATTTCTCGTCTGCTTCAAGTTTCAAAGTGCTTCAAAGTTGCTCAAAATTGCTGAAAATGTTGTCCGAGTGTCAAACAGCTTGGATCCGGATGAGACGCCGAGTTACTCGGCGTCTCATCCGGATCCAAGCTGTTTGCATATGGAGCTATAGTCGTGAATGGCAGGCTAAGGGTTAATATTCATTTGTGGTTCTTCTATGTAGATGTAAATTCCATATAGGTGCTCAAAGACACTCTTATGGAGAAAAGGGTTAAGCCTGTACAATGACTATACTTGTCCTTAAGAAACTGTGTACCTTTGAAGAGTACATTTGTCCTACGCATAAAGTGTATAGATCACAATATATAGAGAACAATAATGATAGTGAAACAAAAAGTTCTTTTAGTCTGCTTCAATATGCCACCGACCTTGAAGACCATATGGATTATGGGTAAAGGCACCTTACAGTGCTCATGTTTTTGTGAATATATAAAGGGATCTTAATATTCTTATACAGACAGACGTTGTTAAAAGGTTAGACTGCCAATCCAGGTGTTGTTGTTGTTGTTGTTGGCGTACATGTGCTTAACACTCACAGGACAGCTTGGTACAGACATTATTGTCTGTCAAGCTGGAGGATTACGTGCATAGCTGTTTTCAATTACCTCGCCATATAGGCAGCCATGTTCCGTCTTCAGAGGATTTTAAATACCCAATAAAGGGTATAGAGCTGCTATTGAATGAGATGAACCATATTGGCGCACTCCACTAAACCAGGCCAGTAACAGAGCTGAACATAGCTTCCCATGAGCAACTCCATTCTGACAAAGTAAAACTTTAAGGGTGCTTGATCTCGCATAATCCCTAAAGATAATTTGAGATAGGTTCTCTGATCTCTCTGCTCAAAAGGATAACAACTTTTTTCTATTGGCCCCATTGGTTTCATTTATTACCTATTGTGTTAGTGTGAAGCAACTGAACACTGTACAATGCCCAGTGAAACACACAACTAAGGTAAGAACTTCAGCCAAGGGCCAAAATCCAGGTGTCATGAGGTTGATCCCTTGTCAGACCATCCATGTCCTTTGTATGAGACTTTAAATTGAGGTCCTATGTACCAGTGCAATAATACACTGGACATGCAAAAGAATGAGAGGGCTTTATCGTAAAAGAGTAGAACATTGCCCTTGTTCTGTATCCGCTTTCCTCTGTCTGGGAGAAAAGGACATAAATATAAAAAAAAAAAAGCTTTAAGTGCTTCAGTGAAAGGATCATTTCAGCTCTATAAACAGAATGATCACAGTTCATGTTTATTAAGTATGATTATTTAATCTTTATACTTCTTTATAGCATAGTGTTTGAATCATTTCAGGTTGGTATGTACATACTATACAATGTGGCGTCATCGGCCTCTGAACAGCTGAAGCCCCATCTGGCCGAGGTAGCTGCGTTAGTATCTGGTATACTGAGTGACCAGCAGAGTAGCCTAGCCCCGTTCTACGCCATCAAAACACTGTCAGAGGTGGTGTACTTTGTTGGTGACGATGCCCTGAAACCTGTACAGCAGTGTGTGCCACAAATCCTTCAAGTCATCAAGAACCTCATCACAGTCGACGAGGTATGGCAAGAGCTTCACAAATTAACCCTTTGAACCCTAGTCCCGCATATAGGCGTCCTTTTCAAACAGTATACATGTGAAAAGTGCACATGTCCTATGCAAGCAGTGAATACCCAGATCAGAGGGCTCCTTATGGAGCCCTCTGATCTGGGTCTTCACTGTTTGTCATAATGCAAAACATTGACAAAAACGACCCTTAAAAGTCAGAAATGGACTAGACTAAAATGGAAACTGGGATTGTCCATTTGAAGTTTCAGGGAGGAAAGAGTTAAAAGTGCATTATAGTCAAACTGACCCCAATAGCTTCACATTTGATAGTGTAATCTACTGTAAAAATCTCTGCAGTACAGAGAGGCTATTGGCTGAAATTATTCAGGCTTAAACAGGGCTCCAGATAAGGGGAGTATTTCAAAAACCAAAATCTTTATTTTTGCATTAAACCCTTTGGTCTGACTACTCATCAGAATGAGTAGTGACACCATAGGATTTGGTGCTGAAATTAGTGAGAAAATGTTGGATTTGTTCAGTTTACTCCCTCTTAACTGGAACCCTGCATAAATAAAGGTAAAGGTATGGGTTTATAAAGTCTGCAATTATGTCATATTCTGCCGACTTTTACATTTACCTCCCTGATCATCGAGTCACAAGTCGACCATTTACATACGGCGCAAGTTGCACCTGTGGCACATTGACTTCTTTCCCTCTCAGGTAGCCTTTAATTCACTTGGGTGAAGTGGAGCAATATAGGGTTAAATTTTTGCTCAGAAAAATTCCATTAATCCTGACAGGGCTCGAACCAGGAACCTCTCGCTTCCTAGGCGAGCGTCCTACCACTGGACCACCGCCCCTACATGAAAGTATCGTTAGTAATAATCTAATTCGAGATAGAAATGTTTAGTTATTTCAGGAGAAGGCTCATGTTCAGTTATGTTATTGTATTTTTCAGGAGAAGGCATGTGAGGCATTTGAAGTGTTTGATGAGATGTTGGAGTGTGAGGTAGTCATCATCACCCCACACCTAAAGGCCACAATCTTGTTCTGTCTGGAGGTAAGAAATACCAACTATTGTTGTATTGCAAGATTTGAATTATTAAATTAAAAAAAGGGGAATAAATTGATATTGTAACTGTCTTAACCCTTTACTACATAGCCTGTTTCTAGTTTTGAAGACAGGTGACCACTTAAAGCAGGTTGAAAGTAAAGCAGAATGCGCCTTTAGGCGCATTCTGCTTTATTTTCAGCCTGCTTTAAAGTACCATCTGCTGAGATATAGAAAATATTAAATATTCTCATGACTATAATTGGAACTATTTTCTTCAGGGTATGAAGAAATTTAATGTGTAAATATGCATATCTATGGAGTAAAGGGTTAAAGACAATGTCAAAAGTTAAATGCAACTAGTGCTCCAGATAAGATGGAGTTTTTCAAAAACTAAAATCCGTATGCCTCTACCAAACCCTATGATGTTGACTACTGATTAAAATTGTCCCAAGACGATGATTCTGTTGAGTAGACACAACATAGGGTTTGGTGGATGCATAAAGGAGAAATCATTGAAATTAAGTGGTCAACGTGCTCTTATGTGCAGCCCTGGGATGAAATTTAGATGAAAAGAGGAGTCTAAGCCTGTGACCCCATGGTACATTACTACTGAGCTGTACATCTGTGCATTATATACAGGATTGTAGTCATACATGCAGTGATCATTCTGGACTGGATGACTGGTGGGCCATTGGCCCATCAGTCATCAGAGAAGTGGGCCATTTGGCATTTTTGATGGGCCGAGCTTAAAACACCTAGATTACTGAAAAAACAAGCAGAACAGAAACTGTAACATGCATCAAGAACTGAAATAAACCAATGTGGAAATAAAATTACACTTTCCTACCTAGTGTTGTCTCTTATAGTGATGACCATGCAGTATACACTGTCTATTTCATGAATATCAGGTGTATTCCTGACACAAGAAATTCATACTTGGTAAGTGGGAGGTCTGTTGTACCCAAATAGTGAGCTGTCTTCATGCAATTGATAATGGCTTATTCTTTGCTGACTTTTAATACAGAACTAGCGATCGCTACTCGAAGCATGTGTTATCAAAGTGTTTCTCCTAAAATTTTCACAGCCGTTAACAAAAATTGTTAGCCGAGTGTTCTCTTTGCATAGTTCACAACTTCATTATTTTTTACCACTGTTGTAGCGTAGCCATTTGAATTTAGCTAGGCTTTGTGATCGTCGGCCATTTTTTCGAGTTCGATTTAGTCGGGGTGCGAGTCGTTCAGACGCATTCTCGATCTGTGTTGGGATATTATAATTTGTTTTCGGCTGTGTAATAAAGAAATGCAATTTAGAGTTTCACCCTCGCATCCATGTTTGGTTCGTTTCGACATACTTTGCTTTTCAAAACAACACTGACATGTGATTCAATCGCAGACCGGAAACCGGCCGCAATATATCAACAACCAATCAAAGTTATCAATACTTATCACCGGAGGCTGTAACTAAGCAACATGCAATCGCAGCTACTCGGACATGTACAGATAAAACGAATGTCGAAGAGAGATCTCGATTGAGCACCATTACCGAGAAGCGTGATTTTATTAATAAACCAATGAAATTGGGTCTAGTATTCGCTGCCGTCTTCACGGAAATTTGGACACGAAAGTGAAACTAGACAATTCTATGGCCCTTCAAGTAAGATTTCGTTGCGGGATTACGGATTTCTCTGCGCCGATATGGCCCACATACAAAATTCTATTTGCGCCATTTGTGATTTTTATGCGGGAATCCCGCAAGGGCGCATCCCAGAATGAACACTGTACATGTATTGAAATACTTCAATTTCTCAATTTTTCCATTTCAGATTGCTAGTAGTACAAACCTTGATGATAGTATCCGAGTGAAGGCCATGTCATTTGTTTGTTCTCTTACTAGGCTGAAGAAAAAGGTACAGTCCAATTGCCTTAACTCGTAATTTCATGCCTCGGAAAATCGGTCTAGTTCAACTTTGAAGCTCAATCCCTTCAACTTGAGTATTTTGCATTGCAAAAACATGCTTATGCTCGAAAATGCACTTTGTTGGACAATTTGATAACTCGAATGTTTGATTTGGTACACATGGGTGAAAGATTTCCGTATTGTGACGGAATTCCGTATTTCCGAAATTGCCGAGGGTCATTTTGTCAATGTTCGCCAATGTTATCGTTCGGCCCTATCGTTCGTCGTACTATAACGGTGACGGCAAAATCCGAGTGAACCAAAACAAATTGGACTGGTTGCCGAATTAGGTTGCTACACGCACGCGGACAGCGTTGAAAACACGGAAACCAGTCTCTGACCAAACATTTCCGTAGTTGATTTCAATAATATGACAGGCATGCTTAAAATAACGAGGTAAGCAAGTTTATGAGGGGGCTGTTTGTGATTTTGATCTTGTTGCCGATAATTTTCCGTAGTGCTTCGAAAAACTTCTTTTGTAAAATCTAAAATCTCTTTCTTCGGAGTCTTACTAGGCGCTCATTGTTTTATGAATCATCCTATTACCAGACGCTAAACTATATCACGCGGAACGCTTCGTGTTTTATCGTTGGTGCATCAAAATGCAATTAGCTCATTTTGTCACCAGTTTTCGCTAAATTTAAAATACCGGCGTATCTGTCAAATGCAGCTGAATGGTTAACTTAAATGAAACGCGAACTAAACAAAATTAGGAGATTGAATAGGAAATTCGGCTGAAAATCCGATTTTATTATAAAACAAGTAGCTTACTCAGTTACTGAAGTATTAATGTCATCTTTTTTAATTTTTCACATTACATATTATAATTTATTGGACTGTTAAACAATCCGTTTTCTATGGCTATAAAGTATTGAAAAGGTATTTTAATAGCATTCTTATCATTAAAGTAATTGATAGTAACCATTCCATTCATTAAGTAAAGAAATATTTATCTGATTTGGGTAACCCAAGATTAAAATTTAGTCTAGCATCACAGCTTTGAAACAGTTTAGAAAAATCAAAATGTATAAAATTGAACCACTAAAATCATTTTTAGGGAGGCCTCTTGTTCCATCAACTATGGGAAGGCTTCTCTCTCCCATCATAGCCTACTGCTTTAAATTTTGTGCCACTTGGTTTTAACTTTCTGAAAGCAAATTGAACATGAAAATGAGAGCTAAAATAAACTCACACACAGATCACGGTTAGAAATCGTTTATCAAGGAACCATTTATCAATCAAATAAAGTAGACATGGCACAGAGGTAAGTTATTTACCTTATGAGTAAATCCTTTGAGCAGAGAGAGGGAGGTATTTTCATTAGGATAAGTGAAATGCCTATCCCCACCCCTCTCAAATGTCATGCCTTTAAATGTACAAATCTTTAGAATGGCCTGTACAAATAATAATGAAAAAATATTTCTTAAATATATTTATAGGTAACCCAAGTCTTATGCCATTTTTTAAAAAATCATTTTATGAGGCGGAAGTATGTGGTCAGCACCTGCCCCTTCATATATATAATCATACACCTATGCACTGGTCTGTATAAATAAAATATAGGTGTCAAAACAGGATCAGACAGGACTGGGTGTTTTCTGTGACAATGGTTTTTAGTATCTGTACGATAGTTTAACTATATTCAACTGAAAAGTACTGACAACAATGATTTATTTGAATAGTCTAAACTGTTAACTGAAAGCAAGGGCCAGTTATGAATTATATGTACATCTATCCTGTACGAACAGTGTAGACTAAGATCAGAATGTTCCCATCAGAACCTTCTGAACGGGATATGTACAGTATCCTTGCAAAAGCTTATACAACCAGAGTCAGTTTTTATGGTAATGCTTGACTGGAAATAGAGTATGTTCTAAATGTTTTGTATTGGATCTAGTAATACATGTCATAATTTTTAAGTGTCAGTGATACAAAATCTTATACATTCAACTTTATAAAACAGTATAATGATAGAAAACCTAAATACCATCTCATATTTTTCTCCCTTGGAGCTAACTCATACATGGACCTAAGTAGAAACATATTTTTGTGGCCTTACAATGATAATTGTAAAAGCAAAGTGCTTATAATTTACTTTGGAGTATAACAGTTTGCTGAAAGCAATTTCCATCTTTTGTTAAATAAAATCAAAATTAAGATTTATTTTTCAATCCTTGGAAAACATTAATGCTTATGACCAAGAAAATTATTTTTATATTTTTCCATTGCTTGTCATTTTCAAACAATTTTCAAACAGTTTCAGACCTTAAAAATGCTTAAAACCCAGGAGCTTCCGGGGGCCTCCGGCCCCCTGGTCCCCCAGCCAGGGCCTTGCCCTGGACCCACTGGGGGTCCTGGCGGCCCCCAAGCCCCCAGCATAGTTTTCAGTATTTTCAGTTTTGCCAACTTTCACCCATGGGTACATTCATACAAAAATACCTTGTTTTTGACACATTCACTCGACCACGTCAGTGCCGTAATTATGACACTCCATACACAGTGCAAAACACTGAATGTCCTGGTTAGAAGTAGTGGCCGCTGAAGTAATTAAACACTGAAAATCATTTACTTCAAGCTTGCTTTAAGCTACCATCTGCTGAAATATAGAAAATATTTCTCATATGACGTATTAATGATTATTAATTTGACATATTTTCTTCTGGGAGGGAGTAAATTCAAGGTGTTGCAAGGCCTTTGAAATACTTCCCTTATCTGGAGCTTTGGATGTAAATTAACCCATTACCCCATATCCTGTTTCTAGTTTTGAAGACGATTGATCACTTAAAACAGGTTTAAAGTAAAGCAGAATGCGCCTTGAGGCGCATTCTGCTTTTCTTTCAGCCTGCTTTAAGCTACCAGCTGCTAGAATATAGAAAAAATTGATATAATGTTAAATATTCACAACTGTATAAATAAGAGCTAATTTCTTCAGTGGACAGATAAACAAGAGGCGTAAAAAGGAGTATTTATGGGGTAATGGGTTAAAAGAGATTACTGATGAACCTATTTAGGGCCCCACCGAGAGGTGGGTGCCCTATAGTAATCGCCTTGTCCGTCAGTCTGTCCGTCAGTCTGTCACACTTTTTCTTGTCCGCTCTCTAACTCGAGTAGTTTTTATCCAATCTTCACCAAACTTGCTGAAAATGTGTATTAGTATAAAATCTAGGCCAAGTTCGATAATTACCCAAATTGCATTTAATAAGCATGTTGGAGTTATTGCCCTTGAATTATTAAAAAATGGCTATTTCAGCCTTGTCCGCTCTCTAACTCGAGTACTTTTTATCCAATCTCTCACCAAACTTGCTGAAAATGTGTATTAGTATATAATCTAGGCCAAGTTAGATAATAACCCAAATTGCGTAAGGCATGTTGGAGTTATTGCCCTTGAATTATTAAAAAATGGCTGTTTCAGCCTTGTCCGCTCGCTAACTTGAGAAGTTTTTATCTAATCTTCATTAAACCTTATGAAAGTGTGAATTGTTATAAAATCTAGGCCAAGTTCGATAATTACCCAAATTGCATAAGGCATGTTGGAGTTATTGCCCTTGAATTATTAAAAAATGGCTGTTTCAGCCTTGTCCGCTCTCTAACTTGAGAAGTTTTTATCCAATCTTCACCAAACCTTATGAAAGTGTGTATTGTTATAAAATCTAGGCCAAGTTCGATAATTACCCAAATTGCATAAGGCATGTTGGAGTTATACCCCTTGAATTATTAAAAAATGGCTGTTTCATCCTTGTCCACTTTCTAACACAAACACTTTGTATTAGATATTCATCAAACTTACTGAAAATGTTTATTGGTATATAATCTAGGTCAAGTTTGATAATTACCCAAATCGCCTATGGCACATCAGAGTTATTGTCCTTCAATTATTAAAAGATAGCTGTTTAAGCCTTGTCCGCTCCCTTACTGAAACAACAGTTTCTATCTGATCTTCACTAAACTTGCTGAAAATGTTTTGGTATGAAATCTAAGCCAAGTTCGATAACTACTCAAATCGCATAAGGCAATTCAGAGTTATTGTCCTTGAATTATTAAAAAAATGACTGTTTCAGCCTTGTCCACTCTCTTAACACAAACATTTTATATTGGATCTTTACAAAACTTGCTGAAAATGTTAATTAGTATAAAATCTGCAGTTTTATCTTGTGCCTTTCTTCTCCTGACTCCTTTTGTGGGGCCCTTTCTGACTGGTCAGTATTCTAGTTATTTGTTGCAGCAAATGTTGAGGAACCAGCTTGTGTTGCCCACACTCAATGTCATGTTCCCTGCAATGTGTCACATACAGGGTTTACTGTTGTAGCAAATGTTGAGGAACCAGCTTGTGTTGCCCACACTCAATGTCATGTTCCCTGTAATGTGTGATATACAGGTTTTACTGTATTTACTTGTAGCAAATGTTGAGGAACCAGCTTGTGTTGCCCACACTCAATGTCATGTTCCCTGTAATGTGTCACATACAGGAAGGAGAGGAGGAGGAGAGTGATGACGAAGAGGATGTAGAAAGTCAGAAACCCTCACAGCTAGCTGCACAGGTACACCACAGTCTGTTAACCCTTTCCCCAATAGAAGCGACTTTTAGCGTATTTGATTTAATCCTCCGCTACAGAAAATAGTTACAATTTATACCATATGAACATTTCCCATATAAATATTTTTCTATATTATATCAGATGGTAGTTTACAGCAGGTTGAAAGCAAAGCAGAATGCGCCTTAAGGCGCATTCTGCTTTACTTTCAACCTGCTGTAAGTGATCACATGTCTTCAAAGTTATAAACTGGTTATTGGGTAAAGGGTTCAACGCACACTCAAAGGAATGCAAACATTTGTTCTATAATACATTGCTACATGTACAAAAAATGTAAAGTTGAAAGCTCCAGAGGGAACTGTTTTGTATATATCTAGGGAAAGGGCCATTGATAATGTTGTAATAACTTGTAGCCCAATCCCTTTGCACATGTTATTATGCAAATAAATATGTTTAAACTATATAAGTTGTCACTACTCATTAGAATCGTCCCTTTGACAACTTGGGATTTGGTGGAGGCATAAAGAAGTAAAGCATTTGAAGTAATTGGTTTACACACTCTTATCTGGTGCCCTGTAGTAAGACTTTCATTACAGGGAGAATTCTTACATGGATTTATATGGAGGTAGAGTTCTTGTTATGAAGTCAAAAAAGAATTAGTATGTAAAGGAAACAGCAAGCTAAGGTACATGTGAAGTATTATAGCAATGGAATACAATTGTCCTATTTTGTTTACAGGTGCTTGACACAATGGCCATGCATTTACCACCAGAAAAGTTTGTCACCCCATTGGTAAGTAAAGTGGAACAGAATTTACTTGTAACATGTTATGCATAAGAATTTACACATTTATCTTAATTTAAGTTTACATAACAGGGGCCCGTTTCATAAAGCTTCGTATCACAAATGTTGTCGTAAGTCAGATTATAAAAGTCTCAATTATTATTTATTTCTTCATCTAATCCTGTCTTGTGACATCTTTTTGGAGTTGTCTTGAAAAGACGATTCCAAAAAGATGTCACAAGACAGGATTAGATTGAGAAATCAGAGATTAAATGTATTTTAAGATTTTGTCGTAAGAAGTTTTATGAAACGGGCCCCTGGGGCCCGTCTTACGAAAAATCGTATAATAAGTATTGTCATATGTCCAGATATTAAAATTCTCAATAATAATTTATTTCTCCATCTAATCTTGTCTTGTGACATCTCTTTGGAATCGTCTTTAAAAGACAATTCCAAAGAGATGTCAAAAGACAGGATCAGATGGAGAAATCATAAATTATATGTACATTTTGTATTTTCTTAAGACGGGCCCCAAGGATTTATTTGGATGTAAGATTTATTTGATGTAAGAAATCTTCTTAACCCCTTCACTGCCATTATGTCACCTGCTTTAACCCTTTACCTCATAGAAGCGACTTTTAGCGCATTCATTTTTTTCATCCGCTGAAGAAAATAGTTCCAAATTATACCGTAATGAATATGTGTCATATTTAATACTTTCATTATTCTAGCAGTTAATAGCTTAAAGCAGGCTGAAAGTAAAGCAGAATGCGCCTTAGGGCGCATTCTGCTTTTCTGTCAACCTGCTTTAAGTAGTCACATATCTTCAATACTAGAAACAATGATATCAGGTAAAGGGTTAACAATTGTCTGATTTTATTTCTCTTATTAAAATTTTAGGTTAATTGACAAACGTAATATTGTACTGAGTGTCAAACGGTCTAGATCCTGATTAGATGTGGCGTAACACGGCTTCTGATCTGGCTCCAAAATGTTTGTAAATAACTATTGTACTTGGGTAAGGCAATGAAAATGTGAGAAGTTCTATCTGCATGTTATATATTCAGAGCTTCAGATAAGGGGAGTATTTCAAAAACTAAAATCTTTATATCTGCATTAAACTGTATTGTGTTACTACTCATTAAAATTGTTTCTTCGAGATGATTGTAATGATTAATTACACCAAAAGATTCGGTGCTAAAATTACACCAAAAATGATTTTGTGCTAAAATGAGAGAGAAAATGTTGAATTTGTTCAGGTTACTCCCTCTTATCTGGAGCCCTGTTAAACAATCTGCATGTTATATATTACAGATGACGTTGGTAGAGCCAGCCCTACAGGATGAGAAGCCAGAGAGGAGAAAGGCTGCCTACATAGCCATGGCTGTGATGGCCGAGGGTTGTGCTGACTATGTCACCAACAAGTATGTACCACACTTTAACCCATTATCGCTTAGCAGGCCTCCAGATAAGTGGGAGTAAACTGAACAAACCCAACATTTTCTAACTAATTTTAGCACCAAATCCTATGGTGTTACTACTCATTAGAATCGTCTCTTTGAGACGATTCTAATGAGTATAGTGACACTATAGGGTTTAAAGCAGAAATAAAGATTTTATTTTTAGCTCACCTGAGCCAAAGGCTCAAGGTGAGCTATTGTGACTGCTCACCGTCCGTAGTACATCTGTCCGTCTGTCCGTTCACATTTACTTCAAACGACAGCTCCTCTGAACCCGCCCGATTGTAGGGAGAGTTCAAACTGCTCATGATGTTCCTTGGATGCTTCTCTACAGAAGTTGTTCAAATGAAAGGAAAAAAAGCACAAACTCTGCTTGAAAAAGCAAAAAAGCAAAAAACTTTAAAAAATCTTCTTGCCCAAAACTACTAGGCCCTAAGCTTTGATATTTGTACAGTAGAATCTCCTGGTAGATCCCTCTATAGTTTGTTAAAATGAAATCCCGAAGGTCACATTTGACACCACCCTGCACAGTTTAAGTGCTGCTCTAGGCAGGTTTCACAGTATTTTTGATTTAAGCAGAACTGTATTTACCTGAGTTACCCTTAATATACTATGGGCAAATAGCCAATATTTGCAAACAGTTTGGATCCAGATCAGATGCAACATAATGCTGCATCTAATCTGGATCCAAACTATTTGCCACTCATTTACCAACTTAACATTTTCTAAAAAAAAAAATTGTACATTTTTCACATACAGTAGGTATTTAGCAGACATCGTTTCAGTCTGGTAAGGGTAAGCCCCCAGCAGCTGCAAATGCTACGGTACTCTTGCATAATATTTGACCTCAGTGATCAGGCCAACAGAACTGAACATGTTGTCTGCTAAAGTTTAGAAATGGTTCAGTCTGCTTCATACTTAGAGAAACAGGATCTGGAAGTGATCCACTGACAGTTATGTAATTATGTCTTATGCCATATTTATACATATGTTTAATATTGGTTTTGTCACAGTTATCTGTATGTTTTGTCATTTTTTCTTGTCCAGGATTCAACCCTTTCCCCCAATAAATACTGACCTTTGTTAACCCATTACCCCATAAATGTGCATTTTTAGGCCTTTGATTTATTCCTCCACTTAAGAAAATAATTCCCCTTTAAACAGTCATGAAAATGTAAGATGCGAAATAAGTTTCTATATCCTAGTAGATGGTAGCTTAAAGCAGTTTGAAAGTAAAGCAAAGTGTGCATTAAGACCCATTCTGCTTTACTTTCAACCTGCCATAGGTGGCCACCTATTTTCAAAACTAGAAACAGGCTATGGGGTAATGGGTAAAATGAAATTGCCTATTTGGAAAGAGCCTAATGAGAGGAAGTGCCATTTGCAAAGGCCATAACTCTGACATCATTGTTTTTTGAGTTATTTCCCTTTGTGATATTTTCTTGTCAAGAAGACAACTCCAGTTCTACTGATGCTATTGTAATGAAATTTTATGTATGGAAAGAAACTGATGAGAGAAAATGCCATGCACAAGGGCAGCAATATTTTGTTTTTCCCCTTTGTCATATTTTATTGTCAGGAAAATAACTCCAGTTCTGCTGACGCTAGTGAAATAATTATCATTTACCGGAAATGGAAATAACTTGATAAGAGGATGTGTCATGGATAAGGGTCATAAGCTTGGCAACAAAATTCACTTTTGTCATGTTTTCTTGTCCGGAAGATAACTCCATTTATAGCTACATGTATATTAAAATGTTGTCTTGCCCAGTCAACTTAGGTACAAACTTCAATGTCCTCAGGTGAGCGAATTTAGGGCCATGGCCCTCTTGTTTGAAATATGCCCTTATCTGGAGCCCTACATAGCCTGTTTCTTCACCAGTGGACAGGGTCCAGTGGTAGCACACTTGATGGGGGGTACCAGGGGATGTTAGTTTGATCCCCCGCTGGACCAAGTCCTTTGGATGAGACTTTATGAACCGAGGTTCAATGTATCATTGCTTTACACTAGGTATTCAAAAGAACCATAGAACTCTGTTTAACAATCATAAGAGTATGGCATCGTGCCCGTGTTTTCTATATCCACTCCCCTCTCTCAGGGGTGTCCAAGTAGCCCATAGAAGTGCGGATGTATAGGATAAAGGGTTTGAAAGACAATTATTTTTTAAATAGATGAACAGCAGAGATTGTCTTAGTTAAGATGAAGTAGTACAGTGCCCCAGATAAGAAATTGGTAAATAGGGTACTTCACTCCTCTCTTTCAAATTAATAGAGTGAAATGAAAATTAATAGAGTACCGGCTGATTTTCGTAACTCTTGTCGCTGAAAAAAGCTCTTACAAAGTGAAAATTGTGGTATTCTTAAGTATTAATAAGCATCCATTAATCTTATTATATAAAGGTATGCCGTTTATATATAGAAAAGAAAAAAAAACTATACTGGAATATTGTAAATGGAACTTCATGTAATGCTGGTCTTGTAAAATTCAACTGCAGACATAACACTCACTGTTGTTTGTAAGTGATGTTCAGATATTTAAATCTGTAGCTAGTCTAACAGTTTAATACAGGCAATTATCTAACAATTAACTTTTCAATTTTTAGCATTCATCAGTCCTTGCCTCTGCATTTAGTCTCCTGCCTACACATTGTTATCCCCTGCCGAAAGGCAGAGGGATACTGTTTTAGGTCTGTCCGTCCGGCTGTCCGTGCGTGCATCCATCACGTTTTCCGTCCGCAACTGTATCTCCGAAACCTATGAACAGATTTGGATTAAACTTGGCATACTTATTTGTCATCATAGGAGCACCGTGGGAAATCAAATTTTTTTCAGAAAATTTTAGGAATTTATGAGTAATCTGCCCTTTTTGTGTTGAAAATGCCGTCCGTGCGTCTGTCACGTTTTCAGTCCGCAACTGTATCTCCGAAACCTATAAACAGATTTGGATTAACAGTGCTCCAGATAAGGTGCGTACGTGTGTTTTCCCGCATATATTTTGGAGAGAAACGCATTTGAAATGACAATCCAGGCGTACAAAAACGCACAAAGAAAATTGCGTACGCATTTCAAATATTTAGTTGCGAGTAACAAACGGTAGACTGTGCATCAGTTTTGCGCGTTTGATGGGTTAGAACTACGTTCTTTACTTAGAAAAATAACTTCAAACCAGTCCGTATTTTAAGTGAAATGTTTACCCTAACACCGTTCGCTGTTTAAATTAAGTTTCGCACCCGCAGTGTCTCGCCTCAGTCGCGAACTTTAAAAAGCGGCAACATTGGATCGGCCGGGTTATCTCGATTCCGTAGCCTTTCAGAAAGGATTGTGAATTCGGTGTACTTTAAAACTCAAATACTCGGAGACCGGTATAAACACGCCCGCGTAGTTTTCCCCCTACTTCAAGGTACAGGTCGAAACATTATGGGACGAACTATTATTGTCATTGCAAGCGTCGGCATAAAAACATGTTATGATGGCGGCGTCTGGTGCTGGTCAACGTGAAAAGTAATGATAAAACGCCTATACTATTCAATTAAAAAAACCGCGAGGATGCCATGAGCGGGTATTCAAATCTATCATTGAGTGTTAATTGATAGCGTCATTCGCGAGGACATTCGTGTATCAAAATCCGCATAAATTATCAAAAGAAAACACAACGGTGACCAGGTAAATAAAAAACTTTAAAATAATCTTGGAAATGAATTATCCCTGGTTAAATATTAGTTTTTAAGGGACAAGATCGAGAAACAGTATTGAAATGTCCCATGTGCATTAAGGGAAATGTAGACACCTTGTTGGCCATTGAAGGCTCAAAGACTCCTGCAAAGAAATACTGTTGACAAGCATGGGTATTAAAGAGCACAAGCGATGTGTTCAAATATGAACAGGAATGTACATATTGCACAATGTCTTGCTCAGATGATGACATTAACATAGAAGTGTGTACATGTCTACATTGCTCAATTCAGTAAAAGTTAAATTTAGTTGAAGTTTTCCATTGTTTGTATTCTCCGTAGATTTTCAGCATTCAATTTCAATTTTCAGCATTGAAGTGAAAATAGTGTGAGTACGTACTCATTGCATGCAAAAATTATCTGGAGCACTGGATTAAACTTGGTATACTTATTTGTCATCATAGGAGCACCGTGGGAAATCAAATTTTTTTCAGAAAATTTTAGGAATTTATGAGTTATCTGCCCTTTTTGTGTTAAAAATGCCATATTTAACAGTTTTTAGCTCGCCTGTACGTAGTACATGACGAGCTATTGCAATACCCCCGGTGTAGTCCTCGTCGTCGTTGTCGTCGGCGTTGTCGTCGGCATCGTCGTGAACGGCGTAAACAATTTTAAGAAATTGTCTATAACTTCTATGTCCCTTGAGGTATTGCTTTCATAGTTGGTATGTGTGTGTATATGGACAAGACCTTTCCATGCACAGAAAAAATTTGACCCCTGTGACCTTGACCTTGAACTTAGGGCCTGCGTTTAGGTTTCGAAATCTGCGTTTAGGTTTCGAAAAATGCCTTTAAACTTCTATGTCCCTTAAGGTATTGCTTCCATAGTTGGTATGTGTGTGTATATGGACAAGACCTTTCCATGCACAGAAAATGTTTGACCCCTGTGACCTTGACCTTGAACTTAGGGCCTGCGTTTAGGTTTCGAAATCTGCGTTTAGGTTTCGAAAAATGCCTTTAACTTCTATGTCCCTTGAGGTATTGCTTCAATATTTGGTATGTGTGTGTATATGGACAAGACCTTTACATGCACAGAAAAATTTAGACCCCTGTGACCTTGACCTTGAACTTAGGGCCTGCGTTTAGGTTTCGAAATCTGCGTTTAGGTTTTGAAAAATGCCTTTAACTTCTATATCCAATAAGGTATTGCTTCCATAGTTGGTATGTGTGTGTATATAAACAAGACCTTTCCATGCTCAGAAAAATTTAGACCCCTGTGACCTTGACCTTGAACTTAGGGCCTGCGTTTAGGTTTCGAAATCTGCGTTTAGGTTTCGAAAAATGCCTTTAACTTCTATGTCCCTTGAGGTATTGCTTTCATAGTTGGTATGTATGTGTATATGGGCAAGACCTTTACATGCAAAGAAAAATTTAGACCCGTTTGACCTTGACCTTGAACTTAGGGCCTGTGTTTAGGTTTTGAAATCTGTGTTTAGGTTTAGAAAAATGCCTTTAACTTCTATGTCCTTTGAGGTATTGCTTTCATAGTTGGTATGTATGTGTATATGGACAAGACCTTTACATGCACAGAAATTTTTTGACCCCTGTGACCTTGACCTTGAACTTATGGCCTGTGTTTAGGTTTCGAAATCTGCGTTTAGGTTTTGAAAAATGCCTTTAACTTCTATATCCCTTGAGGTATTGCTTCCATAGTAGGTATGTGTGTGTATGTAGACAAGACCTTTCCAAGCTCAGAAAAATTTAGACCCCTGTGACCTTGACCTTGAACTTAGGGCCTGCGTTTAGGTTTAGAAAAATGCCTTTTAACTTCTATGTCCCTTGAGGTATTGCTTCCATAGTTAGTATGTGTGTGTATATGGACAAGACCTTTCCATGCTCAGAAAAATTTAGACTCCTGTGACCTTGAACTTAGGGCCTGCGTTTAGGTTTTGAAATCTGCGTTTAGGTTTCGAAAAATGCCTTTAACTTCTATGTCCCTTGAGGTATTGCTTTCATAGTTGGTATGTATGTGTATATGGGCAAGACTTTTACATGCAAAGAAACATTTAGACCCGTGTGACCTTGACCTTGAACTTATGGCCTGTGTTAAGGTTTCGAAATCTGCTTTTAGGTTTTGAAAAATGCCTTTAACTTCTATATCCCTTGAGGTATTGCTTCCATAGTAGGTATGTGTGTGTATGTAGACAAGACCTTTCCAAGCTCAGAAAAATTTAGACCCCTGTGACCTTGAACTTAGGGCCTGTGTTTAGGTTTCGAAATCTGTGTTTAGGTGTAGAAAAATGCCTTTAACTTCTATGTCCTTTGAGTTATTGCTTTCATAGTTGGTATGTATGTGTATTTGGACATGACCTTTCGATGCACAGAAACAGTTAGACCTGTGTGACCTTGACCTTGAACTAAGAGCCTGTGTTTAGGTTTCGAAATCTGCGTTTAGGTTTCGAAAAATGCATTTAACTTCTATATCCTTTGAGGTATTGATTTCATAGTTGGTATGTGTGTGTATATGGACAAGACCTTTCCATGCACAGATAAATTTGGACCCTTGTGACATTGACCTTGAACTTAGGGCCTGTGTTTAGGTTTTGAAAAATGCCTTTTACTTCTATGTCCCTTTAGGTATTGCTTTCATAGTTGGTTTATGTGTGTATATGGACAAGACCTTTCCAGGCACAGCAAAATTTAGACCCCTGTGACCTTGACTCTGAACTTAGGGCCCATGTTTAGTTTCGAAATCTGTGTTTTGGTTTCTCAAAATTTTTATTACTCCTATGTCCATTGAAATATTCCTTTCATATTTAGTTTGCATGTGTATATGGACAAGATCTTTCCTTGCATGCAAAATGTTTGAGCCCTCTGACCTTGACCTTGAACTTAGGACCCGCGTTTAGGTTTCAAAGTCTGCGTTTAGGTTTCTCAAAATTTCTTTAACTCATATATCCACTGAGATATTTCTTTCATATTTGGCATGCATGTGTTTATGGACACAACCTTTCCATGCATGCAAAAAAATTAGCCCAGTGTCCTTGACCTTGAACTAAGGTCACGAAAGGTTTTAGGTTTCGAAATCTGCGTTTAGGTTTCAAAAATGCTTATAATTCCTATGTCCCTTGAGGTGTTATTTTCATATTTGATTTGCCAGTGTATATGGACAAGACCTTTCTATGCAGGCAAAAAGGTTGACCTCTGTGACCTTGTGTGCTTTTAAGTTTCTAAAGGTGCTGGTGGCGAGCTTTGTTGTCTCTCTGACAACTCTTGTTACACTCTAGCAACTACAGTATTCAACATATTTTGTTTATACTTGCACACATTGTCTATAAGTACAAGTTCTTGCAGGTGTGCAATTATTGTAAAAAAAGGATATTTGTGACAAGAGTTATCTGCCCTTGATGTACTTAGAAATGCTAGAAAATGCTTTATTTTGGTATTGTTTACATACTAGAGCCTATAAATATGCATGGATTTTTGAAAAAACTTTCTTGAATTATGTATGGCTATGAGTTTTCAAATGAATTTGATTATTGTTGAAAACGGAGAAATTAGTCATGAGTTATCTGCCCTTTATAAGTAAAAAAAGCCATATTTAACTGTTTTTATGCCCCCGGCATCGACAGATGCGGGAGCATATAGTAATCGTCCTGTCCGTCCGTCCGTCCGTAACCAGGTTAAGTAGATTTTACCGTTTCGTCTAGCTTCAACACCACTTATTCAAATGCTTAGATACTTATACAGTTGTTGCCTTGGACCATTCCCTAGCCACCAATAATACCCAACCTTGATTTTGACCTTGACCTTGACCTAATTTGGACTTAAAATATTTTGAATGGGCTATTTCTTGGTTAACTAGATTTTACCGTTTCGTCTAGCATCAACACCGCTTACTCCAATGCTTGGATACTTATACAGTTGTTGCCTTGGACCATTCCCTATCCATCAATATCACCCAACCTTGATTTTGACCTTGACCTTGACCTAATTTGGACTTAGATTATTTTGAATGGGCTATTTTTTGGTTAACTAGATTTTACCGTTTCGTCTAGCATCAACACTACTTACTACAATGCTTCTATACTTATACAGTTATTGCCTTGGACCATTACCAACCCACCAGTAATACCCAAGCTCAGTTTGACCTTGACCTTGACCTAATTTGGAATATATTGTCAAGGATGCCACCGGGGGCATAAGTGTTTATTGAACGCGCAGTCTTGTTACTCTCTGGCAACTACAATTATGAATGGATTTAAATGATACTTGCACACGATGTCTATAAGTAAAAGTTCTTGAAGGTGTGCAACTATTGTCAAAAAAGGATACTTGTGGCAATAGTTATCTGCCCTTGATGTACTTTGAAATGATAGAAAATGCTTTATTTTAAAATTGTTTACATCCTAGTATCTATAAATATGCATGAATTTTGATAAAACAAATTCTTAAACTATGTATGGCTATTAGTTTTCAAATAATTGTTATCATTTTTGAAAACGGAGAAACTAGTCAACAGTTATCTGCCCTTGATGAGTCAAAAAACCATATTTAACAGTTTTTACCATCTAGAAACTACAGTCTTTAATGGATTTTGATTTAACTTACACATGATGTATATAAATATAAGGGTATCAATTATTGTCAAAATAGGATACTTTGTGGCAAGAGTTATCTGCCCTTTATGTACTTAGTAATGCTCAACATGGCTTTATTGTTTACATGCTATTGTGTACAAATGTGAATGGATTTTGAAAAAAAAAAAAAATCATATATGGCTATTATTTATAGAATGAGTTCAATTATTATCGAAAATGTGCAAATTAGTCAAGAATACTCTGCCCTTGATGAGTTGAAAATGTGTTTACACTCTAGTAAATTCTACAGTTCTGAATTTTTTTTAATAATACTTGCACACAATTATAAGTTCTTGAAAGTGTTTAATTACTGTTGAATTTGAATCAAGAGTTACCTGCCCCTGTCATACTTAGATTTATAATGCTACAAACGGCTTTATTTTTTGTATTGTTTAGTCTTTAAAATGTACAAAATTGAATGGATTTTATAAAACTTTGTAAAAAGCTTTTGAATGTTGATCTTGAAAGACAGGTGATCACCATTTGCCCCTTCCTCCCACAATAAAGTTTGCCACTTTCTTCTGGACAATCGCTGCGGCAGGGGATATCAGCTCTAAGGTGTTTGTTATACTTAAATTTAGTGCAGTATACACGTTTTCGCTGATTTCCGTGTATATCTTACCAGGGGGGAGTTTTTTTTTCACTGCTAAAATGCCTCTTCTTGCACACGAACACTGTGCGTAAATTGTTTTACTCTGCTCGTGATTCTGATTTATCCACCGCCGATCGAACTGTAATAGTAGCTTTACTATACTGGCTTAGGAAATCTTCGATTCTGGTTGAAAATAACATAAAAATGTTGGTTTTAAAAGCCCAAATGGACGTTTTACTAACACTTTCGGTCGCAGCGCGACATTTTAACAGAAACCGCGAAAACTAGTGTCAATTAAACTAGTTGAACAAGTTATCGAGGCGCTTATGGAGATAAGGAGCAGAAAAACAAACATTCGGAATGCCTCATCTATTTCCGCATTGCGCCTAGCAAAAAAGATGTTGCAATCAGTAACGATTTTCGAAGAAAATGAAACTGGAAGCCGTTAGCGAAATCAGCTTAGATTGTTTTTTTTGTACGCATCTACGGTAATATGGTAGCGTATTTCATAAAAAGCTTGCGTAATTGATATGCACTGAATTGATTTTCAAAGCGTATTTGGCTATCTTTAATGCGTAAAATACGCCGATACGCAGCTTATCTGGGGCACTGGTAGTACAGTATGTAAGTCTGTACCAGGGTTTCAGATAAGGGTAGTATTTCAAAATTAAAACTTTTATGTCTGCACCAAAATAGGGTTAATTAGAGAAATAAAGGAGAAAATGTTGGAAAACTTGAGTTTACAGGGCTCCAGATATTGAAGAGGAAGTTCATTGAACAAATTTAATACTTTCTCACTCATTTCAGTGTTAATCTTATGGTATTACTACTTGTTGGACTCGCCTTGAAGAGACGATTCTAATGAGTAGTAACACCATTGGATTTAATGCAGAAATAAAGATTTTTCGTTTTTGAAAAACTACTGTTATCTGGAACCCTGGTTTATCTGGGGCCTTGCAGTATGTAGTAGGTTTATTGAAGATGGCTGTGTCTTACAATCAGTTATGTTTAAGTGTTGATTGTGACTTGTTGTATTACTACAGGATGCTAAAGACGATACTGCAGTGTGTGTGTAATGGTCTCAGTGACGCTAACCAGCATGTCAGGAACAGTGCCTTGTTTGCCATTGGCCAGTTCTCGGAGCATCTACAGGTAAGCACTACTGGTTTGTAGGACAATTGGAATAGTAAGCTCACATATGTTGTAACTCTAATCATTATCTCATTACTTACAATGTTGTAAGTTTAACCATTTACTCCATAGCCTGTTACAAGATTTGAAGACGTGAAAACTTAAAAAGCAGATTGATAGTAAAGCAGAATGAGCCTTACTGCGGATAGGGGAAAACTTAATCCTGTTTCTAGTTTTGAAGATAGGTGACCACTTAACTCTTTGTGCCCTAGTCCCGCATATAGGCGTCCTTTTAAAACAGTGTACATGTGAATAGTACACTTGTCCTGTGCAAACAGTGAAGACCCAGATCAGAGGGCTCCAAAAGGAGCCCTCTGATCAGGGTCTTCACTGTTTGTCATAATGCCAAACATTGACAAAAACAACCCTTAAAAGTCAGAAATGGACTAGACTTAAATGGAAACTGGAATTGTCCATTTAAAGTTTCAGGGAGGAAAGAGTTAAAGTAGGTTGAAAGTAAAGCAGAATGCGCCTGAAGCACATTCTGCTTTACTTCCATCCTGCTTTAAGCTGCTATCCGTCAGGATATAGAAATCATTTATTATGGTACATGTACAGTGCTGTATTAATTGGAACTATTTTCTCCAGTGGAGTAATAAATTAAATGTGCTAAAAGGAGCTTCTATGAGGGAAATGGTCAGGGCTCCAGATAACAGTAGTTTTTCAAAAACTAAAATCTTTATTTCTGCATTTAACCCTATGGTGTCACTACTCATTAGAATCGTCTCTTCGAGACGATTCTAACGAGTAGTAACAACATAGGATTTGTGCTGAAATGAGTGAGAAAATATTGAATTTGTTCAATTAACTTAGTCTTATCTGGAGCCCTGAATGGTTATACTATATTGTTCTGTATTTTCAGCCTGACATCAGCAAGTATGCCTCGGAGGTATTGCCTCTGTTGTTCCAGTATCTAGTACAAGCCAGCGAGGATGTGGATAAGAACCCCAAGGGCCTTACCCGCAGCTACTACGCCCTAGAGATGTTCTGTCAGAACCTTGGCAAGGATATAGAACCCTACCTACCCAAGCTTATGGAGCACCTAATGAACGTTCTCAAGACATCCAGTTCTTTCAGATCAAAAGAATTAGCAATTAGTGCGCTAGGAGCTACAGGTGAGCTTTAGTTAACTCTTTGAACCCTAGTCACGCATATATGCATAATTTGCAAACAGCATACCTGTGAGGAGTACACTTGTCCTATGCAAACTGTGTAGACCCTGATCAGAGGGCTCCTTAAGGAGCCCTCTGATCAGGATCTACACTGTTTGTCATTTTGACATACATTGTAAAAATCTACCCTAAAAAGTCAAAAATGGCATCCGTCAAAAATATGGAGTTTTGGCTGTTGAGGTAGCCGAGGAGCATCACCTTGTGTGACTGTGCAGTCCTATTCTGGATTTGCATATTCTGTTGCAGTCCTGGCATACAAAAACTGTTGCATCCTGTCTGTCTGTCTCTGCACTTTGACTGGCTTTGCGTCTACTTGGACTAGACTAAATTGAAAACTAGAATTTTCCATTTGAAGTTTCATTAAGATTGACCCTTCAGCCGTTTTTGAAGACATGTTGCCTATGTTCAGATACCACACCCCACTTTGCATCACTGGGATCCTGTGGTGGGGGCAGTATGTGTGAAAGGGTACATGACGTCTTGACACCTGAGTTTTCTCCAGACACTGCGGTTTCCACCCGCAGAAAAAATCAAATACGTCACCATTCAAATCGTCGAGAATAATTTGTATATGTTTATTATATCGCTTGTTTCATAATCACTGGTAAAAGAAATAAAGTTTAAGTCTTTCCTCCCTAAAACTTTAAATGGACAATTCCAGTTTACATTTAAGTCTAGTCCATTTCTGACTTTTAAGGGTTGTTTTTGTCAATGTTTGGCATTATGACAAACAGTAAAGACCCTGATCAGAGGGCTCCTTTAGGAGCCCTCTGATCTGGGTCTTCACTGTTTGCATAGGACAAGTGTACTATTCACAGGTACACTGTTTGAAAAGGACGCCTATACGCGGGATTAGGGTTCAAAGGGTTAAACTTCAAAGACATGTGGCCACTTTAAAGCAGGTTGAAAGTAAAGCAGAATGTGCCTTACTTCCAGTCTGCAATAAGTTACTTTTGTCCTGCTTTAAGTGGTCACCTGTGTTTAAAGATCACTATGCATCATCATTCAAGTTTATTCATTTAACACAGGTTTTACTGTAATTGGTATGTCATGTGTTGTCTGTGACTGAGAGTGTTACTTAACTTGCTCTTGCAGCGAGTGCAGCAGAGAAGCTGATATGTCCATATTTCGAGGAAATAATTAACAATGTCCGCGGGTACCTTGTCATCACAGAAAGTGCAGAAACCATGCTCAAACTGCAGATACAGACCATAGGTAAGTACACTTAATATCTAGTAAATATCAACTTGAATTTAAAATAGATATACAGAGAGTGAGAGTCATTATACCCCTACAAATAGAGTTTGAGGGGGGTATACTGGAATCAGCCTGTCGGTTGGTTGGTCGATCGGTCGGTCTGCAAAATCGTGTACTTTCAACTCCTCTTTCAGTTTCAACCTGATTCATTTGATACTTGGCATAAATGTTACTCAGGTGTAGTAGATGTGCAAGACACAAAGTTCAGGTCTCTGTGACCTTGACCTTTGGCCTTGAAATTGGCAGGCAAAATCTTGTACGTTGAACTCCTCCTTCACTTTCAACCTGATTTACTTGATACTTGGCATAAATGTTACTCAGGAGTAGTAGATGTGCATAACACAAATTTCAAATCTCTGTGACCTTGATCTTTGGCCTTGAAATTGGTCTTAAAATTGGCAGACAAAATCTTGTACTTTGAACTCCTCCTTCACTTTCAACCTGATTTACTTGATACTTGGCATAAATGTTACTCAGGAGTTGCAGAGTGTCATATACCATTTCTTAGTCATTTTGACCTTGGCTTACACCTTTGACCTTATTGTAAAACCTTATTGAAAACGGCTGCAGAGTGGTACTGAGTGCTGTATAGTGGGGGTATTTATCACCTTTAGTGATAGCTGTTCTAGTTAGTCACTGCATTGAAATGATCTTTGAATTTTAGTGAAGAAACCCTTTACTCCATGACCTGTTTCTAGGACCACTTAAAGCAGTTTGAAAGTAATGCGGAATGTTTTTTTACTTTCAGTCTGCTTTAAGCTATCACCTGTTAGAATATAGAAACTTTTTCTTATAATGCAAACGGTATGATACTAATGACTGTCAATATGGACAATTTTCTTCTGTGGAGGAATGAATTAAATGTGTAAAAATGAGTCTCTAAGGAGTAAAGGGTTGACTGTCTGTCCATCAGATTGAATAAGAAAAGTGGGTCAGACTCTGATCAGACACTTTCTTCAGGAGCTGTCTTATATCTGTTTATATTAACAAGTGTTAATTTGTGCCATTAACAGCAGAATGATTAAGATTGGGTGATTCTGCCATCTCGGGTGGCAGAAATATTGTTTGTAGCAAATGCTTGTGAACATTTACATGTGTCTTGATTATTAGGTCTGTTTCAGCAGAAGTATTTTCTTATCTTGCTCTGAAAGTAGAAAGTTATTAAGAGTTTAATGGTCCCTTTTTATGCCCCCAAGATTGAAGATCTGGGACATATTAGTTACTGTTTTTCCCAAGTTGTGAGTATTTTATTCCCGGCTTAGCAAAAATCATGTTGCCCGAGCGGTTAGACTTTGTAATTCTTTGTCAATCGTGGGACAACATGAAGACCAAGAACAAAAGAGTTACTTGTGCTTGTCTTTTCAAAACAATAGTTCATTTCACAGTTTCAGACCTTCAAAATGCCTAAAACCCTAGTTTTCAATATCTTCAGAATGACAAACTTTCACCAAAGTAATAATGTACCTAAATTTTAAATTCCAGAATTATAAGCAATCAGTAATTGTTTAAATTGATCTGTATATCTTTTCGTACATTCACTGCCATACCCCTAAGTGCAGTAGTTGTTGGCAAACAGTTTGGATCTTAATCAGATAAAGCGGATCAGGATTAGGATCCCAACTGTTTGACACTCATTTTAATATTTCTTAAGTCAAAATACCTAAAATTTAGATTGAGAAATAAAAAATCAAATGACATGTTTAAAATCATTGATGTCTTGGCTGTGAATGGATTGCCTTCTTTTGAGGGGTTGTTATTGCAGACCTTTACTTTAACCCATTACTCCATCATTGTCCCTTTACACATTTGTAGTTTTTATGACAGGTGACAACTTAACCCATTACTTATAAATATGCCTTTTTACGCCTATAATATATTCCTCTACTAAGAAATTAGCTCAATTTACACTGTCCCAAATCCAGCAGATAATAGTATAAGGTACATTCTGCTTTACTTTCAACCTGCATTATGTGGTCACATCTTCAAAACTAGAAACCGGCTATGGGGTTATGGGTTAAATCATGTTGAAAGTCTAGCAGAATTTGCCTTAAGGTACATTTTGCTTTACTTTCAGCCTGCTTTAAGCTATCATCTGCGAGGATATAGGACATATTTCTTATGGAGCATATTCATGATTGTAAACAGTGGAAATATTGTCTTTAGTGGAAGAATAAATTTAAAGAGTTAAAAAAGGCGTATCTATCATATGGAGTAATAGGTTAATAACTGTTTGTGGTCAGTGTGTTTAAAAAAGAAAGAAAAAAGTATGATACATATTTAATTTTATTAGTAAGATATTTTGGTAAATAAAATATATACCAGAAAGTATAAATAAGATTATGCATAAATAATGTATCATTTGGTACATGACATAAATATCTGATATAATACAAACAAGAGAGCATCAATGATTTGATCTTATCAGCTACTACTAAGAAGTTTTCAGGGGTTTCTAGCCTGCCCTGGAATATCTGTTTAAGTGTTGGATATCTTGATGATTCTTCTGCTGTGGAAATCTCTCACTGCGTCATGCAGGGTTCATAATATTTTAGTATTTTAAAAGCATAATTATGTTTCTTTAATCTGCTATTGAGCTGCTTTCGTCTGTACATATTTAACCCTTTACCTGCTAATCCCGATTTTATTACAATCTGCAAACGGTTCAGATCCAGATAAGACGCTTAGTCAGGCAGCGTTTCATCTTGATACAAACTGTTTGACACTCGTTTTTGGTTTTCTATAATTGAAAATTGCATAGAAATCTGAATGCTACGAAATTTGTAAACGACAATTTCAAAGAGTCGATATTATAGCAGGATAAGGGTTTAAACTATAGAAAATCTATGTATGTAATACTTTAATGGAGGGCCTCATGGAAGATTAGTCATTAGACTAAATGGGCTACCCTCTTTAAATAAAGTCTTCAATCAAAATCTTCAATCAAGAGTATTAAGTACAGGCAAACTTCGATATCTTTAACTTACTTTACTTGAACTATCTGATAGTTCAACACATGAACAGCATTATTTCATGCTCGGTTAAATTGAACATACGTGGGTAAGTCTCTTTTTAACTTTGAAATACGGGTATGTTCGACTTAACCGAGTTCGAGATATAGAAGTTCGACTGTATTTGAAAAATTTACATCTAGATCTATGGAAGTGAAATAATTAAGGAGTGTGTTCCAATTCTTGGATGACTGTTTGAGTGAAGTCTATTATTAGTAGCCACTTTTGCTGTACATGTAATGGCAAATAATTTATTTTAAATGTAAACCATTTCCTTCATAGCTTTAGTACAGTCGAATTTCGACATCTCAAACTCGGTTAAGTAGAACATACCCGTATTTCAAAGTTAAAACGTGGCTAAGCCACGTTTTAACTTTGAAAAACGGGTATGTTCGACATAACCGAGCATAAATAATGAAGTTTATGTGTCTACATATCGAATAGTTCGAGTTAAGCGAGTTTGAGATATCAAAGTTCGACTGTATCTGCTGAAAGAAGCTTTACACTTTACTTACAGCATAGTTTAAGCAGTCCCCTGTAGTGATGAAGTGAATATTTCCCATGGAACTATTTTCTTCAGTGGAGGAATTAAGTGTAAAAATGTGTATCAATGGAGTAAAGGGCTAAAAACAAGCTGAAGCTGATGGCAGAACAAAAGAGATTATGCTGAAAGCTGCATGTGAAGCTTTCTGCATTACTTCTGTCCTGCATAAAGTATTTACTTGTACAGATCCTCATGCTTCTCTTTTGAATAATTTCTTATCTATTAGCAGATAAACACACCTTTTTACGTCTTTAATTTATTCCTCCACTGATGTAAATATTTCCACTTTTTACAGTAACGATTATGTATCATAATAAATATTTTCTATAGCCTAACAGATCTATGGTAGCTTAAAGCAGGCTTAAATAAAGAAGAATAGGCCTTAAAGTGCTGCTGCATTCTGCTTGATCTTCAACCTGCTTTGTGGTCACCTGTTTTCGAAACTAGAAACATGTTATGGGGTAATGGGTTAATATAGTTTGAACGTAGGCTTGTAATATTGAATAAACCCATTTGTTTCAGGTCAGCTAATTTAGTGTTTAACCCATTACCCCATAGCCTGTTTCTAGTTTTGAAGACATGTGACCACTTAAAGCAGACTGAAAGCAGACTGAAAGGAAAGCAGAATGTGCCTTAACTCTTTCCTCCCTGAAACTTTAAATGGACAATTCCAGTTCCCATTTAAGTCTAGTCCATTTCTGACTTTAAAGGGTTGTTTTTGTCAATGATTGGCATTATGACAAACAGTGAAGACCCTGATCAGAGGGCTCCTTTCGGAGCCCTCTGATCTGGGTCTTCACTGTTTGCATAGGACAAGTGTTCTTTTCACATATACACTGTTTGAAAAGGACGCCTATAGGCGGGACTAGGGTTCAAAGGGTTAAGGCACATTCTGCTTTACTTTTAGCCTGCTTTAAGCTACCATCTGCTAGGATATTGATACATGTTTGTGACAATATAAATTGGAGCTATTTTCTTCAGTGCATGAAAATTTTAAAGGCCTAAAAGGATGTCTTTATGGGGTAAAGGGTTAGCACACAGGTGCTAAGAGGCTAGTGTATGTGACTATTCTGATATAATCAAAAGTTGATTCAAATTGGTTCATAGATACATTGTTATTTTAGCATTAAGCCCAATTGAGCATCTGGATTAGATGCATGATTTAAATGCTCTGCTAAAAGAGTTTAAATGCCGTGCTAAAAGTTTACATAAAACATTATAGTTTAAACCTTTGCTCCATAGCCTATTTCTAGTTTTGAAGATATATCATATGACCACTTAAAGCAGGCTAAAAGTAAAGCAGAATTTGCCTTAAGGCATATTCTGCTTTCAGCCTGCTTTAAGCTACCATCTGCTAGGATATAGAATTTATTGTTGTGCACATTCATGGTTTTATAAACTTTTTTCTTCAGTGGTGGATTAAATCAAGGCTTTAAAATGTGTATTTATGCTTTACTCTTGTCCTGCATATAAAAGTAACATACATGTCTTTTGAGAGCTAAAAGCTTATTTAACCCATTACCCTATAGTCTGTTTCTAGTATTGAATATAGGCGTCCACTAAAAGCAGGTTGAAAGTAAAGCAGAATGCGCCCTCAGGCGCATTCTGCTTTACTTTCAGCCTGCTTTAAGCTAGCATCTGCTAGAATTTAGAAATTTTTTATTGTGGCTCATTTGCATGACTGTAAAAAATTGGAACTTTTTTCATCAGAGGATGAATAAATTTAATGCGCTAAAAGGCGCTTCTATGAGGTAAAGGGTTAAAGTGCGGGTGCTGAACACAAGATTGACTGTTGCTACACGTTACATGAAGCAAACAGTGGAGATGTCTCATTGAGGTTGTTCAAAATTTGGCATCTAGGTGTGCACTAATGGTAAATGTCACTTTTCAAGTTTTCAAGTATGTTGATTATTTACACTGCCTGAAGCGATAGAATATGTTCCTATAGCCCTTCTTTACTTGTTGTCGGAATCGCATGTCACAGAAGCCATAAATGATGGAATTGGCCATGTTGTTTATAAACACAAACCACAAGAAAGTGTTGAAAGTTACTTTACCAGCAAAGGACATATCGGGATACCAGGCTTCGTTAGTGAAGGTAGCAATACGTAGAGTTAAGTATGGGATGTAACTAATAAAGAATACCACTGTAATCCAAAACAACATAATCGTTGTACGCCTCGTCCTGTCAAACTTTCTTATCGACCTTCTCAATGACTTACGCCTTGACTCTCTTTCATCGAAACTGAAAGCTCTTGTTCTTGTTCTAATTATCTGGTCTCTAGAAGTTCGGTCAAAGTTTGAGGAATCGGTGTTTGTGCTTTCATCGCGTTGCTTGTCACTGTACTCGTTAGAATCTGTACTGCCAGAGTGGAAGTTGGCAGCATCCTTGAAGCCAAACTTCTCAGCATTTCTAACATTAGTTGTCTCTGTGCTGGTGTCCTCCAGTGTACTCCTGAATGTACGGTGGTTCCAGATCACACGGCCAATCAAGCTGTACAGCACCACTAAGACAATGAAACAGCTTAGAGATATAAGTAGGAGAGCACCATTGAAGTATACAGGGTAGTAGGTATGTTTGTACTGGTCCAGTATGTTACACTCCTCTCCATGGATACCTGGCACTCCAGTCTCTATAGCGGTACTGCCATATAGAACTATAGCCGGCCAGGACAGTAGCAGTGATAGTATCATCCCAAGGAAGCATGTCACCTTGGCTGTCAGCATAGACATCTGTTTACCCATGGGCACACAGATCTTCCTGTACCGATCCACAGCTATCACTATCAGAATAGCTACAGAAGATATACAGATGAAGAAATTGTTGAATGTCAGAATCTTACATAGGACTGACTCATAGAAGGTGTAAGGTTTCCTGAAGTTGATCACAACGAATGGCATACCCACAGAGCAAGTGATGGTGTCAAGTATAGCTAAACACAGGATGAACACTCGGTGATTTGACGGCTTCATACAGAATGTATAGACTAGTAGAACATGAATATTTCCCACAATGCCAATCACAATGAGGACGCAGACTAGCACCGTACCTCCCATGTATAGCTTGGCTTCCTCGTTATTCAAGTCCTCCAGTGAAATATCATTAGTTCCATTGGCAGCCATGATTTCCTCTTAGATTCCTTCTCTCACTGATAGTCCTGAGTTCATAACAAGCTTTATGTTGCACATTCAGTGTGACATCTGCAAATCTTTTTCCGATGTTCTTGATCACAAAAAACGTTCTAATTGACGAAATAAAGAATTCTTTTCAAGTGAAAGAAAAGCAAAGAACTCTAAAAGCCTTTAGAATCTCCTATAGAAAACAACATTGCAGCATGTCCCAGTCATTACTTCTGACAGGGCTCCAGATAAGGGGGGTATTTCAAAATTTATAATCTTTATTTCTGCATTAAACCCTATGGTGTCACTACTCATTAGAATCGTCTTGAAGAGACGATTCTAATGAGTGGTAACACCATAGGATTTGGTGCTGAAATGAGTGTGAAAACATTGGATTTGTTCAGTTTACCCCCTCTTATCTGGAGTCCTGTCCTGAAGGCTGCTACTTCACATGTTTGTCCTGTAACATCACTTGCACTGTCCAAACACCATCTCTCCCTGTCCACTCCTAACCAAGCCCTTGACGGAGTGATAATGATAAAGAGAATTTTACATTTGGTCATGCATACAAATTTCACGTTCAGCGGTTGCCGTAACAAACCCTACAGTCTGGCCTGTGTCCACCAAACATTTCAAAGATAAATGCATGTACTATCCTTGTCAGAGGGTTGGCTGAATGCAGAAAGCTCCTTTGGGAGCTTTCTGCATTACTTTCGTGCTTCATTAAGCCACCTCCTTGTCTTTACGGATGATTGTACATCTAAATAAAGTAGTCACTGAAGACATGCATGACTGTGGATTGGACATTGAAGAACTGAATAGAAACAGCTTAGTCCTTTAATGCTATATCTACACAGTGAAACCTCTATATAACATTTTACAACTTGTGAATTGTGTTCAATATTAGGTGTTTAAAGTCAGGTGACATCTTAAAGCAAGGTGACAGTGAAACAGAAAGCTCCTAAAGGAGCTTTCTGTTTAACTGTCACCTTGCTTTAAGCTGTCACCTGTCTTTTATACAATCAATTAACCTTCTTTTTAGTGGTCGTAATAGAGAGGTTTTACTGTATGAATAGTGTTATAATAGACTTTGTCAAGTAAATTGAAGTTGGTGAAGTTGGTGTATCTGCATGTATGTTGAAATCAATAGTGAGCAGCTTTTGTTTCTGGCAAACAACACTCTAAAGATCTAATTGGAGTCCTTTGATCTGATTTTACACAGTTTGCTAAAAAATCAGTGTTTCTCTGTCCCAGTTTGAAGAGATGGTAACAATTAAGATACTGAACTTACTAGGATAAACTATTTGTGCTAATCCCCTTGTACTGAGGTTTGATGTTAGGTCATAATGATGGGTTTGCACAAGATGTTTTAATCTTACAGTGTAACCTGTAGCAAGTGTCCATTTTGTTACAGAAATATACCAGTGTCTTAAAGAAATGATTGTTTAATGCAGGACAAACATAATGCAGAATGGTCACAAAGGAGCTTTCTGCTTAACTTAGGGTTTTGTACTAAGTTGCAGTCTGTCTTGAAGACAGCAAGTGCATGTTTAGATGGTCATTCTGTACAGAATCGACAATTACATAGCAAAATACTCTACACCTTTAGAAGGTTAAATACTACAGTTGTGTATTATTTATGTATTACTAGGTTCTGTTACCACTTTGGGTAAATGTTGCAAATTTTAATCACTTTCAAATGCGTCTGAAAACAGAGTTGTTAATTTTTTAATCGTACGATGTTTCGTAAGACAGACCCCAAGTGTATGTCTTTGAATATGATACACAAAACGGTGCTCCGGATAAGAGAGAGTAAACTGAAAATTTCCAACATTTTCTCTATTGTTTCAGCACCGAATCCTATGGTGTAACTACTCTTCGAGACAATTCTAATGAGTGGTAACACCATAGGGTTAAATGCAGAAATAAAGATTTTAGTTTTTGAAATACTCCCCTTATCTAACTATGCAGACTAATCAGAAGACTTCTCCAAAAAGTGTAGAGTTTGGCCTTTACTGTTCGCAAGAGAGGGATAGGTTTGATACTAAGGACAGGTGAATTTGTAATGCAGGGCAAATAGTTTTGGAGATTGCTGCTTTCACCCCATAGCCTATTTCTAGTTTGGAAGAAATAAATGTAACCACTTAAAGCGTATTAACTCTTTCCTCCCTAAAACTTTAAATAGACAATTCCAGTTTCCATTTAAGTCTAGTCCATTTCTGACTTTTAAGGGTTGTTCTTGTCAATTTTGACATTACTGACAAACAGCGAAGACCCTGATCAGAGGGCTCCTTTTGGAGCCCTCTGATCTGGGTCTTCACTGTTTGCATAGGACAAGTGTACTATTCTCATGTTCACTGTTTGAAAAGCACGCCTATATGCGGGACTAGGGTTCAAAGAGTTAAGGCATGTTCTGCTTTAAACTACAATCTACTAGGATATAGAAAAAGTTCCTCATGGTACATTTTCATGCATATAAAGCGGAACTATTTTCTTCATTGGAGGAATAAATTAAAGGCGTAAAAAGGCAATATCTATGGGGTAATGAGTTATTATTGAAAGCATTCAGCTGCCATGACTTATTTGAATAGCCTTTGAACACAGGTTTGTAAACCCATTACCCCATAAATATGTTATTTTACGCCTTTAATTTATTACTCCACTGAAGAAAATTGTTGAAATTTATACAGTTATGGATATGTATCATAAAAAATATTTTCTATACCATAGCAGATGACAGCTGAAAGCAGACTGAAAGTAAAGCAGAATGGGCCTTAAGGCCAATTTTGCTTTTCTTTCAACCTGCTTTAAGTGGCCATCCGTCTTCAAAACTAGAAACAGGCTATGGAGTAAAGGGTCAAATAGCCTTTATGGTATGTGGTGAGGCAGTATAAATATGTTGATGGTGTCTTGCTGGGCGATGGTCAATTACAGTTGAGCTCTATAGAAGGCTTGGCCAAGGACTGGTCAGGCTATTTAATGCTCTATTAGACAGGGCCGAGGGGTATTGTAGTTTGGACAGATAGATAATGAGTAACCAGGGGTATACAGTTGTAAGCTGTCTTCAACCTACTGTTCAAAACATACAGTGAAACCTCGCTGTTACGACCACTGAAAGAAGGCCTATTGATTTCATTAAATACAGGTGACAGCTTAAAGCAAGGTGAATGTAAGATAGAAAGCCCTCAAATGAGCTTTCTGTTTTACATTCACCTTGGTTTAAGCAGTCACCTGCCATAAACAACTGCTAATTTACATTAATTTAGTGGCCATAATACAGAGGTATTACTGTAGATGTGTGTAGTCTACAACAGCTGGTAGCTTAATGCTGGACAAAAGTAATGCAGAAAGCTCCTTAAGGAGCTTTCTGCATTACTTTTGTCCAGCATTAAGAAAGATCCTGTTTGTATTAATTGGAAAGCGTCTTTGAAATAGAAATTTGTTAAGCCTTCGAAATGAATTATCCATGAGCACTGGTTTGACTGTACATGCTCTCAGGAAAGCCCATATACAACCTGACACAGGTGGAGCAATGGGTGTTATACTGGGCCTTATGAACAGTTGACTTCTCAAGTGTAAGCTGGGTAGGCTCCTAGGGATTCAGTGAGTTAAGTGGGCAAAGCCCAGCTGGGCCCAGTCTTTGTTACAACTGCAAAGGGCTAACACATACAGGCCTGGATGATTTCAACGAAAATAATTATAGCTGAAAATCACATGCAGTCCACTTCAGTCTCAATATTTTGAAATCTCTGATGTCAAACATACCTTTTAGGCTTTATTTCTACATTAACCCTTTCCAGGATAGAAGCGCCTTTTAGCACATTTAATTCATTCCTACCCAGAAGAAAATATTTCCACTTTATACAGTCATGACCATGTACAATAAGAAATAATTCCTATATCCTAGCAGATGGTTGCTTAAAGCAGGCTGTAAAAAAAGTGCTTTACTTTCAACATGCTTTCAGTAACACTAAATGGTCACCTGTCTTCAAAACTAGAAACAGGTTATGGGGTGACGGGTTAAAAATACCTATATTTCTACTGTTAAATTGTGACATGTTAAGTTGACATAAGTCGAAAATACTTGCATTTTGAAGTTGAAATGTAGCTAAACTAGGTTTTAAGTTAAAATTCATGCAAGTTTGAATAGATGAGTATACCCTCATTCATTCTTAATATCAGAACAGCCTCTCATATAGATCTACACTGGATGACAATGCCCTCTTTTGGAGACACTAGACATTTAGCTCAAACGGTGCTGAATTTTCAAATTAGAAAGGAGTGGAACTTTTATGATTTGTAATACACAGATTTGATAAAAGTCCAGATATGATTAAGGTTGAAAATAGGCATAAAATGTTAATCTTTTATCTCCACAGAAGCCCCAGAGCTTCAGATATGAGGAGTATTTAAAAAAAAAAAAAACCCACTAAAATCTTTATTTTTGCATTAAACCCTATGGTGTCAATGAGACAATTCTAATGAGTAGTAACTCAATAGGATTTTGTGTTGAAATGAGTGAGAAAATTTTGTATTTGTTTACTGAAGCCCCTTGTTGCACCCCTACCTGTTCCTCAATATAAGTGTCAAAATGAATATTTATTGATGGTGTTGAAAACAGGTGAAAATTAAAAGCAAGATGAAAATAACAATGAAAGATCTTTAGAGCTTTCTGCTTTAATTTCATCTTTCTTTAAGCAGTATCCTGCCTTGAATGCAGTAAAACATCAGGGATTTGCACTTTTGAATATGGAGGAAGTGTAAAACAAATCACTGTTTGCAAAAGTAGTTCAAAAATAATCAAATTACTGTCAAAATCCATGAAGCATGAAGACAGGTGACCACTTAACCCTTTCCTCCATAGAAGTGCCTCCACGGAAGAAATCAATTCCAATTCATAGTCACGAACATGTACCATAAGAAATTTTTTTTTTTATCACATAAACGTGCAAAATATAGAGGGCCGTAAAAATCGTATGGCCCACTGGGCATATATTTTATACTAATTTTCGAATCACCAAAATAATGTACTACTACGCCGACTGTAAATCAGTTAAGAGAATCTAGACAAACATAGATCACCACTAGGTATTGAAACATTTCGAAGTGTCCTAGAAACATTATCCCTAGCAGTCTCGCAAACTCAGGCTGCAAATCAGGCTAAACTTAATACTACGTAGACTTTAGTATTAACAGTGACTCAGACTGTTTTTCAAATTTAGATGTTACAATGATAATGACGTCATGTTACGTCTTGACGTTATTTTGAAAACGAAACTAGATTCTTAATGTCAAATGATCATTTTTAGTCATTTAGATCAACTTTAATTTAAATATTAATTTAAAATTTGAATATGGTATCAGAGAAGTCTTTTCACAACGTAATGGTGTTGATTTTCTTTACGTTAATATGATTGGTGTTTTTATCCACGGATGAATAAAACCGAATAACACCTATGACGAATCGTTTACCTAAGAGCCGAGGGCAAAAGTGAAAGTAAGACCGTTCGGATTTTCGTGTCATTTGGTGTTTATGTGATAAATAGGATATCACTAAGACTCGCAAAATATCATTTTTATCCAACTCGTTCAATAAATTCATTACTGAAAAAACACTCATTCAATATCCTCTATATATCTAGCAGAGTGTAGCTGAAAACAGGCTGAAAGTAAAGCAGATAGCAGATGTGCCTACAGGTTTTCTGTATTCATCCCCCCCCCCCTCTCTCTCTCTCTCTCTCTGGGGCGTCCAATTAGCCCATAGATGGCAGAAACAACGATGACGTTAACACACAAACCAAGCCTGTGATGCATATTAATTACTGTATAAAATGGAACTATTTTCTTCAGTGGAAGAATGGATTGAATGTAGTCACAGTGTTTGGTTGAGACAAAATGAGTAGGATTTATGTTTCAGATACCCTAGGTGTTCTAGCAAGGTGTGTAGGGGCAGAGATATTCCAGCCACTACTGAAGGAAAGTATGGCATTTGGCCTGAAACTTCTGGACACAGCTGAAGACCCAGACCAGAGAAGATGCATGTAAGTTGGTTTTTAGCTCACCTGAGCACAAAGAACTCAAGGTGAGCTATTGTGATCGGTTGCCGTACGTCCGTGTCCGTGTCCGTGTCGTCTGTTCACAATTTGTTTCAGATAACTTCTTCTCTGACACCAATGGCCCAATTTTAACCAAACTTGATCAGATACATACTGTAGTTGTGAGCTTCAAAAATTGTTCAAAAAAAGTGGGTGGGGCCATCGGTCTTGTTGCCATGGCAACCATGCACGATATCTAAAAAAATCTTCTTCTCAAAAACGACTGGTCCGATTTCAATTTTGTTTGCACCAAAATGTTTCTCAATTAATATATGTGACCCGCCACGCGAAAAGGGCCCTTCAGGGTGAGAACGTCATTTGGAGATAAAACGACGTCAAAGTTTGCACGTCGTTTTGCGCACTTTCGGTTTCAATTACATTATATGTTGTGACTGAAGTACAATTAGTTTCAACTCCGAATATCACACAGTTGACGCTATGATCAGAATTTGAATACGTGTGGCACTCATAATCATCCAAACTATTTTTTAAACAAAAAAACAGCTCAATTGTCCACGTTAAACTGTCGCAATACCCTGTCGAAAACTGGCACTTGTCGGTGAAGGTCGTATCTATATAGTGTATCAAATGTAGTGTATTTATCTATTATATCAAAAGTCTATAATTATCTAGATTCATTCTACCTGATCGTTTCTGAAAGTATCTACAGAAAAAATGTAGATCTAACCTATAGTGGAATGTGATCATTGTTTTGATCATGGCTAGCCAGGCTAGCTTAGCGTCTTCTGTAAAAGATCGGCTGCCATCTCATTGTTTTCTGAATTTAAACGATGACGATGAAGACACGTTAGATCTGGTGACTGAGGTGAATAATGACTATTTTAATCCCACTTCTGTGGACTGTAACAACCAGTGTGATTCTAGTGATGAGGATTGTGTGGATGCAGAGTGGAATAAAACAGACTCAGATTATTTTTTGGAGGTGGCGAAGTTTAGAAAGGACGGATGCGGATGCAGCCATTTATATGGTACGTTATCGATCTATTTTTAGATTAGGTAGTCTTGATCTACACACGTTAAATAAATATGTTTTTTGTTTCAAATTTATGTGCAGATTCCACTTTTCATTGGAAACAAAAACTAGCATAACGAAATAGTTTATTTCGTTTCGGCGAAAAAATAAATAAAACGTGAGTTTTAAAGTCAATACGTAAATTTGAAGTGAGGTAGTAAGCGGGCTCCGTGGCGTATTGGTGTGTGTACCTAACTCTAAAGCTTGATGTTGCACGTTCTAATCTTACTATCGACGAAATGTTTTTTTTCCTCTCTTTTAATTGTTTGAAAGCAATTGCATCTTTTTCCAAGACTAAAACAATGACTTCTGACATTTTTTTGGTTAAAGCATTAAAATTTTTAGTAGGGGCCTACTACCGATTATTAAACGTTCGATGTCCTTAATTGTGTAAATGCAAATTACCTACCATCTTACCCAATTAGTACCATAAGCAAACAGTTTGGATCCTCATGAGACGTCTAGTGACACAACGTCCAATTCGGATTCAAACTGGTTGACGATAGACCAAGCTTGAAAAGAAAAGGATTTAGGGTAATGTTTTATGGAACCGGTTAATAACGTACATGTACTCTTCATTTTTCTTTTGTAGACAAACCTTGCTGCGAAGTCGTTGGCTTGGACACCATAGAATCAAATAGACTTGCTTCCGCAGATATGACAAAAGATGAATTGGACTTAGTGATTTTGTCTCAGATAAATCAAACCAGAGACACATCTGCGGCCACAAAACAAACTCTATCACATTCCATATCTAAGCCGAGAAAAAGATCATCAAATAAGTATGTTTTGCGTGGAAAAGAAATGTGCAAAACAGCCTTTCTCTTCGCATACGGCATCGGTGAGAGGAGATACAAAAACTTATGTAAACATTTTGACAGCCATGGTATGGTTTTACGTCCTCACGGAAACAAAGGGAAACTGCCACACAACACCACGACAGTTCAAGATGAAGAATGCGCCATTAATTTCATACGTGCATATGCTGATATTAACGGTCTTCCCTTGCCAGGCAGAATGCCGAAAATGAAAGATTATTCTGTCATGATGTTGCCGAGTGACCGCAGCAAAGTTCAGATATGGAGAGAATATGTAAAAAGCTGCTCCAAGACAGGAATCAAAGCTGTTGGACAATCAAAGTTTAAGAGTTTGTGGCAAAGATATTTACCAGACATTGCTGTAATGAAAATTTCCTCAGACCTCTGCGACACATGTCAGAATAACAACAGCCTTATTATGAAATCGGCTAACTGTGATGAGGAGGATAAGTGTGCACGACTGAAAACACAAGAAGCTCACTTAAAACTGGCGAAAGAATGTAGAGCTTATTATAAAAAACAATGTGAGGAAGCAAACGATTACTGGAACTCTCTCTGTGAAAGTGAACAAAACAGTGACTTAAATGGACCAATTCATGTGTCGTTTGACTATGCTCAGAACTTAATGTTTCCTCATTCACCACAACAAGTTGGTCCAATTTACTTTAAAACCCCTAGGAAATGTACCATTTTTGGTATATGTACAGAATACATTCCAAGGCAAGTGAATTACTTAGTAGATGAGGCTGATCTAACTGGCAAAGGGGCAAATGAAACCATCAGTTACTTGGATCACTATCTGATCAACCACTTGAGTAAAGCAAGAGTACTCAGATTTCATTGTGACAACTGTTGCGGACAAAACAAGAACAACTTTTTAATGCAGTACATGTGTTGGAGAATAATGACTGAAATTAGTGATGACATTGAGGTTTCATTTATGTTGGCCTATCATACACGTTTTGGCCCTGACTGGTGCTTCGGTTTAGTAAAATTGAAATACCGGCGTAGTTACGTCTCATCAATGGCTCAGTTAGCTGGAGTTGTTCAGTCTTCAACAACAAAGAACATCAACATTCCGCAGTTGGTCAGAGACCCGACGACAAACGAGGTCCTCATAAGTTCGTATAACTGGAAGCAGTTTTTCTCGGGTATCTTCCACGTTATTCCTAATATTAGCCAGTACCATCATTTCAGATTTACACAGAAAAACCCAGGTTGTGTGTACATTAGAGAATATCCATCGTCCCCAGAAGTGTGCTTCCAGATGTTGAAACGTGGACAAGATATTCCCGAACCAACCTGTCGCCCTGTAGTGATTCCTCCACCTGGTTTACCGGCAGAGAGAGCCTGGTACCTTTATGATAATGTTCGCAGGCACTGTGAGGATGTATATATGGACGTGTCTTGCCCCAAACCATCTGTTCCAAAGCCAGCTAAAGCTTCAACAGTAACTGTTCAGAAATGCACAGACAGTAACGTGTTTAGAACAGACAGTCCTCAAAGAAAGAAGAAAAAACAGGAAACAAGAAAAAACTAATTGTATCGTTGTACAGGGCTTTAACAGTTCAACTAGGATCGTTTTGAAGACATGTGATTGTTTAATGCAGGTTGAAAGTTAATTAGAATGCGCATTCTGCTTCATTTTCAGCCTGCTTTAACTTACCATCTGCTTGAATATAGGATACATTTCTATTGATAATACTTGTGTATAAACATGATTGTATACGATAAGGTTCTTTAGTGGAGGAATGAATTAAAACGTATTATGGAATAATGAATTAAGCTTATGCGGAAAAAGACCACTATTGCACTTTTTTAATGTTTTCCAAATCCTTTTGGCACGATTGATTCTCAAATAGTATAACAGAGTCACACATGTCCGTATTATAAATTTTAAACGTGGCTTAACCATGTTTTGCTTTGAAATACGAATATGCTCGACTTAAACAAGTTCGGAACATCGAAGGTTGATTGTACATAATGTTTGTTGCCGTTAATAGGCGATATTGTTAATCCTGATAAGTTAGCATGGATTTAGCGTTTCTAGTTTAGATAGTGTTTCAATTTTGCTCTTATTGGTGTTACAGCTAGATCTTATTTGCTGGTGTTTTTTTAAAGTTCTTGTTCATGATATTCACCCTTTGCCTGCTTATCGCGGCTTCTATGATTTTTGCAAAACAGTTTGGATCCAGAGCAGACGCCGTGTAATGTTGCGTCTGATCTGGATCCAAACTGTTTGACACTCATCTTAAGGTTTATGTATTTAAAAATATATAAGACTAAATTTGACAAATTTTCAGACGACAATTATAACGCAGACGATATCACAGATGGATAAGGGTTAAAATAATTTGCCATTTTGTATACATGTATCTTAGGACTGTGACATTTATTAGTTCTGGGCTGCTTATATTTGAAGACTGTGGCGATCGTTCTTTTTCATTCTGTTTTTGTATAACTACAGCTTACTATAACTACACATTCAGGGCTTAATTGTGGTTGTGAACTGTTTGCATAAACCGTGGTCTGCCGTCTTCTTTTATTTGGAACCCGGACGTGTTTTGATCCGTATCACAGTTATACCTCTGAAATCCGGACACTTGTGTTAATTGAACGAGGGCTGTAATGACGAATGTTACGTTGTGGGTTACGGTGGTGTTACTGGGAGCTCTTATATGAGCTATCGGCGGTACCATCCTGCTGTATTGAGTGAAAACCTGTCGTGGAACTGGTTGAACTTCTTTCCGGTTTTTAGAGGTGTTTCTGTATTTTCTGATTATGACTGTGGGAAATTTCTACATTATGACGTCATGATGTCTACATCACGACGTACGCTTAAGTGATGTCATGATTACTTAATGTTTTTTTAATCTGCTTATAATATGCTGTTTATGAACTGTTTTCGTCTCGACTTTAAGGAGAGCGCATTGTTCATAACAGCTCTATGTCTGATCAGGACCAATGCTGTTTGACAGTTGACACATCATATTAATCCTTTGCCTGCTGATCGCGATTTTATTGATTTTTGCAAACAGTTTGAATCCAGATCAGACGCCGCGTAACGCGGCGTCTGTTCTGGATTTAAACTGTTTGATACTCATCTTTAGGATTCTTTAATTAAAAAATGTATCAATCTAAATTTAACAAATTTTGCAGACGACAACGTCGAAGCAGACGATATCACCGCAGGATAAGGGTTAATAGCTTCTCTTCTAATGACTCTTAGAAATAGAACATCCAGTATAGATCTAGATGTTGTTATAAAGTTTATTGTTGGATGGATAAAACAAATTGACATCAACAGTTAAGTAAAAACTATTTATCATAATTATACATGTAGCCTTTAACATGTGATACCCGAAAACCTCTACAAATGAACTTCGTCACAACAGTAAAAAAAAACCTGGTCCTTTGGACGACGAAACATGTCTAACATTGTCCACATTTCATAGTGACGTCATCGTCCACATTACAAATACTGTTGTGATAATTTTTGTTCTCTATTTTCAGTATTATAAAAGTGTCAATAACCTTATGAAAAATATATCACCACAAATTAAATAGGGTAATGAGAAACTGTGTACCATGACAATCGCAGGACTTGTACTTCTCTATGTTAAATGAAGTGGGTGGGGTAAATTACAATATTGGACAATTCAAAGTAAAGCAAATGTCAGAATTAGAAAGTGGTAAAAAAGTTTCTACAATATAAAACCTAAACGTTGTGTTTTATGTTTCAATTTAAGTTTATAATTAAATCAAAAACATCAATATCGAGCCATTGAAAATTTCATGTTTAAAGCGGTGGGTGGGGTAAACAAAATCGAAAAAAATGACGTTTAGGTATTGACTTCAGCAAAATGAATAACATTTTTAGATTCAGGAAAAATTTGTCTACGTTTTACAAACAAAAAGTCAATTTTGATTTTTTGACCCAGAATGGCCCTTTTTGCGTGGTGGGTGGGGTAAAAAAAATGACGTTTAGGTACTGATTTCAGCAAAATGAATCACATTTTTAGATTCAGGAAGAATTTGTCTACGTTTTACAAACAAAAAGTCAATTTTGATTTTTTCACCCTGAAGGGCCCTTTTCGCGTGGCGGGTCACATATTTTCAAAGAATTTTGATCCGTCAAAAAACATGGCCGCCAGAGGGCGTGGTCATTTTCCGTATTTACGTAATATTGACAACTAAAGTCAAAACTTTAAACATCTTCTTGTAAATAACTATAAGTCCTAGGACAACCAAATTTCACATGTAGCATCATGTTGTGAACCTTTAGCAAAATTGTTCAAATAATGACCCCTGGGTCAAAAATGGCCCCGCCCGGGGCTTATCAGTTTTTCATAGGAAAACCTTTAAAACTCATCTTCTCTAAAACTGTATGGCCTCGACCTTTTATATTTGGTATGTAGCTTTGCCTTATGGACCTCTACTAAGAGTGTTCAAATCATGACCCCAGGGTCAAAAATGGCCCCGCCCCGGGCTTATCAGTTTTACACAGACTTATATAGGAAAATCTTTATCTTCTTCTCTGAAACCGTAAAGCCCAGACCTTTTATATTTGGCATCTAGCTTTACCCTATGGTACTCTACCAAGATTGTTCAAATCATGACCCCAGGGTTAAAAATGGCCCCGCCCCGGGGCTTATCAGTTTTACATAGACTTATATAGGAATAAACCTTTAAAACTCCTCTTTTCTGAAACCCTAATACCCAGACCTTTTATATTTGGCATCTAGCTTTGCCTTATGGTCCTCTACCAATTTTGTTCAAATCATGACCTCTGGGTCAAAAATGGCCCCGCCCCGGGGCTTATCAGTTTTACATAGACTTATATAGGAATAAACCTTTAAAATTCTTCTTCTCTGAAACCCTAAGACCCACACCCTTTTATATTTGGCATCTAGCTTTGCCTTATGGTCCTCTACCAAGATTGTTCAAATCATGACCCCGGATCAAAAATGGCCTTGCCCCGGGGCTTATAAAGTTTTACATAGACTTATATAGGAAAATCTTTAAAAATCTTCTTCTCTGAAACCGTAAGGCCCATACCTTTTATATTTGGCATCTAGCTTTGCCCTATGGTCCTCTACCAAGATTGTTCAAATCATGACCCCAGGGTAAAAAATGGCCCCGCCCCGGGGCTTATCAGTTTTACACAGACTTATATAGGAATAAACCTTTAAAACTCCTCTTTTCTGAAACCCTAATACCCAGACCTTTTATATTTGGCATCTAGCTTTGCCTTATGGTCCTCTACCAATTTTGTTCAAATCATGACCTCTGGGTCAAAAATGGCCCCGCCCCGGGGCTTATCAGTTTTACATAGACTTATATAGGAATAAACCTTTAAAATTCTTCTTCTCTGAAACCCTAAGACCCACACCCTTTTATATTTGGCATCTAGCTTTGCCTTATGGTCCTCTACCAAGATTGTTCAAATCATGACCCCGGATCAAAAATGGCCTTGCCCCGGGGCTTATAAGTTTTACATAGACTTATATAGGAAAATCTTTAAAAATCTTCTTCTCTGAAACCGTAAGGCCCATACCTTTTATATTTGGCATCTAGCTTTGCCCTATGGTCCTCTACCAAGATTGTTCAAATCATGACCCCAGGGTAAAAAATGGCCCCGCCCCGGGGCTTATCAGTTTTACATAGACTTATATAGGAATAAACCTTTAAAACTCCTCTTTTCTGAAACCCTAATACCCTGGGTGCCGTTTTATCAACAGGTTTTATCTTAGTAAAGATCTTAGCGTACGTCGAGGCTTGCGACTAGGGCGTAAGTCCGTTTTATCAAAAGAGCGTACGTTTGGGGCGCAAGCTAAGATCTTTAAAAGACTTGCGCCCTTAAGTACGTGAATCAGTCTAAAAATTTCAAACTTCCGGTAGAGTATTTATCACGTGATACGTCGCTGTAAATAAACGCAAAAAACAACCTCAAACATGACAGCAAGCCGTTTTACCGATAGATGGAGGAAAAAGTCGGGAAAATAACAACTTACTCAGGGAGATTGACCGACGGCGTAACAATTAAACAAACAGAGGGGTTGTTATGGAAGTGGATCCTCGAAAAGTAAGTTTGATATCGAATGAATTCTTGAATCAATGCCGAGACCTGACAAACGACACTGACTCTCTAATCAATATGATCTACACTGTTTGCTAAACAATCATGTCTAGACCTCGTCTGGTTTTATCATGTATAGTATCAGTAGCATGCATTTATACTATAGTGCACGTCGCTTACTCTATATGCCCCTGTCCAGTCTCCCGCTCTACACATACACACGCATATACAGCTACTGTAGTCCCCCGCTCTACACACCTCACTATATTTACCATACTATAATGACTCTTTTAATGAGTATGTTGGTATTGGGCTCAGCTCATTTAGCACTAGCACCAATATGTAGCCTATGCTTTACAAACATGGTACTTGTGAAGTGTACAATTTTCATATGCAAACAGTGCAGACCCAGATCAGAGGGGTCCCACTGTTCACAGGACAGGGTCTGCATTTTTTTGTGTAAACTGTCAAAAGTTAAGCTTATTTATATAAATTTGATTTTTCACACTTTAAATAAGAAAAAAATATATCTAATGTGTATTATTGTTAGATCATACTTTTAAACTGAGACATTGATAAATAAATTGATTAAAAACCAATGAGGCACCCGTGTAATCAATTAGTTTGTTTGCTTAAAATTTATTGCAACATGACAAAAGGTGAATACCCTGACTGTTCAGAGGAGTAATATGATCTGGGTCTACACTGCTTTTATAGGACAAGTGTACTCTTTACATGTACACTGTTTGTTTATTATAATGATGTAAATATGTGGCACAATGTTTCAATCGCAATTTATGGCAACATGATAAACAGTGATTGAGTGAAGTCTGCAATCTGAAGGCCCTCTGATCTTGGTCTACGCTGTATAGGACAAATGTACTCTTCACCAGTACACCTTTAATGAAGTATATATGTGGCATTAGGTCTCAATGAGTTCCCTCTGATTTGGATCTAAACTGTTTCAACTTTGTATAGGCTGAAATTAAAGTGGAAAATCTTCTACAGGATATTTCTGCTCCAATTCAGCCTTCCTCTAACTACCCATCACCTATATTAACCTCTTACTCCACATATTGTTTTCATATTGAAGACAAATGGTTGCTTAAAGCATGCTGAATGTAAAGATGAATGTTCCTTTAGTATAGGATTAAAATTAAATGTGTTAAAGGGAGTATTTATGGAAGAAAGGGGTTTAGCATATTTAACCCATTACTCCATAGACACACATTTTTATGTATTTAATTTATTTTTCCAATGAACAAAATAGTTTTAATTTAGGCAGCCATGTATATGTATAATTAGGAATATTTTCTATATTTTAGCAGATGGTAGTTTAAAGCAGACTGCTTTACTTTCAACCAGCTATAAGATGTCACTTATCTTCAAAACCATAACAGATTATGGAGTAAAGGGTTAAGCAGATGATTGCTTTACCTATTATCCCATACATATTTTATTTATACTTCTACTTAATAAAATGTTCTACAGTTTTAAGCAACCATTTGTCTTGAAATCTCAATAAACTAAGGTCAATCTGCTAAACAGACAGTTTCATGAAGTACAAAAAAATAAATTATAATTAACACAGCATTTTCCATTTTAAATACAGGTAACTATGGTAGACCTAAAGCAGGATAACAGTAAAGCAGAGACTCTTACTGCTAATAAAAAGATATATGAATTAAATTTTCCGTTTTTCTGTCACAGTGATTGGAACCGTTAGTCAATTTCACAGCAATACTGCCTGAACTTTTTGTACAAGTTCAATTTTTGTTCCCTCAGACAATCAGATTATTGCTAATTTTGCAGAATGATTAGTTGTATTGAAGTAATGGATGAAAGGGATGCATAGATAGATAAAATTCAAACAAGATATTTTCAAATAGTTTAATGTAGTACAATGTACCGTTGATATAATCACACTAATCCAGTCTGGATTATCCAGAGTGTTTTTTTAAAACAAAACCAAACAGTTTGGCATAATATTGTCATTAAAACTGATAGCTGCTAGTCTTTTGGAATTGTAGCATCGGTTACACTGTAGCTTGTTGACATCTCTGAATGGTATATACTATATAGGCATAAATTCCATGTACCTTCCCATGGTCTGGTCTCTGAAAAAGGAACTCAATATCAGTTGGATATATATTTATAGAGTATTGCATGGGCGACAATTCTGGGCCAGAGAGTGATATTGGCCCGAGATAGGTACCGAAGTCAGATCAAATTTGGATCCCCATAAAAAATGCCCCCTCCATTGTCAACACCCAACCATAAGTAATTTGATATATATATCAACTTTAATTCTGTTCAATTAGTTGTTTAGTTTAAGTGATGTTTTACTCCTATCCTGAGGTTACTATCCCCTGTAAATTATTTCAGTTGGAGAGTGGGGGCCTGCTAGCTTTTACCATATAAATATGCCTTTTTACACCTGATATATTCCTCCATTGAACAAAATAATTCTAATCTTATACTGTCACTTATAAGTATCATAAGAAATATTTTCTAGATTTTAGCTTAAGGCAGGTTAAAACAGGTTGAAAGTAAAGCAGAAGTCACTTTAAGAAACATTCAGCCTTACTTTCAAACTGCTTTATGTGGTCACCTGTCTTGAAAGCTAGAAACAGGCTATTGGGTTATGGGTTAAACTACAATCTGATAGGATATATATTATATTTCTTAATGTGCATATGCATGATTGTACAAAATGAACTACTTTCTTCAGTGGAAGAATAAGTTAAGGGCGTAAAAAGGCATATTTATGGGGTAATGGGTTAAGCTACCATCTTCTAGGATACAGAAAATATTTCCTACAGTAAATGTTTGTGACTGTATAAAATGGAATTATTTTCTTCAATGTAGGCATACATTTAAGATGTTAACAGGCATATTTATTGGGTAATGAATCAATATTCATTGGTTTCTTGCAATTAAATTTTTATTACTTTTTCTTACCATTCTTAATTTTACATGGAGTTCCAATTTTTACAGAAGGGGTGGGGGTGTTTCCATTTTTGATAGCGAAAATTGGACCCGGGGGTACATATTTGATATCAAAATTGGACCCGGTGGGGGTCCATTTTTTACGGGGTCTAATTTTGATATGACACAGGTAAAGGCCAATATCACTCTCTGGTCCCAGTCGCCCATGTAATGATCTGTCTATTATTTCTTGAAACTGTAACTTTCCTCATAACTTCCTTATTACTGGATGGATATATTTCATACTTGGATACAACACCCCTTGGGACAATACCTTCCAGCTGATGCATACATAATTGACCTTGACCCTTTATGACCTTGACTGTGAGGATCTAATTTTTCAAAAACTTTCACATTGGCCATAACTTCCTTATTAGTCAATGGATTCACTTCATACTTGGAAACAACACCCATTGTTGCAAGATCTTTCAGCTGACATGTACTTATTTGACCTTGACCCTCATTGTATTCCTTTATATTGAGTGACGGTGTAGCCCGTCCTCACTGTAAGGGAATACTGGAGTAAGTCTCAGATAACTTTATTTTTATAAAGTATGACAATGTTACTATTACTTGTTGATTCATTAAATATGCTTCTCTGATAAAATGTTATTTGTATGTGTAATTTTCATGTTCACTCCAGTGACACAAGAGATGGCTAGAAGTAGCAATTGTACTTAATGTCAATAAAATATAGCAGGGCTCCAGATAAGAGGTAGTTATTTCAACAAATCAAACATTTTATCACTCATTTCAGCACCAAATCCTATAGTGTTACTACTCATTAGAATCGCCTCGAAGAGACGATTCTAATGATTAGTGACACCATAGGGTTTAATCCAGAAATAAAGATTTTAAGTTTTGAAAAACTACCCTTATCTGTTGCTCTGATATAGTGTTTTGTATTGTATTTGACCTTGACCCCTAAATATTGACCTTTTGAATCAAATTTGACTTAAAACTGAATGGATATATTTCATACTTGAATACAACACCCCTATGGACAATACCTTTCAGCTGACATATACTTATTTGACCTTGACCACTAAACAACCTTGACCTTCAGAATCAAATTTGACCTAAAACTGAAGGGGATATTTCATACTTGGATACAATACCCCTAGGGACAATACCTTTCAGCTAGCCTAATGTGTACTATTTTTTACCTGGACCCCTCAATGACCTTGACCTTTAGAATCTAATTTGAGAAAACTTTACATTGCTCATAACTTCTTTATTATAATGTATAATAAATTATAATAATATAATATATAACATGTCAAAACAATGCGGGGGCAGTGTCATCTTACAGTGACAGTTATTGTAATACTTTAATTTGTGATTTCAGGTTTCATGAACAGATTCAGTCAGAGAGTCCTAAAGATTTAGCAGCAACATATTCATCTTTACCGGGGAGATACATATGGACAGTGTAGTGTCTTACTTAGTTGCTATGACATTTGAATTCCAGAAACAAATATTGGATGATCTTGAATGGAAATATTGATGTGAAGACATTAAATCCAAATGCTTTGTACCCATAAGGCCATGACCCCATAAATAAACCTTTAATTTATTTATTCACTGAAGAAAAAACAGTCATGAATATATATCATAAAAATGTTTGCTTTATTTTAGCAGATGGTAGCTTAAAGGAGTCTGAAAGTACAGCAGAATGCGCCTTAAGGCACATACTGATTTACTTTCAACCTGCTTTAAGTTAGTAAATTAAATAGACAGCAAAAACAATCATAGAGCTTCATTAAGTATGAATAAATATAAAACATGCCATTTAGAATAAAACACATTTTCTATTGAACATGTTTTGAAAAAAAAAATGGTAAAATTAAATTTGTACCCTGATTTCTTTGTTGTTCTTGTATTACATCTTTATAAACCATCATTACTATTTAAAGCGACTAGAAACCAGATGGTGTATTTGCAAAAATAAAAGAACATACTCAAATAAAACCAAATATGTAGAGTTATCATGCATCTGACATTAGAAAAATATGACCAGTATAAATACACATTCTAGAATTGTCATTAAATTTTAGGTTTTTAAGATATTTTCTATGGTATTGTACGCGGGCATCAAAAAAAGTTATAGAAATTGATAACTGGCTCAGGCATAAACCACAGTCAAATTATGTACTCTCCATCGATACGCACTGAAGTACGTTAAATCGATACGGTTAAACAAAGATATGAATAGCCCCGTGGTTGAGTGGGCTAAGTGGTTGACCTATTTTGCTACTCTATTTCCAAATGCCGGGTCCCGGGTTCAAATCCCACCATAGCTAAATAATTTTTTTATATTGAAATGCATTTTTAAACAGAATTTCTAATCCTAAACTCATTCTTACCCGTTTATATAAGCGTTTGCCATTTATTTACAAATTACTATTTTTAATGCTAAATCTGGTTGCGAATCTCTTTAAAGAATGGGTCTTTTAACATTAATAGAATTTTTTCCTAATAGTTTAACTTTCAAAAGTTTAGTGTCATATGATAAGCATATAAATACCTCAATGTTATGGTCATTAGGAATCTCCTGTGGATTTGTAATGTCTATGAAGGGTATTCATGTGTACTAATCTCATACATGCTGAAACTGACCCAGGGTCTTGAAGCTGGTTTATGCTCTTTTGATGCTGAAATATAAAAGAACCAAAACATGTCTTTGAATTGAGTATATGTGACAAAGTACAAAGTGGGTTAAAAATTAAGTAAATGAAAAAAGTGTGAATGCCTACCCTTTATACATTTTTATTATACGCCCGTCATCGACGGTCGTATTATGGTATACCCAGCGCTGTCCGTCCGTCCGTACGTACGTCCGTCCGTCCGTTAACTTTTCTTGTTAGCGCTCTCTCACCTTCATTTATTTACCGATTTTGATTAAACTTCCTACAAATATTCCATACCACAATAGCTCGGACGAGTTCGCGTTTCAGACGTTGGCGGCTATTTTTAGCAGAGTTATGCCCCTTTATTGTCAAAAATGGGCATTTTTTAAAAAAACCAGAACTTTTTTTTTAATTATTCAATTTATTTCAAATTTGATATGGTGATACAATGAATGAAGTTACTTAACATATATTACGGGTTTTTGGTTTGACTTCTTTTTTTCAGAGTTATGCCCCTTTACACAATTTTTTTAACAATATATTGTATCCTGATAATAATTTTACTTACTTTTTGTCTATTGTAACCAAATTTCATATTTATCTTTCTCATCATGCAGGGAAGGCACCTGTGAATTTTGGTTCCTGTTAAATTATTTTTCTATGAGCTATGCCCCTTTACATCCTTAAAATTTAAAATAAGCCACACTTCGTCCGTTAACTTTTCTTCTTAGCGCTCTCTCACCTTCATTTATTGACCGATTTTGATTAAACTTCCTACAAATATTCCATACCACAATAGTTCGGACGAGTTTGCGTTTCAGACGTTGGCGACTATTTTTAGCAGAGTTATGCCCCTTTATTGTCAAAAATGGGCATTTTTAAAAAAAAAAAACCAGAACTTTTTTATTTTTGATTCAATTGATTTCAAATTTGATACGGTGATACAATGAATGAAGTGACTTAATATATATTACGGGTTTTTGGTTTGACTCTGTATTTTCAGAGTTATGCCCCTTCACACAATTATTTTAACAATATATTGTTTCCTGATAATAATTTTACTTACATTTTGTCTATTGTAACCAAATTTCATATTTAGCTTTCTCATCATACAGGGAAGGCACCTGTGAATTTTGGTTCCTGTTAAATTTCAGACGTTGGCGACTATTTTTAGCAGAGTTATGCCCCCTTTATTGTCAAAAATGGGCATTTTTTAAAAAACCCTGAACTTTTTTCTTGACTATAGCAATACTATCGGGATAGTACTTGAGCTATCCCAATACTACAGCATAGTCTTTTTGAGATCGATAGTCGGGCCTACACTCCAGGCGACTTTTTCCAGTCGGCCTGAGTCTGGACGACTTTGACACACGCCGGCCGTGACGGGCGTATTTTGCCGCACTGCGGTGCTCTTGTTATGTCTGCAAAGCAAGGCTTAATTCGGCAACATAATATAGTAATCCTACTGTGCGTGTTATTGTATGGAGGGGGGGGGGGGTTGCTTTATTTCGAGAGTCATTTGGAAAGGTGTAGCATACCATTTCCAATTTTGGAGGGCGAGTATCTAACGACACCCACCTCTACAGCCAGTACACTCAAACAGAGGGAAATGTCTGCCTGAGGGGAGATTCAAACCCATGGCCATCTCATCATTAGGTGGGGGGGTCTATTGATGGTAACCTCTACAATTCTTGTTTATTTCATTTTTAAAGCCATAACCGCCTGTATTGCTCAGTGGTAGAGTGTCCGCTTACAGTGCGGGAGGTTGCGGGTTCAATCCCTGGCCGGGTCAAACCAAAGACTTGAAAATTGGTAGCAATAGCTTCCCTCCTTAATGGCGCTCAGGATTTCAGGTTAGCATTACGACTGGTTCGTCGGGGTCGGGATAAAGTGACCGGCCGGGTACAGTCCCAATGGACGGTGTACCTAAAAGGGGCCCCTTCTAATAATCATCAGAATTGATGGAGTAGAAGTAATAAATAGAGAAATAGAAGCTATTAACAAATCCTAGTCTTATCAAACGTACTTGTATGATGGCATGCTAGTTTTGTGACAGGGGCTGTCCTCAGGGACAACGACAAGTCCAAAAAAGCTCGCCGTCTGCTTATTGTAGACACAAATGCTAGCCAGGTTGAGTTTATGATTAAATGGTGAGACTTTGTGTAAGCCGCCTGGTGGCTCAATCGGTAGAGTACTTGTCCTGTAAGCAAGGGGTCCTGGGTTTGAGTCATATTTTTCTCACCATGTTACACAAACATTGTGGTGGACTTCACACATTCTTACTCAGGAGGAGAAAGAAGGCGTTTGTGATGTGTGTGGGGGGAGGGGGGGGGGGGGGGGGGTTAACGTTAGCAAAATTTGAAATATTTGGGCGCCCATAACTTTAGTTTGTACATCTATAGATCTAAGACTACTATCGCAATTCTCGAGAGATCTAACTTACAATGTAAGCAGACATTCTTTTGTTTGCAGCACGGTATTGATAAATAAATACAGTATCGGTGCAGACGTTGGTTTGACTATCTACACGTTTCTAAGCAGCCGCCATTTGTAAACAAAAGTGTCAAGGTTGGTGTTGAGACGAAGCTATTTATAAACTCATCGTAAGAAACGCAGATTGTAAGAGCCTAAAACACGATGAACCATATTATATCGTGCATCTGTAAGGGTCTATACAATAGGTATAAACGTAAACACTTGGCCAAAATAAATGAATAATAACTTATCGTTAGGTTTTAAAATCCGCCTTACTTCGTCACCGATATCGGAAGTTTACCACAGTAATCCCCCTTTCATACATGTAAACACCACTCTAGTGAACGATGTACGTGTGCTTTCAAAACTTACCTCTTTAGATTGTGCAAAATCAACCTTTCATTGAAGTTATGGCCATTTCTAAATCGAATCGAGGGATGAAAGCTGCTGCGGCGGCCATTTTTTTCGGACGTAGACTCTCTTAAGACTGGTCCGGACCGGTCGTAATGTTACGACCAAATGTTAAGATATCTTAGCTGCGATTTTCTTGATAAAACGCTTTTAGACGCTGCGACGGGTCGTACGATAAGATCTTAGTTGCGACGGTCGTACGCCCGTTGATAAAACGGCACCCAGACCTTTTATATTTGGCATCTAGCTTTGCCTTATGGTCCTCTACCAATTTTGTTCAAATCATGACCTCTGGGTCAAAAATGGCCCCGCCCCGGGGCTTATCAGTTTTACAAAGAATACACCTGTCCCATGCAAAAGTGTAGATCCAGATCAGAGGACTCTTGTCTCTGTTTATCATTTTGCAATATGTTGTTAAAATCAACCCTAAATAGTCCAAAATAGACTAAGCTTGATTGGCAATTGAAATTGTTCATTAAAAGTGTCAGTGGTGAATAATTATGTTTACTGTTTCGTTTATATCGCAGCACAGGAAAGAAAATTAGTGTGTCAGCAATATAGAAGTGTTTATTTGTGCTTGTAGTTATGGACTGTTTGCTGCCCTGTCCAATACCAGTATACTAAAGGCTGATATAGGAGAGTATCTACAGACTATGATGCACTTCATGTTACTGTCTCTATATAATTACTTGTGCTTGTAGCTATGGACTGTTTGCTGCCCTGTCCAATTTACTGAAGGCTGATATAGGAGAGTATCTACAGACTATAATGCACTTCATGTTACTATCTCTCAAAACAGCTGAGGGAGTCAAGGTGAGTCTCACAGAGCCTTCTGCAATGCTTTTGTCCAGCATTGAGTTGCCACCTGTCCTTACAGTAAGGCTTAAATATAACTATATCTGGTGAAGGGTTTGGTTAATACAAGTTATATTGATTTATCTGTAGGCCCATGTTAATTAAATCTTTGAACCCTAGTTACGCATATATACATCATTTGCAAACAGCGTACCTGTGGAGTACACTTGTCCTATAAAAACATATTGTAAAAATCCACCCTAATTTAAATATAAAAAATGGACTACACTAAATTGGAAACTAGAATTGTCTGTTTTGGGTTTTAGGGAGGAAAGGGATAACAAGTGTAAGAGCTTTCTGTTTGATGATACTAGTTATGTATTCACCTGTAGGCCCACGTTAAAGAGGGGAAGAGTTTCCTGTTTGATGATGAGGAGTTTGAAGATGATGTAGACATAGAGGCGGAGGATAATGAGGAGGACGACTCTGACATAGCTGGCATCAGTGTGGAGAACGCCTACATGGAGGAGAAAGAGGACACAGCTGTCTCCATGGGAGAGATAGCAGTCAATGCTGGGTAGGTGTATAAAATCTCATATATCATGTACCTCTGTAAAACAGCTGTCATGGTAGACTGACATAGCTAGCATTAGTGTGGAGAAGGCCTACATGGAGGAGAAAGAGGACACAGCTGTCTCTATAGGAGAAATAGCAATGTAGGGTACATCTATAGAATTCCATACAGTAAACCCTCTATATGACAACCTCTTAAACGAAGGCTAATTGATTGTATAAAAGACAGATGACAGAGTAAAGCAAGGTGACAAAGAAAGTGAGCTGATGTTGACCAGGTCTGCAAGACAGGGGAAGATGCATCAATATATGGCTTCAAGGGGACTTAAATCCTTCTTAGCAAAATGAACAACAATAAGCAAGGTGACAGTAAAACAGAAAGCTCCTTTAGGAGCTTTCTGTTTTACTGTCATCTTGCTTTAAGCAGTCACCTTAGTAACACCTGATATTGAACACAATTTAGTGGTCATAATAGCTCTAGGTTCTACTTTCTCATATAACTACCCCTGTTTTCTAAAGTGAACACTGATCACAAATATCCTTGTCGCCAACATGTGCGAGATAAATTTGATGACGTCACTATTTATAGAGGCGTTATTACGTCACTGGGATTAAAAAAAAGTCTAAATTTGCTTTGAAAAATAACTAACTTGTTGGTTATATGAGATCGTCGATGTTTAAGATAAGTTGATCTCAAACTCGTCTAGAATAGAAATGTTATTAAGCTCGCCAAGGCTTGCTGAATAACATTTCAATTCTAGACGAGATTGAGATCAGCTCGTCTTAAAGACTTTTCCTCAGTCCATTGATTGACTACCCCCCCCCCCCCCATTGTCTCAATAGGTGTGAATTTAACTGCCAAAGCATGCATCACAAGCTATACCAAACTCAGTTTACCTGGTGAGGCCTAGATTATACTCATGCTCTAGTGATTTTCAATGGTTATTTCTAACCAAACTATCAAATATAAAGGTCGGGTCTCACATGAGAAGCTTCAATGATTCTTTGCTACGGACATGTCCACAAGACCCATGTTTTTTGCATGGAAATTGTCTGGCAATGTGTTATGATGGAAAGGTCGTCAGGAGATGTCTTTAAACATCGACTCATGACAGGTTCTATATGTCTACTATGCTGTTACAGGGTATCCTTTCTACCTTACCTGGAGGAGAGCTACCATGAGTTACTGGGTTTGTTAGACTACCCAGCGTCGCGGGTGAAGAAGGGAGCAGCCACGGCCCTCGGCCAGTATTGTCTGTGTGTGCATGAGGTGAACAAACTGCCAACCACCACTGCTGCAGAGTCTTCTAAACTAGGTCAGCATCAGGGTTCCAGATAAGGGGAGTATTGGAAAGCTAAAATCTTTATTTTTGCTTTAAACCCTATGGTGTCACTACTCATTAGAATCGTCTCTTCGAGACGATTCTAATGAGTAGTAACTCCATAGGATTTGGTGCTAAAATAAGTGAAAAAATGTTGGCTTTGTTCAGTTTACTCCTCCTTATCTGTAGCCCTGAGTATGTGTAAACTTATTGTCTAAGTACAGTAATGTCCTACTATAGCTATAGTAAAAGCTCTTTATAAATTATAATGACCACTAAATTAAGTTAATTTATCTGTGTTTAAGGCAGTAAGCTGTTTAAAGCAATTTGAAAGTAAAACGGGCTGGTCATTTCAGTCATATTTCCATGCATATGTAAAGTTTAACCCCAGTGACAGTGACCTCAGACTCTGCTTTCAAGTTTCGAAATGTGCAGCTGGCGAGCTTTGTTGTCTCTCTGACAACTCTTGTTTTATTGGTCCTAATCAGTGATAATTTTACCTGTGCATCCCGAGTCCTATACTCATTAAATTTGACAGGGACTCATTATTTAAAAAGCTGCGAGTCCCAGGGACCCATAACTTTTCTGGCCTTTATTAACCATTTAGTCCATAGTATGCCCTGAAGTGAATAGTTCCGCTTTATAGTCATAGATATGCAACATTTTCTATATCCTAGCAAATAGTAGCTTAAAGCAGGTTGAAAGTAAAGCAGAATGTGCCATTAGGCACATTCTGCTTTACATTCAACCTGCTTTAAGTAGTCACCTGTCTTCAAAACTAGAAATAAGTTATGGGATTTTGCATTAATTTTAATCTCAAGGACTCAATGATTGTCTAAAGGACTCATTGTTTTAAAGAATGTGCATTCCGTGGATTCATTCATCTGATTTCTGAAAATATCACTGCCTAATATGTATGTTTTTCTGTGATTTTGTTTAGTGCTTGGTACCATGCTGAACACCTTAGTGCCAAAATTCCTCAGCATTATTGAGGAGGATGCGGACCGAGAGGTTGTCATGACAACTGTAGATGTCATCCAGGACCTACTGGAGGAGATTGGTGCCCCAGTGTTACAGGTTCCCAACTCTACTGATCAAATACTGACCAAGATGAAACTAATATTTACACACCAGGTAAAGTAATCAGGGATGTCAACCCTTTACCCCATAACCTGTTTCTAGTTTTGAAAATAGAGGACTACTTAAAACAGGTTGAAAGTAAAGCAGAATGTGCCCTAGGGCACATTCTGCTTTACTTTCAGCCTGCTTTAAGTAACCACCTGCTAGAATTAAAAAAATAATCCTTTTGATTCATATTCATGACTGTATAGATTGGAATTATTTTCTTTCGCAATCGATTAATCTTAGAAATGTTAGAAAATGTGATTTTAAAAGCAGACAGTAGACCAGACAAAAATTTCATACAAACGGGGAGATTCTGTAACTCTAAGAAAATCAACCAACTAAAAAGTTTTGATCAGATGAGCATCTTTTCTTTATGAAGTAGTATCATACCAAGTTTCGATGCATTCCAGTCTATTCAACATCCAATCAATCAGGATCTGAACTTTTTGACACTCACTTCAATATTTTTAAAGTCAATATACCTAAAAATTAAATGTGATAAATAAAAGCAGATAAAAGTTGTTTGAAATTGATGGTGTCTTTGCCGTGAATAGAGCTCAAGATAAAGAAGGGGATCAATATTTTCTTTAAAACCAAACCCTATGGTGTCACTACTCATTAGAATCATCTCGAAGATTTCTTATCCGGAACCCTGGCATCATGTCAGTGAAGGGATTAAGACTGTATGAGATGTTGTTTCAGGTTGCGTGTCAGGAGGCAGAGGAGGAAGATGAGGAGGAACAGCAGGCAGAGTTTGACAGCATGCTGATAGAGTCTGCAGGCGACGTCATACCCATCATGGCTAAACTCATTGGTGGAGATCATTTCCTAGGATTCCTCGGAGGATTCTTGCCAGACCTCCTCAAAAGAATGGTATGTGTTTTAAGCTTGTCTGTTTTTCGCAGATAAAAACCCAAGCTACTGTAAAACCTCTCTATTACGACCACTAAATTGTGTTTACTTTCTTGTGTTTAAGAGATGTAACTGCTTAAAGCAATGTGAACGTAAAACAGAAAGCTCCTATAGGAGCTTTCTGTTTTACTTTCATTTTGCTTTAAGCTGTCACCTGTCTTTTACACAGTCAATTAGCCTTCTTTCAATGGCCGTAATAGACAGGTTTTACTGTATTGTGGTCAAACTGGCGTCCTCTTCGTCGTTAAAATATCTTGTGAAGAAAATTACTTCTGCATTTCTGTACCAATTTAGATAAAACTTTGTACTAGATATGCACAGTGGAGGTATTCATCACCTTCAGTGTTAGTTCTAATTTTATCTAAGGCAGTTTTGTGACTGTTTACCAGCAATTTGTTAGAATGTTTTGTATCTTGAGTAAAACAAACTAAAAGTCTTCAACCATTTCTAGAGTAACTATGATTGTATGTTTGTTAACAGAACCCCATGTGGTTCTGGGGCATGGCAGATAAGAATGGGAACCATTGCCATAGCCTGGCATGACACAGTAGAAGGCTGCTAAAATGTGTCATCTTTTCAGTGATTTGATGGATGGATAAATTGATGTATTTGTACGCCAGTCTAATTACTGAATAGGTTAAAATCCAGAATTATCTATGACTCTGGTATTCTAGTCAGGGTTCAAATTTCTAGATCAATGCCTCATATATTTATAGATCGATGTAAATGAGATGCTGATCTGGCAACTTGTCCCCTGGAGTTGCGATATGACTGAAATACTGTTAAAGCTACTTAAAACCCTATTTCAACAACAACATTGTTTACAGAGACAGACGAGGTCATTAGCTGAGAAGTCATTTGCTGTGGGAGACTTTCTAGAGTATCTATTATGATTTGTATGTTTGTTTACAGAGACAGACGAGCTCAGTAGCTGAGAAGTCGTTTGCTGTGGGCACCCTGGGAGAGATAATTGAGGCAACGGGCCCAGCTGTAGCCATGTTCTCCGAGACTCTGTACCCGGTGTTTGTCAAGTTCTTGAAGGAGGAGGATGACGAGGTCCGCAGTAATGCTGTCTACTCACTCGGCGTTCTCGCTGCAAACTGCTGCCAGAAAATACAGGGGTATCCTTTGAACCAAAACATAACTGTAAAAAGCAACAACTAAATTGTATTAACTCATTGAGCCCTTGTGACACATATATGCATCCTTTACCAAAAGTGTACCTGTGAAGAGTACACTTGTTTAATGCAAACAGTGAAGTCCCTGATTAGAGGGCTCCTGCAGGAGCCCTCTAATCAAGGACTTCACTGTTTGTCATTTTGCAATATATGTAGTCTAAAATGGACCAGCCTTTATTATATATTGGATTTGTCCATTGGAAGTTTCAGGGGATAATGAGTTAACTATTAGGAGTTCAAGGCAGGTAGCTGCTTAAAGCAAGGTGAAAGCGGAACAGAAACTTGTAACACTTGTCTTATGCTAACATGTAGATCAAGTTTAGGGCTCTCCTTAAGGAGCCCACTGATCAAGGTCATCATTGTTTGTAAAGTTGCAATAAATTGTAACAAAAATACATCATAGTATTAAAAAAATGGACTAGACTATAGGAAACTGGAATTGTCCATTTGAAGTTTCAGGGGTGAATGAGTTAATTGAGAATGTTTACTTCCTTAACTGTGGTGTAGACGGTATGCGGAGGTGTTGAAGCTGTTGTTTGAGGTGCTGAACAAGGAGAGTAATAGTCGTGTAGTGGACAATATCTGTGCTGCCGTGTGTAGAATGATTATGGCCAGTCCCAATGGAGTCCCTCTAGATGTGGTAGGTGGCAGATTCTGTTTGTCTTCCATGGTTTACAAATTTAACCCATTACCCCATAGTCTGTTTCTAGTTTTAAAGATACATGACCACATAAAACAGGTTGAAAGTAAAGCAGAATGCGCCTTAAGGCGCATTCTGCTTTGCTGAAATGTTTCTAGTTTTAAAGATACATGACCACATAAAACAGGTTGAAAGTAAAGCAGAATGCGCCTTAAGGCGCATTCTGCTTTACTTTCAGCCTGGTTTAAGCTTCCATCTGCTGGGAGGTAGAGAATATTTCTTAGGATACATATTCATGACTGTATAAAAGGGAACTATTTTCCTCAGTGGAGGAATAAACTATAGGTGTTAAAAGATATATTTATGTGGGAATGGGATAATATTACGATGGAAAATATTATTCTGTATAATGTTATGAGTTGTAGATATTAAGTTTTGGTTAAAACATTCAACCCTAGCGATGAATAAACTCATCATTTACAAACACTGAACCTATGAAGAGTGCACCTGCCCTTCGCAAACTGTGTAGACCCAGATCATAGGCCACTGTTTGTCATTTTGAAAATATTATGAAAAACAACCAAAATAGTTACAAATGGGCTTGACCAAATTGGAAATTGGAATGGTCCAATGGAAGTTTCAGGGGTGAATGATTTAACAAATTGGAATGGATTTGGATCAAACTTTGTAGGTCGTGCCAGTGGTAATAAAGTGCCTGCCTATGAAGGAAGACTTTCAAGAGAACAAGACAGTATACAACTGTATCTCACAGCTCTTTGCTGCTGGAAATGCACAGGTAAGTCAACTTAGGTTTCAGGACACAAGACTGTACAGCTTTATATGCTGCCGGAAAATGCTCAAGTAATTAAACTTAGGTTGCAGGACAAAAAACCATCTTGCTTTATCTTTCCCCCCTTAGCCAAAAATTAAGATCATCTATTTCCAGCCATGACTGTTTAAAGCACTGAGTACATTGTAATTTAATTTTGAAATACAGGTCAATTCTACTGAAGTTAGTTTAGAGTTATGAAGGTTCAAGTATGTATACACACTACATTAGTCCTGTGAAATGAGCTGTTTTATAACATGTTGTGAATGTTCTTATTCTAGGTTGTGTCTGGGTTACCCAGTATTATTGTGGCGTTGTGTTCGGCCTTGGGAACAAAACAAATTAATCCAGGTAAGTCTAACATGTTTTTGCTCTGTTTTGGAAGGTTATTGAATTGAGCTAGGTTTGAAGAGAGATTTTGGTAAGGGAACACTTTTATCATGAGCTGTTGTTATGCATTTGGTTTATTCATCCACTGAAGAAAATAGTCAAATCAGATGGTAGCTTATAGCAGGTTGAAAGTAAAGCAGACTGTGCCTTAAGGCACATTCTGCTTTACTTTCAACCTGCTTTAAGTAGTCACCTACCGTCAATACTAAAAACAGGCTATGGAGTAAAAGGTTAAAATCTAACAACCGAACACTATGATGTGGCTAGTCGCTATTCATTAAAATTGTCTCGAAGAGATGATTCTAACGAGTAGTCACATCATAGGCATAAAGTGATTTTTTTTTAATTTGCTAAGTTTGCTCACTCTTATCTGGAGACCTATAAGCTATAATAATACAGTTGAACTTCCGATATCTCGAACTCTCTTAACTCGACCTAACCAATATTTGGACATTATTAATAACATTAGTTCATGCTCGGTTAAGTCAACATATCCGTATTTCAAAGTTAAAACGTAACTTTATGCCACGTTTTAACTTTGAAATACGGATATATTCGACTTAAATGAGTGAGACATCAAAGTTCAACTGTATAAAATTTTCCATCTTGCAGAGTGTGAGAAGATTGTGATCGACCTAGTGAAGAGCGTGGCTCAGAAGTTTCCCGATGACTTTTCTAATTTACGTGGCACTCTGTCACCTGAACATGTTAGCAAACTGGATGTGTGCCTATCAGCTGTCAATGGAGTAGCCTTTCCAAAAGCATGTGTGAAGGGCTGCTGTGGATAGAAGTGCAGTGAATCAGGGCTCCAGATAAGGGAGTATTTCGAAAATTAATTTTCCTATATATGCATTAAATCCTATGGTGTCACTACTCATTAGAATCGTTTTGAAGAGACCATTCTAATGAGTAGTAACAGCATAGGATTTTTTGCTGAAAATATTGGATTTGTTCAGTTAACTCCCACTTATCTGGATCTCTAACGGAATAGCCTAACTAACTGGGTCAGGGTGATCAACTGGATGTGTGTGCCTCTCAGCTGTAAGGGCAGTAAACAGAGCAGCCTAATTCATCTTGCATACTGTTTCAAGCGTACCTGCCAGTTTTTGTTGTGCTTGAACCCTTTCCCACATAGAAGCGCATTTGCGCCTTTTAGCGCATTTAATGTATTCCTACACTGAAAATAATAGTTTCAATTGATACAGTCATGAACATGTGCCATAAGAAATATTTTCTATATCCTAGCAGATGGTAGCTTAAAGCAGGTCAAAAGTAAAGCAAAAGTAAAGTACTTTCAACCTGCTTTAAGTGGTCACATGTCTTCAAAACAAGAAACAGGCTATGGGGTAAAGGCTTGGTTTAAACAATATTTTATTCTCATAATGAAATGGATTGGACAACAGGCATTGCCTATGTAAGTCCTCTCCAGAAGTAAAGGCTTAATTATAGCATAGAGCTTTATATCAAGATACTTGTATGATCCGGTTATTGGCACCATTAAACCCAACTAACAAGTACATGTACAGCTATTTAGAAGACATTCATTGTATTTAACCTTATACTCCATAGCCTGTTTCTAGTTTTGAAGACAGGTGACCACATAAAGCAGGTTGAAAGTAAAGGATAACATGCTTTACTTTCATCCTGCTTTAATCTACCATCTGCTAGAATAAAGAAAATATTTCTTATGATACGTATTCATAAATGTAACTATTTGAAATTAGTTTCTTTTATTCAGTGGAGGAACAAATTGAATGCGTTAAAGGGCACTTCTATGTCAGGAAAGGGTTAAAGAAGGTTAAAAGTAACAGAAAGGTGCTTTCGGGGCTATAACCAGCCCCCTGTCTAACCCACTGAAATTTAGTCTTTTGTCTGAGTGGGACCTATTTGACAAGTGTGGTATAATTCCAGATTATATTAAAGCCTGTGTTAATTGACCATTAACCCAATACCCCATAAATACGCCCTTTAAAGCCTTAAATTGATTTCTATACTGAAGGAAATAATTCAAGTTTATACAGTTATACATAATTTTTTATGTATTGTAAGAAATATTTTATTCATTCTAGCAAATGGTAGCTTTAAGCAGGCTGACAGTAAAGCAGAATGTGCCTTAAGGCGCATTCTGCTTTACTTTCAACCTGCTTTAAGTGGTAATATATTCTAAAAATTAGAAACAGGCTATGGGGAAATGGGTTAAATGAAGAAATATGGTAATATTTATAGAAAAGGAGATGAGATACATGGTACATGAGATTAATTGACACTTGGTGATAGGTCGATTGGATGGCAGATGTTTTCTATATAACCTGGAATACAATGTACATTGATAGAGAGAGCTTCTTCATTAGCCGTTTTAATGCATTTTCAAATGTCAAGTTCATATTGACTGTATAAGGGTTTATCAGAAAAATACTTACAAATTTCCAAACAGTGCCGACCCAGATTAGACGGCTATTTATGGAGCCCTTTGCTCTGGGTTACACTATTTTGCAAATGATGTACATGTATATAGATCTTGGTACAAGGGTTAGTTTAGAAAGCTGTTGTTTAGGCAGTTACTTATTATTGTGAGATTTTGAAAACTTGTTGAAAGATTGAGTTTGTTAATAGTTTTCTCAGTTGAATCATGTCACAACCAGACGATACAGTGTAGACACAGAGAAACATATGACTTGGATCAACACACAGGGCTCCAGATAAAAGGATGTAAACTGAACAAATCGAACATTTTCTCCTTCATTTCAGCACCAAATCTTATTGTGTTTCTACTCATTAGAATTGTCTCAAAGAGACAATTCTAATGAGTAGTAACACCATAGTATATAAAACAGGAATAAAGATTCTAGATTTTGAAATACTCCCCTTATCTGGAGCCCTGAACACAGTAATGTATTGTAACATTTTTCTCAAGACATAGCTCTGTTAATTTATTTGTTATCTTGTTATGACCATGACAGAGATTCATGTAATCGAGAGTAATTTTATTATAGCAACTTTTATACCAGATTCGAGAGTATCCCATTACTACATAGATATGTCTTTTGAAACCTTTGATTTATTCCTCCACTGAAGCAAATCTTTCCAATTTATACAGTTTTGGATATGCACTATATAAGAAATAGTACAGCCCGCTGAGGGCCTTCTTGCATTATAGTGACCGACCAGTCAGCCCCAAAATAGTTTACGGCCCGAAGCCGAAGGCTGAGGGCCGTAAACTATTTTGGGGCTGACTGGGAGGTCACTATAATGCAAGGAGGCCCGAAGTGGGCTGTACTATTTCTTATAGTATACCGCACATCTGATTTGGATCAAAACTGTTTTCAGCAGTATCTAATGACGTTCCGCTATTACCTCCCTTTAATTCACTCTTACTAGATTCTAGATATTTTCACTTTTCTTAATGAATTTTGGAGATAATGCTATAAAAAAAAATGACAAAACAACTTCTAATAGAACAATTGTATCAAAAGTAAATACTATTTAATTTTCTAAAAATATTTAAAAGGTTCTGAGTTAAGTTTTGTTTGAAAATTAATAAAGACAAGTAGATTTTGTTTATGAAAGGAATCGGCGCACCATACATGTATACGAAATATTGTATCGTCAACATCAACAATTTGCAATTTTATTCAACAAGTTCATAGAACAAATCATTACAGTTAAAACAATCAAATCTAGATCTAGATCTAGATTTAATTCTAACAGTACTCATAATAATCACAGCATGGCTTGGCTTTTTTTATCTGTTTAGGCTAATTACGCACTGCTTTTAACTACCAGTACTGCTTTTAACTATCAGTGCTGCTTTTAACTACCAGTACTGAACCAGAAGCGACTGTTCAATAGATCTATCGAAAAACATTTGTATGTGGGTATAGATCTAGTGAGGTAAATACTAGATCTATCTAACATTAGATCTAGATAGTGGTTAATAAATTGTAACAGGACTGAGTGAAAAAATCGTGGCCCGACCGGGACTCGAACCCAGGGTCTCTGGGCTTACCGTGCCAGCACTCTAACCACTTGAGTACCGAGCAACCCGGTTTAGGACTTATTGATTATCCACACCAGACAAGTAACCCCCGCTACAAAATCTGGGAAGCCTCTTTTCATACAAATCGCATGCTGGTTTTTTGTTTACCTCCCTTTAACTCAAATTTAGCATTATTGATTTATTTTAATCAAACATTGTATTTTTTTTTTCTATTGTTATTATTTGAAAGTTAAAACATGTACGCTGTCTGTTAAAAACCGAAAATACTATATTTTACAAAATTGCAAAAAATTAGGTTTATTCTGTTGTAAATTGTTAAAAAATTATAATAAATTTAGAGAGACATAGCTTGTGCCGATGCACATCTTTTAATGGGATGACGCATCTGATAAAGCTTAGGCGGGACTATAAACCTCAGCAGAAACAACAACTAAACTTGTGTGCCCTAAAGCTCCCCCAACATGGCGCAAGTTTTTATATATTAATTCGGGTGAGACGCTAAAAGTAAACAAGCAAGCAACGAGCGGTTCCTCAGTAGCAGCGTCATATGACGTCAACATTTCTTAGCGGTCACTATTACCGGGCACTATCGTATAATAGTGACCGGTAGCTTGTACAAAGATAAAGAAGGAGCGTACGTAGGTAAGGTATACTATAAGAAATTTATTCTATATCCTTACATAAATATGGTAGCTTAAAGCAGGTTGGAACCACTTAAAGCAGGTTAAAAGTAAAGCAGAATGCACCTTAAGGTGCATTCTGCTTTACTTTCAGTCTGCTTTAAGCTGCCATCTGCAAGGATATAGTAAAGATTTGTTATGCAGCAGAATTAGGTCTGTATACAGTCAAACTATTTTCTGGAGTGGCAGGGTAAATTACAGGCGTAGAAATGCTTATCTATGGGGTAATTGGTCGAACACAGACTTTTTATGTGTTATAATTATGCTAGGTAGTTTTGGCATTAACGAATTTATGTTTTATGTTATACAGTAAAACTTTTTTATAACGAACTCTGATACAGCGAATTTCGGCTTATAGCGAATTTATTTTCGTTCCCCGGCCGAGCTCTGCATTAATTCTATGTTGACTAACATGTTTAGTACGAATTCGGTTATAGCGAATTCTCGTTTATGGCGAACTGATTTTCAAGTACCTTTATTCACAAAACAGTGTAAAATACCTTCGTTAAAGCGAAGTCTCATCTTGCTTCAGTCTTCAGTCACCTATGTAATTTTCGCGATAAACACCGTGACGCATAGGTGTTAAAACACACAATAAGATCTGGATGACTTGTGAATTGATCCATAATTACGATACGGTCATTGGCGTAGCTTCCTATTAGGCAAGTAGGCACGTGCCTACACTTTTTTTCAGAAGTCCAAAAAATTAAAAAGGCTAAAAATGCAGAAAAAGCAATAAAATTGACATCTAAGGGGGGTTAGAGGTGAACCCCAGTTATTTTTACATAGATTCGTGTTAGTATTTTGCCATTATCAAACGCGGGAAAAGACCTCAGAACGCACCTAGAGACTATCTAGGAATAAAAATGTCACGGGGGAGCATACCCCCGGACCCCCCTAGTAAGAAAGCGTACACTTATTAATTGGTCTAATCACCCCGTTGGCACGCATGTATAATTGTACATATAGCTGCCTTATGCAAACACACCAAGTTTTTTCAAGTTTTATTGATAACAACCGTTAAGTCCCGTCTCCATGGTCCCGTATAACGGGATACATCAGCAAGTAATTACATCAACAATATATATACGCAAGACATATACACACAAATGACATGAGACAGACTGTCTCGAATCACAACGGAAAACGGCTACACTCTTAAAAAGTGGATTAAATAAACAGTCGATTGAGTTGAAGGATGAGCTGTCAATCGATCAATTGATTAAGCAATCGGTCTTTCTCGTACACACTGTCCTCATACTTGCGACAATTCAAAAAGTAAAAAAAATGCAATAAAATAGGAATAGGGTGGTGTTAGAGTCTAACTTAGAGATTAATGGAAGACAACCTGTCAACAATTACACTATAATAACCTGGAACAGAAAATTTATGTCATTTTCAGCCGAGTTTTTAGATATATTTATGGCAGAATTTTACCTGTCTTGGACGCGCTAAAAACGCCCTCAGAACAAGCCAGGGGCTATCTAGGAATCAACCCTCCCAAATCCCCTCCTAGTAAGAGTGAGTTCATAAATTGGTATAGTTACTTTGGATTTCATACGGGCCTGTAGTGTGCTCGATCAATGTGTCCCGAAAAGAAAGTTACATCCAAATAATTTCAAGTAGCGAGTATGTTAATGAAAAAAATACGGTATCAGACCCTATGATATACTAATTGACGCGGGGTTGTTTTTATGCCCCCAGCATCGACAGATGCGGGGCATATAGTAATCGTCCTGTCCGTCCGTCCGTCCGTCCGTCCGTGCGTGCGTCCGTAACAAGGTTAAGTAGATTTTACCGTTTCGTCTAGCATCAACACCGCTTACCCAAATGCTTGGATACTTATACAGTTGTTGCCTTGGACCATTCCCTATCCACCAATATCACCAAACTTTGATTTTGACCTTGACCTTGACCTAATTTGGACTTAGAAAATTTTAAATAGGCTATTTCTTGGTTAACTAGATTTTACCGTTTCATCTAGCATCAACACAACTGACTACAATGCTTTGATACTTATACAGTTGTTGTCTTGGACCATTACCAACTAAACAATAATACCCAAGCTCATTTTGACCTTGACCTTGACCTAATTTGGACTTAGAAAAGATTCAGAATATATTGTCAAGGATGCCACTGGGGGCATAAGCGTTTATTGAACGCGCAGTCTTGTTTGGTGAGTTTTTTTTTTCAAGAAAATATGCAGACATATTCCTTTGCAAAAAATTGAAATTGTGAATGTCTGTTATTTGAAGCTTTTCATTTCATTAAATCTTCATATAAATGTCTCCCCAGACCCTCCTTAAATGCGTCTACAGTGTTGTAGAACTCAAAATTTTCCCGGGGGAGCATGCCCCCGGACCCCCCTAGAAAAGATATGCCTACACTTTCATTTCGGCCAAGCTACGCCCCTGACGGTATAATTACCGTATAATCTAAATGCTTTGTTAACTCCATTAGTCCTGGAAGCATAATGTGCGCTTTGGACACTGTACGTGTTGTCACTATGCAGTTCTCGGGTAAACGTTTATTTTTGTCCGTGTCGAATTATAGATATGCGTAAGTAACTGGCCCCATATCTTGTCCATTTCCTACGTGTAGACGAAAAAGATGAAGTAATCCTATTGCCGTTTCATTTACATAACCGGGTCTGATTATTTCGACTTGTTTGATTGGATGTTTAAAAGAATAAATAAAAAACATGATAACTCTCAGCCGGTGAAGCAGAAGATTTAACTAAACGGAATCTCAATGATTTAAAAATTAGAGGTTGGTAATATTATCACGGAATATTAAATCCTTGATATTTATAACAACTCAAGTAAAATGAGCATATGACGGCTCGCGTGTTAATCAAACTGTACACATTAGTGTATTTACGTGTTTGGTATCATGGAAGTTTAAGAGAATACACGGCATATGCGCTAACAAATAGCGTTATCGCTGCATAGTTTTCTTTTCCATTTTTTCGCTTGAAGATGTGACATAGATCGTGAATTGCATTCCAAGATTAAATGGTAGTCAAGGTAAATAATAACCAGTGTATGAATATAGAATGTGACCGCGTACATGTATTATGGCGACGTATTTCAATATGGCACTGAATATAAAGTTCAGTCGCAAACCAGGATGATAACTTATAACGAATTTCGTACTATCAATATAGCGAATAATGTTTAGAGCGAAGTAAATCCTCAAGTCCCTTGGAATTCGTTATAACCGAGTTTTACTGTATATCAACCCTTAAAGTGCTTTTATAATTGTAAGGTTTTTGGATCTTGTGAAATTGACACAAACTGTCATTGTTCCCTTGTTACCACAGACTATCGTTATGATCCTGAGTATATGGACGGACAAGCTTGTGCAAACAGTGCAGACCCTGATCAGACTTCTCCTGAGGGAGCATTATGATCAGGGTCTACCCTGTTTGCCATTCAGTTGCATCTTTTTTACAAACTACTGTGTAATGAAAACAATTTGTTCAAATTTTGTGATAATTACAAGTTACACAGGGTGTTCCAAGGTTCCACCTTCTTTTGGCAAAACTTGCTGAGACTTTAGTGAACAGCAACCTTGCAAACAAACTCAATGTTTTTGATTGACAGGCACTTTGAGGGTAAATGTTAATGTTAGCTGATTTTTGTCTCATCATGATGAAGAAGCAAAAGCGAGACTTAGGTTTTGTTATTCTGGTAGCTACAGCTACAAAAGTATTGTCATGATACTTTTAGGGTTAGCTACGACGTTGCGTTTTTGTTTTAACATTATTTCTTATTGCAATACCATAAGTTTTTACCCCATAGTTACACCGCTTTATGCATTTAAATTATTCTTCCACTGAAGAAAATAGTTTTATTTAATTCAGAAATGCAACGTTACCTAAATATTTCCTCATCCTTGCAGATGGTAGATTAAAGCAGGCTGATAGTAAGACGGAATGTGCATTCTGCTTTACTATAAACCTGCTTTGTCACATGTCTTCAAAATCAGAAACAGGCTATTGAGTAATGAGTTAATCTAGCTTCACTCCGTCACCATGGTGAGTTAATCCTCAGAATTCATGTGTTTTGTATCTATGTATTCATTTAACCAACATTAGCATTGATTATGGTTGAACTGATTGTACTTTGGTCCATAACCCATTACCCCATAGCCTGTTTCTAGTCTTGAAGATAGGTGACCACTTAAAGCAGGTTGAAAGTAAAGCAGAATGCGCCTGAAGGCGCATTCTGCTCTACTTTCAGCCTTCTTTAAGCCACCATCTGCTAACATATAGAAAATATTTCTTGCGATGTATAATCATGACTGTATAAACTATTTTTCTTCAGTAGAGGAATAAATTACAGGCATGTTTATGGGGTAATGGGTTAACTTAACCTATGCATGTAAATGAGTATTTGTCTGCGGATATATTTGCTGCTATGTTGGTGATTTTGTTAAGCCACTGTAATATTGTTTGTGTGAAGTTTTTACCCATAACCCCATAGCTTGTTTTTACTTTTGAAGATAGTGACCACTTAAAGCAGGTTGAATGTAAAACAGAATGTGCCTTTAGGAGCATTCTGCTTTAGTTTCAGTCTGCCTTAAGATACTATTAGCTAGGATATAGAAAATGTGTCTGATGTTGCATATCTATGACTATGAAGTGGAACTATTCACTTCAGGGCATACTAAGGAGTAAATGGTTAACCCATTACCCCTTAAAAACGCCTTTTTACACCTCTATTTATTCCTCCACTGAAGAAAATAGTTCCAATTTATACAGCCAAGAATATGTATCGGAAGAAATATTTTCTATATCCTTGCAGATGGTAGCTTAAAGCAGGCTGAAAGTAAAGCAGAATGTGCCTTAAGGCACATTCTGCTTTACTTTCAACCTGCTTTAAGTGGTCACCTGTTTTCAAAGCTAGAAATAGGCTAAGAGGTAATGGGTTAATAAAGGCCAGAAAAGGACTCGCAGCTTTTTAGCTCACCTGGGCCAAAGGCTCAAGGTGAGCTATTGGGATGGCCCTGTGTCCGTCGTCGTTAACAATTACTTCAAATGACATCTCCTCCTATACCGCTGAACAGATTTCAACCAAACTTTACAGAAATGTTCCTTGGGTCAAGCTCTTTCAGATTTGTTCAAAGAATTAAAAACAATGCAGAACTCTGGTTGCCATGGCAACCAAAGTGAAAAAATAAGGAAATCTTAAAAAATCTTCTTGTAAAAAACTACAAGGGCCAGAGCTTAGATATTTGGCACATAGCATCACCTACAGGTCCTTTATCAAGTTTGTTAAAATTATGCCTCTGGGGTCAAAATTGGCCCCGCCCTGGGGGTCACAGTTTTACATAGAGTTATATAGTGAAAATTTCAAATGTCTTCTTCTCTGACACTAATATGACCAGAGCTTTGATATTTGGCATGGTGACACTTCTAAATGTCCTTTACCTATTTTGTTCAAATGGTTCTGGTCGGTTGAATATCTAGGTCATAATTCACATTCAATATATGTATAGCAGACAGCAATTCAGCATTATAAGAGTTAGACCCTAGCCACATTTCCTACTGGCAGAGTTACATAACTGAACTCAGGTCAGCTGAGGTTCACTGTATCAGCAGCATATGGTGTTGTCTGCTACATTTATTATGCCCCTGCAGTTGGGGGCATATTGTTTTTGTCTGTCTGCTTTTTTTGTCTGTTTGTCAATTTGTTTGTCTGTCAGTCCACAACTTTAATCTTAGCCATAACTTTGTTAAAGTTAGAAACTTTATAACTTAGGTCATGTTCTGCAAAGGTCAATGTCATTTTTGAGTTATTTCCCAGTGTCATATTTTCTTGTCTTTGAGATAACTCCAGTTCTACTGATGTTAACCCATTTCCCCATACATATGCCTTTTTACACATTTAATTTATTCCTCCTAAAGAAAATAATTTCACTTTATAAGTCATAAAAATGTAAGATATAAGAAATGGTATCTATATCTTAGTAGATGATAACTTAAAGCAGGTTGAAAGTAAAGCAGAATGGGCAATAAATAATCATATGGAAATACATGTAGCTTGATAAGAAGAAGTGCATGGATAAGGGCCATAACTCTGCCAACAATATTTTTTTAAGTTATTCCAATTTGTCATGGTTTTTTTTGTCTGGAAGATAATTCCATTTACAGCTATATTAAAATGTTGTCTTGTCTATTAAGCTAAGGCACAATGACCTCAGGTGAGCGAATTAAGGGCCATGGCCCTCTTGTTAAATAATGAGTCCCTGTCAAAGGTACCATCTACTAATTTTTTTTATGATACTTATTCATGACTATCACTTGAAACTATTATTCAGTAGAGGAATAAATTATAGGCGTATTTATGGGGAAATGGGTTCAGTTTACCCCTGCATGTAAACGAGTATTTGTCTGCGGAGATATATTACTGCTTTATGGGTGATTTTGCCTGACCAAGCTGTTAAGAGACTTTCTTATTGTTTGTATGTAAAATGCTGTAAAACCTCTCTATTACGACCACTAAATTGTGTTAATTACTATTTAAAGTGTTTAAGGCAGGCTCCGAGGTTATAAAGCATTTTAGTTGAGTCTGAGTGTGTTCCCAAGCATTTGATTGGTCAGATTTGAGCCTTGGCTCAAATCTGACCAATCAAATGCTTCAGAACGAGTTTAGACTCAAGTCTAAAAGCTTTATAACCTTCGACCCTGGTGTCTGTTTTGGCCGTCTTTGTAGTGGTCGTGATAGTTGGATTTCGCTATACTGCTTTTCCGTTTGTTGGTGCAGAGTCAAACATTTAGCTGCAGGATTAAGTTTTCATTTGTACACTCTTTGTCTTGCTACCACGAAGTAGCGAAAGCCAGACTCAGGGCTCCAGATAAGGAGAGTATTTCTAAAACTGAAATTTTTGTGCTTGCTCAAAACCCTACATGGTGTCACATTATAGGGTTTTTGCAGAAACGAAGAAGAAAATGCTTGAATACAGGACATGACTTTTACGCCCTCTTATCTGGAGACTTAGGTGTTGGATTCCCATTGACATCAAACATTGGATTCAAGTACAATGTTAAGTTGCTGATGTTTGTTCAGCTAATTGAATATTTTAGTATTGTACTTGGAAATTGTCACAGTTGCTAGACAGTTTTGAAAAAAATTCATAGTTGCAGGGCTACCATTTCTCCGGATTTTTCCGAAATCTTTGGATTTTTTTCCACGCAGATGGTAGCTTAAAGCAGGCTTAAAGTACAGTAAAGCTGAATGCACATACGCTTTACTGTTTGCCTGCTTAAAGTAACCAAGCTTAAATTATTTTTAGAAAATTTGGAAATCTTCGGATTTTTATGATCAACTTATTGCCGGCAGCCCTGTAGTTTGGCAATGCTAGAAAATGTTTATAAGTAAGCATTCCTTCATTTTTCGATAACATTTTGCTCAGAGCATTATCCATTTTGGCTATTAAATGAGCCATTTCGAATTTCGACTAATCATGTTTGATACATTTTGTCACACTTTGTGCTATGTAAACAGTAAGTACATTGTATGCTTAAACATTGAGGTGTACAAACTTACTTTACCTTTTCTTCAATTTGTGGTGCCTATAATAGAGGTGAAGATAGAGGTTTCAAAGGTGCTTGAACTGTGCTTTTATGGAGGAAAGCATTAACAAGGATGATTGCAGTTTTCAAGTGGCAGTTTCTTTAAAATGCAATAAACCAGAGTAAAACTTTGGTTTTCTTTTTGGCTTGCTCCAAGCACAATGGTTCCTTTCAAACGATTTGGATCTTGATCAGACATTGCGTAATACAGCATCTAATCAAGATCCAAAGTATTTGACACTAATTGTAGGTGAAGTCATGGCAGTGAATGGGTTAATAGTATATATTTAAGTTTTAACCTTTATCCTGCTATAAAGCTTTACTTGTTATTTTTTACTGTATTGAAACTGTTTTCGAAGATGAGTTAACCCTTAGCCTGCCACTCACGACTATAGCTCCATATGCAAACAGCTTGGATCCGGATGAGACGCCGAGTAACTCGGCGTCTCATCCGGATCCAAGTTGTTTGACACTCGGACAACATTTTCAGCAATTTTGAGCAACTTTGAAGCACTTTGAAACTTGAAGCAGACGAGAAATATAGCAGACGACAATTTATTTGGCGGGCTAAGGGTTAACAGTTAATTGTCATTGATGATGGGGAGAAGTTTTTTTCTTTGGAGAGAGTCCCAAGTTTTATTTTGTTTTTAATTTGGAATTGAAATGATTAAATGTATATTTTTCTAAGCATGCAAATAAAATGAACCATGATTTTATTTTCATGCATTCTCCCCGAACATTTATCAGTGTGATCTACTCAAAGGGACTCTGGTTATGATTATTTAGGAAGAGGTATTATATTTTATTTGTTTTCCCCCTGCAATATGGAATAAATTTACCCAACATTATTTTCTGTTGTTTTTTTACATGATTTCTTTGACCACTCACAGTGCTAACAGTTACATTACTGGAGATAGCAACCTTTGTGCCTGCAAGCATTTTATGGGGTCTGTCTCAAGACCCAAAACCTTCTCAAATCGCTTAAAAAGTTTTAAAACAACCTTTTATATAAATCTTTACCCTATAGCCTGTTTTTAGTTTTTAAAAAAAGGTGACCACCAGGTTGAAAGTAAAACAGAATGCCTGCTTTAAGCTACCATCTCGCAGGATATAGAAAATATTTGTTGGAACATGTTTATGACTATAAATTGGAACTAGTTTCTTTTGTGGAGGTATAAATAAATCAAATGTGCTTCTATCAGGGAAAGGGTTTCCTACTGAATTTCTTAATATCTAATCAAATACAGGTTATAAATGACGAAATTTAGCTAAAATAAAAAATGCTAAATTAAATTAAGTTTATGAGGTTTTTTCATTCAAGGGAGGCAACTGGCACAAATCTTAAGAAAGCTATATACAGTTACTACTAGATATTTATGTCTCCCCTATATCCGTCTGTCTGTAGGAAATTTTGTGCAGCTAACTCCTCCTACACTACTGGAAGGAGGAGCTCACAGAATAACAAATTATATAGGAAGGTGCTCATGTGGTTTGGAATTTCAGCTGCAACCTTTTTGACAAAAGTTGTAGCCCTTTGAATTGTTTCCCTACATAGAATATATAGTTAAAACTTTTTGTGCAGCTATCTCCTCGTACACTACTAGAAGGATTTGCTCCAAATTTGAGCTGCATCTTTTTTGACAAAAGTTACATGGCCCTTTGAATAATTTTTATACGCCCGTCATCGACGGTCGTATTATGGTATACCCAGCGCAGTCCGTACATCCGTCCGTTAACTTTTCTTGTTAGCACTCTCTCACCTTCATTTATTTACCGATTTTGATTAAACTTCCTACAAAAATTCCATACCATAATAGCTCGGACGAGTTCGCGTTTCAGACGTTGGCGACTATTTTTAGCAGAGTTATGCCCCTTTATTGTCAAAAATGGGCATTTTTAAAAAAAAAAACAGAACTTTTTTATTTTTTATTCAATTGATTTCAAATTTGATATGGTGATACAATGAATGAAGTGACTTAATATATATTACGGGTTTTTGGTTTGACTTCGTATTTTCAGAGTTAGGCCCCTTCACACAATTTTTTTAACAATATATTGTTTCCTGATAATAATTTTACTTACATTTTGTCTATTGTAACCAAATTTCATATTTAGCTTTCTCATCATACAGGGAAGGCACCTGTGAATTTAGGTTCCTGTTAAATTTCAGACGTTGGCGACTATTATTAGCAGAGTTATGCCCCCTTTATTGTCAAAATTCCGTGATATATCCGAAATATGTAAATACGCCCAAAGAGCATTTGTTTATGAGAAAACAGCTGGTAGAAAAACTATCGTGATAGTATTGCAATAGTTTCTTGACTATCGCAATACTATCGGGATAGTACTTGAGCTATCGCAATACTACAGCATAGTCTTTTTGAGATCGATAGTCGGGCCTACACTCCGGGCGACTTTTTCCAGTCGGCCTGAGTCCGGACTACTTTGACAGCCGCCGGCCATGACGGGCGTATTTTGCCGCACTGCGGTGCTCTTGTTAAGAATAGTAGTATAGGGGTCACTTGTAGTGCACACAAAGAGTATTAGTAGTATAGTCTGTTAAAAATTCTGTGCAGCTAACTCCTCCTACACTACTGGAGGGATTTCCTCCAAACTTTCACAGATGAACAACTTGTAAAGAAAAATGTCCATGTGCTTTTGAATTTGAGCAGGGAGCTTTTCGACAAAAGTTACAAACTTTCACATATTAACAACTTGTGTATGAATTTTTTCATGTTAGCCGAGGTTAAGGTTAAATTTATTATTTCAAAGGTCAAGGCCACATGGTTTAAACATTGGTATGGTTGAAAAAATCTTGAAAGATGCATACAAGTATCAAAGCCCTATACCGATTGGTTCAAATGTTACAAGCATTTAAAGAATTTTAGAAAAGTAGGTCAAATGTCAAGATCAAGGTCACAAGGGCAAACAGTTTGGCATGGTTAGAAAGTTCTCTACACAAGCAAGACACACTCTAATGAAAGCCATATGTCCAGCAGTGATAAAGTTATAGGCAAGGTTTAGGTTTTGCCAGAGGGGGCAAAAACTAGATCCAACCGAATCGCAGATTATGGGGCATAAAAATGAGACGGACCGCTCTCGCTCTCTCTCTATCTCTCTGTCCATTCATGTGTACGAGATAAACCAGATTTTACTTTTTGTCTGGTATCATCACAACTTAATAAAAATGATTGGATACTAATATACAGTTACTGCCTTGGACCATTTCCAATATAACCCAACCTCAGATTCAATAAACTTTGACCTTTATGAGATCCCAACTTCATATTTTGTGTACATGTTGCTCTAATTCAGAGGAGTATGAATATGCATATTTCAGACATGTCTGGTCAAAGGTAAAGGTCACAGAGGTCAAAATCAGTTTAACCCTTTCAACCCAACAGCCCTCTAGAGATTACTAATAAAATATGCAAACAGTGTAGACCCAGATCAGAGGGCTCCTATAGGAGCCCTCTGATCAGGGTCTGCACTGTTTGATATTTTCATTGAATTTTGTTGTCATATCAAATATGCAACAGTAGACTGGTTCAAAATACATGTTCTAGTTGAGTCCAAAAGGACTATAAATACCCACAAGAGAAATTTAGGGTTGAAAGGGTTAAGTGGCAACAACCTTTGAACCTAAGCTGATAAATATTTCATATTTTGTGTACATGTTGCTCTAATTCAGAGGAGTATGAATATGCATATTTCAGACATGTCTGGTCAAAGGTAAAGGTCACAGGGGAGGCATAGTGTTTCTCTAATAGAAAGGGGTAAACAAAGCATAAGAAAATTTATGTGAAAATCCTTTTAAAATCAGTATTAATTATACAGATAATATAGGAAAAGGTTAATTTATTGTTACTCAATTGATATTTGATAAATATCCAGTGAATCATATATCCAATACCCACAACATAAAATTTTGTATTTCATAGAGTAAATACCTAATTAGATGAAACCTTATCTGTATAAATTGGAACTTGTGATTTCAACAGTGAAGGAATAAATTAAAGATGGAAAAAGGTGTATTAATTAAGTTACCTTGGAGCTTTTGTAGTGTATTGTAAAGCCGATCTACAGTGCTCCCTCCCTCCGAACAACGATTCCCTCCTTACAAAGACCCTTGCCACTGTTCCCCAAACAAGACAAATATGCCTAACCTTTTTGCAGCTGCAATATCGTCTGTTTAAAATTGTTGTCTGCTTTTTTTTTTCAAAGTCACATATTGACCATTTTAACAGTAAAAACAATGACAAGTGACAAACAGCTTGAATCAAGATCAGACGCCACATAAGTTGTGACATAATGTGGCGTCTGATCTGATTCAAGCTGTTTGCAAATGTAAGCCAATTTCCGGCCCTATAATGACGCACACACAATCTTTGTCTCCTATTGTGGTTGTAGAGAGGGAGCACTATATACAGTGGAGAATCTGTTATTCTTTCCCGTTTAAACGCAAACGCAAAGCGCTAAAACGTAGAAAAGAACAACTTTTGGACAATTCTGATATTTCATGTTTACCTTGGTGGCAAACAGTTTGGAGCCTGATCAGACGCCGGGTTACCCGGCGTCTGATCTGGCTCCAAACTGTTTGCACTGCAAATAATAGTTTTAGCGTAAATGCGTTTATTGGGAAAGAATAACAGATTCTCCACTGTATGTAAAATATGGGTATCTGGTGAAAGTTTACTTTGTCCTGCTTCAAAATATATACCGTGTCTTTGACACAATCAGCAAGGGATCTTTTAACCCATTACCCCATAAATACTCCCTTTTATGCCAGACCTCCCGTGAAGACGTAATAGTTACACTATATACATGTACAGTTATGAATATGTACCATAAGAAAAATATTTCTTTTATATTCTAGTAGATTGTAGCTTAAAGCAGGCTGAAAGTAAAGCAGAATGCGCCTGAAGGCCAATTCTGCTTTACTTTCAGCCTGCTTTTAGTGACCTTCTATCATCAAAACTAGAAACAGGCTATGGGGTAAATGATTTAGAGGTTGAAAATCAGAACTTAACTGTACATAGAAAAGTACAGTAAAACCTCTATTACAGTGGAGAATCTGTTATTCTTTCCCGTTTAAATGCAAACGTACGCAAACGCAAAGCACTAAAACGTAGAAAAGTACAACTTTTGGACAATTCTTATAATTCATGTTTATCTTGGTGGCAAACAGTTTGGTTACCCGGCGTCTGATCTGGCTCCAAACTGTTTGCACTGCAAATTATAGTTCTAGCGTAAACGCGTTTATTGGGAAAGAATAACAGTTTCTCCACTGTATGACCACTATTTGAGGTTAAAAATTTGGTGTTTTTAGGAGGTGAAATTTATATTGCTTTCTGCTTTACTTTCATCTTGCTTTAAAGCCCTCACATTTTTCTAAAATCATCAATTAATATTTGATTTAGTGGTAGTAAATTATAGGTTTTACTATTATAATTTATATCGCATACATAATTGAGTCAATTTGTGATACTTTAGCAATGCCCTTCAGGTCTCAGCTGCCTGATTAGGGTCTACATTGTTTTAAAATAAATGACCTTTACTTTCAACCTACTTTAACCCTTTACTCCATAGCTTGTTGCTAGTTTTGATGAAAGGCGACTACTTAAAGCAGGTTGAAAGTTAAGCAGAATGCACCTTACTTTCACAGGGCTCCAGATAAGGGGAGTATTTCAAAAAATAAAATCTTTTTTTCTGCTTTAAACCCTATGATGTCACTACTCATTAGAATCGTCTCAAAGAGACGATTCTAATGAGTGGTAACGCCATAGGATTTAGTGCTGTATAAGTGAAAAAATGTTTGATTTTGTTCCAATAACTCCCCCTTATCTGGAGCCCTGCTTTCAGCCAGCTTTAAGCTTTCATTTACGAAAATACATGTATTGAAAATATTTCTTATGGTCCATATTCATGAATGTATTATTTGAAACTATTCTCTTCATTGGGGGAATAAATTAAAGGCGTAAAAATAAGTATCAATGAAATAATGGGTTAAGCTACCATCTGTTAGAATAACTTATGTCTCAGTCGTCTGATTAGGGTCTACATTGTTTTAAAATAAAAACGTATCAAAATACTCTGTGTTAACCCATTACCCCATAAATATGCCTTTAATTTGTTCCTTCACTGAAGCAAATAAATCAACTTTAAGCACTCACTAATATGAATTAGGAAAATTCGTTTATGTCTAGTAGATGCTAGTTTAAAGCAGGCTGAAAATAAAGCAGAATGTGCCTTAAGGTAAAGGCGCATTCTGCTTTACTTTCAATCTGCTTTAAGTCACCAGGTCACCTATTATCAATACTAGATATATATTAAGGAGCCCTCTGATCATGGTCTTCACTGTTTGTCATTTTGAAATATATTGTTAAAATCAACCCTAAATAGTCAAAATTGAACTAGTCTTATTTTGAAATTGGAATTATCCAGTTAATGTTTCAGGGGTGAATGAGTTAACCTTTTACCTACAGTCTATTTCTATTACTGGTATGAAAGATTAGATAGGTTGGAAGTAAAGCAGAATGTGCCTTAATGCCCATTCTGGTTCACTTTCAGTATGCTTTAAGCTACCATCTGCTTGTATATAGAAAATATTGCCTTTTCATGACTGTATAATAATACATTGAAACTATTTTTTCATTAGATTAAAGGTGTATAAATGTAATTGTGGGGCACAATATAAATTAATGCCCATGCATTTTGGTGCAACTTGTAACAGTGTGTCTAACGAATCCTATACACCAGTAGATTTCTCAGTGAAAATAGCAGTCTGTTTAAGCAATAAGAAAATAGTCAAAGATGTACTTAACTCTTTGCATGCTGGGTAATTTTTTCGCGTCTGCAACAATTGTCGTCTGCTACTGTTTTGAATTTTTCAAAATTTCTTTTAAATTCAGTGTCAGAAAGGCAAACAGTTTGGATCCTGATGAGACGCCGCATTACGCGGCATCTCATCTGGATCCAAACTGTTTGCAAAGGTTATGCTATATCCGCCGCTAGCGTGCAAAGATTTAAGAATCTTTGACTACTGCATAGTTATTGTCTCCTGTAGGTGTCATCTGCTGAAAATATTCTGTCTTGAAGTAGTTTTGGATGCAATGTGGAAGAAAGGACTTGCAGGGAAATGGTCTTACTGGCATACGGTAACTGGACTCCTGTTCCTCTGGGTCTTCATTATAGTCTACACGAGTTACTCAGCGTTTCCAAATTCAAGTGACACATGCTTCAGGACAGAACTGCAGCTGGAGTGTGCTATGGATTAGCTTCAGAAACTAAAATCTCAAAACAAGGAACTATTTGACCTGGTAACAGAGTTAAAGGAAGTACACTGGGACTAAATGTGACCGAAATTACAGAATGGAAAGCTAGGGTGCAAGGTTATAAAGCTTCTCAGTTGAATCTGGAGTAGTTCTCAAGCATTTGATTGGTCAGATTTGAGCCTAGGCTCAAATCTGACCAATCAAATGCTTGAGAACACACTCAGACTCAGCTGAATCGCTTTATAACCTTGGACCCGGAGCTAAGTTGCAGAAGTATTCTGACAAAATCAATTCAGGACCAAGTGGGGAGCATGAAGTTGCTAGGAGAAAGGTGGACAGAGTATCTAATGAATTCTGGCTGTTCCTTAGGAGTGAGCTCAACCAACTGAAGACTCTGACCACAGAGAGTAGTGTTGTAAAAACCATCAACCAGCTGCTGGAAGACTGCTGATTATCAACAAATGTTACGCAATGACTTCTATAAGCTTGCTAATGATGTTGACAAACTTGCTGACTGGAGGCTGAATGAGTCATTGAAGCTTGGAGATCTCGTGCAGAGAAGGCTAGAATATTTACAGAATCCCACTAACTGCAGCAATGCTCGTAGAATGGTGTGTAATCTGGGCAAGAGTTGTGGATATGGTTGCCAGCTTCACCATGTGACTTACTGTCTTATACTGGCCTACGCCACGGAGAGAACTCTTATATTGGAGTCCAAAGGCTGGAGATACGCTACTGGAGGATGGGAAACGGTCTTCCGGCCAATCAGCAACACATGCACCAGCAAGACTGGTCAAGGAATGAACAGAGAAAGTTATATGAAGGATGCTCAATTCGAGATATCTAGTACCAACAGGCTTTACCCTCGGCCCCAGTCCCTACCTCTGGCTGTCCCTGGCGACATGGCTGACAGACTGATCCGTTTCCATGGTGACCCCTATGTGTGGTGGATTGGCCAGTTTGTCAAGTATTTAACCCGACCACAGCAATATCTGGAGGAAGACTTAGCAGATACCAAGAAGAAACTAGGATTTGAAGGGCCAATAGTGGGAGTTCATATTCGAAGAACTGACAAACTACTCCGGGAGGCAGCATTCCACAGTATTGAGGAGTATATGCAGCATGTAGATGTCTGGTTCAATTTCTATGAAAAACGCCATCCTGGTGTGATACGCCGTGTATACCTCGCATCAGATGAACCAGCAGTCCTGAAAGAAGCTCAAGAAAAATATAACAATTATAAATTTATTAGTGATAAAGAGGTGTCTAGATCAGCTGGCCTTGGCTCTCGCTTTTCAGGTACCTCACTGCGAGGAGTTGTACTGGATATTCACTTTCTTTCCCTCTGTGATTTTCTTGTGTGCACATTTTCCTCTAATGTATGCCGAGCAGCTTATGAAATGATGCAGACAATGCATGGTGACGCCTCGCAATATTTTAAATCACTTGATGACATTTACTATTTTGATGGCCAGAACGTCCACAATGTTGAAGCCATAGAAGAAAATAAACTAAGACCAAGCTCTCAGCAGATAGACATGCAGCCTAGCGATCTGTTAGCAATGGCTGGGAACCACTGGAATGGGTATTCCAAGGGGGAGACCAAGCTCTCAGCAGATAGACATGCAGCCTAACGATCTGTTAGCAATGGCTGGGAACCACTGGAATGGGTATTCCAAGGGGGAAGACCAAGCTCTCAGCAGATAGACATGCAGCCTAGCGATCTGTTAGCAATGGCTGGGAACCACTGGAATGGGTATTCCAAGGGGAAGACCAAGCTCTCAGCAGATAGACATGCAGCCTAGCGATCTGTTAGCAATGGCTGGGAACCACTGGAATGGGTATTCCAAGGGGAAGACCAAGCTCTCAGCAGATAGACATGCAGCCTAGCGATCTGATAGCAATGGCTGGGAACCACTGGAATGGGTATTCCAAGGGGAAGACCAAGCTCTCAGCAGATAGACATGCAGCCTAGCGATCTGTTAGCAATGGCTGGGAACCACTGGAATGGGTATTCCAAGGGGAAGACCAAGCTCTCAGCAGATAGACATGCAGCCTAGCGATCTGTTAGCAATGGCTGGGAACCACTGGAATGGGTATTCCAAGGGGGAGACCAAGCTCTCAGCAGATAGACATACAGCCTAGCGATCTGTTAGCAATGGCTGGGAACCACTGGAATGGGTATTCCAAGGGGAAGACCAAGCTCTCAGCAGATAGACATGCAGCCTAGCGATCTGTTAGCAATGGCTGGGAACCACTGGAATGGGTATTCCAAGGGGGAGACCAAGCTCTCAGCAGATAGACATGCAGCCTAGCGATCTGTTAGCAATGGCTGGGAACCACTGGAATGGGTATTCCAAGGGGGAGACCAAGCTCTCAGCAGATAGACATGCAGCCTAGCGATCTGTTAGCAATGGCTGGGAACCACTGGAATGGGTATTCCAAGGGGGAGACCAAGCTCTCAGCAGATAGACATGCAGCCTAGCGATCTGTTAGCAATGGCTGGGAACCACTGGAATGGGTATTCCAAGGGGGAGACCAAGCTCTCAGCAGATAGACATGCAGCCTCAAGATCTGTTAGCAATGGCTGGGAACCACTGGAATGGGTATTCCAAGGGGAAGAATACAAGAACTGACAGGACAGGTTTATTCCCCTCATATAAAGTTATAGACACTGATGCCAACATATGTGAAAGAGGATCCATGATACATTAATGCCCAGTACCTGTGAATTGTGATAGTATGTCATGTATTGATCCATTTCTTCATAAATATGCCTTTTTACACATACATGTGAATTGTGATGGCTTCATTTGGTAAATCACAATACATTACAGTATATCATGTATTGATCCATTTCTTCATAAATATACCGGTACTTTATTAGTTTTACACATTTGATTTATTCCTCCACTGAAGAAAGTAGTTCCAAATTATACAGTCATGAATTATGTGCCAAAAGAAATATTTTTAGCTCACCTGAACCAAAGGCCCAAGGTGAGATATTGGGATGGCCCTGTGTCCGGCGTCGTGCGTCATACGTCGTCGTTAACAATTGCTTCAAATGACGTCTCCTCCTATACCGCTTGTCAGAATTCAACTAAACTTTACAGAAATGTTCCTTGGGTCAAGCTCTTTCAAATTTGTTCAAAGAATTAAAAACAATGCAGAATACTGGTTGCCATGGCAACCAAAGTGAAAAAATAAGGAAATCTTAACAAGGGCCACTATGGCCCTAAATCGCTCACCTGGTAACCATGTAACAATGTACACCGTGTGACCTAGTTTTTGACCGGGCATGACCCTCATTCTAACTTGACCTCCATTTCAATGAGACAAACATTTTGTTCAAGTTTCATGAAGATTCAATGAATTTTGTAGTCTCTAGAGTGTTAACGAGGTTTTTGGATGATTTGACCTAGTGACCTAGTTTTTGACAAGACATAAGCCACATTTGAACTTGACCTATATTTCATTGAGGCAAACCTTTTCATCAAGTTTTATGAAGATCAAATGAAATTTGTAGTCTCTAGAGTGTTAATAAGGTTTTTTGATGATTCGACCTAGTGACCTAGTTTTTGACTAGACATGACCCACATTTTAACTTGACCTAGATTTCATTGAGGCAAACATTTTGATGAAGTTTCATGAAGATCCAATGAAATTTGTAGTCTCTAGAGTGTTAGAAAGGTTTTCCGAAGATTTGACCTAGTGACCTAGTTTTTGACCGGACATGACCCACATTCGAACTTGGCCTAGATTTCATGAGGCAATCATATTGATGAAGTTTCATGAAGATCCAATGAAATTTGTAGCCTCTAGAGTGTTAACAAAGTTTTTCGATAATTTGACCTAGTGACCTAGTTTTTGACCAGACATGACCCACATTCGAACTTGGCCTAGATTTCATTGAGGCAATCATATTGATGAAGTTTCATGAAGATCCAATGAAATTTGTAGTCTCTAGAGTGTTAACAAGGTTTTTCGAAGATTTGACCTAGTGACCTAGTTTTTGACCGGACATGACCCACATTCGAACTTGGCCTAGATTTCATTGAGGCAATCATATTGATGAAGTTTTATGAAGATCCAATGAAATTTGTAGCCTCTAGAGTGTTAACAAGGGTTTTCGATAATTTGACCTAGTGACCTAGTTTTTGACCGGACATGACCCACATTCAAACTTGACCTAGATTTCATTGAGGCAAACATTGTGACCAAGTTTCATCAAGATCCAATGAGATTTGAACCTGCTAGAGTGTTAACGAACAATTGTGGACGGACGGACAGACGCACGTTCTCACAGTTGGACATTTGTTGGGTATTTTTTTTGTTTAAAAATACCCAACAGTACACTAAAATACCCAACAATAACAATAGGGCAATCACGGAATGAATGGAATCTATTGTTCTCCCTACCCAACAAAGGACCTTTCGTGCGCTCGGACAGACAGACGACGGACATCCAGCGATCCTAAAAGCTCACCTTGGCACTACGTGCCAGGTGAGCTAAAAAATCTTCTTGTCAAAATCTGCAAGGGCCAGAGCTTAGCTATTTGGCACATAGCATCATCTACAGGTCCTCTATCAAGTTTGTTCAAATTATGCCCCTGGGGTCAAAATTGACCCCGCCCCGGGGGTCACAGTTTTACATAGAGTTATATAGTGAAATTTTCAAATGTCTTTACTTCTGAAACTAATATGGCCAGAGCTTTGATATTTGGCATGATGACACTTCTAGATGTCCTGTACCAAAATTGTTCAAATGATTCTGGTCGGTTGCATAACTAGGTCACAAGAGCTAAAAATAGATTTTTTTCAATGAAAACTTAAAAAATCTTCTTTTCTGAAACTACAAGGGCCAGAGCTTAGATATTTGGCACATAGCATTGCCTACAGGTCCTCTATCAAGTTTGTTCAAATAAGGACCCGTGGGTCAAAATTGGCCATGCCCCGGGAATCACCGTTTTACATAGAGTTATATAGTGAAATTTTCAAACGTCTTCTTCTCTGAAACTTATATGGCCAGAGCTTTGATATTTGGCATGGCGACACTTCTAGATGTCCTGTACCAAAATTGTCCAAATGGTTCTGGTCGGTTGCATAACTAGGTCACAGGAGCTAAAAATAGATTTTTTTTCAATGAAAACTTAAAAATCTTCTTGTCTGAAACTACATGGGTCAGAGCTTAGATATTTGGCACATAGCATTGCCTACAGGTCCTCTATCAAGTTTGTTCAAATTATGCCCCTTGGGTCAAAATTGGCCCCGCCCTGGGGGTCACAGTTTTACATAGAGTTATATAGTGAAATTTTCAAATTGTCTTTACTTCTGAAACTAATATGGCCAGAGCTTTGATATTTGGCATGATGACACTTCTAGATGTCCTGTACCAAAATTGTTCAAATGATTCTGGTCGGTTGCATAACTAGGTCACAAGAGCTAAAAATAGATTTTTTTTCAATGAAAACTTAAAAAATCTTCTTTTCTGAAACTACAAGGGCCAGAGCTTAGATATTTGGCACATAGCATTGCCTACAGGTCCTCTATCAAGTTTGTTCAAATAAGGACCCGTGGGTCAAGATTGGCCATGCCCCGGGAATCACCGTTTTACATAGAGTTATATAGTGAAATTTTCAAACGTCTTCTCTGAAACTTATATGGCCAGAGCTTTGATATTTGGCATGGCGACACTTCTAGATGTCCTGTACCAAAATTGTCCAAATGGTTCTGGTCGGTTGCATAACTAGGTCACAGGAGCTAAAAATAGATTTTTTTCAATGAAAACTTAAAAATCTTCTTGTCTGAAACTACATGGGTCAGAGCTTAGATATTTGGCACATAGCATTGCCTACAGGTCCTCTATCAAGTTTGTTCAAATTATGCCCCTTGGGTCAAAATTGGCCCCGCCCTGGGGGTCACAGTTTTACATAGAGTTATATAGAGAATTTAACATTTCAAACGTCTTCTTCTCTGACACTAATATGGCCAGAACTTTTATATTCGGTATGGTGACACTTTTAAATATCCTTTACATATTTTGTTCAAATGGTTCCGGTCTGTTGCATATCTAGGTCAGTCCTGGACATAAATCATTATCTCCATTTTTAGCTCACCTGAGCACAAAGTGCTCAAGGTGAGCTATTGTGATCGGTTGCTGTCCATCGTACATCGGTGTTGGTGTCCGTGTCGGTTTAGTCTGTTCACAATTTGTTTCAAATAACTTCTTCTCTGAAACCAATGGCCCAATTTTAACCAAACTTGGTCAGATACATACTGTAGTTGTGAGCTCCAAAGATTGTTAAAAAAAAAGTGGGTGGGGCAATCGGTCTTGTTGCCATGGCAACCATGCACAATATCTAAAAAAATCTTCTTCTCAAAAAGGACTGGTCAGATTTCAATTTGGTTTGCACCAAAATGTTTCTCAATTAATATACTTTCAAAATTGATCAAAGAATTTTGATCCGTCAAAAAACATGGCCGCCAGAGGGCATGGTCATTTTCTGTATTTACGTAATATTGACAACTAAAGTCAAAACTTTAAACATCTTGTCAATAACTATAAGTCCTAGGATAACCAAATTTCACATGTAGCATCATGTTGTAAACCTTTAGCAAGATTGTTCAAATAATGACCCCGGGTCAAAAATGGCCCCACCCCAGGGCTTATCAGTTTTTCATAGGAATCCTTTAAAACTCTTCTTCTCTAAAACTGTATGGCCTAGACCTTTTATATTTAGCATCTAGCTTTGCCTTATGGACCTCTACTAAGATCGTTCAAATCATGACCCCCAGGATCACAAATGGCCCCGCCCCGGAACTTATCAGTTTTACATAGACTTATATAGCAAAACCTTTAAAAATCTTCTCCTCTGAAACCGTTAGGCCCATACCTTTTATATTTGGCATCTAGCTTTGTCTTATGGTCCTCTACCAAGATTGTTCAAATCATGACCCCAGGGTAAAAAATGGCCCCGCCCCGGGGCTGATCAGTTTTACATATACTTCTACAGGAAAACCTAATTCCGAGTTGTTACAGTTTCATGCAACAGTCCACATACATGCAATGACAAACTTCATTATGCATCGAGTATAACACAATAGTTACTCAGGTGAGCGATTTAGGACCGCATGCGGCTCTTGTTTCAGCTATTCTCAGGTGAGCGAAATATGCCCCATGGGGCTCTTGTTTTATATCCTATAGCAGGTGGTAGCTTAAAGCAGGCTGAACATAAAAAGCAGAATGCACATTAACCCATTACCCAATAAATACACCTTTTTACGCTTATAATTTATTCCTCCACTGAAGAAAATAGTTCCCTTTTAATATACAGTCTTGAATATGTATCATAGGAAATATTTCCATATCCTAGCAGATAATAGCTTAAAGCAGGCTGAAAGTACAGCAGAATGTGCTTTACTTTCAACCTGTTTTAATTGATCATCTATCTTGAAAACTAGAAACAGACTATGGAGTAATGGGTTAAGGGGCATAATGCTTTACTTACCTGTTTTAGGACACCTGTCTAAACTAGAAACGGGCTAGTGGGTAAAAGGTTAAGCCATGTAAGCTGCCACCCAATGACAGGTCATGGGGACCTATAATAAAGTGTTGCTTAAAAAATGCATGGCAAAAGTAATGCATAACTTTTATCTTGCACTAAGCTGACAGTTTATCGTGTTTTGAGTGGCCACAGGTATCATTTCACAATCAAGAAAATAGAATGTGAAACAATTCGAACCATTGTCAAACAATTCCTACCATTTCTACTCTTTTATTGAAAATCTTCCTACTTTTCCTCTCAAAACTTGCTTTTTCCTACTTTTCCAACTAAAAACCTCCTAATTTTTGCATCGAGACCAGTTGAAGGCCTGTATATACCGCAACATACTTGTATATAATACAGCTACATAAAATGCTTTGGATGCATGTGGGTGTCAAACAGTGTATATCAAGACCAGGCGCCACATCCTTGACACAGAGGCTGGTCTTGATATACACTGTTTGCAATGCAATAAGTCAAGTTTTCTCATGGCACAGCTCTATTGTAGGTGAGTTCAGATGGACGTTTGCAACCAAGAACAAACATTTTTCTGTAAAAATATCTTTATTCATAATAAGGCAATCATCAACAAAGTTACAAAACAATAACAAAGAAAAGTTTGGTAATACAGCGACTAAAACCCTTACCATGCTTAACTCTTTCCTCCCTGAAACTTTAAATAGACAATTCCAGTTTCCATTTAAGTCTAGTCCATTTTTTACCTTTAAGGGCTTGTTTTTGTCAATGTTTGGCATTATGACAAACAGTGAAGACCCTGATCAGAGGGCTCCTTTCGGAGCCCTCTGATCTGGGTCTTCACTGTTTTCACAGGACAATTGTACTATCACATGTACATTGTTTGAAAAGAACGCCTATTTGCGGGACTAGGGTTCAAAGGGTTAAGCATCTAGCAATGAGATTTGTGAACTTTCATATTCCTGTTTCTTCATTTTAAAGAAAAGTTTTTAATAAAATTATTTTAAGAACATGATAATTTAGCATGGTACGGGTTAAATAAAAGTGGATGTCAGGGAGAAATAAGTCAGAAATGTAAATCAGCATTCATCCTACATGACCTAACCCATTCCCTCATATCAAAGTATCTTTCTAGACATTTCTGTGGTCAGAACTGCGTTCCATAATTCAACCCTTTCTGGATAAAGAACCATAGAACTTTGTTCCTACAACCAGACAAGTAGTTATCATCATTATCATCCAGTTTAACTCTGCTTATGCAGAGGAAAGGGTTAACCCATTACCCCATCAAGACGCCTTTAATCTATTCCTGCATTGAAGAAAATAATTTAAATTTATACAGTCATAAAGCAAGCTGAAAGTAAAGCACCTGTTTCCATAATTAGAAACATGCTATGGGGTTATGGGTTAAACATTAAAACAAGCATTCTGTCTCAAAAGACTGGGTCGTAACAGAGAAACTGTACTTTAACTTTACAGTTAAGAACTTGTCTGTTGATATTCATAAGCAATGATCAATTTTCGTTTATGGTTTTGTCACTATTACCCCATAGCCCGTTTCTAGTATGAAAACAGGTGACCACTTATTTTTTTAGCAGGTTGAAAATAAAGCTTTATTTTCAGCCTGCTTTAAGGTAGCATCTGCTAAGATGTAGAAAATAATGCTTACAATGCATGTTCATGATTGTATAAATTGGAATTATTTTCTTAAGCGGTGGAATAATCAAATGTGTTAAAAGACACTTCTATGGGGTAATAGGCTAACCTGAATATTTTTATGCCACCAACTAAAGCAACAATATCTAAGTATAATATTGGTAGACCCCTGAAATTCCAATTCAAGAATATTTTCAACTACATATTATCATACAAATGTATTGCTACGACAACCTATATGGGTATTATAAGAGATTTGTATTGCTAGGAAGTCTGTGTATATCTTGAGAAATGTTTGTCTACGAAAACAAAGTTGCCTTCATAGCAATACAACTCTGTTATAATACCCATATAAGTTGTAGACGGAAAACATTTCATCATAATACCTACGGTTAGTTAGTCCCCAGTGATTCTACAACAATAAAAGGATGTTATAGTTTTCAGAATCAAGATATGCTGATGTAGTGTGCCAACAGTGAAGTACAGTAAAACCTCGCTATTACGACCACTAAATTATGTTAATTATTAGGGTGTTTACGATAGGTGACCGCTTAAAGCAAGGTGACAGTGAAACAGAAAGCTCCTATAGGAGCTTTCTGTTTCACTGTCACCTTGCTTTAAGCTGTCACCTGTCTATTATACACTCAATTAGCCTTCGTTTTAGTGGTCGTAATAGCGAGGTTTTACTGTAATACATTATCTTCCTATCAATACATGATGAACCTTTACAATTCTGAGTGACATACGCTACATAAAAATAGATACATGTACCACTTGAATTTCATATCTGTGTCAATGTGCTATAAATTATGACTTATTGTAACATGTAAATACACAGAATATCCTGACTATAAAGTACAGTCAAACTTGTGGTGAACTCATAAAAGATTCCTGAAGATTGGCAAGAATTTTACCCCATAAATATGTCTTCTATAAAATAGAACTACAGTCGAACTTCGATATATCGAAGTAGGTTTTGTCGAACATACCCGTATTTCAAAGTTAAAACCTGGCTAAGCCAAGTTTTAATTTTGAAATATGGGTATGTTCGACTTAACCAAGCATGAAATAATGCAGTTCATATGTCAAACTATTGGATAGTTAGAGTTAAGCGATTTCGAGATATTTTCTTCAGTGAATGAATAAATAAGGCATAAAAAGGTGTATTTATGGGTTAAGGGTGTGTATTCCATTTAAACTAAGAAGACATATTCCCTTTTTCATGCAGAAGTACAATGCCAAACAAAACGTTAATTATAAGGATGAATCTATAAAAATGTACAACAAATTAAAATAAAGCAAAGACAAAACAGATTGCACTAACACCATGGAAAGCAAGCATTAATAACTTGGCTGTCATTCATGACAAATCTTGACAATACACAGCACCAATCCAACACGAAACTTTTGTTTCTCCATTTTTCTGTTAACCCTTTCCTCCATAAGCAACAGTGCAAATCACCTGTTTCTGTGTTTACAGCAGGATACCAGGGCTCCAGATAAGGGGGAGTAATAGGAACAAATCCAACATTTTCTCACTCATACAGCACTTACCCCTACGGTGTTACTACTCATTAGAATCGTCTCTTCGAGACAATTCTAATGAGTAGTGACACCATAGGGTTTAAAGCAGAAATAAAGATTTTAGTTTTTGAAATACTTCCCTTATCTTGAGCCCTGGGATACTGCTTACAGGGTCTACACTTTGCCTAGGACAATTATACTCTAGACTACTCTTGAGGTTGAATGTTAACCCTGTACTTAATAGGCAATAGTGCAAATCACCCGTACCCAACTGTTTCTACAATAGGATACTGCTTAAAGTCAGATGAATCTAAAGCAGAAAGCCCTTAAAAGGAGCTTTCTGCCTTACTTTCATCTTGGTTCAAGCTGGCTCAAAACCATAAATAAATATTGGTTTGTGGCACTTGTGTGCTGGAAAAGTTAGAGGCTGTCTAATACACTTCTGTGGAGGAAAGGGCTGTCTTCAGGGACAATTTAACCCCTTCACTTTCATGATATCATCTGCATTATACAATGGTTGTTTACTCAGTGTTACCCAGTATCTGATCAGTATTCAAACTGCATACAACCATTGTACTCAAAATAAGGCAGTGAAGGGGGTAAACAGAATGAAAGTCTGTTACAACGATATCAAAATTAACCCTTTACCTGATAGCCTATTTCTAGCATTGAAGATAGGTGACTACTTAAAACAGGTTGAAAGTAAAGCAGAATGCGCCTTAAGGCGCATTCTGCTTTACTTTCAGCCTGCTTTAAGCTATCATGTGATTGAATATAGAAAATATTCCCTATAATATAGATTCATGACTGATTAAATTGGAACTATTTTCTCTAGTGGAGGAATAAATCATATTCGCTAAAAGGTGCTTCTATTGGGGAAAGGGTTAAGTTGTAAAACAGCATTGATCCTGATTAGACACTACATTTCTGAGTGACTATCCTAAATCAATTGTGTCACTTGATGAATTTGATTCATTCATGTATATTTGGATTTCGTTGTAAACGAAACCTAGACAATTGATCTACATGTATATATTTTTCTGATAAGTTTCAATCAATATTCAGAATTCATTAAAAATGTGAAGCTAAATCATATATTTCTTCATCCTGTGACAAGTTTAGGAATCCATAAATTAAAGTCCAATTACACACAAAAAACACTTAACTCATTCAGCACTGATACTTGGAATAGAATTGTTTCAATGTTCAATTAAGTCTACTCCAGTTTGACTATAGGGATGTTTATAACAAAATACTGCAAAATGACAAACAGTGTAGTCCCTGATCAGAGGGCTCCCTTAGAAATCCTCTGATCTGGGTCTACACCGTGTACATATGACAAGTGTAATATTCATAGGATTACCCATTACCCCATAGCCTGTTTCTAGTATTCAAGATAGATGACCACTTAAAGCAGGTTGAAAGTAAAGCAGAATGTGCCTTTAGGTACATTCTGCTTTACTTTCAGCCTGCTTTAAGCTAAAATCTGCTAGGATAAAGAAACTATTTCTTATAATAAATATTCATGGCTGTATAAAAGGGAACTTTTTTTCTTCAGTGGAGGAATAAATCAAAGGCGTAAAAAGGCGTATTTATGAGGGAATGGGTGAACTCTAAATGATGAGTATACTTGTCGCTAGGGCTTAATGACAAAAGTCTATGCACTAGCAGCACTATACTATCAGTATGACATGATTGCTGTTTCTAGGATATGTACTTTCTGGTACTTCAAACCACAATGTCTGGGTTAAATGCCACTGTATAATGCACTCTCATAACATACGCCACTGTATAATGCACTCTCATAACATACTCTAATGCTGGAACCACTTAACAATTCCCCCAGTTAAAGACGTCTTCTTTTATTTTCTTATCTCTTTTTTTTTTTAAAGAAACTACATGTAATTATAAAACCATGATTTATTTTTTAAAATTGCTATTAGTCAGCATTTCATCACTATTAACCCATTACCCCATAGCCTGTTTCTAGATTTGAAGATTAGATGGCCACTTAAAGCAGGTTGAAAGTAAAGCAGAATGCGGCTTAAGGCACATTCTGCTTTACTTTCAGCCTGCTTTAAGCTACCATCTGCTAGAATATAGAAAATATTTCTTCTGATATATATTCATGGCTGTACAAATTTGAACTGTTTTCTTCAGTGGAGGAATAAAATATAGGCGTAAAAAGGCATATTTATGGGGTAATGGGTTAAAAAACTGTTTGCCATAGTCACCAAAATCCTTGAATGGCAAATGAAGGGGTGTATAGGATTGTAACAATGATGTTATACAGTGTAATACATAATGGTATACAGTGTAATACAGAGGTATACAGTATGGATGGTATATGACAGTTCAATACTGACAATATGCAGTAAGAATCTCGAGTGATTCAGTGATTTTTGGTAAAGAACACTTATTACATTACATTGTAATATCATTAAAAGACAAGAGGGCCTTGAAGGCCGTGATATGGCTCACCTGTTGTAATGGAGCCCGATATCTTTACCTTTGAGTGTCACCCATAATCAAAACAGGCTGAATGTGTGGCATTAGTCTAATTAACTCTGACATTCACCACTGCAACTTTAAATGAACAATTCCATTTATGATTATTTAGGATTGTTTTATGCAAAATGACAAACAGTACAGACCCTGATCAGAGGGCTCCTGCAGGAGCCCTCTGATCAGGGTCTACACTGTTTGCATAGAAAAAGTGTACTCTTCACAAGTACATTGTTAGCGAGGAGTATACTCAAAGCTAGGAGTAAACGACTAAAATGAGTTAAGAAAACTTACAGTGAACATCAAGCTCGAAGGCATTTTCTTGGTCCTGACCTTGCAGCATGACAAGGTGCAAGGAAATTGTGAAAATATGTGATTCAATACAATGTTTATCATACGTCATGATGAATTTTCTTTGAAAAATAATTCTAGATGACAATGACTGTTTAACCCTTTCCCCATAGACACCAGTTCAAAAATATTAATCAGGTGATTAAATTAAATTTACTTTCAGCCTGCTTTAAACTATCATCTGGTAGAATATAGAAAACAGTTCTTACAATAGATATTCATGTCTTATACTATAAATTTGGAAATATTTTCTTTATTGGAGAAATGAAATAAATGGGTAAAAGTGTGTATCTATGGGGTAATAGGTCAAACCAAAGGTGTCAGTGGGAACATGTGTGTCACCTGCCTCAGCAGCTAGGATACAGCAGTTAGGATGGACAGAAAGTATCATACACAACATACAGATAGACAGAAGAACAAAGTCAAATACCAAACTTCCAATTACTAAATACATGTACTTGTTAACTGCCTACAACACCAACAGATATGCCTCCTGTTGTGAGATAACAGCAGAAATTTAATTACAGTATTACATTTCACGATTAAATTGATTAATGCTTATACACAAATTCTGTGACAATAAAATACATGATGAATTGATATAGCTGTTTGGGGTTTTCTCAACTTCACTGTCCAGACAGTCTGTGAAATATTCTGATTCATAATTTTTGCAAAAAACCCTATATCATGTCACTACAGTTACTGTATAATATACACTCAGATGCATTAATAACACTGATTAGATGCATTAATAAAGACATTTAAATGTCATTAATTGTAAGGTTTCTCTACACAGATTCAGCTACATGTCATAAATGTTTGATGGTTTAATTACTGAACATTGACAAATTACTAATAGTAGAATGTACCTGTAGTTGTAGGAAGCTGAGCAAAACCAGTTTATCTGGTGTTCTGGAAAATCAGCTCGACTGATCAATTAAATAAAGTCTGCACAATTAGCCAATTGCTGAAAGACTGCACAATTAGTCAATTTTCTTAAAGTCTGCACAAAAGCCAAGTCTGTACAATAAACCATTTGCTGAAATTCTGCACAATTAGCCAATTGCTGAAAAACTGCACAATTAGCCAATTGCTTAAAGTCTGCACAATAAGCAAATTGCTGAAAATCTGCACAGTTAGCTAATTGCTGAAAGACTGCACACTTGGTCAATTGCTAGTCTAATCAATTAACCGATTGCTTATAGTAAACTATTGCACTCAAAGGAATTACTTAAATTATCACACAAAAGCAAGTCAAATCTCTGCAACTTGAGCACACATATATAGAAAATATCCTTTTTTCAACCTTAAAACATAGCTTTACTACGATTTTATTTAGGTATGTTTGACTTTATCAAAATTCAACCAAAGTCAATCTTGATTTAATTGATGCAGTTTGGAGATCTGTAAAGACAGGTGGCTGCTTCCTGCAATATTTTTATCATGCATTAAGCAACCACCAGTAAATAAGACATCTCCTTTTAAGTGGTCGCTTAACCCTTAGCCCGCCAAAAAAATTGTTGTCTGCTATATTTCTCGTCTGCTTCAAGTTTCAAAGTGCTTCAAAGTTGCTCAAAATTGCTGAAAATGTCCGAGTGTCAAACAGCTTGGATCCGGATGAGACGCCGAGTTACTCGGCGTCTCATCCCGATCCAAGCTGTTTGCATATGGAGCTATAGTCGTGAGTGGCAGGCTAAGGGTTAATATATATTGATATTGACTGACTGGAATATGGGCAAGTTTGATTTAACACATTCAACCCTAGCAAAGGGTATAATCCTCATTAACAAACAATGTACTTACAGTGGAGAATCTGTTATTCTTTCCCGTGCAAACGCAAAGCACTAAAACGTAGAAAAGAACAACTTTTAGACAATTCTGATAATTCATGTTTATCTTGGTGGCAAACAGTTTGGAGCCTGATCAGACGCCGGGTTACCCGGCGTCTGATCTGGCTCCAAACTGTTTGTATTGTAAATAATAGTTTTAGCGTAAACGCGTTTATTGGGAAAGAATAACAGATTCTCCACTGTATGAAGTGTACAGTTGTCCCAGTGACAACAATGATCAGAAGACTCCTGCTCCAGCAGGAGCACTCTGTTCAGGGTCTTCACTGTTTGTCATTTTGCAATGTACTTTTAGAATTGACCCTAAATAGTCAAAAAATGGACAAGATCAAATTGAAAATTTGAATTGTCCCGTTAAAAGTTTCAGGGGTTAATGAGTTAAAGAAGCTTGTGTATTGGTAATTGCTGTTTAACTTTAGAAAGAGACAACCTATTTAGCACACATGATATATACTTCACACACTTGGAAAACCTTGAGCAACTGTGCTAATTCTGTGGAATGCCTACAACATAGTCACACAACTACCAGGTTCTTCTATATACAACACCAGTAGAATCCTGCTAATACCACTGATTGTGATAAAAAGACATGTGGCAGCTTACAGCCAAGATAAAAGACATGTGGCAGCTTACAGCCAAGATAAAAGTAAAAGTTGGCAGCTTAACTTTGAAATATAGATATGTTTGAACTAAAGCGAGTTTGAACAAGTTTCGACTATAGTTGTATCAGCAGGATTTAACTGTCTCCAATATCTAAGGGCAAGCCTTGAGCTAAGCTAAACTTCACACAATGTAAGGAAATTGGCGCCATAGCTAGGAAAAAATGCTTGGTTTACAAATCTTATCACCACTCCCCCAAGTTTTGAGTTCAAAACACAGAGGTCAAGGTCAAAGTCTGGATACTGATTTTACCATTCATAATAATAAAATACATTATTCATTTGTCATAAAAATACCTACAATGCTAGATTTAATTTCTAAAACCTATCATAACGCTATTCTTTATCTAAAATGTCAAAATGCCTCTATTTCTAAACTGAAAATGCAATTATTACTTTACTACGCATATCTAAAAATATCATGTACAGATATCATATACAGTAAAACCTCTCTATTACGACCACTTCAACAAAGGATAATTGATTGTATAAAAGACATGTGATAGCTTAAGAAGATTTCTGTTTTACTGTTACCTTGCTTTAAGCTGTCACCTGTCGTAAACACCTAATAATTTACTCAATTTAGTGGTCATAATAGAGGTTTTACTATATATCATACAGACTACAGATGTAATGTACACATACACACTATAACATCTCGATTACAACCACTAAATTGTGTTACTTGGTGTTTAACCCTTTACCTGATAGCCTTTTTCTAGTATTGAAGATAGTTTACCACTTAAAGCAGGTTGAAAGTAAAGCAGAATGCGCCTTAGGGCGCATTCTGCTTTACTTTCAACCAGCTTTAAGCTTCCATGTGCTAAAATATAGAAAATATTCCCTATACTATATATTCATGGCTGATTAAATTGGAACTATTTTCTTCAGCGGAGGAATAAATCATATCCGCTAAAAGGCGCTTCTATGGGGGAAAGGGTTAAGACGCAGTCATCTGTCTTTTATACAGTGTAGAAGACGTTATTCTTTCCAGTTTAAAGGCAAATGAATTGCAAACGAATTGCATTATCCCTTTGAACCCTAGTCCCGCATATAGGCGTCATTTTCAAACAGTGTACATGTGAATAGTACACTTGTCCTGTGAAAACAGTGAAGACCCAGATCAGAGGGCTCCGAAAGGAGCCTTCTGATCAGGGTCTTCACTGTTTGTCGTAATGCCAAACATTGACAAAAACAACCCTTAAAAGTCAGAAATGGAAACTGGAATTGTCCATTTAACGTTTCAGGGAGGAAAGAGTTAATATGTAGAAAAGTACATGTACATCTTTATTATTTTTTTAACCATTTATTTGATCCGAGTGACAAACAGCTTAGAGCCTGATCAGATGCCTGGTTACCCGGTATCTGATCTGGTTCCAAATTGTTCGCAATGGAAATAATAGTTTTAGTGTAAACCATGTTTATTGGGGAAGAATAAGGTCTTCTCCACTGTATAATACAAGATTGACTGCACAACAACACTTTAGTATGCCATTTACTCCTGCTATTAACCCTTAGCCTGCCACTCACGACTATAGCTCCATATGCAAGCAGCTTGGATCCGGATGAGACGCCGAGTAACTCGGCGTCTCATCTGGATCCAAGCTGTTTGACACTCGGACAACATTTTCAGCAATTTTGAGCAACTTTGAAGCACTTTGAAACTTGAAGCAGACGAGAAATAAAGCAGACGAAAATTTATTTGGCGGGCTAAGGGTTAAATGTCACAGTAACACACCATCTTTTATATTTAACATGTCAAATTATTACTAAGTATTTGGATGTCATATCTCCCACTTTTAACATATCACAATAACATTGAAGGTGTAATAACAACTCCATTGATCATATGGAAGTTAACCCATTTACTCATAAATACGCCTGTTTACCTCTTTAGATTATTGCTCCATTGAAGGAAATAGAAAATGGTGGCTTAAAGCAGGCTGAAAGTAAAGCAGAATGCACCTCAAAAGCACATTCTGCTTTACTTTCAACTTGCTTTAAGCTACCATCTGCTAGGATAAACAAAACATTTATTTTGGTACATTTATGACTGTATAAATTTGAACTTTTTTTTGCAGTGGGGGAATAAATCAAATGTGCTTAAAGGCGCTTCTATGGGGTAATGGGTTAAAGCTTTCCATCATAATAATACTTCTTCAAACTTTGTTTTATTTCCTCATTGTAAAACTTCTCTACGTCCTAACAGATGACAAACATAAAGCTCTTTGCTTTACTTTCAGCATGCTTTAGAAAGCCATGATGAAAAAGAAACTACGGAACAATCTTCGCTCCATTATCTTAAAAAAATGTTGCTTGAGAATCAGAAAGCAAATCAGAAAATCTTGTGTGATTTAAAAGGTGAAATTTGGACCAAATATAATTATGTCTAAATGATATGTACAATTTTTATAAAACACAATTGCTTACGTCTGACTCACTGTAATAGCCTGTATATGTCAATGTGTTTCACACAAATTAATGGTAAGAAAGCCTTGATTTTATAAATCATGATTTGGGAATGCTCTGACTAAACTCACACTACATAACTGCACTCTGTAAAGACTTCCCTTATTGAACCATGCACACCGAGAACTATCATTTTTCAAACAATCTAACTCTAAGCTTATCAACTCATTCTGTGTTTTAACAGGGTTCCAGATAAGAGAGTAAACTGAATAAATTCAACATTTTCTCACTCATTTAGCACCAAAGCCTATGGTGATACTACTCATTAGAATCGCATCGAAGAGACGATTCTAATGAGTAGTGACACCATAGGGTTTAATGCAGAAATAAAGATTTTAGTTTTTGAAATACTCCCCTTAACTGGAGCCCTGAGTAAACCCATTATTCCATAAACACACTTTTTTACAGCTTTAATTTATTTCTTCAATGAAGAAAAGAGTTTCAATTTATACAGTCATGGATATACATTGTGGGAAATATTTTCTATATCTCAGCAGATGGTACCTTAAAACAGTTTGAAAGAGAAGCAAAAAAAGCCTTAATACCCATTAAGGCGCATTCTGCTTTACTTACGGCCTCCTTTAAGCTACCATCTGATAGAACATAAAGAATATTTACTATGTTACATATTCATGACTGTATAAATTGAAACTGTATTTGAAGGAATAAATTCAAGGCATAAAAGGCATATTTTTGGGGTAATGGGATAGCTATAGACATTCCATGAATAAATGTACATGTTCTACTAACATTTCAACAGTCTATCTATAATGAGCAAACATGACACATCGGTAAATTCTTTTCTGACTATCTATGCATACAAAAATATAAAGTGTTCTGGAATGTTTGTTTCTGGTCATCTTATATCTTATACATAAATGTCGTTGCCAAGGTCATCTGCAAAAGATATGTAGTGAACGTCAGCTTGGGATGTTTGATGTTCTGGGTCTCTCGCACAGTTATCACCGGTGTTTATTTCTCTACTGTTGTTCCCACTATTTTTATATCCATCAGTCTGCCTGAATTCTTCTGAATCTTTGTAGTTGTTAACATTATTAGATCTTCCTTTCCGTGTTGGAGCTTGCACACGATGGTTACAGTCACTAGGGTAACCTGTCTGTGTTGCTGTTGCCATAGCAACAGGTGAAGTTGTAGGGATGTGTTGGGGAACTGATCGAGCCTGATTCTGTGGAATGTCACAAAAGTGAGTGTCATAGACAAGCATGACGTCATCATTGTCCACGTTGACGACCAACTCATAGTCTGTAGTTTCCTCAGGAATATCCTCATCCTGTATCCTAGCTAAACCAGTGTCAGGCTGACTCACACTGTTGCCTTCACTAGTGTCTGCTGGCTTGTCACAGTGCTCACTGTTGTGTAGATCATCATTGTAGTTCGAGGCACCACCGGTCTCATAAGGCACAAGTTCCATGGGGGCAGCAGTTTCTTCTAGGCACTCTGCTGGACGTCTGTCTTCATGTTTACCTCTCTTACCTTTCTTTGTTTTCTTTTTCCTTTTTCTCCTACTCTCCTCTACAACAGCCTCTGATTCTGACGACATACTTCGCTGACGAGAATGATTGGCTCTTGGCTCAGCTCCTCTGATTGTGTCTGTATTTGTTTTTGTTCCTAAAACACTTTGTACAATGCGTGATGCATAAGACTGATGGTCCTTGGGTTCATTATCTACCTTATTAGTCTCTGGGATGACAAATTCTGTTGGTCTGTCTACTTTCTTTGGATCATTTTTGTCTGTTTTATCAAATTCATTACATATTTCCACTTTACTTGTTTCAGTAGGCCTTTGTTCTTGATTATCAGGTCTCTCTGTAGATGGGCTTGCTCTGGGATGCTGTTGAGTTTCAGATCTACTTGGCGCTGTCTGTTGGCCAACTGTTTGTGTCACAGGTTCTGTTTGGTTGGGTTCATTACCATTCTCTGAGTTAGAACTGGACACATGCCTGCTTCTTCTTGCTCTCCTGCCATCTATGTTCTCTTCATAGTCTCCCCATATCTCGCCCTCATCACTGGAGGAAGAGGACACTGATTGGTTGTGAGAGCAGACAGTGAGTTCTGAATGGCTACTGTCCAGAGAGAACTGGCTCCCAGAGCGGGCTCTGTTCAAGGCCATACCATCCTGACCTGTAGCTTCACTGTATGAGGGGGGCTGGGGCAATGTAGGGTCCACTGGGTTGGAAAATGCCTGAAACAAAATACAGTCAATGATTAATTCTTTCAACACTTTTTTGCTACTAAAAGATGAGCCAGTCTACTTGTAATTCTGGGTAGTTTAATAAATACTGGTCTAAATTAGCAAACAGTGCAGACCTGGATCAATGGAGCCCTCTGATCTGGCTTAGCACCGTTTACAAATGTAATGAGTATGTTTTAAACAGTTCCATGGTGTTGAAAAAGTTAACTCATTATCCAATAAATATGCCTCCTACATTCATCCATCGAAGAAAAAAGTTTCACTTTATACTGTTTAAGGGTTAAGACACTTCTGTGTAGAAGACTGTTAACCTTATCAGGGTATAACCCTTTCCCCCATAGGCATAGTAAAGTTCAGCTTTATCCAATTGTGTTTAGAGCACAATACTGCTTAACCCTTAGCCTGCCACTCACGACTATAGCTCCATATACAAACAGCTTGGATCCGGATGAGACGCAGAGTAACTCGGCGTCTCATCCTGATCCAAGCTGTTTGACACTCGTACAACATTTTCAGCAATTTTGAGCAACTTTGAAGCACTTTGAAACTTGAAGCAGACGAGAAATATAGCAGACGACAATTTATTTGGCGGGCTAAGGCAAGATGAATGTAAAGCAGAAATTCCTTTAAGAGCTTTTCACTTTACTTCCATCTTACTTTAAGCCTTAAACCATAATTCAATATTTTTGGTGCACTTATGTGGAGGAGCAGGTAGAGTCATTCTAATGTGCTTCTTTGGAGGAAAGGGGTAATTGTGATATTTACCACATTGAGATACCAGCCAGGTGGATTCTGCATGGCTTCATCATAAGTTGGGGGCTGGTCTCTCTCTCCAAACATGTTACGCCTGGGTCTCCGACGTCTACGGCCTTAAAGTACACAGTATGATACAAATAAGCATAATACTGTGCTACCATTAAAACAAAGACACAACTACACAAGAGGATTCCTGGGAAACCATAAATACATGTGGTTGCTAACTGCAGGATAAAAACTAGAACACTGAACAAGTCAGAAAGGGCCCAACAGAGAGAAAACTGCACATAGTATCACTGAGGAAAAATTGGTATACGGTGGACAGTCACGTTACATAGATGGCCGCCTCTGTACAAAAAACTATACTGTCGATGAAATCCTGCGAATTTCTTGTTGATTCGAGAGAAAAGATTTAATCTGTGCTAAATAGTATATGGAACTGTATTATTGTCATGCTCGATATTGCCACCTAAACAAGTGTACAGTAGGCGCCAATGCTATATGAGCACAGGACACACCCATGTCCTTAAGCCTGAAATTCTGCCATTTTAGTGGGTAGACATGGTTACTGTTGAAATTGCATGATAACAGTTGGTTTAATGTAATGTTTTTAGGCAGGGTATTTACTGTAAATGGTTTACACTCTCTTACAGTGAAGAATCTGTTATTCTTTCCCGTTTAAACGCAAACGTATGCAAACGCAAAGCACTAAAACGTAGAAAAGAACAACTTTTGGACAATTCTGATAATTCATGTTTATCTTGGTGGCAAACAGTTTGGAGTCTGATCAGACGCCGGGTTACCCGGCGTCTGATCTGGCTTCAAACTGTTTGCACTGCAAATAATAGTTTTAGCGTAAACGCGTTTATTGGGAAAGAATAACAGATTCTCCACTGTATCTGGGGCCCTGCAAATATCAGTTAGACTCACCAGCTCTTGTTGTTGTTGTCACATCCTCACTCAGTGTGCGCAGTCTTTCCACTGACCCAGCTGCCTGCATTCTCGCTCTACGACATCGACGAATCATAACAAACAATAGGCAGATGACCATGATCAGGAACACAGAAATCACCATGGGAATAATCACACCAATTGTGATAGTGTACTGGTAACTCTTGTCCCAGTGACCGGAGGTATCGTCTGGAATGTACAATAAATTGTGGGTTTTTTTTTGCTATCTTTAACTCTGCATGCTGGGTAATTTTTTCGTCTGCAATAATTGTCATCTGCTATTGTTCTAAGAATAGATTTTTCAAATTTTCTTTTCAAAACAGGCTCAGAGTGTCAAACAGTTTGGATCCTGATGAGATGCCGCGTTATGCGACTTCTCATCAGGATCCAAACTGTTTGCAAAGGTTATCACTGTGGCACATGTATCTGCAGCTAGCATGCAAAGAGTTGACCGTAATTATGAAATGTTATATTTGACTTGAAGGGAAACACATGTAGAAGATGGGAAAGGAAACATTGTCATGCGTGTGACAGGTGTATAACACATTACTCCCTAAATATGCCTTTTTACACCTTTAGTTTATTCCTCAGCTGAAGAAAATAGCTCCACTTTATACAGTCATGGATATACACCAATTGTATTTTCTATACCCTAGCCAATTGTAGCTTAAAGCAGGTTGAAAGTGAAGTAGAATGTGCTTAATTACATATTATGCTTTACTTTTAACCTGCTAAATAAGTGATCAACTGTCTTCAAAACTAGAATCAGCCTAAGGCAATGGGGGATCAGAAGTTTCTATTAAGAGATACTATGCATTTATGGTATATGGTATTTTGAACTTATTAGCCTTTGTAGAAAGATGGGTGTATAACAGCTACCACAGATTACCCCATAGTCTATTTCTAGTTTTTAAAGAAAGATGATCACTTAAAGCAGGTTGAAAGTAAAGCAGAATGTGCCTTAAGGCACATTCTGCTTTACTTTCAGCCTGCTTTAGGCTAGAATCTGCTAGGATATTGAAAACATTTCTAATGGTACATATTTATCAAGGTATAATTTGGAACTATTTTCTTCAGTGGAGGAATAAATTAAAAGCGTAAAAAGGCGTATTTATGGGGAAATGGGTTAAGGCACATTATGTTTTACTTTCTGCCTGCTTTAAACTAACATCTGCTTAAATATAGAAAATATTTTTTATCATACATATTCATGACTGTATATAAAGTGGAACTATTATCTACAGTGGAGGAATAAATTATAGGTAATGGGTTAATATCAGCAATCAATGTATGGATGACAAGACGCCTTACCTCCACACCTAGACTCATCACTATTGTCTCCACAGTGGTCAAAGCCATCACATTTCAATGACGAATGGATACAGGTACCATCTCCACATTGAAACAGGTCCGCAGTGCATTCTGATAAATAACAACAAACAAACAAGTCATTACTTGAACATAGTGTTAGTTCAAATCAGCTGTTACATTTCTAACTTACAGCAGCTTAGAGTGTGCGCTATAATTTGGTTATAAACAGCAGATTAACATGGTCATCAGCAGAGCTCCAGATAAGGGGAGTATTTCAAAAACTAAAGTCTTTATATTTGCATTAAACCCTATGGTGTCATTACTCATTAGAATCGTCTTTTAGAGAGGATTCAAATGAGTAGTCACACTATAGGATTTGGTGCTGAATGAGCGAGAAAATGATTGATTTGTTCAGTTTACTCCCTCTTATCTGGAGCCCTGCATCAGAGTATGTCAACCAACCAGAAGCCAAAGTACAAGTCTTCAAATACCAGAGATTTTACAAAAATTCAAACAATATCTCCTCTAACCCATTACCCCATAGATACACATTTTTACATATTTAATTGATCCCTCCACTGAAGAAACAAGTAAATATTTTCTATATTTTAGCAGATGGAATACTCACCTTATCTGGAGTTCTAAGTTCAGAAGGCTTCTTAAGCAGTCTTCTGATCAAGGTTTAAAAAATAAAGTCTACATTATTATTTTCCCTACTTTTAAATATTTTCTTAGCAAATCTACGAGAGTCAATGTCAATTGGTTACTTATTAGAGAATGGAAGAGTCCATTTGCAAATTGAGCATTTGTAATATTAAGAGATAGGTGGACTGCTAGCTGAAAGGATGGACAGACAGGTGCAGAGAAATGCATGCTGGGTAATTTAACTACCGGTAAAAATTGTCATCTGCTTCTGTTCTAAGAATTGTATTTCCAAAATTTCTTTTCAAAACAAGGTTAGAGTATCAAACAGTTTGGATGCTGCATTATGCGGCATCTCATCAGGATCCAAACTGATTGCATTTTGTTTATCAGTTTCACTGCTACAGTGGAGAAAACGTTATTCTTTCCCAATAAACGCGTTAACGCTAAAACTATTATTTTCACTGCAAACAGTTTGGAGCCAGATCAGACGCCGGGTTACAAGACGCCGGGTAACCCGGCGTCTGATCAGGCTCCAAACTGTTTGCCACCAAGATAAAGATGAATTATCAGAATTGTCAACAAGGGCCACTATGGCCCTAAATCGCTCACCTGGTAACCATGTAACCATGTACACCGTGTGACCTAGTTTTTGACCGGGCATGACCTTCATTCTAACTTGACCTCGATTTCAATGAGACAAACATTTTGTTCAAGTTTCATGAAGATTCAATGAATTTTGTAGTCTCTAGAGTGTTAACGAGGTTTTTCGATGATTTGACCTAGTGACCTAGTTTTTGACAAGACATAAGCCACATTTAAACTTGACCTATATTTCATTGAGGCAAACCTTTTCATCAAGTTTTATGAAGATCAAATGAAAATTGTAGTCTCTAGAGTGTTAATAAGGTTTTTCGATGATTCGACCTAGTGACCTAGTTTTTGACTAGACATGACCAACATTTTAACTTGATCTAGATTTCATTGAGGCAAACATTTTGATGAAGTTTTTTGAAGATCCAATGAAATTTGTAGTCTCTGGAGTGTTAACAAGGTTTTTCGAAGATTTGACCTAGTGACCTAGTTTTTGACCGGACATGACCCACATTCGATCTTGGCCTAGATTTCATTCAGGCATTCATATTGATGAAGTTTCATGAAGATCCAATGAAATTTGTAGCCTCTAGAGTGTTAACAAGGTTTTTTGATAATTTGACCTAGTGACCTAGTTTTTGACCGGACATGACCCACATTCAAACTTGACCTAGATTTCATTAAGGCAAACATTTTGATGAAGTTTCATGAAGATCCAATGAAATTTGTAGCCTCTAGATTATTAACAAGGTTTTTCGATAATTTCACCTAGTGACCTAGTTTTTGACCGGACATGACCCACATTCGAACTTGACCTAGATTTCATTAAGGCAAACATTTTGATGAAGTTTCATGAAGATCCAATGAAATTTGTAGTCTCTGGAGTGTCAACAAGGTTTTTCGAAGATTTGACCTAGTGACCTAGTTTTTGACCGGACATTACCCACATTCCAACTTGGCCTAGATTTCATTGAGGCAATCATATTGATGAAGTTTCATGAAGATCCAATGAAATTTGTAGCCTCTAGAGTGTTAACAAGGTTTTTCGATAATTTGACCTAGTGACCTAGTTTTTGACCGGACATGACCCACATTCGAACTTGACCTAGATTTCATTGAGGCAAACATTGTGACCAAGTTTCATCAAGATCCAATGAGATTTGAACCTGCTAGAGTGTTAACGAACAATTGTGAACGGACGGACGGACAGACAGACGACGGACATCCAGCGATCCTAAAAGCTCACCTTGGCACTACGTGCCAGGTGAGCTAAAAAGTTGTACTTTTCTACGTTTTAGTGTTTTGCGTTTGCGTACGTTTGCGTCTAAACGGGACAAAAAACAGATTCTCCACTGTAGCATACTAGTAATAAAATACTTAAGGCTGACTGATAAAGTAATAAATATCTTGTACAGTAAAAAGCAGCATTTCAGCCAAGTTTCGAGGAAAGAAGTAAATTGAGTACAGTGCTTCCTCCCTATAACTGAACTCCGAACAATGATTCCCTCCTTACAACAGTGCTTGAAACATAACTGGGAAAGATGTAAACATAAGGATTTTATTGTGTATACCCTGTAACTTTGTCCTATGCACACAGTGTAGACCCAGATCCTACGGGGCCCTCTGAACAAGGTCTGCATTGTTTGTCATACAAAGACGGGTTGCAAAAAACCCTTTAAATTGGCAAAAAAGGCTATGCTTAATGAAACCTAGAGTTGTGCATTTATGGTTTCAGGGGTGAATGAGTTAAACAAGAATATCGTTCCCAACGATGGATGCTCCCCACAAGGAAAAACCCAAAGGTATAGCATGCAGGGTTATAGATAAGGCGCGTATTTGCGTAAATACGCAATTAAATACAGTAGAAAAGCAATTACTTTCAAATCCATGCGTACTGAAAATCAATTATTGAAAGGGTTTACGCAAAAGAATTCAAGCAGGCGCGTATCGTACGCAATTAGTCGCATTTCTCAAGTTTAATGACGGGATGTTTACTACGACACCGGGTAAATATTTTACCGATACACCGGTTAGACTGGTTATTTATTTCCAAGTAATAGCCTATCGGATTTATGCAGCGCCGCTTTTTGTTAGCTCGTTTAATAAGTAAACCAGTCACATCGTCTGCCAGTATTTCTTCTGTCAAAAAAAATGGCATCGCGCGGACGGGAAAAGCGCAACAAAAAACCCACATTATTCAATTACGTTCAGCCTTCCGCGAACGAACCAGAAATAATTTGTAACGGTGTCGTGAATGAAATTTTGAATGATGCATGTAACAGCCAAAAAAGAGGTTGTTTAAGGTTACCGACATAATCGACGATCTTTTGTCCCGAATCTGTAAGTCACCAAAGAAACACGACAGTGCTAAAGTTAGCAAAGTTACGGTAAAGGAATCCTGGAATGGCTTTTAAAGTTTCCGTGGCTGGAAATTAATGAATCCTAGTTTTCCTACACAAACATGAGCTGTTGCATTTGTGTTGAAATGAGATCGAAACTGAAATTATCGAGTGTGGGCAAACGAGGGTACAGTACATCAAACAATCAGCTTGTGTTTTGTATTAAATGAAAAAAAAAATAGAGTAAAAAAGCAATTCATATCAAATTGATGGAGTAACGGTTTTTTCGATACTCAATTGAAATTCAGAAAACCCAATTCTTAGAAAATAGAGGGAGTAAATACCCAATTAATGCAAAACCTTATCTATAACCCTGAGCATGTTTAGTATGTGAATACAGTATCAAGTTTAGGAGACATGCTTCAGACAAAAAATAATTTTTTTATGAAAAAAGGTCGACAATTTAATATTTGGAGATGAAAGAGTTATAATTCTTGTGTACCACATTCTTATTGTCATACTCTAACACATAATCAAGTTTCATCAAGTTACAGTGCTTCAGAAAAACTGATTTTTTATAAGAACAAGAGCCCCATGGGGCAAATTTCGCTCACCTGAGAATAACTGACAAAATGGAGATAATTATTTATGTCCAGGAAGGGGTCATTTTTTACCCGAGGAGCATAATTTGAACAATCTTGTAAGAGGACCTGTAGATGATGCTATGTGTCAAATATCTAAGATCAGGGTAGTAGGGTTTTAGACTAGAAGATTTTTGTAAGTTTCCATTGAAAAAAAATCAATTTTTAGCTCCTGTGACCTACATATGCAACAGACTGAAACCAGTTGAACAAAATAGGTAAAGGATATCTAGAAGTGTAACCATGCTGAATATCAAAGCTCTGGCCATATTAGTTTCAGAGAAGAAGACGTTTTGAAAAATTCGCTATATAACTCTATGTAAAACTGTGACCCCCGGGGCGGGGCTAATTTTGACCCCAGGGGCATAATTTGAACAAACTTGATAGAGGACCTGTATGCGATGCTATGTGTCAAATATCTAAGCTATGGCCCTTGTAGTTTCAAAGAAGAAGATTTTTTAAGTTTTCATTGAAAAAAATCTATTTTTAGCTCCTGTGACCTAGTTATGCAACAGACCAGAACCATTTGAACAATTTTGGTATAGTACATCTAGAAGTGTGACCATGCCAAATATCAAGGCTCTGGCCATATTAGTTTCAGTGGAGAAGACGTTTGAAAATTTCATTCTATAACTCCATGTAAAACTGTGACCCCTGGGGCGGGGCCAATTTTGACCCCTGGGGCATAATTTGAACAATCTTGATAGAGGACCTGTAGATGATGCTGTGTGCCAAATATCTAAGCTCTGACCCTTGCAGTTTTTGACAATAATTTTTTTTAAGATTTCCTTATTTTTTCACTTTGGTTGCCATGGCAACCAGAGTTCTGCATTGTTTTTAATTCTTTGAACAAATTTAAAAGAGCCTGACCCAAGGAACATTTCTGTAAAGTTTGGTTGAATTCTGTCAAGCGGTATAGGAGGAGATGTCATTTGAAGCAATTGTTAACGACGCCGGACGCCAGACACAGGGCCATCCCAATAGCTCACCTTGAGCCTTTGGCTCAGGTGAGCTAAAAAGGGAGATAATTCAATATTGGGAGATGGAAGAGTTATGGTTCTTGAGTACAGCACTCCCTCTTTCATCCCATATCACTGTATCAAGCATCAAGCACACTTAAAGTTTTACTTTGTCAGAATGGAGTTGCTCATGGGTAGCTATGTTCAGCTCTATTACTGGCAGGGTTTAGTGGAGTGCGCCAATATGGTTCATCTCATTCAATAGCAGCTCTATACCCTTTATTGGGTACTTAAAATCCTCTGAATACGGAGCATAGCTGCCTATATGGCGAGGTAATTGAATTCAGCTATGCACGTAATCTTCAGCTTGACAGTCAATTCTGTCTGTACCAAGCTGTCCTGTGAGTGTTAATCACAGGTACGCCAACAACAACAACTGTATCAAGTTTCATCAACTTACAATGCAATGCTCAGGAGATATGCTCCGGACAAAATTTGATTTTTTTTAAATAGAACAAGACTGCGCGTTCAATAAACGCTTATGCCCCCGGTGGCAACCTTGACAGTATATTTTGAATTTTTTCTAAGTCCAAATTAGGTCAAGGTCAAGGTCAAAATCAAGGTTGGGTGATATTGGTGGATAGGGAATGGTCCAAGGCAACAACTGTATAAGTATCCAAGCATTGGAGTAAGCAGTGTTGATGCTAGACGAAACGGTAAAATCTAGTTAACCAAGAAATAGCCCACTCAAAATATTCTTCTAAGTCCAAATTAGGTCAAGGTCAAGGTCAAAATCAAGGTTGGGTATTATTGGGGGCTAGGGAATGGTCCAAGGCAACAACTGTATAAGTATCCAAGCATTTGAATAAGTGGTGTTGTTGCTAGACGAAACGGTAAAATCTACTTAACCTGGTTACGGACGGACAGGATGATTACTATATGCTCCCGCATCTGTCGATGCCGGGGGCATAAAAAGGGAGATAATTCAATATTGGGAGATGACAGAGTCATGGTTCTTGTGTACTGCACCTCCTTATGTCATCATCTATCACTGTATCAAGGTTCATTAGCTTACAGTGTAACAGTCAAGAGATATGCTCCGGACAAAATTTGTTGTTGTTTTTTTTAGAAAAAGGGACATAATTCATTATTGGGAGATGACAGAGTTACCCTTCTTGTGTGATGCACTTCCTTCTGTCATCCTCTATCACTGTAATAAGTTTCATCAAATTACAGTGTTACAGTCCAGAGATATGCTCTGGACAAAATTGATTTATTTTTAAGAGAAAAAGGGAGATAATTCAAAATTGGGAGATGAGAGAGTTACGATTCTTGTGTACTTCCTAATGTCATCTTCTATCACTGTAACAAGTTTAAACAACTTGGGGTGTAACAGTCCAGATATATGCTCCGGACAAAAGGATCAGACAAAATTGATTTTTTTATGAGAAAAGGGGAGATAATTCAATAGTGGGAGATGACAGAGTTACGGTTCTTGTGTACTGCACCTCCTTCTGTCATTCTCTATCACTGTATCAAGTTTCATCAACCTACGGTAAACCGTTCAAGAGATATGCTCCGGACAAAAAAGCGTAACGGACGGACGCACGGACGGACAAAGCGGCGACTATATGCTCCCCACCTAAAGGGGAGCATAAAACCCCCCCAACAAACTCTTGCCCTATGTGACAATAAATGCCAATTTCAACCTATCATACAACAAACAATTTCATATGCATAAAATGACAAAGAGTATAGTGAATGCCAAATTGATGCACTAAACAAAGATCCAATTAAGTATATAATAAGTCAAAGCACTAAGTCTTGCAAAGCAAAGGCAAAATGTATGATACCACCCTGTTCTAAATGATAAGTAGGGTTAAGTTTAACCCATAGCCTGTTTCTAATTTGAAGACAGGTGACCACTTAAAGTAGGTTGAAAGCAGAGCAAATACCTTGAGGCACATTCTGCTTTACTTCTAGCCTGCTTTAACTTAAAGACTTTTCCTCAGTCCATTGAGGGACCACCAGCCCATTCATCGATTGGTGAGAAAAAGCATGATTCACAAGGTGTCACCAATCTCAGATGGTGTGAAAATCCAGGTAACTAAACTAATCTTGTCTAGAGAGGCCCTCACATACTCACACTCAAGTTTTTTTTCAATGGGTTTTACTAACCAAACTAACAAGTTTAAGGTACAGGCTTCACATGAAACGCTTGGATGAGTTTATCCCTAGACAAGATAGCAGTAAGGACAAAACTTGCACGTGGCTGCATGATTTGATAGCTTGTTAGGTGTTATGACCGAAAGGTCGCCAGGAGATGTCTTTAAGCTACCCTCTGCTATGATATAGAAAATATCTCTTATGGTTTATATTAGTTAGTGTATAAAGTGTACAAAATACTAACTGTTTCTGAGAAAATCAACACATTTCCGTGCTGTAAAGCATCCATACTGTTTCATTCACGGATATCAATGGCCATTCCCCACCCACGAACTTCATTGCACTGGTATAAACAGTCTTCTTTTAACCCTTTACCCAATAGAAGCGCCTTATAGCGGATATGATTTATTCATCCGCTGAAGAAAATAGTTCCAATTTAATCAGTAATGAATATGTATTATATTGAATATTTCCTATATTATAGCACATGATAGTTTAAAGCAGGCTGAAAGTAAAGCAGAATGCGCCCTAAGGCGCATTCTGCTTTACTTTCAACCTGCTTTAAGTAGTCACCTATCTTTAGTACTATAAATAGGCTATCAGGTAAAGGGTTAACAATTCCGTTAGGTTTCAGGTGCTGCAGATCATGCATGTTTGAGCTTGAGACCTAATTTGTAGGTGTATAGTGGCAAGAACCTAATAAAACGGTCAAGCTCTTTTCCCAAAAAATTTCGAAAAAAAAGGAAAGCAAATGCAGTTTGGAAGAGATATTTCTACTTACTACAATTTAAAATCAAAGTAATGCCCTTGGTCATCATTTGAACATTGGTGCCATTCTAAAATTACCAAAGTTACAAATACTTGTGCCTAGGTTAACATTTCTCAATGCTGAGTATTACATATATACACTCGGACCACTATGAACATCTGTCATTATGAAATATTACATTGAATAATAAAATAAGGATAATTTCCCCCAGGAAAGAATACAGACTCATGTCAGACATATCCTTTAAGAAAACACTGCTCGAAGACATATTCTGCTTTACTTTCAACCTGCTTTAACCCTTTACCCCATAGCGGATTTCTGGTATTGAGATAGGTGACCACTAAGAGCAGGTTGAAAGTAAAGCAGAATGTGCCTTAAGGTTAAAGTTAAAACAAGTTCTTTGTCCTGAGATAATTGGCTCGTTTTCTGTCCACTACCATCTAAACCATTGCAATGTCTAAAATACACTCATAACTGTGTAAAGTGTATCTGTTTTCTTCATTGGAAGGATAAACTAAAGGGGTAAAAAGGTGTGTCCACAGGGTAATAGGTTAATGTAAATACTTACCAAAAACACCCTTGTATGATGCATAAACAAACTTCAATGTGTCCATGTTTGTAAAAGTTCCATTCAGTCTAACATAAAATCCATGCACATCCTTTAACGGCACGCCATCTTCAATGTTGTCCACTTGGTCAATAACGGTCACAATAAATCCGTCAGAAGACAAGCCAGACTTCACCTCCAACATGTTTTCACCTCTATCACGATAGCCTGAAAGAAAAGACAATCTCCGCTCAAGATACGAAGTTTACACATTCCCAGCATCTTCTTCTCCACGGGTCCGTCTTACGAAATGTCATATGACAAAAAAACGGCCGAGAGTTAAAACTTTAAAATAAATCTAATTTCAGATTTCTCCATCTAATCCTGTCATCAATTTCAGATTTCTCCATCTAATCCTGTCTGATCTCTTTGGAATCATTTTGAAATCTATATTATACATATTCATGACTGTATAAAGTGGAACTATTTTCTTCAGCAGGAATAAATAAAATTAAAAGGGGTATTTATGGAAGAATGGGTAGAGGAAGCGAGTTCAAGCTATCAAAGGTTCCACTGTACCTGGATTGGTGAACTTGAGTATCCTCAAGTATACCCCAGTAAAGCCTGGCTGCTTCTGAATGACCCAGAGACAGTCATACAGCTGTCTAGACCGACTCTCAACTTCAAACTCTACCGCTCCTCCATAACTGTTGAATATGTAACCAGCATCTTTGCAACCTGTAGTAAAACAAATATATATCAATTTGTGCAACGCATTCAACCCAGCAACCAGATGGTATATTTGCAAAAATAAAAGAAAATGCCCAAATAAAACCAAATGTGTAGCATTATCGTGCATCTGACATTAGAAAAATATGATCAGTCTAAAAAAACACCCTCAAGATAAGTCTTTAAATCTTAATTTGTTAGATATTTTCCATCGCTTTATCCTATAGCATTGAAAGATGTAACAGAAATTGATCACGGGTTAGACATAAGCCCAGGCTAAATTATGTACTCTCCATCCCTACACAGTAAAGTATGTTAAATCTATCCAAGGGATATAAATAGTTTGGCTGGTTGAGAGGTCTAAGTGGTTGTCTTAGGAATGTCCACCAAGTAGTTTAAATCCACTAAAATGTCAATAAATACACTTGAGTCGGTAAATTTTCACCCCAGAAATGGGGGACAACGAGGCAAAAAGGAAATGTTGTCTCGCAAAATTCAACCGCCGCAAGAGCTCAGATGCTCGCCTTTTCAACTTCGCTGAGTTGCGATTCCGTCTTGTATAATTCCGTGCTTAAAAGGGGGTATTTATTTGATAATGGGTTAACCCTCCTTCCTTAAGAATAGATTTCCCAAAATCAAAACTGTCACTTCTTTTTAATACCATCAAATAGTCTTCTTTTGAATAGTACTTATATACAAGGGATTTTCTATATAACTTACTTGTTCTTGGTATGTATTCATATTCTTTTTCTGAAATTGAAATAAACATGGTAATACAAATAAAAGTCAATCTGACAATTTAATAGAGGACAGACACATATCTCTCTAGGCCTTATGTCTGTTGACAAACAAACGTTAAGGAATTTTTTTTTAATTTTGGTCGTTCTGTGTAAAAACATGAACTCTTTACATGCTTACAGCAAAACCTTTTGCAAACAGTTTGGATCAGATGAGATTCCAAGTAACTTGGTGTCTAATCATGACTAATCTAATTTTAGAATCGTAACTGACTTTTGCTGATAACAATACTAATAAGCATTCAAAGACTGAAACATCCACCCAATGATAACATAGGAGCTGTCATGAAAAAAAAAGAATTTGACCTGAGTGATCACAACAGCATTTAGGTATCAGATGCAAACAATTAAGTATGAATACAATTGAAACTGCCTCACATGGATTTGTTTGTGGCACCTATAATGATCATAACCCCAACAATGCTATGATATGATCAACTGAAAATCTCCTCCCCACTCCCCTTGAATATTTAGAAAAATAAATTTGCTGCTGAGCAATACAAACTTACGTCTGAGGAAAGTGTAAGTAGCTTTAAAGCCAAAGAATCCCTTGGAGACTGTTGGGGATAGTGACTGTCCTGTATGGAACTTGACCAGCATATGGTTCTTGTTGGAAATGACCACTGGCCGACTGGACTCCCCTCCAACAAGTCCAACAATGTTACTGTCCTCAAACTGAATAATAAAACACATCTTACAAACGTTTCATAAATTTGATCTTAAATCTTTTCATTAATAATAATAACACCTTTGCTCACCATATACCTATTACTCCAGAGATACACAGTTTTATGTATTGACCCTTTCAGCCCAGTGACATATAGTTGACATTGCAAACAGAGAAACAGTTTTGATCCTGATCAGAAGCCGCATAAAGTGGCATCTGATCATGATCCAAACTGATGGCAACATCTCAAATACTAACATCTTTATGTCTCTCAAAGCCGATTTTGTAATTTCTTATTAGAATCATCTTAAAAACATACAAACATAAAGGAGAACGTTCCTTGTTCTTTTTTTCCAAATTAACTCAATACTCCATAAAAAGGCCTTTTTATGCCTCTTATTATTTCTACACTAAGGAAAGTATGTTGTCCGCATCTAGGAAGTCTTTTAGCATAAAACACAGACAAAATTTCCAGTATATTTCCAATTAGTAGCTTGAAGTATGTTGAAAGTAAAGCAGAATGCTCCTTAAGGAGCATTCTTCTTTACTTTCAACCTGCTTTAAGAAGACACCCATCTCCAAAACTAGAAATGTGTATACTGGGTAAAGGCTACAGACATGATTCTCCGCATAACTTACATAGAAGCCACTTGTTGCTGCCAGATGCCAGTCATCAAACATCAGTTTCACAAAACCGCTGGAGTCTTGGTTTGTGAAGTTGTACTCATACGTCTCATGGTTTTGAGAATATTCCATAGGAAAGAAGGGTGACATGATTGGACCATGTGTTCTGTAGCTTGGGCTGCCATCAATCTGTCTCAGTTTGGCTGCAACAATAAAACACGCTACTATAGTAGTTAGTAGTATAGTGCTCTCTCTCTTCAGTGACTTACTAGTAAACCAGATTGGAGATCTTTAACACCATAGGATCTGGTGCTGACATGAGTCAGAAAATATTGAATTTGTTCAGCTTACTACCTCTTATCTGGAGCCCTGTGTTCATGCAAAGGAATAGATAAAGGGAGACCTATGATACTTATTTAGAGGAAAGGGTTACTGTTCTATCATTTATAATGCAAAGTTTATAAAGCAACCAGTACTTACCTTTCACCTCAAAGCTAAGGTTGATATGGTAGTCTTTAGAATAGCCATGGCAGAGGCCAATAAACACATTGCTCGACTCCGAGATGAACTTCTGGTTGTAGAGATCATGGTAGAATTTCAGAGTTTTGTTCATGTAGTAGGTATCAAATATATACAGGTAGTCACAGCTGAAAAACAAAAAGTTTGAGCTACAGTGCTCCCTCCCTACAACAGCCCTCCCAACAACTATTCCCTCCTTACAACGACCCTTGCCGCTGTTCCCCAAACAAGACATTTATGTCCAACCTTGCATGGCTGCAATACCATCTGCTTAAAATTGTCGTCTGCTGTCTTTCTCAAAGCTACTTAATGTACATTTTTACAGAAAAAAACGTAATGACAAGTGACAAACAGCTTGTCTCCAGATCAGACGCCGCGTTATGCGGCGTCTAATCTGGATTCAAGCTGTTTGCAAATGTAAGCCAATTTCCCTCCCTATTACGACTCCCTCCGAACAACGAACACAATTTTCGTCTCGCATTGGGTGCTGTTGCAGAGAGGGAGAGCTGTACATTGTATGGCTTTTGAGGAGAGAATTGCCCCCTACATGGCTGACTCTCTATATGAACTTTTCAATTTTCTAAATGATGACCAGGCAACATTGACTCTTAACATTGAATCTTAGAGGATTTTACCCAATAATACATTTAATCTGAATTATACAAACACTGTAGAACCTGATCAGAATGCTCCTGAAGGATCCATTGGGGTTGGGTCTATACTGTTTGCAGATCATAAATATACTTAGTTGCCTGCATAGTACTGATAAATAACAACTGCAGTTTAACCCAGTACCCCATAGCCAGTTTTTAGTTTTGAAGACAGGTGACCACTTAAAGCAGGTTGAAAGTAAAGCAGAATGTGCCTGCACATTCTGCTTTACTTTCAGCCTGCTTTAAGCTTTTATCTGCTAGAATATAGAAAATATTTCATATGATTCTTATTTGTAACAGTATAAATTGGAACTATTTTCTTCAGTAGAGGAATAGCTAAATAAAAGGTGTAAAAGGAGTTTTTATGGGGTAATGGGTTATGGTGGGTGTGTACCAGCGTATCAGATCAAGTTTCACAAACGGAAATTTTATTCAGTCTAACTTCTGTTAATGCATTACTCCATAAAGAAGCCATTCTAATGTTGTAACCACCTTTATGTTAAGACCTCTGAATCCCTTTACACTTAATTGAAGCATACCCTACCATTCAGATCATAAATCATGGATTCTATCAGTTGAAATATCTTGTTTTGAAATTAAGAAATCTATTTCCCGAATCATGCCTTTATTTATTCCTCTAACCCATTACCCCATAGACTGTTTCTAGTTTTGAATATAATTATGTGACTACTTAAAGCAGGTTGAAAGTAAAGCAGAATGCACCTTAAGGTGCATTCTGCTTTACTTTCAGCCTGCTTTAAGCTATAATCTGCTAGAATATAGAAAATATTTCTTATGATTTTTATTTGTGACAGTATAAATTGGAACTATTTTCTTCAGAAGAGGAATTAATTAAAGGGGTAAAAAGGCGTATTTATGGGGTAATGGGTTAATACCAAGCCTGGTCCTAGTAAAGAGCCATTGGAAACTTTGCCTACTTAACCCATTACCATTACAAATATAGGTTAGGCCTAAAAAAAATGTGTGTTTCTGGTTTCACCCTCTCAAAATTTTAGGGTAGGTCGGTAGGAAAAAGTTTTTATATAGGGCATATATGTGATTTTTTTACAATCAAAGGATGGATTTATATGACAAATAATGACCTTGCTCTTGTTGTATTCAACATTGAAAGTGTCTGAAATGATTTATCTTGATTTGCAAGTTTAAATTGTAAGGTATAATATTTCATAATATAATTATGTGAAATAGTTCTTGTTTCAATCTGAAAACCATTGCATCAAATAAATACCGGTATTATATTTTAATTAAAAAATGTGGTGTGTTTGCTTTTAACACAAGCCTTTTTTCCTTCTGTAACGGGTACCGAATAATGGCCGCTTCCCCTCCAGTATCTTTTTTCCCTCACCAAAAAAAAATTTCCCTAAAATTTTTTTTTTTAAAAATAGGGTTGGTCGGGAAACCGGAAACACACATCTTTTTTTTTTAGGCCTTACCACTTAACCCATTACCCCATAGCCTGTTTCAAATATCAAATATAGGTTACCACTTACTTTAACCCTTTCCCCCCATAGAAGCGCCTTTCAGCGAATATGATTTATTCCTCTGCTGAAGAAAATAGTTCCAATTTACGGTAATCAGTAATGAATATAAATATAGGGAATATTTTCTATATTCTATCACATTATAGCTTAAAGCTTTACTTTCAACCTGCTTTAGGTAGTCACATATCTTCAATACTAGAAACAGGCTATCAGGTTAAAGCAGGTTGAAAGTAAAGCAGAATGTGCCTTAAGGCACATTCTGCTTTACTTTCAGCCTGCTTTAAGCTACCACCAGCTAAAATTATTTCTTATTATACTATGAATGTATAAATTGGAACTATTTTCTTTAGTGGAGGAATATAATGAAAGACGTAAAAAGTCATATTTATGGGGTAATGGATTAACCCTCTCCCCCATAATGGCACCTTTTAGCACATCTAATTTATTCCTCAACTGAAGAAAATACATCCAATTTATACAGTCATGAATATGTACCAAAAGAAATACATGTATTATAGTTTCTATACCCAAGCAGATGGTTAGTTTAAAGCAGGCTTAAAGTAAAGCAGAATTTTCCTTAAGGCTCTTCTCCTTTACTTTCAACCTGCTTTAAGTGGTCATCTGTCTTCCAAAATAGAAACAGGCTATGGGGTAAAGTGTTAAAACAGTATGAAATTGAAACCGAAACTTCCTTTTTGAGATCGCATTTTACTTTCAATCTGCTTTAAGCAACAGTTGTTCTTAAGCACTGAATTAAAGTTAGGAGGGTAAGGTTACAACTTTTTCTGAATCTTGCTATGACAATTTTCAAAGAAAATGACACTTACCTTGGATGACAATGGCGATTAGATTCCACCTTGCTTATACAAGAGAATGTCATATCAGATGCTTTTGATACTTGGATGGCAACCTGGCAGGAACTGCATGTCTCTATTCTTATTATGCAGGGGTTAGTGGCTACAGAATCTGATGTTATAGTGTTCTTATTAAACACAATCATTCCACTGTCTCCAACATTACTGAAGCGAAGGTAACTGTCTGTGCAGAGATCAAATGTTTGGCCTAGGTATTAGAAAAGTAAAATCAATAAGAAAATACAATAACATCCTTCAATTTAATCTATTAGGAACCCTAAAACAAAGCTAATTTATTTTATGAAAGACAAGAGACAGCTTAAAGCAATGTCAAAGTATAAGAGGAAGCTCCTTAAGGAGCTTTCTATTTTACTTCAGCCTTGCTTTAAAGTTTAAGTAGCCATCTATTCATTCTATTGTAAACACCGAATAATCAACAAAGTTTAGTAGTCATAAAAGAGGGGTTTCACTGTAAATAATTAGGGATACAATAAGAATTTGATGAAATGTGATATCTCACCGCAATAAAGAGACAAAGGCTTTGCAATGAGATACAGCGTTAACCTTTACACTGTTGACTGTACAAAAGGACTCATTTCTCTAAATTATTTTGAGGTCTGCATTATTTGCTAGTACATGTTGTAGTAGTATATACATAATTTGCAGCTCAATTTGAACATTAACCTTTCATCTATACAATCATCACCACAATATCAAACCATCAAGCAAAATGCAGCTATCATTGAAAAAATAATTGAGTGTGTAAGCCATAGGACAAAAATTAACATCATGACATTTACTGAATTTCAATTTGAAAAGTACAGTAAAACCTCGCTATTACGACCACTAAAACGAAGGCTAATTGATTGTTTAATAGACAGGTAACAGCTTAAAGCAAGGTGACAGTGAAACAGAAAGCTCCTACAGGAGCTTTCTGTTTCACTGTCACCTTGTTTTAAGCGGTCACCTACCGTAAACACCCTAATAATTAACATAATTTAGTGGTCGTAATAGAGAGGTTTTACTGTATTACCTGTAACAGCCAGGACAACAGCACCATTGGCCCAAAGTACTGCAATGCAAAAGCCTGAAAAAAAATACCATAACCTATTACTCCACAGCCTTTTTCTAGTTTTGAAGACAGGTGATCACAGATTGAAAGTGAAAGCAGAATGCACATTTCGGAACATTCTGTTTTACTTTCAGCCTGCTTTAAATAAGGTTGAAAGTAAAGCAGAATGTGCCTTAAGGCGTATTTTGTATTACTGTATACCTGCTTTAAGCTAACATCTGATAGGAATTAGAAACTATTTAATATAATACATAGCGGTATTCAAGGCTGTATCAATTGGAACTGTATTTCCTTCTGCGGAGGAATAATCAGATGCATAAAAAGGGGTATCTATGGAGTAAATTGTTAATAAACAAGTAAAATCATAGTGTTTGGTTGAAAAATAAAGATGTTAAGATTTGATTAACTCACCTTACATGGAGAACATGTACAGTAAACCTCTCTATAACGGCCACTAAAACGAGGGCTAATTGGTTGTATAAATAACAGGTGGCAGCTTAAAGCAATGTGACAGTAAAACAGAAAGCTCATACAGGAGCTTTCTGTTTTACTGTCACCATGCTTTAAGCAGTCACCTGTAGAAAACACATAGTAAATTATCACACTTTAGTGGTTGTTATAGAGAGGTTTTACTGTATATCAAAATCTAAAGTTACACCTTTCACAAAACCCTACGTAACGTTATGAACTTATGTTTCACTCATAATCAGAACTGTCAAATAGAAAATGCTTTACAGTCTCCCAGACATTTTGCAAATCCAAAATAATGCAGAAAGCTCAAAATTCAACTTTCTGCATTATTCTTATCCTGCATGAGATCTCTTATTTCTTAATCATCAATAATCAGTCACTTAACTCTTTCAACACTAAGTGACTCTTGTGGATTATTGTGTTCCCTTGTGTGTCTAAGTTACCACCAAAACATGAATCAGTCTAATTCTAATTCTGGGTAATTTAACAAATACTGCTCTAAATTAGCTGTAGGTGCCCTCTGATCTGGGTCTATACTGTTGTCAAATGTAATGAGTATATTTTAAACAGGTCCATGGTGTTGAAAGAGTTTCTATTTATTAATATACATGTCTTATGATTGTTATTAGTGTATATGGTTAAAAATCTCTTTAACATTATTACACTCATAATTATTATTATTATATCATACCATCCAATTAATCAAAGCTTTTTTTTTTTTTGAAATTTAACAGTAGAATTACAATAAATTATAAGTTACAGAAAACCTTAACATTATGACCACTAAAACAAAGGCTAATTGATTTACTAAAAGACAGGTGACATCTTACAGCATAAAGACAGTAAAATAGAAAGTTCTTGAAGATCTTTCTGTTTTACAGTCACCTTGCTTTAAGTTGTCACCTGTCATAAACACCTTACTAGTTAGTTAACACAATTTTGTGGTAGTAATACATAAATGTAATGTCTGAATCTTATGTTACCTTACTTACCTATGAAAAGAATGAATGAATTCTTCATCATGAGCTGGACCTTCACATTTCTGTCATGCCATAATTATCCTTAAATTGACAAAACATGCATCATGATTTTTTTAACCCATTACCACAAAGTCTGTTTCTAATTTTGAAGACAGGTGATCACTTAAAGCAGATTGAAAGTAAAGCAGAATGTGCCTTAATGCACATTCTTCATTACTTTCAGCCTGCTTTAATCTACTCTTTTCAAAGAAACAGAAAAAATGTCTTATGATCATAATATTATTCACAAAGTTCTGTATAAATCAGATTTTTTTTTTCAGTGGAGGAATGAATTTAATTTGTTAAAATGCATAATATATATGGAGTAATGGATTTATTACCAGTACTCAAAGTCAGAAGCTATTTAATATGATAATATTCTAAATTATGCATAAATGAAATTTTAAGATTGTGGTAGAGTAAGAAATTTGTCTTGACATGTAGCATAAAATGTTTCACCTAATGGCACAAACAAAGATATCCCTCTGCATACTGTCTAACTTTTCTCTATAGTCAATTACAGTACACCCTCCCTACCATGGCCCTCTGAACAATAAATCAATCTATACAAATCATGCTTGCTGCTGTTTCCCAAACAAGACAATTATGTCTAATGATTTCACTGCTGCAATATTGTCTGCTAAAATTGTTTGATGTGTTTCTCATAGTCATATATTGTACATTTTGATAGAAAAACAAGACTGCGCGTTCAATAAACGCTTATGCCCCCAGTGGCATCCTTGATAATATATTCTGAATCTTTTCTAAGTCCAAATTAGGTCAAGGTCAGGGTCAAACTGAGCTTGGGTATTATTGGTGAGTTGGTAATGGTCCAAGGCAACAACTGTATAAGTATCAAAGCATTGTAGTCAGTTGTGTTGATGCTAGACGAAACGGTAAAATCTAGTTAACCAAGAAATAGCCTATTTAAAATTATCTAAGTCCAAATGAGGTCAAGGTCAAGGTCAAAATCAAAGTTTGGTGATATTGGTGGATAGGGAATGGTCCAAGGCAACAACTGTATAAGTATCCAAGCATTTGGGTAAGCGGTGTTGATGCTAGACGAAACGGTAAAATCTACTTAACCTTGTTACGGATGCACACACGGACGGACGGACGGGACGATTACTATATGCCCCGCATCTGTCGATGCTGGGGGCATAAAAACGTAATGACGAGCGACAAACAGTTTGAATCCAGATCAGATGCCGGGTTATGCATCTGATATGCATTCAAGCTGTTTGTAAATGTAAGTCAGTTTCCCTCCCTATATCAACTCCCTGGGAACAACACACATTGAACTGTTGTTCTTAACTTCACTTATTTTTCTTTCATTTAAAGTTTTGGAAATGTCTAAGATTTCTGACAGCTGAGTGTGCGAGCGTGATTAGGGTTTGAAATGTGTGTGATACACATCATCATGCATTGCGTTAAGACTTTACAGGTATGCATGATCCGGTGGGGGATCAAACCCACAACTTCTGGATTGCCAATTTTATGCATTACTACTAGACCAGGGTCCGCCACTAGCCCACTACCACCAACAAATTGTAACATGAAGCCAGAAATATATCTGACAGATATATCTTGAGTACTGCAGTCTGAAGCTGTAGAATTTCACCACAAAAAAAGCTAACTTGTGTAGCAAGAACATAAAACAAGAGCCCCATGGGGCATATTTCGCTCACCTGAGAATATCTGACAAAATGGAGATAATGATTTATGTCCAGGACGGGGTCATTTTTTACCCAAGGGGTATTATTGAATTTGAACAATCTTGATAGAGGACCTGTAGATGATGCTATGTGCCAAATATCTAATATCAGGGTACTAGGGTTTTAGATAAGAATTTTTTTTTTAAGTTTCCATTGAAAAAATCTATTTTTAGCTCCTGTGACCTAGATATGCAACAGACTGGTACCATTTGAACAAAATACGTAAAGGACATCTAGAAGTGTCACCATGCCAAATATCAAAGCTCTGGCCATATTAGTTTCAGAGGAAAAGATGTTTGAAAATTTCACTACATAACTCTATGTAAAACTGTGACCCCCTGGGCGGGGCCAATTTTGACCCCAGGGGCATAATTTGAACAAACTTGATAGAGGACCTGTAGATGATGCTATGTGCCAAATATCTAAGCTCTGGTCCTTGTAGTTTTTGACAAGAAGATTTTTTAAGTTTTCATTGAAAAAATCTATTTTCAGCTCCTGTGACCTAGATATGCAACAGACAGGAACCATTTGAACAAAATACGTAAAGGATATTTAGAAGTGTCCCCATTCCAAATATCAAAGCTCTGGCCATATTAGTGTCAAAGAAGAAGACGTTTGAAATTTTCACTAAATAACTCTATGTAAAACTGTGACCCCCGGGGCGGGGCCAATTTTGACTCCAGGGGCATAATTTGAACAAACTTGATAGAGGACCTGTAGGCAATTCTATGTGCCAAATATCTTATCGCTGGCCCTTGTAGTTTCAGACAAGAAGATTTTTTAAGTTTCATTGAAAAAAATCTATTTTTAGCTCCTGTGACCTAGATATGCAACCGACCAGAACCATTTGAACAGTATTGGTAAAGGACATCTAGAAGTGTCACCATGCCAAATATCAAAGCTCTGGCCATATTAGTTTCAGAGGAGAAGATGTTTGAAAATTTCACCACATAACTCTATGTAAAACTGTGACCCCCTGGGCGGGGCCAATTTTGACCCCAGGGGCATAATTTGAACAAACTTGATAGAGGACCTGTAGATGATGCTATGTGCCAAATATCTAAGCTCTGGTCCTTGTAGTTTTTGACAAGAAGATTTTTTAAGTTTTCATTGAAAAAATCTATTTTCAGCTCCTGTGACCTAGATATGCAACAGACAGGAACCATTTGAACAAAATAAGTAAAGGATATTTAGAAGTGTCCCCATTCCAAATATCAAAGCTCTGGCCATATCAGTGTCAATGAAGAAGACGTTTGAAATTTTCACTAAATAACTCTATGTAAAACTGTGACCCCCGGGGCGGGGCCAATTTTGACTCCAGGGGCATAATTTGAACAAACTTGATAGAGGACCTGTAGGCAATGCTATGTGCTAAATATCTTATCGCTGGCCCTTGTAGTTTCAGACAAGAAGATTTTTTAAGTTTTCATTGAAAAAAATCTATTTTTAGCTCCTGTGACCTAGATATGCAACCGACCAGAACCATTTGAACAATATTGGTAAAGGACATGAAGAAGTGTCACCATTGCCAAATATCAAAGCTCTGGCCATATTAGTTTCAGAGGAGAAGACGTTTGAAAATTTCACCACATAACTCTATGTAAAACTGTGACCCCCTGGGCGGGGCCAATTTTGACTCCAGGGGCATAATTTGAACAAACTTGATAGAGGACCTGTAGATGATGCTATGTGCCAAATATCTAAGCTCTGGTCTTTGTAGTTTCAGACAAGAAGATTTTTTAAGATTTCCTAATTTTTTCACTTTGGTTGCCATGGCAACCAGAGTTCGTTTTCAATTCTTTGAACAAATTTGAAAGAGCTTGACCCAAGGAACATTCCTGTAAAGTTTGGTTGAAATCTGTCAAGCGGTATAGGAGGAGATGTCATTTGAAGCAATTGTTAACGACGACGGACAACGCACGACGACGGACAACGCACGACGACGGACACAGGGCCATCCAATTAGCTCACCTTGAGCCTATGGCTCAGGTGAGCTAAAAAGGGAGATCTGGAAATTTTAATAGGGAGATAGGGGGCAAAATAGGGAGCTTTTTTCGCGACACTTTTTTCACGAAAAAACTAGGCGCAGGCGGTGAAAATCCAATACAATTTGTTTATCTTTTTAATAAGTGAATAGATAAGTCTATAGACCACTAAGACAGAGACAATTTTCAGTTCTTGTAATATTGACAGGGGCCTATTATTGTAGTTATTTTAGTACTGCAGAGAGATGGTTGTGTAAAGCAGACTGAAAGTAAAGCAGAATACTCTTCAGGAGCATTCTGCTTTACTTAAATTTTAAACCTGCTTTAAGCTAGATCTACCATCTGCTAGGATATAAGAAATATTTCTTATAGTTCTTATATTATACATGACTAGTAAAGATAAAGTGGAACTATATCTTTTTTCTTGAGAGAACGAATGAATTCGTTCAAATGGTCTAGATTTCTATCTATGGAGTAAATCTAGAAAGAGTAAGCAACTTAACAATCTGTCATTAATGTTGCAAACGGTATGGATCCAGATGAGAGGCCGCATCATCTCATCTAGATACAAACTGTTTGACACTGATATTTTCTGAAAGAAAATGCACAAAAATTAACTCAGAGAATTGTTGCAGACGACAAAGTCTGCAGACGACATTTACTTACGTCATAAAGTGGGAGGTTTTAACAACCAAATAACGCGTCTAAATTTTCTACCGTGAAAACTGATGCAAATCAATTGAATTTTACGAGCGTAATTCATTGTAAAATCTAACTTAATAATTATACACTTGCACAAATCGTATGAAACAGAATAATTTAGGTCCAATGTTTAATTTTAATTGATTGTTAGAAAACGACGCCAGGGAATACTTTTTAGACTAACATAATTAAATATACGCGTTTCTCGATGCAAATATTAAGTCGCCCGGTCATTTTGTAACGGTATAATTTTGAAGTATTTTTCTGTTACGTAAATATTCAAAGTATTTTGTGGTGGAAATCAATTCATAAATGTTAAATTTTGATTTGCTTTCATCTAAAATGTGTTTGTCCAGAACTTACGGAGAATTTATAATCTGATTTTATTCCAACCGTATCGCGGACATCGTTCGCACCACCGCTTCTAAAAATTGGTCTCCGATTTGGGGCGATCCTGTCAATCACTTTTTTGATAACCAATTACATCTACAACAATTAAAAGCAATATGTCAAAACCCATTCGGTTGGTGTGTTCATGCTTTTACCCAACATTGTTATCACGCAGCCAGCCGATACTCAATCAGACTGATCAACAATTGCGTAACATGTTTACAGTATTACACGCATCAGTGGGGTTTGGTGATAAGCGTGTGTAGGGAACTCTGAAGCCAATTTTAAGATTTTTAGAGTCGGCGAACGAGGTAAATGATATAAAAGTTCATATTGAAAAAAAATGAACCTGGTGTGGTAAAATGGCTTTACCGATACCCCTAATGTGTCAGTGAATGGACCGGTCCGCCAATAGCCAATGGGGATCGATGTAGTTTCCCTCCAGATTGCGCAGAATAGATGCGCAGACAACCAGTCTGGATCAGAACTCTATTAACTTTTAATGTGATCACAAGTGAATTTGATATCGATAAATATAACTAGTGCGCGAAGTGTAAAACCGTAGTGTTTTGTGCCATTCTGTAAGCTGTTCGGAGAACGTCCCAGTAGCAGAACTGGTGAGTAGTCACTTTTTACTACAGTGGCGACTGCGAGCAATTCGAATTCGCTTTTTGCGGGGAATTGTTTGTGAAATAAAGTTGGGTTGAAGCAGCGACTGTAAACTTGGTGGGTGGGGTAGCTCAAAGAAGTTTCGGATCGTTGTATAGATATCCATGGTTGTTTGTCATTCGTGTTAAATGTCTCTGTTCTAATTGTTATTGAATTAGCAATTGTTTATTAGTGTGTGGTGTAGCATGCTAATTTTCGACTGTTATTTCAGTTAAAAATTTAATCGGGAGGGAAATGGAGGTCAGACTGTAAGCTCTAAATTTAGACACGTGGTAACCCACGAGGCTATATTTAGACGTTTTCGAGTCTTTCTTAGGAACGCTGTTTCAGCTCAGCTCAGTTGTCAGCTGGTAAAAAGAGTTACATTGTGGCTGCTTAATTGAAAAGAGCTTCAATTGGAATCAAAGTTGCTTGCTGGAAAAGAACTTTGTTCAAGTTACTTATGTTGAAAAGAACTTGTAAAGCAAATATATAGATACAATTTCAGCCTGACTTAAGTAAAGCAAAAAGCAGGCTGGTTGTCAAAATAATTATCCATTGTCCAGTTAAGCAGAAAGCGGACTGAACGATAATATATATTCATTGTCCAGTAAAGCAGAAAACGGACTGAAGTTGAAAGTAGTATAGGTATCCATTGTCCGACTGAGCAGAAAGTGGACTGTTGTATTGTATGTATGTCCGACTTGCCCAAAAAGTGGACAATAGCATAATTGCAAACAGATGTGTGCCGAGTACCCGGACTTGCTACTGTTTATTGCTCTGATTGGTTTTAAAAACTGAGCTAACCATGGAGAGAGTAAAGATAAACTATTGTCCCCCTGAAGATCTACTTAAATTGCCAGGGGTTGGACCAAGTTATGCCGACAAAATAATGAGTCTGCGGGATATTTATGGCAATATAGACCTGGAAAAGTTGGAAAAAATTCCTTATCTGCGAATAACAGATGCACTCAGAAATGCCATAGATTTTGAGAAGTATCCTTCCTCAAGGTCAATGTCTCCGCCAAGGACGGAAGCTACTGAATATAGAAGCAGTAGCTATAGACCGCCAGCAAGGGATGAGCCTGTCGACTATTGGAATGGCGACTACAGAAACACTGACTATCCACAAAGCGACTATAGGACCCCTCCCAGGTATACCTATGGTCAGCTGAGGTCAGACAGAATGGGTCAGAATTACAGGGATGATGAATACAGACGCAGAGAGAACTGGTCTGAGGAACGAGAGCCATCACAGAATCCAACACCGACATACTCCAGGCAGAAGCAGTTGCCAAGAACAATAGCTTATGAGGGCACAGGTTCCTGGAAAGCGTTCATAGGGAAGTTCAACTCGTTTGCTGATGAACAGGCATGGGACGCTAGACAGAGGAAAAACAATTTGAACTGGTGCTTACAAGGAAAGGCCAGTGATTATTATGCCACCATGATGGACCGTGAGCCGAATCTGGAGCTATTCGATATTGTAACGAGACTAGAGAGAAGGTTCGGTACAACAGACATTCCAGAAAGCTTGAGGGTACAATTTGCTAGTCTGCACCAAAATACCGGAGAACCTATTCGGGACTGGGCGGACAGAGTAGTGAGTGTGGCTACAAAGGCATTTAAGGATATGTCCGAGAACCATGTTCAGAATGAGATGGTGTTGAGATTCTGCCAGGGATGTTGTGATAAGGAAGCTGGTATATATGCTCTTAACCAGAGAGCCAAGAGTATGGAAGAGGCGCTAGCTCATGTACAGTGGCACCAACATACCAGTAAGCTTATGCAAAGTCAGGATCAAAGGCAACAACCATATGGTGTACGTCAACTCTCATACGAAGATGAGTATTGGTATGAGCAAGAGCGTATGGAAGCCGATCCGATGAAGGTGGATCTCAACAAATGTCAACCACCACCACCCCCTAGGATTGTGTCTCCTGTAGAGGGTAGAGTACAGGCCCTTGAAGGTAAGGTCGATAAGGTCCAGCAGTCTATGGAAAAGGTGCAACAATCACTGGAGCAGATGAACGAGAACCTCCAAGCACTGACCACGAGCAGAAGGGACAGATCTAGGTCGCCAGCATGGGACCAAACTACCCCAGTCTGCGATCACTGCAGGGGAGAAGGACATTTCATTAAAGATTGTCCAAAATTAATAGAGAAGCAGGAATTGAAGTTTACTGGTACAGGTTCTTTAAACGACCAGAGGTTGGAAGACGGGGCCAGTCTCCAACCTGCCAAACAATAGGCCTAGAGAATACCAAACAGGCTGGACTCGAAGGAGGAGAGCCGGCAGGGATATTGGTCAACTCAGGTACTTTGAAAGGTCAAGTGGTGGTAGCTGGACTCAGAAGTGAAGAGCCAGATGAAACAGAAATGGATAGTTTAGATTCTCTTGGTACAGCTGAACTCTTTGAAGAAGGGCTAACTGAAGGGGATATTACTTCTGCGTTGGAAGTATCGCACCGGCATGCACTCACCTCATGTGTTGATGAGCTGACAATAAATGCCAAAGTAGAATTCTGCCAAAGAGAAGTAGTTGTTTGCCGATTGAGATCATGCTCAATGTTTACTGTTGCTTTACAGGTAGAAACTGTGCTACTGAAAGCTATAGTGGATACAGCAGCAGAATTGACCATCATTTTCGACCAAGCATGTAATTATACATTGCCAAATAAACCACCTGTCTTGAGAAACGTAGTGGTGTATACAGCTGGTCGGGATATGCAAATGCAGGGCATGGTTGATGGCCTGTTTCTTGACCCGATAGGTAGCAGTCAGTCCGAAGAGTACGCATATGTAGCTTCCATTGAAGACGACATGCTATCAGGGATAGAACTTCTTCGCCAAAGGAAAGTAGAAATTGACATACAGGATTCGTCGCTTTCCTTGAATGGGGAGAAAGTCCGCATGGTTTATGGGACTGAAAGTAAACCGATGTCAGTTTCTAAGGTCTGGGTAGCCCACACTGTAGTGATACCACCTTATTCCGTGAGAATGGTCAAATGTGATAGGACGATAAAGCTAGATAAATTCATGTTTGAGCCAGGCAATAGTAAAAGGTTGCTCGTCCCACGTTTAGTATTCGACAGAGGGAGATCAACCAGTATGCGGAGCTGAGGCTTCGATTAAGGAAGGAACATCCAGAAGTTCGCCTAAAAAGGGAGTTTGAAATAGTTTAGGAAGACTCGCCTGAAAGGGAACAACCAACCCCAGAGACAGAACAGACTTTTTATAGGGAGTGTCCAGAGGAGTCCGTGGTGAGCCTTGCAAAAGGAAAACTAGCAAGGAAAGATGAGGGGATTGACTCTGAGACTGAAAAGCGCCTTTTTGCATTGGATACAGGGGGAAAACACCTGTACCAAAGCCAACAGAAAGGGAAGGGCTTGAACCAAAGCCTCAGAGAGTTCCTAGAAAAGGGGAAGCCTGGTCTTGCCTTTAGATTCAGTGTTTCATGCTCCAACATATGTAGAACTGGCGGCTAGTCCTATACCGGTAGTAAAAGCGCCAATGAAGAGCAGAAGTTGGGTAATTGAACGGAAAGTAGTCCAAGAAACGAGGCTTCCGACTGCTAAATAAGGGACACCAGCTAAAGGGGATTTCAGTGGAAGGAGCTATTGAGCTGCCTGCGGAGAGCTGTAAAAAGCGCTGGAGAAGAAATCTCTTGCGGATTCTGGTGGAAACCAATTCGCCACATCTGCAAGTCGGAAAGGGTGTTAGGACAACATGCCTGCTTTCATGACATGTTGCAGACTTGGTAGCCAGAATCAAGATAGCCACGACAAAAGTGTCGCTTTGGAATGTGGTATCCAAAATGCTTTGGAGCTCTATGGCCGGGTCTAAGGAAAGGGCTGATTTCAAAGAGTTCCGGTTGGGTCGCATGTTGGGAATGGACCGTTTGGTGGCTATTTTTGAATATTTGATCGCGATAGGTCGCATGTAAGAAATGGACCTTTGGGCGACTATATTGGTATCATTGATCGCATTTTAATATATGGGTCAATAAGCAATTTTCGGTTGAAATATAGTGGCCGCCTATGTAAAAGGGGTCTTGCAGAGACTGGTTGCCCATGGGAACAAGGGCTATAAAACGGGGAGGAATGTGGTAAAATGGCTTTACCGATACCCCTAATGTGTCAGTGAATGGACCGGTCCGCCAATAGCCAATGGGGATCGATGTAGTTTCCCTCCAGATTGCGCAGAATAGATGCGCAGACAACCAGTCTGGATCAGAACTCTATTAACTTTTAATGTGATCACACGTGAATTTGATATCGATAAATATAACTAGTGCGCGAAGTGTAAAACCGTAGTGTTTTGTGCCATTCTGTAAGCTGTTCGGAGAACGTCCCAGTAGCAGAACTGGTGAGTAGTCACTTTTTACTACACTGGTAAAATGAAATATCGGGAGATTTCGTCTCCCGACCAGGAGATCGTGAGTAAAGGTCTAATTTCGGGAGATCCCGACCAGATCGGGAGATATCACATGTATGATCATATGTCACTTAACCGAAAAAGTTAAAGAAATGTGAAAAACGGTATCCTTGTGCAAGTGCAAGCCTTGTCTGTGACTGTCGACTAAACTGACCCCTAACAACAAAAATATGTTTTTGATATAGAATTGTCCCAAACATTTTTACTACAAATTCAATGTCAATGACATCTTCTAATGCTTGCAGAAGGATGAAACACATTTCCACCCATACTTTCAATCATAACAGATTCTTAAATTTTTCCGATTAATTAACTGATACCCAGATGTGCATCCTGTCTGTCTGTCATTTCAATTTTGTTTTTCTTCTAAACAGGAAACGAGGTTATTTTGACCCGAAAGTTACAAGTGAGCCAATTCAAACAATGAATCTTTACTTTTTCAGCAAGCACCTATGTATCATTATGCAGTCACGTCATCACATCACACATGTGCTGGCTTCAATTTAATCAAAACAAGTATTTTATCTTTATTTACCTGTACTTCGACCGTGACAGCAATTGAGTGACTAAACCGCGCATGCGCAATTGACTTAGACCCAGCCCTGATAGGAAAACGATACACCGATAGATAATGCACTTGCAGCCGGAGACAATCTAATTAGAATAACCACTTCCGCTGATTTTTCCCGCAGCAGATTTTGTTTTCCTACCAGCATTTTAATGTCGTGAACTTGCAACACGTTTCCTTCGGCTATGCTTGCAACAGTCAAATAAAAACAAACCAAGTAAGATGATTTATTGCAATGTTTTATGAAAACGACCCTGTGTCCGAACTGTAGCTCTGCAAAGACCTATGAATGACTAAAATTGACTGCGAGACAAAGCCATAAATACCGTATTAGACCATTTTAAGCCAAGGGTAGTCCATCCGCGTGCCAGAGCAGGGTGTTTAATGAAGGCAAGCATTGCATATTGAAATAAAATTAAAATTACCAAGTTAAAGTCTACTTTCAACCCGAATGACCGTTCAACGGAGTGGGACTGTACGTTCACTTGATCATTTAGCCATCTTGCTTACAATAATTATACAGTGTTGTGCCTAGGTCCAAAATTTTGGGGGACACGGTGGCGCGCTGTCAAAATTTTTGGGAGACATTTGAAATTTTTGGGGGACACACTAAAAAAACCTTTAAAACACGATATACCTACCTTTTAATTAGAATACAGCTTACGGTCTTTAACTGTCTCTGTATCTCGTATCGTAGAGTCGCTGTTTACATGACGGGCAATTTGATTTTTGTCTTTTTTAAATATGTTGAAGCGGTTGTCTTGGTTCAGATGATGATGAAGGAGTATCCTCAACACTTTGTTTAAACGAAGCATCGTCTGCTAGTTGTCTATTTTAATCGGAAAGAAAATCCGTCAAGCGCATCGTTCCGACGCCATTATCACAAAGCGGAACCAGACTGGTTTACATACCGATTCTATATGCCGATATTATTCACGTATATTATACGCGCACAGTCTATTTTCAATTCTAAGATTAATCTCCCTTTGTGATCTCGCTATTCTCCGGAATTGAGTCGGAATGGAGCAGAAACTAGTAGAAATTGCCGAAAATACGATTTTTTACGGCGCGCCCATATGCCCTCGCAAGGCGAATTTTTAAGGGACAAGCGTGAAAAACATGCGGGATTCCCGAAATGCCGCGGCCTAGGCACAACACTGATTATACACTCACGGAATTGCAACCTTGCACTATATCACAAATCTTGTGCGGCGCAAACGAGAATTCGCGAGTCTTGATAAGACAATGTCCATCCAGTCCCGGATTTACCGGGGGGGCACAGGGGGCACATGCCCCCCCAGCTGAGCCGATTTTTTTTTTACTTCCTTTCATACATGTATTTGTTTTTACTTCTGATTAATTTAGCTGTTGGTGTGTGCCCCTTATTAAGCCCCTTAGATAATCACACGTCTGGCAACTCCTTTTACTCAGTGGGGCTGGCGGCACACGTTTGGTAGTGTGACCAATACACTTAATCATGTCTGATAAACGCTTTAGGGTGTCACAACTATATCTACCTAGCAAGCGTTTATGCGAATTGGATCATTGTTTTAACAGGTCCCTATCCTGGCAGACGAAATGTAGTTACTATGGTAATGAAAGTTCTTATATAACAAAAACTATAGATCACGCACAGTTACTGTCACCACTGTCTAGTTGACAGGTGACCATAATTTCTTCAGTGGAGGAATAAATCAAAGGCATATTTATGGGGATGTTGATTAATCAATTACCCCATAAATACACCATTTACTATTTCTATTAAAGCAGGCAGAAAGTAAAGCAGAATGCCCCATTAGGCTGCATTCTGCTTTACTTTCAACCTGCTTTAAGTGTTTCTTCTCTTCCAAACTAGAAACAGGGTATGGGCCCAGGGGTAAAAGGTTAAACAACTAATATAGGTCAAAATGTACTTAACTTACATTTAATTGGACTTGTCCGTTACACGTTTCAGTTTTGTCCTTTGCAAACAGTGTAGACCCAGACCAGAGGGAATGTTTATTCAGGCCCATAGAAACAGGGAGAGGAGGGGGTGTGGGGGGGGGGGGGGGGGGGTGCACGGGGCCACCCTATTATTTTTGCCAATCCATGTATTGGTAAAATAACCTTGATTAGGTAAGTATTTTACCCGTTTTGCATGCGTGAAACACCCTCAGAACGCACCAGAGACCATAATTGAATAAAAAGTTTCCGAATGAAGCATGTCCTCGGAATCCCGTGTTATAAGAGATACATAAATAAATCCGAATGGGTAGGTGTATAGGTTGTAGATTAACGACTTGATACAGTCGAAAATTATTATCCTAGATTAAATAATTTTTGTTATTTTGAGTCGAAGGCACAAACCGCCCTAACGTACCTAAGACCATCTAGGAATAAAATTTCCCCGGGGGAGCTTTGGTCTGCACTGTTTGTCATTTTTTAATGAAACCACCTTTTATAAAGTAAAAAAATGAACTTGTCGTAATTTAATATTTGAGAGCGAATGGGTTAAATTTGCAGATGCTAAATGGTTAAGAGTGCACTAGTGACTGGTAAACTTGTGATAAAGTGTACACCCAGATCAGATGGCTCATACAAGAGCTCTCGATCAGCGTCTACACTGTTTGTCAATTTATATAATATATTGTCAAAACAAATTTTTATAGTGGAAACTGGAATTATCCATTTGATGTTTAAAGGGAGAATGGTACATGTATGTTTGAATATACTGTTATTTAATTACAGTGTGTTATAAAGTGACAAGAACTCTTGTCCTGTAAAAACTATGCAGACCAAGATCAGAGGATTCGTAAATGAGCCGTCTGGCCAGGCTTTGCAAATTTTTGTCATTTTGTATTTGAATATGTTATCAGCGTAGTAGTGACTTGAAAACACTGTTCTGTACAAACAGTGTAGACCAAAACCAGAGGGCTAATAAAAGCTCAGAGTCTGCACTGTTTGACATTTTGTAAGAAATTGCAAAAAACAAACATTCACCAAAGTAAACGAGAGCACCGCGAATGGTATATAATACGTCCACTAGCAAAGAAATATATAACTTTATCAAAATCTATTCCAATTTGTAGACACTAGAGAATAAGCAATACTGAAAAAAAGCCTTTTCTAGCATATCTGAGCACACCGAGGGTAGATAGCTATTGACACAATGATCCAATTTCAATTATAATCAAACACTCTCATAAACTTATACTTCTATACATGTATAACTATACTGTGGGCAGATATAATCAAAATCCATTCAAAACTGTAGTTGCTTTAGTGGTAAAAACTGTTAAATTAGCATTTCAAGCAGATCTGAGTACATCAAGAGCAGATAACTATGTTACGACAAATCAAACGAACCTTAAATTTCACTCAGCTTTAGATCCTTCAAATAGAAAACTGCGGACAAGCTTTTTATAGCACATTTGATTACATCAAGTGTGAGGTGTCATTAATATCCGAAAGAAAAACTCCGGACAAAAAAATGTTGACGAACAAACGGACGGACGAACAAGGCTATGTCAATATACGACCACCTTTAGAGGTGGGCGTATAAAAATGGACTTGCTTAAATTGGAAAATGGAATTTGCCATTTGATATTTCTATGGAGAGTCATTCAAGGTGGACTGTCATTTTGTGGTATATAGTAAGAACAGAACCTTCAATTTAATAGTAAAAATTGACACGACTTATATCTAATCAAACATTGAAACTGTCCATTTGATGTTTCAAAGGATAATGAGTTAGGTTTGAAAATGCTAACAGCGTGCTAGTAGAAAACTTGCGATCTACAGAGTAGACCCATATCAGAGTGCTCATAAATGATCCCTCTGATCAGGGTCTACACTGTTTGTCACTATACAGGTTGTTTGAATGGTATGGTAATGTCCATCGAGGTTTGTTCGCAGTACCTTTATGATACATGTATGCTTTAATTTTAAAGCTGAAATTTGGTTTACAAATTGTTTTGATGAACTGCACACATTGAGTGTCAATTTTGCTCCAATACGCTCGTATTGTAATAAGCAAAACCTTTAATCATAGTAAATTATGGCAATGACGTATACTTTCATTAACCATTGGAATTGTCCGTTTGGTGCTTCAAATGAGAATAAGCTAAGTTTGAATGTGCTAACAGTTTACCACGGTCCAGTGACTGAAAAATGTGCTCTAAACAAACAGTGTACATCCAGATTTACCGAGACTGACTAGTGTCAGCACTTTTTGTCATTATACGATCGTGTGACAGGCATGGTGGTGTTGGTCCAGTTTTTCCGCACCTTTCTCATACATGTTTTGACATAAGAAGCTGAAATTTGGTATATAACATTGTTTTGATGAACTGCACATTGAGTATACGTGTTGTCACAACTCATCAACTTCCCCATGAGTTACGGCATTCTCCCTGACAGGTACAGTTTACACTATATAATATAGTCATTTGCCAACGTTGGCCCAACGAAGTGATCATCTTTGGGCCAACGTCGGAATGTTATCTGGTGTATCCCTGTCCCTGAAAGGTGTATAATATATGTACTGTTTGAAGCAGGCTTTGTCATAAAATACTCATTTGTTGTTAAAAATCTTTAAAGGTGGTCTGTAGTGGAATTGGAGTTATACATTTGGTGATTCAGTGGGGAATGACTTGATTCATTTTAACGTCTCACCCAAGTTATCTATGTCTGATTTCTGTTGGAATATGCTAACAGTATACTTGTGACGAGTACACTTGGCAGGAGAGTTATTAAGTTTAAGTTTGTTGGAGCAGAATTCTGTTCTATTTTGAGTGGGGAAAATCTTTGCATGATCATGGTTGAAAGTAATAGTAACTGTTTTCTGAGAATGGAATGTTTCCCTCCTCATTACTTCTTTCTGTCTTATAATACCACTTTTGGGTTGTTTGGATACTTACATCATTTTATTGATGTAAAATTTCTTCTTAGAATGCCCCCAGAATGTATCTTTTTGGTATTAATTTAAAAACATGTCCGACCCTTACTTATAGTTTTCTAAGAATCGATTTTTTTCTTCTCAAGATTACGTTTGAATCTTCTTTCTGTCTTATGAAACCACTTTTTTGGGTGTTTCATAGGGATGTTTACATCATTCTAGAATGCCCTCAGCATGCACTATTTTGATGTTAATTTTAAAAAAAATTCATGGGAGGCCCCCAATACCCCCCCTATGGGAGGGGTTACACCCCTCCCATACCCTCCCCAAGTGTGCCCCCCCACTCAGAAATTCCTGGATCCGGGCCTGCCATCGGTAGTCAATATGAATTTATGATTAATGTCTGTTTCGATGCATTGTTCACAGGTTACCGGTAATATTCCCGTGAATTGATAGGAATGTCCACCAAGTCGTTTAAATCCTCGAAAATGTCAACAAATACACTTGAGTCGGTAAATGTTCACCTCAGAAATGGCGGACAAAGAGGCAAAAAGTGAAGATGTTGTCATGGACACATAATCTCGCAAAATTCAACCACCGTGAGACCTCAGATGGGTGCCAGACGTTTCGGTAAATGACCAGTTCGGTAAATTGATTTTATGTAGCGAAAGGTCTGGACGTTTCAGTAAAAAGGTCAGTTATAGTAATTAAAAGTTCATGCACCTGTATATCACACCTCTTGCGCTTGATCAATAACTAATTGATATGTAATTACTCTTCTTCTTCTTCTTCTTTTATTATAATGGCAAGCAATCACACTGATTATTATTATTACTTGTACCTTTTAATGCCTTACAAATGGGTTGGATCTAAACTATACGATCCAGTTCTGGAAACTGTATTCTATGCCGAATCGGGGCAATAAAATCGGTAATAAAGTGGGAAATGGCAATCAATAAAAAAAGAATTAACATTCAGAGTCATTTGAAAGTATTTTCGACCCGATTAGGAACCGTTCTATGATCAGGATCTACTGTAGACTGTGAATGTTAAAAACATAAATAAAAATAGACCCAGTTTGGTTGGTAGAATTTACGCCCTTTAAAGCATTTAAATATTAAGTGGCACACACAATGACATAGTCTCATTGTTACCGGGATAGGTGCGATATACTTAATCCTTTAATTACTATAATTTACCTTTTTACCGAAACGTCCAGACCTTTCACTAAATAAATTCAATTTACCGAACTGGTCATTTACCGAAACGTCTGTAAACCCCTCAGATGCTCGCCTTTTCAACTTCGCTGAGTTGCTATTCCATCTTGTATAATTCCGTGATTTAGCACTGCTAACATATGGCGCATATAATAGGCAGTTGCCGTACTGGCTGAGACCCTCCTCAGGTACACAGTTTAACTCCTGGTACTAGACAAGCATTTTGCGGTACATATCTTGATTCTTGTTCAAGAACATTCCAGTTCTTTATCAGAGATTCAGAAAAATCCCCTTGTCAGGCTGCTGCTCCGACCCGGGATCAAACTCACAACCCCAGGTACAGTGGTCGAGTGTGTTACCCTCCTGCCAATTCATAATCTTCATGACTGTGTCTACAACAACCATCCGCATTAGGGACTACATGTATATAATTTTCAAGAAGATTCGTCAACGATCTAGAATGGGCCTTAACATACTGTGTCTAAATACAACGGCCAACAGGTAAAGGTAACTAAACCAAACACACGGGCAGACGACGTGGTCCAATGGTAGCACACACAACAGTCGACTATGGCACCTGAGGAGTCATGAGTTTGATCCCTGCCAGACCAAGTCCTTTGGATGAGACTTTGTAAACCTAGGTTCGATGTATCAGTGCTTTACACTGGGCATCCAAAAGAACCAGAAAACCTTGTCAGTAATAATAAGAGTAGGACATTGTGCCCTGGTTTTCTGTATCCCCTCTCTCCGGGGCGTCGAGTTAGCCCACAGCAGAGTTCACATTCATGCACAGATGTACGTGATTCATGTATAATTTCAAAAAATCACATAAAATCAATGCCCTGAACGTGCATGCACGCACAGACTTATGTTGCAGATAATGCCGAAATCCATTGTAAGAAGACCATTTTTATTAACAAACTACAAAATATAAGTTAAACGTCATAGTCTGACGAGTCAATTTGGATTTGTTTTCATTTTTCTTATAGTGTCTGTCAGGCGCTTGACAATTCTTATCATTCTTATTAGTTAATATGTAAAGCGCCTCAGGCCCTGGTTCAACCGCATCGCGAATCCGATGATTTAGCGGTTTAAAATAGATTGTGGGATTTCCCATCTCTGTGCCTAATAAAGTTGCTATTTTTATGCCCCCAGAATCTTGTGTCAAGACCTTTCCAACCATACCAAAATATTTCACCATGTGACCTTGACCTTCACCTTTGGCCTATTTATTCAAACTTTAACCAAAAACCTTAACCTTGCCTATAACTTTTGCATTTTTTAACCTGTGCCTTTTATACTTAGCATGTGTATTCGTCATGGCAAGACCTTTCCAACCATACAAAACTTTTTGACCTTGTAACCTTGACATTTGATCTACTTTTGTGAAAATCTTTAAATGGCTATTACATTTGCACCATTTGGCCCAGGGCTTTCATATTCTGTATGTATATTTCTTGTGTCAAGACCTTTCCAACCATACCAACATCTTTGACCATGTGACCTTGACCTCGACCTTTGACCTATTTAATCAAACTTTAACCAAAAACCTTAACCTTGGCTATAACTTTTGCATTTTTGAACCTGGGCGTTTTATACTTGGCATGTGTATTCCTCATGGCAAGATCTTTCCAACCATACAAAACTTTTTGACCTTGTGACCTTGACCTTGACATTTGACCTACTTTTGTAAAAATCTTTAAATTGCTATTACATTTGCACCAGTTGACCAAGGACTTTCATATTTTGTATGTATATTTCTTGTGTCAAGACCTTTCCATCCATGCAAAACATTTTGGCCTTGTGACCTTTGACCTTGACATTTGACCTACTTTTGTTAAAATCTTTAAATGGCTATAACATTTGCACCAGTTGTCCCAGGGCTATCATATTTTGTATGTACATTTCTTGTGTCAAGACCTTTTCAACAATACCAACATCTTTGACCATGTGACCTTGACCTCGACCTTTGACCTATTTAATCAAACTTTAACTAAAAATCCTTACCTTGGCTATAACATTTGCATTTTTGCACCTGGGCCTTTTATACTTGGCATGTGTTTTCCCTGTGGCAAGACCTTTCTAACCATACAAAACATTTTGACCTTGTGACCTTGACATTTGACCTATTTTTGTTGAAATCTTTAAATGGCTATAACATTTGCACCAGTAGGCCTACCACTTTTATATTTTGTTTATATGTTTCTTGTGTCAAGACCTTTTTTTGCACTTGTGACCTTGACCTTTGACCTTCTTTTGTATAAATCTTTATGCACCTATAACATTTGAACCAGTAGGCCTAGACCTTCCATACTTTGTATGGTTCTTGTGTTAAGACTTATCCAACCAAACACATTGCTTTTCATCTGATCTTCACCAAACTTTCTAAAAATGTTTGTTGACATAAAATGGAGACAAATTTGGATAATCAGTGGCGCCAATTTATGCTAGGCCCTTTGGAGTAATGGCTCTTGAATTCCTCAAAATGGAGCTCCACGACAGTTTCAGCTCTTTAACTCGTACATTTTACATTTGACAGTCCAGATTCCCCTCCCTGTATCATCGGGGGCATTCGTGTAACTGGGACACGCTCTTGTTTTTTATCAGTTTGTGTTTTTATAAGAATTGAATACTTGTTTAGAGGAAGACGTGTTTGAAAAATGTTGACAAATTATTTAAAAAAAAAGAAAAGCCCGGTCATAGGTTTAATTCTGGTCACTTTCGATTTCAAAACAGTGACGCCATTTTTTTATGCGAAATCCGACAACACAGTCAAAAAACTGGACGGGTTATCAGATGTATTTTATCCTTCTATTAACAATTTTGGGGGAAATGCCTGATTTAGTGAGACACAGTCTTAGCATAGCTAGGCCTACGCATTCGTGTAGTCTGCAAATATGTCGGCTAAGTCCCAATTGACGGCCTGGTTAAGAAATAATGTGAGAGATACGTACAGTACACATCGAAACAAATGAAATAAAAATTTAGCGGTGGAACCACAAATTTCCAAAGATCATCCCTGGTGCGTATCCATTGTTTGAATAATGGATTGCAACTTTGTAATAGAAGAAACTGAAACAGAAAAACGTTTCATATGCACCCTCTGAAATTTGTCTGTACATGTACCTCCAAAAATTAGCCCTAGAGGGTACATGCACCCTCAAAATTTAAAGCCTGTGGGAACTCTGCCACAGATGGCAGAAACAGTTGTTTACACTTTAACTGGTCATACTACCCCAAACTGTCGCAGAAATGCCCCAAAAGGCCAAGGGACATATAGTCCAATTCTGTGTACAGTTGGTGAACAGCAACAGGTTTAGCAAGCTTACATTAAGAGCTAGCTTTGGGTTGTATTTCTGTGTCATCAGGTGAATGTCGAGGTCTTTCTCTTTGTAGCATAGAATAGAAAAAAAAGTTTTCAGGTCAATAACTTAAGATTGGATATACCAATTGCGACCCAAATTTGGTTTTAGTTCGCTTACATTAAGATCTAGCTTGAGATTAATTAGTAAAAAAAAAAGTCTGTAAACCTGGATTCGTGGTATTGACTCCTGTTTCTTGTTTTCAGTGGAGAAATAGATTAAAGCATAAAAATTCATATTTATCAGGGAAAGGGTTAATTCCAACAGTCTTAACACTTGTATAAGTGTCAGTAGATGGCATGGTTTATTTGAAGGAATTTCAAGGAAGTCTTTCAAAATAAATGTCCATGGATAGATGCGTCTTTAAGTATTGATGTCAGTCAAACTATTGGAGACTTTTGTTAACCTTTCCCCAATAGAAGTGCCTTTTAGCACATTCAGTTTATTCCTCCGCTGAAGAAAATAGTTCTAATTTATACAGTCATGAGTATGTATCATAAGGAATATTTTCTTTATTCTAGCAGGTGGTAGCTTAAAGCAGGTTGAAAGTAAAGCAGAATGCGCCTTAAAGCGCATTCTGCTTTACTTTCAACCTGCTTTAAAGTCACCCATTTCAAAACTAGAAACAGGCTATTGGGTAAAGGGTTAAGCATACGATATAATGTAACGTATATGATTATTGATATATATTTCAGGAATAAATGTCCATGGATAGATGCGTCTTTAAGTATTGATGTCAGTCAAACTATTGGAGACTTTTGTTAACCTTTCCCCAATAGAAGTGCCTTTTAGCACATTCAGTTTATTCCTCCGCTGAAGAAAATAGTTCTAATTTATACAGTCATGAGTATGTATCATAAGGAATATTTTCTTTATTCTAGCAGGTGGTAGCTTAAAGCAGGTTGAAAGTAAAGCAGAATGCGCCTTAAAGCGCATTCTGCTTTACTTTCAACCTGCTTTAAAGTCACCCATTTCAAAACTAGAAACAGGCTATTGGGTAAAGGGTTAAGCATACGATATAATGTAACGTATATGATTATTGATATATATTTCAGGGCCATAATGCAGACAGACAATGAGTATTTGCAGTGCCTAGGATTGGGCCTGCAAGGTCTGCGGGCGTCAGGACAATTTTGTGATGCAATGGTGTGCGTTGGAAGTACCAGAATTCTGGTATGCAATTTATTTATTTATTTATTTTATTTCTTAATTTCATGATATAGTCATAGACATAATTTAGTGAACTGATTTTGTATTTTATTGTTTGTTTGATATTTTTGTGAATCATATTCATATTATCATTGTTTTTATTCTTTTGAAAATACATGTACTTACATGTGACAAATTTATGCCATCCCTGAATGAATGAATGTAAGTATATTATGATAATCATTGATCAACCCATAATTGCTAGCAAGTACTACAGATTCTGATAAGATGGTGATATTCTTTTCAATTTTAAATATTTGTAAACATAATTACACATGTGAAATACAAACTTCAAATTGGGTCTCATTTATTATTAATATCTACATGTACCGAGTATATGTGAACAGGATGTCTAATTTGCATGCACTTAACTAAAGAAACAAACCTGTAATGCTATATTCAACTTGAAGACCTTTTTGAAAATAAAATCCTGAAATCCAGTGAGTTTGGGGTCTTTTTTCACCAAAACCGTAATGTTGGCAGCAGGCATCTTTAGAGGGGAAATAGAGCCGGTGTTTACATAAGTTTTTCCTTCAATATTTAAGATAGGTGGTTCCTAAAACCTCTTTTTGCTGTACTGTCAGTCTACCATAAGCTTCCATCTGTCGGGGTGCAGGTTTGTTATGGTTCTTTATCGGGGCCAGTTGGAAGCATGGAAAGGGATTTCTATGAAGAATAAGGGAAAGTGTTTCTATTTGGTAATGGATTAACCCATTTCTCCTTAGCCTCTTTCTGGTATCACTTAAAGCAGGTTGAAAGTAAAGCAGAATGCGCCTTAAGGCACATTTTGCTTTACTTTCAGCCTACTTTAAGCTTACCTTAAGCTATCATCTGCTAGGATATAGAAAATATTTCTTATGATACATATTCTGATTTCATGACTGTATAAAAGTGGAGGAATAAATTATAGGCGTAAAAAGGCATATTTATGGGGGAATGGGTTAACATAGGATGAAAATAAAGCAGAAAACTCCCTTACAAGTGAAAAGTCCATTTGGATGTTTGGTTTATTTCCAGGTACACAAAGTTGTGTTGAGTGCAGCCAGCAAAACCCTGCATGACCTTGCCCTGGACTTTGATATGACCCCTCACAGAGAGCGAGACCAGCTGGAGATCATTATTCCTCCTGACATCAGTCTTTTTGCTGTCAACATGTTTATCAATTACTTGTACACAGGTGAGAGCACTGATAGATTTCATCAAAAATGCCAACAAGGCTCCAGATAAGAGGATGTAAACTGAACAAATCCAACATTTACCCACACATTTCATCCCAAAATCCTATGGTGTTACTACTCATTAGAATCGTCTCGAAGAGACGATTCTAATGAGTATGACACCATAGGGTTTTATGCAGAAATAAAGAGATTTTAGTTTTTAGAAAAAAACCTCTTATCTCGAGCCCTGCATAGTTATTTTTTACCCTTTACCCAATTAATTCGCTTTTTTATGCATCTAATTAATTCCTCCACTGAGGACAATAGTTCCAGTTTATATTGTTATGAATATGCACCATATATTCTATATTCTGTTATATGGTGTCTTAAAGCAGGCTGAAAGTAAAGCAGATTGCACCTTAAGGCATATTCAGTTTATTTTCAGGCTGCTTTCAGCTACCATCTGCTAGGATATAGAAACTATCAAAAAGTCGAGCTATTGTCGTCACCCTGTCGTCTGCGTCTGCGTCAGCGTCTGCGTCGGTTAAGTTTTTTGCTTAAGGTTTTTGTAAGAGTCCATTTCTCAATAACTATCAAAGGTATCCATTTGAAACTTGGAATAGTTGTTCAGTATTAAAAGGGCAACTCATTACAACAAGACAGGTAACCCTGGGATTTGTCATTTCAGAGTTATTGCCCTTGTTTTATTTACTTAAAAATTATAAATTAACATATCTCAATAACTATCAAAGGTATCCATTTGAAACTTTGAATAGTTGTTCATGTTCAGTATCAAAAGGGCAACTCATTACAACAAGGCAGGTAACCCTGGGATTTGTCATTTCAGAGTTATTGCCCCTATTTTATTTACTTAAAAATTATAAATTAACATATCTCAATAACTATCAAAGGTATCCATTTGAAACTTGGAATACTTGTTTAGTATCAAAAGGGCAACTCATTACAACAAGGCAGGTAACCCTGTGATTTGTCATTTCAGAGTTATTGCCCTTGTTTTATTTACTTAAATATTATAAATTAACATATCTCAATAATTATCAGGGGTATCCATTTGAAACTTTGAATAGTTATTAAGTATCAAAAGAGCAACTCATTACAACAAGGCAGGTAACCCTAGGATTTGCCATTCCAGAGTTATTGCCCCTGTTTTATTTACTTAAAAATTATAAATTAACATATCTCAATAACTATCAAAGGTATCCATTTGAAACTTGGAATACTTGTTTAGTATCAAAAGGGCAACTCATTACAACAAGGCAGGTAATCCAGGGATTTGTCATTTCAGAGTTATTGCCCATGTTTTATTTACTTAAAAATTGTAAATTAACATATCTAAATAACTATGAAAGATATTAACTTGAAACTTTAAATACCTGTTAAGTATCAAAAGGACAACTCATGACAACAAGGTAGGTTACTCTGTGATTTGTGATTCCAGAGTAATTGCCCTTGATTTATTTACTTAAAACTTGTCAATTGAAATATCTTAATAACTGTCAAAGGTTTTAACTTGAAACTTTAAATACTTGTGTTATAACAAAAGGGCAACTCATTCAAACAAGAAGGTGACCGGGGATTTGCCATTCCAGAGTTATTGCCCTTGTTTTTATTTACATAAAACTTGTAAATTGAGATTTCTCAATAATTACCATAGGTATTAACTTGAAACTTTTAATGCTTGTTCAGTTTCAAAAGGGCATCACCTTTCAACACAGCAGATAACCATGGGATTTGTCATTGCAGAGTTATTGCCCTTGTTTGACTAAGAATTTGTATATGAAATTATTCAGTAACCGTAGAAAGTTATTAATTTCAAACTTCCAATATATTTGAATACTTGTTTAGTTTCAAAAGGACAACGCATTACAACAAGGCAGGTAAAGCAGGCAAAGATATTGTCCTTCTTTTGACTTATAGTTTACTTTAAGTGGAATGTAGACTGTCCAAGTATGTTTAAGTTGTTGTTGCTTACAAACTTCTATGATCAATAGGGCATTAAACACCCATACACATTCTTTAAGTTTGAAAAATATAGCCGTCTCAAGTATATGAAAGTCGAGCGTCCAGCACCCGTTTGCGGTGCTCTCGTTTTGTTAGCCAATGTAATCGTTCAGATATGATATTAAGCCATATTGGACAGTTCAGATGATAGATAGTAGACAAATATTCAATGGGAGTTCTAAAGGTTAGTAAATCATTTGCTACATAAAATAACTTTGTCTTGTAACCCGTTACACCATAAATACCCCTTTTTATGCCTTTAATTCATTCCTCCATTGAAGAAAAAAATCCATCTGGTAAAGTAACTAATACATAGCATGAGAAATTTTTCATATATCCTAGCAGATCATTGCTTAAAGCAGGTAAAAAGTAAAGCAGGATGTTCACCTGTTTTTAGCTCACCTGGCACATTTTGATCGTCCGTTCGTTCGTCGTCCGTCGTCAACAATTTCTTTAAAACGACATCTCCTCCTAAACCACTGGATGGATTTTAACCAAACTTGGCAGGAATGATCCTTGTTTAGGCCTCTTTAAAAGTTGTTCAAATATTTCCGATCCGATGCATATCTAGGTCAGAGGAGCTAAAAATAGATTGTTTCAATAAAAATCTTCTTCTCTGAAACCACAGTACCCTGAGCTTAGATATTTTGCACAAAGCATCATCTACAGGTCCTCTATCAAGATTGTTCAAATTAATTCCCTTGGGTCAAAAATGGCCCCGCCCCAGGGGTCACAAATTTACATAGAGTTATATAGTGAAATCTTCAAACCTCTTCTTCTCTGAAACTAATATAGCTAGAGCTTTGATATATGGCATGGTGTAACTTCTAGAGGTACTTTACCAATATTGTTCAAATGGTTCAGGTCCGTTGCATATCTAGGTCACAGGAGCTAAAAATAGATTTTTTCAATAAAAACTTTAAAAATCTTCTCTGAAACCACAGTACCCTGAGCTTAGCTATTCGGCACTCAGCATCATCTAATAGGCAATTGGCACAATCATATTGCCATAATTTCTCAGCTTTCCAAGATATGTTACATTTACATCAACGGCTCCAGGTGAGCGATTTAGGGCCGTATACGGCTCTTGTTAAAACTAGACACAGGCTATGTAGGAAAGGGTTAAACATGTAACAGGTTTTAACCCATTATATGCGGGATACACTTTTAGGTATACCTCTAGGCAAACAGTTTTGATCTCAGATCAGGCCCCACATTGTGGGGCCTGATCTGATTTCAAACCTGTTTGCTGCTTAGTCAATATTCTATAAGAAACAGCTAAAATATTTTGCAAATATTTTAGTTATACCCATTGCAGACGACATTTTAAAATGGCTGCCAAATATTACCCAGCATACAATGGGTTAAATTAATTATAAGTGAAAATAAGAGGTTTTGTGTTACTTTAGGTCAGATTGAACTTCGGGAGAGAGTGGTGGACCACCTTCAGAGATTGGCTAGGCAGTTTGGAGTCTCCAGTCTCCAGACCAAATGTCAAGAGTTTATACAGCGTGCCTCAGCTCCAGACAGTCAGAACCTGAACCTTGGAGAGGATGGGAACCAGATAGAACCAGATTCCAGCTCTGCCAATGGAATACACATGGCCAGACTAGAAGAGCAGCAGGTTCCCATGTCAGAGGATACAAGCCTGGAACCAAGCCTTACAAGAAGCAACTCCTCATGCTCTGGTCTCAGTGCAGACATGCCTGTTGGTTATGGGAATGTTTCAGTGAAGTTGGAACCACACCAGCCCATACAAGGTGATATTCTCAGTCTCATGTCCTTGATAAAATTTAAATCGTGTTGTGAACCACTTTTGGATCACTTTGATCTTTAACCCATTACCCCATAAATACGCTTTTTTTCGCCTCTAATTTTTTCCTTCACTGAAGAATATAGTTTCTATTTAATTATACAGTTATAGACATAAACCATAAGAAAGAGGTTCTGTATCTTAGCAGATGGTAGCTTTAAGCAGACTGAAAGTAAAGCAGAATGTGCCTTAAGGCACATTCTGCTTTACTTTAAACCTGCTTTAAGTGGTCACCTATCTTAAATACTAGAAATAGGATATGGGGTAATGGGTTAACTCTTACCTTGGTTATTGAAAAACCTTGTCCGAAGCATAACTCCTATACCATAACATCTAACATTACCAAACCTTGTGTGTGCATACATCATGAGAGGAAGGAATTGTGTACCTTTTTCAGGTCAATTCGACCTTGCCCTCTGACCTTGATTATTAAACAACTTTGTCCGAAGCATATCTCTTATAAATACTATATATCATTCAGGATTATCAAAAATGGTGTGTGGATATATCTTGGGACTGTCAAGTGTCGCGAACCTATTTCAGCTAACCTTGACCTTTGATCTTGATTTAAGAAAACTTTGTCCAGAGCATATTTCTTTTTCAAAATTATCCAGGATTACCCAACATGGTGTGTGGATATTATATCTTATGGTTGCGGAGTGTCATATTCCACTTTCAGGCCACCTAGACCTAGACCTAGACCTTTGGCCTTGATCACTGAAAAACCTTGCCTGGAGCATGTGTAGGGTGTATGAATCACCATTAGAAAAGTGATAGTTCTAGTTTACTCCTCCACTCAAGAAAATAGTTTTCCTTAAAGAGTTATGTATGAATATGCACCATAACAGAGGTTGCTTTAAGTAATTACCTGGTTTAAACACTTAAAACTAACTGTAGGGATAAACATAGATTGTCATTCTCCTTCAACCAATGGTATTCTTACACAATTTTGACTGCACTCAAAAAACAACATGAGACCATTTATGATCTGAGTAAACCTTTTTTGATGTTAACTCTTTTAACGCCATGGGACTGTTTAAAATATACTCATTACATTTGCAAACAATGTAGGCCCAGATCAGAGGGCTCCTCTATGAGCCCTCTGATCTGGACTACACTGTTTTCTAATTTAAACCAGTATTTACTAAACTACACAGAATTCCAAGTAAACTGGTTTATGTTTTGGTAACTTATATGATACACAAGGGAACCTAATAACCCACAATAGTTACTTAGTGTTGAAAGACTTAAGATTTTAATTAACATTTTGTTGTTTCAGGTCCCAGCACCCAGACAGCAGGATGCTCAATGCCTGAAATGTCTCCTAGTAAATCTCCAAAGGGTGGCAAGAAAATGACAATGTTGGAAAAACTCATGAGTCCTGTAGTGAACCTGAAAAAGTTGCCGTCAAATATAACTCCAAAAGTGGTTGTGATGATTAGTGATGACGAGAATGAGGAGGAGAACAGGTCACAGTTCACTGTCAAATCAACCCATCAGTATACCCTGGAGGAGAAAGAGGCAATAGCCTTAGAAGCCAAACGACTTGGTACAACTCAGGTGTCACAGTCTAGACACATTCCACTGCACGATGTCTTGAGCTGGATGGCTCTGTTTGGATTGCGCAATCCAGGACTTCAGAAAACATTAAATAAAGGCAAACAGGTGAACCATGATGCTGATCTAGCAATAGTTAGGTGGATTGTTCAGCAGCAAGAAATCAATGGATGTGTAGACCTCAACTGCATGAAAAAGTATGCTTTAACTGTACATCGACAGACTCAGCCAAAATTCAGTGCCTCTACAACTTGGCTTGGAAACTTTCTTCAGAGAAACTTGTCAGTGTTGCAGGGAACTAAGTTTGTTCATGGTGATCAGAACAGTGCTGGGGGTGAAGACCCTGCAGCTTTAGTGGTGAAGAAGGAACTCATGTCAGTAGAAGATCTCGCAGAAATGAACCAGACCGGACAGCTAGACTCAGGAGACAACTTAATAGGATCATTAGGTGAACATACTGTTCTAGATGATGTGTCATTCAACGAACAGAGATTGGTCAGTGAAGCTCTTGGTGATGTTACAAATGACTTCAGTGATAATGATGATGCAGGGTTCTCAGACATGAATGAGGACAGTGACATCTCAGAAACATACTCACCAAAGATCCACACAAAGCCTACAGTATCAGGAAAGACTTCTAGTCATAATAGGGCCTTTGGCTCAATACTGACACCATTTGGGAAAAGGCCTATCATAGTTGGGCAGGCAAAATGCTTTGATGCTAAATCTGAGCGTAAAATTGTTCAGTGGGTGCTAGAGCGAAATGCAAGGGATGGATATGTGTTCACTGATGACTTCAAAGATTATTCCAGGTCATTGTATACTGGGTCAAAACCATTTGGAGCTACACAAGCCTGGATGAAGAAATTTCTGCGAAGGAACAGAGCCTTAAAGGATGTTAGGTTTTGCTCTAAGTTTAAAAATACATACTCAAGTGAAGAGAAAATGTCAGCCGTGGCAATGGCCCGTCGTTTTGGTACATCTTATGCTGCCAAGCATACAGGTATAAATCAAAAGATTATTCACAGTTGGAAATTGGCTATGGATAGGGGACAGTTAACACCTTCACCCTCTGTTGTGAGCAGGATCCAGGCCGCTAATACTCAAGGACTGCCTGATTTAGACATGGCATTAACCTCTCCCCCACAAACTCCAGAGGCGTCTCATGGTATTGTTCCAGAGTTTGAGACTCGTATTATACAGAAGCTTAAAGAACATCAGGAAAGAGAAGGCAGTATCAGCTATGATGAGATCAGTAAAATCAGTCAGGAAATATACAAGGAGACTCGGCCTTTGTTTAAAGCCAGTTACAATTGGATTAAATCATTTCTAGATCGTCACATAGAAGACACTAAAGGTTTAGATATTGAAAATGTAAGTAAAGTTATCATGGAAGATGAGACTATGAGTAATGACAAAATCACAGAAATGGTTGATAATGCTTTGAAAGAGATAGAAGCTCAGGAAGCAATGGATGGAGATGACTTGACTTTGGGCACAACACCAGCAAAACCAACAGACAAACGACCAATCATTATCGGACCATCTGTGTCATTTGATAGGAAAACAGAAAAGCTTTTAGTAGACTGGGCAATAGAGCGACAAGACAGAGACGGGTATGTGTTTACTGATGATTTCAAAGATTATGCCAGATCTCTTCATAAAGGAACAAAGAAATTTTCAGCTTCTACAGGGTGGATGTCCTTGTTTTTACGTCGTCATCGAAATCTTCGCAATGTATTGTGGAAATCGAAGTTTAAGAATAACTACACGGAGGCTGAGAAGATGGCAGCGGTAGGGGAGGCCAAGAGATTAGGAACAGGACATGTGGGTAGGAAACTTGGTATTGATCCAGCACTGATCTGTGCCTGGAGAATTAAACTGGAGAAAACTGCCCAGAAACAAACATTCTGGAAAGGTACAAAGATTCGCAAGTTTGGAAAGACACCAAAACCAAAATTATCTCCCATTAAACTGCATGCCTTTAGCCAAAATGATGCTGTTCGAGGTATTGTGCCTGAATTTGAACAAAGAATTCTTCAGCTGATACTGCAGGAGCATGAAAAGGAAGGGAGTATTTCATATGAGGAAATCAGCAGAATTAGTCAGTCCATCTACAAAGAAACAAGACCAACCTTTAAGGCATCTTATGCCTGGATTCGAAACTTTATGAAGCGTCATGAGAGTACATTAGGAAGTATAAGCATAGACAATGTGAAGAAAGTGTTTCTTCCAGAGGAGGATGAAGACAGTGGACATACAAGCTCTATGATGGGCAAAAATGATTTTGATGACTTTCAACTTGTAAAGTCATTTCATAAAAGACCAATTATAGTTGGTCAGTCCAGATCACTTGATACTAAAACTGAGAAGAAATTGGTGGAATGGTTGGTTGAACAGCAACAGCAAAATGGTTACGTCTTCCTGGATCAATTCAAATCCTATGCCCAGTCATTGTACAAAGGAAACAAGAAATTTGCAGCCACTCAAGCTTGGAGGATAAAATTCTTGAGAAGAAACCATGCAGCAGTCAAGCATGTTAAGTTCACTTCAAGCTTCAGGAATCAGTATTCACTTGAGGAAAAGAAAGCTATAGTGCTGGAATCAAAGAGGCTTGGTGCTGCCCATGTGTCCAAAAAGACTGGAATAGATCACTGCCTAATAAATGCCTGGCGATTGAAGCTGGAGAGAAGTGGTGACATTGCTGTTGATAGCCCTGGCCTGACTGGTGGTCACGCTGGTCAGAACACATGGACGGCTAAACTGTTTGCCAGTGGTGACAATGTGTCTAAGAAGATGAAACAATCTGCCAGTGAGATGGGTCCAGGTCTGTATAGCCATAGAGGTATTGTACCCAAATTTGAGAAGAAGATAGTGATGCTTATTAACCAGCACATGAATGATGAAGGCAGTGTTACTTACCAAGATGTCAGCAATATTTCCAGAGCTGTTTACAAAGAAACTCGTCCACATTTCAAGGCTTGTTATAATTGGATCAAAGAGTTCATAAAACGCCACAAAAAAGAGTTGAGAGATGTAGAGTTTGAACACACCAGGAAGATACTGCTGGATGATGGGAGCGGTGTGGAGATTCTGGTACCAGAGGATAGGATTGATGATGTGGAGAGATACATGCCAGAATCTACTGAAGCTTCTATAGACTCCTGGGCAAGTCTGGGGGACACAGATATTGTTGATGGTGGTAAAGATCCGGAGATAGTTATTGAAAATGCTGAAGATCCCCACTATGATATGTCTGGTAATGCAGGCAATGGATCAGGGACATCTGGCCAAAATGTCAGCAGTATTGATATCACAAATATTGCCGCAAAGAAGCCAATTATAGTTGGCATGCCTGTACATTTTGACAGAAAGACAGAGAAGAAACTGGTAGAGTGGCTTGTAGAAAGACAAGAGAGGGATGATTTTGTTTTCACTGATGATTTCAGAGAATATGCCAGATCTTGGTACAAAGGGCCGCCCAGAAAGTTTGCTGCTACAAATGCATGGATATCGAAATTTTTACGACGAAATAAACTTGGCAAAAAGATTGAATTTCAGTCAAGACTGAAAGGAAACAATCCCAAATTTGAGGAGAAAATTGTTCAGTTGATTCTTGACCATCAAGAAAAAGAAGGCAGTGTTTCAAATGATGATATACAGAGAATCACTCAGTCTGTGTATAGAGAAATACGACCAAACTTCAGAGCTTGTTACAACTGGATCAAAGACTTTATTAAGAGACATAAAGAAGAGCTAGCAGAGGTGGAACTAGAAAATGTGAAGAAAGTCTTTATTCCAGATGATGACAATGAAAAGGATGGTGTCCTCATTAGAGATTATGATCCCATGAAAGGCCTGTCTTTCCTTGATAATTCAACTGAATCTAGAGCCTCACTGAATATGGAAGATTATGTGGAAGAAAACAGTATTGACAGTTCTTGGGTTGATATAGATGACTCTCCAACCCCAGGTACCTCACAGTCTGGCTTAAATAGTGACAGTTCATCAGTTCTACGCAATCTTCTTACACCAAAGAGACCAATTATTATTGCACCACCAAAAAGCTTAGATATCAAAACAGAAAAGAAACTTGTCCAGTGGATGCTGGAACAGCAACAAGAGCAGGGATGTGTCTACTTGGATTTATTCAAAGATTATGCAAAATCTATACATACTGGACCAAAAAAATTTGCAGCCACCCAAGCTTGGATGATAAAGTTTAAACAAAGAAATTACGAAGCATTGAAGACTGTTATTATAAGGTCAAGGTTTAGAAATGAGTATTCACTAGAGGATAAGATGGCAGCTGTAGAAGAAGCAAGAAGACTAGGCTGTAACCATGTGGGCCGGAAACTGGGCATTAATGGTAGTGTCATATATTCCTGGAAGGTACAGCTTGAACAGGCAGAAAGGTTGGGATCTGTAAAGGGCATACCAGTAGATACTGACACTGAGAAGGAATCTTCGAGAGGGATGGTACCAGAGTTTGAGGAGAGAATCATAGAGTTGGTGTTGGAGAAGCAGGCAGTGAAAAGCAGTGTTTCTTATGATGACATAAGCCAGATTGCCAGGTCTGTCTACTGTATAACCAGACCTCATTTCAAAGCCAGCTATAACTGGGTTATAGAGTTTATCAGGAAGCATAAAGACAGATTTGAAAGTGTGAACTTTGAAAATCAACGTAAAGTGTTAACAGAGGAGGAAAAACTTCATATTTTGTCAGAAGAAAAGAAGTATGGCACAGACCATGTCACAAAGAAGAGAAATATATCTGCAAGCACAATATACAACTGGAAGAGGAATATGATGGCTAAATCAATTCCAATCCCCAAGTACAAGGCTCTGGTTGGAAATAAAATTAAACAAAAGTATGCCAAGGGAAAGAAAGCAAAGAGGAGTTATTCAGTGGAAGAGAAAAGAAGAATTGTTTCAATAGCAGAGGAAAATGGCATAACATATACTTCAATTAAGCTTGCAATGCCCAGAAAACTAATTGCAAATTGGGTGAAGTACTTCAGGGATAAAGGAGAAAACATTGTTATTAAGTACACCCCTGCTCCTACAGCAAAGAAAGAGCTTGAGCAGAAAGTAGTTGCATGGGTTATTGAAGAGAATGACAAACTAGGGGTTGTGATGACAAACAGGATTCAAGAGCATGCAAAGAAAGTGTTTGAAGAGGCATACACTAATTTCACAGCATCAAACCACTGGCTTGAAGTTTTTATTGCCCAGAATGCAGAAAGGTTTGAAAATGTGAGATTTAGAGAAAAGGGAGATACAGACTTGGATTTTACTAATGAGGTTAAGCTCAAACTGTCAAGATATGCAGAAAGATTTGGAGCTGTGGAGACTGCCAATAAAACCGGTCTGTCACCAAAGAACATCTATCACTGGAGAAGGTGCATGAGACAGAAAGGTTTTGACCTGGCAGATAGTACAAGTCCCTCTCCAATAAACACTGACAACTCAGGCAATTCACCCAAGCCCAAGAGTCTAATGCAGCAAAAACTTGATAAGATAGAGCAGAAATATTCCGAAGATGCCAAGAAGGCAATGGCGGCCGAAGCCAACACTGGAGGAGCGTCCGTCACAGCTTCAAAGTACAAGATACCCCTCCCTCTCTTGCTGAAATGGATGAAAATGCTTCAAGGAGTAAAGGATGAAGTAGACTCCAAACCTTCTTTATTGTCTCTTGGGAAAAGTTTCAGTGTATCTAGTAAAGAAAGCACCCCAGAATCTACCGGGTTTGGAAAATTAAAAGTCAGATTTCCAAGCGTGGAAAAGACAAAAACTATATCAAACATAAACAGATACTCGGTAGAGTTTAGAAAGGAAATGGTTAATGAAGCCAAGAAGCTTGGTGTTATGGAAGCTTCACGTGCAAATGGCATTCCAAACTCAACACTTTATGCATGGATGAAGGAATATGGAGGAGGCAAAAATCAGGAGAGCTGGAGAAAATCTGTAGATAGATCAAGATCTAGTGTAGAAAGTTCACAATCTAGCTTTGACAGTGAGCTCGAAACATCAACACCAATAAGAGCTCAAGATATAAAAAAGGAACCAGTTGAATCTCCAGATATATTGACTGAAAAGTTAATTAATGAGCTATCTGGATCAGGTAGTAGAATTGTTAGAAGGTATACTGAAGCGGAAAAGTATGCTGCTGCAAATAGAGCTATGAAAATAGGTGTTAAGAAAGCATCAATTGAAATGGAAATTCCACTTTCTAATGTTAGGAGATGGACTGATATGTTTAGGAAAAAGGTGAAGAGGTCTGAGGATAGTGAGAAGAAAAAATCTGTGAATAAGGGACTAAGGCTAAGTAGTTCATTTCTTCAGTCTGATTATGGTGATTCCTCATTTGACATGGACTTGTCAGGCAATGACAGTTCTGTTAGTTTCTCAGACACAAGTGTTACTGCAGATAAAGGTGTGAAAAGAAAAGCTGAGGCTATGCTTTCTGTTGCATTGTTCAGTGGAAAACAGAGGAAGCTCTACTCTGATGATGAAAAGCTCGACTTTGTAATTGAAAGTGATATCAATGGAACAAAAAGTGTAGCAGAGAAGGCAGGGGTTTCCTTAGATGTGCTCTACAAGTGGAGGCAAAAGTTCTCAGCTAGAATTAGACATAATGCAAGTAGAACTGCAACTGCCACCAGTGTCCTTGATACTAGTGAAGGTGAAGACAATGTGATCAATGATCTTCCTTCTCAAGAAGTTGATGAGGATGAATTAGAATATGATATCCGGGAAGCAAACAATGACAGTCCCAAAGAAATTGAAAATGAAAGTGTACATGATAACTCTGAATTTAACAGTGATTTTCCATCAAGTGCAGAAAGTGATAGAGTTTTAAACATTGCACCAGGTATAACAGTGACAAGTAATGAAGGAAGTGTGCAAGAAACCACTGGTGATACTAGGCAAGATCTCTTACAACCTAACATTGAAAACTTGTCTGAAATGTCAACTATATTCCAGTCAGCTGCCAGTAAAGTGCTAGAAATGACAGCTGATTACATAGAGGCAGAAAAGGAACATGAGAAAAACCAGGAGTCTCCACACACTGGGAAAATGTCACCAAAGCAGCATCAATATGATCAATCGAATACACCTCAACCAGAAACTGTTGTTCAAGAAAATGTGAAAGACAGTGTTGCTCAACCTGTTGAGAAAGACAAGGACGAGCCTTCAATGTTTAAGATTGTAAACGTGAAAAGTGAAGCACCAGATCATAGTGAGAGTGATAGTCAGCAACAAAGTTCAGCGATAGACTGTTGGAGAACATTTTGAGACAGAAAAAAATTAGCCTACATTGTTTAACCTTTTCCTCCCTGAAACATCGAATGGACAGTTCTAGGTTTCAATTTAGTCCAGTCCATTTTGACTTTTTAGGGTTGATTTTTACAATATAAGTCCAAATGAAAAACAGTGTAGACCCTGATCAGAGGGCTACTTAAGGAGCCCTCTGATCAGGGTTTACACTGTTTGCATAGGACAAGTGTATTTCTAACAGGTACACTGTTTGCAAATGAGGCATATATGCATGACTAGGGCTCAAAGAGTTAAGATTGTAGATGTGAAAAGTGAAGCACGAGAATAGAGTGTGAGTGGTTCTCAGCAACAAAAGTTAGTGATAGTGTTTGAGAAATGTTGAGAAAGACAAAAATGAGACTTATGTTTAAGATTGTAGATGTTAAACGTGAAGCACCAGACCAGGTTGAGAGTGATATTCAGCACAAAATTGAGTGATATGTCACAAATAGTTAACCAAATAGTTAATCATGCAACTACATTTGTATAAAAACTGTTTTATCATGTGACTGCTTATAGCAAGATAAAAGTAAAGCAGAATGCTCCTTAAGGAATGTTCTGCTTTACTTTCATTACACTTTAACCCTTTACTCCATAGATACACCTTTTGACGCATTTGATTAACTAATCCACTGAAGAAAACAGATTTATACAGTTTTGAATGTGCAAAATAAAAAAACATTTAATATGTCCTAGCAGATGGTAACTTAAAGCAGGCTGGAAGTAAAGTTGAATGCCCTGTATGGTGCATTCTGCTTTACTTTCAACCTTTTTTATGTGATCGCCTGTCTTCAAAACTAGAAACGGAGTAAAGGGCTAAACAGGGCTCCAGATAAGGGGTAGTTTTCTGAACAAATTCAACATTTTCTCACTCATCTCATCACCAAACCTTATGGTGTCACTACTCATTAGAATTGTCTCGAAGAGACGATTCTGATGAGTAGTCACACCATAGGGTTTAAAGCAGAAATAAAGATTTTAGTTTTTGAAAAACTACTCTTATCTGGAGCCCTGGGCTAAACTTTCACCGGTATTCAATACCATCTATGAATATACACTGTGGTACATTAGAGCTACAGATAAGCGTGTGTAAATCACTTACTTTTCTTCTTTATGTATCCACCAAAACTTATGTTATGTCTAATCATTAGAATCATTGCAAAGCAACAATTCTAATGAGTAGTCACATCATAGGCTTTTGTGTAGGCATAAGGGTTTTAGCTTTTGAAATACTTGTCTGATTGTGTTAACCCTTTACCCCATAACCTGTTTCTAGTTTTGAAAATAGGTGACTACTTAAAGCAGGTTGAAAGTGAAGCAGAATGCGCCCTAAGGCGCATTCTGGTTTACTTCCAGCCTGCTTTAAATTACCACCTGCTAGAATTAAGAAAATATTCCTTCTGATACACATTCATGACTGTATAGATTGGAATTATTTCCTTCCGCGGAGGATTAAACTGAATGAGCTAAAAGGCGCTTCTATAAGGTAAAGGGTTAAGAAGGAGTAACTAAAATACTCTTAAGGTGCTTGTTGGTTTGTGTGGAATTGAAATGCCTTACTAGGCAAACGGGAACAAGGATAATGACTTCTGATTATATTTTGTCTGGTCAAACTTATATCCAGGGAAAGTAAGAAACATATGACTAGAACCAGCTTAAAATAGAGCTTAGTAATGCAAAAAGCTCCATTTGCTAGAGATTTTAGCATTACTTTTGTCTTACATTAAGCAACCAGCTGTCTTTTGAGATTGTGATGCTCAGAGTTGTGAAGACCAACATAGATTTGACTGGACTGTGAAGTATTATCCTTTGCTGATAGCTGAACAAGGTTTTATGATGTAGTTTAACTCTTTCCTCCCTGAAACTTTAAATGGACAATTCCAGTTTCCATTTTAGTCTATTTAAGGGTTGTTTTTGTCAATGTTTGGCATTGTGACAAACAGTGAAGAACCTGATCAGAGGGCTCCTTTCGGAGCCCTCTGATCAGGATCTTCACTGTTTGCATAGGACAAGTGTACTATTAACATGTACACTGTTTGAAAAGCACGCCTATATGCGGGACTAGGGTTCAAAGAGTTAACTCTCTGCATGCTGGGTAAATTTTTTGTCTGCAAACTTTGACCTCTGTTACTGTTCTAAAAATCACTGTGTATACCCGTACACAGGATATTGGTACCAGCGAGTCGAGAAAGTTATGGATTTGTTAGCAGATCGCTCTGCAGTGCAGGTATGTTTTCGTGATTTCCTGAATTATATGTCTAAGATCAATATGGAAAATAATACGGTATCAAAGTGTGATGATTCTGGAACATGCTGATGTCATAACATTTCAGTTTTACCAAGATAAACTCTCGTAAGACGTATAAACATGCTGCCTGGTACCGGTAAATAACAACGTTTGCTGACAAAATATCATTGTAATATTTTTTTTATAACTGCATAAGAGAATTATTCATGTTATACGAGTAATTTGTACTATCTTGATCAATATTTATGAAGCTTAAACTATTGTATTTGCCGCATGTGCTTAAAAAACCCGAAATGAAATTTGGCTAGGTGTACGGCAAATTGATACGCTAGTGAACGGCATATTGCAAAAACCTTTTAATCCAGTGTACGGCATCTTGCTTAAATCTACATCGAAATCGACGGCAGTTTGGTTTGTACAAGTATACATTCTGTACATTGTCATTTGTTTTTTACAGATTATGGACCTGTACAAATGTACCTACTGTAAGAAACAACTACCAACGTTCCGTGAGGTAATATCACACTTGATAGAGAGGCATGGATGTCAGGAGTTAAAATACCTTCGCCAGCGTGGTTGTTCCGCAAAAGTGTGCAACTTTAAAATTATACCTGAACAATGTAGAAAGGAGGGGAGAGTTATAACTATAATAGACGAAACTGAAAAAATCCATCTATCTAAGTTTAGATTTCGAAATCTGTGTTTAGGTTTCGAAAAATGCCCTTAACTTCTATGTCCCTTGATATATTGCTTTTATACTGGGTATGCATGTGTATATGGACAAACCCTGTCCATGGACACACATCATTTTCATCAGTGACCTTGACCTTGAAGTAAGGACCCGCGTTTAGGTTTCGAAACCTGTGTTTAGTTTCCCAATGGCCAATAACTCCTATGTCCATTGAGATATTCCTTTCATATTCAGAGTGCATGTGTATATGAACATGGCATTTCCTTGTATGAAAAAAAAATTGATCTCTGTGACCTTGACCGTGAACTTAAATGCTTGGGAATGATTTCAGACATATTTCAAAAGCTTTATAACCTTGAAGCCAGGCATAACAAAATATCAAATAACTCATTTTCATATAAGTATATAGGCATTAAGTTTCTCAAAATGCCTTTAAACTCCTACGCCCATTGAGATATTCCGTGTGCATGTGTATATAGACAAAACCTTTCTTGCATGCAAAAAGTTTGACCCCAGTGACCTTGACTTTCAACTAAGGATCCAGCTTAAGGTTTCGAAATCTGCGTTTAGGTTTCTCCAAATGCCTATAACTTATATATCCATTGAGATATTCCTTTAATATTTGGCATGCATGTGTAGTGACACTACATTTCAATGCATGCAAAAAAACAGCCCAGTGACATTGACCTTTAACTTAGGTCCCGGGTTTAGGTTTCGAAATCTACGTTTAGGTTTCAAAAAAGGCTTATACATGTAATTCCTATGTCCCTTGAGGTGTTACTTTCATATTTGGTTTGTATGTGCACATGTGTACATGGACAAGACCTTTCCATGCATGAAAAGTGGTTGACCTCGGTGGCCTTGAGTGTGCCAATGGCGAGCTTTGTTGTCTCTCTGACAACTCTTGTTCATTCTTCCCCCGTGTGTTGAAAATTATTTCATTTTATACAGTAATGAAGATGTAACATACGACATGTTTCCTTTATCCTAGCAGATGGTCGCTGGAAACAGACTGAAAGTAACTCAAAATGCATCTTACCTTGGCGCATTCGGCTTTACTTTAAACCTGCCTGAAAGACATTTCCTCCGTCAATTGATGGAACCCCCTCCCCGTTTTTCTCACTAGGTGTGAACATACAGGTAACGCAGTAGTAAAGTGTAAAAAGCCAATGCATCCAATCTCAAGCTGTCTAGAGAGGCCCTCACATACTCGCACTCAAGGGTTTTTTCAATGGGTTTTACTATCCAAACTTTCAAATTTAAGGTAAGGGCCTCACATAAAACGTTTAGATGAGTATCCATAGACAAGATAGCAGTAAGGAAAAAACTCTCACATTTTACCTGGTTTGGTGTTACAACCGAATGAAAGAAATGTATTTAAGTACTCATCCGTCTGCAAAACTAAAACAAGCTAAAAAGGTTTAAAGATATATCCTCAGTTCATTGATGAAGTCCCCCATTGTTCTCGTAAGGCGAGAAAAAGCATGCAGCATAAGCTGCCAGCGGGTATACCAATCTCAGTTTACCTCGTGAGGCCCAGATAGACTCATGCTCAAGAAGGCTTTCAATGGTTATTTCTAACCAAATTATCAAATATAAAGGTACGATCTCACGTGGGACGCTTCAATGGTTCTTTGCTACCGGCATGTCCACAAGACCCATGTTTTATGCAAGGAAATTATCTGGCAAGGCGTTATGACCGGAGATGTCTTTAAAGGATATACCAACCCCGCAGAGCTATCCAAAAACTGTCCTCTAACGTCTGTTATTGTACACTTACTGTTAATGTTCATTATTACAGGCGTGCAGTCCGTGCTGAGCAACATGTGTGCTAAATATCAATTTTAACTCTTTCATTCGAATACACGTAACCCTAAGTGCCCATTGGATAATGTTTGGGTCAAGACAAGACGCCGCTTAACGCAACTTCTGATCTATATTCATGCCGCTTAACGTGACTTCTGATCCATATTCAAACTGTTTAGCACTCTTATTGAAACAAAGGACTTAGTGGTTCTTCGCACACGATATTATTGAATCAGACGACAATTCAGCAAGATAAGGAATAACAAGCAAGTGTAACACGACCGCGGCAGTTTTCTAAAGAAAAGAACTCTGGGTTGAATTGAATACCGCTCACTTTAAAGTGGGCAACTTATTCTGATTGCACTGTGGTAAATGATACCGCATAACCCAGTAATCTTACTGCACGATATGTCCGTGCAAAATTGAAAAACACATATGGAAATTATAGTTGTATACGTGTATTTCAATATTGTAGAAGTGGGTGGATTAGTTCGATATCATAAATTTACCGCAATCATTATTGACTCTGTGTTAGAAATCTTCGAATTAGGTAAAGTCCGATACAGTTACTCGTTCGCTTAAAAGTGTCCCATTACGTGAATAGCTATTAGAATATGTTCAAAGTGTATTCATTGTTTCAATTTAAACTTCTTAGGTATACTCGCTCTAGATCTAGTTTATCTATTCTAAGTAAATTAACAATGAAAAGTATATAATTTATAAATAGGAAGACTGTTCTCGGTATTCAGCTACCTTTGGCTGAAAGTAAAACCCCGAGGATGAGCTGTGACAGAGCAAAACGTTTTTAGGGCCAAATACCTGGTACCAAACCCCCGTACAGTGACACATCAATATGCCGTGCAGTGAAATTTCATTCACAACCAATATGCCGTACACTTGACACAAATTTGTTTTAATTCTATTCTTAAAAGTATGACCCAACAGTGTGGTATTAGTGAGTCACAGGAATTATTATGAAAAGGATCGAATGTTTTATGAAAAGATTGTAGTCTGGATCGTTTTAAACAGTTGATATCATAAATTTTCGTCAGCAATCGTCGTTATTTACCGGTACCAGGCAGCATATATATATGTTTTACGAGAGTTTCTCTAAATAAAACAGAAATGTTTTGACACCAGTGTATCCCAGAAACATCACGCTTTAAAACGGTATCATAGACATGTTGATCATATACATTTTATGCTATAAATCATGAAAAAACATACCTGAACTGCAGAGCGACCGGCTAACTCTCTCGACTCGCTGGTACCAATATCCTGTGTACGGGTATACACAGTGAAAATAGAAATTTCTAAATTTCGTTTCAAAACAGGGTCAGAGCGTCACGCGGCGTCTCTTCAGGATCCAAACCGTTTGCAAAGATTCATTATTATGATTTCACCTCTAGCATGGTAAGAGTTAAGTACATGTACAGTTGTTTATGCTTGCCACTTATGTTAATTGTGTTCATTACTTTTTGGTGAAGCACAGCCCTGTCCTTTGACCAAAAATGCAAGCCATTAATATTGTGTTTAAAGCAAGTACCTGCTTGACCCATTTCTCCATAGTTTATTCCTCCACTGAAGAAAATAGTTGCAATGTATGCAGTCATGAATATGCATCATAAGAAATATTTTCTTTATCCTAGGCTGTAAGGCACTTAAAGTATGCTTTAGATGTCACCTGTCTTAGAAACAGGCTATTGGATAAAGTATTAAAGCAAGATGAGCTTTCTCCTCTGCTTTCATTCTGCTTTTAAAGCAAGCACTTGTATTTTACAAATTCAGTGCATATTATTTTATGACACTTATGATAAGGATCAGGTATGGGGTCTTTTCAGCCTGTTCCAAGCTATTGTCTGCTAGAATATGGATCTTATGGTACATATTCATGACTATATAAATTAGATCTATTTTGTTAAGTGGAGGAATAAATTAGAGGTGTTAAAAGACATATTTATGGAGTTCTGTGTCAAGGTGATTCTATTCAGGAAAGGGCTGCTTACTTACTATTTTATTTGAATTTGCATTCAATTCATGCATTTCAAAACACAAGCCAAATCAAACATATGTTTGTCACACAATTTCTCTATTTTAGTACATAGTGTTAACTCTTTGCACACTAGCGACAGAATTGTTATTATCTAACAGTTAGGATCCAGGGGACCGTTTCATAAAGCTTCTTACGACAAATGTTGTCGTAAGTCATATCATAAAAGTCTTATATATTATTTATTTCTCCATCTAATCCTGTCTTGTGACATCTTTTTGGAATCGTCTTGAAAAGACGATTCCAAAAAGATGCCACAAGACAGGATTAGATGGAGAAATCAGAAATTAAATGTAATTTAAAGTTTTGACTTACGACAACATTTGTCGTAAGAAGTTTTATGAAACGGGCCCCTGATAAGATGCTAGGTCAAGTGGTGTCTCATCAGGATGTTACCTGTTTGACATTCTGACCCTGTTTAAAAATAGGAATTTTGAAAAATCTATTTTTAGAACAGAAGCAGACGACAGTAATATTGTTGCAGACAAAAACATTAAACAGCATGCATTGAGTTAAGTTCCTGGGGCCTGTTTCATAAAACTTTGTACGACAAATGTTGTCGTAAGTCAGATTATTAAAGTCTCAATTATTATTTAATTCTCAATCTTATCCTGTCTTGTGACATCTTTTTGGAATTGTCTTTTCAAGACGATTCTAAAGAGATGTCACAAGACAGGATTAGATAGAGAAATCAGAAATGAAATGTATTTTTAAGTTTTGACTTACGACAGTATTTGTCTTATGATATGGGCACCTGAACTGTATCACTGTCATGAGATGAAATATTTTTCTCAGTGTCACAAGTTTGTTTTTAGAGGGGGTTGTATATTTTGTATGACATTTAAATCCAATTTACATGTTTTCATGGAGTGATTCTCTTTATTGTAATGTTAATTGAGCTGATATTTCAAAACAAAACCATCAGGGGTGTAACTTGCAATCCTTACAATGCTGATTATTTCAGACAGTAAAACCTCTATATAATGACCACTAAATTGTGTTGATCATTAGGTTTTTAGACAGGTGACTTCTTCTAGCAAGGTGAAAGTAAAACAGAAAACTCCTTTAGGAGCTTTCTCTCTGTTTTTCTATCACCTTACTGTTTTTCAGAAAAATGTCCATTTGGTTTTCAGTGTTTTGAAGCAGTTTGCTGCTGCTGAAGCTATTTTACATACAACAATAGTTTTGTTTGGGTTAACTCAATGAGTGTGATTGGAATAATTTATTCCTCTGCAGTTGGACAACGGTTATGAGCACCATTGGAATTTGCGATTGCAGTTTTGGTCACATGGCTCTTGAATTTTCTCCCTCTTTGTAAGTTAACAAATTAAATATTGCCAGAGGCTTTATTCTGTCAAGCTCCAGCAGAACTGTTTTAAATGTTGCAGTATTATTCAGCACCATCTGCGATTTTGGTCATGATTAATTTTGTCTTTTCATTCTTGAATTATCTCCCTTTTTGCAATTTAAACAAATTTTAGCTTCATTCATTGATTATTTGGGGTATTTTTTCCCCAAGCAACAGACAATAAAATGTTTTATACTAATTACCCTATCTCTATGTCACATGTGGTGCTAGGGGGTATAAAATCAACTCAAGTGATAGTTCTAGTTTCTCAAAATGAACTGAATTTAACTAGACACAAGTATTATAGATTTTTGTTTTCACCAAAAATGATGATATTGTTCTAGGATTGTATTAAGTTGTTGTATGTTCTTTATAATGTATCTCATGTTGTTTATTGTTTTTGATTGTTTTAATGCAAACAGGAGAGCTTTGCATTTACACATGGTAAAATAACATTTATTCCCTTTCTTCCTAATTTATTAACCTTTTGCATGCTGGGTAATTTTTTCGTCTGCAACAAATCATGAAATGTCTTCTGCTACTGTTCTAAAAATAGATTTTCCCATAAAACGGTCAGAGTGTCAAACAGTTTAGATCCTGATGAGATGCCGCGTAATGCGGCGTCTCATCAGGATCCAAACTGTTTGCTAAGGTCATCACTGTGGCAGATGTATCCGCCGCTAGCATGCAAAGAGTTAAAGGGAAATCAATAGAATCTACACAAAATAAAGTTGTTCATTGTCACATTTTGGCATGAAATTTATTCTTCATATTGAGGAATAAAAATTTGCAAATGAAACCTTATCAAATCTTACGCAAGTGTGTTTTAATATAGAACATCTTTTTGTCCTAGCTAAATTTCCATGTGTTCATATTGTTGATTTTTTACTTCATACATACACCAAGCCCGAGTGCTTATATACAGTAGAACCTCTCTATTAAGACCACTGAAAAGGAGGCTAATTGTCTGTATAAAAGACAGGTAACAGCTTAAAGCAATGTGAAAGTGAAACAGAAAGCTCCTGTAGGAGCTTTCTGTTTCACTTTCACATTGCTTTAAACAGTCACCTGTCTTAAACGACTAATATTTGACACAATTTAGTGGTCGTAATAGAGAGGTTCTCCTGTACATAGAAAACTAGTCAGAATAATGTCTTACAATAAAATTCCAATTACAATCACTCAACAATGACTTGTTATTTAACCCTTTACTCCATAGATGCTCCTTTTTCCTCCACTGAAGAAAATAGTCCATGTTGTACAAGAACCAATGTGCAATCTAAATATTTCCTATTTCCTAGCAGATTGAAGCTTAAAGCAGGTTGAAAGTAAAGCAGGCACATTCTGCTTTACTTTCAGCCTGCTTATAGTTACCATCTGATCCTTATTTTTGATTGAATGGAGTGGGACTATTTTCTTTAGTGAATGAATAAATTAGATATGTAAAAAGGTGTATAATTATATGGGGTTATGGGTTATTTCCACTAACAAGACTAGTTTGATTGGTCGTTCTGTTAAGACTTTACTAAATGTTCTTGTTTATACACTGTATATTGTTTCCTCTCTGATTTCTTCCTAGGTTTAAAGTTTTGTTTCTTTTTCTAAGGTGCTATTAAGAATGTTTTAAGTTTGTTAAACCTCTCTAATGATTTGACTACACAATTATTCTTCTTTAACTGTTTATTGTTAATGAATTGTCACTTCTATATACCCATTAACCAATAGCTTGTTTCTAGTATAGAAGATTGATGAACACTTAAAGCAGGTTGAAAGTAAAGCAGGCACATTCTGCTTTACTTTCAACCTGCTTTAAGTGTTCATCTGCAAGGATGTAGAAAATACTTCTTATTATATATATGAATAATTGTTTAAAATAAACCTATTTTTCTCAGGAGGAATAAATGAAGAGCGTAAAAAGGCATATTTATTGGATAAAGGGTTACAGTCATTATTTTGATAGTGGCAGTTACAGCACCTGGAGACATGACGTTAACCTGTCATCCCTTGGCCTCTATCTAGTTTTGAAAACAGGTTACAACTGAAAGCAGGTTGAAAGTAAAGCACAATGATCCTATAGGAGCATTCTCCTTTACTTTCAACCTGTTTTAAGTGGTCACATGTCTTCTACCAGGGGCTGTATTCAGCATTCTGCTTAACTTTCATTCTGCTTTACTTTCAACCTGCTTTAAGTTGTCACATGTCTCCAATACTTGAAACAGGCTATTGGGTATAGGATTAAGCAGTGCAGTCTTCACTGAGGTGAAGAATCTACTGTTCCTTCGATTTATTCCTTCACTGTAGAAAATAGGTACCGGTACACTTAATACAGTCATGAATATGTATCATACAAGATATTTGCTATATCCTAGCAGATGATAGCCTAAAGCAGGCTGCTTTACTTTAAGCCTGCTTTAAGTAGTCGCCTGTCTTCCAAACTAGAAACAGGCTATGGGGTAATAGGTTAATCAATTAAGACAGCAGTTCTGTAGAAAATAATAACATTAGCAAAAAACACAAAATTAGCTTTAATACATGTATATTTTAACAATAAGCTTCTGTTTGTTAATTTAGGTGCTTTCCCTATATGTGCAATATGCAAATACTGTATTGGTATTACTGATACATTGCAGAAGATGTTATTCGTTACCAATGAACGCTTTTTCACCCAAACTATTATTTCCATTGCAAACAGTTTAGAGCCAGATCAGACGCCGCGTATCCCGGCTTCTGATCATGCTCCAAACTGTTTGTCATTCAGATTGAAATAAGCATTCAAAATTGTTTAAAAGTTGTAATTTTATTGCAATGCGTTTGCGTTTAACACAATCACCCCCGAAACTACAAATGGACAATTCCAATTTACAATAAAGGCTGGTCCATTTTAGGCTATTTAGATTTGTTTTTAATAATATATTGCAAAATGACATACAATGAAGTCCCTGATTAGAGGGCTCCTGCAGGAACCCTCTAATCAGGGACTTCACTGTTTGCATTAGACAAGTGTACTCTTCCCAGGTCATTAGGGCTCAATGAGTTAAACAGGAAAGAATAACTTCTCCACAGTATGCTTTGTTTGAGATTTGCCTACTTCAAGGAACTGGGGCCTGTTTCATAAAACTTTAATGTGGTCGTAAGTCAGATTATAAAAGTCTCAATTATTATTTATTTCTCCATCTAATCCTGTCTTGCGACATTCCAAGGAGATGTCACAAGATAGGATTAGATAGAGAAATAAGAAATTAGATGTATTTTAAAGTTTTGACTTATAACTTTTTTGTCGTACAAAGTTTTATGAAACGGATCCCTGAACATTACTTTTTGACATCAACAACTGTTTGTATTGGCTTGTAAAAGCTTGATGTTACAACTGCAGAAGCCAGCTCAAAAATTATTTTTCAGTGAAATGGGAAATACAGTGCTCCCTCCCTACAACGGCCTTCCAAACAATGATTCCCTCTTTACATCAACGCTTGTCGCAGTTCCCTAAAAAGAACAATTAAGTCTAACGCTTTTACTGCTGTAATATAGTCTGCTTAAAGTTGTCGTCTGCTGTTTTTCTCAAAGTTACATATTGAACATTTTGACAGAAAAAAACTTAATAACAAGTGACAAACAGCTTGAATCCAGATCAGACGCCGCGTTACGCGGCGTCTGATCTGGATTTAAGCTGTTTGCAAGTTTCCTTCCCTATAATGACTCCCTCCGAACAATGCACACAATTTTTGTCTCCCGTTAGGTGTCATTGTAGAGAGGGAGTGCTGTAGCTGGAAAACTTGATAGTTTTCTAGTATTCTCCACAGTTTTGCTGCCAAACCATGAACATTGCAACCAGTGCAAATTTCAGTTTAGTTTTACGTTCATGTTAATATAGTAAAGCCCCATCTATTAGGACCACTAAATTTTGTTAATTTCTAGGTCTTTACTACTGGTTGCTGCTTAAAGCAAGGTAAAAGTAAAACAGAAAGTCTGTTTAGAAGCTTTCTGTTTTTAATTTGCTTTAAGCTGTCTCCTGTCTTTTATTAAATCAAGTAGCTTTCCTTTTAATGGTCGTAATAGAGGGCTCTAACTATACTTTTGTTTCAGTTTTTCCCAAATGCTTAACCCTTTACCCAATAGCTTGTTTCTAGTTTTGAAAATAGTTAAATACTTAAAGCAGGTTGAAAGTAAAGCAGAATGTGCCTTAAGGCACATTCTGCTTTACTTTCAGCCTGCTTTAAGCTACCACCTACCAGAATAAAGACAAAATACCGTATGATACATATTCACGACTGTTTAAATTGGAACTATTATCTTCAGCGGAGGAATGAAGTGAATCCCCTAAATGGCGCTTCTATGGGGGAAACGGTTAGTTCTGGGCAAGATCTTTATCAAAATGTACAGATTTACAACCAATTATAGATTTTCTTTTGAGGTTTTGTAGTTTCATAACTTTAAATCTTTTATAGAACTTTACTTGAAGTGGTGCTGGGTGAATAGTGTTATCCTTGTCCAACCACTGTGCATTCCATTTAAGTCAAGGTTTTGCATTTAACTCAGTTATGCACTTAGACTTAGTAATGTGGCTTTGATCATGCAACTTCATCTGCTCATGCGTCTTAACTCTTTCAGCACAACCTTTTCATCACTAAGTAACTCTATGGGTTATTAGGTTCCCATGTGGATCATTTTAGTAACCAAACCATGAACCAGTTTACTTGGAATTCCTGGTATTTTGAATAAACACTGGTCTTAATTAGCTAACAGTGTAGACCCAGATCAGAGGGCTCCTATACACTGTTTGCAAGTATATTTTAAACAGGTTCATGGTGTTGAAAGAGTAATAAGGTTCATCAGGTTGCATTGCAGTTTGGTAACCTTAACCTTTGACCTTGGCTAAGTTTTTGCCTTTAACACATTCAACCCTAGCGGCGAGTATACTCATCATTTACAAACAGTGTACCTGTCAAGATTACACTAGTCCCATGCAAACAGTGTAGACCCTGATCAGAGGGCTCCCCTCTGATTAGGGTCTACACTGTTTGTCATTTTGAAATATATTGTTAAATTCAACCCTAAATAGTCAAAAATGGACTAGACTTATTTTGAAAATGGAATTGTCCATTAAAAGTTTCAGGGGTGAATGAGTTAATGCAATTGTGGACTAAGTACTTCTGCAGGTCAGTAAGACTAAGAGTTTGCATTTATGGTCAAGCGGCATCTGTGTTAAACAATTGTTCGATTATCAGTATGTATGAAATCATGTACCAATACAATTTTTCAATTATCCGTATGTATGAAATCTTGTACCAATACAATTTTTCAATTATCTGTATGTATGAAATCATGTACAAATACAATTTCATCAGTTTGTAAGAAATCATGTACAGTAAAACCTCTGTATAACGGCCACTAAAACGGTGACTAATTGGTTGTTTAAATGACAGGTGACAGCTTAAAGCAAGGTGACAGTAAAACAGAAAGCTCCTACAGGAGCTTTCTGTTTTACTGTCACCATGCTTTAAGCAGTCACCTGTCAAAAACAACTAATAAATTAGCACACTTTAGTGGCCGTTATAAAGAGGTTTCACTGTACCAATAGAATGATTTAAATGGTTATACATGTAGTAATAGTGTTTGTGATAATGTATTTTGTATGATACATCAATTGATTTAAGTGAATTGAATGATAAATTGCTTGTAGCTTAACTGTTTTACTCCTGTCCGTTCGTCCGTCCATCCATCCACCCACATATATGGTACATAGATCTACTTTTTCCGTCTAACTTCTCCTACAGTTTTCAAGCTATAACCTGATAACTTTACAGCACATATATACCACAGGTGGTATATGTGGTCAGGATTTTTGTATACTTTAATGTCTCCAAGAATTACGGTTGTTTTAACTGTTACCATGTGGTAAAACCCAAATCAAAAGATCTCATTTGAGCTCAAGGTGCTCATTAGGATAACCCAATGTCGAGTGACAAATATACTTTGTCCTGTGCTGAGTACACATATCCTATGCAGACAGCGTTGAACCAGAACAGGGGGACACTTAAGGTGCCCTATGATCAGAGTATGCGCTGTTTGTCATTTTGCAATGAATGACCAAAACAAAACCCACCCTGAATAGTTTAAAATGAACTGGACTTTATTTGAAAGAGGAGTGGTTCATTTAAAGTTTCAATGGTCAATAAGTTAACCCATTACCACATAGCCTCTGTCTAGTTCAGAAGACATGTAACCACTTAGCCCATTTTATGCAGAATACACTTTTAGGTGTACCTCTAGGCAAACAGTTTTGATCTCAGATCAGGCCCCACATTGTGGGGCCTGATCTGAGATGAAAACTTTTTGTTGCTAAGTCAATATTCTATCAGAAACTGCTAAAATCTTTTGCAAGTATTTGAGTTATATCCGCTGCAGACGACATTTTAAAATGGCCGCCAAATATTACCCAGCATACAATGGGTTAAAGCAGGTTGAAAGTAAAGCAGAATGTGCCTAAAGGCACATTCTGCTTAACCTTCAGCCTGCTTTAAGCTACTATCTGTTCGAAAATAGAAAAAATTTCTTATGATAATTATTCAAAACTGTATAAATTGGAACTACATTGTATTTCCTTCTGTGGAGGAATAATTTAAAGACATAAAAAGGTGTATTTATGGGGTAATGGGTTAAAGTAGGCCACATGCTTTCTGCTTTACCTTTCTCCTACATTAACCCATTACCCCATAAATATGCCATTTTATGCCTCTAATTTATTCTCCTTCACTGACAAAAATAGTTCCAAATTATACAATTTTGAATATTTATCAGAAGAAATATTTTCTAGTAGATGGTAGCTTAAAGCAGGCTGAAAGTAAAGCAGACTGTGCTTTAAGTGGTCCCATGTAACAGGCTATGGGGTAATGGGTTAAGCTGCTGCATGTAATAAATGTTTGAGTGGCCATTGAGCACTAGTTTGATTGTATACAGTAACATTGTACTGGTATGTCACTCAGGGGACCGATAAGGGCCACTGAGACTGTCCATTTTGTTTGCATTTATTTTATTGAAATTCAAATCTAAAACCGCGAATATGGAAGATAATTATGAACTTATGTTGTTAGCCCTTCTCCTGCTAATAGGATATATTAACTCTTTGCATGCTGGGTAAATTTTTTCGTCTGAAACATTTGTCCTCTGCTATTGTTCTAAAAATAGAATTTTTTCTAATTTTCATTTCAAAACATGGTCAGAGTGTCAAACAGTTCGAATCCTGATGAGACGCCATGTTATGCGGTTTCTTATCTGGATCCAAACTGTTTGCAAAGGCAATCACTGTGGTGGATATATCCGCCGCTAGCATGCAAAGAGTTAACTCTGGCCTGTTTGAAATATACTCTTTACATTTGCAAACAGTGTAGACCCAGATCAGAGGGCTCCTGTAGGAGCCCTCTGATCTGGGTCTATACTGTTTGCTAATTTAGAGCAGTATTTATCAAACTGCCCAGAAAAACTAAAATAGAGATAATTGATTGTATGAAGGACAGGTGACAGCTTAAATCAAGATGAAAGTAAATTCTGACTTACATTCACCTTGCTTTAAGCAGCCACCTACCTTATATTATATTAACAATCCATTGTATCATGTAACAAGAAACATGTTAATGTTTACGTTACTTAATAAAATGTTTGAATCTTGAACACAAAATAATTTAGTGCTTGTCAATCCTGGTTGTCATAGAGAGTTTTTATTGTACATGTATATGAATATTCAGTTAGTGAAGTGTCATTAAAAACTTGCCATTTGTAAATCGCCATTTGTAATTCTAGATGGTCCAAAGCTATCATATTTGAGTATTATATGTGTTCTCCATAGCTGTTCATGTAGTTAATGATAATTTTGTAGTTTTCTGTATTTACTGTTTTCATGTCGGGTATTGTCAATAAATTCAAAGTCCATCAGTCATTGTTCTTACTCATTTTTTTGTAACCCTGAATTTCACCCATAGCTTGTTACAATGTTACCACTCTTTCCTCCCTAAAGCTTTAAATGGACAATACTAGTTTCAATTTTAGTATACATGTAGTCCATTTCTGACTTTAAAGGGATGATTTTGTCAATGTTGGCATTATGACAAACAGTGAAGATCCTCTGATCTGGGTCTTCACTGTTTTCATAGGACAAGTGTACAATTCACATGTACACTGTTTGATATGGATGCCTATATGCGGGACTAGGGTTCAAAGGGTTAAATGAGGCTGAAAGTAAAGCAGAAAGCTCCTTTTCAGTCTGCTTAAAGCATGATCCTGTATGGATGCAAGTCGTTTCTATGCTTCTATATCGTATGTTTAAGCATGAAAAGTTATCTTTATCAGGGATAAGTTAATAGGATAAAAGATGTTTTCTATTTGGGGAGGGGTTAAAATTTAAATTCCTTAATAGTTGATTCACATTAGCACACCAGATGAATGTCCAGTAGAACTTATATTGTCAAATTATGTGTTGGCACTCTCCTGTTGTTTGCCTAACCAGTTTCAAGAAAGTGCTCACTGCTGCTATGCCCTTTGACTTCAGCTTTCATCATGACTTACAGCGCATATCCCTTTAGACAAAACCTTTCCAACCATTTGAAATTTTGGACCTTGACCTCAGTCTCTTTGAAATTGCTTGAAAGTTCTAAAATGCTCACAACTTCTATGCCCATTGATGTACAAATTTTTTAGCTTCCCTGAGCTTAGCTCAGGGTGAGCTTTTATAATGGTTGAATGTCCGGTGTCAACAATTTTAAGTGATTACACTCAATAAGAGTATAGAGACTCCATTTATAGCTCACCTGAGCCGAAGGCTCAAGTGAGCCTTTAGGATCGCCTTCTGTCCATCCTCCACAATTGCTTTAAGTGACTCCTTCTAAATGTCTGACAAGATTTCAAAATAACTTAATAGAAATGTTCATTATAATGTTTTCGGCAAAAAGTAGTATAATCGTTCAGATTCATTGAACAAGATGGCCGCCAGAGCTAAAAAAAAAAACCAAAAAACTTAAAACGACATCTATTGCATTTGGCTTTTAAAAAATCTATAAAAAAAGGTAATCCAGCGCATGATCAAATTCCTATAACTGCTGGACATACAACATAGAATTATTATACAGTTAAATTTTTGTTTTGACATATGAGAAGTATTGAAATAAGAGTCAAACTTTTTTGATCCGGACCAGAAACCCTGTAGCAGGTAAGGCATTGATGTATTGTAACAAGCCAATAATCAAATATTAAACACACTTTAAACGTAAACAATTAAAGAAGTCACCAGGGTTGCCATAAGTTGATTATAAAAATCCTAAGATTTCAATTTTTCAGACGCAATTTTACTAATTGTACCTTTACCCCATAGTCTGCATGTTTCTTGTTTTGAAGACACATGACTGCTTAAAACAGGTTGAAAGTAAAGCAGAATGCGCCTTAAGGCGCATTCTGCTTTACTTTCAGCCTGGTTTTAAGCTACCTCACTCGGATCTGCTATGATAAAAATCCGAATTAAGACTTAGGAAAAATCCAGAGAAATAGCAGCCCTGAGTCGTATTAAGTCAATCCACGAATGAAGAACAACCTTCCTTTCTTTCGTTCGTTCTTCATTCGTGGTCAATCACAGGAGGCGGCACACTTTGCACATGCACATATACGTTCTATTGTTACTAGTGTTTGATATGTACAATGCTGAGACTTGATAATTGCTTAAGACCCTCTCAGGCAATTGGACGGACTGATATCATTTGCACACACACACCACACACACACGGCTAAACACCAAAACCAAAAAAGGTATCTCTAATTTTATTGCAGTAAAACGAAGTGAAAATGACAATAAGATTAATATTCATATAAAAAGCAATTAAAAATTCATAATTACATATTTTAAACAGCATATTGGGACGTTGACAATGGGCATGGACGTAGGGTCTATGATATACGTTCCTGCAATGGGTTAGAGGCGTTTTGACTAATTGTTGCCCAGGGCGTTTTGACCAATTTGGGGGTGTTTTGACAAGGGGGCGTTTTGACTTGGGGCGTTTTGATCTACCTCCTAGCGCGCATGCGTATTGGAGGCAAACAAAACTGCATCAATATTTTATTTACAAATGGCAGACAAGTTTTAACTCAGAAATGCGGTGAATATGCGAAGCCACATTCTTAATGAGCAGCATACATTGTATACACGAAAAACATATTCAATTCAGAAGCTGTGCCATTTAACCTGTCATTTTCTGAAATCACGATTGGCAAGATCAAACCGGCTTTTAAGATTCAACAGACAGATGACATTTGTAACGATTATATTTCTTGCTGCAACAGCTGTTTTGTCCAGCGCGAACATCGATAGCGACAAAAGTAAGTTGTTGTTCTGTTTTCTGTTAACACTAGTTGACATTACACAGCAATATGACTCACTCTAATGTGACACCTTTGTGAAGTGTAGCTACTTTCGGTTTGGGCTAATATCTCCCGTTTCCGTATCCTCTACTTCGCAGTTTCGGACAGCCCTGTAGTTTCGGACGCCTAACAAATTACCTAGAAAGGAACTCATCCACTCGCTTCAGCATGCCAGAATTCTGTCAAAACTTTGGTATAAGATTTGTTTCGCTTTTTATGCCATGTAGTGTTTACCTCTTTCCAGAGACATACAGAGAGGGATTCCCAGGTACGGTGAATCTCGCTAACGAGACCGTTGAGCGAGATTTGACCGGGTAAACGCGAGAACAGATGCTCAAGATAAGCGTCAGTGGATACGACGCAGCGCTTACCAAAAATCGATATCCAAGCGTCTGGACCGACCTCGATTACCTGGATGAATCGCATGTCAAGCGTCTAGGGAAATCATTTATCCGAGTGACAGACGATAGAGATTTCGGGTTGGATACAAAAAGTAATAACTGCCTATGATTTCCATATGCAATTAGTACAGTGATTTTTCATACCTTTATATGATTCCTCGACTACAGACAATTCTTCCACTTTATAGTCTTGAAAAGTACCATAAGAAATTGTGTCTTAATCTTAGTAGATCTAAATTGTAGATTAAAGCAGATTTTTTTTTTGAATTCGGTTGCTTCTCAATATCGCATTTGGATCCAAACTGTTGCTGAACTCTTAGCACGGTCAGCTTTGATTCCGATCTGGGTTCTAACTGTTTGTCAGTCACTCTTATGAGTCAATGTTTCTTTCCAAAGAACTTTTCAATACATTAAAATATATCGTTTGGATCTTAATCAATCACAGAGTTTCTCAATATCTCATTTGGATCCAAACTGTTGCTGACCTTTAAGTACAGTCAGTTTTGATTCCGATCTGGGTCCTAACTGTAAATGCCAGTCTCTCGTATGGATCAAAGTTTCTTCAATGAGCTTTTCAATACATTAAAACCCTAGTTTGGATCTTTCAATCACAGAGTTTCTCAATATCTCAGTTGGATCCAAACTGTTGCTGAACTTTTTGCACAGTCATTGACATGACAAATGTGGATTATCAATTTATCATCTAGCATTTAGACTCGCAATGTCTGATTAAGATCCAAACTGTTTGATTGTCTGCTGAACAAAGTATTTAATATTCTGATCTGGGTCAAAACTGGACACTCTAGATAACGTGACCCGAGTGTTCATTCATTGTATTAATGTCGTTTTTTATTTATCGTTTTATATCTTGAGCTAATATAAAGATCTATAAAAATCATAATCGAAACTGATTCAGAATATATTTCGGCAGGCAGCTTTGATCTAGATCTAATTTCATGCTGACATTCATCATCAACCACTAATCAATTAAGCTGCCACGCAAATTGTACACTATGAACCGGAAATGTTTAAACACAACCCCTTTTCTGCCTAAGACCCCCTCTGTGAAGAAGCTTGAGGCCTGCAGGGCATAAAGATCCATATTACGTAATCTAATTAGCCGCACTTGTCAAACAGGGTTGTGATTTCAAACACAGGCTAGCTACTTAAATATGCCATTACTAACCATGAGCCTTTAACCGTTTACCCCATAGCCTGTTTCTACTTCTGAAAAAATGTGACCACTTAAGACAGGTTGAAAGTACTTTCAGCCTGCTTTAAGCTTTTATCTGCTAAAATACAGAAAGTATTTCATATGATTTTTATTTGTGACAGTATAATATAGAAACTAATTTCTTCAGTAAATGAAGGAATTAAGTAAAGGCTTTAAAAGGCGTATTTATGGGGGAAAGGGTTAAATCGAAACAAAAAGCCAAGATCTAAAAATAAAAAAAGAAGAAGATTAGACACTTCTAGCTCTTAGTGGTTTTGTATAGATCTAGATCTACGCTTCGTGTACGCTGCTTAAAGTCTAGAGTCTACCATAAAACTCGAATTTAAATCTTAAATTTAAAATTCATTTAGGCCTATCTAAAAGTTGTTTTAATTTTATTTTTTCGACAGAAATGACAAGTGTAAAGCTACACCTAGAAATTAAACGATAAAACTAGATCCAACTAAAATCGGTTTTGGACTAAAGTACGATCGCTCTATCAGATCGGGATCTAGAGAATCGCGATGATTAAATTAAGAAAGAAAAACGATCTCGATCTATCCGTACAATATGTAGATCTAGTGATGTTTAAAAAAAAAATTTCATTTAGAATTTCTGTAACGTTGAATTCTTAAACCGAGACGAACCAGGTAGAAAATGCTGATTTGTAAACGAGTTGGTAGATCTAAGCCAGTTCAATATTTAAGTCTAGATCAGCACAATATCGCTCTGATTATCAGAATATTTTTATCGTAGATCTAGATCTAATAATTATATATATATATATAATCATCATACCCGATGATTAAATCAAGGTATTATGGATGTCGCCATAACAAACTTATGTATAGAATTTGGAAATAATTATCACTGCTTCTTTATTATTTTCCGCAGTTATTAAACACTACCACAGTTCTTAAAAGACGCGTCATTTTCGAGTTTTGACAGTTAGAAGTAAGAATAATCTGAACAAAGTCCAATCATCACTTAACTGGGTACGACGTACACTCGTTAATTATTGTTTGGTAAATGCCGACTAAATAAAAGAAACAGTTTGCACGAAGGTGTAAATGAACCCATCTCTTTATTTTCGGTGCTCCAGTGGGTGGTCTCATTAAAATTAAAATTTGTAGCAGAATGCTTAGGCCACAACTTGAAATAAGTCCGAGCTACATTGAAAATGATTTCTTATCAAATTTTAAAAGCTCAAATTGAAGTTTTAAGCCTTTACGGCAGGGCGCCTGTTCAATCTTTTTATATCCAGCTACATCAGATGGTCTCATTAATATTCAATTTCTAGCAAAATGCATTGACTGATGAACATGGAAATTTAACCAACACTAAAACTAAGTCTGGGCTACGTGAAAAACAACATTTTTGGTAATATTTGAAAGTGCAAACCAAAGTTTTAAGCGTAGCAAGGCTAAGTTTCATCTCTTTTTATTCGGCGCTCCAGTGGGTGGTCTCTTAAAAATTAAAAATTATAACAGAATGCATCGACCTATGGACATGAAAATTAGGCAACAACTTGAAATAAGTCCAAGCTACATTGAAAACTCATTTTTATGAAATTTTAAAAGCTCAAACTGTAGTTTAAAGCCTTTACGGCAAGGCGCCTGTTTCATCTTTTTATATCCATCTTCAGCAGATGGTCTCATTAAAAGTGAAATTTGTAGCAGAATGCATTGACATATGAACATGAAAATTTAAGCAACAATAAAATTAAGTCTGGGCTACGTGAAAAACAACTTTTTTTGTAATAATTGAAAGCGCAAACCAAAGTTTTAAGCGTAGCAAGGCTAAGTTTCATCTCTTTTTATTCGGCGCTCCAGTGGGTGGTCTCTTAAAAATTAAAAATTGTAACAGAATGCATCGACATATGGACATGAAAATTAGGCAACAACTTGAAATAAGTCCAAGCTACATTGAAAACTCATTTTTATGAAATTTTAAAAGCTCAAACTGTAGTTTAAAGCCTTTACGGCAAGGCGTCTGTTTCATCTTTTTATATCCATCTTCAGCAGATGGTCTCATTAAAAGTGAAATTTGTAGCAAAATGCATTGACATATGAACATGAAAATTTAACCAACAATAAAACTAAGCCTGGGCTACGTGAAAAACAACTTTTTTTGTAATATTTGAAAGTGCAAACCAATGTTTTAAGCGTAGCAAGGCTCAGTTTCATCTCTTTATATTCGGCACTCCTGTGGGTGGTCTTTTTAAAATTAAATTTTGTAGCAGAATGCATCGACATATGAACAAGAAAATAAGGCCACGACTTAACTAAGACTCAGCTACATGGAAATTTAATTCTTATTAACATTTGAAACCTGACTCTGAAGATCCAAGCATTTACGGCTAGCCATTTTGGCTTATACCGCTGGTACGCGAGTCGCCATTTTCCACATCTTTTTTTTCTGCTTATTTATTCATCATTTTTTCACTTTAATGACGCAACACATTGTCATTTACATAAAATAATTATATAAAAGATTTCAGATAATCGTAAATGAAGAAAATGCCGCGTTCACGCCGTCGAGAAGCAAGTTTTTCATAAACAAGATAAAAAAAAAAAAAAAAAAAGCAACACCGAGTAGTCATCGATTTAACAGCAAAAACACGGGAAATAGCTTCTGTTTAATCCACAACTCATATTTATTGAGTTTAATATGAATACAATCACAAAATATCGTATTAAAACGTTATAAAGAGAAAATCTGAAACACAACTGATCACTATGCGGTTGTTTTTTCAATATGGCGGCGTAGTTAAATAAGCGCGTGTGAAGGCAAAAGTCACGTGACTGCCTCAAACTACGTCACTTCCTTTCAACGGACACCTGTTACAAAGAGAAAGAAGGAAAAATCCCGACCTGGGAATCCCTCTCTGTATGTCTCTGCCTCTTTCCGTCATTTCGTCATTCTGTCCTTAGTATCTGTCATTCCATCATTATCCAGTTTCTGTTCTTTATCTCTGCCATAGAATGATAGATGCACGTATTGGACCAATTTTTGGCATATAGCTGCATCATCACAATAGGCAGGCCAAGTTTGAACTTTGCTTTGGCCTAAAAATGTTTGACAGAGTTATCCCACTTGGACTTACAAAAATTTCGAACAATTTGTGATTTCTGCTAAATATCGCGTCATGCATCTACATCTACATGGTTACGCTGAACTGTCATAAAATCTGACAATACTGCAGCAGCGCACAGACAGAAAAATAAAGAGAAGGATAGAAAAAGTTAGAAAAAGACACGGACAAGAAAACTGAAGAAATGCACATACAGACAAAGTAAGAAAAAGAGAAAGTGTCACCAAAACCACTTTCAACTCATCCAGGGACGTAGATTCAAGGGATTGGAGTCTCACAAAATCTCGCAAAATAATGTGTCTTACTGAGATCTTACTCGTACGCGTGTCGCAGTTAAGCTTTTGTGTTGTATTTTATAACAGCTAAAACTTCTAACACGAGCTAAGTTGGGGGTAAATTACACGCAGCATTTACAGATAAAACATAAAATGGTGGTGTGCTGTATATATTTTTATTTTTATGTTTGAAGTACATTTTTGTCCCTGCGAAGTTGGTCATATTTGCAAAAAATCCCTCGTTTTTGTTCGATTTAGTAGTTATAGGTACTTTTATTCAAGTTGTGGTGGCCAAACTGCAGGCTCGATTGAAAAGATCACATAGTGTACTGATATATAAAGGAATAACTTAGGGTGGCATGGACTATTTGCATTCATCGTGTACTGTGTTTAAAAGAAGTTGTTGTCATTGCAAAATGCCCATAATCATGCTGATTCAGTGTTAACAAAATGGCGGCATTTCCCGATCCGCCTGTTCGGTAATTTGTTATTATACACGAAGAGTAGCTTATTTCGTGTTAAATTGATGTTGCTATTGAGATAATTACAAATTTTGTCTGCAATCATGTAGATCTATAATCATTTATTTTAGTGTTGTATATCTAATCTGTGTAAATATATTTTGCAGAATTTGAAAAATGAGCTGCGATGCCGCACAGAAGGAAAGGTGTGAAGCGTCCTATAGAACGTGTTAGAAAAAATATTGAAGAGAAACGTTAATTACTTAATAATTTCACTGATAACTAACCAGGTTATTAAACAAACAAACAACAAGAGAAGACCAATTATAATAATTACCGTATATTCGCAGCCATCTGTCGAGTTATGCGGGCTTAAATATCGCAGCATAAGTTCCCGCGAATGCTGTCCTATTCTATATCAATATACAAAATAAATTGTATTCGTAACATTAAACAGAAATCCAGATTCACAGAAATTCAATTTCAAGCCTGGTGAATTGACCATTAAACACAGGTCAGTGTTAATCTTTGGGAGATTAAACGACCAGAAATAACCTACACATCTCGCGGCTAGAGCCGCTAATTTGTATGTGTACTAACTGTTGGCGTTTGCGCGTTTTAATTAGATTGTGAACACATTCATCTGGACAAATCATGTACAGTGACATAACGGCCTAGCTGCTGTTAGGTATTCAAGTCTAGAGGTGTTGAAGATGGTTCATTGTGTAATTGTTTTAATTACGGATTAATTAACTTGGGAGCTGTACACAAAGGGAACTATAGAAATTGATTAACTCCAGTTCTTCTGACGCTAGTGAAATAAATATCATTTACAGGTAATGGAAATAGCTTGATGAGGATGTGTCATGGATAAAGGTCATAAGCTTGGCAACAAAATTCTCTTTTGTCATGTTTTCTTGTCCGGAAGATAACTCCATTTATAGTTATATTAAAATGTTATCTTGCCCAGTCAACTTAGGTACAAACTACAATGTCCTCAGGTGAGCGAATTCAGGGCCATGGCCCTCTTGTATTAAGTAAATCATAGCAGTGTTATGTCCCTTGCACTTAGACCATTTCTAATAATTCATGAGTTATGTCACCATGAGCTCAGATCTACATTATACTTTGGTGCCAGTGTGGGGCACTGGAAGATTTTCACCATGTTAAATTGCTAATGTTACTGTAGTACCGGTATATTAGAAGTTCTGAAAGGCACAAGACAAATCCAGCAAACTATAGGCCTTTCTTGCCCACCAGTCTTTGTTGCAAGCTTCTTGAACATTGTCACCAGCATCATGAAATTCCTTAAAGACTATACTAATTACTTGCAGGGCTGCCATAAGTTAACATAAAAAATCTTAAGATTTCGAAATTTGCATTTTTCAAGTGCGAGTTTACGAATCGATCCTTTACCCCATCGTCTGTGTCTAGTTTTGTTGACACATGGCTGTTTAAAGCAGGCTGGAAGTAAAGCAGAATGCGCCTGAAGGCGCATTCTGCTTTACTTTCAGCCTACTTTAAGTTACCATGTACTAGAAAAAAATCCGAAGATTTAGGAAAAATCGGAAGAAAAGGCATCCCTGTACATGTACTTGCAGACTGCTAGAGACTTGAGACTTGGTTGAGACTTACAAGGAACCTTGATAATATGCGAAGGGAAATAACTCTTATACTTTACTTTCCTGTACAAATCATTTGATTCTGAGTTATCTCCCATTCAACATTGAAGTTTATTAGTATTACTGTAGAAAATATTCAAATCTTGTGACTGTAGCTTCTGTGTTAACTGGTGCACCTAACAAGGATTCCAGATAAGGAGTAAACTAAACAAATCCAACACTTTCTCACTCATTCAGCACCAAATCCTATGGTGATACTTCTCATTAGAATACATTTAGTCTCTTTCAGACGATTCTAATGAGTAGTGACACCTTAGGGTTTCATGTGGATTAAGATTTTTTTTTAAAATACTCCCCTTATCTGGAGCTCTGCCTAACTGAAGAACATAAGTAATCATTAGCTGGAAGTCTTTGATAATGATAAATGTTTATAAGGAAAAGTTGAATTGTAAATCCGGCTGGCTCTGAGCTAAAACGGAGCATGTAGTATTCCTATGCAAACTAGCCTTGTTTATAAATCATAGAAACTGTAATTATATTTCAGTTGACTGTCTGCCTGAGCAGGTACACATTGCCTATGGAGACAAACTAACAGAAATGGTGGTCATGTGGTCCACCATACTGGAATGCACAACGCCCAAGGTTCAGTATGGAACTCGTCCTTTTGGAAACCAGGACATCGTCAGTGGTACATCAGAGCTGCTGCCAGGACACACCTCTAATGTACCATACCTACATAGAGTCAAACTCATGGTAGGCTTAATCCATTACCCCATAAATACGCCTTTTTACACCCTTAATTAATTCCTCTACTGAAGAAAATAGTTCCAATTTGTACTGTCACAATTAAGAATAATTAGAAATATTTTCCATATTCTAGCTGATACATGTAATAGCTTGAAGCAGGCTGAAAGTAAAGCAGAATGCGCCGTAAGGCGCATTCTGCTTTACTTTCAACCTGCTTTAAGTGATCATCTTTCTTTAAAGCTAAAACAGGCTATGGGGTAATGGGTTAACTGAAATGGATTTAACCCTTTCCACCATAGAAGTGTCTTTTGATGCATTGACTCTTAGCCTTCCAGCTGGCTTGCAAATGGTCGGTATTTCTGCCCAGTTGGAATTTGAGCCTGAAACAGTGCATAAAGGGCTTCTGGGGTCTTCCTCCTCCTGTAATTAGCTGGACGTCGCGATATGACTGAAATACTGTTAAAAGCGGCTTAAAATCATATATTAGACATTTTGACAGGAAAAAACAGTATGACTAGTGACAAAGAGCTTGAATCCACATCAGATGCCATGTTTTGCTGCATTTGATCTCGATTTAAGCAGTGTGCAATGTAAGCCAATTTTCCTCCCTATAACAACTCCCTCCGAACAACAGGCTAAAGGTGCATTCTGCTTTACATTCAACCTACTTTAAGTGGTCACCTGTCTTCAATACTAGAAACATGCTCTTGAGTTAAGGTGCATTCTGCTTTACTTTCAGCCTGCTTTAAGCTACAATTTGGCAAGATATAGAGACTATTTCTTATGGTACATATTCATGACTGTACAGATTGGAACTATATTCTTCTGTGGTTGAATGAATTAAAGGCGAAAAAGGCATATTTACAGGGTAATGGGTTAAACGTAAAGCAATAAGAGCACCAATAATGGAATATTTCAGCCCCTGTTTCAGATTGTCTGAAGATAAAGGCAATTACTACCCATAGGGACAGACTTATTTTATGGTAATGTTCAGATCATGTCTGATAAATAAATGGGAAAAAAATGCATAATAGCATTATCAGGCATTAAAACGTCATTGTTCTATAGGGAGCTGGGTCTAGAAGGCTAAATATTGTTGGAAAATGAGTGGGAAATTGATCAAAATACTTATGCCCGAATCGTGTCTAGAATTGTATCATGTTAACCCATTACTCCATAACCTATTTCTAGTTATGAAGACAGGTGACCACTTAAAGCAGGTTGAAAGTAAAGCACATTCTGATTTACTTTCAGCCTGCTTTAAACTACTATCTGCAAAGATATAGAAACTATTTCTTTCTTGGCATATTCATGACTATAAATTTCATCAAATGTGTTGCGTCAACCTTATAGAGTTAGCTTCATTTAAAAAGTTTTCATTAACACTACAGTAACACCTCTCTCTTACAACCACTTGAAAGAAGGCTAATTAATTAAAAAGATAGGTGGGAGCTTTTAACAGCCACTTGTCTTCAACACAACATAACCCTTTCCTCCATAGAAGCACCTTTTAGCGCATTCAGTTTATTCCTCCACTTTTTAAAATAGTTCCAATTTATACTGTCATGAACATGTACCATAATAGATATTTTCTATATCCTAGCAGATGGTAGCTTAAAGCAGGCTGAAAGTAATGCAGAATATGCAATCAGGTGCATTCTGCTTTACTTTCAACCTGCTTTAAGTGGTCACCTATCTTCAAAACTAGAAACAGACTATGGAGTAAAGGGTTTAAATAATTAGTCATAATAGAGAGGTTTTAAAGCGACTCGCAACCAGATGGTGCATTAAAAATAGTAATTTGTAAATATGTGTCAAACGCTTATATAAATGGTAAAGAATTAGTTTATGATAAGAAATTCTGTTTAAAAAAATGTATTTCAATAAAAAAAAATATTGGTCTCTGGTGGGATTCGAGCCCGGGGCCCGGCATTGGCGGACAGAAGGCAAAATAGGGGAAACCGCTTAGACCAATGGACCACGGAACTATCCGTTTATCTCGGATCGATTTAACGTATTTCAATGTGTAGCCATCGAAAGTGCATACAACTTCGTAATTCGGCTCGTGTTTATGTCTGAGCCCGTGTAGAGAAGCAACAACAACAGCTATACCGTCTACTAGTCGGTATAGAAAAACGATGCAAAATATCTAAAAATCTAAGATTCGGTGACGATTCTTGAGACTTTTTTTGGACTGATCATATTTTTTTAATGTCAGAAGCCAAATAATGCCACAAATTTGCTTTTATTTGAGTATTTTATTTTATTTTGACAAGTACACCATCCGGTTGCGAGTCCCTTTAATGTATTTCTCATTGCAGTATTTTAAAATAACTTTTGCTTCTTTGTGATGCAATGTCAAATTTTATTATAGAATTCTTTTATTTTTATATGATTTGCAATGTTGTATTTCAGGGTCTGAGGCCAAATACAACATACTTCTACATCCCTATAAGCAAAACTATAAGTAATGGAGAGTTCTACTTCACCACACCACCAGATGGAACTGTGAGTATAAGTCACTATCATATGCAGGGACATATTACTTAACTTTTACCCCATAGCCATATTCCTATATGCAAAACTATAAGTAACGTAGAGTTCTACTTCACCACTCTTCTATACGGAACTGTAAGCATAAGTCATTATGATATGCAGGGAAATAAGCAAAACTATAAGTAACAGAGAGTTTTACTTCACCACTCCTCCACATGGAACTGTGAGTATAAGTTATAATCATAATACAGGGAACTAAGCAATACTATAAGTAACGGAGAGTTCTATTTCACCACTCCTCCATACGGCACTGTAAGCATAAGTCATTATCATATGCAGGGAACTAAGCAAAACTATAAGTAACAGAGAGTTCTACTTCACCACACCTCCATACGGCACTGTAAGCATAAGTCATTATCATATACAGGGAACTAAGCAAAACTATAAGTAACAGAGAGTTTTGCTTCACCACTCCTCCACATTGAACTGTGAGTATAAAATATTATCATATACAGGGAACTAAGCAAAACTATAAGTAACAGAGAGTTTTACTTCACCACTCCTCCACATGGAACTGTGAGTATAAGTTATTATCATATACAGGGAACTAAGCAAAACTATAAGTAACGGAAAGTTCTACTTCACCACTCCTCCATACGGCACTGTAAGCATAAGTCATTATCATATACAGGGAACTAAGCAAAACTATAAGTAACAGAGAGTTTTACTTCACCACTCCTCCACATGGAACTGTGAGTATAAGTCACTATCATATGCAGGGACATATTACTTAACTTTTACCCCATAGCCATATTCCTATATGCAAAACTATAAGTAACGTAGAGTTCTACTTCACCACTCTTCCATACGGAACTGTAAGCATAAGTCATTATGATATGCAGGGAACTAAGCAAAACTATAAGTAACGGAGAGTTCTACTTCACCACTCCTCCATACGGCACTGTAAGCATAAGTCATTATCATATGCAGGGAACTAAGCAAAACTATAAGTAACGGAGAGTTCTACTTCACCACTCCTCCATACGGCACTGTAAGAACAAGTCATTATCATATAGAGGGAACTAAGCAAAACTATAAGTCACGGAGAGTTATGCTTCACCACACCTCCATACGGCACTGTAAGCATAAGTCATTATCATATGCAGGGAACTAAGCAAAACTATAAGTAAAGGAGAGTTCTACTTCACCACTCCTCCATACGGCACTTTAAGAACAAGTCGTTATCATATACAGGGAACTAAGCAAAACTATAAGTAACGGAGAGTTCTACTTAACCACACCTCCACATGGAACTGTAAGCATAAGTCATTATTACACCTCGTTTTCAGTTTTAATTTTGAATTCCCTTAGACCAAAATGAAACATTTTGCATGTCTATTACATCTATAAAAAAATACTGTCACTCTATATGATATTCTTTTTGCTACGTGACCGTGGCAGAAAATCTATAAGGGCAGGTAACTCCTTATCAGCTTTTAGCATTTTCTGTACGAGTTGCTTCCTTTTGTCCACTCCTTACAAACATTTAAGCATCTAGACAACTTTGTCATGCTTTTTCTGACCTAGATTAATGTACTAAACATGGCATCCAAATAATTTGCCACAATTTCGGAGGAGGATATTTGCCAACTAGACAATGAAAAAGACATTGTGTCTTCAATTTACTTGTCCTAAATGTTCTTCTTTTGTTTTTGTAATGATATAAACAATGTGACGTCGTTTCTTGCATTACGTGCATGGGGGCTCTAAATTGGTATTCACAACATATTTTATAAAATACGAAACAAGACGATTCCACAGCCAGGGTTAAAAAGCTTGGTGTAATAAAATAAATATAAGATTGCAGTTTGCGTGACATTCAAATTGTCAACCCTCAAAAACAAGAATGTCACCCTCAGCTTCGCCTCGGGGTGAAATTCTGTTTATCCTACCTCCTACAAGTTTCTAGCTATCCGATTGGTGAATTGGCGTCACGTGAAAGCCGTGTATTTTCCATCCACTGCTTTCAGCAACCTAATAATATTGGCCCGGGGGCAACAGATCTTATGCACGTGAAAACGTTAGCAACGTAACGTTCAAAATGGCTAACGTTCAATGAAGATTACGTCATTTGGTTTCTATAACGGCCGCGCTTATGTAAACATTCAAACAATTCACATATTCGTTGATTTTGTACCAGGTACAGTGGAGAAAACGTTATTCTTTCCAAATAAACGCGTTTACGCTTAAAACTAAAAAATCCATTGCAAACAGTTTGGAGCCAGATCAGACGCCCGGGTGATCCCGGGTCTGATCAGGCTCCAAACTGTTTTCCAGTTGTATAAAGATGAATAGTCAGAGTTGTCAAAAGGTTGTTATTTTGTACATTTAGTACGATGCGTTTGCGTTTCGTTTAAACGGGAAAGAATAACATTGACCCCACTGTATACAATAAACAAGTCATTATAAAACGGTTGCTGATTAAGATGTATACAGTTTTTGGGCCGTAAACATTATGTCACGCACTAATGTTAAGATAATGATTGATGACGTAATGTTTTCATATTATATGACAGTGACCGGCTTTAATCTATTTTGTCAAGAATAAAAGGTAGTCGGTAGGATAAAAACGTTACACAGTGTTCAGGTGACCTAATATGGAATATACACTGCCAGTAAATTCCATATGGGACTCGAGCTCCGCTCTCGTCCCATATGGAATTTACTGGCAGTGTATATTCCATATTAGGTCACCTGAAAACTGTGTAACTTATATTCTCTGGTTGACAAATATATTATCATATGCATGGAAATATCACTTAACCCTTTACACCATAGTCTGTTTCTAGTATTGACCACAGATGACTACTTTTTGCAGGTTGAAAGTAAAGCAGAATGTGCTTTATATAATACAATATTGAAATTACACAGGAAGAGGACAATTAAAATTTTGAATACTTCTGAACTTGTTCCTGTTGTTTTGCTTCTTGTAATACATTTGTAGTGACTGATAAGTTTGAAAATTAAAATTATTTACCCTTAAAATGCTTACTAGATGTAGTTTTGCTGGAAGCATGCAATGAACAGTGAAATTGCGATGCCAATCAAGCATATTAAAACTTTATTTTGTATTTTGCCCTACAGGAGTGGCAGCCAGAGTTTATGATCTATGGTGACTTAGGAGTACATTCTGAAAGTATTCCTAAACTGGAACTAGAGGCCATGAAGAAGAGGTTCACAGCTATACTGCATGTGGGGGACTTTGGCTATGATATGTCACAAGTTTATTTAGTTTATTTTGTATTTTGCCCTATAGGAGTGGCAGCCAGAGTTTATGATCTATGGTGACTTAGGAGTACATTCTGAAAGTATTCCTTAACTGGAGCTAGAGGCCATGAAGAAGAGGTTCACAGCTATACTGCATGTTGGAGACTTTGGCTATGATATGTCACAAGTTTATTTAGTTTATTTTTTATTTTGCCCTATAGGAGTGGCAGCCAGAGTTTATGATCTATGGTGACTTAGGAGTACATTCTGAAAGTATTCCTAAACTGGAGCTGGAGGCCATGAAGAAGAGGTTCACAGCTATACTGCATGTTGGGGACTTTGGCTATGATATGTCACAAGTTTATTTAGTTTATTTTGTATTTTGCCCTATAGGAGTGGCAGCCAGAGTTTATGATATATGGTGACTTAGGAGTACATTCTGAAAGTATTCCTAAACTGGAACTGGAGGCCATGAAGAAGAGGTTCACAGCTATACTGCATGACGGAGACTTTGGCTATGATATGTTTGAGAATATAACTTCTGGGCCAAACACAGGCGAAAATGTAAGTTATTTCTGAACACTTCTTTTAACTCTTTTAACACAAAGTAACTTTTGTTGGTTATTATATTCCCTTGTGGATATTTTAAGTTATCTCAACATAAACCAGTCTACTTGGAATTCTGGGTAGTTGAATAAATACTGGTCTAAATTAGCAAACAGTGTAGACCCAGATCAGAGGGCCCTCTGATCTGGGTCTACACTGTTTACAAATGTCAAAAGTATATTTCAAACAGGTCAATGGTGTTGAAAACATTAACTCTTTCCTCCATAGCCAAAGTGCAAATCAGTTATATCCAGTGGCAGGTGATTGCTTAAAGCAACATGAAAGTAAAGCAGACGGCTCCTATAGAAGCTTCTTGCTATACTTGCATCTTGCTTTGTTCCATTACCCCATAGCGTGTTTCTAGTTTTGAAGACAGTCGCATTCTGCTTTACTTTCAACATGTTTTAACCCTTTCCCACATAGCATATCTCTATAGTATTGAATATAGGTGTTCACTTAAAGCAGGTTGAAAGTAAAGCAGAATGCGCTTAAGCACATTCTGCTTTACTTTCAGCCTGCTTTAAACCATCATCTTCTAGAATATAGAAAATATTCCGTATGATACATATTTATGACTGTATAAATTGGAACTATTTTCTTCAGTGCAGGAATAAACTTAATGCGCTAAAAGGCACTTCTATGGGGGAAAGGGTTAAGTTACCATCTGCTAGGATTTAGAAAATATTTCATATGGTACATGTTCATGACTATAAATTGGAACTATTTTGTTAAGTGAAGGAATAAACTGAATCCGCTCAAAGGCATTTATATGGGGAAAATTAATTATATTGTCCTTGACAGTCAATGTAGAGAGTGCAACAGTACAATGTAAGTGGAGTCGTGGACGATACATTTGAGCAGCTGATACAGTGGAGAAACTGTTATTCTTTCCCAATAAACGCGTTTACGCTAAAACTATTATTTTCACTGCAAACAGTTTGGAGCCAGATCAGACGCCGGGTAACCCGGCGTCTGATCAGGCTCCAAACTGTTTGCCACCAAGATAAAGATGCATTATCAGAATTGTCCAAAAGTTGTACTTTTCTACGTTTTAGTGTTTTGCGTTTGCGTACGTTTGCGTTTAAACGGGAAAGAATAACAGATTTTGCACTGTACCAGCAGATGTCCCTAGAATATGTCAGTTAACTCTTTCACTGCCATAGTCGCATAGAGTCGACTTTGCAAACAGTTTTGATCCTGATCAGAGTCAGAGTAGCTTGGCATCTGATCTGGATCAAAACTATTTGATACACGTTTCGATATTTCTTATGTTATACTCTTTTAAATGTATCTTTGAAATGATATTGCAGACAATACTATTGAAGTAGATGACAAAACGGTTTAGGGGTAAAGAGACCTCACAATTAATTTGGTGCCGAAATGTTAACCTGTTCCTCATTAGAAGTCACTTTTGACATCTCTAATTATTCCTCATAGAAATACCTATAAACCCATTCCCAAATAAATACGCCTTTTTACACATTTCATTTCGCTAAACAAAATAGATCCAATTTTTACAATCATGGATATGTATCATTAGAAATGTTTTCTAAATTCTAGCAGATAATAGCTTAAAGTAGGTTGAAAGTAAAGCAGAATGCGCCATAAGGCACATTCTACTTTACTTTCAACCTGCTTTAAGTGGTCACCTGTCTTCAAAACTAGAAACAGGCTATGGGGTAAAGGGTTAACCTGATAAAGAGCAATTACAAACTTTTAATGCATCCTGACAAGGGAATGCTGAATGTAGGAGCTTTCTTCATACTTTTTATCCTGCATTAAATGGTCCTCAGGCCTGTCCTATGTGATCTTGTTGCTACAAGTGGTTGCTTAATATAAGTATGACTGTAGATACCATCAATACTGAACCCATTATACCTGTATCACCTGCTGAACTGCTTTATTAGCTCACCTAGGTGAGCTTTTAGGATCGCTGGATGTCCGTCCGTGCCTACGCTAGGATATTTATGTGGCTAAAATTCTTAGCCCCATAATAGAAAAACATTAACCTGGCCATCTTGTGACATTAACCTGGCCATTTCTTGTGACATTAACCTTGCCAGTTGTGGGACATAGGGTTAGGGGTAGGGTTAGCCTCCAGATCATTCTATTCCAAGTTAGAGCAAAAAGAAATTGTCTCTTGTGTGGCTAGCCACGCAAGAGAAAACAATAGAAAATAGCCACATAAGTATCGTAGCGTAAGAACGTCCGTCCGTCCACAATTGTTCGTTAACACTCTAGCAGGTTCAAATCTCATTGGATCTTGATGAAACTTGGTCACAATGTTTGCCTAAATGAAATCTAGGTCAAGTTTTCAAGCTACAAGTTTCATTGGATCTTCATGAAACTTCATCAATATGATTGCCTCAATGAAATCTAGGCCAAGATTGAATGTGGGTCATGTCCGGTCAAAAACTAGGTCACTAGGTCAAATCTTCGAAAAACCTTGTTAACACTCTAGAGACTACAAATTTCATTGGATCTTCATGAAACTTCATCAAAATGTTTGCCTTAATGAAATCTAGCTCAAGTTCGAATGTGGGTCATGTCCGGTCAAAAACTAGGTCACTAGGTCAAATTATCGAAAAACCTTGTTAACACTCTAGAGGCTACAAATTTCATTGGATCTTCATGAAACTTCATCAATATGATTGCCTCAATGAAATCTAGGCCAAGGTTGAATGTGGGTCATGTCCGGGCAAAAACTAGGTCACTAGGTCAAATCTTCGGAAAACCTTTCTAACACTCTAGAGACTACAAATTTCATTGGATCTTCATGAAACTTCATCAAAATGTTTGCCTCAATGAAATCTAGGTCAAGTTAAAATGTGGGTCATGTCTAGTCAAAAACTAGGTCACTAGGTCGAATCATCGAAAAACCTTATTAACACTCTAGAGACTACAAATTTCATTTGATCTTCATAAAACTTGATGAAAAGGTTTGCCTCAATGAAATATAGGTCAAGTTCAAATGTGGCTTATGTCTTGTCAAAAACTAGGTCACTAGGTCAAATCATCCAAAAACCTCGTTAACACTCTAGAGACTACACAATTCATTGAATCTTCATGAAACTTGAACAAAATGTTTGTCTCATTGAAATGGAGGTCAAGTTAGAATGAGGGTCATGCCCGGTCAAAAACTAGGTCACACGGTGTACATGGTTACATGGTTACCAGGTGAGCGATTTAGGGCCATAGTGGCCCTTGTGCTACAGGCAGTATTGCAAACTTCAAACAGAGCTCCAGATGAGGGGAGTATTTCAAAAACAAAATCTTTATTCTTTCCCAATACACCTTCATGGCTCAAGATAAGAGGAAGTAAACCACACAAATCAAGAATTTTCTCACTTATTTCAATAACAAACCCTATGTTGTTACTACTCATTAGAATCGCCTCTTTGAGACGATTCTAATGAGTAGTAACACCATAGGATTTTGGTGCTGAAATAAGTGAAATATGTTGGATTTGTTCAGTTTACTCACTCTTATCTGGAGCCCTTTTCAAAGAAACCCTCATAACTGTACAGGGTCTTGTACTGGAAAACTAGGCAGTTGTGAACTCTCTTTCTTTTTTTTAAAAAGAAGACATATAGATAGTGTTAAAGACAGGGAGCAGTTTAAAAATCATGATGAAAGTAAAACAGAAAGCTCACTCAACAGAAGGCCCATGAGAAGTCTAGGGTTGAATGTCTAAAACAGTCACCTGTTCTTAGAGATATTAATAAATGGTTTGTTAACCCTCTCCCTTTTATGCCTTTAATTTATTCCTCCAATGAAGAAAATAGTTCAAATTTATACAGTCATGAACATTTACCTTAAGAAATATGTTCTCAAATCTAGCAGAACACAGCTTAAAGCAGACTGGAAGTAAAGCAGAATGCGCCTTGAGGCGCATTCTGCTTTACTTTTAACCTGCTTTAAGTGGTCACCTGTCTTCAAAACTAGAAACGGTTTATGAGGTAAAGGGTTAATGCAAGTTTGACTGTAGGTTATTTACCATCAATACAAGACCCATCATCCCAGTAACATCTGCTGTAACTGCTTTACGCTTCAGGCAGTATTGCAAACTTCAAAAGAATCATATCAATTGTACAGGTAAATTCTGATATGACAACTAAAGTCCTATTTATTGATTGTCTAAGACACATGACAGTTGGAAGTAGGGTAAACATTAAGCAGACAGGTACTTTAGAAGCTTTCTCGTCTAATTTCATTTTGATTTACCCCTATACCCCATAGCCTGTGTCTAGTTTTGAAGATAGGTGACCACTTAAAGCAGGTTGAAGTTAAGCAGAATGCGCCTTAACCCTTTCCCCCATAGAAGCGCCTTTTAGTGCATTAAGTTTATTCCTTCACTGAAGAAAATAGTTCCAATTTATACAGTCATAAATATGTATCATACAAAATATTTTTTATATTCTAGCAGATGATAGCTTAAAGCAGGCTGAAAGTACAGCAGAATGCGCTTAAAGCGCATTCTGCTTTACTTTCAACCTGCTTTAAGTGGACACCTTTATTCAATACTAGAGATATGCTATGTGGGAAAGGGTTAAGGCACATTCTGCTTTACTTACAACCTGCTTTAAGATACCATCTGGTAGAATATAGAAAATGAAATTGGAACTAGTTATACACTTGGTGTATACATTGCCTGTGTCAGCTTGGCTGGTACAGTCAAACCTGTGATAAACGACAATTGAATGAATAAGAATACCAGCAGTGACAGCGACGAGTATACTTGTCATTTACAAACAGTGTACCTGTGAGGATTATATTTGTCCTATGCAAACAGTGTAGATCCTGATCAGAGGGCTCCTTAAGTAGCCCTCTGATCAGGTCTACACTGTCTGTCATTTTGAAATATATTGTTCAAATCAACTCTAAAAATTAAAAAATGGACTAGACTTATTTTGAAATTGGAATTGTCCATTAAAAGTTTCAGGGGTGAATGGGTTAAAGAGAGGTGACAGCTTAAAGTAGGATAAAAGTAATGCAGAGGGCTACTATAGCATTACCTTTGTCCTGCATTATATGCTACCATATAAAAACTACAAATGTATCATCTTTAAGTTGTCACTTAATACAGGTTTGACTGTAGTCCTGTAACAGCTGATTCTGTTTACATATTGTTTACGTCATTGTCCATACCAGCATTCTTTATACATCCACACCGTGAAAATTTCCTGGAATATTTAAATTTCGCAACAATTTTCCACTGTAAATAGAACTCAGGCTCTTTCTTTTTTTCACCCTTTTCTCCATATAAGCACCTTAGAACGCTTACTGATTGCTATGGAAGTAAGTTACTTAAGTTGAACATACCCATATTTTAACCTTAGCAATGAGTATACTCATCACTAACAAACAGTGTACCTGTGAAGAATACACTTGTCTTGTGTAAACAGTATAGATCCTGCAAGATCCCTCTGACCAGGGTCTGCACTGTCAGTCATTTTGCAAAACATTGTTCAAGTCAACCCATTATAGTAAAAAATGGACCAGATTTAATTGGAAATTGAATTGCCCATTTAACATTTCGGGGGTGAATGAGTTAAAAGGTAGCCATGCAATGTCATATCTTTAAAATACATTTATAAATATGCACAACTTACATGAGCATGAGTTGCCCAATATCATTAATTTCAGCACAATTAAACAATTGCTAGGATAGAAATTCATGTGTAGTCACACCATAGGGTTTGGTGCAGAGGAAAAATTTAAATCATTGGAAATCTTTTCATCCCTCTTATCTGGAGTCTTGGGATTACAGTACAATAAAAAACAACCAAGTTTTCATTGATAATACATTGTTGATCATCAAACACAGCAACACAAAAATGGCTCATTATGTTGCTTTGAAATTTGCAAGGCATTCATAAGATTGGAATCACTAGCATAAGGTCTGGCCTAGTGTAGGCTGTATATCAATAGTGATGTGAGGTTTGTTATATGAACAGCTGTTTCCCACAATCAGATGCTACATATTGATTTATACAGTCAATTTTTTACTTAGTAGCCATAAAAAATGATGAATAATTTATATTTAAGACAGGTTAGAGCTTAATGCAGGATAAAAGTAAAGCAGAAAGATCCTCACCCCTTTCTCCCATAGAAGCACCTTTTAGCGCATTCATTTTATTCCATCACTGAGGAAAATGGTTCAATTTTATACAGGTGTATAACCATGTACCAAAAGAAAAAAATTCTATATACTAACAGATTCTATATACTAAAACATGCTGAAAGTAAGTCAGAATGCGCCTTATGGCACATTCTGCTTTACTTTCATCCTACAATAAGCGCTCACCTGTTTTCAAAACTAGAAATTGGCTATGGGGTAAAGGGTTAACATAAGTTAGACTGAACTACCATCTGTCTGAAATAGGAAAACTATAGATGTTATTATTGGTAATAGTCCGGCCGCGGACACGTTTAACCTTGCTTGGAGTTGTATAGAAAATGTTTTTGTGGTTTTTGGTAGAATAGACCCTCAGCATCAAGGATCCGATGTATGACCGCCGGTCATCCTTGAGCGTTTCGAGATATTCAAGATGGCGTCCAAGATGGCCGCCATCATATATCTGGCTAACTGTTAGGTTTGATTCAATAAGCTATAACGGAATTTCCAGCAAATTATTGTTCAATTTTATCGTTGATGACATTATTAAAGTTCTAAATAGAAATAAAAATAATCTATAATTCAAAATGGCGTCAAAAATGGCTGACAAAGTACTATTTTTATGTAAAATAAAATGCAAAGTATGTGCGTTACTTTACAAGGCTACGATTTGCTCCAGTTTTTTCCGTCGTGATAATAAAATTGTTCATAATTAATAATAAAGCATGACAAGATCAATTTGGCGATTAATTCATTCATAAATGAATTATAAGAGACTGTCACTAGAATAGAGTATGCATAAAAACCATACTGCCTAATTTTACATTGAGGCAGTTCATGCATAACGATATAAAGTGCAATAAATACTTCAGATTAACAGAAAAGTAATTAGTCAAGTCAAAACTCAAATATTTTCAATTTGTTCATAGAACCCAATTACCTACCTACCTGTAATATATAAATGTCAATGTATTTCACGCAAAGAATACTGAAAGTGTCGTAAAAAAAAGTTCTGTGTTTCCATTACTGTGATATTTGTCACCACATGTCACCTTTCTTGTTAAATAGTTCAATTACATGTGAGCTCCTTAGGAACAAGGAAATAAATTGGTAGAATGGATACCAATTATTTTTCTTGGGATGAAAGCCTCCTGAGGATGTGGTGGCACCCCTTTGAAACCAGATAACTGTGTACAGTATCTCTCAGTATAAAACTATGTTCATTTTTCCTTTTCATTAAGCCTTTTAACATGTATTCTGTGAGTTTCTAATCTGGTACTGCTGCTGCAAAGAATCATATTATCTTTGAAATATTGCTAAATGAGTACATGGCTACACAGACACTTGACTGAACAGTCTTTTGGCTTAACCATAGATTAGAATAAGAAAGAAAGACATCACACATATAATTTCAAATATAAAATTTGCATATCTTAATTCCTGAATTACCAAAGTAAACAGAACCTCGGTACAGTTACTGTCCAATTCAGTCACTACAAAAGTGGTCATCTTGTATAATAAGTGCAAAACTCATGACATGATGATATACTGCAAGGCCGCTGGCCTATCAGGGGTGATAGCCGAGATGATTAAAGCAGCTTCGGAATATAGGGGATTTGAGATGTGAAGACTGCTGACTGATGCGATTTGCAGTAATTGTGTGATATCTGAGGACAGGGAGGCAAATTACATCCTCAAACAATAAAAAGGTGAAGATGACTCGCATGAGCGACACTTATGATGTGTTAAAGCTCAAGGACCAGACAATAAAGTTGATGAACCGATTAAAAAGATACCCCTGTGCTTGAGATTATCAACATTTATGCATGTAGTTTGGCGTTGTTAAGGGTAGAGGTACTATTGATTCCTTCTTCACCATGTACCATCTATAGAAAAAGTAAAAGGTCGAAATCAAGCCTTTACATGTGGCCTTTGTTGATCTGGAGAAATCTGAATGAGGGGAGATCCTTTGAAAGCACAGAAAACAAAGCAAATACTGAAAATTGCAGACTAGGTTTAATTGAGTCTGTTCATGAGCAATACTGAAAATATGCAACAGTGCTCACGCCCCCTAGCACCGGCTTAAGCGGAATTCAAATTTCAACTGTAAATGCGCTGAAATCAATGATTCCAAAGGACCAGAAAGTATAACAACACTGAGAATGAAGTACGGGGCGACTTTTTACAGCCGCCACACAAGCACTTAACATCTTAAAGCCTTTAGATTCAATACCAAGAATGAGCTTTTGGTTTGTGGAATGCAATTTGCATGTCAAACAGAGTTTGAAAACCGCTTACATGAAGTGGGCAGTACTACGAGAAGTTTTTGTGTATGGTTCACATTAGGTATTTGATCTCAACCATCTGCTGTACCAGTGCTTGATGTTCTGCTCTAATAGTGTATGAGGCTCTGTCACAAGAGTCCAGCAAAGGTGTTCAGTTGGCGCTTCTGTGAACACAAACTCACTGACAGAGTAACCCAAAAAGCTGGATGGAAGGGTGTATTTAAACCGATATGACTGAGAGTTAACATGAAGAATACTTGGCTCATGATCTCAGAGTGGTCATTGGCTTGGTCTTCGTCGAGACTTGAGGGAATGTTCCTGTGCTGACTGTCAGATTGGAGCAAATTCAATTGCAGTAGTTATGTGACATTAATTGTAGAATTACAAGCAGTGCAGACTTTGTATATCCATGACGTCAGGACTAAAATCGTCTTTTTGATGGAAGACCAGTTACTCAGTTAGGTGTCGATGAGGCTACGTTTTATGTCTAGAATAGCTTCTGTAACATGTTGTTTGCTAGAAGAGGATGCGAGCTTGTCATAATCACAGAACACTACACTGCCTAGGAAATTTCAAAGAAATGCCTAGCACAATTATAGTCTTTGAGACTCGTAGAGTAGTGTTCAACACCTGTTTGTTAATTTTGTAATTTAATATGGAGGCTATTCATTAATGTCGTCTGCCCAATACTTGCAGACAGTTTGCAGAAATGTAGCCTGTGATCAGTTGAATATGTGGCGTTAAACATGACGAGGAGGTCCCACAAGTAATGAGAACTAAAGGTTTGGGATGTTATGGACAGGTGGAGTGTGCCACTTCATGCATTAACTCAATCACGAGGAGGGCCATTCTGCGCTTTAGATTTAGTAGGAGACCACAATCGCCATGATCAGACTATGGAAGAGATGACCAGGTCCTGGGTGTCCTTTAGTGACAGAGGAGCATATAAATCAGGTTTGAAGACATTCTAGCCACATTCAGCCTAACCCAGTTGCTAGGGCACCCACAGCAGTTGAGAAATAAACGCAGGATCATGTCAAGAACAACTAACTTAATTGCAAGCTATATAACAAACCTGGCATGACCTTTTTTTAATTATTAATTACAGTGTGCAATTTTATTCCCTCCTAATAAGAATATTCATTTATATAATAGTACAATATACATGTGCTTATTTATAAACGTACTGTATATCGACACCAATATGTTTATAAACTCCTTTTCATAGGTTGTTGTGTGCGGCATACTCATTTTCAAATTCACAATACATGCAGAAACAGGAATAGTATCCAATTTATATTACATCCGCCATAATACTACTTTTTGAAAAACATATAAAACAAAAACACTGACTTTGGCAGCCATTCTGATTGCCATTTTGAAAACGAATCATATTATTCATGTTCAAAACACAAAATAACATCAATGGTGACTCAAACTTAGATTAATCTCATATTTTGAAATTTTCTGCAGAATGCGATGATTAAGATAGATCGACATAAGACTTATCTTTCAGAAACAGTTATTTCATAATTCTGATTTATTCTTCTTAAAAGCATTCGTTTGTCTTAAAAAGAGGCTAAAAAGAATGGTATGCTTGTTGGATAGATTATGTACTCACTTTTTACATTTATTTTACATTAAGTAAATTTTAAAGCTCCATATCTTTTGAAGTACTTCATCAACTCCAGTTTTGTTTGAGATTTTTAGGGCTCATACGTTCACCAATGTATTCCAGTAAATCAGTTATATTAAATGACACATGTAACGAAAATGAAACCCACAAAGTTCATTCTTATTTCAAATCAAAGGGAGTTAATTTGATATAAGAAGACTTTCTAGTCTTGATAACGCCGTGAATATCGTGATGAATGAAAGTCTAATGTGATTTTATTTTCTTTAAGCAAAGGTTCTAGAGACTGAATGTAAGCACCATTGTATCTCTTCTATGGAGAACGTTTCTAATAAAAAATGTTGTTTTCCGGAAAGAGTTATCGACCTTTCTATTTTCAATACAATGTGCCAGCTATTTAGCCACAATGATAAGTTTATGTTTGAGACGCTGATAATTAAGAATACAAATGTTGGTACTTTCCTGTTGTTTTTGCTTATTATATAATATTGAAAACAAATATCTGTTTTGCATATTTTGTCGACCATTTTTGACGCCGTTTGGAAATTAACAGTATTATTTCCTCTGTTTTTGTTTCAAACATCTGAGAAGTATTGAACTACGTTTAATCTTGTTTACAGTTGAAAATTACCTCATCAGAACTGAAAGCATTTTCATTTTTATTCCCGCAACCATCTTGGACGTCACCTTAATACTTTGTCGGCCATTTTGAATAAAGGATTATAAATATTTCCATTTTGAACTTTAATAATGTCAAAGGTTATGAAAGTGAACTACAATCTGCTGAAACAATCCTTCAAATGTATTGAATCAAACCCAAGAGCTAGTCATTTTTTACATCATTATGCATGAATTACCTCAAAGTAAACTTAAGCTTTATGGTTTTTATGCATACTGTATTCTGGTGACAGTCTCTAATAATTCATTTATGAATGCGTTAATTGCCAACTAGATCTTTTCATGCTTTATTTATTAATTATGAACAATTATATTATCACGACGGGGAAAAACTTGAACAAATCATAGCCTTGAAAAGTGTCATTTTCATTTTATTTTACATAAAAATGGTACTTTGTCGGTCATTTTGGACGCCATTTTGAATTATAGATCTAGATCATTTTTATTTCTATTTAGAACTTTAATAATGTCATCAAAGATGAAATTGGACTATAATTTGCTGGAAATTCCGTTATAGCTTATTGAATAAAACCTAACATTTAGCCAGATATATGCTGGCGGCCATCTTGGACGCCATCTTGAATATCTCGAAATGCTCAAGGATGACCGGCGGTCATACATCGGATCCTTGATGCTGAGGGTCTATTCTACCATAAACCACAAAAACATTTTCTATACAACTCCAAGCAAGGTTAAACTAAAATAGCCTTATCTGCTACCAGACTATAACTTCAAAACTGTACTGCTCTGTATAGATTATCACACTGTATATATTTACCACCTCAGTGAATAATTACCATTAGAAATATGAGTCAAATGCCTGTATCACAGAGCCATATAGGATAACAGAAGACTAACGACTCTAACCTTTGAAAAGCAGATTCCTTAGAAAACCCAAAGTCACTAAAAACAAACAAATTTCTCTTTAATAGTACCTGAAGTCCTAATATTAATTTTGTCCGACTGGTTGACCAACTACTTAATGAAGATGCATAGCTAGCTCTTAAGACAGGTGACTGCTTACTGCAGGATATAAGCAATGTAGAAAATTTCTAAAGGAGCTTTTTGCTTTACCTTCAGCCTGCTTCAAAATCTTTAACCTGTTTCTAGTTTTGGAGGCAGGTGATCACTTCAAGCAGGTTGAAAGTAAAGCAAAATGTGCCTAAAGGTGCATTCTGCTTTATTACTTTCAGCCTGCATAAGCTATCATCTGCTAGAACATACAAGATATTTCTTATGATACATATTCAAAACTGTATAAATTGGAATTATGTTCTTCATTGGAGGAATTGATTAATGGAGCAAAAATGCATATCTATGGTGTAATGGGTGAGACTTCCCGTATGATTTATATGCTTATCATGAATTGGGAGGGGAGTGGGTAATTGGCTTAGGTATAGTGTCATTGGGACAGTCTGTCTGCTTGTCTCGCTCACTTTTCTACCTGCCTGTCTATTTTAAGTCTGTGTTTTTGTTGTTTCATGATTTTGGTCTGTTTATGGCTAATGCTGATATTTGTTGTTTCCAGGTTGGTGATGTTTTTATGCGCCAGATTCAAGAAATGGCCTCTCACATTCCATATATGGTCAGCCCAGGAAATCACGGTATGGGAAACAGCAAACACTAACTAATACTGGTCCTATTGCAAACTGAAATTTTGCAGATTTTTCATATTCAGGCCATGCATTAATAAGAGGCCAGAATTATTAAAAAACTTGCTGGTATGCATCACTACTATGTAAGGAAATTTGTAATGCACTTTAGTCTTGCTTCAGTAAACAATACCATAGTTTCACTTTCGATTCTTTTTGCAAAAGGACATCTTGTTCTGCAGAATTCCTTTGTAAAACATGTATACTGCATGAGCACAACTACAGTAAAACCTCTCCATAATGACCACTAAATTACATTAGAAGCTTTCTGTCTTACTTTTAACCTTGCTTTATGCTGCCACCTGTCTTTCATATAAGCAAGTAGCATTCTTTTAGTAGTTGTAATAAAGAGGTCTTACTGTATGTGGTTTCTATTTGGGTTTTAATTATTTACAGAAATGGAAAATGGAACATTTTACCAGTACAGATACAGGTTTTCTATGCCAAACTCTGAATGGCCAATACCACTGAACAGACTGTTTTATAGCATGGACATAGGACCAGTTCACTTCCTCAGGTAAACTACATGTACATTAGGTGTCAGGCTTTGAGATTCTCTTCGGTGCCATATGACCATATATATGTATTGCATCATCATCTTTTTAGCTCACCTGGCACGAAGTGCCAAGGTGAGCTTTTAGGATCGCTGGATGTCCGTCGTCCGTCGTCTGTCTGTCCGTTCACAATTGGTTGTGAACACTCTTGCGGCTACAAATTTCATCTTATCTTCATGAAACTTCATAACAATGTTTTTCTTGATAAAATCTAGGTCAAGTTCGAATGTGGGTCATGTCCGGTCAAAAACTAGGTCACTAGGTCAAATTATAGAAAAACCTTGTGAACACTCTAGTGGCTACAAATTTCATCTGATCTTCATGAAACTTCATGACAATGTTTGTCTTGATGAAATCTAGGTCAAGTTTGAATGTGGGTCATGTCCGGTAAAAAACTAGGTCAAATTAAAGAAAAACATTGTGAACACTCAATCGGCTACAAATTTCATCTGATCTTTATGAAACTTCATAACAATGTTTGTCTTGATAAAATCTAGGTCAAGTTTGAATGTGGGTCATGTCCGGTCAAAAACTAGGTCACTAGGTCAAATTATAGAAAAACCTTGTTAACACTCTAGCAGCTACAAATTTCATCCGATCTTTATGAAACTTCATAACAATGTTTGTCTTGGTAAAATCTAGGTCAAGTTCGAATGTGGGTCATGTCCGGTCAAAAACTAGGTCACTAGGTCAAATTATAGAAAAACCTTGTGAACACTCTAGTGGCTACAAATTTCATCTGATCTTCATGAAACTTCATGACAATGTTTGTCTTGATGAAATCTAGGTCAAGTTTGAATGTGGGTCATGTCCGGTCAAAAACTAGGTCACTAGGTCAAATTAAAGAAAAATCTTGTGAACACTCTAGCGACTACAAATTGCATCTGATCTTCATGAAACTTGTTGACAATGTTTGTCATGATGAAATCTAGGTCAAGTTCGAATGTGGGTCATGTCCGGTCAAAAACTAGGTCACTAGGTCAAATCATAGAAAAACCTTGTGAACACTCTAGAGGCAACAAATCTCATTTGATTGTAATGCAATTTGGTCAGAATGTTTGCCTAATTAATATCTAGGTCAAATTCGAATATGAGTCATGTCAGGTCAAAAACTAGGTCACTAGGTCAAATCATTGGAAAATCTTGTTACCACTCTAGAGGCTACAAATCTCATTAGATCTGAATGAAATATTGTCAGAATGTTTGCCTACATCAAATCTAGGTCAAAATCAAATATGTATTGTGTCTGGTCAAAAATTAGGTCACTAGAAAAATCTTGTTTACACTCTAGAGGTTGATTGTGGGTCATGTCAGGTCATAATCTATGTCACTATAGGTCAAGTTTTACATGGTGTTCCAGGTGAGCGATTTAGGGCCATGGTGGCCCTTGTTTTATTTACATGCAGGGGTGGGAGCATTGTCCACAACAGTGGGCACCCTTCCAGGTAACTGGCTAGCTGCACGCATGGCGGTTCTTACACAGGATCTCCAGGCTTTTCTATCATGTGGGTCAACTGCTGTGAGTCCCCATTGCAGTGCCATAAAACCCAACTCAATCAATCTAATCAATTGAGATTCTCTAATTTCTTTCCATGTATATTATATGGTAATACTATGTATCATGCTTAAAAATCGTGATTTTCATGAGTACAAATAAACAGACATGATTTAATGAAATGTGTCAGAAATATTAAACTACAATGAAACCTTTTTATTACGACCACTAAAATGAAATACAGATGACAACCTAAAGCAAGGTGAATGTAAAACAGAAAGCTCCTCTAGGAGCTTTCTGTTTTTAATTCACCTTTCTTTAAGCAGTTACCTGCCTTAAACACCTGCTAATTAATACTATTAAGTAGTCGTAATAGAGTGGTTTTACTGTATGTTGGTTTCGTTTTGATAGCTATTCGACGGAGGTGTTTTGGGTTGATAATGGCAAGTATGTACAGACTCAGAGAGACTGGATTGTGAAGGACCTGAGAGAGGCCAACAAACGTCGCTACTCCACACCCTGGGTTATAGCATTTGGCCACCGACCTATGTACTGTACAAATGGTTACCCTGATGACTGCAACAAGCCTAACTCACTCGTTAGAGAAGGGTAAGTATGAGGCTACAGGTTGCCATTTTAACCCTTTACTTCAAAGATACAACTTTTGATGCATTTAATGTATTCCACCACTGAAGAAAATAGTTTCAGTTTATACAATAATGAATATGCCCATTAAGAAATGTTTCTTATATCTGAGCAGACTCTAGCTTAACCCATTACCCCATAAATACGCCTTTTTACATCTTTAATTTATTCCTCCATACAAGAAATTATTTCTGCTTTATACAATTATTATTTAATACCATCAGAAATATTTTCTGTATCGTAACAGATGGTAGCTTAAAGCAGGCTGAAAGTAAAGCAGAATGCGCCTTAAGGCGCATTCTACTTTACTTTCAACCTGCTTTAAGTGGTCACCTATATTCAAAACTAGAAACAGGCTATGGGGTACTGGGTTAAAGCAGGTTGAAAGCTAAGTAGAATGCACCTTAATGTGCATTTTGCTTTACTTTCAATCTACTCTAAGACATCACCTATATTCAATACTTGAAACTGTCAAAAAGGTTTTAGGGATAAAAGGGTTATGTAGATAATAGTAATCACAAAACCCTGTGTTGTGATTACTCATTAGAATCATCGCAACAACATGATTTTAATGGGTGGTCACATCATAGGGTTTGATGAAGATTTTAGTTTTTGAAATACTCACCTAATCTAGAGCTCTGATGGAGGTAATGCATAAAGCTCCTTTAGGCTTGAATTGGCTATACAATGTAATTTGAGGTGCAGTAAAACCTCGCTTATAATAACCAAATCAAAAGCTAATTGAAAGTATAAAAGACAGGTGACAGCTTCAAGCAAGTTGACAGTAAAACAGAAAGCTCCTTTAGGAGCTTTCTGTTTTACTGTCAACTTGCTTTAAGCAGTCACCTGTGATGAACACCTATAACTTAACACAATTTGGTGGTCATAGGTTTTACTGTATTTATTTTACTGGTGTAGGTTTGAGGAGGTATTCTACAAGTACGGTGTGGATGTTGTCCTGCAGGCTCATAAGCATGCCTACGAGAGACTGTGGCCCATGTATAAAGTTGAAGTACTGTCCTATAACTATACCAACCCACGGGCTCCAGTCCAGCTAATCACAGGAGCTGCTGGATCAAAATGGGGACCAGATGATCTGGATACCAAAAGCCATGGTAAGGCTGTATTTCCTGTACTGAAATTTGTTATAAGTATCCTCTTCACTCGTTTGTCCGGACCCCTTAGCGAAAACGGACTATAAAGGTAATCAATTTAAATGGAAACTGGGAGATACATTGAACGAATATGGAGAAAAAACAGTTTTCTAACTGAAAATAACATTTAAAGTAATCAAACAACTTGATTGTTAAACAAATACCAGTTATTCAAACTAACCTTCGGCTGTAAATGCAGCGCCGCGAATTCTTACTAGGCCGGAAGTTTGACGTCATCATCCGGGTAGCAATGACGCTTGTACACAACCGGGTCAAATTTATACTGCATATGAAAGTTCAATTTCCAGACACTTGCTACACGTAATAAACATTTAGAGTTATATTGGAAAATGTGTTATTCGGAATCATTTTACAAAGGGACAGTAAAAAAATAAGATACGTGGTCAATTTTGGTATTCATTTTTTTAATATATAATTTTCTTCAAAGTTTCTCTAAAATTCCAAGTTTTTTTGAGCATTTTTTTTCGGCTATTATCTGTCCGCATCTAATACCTAACCGGAACCGCTTTTTGCGATGACGTAGGCAAACCGCACGCGCTGTGTCAAGCGTTTTTGTGATCCTTCCGGACTCATGATAGGCTTCCGACTAGTGAGAATCGAGGATATTTGTTATATACCCATCCATGATTTATAGAGATTTCTCAGTTAGATAAGTATCATATGCCTCACAGTTGATGTCATCACTATATCACTTTTGCAGTGAGGATATCAATTTTTGTGACATCAAGTAAAATTAAACTATAAATTTTATATGTTTTCTCTTTAAACACTTCATTAAAATGTTTACAATAAATAGAATAATCAATTCCTTTGGATGAATATCCTGTGGACTCGTTTTTTAACCAGATAACAACCCAATCTCGTGATATATTTTTCATATCAATCCAAAGGAATTGATTATCCTCTATAGAATAAAATGGAAACTGTAATATATACTGGAAAGAAGCAACTTGGTTACCCGGCGTCTGTTTTGCTACGGAAATAGTTGTTTAAGAATAAACATTTTTTTGGGAAAGAATGTCTTCTCCACTGTACAAGGAAACAGGGGTCCGTCTTATCAAATATGGTACGACAAATGTTGTCGTAAGTCAGATTCTAACATTCTAATTTCTTATTTATTTCTCTATCCAATATTGTCTTGTGATATTTCTTTGGAATCGTCACAAGACAATATTAAGTGGAGAAATAAGAAATTATATATATAAACGTTTTGACTTACGACCATTTTTGTCGTACGACATTTCGTAAGACAGGCCCCAGGTTTGAAATATCCTTTTGAATATTTCAGCACCATGGTCAGCCTTCAGAATGTTTAACAAGTCATTTAACAGCTTTAGTCGACTGAAAGTGTACAATTCAACGCATTTACACTGGGAGCAGGTCTCAGCTATGGATAATAAAGTTCTCGACCATGCATGGATCATCCAACACTCGCATGCACCTTTTGATGAAACACTTAAACAACAGATAGAAAAAGAAATAAAAGAAAATAACCATAAACCAACCATAGCAGGAGACAGTTTTACAAACAAGGTTGCGAAAGCCATAAAGAGTGTGGATACCAAAGTGATTGTGGGCGTGTCTGTTGCAGCTGTCATAGTGATTTGCCTTATCGTTGTTTGTGTGATAAGGAAATGTCGTAGAAGACACAAATCCTATAGGAAGTGGGAGAGGGTTAATTATGAAAAAAATCCCGATCCAGATCTGATCAATGATTATAAAGACGTGGATGAATTCGAAGTTGATTTAAATGATGGAACAGCTAAACTGATAAGTAGCTGATAGATTGGTGTGTTGCTGATAAGAATGATCCTGAATTAGCCCATCACAGTGAAACTGCTCTAAACCGGACATGTGTGGGGACAACAAAAATGTCTGGTTGAGAGCGGTTTCCAGTTTAGAGGAGTTTTAACCCATTATCCCTTAGATTGTTTCTAATATGGAAGATAGCTGGCCACTTAACCCTTTCCCCCATAGAAGCGACTTTTAGCGTATTTAATGTATTCCTCCGCTGAAGAAAATAGTTCCAGTTTATACCTTTATGAACAATTACCATTACAAATATTTTATATAGCCTAGCAGATTTTAGCTTAAAGCAGGCTGAAAGTAAAGCAGAATGTGCCTTAAGGCACATTCTGCTCTACTTTCAACCTGCTTTAAGTGGTCACCTGAATCCAAAACTAGAAACAGGCTATGAGGTAAAGGGTTAAGGCGCATTCTGATTTACTCTCAACCTGCTTTAAGCTATCATCTACTAAAATATGGAAAATATTTCTGTTGATACATGAATGTATAAATTGCGTATTGATGGTGTAACAAACAAAAAAATGAAGGGTTGGAAACAGGACCAATTTTGTTGTCCTGTTTAGAGAGAATTCCGGTATTTAGAAGTTCTGGTTTGGAGAAGCTCCACTGTACTTCATAAATACACTTTTTTATGCTTTTAATTTATTCCCCCACTGAAGAAAAAAGTACCACTTTATTAGATCATAAATATGTACTGTAAGAAATATTTTCTATATCCTAGTAGATGGTAGCTCAAAACAGACTGAAAGTAAAGCGGAATGCGCCTTAACCCATTACCCCATTAATACGCCTTTTTACGCCTTTAATTTATTCCTTCACTCAAGAAAGTACTCCTAATTTATGCAGTCATGAATATATATTATAAGAAATATTTTCTTTATTCTAGCAGATGGTAGCTCAAAGCAGGCTGAAAGTAAAGCAGAATGTGCCTTAAGCACATTCTGCTTTACTTTCAACCTGCTTGAAGTGGTCACCTGTTTTCAAAAATAGAACCAGACTATGGGGTAATGGGTTAAGGCACATTTTGCTTTACTGTCAACCTGCTTTAAGGAGTTGCATGTCTTCAAAACATGAAACAGGCTATGGGGTAAAGGGTTAAGAGTCCACTTAAAATGTGATGAATTGATGTTTATATAAAGATAGCAGCTTGATGCAGGACAAAAGTAATACAGAAAGCTCCAAAAGGAGCTTTCTGTATTACTTTTGTCCTGCATTAAGCAATAACATGTCTATAGATCCCCGTGCCTTATCATTTAGTGGCTACTTAACACAGGTTTTACTGTATACAGATCTCATTTCATCCTTATTGTTGGTTCACAGTGCCTCTTGCTGTGTATACCACCGTGTGATTGGAGATAGGTCTAGAAATAAGGCTAAGACCATGGCTACAAATGTTGGGTTTGATGTTTAAGGTTTTTTGCCATGCCGTTGTTATAAAGCATATAAATTGTATATACTAAAACTGTGTTTTTAGTTTTATAGTTTATTTATTTGTTTCTGTATGTTTTAGATTATTTTTAAGGGTAGAGGAGATGCAGTGCTTATAATTATCCTTGTTTTGCACTTTTGACAGTTTTAAAACTTTATACCATATTGCCTGTTTCTAGTTTTAAAGACAGGTGACCACTTAAAGCAGGTTGAAAATAAAGCAGAATGCACCTTAAGGCACATTCTGCTTTACTTTCAGTCTACTGTAAGCTACCATCTGCTAGGCTATAGAAAATATTCTTATCATGCATATTCATGACTGTATAAAGTGGAACTATTTTCTTCAGTGTAGGAATAAATCAAAGGTGTAAAATATTTATGGAGTTATAGGTTAAAGTTACCCATTACCCCATAAATACACATTTTTATGCCTCTAGTTTATCCAAACAGTTTTAATTGACACACTTATGAATATGTAGCTTAAGAAATATTTTCTATATTCTAGCAGATTTTTTCTTAAAGCAGGCTGAAAGTAAACCCATTCTGTTTTACTTTCAACCTGCTTTAAGTAGTAACTTGTTTAAAAAACTAGAAACAGGCTATGGGATAATGGGTTAAGAAAAGTGGGAGCTAAAAGCAAGCTAATATTGTGCTATATTCTTTCATTAGTGTTGTTTCTGTATTTTGTTTTGATTTTATGAGTGTAAACGTTGCCGTATATATGACATCTTAACTAATATTTACAATATTGATATAAGACATTATCAGTTTTGTTGGTTAACACATTCAGTCCTATAAGTTCAAATGGACAATTCCAGTTTCCAATGAAGTCTAGTCCATTTTTGACTAGATTTAGTTTTTACAATTTATTGCAAAATGACAAACAATGCATGCTCTGTAGGAGCCCTCTGATCTAGGTCTACACTGTTTGCACATGACAAGTGCACTCTTCACATGTACACTGTTTGTAAATGAAGAGAAGTTTTGTTATTAGGGTTCAATGGGTTAAGTGTTATACATAGAGGATCTTACATGAGTGCTCATTAATTATCATTTTTAATAAACGAGTTGACTAAAACAATATGACGCGAGCCTTGGCGAGCTTTATATTTGTTTTAGTCAACGAGTTTATTAAGAATGATAAATAATGAGCACGAATGTTAGATCCTATTTATCACATAAACACTTTCAAACCCTTTTAAGTGAACTGAATCCGTAGTTTTTTGTCCCTCCGCCATATGTATTTTCCGCCAAAACTTGACGTTGTTTACAGTAACGCCATGACAAATGACGTCATTTGGCGCCCAGCGCCATGCAGCGCTCGTAGATGAACAGGTAGGGCCGGAGCCCAAATATTGATATTTCACTATAGTTTATTGAATGGCTTTATAACACTCCCAGAGTCGGTTTTATGTGATAAATGTATGTTTATCATTACTTTGCATATTGGACATTTTGACAGAAAAAACATAAAGACAAATGACAAACAATTTGAATCCAGATCAAATGCAGCGTTACGCATTGCCTGATCTGGGTCCAAACTGTTTGCAAATGTAAGCTAACTCAGGTCAAGCACTCTAAGGGTATCAATTTCCCTCCTTATAACAACCCCCTTCCTCCCTCCGAACAACACAAACAATCTTTGTCTCTCATTTGGTGTTGTTGTAGAGAGGGAGTACTGTATTGAGTTTATATTAACCTTCAAATTTTCTTAGGGATTTGTAATATTATCATATCACTTTATCTTAACCCATTACCCTATACCGGTAGCTGGTATCTAGTTTTGGAGACAGGTGAACACTTAACCCTTTACCTCATAAACATTTTATTGTATTGAAGATGGGTGACCACTTAAGGCAGGTTGAAAGTAAAGCAGAATGTGCCTTAAGGCACATTCTGCTTTACTTTCAGCCTGCTTTAAGCTGCCAGCTTCTAGAATGTGAAACATATTTCTTATAACACATATTAATGACTGTATAAATTGGGACTATTTTCTTCAGTGGATGCATAAATCAAATGTGCTAAAAGGCGCTTCTATGAGGGAAAGGGTTAAAGCAGGTTGAAAGTAAAGGACACTTTCAGTCTGCTTTAAGCTACCATCTGCTAGGATATAGAAAATATTTCTTATATACATGTAGAATATTCATGACTGTATAAATTGAAACTATTTTCTTCAGTGGATGACTGAGTTAATGTTGTAAAACTGTGTATATGGAGGAGTGGGTTAATGGGGAGTATTGCCAATAATAAAAATCCTTAAGTCTGTACAAATCCTATGCTCTGACTACTCATCAGCATTGGTTTTTTAGAGATGATTATGAGTAATCAAACCCTATGGTTTTGAGTGGGATAAAAAAATTGAAAATATTAGCCTTATTTTAGTCTACCCAACTGAACCCCTGTCCTCTTTAACCCATTACTCCATAGCCTGTTTCTAGTGTTGAAAACAAGTTACTACTTAAAGCAGACTGAAAGTAAAGCAGAATATGCCTAAAGGCATATTTTGCTTTACTTTCAGTCTTGCTTTAAGCAAACATCTGCTAGAATAAAGAAAATATTTCTTATGGTACAAATTCATGACTGTATAGAGTGGATTTTTTCCTCAGTGGATGAATAAACTAGAGGTGTAAAATGTGGGTGATTTTTTTTGGGGGGGGGGGGGGGGGGGTTAAGGGGTTAATTTATATAAATTGTATATTCATACAAACACCAAACTGTACTTGTAAACACTGTCAAAGCCTGGCTTTGACAGTGTTTACAAGTACAGTTTGGTGTTTGTATGAGGGTTTGATCATTTATGTTTTAACCCACTACTCCTTAAAAACGGGCCTTTGATTTATTCCTTCACTAAAGACAATAGTTCCACTTTATAGAGTCATTAACACACACAATAAGAAACATTTTCTGTATCTAGTAGATGGTGGCTTAAAGCAGGCTGTAAGTACAGCAGAATGTGCCTTATGGCACATTCTGCTTTACTTTCAACCTGCTTTAAGTTGTCACCTGTCTTCAAAACTAGAAACAGGCTATTGGTGAAAAAGGTTATTGTAATTATGGTTTTGAACTTTTGTTGCATTAAGTGATATGGAATAAACATTCAAGCATTTACATTTATGTACCGGTATTATAAAAATCAATACGTAAATTCATATCAATAAAACATCTGCTACCAGGTATGACAAGGCCTGATTGAAGTCTCCTATAATACTCATTTCAAAACAGATGTTGTTGTTAAAACCATTGTCAAAAGCAAAACAAAAGACAACATCATACATTTGCAGAAACTACCCTACTTTCTAGCTACTGTGGGAAAATAGGAATATGAGTTCATCTTGAAATAACCTACCACTCAATAGAAGACAGGTACAGTATTTAGCACAGGCAGTTGCTTAACACAGGATATAAAACATAGAAGCTTTCTGCGTTAACTCTTTGAACCCTAGTCACGCATATATGCATCATTTGCAAACAGTGTACTTGTGAGGAGTACACTTGTCCAATGCAAACAGTGTAGACCCTGATCAGAGGACTCCTTAAGCTCTGATCAGGATCTACACTGTTTGTCATTTTGACATACATGTACATGTTTATTGCAAAAATTAACCCTAAAAAGTCTAAAATGGACAAGACTAAATTGAAAACTAGAATTGTCCATTTGAGGTTTCAGGGAGGAAAGGGTTGTTTACCTGTTAAGCAATCACATGTCTTAAGAGGTCTCCATGATACCTAATACACAAGTGACTGAGCAGTAAAACAAGTTATTGTTATTGTCGTTGTTGTTGTTGCTGCTAAGGTTTATAGTCCCGCATACGCTTTTTTAGGGGTGTCATCCCATAGTCATCAGGGTTGAGACAATGGTCCACATCTTGTCTATTACAGACTGGACTTGAAGTTAAACCAGTGTATGAGGTGATAGACTTTATTTACATATCAGGGACCCGTTTCATAAAACTTCATACGACAAAAACGGTTGTAAGTCAAAAATTCAAAAATTCAAAATACATTTATCTTCTGATTTCTCCATCAAATCCTGTCTAGTGACATATCTTTGGAATTGTCTTTTCAAGACAATTCCAAAGAGATGTCACAAGACAGGATTAGATGGAGAAATAAATAATAATTGATACTTTTATAATCTGACTTACAACAACATTTGTCGTACTACGTGATATGAAACTGGCCCCAGTAATCTAGTACTCTTGCTCAACTATAAAGGCCTTAGGTTTCACAAATACATCTTGTTTATTTGATTATTTTAGAACTATCCAATGGATTAAATGCTTGTGGTTTTCATTTTTAAATGAAAACAAGTGAGTGTTCAAAATGATTATAGAAATAGTGTAAATACTTGTTAGTGTGTAAATGTTATGAAGGCTTAGCCTTTAAAGTTGTTTTTAAGCATAATATTAAACAGTAAAACTCCTGTATTATGATCAGTTTGACAGATCTATGTAAGTATTAAATGTACTGCTTTACTTTCTGCCAACTGTCTTTAAGTGCTGAAACCAACCCTTCATTGATCACAATACAGGGGTTTTATTGTACTATTAAATTGGTTATTTATTTGTTTATAAAACTCATGTATACATATATTTGTGTGCTTTAAATCATATATATTTATGTATGGCTATGTGTTAACTCTTTCCTCCCTGAAACTTAAAATGGAAAATTCCAGTTTCCATTTTAGTCTAGTCCATTTCTGACTTTTAAGGGTTGTTTTTGTCAATGTTTGGCATTGTGACAAACAGTGAAGAACCTGATCAGAGGGCTCCTTTCGGAGCCCTCTGATCAGGGTCTTCACTGTTTGCATAGGACAAGTGTACTTTTCACATGTACACTGTTTGAAAAGCACGCCTATATGCGGGACTAGGGTTCAAAGGGTTAAAGTTTGGTCAACTGGCAGAAAAGAATGGGGACCAGTCATAGCCTGGCATGATACAGTAGGTGTAACCTTTTCAATAATTTGATTGATGGATAAATCCATTATAAAATGGTGTATTTTTATGTCAGTCCATGTACTGAAAAGTTTTAAATCCAGAATATTTGTAACACTGATATTCTGATCAGGGCTTATATTTTTAGATCGATGTAAATGAGGTGTTGATATAACTGAAATGCTGTTAAAGCGACTTAAAAAATCTCTTTCAACAACAACATGTTTTAAAGTATGATGTATTGTATAGTGCAGAGCTATCAAATTAAAGAGAGGTATTGGACACTTTTAGGTGGAACATTTTATTTTACTTTTTTTTATTTAGGTTGACATTTTATTTTAACTTTATCTTTATTATATTTCTTTTCCTGGCCTTGTCAATGAAGGTCCTCATTTATTTCCCCGTCATAGGTGTGTCTGTGTCGGGAAACTGTCCTTCTCCACTTTATCGTAACCCTTTACCTCATAGCCTGTTTCTAGGTTTGAAGACAGGTGACCACTTAAAGCAGGTTGAAAGTAAAGCAGAAGGCACATTCTGCTTTACTTTCAGCCTGCTTTAAGCTAAAATCTGCTAGGCTATATAAAATATTTGTAATAGTAATTGTTCATGAAGGTATAAACTGGAACTATGTTCTTAAGCGGAGGAATAAATTATATACCCTAAAGGTCGCTTCTATGGGGGAAAGGGTTAATTCAACAAGCATGATGTGTGTTTTTTGCACAGAGGGTCTTTAAGTCATGCTTTATTCCTTTGATGTTATTTTTGTGGTTTATTATTGCTGTGATGGTTAGCTAATATTTCGTCCAAAAAGTTGACATTTAAAGCTGAGAACAGTAGCTGTGACTTGTTTAATTATAAGCTTGAACAGGGCAATTTTTTGTGACTTTTCCTTACAGTTTATATCCTGATGAGATACCAAGTAATTTGGCATCTTGTGTGGATCAAAATTGTTTAACCCATTACCCCTTAATTACGCCATTAATCTATTTCAGCACTGAGGAAAATAGTTCCAATTTATACAGTTGTCAATATGTAAGATAAGAACTATTTTCTATATTCAGGCAGATGGAAGCTTAAAGCAGGTTGAAAGTAAAGTAGAATGTGCCTTAAGGCACATTCTGCTTTACTTTCAACCTTCTTTAAGTGATCATCTGTTTTCAAAACTAGAATCGGGCTATGGGGTAATGGGTTAACATTCTGCTGATATTTCCTAAATACAATGGCAGATAAATCTAGTAAGAAAGTTGCTGAGGATGATAAATTGTGCTGACTATAGTTGTTTTGCATGCTAATGGTTATTAACTCTTTCAATACTAAGTAACTCTTGTGGGTTATTATGTTCCCTTGTGGATCTTTTTAATTACCAAAATGAGAACCAGTCTTCTTGGAATTCTGGGTAGTTTAATGAATACTGCTTTAAATTAGACCCTGAACAGGATCTACACTGTTTCAAAATTGAATGTAAGAAGTATATTTTAAACAAGTCCATGGTGTTGAAAGAGTTAAGTATAAATGCCTTTATAGAGTAATGTATTTGAATTTTATAGCCATATTTTAAATAACATATCAAGATATTGTTTGTGCCTTTGATATTGCTAGTCAATGTTATATGATAAGAATACCTATTGATATTCTTAAATATAGATGGTTGCTTAATGCTTGATAAAAATGATTCATAAAGCTTGTACTAATTTCATCCTGCTGCTGCATGAAGCAGTCACCTCACCATAAATATTTTAGTCATGTATATATTTAACTCTTTCAACACCACACAACTGTTTCTAATATCCTCATTACATTTGTAAACAGTGTATACCCAGAGCAGAGGGCTCCTACAGGAGCCCTCTGATTAGGGTCTACACTGTTTGCCAATTTAGAGCAGTATTTATCAAACTACTCAGAATTCCAAATAGACTAGTTCATGTTTTGGTAACTAAAAAGATCCACAAGGGAACCTAATAACCCACAAGATTTAGTTAGCGTTGGAAGAGTTAATCAATTGGATATGGAGGAAAAGGGTTATTACAAAGTCTATTACTGTAGAATATGGATGTATATTTGAAACAGGTCCATGGCGTTGAAAGAGTTGAATAAATATTATACATGCTCCTAAAAGGGCATTTTGCTTTATTTTCATCATGCTTTAACTCATTACCCCATAGCCTGTTTCTAGTTTTGAAGACAGATTATCACCTTAACCCTTTGAACCCTAGTCCCGCATATAGGCGTCATTTTCAAACAGTGTACATGTGAATAGTACACTTGTCCTGTGAAAACAGTGAAGACCCAGATCAGAGGGCTCGGAAAGGAGCCCTCTGATCAGGGTCTTCACTGTTTGTCATAAGGCCAAAAATGGACAAAACAACCCTTAAAAGTCAGAAAAGGACTAGACTAAAATGGAAACTGGAATTTTCCATTTAAAGTTTTAGGGAGGAAAGAGTTAAGGCACATTCTGCTTTACCTTCAACCTGCTTTAAGCTACCATCTGTTAGGATATAGTAAATATTTCTCAAGGTTCATACTCATGACTGTAAGAATTGAAACTAATTTCTTCAGAAGAGGAATAAGTTAAAGACATAAAAAGGCTTATTTATGGGGTAATTGGTTATTAAAGCTACTGCTTGCATTTTACTTCATCATTGAAATCTCGTTGTATTGCATTTATCATAGCAGGGTAGAGTCGGCCTAAGCTATTTATGAGGAAGAAAGGGTAAGTACCGTAATGATTTTAAATATTGGGACAGACAGGCCTGGGCAAACAGTGTAGACCCTAATCAGACTGCTCCCTGAGGGAGCAGTCTGATCAGGGTCTACACTGTTTGCCATTCAGTTTGCACTTTGCAGACAAATTACTGTGAAAAAAGCATTTTTTTTCTTCAAATTTATGAAAATTACAGCAGTTACACAATTTGTCCCAAATTTTAGGATATTTACAGTACTTTCTGTGGGACTTATTTTATGGTATATGAAGGAAGAGGTTATTGTTAATTCTTGGAAATTTTGTAACTTTACTGTGACTTGTCAGTGTGGTACAAACTTTTAACTTTTGTAATAAATCATAAAAGTGCACATTTTTGTTGTATTTCATTAAAGTCCTTTATACCATTTGCATGTACAGTGTTCCCTTCCTACAACGGCCCTCCCAACGACTCCCTCCTTACAACAACCATTGTCGCAGTTCCCTAAAAAGGACTATTGTGATCAACCTATTCACGACTGCAATGTCGTCTGCTTAAAATTGTCGTATGCTGTTTTTCTCAAAGTTATATAATGGACATTTTGACAGAAAAAAACTTAATGACGAATGGCAAACAGCTTGAATCCAGATCACACGCGCCGTAATGCGGCATCTGATCTGGATTCAAGCTGTTTGCAAATGTTCCTCCAAATAACCACTCCTTCCGAACAGCGCACACAATTTTTGCCTCTGGTTGGATGTCGTTGTCGAGAGAGATCGCTGTACATGTAATTGTAGGCAGAGTTTTCAAGCCACTGGATGTTGTAACAATGACTAAAGTGTCTTGTCTTTTCTTTTTTGTCTTCGTCTTGTCTTGAAGTGTGACTAGCACATTGGAAAGAGAACTATGTTTATCCTTGTTTTAACCCTTTACCCTATAGTCTGTTTCTAGTATTGAAGACAGGTGACCACTTAAAGCAGGTTCAAAGTAAAGCAGAATGTGCCTTGGGTGCATTCTGCTTTAATTTCAGTCTACTTTAAGCTACCAAGAACTTTTGAATCAACTACTTGTCATGATCACTGGCACTAAAACAATCAAATACATGTATATATTAGCCTACTAACAATTATAATTACTGTGACACTAGAGCAATAGAAGTATTATAGTAATACAGGCGATAAACTCTATGACAGTAGGCTAATATATATATAATACTTTTATTTGTAATTATAGAAAATCCATGAAGACAGTATAAACTTTTATATGCCCGTTGAAAGACATGAGGTATTATGTTTTCACGGCGGTTGGCGGTCGTGCACACATCAGTTTACTCTCAATAGCTTGAGTAATATATAACGGATTACTTTGAAACTTCATAGGGAGGTTTATTGCTCAAACAAGTTTGATAACCAGAATTATCTGCCCCTTATTTATAAAGTTTATTGCCAAGAGAGCTCGGACCAGTTTGATAATCAGAATTGCAGGTCAATAAACCCTCCTCTCGTGCTTCACGCCAATCCAGTCACAATTACTTAATTATTGGGTGGACACTTCTTCACAAACAGCCATAACTGAATAAATTCCAATCATATCAACCGCTTGGAATTTATCTAGTTTTGACATTTTGTCCCAAACTGCTAATTCAACCTATGACAGGCGTATTATGTACTGCCTTGGAGAACTCTAGTTATACCTTTAATTTAGTCCTCCTTTGAAGAATACAGTTTCACTTTATACAGTTAAGAATATGCACCATAAATATTTTCTATATTCTGGCAAATAGTTTGTTAAAGCAATCTGAAAGTATAGCAGAATACACCTTAAGGTGCATTTTGCTTTACTTTCAACCTGTTTTAAGTGGACTGGTCTCTTGTTTTCAATACTGGAAACAGGCTAAGGTGTAAATATTTCAAGGTGAACAGGTTACAATAGAAAGCCACTATGGAGTGTTTGGTTATTTCATTCATTTATTAAAAACAAGCATGGAATGTATCACAATCAATAGTTATTTTCAAACAGGGTGATCTTTGCTATCTGAAATCAGATTTCTAAACACTACATCAAGCTACAGTGGAGAAAACATTATTTCCCAATAAACATGTTTACGCTAAAACTACTATTTCTATTGCAAACAGTTTGGAGCCAGATCAGACGCCAGGTAACCTGGCGTCTGATCAGGCTCCGAACTGTTTGCCACTCAGTTTGATTTGTACAGACAATTTGTAGTTTTTATTTTGGAGGAAAGGATTACAACATTTCATATATCTCCCTGTCTACATCAGCCCAAGACATTTCAGTTGAATTGTGAATGAAAGTTTCACACAATATTCAAAATTATAAAAGAAAAAAAAATCACGGCATCAATATAAACCATTGTTTTACAAATATGAACAAACCTGTGTTAAGCAGTCAAAAAGAAAATTGATGACAGTCTACTACTTCATGCAGGAGCTATATGCATTATTTCTGTGTTGCATCAACCCTTTACCCCATCTATATTTTAGCAGATGTTAGTTTAAAGCAGGTTGAAAGTATAGCAGAATGTGCCTTAAGGTACATTCTGCTTTACTTCCTTCAAGCTGCTAGATTAAAGAAATCATTTTTAATGTTAAATATTCACAACTGTATAAATTGGAACTATTTTCTTCAGTGGAGGGATATTTGAAGGTGTAAACAGGCGTATTTATGGGGTAATGGGTTAATCAGCCATCTGTTGATGTTGTTAGCCACTTGACACAGGTTTAACAGTGTGACATTAAATCATCTCCACTCAAGGAAAAATAAATGCAAAATAACAATTATTTTCAAAATAATAAATAGGGCGTCACCACCACCTGAAAACAAAAAATACATTTTGTTAAATGCAGCAATTCTGACATGTTATACAACATACTTCAAAAGGTAAACATTGGATTCTAAATCGAAGATTACAGTCTAATTTATACTAAGCAGTCGCTCAAAAGAAAAAGTACCACATGGCAGCTTAATGCAGGACAAAGGTAAAGCAGAATGGAGCATTGTGTTTTACTTTTGTCCTGCATTACTATTAAGGCTTAACTCTTTCCTCCCTGAAACTTTAAATGAACAATTCCATTTTCCATTCTATTATAGTCAATTTCTGACTTTTAAGGGTTGTTTTTGTCAATGTTTGGCATTATGACAAACAGTGAAGACCCTGATCAGAGGGCTCCTTTCGGAGCCCTCTGATCTGGGTCTTCACTGTTTGCACAGGACAAGTGTACTATTGACATGTTCACTGTTTGAAGAAGACGCCTATATGCGGGACTAGGGTTCAAAGGGTTAAGCAATCTCCTGTCTTTATAGTCATATGTTCCTTTACAAAGTGGCTGTGAACACAAGTTAAGGGTCTGCTTCCAAACTTCAATTAATTTTCAATGAAGTTTGGAAGCAGAATTTTAGAACATATGCATAGATGTAATAAAATAAGTTACTTTATCGTTATCATGCGTTTCAGCTTTTTGTTGGTTTTTGGTGTTTTTACCTCTTGACTTTTAGGTATTCATCTAAAGAAGTTAGCAACAAGTTTGAACCCTGATCAGGCGCTGAGTGACTAAGCATCTGATCTGGATCAAAAATGTTTGCAAATGCTATTCAGGTAGTACTTCCTCATATTTTCATGTAAAATCATGAACTGAGAGTAATAAAGAAATTTGTCAAAGTTGGAATGGTTACTGTAGGTGCAGTAGAAAATAAAAATCTTAAAGGCAACAAGAACATATAAAAGGTTATTTGACACAACACCTCAGAAATACTGAAAATATGGCAACAACATACATGAGCTGCTTCAATTGAAAAGGACATATGGTCGTTGCAAACATTGTAGACTTATAACAGGATATTTTGTTCGACTTATATCGGTGCCCAAAGTTATAAAGCATTTGAGTTGAGTCTGAGATCATTCTCAAGCTTTTGGATGGGTCAGAGTTGAGAACAATTGCAGACTCAACTCAAATGCTATAGTTTAGGGCCTGGCTATTACAGCATATGTAAGGGCCCAAGATTATCATAGCAGTGTTTACAGTAAACCCTCTCTATAACCGCCACTAAAATGAGGGCTAATTGATTGCATAAATGACAGGTGACAGCTTAAAGCATGGTGACAGTAAAACAGAAAGCTCCTGAAGGACCTTTCTGTTTTACTGTCACCATGCTTTAAGCAGTCACCTGTCGAAAACACTTCATAAATTATCACACTTTAGTGGTTATAGAGAGGGTTTACTGTAGTTCATTGACGCTTCAAACAGTGCAGAACCTGGCCAGAACTCCAAGCCAGTGGCTGGTCCTAGCCTACAGTATTTGCAATGTCAATGGGTTTCTTCTCCAAAAGTGTCTCATATATCTCTTAAAAGCAATAACAAACTCACAACCCATTTTACTGCTTCACAAGCAGGAATGTGTTCCCTGGTTTTGCTGAAATATTTGACAACAAATACATGTACATGTTCTAGTACATGGCATTTGGACATACGAACGGATTTCTTGATTGGCCAGCAAAATCATAAAGAAGGCTTCATATACTGGTACCAAACTACACCATCACTTGAAGCAAAAGACTTTCATTTGACCATAAATATAACCCTTTACTCCATAAATACAAGGGCTCCAGATAAGAGGGATTAACTGAACAAATCCATTATTATCTCACATTTCAGCACCAAATCCTATGGTGTTACTACTCATTAGAATCGTCTCGAAGAGACAAATCTAATGAGTAGTGACACCATAGGGTTTAATGCAGAAATAAAATTTTAGTTTTTGAAATACTCCCCTTATCTGGAGCCCTGAATACAATTTTTTTACACTTTTATCATGAATATGCCCCAAAAAAATAATTTTCATTATACTAGCAGATGGTAGCGTAAAACTGGCTAAAAGTAAAGCAAAATGCACCTTAAGGCGCATTCTGCTTTCCTTTCAACCTACTTTAAGCAATTACCTATCTTCAAAATTAGAAACAGGCTATGGGGTAATGGGTTAACACAAGTATGACTTGTCAATTTAGTTATTTGACCATCAATTTAAGAAATGGAATAATATACACAAGTACATCAATATAGTCAATATGGAAGTACATCAATATACTGTACTCAAACTATCATCTACATTAGGTCTATACAAGACTGGTAGTTTTGATATACCTTCTTTTTGTTGTGATTTATTCTTATAGCAATATGTGCATTGCTTATTTAGTGGACATGTCTCCTGTAAAAACAACACTAGTTAGATTGTTTCTTTAGTTCCTGACAGCAAAAGGTCATGACAATAACATCAATATAATCTACTCAAAACAAGTTCACTATTAATCTAGCACATAATTAGCACCACTAAAGCTACTTCCGGAATGACTACATTTCTTAAAAGTTGAAAATATCACTAAATATTCCGCTTGTACTTTGTGAAACTAGTTTGATATCATCAAGTAAAATTCTACAACAGAAACATTAACAGTATGGACAAGATAACATTTGACCTCTAAATGACCATGACCTTTTCCTAACATGACCTAAGTTTTCAGGGTTCTAGAAAGTTTGGTGAAGAAAATCAGTCTTACTGGATTTTTTTGCTACAGCCTTATACATTGTACTGAGCTAAATAACATTTTGAGTGGAATACACATGCCAAATATGAAGTCTCCATCACATGCAGTTCAAAAAGCCATGACAGAGCTAACCAACCAACACACGCATATAGATTAAAAAACAATACCCCAACCCCCTTTTGTTTTGGATCTCAGGAACTTTAAAAGAATGCCATGAAGCAAATAACACAAACCAAGTTAATACGCAAGGATATATTCTACAAGCAAACGTAACAAAACAACAAAATAGAGCAATACTATATACCCTGTGTGGGAATAGAAAGAGGTGCCTGATCATTTGATGAGGAGCCACCTGGGTCAGTATATCTTGCAAAGGTAGCTGTAGTCACCTGAGATTTTGTCACAATTGAGAATAAATTGCAGATAGAAACTTTAAAACGTTCCCCAATAAGAGAATACAATGACACAAACAAACATTGTCCCACATCAAGCTCTAAACCAAGTTTTGTTTTACAGTCGAACTGATGATAAGTGGAAATTTAATAAAACACAAGAGCAATTACTAGACTCTGTGCAGGCTGAGTAATTTTGTCACCTGCAACAACAGTTTACTGCCATCTGCTTCTGTTCTAAAAAAATAGAATTATTAAAAATTCTTCCTAAAACAGTATCAGAGTGTCAAACAATTTGGATCCTGATGAGACGCCGCGTAATCCGGCGTCTCATCAGGATCTAAACTGTTTGCAAAGGTCATCAATAGGGCACAAGTATCCGCCGCTAGCATGGTAAGAGTTAACCCTTCTTCCACTGAATATTCTGAACTTATACATTGGCTAATTAAATCAGTAAAATATCCCCAATTGTAGAGTACAAGTCATGTTATAAGAATACAGTGCAGACCCTGACAGACAGCTCCTGAAGCTGTCTGATCAGGGGCTGCACTGTTTTCAAAAAGTGTCAATATAAGCTCTTAGCAAGAGAAGAGTCATTACAGATTTTGTTATACATATAGCAGACACCTGTTGTTCGAGACCCATGTCTACAAGAATGGCTACCATTAATCTCTATCTATCTATACATTCTGCCTGATCAAACCCTCACGGGTAATTTCGGGCAGGTAAGTGTTTGCTATAATCATGTTCCAGTCAGTTATATGTTCTGGAAGAAGAGCTAAATGGATTTTACAAGCACCACCATGGCCCCATGGGACACTAGGTAAAGCTTAACGATTGGAAGTGCACTTATTACTTTAACCCTGCTTTATTTCAGCAACCACTTGCCCTAAACATGTACAGTACTTAAACCTTCTTTTTTTTTAAAATAAAGGTTTAAAAAGCAGGGCTACAGATTAGGCAAGTATTTCAGAAACTAAATTCCCTATTTTGAATTAAACCCTATGTTGTGACTACTAATTAGAATCGTCTGTTTGAGACATTGAGTGGTCACATCATAGGATTTGGTACTGAAATGAGTGAGAAAATGTACACCTTATTTCATTGAATGCTGCAAATAGTACAAGATTATGACCTCCATCTGTTACAGGGCGGCCACATGTCTCTTCCAAACATTCTTGCCATGGCTATTTCTGTGTGACAGCTGTCACGTACCAATACTGACTAACAAACCACAGCAGCACCACCATTCTACTTAACTCATTACCCCCTGAAACTTCCAATGTATAAGTCCAGTTTGCAATAAAGGTTGGCCCATTTTCAACTATTTAGAGGTTTTTTTTATAATATTTTACAAAATGACAAACAGTGAAGTCCCTGAACAGAGGGCTCCTGCAGGAGCCCTCTGATCAGGGACTTCACTGTTTGCATAGGACAAATGTACTCTTAACATGTACACTTTTGGTAAAAGACGCATATATGCGTCACCAGGGCTCAATGAGTTCATAACCATTGCCCCATGGACTGTTTCTAGTTTTAAAGACAGGTTATCACTTAAGGGTGCATCAATGTCATGACTTTGGGAACTTTTCAAAGTATATGAAAACACTCTATGATGGTTTTGTATTGAAGAGCTATTTAAGATGAATGAAAAAATAGAAAAAGTGTACATTTGGGTGAACAACAGTTGGCTCTACGGCCATGTAAAATTTACCCCACCCACTTCCTCTTATTTTGTCCTTTTCAAACAGCCCGCCTCAATAAAATCCATTTTAAATGAAAACAAATATGATAATTTGGTTTTGTGTTATTTATTTCCTATCTATGGTAGTATTTCTTCATACAAAAACTAATTTAAGAAAACAATGGCACCAAATGTGAAATTTATAAAGCTCTAAATATCATCGATATGGTACTTTTTTGTAAGGGGAGATAACTCTTTTTACTTTAATAACTCAAAATTTTCAACACTGACCTTTCAATTTCTTTTTATAATTTGAACTGCCTTAGCATGTCTTTCATCTGGTAGAATATAAGAAAAAGTTAAATACTAGAACTATTTCATTTTCAAACTTTTTTACTTTTTTTCATAAAATAAAAAATCTAATAAAATCATGCCCTATACAAAGCATATTTTTGATATTCAAGGATCGATATTGTTCAAACCTGGTGCCTGTTTTGTCTAAATTTGGTTTCTATATGTGAAAATACCACCATAGACAAGAAATAAATAATGGAAACCCAAATTATCATGTTTGTTTTGTTTCGAAATAAATTTTACTGAAGCTTGTACCCTGAATGGGTAAAATTTGAAAAAAATGTCCAAATTTGACATACCTTTTTCAAATCGCTGTAGCTCAAAAACAAGGACACCACCATATATTTTTTTTTTCATTTTTTTATTCATCATAAACAGCTCTTCCAAAAAAACAATGTTAGAAAAAAAGTTAAATACTTTGAAAAATTGGCTTATGACATTGATACACCCTTAAAACAGGTTAAAAGTAAACTTTCAACCTGCTTTCAGTTACCATCTAGAGTATAGAAAATATTTACGATGTATATTCATAGCTGTATAGATTGGAACTAATTTCTTCAGTGGAGATATACATTAGGAGTAAAACTGTTCTTATGTGGTTATAGGTTAAAGTGAACTGAAACAAATAGGAGTGCTATATACATAGAAGAAGTTACTTAAACTATCCAATCACCTTAACAACAACAAAATTAAAACATAGTAGGCAAAAACAGGTAGTATGTTATTTCTCTCCCCCCAAATGACACAACACTAACAATACTTAAACAACACTGAGCACAAACAATAACATCATGAAATAAAACACTATAGACCATGATAAAAGTGTCATTTAAAATGACCCTTACCTTTTAGCATGCTACAAGTGAATTTAACCCTTTCCCCATAGAAACGTCTTTTGACGCCTTACTTTTTCCCCATAATCATGCTTTTTCATGTTTCCATCATGTCCTATCAAAGAGTAATTGGCAACTTTTTCAGCATCTTGACATGTGGTCGCTTAAAGCAGGCTAAAAGTAAAGCAGAAAGATACGGAGGAGGCTTTCTGATTTACCTTCAGTCTCCTTTCAACAACCACCCTACTAAACACTGAAACATCTATAGCCTGTTTTTAATTTAAAGATAGGTGAACAATTAAAGCAGGTTAAACGTAAAGCAGAATGTGCCTTAAGGCACATTCTGCTTTAGTTTCAGCCTGCTTAAAGCTATAAAACCTGCTAGAATATAGACAATTTTTATGCAACATATTCCTGACTGTTAAGTTGGTACTATTTTCTTCCGTGAAGGAATAAATCAAAGGCGTAAACAGGTGTATTAATGGGGTAATGGGTTAAGGTTACTGGTGCAAACACTGAAACAGTTTTGATCTTGATCAAGACTAAATGCTGAAGGATCACAACTCATCAGTAATCCAAACTATTCAACACTGATATTTTAATGAAGAATGGAACAGAAATGTAGACCAAGTTCATATACTTCCTAACACTATACCTTTTCATAAGACATTGATTGGCATCTTAACTGTTTTGAACACAATTACCTGTCTATTGTATACATTGTTTGATATAAATAACATGTAACCAGATTGTAGTTTCCATACCATATCCTATTTAAGATAGAAAGATAGATATATGAAAATATGAATATATGTTGTACGTAACGAAGAATTTGTAAGTTCAAATTACTGAATAAAGAAGTATCTATCTATCTACCTTTTTAACCCATTACCCCATAGCATATATCTAGTATTGAAGACAGGAGACCACTTAAAGCAGGTTGAAAGTAAAGCAGAATGTGCCTTAAGGCACATTCTGCTTTACTTTCAACCTGCTTTAAGCTATCATCTGCTAGAATATAGAAAATATTTCTTATAATACATATTCATGACTGTATAAATTGGAACTATTTTCACCAGTGGAGGAATAAATTAAATGTGCTAAAAGGCGCTTCCATGGGGGAAAGGGTTAAAGAGTCCTAGGATTTTTTTCCAGCATCCTGACAAGTGGATGAGTTTCATACTTAGCTGTCACCTTGCTTTAAGCAACCACCTGTCTTTTACTTTCAGCCTATCTTATAAACTGAAACATTTATGGGGGGGAATGGGTTAACCCTTTACCCTATAGTCTATTTCCTCTTTTTAAGAAAGGTGACTACTTAAAGCAGGTTGAAAGTAAAGCAGAATGTGCCTAAAGGCCCTTTCTGCTTTACTCTCAGCCTGCTTTAGGCTGTACTCTATTAATTTGAATTATTTCTTCAGCGGAAGAGTAAATTAAATGTGTACATAAAAAGCGTATCTATGGAGTAAAGGGTTAAACTTACAGTATGTTAATGACAACGACAGATGAACTATAAATTGGAATGATGTGAAAATGGAATGCTAACATTGGAATACAGAAAGGGATTCAGGATATGAAAGTCATTAGAAAATTGCATCAACCGTATCACTACTTTGTTAATCCTTTGAGCTGTCTATAAGTTTTGTAGTTCCATCAGTTACATCCACTTCAAAGTCATCAATTTCTTTGTCATCGTTTTTCAAGTTTGTATAGAATTTCTTTCCATAATCCACTGTCTCCCATCGTCGATAGGACTTTGGTCGTTTGCGACACCTTCTAACAACACAAACAACGACAAGAAACAGTACAACAAAAGCTCCAAAAGACACACCCACAATCACTTTGATGTCTACACCTTTGATAGCTTTTGACACTCTATCAGTTAAACTGTCTCCTGCTATTTCTGGTTTAGGTTTACGCTTTTCCTTAATTTCTTCTTCTATTTCCTTTTGTTCTTTTATTTTCTCTTTCTGTTCTGGCAAGAGGCTTGTTTGTTTGAAAGGCCCATGGGATTCTTGAATGACCCATATAGAGTCCAACACTTCATTATCCATAACTGACACCTGCTCCCAGTATAAATGGGATGAGTTGTACACCTTCAGTCTACCATAGCTGTTAAATGACTTATTATCCATTCTGAAGGCTGACCAAGATTCTGTAAAGAGTAAAACCAATATTATATTTGAGGAAATCATGTTTAATACAGTAAAACCTCTCTACAGTGAAGATTGCTTATAACGTTTCGCCGGGGACCGTCATTTGTTGAACGTTATAACCGAGAAATGTTGTAAACATTTCTATTAAAATTACTTAACGTAAGAATTACTCGTTTGTATTAGTTATCTTAAATCTAATTTCATAACAAGAGGGCCTGAAGGCCCTGATATCGCTCACCATTTGTAATGAAGCCCGATAGCTTTACCTTTGAATTTCTCAGGACTGTTTCATTCTATATCCATTCAAATTTGTAGTATAGCATGTAAACAGCATTGGAATACGACCTACTCTAGTATAGTAGAGTACATCAAGGGCAGATAACTAGAGCCTAAATAATACTGAAACAAAGCCTTTCCTAGCATTTCAAAGTATATCAAGGGCATATAACTCTTGCCACAATTATTAGATTTCAACAATAATTTCACTCCTTCGAGAACTTATAGCTATATACATTGTGTGCAAGTATATTTGATATCCATTAAAAACTGTAGTTGCAAGAGTGTAAACACCGTTAGATATGACATTTTTAGAAATTCAAGGGCAGATAAGTCTTGACCTATAGGTCGGATTTCAAATATAATCGAACTCATCTGAACTCTTATGTTAATATACAATCTGAGCAAGTTTGAGAAAGATTGGATAAAAATTGTTGCCTCTAGAGTGTAAACACCCTTAAATATGGCATTTTCAGCAATTCAAAGGTAGATAACTCTTGACCTATTAGTCTGATTTCAACCATAATCAAACTCATCCAAAGTCTTATGGTAATATACAATCTGAGCAAGTTTAAGAAAGATTTGATAAAAATTGTGGCTTCTAGAGTGTACTCATCTGAACTCTTATAGTCATATACAATCTGAGCAAGTTTAAGATAGATTGGATTAAAAGTGTGGCCTCTAGAGTGTAAACACTGTTAAATATGGCATTTTCAGCAATTCAAAGGTACATAACTCTTGGTCTATTGGTCAGATTTCAACCATAATCAACCTCATCCGAACTCTTATAGTAATATACAATCTGGGCAAGTTTAAGATAGATTGGATAAATATTGTGGCCTCTAGAGTGTAAACACTGTTAAATATGGCATTTTCAGCAATTCAAAGGTAGATAACTCTTGATCTAATTGTCTGATTTCAACCATAATTGAACTCATCCGAACTCTTGTGGTAATAAACAATCTGAGCAAGTTTGAGAAAGATTGGATAAATATTGTGTAAACACTAAACACTAAAATTGTTGACAACTTACGACGGACGCCGGACATTCAAGGATTGCAAAAGCTCACCCTGAGCTAGCTCAGGTGAGCTAAAAACAGACACAGGTGCTAAGCTTGCATTCCGTAACGAATAAGTCCTGGAAGCATAATGTGCGCTTGTACATGTTATAACTATGCATTATTTCTTTCAGTTCTCGTGTAAACGTATATTTTTGTCCGTGTCGAATTATAGATATGCGTAAGTAACTGGCCCCATATCATGTCACTTTCCTACGTGTAGACAAAAAAGATGAAGTAATCCGATTGTCGTGCCATTTTCATAACCGGGTCTGATTATTTCGACTTGTTTGATTGGATGTTTAACAGAATAAATACGAATTTAATAATTATCAACCGCTGAAACAGGAGATTAGTAAACTGAATCTAAATGATTTAAACATTAGAGGTCAGAAATATTAACACGGAATAATAATTTTTGATTTTTGATTGATTTTTTTTTATTTTACGTCGCTTTCAACAGTATTTCAGTCATATCGCAACGTCCAGCTAATTATAGGTGGAGGAAGACCCCTTTTATGCACTGTTTCAGGCACAAATCCGCAACTGGGTAGAACCACCGACCTTCCGCAAGCCAGCTGGAAGGCTTCCCCACATGAAAAATCCGAACGACCCTACTGGGATTAGAACTCACAGTGGTGAGAAGCTTAGAGATGTAAGTCACAGTGACTATACCACCAGGTCACATACGGAATAATAAGTCCTTAATATTAATAACAACATAATTGAATTGAGCATACAGCAGCTCACGTTATAATCAAATCATACACACTAGTGTATTTACGTGTTTGGTATCATGGACATTTAAGAGACTACACGGAATATGCGCTAACAAATAGTTTTATCGCTGCCGATTTTTCTTTTCCTTTTTTACGCTTGAAGATGTGAAATAGATTTCATGCAGACGACAATTCGCCGTTAAAAGGGGTAAGCACACATGTAGATGCACAACGGTACATGTAATTATTGTATTCTCTATTGTTATAATTATCAAGTTTGCCCACAGTGCGAACAAGCCAACGCTTGTTCGGTTCTCACGACTGATCGTAGTCAAGACGATCGCACTGGCGAAACGTTATAATGACAGCAATTTGCACCTTGGGACCATCAAACTTCAATGTTAAAAGCAATCCAAACGTTAAAAGAAGGAAACGTTATAACAAACCTTTTTCAACATAGAGAAAGAAGGTAATTGGCCGGGACCAGAAAAATCAAAGGTTCTATTAAAGGAAACTTACAAACAAGGAAAGTTATAAGCAATCTTCACTGTATTAGACTATAACGGCCACTGCTTACTGACAAGTTCACACTGACTCTCAAAAGGGATGATTAAGAAATAATCATTAGTAAGACAAACAATGCAGATCTAGGTTAGAGTGCTGCTTCTGAATCCTTCTGATCTGTGGAAACACTGTTTGCAGGAGCAGTCTGATCAGGGTCTATACTGATTACATATACGCCAAGAGTATTATTCACAAGTACACTGATAATGACGAGTTAACCCATTACCCAATAGCCAGTTTCTAGTTTTAAAGATATGTGACCACTTAAAGCAGGTTGAAAGTAAAGCAGAATGCGCCTTGAGGCGCATTCTGCTTTACTTTCAGCCAGCTTTAAGCTATTATCTGCTAGAATATAGAAAACATTTCTTATGATTTTTATTTTCGAAGGTATAAATTGGAACTATTTTCTTCAGCGTAGGAATAAATTAAATGTGCTAAAAGTCGCTTCTATGGGGTAAAGGGTTAACTCGTCACTAGGGTTGAATGTGTTAATAATGGAACCTAGATTTACCATCAAGTGTAGCGTTCATTTCATCAACTCCATGTTTAGAGCCTGCTGCACCAGTGACTAGCTGGACTGGAGCCTGCGGGTTGGTGTAGTTATAGGACAGTACTACATTCTTGTACATGGGCCACAGTCTCTCATAGGAGTGTTCATGAGCCTGCAGGACAACATCTACACCATTCTCATAGAACAGATCCTCAATCCTACAACATAACCATTTATATAAATGTGTAACCCTTTACCACATAGCCTGTTTCTTGTTTTGAAGAATGGTGATCACTTAAAAGCATGTTGAAAGTAAAGCAGAATGTGCCTTAAGGCACAGTCTGCTTTACTTTCAGCCTCCTTTAAGCTACCATATACTAGGATATAAAATATGTTTCTTTATTAAGTAAGTGCTGTTCACACTTTTATTGTATATACAAGTATTACTATTAAAGTTTAAACTTGATTTCTTTTACATCGACTATAAAACAAGCTACATTAACTTATACAAATCATTCTCTATGGCTCGAATTGTGGCATATCTGGTCATTTCTGTGACAGGAGTGCCCAGAGAAAACCCATGTGTTCAGACAGGTGACCAATATACCCTCTCACATACTTCCCCGACCTAGGAACGACCTGGAGACCGCATTGGTGAGAAGCGGATGCGCTACCACTGCGGTATCAGAACACCCTAGTGTTACTATTATATACAACAAGTAACCCTTTCCCCCTCATAATTCGTTTCCAGTATTGAAGATTTTTTATGGTGCACATTCATGACTGTATAAATTGGAAACGAAGGTGTTAAAATGCCTAGTTATGGAGAATGGGTTAACCCTTCACTCCATAGCCTGTTTCTAGTTCGGAAGACAGGTGACCACTTAAAACAGGTTGAAAGTAAAGCAGAATGCACCTTAAGTCCTAAAGGCAAATTCTACTTTACTTTCAGCATACTTTAAGCTATCATCTGTTAGGATTTAGAAAATATGTCTTACGGTACATATTCATGACTATAAATTGGAACTATAGAATTTTCTTTAGTGGAGGAAGAATTTAAAGTGCTTTAAAGGCGCTTCTATGGCGAAAAGAGTTAAACTACTGTGTACAGACTAGCTGCAGAATGAAACCTACCCTTCTCTCACAAGAGAGTCAGCTTTTGTGCAGTCATCCCCATCAGCATTAGAGCAGTACATAGGTCTATGGCCAAATGCTATAACCCAGGGCTGGGAGTGACGGTGATTGTTGGCCTCGGCCAGGTCCTTCAAAATCCAGTCTCTCTGAGTCTGTACATATTTGCCATCCTCAACAAAAAATACCTCTGTGGAATAGCTGCAAAATACAAGATGGCACATTTATCTCATGATATACAGACTGGCCTGTTTTAACCCATTACCCCGCAGCCTGATTAGCTTGATTCTAGTTTTGAAAATAGGTGACCACTTAAAGCAGGTTGAAAGTAAAACAGAATGCTCCTTTAGCCGCATTCTGCTTTATTTTCAGCCTGTTTTAAGCTATTATCTGCTAGGATAATCCGATAAAGGAAATTTGTCATGTAAACAATCATAACTGTATAAATTTGACCTCTTTTAAGTAAGGACAAATTTAGGGAGTGCATAAATCTATTCTATGAAAGATCATACAAATTCATGTACGACTAACGAAATGAAGTAGTAGACTGGTTATATGGCTATCCCTAACAATACCTTTAATACTTGTGTACAGTGCTCGCTTCCAATAACGGCCCTCTGAACAATGATTCCCTCCTTTAAACAACACTTGCCGCTGTTCCCCAAACAAGACAATTATGACCAACCTTTTCAAGGCTGCAATATCGTCTGTTTAAAATGGTCATTTTGACAGGAAAAACATAATGATGAGTGGCAAACAGCTTGAATCCAGATAAGATGCTGCATTGCATGGCACCTAATCTGGATTCAAGCTGTTTGCAAATGTAAGCCAATTTCCCTCCTTATAATGACTCACTCCGATTAACACCCAAAATCTTTGTCTCCCATTGGGTGTTGATGTGGAGAGGGAGCACTGTATACAGAAATAAAGTTTACCTGAGGAAGTGGACTGGTCCTATGTCTACACTATAGAACATTGTTTCTAGTGGTATTGGCCAGTCAGTGTTTGGCATTGAAAATCTGTATCTGTATTGGTAGAATGTGTTTGCCTCGATTTCTGTAAATGACACAAGACAAGCAGATGTATACAAAAGCCTGATACTATGGTATGTGCTCAACAGCCACACAATAATGCAGCAAACATATTTAACCCATTACCCCATTAATATGCCTTTTTACACCTTTCATTTATTCCTCCTGTCCACTAAATAATTTTTTTCTAGTTTACACATTCATAAATATGTATCATAAGAAAAAAAAATCCTAGCAGATGGTAGCTTAAAGCAGGCTGAAAGTCAATCAGAATGGACATTAAGCATGTTCTGCTTTATTTTCAGCCTGCTTTAAGTGGTCACCTACCTTCAAATTTAGAAACAGTCTATGGGGAAATGGGTTAATGTTAGATTACTGCTTTATACAGAAACAAGACTGCGCGTTCAATAAACACTTATGCCCCCGGTGGCATCCTTGACAATATGTTCTTTTCTAAGTCCAAATTAGGTCAAGGTCAGGGTCAAACTGAGCTTGGGTATTATTGGTGCGTTGGTAATGGTCCAAGGCAATAACTGTATGAGTATTGAAGCATTGCAGTAAACAGTGTTGATGCTAGACGAAATGGTAAAATCTAGTTAACCGAGAAATAGCCTATTTAAAATATTCTAAGTCCAAATTAGGTCAAGGTCAAAATCAAAGTTGGGTGATATTGGTGGATAGGGAATGGTCCAAGGCAACAACTGTATAAGTATCAAAGCCTTGTAGTCAGTTGTGTTGATGCTAGACGAAACGGTAAATTCTAGTTAACCAAGAAATAACCTATTTAAAATATTCTAAGTCCAAATTAGGTCAAGGTCAAGGTCAAAATCAAAGTTGGGTGAAATTGGTGGATAGGAAATGGTCCAAGGCAACAACTGTATAAGTATCAAAGCATTTGGGTAAGTGGTGTTGATGCTAGACGAAACGGTAAAATCTACTTAACCTTGTTACGGACGCACACACACACGGACGGACGGAAGGAAGGACGGACGGACAGGACGATTACTATATGCTCCCGCATCTGTCGATGCCGGGGGCATAAAAACATACATACTAATGTAGAAAGCTCTGTTCCTGCATTAAGTAGCAACCTTTATTTTAAACTGCAAGTCACCTTATGTTGTAAAGGTTGAACTTTCACTGTATATAGATGTACAAGAGTTCTACAAAGTGTTTTGTCCAGTACTAAATCCTTTCACTACCACAATAACAGTATGGATCCTTTACAGACATGAAATAATTTAGCATAGTATGGTCTAGATTCAAAGTGTAATCAAATGCAAAATTGAGTCTTGCATACCCAGAAGTAAAAGTTTAGTGGTTTGCATGCAAATGTGGCACATTAGCTAGTTCTTTATCTAAATCTCATTTTTTTCACTTTTATGTTCACTGTTCCTCTTACCATGATTTCCTGGGCTGACCATATATGGAATGTGAGAGGCCATTTCCTGGATCTGTCGCATCAGAACATCACCAACCTGAAAACAGCAAATATCAACATTAGCCATAGACAGGCAAATAGGAAGGCAAACCTTCAAAATACTTTGCCAACTGTACTTCACCAACTAACAAATTAATATTATAGAATTTTCAATGATTTCTAAAGTAACAAAATACTAATTGCTACGTGCAATCAATATTTGTACTATCTAAAGTCAAATTTAGGGCTGTTGTGACAGAAGAAAAATGTCAATACGAGTGTCAAACAATTTGGATCCTAATCGTAATGCGGCGTCTGACCAGGATCCAAACTGTTTGAAAAGTCGTCTTTTGGGGCCAATGGCAGTGAAAAGGTTAATGCAAGATTAAAATAACAGTTACATTTATCTCCTATATGAGCTTACTGCATAATTTTAACTTGCATTAAGCAGGAACCACCAGTATTTAAAGAAACCCAATGGTTTTCTGTTGAACAGACATTTAATACAAGATTGACTGCATGTACATGACTGTACATCTTTAGGTTCAATTCAATTGACAGCATATGGAAAGCAATCAGCTTAATCAATTCACTTCTGAGACTTTAAATGGACAATTCCTGTGTCCATCATTTTTGAGTCGAGTCCAATTTATACTACCAGTATTTACGATTTACACACAACATATTTTTACAAAATGACAAACACTGCAAAGCCTGATTGGAGGGCTCTTGTAGGAGCCCTTTGACCAGGGCCTATACTGTTTGCGTAAGACAAGTGTACTCTTCAGGTACATTCTGCTTTACTTTCAACCTGCTTTAAGTGGTCACCGATTTTCAAAACTAGAATCAGGCTATAGTGTAATAGTTAAAGCTTGTCGTCTAAAACTCTGTTATATAATTGTCCTACAATATTGCCCTAACCACTTTCAGCATAAAACAATCTGGGATGATTTCATTCTATGAGATATACGATATTTGGTTAATTTGATTCGGGATTGGTATCAATGCTATGCAGACTTATAATCAACATAAACAATTATTCACCATCAAAGCTGCAAGAGATATTTTGCTAATCTATACAGAGCGGAGTCCTCTCAAAGTTAATAACTATACCCTGTCCATAACAGTAATAGCTAGCCTCCCTTGCTATACTTAAATGGATTGCAGCACAGTAAAATCCCTCCATTACGAGAATTTATGACTAGAAAATACACCAATTTATAGTATTACAGTCATGTGACAAAGATGAAAGTAAAGCAGAAAGCTCCTACGGAGCTTTCTGCTTTACTTTCATCTTGCTTTAAGCAATCACCTGCATTAAAACACCTAGTGATTATAGGATTAGTGGTTGTAATAGAGAGGTTTTACTGTATAGTGTAAATCAATATGTACCATCTGATTGTCTGTAGCAGCTGTTCATATAGCAAACCTCATCGTTATTGATATCAGCTAGACCCCACACAAAAACAAAGAGGTGCACTAAAATGTCCAATATCATGTAGGTTTTTGTTTGAAGTCAAAGTACTTGCCCAATTTCCTTGCTATTTTTCAAAATGATAACTGATTTGAATCACAAATCATTATTTTATAGCTAATCTTAGTATTTAGACATATGGATTAAGAAAATACCTGATGGGGTTTTCTGCTATACTTTCAGCCTGCTTTAACCCTTTCCCCCATAGAAAGACTTTTAACCTGTATTAAATATTCCTCCATTGATGTAAGTAATTCCAATTTATATAGTCATGAATATGTACCATCATAAAAAGCAGGCTGAAAATAAAGCAGAAAGCACCTTAAAGCACATTGCGCTTTACTTTCAACCAGCTTTATGTGGTCACCTGTCTTCAATACTAGAAACACACTACGGAGTAAAGGGTTGAATAGTTACTTATAAAACCCTTTTCTATGCCTAAATTGCATGCTGTTCAAAAGATCTGCCTCAAAAGTTCCAGTTGCTAAAACATTCACCGGAAAATCAACTCATTTCTTTGTATTTCCTACAGTTTTGATTTTTGTGACAGCCAGTTTGAAGTCTGTTCTGATGCTGAGTTACTTAACCCATTACCCCATAGCATGTTTCTAGAATTTTAGATAGTTGACCAGTGAAAGCAGGTTGAAAGTAAAGCAGAATGTGCCTTAAGGCACATTCTGCTTTACTTTCAGCCTGCTTTAAGTTATTATCTGCTAGGATACAGAAAATATTTCTTATGATACATATTCATGGCTTTATAAAAGAGAACTATTTGCTTCAGTGGAAGAATAAATAATAGGCGTAAATATGCTTTTTATGGGGTAATGGGTTAATTATGTCTATTCTGAGTTCAAACTGATAGCATTATGAAAGTCACGTCATCACTCACAGTTCAACCCTTTCCCCTATAGCTTGTTTGCAATTATTAAGACAGATGGTTGCTTTCTACTTTAATTTCAGCCTGTTTAATCCATTACCCCATAAATACTTTTTTTATGACTTTAATTTATTCTTCTTATGAAGAACATGCAGGGCTGCCATTTCTCCGGATTTTTCCTTAGTCTTCGGATTTTTATCCTAGCAGATGGTAGTTTAAAACAGTCATGTGTCTTCAAAACAAGAAACAGACTATGGGGTAAAGGTACGATTAGTAAAATTGCATCTGAAAAATTGAAAATTTGAAATCTTAGGATTTTCATTATCAACTTATGGCAGCCCTGAACATGGTTCCAATTTATACTGCTGCAAATAAGAATCAGAAGAAACATTTTCTATATTCTAGCAGACAAAAGTTTAAAGCAGGCTGAGAGTAAAGCAGAATGTGCCTTAAGGCACATTCTGCTTTACTTTCAACCTGCTTTAAGCGTTCAACTGTCTTCCAAACTAGAAACAGCTGATGGGATAAAGGGTTAAAGCATCAAACTGTAAAGCTGCAGATAATGTCTTCCAGGGTCTTTAACAGGGTCATGATAGAAGGATGAAATGTCATTTCATATGAGGAATAGATAAGGGTGTCAAAAGGCGTTTCTGTGTGGGGAAAGTGTTAACCTTGAAAAAACAAATTAATTTGTCACTTGGCACATGATGAAATACCATAAATAACACATTTTGTAACTAATCTCATGTTTTCCTTGCTGCCACTCCTGTATATGTTAAGTTAACCTTTCACGTATTGACGATATCAGATGCCACATTAATATGTTTCCTCCAATAAATGAAAACCATTAAAACTAAAACTGAGTATTTTCGCTAACAATAACTGTGAAGCAAATGACATTGCATAACACACAACCCCTGTGTGAAAAGAGCGCTATATAAATCTGGTATAATAATAATAATGACAACAAGAGTACCATGGATAGTACATGATACGCTCACCCACAAAACCCCTGCCCATAATCATGAAATGAAGGAAACGAAGTATAAGGTAAATAAACATGGCATCTAGGAAGAGTTTCCTATGGCCATTTATAAGGACATGGTTGAAGCAATTGTTAACCCATTAACCCATATTAATACACCTTTTTACGCCTTTAAGTATCCCCCCACTGGAGAAAATAGTTCCATTAAGTTCAGTCATAAATATGTTATGTGTGAAATATTTTCTTTATCCTGGCAGATGGTAGCTTAGAGCAGGTTGAAAGTAAAGCAGAATGTGCCTTAAGGCACATTCTGCTGTACTTTCTACCTGCTTTAAGTTCACTTTCCTTTAAAACTAGAAACAGGCTATGGGGTAAAGGGTTAAAGCGTTTCTATGATAAACAGATAAAGACTTCCAAAGGTGCCTTTATCCCTTTTAGACCCAATAGCTTGTTTCTAGTTTTGAAGACAGGTGACCACTTAAAGCAGGTTGAAAGAAAAAAACTTCTTTTCAGCCTGCTTTAAGCTACCATCTGTTAGGATATAGAAAATTATCTTATGGTATAATATTTACCCTAAATTGGAACTATTTTCTTCAGTATAGAGGAAGAAATTAAAAGCGTAACAAGGCATATCTATGGAGTAAAGGATTAATCAGTGATCAGAATAACACACAGCAATGTAAAACATATTTGTCTCATGTATAATATACATGCTTGCATGTATATAAGGAATATTGATCAAGAGTGGAAAATTACTAAGCTACTAAACTGTTTCAGGTAATTACGACGTTTTATTAAACAAAGAATACATTGCATGACTAATATAGTATCTGCAATCAGCATCTACTGTCATGTGACATGTATGCAGAGAAAACATGTGACATCATCCCAGCTGCCATAATTTAATCTAGAAAAATCCTGGGAGGTCCAAATTTTCAAATTTTCAAGCTTGATTACTTAAAGCAGGTTGAAAGTAAAGCAGAATGCACCTTAGGTGCATTCTGCTTTACTTTCAGCCTGCTTTAACCCTTTACCTGATAGCCTATTTATAGTATAGAAGAAAGGTGATTACTTAAAGCAGGTTGAAAGTAAAGCAGAATGCGCCTTAAGGCGCATTCTGCTTTACTTTCAGCCTGCTTTAAGCTACCACCTGCTAGAATTAAGAAAATATTCATTCCGATACATATTCATGACTGTATGGATTGGAATTATTTTCTTCCGCGGAGGATTAAACGGAATGCGCTAAAAGGCGCTTCTATAAGGTAAAGGGTTAAGTTACCATCTGCTAGGATAAAAATCTGAGGATTTCAGAAAACCTGAAGAAATGGCAGCCCTGCTGTGTCAGGGTCTGTACAGTCAAACTTGGGTTAACCCACTACTCCATAAAGCCAGTTTTTAGTATTAAAGATAGGTGACCACTTAAAGCAGGCTGAAAGTAAAGCAGAATGCACATTAAGGTGCATTCTGCTTTACTTTCAGCCTGCCTTAAGATTCAATCTGTTAGGATTTAGAAACTATGTCTAAGTAATGGTACATATTCATGACTGTATAAAATGCAACTATTTTCTTCAGTCAAGGAATATTTCAAAGGCGTAAAAGGCATATTTATGGCACAATCGGTTAAGCAGACATTATAAAGAAAGCACACACATCTCAATAGGCAGGTGACTGCTTAACCCATTACTCCATAAAATTCTCATCATTTACAAACAGTTTACATGTGAAGAGTACACTTGTCCTATGCAAACAGTGTAGACACTGATAAGAGAGATCCTAAAGGAGCACTGTGATCATGGTCTGAATTTTTTGCCATTTTGCAATATGAGGCCCTGAAGTGCGCATCGGAGAAAATTAGAGAATAGAACTATTCACATGACTGTCTCCAAAAGCTTTTTCTAACATTTGACAAACTGACCTCCTATACTATAGGACATTTCTGTTTTATATTCTTAAAAAAAACTGCCAGTTCATTTATTCTTTTAAGTTACTACTTTATAAAAGTTTGACTGTAGACCCTTTGATGATGACTTGGAGTGTCTCATGCTAGGAGTTTTAAATCATGAAGAATACCATTCATCATCTTTTAACCTATTACTCCATAGCCTGTTTCTAGTTTTGAAGACAGGTGGCTACTTAAAGCAGCCTGCTTTAAGCTAACATCTGCTAGTGTGTAGAAACTATTTCTAATGGTGCATATTCATGACTTTTTAAAGAGGAAGAATTTTCTACAGTGTAGGAATAAATTAAGGGTGTAAAAGGGTGTATTTATGGGTAAATGGGTAAAGTGACTACTTAACTCTTTCCTCCCTGAAACTTTAAATGGACACTTCCAGTTTCCATTTTAGTCTAGTCCATTTATGACTTTAAAGGGTTGTTTTTGTCAATTGTTGGAATTATGACAAACAGTGAAGACCTGATCAGAGGGCTCCTTTAGGAGCCCTCTGATCTTGGTCTTCCCTGTTTGCATAGGACGAGTGTACTGTCTGCATGTACACTGTTTGAAAGGGACGCCTATATGCGGGACTAGGGTTCAAAGGGTTAACATACTTTCACTGTAAACCCTGTCTTAATAGCTATGTGGCATCCACTCATATGGTGGTCTGTTTCACTTTTGTTTTGCATTTAACTGCTAAATGTGGGAGAGAGTTGAAGTTAACACCATCAAAGAGCTTTCTTTGAGGTTGTCAAAACAGAGGATCCTATATAACTGTATCTTAGGGCACTATTTATCACGAAATTTTATCACGAAATAGTATATAAAATATCTCCCTAATCTCCCTAAAGTCTACAAATATTAAGACAAAAGATCTGTACAGTGATCATGTTTCTGTCAATATTCTGCCTGAAGCACAATGTTAATACTCCAGGTGTTATCGAGATGGCTTTTAAGTACTGATGCTATCAGACTGGTATTGTACTAATAACTCCAAACTCTTACTGAGCAGGAACTCTAGATGCAAACAGTGTAGACACTGATCAGAGAACTCCTGAAAGCCCCCTGATCAGTAGACATCAATGTCTACATTGCTTGCCACATTTTTTTAAAAATATTTTAGGGTCAAATTAAACCCCTCCATAGTATATGTAAACTGCAGGTCCTGGTCATTATTTAGAAAATGGAAGAGTTTATATTGATAGTCAGCAGTGTAAAGGTTAACAACTATATCCTAGGGATAACTGCAAATATCAGTTAATCATAAATACTGTCCACTATAGTACCTGCTGTAGTATATGTATAACAGCTTCTTTAACCCTTTAATCCACAGATACTAATTTTTACGCATTCCATTTATTCTGCCACTGAAAAAAAGTTCCAATTTATACAGCCAAGAATATGTACCATAAACGTTTTCTATATTCTAGCAGATTATGGTTTAAAGCAGGGTGAAAGTAAAGCAGAATGTGCCTAAGGCACATTCTGCTTTACTTTCAACATGCTTTTAGTGGTCACTTGTCTTCAAAACTAGCTACAGACAATGGAGTAAAGGTTTAACATATCTTACAAGGACAACATACTAAGTCAAATTATTTGCCAATTGATGCTAAGAAACCATTAAAATTTGATAAGTCAATTTTACGTACGTAAAGTGGCCATTTAGAAAATGACTCTTCTTCAGTCTTTAACTTGTTCATCCTTAAATCTTCAAATGGACAATTCCAATTTCCAATTTTGGCTGTTTCTGATTGTTTTTATGCAATATATAGCAAAATGACAAACAGTGCTGACCCTGGTTAGAAGGAGTCCTCTGATCTGGGTCTACACTCTTTGCATTGGACAAGCATACTTTTCACAGGTACACTGCTTGTAATGGGCTAGTATACTCATTGCTAAGGCTCAATGGGTTTAAGACAGAAGGAAACTTAATGCAGTATAAAAGTAATGCCATATACTGGCATATAGTATATTCAATAAGGTCATAATGTTTCTAAAAATGACAAACAAAAACTGAGTAACAAGATATACTATAGAAACCAGAAAAAAGTACATGAGATATAAATTTGGTCTTTTACAAATTATTGGGTATCAAAATGACTTTCACTAGATATAACAAATTCCCACGCTCTAGAACAGTTACCAAACAAATCCATTCTGATGTAATGGGATACAGCTGAGCCTCAACAATTCCTGCTCCTTCTCAGATTTAATGCCTTAACTTTTGAAAAACGACTAGTCTACATGGACTTGTAACCCTTTACTCCACAGCCCAGGCCTTTTCCTGGTGTATCCACAGGTCCATATGGACCCATTTTGAATGGGAAATGGTAAAAAATATTCCCAATTTCCAAAAAGAATTCCCAATTGAAAAAAAAAATTTTTTTTTTTTAGATACAGGTAGTAACTGATAACTCAAATTCAAATGAAAACTAATAACTAATAAAACAAGTGGAAACAACTACTACATGTCATTTTTCTGGCCATTTAGCTTCAATTTGTGAAATCAATTCTAAAAATTCTTCCCAAAACATGATTTTCCGCGCCAAAAATTTCCCTAATCAGACATTGCAGCTTTCCCCAAATGGCCAGAAAAAAGGCCTGTAGTCTGTCTCTAGTACTGAAGATACCTAGGTGACCACTTAAAACAGGTTGAAAGTAAAGCAGAACGTGCCTAAAGCACATTCTGCTTTACCTTCAGCCTGCTTTAAGCTACCATCTGCTAGAATACTGAAAATATCTCCTATGATATATATTCATGATTGAATGTATAAAATTGAACCCTTTTCTCCAGTGGAGGAACATATTAAATGTGTTACTTACGACTGCCTTCAATAAATGCTTATGCCCCCTGGTGGTATAGCTACCAATATATTCAAAATCTTTTCAAAGTCATAATTAGGTCAAGGTCAAATCAAGATTGGGTGATTTGAATAGATTATGAATAGTCCATGGCAACAACTGTACATACAATCATTCTAGTAAGCCGTGTTGATGTCAAGTGAAATGGTAAACTCCAATTAATCAAGACACAGCACAATGAAAATATTCCAAGTCCAAAAGAGGTCATGGTCATTCAAAGAATGTTCATGCACAGGTAGCTAAAAACTCAAATGCAGGAAATAATATGTCTAAACTGAATTCTGTGAACCAGGAAAACAAATTTATTCATAACAAAATAATCCTGATAAAAATATATAACACATATTATATACAGTAAATTCTCTCTATTATGACCACTGAAAGAATGGTATTTTTTCATTGCATGAAAGCCAGGTGACAGCTTAAAGCCAGGTGAAAGTAAAACAGAAAGCTCCTGAAGGAGCTTTCTGTTTTACTTTCACCCTTGCTTTAAGCAGGCACCTGCCTTAAACACCCGATATTCAACACAATTTAGTGGTCATTATAGAGAGTTTTTACTGTATAAAAATTAAAATCATGCACAATTGCAGCTCATGCTGGTATCTCCATCACCCAGTCCCCATCGACCATTGTTAATTACCTTATGTTCGTGACTATGTTGATGAGGAGCTGTTTCTACAGAGCCTGATTCCCTACCTGTGACCTTTGAACCCACCTCAGTTACCTGTACAGATGGGTGGCAATAAAGACTTAACATTTCAGTTCAGTTCTACTATAATAGTCCTGCTATAATGACCACTAAAACATAGATTCATTTATAGTGTTAACCCTTTACCCCTTAATATGTTTCTAGTTTTGAAAATATGTAATCACTTAACCCATTAGTACCCCATAGCCTGTTTCTAGCTTTAAAGTGAGGTGAATACTTAAAGCAGGTTGAAAGTAAAGCAGAATGTGCCCTTAAGTGCATTCTGATTTACTTTCAGCCTGCTTTAGGCTAACATCTGCTAGAATATAGAAACTATTTCTTATGATACATAATCCTGAGTCATGACTATAAAATGGAATTATTTTCTTCACTGAAGGAATGAATTAAAGGAGTAGAAAAAAGATGTATCTATGAAGCAATGAATTAAGACAAATAAAAGCTTAAAGGAGGATGAAAATGAGAGCTCCCAAATAAGCTTTTTGCTCTTCTTCATCTTGCTAAAAGCAACCTGGTCTAAATATCTTAATTAAAAGCTCAATGAAATGGTCTTCCTTATAGAAGCCAACTATAAAACAAAAACTATACAACAAAAAGATTATGTTTTACATGAATTTCATTAAGATAAAGTTCAAGAAATCATAAATCTATGAACTAAAAATTGGAAACAGATTCGAATACTTTTTCGTAACTCAATTTTACTCTACAAATGTAAATTGCAAGGCTTGTACTTTCTTTCTAGCTCCAGAAATATTTCCCACTGCTGAAAGCTTCCCTATGTGTTCAATGCTGGGAATCAAAACCAAATTCAATTGTTTCTCACAGAGTACAATAATACATTGCATTGACCTTCCCTAAATCAATTAACTTCTTATAGCCTTGTGGAATCCCAGTGGGAATTCCTTCTTTCTTTACCATTTTTAGCAAACACATTTGAATGAACAAATGGGATAATCTACTTTTCCAAGCTTGTTGGTCTTTTTCATGAGAATTTCAGGGATAAACTTGTTTTCAAGGACTTTTCAAGACAATCCTTCATTTTAAAATTACTTCTGTTCATAGAAACACCTTTTGATTTTGTTGCCTATCACTCATAGAAAAGCATTTTCATGCTCCTACAAGGTACTACTACAGAGACAATGGAAACATTCTGAATGGTGATTTAACGCATTTCTCTATAGATACGCTATTTTACACCTCAATTCATTCCTCCACTGAACAAAATAGTTCCAATTCATACAGTCTTTACTCTTTACTTTCAGCCTGCTTATACATGTAGTGGTTATCTGTCTTCATAACTAGAAATAGACAATGGGGTACGGATTAAAGCAGGCTGGAAGTAAATCAGAATGCTCCTTGTTGTTCCAATATATACAGTTATGAAATTGAATATGTACCATGGAAAATTTTCTACATCCTAGCAGATGATAACTTAAAACAGGCTGAAAGTAAAGCTTTACTTTCAATCTAATTTTAAGTGGTAATCTTTCTTTAATACTACTTTTCTTTTGTCAACTGAACTACAACAATACCACAACACGTTAGTAGTCATCTTAAGGCACTGCAAAGCTGATACCATGTCGTAAGTATGTTAATTAAAACATAGAAAGCTACTAAAAATATTAGTGAGTTAGTTTTAGAAAGCATTAATGTCATATCTATGGTTATCTCAGGGCTCTGGATATGTAGAGTATTTCAAAAGTCTAAATATTTATGTCTACACCAAATCCTATGGTATGACTACTCATCAGAGATGATTCTGATCATTAACCCATTACCCCATAATTATATCTACACCTTTTTACACTTTTTATCTATTCCTGCACTGACAAAAATAGTTCCAATTTAGATATTCCTTAATAGGTATCATAAGAAATATTACTATATTCTAGCAGATGTTAGCTTAAAGCAGACTGAAAGTAAAGCAGAATGTGCCTTAAGGCACATTCTGCTTTACTTTCAACCTGCTTTAAGTAGTCACCTATCTTCAGAACTGGAAACAGTCTATGGGGTAATGGGTTAAAGATGACTCAAATGTGTATCACACCAAAGGGTGTTCATGCAGACACAAAGGAAACAAATCAAACAATGCATGAAATTTTTTATTTCCTCTTTCCTATCTAGAGTCCTGTTACTGGGGAGAAGACATTATTATTTCCCAATATACCTTCAGGGCTCCAGATAAGAGGAAGTAAACCACACAAATCAAGAATTTTCTCACTTATTTCAAAAACAAATCCTATAGTGTTACTACTCATTAGAATCGTCTCTTCGAGACGATTCTAATGAGTAGTGACACTATAGGGTTTACTGCATAATAAAAGATTTTATTTTTTGGAATACTCACCTTATCTGGAGCCCTGCACCTTTATGCTAAAAACCTTTTGTTCACTGCCAACAGTTTGGGGCCAGATCAGACACAGGATTATCTAGTGTCTGAGCACGCTCAAAACAATTTGCAACTCAGATGAGAGTAAATATCCAGAATTGTCAAAAAGTTGTCATATTCAACATTTTATTGTATTGCGTTTGGTTTGCATTGAAATTGGAAAGAATAACATTTTATCCACTGTATATACAAACATCTACAGTTCAGTGTTCCCTCTCTACAACAACACCCAATGGGAGACCCAAATGTGTGTGTTGTTCGGAAGGAGTTGTTATATGGAGGGAAAATGAATACCCTAAGAGTGCTGAATATGACTTGGCTTACATTTGCAAACAGTTTGAACTCAGATCAGATAATGGGTAATGCGGCGTCTGATCTGGGTTCAAACTGTTTGCCACTCGTCTTTATATTTCTCCTGTCAAAATGTCTAATACGTAGCTTTAAGGAAAACAACAGACCACAATTTTAAGCAAAGGATATTGCAGCAGTGAAAGTGTTAGACATAAATATCTTGATTGGGGAAACAGCGACAAGCATTGTTGTAAGGAGGGAACCATTGTTTGGAGGACTGTTGTAGGGAGGGAGCACTGTATAAACAGGGCACCAGATAAGGGGAGTATTTCAAAAACTAAGATCTTTATGTAGGCATTAAATCCTATGGTGTGACTACTCATTAGAATTGTCTCGAAGAGACAATTCTAATGAGTAGTTACCCCATAGGATTTGGTAATTAAATGAGTGAGAAAATGTTTGATTTGTTCAGATTACTCCCTCTTATCTGGGGCCCTATATAACCCTCAAACCTCACAGCCTGTCAGAGTTAGCTACTTACATTTTCTCCAGTATTTTTACCAGCATCTATCTTTTCAAACAGGTTGTAGCCAAAGTCCCCCACATGCAGTATAGCTGTGAACCTCTTCTTCATGGCCTCCAGCTCCAGTTTGGGAATACTTTCAGAATGTACTCCTAAGTCACCATAGATCATAAACTCTGGCTGCCACTCCTATAGGGCAAAATACAAAATAAACTAAATAAACTTGTGACATATCATAGCCAAAGTCCCCCACATGCAGTATAGCTGTGAACCTCTTCTTCATGGCCTCCAGCTCCAGTTTAGGAATACTTTCAGAATGTACTCCTAAGTCACCATAGATCATAAACTCTGGCTGCCACTCCTATAGGGCAAAATACAAAATAAACTAAATAAACTTGTGACATATCATAGCCAAAGTCCCCCACATGCAGTATAGCTGTGAATCTCTTCTTCATGGCCTCCAGCTCCAGTTTAGGAATACTTTCAGAATGTACTCCTAAGTCACCATAGATCATAAACTCTGGCTGCCACTCCTATAGGGCAAAATACAAAATAAACTAAATAAACTTGTGACATATCATAGCCAAAGTCCCCCACATGCAGTATAGCTGTGAATCTCTTCTTCATGGCCTCCAGCTCCAGTTTAGGAATACTTTCAGAATGTACTCCTAAGTCACCATAGATCATAAACTCTGGCTGCCACTCCTATAGGGCAAAATACAAAATAAACTAAATAAACTTGTGACATATCATAGCCAAAGTCCCCCACATGCAGTATAGCTGTGAATCTCTTCTTCATGGCCTCCAGCTCCAGTTTAGGAATACTTTCAGAATGTACTCCTAAGTCACCATAGATCATAAACTCTGGCTGCCACTCCTATATGCCAAAATACAAAATAAACTAAACATGAACATTTACACTTTGTTATTATCAACTTAGAGTCAAGCTATAATAGTAAATGATGTAAATCAGAACAATGTTTTAAATTTATTGAAAGCTTGATTCGCATCACAATTTCACTGAGATTGCACAATTTCACACTAGATTGCATAACCGGCATAACTCCAAAGTGCCTGGTACGATCAGGGTTACAGATAAGGTTTTTATGCAATTGGGTATTTACTCCTTGATATTTTACAGAATTGGGTTTTTGAAATTTCTATTGGGTACTGGGAGTTTTCATAATTGGGTATTATTCATAATCTGATTCCAAAAATTCTTTGCTTTTGCTACATTTCTTTGCTTTTTGTTACTGCTTGTTGTGAAAAACAATTGCTTTTTCCACAGTTTTAAATAGGTAAATACCCCAATACTCCCCTTATCTGTTACCCTGTGATACGATCAAACTGAGTCTTTCGTATTTATTTGAACTGCATGTTATGGCAGGAAACATTGTCAGTAAGTTTGGTGAAGATAAGTTGAACACTTTTTGAGGTACAGAGCCCAGCTAGGCACCATGGGTGTTCCCGTAATATGTTCCATCACAAGACGGGCATATAACAAGTTTGAATCCAAATGAGATGCCAAGAAACTTGGTATATGATAAGGATTCAAACTTTTCGACACTCTATCCCTATTTCCAAATTACAGGTGGAGGAGGACCCAGATGCCCTTTATATACTGTTTAATTAAGGCACAAAATGTAACTGAGTAGAATCAATGACTTGTAGGCAAGCCAGTTGGAAGGCTTCCATAGTCTTAGCAGAAGTAGTAGTAGTAGTTGTGATGATTATACTCACAGTTCCATCTGGTGGTGTGGTGAAGAAGAACACTCCATTACTCACAGTTTTACTCATAGGAATGTAGAAGTATGTTGTATTTGGCCTCAGACCCTGAAATATAACAATGACCAGCTATAATACAGGATCCAGAAAATGACCAGTAACATAATGTTTGGTAGAGACACATTATTTAAGTATTTTAGTATTAGAAATACAGTACCTTTTCTGTTGCACTTTTTACCCTTTTTGCCGAATTAAACAGCTGAGAACTTGAGATCCCCTATTTCTAACAAATATAGAGTAAATCTGTATCTAATATAGGGCTCCCTCCCCTAAACAATGATTACAACAATTAACGCTTCCTGCTGTTCCCCAAACATGACAATTATGTCCAACCATTTCACGGCTGCAATATCGTCTGCTTAAAATTGTATTCTCAAAAGGGACAGAAAATTGACAGAAAAATCAAAATGACAAGTTGCAAACAGCTTGAATCCAGAATCAGTTGCAGCGTTATGTGGTGCCTGATCTGAATTCAAGCTGTTTCCAAAAGTCAGCCAATATCCCACCCAGTTTAACAAAGAGGGAGCACTGTGAATGAATCAATGAACCATTATTTGAATGCATTTATCAGGACGGGATTTAGCTATCCTACAGCTATCAGCATGTCACCCAGTCTTGTTTCTCAAATTTTTTTTGTAAAATCAATCTTTCTGTGCAATACAGATAAGGGGCTTGGAATCAAGCACAGCAAAACCTCTCTTATATTACAACCACTAAAATGAAGGCTGATTGATTGTATAAAGGACAGGTGAAAGATGACAGTTTAAACCTTTGAACCCTAGTCCCGCATATAGGCATCCTTTTCAAACAGTGTACATGTGAAAAGTACACTTTTCCTGTGCAAACAGTGAAGACTCAGATCAGAAGGGAGCCCTCTGATCAGGGTGTTTACTGTTTGTGATAATGCCAAACATTGGCAAAAACAACCCTTAGAATTCAGAATGGACTAAACTAAAATGGAAACTGGAATTGTCAATTTTAAGTTTCAGGGAGGAAAGAGTTAAAGCAAAGTGACAGTAAAACAGAAAGCTCCTTAAGGAGCTTTATGTTTTACTGTCACCTTGCTTTAAGCAGTCACCTTCCGTAAACTCCTACTAATCAAGACAATTTAGTGGTCGTAATAGAGGAGTTTTACTGTATTGTGATGACACTTTTTTTTAAACTGTATACCATTAAACTATTCTATCAAGAATCTTCAATCATGGTTTCTTCCATTGATTGACTGCAGCAGACAAATAAACGAAGACATTATAGTTAAATTTAGCATATATAATTGTTTTTCAAATGCCAATCTATAAATATACATTACATTGTATATAATGCGACTTTTATGACAAACAATTCAATAATGCAAACATTCAACATTTTGCATATTGATCGGTACACTCTGACATTTATATATCTTATGCTTTTAACGCACTCAACCCTAGCAACAAGTATATATGTCATAGACAAACAGTGCACCTATGAAGAGTACACTTGGCTAATGCAAATAGTGTAGACCTGCAGGAGCCCTTTGATCAGGGTCTGCTCTGTTTGGAGCGTTTGCAATATGTTGTTAAAATGAACCGTAAATAGTCAAAAGTTGATAGATTTAATAGGAAACTGGAATAGACAAGACTATATGGAAAATTTGGATAGTTCATTTAAAGTGTCAGGAGAGAATGAGTTACTATAAATGATTGATAATCATTTTACAAGACTATACCAAACACCAAAGAGTCTTCAGGGGGGTCACAGATCATTTTGTAATACAGTAAAACCTCTCTATAACCTTCACTAAATTGTGTTAATTAATAAGTATTAGGTGTTTACAATAGGTGACTGCTTAAAGCAAGGTGACAGTAAAACAGAAAGCTCCTTTAGGAGCTATGTTTTACTGTCACTTTGTTTTAAGCTGTCACCTGTCTTTTATATAACCAATCAGCCTTCGTTTTAGTGGTCGTAATAAGAGGTTTTACCGTATATAATAATTCATTTATATCACTTTTCCAACAATAAGATCGTGTTACATGTATCTTAACCCTTTATTCACTAGAAACTGGTATAGGTACATTTTGAAAACAGTGTAGTACTTGATCAGAAGGCTGCTTTAAAGAGCCATTTAATCAGGATCTAATCTGGGTTCTTTTTACTTTTATTTATCTGAAATATTTTCTCAAACAGCCCTAAAAATCAGTATAAACAGGACATTTTATAAAAAGTGAAATAATCCATAATTACATCAGGGGCAAATACAGCATAAAAATGTTTAATCAGAGCTCACAATAAGGTGCATATTTCAAATTTTAGAATCCTCTTGAACAGTGAGTGAATACTATGGGCAAATTTGTGACGTTACCATTGAAAACAGTTTTAGTCTTGATGAGCAGCAGAGTAAATTGACCGTCGCTAGTTTTGAAGACAGGTGAACACTTAAAGCAGGGCGAAAAGAAAGCAGAATGAATCTTATGACCAGCAGCCTATTCTGCTTTACTTTCAGAATCTTTAAAGTAACCATCTGTATTATAAGAAATACTTCTTATGTTGCACATTCATTTCTGTATAAAATGGAACTATTTTCTTCAGTGGAGGAATTAATCAAATGCATGAAAAGATGCATCTATGGAGTTAAGGGTAAACAAAAGGCAGATAAATCTACAAATTCAGTACTATGGAAAAAGTTACAGAAAACAAAGTCTGCAGATGACAACCATTCACGGATAATTAACTATTTGCATGTTGGGTAAGTTTTTGACTGCAACATTAATTTTGTCCTTTGCTATTGTTCTAAATCAAGAATTTTCCGAAAAAGAATTTCAAGACAGGGTCAAAATTGTTAAACAGTTTGTATCCTGTTGAGACGCCGCATTACACGGCTTCTCATCTGGAACCAAACTGTTTGCAAAAGGGTAATCACTATGGGACATATCCGCCGCTAGCATGCAAAGAGTTAAGTCATATTACAGGGCTCATTCTGCTGAATCACTGACATTTAATTATTAGTAATATCAAAAGGGAAATGTCATGGCAAATGCACACAATAATACCCCGGTAGGCACCACGCTCTGTGGCATGTTAATTCCCTCAATAAACAGCAACAAACTGTCATGCCTCATGTACAACACAATGTAACTCCTAGCTGGTGGTATTCAAATGGCAAGCAATCAGTAATCATATACAGTAGGTGCTCAGATCCCTCTCTACAACAGCCCTTCGAGCAACAACCCCCTCCTTACAACGACCCTTGCAGCTGTTCCCCAAACAAACAAAAATGCCTTACGCTTGCAATGATGCAAAAGCCTATGCTTAAAACTGTTGTTTGTTGCTTTTTCTCAAAGTTACATATTAGTGGATCTTTTGACAGTAGAAATATAATGACAATTGATTAACAGCTTGAATCCAGATCAGATGCTGCGTTACACGGCGTCTGATCTAAATTCAAGCTGTTTGCAAATGAATTCTAATTTCCCTCCCTATAACAACTCCCTCTGAACAACATACCCAATCTTAGTCTCCTATTGGGTGCTGTTGTAAAGAGGGAGCATTGTACAGTAAAAGCCCGCTAAAAACCAGTCTTCTGGATTGAAGAAACATGTTCATTTAATCCATTACCATACAAATTAGCCTTTTCTGCCTTTAATTTATTCTTTCACTGAGTAAAATAGTTGCATTTTATAGTCAAGGATATTATATGTATCTTAAAAAGTATTTCAAATATCTTAACAGATGCAATATTTGCAATACCAGTTTTGCAAGATCATGTATGTACATGTGAAGAGCATACCAAGTTTTTAGTTTGTTAGATAATAAATAGATTATGTACAGCAGATTTATGAGGAAGCAGATTTATGACGATTGTTCATGTAAATGATGAGGGCAGGTTGTTAACCCATTACCCCATAGCCTGTTTCAACTACATTTATTTAATATAGGTTACCACTTAAAGCAGGTTAAAAGTAAAGCAGAATGTGCCTTTAGGCACATTCTGCTTTACTTTCAGCCTGCATTAAGCTACCACCAATTAGAATATAGAAAATATTTCTTATTATACATATTCATAATTGCATAAATTAGAATTTTTTCTTCAGTGGAGGAATAAAATTAATGAAAGTCATAAAAAGTCGTATTTATGGGGTAATGGGTTATATAATAACTTATAATGAGTACATATCACTGACCACAGGGGGACTATAATTCATTTCACACGGCCATTTTACTGGGTAACCAAATCTTGAATGTTCTCTCGCTTATCAATCTTGCTACAATAACGCTACCATATATTCACACCAGCAATCAGAAAATACCATTTTCTGTCTGCATGATTACTTCTGGGAAATATATCTACTACAACAAAGGCAGTTTCCCAAGTGATGTATGTCTACATACAGTCCGACCTAAATATATAACTCCAATTCACTTAACCCATTACCCAAGAAATACACCTTTTTATGTCTCTGATTTCATCCTCCTCTTAAGAAAGTACATGTAGTTCCAATCTATACAGTCATGAGTATGAGAATAAGAAATATTTTCTATTTCCTAGCAGTTGATAGTTTAAAGTAGGCTGAAAGTAAAGCAGAATACGCCTGAAGACGCATTCTGCTTTACTTTTAGCCTGCTTTAAGAGGTCATCTATCTTCAATACTAGAAACAGGCCATGGGGAAATGGGTTAATTTGATCTTGCGAATATTTCTTCAGTCGCATTTTGATAAATAGGTATGGATTGAGTCGAACATACCTGTATTTCAATAAGCCATGTTTTATCTTTGAAATAAGGGTCAGATTGACTTAGCTTGAGATATTGAAGTTTGACTGTCTGTGCTTACACCCTTACAGAATTACATACCACTCAATGCCCAAAGGGTAATTAACACTATTACTGTCATTATATTCTAGTATGGGTGATGCGGTTTTCTCTATGGCTCAAACAATTATCAAATAATGTTTAACAATGATAATGTTTTACTATTTTTTAAATGTTTTTTTGCTCTCTTTTTTTATTCTTTCAAAGAGCCTCTTGGGTTGAGTACACAGTCATGCATGCAGGTCATGAGAGAGGCACATGGATCTAGGCCATGACTAAGCGTGACAGGCTTAGCCTGGATGGTAAGACTCCTGAACAACATCTATGGGTTTGGCTCCAAAGAGCGCCGTTCTGCAAAGATGTTACCTTAGAGACGACTTTGTCTGATAATGCTACCAAATAATTCTGTGTAATTTAAAGCATGTATGATAGAATAAATGGAAAATAAAATAATAAATTATCAGAGAGAGGAATGAGGTCAAATTTGGACCCAAGGATGTAAAATTTAAGTTTCAAGCTTGTATTACAGGTGACGGGAGGCTGGTTTGACAGACAGATACATGTAACTAGTAAAGCTGAAACAGCATATTTCTAAAATAGTAAATTCAAAGTCTGGTTAGAAACAAATTTAACCCATTACCCCATAAATATACCTTTTTATGCCTCTAATTTATTCCTGTACTGAAGAAAATAGTTCCACTTTATATAGTCATGAAAGTATAGTATAAGAAATATTTTCTCTATCCCAATAGATAGTAATTCAAAGCAGGCTGAAAGTAAAGCAGAATGTGCCTTAGGGCACATTCTGCTTTACTTTCAACCTGCTTTAAGTGGTCAAATGTTTTCAAAACTATAAAAAGGCTATGGGGTAACAGGTTAAACTGGTAAATGTCCCATTCTGTTTCCAGTCAGTAGCCTCCACAACCTTATCATACTTCAGCAGCTGGTGTTGACATGTACATTGTATTGACAAAGGAATTTTAACATGGACAAGCTGATACATTGGATTCTTGTTCCAACTATTATACAGTTTCACTCAGATACAGGCAAGGGACACGTTTTAACCATTTGCCCTCATAGCTTTTTTTGAAGTTTTTTATGCATGGTGATTGCTTAGCCTCTTACTCCATAGATACACCTTTAAGTTTTAACACATTTGATTAATTTTTCCACTGAAGAAAATAGTCCCATTTTAAACAGTACTGAATAATTTATGCAGCCTAAGAAATATTTCCTATACCTTAGCAGATGGAAGCTTAAAGCAGGCTCAGTACAGACTTTAATGCAAAACCTTAACGTTGAGGCTAGAGGTCAAGATCAAAGGTCAAGGTCACCAAACTGGAGTGCATCGTTTCTACTCATAGAGGTGCATTGGCATATGAAGTTTCATGACCGTAGGTGCAGTAATTTGCTTAGAACAGACTTTAACGCAAAACCTTAATGTTGACCCTAGAGGTCAAGGTTATAGGTCAAGGCCACCAAACTGCAGTGCTTCGAGGTCTACTTATTGAGGTGTATCAGCATATGAAGTTTTGTGACCATAGGTACAGTTGTTTGCTTAGACTTTCACGCAGAATCTTAGCGTTGTTCCTAGAGGACAAAGTCAAAGACACTAAACTGTATGCATCATGGTCTATTCATTCAGACGCATCAGCATATGAATTTCCGTGACCGTATGTGCATTTGTTTGCTCAGAACACACTTTAAACGCAAAACCTTAATGTTGACCCTAGCGGTCAAGGTCAGAGATCAAGGCCATTGAACTGCGGTAAATCGTGGTCTACTCATTGAGGCGCATCAACATATGAAGATTCGTGACGGTAGGTGCAGTTATTTGACCAGTTTATGATATCCAATTCCTGGATGCCGAAGACGGGGGTATAGCATAAGCTCCCCCCCCCTCCCTCACTTAGTGAAGGTGAGCTAAAATTGCATTTTATGGAGAAATGGGTTAATCTTGCTACATTCATTTCTTGGCATATTAAGGACTTCAAGCAGTACTATCATAAGTTTTATACATGTATATTCCAGGCATCTCCTGTCTAAAGCAAAACCTTTCCCTAATAACTGGTTATTTTATGATGCATAATTTTGTCCATTTATCAGCCTTGGTTTGTTCATTACCATAAAACAAGTCTGTCTCTGAAGTAGTAATTGCCTCTATCAGCAGACTATCTGAATCAGGGGGTGAAATATTCCGACAATGGTGACATTTCCTATATAATTACCCAATTTTCTGCAAATAACATATACTTGCAGGCTAAGGCTTTATATACTCTACACGCAAGATGAACCTTTTTCCTGCTTATAGCATTATATATTAGTGCGGTTAGGCAAACCAACTTGATGGAGCTGTTCGAAATTGAATAGGGTCTGCACTGTTTCCTTAAAGCCTCTACCTGCAGTATGCAAGTTTACTTGAATGTGTATGAAAGATGTATGTGTAAAGATTTTTCCCCCCAATCTGCATTGTATTTATATAGACATAATATTATACATGTATAATATATGAAAATGTATCAGAACTGGTTCTGACCATCAAATATTCATAAACCTTTACAGTTTATTCCATAGAGTGTTTCTAGTTTTGAAGAAAGGTGAATGCTTAAAGCAAATTGAAAGAAATCAGAATGGGCCTAAGGCTTTACTTTCAGCCTGCTTTAAGCTACCAACTGCTTTGATATAGGAAACATTTCGTATGGTTCACATTCATTACTATGTAAATTGGAACTATTTTCTTCAATGAAGGAATGGATTAAGTTCATAAACAATCATTTTTATGGAGTAGTGGGTTAAAGCAGTTATAATATTTTAGAAAGGAAAGTCCAGACCAGGTATAAGACTTTGAAGTTTTAAATCATTTTTACTGCTTTTACCGTGCAGTCAAAAGCAGGTAATGAATTATAAACAAATTAAAACCCGTTTTTGTTTTCACTGTATACATCAATAATGATTCATAACCTTCATACCAAGTATCAACATCCTATCAACCCATAACCGTATAGCCTATTTCTAGATTTGAAGACAGGTGGCCACTTAAAGGCTTAAGCAGGTTGAAAGTAAAACAGAATGAGCCTTAGTAACATTCTGCTTTACTTTCAGCCTGTTTTGAGCTACCATCTGCCCAGATAAAGAAACTAATATTTCTTTTTGGTGAATATTATGACTGTATAAATTGAGATTATTCTTCTTCAATTGAAGAATAAATAAGAGGCGTAAAAAGATGTATTTACCGGTATGTGTTAAAAATATAATTATGCAATGTAACAGAATTTCAACACTTGCAGCTAAATGTTAACCTTGAGATTTTAGCCCAAAAGCCTGGTCAAAAATTTCATTTTTGTTTTGTATTATATTTAAATTCCTATCAACGAAAGGTGTAGACTCTGATCAGATGCCGTATAATGTGGCATATGATCAGAGTCTACACTGTTCGCCTATGTCCCTTTTATTAGTGTGTTAATGGAGAAGCTAACAAGAGTTGTCAGAGAGACAACAAAGCTCGCCATCTGCACATTTAGAAACTTAAAAGCACACTCAAGGTCACCGAGGTCAAGCTTTTTGCCAGCATGGAAAGGTCTTGTCAATATACACATGAAAATTAAATATGAAGTTACACCTCAAGGGACATAGGAAAAGTAAGCGTTTTTGGAAACCTAAACACATATTTCGAATCCTTAAACCCTGGATCTAAGTTCAAGGTCAAGGTCACAGGGGTCCAAATTTTTCTGTGCATGGAAAGGTCTGGTCCATTACACACACATACCAACGATAAAAGCAATACCTCAAGGGACATAGAAGTTATAGGCATTTTTCAAAACCTAAACACAGATTTCGAAACCTAAACGCGGACCCTAAGTTCAAGGTCAAGGTCACAGGGATCCAAATTTTTCTGTGCATGGAAAGGTCTGGTCCATATATACACACATACCAACTATAAAAGCAATACCTGAAGGGACATTGAAGTCATAGGCATTTTTCAAAACCTAAACACAGATTTCGAAACCTAAATGCAGGCCCTAAGTTCAAGGTCAAGGTCACAGGGGTCCAAGTTTTTCTGTGCATGGAAAGGTCTTGTCCATATACACACACATACCAACTATGAAAGCAATACCTCAAGAGACATAGAAGTTATAGGCATTTTTCGAAACCTAAACACAGATTTCGAAACCTAAACGCGGACCCTAAGTTCAAGGTCAAGGTCACAGGGGTCCAAATTTGTTTGTGCATGGTAAGGTCTGGTCCATATACACACACATACCAACTATGAAAGCAATACCTCAAGAGACATAGAAGTTATAGGCATTTTTTGAAACCTAAACACAGATTTCCAAACCTAAACGCAGTCCCTAAGGTCAAGGTCACAGGGGTCCAAATTTGTCTGTGCATGGAAAGGTCTTGTCCATATACACACACATACCAAATTTGAAAGCAATACCTCAAGGGACATTGAAGTTATAGGCATTTTTCAAAACCTAAACACAGATTTCGAAACCTAAACGCAGGCCCTAAGTTCAAGGTCAAGGTCACAGGGGTCCAAATTTTTCTGTGCATGGAAAGGTCTTGTCCATATACACACACATACCAACTATGAAAGCAATACCTCAAGAGACATAGAAGTTATAGGCATTTTTCAAAACCTAAACACAGATTTCGAAACCTAAACGAGGACCCTAAGTTCAAGGTCAAGGGGTCCAAATTTTTCTGTGCATGGTAAGGTCTAGTCCATATACACACATATACCAACTATGAAAGCAATACCTCAAGGGACATAGAAGTTATAGGCATTTTTCGAAACCTAAACACAGATTTAGAAACCTAAACGTGGTCCCTAAGTTCAAGGTCAAGGGGTCCAAATTTTTCTGTGCATGGAAAGGTCTTGTCCATATACACACACATACCAAATTTGAAAGCAATACCTCAAGGGACATAGAAGTTATAGGCATTTTTCAAAACCTAAACACAGATTTCGAAACCTAAACGCGGGCCCTAAGTTCAAGGTCAAGGTCACAGGGGTCCAAATTTTTCTGTGCATGGAAAGGTCTAGTCCATATACACACACATACCAACTATGAAAGCAATACCTCAAGGGACATAGAAGTTATAGACATTTTCTTAAAATTGTTTACGCCGTGTACGACGACGCTGACAACGACGACGACTACACCGGGGGTATTGCAATAGCTCGTCATGTACTTCGTACAGGCAAGCTAAAAAGGATACCACCACCACAGCAGTCCTAAAGGGAGAATGTACTGTACCGTGAGTTTGACTCTATGTAGATATGGGACATTAGAGGTGTGTCCAGGCAGCAGCTCAGATGTACCACTGACGAGGGCCTCGTTACCAAAAGGACGGGTACCGTACTGAACCTTGGGCATTGTACATTCCTGTTTGGTGGACCACATGACCACCATTTCTGTTAGTTTGTCCCCATAGGCAATGTGCACCTGCTCAGGCAGACAGTCAACTGAAATATAATTACAGTTGAAACTGTTTCTATGGTAAAGGTAAACATGTGAATAGAACTTTAATGTCCTTAACCAGGGCTCCAGATAAGAGGGCGTTAACTAAAACATCCAACATTTTCTCACTTATTACAGCTCAAAATCCTGTGGTGTTACTACTTATTAGAATCGTCTTGAAGCGACGATTCTAATGAGTAGTGACACCATAGGGTTCAATGCAGAAATATAGATTTAAGTTTTAGAAGTACTTCCTTTGTCTCACTCAGGAGCTCTGCTTAATTCTATACATTGTATTAGAAAACATTTCAGAATTTATATAATATGTGTAGTAAAACCAAACAGTGCAGAACCCATATAATGTGAATTAGTTACACGTAGGAGTACCATTATTATTCTTTGTGGCCAGTATGAAACAAATATTAGTACAATGTACTTTAAAATAGCCTCATGGTCTGTATAAAATAGCCCTTATGGTCTGTATAAAATAGCCCTTATGATCTGGATAAAATAGCCCTTATGATCTGTATAAAATAGCCCTTATGGTCTGTATAAAATAGCCCTTATGATCTGGATAAAATGGCCCTTATGATCTGTATAAAATAGCCCTTATGGTCTGTTTAAATAGCCCTTATAATCTGTATAAAATAGCCCTTATGGTCTGTATTTAAAAAGCCCTTATGGTCCTGTATAAAATAGCCTTATGAATATGGACTGTATAAATAACCCTTTAGTAGGAAATTTACATGACAAAAAAACAGTGTAATATTCAATTCAGGGCTCCAGATAAGAGGGGGTAAACTGAACAAATCCAACATTTTCTCACTCATTTCAGCACCAAACCCTATGGTGTTACTACTCATTAGAATCGTCTCTTCGAGACAATTCTAATGAGTAGTGACACCATAGGGTTTACTGCAGAAATAAAGATTTTAGTTTTTGAAATACTCCCATTATCTAGAGCTCTGCAATTCATTCACTATTGAAAACATGCAACAAAAAAACTGTCCCTGTTGTTCTTTGTTTTAAATTTTTCTAGACTTTCATAACTCTATGTTTGAAATAAGATTCTACAGTGCTCCCACCCTACAATGGCCCTCCAAACAATGACTTCTTCCTTAAAACGCCCCTAGTCACAGTTCCTTAAACGGGACAATTATGTATAGCGCTTTAACTGCTACAATATCATCTGCTTAAAATTGTCGTCTGCTGTTTTTCTTAAAGTTACATAATGGACTTTTGACAAATAAAACTTAATTACGAGTGACAAACAGCTTGAATTCAGATCAGACGCCACATTACGCAGTGTCTGATCTGGATTCAAGCTGTTTGCAAATGTAAGCCCATTTCCCTCCCTAAAACAACTCCCTCTGAACAACGAACACAATTTTTGTCTCCCGTTGGGTGTTGTTGTAGTGAGGGAGCGCTGTATTAATAATTAGTCACAACATTGGATTTGGGGAGATACCAAGATGAAAATATTGGACATTTTAATTTACTCCCTCTTATCTGAGGCTCTGATAACAATCGCCTATTTGATCAATACAACAAGCTTCAGTATGTTTTACTGCTTCTTCATGTATAGGTTTACACTGATGAAAACTCAATTATATCAGTACAAAGATATCAACCGCTGTCAACAATACATTAAGTCTTTGATAAGTGCATGGATTAAGGCTGTCATTTGCCAGCACATGGAAATGTCAATATTTTCCCACAATCTATTATCAAACTCAGTCAGACTTAAGTATGTAAGATATAACAGTTGTTCCAGCGACATAAAGTTTGTCAATGATATATAATAGGATTATGAGTTTAGCAGTTGATATATGAGCATATTACCAGAGTAAATAAAAATACAACTTAACCTCAATACAAAAATATAGAATACCGGTACTGCCAAGAGAAAACCCGGCTGGAACATTTGATGTGACCCGCCAAATCAGTTCAACTAGTGCTGACGATCATAAAGGAGATGAGATATCTCCGAAAATATATAGGTAAATACAAAATAACAGTTCAGATTCATGAAGAACTCGTCAATACTAAGACTCAATACGGCATGTCCAATCCTGAGCTTGGAAACAACCTATTCAGTTGTAGTGAAGGAACAATCTAATCAGAGTATACAATTTTTGCCACTCAGTTTGCACCTTTTGACAAATTACTGTGTGATAAAAAGCAAAAAGCGATTTGTTCAAATATTGTGATAATTACAGCCTTTACACATGGTGTCCAAAGTTTTAGGACTTTTATGGTATTCATAATAATCCCAAAATCAGTGCAAGTAATTAATGGTAAACATGCCATGTAAATGTGGGTACTCAGCAACCACTTATTTACAAATTGCCAAATTGCTGCAGTAAAGGGCTGATGAAAATGCCAAATCAATTTGCAGAGTAAAAGGTCAATCTTTGGACAAATTTCATAGTTGTTCTTCAAATCAGCATATCTATGTTGGTAATGAACCAAGGTCGACGTTTTCAATACACAGTATGCACTTGAATCTGGAAATGCAATTTCTTAAGAATGCTTTGATAATCTCATACAAAGGCTTCACTTAACCTAAAGATCACTTAATGGCAAAACCTTAGTCTCTTAGAAAGTAGAGGACACATCAGACCTCAAATGCTCCCTTATAAAATAAATGTATCTTAACTCTTATAATGCTTCAATTACATCGTCTGCAAAACAAAAACAAAATTAGTTTTATGCTTGTTTAAACCAAGGAAAGTTGAATATGGGTGACAAACAGTTTGGATCCACATCAGATGCTGCATAGCGACGTCTGATCTGGATCTAAACTGTTTGCAAATGTTGGCCATAAGTCTTGTTTAGCACAAGGATGGTTAAAACATCCAAAATGAAATGGTTTTTAGTTGAGGTTGATAATCAATCCTGTATTGAGCTAACATTGAAGTAAGATGCATACACAGTCTAAAACCCGGAGACTGCTTGTTCAGTTGTTGTAATACAGTGGAGAAAACGTTATTCTTTCCTAATAAACGTGTTTACGCTAAAACTATTATTTTCACTGCAAACAGTTTGGAGCCAGATCAGACGCCGGGTAACCCGGCGTCTGATCAGGCTCCAAACTGTTTGCCATCAAGATAAAGATGAATTATCAGAATTGTCAAAAAGTTGTACTTTTCTACGTTTTAGTGTTTTGCGTTTGCGTACGTTTGTGTTTAAACGGGAAAGAATAACAGATTCTCCACTGTAAATGAGTAGGAACTTTCTCTGGAAACAAAAATTAATATGCACTATCTTTTATGGTATAAATCTGTCAACTGCCTTAACTCTTTCCTCCCTGAAACCTAAATGGACAATCCCAGTTTCCTTTTTAGTCTAGTCCATTTCTGACTTTTAAGGGTTGTTTTTGTCAATGTTTGGTATTATGACAAACAGTGAAGACCCTGATCAGAGGGCTCCTTTCGGAGCCCTCTGATCCGGGTCTTCACTGTTTGCATAGGACAAGTGTACTATCCACATGTGCACTGTTTGAAAAGAACGCCTATATGCGGGACTAGGGTTCAAATGGTTAACTTTCTAACCCCTGAACAGGGCTCCATAGATAAGGGGAGTATTTAAAAAAAAATCTTTATTTTTGCATTAAATCCTATGGTGTCACACGGTCACTCAATCTCTGTTCTCATTAGAATTTTCTCTTCAAAACGACTAGTAACACCATAGGATTTTGTACTGAAATAAGTGAGAAAATGTTGAATTTGTTCAGTTTACTCCCTCTTATCTAGAGCTCTGTCTGAAACGTCAAATGAATAATTCCAATTTACAATTAGACCGCAGCCATTGAAACAATAATTTCAATTTAGTCGAAAATTAAAAATATTTGTATTTACTATTATACATTTGCAAGACATTTTGTATCATACTGCTTATACCAACATGCCTTTGATGAGTCATCACTAGCTCTTTTTAGTTTTGACACCCTTTCTGCAAGATAAAAGTTTGTCAAACTATTAAATATTGTATCAAATTATGAAAAAAAATTAGCACAGAAACGAATTATGTTTGTCTTTTTTATGGACTGATATACAAAACAAATGACGAGAGCCCTATTAAATCTCGAAAGTGTTAAAATAATATTCTGTTAAAACGTGTCCGGAATAGTAAGTTATCCGTATTAAGTGATACTTTTTACGAACATTTAAATTTGGGTTTGTTTCGTAACTACGGTAAAACAAAGATAGCGCACACATCAGGTTGAACAGATTAATATTGATATTAATTCATGCATTACTCTTATTTATTCTAATTTGTTTTCCATTACTCAGAGCGAATTTGAATTACCTGTGTAATTTTCGGAAGTGTCTCACTTCCTTTGTCGGCACTGACTGTTCGACTAGTGCTGGTCACGTGACCTGGTGTGGTCACCTGACTCGAGGAGAGGCGTGTAGACGGAGGGTAGCTCCAGGCCCTCGTCCCTGTTCAATGACGGTTTCCGCTGTCTGATCTCAATGGCTTCTTTTACCTTTCTTTTCACGTGACCAGCACTAGTCGAACAGTCAGTGCCGACGAAGGAAGTGAGACACTTCCGAAAATTACACAGGTAATTCAAATTCGCTCTGAGTAATGGAAAACAAATTAGAATGAATCATCCAGAGCATGGAAACAACCTTTTTAGTTGTACTCTTATTTAGGTTTACTTTACTACCAACGGGCTTGAATAGGAATTGATATTTCTATCCATGATCGGTTCGGGTTTTCCGTTGCAGACGGCGAAACGAACGACATTTTCACTCTACTAGGTAATAATGTGGTAACTCTGTATCAGTTCACTCCCCGAATCAATCGGTACCACTCGATTATATTCGAATTTACAATATACGCCCGAGGTGATGTACTACACCTGGTAAGAGATCCAAACTCTGATTTGGAAGTCCGATTTTGATCCCGTTTTCATAAAAAAAGATTTAATTTAAGTAGATTTGCGAACATATCTTTTTTTCACTTTTTCAATAAATTCAATACATTTTACGTTTTGCGTGCATGTACCCAAGCACTTTATAAAAAATGGGGTACAGGCTTGATTTCTTGCGTGATTCACGCAAGATTTTGTGTGAATGGGCATGCTGGATATTTGAGTCTAATTTACATCACCATTTGCAGTGTGCGGTCGCTAGGTAATAGACTTGTTACCCTTTTGACGTTGGTACCTTTGAAGCCGGGCTATCAATCATGCGCATGCGTTAAGTGCTGGGTTTCCTCGACTTATAAATAGCAGAAATATGAACTTAGAACGAGACCCGGCGAGAGGCATGTTATTTGAATTACAGCAAGATAAAAAGGTTAGAATCTGTGCTAATCTTTTACAATTCAACCATATATTTTGGATCGTCTGATCATCAAAATAAACACCAAGACCTTACACTGATTGATAAAGAAGCAGTCTAGTATAATTTACCATACATCGACGCACCGAACCTAAAATTTGCGGTGCCGGAATGAAAATCGAACCGAGACAAATTAACTGAGAATAACCGAAATTCGGCGAACCGTTGCAGTCCTAGTAGAACCATCAACCACTTTAGGGGAGGGCCGTAACTCATTGGTAGAACTTGTGGCCCGACCCGTTTTCATGAAATTTGAAATAAAATATGATTAAACTAATTCAGCCACTTTCTGCAAGTCAGCTGGAAGGCTTCCCATCATGAAAATTTGAATGCCCAGACTAGGATTCGAACCCTATGCAGTGAGGAGTTTAGTGATGTAAGTCATGGAGACAATACCACTAGGCCACAGAGGCCCTGCAGGGGTGTAAAAAAAATTCAAAAGCTACTCGCCCTGTAGGACTAGTAACTACTGAAATCCACTCGCCCTTCTGCAACTTTTGCTCATCCGTGAATTTTCATATATAATTCATATGAACTTAAACTTTCACAATTTTCTTATTTATTCATCTAAACTCAAAAATATCAACTTATAGGAGAATTACGGTTTAACTGTTTCATCACTTAAGAAACTCTTGTGGGTCTCGTTATCGTTTCGACATCCCTGCTAACGCCACTATTCTACTCCGAAGAACAACTGTAAGATAGTATTGTTAGTTTGTTTACATTTTGACATGTAGCGGGAAAAACTAATGGTGCTTCCGGGTTTTTCGGCATGTGAAATTTTGACTCGTTCAAATTAGGTACGAAATCGTCGAAGCTTTATATTAAGAACTGTTCGCAGTTTGACGGATGATTGAACAAAAAAAACGTTATAAAATTGCTATGCATACTTTAATTTTATGATTCGGATAAATATTTGAACCATCGCTCGACACTTTTAACACAAATAAACCTTTTTGGGCCGAAACTTTCGTACTTCGATGGCCGAATAAAGATGAAACAAGTAAGTGCACGTGAATCGGAATGCCTCTAACTTCTTCTTTGATAATAGTGAAATGTACGACATTGTAGAAAATGTGTCTTTGATGTTGACACACGCTGAGAATTTCAGCCGTTTTAATTTGCACTCTAATAACACTGCACAAAGCTATTAGTTAGTAAAATACCAGACCAAAAGATCCACTTGCCCTGAAGGCCGAGCATATATTTGACAGCACTCGCCCGACTTCAAAACCTACTCGCATTGGCGAGCGGAATTTTACACCCCTGCCCTGTCACAAGAGATGGCCATGGTAATTAATTTCGGGTTATGTTTCTATGACAATACCGAAAAGACCTAGCTCACAATGGTTTAAGGTCTTAAAGTTAAGCCGACATAACAATTTATTACAGCCCGAAAAGATAAAATTTATTTATTCGTGTCTGACTCTGACTATGCAAATCGGGCAGGGGCTACCTGTCCCATGGGTGGGGGTGGGGTTGTTTCCGTTCGTGACCACCCTACATTGGAGATCTGTTGTCGGGATTCTGGCAAAATAAACAACACTTACACAGACAATGACAAAATCTCATCAACTGCTTTCCTATATCCCGACTGGGAACCAAAGGGTACACACTAAATCTCTCTCTCTCCCCCCCCCCCCCCCCCCCCCCCCATACACTTTCTTTCCTTTCGTCAACACATGCAACAAGGACAACATTGTCAAGCAGATTCTTAAAACATGGTACAAACAATTACGTACCTTTGTCAATATCAATACTGGCATTGGACAAAACAGCTGTTGCTAATAGAAATCCTATCGTTACAAAATCCATGGTCGCTGCAGGAACTGCAAGTTCAACCAACACCCGTATCGTTGTTCGTCGTGTTGCGATGAAGATTATCCACAAATGTCACCTGTGTTGCGTTTGCACGTTATGTAGCCTTTACTTTACATGTGCTTCATCGTCATCGAACTGTCGCCTACTGAAAGCTGAACTCATTTGTCGATATTTACAAACAAGTGTTGCAGACAGTTTTTTACTGCTCTGAGTGCGCATGCGCATGCCGAGAGTTCGATGAATAGCCCCAATGGGTAAAATGAACCTATTACATTAAACTACCAGCAAGTAAATATATTGCAAAAAACGGCAATCGTTTGTTATTTAAACATGTTTGTAGTTGTTTGTAGTATATTTTGTACCTATTTCTATTTACTTGTAACTGTTGTGTGTTTTCTGCTATCCATTTACTTTTTTCTACTTTTGCCGCCACAATATCTACCCATACATTACTGTTTTAAACATATATCAAACCAGTCTTATATCAAGCCACTTTCAATAATGCGCATAGAATTACTAGCCAGGTATACATACGAGTCTCTTATTTCTTTTTCAAGTCATGACGCTAGATGATAAAATAACTATAGGCTCATTCAATTGTCAAGGTCTAAGTGGGAGAGAGAAAAGAAAAGATGTGCTTAATTTTTTAAAATCAAAACAATACTCTATAGTCTGGTAGCAGATAAGGATATTTTAGCTTAACCTTGCTTGGAGTTGTATAGAAAATGTTTTTGTGGTTTTTGGTAGAATAGACCCTCAGCATCAAGGATCCGATGTATGACCGCCGGTCATCCTTGAGCGTTTCCAGATATTCAAGATGGCGTCCAAGATGGCCGCCAGCATGTACCTGGCTAACTGTTAGGTTTGATTCAATAAGCTATAACGGAATTTTCAGCAAATTATAGTTCAATTTCATCTTTGATGACATAATTAAAGTTCAAAATAGAAATAAAAATAATCTATAATTTAAAATGGCGTCCAAAATGGCCGACAAAGACCATTTTTATGTAAAATAAAATGAAAATGACACTTTACAAGGCTACGATTTGCTCCAGTTTTTTCCTGTCGTGATAATATAATTGTTCATAATTAATAAAAAAAAAGCGTGAAAAGATCAAGTTGGCAATTAACTCATTCATAAATGAATTATCAGAGACTGTCACCAGAATACAGTATGCATAAAAAACATACAGCTTAAGTTTACATTGAGTTAGTCCATGCATAACGATGTAAAATGACAAGCTGTTGGGTTTGATTTAAATTTTTCAGCAGAATATAGTTCACTTTCATAACGTTTGATATTATTTAAGTTCAAAATAGAAGTAATAATAATAATGCTTTATTCAAATTGGCGTCCAAAATGATCGACAAAGTATTAAGGTGACGTCCAAGATGGTTGCGAGAATAAAAATGAAACTGCTGTCAGTTTAGATTAGGTAATTGTCAACTGTAAACAAGATTAAAAGTAGTTCAATACTTCTTCGATGTTTAAAAAAGCAAACAGAGAATAGTATACTGTTAATTTCAAAATGGCGTAAAAAATGGCCGACAAAATATGCAAAACAGATGCTTGTCTCTTCAATATTATATAATAAGCAAAAAAACCCAGAAAGTAACCACTTTTGTATTCTTAATTATCAGCGTCTCATACATAAATTTATCATTGTGGCTAAATAACTGGCACATTGTATTGAAAATGAAAAGGTCGATAACTCTTTCCGGAAAACAGCATTTTTTATTATAAACTTTCTCCATAGAGGAGATACAATGGTGCTCATATACAGCCGCTAGAACATTTGCTTAAAGAAAATAAAATCACATTAGACTTTCATTCATCGCAATATTCACGGCGTTATCAAGACTAGAAAGTCTTCAACTATCAAATTACCTCCCTTTGATTTGAAATAAGAATATACCTTGTGTGTTTCATTTTCGTTACATGTGTCGTTTAATATAAATGTTTTACTGGAATACATTGGTGAACGTATGAGCCCTAAAAATCTAAAACAAAACTTGAGTTGATGAAGTACTTCAAAAGATATGGAGCCTGAAAATTTACTTAAAATGTAAAATAAATGTAAAAAGTGAGTATATAATCTATCCACCAAGCATACCATTCTGTTTAGCCTCTTTTTAAGACAAATGAGTGTTTTTTAAGAAATACTTAGAATTATGAAATAACTGTTTTCAAAATTTGAGGTTAATTTAGTTTGAGTCACCATTGATGTTTGTGTTTTGAACATGAATTATATGTTTCGTTTTCTAAATGGCAATCAGAATGGCTGCCAAAGTCAGCGTTTTTGTTTTGTTTGTTTTTCAAGAAGTAATATTATGTGAGATGTAATATAAATTGGATACTATTCCTGTTTCTGCATGTATTGTGAATTTGAAAATGAGTATGTCGCACACAGCAACCTACTATGTAAAGGAGTTAATAAACATATTGGTTTCGATATACAGTACGTCATGCATATTGTACTATTATATAAATGAATATTCTTATTAGTAGGGAATACAATTGCACACTATAAATGATATTTAGAAACAAAAGGTCATGTCAGGTTTCTAACATAGCTTGCAATTAAGTTAGTTGTACTTGACATGATCCTGCGTTTATTTCTCAACTGCTGTGGATGTCCTAGCAACTCAGGTAGGCTGAATGTGGCTAGAATGTCCTCAAACCTGATTTATATGCTCCTCTGACACGCAGGACCTGGTCATCTCTTCCATAGTCTAACCATGGCGATTGTGATCTCTTACTAAGTCTAAAGCGCAGAATGGTCCTCCTCGTTATTGAGTTGATGCATGAAGTGGCACACTCCACCTGTCCAAAACATCCCAAACCTTTAGTTCTCATTACTTGTATCTGTGGGACCTCCTCGTCCTGTTTAACGCCACAGATTCAACTGTCACAGGCTCAATTTCTGCAAACTGTCTGCAAGTCTTCGGCAGACGACATTAATGAATAACCTCCATATTAAATGAAAAAATAACAAACAGGTGTTGAACACAATTATACGAGTCTCAAAGGATATAATTGTGCTAGGCCTTTCATTGAAATGTCCTGTGATTATGACAAGCTCGAATCCTCTTCTAGCAAACACCATGTTACAGAAGCTATTCTAGACACCAAACGTAGCCCCATCGACACCTAACTGAGTAACTGGTCTTCCATCAAAAAGACAAGTTTAGTCCTGACGTCATGGGCATACAAAGTCTACACTGCTTGTAATTTTACAATAAATGTCACATAACTACTGTAATTGAATGTTCTCCAATCTGACAGTCAGCACAGCAACATTCCCTACAGTCTCGAAGAAGACCAAGCCAATGACTACTCTGAGATCATGAGCCAATAATTCTTCGTGTTAACTCTCAGTCAACTCGGTTTGATAACATCCTTCCATCCACCTTTTTGGGTTACCCTGTCAGTGAATTTGTGATCACAGAAAATTGTGTACAGAAGCGCCAATGGAACACCTTTGCTAGACTCTTATGACAGAGCATCATACACTAGTAAAGCAGAACATCAAGCACTGGTACAGCAGAGGGTTGAGATCAAATACCTAATGCAAACCATACACAAAAACTTCACGTAGTACTGCCAGCTTCATGTAAGCGGTTTTCAAACTCTGTTTGACATGCAAATCGCATTCCTCAAACCAAAAGCTCATTCTTGGTATTGAATCTAAAGGCTTTCTCCAGATCAACCAATGCCACATGCAGAGATTTGATTTCGACCTTTTACTTGTGCTATAGATGGTACACGGTGAAGAACGAATCAATAGTATCTCTACCCTTAACCCTTTACCTGATAGCCTATTTCTAGTACTTAAGATAGGTGACTACTTAAAGCAGGTTGAAAGTAAAGCAGAATGCGCCTTAGAGCGCATTCTGCTTTACTTTCAGCCTGCTTTAAGCTATCATGTGCTATAATATAGAAAATATTCCCTATAATACATATTCATTGCTGATTAAATTGGAACTATTTTCTTCAGCGGATGAATAAATCATATCCGCTAAAAGGCGCTTCTATTGGGGAAAGGGTTAACAACGCAAAACTACATGCATCAATGTTGATAATCTCACGCACAGAGGTATCTTTTTAATCGGTTCATCAACTTTATTGTCTGGTCCTTGAGCTTTACCATATGATAAGTGTCGCTCATACGAGCTTGGTATTCACTTTTTTATTGTTTATTGTTTGAGGATGTAATTTGCTTCCCTGTCCTCAGAGATCACACAATTACTGAAAATCGCATCAGTCAGTCGTCTTCAAATCTCAAACCCCTTGTTCTCCGAAGCTGCTTTAATCATCTCGGTTATCACTCCTGATAGGCCAGCGGCCTTGCAGTATATCATCATGTCAAGAGTTATGCACTTCTTATACAAGATGACCACTTTTGTAGTGACTGACTTTGACAGTAACTGTACCAAAGTTCTGTTTACTTTGGTAATTCAGGAGTAAAGATGTGCAATTTTTTATATTTGAAATTATATGTGTGATGTCATTCTTTCTTATTCTAATCTATGGTTAAGCCAAAAGACTGTTCAGTCAAGTGTCTGTGTAGCCATGTACTCATTCAGCAATATTTCAAAGATATGATGATTCTTTGCAGCAGCAGTACTAGCTTAGAAACTCACATAATACATGTTAAAAGGCTTGATGAAAAGGAATACTGAACAAAGTTTTATACTGAAAGATACTGTACACAGTTATCTGGTTTCAAAGAGGTGCCACCACATCCTCAGGAGACTTGCATCTCAAGAAGAATTATTGGTATCCATTCTACCACTTTATTTCCCTGTTCCTAAGAAGCTCACATGTAATTGAACTATTTAACAAGAAAGGTGACATGTGGTGACAACTGTCACAGTAATGCAAACACAGAACTGTACTTTTGTACGATAATTTCAGCATTCTTTGCTTACAAAACAGTGAAATTTATATATTAAAGGTAGGTAATTGGGTTCTATGAACTAATTTATAATATTTGAGTTTTGACTTGACTAATTACTTTTCTGTTAATCTGAAATATTTATTGCATTTTACATCGTTATGCAAGAACTATCTCAATGTACACTTAAGCTGTATGGTTTTTATGTATACTCTATTCTGGTGACAGTCTCTTATAATTCATTTATGAATTAATTAATCGCGATCTTTTCACGCTTTATTATTAATTATGAACAATTATATTATCACAACGGGGAAAAATTGGAGCAAATCGTAGCCTTGTAAAGCAACGCACATACTTTGCATTTTATTCTACATAAAAAAGTACTTTGTCGGCCATTTTGGACGCCATTTTGAATTATAGATTATTTACTTCTATTTTGAACTTTAATTATGTCACAAAAGATAAAATTGAGCAATAATTTGCTGAAAAATCTGTTAAAGCTTATTGAATCAAACCTAACAGTTAGCCAGATATATGCCGGCGGCCATCTTGGACGCCATCTTGAATATCTTAAAATGCTCAAGGATGACCGGCGGTCATACATCGGATCCTTGATGCTGAGGGTCTATTCTACCAAAAACCACAAAAACATTTTCTATACAACTCCAAGCAAGGTTAAACGTGTCCGCGGCCGGACTACTCTGCTTACAAGATACACATTTCACAGAAAAAGAAGAAAAATACATAAGAACTCAGTGGGGGTATGATTGTATATTTAATAGTTTCAACAGCCAATCAAGAGGAACAGCAATCCTTTTTAATAATAACTTTGAATATAAAATACTTAATACAAAAAAAGATGCACAAGGAAACAAACTTTTTATTGAAATTGAATTTGAAGGTAAAAAAATCTCATTGATAAATATATATGGTCCAAATAGTGACAACCCTGCATTTTTTGACACCATTAAACAAGATTTAATAGCTGCTAATAATGAATACATCATCTGGACAGGAGATTTTAATTTAGTAATGAATCCTGAGAAGGATACAAAAAACTATGTTAATATTAATAATCCAAGAGCAAGAGAAAAAGTTCTTGACATATGCGCAGAACTAAACCTCATTGACATATGGAGAGAACTAAACATTGAATCACAAAGATATACATGGCGGACCAAAAATGGTAACAAACACGGTAGGCTAGACTTCTTTCTTATCTCTCAGAATCTTTTCAGTAACATCAGTGAAACAAAAATTGAATTTGGTTACAAGAGCGACCACTCTATTATCACCCTAACTATAAAGGGACAGGAAATAGAACGAGACCGACCTTTTTGGAAATTTAACAATTCTTTATTAAAAGACCAACAATATATAGAACAGATAAAAACAGTATTTGATGAAACTAAAGTACAGTATAGTGAACCTAACCAAAATCTAAATTCGACCTACAACAAAAATAGTATTTTAACTACTAATGATCAACTATTTTTTGAAGTATTATTAATGAATATTAGAGGGAAAACAATCTCATACTCTAGTTACAAAAAAACACAAATTGATCAAAAGCAAAAAATGCTAATTAATGAAATAACAAAACTTGAAGAAAACGAAGAAGAAAATAAAAACTTAATATCTGATAAAGTAAACGAACTGACAGAAATACGAGAAAACAAATTACAGGGTCTGATGGTAAGATCAAGGGCAATATGGTTAGATAAAGGGGAAAAGGTAACAAAATATTTTTGCAATTTAGAGAATAGAAATTTCATTAGTAAACAAATGCCAGCACTAATTAAAAATGATGGTAGTAAAACAGAATCACAAACAGAAATAGTTAATCAAACAAAATACTTTTATGCTAATCTTTATTCCAATAGAAATACCACTGACATAAATTTAAATGAATATTTCCATGAAACTGACATAACAAAACTAGAGGAAAACCAAAAAGATCAAATGGAAGGTAAAATTACAAAAGAAGAAGCAGCAAAAGCCCTAAAAAATATGAAAAATAATAAAAGCCCCGGATCAGATGGATTTACAGTAGAATTTTTTAAGTTTTTTTGGAAAGACATAGGCGATTTTTTGATTAGGTCAATCAATTTTAGTTTTGAAGCTGGTGAGTTATCAAACACACAAAAAGAAGGGCTTATTACTTGTATCCCAAAGGGCGATAAGGACAAACAGTATTTGAAAAACTGGAGGCCTATCTCACTTTTAAATGTAACTTATAAAATAGTTTCTGCTTGCATTGCAAACAGAATTAAAAATGTTTTACCTATATTGATAAGTGAAGACCAAACAGGTTTTATTAAAGGCAGATTTATTGGGGAGAATATAAGAAGACTTTATGATTTAATGCAATATACTGAAGAAAACAAAATTTTGAAAAAGCATTTGATTCTATTTCCTGGCCCTTTATAACAAAAACCCTCAATTTCTTTAACTTCGGTAATTCACTTATCAAGTGGATAAACCTTTTTTACAATAATATAAAATCATGTGTTCTAGTAAATGGAAAAATATCAGAGTGGTTCAATATTTCAAGAGGATGTAGGCAAGGGGATCCTCTCTCCCCTTACATTTTTATTCTATGCGCAGAAATCCTGGCAATAATGATTAAAAACAATAAAAACATAAGAGGTATAGAGGTGGGAAATGAAGAGCATCTCATATCCCAATATGCTGACGACACAACTCTCACACTCGATGCAACTGAAAAATCACTAAAATTTGCTCTTAATACATTAAAATTCTATGCTGACGCCTCCGGCCTTCACATAAATATTGAAAAAACTAAAGCCGTATGGTTTGGTAGTAAGAAAGAGAGCGAGGAAAAGTACTTTGAAGATAAGAATTTATGTTGGGAAAAAGGTAAATTTCGTGTTTTAGGAATTAATTTCCATGTTAATTTAGAAGAAATAAACAATCTTAACTATCCCGAAAAAATTAGAGAAATTAAATCACTTTTAATTAATTGGTCTAAAAGGATATTGACACCATTTGGAAAAATTACGGTTCTTAAAACCCTCGCAGTTTCAAAATTAAATCACCTGTTTCAATCTCTACCAAACCCTACAAACAATATACTAAAAGAATTAGACTCAATATTTTTCAAATTTCTATGGAACAACAAACCAGATAAAATCAAAAGAAGTACAATAACACAACAATATTCTGACGGGGTTTAAAGATGATCAACTTATTAACATTTATTGATGCAACAAAAGTAACATGGATACGTAGGATTTTAAAAGATAACAGTAAGTGGATCAACATTTTAGAAAAAACCTTCCCAGAAGTAAATGAAATTTTTAATTATGGTATTTACTTTTTACAAAACAAACTCAAGAATATAAATAATGCATTCTGGAAAGATGTTTTCAATGCTTGGATTCATTTTAACAAAACTGTTCATGTATTAACCTGGGAAGACTTTTTATCTCAGCCATTATGGCATAACCCCCTAGTGAAGGTCGGAGGCAAAACGATTATTTATAGATCTTTTACCAATAAGAATATTCTTTTCATAGCAGATCTTATAAACGCTAACGGCAATTTTAGCAACTTGGAAGAAATCCGTTACAGATTAGAAATAGACACAAACTTCATTCAATATAACGGTTTAATAGGTACTTTAAATAGACTAAAAAATGATCTACAAATAGAAACACAAGCACTAAACCTGATTAGACCAGTTTGGCCAAAAGCAATAAAATTGATCACTATAGATGAAAAAGGCTCGCAAAAAATTTATCAAACCATATTAAATTACAGTGCTCCTCCAAAAGCGGAAGCAAAATGGAGAACTGAACTGAACTTAAATAACAACTTTAACTTTAAAAATATATACAACAATTTACAAAAAATAACCAAAGACTCGAACCTAAAATGGTTCCAATACAAAATTCAACACAGGATTCTGGCAACAAATAAATATCTGAAGACAATAGGAATAAGAGATGATGAAAGTTGCAGTTTCTGTGGTCAGCAAACTGAAACATTTATACATCTCTTCTCCGATTGTGAAATAATAAAAAACTTTTGGATAAATATAAAAGGTTGGTTGATTTCAAATTTTACTTTCTTTTCCGAACTTGATTTTTCAAAAACAGACATATTTTTAGGCATAATACACTCCAATGAAACAGACTTTATAAAAAACTGGATAATACTTTTGGCCAAAAAATACATATATAATAACAAATACAAAAACACAATACCAGAAATACAGGGTTTTAAAAAATTTCATAAAGCCAACTTCAATATAGAAAAACAAGTTGCCTTTAGCAATTGTGAGTGGGATGCTTTCAACAAGAGATGGTCAAAGTACAAACGACTATTTGAAATTTGACCGCTTCTTGTTATATCTGCTTCTATACCTCTATGTGTATAATCCTTATAGGTAAATAAGATATGTGGCGGTAGATAAACATGCTTGTTTTTCTTATAAATACATGTATATAATGTTCTTGACCTCTATCTTCATAACTGTTTCTTTCAGTTTTAAAGACAGATAGTTAGTAGAGCAGACTAAAAATGAAGCAGAATGCTCAATCAGGACCTCTCTGCTTTACTTTAAGGCTGCTTAAAACTGTCAGCATATCCACAACGATAAGCGATAAGGAAAGGAAACATAAATTCTTACTTTTCAATGGAGAAGTAAAATAGATATGCATAGATGAGCATCTGTGGAGTAGGAGGTCAATCATGTACTAAGGTTAGAATAACTATATGTTAAAACATACACAATGATTGTAAATTATACGAAATAAACTTTGAAAAAAACCAAAAAAAAAACAAAAAAAAACGGCAATGTTTCTTCAAAAGTAAATATTGTTGCATTTTTTTTTTAACTTTCCATAGATCTAACTAATAAATTAAACTGTTTGTTAAAACTCGGAAACTGTTTATATATAGCCCAACTCGCAACCTTTTTTAAAAAAAAATTTCATCTCAAATCAGGGGTATGAGTGTCTCTGGTTAAACACAGTAAAAACTCTCTTAGTCTAGTAAATAGTACGGCCACAATAAGAAAGATAATTGATTGTATAAAAAAGTAAAAAATAATTTGAACAAACTTGATAAAGGACCTGTAGGCGATGCTATGTGCCAAATATCTAAGCTCTGGCCCATGTAGTTTCAGACAAGAAGATTTTTTAAGTTTTCATTGAAAAAAAACTATTTTTAGCTCCTGTGACCTAGTTATGCAACCAACCAGAAGCATTCGAACAATTTTGGTATAGGACATCTAGAAGTGTCACCATGCCAAATATCAAAGCTCTGGCCATATTAGTTTCAGAGAAGATGACGTTTGAAAATTTCACTATATAACTCTATGTAAAACTGTGACCCCCGGGGAGGGGCCAATTTTGACCCCAGGGGCATAATTTGAACAAACTTGATAGAGGACCTGTAGATGATGCTATATGCCAAATATCTAAGCTCTGGCCCTTTCAGTTTTTGACAAGAAGATTTTTTAAGATTTCCTTATTTTTTCACTTTGGTTGCCATGGCAACCAGAGTTCTACATTGTTTTTTATTCTTTGAACACATTTAAAAGAGCTTGACCCAAGGAACATTTCTGTAAAGTTTGGTTGATTTCTGCCAAGCGGTATAGGAGGAGATGTCATTTGAAGCAATTGTTAACGAAGACGGACGACGCCGGACACAGGGCCATCCCAATAGCTCACCTTGAGCCTTTGGCTCAGGTGAGCTAAAAAATGGCATGTCTCAAAATTCAAGTTAAAAAGGGGCACACTTTTGTCATTTTTTGTGTGCAAGAGTTATGAAAGTTGAGGAAGAGCGTGTCTCAACATAAAATTCATGATGACATGTGTACCAAGTTTGAAGACAAATTGACATTGAATCTACAATAGATTTTTAATGCTTTTTTAAAACAGTGAAGACCTACCGGTATGTCTGATCAGATCTGCACAGCTTTCTTATTATGTCTTAGATGAGCGACTGCACTCTTTTCTGTCTTAAATTTATTTTTATTTTGTTAGTTGAGATGGTAGATGTTCACTGTGGGCGGAGTTTTACTCATGAATATTCAGAAGGGTTAAAAAATGTCTAACTCAATTTGCTGTGCAAAGAACGTGATACTTGAGAGTATAAACTTGTGAACTCAACAAGCGATATAGACAAGGAATAAAATCACTTGGAAGAGATAACTTAGGTCATATGAAACGGAATTCTAAAATGTACAACCTGTTTATACTTCAGAAGCAGCACGAATGATCGCGAAGAATGTCGTTCTTCATTCATGGAGGCAGTTATTAACCCATAGCCTGTTTCTAGTAACTGAAGATAGGTTACCACTTAACCCTTTGAACCCTAGTCCTGCATATAGGCGTCCTTTTCAAACAGTAAACATGGAAAAAGTGTACTTGTCCGATGCAAACAGTGAAGACCAAGACCAGAGGGCTCCTCAAGAAGCCCTCTGATCTGGATCTTCACTGTTTGTCATAATGCAAAACATTGACAAAAACTACTCACAACCGGATGGTGTACTTGTCAAAATAAAATAAAATATTCAAATAAAAGCAAATTTGTGGCATTATTTGGCTTCTGACATTAAAAAAATATGATCAGTCCAAAAAAAGTCTCAAGAATCGTCACCGAATCTTAGTTTTTTTTAGATATATTCCATCGTTTTTCAATAGCGTCAGCTGACGGTTTTGCTGTTGTTGTTGCTTCTCTACACGGGCTCTGACATAAACCTGAGCCGAATAATGTAGTATTAAGCGCTACCAGTGAAGTACGTTAATTCGCTACCATATATATAGAGAGCGTCCGTGGTCGAGGCGGTAAAGGCGTGTCCTCATTTTTCTTGTTTGTCTCCGCAATGGAGGGTCACGGGTTCGAATCCCACCAGAGCTTCTTCTTTTTTTTTTTTGGAAATGCATTTTTTAACAGAATTTATTATCCTAAACTTAATCTTACCCATTTATATAATCATTTGACATATATTTACAAACTACCATTTTTAATGCTAAATCCGGTTGCGAGCCTCTTTAAAAGTAAAAAATTGACTAGACTTAATTGGAAACTGGGATTATCCATTTGAAGTTTCAGGGAGGAAAGAGTTAAGCAAGTTGAAAGTAAAGCAGAATGCGCCTTTAATGAGGACTCTGCTTTACTTTCAGCTTGCTTTAGGCTACCATCTGCTAGAATCTAGAAAATATTTCTTATGATACATACTCATGACTGTATAAATTGGAACTATTTTCTTCAATAGAGGAATAAATTAAAGGCGGAAAAAGGTGTATTTATGGGGTAATGGGTTAACTTTTTTCCCAAAGAACACCTTTTAACACTTCTATTTATTCCTACACCCAATCTAAACAGTCCTCTTGAATAAAAAATTCAGTAACAAGTACCATAGAGTCCAATTGCTAAATTTTGGCAGGTGGTTGATAAAAGTAAGCATTGAAGAAAAGCAGAATACTCCCATTGGAGCATTCTGCTTTTCTTCCATCCAGCATTAAGCTTCCATCTGCCTAGCTCTCTAAAACAAGCTATGTAGTAAATGGTAAATTGAGATACTCTCAATGTAATTATATAGATTTGTATATCAGTTTGTGTCTTTTATTGTATGGGAAGATTTTGAATGAATAGATAAAGCATTTCCAATTAAAACATTTTATTCATTTCCTCAGACATAGATAACAAGAATTAAATAAATCATTTAAATCATTAAAGCCAATTTCAAAAACATGTGCATGATTGTAATACTATATGTATACAGGTATTGCAATTTGTAAAACTTCTCTTCTATGTCATTCAAAATAAGACTACAATAATTTCTTTAACCCATTACCCCATAAATACGCCATTTTACGCCTTAAATTTATTCCTTCTTTGAAGAAAAAAGTTCCATTTTATACCGTCATAAATATATATAATAAGAAATATTTTCTTTTTCCTAGCAGATAGTAGATTAAAGCAGGCTGAAAGTAAAGCAGAATGTGCCTTAAGGCACATTCTGCTTTACTTTCAACCTGCTTTAAGAGGTCACCTATCTTCAATCCTAGAAACAGGCTATGGGGTAATGGGTTTACCCTTAGCCTGCCACTCACGACTATAGCTCCATATGCAAACAGCTTGGATTACTCGGCGTCTCATCCGGATCCAAGCTGTTTGACACTCGGACAACATTTTCAGCAATTTTGAGCAACTTTGAAGCACTTTGAAACTTGAAGCAGACGAGAAATATAGCAGACGACAATTTATTTGGCGGGTAATGGGTTAATACATTGAACAGCTTTCAGCAACATTGTACAACTTCTTATTGCTTAAGTAACTGATGGCTTTCTCTTTAAACATATTCTCCTTAGCCATCAGTCCAAATCACCTCTGTATAACTATGCTTAACCCTTTGAACCCTAGTCCCGCATATAGGCGTCCTTTTCAAACAGTGTACATGTGAATAGTACACTTGTCCTATGCAAACAGTGAAGACCCAGATCAGAGGGCTCCAAAAGGAGCCCTCTGATCAGGGTCTTCACTGTTTGTCATAATGCCAAACATTGACAAAAACAACCCTTAAAAGTCAGAAATGGACTAGACAAAAATGGAAACTGGAATTGACCATTAAAAGTTTTAGGGAGGAAAGAGTTAACCCATTACTATATAAATACCCGTTATTATGCGTTTAATTTCTTCATCCACTTAAGAGACTAGTTTTACTTTATACAGTCATAAATATGCATCAGAAGAAACATTTTATATAAATGGGGTAATAGGTTAAGACAAAATAATTATATAGTAAAACAGAAAGGTCCAAAAGAAGATGTCTGCCTTCCTTTATCTTGCTTTAACCTGCCATTTATTTTCAACACTCCAGTCCTAGCATAATTTGCTCATAAAAATCCTAAGATTTCCAAATTTTCAAGCACGATTTTATGAATCATACCTTTAACCCTATGGCTGCCAGGCTCTATAACACTAACATGATTTGCAAACTGTGTTGATCCACTGATCAGACGCGGCATAACACTTTATCTTAAACCCATTCACCCATAAATACGCATTTTTACACCTACAATTTATTCCTCCTGACTGAAAAAAATAGTTTCACTTTATACAGTAATGAATATATACCATAAGCCATATTTTCTATATCCTAGCAAAAGGTGGCTTAAAGCAGGATGAAAGTAAAGCAGAATGCACCTTAAGGTGCATTCTGCTTTACTTTCAACCTGCTTTAAGGGTCACTTATCTTCAATACTTGAAAAAGGCTATGGGGTAAAGGGTTAAAACTACAAAATGGGTTTAACTCTTTCCTCCCTGAAACTTTAAATAGACAATTTCAGTTTCCATTTTAGTCTAGTCCATTTCTTACTTTTATGGGTTATTTTTGTCAATGTTTGGCATTGTGACAAACAGTGAAGACCCTGATCAGAGGGCTCCTTTTGGAGCCCTCTGATCTGGGTCTTCACTGTTTGCATAGGACATGTGTACTATTCACATGTACACTGTTTGAAAAGCACGCCTATATGCGGGACTAGGGTTCAAAGAGTTAAGAAACAGGTTTGTTTTAACAAAATTATTGGAAAACAACAGAGAAATGCAATCGGATGAATACATGTACCGTAGCCATGAGGTAGGTAAACTGATATCCCTTCAGAAGTTTGTTGGGTGTGGGGGTGTTATAAAACATGGAACAAGTCTAAGTCAGCATCATAGGGTGACAGCTGTATCCTCTCTTCTCAAATAAAATGGACAATATTCATATCTCACATAACCAACAATCTAAATATTTATATAATATATAATAAAATATATATTATAAGTCCATCTTGTATTAAGCGACTTTTAATTGAAGCAGAATGGATATCTCTAAACTCTTTCCCCGACAGAAATGCCTTTTAAGCTACAATCTGCTAGGATATAAAAAAATATTTCTTATGGTACATTTTCATCACTGTATGAATTGGAACTATTTTCTTCAGTGGAGAAATAAATTGAATGTGCCAAAAGGCGCTTCTATGGGGAGAAAAGGGTTAATTAAAAGCATTCTGTTTTACTTTCAACCTGCTTTAGGTGATCATTTGTCTTCAAAATTAGAAACAGGTTATGGATTAAAGGGTTAAGACAGATAAATGCATAATGCATGACAAAAAATAATGAAGTAGCTCCTACAGGTTTTTTTTGCATTATTTTCAACCTGCATTAAGCAACCACTTGTATGCAAGACTACCAAGTTATAAATCTTGCATAACTGTATTGGGTATAACAGAATCAATGGAAAATCCCCAAACAGTACAAAAAATACCATGCAATTTCCCTGATTTTAACTGACTGTCAAAAAATGTACATAAAATCACTGATTTGGATAACATTTCACATGTCCAAAATATCTTGGAGCCATTTAAGAGTTAAACTTGTCTTAAACATATTAATCAATTCCCTCAAAGTTTGGTTTAACCCATTCATGTATCCCATAAATACACATTTTTTATACCTTTAATTAATTCCTCCACATAGGAAAACAGATCTACTTTTTACATTTATGAATATGCATCACAAGAAATATTTTCTATATCTTAGCAGATGGTAGCTTAAAGCAGGCTGGAAACCAAGCAGAATGTACCTTATGGCACATTATGCTATACTTTCAGCCTGCTTTAAGCAGCTATCTGGCTTTGGAGTTATGGGTTTGAAGTATGCAGAGCACTAAAAGTAAAATAAAAAGCTCATTAACTCAATACCCCATAATCTGTTTCTATTTTGAAGACAGGTGACCACTTAAATCAGGTGTAAGGTGCATTCTGCTTTGTTTTCAGCCTGCTTTAAGCTATCCCCTGCTAGGATATAAAAATATATCTTATGTTGCATATCTATAACTGTACAAAAAGGAACTATGTTCATCTGTGGAGAATAAATGAAAGGTGTAAAAAGGTGTATGGATTAACCCTTTACCCCATAACTACGCCTTTTAACACCTTTATTTTAGTCCTCCACTGAAGTAAATAGTTACAGTTTAAACAGCCATGAATACGAACCATAAGAAATGTTTTCTATATCCTAGTAAATGGTACCTTAAAGAAGGCTGAAAGTAAAGCAGAATGCGCCTCAAGGCGCATTCTGCTTTATGTTCAACCTGCTTTGAGTGGTCACCTACCTTCAATACTAGAAACAGGCTATGGGTTATAGGTTAAGGAACTTTTTGTTTCTTTCCACTTTCTACAAGCAGCCACCAATCAGAATGTAGAAAGTTTTTCAGGAAAAGGCAGAGCATACATACGCATTCTGAAAGTCCAGACAGCAATACCCTAATGACAAAGGGGTGACACATCTGAAAAAGCTTATATGGGTCAACAAACCTGAACAGCAACAACAACAAAAGCATTCTAAGAAAATATGTATAAGGGAAAGGTTTTAATTGAGGTACATGTAAATGTCACATGATATGTAATAATCTGTAAATCGTGATGTAAAAATATAAGTTTGACAAAAGTCTTTCTCTACACTGCCTTATGCATGTATAGTTAAACCTGGGTTCTGTGACCATTTACACACAGATACATGAGATGTCATTTGTGAGCTCTCTGTATGCCCAGCATTAACCCATTGCCCCATAAATACAACCACTTTAGGCCTTTCATTTACGGTATTCCGTCACTGAAGACATCAGTTCCAATTTATACTATCATTATTTACTTGTATAATATCCTATCAAATGTTAGCTTAAAGCATGCTGAAAGCAAAGCAAAATGTGCCTTATGGTGCATTCTGCTTTACTTTCAACATGCATTAAGTGGTCACCAATTATAATGCTTGAAACAGGATATGGGGTAAACGGTTAAGCAACATTCTTTCTTTATTGAAATGTTTTGACTGTTCAAATTCACACACAAATATTGAAAACTATTACCTAGGAGCTTTCACCTGACTACTCCCGCACATCTGGGTCGGTTATAGTTTTCAATATTTGTGTGTGAATTTGAACAGTCAAAACATTTAAAAAATGAATACCACCACACAGTTAAACTTCCACCAGAACATTCTTTATGTAACCTATTCATTCTTATTTCACTTACACAGGCTTGAGACTTTGAACACTCATTGAACACTCAATAGATTTTGATTTACATTAAAACCTATGTACAGCACCACTCAAAAAACATACCGTAGAAACATGGTGATCTATTAACCCTTTGAACCCTAGTCCCGCATATAGGCGTCCTTTTCAAACAGTGTACATGTGAATACAGTAAAACTTTTTTATAACGAACTCTGATACAGCGAATTTCGGCTTATAGCGAATTTATTTTCGTTCCCCGGCCGAGCTCTGCATTAATTCTATGTTGACTAACATGTTTAGTACGAATTCGGTTATAGCGAATTCTCGTTTATGGCGAACTGATTTTCAAGTACCTTTATTCACAAAACAGTGTAAAATACCTTCGTCAAAGCGAAGTCTCATCTTGCTTCAGTCTTCAGTCACCTATGTAATTTTCGCGATAAACACCGTGACGCATAGGTGTTAAAACACACAATAAGATCTGGATGACTTGTGAATTGATCCGTAATTACGATACGGTATAATTACCGTATAATCTAAATGCTTTGTTAACTCCATTAGTCCTGGAAGCATAATGTGCGCTTCACTGTACGTGTTGTCACTATGCAGTTCTCGTGTAAACGTTTATTTTTGTCCGTGTCGAATTATAGATATGCGTAAGTAACTGGCCCCATATCTTGTCCATTTCCTACGTGTAGACGAAAAAGATGAAGTAATCCTATTGTCGTGTCATTTACATAACCGGGTCTGATTATTTCGACTTGTTTGATTGGATGTTTAAAAGAATAAATAAAAACATGATAACTCTCAGCCGGTGAAGCAGAAGATTTAACTAAACGGAATCTCAATGATTTAAAAATTAGAGGTCGGTAATATTATCACGGAATCTTAAATCCTTGATATTTATAACAACTCAAGTAAAATGAGCATATGACGGCTCGCGTGTTAATCAAACTGTACACACTAGTGCATTTACGTGTTTGGTATCATGGACGTTTAAGAGAATACACGGCATATGCGCTAACAAATAGCGTTATCGCTGCATATTTTTCTTTTCCATTTTTTCGCTTGAAGATTGTGACATAGATCGTGAATTGCATTCCAAGATTAAATGGTAGTCAAGGTAAATAATAACCAGTGTATGAATATAGAATGTGACCGCGTACATGTATTATGGCGACGTATTTCAATATGGCACTGAATATAAAGTTCAGTCGCAAACCAGGATGATAAATTATAACGAATTTCGTACTATCAATATAGCGAATAATGTTTAGAGCGAAGTAAATCCTCAAGTCCCTTGGAATTCGTTATAACCGAGTTTTACTGTAGTACACTTGTCCTATGCAAACAGTGAGGACCCAGATCAGAGGGCTCCTAGGAGCCCTCTGATCAGGGTCTTCACTGTTTGTCATAATGCCAAACATTGACAAAAACAACCCTTAAAAGTCAGAAATAGACTAGACTTAAATGAAAACTAGAATTGTCCATTTAAAGTTTCAGGGAGGAAAGAGTTAAGACAGTTTACTGCTCCACCATGATTACTCGGGAGAGGGGTTGGCAGTATCCAGAGATAGAAATATTACATCTCATAACCTTTTTCTAGTTTTAAAGACAGGTGATCACTTAAAGTAGGTTAGAAAAGTACAGCATGCCTTCACTACTGTGTAAAATCGAACTATTTTCTTCAGTAGTGGATGAATTAAATGCATAAAAAGATGTATTTATGGAGTAAAGGGTAACTTCAAGACTGTTTATATATATTGTTGGTAATGTTTTGAGAAGTTGCTCTACAGAGGTTTTACTGTAAATCTATGTTTTTAGTTAACCAATTACCCCATAAATACGCCTTTTACGGCTTTAATTTATTCCTCCACGGAATAAAATAGTTCCACTTTATACAATCATGAATATGTTTCAAAAGATATATTTTCTATAATCTAACAGATGGCAGCTTTAAGCAGGCTGAAAGTAAAGCAGAAGGCGCCTTATGGCGCATTCTGCTTTACATTCAACCTGCTTTAAGTGGTCACCTGTCTTCAAAACTAGAAACAGGCTATGGGGTAATGGGTTAAATCTAGACATGATCATATATGCGTTCATTCTATCACAAATATTCTGGAAACACTGTCTTGGCTAGCTCTTTCTTGTTCACTTTTCCCATGGCATTGCGAGGCATTTCCTCCAACACTTGACATACCCGAGGCACCTGGTAGGGCGGCATTCTCTCGCCTGCCCAGGTTTTAACCTGCTCCAAGTCTATCTCACATCCAGTGTTTGCTGTGACCACCGCTGCCACCACCTGACCCCATGTCTCATCAGGTAGACCTGTAACCAAAACACAGAACAGGTACCGTAGAAACACTCATTCCTCCATAACTTGCTTAACCGATTAATTTACATACATGTATGGTTGATTTATTGATTTATTCCTCAACTGAAGAAAATACATGTAGTTCCACTTTTCACTGAAATATATATCATGTTTAATTTCGTGTTTAATTTAAGTAGCTTAAAGCAGACTGAATGTAAAGCAGAATGTCACTTTAGGTACCTTCAGCTTCACTTTCACTCTGTTTTAAGTGGCCACCTGTCTTCATAACTAGAAACAGGCTATGGGGGAAATACATCAGTAGAAATTCAAAACTTAAGCTCTTTTTAACATACCCACGTTTCAAGGTTAATTTAATGGCTAAGCCATGTTTTTACTTTGAAATTTTGAAATATGGGTACATTTGACTTGACTCAAGTCATCATGGTAAAAACAGAATTCAAGCATGAACTATTAAACTCTTATTTGTGAGAGTGACAACCGAGGAAGGTAGATATAGGCTTTGTACATTATTCTGGTTTGCATTTGGTTATCTTAATATCAAAATCTATTGAGAAATGATCTGTTGTTTCAAGACAAATATTCACACATTTCAAACAAATTTCACCAGTCAGTTGACAGGAGAGGAAAGCAAACCATTATACAACGCTCTTAGTCTTAGCTAAAATTAAGCTCTAAAGTCTAATATATGGCATGGGCTCATGTTGATACTCTTCAAACCTCTAGTTTTCCTTGTTTAACCCTTTCAACAGTATAGGCACACTATCACTAGGGCAAATTATCCACTTATCAATGTAAGCACCTTTTTAAGCATTTAATTTATTTCTCCCTTTAAAACAGTAAGTAATATGCAACATTAGAAATATTTTTAATATTTTAGCAGATTGTAATTTAAAGCAGGCTGAAAGTTAAACACCATGCGCCTTGAGGAGCATTCTGCTTTACTTTCAACCTGCTTTATGTAAACACCTGTCTTCAAAAATAGAAATAGGCTTCGGAGTAACGGGTTATGCTTTTTGGGATTTTGAATCATCCCCCAGGGGATGTTTAAATGAGTACACAATATTTTCAACAAGCACCTGTCACCATCGATGAGTGGTTGTAATAGTAGGGAATTACCTGTACATTTACAATGATTAATACAACAGGGTGTTATGACAGCTTACAGGTTAACATCCCCTAAAACATGATTACATGTACTAAACGTCATTATTACCTAGTACTGCAACATCCCGTAGATCTGGGTGCTCCAGCAGATGGCGCTCTATGTCCAATGCACTGATCTTGTACCCGCCACTCTTGATGACATCTACAGATGTGCGACCCACTATTTTGAAGGTGTTGTCCTCATATACAGCTGTGTCACCTGTAGTGAAATAGGTATGAAAGTATTTTAAACCCTTTACTCCACAGCCTGTTATTAGTTTCGAAGACAGGTGATCACTTAAAGCACATTGAAATTAAAACAGAATGTGCCTTAAGGCGCATTATGCTTTACTTTCAACCTGCTTAAGTTAGCATTTACTTCGATATAGGAAATCATTTTTATGGAGCATATTCATAGCGTATTTCCAGTATTGAAGATATGTGTGACCACCTTAAAGCAGGTTTAAGCTATAGTTTGCTAGAATAGAAAAAAATCCTTATAATACATATTCATGACATAATAAAAGGGAACTATTTTCTGATGTGCAGGAATAAACCAAAGGTATAAATAAAAGTGTATTTAGCAGGGCTGCCATAAGCTGACATGAAAAATCCTAAGATTTCCAAATTTGCATTTTTCAAGTGCGATTTTACGAATCGTACCTTTACCCTATAGCCTTTTTCTTGTTTTGTTGACATGCAAATACTTAAAGCAGACTGTAAGTAAAGCAGAATGCGCCTAAGGGCGCATTCTGCTTTACTTTCAGCCTGCTTTAAGAAACCATGTAGTGAAAAAAAATACGGAGATTTAGGAAAAATCCGGAGAAATGGCAGCCCTGATTTAGGGATAAAAGAGTTAGCCCTTTCCCCCACAGAAGCCTTAGGACACTTCTTTAATAGTTTTACAGTACTCCCTCTCTACAGCAACACCAAATGGGAGACAAATATTGATGTCTATGTTTTTCAGAGGGAGTTGTTATAGGGAGGGAAGATTAATGCATTCGGAGTACATTTGCAAACAGTTTGAATCAATACCAGAAGCAGCCTAATCCTGCGTTTGAACTGGTTCAAACTGTTTGTCACTCACCTTTATAATTCTATTTTTTTTATTTTTTTTATTTTTATTTTTTTTTCAATAATTTTATTCACATATATTACATCCATACATATTTTTACATTTCAACATCATGTAGTATAAGTAGAAAATACCAATACAACGAAATTTTCATGAAGAATCGTCAAAAACTAAATAATATTTCTAACATACAATTTTTCTATCGAATCTTTATAATTCTATTGTCAAAATGTTCTATATGTAACTTTGAGAGAAAAAATAGCAAACACCAATTTTGAGCAGAAGATATTGCAGCAGTGGAAGCATAAGACATGGTTTTGTTTAGGGGACAGCAGCAAGCATTGTTGTAAAGAGGGAATCATTGTTCTTCGGGCTGTTGTAGAAAGGGAGCAGTGTTATATGCATAGAATCATTACATGTACAGTATAACCCCTCTATTACGACCACTAAATAATATTAATTATCACGTGGCTACTTAAAGCAAGGTGAATGCAAAACAAAAAGCTCCTTTAACCCTTTACCTGATAGCCTAGTTATAATATTGAAGACAGGTCACCACTTAAAGCAGGTTGAAAGTAAAGCAGAATGTGCCTTAAGGCACATTCTGCTTTACTTTCAGCCTGCTTTAAGCTAAAATCTGCTAGGCTATATAAAATATTTGTAATGGTTATTGTTCATGAGGGTATAAACTGGAACTATTTTCTTCAGCGGAGGAATAAATTAAATACGCTAAAAGTCGCTTCTATGGGGGAAAGGGTTAAGAGCTTTCTGTTTCACTTACACATTGCTTTAAGCTGTCCCCTGTCTTTTATACAATTAATTAACCTTCTTTTTAATGGCTGTAATATTGAGCTTTTACAGTTTCTATTATAATGTGATTATGTGCATATAACCCATGAGACTATACAGGTAACTGTTTATGTTATTACATATCATCTGTCAAACATCTGTTACAGTAGGCTTACAGCCCAGCTCTTTCACATGTCAATTAAATAGCAATTTACATGTACATGTACTATGACAAATGTCACAATCTAATTCAACCAACAGTCAATCTCATTGTATTATCAAAACAAGGAACAGTCAATGGTAGTCTTTAAACGGGTAGTTTTTTTAATACAGGATAATGCAGAAAGCTCCTTTAAGAGCTTTCTACATTATTTTATACAATCCAGCATTAAGCAATCACCTGTTTTTAAAGATCTTATGTTTATTGAATGAGTGGTTGCTTAATTCCAGATTGACTGTTATGATATGAGCGTGCTGAATCTTGCCAAACTGCTTAACCCATCTCCCCATACCCTGATTCTAGCATTAAAGATATGTAATTACCTAGAGCAAGTTGAAAGTAAAGCAGAATGTGCCATAAGGCTCATTCTGCTTTACTTTTAGCCAGGTTTAAGCTAGGTTCCACCTGCTAAGATATAGAAAATATTTTTTTGCTTACTAGAGTTATTTATAACAATTTAATTGCAAAATGACAAACAATGCAGACCCTGATCAGAGGGCTCCTTTACGAGCCCTCTGATCTGGGTCTACACTGTTTGCATAGTCAAGTATACTCTTGACTGACACACTATTGGTAAATGACAAATTTACTCGTCGCTAGGGTTGAATGTATTTAAGAAATTTATTTCCAAACAATTCCGTACCTGTTTTAAACCAGCCATCTGAGGTGTAAGCATCAAAGGTTGCTTTTGGGTTGCTCCAGTACTCTTTGAACAGGTTATCTCCCTTGACCAACAGCTCCCCTGATTGACCTTCTGTGCCTTAGGAAAAGAAATACAACATTTCATTTATTTCTATGACCCATTACTCAACAAATACACCTTTTTTACGCCTTTGATTTATTCCTCCACTAAAGAAAACAGTTCCAGTTTACACAATCATTGATATGAAACATAAGAAATATTTCTAATTTTTAGCAGATGGTAGCTTAAAGCAGACTGAAAAAAAATCAGATTGTGCCTTAAGGCACATTTTGCTTTACTTTCAACCTGCTTTAAGTAGTCACATATATTCAATACTAGAAACTGGCTATGGGTTAATGGGTTAGCCAATTACTCCACAAATAAGCCTTTTTTTTTTACATTTTTGATTTATTCCTTGACCAAAGAAAATAGTTCCACTTTATACAGTCATGAATATGCACCATAAGAAAAAAAAAGCTTTATCTTAGTAGACAATACTTAAAGTAGGATTAAGGTATAGCAGAATTCGCCTTACTCTACTTACCAGTCTTCAAAACTAGAAATAGGTTATGGGGGTAATGGTTTACATTGCTAAACAATCTAACCAAGATTCTTATTATGATCAGTGGTTGCATTAAAAATCAAAATGTATCCCAAATGGTCCTTCTACCAAGTTTAACCCACTACCCCATAAATGCGCCTCTTGACGCCTTTGATTTCTCCACAAATGAAAATAGTTCCACTTTATACAGTCATTAATATTTACCATGAGAAATATTTTCTATATCCTAGCAGATGGTAGCTTAAAGCAGGTTGAAAAGTAAACTTTCAACCCTCTTTTAGTTGTCACCTGTCTTCAATACTAGAAACAGGATATGGAGTAATGGGTAAATACATGTACAAGATTGACTATATTGTTTTTCAATATCAAACTGTTTGTTTCTTGTGACTTGGAAGCACTAACGAACTCTCACCTGGTGTTACTGTTGTATTTTTGGAATCTGATTGTGCTACTGTGACATGCTCTCTTTCACCATCTAGGAAGTTAACTATACTAACTGATACCCCTGGAAATGGCTTACCAACAGCACCTAAATGAATAGAAAATATTACACTACCCGTTACTCCACAGATATACTTTTTTATGCATTTAATTTATCCCTCCATTGAAGAAAATAGTTCCACTTTATACAGTCATAAATACATAAATACGCACCATAGGAAATATTTAATCATATATATGGAGAAATGGATTAAGGTGCAGCCTGTATTTAAGAAATGTGTATATGGTCAATTTGCAGTGGAAAGGGTAATAAGATCCTATGATGTGGAGAAAAGGGTTAAAACAAATGATAAAATGGCGGCCATGATAAGACAAGAGTCTGTTGTTCCCAAATTAATAAAGCATCTGAGTTGAGTCTGTTATCGTTCCCAAGCATTTGATTGGTCAGATTTGAGCCATGGCTCAAATCTGACCAATCAAATGATTGAGAACTACTTCAGACTCATTGTCTCACCTGGTATTCTTGGTCCACTAAGAGGGTTAGTTAGCACCATTCCAGTCTCTGTCATGCCATATCTCTCTAGGAGGGTGTGACCTGTTAGGTCCGCCCACCTCTTCATGATTGGCTGAGGCAAAGCAGCTGATCCGCTAACCATTAACCTAAAATTTCAATATATACTTTACTCTTCTTGACTATGAAAACCCCTGTTATGCCAGTTCTCAAAATTGTTCTGAAATCTTCAGATTTTTCTTCATTTCTCAGGACCTACAAAATGTTTCTTCGGATTTTATTGAAATAAAGTTTATTCTGTTATTATGTGTATGTGTTTTATATATAAAGATCATAGCTGAAAATTTCTTTTCAAAACAGGTTAAGAGTCTCAAACAGTTTGGATCCTAATGAGACACCACGTAACATGTCTCATCTTCATGTATATCCAAACTGTTTGTACAGGTAAACATGATTCTGCCCCTGTCGTGCAAAAAGTTATTATTTAGAATATTTCTATTTTAGGAAAAGAAGCAGACTAAAATATTTCCCAGCATGCAAAGATTTAAATAACATGATATCTGATAATGTACATATAATGTTTGTAATTACCACAATTTACCTGATTTTCTTTCCCAGAATGTCTTTGATACCATCAGGTAACTGTTTATCAGCCATGTCCTGTTGCTGGGCGTGACTCTCCATCAGTTTGGCATATACAGTAGGCACTGCCATGAACAGGTTCACACTGGGGATGGCTTTGGTGTTCAGTAATGCATTCCAAGTCTAGAAGAAATAACACATACAGTAGAACCTCTCTATTACGACCACTAAGTTGTGTAAGTAATTAGGTGTTTCAAACAGGATACTGCTTAAAGGAAGGTGACAATAAAACTGTCACCTTGCTTTAAGCTGTCACCTGCATTTCATAAAAAACATTTAACCTTCCTTTTAACCCTTTACCTGATAGCCTTATTCTAGTACTTAAGATAGGTGACTACCTAAAGCAAGTTGAAAGTAAAGCAGAATGCGCCTTAGGGCGCATTCTGCTTTACTTTCAGCCTGCTTTAAGCTATCATGTGCTAGAATATAGAAAACATTCCCTATAATATATATTCATGACTGATTAAATTGGAACTATTTTCTTCAGCGGAGGAATAAATCATATTCGCTAAAAGGCGCTTCTATGGGGGAAAGGGTTAATGGTCGTAATAGAGAGGTTTTACTGTACATGTAAGTATAAAAAATCTTTAAAATTGGGACACCATGTATAACAGCTGTAATAATCCTAAATTTGCTTTAATTCTGAAACTAATTTGGTTTTTCCCCCAGTTAACTCTTTCCTCCCTAAAACTTCAAATGGACAATCCCAGTTTCCATTTTAGTTTAGTTTATTTCTGACTTTTAAGGGTTGTTTTTGTCAATGTTTTGCATAAGGAGCCCTCTGATCTGGGTTTTCACTGTTTGCATAGGACAAGTACACTTTTCACATGTATACTGTTTGAAAAGGACGCCGATAAGCGGGACTAGGGTTCAAAGGGTTAAGTTAAGTCCATTTTTGACTACTTATGGTTGATTTTAACAATACATTGCAAAATGACAAACATTGCAGACCCTGATCAACGGCTCCTGCAGAAACCTTTTGATCAGGGTCTTCACTGCTTGCATATGACAAGTATACTTTTCACAAGTACACTGTTTGTTAATGATGAGTTTATCCATTGCTAGGCTTGAATGTTTTAATGCAGAAAGGAGTAAAGCAGAAAACCTGTGTGTCCTTTAGAGTTTTACTTCAGATGTTAAATCGTTACATAATTGTATGCTGTACACTATTCCCCATAGAAATACTGGTAGAGGTACCGATAAATGAATCTAAATGCACAGATGACTGTTTAACTCTTTCCTCCCTAAAGCTTTAAATGGACAATCCCAATTTCCATTTTAGTCTAGTCCATTTCTGACTTTTAAGGGTTGTTTTTGTCAATGTTTTGCATTATGACAAACAGTGAAAACCCAGATCAGAGGGCTCCGAAAGGAGCCCTCTGATCACGGTATTCACTGTTTGCATAGGACAAGTGCTCTTTTCACATGTATACTGTTTGAAAAGGACGCCTATAGGCGGGACTAGGGTTCAAAGGGTTAACCGATTACGCCCTTCTTATGCCTCTAATAAATTCCTCCACTAATGGAAAAAGTTTCAATTTACATGTATACAGTCATGAAAAGATATTATAAAGAATATTTTCTGTATTCTAGCTGATGATAGCTTAAAGCAAGCTGAAAGTAAAGCAGAATGTGCCTTAAGGCACATTCTGCTTTACTTTCAACCTGCTTTAAGTGGTCAGCTATTTTCAATACTAAAACCAGGCAATGGGGTAACAGGTTAATGCAGAAGAGTAAAGCAGAAAAATTCTATCTAAGGGAGATAAATTGTGTGTCCCTACAAGTTTAAATTAAGATACCTGCAGTCATAGTTATTTCCCTTTGAAGAATGATTTATTCTTATATATTTGACTTTATAACTTGATATTTTAGTGACATAAATTGTATATCTGAACATTCTTTGTGTCTTAATCAAGGTAAAAGTAGACTTAAATCAATATTCTTTATAAACCAATTCATGTCAAGTATACGTTACAATGACATTGGCAAACAGAGTAGACCTTCATTAGAAAATGTCAACCCATGTTGAACCCAGTTTACTCCATAAACATGTCTATTATTTTCACTTAATAAAATAGTTACATGTTATACAGTAATGAAGGTGCAACATAAGATATATGTACAATATGCTAGCAGATGGTAGCTTAACCCATTGCTCCATAGATATGCATTTTAACATATTTAATTATTCCTTCATCAAACAGTGCAGGTGACCACTTAACCCTTTGAACCCTGGATCCGCCTATAGGCGTCCTTTTCAAACAGCGTACATGTGAATAGTACACTTGTCCTGCGCAAACAGTGAAGACCCAGATCAGAGGGCTCCGAAAGGAGCCCTCTGATCAGGGTCTTCATTGTTTGTCATAATGCCAAACAGTGACAAAAACAACCCTTAAAAGTCAGAAATGGACTAGACTAAAATGGAAATTGGAATTGTTCATTTAAAGTTTCAGGGAGGAAAGAGTTAAAGCATGTTTAAAGTAAAGCAGAAGGCCCCTTAAGAATAAGGCCTTGTATATTCATTCTTTGCAAAGAGTGTAGACTCAGCTCAGAGAGCTCTTGAAGGATTAGCTGTGTTTAGCACTGTTTGTCATACTAAAAAATATTTCCGTGACAATCCCCTCGACAATCAATGTTACATTTAACCTTTTCCCCAATAGAAGCGACTTTTAGCGTATTTAATTTATTCCTCCGTTGAAGAAAACAGTTCCAGTTTATACCCTCATAAACAATTACCATAACAAATGTTTTTGTATAACTTAGCAGGTGGTAGTTCAAAGCAGGCTGAAAGTAAAGCAGAATGTGCCTTAAGGCACATTCTGCTTTACTTTCAACCTGCTTTAAGTGACCACCTGTATTTAATGTTATAAACGGGTAATTGGGTAAAGGGTTAATATTATGTCAGATTAACTGGTTTTTGCTAACGATTAACTGGTTACAGTTTCCGTAACTGTTAACATCCCTAATGTTAACCCATTACCCCATAGCCTGTGTCTAGTACTGAATATAGCTTTCCACTTAAAGCAGGTGCATTCTGCTTTACTTTCAACCTGCTTTAAGCTACCATCTGTTAGAATTATATAAAAAAGTCCTAATGATATATACTCATAACTGTATAAATTGAAACTATTTTCTTGGGTGTAAGAATAAATTACAAGCATAAAAAGGTGTATTTATGGGGTTATGGGTTAACTGGTCGTTTATCAGAAAATGAAATAATTCATTTGAAAAGTCAGCATAATGTAAGGGTTCAAGAAGCCATTAAGGTGAGCCTGTCTGTAAAGATTGACTGATTAGTCAGCAGGGCTTCCATAAGTTGACATGAAAAATCCTAAGATTTCCAAATTTGCATTTTTCAAGTGCGAATTTACGAAACGTTCCTTTACCCCATAGACTGTTTCTAGTTTTGTTGACACGTGACTACTTAAAGCAGGCTGGAAGTAAAGTAGAATGCGCCTTATGGCGCATTCTGCTTTACTTTCAGCCTGCTTTAAGCTACCATGTTCTAGAAAAATTCCGAAGATTTAGGAAAAATCCGGAGAAATGGCAGCCCTGAGTCAGGAATATTGATTCAAGTCTGGCTTACAGATACAATCAGAGCCAAGGAAAGAAACAGAAACCATTCTCTTGGTTAATATACCTGTAAGATTATCTGCTTATGAAAGACCAAAACACAGACCTTATTTAACCCATTACCCCATAGCCTGAGTCTAATTTGAAGACAGGTGACCACTTAACAGGTTGAAAGTAAAGCAGAATGTGCCTTAAGGCTTATTCTGCTTTACTTTCAACCTACTTTAAATGGTCACATGTCTTTGAAACTAGAAACAGGCTAGCATGCATCATTTTAATTTCAACCTACTTTAAGTGGTTACTTAAATTCAATACCAGACACGGGCTATGGAGATGCTACACATAGAAAGAGAAGTGGCAAGTATCTGCTTTACTTAGATCTCATTCTTCAATGTCTGGCAGCTTACGGTCTTGCGGGCGAGCGGATATGCGTCTGGACGACACAGACTTTTTCCGTACGTGCATATACTAGAAAATTTATATAAAGGAAATGTTGATACGAATTAGTATAATCCTTCATAGCGCAGTCAGTACAGTGGTTGACTATCAATTGAAAGGCCATAGGTTCGAGACCCATGCGATCCAAATATTTTTTTAAGTGTCCGATATATTGACTTCTCAATCCATAACGCAGTGATCAAGGGACATGTTATGTTTTGTCTTCGTTGATTAGAATAAGTGATGTTATATACGGTCCAATTATATTTCCACTTACATGTACGTTTTAGTTTAATGACTTACAAGTCAATAAAATCGGTATACATGTATACAATTTGGTCGAACTATAAAGCCACACATTGAAGCTTATCAATACGTCAAACTTTTCAAGATCGATATTGCCCATTATTATTATGTTTAAATAATATAATTAACCTTGTATGCAAGTCCATGAATAAATAAAAATGCATTTTAATGACAGAATTATAATTTTAAGGAAGGTAACCAGGGGCGTAGCCAGCGATACGCACGTACGCATGTGCGTAACATCAGTTTGAAAAATGAAAAATCAAACATGGCCAAAAATGGCATAAAAACCGAAGGCTAAGGGGGGTTAGACCTTAAAGTCTAAAATGAAGATTTCAAACACACTTCAGAGCTCACCATTTCAGTTCTAATTTCCATTTTTCTCCCCGGGGGAGAACCCCCGGACCCCCCTCCAACATTGTTCAATTTCAAGTTTTAGAAAACCAAGAACTTAGTAACTACAAAGATGGCAGCTCAAGCCTACGGTGCTACATGTTATCTGCTACATGTACCTCTCGTGCGTCTAAACATTGAGTCAAATAGTTATATTATGTTATGTCTTATATACGTACGTACAATGTATACCTAAATCGTCTAAAAGTCGAAAGTTCTTGGAAATATATAGGTTAGTCACATTGATCGTATTCAGTGTCCAAAATCTCTACAAACACACTTCAGAACTCACCATTTCAGTTCTTATTTCGATTTTTTCTCCCGGGGGATAACCCCCGGACCCCCACTTTCATCTGTCAAGTTCAAGTTTCAGAAAATAAAGAACTTAGTAACTACAAAGTTGGCAGCCTGAAAAACTTCTACAGTGTTTCGTGTACTTCTCGTGAGTCTTAAAGTAAAATAGTTCTAGCAGTGGAAAAATTAGTCACAAAATAAGGTTGTGTCTAATAAAACAGAGCCTTCAAAGCAATTGTATGGTTCACGTTGATCGTATTCAGTGTCCCTATTCCCTCCAAAAACACTTCAGAGCTCACCATTTCAGTTCTTATTTCCATTTTTCTCCCCGGGGGAGGACCCCCGGACCCCCACTGGCATTTTTCAAGTTCGAGTTTTGGAAACTCAGGATCTTAACAACTACAAATTTAAACCAGCATCATCAACAAAAATACGGTGCTTCATGCACCTCTCGTCCGGCAAAGTCAAATTATTATAGCGGAAAAATGTTAATCACTAAATTTATTGTTATGTTATAACGGAGCTTTGAACACAATTGTATGGTTCACGTTGATCGTATTCAGTGCTCCAGATCCCTCTAAACACACTTCAGAGCTCACCATTTCAGTTCTTATTTCCATTTTTCTCCCGGGGGAGGACCCCCGAACCCCCACTTCCATTTTTCAAGTTCGAGTTTCGGAAACTCAGGATCTAAACAACTACAAATTTAAGTCGACATCATAAAAGACTACAGTGCTTCTTGAAAATACCACTCGTGCGGCTAAAAGTCACATTATTTTAGCAGAAAAAAACGCTAATCACAAAATTTATTTATATGTTGGACACATTTGTATAGTTCACATAGATCGTATTCAATGCTCCAAATCCCTCTAAACACACTTCAGAGCTCACCATTTTACTTCTAATTTCCTTTTTTCTCCCGGGGGAGGCCCCCCGGACCCCCACCAGCTGGAGGGGGGTACCCCCCTCCCGCACCCTCCCCCTGATGTGCGTAACATTCGTTCGAGCCTGGCTACGCCGCTGGTAACTGTATCTCAACTTCAAATATCACACATTTTACTAAGAAAAACTGTTATTACAACAAATCCTGACTGTAATATTTTCTAATTTTTTCAGACTAACTATTTCATCAACCATATATTTGAATAAAATGAAAACAAATGTACATTGAATGAGTCAGTTTTTTGTAATTCAATTTTTTACCATTATGCAAAATTTAAATAGCTGATAACATCTTTCTGAATACCTTTATTCAAAATGATTTTAGCTTTTCTTGTAATGAATGTTGTGGACTACTTATTGGGCGAGACTTGTAGTCATTAGCTTTATTTATTTTTGAGAAAAATAAAATCATCAAAATTCCAGGTTTTGTCAGAAAAAGAGACCTAAAAGACAAACCACACGATAGATTTTGCCTATATTTTCACACATTGTTTCTTAGGCTATTATCATTCTTCATGAAAAGTTTCATACACATTGTATGGAAATTAAGCGCACCTGCGAAGTACCTTAACACAAGTTTGAATGTACATGTATATACGAATACCGTAACCATTACTTACATCAAGTGGTTTAAAGTTTTTCTTCATGACACAAGTGGCCCCACAGAACAGGGATGTCAGTAAGACATTCACAATGCCATGCACGTGATGCAGGGGGAGCACATGCAGCACGACATCCTCCTGACTCCAGCCCCATTCCTCCACCATACCCTCTATCTGCGCTCTTATACTCCCAAAGGTGTGCACTACACCCTGAAATAAACAGAACAGATACAACAAATCTACCACAGTCAACCTTCTGTTAACCCATTACGCTAGAAATATGCATTTTTTACACCTTTGATTTATTCCTCCACTGATAAAAATAGTTCCACTTTTTACAGTCAATATTGTTCTATAGAAATATTTTCTGTATCTAGTAGATGGTAGCTTAAAGCAGGCTGTAAGGAAAGCAGAATGTGCCTTCATGCACATTCTGCTTTACTTTCAACCTGCTTTAACCCTTTGAACCCTAGTCCCGCATATTGGCGTCCTTTGCAAACAGTGTACATTTAAATAATACACTTGTCCTATGCAAACAGTGAAGATCCAGATCAGAGGAAGCCCTCTGATCAGGGTCTTCACTGTTTGTCATAATGCCAAATATTGACAAAAACAACTATGAAAAGTCAGAAATGGACTAGCCTTAAAAGAAACTGGAATGGTCCATTTAAAGTTTCAGGGAGGAAAGAGTTAAGTGGTCATCTATCTTCAATACCAGATAAAGGCTTTGTGGTAAAGGGTTAATCCAATACCCCATAAATATGCCTTTTTTAGATTCTACGCCTTTAATTAATTCTTTCAATTCTTTAGTACTCCTCATTATGATCTAATATGCAGTCATTTTTTTCTGGAGCCCTGAATTTCAGGTCAGATAATAAAGCTTGTCCTCAGGCTCCAGATAAGGGAAGTATTTCAGAAAATTATAATATTAATGTCTGCACTAAACCGTATGGTGTGACAACATAGGATTTGGTGCTGAAATGAAGGAGAAAATGCTGGATTTGTTCAGTTTACTTGATCTTATCTGGAGCCCTTGCCTCAAGGTTATAAAGAGTTTTAGTTGAGTCTGTAATTGTTCTCAAGCATTTGATTGGTCAGATTTGAGCCTAGGCTCAAATCTGATCAATCAGATGCTTGAGAATGACTTCAGTCTGTTGTCTTACCTTTGGTCTACCAGTGGTGCCACTGGTGTACACAATAAGGGCATTCCTGTCTTTGTCCATGTGCCATTGTCTTGGACCCACGTCCAGTAGGTGTTCAGCATTAACTAGAAACTTGTTACGACTGTCTTCTTCAAAGTCACCACTGTAATCATCCTTGTGTAAAACTTTATGGACGAGCCCATGCTCAGCAGCAATTGGGCTGAGCTTATCAGCATAGGCATCGGTTGATATAACGAGCTTGGCTCCGGAGTTCTCAATGAAATACTCTAACTCTGGCACAGGGTGAGTCTTGCACAGTGGTACAGCCACCCCACCACACATCCACACCGCCATCATAGTCACAACATATGACATGTCATTTTCACACAGGAATGCTACACACTGGCTATTCAGTGAAAACAAACTTCCTTGCTTGGCTTTAGAAACAGTAATATGACAAGCATGCTCAATTTCAATGGCTAAATTAGCGCTGTAGTGAAGAAGGTCATTATAAGTATAACTCCCATGTTGGCTGACAACTGCTGTTTTATTCCACTTCTCTAGTGGTTGAAGGAAGATAGGCACAAGGTTACTGGAATCAGTAGTTAGACATTTTCTGTGATCCCATCTACACCTAAGTGTCAAATTGTCTCTCTTTGTCAAAGCAGGTGATGATCTTTTGTTGCACTGCTTGGGAAAAAGATTGCACAGTAAAGCCTCTCTATTACAACCACTAAAATGAAAGCCTATCGATTGTATAAACAAGAGCCCCATGGGGCATATTTCTCTCACCTGAGAATAGCTGACAAAATGGAGAAAATGATTTATGTCCAGGACAGGGTCATTTTTTACCCGGTGGGCATAATTTGAACAATCTTGATAGAGGACCTGTAGATGATGCTATGTGCACAATATCTAAGATCAGGGTACTAGGGTTTTAGACCAGAAGATTTTTTTAAGGTTTCATTGAAAAAATCTATTTTTAGCTCCTGTGACCTACATGTGCAACAGACTGGAACCATTTGAACAAAATAGGTAAAGGACATCTAAAAGTGTCACCATGCCAAATATCAAAGCTCTGGCCATATTAGTTTCAGGGGAGAAGATGTTTGAAAATTTCACTATATAACTCTATGTAAAACAGTGACCCCCCGGGGCGGGGCCAATTTTGACCCCAGGGGCATAACTTGAACAAACTTGATAAAGGACCTGTAGATGATGCTATGTGCCAAATATCTTAGCTCTGGCCTTTGTAGTTTTTGACAAGAAGATTTTTTAAATCTTTATAGAAAAAATCTATTTTTAACTCCTGTGACCTAGATATGCAACAGACCAGACCCATTTGAACAAAATAGGTAAATGATATTCAGAAGTGTCACCTTCCTGATTGTCAAAGCTCTGGCCGTATTAGTGTCAGAGAAGAAGACATTTGAAAATTTCTCTATATAACTCTTTGTAAAACTGTGATCCCGGGGCAGGGCCAATTTTGACCCAAGGGGCATAATTTGAACAAACTTGATAGAGGACCTGTAAGGGATGCTATGTGCCAAATATCTAAGCTCTGGTCCTTGTAGTTTCAGACAAGAAGATTTTTTAAGTTTTCATCGGTAAAAAATCTATTTTTAGCTTCTGTGACCTAGATATGCAACCGACCGAAACCATTTGAACAAAATAGGTAAAGGACATCTAGAAGTGTCACCATGCCGAATATCAAAGCTCTGGAAATATTAGTTTCAGAGAAGAAGACATTTGAAAATTTTACTATATAACTCTATGTAAAATGGTGACCCCCAGGGCGGGGCCAATTTTGACCCCAGGGGCATAATTTGAACAAAATTGATAGAGGAATTTTAGGTGATGCTATGTGCCAAATATCTAAGCTCTGGCCTTTGCAGTTTTTGACAAGAAGATTTTTTAAGATTTCATTATTTTTTCACTTTGGTTGCCATGGCAACCAGAGTTCCATTGTTTTTAATTCTTTGAACAAATTTGAAAGAGCTTGACCCAAGAAACATTTCTGTAAAGTTTGGTTGAAATCTGTTCAGCGGTATAGGAGGAGATGTCATTTGAAGCAATTGTTAACGACGACGCACGCCGGACACAGGGCCATCCCAATAGCTCACCTTGAGCCTTTGGCTCAGGTGAGCTAAAAACAGGTGACAACTTAAAGCAAGGTGAGAGTAAAACAGAAAGCTCCCAAAGGAGCTTTCTGTTTTACTGTCATCTTGCTTTAAGCAACACCTAAAAATTCATACAATTTAGTGGTCATAATAGAGATGGGGTCGTAATAGACAGATGGTTGTAATAGAGAGGTTTAACTGTGTACCAGTCTGGAGCTGACTGTAACGTAACTTTTAGATGACTGGTTCATCGTGTAGGTCAAGGTACTCCATGTCCTGTGGAAGCTTGCTCCTCTATGGAAAGACAGGCACAATTTCTTGTACAACATTATTGTGGCCTGGAAAGAAAAACACTCTTATTGAAAAAAATTAATCTTAGATGGTCTCTGGTGCGTTCTGAGGGCGTTTAAAATGCATTTAAATATAGGTAAACTATGTAAAGATTTGACTCATAATAACAAATGATTTAATTTAGGATAAAAACTTTCTGTGACAGGTTTTCTTTCAGGCATTTATCTCTAACCCCTACTAGAATTTGACACTGTGACCTGGTTTTTGACCAAGCATGAAACATATTCAATTTGACCTAGATTTTCCAGAACAGCATTTGGAGTAAGTTTGATGAAGATTGGCCCAAAACTGTGATCTCTGGTTTGTTCAAAAGATTTTTTTATAATTCAACACAGAGACCTACTTTTTGAACCTAATATGAACCCTGTTGAAGATTGGCCAAGATTTTGTCAGGAACAGCAAATGGAGCAAAATGTGTGAAGATTAAACTGTGCATGCAGCCATGACCTCTTGTTTTGTTACAAGGAAAAGTTTACAAATAAAGGAAGGTAGACGATGCACCGTAAGCACCTAAAACTCAGATGAGCAGAAAAAACAAGCAGTGCAGACCAAGATCAGAAGTCTCCTTCAGGAACCTTCTGATCTGGGTCTTCATTGTTTGAATAATAAGGATTATAAAGGTTTAATAAGTGGCAAATGTAATGCAGAAAGCTCCTTATAGAGCAATAGCTTTTATAGAAGCTTTCTGCATTGCTTTTGTCCTGTATTATGCAATAGCCTTTTTGTTTAAACTGCCATTACTTTTTCTTCCCATTAAAATGTGCATGCAATATTATGCCCAAAAATATGTGTTTGTTTTTTGTTTTTTTCAAACAATTAACCCATTACCCAACAGTCTGCATGTTTCTTGTTTTGAAGACAGATATGACTATACTTATTAAGCAGGTTGAAAGTAATGCAGAATGCACCTTAAAATGCATTCTACTTTACTTTCAGCCTACTTTAAGGTACCATCAGCTTAAATATAGAAAGTTCTATTCCTTTAATGAAGTTGATGTTATGATAGAATTATTCATGTCTGCATAAATTGGATTTTTTTCATTAGAAGCATAAATTCAATGTTTTAACAAGCACCTTAGAGCTGATATCCCCTGCCGCAGCGATTGTCCAGAAGAAAGTGGCAAACTTTAATGTGGGAGGAAGGGGCAAATGGTGATCACCTGTCATTAAAGATCAACATTCAAAAGCTTTTTACAAAGTTTTATAAAATCCATTCAATTTTGTACATGTTAAAGCCTAAACAATACAAAAAATAAAGCCGTTTGTAGCATTATAAATCTAAGTATGACAGGGGCAGGTAACTCTTGATTCAAATTCAACAGTAATTAAACACTTTCAAGATCTTATAATTGGGTGCAAGTATTATTAAAAAAAATTCAGAACTGTAGAATTTACTAGAGTGTAAACACATTTTCAACTCATCAAGGGCAGAGTATTCTTGACTAATTTGCACATTTTCGACAATAATTGAACTCATTCTATAAATAATAGCCATATATGATTTAATTATTTTTTTTCAAAATCCATTCACATTTGTACACAATAGCATGTAAACAATAAAGCCATGTTGAGCATTACTAAGTACATAAAGGGCAGATAACTCTTGCCACAAAGTATCCTTTTTTGACAATAATTGCAACCCTTATATTTATATACATTGTGTGTAAGTTAAATCAAAATCCATTAAAGACTGTAGTTTCTAGATGGTAAAAACTGTTAAATATGGTTTTTTCGACTCATCAAGGGCAGATAACTGTTGACTAGTTTATCCGTTTTCAAAAATGATAACAATTATTTGAAAACTAATAGCCATACATAGTTTAAGAATTTTTTTTTATCAAAATCCATGCATATTTATAGATACTAGGATGTAAACAATATTAAAATAAAGCATTTTTAGCATTTCTAAGTACATCAAGGGCAGATAACTCTTGCCAGAAGTATCCCTTTCTGACAATAATAGCACACCTTCAAGAACTTTTATTTATAGACATTGTGTACAAGTATCATTTAAATCCATTCATAATTGTAGTTGCCAGAGAGTAAAAACAGTTAAATATGGCCTCTTTTACTTATCAAGGGCAGATAACTCATGACTAATTTCTCCGTTTTCAACAATAATCAAATTCATTTGAAAACTAATAGCCATACATAATTCAAGAAAGTTTTTTCAAAATCCATGCATATTTATAGGCTCTAGTATGTAAAAAATATCAAAATAAAGCATTTTCTAGCATTTCTAAGTACATCAAGGGCAGATAACTCTTGTCACAAGTATCCTTTTTTTACAATAATTGCACACCTGCAAGAACTTGTACTTATAGACATTGTGTGCAAGTATAAACAAAATATGTTGAATACTGTAGTTGCTAGAGTGTAAAAACTGTTAAATATGGCATTTTTAACACAAAAAGGGCAGATAACTCATATATTCCTAAAATTTTCTGAAAAAAAATTGATTTCCCACGGTGCTCCTATGATGACAAATAAGTATACCAAGTTTCATCCAAATCTGTTTATCGGTTTCGGAGATACAGTTGCGGACGGAAAACGTGACGGACGTATGTACGCACGGACGCACGGACGGACGTTCTCACAGTTGGACATTTGTTGGGTATATTTTTTGTTTAAAAGTACCCAACAGTACACTAAAATACCCAACAATAACAATAGGGCAATCACAGAATGAATGGAATCTATTGTTCTCCCTACCCAACAAAGGACCTTTCGTGCGCTCGGACGGACAGCCGGACGGACGGACCTAAAACAGTATCCCTCTGCCTAAAATTGATTTCCCACGGTGCTCCTATGATGACAAATAAGTATACCAAGTTTCATCCAAATCTGTTTATCGGTTTCGGAGATACAGTTGCGGACGGAAAACGTGACGGACGCACGCACGGACGGACGTGCCACCGAATTGGGTTAGAGGGCCTTTTCTTTTGTTATTTTCTTTTGTTCGAATAACGGGCCACGGCCCCTTAGTGTATTGTTACGGAATGAACTCTATTGTCTTCTTTTGTTATGTTTACCGTTATCTGGCCCTCTAACCCACTTTAGTGGCGCGGCCGGACAGCCGGACGGACGGACCTAAAACAGTATCCCTCTGCCTTTCGGCAGGGGATAAAAAGCATATTTAATGGATGTAAACATTCTAACCTTAATTCATTGAAGTCAGTATCTTTCCTCAGTCCAGGCAATGCACCTCAATGTTCCAATCTGTTCCTCCTAAATGTGAACTATCCAAGAGAGTGACACAAGATCCTATAAATACCAAAAGCTCGACGTGATTTCATTATAAGCCAGACTGTTTTACAGCAGAACAGTCCATCATGTTGCTGATTGCTAATGAGACAAGCAATATGACTTATATCGGCATCAGGCTTACGACAAGTCTTAGACAAGCAATAATAAATTTACAAGCTTGTGCTTGTGTTAAAGAAACCACACTTTGAAAGACAATGTATAGATCTAAAGACAAGTAACTGCTTAATATGGAACAAAAGTAAAGCAAAAAGCTCTTGTAGGTGCTTTCTGCTTTACCTTTGTTCTGCATAAAGATTTTACCTGTACTCTACTCATGTATGTTCAACAGTACAAATTCACAAAAAGATGCCAATGGTAAGTCATTACAACAGATGATACATTACTGTTATCCTGTATTTACAGGGCTGCCATTTCTCCGGATTTTTCCTAAATCTTCGGATTTTTGTCTAGAACATGGTAGCTTAAAGCAGGCTGAAAGTAAAGCAGAATGCGCCATAAGGCGCATTCTGCTTTACTTCCAGTCTTCTTTAAGTAGTCCCGTGTCAACAAAACTAGAAACAGGCTATGGGGTAAAGGTACGATTCGTAAATTCGCACTTGAAAAATGCAAATTTGTTAATATTAGGATTTTTCATGTCAACTTATGGCAGCCCTGTATTTAGCAAAATCCAGCCATTAAATATCCCAATGCTCCTTGGCATCAAAAGGCTCTTTAACACAATTCTTACTGAATAACATTGGATTGTTAACTTACAAGATAGAACACATGTACGCAATAGCAAACAGTTGAGAGTATACAACTTTAGCATGCTAGCTGTGAAACCATGATAACCTGTGCAAACAGTTTTGATCCTGATGAGAGGCCATGGAGTGTGTTGTCTCATCAGGATCCAAACTGTTTGACCCTCTGACCCTGTTTTGAAAATAAAGTTTGAAAAATTCTATTTTTAGAACAGAAGCAGATGACAATTGTTGGAGACACAAAAATTACCCAGCACACATAGCGATAAACTTCAAGGTCAAGAGATAACCTGAACCCCAGACTGTATTGACACTGTTTGTCCTCAATTACTTATCTTTATAATGCTGAAAAATAATGGACTCATCTTTCTAATAAAGATTTACACTGACTCTGACTGTCTTTTGTTTGCAAAGTATTATATATACATAAAAAAGATAATCAGTGCATGCATACTTTATACTGTTTGCAAAAGGTGAGTTCACATATAGCCAGTCCCAGCTTTATAAGTGTTAAACACTGAAAAATATGCCGTCTGCACAAAATGTCAACTATTGAATCTTTTAACAATTTTCAGAAGCTCTATGTCCGAAATATAGACCGGGTAAGAACTAGAAAATGTGATTCACGGTAAAACACAGTATGCTTAACCCACAGTATGCTTGACCATAAATGCAAACACTTGATTAGTCCATAACTAACCTTAATGCAAAACTTAACCAAGGTCAAAGATCAAGATCACAAAACTGTATTGGAACAGTAGTCATGCTGTCTTCATCTCATTTTACAAGCATGTGAATTTGTTTGATAAGGTAGCTGCAATACTTAGTCCACATTACTGACGTTACCTGAAAAACATAAACAAGAATATGCAGGTCGAGGTCAAATGTCAAAATCATCAAACTGTTATCATTTAGATGCATTAACAATTTAACATGTCCAGTTACTTAATTGACTGTAGCTGTAGTCCTTGGTCTATTGTACCCGATCAAAATGCAAAAATGCACAAAAGGTCAAAAAGTTCAACACCATGACACCACACACAAGGCATATAAGCATGTAACATTGAGTAACTGTAGCTGCAGTACTTAGTCCATAGTTGACTTTATAACACAAAGACTTAACCAAAGTCACTGAGGTCAAAATTACCAACTAAGCTGTGATGAAGCATGTTGAACTTATTTAAGTGCATAAGCTTGTGAAGTTTATAGTGACACTTGAGCTGCAATGCTTAGTCTTCAGCTTAACTAAACAAACACATAGAGGTCAAGGTCAAAGGTCAGGGTCATCAAAATGGCATTAGTGAAATTGCTTGACTGTACCTGCAGTACTGCAGTCCATTCCTTACCTTAACACAAGGTAACAGAATACAAGGTCAAAGGTCAAGGTCATCAATCTTTCACAAATGCAAAACACTGAATTCATTGAGGCATATAAGCATGTGAAGTTGCGTGACACTACAGCTGCAACGTTTCGTCCCCAATTGACATAACCCATAAACTTAACCAAAGTCGAAGAGGTCAAGGTCGTCAAACTGTGATGAAGCATACTGTCCTCACTGAGGGGCATACATATATTTAGTTGCTTCACCTTATTAGCGATATTGAGTTCAAAACAGACCTAAGTGCAAAAACTTAACCATGTTTGTACAAACATAAGTACAGACAGATGGTAACCAGGTACAAGAGTTACACTATAATTGTATTCCCCAGCAATCCATTGCAGGGCATATGATTAACAACTATAGAACATAATAAAGTTCAAAACCAGTTGTGATCCTGACTGATAACAAGTTGGCAGATCTGGATCCAAACTGTTTGAATAGGTACATGTACTGTGCTATTTGCATTGGACAGTCTCATGTCTAATCTTACATGCATAAGCAATGAAAAATAATGTTTTCTCACTCTCAGAAACTGATCAGGGTGTACACTATTTGTCATATTTTAATCATTTTAGGGATATAGTCATTTTGAGTAAATGTAAATTGGTCATTGTTCAAAAAGTATAAGAGTCCTTTTATAAAACAAGAGTTGTGGGAAGACAACAAAGCTTCCTGGTAACTTAAAAGCAAAGGCTTGGACCAAGGTCACAGCGGTCATTATTTTCACATGGATGGAAAGGTCTAGTCCTACGGTATGTGTTATGCATATATAAAAGCTGTAGGTCAAAAAGTATAGTAGTTGGGAGCACTAATCAAAACTTAAACACAAATTTCTAAACTTAAATGCACAGGCTGAGTTCAAGGTCACAGGGGTCAACATTTTCGCATGGATGGAAAAGTCCTGTATAAAGGCATATGTGCTGTAAGTATGAAAGCTGTAGATGTATAGTAGTTGTAAGCACTTTTCAAAACTTCAACACAATTTGATACTTAAACATGTCTGAGGTCAAGGTCAAGGTCAGAGGCATCAAACTATTCAGACAGATGGAAAAGTGTCCCAAGGTATGTGTACTGCAAGTATGAAAGCTGTAGATCAAAGTGTATAGCAGTTGTGAACACTGTTCACAAATAAAACACACATTTCAAACTTAAATGCAGAGTCTGAGGCGAAGGTCAAATAGATGGGAAAGTAATATTGTCTAAATGCATGTGTGCTGAAAATACCGTATGAAATCTGTAGGTCAAAGGGTGAAGTACATGTAGTTGTGAGCCCTTTTCAAAACTTAAACACACATTTCGAAACTAAGACATTTTCTGAAGGTCAAGGTCAAGGTGACAGGCGTCCAACATGTCATATATATATATACACATGTATATATATATTTAAAAGAAAGAAACTCAGAACGAGTAAATTAAGTAAAAAAGGTTGAAGACATTCACTGGATTTTTTAAACTTTTATTTCCCAACGCGTTTCGTTTATACTCATCAGGGGAATAAATACAATATGATCATAGTAACAACGTGATGACGTTAACATACTGTTTATGACGTCACGTCGTCATGACGTCATGAGGCTTAGGAATGTAGTTTTTTACGAAATTGTTTAACTCATGTCGTCATGACTTCATAAGGTTTTGTTTAATTTTGGATTGAAAATTTTTACGAAATATTTTTCTTTTATTAATCTAGCTGAAACATCGTTGTTATGAAATTTGTAAAAAGGAAAAATGGAATATTTTGGAATAGTTAAACAACAATTGTCTAAATGTTCAGAAACGGGCAGTTGTCTTGTTGATGGGTCTCTGATTTGTTGGTCGTGAACTGTCCGTCTATTTCTTAGTTTGTCACCCGTCTGTCCTATATAAAACTCATGGCCAGGACATGTCCCAAGGTATGTGTGCTGCAAGTATGAAACTTGTAGGTTCAAGGATATAGCAGTTGTAAGCCATTTTCGACACACATTTCGAAATTTAAACTCAGAGTCTGAGGTCAAGGTCAAGGTCACTGGGGTCCAAAATGTTATAATTTATGGTCGGAAAGGTCTTGTTCCAAGGCATATGTGGTGCAAGTATGTAAGTGGTAGGTGTAAGGGTATAGTAGATCACTTTTCAAATCTAAAACACACATTTCAAAACTTAAATACAGAGTCTGATGTCAAGGTCAATGTTACAGGGGTCCAAAATGATACATGTTCAGAAAAGTCTTGTCCCAAGGCATGTGTTGTTCAAGTATGAAGCTGCAGGTCTTAAGGCACATTCTGCTTTGCTTTCAACTTGCTTGTAGAGGTCACATGTCTTCAAAACTAGAAACAGGCTATGGGTAAAAGGTGATATATCGGGCCACACACTTCTTCTTTCTTACTTTTGTCACATCAAATGTGAGGGTAGTGACAGTGCCAGGTGTGAAAAAGATTTTATAGGGGAAACTGAAAGGAATCTGAGGGCAAGGTTCATGGACACAAAGGAGACCAAGTTCCAGCACCAGTGAAGTTTCACGGCACATTAATAAAGACTGTCCTGGACACAATGTAGATATTAATTCTGTGAGAATCCTAGACTGGGCACCCTTGTGGTTCGAGCGGGGCATAAAAGAATCTATTTACATTCGAGCGTACAAGCCGGCGCTAAACAGGGACAGGGGCTGTTACAAACTCTCGCACATCTGGGACAACACCTTAACATTGCTCATCAACCAAAGCCGTTTTAGTGGTCAGTAATTGACAGACTGTCACAAAGCTGATGAAGCCTGAAGACTGAAGTAGTCAGATGAAGGCTCCTAGGTAATAGTTTTCAATATTTGTGTGTGAATTTGAACAGTAACAACATTTCAATAATGAATATTATGAATACTATGGCAAGTTCACAGACAGAACCAGAGTTAGACGATGCCAGCAGACAGCACGGTTCTGTTGGTTGCGTCTCCGGCTTGGCCTCCTATCAGGTGTGGGAGGCAGGGTCGGGCCCTAGCGGCGAATCCAGCAAGCACCTGAGTAAGTTCAGGGTGGGTACACTAAATGTAAACACCCTGAGAGGAAGGGTTTGCGAGGTGGTGGAGACGCTGTCTCGCAGGAAGGTGGATGTGTGTTGTGTTCAGGAAACCAGATACCGTGGAGGCCACTGCCGCACAATCAAGGGCAAGGACTCCCGGTACAAACTCTACTGGTCTGGAAACTAAAAAGGCACAGCTGGAGTAGGAGTGTGTATGGCTGAAGAGTGGATCGAAAAAGTCTTCGAGGTCCAGCGTATCTCAGACAGGATTATCCTTGTGAAACTCATAGTCGGCCAACATGTACTTACCTTCCTGTCTGTGTATGCTCCACAAAGCGGTCTTAGTGATGAAGTGAAGGACCAGTTCTTCGACCAGCTGCGTGCTGTGACGGTCAGGATCCCAACATCTGAACTCCTGATCCCTTGCGGAGATTGGAATGGCCACGTAGGCCGTGCTGGCACGGGATATAGTGAGGTACATGGTGGGATGGGCTTTGGCAGACCTGAACCTGATGTAGAGGGTGAAAGGATCCTGGAGTATGCGCTTGCATTTGACCTGATTCTGGGGAACACATGCTTCAGGAAACAAGACAGCCATCTCATCACATACATGTCGGGGAACGCAGCCACGTAGATAGACTTTGTCCTGTATCGTAGGAGTATGCGGAGAATCGTGAAGGATGTGAAGGTCATCCCAGGAGAGGTAGTTAAATTGCCTTGCAGCATCAGCTCCTGGTGTGTGATATGAAGATTGTCATGCCTCTGAAAGCAAAGAGAAAGTTCACACCACGCTTAAAGGTTTGGAAGCTGAAGGACCCTGAAACAAGCAACCGCTTTCAAGAGGTTTTCAACTCCCATGTGAATGCACCTACAGGTGATGCAAACACAGAGGATATCTGGTCCAACCTAAAAGCAAAGCTGCTCAAAACCACTGAGGAGGTATGTGGTAAAACGCGCCCCCATCGTTGGCGACAAGAAACTTGGTGGTGGAGTGAGGATGTAGATAAGGCTATCAGAGCAAAGAGGCAGGCTTTCAAGGCGTGGAGGTCTGGTAAGGGCACAAGAGCAGCATACGATGCAGCCAAGCGCACTGCAAGACATTCAGTGCACCATGCTCGTCATGATGCGGACAAGGAGGTCTATGACAATATAGATTCCAAGTCATCCCAGGTTTACCGTCTTGCCAACCAGATGCGCCGAGAGAACGCTGATGTTGTAGGGGACAAGCCTGTCAGGAATGACGCAGGAGAGATGTCCCTGAGCGAGGACTCAAAGCAGAAGACCTGGGTAGAACATTATGAGCGACTTCTCAACGTGAAGTTGGACTGGGACCCTGCACATCTGTCTGATGAGCCTCCAGTGGAGGGCCCGCCCATCCCAATTACCTTGGATATGGTAAGGAAGGCTATCTCTAAGATGAAGCTGGGCAAAGCAGCAGGACCTTCAGGCATTGTTGCAGAAATTATTAGAGCAGCAGGTGACACTGGCACTTCCATGATCTGTGACCTTGCAATCTCTATCATCAGGGATGGTAAAGTGCCAGCGGACTGGGAGCAAAGTTTCATTGTTTGCTTATACAAGGGCAAAGGTGATGCACTGGACAGGGGCAAATATCGAGGCCTAAAGCTCACCGAACAGGTCATGAAAGTCCTTGAGAGGATTGTGGACAGTCTCATCAGACAGGTTGTTACAATTGACGAGTCACAGTTTGGCTTCGTCCCAGGCAGAGGCACAACGGACGCAATCTTCGTAGTCAGACAGCTCCAAGAGAAATACCTTGCTGTCAACAAAAGACTGTACATGGCCTTTGTGGACCTAGAAAAGGCTTTCGACCGAGTCCCCCGGAAGGTCATTTGGTGGGCGCTAAGAAAACTGGGTGTAGAGGAGTGGATTGTGCGATTGGTCCAGGGCATGTATGCCACTATTATGCACGTAGCAGTGTCCGTGTAGGTGAAGGATGCAGTGAAGAGTTCCAGGTGAAAGTTGGTGTGCACCAGGGATCAGTACTCAGCCCACTTCTCTTTATCATAGTGCTCGAAGCCCTATCACGCGAGTTCTGATCAGGCGTCCCCTGGGAGGACCTCTATGCAGATGACCTTGTCATTGTCGCAGAATCCCTGGAGGAATGTGTCAGTAGGCTTCTCACTTGGAAGGAAGGCATGGAGAAGAAAGGTCTTAGAGTCAATGCTAAGAAGACGAAGATCATGATCTGCGGCACTGGCCTAGATGTATTGGAGAGCTCAGGCAAGTTCCCATGTGCAGTCTGTTGTTCTGGCGTAGGCAACAACAGCATATTCTGCAGCAGCTGCAGGAACTGGGTCCACAAGAAGTGTAGTGGACTAAAGCACCTAAGAGAGGACCCCACATTCAAATGCGCTCGATGTAGGGGATTAGCGCGGCCACTCGACGGGAGACCACAGACTGAGATCCTAGTAGGACAGGACAAACTGGAGGTGGTAGCTTCTTTCTGTTACCTCGGAGACATGCTTTCAGCAGCAGGGGGGTGTGACCTTAGTACCATTACCCGAGTTAAAGCAGCATGGAGAAAATTCAAGGAGTTGCTACCAATCCTCACATCACGTCACCTCTCATACAAGACACGTGGCAGAGTATACAGCACTTGTGTGAGAAGTGTGATGCTTCACGCCAGCGAAACATGGCCACTGTCAAAGCCGAATCTCCACCGTCTCCAGCGAAATGATCGTGCTATGGTCAGACAAATCTGCAACATCAAGCCAGAGAACATTGCCACCACCAGATCGAAAAAGCTCCTGGTGCAGCTTGGCCTGGATGACCTAGACATCATCCTAAAGGAAAGAAGGCTGAGGTGGTACGGTCACGTGGAGAGATCCAGCGGGGCATTGAAGGTAGCCAGTAACATACATGTTGCTGGCACACGTGGGCCTGGAAGGCCTAGGATGACGTGGAAAGGGTTGACAGAGAGGGATTGCAGAGATTGGAACCTCTCTGCAATCGACCCTCGAGAGAGAGACACCTGGAGATCAGATGTAAGAACTGCCATGCGTGCAGCAAGCCAGCTACCTGGAAGGGGGCCCATTGATGTGGATATTGCTCCTGAGCCTGCACGTTAATCAAAAATCCGATAGTAGTAGTAGTAGTAATACTACCACACAGTTAAACTTCAACCAGTATACATGCAATTGTTGAAGCCCAACCTGGCATCATTATAGGAAAATGTATGGCTGTAGTTCCATCTCAGTCTGATCTCTGCTAATGAAAACTAAAACAATTATCCTATGCAAACAATTGTGAGAGTAACTAGGCAAATTACTGGGATAATCATTCTGATTAAAGTGTTGATATTTTCTGTTTATAGTCACAAAGCATTTGATCCAAAGCTGAGTCAAGGAGTTCAATAAGAATAGTCATGGCTGATGCTGATCAAGTTTAACCCCTTCCTTCCTTCCTAACAAGTCTCTGTCTAAAACTGATAGCTGCTTAAGGCCGAAAGCCCCTTAACTTATGCCCTCCTTGCCTGCTTCCGCGTTGCAAATGATAGACATAAGAGAAATGTGCAGTAAATGTAAGACTGTTTATATAAGTATGACTGTACATTCACGATGATTTCCCATTTTCTATCCTTTCATGTGCAAAAAATTTCAATCATATTTATATCACTGTGACTTGACTGAGCTTCATTTCCTTTAATGGTTTTATTTTTGTTTACATATTTGTGTATTGAAATAAAAGTTATTACTGTAGAAAGAATAATCGTTAAGAGCTATGCAGAAACCAAAGATTGTACCCAAATTTGAACAAAAACTACAGTTAAGACATTCTGTCACTTTAAAGGCACAATCCTACCGAAATTTGTGATAAAAACCCGCAATTTCTTATACGTGTGCATTTTCTATGTATTAAAACTAAGTGAAATGGCGTGTAAGTAGCCTGACATATGACCCCATTTCGTAAAGAATCCTACCTAAATGTGTCCAATTCTTATCGTGTTGGTTTACATTTGAAGCAGGTTTGTTTACAAATAATTAGACTAAAGGGCTAGTTCGTAGGATTGATCACGTGATTGATACGAAGGGCGGTGATAATTCATATACACTGTGTGACGTCATGGCGGAACATTTCCGTTATGATTTGTCTTCGATCAAATGTCAACAAAACAGATTTGAAAGTCGACTTGTTTCCACCAATTTCACATGTTTGTAAGCAATGTTTCCTCCATAATCATCGGGGATTACTTCTTTTTATAGGTTTAGATTAAGAATGTGCCTACATTTTCCTGATTTGTCAAGAAAAGCTCCTTTTTTAATGAACAGGACTATTTTCTATATAAAATGATATAACTCAATAATTTCTGTATATTCAAGTAAAATGTACAGAGACTATAAGATATTGTGCAAACAAAAATATTTCATGACATATTTTCTGGAAATATCAATATTTTAAAAAAGTCAAATTATGAAAAAGTCACTAAATCTCAAATTACAAAAAATCTAGCTGTTTAACATACACTAAATTTACTCTTATTAGATAGATATAACTTAATTCTACTAGATCTAGTCACAAAAATTTAATGAAAATCTACGGTGGAATTTACATTTTATACATGATTTCCAGAAGTTCTGACAAAATGTTACACAAAACAAGTTACCTCCCTTGAGTTCAACTTTAAAATTCCGTCAGCTCTAAAAAATACCAAAAGTCAAACCTGTAATTATGGGACCATTGAATACGGTAGCCTGTAGATCTTTACAGACAGGTGACTGCATTACTTTTGTCCTGTGTTAAGCCAGGAACGTAGATTATATCTAAATATACGTTCCTGGTTAAGCTGCCATCTGTCATATAGGCTATAAATCCTTACAAAGTTTAGCTGTCACTTGACAATATACTTGCATCTGATATTATTCATTATTACTGACTTAACATAGCCTGTCCTTTGGTCACTGCGTTATGAATTGACTAGTCAATAAAAATCGGACTATTTATTTATTTAAAGAAAAAATATTTGTAGCAAGTGGGAATCGAACCTGGAACCTTTGGTTTGCTAGTCAATCACTTTACCAACTGCACTAACAAAGAAGACACTGAAGCTTATCAAACTTTTCTTTATGTAAATTTTCTACTATAAGCATGTGCCGAAAAGATCATGTGAAAGTCATCAGCATTTCCGGAATCCGAGCCGCCCGCTGTCGAACCACCTTAAACCACCGTATTTTACTAATAGCGGATCCCCTCAGTGCTTTGATTTTTTGTGGCTTGGGTAGGCGTTTAGGAAGTTTGGGGTCTTTGACAGACCGGATGGGGTTAGTATAATGACAAATTGTGAGAGCTAAAGTGACATGTCCCTATTTAAAGCTTCTTCAGTTTGTAGTGAGCAAAATATATATGTTTAGATCCAAAACGTACCAGAAATTTCAAAGTTGAGGATATTTTAAGCTTGAAGTTGAACAACAAAAAGTGTACGGTACGGAGCTTGTACGGTGCGGTTTTTACCATACCCCATCCTTTTCTACCTTCAATTAAAGAGCTCCAAAAATCTGGGTTGATGATGATCGGAGTGTTAAACATTTCCGTAAAACACCATTGGACATGAATATTCAGCATGTGACAGTCCTTTGTTTATATCTGCCATTCATAGTGTAAGTAAGATATGAAGCATTTTTATTCACTTCCCGGTTTGGTCAACAGAAAAATGAACTAGTCTCAATATTTTGCTACTAAGTGTTTTCATTTTCGGACAGCACGGTAGTTCGGATGCTTTATAAATTACATGATATTGACCATATTCATCCGCAACAGTGTGACAGAATTCTATCAAAGCTAAGAAAGAAAGTCTTTTTCGCTTTTTACAGAAGAAAAATTCGAGAATTCTGTGATTATGAGTCCTTCAGTTATTTTTAGCCCAATTTTTATCTTTTTCACCATAGTATTTTAACCCTATCACTTTGCACCCTTATACTTCCTTATCTTTTATCTGTTCCTCTTTCTACTAAAAGGCACTCAGCGCGCAACTGCTCGAAACTACCCATGAGTGTGTGCAGCATAAAGAACCTGAACGAGATAGATAGATAGTCTTATATAGTAAACCATAATAGCTAATCAGTAGAAACTCAATACATGTACTTCGAACTTACTTAAATCAACCTTTCATATGTTGAATTTTGATAAATTGATCTCTCTTAAGTCGGACATACCCATACGCCATGTTTGAACTTTGGAATATGAGTATGTTCGAACTAATACAAGTTCCAGTTATAAAGTTTTTACTGATTTTATTGTTACAGCATATTGGTTCATGCCTTGGAAGAGGATCTACAGTTTCCATACAGAATTAGGCATAGGAGAGATGAAATAGATACCACTAACTGTCCGCAGTTTTCCTATGGGAACAGACCAAATGTTAAAGTGCCAGCTAGCACAGGACCTGTAGTAGGAAATCATTCATCAAGTGATGAGAACATCAAACAGTCTGGCAGTAAACTTGTCCTTCCGATTGTTGAGTCTTATCATAAAACAGTAGCCGTTGGTGAATCATATTGGAACCAAAGAGACACCCTAGTTCATGTTTCCTATGTGAACAATCCTGTAGAGACAGTATCTGTATATGAACCTCTTTACGATGGAACTTGCAGACCAGGTCAGTATAGAAATGGAACCGTTCAACACAGCTCGATGGAGAGAGGATGTTTGCTGGCGGTGAATGCTGGGTTCTTCAATACCTCATCAGGAGAATGTTATGGTAATCTTTTACTTCAGATACAGGGGATTAGACCAGGGCCCATGCTTTTAAATAGAGCGTTTGAGTTGAGTATTAGGTCATTGTCAAGCTTTGGTCAGTATGAAGCATTCTCGCTTTCAAGCTTTTCATTGGTCAGATTTGAGCAGAAATAAAGGTTGAGAATGTTTTCAGACTCAACTCGAAGGCTTTATCAAAATATTTCTCCTTTATGTCTATCAAATTCTATTCTGTGATCCCTCTTTAGAACCACTTTGAAAAAAGATTCTAACAAGTGCATACAATATAAGATTTGATGGAGACACTCACAGTTCAGTCTTTCACTTTAAAGACATTAAAGAAATTAAGAAAATGTTTGCAAATGATTATTTTGAGTCAAACTATAACAGGATAAGGATTAACCCTTTACCCCATAGCCTGTTTCTAGTTTTGAAGACAGCTGACCACTTAAAGCAGGTTGAAAGTAATGCGCATTCTGCTTTACTTTCAGCCTGATTTAAGCTACCATCTGCAAGGATATAGAAATATTTATCATGGTACATATTCATGACTGTATAAATTGGAACTATTTTCTTTAGTGAAAGAATATATTTAAAGGTCATAAAAGTGAATCTAATTATCTATGGAGTAATTGGTTAAGAGTCAGTGAATCTACAGAATGTGATGTTTAGATACAGTACTCACTCTCTTGAAGGACATCTAAAGTATGTCTCATCCCTGGACCTTAGTTTGTAAGACATATGCAGGGTTACAGATAAGGTTTTGATGCAATTAGGTACTTACTCCTTGATATTTTACAGAATTAGGTTTTTGCAATTTTTATTGGGTATTGGGAGTTTTCGTAATTGGGTATCATTCATATTCATAATATTCTGATTAGGTTTCCAAAATTTCTTTGCTTTTTGCTACATTTCGTTGCTTTTTGTTTCTCTGTGTTGTGAAAAACAACTGCTTTTTCCACAATTTAAATTGGGTAAATACCCCCAATACGTGCCTTATCTGTAAACCTGCATAATTATGTAGATTAATGCAGGGCAAAATTAATGCAGACAGTTCCTTTTGGAACTGTCTGCATTACATTTGCCAAGCATTAGGCAGTAACCTGTATATAACAATCTCCATTCTGTCCAACTAGTATGTCATTAAAGAGAGGTAGCACTGTATATGACTTGTGTTTATTTCAAAGGTAACCTGGTGAGTGAGGGTCGTCTAGTGCAGGACTCTGAGGGCATACAGAATGCACACTTTGGTATAACAAAAGATGGATCTTTGTTCTTTGGGTGAGTTTTGTTTATTAAATTTATATTGTACCTATCAGGACTAAGTTCCTAAGAACAGTAAACCTCTCTATTATAACCACTACATTGTTAGTGTTAATTTCTGGATTTTAGGACAGGTGAATGCTTAAAGCAAGGTGACAGTGAAATAAAGCTCATTTACAAGCTTACTGTTTTACTGTCACTCTGCTTTAAGCTCTTTTATACAATCATTTAGCCTTCTTTTTAATGGTCGTAATAGAGAGGTTTTACTGTATTCTTTAGTCCATCAATTAGTTCAGTAGAGTACATGTATTTTAACCCTTTGAACCCTAGTCCCGCTTTTAGGCGTCCTTTTCAAACAGTATACGTGTGAAAAGTGCCTTTGTCCTATGCAAACAGTGAATACCCAGATCAGAGGGCTCCTTACGGAGCCCTCTGATCTGGGTCTTCACTGTTTGTCATAATGCAAAATATTGACAAAAAGAATCCTTAAAAGTCAGAAATGGACTACACTTAAATGGAAACTGGGATTGCCAATTAAAGTTTCAGGGAGGAAAGAGTTAAGTACATGTACTAAAATTGCATGTACCTACCAAAGCTTATGTTGTGGGCACTCATTTGACTTGTCTAATGGTGGTACATGTAATTCTAATGAGTAGTCACAACTTACTGGTGAGGGTCGTAACTAATGTTGGTAGAACTTGTGGCCCAACCCTTTTGCTCTTATATTTTTAGTCTGTAGATTTGATTATGAACTTGTGCTATATGGTTGTACAAATATATGGCAATAAAATATGTTTAAACTACAACTTACCGGTGTCATATATATAGCAGAAACATAGAAAAAAGAGAAAAACAATGACATTTATAGAATAATAAAAAACTTCAAGAGAAATTCATTAACCCATTACCCTATAGTCTGTTTCTAATTTTGAAAATGGGTGATCATTGAAAGAAGATTGAAAGTAAATCAGATCATGCATCTTAAGGCACATTCTTCTTACTATCAGCCTGCTTTAACCCTTTCCTCCCTGAAACTTCAAATGGACAATTCTAGTTTTCAATTTAGTCTAGTCCGTTTTTAGCTCACCTGAGCTAGCTCAGGGTGAGCTTTTGCAATACTTGAATGTCCGTCGTGCGTCGTTCGTCGTCAACAATTTTAGTGTTTACACTCTAGAGGCCACAATATTTATCCAATCTTTCTCAAACTTGCTCAGATTGTATATTACCATAAGAGTTCAAATGAGTTCGATTATGGTTGAAATCAGACTAATAGGTCAAGAGTAATCTACCTTTGAATTGCTGAAAATGCCATATTTAAAGGAAAACGGACAGCTGATGACAATATGGTCTTAGATCCTAGATTTTGTCCTAAAAGCAACATTCATGAAGGTCCTGCAAGTATTACTCATCGATAAGGTACGAAAAAGATCGATTTAATGCATACAGGTAAGCTATCGCTAATTGGAACGGGCGCCGCCATATTGGCAAATCTATCATTCGGAACCCTCGATTTTTATCCATTTTGTGACGACACAAAGGCCTAAACGCTGATTGGCTCTTTCACTCAACCACTGTAACTTGGACGGACATTTCACACTTCGTCAGTAAGGGTAACGGCAAGCTTAATTCAAGGTCGCATACAGTTAAAAAAAGATAATAGATAGATGGTATATTCATACTGATTATGATGAACGTGAAAGGTCGTGTAGATCCAGAAACGATCAGAAGCTATCGTTAATCGGCTTAGAGAAATGTCCGTTCCAATTCCCAGCTATAGAATCTGGGAAAACAATGCTGCGAAATGGCTAACAGTAGAGTATGGCGACATCCATAATACCTTGATTGATGATTATAATAATAGATCTAGATCTACAATAAAAAAAAATCTGATAATCAGTGCGATATTGTGCTGATCTAGACCTAAATGTTGAACTGGCTTAGATCTACCAACTCGTTTACAAATCAGCATTTTCTAGCTGGTTCGTCTCGGTTTAGGAATTCAACGCTACAGAAATTCTTAATGAAAAAAGTCTCATTACTAGATCTACATATTGTACGGTTAGATCTAGATCGGTTTTTTCTTTCTTAATTTAATCATCGCGATTCTCTAGATCCCGATCTGATAGAGCGATCTTACTTGAGTCCAAATCCGATTTTGATTGGATCTAGTTTTATCGTTCTTATTTCTGGGTGTAGTTTTACACTCGTCATTTCTGTAGAAAAAAATTCAAACAACTTTTAGATAGGCCTAAATGAATTTTAATTTAAGATTTAAATTCGAGTTTTATGGTAGACTCTAGCCTTTTTAAAAAAGCAGCATACACATCTAGATCAATACAAAACCACAAGAGCTAGAAGTGTCCAATATTCTTTTTTTCTTTTTCTTTTTTAAAGATCTTGGCTTTTTTGTTTTGATGTAACCCTTTCCCCCATAAATACGCCTTTTAACGCCTTTAATTAATTCCTTCATATACTGAAGAAAATAGTTTCAATATCATACTGTCACAAATAAAAATCATAAGAAATATTTTCTATATTTTAGCAGATAAAAGCTTAAAGCAGGCTGAAAGTATTTTCAACCTGTTTTAAGTGGTCACATATTTTCAGAAGTAGAAACAGGGTAAAAGGCTCGTGGCGTGTAATCGCATATTTAAGTAGCCAAATTGCTAGCCTGTGTTTAAAAATACAACCCTCTTTGACAAGTGCGGCTAATTAGATTACGTAATATGGATATTTATGCCCTGCAGGCCCCTAAAGCTTCTTACTTCTTCACAGAGGGGGTCTTAGGCAGAAAAGGGTTGTGTATAATAATTTCCGGTCCATATCGTACAATTTGCAAGGCAGCTTAATTGATTAGTGGTTGATGATGAATGTCAGCATAAAATGCGATCTAGATCAAAGCCGCCTGCTGAAATATGTCCTGAATCTGTTTCGATTATGATTTTCATAGATCTTTATATAAGCTCAAGATATATAACGATAAGTAAAAAACGACATTAATACAATAAATGAGCACTCGGGTCACGTTATCTAGAGCGTTCAGTTTTGACCCAGATCAGAATATCAAATACTTTGTTCAGCAGACAATTAATCAGTTTGGATCTTAATCAGACATTGCCAGTCTCAATTGCTAGATGATAAATTGATATTCCACATTTGTCATGTCAATGACTGTGCAAAAAGTTCAGCAACAGTTTGGATCCAACTGAGATATTGAGAAACTATGTGATTGAAAATCCAAACTAAGGTTTGAATGTATTGAAAAGCTCATTGAAGAAACTTTTATCCGTACGAGAGACTGACAAACAGTTAGGACCCAGATTGGAATCAAAACTGACTGTACTTAAAGGTCAGCAACAGTTTGGATCCAAATGAGATATTGAGAAACTCTGTGATTGAGACCTGGATGTACGAAAGTTCCCGGATGTTGCGATACCGAGAATAAATGGTCTATTTTCTAAAAATGTATGTCCGATTGAGGACCAGAACCGATGTTAAACGTCACGGAAACTTCATAACAGACCAGAAAAATAATTTGATCCCCCTTATTTTATTAAATAAAAACGTAATACCTCATCCGTTTTGTACTGGATGCAGAGACAGTGTATAGCCATATGGCTATACACTGTCTCTGACTGGATGTTATAAAAATCGGCACATGTATTATCGTCTTTATCTGCTCGTGTTTTAGTCGTAGCCCCGTAAAAAAACGAAGATATCCTGGAGCCGATGTTTATGATTAATATTTACGGAAATATTAACAGATAAGACTAAATATATCGGAGAAACTTTTTTCGAAAGTCACAGGGCTTCGATGCCTTTATTCACAACCAGTATGCAAATATTATCAAGAGTATCCGTGCCCGATTCCGGTGTCCTATGATATTTGCCTGATATACGCTACCTCAAGTATGGCTGGATTAAGCACTAATAGCTCGAAATTTTGATGGTTCTGCTATGCACTCATTGTCACCAAGACACCCAATCGTCATTTCATTTGTTCTTCAGCAAGTATTAACCTCCTTTGTAGGCATTTATACACAAGTATTGCAGTCGCAAATTCGTCCGGCGAATGCGCTTTCTCTTCGCCCGACCCGTCGTAGTCTCTGTCTTCTAATATTACATTCTCTGATAATTTAGGATCGAAATCGTAACACTGAAGTTCTAAAGTGTTTTTACCTTCCTCCACATGCCCAATTTTTCTCAGTATTTCAGTTTATTAATGTTATCGATGTAAATTCCGCGCACTCTACGGCATTCCCGGTTAGACTCGCTATAACCGGAAGGTCGCGGAAGGCCTTAGTTACGTCACACAGGTAAACAAAATGGCGGCCCCCATGGTCGCTTGCACAGTCATATATCACAAAGTTTAAACGGCTCTAACTACTTCATTTTTTATTATTTTTCAAAATTTCAAAGGCAGAAGGCGATTTTTTTTCAATAACTTTCATTTAAAAGATATTTATCACCAGCTGTCCATTTCCCTTTAAGGGTGTCCACACTCTAGAGGCAACAATTTTTATCAAATCTATCTCAAACTTGCTCAGATTGTATATGACCATAAGAGTTCAGATGAGTTCGATTATGGTTGAAATCTGATCAATAGGTTGAGAGTTATCTACCTTTGAATTGCTGAAAATGCCATATTTAACAGTGTTTACACTCTAGAGGCCACAATTTTTATCCAATCTATCTCAAACATGCTCAGATTGTATATAACCATTAGAGTTCAGATTAGTTATATTTTATTTGAAATCAGACTAATAGGTCAAGAGTAATCTACCTTTGAATTGCTGAAAATGCCATATTTAAGGGTGTTCACACTCTAGAGGCCACAATTTTTATCAAATCTATCTCAAACTTGCTCAGATTGTATATGACCATATGAGTTCGAAAAAGGGTGATTATGGTTGAAATCTGATCAATAGATTGAGAGTTATCTACCTTTGAATTGCTGAAAATGCCATATTGAACAGTGTTTACACTCTAGAGGCCACACTTTTTATCCAATCAATCTTAAACGTGCTCAGATTGTATATAACCATAAGAGTTCAGATGAGTTATAATTTGGTTGAAATCAGACTAATAGGTTGAGGATTATCTACCTTTGAAATGCTGAAATTGTCATATTTAAGGGTGTTTACTCTCCAGGGGTCACAATTTTTATCCAATCTATCTCAAACTTGCTCAGATTGTATATGACCATAAGAGTTTGATTGAGTTCGATTAAGATTGAAATCGGACCTATAGGTTGAGAGTTATCTACCTTTGAATTGCTGAAAATGTCATATTTAAGGGTGTTTACACTCTAGAGGCCACAATTTGTATCCGGTCTTTTTCAAACTTGCTCAGATTGTATATGACCATAAGAGTTCAAATAAGTGTGATTATGGTTGAAATCGGACCTATAGGTCAAGAGTTGTCTGCCCTTGAATTGCTGAAAATGCCATATCGAACAGCGTTTACACTTTTGCAACTACAGTTTTGAATGGATTTTGATTTTACTTGCACACAAAGTATATACCTATAAGTTCTCAAAGGAGTGCAATTATTCTTGAAATCTAATCATTGTAGCAATAGTTATCTGCCCTTGATATACTTTGAAATGCTAGAAAAGGCTTCATTTCAGTATTGTTTAGGCTCTACTCTAGTTATCTGCCCTTGATGTACTCTACCATACTAGAATTATGAGGTTGTATTCCAAAATTGTTTACATGCTATACTACAAATTTGAATTGATTTAAAATAAAACTGATGAAACAGTAAGATAAAGCTATCAAGCTTCAGGACAACAGGTGAGCGATATCAGGGCCTTCAGGCCCTCTTGTTGACATTTTAGGATTTATGTTTACAATACATATCAAAATGACAAACAGTGTAAACCCTGGTCAGAGGGCTCCTTAAAGAGCACTCTGATCAAGGTCAACACTGTTTGCATAGGACAAGTATACTCCTGAAAGGTATGCTGTTTGCAAATAACGCATATATGCGTGACTAGGGTTCAAAGAGTTAAGCTACCATCTGCTAGGATTAAGAAAATATTTCTTATAAGTAGGAACTATTTCTTCTGGGAAGGCATGATAAAGTAGAGGCATAAAAAAGCATATTAATGGGATAATGGGTTTATTAGAAATCGCTATTCAGAAATTTCACTGGCTATGCATATGGTACTGCCATTTTGAGTTTTGTAACTTTTCTTACTCTTATACTAGACTAAAACCTATTTTATTACAACTACTTGAATGTAGGCTTATTCTTGGCACTTTGGACAGGTGTTCACTTAAGCAAAGTGAAAGTAAAGCAGAAAGCTCCTATAGGAGCTTTCTGCTTTGCTTTCATCTTGCTTTAAGCAGCTATCTGCCTTAAACACTGAACTTATTCATTGATCCTAATAGAGAGGTTTTACTTTGCTTGTATTTCAGATATTTGTCAGAAATTGACATAGTTGCCGAAGACTTCTTACAGTTGGTGGGTGGGGTAACTTGGGTGTTGCGAGATGGCAAGGTGTATGTTGATGAGAGTATCGGCATGGAGTGTGGAGACACCGAGGAGACAGGTACCGTACAGAGGTTTGCTGGGGTCATATCAGCAAGAACACTCGTGGCAAGTGACAAACACGGCAGAGTGATGCTGGTACAGATAGATGGCAAAACTGACAAGTTTGGGTAAGACTTCTTTCATAGCCATTTATTCCACATAACTCTTTGAACCCTAGTCATGCATATATGCATTATTTGCAAATAGTGTACCTGTGAGGAGTACACTTGTCCTATGCAAACAGTGTTGACCCTGATTAGAGGGCTCCTTAAGGATCTACACTGTTTGTCATTTTGACATATTTGTAAAAAATAAACTCTAGAGAGTCATAAATGGACTAGACTAAATTGGAAACTAAAATTGTCCATTTGAGGTTTCAGGGAGGAAAACACTCATTTTCCTGCAAGGGAAAGTGAATTTGTATCCCCCGTTCAGACTGCGCAATATGGCGGAACACGCTCTGCCATACAGTTCCGCATTTACAATCGCCCTACTATTTATTATCCCCTGCCGAAAGGCAGAGGGATACTGTTTTAGGTTTGTCCGTCCGGCTGTCCGTGCGTGCGTGCGTGTGTGCGTGTGTGTGTGCGTGCGTGCGTGTGTGCGTGCGTGCGTGCGTTTTCCGTCCGCAACTGTATCTCCGAAACCTATGAACAGATTTGACTTAAACTTGGTATACTTATTTGTCATCATAGGAGCACCGTGGGAAATCAAATTTTTTTCAGAAAATTTTAGGAATTTATGAGTTATCTGCCCTTTTTGTGTTAAAAATGCCGTCCGTGCGTCCGTCACGTTTTCCGTCCGCAACTGTATCTCCGAAACCTATAAACAGATTTGGATTAAACTTGGTATACTTATTTGTCATCATAGGAGCACCGTGGGAAATCAATTTTTTTTCAGAAAATTTTAGGAATTTATGAGTTATCTGCCCTTTTTGTGTTAAAAATGCCATATTTAACAGTTTTTACACTCTAGCAACTACAGTATTCAACATATTTTGTTTATACTTGCACACATTGTCTATAAGTACAAGTTCTTGCATGTGTGCAGTTATTGTAAAAAAAGGATACTTCTGACAAGAGTTATCTGCCCTTGATGTACTTAGAAATGCTAGAAAATGCTTTATTTTGGTATTGTTTACATACTAGAGCCTATAAATATGCATGGATTTTTGAAAAAAATTTCTTGAATTATGTATGGCTATTAGTTTTCAAATGAATTTGATTATTGTTGAAAACGGAGAAATAAGTCATGAGTTATCTGCCCTTGATAAGTAAAAAAAGCCATATTTAACTGTTTTTACTCTCTGGCAACTACAATTATGAATGGATTTAAATGATACTTGCACACGATGTCTATCAGTAAAAGTTCTTGAAGGTGTGCAATTATTGCCAAAAAAGGATACTTGTGGCAATAGTTATCTGCCCTTGATGTTCTTTGAAATGATAGAAAATGCTTTATTTTAGAATTGTTTACATCCTAGTATCTATAAATATGCATGAATTTTGATAAAACAAATTCTTAAACTATGTATGGCTATTAGTTTTCAAATAATTGTTATCATTTTTGAAAAACGGAGAAACTAGTCAACAGTTATCTGCCCTTGATGAGTAAAAAAAACCATATTTAACAGTTTTTACTATCTAGAAACTACAGTCTTTAATGGATTTTGATTTAACATACACATGATGTATATAAATATAAGGGTAGCTATTATTGTCAAAATAGGATACTTTGTGGCAAGAGTTATCTGCCCTTTATGTACTTAGTAATGCTCAACATGGCTTTATTGTTTACATGCTATTGTGTACAAATGTGAATGGATTTTGAAAAAAAAAAAAAATCATATATGGCTATTATTTATAGAATGAGTTCAATTATTATCGAAAATGTGCAAATTAGTCAAGAATACTCTGCCCTTGATGAGTTGAAAATGTGTTTACACTCTAGTAAATTCTACAGTTCTGATTTTTTTTAATAATACTTGCACACAATTATAAGTTCTTGAAAGTGTTTAATTACTGTTGAATTTGAATCAAGAGTTACCTGCCCCTGTCATACTTAGATTTATAATGCTACAAACGGCTTTATTTTTTGTATTGTTTAGGCTTTAAAATGTACAAAATTGATTGGATTTTATAAAACTTTGTAAAAAGCTTTTGAATGTTGATCTTTAAAGACAGGTGATCACCATTTGCCCCTTCCTCCCACAATAAAGTTTGCCACTTTCTTCTGGACAATCGCTGCGGCAGGGGATATCAGCTCTAAGGTGCTTGTTATGCAACTTTCGATCTGCGCTTAGCTCCTGGTACCCAATACATGTACCTATACGGTGATGTAGGGAACCAGTTGCGAAGTAACCGTTATTCATGCACTTGCACCAAAGGGGTTAGTGCCCCATCCGGAGAGCGCGTGGTCGCTGACTTGAGCCAATCAAAACTGGACTCCCTATCACGAAGCTTATACAAATCCGTGGTGGAATCAGATGGTTTTAGGATTTGGGATAAGCAGGTCTGTTATATCTATTTTATAACATTTTGTTCTTGTTCTTTGTCTTACTAGATTTGTTTTTGCTTCTCCCTTAATCATTTTGCTCTGATTTTCAATGCTTTGCATCTATTTATTTCTACTTATGTATATGCCATATGGTTCTACTGTAGGGCATTGCATGTTTAAACGACTCGCATAAATGCCACGCTAATATTTAAAACATCGGCCATTCTTTCATCCGGCGTTTGAAAGAGTGTTGCTACATATTTGAATTTGTCACCGTTCGAATTTAGTTTTTTATGCGTGGTATTGCCAGGGCTGTCGTTTATGAGAGGTCGGGTGCTCAACCACTTTGGTCCGATGTTGTTTTGATATATCGAGCCTCGATTACGCCATTATAGATGCAGGCAGAAATTATCTTTAATGAGAAACGCTTATATTTGAATGAATATTATGTCTCAATTGTGCAGCCAACCACACGGAATGTACTTTTTGACACATCACAGAAATTATTTTAGCGACCGCTGAACCTATGTGAATGTGTTTATTTACAAGCTGCAAGCGACCGTGGCATGCACATGTGTGTTTCCTTTAGATAGCCACTGCACCGGATTGCGTCATAAAGCTTTTATCAGTACACCTCGTGTGTATAGCGCTTAACCTTCAGTTTGTTTATTTCTGCGTTATCTGTTTACTGTTTTCACTGCGTCCGATTTACCGGTAGGCTGCCCATTAGGCAACTTAGGACTACAGTGGAGCTTCTCTACTGCGGCCGCTGGATTGTGCCATTTCAAGGCGTTGAGGGGATGGCTGCTTGGGCGGGATTGAATCGGAGCGGAAAGCTCCTATAAAAGTGTTTTGTTTTGCTTTTGCCTCGCTTTGGGCTGCTGTCCGATTTAACTCAGCAATTAGTGGTTGGGGTGGAGGAGTTTCCCTGTAATTCGATACTGTCCAGGTTAAGTTTAGGCAAACGTGTATTGGGTATAGAAGATTATACCCCTTAACTTTCTGTCTCTACTAATTAGACTACATTCAATTGCTTGTTATAAAGCTTTTTACTCACAAACACTGTAGTTTTACCGATAAACTATAGTATTATTGTCGCTGATGTTTGAACTTGCACACTATGCATAGTCCGCCTGTTCTGTAGGCTTTTATATCTTCAATAAGAAACACCCGGAATGTTTGTCAATGAGCAATGACTCTTGTACATCATAATCTATTAAAAAGCGATAGCAGCGCAGGGGTTCAATCGCTGCACTACCGATATTAGAGTCATGGGTTTGAACCCCGCCATAAAAGTTTTACATACATGAGGATTTCTCTATATATAATTTAAAAAAAAAAAAAAAAAAAAAAAAAAAAATCTTTTTGTGGTCTGGACGCATGTCTGTGGGAATTATGTACAGTGACACTTGTCTAAAACAAAAATTAAGACGTATAAGTAATGTAATTCAAGTTAGACATTTCTGCTTATAGCAATCTATTTTACTCTTTCCACAAAACGCCTTTCTATTTCGAAGTAGATCTATCTAGAAATCGTAAAAAAAAAAAAAAAAAAAGATATTCCAACTTAATGACGAATTTAGATAAGATTTTACCGAGATTCGTACCCATGTCCTCTGTCTTTTGAATCAGTGGCATATGCCGCTGAGCTAGTGTGCCCGTATTGCTGTTTAAATGCGTGTATAGTATATGTTGCTAAGTACTTTTATAATTGATTATATCAAATCCGTCCACGAAAATTCCCGTCTTTATCGACAAAATTTGCCGGAAATGAATTAGTGCCAGTTCAAAAATCACCGACAATACCTGCCCTGTTACATCGTGGTCAATAAAACTGTATTATTGTTGTTTATATAATTTCCTCTTATCTCACTCTTCACATTTGTCTTATGTTGGAACTTAAAGCATTTTTGTGTCAGTTTCAGGGTTATTGTCAGCCTCAGAGCTGTGGCAGGAGTTGGTTTGCGGCCCTCCTGACCTAATATATATCAGGATTCGGTTTGTCCTCCTGATCTGTATCACCAAGGAGTAGGCTTGGTCTTGCTTTATATGCATAGGAGTCCGGTTTGTATATGTTGCTAAGTACTAAATTAGTTTTATCCAAACAGTCCAAGGAAATTCTCGTCTTTATCGACGAAAAGTGCCGGAAATAGCGCCAGTTCAATTATCAGCAACAATACTTATACGTTAACATCTTGTTAAATGCAACTTTGTTGTTGTTGTGTCATCTGTATATGTTGTGTTGTCTTAATAACAGATGAATTATGTCTTGCTTCTTATATTTCCTTTCACGCATATATTATGCTGGAACTTAAAGCAATTTTTTGTCAGTTTCAGGTTTATTGTCAGCCTCAGTGCTGTGGCAGGAGTCCTGTGTGTCCCTCCTGACCAATTTTGTATCAGGATTCGGTGTGTCCTCCTGATTTGTGTCACCAAGAAATCTTGGTTTATTGTCAGCCTTAGGGCTGTGGCGGGCGTCCGGTGTGTCCCCCTGCCTTATCTTGTATCAGGATTCGGTGTGTCCTCCTGATTTGTGTCACCAAGGAGTTGGCTTTGCCCTCCTTTATATTCCAAGGAGTCCGGTGTGTCCCTCCTTGACAGTCAAAGGTGTCCGGATGTGTCCCTCCTTTAGACGATTGGAGTTCGCTGTGTGCCTCCACCTGCATAAGCTGCTACTGTATTCATCAAAGTATTCATTTTTCATTACCTTACTCATCACATTCATGTGTCAACTGGAGTTCGCTGTGTGCCTCCACCCATATTCGTTGCATTAACTGCAGTTACCAACATATTGAGTTTGTTACTTGATACTTTATTCAGCCTTTGCGGCTAAAATTGTAATTGAACCTTCACCAAACTAGTTTATTCTATTGATCTAAGCTTCTAACTATACTTTTAGTATTAACAGAATGGCATGCTTCCTGTAAGCTGCTATTATACAATTTATCTGTTGTCTTGTTACAGAAGGCGTATGATCGAAAAGCTAAACGCTTGATTTATATTTTGAATACAGTTTTGAGTATAAATATACTGATCATGTAAATATCTTTTTTGTGCATTTGCATTGGAATGAAAACAATCATAAGGACTGTAACTTCATTAAGATTCCACGAGGTAATGCAACGTCGGAACTGCTTGGTGTGTTGCTTTTTGTCACTATTTTCAGTACACGTACGCCTAAAGCCCGGCCCAAATGAAGTTCGGTCTTGCACAAACTACTTCAGGAGCTGGCAATCAATCCAAACTTGGAGGATACGCTCTGAAATCACCTGACACCATGACAGTTTTCAGCATATGAAGGGATGTCAGCCCAACCCAAGCATGGAAGTGGCCCTGACGACCCCTAAGTTTACAAGAATGTTCAAAACTCCACAACAAATGCCGAAGCAAAGATGTTGCGTCACAGAAGCCGGATCCCAAAATAACTTACCCATAGATATGCCAACCTCATATAGGCATGGGCAAGGTCCATCACAATCGATGACTTTGCTCATTTCTCGGACTTCTCCAATGATGAGCATCAAGTAACACTGGTTTTACCTTTTCTAACATTATGGACATAGAAGTCCCTCAAAATTTGAATGTTAAAGTTTGGTCTAGGGCGTATGTCGACCTTATTAAGTCTTTTATGGCTTCAAATTTGACAAGGTTAAAGCTCCTGTGGCATCTAAGTCCAGTACTATGACATCTGTCCAAAGACCCCTTTGGGGCACATAGGTCCAAGTAGGGAGTGGTGCAGAGCCGTTCAACTCTATGCCCATATATAGCCAGAAATTGTCCAAACAATTATCCCTGTATATCTCAGTATATGACCTTAAAAACCAATGGTCGTTTACACGACCAACTGGATCGTCGCTGATACCAGGTTTAGGTCCTTTCATACTACCTCGCTTTACCGTAGCACACACTTCACATTGATTCACATCTCTAAATATTCCTCTTTGACTGACCTACCCGACAAGAAGTCCTTCACAAGCCTTTCATGTTTATAGGACCAATACCCACCTGCCTCAGCAACAACCTCTTTTGCAGCCCTTTCCGGAATGTTATTGCTCATAAAAACCCGCCTCTCACCATGCCTACAACCTCTTTTTCATATGTCCTATCGTCAAACAAGACTTCACACTGTGAATACTTACCTTAAAAAGTTTTAACATTTATAACCGTCCCAGCAGCCTTCTAAATACATGTAGGTCATTTACTTAGTTTAGGTACATGTATCCGGACTAGTATGTCTAACGTACGAGAGTCGACATAAACGCATTTAGACACAGGAAATCTGATTCTTATAGATGTATCAATGTTTGTCTAGAAGTAGCCTATGTGGTATGACTTCTTCTAGGTATTTTAACTTAATAACAGTTTATATCAGACCAGTGCTATCTGAAGCTTATCATAGTTATTTATTCTATTCATACATTTTCCTCTCTGATTATCCATTCATTCTGCGGTCCAAAATTGCATACTCTTATTATTTCACATAACCTAATGTTTCCCATGCTTCTAGAGCATGGTTTAAACTGTTCTGATTACATTATCAAGCAATGCATTATAAATGTATAGTCTGCGAGAATCACGTTGTTTTCATTACAGTAAATCCTCTCTATTACGACCACTTAAAAAAAGGCTAATTTATTGTATAAAAGACAGATGACGGCTTGGAGCGGGGTGGCAGTGAAGCAGAGGGCTCCTGCAGGAGCTTTCTGTTTTGCTGTCGCATTGCTTTGAGCCGTCACCTGTCGTAAACGCCTAATAATTGAAATAATTTAGTGGTCGTAATGGCGGGGTTTTACTGTACTAACTAAGCTTGGTTTATTCGCCCAGTTTTAAGAGCTTCTTACAATGCTTACGGTCATGCTACATTTACAAATTGATTACCTTCAGTTAGGGTTGTCTGTGTAAAGACCAACTTGAATTAGTTCAAATTAGACCAAATTGAATTGGTTCAATGTGTGGGTGTAAATGTATGTGCATCTATATGTACATACATGTATCTATATGTATATTCTACTTAACCCACTCTGATTATTGAGGATTTTATTCATATAAATATCCTCTTTTCTTATTTTATCTGTAATTATTATGTTTCTGCAGTATATCAATGTCAAACACCGTGACCTCTGATAAGCCATCCTGTTATACACAAGTATAAGTAATTAGAATCCATAGTTGCAGTATGGTCAAACTTATTCGGGGTCAACTATTAGATGTATAATTGATAAGCGGTCTTAACAATATTGGATCTGTCGTATTCTACAACAGGGGCCTTACCTGCCATGATACGCTTCTCTGAAGTTTCAGAGACGTCACTAAGGCACAGTTTTCCAGAGTTTTTACCTGTTTTAATGCAGGTTTTTTCCTCTGGTTTTTCTCCTGGGCGTGTCGTATTTTGGGTAGAATCGACAGTTTATTTATCAGTTGCACAGTGTTTATTATAGCTCCGACATTTGTTAGTGTCAGTTCAGGTTTTTACAAATTTTCAATTTACAGCTAAGCGCAATATACTCGCTTAGTGGATAGCTTGACGAAACATACTATTTCCCATGATCAAGGGATAGGGTTCTAATCGCTCAGATTAAAACCTCACATAATACACATTAAATGACATTTCAGCGAGAGTCATTCTCACAGCTTCATGTTGTAATCCAGATATAGATGCTCTTTACAGTGCTTTCTGTCAGTTTACTTTTAGAAAATCATGTTTACATTAAACAATGTTTAGCTGGGGTCCGTGGACAGACCAATTTGTCATTCATATTGCTATTTTACACAAAGATGTCTGTTGTGGTACGGACACCTTTATTCACATACCGTTTTGCACCTTCCCCAGCTATACTCTACCATGATCGTCTGTTGTGGTACAGTCGATGCACTACCTTTCATAAAACTTTATCTACCGGTTGTTAAAGTAGTGATGGCTCTACATGTATGTTATCAATTACTTTTATTCTAATTGACATTTCGTTTGTGTCGCTATTGTAACAGTGCCTAAAAAGCGTTGTAGATCAACACTATGAAGCGCTTTTTAAAGCATTAGATAATAATGGGTTATAAAACGCGCTTTACCTATATATTTATTATGACTAATGAAGTATTTTATCTTTATTTGAACAAATTTACTCAATATAATCGTGTTATGATCTACAACTAAGCTGACAATATAACCGGGCTAAGACTGCTGTGGTTCAGTCATTCTTAGTTCAAATACGCGCAGTTGCACTTTGCGCTAATTTCTTTAATTTTGTTAGCTTTCATCACTGACATACTTTTTGTACATAGAAATCATAGTCGTATAATAATGTGTTACTGAACATCAGTGCCTACCTAGTCTGGTTCCCTTTGATTGGCCATCTATTTTGCCTGTGTTTATGTGCCAATTTTGTTTGCTCAGGCCGACAGTGGTCTAGAATGACATTATGTGAATAAACCGTCCAGGGATTCCTGTCCCTGGACATTTTCAAATGCATTTCTGAATGGCTATTTCCTCACTGCCCGGCCTTAAGCCACAAATGTAACTGCAGGGAACCACCATGCTAGGCACTGGTACGGTTAGACTGAGATAATGCGGTATTGTAAAATACTATGTTTGCCTCACACTCTGGTCCGACATTTTAAGTGAATGTAAACAATTCCGATTTGTCTCGGTCTAACTATAGCAGTACTAACGCGGATACAAAACACTCATTTTCCTGCAAGGGAAAGTGAATTTGTATCCCCCGTTCAGACTGCGCAATATGGCGGAACACGCTCTGCCATACAGTTCCGCATTTACAATCGCCCTACTATTTATTATGCAACTTTCGATCTGCGCTTAGCTCCTGGTACCCAATACATGTACCTATACGGTGATGTAGGGAACCAGTTGCGAAGTAACCGTTATTCATGCACTTGCACCAAAGGGGTTAGTGCCCCATCCGGAGAGCGCGTGGTCGCTGACTTGAGCCAATCAAAACTGGACTCCCTATCACGAAGCTTATACAAATCCGTGGTGGAATCAGATGGTTTTAGGATTTGGGATAAGCAGGTCTGTTATATCTATTTTATAACCGCCAGCTTCCCCACCACCATCCCTTTTATAAAATGTGAGCGTGTTCTACATCATTTGTACATTTTCTAGTTTTTATTACAGTCTTAATATTCCATGTTCTGTTCTGTTCCATTCCATTTTATTTCCATTTAATTGTATTTTTCTTTCATATGTTTTGCCTGTGTTTATGTGCCAATTTTGTTTGCTCAGGCCGACAGTGGTCTAGAATGACATTATGTGAATAAACCGTCCAGGGATTCCTGTCCCTGGACATTTTCAAATGCATTTCTGAATGGCTATTTCCTCACTGCCCGGCCTTAAGCCACAAATGTAACTGCAGGGAACCACCATGCTAGGCACTGGTACGGTTAGACTGAGATAATGCGGTATTGTAAAATACTATGTTTGCCTCACACTCTGGTCCGACATTTTAAGTGAATGTAAACAATTCCGATTTGTCTCGGTCTAACTATAGCAGTACTAACGCGGATACAAAACACTCATTTTCCTGCAAGGGAAAGTGAATTTGTATCCCCCGTTCAGACTGCGCAATATGGCGGAACACGCTCTGCCATACAGTTCCGCATTTACAATCGCCCTACTATTTATTATGCAACTTTCGATCTGCGCTTAGCTCCTGGTACCCAATACATGTACCTATACGGTGATGTAGGGAACCAGTTGCGAAGTAACCGTTATTCATGCACTTGCACCAAAGGGGTTAGTGCCCCATCCGGAGAGCGCGTGGTCGCTGACTTGAGCCAATCAAAACTGGACTCCCTATCACGAAGCTTATACAAATCCGTGGTGGAATCAGATGGTTTTAGGATTTGGGATAAGCAGGTCTGTTATATCTATTTTATAACCGCCAGCTTCCCCACCACCATCCCTTTTATAAAATGTGAGCGTGTTCTACATCATTTGTACATTTTCTAGTTTTTATTACAGTCTTAATATTCCATGTTCTGTTCTGTTCCATTCCATTTTATTTCCATTTAATTGTATTTTTCTTTCATATGTTTTGCCTGTGTTTATGTGCCAATTTTGTTTGCTCAGGCCGACAGTGGTCTAGAATGACATTATGTGAATAAACCGTCCAGGGATTCCTGTCCCTGGACATTTTCAAATGCATTTCTGAATGGCTATTTCCTCACTGCCCGGCCTTAAGCCACAAATGTAACTGCAGGGAACCACCATGCTAGGCACTGGTACGGTTAGACTGAGATAATGCGGTATTGTAAAATACTATGTTTGCCTCACACTCTGGTCCGACATTTTAAGTGAATGTAAACAATTCCGATTTGTCTCGGTCTAACTATAGCAGTACTAACGCGGATACAAAGGGTTAAAGCAAGCAAATTCTGCTTTACTTCTAGCCTGTTTGAAGCTAACATCTACTAGACTATAGAAAGTATTTCTTATAGTGCATTTACATGACTGTATAAAGTGGAATTATTTTCATCACTGGAGGAATAACTTGAAGGCACATAATGGTGTAGGGATAAGAGCTCTCTATTTTATTTGCATCTTAAGCAGTCATCAACATTCAATATTGAAAGCAGACCTTATTAGGGCCATGTATTGCAAATGCAGGAACCCTTTAGGAATAACATTTTCTTTTTTGAGTGATCCTGACTTTGTGGGTTTACTGTTTAACCTGTATGTAATAGATTGGTGTTGTATTTCCAGTGCTAACCTGTATGAAGCTGCCGAGATATTACAGCAACTAGGCGCTGTCCACGCTGTAAATTTAGATGGAGGTGGTTCTTCTACCCTAGTTATTAACAACACTCTTGTCAACTACCCCTCAGATTGGTGGTAAGTACAAGTCAGGGTACAAGGTTATAAAGTGTTTTGAGTTGAGTCTGAAATGGTTATCAAGCAATTGATTGGTCAGATTTGAGCAAAAACTAAAATCTGGCCAATCAAATGCTTAAGCAACTCAAACACTAAAATCTGATATCGTTCTGAAGCATTTGCTTGATTTGATTTGAGTCTGAGATGGTTATCAAGCAATTGTTTGGTCAGAGCAAAAGCTCAAATCTGACCAATCAAATGCTTAGGCAACTCAAACCCTAAAGTCTGAGATAGTTCTCAAGCATTTTTTTTTCAGATCTGACCAATCAATTGCTTGAGATCGATCTCAGACTCAACTCAAACCATAAAGACTGTGATCATTCTCAAGCATTAAATAATTTTGAGTGGTCAGATTTGAACAAAAGCTCAAAATTAAAGATTTGAACAAAAGATGACCACTTTAAGTAGGTTGAATGTAAGCGAGTCTGCTTTACTTTCAGCCTGCATTAAGCTACCATCTGATAGAATATATTATTATTCATGACTGTATCAATTTGAACTATTTTCTTCTGTGTAGGAATGAATTAAATGTGAAAAAATGTTTATCTTAGGAGTAAAATGTTAAACATTTTAGAATAATGTCATCCCTGCTACAATACATTCCCCCACATTGACTGCATGCAGAGCACCAGATAAGGGTAGTTTATCAAAAACTAAAATCTTTATTTCTGAATTAAACCCTATGGTGTCACTACTCATTAGAATCGTCTCTTCGAGACGATTCTAATGAGTAGTAACACCATAGGATTTGGTGCTAAAAAGAGTGAGAAAATGTTGGATTTGTTGAAAAAACTACCTCTTATCTGGAGCCCTGTGCATGTGCTTCTATAGATGTCTCTCTTCTCACATGTTTCTAGTGGAGATTTCCAGTGCAGTAGAAATGTGACCACAATCCTGTGTGTCCATGAGCCCTACTGCCAGCCTAGAGATTGTGGGGGTCATGGCTCATGTGAGTTAGGAGTGTGCCACTGCCATGGTAACTGGAAGGGAGATAAGTGTGACCACTTAGACTGTCCAGCACAATGCTCCGGCCATGGTATTTGTACAGAGTGTAAGTACAACAGAGAATGGTGTAACCTTAGTCACTCATATGTGAGTCCTTTGCAAACAGTGTACCTGTGAAGAGTATACTTGTCATATGCAAATAGTGTAGACCCTGATCAGAGGGCTTCTTAACCCATTACCCCATAAATAAGCCTTTTTACGCCTTTCATTTTGTAAATAGTTCCAATTTATGCAGTCATGAATATGTAAGATAAGAAACATTTTCTAAATTCTAACAGATAGTAGCTTAATGCAGGTTGAAAGTAAAGCAGAATGCACCTGCTTTAAGTAGTCATCCATCTTCAAAACCAGAAACAGGCTATGAGGTAATGGGTTAAGGATAATAATTGTTGGGCATCGCGTCTTGGTTTTCTGTATCTGTTCCCTTCTTTCTGGGGCGTCCAATTAGCCTATAGATGTCAGAAACAGACATTAACAAACCAAACCCTTTCATCATACAGTTTACAATGTCAAAGAGATATTTTTTATCACGACATGCTTATATGGTAACAAACTATATTTTCAGATGGTTGTTTGTGTTTGGCTGGTTACCATGGCGATACTTGTGCCATTCCCTGTGTGTCTGGTTGGTATGGCAACAAGTGTTTACAGAGATGTCACTGTGACAACAATGCCACCTGTGATATAGAGAATGGCAGCTGTTTATGTACCTCAGGGTTTGTTGGAACCTATTGCCAGTATAGTAAGTATAAACATAGTAAAACTTCAGAGCTTGAGATTAGAGTGGATAAACTGAACATTTCCAAACCTTCCTACTTTATGTCTCCTCTAAACCCTGTGTTGTGACCACTCATTAGAATTTTCTCATATTTTTTCTCTTTAACTCTTTCTACACTAAGTAACTCTTTGGGTTATTATGTTCCCTTGTGGATCATTTAAGTTACCAAATATGAACCAGTCTACTTGGAATTCTGGTTATTTCAATAAATACTGGTCTAAATTTGCAAACAATGTAGACCCTGATGATAGGTCTCTTTATTATGTGTCGGAGCCCTCTGATCTAGCTTAACACTGTTTGCAAATCTTAGAATCTTAGGTGCATTCTGCTTTACTTTCAAGCTGCTTTAAGTGGTCATCTGTTTTAAAAACTAGGAACAGGCTATTGGGTAAAGGGTTAGAGACTGAATAAGCCCAGGATTGAACTAACAACCCCTTTGTTACGCAACTGTTATACAGTTCTCCCTCTCTACAACGAAATGGGAGACACAGATTGTGTATGTGTTGTTCGAAGGGAATCGTTATAGGGAGAAAAATTGGCTTATATTTGCAAACAGCTTGAATCCAGATCAGATGTCGTGTGACGAGGCGCCTGATCTGGGTTCAAGCTGTTTATCAATCATCTTTATATTTGGTCTTACAAAATGTCCACTTATATGTAAATTTGAGAAAAAAACCCATTAGAAAACAATTTTAAGCAGACAATATTGCATCAGTAAAAGCGTTAGACTTAATTGTTTTGTTTAACCCTTTCCCCCATAGAAGCGACTTTTAGCGTATTTAATTTATTCCTCCGCTGAAGAAAATAGTTCCAGTTTATACCTTTATGAACAATTACCATTACAAATATTTTATATAGCCTAGCAGATTTTAGCTTAAAGCAGGCTGAAAGTAAAGCAGAATGTGCCTTAAGGCACATTCTGCTTTACTTTCAACCTGCTTTAAGTAGCCACCTGTCTTCAAAACTAGAAACAGTCTATGAGGTAAAGGGTTAAGGAATAGCAGCAAGTGTTGTTGTGAGGAGGGAGTCTTTGTTTGGAGGGTCGTTGTAGGGAGAGAATACTGTAGTATACTTACCATTATTACTGGACAGAAGACAACAAATAGTTCCTACTATTGCAACCTTTCAGAATAAATCTTGGTTTGACGTCTGAAATGTTGTGATTTGTTCCGCAGGATGTAAGAATGGGTTCTATGGTATTAACTGTTCTAGTCAGTGTGACTGTGACAATGATTGTGACTGTGATCATGTGACAGGAAGTTGTAACTATACAACATCGGCAGCCGAATATCATCAAGGTAATGTTTCTGCTTGTATTCGAGTCTGAATGTGTTTATCTAATTCTTTTCTTCACTTTTTAGCTCACCTGGCACGAAGTGCCAAGGTGAGCTTTTAGGATCGCTGGATGTCTGTCGTCCGTCGTCTGTCTGTCTGTCCGTCCGTTCACAATTGGTTGTGAACACTCTAGCGGCTACAAATTTCATCCGATCTTCATGAAACTTGATGACAATGTTTGTCTTGATGAAATCTAGGTCAAGTTTGAATGTGGGTCATGTCCGGTCAAAAACTAGGTCACTAGGTCAAATTATAGAAAAACCTTGTGAACACTCTAGAGTCTACAAATCTCATTGGATCTTTATGAAACATGGTCAAAATGTTTGCCTAATTGATATCTAGGTCAAGTTCGAATATGAGTCATGTCGGGTCAAAAACTAGGTCACTAGGTCAAATCATAGGAAAACCTTGTTAACACTCTAGAGGCTACAAATCTCACCCTATCTTCATGACACTTGGTCAAAATGTTTGCCTCATTGATATTTAGGTCAAGTGTGAATGTGGGTCATGTCCGGTCAAAAACTAGGTCACTAGGTCAAATTATAGAAAAACCTTGTGAATACTATAGAGGCTACAAATTTCATTGAATTTTAATGCAACTTGGTCAGAATGTTTGCCTAATTGATATCTAGGTCAAGTTAAAATATTGGTCATGTCTGGTCAAAAACTGGGTCACTACGTCAAATCAAAGAAAAACAGTGTTAACCCTATAGAGGCTACAAATCTCATTAGATCCAATGAAATATTGTCAGAATGTTTGCCTACATCAAATCTAGGTCAAAATCAAAATTGTGTCTGGTCAAAAACTAGGTCACTATGTCAAATCATAGAAAATCTTGTTAATGCTGTAGAGGTTGATTGTGGGTCATGTCCAGTCGTAATCTAGGTCACCATAGGTCAAGTTTTACATGGTGTACCGGGTGAGCGATTTAGGGCCATGGTGGCCCTTGTTTTTTCAGTGTTGAACCTTCTTCTTTCTAACCCATATCTGCAAATCACCTGTTTCCAATTGTGTTTTAAGTAAAATGGTTGCTTAACCCATCACCCCCATAGCCAGTAGTGAACAGTTAAAGCAGGTTTAAAGTAAAGTGTATTCTGCTTTACTTTCAGCCTGCTTTAAGCTAAAATGTGCTAGGATATAGGATATCTATTTTATGGTGCATATTCTTGACTTGTTTAATTGAAAATATCTTTTTCGATAGAGGAATAAGTTAAAGGCCTAAAAAGGTGTATTAAATGGGTTATAGGTTACCCCATTGCCTGTTTCTAGTTTTAAAGACAGGTGTCACTATGAAATACTGCTGAAATAGTGCTATGATTGCCAGGCCCCATAGCAACACTCCAACCAAGTACCGCCAGTATGATTACTATGATGTGCAGTTGTTACGGACTGAGAAAGATATGGCTTTTTATGAACATTTCTAAAAGGGAAACATCAATTTTGCAGATTTGCAAACTTGTTGACCAGCAAACATAACCACTTATACACTTTATATAGTGATTATGTACGGGACTGAATAAATTCCCCTTATATACAGGTGCACTTATACAGTGGTCATTCGACCAGGTTTAACTGTGAAGTCTAAATATATTTTTTCTATAATCTACAGGAGTCTGTGTTGCAAAGATGTTCCACCAACAGAAGAGCTTGCAAGAAGATATGTCAGAAGAATATTGGTGGGTTCCCAATTGTCAGAATCTTTTGCAAATTACTTATTAAAGATACAACAGAATGGGAGGTGTTAATCATTTTGATATTTTTTTAACCTCTCTATTACAACCACTAAATTAACCCATTACCCCATACCTAGCCTGTTTCTAGTTTTGGAGAGAGATGCCCAATTAAAGCAGGTTGAAAACTTGAAAGTAAAGCAGAATGAGTCTTAAGGCACACTCTTTTTACCTTCAACCTGCTTTAAGCTACCATCATCAATGGTGCATATGCATGGCTTGTAAAGTGTAAATATTTTCTTCAGTGGAGGAATGAATTGTTAAAGACAACCAAAGGCATATTTATTGGGTAATAGTTTCAGTTAATTATTTTGTGTCTAAAGCAGGTGACTGCTTAAAACAAAGTGAAAAGTAAAAAAAAGAAAGCTCTGTTTTTACTTTCACACTTGCTTAAAACGGCCACCTACCTGTCTTTCATACGATCAATTAGCATTATTTTTACCAGTTATAATAGAGTAAGCATTATTTTTAGCAGTTATAATAAGAGTAAGCATTACTTTTAGTGGTTATAGTAGAGAGTTTCCTGATTTGATATGTTTCTGTTTCAGGAACGCTATCGTTGCAGTTATAGTATTATCTGTGATCTCATCAATTAGCCTGCTCGTCAACTGTGTGTTTCTGTGGCAGTGGTGCACAAAGTGGCGGCACAAAGACGCTAACATAAAATACAAACGCGCTCAGCTTTCTAGCAATGGACAAACATTCATCTTTCAGCCACCACATTTTTCTAGTTTTACAACATCGACATCGAGTGATGAATTAGAGACGTCCTTTATGACCAAGAAAAAGAAGAAGAAGAAGAAGCCAAGGTCTTGATATTAGTGCAATACTGTGATGATGTCAGGGCTCCAGATAATGGAAGTATTTAAACAAATTAAAATCTTTATTTCTGCATTAAACCCTATGGTGTCACTACTCATTAGAATCGTCTCTTCGAGACGATTCTAATGAGTAGTCTTCGAGACGATTCTAATTAAGAAATAAAAAATTCATACCAGTGTTCTATCGTGCAATCGAACACTGGTAGGAGTTGATATGCGTAGTAATTTAATCACGAGGCCTTTAGGCCGAGTGATTTAATTACAAGCATCTCAACGACTACCTGTGTTCGATTGTTAGATAGAACACTGGTATGAATTTTTTATTTCGATTCTAACACATAATTTAACCAAAATTTGCACCGAAGCAACGGCGCTACATTTCTTGGCGTACGCACTTTTGAAGCCAAATGACGTCACGTTAGAACGTTTAGCGCGTGAGTGTTCTACTGAAAATTCGTACACTGAGACGGTCCTTCTTCGCTTATATAGGGGTGTGGGCGAGGTGTGTTAGAATGAGTAGTAACACCCTAGGAATTAGTGCTAAAATGAGCAAGAAGTTTACTCCCTCTTATCTGGAGCCCTGGATGTGTTAGTTTCTTCATGATAGTGTATCAGTTAAAGTGTGCAATTACAGTATTGTCTTGCTGTTTCGACCACACAAAATAATGGTAATATTCAGTGTTGATAATACTTTCTTTACATGCTGGGTAATTTTTCTGTCTTCAACAATAATTGTCACCTGTTACTGTCCTAAAAATATGACTTGCAAAATGTCTTTTCAAAACAGGTTCAGTGTGTCAAACAGTTTGGATCCTGATGATAAGGCACATATCGCGGTGTTTCATCAGAATTCAAACTGTCTGCACATATATTAGATAGTATAGCCTTATGTTAACCCTTTGAACCCTAGTCCCGCATATAGGCGTCCTTTTCATACAGTGTACATGTGAATAGTACACTTGCCCTGTGCAAACAGTGAAGACCCAGATCAGAGGGCTCCGAAAGGAGCCCTCTGATCAGGGTCTTCACTGTTTGTCATAAAGCCAAACATTGACAAAAACAATCCTTAAAAGTCAGAAATGGACTATACTAAAAGGGAAACTGGAATTGTCCATTTAAAGTTTTAGGGAGGAAAGAGTTAAGTTCAGAAAATTGTTATGGCTGATGTCTGTGGTATGTTATTTGAAAGTAAAGCAGCAAGCTCCTGTCATCTTTCTGCTTTACTTTAGTTTTGCTTTAAGCTGCCACCAGTCTTTAACACTGTCAATGGTTGTTCTTTTGTGTGGTCATTGTAGGAAGACTGTTCTGTTATATTTATATTACTATTTAACTAATTTGCTCATTTTTATGCCCCCACTCAACTTAGTCGGGTATATTGTTTTTGTCTGGTCTGTTTGTTTGTCTGTCTGTCTGTCCAGAATTTCATCTTGGCCATAAGTTTGGAAGTACATGTGATACAGACTTCATATTTGGCATGTGTACTCAATTCAAGAATTGCTTGAGCTCAGTATAAGTTGATTAATTTCCTACAAAGGTCAGGGTTCTTCAAAGGTAAAATAGACTAAATTTAACATTGGTCAACTTTGGAACTACATAATATTATTTTGCATGTGTACTCAACTCAAGAAGCCCTTGTGCTCAGTACAATTTGGGTCATGTCAGACAAAGGTCAAGGTAATTTAGAAGTCATGGTCACATCAGGGGGCATAGTTTTTCACATCATGTTATATTTGTGTTTGTAATATGAAAAAATACATTTGTGCATTGTAAACACTGTAGTCCTAGATTAGTTGCCATGTTGGAAATAGTCAACTCATCAGAGCTGGCACTTTATCCTGCTTACAACTACAGACAATAATCTGATGCCATATTGGAATTTAGCAGCTAAAAAGGTAGCGTAAAACCTCTTTATTATGTCCACTAAAACAAAGGCTGATTGGATGTATAAAAGACAGGTGACGCCTTAAAGGAGCTTTTTGTTTTACTGTAATCTTGCTTGAATCAGTCACCTGTAATAAACACCTAATCAATTGTACAATCACAAAATAGAGAGGTTTATACTGCAAATAGTTTGCAGTGTGCAAGTGTATCTTTTTCCTGTGACACATGCGAAATAATTTATAAATGGTAATTAAGCTATTATTATAGTGTTGCTGTTAATGTCACTATTATTATTGATGTATTTATTGTTATTTCTATAAGTAACATTATCATAGTTGTTACTAGTATTATTATTATCTTTGTTATTATTATCATTATTATTATAATTCAGCCCCACAATGTAGCATATGGATTGCTGATGATGATGGTAATGATTAGCATAAATATGGCCCCACAATGTAGGAGTGGGTATTATTATTATTATTATTATACGCCCGTCTTCTTATATGTCCTTTATTATGGTATGGCGATGTTCGTCCATCTATCTGGGTTTTCTACACTTTCTTCATAAATGCTTTGACCTATGAAGCTGAAATTTGGTATATGGCATTGTTTTGATGAACTACACATTGAGTTTATGTGCCATTACATTTTGTCAACTTCTCCATGAGTTATGCCCCTTGTGGAATATAATTTAGAAATTATTTTCCAACCTATGCTCCCTGACAGGCCTATTATGAACTGTTAGTAGTTCTGGTTATAATTTCAATTATCATTATTATTAATTTTATTATACAGTCCCACAATGTAGGATTGGAGATTATACATGTACTTGAAAAAAAATTATTGCGACTCTGCTCAGTGCCATAAATTTGTACAGAGCAGTGCTCTTTTATTCTCCAATGATTGTTTAAAACTTTTCATTTTGTTTAGTCTGTTTATCAACATTTGAATCTTTGTATCTGTACTTTTTGCTACAATCACATGACAGTTAATAGAACTACAGCAATTGTTTGTTCAAAACGTGTATTGATTACAATTAGATTAATGATAACTCTAGTCACTATTGTTCCAATGAATTTTTAGCATAATTTCCCAACCCATTACCGCATAACCTGTTACTAGTTTTGAAGACAGGTGACCACTTAAAGCAGGTTGAAAGTATAGCAGCACCATAATGCACATTCTGCTATACTTTCAACCTGCTTTAAGTGGTCACCTGTCTTCAAAACTAGTAACAGGCATTGTAGGGATTGAGCACTGCATATAATTATGTTTGCCACTAGATATAAACCGGATGTAAATGTAACTTTTACATTCAAATCCATGTATTGAAATTGCCTTTGTCCGCCTGTATGTAAGGCCAGTAACTGTATAATTTAACACTTTCCCCCATAGAAGCAAATTTTAGCGTATTTAATTATTCCTCCACTGAAGAAAATAGTTCTAGTTTATACCCTCATGAACAATTACCATAACAAATATTTATAGCCTAGCAGATGGTAGTTTAAAGCGAGCTGAAAGTAAAGCAGAATGTGCCTTAAGGCACATTCTGCTTTACTTTCCACCTGCTTTAAGTGATCATCTGTATTTACTGTTATAAAAGGGTTTTGGGTAAAGGGTTAAAAATTGAATGAGACTTACATTGATTAAGTGGATGTTTAATTGTATTTCTATGAGGTATAGAATTATGGAGGGATTAAATGAGATGTGTACCGCGCATGCGCAGATCAGTCTTTAACATTTTTTGGCATTATTTTCCTCATCCCTCTTGGTGATCCAAATCCAAGTGTCCTGAAATTTGCTGGGAGGGAGGGAGGGAGACACTTAATCAGTCCGTAATACACTCTGCGGGGTGTGTTCCTGCTGTTAAAGATCCTAACATGAATTCCAAACGAACACAGAACTGCTCTTGCTGTATTAATGGATGTATAGCTCAAACCTTTTTCAAGTTCCAAAGTTAAAAATTCTAATAACATCTGAAGTTGTATCAATCTGTCTTCATTCACAGAATCTTATCCATCATGAGATATATGACTTGATACTGGCTTTTTGTGGTAATTAACTCTTCATGACGACATCAGGGCTCCAGATAAGGGTAGTATTACAAAAACTAAAATCTTTATTTCTGCATTAAACCCTATGGTGTCACTACACATTAGAATCGTCTCTTCGAGACGATTCTAATGAGTAGTGACACCATAGGATTTGGAGCTGAAATATGTGAGAAAATGTTGGATTTGTTCAGTTTACTCTCTCTTATCTGGAGCCCTGCGACATAATGGTGTTGGTAGCTGTTTTAGAAAAATCTTGTTTTTGATATGATTTCCTGACACTTGACATGCTACTTATACCAACTTTTTTGCCATCGGGTGAGGCAGACCTTTTCCTGGAACTGTCAAAAGCTGTTCTGCCTTCGACATAATCAACAGTTTCTCCACTTTTGCCACCCATGTATAGTATGCACCTCTATTTTTAGGATCAAATGCCTGAAAAAAAATAATAAGGCGTGCCCGTGTTTCAAATAAACGCTTCAACTGAAAAAAAAACCAGACATCCATTTTGATCGGTACACTTAATTATCATTTCTAACGTCACAATAGAATCACTTCACATAATTCCACATGTAAGCTTGTAGATCCGTTTATTTGGATTAAAGTACGTGTATATAAATACTAAACATTATTGTATTGAATTACTAACATTAATTAAATTATACATTTTTTTTAAGTAATACATTGGAATAAGGAAGTTCCAAGACATTCTCTTTACATTCATGCTGCGCTGGGAGGTTTTTGGCATCATATTTTGGTAGCCTGGTCTTGTTTTATCCTCCTCTACCTCTGAACATGCCTCGTGACAGACCACCTCTTGATCTCAGCCTGAACTGACCTCTGGTATGTCCTCTGGTCAGACCATGTTGCAGTTTTTAGCCCATTTTAACATTTTAAACCATTCTTCAATCTCCTTTGCTGTCTTTGAAACATCGTCTCCAAAGAGCTGGGGTCCGTTTTACTAAACTATTTACGCAAAAATTTTGTGTAAGTCAAAATTTTAAATTTTAAATTTATATGTTTTATTATCACTTGCTACAAACAGCAAATAGCCAGATCGGAGGACGCGCTTTTAGCGCGTCCTCTGATCTGGCTATTTGCTGTTTGCAAACGTTTATGATAAAAAAATAAAAGTTAAACGATTTTGACTTACGCAAAAATTTTGCGTAAGTTGTTTAGTAAAACGGGCCCCTGGTCTGTGCATGGTAGAGCATGAGTGCATATGTGTGCATATTCATTCCTCAGCTCCGGTTTCATCATGTCTCTACGGAGCATGTTTATTTGACGGTTTGCATGACCCAATAGAGCTAGAGCATCATTTGATTTGTCAATAATGTCTCCGATGTCTGTCTTTTGCTCCTTTCAAGCTCTATTGGGCTGTTCACATTTTTTACTAAAATGTTGGCTGCTTTAGCAATTGTTGTTTCAATTGTTTGTAGTTTTCTGTCTTTGCTACGAGTTGATGGAGACACTACGTCCCACACTAACTGATTGAGTTTAACAGTAACTAATCCATCACAATTAGCAGGACGTAGACTGTTGTCCTCCTTTATCATTTGATTATACTGTTCTTTCTCATGCCTTTCTTGAATAATTCATTTACATTGGATGCTAGCTTCAGTTTATTTATTTTCACTCTCAGTTTGCAACATACAAAAACATGAGAACAGTCCCATACATACTATTATCAATTTGTCAAGGAAACACACATATAATATATTTGATGAAACAGTTATGAATATAGATATATCATTAACTAATCAATAAAGTATTTATTATATTAAACATATTAATACATACTAGCTTCTACTTCCCTTTCACAAACTTCAATTCCTCTATTTTTTTTTAGCAAAACTGCTTATTGAGAGTAACGGCCAAATCAGAGGACTCCTCTCTCGTCCTCTTACATCCCTCAGCCTGCAAGAGCTCACTACCTGTGTCCTCATACAGATACAGTGTCCCCTCCCTACAACGACCCTCCCAACAACGACTCCCTCCTTACAACGACCCTTGCCGTATTTGGTTCAGGTAAGCTAAAATGTGTATTAATGGAGTAAGAGACCATTCCATACAAGACTGTACACCGTATGCAATGCCTGAAGACAATTTTCCTTGAGATATGACGATAGCAATAGCAATAGCAATAGCATGTGTCTACACAACACAAAACATATGTGTAAGTAATATGTACAGCGCTACCTCTCTACAACAACACCCAATGAGAGACAAAAAGTGTGTGCGTTGTAGAAAGGGAGTCGTTATAGGGAGGGAAAGTGGCTTACATGTGCAAACAGCTTGAATAATGCGGCGTCTGATCTGGATTCAAGCTGTTTGTCACTCGTCATTGTGTTTCTTTCTGTCAAAATGCCCAATGTGTGACTTTGGGAAAACAACAGACGACAGTTTTAAGTACATGTAAACGATGTTGCAGAAGTGAAAGTGTTAGACATATAACTGTCTTGGTTGGGGAACAGTGGCAGGGGTCGTTGTGAGGAGGGAGTCATTGTTCGGAGGGCCTTTGTAGAGAGGGAACATTGTAATACAGTAATGGCTGAACACAATGGTTGAAAAAAGTTAGTTAAAAGAAAGCCTGTGTTTAGCAGTCACTGAAGAGAAGATGCATCCTAAAGGAACTTTCTGCATTAGTTTTTGTCTTGCCTTAATTTTTAGTGATGCATAGTTGTATCCTAATTTACAGCGTATCTGTAAAATAAGCCACTTATCCTAGTCAAACAATGTACAATTATGTTGTATTAAGCATTCACTGCAAACCATAGTATGTATTTGAAAATGCATAATCATACAGCTTGAACAGCTCTTCTTGTCCTAGTAGTTTTTGGGTGTGCGAGGCACTGGGCAAAGTCAATGTATTGATACATGTGCGTTAAGTAGTCAAATGTCAACAAAACAAGAAACAGGCTATAGGGTAAAGGTACCATTCGTAAAATCGCACTTGAAAAATGCAAATTTGGAAATCATGGGATTTTTCATGTCAACTTATGTCAGCCCTGGGTCTAATATAGATCAGTTTCCAGGTCAAATGTATAGATCAAGTTTACGGATGGGGTGGGGCGAATGTGTTTGAGGTTTTTAAGCTCACACATCCATTTGAGGTTTTTAAGCTCACACATCCATTCTGGCATATATAGTCATTCTCTCACTCGTCAACTATCGGAGCTATCGTCTTTCATAATGATTATGACCCCATCCACTTACCATATTTCGCCATCTCTCTTTCACCTGAGCAAGTGTCCTGCGACCTTTTGGTCACAGGAGCACTACCGCTTGAGTGTTTTGCCGTTATTATGGCATAGTGGGTCTTCACTAACTCCCGAAGGACCTCGGTTTCTCTGTAAGAAAATTTTTTGGACCTGCTCTTTGTGGCTTTATCGGCCATTTTTATTACGCTAGTGTCGTCTGACATTAGTACGGGAAATCGTTTCATACCACGCGCGCATTGTCAACGTGATGTTGGAAAACCCGAAATTTAACCCTGGTATAATAATCCGTGGTTAAAAAACCGCTTGGTTTAACTGTTTTATACAATCGAGTTACCAGCGCGGTTACCAAACCAGAATTTGAGAGTTTTAACCCAGGGTTAAACTAACCGGCGGTTAAAATTAAACCATTGTTTATACAATTGGGTGCAGGTGAGGCAGACCTTTTCTTGGAACTGTCAAAAGCTATTCCGCCTTCGGTATAATCAACAGTTTCTCCACTTTTGCCACACATGTATAGTATGCACTTGTATTGTTACGGTTAAATGACTGGAAAAAAACTTCTTCCGAAAAACAAGGCGTGCCCGTGTTTCAAATAAACGCTTCAACTAAAAACGAAACCAGACATCCATTTTGATCGGCACACTTAATTATCATTTCTAACGTCACAATAGAATCACTTCACATTATTCCACATGTAAGGTTGTAGATCCGTTTATTTGGATTAAAGTATATAAATACTAAACATTTATTGTATTGAATTACTAACATTAACTGAATTATAAAAAAATACATTGGAATAAGGAAGTTCCAAGACATTCTCTTTACATTCAAGCTGTGCTGGGAGGTTTTTGGCATCATATTTTGGTAGCCTGGACTTGTTTATCCTCCTCTACCTCTGAACATGCCTCGTGACAGACCACCTCTTGAGCTCGGCCTGAACCGACCTCTGGTATGTCCTCTGGTCAGACCATGTTGCAGTTTTTAGCCCATTCTAAACCATTCTTCAATCTCCTTTGCTGTTTTTGAAACATCGTCTCCAAAGAGCTGGGGTCCGTTTTACTAAACTACTTACGCAAATTTTTTGCGTAAGTCAAAATTTTAAATTTTTGATTTATATGTTTTATTATCACTTGCTACAAACAGCAAATAGCCAGATCAGAGGACGCCCTTTTAGCGCGTCCTCTGATCTTGCTATTTGCTGTTTGCAAACGTTTATGATAAAAAAATAAGAGTTAAACGATTTTGACTTACGCAAAAAATGTGCATAAGTTGTTTAGTAAAACGGGCCCCTGGTCTATGCATGGTAGAGCATGAGTGCACAAATGTGCATATTCATTCCTCAGCTCCGGTTTCAACATGTCTATGGAGCATGTTTATTTGACGGTTTGAATGACCCAATAGAGCTAGAGCATCATTTGATTTGTCAATAATGTCTCCGATGTCTGTCTTTTGCTCCTTTCAAGCTCTGTTGGGCTGTTCACATTCTTTACCAAAATGTTGGCTGCTTTAACAATTGTTGTTTCAATTGTTTGTAGTTTTCTGTCTTTGCTAAGAGTTGATGGAGACACTAGGTCCCACACTAACTGATTGAGTTTAACAGTAACTAATCCATCACAATTAGCAGGACGTAGACTGTTGTCCTCCTTTACCATTTGGTTGTACTATTCTTCCTCCATGCCTTTCTTGAATAATTCATTTACATTGGATGCTAGCTTCAGTTTCAGTTTATTTATTTTCACTCTCAGTTTGCAACATACAAAAACATGAGAACAGTCCCATACATACTATTATCAATTTGTCAAGGAAACACACATATAACATATTTGATGAAACAGTTATGCATATAGATATATCATTAACTAATTAATAAAGTATTTATTATATTAAACATATTAATACATACTAGCTTCTACTTCCCTTTCACAAACTTCAATTCCTCTATTATTTTTTTTTAGCAAAACTGCTTATTGAGAGTAACGGCCAAATCAGAGGACTCCTCTCTCGTCCTCTTACATCCCTCAGCCTGCAAGAGCTCACTACCTGTGTCCTCATACAGATACAGTGTCCCCTCCCTACAACGACCCACCCAACAACGACTCCCTCCTTACAAAGACCCTTGCCGTATTTGGTTCAGGTAAGCTAAAATGTGTATTAATGGAGTAAGAGACCATTCCATACAAGACTGTACACCGTATGCAATGCCTGAAGACAATTTTCCTTGAGATATGACAATAGCAATAGCATGTGTCTACACAACACAAAACATATGTGTAAGTAATATGTACAGCGCTACCTCTCTACAACAACACCCAATGAGAGACAAAAAGTGTGTGCGTTGTAGAAAGGGAGTCGTTATAGGGAGGGAAAGTGGCTTACATGTGCAAACAGCTTGAATAATGCGGCGTCTGATCTGGATTCAAGCTGTTTGTCACTCGTCATTGTGTTTCTTTCTGTCAAAATGTCCAATGTGTGACTTTGGGAAAACAACAGACGACAGTTTTAAGTACATGTAAACGATGTTGCAGAAGTGAAAGTGTTAGACATATAACTGTCTTGGTTAGGGAACAGTGGCAGGGGTTGTTGTGAGGAGGGAGTCATTGTTCGGAGGGCCGTTGTATAGAGAGGGAACATTGTAATACAGTAATGGCTGAACACAATGGTTGAAAAAAGTTAGTTAAAAGAAAGCCTGTGTTTAGCAGTCACTGAAGAGAAGATGCATCCTAAAGGAACTTTCTGCATTAGTTTTTGTCTTGCCTTAATTTTTAGTGATGCATAGTTGTATCCTAATTTACAGCGTATCTGTAAAATAAGCCACTTATCCTAGTCAAACAATGTACAATTATGTTGTATTAAGCATTCACTGCAAACCATAGTATGTATTTGAAAATGCATAATCATACAGCTTGAACAGCTCTTCTTGTCCTAGTAGTTTTTGGGTCTGCGAGGGCACTGGGCAAAGTCAATGTATTGATACATGTGCTTGCAGTTGGGATAAATGCTTCACTGGCTGCACAAAACACATATCATCTAGCATCACATAACATTTTACTACATTTTCGGGATAATCGGCATAATAAATGTTTGCTAGGACAAGTTTAGCACATGATTTGCCGTGGTCTGGGGAGGTTATTTCTTGTCTTGCCTTAAACTTTAGTGATGCATAGTTAATGTATCCTAATTTGCAGCGTATCTGTAAAATAAGCCACTTATCCTAGTCAAACAATGTACAAGTACCTTGTATTTAGCATTCATTGCAAACCATAGTGTACATTTGAAAATGCATAATCTTACAGCTTGAACAGCTCTTCTTGTCCTGGTAGTTTTTGGGTCTGCGAGGCACTGGGCAAAGTCAATGTATTGATACATGTGCTTGCAGTTGGGATAAATGCTTCACTGGCTGCACAAAACACATATCATCTAGCATCACATAACATTTTACTACATTTTCGGGATAATCGGCATGATAAACTTTTGCTAGGACAAGTTTAGCACATGATTTGCCGTGGTCTGGGGAGGTTATTTCTTGTCTTGCCTTAAACTTAAGTGATGCATAGTTGTATCCTAATTTACAGCGTATCTGTAAAATAAGCCACTTATCCTAGTCAAACAATGTACAAGTACCTTGTATTTGGCATTCATTGCAAACCATAGTGTACATTTGAAAATGCATAATCTTACAGCTTGAACAGCTCTTCTTGTCCTGGTAGTTTTTGGGTCTGCGAGGCACTGGGCAAAGTCAATGTATTGATACATGTGCTTGCAGTTGGGATAAATGCTTCACTGGCTGCACAAAACACATATCATCTAGCATCACATAACATTTTACTACATTTTCGGGATAATCGGCATGATAAACTTTTGCTAGGACAAGTTTAGCACATGATTTGCCGTGGTCTGGGGAGGTTATTTCTTGTCTTGCCTTAAACTTTAGTGATGCATAGTTAATGTATCCTAATTTGCAGCGTATCTGTAAAATAAGCCACTTATCCTAGTCAAACAATGTACAAGTACCTTGTATTTAGCATTCATTGCAAACCATAGTGTACATTTGAAAATGCATAATCTTACAGCTTGAACAGCTCTTCTTGTCCTGGTAGTTTTTGGGTCTGCGAGGCACTGGGCAAAGTCAATGTATTGATACATGTGCTTGCAGTTGGGATAAATGCTTCACTGGCTGCACAAAACACATATCATCTAGCATCACATAACATTTTACTACATTTTCGGGATAATCGGCATGATAAACTTTTGCTAGGACAAGTTTAGCACATGATTTGCCGTGGTCTGGGGAGGTTATTTCTTGTCTTGCCTTAAACTTAAGTGATGCATAGTTGTATCCTAATTTACCGCGTATCTGTAAAATAAGCCACTTATCCTAGTCAAACAATGTACAAGTACCTTGTATTTGGCATTCATTGCAAACCATAGTGTACATTTGAAAATGCATAATCTTACAGCTTGAACAGCTCTTCTTGTCCTGGTAGTTTTTGGGTCTGCGAGGCACTGGGCAAAGTCAATGTATTGATACATGTGCTTGCAGTTGGGATAAATGCTTCACTGGCTGCACAAAACACATATCTTCTAGCATCACATAACATTTTACTACATTTTCGGGATAATCAGCATGATAAACGTTTGCTAGGACAAGTTTAGCACATTTGCCGTGGTCTGGGGAGGTTATTTCTGTACATCTAGTATCAACTGTTCCAGTCCTGTTCACTTACTCCCCACCTTGAGTTTCTGTATTTCTGGCGTTGGCTGTTGGCGATGGGTTTGAAACATGCATTGCAGTTGCGTGTTTTGCACTGCCACAGTCACAACACTTCAGATTTGTCTTGCACTCTCTTGCTCTGTGCTGGTTGCTCAAACAACACTTGGAGCAGAAATTGTTATCGCTAAGGAAATTTCTTCTCTCTTCTAGGTTTTGGTTTTGAATTTTCTGCATTCATACAGGCTGTGATTCAGCTTATGAATTGGGCATTTTGTTCTGGTCTCTGAATCGACTTCTGTCTTCTAAGCGAATATCCCTGTAGGACGGCTTACTGACGATGTTGTTTTGTGATTGGTTTGCGTAGCGCCTTGAAACTTGAAGCTTAGATCGTTCCGGATTTTCGCCATTTCTTTGACGAAAGACACAAACAAGGAGAAAGGTGGATACACTACGGCATGCTTTTCCTTATACGATGATGCTCGGGTGATCCACTTTTCTTACATATTGTGTGGAAGCTTTGAGATAATTGGAGAGACCCCTGCCGACGGGTCGAAGAATGCTAACAGGGGTTTGAACTTCTGATCTTGCTGGACACATTCAATTTCAGTTAACCCATTTTATGCGGGATACACTTTTAGGTGTACCTCTAGGCAAACAGTTTTGATCTCAGATCAGGCCCCACATTGTGGGGCCTGATCTGAGATCAAAACTGTTTGCTGCTAAATCAATATCCTATAAGAAACTGCTAAAATCTTTTGCAAATATTTGAGTCATACCCGCTGCAGACGACATTTTAAAATGGCCGCCAAATATTACCCAGCATACAATGGGTTAAAACAGATTGTAGAGGAGTTTCGGATCTTTAGCAGTGATGTGGGGGAGGTCTGAAAGTTTCTTTTTCAAGGCCTCAGCCACAAGCTCTGGTGCGCCATATCGCTCATCCAAACGTTCCCAGATTACTTTCACAGCTTTGCCTGGTGATGCTCCATAGGCCGATCTAAGTGTCGTAGCCTGTCTGGATGATTGGAGGGGTCAAAATACCGCAGGTAGATTAGCCATGGTATTTTCACCCCCCCCCCCCCCCAAATAATTATGAAGCTGATTTAATCTTTTTTCAAACATCTTTCAACCAAGGAATAATGTTAAAGTCATATAAATAAAACCAACAGCAATTCCATGCCTGTTACAATGATTTTGAAGTTGGGTGTGAGGGGGGTCAAAAATGGTATTTAACCCCCCCCCCCCCCCCCCCTCCCCATTGCAGCAGATTTAATCTTCTTTCAAACATCTTTCAACCATAGTATAATGTAAAAGTCATATAAATAAAACCAACAGCAATATAATGCCAATTACAATAATGAATGATGGTGAAGTTGGGTGTGAGGGGGGGTCAGAATACCTCAGGTATTAGCCATGGTATATTGAACCCCCCCTTCTAGTAAATAGAAAAACAATAGTTTCAAGTCCTTCTCCATTTTTTTTTGGGGGGGGGTAAAAATACTGCAGTGGGGGTCATTTCACCATAGCGGTGAAATGACCCGCGGTTCAATTCACCGCCCGGGTCAAAATAAAATCTCACACCGGAACCAATTCTACAATACATGTGAAGGAACTCCACAAGTTACACAATGCCAAATATCAAAGCTCTGGCCATATTGGTTTCAGAGAAAAAGTTGTTTGAACATTTCACTATATAACTCTATGTAAAATAGTGACCCCCGGGGCGGGCCAATTTTGACCCCAGGGGCAAAATTTGAACAACTTTGTAGAGGACCTATAGGTATTGACATATGCCAAATATCTAAGCTCTGGCTCTCATGGTTTTTGACAAGAAGATTTTTTTAAGATTTCCTTATTTTTTCACTTTGGTTTGGTTGCCATGGTAACCAGAGTTCTGCATGGTTTCAAATTCTTTGAACAACTTTGAAAGAGCTTGACCCAAGGAACATTCCTGTGAAGTTTGTTGAGTTTGTGTTTGCTTCTTTAATCGTCATCTTCATTCGTGGTTATATCAAGGATGCTAAAGTGTGTAGCACCTGATAAGTCTGAAGTAACGTCGTCAAGAGTCGGCATTGGGTAATGCGGTCTTCGGATTGAATCGTTCAACGCCTTTGGGTCAATGCATACCCTTAGCTCTCCTGTCTTAGGTTTCTCAACTACGACCAGGGAATTTACCCAGTCTGTGGACTCAGTGACCTTGGAAATAATTGTGTCATTGACCATGCGATCGAGCTCAGCCTTGAGTCTCGGTTTCAGGGCTTCGGGGACCTTGCGCGGGGGTTCACAACGGGGATAGCATTTTCTTTCAAGTGCAATTTAGCAAAGCCTGGAATTTCCCCAATACCGTTAAAAAGCGTTTTGTAATCGGACATCACGGATTCCTTAGTCAGAATTTTGGGCTCATTAGGGGAATTTTCTACAGAGTAGGTTAATTTGATCAATTTTAGATCTAATGATGATCTGGGGCCCGTTTCATAAAACTTCGTACGAAAAATGTTGTCGTAAGTCAGATCATAAAAGTCTGAATTATTATTTATTTCTCCATCTAATCCTGTCTTGTGACATCTTTTTGGAATCGTCTTTTCAAGACGATTCCAAAAAGATGTCACAAGACAGGATTTGCTAGAGAAATAAGAAATTATATGTATTTTAAATTTTGACTTACGATCGTTTTTGTCGTACGAAGTTTTATGAAACGGGCCCCTGCGTCCTACCAATGGTTGGGAACGATTTTCAACAATATAAAAATTATTATAATTTATGTGTTTGCTTCTTTATTTGTCAATACATATGTAAAGGCGGATCAGGATAACAATCACTCTGGATCTACACTATGATTTATTTACATCTATATATAGGTTACATGATATACGTCTATGTGCTACAAGCTACTATTATAAACTGCCTGGCAATGCCAGCCTGTGTCAGCGCGGGAGTTGTCTCCAAGTCACGTGGTTAATTAAATGCTATCTATAGTCTGTTTCAGTATGTACTGATAGATATAGAACAAAGTTTAGTTGCAATCAGGCAAGTGGTTTTGGAGAAGAAGATATTTGAAGAAATTGTTGACGCATGATGCCGGACATTGACTGACCACAAAAGCTCACCTTGAGCACTTTGTGCTCAGGTGAGCTAAAAATTGAGAAAAGTCGAGGAAGGCTGGATTAGGGGTTATTTCTTTTTCTTTGGTTGATTTGAGTCGATCCGGGAGTTTGTTAATGTAATTTTGCACGTTTTTGTTGGTTTCTTCCTACGGCAGCTCTGGAAGACCCGCCTGGTTACCAATACTACCATGCTCGGAGAACCTTTCAGGCTTTCAAGGGCTTCTGCTTCGGTGGCTGCTGCAGCTGCCTCTTTTTGAGTTTCCAGCACTTCTCGGTGGGCGGCGATAAGATTTTCTTTCATTTCGAGCTCTGCTGTTTTACGTTTCAGCTCAGCTTCTCTTTCTGCAAATGCAATTTTTGCCTTCACTGCTTCAGCAGTTGCATACTTTAATGCAAGGGCGTCTTCTAACCTAGTAGACCTCCTGCTGGATCTACTTGATGTTGTTTTCTTCATTGTTTCTTCAAGAATTTGTTGTTTTATGTATTCTGAATAAAGTCTTTTTCTTTTATCGCAAGTGTCTATTGATTTAGATCTGAGATTCAAACTTTCATCGATGTAAGTGTCTAATAGAAATACAAGATAGTTGTCAACTGCTGTAATGTAGTTTAAGTAAACTTCTTTAATATTTGGATTGTCTGTTTCCATGCTGTTTTATACCAGTTTCCATGCTGCTTCCTGTTTGTAATAAAGTTGGTCTCTGCGTTGTACATACAGATCCATTCCTTTTTTTGTTAAGTTTCGAATTCAGCTGAAAGGTGTGGCGAAGTTTTTGTTGCCACACCGAATTTGTCTTTAATCCTTTTTAGGTAGAACACAGAACACAGATAAATTTCCCATTCATACTTTATAGACTAGTCGGATTTTGGGGAAATCAAACTTCTGGAGGCATTTTTGGGGAAAAGTTGACAGGCCACCTTTTTATCATAATTAAAGTGTGCTGAATCCATTTAGGGTGCCTGTCACCCTCTCCGGTGCCTTGAAAGCCCAAAAATGGTAAAAACCAAAATGGCCGCCAAAACGCTATTTTTCGCTATTAATTCCAATCTTTTTGGGATTAAATATACCTAATACATCTGCTTCTCCTAATCTATATGGTTTATCACAACAAATCTTCACAGGAATGTTCCTGGGTAGATTCTCCATAAAAAATTGATAACATGAAGATTTCTGGTTGCCACGGCAACCAAAGTAAAAAATAGAGAAATCTTAAAAAAATAAAATTCTTTTAAAATAAATCACATGGGCCAAAGCTCAGATACTTTATTGATAACTGGCAAACCACATGTTTACCATAATTAAGTGATGTGAATTCTGTTTATTGTCTGTCCCCCTCTCCAATGAAGTTGAAGGCCAAACATTGGTAAACAAATCAACAACACAAAATAGCCACCAAAACTCTAAATTTTCGTTATTCTATGCAGTCTTTCTTGGATTTAATACACCTAATACATTTTCCTCTCAACCACATGGCTGATAAGAGACAACTGTACAAGACTATGATTTTGGTCAATCTCTTTAAAAAATGATTTCATGCAGACTTTCTGTTGTCATGGCAACAAAAGTGAAAAATCAGGTTTTTCGTTATTATATCCAGTTATTATTGGATTAAAATTAATACTACTAATACATATGCTTTTCCTTAGCTTCATAGGTTTATTTAAGCAAAACTTTACAAGAATGTTCATGGGTGTCTTTCCTTAAAAAAAAATAGTTGCCATGGCAACCAAGGTAATGAAAAAGAGAAACCTAAAAACCAAGAATTACAAACTTGTAACCTCCGATCTCCACACATACACACAAGTCCCAAAGCTTAGAAAATTGATGGATACTTACTTTTACCTAGTAGACCTCTATCAAGTTTATACCTGGAACTAAATTTTAGGGGTGTAACAATACACTGAGGGTATTTCAATATTTTACAAAATTAATAAATTGGCCCCGAACCAGGGTCAACAGTTGTGCATAGACTTATCCTCTATAGGACAAGAAATATTGTCAAAAACCACAAAGCTCAAGCTTGTATATTAGCATAACACAGCAGACCTTTATCTTGTCTGTTTAAATCATCGCCTAGGCTTGATGCCCTATCGTTCTTGTAAGTTACTTTTATCCATGTAAGAACCTCGTGTCAAAAACCTGACTAGGCCCAAAGCTTTGATATCTAGTGTAAATCATCACCAAGTACAGTGCTCTCTACAACTACACTCATTACAATTATACCCTCTTTACAACAATGCTTGTCACAGTTGCATAAACAACATTAATTTATTTCAATATACCCCCTCTAAACAACAAACACACATTTTGACTCCCGATGGGTGTTGTTGTAGAGAGGGAGCACTGTAAAATTCTTCAAAGTTTGTAAATTGTAAAAATTTTGCCATATGGTCAAACATTACTAATGAAAAAGTTTTTTTAATACATTGTTCAAAACATAAGGTGACACATACTAGATTTGTTTTGTAAAGAATAACGTTGTAGACCTCTATCAGCTTTGTTAAGATCATAGCCCTGTTAACAAAATCGTACCCTCCCAGCGGCTCTTGTGTCAAATCCTTATGACACAGCTGAACTATATAGAGTCAGTATGGTCCTCTCGTTAAAGCATTTTGATCACACAAATAATTATTGATGGATAATTGAATAAAATGCACCAGCTTCCAAGAGATGTGTTTCATGAATTTCTGAAATGGAAACTTGTAGCAATTAGATCAAAGTGATGATTTAATCAAGTTGATCTGGACAAAAGCCATGGTGTGCTGAACAGAAAGAAGAATGGTGCGAAGGAATTTTTTGTATCACAAAGACCACAACTGCCTTAAGAAAGTAAGTTTTATCTTATGGTATTAGATCCACATAGCCAATTACAAGAGAAGTGTGTCACTTGAATTTTGACAAACAAATCAATATGTAATGTCATGATAATGAGCCCCATGCGGCTCTTAAAACCTTTTCACAAGACTTCAGGGGACCACTGCATACCTCTTGTATGATCAGAAGAGAGTTATTTTCCAGCTGCAGTTAAGTTTCTGAAATCATATCAAATATTCTCTCGATGAAGGTGAAATGTTGATCTAGCACTACTGGTCTGCCCGATATAAGTTTATAATGTGACGGATTACGGTATCATGGCATGTATCTATGGACTGCTATCATGGTTTTGCTGCACTATACATGTATCTGTCTCAAGAAGATACTATCTCTTTATAGCTGAAATGATAAACCCAATTCACTCATCCAATACGTGTTGATTCTTCAGAAAGCAGACACAAGATATCGAAGACGAATTGGTGTCAGAACTTGAAGAGTATGCAGATTAGCCAATCATTGTAACAAAGGACTTAGCCATAAAATGACAATGAATTCCTAAATGCAAATGACAAAGGTAACGCAACGCATTTGTTGAGGAAAGCCTTTTGCCATGTAAGGACCGGAATGTCAGATTCCAATACCGTTGTAGAAGAACAAACCATTGATATTTTCATCTGTATTTGATACAGAAAAGATTATGTTCTAGAGACAGCAAACATACAGTATCAAATGCTGATCGGTCTATTATACAGTGGACTTGGATGAACCATAAGCAATTGTCTTTGCTGATAGCGCTTGCTAGGATATTCAGCCATTCTATATCAGATTGTAACAGCAGAAATAATGTGTTCACAAATGTAGGCAACAACTGAACTACTATCTTCATTATTATTGACGGGCATGCCTTTCTGATTGCCATTATGAAGACACAGAAATGTTCTACATTTGAAGATATTATTGGTGTTTTAATAAACATGGCAGGTATTATAGGATGTCAATCAAATCTGAGGCATGTAAGAGAAGTGCCAAGGGTATCAGAACCAGTTGGGTGTTATTTGCTGATATAAGGTACCCCTGCCAGTTGATTTGGGCGATTCCAAGTAACAAGACTGACTTGTCAGGAGCTCTCTCTCTGAACAGGCTGCAGAGCTTGATCAATGACCAAGTCACAGTTGTGGCTAGTGGGTTCCCTGATGAGCAAAAAGTCAAAAGCTGAATCAAACAAGCCTGGTGTAGACACGTAAATACCCAAGCTTGACAAGAGAAGGATATCAACGGATTATTTTACTATTTTCTTACAAGCGATGTTGACAAAATAGTTGTTCTGGTCAGGTACACTATTGTTTTGATTCTTCTTCTGTCTCACTGCCATTCAATGTATTACACCAAACTCTGGCCGAGAGAGCCGGGGTCACGGAAACGAGTATAATATTCCTGCTCACACTATGTTGTATGACCTAACTGTCCTGGAAACCATTCCAGTCATGCACGCTTTAACTCGAAGTGATTGACATCCTTCTTCCCTAGCCAAAGCAAATAGACTGCATAAATTGTTTTTGCAGAGCATCATGGAATGCGTAAAGCTTTGTACATAGAATTTATCAATAAACAAATGCTTAAGATTTATCTGATAAAAAGTACAATATGGAACACTTTGACTCGTTAACAAGACAGTGTCAATCTCGACTGTTTCTCGAGTCCCATTCCTTATAGTCGGTCACAACAAGTGATGCACTATCATTACATGTGAAGCATTCACATTTCCAGACATTAGAGTAGAGTGAGTATCAATGGCTTGCCATCTTAATGATATTTACACCAATACCCACCCCATACCCAAGTTGTGTTTGAAACTGACTTCCTGTAATTACTATACTAACTATATGATTTAACAGTGAAACTTTGTGTGGAATATCACGTATACTGTCCAGTGTCCACATCACAATACAAATCCAAGGATAACGACAAATACCACTATGAATAGGAACTATATGATATTTTGAATGCAGTATGTCAGTTATAACTAACCAAAAATAACTACAGTAGTTACAACTGTATTCTTTAAAACCATGTTTGTGCAAAAAACAATGATGTCCATGGTAAACAAATTGAGACCAGATTAGACAACAGTTTTATCAATCTCCAAAATATTTGCCACTAAGATTTTAATACAAAGTCAAAAGTTTCCAAAAGGAGTTATTTCCAGCATTTATCAAACTGCGAAAGCATTTACTTCCGTTTAAACAGTAAAGAAAACAGTTTCCAATTGTAACATATAAGATAGTAATTTAAGTAGATCACGATGCATTGTAAATAGTAATTGTACTCAACTTACTGTAAATGCAAAAATGCTCCTTATCCGCCAATATCGCTATAGATAGATAGATTTATTTCGGTAAAAAGTGTACATAACATGGCAAAGCATAATTAAAGCAAAACATACAAGAACCATGTAATGCGCACTAGAAACCAAGGATATCACAAAAAAGGAAAAATATTTTCCTTATTTCCATTGTGGTCCTTATGGTTATTTTGTACCTATGTACAATGTATAAGTGATTTATACATGTACTAGGCATACAAAAGAACAATGGGCTCCATTGAAGAATAGTTGGGTATCCCCCGGGTACCTCTATATCGGCTTCTTTCTCTCTGTGATGTCCAATTAGCCCAAAATTGGCAAATTTTGACTAAATTAAACAAACCTGATTTTAACTTTGGTTACCATGGCAACAAAAAGTCTGCATGAAATCATTTTTAAAGAGATTGACCCAAAACAAATCATTGTACTGTTGGTTGTAATCAGCCATGTGGTTTAGGAGAGGAAAATGTATTGTGTATTTGATCCAAGAAAGACTGCATAGAATAACGAAAATTAGCTTTTTGGTGGCCATTTTGAGTTGTTTTTTTTACCCATGTTTGGCCTTAAAGGGACTCGCAACCGGATGGTGTACTTGTCAAAATAAAATAAAATACTCAAATAAAAGCAAATTTGGGGCATTATTTGACTTCTGACATTAAAAAAATATGATCAGTCCAAAAAAAATCTCAAGAATCGTCACCGAATCTTAGATTTTTAGATATTTTCCATCGTTTTTCTATACCGACTAGTAGACGGTATAGTTGTTGTTGTTGCTTCTCCACACGGGCTCAGACATAAACACGAGCCGAATTACGAAGTTGTATGCACTTTCGATCGATACACATTGAAATACGTTAAATCGATCCGAGATAAACGGATAGTTCCGTGGTCCATTGGTCTAAGCGGTTTCCCCTATTTTGCCTTCTATCCGCCAATGCCGGGGGCCCCGGGTTCGAATCCCACCAGAGACCAATATTTTTTTTTATTGAAATACATTTTTTTAAACAGAATTTCTTATCCTAAACTAATTCTTTACCATTTATATAAGCGTTTGACACATATTTACAAATTACTATTTTTAATGCACCATCTGGTTGCGAGTCGCTTTAAACTTCATTGGAGAGTGGGATAGGCAACACACTGAATTCAAATCACTTTAATTATGGTTAAAAGGGGGTCTGTTATATATCAATAAAGTATCTAAGCTTTGGGCCATGTGATTTATTTTAAAAGAATTTTATTTGTTTAAGATTTCTCTATTTTTTACTTTGGTTGCCATGGCAACCAGACAGACATATTCATGTTATCAGTTTTTTTATGGAGAATCAACCCAGGAACATTCTTGTGAAGATTTGTTGTGATAAACCATATAGATTAGGAGAAGCAGATGTATTAGGTATATTTAATCCCAAAAAGATTGGATTTAATAGCGAAAAATAGCGTTTTGGCGGCCATTTTGTTTTTTACCATTTTTGAGCTTTCAAGGCACCGGAGAGGGTGACAGGCACCCTAAATGGATTCAGCACACTTTAATTATGATAAAAAGGTGACCTGTCAACTTTTCCCCAAAAATGCCTCTTACATTTTTTTGGAGCATATTTCTGAGAATTCCGACCAGTCTATTATACTTTATTTTAACAATTTCATTTCTTAATTAATTCTACTTCTCAACATAATACAGTTTATATAGTACTGACAAGCACGTGTTTGTTGTGAATATCAATCATGTTCAATTACATAAACATACAATACCTATTAAATAACACCGTTCAGTTCACCGGCATTGTGTTGCAGTAACGGTGTCCTTATAACACCGTCACTATAGCACAATACACCTGTGCATTTGGCAACAGTGCACTGGCATTGTTATACGTTAAAGGTGACCTTATAACACCGTTACTATAGCACAATACACCTATGCATTTGACAACAGTTTGCTCCATGGTAACGGTGTCCCTTAAACACCGTTACTATAGCACAATACAACTGTGCATGTGACAACTATGTACAAAATCGTGTTATTCACGACAAAAGGTGTCGATGCCAATGGTTCTTTTATTGTGCTGTCCATAGCACGCTGCTGCTTTTGCGGCTACGACAGACAGTTAACGTTGGGTGAAGGGAAAAGTTCTACAAATTCATTTACTGCTGATAAGATTCTTTATCATCATCATAGAACTTGCACCATGAGGGGGCAAATCTGCATTTTGAAAGGGCTTGGCAATTGATCCACGGCGACAATATGTTTCTTGTACCGGAAAGCGCATGCGTGAAAATACATGTGCTTAAATTCTGTGAATGATCGTAAATGACCGGAATAGTTTACTTCTGTCAGAAAGGTCCTAAATAACAACACAATTACAAATAACTAGAAAATCTCTGATTTTCCAATGAATCTAGATCCTGCCACGTACAAAAAACCTTTTGTACCTAAAATACACTAAAAATGTTTAATTGAACTGCCTTCGTATTGCCACAATATCAATCATAAATTATCCGCACAACACAAAACTTTCTGCTCAGAAATGCTAAGCACACTGATTTACTTAAGGGGGTACACATTTTATTTGATCCTGTAATCAATTCGTACCGATTTTTATTTTTTTTTCGTACCGGCGGCAGAATCATGATTAATTGTGCAAACAGTTTGGTCTTGATGACTTGATGAGACTCTGCATAATGCAGCATCTCATCATGATCCAAACTGTTTGATACTCTGACCCAGTTTCAAAAAGAAAATTTCAAAATTCTATCTTTAGAACTGTAGTAGGCTACAGTTGTTGCAAACGAAAAAATTACCCAGCATGCAAAGAGTTAAAGCAAGATGCATGTGAAGCTGAAAGTTCATTAACACATTGAACCCTAGCGACGTGTATACTTGTCATTTACAAACAGTGTACCTGTGAGGAATACACTTGTCCTATGCAAACAGTGTAGACCCTGATCAGAGGGCTCCTTAAGGAGCCCTCTGATCAGGGTCTACACTGTTTGTCATTTTGAAATATATTGTTAAAATCAACCCTAAATAGTCAAAAGGAATTCGACGTATTTTGAAATTGGAATTGTCCATTAAAAGTTTCCGGGGGGAATGAGTTAAAAGGCTGCTTTAACCCTTTCCTCAATAGTTGAAGACAGAAGGTTGCTTAACCATTTGAACCCTAGTCCCGCATATATGCGTCCTTTGCAAACAGTGTACATGTGAATAGTACATTTGTCCTATGCAAACAGTGAAGACCCAGGAGCCCTCTGATCAGGGTCTTTACTGTTTGTCATAATGCCAAACATTGACAAAACAACCCTTAAAAATGGACTAGACTATAATGGAATCTGGAACTGTCCATTTAAAGTTTTAGGGAGGAAAGAGTTAAAGCAGACTGACAGTACAGTTAAATGTTGTTTTAACACGTTACCCCACAAAAACGTCTTTTATTTATTCCTCCATTGAAGAAAATAGTTCCAATTTATACAGTCATGAATATGTATCATAAGAAATTATTTTTGTACCCTAGTAGATATAAGCTTAAAGCAAGCTGAAAGTAAAGCAGAATGTGCCTTAAGGCGCATTCTGCTTTACTTTCAACCTGCTTTAAGTTGTCACCTATCTCCAAAACTAGAAACAGGCTATGGGGTAAAGGGTTAAGCTACCATCTGCTACTTCAGCTTGTTTCTGGTTTTGAAGAAATGCGACTACGTGTACTTCAAATGGGTTGAAAGTATAGCAGAATGGGCCTTAATGTACATTCTGCTTTACTTCCAGCCTGCTTTAATCCAGCTATCATCTGCTAGAATATAGAAATATTTTCTATGGTACATTATTTCAATGATTTATATATCATTTTGAAGCTTAAATAATATAGATTATATCGATATATTTAATTAAGGAATTTATCGAGAGAATTTTGTGAACTCAGCTCTCAACTTTACATGGTTGTGTAACTCTGTCAATTTTTCAAGTTGGAAAAAATCATAACGTCGCTCGCGGCGAAGATTTTTTGTGTCGGCTTTTTTAACATTTATATTTTCAAATATTAGTTAATCTTGCAGTTTATATAAACTTTTAATAATAATTATTGTTACCGATATGGTTTAAAAAAAACAACGGTATTTTTGTGTACGTCTATTTATTGTGAATATGGTCGACGTGCATTTTCCGATTTTCAAAATGGCGGCCATATAGAAATCGCGTTTTGCGTCTGGAAAGTCAAATTTTAATCGGTCTGCGACGGTTTAATTCTTGGTGGATTTCAATGATTTATATATCATTTTGAAGCTTAAACAATATTGATTATACCGATATGTTTAATTAAGGAATTTATCAGGAGAATTTTGTGAACTCAGCTCTCAACTTTACATAGTGTGTAACTGTCAATTTTTCAAGTTGGAAATAATTAAAAACACCGCCCGGAAGATCGTGCCTTGATCTGATTGGATAATATCACTTCATTAATATTCATAATGAATCAATACCTTGTATTACAATAGCAATTCAACTACCCCCCTATAGACCCGTCCGTTATCTAACCGTTATCGGCGATAAGAAATTTCACTGAAAAACCAGGTTGAACACATCAATAAATACAATAATTTTATTCCCATCAAAATGAAAGTTATATCAAATTAAAGATAATTTATTTTACTTTAAAGATATATATATTGTATAATTCTAGGAGTCATATTTCCTGAAAAATATTGATTTGAAACCAACCACCCCTGGAATTACTGTGTATTCTGAATGTATGGCTGGCTTATCGGTGGTTGCTAGTACATATCTGTATAAATTTGAACTATTTTCTTCAGTGGAGAAATGAAATGTGTAAAAGGGCGTAGAGCGTATCTGATACAGGAGCCCTCTGATCTGGGTCTGCACTGTTTGTGGTTTTGCAATAAATTGTAAAATTCAACCCTAAATAATCCAAAACTTGATGACTAATTTGGAAGCTGGATTTGTCAATTTAAGTTAACCCATTACCCCATAGCCTATTTTTAGTTTTGAAGACAGGTTTCATAAAGGCACATTCTGCTTTACTTTCAGCCTGCTTTAAGCGATCATCTGCTAGAATATAGGGCATATTTCTAATGCTGCATAATCATGACTGTATAAATTGGATTCTTCAGTGGAGGAATAATTTAGTCGTAAAAAGGGGTATTTGTGGGGTAATGGGTTAAGGGATAAATGTGTTTCGTAACTGCGGGTATTTGACTCGGTTCAGATTTTAGTTACATGTACATGTATTGTTGAATTTGTCAATTTAAAGTTTAACCCTTAGCCTGCCACTCACGACTATAGCTCCATATGCAAACAGCTTGGCGTCTCATCCGGATCCAAGCTGTTTGACACACGGACAACATTTTCAGCAATTTTGAGCAACTTTGAAACTTGAAGCAGACTAGAAATATAGCAGACGACAATTTATTTAGCGGGCTAAGGGTTAAGGACAAATGGGTTTAAGGAACTGCAGGTATCTGTTCAGATTTCAGTTATATGTAATTATGAATGGTTGAATTTTCAGGGTTAGACATTTTGAAAAAAGATGTTTGTTTCAGTTATCATGGCTGACTAGTGTTTCACCTTTACCTGTTTCTTATGCCACTTCACTGCTCTCATGTTCTGATAATGAGCCATAGAAAACATTTCCTGTGTCCTGACAGGTGGATGCTTAAAACACACTAAACATAAGCAGAAAGCTACTCAAGGAGCTTTCTGCTTTTCCTTCAATCTGTTTTAAGTGACCGCCAGTCTTGAATACAGAAATCAAGCTATGCAGGATAATTATGGATAATGCTTTCAACACTAAGTAACTCTTGTGAGCTATTAGGTTCCCTTGTGGTTATTTTTAGGTACCAAAACATGAACATGGCTACTTGGAATTTAGGGCTATTTAATAAATACTGGTCTAAATTAGCAAACAGTGTAGACCCAGGTTAGAGGGCTACACTGTTTGCAAAGAAAATGAGTATATTTTAAACAGGTCCATGGTGTTGAAAGAGTTAACCCAATACTAGATTTAACCCTTTCCCTTATAGAAGCATCTTTTAGCACATGCATTTTATTCCTCCGCTGAAGTAAATAGTTCCAATATATACCGTAATGAATATGTGTCATATTGAATTAGTTCCATATTCTAGCTGGTGGCAGCTTAAAGCAGGCTGAAAGTAAAGCAGAATGCGCCATAAGGCGCATTCTGCTTTACTTTCAACCTGCTTTAAGTAGTCATCTATTTTCAAAACTAGAAACAGGCTATGGGGTAAAGGGTTAAAAGGCATTACTATCACCCTTAATTTCCCAAAATATGTCTAAATTCTGATCTACCCACACTAATATTTTTGGTGATGATAGTGGAAATAAACAAGTTTTTTCTTGTGCCTTAATATAATATATTGATTGATTTTACATCAATAAAATGAGTATAATGGTACACGTGTGTTGCTTGTTTTTGGCTTACGTAAGCCACCGTGTTATTACAGTTGACTCATTCACTCTTGAAATTTCCAATTAAGTCAGTCTTTTTTTAGCTCACCTCGCACAAAGTGCCATGGTGAGGGGGTGAATTACAGACGATTCGTCACCATGCAAATTCGTCACCAAAGCGATATATAGTAATGGCAAAAGACGATTCGTCACCAAAGACTTTGTATAGGGTATTTTCTTACCTGGTATATATATATATATATGATCAGGATCATTTTTCTGTTAATTGTATAAGTTATATTGTTGAAATTGACAAGTATCGATAAGCCCATATGTATATTCTAGAATTTACAATTGTAATATATAAATTAATATAAGTATAAAAGATGAATCTAGATGCCGAAATTTATCGAAAAAAAAGATAAAACTATGACCAAGTTTATTTATATTTAAATAGATTAAAGTAATTAGATATAATATACTAGATAAAAAACATTCCACATGTGCATGTACAAATTAATTAACGACACGGATTGCAGCGGCAAACACTTATTGTGTTATTAACGTTAATCCCTCCTGCTTAAGGAGGATCATATATGATCACCCTTATTACTGCCATTATGCATGAAAATTGTTGCAGAAAGCTGCTATACGTGTTCCCTTATTAATGCCATCTTGCCTTAAGCAGCCAACTGTCTAAAACACTAATAATAGGAAGACTTTTCAAAGTAAATGTGTGTTTAGGTTCTTGCACTTGAGAAGGGTGGATTGTTAAAAAAAACTGTCTTAAAACAAATACGTGAGTATGTTCGCTGACCCCGGTTTTATTAAACTAATCTAAAATAAAAATGGAAATGCGAGATAAATCCTCTCTATTGTGTCCACAGAAATGAAGGTTTTTTAATCTAGCCACCACCATAAAACGGAAATTGACATGTATTTATTAATTGAGTGTTTTTTAAAATATTCGAATATGTTATTTAAAATGAATGCAAAAAATGATCTAATTAATACAGTAAGAAACAGTTGGTCAAACGTAAAAGTTTGTTATATCTACCGCCAAAGGCAGATTACTTTAATTACATGTACATTGTTGTTAATCTGGCCCGTGTGAAATGTTGATTGGTAATTACCCGACCTGTTATACCTGTATTGATATTAAACTGTAAAAACAACAAACCAATTAATGTAAATATCACAGGCACACGTACAAAGGAATGTCATGCTCAGTGAACATACACGTGTCAGTCAGTCACGTGCCATCAGGAACGTATATTAGATATAATCTACGTTCCTGGTGCCATTCAGTTTGAAACTGGATACTGATAACAGGTTTTCTTTGATTCAGGCTTCAAATATCACCGATAAAAGGTAGTTATATAAATAGTTTGAAAATGATGAGAAAGTAAGAAATTAATTAAATACTTAATCCCATTTAATGTTGGACAAAAGTAATGCAGTGGTAAGCTTAATGCAAGACCTTTACTATACGTGTGCCGATCACTCCCATCAGTGTAAATTAATTCTGGTTATCTATGGTTTAGGTCCTTGGCGGCATTTGCAGAGGATTTTAATTGAGGCACGATTATGATTATTATCTGTCTATACCCTTATCACTGCTGCATTTAATTTTTTTAAAAATGCTAACTGTAATTTTATTGCACATCATCATTTATTATAATCTATCTCATTATACTATCAAATAATTCCATACAGAGTGTTCTAGAGATATGGACTTATTTATATACATAAAGACCCACTTTTATTTGGGAAAAGCAGCCATGAAGCAGGGCCTGCATGAAGTAAAGATGGATTTGCCTTCTGCTTTACTTTCATTTTGCTTTAGCCTACGTGACATCTTATATAGTAACTAGGAAGCGAGTGTGAAGATCTTCTATCTTTAATGTAATAAAGGTTTATATGATATGATATGATCGGTCTTGAGTATTTATTTCACCTATGAAGTTCTAAAAAGATAACACAGTTTCGATCCAAATCTTTTCTGGCTCCGATTTATTTCCAAACAACGCTTAAAGGGACTCGCAACCGGATGGTGTACTTGTCAAAATAAAATAAAATACTCAAATAAAAGCAAATTTGTGGCATAATTTGGCTTCTGACATTAAAAAATATGATCAGTCCAAAAAAAGTCTCAAGAATCGTCACCGAATCTTAGATTTTTAGATATTTTCCATCGATTTTCTATACCGACTAGTAGACGGTATAGTTGTTGTTGTTGCTTCTCTACACGGGCTCAGACATAAACACGAGCCGAATTACGAAGTTGTATGCACTTTCGATCGTTACACATTGAAATACGTTAAATCGATCCGAGATAAACGGATAGTTCCGTGGTCCATTGGTCTAAGCGGTTTCCCCTATTTTGCCTTCTGTCCGCCAATGCCGGGCCCCGGGTTCGAATCCCACCAGAGACCAATATATTTTTTTATTAAAATACATTTTTTAAACAGAATTTCTTATCCCAAACTAATTCTTTACCATTTATATAAGCGTTTGACACATATTTACAAATTACTATTTTTAATGCACCATCTGGTTGCGAGTCGCTTTAAAGTATTGGAATAAAATGTCATCTATAGTTTCTGGTTGCATTTTATTTCTTCCGCTTGACAAGCATTTTGGAGCCAGATCATATGTGGATCCAAACTATTTGGTAAAATATTACCAAATTGCCCATAGCGTAAATATAGCCATAAATCGGGCTCCTAACTGACTGACCAAAAATGGTCCGTATATATCGGGATCCAAACAAAATGTAAGTGTCAATTAGATCTACATAACGTGTATATTAACACTACAAAAAGGTAATTAAAACACCTCTATGTGTGAACAATTATACTCATTAAATCAGTATATAAAATGTTTGTACTATATTTCCTTTGGTGACGAATTGACTACCCCTTTTGTACTATAATGCTTTGGTGACGAATCTGCATGGTGACGAATTGTCCATCATCCGAGGGGGTCACCCGAAAAACCGAATGAGCTTACGAAAACAGGCTAGAAAAAAGGTTTTATGTTATGAAAGTATATTTAAAGCCATCAATAACAGTTTATTAGTCTATTATAAAATAATAATCGTCATTCCTACTCAAAAAGGTGCTTTTATTGCCCCAAAATCGGCTTCAATATGAAAAGTGCCGGTCCGACATGACATACGAAAACAACCGAACACACCACTTAGAAGCTATATGTATGTTGTACCGATATCGTATTATACGGTATTCATATTTTTTTATCGTTAATACGGTATTAATATTGTTTATTCACCAATATATTTTAACAAATTATCAAAAAAGATGCTTTTGATGGCTAGCAATCGTCGCAATATGGAAAAATGCCTTAACTTACGAAAACAGCCTGAAAACACCATTTGAAACAGATATGCTGTACAAATATCGTTATGGCATGCAAAGAAAAATGAAATAGAGTTGGTAATATAATTTGTCTGGCTAAAAGTCGGCAACAAATGTTCAAGAAGTGAATAATGAAACTACGGAGAACGGTCAGATTTTATAGGGATCGAGCGAGATGAAAATCAATTAAGTTCTCAAACATGTCAGCGCGAGTGGCTTTAATACTAATTAGCGACACTCATGAACTTTTCAAATACTCAGAGTTACCCTTCCCATGTCTTTTTTCAGAATACGTCTTGAGGCACTCTGTTTTACTTTCAGACTGCTTTAAATGGTCACCTGTTTTCAATGGGTTAAACCGGATGAACTTCGTAAATACGCCCTTTCACGGAGTAATGGGTTAAGCAAAATTCATAGTTGTCGGAAAGATTTACAGAAGTAGTTAGATACACATGACAGTATAACATACCACCGTGTATTCACCACGTGATGTAAATTGCTAGACCGGGAGTGTGACAGTCGAGGGTACCGACAGTCGGCAAGCTTTGACGGATGGATCAAAGATGGTTTGGACTTAAAAAAAATTGTATTACAATGTAACAAGATTTTCTACTGTAGGTATCGAATAGAAGACTAGCTAAATAAACGCATGTTGTAAACTAAAAGTATATTTCATTTCTGATTTACAAAATAATAAATATGATCGTTTTCCAATATTCCGTTTTTACTTTAACAGGTTTCCAGAGAAGGGAATGTGAATATTACAGAAATTAAATATGCACTGACCCATATGGTGTCACTCATTATAATCGTATCGAAGAGACGATTCGGATAATTAGTAACATCAAAGGAATTAGTGTTGACATTTAGTGTTGAAATTTTAGTGGATTTTTCAGTTTACTTCATCTAATCTGGAGCCCTGGTTAAACACTGGATCTTTCTGAGCACTATGAGTAACATCTACGCTGTTAGCTTAGTATACGAGTATATTCATCATTCGTTTAACCCGTTTACTACTTGACCTGATGTGCAATAAGATGTAGAGGTAATTTTGCAGGTGGTTTGCCAAAGAAATTTATTTGATAAATGATAAGAACAGGTCAGGCGGTGGAGGGGTTAACTGTAGCACATTAAAATGCAAGATATATATTAGATTGAATAAAAATCACGAGCACATATATAACACCGTCCATAAGAACATTATGACAGGGCTGCCATTAGTTTATATAAAACCCTATGCTTTCTAATGTAGGAATTGATGATTCTGCCACTGAAAGCAGGTTGAAAGTAAGGCAGAATGCGCATTGAGCATTCTGCTTTACTTGTAACCTGCTTAAAATTACCAACACAAAAAATCGGAAACATGCGGAGATGGCAGCCCTGTGTGAGTTGATAAATAGCATTTGATAAAGCATCCATATTCCGAAAAATCCTCTGATCAGGATCTGCAATGTTTGTTTCGACTGTTTGTTTATGACGAGTATACTCGTCCCTCGGGTGAATATGTAGTACTATGTACCATAAGAAATTGTTTCTTTATATAGGCAAATTGTAGCTTAAAGAAGGTTGAATGTAAAGCAGAATGCTACTTCTGCTTTACTTTCAACATGCTTTAAGGACCTATCATTTTCGTCCATAATCATAACTGTCAACAACCAACACAAAGTTTGATACCCGATGATAAGCTCGATCTTTTAACCAATTAACACATTAGGGTACTAATTGATAGACAAATATTGGGGATTATAACCCAGATCATATTTTCAAATTGCTTTATTTCAAATCTCAGTTTACATAAATATATGCAAATACATGAGACAATTATATTACTAGTAGTGGTCTGGCATAGGCGCGCAAACAGCATATGCTGCATAATGTCTCGTCTGATCTGGGGCCAAACTGTTGTACAATTGTCTTAGACTTGTCTTAAATAAAGTATGCATAAACCTTAGTAAAATACTTTTTGCCGACGACACTTTTACGAAAATACTGATTTAATTCATTATTCCTTGGGCAATAGCACCGAGTAATTAGAGCGGTCTAATTACTCCGTAGCCAATAGATAGCTTGAAACAAAATTATTAGCAAAACTTTTTGAAAATAATTCTTCTTAATACAGTCTTCAATATGCACCATAAACTTAAAGCAGGCTGAAAGCAAATCAGATTTTGATTTACTTTCAACCTGCTTTAAGTGGTCAGTGGTCACCTGTGATCAAATTAAAGGCCTGTGTCGGTAAAAAGCTATATTCATAGCAAATGTTAAATGTTATATATGCACCAACTTCAATTAAACTTTGAATTGAACTCAAAACTAGAAACAGGAATGGGTTAATCCTCTGCATACACAGTATACATCAGGCTCATTTCACGCATTTAATTTGCCCAAGGACGAAAACTATATCTGTTTATAATGTCCACTATAATGAATATTATTCTTTATCGTACGAGATGGTACATTAAAGCAGAACAGAAAAGTAAAGCATTATAAATTGGATGCTTTCTGCTTTACTTTCAACATGATTTGATGTTCTTCAAAAATAGTCAAAGATCATGGAGTAAAATGATGAAACGGACGTACATTCATGTACTTTTCAGCTATGGCAATTCAGCAGACGACAATATACATTTTTATATTTTCAACGACTTAGACCACGAATGAATAACAGATGTGTTATTCAATACAATACAATATTCATTCGTGCTTAGACCATATAGACTTAATTCATTATCCCTAGCAGATAGTAACTTAAAGCAATCTGAAAGTTAACAGAATATATGCCTTAGGATACGTTCTTCTTTACTTTCAACCTGCTATAAGTGGTCACTTCTTTTCAATAGACAAATGCCATATGGTAAATAAGGAAATGGCTTAATCGATAGTTGATTTGACAAGAAGGAAACGAGACAGGATAAAAGTATTATATGAGTAGTACGTACCTAACCAGGACAGCGCTGGCATCTTCGTCGAACATTACTTGACCAGACAACGACTTACAGAAGAAATAATGAAGCTTGGTGTTTTCCATTGCTAATTTAGACTGTAACGTATCTAACCAAAACCAAACTAAGAATGACACAGCAGACCCATCCTTTGTTAAACACAATGGTAAACAGGCGTTCTTGTCATATGACAAACTTTTCATCAATGGCCAGGAATTTACAGCAGAGACCGTCGCCAGTATTGAAGACCACTAGGGGTCCCATGCGAAACAGTTAACATTTTTGCTGTGGAATGTTCAGGGTATTAAATCCAAACTTGATGACTGTGATTTTTTGAATTTCATTAATGACTTTGATATATTATTGTTCACTGAAACTTGGAGTCCTAAAAATGCTAATGTAAACATTGAAGGGTATGATCACTACATTTGTTCTCGTCCTAAATTTAATCGCAGGGCTAAGCGTGACAGCGGCGGTGTTATTGTTTACTTTCGTGAGCAGTATAGTAAAGCATTCGAGCTTATATCTGTAAACACCAATGGTATAGTTTGGTTCAAACTGCAGAAACAATTTACTTGTACTGAAGAAGATATATATTTCTGTGTATGCTATATTCCTCCCGAAAGTTCCAAAGTATATAAGAATGTTAATTCAACACTATTTGAGTTCGACTTTTTTGATGAACTGAGTAAAGATTTACGCCGTTTCAGTGACCTTGGCCTTGTGTATTTGACGGGCGATCTAAATTCACGCACTGGTGAACACAATGACTTTATCCCGGACATTAATCTTGACCGTTATGTTGATACACTTCCTACACAGCACTTGGTCGATTTACCCGTGCGCGTCAATTGTGATACTACAGTGAATAGTTATGGTTCTAAACTGTTGACCCTTTGTAAAGAAAATGATATTTTCATAGCGAACGGGCGTTTTGAACCCGGTCTATGTACTTTTCATTCTGTGTGTAGAAATAAGACAACGCAAAGTACAGTGGATTATCTGATCACTAGTTATAATAACTTTAAACATATATCATCCATGTCAGTGCTTGACATAACGGAATTTTCAGATCACTGTCCATTGTATTTTGCATTGTCACACAGTCTTACTTTACATGATAAGCTTAAAAATGACCCAGTCGATAAAATTATATGGGATTCGTCCAAATCAGAATCCTTTTTAAACTCTTTTTACAGTAACATAAATGTGTTCGATGAAATTACAAACCAATTGTTATCTGGATCAAGCGACATTAATGAGTGTATAAATTCATTTTCGGATACTGTACATAAACTTTCTTTTGAAAACTTTGGAAAGTCATTTTCGTCGAACAAGCCAAAAAAAGTTAAACGGGTCCCTTGGTTCAATGAAGATTGTCGACAGGCGAAGCATGCTTTTTTATCGGCTAAACGCTCCTTTAGTAAACATAAAACTGAAACATGTAAACTCGAGTTTCTTTCTAGCAGATCACGTTTTTGCAAGGTAAAAAGGCATGCAAAGTATTTGTTTTATTCTAAAGAAAAAGATAATCTATCATTACTGAGTAAATCTGCACCCAGAAAATTCTGGAAATACATTAATAAATTTAAAAGTAAAACAAGTCAAAATCATAATATAAGCGCAAATGACTTTACCCGTCATTTTAGGGACATCTCGAATACACCACATTGTCAGTTCGACACGAGCGACCACGTGCATATTTCTCGAGATGAACAATTGAATATTGAACAGCTTGATAGTCCATTTACAATAGACGAAATACAGAAAACAATCTCTACGTTGAAACGTAAGAAAAGTGCTGATTTAGATGGTAATGTTGCCGATTTTTTCATTGACACGAACTATTCTATCAGTCCATATTTGTGTTCTATTTTTAATTACATTTTTGACTCTGGAGTATATCCAGACGCCTGGGCTAAGGGTGTTATAGTTCCTATTCACAAAAAGGGTGATGTCGAAAACCCTTCTAATTACAGGGGGATAACTCTTGTAAATATCTTAGCTAAAATTTTCTCACTTACCTTGAGAAATCGTATTAACAATTGGTGTGAAAGTAATGATATTTTCAATGATTCTCAGTTTGGTTTTCGTGATAACCGGTCAACTGCTGATGCTATTTTCATGTTACATTCAATTATACAAAAAGTTTTGTCAAACAATAAACGACTGTGGTGTGTATTTATAGATTACGAAAAGGCCTTTGATACTGTTATAAGGGATGCGTTATGGATTAAGTTAGTACAGTCAGGGGTAAGTTGTAAAATGATAAGTATCATCAAATCTATTTATGGTGTAGTTAAATCATGTGTGAAAGTCTCGTCTAGTATGAATATTTCAGAATTTTTTGATGTTACAGTTGGACTGAAACAAGGGGAACCGCTCTCACCGTTATTGTTTATTCTGTTTGTAAATGACATAAATACTTCTATTGACTTTGGTTCTTTAACCGAAAATGATCTTAATATTTTATCACGATACTTAATTTTGTTCGCTGATGATATTGTTCTGTTTACTACAGATCCAGTTAGTCTTCAGGCTCAAATTGACGGTGTGCAAAGGTATTCAGTAAAATGGGGTCTAAAAATCAATGTTAAGAAAACAAAAGTCTGCATTTTTGAAAAAAGAAAGACAGCTCACATTGCAAGTTTTATCATAAACAATGAAAGTATTGAAATTGTTGATCATTTTACATATTTAGGAGTAAAATTCACGTACACTGGAAACATGTCCCTAGCCGTTAAAACACTGTCAGAACAGGCCATAAAGGCTTATTATAATCTAGTGGCTTTATTTGACAGGGTAAAACTTGACTTAAAAACCAAATTATCCCTTTTTGATTCGTTAGTTGCACCTATATTATTATACGGGGCTGAAATATGGGGAGTATACAATTATACTGAAATCGATAAATTACATATTAAGTTTTGTAAATATGTACTTGGTGTTAAACAATCTACGCCAAATAATGCTGTATACGGTGAGCTCGGTCGATTTCCATTATCTATTATTGCAAAGGAAAGATCGATTAAGTTTTTGTTAAAAATAATGAAGAATACTGATTCACCTATGTACCAAATGTATATTGATCAATGTAATAATGTTAATGGTAAATGTTGGGCTAAAAGAATCAACTCAATAGTTGATCATCTTGGATACACTGAATTAAGACACAATTTTAACATTAATGTGTCTTATTTACCCTCAATTAAAATACGCATAAGAGACCAATTTATACAAGAATGGAATACTTCAATAACAAATATGTCCAAACTGTCATTTTATTGCAAATTTAAAAGAGAATTCTGTTACGAGCCATATCTTGATAAAATAAGATATGACTCTAACAGAATTCAATTTACTCGGTTAAGGTTATCGTCCCATTCGTTAGAAATAGAATCAGGAAGATATAGAGGTATTGTAAGAGAGGATCGTTTTTGCAGGATGTGTAATTTCAACTGCGTTGAATCAGAATATCATTTTGTATTATGTTGTCCAAAATATGCAAGTTTACGTCGACAATATTTGGGAAATGTTTCTTGGCCATCTATAGGAAAATTCAATTCATTGCTTAGTTCTAAAAATAGAAATGTAATAAATAAGCTTTCAATTTATATCAAGAAGGCAAATAGTTTACGCCAAAAAACCTTAGAGTCTTTAACTGTTTCGTAATTCTGATGGAAAATCTATCTTGTTGGATGAAGTGTTTGTATTTGATATATGTGTTTGTGTAAGCATATTTATTGTATTATGCCATGTTCTTTATATGTATGTAATTAGCCAAAGGCAAATTGTTGCCGATATGCTAATAAAGCTGAAACTGAAACTGTTAATATAAATTTTAAGATTTTACACCTATGTGAAATTATGAAGAATGTGACGGCTACAATAGGCTATCCTTGCACGTGCCAGCCATCAGAGAAGGGTCGTGTTTGTTTGAGCAACACGTGTCAGCGGTGGACGCGTATCAGCGGTGGTACTGACACACTTCATACAACCTGGTCCTGTAAATTACTCGTCCTAACGTGTTTGCTGTATGTTTGGAATCCAAACAGGAAAAAATTGTTACAGGTATTCGTTATTGGATTATTCTATCGTTTTGGTAATTATGTACAATTTACTCATATTCGGATTTATTAACTAATTCCGACTTATTTCAGACAAGTTTACAACATTGTTTTTAATTATTGACCTTTTAAGTCAATTTTTCAAATTTAGGCTAAATTTAATTAAACAAAAGAAACTTTTACCATCGGCATTTATTTGGGAATTAAGTTTTTCAACCGATGCGCGGTCTCAACCAATTCCCAAATGAATACGCCTTACGCCTCTGCAAACAGGTGAACCCAGACTTCTTTACGATCTGCCTCATCAGGGTCTACTCATTTTGCCCATATACATAGATTCATAATATATTTCGAGGCGTTTGCGAGAGTAAAGGCCAAAACAGTTTTTAAACGGGATTATTGGATGATTAGTTAATTATACACATATATATCGACTTATAGAAGTATTGAAAGCCAATTTTGGGCATTTTCGGCTGTCCGATATGTGATCTCAACCATTTACCAAATTAATACGCATTTCGTCTCTGCAAACAGGTAAACCCAGATCAAGATGCTCCTTTATGATTTGCCTCACCAGGGTCTATTTAGGTTGCCGATATATAAATGTATAATATATTTCGATGCGTTTGCGAACGTCAAGGTCAAAACAGTTTTTTAAACGGGATTTTAGATGATTAGTTCATTGTACACATTCTGCTTTAATTTCTGCCTGCTTTAAGCGGACATCTGTTATTATATAGCAAATATGTCTTATGGAAAGAGTACATACACCGAGTTTTAGTTGATCAAATAAATTTTTTGAGTCGGAATTTCGACGATATGATCAAAATATAATTATAAATTTTCATTTGTGCATTTTTTAAAAAAATATGAGTGTGTAAACACCTATTTTAGAGGGTGTTTTCGTATAAACAAATTTAGATTTTCGTAAGTTAAAACATTCAACCCTAGAGATGAGTATACTCGTCATTTACAAACAGTGTAGGCCTACTTGTGATGATTACACTTGTCGCATGCAAACAGTGTATACCCTGATCAGATGGCTCCTTAATGAACCCTCTGATCAGAGTCTACACTGTTTGTCATTTTGAAATATATTGCTCAAATAAACCCAAGATATTAAATTATTGGTTAGACAAATTTTGAAATTGAAATTTTCCGTTAAAAGTTTCAGGGGTGAATGTGTTAAGGCAGGTTGGTATTTTTCAATTTGTCGCCGATAGTTAGTCGACAAAGACAACCTTTTTTATTTATTAATACTTATAATACATATCGCCATATATGTTTTGAAACCTATTACCTTTAGTAAACCCGTTACTCCACATCCTTTTTATAGTTTTAAGTACAGGTTCCCGCTTAAAGCAGGTTGAAAGTGAAGCAGAATTCGCGCTTGGCGCGTTCTGCTTTACTTTCTGCCTGCTATAAGCGGACATCAGCTAAGCTTTATGAGCGAGCTATTCTTTAACGCTTTCACTCTCAATAACGCTTATAAGCGCGTTGCAAAAAGTATGGATCCTGATCCGAAGCCGCGTCACGCGGCGTCTGATCAGGATCGAAACTGTTTGATACTCGTTTTGAAATGCCCTTAGTCATACTGCCTTTGTTTTTAATCAACTTAGAAATTACATTGCAAACAACAAACATGTGATATTACGGACCGATATTTTTCATTGCGTCGCCGATTTTGGTCAATTTTATTGTCGATTGTAGGTCAACAAAGGCAACTTTTTGAGCCTAAATAACGTTTATTAGTTCAAATTATTATTATTAAACAGTGTTTATGTCTTTGAATGCGATATTAATACAAAAAACATATTTCCTATGCTATTTCCGTATGCTATTATAGGTCGTTTGCAGTTAAAAAAAACACGATAATTTTCAAATATCTCCATAACAAGAAAACGGAGACAAATGGAATTTTGCATAGATTTATGATATACCTATACCAACTCTGACAAAATATAGATATTTTTTTCTCTTCGTAATAAAAAAGTTTTATTCATAACTTCTATATAAAGTTTACACTTCTAAGGGACAGTTTTCCGAAGGGTGATTTCAAGTTATTCAACAGCCTATATTTCACGACCCGGCAACGCCTCACCGTTAAGCCATCGCATACCATAGTAGTTTACAACTAACTGAACGAGGCCCTGACTGGGGTACGTTAAACGTATTAACCGACCATACTGTCATTTGCGCACATGTTAGATCCTAATCGGACACCGGAGCCATTTCGTATCCTATTTAGGATCCGAACCATGTGCCACTCATACGAAAGTTTTATCAACAAAACGCAAAATAACTAAATGCGATAAATAGCAGAAGAGACATGTTCATACCAGACAATCTACACCAACTTACCATTTCAAATTTTCAACAGAATGTTTCCAGATCAGTTCCAAAACCTTTATTATTTTATCGCTTAAAGAAAACGTAATGTAAACGTAAGTGCAATACAACTCGAACATTGATACAAATTAAGCTCCAGATAAATGGAGTATTTCCAAAACTAAATCTTTATTTCTGAATTAAGCCCTATGGCGTGACTATTCATTAGAACCGTCTTTCTTCGAGTAGTCACACAATAGAATTTGGTGCTGAAAAGGGTGAGAAAATGTTGGACTTGTTCAAGTTTCTCTCTCTCTTATATGGAGCTCTGGTAATTATGTAGAAATGTCAGAGCTTCGGTTTGAAAAGTAATTGCAATTCTCTTTATTCCTGGTGAAGAGTTCGTGGATTTAGGCATAGTAAAATTGTAATGGATTATGGGGCCTCACAATTAATTTTGCACAACTAAACAACCAATATCAGCACGGGATTCACCTTTCAGACAGAATCAACTTGCACGGGATTTTACCTGGGGATATTCTCCAATATAAACAAACGTGATCAAGGTAATAGCCAATAACACCCCACGTAATTGACCATTTTCAGCGACACAAAATTTATATAAAACTAAGAAGAAAAGTTTTTAGTTAGACTTTTAAAAATTCTGAATTTCCTTGTCAGAGTTGGTATAGACACATCATAAGGGTATGCAAAATTCCATTTAAATACGTCCATTAGTTTTAAAATTATCTAAGATTTTTTTTTTTTTGAACTGCAAACGACCTATACAGACCAACATTTTTCATACCGTCGCCAATTTTGGTCAATAAAAAGCATTTTTATCGGAAAGGGGCCATTATTAAATCATTATAAAACATTTAATTGGAATATATGCTTTTAAATACGTTTTCTCAACGTATGATATTAGTACACAAATCATACTTTCTCTACTGTTTTCGTGTGACATTAGTTATTACGGACCGATATTTTTCATAGCTTCGCCGATTCGGGTCAATTTTATTGGCGATTGTAGGTCATGAAAGACAACTTTTTTAGCCTAAATGACTGTTATTAGTTCAAATTATTATTATTAAACAGTGTTTATGTCTTTGAATGCGATAGTAGCACACAACACATATTTTCTATGCTGTTTTCGTCTGATATTACAGACCAACATTTTTCATACCGTCACCGATTTTGTTCAATAAAAAGCTTTTTTTTTCGAAAACTAAATATATAGAAGCACTATTAATATATTATAAACCAATAAATTGAAATATATCCTTTTAAATACGTGTCCAGTACATAAAACCTTTTTTCTAGCCTGTTTTCGTAAGACCAGCCTGTTTTCGCCTGTTTTCGGTTTTTCGGGTAACCGATGGTGAGCTATTGTGATCACCCTGTGTCCGTTGTTGTCGTCCGTCCATTGTCAAACTTTTTCTGTAAGAAGACGTGTATAACTAGAGTTGTCAGAGGGACAACAAAGCTCCCCAGCAGCAAATTTCAAAATTTTAAAGCAGTCTGAGGTCAAGGTCAATAGGATCAAACTTTTTGCATGGATGGAAAGGTCTTGTCCATATTCACATGCATACCAAATATGAAAGCAATATCTCATGGGACATACCTAAATGCAGATTTTGAAAACTATACGCAGGCCCTAAGTTCAAGGCCAAGGTAACTGGAGTCATGGAAAGGTCTTGTCCATATATACATGCATATCAAATATGAAAGCAATACCTCAAGGGACAAGGGAATGCCGACGCCAAGACCGGGCGACAACATAAGCTCTCCTGGGACATACGTCCAGCAAGCTAAAATGAGTATCTATGGAGATATGGGATAACTTGCTGTAGAGTTTGTTGCACACAGGGTTAATGTATCCAAGATCTGGTAAAATATGGAAGACAAAACCAAAATTTTAGTTTGCTGGCTTTTATTGATTTTTTTTTTTGGAAACATTTCTATACATTTTTTCAACATTTTTATTCATTAATTACATCAAATTATCCAATTTCAACTTTATCAATTATTCATGAACATTATCAATAATGACAAACAATTGTTCAATGCAGAAAATAGGTCAACTTAAAACGTGGAAAGGTGTGTTGGTAAAATAAAGCATGTGACCTGTCAATTTTATATTAACCCATTACCCCATAAATATGCTTTTTTACACCTTTAATTTATTTCTCTACTCAAGAAAATAAAGTTATGAATATGCACCATAAGAAATAGTTTTTTATATCCTAGCAGATGGTAGCTTAAAGCAGGCTGAAAGTATGGCACATTCTGCTTTACTATCAACCTGCTTTAAGTGGTTGCCATTCTTCAACTTTAGAAACAGGCTATGGGGTAATGGGTTAGGTGACCACTGAAATAGCATGGTAACTTCTAAAGACAGGGGGACTGCTAAATGCAAGTTAAAAATAACAAAGCAGACAGCTTGTATGCATTGTCTACATTATTTTTATCTTCAATTAAGCAACCACCTGTTCCAAAGTAAGGTGTTCTATTTAGTGTTCCCACAATATAAGATTGACTAGTAGTTAAACAGAAGAGCTAATAAACAATTCAAATTCAGCCGTCATCGGAAGGTCACCAGAGACTTAACAGTGTAGATATGATCTGATATGGGTTTACACCGTTCTGTCTCTAGGTTCTCTTTCTCAGGGTGCAGCTCCAATACTTTTGGAGATCATTTCAGAGCTGCTCAAAACATGAGAAAGCTATACAGATTAACCAAGGGAGATAATACTTCAAACTCTAAGAGATTAACCAAGGGAGATAACAATACTAAAATTGATATGACATTATCTGACAACAAATTAAATCTAGATCAGATTCCATATTCTGTGTTGAATCAGCATACCCAGTATGTTAGTTTCTCACCTCTCGGACAGAGGTATCCCGAAATCAAGGGGGTGTGAGATAACCTTATCTGTCCGGACAGACAAGCCGAACTAATGGAACTATTTTATGATTGGTTGTTATTGCCGTTGTTTTGACGTCGTCATGCATGCATTAGCGCCTTGAAATACAACTCGCCACTGTATAGCAAGTTAAACACGTTTTTAGGGTTGACGAGGTGAGAAAATAAATCTAACACCACAGTTGAGTGTCAGATGAATCTCCCACCCGAGTTTGAAGATATTTTTGGAACACTCGGCAAAGCCTCGTGTTCCAAAAATATCTTCAAAACTCGGGTGGGATATTCTTATCTGACACTCACGGTGGTGTTAGATTCACTATATCTTAGTCATTTCTAAAAATAAAGAATTTTAGTTGCATGCTTCTAAAATCATTTTAGATCTTTCATTTTGGAAGTAAGCATTTCATTAACATCTAAAATACAAAACTTGTCTGCCTAGACAAATTTTACACATTCCTGTGAGGAAAAGTATTCTTCTTTTATGGCACTTCAATACATTAGAGCAAGGTTTTACTGTATATCTAATGAATTTTAATAAGAAATTTTAACTTAAATAAACACCTACATGTATATACATGTAGTTTTAAACCAAAATTTAATTAAAATAACTGCTCTTGAAGCAGCCTAGCACATGCACAGAATGTTCATGCCTTCTAAGGAAATAAAGATTGTAAAACAAATTATAACAGCCTTACAAGTTGACCTTTTTTCTACATTGAACAAGTACACAAAAATTCCATGGAGTCACAAAAAAACAATTTTGACTCTGAACACTGTAAGAGTGAGGTGACCAAAACTTTGAAAACATTGGAAATTAACCCATTACCCCATAAATACGCCTTTTTACGCTTATAATTTATTCCTCTACTAAAGAAAATAGATCCAGTTTATACCATCATTAATATGTGTCATAAGAAATATTTTCTATTTTCTAGAATGGTAGCTTAAAGCAGGCTGAAAGTAAAGCAGAATGCGCCCTAAGGCGCATTCTGCTTTACTTTCAACCTGCTTTAAACTACCATCTGCTAGGCTATATATAACAAGGGCCACCATGGCCCTAAATTTTTCACCTGGTACACCATGTAAACTTAACCTATAGTGGCCCAGATTATGACTGGACATGACCCAAAATCAACCTTTAGAGTGTTAACAAGATTTTTCTATAATTTGACCTAGTCACCTATCTTGAAACTTGAAATAGGCTATGGGGTAATGGGTTAAAGACTTCTTCCTTTGCTTATCACAGGGGAGCTGACTGGCATTCCATACTGTTTGCAAAACAAATAAATTCAGTTAACCCATTACACCATAAATATCCCTTTTCGCACCTTGAATATATTCCTCCACTGAAGAAAATAGTTCCATTTTATACAGTCATGAATACAGTAAAACCTCTCTAGCCATCTTTTGTTAATACAAAATACTGAAAACAACTTAGTGGTCGTAATAGAGAGGTTTTTTACGGTACTGTGTGAAAGATTGAATGATGTTTTATGGTCATTTAGAGCAGATTTACCTATGTACCATAAGAAATCTGCTAGGAATTCAAGACTGTATAAAGTGGAACTGTGTACTTTAGTGGAGGAATAAATTAAAGGTGTAAAAAATGCAAATCTATGGTATAATGGGTTAAAGGGACAGTTAAATAGTGTATGATAATGCATGAGCTTATTTTATATAGATTTGCTCTCGCAACTTATTTCAGAATGTTTAAAACCTAAGAACTAATGGATGAAAAGCCAGTTCAAAAGATTTGGACACAAACAAAACTATATGGAATAAAACTTAAGCCAAAATGGAAGAAAAATAAAATAGTTTAAGATGTGAAACCATGACAAAAACATAAATAACCTAAACAGCCGTATCAAAAGATTTGATAAATTGTCATGATTTTAAGAGCAAACGCTTGAGATAGTGGTGATATTTACTGACCTAAAGAATGTGTCAACCATGTAACTAATTCAACACTAAGTAACTCTTGTGGGTAATTAGGCACCCATGTGGATAGTTTTAGTTACAAAAGCATGAACAAATCTACTGTGAATTCTGGGAAGTTTGACAAATACTGTTCTATATTAGCAAACAGTATAGACCCAGATCAGAGGGCTCTTATAGGAGCCCTCTGATCTGGATCTGCACTGGTTGCAAATGTAAATAGTATATTTCAAACAGGTCCATGGTGATGAAAGAGTTACCTGTGTTACCATATTCATATATTTATTAGATACTTTCAAATTTGATGAGTGACTATTAAAAGATAGGATTAGAAATTAGTCAGGTTTTAAAAATGTCATCTTAATGCAGAACTGTGTTATAAAGCATTTTAAGTTGAGCCCCGAGATCGTTCACAAGCATTTGATTGGTCAGATTTTAGCAAAACCTCAAATCTGACCAATCAAACTCTTGAGAACAATTTCTGACTCAACTCTAAAGATTTATAACCTTGGGGCCTGGTGAAATGCAGAAAGCTTCATAGGGAGCTTTCTGCATTACACCAGTTGTGCATTAAGCAACTATCTGTCTTAACAACTGCCTACGCCAGTGCAACAAATTGTCACTAAAACCAGGGTTGACTCATTCAGTATTTAACTTAGAACTGACCTGAGAAATATTCACTACAGTGTTGAGTCAGTATTAATTAAAGCAAGTAAAAAATATAACTGAGATTTAAGTTCAAGATAAAAAATAAAATTTGAAGACCATATCCTGCATGTTAAACTGACTTAATTTTCAGAAACAGTTTTGATCACTATGTGCCCTTTAAAATAATTAATGTATCTTTACTTTTAACACATGAGTTGCTCTCTTCAGACAACTGAAGGTGTAATATTCAACTACAAATAAACAACATCTTCAGAAAAATATAGATAAGACATCTAGTTGATTTCTCAATTAACAGAGAATGTTTTGATTTTAAATGAAAACTCTTTTTCTTCCCTTCCGTGCTTTCCCGAAGATATTAACCCTTAGCCTGCCACTCACGACTATAGCTCCATATGCAAACAGCTTGGATCCCGATGAGACGCCGAGTAACTCGGCGTCTCATCTGGATCCAAGCTGTTTGACACTCGGACAACATTTTCAGCAATTTTGAATAACTTTGAAGCACTTTGAAACTTGAGGCAGACGAGAAATATAGCAGACGACAATTTATTTGGCGGGCTAAGGGTTAACCTTTAAAACAATAGACACTCTAACAATTGAAGAAACCATTTAAATTTAAAAGAATAAGTATGTAAGGTGGATGCTAAATGAAGAATAAAACATGCAAAATGCATTACTTTTGTCCTACATTTGGCAGCCACATGAATAAATAAATCTTCGTCACAGAAAGAAGACAAAAGTGTCCAGTTTAGTCAAAACTCGATACTTCAAACTCGCATTAGTTCCAACATACCCATATTTCAAAGTTAAAACGTGGCTTAGTCATGTTTAAACTTTGAAATACAGGTATGTTTGACATACTCGAGATCGAATCAGCAAAATTCAACTTATGAAATACTGTAATGATCGACTTAAGTGAGTTGAAAGTATCGAGTTTCAGTCGTTTTATCAAGAGTAAAATCTCTGTAAACTTATCAGGCTCCAAGGTTATAAACTAGCAAAAGCTCAAATCTGACCAATCAAATGCTTGCGAATAATCTCAGACTCAACTCAATCTCTTTATAACCTTGGACCCAGTAATGAACACTCATCAGGCTCCAAGGTTATAAACATGCAAAAGCTTAAATCCGACCAATCGAATGCCTGAGACTCAACTCAATGTCTTACCCAGTAAAGAACAAGTTGATCTTTAAACACAATGGCTGCTTAATGCAGGCCATTTATAAATGCAGAAAGCTCCTTCAAGTGTGTTCTGCTTTACTTATGTCTTGCATTATGCTTCCAACTGTCTTTAAAAATCATGAGTGGTTACTGACTTGCTGCAAAGACTATACCATACAATGGGACAATCAGGAAAGCTGGCTCCAAGGTTATTGAGCTTTTGAGTTAAGTCTAATATTGTTCTCAAGCATTTGATTGGTCAGATTTGAGCCTAGGCTCCAATCTGACCAATCAAATACTTGAGAACGATATTAGACTCAACTCAGACACTTTATAACCTTGGACCCTGATCAATAACAGCTTTGACTAGTTACTAAATACTTGCATTGACAAATATGACATCGGGGTTTAGAGATCCAATATAACCGTAGATGTGGCTAGGCCGTAATACAACATAGGCAAAATTTTAACAAAATAAAGCTGAGAAGTACCGGTACATTCACATTGTGTCAATATTTAACTACAATCAAACTTAAGTTAAGCATCCATTCTGAAGACAAATTTTACCCATTACCCCATAGCTAAGTATTTTTACAGCTTTTATTAATTCCTCCATTCAAGTAAAAAGTTCCACTTTATACAGTTATGAATATAGACTAAAAGAAATATTTTCAATATCTTAGCAAATGGTTGCTTAAATCAGGCTTAAAGTAAAGCATAATGTGCCTTCAGGCGCATTCTGCTTTACTTTTAGCCGGATTTAAGTGGGCACTTGTCTTCAAAACAAGAAACGTGCTATGGGGTAAAGGGTTTAATCAAGTCCGACTTGAGAAATCTTATACAAATTCAGGAGGTAATATTTTTGAATCACTGTTTGTCATTCCATATTTTGACTGGTGAATATTGAATACCAAATTGTGGCAATACTGTTTCTTTACTCTCTCACTGTAAATGCATTACACATAATTGGCACATTCAGTAACATTTATGTAAAACCTCTCTATTACGACCACTATAAAAGGAGGATAATGGATTATGTAAAATACAGGTGACAGCTTAAAGCAAGGTGACAGTAAAACAGAAAGCTCCTACAGGAGCTTTCTTTTTTACTGTCACCTTGCTTTTAGCAGTCACCTGTATTAGACACCTACTAATTATTACAAATTAGTGGCCCTAAATGAGAGGTGTTACTGTATTTTAATACAAGCTACGGTCAAACCTGTGTAATGCCGTCATGCAAATTAAGATTTAATACCGTAGTAATTTCAATACAGGTCCCAGCTGATAGCAGGACAAGAGTAAAGCAGAAAGCTCCTACATGAACCTTCTGTTTTACTTTTGTCCTGCATTAAGCAGTTGCCTGACTTTGATTATATTCATGGGTCTTCAGAAGGAGCCTGCTTAACACAAGTTTGACTAACATACAATTTTAATTTTACATCAACAGTCTGTGTCTATACGTCGTAGAATCCTATAAAGGCTTTTACACAACAATTTGTTATGAAAAAATTTCAAAAAAAATTAAAAAGGATTAATATCTGCTTCTGAGTTTTAAGAGTTGGAAATTAAGCTAAAAATACTTAAATACTCTCAAAATGATAGCATTCAGGACTCTTAAAAATGTCAGTTATATCTTAGCTTTATATTCTTACATTTCATGATGCTGGGTCAAACTTTTTTTATGCATATATATAAAATCAATGCTTATTGAGGTCATTTTGTTTTTCAACCCATCCAATCTTCAACCCATCCAATCTATTTTATTTTAAAACAATGATTTTCATTTCAAAACAAATTTACCTTCCAACTGAAGCAATTGACACATTAAACCCAATACTCCATAGATACACCTTTTAAGGTATTTCATTTATTCCCAAATTGAAGAAAATACATGAAGTTTCAATTTATACAGTCACAAGAATATGTATAAGAAATATTTTCCATATTCTACCAGATTTTAGCTTAAAGCAGGCTAAAAGCAAAGAATAGGTGCCTTAGGCATATTCTGCTTTACTTTCAACCTGCTTTAAGTGGTCACCCATCTTCAAAACTAGAACCAGGCTATGGGGTAATGGGTTAAACATCACATTTCCAGACATAGCTTACCGAAATAAATTATAACCATAAATGCCCTTTTATAAAATGCTTTCAACATGGGTGAACAGACATGACAACTGTCTGCTTTATGCTTTCTGCAATAAGTTCTACATTCCTGCATTTAGCAACCAGATGTTTTAAATACAGCACATGGGTCTTGTATTATGTGGTTGCTTGATACAATGTTACCGGTAACTTTACCTTTAATAACCCCTTCATTGCCTTACCCCAGGTAAAATTATTATTTGCAAACAATATGGATACTGATCAGACACCATGTAAGATGGAATCTGATAAAGATCCATAACATTTGACACTCATTTCAATATTTCTGAAGTAAAAACACCTAAAATTTTAATGTGACAAACAAAAGTATACAACAATTGTTTAAAACTTATGATGTAATGGCAGAGAAGAGATTAATAGCTGGTAACAAATTTCGAAAAAAAAAACCGGACTGATTTTATACACGAGTGGACGGATAAAAAGTTTCTTATATGATATATGCATTTTAAACCTATGGGGAAACCCTTTAAACCATTTCACAGTCTACAAACACAATGAATTTTTGTACTTTAAATATAAATTCGATACCCGTTAAAAATGCAAAAACTTTATCAACAGCATTCTGTCAAGTTTGGTTAAGTGGACGATGAAAGTTCAATGGCAATCTTTAAGACAGGTGGCATCTAACTAATAATATTGTGGTCTGCAACAATTGTCAGCTGTTTTATTCTAAGAATAGATTTTTCTAATATTCTACTCAAAGAGTAGTCAGAGTGGCAAACTGTTTGCCTAGGTATACACAGTTTCGCTGTTAGTGTGTAAAGAGTAATACAGCTTTTAAAGCTTTGAACATGTTAATAAATTAATACTTAGATCAAAGGTATTACTAGTAAGTAAATGAGGATAGCAACTCTTTGCATGTTGGGTAATTATTTTGTATGCAAAAATTGTCATCTGAACTTTCTTCAATAGAACAAGAATATATTCTAAAGTATGTTCTTTTCAAAACAGGGTCAGAGTGTCAAACAGTTTGGATCCAGATGAGACGCCGCATTATGCGGCGTCTCATCTGGATCCAAACTGTTTGCATAGGTGGTCACTGTGGCACGTACATAAGCCGCTAGCATACAAGAGTTAAATTAAACATTAAATACTGCAAATATAAGTTTACTCTGATTTATAACACAGCTGTCTGTCACTTGAGTATTTATTTTAATGTTTTTTTTAATTATATCATTAAATTAAACCCTATCTGAAAAGAATAACCCCCTTCACTGCCTTAGCACAGAGTACAATGGTATTATGCAAACAGTTTGGATCCTGATCAGATGCTGCATAATGCAGCATCTGATCAGGATCCAAACAGTTTACCACTTGTTTCAATATTTGTCAGTCAATGTACAGAGCACCAGATAAGGGTAGTTTTTCAAATACTAAAATCTTTATTTCTGAATTAAACCCTATGGTGTCACTACTCATTAGAATCGTCTCTTCGAGACGATTCTAATGAGTAGTAACACCATAGGATTTGGTGCTGAAAGGGTGAGAAAATGTTGGATTTGTTGAAATAATACCTCTTATCTGGAGCCCTGAATGTACCTAAAATTTAAAATTTGTCTGAGAGGACATTAGTTTAAAGCCGATGATGTTATGGCAGTGAACGGTTTATTTAGACAAAATAATAATGGTGATTCTATATAACTTACATGCATATTGAGGTTTCATGTAAGCAAGATAAATATTTAATTCTAAATCAGGCCAAGGGACAGTATGACACAGTTCTTGTAATCATATACATCTTTTACAGACTTTCTATAAGTTTGAAAGTTTAAACAATATCAAATTCAACAACCTCAAAATCATGATATTTTGCTCAGAATTGGCTAATAACCAAACATGAAATATGCAAGCGTTATGGCTATTTGCCTTCTTTATTTAAATAAAAAAATAATAAAAATGAGGGGGGAATAACTACTCAATTTTGGCCAATTATCAAATTTGGTCAATAAATCACGACTATTTAAATACTGTGCAAGTATCTTTGAAAATGCTAACAGACTGTAACTTCTTAAATGTATAAATTAATGCATTATGGCAGATATAGGGTATTCAAACTAGCTCACATGCAGCACTTAGTGCTCTGGGGCCCGTTTCATAAAACTTTGAACGACAAAAACGTTCGCAAGTCAAAACTTTGAAATACATTTAACTTCTGTTTTCTCCATCTAATACTATCTTGTGACATCTCTTTGGAATCGTCTTTTCAAGACGATTCCAAAGAGATGTCACAAGACAGGGTTAGATGGAGAAATAAATAATAATTAAGACTTTTAAAATCTGACTTACGACCGTTTTTGTCGTACAAAGTTTTATGAAACAGGTCCTTGGTAAGCTAACATCAGTAAGTTTTAATTCTCCAATCTACAAGCACTGGATCTGTAACATTTCACCATATTTCACACAAAAAAATACACATGTTCAAATGCATTAATGCAAACACAATGTCATAAAAGCAATTTTAACTATAATTATACAATATACATAAAATATTTGAGCTATGATCGTCCAGTGATCTCTCTGTATTTAACTCTCATTTTCACAAAAAGAAACAACAACATAGTTATGCAATTTCACATTCATCGTTAATATCAATATTATTTTACATCCAACAAGCGATTTATTTATCACCATGTTTTTTCATGATAAAAGACCAAATACATACACACTTCATGATAAGGTTTATTGATAATGTTCTTACAACCAATCAAACTTGTGCTAAGCTAACAAACCTTTGAAAATGCATACCTCTCAACCCATTACCCCCTAAATACGCCTTTTTACGTCTCAATTTTATTTATTTTACTGAGGAAAAACAGTTCCACTTTATACAATCATGAATATGTAAAAAATAAGATTTTTTATATATTTTCTAGCAAATGTTTGCCTAAAGCAGGCTGAAAGTAAAGTAGAATGCGCCTTAAGACGCATTCTGCTTTACTTTTAATCTGCTTTAAGTAGTATCTTGTTTTCAATGGAGTAATGGGTTAAGACAAATGTTTTATTAATACAGTGTTTCTTCTATACTTTTATCCTGCATTAAACATCTGCCTGTAATAAAAACTGCTTAACCCATTACTCCATAGATACACATTTTTATATGTTTTATTCATTCCTCCATTGAACAAAATAGTTCTATTTTATGCAGTAATGAATATGCAACATAAGAAATACTTACTAAATATCAGCGGACTATAACTTAAAGCAGGTTGAAAGTAAAGCAGAATTCTGCTTTTCTTTCAACTTGCTTTAAAAGATCATATGTCTTCAAAACTAGATACAGGCTATGGCGTAAAGGGTTGATCCCAGTCTTATAACAATGCCAGTGTTCTTCTGAGGTAATCTTCCACTTAACACAAGTTTGAGAGTAAAATGTTTTCGACCAGCAGAGCCTAAGGCTTCCGATACATCAAGAGTCATATTAAAACAGATAAAATATTCATCAATTTACAACACAACTGGAAAGCCAACACAGAAAATAACAGAGGCAAAAATAATATGAATGCTTACTTTAGAGTTAAGACAAAGCATTTGATGCAATACAAATTCAAAATGAAATTTATGTCAAAATTATTAATAATTCCCAGTTCTATAGATTGTTCTGTTTCAAGAAATCTTTTTTATGGTTTCAGTTAAATGAGCAAATGGTAAAAAAAATGTCAAATGAGCAAACGGTAAAAAAATGTCGATTAAACAATGTTCAAGAACAAATTTTTCAAATTTGGAAAAAGTAAAATCTCACGTTTTACCTCTGCCCATTAAAACAAATAGATAAAATCAGCATTTCCAGGTGAAGTATCTTTGATTAAAACCATCAAGAGAAAAAAATCCACACACTTTTTTATTTGAATCTATTTATTCCAAGTCTTACCAGTAAAATATTTCATGTAAAATTCTGGATTAAATGAAACACTTTCACACATGAAAATGGATGTAACACATTTGTGCACAAATAGTTATATTTCAACAATTTAATGACTTTCTTTATTTAGGCAACATAGCATGGATTTTGTGAAAGACCTTTTATATTTTACAACACAATGGGGTATATTCTGAAATACAAAACTCATCCCTACTATAACAACTACTTGAAAGAAGTTTTATTTTCACTGTTTAAGACACATTTTCTGCTTTAACCCATTACCCCATAAATACACCTTTTAATGCCTTTAATTTATTCATCCACTGAGAAAAATAGTTCTGTTTCATACAGTCATGAATATTTACAATAAGAAATATATTCTGTATTCTAGCTGATATTTGCTAAATGGGCTGAAAGTAAAGCAGAAGGTGCCGTAAGGCACGTTCTGCTTTACTTTCAAGTTTTCAACCTCCTTTAAATAGCAACTTGTTTTCAAAGCTAAAAACAGGCTATGGGGTAATGGGTTAAATATGGAAGAAAGTAATGCAGAAAGCTCCTATAGAAGCTTTCTGTTTCATTTTCACCCTACTTTAACTCTTTCCTCCCTGAAACTTTAAATGGACAAATCCAGTTTCCATTTTAGTCTAGTCGATTTCTGACTTTTAAGGGTTGTTTTTGTCAATGTTTGGTATTATGACAAACAGTGAAGATCCTGATCAGAGGGCTCCGAAAGGAGCCCTCTGATCTGGGTCTTCACTGTTTGCACAGGACAAGTGTACTTTTCACATGTACATTGTTTGAAATGACGCCTATAGGCGGGACTAGGGTTCAAAGGGTTAAACTGGAACCTGTCTTCAACACCAAAAATTAGTTTGTCTTTTAAGTAGTCATAAAAGCAGCGATGTACTGTACTGCATATAAAACAACCATTTTCACAGGAAAATAAGACTAAACATTACTACAAAATCAAAACCTTACATACTTACTTGAAACACTGGTGGTTTATTCTTCCATATTACATGGTTTAAAAAATTTACAGCTATCATGTTTCTTAAATACAGTCAAACACGTGTAACATCAATGATGGTTACGATAACCATCCTTAAAATTTATTATTCCTGAGCTCCAGCTAGGACTTGACTTGTTTTGATTTTATGTCGTTTTCAACAGTAGTTCAGTCATATCGCGACATCCAGCTAATTTTAGGTGGAGGAAGACCCCAGAAGTCCTTTATGCACGGTTTCAGGCACAAATCCATAACTGGGTAGAACCACCGACCTTCCGCAAGCCAGCTCCAGGCTTCCTCACATGAAAAATCCGAACGACCCTACTGGGATTCGAACTCACAGCGGTGAGGAGCTTAGTGATGTAAGTCACTGTGACTATACCACTAGGCCACGGAGGCCCCCGCTCCAGCTAGGAGTGCGTAAACCACTTGTTTCAAATGTTTTCTCCTCTATGTGTCTACCAAACCCTATGCTGTAACCACTCATTATAATTGTCACAAAGCAATGATTCTAGTGAGTGGTCACAACATAGGGTTTGGTGGAGACAAAATTTAGGTTTTGAAAAGTTTTCTTCTTATCTGGAGGTCCGTTATTTTTGTACATAAAGTCATAAAAAAAGATTTTAAAGTGTAATTAAGAGTAAGTTTCCAATTGTGGAGCAGTTTGTGTATCTGAAACAATTTTTTGCAATATATATTTGTTAACGAAAAATCTTTAAATTTGAAAACATAAATCTTGCATGTTCAAAAATTTTGATTAAATATTGAGGGAAACTTATCAGAAACGACCCTAGAATGAAAGATCCCATTTGCTCTTTAAATGAAAGAAAGAGACTATTTCATAACTTTGGAATGACACAATGTATAGTCACACTTGGCTTTTGACTGGCACCTATACACAGGTTACCTGCGTATAAATAAGCTGATCCTTGTATTTAACTTTCAAGTGGTTGACCTTAATTAAATTTAGTGGAGATTTAAAACATGATATGAAAAATGCAACTGATTTAATGCATCATTTGGTTTTCTTAAGAAGACATTTAAAAATTTTAAAGGTGATAAAAAAGTGGTGTTTTAAACAAATATATGCCATAATAAAAACTGCCTCTTTCATCACATAAAGGACTGGACTTGAGGTTACAAAGTGTTCCAAATGAGCGAGATTGATCTCAGACTAAAAAGAAAAGCTCAAATCTGAGCAATCAAAAGCTTGAGAATGATCTCAGACTCATCTCAAATGCTTTATAACCTCGAGGCCTGGTAACACAAGAGTCTTACTGCTAAAAGCAAAACAGAAGTTACCATTATACTGCATTAAGTTGTCACTTGTCTTAAAACTGTAAATTTGTTTTACTTTAAGTGGTGACTCATTACAAGTTGAGGGCTCTAGATAAGAGTGGATAAACTGAACATTTCCAAACACTTCTGCTTTATATATCCTTTAAACCCCATGTTGTGACTACTCATTAGAATCGTCTCGAAGAGACGATTCTAATGAGTGGTCACAACATAGGGTTTGTTGCAGAAATAAGAAAGTTAGTATTTGAACTACCCACCTTATCTGGAGCTCTGATTAGTTTGACTGTATTTAAGTCTATGAACTAAAAAGAACCAGTAATCCAACATCTTCGTGCTTCTCCTCCGATCTACATGATATTTCTCTCAGTAAATAAAACCCATGTGTAATACTTTTGTTTGCAAGCTTTTGCTTTCTGTTACTAATCCACAACTATATTTCCTCGTATCACATATATTTTCTGTTTCATGACCACTTCCACACTTGACCACATATTTACAGCCGCTGTTTTCATTTTTTTAAGTTTCCTTGCATGAAAGACTTTGATATTTAGATCTGGCAAAAATCATACATAAAACATACAGTGCTATTTCATTCATTCCTTGTTTTCTCATTCATATTTACATTAGCACTTTTTTAGATTTTTTTTTCAGCAAGTGACAATTTCTAATTTCCAACAATCATCCAATATGGTAGACATCTTTTGAAGATATAATCCATGCAGCACGCATACCCAAAACTCCAGATAAGTAGCATATTTCAAATGCTTTTATAAATGCTTATGCTTTTCGTGACCAACCTCTTTATTTTGACTACTCATTAGAATCGTCTCTGCCAGGCAGAGACGATTCTAATGAGTGCTCACAATATAGGATTGAGTGGAGAAATAATGTTTTGGCAATTTATAGATTGACTACACCGTCTTATATGGAGCCCTGATACCATATGAACAATCCATTCCCTAGAGAATCAACAAGCAAGCCCCACTTTTTTCCTTGAAAAAAGCTGGCCCGAAAAAGACTACTCCCTCCATCTGAATGGCACAAAAATAACTTGACAAATCATGGGGTTTATGATCACATATGAGGTCAGTAGTTTCGTTAGCCCAGACAGTGGGCCGAGCACTTTTGTTACCTCGGGTTGTTGTTGACTGTGCTGCTACTACTGTGGTGTTGGTCCTTTGGGGCCCCACCTTTATTGTTAGTGTTGCTATTCCGTTTATTTATACGTTTATGGGGATTGGACGAGCGGATCATCTTGCTGCCTTGTCCCCCACCGTATTGTGGACGGTAGGAGGATTTATTGTGTCCCGCAGTTTGCGGGCGAGATCCGTCACGCGGGTAATAATGACCCTGTCCCGAGTCCGTGTTTCTACTGTGATTATGCTCATGATATGGATAGTTATTGCTATAGTTGCTATTCACCACAGTGGGACGATAGTTTGAGTTTGAATTGGAGGATCTGTTTGAGGATACACTACTTGAACTGCCATCACGTTTCTTTGAGATATTACCCTGGTGCTGCTTCTGATGCTCTCGACTGCGGAATTCTCTAGTCACAATCATGTGGTTATTGCGTGGCTGTTTGTTACAGTTGGCTACCCGTGCAGGGCGCTGCTCTGTCGACTGTGTCTCAGTTTCAGAATCCTACAAAAAAAATCAGCAATTTAGAACAGAAGCAATGCTGGTTTTACTTTTAATTCTTTTCTGAGTTTCACTTAAAGAACGTTTCATGTTTCTACCCTATCCAGATAAATAACCATTGGAACATTTTCCTACCTACTGGCAGATTGGTGCTTAACCCTTTGAACCCTAGTCCCGCATATAGGCGTCCTTTTCAAACAGTATACATGTGAAAAGGGCACTTGTCCTATGCAAACAGTGAATACCCAGATCAGAGGGCTCCTTTCGGAGCCCTCTGATCTGGGTCTTCACTGTTTGTCATAATGCAAAACATTGACAAAAACAACCCATAAAAGTCATAAATGGACTAGACTAAAATGGAAACTGGGATTGTCCATTTAAAGCTTTAGGGAGGAAAGAGTTAACTCATTCACCCCTAAAATTTTAGTGGACAATCCCAATTAAGTCTAGTCAATTTTTGACTTATTAGGGTTGATATTAATAACTGGCAAAATGACAGCCGTGTTTTAACAAGAAAATTGCTGCTGTCTCGTGTTAACAATGGAGCATGATTCAGGAAATGTTATAAAAATGAAGGTAAATATGAAAACATTACTTTGGAGCAAAGACCAAAAAGTTGGCTCCCACATCAACATTCAACAATATCTTTGTCTACCTTTCTCTCCTTCGTCAAAATAAAACAATAATTCCTACAAAAACTATGTAACATCCTTCACAGGCTCCTTGAGTGAGTCTGAAGTCGTTCAAGCATTTGATTGGTCAGATTTTAGCCTAGTCTCAAATTTGACCAATAAAATGCTTGAGAATAGTCTCAGACTCAACTCGAACAGCTTTCCTATGATAAGATGACCATACTTCTTTTTTGGTAAATCCTCAGGGTTATAGGGAGTTTGAGTTGAATTGAAGATCATTCTCAAGCAATTGATTGGCCAGATTTGAGCATTATAAGCATTGAGCCTACACACAAATCTGACCAATCAAATGCTTGAGAATGATCTCAGATTCAACTCAACCTCATTATAACCTTGGACCCTGTTCCCAAAGTTACAAAGTATTTGAGTTGAGTCAGAGATCATTCTCAAGCATATGATTGGTCAGATTTGAGCCTGGGCTCAAATCTGACTAATCAAATGCTTTAGAACAATTTCAGACTCAACTCAAATAACCTTAGACCCCCTTCTGTTGATTGGGTATGACTTACTGATTCACTAGCGAGACTGCAGCAATCAAATGCTTGAGAACTGTCTCAGACTCAACTCAAACTTGAGTCTGCTCTTGAATAATGATTTTGTTTGACTTACTGATTCACTGGCGAGACTGGAGCTATAACTAGAAGAAGCTGAACTAGAGGAAGAGGAGGATCGGCACACAGAACTATTGCCACTCGAGTCTGAGTTCTCACTCTCTGTCACCAGCTTCTCTGTGGGTATGGCAGGTCTAAAATAGAGAGAGGAGAAAACAATCAATGGTCAGAACATGTAATAAATTACTGCAAAGTCATGAAGTATGAAGAAAATCTTTAATGGGACAATGGGTGAATGGACAATTTAAGTTTTCCATAAAGTCTGGTCCATTTTTTACTATTAGGGTTGTTATTTACAATGAATTACACTAAGTGAAACAGTGCAAACCCTGAACAGAGGGTTCTGGTAGGAGCCCTCTAATAAGGGTCTACTCTGTTTGAATAGGACAAGTATACTATTCACAGGTACACTATTTATTCTGACTTCTTCCTATAAGACTGCCAATCAGTCTCCACTTGAGCGATCGTTTAACTCTATGCACATTAGCCACAAAATGCTGATTGCCAGATCAGGATCCTAACTGTTTGACATTCTGATCCTGATTTTGAAAAGAATATTTCTGAAAGTTTTACAGATTGAACAGCAGTTAACAAAATTTTTTACCGACGACATATTTACTTAGGGATCAAAATTTTTTTTTTAGTAAAAGTCAGATTATACCTGAAATGGTTATCTTATCTATGACCTCTATAGACTATATGACCAACTGGCATGAAATTGCACAACCCATAAGATCCAATCAAATACCAAGTTACCTGGCGTCTTATCTGAATCTAATTTTATCTCAGTCAATTGTTGTAGACGAACAAATTACTTGGTGATCACAGTTAACATATTACTCCATGAGTTTGCCTTCAATTTATTCCTCCACTGTAATGAAAGTAGTTCCACTTTATCCAGTCATGAATATGCACCATAAGAAACATAATCTATATCTTATATGGGTTAACTCTTTCCTCCCTGAAACTTTAAATGGACAATTCCAGTTTCGATTTTAGTCTAGTCCATTTCTGGCTTTTAAGGGTTGTTTTTGTCCATTTTTGGCCTAATGACAAACAGTGAAGACCCTGATCAGAGGGCTCCTTTCGGAGCCCTCTGATCTGGGTCTTCACTGTTTGCCTAGGACATGTGTACTATTCACATGTACACTGTTTGAAAAGCACGCCTATATGCGGGACTAGGGTTCAAAGGGTTAATGGGTAATGGTTGACCCAAATCTCCATGATAGTATGTCTCACCTATTATTATTATCATCCTCTGTATTTGATTTTGGACTAGATGTTGATGTAGCCACACTGGCATAGGTACGGTTCTTAGAGTCCATGATGCTGGCAGAACGGATCTTCACTGGGAAGTTTTCTTTAATCCACTTCCTATACGTATCTACTTCATCTGTCACTCTCACAATGCGCCCAAGAATGCTGCAGAGAAAACGAAATACTGAATCTAAAATTCATGAATATCTAACATTCATGTCAAGCTGTGAAAGCGAAAAGGTTCTAAACTTCTGCATTTAAATTGCATGTCATTAGAATCTTTCCATTTTCATCCCTCAATATGATATGATAATCTATTCCTCCACTGAAGAAAATAGCTTAAACAGCATTGAATATGCACCACAATATTTTTTTTTTTTATCTTAGCAGAAGGTAGCTTAAAGCAAAATGCTTTGTCACCTGTCTTCCAAACTAGAAACGAGATAGCAGGGGAGTGATTAGTCCTTATTGAAACCCCTACACAATCAGTGGTTGACTAAATGCTGGTTAATCATCAAACCTTATTGATTACTGAACACCAGGGGCTTCGTACTACAAAAACGGTCTAAGTCAAAAGTTTTTTTTTATCCATTTAATTTCTGATTTTTCCATCTAATCCTGTCTTGTGACATCTCTTTGGAATCGTCTTTTCACAAGACAGGCTGAGATGGAGAAACAAATAATAATTGAGACTTTAATCATCTGAATTACGACAACATTTGTCGTACAAAGTTTTATGAAACAGGCTCCAGTTTCAGTTTGCTCCAGATAGGTGGGAGTAAACTGAACAAATCCAACATTTTCTCACTCGTGTCAGCACCAAATCCTATGGTGTTACTACTCATTTGAATCGTCTCAAAGAGACAATTCTAATGACGATGGTTTAATGCAGACATAAAGATTTTAATTTTTGAAATGCCCCCCTTATCTAGGGCCCGGAAATGATGATATATGAGGACTCCTTACCTTTGACATCCTTTTAGCAGGTGTTCATTCTGAGGGGCCAGGGCGTAAGTTAGCACCAAGTAGGCATACTCGAATGCCTGTTTCACTTGCATAGCACCATACGAACTTCTGCCAATGTCATTGCCTGGATAGAAGAAGAAAAATACTATAGTAAAACAAAATCATAGAACCCATGAAAGAAGAAAGAAATACTTCAGTAAAATCTCTCTATGATGACAACTATATTGTGTAAATTATTAGGTTTTTGCATCAGGTGACTGCTTAAAGCAAGGTGACAGTAAAGCAGAAAGCCCCGTTAGGAACTACTTTTTGTTTTACTGTCACCTTACTTGCTTTAAGCTGTTAAAGCAAGTTGACAGTAAAAAAGATTCTGTGTTTATGTCACCTTTCTTTCTTTAAGCTGTCACCTATCTTTTATACAATCAATTCTAATCTGTTTGACACTAGGTCTATATACATATTTCTTTTTACTATTACTATTTTACCATTATTATTTTTATAACACTAATTTAGTTTTCCTGCACAGTAAGGATTAAATCAGACATAAATTTTGCAAAGAAAAGTCAAACTGAAGCTACACCTTGCAAAAATTAAGTTGTAATAAAATGGGTGAATCTGTCATACCAGGTGTGAGAGGGTCCTCTATACATAACAGAGAAGGACGGTGGCCATTGTCCATTTCTCTAGTGATGTCATCTTTAGGGACGTACGCACCACCATCCTTGATGCGAATTCCTGTGTTGAGATAGTTAAAGTTTCTGCCATAAAGCTCAAAAAACTCAATCAGCAGTATACCAAGGTTGATGTTTGGGTCTGTGGCATCTTCCCTTGGATGGAGCTGAAATATTAAATTAAAATAATTACAGACTAACTAAATTGTGTTATTTATAAGGTGTTAAAGAGAGTTGACTGCTTAAAGCAAGGTGACAGTAATTCAGAAAGCTCCTTCAGGAGCTGTCTGTTTTACTGTCACCTTGCTTTAAGCTGTCACCTGTATTTAATACAACCAGTAAGCCTTCTTTTTTGTGGTCGTAATAGAGGTTTTACTGTTTCTCACAATTATTTATGTATTTGTACTCAACAGTTTCAGCATTTGGGACAACATTTTTCAGTAAGCATATTGATCTGAATTTTACAAAGGTTAGACACCAGTGTACTAAGTCTTCGTGAACTGATTAGATCTAGATCAAAAGTCATGTAATTTTTTGTCTTTCGGAGTACAAACTTTGTCTCTTGAATTGTTTAAGTAACTGCTACAAATATATTTATTACAATATAAAGAAATCGTAAATTTTAGAATTTTGAGCACATTGCTAGCTAGAATGTGTTGCCAGATTTTCTACTTTTTCCTTTTTAGCTCGCCTATTCAGAGAATGGGGGGGCTTACGGAATCACCCCAGCGTCGGCGTCGGTTTTTCATGGTTAAAGTTTTGGGGTAAGTGTTGTAATGCACTAACACTACATGAAATATTTGCATTAGGAAGCTGATATTTGGAATGGAGGTGCTCTGTGGGTTGAACATTGTTGTTGTGTAGTTAAAATTTAAAAAAAAAGTTAAATTTAGTCAAAATTTCACCTTTTGTGGACTAAGGTTTTTCGGCTGATTTCTCATGGTTAAAGTTTTGGGGTAAGTGTTGTAATGCACTAATACTACATGAAATATTTATATTAGGAAGCTGATAATTGGAATGGAGGTGCCCTGTGGGTTGAACATTGATGTTACGTAGTTAAAATTAAAAATAAAAGTTAAATTTAGTCAAAATTTCACCTTTTGTGGACTTAGGTTTTTCGGCTGATTTCTCATGGTTAAAGTTTTGGGGTAAGTATTGTAATGCACTATTACTACATGAAATATTTGTATTAGGAAGCTGATATTTGGAATGGGGGTGACCTGTGGGTTTAACATTGATGTTTCGTAATCAAAATTTAAAAAAAAGTTTAAATTTAGTCAAAATTTTACCTGTTGTGGAGTTTTAGGACTGAAATTTCAAAGTTAGTTATGGAGTAAGTGTTGGAATATCAATGTCCTGATACACTTTTCTTTTGATTGTTACCTATTTAAGAAAGGTTTAATTAGGCGAGCTTTGCTGTTCTCCGACAGCTCTTGTTTATTATGATATCTAAAATAACAAACAAGAAGTCACATCAAATCATGAGATGACTACAGACATGGCAAGGGCTGTATGTATGTACCTGAAGAAAGCTGACAGTGAGCAGAATGAGACTGTAGGACGAGATTCCACCAGTGAACACTTCATTAAGATCACGCTGTAGCAGGAACTGTTTCAATACTAGCACCAGGAACTTGAGGGTTGGATACTCTTCCATGAATTTCTGCAAGGAAAACAATACACATGTTACATATCTGTGTCAAGTATATACCGTCAATGCTGCAATTCACTGATACAAGCTTGTGTTTTAGACCTTTCCTTTATGACTTTCCAGCAGGGCAGTGTTTTAAGACAGGTGTTTGCTTAAAATAGGCTTAAAGTAAAGCAGAAAACCCCTTGAGTAGTTTTCTACTTTACTTTCAGCCTTCTTCAACCCTTTACTCCATAGCCTGTTTCCAGTTTTGAAAACATGTCCCCACATAAAGCAGGTTGAAAGTTAAGCAGAATGCGCCTTAAGGCACATTCTGCTTTACATTCATCCTGCTTTTAGTGGTCAACAGTCTTCACAATTAGACACAGGTTATGGAGTTAAGGGTTAATTACTAATTTGATGATGATAAAGGTTTTCATAAACAGCAACAGAAACTGTAACTTTTGTAGTAAATTACTCACCATAATGAGTTTGGCACTTTTCACACTATTCTGGACGTTGAAGCTGATATCCACCTTCACATCTGTCTGTGAGTCAGTCAGCTTTACAATGGGTACCTGAAACAAACATCACATTGATGTTATACAGTGTTCCCTCCCTACAACGACTCCCTCCTTTCAATGACCCTTGTCGCAGTTCCCTTATAAAGAAATTTTCACTGCTGCTATATCGTCTTCTTAAAACTGTTGTCTGCTGTTTTTCTCAATGTTACATAATGGACATATTGACAGAAAAAACTTAATGACGAGTGACAAACAGCTTGAATCAAGATCAGACGCCGTGTTACGCGGCGTCTGGTATTGATTCAAGCTGTCTGCAAATGTAAGCCAAGTCTTACATTTCCCTCCCTATAACGACTCCCTCTGATCTGTGTCTCCAATTGGGTGTTGTTGTAGAGAGGGAGCGCTGTAATTGATTACACCAAAACTGGAGCGCTGTAATTGATTACACCAAAACTGAACAAAGTAAGAAACAGCCCAGGCCAACTTAAATATATGAATTTTAAATGTATAAATACAATAGAGAAATAACCTTTCAATTTAACCCTTTAGTTCATAGTTTCTTTTTAGTGATGAATAATGGAGACCACTTAACCCTTTACCTTATAGAAGCGCCTTTTAGCAGATATGATTTATTCCTCCGCTGAAGAAAATAGTTCCAATTTAATCAGTAATGAATATGTATTATGGGTAATATTTTCTAGATTATAGCACATGATAGCTTAAAGCAGGCTGAAAGTAAAGCAGAATGCGCCCTAAGGCGCATTCTGCTTTACTTTCAACCTGCTTTAAGAAGTCACCTATCTTAAGTACAAGTAATAGGCTATCAGGTAAAGGGTTAAAGCAGGTTGAAAGGAAAGCTGTTCTGTTTTACTTTCAGCATGCTGTTAGCTACCATCTGCTTGAATATAGAAAATATTTCTTATGATACACATTCATGACTGTATAAAGCGGAATTATTATCTACAGTGAATGAATTAAAGGTGTATTTATGAGATAATGGGTAAAAGTCATCTTTAAGACCTTTATAAACAGATTGGATCCAGATTAGGCCCACTTAATGTCAAGATCTAACCTGTTTGTCACTCTAATCCTGTATCTCATCATATATAGAGAGTAATTGCTTTAAGTAGTAACATCTCTTCAAAACTAGAAAACAGACTAAGGGGTAATGGGTGAAAACAGATTTATGGTATTGATATCATCAGGGCTCCAGATAAGAGGGGGTTAACTGAAGCAGTCCAACATATTCTCATTCATTTTAGCACAAAATCCTATGGTGTTATACTCATTAGAATCGTCTCTTCGAGACGATTCTAATGAGTAGTGACACCATAGGGTTAAAAGCAAAAATAAAGATTTATTTTTTTTGAAATACCCCCCTTTCCTGGAGCCCTGTGTCATGATAGTTTTTGTGAACTTACCGAAGCCTTGTCCAGGACCTTGATGTTAGTTTTGGTGGTAATACCTTTCTCTAGGAGAGCCTCCTCTAGAGTATACAGAGGCAGCTTCTCCCACTTGCCAAACACCACAAGGTCAATGTCACTGTAAAACACACACAACAAATTGAACAATCAATACCACACTATTACAGTAAAACCTCTCTATTGAGACCACTAGATTTTGTTAATTATTGGGTATTTAAGGCAAGGGACTGCTTAAAGCAAGGTGACAGTGAAACAGAAAGCTCCTTTAGGAGCTTTTTGTTTCACTGTCACCTTGTTTGAAGCTGTCACCTGTCTTTTATACAACCAATTATCCTTTGTTTTAGTGGTAGTAATAGTGAGGTTTTACTGTATCATGCAAATGTGAAAACAGTTAAGACAAACCTGTATTTATCTATCACTTGAAAGAATAGATTATTGGCAGTATATTACCCTTACTAGGCTGGATAACCGAACAAATCCAGCATTCCTCATTCATTTCAGCACCAAATGCTATGGTGTTACTACTCATTAGAATCGGCTCAAAGGTATGATTCTAATGTCAGAGTAGTGACACAATAGAGTTTTATGCAGTAATAAAGATTTTAATTTTTGAAATACTCCCCTTATTTGGAGCGCTTCAGTCATTTTAGGGAAGGGATATCAGGACTATTTCATTGAATGACCACTCAACAAAGGCTTGCCTGTACTGTGCTAACATTTACTGGATATCTCATCAGACTTTTGCGAAACAAGAATATATACAGAGCAACAGATATTAACGGGTTGTTTTTCAAAACTTAAAATTAGGGATGTCAACGAATACCAAAACGCTATTCGAATATTCGAAAGTTCTATCCGAATCGTATGTTCGTAAGTTTCTTGAATAGTAAAGAGGTAATTTAGATGATATCCCGTAAAGCTTCTCTCGCGGCATACTTATAGTGTAAGCATTCAGTCAAAGCAGACTTGAATCGATTTAATTTTTGATTTAGTTCCAACCAAGAAGATGCCTGGATATTATTTATTTGGCGTTGAGTTTTGCAATGAAACCATTTTTTTCGAGTTACAGAGTACATGTTTACCTGCGAGTAAGCGTCACGGTGCCATGATCTAAGCCTTTTTGTAAAATTCACTATTTGTCTTTTTCAGCAATTCACATAACAAGAATGGATCAGTTTATCAAGATTCAGGAGATTTTGAATGGTTATTAAAAGCAAAGAAATGTACGACTTTGTTATCACTTAATAAGTTATTGTACTCCATTAACCGTTCCTGAACCAAATTTTTGACCCATTTGTATTTTTAAAATGAATAGATACAGCGCTGAAAATGTTATCTGCGCTCATCGTTTCTTTCTTCTTTGAAATGTATATCTTCTGTTGAACAATTACCAAACTATATAATTACTTTAAGCCAAGACACGGTATTTCTTTTGGCTATCTATTCTGCTTGGTTAATCGTAAAGCTGATAATTATACATGTCGTGCATTACTGCTCTTGATTGACAGTTTCTGTAACCAATCATAAGCAAATGCTTTTCAAGCCATAACAAACTGTCTATCAGTATGATACAATGATTGGATAATGAAAATATCATTGTTTCATGCCAGTGTGATAAAATTACATAATCCGTGATAACAGTGTACTGTTTATCTGAAATTGCGTGGGATGATAGCCAATTAGCGACACCCCCTCTACCCGCTACATAATCGGGGTCCGTGAATTATACACTGACGTAATGGAAGTTTCAAACAAACACAATGGGTCTTTAATCGCGTATTGTTTTCTTAAGCCTAGACGGGTAAACCGTGAATGATGCCCATCATACATGCTATAGGTGTCACGCAATATCTTACCATTGACACTTGTTGTAAAAACAAACTTTTAACGCTAACGGGGGTGCTAAAAATCGATTTAACTGGCAATGATTCATGAACGCAGAACAGTATCAAAACAATTTTGTTCTAAATTTTTTTTTTTTTAAAAACTCGATCCGAATAGTGATCTTCTATCCGAATATAGAGACGATTCTAATGAGTAGTAACACCATAGGATTTGGTGCTTAAATGAGTGAGAAAATGTTTGATTTGTTGAAATAACTACCTCTTATCTGGAGCCCTGTATATACATCATTACCAAAACAAGACTCTAGATAAGAGGGAGTACACTGAACAAATCCAACATTTCTTACTAAATTCAGCAGCAAATTCCATTGGTGTAGCTTCCTATTAGGCAAGTAGGCACGTGCCTACACTTTTTTTCAGAAGTCCAAAAAATAAAAAAGGGTAAAAATGCAGAAAAAGCAATAAAATTGACATCTAAGGGGGATTAGAGGTGAATCCCAAGTATTTTTACATAGATTCATGTTAGTATTTTGCCATTATCAAACGCGGGAAAAGACCTCAGAACGCACCTAGAGACTATCTAGGAATAAAAATTTCCCGAGGGAGCATACCCCCGGACCCCCCTAGTAAGAACGCATACACTTATTAATTGGTCTAATCACCCCGTTGGCACGCATGTACAATTGTACATGTAGCTGCCTTATGCAAAACACGCGCTACCGCGTACACACTGTCCTCATACTTGCGACAATTCAAAAAGTGGAAGAAAAATGCAATAAAATAGGGATAGGTGGTGTTAGAGTCTAACTTAGAGTTTAATGGAAGACAATCTGTCAACAATTACATTATAATAACCTGGAACAGAAAATTTATGTCATTTTCAGCCGAGTTTTTACACGCGCAAAAAAAGTCCTCAGAACAAGCCAGAGGCTATCTAGGAATCAACCCTCCCCAATCCCCTCCTAGTAAGATTCATAAATTGGTATAGTTACTTTGGATTTCATACGGACCTGTAGTGTGGTCGATCAATTTGTCCCATAAAGAAAATTACATCCAAATAATTTCAAGTAGCGAGTATGTTAATGAAAAAAATACGGTATCAGACCCTATGATATACTAATTGACGTGGGGTTGTTTTTTTGGTGAGTTTTTTCAAGAAAATATGCAGACATATTCCTTTGCAAAAAATTAAAATTGTCTGTTGTTTGAAGCTTTTCATTTCATTAATTCTTCATATAAATGTCCTCCCAGACCCTCCTTAAATGCGTCTACAGTATTGTAGAACTCAAAATTTTCACGGGGGAGCATGCCCCCGGACCCCCCTAGAAAAGATATGCCTACACTTCCATTTCGGCCAAGCTACGCCCCTGAATTCTATGGTGTAACTTCTCATTAGAATTGTCTCGAAGTCACGATTCTAATCAGTAGTACATGTACCACCATAGGGTTAAATACAGAAATAAAGATTTCAGCTTTTGGAATACTCCCCTTATGTGGAGCTCTACATAATTATATCCCCTCCTGCTCAGTTAGCATTCAAATATTTATGCATACATACATATAGGTGGTTTACAATTCATGTTTCTTGCCACTTAATATTTATCATACTAACAGCAATTGATACTAACACACTCGACCACAAATTGTAGATAAACAACTCTGTGACATTTGAAATACAATCCATTATCGGCTTTAAAACTGAGAGAGAATAAATCCCTTAGGTAGTTCAATCTCCGCTCAAACAAAGTAAAAACAAGTATCCATATAGGTACATTTTTTTTATTTAACCCTTCTCCTGCTGAGTATTCATATAAAACCCTGCCCACTATGAGCATCTATCATCTGAACTATTACATTGTCTAATAAAATTTAGAATTAACCCTTCTCTCTCTGAATATTCACATAAAACCCTGCCTACTATGAACATACAATGTCATCTTTTAATGCCGTTTTACGTCTTTTTTTTTTGCTCCACTAAAGAAAATAGTTACATTTTATAGTCATGAATATATACCATAAGAAATATTTTCTGTATCCTTGCAGATAGGAGCTTAAAGCAGACTGAAAGTAAAGCAGTATGCGCCTTAAGGCTTCAACCTGCTACAAGTGGTCATCTGTCTTCAATACTAGAAACAAGCTATGGGGTAATGGGTTAACTGAACTAATACATTGGCTAATAATATTTAAGACTGTCTTTCCCAAGAAGGGAGCTCAGATTCATGTCAGACATATCCTACAAGACAACAGTGTAGACCCTACTCAGACAAAATCTGTCTGAGTAGGGTCTTCACTGTTGTCAATAAGTGCAGAGCTCCAGAAAAGGGGAGTATTTCAAAAAAATCTTTATTTCTGCATTGAATCCTATAGTGTTACTATCCATTAGAATTATCTCGAAGAGACAATTCTAATGAGTAGCTACACCATGGGATTTAGTGCTGTTATATAAGTGAGAAAATGTCTGATTTATTCAGTTTACTCCCTCTTATCTGGAGCCCTGATAACCCATTGACCCAAAGCTTATTTCAGATTCTAGTTTTCAAAACAGGTAAACACTTAAAATAGGTTGAAAGTAAAGCAGAATGCGCATAAGGGCGCATTCTGCTTTACTTTCAGCCTGCTTTAAGCTATCATATGTTTGAATATATAAAACATTTCTTATTCTGCATAATATATTTTCTTCAGTGGAGGAATAAAGTAGTCGTAAAAAGGCGTATTTGTGGAGTAATGGGTTAAGATATTGGTATAATACTTTTACTAATAGCAGGAGAGGGTTAAACAGAGACGGAAGAAGGATTACTGACAACGACTTCCTTCTACACTTACCTTGTGGGTAGGTACAGCTTGGTACGAAAGCTTCCAAATATCTCAACCTGAAACATATATCACAAACATTGAACATTCAAACATCTCATAGTTAACACATATGCAGTTAAATGTAGCTATTAACTCTTTACTCCATAGCCTGTTTCTAGTATTAAAGATAGGTGTCCACTTAAAGCAGGCTGAAATTAAAGCAGAATGTGCCTTAAAGCGACTCGCAACCAGATGGTGCATTAAAAATAGTAATTTGTAAATATGTGTCAAACGCTTATATAAATGGTAAAGAATTAGTTTAGGATAAGAAATTCTGTTTAAAAAAAATGAATTTCAATAAAAAAAAATATTGGTCTCTGGTGGGATTCGAACCCATGGCCCGGCATTGGCGGACAGAAGGCAAAATAGGGGAAACCGCTTAGACCAATGGACCACGGAACTATCCGTTTATCTCGGATCGATTTAATGTATTTCAATGTGTTGCGGTCGAAAGTGCATACAACTTCGTAATTCGGCTCGTGTTTATGTCTGAGCCCGTGTAGAGAAGCAACAGCAACAACTATACCGTCTACTAGTCGGTATAGAAAAACGATGGAAAATATCTAAAAATCTAAGATTCGGTGACGATTCTTGAGACTATTTTTGGACTGATCATATTTTTTTAATGTCAGAAGCCAAATAATGCCACAAATTTGCTTTTATTTGAGTATTTTATTTTATTTTGACAAGTACACCATCCGGTTGCGAGTCGCTTTAAGGTACATTCTGCTTTACTTTCATCCTTCTTTAAGCTACCATTTGCTAGGATATATAAATGATCTCTTATGGTATATATATATACATTACTGTATAAAGTGAAAATGTTTTCCTTCAGTGGAGGAGTAAGTGAAAGGTGTAAAAAATGTGGGGTAATGGGGGTTAAGACCAGTCAGACTGGTTGTTTTAACTCACTAAATGGCAGTGAACCCAAGAGATTATAATTATGTAGACCACTGGTTTTTTTGACCACTCAACATCCCCCCTCCCCACACAAACATACAATAGTTCTTAGCACCTTTTAGCGTAATCATGTAATTTTGTACCCTTTTAAACAATCATGATTATCTATATCCTAGCAGATGGTAGATTAAGGTAGGCTGAAAGAAAAGCAGAATGGGCCTTACTACGCATTCTGCTTTACTTTCAAACTGCTTTAAATGGTCACCTGTCTTCTAAGCTAGAAACCGGCAATGGGATAAAGCTTATTGAAAATAATAAAGCAGAATGTGCTTAAGGTGCATTCTACTCCTTTACTTCCAACCTGCTTTAAGTGCTCACAACATCTGCTAGGGTACTGAAAATATTTCTTATACAGAATAATCATGATTGGTTAAAGACTTAAAGTGGAGCTATTTTTTTCATTAAAATTCAATGAAGATTAATTTTAAAAGAGTGTAAAAAAGTTTTAACTATGAAGTAATGGTTAAGATGTGACAAGGCTTTCCTTACTAATCAAAACATCAAGCATGATAGAGACTTCAAAGATTTCAGCGCTTCTTTTCAATATTTGAATTATCTTGGAAAGAGATGTATTTTGAGCCTTGCTTCTTAATAAATCTATTTCCTATAGTAAATTCATTCTTGAATCCAATATTTTAAGCATTTCAGTTATTTTGCCCCCAGACCTTCCTTCACGCTCGAACATTCCGGCGTAAAATTGGAAAATTAATGGCATGAGCTATAAAGAGTACTATGGAAAATAAAGACGGCAAGAATTAATCTAGCTTTAAATAGATACTGTCACAATCCTCTTTAAATGTCAGAAGTACAAGAGACATCTTAACTCTTTGCATGCTTGGTATATTTTTTCGTCTGCAACATTTGTCGTCTGCTATTGTTCAAAAAAAAGAATTTTCAAAATTTCATTGAAATTCAGGGTCAGAATGGCAAATAGTTTGGACCCTGATGAGCCGCCGCATTACGCGGCGTCTCATCTGGATCCAAACTGTTTGCAAAGGCAATCACTGTGGTGGATATATCCGCCGCTAGCATGCAAAGAGTTAAACATGATATCTTCTTACCCCTTTCCCTCCGTAGCAAACAGTGGAAATCAGCTTATGAAAATATACATGTTTAAATTAGGTGACTGCTTAAAGAAAGATGAAAGTAAAGCAGAAAGCTCCTAAAGGAACTTTCTACTTTACTTTTATCTTGCTTTAAGTTGTAACAAGTATTTAATATTATCATTGAATCAACATTTGTGTTGCTTTCATGGAAGAGAAAGTAGGGATGGGTGTCCTAAAGTGCTTCTGAGAACTAAAGGGTTAAAAATGTATATGTATACACTTATACTACCAGCTGGACTTGACAGGCATCATTGGCATTAACCTTTTACTCCACAGCCTGTTTTTAAGTTTTGAATAATACAGGGGACCACATAAGCTGGTTGGGGGTAAAGCAGAAAGTTCCTGAGATTTAAGGCATATTCTGCTTTATTTTCTACCTGCTTTAAATTACCATCTACAACAATATAGAAAATATTACTGATGATACAAAGCGGAACTATTTTCTTCAGGAGGAATATTTTTGGAGTAATAGGTAAGGTCAACTGCTGTAGGAGACATTTGGTGACTAAATGTACTGGAGTTCTACATGGTCTGTAACTTAAGTCAGCTTTTTTTCCTATCATCTTATAAATGTATACGCTCTGTCAGAATGGAAACATTTCATGTCATTTACATGATCTTCTAAAACAATTATTGTGAGATTATTTTTTTCCCTACTATTACCAGCTACAAGAAAGCATGGGTTCTGATCTGATGCCAAATAACCCAGCAGCTGATCTGCATGCAAACAGACTTGTACATTCCTGCTTGTTGACTAGACTAGAGCATGGCTTATCACAGAATGAGACAAATCTTTTTTTAACTCTTTGCATACTGGGTAATTTTTGTCGTCTGCAACAATTGTCGTCTGCTTCTGTTCTAAATTAGAATTTTTCCAAATTTCTTTTAACCCTTTACCTGATAGCTTATTTCTAGTATTGAAGATAGGTAACCACTGAAAGCAGGTTGAAAGTAAAGCAGAATGCGCCTTAAGGCGCATTCTGCTTTACTTTCAGCCTGCTTTAAGCTATCATGTGCTAGAATATAGAAAATATTCTCTATAATATATATTCATGACTGATTAATTTGAAACTATTTTCTTCAGCGGAGGAACAAATTAGATGCGCTAAAAGTCGCTTCTATGGGGTAAAGGATTAAATTCAGTGTCAGAATGGCAAAAAGTTTGGATCCTGATGAGACGCCGCGTTACGTGGCATCTCATCTGGATCCCAACTGTTTGCAAAGGTTATGCCTGTGGCAGCTATATCCACATCACAGAATGAGACAAATCTTTTTTTAACCTAGATAATGTAAGAGAGTGTACAGCCTTGGCTGAAATCTACCAATACAATCTGTAACATCGTGCAACAAGCTGGAAGCCAAACCAATTGGTTACAGCTTATTCTTGACATTGAATTCTCTATTAGCTGAATTTGATGCTTCTTGAACAGTGTAGACCCAGGTCAGACAGCTCCTGAAGGAGCTGTCTGATCTTGGGTTTATACTGTTTTCTTATAGTATCAGACTGGCTCGAGTCCGATAGGATGCTTCTTGAAAACAGTGTAGACCCTGATCAGACAGCTCCTTCAGGAGCTGTCTGAACAGGGTCTTTATTATATGCCTTCGTATGATATCGAGCGTTTCCGCGTGTATCTGCAGAGTAAAATACAAGAGTCTGTATCAGCCACCTTGTATCAGCCACTTTGTATTTTACTCTGACGTCGCTTTCGATTTAACGTGACGTCATTTACGTACATGTACGAGTGCCGCGTTATTCTTTGTGGCATACAAAACTTCTCGTTCTGCTTCAAATAAGTAATAAATTTTGGATGTAAAATGATTTAAACAACTATTTAGTTGTTTCTGATTTGTATTCAAGGCATATAATAAACACATTACCAGTTGGCAGTGCGCAACAGAGTGTTGCATTTAGCTCTCGACGTTTTTGGCGGAACAACCGATCAGACTCGCGCCAAGGCGCTCGTCAGATCGGCTATTTCCGCCAAAAACGTCTCGAGCTAAATACATCACTCTGTATCGTACTGTCAACTGGTAATGTGTATATACTGTTTTCTTATAGTATCAGTCTGACTCTAGCCCTATCAACTTTACTTTGCTTTGCTTTCAACTTTACTTTCATCTTCTTTTAACCCTTTCCCCCATAGAAGCGACTTTTAGCGTATTTCATTTATTCCTCCACTGAAGAAAATAGTTCCAGTTTATACCCTCATGAACAATTACCCTTACAAAATTTTATATTTTATATAGCCTAGCAGATTTTAGCTTAAAGCAGGCTGAAAGTAAAGCAGAATGTGCCTTAAGGCACATTCTGCTTTTCTTTCAACCTGCTTTAAGTGGTCACCTGTCTTCAAAACTAGAATCAGGCTATGAGGTAAAGGGTTAAGTTATCAACCATCGTATACACAGATGGATATGGGAACTTGTCTGCACTTTTGACTTTGGAGTAACAAGTTTTTCTTCACAGTCTAGGGATTGAACTTGAAAAGCTGGGGTATTTAATACGGCCACTCACCTCTGCATCAGACCACAGACCGTGGATGACGTTTGTGATTCTCTCCACAACATCTGCTCTCATACTGGCCTCCTCCTGAGTCGGGGACATGTATTCAAAGAAGTCCTTAATTTCCTCATGTAACCTGAAAAATACAAGCAATTTTATAAGTTAACTTTTCTCCCACAAGTAATTATATCCTATGATTTTTAGCATGCTTGTAAGAAGATTAGGTCGGTTTATGCAGCCGCCCCTGCATATGTGTTGTTTAAGACGTTAGCCTGTTTCTTGTTCTGAAAACAGGTGACTACTTAAACTTAAAGCAGGTGGAAAGTAAAGCACAATTTGCCTTAAAGAGGCATTCTGCTTTTATACAAGCCTGTTTTAAACTACAATTGGCTAGGATATAGAAATTATTTCATATGTTGCATACCCGTACTCAGAACTTTGAAGTGAAACTTTTTTTATTTGTGGAGAATTATTTTAAAGGCGTAAAAATGCACATTTAAGGTGTAATGGGTTATGATTTACATGCAAGTGTTGAGACAAATTTATTATATAGGATATACAGCTCTTGCTTTAAAGACATTTCCTGACCTACTTTAGGTGATAACAGCTAGTCAGGCAGTTCCCATGCAAAACGCATGCATCTTGTGCACATACCTATAGCATACAGAACCACTGAAGAGTATTGTGTGAGGCCGAATTCAAGTATTTGATAGTTTGGTTAGAAATACCCATTGAAAAAGCTCTTTAGTATGAGTATATCAGGGCCTGTCCAGGGAAAGTTAGATGGTCATGGCATTATTGGCAAAAGCTGCATGCTTTTACAGTTACTTTCACGTCTGTCGAGTACAGAGGGGGGGGGGGGGGGGGGGGGGGGGGGGGGGGGGTTGGGGGAAACGGGTTTCAGCCTGCTTTAATCTACCATCTCCCGAGGAAATTAAGCATTATATTGACTTCAGATGATTAGCCAACTTAAATATGCCATATATGAAAATAAGTATGGCTCCATTATCCCCAATCTAAAATGCCCAGGGCTATTACATATTTAACATTGAAAAATTGAAAACTCTTGAGTGACTAGTTATAATAAACAAAACTCTTTGGATGCTTCCTTGCTAAGAAGTGCATGTATCTTCCAAACTTGTCTGCTACAGTTCTAACATTAGATTTTTTCTAAATTTTCTTTTCAAAACAAGGCCCAAGTGTCAAATGGTTCAGATATTGATGAAACGCAGTGTTACTCATACTCAACCTCTTTAATATCTGGACACATAACCCCATAAATACACCTTTTTACGCCTCTATTCTTCCACTAAGAAAATAGTTGCAATAAATAGTAAATAGAGTCAAGAATATGCACCATAAGAAACTATAAACAGGCTATAGCGTAATGGGTTTAAGGTAATCAGTATTTGGTTGTTAACATGCAAAGAATTACGCCAGTGACTAAATTGATATGCATGCCATCACTGCTGCACTTCTTTATAGCAGGGTTAATTGGTGCACCATAGTTAGCCAAGACGGATCACGGATCGCGCCAAACCGAAATAATCACAGGAAGTGAGAATGTTTTATGTTCAAAAAGATATCGAAGGAAACTGTTTCAACTCTTATCTCGTTTTTTATCCTATACCGGTAGATATGGGTCAGAATGTCAAATCATACGAGAAACAATTAAAAACATGTCCATTTGTGATTAGCATTACGACAGGTAGTGAAGACGTCACTTGTATGCCAATGAGCAAAGTTTATTCAGTCGAACTTCGGTATCTCAAACTTGCTTAACTAGAATTTTCCCCCTTTTCTACAGTTGAATTTCATTATTTCTAGATGGCTTCAGTCGAACATATCCTTATTTCAAAGTTAAAACGTGGCAACTTTGAAATACGGTTATGTTCGACTTCAGCGAATTCAAGATATTGAAGTTTGACTGTACTTTCTTTAACCTTTTTAATGCATTATTTGAACATCCAGGAATCTTCCTTTAAAGTTATAAGCTTACACTGATTCATGAGGGGATGTGCATATACTACTTAAAAGTAAAATAAGAGTGTAGGGACTGATCAGCGAGCTCTGAAAGCCCTCTGATCAGACTCTAAACTGTCCACAAAGAATACTGTTTTATATAAATTCAGAGTTGGTGTTATCTCTTTCTTATTAACCCTTTCCCCTATAGGAGCGCCTTTTAGCGAATATGATTTATTCATCCGCTGAAGAAAATAGTTCCAATTTTATCAGTCATGAATATATATTACAGGGAATATTTTCTATATTCTAGAACATGAAAGCTTAAAGCAGACTGAAAGTAAAGCAGAATGCGCCTTTGGGCGCATTCTGATTTACTTTCAACCTGCTTTAAGTAGTCACCTATCTTAAGTACTAGAAATAGGCTATCAGGTAAAGGGTTAAGCATGCATGCACTGGCATAAATTAATTTGCAAATAGTTTGGACCGTCACCCAATAAATCAGGTTAACTCTTAGCATGTTAGCTGTGAAACCATGGTAACCTTTGCAAACAGTTTGGATCCTGATGAGATGCATCTGTGTGACATCTGATCAGGATCAAAACTGTTTGACATAATATTGTGCCCCTGTTTTGAAAAAAAAAGTTGAAAAATCTGTTTTTTAGACAGTAGCAGACGAAAAAAATACCCATCATGCAAAGAGTTATAGGGAGAAGATGGGATGAAAGATATTTATTGGTGCAGTAACTCTGGGCATTTTCAACATTTTTTAACTCCAACATCAGTCCTGTTTTGAAGACAAGTGAACATTTAAAGCAGGATGAAAGTAATAGAGGAGAATGTGCCATAAGGTGCATTCTGCTTTGCTTTCAGCCTGATTTAAGCTACCATCTGCAAGAATATAGTTCTAAAATATTTCTTACAGTACATATTCATTCTGCATTAATTTAACCCTTTGAACCCTAGTCCCGCATATAGGCGTCCTTTTCAAACATAGAACATGTGAACAGTATACTTGTCCTGTGCAAACAGTGAAGACCCAGATCAGAGGGCTCCGAAAGGAGCCCTCTGATCAGGGTCTTCACTGTTTGTCATAAAGCCAAACATTGACAAAAACAATCCTTAAAAGTCAGAAATGGACTAGACTAAAATGGAAACTGGAATTGTCCATTTAAAGTTTCAGGGAGGAAAGAGTTAATGTATTCACCTCCATTTTGACACTAAGACATAAAATTTTATAACTACAAAACAAAGTTGACGAGAAACATACAGTTGTATTAAAAGATTTTATGTTGTTGTTGTTAAGACGATATTACACCAAAAAAAAGATGTTTATACAGTTCAACGCCGAAACATCCAGATGATTTTATTTCAAATACTAATTATCCCATATTTACGCCTTTTTACGCTTTTAATTGTTTCCTCAACTCTGAGGAAAATAGGTCCACATTTTATAGTCATTCTTATGTTCCATAAAAGTAAAGCAGAATAAGGTACAATGTACATTCTGCTTTACTTTGAAATTTCAGCCTGCTTTATGCTACCATCTCCCAGGATTTAGAAAATATTTGTTTTGTTTCTTAATTTTATACAACATGGAACCATTTTCGGAGGAATTACCGTAAAAAAAACATCAAAAGGCTTATATCTATGGAGTAAGAGTTAAAGTGAGTGTTACAATGTACTGTTAGCACACTGGAGTAACTTTATGTTGTTACAATGTATGAGCTAAGACAGGTGGTTTCCATCATGTTGCATAGTGACTCCTGTCTGGATTTCATAGAATAGACTGTAAAACATGATTTAGAACCCGGCCAAGGAATAATTCAGACAGGGCTCCAGATAAGTTAGAGGGAATAAATTGAACAATCCAACCTTTTCTCACTCATTTCACCGCCAAATCCTATGGTGTTACTACTCATTAGAATTGTCTCAAAGAGACAATTCTAATGAGTAGTGACACCAGTGTTAGTTTAAACAGTATTTAGAGTGTAACATAGTGTTCAAGGAAGAAATATATAACTCCCCTTCTCTGGAGCCCTGAATATGATGCTTTGAAAAATGTGTCTTTAACCCTTTCACTATTCTACATTGCCTTGGTCACTCCTTTTTCAGGCATTTGAATTGTATTCCTCACATAAATGCTTTTGCACATTCTAAACACATTGAGCCATAGTGAAAAGTAACAAATAGCATACTTGTCCATTACAACCTGCAATTCCTGAGTATTGTTTTTTCTTGTAAAAACTATCAAAATTTAACCCATTAAACACAATAGCCTGTTAACAGTTGTGAAGACAGGTGAAAACAGTATGCAAGTTGAATGTAAAGCAGAATGGGTCTAAGTCAGTAAGTGGGCAGTGTTTGATCTCTGTATGAAACAATCAAAATTTAACCCATTACCCCATAGCCTGAGTTTTGAAAGCAGATAACCACTAAAAAGGTAAGCAAGTTGAAAATACTGGTGAAGCAGAAAGCTCTAAGCTTTTAGATATGAATATTCAGAATATCAGATTAATACTATAGTATAGGCTAAGTGAATTTCATCAAATGCCGTCAATTGTCTGTATTTAAATTTTACTTCAATGTCTATAACTAATATAGAATATTCAACAAATTTCTGACAGTTTGAAACTTTGAACCTTGTCATGAATACATTTTACAATTTATTTGATCTGAATCTAGTACACATATCTGAATCAACATGAGTCGACCTTCACAATGTAAGGACTGGCCATCAATCTGACCGTGTCTTTATGTGACTTAACCCATTACCCCATAGTCTGTTTCTAGTTTTGAAAATAGGTGACCACTTAAAGCAGGTTGAAAGTAAAGCAGAATGCGCCGTAAGGCGCATTCTGCTTTACTTTCAGCCTACTTTAAGCTACAATGTGATAGATTATAGGAGAAAGTAATTCTTATCATACATATGATATTCATATCTGTATAGATAATAAATTGGTACTTTTTTTTCTCAGTGGAGGAATAAATTAAAGGTGTAAAAAGGTGTTTTTATGGGGTAATGGGTTATAAGGTCTATTGAGGCTATCTAACTTTAAAATGAATACATTTTCCAAATGATGCTTCCCATGATGTTAGCATATGAGTGTCTCATCAACATTTAAAATAGATTTATTTATAGATATTGCTTTTATTTGAATGACTATGTATTTATTTGAAAGATTACACAATCACCCTGTAAGCATTATAAGTACTATTGGGTTATACATGTATTACATTTGGCTGAAAGTAAAGCAGACAGCTCTTAAATCCTTTAATTTGTTCTTTTAATGTCAACTTGAATTTAGCTGTCACCTGCCTCAAGTTGGCTCAACTCACTGAAACCTTAAATTTCAAATGGATAATTCCAGTTTCCAATTTAGTCTAGTCCATCTTTACAATTTAGCATTTATTTTTTTTAGGGTTTTTTGTGCACGATTTTTTTTTACAGTATATACCCTTATAAGATGGCTCATATAAGAGCCCTCTGATCAGGATCTACACTGTTTGCATTATTCAGGGTTCCAGATAAGGGGAAGTAAACTGAACAAATCCAGCATTTTCTCACTTATTTCAGCACCAAATCCTATGGTGTTACTACTCTGAGTCTCATTAGAATCGTCTCTTTGAGACGATTCTAATGAGTAGTGACACCACAGGGTTTTAAGCAGAAATAGAGATTTTAATTTTTGAAATACTCCCCTTATCTGGAACCCTGATTATTATAGGATAATGGTACTCTTCACAGTACATTAATGACCAGCAATGAGGTGCACACACACATCTATGGATTAATGAGTTAAACCCTTTTTATTATAGTTCAGTAACCTTTAGTAAAGGTAATAAATCCATGACCTGAAAGTGTAGAAACACACAAAAACACCAAAATGTATGTGCCTGTGCTGAGGAACAATTTAATGGGTTAACAGGGCTCCAGATAAGAGCCAGTTAACTTCAAACAAATCCAATGTTTTCTCAGTCATTTCAGCACCAAATCCTATGGTGTTACTACTCATAACAATCGTCTCTTTGAGACGATTCTAATGAGTAGTGACACCATAGGGTTTAATACAGAAATAAAGATTTTAGAAATACTCCCCTTATCTGGAGCTCTGGGTTAATATTGTTTACTTCTAGAAAAAACGTCTATCCAATGATGAGTAACCATGAGCTTGTGACGTAAACACTCCAGAGCTGTGGTATTTACGTAGGCATGTTGTTTACCCACTCTAGCATGCTATTGTAATTTCTCATTATCACGCTTGTTTTATGTATTTTAGGCAGGTGGTTGCTTAGAGCATGGTGAAAGTAAAGCAGAAAGCTCCTGCAGGAGCTTTCTGCTTTAATTTCACCATGCTCTATAGCACTGCCACCTGACTTGAACATATTCAATCTTCTTTATATGAATGTTTGTCGTAGTATTTGGGCTTTACAGTAATGAGTATGTATGTTTTGTGTGACTGAGTAACCTGTAGTGGTTTTGCCCTTGAATGTGGGAAAACCAGACATTTACAAACTGTTTCTGATTGATAAAGACCTTTAATAGCTCAAAATATGGGACTCTGGCTGCAAGCTGACACAGATTCAAACTTTTTACAACTTCAATCATACTTCTAAGAGTCATCAAGAAAGGGAAGAGAGAAAATTTCAGACTTTACAAAAGCTGACAAGCCACAGCATCAGATAGGTATTCAATGCTCCACAGTGTGACCCACTTGTAAAATTAGCAAGCACAAGACTGCCATATCATCTTGTCTCACTCTGTCAAGTTGTCAACAACAGAAATCAATTCAACACGGCTCCAGATAAGAGGGAGTCAACTGAACTAATCTAACATTTTCTCACTCATTTCAGAACCAAATCCTATGGTGTTACTACTCATTTGAATCGTCTCTGCTAGAATACAGACAATTTCTTAGAATACATATTTCTTGACTGTGAAAATTGTAACTATTCCTTCAGTGGAGGAATAAATTTAAATTGTAACAAAGTGTATTAACCCTTTACCTGACAGCCTAGTTATAATATTGAAGATAGGTGACTAAGGGACTCGCAACCGGATGGTGTACTTGTCAAAATAAAATAAAATACTCAAATAAAAGCAAATTTGTGGCATTATTTTGCTTCTGACATTAAAAAAATATGATTGATCAGTCCAAAAAAAGTCTCAAGAATCGTCAACGAATCTTAGTTTTTTTAGATATTTTCCATCGTTTTTCTATAGCGTCAGCATACTGTATAGTTGTTGTTGCTTCTCTACACGGGCTCAGACATAAACCCGAGCCGAATAAAGTACTATCAATCGCTACCAGTACCAGTGAAGTACGTTAATTCCCTACCATATTATATAGAGAGCGCTGGTAGCCGAGGGGGTTAAGACGTTTCCTCATTTTTCATGTTTGTCTCCGCATTGAGGGTCACGGGTTCGAATCCCACCAGAGCTTCTTCTTTTCTTTTTTTTAAATGCATTTTTAAACAGAATTTATTTTCCTAAACTAAATCTTACCCATTTATATAAGCATTTGACATATATTTACAAATTACTATTTTTAATGCTAAATCCGGTTGCGAGCCTCTTTAAAGCAGGTTGAAAGTAAAGCAGAATACGCCCTAAGGCGCATTCTGCTTTACTTTCAGCCTGCTTTAAGCTATCATGTTCTAGAATAAAGAAACTATTCCCTGTAATATATAATTATTCATGACTGATAAAATTGGAACTATTTTCTTCAGCGGAGGAATAAATCATACTCGCTAAAAGGCGCTTCTATAGGGGAAAGGGTTAATGGAATCAAGGGCTTGGGAATGCCAGATTTAGCAGAACTTGTGATAACTTACACTCCCTTATCTGACGCTCAGAGAAAATTTCCAATTGCCTTTTAGCCTAGATACCAGACAACCACATATTAAAGCAACAGTCCAAAAGATCAATGACACTTAGGCTAGGAGCAGCTTAATACAGAAAATCTTACTTTAACCCACCCTATAGATATGCATTTTTTATATCTTTAATTTATTCCTCCACTGAAGAAAGTCACAATTCATGTAGTAATGAAAAGACACCATAAGAAAAAGTTTCTATATTCTAGTGGGCTAGGGTTTACAATTAGTCCGCCACCAAAACCTAGGGTTATAGGAACGTAGCGTTAGGGTAAACTTTACAACATGTCCGCAGGTCTTTTGGGGTATTTTCGTGGAAATAAACTGGTCATCTCTTGTGACATTAACCCTTTCCCCCATAGAAGCGCCTTTTACGCATTCAGTTTATTCTTGCTCTGAAGAAAATAGTTCCAATTTATACATTCATAAATATGTATAATACAAAATATTTTCTATATTCTAGCAGATGATAGCTTAAAGCAGGCTGAAAGTAAAGCAGAATGCGCTTAAAGCGCATTCTGCTTTACTTTCAACCTGTTTTAAGTGGACACCTACATTCAATACTAGAGATATGCTATGGGGGAAAGGGTTAACTTGGCCATTTATTGTAACATTAATCTGGCCATTTCTTGTGACATTAACCTGACCATGAAAATGACAATTTTGGTGGTGGACTAATTGTAAAATTGCTCCATCGTAGTATATACAAACTGCGTTGGTTGGGGCACGTTGAGCGCAGCACAGGCTGGATTGCGTAAGTCCGACAGTTGAATGTTCCAGCAGAGAGGACCACCAGCAGACCCAAATTTTCTTGGGAGGATGTCGTTTAACGTGACAGAAAAACTCTGGGATTGGATCCTGTCAACCCTCATCACAGACAGGAATGGAGAGGAAGACTCAGATCGAGACTGGACAGTCAGGCCCCACCCTCAGCAGAGAATTAATTGTGGCCTGATCAACAAATAAACCGGATAGTGAGTGAGTGAGAAGCTTGAAGCAGACTGAAAGTAAAGCAGAGTGAGTATTCTGCTTTACTTTCAGTCTGCTTAAAGTGGTCACCTAATCAGCCTATCTTCCGAAGTAGAAACAGGCTATGAGGTAATGGATTAAATAGCCACCACCATATCAATTCTGAGACAGTCATGCTTCCTTGCTCAGAATAGCTGGTCACACACACTTGGTTCGAGTGCATTGAGGATTTTTGTGTAACAACTCTTATGGCTACTATGTCATTTACATGCCTTGAAATTGTTACAAAAGAGCAATATTTTTGTAAAGTTTCAAATTATGTCAACCAAATGAAATGTGAATCTGAAGAGTAGATTGTGCCAAGAACAGTAACACTGATTGTGCTGCCAGTTGAAAAGCTCCCTATTTCATATTGGGCAGTAAAGTTATTATGTTTTCTGAAAACTGATATCTCTGTGATTCATAGAACTTGTATGAAGCAGCCATAAATCAAATACATACTAAAAAAGAACTCTTTTAACAGGTGACTGCTTAATGCAGGAAAAAAGTAATGCAGAAAGCTCCTACAGGAGCTTTCTGCATTACTTTTATCCTGCATTAAGTTGTCACCTGTCTTAAAAGACCACAATGAGACCATCTTCCTAATAGCAGTAGTATACCACAGGTTTTCTCTGTATAATGTAAACAAGTTGTGGAAGTTTCTCCGGGTACCCAGCATCATGAGCTGCTGCTGCCCCACTGTTAGCAGATAGAGTTACAGCCGCCCACTCAGTCGCTGTGGTTTATCAGCATAGTTATCATTCATTAGAAAATAGGGTCTCACCACTCTATTTATCATAAACACTTTTATTACAAACCTATCAATACTAAGGCATATTAACAGATAACAATTGACCTTGAAAGTGAGTATTACAAAGTTCTGATAATGATTTGTACAGCCAAATTTTGAGTTAATTGACCATTTAAAGGATGATTCCTGTGTAGTCTTCTAACAGGTGGCTGTTTATTACACAGTAAACCCCACTGTCGTAGCTTTCAAATTACCTACCAATAAGACCTGCAAAAACTGCCAACCGTTGACAGCCAACATAATTCTGCTAGGATATAAGAACTATCTCTTGTGGAGCATAATTTCTATGATTGTATAAAGTGGAACTTCTTTCTTCCAGGGCTCCAGATAAGGGGAGTATTTCATAATTAAAATCTTTATTTTTGTATTAAACCCTATCTGGTTACCACTAATGAGTAGTAGCACCATAGGATTTGAGTTGAAATGAGTGAGAAAATGTTAGATTTGTTCATTTAACTCCCTCTTATGTGGAGCCTTGTAAATCTTCAGTGAACGAATAAATGTCATATAAAGGCATTTATTTAAAATTTGGGGGAAATGGTGAATACAGCTCAGTAAAGGTTGATTCTGCTTTACTTTCAATCTGCTTTAAGAGGTCACCTGGATTCAGAATTGTAAACAGCTACCCATGGGTTAAACATAGTTGGTAACAGGACCTTGTGATTTTCAATTTTAGGTTTTAACCCTTTCACTGCCGGATTCGCCTAAAGTCGAATTCGCGAACAGTTTTGATCCTGATCAGACGCCGCGTAACGCGACGTCTGATCAGGATCAAAACTCTTTGACACTCGTTTCAATATTTCTTATGTCATTCTCTCTTAAACCCAACTTTAAAATGATATTGCAAACAACAATATTGAAGCAGACGACACAATAACTGTGTAGGGGTAAAATTCTCAAAAATAATTTGGCACCGAAAGGGTTAAGAAAAAGCTAAAAAAACAAATCTCATTTCAAACAAGTTTAGGGCAGACATAAATGAGAAAATTGTTGGAAAACTTCAGTTTGCTCTCTTATCTGGAGCTCTAACCACTAAGTACAATCTGAGTGTAAAACAGTTTGGATCTTGATAAAAATGTTGAATAACTTTGCATCTGATCTAGAGCCAAAAGGGAAAGTGTTTCTGCAAGTCATCAATATTTGTGAATAGCAACAGGGCTCCAGATAAAGGGGAGTAAACAGAACAAATCCAACATTTTCTCACTCATTTCAGCACCAACTCCTATGGTGTTACTACTCATTAGAATCGTCTCTTCAAGACGATTTTAATGAGTTGTAACACCATATAGTTTAATGCAAAAATAAAGATTTTAGTTTTTTAAAAGCTAGCTATACCCTTATCTGGGGGGTTATTGGATCAATAACGAAATCATATGTCCCATTAGTCTTTGACAAATTATCCTTTTCTCAAATGAAGTTAATTAATTGTGGTCATTAATATTCCACCGAATATCATATCATTCATTTCAGCTCAATTAAACAATTGCTAGGATAGTAATATTATAAGGGGATATACTGATCACCTGTTCAATATTTACATTTCAGTTCCACTTAGCAATGAACAATATTACATTGAGTAAATCCCCTCTACAAGTTACAACAACTTAATGAGTTTAAGTTTTCAATGTTTAAGGCAGGCAAGATTAAAGTAAAACAGATGCGTTCTGCATTAATTTCATCTTGATTTACTTTAATTCTGCCTTTAAGCAACCATCTGTAAGATTCATCATTGTAAGAAATTTAGGTGTCCTTTGCGTAATTTATAGATGGAGAAAAGATCAAATTTGAGCTGTTTTTGCAGGGCTCCAGATATCATAAGAGTGATAAACTTGTGTACGCCATAGCTTGTTTTTAGTTTTGAAGACAGGTGACCACTTAAAGCTGGTTGAAAGTAAGGCAGAATGCGCCTTAAGGCGCATTCTGCTTAACTTACAGTCTGCTTTAAGTTACTATCTACTATGATATAGAAAACAGTATACTTGACTCTACTAGACAATTATGACAATGTATCCTCCAACATGTGATTTTTCTCGCTGCTCTTTGCACCTAATAAGGCTAATAAAATACAGTCTCAAATGTCACACATACATGTTTTTTTGTCAAAGGCTGCCAACAGGGGAAGAAAAAGGCGAGAAAACAGACCAATGCAAAAGAATGCACATGTTTGGTTCAATTCTGCAAATAAATTTTAATTCCTTTTCTTAATTATGCGCAAAATGCCTAAGACAAAATGAAAGTAAAGCAGAAAGCTATAGGAGCTTTCTGCTTTAATTCCTCTTTCCTTAACCCTTTACCCCATGGCCTATTTTTAGTTTTGAAGATAGGTAACCACTTAACCCTTTGAACCATAGTCCCGCATATACGCCATATAGGCGTCCTTTTCAACAGTGTACATGTGAATAGAACACTTGCCCTATGCAAACAGTGAAGACCCAGATCAGAGGGCTCCGAAAGGAGCCCTCTGATCAGGGTCTTCACTGTTTGTCATAAAGCCAAACATTGACAAAAACAACCCTTAAAAGTCAGAAATGGACTAGCAGTGTTGCACCTAGAGCGCGGCATTGCGGGATTCCCGCAATATTTTTTACTTGGACCCTTAAAATTCGTAACGGTGCGGGCGTACGGGCGCAATTTTCGTCTTCCGTACCTTTGCTCTATTTACTATCCTTTCCGCCGATTTACTATCCTTCATTAATAAAGGTAGACTGTGCGCGCGTGTGTATACCAATGCAGTTAAATGGCTACGTAAAACCCGATAACCAGTCTTAAAATTACAACTATCCTTTCCGCCGATTTACTATCCTTTATTAATAAAAGGTAGACTGTGCGCGGTTTATATGCCAATGCAGTTAAATTGCTATGGTAAAACCCGATAACCAGTCAAATTTACGCATGACTTGACTTCACTTCTCATCGGATTGGAGAGGAAAGAGCAGACGAAACGCGAAGCGTGACACCTGATGAATAAAACCCCCATCTAAACAACGTGCTGATCAAACTCTTCCAACTTTGTATGTACCAAAACAATCATTACAAGTTATTTAAAAATAGACGAACATCAGTTTTCCCGTCGTGTAAAAGCCTTACCGGATTACCGAAAATCTACTAGACGCAGTAAACATGTTCAATATCGTAAACACTAATTCTATTTTAAAGGAAAGCCTATCATATTTTTAAAGGCTATTTTAGTGTGACCCCCAAAAATTTCAAATGTCCCCCAAAAATTTTGACAGCGCGCCACCGTGTCCCCCAAAATTTTGGACCTAGGCACAACACTGGACTAGACTAAAAATGGAAACTGGAATTGTCCATTTAAAGTTTCAGCCTGCTTTAAGCTAACATCTGCTAGAATATAGAAAATATTTCTTATTGGAACGTATGTATATCTGTTTAACATGGAACTATTTTCATCAGTGGAGGAATAAATTAAAGGTGTAAAAGGGTGTATTTATGGGGTAATGGGTTCAGCTGCCAACTGTATTCAGCACTTACATTATTGTCTAGTGGTTCTCTTTCAGGCGAAAGTGTGAAGGACTGAGGGTAATGGTATCATTAAGGTGTATGTGCAGAGGGTCCAAGGATTATGACAAGCACTTACAAGTGGTAAAAGGACAGATGACCTTACAAGTCACTTGCCCAAAGTCTGTCTCCTATGGGATGAGCTCCTAAACTATTTACAGTGGGGAATACTTTATTCTTTCCTGTTTCAATGCAAACGCTGTGCAATAAAACATAGAAAATGACAATTTGTCAACAACTATTTTTTTTTTAATCCGAGTAGCAAACAGTTTGGTGCCTGACTGTATACTATATTTATATGCCACTTATGTGAAGGGATGGACAGACAAATGGATGGCTAAAAAAAAGAAATGAACATAGCTAAACAAGTCAACTGATGGCTAACAAGATAGCTGGTGCTGTTGTCTTTCGGGCAGACAATCTGAATCACACTCGTAAGCAAATACAAAATCAACGCAGAAATTGTTTCAATTTTGTCTTGTACAGTCGAACTTTGATATCTCGAACTCGCTTAACTCGAATTATTCGATATTTCGAAACATGAATTTGCCTTATATCAAGCTTGGTTTAGGTGAACATACCCGTGTTTCAAAGTTAAAACGTGGCTTAGCCACGTTTTAACTTTGAAATACGGGTATGTTCGAGATATCCGAGTTTGACTGTATGTTCTTCTCCATTGATTACTGAGTTATAAGCCACCCAACAAAGGTATGATGATATGTCTAAATGAGGCCATGTAGAATCTTAAGAGTATCATGATTCATGGTACTCAGGTAACCGTAATGTGCTCATCAAGAGACCATATCACATAATCAATATGTGCAGCTTTCTTCAAAACATTGATCTTTACCTTTAAGGCTTAGTCTTGTAACCTTTTAAGACGAAGTTAGATGATCATCTCAGCGCCATGAATGACCATATTTCATGTGTCGCTGTGCCGTAAAACCCAACTCAATCAATTAAAGACGATCACAGCAGTTTCAATTCTTATGGTACACATAATTTTATGTGTCACCTGCTGTCAAGTCTTTTAAAACATTAACAAAATTATAAACGGAAGCAAAATGGTGATTAGCGATCGAAAAACATGAAGTTATTGAATTTAATGTGGAATTCACCTGTCATAATATTTTAAGTCTAATTGCACCATGTCAAAACTCCTCCACACCCAATTGGTAAAATATGCCTGCAAATTTACCCATTACCCCATACATGTCTAGTTTTGAAGATATGTGACAGCTTAAAGCAGGTTAAAAGTAAAGCAGAGTGTGCCTTAAGGCGCATTCTGCTTTACTTTCAGCATGATTTAAGTTACCATCCACTAGAAATTGAATATAGAAAATATTTCTTATGATACATATTCATGACTATAGAAATTTGAACTCTTTTCTTCAGTGGAGGAATGAATAATAGGCATAAACGGTATTTATCATCAATATGGGGTAATGGGTCAACTCCGTCAAAATGAGGTGTGATAAGTTTGGCTGTTTCATTTATTTAATGAAATAATTGATGATTGATGGATATGGATTTATTTTAGCACTTTAAAGTGACAAATTGACAATGATGATCTTAGCAGACCTATGTCATTGGATTTACATGTATTACTCTTTATAGTGCAGACATTTGTGTTTTTTTGAGATAATCTAATTCCGGTTACTACGGTTACGTTGGTATGTTTATAATTATGTGTGATTGTGATTTCAGTAAAATAGTGCTTGAACAATATGTGTGAAAAATGAGGCTGTGCATTGGCAGTTATTTGCTTCATGATATATATCCCTAGTATGTTTTATTTTCGCAACGATACATATCAATGAATGATTATTGATATCTCGATAAATATTGCCAAGCGATTCATGGTTAATTTGCCAATCATTTTCTGTTGTTTATTATACTTAAATGCCAAAAAAATTCAGTTCATTTCTTATACTTACATTATATTAGCTGTAATTTCTAAAATTAATGAACTGTTTATAAGTACACAATGTATGCATGTATGTTTAATCAATAATAGGTTGTTAACACTAATTTCATAGTCGCATTACTCACCATTACTGAAGCTGTGTACATTCAAACGCAACAAAATAAGTTCCATAATTGTAAACATCAAACGACTTTAATTTGACAGTTTGGTGCCTAAATGCCGTTTGTCTCATTAATAAAGAAGAATTTTAGTTGATAATCATCAATTAGGAAGCTGTCTGAATTCCAAAAATTAATTCGCGAAGAAAAGATCCATAAGCCCCACCTCCCTTGCGAAAGATATCCACAAGTCGCTCCCCTCTAGCAATTTTTTACTGTTTTGTTTTTGTTATGGGATTTTGAGCAAGTGTATTTGGATGCTAGATTTAACATGCGATCTAATTATTTTGGACTAGACCTCACTTGTCAAACTGAGATTATTGGTAAAGCATATGCTGCATGCTTTGACAGTTGCTTTCACGCCTATAGATAACTATTGGGGGGGCATCAAAGGACCAAGAAATTTCTTTAAAGACATCTCCCGACGACCTTTTGGTCATAACACCTTGCCAGACAATTTCCTTGCAAAGAGCATGGGTCTTGTGGACATACCGTTAGCAAAGAACCATTGAAATGTCTCATGTGAGACCCGACCTTTATATTTGATAGTTTGGTTAGAAATAACCATTGAAAAGCACTAGAGCGCGAGTATAATCTGGTTCTCACCAGGTAAACTGAGATTGGTATACCCGCCGACTGCATGTGCTGCCACATGCTTTGTCAGTTACATTGACACCTCAAATTCAATGATGGGGGGGGGGGGGGGGGGGGGGGGCTCTTTCAAAGGACTGAGGAAAAGTCTTTAGTAGCAATCCCTCTCCTGTTTTACTATATGCCCCAACTTGTCACTGTTCTAATACTTCTATAGTACATGATGATTCAGAATCAGTTTCGGAATGTCAATTGCTTGACGAATAACTTTATTCTGCCTTGTTATGAACCTGAGGAGCATGATCCCCACTGAGATGTTACCAGTGTCATCCCGTTTGGTGTCCTATTTGTAGTTTTCTCTGTCCAGCATGCAGTTAATAAAGTACAACTAAATTTCATAACAGTTTTTCCTCACATCTATTGATGGGCATCTAGGGAAAGGATTTCGGGATCTCAACTCACCAATCCATGAATCATATGCTGACATGCACACCATATAGGGCATATAAACAACAACATTACTCATGTATAGCCAAATCACAACAGTCCTGGCTAAGCAGGAAACTTAAAGTGACTTCAACAGCAGCCAGGCTCTTCACTGTAAATTTAGTCAAGTTTTACATAGACATGTATATGTATTCATTCATCATTCACATATCAATCAACGGATATTAGCAAGACAATCAATTTATTACAATTGTTTAATTAAAAATCACTTAATCAGTATGAACAGTAACAATATAATCTTTCAAGTATTTCACAGAGATCAAATAAAATCTTCACTTGTAGTTATGTAATACTTATAATTATCAAGAATAAAAGAATTTTCAGTGGAAGTTTTTAGAGGCTGAGTCAGTGAGTGACATAAGCTGTCACATTCTACATAATTCTACCACTGATGCATTGATAAAATGATAACTGACCATTTTTAAGATTCACAAAACCATTTTAAAATTTGTTTACGATTACATAACCAACAACTTCTTTTTGTCCACTATTTCACAACCAGTTGACAATTACTTCAAATACAGCCTGTTTGTACAGCCAATCCTGTATTAAACAACAACTAAATACATTAGAAGAGTGTATGCAAGATGACTATGGTTACTTATAGAAGGATAAAAATAGTACAAAATGCTCCAAAACGCTTATATCATACATTAGCAGTCAACCTTGTTTAAAGGTTTCTAGTTCTACCTACATCAATGCGACGGTCGCTTGGTACAATGTCGACTGTACATGAAACGTATGGTCAACCGACCTTGACCTTTGCGACAGCCATTCACGCTTTATGGAAAATTATGTAAAATCAATAAAAAACCGGCATGTCACCGACTGCTCATTTAAGATTATGAATGAAAAACTTACCCAATCACTCCGGGAAATCTGTACATTTTTCCACGAGGCTTCCATGGAGTCAAGCCTCCATCTTCTCGCAAATAGTGCTTGTTTGACGAATGATTTAAACCGTATGTGCTTGCACGATTGTCTCTTTTTCTTTTGAACTGGTTTTGTTGATTCTGAATACTGTATTGTCTGTTTGTGGCTGCATGTTTCTGGTCTAAATTGTTCGTAAAGTCTAGTGGAATGTATTCTTGAGGTTTTTGGTCCAAGTTCGGATTTGAATTGTTGAGGGACATGTTGTCCACGCCTATTTCTGCCTCCCAAATGCTCGTCCATAAGTCGTGCGCCAATCCTAGCTGTTCAGGCGGATACCAAGCAATTCTTGGATCCATACACTCTAAATAATAAATCCTGTGCGTTAAAAGTCTCCGTTTTCGTTGAATTCAGCTAGGTCGTTCTGTTAAAAAAATAAGTCAAAATTGCTGTTCAGCATGTTCGAATTTCACAATCTAATGACCCTCTACAGCGCATGCGTACGTCAAGTTGAACCTATTTTAAGAATCCAAAGGAAACGAAAATTCCCATCTCGCCACACTATTATTGGTTGTTTACGCGATTTTAACAGAGATACCAAGATAATAGAAATACAAGCGGTGTTGATCTATTTTAGAAATCTTAGATAATTGCCTTGTGTTTTTATCAATCTTGTTTTTCTCTTTTCTATTATCGTTTCGTGGATTGAAACGATCAAAATTACGTCAGACAGTCTGTAGAGTTCTCTAGTTTGTCACGAAACAGAAATTTCCAATAAATTGACAAATTTAAATTTCAAATAGATCTAGTCTAGATCTATCTGACAAATTGTTGCAAATTCACAAGTGTCAGTTAAATACAATTAATACGGATTTAATGTAATATCGCTTTTTTGCATTAATTTACCACAATGTTGATCTTTTTAGCTAGTTGTAAATAGATACAGAATTGTACATACTGATAATTGTGACAGTGTAGGCGTGCGTCAAATGTTATATTAAGTAAAGTATTAGGATTGACCGCAAAATCCTTAATTTAAGTAGATATACTGGACCTAAATACCATCTGCACGTTACGGAACTCCTGTCACGGATTACTGGTGCAAACAGTTTGGATCTAGATGAGGCACCGAGCTACTGTGTGACACCATGGAGAAATTACACACAATTTCTCCATGGTGACACTGATGACTTTTATCTTAAATAAAAATCAACTCACTCTTGAGTTGTGACAGACGGCAAAATTCGCAGACGACAATTCATTATTTATTATTATTATACCAGATTATACCACCTCCATAAAATACGCGAAAGCAGTGTCATGGAGTAGGCTATATAAAGAAAGAAAGAGTTATCTCAATTACACAGTGTAGCAACCCGCTTTGTAACAAATGTAATGCAGTTTTGTATCATAAATGCCCCTCCCCCTTTCTGATTCATCGCGTTTCCATGCGATATCATATAACATATCTTTATATAGGCCTATATGTTGTTGACCATTAAGTAGATCTACAGGCTCCTAGGTTATAAAGCGTTTGAGCTGAGTCTGAGTGTGTTCCCAACCATTTGATTTGTCAGATTTGAGCATAGGCTCAAATCTGACCAATCAAATGCTTGGGAACGAGTTTAGACTCAAGTCAAAAGCTTTATAACCTCGGGACCAGGTCTAGACAGTGATCTTTACAGAAGAACGAGTCAATGTTGGAAAATAAACAGACGACATTTTTAACCACTTTGGCATCGTGACCCCCACAGTAGTCTGTTCTAATTGAAGACAGATTACCGAAGTTAATTGTAAACCAGAATACGACAAATTTAAAACCATCCAGGATAAAGTAGGATAAAGGTTCTTTATTAACACTGAAACTAATTGATTCATAGATCTATTTATATTTTAGTAAACCATTTCACCATAGGAACTAACAGTGTAGATCCAGATCAGACGCCGTGTCTTATTAGGATCCAAAATGTCTTGGCACCCGTACCAATTTGAATTAGGCATATCATTAAAGGTGATTGCTTACCCCACACACAAACTTCCCTGTCACAAACCTGACACTCGTACCGATATTTCTTAAGTCATACTTCATTGAATCTTACATTGAAACGATCTTGCAAACATCTAAATTCAAGCAGACGACAATGAATCGGTGAATGGGTAGAAAACTCACGAACAAGTTTGCAGTGAAAGGGTTAAGTAACCTCCATCATCTAGATCATTTCAAACATTAAGAAAGAGTAGTTGTTATGGACAAATTTTACAATTCAAGAAAGTGGCGTGTCCTAATGACGGACACATTTCAAGTTGAAAAGGGGCACATGTAGCGTTGTTTCAACCTGGAAACAACGTCCATTCAAACGCTGTGCACAACGCTGCGTGTCCGCTGTTATATAATTCTGTCAAATGTGTAGAGTTATGAAACTTGGAAAACATAACACCAGTAATTTGTAACACGTTACGTAAAGAGCTTTCAAGAAAATGGCATGTCCAAAGAAAGATGTTTAAATTAAGAGACACTACTTCAAGTTTTTAAAAATGGCATATTTCTGTCAAATTTTGCACAAGAGATATGAAACTTATCAATGAGTGTCCAAACATAACACTGATAATGTGTACAAAGTTCGTAGATGGTATCATAAATAGTTTTCAAGAAAAAGACAAATGTCCCAGAAAACGCGACAGACGTACTGACAAATAACAGACGGACAAGGCGATTCCTATATAGCGCCCAACACGGATAGTGGGGTAAAATTAGGTCAAAACTGCAAACAAATACTTTTTTCATAAAATTGCGGAAAATGAATTCCAGTTGAGGATATGTGTGAAATATTTAAAGCATCTGGATAAATTTGGTATTGAAAAGGTTAAGCATTATATCTATTTCTTTATTTAAGCCTCACCGTGATTTCAACAACATGACATACATATAATATTCATTTCAATTCACATAAAACCATACAATTCATAAAAGAATAATTAGAGACTATAGGCTTAATATACATGTAATCAACATAATCCATTTCATTGCAAGTTTTAAATCAATATCCATATGTAACAGTTTGCATTTACATATTCTTAGATATATACAACCTCTATCAATGCAACGACCAAACACATTAAACAGAGTTTAACAGAGTGCCATTTAAAGTACATTAAGAAAGATGAAACATTTCAAAGAAATAAAAAATAAACGGCTTTATAGGATATGATAAATAACAATATTAAAAAAATGCCGCCTTATCTCATAAAATATTTGAGATAAAATTTATTGATATACAGATATAGGCTGTATACATATAGCAAAACGAAGGACTACGTACGGATTAAACCGTACACCATTGCCATTATTGTACAATGATGGCAATAGAAAAATCATGTTAAAACATTATAACAGTTGAATAAATAAACTAGCTATTTACAAAGATAAGATCTGTTACTAATTGAAGACAAGTTGTCGCTTAAAGCAGGTTAATGGTAAACCAGAATACGATAAATTTAAAACCACCAAGGCTAAAGCAAAGCAGGATAAAGGTTCTTTATTCACACTAAATTTCATTGAATCATAGATCTATTTAGACCTTTAATATCTTCCACCAAGAAGAATATTAAAACGGGGTTTAGCATTTATCTTTCACATATCAGTTTTAGTGATACTAAATATAAACTTTTCTAATTTGTAGACATACATTGTGTTTATAAAATCAGTGGCTATTTTTCCAGCCTGGTCAAAAAGTGTTTTTCTTAAATCGTCATAGAGAAGCAATCGAATAAAACATGACATTTATCTTCAATCTCATTACAGAACAGACATGTTCGATCGCTAACGTCTAGGCCTTTCCTATCTACTCGTTTCAATACGGAAGGATGCAACGCCACATATAAATTTACCAAATACACTATGTCTTAATGCCTTTAACCCTTTCACTGCCAATGGTACAGTGGAGAATCTGTTATTCTTTCCCGTTTAAACGCAAACGTACGCAAACGCAAAACACTAAAATGTAGAAAAGAACAACTTTTGGACAATTCTGATAATTTTTGTTTATCTTGGTGGCAAACAGTTTGGAGCCTGATCAGACGCCGGGTTACCCGGCGTCTGATCTGGCTCCAAACTGTTTGCACTGCAAATAATAGTTTTAGCGTAAACGCGTTTATTGGGAAAGAATAACAGATTCTCCACTGTACCATAAGGCGACCTTGCAAACAGTAATGATTGTTTTAGAATACGCTTAGGGATATGAACATTAGGTCACAATATTGTTCTAAACCAAACTCGTTTGACTTATTTATAGACCAGGGACCTGTCTTACGAAACGTCGTACGACAAATATTGTCGTAAGTCAGATTCTAAAATTATCAATAACTATTTAATTCTCCATCTAATCCTGTCTTGTGAAATCTCTTTGGAATCGTCTTTCCAAGACGATTCCAAAGAGATATCACAAGACAGGATTAGAAGGAGAAATAAAAAATTATGTGTTTTTTACGTTTTGACGCACGACCATATTTGTCGTACGACGCTTCGTAAGACGGGCCCCAGGTACTCGACTTGAACTATGAGCCACCACATTCGCAGTAATGTTACGTATTCTTTTCTTGTAACACTAACACTGCAAGTATATCTATCAACACTATCAAGGATATCATTTCCAATATGGAACAGATACGAAGCTAAATATCAATACGTTTTGGACGAAAGTGAACTATTTGGCTTTTACTGCTTTTGATAGACATATCATAAACTCTACATCATTCTGAAATACCATCTAAAGTATTTGTAAATCGGTCGCACTCTCTGCAATTCAAACGATATCATATGCATACAACAATGAGCATATCTTTTCATTATCGCATGTAACTCCAATATCAAATGACTTTAGGTAGACTACTAGGTCATTGATAAACAAATTGAACAGCAAGGGTGATAAAATTGACCCTGTCTTAAACCGCTGTTTACATCAAATCAATTTGTGCTTGAAGAATTCACTCTAACACACGATGAAAGAGATGAGTAACTGTATAATGAGCTTATGACAGTCAACATTTAATACCATTATCATAAAGTTTTTTTTTGCCAGAGCAGTTTTCTATTTACATAACCATAAACTTTTTTAAAGTCGACGAATACACAATATGTCGACAGCTTCAACTTCTATCTGCTTTCGATTATACAGTGGAGAATCTGTTATTCTTTCCCAATAAATGCGTTTACGCTAAAACTATTATTTGCAGTGCAAACAGTTTGGAGCCAGATCAGACGCCGGGTAACCCGGCGTCTGATCAGGCTCCAAACTGTTTGCCACCAAGATAAACAAGAATTATCAGAATTGTCCAAAAGTTGTTCTTTTCTACGTTTTAGTGTTTTGCGTTTGCGTACGTTTGCGTTTAAACGGGAAAGAATAACAGATTCTCCACTGTACTGGACATAATTAGAACATGATCCACTGTTCATTGCTCCCTCTGTACAACAACACCCACTGGGAGATAAAGATGGTGTGTGTTGTTTGGAGGTAAAGCTGGTATAAGAAGGGAAAATTAAGACTTGGTTTACATTTGCAAACAGCTTGAATCCAGAGCAGACGCCAGGGGCGTAGCTAGACCAATTAGGAAGTGTACGCAGTCCTATACTAGGGGGGCCGGGGGCATGCTTCCCCGGGAAAATTTTATTTCTAGATGGTTTCTGGTGCGTTCTGAGGGCATTTCCCGCCTTCAAAACAGTACATAAATCTATGCAAAAAATGAATAAAAAATAAACGACATAGACGTCACGACAAAATCATGGATGTTAATTTCAAACCGACAATGAGTAACATTCAGATCTGCAACAGAACCATTTACATTTACGTTCCGTGTTGATAACATGATAAAGCAGGCCCGTAATTTAATTCATTTGGTGAACGCACTCGATCTTACTTGGAATGCAGTATGCTCCTCCGGGGAAAAATATTCCTAGATGGCTTTGGTGGGTTCTGAGGGCATTTCGAGCAATCAAAACGGGTTAAACAGAAAAATACCACCTGGCAACAGCATTCTTTAATCTATATGTAAAATTCGACTGACTCATAACATATATTGTATTTATATATTTGTCGCGCGTGTCCATTCATCTTTTATAATTCCTACCCCGTCTGATTGGTTTAAAACCCTAAGTCTAGAGGGGTCCGGGGGTATGCTCCCCCGGAAATTTTTTAAATTCTAGATGGTCTCAGGTGCGTTCTGAGGGCGTTTTCCGCATTCAAAGACTATGTAAAAATTTGACTCAAAATAACAAATTATTGATTCTCGGATAACGGTTTTCTCCGACAGCTTGTCTTCCAGCCTTTGATCTCTACCCCCTACGATTTTTATTGCATTTTTGGACTTTTCAATTTTTCTATATTTGTGGACAATGTGTACGCAGTTGCGTTTTTTGCGTACAGGTATCTACGCGCCTGGACGCCACTTTTAACGCGGTGTCTGATCTGGATTCAAGCTGTTTGTCACTCGTCATTATATTTCTGCTGTCAAAATGTCCACTTATATGTTACTTTGAAAAAAGCAGCAGGCAAGTTTAAGCAGACGATATTGACAGCGGTAGAAGCGTTCTATAATTGACTTATTCAAGCGCTGTTGCTATGATGGAATCATTGTTTGGAGGCTCCAAATGTCTTACACCTTACATTTACCATACTTATACACGCTTAAAATCGTTAACTTCCTTTTTTCGTTGCAATATCAAAAGGCATATGCGGTTTAATACAATCGCATTGTAAGACAAAATTGTACAATCGTGCTAATTTTACAGCAATCATCTTTCATTTTCAAAGAAAAAAATCATTGGCGCAACAACTTTCAAGATGGTTTTTGTGTGTTGGTAAGATTCCTTACTTGATAATACATGTATACGGTAACATATTGTATAGAATGCGAAATTATTTACGAAATGGTCAAATGTCTTTAAATGGTAGATTTGTCAATCTCGAGTTCATATGTTTTAGTTCTAAATCCATAAAAAATAACGTAATATGTCTTTTGACGATTTCAACATGATTATGTCTTCAGTTGGAATTCGATAAAATTCACGTTATACATGTAGTTTGAAATACGGACATGATCTACTTGAGAGAGTTTGAGTTATAGAAGCTCGACTGTATGTAACTATAGACGAAACTCGATACTTCGAACTCGCTTAAATCGATCATACCAGTATTTCATAAGACTGATAAATTGAATTTCGATAACTCGATCTGGCTTAAATTGAACATACCCGTATTTCTAAGTTAAAACGTGGCCAAGCCACGTTTTAACTTTGAAATATGGGTATGTTCGAACTAACGCGATTTCGAAGTATCGAGTGTAGACAGTATTTTTTGTTATAAAGCAAATTCACCATGTATACACAGTGTGCCCTAATTGACACTCTAATCAGGACAGCTGGTCTCTGACTTTTCTGTGAATTTACAGACTGAATACTTCTGGTTGGATAGGGGATTTCAAGGAATATACACAACAAATGACCTGATTATTGTCCCGAATGAAATTACAAAGTGATTTGTAAGCATTTCAACACTAAGTATATAGCTCTTGTGGCTTATATTTTCCTTTGTGGATCATTTTAATTACCAAAACACAGACCAGTCTACTTGGAATTCTGGGTAGTTTAATAAATCCATGTCTAAATAAGCAAACAGTATAGACCCTGATCAGAGGGCTCCTATAGGAGCTCTCTGATCTTGGTCTACACTGTTTGCAAATGTAATGAACATATTTTAAACAGGTCCCTGGTTTGGAAAGAGTTAAACTCTGTATGTCCTAATCTAAGGAAACTATTATCATATTCTTTACGAACCCACTGTGGATCTATAAAGACTGAATTCACAAGTACCGAGACATGTATGTGGTAAAGGATTACTGTAAACAATCACAGTAAACCGTTTATTAATTAATCATCCCTTAAATACGCATTTTTACACCTTTAATTTATGCGGGTATTTTTTTTCTTAAATTCAGTGTAGGAATACAACTCGCTCCCTCCGCACAACGGCCCTCTCAACAACGATTCCCTCCTAACAACGATCCCCGTCACTGTTCCTCTAACAAGACAATAATGTCCAACATTTTCACAGCTGAAATATCATCTGCTTAAAATTGTTGTTTGCTGTATTTCTCATAGTTATAGTTTACATATTGGTTATTTTTGACAGAAAAAACATAATGACAAGTAAGAAACAGCTTGAATCCAGATCAGACGCCGCGTGACGCGGTGTCTGATCTGGATTCAAGCTGTTTGCAAATGTAAGCCCCCGTACATGTATAACAACTCCCCCTGAACAACACACATTTTTGTCTCCCATTGTTGTAGAGAGGGACTGCTACAATCCCTACTCCGAAGTAAACAGATATACTTGATACAGTCATGACTCATGAGTATGTAGAATAAGAATCATTTTCTATATCCTATAGGAGATAGTGACCAACGAGTTAAGACATGCTGAAAGTAAAGCAGAATGCGTCCTAAGGTAGACTTAGAGTAAGCCGAATGTGTATTAAAGCAGGTCGAGGGTAAAGCAGAATGCCTTAAGACAGACTGAAAGTAAAGCAGAATGCACATCAAGGCACATTCTGCTTTACTTTCAACATGCTTAAAGTAATTGCGTTTATAGATAGAAGGTTATTCAAAGAGAAAATATAGCTGTTTATACGTTGGAAGTTATGTTCCTGGTTCACCATTCTTGTGTGGGCGAGGGAGTGAATCAGGGCTGCCATTTCTCCGGATTTTTCCTAAATCTTCGGATTTTTTTTCTAGAGCATGGCAGCTTAAAGCAGGATGAAAGTAAAGCAGAATGCGCCATAAGGCGCATTCTGCTTTACCTCCGGCCTGTTTTAAGTAGTCACGTGTCAACAAAACTAGAAACAGGCTATGGGGTAAAGGTACGATTCTTAAACTCGCACTTGATAAATGGAAATTTGGAAATCTTAGGCTTATGACAGTCCTGGTGAATGAGTGAGTGAGATTAAACGTACGTCGTACGTACATACATGTAGTGAAACATTTCCCATACGACGATCAAAGTAATCCCAAATAGGTAGAGCTGTACCTATTTTTATAACATATTCTGTCGATAGGAAATATACATACATGTATATTATATTCATGTATATTGTACATGTACTAGTCTATAAATTGAGATAACATAAATCAAATCGCAAGATCATTAAGCTTGTACATTCATGATTGTGTCACATTGTTTGTGAGAATGAATCATTTCTGTATCAAACTAAACAGTAGCATTTCGTCATTATCTCGTCCGTAACCATGACGTCATTTAAGTAATCTACTTTAAACAATTGTCGTCTGCTTTTAGATGTCAACTTTAATTTTTATCTAACTTGACAAAGTTATATGGTAATGATTGTCAAACAGTTTGAATCCTGATCAGACGCCGCGTTAACGCGGCGTCTGATCAGGATCAAAACTGTTTGCAAGTAACCATTGATCTCGGGGTAAGGGAGTGAATGGGTGAAATGACGGTTGAAGTGAAGTGCGTCACAAGGACTTAATATGCTATATATGGTATTCCTGTCATATATTTACACTGTTCTCACGCGCCATTGGTTAGCTTTTCCTGAATGACTTAAACCTATTGCTGAATGGCTTATACGTATACTATTCGTTGCGGTTAGTAGCCTACAGTGCAACTTCTCTTGGGCGACAGCCAGAAAGGAAGAAAACGAGGTATTTAGAGTTCTACAGGTGACTCTTTAATACATGACAAAAGTAATAATGAAAACTTAATAATGAGCTCTCTGCATTCATTTCGACCTGTGTTAAGCTGTAATCCACTTTAAAGACTAATAAATACTTATCTTGAATGTCGAATAAGAGAAGGTTCAATGTAAGTAATTAAATGGATATTAAGTTATACATAACTAGTAGTAGGCAGTCCTATGATCTGGCGTCACTTCCTTTTATTTTTGATGTGAAAAGATGATGCGTAGCCTTCGACCCCCGATCTTGTTATACTACACGAATACACTATATAGCGAACTCGTAGTGATACATGTACACAGTCATCGCACTAGCAAGGTTTTACTGTATCTATTAACGATATCAATCTGCCTAAGATAAATGTCAAATGTACAGTAGCACCTCTTTAATAATTTACGACCACTAGAAAGAAGGCTAAAGGGTTGTTTAAGATACAGGTGACAACTTAAAGCAAGGTGACAGTAAAACAGAAAGCTCCCATAGGAGCTTTCTGTTTTACTGTAACATTGCTTTAAGCAGTCACCTGCCTTGAACACCTAATGCTTAACACGATTTGGTAGTTGTAATAGAGATGTTTTACAAGTGAATATATTTAAAATGATAGCGCCATTTCCCACGCAAACGAATACTAATATCGTTGGTGTTATCGACAGTGACAGTTATTTAGCAAGAAGAAAATAAAGCAGAAAGCTCCAACAATCATGATTATGTACAGTGAGAAATATTTTTAAATCCTATCAGATGGTAGCTTAAAGCAGTCTGAAAGCATTTAGCAGAACGCTCATCAAGGCACATTCTACCTTAGCTTACTTTAAATGATCACCATGTTCAAAACTGCAGACTATTGAATAGGCTATAGGATAATGGGTTAAAGATAGATAGATAGATATGATTGTATTCTTCCTTCAGACTAACAAATCCATGAGGCATGTTATACATGTACAAACAAACATAATCATGTAATACATATACATACAAACAGTTATGACAATAAAGATGCATTTAGCGGAGAAGATGTAAGTAAAGAAAAAATAAAATTATGATTTCAGTGATATTGACTTTAATCAGAATTGATGTCATTATCACCATTATCATAACTTAATATTCTTAAATCAAATATCTATTATATTTGTGCTAGAAAATACTGATGTTATAAGAATAAAATATACCCTTTACTAGTAACATTTAAACAATTATTGGAACTCGAATTTAAACTAAAACATTCATTTGCACCGAAAACTTATACTAGTAACATTTAAACAACTATTGGAACTCGAAGTTAAACAAAAACATTCATTTGTATAGAAAACCTTTACACCCCAGCAAACAGACTAGACGTAGAAGTACATGTACATGTAATTATGAAGAATTTGAATCATCTTCATCACACTCCTTTTGCATGTAAGTACATGTACATGTACTTATGAAGAATTTGAATCATCTTCATCATAACTACAGTAATAGTCATCAGATCAAAGAGGTTTAGCTTGAAATGCATAGTGAACAAACATTGCTAAATTTCTAACAGTCTTAACATCAAAACTAGTCATTAATTTTGTAAATTTCAACATACTTGGCCTTTTCCAATAATATTCTGAAATATATTTTATTCTTAGAATTGGAATTGAATACATTCTAATACAAAATGAAATTCATCTTCCAATGTGGAACATGCACTACATTTTCTATCATTGAATGCTATTGGCAATGGTTTATTCCATCTCCCTGTTTCAACTGCTAACCTATGAGAAGATAATCTAAGTCTACTCATAGATGTACAAAACTTCCCTACATTAACATTATTTAGGTATGGCTGTATTCCAAAATTGGATATTTTTCTGTAACACAGAGCTCTACTTGATTCATTAAGCCTATTATTCCAATTCTGTACAAACTGATCATTTAACCTTTGTTTTACAAACAATATAAACATTTTTTTTGCATCACCGACAGTTTGTGATAACCAAACGTGGTAGAACCCTAAACGACAAATAAGATCTTTCAATAGAGAACACCAGTTCACATAATTATTTATTTCATGCTCATCTTTCAGCAAACGATATATTTTTGTTATATATTTATCTTCTTTTGTATGTAAAATCTTAACCCAGTATTTAATAATATTTAAGCATCTTTTAGCTTGGTATGTAAATCTTCCTAGCTCTCCATAAATGAAATCATTTTGAGTCGTTTGTTTTATACCTAAAAGTTTTTTGCAAAATTGTAGGTGGGTCCTTTCGATAGAAGGTGCATCCGAGAAGCCCCATACCTCACTACTATAATTCAGTATTGGACTTATTAGTTTATCAAACAGTTCTAATTTGTGAGATGGGCTTATATATGTAAACTTATGTAAGTGTTTATTCAGCTTAAATATAGCCTTGTGTGCTTGACCTGCTAACGCATTTTGGGTATGCTGAAACGATCCACCAGATGTAAAAGTAACCCCTAAATATGTGAATTTGTTAAGGATTTCTATTTCTGTACCGTCATAATAAAACTTTTGAATGTCGTAACACTAATTGTATTAAATTTGTATAGTGGGGGTTTGTTGTAAATGAAGGAAAACTTCGTCAAACTATTATCAAATGAAATATTCAGTATATCTGTTCCGTAATGTCCGACAATAATTAATATTGATTTGGTTTGATTTTTTAGTTTAATTGTAGTATTTCTGTGTAAATTTCGTTATGTACTATTAAGCTGCCATCTTTAATCTACCCATGACTGTTCTTATGAAAGATCGAATATAATACACGATTTATTGCCACGTTAGACAGGACTACAGATAAGAAGCATTTCCAACAGTGTCCCCAAACCATATGTTGTATAAACTCATCATTTCTTTCGGTGCTAAACTAATCGTGAGGTTTTTACCCCTTCACCGCGAAATTGTCGCCTGCTCCAATACTATAGTTTGGTGAAGACACATGGTACAGTACTTAGTATTTGAAAAACACACCTTATCCAGAGCTCTGATTAGAGTCAATTTTTACCTACAATCACCTGTATTTAAGCGACCGCTCAAAATGATTTAATTGATCCAGTTTTCAAGACAGGTGGCAGCTTAACACATTCAACCATAGCGACGAGTATATATAATCGTCATCAACAAACAGTGAATAGTTAAACAGTGTATAATTAAAACGACCCTAAATATATACCAAGAATTGGAAAATGGAGTTTTTGAGGTGGATGGGCTAGTGCAGGACAAACGTAATGTAGCATTTAGCGATTGCCTCTCTTTAAAGACCACCCTGCATCTTCAGTCTTTGGTCGTTTGACATAGGATGGACTCGGAAAATGACCTACCTTCTTTTCACAGGCGTTGACATGGCACACTTATTTGTAGATGATATACTCGTATTCCATTTTGTACGATCCTGTAAGTTAGATTAATGAACGATTAATATCCACTAACAATATGGCTGGTATGCGATTGACGACAAGCTAAAATTAATGACAACTCACCTTTTTTAACCTGTAGTTTTTAAAATCGTTCAATCGAATATGAAACGAAAGTGAAAGTAGATATCTAGAATTTCTACGAAGATTATATGAGATCTACGTCTTGGGTACATTAATCCTAAATACATGTAGAATTTCAAAATATGTAGATCTAGACCAGCTACTTGTCCTGCGTTTTTTTTAGTATGGAATACACTGTTTGACAACTGTATACTCTTCAATTTCTTTGTCTATACAGTGGAGAAACTGTTATTCTTTCCCAATAAACGCGTTTACGCTAAAACTATTATTTTCACTGCAAACAGTTTGGAGCCAGATCAGACGCCGGGTAACCCGGCGTCTGATCAGGCTCCAAACAGTTTGCCACCAAGATAAACATGAATTATCAGAATTGTTCAAAAGTTGTACTTTTCTACGTTTTAGTGCTTTGCGTACGTTTGCTTTTAAACGGGAAAGAATAACAGATTCTCCACTGTACAATGTAGTGTACAGTTGAGCAGACGTTATTCTTCCCCGTATAAACGCAAACGAAACGCAAATGGGTTGCAATAAAATGAAGAAAATGACAGCTTATTGACAATTCAAAATGTTGATTTTAATCTGAAGGGCAAACAGTTTGGAGCATGATCAGACGCCGGCGTCTACCCTGTCTCCTAAATGTTTGCAATGGAAATTGTAGTTTTAGCGTAAACGCGTTTATTGGGAAAGAATATACTAACGTCTTCTCTCGTGTTATATTATAGTTTGTCTTCAAGTCAACTTGCATTTGCAATACTAATGCTGAGAAGCCGTTTTTCTTTATACCGTTTAAACGCAAACCAAACGCAAGCAATACCATGTTGAAGATTACACGACTTTAAAAAGTATATACATGTATATAGTTATTAACCCGAGTGGCAAACGGTTTGGAACCTTATCAGACCTCGGGTTACCTGGCGTTTGATCTGGCTTCAAACTGTTTGCAATGGAAATAATTGGTTTGACACAATAACATCTTTTCCACTGTACTTGTTTGAATGTGTACGCCCTACCACGAGTGCGATGATTATTTTCGACTAGTTTTGATCCAGACCAGAAACCGGAAAAAATGTAGCCTAAGCAGGAAATAAATAGTTATACAGTCAAACCTCTCTATCTCTGAAGGAGCTTTCTGTTTAACTTTACCTTGCTTTAAGCAGTCACCTGTCTTAAACACCTAATAATTAACACAATTTAGTGGTCGTAATAGAGAGGTTTTACTGTGTTCGGATTGTAAGCAAAACACAATCGAACCTCGACAACACGCTCTCACTTGAAAAGAATTCCCCATACTTCTTCATCTGAATTTTGATATAACTCCGACTCGCTCAATTCGAACCTACTCGTATATATTTCAAAGTTAAAACGGATATACGGGTAAGTTCGTCTTTTAATCTTTTACCTCATAGTCTAAGTTTCTAAATTTGTTGACTACTTAAAGCAGGTTGAACGTAAAACAGAATTAAGACGCATTCTGCTTTACTCTCAGCCTGCTTTAAGCTACTACCTACCAGGGTATGGGAAATATTTCTTCTGGTGCATATTCATGACTGTATAAGGTGGAACGGCGTTAATGAGGAATACATTAGAGGCGTAAAAATACACATTTATGAGGTAATTGGTTCGAATTATCGAAGCTCAATTGTATTTTCAAGGAACGATTCTGTTGCGCTCGGTTTAAAGGTCGACCATTGTTAGACTTACAAGGGTATTGTGTTGACAATGGTAGTTAGTCAACTTAGTGTACATGTAGCTGGTAAAGAACAAGGAACAGTGTAGATTCTGATGAAATATTCATATGTATTCAATTACACTGGTAAACAGAGTAGATCTATATGAGACCACAATATGATGATGTTTCATTGGGACTAATCGTTTATCTATGTCTGTCTATCTGTCTGTCTGTCTCTGGAATTACCCATTAAAATTCAGGTGTGATCGAATTAAAGGAAGGCACCGTCTTTATACTCGCCCTATAGATCTATAAAAAAATGTATTAATGACTATTTATTGATTGATTTTATTCTGACAAGCCCAGTAATTCTTTGAAAATATCGCTGTAAAACACGCTTGTGGAAAATCCCATACACTGCCTTACACGAGTACAATGATTATTTGCAAACAGTTTGGATCCTAATCAGAAGCCACGTAAAGCGGCGTCTGATCAGAATCAAACTGTTTGACACTCATTTCAATTAGAAGCCAAACTACATCAAATTTAAATTTGAGAAATAAAAGCAGGGGATTATTGATTAAAATTTGATGACGTCATGGCAAAAGTTAACATTAAACACGTTATGTATAATTGTCGTCTGCAAAAATGGTCGTCTCCAACATTTCTCGTAATTGATTGAATTCGTATGTATTCATCATAGTTAGGATTCAAATGAGACACCGATATATGTGGTGTGTAGTCTGGATTCAAACTGTTTATGTGTAACAAGGAACTAGCTTTCGTTCTTATCCTGTAATAAATATATTGTATCTCGTATGTATACTGTACATTTTCTGAAATAAATATGTTTAAACTGGTAGGGAACTCGATATTTATATTAATGGTTTGTTTCTCAGGAATGAGATGGCCTCCTTTTTCCGACAATCTTTAAAATATCAAATTTGAAACAAGAATTGTGGTTAAAAACAAGCGAGATAACTCACATGTAATCTGACAACAGAAGTAGACAAGAGTTTTTCGCCATATTGAGACCATTCACCAATTTTCAGTAGTACAGCTGACTACGAAACGCACAGAACGCTCCTGTAATTTTAAAACGAGCATCCCGCTTTTTTTTCCAACATACATTAAAATACCATTCTGCAAAGTAAAGTTGCACTGGTAATGCTTTTTGTGTTTTATGCCACACAAATTGAAGACCATCATTCTTTTCCGCTTAACCCTTTACCTCATAGCCTGTTTCTAGTTTTGAAGACAGGTGACCTCTTAAAGCAGGTTGAAAGTAAAGCAGAATGTGCCTTAAGGCACATTCTGCTTTACTTTCAGCCTGCTTTAAGCTAAAATCTGCTAGGCTATATAAAATATTTGTAATGGTAATTGTTCATGAGGGTATAAACTGGAACTATTTTCTTTAGCGGAGGAATAAATTAAATACGCTAAAAGTCGCTTCTATGGGGGAAAGGGTTAAACGCAAATGCATTGCAAAAAATGGAGAAAAAGACTACGTTTTGGTAATTTTGACTTTATTTCAATATGAGTGGCAACTTGTTTGGAGCCTGACCAGAAGCCGGGTTACTCGGTATCTGATCTGGCTCCAAACTGTTTACAAAGGAAATAACCGTGCATTTAAGCGCAAACGCGTTTATTGGGAAATACTAACGTTGGTTCCTCTGTATGGCTCTAAACTGTTTGTAAAGTTCGTAAGATCTTGGAAAAAAACCACAACATCGTTTTGCTATATATAGCTATCAAAATCTTTGAGACAGACGGACAAAAACTGCACGGCCACTGGTAACATCAAAAAGGACGAATGATGGATAGACAACAAACAGAGGGTATTAAATTAATGTCGACTATATTTATCAGTTGTCTAAGTTCTACATAATACAAAGAAAAAAGATGCTGCATTTCCCCTTTCACCGCCGTAGTAGCCTAAAGTCGACTTTGCAAACAGTTTGGATCCATATCAGACACCGCGTCTGATCAGGATCCAAACAGTTTGACTCTCGTGTCTATATTTCATACTACCTTAACTATAACTTTGAATTGATCTCGCAGACAATAATATTTATTTTATTTGTTCGCTGAAGGAAATAGTGCCACTTTATACAGTGTTGAACATACTCCTTAACATATTTTCTATATCTTAGCAGAACATACCCTTTAAGGCACATCTTCAAAATTATTAAAAAAATGCTATGGAGTAATGGGTTAAATGAATATTTCTGTTTTTGCATATCGAAATACAGAAAAACAACAAACCGTGTATATTCTGATACATGTATAGTAAGTTTTCTTGCTTTAAATTTTCACCTTTATTTACACGAAACATCACCAGCAAGTCTTGATTTGCCGGATATTTTAATGGACAGTTCCAACTTCCAGTTAAGTTTAGTTCACTAAAGGACTATTTACTATTTAGGGTTGATTTTTACAATTTATTTCAAAATGACACAAACAGTGTAGACCCCGACCAGGGGGCTCCATTGGTTTTGGTCTACCCTGTTTGTACATGACAAGTGTAATCTTCATAGGTACAACGTTTGTAATTGACGAGTGTTAATAGTGTAATATTCGCATTGAACGAAACAAACCACTAGATACAGTGGAGAAAACGTTATTCTTTCCCAATAAACGCGTTTACGCTAAAACTATTATTTTCACTGCAAACAGTTTGGAGCCAGATCAGACGCCGGGTTACCCGGCGTCTGATCAGGCTTCAAACTGTTTGCCACCAAGATAAAGATGAATTATCAGAATTGTCGAAAAGTTGTACTTTTCTACGTTTTAGTGTTTTGCGTTTGAGTACGTTTGCGTTTAAACGGGAAAGAATAACATATTCTCCACTGTATAAATGGTTGGACGAGAGAATGGATGAGTAAGTGAGCGATACGTGGCATTGAATACATTTGTTATTAGTTGAATGAATGAATGAATTAATGAATGATAGAGTGAATATAATTTCATATTTACGTCTTTTCATCGACCCAATGTAACACTTAAGTTCAGCACTACATTCAATACAATGTTCTGATATACAAATGCATCATATTAACACATTTGTGCCCACGATCCCATATAGGGACATATGCAAACAGTGTAGAATCTGATCAGACACCGCATAATGCGCCATTTGATCAGAATCTACACCATTGGCTGATAGTTTTAATATAAAACAAAAAGAAAATTTAGATGTGACACCCTTTTATAACAATGGACTAAACCAATATAATATATATTATACGCATGGAAGAATCTACTGGGCACATGTGGGTTAATCGTCCTTCCACTGACTATTCATATAAATATATGAAACTCCGCCCGTTATTATATCACCAGAACTACCCATATTACATTGGCTAGGAAATAGTTCACTATACTCATGTCAGAGCCTTATTTTTTAGAAAAAAATGCAAGGGCACGTTTCATAAAACTTCGTACGACAAAACGGTCGTAAGTCAAAACTTTAAAAACATTTTATTTCTTGTTTCTCTGTCCCATCCTGTCTTGTGACATCTCTTTTGAATTCGTCTTGAAAAGACGATTCCAAAGAGATGTCACAAGACAGGATTAGATGAAGGAATAAATAATAGTTGAGACTTTTATAATCTGACTTACGACAACATTTGTCATACGAAATTTTATGAAACGTGCCCCAGACAAATGGCCTCAGATAATGTAGACCCAGACTCGCCGTCGCGCCATCAACATTGTTTGAAACACGCCAACGTCTATTAATTCCATTGTACACAGGCTTAGGCCAGACCAGACGCCTGGCAACCCGGCGTTTGATCAGGCTTCAAACTGTTTTCCAATTATCAAAATGAACTTTCAGAAATGTAAAAAAGTTGTCATGTTCTACCTTTTATTGCAATGCGTTTGCGTTGAAACAGGAAAGAATAATGTCTGCACATGTATATCGGTACATGTACATGGAGTTTACTTGTTACATCCTGGAAGACGCTATATCCTTTCAAGTTGAAAATAGTAAAAAAAACAAACGCATTTAGGAAATGCAATAAAAATAGAAAATGAAATATTAATTGAATTATTTAATTATGAGTGTAAAACAGTTTGAATCCTGATCAGACACCAGCTAACTGCTTCCAAACTGTTTGTAATTGACATAAGATTTTTATAGCATAAACGCGTTTACTCTTGGGAAATAGGCCTTTCTCACTGTGCGTTCAATATACTCAACCATATCATAGTACATGTATACAGGGGCCCGTTTCATAAAACTTCGTACTACAAAAAAACCCCAACAAAAAACGGTCGTAAGTCAAAACTAAAAAATACAGTGAATTTCTGATTTCTCTATCTAATCCTGTCTTGTGACATCTCTTTGGAATCGTCTTTTCAATACGATTCCAAAGAAACGCCACAAGACAGGGTTAGATGGAGAAATAAATAATAATTGACATTTTTATAATCTGACTTACGACACCATTTGTCGTACAACGTTTTATGAAACGGGTTTCTAATTATCAATATCACGTTAATTAAAATGTTCCTATTACAACACTAGTCAGCGACTCTTGATTCTCCGCTGAAGAAGTCTTCATGTCTTGGGTGGTCTGATTTTGAATTTTATACGTCCGAACGGACCCTAATGGTTTAGGGAAAAGTAAATTCTCTCTTTCATCCGATGGAGCTTCAATCTTTCGCAGCCCGCCGGGGAAGGCCTTCCGTTTCCGGTCCCATAATCTGTACGCCTTGATGAGATCTTCACCGAGGAGACTTCTGTCAATTTCATCCTGGAACCCATCTATGTCCTCGAAAAATGATTGCATATCTGATAAAGCATCGAAATCGGAGTTCCCGAAAATACTTCCAGTCGTGGACGAGCTCAGTGTGTCTGATGGAGTGAAGCGAGTAGGAATATGGGGAACTTTTCTATGAAAACCTGGTTTCCCATGCCTACCATTTCTACGCGACAATTTCGACGGGGCTCGAACCGAACAAGCGGTATCAATAATGTCCACTGTTTCGCCTTGACGATTTAAGGATTCGGTTTCAGTGGACTCTGTCTCCGCGACTGGCTCTTTAATTTCTTTCCAGAAAGGATCGATACGCGGATCTTTCAAGTTTTCTGTCAACTTCTCAAACTTAAGAACATTATCACCGGAAGAAGTTTCTTCCTTTTGAGTAGCCTTATCATAAGTAGTAAAACTTGACGTGTGTGTTGTTTTTATATCAGAAGGACGATTTCTTGATTTTCTTCGCATTGATTCGCGCTTTCTTATTAAAGAAACTGCAGGCCTTTGATATAGGTCACCGTCAGCACCTTTCTCATTACTCAGACTACTATTGATCCTATATTCGTCATCAAATCTCCCCCTATCTCCAGCCTTTCTCGATTCTTTGACAGTTTCATTCTCTAGAGTAGAGTGCTCTTCTTTTAATTTGTCAAAATTGACACGCCTTTTCGTCCGCGGCTTCTTCGAATTTACGCGCGTGACAAGCAGGGCATTAAGTCTATTCATAGGGACTTCAGCATGAACTGTTACTTGAACATCGTCAAACGGAAGACCTTTAACATTGTCCTGATGAATTAACCTCGGTTTTAAATTACGCTCGTGCTTAATTTGTGTAGTACCTATGCCGACATTGTATTTCAAGATTCCAGGCTTTGCTTTCACATCTTTTCCTTTGTCTTTGTTGTCAGGTTCTGGTACACTTTCACTTGAACTTTCGTTGAGAATAGCCGCAGTTTCAGGTTCCACACTTTTCACATCTGGACTACTATTATTGGTATCTTTACTTTCATTTAGGACAGTTTTATTTTCGTTAGGTTTTAAAGTGTTCTTGTTATCACCCGGGTCTGTCTTTACTTTCACTTGTTCATTAATATTATTCGAAGTGCCCCTTCTTTTAACACTCCCTTGTCTATAGAGTTTAAACCCCTCTTCCACCATTTTTCTTCTTGCACTGTCTCTGGCAGATTCGTCTAACAGCTGTTGAAGTATTGACTTGGGCTTTTCAGAGTCTTTCTTGTCTTCTATATCGCCAACCTTAGCCCCTTTACTTCTAAACGAACGTGTTGAAGGAGTGCGTACAAAGGCATCCTTTTTATTTTCCTCAAGTTTCTGATGTTTGACCTCAGCTGTTTCTGGAACTGATTTTACAGATAAATCATCGTTTGAACGGCGGAAACGCTGGTCAAGTATCACTCTCTCGCGACTTTCTCTCGTTGTATGTCTTCGGCGTATTTTCTTGTTGAGCTGAGCGATGTTGGGGTTGAATACACTGACATCGCTACGGGGGCGACGCGAGTCCGGTGTGGACAGACTGTCCCAGTCCGGGGTATCTAGCGATGGCAGCGAGAACTTATCCTCGGATAGACCAGTCTGCCGTTTGACCTGTGCGTATGGAAACCTTTTCCCGATGCCTGGTCCATGGTCATAGTCTCGAATGTGAGACCTGTTGAAGTCTATCTTGGGTAGATCATCAGTAAATAACTTGAATGGCTTTCCTCTCACACGAGGTCGGGGAGGACTAGAGAAATCCATCTTGATACCGAATAGCCAAATTCAGCCTAAATCCATAACGACAACAGCTACGAAACTTTTCAATGTATTCAACATAATTTGCCGAATCCCAAAAGTTCATTAAAAATGTCCTCGAAACTTTCCAATGTATTCAACATAATTTGCAGATCAAAAAAGTTCATTCATAAATTCCACGAAACTTTTTAATGTATTCGACATGATTTGCCAAAGTCCAAAAGTTCATCCATAAATTCCGTTGCCAATGTAATGGACCCAAATCGCTTTTTGGATCTTGTTCGTAATTTATATCCCAATCATATTGATAGTTAAGGGAACTGTTAACCTCTTGTCACATCTCTTCCTGGCTACACCCAGGACTCCACCCTAAAGTGATACCATCTCCAACCACCGTATATCAATCCAATATCACGAACGGTGCTTGCATGGAATAAAATGATAGTGTCTTCTGAACCAATTACTAACATGTCTTTTCTACAGTGGATAAGCCGTTATTGTTTCCTAATAAACGCGTTTAAGCTAAAACTATTAATTCCATTGCAAACAGTTTTGAGCTAGATCAGACGCCGGGTAACCCGGCGTCTGATCATGCTCCAAACTGTTTGCAACTAAGTTTAAAATGAGTCGTCAAACGGTTAAAAACAGTTGTAATTTTGATCAAATTAATGCACTGCGTTTGCGCTTCGTTTGCGTTTAAACGGGAAAGAATAACGTATTCTCCACTGTAAGACAATGCCTGTACGTCTTCAATATTCAATCTTTAACACGGCATTTTATTATCGTCTGCTAAATTTGTCGTCTGCAAAAATTCGCAAAATTTATTTATCTGCATTTTTCATTGCAGCAAATATCACGTGAATGTCAAACAGTTTGGAGCCAGCTGAGACGCCGAGTTACTCGGCGTCTCATCTGGATCCAAACTGTTTGCAGCAGTCATTACAAAATTCGCCCGTAGTAGCATGCATATTGGTTAAATATTAGTCCACCAGACCGGAATAACACTTTTAATCAAGATGAACCCAAACATTGGTAACGAGCCTCAAAGAACTGTGAGCCTAATTGTGATTGTTTTTATCGTTTATCGGTATTTTATTTATGTGTTTGTGCTCACAATTCTTTACCTATTTCAAGGCTGTGTTAAAAACCCCTTCATCTGCTTTGGAACCGTCTGCTTAAAAATATCGTCTGCAAATCATATTTTTCAAATAAGAGACTGTGTACTTTTTTTGTTTGAAAACCTCATATCGAATTTCAAACAGTTTGTATTCTGATCAGACGCCGAAACTCGGCGTCTAATCGGAATCCAAACTGTTTGCAAATGCTAATTAAGTTTTTGCTAGCAGAATAGGCGTTTAAAACAATGCAGGCTATAGATGGGTTTTATCATTGCGCCTAATCTAGTATCAACAAAGCCGGTAACAAATAAAGGCCTTTGTTTATTTTTGTCTATACAGGACAAAGGTGGTTTAAGATGTACGTAATAATGATATATCAGTGATGAGTTCAGTAAAGAAATCGATTGCCGTCGATGGCCATCGATTGCGAGTTGGCTACCGGTCTATAATACAGTGGAGAAAACGTAATTTTTTCGTTCAAACGCAAAACGCATTGCAATGAAATATAGAAAATGCATCTTATTGACAATTACCACAACCAGTTTTAATCTGAGTGGCAAACAGTTTGGGGACTGATCAGATGCCGGGACACCCGGCGTCTGATCTGGCTCCGAACTGTTTGCAATGAAAATAATAGTTTAAGCGTTACCGGGGTTATTTGGAAAGAAAACGTTGTCTCTACTGTACTCTGCACGCTGCACACGGGGCACAAACTGCTAACCTAAAACAGTAAACAGTGGTAATTGAACACGCTACTGAAGAAGAGACGCGTATATCTCTGCACTTGTTAGGTCACATATGAATACATATCCATTTTGTGTATCAGAACGACAGATAGGGAGAGAAGAAACCGTTTGTCAGTCTGTCTGTCTGTCTGTCTGTGATACATCCCTCGTCAGGTCAGTATCATACAGAGTTCGCTCTTGTAAATAATACCAATTACCTTTGCAAATTGGACTCAAACTGAAAACAATTGTCATCTGCTATATTGTAAAGCGCCTTCTGATCTTGATCCACACCATTTGACATTCATTACGATATTGCCTAAGTCAATTTAAGTTCTAAAAAATATATTTGTGAAATAAAAGCAGACGGCAATTGTTTATTGGAATTGTATTTTGATCATACAGTGGAGAATCTGTTATTCTTTCCCGTTTAAACGCAAACGTACGCAAACGCAAAGCACTAAAACGTAGAAAAGAACAATTGTTGGACAATTCTGATAATTCTTGTTTATCTTGTTGGCAAACAGTTTGGAGCCTGATCAGACGCCGGGTTACCCGGCGTCTGATCTGGCTCCAAACTGTTTGCACTGCCAATAATAGTTTTAGCGTAAACGCGTTTATTGGGAAAGAATAACAGATTCTCCACTGTATGACTTATTTAATACAACCTGGATGTTTCAACAGGGTATTTATTGTTTGCTATAACACTGAATCATACGTCATCTAACCAAATTATTTAAACTAGATTCTACATTGCAATGCTGAACTTTAACCTGCTTTAAGTCATTTCAAAACTGGCGTCTTATAAATTGCCCAAATAACGAGCATGATTTAACATACTTTAATATATAAGAACATTAAAAGACGAATAGCAAACAGATTTGACTCTGATCAGATGTCCATTAAGGTGGAGAAACAGAATTAAGACTAGATCCCAATCAAAAGACACACAACGTTGATGACCCCATTGACGACGTTGCTTTTTGGCAAAGGTATATCACCAAGCATACGCCAAAATGCTACTATATTTAGCGCGTCTGATTGACTATATATATATATGGTCGACTATCGTAATCGATAAAGTCCAACCTAGTGCATGGGTGGGGTTTTATCTGTGTGTCCGCATGTGGGACCTAAGCCCAAAGTCAGAAGCACATAGACGGCCACATGTGCCACACACAGTTGAGCGTTCTGTGGCTATACTACTGGCCTTGCATGAAGCACGTTTATCAATTTCTGTCAGTTGTCTAGAACGTTCATACATAGCTGATCCCCTCCTGATAGTTTGCCTCCAGACAGACCTGTTTAGTGCCCTGAGTTCCCAATCAGCAACCACAATACTGCATTTCTGGAGTGATCGCTTTAGGGTGTCTTTGAAGCGGAGCTTTGGTCTCCCTCTTGATCTACTGCCCTGTGACAGCTCACTATAGAAGAGTTGCTTTGGTAATCTATCATTCGACATGCGCACGATGTGTCCAGACCATCTCAACTGGGATAATGTAAGCAGTGCATCCATACTTGGCATCTTTGCTTGCTGCAGTACTCTGACATTTGAGACCCTATGAAACCATTTGATATGCATAATTCTGCGAAGACAGCGTTGGTGAAATTGGTCAAGTAGTTTAATGTGCCTTCGGTAGGGTGTCCAGGTCTCACAACCATACAGAAGTGCACTCAGTACCACAGCTCTGTACACCGCACATTTCGTATCTATGCTCAGGCCCCTCTCGTCCCATACTCGTTTCTGCAGTCTGCCGTAAGAAGCACTTGCCTTTGCAATGCGACTAGATATTTCCTTGTCTAGGCTGTTGGAAGATGAGAGGCTGCTGCCAAGGTAAGTAAAAGAGTCAACATTTTTCAGGGTTGTGTGGTCGATCTTAATCTCAGGCACTCTCGCAGTGGATCTGATTGACTAATCAATACATAAATACCTATCTCTTTTAACCCTTCTCTCGCTTAATATTCATGTTTTATACCCCGCCCACTCAGTCTTCATTCTTTTCAAAATGTACGCTAAAGGGAGGAGAAATGCTTTAACAGTAAGTACATGTATTTCCAAACAGTTTGTATCCAGATCACGCTGAATAAACGACTATCATCTCGACCAAAACTGTATGGCACAATGATCAGATGTTCTCAAATAAATTGATTATACAGTACTTACTTAATTCTTACTTGCTGTGCTGAAATATGGGTCTATGCATACTGTCAACAAATTGAGCTTGTTCATATTAAAAATTTGCAAAATAAATCACATGTTTAAATCAAAATACATGTATATCAAATGTGTTTGCTCTTACTGAGTGTGGACGTTATCCTATAAGTACTGACTGAGACCTACAGAAATACCAAATATAAGATATCCAAGATACTGTTACATGTATTTGATGTTATGCCAATTGGATGAAGCTGGAACAAAATTAAAACAACTTTTATTCCTGTATTGTTTTTGAAATTTGGATACGCATGGATTGTAGGTGAGGTTTGGAATCTGGAACAGTGCTGTTTCCCGGAATTGCCCAGACAAAGACTGAGAGACAAAAGTTTGAAAAGTTCTTTCTCTTCATAGTACCTGGGTCCCGTTTCATAAAACTTCGCACGACAAAATCGGTTGTAAGTAAAAACTTTAAAATGTATTTAATTTCTTAATCTAATCCTGTCTTATGACATCTCTTTGGAATCGTCTTTTCAAGACGATTCCAAAGAAATGTCACAAGACAGGATTAGATGGAGAAATAAAAAATTATTCATAATTTTATAATCTGACTTACGACAAAATTTGTCGTACGAAGTTTTATGAAACGGGCCCCAGATTAAATATATTTTATGCTGCTTCACTGTGTCTTAAAAAGAACGATATCTCATTTCGGATGCTCCATGCAGTCATTATATAGTTATGGAAATGGGCAGACGCGGAAATATTGACAGAGACTATAGATTCTGCAAATTGTGTCTTAAGAGAAGGTTGTGTGTATACCATAGTAAATGAATACCACTTTCTTTATATTCTTCGTTAAGAATATATACATTTTAAACCGAACATGAAGTTATTTCTGAAAGACTTATTGTGAAAATAACGAGTGCCAATGATATAGACAGTATTTACTGTCTTGCAAAGTACCTCCACGAATCGTTCAAGTTACGGAATGATACAGTGCCCGGTCTCTGTACAACGAAACAAATAGGAGACAACGACCATGCGTGTTGTTATAGGGAGGGAAATTGGCTAACATTTGCAAATAAATTGAATCCAGATCAGTCACCGCGTTTGTCCCTCGTCATTAGTTGTATCTGTCAAAATGTCTAATATATATATTTGAGAAAAAAACAACAGACGCCAGTGTTAGGCAGGAGATATTGCAGCAGTGAGAGCGTATTCGAAAACTAGACGTACAGTGGAGAAAACGTTATTCTTTCCCAATAAACGCGTTTACGCTAAAACTATTATTTTCACTGCAAACAGTTTGGAGCCAGATCAGACGCCGGGTGACTCGGCGTCTGATCAGGCTCCAAACTGTTTGCCACCAAGATAAAGATGAATTATCAGAATTGTCCAAAAGTTGTACTTTTCTACGTTTTAGTGCTTTGCGTTTGCGTACGTTTGCGTTTAAACGGGAAAGAATAACATATTCTCCACTGTAGTTGTCTTGTTTTGGGGAACAGCGGAAACCGTTGTTGTAAGGAGGGGTTCGTTGTTGGGAGGGCCGTTGTATATGGAGGGAACACTGTATGTTGAAAAATGATTTACATGTATAAATAGCATTATAATTAATCATACGCGAAGCTGTTAACATGTATTGACTCAGAGATGTTGGCTCGTTGGAACATGTTTGATTATTTATTCCTTCTAACTATACATGTATCGTTTTAGAATGACGATACATAAATCGAGTAAAATTGTTAACTTTGTATAAGTACGCACTGTATTTGATCAGTTACTGAATGCGATATACACTTACCATGCACAATAAGCACAATAACGTATAAATGTGTAAAACTGTTCAAAATCGCCGTTCGTTAATAGCAGTGTGGATGTATGTTATGTAAAACACGACTTATTTGTCAAATGTTTTTGTTTGCATCCTACTAGTATATTGTTATGTAAACATGCTTATTATGTGAATTTGTTGTTTACTTATTATTTAAATGCTTTTAAATGTGTAAATTCTATCTTTGGAACATTTAGAAGTTTTTAGAATATTCTAGAAGATCATGGAACAGCAGAGAACTTCACTGAATAGTATGGAAGTATGTATATTGTTATATTTACATTCGCCCCGCATTGTCCTTATATAACACTATTCTAAAAAGAGACTTGCATATTTCAATGAATGCTCACTTAAAATCCAGTTCTAGCCGACTGGTTTAGGGGCGGAGCTATACTGATCACTTTCAAATCGATACAGAGAAGTCCGTATGGTAGGCGCGGTTAACGCGGAGTAATCAAGTATGGCATGTGAGTAAATCGGTTTTAAAAAACGCGACCTAAATTTAAGATGCTTATCATACAAGTATTTCGTAAATTCGTGTGCTTTTAGATATCTCAAAAGGGATTTTAAACATAACGAGAAAGTTTACCGGTTAAAAGTCTAAATTTATCCAGTAAATATAATATGTGATTGGGACTAGTTTCAGTCCATATATAGAGATCGTTACTACGATAGCAACGCATAGCAACGGGCAAAGTGTCTATTAGAACGGTTATATACATTTCTGGTTCATTTCTCAGCTCACGATGGAATATAAATATAAGAAATAAATTGCGTACTTCCGTTATTGATGAGCTGATGGCACTTCCATGCTTTTACTAGCAAAGTTAAGCGAGAAGCCCTTCGGGCTAGTAAAAGCATGGAAGTGCCATCAGCTCATGAATGCCGGAAGTACGCAATTCATTTCTTAAATAGAAGTTTATATTCACTGGTAAACAAGTTGAGTCACATGATCTTATTTTGTTGAAATAATGCCCCTGAAAGTCTATATTCAGTAATTTTATGGTAAACAACTGATCACATTCTATGATTGTTCAATATCTTTCTAGAATGGTAAAACTGTGTATATATAGAGACGTAGAATTAACTGCTTTATCTTGGATCTTTTGTAATCAGTGTACTAGACGTTTACTTGTGAATAGTTTGGATACAGATAGAATTTCTGGATATTGAACGTGTGGGAAATTTAAATGAAAAATGCTGTGTGCTAATATTAAAAAAGGATAGGAATTTGGATAATATTAGGACTTTAAATAACAGGTATTTACGTGTTTCTTCAACTTGTAATTTTGATTGAATAAAGTTTGTAAAGTTTGCTGCTGGCTTTGTTTTTCTGTTGCGCCTGACTCGTAACAATATTGAAAAATGTTTCTATTGTGTGCTATGTTTTGATATAACATATTGCATTTTACATTATAAATATCACCCTAGACATATAAAACGAATGTTTGTATCTTTGACCGATGGGCTTGTATAAACCAGTATTGTATTATATTCACAGAAACACACTATTGATGATAACCCATGCTGGTTTCGAATCCCGGTCTGCGCACTTCGGATTTTTAATGGGAGAAGCCTTCCAGCTGGCTTGCGGAAGGTCGTTGGTTCTATCCAATTTTCAATTTATGCCTGAAACAGTGTATATAGGGTTTCTAGAGGTTTTCTTCCATGCATCTGTAATTACAGACGTCGCGATATGATTAAAATACTGTAAAAACGACGTGCAATTACAGTATTACAAATCCAAATCCAAAATAACTGCATAGCATGCTCATGCCTACAATTTTATCAGAGGACAAACAGGACCAAAGGCTATAAAGCAGCTTGAGCTAAACTTAAGATTGTGCTCAAGCCTTTGATTAGTCAGATTTGAGCTTTTTGCTCGAGTATGACTAATAAAAAGCTTGAGCACGATCATAGACACATCTCAAATGCTTTACAACAATAGAGGTAGGTATTTTCGGAACAAAAAACTATTTATTCCATGATATTTGTCGATAGCACCGCAGTTTATTAAACATTCTCATCAATAGGCAAACAACAGCGAAATAATCTAAACTTATGCAATAAAACATCATTATAATTTATTTTAAACATGTATGTACTCTTGAATTGAATAGCAATCTGTGTGAAAATATATATAATAAAGTAAAATCTCGTTTATGTGAACATTCAAGATAATAACACAATAGATATAACAATATTCCAGATAGGGAATTAAAATAGTATTAATATATAAACTGCTCTTTTCTAATATTTCGACCTCTAAAGGCCTTTTCAAAGAAAACTTGATTTTCTTTGAAAAAGGCCCCTAGAGGTCAAATATTAGAAAAGAGGGGTTTATATATTAATTCAGAATAATAAAGTCAAGCTTCTGCTTCAACCATGATAAATTCAAGCAGAAAATCATGACTTACATGCAGTTAACCCTTTCACAGCCGTAGGTGAATAAAGTCGACTTTGCAAACAGCTTGGATCGAGATCAGGCGTCGCGTGACGCGGCGTCGTACGATCACCTACATGTCTTGTTTCAGTTTTAACAATGGCTTAATACTGGTTTCACTGTACGTTCAAAGTACGCATGTACTTATACTTTACCGTGCAAAAAAAATCGCTCAATCTCTTTGAAATCCACTAACTACATGCATTTAGAACAAGCCGATGGGTTTGAATGCAATCTTCAAATGTGTGTATTTGAAGGATTCTATTGATGAACACTGATTTTAGGTAGACAATGCGTCATTTATTTAAATTATCAATAAAAACTGCTATAATTACCTGTCAATCAATTATTAAGCATGACATGCTTCGTGCAGGTCGAAATAACTACAAGGAGTTCTCTGACATGAGCATTCCATCTACAATTCTTTCGCCCTACATTTATTAGTGACTTGTCAAGACGTTTTGGCGGAAATAGCCGATCTAACGAGAGCCTTTCTGTGAGTCTTATCGGTTGTTTCCACCAAGAACGTCGACAGCTGAATACAACTCCCTGTAACGCACCACCAACTGGCGATGTGTTTATTATATGCCTTCAATATACAACACCAACAACTAAATCGTTATTTAAATCATTTCATATCCAGAAACATTTAATATTTGAAGCAGAACAAAAATTGTTTTTAAGTCACGAAGAATAACGCTGTGCGTCCATTCTATACATGTTGTCACACTTGGTCGAAAATGAGGTCGGAGTAAAATACAAACAGTAAAATACAATGAGTAAAATACAAACTCTTGTATCTTACTGAACAGATACACGTTGAAAAAATCTATAACAAATGAAAGCATAATAAATATTATGTTTTTATAGCCCCGCATTGCAAGATTGACTTAAAATCACGACAACCTTATAATGATACATTGCGCCTTGTGGTGTCACATGTGGGTCTACATTGTATGCATATACTGACGAGTTTCGATATCTGGAAATTGAGTAAGTAAAAAACCCAAAATTCTACATTTGGAATTCGACAACTCGACCTCATGCACTAGCTGAGTCGAACTTAACTAATACTTTGAAATACGGATTAGTTCGACTAAAGTCTGGTTCTATTTTTACTATTTAGTGTTGAGTTTTCATTTCGATATGGCAAACAGTGCTGACCCTGATAAGAGGGCTCCTTAAGGAGCCCTCTTATCAGAGTCAGCACTGTTTGTATAAAAATGCATACTATTCACAGATATATTGTTTGTTTATAAATGACGAGTATAATAGAGCGACTTCACGTGTAACTATAGTCCGGTTTATAGTCTTTTATAGTGCTTATAGAGCCAACTGAACACCGGTAGGTTCGACTAAAGTGACGTAATTTGACCGCCATTCTCAGTTTTCATTGGTTCGACAAACGGTGTTCCTCTGCCGACCTTAATGCGCATGCGTCGACGGCAATTTTGCCTGATTAAAGGTTCGAACTATAGTCCAACGTGAAGTCGCTCTAGGTCGCTTAAGACGAACATGTTTCACTGTGTTTATAGCGTGTTGAGTCTAGGTCTCCCAATGTCTTCTTCAGTTATATTATTCACACAGCTATGTACGGGAGGCAGTCTCCTAGGCGACCGTATCTTTGGTTTCTGTCGTTTGTCCCACATATTGTAGAAAAAATGAAGATCCTCTCCCGTCAACCATCGCTTCATATTCTCCTCATCATTTTCTGTTGGTTTTGCAACCAGCGGCCTGGCGCCATCATCCACGCTGCTTCGTCTTCCGGCTTTAATCAATTGTTTTATATCTTTTTTCGAATACTCGTGCATCACGTGCGATGTGGAATACCGCCTTGCAATCGCACGTGATTGCTTCTCCTTTACTTTCCTTGCACTAATTTCTCCAGCATCCGGGTTCTCAAACGGAGGCGGTGTTTCCGGTCTAAATATGTTTGGTAAAGACAAGCGTCTTCTAGGTTGTATATTGTCTTTAATTAAGTTTCTCATTTTCTGAGTTCCTGATGAGGGTCTCTCGAACGCCCGTTGAAACCGTCCAGGCTCACTTTGTAACTTATATTCACCACCAACGTTTTGTTTCACATATACATTTTCTCTCTGTTTGAAGCGTTCATCTTTGATTCTATGGAATCTGTCTATTATTTCCATCATGGTAGGAGACTCCGATCTCATGTTGACTGGTGATGGTCTACTGTTCATTCCGAGCGCCATTTCCCTCATTCTGGTAAAAAAAAGTTTTATGCTTATCATGCTTAACCCACTACACCATATATAGACACACATTTTACTCTATTTTTTCCTCAATTGAAGAAAATGTTTCCACTTTATAAAGTAATTAATATGAAACATTAAACTATTTTCTATATCCTAGGAGGTTGTATCTTAAATTAGGCTGCACGTAAAGCATGGTGCGCATTAAAATATTATGTTTTACTGTTAGCATGCTTTAACCCTTTCCCTTATAGAAGCGACTTTTACCACATGCTTTTTATTCATCCGCTGAAGAAAATAGTTCCAAGATATACTGTAATGAATATGTGTCATATTTAATACTTTCCTTATTCTAGAAGGTAATAGCTTAAATCAGGCTGAAAGTAAAGCAGAATGCGCCATATGGCGCATTCTGCTTTACTTTCAACCTGTTTTAAGTAGTCACCTATATTCAATAATAGAAATAGGCTATCAGGTAAAGGGTTAAGTGGTAATCTGTCTTCAAAACTAGAAACGTGCTATAGGGTAAGGATCGCCTACGAATGGACTAAAAAGATTAAAAGTTATTAAAGAATGCCAAACAGTTTGGATCCTAATCAGACATCTACTCAGCCGGCGTCAGCGGTAGGTTCCATAAACTATTTTACGACAAACAGTGTCATTGGTACTTTATAAATCCGCTTTTACAACTACTATATCTACAAAGGGGACTCATTAAAAGTGTCACTTTCCCATTGTTATGTCTTGTTTCAAATGTGTGTTCCATTAAACTGAAAGCTTATACAGGAACTTTCTGCCTTAAAACATTTCAACGCCTAACACCAAGCACAATGGTAATTTGCAAACAATTTGGACCCTGACTGTTTAACCTCATTTCAAGATATCTTAAGTCAAATTACCTAAAATTTAGAGTCCAAGAGAAATAAAAGCAGACGACAATTGTTTAAAGCAAACGATTTTATGGCAGTAAATAGGTTAACCATTATTCTGCTTTAAGTTGTCAACTGTTTGAAATATATTAAATGGTTGTAAAGATGGGAGTTTCTGCTTTAACCCTTTACCTCATAGCCTGTTTCTAGATTTGAAGGCATGTAACCATTTAAAGCAGGTTGAAAGTAAAGCAGAATGCGCCCTAAGGCGCATTCTGCTTTACTTTCAACCTGCTTTAAGTCAATATTTGCTAGTATATAAGTAATATTTCTAATTGTACATGTTCATTCCTGTACAATCTAGAACTATTTTCTTTGGCGGAAAGATAAATTAAAATGCGCTAAAAGTCGCTTCTATCAGGTAAAGGGTTATCTATTGTCAACCAATGAACTCTGAGACTTTAAATGACCAATTTCAGTTTCCAGTTAAGTCTACAGCGCCCCTCCCTACAATGGTTCTCTGAACAACGATTCCCCCTTACAACAACGCTTGCCGTTGTCCCCAAACAAGACAATTATGTCTAACACTTGCACGACCGCCATATCGTCTGCTTAAAACTGTCGTCTGCTGTTTTTTTCTCTCTCAAAGTTACATATTAGTGGGCATTTTGACAGAAGAATACAATGACGAGTGACAAACAGCTTGAATCCTGATCAGACGCAGTGTTGTACGCAGCATCTGATCTGAATTTAAGCTGTTTGCAAATGCTTTCTAATTTCCCTCCCTAAAACAACTCCCTCCGAACAGTACCCGCAATCTTTGTTTGCCACTGGATGTCGTTGTATAGAGAGTGAGCAGTCTAGTTCTAATTAAGGATTGGTTTTAACATGTATTGCAAAAATACAAACAGTGTAGACCCTGATCAGATAGCTCCTTTCTGATCTGTGTCTAAACTATTTGAATAGGACTAGTTTGTTGTTTACAGGTAAACTGCCTGTAAAGTATTACGTATGAATGCTTTTTTAAACGCAAATCACTAAAACGTAGAAAAAAACAACTTTTTGACAATTCTGATAATTCATCTTTATCTTGGTGGCAAACAGTTTGGAGCCTGATCAGACGCCGGGTTTCCCGGCGTCTGATTTGGCTCCAAACTGTTTGCAGTGAAAATAATAGTTTTAAGGTAAACGCGTTTATTGGGAAAGAATAACGTTTTCTCCACTGTACTAGCCCATTCGCAATTGATATGGGAATGGTGAACATGAGAAACGTTAAAGCGAATGTCTAAGAATTGGTCCTTGATCTGGATCCATACTGATGGCAAATTTTCGCTAAGTCGCGAACAATTTGATGCAGTTGAGAAGACGTCATTCTTTCCCAAAATATCGCGTTTACGCTAAAACTTTGACTTCCACCTGGCAACTGTTTGCTACTAAATATTGATATAGTCAGTCTAAATTGTCTAATATGGTCTTTTTCTACATTTAAATACAGCGTGTTTGCATTTAAACGGGAAAAAGATAACGTCTTCTCCACAGCATGTCAGAGTTAAAAAAAGGAAACACTTACACGCCGTATTTGCCCACGTGGAACTGTCACTTTTAACCACTATCTCCAGCAAAGAGTCCAATCTTGTCACCAGTTCTACTTAAATAATTTCATTGAAGTCCTACCTAACCTGATGATTGGAGTTTAATGATTGTTTATATTAAACCCTACTTGTCTACTTTAAATTACAGACTTCGCGATCACTCAGACCAAAATCAATGACGGTAGTCTAGATATATTGCAGTTTTAAGCAAGATTAAAGTAAAGCAGAAAGCTCCCTTTGGGAGCTTTCTGCTTTACTTTAATCTTGCTTTAAGAAGTCATGTTTCTTAAACACTAAAAATGGGACCGTCTTTTGAATGGTCGTAATAGCGAGGGTGCGCTGTAGTTTTATGATCAGAAGACGCGATTGTCATCGGGCGTTGCAATTAAACCCTTACAACGTTGAGAAAATATAACCTGCTTCTAAATAGTCGTCTGCCAAAATAGTCGAATTTAGTTTAACTTCAGTCCTTAACACGAAACTTTGAATTGATTTACAAAATGATTAGATGTTGATTTTTTTTAAACCAGATCTTACCCAGTGTCTGATCTAGGTACAAACTGTTCACATAGCCCTTTTCGAAAAGTGCCGTGAAGGGTTAGGATTAAAACAAGAACTAGTGCTGATCGGACAGACTGATTAGTTGTTATATGTCATTGATTGACTTTGTTAACGCCTAATAAACACTTCAGAAATCAATTTATCACTGCTCTGTTTTGCACCTAGTGCACTAGCATTTGATAAAACAAATTCTATCCAGATCAGACGCCGAACAAATTGGCGTCTGATCAGATTTCAAACTGTTTGACAACCTTGTTGATGAATACATTTGATAAATATTTGATACATGAAAGGAAGACAGCAATTTTTAAGCAGAGAGCACCATAGCCATAAAGGGATGGTTTGAAGAAGCGTATAAATCCTTTGCGTGATTTATCTTGCCAAACCCGATAACTCGATAACACTTCGAAATTCGAGAAAAGGTGTTTTTCTACAAACGAATTTCAATAACTCTAAGTTTTTTTTAGTCGAAACTACCCGAATTTTGAGATTAAAACGTGGCTGGGCCACGTTTTAATCTCAAAGTTCGGGTAGTTTCGACTGAAACGAGTTAATGTTATTGCGTCTCGACTGTTTATATAGCTAACACGCGTGGTCAACAATTGGATCAATATAGCTCTTATAATCGAACCAATAAGTCAAATAAATAATTTATATGAACACCAAATACCATATTTGTACGAACAAGGGCGTGTTCATCGACATATGTGCACTTGTACAATAATAAAGTTGTTGTCTTTAAAACAAATTCGAAATAGACTGTTCTTAATATTATAGATAGATAGATAGATATAGTTTATTCGTAACTTATACATTAAGTATCTCGTTACATATTCCATCATTTATACATCATATTCAACAGGTCTATCACGTGACATGCAAATATATATTAACATACCAAATCAGATCAATATGAATGCTTAACCCACTCACCCCTTGTGACGCATATATATGCGTCATGTACAATTTTGTATTGTGGAAAATACGATTGTTTTATGCAATCAGTGTAGACCCTGATCGGAATACTCCTTATATGTGTATCCCGATCAGGATCTGCACTCTATGACTCTTTGATATACATTGTACATACTAAAAAACAACTTTTGCTGTTAGCCATTTTAGTATCATGGGTGAATAAGTTAACCATTTTATCGAAAGTACCAACTTTCCTCGAATGAACTATGAGGGAAAGTATAAGGAGAATGAACACTAGATAAGAAAGTGATCAAAGATCCGTACTTTACTATTTAACCTGTAAGATATAACATTTATATGCATGGCTGTGGACTTTTAAGAACAATGTGATTTCTTATACTGTCAATAAGATATCATTGCGCCTAGAAATCGCAAAACTTATAAATTTACATAAGTTAATAAGCGCTGGCTTATTATCAGTGGTGTATATACGTGTATATAAATACCTTTTTGGATTTAGAGTTCAGATATTTGCCAGTTACAATGAACGTCCAGCATTTAGAACGCACATCGTTTGGTTTCAGTGGGCATTACTTTTGTCATGTGTTTAGTCTATCGAAACATGCAATGAACTCTTTCAGCACCATAGACCTGTTTAAAATATACTCATTACATTTGCAAACAGTGAAGACCCAGATCAGAGGGATCATACACATGTAGGAGCCCTCTGATCTGGGTCTACACTATTTGGTATTTTAAATCAGTGTTTATTAAATTACCCATGATTCCAAGTATACTTGCTAATATTTTGTAACTAAATAGTTCCGGAAGGGAACATAATGACCCATAAGAGTTTCTTAGTGTTGAAAGAGTTAAAAGCGAAAGCTCAATTAGGAGTCAGTTTCAACTTTTTATAATTTTAACCCTTCTTTAGTCGTCACCAGTCCTAAATCCCGGAATCGTTGTTTAAACAGCTGATATCTGCAGGACTATGTTGTACATATACATTGCACACACATTGTATATCAATAACTGTAAATAATGTAAAATATATTCTATCATTGTCTTCTTAAATATAACCAATTCAAATTGAAATTATCAAATAAAAATAAATATATGAAAATTCAAATAAAAGCATACTTGCCATGCGGGGAATCGAACCCCGGCCACCGCACTGAGAGTGCGGAATCCTAACCACTTGACCACATAGGATCATGTATGTCCGGGTAGATAGTTCGAATATCTTCTTGCTTAAGTACGATCAATGGCTATGTATTCATAGTATTGCTAATCATTAGCCGACATAAGGCGCTAAGTATACCATTGAGAAAAGTCCCAACACTACTGATTGTTGGAGTGACCTTAGACAGGGTAATAAAGTTAGGTCAACTTTTAATTCTAAACCTAACATAAATTAATTGTATTCTGTTGAAAGTGAATGATTGGAATATACGAGCACTTGTATTGGGCGAAGTTAAACAGAATTAAAGTTGATCGACCTGTATTGCAATATACTCAGGGTCATGACACATTCTTCATACGAAAGTACTTATGTGTCTTCGTTATGTTAGAGTTGATTTTGCAATTGTTTAAGACAGGTGTCAGATTAATGCAGAAAGCCCCTTTAAGCAATATATTATTAAAAGAACCATACACATGTAAGAAGTAAAATAAACGACATGTTCCAATTAGGAAGCTGGCGTTGTCTATCTTGTTTCACGAGTCAATGAATTAACTCTTTGAACCCTAGTCCCGCATATAGGCGTCCTTTTCAAACAGTGTACATGTGAATAGTACACTTGTCCTATGCAAACAGTGAAGACCCAGATCAGAGGGCTCCGAAAGGAGCCCTCTGATCTGGGTCTTCACTGTTTGTCATAATGCCAAACACTGACAAAAACAACCCTTAAATGTCAGAAATGGACGAGACTAAGATGGAAACTGGAATTGTCTATTTCAAGTTTCAGGGAGGAAAGAGTTCAAAAAGGTCGTATACATGTAAATCTACTATATTTTGTAAAACCATGCAAACTTGACAAATAATTTACTACATATATATGAAAACATTTCAAGAGGCATTCACTATGTACATCAGTGTACCTAAGGAACGTGTTGTCCGAATCAAAAATATGAAATCACTTTTCAATAGTCATAACTAAGAGTACACAATGTCATGTACAAGGGAGTTAATCTGCTTTGCCATTGTATTGCACTGTCATGCTTGTTACCTACCATAATATGAGCCATGCCTCCGTATTAATTTACTCTTTCAACACTAAGTATCTCTTGTAGGGTTTTAGAATCCTTTGTGGATAATTTTAGTTGCCAAAACATGAGCAACCCAGATCAGAGGGTTCCTATAGGAACCCTCTGATCTTGGTCTACACTGTTTGCAAATGTAATGAGTATATTATAAACAGGTCCATGGTGTTGAAAGAGTTAACATATTCACTGCCGTAACCCATTTGCAAACATCGAGTACGTATATAGACATATAGAAAAAATGAGCCTGTTGAATGAAAAATAACAAAAAATAGAAAGTCCTATACAGGCGGATTCTGCATCTCGGTTGTCCTTAATTAACCAAATCACTGCTTTACCATGAGTACAATCGGTGTTGCCAAACAGTTTGGATCCTGACCAGACGCCGCTTGACGCGGCGTCTGGTCAGGACCCAAACTTCTTGACACTCATTAAGAATTAGTTCAATAGTCAATTTTACCTTAAAATTAAATTTGAGAAATAAAAGGGACAATTGTTTGAAGCTGACGACGCCACAGCAGTGAATAATCTGTTATTCTTTCCCGTTTAAACGCAAACGTACGCAAACGCAAAACACCAAAACGTAGAAAAATACAACTTTTTGACAATTCTGATAATTCATCTTTATATTGGTTACCCGGCGTCTGATCTGGCTCCAAACTGTTTGCAGTGAAAATAATAGTTTTAGGGTAAACGCGTTTATTGGGAAAGAATAACGTTTTCTCCACTGTAGCAGTGAAGGGGATTATCATTTTTAAATAGCCACTGAAATTCCTTTATCCGGAAACCTTTCCAGCTGAGTCCGGAAGGATTGGTTTCAGGGGTTTTACACGAAATAACTTTCCAGGAAAAAATATAAATGTACACAGCTTATATTTGCTCCCTTTTCTCCTATCATCATCATCATCAGCATCATTTTAATCTGCAACAACAACAGCAGAAACAATATCAGAAGTTATCAAACATCATTTAGACATCTTTAAAAGAACATTGGAACGATACACTGCTCCCTCTCTACAACAGCATCCAATGGGAGACAAAGAGTGTGTGTGTTGTTCAGAGGGACTTGTTATTGGGGGGGGGGGGGGGGGGGGGGGGGGGGGGGGGCTTACATTTGCAAACAGCTTAAATCAAGATGGATTTCAAGCTGTTTGTCACTCGTCATTATGATTTTTGTTTTTGTTTTCTGTCAAAATGTCCAATACGTGACTTCAAGTGAGAAAAATAGCAGGCGACAATTTTAAACAGACGATATTTCAGCCGTGAAATTGTTTGATATAGCGGTCATGCTTAGGGAACAGCGGTAAGCGTTGTTGTAAGGAGGGACTCGTTGTTCAGGGCCGTTGTGGGGAGGGAGTTCTGTATATAATTTGCTCTATGGGTCGCCTTCATCATACTGGACATTTTTCGGGTGAATCATATGTTTCTTATATCCACCGTGGTGTGAAATGAGTTTGCCAGAGTTCACCCTTGCACCACTATCCTTTGCTGAGACCCTTCTCATTGACTTCTGCATTAGTAAATCACCTTTGGCCTTGTCCAGCTGTTTCTGGATATCTTTCATTTTAGCTTTATAATCCTCTTCAAGCTTGATTCTCTTCTGTTCCTCTGTTTTCGCTTTTATCTCTGCCTTTCGCCACAACTTTTCTTTTTCTTTCTGTGTACCATGAACCTTTTGCAAATCTCCTTGCAGCTTAGTAATAATTTCAGACTGTTCTTGATACAGTTTAGCTTTTCTTAGTATTTCGGTTTCTAGTTCTTTCTTGCTGTCGTCTTTTTCTTTGGTCATGATGCCTTTCATGCTAGCATTTTGGGTCTCTAGTTCTTTGATTCTCGCTTCAGCCTTCTGAAGTTTTTCTCTGAGCGTTTTTAGTTCTTTCTCGGTTGATTGTTTCACTTCTTTTCCAACTTTTCTGGCAAACGACTCGTTCTCTGGCTTCATTTTGTCAATGATAACATCTGCCATTTCTGTGGTGAACGTTCTGAAATAATACAGTACGTAGATCTATAGAAGACAATATTACTTCCGGTTTAACCCATTTGCGCCCAGTGGATTCTTCGAAGGTTATACGTGAATTAGTCCATTTTTTTTATCTAAGGGGTGCCTGGTTTAAATTTGCATTTTGTTATACAGTGGTAAATACGCTATTCCTACCCACTTTCCGCGTTTCTTACGCTTTTCTTAGCCGTTTCTTACGCGTTTACTATCCGTTTCGTTAAACGCATTTCCTAGCCGTTTCTTTACGCGTTTTACGCGTTTAAAAGAACCCGGATGTCGGTCTTAATTTTCTAAAGAATACTGAAATATTGACTCGGGTCATTAACAAAGTGAGCAAAACATCAAATGTTCCGACATTTCATGCAGTAAGTAAAGATTGCAGTCGATATCAAACATTTCCAGTAGCGGCGAGTCCAATGCAAGTCTGCAAACAGTGTAGACTCTGATCAGAGTCATCACTGTGTGCCTATGCCCCATTATATGGGATCAAAGGCACACATGTGTTCAATGCTGACACAAATTAATGAAAGGTAGAGCATGTCAACTTTTTTTGTTTAACGAATTAATTTAATCTAAGTGGAAAACAGTTTACAGCCTTACAGTGGAGAATTTGTTATTCTTTCCCGTTTAAACGCAAACGTACGCAAACGCATAGCACTAAAACGTAGAAAAGTACAACTTTTGGACAATTCTGGTAATTCATCTTTATCTTGGTGGCAAACAGTTTGGAGCAAGATCAGACGCCGGGTTACCCGGCGTCTGATCTGGCTCCAAACTGTTTGCACTGCAAATAATAGTTTTAGCGTAAACGCGTTTATTGGGAAAGAATAACAGATTCTCCACTGTATCAGGCGCCGGATTACCCAAACTGTTTGTAATGGAAATATTAGTGGGAGAGACTAATGTCTTTTGCACTACATGATTCGAACAAGTTACAGTTAGAACGAATGATTCGAACTCGTTACAGTTAGAACGAAACTAAGCACAATATATATGATATAAATGCGTTGAGACGACGCATCATACAGTATCTATTTCGGATTTACAAAGTACTTTCGTCACTGCCAGTTACTACTACACGTCATTTAGACTGACCTAGAACAACCTGCGTTTTGCCTGAAGGCTGAACTATGTCATAATATAAATATCTTTCTGTAAATCTATACTAAGCGACCGATCAAATAAAAGTAGATCTACATTGTACTTGTATGTGGACATTCTTTAACACATTCAACCCTAGCGACGACTATACTCGTCATTTACAAATAGTGTACCCGTGGAGAGTACACTTGTCATATGCAAACAGTGAAGAGTGTAGACCCAGATAGAAGGGCTGCTGAATTGCTGTTTTACAAACGGATACAATTGTATGTGGCAATTATGGAGAAAAAAGTTAACCTTTTCATCGCAAGATATCACCTGCTTTTTTGTACTATTGTTTCAAAGTCAGATTTAGGAGGGTTAGCTCATCACCCAATATATACGCATTTTCAAGCCTTTAATTAATTCTTCCACTGAAGAAAATAGTATGTGCAACATTATAAATATTTCCTATATCCTAGCAAATGGTGGCTTAAGGTGGTTCGCGGGTCAGCTTATTCTGTGTCAGAATTCTTTGAAACCTTGATTAAATTGAAATATACCATATGGAGAGTGAAAAATCGTTAAAAGAAAAAAAAGTTACAGTGCCGTTTTTTTCTGAAAGGACCTTTTGTCGAGAAAAGCTCCTTTTTAATAAACAGGAATATTTTCTTTATAGAATGATATAACTCAATAATTTCTGTACATTCAAGTAAACTGTACATAGACTATAAGATAGTATGCAAACAAAAGTATTTCATGACATATTTTCTGGAAATATCAATATTTTAAAAAAAGTCATATTCTGAAAATCTCAAATTACAAAAAATCTAGCTGTTTAACATACACTTATTTTACTCTTATTAGATAGATATAACTTAATTCTACTAGTCACAAAAATTTAATGAAAATCTACAGTAGAATTTACATTTTATACATGATTTCCTGAAATTCTGACAAAATGTTAACACAAAACGAGTAACCTCCCTTGAGTTCAACTTTAAAATGCCGTCAGCTCTAAATAATACCATAAGTCAAACCTGTAATAAAGGACCATTGAAAACGGTAGTCTGTAGATCTTTAAAGGCAAGTGACTGCTTAATGCATAGCAAAGGTAATGCAAAAAAGCTCCTTTAGATCTATCTTTTAGCATTACTTTCGTCCTGTGTTAAGCTGCCATCTGTTATATAGGCTATAAACCCTCACAAATTAAGCTGTCTCTTGAATATACTTGCATCTGATATTATTCATTATTACTAGACTAAACAAAGCCTGTCCTTTGACCACTGTGTTATGAATTGACTAGTCACTAAAATCGGACAATTTGTTAAAAAAAAAGTTTTGAAGCGAGTGGGAATCGAACCTAGAACCTTTGGATTGCAAGTCAATCACCGTACCAATTGCGCTAACAGAGAAGACACTGAAGCAGATCAAACTTTTCTTTATCTACATTTGCTACTATAAGCACGTGCCGCAAAGATCAGGTGAAAGTCATTAGCATTTCCGGAACTCGAGATGCGGGCCGCCCGCTGTCGAACCACCTTAAAACAAACTGAAGGTAAAACAAAATGTTCCTTAATACGCATTCTGCTTTACTTTCAACCTCCTTTGAATAGACGCCTGTTTTCAAAACTACATGTACATGTAAGGCTATGGGGTAAACTAAAGAAATATCTATACGAGTTTCAAATAGTTTTTGTCCTGATCAACTATTTTTTGTCATCTAATGCTTTGAAAAGGGTAAGAAGTGAGTTTAACATTATACATGTATATTGCGTAAATGTACCACTTACCTAAAACCTCTAGTCATAAGGTCAAGAATGGATTTCTGACTTACATCTGAAATAATAATATAAACAAATTGGTTGATAGGACTAAGCCTCCTTTTCCTTCTTCTTCTTTTTTTTTTAAATGTCCAGAATTGACAACAAAGGGGACATAACTCTGCAAAAAAATAGTCGCAAACGTCTGAAACGCAACTCGTCCGAACTTCTGAGGTAAGGGATATTTGTGGTGAGTTAAATTAAAATTGGTCAATAAATGAAGGTTAGATAGCGCTGACAAGGAAAAAGTTAACAGACGGATGGACAGACAGCGCATGTTATTGACTCATTTTAAAGATGATTTTAGAAACTAATGATAACATTTTTTATTATCTTGGTAATTATATTGAAAAATGTCCCTTGTTCGGAATTTGTTTCCATGTAAATCCTTAAGGTATCATGTTTATTTTAGATTTAAATGTAGTTATTTGTCTTTTCTCGCTTGATAGGTACATTTGTGAAATTTCATGTGAAGCGCTTTTGAAATTATTTTTGATTTGTTTTGATTTGACGTCGCTTTTAACAGTATTTCAGTCATACCGCGACGTCTAGCTTATTACAGGTGGAGGAAGACCCCAGAAGACCTGTATGCGCTGTTTCAGACATAAATAGGCAACTGGGTAGAACCATCGACCTTCCGCAAGCCAGCTGGCAGGCTTCCCCACATGAACAATCCGAACGACCCTACTGGGATTGGAACTCACAGCGGTGAGGAGCTTAGTGATGTAAGTCACAGTGACTATACATGTATACCACTAGGCTACGATGCACCCGTAGCGCTTTTGAAGGCACAGCTCCTGTGTGAAAAGAGCGCTATATAAGTATGGTATAAATAATAATAATAATGATGATAATGATGATGATAATAATAATAATAACATAATAATAATAATTAACACGACCCGTTTTTACGAGCAATACATGTAGTAATATAATAATAATAATAATAACACGACCCGTTTTCACGAGCGTATATAAGAAAATGAGCCGACATCATGGCAGTACATGTATTAGACGGTTGTTGACGTATTTACTATTTATAAGGCAGAGAAATCCTTTATGCAATGAGGAGTGTTTTTTTTCTTTCCCAATAAGTGCATTTGTTTTTGAAAACTTATGTTCTTATGAGACAAACGCCGAGTAACTGGGCGTCTGATCAAGTTTCAAAATATTTGCCATTCAGATGATAATAAATCGTCCATATTTAAAAATTTTTTTTCATTTTATTGCATTACTTTTCCGTTTAACTCATTTGTGCCCACGAGCCTATATATGGGACTTATGCAAACAGGGGAGACTCTGATCAGACGCCGCATGACGCGGCGTCTGGTCAGAGTATCTACTGTTTGCTGATAGAAATTTCGTTGAATATAAAACAAAACGAAAATGAAAATTTAGTCCAGGAAAACCCATAGATAAAACATGAACTAATCCAAAATATGAGTATGAAAGAATCCACTTGGCGCAAATGAAAATGCGTGACTTCTACCATAAAAAGTCCGATATCGATAATTATAAAATCTGGAGACAAACTGTTAAACGCCTTATTCTTGATTCCAAAACACGATTTTATCATGATACCATTAATTCTAATACCCACAACCCGAAACTTCTTTGGAATAGTCTGAACACGCTAACGGGTATGAAGACAAAAATTCAAACTAGTTTTATAAACGATACAGATGGTAAACCGATAACATGTCCGAACACTACTGCAAAAGTCTTCAATGACTATTTTGCTTCTGTGTTTAAGAGTTTCCAGGGTAACTCCTCTAGTAATAGTCACTGTGTGTTAAATACTTCAGCCGACCATGTCAACTGTCCTAGTTTCTCAATTCCATCTGTATCTCTTCAGTTTGTTGAACAACAACTCACCTCGTTAGATTGTAAAAAAGCAACAGGTTCAGATGGAATTAGCGCTAGATTTTTAAAAATATCAGCATCAATAATAGCCCCAACACTCACACAATTATTTAACCGAAGTATAGTATGTAGTGTGTATCCACAAGTTTTTAAGAAAGCTAAAGTAACTCCTATTTACAAGAAAGGTCCTAAAGAAGAAAAGTCGAATTACAGACCAATTTCAGTTTTACCAATCATTTCCTTGATTTTTGAAAGACATGTTAGTTCCTGTTTAAAGCAATTCATAGAAAATAACAACTTGTTCTACTCTAGACAATCAGGGTTTAGGTCCAATCATTCCTGCCAAACTGCCTTAGTAAAATTAATAGATGACTGGATTGCAGCCATCGATAGTAATGAGATTGTAGGTTCAATCTTCTTAGATCTGTCTAAGGCTTTTGACCTGGTTGATCACATGATACTCTTGGAAAAGTTAAAACATTTCAATATTAACCAAAAGACATGTTCATGGTTTGCCTCATACCTGCATAATAGATCTCAACAAACGCATGTATCTGGAGTAACCTCGCAGCTAACTTCTGTTTTATCTGGTGTACCACAAGGCTCAGTCTTAGGTCCTCTTTTATTTTTGATATTCATAAATGACCTACCATCTGCATGTACACATTCTGTTGCAGACATTTTTGCAGACGACACAACGCTGTCAGTACATAATGCTTCTCTCAACTTTGTAGCAAACTCGTTGAGTAAAGATCTATTTAACGTTAATGATTGGTGTGAAAAGAACAAAATGTCAATTAACGTTGCAAAAACTAAATCCATGTACATTACATCAAGATCTAAATCTGCAGGCATTCAAAATATTGCTCTGCCAATCCCATTTGGAAATGAAGAAATCCATTGCAGTCGTGAGAAGAAGTTACTCGGTGTCACCTTTGATGTATTTTTATCTTTTGATAGCCATATCAATAACATACTTAAAAAGTGTAACTCCTTATTATACCTCCTCTCAAGAATCAAAGTATTTCTAACTATACCATTGAGAAAAATGTTTTTTAACTCCTACATCTTACCTCATCTCGACTACTGTTGCGTTATTTGGGGAAACTGTTCAATATCGCAAGAACAAAAAATCATTCGTTTTCAAAAACGTGCAGCAAGGCTTATCCTTAATAAAGATAAAACTGCCCATTCAGCTGATCTCTTCAAAGAACTTAATTGGATGACTTTTCCGGAAAGAGTTACATTTCACAAAGCTACTCTAATGTTCAAAGTATTCAAAGGTTTGGCACCTGTATATTTATATGAGTTGTTCACACTAAAGTCAAATGTGCATGATAGAAATTTAAGGTCTTCATCAAATTCTCAGTTATATTCTCCCAGACCAAAGTCTGAATTTTTCAGGAGGTCGTTTGCCTATTCTGGAGCTATGGTTTGGAATAACTTGCCTTTGAACATAAGAAATGCTCAATCACTTGCCTCATTTAAAACTTCATACCTTAAATGGGTTAAATTAGACAGATAGTGTAGTCACTTGTTATGCTTCATAATGCTTCAAAATGTAATACATGTATAGTGATGAAAATTTGCTGCTCAGAGGTGAAAGTTCATTTCCCACTATAGTTTAAATTTATATAAACAAGGTAGATTACTGTACATGAAATTTATTACAAGGCGCCAAGGTTTCTATACGCCGCATATTGTAGTTTGCAGCTGAAGTAAGCTGTTCTTTACGTTTAATATGGGTTTATATCACTATTCCTAAGGTGCCAGTCTAACCATCGCTTTCCTTGACCCGTTACCATATATCGAAACGCCTTTAAGCGCATTCAATTTGTGCAGTCATAATTATTTACAAAAAGTTAAATAAGAATATTTGCTAGATCTATATCTTAGCAACTTAAGGCTGGCTGAAAAAAGGTTAATGCATCTTAAGGCGCATTCTGCCTTTACGTTTAATATGGGTTTATATCACTATTCCTAAGGTGCCAGTCTAACCATCGCTTTCCTTGACCCGTTACCATATATCGAAACGCCTTTAAGCGCATTCAATTTGTGCAGTCATAATTATTTACAAAAAGTTAAATAAGAATATTTGCTAGATCTATATCTTAGCAACTTAAGGCTGGCTGAAAAAAGGTTAATGCATCTTAAGGCGCATTCTGCTTTACTTTCAACCTGCTTTAAGTGATCACCTGTCTTCAAAACTTGAACTGAACTATGCCATGTGCGGTAAGGGGTTAATGTTGCGATGGTTTCATGTAGGCTTTGTTTTTGCTGCTGAACCCCTGATCGGCTGTTACACTATTAACCTTTAGCCCGCTAATTATGTCGATAGTAGTTTTTGCTGAAAGTGTAGACCCAGATGAGATACTTCCTTAAGAAGCTCTCTGATCAGAGTATACATTATTTGCTAGAAGAAGAAATTATTCTGAAATAGACAACATTCTAAGTTTTCAAATTCATAGTATTCTACTTTTAAATAAATGGTTTGAATAGTATCCATAAAATGAGGGGTAATTTTTTGAATATGCGTTGAGCTAAGGGTTAATGACTGAGCAAGGCCTTAGCTGCTTGTAAGGGCTTCTATGTATATAAGTTATGATATAAATATGGATCTTGATTAAAACCTACATGTTGCTTTAACCCTTTACTACATAGATATGTTTCATGAAAAATGTTTTATGTTCTCTAGTAGATGGTGACTTGAAGCGGGTTTAAAGTAAAACAGAGGGCACATTTAGGCTCATTTTGATTTACTTTCAACCTGGTTTAAGTGATCACCTTTCTTCAATACTAGAAATATACCATGGAGTAAAGGGTTTGAAGTATCTTTGGTATATTCCTTCCCGTTTGTTATGAAATTTCATTGATCTAGATCTTTGCTATTTGTCAAATCGTCGGGGTTTTTTGGCTTTATATTGCCTCTACCTATTCAATATTCATGTATAGATAACAAATCCTGAATTCTCATAATGACACTTGTGCATTATCATTTTCAGCTTAATCTTTAAAATGCTTTAAGTAAACAGAGTAGTCCCTGTAGAGAGCTCCTACAGGAACTGTCTTTTCAGGGTCCACTCTGTTTGCAAAGGTTTAAAAATACTGATTTGTAATTGTGTTCCTTCATGTTGTATATATGTTAATTTTGTTTGTGGACCATATTGAAAATTGGTTTGTTTGTTCTATACCAAATATGTAATCCACATGAAATAAAGTCGTTATTATTATTATTATTATTATTATTATTATTATTATTAGAATCGAAATAATAACTTCATATCCACTGTACGAAGTTTCTCTGGACAATCTATCACTTACCGCCGTTTTCGTATGTTGCGACTGCTGGTAATGGTGTCTGGTAGGAGTGTTGTTGTCCAAAGTAGAACCTATCTGAGGCTGTGTCATCCATCTGCTCCTCGCGTACTCTCTGTGATCGTCTAGCCCTGGGCCCGTTGCCTCCAGGGACCGGACTGTGGTTTGCATTCACACTTTCAGCATGCCTCTGCTCAGCCGCGGTTTGATCAGGAGTTGGTCTATTTTGTACTGCTATATTGTGTCTTAGCTGAGAAGTCCGATTGGGACGAACATGATTCGGATCGTTACCATTTGTCAGATGATTACTGTTTCCCGCCATAAGTGTATTCGTTGACCCACTTGATATGTCAGTGTTTTCCAACATTAAAGAGTCTGAATTCCGTTGTAAACTGTTTTGCGAGTTTCGGGACGAATTTCCGAGGGACGAAGCGCGTTGGGACAAAGACACTTGTGCCTGTCTCTGGAACTCGGAAGCGATGGCCGCCATGATGTCATCGTGGTTCTGTTGACTGTTTATGTATGAAGCTCTATTCAGTTCACTATTTAAGTTTGTTTCGTGTTCTCCAGATTCCCTAGAATGCGTGAAAGGGACAGGTCGCGCCATTGTCTCCCAGCTTGATGACACTGGTTGGGAAGGAACCGGAAGTCGACTTGCGGTCACGTGACCATAGTTTGAGCCAGCTGCTGTCCGTCGTGTTGCCTGAAAATGTCAGAAAGTTTAATGTAAAATTGGTGTTAACGTTTAAAATGCCAACTGATACTGTTCGCTTTAAACTTTATCCGTTACTGTCATTGTGTCATATGCTTTAAACAAGTGTATGTTGTCTGCTTTGATTTATCAAATTTTAAGTGTAGGTAGATTCTAAATTGACTATGAAAATTATATCGTCATTAGCAAAGGTACTTGACACATATTTTAAACTTTTTTACTATCTACCTTCTTATTTATATGGTAGATATAAAAAACTAATTTGTTTAAACGTGTCAAGCATATGTGGTCAAAAGTGCCAAACAGTTTCGATTCAGATCAGACGCGGCATTATGAGGCGTCTATTCAGAATTCAAACTGTTTTTATATAACCACTATATTCAGGATAAGATAGTGAAGGGGTAAAGGCTGTCTTTAACCCTTTACCTGATAGCCTATTTCTAGTATTGAAGATAGGTGATTACTTAAAGCAGGTTGAAAGTAAAGCAGAATGCGCCTTAGGGCGCATTCTGCTTTACTTTCAGCCTGCTTTAAGCTTTCATGTGCTAGAATATAGAAATGATTGCCTATACTATATATTCATGACTGATTATATTGGAACTACTTTCTTCAGCGGAGGGATAAATCATATGCGCTAAAAGGCGCTTCTATTGGGGAAAGGGTTAATCCTCCAAAATACTGAATGAAGAAACATCGATCATCGGTGTGGAACGAGTTCGACTACGGTCAGGCGTCGGGTATTAGGAGTCTTTTAAGAACTTAAACTGTTTGCAAATATACGAATCTTCATTGGTAGTTTCTTGACAGGCGTTGGCTATGCAGGAAAAAAGAGAAACGAAATACATTCCTGCACGAGTACATTTGTCTGCACTTTGTATCTATATTTCCATGTAGGTTCTTTTTGAGTGGTTGTTTAACCAATAATTAACTATCCAATCAAACCTTGTTAATATATCATTTAAAATGATAAGTTATTGGCATTCTTTATGCAAGTTAACAGATTCATTATAAACGATCTACAATAGGCCTAATCTGCGTGTCAAACAGTCTGGAGCTTGATCAGACTCCGACTTACCCGTCGTCTGATCTGGTTCCTTGATAGTTACAATGGTCATCATGTACTTAACTCTTTACTCCACATTCTGTTTCTAGTTTTGAAGACAGGTGGCCACTTTAAGCAGGTTGAAAGTAAAGCAGAATGTACCTTAAGGCGCATACTACTTTACTTTCCACCTGCTTTAAGCTACCATCTTCTAGGATATCAAAAATATGTCTTATTCTACATGTTCATGACTATAAAAATAGGAACTTTTTTCTTCAGTGAATCAATAAATTGAATGTGCTAAAAGGGGATTCTATCGAGGAAAGGGTTACGTACAAACATTTCAGACGGTGGGGTTCTATAAAGTATTACGCTCCATTAAAATATATCTGTTTATACACGGTTAATATGAATATGAATAGATCTACATACATGTAATTCTTTAAATGTTAAAGAAAAAAAAAGATATCTTACCATTAGTACGTCAACTAACGGATATCAACATTTTCCCCTCAATTTCACTGTGAAAACAACGTTTCTTTCGTTCCCAAAATAACTGTTGTCGTTATGATGACCTTTCTTACTGGCATGGCTCATTGAAAATGAGAAAAACAATTGTATTCATGTGTTTTAAGGTGTCAATACAAATCACAACATTTGTCGTCTGCAGCAATTCTTAGATATTTGATAAATCTGCAAAGTCGTCAAGACAATATCATCTAAATGCCAAATAGTTTGGAACCAGACGATATTTGACATATTATCTGGGTCCAGTTTGTTGCCGCATATATAACATTTTCGTCCACAAAGAACTAGTTTAAAGTTTAAGAAGACAGGGAAAAGGTCTTAAGTTTCAACGGATCATATGATGAAGAACGTCTTCATAATCCATAATTCATAATCTTTCTATTAAGGAACTCTCAATAAAATACACACGGGCTCCTAATCTTAAATAAGATTATCACCAATATAACCAATAATTTGAAAGCAGACGACAATTTAACCAATGTTTAAAGCAGAACAAAAACATTACTGAAAACAATAGCGTTTTACATTCACATTGGTAATTCAATCAACCGTTTCAAAGCCAATACTGTCAATTCTCCTTTCTAACAGTCACTTAACCAATTATACCTAAGGTCCTCAAAAGTAGACACTAGCAAACAGTGGAGACACTGATGAGACGCTGCATGTACCGTACTGTCAACTAGTTTAGAGCCTGATCAGTATCCAAACTGTTTGCAATGTCGACTGTAGTGGACCACTGTGGGGGAAAGGGTTATGGTGACACCTGGGGCCTGTTTTACTAAACAACTTACGCAATTTTTTTGCGTAAGTCAAAATTTTAAATTTTAATTTATATTTTTCATTATCACTTGCTACAAACAGTAAATAGCCAGATTAGAGGACGCGCTTTTAGCGCGTCCTCTGATCTGGCTATTTGCTGTTTGCAAACGTTTATGATCGAAAAATAAGAGTTAAACGATTTCGACTTACAAATTTTTGCGTAAGTCGTTTAGTAAAACGGGTCCCAGGTTAGAGGCTGCTTGCCCTATGAATTCGTTTGAATACCCCCCTCAATACAAAACAGTCGCATTTTATTTCTGATTTATACATAGTGTATCGTCACACAAAACATAATATACATGTTTTTACAGTCACGCACCACTATGTTACAATAAACTTGGTATAACAATTTTCCCAGCCATAGTTTGGTTTAAACATATTTTATTTTGATAATTTACAAGTATTTCCCAAACATACAACAAGGTTCAGGATTAAAACGAAAGTAAAATAGCTTCTTGCGCTTCTCTCTTTAGCCATATGTAATAAAACACATTGTCCTAGAATGATACAATAGACCCATGGCTGACTGGTTTCAAAGAGACCAGGGACACTCCCTACCATCAAGATCCACCAGCCAGGCACCAGCTAAATGGTTTCCACCAGGAATTCAGAATCCGCATTTACTATATAATACAGATGCTATTGTTTTAAATCAGTGTACAGTGCCCCTTCCACACAACGGCCATCCGAAAAAGATTCCCTCCTTACAACAACATTTGCCGCTGTTTCCCAAACATAACAATTACGCACAACGCCTTCACTGTTGCAATATCGTCTGCTTTAAATTGTCATCTGCTGGTTTTTTTTCTCTCAAAGTTACGTATTATACATTTTAACAGAAGAAACATAAAGATGAGTGACAAACTAGGAGTAATAAAGACACTGATGGACAGGTGCAACAGTGTGGTAACTGAGTCAGAGGACAAAAAGAATGAAGAAACTCATGTGAAAAAAGCCTTGATAAAGTGTGGATATCCATCTTGGACTTTCAAGAAAGTGAAAGAGAAAAGGAACAGATCAGAAGAAAGGAAGACAACAAGTGATAATAAGACAAAGTCAGTTGGTGTGGCGGTTCTCCCGTTCATAAGTGGCGCATCAGAGGCCCTGCAACGTGTTTTCAAGCGACACAACATATCAGTTTCCATGAGGCCCCATCAAACCTTGCGTAACATGCTGGTACATCCTAAGGACCAACAAGACAAACTGGATTCTTGCAATGTAGTGTACCAGATAGACTGCCAGAATTGTGAGAATAGTTACGTGGGGGAGACAGGTAGAAAGTTTAAGACTAGGCTTGGGGGACATAAGAAAGATGTTGACACGCATACAAATAGGTCATTTACTAGGTCAGAAAGGAAGGTATCACTAACAGAGATGCACAAAAGTGCTATCACAGATCATGTTGCACGTAATAACCATGTGATTGACTGGGACACGCCAAAGATATTGGACAAAGAGAGCGACCAGCGAACGAGGCAGATCAAGGAGGCCATCCGAATTTGATTAAATCCGAAGGTGATGAACCGGGACCAGGGGGCGTTCCGGCTCAGCCACCACTTCCGGTAGCAACAAGGGGAAGTAAATCCCAGTTCCCGTGGATCAGTTGCCAGTGATCAAGCGGACAGTCCAGTTCGCGACATATAGCAGTGTAATAAGAACTTACTAACTGAGTGACAAACAGTTTGAACCCAGACTTTAACGTGAACCGCGGCGTCTGATCTGGGTTTAAACTATTTTCAAATGTATGCAAAGTGGCTACAAAAAGCGTATAACCAGGGGCCCGTTTTACTAAACTACTTACGCAAACATTTTGCATAAGTCAAAATTTTAAATCTTAATTTATATTTTTTATTATCACTTTCTACAAACAGCAAATAGCCAGATCAGAGGACGCGCTTTAAGCGCGTCCTCTGATCTGGCTATTTGCTGTTTGCAAACGTTTATGATCGAAAAACAAGAGTAAAACGATTTTGACTTACGCAAAATTTTTGCGTAAGTAGTTTAGTAAAACGGGTCCCTGGTCAGAAACTGGTGTTTCCAACGTTACGGCTTTTCAACTAGGCACAACTTGTTTGTAACGACTTACTTGTGTCGTTGCAGTGTAAAACAACGCTAATAGAACCAGTTTTTTAATTTGGTGTTGATGATGATGATGAAATTCATAATAATGAGAATACAATTAATAAAAAAAGAACAACAATTATGGTACAGTGGAGAAAACGTTATTCTTTCCCAATAAACGCGTTTACGCTAAAACTATTATTTGCAGTGCAAACAGTTTCGAGCCAGATCAGACGCCGGGTAACCCGGGGTCTGATCAGGCTCCAAACTGTTTGTCACCGAGATAAACATGAAATATCAGAATTGTCAAAAAGTTGTTCGTTTGCGTACGTTTGCGTTTAAACGGGAAAGAATAACAGATTCTCCACTGTACCAACAACAACAATAATTTTAATAATAATTATAATGATAAAAATAATAATATATGTAATAATAATAACAATAATAATAATAATGATGATAATAATGATAATAATAATAGTAATAATGATAATAATAATTATAGTAATAATGATAATAATAATTATAATAATAATGATGATAACAATAATAATAATAATGATGATAATAATGATAATAATAATAGTAATAATGATAATAATAATTATAGTAATAATGATAATAATAATAATAGTAATAATGATAATAATAATTATAGTAATAATGATAATAATAATTATAATAATAATGATGATAACAATAATAATAATAATAATGATGATAATAATGATAATAATAATAGTAATAATGATAATAATAATTATAATAATAATAATAACAATAATAATAATAATGATACTACTACTACTACTTATGATACTAATAATTAAAAAGTTAACGTAATACATATAGTAGATCTGATAACTTCATTTTGTGAAGATAACACATTAATTTAAATGAAACCTTCGATAAGCAGTGAGTTATATATCTTTAAGATCAAGAGTAGCTTGTAGCTATATGTCATAACATTAATCCTTATCGCGCTGATTGGTCGCCTGCTAACAATATATCGTGTGCGAAAAAGATTATAATTAATTTTGATCTTTTTCAAATTTGAGAAAATACTAATATAAGTGGCAAACAGCTTGCATCCAGATCAGACGCCGCGTGACGCGGCGTCTGATCTGGATCCAAGCTGTTTGCAAAATTTAGCCATGTCGCACTTAGCATGTTAAGGGTTACCCCTTTGACGGCTATCACATCTTGACTGTATTTTGAAAACAGTGTGAATCCAGATCAGTTTGGCAAGATACAAACTGCCTGAAACTCGTCTTTTTGTCTCATTATTAAAAATTCTTCACTTAACAAACTTTGCAGACGAACAATTCAAAGCAGACGACGATATTACGACAGAATTATGGGTAAAATAATTTATTTTTTCACTTATACAGTGGAGAAAACGTTATTCTTTCCCAATAAACGCGTTTACGAAAAACTATTATTTCAATTACAAATAATTTGGAGCCATATCAGACGCCGGGTAACTCGGCGTCTGATCTGGCTCCAAACTGTTTGCCACCAAGATAAACATGAATTACCAGAATTGTCCAAAAGTTGCACTTTAATAGGTTTTAGTATTTTGCGTTTGCGTTTCGTTTAAACGGGAAAGAATAACGTATTCTCCACTGTATTAGGAAAATACCTTGTTGTTTGCAGAAAGTTGTAATTACCCCGTGGTCATAACTTTGTTTTGAATTTTCAGTTTTGTTTGTCGCCATGTCGTGCTTTGGACTGGTTGGTCGGTTTTCTACCTTGTAAATGGACGGTTACAGTGGAGAATCTGTTATTCTTTCCCGTTTAAACGCAAACGTACGCAAACGCAAAACACTAAAACGTAGAAAAGTACAACTTTTTGACAATTCTGATAATTCATCTTTATCTTGGTGGCAAACAGTTTGGAGCCTGATCAGACGCCGGGTTACCCGGCGTCTGATCTTGCTCCAAACTGTTTGCAGTGAAAATAATAGTTTTAGCGTAAACGCGTTTATTGGGAAAGAATAACGTTTTCTCCACTTTACGAAAATAGTGTAATACAGTGCCCCCTCTCTACAACAACACCACCGTGGGAGACAAAGTGTGTGTGTGTGTTGTTCGGAGGGAGTTGTTATAGGGAAGGACATTGGCTTACAATTGCAAACAGCTTGAACTCAGATCAGACGCCGCGTCACGCGGCGTCTGATCTGGAAACAAGCTGTTTGTCACTCGTCATTAAGTTTTTTCTTGTTGTTGTAAGGAGGGTATCGTGGTTCAAAGGGCCGTTGTAGGGAGGAAGCACTGTAAAAGCAAAACTATCGATGACATTTCACAAGAAAGTTTTGTGGTTAACTCGTCTCTGCCACGATATCGTATGCTTAAAAAATTGTCATCTGGCTTTTATTTTTCAAATTTCCAATTGGATATTTTTACGCGTTACGAGGCGTCTATTCAGGATCCAAACTGTTTGGCACTGATTTCTATATCTCCCAAGTCAAAATGCATAAAAATTAAATAAAATCAGACCGCAATTTCTTAAAAGTGATGGTGTTATAACAGTGAAAGGGTTAAACTAATGAATTAGTGGGTGGCTAGAAAATCTACCCATTTTAATTGAATACAATCAGTCTATAAAGGTCAAATTTATACTAACCTTTCGTCTGCCGACCACAAATTGACTGGTATTTGGAAACAGTTTTGATCCAGATCACACGCCGAGTAACGCGGCTTCTGGTCTGAACCAAAGCTATTTTGCACTCGTTTTCAGTTTTCATCACTATAAAAATGCATTTATCTGAATTTTCCCAAATTTGCAGACGACAATTTCAAAACAGACGATAATTTGACAGAAGGGGGGTTTAACGACTATTGGAAAGGATGTACGTGGATCTCTAAGACAGTTGGTGGCTTAATGCAGGACGATGTAAGGCAGAACGTGTGCAATAGGAGCTTTCTGAATTACATTTGTTTAGCATAAAGCGGTAGAGCTAACACGTCGTTAAATATTGTTATGGTTTTTCGCTCAGTGGTTGCAGACGATAATTCCATCCTTTGAAAGGATATATACATGTACATGCACTATAACTCTTTGCATGCTGGGCAATATTTTTCGTCTACAACATTTGTCGTCTGGTACTGTTCTAAAACTAGCATTTTCATTTTTTTTTTAATTCAAGGTCAGAATGGCAAACAGTTTGGATCCTGATGAGACGCCGCGTGACGCGGCGTCTCATCTGGATCCAAACTGTTTGCAAAGGCAATCACTGTGGAGGATATATCCGCCGCTAGCATGCAAAGCGTTAAATATGTGACATTTAAAAAGGTCTTTGGACGATCGGTTATCATTTAACCCTTTCACCGCCAGAATCGCCTAAAGTCGAATTTGCAAACAGTTTTGATCCTGATCAGACGCCGCGTGACGCGGCGTCTGATCAGGATCAAAACTGTTTGTTACCCGTTTCGAAATTTCTTATGTCATGCTCTCTTAATTCTAACTTTGAAATGATAATGCAGAAAAGAATATTGAAGCAGACGACACAATAACGGTGTAGGGGTAAAACACTCAAAAATAATTTGGCGGTGAAAGGGTTAAAAACGCGAGAAACATCACTAACGTCTCAGAACTAGACAATACTGCATACTGTTAAGGTGGATTGTGCTTAGGGCAAGCGAATATGTTCTCCATTATGAAATGTAAGTATTAATTGCATACCGAACACTCTATAAACTTTCTTTGAAAGAGTTCATTATGCTGTTAAATCCATATTTTAAGTATTATTTTTATTAAAACAGAGCACGAAAAATTCACTTACATTTGACGAAGTGGCACTTCTGATGATGTCGCCAGTGAGAGACGAAACCGTCAAATGTAAATGAATTATTCGTGCTGTGTTTTGAAGAAAATGATTCTTAAAGGTCTATATACTAGTCATTTACAAGTTATGTATTTGTGAAGACTTGTAACTGGTCCTATGTAAACAGTGTATATAGACTCTGATCACGGGGCTACTATAGGAGCCTGTTAATTTATGTCTCCATTTTAATTTTGAAATAAATTGTAAAAAAAACAACCCCAACAACCATATAGATAGTAAATATGGGATAAACTTAATTGTAAGATAGAATAGTCCATATATAAAGTTTCAGGGGCGGTTTTGTATCCGAAATATTTGTTTCCAGCATCGAGTTCCTTCTTCCGCGGCGGCTGATTTGTCATAACGTCTTTTTCCGATAAATAAATTATATATACATATATATAAAATATAGATAGATAGATATTTTATTCATACATAAGGCCAGAGGCCCAACAGTACACAAGCATACAAATCATGCAATACATAGTCAAAGGCAAAGGTATGTTAGCAATGTATACGAGGGGAAAATGAGACATAGCTTTTGATATATTCACATTAAGATTTATCTTTACATAAATTTATAAGAAGTGTGTTGTGAAACTTTTCTACAAGAGACGTACCATTTTCTAAATCTCTTTTCGCTGTCCAAATATTTTTATTTTTCTACTTTGTGTAACAGATGTGTTCGGCTTTAGTGCACCAAATGGGTTAAAGTATCTATTTAATGCTCAAAAGGCGAAGACATCAGTTCTTGTAGAAGCATGTGCGCGTTTACCTGTTATGAATTACATAGAAATATATATCAAATATATAATCTCTTTAATTTTTAGCCATATTATTACATATAAGGGCCTTAAGGGGTCCGTATAAGCTTCTTAAGAACGTATGATTTGATCAAAAACGTATGTCTTTGATGATTATCTATTTGGATAGTGGTTTGAAAATAAAAGTTCATGTTAACATTCGTTTAATATTTATACCAATGCCTTCCTGAAACATTCAGTCCAAAACTTGATGCAAAATAACTGAAATATCTAATTAAATTTCGGACAAATTGTTATTTACACGTGTATCATTTGTAGACAGGGTCGGTACAAATGCGGTTAGACTTTACTTACACATTTTAAAATTGTTTTTGTTTTTGTCAAGAGCTCATTACTTTTACAAAGACGTAACGTCAAAAACTGATACCCCCCAAAGAAAATCACTCCCACGACGCTTCTTTCGTTTTTTTTAAAGTATGAAAAGCTTGAAAAGTATATAAGTATTATATACCAAAATAAGTATAAGTATTTGTTTTTGCCTGATTACTGACATTGAAAGAATTGATAAAATTTAATCATATTTGCAGAAAAAATACGTTTTTTCTACTGTTTTCAAAAATATCATTGTTTTAACAAAAGCACTGCAGGTGCTTTTTTAATCCGTAAAATGAATTGTCTAGTAAAATGTCCCAAAGTAAAAAATAACGTCATTTTTTCAAGTTCCGAAAAAGTTTTATTTTTTAAAACAATAATAGGCTTTAGAAAAATAAAACGTACATAGAAAAAATACGTTTTTTCTTTTATTTTCAAATTAATTGTCGTTTTTACAAAACCCCTTCATGTATCGTTGTAGTCCGTAAAATGAATTGTCTAGTAAAATTTCCCAAAGCTACAAAATAACGTCATTGTTATTCCATATTTACAAATGCATAAAACTAGCGTTTAATTTGCAAAACAAAAATTAGTATTAGCGAGAAAATAGTTAGATAGAAAAAACCCAGATTTTTTTACTCTTTTCAAGCAAACATTTGCTTTTAAAAATCTGCTTCATTATCGTTTTTAATCCGTAAAATGAAGTACCGGTATCCAGTAAGATTTCCCCTAACGTTACTCTGCGTAAATAACGTCACACACATTCTATTCACTTTCCACGACGGTCATGCATTGAACTTTCAAAGCAAGCCCGGGTTTAAGCCAAAATCAAATCATTTAAACTCAGTAAAAGACCTTCATTGAAATTACTTTGAACACTTTTTGTTGTTCTTTGCTTCATTTTCCACTCCTCAAACACATTGAATATGACAGGTGTAAATATAGTCAATATTGATTTTTAATGGGAAAAGTGCTGTAATAGTTGACGTCAACAATATTTGTATATTTACGTCATAAACGAAAAAAACACGATAAATGGTACATATACATGTATCTAGGCGGCCTAGTTCATTAGCCTGGTAGATCAAGTAGAACTGTATTTCAACGTCATGTGTAACGTCGTGGGTCAGGAGCTTTTGACGTTACGTCAAAGTGAATATTTTATTCACGAGGTCGTCTCAGTTCCAACTATGACCACGCCTCATTTGCACGAATACTACAGTGGAGAATCTGTTATTCTTTCCCGTTTAAACGCAAACGTACGCAAACGCAAAGCACTAAAACGTAGAAAATAACAACTTTTGGACAATTCTGATCATTCTTGTTTATCTTGGTGGCAAACAGTTTGGAGCCTGATCAGACGCCGGGTTACCCGGCGTCTGATCTGGCTCCAAACTGTTTGTAATGGAAAACATAGTTTTAGCGTAAACGCGTTTATTGGGAAAGAATAACAGATTCTCCACTGTATAACACGTGTATACAATTTGATTCAGTTTCGCTTAAAATATAAAAAGAACATGGAAGAAAGAAGACCACACTTCATTTAAACGTGTAGGTAGTGTTGTCTTTGTCAGCAAAACTTTTTAAACTCGAAACAACAGAATATATGTAATGCTCTAAATTACCCTTCCTGTTCTCTCATTAAACATTCAACACATCTGCCATCAGTTTTATTTTATACGACCTCCAATTCATTTTTCATAAAATTGCCAATAATCATCATTGTCCAATCGACATTATACCACACTCCGAACGGGTTGGATTTAACCCATTCCGCATTTTTACGTCTTTGATTTATTCCTTTACTGAAGGAAATAGTTCCAATTTTAAATTTCATGAATATGCAGCGTTAGTAAAATATCTATATCTTAGCAGGTGTTAGCTTAATGCAGGTTGAAAGTAAAGCAGAATGCCCCTTACGCAAGGCGCATTCTGCTTCACATTCAACCTGCTTTAAATGGTGACCACCTGTCTTCAAAACTAGAAACAGGCTATAGAGTTAAGGGTAAAGAAATTTTATTGTATAAAGTTTGGTTTAGTTGAATCGTGATCTCGCATCTCTTAGGTTGATATATATAGTGAAAGGCTCTTTTCTTCTCCAATAAAACAATACTGTACGCAATGTTCAAAATGTAGAACATTTTCCTGAGTGCTGGACAAACAGTTTGGAGCAAGATCAGACGCCTGGTAACCCGACGTCTGATCTTGCTCCAAACTGTTTACAGGGGAAGTAATTTAGCACAAACGCAACTACATGTATTGAGAAATAACAACGTTTTCCCCAAAGTATAATCGTTAAACACATTTACCCTTTTTAGTGAGTGTCCTTTTGGTCCTATATTCGGCTAACAACTGGTCTGCGGATGCCGCTCCGTCGCCTGGGCGTGGCTCCATCTCACCAGGAGGCGCGGTCAACAGGATACACCGTGGTTCGACAGCTCGGAAGAAGGACTACCGATATAACGTGTGGGTACGGAAAGGCCGGGCATTTCAGTGTGGAGCATCACTGATCGCTGCAGATTGGGTCCTTACAGCTGCAAGCTGTTTTGAAGACAGGTAGGGATGAAAATGTATACATTCTCAGCACTCTACTGGGGTATTAATCGTCCCTCCCTATAACAACTTTCTCCGAACAACTCACAAAATCTGTGTGCCCCATTTGGAAGTTGTTGAAGATAGAGATCACTGGCTATTCAACAAGTAATTAAGTACAAAACTGACTTCACCGTGACTGGCCTCTTTATTTTGTTACACCAAAACAGCTTTCAAATCGTAGTCGTTTTTCAAAAGTCATGCCGCGTGGTACAGTGGAGAATCTGTTATTCTTTCCCGTTTAAACGCAAACGTACGCAAACGCAAAACACTAAAACGTAGAAAAGAACAACCTTTGGACAATTCTGATATTTCATATTTATCTTGGTGGCAAACAGTTTGGAGCCTGATCAGACGCCGGGTTATCCGGCGTCTGATCTGGCTCCAAACTGTTTGCACTGCAAATAATAGTTTTAGCGTAAACGCGTTTATTGGGAAAGCATAACGTTTTCTCCACTGTATTTTAAAGCATGTGGATGCTTAATGCTGGAGGAAAGTAATATAGGAATAAACAACATAAAAGAGGTTTGATATATGTAATGTCGATGTAATAACCATTCCAGTTTCTAAATATGGTGAGAAAGTAGTCCCAACTACATGTACTGTAACTGTATTAAAAATTCAGGATTTTTTCCAGTAAACTTTCTCTCTGTGAATGGAAAAGACTTACAAGGTAAACAAATAACAGTGCAACTTGAATATCTATTGCCAAAGCACATTCTAAAAATACAGGTCGCGGTTGTTTTCTTAACCCATTTACACACATAGCAACGCGATGGCAACGACCTATGGGTCTGTATCACTCCGCTAGTGTCATATGACCGTCGACCAATGGGAGCTTAGTGTTAAGTGCCCGATGTAATCTATTTGAAGAAGTCCACGAATAGCACGGGGAAATCCGAACTGGCTAAAACCAGTTTGGAAGTGTAGGTTCATCGGTAGATGTACTGCACATTTTTAATAGGATTACATAAAGACTTTACAGGGTGAATGTAAATATTTCAAAATGTTCGTCTGTTACATTACTTACCGTCCAGTATAAAACTGTCGTATTCTTAGAGACTGACCATAAAACCAATGCTAGCGGCCTTAACCCATTAACTACCTAGTTTTATCGTCTGCTTTAACCCTTTCACTGCCATATTTTCCCTGAGTTTGTTAACCCTTCACCGTTTCATTGTCATCTGCTTTAATTGTGTTGTTTGCAATATCGTTTCAAAGTAAGATTAAATGATGTATGACTTCAAACAGTGTCAAACAGTTTGGATCCTGATCAGACGCCGCGTTCACGGCGTCTAATCAGGATCCAAACTGTTTGCAAACGCGTTTTCAGGCGTCATTGAGAGTGAAATGGTTAACGCCAAAACATCTACTGCATTCTGTTTCGTCAATAATATGTTCAAAGTCAGATTCAGGGCTGTTTTAATTGAAGAAATGTCGATACTAGTGTCATACAGTTTGTATCCTGATCAGAGGACGCGTTACGCTGATTAGGATTCAAACTGATTGCAAAGTCGCCTTTTGTGCCTTTGACAGTGAAAAAAGTGTGCATAACTTTATTTTCCAGTGTTTTAGAGAACTACGAGATGATGGTGGGTGACTATAACCGTAAGAAAAAGAGGGACGGAGAAGTTGCCCATACAATTGATAGAATAGTAGTGGTAAGACATGTAAAGGGCAATACCAGACCCCCAACTTTGTAAAGCGTTTGAATTGTGTCTGAGATCGTTCGCAAATCTGACCAAATTCTCAAATTCTTAGAACGATCTCAGACTCAACTCAAACGTTTTATAACATTGAACCAAGCAGTATCACTCGCCAATTTCCGTCAATATTGAGGGAAGTCGTAACTGGCCGCAACTGCATTTATGGAAGACTATTTCAATAAATTGCTTCGTATGTCATTGGCAGGCTAGACTGAACAATGAACGAAATTCAATTGTAACTGAATCTTTTAAAATCTCTGTTTTTCTTCGTTTTTCTTCTTTTACTGAACCTAATCTAGATCGAACTATACTGTGCTCCCTCTCTACTACAACACCCAAGTTGACACATTGTGCGTCGTTCCGAGAGTGTTATAGGGGAAATATTAAGACTTGGCTTACATTTGCAAACAGTTTGAATCAAGATCAGACACCGCGTAACGCGGCATCTTATCTGAATTCAAACTGTTTGTCTCTCGTCATTATATTTTTTTTTTTCAAAACTAATATGCAATTTTAAGAAAAAAAAATAGACGACAATTTTAAGAAGGCGATGTTACAATACAAGTGGTTGCTTAATGCAGGGAAGCAATAATTGCAAAGAGTTACATATACACAATTATATTAATCATGCATTAACTCATTTTCCTATGAAACTTCCAATGAACAATTCCAGTTTACTATTTTTTTTTTTTTTAAATAATATATAACAAAATGACGAACAGTGAAGTCCCTGATTAGAGGGCTCCTGCAGGAGCCCTCTAATCAGGGACTTCACTGTTTGCACTAGACAAGTGTACTCTTCACAGTGCTAATTTTGGTAGAGGACGCATATATGCGCCACTAGGGCTCAATGAGTTCAGCAACAACTTGTATTTAAAAAAGCTCCTTAATATTTTCTGTTGAGTTGTCTTTTTAATACAAGACTGAATATTGAAAACGAACACTCATTATTCTGCTACTGTTGGTCAAACAATATTTCTTTCTCGTGTAAAAGTATCCAAATGCAAACAGAATACAATAACACATTGAAAAACACAGTATTTTGACCATGTTGACAAGCTATATTTATATGAATGCCTAACTGATCAGTGAAAGTTTCTTTGCAATGAACATTCGTTCTAGAATGAATGTCATTTACAAACTGTCTTGAACCAAACCGCCTTCTTATTCCAAGACTAATCTCATGATATAGCAACATTAACCCTTTCACTCTCAATGACACCTAAAGTCGCGTTTGCAAACAGTTTGGGTCCTGATCAGACGCCGCTTTACGCGGCGTCTGATCAGGATCCAAACTTTTTGACACTAGTACCTATATGGTTTAAGTCATACTACATTGAATCTAACTTTGAGACGTGTCTTGCAGACAACAATACTAAAGCAGACGACTATAAAGCGGTGAAGGGGTTGAACTCTCCCTAATAATTTGATCATGAATGGGTTAAAGCTTTGATTTATCTGTCATCTCCAGTTGTTATGGAGCTATCAAACATTAACAATGACAAAAAATATTTTTGGTGTTTAAGGCATACTGATGATGCTTAATGCCGGGCAGAAGGAAAGCAAAATGCTCCGAAATTAGCGTTTGGATTTACTATAATCCTGCTTTAAGCTGTCGCCTGTGTGTTTACATTATCATTCCAATGTCGTATTAAGAAATGCTGTCCAAACAGGTACCGGTATTCGTTTTGTCGCAAGATCTTTTATGAAACAGGGTCCCGTCTTACGAAACGTCGCACGACAATGTAAACGGTCGTAAGTCAAATCTTTAAAATACATCAAATTTCTGATTTGTCCATCTAATCCTGTCTTGTGACAACTCTTTGGAATCGTCTTTTCAAGACGATTCCAAAGAGATGTCATAATACAGGATAAAATAGAAACATAAATAATGATTGAGAATTTTAGAAGGAGACTTACGACCGTTTTTATCGTATAATTATGACGTATCGTATAAGACGGACCCGGGATCTTGGAGCGCAACTGTAAACCATCATGTAATTTCAGTATCCATCCTTCGATAGAGTAACCTTGAAGCATAACATAGCCTTGGTTCACCTGTCATCTCCCGCAGACACGGAGCTGTCAAACATTGAACTGGTGTCTGGACTCTCCAATACCCAGGTAGATGCCACGACAAACTCCAGAAACTGCATACTCTGTGGATGGGGACAAAAATGTAAGCACAGAACATACCCAGTCATGCAAACATCTTGTATCATCGTCCTTCTATATATACTCAACAAAACAAATTAAGGAATTCTCAGAAAACCATGGAAGAAACGAACACCAGAACAAACCATTATTCATTTGATTAATAAGATACATTTCGTGGCTTGAATAAATGTTTCCTTGAATTTGATATCACTTATATTCTTGCTGTAGCACTGTGTCAAGTAACCTAGGGGTCAAAGTCAGTTTTCAAAAAATAACTTCGTAGACCCTCTTTTTTATGCAAAACAAATGATTAAGCTGTGAGTTTTCATAACTTGAAATTTAGTTCCTTTGAGTGTCAAGTGAAAATAACGTAATTCGTACGATAATCTCAAATGTCACGCCTGGAGTATGAGAATGTTCGAACGAGAGCACCGTATGCGAGTGCAAGGGTCCGTCTAAAGACCCCAAACCTCCCCAAACCACTCCAAACCTCTCCAAACCTGCCTAAAGCACTTGAAAACAATCAAAACCACTTAAATTCCTTTATATCTAATCAAAAAGAGCTTATAAATGGCAAATTTAAGCTAAAACAATGAAAAAATGTTAATTTAAAATTAAATATTCGATGTTTTTCTTTTCAAGGGGAATAACTCGAACAAAACTTTAAGATCATTCAAACACAGTTACCTCTAAATATTAACTCACTATTCTAATAGCCTGTTCCTGGTTTTGAAGACAAGTATTCTCTTAAAGCAGGTTGAAAGTAAAGCTTTCAGCCTGCTTTAAGCTACAATCTGCTAGAATTATAAACACTTGCTTTTAAAAGTGGTTTTGGGAGGTTTGGATAAGTTTGGGGAGGTTTGGGATCTTTAGACGGACCGCGAGTGCAAACATTCGTCTGTTGTTATAATTACTCAAATTTCTAGATCGTGTCTCTTTTGTGTGAACTGTATATTCGCATGTTCGTTTTAGACAATGGCGCTTTGAACAAGAAGATGCAATTTCTGTCAATAAACATCGAAAACAATACGGAATGTTCAGCAGGGAATGACGACAGTTATCTTTGTTACTCTTCGTCCCCCGGATCAGCATGTCAGGTACATGTACATGTAGAACCTTTCAATTATTAACCCTTTCCCCAATAGAAGCGCCTTTTAGCGGATATGATTTATTCATCCGCTGAAGAAAATAGTTCCAATTTAATCAGTAATGAATATGTATTATAGGGAATATTTTCTATATTATAGAACATGATAGCTTAAAGCAGGCTGAAAGTAAAGCAGAATGCGCCCTAAGGCGCATTCTGCTTTACTTTCAACCTGCTTTAAGTAGTCACCTATCTTAAGTACTAGAACTAGGCTATCAGGTAAAGGGTTAAGAAGTGTCCACTACAACCCTCTATATTATGACCACTAAAATAAGATTAATTGATTGTATGAAAGTCATATGGGACAGCTCAAAAACAAGGTGAACGTAAAACAGCAGGATCCCGTTTCATAAAACTTCGTACGACAAAAACGATCGTAAGTCAAAACTTTAAAATACATTTAAGTTATGATTTCTCTTTCTAATCCTGTCCTGTGACATATTTTTGGAATTGTCTTTTCAAGACGATTCCAAAGAGATATCACAAAACAGGATTAGAGGGAGAAAGAAATATAATAATTGAGACTTTTATAATCTGACATACGACAACATATGTCGTACGAAGTTTTATAATATGGGCCCCAGCTCCTTAAGGGTTTTCTGTTTTATTTTCACCTTGCTTTAATCATACACATCAAACACATAATAATTCAGTTTTCGTAACAGAGGGACTACTGCACTCGATTAGCAAGGTGTACAGTGGAGAAAACGTTATTTTTTCCAAATAAACGCGTTTACGCTAAAACTAGTATTTGCAGTGCAAACAGTTTGGAGCCAGATCAGACACTGGGTAACCCGGCGTCTGATCAGGCTCCAAACTGTTTGCCACCAAGATAAACATGAAATATCAGAATTGTCCAAACGTTGTTCTTTTCTACGTTTTAGTGCTTTGCGTTTGCGTGCGTTTGCGTACGTTTGCGTTTAAACGGGAAAGAATAACAGATTCTCCACGGTAGTCCCACTTGAGGTCTGCTTTGTTTGATAATAACTTGATGAGTAATAAAAACGTTGTTTAACGAGATAACTCATTTGATAAAAATCAAATTTCCATGAAGCCCTCAACTTAAATATATTACAGTCAATCTGTGTAATCAGTCATTTCATGAAATTACTGAAAATTTCAGTCATTTCGTGAAATGACTGTTTCACTTAGTCATTAAATGAAATGCCTAAAATTTTCAGTAATTTCGTGAAATGACTAAAACACCTTTAGTCATTTCACGAAATGACTAATTTGACTTTAGCTTTATATATCACACCGTAATGATTGGTGTATTTTAATAATAATAAAACTACACTATTGAAACAATACATCCGTACTAAATGTAATACAAATCAAGTCTCTTAAATCATTAAAAATGCGTGTATTGTTTTTTAAATAATTGTTACATATTAACTATTAAACAAAAGTATACATATTGAATGATATATAAGAATAACTACTGTTGAATAAATCAATAAAAAGTCATTTCACACATTGCCTGAATCCTGTTAAAAGTGTCTAGCCCATTTGTGTAAAAGAGGCCTGTCAATTTCAGTCATTTCATGAAATTACTGGAAATTTCAGGCATTTCGTGAAATGACTAAGTGAAACGACTGAATTTTTTAGTCATTTCATGAAATGACTAATTACACAGATTGACTGTAACATATACAAGTACATAAAACCCCTAAATACATTTAGTTTGCCATAAAACACCTAAAAATTAGCATAGACAACAAACTTTCACAAGTATTAAGGATTTAACCTGGATGTCACACGAAAATACGGAGACTCAGATGTAACATAAAACTCTCTATAAAAGTTCAAACTAGGAATCGGTTTCTGGCACATACTCGTAATCATGTTAGCCAACACTAAAATTTCCCTGATACCAATTCTTTTAAGAAGCTAAACAGCCCAGTTAATGGATTCGATGCTTGTCAGCAGATTAAATAATGTTCTTTATTAGTCTAAGGTTAAATTTTAATGTGCAGCATGACTTTATTTAGGGTGACCAGGGCTCTCCAATAATGTGCTATGACAGAGGCGTCTGGGTCCAGGTTGGAGTAAATTCTGATGGTACATGTATACCCGGAAGTCACATGGGTGTTCAAGTTTCTTCCGTATACCCCTGGATTCAAGGAACTATAGACGGTAGGTTTTAAAAGCTATACACAAGTTAAAAAAGGATATATATAACGATAATTCAATGCACATGTACCTGTTACAGTGGAGAATCTGTTATTCTTTCCCAATAAACGCGTTTACTCTAAAACTATTATTTCCATTGCAAACAGTTTGGAGCCAGATCAGACGCCGGGTAACCCGGCGTCTGATCAGGCTCCAAACTGTTTACCACCAAGATAAACATGAATTATAAGAATTGTCCAAAAATTGTTCTTTTCTACGTTTTAGTGCTTTGCGTTTGCGTACGTTTGCGTTTAAACGGGAAAGAATAACAGATTCTCCACTGTATTATCCAGTCAATGCATTGTACATCAAAAAGGGGACTTTGCTCAATGCTGTTTTGCCAGTTTGCCGGTTTATTTGATTTTATTACGAATACGTAATGTAATATGTACATATATATACAAAAAGACCATTGAAACAAACCATGCTATTTATAGTTGAATTATAAGAGACTCTAATTATGTGTTACACTTTTACTGTGCAATATCTTCTGCCTAAAATTGTCGTCTAGTATTTTTTCTCAATTTGATATAAGTGGACATTTTGACTCAGGAAAGTGTAATGCCGAGTGACAAACAGCTTGAATCCAGATCAGACGCCGCATCGTAAAGCCAGGGGTTAATATGCTCTCCCTATAACAACACCCTCCAAACAACGCCGACAATATGTGTCTCCCATTAGGTGTTGCTGTATAGAGGGATCACTGTATAAATTTTGGCAATACGTCTTATATTATCTAAGGCTTAACAGCTTTAAATCACAAAAAATGCCGGTAAAAGTTGCATGTTTTATGACTTGACTTGTTTAACATTTTACATTTTGAAATTTTAACCAAGTTAGTTATAATTGAAACTCATGTTTATTTTCAGAGGAGATTGCAACCTTTCTTTTATATATATTGCTACATTTTAGGAACCATCTATGCATAAATTACTGGCTCATGATCGTTGTAAATCTAAAACATAACACATTGATAGAATCAAGCACGGATTTTAGTAAAGACAGGGGGATTCTCGCTTTTCAGTTGTGTCAGCTTAATACGATGCCAGATGGTCTGCTAAACTGCTGTTTTGAACTATTTATAGTAACACAAATATATAACACAGCTGAAAAGCGAGAATCCCTCCTGCTTGATTCTATTATTCTATACCCGAGGCTGGTCTTTTCTCAGTCAGAAACGAGCTGTTTAAAGGTAGAACTATTTTAGCTTAAAACAATGCCAGTAGCATGTTCAATTAAGAAATGAATTGCGTACTTCCGGTATTCATGAGCTGGTGGAACCTCAATGCTTTTACTAGCAAAGTGCGTGAAGCTAGTAAAAGCATTGAAGTTCCATCAGCTAATGAATAACGGAAGTACGTAATTTATTTCTTATATTTATATTCCATTGTGAACTGAGAACTGAACCAGAAATGTACATAACTGCACTAATAGACACTTTGCCCGTTGCTATGCGTTGCTTATCGTAGTAACGATCTCTATATATGGACTGAAAATAGTCCTAATCACATATTATAATTACTGGATAAATTTAGACTTTAAAATTTAACCGGTAAACTTTCTCGTTATGTTTAAAAACCCTTTTGAGACATTTAAAAGCACATGAATTTACGAAATATTTGTATTAAAAGCATCTTAAATTTAGGTCGCGTTTTTTAAAACCGATTTACTCACACACCATACTTGATTGAAACTGAGGAAGCTGGAATGGAGGTCATTATATCCGAAGTATTTTATTATCGGATTTTTCTATGCTAACGGTAAGAACATTTCAATATTTATGCTTCACTCATTACTTGATATAATAGTCTGATACGCTACGGTAACTGGGTCAGTATTACTCCGCTTTAACCACGCCTACCATATGGACTTCTGTGTATCTATTTGAAAGTGATCAGTATAGCTCCGCCCCTAAACCAGCCGGCTAGAACTGGATTTTAAATGACCATTGCTTTTTGATTAGCAGTTTGTGCCCCGTGTGCAGCATGCAGTGTACAGAAGAGAAAACATTTTCTTTCCAAATAACCCCGGTTATGCTTAAACTATTACTTTCATTGTAAACAGTTTGGAGCCAGATCAGACGCCGGGTAACCCGGCGTCTGATCAGCTCAAATGTTTTGCCATTCAGATTAAAACTGGTAGTCTGAATTGTCAAAATGTTGTCATTTTCTATATTTCATTGCAATGCGTTTGCTTTTGAACGGAAGAATAACATTTTCTCCACTGTATTTCAGACCGGTAGCCAACTCGCAATTGATTGCCATCGACGGCCGTCGATTTCTTTACTTAACTCATCAAAGGTTTGCTAAACTGATGGTTTTAGCTATTTATAGTAACAAAATGTTATCTGGCACACATGAAAAGCCAGAAAAATGTATCAGGCCCCGGATGAGAGTGTTTTCCAACCTCCAACAAATCCTTCGTTGAGACTACTTATCAAAATCTTCGCAAAATGACGACTCTAACGAATAGTTACATCATAGAATTTGGTAGACGCGGAAATAATTTAGTTTTTTGTAGTACGCAACTTATCTGTATCTCTAAATTATATAAGGCTTTCATTCCGATGTTGTTGTTTTTTCAGTTATTGCGGCTTGTGGACATCCACCTAACGTTACCAACGGGATCTTCAGGTTGTTTGGAGGAAACGTGGGATTTGACAAGGCCATTTTGGACTGTGACAGTGGGTTTAAGCCGTCATCTGATGCCGCTTCGGATATTATTATCACGTGCAACAGCAACGGCCAGTGGAGTAGTACCGATGTCACGTGCATAGCGGGTACAGTAGTTTTCAAGCATAGTCGTTGACATTCTCGAAAATAATAAAAAGTATGATTATAATGCAAAGTTAATTCCTTACTTCTGATTGCCTACTGAGTCGTAGACGTCAACACATGTACCCTTTGAGATGACAGGGTACGTAAAAATGCAGCTATTTCATTTGCTGACTGATCCCTCAGTCTTATTTTTTATTTTGCGTTAAAGATATGACCGACCGCTCTGCAGGATTGTGCACCTTTGATAGCGCAACATACGTTACTAAGTCCATCTCGGCTAGTAAACTAATTGATGTTGGATCTTTGAACGACCGTCTTTCATTCTTTTTTTGTAAAAATAATTGACGCCGACGTCTACGAGCGTGTCTGTTTTTCTTTTGAATAACAATCGCCAGAAGTCTGACGTCATCACGCACATCATCTGTTTTGACACGATTTTGTTGTTTACTGCGTGTTTGTGCCGAAAATTGAAGTCGCCAAATAAAATCATAAAAGTGTAATAACATTCTAATACACATTACACAACTTGGCGACTAATTCAGCTGCGATCAATATTATAATTATATTGCTTGTACAACTACATCAAAATCAAATACTTTTATACTTGTGACAATATTTTGACGTGCGTTTATGATATACATGTATTTCAAATCTTGATACTTTGCTACAAGTGGATTTTGTTCAGACTCGCTTAACTCGAATTTTACTGTATTTCGAAATTTGAATTTCATTGTTTCTACATCGCTAAAGTCGAAAATGGAAATAACGAAATATTGGAGATAACAAAACAAAGTTTTTACCTAAATGTCTAATTAATGCATGGTAAAATGGACCTGAGATAAAGATCTTTTTTTTTATATCACGAAAGAAATAGAATGCCTCGACGATTTCGTTATATGTCAGCTTACTGTATATTATTATATATTATAATATTATGTCAGACACTCAAGACTGCGATGATCCACCCGAAATTGAAAACGGCGAGTTTGTACCTGCAGCTGACGGCTCAGCGGCTTTGCTTGAATGTGACGACACTTTTAGCCCGTTTCCAGACTCTGCCTCTGGTTTGATAATAGTATGCCAGTCTGACGGCCAATGGAGTAGCACCGATACCACATGCGTTTCAGGTATGAATTTTAACAAAATTGCAGAACAATTTAATCATTTTGACAGAATCCTGCCATGAAATCAGTAAGGAAAGCGTTGGCCGTCGATAGCAATCGAGGGAGTTACAGTGGAGAATCTGTTATTCTTTCCCAATAAACGCGTTTACGCTAAAACTATTATTTGCAGTGCAAACAGTTTGGAGCCAGATCAGACGCCGGGTAACCCGGCGTCTGATCAGGCTCCAAACTGTTTGCCACCAAGATAAACAAGAATTATCAGAATTGTCCAAAAGTTGTTCTTTTCTACGTTTTAGTGCTTTGCGTTTGCGTACGTTTGCGTTTAATTGGGAAAGAATAACAGATTCTCCACTGTAGCTACCGATCTGAAATACAGTGGAGAAAACTTTATTCTACCGTTCAAACACAAACGCATTGCAATGAAATGTAGAAAAATACAACTTTTTGACAATTGTGACTACCAGTTTTAGTCTGAGTTGCAAACAGTTTGGAGCTATTAGAGTAAAAACAGCGGTAAATTAGGGCTATAGAACAGTTTTGTGATTCTACAGGAATAAAACTAAATCCAGACAAGTCAAAAATAGTAATGTTTAGGAATTGTTGCCCCTAAGCATTATGCTCGTTGGTACTACAAAGGACAACAAATGTAAACTGTTAGATTCTATAAATACCTCGGTGCCCTTTTTACCCAGCAACTGACATGGACAAAACCAAACAGGTGTTGTCACTATAAGCACAAAATGCCGGATATGCAATAATTCGCTGCAACGTCATTTCGGTTATCTGACACCAAAATATGCCTTTAATCTGTTTGACGCTATGGTTAAACCAACATTAGTGTTTTATGCAGCGTTATGGAAATATAAATCTTTTAATGAAATAGACAAGTTCCATCTTTCTAAGAGGTAGACATGTTTGAACTGAAACGTTGCTAACATCTATCCTTTAAGTGAGTGTGGAAGATATCCGATTTCAGTAACATGTAAGGCCATTTGCATTAAATACTGGGCAAACGTACTAAAATGCCATCGCATCGATACCCTATACAGTGCTATTTAATGCTAAGACGACTAGGCGACATCGGACGCACTACATAGACAACGCACGTAAAACATCTACTATATCAGCTAGGCTTTGGGTACGCATGGATGGTATATCGTATGGGAAATCTACCAATATTTATCAATCAAGTGACTGAAAGACTAAGAGATTGTGCAGGTCAAACTATAATCGCAGACATAGACTCCTCACCAAAAGCCTTAACATACAAGCTGTACAAAAGTGCGATTAATCCAGAACAATACTTAAATCATTCACTAATACATTCATTAAATACATCAACCAAAGAACATTAGGAAATTTTCGTTGTTCAAGTCATGATATTATGATCGAAAAAGGGACACCACCTAAGAATTGATCGTGAACTAAGATTTTGTAGACACTGTTTAAACAACAGTATTCATAAAATTGAAGATGAAATACTTTATGATGATACACTTTATAATTGAATGTCCTATGTATAACGATACAAGAGACCGATATTTTAGAACTGAACGGAACAGAGGGGTAATATGTGGTTCAATATCGTGAAAGACAACATAATATACAATATAATTGCTCTTTCAAGATACATGTATCTTGTATATGCATTTATGCTGAGGACACCTTTATACCAGATCGACACAGACTCAAATAATTGATAGTTTTGTGCCATGTATTGTATCTTTAGCGATATTTACTGACTATAACATCTATAGGATACGCAGTGAATGGCATATTGTGTATTAAAGGGAGGTAATCAGATAACTCATATGTATGCAGTAAACCACTCTTATACAGTCCATTCCCTAATCAGTCAGATACGGCAGCAGCGCCTAGCTAAGACACACACACACTGCATAACAACAGACTGGTAGCTAAACAACTCAATAGAATTGCTTCACCACCAGCTATATAATATACACTGGATGTCCTACTACTCAGAACTGACCAGGGGAATTTGCATCTTTACCAATTATAGTCATTATGTAGGCTCCCTGTTATGGGATTTTACCTAACATATGCTATATACATATTTTTACATACGAGAGTTGATGTATCTATAGGATACGCAGTGAATGGCATATTGTGTATTAAAGGGAGGTAATCAGATAACTCATATGTATGCAGTAAACCACTCTTATACAGTCCATTCCCTAATCAGTCGGATACGGCAGCAGCGCCTAGCTAAGACACACATTGCATAACAACAGACTGGAAGCTAAACAACTCAATAGAATTGCTTCACCACCAGCTATATAATATACACTGGATGTCCTAACACTCCGAACTGACCAGGGGAATTTGCATCTTTACCAATTATAGTCATTATGTAGGCTCCCTGTTATGGAATTTTACCTAACATATGCTATATACATTTTTTTACATACGAGAGTTGATGTATCTATAGGATACGCAGTGAATGGCATATTGTGTATTAAAGGGAGGTAATCAGATAACTCATATGTATGCAGTAAACCACTCTTATACAGTCCATTCCCTAATCAGTCAGATACGGCAGCAGCGCCTAGCTAAGACACACATTGCATAACAACAGATTTGTAGCTAAACAACTCAATAGAATTGCTTCACCACCAGCTATATAATATACACTGGATGTCCTAACACTCCGAACTGACCAGGGCAATTTGCATCTTTACCAATTATAGTCATTATTCTGCTATTACTCTGCTATTAATTTTTATAACAGCGAACAAAAAAACCCGATTATCACCTCCAAAAACGGCCGTCTGGGACTCCCCTACCTCGATGTGTCGCGCACCATTGTTCCATATATGGGCCGATTTTTTCCAAATTTTCAGGAAAGGAGTAAAATTGAATGCCCTAAACAAACATACCCCGTTTGTATACCACAATGCAGGTTAAGGGTGTATCAATGTCATAAATTTAAGAAATGTTCAAAGTATATGAAAACACGTTATGATGGTTTTGTATTGAAGAGCTATTTGCTATTTAAAATGATTGAAAAAATAAACAAGAGGCCCTGAAGGCCCTGATATCGCTCACCATTTGTAATGAAGCCTGATAGCTTTACCTTTGAATTTCACCATTTTTATTCTAAATCCATTCAAATTTGTCGACCTATTCTAGTAAAGAAGAGAACATCAAAGGCAGATAACTTGAGCCTAAACAATACTGAAATGAAGCCTTTTTCTAGCATTTCAAAGTATATCAAGGGCAGGTAACTATTGCCACAATGATTAGATTTCAACAATAATTACACTCCTTCGAGAAGGTATAGCTATATACTTTGTGTATAATGAAAATCCATTGAAAAATGTAGTTGCAAGAGTGTAAACACTGTGAAATATGGCATTTTCAGCAGTTCAAAGGTAGATAACTCTTGATCTATTGGTCCGATTTCAACCATAATTATACTCTTATGGTCATATACAATCTGGGCAAGTTTGAAAGAGCTTGGATAAATATTGTGGCCTCTAGAGCGTAAACACTGTTAAATATGTCATTTTCAGCAATTCAAAGGTAGATAACTCTTGACCTATTGGTACAATTAAAACCATAATTGAACTCATCCGAAGTCTTATGGTAATATACAATTTGAGCAAGTTTGAGATAGATTGGATAAAAATTGTGAACTCTAGAATGTAAACACCGTTAAATATGGCATTTTCAGCAGTTCAAAGGTAGATAACTCTTGATGTATTTGTCCGATTTCAACCAAAATCAAACTCATCCGAACTCATATAGTGATATACAATCTGGGCAAGTTTTAGAAAGATTGGGTAAATATTGTGGCCTCTAGAGTGTAAACACTGATAAATATGGCATTTTCAGCAATTCAAAGGTTGATAACTCATGACCTAATTGTTCGATTTGAGCCATAATCAAACTCATCCGAACTCGTATGGCAATATACCATCTGAGCAAGTTTGAGAAAGATTGAATAAATATTGTGACCTCTAGAGTGTAAACACTAAAATTGTTGACGCCGCACGACGGACGACGGACGCCGGACATTCAAGGATTGCAAAAGCTCACCCTGAGCTAGCTCAGGTGAGCTAAAAAGTGTACATTTTGGTGAACAACAGTTGGCTCTATGGCCATGTAAAATTTACCCGACCCACTTTCTCTTATTTTGTCCTTTTCAAACAGCCCGCTTCAATAAAATCCATTTTAAATGAAAATAATTATGATAATTTGGTTTTGTATTATTTATTTCCTATCTATGGTAGTATTTCTTCATACAAAAACTAATTTAAGAAAAAAAAGGCACCAAATGTGAAATTTATAAAGCTCTAAATACCATCGATATGGTAGGCCTACTTTTTTGTAAATTTTGTAAGGGGAGATAACTCTTTTTACTTTAATAACTCACAATTTTCAACACTGACCTTTCAATTTCTTTTCCTATTTTGAACTGCCTTAGCATGGGCTTTCATTTGGTAGAATATAAGAAAAAGTTTAATTCTAGAACTGTTTCATTTTCAAACTTTTTTACTTTTTTTTCACAAAATAAAAAATCTAATAAAATCATGCCCTATAATAAGCATATTTTTGATATTCAAGGATCCATATTGTTCAAACCTGGTGACTGCTTTGTCTAAATTTGGTTTCTAGATGTGGAAATATCACCATAGACATGAAATAAATAAAGAAAACCCAAATTACCATGTTTGTTTTGTTTTGAAGCAGATTTTACTGAAGCTTGTACTCTGAATGGGTAAAAATTGAGAAAAAAAATCTAAATTTGACATACCTTTTTCAAATCGCTGTAGCTCAAAAACAAGGACACCACCATATATATTTTTTCCCATTGTTTCATTCATCATAAATAGCTCTTCCAAAAAAACAATGATAGAAAAAAAGTTTGATACTTTGAAAAAAATCGCTTATAGGTTGGATACACCCTTAAAGGTCATAAAGTCAGTTCAATGACGGCATTTTCAAATTTTTGCGCCTAAATTCGGGCTCCGAAAAATAGGAGCCTAGGGCAAGATATATGTTTTTTAAACTCGTGGTTTTCATGTACATTGATGTCTATTCGAGAGGGAAACGCCAAAAAATGCGAGTTAAAGCGTTTCTATAGTGAAATTTGACGGGATTTTACAAGGTCGCTACATGCGTTAAATTTACCCCATTTTTAGCCCTTTTCACCCCAGCAATGAGCCACAGCTATTTTAAAGGCGTAAAATGGGTGATTTATGTAAAATACCACAGAGTGGTATAACAAAGAAATATTGGGAGAAAAGAGTGCAATATTAGTTTCAGAGAAGAAGAGGTTTGAAGATTTCACTTTATAACTCTATGTAAATTTGTGACCCCCGGGGCGGGGTCATATTTGACCGCAGGGGTATAATTTGAACAACCTTGATAGAGGACCTATAGATGATGCTTTGTGCCAAATATCTAAGCTCAGGGTACTGTGGTTTAAGAGAAGATTTTTAAAGTTTTTATTGAAAAAAACTCTATTTTTAGCTCCTGTGACCTAGATATGCAACGGACCGGAAACATTTGAACAATATTAGTAAAGTACCTCTAGAAGTTACACTATGCCAAATATTAAAGCTATAGCCATATTAGTTTCAGAGAAGAAGAGGTTTGAAGATTTCACAATATAACTCTATGTAAATTTGTGACCCCCGGGACGGAGTCATTTTTGACCCCAGGGACATAATTTGAACAATCTTGATAGAGGACCTAAAGATGATGCTTTGTGCAAAATATCTAAGCTCAGGGTACTGTGGTTTCAGAGAAGAAGTTTTTTAAGTTTTTATTGAAAAACTCTATTTTTAGCTCCTGTGACCTAGATATGCAACGGACCGGAATCATTTGAACAATATTGGTAAAGTACCTCTAGAAGTTACACCATGCCAAATATCAAAGCTCTAGCTATATTAATTTCAGAGAAGAAGAGGTTTGAAGATTTCACTATATAACTCTTTGTAAATTTATGACCCCCGGTGCGGGGTCATTTTTGACCCCAGGGACATAATTTGAACAATCTTGATAGAGGACCTGAAGATGATGCTTTGTGCCAAATATCTAAGCTCAGGGTACTGTGGTTTCAGAGAAGAAGATTTTTTTAAGTTTTAATTGAAAAAAATCTATTTTTAGCTCCTGTGACCTAGATATGCAACGGACCGGAAGCATTTGAATATAATTGGTAGAGTACGTCTAGAATTTACACCATGCCAAATTTCAAAGCTCTAGCTATATTAGTTTCAGAGAAGAACAGGTTTGAAGATTTCACTATATAACTCTGTGTAAATTTGTGACCCCCGGGGCGGGGCCATTTTTGATCCCAGGGACATAATTTGAATAATCTTGATAGAGGACCTATAGATGATGCTTTGTGCCAAATATCTAAGCTCAGGGTACTGTGATTTCAGAGAAGAAGATTTTTTAAGTTTTTATTGAAACGATCTATTTTTAGCTCCTGTGACCTAGATATGCATCGGACCGGAAATATTTGAACAACTTTCAAAGAGGACCATATAAGGATCATTTCTACCAAGTTTGGTAAAAATTCATCCAGTGGTTTCGGAGGAGATGTCGTTTAAAGAAATTGTTGACGACGAACGGACGAACGAACGAACGACGACGGACATAGCAGTGCCAGTGACACTTTGTGCCAGGTGAGCTAAAAACAATATGGCTTCAGACTAAAGTCTTTATGTCCACCACAAACCGTATGTAACCAGATCAGACGCCGGGCAAACTGTTTGAAACTCATATTATTGGGGTTCTGATGCACCAGTACATGGCAAAGAGACATTGCTGTGGCCGTCTTCTGTATTTATTTGACAATAAATGTTGCAAAAGGCTGTTAAACTTCATTTAAATCAATCTCAAGGAAGCTTTTGTCAATATATAGCCGGTGCTGGGATTCGAACCCAGACCTCCCTCCGTGACAAAGCCTAGAGGGGCTTCTTCCAATAAACTACACCGGCGTTTAGGGCGACATTGACAACCTTGAGAAAGACTATTTTGAGACCTTCAACAATATTTTAACAAGGATTTGGGGTCTTCTGGCATTAAAATTCATTTATTATTGCAATTAAACATATTTAAGGCCAGATAGCCTGAATATACCCTCACAAAGCTTTCAAAACAACCAGAAACCTATATATTGGGGATGGGGGTTCAAATTTAGTCTGTCATTGGACAGTTACAGACCGATGAAAGAATTACAGAGATCCTGAAGCCTGAACAGTTCGGTGTGCCATAGAAAAGGTGAAGGTCACTTGGATCTGTGTCAAAATGAGCCCTAAAACACACATTTTAGTAACACACGCAGGAGATCGTCATGCCATGTGTACAACATCATACATCGGACAAAAATATGTCAAATATCCAGCTAATTTTGAGGTTTTGTCTAGTTTTCAGAGCCCAAAACAGCATTTGGCTGCTTGATTCCTGTGGGAGGGGGAGGGGTCAAACAGCAATGTGTTAAGCTCGATATTTTCTGTAGAAACCTGGGATATACGGAGAGAGCATGAATAAACGTGTACTTATCAAACAAGTGAGGATTTCTAGTATTTGTGTGTATGATCTGATTGAGTGGGACAGTAGTGTGTATGGCAGAGTAAAATGAAAACGTGTGTACATACTACATGCACTATAGCAATTTTTTTGCCGCAGCGCAGTACGGGGGTTCCCTCCCGCAAAATGCCGAAATTTGATTACATTTCCGTGAAATCTTAGGAAAATTGTTTACCGGATAGATCTAATTGTCTGTCGTCTATCTCCGAAATTCTCCCGCAGCCTCACTCACGACGAAGCTCGCATACGCGACAAGACATGCCGGAAATGGTCCATAGATATGGAAAATGAAGGCCGCCATTAGCGAAACATTCAGAACATTTACGTAAGAACGTTGAAAATTCTTAGCGATCTTATGTTAGTTCAGAAGTCGATAAAATAACTCTTTAACTGTTTCTTGTAACTTTCCTGTACCGAATATGTACAAATCCTCACTCAGATCGTTATATTTGGCACTGAAAAGCCTCGGCGAAATTTCGAAGCGAGTAAAGTGTGACTTTGGAGGTGGATAAATGAACTCTTAAACTTTTGCTTACAACTCTCCCAAAGCAAAAATGTTCAAATACTGGTGCTTTCAGTTGTCGTTCAAATGTATAATAGAATCAATAATTACTTGTTGAAGTTCTTGTTCTGGTTTTCTTTCCGCAAATTTTCACGTCTTTCCAGCTTCAGCAACTAATCAAATATGGCCGACTCCGCGTCTATTTAAGCGTGGGTATGTCACGTGGTACACTTTAGACCAATCAAAATGAGAGAACTCTGAACTATTTCGGGTTGAGGCCAAATCAGAACTCGCGCATGAACCGAATCACCCGATGATATGGAATTAAGAAGGAAAAGTAGTTTTTCAAAAAATGTGGGTCCGCATACTGATTGTAATTCTGAAATGTGGTATAGCTAAAGGGCTAGATGATAAATCATCTAGCCCTAAAAATACTATGTTTAGTATTTTTGTATAACCGAAATACCTATGAACAACTAACATGAAGCTTGAATTCATCTCAGATTCTTCAAGTTGCGGCGATCCTCCCGAGATTGATAACGGCAAGTTCGTGCCTACAGCGGACGGCTCAGCAGCTATACTCGTATGTAAGGACAATTTTAGCCCATCTTCAGGCTCTGGTTGGATAATAGTATGTCAGACTGACGGCCAATGGAGTAGCACCGACACCACGTGCGAGCCAGGTATGGGTTTAGATAGAAATGAAACAAACCTAAAAATCTTTTGTGAAAGAGTCATTGTATTCATAGAATTTGTAAAAAATGTAAATGCAGCAACAGATTGAGTGGAGGCTTGCAGCAAGTATTACTAGCCTTTACAATATCAACTCAAATCTTCGAAGTAAAGCTATATTACAATTGAATCGTAACAAGTACATTGTTTATGAACATTCTTCACATATACATTATACAATTTTAGTTCACAAGAGCTTTCTTCAACTGTGTAAAAAGTAAAACATTAGTTTCAGCAGAAGTGAAGCGTGTCATGAGAAAGAGAGTGGGTTTGACGTTAAGTTGTTTTAAGCGTTACTCCGCCATTTGTTTTTTATAACTTCAAGGTAATATTGATGGCAAAAAAACCGATCAAGACCTGTGCTAATAATATACTGTTAATGAAATATCATCATATACAGTATATTTACAATATAAAGAGCTCTACAGATAAGCACTTTTATTACCGACTAGAATTACTATGTACAGTTATTTGTATATCTGGAATGCCTATGAACAACTAGATCTAACATGAACTTGAATGTATTTAAGATTCTTCAAGTTGCGGCGATCCTCCCGATATTGAGAACGGCCAGTTCTGGCCTGCAGTGGACGGCTCAGCAGCTGTGCTTGAATGTAAGGACAATTTTAGCCCGTCTTCAGACTCTGCCTCTGGTTTGATAATAGTATGTCAGACTGACGGCCAATGGAGTAGCACCGACACCACGTGCGAGCCAGGTATGGGTTGAGATAGAAATGAAACAAACCTAAAAAACTTTTGTGAAAGAGTCATTGTATAAATAGTATTTGTAACATGTGTAAATGCAGCAATATATTGTGAGGAACCTTGCAGAAAGTATTACTAGCTTAACAATATCAACTCAAATCTTCGAATTGAAGCTTGTTGCAAAAAAATATAATTTTTTAAGAACATTTACCACACAAACATTACATTTTAAGCTTACAGACTGTTTGGTTTGTTTGTTTTGTTTCTTGAAACTGAGATAGAGTGGGCCTTAGGAGACGCACTATATTACAATTGAATCGTAACAAGTACATTGTTTATGAACATTCTTCACATATGCATTATACAATTCAAGTAAACTATACAAATGGGTAATACATTAGTTTAAGTAGAAGTAAGGCGCGTCAGAAGAAGGAGAAAATGAATATTTTATTCTCAAGAGTTGGTTTGACGTTAACTTGTTTTAAGCGTTACTCTGCTATTAATTTTTATAACTTCAAGGAGACATTGAGGGCAAAAAAACCGACCAACATCTGTGTTAACGATATACGATACATTTTCAATATAAAGAGCTCTACAGTCAACCACTTTTGATACCGAATAAAAAATACTATGTTTAGTATTTTTGTATAACTGTAATACATATGAACAAATAACATGCAGCTTAAATAAATTTCAGATTCTTCAAGTTGCGGCCATCCTCCAAGAATTGATAACGGCAAGTTCGTGCCTACAGCGGACGGCTCAGCAGCTATACTCGTATGTAAGGACAATTTTAGCCCGTCTTCAGACTCTGGTTGGATAATAGTATGTCAGACTGACGGCCAATGGAGTAGCACCGACACCACGTGCGAGCCAGGTATGGGTTGAGATAGAAATGAAACTAAACTAAAAATACTTTTGTGAAAGAGTCATTGTATTCATAGAATTTGTAAAAAATGTAAATGCAGCAACAGATTGAGAGGTGGCTTGCAGAAAGTATTACTAGCTTTTACAATATCAACTCAAATCTTCGAAGTAAAGCTTGGCGCAAAAAATAAAATAATTTAAGATAATTTACCACACAAACAATACAATTTTCAAACTTACAGAAAGTTTAGTTTGTTTTTTGTTGTTTTTATTTGTTTGTTGAAACTGATATTGAGTGGGGCTTAGGAGACGCACAATATTACAATTAAATCGTTAAAGGTTCATTGTTTATGAACATTCTTCACATTTACATCATACAATTTTAGTTCACAAGAGCTTTCTTTAACTGTGTAAAAGGTAAAACATTAGTTGCAGCAGAAGTGAAGCGTGTCATGAGAAAGAGAGTGGGTTTGACGTTAACTTGTTTTAAGCGTTACTCCGCCATTTACTTTTTATAACTTCAATGTAATATTGATGGCAAAATAACGATCAAGACCTGTGTTAATGATATACTGTTAATGAAATATCACAATATACAGTATATTGTCAATATAAAGAGCTATACAGATAAGCGCTTTTATTACCGACTGGAAGTGCTATGCACAGTAATTTGTATCACCAAAATACCTATGAACAACTAACATGAAGATTGAATTAATTTCAGATTCTTCAAGTTGCGGCCATCCTCCCGGGATTGAGAACGGCAAGTTTGTACCTACAGCTGACGGCTCAGCAGCTTTGCTCAAATGTAACGACAATTTTAGTCCGTCTTCAGACTCTGGTTTGATAATAGTATGTCAGACTGACGGCCAATGGAGTAGCACCGACACCACGTGCGAGCCAGGTATGGGTTGAGATAGAAATGAAACAAAACTAAAAAAACATTTGTGAAAGAGTCATTGTATTAAAAGAATTTGTACAAATTGTAAATGCAGCAACAGATTGAGAGGAAGCTTGCAGAAAGTATTACTAGCTTTTACAATATCAACTCAAATCTTCGAAGTAAAGCTTGGTGCAAAAAAAAAAGAAAAAAAAGATAATTTACTACACAAATAATACAATCTTCAAACTTACAGAAAGTTTAGTTTGTTTTTCGTTGTTTTTGCTTGTTTGTATTTGTTTGTTGAAACTGATATTGAGTTGGGCTTAGGAGACACACAATATTACAATTTAATCGTTAAAGTACATCGTTTATGAACATTCGTCACATATACATCATACAATTTAAGTTCACAAGAGCTTTCTTTAACTGTGTAAAAGGTAAAACATTAGTTTCAGCAGAAGTGAGGCGTGTCAGGAGAAAGAGAGTGGGTTGGACGTTAACTTGTTTTAAGCGTTACTCCGCCATTTATTTCTTATAACTTCAAGGTAATATTGATGGCAAAATAACGATCAAGACCAGTGTTAATGATATACTGTTAATGAAATATCACCATATACAGTATAGTGTCAATATAAAGAGCTCTACAGATAAGCACTTTTATTACCGACTGGAAGTGCTATGTACAGTAATTTGTATCACCGAAATACCTATGAACAACTAACATGAAGATTGAATTTATTTCAGATTCTTCAAGTTGCGGCCATCCTCCCGGGATTGAGAACGGCAAGTTTGTACCTACAGCTGACGGCTCAGCAGCTTTGCTCAAATGTAACGACAATTTTAGTCCGTCTTCAGACTCTGGTTTGATAATAGTATGTCAGACTGACGGCCAATGGAGTAGCACCGACACCACGTGCGAGCCAGGTATGGGGTTAGATAGAAATGAAACAAAACTAAAAAAACATTTGTAAAAGAGTCATTGTATTTAAAGAATTTGTACAAATTGTAAATGCAGCAACAGATTGAGAGGAAGCTTGCAGAAAGTATTACTAGCTTTTACAATATCAACTCAAATCTTCGAAGTAAAGCTTGGTGCAAAAAAAAAAGAAGATAATTTACTACACAAACAATACAATCTTCAAGCTTACAGAAAGTTTAGTTTGTTTTTCGTTGTTTTTGCTTGTTTGTATTTGTTTGTTGAAACTGATTTTGAGTTGGGATTAGGAGACGCACAATATTACAATTTAATCGTTAAAGTACATCGTTTATGAACATTCGTCACATATACATCATACAATTTAAGTTCACAAGAGCTTTCTTTAGCTGTGTAAAAGGTAAAACATTAGTTTCAGCAGACGTGAGGTGTGTCAGGAGAAAGAGAGTGGGTTTGACGTTAACTTGTTTTAAGCGTTACTCCGTTATTCATTTTTTATAACTTCAACAAGGTAACATTGATGGCAAAATAACGATTAAGACATGTGTTAATGATACACTGTTAATGAAATATCACCATATACAGTATAGTGTCAATATAAAGAGCTCTACAGATAAGCACTTTTATTACCGACTGGAAGTGCTTTGTACAGTAATTTGTAGCACCGAAATACCTATGAACAACTAACATGAAGATTGAATTTATTTCAGATTCTTCAAGTTGCGGCCATCCTCCCGGGATTGAGAACGGCAAGTTTGTACCTACAGCTGACGGCTCAGCAGCTTGGCTCAAATGTAACGACAATTTTAGTCCGTCTTCAGACTCTGGTTTGATAATAGTATGTCAGACTGACGGCCAATGGAGTAGCACAGACACCACGTGCGAGCCAGGTATGGGGTTAGATAGAAATGAAACAAAACTAAAAAAACATTTGTAAAAGAGTCATTGTGTTAAAAGAATTTGTACAAATTGTAAATGCAGCAACAGATTGAGAGGAACCTTGCAGAAAGTATTACTAGCTTTTACAATATCAACTCAAATCTTCGAAGTAAAGCTTGGTGCAAAAAAAGAAGATAATTTACTACACAAACAATACAATCTTCAAGCTTACAGAAAGTTTAGTTTGTTTTTCGTTGTTTTTGCTTGTTTGTATTTGTTTGTTGAAACTGATATTGAGTTGGGCTTAGGAGACGCACAATAATACAATTTAATCGTTAAAGTACATCGTTTATGAACATTCGTCACATATACATCATACAATTTAAGTTCACAAGAGCTTTCTTTAGCTGTGTAAAAGGTAAAACATTAGTTTCAGCAGAAGTGAGGTGTGTCAGGAGAAAGAGAGTGGGTTTGACATTAACTTGTTTTAAGCGTTACTCCGCTATTCATTTTTTATAACTTCAACAAGGTAACATTGATGGCAAAATAACGATCAAGACCTGTGTTAATGATATACTGTTAATGAAATATCACCATATACAGTATATTTTCAATATAAAGAGCTCTACAGATAAGCACTTTTATTACCGACTGGAAGTGCTATGTACAGTAATTTGTATCACCGAAATACCTATGAACAACTAACATGAAGATTGAATTAATTTCAGATTCTTCAAGTTGCGGCCATCCTCCCGGGATTGAGAACGGCAAGTTTGTACCTACAGCTGACGGCTCAGCAGCTTTGCTCAAATGTAACGACAATTTTAGTCCGTCTTCAGACTCTGGTTTGATAATAGTATGTCAGACTGACGGCCAATGGAGTAGCACCGACACCACATGCGAGCCAGGTATGGGGTTAGATAGAAATGAAACAAAACTAAATAAACATTTGTGAAAGAGTCATTGTATTAAAAGAATTTGTACACATTGTAAATGCAGCAACAGATTGAGAGGAACCTTGCAGAAAGTATTACTAGCTTTTACAATATCAACTCAAATCTTCGAAGTAAAGCTTGGTGCAAAAAAAAAAAGAAGATAATTTACTACACAAACAATACAATCTTCAAGCTTACAGAAAGTTTAGTTTGTTTTTCGTTGTTTTTGCTTGTATTTGTTTGTTGAAACTGATATTGAGTTGGGCTTAGGAGACGCACAATATTACAATTTAATCGTTAAAGTACATCGTTTATGAACATTCGTCACATATACATCATACAATTTAAGTTCACAAGAGCTTTCTTTAGCTGTGAAAAAGGGGTAAAACATTAGTTTCAGCAGAAGTGAGGTGTGTCAGGAGAAAGAGAGTGGGTTTGACGTTAACTTGTTTTAAGCGTTACTCCGCTATTCATTTTTTATAACTTCAACAAGGTAACATTGATGGCAAAATAACGATCAAGACCTGTGTTAATGATATACTGTTAATGAAATATCACCATATACAGTATATTTTCAATATAAAGAGCTCTACAGATAAGCACTTTTATTACCGACTGGAAGTGCTATGTACAGTAATTTGTATCACCGAAATACCTATGAACAACTAACATGAAGATTGAATTAATTGCAGATTCTTCAAGTTGCGGCCATCCTCCCGGGATTGAGAACGGCAAGTTTGTACCAACAGCTGACGGCTCAGCAGCTTTGCTCAAATGTAACGACAATTTTAGTCCGTCTTCAGACTCTGGTTTGATAATAGTATGTCAGACTGACGGCCAATGGAGTAGCACCGACACCACGTGCGAGCCAGGTATGGGGTTAGATAGAAATGATACAAAACTAAATAAACTTTTGTAAAAGAGTCATTGTATTAAAAGAATTTGTACTAATTGTAAATGCAGCAACAGATTGAGAGGAACCTTGCAGAAAGTATTACTAGCTTTTACAATATCAACTCAAATCTTCGAAGTAAAGCTTGATGCAAAAAATTAAATAAGATAATTTACTACACAAACAATACAATCTTCAAGCTTACAGAAAGTTTAGTTTGTTTTTCGTTGTTTTTGCTTGTTTGTATTTGTTTGTTGAAACTGATATTGAGTTGGGCTTAGGAGACGCACAATATTACAATTTAATCGTTAAAGTACATCGTTTATGAACATTCGTCACATATACATCAGTTAATTTAAGTTCACAAGAGCTTTCTTTAGCTGTGTAAAAGGTAAAACATTAGTTTCAGCAGAAGTGAGGTGTGTCAGGAGAAAGAGAGTGGGTTTGACGTTAACTTGTTTTAAGCGTTACTCCGTTATTAATTTTTTATAACTTCAACAATGTTACAAAATAACGATCAAGACCTGTGCTAATGATATACTGTTAATGAAATATCACAATATACAGTATATTTACAATATAAAGAGCTCTACAGATAAGCACTTTTATTACCGACTAGAATTACTATGTACAGTAATTTGTATCACCGAAATACCTGTGAACAACTAACATGAAGATTGAATTAATTTCAGATTCTTCAAGTTGCGGCCATCCTCCCGGGATTGAGAACGGCAAGTTTGTACCTACAGCTGACGGCTCAGCAGCTTTGCTCAAATGTAACGACAATTTTAGTCCGTCTTCAGACTCTGGTTTGATAATAGTATGTCAGACTGACGGCCAATGGAGTAGCACCGACACCACGTGCGAGCCAATACCCGGTAAGACGGCCCATCACATGATTATGAAATACGCTATATCATTTGCAAATGGTTAGCTTGCTGATCAACCGCCGGATAACATGGCGTCTGGTCAGGTTCCAAACTGATTGACACTTATGTAGGTATTTCTCAAGTGAAAATGCACGAAGTTCAGCTAATGTCATACAATGCTCCCTCTCCACAACGGCCATTTGAACAACGACTCCCTACATTTTCCGCTGTTCACAAGACAATTATGTCTAATGCTTGCATTGCTGCAATACCGTTTGCTTAAGATTGTGTCTGCTGTTTTTATAGGAATAAACAACATATTTTTGACGTTCATGACGGTATGACTACATTAGCTTCGCAGGGGGTAAATTCCGTAAACGCCCTTCGGGCGTTTACGTTAAATTTACGCCCCGAAGCTAATGTAGTCATACCGTCATGAGCGGCAAAGAGATGTTGTTTATTCCTTATATTTATATTTATATTTTCTGTCTTGTCAATTTAATGTGTTTATTGGCCAGATTTGTTTTTCTGTATAACAATTTATCATATACCGGTCAAAGAGGTTTGATAGATGTAATGTCGATGTAATAGCCATTCCAGTTTCTAAAGAAAGTAGTCCCAACTACATGTACTGTAACTGTATTAACAATTCAGGATTTTTCCCAGTAAACTTTTTCTCTGTGAATGGAAATGACTTACAAGGCAAACAAATAACAGTGCAACTTGAATATCTATTGCCAAAGCACATTCTAAAATTACAGGTCGCGGTTGTTTTCTTAACCCATTTACACACATAGCAACGCGATGGCAACGACCTATGGGTCTGTATCACTCCGCTAGTGTCATATTACCGTCGACCAATGGGAGCTTAGTGTTAAGTGCCCGATGTAGTCTATTTGAAGAAGTCCACGGATAGCACGGGGGAAATCCGAACTGGTTAAATCCAGATTCGAAGTGTAGGTTCATCGGCAGATGACTGCATATTTCTTAATAGGATTACATAAAGACTTTACAGGGTGAATGTAAATATTCTGACATGAATGACATTTTGACAAAAACCACACAATGATGAGTGACAAACAGCTTGAATCCAGAGCAGACGCCGCGTAAAGCGGCGTCTGCTCTGGATTCAAGCTGTTTGCAAATGTAACCCAATTTCCCTCCCTATAACAACACTCTCCAAACAACACACATACTCGATGTATCCCATTTGATGTTGTTGTAGAGAGGAAACATTGTACAATGCTCCCTCCACACAACTGCTCTTTGAACTATGATCCCCTCCCTACAACTAAACGCAATACACGTTATGATACTACAAACTGACAGGTTATTGGAAACCCTACCGATTAATTTTATATTGAGTGTCAAACAGTTTGGAGCCTGATCAGACGCTTGGTTACCCGGCGTCTGATCTGGCTCCAAACATTTAAGATCTACGTTAAAGATAATTGCTTTAAAACAAAGGCGTCCATTGCGGAAGAATAATTCTACTCCCCTATATGTAGAAACTGTTTCCGCATTTCGTTTTCTTCTTTCGTTCGGCTTCCACTTGATTCAATCCATACACTACCAATCCATATCAGATCCATTTTTTACGGACTATATCCTTGTCTTTTTCAGTGGAATGCGGAAATCCCCCGAGAGTATCAAAGGGACACTACATATCTAACGGAAATGACATAGTAGGGGACACTGCAACGCTCCAGTGTAAGTCAAAACACTGCCTGCATCCGGACGACATATCTGCAGCCACAATAGTGTGTCAAGACAACGGGCACTGGAGTCAAGGTGGCGCCATCTGTAAGTTACACCGATACACACTTTACCTTTTTTCGGCGGAGCTGTCTAATTTCTCATTGAGCCTCAAACCTTATATGGCCCAACCAATCCTGAATGACCAGAAATGAAAGCTTAAGGACACGTGCTTAAAATCGAATAGTCTGATTGGGTAGCGGTTAGACTTGACTACTGACTTTTACAAATTTGTAAAATAAGAGACACAGACTGTTATAGGCTGATTTGCTATGTAGCGGTACCAATAGTAAACACAACTTTCCGCTACTGCTAGTGAGTTATAACCGAGAAATTTTACGTGTCCCGACCGTTAGGTAGTGATTTGAATGACATATAGTGTTTCTATTTTAAGATATGACATATTGTCTCAAGTTCGGCAATGATTTGATGCGTTCTGCAAATCAGAACGAAATTGTTCATAATAGAATTGATCATAATTTTAATCTAGTACCAAGTATATGAAAAAGAAAGAATAGCAGTAACAATTCAGTGAGATTACGAGAAAACTGGCGTTTGAATTTAACCTAGATATCGAAAAGATTTCGAGCATGATGGGTATTTTTTGTGTTATCACCGTTTTCCTCCAGCGCATGCGCAACTCTGTGACCTCAAATGTAAACAAACCGTGATTTTTTTAACGCGATCGCAATCTCTTGGTTAAATGCGAAAACCAGAGACTTTAAAAGCAAGTCTCTGGCGAAAACCCAACAACACGTAGATACCTAAAACGTACATTGCTACACTTTGTAGATATTTTTTATAATAAATCAGAACATAGAACTAACTCTACAAGACAAATTCCATACTCGAATTCTTGAAGCGGACACTTGCTTTATTTACCGGTGGCAACATGAATTTCTCATTTGAGGGGTCGTTTCAAACAATTCATATTCGGCATATTTCGGGGTGCTTTCCAAAAATCTCAAATCAAAATCAGGTGATTAAGAATATTTAAACAATCAAACCATATTTAAAGTATAAACAACTAACAAAAGAGCACACACATACGAATTTTAGTAATTTATGGTATCTACAAATTACAAAATAAAAATGATACACGTAGATCTAGACATGGAAGTATAATTCCGTGATCTAGATCTGTCTTTAAAAATTCTCATCACTTTCAGTCACATCCTAGGAAGAAGTAAGTGCAATTCAATTGGCTTATAAAGATGGAAGTGGAAATTTGAACAACCCCCCCCCCCCCCACTGTGAACCAAGCAGTAGATCCATGTGCAAACTGTATATTCTGTCAAGAATTTTCAAGTAAATCTCTCTACAACCACCTCTGAAAATATACTTACTGATGGAATAAAAACAGCTGACAAACAGCTGACAACTTGCAGCAAAATGTAGCCCGATCAAAAGCATAAACGTGTGTAAATGCTCTCTGCTGTACTTTCACCTTCAGTCTTTGAGAGACCAATATTAGATAAATATTAAGCTTAATATCCTGATTTACCATCCTATTTATTGCAACTTGGATAAAATCAATTCAATATACATCATAACCTTCACCACCCATTCCGCCGAATATCTTTTTTAAAGATATTTCTTGTTAACCCTTTCGCTCTCAATCGCGCTTCAAGGCGCGTTGGCAAACAGTTTGAATCCTGATCAGATACCGCGTTACGCGGCGTCTGATCTGGATCCAAACTGTAAAATACTAGCTATGAAATTTTCTTCAGTCATCTTTGAAACGCCATTGTACATGTAGACAACAAAATTGAAGCAGACGACAATGAAACGGTGAAGGGGAAAAAATCTCCCGAATAATTTGATCATGAAAGAGTTAATTTACCATTGCCTCTCCGAAATTCCAAATGGACAACTCCACCTTCCAATTTAGTAAAGTCCAGTGTATACTATTTAGGGTTGTTTTGCAAATGTATTGCACTATCATAATTTTATGATAAATTGTGCCGACCCTTCTTTAGAAGCCTTCTGATCTGAGTCTCTATATATTGGTGGCATAGAACAAGTGTACTTTTCACAGGTACAGGGGGGAAAACGTTAGTCATTCCCGTTGAAACGCAAACGAAACGTAAACGCATTGCAATAAAATGAAAAACCTTATTTTGACAATCGAATGACAAACAGTTTGACACACTCTGTAATATCTAGTTCCATCACATTTTCGCGATGTATTGAAAATAAAAAATCGAAAGAAACTTCCAAAAGGCAGCCAAAGACAATAAATAGCAACGAAATGTAAGCTAAATAATACACCGTGTTTATATTTCTTCCACTATAAAAGTCACCACGTGTTTTCCCAAAATTCGGACAAGATACCACATCATACCTTAAGTCCGTGTTGATCGATTTGCTAAACAGTTTCTGTTTGTGGTCGTTAAGTTACAGCAAAGTTTGGACAATGAGCCGACCAAAACAGAAAGTAGACACACACAATTTACAGCTACAAACAGAATTGTTTTGCAAATCGATTAATACGGACTCGAGGTATGATCAATTCTATGTGGTTTTACATTGTCCAATATTTTGAAAAATATAGAGGAAGAAATGTAAGCACGAGGCATTATTCATCTTACCTTTCGTTGAGCACTACGTCCTGTCTTTGGCTGTTTCAAGACATCGCAAACACGTGATGTAACCAGAGAGTGCAGGGTGTGTTAGTTTCCTGGAACTTTGTACGATAAATGTTGTCGTAAGTCAAAACTTTAAAATACATTTAATTTCTAATTTCTCTATCTAATCCTGTCTTTTGACATCTCTTTGGAATCGTCTTTTCAAGACGATTCCATAAAGATGTCACAAGACATGATTAGATGGAGAAATAAATAATAATGTATATTATATGCAATAAATATGTTTAAATAATAAACTAAATAATAATTGAGACTTTTATAATTTGCCTAACGACAACATTTGTCGTACGAAGTTCTTATGAAACGGGCCCCTGATCGTTATATGTGACAAGCCATGGGAAAAAGGGGCTTATTGAATTTTTTTGTCAAATTCAGATTTTTGTGTTTTCGTATGCAACGATGAATACTTGAAACACTGACAAAATATTTTTGCTTTTGCTGCTATATTTTTGGAGAAATCGCACTTTTTCTAATACCACTATTTTCATAAAACTGACACTTTTCTCCCAAAAAGCAGACAACTGACATGAAATTACATCACACTAAACTATGGGTTTTTTTTTGCCTGCAGTTGTTTTTATATTTAGTAAAATAATGTGCTGATGTTTCTTAATTCATGTTTTCAATTATTGCTTGTATAAAAACGGTTACCATGGTAACGGGATTGAAAAAAAAACACAACATAGTCAATATATCTTAACTGTATGCCATAAATACAACATTCTTTAATGAAACATTGTTAAGAACATTTGAATTTTGATCAGTAACAGCAAGTTAATGATCCCTTTACTAAAGTATCTCTATTATATCTAAATCTTTATTGATATAACACAAGAATAGTTCAAATGAAACTACAGTCATGGGACGAAATTTTGACTTTTTTGTCACACATTTTCTACATAACTGGTGATGCAACAAAATTGTCAAACACAAAATTACACTATGGTGTACTGTAGGCAAGTTTTCAGGTTAGGGTGTTACATTTTCAAATATAGATGTATTCTATGCTGTTCCGACCTCAACCTCTGTTGCTAGGCGACTTAAGAATAAACATGAAAAAAATTGAATCGTTCAATTTAACAGGTTGCCATGGTTAGAAATGGGACACATAACTATAACTAAAGAGTTTTTTAATTTAAAAACATATCCTCCCACACAATAGTGCGCTTTCAAAAGGAAACTAAAGATGGATACAGAAAGTGTTAATATTCAAGTTTACTGATTTGCAATAAATGCTAGAATTAACATAGTCTATGGGAAATGAATTTTACTAACTGAATTTTAGAATCGTGTGTCTTAAGTTACTCTTAACATGTAATTAAAGGGCATTAAAATTGACTTTTTTTACTTTACTTTTGATTGCATATGTATGGTGTTTGTTAAGTGTCTGTAGTTTTACATAGGTTTCATCTACTGTTACCATAGCAACCGTTTAATGTTAACATGGTTCAAATTTTACATGTACATTCTAAAATTACCTAGCAACAAGAAACAAAAGAATCACAAGATCAGTTTGAGACTAGAAAACATTCAACTAATATTTGCTCCAACTCTTAAAACCAAACAGAACTCAACAGTAATGAATGTTGTCTAGAGTTTAATTTCTAATAAACATTTGAGAAGAACTGATAACCAATGTTTGCACAGGTTGACAAATAATTATGTCCCTTGACTGTACTTTCGCATCGTGTCTGAAGTATAGGCCGGTTTTATTCACTTGGCAGGGCGGAGTTTCGATGCGGACCATTGCATTTCCACTTTAGGGGCGGCAGCAGGCTCTTTTATTATCGGAATTTACCGTTTTCTTCTGCCGTTCTTTACCGGTATTACTGGAGTTTTTGACAGAAGGAATATGATGAAGAATGAAAAACAGTTTGAATCCAGATCAGACGCCGCGTAACGTGGCGTCTAATCTGGATTCAAGCTGTTAGTAATTGTAATCAAAGTCTTAATTTATCTCCCTTTAACAACTCCTTCCAAATAACACACGCACTCTTTGTCTCCCATTGGGTTTTGTTGTAGAGAGGGAGCACTGTACATACCTTTTGCACGTAGATATGGATGCACGTATACATTGTGTTTCTCCATGTTGAAAGTATCATACAATAATGATATAATTCGGAACTTTACCTATCATCCCTATAATCAAAAGTAAATTAGTTTATCTTTGCCAAAGGTTAGCTCCGCCCTGCCAAGTCAATACAACCGCTCTATAACAAGTTGTTTTCATGTGGTAACAACTAAGATCTAGTTCAGAAGCCAAGTTTAAGTACATGTATAGCTGTTTTACATATAGGGTAAAGCATCTCTATTAACCAGACAGAAATTGAACATAATTTAGGAGCTGTAAAGACAGGTGGCTGCTTAATGCAGAATGGCAGGTGTTTTATGCGACCACATGGCTTCACTAAAAAAAGATGTTCCTTTTGACTGATTTATAGAGGTTGCACTGTACTCCCAAGCAAGCATCACCAAAACCTGAAATCTGGACTACCTGTCAACAATATTGTAATATTAAATGCAAATATTGATTTCAGGTAAGTACAAAATCACTGGATCATCTGAATGCTAGAGTAGTGCCTGATAAGACTGTCCATAAAGAAGTACCTGCAGTCTGATCTGGGTCCATAACATACTTGGCTATGCACTTCAATATTTTATGTTAAAAGGATACTCTCTCTCTCTTTCTCTCCTCTCTCTCTCTCTCTCTCTCTCTCGCACTCTAACACACACCCATACATTCTAACTCTAACTTTAAAACAGTAATTTAATTCTAGAGTAATGTTTTGAACTCATATAAAGCTCCAGATAAGAGGAGTATTTCAAAAACTAAAATTCATATGAGTAGTCTCATAATGGGATTTGATGCTGAAACATGTGAGAAAATGTTGAATTTATTCCCTCTTATCTGGAGCCCTGACATATAAATAAAGTAAAACTAAACTATATCAAATTACAAACACTCAAGTTTTTAATCCTTTACCCCAAAGCCTGTTTCTAGTTATGAAGACAGACAACCACTTTTAAAGCAGGCTGAAAGTAAAGCAGAATATGCCTTAAGGCACATTCTGCTTTACTTTCAGCCTGGTTTAATCTACAATCTGCTACGATAAAGAAAATCGTTTTGGGTACATGTTCATCACAGACTGTATGAATGTGGAACAATTTCTTCAGTGGAGGAATAAATTAAATGCTCTAAAAGGTGTGTCTATTGAAGGGGAAAGAGTAGTACAACAGTCTTACAGTAAACATTACTGAACACATTTTACTTTTCTTTTGTCATTTTCTGATTTTCTGTGTTCAGGCACTGGTTTAGGCACTAATGGCTTTGAGCAAGCACTTGTACTGTGAAGACAGAACTTACTTATTTCCTCAAACAAGTACCATTGCCTAGAAGGATCTAAACCTTTTGGTTTTATTTGTTCTGGCAACTGACAATCACTCAATTCTTGGGGATTTTTTTTTAAGATGTTGATTTCAAAACCATTGTCAGTTGCATATTCTTTTACTAAAACAACACCTGGTTTTTTGCATGACATGCTGAAATGATGGTACTTGTTCAAGGAAGGAATTGCCTTAAAGCACTGTTTTAGGTATGCAGACCAGTCATAGAATATAACTGGTCTTTCACTATCATCAACAAATTGGGGGATGTTATGTCTGTTCTTTGAAGACAAAAGTACACATTCACCAATCTCATCAAGAGTTTCAACCGTACAGTGCCTCCATTTCGACTTAAATACCCCAAAATGCCAGTCTGGATTGAACTTGGTGTGACCAGCTTCCATAAGGGAGAACTCTACCGTCTCGTGCAGCCCAGTCATAGTTCTCCATAGACCATAACTATAGAAATGAAAGAAGTGAGAAGATATTGAAAGAAGACCAGTTTACATTGTCTTTTAACCCATTACCCCATAGCCTGTTTAAAGTTTTTAAGATAGTTGAACATTTAAAGCAGGTTGAAAGTAAAGCAGAATGTGCCTTAAGGCACATTCTGCTTTACTTTCAGCCTGCTTTAAGCTATCATCTGCTAGAATATAGAAGCTATTTTTTATGATTCTTATTTGTGACAGATTAAATTGAAATTATTTTCTTCAGTAGAGGAATAAATTAAAGGAGTAAAAAGGCGTATAATCGGTATTTATGAGGCTTATGGGTTGAGGGGTGTTTCCAGCAATTCTGTTAGTCACTGTAGAAATTATTGATCTGGAGCAGAGGGGTTCTGATCTGGATATCTGTACTGTTTGCAAATTATGATTATAGTTCAATCAAGTCAAAGTATACCGGTTTGTATGTTGAAGTGAATCTAAGGATAATCAATAAACTGTACAGTCAAGCCTGTCTTCAAGAGCCACTAAGTGGCTTCTGAGGGCAGATGCCTGACTAATACAATTTTCTAAACACACTTTTCAGTGTGCATTAAGTGCACACCCCCGTCTTTTAGGTACAAACTTGAATGATTTTAATAATTATGGTATTTATAGACAAGTTTTACTGTACAGTCATAATGTACCTGTTTTCAGCAGCCACTCAATCAAAACTAAAATTAAATGACTGAATATGTCTGCTGATAAGTTAAATAAGAGGCATACCCTAGCACAGTGTTGTTCTTGTTTTGTCCAGTGCAGTTGTCCATCTGCAGCTGGACATGCTGCTCCCCAAACCCATGGTACTGGAAATGGTGATGGAGTAGGCTAGTTACACAGTTTGCCCCTTTTCCAATGCATTGCGCCTCATCAATCAAATAGAAGATCTGAGTACCTAAAAACAAGAAGTTCATATACAAAATATCTAGTAAGATGGAAATGACAAGTCCATTTCAGCTACAGTACCCTTGCTTTTCCTTATTAATAAACCTTGACAGACTCAAACTTGGTCAGACCCTGTTAAGATATATTAAATTATTGCTACATAGGTAGTTAGGTACACATTTTTACATTATTAATTTTTTCAAGCACTAAAGAAAAATGTATAGTCTGTTTTTTCAATGGTCCATTAATCAAATTACTAGTCTATAAGACATCAAACATATTTTGTTTATAATTAAATTGGTAGAGTCCCAGAGTTGAGCTTTTTCTGATGTAACAGGCATAACGACACGGGTATTTGTAGCTCACATAAAATCACAAATAAATCATTAAAATGTTTAAATTTAACTTTCAATTATATTAGAGCCATGAATATTTACAAAATACTTTACCTGCCCCCTCTGAGCATATTCCAAAGCATTGACATTTCCTTGGTGTCTTGAAAAAGAGAGGCCCCACTTGTTGGGCATGGTGAGGGTAAAAGATCTGCTGGGCAAAGTCAAGTGAATACTGTTGAACCCCTTGGTAGGAACAGGGTGGCTGGCCTGTAATGTATTGAACATGTCTTCAGTGTAAGTCGTCAAAAACAGTTATACTAGTAGGTTATCTAGTGTTACCCAGCCAACTTAAAAATTGGACCAATGAGGGGTTTAACCCGCTCCCCATAGTTCTAAGCAACTTTTAGCACATGGAATTTATTCCTCCACTGAAGAACACATTTCCAATTTATACAGCCATGAACATCAAGAAATAATTCCTATATTCTAGCAGATGGAAAGTTTAAGCAGGCTGAAAATAAAAGATATTGCCCTTAAGGCTCATTCTGCTTTATTTTCAACCAGCTTTAAGTGGTTGCCTGTCTTTAAAACTAGAAACAGGCTATGGGGTAAAGGGTTGAATAATCTAGATCACCAATCATAAGGTAGTGGTGACCAGTGTCTATGTTGTTTGCCATTAATACAAAATACAAATATTCAGAAAATGACAAGCAAATAATCTGTAATATAATTAGTTTCAATCTGATTCAACTCACTCTCACCCTCTGTATTGTATGTCTATTTGTCTGTCTGTCTGTCTGTCTATCTCTCTATTTTTTTTATTAATGTATTTATTCATTTAAAAAGTTAATATGAATGGTCTTTACCTCTCAGTTTCTGGTTGGGGGTCATTGCAGAAAAGCTTATTTTTGCTGCATCACACTTCTCCCTGTAAAAGTCCCTCTGGCACTTGGCTTTATCCAGGTGACATGTATACAATTGCAGAAGATCAGCCTTTTCTTCTTCTGTCAGATTTCCACTTGTTGATACTTTATATGCAAAGGTCTGGCACTTAGCACATAAATCTGTTGCTGGTTTACTTATTACAATGTGGGGACACTGCTGCAGCCATATCTTCTTAAATTCTGACAGACACACAGACCTTAAGTCATTTTTCTTTGCTGCTTCATTGAAAAGCAAGTGAATGTCAGACTTACTCTTGTCAGATGGCAGAATGACAACACTGTGCTGTCTATAATTAGGCAGTCTACCGGGTAAAGGTAAGCCATTAGCATGTGCAAAGTTACACAGGAATGTAACTATCTGCTCTACTTCACTCATTGACAGTGCATGTTTTGGCAATTTACCAGAGTTACCATGGGTCCTGGGTTTGAGTCCATCTTTGTCCAATGAGGAGGCAATTGCAGCAAGCTTATTTCTACTCACACTGTGGCAAAATAAAAACGTTTCCCTGCACACCTTTATACCAAAAGTATAGTATTCTTGGGAAACTCTTTCTCTGTCTTTTAGCTGTTGTTTTTTACTGCGGGCTGACGACCAGTGTGTTAGGTCTCTCCTGTGTGCTGACAACTGCACTTTAATGGTTAAGTCCAGCTCATCAGGTGTCATTTCCCTACACTGTAACCTATAGTCAACAGCCTGATCAATGTCAATAATGTCACTGCATGGCTTACCGTGAATCTTTTGACAGCAACAGCCATTTTTCTTAAATTTCAGAACTGCGCTATTTTCTCTGACATCAATATCACGCTCACACAAATCAGAATTCAATAACAATGCGCTAGTAGTTAGATTCTCGCTATCGTCATCATTATCATCATCATCATCACCAGAAATCAAAATTTCATCCTCTAAACGATGATCAGATTCATCTAGATCTACGTTTGAAAAATACAGCTCATTCACTTGTTCAAGTTTATTTACGAAGTCATCGTCTTGGTCAATGAGCAAGCTATCCGGTATTGAGGACCGTACTGAACTACTAGCACTTATTTGACTAAACTGGCTCATTTCCAAAGGTTTGGCGGTTTCATAACTTCAACTAGGTATTTTTCATTATTGTTATGTCAACAACATCGTAACTAGGCCAACGGTGTCGCTCGTGAAATTTATTCCATTGTGAAACTTACAAACAAGGGAGGCTATCAAGATTCCACTCCACATGATTACTATATCGATTATAGTTATGCCTGTAATTGAGGTTTGTTTATTTCATTTGCATGCAAACAAAACTCATTTTAATCTATCACCTATGAGAAAATAAACCTGTGAAATTATTTTACTGGGCATATTTATAAGTATGATCGCTGAAATAGTTAGTTTTGAAACAGAATCAGCAAAACTGGTAGAATTGACGCTAATTGAAATAAAGCGGGTAAAAGCGCCGCGTTTATCGCACGCTCACAGAAAATGACGTCAAACTCAATAAGCCCCAAAATGTCGTGGCGCGACACAATTATTGCCCTCTCTGCCTCCGTGAACGGAATAGAACAACGTCTTCTCAATTGTAGTTTCCTCTTCTATTTCAACAGGTACGAAATGCAGTGACGAAAGTGATGATAGCGATGATGATGATGACGATGGATTCGATGATTAAACATCTGAAAATTTCTGATCCTCAGCAATTTATTCAGAAATCATTTTTCGACTGACGCTATTAAGAAATCCACGAAATTTCGCTTAAAACTCATATTAAAGATACATTAATATTTTTTTTAAATTACGTATTTCAAATAAAATCTGAGAAAAACTGCAATCATGCTACATTGTACATATGCAACGGTTCTCGTTCATTTACGCTCAACAAGTGTAAAACAGTTTGGCACAAACCCTCCCATGTTTTTTGTCATAAGATCTCCTGCTGTCAACATGTTCGCAATCTGTTTTTAACTTAACATTTAAATGCTTTGACATTTCCTGGCCTACTTTCGGTGATAATCCTTACTGGGACAGTTTCCTTGCTAAAATCATGATTTTTGCCCAAACCCGTATTACCTTGACTTAGTCAGGCGTTTCATGTGAGGCTTGCACCTTACTTTTGATAGTTTGGTTAGTAAAATCCATTGAAAACTCCCTCGAGTGTGAGTATGCAGGGCCTCTCTAGACAGCTTGAGATTAGTGACATTGGCTGAGCACACTTTTTCACTGATTTACTGTTACTTTCACGCCTATCGAGAACAATGGGGGTAGTCCATCAATGGACTGAGGAAATGTCTTTAATCGGAAATTTAAATAAAACATTTGAAGTGTCAAAGGGTCTACGAGCTAACCCTTTTCCCGCTAAATGTTGATACAGTAGAGCTCCTTTAAATACCGGAATTCTCTCTAAACAGGACAAAGACTTTGGCCCTGTTTCCAACCCTTCTTTATTTGAAACCATTTCACCATAAATACGCCTTTTTTCGTATTTGGTTTTTTCCTACACTGAAGAAAAAAGTGCCACTTTATAAATTCTAGCAGATGATAGCTTATAGCAGGTTGAAAGTAAAGCAGAATGCGCCTTAACTCTTTCCTCCCTGAAACTTCAAATGGACAATCCCAGTTTCCATTTTAGTCTAGTCCATTTCTGACTTTTAAGGGTTGTTTTTGTCTATGTTTTGCATTATGACAAACAGAGAATACCCAGATCAGAGGGCTCCTTAAGGAGCCCTCTGATCTGGGTCTTCACTGTTTGCATAGGACAAGTGCACTTTTCACATGTATACTGTTTGAAAAGGACGCCTATATGCGGGACTAGGGTTCAAAGGGTTAAGGCGCATTCTGCTCTTTCTACCTTCTTTAAGTGGTCAGCTATCTTCTATACTATAAACAAACTATGGGCTAATGGATTAAAACCCTTCTAAAATGGACACCCCTCTAAACCGGAAATTAATGATGTCCCCACACATATCCGGTTTAAGGGGTTTTCATTGTATATCAAACAAGGAAAGTGCCCCCACCTCCTGGAAAAGAGTGCAGGCACATTCCACACCTATTTTATAAGAATACAATGCAGAACTTGGTCAGACAGCTCTTTTATGGGCTGTCTGGTCTTGTTCTAAACTTAATAAACGTCAATCTTCGCTATAAGCAGTTGAAAGAGATATTTCTGTCAAGAGGACGAGCAAAACAAATTGCTTCCGTAATACATACACACTTATTGCTCTGATTTAACGCTCTGTATCCGAGTTTGTCCATAGTGCCAAATACCTAGATAATACTGCTAAATACAATGCTTTAGATGATTGTGGGTGTCAGAGTAGATCGAAGACGCGACAGTTGGCCTTGATATACACTGTTAGCAATGCCATAGGGCAGGTTATGTCATGGCACAGCTCATATTCATATTATATTACTAGTATCACTTAAAGCATAACGCCTGGGGCTTCCAATTCCAGTTTCCAATTAAGTCCGGTCCATATTTACATATTACATGTAAGGATGGATTTTAACAATACATTGCAAATGACAAACAATGCTGATCAGTGGGTTCTTAAAGGAGAATACTGGTAGGGGTCTACACTGTTTGAATAAGACACGTGTACTAATCACGGGTACACTGTTTGTAAAATATAAGTGTATTCGTCGCTAGGGTTGAGATATTTAATAGTTTTTTTTGTGGTCATAAAAGAAAAACAACATCTAAACAATGCAAAAATATATTAATATAATACAATACTATCACATATCCGCATAAATAACTCTAAAAAACATCTCCATATATTATTTTTCAATATGTGGTACAGTAAAACTTCATTTGGGTGACACACAGAATTATACACTGTTTTTGTATAATTCCGTGGGTGACATACAGTGGAGAAAACGTTATTCTTTCCCAATGAACGCGTTTACCCTAAAACTATTATTTGCAGTGCAAACAGTTTGGAGCCAGATCAGACGCCGGGTAACCCGGCGTCTGATCAGGCTTCAAACTGTTTGCCACCAAGATAAAGATGAATTATCAGAATTGTCAAAAAGTTGTACTCTTCTACGTTTTAGTGTTTTGCGTTTGCGTACGTTTGCGTTTAAACGGGAAAGAATAACAGATTCTCCACTGTACCTGTAAGAATGTAATGGTATTGATCTAACCCTTTCCCAAATACATATGTAGAAGCGCCTTTAAGTGCATTCAGTTTATTCCTCTACTGAAGAAAATTGTTCCAATTAATACAGTCATCATATGTATCGTAAGATATTAGCAGTTGGTAGCTGAAGCAGGCTGAAAGTAAAGCAGAACGCGCCATAAGTTAAGGCGCAATCTGCTTTACTTTCAACCTGCGTTAAGTGATCACTTGCCTTTAAAACTCGAAACTTGAAATTGGTTCAAACCAACACTGTCAGGGCTCCAGATAAAAGGGAGTTACCTGCTCAATTCCAACATTTTCTCACTTATTTTAGCACCAAATCCTATGTTGTTTCTACTCATTAGAATCGTCTCTTCGAGACAATTCTAATGAGTAGTGACACCATAGGGTTTAACGCAGAAATAACGATTTAAGTTTTTGAAATACCCCTTTATCTGGATCCCTGAATGTATGTCTATACTTCATGGAGTTTTACTGTATCAATATTATGCAAGTGTATTGTCATGTTAATGGAATGTAAGCAGATCTACATGTATTTATCGATTTGCTGATTCAGCAAGTTTACTGAAAAGGTTACACTCACACTCGATATACCTTCCATTTAAGGTACTTCGCATATGCGCTTAGTTTCCATACAAGGTGTAATGAAACTTTTCATGAAGAATGATAATAGCCTAAGAAACAATTTGTGAAAATATAGGCAACATTTATCGTGTGGTTTGTCTTTAAAGGGACTCGCAACCGGATGGTGTACTTGTCAAAATAAAATAAAATACTCAAATAAAAGCAAATTTGTGGCATTATTTGGCTTCTGACATTAAAAAAATATGATCAGTCCAAAAAATGTCTCAAGAATCGTCACCGAATCTTAGAATTGTAGATATTTTCCATCGTTTTTCTATAGCGTTAGCTAACGGTATAGTTGTTGTTGTTGCTTCTCTACACGGGCTCAGACATAAACACGAGCCGAATTACGAAGTTGTATGCACTTTCGATCGCTACACATTGAAATACGTTAAATCGATCCGAGATAAACGGATAGTTCCGTGGTCCATTGGTCTAAGCGGTTTCCCCTATTTTGCCTTCTGTCCGCCAATGCCGGGCCCCGGGTTCGAATCCCACCAGAGACCAATATTTTTTTATTGAAATACATTTTTTTAAACAGAATTTCTTATCCTAAACTAATTCTTTACCATTTATATAAGCGTTTGACACATATTTACAAATTACTATTTTTAATGCACCATCTGGTTGCGAGTCGCTTTAAGGTCTCTTTTTCTGACAAAAACCTGGAATTTTGATGATTTTATTTTTCTCAAAAATAAATAAAGCTAATGACTATAAATCTCGCCCAATAAGTATTCCACAACATTCAATACAAGAAAAGCTAAAAACATTTTGAATAAAGGTGTTCAGAAAGATGTTATCAGCTATTTAAATTTTGCAAAATGCTAAAAAATTGAATTACAAACAAGGGCCACTATGGCCCTAAATCGCTCACCTGGTAACCATGTAACCATGAACACCGTGTGACCTAGTTTTTGACCGGGCATGACCCTCATTCTAACTTGACCTCGATTTCATTTTGTTCAAGTTTCATGAAGATTCAATGAATTTTGTAGTCTCTAGAGTGTTAATGAGGTTTTTCGATGATTTGACCTAGTGACCTAGTTTTTGACAAGACATAAGCCACATTTGAACTTGACCTATATTTCATTGAGGCAAACCTTTTCATCAAGTTTTATGAGGATCAAATGAAATTTGTAGTCTCTTGAGTGTTAATAAGGTTTTTCGATGATTCGACCTAGTGACCTAGTCTTTGACTAGACATGACCCACATTTTGAAGTGACCTAGATTTCATTGAGGCAAACATTTTGATGAAGTTTCGTGAAGATCCAATGAAATTTGTAGTCTCTAGAGTGTTAACAAGGTTTTTCGATGATTTGACCTATTGACCTAGTTTTTGACCGGACATGACCCACATTCAAACTTGACCTAGATTTCATTGAGGCAAACATTTTGATGAAGTTTCGTGAAGATCCAATGAAATGTGTAGTCTCTAGAGTGTTAACAAGGTATTTCGAAGATTTGACCTAGTGACCTAGTTTTTGACCGGACATAACCCACATTCGAACTTGGCCTAGATTTCATTGAGGCAATCATATTGATGAAGTTTCATGAATGTCCAATGAAATTTGTAGCCTCTAGAGTGTTAACAAGGTTTTTCGATAATTTGACCTAGTGACCTAGTTTTTGACCGGACATGACCCACATTCACACTTGACCTAGATTTCATTGAGGCAAACATTGTGACCAAGTTTCATCAAGATCCAATGAGATTTGAACCTGCAAGAGTGTTAACGAACAATTGTGGACGGACGGACAGACAGACAGACAGACAGACGACGGACGACGGACATCCAGCGATCCTAAAAGCTCACCTTGGCACTACGTGCCAGGTGAGCTAAAAACTGACTCATTCAATGTATATTTGTTTTCATTTTATTCAAATATATGGTTGGTGAAATAGAAAAATTAGAAAATATTACAGTCAGGATTTGTTGTAATAACAGATTTTCTTATTAAAATGTGGGATATTTGAAGTTGAGATACAGTTACCTACCTTAAAATTAAAACTGTCGTTAAAATGCATTACTATTTATTCATGGACTTGCATACAAGGTTAATTACATTGTTTGAACATAATCACTGGGTGCCAACGAGGTATCACGACGACCCGCACAGAAGTCCCGTATATGTTCCGCACCGATAAAGTACATATTCTGTGTACCCAAAACGAAAGTAAAACACGAATTCCCTTGATTGTCTCTCAATTTCGCCTATTCTTAGCCGGAACATATTATCAAATAGGTCCGATGGTAAGTTGAATGTTTTCTCGAGCAATCTACGTACACAATCCATATTATTCATTGTATTACTTGCAAAATAACATAGTCATTAATCTTATGATGTAAAATGTTTCAAATGTAGGCTATTTGGTAAACAATGCTATTAAACATGATATGAACATTACCTTTTTAAATTGATTGTATCAATGAAATATTATTTGGGTTATAAAGAATCTGTAGTAATGCAATAAATGGATTTTAAATCGAGTTAAACAAATTAACCGTGTATAGGTGCCGCACAGAGTATGTACATGTTACTAAACGAAGTCCATTTTATATGTATATGTTACCAACTGAAGTCATCATTGAATTTATAGGATGCAAACCGCCAGGTATCATGCACTTACTGTTGCTTACCGTTTATCTCGAAAATAAATGATCACCAAATCTGTTGATAGTGACAGTCGAATGAGAATTTTTTTAAAGGTTAACACACAAAAAACCGGTCCATTTCATGTTAGTTTCTGAAGCAGTTCAAATTGCAGGACTAGGGAATGAATTCGATCAACCAACTGTTGCGGAAGCAGACGAAGCTAACAGAGTGGTTGATTTGTCCGAGCAACTGGAATGCACTATAATTATTATGTACGAAACAAATTCAAAGCGACATAACTTCTATAAAAAATGTTGCATCCTGAATTGAAAACCTCATGAACACCTTGGTCTATGTAATCAATTAATCTGTGAAAGTTTGCAACATGTTATTTATAGGAAAATACTCAAAGGGCTATAATTTTGTAAAACAGAAACAGCCAATATTCCAAACTACACGAACACCTTCATATATAAGCAATTACTCTGGGAAAGTGTTAAGAAAAGTGTATGAGAAGCTGCACAGGTTTTTTCCTATATATATTCTATTTATGAAACAATGATCTAATAATTACCTATATACCAGCAGATGGTAGCTTAAAGTAAACAGAGTAATAGTACCTAAATGCGCATTCTGCTTTACTTTCAATTTGCTTTAATAAGTGACTATCCGTCTTCAAAACTAGAAACAGGCTTTAGGGTAATGAGTGAATGTCTTTTATATTACACGTATTATCAAAAAGCGGAGATAAAATAAATGGATAGTACCAAGTGTGACCATACCACGTGGTCTGTGACGTAATATGTGGATACCACTGGCAGTCAAATTGTCAACTAAAAGGCCTCCATTCGGAACTTCAATCAAATGTAATAACTTTATTTTAGCCGATTTCAACGAAACATAGCCTATGCTACGGGGAACTGGATTCTTAACAGTGGTACATGTATCAATGGATTTGTCTCCAAGTGAATACATTTTGCCAGACAATGGGGCAAATTAGTCGGCAATATATTGCCTTAACGTTATCATTGTATCATTAATAACATTAAGTATCATTAATAACATTAAGTATCATTGTGTGTGTTAACATTTGCTGGACACTTGCATCGTTTTCATACAAAAAATATCCATCAAGTGACAAATCAATTGACATCATTCTCAAATAACTTATTTTTATCCTTAGCATAGTAAATGTTTCCTTGAAATCGACTCAAAAATAAAAAAACAACATTTGATTAAAATTCCGAATCGAGGCTTTTTGGTGATAATTTAGCTGTCAGTGGTACCAAATTAACGTCACAAACCACTTGGTATGGTAACACTGGTACCGCTTGACTGGATGTCCTCATCGCTAAAAGTGCGCCCACACTTGCTCTACGTCGGCCGTACGGCGGTCGCAGAAAGGTTAAATCGGACAGCGGGCATTATATAATGTTGTGAAAACTTGTAGCCTAATCCTCTGCATGTATATACTATGCAATAAATATGTTTAAACTAAACGTGAAATCGGAAGATTCTTGCGGTGGCCGAAGAAATCCTACGGCGGCAGTGTGGCGGCCGCACGGCGAATCCCAAAGTTTTACAGGCCGTAGAGGTCGCCGCAGTATTATAACGCGAAGTTATACAAAAATCATTTCTACGATGCCCGTAGAAAACGACACGCCGTAGAGCGGTTCTGCTGCTGCCGTACGGCCACCGTGCGGCCGCCGGAACTCAATGGTGGATTTTACTATTGTACATTTGCACTTTTGTTCATATGTGTCTATTGATTTAAAAGTGGGTTTGGATGTTCTTATAAGACATAATTCTGTCCATATATGGCCTTTGAGTTCTCGGTGTAGTTGGACTGATATGAGTTATGTGCACATGTAGCAAGCTAATGTGTGTAGCAGGAGCAGCATTAAGACTGCACATCAACGGCCGCCGTACGGCCATAATGCGGTCGCTGTGGGTTTTATTAGAAATTACGGCCGCCGCAGTGGCGCCGTACGGCTGCCGAACAGAGGCCGCACTGCCGCAAGTTTTTTAACCCCAAAACATCAAGTCTCGCCTTGCGGCGACCACAGCAAATATGAGCACAACATACGGAGGTCGTAGGAAATCTACGGCGGCCGGGAAATTGCTACTCGACGTAGAAATAATTATCCGTGCGGTTGCCGTACGGCCGCCGCAGCAAATGTGAGCTAGGCATAAACGATACATTTTTCCAATCCATTATTTTGTCACTGCAACAGAAATCAATTAATTGACTTCAGGAGGTAACACATACACATTCTGTTGGTAACGTATACACGTAAATGCGAATTCAGGAGGGCACATACCACTGGGGGCCAACGAGGTATCACGAAGACCCGTTTCGCACAGAAGTCCCGTATATGTTTCGCACCTACAATCCATGTAAACACACCCATTTGTGTATTTTTTTTATACGCCGACATTCGCATTAACTACTTGTGTCCATAGACACACATATCAATTGAATTATTTCTTTGCAAATTACAGTATAGGTTCGTTAATAAACTATTTACATACCATTTCTTGTATTATTTATGGAAAATAAGTATGTATATCAAGCACAGACGTCAATTTGTCACTCTTAAATGAATATTACCGGGCGATTGTTGAAAAAAACATTGGAATGATCCACTATATTTACAAATATTCGGGAACCCCATCTCAGACATGATGTATGTTTATTAATAGCTTCATTTTTCCATATTTTTTCAACTTATTTTTCACAATAATGTATACAACTTTGAATCAATCACAGTAAGTAAAATGTAAGACGTTATTCTTCCCCAGTAAACGCGTTTACGCTAAAACAATTATTTCAATTGCAAGCAGGTAGGAGCCAGATCAGACGTCGAGTTACCCGGCGTCTGATCAGGCTCTAAACTGTTTGTCACTCAGATTTAAATAAATTATCAGAATATTAAAAACAAATTGTCATTTTCTAAACTTAAAGGCACAATCCCGCTCTAATTGGTGTTTAAAACGCGCAATTTCTTATATGTGTGCATTTTCTATGTATTAAAACTAAGTGAAATCGAGTATAAGAAGCCTGACATATGCACCCACTTCGTAAAGAATCCAACCGAAATGTGTCGAATACTTATCGTGGTGGTTTACATTATAAGCGGGTTTGTTTACAAATAAGATTACGGGCTGGTTCCGAGAACTTTCGAACGATTGCATAAAGGTCACGTGATTGATTCGGCCGCGACAATGTGTATACATTACATCAGTTTAGCGGCCAAACTTAAAGGAGTTGTCTCTCTTTGAGTGTAAAGCACTCGACTTGTTGTATAGAATTATGCAAATGAGCTTTACCGAGTATGTCCGTAAATTTTCGTCGCTATTCAAAAATAAACAAACTTGATTACTTGTTTCCACAAAGTTCACTGTTCGTTAGCAATATTGCTTCAAATATCACCACGTATTACTTCTTTTTATATGGAACGCTTACGATAGTGACATAAATTTCATGTTAGAAAAATGTACAATTCTGATTATGTGAGAAAATATAGTGGCTTTAAGTACAACGCGTTTGCGTTTAAACGGGAAAGAATAAGTATTCTCCCCTAAAAATTGAACTGATTGCTTATCCAGCAAATTTAAGGAAGACGTTGCACTTGGTGTATGGTAAACATGTATGATACGGAAGAATAAAAGGTATTAAACGAAATTCAGAAAATACGCAATGCAATAAATGTATCTAGAGCATGGCAGCTTTTTGCAAAGGTTCAAAACTCACAGCTTTTATAAAGGTTTAAGACTCATTTTAATAAGAGTGTCAGATGATTTGAATCCCGATGAGACACTCGGTGCCTGAAAAGGTTCGATTTCTTTTGCAATGGGCAAAAGTATTTTAGCGCAAACGCGTTAATTGAGAAAGAACGTCTTCTTCCTGGTTGGATTCGTCCGTCTTAATGAAATTTCTTTTTTGAACTTATTATAACATGACATGATATATTTTTGCACTCCAACGGCGTAACCGTGATTAACTTTGCAAACAGTTTAGATCCAGATGAGACCCGAAAACTCGTGTCCCTTCGAAATTAACTTGAAAACTGTTCGAGATTCTGATCCTGTTTTGAAATGAAATTGCAGAAAAATCTAATTTTTGAACAATAGCAGATAGCAGCGTGACATAAATAATAAGCCTTTAAACTTTAACCTTTTCACTCCCAATGACGCCTTTAAGCGCGTTTGCAAACAGTTTGGGTCCTGATCAGACGTCACGTCTGATCAGGACCAAAACTGTTTGACACTTTTATCGATCTTTATTAAGTCAAACAACCTTAAATCTAACTTTGAAACGTGTCTTGCAGACAATAATACTGAAGCAGACGACAATAAAGCGGTGAACGGGTAAAAATCTCCCAACAATTTGATCATGAAAGGGTTAATATGTTTGGCTCGTTTGGTTATTAGTTGTACATGTTTTTTCATACATGTTAAGTAAAAATAACTATGATAACCAACCACTTCCGGTTTTGGAAAAACGTTCGGTTTATTGAAGTTTCCGGATAACGGAGGTTTGCACTTGTGGCTATGATATGTGAAAGCTTCAACAATGCCGTACAAGGCACAATCTACATGTATATTACACCACCATGATTAACTATGGCTTGTCAAAAACTGAACCCTTTCAACCTGCTTAAAGCTTTTATCCGCTAGAATTCAGAAATTATTTCTTGTTAAACATATTTATGACTGTATAAATCGGAATTATTTACTTCATCACATGAATAAATTAAAGGCGTAAAAAGGCGTATTTATGGGGTAATAGGTTAAGGTGCATTGTGCTTTATTTTCAACATGCTTTGAGTAGTCACCTGGTTTCAAAACTAGAAATAGGCTGTGTAATAAAGGGTTAAATGTCGTAAGTGCTGATGAAAGCAAACTCATAAAGTAATGTGATAGCTATACACTCTTTGAATGCTGGGTAATGTTTTTCGTTTGCAACAATTATCCTCTGCAACTAATCTAAAATAGAATTTTCTAAATATCTTTTCTAAACTGCTTCATTAGTGTTGTCTGCAATACACGTTTCAAAGTAAGATTTAAGGTTGTATGGTTTTATAAATATCGATTAGAGTGTCAAACAGTTTGGGTCCTGATCAGACGCCGCTTAACGCGTCGTCTGATCAGGACCCAAACTGTTTGCAAACGCGTTTTAAAGCGTCATTGAGAGTGGAAGGGTTAATGGCAAATACTTTCGTCAAGGACTTAGGCAAATACTTTGGTTAGGTAGCTTTCTGAATTACATTCATGTTCTTGTCTTAACACATTACTACATAGATAGGCATTTTACACCTTAAAATTATTCCGCCTTTGAATAAAAAAAGTTCCAATTTATAGTAATCACAGTCATGGATATGTACCATAAGCACTATTTTCTCTGACTAAGCAGATGGCAGCTTAAAAGCACATTTTGCTATATATTTTCAATCTGCTTTAAGTGACCACCTGCTTTCAAAACTAGAACCAGTCTTTGATGTAATGGGTTAATCTACAGTCCATGTATCTCCTGTATAGACAGTGTCTCAGTACAAACTCAAACGTACATACATGTAGTATCGCAACTGTCATTATGACTCTGTGTACGGTGGTGGGGGTTCTTGAGGTATGTTGTCCACACTATAAGACACTGTGGGTATAGGGATCGACACCACCGTGTCAAACGCCGGTGGCGCCTCCTGAAGTATGATGTTATTATAAGAAGGTAGTTCAGGAGGCTCGAATCCTAAATTAGGGGTACCTTGTTCAAGCCCAACAGTAGAACCGAACGGATTGTTTTGTAACTGGCTATGTCTACGTGCATCAGCGTCTCGTTGTTCATCAGATAAAGTGTCACCAGCTCTACTCCTAAACCGATACCGTGTCGATGGCCACGGACCCGGTCGTTCCAAAAATAGAGATATTCCAAATGCCTCACTGAACTTACGAGTCACGACTATTCCCACAGCCGACGTGCAAATGCCGACAATACCAAGACCGAAACTGGTAAAGGCTATAGCGCGGTTTTGTTGAATGTCTGTTTCATAAGAGCACTGGGTTTCAACATGTAAACAGAAGCCAAACATCCATATAATTGATAATCCAATTAGTGACACTAGAAACATGAATAAGCTGGTCACACGATGCCAGTTCATCTGAAAAACAAACCAACAACAGTAACATAACGATAATAAGAACATAAATTGTACAACTACTAATTTATTGGGGATATTTTAACACATAATTCCATATATAAATGTATGCCTTTTTATGGTTTTCAATTATTTCTCCATTGAAGAAAACAGCTCTATTTTATACAGCCATGAAGCAGAAGGTAGCATAAAGCAGACTAAAACAGACTACTAATACGCTTCAAAACTAGAAACAGACGTTGGAGTATCAGGTTAACTCATCGACCCCTTAAACTTCAAATGTTCAACCTCAGTTTCAAATTAATTTAAGTTCACATTTGGCTATTAAGGGTGTTTTTTCCCCAATATATTGCAAACTAACAAACAGTGTAACCTCTGCCCTGATCAAACGCTCCTGTAGCAGTTTCGATTGTATTATTCCTGAACTAGTAAGACAGTATAATTCTTAACCATTCTTTTTATTCATACACCTGGGACCCGTTTTACTAAACTACTTACGCAAATTTTTTGCGTCAGTCAAAATTTTAAATTTTTATTTATATTTTTTATTATCACTTGCTACAAACAGCAAATAGCCAGATCAGAGGACGCGCTTTTAGCGCGTCCTCTGATCTGGCTATTAGCTGTTTACAAACGTTTATGATCGAAAAATAAGAGTTAAACGATTTTGACTTGCGCAATTTTTTTTCGTAAGTTGTTTAGTAAAACGGGCCCCAGGTTCTGCAGTCTTCAAGAAACTTTATAAAACAGAACTATTCAGAAAATTGAAAATGGTACTTACAGCACATTTGACCTCACTTTTAGCCTCATCACTGGTGGAAAAATATGGACCCTTGTTGTAAACCCGAAACCCGAGGAGGCAAGAAAACATTAACTGAAATAAAAACAAGGCAGTGTTACAAAACGGTATTGCCTAAACTAATTCCTGATCAAACAGTGCTCCCTCTCTACAACAATAGGAGACATATATTGTGTGTGTTGTTCGGAGGGAGTTGTTATAGGGAGGAAAGTCGGCTTACATTTGCAAACAGTTTGAATTCAGATCAGATGCCGCGTAACGCGGCGTCTGATCTGGATGCAAGATGATTGCCACTTATCATTATGTTTCATTTCTGTCGAAATGTCCAATTTGTGACTTTGGGAAAAACAACAGGCAACAATTTTAAGCAGACGATATTGCAGCAGAAAAAAGGTTGGACATAATTATCTTGGTTAGAGAACAGCAGCAAATGTTGTTGTTATGAGGGAATCGTTGTTCCATATGTACTGGAAATGTTAATTAAATGTTTAAGGAGTGAATGGATTACAGTGGAGAAGACGTTATTCTTTCCCAAAAAAACTATTATTTTCAGTGCAATCAGTCTGGGGGCAGATCAGACGCCATGTAATTCAGCGTCTGATCAGGCTCCAAACTGTTTGCCACTTAGATTTAATTAAAAACATGTAGTCAGAATTGTAATTTTCTACGTTTTATTGCACTGCTTTGCGTTTCGTAAGCGTTAAACGGGAAATAATACCGTTTTTCCACTGTAAAATGAAAAAAACCAAACAACTTTATACCATAACTCCTATTATAAATCCTCCCGAGTAATAGGGAGCTCCGATCCCGATATAGTTGTAGCGGGTGCCAAGGGCGGACGTTATAATTATACCCACTCCATCCAAGAACTGTATAATCGACAACACCATGTAGACCCTGACAGCTTTCTTTCTTGTCCGGTCAACATCGGCGTCCACAAAGGTATCTGTAATAAGAAATAATATTACTTCTACTGAAAACCACGGAATTAGACACACATGAAAACGATCAATCCGTTTCGTAGCTGTAATGACTGCTGAAAAACCCCAAAACAATATACAGTAATTTGGTTATGGATTAATGCCTAACTTCAATTTATTATTTTTAATTCCAAGTATTTTTTATAATGCACAAGGATCCTCTGACTAGGATCTGCTATGTTTATCATTTTGATACATACTGGAAAACACCCCTAAAAAGACAAAAATGACCAAGACCTTTGGGAAACTGGAATTGTTATTTAAAGTCTTAGGGGTAATGAGTCGAATAATGTAAATGTGATCGAATACTGGGAGTAAGTTCAAGAGGTTATATTGAACATACCAATTGCGTTTTGCACAAAGGATTAAATTTGATGTTCTAGATATACTACTAGAACGTAGCAGGAAGGTTAAAAAAGTTGTGATGATCACGTTGGGTTAACCCTTTCGGCACCGAAGTCGCATAACGTCGACATGGCAAACAGTTTGGATCTAGATCAGACGCCGCGTGACGCGGCGTCTGATCAGGATCGAAACTGTTTGACACGCTTACCGACATATCTTAAATCATACTACCTTTAATCTAAATTTGAAACGTTCTTGCAGACAACAATGCTGCAGCAGACGACAATAAAGCAGTGAAGGGGTAAACATGGTTTGGAACCAGATCAGACACCAGATAAATATGAAATTTAATTTCAGTTATATGGGTTTTGATTGATTGGTGTTTTACGGCTCATTGACACAAATGGTCATTTACGCTTCACTTTCAGCCTGCTTTTAGCTATCATCTATCTGGAAATGGAAAATATTTCCATGATTCATAGTTATGACTCTAAAAATTGGAACTATTATCTTGAGAGGAAGAATGTATAAAAGGCATATTTTCACTATTATTGGCCTGCCGATTGAAACCTGATGGTATTTGCAAACAGTTTGGATCAATATCAGACGTCACCAGATAAGGCTCTCTTCTCTAGTACCCAATCACTTTAATTTGTTTTTAAAAATGCACACAATTTAAATTTAATATCAAGCTTGCAGACACAATCCCAAAGCAGACGATATTTCGGCGGGAGAATTGTTAAAGGTTATACACAGGCCATTTGAATGTTTGGGTTGCCAAGCATAAACAGTAGTTCGCCCATATACGGGTGGGCTTATCAGAGATGTGGCGATTAACAGCTATACCTGCATTATACCGTTCTAGATTTTTTAGGGACTTGTTATCATGCTGACTTATCGTCTGTAATAAAACTGAAATTTGTAAAGATTGATAAATTTAGTTTTTGGTGACTTGCTAAGCGCGACTTGGCTATCATTTGCGAACGGTTTGGATCCAGATTAGACGCCGCATTACGCGGCGTCTGATTTGGATCCAAACTGTCTGTCACTCATCTTTCACCTCTCTACAGTTTGAAAAGTTTTCAAACTAATTTTGATTTATTTTTGTAGACGATATATTTGAAGCAGACGACAATTCAGCATGATAAGAGTTAAAACCGGAAACAGCGTTGGCCAATATAAGAAACCGATTCTCGACACTCGGCGTCTGATCTGGATCAAAAAGCTGTTTGAAAATATAATTAAAGTTGCGCTTAGCATGATATGGGTCAATGCCAAATATATCTATCCCTATGATAAGAAACATGGCTGTCCATCAAACTATGGTAGATGATATAATTAACCCATTACTCAATAAATAATGTGTATGCCTTTAATTTATTCCTCCACTGAAAAAATAGTTCCAATTTCTAGAGTCATGAATATGACCCATGGAAATATTATCCATATCTAGATAGATGGTAGCTTAAAGCAGGCTTGCAGTAAAGAAGAATTTGCCTAAACGCGAAAATAGCCTTTTCAGTAGGCATTTCTTCAGAACTTAAAACAGGCTATGGGACAATAGGTAAAGCTCTTTAGTAATCAGCATTGGTTTGTACTTCAAAAAAGTTTTGGTAGATCTATTTTGCAAGTTTCATGTATACGATAAATTACATATCTAGCTAAAATGACACTCAAACTAATAGACTTTGAAAATGCCGCCATGTCTTCCATCTACTTGAACCCATTCACTTCCCAAACTTTCGTGATATTTTTACCCCTTCACCGTTTCATTGTCGTCTGCTTCAATAATGTTGTCTGAAATATCGTTTCAAAGTTAAATATAAAGCAGTATGACTGAAGAAATTTCAAAGCGAGTGTCAAGCAGTTTGGATCCTGATCAGACGCCGCGTGACGCGGCGTCTGATCAGGATCCAAACTGTTTGCTTTTTGGCGTCATTGAGTGAAAGGGTTAACACATTCCCATATAGAAGCGCTTTTTAGCGTATTTATCTATTCCTCGGATACATGTATTTCTTTTTTATTAATGAATTTTATTTCATCATATAGATCTAATTATTACATATTTGACATTTTTCATATTACATGTATACAAAATACATTTTTTCACATGAGATGAAAATCGTTTTCCTCGTAGATTTGCCTTTTCCCTGGTTCTATCATGAGCTAGTACAGAGTATAAGGTGTTTCTGCTTCCTAGTTTCATTTCAGACAGAAAATGGCGTGTTAGCGAAAAGTCATACTGGGACATATTTGATAATAAGTAATAACTGTCTGTTCCAAATTACTTAGCAAGTCATCTTAAACTGTTTCCGGCAATCGAGTTTTGCCTAAAACATTTAATAGACATACTCTTGGTAAGTGTACCTCTTACATTCTTCCTATTAAAATTGATATTTATCTTCTTCTTTCGTAAATACGAGCTTTTTGTAAATGTGTTATTTTCTATTCATTATATTGAAAACTGTATTATCCATTGTGTTAATTTGCGTACACGTGAATCTCTGTATAAGAGGAAGTAAAACGTATTATTAATTATGCATTACAAGTGGTTGCTTAAAGTTGTCCCCTCTAGCAATATCATACAATGGAAACTTGTTACTTGATTCTTTTCCAATAAACGCGTTAATTATAGCAATTGAAAGCAAGTTGGAGCCAGATCAGACGCCGCGTAATGCTGGATCTGCATCCAAACTGTTGACAATTTCTGTTAGCAACACTCATGAAGCAGTTTCACTGTGTAAGGCACAGGTACTTGACTAATAGATCTAGATCTATTACAAAAATAAAATAAAAAAAAATTACTATTTTATTTTTTGGTAATATATCTAGATCTATGTGTCAAGTACCTGTGGTGTAAGTACTTCGTGCAAATCTAAATTGAACGAAGTTTTCAGACGACATTTTAAAAACAGACCATATTACGATATGGTTATGGTTTAGTATGGTTGTTATAACATTAAATAACAAACCCATTATCAGAGCTCCAGATAAAGGGGATATTTCATAAAATAAAATCTTTATTTCTTCCTCAAACCCTATGGTGTCACTAATCTTTAAATCGTCTCAAAGAGAAGATTCTAATGAGTAATAACACCATAGAATTTGATGCTAAAATAAGTGAAAACTGTTGGATTTGTGCAGTTTTCTCCCTCTTATCCGGAGCCCTGCATTATACAAGTATATGTTACGGGGATTAAGTGTAATCAGGGAATACGTGAAATCCCTGAAAATCAGGGATTTCTCGAAAACCCTAAATCTCTCAGGGAAAAGGCGTTATTTTGAAGCTTTTCGTTGATTTTTTTTTTTATAAATGTTAGGCAGTTAATTATGGTTAAAGTAATGAATTTTACCTCGCTTAGTTCAATAAGTTCAAAGGCAAGTACCACGCTATAAAATATGTTGTTCGCCTTATTAAAAAAACAGATGTATTGGTTTTTTAATTGTCCTGACTTAAATGGACACTGTTCACGTATTGTTATTCACTTGTGCGAGAAACTTTGTATGAATGTTCATTAAACCACGATATTTCAAGAAATCATAATGTTTAATACCAAAAGAAATGTCATGATAGTACAAAACTATTAATTTGATGAAAAAAGGGACATTCCCTAAAACGCCCAGTGATTACGTGTAATCCCTAAAAAGTTCAGGGAATACGCGTAATCCCTGATTACACTTAAAGACATCTCCTGACGACTTTTTGGTCATATTGCCTTGCCAGATTATTATCGGTCAATTTCCTTGCAAAAAGCATGGGTTTTGTGCATATTGAACCATTGAATCGTCTTATGTGAGACCGGATCTTTAGATTTGATAGTTTAGTTAGAAATAACCATTGAAAATCACTAGAGCATGAGTATAATCTGGACCTCACCAGGTAAACTGAGATTGTGTTGCACGTGCTTTACAGTTACACTGACACCTCCAGAGCAATGGGCTGGTGGTCCCTCAATGGACTGAGGAAAAGTCTTTAATTAAGGCCTTTCGCATACGGAAGTCGGTCTTGCGGGCGAGCGGATATGCGTCTTGACGACTTGATCTTTTTCCATACGTGTTTATACTAGAAAATTTATATAAAGGAAAGGTTGATACGATTTAGTATAATCCTTTATAGCGCAGTCAGTATAGTAGTTGACTAGCAATGCAAAGGTCATAGGTTCGAGACCCATCCGATCCGAAGTATTTTTTTAAGTGTCCGATTTATTGACTTGTCAATCAATCTATAACGCAGTGATCAAGGGACATGTTATTTTCTAGTCTTCGTTGATTCATTTTAGTCTGAGTTTTAATTTATTGTAATATATGTATTCTAGAAATGGTGCATCAGAGTACTTTATCCAGATATTGTTGATTACTCTTAGTGATGTTTATACTCTTAACGTTTGCACCTTTTTCCATATGTGAAATCAGCAATAGAACTTTTCCATTATCTGATTTGTCAGTGTCAAAATGTTATGTTTTATATGTGTGTATTCATGGTATGAGTTGCCATTTATATCATCTCTTATAATTCCTTTGAGGAATGGCATTGCGCTATTTTAAAGATATTGTATATGTTTCTGTGTATATTGAATGTGCAATGATGAGATGTAATAAAGAATCTATCTTGATTAGAATTAGTGATGTTACGGTCCAATTATATGTCTACTTACATGTACGTTTTAGTTTAGTGACTTACAAGTCAATTAAATCGGTATACATGTATACGATTTGATCGAACTGTATAAAGTCACACATTGAAGCTTATCTATACGTCAACCTTTTCAAGATCAATATTGCCCATTATTATTATGTTTAAAAAAATATAATTAACCTTGTATGTAAGTCCATGAATAAATAATAATGCATTTTAATGACAGAATTTTAATTTTAAGGTAGGTAACTGTATCTCAACTACAAATATCCCACATTTTAATAAGAAAATCTGTTATTACAACAAATCCTGACTGTAATATTTTCTAAAAATAAATTTCATCAACCATATATTTGAATAAAACGAAAACAAATATACATTGAATGAGTCAATTTTTTGTAATTCAATTTTTTAGCATTTTGCAAAATTTTAAATAGCTGATAACATCTTTCTGAACACCTTTATTCAAAATGTTTTTAGCTTTTCTTGTAATGAATGTTGTGGACTACTTATTGGGCGAGATTTATAGTCATTAGCTTTATTTATTTTTGAGAACAATAAAATCATCAAAATTCCAGGTTTTTGTCAGAAAAAGATACCTTAAAGACAAACCAATCGATAAATTTTGCCTATATTTTCACACATTGTTTCTTAGGCTATTATCATTCTTCATGAAAAGTTTCATAACACCTTGTATGGAAACTAAGCGCACCTGCGAAGTACCTTAATCCCTGTAACATATATATTGTATGTGCATATCAATCATGTTTATCACAGCACGTACTTGGGCTCAAGTTTAATCCGTATTCAATTTATGTCATAATATTGTCTGCTTTGAAAATGGCGTCTGCAAAAGAGAATCATTTAAGATTTATACATTTATTGTATTTACAGAAACTTAAGACGAGTATCTGACGCGGGTCTGATCTGGATCAAAACTGTTTTCAAATACCAGTCAAGTCGCGATCGGCAGGATAAGGGTTTATATACCAACGTTAGGTTATGTCATCTTGATTAACAGTGATTATTGTAGTCACATAAAAAACAAGTTTTATTGTCTATTGTCTGTTGAGACTTTTAGGATTATATTTATATACTGCATTATATACACATGACCGTTAACACATCTCTGTGCCATTGCAATGGGCGAACATTTAACACAACTTCGAGCTATTTAAAGACAATCTGGCGCCTGTGACTAGTGAGATCACATATAGTAATATAGATCTATATAATTATTGTTTATAGGCCTACTAATACAATACAGTGTCCCCAGACCAGTCTTACCTTCGCGTGACATTCCTGTAAGTCGATGCACTTCACGGATAATGTATCCTTGAAACCACATTCATTCTTCTTTTTTCTAAATTAAACTTTCTGTCGTACTCTTGTTCTTTAACCATTACTTTTTGGAGTACTCCAATACACGACTACGCTCTGTTTACATCCATATCACTGACCTACTTAGGAATGTCATTAGTTTAAACCCGGCTCATGTCACCTGTACAGCCGGTAAACAATGTGACAGGGAAGTACCGAAATGACATAGAAAGGTCGGAAAGATATTTTAAACGTGTGAAACGGACATGTAATGTTCTCGAATCATAGTTTCACAAACAGTGTCGTTTTTATGAAATCAAAAAAGAAATCTTTAACAGTAAGATTTCTGCTTTACATCCTGAATGCTTTAAACCAGCTGTGTTATTAACGCGATGACAAATAGTCTAAAACTGTTTTACATTTAATCCGTTTCAGAGATGATGGAACAATTGCCTTTCAGTCTGCGGCAAATGGATTCTTCCATTCTTATACCGTTTAGTATGGGTTTATTCCATTTGGATCTAAGGGTGCCTGGTTTTCATTTTGTTTCATATTGAAACTCCTATCAACAAACAGAGTAGATTTTGTATCAGACGCTGCATAATACTTTTATGCTAGCAAAAGCTCAAACCTGACCAATCAAATGCTTGAGAACGATCTCAGACTCAACTAAAAAAATTCATAACCTCAGACCCGGTAACTCGGCATCAGATCAGGCATTAAACTGTTTGCCACTGAGATAACACAAACAATCCCTGTAATATTCTGGGTTTATTTTCTTGCTGTTTCGTTTTATGTCTTCCTTACTGTGCATTAACCCTTTATTCCATAGATACAGTTGAGAATCTGTTATTCTTTCCCGTTTAAACGCAAACGTACGCAAACGCAAAACACTAAAACGTTGAAAAGTACAACTTTTGGACAATTCGGTTAATTCATCTTTATCTTGGTGGCAAACAGTTTGGAGCCTGGTCAGACGCCGGGTTAGCCGGCGTCTGATCTGGCTCCTAACTGTTTGCACTGCAAATAATAGTTTTAGCGTAAATGCGTTTATTGGGAAAGAATAACAGATTCTCCACTGTATTCAATTTCACGCATTTTATCCATTTATGCACTGAAGAAAATATTTCAACTTTGTACAGCCTTCTCTATTACGGCCGCTAATTTCTGTAAGTTATTAGGTGTTTGCGACAGGTGAGTGCTTACAGTAAGGTGACAGTAAAACAGAAATCTCCTTGAGCAGCTTTCTGTTGTACAGTCACCTCTATTACGGCCGCTAATTTCTGTAAGTTATTAGGTGTTCACGACAGGTGAGTGCTTACAGTAAGGTGACAGTAAAACAGAAATCTCCTTGAGCAGCTTTCTGTTGTACAGTCACCTCTATTACGGCCGCTAATTTCTGTAAGTTATTAGGTGTTCGCGACAGGTGAGTGCTTACAGTAAGGTGACAGTAAAACAGAAATCTCCTTGAGCAGCTTTCTGTTGTACAGCCTTCTCTATTACGGCCGCTAATTTCTGTAAGTTATTAGGTGTTCACGACAGGTGAGTGCTTACAGTAAGGTGACAGTAAAACAGAAATCTCCTTGAGCAGCTTTCTGTTGTACAGTCACCTCTATTACGGCCGCTAATTTCTGTAAGTTATTAGGTGTTCACGACAGGTGAGTGCTTACAGTAAGGTGACAGTAAAACAGAAATCTCCTTGAGCAGCTTTCTGTTGTACAGTCACCTCTATTACGGCCGCTAATTTCTGTAAGTTATTAGGTGTTCACGACAGGTGAGTGCTTACAGTAAGGTGACAGTAAAACAGAAATCTCCTTGAGCAGCTTTCTGTTGTACAGTCACCTCTATTACGGCCGCTAATTTCTGTAAGTTATTAGGTGTTCGCGACAGGTGAGTGCTTACAGTAAGGTGACAGTAAAACAGAAATCTCCTTGAGCAGCTTTCTGTTGTACAGTCACCTTACTTTAAGCCGTCACCTGTATTGAATACCATCAATTAGCCATCGGTAATAGAGAGGTGGTATACAGCATATGAATAAAAAAAACCTGTTTTCTATATTCTAGAAGATGATAGCCAAAAGTGAAGCAAAATGCACCTTTTGATTTACTTTAACCTGTCATACAGTGGAGAAAACGTTATTTTTTCCCAAAAAACGCGTTTATGCTAAAACTATTATTTTCACTGCAAACAGTTTGGAGCCAGATCAGACGCCGGGTAACCCGGCGTCTGATCAGGCTCCAAACTGTTTGCCACCAAGATAAAGATGAATTATTAGAATTGTCAAAAAGTTGTACTTTTCTACGTTTTAGTGTTTTGCGTTTGCGTACGTTTGCGTTTAAACGGGAAAGAATAACAGATTCTCCACTGTAAGTAGTCGACTGTCTTCAAAACTAGAAACAGGTTATGGAGTAAAGGATTCAGAAACATGGTTTTGTATTAATCTTGTCAATTTTAGCGAAACTGTACTGTCTCAAAAATGACAACATACTCGTACCGCGTAACATACGACAATCTGAAGCCAAAGTAGATTATAATTGTCACATAATTATGTATGCGCTTTGTTTGTTCATGTATAACATGTTTAGATTCTGAGTGTTTATACAAGTGTATGTACTGTAAAACGTGTGAAGCGGTCCGTTAACCTATTAATCCAATAAATACGCCTTTTTACGCCATTTATTTCTCTGCATAAGAATATAGTTCCAATTTATTCAGTCATGAAACTGTACCATAAACAATTGTTTCTATATCTTAGAAAATTGTAGCTTAAAGAAGGCGCATTCTGCTTTATTTCCAACCTGCTTTAGGTGGTCATCTGTCTTTTACTGTCTATGGGGTAATGGGTTAAATATACTGAACCATAGCGACGAATATAATCGTCATTTACGGCGTATCTGTAAACAGTTCATAGTCCTAGGCAAGCAATGTCATCCCAGATCAGATTGTTCCTAGCGGAGCCCTTTGAACAGGGTCTCTGTTGTTTGTCATTTAACAATAAACTATTTAAATCAAATTACATTTGTAGTTTGAACATATTTATTTCCAGATATTTTCCAATTATGTACAAAAAAATAAAGATGAAATAAGTTGAAATTACGTGTTGTTTGTTGACTATTTTTACATATCCACACATACATATAATTCACAATGTGCTACAATATCCTGGAACTGGTTTAGATCGGAAGCAAACATTGTTTATTTTGATCTTCTCCATAGCAGTGGTTGTGTCCCTATAGTTATGCATATCTAGATTATAGTATATATTGACGGGAAAAAAACATGTCAATAAACTTATGAACATTTTCAATGTAGAAAATAACGGAAAAGGCGTAACACGCAAGAATGGAATAATTGGTCGATGAAAACATTGATAAAGTATAAATGTTAACGTATGGCCAGGTAGGGTATGGGTAGCTCCACAGATGATATTCACCAGGCTCTCATTTAAAAGGTTTTGTTTTCATGATATAGTCCTGGGGCCCGTCTTACGAAACGTCGTACGGCAAAAACGATCGTTAGTCAAAACTTAAAAATATATCTTATTTCTTAATCTAATCCTGTCTTATGACATCTCTTTGGAATCGTCTTTTCAAGACGATTCTAAAGAGATGTCACAAGACAGGATAAGATGGAGAAATAAATAATTATTGAGAATTTTATAATCTGACTTACGACAATATTTGTCGTACGTACGACGTTCCATAAGACGGGCACCAGCACCACAACAAAGATATGAGTGTCTGCTCTTCTACATTGTACATGTACAGCTAAAGCTGGGTTACTGAATAAGAGAATTTCTGTTGTTACATGACATAGCGGTTGTATTTCATTAAGTTGTTCTGGACGGTGGGAAAACAAGTGAATCTACTTTAAAGACTTTTCCTCAGTCCATTGTTCTGGAGGTGTCAATGTAACTGTCAAAGCACGTACAGCACAATCTCAGTTTACCTGGTGAGGTCCAGATTATACTCATGCTCTAGTGATTTTCAATGGTTATTTCTAATCAAACTATCAAATATAAAGGTAGAGTCTCACACGAGAAGCTTCAATGGTACTTTTCTAGCGACATGTCCATAATATCCATGATTTTTGCAAGGAAATTCTCTGAAGGTTTCAGGGGGTAAATGAGTTAATTTTCCTTCACCCTTTTTCACGTAGCTTGTTTACAGCTTTGATAGCAAATGATTGCTTAAGCAGACTTAAAGTACAATAGAAAGCCCATTAACGAGTATTCTGATCACTTTTGAGTCTTATCTAACACTCCTTGGTTTGAGGAAAAAGATTTTAGATTTTTTTAGACAAGTAAATAATGGTGACGACTTTGCCGTCGACGATGACGACGAGGACGATGATGACGATGAGGAGGATGACGATGATGATGATGATGATGATGATGATGATGATGATGATGATGATGATGATGATGGTTATTAAAGTTAGAGTAAGCAACCCTCTGAAAAGGGTCTAGTAGATTTAAAGCACAGGAAAATTGTACTCTTCACAGGTACACTGTTTGTAATTGATAAGTTTACACATCACTAGAAGTAAATGGGTTACTAAAGGTTTGACTAAAACCTTTGTTTCGTAGATACGCAATCTTACGCTTATAATTTATTCCTTCACAGAAGAAAATAGTTCCACTTTACAGTCATGATTATATATCATAAGAATGATATTCTAGATATATTTTCGAATAGATGGTAGCTTAACCATTTGTGCCCACGATCTCATATATGGGAAATAGGCAACCAGTGTAGACTCTGACCAGACGCCGCATTATGCGGTGTCTGATTAGAGTCTACACTGTTTACTGATAGGAATTCCAATATAAAACAAAGTGAAAATATTTTTTTTGACCAGGCACCCCTTTGATAAAAAATGGACTAATCCAATATATAAACGTGGAATAATCTAATCCTCTAGGCACACAAGGGTTAAATTTGGTTGAAGGTAATCAAGGCATATTCAGTAGTAAATAAGAAATTCTGCTTTACTATCAACCAGCTTTAGTGGTAACCTGTCTTCAAAGCTGAAAACAGGTTGTAGAGTCAAGAGTTAAATATCGTACAACCCTGACACACCCTCTAGTCTATTGTCCAGCATATACTTCTCCATCGTACTGTTAAACACATAAGGTGGAGGTGGCTCTGTCGGAACTGTAATGTTTGAATTGTCGTACGATGAAGTAGGCACCTCAGTGTGAATGTCGACTGCACTATAAGGTGGTAGCTGAGAAACACTCACATTATATTGTTCGACGTCACTCGCTAGCCTATTTGTGTTTTTCAAAGGAGTTGACTGTGGCCTTCGTACCGTTTCTTCATCACTATGAAGTTGTAATTGAATGTCGCCGTTTTCAGGCGGAGAATAGGGCGGGAGCTGAGGCATTCCGAAAGCCGAGTTTGTAACGCCCTCTGTAGACTTCGTAAAGGCAGAGAAGGGAGATAACTGAAGCTCTTGTTGAATTTGCGAATCCCTTTCTCTCTGTGCCTCCGAAACTTGAGAATGCTCGGCATCTATAACTGGGTTTATTGCAATATCTCCGCTGACTGTGGGGACTGGTGGGCGCGCACGGATATCCTCAATCCCAAACAAATTTCCGAATTGACGAATCAGCATGACGCCTATTGATGACGTCACAATTCCTATAAATCCAAATACTACACTGATAGATGCGATTATTCTATGGCCGCTTGCGTCGTCTTCGTATGAACAGTCCTCTTGGTTCTGGAGACACAGTCCGAACATGAGCAGCATACACAGCCCGATAACACACGCCAGAAACATGCCCATGGACAACCGGTGGTGGAAGGTGATCTGATAAAGAAACGTTGATTAACAAGTTAACAAGTTTATTAAGATAGGCCACTAATTGTTTCCAAAGAAATTTACAAACAATCATTCTTCACTATATCAGGGCTGCCATTTCTCCGGATTTTTCCTAAATCCTTGGATTTTTTTTCTGGTACATGGTAGCTTAAAGCAGGCTGGAAGTAAAGCATAATGCGCCTTACGGCGCATTCTGCTTTACTTCCAGTCTGCTTTAAGTAGTCACATGTCAACAAAACTAGAAACAGGCTATGTGATAAAGGTACGATTCGTAAAATCGCACTTGAAAAATGCATATTTGGAAATCTTAGGATTTTTCAGGCAAACTTATGGCAGCCCTGCTATATATGAACATAAAGGAAAATGGGTTAGGTCACACGATCTAACAACAATAAATAAGACCTTCCCCTAGTAAAGAATACTTTCATATGCTAGATGGTAGTAGACAATTTGGTATTTACAAGATAAGGAAATAGATTAAAGGGTAAACAGCAGATACTATTGATATTTGTATTTTAACACATCAAGAGTAAGTTGCGCATTTGTTCCTTTGGTAAGAATGCATGGTGCTAAAATAGCACATAGTGAAACATTGATGTGTGTGTTTTCTGGTCATATTTTATCTACTGAACATTGTATAAGTACCGAAAATAATGCACACGTACAGGTATTTCTGTTCTTATAGATGGGATTATGGGAATAACTGCGTGCTGAAGTGACATGTCACTATTTGACCCGCTACTCCATAAATAAGCATTTAACTCATATAAAATACTCCACCACTGAAGAAGGTAGTTCAACTTTGTACAGTCATGAATACGTACTATCAGAAATACTTACTTTATCCCATCATATTGTAGATTTTAGTACTATGAAATTAAAGCAGAATGCGCCTTAAGGCTTGGATAAAGAATGTTTTTAGCCCGCTTTAAACGTCCATCTGCTAGGATATAGAATATATTTCTTCTGCCGCCAACTTCCGTTTGGTTATATTTGAAATACAAATATTTTAAAAAGTATACATTGCAGGGGCATAATTTTTTGTATGAAGTATACTGTCTAATATTGCTATTCAAATCACTGAAAAAGGTAAATAATCGAAGCAAGAATTTGTAAGCAGTAGCCATTTTGCTTGTTTTCGATTTTTTGCACGTGGTGCACGGGGTAAATTTTGCTCGTGTTTTTTGTCACTGTGTTCTCTAAATCCTGATTAAGTCGAAAACTCAATCATAATAAACAGATATGCCACGCATGAGTGTGAAGGAACAGTCAATGGCAGGAGGGATGCTGACAACTGGCTCGTTCTTAGGGGAGGTGTGTGATTTCTCTGTTGTTATGGGGCGGAAGTAGGTTAAACTGGAAACTCATTTTATAAGGTAGATTCTTATGTCAATTTTCTTGCAATTTATCTCATTTATAAAGAAGAATATTAGTCGGGAATCATGGTTTCCACTAGTAGGAAGGCATAGATCGGTTGAGAACAAATTTTGAAAAAATCCGCCAAATGTCTGCTGCCCCAAGTTCCAAATATTAATTCGTGAATGAAAACTGCACATGCCCCGCCTCTCCTTTGAAACTTTTCCACAAGTCCCGCCCTCTCGAAAATTGGTGTTTATATGAAATGAACACACTTTTTGTCAATGGAATTGAATGGGGCGATTGTAAATATATATCCTTGACTGTATAAATTGGAACTATTTTCTTCAGTGGAGGAAGTATTAAAGGCGTAAAAATGCGTATTCGGTATGGGATAATGGATAAACCCTTTCCCCCACATAAGCGCCTTTTAGTATACATGTATTTAATTTATTCATCGACTGAAGAAAATAGTTCACATTTATACAATCATGAGCATGTACCATAAGAAATATTTTGTAAATTCTAGCACATGCTATCTTAAAGCAGGCTGTAAGTAAAGCAGAATACGCCTTAGGGCACATTCTGCTCTACTTTCAACCTGCTTTAAGCGGTTACCTTTCTTCAAATTTAGAATCAGGCTTTGGGATAATAAATGGTTATCTTACAGCACGGAGAACATCCTTTCTAGCATGGGTGTTGGAGTTGATATGTGGGACTCTGTACCACACCCGAAACGCCAGGGCGGAGGAAATCAACAACTGAAATAAAGCGCATCACTGACAGTATACAGTGGAGATTCTGTTATTCTTTCCCGTTTAAACGCAAACGTACGCAAACGCAAAGCACTAAAACGTAGAAAAGAACAACTTTTGGACAATTCTGATAATTCTTGTTTATCTTGGTGGCAAACAGTTTGGAGCCTGATCAGACGCCGGGTTACCCGGCGTCTGATCTGGCTCCAGACTGTTTGTAATGGAAAACATAGTTTTAGCGTAAACGCGTTTATTGGGAAAGAATAACAGATTCTCCACTGTACCAGGGACCCGTTTCATAAAACTTCGTACGTCAAAAACGATCATAGGTCAGATTATAAAAGTGTCAATTTTTATTTTTTTTCTCTATCTAATCCTGTCTTGTGATACCTCTTTGGAATCGTCTTTTCAAGACGATTCCAAAGAGATGTCACAAGACAGGATTAGATAGAGAAATCAGAAATAAAATGTATTTTACAGTTTTGACTTACGATCGTTTTTGTCGTTCGAAGTTTTATGAAAATTGCCCCAGCTGCTTACAGTGGGGAAGACATTATTAGTTATACAGTTTCTTCCCAGGGTACGTGAGTATTTATTCCCGGCTGAGGAAAAACATGTTGCCCGAGCCGTTAGGCGAGGTCGAGGGTTTCATGATTTTACCAGCCGGGAATAGGTCCTCACCTACCCTGGGAAGAAACTGTATCACGAATTTATCTTACTGCAAAGTTTTCATTGTTCAAACAAATTATTTCCAAACATTTCGGCATTTGTCGTGTAAAGTGCTCAGTAAACAGTAACAAAATCGCGTCAAAACAGATGACGTGCGTAAATTACGTCATCCGTCTGACGGTTTGTTATTCAAATGAAAAAAGCACACTCGAAGACGTAGGCGTCAAACATTTCCAGAAAAGAATAAAAGACAGTTGTTTAAAGATCCGGCGTTTGGTCAGGTTTCAAACTGTTTGACACTCAGATTCAAATGATTAGTCAGAATTGACGAAAATGACCATTTTCTATGTATCATTGCAATGCGTTTGCGTTTCATTTGCGTTTAAACGGAAAAGAATAACATTCTCTCTACTGTCACCCATTTATACCCCTCCCTTCTATCAACCCTTTCTTACAATGTACAGTTTAGTAGAGAGTTTAAAATAAGGCTAGTGTTTCGATAATCCTTATGGCTCAACACAGTCTATTTTGTTATTACTCACCAGGGGTGTCTTATGAACTGTCGTACGACAAATATTGTCGTAAGTCAGTTCTTAAGTTCTCATTTATTATTTATTTCTCCATCTTAATAAATCCAGTCTTGCGACATTCTTTGGAATGGTATTTTCAAGACGATTCCAAATAGATGTCTTCACGACATAAGGAGACGCTATTGAAAAATTGCAATTTACTCCCTCTTATCTGGAGCTACACACATTTACACATTCAAGTCTAGCAAAATAGTTGGATACTGAAAAAATTGTCCATTTTAAGTTTCAGGGGTGAATATATAAATCTTTCTGTTTGTGTCAATGCTCAAATTGACTGTCTTTCGTTCGAATCCTGACAGCCTAAAGTCGAAAAGACGTAATTATTTCACGTTTTAATGCAAACGAAACGCAAACGCATTGCAATACATGTAGAAATTGACAAATTTTTGACCAATCTGACTATAGAACAATTTGGAGTCTGATCAGGATCCAATTTGTTTGCAAATGGAATAACAGTTTATCGTAAACGCGTTTATTGGGAAAGAATAAAGTTTTCTCCAGTGTACCTACTCACCAGCAGACCTATGATATATCCGCCAGGGTAGTACGGTACGCCTCCCTCACCCTGGTCAAACAGAAAGGAGAAGCTCGAACTGGCGATAATAATAAGACCAGTACTCATTTGAATGATGAACAAAGACTTGTAGGTCCACATCAATCGTCTCTCGGCCTGTTTGGTCATTGTAGGATCGCATGTATCTTGGGCTGCAAAGCAAGATAAGGATATCGTTATACATACACGATTGTTGATCGACTATTCTGTGACAGCAACGCATGTTGACAACTTTTCCGCTCAGTAACGCATTATCGTTTCTTTACCTGTTCCACATATTAACGCATTTTCTCGCACTTACCTATTCTATACGGCAATGCATTTTCACGTCTTAACCAGATTAACACAGTAACGCGTTTTCACGTCTTAACCATATTCACACAGTAACGCGTTTTCACGTCTTTACCAGATTCACACAGTGACGCTTTTTCACGTCTTAACCAGATTCACACAGTAACGCGTTTTCACGTCTTTACCAGATTCACATAGTCACGCGTTTTCACGTATTTACCAGATGCACATAGTAACGCATTTCCACGTATTTATCTGTTCCACATAGTAGTGTGTTTTTTCACGCTTTTACCTGATCCACATAGTTACAGTGGAGAAAACGTTATTCTTTCCCAATAAACGCGTTTACGCTAAAACTATTATTTTCACTGCAATCAGTTTGGAGCCAGATCAGACGCCGGGTAACCCGGCGTCTGATCAGGCTCCAAACTGTTTGCCACCAAGATAAAGATGAATTATCAGAATTGTCCAAAAGTTGTACTTTTCTACGTTTTAGTGTTTTGCGTTTGCGTACGTTTGCGTTTAAACGGGAAAGAATAACAGATTCTCCACTGTACGCATTTTCACGCATTGATCCCTTCCTCAAACAAAAATGTTAATGCTGCATGTTAACTTTCTACTCTGCCGTGCTAAAACGCCATACGATACATTTCCCTCCACTCTGACAGACTGCCGTTCAAAGTATGTGCAACTATACATCATGGACATGATTATTCATGCTTCTACCATGCCCATAAAAATGAACCCTATTTTTTTTTATATATATATTATAGTCTTCCCAATAAACGCATTTACGCTAAAGCTTTTATTGCCATTGCAAACAGTTTGGGTTACTCGGCGTCTGATCATACTCCAAATTGTTTGCCGCTCAGATTAAAATTAATAGTAAGAAATGTTGAAATGTTGTCATTGCCTACGTTTTATTACACTGCGTTTGCGTTTCGATTGCATTTAAACGGGAAAGAATAATGATGTCTTCTCGACTGTATTAATTTTGTGTCTATTTAAATCTCTTCTTTTCCGAGTACAATCGATATTCGAAAACAGTTTGGAGTCAGACCAGACGCCATCTAACTCAGAATTACAAACGTCAACAATTAACCCTTTCGCTCTTAATGGCACATAAAAGCGCGTTTGCAAACAGTTTGGATCCTGATCAGACGCCGCGTTACGCGGCGTCTGATCAGGATTCAAACTGTCTGGGACTCGTTTCGAAATAATTTCAGTCATACTGCTTTATTTCTTTACTTTGAAACGCCATTGTAGACAACAAAATTGAAGCAGACGACAATGAAACGGTGAGGGGGTAAAATTTACGCGAACATTTGGGAGTGAAAGGGTTAATTACAATATATCTTCAGTAAATTTACGGCCGAGAATCTAAACCTGAGAAATATAAGCAGACGACAATTGTTTAAAACAGAATAGTTCATGGCAATAAATGAGTTAAGCAGGTTCAGAATAAATCAGAAATATAACTCAGTCTGCTTTAAAGCGACTCGCAACCAGATGGTGCATTAAAAATAGTAATTTGTAAATATGTGTCAAACGCTTATATAAATGGTAAAGAATTAGTTTAGGATAAGAAATTCTGTTTAAAAAAATGTATTTCAATAAAAAAAAATACTGGTCTCTGGTGGGATTCGAATCCGGGGCCCGGCATTGGCGGACAGAAGGCAAAATAGGGGAAACAGTTTGACCAATGGACCACGGAACTATCCGTTTATCTCGGATCGATTTAACGTATTTCAATGTGTAGCGATCGAAAGTGCATACAACTTCGTAATTCGGCTCGGGTTTATGTCTGAGCCCGTGTAGAGAAGCAACAACAACAACTATACCGTCTACTAGTCGGTATAGAAAAACGATGGAAAATATCTAAAAATCTAAGATTCGGTGACAATTTCTTGAAACTTTTTTTGGACTGATCATATTTTTTTAAAGTCAGAAGCCAAATAATGCCACAAATTTGCTTTTATTTGAGTATTTTATTTTATTTTGACAAGTACACCATCCGGTTGCGAGTCCCTTTAAGTAGTCACCTGTCTTAAATACTACAGTGGAGTTTAACGTTATTCTTTCCCAATAAACGCGTTTACGCTAAAACTATTTTTTCCATTGCAAACAGTTTGGAGCCAGATCAGACGCCGGGTAACCCGGCGTCTGATCAGGCTCCAAACTGTTTGCCACTCAGATCAACATGAATAGTCAAAAGTGTCGAAAAGTTGTCATTTTCTATGTTTTAGTGCAATGCGTTTGCGTACGTTTGCGTTTAAACGGGAAAGAATAACAGATTCTCCACTGTACATACATATGCAGGAAATGGTTACATTACTCAGTGACATACAGTGAAACCTCTCTATTACAACCACTAAAACGAAAACTAATTGATTTTATGAAAGACATGTGACAGCTTCAAGCAAGGTGACAGTAAAACAGAAAGCTCATGAATGAGCTTTCTGTTTTACTGTTACCTTTCTTTAGGCAGTCAAATGTCGTACACACCTGATACAGTGGAGAATCTGTTATTCTTTCCCAATAAACGCGTTTACGCTAAAACTATTATTTCCACTGCAAACAGTTTGGAGCCAGATCAGACGCCGGGTAACCCGGCGTCTGATCAGGCTCCAAACTGTTTGCCACCATGATAAACTTGAAATATCAGAATTGTCCAAAAGTTGTTCTTTTCTACGTTTTAGTGCTTTGCGTTTGCGTACGTTTGCGTTTAAACGGGAAAGAATAACAGATTCCCCACTGTAACTATAGCGATTAAGTGGTCTTTATAGAGAAGTTTTATTAAAATTACCAAGATGACATATTTCCATACCTATAACATATTCTAATAGTATAAGCAACTTATCATAAAGTCTTTTTCTTCTCATGTATATCCGGCTTTAAAAATTCAAATGAGGGGCGGTTTCCGTTTTTATTGAATATGTAACTGAAACTAAATATAATCCGGACGACCTATTACCGGATGTGACTACTCCGGCCGTGGTTGGCTTTAACATTTTTTGGAGGTTTCTATCTTTTCAACAGGAAACTAAAGGGCATCGAGGCTTTAGCTGAGCTATCCTTTACTTTCTACTTCATCCACATAACCCTTTACCACATAGCCTGTTTCTACTTCTGAAAGCAACCTGAAAGTAAAGCAGAATGCGCCTGAAGACGCATTCAGCTTCACGTTCAATTTGGTTTAAGCTATCATGTGCTAGTTAAGGGTCATTCTGTTTTAGTTTTAAAGACTTGATCACTTAAAGCAGTGAATGCTTAACCTTCGAACTGATTTAAGCTACAATCTGCTAAGATAACAAGATATATCTTATAATTCATAACATGTTCATAACTGTATAAATTGGATGTATTTTGACTATTTTCGCCAGCGAAAGTATACATGAAAGGCGTAGAAAGGCGTATTTATAGAACAATGGATTAAATGGCCGTATTAACACGGTTTCATGAACAGTAAATTTTGGTACAGTAAAACCTCTCTATTACGATCACTAAGTTGTGTTAAGTATTAGGTATCTAAGACAGACGACTGCTTAACCCATTACCAGATAGCCTGTTTCTAGTTTTGAAAATAGGTGACTACTTAAAGCAGGTTGAAAGTAAATCAGAATGCGCCATATGGCGCATTCTGCTTTACTTTCAGCCTGTTTTAAGCTATTACCTGCTAGAATAAGGAAAGTATTAAATATGACACATATTCATTACGGTATAATTTGGAACTATTTTCTGCAGCGGATGAATAAAATGAATGTGCTAAAAGTCGCTTCTATAAGGGAAAGGGTTAAAGCAAGATGACAGTGAAACAGAAAGCTCCTTTAGGGGCTTTCTGTTTTAGTGTCACCTTGCTTTAAGCTGTCGTCTGTCTTCTATACATTGAAATAACCTTATTTTAGTGGTCGTGAATCAGAGGTTTCAGTGTATATGTATATGAAATTTGAGACACACATGTCTAGTGTTACCCTAAACTCTGAAATAAACGTCGTAAGCTTAACCCATTTGTGCCCACGATCCCTTATATGGGACATAGGCAAACAGTGTAGACTCTGATCAGACGCCGCATAATGCGGCGTCTGATCAGAGTCTACACTGTTAGCTGATAGGAATTTCAATATAAAACAAAATGAAAATGAAACTTTTAGCCAGGCAACCCTTTGATAAAAAATGGACTTATCCAATACATGTATATAAACATGGAATAAACCACTGGGCGTAAATGGGTTAATATGTAGCATGCTATTTCTTCAACTGAGTTTAACCACTTCACTGCCTCTGGATGGTTATTTGCAAACAGTGTAGATCCTGATCATATGCCGCATTACACGGCGTCTGACTCATTTCAATATTTTTTAACATAAAATAATTATGTTAAATTAAAATTTGAGAAATAAAAGCAGATGCCAAGTGTTTAAAATTGATGACGTCATTGCAGTTAAGGAGGTAAAGAAAAATGAGATTCTTAGCTTCGATCTGGGGGTATCCTGCTAAGAATGGCTCGCAACATTCAAACATTTATTAGTTCCTTAATAATTTAATACGCATTTTAAGCTTTTAATTTATTCATTCACTGAAGAAAATAGTTCTAATTGGTACAGCCATGCATAGCATAATAACTATTCTCTATATTGCTAGTGAATGGTAGCTTAAACCAGACTTAACATGAAGCAGAATGCGCCACGTGGCGCCTGATCAGGATCCAAACTGTTTGACACTCATTTCAATATGTATGAAGTCAAAAAACCTAAAAACTTAAAATTGAAAATTAAAAGCAGACGACAATTGTTTAAAATTGATTACGTCATGGTAGCTAAGGGGTTAACACACGTTATGCTTGTAGATTATATTGTGACAGGGCAAATAGTGTAACAAATATATGATACAGTCAATTTTCGATATCTCGAACTCCCTAAAGTCGAACATATCCGAATTTCAAAGTTAAAACGTGGCTTAGCCACGTTTTGACTTTGAAATAAGGATATGTTCGACTTAAGCATTGCCGGTATAATGAATTCAACTGTAGAAGTACGGAAACATTTGAGTTAAACGACTTCGAGATACATGTATCGAAGTCGACTAGAACACGTTGAATTATTTAAAATTCTGATCACTTATTTTAGATGGTAGAAAACTCTACACACGCGAACTCTGTCCGTCTGTCTATCTTTGGTTTTTTGTCTGTCTGTATGTCTGTCTGTCTATTTGTCGGTCGGTTGGTATACGCCTATCAATGTGCGTCAATCACTTTAAGATTAGGAAAAACATTGTTTTCTAGTCAATTCTATTTAAAGACGACACACTTTCATATGAATTATTTCAAGCATAAAGTTAATGATACTTTAATGTTAAAGTGAACTGAATAACTGTATTTTCATGTGGGGAAGCCTTCCAGCTGGCTTGCGGAAGGTCGATGGTTCTACCCAGTTGCCAATTTGTGCCTGAAACAGTGCATAAATGACTTCTGGGGTCTTCCTCCACTTGTAATTAGCTGGACGTCGCGATATCACTGAAATACTGTTGAAAGCGACGTAAAATCAAAACAAATCAAATTAAATCTGAATAACTGTAAGAATTAATAAATGAAAGCGCATAAATAAGAAAAAAAGAGTGAAATAATAGGGTTAAACTTGTTTAGTGCACGGGTACGTATATAATATGAACAGTGCACGGGTACGCATATAATATGAACAAAAGCTGATATCTTCAACAATATCTTTTACTACGTTCGTGTTACCACAGATTTATGTAACCTTGACCGAATAGTTTTTGTATGTTTATTTTATTTTTTTCAATACTAGGAGTATCAGTGCTTCTTCACTTAAAATTCCTATACAGTGCTCCCTCCCTACAACGGCCCTCCAAACAACGACTCCCTTCTTACACCGACCCTTGTCGCAGTTCCCCAAACAAGACATTTATGTCCAACCTATATATGGCTGCCATACCGTCTGCTTAAATTTGTCGTCTGGTCTTTTACTCAAAGTTACAACTAATTGGACATTTTGATATACAGTAAAACCTCGCTATTACGACCACCAAAACGAATGCTAATTGAGTGTCTAATAGACGGGTGACAGCTTAAAGCAAGGTGACAGTGAAACAGAAAGCTCCTATAGGAGCTTTCTGTTTCACTGTCACCTTGCTTTAAGCGGTCACCTATCGTAAACACCCTAATAATTAAAATAATTTAGTGGTCGTAGTAGCGAGGTTTTACTGTAATAAATATAATGACGAGTGACGAACAGCGTCTGATCTGGATTCAAGCTGTTTGCAAATGTAAGTCAAGTCTTAATTTTCCCTCCCAACAACGACTCACATCGAACAACACACAACCCTTTGTCTCCCATTGGGTGTCGTTATAGAGAGGTAGCACTGTATATATATATATATCAGTGAGATAAAATATGCAAAGTACAATTTAAATTTCAGAGTTCGCGCTAGCCTTAAATTCCAGGGTCCACGAGTTTTACACTGGTACCTGCGTTTTTTCTAAATTAGATATCTTAGATTGAAATTTATGAAAAAAAGTGGCAGTCGACGAAATTATAAAACCGATAATACAAAGACATTAAAAGTAACGACCCATTACTCCATAACACGCATTTTTACGCCCTTTAATTAATTTCCTCACTTAGGACAATAGTTTCTCTTTAATATATAGTTGTGAATATGCCCACTAAGAAATATATTCTATATCCTAGCAGATGGTAGCCTAAAGCAGACTGAAAGTAAGGCAGAATGCGCCTAAAGGCGCATTCTGCTTTACTTTCAACCTGCTTTAAGTGATCACCAACCTTCAAACCTAGAAACAGGCTATGGTGTAACGGGTTAAATAACCAAAGTAAACAAGAGACTTACCATGTGACTGCATTGTTGGGTGAAGCCCACATTTACCGCCTGTTACACCAGTGCGACTGATGTGGGTGACTGACTACAGCTGGTATAACTTGCCGCACGCGACTATTCGTCCCACTTGAATTGATTTTAATTATAATCTCGTCATAATCTCGGCTACTTCAAAATTGTCGTCTGCGCGTAGATTTCTTTCAAATATGTTTTATATAGAGCTTTGAGTTAACGTGTTTAAATGTAAGAAACAGTTTACATCCAGATTAGATTTTGAAAATATCTATCAAGTCACCCTTGGCGTATCAAGGGTAAACGATGGATACTCTTTGCTTTAAAATTCTTTCTCCTTCCGCTCGCCTTGAAATTGTCGTCTGCTAAATATGCCGTCTGCGACAATACTCAAAGTTGATTTAAAAACATTTTTGTCCTGAAAATATTCCCAAAGAGTCAAATAGTTTGGATACAAATGAGACGCCGAGTCACTCGGCGTGTCATCTGGATCCAAACTGTTTGCCGCAGATATCATAATTTCTTCCGCAGCTTGCATGCATAAAGTATTTTGAGTAAAAAAATCGGTATTTTCAAAGATACACATGTAGATTGGAAAACTGAAAATCAATATGTATACATGTAGTGTTACCCTAAAGTGTCTAATAATAATTAACTCATTAGCCCCTGAAACTTCCGATGGACAATTCCATTTTGCAATAAAGGCTGGTTCATTTTCGACTATTTATGATTGTTTTTTATAATAATTATACAAAATGACAAACAGTTAAGACCCTGATCACCCTCTGATCAGGGCCTTTACTGCTCGCATAGGACTAATGTACTCTTCGCAGGTACACTTTTGGTAAAGGACGCATGTATGAGTCACTAGGGCTCAATGAGTTAATATACATGTAGGCCTGTTTGGTGGCTTTACCTATTCCTTCATAGTAAAGCCTATTCATGCATTTTCGTATTCCACATACATGTAATGAAACCCTTCAGCTTCTACCTTGTTCTCATGAACTCTCGTCGTCGTTAACAATTGCTTCAAATGGCATCTCCTCCTATACCGCTTGGCAGATTTCAATCAAACTTTACAGGAAAGTTCCTTGGGTCAAGCTCTCTCAAATTTGTTCAAACAATTGAAAACAATGTAGAACTTTGGTTTCCATGGCAACCGAAAAGTATAAGGAAATCTTAAAAATATTCTTGTCAAAAACTACAAGGGCAAGAGTTTATATATTTAGCTCATATCATTATCTACAGGCCGTCTATCAAGATGGTTCAAATTATGGCCATTGGGTCAAAAACGGCCCAGCCCTGGGGTCACAGTTTTCCTCTTTCAAGATTAATCAAAGTATGCCTCCTGGAGTCAAAAATGACTCTGCCCCGGGACATAAATGGCTCATGGTCCGTTTTGTTTTGTCAAAATGTCAAATTTGTAACTTGAAGAGTACAATTTTAAGCAGACTATATTTTAGGTATGAAAGGGTTGGACATAGTTGTTTTGTTTCGGGAAGCATTGTTGTAAGGATTTGACTCGTTGTTCAGAGGGGCGTTGTAGGGAGGGAGCTATGTAAAAACTAAAAGCAAAGAAGAAAATGACCAAACCTTCTGCATGGTGTCTTTGAATCTATTTTGAATCCAGAACTCAGTGTCTCGTCTAAATCAAAACTCTAGTGATATGTTTTAACCCACTCCCCCATAGCTTATTTCTAGTTTTTTGAGACAGTTGACCACTTAAAGCAGGTTGAAAGTAAAGAAGAATGTGCCTTAAGGCAGACTTAAGGCACATTCTGCTGCTTTACTTTCAACCTGCTTTAAAATGTTTTAATAGGATATACGACATATTTCTTGTGCAGCATATTCATGACAGTATAAAGTGGATCTATTTTTTTCAGTTGGGTAATAAATAAAAGGTGTGAAAACGCGTATTTATCGGTTGATAGGTTAAAGATAATGCTTTCAAATTATTTTTGAGAATTATTACAGACGGTATATTTTTCATGTATACGACATTTTAAAAGCATACAAAAGTTTGGGGAGTCAAAGTTGTTGTTCGGGAGCCTTTATCGCAAGATAACACGCAACGTTGTTTCACTTAAATAGCGATCGATGAAATTGGACAAAAAACCCGCCGTTCAACAACAGCTGTGGTTTATAATAATAGTATTTCTTTATTTTATGTATAATTTAATCTTTATTATATTTATCCAGCTTTTGTTAAGAAAATAACACATTGGCAACACCAGTTAACCCTATCATGATCAAATTATTTAGGTTCCCGCCATTCTGCAACTTTATTCGAAAATACATGTATTGTTGAGAACGGATCAAAAGTATTTGTTCTACTTGCCCGAAAACATTTTTTTCATTTAACATCAAGGCAGGGCTGTGATTTCTCCGGATTTTCCTAAAATATTCAGATTTTTATCCTAGCAGATGGTAGCTTAAAGCAGGCTGAAAGTTAAGCAAAATACCCCTTAATGTGCCTTAAGATAAAAAGTATTTGTTCTACTTGCCCGAAAAAATTCATTTAGTAAACTCCGAGGCAGGGCTGCCATTTCTCCGGATATTTCCAAAATCTTCGGATGTTTATCCTAACAGACGGTTGCTTAAAGCAGACTGAAAGTAAAGTAGAATGCGCCTTAATGTGCATTTAGCTTTATTTTCAACCTGCTGTAAGTGAACAAATGTATCAAAAACTAGAAACAGACTATTGGGTAAAAGGTACAACTCGTAAAATAAAAAAATAGAAAGGGGACATTTTAGGAATTTTCATGATCAACTTATGACAGTCCTGTCGAGGGCCCACTTTTATGAATAAAAATATGAAAACAGACATTGTCGCTTCGCGACCTTCAGCAAAGTAAGTCAGTAGTAAGTAAGTAACCAGTTTAGTTCCTGGTTAGAGATAAAGTTACTAGACTGACGGTTGGTTTAGATTGTCAGCCTCTTTATGCAACGAAATTGGGACGGTACATGCATACTAGTATCAGTCTTCATTTTGCATAGTATTCCATTACCTTAGGTATATACAATTGTAACGTATATACTTATTATCATTCAAAAGTAAGGTAAATCCAATTATCATAAAATTAAAACGTTTTCAACATGATAATTCCAAAGGATCACAGTATTTCAAGCAAGTAATCTCAAGAGATTAATCCATTCACTGCCTTTCCTGGTTATAATGATTAACACATTCACCCCTGAAGTTTTTAAAAACTATTGCAATATCCGATTATGTCTAGTCCATTTTTGACAATTAAGGGTTGATTTAAACAATACATTTCAAAATGACAAACAGTGTAGACCCTGATCAGAGTGCTCCTTAAGGAGCCCTCTGGTCAGGGTCTACACTGTTTGGATGGGACGGGACAAGCGTAATCCTCTTAGGTACACTGTTTATAAATGACGCGTAAACTCGTCGCTAGGGTTGAATGTGTTAAATGCAACAAAAAAAATGGATCATGTACCACATATACGGTATTGCGGTTTCTGTCGATGCATAATCCAATCTGTTTGACACACATTTCAATATTTCTTAAATCATATACCTAAAATGTGACTTTGATAAATAATAGCAGACGACACATGTTTAAAGCAGACGCCGCAAGGACAGTGGCGGGGTTAAAATTCTCTCTCCTAAATTAATGCATTTATTTCAGAGAACAAAACGTCAAATAGGTTTTTGATCTGACTGTAATCTGCTGGCTACACATATCAAAATACATACAATGTTCCCTCTCTACAACAACATCCAATGGGAGACAAATATGTACATATTGTTCGGAGGAAGTTGTTATAGGGAGGGTAAATTAAGAATTGGCTTACATTTTGCAAACACCTTGAATCCATATCAGACGCCGCGTAACGCGGCGTCTGATCCGGACTCAAACTGTTTGTCACACGTAAATATATTTCTTCTGTCAAAAGGTCCACTCATATTTTTTTTTAGAAACAACAGCAGTCGATAATTTTAAGCAGACGATATTGCAGCAGCGAATGTGTTATAATAATTGTCTCTTATGGGGAACAGCGGCAAGCGTTGTTGTAAAGAAGGAACCGTTGTTCAGAGTACCGTTGTAGGGAGGGGGCTTGGTAAATTTCACCATTTTCAGAATACAGTAGAACCTTTCTATTACGACCACTAAAATGTGTCAAATATTAGTCGTTTAAGACAGGTGACTGCTTAGAGCAATGTGAAAGTGAAACAGAAAGCTCCTATAGGAGCTTTCAGTTTCACTTTAACATTGTTCTAAGCTGTCACCTGTCCTTTATACAGACAAATAGCCTTCTTTTTAGTGGTCGTAATAGAGATGTTCTACTGTACTTATTATTTTCAAAATTTCATAAAATGGGTAAAGTAAAACGAATTTGCCACCCTTTGACCAAAGTATTTTTGTTATGACACCAGAGGCTTATTTTGATATACTGGAAGAAATACAACCGACAAAGAGCATGATACAATCTTAAATTAGTTTTATTAAATAATTAGCACTATATATATGAGAAAATATTCATAATTTAAAGATGAAATTTATAGAATACAATATATCACCATATTGTTAAACAGTTCATGGAAGTTTGTTAGAGAAAAAACAATTCACACTTGGTTAACTGCAACAAACACTAAATACATATACACCTCTCTTTCCCCTCTCTCTCTCTCTCTCTCTCTCTCTCTCTTACTCTCTCTCTCTCTTCTTTCTCGCTCTGTCTCTCTCGCTATCTCTGTATATCTCTGTCTCTCTCAGTCTCTCTCTTTACTGCAAGCAATTGAAGCTGGACAGGAATATAGCGGGAAAGACGATATTCTTTCCCAGGAAACGCGTTTTTGCCAAAAACCTTATGTTCTATGCAAACAGTTTTGAGCTTGATCAGACGCCGGTTTATCCGGCGTCTGATCAGGCTCCAAACTGTTTGCCACACGTATAAATAGGGATAGTCAGATTTGTCAAAAAGTTGTTATTTTGTACACTTGATTACAATGCATTAGTTTAAACATATTTATTTCAGAAAGTGCATACAGTATACATACAATATACCAGATGTCTATTATACAGTGGAGAATCTGTTATTCTTTCCCGTTTAAACGCAAATGTACGCAAACGCAAAACACTAAAACGTAGAAAAGTACAACTTTTTGACAATTCTGATAATTCGTTTTTATCTTGTTGGCAAACAATTTGGAGCCTGATCAGACGCCGGGTTACCCGGCGTCTGATCTGGCTCCAAACTGTTTGCAGTGAAAATAATAGTTTTAGCGTAAACGCGTTTATTGGGAAAGAATAACGTTTTCTCCACTGTAGGATTAGAACGAAAGCTAAAGCTTATTAAGTTCTTCTCCTTTGCTATTCACTTGCGTTTAAACGTGAACGAATAACGTTTTCGCAACTGTAGATACAACTATTTTAATAAACAGAGGGCAACATTGTAAAGAACTTTATTTGTCTCATAATAATCAGATACTCAAAGTGATTTGTAATTAGTGTTTTTCTCCGCCGAAGTAAGTAGCATGTAGCGGGAAGACGTTATTTCTCCTTTTTATCGCCAGCGTGTTAAAAGCGTTTTGAGCCTGACCTGACATAAAAACGCATGCGTCTGACCAGAGTTCAACTTATTTGCCACTCAGGTTGATATAAATCATAATCACAACATTAATTGTTTTTACATTTTACATAAAGTTTTTAATAATACAGTTTATAAATTGCAAAACAGGGTATAATAATGGCCACCTTCTGTGCAATCTTCACAATGCTTTCGTATGGTTTATCCTAGAAGAAACTGTCTGATACGACAAGACAATAACTCCAGGAAAAAGGCTGGCAAAAATAGTAGGAGCCCTTCAAGTAAGAATAGATTCATTAACAAGAAAGTAACCCGGACACCAGGAGCCCGTTTCATAAAACTTCGCACGACAAAAACGGTCGTAAGTCAAAACTTTTAAATACATTTAATTCCTGATTTCTCTATCTAATCCTGTCTTGTACATCTTTTTGGAATCGTCTTGAAAAGACGATTCCAAAGAGATGTCACAAGACAGGATTAGATAGAGAAATAAATTATTATTGAGACTTTCATAACCTGACTTACGACAGTATAATGTGCCTCACTATCAAGACCACTAAAAGTAAAGATTACTTTCGTTGTGTAGGACAGGTGCATGTGTGTAAAGTACAGTGGAGAATCTGTTATGCTTTCCCAATAAACGCGTTTACGCTAAAACTATTATTTTCACTGCAAACAGTTTGGAGCCAGATCAGACGCCGGGTGACCCGGCGTCTGATCAGGCTCCAAACTGTTTGCCACCAAAATAAAGATGAATTATCAGAATTGTCCAAAAGTTGTACTTTTCTACGTTTTAGTGTTTTGCGTTTGCGTACGTTTGCGTTTAAAACGGGAAAGAATAACAGATTCTCCACTGTAAGATAAAAGTAGAGTAGAAAGTTCCATTAGATTTTTCTACTGTACTTTCATATTGATTTCAGCAGCTATCTGTCTTAAAACAACTCAGTGATCCTGTTTTAAGTGGTATATATAGTGAGACTGTATATTCGATCACAACCATAGTTATCGTTGTTATAAGTTTAAATATTAACACTCACATTGCAAAATATTAACACTCACATTGCCAAAAGCAACTGTTTAATACAAGCTATACTTAAATATTGATATTAGATATTGATAATAACTTAAAACCCAATCTGGCACGAAACTAAACTCACACGCAAATGTATATAATGTCGCGTTTTTAAGATATAGACTGTGTATCTTAATAGGATGGCAAACAGTATGAAACCTTTTCAGACACCGAGTTTCATGGTGACAAATATCGGGCTCCAAAATGTTTATAATTGACATATGTACATGTATTTTTTTTAGCACAAACACACTGTCTGTACGGAAAGTAGAAAATAACAGCTGCATCTAAAGATTAGCAAGCAGTGTAGATTTTGGTCAGTCAAACACAGCCTATACGGGTCTACCCTGTTTTTTCTAAAAAGTTAATTTTCTTGTGCAATATTTGAGTTGTCTAACTTATTTTTAATGAAAGCTTACGAGGGTAGCTCAAAAAGTTTTGATACTGGATCAATAACTTCATTATTATAAGGGCAAAATGCATGTGTGATATATCATTTTAAAGATCCATTCTTTGCCGACACGGTGATACAGTGGAGAATGTGTTATTCTTTCCCAATAAACGCGTTTACGCTAAAACTATTATTTGCAGTGCAAACAGTTTGGAGCCAGATCAGACGCCGGGCAACCCGGCGTCTGATCAGGCTCCAAACTGTTTGCCACCAAGATAAACAAGAATTATCAGAATTGTCTAAAAGTTGTTCTTTTCTACGTTTTAGTGCTTTGCGTTTGCGTACGTTTGCGTTTAAACGGGAAAGAATAACAGATTCTCCACTGTATCATGCACGATAAGATCGCATTACTCGATCAGCCCCAACATGAACATAAATGACCCCTCCTCGAGAACACTGGACATTTATTGTGTATTTTTGAGTTTATTTTCTACACACAATTTGATACTATAATTATTATTACAGCTTTATTAATTTGAATAAGTTTATGAAATTTTCTGTCAAATACAATAAGACAATTATGCAAACACTACACAGTTTAAATATTATTTTTTTACATAAAATATAAAAACATATAGCTTATTCTAAACACGTAGATCTACTGAAAATATAAAAAACAAAATTATCTCCTGTTATGTATAAAGTAGCTAGGGAAACTACAAGCTCTTTTTTATTATTAAACCAGGCTATAATTGAAGCCATTGAAAAATGGTTTCATGTTTAAAAATCAAAACGTAGATATACTGATCTAGAACATTTTCATAGCGTTCGAAAAAACATGTCCACTTTCGTCATAAGCAAAATAAGAAATGTTGATTTTTGAAAAAATGAGATTTTAGACAGTTTACCCTTTCAATAGAAATAAAATTTTATTTACGATAAAATGTATACATAAACTGACATATTTCCCCAAAAAATCTGCAAATTGTACTCTTTAAGAAGTTATTACGTAAAAAGTGCTATGTTCCAGTGTCCTCGAGTAGGGGTCATTAAGGTTCATGTTGTGACTCATCGAGTTATGTGATCTTATCGTGCATTATACCATCGTGTAGGCGAAGAATTGTTCTTTCAAATGATATATCACACATGCATTTTGCACTCATTATAGTGAAGTAATTGATCCAGTATCAAAACTATTTGAACACCCCTCGTATATTCACCCACTGATACATGTACGCTGTCGACTTACACAATTATACGGCAACTATGTACAGTGGAGAAAACGTTATTCTTTCCCAATAAACGCGTTTACGCTAAAACTATTATTTTCACTGCAAACAGTTTGGAGCCAGATCAGACGCCGGGTAACCCGGCGTCTGATCAGGCTCCAAACTGTTTGCCACCAAGATAAAGATGAATTATCAGAATTGTCAAAAAGTTATACTTTTCTACGTTTTAGTGTTTTGCGTTTGCGTACGTTTGCGTTTAAACGGGAAAGAATAACAGATTCTCCACTGTATCTGTTTAATGTGATCAAAAACATATTGTCGGAGTCAAACAGTGGTAAGACAAAGATCGTTATAGACATAAAAAATGATATTGAAGATTATGATGAAATTGTTAACCCTTTTACTGCCTTACCCCGAGCACAACCGTTTTTTAAAACAGCTTGGATCCTGATCAGACGCCGCGTTACGCGGCGTCTGGTCAGGATCCAAACTGTTTGGCACTCACTTCAATATTCGTGAAGTCAAATTAGCAAAATATAAAATTTAAGAAATAAAAGCAGTCGACAATTGTTTAAAATTGATGACGTCACGGCAGTGAATGGGTTTAAGTAAGCATTTTACGTCCTAATGCAAAACATACATTCACACACAAGCACATTTTTACACAATGAAACACAACAAATGGAAAGTGTCATACCTTACTAAACAAGGGAGGTCACTATTTAATGACTAAAAAATATCACCGGAAGTTACACAAAACTGAAATGCATCAAGGGAAGGTTAAACACATGGGCGGGGTGGGGGTGTGGGAGGGGCAATGGTGCGGTGTACTCATATAGGTACCATTCGTTCTCAGTCTGCACTGTTTAGGACACTATGGAATCAATGGGTATTCTATGGCGTCAAATTAAAACAGAGTACAGTCGAACGTCGATATCTCGAACTCGGTTAAGTCGAACATACCCGTATTTCAAGGGTAAAACGCAGCTAAGCCACGTTTTAACTTTGAAAACGGGTATGTTCGACATAACCGAGCATGAAATAATGAAGTCCATGTGTCGACATATCGGATAGTTCGAGTTAAGCGAGTTCGAGATTCGAGATATCGAAGTTCGACTGTATCTTGATATAAGATGAGATCCGAAGAACCAAGCAAACAACCAAACAAGTCATGAAAACATACAAGCTTTTATACCATATACAGTGGAGAATGTGTTATTCTTTCCCAATAAACGCGTTTACGCTAAAACTATTATTTACAGTGCAAACAGTTTGGAGCCAGATCAGACGCCGGGTAACCCGGCGTCTGATCAGGCTCCAAACTGTTTGCCACCAAGATAAACATGAATTATCAGAAATGTCAAAAAGTTGTACTTTTCTACATTTTAGTGTTTTGCGTTTGCGTACGTTTGCGTTTAAACGGGAAAGAATAACAGATTCTCCAATGTACCCGCCATGTGACAAATGTGGAGCTGTGATATTTATGTATTCATCGGAGAAGACATTATTATTTCCCATTTAACCCTTTTACCACCATGTTTTATTGTCTGCTGTAACCATATTACCGCCAAAATATCGTCTGCATTGGCAGTGTCGCCTGCAATATTATTAAAGTCAGCTTTAGGGCATTTTGACTGAAGAAATTTAGATACGAGTGTCAAACAGTTTCGATCCTGTTCAGACGCCGCGTGACGCGGCGTCTGATGAGGATCGAAACTGTTTGCAAAGTCGCCTTTTGTCGCCGTTGGCAGCGAAAGAGTAAAGAGTGAAAGGCAAACGAAACACAAACGCTAATCAATAAAATGTCAATGGTCTAAAATATTCTTAGGATGTATTTTAAAATAGTGGCAAGCAGTTTGGGGCCTAATGCAAAGTGTTTGCAATTTGGAAATTATTCTTTTAGCTTAATCGCGTTTTATTGGGAAAGAATAACGTCTCTTGCACTGTATATAAAAATTGTTTTAAGTCAAACTACCTGACAGTCTAATCATTGCAAAAACAGTCGTTATGTTTGCAGGCAACGATATTATAGCAGCGAAGAAAGCCTGGTTATATGACGTCATAATAGCAGTGTAATCGAGTTTAGCGAGTTTTGTCGACTCTTTTACTGTCAACGGCGCCAAAATGCGACTTTGCAAACAGTTTGGATCCTGATCAGACGCCGCGTAACGTGGCGTCTGATCAGATTCAAACTGTTTGACACTTGTATCGACATTTCATCAGTCAAAACAGCCATACATCTGCAGACGACCCTACCAATGCATAAGATATTTGGGTGGTAAGAGGGTTAAAGCCGCATTGTGCTTTTGAGAAACCTGCATAGAACGGTTGTTTGGGGTCCCATTTGAACTACGTGGGACGTGATTCTTTCACAAAAACCGGTTTTATCTAAGAAATTCGCTTTTTAAATTTTATTTATAATATTTTTGTGCTAGCACCAATTAAAAAGCCTCCCTTGTGAATGGAAAGAAGGACAACTCTATAAATACAGGGCTCCAGATAACGGAAGTATTTCGAAAACTTAAATCTTTATTTCTGCCTTTTAACCCAATGGTGTCATACTCATTAAAAGTGTCTCGAATAGACGGTTTAATCAGTAGTAACACCATAGCATTCGGTGCTGAAATGAGTGAGAAAATGTTAGATTGGTTCAGATTACTCTCGCTTACATGTTTAGCTGGAACATCTGGATAACCCTTATTCTGCTGCACAGACGTCTGCTTCGACATTGTCGTCTGCAAAATGTGTTCAGTTTAGATTTATGCATTGTTTTAATTAAACAAACCTTAAGACGAGTGTCAAATAGTTTGGATCCAGATGAGACGCCACGTTACGCGGCGTCTTTTTAGATTCAAATAGTTTGTAAACTCCGTAAAGTAGGCACAGAGTTAAACACTATGAGATTCAATAACAACGTGTACATATCTTTCACTGTGGGTAAACGGTCAAATAAACTATAGAGAATGTATACCTTGAGCTTGCTGAAAATGACTGTTTCAGCCTTGTCCGCTCTCTAACTCAAACATTTCTTTTTGGATCTTCACCAAACTTGCTACAAATGTTTATTAGTATAGAATCTAGGTCAGGTTTAATAACTAGCAAAATCGCATAAGGCATGTCTGAGTTATTGCTGAAAAATGCTGAAACAGTCATTTTTTAATACATAAAGGGCAAAAACTCAGATATGCCACATGCGAATTTTGTAATAATCAAACTAAACCTAAATTTTATATACTTAAACATTTTTAGCAAGTTTAATGAATATCCGATAAAAACTGTATGTGTTAGAGTGCAAAAAGTGACTGAAACCGTCATTTTTCATTAATAAACAGGCAATAACTTAGATATACCTTATGCGCTTTTAGTAGTAATCATACTAAACCTTGATATTATATCAATACATATTTTCAGCAAATTTGGTTAAGATCCAATAAAACGTATTTGTGTTAGAGAGCAAACCTTGCTGAAAACAGTCATTTTTTAATACATAAAGGGCAAAAACTTAGGTATGCCACATGCGATTTTAGTAATAATCAAACTAGACCTGAATTTTATATGAATAAATATTTTCAGCATGTTTGGTGAATATCCGATAAAAACTGTTTGTTTTAGAGTGCAAAAATGACTGAAAAATAACTCAAAAACACCTTATGCGATTTTAGTAGTAATCAAACTAAACCTTGATTTTATATCAATGAACATTTTCAGCAAGTTTGTGGAAGATTGGATAAAAGATATTCGAGTTAGAGAGCGGACAAAAAAGTGTGATAGTCTAACTGACTGATGGATCGACCGTCGAAGGTAATTGCGGTTGCACACGGTGATGTTGACTCCGGCTGTATCACGTGATACTAAGCCGTGTGGTAAGGTTTATGGCAGACGCTCTATTTTCGGTTTGTTATGATTTTAAATCGCCCTTTTTGGTGATTTAGGTCCGTCTTCATCATTTCATAGATCAGTTTGGCCCATTAGAATGTTCAAACATTATTATTAACCGTTATTGTATTTCAGACATTATGAAAAGGTCTGAAAACACAATGGGACTTTAAAGCAGACCATAAAACTTGGTGGTCAAAGAGTTTATCTTAGGGTAAAATAGTTTGGGGTCGAATCAGACACCGAGTAATTTTGTATTTAACCTGACTCCAAACGGCTTAATATCGAAATCCGCGATGTCGAAAAGAATAATGCTTGCCTCACGTTTATATAATTCTATTTTTATAATCGTTTTTCTAAGTCATTAGTTTTTAGACGTACGCCACTTTTTATGACCATTGCTATGAATGTACAGTGGAGAAACGTTATTCTTTCCCAATAAACGCGTTTACGCTAAAACTATTATTTGCAGTGCAAACAGTTTGGAGCCAGATCAGACGCCGGGTAACCCGGCGTCTGATCAGGCTCCAAACTGTTTGCGACCAAGATAAAGATGAATTATCAAAATTGTCAAAAAGTTGTACTTTTCTACGTTTTAGTGTTTTGCGTTTGCGTACGTTTTCGTTTAAACGGGAAAGAATAACAGATTCTCCACTGTATACACGGTCGTTAATGTAATGCAGCACTTTTATACATAATATTATATCTTTCCGTTATGTCGTCAAACTTTGATATTTCAACTCGCTAAACTCCATTTTAGATATACAGTAAAACCTCGCTATTACGACCACTAACACGAAGGCTAATTGATTGTATAATAGAGAGGTGACAGCTTAAAGCAAGGTGACAGTGAAACAGAAAGCTCCTAGGAGCTTTCTGTTTCACTGCCACCTTGCTTTAAGCGGTCACCTACCGTAAACACCCTAATAATTAACATAATTTAGTGGTCGTAATAGCGAGGTTTTACTGTATACAGTTAAATTTCATTATTTCTACTTCGCTCAAGTCGATATATATATGTGTTATTCAAACTTTAAAATACGGATATGTTCGACTTCAGCGAGGTCATAATAATGAAATTCGACTGCATGATTATATAAATAAATACATTAAATGAAAAGATTGCGAAAGCAAGCAGTATTTTATATTTATTTTACTCAATAATTTTCCTCATGAAAATTATTGTGTATTACACAATAATTTTCCTCAGGAAAAGTATTGTGTAACATAAATATACAAAATACTGCTTGCTTTCGTAATCTTTTCATTTAATTTATTATGATCCGGTTTTTGAACATTTTCTTAAATTTGATATAAATATATATACTGTCAAATTTGGTGATGAACCGTTCATAAAGAAGAGGTTACTCTTTCCCGTTGAGACGCTACCAAACACAAAAGCAATGCAATAAAATATAAAAAAATATACATTTAATAACTTCTGATGATTCGTAATAATTTGAGCGGAAAACAGTTTAGAACTTGATCAGTCGCAATGTTACCCGGCGTCTGATCTGGCCTCTGAACTGTTTGCAATGGACCTAAGTCTTTTATCATAAAAGCATTTGTTGGGAAAGAATAATGTCTTTTATACTGTAAAACAACACTTTTATTGCACAAAATGTCCATGACTTGGCTACTGAAAGTTACTATCCATATAACACATACAAGATCATACCTGTTTGACAATCGTAGTTATCATTTCTAAAATCTGTCGTTGACAGCAATTCTCGGAATAGATTATTTGGGAAGTAGAAAGTTTACTGCCGATGCCGACAACAGTAACATTTGCACACGGCTTGGATCCTGATCTAAACACCGCGTTACGCGGCGTCTGTTCAGGGTGCAAACTGTTTGACAGTCGTATGAATGACTTTAACCCATTACTCCATGGCTAGTTTCTAGTTTTGAATACAGATGACCACTTAAAGCAGGTTGAAAGTAAAGCGGAATGTGCCTGATGGCACATTCTGCTTTACTTTGAGCCTGTTTAAAGCTGTCATCTGCTAGGATATAGCAACTATTTCTTATGAAACATATTCATGACTGTATACAACTACCCTATTTTATACAGTACATGAATAAATCAAAGGCGTAAAAAGGTGTATTTATGCGGTAATAGGTTAAGTAAAAAAAAACTCAACTGTTTGTAAGTTTTAAACAAGTGAACCTTGATAGCCCTGAATCTGTCACCTGTTAGTCGACTGGAAACAGTGGAGAAAAACGTTATTATTTCCGTTTAAACGCAAACAAAACGCAAACGCAACACACTAAAATTGAGAAAATGACAACATTTTGATGATTCTAACTATTCATTTTAATCTGAATGGCAAACAGTTTGGAGCAAGATCAGACGACGGGTTACCTGGCGTCTGATCTGGCTCCAAACTGTTTGCATTTGAAATAATAGTTTTAACGTAAACGCATTTATTGGGAAAGAATAACGTTTTCTCAACTGTAACAGTCATAATGTCATAAAAAAAAGGCAAATGCTTTCAGAAAAGGACGATTAGTATAAACCGACGCCATAAAAGAAAAACCTTATCCGCCCACTGGCGGCCATGTTTTTCAAGGTAGGATATCAGGTAGAGGGCAACTTTGATAATGAGATACGTATATACATGGTTTAATATGGTATATGATGGTTTAATATTGCAGCTGTTAATATCTGTGTCCAAAACCCATTTGTTCTAGATCATAAGAATTATTAATTAGATCTAAATATTATAATAACATGAACTATTTTATTAAAACAATGATTTAAAACAATAAAAAGCACGTTAACCACCCATTTCTTGATTAATGAACAATTTAAATGAGCAGTTGAAATGGCAATTACTCTTACACGCTAACGGCTAAAGCGACATTGCCTAAATTTGACGTTATTTGGAAAATAAAGTGCAGAATATTCTAAATTAACAATGAAACAGTAGCTGACAACAATTGTTGCAGACGAAATTATTTCTTAGCTGTCATAGAGTAAAGAGGGGTTCTATTCTTACATACCTGGGGCCCGTCTTACGAAACGTCGTACGACAAAACGGTCGTAAGTCAGATTATAAAAGTCTCAATTATTATGTGTTTCTCCATCTAATCCTGTCTCGTGGCATCTCTTTGGAATCGTCTTGAAAAGACACTTCCAAAGAGAGGATTGGATAAGGCAATAAGAAATTAAATGTATTTTAAAGTCTTGACTTACGTCCGTTTTTGTCGTACGATCTTTACGAAACGTAGTACGACAAAAAACGGTCGTAAGTCAAAACTTTAAAATACATTTAATCTCTGATTTCTTCATCTTATTCTGCATTGCGACATCTCTTCGAAATTGTCTTTTCAACACAATTCCAAACGGATATCAGAAGACAGAATTAGATGGGGAAATAAATAATAGTTGAGAATTTGAGAATCTGACTTACGACAATATTTGTCGTACGACGTTTCGTAAGACATGTCCCTGTACAGACACTCTTACTATACATGAACGACACTGCCTAAATATGGAAGCTGAACGAGGTGTAAAATGGAAGCAAGGTCAGTTACTGCACTTACACAATAGAAACCCCTTTTATTGCGAGTCAAACCACGAACAAATATGATTGTCACGTTTCTGAACAGGGTAGAGTCAGACCAGTCACCTTGTTGAAAACGCGGCGACTGATCCATGTCTACACTGATTGTAGAGACCTTGAACAAAATCATTTCTGACAAGTGACAGCCAGTTAAGACATGGCTTAGGTGCGACATTTTCAAATGCGGTGTCTGATTTAGTCTATACTGTTTGTGGAAATATATCGAGTTACCAAATCTTCCGATTGAGTCTAAATTTTCCAAATGTCCCACAGTCATATTTGGTCGCGGCATGTCCCATGGAAATATTGAGCGTATTTCTCACAAACATTCTTCACACCTCTTGAAGACAGCTCTTACGTTCCAAGAGTTTTTGTTTCATGGCAGGATCATTAAGTACGGCGACATAGTTGGGCGCCTGTTGTTGCTGCGGGATGTTGTGCTTTCTCATGTGTTCATGATGGTTCTCATGCTCATAATCGCCAGACTCTCTATCGTGGCCCTGTTTAAACGATGATGTCGCGTTGTATTTGCTTGTTTGCAAATCGTCGTCTTCGCTAAACTGATCTTCGATGTCAAACATTGCCACCTGTTGAAAGCCGGACACCGGTCGGTCCTCGCTTCTATGACTACTGATAGTCTGGTTCCGGGTTTTGATCCGGACAACATCAAAGTCAAATACCCAGCCGTGAATACACGACATTAAGGAAGCATAAGACGTTAATGGTATAGTCACACCTAGGAGTATGGTTATAATTATGGCAAGAAGTTTATTCATACTTTCATGTGTATAGAAACTACATTGAACAGGCCACGTGGGTGAGTCACATGGTCCAAGGCCGAATGCAATACACACAAATAAACTTAGGCAGCCAGAAACAAATGAAGTAATTGATGCCACTGTATTTCCGGTCACCTGAAAATGATAATAAATATAGCATGTAGTAACAATAAGTAATTATGTCAATGATAAGGCCATAGCTGTCTCCTGCTGTCATATTTCTTCTTATTTTGTTCAAATTCAGGCTTGTCATCTCGAAAGGCCATGCAATTATGTCGAAGCACTGTGTGAACTGGTCCAATTCAGGGGTGTCATCTCAAAACGCCATGCCAATATGTATCATTGTATATAGATTTTCTTATTATGGACGACGGCGGTGTTATTATGTTAAAAAGGAGGTTGATCTTGTCAAAGAACAATGTGATCTTGTATATATGAGATAAATTATGTTATCATGTTAAAAGCACGTGTTGATTGGTCAATATATGGTGTTAACTTATGTATATTTATTATGATAAAATATACATAAGTTAACATTATGATAAAAAGTGACGTTATATTGCCCAGAGCATGATTGTCTTATTAAGATGAAAAGAAAATGCTACCCTGTCGAACATTTGTGTTATTATGTCTAGGTATCGTTATAACTTGTTTAATCATTGTTTTGATATAATGCTACATTGGAGAATCTGTTATTCTTTCCCGTTTAAACGCAAACGTACGCAAACGCAAAACACTAATATGGAGAAAAGAACAACTTTTGGACAATTCTGATACTTCTTGTTTATCTTGGTGGCAAACAGTTTGGAGCCTGATCAGACGCCGGGTTACCCGGCGTCTGATCTGGCTCCAAACTGTTTGCACTGCAAATAATAGTTTTAGCGTAAACGCGTTTATTGGGAAAGAATAACAGATTCTCCACTGTACGAAGCAGTTTCATATTGTCAAGGAGTAATGTGATGTTGTCTTTACGATATGTTATCATATTATACAGACATGTTTCCATTGCATTTAACCCTTTAACCAATAGCCTGTTTCTAGTAGTTAAGATATGTGACATATTAAAGCAGGCTGAAAGTAAAGCAGAATGTGCCCTAGGGCACATCCTGCTTTACTTTCAGCCTACTTTTAGTTACTATCTGCTAGTGTATAGAAATATTACTTATAGTACTTATTCATGACAGTATAAAAATGGAACTATTTCTTTGGCGGATGAATAAAATGAATGCGCTAAAAGTCGCTTCTATAAGGGAAAGGGTTAACAAGATGACACTATTTTGTAACATAGTTACATAGATGTTGAACGTGATGGGACATACATGGTTTGGACAAGTCAACACTTTATATTGACAACAACACGTGTATTTAACTATATATATAGACAAGTTCACATTGCTTTAACAAGACCAGACTGCGTTGCAACATAATAACATATGTGTTGAACATAATAAGACACTTTGTAGACAAGTTCACATAGCGCTCCGACATAATGACACGGTCTTTCGAGATAGCAAGCCTCTATTTGAACCAAAAAAGAATAAAAATACCAACAAGAGACAGCTATGGCGTTCCATAACAATATATTGAACGTGCAATAATAACAATGGTAACAATAAAAATGATGACACTTGTGAAGAAGGGAATAGTATTATTACTACTTATGATTAATAAGAGACTACAAAACTACCAGTTCTGTTTGGCCATTAATCATTTCATTTATGGTACAGTGGATAATCTGTTATTCTTTCCCGTTTAAACGCAAACGTACGCAAACGCAAAACACTTAAACGTAGAAAAGTACAACTTTTGGACAAATCTGATAATTCTTGTTTATCTTGATGGCAAACAGTTCGGAGCCTGATCAGACGCCGGGTCACCGGCGTCTGATCTGGCTCCAAACTGTTTGCACTGCAAATAATAGTTTTAGCGTAAACGTGTTTATTGGGAAATAATAACAGATTCTCCACTGTAACGATCCTGACCTTGATGAGATGGATTTATTCGGAGGAAGATAACAGTGGGAAAGGGCATTTCATTTTCTGCAATTCATATACCATCATAAGTTGGACATAAAGGCCCGGTTCATGTAGATATCTGGATTTGTGTTTATTCTATGTATTAATCCATTGTCTGCCGATCGGGAGTTGACTAGTATATTTAGAAACAACAGGCTCCAAACTTTTTGCAACTCCATTTAAAATGAGTTGTTAACTTTTCAAAAAATTGTCATTTTATCCAATTTAATGCAAGTTGAGTTTGCATTTCTTTTGCGTTTCTTTTGTCTTTTCTACTGTAGCTGGAGTCTTGGAATGACAAAGAGAGTGGGTGGGGTTGTTCTGTTCTTACCGCCTGACGTATACGCCTGACTGTGGCGTTTTCGAGGAAATAGTAGTCGATGAGTGGAGCTTCAATAAGGTAGATGTATAATGTACAAATCCCTGCGCAGATCATCTGAAAAGAGGAATAAAGAAAACAGTCTTTAATCGCTTTGCCGCATTGGCACTATTTATTTTTTAAAAAATTAAGTTCATTTTTTTACAGACGCCAAACTCTTTGTGCAAGTTTTTGCCTACTAGACATGCCGTCTGAACCAATGCCTTTATTTACCGTGGTTTATAAATAACGTAGAATAGTTTTTCCTCTTTTAATAATTGTTCAGTCAAAAACAGATCAACTTCCCACTAGACCTAGCCGTAAAGGGCAGCAATTTTAAACATAATTTTCAACTCTACTAAGAGTTGTCTCCCTTCATAGCTCAAATGCAATGGAATCTAATGCTAGTTTGTTGTGGTATGACTGTGTGTGTGTGTGTGTTCTGCTTGCTTGAGAGGTGGGTGTATGGTTTGTGTTACGTTTCCTGCTTGAGTCTTTCGTATTTATTTGTTGAAATATGTTGGATTTTTTGGCAATTAATCCTTACGTTGCCAATGCTTAATTGAAATAGTTATACGTGTCAAACAATTAGGAACCTATGTATCCTTTCACTATCAATGACGCCAAAAGGGCGTTTGCAAACAGTTTGGACCCTGTGTCTGATCAGGTTTCAAACTGTTTGACACTCGTTTTGAAATTTCTTAAGTCACATTGCTTTAAGTGTGTTTTGGTAGAAATGAATATTGTTTACCATCTACACATATACGGCAAGATATTCAGGCCCCAAGGTTATAAAGGGTTTCAGTTGGGTCCGAGTTCGATATCAGGCATGTGATTAGTCAGGCTTGAGCTTTTGCTAGCTAAGGTTGAATCTGCTTAATCAAATGCTTAAGAAAGACCTCAACTCAAACTATTTTTAACCTTGGACCCTGGAAAGATATAGGAATGATTTATAATCTTTCTGACTACGTCTAGCTATATTTTCGAATTAATCCAATTGTGAATCAGTTCGGGACTTATGATTAAAGTAATAAACCAGAATTATTTGTCTAAAACTGGTGAACCGAACGGTGATGTTTTCAGATATTAAGACTGTATAAACCACATATTCCTGCCTTCTCTGGTACAGTGGAGCAGACGTTAAACTTTCCCAAATAAACGCGTTTGTGCTAAAACATTGTTGTCAATTGCAAAGAGGTTTGCTGCCAGAACATTTTTTTTGAACGTTCGGTTACAATATTACAATATTACCTATTAATCGCCCAAGTCATTGACGTGAGAGATGAGTACTTGACAACTTATCAGGTTCTAACCTGTTTGCCTCTCAGGCTCAAATATATCGCCAATATTTTCAATTGAACTGCGATCGTGAGATATACAGTGGAGAATCTGTTATTCTTTCCCGTTTAAACGCAAACGTACGCAAACGCAAAGTACTAAAACGTAGAAAAGAACAACTTTTGGACAATTCTTATAATTCTTGTTTATCTTGGTGGCAAACAGTTTGGAGCCTGATCAGACGCCGGGTTACCCGGCGTCTGATCTGGCTCCCAACTGTTTGCACTGCAAATAATAGTTTTAGCGTAAACGCGTTTATTGGGAAAGAATAACAGATTCTCAACTGTAATATACAAACATAAGTGGACTCTAGACAAGATGGAATACAATGTACATTGTAAACTTAACACATCTGACAAATGATCCATACAGTCTCCACTAAACCCTATGTTGTGACTACTCATTAGAATCGTCGCAAAGGGACGATTCTAATTAGTAGTCACACCATAGGGTTTAGTGGAGACTTAAGGATTTTAGTACAGGTATTTTGAAACACTGCCGCGTCCAAGGGAGTAGGGAAAGGGCAAATGATAACGTTGTACATAGCAATTTGTAGCCCAATCTCTTTGCACATCTTATTATGCAAATAAATATGTTTAAACTAAAAATAAACTCGCCGCATCATGAGCTCTCGGAAAACAAAACCGGTCCCGCATATTTTCCAATGTTATGAAACATTCATGCCACCCTAAACCCTTAACTGCCAAGACCGAATATACTTCCATTGTCAGAGAATTTGCATCAAATTCAGGCATCATACAACTCGGCGCATAGCCAGGATTATAATTGTTTGCCACTCATATCGATTCTTTTTCATTCAAGATTCCTAAACTTAAAACTTGAGAAACAAATCTAGACGGCAGTTTTAAACAGATAATTTCTTGGCATTGAAGTGATAAATTCGCTCGCCGATGGCCCTTAAATCCAGTACAAATTAGTAAAAAAATTAATTACGCTGAAATTATCTAAGACCACTCTAAAACAATGATTAAATTATTCGCGGCCATGTGATTGTTTCATTGTCTGAAAGCACAAGATTTAGCCCTTACCGTGTTGAGTGCAATGTTACTGAAATTTGCAAACAGTTTGGATCAAGATCAGGCGCCGCGTGGCGCGGCGTCTGATCAGGTTCCAAACTGTTCGACACTGGCTTGTCTTTCTTCTTCATTTAAAATCTCATTAATTCAAACTTTGATGTTTACACGTGGCTGTATTAATTTAGTTCGCGATACTGAAGCAGTGAAACGGTTAAGTTTTAGTTTGCATTCCAATAAAATGTGAGTCATTTTTCACCATTTATAACTTTAAGTTAAGCTAAAGCGTATAGTACTTTCAATTCGAGCCCTTTTACTTTGCCCTTTTAACCCGTACTCTGTAGATACGCATTTTACGCCTTTTATTTATACCTTCACAGAAGAAAATAGTCCCCTAATTTTATACAACCATGAATATCCACCGAAAGACATATTTGCTTTATCCTAGAGTAAATTGAGCTTAAAACAGACTGAAATGCCTTGATGTGTGTCCTACTTAACTCTTTCCTCCCTAAAACTTTAAATAGAAAATTCCAGTTTCCATTTTAGTCTAGTCCATTTCTGACTTTTAAGGGTTGTTTTTTGTCAATGTTTACCATTATGACAAACAGTGAAGACCCTGATCAGAGGGCTCCTTTCGGAGCCCTCTGATCTGGGTCTTCACTGTTTGCACAGGACAACTATACTATTCACATGTACACTGTTTGAAAAGGACGCCTATAAGCGGGACTAGGGTTCAAAGGGTTAACTTTCAACCTATGTGAAGTGATCACATGTATGTCGTCAAAACGATAAACCGGCTAATCCGCGGAGTAAAAGGTTAAATAAGGAAAATAATATATTTTCTTTCTATTCATGAAATATATATAAACGCTTATAGTACTATAAGAGTCAAACAATTTGGAGACTGATCACATCCCAACTTTCTCGACGTTTGGGATATGTCCAAGGTTATAAAACGTTTGAGATGAGTCTGATATCATTCTCAAGCTTTTGATTGGTCAGATTTTAGCTATTGGTTCAAGTTGACCAATCGAAAGCTTGATAACAATCTGAGACTCAACTAAAATGTTTTAAATCGTGGGACCAAATACTATTCTGTAAAATATGAACAGTTGTTTCTTGGTGTACAGTCACGATTGGTAAGACCCTTTCCCCTAATTAACGTGTTTATGCTAATACAAGAATGTAAATTGCAGTCTGGAACTTGACCAAAGACCGAGTAACGCTGTAGAGCCTGAGCAAGGTTCTAAAACTCAACTGTTTACAGTTTCAAATACACCTCAGTTTCTACATTTTGCGTTAAGCTTAGTTGAATCTGGAGATAATCTAGTTCATTATTGTAAAATAATATACACATAAAATAAAACGTTATTCTTTCAAGCAAGTAAACGAAACGATATTTAATAAAGTGTAGAAATAACAATCTTTTTTTTTTTTTTTTTTTTTAAATTCGATCTATATCTGAGTAGTAAACCGTTTTGAATCTGATCAGATGCCGGGTAACACGGTTCCAAGCTATTTTCAAAGGACACACGGAACGTTTGTTTAATTTATTATTATTATTGGTTTAACCCTTTACCCCATAACCGGTTTAAAGTATTTAAGATATGTGACCACTTAAAGCAGTTGGAAGTTAAACAGAATGCGCCATAAGGCGCATTCTGATTTACTTTCAGCATGCTTTAAGCTACAATCTTAAGATACATGTATACATTTATGACTGTACAAATTGGATTTATTCTCTTCAATGAAGGAATAAATTAAAGGCGATCGTATTTATGGGGCAATGGATTAATAAACGTGCTGAGAAAGAATAACGGCTTCGTTTTTGTATAATCCCAGTGTCACAATGTTGCATCATTGCAAATTACATGCAAAAAACTTTGCAACTAATGACGTCATCCAGTCACGCAAACTATTCATATTTCAATAAAACAGTCATTGAACCTATGCTGCAAAACGCTAGATGATAGAACAAGAAACGCATGATACGAACGATTTCTTGAAACTTGCAGAAGTTGATTTTATATGAAGAAATCCCGCATTACGACCTTTCAAAGCCATTTAAAAATGATAGTGACTGCAAATGGCACATACATGTAGCTCGATAAACCCGTTTGACGCGTAAACGCGTATACACGACACTCCGTCATCTTAAGACATTCTTGTTTCTCTTACTGCGAACACACTAAATGGGAGTATCACTATCTGATATGGCTTAAGAAATATGCTCCGGTCTAGTTTATTCTATAACTGAGGATTTAGATTAAGGTCAAGGTAACAGTGAACTGAATGTGGTTCGTGACACTCCGCCATCCAAATATGTACTGCCACACAAGATAGGGTAAACCTAGCTAATGTGTAACAGAAACTATGCACAATGTTTATGAAATTGAAAATTTCAAAGAATAGTTATACTTTGGATTGAAAAGCAAAAAGTTCAGTTACAGTAGCTTTTATGTATAACATAGCTACTAAAAAACTATCATCTACAGACTTGCCAAACCTTATCCACCTGATCCGAGTTTCTTGTATGAACCCTTAGCCCGCCAAATAAATTGTTGTCTGCTATATTTCTCGTCTGCTTCAAGTTTCAAAGTGCTTCAAAGTTGCTCAAAATTGCTGAAAATGTTGTCTGAGTGTCAAATAGCTTGGATCCGGATGAGACGCCGAGTTACTCGGCGTCTCATCCGGATCCAAGCTGTTTGCATATGGAGCTATAGTCGTGACTGGCAGGCTAAGGGTTAATGTACTGTTCTGTATTTACACTTCATTCATGGAGTTTATTGAAACATGATACTTTTATTCATGCAAATTGCTACATCCAGCTAGTATTGTTATATTGTTGTTAATTATTTGTTTTGTATGAAATGCGTTTTGTTTTATGTACTTGTATATATGTTGAGGGTCTCATGGATGATTGGTCTTTACTTATTGAGCTCTCTCGTTAAATAAAATCTTTGCTATTATTATTATTATTATTAAAGAAACTGTACTTGAACAAATGTCATATCTAAAAAGAAACATACTGCCATAACTTTTGCAGTCTGTGTCTCTTAATTTGTCACATATCCAGTAAAACGTGTAATTGCATACATAGACCAGCCTGTTCTATCTAATCAGACCGTTTTAAACAGGTGCAAATTAAACTAGATTTCTGACAATTTATCATTGGTTGAAAATGTGCAAATGCTGGTCTAAATAGATATAATAAAGCTCCGCTGAAGGAATTATTCGAAAGTTCAGAAAAAAATTATCGGGGAATTAATTCGACAGCCTTGCAAACAGTCCATGAAGAAATAATTCAAACCCTTCGAAATGTTTTACGGGAATTATTTGTAACTGTCGGAAAACAAATCATGTTGAAGTACATGCAATTCCAACCATTCGGAAACAATTCACAGAGAAATAGTTGCTTGAAAACAGTACATAAATAATTCGCATATTCTGAAATCAGTTCATGATGAAATAATTCCAATCTCCTGGGTATTTACAGGAAATGCTCAGAATCAGTTCACGGGGAATTAGTTCGACCTCTACTCCGAAAGAAACCTCATAAAGTTCCCTCTGCCCGCTCTTTCTACGGATAAAGATCACCAATGACTGCTTATTAAGCTCATTATCCCCTGAAACATTTAATGGACAATTCTAGTTTCCAATTTACAGCTATTTAGGTCTGTTTTCTGCAATGTAATGTGTATCGAAACGTGGCAAACAATGCAGACCCTAATCAGAGGACTCATTTTGGTGTCCTCTGATCTGGGTCTACCCTGTTTTACGTTTGTCCTGCATTTTATTCCTCAACAGTCAACTTCCAAGTTTTATAGTCTGCTTTAACCCTCCTACAGCCAAAATATCATCTGCATTGGTACAGTGGAGAATCTGTTATTCTTTCCCAATAAACGCGTTTACGCTAAAACTATTATTTTCACTGCAAACAGTTTTGAGCCAGATCAGACGCCGGGTAACCCGGCGTCTGATCAGGCTTCAAACTGTTTGCCACCAAGATAAACATGAAATATCAGAATAGTCCCAAAGTTGTTCTTTCCTACGTTTTAGTGCTTTGCGTTTGCGTACGTTTGCGTTTAAACGGGAAAGAATAACAGATTCTCCACTGTAGTGTCGTCTGCAATATTTGCTAAAGTCAGCTTTAGGACTGTTTCAACTGAAGAAATGTCAATAGAAGTGTCAAACAGTTTGTATCCTAATCAGACGCCGCATTACGCGTCGTCTGATTAGGATACAGATTGTTTGCAAAATCATCTATTGACGCCGCGTGCAGTAAAATAGTTACCAGTGAACAGTGTTTTAAGTAGTGACTCTGCAGCAGCTTTATGTCACGTTCTCTTCTGTCCTGAATTAAGCTGCCACCAGTATTAAAACTACCAATACATTTGTTTTAAATGGCCACTCCACATAAGCTTTTTCTTATCATATTGAAATGGACAAAAACTAGCTTCGACCGGTCTTTTTAGCTCGCCTATTCGGAGAATAGGGGGGGGGGGGGGGGGGGGGGGGGGGGGGGCTTATGGAATCATCCCGGCGTCGGCGTCGGCGTTGGTTTTTCATGGTTAACGTTTTGGGGTAAGTGTTGTTATGCACTAAAACATCATGAAATATTTGCATTAGGAAGCTGATATTTGGATTGGAGGTGCCCTGTGGGTTGGACATTGATGTTGTGTAGTTAAAATTAAAAAAAAAGTTTAAATTTAGTCAAAATTTCAACATTTGTGGAGTTAGGTTTTTCGGCTGATTTCTCATGGTTAAAGTTTTGGGGTAAGTGTTGTTATGCACTAATACTACATGAAATATTTGTATTAGGAAGCTGATATTTAAAATGGAGGTGCCCTGTGGGTTGAACATTGATGTTGTGTAGTTAGAATTAAAAAAAAAGTTTAAATTTAGTCAAAATTTTACCTTTTGTGGACTTAGGTTTTTCGGCTGATTTCTCATGGTTAAAGTTTTGGGGTAAGTGTTGTTATGCACTAATACTACATGAAATATTTGTATTAGAAAGCTGATATTTGGATTGAAGGTGCCCTGTGGGTTGAACATTGATGTTACGTAGTTAAAATTTAAAAAAAAGTTTAAATTTAGTCAAAATTTCACCTGTTTAGGACTTAGGTTTGTCGGCTGATTTCTCATGGTTAAAGTTTTGGGGTAACAGTTCTAATACTACGTGAAATATTTGTATTAGGAAGCTGATATTTGGAATGGAGGTGCCCTTAGGTTGAACATTGAAGTTGCGTAGTTATTTTTTTTTTAAAAAGTTTAAATTTAGTCAAAATTACACCTTTTGTGGACTTAGAGTTTTGGGGCTGAAATTTCAAAGTTAGTTAAGGAGTAAGTGTTGGAATGCACTTATACTACATGACATATTTGCATTAGGAAGTTGATATTTTGAATGGAGGTTCCCTGTGGCTTGAATATCAATGTACTGATACACTTTTCTTTTGATAGTTACCTATTTAAGAAAGGTTTAATTAGGCGAGCTTTGCTGTTCTCCGACAGCTCTTGTTATAGCCGTTATTAACCTATGTTCTAATGGCAAACATCTCTGTTTTCCCAAGTTTCCGTAAGCTAGACGACTTTTTTATTTATATCCTAGGCTACATCAATTTTTTGTAAACAGGCAACAAATGATGAATGAATCAAATAAGTGAAACAAAGTGATTTATTTGAACTAATTTTTTATAATTAGTTTTATTGGATGTAATATATAGTATTTGGTCTAGAAAGTATCTATCTATATAATTATGCACAGTTTCCACATTTCAGTGTGTTGATTCCAACATTCTGAATTCCATGAGTATGGGTTAAATTCCTAACATGGCGAAACAAGCTCCGACAACATCGCCACACTGTTGCAAAAATTGAAACAATGCTACATGTTCATTGGAGAAAGCGTTATTTTTTCCCGTTTTAACGAGACGCAAATACATTGTAATAAATTAGAGAAAATGAGAGTTTATTGACAATTCTCACTATTTATTTTAATCTGAATGACAAACAGTTTGAAGCCTGATCAGATGCCGGGTTTACCCGGCGTCTGATCTGGCTTCAATCTTTTTGCAACGGAAAAAATAGATTTAACATAAACGCGTTTTAGGGGAAATAATGGCGTCTTCTCCACTGTAAAAAACGTCAGACCAACGGAATGCATGGGGTCAGGAATTTCACTTGCAAGAGGTCTCTAATGAGGCTTCTTTTGAGAATAGGATGTAATTAATTTGTCTGATGCAAGGCATTTTCATTGACAAGACACAGAAATGCCAGGACATTTCATCCTTGTTAATGAGCTTGACACTTTAGGATAAATCTGGCAGGCTATTCCCGTGAGATATTGACCCGAAAATCGAATCACCCTTTGCTTACTTTAATGTAGGACATTTTCGAAGTCATTCTTTCTCAATAAGCACGTTGGCGCTGAAACAATTATTTCACATGCAAACAGTTTGGAGCCAGATCAGACGCCACGTAACGTGGCGTCTGATCCGGCTCCAAACTGTTTGCCACTCGATAAAAAAAAATTAAATAGAGGATAACTGTAATTTTCTGTGTATGATCGAAAAATAATTTATTGAGTGAAAATCAGATCGTGGTATATGAGGCGATAGCAAACCATGGAGCGAAGATTATTTCTAAAATATAACAGTATGATGTTCACGAATGCATTTAATTTCGATCTTTGACTGAAAAATAACAGTTATTCTATTTATTTCATATTTTAAAACGACTCTTTGACTACATTTATTGTCAATTCTAAAGCAAAGGTAAAATGGAAGTAAAGAAAGTGTATTTCGGCAGGATTCAAACAAAACCTGAAAGTTGGTACTTACACACATGCAGACAACGAATGTGCCCATGTAATAAGGAGGTCTGAATAAGTCGAACCGGTCTGAGATTCTAAGAGCCATCATTCCCGCCACAAATAGGAACAGCCCAATGACGAGTTGTGATACGGATACAATACCATACGCCCTCAGCACGAGCTGGCGAGACGACTCTGTAAATATAAAGAAGAGTACAGTGTTCTGGCGAGACGATCTGTAAATATAAAGTATAATACAGTGTACTGGCGAGACGATCTGTAAATGTAAAGAATAATACAGTGTACTGGCGAGACGATCTGTAAATGTAAAGAATAATACAGTGTACTGGCGAGACGATCTGTAAATATAAAGAATAATACAGTGTACTGGCGAGACGATCTGTAAATATAAAGAAGAGTACAGTGTACTGGCGAGACGATCTGTAAATATAAAGAAGAGTACAGTGTTCTGGCGAGACGATCTGTAAATGTTAAGAATAATACAGTGTATTGGCGAGACGACTCTGTAAATATAAAGAATAATACGGTGTACTGGCGAGACGACTCTGTAAATATAAAGAATAATACAGTGTACTGGCGAGACGATCTGTAAATATAAAGAAGAGTACAGTGTACTGGCGAGACGATCTGTAAATATAAAGAAGAGTACAGTGTTCTGGCGAGACGATCTGTAAATATAAAGAATAATACAGTGTACTGGCGAGACGATCTGTAAATATAAAGAATAATACCTTGTACTGGCGAGACGACTCTGTCAATATAAAGAATAATACAGTGTACTGGCGAGACGACTCTGTAAATGTAAAGAATAATACAGTGTACTGGCGAGACGATTTGTAAATATAATGAAGAGTACAGTTTACTGGCGAGACGATCTGTAAATATAAAGAATAATACAGTGTACTGGCGAGACGACTCTGTAAATATAAAGAATAATACAGTGTACTGGCGAGACGATCTGTAAATATAAAGAAGAGTACAGTGTACTGGCGAGACGATCTGTAAATATAAAGAAGAGTACAGTGTTCTGGCGAGACGATCTGTAAATATAAAGAATAATACAGTGTACTTGCGAGACGATCTGTAAATATAAAGAATAATACCTTGTACTGGCGAGACGACTCTGTCAATATAAAGAATTATACAGTGTACTGGCGAGACGACTCTGTAAATGTAAAGAATAATACAATGTACTGGCGAGACGATCTGTAAATATAAAGAATAATACAGTGTACTGGGGAGACGATCTGTAAATATAAAGAAGAGTACAGTGTACTGGCGAGACGATCTGTAAATATAAAGAATAATACAGTGTACTGGCGAGACGATCTGTAAATATAAAGAATAATACAGTGTACTGGCGAGACGATCTGTAAATATAAAGAAGAGTACAGTGTACTGGCGAGACGATCTGTAAATATAAAGAAGAGTACAGTGTTCTGGCGAGACGATCTGTAAATATAAAGAAGAGTACAGTGTACTGGCGAGACGATCTGTAAATATAAAGAAGAGTACAGTGTTCTGGCGAGACGATCTGTCAATATAAAGAATAATACAGTGTACTGGCGAGACGATCTGTAAATATAAAGAATAATACAGTGTACTGGCGAGACGACTCTGTAAATATAAAGAAGAGTACAGTCTACTGGCAAGACGATCTGTAAATGTTAAGAATAATACAGTGTACTGGCGAGACGACTCTGTAAATGTAAATAATAATACTGTTTACTGGCGAGACGACTCTGTAAATATAAAGAAGAATACAGTTTACTGGCGAGACGATCTGTAAATGTAAATAATTATACTGTTTACTGACGAGACGACTCTGTAAATATAAAGAATGATACTGTTTACTTGCGAGACGACTCTGTAAATATAAAGAATAATATAGTTTACTGGCGAGACGACTCTGTAAATACATGTACATGTATAAAGAATAATACAGTGTACTCGCGAAACGACTCTGTAAATGTAAATAATTATACAATGTACTGGCGAGACGACTCTGTAAGTATAAAGAAAAATACAGTTTATGGCGAAGCGATCAGTAAATATAAAGAATAATACATATTACTGGGCGCGGGAAAAATGTGCAATTTAAACCGATCATTTTAGTTATCTAAAGCATGGTGTCTGAATGGGGTTTACACTGTATAACAAATAAAATAATTACATGTAAATACATGTTAAACCTCCATTACGACAACTAGACTCTATATTTTATGAGATGATTACGACAGGTGACTGCTTAATGTAAGGTGACAGTAAACTGTTTTACTGTCACCTTGCTTCAAGTTGTAACTTGTCCCAATGCAATTAATTACTACATGTAGCAGCCTTCGTTATAGTGGTCGTAATCCAGAGGTATATTACTTTAATAATATTTTTATGATTGGGAGAGTCTAACAGTATAGGTAAGATGCGGCGGCTAGTCTGAGTCAAGGGTGTTTGCAATGCAATAAGTATATTTTTCTCATGGCACGTCTCATACATTAAACATACACACCCCAACTTAAACTTAAACAAACCCCGCCTGATCTACACTGTTTTCAATGTCTGAGAGCATGTTACATGTTACATGTTTCACGTGGCTTCTTTCGTGGTATAAATTGTTGTTGTCAATGTACAGTAAACCCCCTCTATTACGACCACTGATTTGTGTTAGATATTAGATACACAGACAGTTGGTTGCTTAAAACAAGGTGAAAGTAAAACAGAAAGCTCAGGAGCTTTCTGTTTTACTTTAATCGTGTTTTAAGCCGTCACCTGTCACCCATGGTGGTCGTTATAGAGGGGTTTACCGTACTGCTAATGAAACAACGCCAATAGCTACAAATACTGTTTTAGAATATATTCAATCAAGTTGATCAATCGATGCTCCTCTTTCAGACCTGATTAGGTAAAACATGTCCTGATTTATTGACTTGTCTGATATTCTGTAGACAAGAGAAAATGCTGCCTGCATTACAATTGGCGCCTTTATGAATATTGAAGTATTTTCTGTATTAGCATAATTATAGACTTTTGTCGAACAGAAAATATAACTGGTGACCATTGTCAATAACTAGGAAACTACGTTGTATATATATTGTTTCACAAATAACATTGAACAAGATCAAGAAAGGAGATTTGAATGTTGATGTTGTTTTTTCTTTCATAGAAGTGACTTGGCCCATTCACTGCTGTTACGTCATCAATAATAAACAATTTCTCATATTAAAAGTTTAGTTATTTTAACTTAACTCATATATATATATATATATAACGCATATATGCGTCCTTTACCAAATATGTACATGTGAAGAGTATACTTGTCCTATGCAAACAGTGAAGTCCCTGATCAGAGGGCTCCTACAGGAGCCCTCTGATCAGGGACTTCACTGTTTGTCATTTTGAAATTTATTACAAAAAACAACCCTAAATAGTCTAAAATGGACCTGCCTTTATTGCAAACTGGAATTGTCCATTGGAAGTTTCAGGGGATAATGTGTTAAGAAAATATTTAAATGTTTATCAAATAGTTTGAATCCTGGTCAGACACCGCGTCACGTGGTGTGTGATCAGGCTCCAAACTGTTTGCTAGTCAAATAAGAATGATTCGTCAGAGCTTTCAATACGTTGTTATTTTCTCCGTTTTATTGCAATTGCGTTTGTGTTTTTTTGCGTTTAAACGGGAAAGGATAACGTTTTCTGCACTGTTTAACGATTTTTTTGAGGGGCCTCCGTGGCCTAGTGGTATAGTCACTGTGACTTACATCACTAAGCTCCTCACCGCTGTGAGTTCGAATCCCAGTAGGGTCGTTCGGATTTTTCATGTGGGGAAGCCTTCCAGCTGGCTTGCGGAAGGTCGGTGGTTCTACCCAGTTGCCGATTTGTGCCTGAAACAGTGCATAAAGGGTTTCTGGGGTCTTCCTCCACCTATGATTAGCTGGACGTCGCGATATGACTGAAATACTGTTGAAAGCGACGTAAAATCAAAAACAAATCAAAACAAAAAAAGTTTAACGATTTTTCTTCTGACAAGTTGCCTTAACCATTGTACTGAGTACGATCAGGCTGATATTTGCAATTATTTTAGATCCTGACCAGAAGCAGCGTTACGCGACTTCTGATCAGGATCCAAACTGTTGACCACCAGCGTTGATGCAAAAATGTCAAAGATTGGAATTATATTTATGAATGCAGACAGCTATATTTCCAAACCAAAACTGATAATATAGTGCAAAGTGTTTTAGCACATTGATCTCTTGCGACGAAAATGCTCTACATTTACAGTGCTCCTCTGAACAACAACATCGAATGGGAGACAAAGATTATGCGTGTTGTTCGAAGGGAATTGTTATAGGGAGTGAACATTAAGACTTGCTTTACATTGGCCAACAGCTTGAATCCAGACCAGACGCCGCTTAACGCGACGTCTGATCTGACTTCAAGCTGTTAGTCACTCGTTATTATATTTCTTCAGTAGTATATGGGTCTCTTTTAAAGAGACCCATATACTACTTTCTTCTATTAAAAGGTCCACTCATAAATCATGTTATTTGGAGAAACAACAGCAGACGATAATTTCAAGCAGACGATATTGCAGCAGCGAAAGTGTTATAACAATTGTTTGGGGTAACAACTACAAGCGTTGTTGTAAGGATGGAAACGTTGTACAGAAATCTATTACAGGGAGGGACAACTGTTGTGCAAAGTGTTTTAACACATCGAAATCTAGCGACGAAAATCTTCTACATTTATAAATATTATGCTTGTAAAGAGTACGCTTGTCAGATGCAAACAGTGCAGACCCTTATCAGAGGGCTCCTTCAGGAACCCTCTGATAAGGGTCTGCACTGTTTGCATTATAGCGATACGTATACATATTGCATAAAACAACCCTTAACAGTTAAAAAAATAGACTATAAAGTTCATTGAAACTGTAACTTTACATTTAAAATTTCAGAGATGAGTGTCCCTGGAGGAAAAAATGTAATTATAAAATTGACATCTCACAAGTCTTAATTATGCTGAGTTTAAAATCTCTTCGCAGACGACATAGATGAAGCAGGCAGCATTTACGGTCGGCTGCAAATGAATCAAGCTATTAATCAATGTCACTGAAGTCGACGTTTTCCCGCGTTTTATCCTTATCCTACTATATTCTCGTCTGCTCAAAAAACATTGTCGTCTGCGAACATGAACAAATATTGTAAATTTATATCATTTAAACTGTAAAATGTTTTTCCGATGACAATGGAACTTTGATCCTGCTCAAATGTCAAAGTAGCTTCGTGTGTGATCTATAACCGAACAGTTTTGACATGCTAAGTCAAGGATTTTTTCTATACGAGCTAGGGAATTATTTATTCCGGCAGGGCTATAGTTAGATCGATTGTGTGGTTAAAGTGCCAGGAATTTGACAAAAAAGTTCTAAATTGGATGTTTCCCAAATATCGTCTGTTAACTCTTTCACCCAATTAACATTTTAATGGACAATTCCAATATCCAAAATAAGTATAAATCATGTATTCCATGTTGGACTTGTTAGACTTGATGTTCAGTGCAGACCATGGTCAGAGGGTTCCTGCGAAACGCTTTGCAATAGATATCAAACAGAGCTTAAAGGCAACACATCAGATTTAAGGCGTCTTGACTGAAGAAATGTATTTTTGAGTGTCAAACAGTTAGGATCCTGATCTGACGGCACGGTACGCTGTTCAATCGGAAACCAAACTGTTTTTAGAATTATTCCATTGGCGCCTATGTCGGTGAACGTATGTAACGTTTTAAATACCATGATTTTTGTCGTCTGTTTTGTCGCATATTTAGTGATTTGGCATTTTGGCTAAAGAAGTACCGATGTGAGTCTCAGACAGTTTAAAGCCTGTTCGAGAGGCTTCGCGTCTGATCAGCAATAAAACTTTATAAAAGTCCATTGTGATCGCCTATACAGTGGAGAAACTGTTATTCTTTCCCAATAAACACGTTTACGCTAAAACTATTATTTGCAGTGCAAACAGTTTGGAGCCAGATCAGACGCCGGGTAACCCGGCGTCTGATCTGGCTCCAAACTGCTTGCCACCAACATAAACATGAATTATCAGAAGTGTCCAAAAGTTGTACTTTTCTACGTTTTATTGTTTTGCGTTTGCGTACGTTTGCGTGAAAGAATAGCAGATTCTCCACTGTACCAGAGAAAGAGTTTATATTCTTGACAAACATAATCATTTGAACACTTACTGTCACGACGTCATTAAATTTAAACCATAGTCGTCTGGTTTTATTTATCAAATTCAAATTTTAGGTACAATGTATTTTGACTTAAGAAATATTAGAATGAGTGTCAAACAGTTTGGATCCTGATCAGACGCCGCGTTACGCGGCGTCTGATCAGGATCCAAACTGTTTGCAAATAAATACCCGGGGTAAGACAGCGAAAAAAGGTTAAGGACTCTTCTAGCACGGCAAATATTAGATTGATAAAATTGCAGAGGATAGTTTAAAAAAACAGACGATAATAGGAGAGGTTGAAGAAAGCAGAGGGAAATGAAGCAGACTTGGTGTATTTTGTATTCAAAAGTAGAATATTGCCAGGTTGTATCGGGAAACAACAAAAGGAGAAACGCTGACATATTTGGTATTCATTCAATTCGACGGCAAATACCGCCCTGGGATTTCATTTTGCACGATATTGAAATTGGTATTCAACAGAACGTCTTTCTCACTGCAACATGGTGCAAGGGTGTTTCGTAGGGAATTGACATTTTTTCGACCCTCTCAATCGAAAAGAGAATAAAACCATTATATCACGATAGTAAAACAATGAAATAATATAAGGCATATCACGGTTTTAAACCTTTCACTCTCAATTACGCCTTAAAGCGCGTTTGCAAACAGTTTGGGTCCGCGTATCGCGGCGTCTGATCAGGACCCAAACTGTTATACACTCGTATCGATATTTTGTAAGTCCTACAACCATAAATTTAACTCTGAAACGTGGCTTGCAGACAACATTACTGAAGCTGACGACAATAAAGCGGTGAAGGGGTAAAAATATCCCGAATAATTTTATCATGAAAGGGTTAAAGACAATCCAATGCTAACCGTTTGGGGGTAAATCATATGTCAACTCTTTCAGCGTTTGATCAGGCTGCAAACTCCAAGTCTTGTCCATTATTGAATATTTAATATTGTCACTTTTTAACAATATATTGCCAAAATGGAAAGTAGTGAAGATCATAGTCAGCGGGCTCCTTTACCCTTCTAATCAGGATCTTCACTGTTTGCATATCACAAGTACATTCTTTACAGACTCACTGTTACTTAAGACGAGTAAACTCGTTGCTACGATTGAATGTGTTAAAATAACCTTTAATATTTTCATAAATCTATTACTTTCTAAGTTTATACTTTAATCAACGTAAACGAATTTTATACAGCATTTGCTACAATTTACGTCTGGCCAACTGGATAATGTGAGTTTTTTCGCGCTGTATATTACAGTGGATAAAACGTTATTTTTTCCTTATAAACTCGTTTACGCTAAATCTATTAATTCGAATGCAAACAGTTTGTAGCCAGATCAGACGCCGGGTAACCCGGTGTCTGATCAGGCTCCAAATATTTTGCCGTCCAGGTAAAAATCAACATTCAGAATTGTCAAAAAGATGTCATTTTCTACGTTTTAGTGTAATGCGTTTGCGTTTTGTTTGCGTTTAAACGGGAAAGAATAACGTTTTCTCCACTGTAACGGATGTGTTGCGGACCCCATGGGAACTTATCATTCTCAAATTCACAATGGTTATTTTGATCGTTTGAGCGCTGAATAAATTATCGTATGGTCAAATAATCGTCTGTGACAGCTTCATTCTTCTCTATATTTGCAGATACAATGCTCCCTCCCTATAACGGCCATCCGAGTAACGATTCCCTCCTTAAAACCACAGGTACTTGACACATACTTTATTATCTATGAACCCCCTCCCCCCTTAAAAAAAAAAAAAAAATTTTTTTTTTTTACTATACTTCTATTACAAGGTAAACAGCGCAATTCGACACCTATTCTTTACTATCGACTTAAACTGATGCTAAAATAGACTCGATCGCCGATATTCTCTTGTGGTATCCTCGGGAAAGGATTAATTTATAAATATCTACTTTTTATTTCATCAAATTCCGTCAAATAACGCCACAGTACGTGAATTATAACGAAAATAAGCATCAAAAAGTTTTTTGTCGTTTTCTTGGTACATAGCAACGAATGTACATGTAGGGGTGATCTGTTATTTGTCCACAATAAACGGCCTATGCCACTGGAACTTTCACCAAATATTATAAATCATCTTTAAATGAAATATTATCAGTTTTATATAATTTACATAGAATGCAAAATTAAAAGAAACTTTACCTGTTTAATTTTGACCAATGAGATCGCTCCGTTCATTCGATTCATTCCGGTATTCAAAATGGCATTGAAAATGAAATGAGTCTTTCACTTGTCAATTTCGTGCCAAATTACATGTATATTTCATATAGCTGATAGTGAAGAGGGTCATGTTCCGACACAAACGCATTTGCTCTAATGAAATTAGGTGAAAGTTCCAGCCGTAAAGGCCGTTAAATGTGCAAACCGACTAGATTACCCCTTATTTTGGGCAATAAATTCTGTACCAAGAGAACGACATAAAACTTTTTGAAGCTTATTTTCGTTATAATTCACGTACTGTGGCGTTATTTGACGGAATTTGATGAAATAAAAAGTAGATATTGATAAATTAATCATTTCCCGAGGGTACCACAAGAGAATATCGGCGATCGAGTCTATTTTAGCATCAGTTTAAGTCGATAGTAAAGACTAGGTGTCGAATTGCGCTGTTTACCTTGTATCTATAATTTTTTTTTTTTTTTTTAAGGGGGGAGGGGGTTCATAGATAATAAAGTATGTGTCAAGTACCTGTGCTTAAAACAATGCTTGCCGCTGTCCCACAAAACGAAAATTATCTTTAAACACTGTTACTGCTACACAATCGTATGCTAAAAATTGCCGTCTGTTGTTTTGTCTCAAAGTTACATAATGAACAATTTGAAAGAAAACAATATAATGACGAGCGGCAAACAGCTTGAATTCAGATCAGACGCGGCGCCTGATCTGGATTCAAGCTGTTTGCAAATGTAAGCTAAGTTGTGCTTATCTGTTTCAGATCTGGTGCTGTCGAGGAGAAGGAGCATTGTACACTGGATATACAGTGGAGAATCTGTTATTCTTTCCCGTTTAAACGCAAACGTACGCAAACGCAAAACACTAAAACGTAGAAAATTGAAACTTTTGGTCAATTCTGATAATTCATCTTTATCTTGGTGGCAAACAGTTTGGAGCCTGATCAGACGCCGGGTTACCCGGCGTCTGATCTGGCTTCATACTGTTTGCAGTGAAAATAATAGTTTTAGCGTAAACGCGTTTATTGGGAAAGAATAACGTTTTCTCCACTGTATGTTATAATTGTTTCCCGTTTAAACGAAACTAAACACCAACACGCCTTTCCAACACAATGTAGATACTTGAATAAAAACAACATCCGAATTAGTTACTTAAAACTGAGTGGGATACAGAGTGTAGTTTGATTCGATACCGTTTTAATAAAGAACACCAGAGAGAACATTTTCTCACATAACCACCCTTGTTTTCTATAGCGAACAACGAGTGTGAGATCAATTTGATACGTCACTATAACGTCACTATTTATACAGGCATTTTGACGTCACCGGGATTCCAAAATAATGCCTATCGCTTTGAAAAATAGCTTAAAATCGTAGGTTATGTGAGAAAAGGAATCTGTCACTCGTCAATGTTTAAGACAAGTTGATCTCATACTCGGCGAGAATAGAAAAGTTATTAAGCTCGGCAAGGCTCGCTTAATAATATTTCAATTCTAGACTCGTTTGAGATCAGATTGTCTATATCATCGACTCATGACGGATCCTATATATCCTATAGTGACACCCAACTGTTTATTAAGTCAATACCTCAACATGTTTTTTTTCATATCTTATATAAAATAAACTTAAAGAGTTTGTCAAACATTTCAGTTCCAGATCAGACGCCGCGTCACGCGGCGTTTGATCTGGAACCAAACTGTATGCGAATATCAGTCAAGTCGCGATCGGCAGGATAAAGGTTCAGTTACACGTTTCGTTATTTTATTTTAAGCCTCAAGACACTAAACATTGGGTAAAAGCAAAAGTGTTAATCCAGATCAATTTAATCATAAAGCTGTAAAGGTCTACAGTGTTTATTATACTAAAAAACAGTCTTTGGAACCAGTATAATTTATATTTTGTGCGAAGCGAATCAATTCATGAATTTTAATGTAGACGTCGAGTTCTACAGAGCTAAATTTTGATAGGTTTTGCATCCACAATGTGGATTAGAAATCTTATTATCTAGAATATTTTCATTTATATGCAGACACTGTTTATGGTACTCCATGGCAACACCAACGATTGTTATAAACCCATCGTTGGTACGTAGATCACGTGCAGGGGAAATATGCCAGCATCGAATACAAACTCTATACTAAGTAACCACTCAATAATTAAACGCGGATATCTCTATACACTGCATACTGTATAATGAATAACGAAAATAATGCAGAAAGCTCCCTTAGGAGCTTTCTGCATTAATCCTGTTCTGCATTAGTTTGTTACATGCATTAAAGAGTTCGATGTGTGTTTCTTTTCCTATTAAAGTGTTGCTGAACACAATAGTGATTGTACATGAAGCTTCATTCTAACAGCACTGCAGATTTAAACTCAGAAATTAATTAGTTATTCTATTGAGCCATATAACATCCCTCCGCGGGTATTAATTCGCCTATACGATCTTTATTAAACCCTATCGTGACATAATAGAACCCTGCGCTTCAAACTGCTGTGCGTAAAATGCAAATATACCATTGATTCTTTAATCAAGAAATCAAGAAAATAAATGTCAAACAGTTTGAATCCAGATCAGACGCCGAGTTACTCGGCGTCTGATCGGGATTCAAAATGTTTGCAAATGCAAATCAGATTGTACAAAACAGGGTAAGGATTAATGCAAAATAGACGGCGCGTAATAATCAATATTTGAATATGAACCAAAAGTAGCTATTTCCGGTATTGTATGAGGTATGTTCACAGGTTGCAGCGCATTTGGTTATTTTATTCCAATCTATAGAAAAGAAGTATTTTTACAATTAGTGTGTAATATTCATATGTATAAGATTACGTATTTAGCAAACACTTCGTGTAATTTATCAAATTGTCACATTACTACATGTATGCACAGAACCTGACAATAATACCTTTGTAAAGAATCTATATATAGGCTTCTGCTTCTGAAAAGTGGCTGATCATTTTTATTATTTTGATATTTGTTCAGATTATTGGCCCCATTCACTGCCTGTAAGTCGCTTGCTTAACCCATTACTCCATAAATACCCCTTTTGACGAATTTGATTTATTTCTCCACGGAAGCAAATAGTTCTACTTTATTAAGTCATGCGTATTCCCCATAAGAAATATTTTCTATATTCTAGCAGATAATAGGTTAGAGCAAGCTGAATATAAAGCAGCATGCTCCTTAAGGCGTTTTCTGCTTTTCTTTTAATCTTCTTTAAGTGGAAATATTTTCCCTAATCTAGAAAAAGGATTAAAGGTTAAAAAAGTTGTCGACTGCTTTTAGATCTCAAATATAAAGTATGTCATACCGACATAAGAATTATTTCAATGAGTGTCAAACATTCTGGTTCCTGATCAGACACCGCCTAACATGGTATTTGATCAGAATAAAACTGTTTGTGAATGATTTGTGCTATCTGGGTCAGGAGTTATGCCGTGATAACATCACGCGTGACAATAGCCTATTTCTCTGCATTTTCTCACATTTCTCAGAATATCGTGGTAATAAGGGTCGATTAAGCCAGCGTAAGATATAAATCATTTTGCTATTACAACCACTAAAGATGGATTGCTTTATGGTATAAAAGACAGAATATTATTAAAAGCAAGTGAAGGTAAAACAGAAGGAATCTTCAGGAACTTTCCGCTTTGCTTTTATCTCGCGTTACGCTTTCGGCTATCTTATAAACATTACATGTACCAATAAAGCATTCTATTCATTGATTGTTCACGCGGGTGTTACCTCATTACCACTTAGCCTGTTTCTAGTATTAAAGATAAATGACCACTTAAAACAGGTTGAAAGTAAAGCAGAAGGCGCCTTAAGGCGCTTTCTGCTTTACTTTAAGCCTGCGTTAAGCTACCATCTGGTAGGATACAAAATATTGTTCATATGTGTGCATATTCAGAACTGTATAAATTGGAGCTATTTTCTTCATTAGAGGAATAAATTAAAGGCTTAAAAAGGCGTATTTATGGGGTTATGGGTTAAATATCTACAGGTTAAGCATGTATTAAAAGTCTGAGCTTAACCGGAAGCGATTGCTTCTGAAAGTCTGTGACGCGGCTGGTGATGTATAATATTCAAGTTTTTGTTCGAATTACGCTGTAACCCTCGCACTTTTAGAACAATTGAATCCTGACTACATGTCGTTTGCATTCAAAATACTGTCGACTTGCATTCCAAGATCTACTAAACTATTCTAATCTCAAGAAATATGTTCAATTTGCCTAAACAATTTAAATCATTAATGAGAGACCCCGAGTTACGACTGTTATTATTATTAATGTTTAATATCTAAAAGTTAAAGTCGATGCCTAGAGACAAAGTAAAAAACAAAAACAAAACAATGTTGCAATAAATCTGAACCTCAGAAAAAAATAGATTAAACTATTTGCGCCCAGTAGATTCTTCCATAGTAATATATTGGATTAGTCTTCTTTTTAATATCGAAGTGGTGCCTTGTCTAAATGTTCATTTCCGCATTATACGGCGTCTGATCAGAATCTACACTGTTTGCCTATGTCCCATATATCGGATCTTGCTTGGGCACAATTGGATTAACATTCTACACACTGTGTTATTGTCGTCTGCAAAAAGTGTCATCTGCAATAACTCTGAGCGTTGAATTATTTACGTTTGCTTTCAGAAAACATTACCAGAGTGACAAACAGTAACTCGGCGTCTCATCTGGAGCCATACTGTTTGCAAAAATGATCACAAAATCGACCACAAACTTTGGAGGATTAATCAACTCTACGTCTAGGCAAAATGCTATCTGAGACACGCATAACATTGGCTGAAACTGGCAGACAAATCTTCTTTGACAACTTCTGAAGACGACACAATTTGCAGACGAGAACCTAATAGAGTGCTTAACCTTTAAAACGCTATATGGATTTGTCGTCTGCAAAACTTCACCCTCTGCAACAATTTTCAGATTTGATTTTATGCTTATACTTTCTGAAAATACCACTGACGTTTCCAACAGTGTGGGTCCAGATGAAATGCCGAGTTACTCGGCGTCTCATCTGTATCCTGCTGTATGCAGTAGTTATTACAAATTCATCTGCATTATGCAGAAGATTAAATGGAAAGAATAAGTTTAACCAAGTGGGACCTGTGGTGAATCTTAGTGTCTCGTCATGTGTTATTGACAGCTTAGAGAGTAGAACTACAACAGTAATAAATAATAATAATAATAATAATAATAATAATAATTCTTTATTCAATCAGTAACTTGAATTAACACATTCCTCGTTACTCACACCATATTTACAGATGGCCAAAGTGGCCAAACAAACATGCATATAATAATAATAATAATAATAATAAAAAAGTATTTCAAATGATAGTAGATCTATTTTCGAAAATTTAGAATTTGAGGTTGAACTGCTATTTTCATGAAAAGAAAAGAAAAGACGTAATTCATTCCAAATATGACGCGTTAATGCTAAAAACATTATGTCCATTGCAAACAGTCTGGGGCCAGATCAGATGCCGGGGTATCCCGGCGTCTGGTCTGGCTCCAAAATATTTGCCAGTCATATTAAATTAATCAATATCTTTTTTTTAAATAGTAATTTTCTGCGTTTTGTTGGATTGCGTTTGCGTAATACATATTACCCACTGTACTTGTATGAATACATTCCTGTCTAGATATTATCTATGTCGTCTTTGATTTGAGCCTGCTGAAAAGTTATTTGACTGTTTGACTGTTAACAGTAGTCCCTCTCTACAACAACATCCAATGGGAGACAAAGAGTGTGTGTGTTGTTCGGAGGGGTGTTATAGGAAGGGAAAGTTGGCTTACATTTGCAAACAGCTTAAATCAAGTTGTTTGTAACTCGTCAATTTTTTTCTGTCAAAGTGTCCAATATGTGGCTTTGGGAAATAGAGCACACGACAATTTTTGGCAAATGATATTGCAGCCGGGAAAAGGTTTGACATACGTGGTTTGTTTGGCGAACAGTTAAAAACATTGTTGTAAGGAGGGAATCGTTGCTTAGATAGCCGTTGTAGGGATGGGGAACTGTACCATATTTACAATAGAAACTATGTATACACAACACTGTTTGCCAATGTAACGGTTTCTATAATTTATTTAAAACTTATTGGTTGTCGTTTTTTTCTATTATAGTCAGTCAGTTCACTATTCTTGCTACATGGTGAGGCACCTGTCTGTGTGTTACAGTGGATAATCTGTTATTATTTCCCGTTTAAACGCAAACGTACGCAAACGCACGCAAACGCAAAGCACTAAAACGAAGAAAATTACAACTTTTGGACAATTCTGATAATTCATGTTTATCTTGGTGGCAAACAGTTTGGAGCCAGATCAGACGCCGGGATACCCGGCGTCTGATCTGGTTCCAAACTGTTTGCACGGCAAATAATAGTTTTAGCGTAAACGCGTTTATTGGGAATGAATAACAGATTCTCCACTGTACATGGTGAGGCACCGGTCTGTGCGTTAATGTGGCTAATAAAAGACAGCCACGAGAGACTAAATTAGGGCAATATTTGTAAGTAGATAAGCCGTATGTGACAGGAAAGGGAATCTGACTTCCTTAAACAATGCCTAAAACACACAAAAAGAGACATTAGCAACCAGTGTAGGTCCCAATGCTCCTTGATGCCACATGGTTTGCTATTTCATATGCAATGTTCTGCTGTATATACAAACACAGCTGTGTCTTTATATTAGACCATCATGATAGTACATGTATATCTATTCGGAAAAATTCTAGCAAACTAGCACTGCCTTATGCAAACATTTTGGATTCAAATCTGACGCGAGTATTGTTCGATTTTTCTGACCTGTCGGAGTTATTTTTAGAACAGAATAGTTCATAATGGTAAATAGATAACAGGGTAACATCGGATCTATATACTATGGGCGTGTTCACCTGAAACTCGCGAGTCTAGTAGAGTTTACCAAATGACGTAAAATGGCGCTAAAATCTGAATGCGCACGCACTTTTCACCAGAACGACAAACCCTTCAGACGAGTAAGTAATGGGTCAAATTACGGCCTAAAACAAAATGGGAACCACGCCAACCCGGACCAATAATGGCAATTGTATGATTATAATGTCGAACAATGCAACCCTAGGCTAACTATTTGTTACCTTATAGCACGGTTACAGGACTGTTCATTAAAACACTCTTAAACATGCGTAAGTTATACGGTATTTAGCTTTTTACTATTGGGATTTTGAGTTGTCATTTTCTGACGCCATTTTGAAACTCGACTAACCCTGCGCATGGACTGGGTTAGCCTAGAGTTCGGTTCAGAGGTCATATGACGTCATTCGAGTACGAACGCGGTTTGTTCACCTGTAACCTGAGGAACTCGGGTCGACTCGAGGATCTCAGGTGAACACGCTCATAGTCGTACACTTTGCAACTTTTGATAACATGATCCTCGTGCAGCAAGAGACCCTTGCGCTAACTTTACTGATATTTTATTCTTTCCCAACAAACGCATTTATATACTAAAACTATTATTTCCATTGCAAACATGTCGGAGCCAGATCAGACGCCGGGTTACCCGGCGTCTGATCAGGCTCCAACCTGTTTGCTACTCAGATTAAAAATATAATTAAAATTTCTTAAAGTAAATTTCCACAGTTTAGTGCATTGCGTTTGCGTTAAACGGGAAAGAATAAGGTATCCTCTACTGTACATTGCGCACAAAAATTACAGCTATCCGTATCATTAACCGTATGTAGATAAAACTCATCCCTTTGAAAGTTTTAGAATGTTCCAATCTAAAAATAACTCCGACAGGTCAGAAGAAAACACTAATAGGAACTTCACAGAGTTGTACCCTGGGCTCCAGGTAAGGCCAGTATTTAACAAACTAAAATATTTAGTTCTACACTAAACCCTGGGGTGTAACTACTCATAAGAATCCTCTCTTTGAGTTGCATGCTATTTGGAGTCTGGGGTTTGGCACCATACTGTTTGCAATGAAAATGAATGTTTCAGCATTGGGAACGAGTAACGTTTTCCCCACCGTAGGCGCTTGAAAAATGGGAAAATAAAACGTGTAAGTGAGCAGCTTTAACCACTATGCAACACAGACTCCCTCGGTAGCTGTTGGCATTAATGGCCTTAAATTGAATAATCACATTACTTCTGTGTAGTACATAGCAGACAGCTCGGATACTAAACAGACATAAATGTCTTGTGGTAAAGTCTAGATCGAACAGGCAAATACCAGTTAACATTCTAAGTAACTCTAAGATTGCTAAGCACCAAAGGTATAACCTTCATACAGTGGAGAATCTGTTATTCTTTCCCGTTTAAACGCAAACGTACGCAAACGCAAAGCACTAAAACGTAGAAAAGAACAACTTTTTGACAATTCTGATAATTCTTGTTTATCTTGGTGGCAAACAGTTTGGAGCCTGATCAGACGCCGGGTTACCCGGCGTCTGATATGGCTCCAAACTGTTTGTAATGGAAAACATAGTTTTAGCGTAAACGCGTTGATTGGGAAAGAATAACAGATTCTCCACTGTAGCAACCAATGCATCGGCCCTATCACTTTCTCACTTTCTCACTTTCTACTGTTTTGATCAATTTCAACAAAAAAATCAGGAGTTGTAGCTCAGGTTATAATGTGACTTCTGCATGTAAATGTCCCATGCAAGTACACTGGTGAAAAGTATAAAATAGCACTTATTCACAGAAAAATGCAAACGTAACAAATAAAAATTGTGTTTTGAGTAAAAGAGCATGGTTTACACTTCAATAATGGAAACAATTGAACATTGAAAAGGTTAAACATTGTTTTTACCAACGAGTAACATCTCGAAGAACATTACATGTAGAATTCAAATGATTTGAAAATTGTAAAAAAATTACATTTTGATAATTTCCCGGGTTTCGCCTACCGGACGTAGACATGCATGTTTAATCAGTAAAATGAACCCTTGGAAATAATATCTCTTAACCCTTAGCCTGCCAGTCACGACTATAGCTCCATATGCAAACAGCTTGGATCCGGATGAGACGCCGAGTAACTCGGCGTCTCATCCGGATCCAAGCTGTTTGACACTCGGACAACATTTTCAGCAATTTTGAGCAACTTTGAAGCACTTTGAAACTTGAAGCAGACGAGAAATATAGCAGACGACAATTTATTTGGCGGGCTAAGGGTTAATTGGGCAGGAATCAAAAAGTAATGTTGGAAGATATGAGGTGAGAAGAAATAGGTTCAATACATTGGAACCTATGGAGGTTTTACCCTTGGTGCTTAGCTAACTTTGAGTAGATCTAGCATGTATGTACATATACAAGACTTACAAGTACAGTTTAAAAAAAGATACGGTATTTTCAGACAGGCGACAGTTGTCTGCCTAAAGTAAGATTAAAGTAAAGAAAAAAGTTCTAAAATAAAGGTTCTACTTTACTGGCATCTTGCTTTAGTTCAAGGTTTGTCTTTAACATCACTATAAAGCCATCTATTGTGTAGTAGGGATGAACTGTACAGTGCTCCATCCCTACAGCAACCTTCCGTACAAAGAGTATCTCCTTACAACAACGCTTGCCGCTGTTCCCTAAACAAGACAATTATGTCAAACCTTTTCACGGCTGCAATATCGTCTTTTTAAAATTATCGTTTCTCAAAATTACATAAGAGTGATAGAAGACATATAATAACGAGTGACAAACAGCTTGAATCCAGATCAGATAACGCGTTACGCGGCGTCTGATATTGATGCAAGCTGTTTGCAAGTGTAAGCCAATTCTTAACTTTCCCTCCCTATCACAACCCCCTCCGATCAAGACACATACTATGTGTCTCCCATTGGTTGTTGTTGTAGAGAGGAAGCACTGTATTTGTATCTTTATGTCAAAAGTACTACGCTCCTTGTTATGTAGCACTTTGATCAACCCCTTCTATGCCAAGGCGTCATTTACTTTAAATAATTTTCGTCTGCTTTTATCTTTCAAAATTAAAAAAAAAAGAGAATTGGCTAAACTAATTTTGTAATGAGTGTTAAGCAGTTTGGATTCTGATCAGACGGGGCATAACCTGCTCGGAATAGGGCAATAAATGGGTTAACCATATACATGCGTACGTTGTATTATTCAAGGATTCGGATGGAGGGTGCCAATGGAGGGTATCGGGTGTCTTTACATACATATCCTCAATGTACAGTTTCCCGTTTTTTAACGCAAAAGCATTGCATTAAAATGTAGAAAAATGAAGAAAATTAAAAGTTTTTGACAATTCTGAAAGTTCATTCTAATCTGAATGGCAAACAGTTTAACCCTTTGAACCCTAGTCCCGCATTTAGTCGTCCTTTTCAAACAGTGAACATGTGAATAGTACATTTGTCCTATGCAAACAGTGAAGACCCAGACCAGAGGGCTCCGAAAGGAGCCCTCTGATCAGCGTCTTCACTGTTTGTCATAATGCCAAACATTGACAAAAACAATCCTTAAAAGTCAGAAATGGACTAGACTAAAATGGAAACTGGAATTGTCCTTTTATAGTTTCAGGGAGGAAATAGTTAAAGCCTGATAAAACGCGTTTATTGGGGAAAATAACGTCTTCTCCACTGTACAAACACCTGCATGTAATACTTTCACTATCTCTCTGACTATAGGAAATATTGATGTATAACACAAGTGTTCATATAATAGGCACTAACGGTAGTTATGGCTTATGGCCTTGGGAATAAAGTATCGTTATGATCACAATTTTGAAGATTGCAAATCATGAAACCGAAAGTAGCTATTTCCGGCGTTATATGAGGTACATTGAAAGACGGTAGCGCATTGAGAAACCACTATTCTATCCCGGTAAAACGAAACGAAATATAAACGCAAGTACAATAACGATATCGGATTTGACAACATGGGCGATTTCTTTTAATCCGGGAGGAAAACAGTTTGAAGCCTGGTCAGAAGCAAGGTCTCTCAGCTAAGTTCTTTCGTCATTTACAAACGAATCTCGTCTGCTACTATTCCAATATTAGAACTTTCTAAATTTCGACTGAAAAAAGGGTCAAACTGTCAAACAGTTTTGGTTACTCGGCGTCTCATCTGGACCCATACTGTTTGCAAAAATAATCACGGTTTCGCCGATAGTGTGCAAACAATTTACAGGAACGGAAAGTCAAGCATCGTCTCAGCAGACGAACTCACTATATTTTCTTGTTGCATTTATGTTGTTCTGGTTATAAAACAGTCTGAAAATGTGAAAAGAGGAGGTTATTGAGTTTTACATTTATTTATAGTCTGCTTAAGATGCTTTTAAACCCTTCAATGCCTTGGTTTTGGCTGTTTATACTATTGAAATTCTTGTCTGCAGTTTTGTTCATTTACATTGTTTGGCATTTTTATTTGCAGAAACATCAAACATAGAAACACATTTTGGATTTGGACTAGGTGCTGATTAACATGGAGTAAGATCTCGATCCAAACTGCTTGCAATAATTTATTGAGAGTGAGGCTGAGCTAGGCTGTAAGTGGTTTAGAAATAACCCCAGCATTATAGAGTTGTTTTTGTCAATAACCTGAAGTGGTATAGCAGTGATAGGTAAGCATGGATTCTGCAAAGAGTAAACACGTAATAAAACTGATGGTTTTCTTACATTGAAAAAGACGGGTTTCTTTCCCAAAATCAACGCGTTTATATTATAACGATTGTTTCTATTGCAAACAGTGTGGAGCCTGATCAGACGCAGGCGTCTGATCAGGCGTCACACTGTTTGCAGTGGACAGAAGTGTTTTAGCACTAATGTATTCACCACTGTACATATACCCTCAGTTGGTGTAAGACTCGATCATTTTCCTGCTATGTTAACCGTTTACTCCTAAGATAAAAAATTTACGCCTTTAATATATTCCTGCACTAAAAACCAGCTTCACCTTAAATAGTCATACTTATGCACTATTAGAAATAATTTATATATCACAGTAAATGGTATATGTAGGTTAAATCAGGTTGAAAGTAAATCAGAACGCGCCTGAAGGCGCATTCCGATTTACTTTCAACCTGCCTAAATGCATGGTTACGTGTCTTCAAAACTAGAACTCTGCCATGGGATAAAGGGATAATAGAGGTCTATATCTATGTTATATTAAAAGCTGACGCCCCCGGATTGAACAGATGCAAACACATGTTAATGATTTTTCAAATGAGATAAGTAGATACAAGCAGATGTTAATTACATTTTCGATGTGTTGTTTAATAAGATAAGATAAGATAAGATTTTATTTCCACCTTTAGACTAACAAGTCCATGAGGTAACACATTCAATACATTCATCAAGATGACATTGATCAACAGAAGTAATCTATATCATTCAAGCTAGTTTTCAATGCGTACATATAAATTTTCAGCGATCTAGCCACCCTGAAAAAGTTTGTTCTAAAAATAATTAGACTGCAGACTGATACAAGTCATCTGCAAACAGTTCAGACTAGGGTCAGACAGTTCCTTCTATGGAGACTCTGTCTGATCTTTGGTTACTCTGTTTACCAAACACTAAAATCTACCTTAAGTTACAAAGCTGCAGTACTTTTTGAAATTGTTATTGTAATAAATATTTTGAAAGGGAAGCTGTATGGTGACTAGATCTAGATCTTATACTGAAACTGTTCTCATTTACAATGCAAGTATAAGTACAAATGAATTGTTATTTATCATAAATGCTTTTTATATAGTCATAGACTGTTATTATTTCAATGCTCTTAAAGTAATCAATGAAATATAAACTCAAAAGCTCTAAACTTCGTTCTTGATTTATCAACTTTTTCCAAGAGCAAATTTCCATTATCTCTTGAAACTGTGTCCATCAATCTAGAACCTCTACTATGAATCATCTGGAAACAAGTTTTGTTTTTGTAGCGGAGAAGGTGTATATGTAGGCTATTTATTTATATAAACTTAGCCTTGTGTAACTTTATAACTTATAAAACGACCAAACAGAACGCACAACGTATAGTTCTATGGCATACTTTTCTACCCACATAAAAGCTATAGTTCTGACAACGTATCAACAACAAATTCAGTAATATATAGAACTAGTAACATCTGAACAAATGCATGACATAACAAATGCATGACAATGCATGAAAAGCATTATATACAGTAGCCATTTATTCTATTATCATAATGAGAGATCTTCGCATTAGATAACGTCACAACTGTCAGTAGAATTGATTTATGGTCCAAGGGACGCAAACCCTATAATTAAATTTAAACCTGACGCGATGAACTTATACCCCCTGCAATATCATCGCGCTGCATGCACCAACAATGTGTCCAGAGATACCCGTATCTTATAGATTCAAGTGTCATGTTCGCCGGCTCAGCCGTTGATCTTGGCGATTTAATTAAAAGTTTTCGTGAGAAAATGAGAGTATCTTAAACGGCAGCCGGTTAACGAGTGCAGCCCGATACATAATACAGGGAAACAATAGTAATATAGTAATTATACTAATAAGCTAAAGTCGTATATAGTTTTACCGAAGTGTCTTTATATACGATTCGCAGAGCCGTTCAGCACGTGTCCAATCCCTTTTAACCGTCACAGACTACAGCCGCTACAGTATACACACAGATTGGATCAAAATTAGATGCCGAGTTAATCTGCATCTGTTCAGGATCCAAACAGTATGCAAGTCTGATCAATATTTCTTCAACGAAACTTAATATAGACAATGAAATCAGCAATAATATTAACTCATTCACATCTTATACAGTGGAGAATCTGTTATTCTTTCCCGTTTAAACGCAAACGTACGCAAACGCAAAACACTAAAACGTAGAAAAGTACAACTTTTTGACAATTCTGATAATTCATCTTTATTTTGGTGGCAAACAGTTTGGAGCCTGATCAGACGCCGGGTTACCCGGCGTCTGATCTGGTTCCAAACTGTTTGCAGTAAAAATAATAGTTTTAGCGTAAACGCGTTTATTGGGAAAGAATAACAGATTCTCCCCTGTATGACTATTTAGGTTTTGTTTTTAAATTGCACCTCGTATTACACAATGACAAACAGTGTAGACTCTGATCAGGGTCTAAATTGTTTGCATAGATAAGTCTTCTCTTCACAGGTCCACTATTTATAAATGACGAGTATACTCGTCTCGAGGGTTGAATATGTTACGCAGACAGTATAATGACAGCGGAAGGATGACAATGTTAAAGCGACTTCCGGGCGATTTCCAGTGCCAGATACATGAATATTTATGAGCCGCGCCATTCGAACACCAGACTGTTTGAACTGCACATTCTAGCAGACCATATACCAATGTCATTTCTGGTTAGAATGCGTTTGAGTTTGGTCTACACTGTCAAATACTGTTAAACAAAATGTTGCATCTGCAAATGATTCCCAAACAGTGTTGATCCAGGATCGACACTGTTTGAAATAGCAAAAATTATATCCCCCCATGACGCAATTAACGTTACATGTATACCATAGAAACAGTAAACTTTCTTTCTGAACTTGAAAAGGGTTTGACTGAAAATTTATTTGTAGTATGCATAAAACAAAATGAATTTCATTTGTATGCTTTAATGATATGTGCTTAATTTAACTTGTCTAACAGTTTGAATTCTGATCAGATGTCAATTTTTTGTTATCGATTTTTAAAACAAGTTGTCTTTGACAGAATTTAGTCACAATGCATAATGCGAATATACTTCTAGCCATTAAAATACACCATGAATATTTAAAAGGTAAATACAGTAAAACGTCTCTATTACGGCCACTAAATGAGCTGAATAATTCGGCATTTTAGGTAGGTGACAAGGTGATTGCTTAAAACAAGATATAAAGTAAAGCAGAAAGCTTTCTGCTATACATTTTCTTGCTTTAAATTTTCACCTGTCTTTGATACCGTCAGTAGTTGTAATAGAGAAGTTTCACTGTATAGATTTTAGTTCCTAGACATATTTCTGTTACATGTAAGTCACATGGTAACTCCTAGACCTGTAGAACAATCAATTTCAATAGAATATTTCTAGGTGTATTTGACTGCAGTGGAGATTACTTTAATCTCTTCCGTTTAAGCAAACTAAACGCAAACGTACTGAAATAAATGGAGAAAATTACAACTATGATTCTGGCAATTGATTTTTGTTTTAGTTGCAAACATATTGGAGCCTGATCAAACGCCGGGTAACCCGGTGTCTGATCAGGCTCCAATATGTTTAAATGGACATAAATAAGGGTATTCGGATAAACGCGTTCATTGGGATAGACTAACGTTCTCTCCACAGTACCAAGTAATCGCTGCTTGGGCAAATGTAAATTTCTTTGGGTTGCATTATACTTGCAAAGTTGCAATGCAAATGGAATTTCTGTAAGGCGGGAAAACTATTTCGCCATTACCCTTCAACGCTTTATGATATCGTTTGCTGTAACCCTTTTAGCGCCACTAATTCGTCTGCTAAGACTCTTCTTTCTTTATTTTGCATAATATCCAATGATATATGAATGAATTATATCGACATAAATGCCAAACAAGTTGAGTTTTGATCAGACATTGGGTAACTCGCCATTTCATCTAGATCCAGACTGATTGATTAGGAAAGATATACTCTACTAGCAGCAAACTAGTTGATTAACCAGAAGGGTGAAACTGTAAGTACAATTGTATACAAAAGAATGTTGATATCTTTCCAGCATGTTCTCATAATAATTATCCCATTCTCATGCATCCTCAACTCATGAACGTTGCGTACCCCACAAATTAACATTATCAAAAAAGTGCGGCGTCTTATAATTTTCATAATTATGCAGTATCTCTTGCTTAATCACTTTATGTTGATTTTTCCCCAACTATTCCTTTGAAAAAAATAACAGTTTATTGAAGAAAAAATAAAAAAATAAACAAGAAGTGCATACTCCGATAAGAGGGCTCCTCAAAGGACCTTATTACCTGGTTCTACACTGTGATACCATACATATACCCATTTCCAAGGGTTCAATCTTTAAAACGGTCTCCAATTTAGTATAAACTGACATTTGACAACCAATCCTTATGTTGTGACGACTTATTACAATTGTCACCACATAGCGTATGGTAGAGCCATAAGGAACAAAGTATTTACAATACACCATACCCTTTTTCCGCTGCCACATGTACCTTTTAATCGCCCAATGCCTAAAATCTCAAAAGATTGGCATAAGCAAACATTGTTGACCCAGATAAGACAGCACACGGTGCGGAATACCTACAATCCTTTACGCTAATCACCAGGCCCATCTTACGAAACGTTGTACTACAAAAACGGTCGTAATTTAATACTTTAAAGTACAAATAATTTCTTATTTCTCCGTCTAATCCTGTTTTGTGATATCTCTTTGGAATCGTCTTGAAAAGACGATTCCAAAGAAATGTTACAAGACAGGATTAGATGGATAACTAAATAATAATTGAGAGTTTTATAATCTGACTCACGACAACATTTGTCGCACGACCTTTCGTAAGACAGGTCACTGATGTTCATAGCAAATCGTTTACCATCAGATCTAACGCTGAACAGCTTTACGTATTTGTCAACCTGCTTGAATTTAATCATCTAAATGATTTTTTATTTAAAAAAAACGTATCTTTCTTCATTCCATTACTTTAGGTTTGCGCTTATAGCTCCGTTTTAACATGAAATGCGCGACGTTTATACGGAGGTCTACATTATTTGCAATATAATGTGAGAATGTTTACTGATAACATTATTTTTTAACGCTCTTAAATCCTCCTATGAGAACAATGTGAGAATTCATTGCAATATTTAGAAAGAAAGTGGTCAACGACTGGATGTGAAGACTGCATTAACATGGCAGGGTGTAGGTTTAAAGTCACAAGTACGTATTATCCCTGAATGATTTCCAAGATCTATATGTTTGGTTAAGCTTGTCATTGACTTTTACAAACCGTTTGGGTTCAGATCAGACGCCGAGTAACTCGGCGTCTCATCTGGATCCAAGCTGTTTTACATTAGTTTGCAAATTTACTTCGTCTGAAATCAAAGTGAACTCCAAAATACGAAAAATAATAGCAGACGACAATTTTATAGCAGACGATAAAGAAGGATAAGCGTTTAATTGGTAACGACGGGCGGAGACTCGAGAGTGCTTCTTTGTCTGACAGCGCCTCAATAACATCGAAAAAGCCATTAAACCATTTCGCTGCCATGCAGGCATATCGTCTGCTTAATATATTTTGTCGTCTGCTTTTTCTCAAATTTAGATTTTATGCATTTTGACTGAAGAAATGTCGACATAAGTGACGAAATGTTTAAATCCTGGTCAGATTCAGAGTTACCCGGCGTCTGATCAGGATATAGTCTATCTGCAAACGGCATGGCACTCTTGGTAGGACCGTGAAGAGAAAACGTATTATTGGCCAACAGTTCTTAAATGCCAAATATTTCCAGAAAAATTCAGGGAAAACCCTTGCACAAGTCAAATAATATAAACATAGATACAGACATTTTATGTTCACTTTATATAAAGATATTATCGTGTATTTTAAGTGACTTAGTTATTCACACGCGAGAACATTAAATATTGCCACTACAATTCCATTAAGACGGAGCATTTATATCGTTACATAATGTATAGAATGTACACGTTTCTGGTAAATCCAAAACAAATACAAAGCATATACGGTAAAACTCCTTTATTGCGACATCTTTAAAGGAGGTGTATCATTTGTATGAAAGACAGGTAACAGTTGAAAGGAAGGTGAAAATCAACAAGAAAGCTTTCTGTTAAACTTTCGCCTTGCTATAAGCAGCCACTCGCCTTAAACACCTACAGTGGAGAAAACGTTATTCTTTCCCAATAAACGCGTTTACGCTAAAACTATTATTTTCACTGCAATCAGTTTGAAGCCAGATCAGACGCCGGGTAACCCGGCGTCTGATCAGGCTCCAAACTGTTTGCCACCAAGATAAAGATGAATTATCAGAATTGTCAAAAAGTTGTACTTTTCTACATTTTAGTGTTTTGCGTTTGCGTACGTTTGCGTTTAAACGGGAAAGAATAACAGATTCTCCACTGTATAACTTAACACAATTGTGTGGTCGTAGCGGAGGAGTTTTACTGTAGCTCAGATAATACCAAGATGTGAGTCTGTAAGTTTCACCCATTACCCCATAAATACACCTTTTAACGCCATTAATATATTCCTCCACTGAAGAAACATGTTCCAATTTATTCAGTTATAAATATGCACGATAAAAATATTTGTTATATTTTAGAAGATATTAGCTTAAAGCAGGCTGAAAAAAAGCATTCTGCTTTACTTTCAACCTGCTTTTGAGTGGTTATCTATCTTCAGAACTAGAAACAAACTATGGGGATAATGGGTTATGCTTATGCATGTAAATACCAAGCTAAATGGACAAGTTTGGTATCCATATACACCTTAACACTAAATACTGATGTGTCCATTTAATAGATACTATAGAATGACCTATGCCTAGCGTTAGCATTGTAATGCACGAGTGTGTAGCATTCATGCAATACGAATCATATTACATTGGAAAACCATGTTCAATTTTTGTCGGAGATATAATTTGTAATGCTGCTCAATGTATTGTTTAAACGTGGTTAGAACTTCCGCCTTCGGCACCATCGTCTGTGGATTCTACGCCAAAACCCTAGAGGAGTACCAGCAGACGCACAACTCTGCAGAAAGTGTGAACCGTATCAATAATGCAATGAGTTATATCACTATTTTGGGGGGTCAGCTAACAGGTTTGTCGTTTGATTGGCAATTGCCATAAGTTAGAACCAGAGGGGCCGAAACTTGCCTTTCCCCATTAATGCTCGGATATTGCAATGTACAGTGGAGAATCTGTTATTGTTTCCCGTTTAAACGCAAACGTACGCAAACGCAAAACACTAAAACGTAGAAAAGTACAACTTTTTGACAATTCTGATAATTCATCTTTATCTTGGTGGCAAACAGTTAGGAGCCTGATCAGACGCCGGGTTATCCGGCGTCTGTCTTGGCTCCAAACTGTTTACAGTGAAAATAATAGTTTTAGCGTAAATGCGTTTATTGGGAAAGAATAACAGATTCTCCACTGTACACGTTAATGCTGAATCATTCATCTTTCTACAAATAAATAGAATAATTAAAACTTTACAAGTGTCGAATTATTTAGACCCCGGTAAGAGGTTGGGCTACTCGATGTCCAACATGGATCCAGACAATACCCAAAATAAAGTAACACCGCTCTAGGCAGAGGAAAGGGTTTATAGGTACAGTAGAGAATACTTTATTATAGTCCCCGTTTATATGGAGATAGAAGTTTCATGCATGCAGCCCCAAAGCTCTGGAACAGTCTACCATCAGACATTAGAGATGCAAGCTCAGTTGCAGTTTTCAAAAAGCATCTGAAAACACATTACTTTAATATTTGTTATTAGAACACTGCTACCTATGCGATATGTTCTTGCTGTAGATGTTGTGGGTCCAAATGGGAGTTTCTGGAGTATTATCTGGTTTTCGGTCTCTTATTGAAATTTTAGTTATAGTCGCATGCTATTTTTCCTAGTTATGTTACATTGGGCGGCCTGCATTGGGCGTTCTGCTATTATTTCTATCAGTCGGCATAAAGAAGCCATTTGCTTCGTTGCTCTCGATTGTTGAGGTAGTGCAATCGCCGTTTTGGGGGGCTGTCTTCTGTATGTTTAGTGGCCTTCATTGGGCGCTCTACTGTTATTTCTATCAGTCCGCATAAAGAAGCCATTTGCTTCGTTGCTCTTGATTGATGGGGTAACGTGATCGCCATTTTTTGGGGCTGTCTTTTGTACGTTTATTATGTTTATTTTATATCTAATTGTGGTTATTTGTCTTTTCCTGGCGGCCTGCATTTGGGCGCTCTACTATTGTTTCTATCGGTCGACAATCAGAAGCCGGTTGCTTCATTGCTGATTGATGGGAGTAATGTGATCGCCATTTTGGGGGCTGTCTTTTTATATGTTTATTCATGTTTATTTTAGATCATATTGTAGTTATTTTGTCTTTTCTTGTTTGTAGGTACATTTGTGTAACTTCATGTGAAGCGCTTTTGAACGCACAACCCCTGTGTGAAAAGAGCGCTATATAATTCTGGTATAATAATAATAATAATAATAAAAACGCATTGCAATAACATTGAGAAAGGTACAGCTTTTGACAATTCTGATTATTCTTTTTTATCTGATTGGCAAACCATTTGGAGCCTGATTAGACGCCGGGTTACCCGGCGTCTGATATGACTCCAAATGGATTACAACTGAAATAATAGTTTAGCGTAAACGCGTTTAGTGCGAAGTAATAATGTCTTTTCCACTGTATAGTTTTAATGAAAGACCTCTTCCTTACACAAGTAGACTTAAATGAGTGTTTTCCCTATTTCATTTCATTCACTTTTATATGATCGTCTGCCTTGGATTGTGTTTTCTATGTTATAATTATATCAAATTTAGATTTTTGACTTGGTGGTAGAAGTATACCAGATTTTACACCTGACCGATTGATTCCCTATTCCATTTCATTCATTTTCTGCCTCAGATTTATGTTTTCTAATAAAGTTAATCAAACTTAGATTCTTGACTTGATGGTAGAAGTATACGCATGTCAAAATGATTGAATCCTGAGATCCTGACCTAGAGGGCTTCAGGGCTGCCATAATTTGACATAAAAAATCCTAAGATTTCCAAATTTGCATTTTTCAAGTGCGTACCTTTACCCCATCGCCTGATTCTAGTTTTTTTGACACGTGGCTGCTTAAAGCAGGCTGGAAGTAAAGCAGAATGCGCCTTAAGGCGCATTCTGCTTTACTTTCAGCCTGCTTTAAGCTACCATGTACTGGGGAAAAATCCGGAGATTTAGGAAAAATCCGGAGAAATGGCAGCCCTGGGGATTGAATCCTGATCAGGTTAATTGGCACCTGACGTGGATCTTAACAATTCGCAAATGTCAGTTACATGTATTTTGCAGTAAATTGTTAAAGTATGGCCTAGTGCCAAGCATAAAGGAAGCAAAAATAGGCAAGTAATTCATGTTCCTGTTTTCAAATTGCATTGATGTTACTTTCGCAAATGCACGTAAAATTTAGGTCACACATGTGCAGCGGAGAATACATTATTCTTTCCCAATAAACGCGTTTATGATAAAATTCTGATGGCCTCTGCAGACAGTTTGGAGGCAGATCAGACACCGGATAACCAACAAACTTAAAACAGCATAATTATTTACTTCAAATATTCGATTAGTGTCTGTCTAATAAAGCTTTTAACACGCCTTCTAATATGATTAAAGTCTGCATAATTATTGGGAAATATACACAGTGCAGTCAAACTATTATTAAGGCTTTGTATGCTGGGTAATGTTTTCGTCTGCAACATTTGTCGTCTGCTACTGTTCTAAAAATAGAATTTTCAAAATATCTTTACAGAATAGCATAGTTAGCGTGTCAAACAGTTTTGATTCTGATGAGATGACGTGTTACGCGGCGTCTCATCTGGATCCAAACTGTTTGCAAAGGTAATCACTGTAGGATATATCAGCCGCTATAGCATGACAAGAGTTAAAGTGTTATGTGGCAGAATACAATCGAAAAGGCTATAAATTTGGAGCCAGATCAGAGACCGGCGTACACAAGATTCAAACTACATGTATTCGCTATTCAGACTTATCGTTAACATTGTCCAAACGTTGTCATTTTATCATTTTCTTTTGCATTGTATTTGCATTTAGTTACATTGCAACGAAAAAAATAACATTTATGCTGTCGTATTTTATCGTGCTTAAGCAGTCAACTGTCAACTTCCAAAACCAATTTCTCCATGACCTGTTTCTAGTTTTGAACACAGGTGACCAATTGAAGCAAGTTAAAAGAAAAGCGGAATGAGCATTAAGGCCCATTCTGCTATAATGTCAGCCTGAGTTAAGCTACCATATGCTAGAATATAGAAAATATTTCGTATGATGCATATGTATGACTGTTTTTATATTTGCATTGATGAAAAACTGAGTATAGTTTAAATCAATAAAATATCTATCTATCTATAAAGTGGAACTACATACATGTATATTATCTTCTGTGGAAGAATAAGTTAAAGGCGTAAAGGAGCGTATTTATGGAGTTTTGATTTAAAAAGATCTCACTATCTCCTCAATAGGTATCTGGTTACTTCACACAAGTTTATCTGTATGTTCCTACAGGGCAAGCGCATTCTGCTTTACTTTCAATCTGTTTTAAGTAATCGCGCTTGAAATATAGAAAATATGGAAATCTTAGGATTTTTCATTATCAACTTTTGGCAGCCCTGTTCCTATACATAGTGATGATATGTCATATCACTAGATCATCAGACATCGATTAGAAGACCTTTCCATTTGTAATAAATACAGTAAAATATCTCTAGTACGACCTTTAACCCTTTCCCTGATAGAAGCGACTTTTAGCACATGCATTTTATTCATCCGCTGAAGAAAATAGTTCCAATATAAACCGTACTGAATATGTGTCATATTTAATACTTTCCTTATTCTAGCTGGTAATAGCTTAAAGCAGGCTGAAAGTAAATCAGAATGCGCCTTAGGGCGCATTCTGCTTTACTTTCAACCTGCTTTAAGTAGTCACCTATCTTCAATATTATAACTAGGCTATCAGGTAAAGGGTTAATTAAAGCAAGATGAAAGTAAAGCAGAAATCTCCCACAGGAGCTTTCTGCTTTACGTTCACCTTGCTTTAAGCAGTCACCTACTTTTAGCACCAAATTAGTAACCTCATTCAGTGGTTGTAATAGAGAGATGTTATTGAAACTGTCTATTGGCAAAACCTGGCAGAATACCTAACGTCTGTTTAGATTTTGTTGCTGATGGGCAAACCCTTATCAAGCTACATTTATTCGTTTGCTTGAGAAATGTCGTCTGCAAAATAAACCTTTACTTTCGTGTTTTACCAAGAATGAAAACCTCAAGACCGAGTCTCAAACAGTGGTTTGTAGATACAGATTGAACGACGAGTTAGTCGGAGTCTGAACTGCACCCAAGTTGTTTGTAAATATTTAAGGAATCACATGTAGGGTTAAAACGAAACTAATATACCGAAGCCATTCCATATTTCCCTCTAGACGGAAATGGCCGTCTGCTTAAAATGTATTAGTCTGCTTAAAAATAAGCTCGACTAGTCTTAACCCTTTACCCCATAGCCTGTTTCTAATTTGGAAGACAAATGACCACTTAAAGCAGGTTGAAAGTAAAGGCGCATTCTGCTTTAAGCTACCATTTGCTAGAATAGAGCAACTATTTCTTATGGTACATATTCTTGGCTGTATGAATGGAAACTATTTTATTCAGTGGAGGAATAAATAAAAGGCGTTAAAAGGCGTATTTATGGAGTAATGGGTTAATTCTAGCAATCTTAGTGCCAAACAAACGCGAAACATGTACAGTGGTAAATACGCTATTCCTACCCATTTACGCGTTTGTCTATGCGTAAGAAACGCATAGTGAACGGTTAACGAACGCTTAACGAACTGTTAACGCCTAACGATCTTAACCTGTTTAAACGCGTTAATAAACGATTATACCAGAGATGCTGCGATTGGTGCTTCAGGTATCCGTTTCACGCGGAGATTTCGGATCTTATCGACAGGCACTGACCACCGCCTGTAACCAATCTATTTATGTAACCCGCCTATACATATGCCACTCAGATATCGGGGGATTAACAGTGTATTGCCAATTAAAGATAGCAATGTTATCGGCGATACCACCTAGTGTTCTGTAATACACATGTCATAAAGTGGTTGTGTAAACCGCTGAAGCTAAGGGGTCCGTCGGCTAAGTGATGACCCTTTCATCCGGGCTCTTTTAAACGCGTAAATAAACGCGTAAAGAAACGGCTAGGAAAGCCTTTTAACGAAACGGATAATAAACGCATAGTGAACGGTTAACGAACGCGTAAGAAACGCGTAGAATGGGCAGTAATAGCGTATTTACCACTGTAACAGTCTATTGGACACTATTTGTGCATCGAACGGATTTATATGCAGACACGCTTTATTTAACCCGTCTACTACTGCTGCTGTTGCTACTTCTTCTTCTACTACTACTGCTGATGTTGACACTACTACTGCTACTACTGATGTTGCTACTACTACTTCTAATGATGTTGCTATTGCTACTCCTACTATTACGACTAATACTGATAGTTGCTATTATTACCTGACTCTCTATTTAAGTGAATATTAAGCATTTTTGACTGTTTTCCGAAATATTTACCAGACTGAGGCCAGCGGGCAACAGTTGACTGTTACATAGTACTGTTACATGCGCGAAAATGGTGCGCAAAACTTTTCTGCATCGCGGGACCAAATAAGGCGTCTTTATGAGACAGATTTTTGTTTAAGGATCTAGCCTTTTGCGGAGTTGATCAGGTCATTTTTTCTCTCCCGAATAATCCCCTTAAAAGGCTATATAGTTCTAGACCTAAAATTAAGAGTAACTCCGAATAAAAGCGACAAACCGCTTGCAGATCTAACGTCTTCCTTTTTTTAAACACATTTTGACGTTACAAAAATAATGACGTCATATTATACATGACGTAATTTCGACAAAGTGTCAATCAATTTCAGTCAATAAGAAACAATATTAATTCAATCGTAATTGAAAATATGAATATGTTAGACATCTTTTTTACAAAACAGTGATGTTCACATTCATTTGTTGTATTGAATTGAATTAAGATTAAATATACACGTAAGATCATCTTTAGAATTTATAAATACGTGTTGTTCAAATTTTGTATAGATAGATCTAGATCTAGCCATTCATTCAGCCTGGCTTAAATAGAGAGTCAGGTAATAAATCATTTGTTTGATAGTTACTTCGGGAACAGTCAAACCATTGTCCCTCGGTAGCAGGGAAGACCTTGAGAACTGTTGCCCTCGGCCGTTGGCCTCGGGCAACAGTTCTCAAGGTCTTCCCTGCTACCTCGGGTCAATGATTTGACTGTTCCCTCAGTACCTATGAAACAAATGTATACTGTTACTACTACTACTACTAAGTACTACTACTACTGTTGTTGCTAATACTAATAATACCTCTATAACTACTACTACTACTGCTATTACGTCTGCTGTTGCTACTACTACTACTTCTACAACTATTTATATGAGAGCTTCTACTTCTACTACTACTACTACTACTACTTCTGATGCTGATGCCTTTTCAGCTATAACTACTGCTTTTACTACTGTGAATAAAGATCTTGGAATACGCAGGCTAGTAACTCTGTGTATTCTGGTAGATCTACCACTACATCTCCTGTCATTGCTGTAACAGCATTTCTCCTATACTGCTTCTCACTGTACATAACATGTCCTCACTACCTCATCAACTAGTGGTACATGTACTACAGTGAAGAAAACGTTATTCTTTCCCGTTTTAACGCAAACGAAACGCAAACGCATTGCACAAAAATGAAGAAAAACAACGTTCCGACAATTCTTAATGTTGATTTTAACGTGGACGGCAACACGTTTGGAGCCTGATCAGACGCCGGGTTACCCGGTGTCTGATCTGGCTCCAAACGGTTTGCATGAGAAATAATAGATTTAAGCGTAAACGCGTTTATTGGAAAAGAATAACGTTTTCTCCACTGTACATGTACTACTTTATCTCCTTAATTAAACGTTTCATCTCACTGGTCACACCTCCCACTACATTCGCTATATATCACTCATTGTCGCTATAATTTCCACGGAACATCGATTCTACAACTACAGTAAAACGTCTCAATTACGACAACTAAATCGGGTTAAACTATAAGGTGTTTAAGACAGGTAAATGTTTAAAGCAAGGTGAGAATTAAACAGAAATCTCTTTTCGGCTTTTCTGTCACCTTGCTTTAAGTTGTCACCTGTATTTTATGTAATCCATCAGCCTTCTTTTTATTAGTCGTAATAGAGAGGTTTCACTGTATTAATTCGATCGCCTCTGTAACTTCAGGAGTTATCTGATCTGGATATACACTGTTTGCATATGACAAGTCTATTCTTCATTGACACGCTGTTTGTAAATGGCCACTGGAGTTCAATGAAACAAGCGACCTTTCTTTCAGGAAGTATACTAGAAATCATTGAATTAGAATAATGCAGACAGTTCCACAAAACCATTGATACAATATGGCAGTTTGGAACTTGGTCAAATTTTCTACCTTTCATTGTACAGTAAAACCTCTCTATTACGATCGCTAAATTGTCTTAATTATTAGGTGTTTACGTACAGTGGAGAATCTGTTATTCTTTCCCAATAAACGCGTTTACGCTAAAACTGTTATTTGCAGTGCAAACAGTTTGGAGCAAGATCAGACGCCGGGTAACCCGGCGTCTGATCAGGCTCCAAACTGTTTGCCACCAAGATAAACAAGAATTATCAGAATTGTCCAACAGTTGTTCTTTTCTACGTTTTAGTGCTTTGCGTTTGCGTACGTTTGCGTTTAAACGGGAAAGAATAACAGATTCTCCACTGTACGCAGGTGACTCATGTGACTGCTTAAAGCAAGGGAACAGTAAAACAGAAAGCTCATTTAGGAGCTTTTTGTTTTGCTGCCATAATGTCATTTATACAACCAATTAGCCTTTTTTAGTGGTCGCAATAGTCAGGTGTTACTGTATTACGATTGTGTTTAGTTTCTTTAAAAAAAACCGGGGGGAGGGGGCAGCTGCTTGCTTTACCATCAATTTGCATTCAGCAACAAACAGTATTCAGCACTGGAATTAGGGAATTGAAGGAAGGGTTGAACTGGAATAATGCCTTTTTCGTCCCTGTGGTATAATTCTAATATTAACTATACATTAGAAATATAACAAAGCAACCACCGTCTCTTTTCTACATCCTAATTCTTCTCCCGCATGAAATGAATTTTCGCGACCTAATTTGTCAGCGTAAATCTAATTTTTACCAGAATTCGTGCCAATAACGTACCAAATATTCTCTTCAATAAATGTGCTAATGATAAATTGGCTTAATGTTGCTACATGCTTGCGTCAAATAGAATTCCAACAGCTTGCTGTATGATTAGGGCCCATATCTAATGCTACACGTAGCGCCTCAGAATACTGCAGGAATGGATTTTTTAAGACCAGCAGACGACATACTTATATGATCAGCAGATGACATATTTATAAGAACGTTACTATCAGGCGACAGAAGCAATTTCCTTTGGAAGACTGGTTGTGACGTACAGTGCTCCCTCTCTATGAAAACACCTAATAGGAGACACATATTACGGGTGGGGTTCGGATGGAGTTGTTATAGAGAGGGATAATGAAGACTTAACTTCCATTTAAATACAGCTTGAATCAAGATCAGATTTGATTTGATTTGTTTTGATTTTACGTCGCTTTCAACAGTATTTCAGTCATATCGCGACGTCCAGCTAATTATAGGTGGAGGAAGACCCCAGAAGTCCTTTATGCACTGTTTCAGGCACAAATCGGCAACTGGGTAGAACCACCGACCTTCCGCAAGCCAGCTGAAAGGCTTCCCCACATGAAAAATCCGAACGACCCTACTGGGATTCGAACTCACAGCGGTGAGGAGCTTAGTGATGTAAGTCACAGTGACTATACCACTAGGCCACGGAGGCCCCCGAATCAAGATCAGACGACGATCAACCAAAAACAAGAAAGTAATGCCTTACGCTTTTACTGCTGCAATATCGTCTGCTTAAAATTGTCGTCTGCTGTTTTTTTCTCAAAGTCAGCGGACATTTTGAAAGAAGGAATGCAAGGACGAGTGGCAAACAGCTTGTTTCCAGACCAGACGCCGCGTTCCGTTAGATTTAAGCTGTTTGCAAATGCATGCCAATTCTTGTAATCTCTCTCTATAACAACTCCCTCCGAACAACACATGCATTATTTGTCTACAATAGGGTGTTGTTGTAGAGAGGGAGCACTGTTTAATTGTTAAACAGATTTGACAGAACTACATGGGCTGTTGATTTAAGTCGTCAACAGCTAATTCACAACAGCATAATACATCCTCACTATAGATTTTTCCCCAGTTTCAAATCAGGGAAAGCTGCCACCTATAAGAAGATCGGATTCTTAAAAGCTGCACATCGATAAAGACGCAAGCACAGCTACTAGTGTCGATTTAATGAGAGGGATAGAGAGAAAGAAACGTTGGGATACTGGGAGACAGGAACAAACGAGAAAGAGAGATACAGAGAGACAGAGAGAGACACAGAGAGAGACATAGAGAGAGAGACAGCCAGACAGAGAAAGAGAGACAGACAGAGAGAGAGGAGAGAGAGAGGAGAGAGAGTGTGTGTGACAGAGTGAGAGAGAGACGAAAATATACATATAGAGAGATGGAGAGAGAGAGAGAGTGAGAGAGAGCGAGGGAAAGAGAGAGACAGATAGACAGAGACAGACAGACAGACAGGTTGACAGAAAGAAACAGAGAGAAACTGAGAACGATTTCTGATATGCGTTTATAGGAATATAATAACGCATTCTACACTGTACGCGTGTTACGCAGAATGATATACACAGTTTGCAAAGCAATAAGTCAGGTTTTCTCATGACACGGCTAATATACATGTAAATAATACACTCATTTATCTCTGACACTTTAATAAGTTCTAGTCCATTATAATTATTTATATTAATATTAAGTAAGGGTGTAATTTCAGCCATGGAACATGTAGGTCCCGCGGGTGTGGGGTGGAGAGGGTAGATGACTGCTACCCTAGGGCTGTGTTCATTCTGTATATGTTATGGGTCTAATTAGACTGGCGACTTGTTGCCAGTCTTAAGTAACCATACTTCCAAACCAGTGCTCCAATCTGGCGAAGCAACCTTAACTATCTGAGATAAATGCGCCATAGGTGTATCCACATACACATCGTTAAGGGCTGCGATAGTTTGTCTAAGATCCAGAACTTAAAATCTCATCAAACGTTTGGTTTTTATTAAGAAGATGATAAGCTTCGATGTAAGAAATTATTTGTAGCAATATTTAACTGAAATATACACTTGATACCGAGAAATTCAATAATGACTAGATAAATGGGGTTGTTAATCCGCCCCTGGTAATTTCTACACTTCAGGACACCGTGCGATCGCTGGTGTGTAATCTGGTCTAAATAGTTCAGTTGAAAATCCGTTTTAACATATAATTATTGAAGTGTTTTGCTAACATTTTCACAATAAACCTTAAATATACAAAACGCTTCATATTATGACAGCGATTACGGCTGTATTGATAATATCCCGTGGAAATATTCACAGTGAGACTCAGGTTAACAGATGGCATAAAGTATTTTGTTTTCACGCTTATTATACAGTGAACCCCCTCTATATTAGGACCACAAAATTGTGTTATTTATTAGGTGTTTGAAAATGTGACGGCTTACAGCAAGTTGGCCTTTAAACAAACAGAAACACCTTTAGGAGCTTTTGTTGTACTGTTACCTTGCTTTAAGCTGTCACCTGAGTTGTTTACAATTAATCGGCTGTCATTTTAGTAGTCGTAGTAAAGAGGTTTCATTGTACTCGGCTCGCATGATTCCGGGTCGTTTCGCCCCCATACAATTTCGCAACTTAGACGTCTCGCGCCCAAACCAGTTCCACCCTGGTAGTTTCGCCCCCAATATAAAATAAGCACCTAAGGTATTAACGTTTTTAAAACTGATGTAGATTTAAATGTTACTTTAATCGGAAGTTGGTTAGATAGAAATTTGATAAGAGAAAGTACTATAGGACGTGAAAAGGACCATCGCGAATAAAAGCAGACATCAATTCTGTGCGAATGTGTGAAGAGTGCCGCCAATGTGTGCTGCCTGTGATTGACACATGGCTAATTGTTTGATTGCATTAAAGGTGTTATTGTTTTGATCTTTGACCTGTTGTTGTAACAGTTAGTTACATTAACCACTTCACTGCCTTACCTAAGGTGCATTGGGTATTGGCCAACAGTTTTGATTCTCATCAAACGCGTAACACAGCTTCTGATCAAGATCCAAACTTTAACTTATATCAAAAACACATAAAAGAAACTTTTTTTTGTTTACGTAGACACTGGATTAAAGCAGACGACATATTGGTAGTTAAGAGGATTAACTTAACGTATAGATCTGTTTCCAATCAGTATCCAGTGTAGTAGAAAGAATCGTCGCATAGCAAACTTTTTTTATTTTTAAAGTCGTCTGCATTTACTTCTCAACGTTCAACTTTAAGTATCTTGACTGAAACTATGAGTATCAAGCAGTTTGTATTTTGATCAGAAGCCTGCATGCGCAGCGTCTGAGTACCCAACTGTTGGCAAATAACCTTTGTACTCGGGGTAATCCCGGTAAGGCAACAAATGAGATAATTCAAATGCAAATCTATTTCGCAGAGTTAACTTTTTGCTAAATTTGACTAAAGTTATAATGACTTTTTTGTAAGAAGTGTCGAACAGTTGAATACCTGGTCAGACGCCACGAACTGGTTGCAAATAGCATATACATAATCATTAGTAAATGATGAGTGTACTCGTCGATAGGGTTGAGTGTGTTAAGCAATTAAGATTTATATAATCCTATCCACAAACGGTGCAGATCCTGATCGGAGGATTCCTTTAGTAGCCCTCAGATTTCGCTCTTCACTGTTAGCATACGACAAGTGTACCTTCCATAGGTACCGTACGTGCTAGTAGATATCTTTACTGGTCAATATAGTTAAATGTGTTAAGCAAGTACGATACATGATTACATCCTCTAGGAACCCTCTGAATTGAATCTGCAAGGCTAGCATACGACACTTATTGTACTTTTCATTCGTGCATTGTTAGTAGGTGACGAATATACTCGTCGATAGGGTTGAATTTGTTAAACAACTACGATATTAAATCGTATCTATAAACGGTGCAGATTCTGGTTGGAGGGCTGGGTCTCAGCTTTGGGTCTCCGCCGTTAGCATACGACAAGTATACCGCTCATAGGTACAGTGTTAGTAGATATCTATAGATCTACTAGTCGCGAGTAATTAAATATGTAAAAGCAATGATATTACATGATCATATCCATAAACGGCGCACATCCTGTCCACAGGACTCTTTTAGGAGCCCTCTGACCGGGGTCTGCACTGTCAACATACGATACTTGTACTTTTAATACATAATACTGTTAGTAAATGACGAGTAAACTCGTCGATAGGGTTGACGGTGTTAAGATTTATTGATGATCCGATCGCGATCAGATGACGCTCCGATGGCGATCCGTTAGCGATCTGTAAGATCCGATAGCGACTTCATGGTCATTGGTCGCCTCCCAAGTCATAAAAATGTTGCGACCTTGTATGATCGGATTGCGCTTCGTTGACGCTCAAAGGCGACTAAGGTGGGATCCAATGCGCTCTATTGGCGCTCCGATGGCGACCAATGCAATATATGGTGCTCAAAAGAGATCCGATAGCGATGTCGACGACCGATGGAGATCCATTACCGGTCTGTTAGCGCTTTACTTGATCTAAATTGGAAGATATCCTACGAAGACATGTGGCGCTTTGCCGCGCTCATTCGTTTTAGATTCGGCAGCAGATGTTTAGGCAAATAGCTATACACATAGCTGTTTTCTTTTTGACATGTATCCGCTTAATGTAGTAGTATCGTAATGTAGACAGTTCCTATAAGAGCTTTCTGCATTACGTTCGTATACTGCCAAAAGTCTTTAGACATCTCTGGGTGTTTTTTCTCCATTTAATAGCTAATATAGATGTTCTAATGCACCTCAAAACCAATGTTGAACGCCATTATATTTACGCACTTTTCGGTACCATCATTGTGTATAGCAGTTTGGATCCGGGTGAGACGTCGAGTTACATCATGCAATTTGGATCTATTGATAGAAAATACTATCGGGTATTTTAAGATACAGAGAATCATTATCAGATCGCCACGGAGCGCAAAGTATCTACTAATTTGCTTTGTTGGATCGTGGTGGCGCTCCAGTTACGATCTTGGTGATCAGGTAGCGCTCCGATGGCGACTTAGGCGACCAATTAGCGATCTAATGGCATTCCGATCGGAGCGTCACGGATTTTTGTGCAGGGAGTAAACCGACGGCGACCTTGGCGATCATGGGGATCAGATAGCGATCCATTTGTGTAATATGTACACTCCTGGCCAAATTCGATAACTACCTATGACGCATAAGATGTCTAGATTATGCACATTGAAATACCCGAAATTAACAGTGGTTGCTCTCTAACTCCAATAGTTTTCATCCAATCTTTATAATTTTGTTGTAACAATTATTTAAATTTGATTTTAGATACTTGTACATGTACTTACGAACGAAACATCACCCTTTATTACAAATTCACGGAAATAGTTATTACAATTGTTTCACAGACAAATGGTTATGAGTATATAGCTATATTTGAACCATCACTGTTTATCATTGCATCCTTTATTATTTATATTAGGTGTAAAGATGCATAAGTATTTTTACTAAGTTCACTTTCATTCAAATGATTCCTCATAGAAATTTCATGATATTAATTTATCCTGATAAAGAGCTATACACAAGTGTTTGGCAGCAAGTGAAATAAAACCAAAACAGAAAGCCCATGGATGTTTCTGTTTTACTTTCGTCTTACTTTAAGTTTCCACTTGTCTTCAAAATTGTCTTCAAGTTTTAGCAACCACCAGCATAAACGTAGCTTAACATTGAACTAATCATACTTGTCAGAGACTTATACATATAGTTTTACCACTATACACACCATATAATTGTACAGCTGAACGCAAATGCTTTCTCTTAGTACGTCGACAGTCTTGAAGCGCCTTCAGCGCTTTGATTTTTAGTTCTGGGGTTGTACTGTTGACCAATGCCTGTCTGGTGGATCTTTGATGGTAGGGATACAACTCTGATCTCTTTTGAAACCAGCTGGCCTGGTCTGTGGTACAATTCGTGGACAGCTTTCACCATTTTTAATAATGTTATTGATCTTCTATAGAGTTTTTAGTTATGGTCGCATGCTATTATTCCTAGTTATGTTACATTAGATGGCCTGCATTGGGCGCTCTGCTTTTATTTCTATTGGTCGGCAATCTTTAGCCGGTTGGTTCATTGGTGATTGATGGGGGTAGTGTGATTGCCGTTTTGGGGGCTGTCTTTTGTATGTTTATTCTTATTTATTTTAGATCTAATTATAGTAATTTGTGTTTTGTAGATGGCCTGCATTGGGCGCTCTACCATTATTTATATCAGTCGGCAATACTTAGCCGGTCGGTTCATTGCTGATTGATGGGGGTAATGTGATCACCGTTTTGGGGGACTGTCTTTTATATGTTTATTCATGTTTTATTTCAGATCTAATTGTAGTTATTTTGTCTTTTTCACGATTTATAGGTACATATGTGTTATTTCATGTAAAGCGCTTTTGAACGCACAATCCCTGTGTGAAAAGAGCGCTATATAAATCTGGTATAATAATAATAATAATAATATTAAGTTGGGTTTGAGCAAGATATTGAGAAATGACAAACACTGTAGACACTGATCATAGGCCCTCTGACCTAGACCTGCACTGCTTGCGTATGACAAGTGTACTCTTCACCTATACATCATCTATTAACGACGAATATAATCGAGGCTATGGTTCAATGAGTTAAATCAGAATGAATATAAAGCAGATAAATTGCAAAAAAGCTTTCTGCTTTATTATCGTGTTTTTACTCATTGGTCCCAAAAGTGCTGCTTTTTGTGTCTTTCACAAAATATTGTACATGTGAAGAGAACACGTCTCCTACGCAAATAGTGTGGACCAATATCAGAGGGCTCCTGCAACAGCTTTCTGACCAGGGTCTGCGCTGCTTGTTATTTTGCAAGTGTTTGCCCCAAAACCTCCACCACTGAATAGTCATAAATGGGCTATAGTTAACCCTTTACCCAATAACCTGTTTATAGTTTTGAAAATAGTTGATTACTTAAAGCAGGCTGAAAGTAAATCAGAATGCGCCTTTAGGTGCATTTTGCTTTACTTTCAGCCTGCTTTAAACTACCACCTGCCAGAGAAAAGAAAAAATACCTTGTGATACATTTTCACGACTGTTTAAATTGGAACTGTTTTCTTCAGCGGAGGAATAAAGTGAATCCGCTAAAAGGCGCTTCTATGGGGGAAAGGGTTAATTGAACCTGGAATAGTCCGTTAAAACTTTCAGGAATCAGCAAGTTTAATACATAACCCTATTCCATGCAATGAGTACCCCTCCCCAATTTTTCTCACTAGGCTTGGAAGTAACTGTAAAAAGCATTGAACCTGTGGGAGCGCCATCTAATTTTGTCAGGAGAGGAACTAGCATACTCAAATTGAAGAATGTTAAAACCAAACCATCAAAAATAAGAGACGGGCCTCACGTCGAGAGACACTTTACTGATTCTTTGCCTTGACATTTATACAGGTATTACAGGCTTTACATGCTTAATTACCATATTTACCGGACTACATGTAACCACCCAAGCTAGGTAGAGTAATGTTTTAAGGTAGCTCGCGAGTGAGCTTAGTTTCAATGAAACGTGTTATGAAACTTTGCTTGAAGAATGATAATAGCCTAAGAAACAATTTGTGAAAATTTAGGCAAAATTTATCGTTTTGTTTGTCTTAAAGGTCTCTTTTTCTAACAAAACTTTGAGTTTTAATGATTTTATTTTCTCAAAAATAAATAAAGCTAATGACTATAAGTCTCGCGCTAAAAGTAGTCGACAACATTCATTACAAGAAAAGCTAGAGACATTTTGAATAAAGGTGTTCAGAAAGATATTATCAGCTATTTAATTTTTGCAAAATGCTTATTTTACATAAAAAAAGAATTACAAAAAACTGACTGATTCAATAGTTTTTTTTCTCAATTTATTCAAATATAATTATGGTTGGTGAAATAGGAAATAGTTGGTCAGAAAAAATGAGAAAATATTACAGTCAGTATTTGTTGTAATACCATAATTATTTTCTTATTAAAATGTGGGAAATTTGAAGTTGAGATACAGTTACCTACCTTAAAATTGAAATTCTGTCATTAAAATGCATTATTATTTATTCATGGATTTGCATACAAGGTAAATGATATTGTTTAAACATTTTAATGGGCAATATCGATCATATAAAAAGTATTGATAAGCTCCAATGTGTGGCTTTATAGTTCGATCAAATCTTAAACGTGTATACCGATTTTATTGACTTGTAAGTCATTAAACTAAAGCGTACATGTAAGTGGACATATATAATTGGACCGTATAAAGCATCACTAATTCTAATCAACTAAGACTAAACATAACATGTCCCTTGATCACTGCGTTATGGATTGACTAGTCAATAAAATCGCACCCTTCATTTAAAAATATTTGGATCGAATGGGACTCGAACCTATGACCTTTGGATTGCTAGTCAATTACTCTACCGACTGTGCCATGAAGGACTACATTGAATAGTATCAATATTTCTTTTATATAAATGTTATAGTATAAGCACGTGCGGAAAAAGGTCTATGTCGTCGAGGTTCATTTCCGCTCGTCAGCAAGAAAACTCTCATATATATGCGAAAGGCCTTAAGCAGCCAAAAATCCTCCACGCCGATGTGAACATGTGATTGCATGGCCGTACTAGAGAATGTTTACTGTACATGAATATTCCATTGATTTCTCCCAGGAACAACATGTACCGTTATCTACGATCATGTTCCAAAACTTGCACGTCCGAAAATAAACTTTGATACAGTTTGTTGTATATTAAAATAAGCGATCATTGCTTGAAAATGGCACTACTATTTCTGAAATCAAGTTACTGCTTAATGCAGAACAAAGTAATACAGAAAACTTTAGAAGCTTTCTATATTACTTTTTAGTCCGCATTCAGCTGACATATATCTTTAAAACTGCTCGTGGACTTCAGACGGGTTGCCTGTTTTAGGATTGACTGTATACATACATCCCCGAAACACCCAGTAATAAAGCTGGAACCAGTCGGATTAGGAGAATGGTGCACATGTTTATGGTACACATGAGATCTCCCACAAAACAATGGAACAATGTTCCTTTTATCATTAAATATCCGCTCAAATTGTTTGTTATTTTTGTGTGATTAAATTATCACGCTTCATTATGTTCAAAACTTGCAGTCTCATCATTTTATGGCACTTGGGATATCTACTATAAATGTACAATGTATATACAGTTCTACCTCCCTAGAACGTCCCTCCCAACGACAATTCCCTTCATATAACGACCCTTTCCGCTAGCCCCAAAACAAGACAATTATTTCTAACCCGTTTAATTCTGCAATAACGTCTTTTAAAATTGTCGTAGGCTGTTTTTTCTTAATTTACAACTAGTGGACATTTTGACAGAAGGCATACTAACGAGTGACAAACAGCTTGAATCCAGATCAGAGGCCGCATTACTTGGCGTCTGATCTGGATTCAAGATGTTTGCAAAAGAAGCAATTTCTTTATTCTCCCTCCCTATAACGACTCCCGCCGAAAAACATATACAATTTGTGTATACCATTGGGCGTCGTTGTAGTACAGTGTAGTACATGTATTGACCACCATTGACCATCTATCATATTCTAGAAACAGTATGCATGGGACAACTCTAAAAAGTCAAAAATACATTATAGGCTAAGCTTTTATTGTAAATTGGAAATGTCCCCTTAAAGTTTCAGGTATGTATGAATGAACAGTAAATTCCAGCTATAATAAACACTCCTATATTGGTGATTTTAAAATGCAACCCGGCGTCTGATCAGGCTCCAGACTGTTTGCAAAATAAATAGTTAGAAACGCTCAAACTAGTATTTCCATTGCAAACAGTTTGGAGCCAGATCAGACGACGTGTAACCCAAGGTCTGACCAGGCTCCAAACTGTTTGCCACTCAGATTAAAATGAATCTCCAGATTCGTCAAAACGATGCAATTTTCTACATTTTATTGTAGTACGTTTGCATTTCGTTGGCGTTTTGTTAAACGGGAATGAATAACGTTTTCTCTATACTGCAATGGATTACACTCTTTACAATATCCAAATGATGTACAGTGGAGAATCTGTTATTCTTTCCCGTTTAAACGCAAACGTACGCAAACGCAAAGCACTAAAACGTAGAAAAGTACAACTTTTGGACAATTCTGATAATTCATGTTTATCTTGGTGGCAAACAGTTTGGAGCCTGATCAGACGCCGGGTTACCCGGCGTCTGATCTGGCTCCAAACTGTTTGCACTGCAAGTAATAGTTTTAGCGTAAACGCGTTTATTGGGAAAGAATAACAGTTTCTCCACTGTATATCTTACGACGGGACGCATCTGTATATTAGTATAAATGGCGTAACCAATTGGAACACAAAACGCGTTTCGGTCCCGAGGGTGGCTAATTTATAAAGGAATTGTAGTGACAGAGCCTCCATTGTGTCACAGCAGCTCCAGTAGACAATATTGATCCGCGGGAAACACGACTGGAGACCCCAAGGTCAAACTCTGTGAAAGAATTCACTGTCGAAATATCAGAGGGAAAAACTGTGTGACATTAATCAATGGCACTCTACGATACGTGTGGTTCTGTCTCTGATTGCTTGTTAATCGGCATAGAAAAAAGTTAACTCGTTTACCCAGAAGCTTTGATTGGTAACCTAATTAAGGCTAGTCCATTTATGACCAATAAAGACTCGAATTGCATAATGACAATCAGTACAGATTCTAATCAGCGGTCCCTTTATGAACCCTCTGCTCTAGGTCTATACAACTTGCAAACGGATAAGTGTACTCTAAATAGGTACACTGTTTGTAAATGATCAGTATACTCGTCGCTAGGGTTCAATATGTTAAACCGAAGAAAACGTTATTCATTCCTGTTTAAAGAAACATAAAAACCAATTGTAATAAATTGATAGCATCTTGAAAATAATGATAATATAGGTTTTCAGCCACCCTTTTTTACTGTATACGTGAAATACAAACGCAATTTTATTGTGTACTTAATCGTCTTCGTTTACTTTTCAAGTGCGAACATACAACTAAAATAATTTAGCGTTGATATATCTTACCGTGATGTATGAATCATGCAAAATCATGCAGAAAGCTTCAATAGCAACTCTATGCATTATTATGCTACTATTGAAAAGGTCGATTAATATGTTTACGTCGTATTTCATTTATTTGTGAAAAGCATTTGGAATATAAAGGTCGTTGTTGATAATGATGATGATAATATAGTCTCATCAACAAACTATTTTGACGACATGCACATATTGGGTTGATTGTCGTGTAAATTGCATAAGGCATACTCCAACTTTAAATTTTATCTATTAAAGAATACGTTCCTACAGATCGTGGGTTATAATGATAATAAAACTTACAATAGACACTTTGACTATTTAACCCTTTCCCTCATAGCCTGTCTCTTGTATTGAATATAGGTGTCCTCTTAAAGCAGGTTGAAAGTAAAGCAGAATGCGCCTTAAGCGCATTCTGCTTTACTTTCAGCCTGCTTTAAGCTATCATCTGCTAGAATATAGAAAATATTTTGTATGATACATATTAATGACTGCATAAATTGGAACTATTTTCTTCAGGGCAAGAATAAACTTAATGCGCTAAAAGGCGCTTCTATGGGGGAAAGGGTTAACTCTTTGAATGCTGGGTAATTTTTCGACTGCAACACTTGTCGCCTGCTATTGTTATAAAAATAGAATTTTCTAAATTTATTTTCAAAACAGGATCAGTGTGTCAAACTACTTGCAAAGGTGATCACTGTTGGACATATCCGCCGCTAGCATGCCTTTTATCCACACAAACAGACATCAGTAAATAGTGTAGACTCCATCTAATGAGACGTCGAATAATGCAATACCTCACCAGGATCTCTACTGTTTGCTATTTCATTTGAAATGCTCTGAAGTATTCAGCTGTATACATGTAGGAGCTACATAATTATAACACTATAGTCCGGGCCAGAAACTCAAAATATCATTTGAACCTTGCACTGAGTTGCATAGTAAATGTTTTTGCAGTTATGAATAGCTGAGACCTTGTAGCCTATGAAACCGATTGATGATCATCTGTCACCATTGGGCAACTCTCAGAATCCAAGATGGCCGCCAAGATGGCCGCCAAGATGACCGCCAGAATTGATAAACTCTTATTAACCCATCATATACATGGTAAAACATTGCTCTAAAAGCCTTTGGCTCTTATATGTTACTTTGATAAGGTTATTCTCAGCTAAATGTAAAAATTGGGTGAAAATGTCTTTGGATCACACAGTATACATCTAGAATGAAATATTCCAGCAAGCGCATAGGAGCAATTCTTTGCAATACCCAAACATAATTTGGTTAAACAGCAAATTTAAAGGAAATCAGCGACAATGATGATTGGCATGATGATGATTCGTGTAATTCGAGATTCTGTCATTATCATTGTTATAAAGTATTAGAAACTATTGGATTGCCTATGTTTTTGCTTCCATTTGACGCACTTATAGTTTTGCTTATATGCTTATTTTGAGGTAAAAAACTATTATTGGAGCCATTCGAATTAGTGGAATCGAACAGCTTTTCGTCTTTACCCCCCTACATCTTTGTCTGTTGATAGTGATATTACCATGATTACGGTATGTGACAAAAAACCACAACTCAGTAAAAACCAATACACATGGCTCCCCCGAAAACACAACACAGACGCAAATTAACCCTTATTTTGTACCACGCGATTTGATTGGCTAATGCAAACAGTTTTGATCCAGATCAGACGCCGATTAAATCGGCGTCTGATCAGGATCTAAACTGTTTGACATTCGTGTTTTGACGTTAAGACAAACATCACTAAATATTATGGAAGAATCGCTGAGTACAATTTTGAAGCAGACGATAATATTGTAAGGCGGGAATTAATCAGATTTCATAGCTGTGTTTCTCTCTTTTGTAACACCTCGGAGAATTTTGTTACGAGAAAAGTTCCTGCTTAATCACACAATATCCAATGAAACAGTGCTTCTAGTTCATAAAAAATGAGAGAAATTGATAAATGTGTTGCAACACGGAATTTCTGCGTTAACCCATTTATGCCATTGAATGCACCAGTTGTGTTTATCGAAATGATTATTTATTTAAGGGCTGTTATATAGGAAATGTCTGATTTCAATGTTTATCTGAATACAGTGGAGAAGACGTTACCTTTTCCCGTTTAAACGAAACACAAACGCAAAACACAAAATGTAGAGAATGGCAACTTTTTGACAATCCTGACCATTTATTTTAACTGAGTATACCAAACAGATTGAAACCTGATCAGACCGGCGTCTGACCTAATCCAAAACTGATTGAAACGGAAATACTAGTTTTAGCGTAAAAGCGTTTATTGGGAAATAATAACGTCTTCTCAGCTGTATAAAACACGGGCAGCATACCTAGCAAACGATTGCTGGACAGTGCATACCAAGATAACCTCCTGCATTGTCAACGTGGTGCTTCCAAAACAGTTTCTGTCGATTTTTCTCAGTTGTAGATTTTAAGCAATTAACATTATCCACCAAAGAGTTATACTGACCTACCTATCCTTCACGTTTTGGCGATGTATGTGGAACAAAATGTCTTACACCTAGATAATGCAAATGACATAAACAGCTGCGTTAGATACTTATGACAAATGATAAGTGCATATGGCATGGTCTGGAAACCGTCATGTAATGCACGCAGGTACAACAGGGAGAATTATCATTCCTCATTCCAATTAACCATTTCCTCCCAGAAACTTTTAATGGACATTTCCAGTTTATCTATTTAGTATTGTCCATTTGCCCTACTAGTAATAAACGTTGTTTTTGTCAGTGTATTGTAATACATTTATGATAAAAAGTGCAAACCCTGGCCAAAGGGTGTTATGAGCCTTTCTGTTCTGGGTCTTCACTGTCGGAATATGACGCTTACGAGTACTCTTCACAGGTACACGGTTTTCAAACACTCAAGATGGATCGTGATCAGATGTCGCGTAACGCGGCATTTGATCAGGAGCCAAACTGTTTAACATCCATTGACCTCATCATCCCTTATCACTCATCGGCGCTGTATGACCTATTTTGTGTCACAGTGCCGTTAAACCTATCCATTCAATATTTATTATTTCAAAATATTTTAATATTGAAATTGATAAAATAAGACAGACGGCAATTGTTTAAAACAGATGACAGCAAGGCGGTGAAGAGGTTAAGATTAAACAAGTAATATCTTTAAAAAAGATATTCCGTCTCAGATTTAACTGTTTTGGGCACGGTATTCATTGTATTCACATGTCTTTATCATTTCATTTTTTAAACAGAGCTTCCCACACGCTTCATTAAGAAATGATAACATAGTAACTGCACTAATTTAAACTGTATTTCATTATTCTGCAATGTTTTCAGTCCAAGATAAATGAGAAAGAAATCAGAACACCAGTCTATGCCATTTCGGTCTATTGGCCAATGAGAGTATTGTGTTTCAAGAAAGTGCGCTTTGACCTAGATTTCTTATTATTTCTAATAGGTTAGATTGTTTCAGAGAAACAAGGTCTAAAGAGAAAGCAGATCCGTCTGCGAATGGAAAAAACAGAACTGTAATACATGTATGTAATACATTGCTCCCTCTTTGCAACAACACACAATGGGAGATAAAATTATGTAGTGCTGTTCGGATGGAGTTGTTATATGGAGCGAAATTGGCTTACATTTGCAAACAGCTTGAATGTCATTATGTTTCTTTCCGTCAAAATGTCATTTATGTGACTTTGAGAAAAACAGCAGACGGCAATTTTACGAGCGTAATAAGACGGTGATGCAGTCGTGGAAAGGTTGGACATAATTGTCTTGTTCGGGGGAACAGCACCAAGCATTGTTGAAAGGAGAAAAGCGTTGCTCAGAGGGTCGTTGTTGGGAGGAAGCACTGTAAATGTACAGTAAAACTCCGCTATTACGACCACTAAAACGAAGGCTAATTGAGTGTATAATAGACAGGTGACAGCTTAAAGCAAGGTGGCAGTGAAACAGAAAGCTCCTATAGGAGCTTTCTGTTTCACTGTCACCTTGCTTTAAGCGGTCACCTATCGTAAACACCCTAATAATTAACATAATTTAGTGGTCGTAATAGCGAGGTTTTACTGTATGTTAAAAAAGTGAAAAGTCTTTAGTGGCTATTATAGAGAGTTTTTACTGTTATTTGCCAGTTCATATTCATTGAAGATTCTTTACAATCCACGAATGCTATCAAATATTCATGCGCCCACTGAGTAGCAGATGGTACAAAGCCAAAGAAGCTTTTCTCCTCCTCCATTAATTCTTAAGGCTTACTCCTACTTCAACAGTTAGAAGTGTCAGTCTGCTGTAAGTTCTGAAATGTACTAGAACTTGCTTGTCTTTGAGGCCGCATACCGAAGGTTCAAAACCCATTTGCACCCGGTGGACCCTTCCATGCTTCTATATAAGATAAGTCCACTTTTGATCTAAGGGATGTCTGGTCTATATTTTCATTTTCGTTTTGTTTTATATTGACATTCTTATCAGCAAACAGTGTAGACTCTGATCAGACGCCGCATAATGCGACGTCTGGTCAGAATCGTCATTGTATACGTATGTCCCTTTTATAGGACGCTAGGCACAACTGAGTTTAAACCCGTTTTATTCACTGCCATGTCCCGATTGAGTAAGAATTGCAAATAATATGGATGTTGAACAGACGGCGAGTAACTCGATGTGTTATCAAGATCCAAACTAATTGACAGTTATACCAATGTTTCCTCAGTCAGAATGCATCAAGTTGAATACATGTATGAGTATTTAAGACAGATGGAGTCCTGTTAGTCGGGATCGTAGAGAATATAAAAGTGTGATTTTGATCTTGAATGTTTTCCAAATTCACAAAGATAGCTATTCAGGTATTCGGGAAGGTAACAGGTTGTTTTACCCCTCCCCATGTACAATGTAATAATAACTATTCTTTGTTGAGTGATGTATGAGGCTTAGTTGCGAGCACCCGAACTTATAATAAACAACCAGTCATAACTAAATATAAGGGCAGTTCTTACGACAGGTGTCTGCTAAACATAGAACAAACGCAGATGTAACGGCAAAATAACGCAGAATCCTAACCCCGGCAGATCTGAGAATATACAATAAGCACAGTTCTGTCTGTAAAATACGTCATGCTTCTTCATTCAGTTGGGTCGAACAACACTGTGGACATTCATGAGGTCTTTAACCTTGTTTACATATTCATCAATCAGCAGGTTTGGTTTAGTTTTGTAAAAACATCGTCTGCTGTACCTTTTCAAGGTGGTTTCTGTTATACCTGTTATGTTTAAATCAGCTTGTTACATGTAACCCATTACACCATAGCCTGTTTCTCGTTTTAAAGAATGATGGTCACTTAAAGCAGGTTGAAAGTAAAGCAGAATGCGCCAAAAGGCGCATTCTGCTTTACTTTCAGCCTGCTTTAATAGAAACAATTTCTTATAAATTTTATTTGTGACAGTATAAATTGAACTATATTTTCAGTGGAGGAACAAATTAAAGGCATAAAAGGCGTATTTATGGGGTAATGGGTTAAACAGTCGGAATGATTTAATCGGGATTGGGACGTGTTCTCACGCTTTAACCACCAAAGGCGCCAGCAATACTTAGTGTCTTTGCAAACAATTTGGATCCGGATTAGATGTCGCGCTACGCGGCATCTGACCCGGACCAAAGTTGTACGACCATCACATCGATATTTATACAATAATTGTTTTTACAAAACTATTGCCGAGAGCAGTATCATTGTAGAAGATATTGTTAAAGCAGGCGATAGTATTTGCGATGAACGAATCAAAGGTCAGTTCATTGTTAACCAAAGACTGTTTAATGTTAAAATATTGAAAAATAACGTTAGCATAACAGTGTCCTGTTATTTAAAAGAGGGCTAATTAACTGAATTATATTCAGGTGACGGTTTAAAACAATATAGTTTCATCAATGAACCCCTGTGGCGGCAAGCTAAATTTTGTGACCAGGGTCAGTCTGCTTTAAGCTACTATCTACTACGATATAGACACTATTTTTATAGTTCACATTCAAAGGCGATCCAAAGGTAAACTACACATATGTTGTTAAGTTTGTACCCAGATCTGACGAAAGGGCACAATGTTTCCAAACTGATGTGGATAGATGCCAATACAAGCTACTACTGGGCATTTCCTACCCATTTTAATGTTACTCCGGTAACATAGACTTTTTTTCAACCCCTTGGCACAGGCAAACAATTGCTTTTTTATTTTGACTTATGTAACTGCCATAACAGTAAAACCTTTCCAATAAGTCCACAAACTTATGTTTATTTATTTGCGTTTAAGCAGGTGCTTGTTCAAAGCAAGGTGAACATAAAACAGAAAGCTCCTTTAGGAGCTTTCTGTTTTACGTTCACCTTGCTTTAAATAACCACCCGTGTTGCTGCAGTCAATAAGCCCCCTTTTTAGTGGTCGTAATAGAGAGGTCTTACTGTACCTATTGCGGGAGCGATTGCACCCACAAGGTATCAAAAAAACATGTAAACCCTTAAATTGCAAAAACTCCTTTTGACATGCATTTCCAAACAGATTGGATCCAGATCAGACGCAGAGTTACTCTACGTCTGATCATGATTCAATCTGTTGGTCACTTGTACCGACGGTATCATATTTACGATTAGGGTTTAAAAGATAACAAAAACTATGGATTTTAAAAGGAATTTGCAGACGACAATAATGCAGCAGAAGATAGAATATATATCATGATATAAGAGTTTAGTGCGGCATTAATCACGACAGCTGAACCCCCTCTCTTATCTGTTACAGTGTTGTTTCTGCGATTAGTTCATTCCATTATAGATAATTGTCGTCTGCAGAAAGTGTCGTCTGCGTTTTTGAAAGAAACAGTGGAGAAGAAAGACGTTATCCTTTCCCGTTTAAACACAAACGAAACGCATTGCACTAAAAAGTAGAAAATGGCAAAGTTTTGACGATTCTTATTATTCATTTCAATCTTAGTGACAAACAGTTTGCAGTCTGATCAGACGCCGGGTTATATTATATTTTCCCCGCCAAAATTGTTTGGATTTTAGATCATGTGGTTTATTTTGTTCACACTCTCCGCTCTGGATCCAAGCTGTTTCCAGATACCTTGAGAACCATCCGGAAATGGACAAGAAATGATCAACGAGCGGTTAACCCCTGAAACTTGTAATGGATAACTCTTGTTTCTAAATAAGTCTAGTCCATTTCTTGACTATTTAGTCTTGTTTATATATTGACAAACAGTGCAGAACCTGATCAGAGGACACATGTATGACCACTCTGCCCTGGGTCTTCATTGTTTTAATTAACAGAACAAGTGTACTCTTCACAGGCTCACTGTGTTAAGCAAAACTCTTTGAAGCGAGATCATTGGTATTTGCCAACAGTTTCGGTCCAGTTCACCCACGACCCACCCATCCAAATAAGACATAGACACGTATATCAATAGTTTGTCAGTAATATATATTTGAATACAAGTAACAACGCTGGCGACAATTCCGAAGTAGGAGATAAATATGGCTGTAGAATTAAATGCAGCTGATTGATTTGCATATCGTCTGGCCGACAAGAAGAAGTGTAAGAATCAGATAACCTGACAAATCTGGAAATTACCTACCCTGCAACTTTCTGATTCCAGTCTTTAATCCTTAACTCCCTAATACAACGGTTATTTGCAAAAAGTTTAGATCCTGATCAGAGATCAGAATCCAAACTGTTTGATATTTATTTTGATATTTCTTAAGTCGGAAAACTTTAACTTTACTTTTGAAAATTTAAAACAGGAGACAACTGTTTAAATTTGATGACGTCATGGCAGTGAAGGGGTTAATTTTATAAATTCATACACTGCAAAATTACCGCCTGCTTCAAATTGTCGTCTGCTTTTATCTCTAGAATTCATAGAGTTTTGTCAGTAAGCCTGAAACATCGTTACAAGTGTGAAACAGTTAAAACCGATCAGCTGTCGATTCACACAGTGTCTGATCTGGATCCAAACCGTTTGCAAATGCAAATGTTCTCGTATTTTGCAGTAAAAGGCGAACTGTTTTATGGAATCATAATTAAAATACAACGAAAAGCACTTTGGCATAATTTCAAAATATCATGCAATTACAAATAACTTTTCTCAAAGTTTATGTGAACTTGAACTTCACACGATGAATATGGTGGATAGGACGTTATTAAAGTTTCCCAACAAATGCGTTAACGCAAAAAAAACCATTATTTTCTTTGCAAACAGTCAGTCGGAGTGTGATAAGACGCCGGTTACCCGGCTCGTGTCTGTTTGCTACTCAGATTTAGATAAATAGCCAGAATCGTTTAAACGTTGCAACGTTCTAAATATTATTATGAACGTTTGCGTTTTACATGTACCCTTTCATGATCAAATGTTTCCTGAGGTTTTTACCCCTTCACCGCCATGTTGCCGTCTGCTTCGATATTGATTTCCGCAATATCGTTTCAAAGTTAGATTTAAGGCAGTAGACCTGACGTAAATTCAAAACAAATGGCAAACAGTTTTGTAAGCAATACTCATTCTAGAAAAAGACTATGGGGTAATCGGCTGAATTAGCTAATCTATAAACATTAATTTTGTAAAACGTTCATTTTCCTATCAGAATGGTTCGTATTTGAAATGTTTTACAGTTTTACTGCATAGTGTTGGCAATTTTCTAATATATTTTCCAGGTACATGTAACGTGATTCAGAGAAAATTGTGTGTATGTTGAATCAAGAGAAATGTTTACTTCTCTACCTTCAGTGCGTATGAACCAGACTTGTACATTATAGAAGACATTGTTATTTCAGAGCAGGATGAAAGTAAATCAGAAAGGTCCTACTGGAGCTACTTTCAGCCTGCTTTGAATACAACTGTCGATAAAAAAATCTTTTTACAGTGGAGAATACTTTATTCATTTCCAATAAACACGTTTACGCGTAAACAGTTTGGAGTCTGATCAGACGCCGGATAACCCGGCGTCTGGTCTGGCTCCAAGCTGTTTGCCACTTACATGTATATAAACGTGAATAGTAAGAATTGTCAAAACGAAAGAATAACGTTTTCTCCACTGTACCACATAGCCTGTATCTAGTTTTGAAGATAGGTGATCGACCGCCAAAAGCAGGTTGAACGAATAGCAGAATGCCTAAAAGCGCATTCTGCTTTACTTTCAGCCAGTTTTAGGATACAATATTTTAGGATATAGAAAATAGTTTTTATGTTATACATACTCATGAGGAGGACTAAGATAAAGGCGTTTAATGCGTATTTGTGATGTATGAAACGTTCAACAGGAATGACGTTATTCTTTTATATATAAATTCGCTATGCTTAAATGCCAACATTTAGTCGGAAAAGGCAAGAGAAACTCGACGTCTGATCAGACTCCAAACAGTTTGTCACTTAGATTACGATATACATTTGGATTATTTTACAACCTGAACCCCATTGACTGCTTTTCAGAATACCATCTGATTAAAGGAGGTTGTTAAATTAATACAGAGGACCCCATTTGGAGCTTATTGCTCTTATTCTTTCTTAATCAAGGCTGTCACCAAGGCAATTTAATTCAATGGGTCAACGAACGCTTGCTTACAGTACAGCAACCTTGAACTATAGTGAGTCATATACAATGGAGAAGACACTATTTTTTCCCAATAAACGTGCTTATGATGAATACATTGGCAATTAAAAACAGTGTGTAGCCAGACCTGACGCCTTGGTAGCCGGTGTCTGATCTGGGCACAAACTGTTTGTAATTTAGATTAAGATAAAAAGTCAGACTCGTCAAAACTATTTTTGCCATTTTCTACATTTTATTGTATTGCGTTTCCGTTCGCATTTAAACGGAAAAGAATAACGTATTCCCCACTGTATATAATCGAATTTCGGTATCTTAAGGGTGTATCAATGTCATAAGCGATTTTTTCAAAGTATTAAACTTTTTTTCTATCATTGTTTTTTTGGAAGAGCTGTTTATGATGAATGAAAAAATGGAAAAAAAATAATATGGTGGTGTCCTTTTTTTTTGAGCTACAGCGATTTGAAAAAGGTATGTCAAATTTTGACTTTTTTCCCCAAATTTTACCCATTCAGAGTACACGCTTCAGTAAAATCTATTTCAAAACAAAACAAACATGGTAATTTGTGTTTTCATTATTTATTTCATGTCTATGGTGGTATTTTCACATATAGAAACCAAATTTAGACAAAGCAGGCACTAGGTTTGAACAATATTGATCCTCGAATATCAAAAATATGCTTTTTATAGGGCATGATTTTAAAAGATTTTTTATTTTATGAAAAAAAGTAAAAAAGTTTGAAAATGAAATAGTTCTAGTATTAAACTTTTTCTTATATTCTACCAAATGAAAGCCAATGATAAGGCAGTTCAAAATATGAAAAGAAATTGAAAGGTCAGTGTTGAAATTTTGAGTTATTAAAGTAAAAAGAGTTATCTCCCCTTACAAAATTTACAAAAAAGTACCATATCGATGATATTTAGAGCTTTATAAATTTCACATTTGGTGCCTTTTTTTTCTTAAATTAGTTTTTGTATGAAGAAATACGACCATAGATAGGAAATAAATAACACAAAACCAAATTATCATATTTGTTTTCATTTAAAATGGATTTTATTGAAGTAGGCTGTTTGAAAAGGACAAAATAAGAGGAAGTGGGTGGGGTAAATTTTACATGGCCGTAGAGCCAACTGTTGTTCACCAAAATGTACACTTTTTCTATTTTTTCATTCATCTTAAATAGCTCTTCAATACAAAACCATCATAGAGTGTTTTCATATACTTTGAAAATTTCCCAAAGCCATGACATTGATACACCCTTAAACTCGTTTATATAATGTCTAAATTACCCGTTTTTCTACAGTTTAATTTCAATATTATAACCCGCTTATGCCGAACATATCATTATTTCAAATTCAAAACGTGGCTAACTCACATTATAAAGTTGAAATTCGGATATGTTTGACTTAAGCGAGTTATGGATATCCACGTTTTACTGTATATATACCCAGTGGAGAAGGTGTTGATATTCTTTCCCAATAAACGCGTTTACGATTAAACTATTTTTTTCAATTTCAAATAGTTTGGAGGCCGATCAGACGCCGGGTTACCCGGCGTCTGATCCGACTCAAAACTGTTTGCAACTCAGTTTCAAATGAGTTTGTCGAACTGTTCCAAAAGTTGTCATTTTACCCTATTTAATGGACTTCATTTGCGTTTTGTTTGCGTATAAATGGGAAAGAATAACGTCTTCTCTACTGTTTATATACAGACTACAGTGGAGAATCTGTTATTCTTTCCCAATAAACGCGTTTACGCTAAAACTATTAATGGCAGTGCAAACGGTTTGGAGCCAGATCAGACGCCGGGTAACCCGGCGTCTGATCAGGATCCAAACTGTTTGCCACCAAGATAAACAAGAATTATCAGAATTGTCCAAAAGTTGTTCTTTTCTACGTTTTAGTGCTTTGCGTTTGCGTACGTTTGCGTTTAAACGGGAAGAATTTATTTAACAGATTCTCCACTGTATATCTATATATCGTACATGTAGACCATCTGTTACGTGTTATGCTTACTGTGAACGTTATATCGCATTGAATATAATTGGCATGCTATGTACATACAACTAAAAACATGTGTATCAATTTGGTCTTCAAAGCATTTTTTCGGAACGAGCGTATGCCTTAAAATAATTACCAAGAATGATGCTATAATTTTTCTCCCCAAGGATAGGAATTCTAAAAGAAAATTATTATGAGCGTAATTACCCATCAAGACAGCTAATACATGTATATAAAACTATAGTAATGGCAGATAGAACCACCAGCCACAATAAACCAAGCTTAGACGCAAATTACTTGTAGCAATCAATGTTGAATTAGAATAAAACATTGCCTTCCTTCCCTTTTAGACGAACCGAGACATCTTACAAGAACAAAAGAGGAAGTCTTCGGTAACTACCTAGGCATCTGTTAGAAAGTATTTGTCTGCATCTCTCTGTCTCTCTGTCTGCATGCACATGTTTGTATTTGCCTGTCTCTGTCTTTGTATGTATGTGTGTGTCTCTGTCTGTCTGTCTCTCTCAGTGTGTGTCTATCTTTGTCTTTCTCTCTGTGTCTTTATCTGCCTATCTCCTTTTCTCTCTCTCTCTCTTCATATCTCTTTCTCTTTCTCTATGTCCTCCTCTCTTTCTCTTTCTCTATCTCCACTCTCTCTCCTTTATTCTATCTCTATTTCTCACATTCTCTTCCTCGTTCTCGTTTGCTTTAAAAAGGTGAGCTTAAGGACAGCCGATGAAGATAATTATAAGACTCATATCCGCATGGACATTTAAAGTACGGTAATTAAACACATCACAGAAGCTGCACTAGATAAGAACTATCGATCATGTACAGTAGAGAAGATGCCATTCTTTTGCAATAAATGCGTTTATGGCTTAATCAAGATGTTGAATGCAAACACTTTGGGTCGAAATCAGACGTCGGGTACACTGTTTGCCACTCAGCTTAAAATGAATATTTAGATATTTCGAAAAGCTTTCTTTTTCTCTATGTTACTGCAATAGAATTGTGTTTGCATTTCGTTTACGTTTCAACGTGAGATAATAATTTGTCTTCGCAATTGTGTCTCGAAGAGATGTTTCGACGAATAACGAGACCAAACAAGGAAGTTAACCTTGACAAAAATGAATGAAGTTTGACTAGATTCTATAGACATGTAACGCAACACACAGCTTGTCTGTACTCTGCTTCTGTCGTAATAGCATTGAATTTCACGTCGAACCAATTACACCATAGTCTGCTTCTATTTTTGAAGACAGGTGACCAGTTCGAGCAGGGTAAAAGTAAAGCAGAATGCGCCTTCTGCTTTACTTTCAGCCTGTTCAAGTTACAATCTGCAAGGATATAGACACTGTTTGCTATGGTGTCAATGCATTAACTTGTTTCTTTAGTGAATGAATAAATTCAAGGCGTTGCAATATAATCATGGGAGTAATGGGTTAAAATGGACAGAATGACGACTGCTTTCTGTAAAGCAATATGTTATTTATTGTCTTTTGTCGATCGACACAGTGATGAATTTGTACATATACTTGACCAGCTGTTTCCAACACCTATATAGTCAGTTTACAGTAAACCCTACACTCAACGGCAAGTCATCAACACTTGCACTGAGATCCCAAATGACAGATTAGCTAAATGCAGGACAAACGTAATGCAGAAATCTCATAAAACGTCTCTGCAGTCAATTTTCACATACATGTACATGTATCTAAAAAGCATGTCGGTGTATTTTAGTATTTTAGATACATGTACATGTAGCCGATTATAGCACCGTACATAAATCTCAACTTTTGAAATAAATACTGTTTAAGGGGGTAGGTGCACCTTTGGAAAGTAATTACCAAATTCTTCAAACTTTGCATACAGACAGTAAAATTAGTTTCTGTGACAAAACTGGTGAAAAAAGTGGGGGTACCGGACCTTTCTTTTTCACAATTTGAGATTTTTCAGGGCTACCCCCCTAAAATTGAAACTTCACAAAAACTCCTACTTTTTTGTACTACGGTTTTTCAATCTTTATTTAAACAAACTATTTGTACAAAAAGTATCCTAATTTATATTACCATAGTAAGAATAAACTCTGAAAATAATGTTTTGTCAAGATTCAAAATAAAAATGTTTGATTTCACCGAAAAGGAGTAAAATTTACCCCACCCACTTTTTTATAATGGGAGAATAAGGCACAGTGAAAATTGCCCTACAAATTGTAGCAAACTAATTACCAAATTTTTTATTTGTCGATTTTAGCCTTCCAAACATAAAGTTTTAGTGAAATAGCAAATAAAAACACAGGGTCCCGGATCTTTTAAAAAAGATATAGATCGTTTTATTGAAAAAATCAATTTTTTCTCATTTTTTCACTTTTTGGTGTATTTTTACCAATAAATTTTTTTTTCAAAAAAATATCATTTGATCTTTTGAATTATCTATAATTTATACTAAAACTGTACTTCCATGAAAATGTCATGCTTATATTCTGAGAAATTGAAATGAAATCGGATGTAACAAAATGCAACCTACCTATGAAAACGGTGTATGCTGTAAACTACGAATAGGACATAAAACTTAAAAAGTCCCTTCCGGAACGAAAAATCTATTTTTTCCCGGGAAAATAGTATTTTATGACTGTTTGCATTCACCAAAAATGAGTTCATAACATTTTTCGGAAAATGAGTTCGTAAAATTTTTCGGAAATTTCATAATGCTCAAAAAGACAGGCCGACATCCTTAATGTCCTTGAACTTACGTACTGCGAATTGTTTGTCCTTCCAATACATACACACATTCACCAAAACGACGAACATAAAAATGTACAGTTCAATTGATTTGAAATTTTTTGGGAGAGTTCAGAAATTTCATAATTTTGATCTTTTGCCTGGGTTTCGCCTACAGAACCGGAACAAGTGTAAATGTTATCAGAATCTGTAGAATGAACCCTTGGCAAACATATCTCCAAATATGAGAGGAAGTGAACAAAACTGTTGTAAGTTATGCATTGAGAAGCTTTGGTACCTATGAAGGTGTTTACCCTTGGTGCTTAGCAAAGTTTGAGTATAGTTTATATCATACGTTTGAAAGAGCCATTACTTTTATGTATAACTTAGAGATTTTGTGCATTGTCCGACAGTTTGGGTTCTAATCAGACGTCTCGTCGTCTGATAAGGATCCAAACTGTTTGCAAATACTAGTGTGTTCAGACTATAGACAGTGAATATGGTACATGTAAGACAATTTTGGCAATGATAAGAATCCGAAATATTTACACGTTCGTATGAAATAATAATATAACACTTGACTAAATGAAAAAGATCAGCAGGCGACAATATATTCTGAAGTAGACGTTTTGAATGTATCCGTAGAACTAATCATAAAACCATTTCCAGTTCAGACGAGTAAATCATGAATGACTGTTCTGAGAAGCTCCGTCTGGGGCCTTGTTACGATGTTACAGGAATCTCCCTCCTCTCAGCTGTACATGTATGCATTAACCTATATTATCATCTGCTTATGGAACTGTCGTCTGCAAACTATTACATTATAAACACAAACGATGTGCAATAAAATGTAGAAAATGACAACTGCTGTACAGTGGAGAATCTGTTATTCTTTCCCGTTTAAACGCAAACGTACGCAAACGCAAAACACTAAAACGTAGAAAAGTACAATTTTTTGACAATTCTGATAATTCATGTTTATCTTTGTGGCAAACAGTTTGGAACCTGATCAGACGCCGGGTTACCCGGCGTCTGATTTGGCTCCAAACTGTTTGCACTGCAAATAATAGTTTTAGCGTAAACGCGTTTATTGGGAAAGAATAACACATTCTCCACTGTAGCAGTTTTGACGGTTTATTTTATCTGAGTGGCAAACAGTGTGTTGCCTGATCAGACACCAAGTTTACACGTGTTTACAGTGGAGAAAGCGTTATTCTTTCCCCCAATGAATGCGTTTACGCTAAAACTATTATTTCCATTGCAAACGGTTTGGAGCCAGATCAGACGCCGGGTAACCAGACCGGGATTCGAACCCACAGCCCAGAGGAGCTTATAGTGATGTAAGTCACAGTGACTGTAACCACTAGGCCACGGAGGCCCCTGCCACTCAGATTGAAATTAATTGTTCACGTTTTCTAAAGTTTGCAAGGACATATACAATGTTTGCAAAGGAAGCATACCGGTATATGCGTGTAAATATTGTTAAAATGGTTCAGAAACTTTTTTGTTCTTGCAAATTGCTACTTCATATTGATTGTGTTTTATTATTGTTAATTATATCATTTCAGGGCCTCAAGGTAGATTAGTCGCTTGACAAATCGAGTTATTCTCGTTAAATAAAGGCGTTTATTCATTCATTCACACTAAAATATGTCGTCTGCATTTGTCCTCCTGTTTATATTTTAAACATCAGTTCGCATGTGCAGTCAGTCGGCAGTATTAAGGCCAAGTGTGAATGGTATGTGTGTATATTCTATCTATTGCGTTCACAGAGCATGTTTTAAAATTGTACAAAAACGAAAGTTACCTCAAATACAATATGCTTGGTAAAAACGATTGAAACGGACTGATGGTTTATTTTAATGTGACAGCCTGTCATATCAATGTATGTCTAAACGTTCTACTTGTCTCTTGCTTCAAACTGCTGGTTTTGCAGCGGACATTACGTTATTCTTTCCCGTTTAAAAGCAAATGAAACGCAAACGCATTTCATTAAATTGGGTAAAATTACAATTTATTGTACAAAATTTGACGATTCATTTTAATCTGAGTTGCAAACAGTTTTGAGCCTGATCAAACGCTGGGTTGCTTAACGTTGCGCGTTTGACGAGGATTCAAACTGTTTGCAAATAAACATTGTATTCGAGGTAAGGCAGTTAAAGGCTTAACCTGTCTAAATGTTCTTTCTCCAGGAATTCAAAACATGCACTTTTATCATTGAAAAAACACTTACATGAGTTTAAGATAATTTAGACCCTGATCGTTTGCAGACTAATATTTCATATTTTATTTTCCCATGACTTTGCAAATAGTGATATTCACTGTGTGTATAAAGATAGTTATACAGTAAAACCTCGCTAAAACGACCACTTAAAAGAACTTTTATTGATTGTGTCAAAGACAGGTGACAGCTTAAATCAAGTTGACAGTTTTTGGTTTTACTGTCACCTTGCTTTTATAGTTAACACAATAAAGTGGTCGTGATAGAAGAGTTTACTGTTCATGTTTATTATGTAAACAAGACATGTCAAACGTAGCATCAAAACAGTATATGCCTTTTTATTGGATTTATTTTAATTTGCTTTTGTTGTCCCTGTTTTATGTTTTGGGAATTTTTACAGTGGAGAATACTTTATTCTTTCCAAATAAACGCGTTTACTGTAGATACAGTGGAGAATCTGTTATTCTTTCCCAATAAACGCGTTTACGCTAAAACTATTATTTGCAGTGCAAACAGTTTGGAGCCAGATCAGACGCCGGGTAACCCGGCGTCTGATCAGGCTCTAAACTGTTTGCCACCAAGATAAACATGAATTATCAGAATTGTCCAAAAGTTGTACTTTTCTACATTTTAGTGCTTTGCGTTTGCGTGCGTTTGCGTACGTTTGCGTTTAAACGGGAAAGAATAACAGATTCTCCACTGTAAAAGCGTTTACTGTAGATAAGTATGTCCCTTACAAACAATCTAGGACCAGTTCAGACATAGCATCGTCTGCCATAATCTAGTGTCTGTTTTTATTAAAATAATTTAGAAGTTTAAGAGTTTTAAGTTAAAAAACATTGCTATGAGTGTTAAACAGTCTGTATCCTGATGACTGTTGTTTTATTTCGGTTCTCAGGGGTAACATTGAGATGGAAAAGTAAAAATCCTGTTACATGTATTACAATCCTTCCTCACTTGAGTGACCGACAATTTAGGGACGAATGTGGATCTTTAAATACTGGTAACTGCTTTAATATATTACGAAAAGAAATACAGAACACGTCTTAAGGAGCCTTCTGCTTATGCCTTGGCTACATTAAGCTGACACTTGTCGTAAATACTAACAATAAGATACGTTTGAATGTCGCTCAATATACAGTCGAAACTCGATACTTCGTACTCGCCTAAATCGATTGTACCAGTATTTCATAAGTTGAATTTATATAAGTCGATCTTGCTAAGGTTGAGATTATCCGTATATCAAAGTTAAAACGTAGCTTAGCCACGTTTTAACTTTGAAATATGGGTATGTTTGATCTAACGCGGATTCGAATTATCGAGTTTCGACTGTAGGTTGTATAGTATTAGTAATAAAATTGTAATGGAGTTTTGCTGACGGGTGGCTGGGCGAACGTCCAACTTCGTTTCCGCTCAATAACTTCAGTTTAGAAATGAGATGTTGGTATGAAACATGACAGGTATTACTTAGCTTACATAGAAAATAAATCTTGGAATCGCTGAGTAGGGCCAATGACGTGTAGCTAACTTCAACGGGTAACGCCAAGACAGTTACATGTATTACCTGCTTGTTACGACCACTGGGTCAAAGGTTATAAAGCTTGTGAGTTGAGTTTGTGGTAGTTGTGGTCGAACCACTGTTCCAATCCTGAGACAATGGGATGACGCACCTGAAAAAGCTTATGCGGGACTATAAACCTCATCAGAAACAACAACGTGGTCGTTCTCAAGCATCTGCTTGGTCAGATTTGAGCACAAGCTCAAATCTGACCAATCAGATGCTTGAGAACGAGCTCAGATTAAACTCCGACACTATATAACTAGGGACCCTTATGTTTATGTATTTTGGCTTTATTAGAAATCAAAAAACGTAACTATCCTAAATGAGAACAACAAACATTTTCAGACCAAACCAGCCTGTGTCCGTTTGTTCATTGTTTGACCGCCATCAACAAAGGTTACAGTATTTTCATGATTAATTACTTGTAATTCCTACTGAAGACTTCGATCAGACGCAGATACCGAGAAGACCACCAATCATGATCTACATTATTATGTAACCTAATACGCCTTAGCTTCCCATGGTACAGCTCATATATACAGTGAAACCTTTCAATTACGACCACTAAAATGTGTCATTTATTAGGTGTTTACGACAGGTGACGATGTCACTTTGCTTTAAGCTGTCAATTGCCTTTTATCAATCAATTAGCCTTCGTTTTAGCGGTCGTAATAAAGAGGTTTTTACTGTAAATCTAAATTTCATTTTTTTCTTCACGGTTGCTCAAAATTTATTACACTATAAATTTCGTCGTACAAAGTATATACAGGTAAATCATGATGCATGACTCATACAAACTACAATCTGAGGATCACAGCTCCACTCATGTCGACTTTTAATGTAATACAAAGTTGCACTATATCAGGGCTGCCATTTCTCTGGATTTTTCGGAAGTATTCGGATTTTTATCCTAACAGATCGTAGCTAAAAACAGGCTGAAAGTAAGGCAGAATGCGCCTTTTGGCGCATTCTGCTTTACTTTCAACCTGTTTTAAGCAGTCATGTGTCTTCAAAACAAAAAACCAGACTATGGGGTAAAGGAACGATTAGTAAAATTGCGTCTGAAAAATTGAAATTTTGAAATCGTAGGATTTTTATGATCAACTTATGGCAGCCCTGCTATATTAAGCGACCATATTACAGATACCCTATTGGTAGTCTTAAATACAGAATGAGATGGTTGCTTATAGATAAGGCTGCAATAATGCAGAAAGCTCATACTGGACCTTTCTGTATTATTCTTAACCGGACCGCATTAAGCATTCACATGCCTTAACAGGTTGCCAAGCTACCCCAATACGTGTTCGTATAACCCATTTGCGCCCAGTGGATTATTCTATGCTTATATACTGGATTAGTCCATGTTTTGATTTCAGGGGTGCCTGCCTGCCTGGTCTAAAATTTCAATTTCGTTTTATTTTACATTGAAAATTGAAATTCCGATTAGCAAACAGTGTAGACTTTGATCAGACGCCGCATTTAGCGGTGTCTGATCAGAGTCTACACTGTTAGCTTATGTCCCATAACTATATGGGATCGTGGGCACAAATGGGTTAATGTTTAATACAAAGTTTAATGTTCTAAACTTAAAACAATGTTAATACATTCAACCTTAATGACAAATATACTCGCCATTTACAAATAATGTAAATGTGAAAAAGTACACTTGTCCTGTGCAAACAGTGTAGCACAAATCAGGGGGCCCCTGCAGGTGCCCTCTGATCAGGGTCTTTTGCAATATATTGTTCAAATTAACCCTAGCTGGTAAAACAGAGCTGGACCTATTTATGAAATTGGAATTGTCCATCAAAACATTCATGGGTGAGTGAGAAAATAGCGTCGTACAAATAAGTATACAATCGCTATATAAGATCACTAATGAGTATACACATGTAGTGTACATGTACAATAAAAACTCGATTCTACGAACTCGTGTTGCTTCGAACATATCAATATTTCAAAGTTAAAACGTGGCTTAGACACGTTTTAACTTTGAAATACGGGTATGTTCGACTTAAACGAGATCGATTTATCAAAATTAAACGAACGAAATACTGGAAAGATCAATTTAAGCGAGTTCGTAGTATCGAGTTTCGACTGTATATAGTTGTCTTATTTTTGTCTACGCTGATTTCAATATATGATGATATTATTTCACAGGCATTTTCTATAGTTTCCCAAACTAGGATTTGAAAGAGGCAAAGGAGAAATAATTAACACAGTAAACAATTATCTGCTTTATTTTATCGAATTAAAAATTTAGGTAATTTTACTGTTAATATTATGAGTGTCAAACAGTTTGGACCCTGACCAGACGCCGAATTATGCGGTGTCTGGTCAGGATCCAAACTGTTATCAACGATTGTACTCTAGCATGGCAGTGAAGGAGTAATTTAACTTCCTCATATCAGCCCTGGCTGTTGGATTTATCGATTTTACCAGATTATTGATTCCTATAGGAGTTGTAAATGTTTCAGACTTCACAGATCTACAGATAGAACACGTCACTCAGAAGTATTAATTAGTAAAATGCTGAACGCATACCGACACATGCAAGCAGGTGGGAACACATCATTGTCCATGAAAAGGCGTTTAGTTCTGGAAGACTGGGTGTCCTTTGCAATCAGTTTGGAGCCTGATCAGACGCCGAGTAAACCGGCGTCTGACCAGGCTCCTAACTCAGGGGTTGACTCGCAGATTAGAATATAGCTTCAATACATGTACATCTCAAGAATACTGCAAGTTGCTATATTTTATCGTTTTGCGTCTTGTTCTGTTAAAACGGTAAAGGTTAAAGTAGAAAATGACGACGGTTTTCTTAAAAATATTGACGATATTTTGGAATCCGAGTGTCGAACGTTTTGGAATTTGATCAGGCGCCGATCAACTCGGCATCTGATCTGGTTTCAAACTGTTTGCGATGGATATAAGTATTTGTAGCATAAACATATCTGTTACAATATAGAATGTTTCATGCTCCTCTATGTACCTGAACACGAGCTTGCATTGATTGTTGATATGCTAGGTATGTATCCTTTAAACAGCTACTGTACAAATTATATGATTAATCCTCATGATGATACCAGTACTGAACTTTATTAAATTAAATTGATAATCGCAAGCGAATTGCCATCGAATCGGGCGCTTCAAAAAACAAATCCTACGTTTGTATACTTAAACGCGAATTTTCAGAAGCGGTTGTGACAACAATGGAATCGAAAAAATTAACGAAGGCATATTTGCGAACATTTGTGAGATACACCACTCAAGAAAACTTATCCGAGGGTAAATTAGTATTTTGAAATCGCAAGCGAATCGCCATCGAATTGCCATCGAATTGCAAGCGAATCGCAAAAATTGTTAATTTAATAAGATTCAGTACTGCATGTAGTAGAGAAGACATTAACCTTTCCAAATATACAGTGGAGAATCTGTTATTCTTCCCCGTTTAAACGCAAACGTACGCAAACGCAAAACACTAAAACGTAGAAAAGTACAACTTTTTGACAATTTTGATAATTCATCTTTATCTTGGTGGCAAACAGTTTGGAGCCTGATCAGACGCCGGGTTACCCGGCGTCTGATCTGGCTCCAAACTGTTTGCAGTGAAAATAATAGTTTTAGCGTAAACGCGTTTATTGGGAAAGAATAACGTTTTCTCCACTGTACGCGTTAATACTAAAATTCTTTAGCAAACAGTTTGGAGCCAGATCAGACACTTGGGCATTCTACATTACTTTCAGCCTGCTTTAAGCAACCATCTATATTCCATATTGAATTAAAGCTAACTGTAGGATGGGGTTAATCAATGACATGTATTAAACACCGACAATACACATATTCAATAAAAGAAACTGCAATCTATACATGTTAACATGTACTGAGAATACATTTAACATTTAAAATAACAACCGAAATAACATTCCTCAGAAGATAAACAATTTCATATAACCATTTCGTTTTGTAGACAATATGTTAACATTGACAAATAGTTGGAATCATGGAATGTCGCCGAAATCTGGCCAGATTTGTAATTCCCCATAATCTCTCTCTTACAGTACTGAATCTTATTAAATTAACAATTTTTGCGATTCGCTTGCAATTCGCTTGCAATTCGATGGCAATTCGCTTGCAATTCTATGGCAATTCGCTTGCGATTTCAAAATACTAATTTACCCTCGGGTAAGTTTTCTTGAGTGGTGTACCTCACAAATGTTCGCAAATATACCTTCCTTTATTTTTACGATCCCATTTTTGTCACAACCGCTTCTGAAAACTCGCGTACAAGTATTCAAACGCATGATTTGTTTTTTGAAGCGCCCGATTCGATGGCAATTCGATGACAATTCGATGGCAATTCGCTTGCGATTATCAATTTAATTTAATAAGGTTCAGTACTGTACCCCATATACGCATTTTGACGCCTTCACTTTATTTATCCACTGAAGAAAAAAGTTTCACTGTATACAGTGCGCACCATTATAAATATGTTCTGAATCTTAGAAGATGGTAGCTTAAAGCAGGCTGAAAGTAAATCAGAATGCGTACGAAGACAGGTGGTACAGTGGAGAATCTGTTATTCTTTCCCGTTTAAACGCAAACGTACGCAAACGCAAAGCACTAAAACGTAGAAAAGAACAACTTTTTGACAATTCTGATATTTCATGTTTCTCATGGTGGCAAACAGTTTGGAGCCTGATCAGACGCCGGGTTACCCGGCGTCTGATCTGGCTCCAAACTGTTTGCAAGGGCAATAATAGTTTTAGCGTAAACGCGTTTATTGGGAAAGAATAACGTTTTCTCCACTGTAGCTTAAAGCAGGCTGAAAGTAAATCAGAATGCGTACGAAGACAGGTGGTATCTTAGTATACATAGACGAAGGTAATGCATAAAACTCTGTTTACACTATTATTGTCCTGCTCTAAGTTGCAATCTGTTATTCAATCAAATGAACATATTTTCAGGGTGCCTGTGCCATGTACACGTATGTCACATCATCAAAGGGCAGTTGAAATGAAAAAGACAATATCTAAATAACAGCAGTCTAACGTATGAGTTATCGTCCACCCCTGAAGTTTTTAATGGCCAATTCCCATTTCTACTTACCTGGTACATGTAAGTCTAGTCCATTTTTTACATTACATGTATTTATGGTTGATTTTACCAATATATTTCAAAAACACAAACAGTGCAGTACAGGAGCCCTCTGATCAGGGTCTTCTACACCATTAGTTAGCATTTAGCAAAAGCATTGTTAACGACGAGTTGACTCGACGCTAGGGTGGAATGTGTTAACGGTATGTGGTTCAGTAATGCACATACATATTTATCATGATTTACATGTTTGCACCAATTTAGTTTGGCACAATAATGCACCAATGTAATGAAGCTCAGAAATCTTATTAGTCGGCTATATGCAATAGTTACAGTTGGGAAGACGTTATTCTTTCCTAATAAACAACTATTACCATTGTAAATAGTGCGTAACCAGATCAGACGCCGGGTAACCCCGCATCTGATCTGGCTCCAAACTACTATTTTGTCACTTAAATGAAGATACTCGTCAGAATTTTCCAAAAAGCTGTCATTTTATACATTTTATAATTTTATTGCACTGTGTTCAGTTTTGTTTACAACGGGAATAAAAAGCGCATTATCCGCTATGCACCGTAATGAGACATACCGTGGAGAATCTGTTATTCTTTCCCGTTTAAACGCAAACGTACGCAAACGCAAAGCACTAAAACGTAGAAAAGAACAACTTTTAGACAATTCTGATAATTCTTGTTTATCTTGGTGGCAAACAGTTTGGAGCCTGATCAGACGCCGGGTTGCCCGGCGTCTGATCTGGCTCCAAACTGTTTGCACTGCAAATAATAGTTTTAGCGTAAACGCGTTTATTGGGAAAGAATAACACATTCTCCACTGTACAGAGTTTGCTTTGTTCTCAGACATAATTATTTACAGGCATAAATTAGCTAGTTCTAAGCCAACTATTTTGCAGTGTTAACGCATAATTATGCTTAAAACAAAAGTCGCCTTCTTTCATTTCTAAGATGTGTGTACCAGGTAGTTTGATGTAAACACGTTGAATTGAGTGTATCATGATAAGACGCCACGAAATGCGGAATAAAATCAAGATCCAAACAGTTTGCAAATAACCATAATCCATAGGTTAAGGCTCGACAGCTAGGGGTTAACCCTTCATTTCCACGGCATTTTTGTTTAGGCATATTAACTGAAGAAACAGCTAGATGAGTGTCAAACAATTTAGGTCATAATGAGACGCCGAGGGTCTGGAGCACAACCTTGCAAATGCGAGTGTAGTCAAGCTTGAATATGACAGAGTTTAAGGTTTTGGACCCGTAATGATATCGGGCTAATGTTGGTCAATACATGTACCTATAATCAGCGGAGAGTGATCGACCTTTCTCGTCAACTGTCGACCCGTTCTGAACAATGCTAAAACAGCTGAAACTGGTCGACGGTTGACGAGAATGGCCGATCCCTGGACTCCTACCGATTCTGGTCCGATCTCATTCGGTGTCCTCACACCATGGATATTGATTAGAAGGCAGCAAATCTCTGAACATATTTAAGAAAGTTAGAATTCCGCCCTTAAACGCCTTGAGGGTTTTTCAACCCTTAGCAAGTTTCGTCAGCAAAAAGATGTCTACAGCTATTCCATGTGTCGATGTGTCTGTTCGTTTAGACAATATCGTCAATGTGCCAAATTTGGGTCCAGATGAGACGCCGAGTTACTTGGCTTCTCGTCTTGATACAAACTATTTGCAACAGTTATCTCATATTCGGAAATAACATGCTCAAGATTTATTCGGTGTGATGCAATGTCCCCAAAATATCCCTTTTCACTCCGCGTAATCACATCTAATTTGAAACACAGTAATGAAGACGAGAAAAATCGAAGAAAGTTGTCCTTTATCCAGACACCGAAAGCGTTTCAAAATGAAATAAATTAAATTTAGCACCCATTCCGCCATACATGTAGATGACTTAAGCTGAGTTTTATATGCAAAATGTTTGGTTCCGGGCAAGACACCGCGTAACGCGACGTCTGACCAAGATCTAAACTGTTTGGCACTCGTATAAATATTTCAAAAATAAAAAACAAATGAATTTGGCAGATGTTACTTGTAAATCTTTGCAGACGATATTTTGACTGCGACAGGGGTATTTGATTTTGAAAGGCGTCAAATCAAATACAGTAAAACTTCCATAGTGCGACGGCCAAGTGATTGTATTAAATTCAGGTGACAGCATAAAGCAAGGTGACTGTAAAACAGAAAGCTCCTTCTGGAGCTTTCTGTTTTACTGTCAACTTGCTTTAAGCAGTCACCTATCGTAAACACCTAATAGCTACACAATTAAGTGGTCGTTATAGAGAGGTTGTACTGTACATACAACCCAAATCAGAAGTAACAATTGAATCAATCGTTCTCAGAATCAGTAGCTACAGTCGAAACTCGATATCTCGAACTCACATTAAATCGAACATACCCATATTTCAAAGTTGAAACGTGGCTTAGCCACGTTTTAACTTTGAAATACGGGTATGTTCGACTTCAGCAAGATCGAGATATCGAAATTCAACTTATAAAAATACTGTTAAGGTCGATTTAAGTGAGTTAGAAGTATCGAGTTTATACTGTAATTCTGTTAAGCAGGGGATTTCGATAAGACGAGACGTCACATTGGGGAAATTCTTCGACACAGCTGAGGCTGTAGTAAACAGTCCTGGAGACTCGAGGAATTGCCGATGGCATTAAATGTTTCTCTCAGGGTCGCGCCAACAACAGGAGAATGGCCTAGTGACCTAATTTAGTAGAGGGCTGAAGTGAAAGAATTTTTGTGGAAAACTCCGTTTTATTCGAACTAAAGCGTTGCTTAAATATGCTCTTTTTGGGAGGGTAATTTTTTTAAAATGATTGTGAACAAGTTATTAGTTCATGTTCAATTGAATGTAAAAAAAGTCAATTAAAACTATTTTTTTATATTGATGTCTAAACTGTTTAACATGCATACAATTGTATTCTAAAACTTTTATTGCAATATACGTTTATGTTACGTTTCATTATTAAAACATAATATGTATGCCTGTATATTGCAATGGATTTTCACTGACTAAAGGCATTTATTGGGAAAGAATTACATCTTCTCCAGTAAGACACTTGCTAATACTATGCGTGCATAGTTTGACTGACATGTGCAAACAATTTAAACCCAGATTCTATAGAACTCGGTGTCTGATTAGTTTCAAAAGTTCGTGCCAAATGTATAGAGTGTTTCTTTACGAAACGTTAATTTTAAAAAGGCTGATTTTGAGTTTTATTTTTCAGTCGACATTTTAACCAATTTGCTCCCAATGGATTCTTCCAGCATGCTTATATATTGGAATAGTCCACTTTTGTTCAAACGGGTGCCTGGTTTAAATTTTCGTTTTTTTTTATATATTGAATTTCCTACATTTATCAGCAATCATTGCAGACTGATCAGACCTGCACCATGCTGTGTGCCTATGTTCCATATACAACAGTACATTGGATCGTAGGCACACACGAGTTAACACAATAAGGGCAAATGGGTTAAAGTTGAAGAAATGAGGCTAATCGATAATCGATTCCAGTCGACCTCTGCTTCTCTATAAATCATGTTCTCTGTGAGGTTATTGACTCCAGTTTACACGTCAATATTGTAAGTCAATACAATGATACTTCGCTCGATCAGATAATCCAAGCATTTCACTATTTCCCGCCAATTCAATCATTCCCTGTATTGATATCGTCTGCTTCAAAAGTGTCGTCCGTATATAAATTTATTTTTTTCAAATTTTCTTCGTATACAGTAGAACCTCTTTATTACGACCACAAAGTTGTGTCATATATAAGTCGTTTAAGGCAGGTGGCTGCTTAAAGCAATGTGAAAGTGAAACAGAAAGCTCCTACAGGAGCTTTCTGTTTCACTTTCACATTGCTTTAAGCTGTCACCTGTCTTTTATACAGACAATTATCATTCTTTTGTAATATAGATGTTCTACTGTATGTCTTTTTATATGGGAGAAAAGTAGATCTATACGATTTTCAAACAGTTTGGATCCTGATCAGACGCCGAATTACTCGGCTTCTGATCAGGATCCAAACTGTTTGCACAAATGCAAGTGAGGTCCCTCTTGGCAGAATAATTGCTAATACAGATACATTATACGTTTCTAATGGGAATGCTTTAGCACGGGGTTTTAGATTCCCATCTTTACAGGTAAAATATCAGACCGCAGACTGTCTGCTATCTAAATTACATGAACTAACATTAGATGAGTTTTTAACTTCAAAAGCATCTACAATTTATTACTTAACTCGCTCATCCCTGCAACTCCAAGTGGAAGAGCCGTGTTTCCAATAAAGTCTTGCCCAAACAGTGCCAAATAGTGTAGACCCTGGTCAAAGGGTTCTTTAAGAATCTTTCTGAGCAGGGCCTACACTGTTTGCATAGGATAAGTGTACTCCTCACAGGTATATAATGTGTCAATGTCGAGTATACTCGTCGCTGGGGTTCAATAATTTAACCCCTTCTCGACCTGGTCATAATGCTAGGGCTTTGTAAACAGCTTAGATCAGCTTTGGATATGCATGTATCTATATAGACTATATATCATTTGAAAGGGGTAATACAGTTGAGAACACGTTATTCTTTCCCAATGAATGCGTTTGCACTAAAACTGTTATTTCCATTGCAAATAGTTTGGAGCCTAAACAGACACCGGGATACTCGACGTCTGATCAGGCTCCAAACTGTTTGCCACTCATACTTAAAGTAAATACTGACTCAATACTCAGAATTGTCAAAAAGTTGTAATTTTCAACATGTTACGATTGCATTTGCGATTCGTTTGCGTTTAAAACGGGAAAGATTTACGTTTCCTCCACTGTACACAAACAACTGTAAAATATATTCATTACGATCAGTAAAACGAAGGCTACATGTAAATGGTTGTGTAAAAGACAGGTGACAGCTTAAAGCAAGGTGACAGTACAACAGAAAGCTCCTTTAGGAGCATTCTATTTCACTGTCACCTTACTTTAAGCAGTCACCTGTCGTACAGTGGAGAATCTGTTATTCTTTCCCAATAAACGCGTTTACGCTAAAACTATTATTTGCAGTGCAAACAGTTTGGAGCCAGATCAGACGCCGGGTAACCCGGCGTCTGATCAGGCTCCAAACTGTTTGCCACCAAGATAAACAAGAATTATCAGAATTGTCCAAAAGTTGTTCTTTTCTACGTTTTAGTGCTTTGCGTTTGCGTACGTTTGCGTTTAAACGGGAAAGAATAACAGATTCTCAACTGTATACAAACATTATATACTAGAAAACGCAATTAGGTGGTCGTAATAGAGAGGTTTTGCTGTAGTTTATAATGTACTTGCAAGCGACAAAATAACTAATTATTACATTCATTAGTCCAAAGCAAGATCAGAGGTTCTATCGCCTGATCAGAACTCTATTGGGTGATTATCCATGACGGATGAATGAGAAAATCTAAATCAGACCCTTGCTAAATGCTGGACAAAAGTACTACAGAAAGCTTTTTAACTCTTCCAACAACATGAACCTGTTTAAAATATACTCATTGCATTTGCAAATAGTGAATACCCAGATCATAGGGCTCCTAAATTAGCCCTCTGATCTGAGTCTACACTGTTTAGGAGCCCTCTGATCTGAGTCTATACTGTTTACTAATTTAGAGTTGTATTTATTAAACAATCCAGTATTGCAAGTAGACTGGTTGATGTTTTGATGACTAAAATTATCCAATAGGGAACCTGATAACCCACAAAAGCTACTTATTGTTGAGCGAGTTAAAGGAGATCTCTGCATTACTTCTTAAGTTTCACATTACGAAGCTACCTGGTCTAAGAATGGCCGTCAATGAGACTCATTTTGGTGTCGCGTAAGAGAACTATTACTATACTACTGTAACCTAATTACAATGTACTTTGATATGGATCAACATATTTCGCAAATTGAATCTTCATTCTAATTATATTTTACATTAACGATCTCTTCACCTGTACAGTTTCAATCAGCAAGCCCGTTGTGCTCGGTGAAATGGATTCAATATCATTCCGAATCTACAGGATATGTGTGAATCACGGACTAAACATACTACACACAGGACAGACCCAGATGGAAAGCAGCGTTTAGCCGCGTCTTATTCGTGTCGTTTAACTCATTCACCCCTGAAACTTTTAATGGACAAATCCAATTTCAATATAAGTATAGTCCATTTTTACTATTAACGGTTGATATTTACAATATATTTCAAAATGACAGTGCAGACCCTGATCAGAGGGTACCTATAGGAGCCCTCTGATCAGGGTCTACACTGTTAGTATGGGACAAGTGAAATCTTCATATACAGTGGAGAATCTGTTATTCTTTCCCAATAAACGCGTTTACACTAAAACTATTATTGTCACTGCAAACAGTTTGGAGCCAGATCAGACGCCGAGTAACCCGGCGTCTGATCAGGCTCCAAACGGGTTGCCAAAGAGAAAAAGATGAATTATCAGAATTGTCAAAAAGTTGTACTTTTCTACGTTTTAGTGTTTTGCGTTTGCGTACGTTTGCGTTTAAACGGGAAAGAATAACAGATTCTCCACTGTATACACTGTTTGTAAATGACGAGTGTACTCGTCGCTAGGGTTGAATGTGTTGATCAATTGATAAAGAAAATTACAAACAGTAAGTCAATGGATTGAAATTCAGTATATCTGAAATTCAAAGTTAAAATATCAATAGCAAACAGGCCAGATCTAGAAGAAAAGCCACGTAGCGCGGCGTCTCATCCGGATCTGCACTGTTTGCAATTGCATTCACGGAGGACGTATATCGTAAATTGTTTTAGTCCCCACATTTTTTCCAGAAAAACCAACACCTAAACCCACACACATTCTCTCACACTAAATTGTCTCAGGCGCTACAACTTAGAGAATCGATTTTACACATCTTGCCTTGTTGGCAAAACACTAAAATAGATAGAAAAATGCTAAAAATGGAATTCATGAAGTCCCCGGGAAACTCACCTTCTTTTCTATCCATTCCAACAGAAATTAAATCCGCAAAAACAATTATTTATCCACTCGTTGAATTTTAATTTCAGGTAACCATTTTACGTAATTCCAAACCGACGAAAAACACAAAACCGGTGCATAAGTAGAAATTATCACCAACAATTAACTTCCGTTTTGCACTGTACAGGTAATGCCATTTGGGTTTCCATGGCAACCAAGGCTGGAATGCCGAGAGACTGAGAAAACTTAAGGGTTGTGTTTGATTTTTTGTTCGTCTTTACGCAACAACGTAATGTTTATGTGGTGGTATAGTTATGAAAATTATGCATGCAGATAAACCGAGTGAATCCTCTTCGCTTGCGATCAAGCCCCGTGCACGTATGAACTCAAACATCGGTTTTTTCATCACCAATTCAGTTGGCCTAGCTATGCTGGGGGAAAGAAGCTTCTTAACTGTTAAACCAATATATTGCTATTTCGCTTGCAAAGGAATATATCTTTGAAAACAGTTTAGATCCTGATCAGGCGCCGAGTAACTCGGCGTCTGATCAGGAGCAAAACTGTTTTACAGTCAGTTGTGTCGGGTCTAACGTATTATCAAACAATGATGTAATATATATAATGGTTAAGCAGACGATACGTTGAAAGCAGACGAATATGTGAAAACGTCAGTGAATAACCTTTCACGCGAGACGCTGTAGAGATGACAAAATCTATATTGTAACATACATCATACATACATATCGTATGCTTCAGATATGTTGTCTGCTTTGTTGTTTTGCAAATGCAGTTTAGTTTGACATTAATTAAGCATGTTTGTAAAAATGCGGGAGTTATCACGTGATGTCAAGTTACTCGGCGACTGATCTGGTTCCAAACTGGTTGCAAAAGACACTGACCTTGGATATATAGCAGAATAAGGGCAGAACAACATATACATATTTTATAAATGAGTTTACATGTACTTTGTTTTAAAATGATAGTTGAAAACAGGTACTGTTTGTAAATCTTACACTCTGCAGGGTGAATCATTTTGATGACTTAAAAGTTGTTTGGATCTATAGATGAGACGCCGAGTAACTCGGCATCTCATCTGGATCCAAACTACACCGGAGAAGGCGTTGTTCTCTCTCTTGAAAACGCAAATAAAACGCAAACGCACTGCAATAAAATGTAGAAAATTACAACCTTTTTGACATCTCTGACTTTTTATTTTTATCTGAGGGGCAAACAATTTGGAGTCTCAGGACTGAAGGGGTCAGTTTGGTTGATCTTGCCCGGAACTGTTTGAAATGGGAGTTTTTAGCGTTTTCTCCATTCACCTCGGCGATTTTTGAAGATAATACAGATGAATCAACCCTGAGGACTTTTACCAGCGATAGACTGAGTACATTTCGAATAAAGGTTGATGTCGCCTTGACGAAAAAACTGGCTTACCCCTAGTACGATCACTATCAGCACCCAATTTGGATCCTGATTAGACGCAGCGTAAAAAACGTCTGATCAGGATCCAAAATGTTTGACACTCATTGCTACGATACTATTTCAGTAAATTTGCACAAAGCTTGAATTTGAGAACGCAAGGAAGACGATAATTGTAAGAGCGTCGTGACAGAAAAGCGATAAACATCGATGTCATATGAAAACACACGCAGCGTATACATAATAGTCTTTGACCTTACTTAAAGACTTTTCCTCAGTCCATTGAAGGACTATCCCCCCCCCCCCCCAATGTCTCGATAGTGTGAGAATTTAAATGTCAAAGTTGGCATCACAAGCTATACACATCTCAATTTACCTTGTGAGGCCCAGATTGTACTCATGCTCTAGTGATTTTCAATGGTCATTTCTAACCAAACTATCAAATATAAAGGTCGGGTCTCACATCAGCAGCTCCAATGGTTCTTTGCTACCTACATGTCCACAAGATCCATGCTTTTTGCTAGGACATTGTCTGGCAAGGCGTTAAGATCGAAAGATCGTCAGAAGATGTCTTTAATTTGATTTCAATTGTTTATACAAGGGAAATAAATCGTGAAAATAATCATAATTGAGTAACCATCATTATCTCCCTTGAAATTCAACACGACATTCTGTAAGCGACTAATATCTACTAGCAAACATTTTAGACGCTTATCTGACGCTGCTTTACGCGGCCTCTGATCAGGAATCAAGCTGTTTTTAGTACAAATGCGTTTATTGGTGAAATGGGTAGCGTCTCCTCCACTGTACCACTTACAAATAGTGTACCTGGGAAAAGTTTACTTGGCTGATGCAAACAGTATAGACCCTGACCATGCAGAGGGCTCCTAATCAGAGTCTGCACTGTGTGGCATTTTATTATCATATTCTTCACACAAACCAAAACAGTCGAAAATGGACTGTACTTAATTTGAAAGTGTAATTGTCCATCACGGTTTGCAAGGATAAATGAGTTAACAGTACAATCACCATATTTTTAGTTTTATTCATAGCAATACTAAATCATCTCTTCGTAGAAAGGTTGTCTGATGAAAATCACAATATCAGTAGATATCTTCATAACCAAAGTACAGTCGAACTTCGATATCTCGAACTCGGTTAAGTCGAACATTCCCGTAGTTCAAAGTTAAAACGTGGCTTAGCCAACATTTTTGAGTTCTAAATCGCTGGAGACGCATTCTAGAGGGGTTTTGGGAGACCTTTATATGAAAAATAAATGACATGGAAAGCTTCAAATTTACATATATTGATCTAGAATTTACAGGATAACTTTGTTTTGTAACAAAGCGAGTCGATCATGTATGTATTTTTTCTTGAAAAAGAAACACGCCAACTAAATATCATAGGGTCCTGTACGGTAGTTTTTTATTGACAAACTTGAGATCTATTTGAAGTTAACTTTACTTTCTTTTTAAACGCGTTCAAGGTAAAACTATTATTTTCATCGCAAACAGTTTGGAGCCAGATCAGACACAGAGTAGCCCGGCGTCTGATCAGGCTCCAAACTATTTGCCGTTCAAATTCAAATAAATCGTAAAAAAACTTCCTAAAATGTTTTCTACATTTTAAATCGTACATTGCGTTTGCGTTTCGTTTGGTTTTAAACGATAAAGAAATACATATCCACTGTAATTGTGCATTTTCTCCATTTAAAAGAATTGCATTTGTCTCAGCTTTCGCGATGCAAATGTATTTATGGCAGAGTCGATGTCGATGTATTTATGAATGTGGAGTAGTGCCAGTGCCGACATTCTCTCAGATGTCATGGTAGACCTCAGATAAGTCTTTATTCTTTTCATGGCACTGAAAGATCTCTCACATGATGCGGATGTTGGTGGCATCGTCAGCAGTACCGTTAATATAATATGGATACATGGGTACAGATCCTTGCATGTGTGGCTAAGAGTGTCCTGTAGTCGGGCAGGTTTATCCTCACCCATGCTCCAGCGCACACGCCAGCGTCTAACCTCGTTCTTGAGGTCGTCATAGGACTCCTGTAGGCCCTGAGCGTACGCGGCGTAAATTGTTGGCAGACTCTCATCACGCAGGTCCTGCAGATAGCGAGGCATCAGATGTTGCGCAACGAAGCGGTCCTCGTTACTGAGGATTCGACTGTCCATCTCACTGACCAGATGATCCAGAAACGGGTTGAAAAGAGATACTCTCCAGTCATCCGAGACATTTCCAACATCCGGATTTGCGCGGTGAATTTGACGACCAGCTCTGCGTGGTCTCGTTGGAACAATCTCGAACTCTGCACCTATTTCCGCAGCTTTCTCATATAGCGCATCCCATACTTGTGGGTCGTTACGCTCATTGTTCATTAAACGAATCACCACCTTTGTCTCTCCAACTGCATTTAAAAGGTCGTTATTTTCTTTCTGTAGGAGATTGGTCAAGGCGACAGTTGAGCTTAACAAATGCTCAGTAACAATCAGCGCCACGATAAACTCGAATCGCAGGACTGCAGCTAGATACTGGCCCGCCTTAGCATCCCCATCCACTCCCAAAGACTCCAGTGAGTGGACCACGACCGAGAACGAGTTATTGAAAGTCCCGAGAGAGTCGGCACGACTTGACCACCTAGTCTCACAAAGTGTACGAAGTCTTTGGCGTTTCTCCATTTGTTGTTTCGCTGTTTCGTCTCTCGAAAGCTCGTCAACGAATGCCGTCAGGCGCTTGGCCGAGTATGCGAAGAGAAAACTTATGTCCTGTACGGTGGACATCATCGACCTGACGCAGGCGATGTTGGAGCTGTGCACTAGGGCCAGATTTAAGCAGTGAGACTTACAGTGCACATAGTTTGCATGTGGCGAACGCTCGCGAATAAGAGCTTGTACACCGCGATACTTTCCTGACATGTTTGAGGCACCATCGTAACACTGTGCGCGCATTTTCAACACATCAAGATTTGAATCTTCCAGAAATTTTAGAATTATTGCGCACAGATCTTTACCTTTGATAGAATCGCATTGTACAAATCCTAAAAACTCTTCACGTACAGTCGCGTTCTCCACGAATCTCACACACACAGATAGTTGTTCTTTTGTGGACTTATCCGTCGATTCGTCAGCAATTAAAGCAAAAAACGAACTGGCTCTACAACTTTGTTCAATACTTTCCTTCAACTGGTCTGCACATATACTTATAAGTTCGTTCTGGATTTCAGGGGACGTATATTTAGAATTGTACTGTGCGCCCGCTAAATACTGTGAAAGAATCTCGTCATTCTGTGCAAACGTTGTTAATATAGCTAAAAAGTTACTGTTATCCTCGGTATGTCCCCTTAGTGCTATATTCTGCTTTCCACACAAGATGATTACCTCTAGAATTTTTCTCAATATATGTCTATTGTTGTCGACCGTCACTTGTGCTGACTTAGATATCTTTTGCGTAATTGACTCTTCGTCTCCTTTCCGAACACTCATGTAACAATCTGCCCGTGAAGATGTTCGCGTATGGTACTCCTCATTAGCATGCCGTTTTACAAAGGTTGACAGATTTTTCCAGTCAGATGTACCCGTGACAAACGTCTTTGCACGCTCATCAGTTCCACCGAATAGACAACAGCTCACACAGTAGACTGCATCTTTTGTCTTTGAATACCGGAGCCATTTGTTCTCAAGCAGCCACTTTCCATTCAGTTTTCGCAGATTGCTTCCAATTATTCTGGAATTAAACCAAAAGGAATTCGTTAACTTAAAGGCTATGTGTGGACATTAAACAAAGACTTTGTTAATCAATGTTTAATGTCCACAAAAGTCCTTTCAAACAAATAAATAAATAAATTAGGTCTGGGCTGAGTTTATCTTTCAGAACACTTGGGAATAATCTGCGAAAGCTTGACTGGAGCAACTGATTGTTAGTAAGCACAAGAGCTTCTTGAGTTGAGTACACGTGCAAAATATGAAAGCTATTGTTCGTTTGTAGGTTCAAAATTAGCAAAATGTCGCGGAAGGTAAAGGATGCGCATAAATGACATGATAAGTGTGACATCACTTTAATTCCAAATTGCCATGGTTAAAGTTGAGTATAGACAGAAAATCAGGAAAACAACAGTATGCCCCGACTAAGCCATGCGGGGGAATAAAATAAATATTAAAAAAAATCTAACTTGGTCGGGATTCGAACTCGGTCCGTCTGAATGAGAGGCGGGCGCGCTACCGCTACACCACGAATATCTAGCGATCAAACGGGAGATAAAACAAGTAATTATTTTAGACTATGATAGAATCGCGAAAGCAAGACGTTTCGTTATTTTTACATAATTTTTTTTTAATCGATACATTCAATACGTTACCATTTTTTTTAAAGACTAAGTGTCCACCGACTCCTCATTGTATAAACGGACAAATCTATGTGTATTAGTTAAGCGCATGTGGCGATGCGTTCAACATGTATAACAATACTATATCTAAATATAGACATTTTATTAGTGCAGAAAATCAAACGGTTCTTACCTGGTTGGGAAATTATATAACAGGCATCTGTCCCATGTCTCATTTAGAATTCGAAATTTCGCATTTTCGTCACTGATATTAAAACTTGGAGCCCCAATATCTGGGTATGGAGGGTCATTGTCGCCCATGTTTAGATTTTTGAAATTGTGCGCCGAGAAAACTTAGCGAGAGCCGGAGACCAGAACAATACACAGTAAACCTATAGTCCAGTCATTATGCGATTTGACCTTCAAAAAATTGCAACACAAACTATTTTGCCGTTAACTACTAATATATGTGTTAAATAATAACATACTAAAAGTCTAAAAAAATCTTTTTAGGGGAAAGTAGTAAAAAATGCTATTTAAAATTGACATTGTCGCTGTAAAATATATATCACTTTATTGGCGCACATTTTCCTCCATACCATGCCACATACACTGACACTGAAACAAGCGTCTTGATAATATGATGATGATCATCGTGTGCTGTCTATTTTTCTTTCCAAACAATGGGATAAATTCATGAAACAAGGTAAGATTTCATTGATTTCTTTTCAGTTATTATATGAACGGTGTTTTTTATATAGATATAGCCATTATGATTATGTCAACAAATATGTTTTTGTGGTAAAAACTCAATGTCATTGGGTTTCCGCTGATGATAAACAACTCAAAAGAATGAAAAAAAATTAAAGGCAAATTAACAGTTTTAAAACACTTTTAGTGTTATATTTATTTAAAAAAATGTTGAGGATATGCCAAACTACAAATAAAAAGTGATTTTAAAAAATTTATTTACATGTGACTAAGTGTGGTTATGCGCGATTTTTTAAACTACGGAAGATTCTTAGTGCCATAATTTCGAAAACACGTGTATAGAAATAGCATTATTCTGTGGCTGTATAACAGTCTCTTGGATCGATTTCTGCTACAACCATCAATGACATGACAATTTTTTCAATCAATTTCTTTCTTTTATCGATGTAGCAACTTGTTTTCTTTAAAGAATGCATATTTTCAAAGCTGTTCAGATTCATAAGATATCAATTTTGACCGCAAAAAATACTGAATACCTAAGAAACGTCAAATTATGCAATCATCTAAATTGGGGTGCATTCGGGTTTTCCATCTATGTAAAAACACGTGGATGATAGTTAAAGGACATGCCCTTTGCTTAAAAAGTATTGATATTATTTCTCAAATTTATTTTACAGATCTATTACCAGAATCTGACAGCTATCGGAGGTGACGAATCAAGAAAAATTCAAAACAGAAGTAAGGAAGACAAAAATGAAAGAATGTCGTCAGAAGAGTAAGTTCTCGTCCATTTAGCTTAGATATGTACGAATTGTCACCTTTCACATCTATTATATACGTTGACCTTAATACTCTTTTTGTCTGCATAGGTATTATAATAAAAGTGAGAGTCAGATGTTTTCCTCGCATTAAGTCAAAACTATACATGCAATGCTACATATTTCTTATGAATAGGGCTTGATAGTGCCATGTGTCTATCGTAAGTAATAATTCAATATCCAACTTCTAAACAATGTTTGTTTTTTACACAGCAAATTATCTTGTTTCTGTTTGATACTCATGCAAACTATTTTTTCTACTTCACAGTCAGTTGTGCCCTCTATGTATGCAGTCACTTGAAGGGGATAAGCCAACAGTGCAATTACGGGAGAAGGGCAGTTGTGGTATCAACGCTGCAAGCAAACTACGCAGGGATAACATTTGCACCCAGCCTGGGCAGAAATTACATATCGAATGTAGGCGATTATATTGTAATCCGATCGAAATAAAAAAATCATTAAAGAAAAGAGAAGAAGATGAAGTGAACGTTCGATCACCAGTACTAAGATCTAATTCTGAACCTTACAATTTTAAAACACATTGTTTGTTTTGTGGGAAAGAGGCGAAATGTGAAGGTCGAAAAAGGGGCATTGGAGTTCACCAAGTAAGAACAGTAGTGTTTGAAAAAAGTTTAGAACTCACCTTCAGTGATCGAAATGACACATGGACTAGAGAGGTGAAAAGCAGATTGGCATCTATCAATGATCTGGCATCTATCAATGATCTGCCGGCAGCTGACGCTGTTTATCACCAGTCGTGCAGTGTTAATTTCAGGACGGGAAAATGCACCCCCAACCAGTTCCAATAAAAAACGCAAAGCGAAGTAAAAAATCTTGTGGAAGGCCTATCAACAGTGTACAAGAGTCTGCATTCAATGACATACTGCAATATTTACAAGACAATGATGATGAACAGATTACAATACAAGAACTCGTTGAAAAGATGGAAGAATTGTGTGGAGAAATGGCATACTCACCAACTCATTTAAAAAATAAGTTACTATGTCATTTTGGTTCTTCTGTAGTGATAACAGAAATAAATGGTAAGAACAATGTAATAACTTTCAGATACTCCATCTTGAAGCTGCCAAAGATATGCTGCCTTATCTTGCAGCTGCAGGTCACAATCTGTATGTAAAATCATTGTACATGTATTTACAAAATATGTCAAAACTCAACTTGCAACACCCAGATGTGTTTAGATTCTTCTCCGAAGGTAAGCACGTGGTTCGAAGAACTGACTGCTTTTGGGCAGGTCTTTCAACAGACTTAGTAATAGAACAGGTGTTAATGAGAAGTGTTAAGACATCAGGTGGTTTAACACGTGGACGTGGCTTATCTGAAAAACAAAGAAACCAGTGGTTGCTTTCCATGCCAGCATGTACAGAATACAACAGTGCAATGCAAGAGTTTGCAAGTATCTCTCACCATACAAGTGAGCAACACAAAGAATCCGGTAGCGCGAGAAGAGAAAGAGATGAAAAAGACAAAAACAAGTTTCTGTACTTCCTGCAGGATAGAGATCCATTTAACGAAGACAAAACACTACGTAACATTGAAACAGGTGTTACTGCCGGCCCTCAGGTGAATGTAGAGTGTGCTAAAGCAGTTGGTCAAAAAGTAATCGATTCAATGGTTGGTGAAAATGTCCTTGGATACAGCTTTAAACGTTCAAATCAAGCAGTTACTCTCGGATTTATATCTTCAATAAAGGTAGATGGACAAGCTGTTCACATTGATCCGCAGTTGCTTTTTCAGCGTTTGACAGCTGCAGCAGATAGACTGTATGACAACCAAGCAGAGGTATTCAAATATGAACTGTGTAGTTTTCCATCCTCATTATTTGAATCTTCAGGACTAATGAGACCAGCTGACAAACCTGCTTTGGCTAATGTAATATGGTCTTTAGCCGATTGCAGCATTCAGGACAACTTAAATGATTCAGTTAATTATGTACTTGATGGAGGTTCTCTCCTACAACGGTTCATCAACAAAAGATTGTGTACATAAAAAACGTACAAAAGGACTTTCTAGCACAAAAGTGCAGTTTACAAGTAAGACCCCTCTCAGATCCAAAAAGGAACAGTTTCTGGCCAATACTGAAAACAAACAGTGTTTCATAAACATGCTCAGTCAGTGCCTGCAGAACAAGGGATGTCGGACTGTACATGCAAATGGAGATGCTGATAGTGAAGACAGCTATAGCTAGTGCAGAAAGCAATGAAACAGTTGTAGTTGGAGAAGACACAGATCTACTAGTTTTACTGTGTTACTATGCTAACGTGGCTGCACAAAAACTGTATTTAATACCAGGTGGAAGCCAAAAGAATGCTAAAACAGTCAAGAAATGGGATATTTTTCACACAGTTGAAGTACTTGGTCCAACCATTTGCAGATTGCTTCCATTCATCCATGCTGTTACAGGTTGTGATACCACATCTCGTATATTTGGAGTTGGCAAGTCAGCTGCATTTAAAAAAATAAAAAACAGTGCATATATCCAAGAACAGGCATTACCTTTTCTTGAGAAGAATACAACAAAGGAGACAATCATTGCATCTGGTGAAAATGTTATTGTAAGGTTGTATAATGGTGTTAAGCACGAGCGGCTAGATGATCTCAGGTACAAAAAGTTTGTAAACAAAGTCATGACAAGTATAAAGTATGTGCCTGTACACACACTACCACCAACATGTGCTGCTGCACATTACCACAGTTTGCGTGTTTACCTGCAGATGCAGGATTGGATTGACATTGACAACAAAATGAATCCTCTTGATTGGGGTTGGGCGGCTGAAGTGGTGTCACTCATGCCTGTGCAAACTAAAATGTCACCAGCACCAGACGATTTGTTGAAAATAATCCGCTGTGCTTGTAAGATTAGCTGTGACACAAAACGCTGTACGTGCAGAAGACATGGCCTTGAATGTTCATCTGGTTGTGGAGAGTGCCAGGGTTTAAGTTGCTCCAATACAAATACTGAGCTAGAACAAGAAGAGGTGGAGGACACCTTAAACGTGACCTGATAAACTCTTGACATATATTACTGACTTGTTGAGACAATAGGACAAAATGTATAGTGTTTGCTAGACATTGATCTAACTTTTCAAATACTAATTTTAAATTCAAACTTCTAAATCATGTTTAGTGTATTATTGAAAATTACAAAGTTACCCATCTTCATTAGCTGTTTTCTTTGATGAAAAGTTTCGTTTGCGATCTTCTGTCAATTTTAAAGGGTTAATTTGAATGAAAATAGCCAATGCCAAGTACATGCGAATCCCATCTCATCCATACGGGGTATACCATGTTGATCCAAAACCATAAAAATTACCAAACGAAAATCCACAACAAAAATAGAAGCAAATAAATCTGGTAATTTTGTGACTTTTCAATAACGTGACAGACCAGACTTGGCTTAAACGTGTTTACCGGAAGTGTGAATTGAAAATTAGTATTTGCTAAAGTTAGGTTTATTTGTATCAGAAATTAATACCAACTTATCTTTTAATCTATATAAAAGTAGGTAATATTGAAATGTAAAATTGTGTAGGTTTGTATGGTTTTAGTTGTTTTATTAGTACTGTCAGTGCTTTGATAATTATTAATCAAAGAAACAAATAATTAATCAATAAATTTAACCACTGAAATACATTATATAAACATGCTTTATTTGTTTTTCTGCAAGTACCTTACCGATTGACAGCTTCAGCATAACAACTATAGATGTATACTGATTTATTATTGAAAGCATTAGTGGGTGGGGTAAATCAACCCTACAAAACCTACACACAATACATTTATGGATGTAAAAATATGTATCATGAAATCAAATTTAAGATAAAATATGTTTTAGTTAAAGCAGTTAAGATTTATCATATATGATGGTTCTAATAAGGCCAATAACGCTGCTTTCTTGGTACTTAGTACTATACATGATATATTTAGCCGATTTTAGGAGATGAACACTAGCTTAGATAAAGTGAAGTTTAAACCACTTTCCCCTTAAAATATTTTGTTAGACTTTTTATATGTTGGTTATAACACCCTAAAGATAACATAGTATGTTGAATTGCTTCTGTTGCAATTAGTTGAAGGTTAGGTCCTATTTTTCCGTAGGATGACTGGACTACTATGGTAAGGCTAAATTGTAAACTTTGCTGATAAAATACAAAGCGGGACTTTCTCTTCCATGGCCTTAGACTTACCATTGAATATAGGCCGCCAGCAAATGACAATGACCCGGAGTTTGGATCCTGTTCACTCCTAACCCCCCTAAATAGCCAATTTTATTGCATTTTCGGCATTTTAAGCCTTTTTTATTTTTTGGACTTCTGAAAAAAAAGTGTAGGCACGTGCCTACTTGCCTAATAGGAAGCTACGCCAATGGTATGTATGACTTAACCGAACATGAATTAATGTAATTCATGGGTCGAAGTATCGGATAGTTCTAATTAAGCGAGTTCGAGATATCGAAGTTCGACTGTAGTTATTTCCAAACAAGTCATTTGTGGAACAAATAGAAAGTAACTAGCTCTAAGTCAGTATTTACTTATATTAAAAATTTAGAAAAGTCAATAAATATTAATTGAACATTTTATTGCTGCAGACGACAATTTCAAAGAAGACTATATTACGTTAAAATTAAGTATTAAATTTCTTTTGTATAGCAAACATTGAATATCCATATGAAACGTCTTACTTGTGACGTCTCATATTGGTCAACACTGCACTTTTTCGTTTTATGCGCATGCAGTCTCTCTCACTGCCAAGTTTTTCGTCTGCTTTAACCCTATTACCGCCAAAATATCGTTTGCATTTATAGTGTCGTCTGCAATATTTTTTCATGCCAGATTTAGGACTTTTTTGACAGAAGAAATATCGATAGGAGTGTCAAACAGTATGGATCCTGATCAGACGTTGCATGACTCGGCGGTTCCGGTTCCGGGTGATTGGAAACAGTCGGAATAACTGGGCGGTGCAGGTCGTGGGGAAACCTGACTTGGGACTCCTCCTTGCATGTGCTGCGGTTGGTTTAGACGAGCTTGAAGCTCAAGCTGCTCTCGTAGTAATCTATTCTGCTCCTCAAGATTTCTGGTTTGCGCGTCTGCCAACTGCTCCCCAGGAATAATGGAACCAGGAGCGGAAGTTCCGTACGTGAAATTTGGTTGAGTACCAGCCATACGAAGGGCCGCTTGAACGTGATAGTGTTGCTGAATCCCTTCCTGTACAGCCGATACCATCAATCGGCGACGTCGACCGTATCCGATGGGAACTGCCCGTGCAAAGGTTGAGAACAGCTGCGAACAACAACAGGTGTACACCGAGACTGCCGTGATGCCCACGGCCGATGTTAGTCCAATCAGAATCAAGAGTGAGATGGTTTTGTTCTCGGAAATGTTTTCATTGTAGCTGCATGTACCAGAGACGCTCCATCGGTCAACGCAGCCAATCAAACCGAACATAACGACGAAAAAAATGCCCAGGACACAGGTGAATGCGACAAACACTGTGCAAATAGCTTCGAGTACCACCTGAAATGAAATGTGAATTAATTAATATGTAGTAAGAAACAAGTATTTTCTCGAAATAAGATGTGTCGCCGCAACGGAGAAGCGAAAGCGAAACTAACCCTTATTATATCTCTAAGCGCAACTTGGTGAGTTACATTTGCAAACAGTTTTGATCCAGATCAGACGCCGCGTAACGCGGCGTCTGATCTGAATCCAAACTGTTTGTCATTCATTTTCAACCGTCGTCAGTTTAAAAAGCTTAAAAATTAATTATGAATTTATGATCTATTTACACAGACGCTTTGTGTGAGGCAGACGACATTTTAATATGGTATGGGTTAAGGTTACGAAACACCAAATATAGACCGGAAAAAGTAGTTTCCGCGAGATATAGAATCTAGTGCAAACTTTTTTTGCCACAAAATAGCATTTTGTCATTAGCCATTCACTGTTTTGTGCTTTTGATGTAATACATAGGTGCCAGGGATTAGATACAAGGCAGTTTGGTTATCCTAGAAGGAGTTTATTTAGAAATTACGAGTATGTTGGCTGAAGTGATATGTCCCTATTTTAGCCGGTGCCTATGTCAAAAGGTAGCAGAACACCAGTCATGTCATTGAAGTCATGATACTTTTTTAAACACATGATCCACTGGTTTTTCTTCATTTGTACATGAATATATCTTTGAGGAAAATTTAAAGTTGCACATAGCTAGACATTAAAAGTTGACAAGTTTTGACGCGGCGTCTGATCTGGACTGCTTGCATTATCATGTTAGTGTTAAAGAGCCTGGCAGCGAAAAGGCCAAAGGGAGATCTAAGATTTCCCAAGTTGGAAATCTTCAGACTTTTATGAGCAATTTATGGTAACCCTGATTTTTGAAAGTCAAACCGGTTGGTCTTTTTTTTGCATTGGATACGTCATAGAAAGTTAATTGCTCAACAACACCAAGTGGCATTTTGATAGTGATTATAATTACGCTCGCATTATAGTAGACCTAACCTAGAAGGGTACATAATTATAGTTATACTTATAGCATTGCATATTTTAGTGCATTGAAAACTAATATGAATACAGTAGTCCGAATATCCTGGGTATATTATTAAAACCATATCTTTATGCCTGTTCTCCAAACAGACCTTGTTTTTTCTGTTGTTGTTATGACAGCTCTTATTAAAGAAAGGTCCACTGACATCTTTTATACTACCTATATATGTACACAGATTTTATGTAACACATATATAAATCTAAAGGCATGTGTGCATACCACTTAACCTCTTCTAACTGTGCACTTATATATGGTATCATAGCTACGGCGCTAATTACCAGATCGTGCTAAAACTTTGCAGAAATCAAGAAAACATATTTCTGATGGTAATATGTTTACTTTATTTAGATATCTAATACAAAACAAAAAATATATAAATTTGAACGAAAAATATGAATGACAAAAAAAGGTTGGTTTCTCAAAAAGAAAGAGGGGACGTAAAAAGAAAACCTCAGGTGCGATTCCCTACACTTATTCGCTGGTTATTTTAGAAACCCAGTGTAAAGAGTTGATCAATACATTGGGCTTCGGTTTTTATATTTAGTCTTATCCGAAGGAATGTGTCGGGCGGGGGGATCGACCTCACAACCCCTGGTATCGTAGTCGAGCGCGTTACTCTTCGACCACGTCCGACGGTGAGTGTAACAAAAAGTCATTAAATAGAGGATAATTGTTTTTTTCAGTATAAGATAGAAATTTAATCCATTGAGTGAACATCAGACGTTATATTTTCAGGAGTGGCGAAGCCACGAGTGAAAATATAACAGTCGGATGTTCACGAAATGGATTAAAATCGATCTTATACTGAAAAAATACAATTATTCTATTTATTTATGCTTTTAAGCCACTTTTTAAACGAAATTGTTCGACAATTGTGAAAGCGAAAGTAAATGATTTACGCCCCAGTTGAGCCCCAACTTTATATCGAACACATTTTCGAAACATTTTCCCGTACGATGACGTCACTTATTTATTGATTTGATGTCATCCGAATTACGTCGTTGCTCCCGAGTTTGGATTCATGTTCTTCCGTTGAGTAGTTCGCGACAAATCGGACTGCCGGAATTTAACGATAAGACACAATTGACTACGATTCTTGGGGAGCCCTACGGGGAAACTTCATAATAAAAGTGCGCATGGCGATAATCCCACTGCTCAAAGCAGTGGATTACCAAGTGATAATCCGCTGCTTTTTCACGGTAATCCATCGAAAAGCATAAATAAAACAGTATTTTTTTGGTCAATTTAGACAAACAAACGGTTTTAATTCAGTAACGCCTTTGTCCAGCATCGTTTATAACAGCCTGACGTCGACGTCATATCGACGTTACGCATAGTTGAACGGCTATTAAACGTCGCTCGATCAAGATATTCGTCCAACAACATGTTTTCCTAATGCGGCTTGATGACGAATGCAAGAGAAAAATATCGAAACAATTTCTCAATAGTTCACGATTTTCTCGTGTAAATTAAGTATTTTGTCGTTTCATGGTTTACTGGGTATTCAAACATTTTTTTTTAAATTTGATAACGATAATGACATTTCAATGTCCGTCAATAGCCAACATGCAAAATAATTGTGTAGAAATTCTTATAAATAACAGATAAATAGCGAAAAGAAAAGTGCACAGTTAGAAGATTCGTTAAGTGTATATATTCATAATTTGCTATAATTAGTGCAGGTAACGATACACAGAGAGGATTTTCTAAGCGTCCACCTTTTAAACTCATATATTTCGAAACAGGAAATTGCACACCGCCGTAATCGGGTTTATTTAAATACTTGGTTGAATGTGCATTGAATTGAATTCATGAGTTTTGAGTCTCTCTCTACGTATCGTTACACCTCCAAATTCGATGGTTTATGTATTTTGCACGTGCGAAGCGTGTATGGGGACATTAGTAAACATGGCTTTTGATTATTTGTTGGTCATCAATCACCCTTACAGAAAAACATTTAACATGTCGCGAAGGTGGATTGTACGAATCACAAGAGCAATCAAAACATTGTTTTCTGAGCCAACCTTAACTACCACGTTAACGTCATGGACGTTTTACGTCCTGTGTGCCCTGAAATCGTTTTCATTAGCTAAACATTAAGCATCAATATCTTGTTACACCACCTGCAACGCATTTCAACGTGCTGTTCGCCAATATCTGCTTTTTTTTTAGGATATTTAGTCTGACCGGAAGTGTAAAGGCTAACGTCATTAGCGCCTACAGATGAAAAACTCATATATACGGAATCTTTCATTTTGGTCATCACACACTCGCTCGTATGTTTCTACGCGTCTACGGTGACTGCTCCTGCATGTCTGGACCGTCGAATATGTCAAATTAACGTAACATTACTGCGTTGACGGTTTCAGCGGCAATCGTTTAAATGCAAAACTTTAACTCGGCGGCTCAAATTATTGATACATTAACACTACGCGTAGCAGAAACCGTTTAGAGTGACATTCTTTAAGTATTCTGTAAATGTCACTATGCCACTGCTGACAGCTAGTGGCATTTTTGGTATTTTACACATTATAAGAAAACAGACCAGGAGTTGCCTCAGTATTTTTATTTCGGTACCATTTGAACAATATTCCATCAATACTTACATTGTATTTTTCAAAGTAATCATTTAAGTGCTACATATGGCACCAATGTCGCGTTGAAAGCTAGTAGCCTAACAGGCAAATGTCAATCATGACATTGTGACTTGTCATTTTAGGGTTAGGTTACAATTTCAATCATATTTTCCATAATTCGTGATCAATTTCAATGAAACTTTTTTTGCTATTATAAAACACTTTCATCTCATGAAAAATGTAAATTTTGGCATCCGGATTAACTAGTTTTTAGGGTTAGCACCTTTACATCTGACTGGACGTTTAGAAAATCCTCTCAGTGTATATTAAGCAACAGGTCTGTCTTGTGGAAATTTACAGAACATACTGACAGTTGCCACTGAGTGGGTATAAAATCATGCAGAACTCTTATGCATGAGCTTTTATGCATTGTATTATAGATGCAGCAAAAACTATAACAGAACAGAAAAACAGAACAGAACATAACGTTATTTCACCCAGGTACAGCATATACAGCATGGAATGAATGAATGGTGTTTTACGGCCCATCGACACAAAAAGGTCATTTAGAGCCAAATATACAGCATGGGGTTATGTATATAATACAGTAAAGAATTCATTTGTGGTTCGGTTATGTGGTAAACTCATTTGGAATAAAAATCTTGAAGTAAAATCGGCCATTAAAGAGGAGTCGTTATAGGTCACTGGTATGTTGTTTCAAAACACATATGTCTTGAGACGCTCATCAATGACATTCTTCAGTACTTCATGTACAGTCAAAAATGTGTTTAAACTTTACCTGAAGTAGCAGGGGTGTCGTTATGGAGAAGTGTCAACCAAATGAAGGTCTAAGGTACTGCATTTTAGGTACTATGGTTATAAATATATTGTGATTAAGTTTGAGATAGTATCTGACTAGATACCAAATCGAACATTTGTGACAACGTGCGTCCTGTACAAATGGTTCTGGGGGTAACACTGGGGGCCAACGGAGTATCACGAGGATTGTTTCGCACAGAAGTCCTGTATATGTTCCGCACCGATAAAGTGCATATTTCGTGTACCCAAAACGAAAGTAAAACACGAATTGATAAACAATGCTATAAACATGATAATAACATTACCTTTTTAGATTGATTGTATCAATGGAATATTATTTGGGTTATAAAGAATCTGTAGTAATGCAATAAATGGATTTTAAATCGAGTTTAACAAATTAACCGTGTATAGGTGCCGCACAGAGTATGTATATGTTACTAAACGAAGTCCATTTTATATGTATATGTTACCAACTGAAGTCATCATTGAATTTATAGGATACAAACCGCCACGTATCATGTTGCCTACCGTTTATCTCGAAAATAAATGATCTCCACCAAATCTGTTGATAGTGACAGTCCAGTGAGAAAATTTTTAAAGGTTAACACACAAAAAAACTGGTCCATTTCATGTAAGTTTCTGAAGCAGTTAAAAGTGCAGGACTAGGAAATGAATTCGATCAATCAACTGTTGCGGAAGCAGATGAAGCTGACAGAGTGGTTGATTTGTCCGAGCAACTGGAAACAAATTCAAAGCGACATAACTTCTTTAAAAATGTTGCATCCCGAATTGAAAACCTCATGAACACCTTTCGTCTATGTAATTAATTAATCTGTGAAAGTTTGCAGCATGTTCTTTATAGGAAAATATTCAAAGGGCTATACTTTTGTAAAACAGAAACAGCCAATATTCCAAATTACACGAACAGCTTCATATATAAGCAATTACTCTGGGAAAGTGTTAAGAAAAGTGTATGAGAAGCTGCACAGGTTTTGTCCTATATATATTCTATTTATGAAACAATAATCTAATAATTACCTATATACCAGCAGATGGTAGCTTAAAGCAAACAGAGTAAACGTACCTTAATGCTCATTCTGCTTTACTTTCAATTTGCTTTAATAAGTGACTATCCGTCTTCAAAACTAGAAACAGGCTTTAGGGTAATGGGTGAATGTCTTTTATTTTACACGTTTTATCAAAAAGCGAAGATAAAATAAATGGATAGTACCAAGTGTGACCATACCACATGGTCTGTGAAGTATTATGTGGATACCACTGGCAGTCAAATTGTCAACAAAAAGGCCTCCATTCGGAACTTCAATCAAATGTAAGAAATTTGTTTTAGCCGATTTCAACGAAACATAGCCTATGATACTGGGAACTGGATTCTTAACAGTGATATCAATGGATTGGTCACCCAGGTAATACATTTTGCCTGAAAATGGGGCAAATTAGTTGGCAATATCTAGTATTAAATTGTCGTGGTATCATTGTGTGTGTTAACATTTCTGGATATTTGCCTCGTTTTCAGACAAAAAGTATACATCTAGTGACAGATACATTGACATCATTCTAAAATAACTTATTAATACCCTTAGCATAGGCTATGTTTCCTTGAAATCGACTCATAAATAAAAAAAACAAAAAACTTTTAATTAAAATTCCGAATCGAGGCTTTTTGGTGATAATTTAGCTGTCAGTTGTACCAAAATTAACGTCACAAACCACTTGGTATGGTCACGGCCTCATCGCTAAAAGTGTGCCCAAACTTGCTTGCTCTACGTCGGGCGTACGGCGGTCGCAGAAAGGTTAAATCGGGCAGCGGGCATTATATAAAGTTGTGAAGACTTGTAGCCTAATCCCCTGCATGTATATATTATGCAATAAATATGTTTAAACTAAACGTGAAATAGGAAGATTCTTGCGCTGGCCGAAGAAATCCTACGGCGGCAGTGTTGCGGCCGCACGGCAAATCCCAAAGTTTTACAGGCCGTAGAGGTCGCCGCAGTATTATAACGTGGAGTTATACAAAAAGTACATTTCTACGATGGCCGTAGAAAACGACATGCCGTAGAGCGGTTCTGCGGCTGCCGTACGGCCACCATGCGGACGCCAGGACTCAATGGTTAATTTTAATATTGGGCATTTGCACTTTTGTTCATATGTGTCTATTGATATAAAAGTGGGTTTGGATGTTCTTATGAGACATAATGCTGTCCATATATGGCCTTTGAGTTCTCGGTGTAGTTGGACTGATATGAGTTATGTGCACATGTAGCAAGCCAATGTGTGTACACGTAGCATAAGTAGTATCAACGGCCGCCGTACGGCCATCTGGCGGTCGCCGTGGGTTTTATTAAAAATCGCGGCCGCCGCAGAGGCTCCATACGGCTGCCGAACGGAGACCGCACTGCCGCAAGTTTTTTAACCCCAAAACATCAAATCTCGCCTTGCGGCGGCCGCAGCAAATGTGAGCACAACATACGGCGGTCGTAGGAAATCTACGGCGGCCGGGAAATTGCTATTCGCCGTAGGAATAATAATCCGTGCGACTGCCGTATACGGCCGCCGCAGCAAATATGAGCTAGGCATAAACGATACATTTTTCAAATCAATTTTTTGTCAATGCAACAGAAATCAATTAATTGACTTCAGGAGGTAACACATACACCTTCTGTTGGTAACGTATACACGTAAATGCGACTTCAGGAGGGCACATACACAGTCATAAACCCTTCAGGGTACTGTGATTGATTCAAAGTTGTATACATTATTGTGAAAAATAAGTTGAAAAAATATGGAAAAATAAAGCTATTAATAAACATACATCATGTCTGAGATGGGGTTCCCGAATATTTGTAAATATAGTGGATCATTCCAATGTTTTTTTCAATAATCGCCCGGTAATATTCATTTAAGAGTGACAAATTGACGTCTGTGCTTGATATACATACTTATTTTCCATAAATAATACAAGAAATGGTATGTAAACAGTTTATTAACGAACCTATACTGTAATTAGCAAAGAAAAATTTCAATTGATATGTGTGTCTATGGACACAAGTTGTTAATGCGAATGTCAGCGTATAAAAAAATACACAAATGGGTGTGTTTACATGGATTGTAGGTGCGAAACATATACGGGACTTCTGTGCGAAACGGGTCTTCGTGATACCTCGTTGGCCCCCAGTGGGTAAGGTCCATTGAAATGAATTGGTAGTGACGACGCAATGTGTAAAGAGTAAGGAAAAGCGTGCACTTGTTAAGGTGACAGTTATCTAATGTGGCAGCCTTTTTATGCAGATTTGAACCGGTATGCACACCAGTGTTGACCAATGAGAAAGCTGTTGCAGTCAGTGACTTGATCATAAGAGGCATGAGTAGGTTGTACAGGACGACATATGATCTGTAATAGCTCGCAGGTACGTGTAAGAAACTTTTAACTATTGCCCAGGGGTCCAGATAAGGGGAGTATTTCAAAAATTAAAATCTACATTTCTGCATTAAACCCTATGATGTCACTACTCATTAGAATCGTCTCGAAGAGACGATTCTAATGAGTAGTAACACCATAGGATTTGGTGCAGTAGGAGTGATAAAATGTTGGATTTGTTAAGATAACTCCCCCTTATCTGGAACCCTGTATTGCCGTAATATATTTAGTGTCTACATATATATAAAGTCTCTGATGTTCTCAAGCACTTGCTACTTTTAACATTCTTTTGACTTCGTATTTAGTTACGGGTCACAATGCAAGGTTTCAACCACAGACGGACGGGTTTGGGTGTACAGACGTCGTAACTAACGTGTCGCACGTAACACATTCCTTTTAGTGGGGTGTATCAAAGCCTACGCGCCGAAACCCTGTGGGGTATATGTGATTGACGGCTATCAATCTCACATTTAAGACCGATGTAAACTTCTTGACAACCAATACTATCGATATTTTGGATTTGCCTACAGCTTTGCCTGACTGCAACCCAATCGAATACATGTTGTACAGGGTGTTTCATAATATCGGTTACCATTTGACCGTCTCACATTTTTCAACATTCTGAATATATGTAAAACTGAAAGTCACTAAGTGATAGGAGACAAAACAAGGCTTCATTTGATACCTAACACCAATATGTCTTAGTGAAATGCTCACCTTATTGTCCTTTCATAAAAAGATGTGAGTTTATAGTACATGCTCAAGATGACGTCCTCCCCGAAGCAAAACGACGTCTAAACGTTTCTTGAAGTTGTTTATCACGGATTTGCACATGTCTGTCGGAATATTTCTAATTTCACGTCTAATTGATAGCTTCAACTCTTCTGTGGAGGATGGCGAAGGACTATACACTCTATCTTTGAGATAACCCCACAGAAAAAAAATCAAGAGGACTTAGGTCAGGAGAGTGAGGAGGCCACACATTGTCTGTTCTGTAAGAGATAAAGTTTGTGCCGAACGTTGTTTCCAGCCATGCGATAACTTCTCCAGATGTATGGGGTGTGGCACCATCTTGCTGGAACCAAATGCTATTTAAGTCCGCTCCTTTTCTGCGTAATACTGGCAAAAATTTCTTCTTTAAGAGGTTCAGGTAGCGTGCACTGTTTATTGTCTCAACATCACCGTTTTCATCCTCAAAAAAGTACGGACCAATAATTCCTGATGAACTTAATGCCGCCCATACCGTCACCTTCTGTGAATGTAATGATCGCTCAATACAAAAGTCTGGTTTTTCAGTACCCCAGAAACGGCAGTTCTTTTTATTCACTTGAGCATTTAGATAGAAGTGAGCTTCGTCGGAAAACCAAATATTGTCTGCTATTTCCGGCCGATCTTTCATCCAGGTCGCGAAAGCAAGTCTACTGCTGATATCAGATTCCTTCAAATGTTGTTTGATTGAAATAGTATACGGTGTCAATTTGAAGTCATACCTTAGCATCCTGTATACGCTGGAAACACTCGCTTTGTTAGTTATATCACCCAAGACTCGGCGCACGGACTTCTGTGGTGTTTCTGCAATAACAGATTTCACTTGCTCCAATGACTCCGGTGATCTGACTGCTCTCGGTCTCCCGGCATTCTCATGTCTTCTGTCTTTTACCGATCCTGACTGTTCAAATCGTTTAACAATTCTATGCACTTGCATTTTATTCAATTTGTTATCTTCAGGATATCGCATTTTCATTGCTCTGATAACTGTGGCTGGTGAATAAGTCTCATAATAAAGCTTAACTATTTCTGTGGACTTTTCTGTAGGAAGCATCATTTTGAAAATACAACTTATTTTGATGACGTCATCAATGACGTCATGACGTCAACGTTCTCCCGTAATTTTTAAATTGCTGAAAGCTTTGAAATGTCTCCTTTAAAATGACATATAACACGACTGTGCTGTGTGTTCTGTGTACTTTTTATTTTAGTTTGTAATGGTAACCGATATTATGAAACACCCTGTATGTTCTCTATCGACGTTTACGTCGACGTCAGTCCTAGCCCCAAAACGTCTGACTGTAGCTCTACATAAAGAATGGGCACATGTTTTGTTACTTGCTGCGTAAGGTGTGTGGATCTATGGCACGCTGACTACAAGCAGTTCTTGAAAGCCATCAAGAACAAACCCGGTACTGACTGTTTTGAAGGGGTGACTGATTTTTAAAGCGTTTTAAACGCATACAAAAAGAGGTTTTATTTCATGACATTTTCCACAATTGTTGAAAAACCTTTACTGTTTTATTTCTAAAATAAATTATTCTGTTTAGACTTCAATGTAATAAATATTAAGGGTTCGATACAGATTAGGCGTTTCGTTTGCTCGTCAATATATATATTATGTATTGTGTAATAACTAATGCTGTTGGAATGTGTGGCCCTATGTTGAAATTTTGGAAATAAAGTATGTTTAAACTAAAACTAAAAAGATATGAGCTGTTCAATGCCAAATTCGGTCTTATTGCATTGCATAAAAAGTAGATCAAGGCATTGCTCTCCACTGTTTGACATCGGATCCACATGCATCTAAAGAATTTTATGTAGCTGTATTACAGGGCTGCCATAAGTTGACATGAAAAATCCTAAGATTTCCAAACTTGCATTTTTCAAGTGCGATTTAACGAATCGTACCTTTACCCATTAACCTTTTTCTTGTTTTGTTGACATGCAACTACTTTAAGCTATTATGTACTGGGAAAAAATCTGGAGATTTAGGAAAAATCTGGAGAAATGGAAGCCCTGGTATTACATACGATATTTGTCCAACACCCACGTGCATCTAAAGCATTTCATGTAGCTGTATTATATAATTATATATACGGTATTTGTCTACGTAGACCAAACTAAGATACAGAGCCTTGGATTACAACAGTGCTTGGTCTGTACAATGTTGCAACTAGCAATGCAATAAGGCATGTTTTGTAATGGCACGGCTCATATGTTAACAAGGGAATGGATGGTTAACTCACAAGATGTCCTTTGTGTGACACGTCAGCCACGGATGATAGGTCAACCCTGTTAAACGCGCTGAAAGCCGAACGGGAACAGACACTGGAGAGAATCAGCTGAAAATGGAAATGATATCAACAATTAGGAAAGCCTCTGTGATATTAGCCCTGTGGCCAAGGCTAACACTCTGAGGTAAAATCAGACGCCGAGTTACTCGACTTGTGGCCAAGCCCAAAACTGCTTGAAACTCAATAAAGAGATTCGCCATTGGTTTGTAAGAGATTGCCATATTCTTTTTGAATATATAGAGGATAACTGGTTTTTTTCAGTAGATATAAATTTAATCTATTACGTATACATCAGACGTTATATTTTCACGACTGGCGAAGCCACGAGTGAAAATATAACAGTCTGATGTTCACGAAATGGATTAAATTCGATCTTATACTGAAAAAAAACACAGTTAATTATTCATTATTTTATGCTCATTTATAAGCAACTTTTTAAACGAAATTGCTCGACAATAAAGCGAAAGTACATGATTTGCCCCGTGTTGAGCCCAAAGTTTATATCGAACACATTTGCTTGAGATTGGCCGTACAATGACGTCACTGATTAATAGAATTGACGTTATCGGAATTACGTCGTTACTTCCGATCCTTGCTTTGTGTTATTCCGTTTAGTGGTTCGCGACAAATCGGGCTGCCGGAATGAAACGATAGGACACGATTGACTACGACTATTTAGGAGCCCTACGGGGAAAATTCATTAAAGAAGCACGAGCGAAGATAATCCCACTGCTTGAAACAGTGAAATTATCAAGTGATGACCCACAAATATTTCCTAGTAATTCACGGAAAAGCATAAATAAATAGAGGATAACTGGTTTTTTTTTCAGTATAAGATTGAAATTTAATCAGTTGAGTGAAGATCAGTCGTCATATATTTACGAGTGGCGAAGCTACGAGTGAAATATAACAGTCTAATGTTTATAAATATAGGAAATGGATTAAATTCGATCTTATACTGAAAAAAACCACAGTTATTCTATTTATATTTGTTTTAAGCCACTTTTTTAAACGAAATTGTTCAACAATCGAAAGCGAAAGTACATGATTTAACCTGTGCAGAGCCCCAAGTTTATATCGAAGACATTTTCGAGACATATTGCCGTTCATTGACGTCACTGATTTATTGATTTGACGTAATCGGAATTGGATTCATTGGATTTGTGTTCTTCCGCATTAGTGGTTCGCGACAAATCTGGCTGTCGGAATGAAACCATAGGACACGATTATTGTCATGTCACTGTTATGTTAATATCTGGGGAGCGGGCATTATATAATGTTGTAAAAACTTGTAGCCCAATCCCCTGCATGTATATTATATGCAATAAATATGTTTTAACTATTGAATATGATTCTTGGGGAGCCCTACGGGAAAAATCATAAAAGAAGCACGCGCGACGATAATCCACTGCTTGAAACAGTGAAATTATCAAGTGATAATCTACTGCTATTTCCTAGAAATACACCGAAAAGCATAAATAAAATGTAATATTCCATGATCGCTTCGCCTCGGCTCAGCGTTTTTTTTCTCTCCATGTACTAGTTAAAATCCAATAAATGTCCAAGATACGGGTTTCAACTTATATTTAAACACAATAAATACCTATACTCGAGTCGACGAATACTTTGGGTTAATATTGACATTTTCCCCAGATGTGTCACCATTTAAAAAATATTTTACTTATATCTTATAATAGTCTTTTATCGCATAGCCATTTAGATAATGAACTCTCCCCATAAGGTCACCAATTTAACCAGACTTATATAAGCAAATCTCTATATAGAATTTTTCTTTTAAAAATCAACTAGATGTAGCGCTTAACTATATATTAACCACTTTAGGTACAGTCCATGTTCGATTATTTAGGGATGTTTTATATAAATAACAATATAAGCAGATGACAAACAGTGCAGACCCTGATCAGATGTCTCTTAAGGAGCCCTCTTGTTAGGATCTTCACTGTTTGCATACTCTTCACAGACCTGTACACTTTTTGTAAACGACGAGTAGATTTATACTTTTCGCGAGGGGTAAATGTGTCAATACAAACTTGACATCTTATTTCAAATGTATATAATAAAAGTTCTACATACAAGACTTCCTGTAATGAATGCTCCAACGAAGTATGGAGGCCCAAATATGTCCTGTCCTTTGGTGTATCGAATTCCCTGGACCCCGCATACGACCAGCCCTACACCGAGCACAGCCTTTACAAAGCACATCGTAAAATAGTACATGCGTATCCGATCCCTGTTCACAGGTCCTGTACAGAAAAAAAGGTTTTAGTAACACTAAAATTATATCCATTTCTTATACCACCAACGTAATTTTGAGTGCATGGCTGCCATTCCTCCAGATTTTCCGAATTCGTATGTTTAGCAGCTGGTAGCCTAAAACAGACTGAAAGTAAAGCGCATTTAGGCGTATTCTGCTTAACTATCCACTGCTTTAAGTAATCGCGCTTGAAAAATAGAAAATTTGGAATTCTTAGGATTTTAATACCATTTTTGGCAGCCCTGTGGGCGCATATAAAGTGATTGAGCTGCGCGTGTGTCCGTCCGTCTCTCTGTCGGTCGATCCACACGTGTACTTTTTGTCCGGAATTTTTTCCCGATATCTCTGCTCATCTGCTAGACAAAACAGCTTTTGGAGTGTGTGTACATCTTCGGGTAGCTGTATGTCGTATATACCATTTTCAGGATATTGTGACATTGATCTTTGACCTCAATTAAAGATAAAGCTTGTCAGGTGGACATTTTGTATACAACACGAGCTAGGTTTACCAAATACAGTATGTGGGTACAACTTGCAATTGTAGAGCGTTCCGTTACATTATCAGACCACTGTGATTTTGACCATGACCTTTTTTTATAAAAATAAAACCCTTTCCGGAGCAGATTTCCTATACCTTATAGGCTAGCTATGGTAGATCTACTACATGTATACCAATACAAAATATGTCTGTTGTGGAGTATCGGGTACCATTACGTACCTATGGCCTTGACATTTGACCTTTAGTAAATTCATGTCCGGAGGACATATCGTACACAGTGAGATTGGGATACCAAATTTAGTGCGTGAGCACTGTACATGTAGGAATGGCATGCAGAGTGTACGGTGACTACCGTAACAGTTTCTTGTTACTGTTACCATGGCCTTTGACCTCAAGTGTCTGATAAAAAAAAAAGATGCATATTTCTTAAATCGTAAAGATTTATCTGTACCAATTTTCGTACGGGAATTGGAGTATCGCATACTATTTTTCAGGTCAATGTGACCTTCCTGGTCTTGACCTTTGACTTAAATCTTAAAATATCCTTAGAGTATTTACTATTCCCACATCAGCTAGGGATGCCAAATTTAGCGTGCAAGTAGACATCTGAAGATGGCTTAGTGTCATCTCGTTTCACACTAAGGTCATCTTGATCTTGAACTGCTACCCCAATTTTAGTCCACATGTGTACAGTTAGATGATATGGAGCTATTTCTCGTCTTTGCCATATCCTCACATGTAAAAAGTTAACTTGTCGTCACAGGGGCTCATTGGTGAGACTACCCCCTTTCATTCAGAATGACGTCATAAAGCGTAGATCTATTTGGAAACAGTTTTGATAAAAACTATTTGCCACTAGTTTTGAAATTACGTAAATTAAACTGCCTTAAATCTTATTTTGAAACGATATTGCAGACGATAATATTGAAGCAGATGACAATATGGCGGTGAAGGGGTAAGACACTCACGATTAAACTAGTGTTTCATAATCGGCTGGTTTTTATAATCGATCATCGGATATAATCGGACAGACCACTTTGATTAATCATCGATTATACAATCGAAATGAGATATCTAAATTTTGAGTATAAATTTAGTAGATCTAATGAAAATGTTGAAATTGACAATAAAAAAAAATCAGATTTTTTATTATTATTTCAATTGCATCTGAAGATTAATATAGACAATCTACACTAAAATGTAGTAAAATGAGTTCATACAGTTTATATCAGAAACAATATCTAGCTGTTTTACATAAAATATAATGAAATTTTTTTTATTTCGATTAATCGATTAGAATCTATTTGATTTTATAATCGATCGAAAGAGCACTTTCAATCAATAATCGATCATCGTTTAAACACTAGATTAAACTGACCATGAAAAGGTTTAAAAGAAACTTGCATTGGTTTAGAAAGAGAGAGAGAGAGAGAGAGAGAGAGAGAGAAGGAGGGAGGGAGAGAGAGACAGACATAGAGAGAGACAGACAGACATAGAGAGAGACAGACAGACATTCATATACAGAGACAGACAGAAACACACACACAAATCAAGAAACAAAGAGAGATAAAGTTTAACAGCCTAGATCTTGATCTAGATCTACTTACTGTTATTTGAACCATGTTCCATTTTATTGGTTCAAATTGTGTCCAAGATTTCTGCCATTAACACGCAACTAGATCAAGATTTACATTTAAGATACAATTAAAGATGTATACTAGCATACAAAGCCTATTGTACACGGATTAGCTTAAAAAATAATCGTCATAAACTTGATATAGATCTAGATCTATAAAAAGATTTAGATCTATATGCAAAAGTCCGATGTGTTTACACATTCATGTACACATGTACTTTGTTACGTATTTCGGAGTGTACGTCATTGATGACGTCACCTTTGTCCGACTCTCTTTTCGCATTGGGAGCTGTACGCATAGCCTCGTGGTGTAGAGCTTTTTACCCTGTGAAGGATCTGTGTTTATTGTTCAACCATAGGAGGTTGGGGATGGATGAAATCTATCTGAGAAGGAGACCATCTCATAAATAGTGTTTGAAAAAATGCACTTTCGGCTTGACATCAAAGGTTTGATTTATCGTTTTTTGCTCTCCCATTACCTTGATCTTCGGGCCATAATATTGGATGTTAGTCCATCTAGGCCCCTCTAGTGAAGTTCTTCGTTAATGTTCCATATACTGATAGTTTCTTCGTTAATTGTGCAAAGAATTAGTTACATGTTGGGTTAAATTTCTTTATGTTCCAATTTGTTGAGTTTAGTTTAGATTTAAAACTGTTTAACTGATCTGGCTGAAACTGTTTCCTGTGGTAGGTTATTCCAGAAGTTGATAGATCTTTGTGAAAATGAGTGGAGACGGAGGTTATTTCTACACTTCTTCTTAGTAAATTTGAGATGGTGTCCACGTAGCTCACCAACTGCTAGTGAGAAAATATTTTCCCATTTCAATTCATCAAAATTATGTGTTGCTTTGAAAATTTGAAGCATGTCATAACGATCCCGTCTATATTCAAGGGTAGGAATACCTAGTTGAGTCAGTCTTTCTGGATAATTTAAGCCAGCCAGGTCAGGCACTAATCTTGTTGCTCTTCTCTGAACACCCTCAATTCTCTTGATATCTTTTTTCAAATGTGGTGACCAAACACAAGAGCCATAGATCTACTCCAAAACTGGACAAACACTTGACTTGTATAGTTGTAAAAACATGGTTTTATCCATATATTCAAAAGTACGGTGTATGATGCCTAAGTTCCTTTGAGCTTTCTTAACAATATTTGTTATATGCATATCAAAGTTTAGATCAGAATCAAAGGTAACACACAGGTCTTTTTCATGATTGACGTTTTCAATAGCTGTGTATGATTGATCCGAGTTTTTCATAGAATATCTGTAATTGTCATTATTATAGCCGATGTGCATTACTTTACATTTGGAAGCATTGAAAGATAATTTCCATTTATGGCTCCATTCACACAGATTATCCAAGTCCTTTTGTAGATTTTCGGAATCAGTTTCATTTTGAATAGATGAGTCTTCTACCAGTGAGAAAATTTTGTATCCAGTGTAGAACAGGACCACGAATACCTAGTTTATGAAGTTTCAAAATCAGACGTTCATGGGGAACACTGTCGAAAGCTTTGCTAAAGTCAAGGTATATGACATCTACTGGGTCTCCTCTATCAAGTAGCTCAGTCCATTCATCAAGTATTTCCAATAGCTGTGTGGTGCACGATCTTCCTGGACGGAAACCATATTGAGAGTCAGACAGCAAATTGTTGGTTAATAAATATTTCATAAGCTTCTTGCGTATTACAGATTCACAGAGTTTACATATTATTGAAGTGAGGCTAATGGGTCTATAGTTTGATGGCTCAAGTTTATTGCCCTTCTTGAAAATTGGCGAAACAATTGCATTTTTCCATTCAAGGGGAAGAATTCCTGATTGAAGAGATGTTTTGAAGATCATGTATAACGGGTAGTACAATTCGTTTTGAGCTTCAAGTAATACTTTGGGGTGAATCCCATCAGGTCCTGGAGACTTATCCGACTTTAAACATTTCAATGCTTCAAGAACATCAACGGGTGAAAAATCAATTGCATCCAAAACATTTTCTTTATCATCATTGTTCAAGTGTTCGCCAAGATCTGTTCTTACAAAAACACTACTAAAGAAATTGTTTAGCACCTCTGCCTTGTCTTTATTTTCTGAAGCCGTGGAACCATCTGGTTTTCTTAAGTCACCAATTGTGTCTCTAGTTTTACATTTAGAGTGAACATATTTCCAAAAAGATTTGCCATTTTCTTTTAATTCATCAACAATCTTTTTTTCGTATGACCGTTTTGCTCGTTTTTTAGTTGAGGTACATTCAAGGGTCCTCGCGACAGGTGGTATAGGGGTCGTTGACTCTTTCTCGCGTGTACATGTAAACACATAATTGTTCAGCGAGTTTACACAGCCTCATAACAAGGAATCTTCATTAAAACGTGGTAAGAGCTTTTGGCTTCTTTTTAAGACGATACTTAACGTCGCCTGCGTTAGAATTCAGGTAAATAGAGGAAATAAAAGCAAGTGGTCCCCACTGCCTACATGGATATGCAGATATTTTTGTTATAAGTTAAATTTACGTAAGAAATTGCAGCATTTTACACAATAAGATAATCTATTTGTTCGTGTTTTTCTAATATTGAAGCATTTTTTAAAGAAATATGTCCGATTTTTAATGTTATCATAAGTTTGGTGTTACTTATCAATGTGTTGTAGAGGTTACAGGTCCCTGACGACTGTTTGATAAGTGTTACAGTTTCTTCTTAACAGTGTTACAGAGTATTCACGAATCTCGAAATGGGCGAGATCTCGTTAGAAGACCCCAGTTTACTCGATATAAGTCTGGATATTGAAGTAAACGGCAATAACAATATATGCGGCACTTCCAGCAGCCGGACTCCCATAAATGTCGTAAAAGCAGATGAAAAAAGCAGTTACTTTGTAAAGAATATCAGTACATTCTTTGTAAAGAATATCAGTAAATGACCACAAGTTCAGGCATTAGCGCCACAAAAAGGTATTGAATTATTCTAGAACTATTCGTGAATGATTTCTTGAATATTCATGAAAAAAATAGTAGAAGTGGCCATTATTTTAAACGTTCATGAATATGCTGCAATAATTCTAGGAATTTGATGTTTTTAGAACTATTTTCTAGAATTGCAGAAGTTCTTGAACTCCTTTTGTAGAATGTTTAAAGTATTTTTGAAGCCCTAGAACTATTAAATTTAACGTTCATGGGTATTCTTAAATTCCTGAACACTAGTCTTTTCATAGGGGTAGTTTTCATCGAAAAGAAAGGTAAATTGAACTTTGTGCAATAAATCTTTCAGTTCAGTCTATGACTTTAATTAACACGTAATGGCGTATCACAACAAAATCAAACTGCTTTATTAATTATACAGCGGACGGTTTAATAATCGGAAAACTCTGGCAAGACATCGGGATGTTTATCATTCTTGGCAAAAGAGTGCCTTTGAATGTGACACTTGCGGAACAGAACTCAATACCAAAGCCTCGCTCATTGAACATGTCGAAGACAAACATGGACCAAAGAATCTGGTCTTTGTTTGTGGAACTGATTTTCATGTAGGCCGTCGTTTAGACGACACCAGAAAAAATGCAAATTTACTCACGCTTGAGATTTTAATTACTTATTAAATTTTGCAAAGTTGATAATATGCACGGGTTCGAATGCGGTTCGATCCTATTCTCGGTGGAAGATCTATAACGCATTCTGTTTTATACATTTAATAGACTAACAGTCGTATTTGCAAACAGTTAAGATCCTGGTGCGGTGCCAACTTTCTCGATGTCTAACCAAGATTAAACTCGAAAAAGGATCTCTAAGATAGTCAAACAGCTTTGATCCGATTCAGACACATAATTTTTCAGCTTCTCATTCGAATCTAACCTGTTTATATCTGTGTTTATACAGTCAGATTAAAGCGGTGAACGGGTTAAACTTATATTTGATACATATGACGGATCGTTTTGCACATATGATTTATTGTGAGAAATAGTTAGAAAGTTATTAATTAAGCTTAAAAACATTGAACAACTTATTGAGAAAATTTGCATTCAAAAAGAGCACAAGTAGTGCAAATCGAGACCAGAGTTCGCCTGTGGCAAGTTATGAGACTTGCCTATTAGGAAGAATTTACCTTGCACACCATAATGTCTAAATTAAAGGTGGCGTTCAGTTTTTGCATTAAGTACTATATGCTTTGGTTGACAAGTTATGTAATGGACAGAGATAACCATACGATAATTTTGCAGGTTCCAGGGCTCGACAGTAACGGTAGTCCGACTGCCCGAGACAACCAAAAGTTAGGTCAGGACAATAAGAATCTGTAGCTAGTAGATCTAGTCAAGCGTGGCAAGTAGACCTTAAATTCATTTTCTGCCAAGCCTATTTATAATCTGATCGGCATTAAAATGCCAACATCATTTACCGGTGAAATAGATTTGCCGAAACGTCAATACAGCATTCATTTCGTTTACACGGAAATACTTAGATTACATATCGCGCATGCGTGAGGCTACAGTACTGAACCTTATTAAATTAACAATTTTTGCGATTCGCTTGCAATTCGATGGCAATTCGATTGCGATTCGCTTGCGATTCAAAGTACTAACTTTACCCTCGGGTAAGTTTTCTTGAATGGTGTATCTCACAAATGTTCGCAAATATGTCTTCGTTAATATTTTTGATTCCATTTCTGTCACAACCGCTTCGGAAAATTCGCGTAAACTATTCAAACGTAGGATTTGTTTTTTGAAGCGCCCGATTCGATGGCAATTCGATGGCAATTCGCTTGCGAGTATCAATTTAATTTAATAAGGTTCAGTACTGTAATCAGTACACACGTTTTTTTGTTGCGAACTCGCGATGTCGTCCCATTTGGAATGCATATTTTGACACTGTGTGTGTAAAATCAGGTTACCTGCGTCCAAAATTTGAGTTTCTCCCCATTTAATTTTACTAAAGTCAAGGGGCATCGCTCTTCCAGGGATAGTCGGCCATTTTGGAAAAATATGTCACATAACTTCTTACTACATATTCCATATATGGAGTGTGTAGTAAAACGGCCGCGCATGTCAACAATGGCGGGAAATTCTCTAATACACAAATTTAAGGTTTATGCTTGTTTTTAAGCTGCAAACGTTTACTTTATTAGCAATGAAATAAATGTTTTAGTTTACCTGGGCAAAATAATCCGCGAATTCAACCATATTTCCACATCCCAGAAAGTTTTCCAATTATGAATGAAAGCCTTATAATTATGTTAAACGGAAGTCATATTACGCATGCGCGGGTTCTGTCTCGGCTTCGGAATATCAAAACAGAAAGTGGGTCGACACCGAAAAGCTTTCTAACGGTCTTCGAGTCAGTTATTACTTTACTGAAGAAGGTGATGTCGGAAAATTATTGTTAAATGTTATTTTAAAGATAAATTGTAATCTGTTTGAACATATAAAATCGATAAACAACTGCTTCAGAATTTGCGCCATCGTAGAGATGCCAGCATACCGTACAGTCTCTACTTGGACTTGGAAACGAACCAATGCTAATTAGATTACGACTTTTAATTTTAACAGTTATTAATATCAAAAGTAAGGACAAGTTTCTTTCTGGTCAGGACAAGTAAATGTTGCAGTTGCTTGTCCGACTAGGCAAGTGGTTCAAAAAGTTACTGTCGAGGCCTGCGGTTCTTTTTTATTACATGTACCAGTTTTTTTGCCTTTGGCGCTATCGCTTTAGAGATATTTGCAAGTATATGTTTAATTTTTAAGAGTCTGGTTTTCATTTTGGGAAATAAATACAGCAACAGAATCTTTGAAATTGAGTACTTTTTATTATTTTCGCATCGTGTTAGCTATTTAAATTATTAAATACGACGATGGTTCTTTACATGTGATAAAATATCAAGTAGGCACTAACCGAACGCAGTAATACGTAATAATTACAGTAAACCTCATATACAACCGCTAAAACGAAAGCTAATTGATTGTATAAAAGACAGGTGATAGCTTAAAGGCAAGCATTGTGAAAGATAAAGGACCTCTTGCAATACATGCACTTTAGATCCATTCTCTCTCAAACAAAAACAAAAATGTCGATAAGAACCTGTAACGTTTAATAACCTGTTGTTAGAGAACCTGTAACACTCTCTGTTAGACTCTGTAACCTTATTAACCACTTGAAATCCAGAAAATTTCATTGATATACGATATTTTTAATGTGATTCTTTTGCAAAGATGCAATTTAAGTATCAATCTTGCCAGGAACATTGATTGCATGCGAGATTATGCAGTCATTTATAAGAATTGATCGTTGTGAACAAAAAACCGTGATTGCCGCGTCGTTTTATTAAATATTTCAAGCGTAAATTCCATAAATGGAACGAATTAAGCTAGCACGACGCTTAAGAAAAACATCGAACTATATCGTGACAATAACGATTTACAGTGTTTATGTCAATTTGACCTTTAATTACATCTTTTGCGTTCACTTCAGCGTGCCAAGTTTTGTTTCACGACGAGACTCTGAAACATATGTTTAGCGTTATTGAAGCCTTTAGTCTGAAGCCATGGATTTCGAATATTTTATTCGGCTGAAAAACATTGATGCTTCCATTTTTTTATTACTTATGTTGCCACCTTGCTTGCAATGAAAGCGCAATCCTCTATTCGGTTTATTTTTGGTGAAGTGGGTTCAAACTTTGAATTTTTTCACCCGATTCCCATGCATGTTGTTGTTGTATCAAGCTGGTACAAAACAATGATTCATAGGAATATCCAGTGACCTTGCATTAGAGACCTCAATAAATTTTTTTTTTATTGGTTTCAGTGTTCGATAAATAAGTTTTTTCCAAAAATTTCCTTTTAAATAATTGATATATGATGTAAAATGTAATTATCAACTTAAAACAAACTTCAATGAAGTTTAATTTATTAGTATAATCGAACCTACGTGAGCTACGAAACTACCGCTGTGTGACGTTCTAACAAAATTCATATTATCTTAGAATAACTAATCTACACGATGTTTGGCCTGGAAACTACGACGAATCATTGAGAATTTGAAGCTTTTCTAAACGCCTCGAGTACAGTATCAACAAAAACCGGTATTTCTTTTAAAGAGACTCGCAACCAGATTAAGCATTAAAAATAGTAATTTGTAAATATATGCCAAACGCTTATATGAGCTGGTAAGAATAAGTTAATGATGAGAAATTCAGTAATGGTTTAAAAAATGCATTTCATTAAAAAAATAATATTGAGCTCTGGTTGGATTCGAACCCGGGACCGGCATGCGGGGACAGAATAGCAAAAATTAAGCAACCCCTTAGACCATTCGACCACAGACCTGTTCATATCTTTGGGAACGATTTAACCTACTTCAGTGTGTATCGATGGAGAGTACTTAATTCGGCTCGGGTTCATATCTGATCCCGTGATCAATTTCTATATAAGCGTCTTTCGACGCAATGGATAAAGCGATGGAAAATATCTCAAAAAATAAGATGAAGACCTTTCTTAAGGATGTTTTTCGACTGATCATATTTTCTTATGCCAGATGCACGACATTGCTACACAAGTTGGTTTTATTTGAGTATTTTGTTTTGTTTTTCAAATACACCATCCGGTTGCGAGTCGCTTTAAACGGTTACGTACCGGTACAAATTTAAATGAGTCTCGGTACCGAGTACCTGTGTTCAACCCGACATATGAGTGGTATGTCCATCGACTTATAACAATACTGGCTTTGGTTTGCTTTCCTTAGCAATACACTCATTAAAATGATTTAGATACCCAACAAAAAGATCGTTATCCATCCAGCCATTGACTGAGTGTCCATAGATAGCCTCAGAGAAATTCTGTAGTCCTGTGTCCCTGGGACAATCATAGGTGGAAGGAAGTTTCCGATGACATTATATAAATATCACATCTCACAGAGAGTGAGAGAACGGATTGGTCACCCGATGTTTACATTTACTTGTCAAGGGTGACCAATCCGTTCTCTCACCCTCTGTGAGATGTGATATATATATTTTTTTTACCGAACAAAAATATACATCTAATTATCACTGTTTTCAATACAGAACAACGACCGCGAATACATGTATCGGAACTTTTTTATTTTCATTACTTAAAACAAATAACGGAGAAGTTAATTTTTAGACGCAAAAAAACAAAAAATATGTTTGCTAACCATTTGGTATCCACAAAAAAGAACAATTTTATTTGAAAAAAAAAGTTGGGATCGATCGGGATTCGAATTCGGACACCGTGGGCATGGGACCATCATACCGCTAGACCACGGACACAGATTCCGTGGAATCGATTTAAGTTGTGCATAAAGTTTGTATATTGACGCGTTTTAAAACAAATCAAATTGCAAGCAACACACTTTTATTCTGAATAAATATTGCCAACAAAAAGTTTACAAACACATATCATTTCGTTATTTGTATTCTCATATAGTTCTACGCTGTTATAGATCATTCTACAATCGTCTCCAAATAAATACGAAAGGAGACTCAAGCAGGAAACGCAACACAAACAATACACCCATCTCTAAAGCAGAACACACACACAGCCATACCATACCATAACAAACACACACACACACACAACCACACACACACACACACGCAATACCATTCCTTCATCCACACACTAAATAGAAAACAACACGCAAGACAAACATAAAGCTAAGTGAACATAGGAGCCCGCCTTGGTACGGTCAGTAGCAATCAATAATCAATTATAAATTAATTAACTATTAACAACCACTGGGGGGTTAAACCTGGGTTTAGGGGCGCCCAACCTCACACTTATCTCCTATATTCACCTATAAAGACGAACAGTGTACATAAAATATAAACCCTGTTCCACAACCTTACAATCAAAAAGACCTCCAGCACAGTAAGTAAATACATGTAAAACATCCAACAAAATTCTCTGACAGGATTATTAGTAACACGGGAAAGAATTAAACATTCAAGCCCGTGCCAAAAATAACCCACTATGGCAACGGTCAAATTGTACTCTCGGCGCCATATGACCATTTCATGTGTCGCGGTGCCGTAAAACCCAACTCAATCAATCAAATTGTACTCAAGCGAATAGTCTGTAGTCACGAGTAACTGTAAGACATAGGAGGGTTTAGGGTACGACAGAGAGGGAGAGAAAAACCAAAGCACGAAAATCCGACATAACTCTCCCGGTTAAGGACGGCTTTAGAGATACATCATCATGTAGTGCTAAGCCCTGTCTGTCGTCGCACAACCAAAGAGGAAAGCATAGTTATCAATTGTAGATTGATCGATAACCAAACGTGAAGTGCGCAGCAATATAGTTGGATCATAATCTTTTTTGAGGAAAAATCTAATACGTTTCACAAATAGGTTTTGAAAATGCATATGTCCAAGAATCTTACGAAGTCTGTAAATCACATCACCATAAAACTCCGGATGTGAAATACCTTGCCGCAGAAAAGACTTTAAGTTACATTTATACTTGTTAATGAGAGGAAGATTTCTATAAAAGAATTTAGAAAATGTTTTACGAAGTTTATGAAATCTGTACCCCTGTTTAAGAAGCTTTTCAGTAATAGTTTTATTACGAATGTGGAAGTCCTCAACAGAGGTACAAGCCCTAGCAAAACGAATAAGTTGTGAAATATAAACCCCGTAAGATGTAGAACGGGGAACATCGCCATCTAGATGAGGATAGTTTACAATACTAAAATCAAAATCATCTCGTTTATCGTAAATCTTAGAAGAAACAATACCGTTATTTATTAAAAGATCCAAATCTAAAAATGGTGCCGATAAATTTGACTCGTTTGTTTTATTAAGGCGTAATTCTTTTGGGTAAATAAAAGGAAACAACGTATCAAAAAATGGGTTGTCTATATTAAAAATATCATCTAGATAGCGCGATGTGTTGTTAAAGGCTTCGATCATATCTGTCTGTGTATCAGGTTTTAGACTTAGCATAAAGTCCCTCTCATAACAGTACAAAAATAGGTCTGCGACAAGGGGCGCACAGTTTGTACCCATAGGGATACCAATCACTTGGCGGTATATGGTACTCCCAAAACGTACATAAATATTATCCAGAAGAAATGATAGTGACTTACAGACATCGGTGCAAGTCCACATAGTGTAATGCTTAACCGTGTCATTTGTAAAAAATGCACGATCAGTATTACACGCCAGAAATAGTTTCCTTTCTCTGGCAAAAGTCTTTTCAATAAGTTGTATAAGTTTAGCTTTTATTAAATTATGAGGTAAGGTAGTATATAGTGTTGAAAAGTCATACGTACTAATATTGCAAGCTTGGTATTTTCTATGTTCAAGCTGTCTTCAGCTAAAGCAATACGGTACTGTTGCAACAATTTGACAGATACTTTAGGTAGGCTCAATAGACAAAGCAGAATGTCAGATTTAGTAGCAAATTTCGTCATAAACATTGAACAGGATGCAGAGTTTGAATCTAAGGAGTGAGAAAAGAAACTGTTTTAAAATAATGAACTACCTTGATTAGCAACGGAAAAACTGGTGACACAGTCAATTGTTTTCAAATCATATCTCATGAAATGAAGCGTAAAGTATGGTCCATTTGATTTCGATTGTATAACTTTTCAAATTTGAATCGACTCACTTTTCCAGTTCATTATCGTTACTTTACTAGAAGCGTTTTGATTCTTCCTTTTTCTGAACTGAAGCGTACTAAAACTCGGGCCGGATATGCGGGCCGAAATGTGATGTTAGCCATGTAACATTACGGATTTTCATCTTCTGACGTCACATTAGGCTATATATAGTAGATAAATCCAGTGGGGTATAGTAATAAAGCATGCCATAAAGTTAGCTGCTGTTTCGTGCTGGAACGTACCTGATAGGCTGATACACATGCCTTGTACCTTTTTGAGCGACAACTTTGCCAGTGTTAATACAAAGTTGGAAGTCGCTTTCATCTGCATTAAAAATCCGACGTGAGTCTTTTACTATTTCGTCTGAGCCTGGCACTTCATTCTTAAGAAAGTAAGTTAGCAGCTTCCTGTTCACATACCTCATTTGGTTGGCCTGGCGAAAGGATCCTCACGTGGGTACCATCTATGCAACCAAATACCCCCGGAAAATTGAACTTGTTGAAAAATCATTGTTTAATTTTATTCAATTCCGTTTCTCTAACGGGGAATCCAATGGTCCTGTCTTTAAGGTCAAACAGTACGTCTGTAACGTCACGCAGAACTATGCTAACTGTTGCCGTGTCAAACCCGAAGGTGTCGCCGATAACCTGGAGAAAACTCCCCGAAGCATAAAATCTCAACGCAACAAGAAGCTGTTGCGTCGGTGTCAGTGGACTGTTTCTCATCGTCTGTCGTTGCAGTCGGTGTCCTACAAGTCGGTCAATACTTCTCTGCGAAAACCTGAACCTGCGTCTCAGTTCCTCGTCTGTCATGTCAGTAAACTGTCCGTCCACCCGTCTGAAATGACGCTGGCGTCGATGATTAATCTGTACAAGGTCGGCCATTTTGGATTCAGTCTATACAACGATCGCGTTAACCCTAACCCAGCTCACATACCACGGTAACGTATACCGGATTTTAACCGCGGTTAAAAGTGCGGGCGCGTTTATACAATCGCTTACCAGGTTTTAAACCAGAAATTATACCAAATGGTAAGTTTAACCCAGGGTTAAACGTTTATACAATTGGGTGCAGGAGTAATCCAAGATAGTAAAATAACAACACACAATAAAAAGAAGTGTTAAACTGTCCATATGCTGGATATTCAGAGACGAAAAGGGAATGTTATGGATATCAGATCAATATTATCATTTCTTGTATATATACATAAAACATAATTATAAGTGTCGACAAGTAAATGTACTTGTGCAAATAGTTTGAACTCAGACAAAGCTCCACATGGGCTTATCTAGTACATTCTACTAGAAGTTACAAAACTCTTGTCAACAAATGACATATTTATGTCCCGTTTTAACTTGACTTTTTTTTCTATTTTCTTGCAACATGCCATTTTCTTGAAAACTATTCATGATATTGTCTTCAAACTTGGTACACATTATATGTGTTGTATTTTGAGACCTTTTTCAAGTACGACAACTGTTGCATAAAATTTGACAGAATTATGCCCCTTTTCAACGAAATTTAGTTCCTTAATATATCTTATTATTCTTTCTTCATGTCAATGTGGTGTTTGTGACAGGTCAGTTTGGAGTGGGGGGGGGGGGGGGGGGGGGGGGGGGGTATTTATCACCTTTAGTGATAGCAGTTCTTGTTGTATGCGGATTGTAGTTGACCAAACACTACGATCTAGTTAGTGGCTGTTATACATGGGTACAATAAGGGGGCAATGAATGAAAGATAATATTCTTGGCAATAGCACGCTCTATGATGGCTAAAGTCTCATGAGAACTGTGATCGTCAAGAACAAGTAACTGTTGTCTCTCCGGTCCACCGTATTTCAAGAAGACTTCGTCAAACCACTTTTCACCAATTTCGTTATCGATCCATTCATTTTTTGAATTGACCATACACAATTTTCAGGGGCCTCACTAACATTTACACTTTGAAGAGAATGATTGGTTTTGCCTTTTGTTAATTATTATCATGGGTGGCATTCTTGTCCCAGAACCACTAACGCATGCCATCACTGTGACATTTGAGGATTTCGCGCTTGTAAGCGAAAGCATGCACAGGTCGCCTTTTTCAGCAACTACATTTACTGGGCAATGTTCAAAATTGAATCCCGTCTCATCGCAGTTCCAAATACGTTCTGGCATGGATTCAAGACCAGATTCAGTTAAGTATATTCTTCAAGCTATTAAAATAACTTTAAACAACCGTCCTATTCATCATCCCTGCCCTACATGACGTGAGTGTTTCCGGCTTCCTTAAATCAATATCAGCATATCTCTTCATGAGGCCAGAAAACAAATCTTTCCCTGCATTGAACTTAATGTAACTTGAAGTACACGAAACCTTCATACGCTAACAAATTACGTGTGCACGCCTCATAATTTGCTTCCGACTCAATCTTACACCTAACTTTGAAGCCATTTTCACACTCTTATGGTCTGTTCAACTTCTTGAGGCAGTATAGGTGCCATGAGCGACCATGCTGGGCGACAACAGGATGCTTGCCGCTGATTCGGTCTCTAAGAGTGGACTTGGGCCCATATGAAGCCCCACGTTTTAAGGTAAATCACTTTGCAAGTCCCGGAAATCCGTTGCTATGGCGCTATGTAAATAATTTGATGTAGGGTCATAGAATTAATTTACCAGCACAATACACATGGTTCTTAAACTTGAGGAATATTACAAAATCAAAAGGAAATTACCTAGAACGGAAATTATTACGTTCTCGATGTCAATGGTCCCAGGGATTCCGTGGAAGGAAGTGGAATCTGCAAATAGCGCCGCTATAGCGGCCGTCACCGGATCCGATATACCGGGCGGGGGTCCTCCTCCAGTTTTAAAACGGAAAACGATCTGGGCAGATACTTCAGAGTTCGCCTTTTTGTTAGATTTCTCCATTTTTCCTTTATCTCTGCCATGCACAGAGCGTTTACACACACACCCACCGAACTCACTTTTATACAGATTGTTTCCCAAATTTGATCTTGTCGTTTCATCACACCCGATCTACCATTACAATGTTTGGCATTTATACTATTTATGTTACACTTAAATTCCCTAGAGACCTTCCTACTTTGCCGTAGTTCTTGGGCTTAATTGTCAGAGGGAATTATTTCTGTTTATTAGACCGATATTATTCCCTCTGCCAAGAAATAAGGCAGGTCGGTGGTTTTGATCCCATGCGCTGCTGGTCAACGGGTGGGATTAGTCGAACTCATCTTCCTGAAATCATCATCATTTCATTTAATCACCCCTCATCAATCAACGGCGCTATATGACCTATAATGTGTCGCAGTGCCGTAAAACCAAACTCATTCATACATTACACTTAACTTCATTAGTAAAAACCGGTCAATCTCTTGGGTAGAACAGTTGTTTCAAACTTGTTTGATCTGATTCTTTGTGGCTGGTTCTGACATTTGACTTGATTAGTGATTGATTTGAATGAAAAATTGAAGAAAAAAAATGTGTTGGAAGATTCGAAAATTTAAAATGCGCGTTATGTTTTAAAGACGATTTCTACAGTTAGTTTTTTTCCAAGATTTTTTTTATTTTTTCACATTTTGTTGTTTAAAGTATGCTGAATTCAAATAAAACAAGAAAACAGGGGGTTTCTGGCCTTTTTTTTTTTTTAGTTATTACCATGAATTAAATATAAGGGTGTTTTTTTGGCTCGGAGAGCCTATATCGAATCCTTAAGAAAAATATTGGTGCGAGTCTAGCTCCCCCTACAAACAAATCCTGTCATACGGGGTTTACATATGCTATCTAATGGAGCTTCAGTTGCTAGATTCGTCACTATCAGATAAACCGTGTAGTAGCAGCACTGAGTTAAACTCAGGATCCTGAGTCTGTACCTGTGGTGATTTAAACACCGTATTTACTCCTTTGTAATAAACATTCACCTAGTAGTCATAACAGACGATGCATTATAAGACATGCACATTTCAAAATTCTTTAGGGTCTTTAAGCGCTGCAGGTTTCTGCTGAATGCATGGCAATAGTAATGCAGAAACTCCATAATTAGCTTTCTGCATTACTTTATTCTATTCGATTGAATTAATCATATTGATGAATATCTTTTTGTCTTAGTACAAATATAATATACACATTTTAACAGTCACGCTACAATTTTTTGAACTATACGTAACAAAGAAACTTGTTACATGTATAACAATACTCTCATTGTATAGGTATACAGTGATGATTCCATGATCCACTATTTACCTTGATCAAGGATACAAAGGTAGAATTACTGAACACAATCATTTTACTAACAGTATAGCTATGAAACATACACTTGTAATATATGCTAAAGTCTTCTGCTCAGGATCTGCATTATTTTTGGATACATATCAAAATCACTTGGCACATTAAACCCTATCGACAAGTACACCTGCCATAAGCTAACAGTGAAGACCCAGATTTGAGGGCTCCTAGAAGTCTTCTGATCAGGATCTGCTTCATTCCTGGATACGATCGCATATCATTATTGGTTAATACATTCAACTCTATCTACGAGTATTCTCATCATTTACTTGCAGTGTACCTATGAAAAGTACACTTGTTGTATGCAAACAGTGAAGACCAAGATATGAGGGCTCCTACAGAAGTCCTCAAATCAGGATCTGCACTGTTTATGGATATGATGACATATCGAAATTGCCTCACTTTTAGTGCATTTTAGTCCTTTTATTCCTTACTTCACTGAAGATAATAGTTTCAATTGATACAGTCATTAAAAAGTACTATAATAATCATTTTCTATATCTTAGCAGATGAAAGCTAAAGCAGGTTAAAAATAATGCAGAATGTGCCGTAAAGCACATTCTGCTTTACTTTCAGCCTGCTATGACAGGTCACCTGTCTTCAAAGCTACAAACAGGATATGGGGTAAAGGGTTAACACACTCAATCCTATTGAAGAGTATACATGCCATTTACTAACAGTGTACCTATGAACAGCACAGGACCAAATCAGAGGTTTATTCCTCCACTGAAGAATTAATACTGCTTTGCATACGAAAAAACTATCTAATGCTATAATGATCCTTCTTGTTGATGTAACCCTTGGTTTTCCGTTTACTTTTTCTGTCATAAGTTTGTCTACAGAACCTCTGTTATATGCAACTTTTAAATGCTTCATTTGTAGACCACTCTTAGCTATTTTCATGCCTATAGCTCTTGTTATAACTTTTTGATCAACTAGAGGGACTAGAGTATCAAAGTTGGCAACAGTTTCATTGTCAAACATATACATATCTACCATACTAGAAACAGTTGTACTATGGTGAATCAAGACATCATCAAGTGAATTAGTGTGTGTGAGCAATTTTTTGAGACTTCTCACATCTTCTTCAGCATTATGGGCCACATACTGTTCATGAAGTATCTCATTGACAAGACACTCTTGCTTATAGCTAACTAGACCAGGGCATACTTCACGGTATAAAGGTAACTAGGCAACAATACCTATCACATATTCAGCCAGAGAGTTTGTCAGATCACACTTTTCAAAGGCTCTAATAATTCGAGGAAAGTCAAACTGCTTAAAGTTATGACCTATCAATACGCATGGTTTGTGTTCACTAAGCCATGAAAGAAATAAACACAATGCCTCTTTCAATGCAATTGCAGGAACAGGATTCCCATTATAAAATAAGATTTGACCTTGCACTTGTAATCCTGTTACAGCTGATGCACTAGGAGCAATGGCCTGAGATGGTAAGATGTACTCTGTGAATATATCGTTATTTGAAATAGCCGCTATTTGTACAATATCACAGCTTTTACTTAATGACGTTGTCTCAATATCACAAAAAACTCTAGAGTATGACACTCGTGACTGGCAATTCAATCTTCCTGAGTTCTATTGGTGGCTTTGGAGCATGAATTTCTATTAGGGGAGACCGGGGCTAGTCCGGCCCCATTTACGAAAAATAACAATTTTCCCGTGGTTATTACAGATTGCTATCTAAAAACTATATATGCAATTAAGGCATAATGGGACCAAAGTAGCCACGATATACTGCGCCGCGCGTCTCCTGTCTATATGGGGAAATATTAAGTTACAGATCTCGGGTCAAGAAGGCCGAACTTGCCCCGCATTGGGGTAAGTCCGGTCAACCCATGGGGCAAGTTCGGCATACAGACACTGTTCAGAGCTTTTATTATATTTCGTAGAACTAGCTTGTAGGAGGGGGATGTAATACAAGAACAGTTATTATATAATCATAATGTAGGTTTAATAATTCATTTAGGAACTTTGATAAAGATTCACCAGTCCCTTACAAACAATGTAGTCCCAGAACACTGTTTACAAAAGAGATCCTGCTGTGTATGTAAACAACACAAAATCATTTGCAAAAGGTGCATACCCCTAATTACTGTAGTCTGACCCGGATCTACATTGTTAACCATGAACTGATAAATAGTTGCCGCAAAAAATCTTAATACTTGAACACGGACAAAACATTTAACATTCTATAAGCGTGTAATAATAGTGCAAAGTTGGGCTGGTGTCTGAAATATCAGCGCTTAACTATCGGTCCGATATCGATAGTCGATACTGACCAATTTCTACCACATACGTTTGTAACATTTATATTACAATGTATATACAAGAGAAAATTTCTCATCTAAACAATAATAACGTTAGTTACAAACGCATGTTACTTTTATCTGCCTCTACTCTATGTCCGAATTGCAATTGTCGCATTTATAGAACAGCATTCCCCTGGTGTCTGCACATTCATCATGTGACCACATTTTGCAATTTGTGCATTGAGTCCATTTCTCATTAGGCTTACTATTTACCCAGCTATCAAGACAAACTAAGCAAAAACATTCGTCCTTACTGTATGGGTTTTCATCTCGTTTTGATGCCGACTAACACTTTAAACTGCTTTTAGGCTTGCTTAACTGTTGTATTGCGTTTTTAGATTTAGACATTACTCTTTTTTCTGTGTTTTCTTTGTTTTATTTTATGAACTGTTACTTTTCAATTTACGTTGGCATTGCTCTAATCTTAGGGTTTCTTTTTCGGGAGTGTCGGTGAGGATAGATGTCTTTCTACGTTTTCTTTTTCCAGACGAAATATTGCGCGTAGGTGCCCTTGGGTGGGGTTTAACTGAAGCTGGAGCAAAGTCCTTTTTGTTTGAAATTGGAGTGGAATGATCTTTAATTCCATTATCAGCGCTTTTTGCATTATCAGCCTTTTTTCAATGACAGCAGCATAAGTTTCTTCACTAGTATTGTCAGAATTACTTGATGGGGTCATTGTGGTAGATGAATTTTCCGGCTTTTGATGACATTCGGGTGCAGTTTCTGTTGTTTTACAAACAGCGCCACTGTAATGTGCATTGGCATCAGAAACCAGTCAAAATTAAATGCATGTATATACTTTTCTTTGGAACTATTTCTGGTCGGCTAGGGAGTATGTCATGAACACAATAGCTGTTGTCATTTGTTTCTCGAATGACAACAGCTTTCATGCTCATGGCATTGCTAAGAGCACTTAGGAAAATGTCACAAATATCGTTATTGTACTGTTTTTCTGTAATGTATTTTTCCACTGTCACCATTATATCATCACCAACCGCTTCTGTGAACCCTCTATAAAAGCCTGATTAGTACGTATTTCACTAGCGAGAAACTGTCCCAAATCATCGTCTGTGAACAACTTATCTTCAGCAGCATAAAGAGATGTTTTTAAATTCCAACTTCATAACACCAATGTTTGACCCGAAATAAAGCTTCATACAAAATATCAGCAACCTAGCACAAGTATTAAACTTTAAAGCAACCCGTCCAAAAAACTTTAACCTGGTCTAATGTAGCAAAAAACTTGTCCAAAACATGTCAAATATTGACAAAAAATAAAATTATTTTTAAATTTCAACTTCATTACATCAAACTTTAACCTTGGTCCACGCCCACGTCCACGCTCGGGGTATTGCATTAGCTCTGCTCTTCTACGAACAAGCGAGCTAAAAACGCACCAAAAATACACTCGTCGATATTACATGTACCTACTATGATGGGGGCAAGTTCGGCTACCGGCCGAACATGCCCCAGCTCAATAGGCCGAACTAGCCCCTGGCGGACGTTGCAAATACATCACGTGACACCGTCCAGTACGATGCACCGAAGGAACTCAACAATGCGTTTAAACCAAAACGCATCGTCATACTGTAGTAGACGTAGGTATATTATAATAAAAACATCAAAACTCTGGAGAATAATAAAAACTGAAACATTAGTGAAAAATTTACTCATCAAGCTCGAAAATAAGACCCCGGTCAAAAAATATGTACGTTTCCCTTCTATGCGGCCATTGTATTCTGACGTAGAAAATATCGTCACAGGTGACGTCATAATATTGTTCGGAGCGTTTTACATTGATTGACATGCTAGATAAAAGCATATGCCGAACATGCCCCGTGGCCGGACTAGCCCCGGTCTCCCCTACATCTGTTACGTGTAGTATCAGATAGGTGCAAATGCTGACAAACACACCACCCTAATCATGCTTGTTGATTTCTCGATGATTGTTTTTCACCATTCCATGTGGCTGATGATCATGACAATGATGATGACTATGATTGACAATGATGATGAGTATAGTTACTAGTGAAAATCACATATCCTCATTCACTCATCTACATGTACCTTCATGTTCTGTCAGTTCATACTACATTTCTTCAACATTGCCCCTTTACTGTGAAATGTAATTGTGTTGATGCCAACAAACAAACCAGAATAGTACAAAAGCTGTTGCAAAAACAACAGACAGACACACTACCCTAATTATGCTTGTTGTTTTTATGCCTTTTTTCACCACTCTACTGACGCTGCTGCTGATGATGAAGATACTGATGATATGTTGATAGGGTGATGATTATTATATATCAATGGTGATTTTGATCATCAGATGATGATTACATCAATGGTGATCATGATCATAAGATGATGATTACATCAATTGTGATCATGATGATAGGGTGATGATTAACACATCTAACCCTAGCGACGAGTATACTTGTCATTAGCAAATGATTTACCCGTCAAGAATACATTTGTCCTATGCAAACAGTGTAGACCGTGATCAGAGGGCTCCTTAAGGAGCCCTCTGATCAGGGTCTTCACTGTTTGTCATTTTGAAATACATTGTTAAAATCAATCCTAAATAGCCAAAAATTGAGTAGACTTATTTTGAAATTGGAATTTACTGTTTAAAGTTTCAGGGGTGAATGGGTTAAAAAGCTGAGTATATACAAAGTATAAGGATTAGTATGTTTTACAAGGTGACTGAGTCCTACTTTATTCCCTGCTAGCCTATAATACTTACAATGCCACCATTGACCTAATTGTATGGAAATAAGGTAAAACGTAAATCAAAATAAACAAAATAATGAACTAAGTTGTTTTGAAAAGTCTAATTTACAGAAGAATTGGAATTTTGTTTTGAAAACAGTTGAATAAAGAAGTCAAGTATAAAAAAATATTGTTAGAGAATGTTGTATTTATTATCTTATAATCTAGGGAGTACTTTTAAAACAATATGTAGAAATTATTTACCTAGTGCTGCTTTTGTGTTGACATCAAATACTGGTGGGCCTGTTTTGCAAACACGGTGTGTTTTCCCAGAGCTGACTTCAGTCACTATGCCACAATCACACTCAACCATAAAGATGGATCCTAAACCATATCGAACTTCAACAACAATGTTTTGTAGGGCCAGCCATCTGCCACATTCTTTACAAGTCATTTGCTTTGCTATATGGTCAATCTCCACAACCCGACGTCCATGCTGCCAATAATTTTCCTCTCTGGTTAATCTGAAAGAGGAATTATATAGCTGATATTGTTTAACATCCGGATGGGAGTATGGTGCTTTGGGTACTAAGTGTCGAAAATAACACTTCAAATGGTGCAATTTGGAGGTATCTGACATTGCGTATTGTTTAACTTTCTGTAAACACTATCTTTACCACCTCAATAGCTCAGTTGGTAGAGCATCAGCTTTCATGGCGGGAGGTTGTGGGTTAAATCCCTTGCCGGGTCATACCAAAGACCAATATAAAACTGAACTAGTAGCTCCTTTGACTATAAGGAAGGTGACTGTAATGCCCAGGTAAGTATGCATGTTAACAGATTCAACCCTAGAGAAGAGTAAACTCATCAATTACAAACAGCGTACCTGTGAGGATTACACTTTTACCATGCAAACAGTGAAGACTCTGATCAAAGGGCTCCTTAAGGAGCCCTCTTATCAGGATCTACACTCTTTGTCATTTTGAAAATATATTGTTTAAATCAACCCTGAATAGTCAAACATGGACTAGACTTATTTGGAAAATGGAATTGTCCATTTAAATTTTCAGGGGTGAATGAGTTAACGGATACCTTGTTTGTGGCAAGTAGAACTTGATTATTTACCATATGTGACGTGACGTTAGTTTTTTTCCCATTAATCTCACACCATATCATATGTACCAGTAGTTTTGTCATTAAAAATACCAATATTTATATTTGTAACCGGGTGATCTAGGTGTTCTTTATAAAGAAGCACCCGCGCTGACCTGGGTTTGAACTCGGGTCGTTCACAGTCATGTACTCTACATGGTCGCCATAAAAGCGTGCTTGTACAGCAAGGCCGTACAAGTGATGATAAACCTACACACTGTGAGTGTGACATACTCCCCCTAGAACTTGAAATTTGTCCCGAATTTCTATTAGGGTATGAAAATGACTGGGGTCGAACTCGGAGCATATAAAATATGTTACCATGCATGCCACAATGTGGTTGATGGTTACAGAGAATTTCTAAAAATTTTAAATTTAAATGAGTAAAACGGTCACTAAAACCTGATATCTATTGATGAATAATTCACTTGTGAACAATCAACAAAACATTTTAAAATTGAAAAATTGGGCAGGGGTTCCCCCCTAGCTATGCCATCAATGTATACACACCCCTTGTAAAAGACCCCACAAAATGGTTGGACAAGACAAGAGATTTTTTAAGAGCGAGTAAGCTGGGACAGATTCCATTTATAGTACGTGATGAATGCATCTTAATATGGAATCATACCTACTCGCAGAATGAGAAAGATGGCGAATAGCAAATGTTTACTTACCAAGGAAGGTTTATCTTCTGGAGAAGACTTTACAAAGCCTCCCAGTTCAACTTCGATTTTTCATTTCTTTGCAAGTGCTTGCAGGGCTGCCATTTCTCCGGATTTTTCCCAGTACATGGAAGCTTAAAGCAGGCTAAAAGTAAAGCAGAATGCGCCCTCAGGCACATTCTGCTTTACTTACAGCCTGCTTTAAGTAGTCGCATGTCAACAAAACAATCTTAGGATTTTTCATGTCAACTTATGGCAGCCCTGTGCTTGTGTAAGTTGTGATAAACCATAATTGCATATACGATATAGATCATATTTTCTCTATTTATACAGCTTGTAAAGCCCAAGCCGTGGTATTTTGTACTTGAAAACAATCTAAATACTTATTTAGGTCGATAAACATCTGTTTTAAAGTTTGGATTATATACTCACGTAATTGAAGTATCGGTGGCTGTAGAAACAGTGGGTGGGGTACAGTCAGTTTCTAGGAGCTTCTCATCTGATTTTCTGCGTGATTTTATGTTTTTAATGCGTTCAATTAATGATCTTCTTGCTAGTTTGCCACGAATTCTAAATTGCTGAGACATACTTACACGATGGTTTCAGAATTTCTGCTCGCGAAATCAATCGTCCGAAATGAGCGTCATCCAGAGTTTCCTATGTAGAGAGTATTCTGCGCTAAAAAGTTGCGCATAACTAACTACCGAAATCGTCTTTAAATCGGGAATATTCAGACGACCAGAATCAGTAAATTAGTGCATTGTGGACCGTTTCGGTTTAAAAAAACCAATGGTTTAATTTTAACTAATTTAGTTAACTATAACCATGCGGTTAATTCTGTTTATACAATAGTTTACCGGTCAAGTAAGTGGTTACCTCAGATTTAACCCTCGGTTACTTTAAAGAGTTTAACACTGGGATAAACTAGCCAACGTTTAAACAATTTGGTGCAAATACTTAACTTAAGTTTGTGGTCTTCTAGTATTATAGAAGCGTTTTACTGTACACGTTTAAACCTTTCTTGTACTTGTTGATGACGAGTTGGGTTTTACGGCACTGCGACATAAAGTAGGTCATATAGCGCCGATGATTGATGAAGGGTGATCAAATGATGATGATTTCAGGAAGATGGTTTCGGCAAATCCCATTCGATGACCAGCAGCGCATGGTATTAACACCACCAACCTGCTTTCCTTTTAGGTCTTGGCAGACGGAATAATCTCGGACTAACAAACAGAAACAATTCCCTTTGACAATTAAGCCCCAGAACTGCGGCAAAGTAGGAAGTTTTCTTGTACTTATGTGACAGGGTCAGGGACAGTATACATGTATACTGCCCGGGATATGTAACAGCCGGATGTCCGGCGAAATGGATGCCGTGAGCATATTTTGATGACGTCATCAAAATTGGTGTACACATTTTGTTCAGCCATTTTCGCGTTAACCGCCAAAAAATTCGTCGTTTTTAAGCCTGCAAACGTATCCAAGTGATTTTTTTCAGCAGTTTAGCATCGGACTTTTTTGTTAAGTAATTATTATTCACTACGTTGGAAATATTTTTGAGTTTTACGGTCATTTTAGTTACGGAGTAGCATTTTAATGGTTTACATATATTCAACTGAAGAAACGCACCGGTCTCAAAATTGCGGAAAAGTTCGAAAGTGTTCCGCTTAGGGGACAATGTAACGACTTGTTCTATGTAGACAAGATTATGATGATGATGAGTTTGGTTTTACGACACTGCGACACAAAATAGGTCATATTGTGGATCATATTGAAATTTGGTTTGTTCGGTACCAAATATGTAATCCACAAGAACCAAAGTCGTTATTATTATTATTATTATATTCCCATCCGTTGACCAGCAGCGCATGGGATCAAAACCACCGACCTGCCTTCCTTTTATTTCTTGGCAGAGGGAATAATATCGGTCTAATAAACAGAAATAATTCTCTCTGACAATTAAGCCCCAGAACTACGGCAAAGTAGGAAGGTCTTTGGGAATGTAGAAAAGAACACTTTTAATACGTGTTTTTGACAGTTCAAGAATTGTTCTGCGCGAAAAATATAGTTGCATGATAAAAAATTACTCTGAATTTTTAGAAAATTTTGCTAAATTTACCATTTATTTTAGGATTGGGCAATCTTCTTTTTTTTATTTACTTGCAGATAAAGAAGTTTCAAAAAAGTTTTTTATTTTTTGGAAAGCTCATCATTGTTTGTTTGTTGGTTTCTATAAATATGCTTGTAAATGTCGTTTTTTTTTTTTAAAAAAAAACCCACACACACCTTTAAATCACTGCATAAAAAAGGCTTCTATTACAACAGGCCCCGAGGTTATAAAACTTTATTTAGTCTAGACTCACACTCAAGGTTTTCACTCAAACCGGAGTCTTGACTCAAAAAGCGAGGTAAAAAAAATAGAAGTCAGAAAGGATCCCACAAAAGGATGAGTAAGACACAATGAGGAAACTGCTCAAGTTTAACACATAGTATCAACAAGGCCATACGTTACAGTTAAATGAAAATCATTCAAGGGGTAAAGAAGATATGACGTGGTCATACCGATGATTCGTGACCTTCTTACCAGCATTGCAAATACTGAACTACTGCAAACACTGTCCGAAAATCTGGCTAACTCCCATAAAAATTATTTCAGTAACAGAGAAAACAGGGCTAAAATGGTGTTGTTCTTTTTTGTAATGAGTATGCCTTATTCAATTTAGCCGGTATTCAAAATTGGCCAAGATTTACACATTCATATCAACATGTTCGGAAAGTTTTTACAATTCAGCTTTAAACTGCTTGAGTCACAAATAGGACAAGGCTAAAATTGACAAATTATAGTCGTTCAAGGGTAATTATACTTGGATGAAAAGTATAAGAGTTACTAAGCGGACAAGGTTAAATATGGTCAATCACGAAAAAATACTGACCAAACTACATCACTATGACATAAGAGTAGTTTTGGAGCGCAATAACATTTCTTCCATAACGAGTGATTCGGTGTCATCTCTTAGCCTGTATGCAAACAAAAGCGAACAGATTTTCAGGAGAAAGAATCTAATCCAAAACAATATTGTTCTGGGAATCAGAAAAGTGTATGCTGTAGTCTCATTTCTCGCCTTGTAGAAAAGCAAGTAAAAGTGTATGATCAACGTAGGAACATAGCTTTAGATCCAAAATACTCGTACCACATTTCACTATACATGTGGTGTTTTGGCTTCAAAATGGCGGTGGATTTGTTTCACTACACGTGGTAAATATATTCAAAACACCTATTCAGAAAGAAATGCTTGAAAATAACATTCCTGTCATCTCAATGAAGAACCGGGTTGCAATTTGTCATAGTTTTTCTGTTGAATTGTTTGCTATACAGTGCGGTGCACTTGCCCAAAAAATCCCTTTGTTTTAATGCTTGTAAATAATTATCGAGGCAGCTTTTGTCGGCATAGTTCGGTCAGTGTTAGAACATATACATATGCTGTGAATTGGACTGTGTGTTTTGATTGAGACTCATCTCTGTAAAGCATGAGTAGCATTTGACCTCAAAGCTGGCTACAATAGCCAGAATTCAATATGGCCATGCTGTATTACCTTAACTTACGATGTAGCAGTCAAGAGATATCCTCTGGACAAAATTGTTTTGCGGTTTTAGAAAAAGGGAGATAATTCAATATTGGGAGATGATTGAGTTACCGTTCTTGTGTACTGCACGTCCTTCAGTCATCCTCTATCACTGTAAATACACATTACCAGTTGACAGTGCGATACAGAGTGATGTATTTAGCTCGAGACGTTTTTGGCGAAAATAGCCGATCTGACGAGCGCCTTGGCGCGAGTCTGATCGGTTGTTTCCGCCAAAAACGTCGAGAGCTAAATGCAACACTCTGTTGCGCACTGCCCAACTGGTGATGTGTTTATTATATGCCTTGAATACAAACCAGAAACAACTAAATAGTTGTTTAAATCATTTTATATCCAAAATTTATTAGTTATTTGAAGCAGAACAAGATTTTTTGTGTCACAAAGAATAACGCGGCACTCGTACATGTACGTAAATGACGTCACGTCAAATCGAAAGCAAGGTAGAGTAAAATACAAAGTGGCTGATACAGACTCTTGTATTTTACTCTGCAACTACACGCGGAAACGCTCGATATTACTCGAAGGCATATAATAAATATACATTACCAGTTGACAGTGCGATACAGAGTGATGTATTTAGCTCGAGGCGTTTTTGGCGGAAATAGCCGATCTGACGTGCGCCTTGGCGCGAGTCTGATCGGTTGTTTCCGCCAAAAACGTCGAGAACTAAATGCAACACTGTTGCGCACTGCCAACTGGTGATGTGTTTATTATATGCCTTGAATACATACACATTACCAGTTGACAGCGTGATACAGAGTGATGTATTTTGCTCGAGACGGTTTTGGCGGAAATAGCCGATCTGACGAGCGCCTTGGCGCGAGTCTGATCGGCTTTTTCCGCCAAAACCGTCGAGAGCAAAATGCAACACTCTGTAGCACGCTGCCAACTGGTAATGTGTTTATTATATGCCTTCAATACGCATCAATAACAACTCAGTCATTTTTCAATCACTTTATATCGAGAAGCATTTAATATTTGCAATAAAACAAAAAACTCTTTAATGTCCAATAATAACGCTGAAAACGTACGCGCGTAGAAATACGTGTACATTTAAACTGGGTCAAACACATTTTGTTCATAAAAGTTTCAAAACTGCAATTCGCTGTCACTGTAACAAACCTTTCTACGTTTTGAAACAGGGCTTTTGGCCTGATTTTGATAAATTTGGATGTTACAGTTCTGCAAACTGCAATTTTGAAGTATTTGGCCAGATGAAGAGTTCTGATAACGCAGATTTGACATGGTAGAACTGGATCTGGCATAGTCGTGTTGAACTGTAGCTGCAGCCGGGGTTGCAGGAAGTTGGCGGATTGACACAGCAGCATCGCGATTGTCTTCAGAGAGAATATTTGACATTTCACGCTGCATATCAACTGATGCATAGGCATAATTGTTCACACTCTGAACATTTCTGTGTCCAGAAAGCTGCTGAATTGTTGTGGGAGCGATGCCTGCATGGAGAAGTTTTGTGCAAGTGCTTTTCCTCGCGCTGTGGTTGGGTTTTTTGCCGGACAAACCCGCTTTCTCAGCCACGCAACTTCATGATGTTTCGGAGGGAATGCTCCCCCAGAGGATTTTTCTTGTAGCAGTTCATGGAATTTTCACGCCTGGATGTGTTTATGGCTAAGTAGAATGGCGCTTCGGCGTGATTAGTGCAGGACGGACACCTTGTATGCAGCAATTGGACACGTTTCAGGATTATTTATATGTGCAAATTGTTTCGGATTGAACGCCCTAATGTGAGTACTTTTTTCACCAGTTCTTGTTTTTGTGCATCTTTCATTGAATTCCAGATATTCTCTGCCCTGTTCATCATTTTTAAGAGCAATATCCCCCCACTTCAAGTCACGGTTCTCGGACCCACCCCTCAGACCGAACAGGATGAGTTGGGTTTTACGGCACTGCGACACAAAATAGGTCATATAGCGCCGATGGTTTGATGAGGGATGATAAGATGAGATGATGATTTCAGGTAGATGATTTTGGCTAATCTCATTCGTTGCCAGCAGCGCATGGGATCAAAATTACCGACCTGCCTTCCTTTTAGTTCTTGGCAGAAGGGATAATCTCGGTCTAATAAACAGAAAAGATCCCCTATGACAATTAAGCTCCAGAACTACGGCAAAGTAGGAAGGTCTCTGGAGCAGACCGAACAGAACCGTATTGTTATACCACAGTTTGTTTAACAATTGACGGGGACTTTGGTTACCAATACAGCCTTTTTCTTTGAGTAGAGCTTCTTCATTTCGCGTTAACGGCTCAGCTGCGTACGGTTTGTTGCCCCTCCCCTTCTGTTTCAGTTCCTTACGTTTTGAGGCTAATACGGTGCGAGAAGCACTGAACTCCCTGTCGATAACGATACTGTGGGGATAAGACTTCTCCCGCAGATACCTGTCCATTCCTCTGTGATAGCTTGTCAGGGTGTCCGGCTCGTACTCCGATCCGTCTGCTTTCCGAACCGACAGCAGAAATAGGCCAATATAATTGTCAAGCTCTGTGGGTTCCATGGCAATTGGGTCTCGGGTCTCGAATCTAGGTGCAACCGACAGCCACGTTTTAAACAACTTCATTACTGATTCAGTTTTTCTGCTAGTGTTTTTGTTTTTCATATCGTTTACAAACGACTGCTTTTCGGCCTCGGACACATCAATAAAGGTTGGCATTTTTTATCTTGGGTTAGGTTCAGTCTCAGAAACATTTGTTTGACTCACTGTTTGATGTTCAAGCTCAAAGTTTAGGGTTTCACAGACAGCTATCAAGCTTTCATCCACTTCGTACTCGCTAAACAGTTCTCCGATACAAAAATCACCGAACTTTTCCTCACTCTGAGTGTCCGAGGGATTCATATTTTATGGCGACCTAGTTTCGATTTTGTTTGTTTACAGTTTTAAGAGTGCAGAGCAGACGAACGATTCAGGCTAGCCAAATCTCGTTTATAAATGGTATTACAGGAAATATTTAAATTTTGTGTTAATAAATGTAAATTCCTCTGATAAATTGAACAAGAAAATTAGTACAATTACTTCATATTATTAAGAATAATGAAAAAGAAATGACTAATCGGGGGAATCCATAGATCTAAGTTCTGGGGGAATCCCGGGATTCCATGTTTTGGTTCTCGATATAAAAATAGATACCTCAGTTTGAAAAAAAGTAGTTCCGGCATGCAATTTTCGAAAACGAGGCCGAGTAAAATACAAGGTGGCTGATACAAGGTGGCTGATACAAACTCTTGTATTTTACTCGGCAAATACACGCGAAAACGCTCGATATCATACGGAGGCATATAATAAAAGCCAGAAACAACTAAATAGTTGTTTAAATCATTTTATATCCAAAATTTATTAGATCTAGTTATTTGAAGCAGAACAAGAATTTTTGTATGCCACAAAGAATAACGCGGCACTCGTACATTTACGTAAATGACGTCACGTTAAATCGAAAGCGACGTCAGAGTAAAATACAAAGTGGCTGATACAAGGTGGCTGCTACAGACTCTTGTATTTTACTCCGCAGATGCACGCGAAAACGCTCGATATCATACGAAGGCATACAATAAAACTTATTACAGTGATAGAGGATGACTGAAGGACGTGCAGTACACAAGAACGGTACATGTACGAGTGCCGCGTTATTCTTTGTAACATACAAAAAATCTTGTTCTGCTTCAAATAACTAATAAATTTTGGATATAAAATGATTGAAACAACTATTTAGTTGTTTCTGGTTTGTATTCAATGCATATAATAAACACATCACCAGTTGGGCAGTGCGCAACAGTGTTGCATTTAGCTCTCGACGTTTTTGGCGGAAACAACCGATCAGACTCGCGCCAAGGCGCTCGTCAGATCGGCTATTTCCGCCAAAAACGTCTCGAGCTAAATACATCACTCTGTATCGCACTGTCAACTGGTAATGTGTATTTATCAACTGACGATGTAACAGTCCAGAGATATGCTCCGGACAAAATTGATTTTTTTAATGAGAAAAAGGGAGATAATTCAAAATTGGGAGATGAGAGAGTTACGGTTTTTGTGTACTGCACCTCCTTCTGTCATTCTCTATAACTGTTGCAAGTTTCTTTAAGTTACGGCGTACCGTTAAGGAGATATGCTCCGGACAAAGCGGCAACTATATGCCCCCCCCCCCCCTAAAAGTGAGCATAAAAATAGGCTATGGTGTTATGGGTTAAACATCAACACAGATTCTTTTTCTCATATAATAAATGATGTTAAGCAATAGGCTTTTTTCGAAATCCCTGTGCCATAATTACGCCTTTATAAATAGTGACTTCATCAAATTTATCTTGTACATGTTGGCGACAAGGATATGTGTGATCGTTATTTGCTCTAGAAACAGGGGTAGTTATGTGAGAAAAATATTTTCCTTTTTACAATTTCATTCTAAATCACTTGCTGCTAGGTGAGCTCCATTAGGGACTTCCTCAATGCTTTCTTATTCATATTGATGTAAAGCTCTTCCATTTTCCTTTTGCGTGGCCATGCATGTCCTCTCACTGTCAGAAATAAATTAACTACAGATTCCAAAATGAAGAGGAATTTTCCTGGGAATAACTTCTGTGCATAGTGATTTACCATGAATCTGTCCATTATCTTCTCTCTCAGCATTGTTTTATCCAACATAGTTTTGCTCTCCTGATCCATGTGAATTTCCTCCCTACAGCAAGTCTCAAAATCCCTAATCATCAGGAAAAAAATCACCGCTGCGGATCTTTAGCTCTCCACGGTTGGCTTTGTTCACTTTGGTCCACTTGGCGTATTCACTTACAAATGTCTTCTCACTTTTATCGTCCTTCTTTAAGCAGTCCTCCATGGCCAAATCCAATGCCTTCTGCTGTGGATTTCCTGTCAACTTTCTGTCACTTCTGCGCCCAAGTGTCTGAATCATATAGCCACTGATATAGAATATCACCATTTGGTCATTCTCTGATACCAGGTTTTCCTTGTCTCTTGCTCTGCTTGCACTGGTGTATAGTTCAGAATGTTTTTAAATCAATGCCCGCATTAGAGTGTGAAGCAATACCCCAACAAACGGACGTTCATGTATGTTTCCATTTGACAGATGCTTCACAATCTCTTGAATCTCACTATTTAGAGTCATATCTTGTGTAACTTCATAAAAGCTTGAGGAAAGTGTGTCTCGTTTGTATTGCCTAAACTCTCACTTGTCCTTCTGAATACCCTGTAGTAGAATGGGCGAAGTTTCCTTCAAGTGCTTTTGTGAGCTCTCTGTTGGATGACACTTTTGCTGCTACATTTGTGATTCTTAGGCCAACTGCATGGTGTGGAACGTTTCCGTTGCTCATTGGTAGCCATGTCCTCAACTGTCCTGGATAAAGCTTCTGAGAAGAAGGATTCAAACTCGGATTCCTCAATGGCGAAAGTGCTGTGTTCTGTCTTCTTGCCCTTTCTGTAGTCTGAGGCTGAAAAAGAAGGAAATATGCAACAATTTTAGATGTTTGCATAGTATGTCGAATTTGAAAGATGAAGAAAAAGCCTTAAAGGCTGTGGAAGAATGGATAAAATGCATTAAAATGTGTATTTATTGGGGAAAGGGTCAATCTACTTAAAGAGACTGACAATCAAATTTGGCTATTTTTCAAGGATTTACATTAATTATATATTTTATTAGACTGGTTTTTATATACATGTAGATATCTTAAGTTACATACTTGAATATTCACGTCCCCAGTGAAACCCTTTCCTGTTAACATAGTCTGCCTCATTCACATTCGGCGACTGTATTCTGATGTGGGTGCAATCAATGGCAACCATCACCTGAGGAAACCCTGAAAAAGAAATACATGTACCTTTAATAGTTTATTATATCTAGATTAGATCTATCTGGTTTATAAAATATATATAGATCTATAAAAAGATTTCATTTCTTGACACTGATGTCAATGGACCATTTTCTAACTTACCTGTATGGGAATCTATATCAATAAAAAAAGTAAAGGTGATCTATAATTCTATACGATTGTTTATTTTGTACTTATAGGTGCGTTCTGCTTTACTTTCAGCCTGCTGTAAGTTTCAAGCTCTAGGCTACCATCAGTTAGAGTATAGAAATAATTTATTATAAGAGAACACGACTGCATAAGCAGGAATTACTTTAAAAATAATTCAAAAGTGTTGAATTGCGTGTCTATGGAGTAATAGATTAACAAACGGGTGATTTCCCCGATAATTAACACTACTCCATAGCTAATTGAATGTTTTAGCTTGTTTTAGGAAGTTGAATACTTGAAGCGGGTTTAAAAGTGAGGCGGAATGCGTCATAATACGTCTTCTGCCTTACTTTTTAGCCAGTTTTAAGCTTAAATCTGCCATCTACTAGAGTATTGAAAATTGTGTTTATGCTGGAATTAGTTCCTGAAGAAAAAAAATGTGTAAAGTAATCGAAAGTTCATATACAAAAACATGTATGTGCAGATTTTAATATACTTTGCAGATTATTGTTATAAGAATGACTGCCCATGATTACTCGTCTTTAAATGTACAGCAAAACCTCTCTATTACGGCCACTAAACTTTCTTAATTTTTAGATGTTAAAGACAGGTTACTGCTTAAAACAAGACGACATTGAAACAGAAAGCTCCTTTAGGAGCTTCCTGTTCCACTGTCATCTTGCTTTAAGATGTCACCTGTCTTTTATACAATCAATTATCTTCGTTTTAGTGGTCGTAATAGAGAGGTTCTACTGCATTATATTATATAATGCTGATAGACATGTATGTCTTTGTGGAATAAAACATAACTATCTATCTACATATCTATCTATAACGCTGGTATCAATTGATGCTTTTCCAGTATGAATTTACCAAATCATAAAAATAAGTCATTATACCTGAACATTTAGAGAGCGATACCCTTTCCTATTGACAAAATCAGCTTCATTTTCATGTGGCCTCTAATTTTTTACAAACGTCCCGTCTATACACCCCAGCAGATTGGGAAATCCTAAAAATAATAAATGAAAATTCAGACTTACAAAATTAGACTAAGATAATTAAAAAGTCAATAATTATAAGAGGAGGTAAAATAAGCAATTAAAGAAATTTTCCTCTTATTCTGTACCAAACTGTCTGGTGTGACCACTCCTTCGGGATTATTTAAACGAGTAGTAACAGTATAAGGTTTGATGCGGATAATAAGGTTTTAGTTTTTCAAATAGTGACCCCCTCCCCTTTAAATTTGGGCTCTGCATTAGTTACCAAAGAAATAATTTGCATGTCATTTTGCAAAAGGGGAAGCCTTGGTGTGGGTGAGAGAGAGAGAGAGAGAGAGAGGGAGAAAGAGAGAATCACTTTCAAATATATTTGATGTATTTGTTTATCATGTTATGAATAAAATGCATTTTGATGACTTGAAATTAAAGGCAAGATAATTAAACAAAAAAAGTGCATGGTAGCTACATTTTCTATGAATCTCTCTCTGTCACCCTTTTTTCTACCTCTATCAGTCTGCCCTTTTATTTTCTCTCTCTGTCTCTCTATTTGTTTTTCTGTGTGATTCTCTCTCACACACTATCTCTCTCTTTTTATCCCTCTCTATCTATATATCTATCTCTCGCTTAGTGAGGGTCCGTATCAGTATTTTTTTGCATATTTCTATCACTATAATCTCTTTTTTCAAGCCAATACTATATTTGGTAACGTTAAAAAACACACACAACACCGCCGCATTTAGGGCCGAAATCTTACAGCGATTCTATGCAGGTTATACATGGCTACGTGATGACGTATTTTGGGAAAAGCCTACGTTTTTTAACTATAAACCAATCACAATCAGTTAAACTGTGTCAAGTTCAAGTTCATATGAAAATGTAAACTTACCAGCAATCTGATACTGAGCGAAATAAAGAATTTGAATTTTAAAGACGTATCTGGGAGTTTTTTCTAGCGCGGATAATTTTTTTAAACTTTGCATATAAGTAAATTGATATAAATGAAAGTAAAAACAGTCTTCAAAAACATAGGTCGCCTTGCTACTTTTTATATAATTTACTCTTTTTTAGAAGTACTACATGTGTGTATATTCAAATTTTCCGAAATTAGGCCTCATAAGAAGAAAGTCCATCAAACACACAAATATCGATACTTCAAGTCCAATTTTAATAAATTACATGTATATGGAATAGTGTTACAAATGAATGTAAAATAATTAGATTTGAGAGGCATTATACAGATTTTACGCATAAAATATGTGCAAAATGAACGCGAAAATCGTAAAAAAATCGAGCCTTTTTGCAAAAATAAAAAATTCTAGCGCGGAGAATTTCCCATTTTTTTCTATAACAGTAGATGATTATATAACAAGTATAGAACTTATGAGAAACAGTACCTCGCCTTGCTCGTTTCAGAGATATGTTCAATTTTATAACCTCCCTTTATCAGTGAATATGCACTTTTTAAATTATTTTTTTAAAATAGTCTAAATGTTATACTTTATACAATAATACCCACGGCTATACAGAAATGTCTTGCATTTTGACATATATTATGCACTTTAGAAAGTTCTGCTGAAAAATGCAGTGTTGTCATCATCTCAAGTCGGGGTGAAAAATGAAATGCCCCCTCCCCCTCCCCCCTAAATATGATGCTGATTGTGCATAATTCATTAATTCTTTATTCACAACTTTATGTTTATTTTCACACATATTTTCTTTGGCTTAAAACCCATTAAAGCTATATGATAAATGAATAAAGCTACATAGAGCTGCATGCATATTCATACATCAAAGGGAGGTAATACATGTTCAAATATTTCAGTTCAGAATGTAGGAAGTATCCATACTCAAACACTGAATTTGGAAAAGGTAACTGGTAAGATATAGGATATATGCTCAGAACAAGCTTTTTGTAAAATCAAGGTCAAAGGTCAAGGTCACAGTGACCTGAAAATGGTATGCGACACTCCGCCATCCAAAGATGAACTCACACACCTAATTTGTTATCGGTAGCTGATGTGACAAAGGAAATATACTCTGGACAAAAAGTAGACCCACCAATAAACACATCTACAATCATTATTCAATGTGGACAGTGAGTTAACATAACCATTCATAAGATAAAATATCATAACAAGAGCACCGCAGTGCGGCAAAACACGCCCGTCATTGCCGGCGGGTGTCAAAGTCGTCCGGACTCAGGCCGACTGGAAAAAGTCGCCTGGAGTCTAGGCCCGACTATCGATCGCAAAAAGACTATCACATGAAGGGGCATAACTCTGAAAATACGGAGTCAAACCAAAAATCCGTAATACATGTTAAGTCACTTCATTCCTCCAATGAAGTAAATAGTTCAAATTTATACAGTCATGAACATATATTATAAGAAATACTTTCTATATCCTTGCAGGTGGAGGCTTAAAGCTTATGGAATGTTATATCTTCTGTGCAAACAGAGTAGACCCTGATCAGACAGCTCATACAGTAGCTGTCTGATCTAGGCCTACTCTGTTTGCACATTATTCAAAAGGTGCGTATATAGAGTAAAGAGTTATTATTTTTTATTTCTGTTGTATTTGGCTTTTCATCCATTTATAAACAGAGTATCCGGCAGTCAGTGTAGGAGCTGCCTGATCATGGTCTACTCCATTTGCCTATAACACTATTGTATGCCAGCCTATTCACTACAGTCAACACCAATAAAAGCCCTTCTATAAATGTTCTATATGCAAACAAAGTAGACACTGACCAAAATTCACTCCCTGTCACATTATGATTATTAACGCTGTCTCGAGTCGGAGAGCACCTTTTTGTCACAAATGATCCTGATTTGCGTCTCTTCATATCCCCAGGAATTTTAAAAGGTTTTTTAACGATTATCCTATACAGCATAAAGAAAGATATTTTCATTGCGTGTTAAGGTAAACGGCGAAATGTAAATATTTCATTTAAGAAATCAGATTTTAAGCTCAGATTCAAGTTAAAATATAGTTTTAAGGCAGTGAGAAGTGATTTACACTCATCGTTTCACACTTGAGAATAGAGATATCTCTATTACAGTATATAAACTTTAAAAGAATATTTCCATTGCGCAGTGTGAAGGAGAGCGACGAAATGGAAATATTTCCATTAATCTCCCTTATTATGATTGGAAAATTGTATCAGATTATGATAATATTTTTGTGATATAAAGAATAACCGAAACCCTAGTGCCTGCTTTGTCTAAATTTGGTTTCTATATGTGAAAATACCACCATAGACATGAAATAAATAATGAAAACCCAAATTACCATGTTTGTTTTGTTTTGAAATAGATTTTGCTGAAGCTTGTACTCTGAATGGGTAAAATTTGAGAGAAAAAGTCCAAATTTGACATACCTTCTTCAAATCGCTGTAGCTAAAAAAAAAGGACACCACAATATATATTTTTTCTCCATTTTTTCATTCATCATAAATAGCTCTTGCAAAAAAACAATGATAGAAAAAAAGTTTGATACTTTGAAAAAATCGCTTATGGGTTGAATACACCCTTAATTGATGATTTTCCAGTATGAAATTACCAAATCATAAAAATAAGTCATTATACCTGAACGTTTAGGGAGTGGTAGCCTTTTCTATTTACAAAGTCTGCCTCATTTTCATGGGGCCTTTGAATCTTTATAAACGTCCTGTCAATACAACCCAGCACATTTGGAAAGCCTGAAAATAATAAATGAAAATTCAGACTTACAAAAATAAACTAAGATAATAAAAAGTGTCAATACTCTATATAAGAGGAAGTAAAATAATCAATAACATAATTTTTTCTCTTATTCTGTACCAAACTGTCTGGTGTGACCACTCCTTTGGGATTATACAAACGAGTAGTAACACCATAGGGTTTGATGCGGATAATAAGGTTTTAATTGTTCAAATAATGCCCTCCCCCCCCCTTAAATGGCCTCTGCTTTATTTACCAAACAAATAACTTAGATATTGCATGTTATTTTGCAAAAGGGTAATCCTTGGGGTGGGTGAGAGGGAGAGAGAGTGAGAGAATCACTTTCATATATCACGGACTTATACAAGTATAAGTCCGTGCATATATATTTGGTGTATTCGTTTATCATGTGATGAATAAAACCTTTTCTTTACCTCTATCAGTCTGCCCTTTTCTCTCTTTCTCTATTTGTTTTTCTTTGTGTTTCTCTGTGTGAATCTCTCTCACACACTATCTCTTTCTGTTTAACCCTCTCTATCTATTCATCTATATCTCGCTTAGCGAGGGTCCGTATCAGTATTTTTGGCACATTTCTATCACTATAATCTCTTTTTTTTCAAGCCATGACTATATATTTGATAAGAGTTAAAAAAAAAACCACGCCGCATCCAGGGCCGAAATCTTACAGCGATTCTATGCAGGTTATACATGGCTACGTCGATGACGTATTTTCGGAAAAGCCTACGATATTTTTAACTATAAACCAATCACAATCAGTTAAAATGTGTCGGGTTCAAGTTCATATGAAAACATAAACTTACCAGCAATCTGATAAAAGGCATTTTTTGTATCAGCCGCATCAGTCGGGAACTTAATAAAATTCCCCGCAACTCCAACCAAACATCTCGCCACACTCCTGATACAGCGACCTGCTGTCGATCTGGAGATACACAGGCTGTCGACCACCAGAATGTGCAAAGATCCTGTCGCCAAGAACCGGAGAAGGGTAAGTAGCTGCAACAACGGTGGGAGGGGTAATTCCTGCGTGTGGCCGCCGCCACAAGATCCACTGTCCCCATAATAAACATTATGGTTGCAGGTCGGAACCTGTACCGTCTGAATACATCCTCCTCCGACAGGTCCTCCAGCGGGTTGCTGCGGTCCATTAAGAGGCACGGACGACGAACTCTACCGTTTCCAGCCTGCTGGCGTCTATAGTTTCTAATGTGAGCAGCCATCTTGAGTTTGAGTCAGGAGATTGTATGACTCACAAATCTTGAGGTTAGACTCAATAAATCGGTGTGAGTTTGGACTCAGGATTTTTGTAACCTCGCTTTTTGAGTCTAGACTCCGGTTTGAGTGAAAACCTTGAGTGTGAGCTTGAGTCTAGACTCAAAAAAGTTTTGTAACCTCGGGGCCAGGGCCCTGGCTCCGATGTTATAAAGCGTTTTAGTTGAGTCTGAGTGTGTTCCAAAGCATTTGGCTCAAATCTGACCAATCAAATGCTTGAGAACGAGCTTAGACTCAAGTCAAAAGCTTTTTAACCTAGGAGCCAGGACTGTCATACTTGTGAAGTACCTCATTCAAAGTTAATCACTGACATTTAAGCATGTAGAGATATACAGTTTAAAGAGCATTTTAACTTTTGATCAACGCATGAAGTGGACACTTTGTGTCACGTGCTGTAGGCAGAGGTAACACTTAGAGGTCACTTTTCCCGCGTCTGTCTGTCCGTCCCGCTTTTTGCGTCACGCTACATAACTCCTGTTCTACAAAAAGTTTTAAGATGAAACTTCATTTATGGATAGAGCTTTTAAAGTAGAAGCAAATTTGCACAAGGGTGATAACTCTTGCTACACTATTGTGGGAGTTATTCCCCTTTTCAACATTTGCTTTTAATGCAGATTTCTTTTGTTATACTTAAGAGTTTGAAATGAAATTTCTTTTATGACAAGAGATTGACGAGTGAAATTGTCTTGAACAAGGTTGATAGCTCTTGCAGCAATACTATGAGAGTTTTTCCCCTTGCCCATATTTTCTATTTTCGGCATATAACTTCTGTTAAATAATGCTTTCCAGATAAAATGTCATTTACATAAATAATTTGATGAGTGGAAGTGTCTCGCACATGGTTCAATTCTCTTGCATCAACACCATGAGAGTTATTCTCCTTTTCTTCACTTTCTTTTGCGGCAGATTTTTTCTGCTATACTGAAGTTTGTCATTTTAACTTTAACTCTTGTTGAACTGATGGTTTCTGGCAGGTGACACATGTGTCCCGAGGAACCCATCTATTTTATTTTACCTTAACAATCATTTTCATCAGTACATTAGTTATTAATCTAAACCTGTCAGAAACTTTAGTTTTTCGGTTTTGTCCACTCTGACAAACCCTGTTTGGATCAACTCGATGCATAGAAAGCGCTAGCCGTGCTAGATATGTCCAGTTTTGCACATTGTCGTCACCATACCTTGAATAGAATTATAAAACTTTGAGCTAAATGTATTGGTTGTTTAACAGCAGGTTACTGTATTATTGATACACATGGGCAATGATGGTACCCTGATTGTTAACTACAGGTACAATGCTTTGGGAAGCCTTTGTAAAAATGATTGCTATTAAAAATCTTTAATCAGTAAGTATTTTGTATTTATATACTCAACAAAAAAAGTCAAGGAATTTACAGAAAATCATCGCAAAAAAGTACACCGAAACTAACCATTATCATTTTTATACGCCCGTCATCGACGGTCGTATTATGGTATACCCAGCGCTGTCCGTCCGTCCGTTAACTTTTCTTGTTAGCGCTCTCTCACCTTCATTTATTTACCGATTTTGATTAAACTTCCTTCAAATATTCCATACCACAATAGCTCGGACGAGTTCGCGTTTCAGACGTTGGCGGCTATTTTTAGCAGAGTTATGCCCCTTTATTGTCAAAAATGGGCATTTTTTAAAAAAAAAAAAACTTTTTTTTTAATCATTCAATTTATTTCAAATTTGATATGGTGATACAATGAATGAAGTTACTTAACAGATATTACGGGTTTTTGGTTTGACTTCGTATTTTCAGAGTTATGCCCCTTTACACAATTTTTTTAACAATATATTGTTTCCTGATAATAATTTTACTTACATTTTGTCTATTGTAACCAAATTTCATATTTATCTTTCTCATCATGCAGGGAAGGCACCTGTGAATTTTGGTTCCTGTTAAATTATTTTTCTATGAGTTATGCCCCTTTACATCCTTAAAATAAGCCACACTTCGTACGTTAACTTTTCTTCTTAGCGCTCTCTCACCTTCATTTATTGACCGATTTTGATTAAACTTCCTACAAATATTCCATACCACAATAGTTCGGACGAGTTCGCGTTTCAGACGTTGGCGACTATTTTTAGCAGAGTTATGCCCCTTTATTGTCAAAAATGGGCATTTTTAAAAAAACAACAGAACTTTTTTATTTTTGATTCGATTGATTTCAAATTTGATATGGTGATACAATGAATGAAGTGACTTAATATATAATACGGGTTTTTTGTTTGACTCTGTATTTTCAGAGTTATGCCCCTTCACACAATTTTTTTAACAATATATTGTTTCCTGATAATAATTTTACTTACATTTTGTCTATTGTAACCAAATTTCATATTTAGCTTTCTCATCATACAGGGAAGGCACCTGTGAATTTTGGTTCCTGTTAGATATCAGACGTTGGCAACTATTTTTAGCAGAGTAATGCCCCCTTTATTGTCAAAAATGGGCATTTTTTAAAAAACCCAGAACTTTTTTCTTGACTATCGCAATACTATCGGGATAGTACTTGAGCTATCGCAATACTACAGCATAGTCTTTTTGAGATCGATAGTCGTGCCTACACTCCGGGCGACTTTTTCCAGTCGGCCTGAGTCTGGACGACTTTGACACCCGCCGGCCGTGACGGGCGTATTTTGCCGCACTGCGGTGCTCTTGTTTTTATTTATTTGATTAGATCCATTGCTTCGCTTGAAAGAAACATTTCCTTTGAGTAGATATCACTTATATCCTCGCTGTAGCACTGTTTCAAGTAACCTAAGGGTCAAGGTCATTTTTCACAAAATAGGTGTTTCATCAGTGTTATTTAAAACACTCTAATAAGCTTTGAAGATCAGTGAAAAGTACATAAAATAAGGTCAAAGGTCAAAGTCGCTCACTGGACATGTCTCCCATTTCACATGGATAGGATATTCTAAGACAGAGGGTCCGCAGATTACCGACAAACACACCCTCAAGGATCATGAGACTGCTCTACAGAAGAAATGAAGACTGATCCCTCAGCATAATTTCGCCATAACTTCTTTAATTCTTTATCTATAATCTTAATTTTTGGTATGCATATTCATCGTGATATTGCCTATCCAGGCATATCAAAACATTGAACCAAATGGTATTGACCGTGACCTAACACCTAATTCTACTGTAAATTTTCACTGATCTTCAAAACAACAGACGAGCGATGAAACTTGCATGCATGCTCTTGTTTGAATATTCTCATCTTCCACGCGTGACAATTGATGTTATTGGATAATAGACATACCTTAATGTCATTATACATTCATAAGAACTGAATTTCACTTTATAAAAACTCATGACTCATTCATGTGTTTTGCATATAACAAGAGGGATTACTCTGTAGACACTAATTTTGTGAAAAATGACTTTGACCCTTAGGTTACTTGAAACAGTGCTACAGCAAGGATATAAGTGCTATCAAACTAAAGGAAACCATTTTTTCAAGAAATTACATGTATCTAATCAAATAAATAAAAAAAAGATAATTGTCAGTTTCGGTGTACTTTTGTTCGATGATTTTCTGAAAATTCCTTAACTTTTTTTGTTGAGTATATATACCTACATGTTACAGCTGAATGTGTTAGTACTACCTTCAACTGTCCGTGGCCATTGCTTAAAGGAGAGAATGGAACTCCCTTGAAGAGTTCCATAATTATCTCCTTTAAATCCTCTGTCTATTCCATCAATTAGGTATGTCAGGGTCTTCTCCCTCTGACACACAAAGGGCCATCTCTAAGCAGTATATGGGTGGTTTGGGAAAGCGTATAATAAGTATAATATATAAAAAGCACAGAAGCACATTGGGTAGATGTTAGATGCATTACACTTGGATGATAGTAGCTTCAACGGTTAGGATTCTAGCAATTGCCAACAAAAGTAGTTGCCCATTACCAGGGATCCAGATAAGAGGGAGTAAACTGCACAAATCCAACATTTTCTCACTTGTTTAAGCACCAAATCCTATGATGTCACTACTTATTAGAATCGTCTCGAGACGATTCTAATGAGTAGTGACACCATAGGGTTTTAAGCAGAAATAAGGATTTTAGTTTTTGAAATACCCCCTTTATCTGGAGTCCTGCATTACCACTGAAAGCATTTAGTATGTACTAGATAGTAGATAGCATGCACCAAGAAGGAAAAATAAAAAAGTGGGTATTATGCCATTCAAATAACCTTGTCACATAACTTTGAAGAATGCGTTTGACACTGTATCTCAAGCAAAACATCCGAGACACAGAGTCAGTGCTGTGCTTGGTTTGAATTGTTACAGAGACATCGCTGAAGCAGGTCACCATATCGACCAGAAGATGCATCCACATGACAGCACGTTTGTCCTTAGGCGCAGAAAGTTCCGGGCTTTAGCACTGGTGCCCTTCTTCACTGTATCGGGACCCTGCATAGAATACACTTCTCTGCTATTTAAAGCAGTTGATTTACATATAGCATTACATAACACTATGCATTTTTATACGCCCGTCATCGACGGTCGTATTATGGTATACCCAGCGCTGTCCGTCCGTTAACTTTTCTTGTTAGCGCTCTCTCACCTTCATTTATTGACCGATTTTTATTAAACTTCCTACAAATATTCCATACCACAATAGCTCAGACGAGTTCGCGTTTCAGACGTTGGCGACTATATTTTGCAGAGTTATGCCCCTTTATTGTCAAAAATGGGCATTTTTTTAAAAAAAAAAAAAGAACTTTTTTTATCTTATATTCAATTTATTTCAAATTTTATACGGTGATACAATGAATGAAGTGACTTAATATATATTACGGGTTTTTGGTTTGACTCCGTATTTTCAGAGTTATGCCCCTTCACACAATTTTTTTAACAATATATTGTTTCCTGATATTAATTTTACTTACATTTTGTCTATTGTAACCAAATTTCATATTTAGTTTTCTCATCATACAGGGAAGGCACCTGTGAATATTTTGGTTCTTGTTAAATTTCAGATGTTGGCAACTATTTTTAGCAGAGTAATGCCCCCTTTATTGTCAAAATTCCGTGATATATCCAAAGTATGTAAATACGCCCAAAGAGCATTTGTTTATGAGAAAACATTTGTTAGAAAAACTATCGTGATAGTATTGCAATAGTTTCTTGACTATCGCAATACTATCGGGATAGTACTTGAGCTATCGCAATACTACAGCATAGTCTTTTTGAGATCAATAGTCGGGCCTACACTCCGGGCGACTTTTTCCAGTCGGCCTGAGTCCGGACGACTTTGACAGCCGCTGGCCATGACGGGCGTATTTTGCCGCACTGCGGTGCTCTTGTTATAGATTATTAAAAACATACATTGGATTGTTATCTAAATGATCATATTTCGACGGCGATCGAACGTTTTCTCGTATTAAACTATCGAAATTTGACCACGGCAACACCATGCCAAATTCGCAATTTCTAAAATGGTAACAATGGCGAATAACGAATAAACAGAACAAACTGGGGAACAACAACTGTTTTAGCTTGAAACCGAAGTCAAATAAACTGGATTTTTGAGTTCGTTTCATTTTTCTCGATTGCAGAGATTGAAAATAATGGTAGACACGAGGAAGGTTATTAGGATAAGAGCCGAATATATTCCGTATACACAATAACTCGGACGAAAATAGCCGGTGCTACGCCAGTACAACAACAATTTTCGTGATTCTTTAATTTACATCTCGAGACAAAAAACAACCGATGCAGCAGTGAAAACAACCTATGGTTTGCATCGGTAATCGGTTACTTATGACAACACTGTTTTAAAAACTGTATGGCAAATGTGCCAGTATTAATGTTCAGTTCTTTGCACCATGTGGTGAATATTTCGGCAGTCTCAGATACGTTCATGGTTCCTTCAATGGCCGGGCAATCTCCAATAATTTTATTGACGTATGTGATCCCGTTCATTTTATCTCCTATTTTCATATAGTCGTTAGCTTGCGACATCACTATGTGGTAGTACTGGCTTGTTGTCAATGATCTCCATGTATCAAGATCCTCCATATTGTTGTCTTGTATTTAACCCTTAGAGTTTCACTGGGCGTCTTTTTGTATTTTCTGAATATTTTCTTCAGGTGTTGAACTTGTTGCACTCTTTCAATCAGCTTTGATTTGAATGATCGTTGTACATTATTCTGGTAATTGTCCACGACTTTGTTGTCTGCTAATTGTCTGATGTGATTAGCAACTGCATTTGGTTGTGGTGCTTCTACTGTTTTTACTATGTTCAGCTGTTTTATCATGAAGTTGACTGGCCGACTCGCGTACAGATTGCCTCCACGTACGTTTCAAGGAGCTAAACAGGCTTAGAACCAGGGGCTGCTTGATGTGATGCATGTTCTCACAGGCAGTAGAGTTCAACTCTTTTTTAAACAAAGATGTCTGATGCCTGCATGGTTTTGTGCCCATCAATATGGAGCAAGACGGGCTTCATGACACGACGCTCATTCGTGGCCGGAACAAAGACATTTGGGAGACTATTGCAAAATACTTCCGAGTCCATCCACCCATTGTCCGACCTACAAATGGCTCGTTCCGGAAACCCTTCAGGTTGATCATACGCGAAACGTAGTCCCGGAAAGATAATGATGGGCGGGATGTTTTGGGCAGTGTGACTGTCATTTGCCGCAGCCATCACGGTCAATTGCGTTTTGTTGCGATTAACGAAGTTGCAAATCACTCGGGCCCTTTTGTAGCCAATACCTTGGTTAACTTTCCAGCATAGTGAGAACCCGGACTCATCAGCGTTGTACATCTTTGACGGATCACTGAGAAGGTCATTGTCACCAACCCTATCTTCTATGTACCTCCAAAAGTCTTTGAAACATTGATCAACCTTCTCTGGTGAAATAATGGGATCTCGCCTTTCCATTTTGTAGAGCGGTACGGCACCAGAGACCTTCCTACTTTGCCGTAGTTCTGGGGCTTAATTACCTTCATCGATTATCTTTTAGATGTTCAAAGCAAGCTTTTGGCGGATGTGACCAAACCCAATCTTCGACATGTACTTGACCCCCTTAGCTACCCTCTGTTCTTCCTCTATTAACAATACTGGGTTAACACCTACATAATAGCTATTGTACTTAATTGCTGTGTACATGCTCATGAACTGTGGTTGTGATTTTGATTGTAAGGTTGTGGAACAGGGTTTATATTTTATGTACACTGTTCGTCTTTATAGGTGAATATAGGAGATAAGTGTGAGGTTGGGCGCCCCTAAACCCAGGTTTAACCCCCCAGTGGTTGTTAATAATTAATTTATAATTGATTATTGATTGCTACTGACCGTACCAAGGCGGGCTCCTATATTCACTTAGCTTTATGTTTGTCTTGCGTGTTGTTTTCTATTTAGTGTGTAGATGAAGGAATGGTATTGCGTGTGTGTGGTTGTGTGTGTGTGTGTGTGTATGTGTTTGTTATGGTATGGCTGTGTGTGTGTGTTCTGCTTTAGAGATGGGTGTATTGTTTGTGTTGCGTTTCCTGCTTGAGTCTTCTTTCGTATTTATGTATATCGTATTGTTTAGATTCCCGGCTAATATTTATGGATTTGCTTTTTTTAATAAAATTTATGTGATATTTTTGACGTTTTTTTTTGTGCTGCTCCAACTTGACGATTCATTGTATTACTGATTGTCGGCCTAAAAATAAAATAGTTTATTATTTCATTTATTCGTTTGAATCTATTAATTTATCACTATTTATTTATATGCATTGTTCTTGATAGATTCTTATCTAGCTGCTGATGTTGTTTGCACTGTGCAAGTGTCATTTCTGTGCAGAAAATCTCATTACACAGGGAACAGAGGTCAAGTATACTGTCATCAATAGCCCACAATCTTGGCAAACTCAGGAAATGTTTCACTTTGTTCAGAAAAAGTATGAAAACTTATCTGCTATAGTGAGAGCTGTCTTTTCACATTCAGTAAAATTTTTAATTGCAAATATGAGTTACTAGCTGCTTGTCTGACTAAAATGTCACCATAAAAATATTAAACATCTCAAGAGCTTATAGACCATGATCAGCAATCCCATCATGTTTTCCAGGAAGAAGTGCTAGTTTAGGAATGGTGTTAATAACTTAAAGAACTTAAATGTCATTTGGTGAAAACCTTCTCTCAAACTCACAAAGAATATTGCCTACGAAATTTTACCTGAGTTTGGCAAGTGTTAACCTGTCATGGAGTAAACATGACAGAGGAATGCCTTGGTAAGAATCAGGGGCCTGTCTTACGAAACGTCGTCGTAAGTTAGTTTCTAAAAGTCTCAATTATTATTTATTTCTCCATCTAATCCCGTCTTGTCACATCTCTTTGAAATCGTCTTGAAAAGACGATTCCAAAGAGATGTAACAAGACAGGATTAGATAGAGAAATCAGAAATTAGGCGCATTTTAAAGTTTGGACTTACGACCGTTTTTATCGTACGACGTTTCGTAAGACAGGCCCCTGACTAATCAACACTGCCAAGAGGATCCTGGACAGGGGTTCTCTATGATTTGGAGTTTTTTTTTGTTACAGATACTTGGTGTATATCTATGAAATCCTTTTGAAAGAACTTTAAAAGTCTGCAGAGCCATCCCAGAATATCTTACAGTAGGCAAATAGTTGAAATGAACTGGAAAGTTTTAATCTTTTTTAGATACATTTGCTTTTGTTCCATCCTTCGCTTAGAGTTATGGTAACATTTTTCTCAGATACATTAAAGCTTTACGGTCTTTCTGCAATTCCCCAGAAAACAAGATTGTTTCGTCTAGTTCTGGTTTCTAGATCGATTGTCGTGAGGGCTAACAATTCTAGTTTGCGTGCCTGATTATCAATACACTTTTCCATTGTTGTAAGCCTAGTCTGATTTTTCATAACGTTCTCTGTCAAGTAGTTATTGTCATTCAGTGACTGATATTGGTATTTTCTCATAGAATCAAGAACTGACTTATTTTTATTAATGGACTCGAACATGTTCAGGAGTTTGTCGGAAATTTATAGATGTGTAAACTGTGTGTTGTTTATGCTATTAGAGCTTACCCTTTGTCATTTCTGTGCATGCGAAGTTCGTGTCCATTGTTGTTCGGTGGAATGTCCGCCATCTTAGAATCGGTTTTGTATAATCACTAATGTCACTATCAGAGCCATAAGCAGACCCTCAGTAATTTCATTACCACTTACATCACTTTTACGCTTTGCCATTAAGTACTATCGGTTCTAAAAGTTTAACTCTCTATATGATCCAAAAGTGAAAATACACTGCTTTTCATAGAGCATACCAATAAGCCACCATAACCGGATGTATTATTTCTATATGGCCACTTAACCCTTCTCTCCCAGCCTGAGAGTTACATTCCAAGCGAGAGCGGAGGAACCGGCGAAAACGTCATAACATGCTGGGCTATAATTGGTGAGCTAGCCATGTCATAATCCAAAATGAAACTAGAAAAGCAGTTAACTTTTCGAGCCGTAGTCAATGCGGATCTTCCCGTTATTACGTGAATATAGATTAAGGAAAGAATTTAAAAGGTAAGAGTAACATCCTAGCTACTGTAATGATTCCCACAACCAACGACAACTAATTCTACGTATACCTTCTAAGTGACGGAATGGGATACGCTACCTGCCAATCTGTTACTTTCACCTCTGATGCGGTTGAAAAATAATTTCTTATGAAATTAAAAATTAATTTTATTTACAACTAGACAAGAGTGAAAGTTCTCAAACTTTAAAGCTTAATGAACTAAGACGCATACTATTAAATGTTACAACAAGCAACCCCTTTAATTTAATAAGGGGAAAATATGATTATCTTAAACACTGAAATCATTTATTATTATTATTATTTCTGACAACATTTATTCATGAAAATATGTGTGTCTTCAATTAAGAAATGTTCCTCTTCATAAAAGAAGACAACCCATTTGTATTTATATACATATACTGAGTATAAGCGTATGGAAACCATTACCGTTCTATGCACTACAAGTGTACACTTACTTTGCAACGGTACACTTTTGAAAGAAACTATAGCATGACTATTACCAGACTTAACTAATTATTCAGACAATTAAGATTTATTGAATTACAAAAGTTAATTGCTTAAAAACAATGTGTTTGTAGAATAGGAGGCAATTAAAATATGATATTGATATTGTCAAATTTTGATTAGAATACTTTTGAACAGAATTAGTACATTCTACTAGTAAAGCCATGCTCCTATCTTTGTAGGGACCTGAAAGCCAAGGGCTAAATTTAAAGCAAAACTTTCAAAAAGGTGATCTAAAAGAACAACATGACAGAATGTAGTCACAGATAGTCTTCAGGTTTACTGTATTTCTTAATTTTGTTTATCTACTGCTCCACTCGATTTTACGATTTTTATGCCCCGGCATAAATAGATGCTGAGGCATATAGTACCGGGTAATCGTCCTGTTTGTCCGTGTGTGTGCGTCCGTAAAAAGGTTAACTAGAGTTTACCGTTTTGTCTGGCGTCCACACCACTTACTCAAATCCGCCTTGGAAACTTATACAGTTGCTGCCTTGGACCATTCCCAATATACCGATATCACCCAACGATGATTTTACCTTGACCTAATTTTGACTTAGAATATTGTAAATTGACTCCTTGGTTAACTAGATTTTACCGTTTCTTCTAGTGTCAAAACAACTGACTACAATGCTGGCATTGCTTTAATACTTATACAGTTGTTGTCTGGGACCTCTACGAATCCATCCAAATTACTTTACCTTGAATTTGACCTTGACCTAATTTGACTTAGAATATTTTGAATTAGCTATTTCTTGGTCAACTAGATTTAATCGTTTCGTTTAGCATCAACACTATTGACTACAAAGCTTTGATACTTTTACAGTTGCTGCCTAAGACCATTACCAATTCACCAATATTACCCAACCTCATTTGACCTTGACCTAATTTGGACTTAAGAAAAATATTCTGAACAAATTGGCAAGGCTGCCATCGGGGGCATAAGTGTTTATTGAACGCCCAGTCCTGTTTAAAATATTTTTAATAAATCTAGAACATTGACCTCGGTGGTGGGAAGGATAGCGCTTGCGCACAACATTTCCCCTACGTGCGGAAGTAAAATTTTACTTTATCACCTCACGGATCGACACGGCAATTTTCACTGTACATACTTAATGGTACACTTCTATAAATGCTGTAATGCAAATAGTTCTTGGTTCAGTTTATGATGCTCTTAAACACTTGTTTGCTGTTTACATGAATATCGTATCCTCGACATGGAAGCTATTTGAAGCAAGTCTAGAGTGTGAACTCTCTGTCAAGAATAAATTACTCATGTAAACATACACATGTGTCATAACACTAGTCATCTCAATCATACCCGATTTTTCAATGCTTAGAATCTGATTGGCTAACCAACCAGCTACTAAAGATATGTCTCCTGTGTATAATCTAATTAGATTTAAGGATCACACCTTTGAAAATGGTTCCTGAAAGTTAACCACTAACCAGGTATGCACGTGTTTTGAAAATTTTCTCGTACACATCAATCAGAGTAATTTTCAGTTCTGTCTTTAGAATATGGAATAGTTTGATGCGACGAATTGCTCTTTCGATCCGACACGTACTCCGAAATATTTTTGTTTTGCTGAAGTTCATGTTTTGTAAACTGTGACTTGTCCTTATGTTTGAATGTTGGGATCACTACTTTCTCTCCGTCTGGTAGATCCTTTTCAATGATGAAGCCCCTGTCTAACATTACTATTTCCTTCTGGGTTTAGAGCATTCAGCATATCAACAGATTCATTTGTTATGTATTTGTCAGGTGCTCTACCACCAAACATTTCAGGGATGTACGTCATTGCCCCACCAGTATTCATTCCAACTAAAACTTCACTGTTGTGCGATATGTGCAGTTACAATGAACTGGTTATGTGCCCCTATAGAGGATGGAGTCTCGGAAAAAAAAAGTTATGTACAATCATTAATTACACGCAATTCGAGAACTCATCAAAGTACTGTGTAGTGATAATTTTAACCTTTGCATCCCGAGTCCTATACTCATTAAATTTGCCAGGGTCTCATTATTTAAAAAAATTGCGAGTCCCATGGACCCATAGCTTTTCTGGCCTTTATTAAGCTATTATTCATAAGCAAATAGTCGCTTAAAGCAGGTTGAAAGTAAAGCAGAATGTGCATTAAGGCACGTTCTGCTTTACTTTCAACTTGCTTTAAGTGGTCACCGGCCTTCAAAACTAGAAATAAGTTATGGGATATAGGGTAAATTTTTCGCCCCAATGACTCGATGCTCGTCTCAAGGACTCGTTGCTTTACAGAATGTGCACCCGTCACTCGTTCATCTGATTTCTCCTCAGATACCTTCTTACTTTGCCGTAGTTCTGAGGCTTAATTGTCAAAGGGAATTGTTTCTGTTTATGAGACTGAGATTATTCCCTCTGCCAAGAACTGAAAGGAAGGCAGGTGGGTGGTTTTGATCCCATTCGCTGCTGGTCAACGAATGGGAGTAGCCGAAATCATCTTCCTGAGATCATCATCATTTCATCTCATCATTCATCGGCGCTATATGACCTATTTTGTGTCGTAGTGCCGTAAAACTGGACTCATCATCATCTGATTTCTAGAATTATCACGTGTGCTTGTTCTAAATCACTGATCTTTGCTGTGGGTGGCATTTTGTTAATTTGTTCCAGCTCCTTTGCCATTAAAGTAATCGCTTCAGAGACCATCCTACTTTGCCGTAGTTCTGGAGCTTAATTGTCATAGGGGATCTTTTCTGTTTATTAGACCGAGATTATCCCCTCTGTCAAGAACTAAAAGGAAGGCAGGTCGGTGGTTTTGATCCCATGCGATGCTGGCAAACGTATGAGATTAGCCAAAATCATCTACCTGAAATCATCATTATCTCATCTCATCATCCCTCATCAATAATCGGCGCTATATGACCTATTTAGTGTCGCAGTGCCGTAAAACCCAACTCATCCATCCATCCATTAAAGTAATCCATGCTGTGGAAATGCTGCTAAATGTGGTATCAGACATTCCAAATCGTACTGCACAGTCAAATGTTTGCAGTCTAAGGCAGAGTTTTACCAGCGTCAAATATTTCTTCTTTAATTGAAAATGTTCTTTGCTTGATTGGCTTTCTCTTGTTTGATTTTGATTCTCCATAGTGCTTAAAAACATTACTAGACCTAGCTTGGTGGTAACACTCAGCCCTGTAGATAGTATGAGTCAAACCATGGAGAGCATGCACTTACTGTTCTAGCGTCTTGGCAAAAATCATTCAGGCATCTCATGTGAGGCCTGCACTTTGTATTTGATAGTTTGGCTAGTAAAACCCATTGAAAAAATCCTTGAGATATAGTATGGCAGGGCCTCTATACAAAACTTTTGACAATTTTGCTTTTCCCTACATTTCGACAGTGTGGAGTAACAATGAAAATATGGCGGTTAATCAGGCTCTACACTGTTTAGTTTTAAGCCATCTAAAAGCAGTCTTAGAATGTTAAAAACTAACAATTTAAGTACGAGGTAAGAGGGAATTAAGTAAATATATTCTCCTTCCACTCAGCACAAAATCCTATCGTGTAACCATTTTTGAGACGACACACCATTTTGATTTGATGCAGAAATAAAGATGTCATTTTTTGATATATTCCCCTTGATCTGGAGCCCTGCAAACCCAAACAAATCATAAAGTAAATTAAATGTCGAGGGACCTTATTTGTGTCTGATGACGAGTTGGGATTTACGGCACTGCGACACAAAATAGGTCATATAGCACCTATGATCGATGTAGAGTGATGAGATGAGATGATATCATCTATTTTGGCAAATCCAATTCGTTGACCACCAGCGCATGGGATTAAAACCACCGACCTGTCCTCATTTTAGTTAGTAGCATTAGTCAGTCTTTGCCGAAATCATCGTCTCTTCATCTTATCATCCCTCATTATTCATAGGCGCTATATGACCTATTTTGTGTCGCAGTGCCGTAAAACCCAACTCATCATCATCATCCCAAAGAGACCTTCCTGATTTGCCGTAGTTCTGGGGCTTTTCATAGGGAATTAATTCTGTTTGTTAGACCGAGAATATTCCCTCTGCCAAGATCTAAAAGGAAGGCAGGTCGATGGTTTTGACCCCCAGTGGTTATTAATAATTAATTGATTATTGATGGCTACTGACCCTACCAAGGCGGACTCCTATGTTCACTTTGCTTTATGTTTGTCTTGTGTGTTGTTTTCTATTTAGTGTGTAGATGAAGGAATTGTATTGTTTGTTATTGTATGACTGTGTGTGTGTTCTGCTTGAGGGGTGGGTGTGTTGTTTCTGTTACGTTTCCTGCTTGAGGCTTTCGTATTTATTTGACCCAATGCGTTGCTGGCCAACGAGTATGTGTGTGTGTTCTGCTTGAGAGGAGGGTGTATTGTTTGTGTTGCGTTTCTTGCTTGAGTCTTTCGTATTTATTAGCCAAATCGTCTTTCTGAAGTCATCATCATTTCATCTCATCATCCCTCATCAATCATCGGCGCTATATAGCATATTTTGTGTCACAGTCCCGTAAAACCTAACTCATCCATCCATCCTGGTTTCATGACTCTGTGTGATGTTTTCTTTTGATATTAATTTCTTATCAAGATGCATGTACGACATACTGGTACGCTGATCTCGTTCTCTATCGATTGTGAAAGCCGTTGGCAACTTTGATAGTGTCTTACCACACAGAGTAGCTACATAATCCATCACATTATAAACATGGTGAACACCAACAACTTTACTCAGTAAATTTATTGTACAAATTTGCGTGTACGTAGTGTAAATCTATGTATTATTATCAAACAAACTTTGCTATAATGTTTGCTTTGTAACTAAGGTTCCTTAAATTGCTTATGGTTTTTTTTGGTAACACTGCTTCACTGTTTTCTTCTGATGTATCCCAAGTCCTCAGTACATTTCAATGTGGTATTCTTCTTAAAAAAAGTCTCTTTTCCTTGTCAACATACATTATTGTGTTGTTTTTTTCCAAACTTTTAACATTTTTCTGCAAGTCACTAATTATCTTCAATTGTTTCACTTTCTTCTTTAATTTCTTACCAATAACTTTTGTTTTGCTTTAAGCGTTTTTAAAGAAACTGCTTTTTGGAAATGTTCCTTTTCATAATAGTTATATCGCTAAAGTTTTTTGTTTTCATTTTTCACATTAGTCAAAGACACTATCTTATTCGTGCTTTTTAATACTGTTTTAAGGTCTTCAATAATCTTTCTCAAAGTTTCTATCTCCGTATTCTGGACAGATGTAGAGATAGTTCTGGTTTGTATTGTATTACAAGTTTTAATACTTTTCTCAAATATTCACTTTTTCTTTCTCATTTTTTTTATTCTCGTTTAAAATTAAAAATTGTTTGTCTGAAGAAGTTGTCATCGCTGCCAATTGCTTCAGAAAATCTCTTCAAGGTTAAAGTTCTGTTTTTGCTTATTGTTGTCTATAGATCTAATAATTTTCAAAATGTCAGGGGAAGATTGAAATTACGCAGTAGCTTGGTTTTTTTGTTTCATGTTTATTATTTTCAAATTCACAGATTCTCAGTGTAAACTTTTGTCGTCAAAGTATCTCCAGTTCCCGAGAGACCTTCCTATTATGCCCCTGTTTTAGGACTAAATTGTTTTACGCTGCGATTGTTTTAAGGGATTGTTTCTGTTTATTAGACCGACATTAACCCCTCTGTCAAGAACTTAAAAGTTAGGCAGGTCGATGTTTTGGACCCATGTGCTGCTAAGCATCGAATGCGATTAGCCAAAATCATCTTCCTGAAATAACCATCATCTTTTATCATCGTGCCACAGTGCCATACAATCCCAACTCATCAATCTCTGATGCTGATGGTTTAGATTTAAACTAAATGAGATGTAACTTTGTACTTCTAGCTTTTTAGTCTGATTTATTATGGCATAGAGACAAACAACAAACTTCTCAGTGTTGTTATACTTTCTGGTCCTTTGGAATCATTGATTTCAGCGCATTTACAGTTGAAAGTTGAATTCCGCTTAAGCTGGTGCTAGGGGGCGTGAGCACTGTTGCATATTTAAGTATTGCTCATGAACAGACTCAAATAAACCGAGTCCGCAATTTTCAGTATTTGCTTTGTTTTCTGTGCTTTCAAAGGATCTCCCCTTATTCAGATTAACAATTAAGTTACATGCATAATCAAAACAATATGTGTTGGCGAAAAAATGGCCCCCTGATGTGATGATGATCTTGAACTTTGTTTGATATGGCCTAACTTGAACAAATCAACAGCAGCATTTTGGCTGCACATTAACAATGCTACCTTTCAACGTCATAATACTATCTGTATTAGATATATCCCAGAGACCTTCCTTCTTTGCCGCAACAAATAAAATCATCATCTTCTTATCTCTCATTGGCGCCATATGACCTATTTTATGTCGCAGTGCCGTAAAACCCAACTCATCCATCCGATTTGGATATACACTCAGTACAAAAAGAAACGCACATCGTGGTCAGACGCAGATTAAGATACCTTTTTTTGAAGAAAATTAGAATAGAAAGACCATATCCCAAGATTTATTCAATTCTGCAACAAGTTCAGGTAAAAATGTTCAAAAAACATTGTGCTGCCTTTTAACCATTTCCCTCCTAATGACGCCAAAAAGCGTTTGCAAACAGTTTAGATCCTGATCAGACGCCGCGTAACGCGGCGTCTGATCAGGATCCAAACTGTTTGACACTCTTATCGATTTCATTTAAGTCATTCTACATTGAATTTTACTTTGAAACGATCTTGCAAACAACAAAATTGAAGCAGACGACAATAAGACGGTGAAGGGTAAAAACCTCACGATTAATTTGGCAGCGAAAGAATTAACTACAGCTTGTTTAAAATACCGCACCGATTAGTGCAGGTTGCGATGCTACCAATTCAATAATGATTTAATAATAATTCACAAATACGTTCCTTCTACAAAAAAATAAGATTGTGATACAAAATGTGCGTTTCTTTTTGTACTGAGTGTATATGCATCCGTAAGAAACAGTGTACCTATGACAGAGTACACTTGTCCTATGCAAACAATGACTACCTAGATCTCAGGGTTTCTACTTAGCCCTCTAATAAGGTTCGGCACCGTTTACTTTGCAACATAATGTAAAAAATCAATCCTTAACAGTAAAAACTCATCCATTTAAAATTTCAGGGGTCAATGACCGAGACAAAAAAAGAATGTGTTTTGATATTGTGCCAGTCAATAGTTTCATTTTCAGTGTTGACAGTAATTTTTTCTTCATTAAACCTGTTAACTGCTTAAATTTTTTAAATAAAAAGTGTATGGTTGCTTGAAGTGAGCTGTTCTGATTGAGGGGTAGAATACACCTCGATATTTCTGGAAGCGGATTCTTCAGCATAGTGAATTCTGTCTGTCTCATTTTGTGTGTGCCCTTTTATCAAATATTTTTGCTGAATTAACCTCAGGTCCAACAGGCAAAACGGTCAAACTTTCTAAGGCAAAACCATAGTATTGAAGTATAAAACTTGTTTTTTTTTTTTTTTACCCTCCTTGACTTTGGTTTCAGTAAATTGATACACACAAGAAGCAATCTCACACGCATCCATGTATTACTCATACCAAACAAAATGCATCTTTTGTTCCGTATTCATAAACAGTCAAAATTTAAGTGTTGAAACCTACGCTTGTAAAAACAAAACAAGACTCATTACTATGAGGAGTCAATACTTTCTCTAGGTCAAAGCAAGCTGTGCATTATTCATTATCAATTAAAGTTTGACATTTATCTTAGCTTTCGTTTTTTTCTAGCTTAAAAATCACATCTGTCTTTGGATGGCTAGGTTAGTACTGAGTGAGATGTACTGATATATCTGCAAAGACACATGGATACTGCCATGTTGCTGACATTGATCACAGTACAACCTGTACATTTTGCACAAGTTCAAACCAGCCGGCAAATAAGATTTCTGACTTTTCTGCAGTAGTGGCCGTCAACGCATTTGAAAGACTATGTGCCTACTTATCTTTTTCCTGCTGTCTTGTGTCACTCTATTTGGCCTTATATTATGATTACCTCTGCAATCTTCCTCACAGACACTAGTTTTACATTGTTTTCGAATAGCTGTGCAAACCGTTTTTTCAGAAACACATAAAGTATGCAAGAAGAACATTTTGCAAACTCTGACAGGCAAACTGAAATTGTTTGTTCGAATTTTGAGCCCAGTATTTGCACGTTTCCTTTTTTTTAATTTGGAGTTGGCATACTTACATAAAAATGCTTTTGTTTCTCAATGGTGCCTTTTTTCTCCAATAGTTATGGAAAAGTGTTTCCCTTTCCTTCTCTGAAAATGTTTGCTGGCACTTAAATCTAACAGATAGCCAGGCTTTATGACTATTGCTGATCACACTTTACCTGTTTCTGCAGACACAGAGCTCTTAGCTTTAAATTTTTCTCCTTTTTGCAATATTTCTCTTCCACTCATTTTCATTTCTAACCCTTTTCCTACCACTGCCTTAGTTGGGTATACAACAGCCTCATCATCACGTATCACACTGATAATCATGATCCTTTATTTCATTATCATAATCATCATGAAGATTGCCATCATGATCAAGATATTGCTTACATTCAGGATAGGTGAATTAGTCTTTTCAATGTAATGTGTTTCTTGGTGTCTGAGTATGGTGTGTGCTTTTCTTCTGATGATAGAGTAGCACTTTAAGAACTGGGCCAATGTGTCGCTGATACTTTATACTGATACTTTACAGCCGGTCTTTTCTTTATCTATTATTGTATTAAATTTAATCCTGCTGGGTGACGAGATTCTAAGTTGGTCAATATATACCTCTTCTGTACGTAGACGTGTGTTGGCGTCTCTAGGCGTTGTTGCTAGGATTGTGGCGTCGATGTTATTTTTGTGATCAATGCTGAGGAAGGGACGCGAGACCGGTTCGGTAGTGATGTTACATTTGATGTATTAGTGTAGATGTCCGTAGAACCGTTCTCTCATGCTTTATTAATACATGAAGAATCAGCAAGATCATCTTCTCGCATTTCCCCCCAGATACCTAGTAGTCCATGTGTGCACAGTTACATGATATGGACCTATTTTTCGTCTTTGCCATATCCTTCTCAAAGGGACGACAACTGTCACAAAATATAATGTCGTTCCAGGGGTTCATTTATGAGACTAGATACCTACCTACTTTACCACATTTCTGGGGCTTATTTCATATCTGTTCTCTTCAGTAAGACCGAGATTACCCTCTCTGTCAAGAACTAAAAGGAAGGCATGTTGGTGATTTTTATCCCATGCGCTTTTTGGCAACGGATGAGATTAGCCAAAATTATCTTCCCAAAATCATAATCATTTCATCCCTCATCATTCATCGGGGCCATATGACTATTATGTGTCGCAGTGCCGTAAAACCAACCTCATCATCATCATCATCGCAGTTTTCACCCAAATCCCCGAAATGGCAAAACATCAATTAATGTAAAGTGAAAGCCCCGGAAGTTTACCTTAATCTTTTAGTAGGCCACTTTCAGTTGCATCGGCTTCTTGGAGTTTGCCCCAGAGACCTTCCTACTTTGCCGTAGTTCTGGGGCTTAATTGTCATAGGGAATGTTTTCTGTTTATTAGACCGAAATCATCCCCTCTGACAAGAACTAAAAGGGAGGCTGGTCGGTGGTTTTGATCCCATTCACTGTTTTACAATGCACGAGATCAGCCGCAATCAACTTCCCGAGATCATAATCATCTCATCATCCCTCATTTACTCATCGGCGCTATATGACCTATTTTGTCAATAGTGAACAAGATAGCTGCATAGCCACTAAAGACTGTGTTGGCTGATGGTTCAAGACTAAGCCATCTAGTTCTGCATGCTTTTTTTTTCAATCGTATTGTCACTTTGGTACTTCCCTGTTTGGTAATACAGATCGTCGTAATCACAACCTGTGTTTTGATGTGCAAGGCCATAAACTTTGGAGAGTTTTTAAAAAAAGTCCAACCCGAAATACCTTCCTACTTTGCCGTAGTTCTAGGGCTGAATTGTCAAAGGGAATTGTTTCTGTTTATTAGACCGATATTATTCCCTCAGCAAATAACTAAAAGGAAGGCAGGTAGGTGGTTTTGATCCCATGCGCTGCTGGTCAACTAGTGGGATCTGCCGAAATCATCTTCCTGAAATCATCATTTCATCACATTATTATGTACCTTTCATCAATCATCGGCGCTATAAGACCTACTTTGTGTCGCAGTGCCGTAAAATCCAACTCATCCATCCAAAGTCCAAAGATGACGAAGCCAGATTTCAACCTTTTTTATTTTTATGCCCGCAGAATCTACGATTCGGGGGCATATAGTTTTGTCATGTCTGTTGGTTTGTCTGTGCGTCCGTCCGTCTGTGCCAAAAACCTTAACCTTGGCTATAACTCTTGCATTTTTGTACCTAGGCCTTTTATAATTGGCATATGTCTTCCCTGTATCAAGACCTTTCCAACCATACACAACTTTTTGACCTTGTGACCTTGACATTTGACCTACTTTTGTAAAATTCTTAAAATGGCTATAACATTTGCACCAGTTGGCCCAGGGCTTTCATATTTTGTATGTATATTTCTTGTGTCAAGACCTTTACAACCATACCAACATCTTTGACCATGTGACATTGACCTTGACCGTTGACCTATTTAATCAAACTTTAACCAAAAACCTTAACCATAACTTTTGCATTTTTGAACCTCGTCTTGTCATGTGTATTCTTCATGGCAAGACCTTGCCAACCATATAAAGCTTTTTGACCTTGTGACCTTGACATTTGACCTACTTATGTAAAAATCTTTAATGGCTTTAACATTTGCACCAGTTGGCCCAGGGCTTTCATATTTTGTATGTATATTTCTTGTGTCAAGACCTTTCCAACCATACCAACATCTTTGACCTTGCGACCTTCACCTTTGACCTATTTAATCAAACTTTGACCAAAAACCTTAACCTTGGCTATAACTTTTGCATTTTTGCACCTCGGCATTTTATACTTGGCATGTGTATTCCTCATGGCAAGACCTTTCCAACCATACAAAACTTTTTTACCTTGACCTTGACATTTGACCTTCTTTTGTAAAAATATTTAAATTGCTATAACATTTGCACCAGTTAGCATAGGGCTTAAATATTGTGTATGTATATGTTTTGTGTCAAGACCTTTCCAACCATTCCAATATCTTTGACCATGTGACCTTGACCTTGACCTTTGACCTATTTAATCAAACTTTAACCAAAATCCTTAACATTGGCTTTAACTTTTGCATTCTTGAACCTGGGCCTTTTATACTTGGCATGTGTATTCTTCATGGCAAGACCTTTCCAACCATACAAAACCTTTTGACCTTGTGACCTTGACATTTGACCTACTTTTGTAAAAATCTTTAAATGGCTATAACATTTGCACCAGTTGGCCCAGGGCTTTAATATTTTGTATGTATATTTCTTGTGTCAAGACCTTTCCAACAATAACAACATCTTTGACCATGTGACCTTAACCTCGATCTTTGACCTATTTAATCAAACTTTAACCAAAAACCTTAACCTTGGATATAACTTTTGCATTTTTGCACCTTGGCCTTTTATACTTGACATGTGTTTTCCCTTTCTAACAATACAAAACTTTTTGACCTTGTGACCTTGACATTTGACCTACTTTTGTTGAAATCTTTAAATGGCTATAACATTTGCACCAGTAGGCCTACGGCTTTCATATTTTGTTTATATATTTCTTGTGTCAAGACCTTTCCAACCATACCTACGTTTTTGCCCTTGTGACATTGACCTTTGACCTTTATTTGTATAAATCTTTATACGCCTATAGCATTTGAACCAGTAGGCCTAGAGCTTCCATACTTTATATATTTCTTGTGTTAAGACTTCTCCAACCATGCCAATGTTTCATTTACCCTACGACCATGACTTTTGACCTACTTTTGCAAATAAGCATTACATTACAGAACATGATGCTGGCTTGGGGCATTTGTGTTTTACAAACACATTGCTTTTCATCTGATCATCACCAAACTTTCTGAAAATGTTTGTTGACATAAAATGGAGACCAATTTGGATAACCAGCAGCACCAATTTATGCTAGGCCCTTTGGAGTAATGGCCTTTGAAGTCCTCAAAATTGCGCTCCACTACAGTTTCAGCTCTCTAACTTTTACGTTTGATAGTCTGGATTCCCCTACCTGTATCATCGGGGGCATTCGTGTAACTGGGACACGCTCTTGTTTTATTAATTACTTACAACTATGCAGGAATTGGCTTCCATACTTAAAAATAGCGATCAATGATGCTTTTCATACGCGTATTTCTTTTTCAACTTTGTGTTATTATGCTTCCCTTAGGGGGGGCATATAGTCGCCACTTTGTCCGTCCGTCCATGTCCGGAGCATATCTCCCTAACGGTACACCTTAGGTTGATGAAACTTAATACAGTGAAAGAGAATGACAGAAGGAGGTGCAGTGCACAAGAACCGTAACTCTTTCATCTCCCAATTTTGAATTATCTCCGTTTTTCTCATAAAAAAACCCAATTTTGTCCGGAGCATATCTCTTGACTGTTAACCCGTAATTTGATTAAACTTGTTACAGTGATAGAGAATGATAGAAGGAAGTGCAGTACACAAGAACCATAAATCTGTCATCTCCAAATATTGAATTATCTCCCTTTTTCTAAAAATATAAAACAATTTTGTCCGGAGTATATCTCTCGACTGCTACACCGTAAGTTAATGGAACTTGATACATTGATAGATTATGACATACGGAGGTGCAGTACACAAGAACCATGACTCTGTCATATCTTAATATTTAATTATCACCCCTTTTCTATTTAAAACAAAAATCAAATTTTGTCTGGAGCATATCTCCTAAGCATTGCATTGTAAGTTGATGAAACTTGATACAGTGATACGGGATGAAAGAGGGAGTGCTGTACTCAAGAACCATAACTCTGCCATCTCCCAATATCGAATTATCTCCCTTTTTCTACATTAAAATTTAAAAAAATCAAATTTTCTGTCACACTGTAACTTGATGAAACTTGATACTGTGTTAGAACATGACAAAAAGAAGTGTAGTACACACGAATTATAAGTCTGTCATCTCCAAATATTGAATTGCCTCCCTTTTTTCATAAGAAAATAATTTTTGTCTGAAGCATATCTCCTGAACGTTACATCATAAGTTGATGAAACTTGATACTGTGTTCACCTACTAAACATGCTATACCTTAGGCTGTTTCTTTGTGGGGAGCATCCGTCGTTGGGAACGATATTCTTGTTTTGATTGTATTGGACATTTTTAAGTCTTTTTTTTTGTAAAGTTAATCGAAACTTAACTCTCTTTTACACTTTTATATCGCAAAATATACAAGTTCAAGCAAGATACAAACTTTATACCTCAAGTTTGTCCGTAAAAATATGTACCTCAGCATTTGTGCAGACGTACAACACGATTCTCGGCAATCATGCACAAGAACCAAACTGGTTATCTATTTGGTCAATTATTGCATTATCAAGCACTTTTTGCTGTTACAAATTGGCGCCGCCATTGAAATTGCCAAATAAAAGACGTCATTGTACTCGCAACAGAGGAGCAATCGATACGATGAACCATTCAGGCCATTGTCTTTGGATAAAAGACATAGACTTTTCTGGGTTTTTTTTAAAAGTAAATATTTCCGTTTTGCCAAGTTGCCCAGTATGCAACTTTTTTTCTGGAAGGTACACATACAGTGAACTTTCGCCCTGTATAAAATTTGTTTTTGTTGCAATTAGTCGGAATGAAAATGTTCCTTTACTAGACTAGAAATTTAGTTCCTTAATATGCATTTTATATTCTTTCGACCTGTATTTTTTTGAAAACAGTTACTATTTATTATTAGTTATTAACTTATTTATTCAAGTTTGGAACACATTATACGCCTGATGTTTGAAGACTCTACGTATGCCCCTTGCTCCTTAGATGAGACATTCTGCGATTTTTTTCAGAACTGTTTATGACAAACTTGGTGCACATTACATGTATAAATGATACGTTTTAACTGTCTTTTGTCAATTTTAATAACTCCTCTACAAAATTGGAAGAATTATGCCACCTTTTTAACTTTAATTCTTTGGACATGCCATTTTCTTGAAGAAAAAAAACACCCAACTAGTTATGATATTGACTACAAACTTGAAACACATTATTTGTGATATGTTGGTATGCTAATCTCCAAGTCTCATAACTCTTACACATCTGACAGAATTATTTCCCTTTTCAACTTTAAATTTACTAAGGAAGATGAAGGTCAATATTTTACTTGCTATTTATGACATAAGGTGGGGTTTGTTACAGGTCAGTTTGGAGTGGGGGTATGTATCACCTTTAGTGATAGCGCTAGTTTAATATGGACCGAGAAACTTAGCACCTGCTAGAGAATCGGTGATGCTGAGTAATCCAGTTTCCGTTAAATCCCATTTAGTTGCATTTAACGAACATGTAAAGGGGTACACAGTAATCACTACCAAATATCCCATGGGGTCCAGAAATATATATGACTATAACAAATCTATAAACTTACATTTTAGAAGCAAGGGCACATTTTCTAAAAGCGTTTAACTTTAATAACGGTGTGGTGGAACTGACTAAGATAATCAACACACTTTAGTCACTGTATACACTGAGATTACGCAACAATAACTGCAACCATCAGAACTTGATCCTGTACCTTAACCCTTTACCCAATAGAAGCGCCTTTTAGCGGAAGTGATTTATTCATCCGCTGAAGAAAATAGTTCCAATTTAATCAGTAATGAATATGTATTATAGGGAATATTTTCTATATTATAGCACATAATAGCTTAAAGCAGGCTGAAAGTAAAGCAGAATGCTCCCTAAGGCGCATTCAGCTTTACTTTCAACCTGCTTTAAGTAGTCATCTATCTTAAGTACTATAAATAGGCTATCAGGTAAAGGGTTAAGTAAGGAAGAAAAGAAGTTAGGCGAGAATGGATCCAATGTGAAATAGTTCTAGACGCACACGACCAAGACAATATAGTATTTCCGATATTTTATTTGTTCCATCGTTTCGATCCCTTACCGGTTATTTTCAAGGATAAAATATCAAACAGTCATCTTACTGAAGTACAAGAATAATGGTACTTTTCGTCACGTGATCACTTTCTAAATATAGAAAGTACCGTCCATTGCACCCTTTAACGGTGCTTTTTTCAGAAACGGAAAAATTACAAAGTTAAAAAAGTCAAAATTAATAAGGTGATATACAAGAGAATATCTGAGAATAATGGATGAATGGGATGAATAAACATACCGCCAATTATAATGAGATGATAATGAATGAAATATTAACAGTCGTTAAGGAGGTCCCCTAGTGTTGATAACTGGAACTTGCGGTGTTAGATTTACCCTCGATGACCACGGTACTGAATTCGTTACAATGCACTTTCCTAAGTATTGAATATGGTATGCCGGCCTCGTAAGTTTTATTATCCCCTGCCGAAAGGCAGAGGGATACTGTTTTAGGTCTGTCCGTCCGGCTGTCCGTGCGTGCGTCACGTTTTCCGTCCGCAACTGTATCTCCGAAACCGATAAACAGATTTGGATGAAACTTGGTATACTTATTTGTCATCATAGGAGCAGCACCGTGGGAAATCGATTTTTTTTCAGAAAATTTTAGGAATTTATGAGTTATCTGCTCTTTTTGTGTTAAAAATGTCCGTCCGTGCGTCCGTCACGTTTTCCGTCCGCAACTATATCTCGGAAACCGATAAACAGATTTGGATGAAACTTGGTATACTTATTTGTCATCATAGGAGCACCGTGGGAAATCAATTTTTTTTCAGAAAATTATAGGAATTTATGAGTTATCTGCCCTTTTTGTGTTAAAAATGCCATATTTAACAGTTTTTACACTCTAGCAACTACAGTATTCAACATATTTTGTTTATACTTGCACACAATGTCTATAAGTACAAGTTCTTGCAGGTGTGCAATTATTGTAAAAAAAGGATACTTGTGACAAAAGTTATCTGCCCTTGAAGTACTTAAAAATGCTTTATTTTGATATTTTTTACATACTAGAGCCTATAAATATGCATGGATTTTGAAAAAACTTTCTTGAATTATGTATGGCTATTAGTTTTCAAATGAATTTGATTATTGTTGAAAACGGAGAAATGAGTCATGAGTTATCTGCCCTTGATAAGTAAAAAATGCCATATTTAACTGTTTTTACTCTCTGGCAACTACAATTATGAATGGATTTAAATGATACTTGCACACAATGTCTATAAGTAAAAGTTCTTGTAGTTGTGCTATTATTGTCAAAAAAGGATACTTGTGGCAAGAGTTATCTGCCCTTGATGTACTTAGAAATGCTAGAAAATGCTTTATTTTAATGTTGTTTACATCCTCAGTATCTATAAATATGCATGGATTTTGATAAAAATATCTTAAACTATGTATGGCTATTAGTTTTCAAATAATTGTTATCATTTTTGAAAACGGAGAAACTAGTCAACAGTTATCTGCCCTTGATGAGTCGAAAAACCATATTTAACCCATTAAGCCATACTGACTCATTTTGACTCATTGCGCAATAGCCTCATACTAACTCATTTTGACTCACTTTAATCAACTAGCATGCATTGAGGTGAGCACTGATAATTGTTAATCGCTTATGAGTTAATGGGTTAACAGTTTTTACCATCTAGAAACTACAGTCTTTAATGGATTTTGATTTAACTTACACACGATGTATATAAATATAAGGGTTGCAATTATTGTCAAAAAAGGATACTTTGTGGCAAGAGTTATCTGCCCTTTATGTACTTAGTAAAGCTCAACATGGCTTTATTGTTTACATGCTATTGTGTACAAATGTGAATGGATTTTGAAAAAAAAAAATTAAATCATATATTGCTATTATTTATAGAATGAGTTCAATTATTGTCGAAAATGTGCAAATTAGTCAAGAATACTCTACCCTTGAAGAGTTGAAAATGTGTTTACACTCTAGTAAATTCTACAGATCTGAATTTTTTTTAATCATACTTGCACACAATTATAAGTTCTTGAAAGTTTTTAATTACTGTTGAATTTGAATCAAGAGTTACCTGCCCCTGTCATACTTAGATTTATAATGCTACAAACGGCTTTATTTTTTGTATTGTTTAGGCTTTAACATGTACAAAATTGAATGGATTTTATAAAACTTTGTAAAAAACTTTTGAATGTTGATCTTTAAAGACACTTAAGACAGGTGATCACCATTTGCCCCTTCTTCCCACATTAAAGTTTGCCACTTTCTTCTGGACAATCGCTGCGGCAGGGGATATCAGCTCTAAGGTGCTTGTTTTTATTTTTTTTAAGAAACATTTTCTTGGTTGGGCTTTCGCAGCGGACCCCGCTCTCGGTTTTTCGTGTTTTTTTTTTTAGTTCGGCGAAAGAGACTATTTCACTACCGTTGCCAAGGAACTAGACGATGTAGGTGTAGAACATTCCACTTCCGTTTCTGAGTCTTAATTTTTCATCGTTTGCGGTTGGCAGGGTCCTAATTTCAAAGCACAATCTTTCAAAGCTTGGTAAATAGTTTTCGCACTACCATCTACAACGGTTACAGTATCAATATAGCCCCTGGGGTTATATCTTCTGAAATTAGTCTGCAATAACCTTAAATGAGTTCACCCTGAAGTTATGCAGCAATATTTAATCCCTGCCACTTTCCACATCTGTGGCGAAAATCAAGAAGACGCACACAGATCAATGCCTCAATTTTTACCTCCAATCATCCTCTGGGTGTTATCCGCACTTCGATGGATAGATGCAACAACATTGTCAGAGAAGAATAAGATAAAACGAAATAGGAAGAACATATAAAGGAGGTGATTGAAAAATGTTGGGACCCGAAATGGACTTTCAATAGAGCTAGAAACAGGTGAGAAAAAAGGAAATGAAAAACGGTAAGACTAAACAGACTCAGAAAACTCAAAGGGCCGAGTGAGTCTGACATATGTAAAGGGTCTTGCAGAAGGAATGAACAGGGTGCTTAGGAAACACAAAATAGCAAGTGAGGTCAAACCAATGACCACCATCAAAACATTCTGGTACACCCAAAGGACAAACAAGACACAGCGGATAAAAGTGAAGTAGTGTACAACATTTCTTGTAAAACTGTGAGAGAGTTAACATTGGTGAGACCGGTATGAGGTTTAGAACAAGACTTATAGAACACGTGAAAAATGTATAAAGTAACAACAAAGAGACTTATACAAGAATACATAAAACAATCTCTTGCTGAAAAGAACAAGCACAATAACAGATCACGCAATTTGCGTGATCTGTTATTGTGCTTGTTACTTTTAGTAAGAGATTGTTTTTATGTATTTAAGAAATAACCAATTCGTAGGTGTTCATTACCGTGTATTAGATCACAGTTAGGAGTTGAGATGTGGAGTCATTAGATCACGAGGCCTAGGCCTTTAGACCTCGTGATATAATTACCCACATCTTAACGACTAACTGTGATCTAATGCACGGTAATGGACACCTACGAATTTGTTATTTTAATTCTAACTCGACTTTTATTATAAAAATACTATTTATGTATTACGCGTATGGAGCAAATGGAACAGCGGATGGAAACGCCGCGCGTGTATTTCATTATCGCGGCGTTATATACGTTTCTCGGTATTCTTTGTCTCTATTACGTAGGTTTCGAGATGTGTTAGAATTTAGAATATAACCTACATTTTTAACCAATCAAACTGCCGTTTGCGCCCCATTAAGTACGACACTTAATCATTAAGAATTTTGTTGTGTTTCAACGTCGCGTGGTGTCTTGCGCGCGGTATAGATAACTCCGCCTCGTAGCAACTAGTTGTAAAGAATGCCATATTTGGGCGATCTCACAACCAGAATAAGCCACCTTTGTTTACGCTACGTGGGAATTATGTAGTCCTCGGCCAATAAAAATATAGGTTATATTCTAAGTTATTTAGAACATATTCAGTGAAATCTTAATGGATAAGAAGGGGCCCCTCGCTAACGCTCGTTACGCCCCTTCTTAATCATTAAGATTTCAACTATAACTAAGATTTAACAAGTTTTAATTCTAACGCGACTATTATTGTAAAAATACTATTTATGTATTACGCGTATGGGGCAAATGGAACAGCGGGTGGAAAGGCCGCGCGTGCAGTTCATTATCGCGACGTAATATACGTTTCTCAGTATTCTTTGTCTCTATGCCGTAGGTTTCGAGTCGTGTTATAATCTTGTATATAAAGCCACTTTGCAACAAAACAAAACTGACCATGAAATAGACTGGTAATCATTGATAGCTGAAGAAATTAGTTCCACCTGATACAGTAATGAGTATGCAACACGTGAGATGTTTCCTACATTCCAGAAAGCAAACTATGTGGACATGGTTACTTAGAGAAGTCTGAACGTAAAAATAAGGCTTGGGAGCATTCTGCTTTACTGTCAACCTTCTTCAAGTAACCATCTGCCCTCAATACTGAAACAAGCAATGAAGGAAAGGGTGAAAGACGGTAGCAATGAGCCTCACAGTCACTGTATAACAATATCCTGTTGATATAAAAACTAGGGGTGTAACAATACGGCAATATATTGTTATATTGCAATACGCCTCTTGGCAATATGTTTTGCAATACGGGTTTTCTGTATTGCAATATTCTATATAAGTACATGTATATCATTTGAGCACATACCAGAGGGTTGCCCTGTTAATTTGAATGTTATAACATTCAAAGCTAATGTCTGCTTTAATTTGGACTCTCCCTTGTATTTAAAGCACTCCTTTTATTCTTTCATTGCTTTCAACAAGTTTTCAATGCTTATTTCTATCCAAATTTTGTATTTAAAATTTGCCACATTATATTGCAATATATTGCTATACAGTTCCTCTGTATTGCAATATGTTGCAAAACGGTTTTCCCCGTATTGTTACACCTCTAATAAAAATAGCTATTTCTTCCAAGTCAAAAGTCAATATACATGTCAAAAGAGTACAAAAAATGTACAAACCTTGTCATGAGTGAAGAACCTGGCAGTACTCCAACTCCAAGCTCCTCGTCAATATCATCTGTTGTTGGCTATGCCACTTGGCTTTCCTCATTAGCAATCCTTTGAAAGCACAGAAAACCAAGCAAATACTGAAAATTGCAGACTCGGTTTAATTGAGTCTGTTCATGAGCACTGGTAAGAATGTGCCATTTATTTGGCAATAATGCATACTAAATTAATATACATGTGTGATTCTAACCTGTTTGACAACGTGGCATTTCTGTCTGTAGCGTTTTCAATTACCATTGTTTGCCATTTAGGTTAGCAGTTTGTGCCCCGTGTGCAGCGTGCAGAGTACAGTAGAGAAAATATATATTTCCAAAAAACCCGGTAACGCTTAAACTATTACTTGTATTTCAATCGTAAACAATTAAGAGCCAGATCAGACACCCGGTAACCCGGCGTCTAATCAGGCTCCAAACTGTTTGCCACACAAATTAAAACTGGAAGTCGGCATTTTCAAAAGGTTTTCATTTCTATATTTTATTGCAATACGTTTGCACTGTATTTCAGACCGGTATCCAACTCGCAGTCGATGGCCATCGACTTCTTTATTGAACACATCAGTGATGTGACCGTAAGAAGAATTATTTTATAACGGTTAACCCCAGTTAGGAATTATTCATGAAAACTGAAGATAACTCGATTGTCTATTTCTGAACATGGTAAGGCGTCTGCTTTTGCAATGCAGTAGTGCAGTAAATTGAACTTAGTGCTAATGCAAAATGATTATAAAATTTCAACCATACCTTAATTCCTTAGCAAACGCTTCAGCTGCTGATGTCGACATAGATCTTTCTGCAACAGCCTCAATATGCTTCCCTGCTCGTCTCTCCATCTTTTTTATGCCCCGGCATCTATAGATGCGGAGGCTGATAGTAATCGTCCTGTCCGTCCGTCCGTGCGTGTGTGCGTCCGTCCATCCGTAACAGGTTAAGTAGATTTTACCGTTTCGTCTAGCATCAACACCACTTACTCAAATGCTTGAATACTTATACAGTTGTTCACTTGGAGTCGGACCATTCCCTATCCGCCAATATGACCCAACCTTGATTTTGACCTTGACCTAATTTGGACTTAGAATGGTTAACTAAATTTTACCGTTGCGTCTAGCATCAACAAAAATTTCTCAAAAGCTTGGATACTTAAACAGTTGTTGCCTTGGACCTTTCCTTATCCACCAATATCACCTAACCTTGATTTTGACCATGACCTTAACTTATTTGGACTTAGAATATTTTGAATAGGCTATTTCTTGGTTAACAAGATTGTACCCTTTCGTCTAGCATCACACTACTTACTACAATTCTTAAATACTTATTCAGTTATTGCCTTGGACCATAACCAATTGACCCATATTACCCAAGCTCAGTTTGACCTTGACCTAATTTGGACTTAGAAAATATTCATAATATATTGTCAAGGATGCCACCGGGGGCATAAGCGTATATTGAAAGCGCAGTATTGTTAACATAGAGAATGACAATGGTCTCAAGTTCAGGATTATTAGGAAGTTATTCACCTTGTCTGGTCTCCCAGCGATGTCAATCTTTGCTGAAAAATAATGTACATGTATCTATAAATTACCGTAGCTCTTTCCCCCTTAGCATGTTTTCAGAATTGATAACAGGTAGGTACTATATTTAAAAAGGCTTAACGTAAATCAGAATGCTCCTTGAGGAGCATTTTTGCTTAATTTTAGACCTGCTTAAAAATTAATCTGCTAGAATATACAAAATGTTTTTCTTGGTGTACACCAAGACTTTATTAATAAAGTGATAATATTTTGGTCAGTGGTTGAATAAGTTAAAGGCACTTCTATTTGGTTATGGGTTTAAAAAGACTGAAAACCAGATTTGGCTTAAAACTTTTTTGATGCATACCAGCCACCTAAAACAGTGATAATTTTATCTGTGCACCCCGAGTCCTATACTCATTAAATTTGCCAGGGACTCATTATTTTAAAAGTTGCGAGTCCCATGGACCCATAGCTTTTCTGGCCTTTATTAACATAATACTCATAAACAAATAGTAGCTTAAAGCAGGTTGAAAGTAAAGCAGAATGTGCCTTAAGGCACATTCTGCTTTACTTTCAACCTGCTTTAAGTGGTAACTTGTCTTCAAAACTAGAAATATGTTATGGGATATTGGGTAAATTTTTCACCTAAGGGACTCAATGTTAGTCTCAAGGACTCATTGTTTTATAGAATGTGCATCCCGAGAAATCATTCATCTGATTTCTAAAATTATCATTGTATAAGCATTTAAATATTAGATTATGAAACGATTCTTGTTGAGAAAAAGAACTCAAAAGACATGCTAATCATATTGAGCGTGCCAGGCAAGTGTTAATTATTATGTTAGAGTACACTATACAGGGATCAAAATCTTCAAATTAAACATTTGCCAACTCAACAAAATGCAGGGATCAAATATAACATTTCCCAACTATCAGGCTAATTAAAATTTTGGACAGATGTGCGCTGTTGGCAGTTCCACGTTGAACACAACAATCAACAAAACTGGTCAAAATTGAAAACATTGGCAGGGAACCCCTCGACAGTGTAAGATTGATTGTAAAATACCCTACTAAGATGGCTGGAGAAGACTTTTAGAGATTTTATATTATAGTAGTAATTTGTCAAGGCAACCTCAATAAATATTAATCTGCAATATCAAACAGTTTGATTTGTCAACGATGATTATCAATTTTTGTGCACTTGATGCCAAGAAATAAATAATTATAAGTAATATACATCAAAGTGCAGCTGGCTTGATTTTATTGGGAAATGATGAGAGCTTTGTGAAAGCAGTTCGAACGAGACCCAAACCCAGGACCCCTAACTTACATTTGGGTAGATAAATGTGTAGGTGGCCAGCTAGCTCAGTCAGTAGAGATAGGAGTATGTCACAGTGTCTACTGTTTGTTAAATGTAACTTATAAGGCTTTACTGTAAAAACATGTTTTCTTGGCGATATGGTAGGGTGCAAGACTGCAAAACTGACGATTAGTGTCAGGGCTTCTTTTTAGTTTATCATATAGCCGTTAATAGGCTATAATATTCGGTACGACAAGTAAATTGATACAGTTTGTTCCATTTTTAGCTCACCTGGCACAAAGTACCAAGGTGAGCTATTTTCATCGTGCTGTGTCCGTCGTTCGTTCGTCCGTCAACAATTTCTTTAAACGACATCTCCTAAACTACTGGATGGATTTTTACTAAACTTGGCAGAAATGATCCTTATATGGTCCTCTTTCAAAGTTATTCAGATTGTTCCGGTCCGTTGCATATCTAGGTCACAGGAGCTAAAAATAGATTATTTCAATAAAAACTCACAAAATCTTCTTGTCTGAAACCACAGTACCCTGAGCTTAGATATTTGGCACAAAGCATCATCTACAGGTCCTCTATCAAGATTGTTCAAATAATGTCCCTTGGGTAAAAAATGACCCCATCCGGGGGGTCACAAATTCACATTGAGTTATATAGTGAAATCTTCAAACCTCTTCATCTCTGAAACTGATATGGCTAGAGCTTTGATATTTGACACTGTGTAACTTCTAGAGGTACTTTACCAATATTGTTCAAATGTTTACGGTCCGTTGCATAACTAGGTCACAAGAGCTTAATATAGATTTTTTCAATAAAAACTTAAAAAATCTTCTCTGAAACCACAGTACCCTGAGCTTAGCTATTTGACACTCAGCATCATCCAATCAGCAAATGGCACAATCATATTGTCATAATTTCTCAGCTTTCCAAAATATGTTACATTAACATCAATGGCTCCATGTGAGCGATTTAGGGCCGTATACCGCTCTTGTTTATATTCAAAATACTCGTTGCTTTAAATGATAAGAAAATATAGCGATATGGTCATTTCTCAAAATTGCTAAGCAAAGTAACCTGCGAATTTGATCCCAGGAATGTTTATTTATAGCGACACCGCCTATTACAGTTGTATAATGATGAACTAAACATCGATACATGTTTAATAGTTTTTTAATGAACTTGTCTTACTTACCTACTTATACCATGGATGTTTGCAACCTCAGACAGAAAATTCCCCTTAGCTAAGTATTGCAACCCCACCAGCACCTGCACAAACATTAACATACATTTACACAGAAGCATTTCTTCTAAGCTGCTTAAAAACATCTTAAGCTTGTGATATACTGTAAGTATATAGCAACGTTGCAAAAAGTGGGCGGGGTAACGTTCCAACGATAGATTGATAAATGAAAACCAACGCCTGTGAAAAGTTACTGGCATGATGATGCTTATATGACACATTAGTCACCAATGAAAACGAACACATAACAATAGTTTAATGTATTTAAACGTGAATTTTTTTCTCCAAATTTTCCTTTCTCGGCGTCTATTGATCTACAACCCGCATCGGAACTGTACCACGGTGATCCCCCTTATTTCAAGATATGTACGTGAGCTTGGATCACAGTTGTCTTATTTGCGGGGGTTTTGGTGTGATACTTTTAATTTTATAAAGCGTTTTTGAATATAATTGGTATAAAAGTGATTATAATAAAAAAAAAACTTACCTCGGTCAACACGGGGATCGCTGCTAACCGTTAATATCGCTTCCCTAGACAGCATATACCTCGAAAGTATCTCATTGTCCCTTTAATGGTCAAGAGTTGACATTTGTAAGTTACGTCTGTTTCTAGGTCTGAAGAAAGGAATTAACGCTGCTGCAGCCGCCATTTTGTTTTCGGACGAAACTCACTTTAAGACTTGTCCGGCCCGGTCTTAATTTGACCATCAAATGTTAAGATAACGTAGCTGCGATTCTTTTCATAAAACGGTTTACGACGTTGCGACGGGTTGTACAACTAAATCTAGGATACAACCGTTGATAAAACGGCACCCAGAGCCTTACAAATTATCATGAGTGTTCACCTAACACTTAAGCTACTTGTTTTTATCATTGTTAAAATCAACTTATTGGACATCCTTGATTTTATATTAAAGAGAAACAAGCCAATAGAGATATAAGGAGATCTTGTTGGTGTATTCTTAATTTTATCAATATTGAGAAAGCAGAGGTCGTTAAATTGTTCTTTTGAAAGTCCAGTTAGATTTCTGCAATCCGTATCACTGATGCGGTTAAACTGTGACATTGTCCCTTTCTTCAGGCATGCAAGAAATCTTAAGATTGGCAATCGGTTCACAGTCGCGTTATCTATTTCTTTTTCTCTAAATTTACAAGCTTAAGCTGTCCCTACTATTCTAAGTGCTCTGGACAGCATCTAGCCCCAGCTGTTATTAACACAGTGGTTACTAAGAACTCTTTAAATCTGGCCTCTTGTGAAATAACAAAAAGCTTAGGTCCTGGATTCCTGCAAATTACACAGCGAGCATGTGATCTAAACCGTTGATGGAACAATCAAGTTTATTGGTGGGCTGGATATAACTTTCTGATTAATGTTTGAAAGTGGTGGACGGCACTTAGGACCTTAGTCACTTTCAAATGTACTGGATCTAAAGGGTTCACTTGTATAATACTTATGCTTATATGTATTGCATATAACATCACACCAATTCGGCTTTATAAAGAGTGTTTTCTGTAAATATCTGTTAACTGAATCATTTATTTTTCTCCTGTCTTTAGCTTTGGTATCTTTTGTAACATACCGCAAAGTCGAAGTGTTTTCCCATTGCTGAAAAAAACAAATGGTATGATCAACTCAGAAGAAACATTTTCCCAATATTAAAACATAGGGCTCCGAATTTGAACACACACACACACACACACACACACCATATAAGCAACAAAAAATATTGTTTTTACATCTGAATAGATCCAGACAGACCAGAGCAATCATGCGTCTCTTTAGGATCCGAACAGTTTGAAATTTTAACTGCTGCTCTCCTTGTATATAAAAATGAAGTGCTTTATGTGTAGATCTTTGTTTTAATTAGTGCATGTGCTATTTTAATGTCAACTTAAAACTTATATGAGATTGTAACTCACATTTTTTACATGAAACAGCTGGGTTCAGGTCAGATGCTGATTAATTTTCTACCTGATCAAGACCAGACTGAACTTGCATAATTATTATAATTTAACTTTAAGGAGTATCTGTGATAATACTGTTTATATTACAGTAAACAGTTTCCAATCAGATGAAGGGAGGCAAATCAGCAGCAAAATTATTTCAATTCTATCATAGTTGCCTCCCTTGATCTAACAAATTGTGTTACTAATTTATGCTGAAACAATGATTTACACATGGTCTCTGGCTATAGATATTTAGCGAACCAGGATATATTGTATGAATGGCATTAAATTGTCAAAATTTATAAATAATAAAAATATTACCTGAAAATTTAATCTTTGGTATCTTGTGAGTCATCCTCCAATCCTCAAATCTGACTGTTATACCCTCACTACTGATGCCCTGCACATCTCCCCGCAGTCCATTCACGAGCTTGTCAGTAATATTTTGTAATAAAATGACAGGACATCCTTGTTTTAGCCATAGTTTAGGTGGAGCTGCAAATTTATCAAGGAGAGATTTCTCTCCACTGTCTAGAGACACATGTTCATACAATTCACCTGGACATTTCAGCAAACAGTTTCTGTTGAAGCTGCCCACCAGATGATTGTTGGAGAACAGTTTCACACTTTCATTACCTAGTTGTGGCTCTAATGGCCTTTTAAGGCTTATTAGAAACTGCTTTGTTTCATCTGGAAGAATGCTATGAAAAACATTCTGAATGGCTTTAAGAAGCAGTGGCTCACTTGCTCTGACAACTTCCCACAATGTTTTTCTGTGGGTGAACACCCCCTCGAAAATCTCAGATTCAAAACAAAACTGTCCTAGATCTTCATACCTTCCATTTGGTACAGGAGGCAACTGCATAAAATCCCCCCAAAATAATTACTGAAGTGAGGGGTTGCTTCTTGCACATATACTTTGTACTAGTTCAAATGTCCTTTTACTCACCATAGAGCACTCGTCTACTATCAGACAGTCCGTACTTTTCAGGTTTATTCCTACAAACTGATAGGCTAGGTGTTCATGGACGTCCTTTAAATGTTCAGGACCAAAGCGTCCGTCACTAAGACAAAGAAACCTATGTACAGTGCTGGCGTCTCTGTATATACTACACGCGATACCGGTAGAACACGTTATTTTCACAGATTTACCCAATGCATTCAGTGATTCTTTTATCTTTTATCTTCTGGACAGTGAATGATTTGCCTGTGCCAGCTGAGTCTAAAATAAGGAGGTTATGGCCAGCGACTGCTGTATCAACTGCCTTTTTCTGCTGTTCGTTCATGGTTATTTTTCATGACTACGAGCGTTTTGTTATGGAATAAATGCTTGTTCCCCTTACTGATGCGATAAGTTTGGTAAGAAATGGGTACCAATCTCGCGCCATCTGTCATTTGTTAACGGCCAATGAGATTTCTCGATACAAATACGATCACGTGACCTTCGTTGCTCAACGTGTCTGCTTCCATTCAAAATTAGCCTCGGGGCACAAAATCACCGAATTCAGATGCGATTCCTCGTATTTCAAGGCCCCTGCTGGTGGGGGATAGAATACACCAGCTGAATCTCCTGCAGAGGGGTAAGATCCCCCCGAAAAGGAGCAACCTGTTTGCCGTGGGTTGCGACTCGAAGCACCCTGGATGATGGGATCCTGGTAGTTGAGCAGATGGGATCTCTGAGCGCAGATCCCTGATGCAACACACTGCTTTGGCCTTGATTCTGGGTGTAGAAGAGCGGTCAGGCATAGCCCGGTCTGATCAATCGGCTCACCATGTCTTGCCCAAGGACACTTATGTTTTTAATAAGATTATCATTTCTCTTTCCAATAATTTGTTCTTACTATTTATTGGTACTTTCATAAGATATTCAAATAGTCTCTCTATTCTGTTCAAGTGTCTTTGAAGGCGGTGGTTTAGGGCTAATCAGGTGGATTTGTGTATAGTTGACCAGCGGTTCTCGCGTTGATTAACCTATCGGCCAGAATACATCCTATTTAGCGGTAGTGTGTCGGAGGTACGGCGTTGGCTCTACTTTGCTGTTTATCTGAGTATATCATTCATGTAACCCTGGTGTTTTTCGCTGGAGATATCCCGAAAACATCTCCGTGGTGGGTGGGGAACATGGATGGGGAATTTTCTGCGGTAATGCCATGGCTAATCCAGTTCATAATCGCTCTAATAGCAAAGCTAATACTTTCAAAAGGTCACGGAAGGACTCCGAGTCATCGGAATCTGACCGTGAATACATATCAAATTCTCAATCTTCAACACATTGGAACAAATTATTAGTCATTTGTCCAGTAAAGGATGACCAATCTTTGGCAAAGTTGTCACCTTTTGCAGTGGCGAAAGCACTGCAGGGATTGGCGGGTGAACCAAAAGATGTTAAAGTTTTACGTTCAGGCAATATTTTGGTAGAATGTATGAAAAAACAACAATCTGATAACTTACTGAAAAGTAAAGTTTTCGCTGGCATTTCAATTTCTGTATCTCCTCATCAGTCTCTGAACTCCTGCAAAGGAGTTGTTAAAAGCTATGACCTTCGGAATACTGATGAGAAGGAAATGCTGGCAGAACTTAGTAATAAGAATGTCACGGATGTTAAACGTATTAAGTTTGTAAGAAATGGTAAGGAAATAATTACCAATACTTTCATTCTTAAGTTTAACGTTCCTACTGTACCATCATCTATTAAATGTGGCTTTTTAAACATTCAGGTTGACCCATTTATCCCCAATCCTCTGCGGTGCTTTAACTGCCAAAGATTTGGCCATCACAAGGACAAGTGCACTAAAAAACCAGTCTGTGCCCGTTGTGGCGAAGAAGATCATGATTCCTCTTCCTGCGGAAACCCTTTGAAGTGTTTTAACTGCAAAGGGGATCACTTTGTATACTCGAAAGAGTGTCCAAAGTGGAAACAGGAAAAGGAAATTCAGACTGTTAAAGTTGTGAAAAATGTATCTTTTTCTGATGCTCGCAAGCTTGTGGAAGCTTCAAAACCTTCCACACCTGGTGGCCCATCGGCACCATCGTATGCTGCTGTCTCTCGACCAGCCTCTGCTTTTGTGTTTGGACCAGCTGCTGGTGTTGTGTCTGGACCAGCCTCTGATGTTGTGTCTAGACCAACCCCAGTCCAGGAGTGTACTTCTTGCAAGCTCTTGGTTGAACAATTGTGTGCCATCTTTCCTGAAAAGGCAAATAAAATTAAAGATGTTCTTAAAGCTCTTTCAGACAACTCTTCCAAACCTTCAACTTCTAAAACTTCATCTTCTAAATCTTTATCTCAAAATCCTCCACCTTTTTAACCTACACTACCACCAAAACCCTCAACACCTTCCCTTCCGATTCAAACGAAGGATGGTAAGCAATCTAAATCCAAGTCACAAAAGTCAAGTAGCACACAGGAAAACAAAGGTAACACAAAATCACCGAAAAAGAAATCTACACAGTCAAAAGGGCAGCGATTGGGAGCTGATGTCGATACTCCCATCGCTCTAAACAACAAATACTCTGCTCTTCACTCTGTTGAAGATGCAGATAATTCCCATTTGGGCTGGGTACATCCACCATCGTGGTCGGATGATCTTGGCGACTGGCGAAATGCACCTGCAAAGGTGCCTAAATGTGGCAACTTGGAGGAAGAGTCGATGGATGTTAATACATCCACCGCCCCTTCCTCAGGGTCTCCCATAAAGAAACCTAAGGACAAAAAGATTGTCCCTATATATCCTCCTTGTAACTAAATGATCTTAATTACTCTTAAGTCTTTAATCATTAATCAATAATGAAAAATTGCGTTATACAATGGAATTGTAGAGGACTTAAGGCAAATTACAATGAAATTCTTCTGTTATTGAATAAACATGATCCTGCTATCATGTGTCTTCAAGAAACTTTCTTGAAGGACACTGATCAAATCAACTTTAGAAATTATTCTATTTATAATCATATTTTTAATGATGGTGAAAAAGCTGCTGGCGGCTCTTCCATTATTGTGAACAACTCTGTTGTTCATAGTCATTTATCTATCAAATCTAATTTACAAGTTTTTGCTGTCAGTGTAACCCTTCACAAAGCTATTACATTTTGTTCAATTTACATTCCGCCAAGGACCACAGTTAATAAAAAAGATCTTGACGCTCTGATTGAACAATTGCCCTCACCTTTTATTTTGTTAGGGGATTTTAATAGCCATCAGGGCTCCAGATAATTTTTCTTCTAATCAGTACAGTACTGATCAATTTTGAAAACAATCAGTCCCCAGATTTTTCAATCAGTACACATGGATTTTCAATTCATTGGCAGATCGCGGGTTAAATTTTCAACTTTTGAAGAAAGGAGAAACAATGTCTCAGTAATAATGCTATACAAAATTTCAAATAACCTAATAGTTGTAGACCATACATCTCCATCCATCAAGAAATCTCAACTTTGTCATACCTTTCTCTACTAGGACACAGTATCACTCAAACTCTTTCCAGGCCCTGCTTTCCACGTACCATCAGACTTTGGAATAATCTACCACACAGCACTAAGGCCAGTCAGTGACAGTCTCACAAGCTTCACTGCCAGCCTCAGATCTCACAACCCCTAACTTATGCTAACTGCATAACTTGTTTTTAAACTTGTTTAACCTCTGTTTAAAAACTTTTTAACCTGTTTATAATTGACCTTTTAGCTCTGCATTGTTTATCATTATGTTTTACTTTTTTTAACACTGTCCCCGACCTCACTGTCATTGTCAGATATTGACAGTACTTAGGGAATACTAAAGTAGAAGTAGAAGTAGAAGATACATGTATGTAAATTACGATTTTCAAGAATCTTACATTTTAGCCGCTTATGCGGGGGATTTCTCCGCGGATGAAACAATGTTCGAGTTTATATAATCGTTCAACATACCACAAGTTTCATTAGGTGTTAGTTCCTTTTAAATCAGATAGCGCACAAGCGACGGTTTTCAACTTTCTATCGGTTTTCTGACTCTTCCATGCTAAGATTTTGACATTTTGTTGCGAGGTTTTCAACCAAAACACTTTTCGGAGAACTTGGATTTTATCGTGGTTCCATATATCAATGAAGATATAGATGTATATGGGTGTGCAGTAACCTCCCTTTTCTAACGGTGCGCAAGTAAACAAGTACCATACGATGAAACGAAGCTTCATTACGAGACCGCCAATCATTAACATTTGACTTATTTGCAAATCTCGGTATGACAAAAACTCGGCTTTTGAATTGATACACACGTCCCCAGGAGTTTGTCGCGTACACAGTACTTCAATATTTTGAAATTAACGCGTACACGGTCAAAACGTTCGCGTATTTCACTGAGTACGTGGGCTTATCTGGAGCCCTGGCCATAACCCATTATGGGGTTCTGATCATTCTAATGCTATGGGTAAGATTGTTGAGGATTTTGTTGGTGAGCACGATTTGTGCATCTTCAACAATAAGTCTCCAACTTATCTTCACCCGGCATCAGGATCTTTAACTTGCATTGATCTTTCCATTTCTTACCCTACTGTTTATTTGGATTATGATTGGAGAGTTGGTGACGACCAATGTGGTAGTGACCACTTTCCAATATTTCTAAATAATATTGCTTCTCCAGTCGAGGAATGTGTTCCTCGCTGGAAACTCAAGAAGGCAAATTGGGAAAATTTTGAAATTCTGTGTAAAGAAAAATTAGATTCAGATATTTTTAAAGATATTGATGACCCCATTGAAAAGTTCACCTCTATTTTATATTCCATAGCAGAAGAATGCATTCCTAAGTCCTCATCAAACCCTAAGAAACCTCCAAAACCTTGGTATAATGATGATTGTAAGGAGGCTATTCGTAAACGTAAGTCGGCTCTTAGAAGGTTTAGAGTAAGTCCTACTGAGGACAATTTAAACCATTTTAGAGTATTTAGGGCTAAAGCTCGTCGTACTTTTAAGACTGCAAAGTCGCAGTCTTGACAGAATTATGTATCTAAATTAAATTCTCGCTCATCAGTAAAGAAGGTATGGGATATGGTACGTAAAATAAGCGGTAAAGGTAAATCTTCATTTGGTCATTTAAATGTTGATGATAAAAAAATAACAGATGTTAAAGATATTGCCAATTCCTTGGCTGATGCTTTTGCTAAAAATTCTTCATCAGCTAAGTCTTCTCCTGAATTTAGAAATATCAAAAAGTCTAAAGAAAAAGAAAAACTTAATTTCAAATCTTGTAACACCGAAAGTTACAAAAGAAAAAGAACTCTATGATTCTCTTAATAAATCCCACGATACAGCTGTTGGACCTGATGATATTCATTATCAATTTTTAAAGCACTTGCCTATAAATTGTATGAATGTACTTTTAGATATTTTTAATCATATATGGTCAAGTGGTAAACTTCCCAGATTTTGGAAACAGGCGACAGTCATCCCTGTTCCAAAACCTGGGAAGGATAACACAGACCCAAATAGTTATCGCCCTATAGCATTGACGAGTTGCGTATGCAAAACTTTAGAGCGCATGATTAATGCAAGACTTGTTTGGTATCTTGAATCCAACAATCTCATTACGGAGTATCAAAGTGGATTCAGGAGCCAAAGAAGTACTAATGATCATTTAGTTAGATTGGAATCTTTTATTCGTGAAGCTTTCGTCAAGAAGGAGCACTTAGTTGCTGTCTTCTTTGACCTTGAGAAAGCATATGACACAACATGGAAGTATGGTATCATGAAAGACCTGCATGAAAATGGCCTTAAAGGTCGACTTCCAATTTTTATTGAAATTTTTTTAAATGATAGGGAGGTTCAAGTCCGAGTTGGAACTACCCTTTCTGATATGCAAAAGCAGGAAATGAGTGTTCCACAAGGAAGTATTTTATCAGTAACTCTGTTTAATGTAAAAATTAATAATATTGTTAAATGTTTAACAAATGACACAGATTGTTCATTGTATGTTGATGACTTTTTAATTTGTTACCGTTCCAAAAACATTAATACTGTTGAACGTCAACTTCAGCTGTCCATTAATAAAATTCAAAAATGGGCTACTGAGAATGGTTTTAAATTTTCAAGATCAAAAACAAATTGTGTGCATTTCTGTCAACTTAGAAAATTTCATCCTGATCCCGAATTGCACCTGGATGGTAGCCCCATTCCAGTCGTGGATCAGGCGAAATTTCTCGGTGTCATTTTTGACAAGAAACTTTCTTTTATCCCTCATATAAAATATTTAAAGGCAAAATGCCAGAAAACTTTAAAATTACTTCGCGTTCTTGCACATACCGACTGGGGTGCAGATCGTACTGTAATGCTTAGATTATACAGAAGTTTAGTTAGATCCAAAATTGATTATGGTTGTTGTGTTTATGGCTCTGCAAGGAAATCATACTTGCGGATGCTTGACCCAATACATCATCAAGGTTTACGTTTAGCTTTGGGTGCCTTTAGGACATCCCCTGCTAAAAGTTTATATGTCGAGGTCAATGAGCCTTCTCTTTACTCTCGTCGTGAAAAACTATCAATGCAATATACTTCAAAGTTAGCTTCAAACCGTTCAAATCCAACATATAATAATGTGTTTAAACCTAAACATAAACGTTTATTTAAATCTAAAGAAAAGGTTATTCCATCCTTTGGAATACGTATGAAAAACTCTTTTGAAAGTAGTGGTATAGATTTGTCTTTGGTTGAAGAGACCAAAGTCGAATCTATACCACCTTGGACTATTAAACGACCAAATGTCATTTTTGATCTAACTTGGCATAAGAAGTCTGAAACAAACTCGCTTGAATTCAAGTCCTTTTTTAATGAAATCATTTCAAAATTTGAAGATTTTAAACAAATTTATACTGATGGTTCGAAAGATGATGAGAAGGTCGCTGCTGCTTTTGTGACTGACAATACGGTTACAAAGTTTCGGCTCCCTGACAATGCCTCTATATTTTCAGCAGAGATCAAGGCTATTGATTTAGCTCTTGATTATATTGCTGAGGATTCATATAGTAAACATATAATATTTTCGGATTCTCTTTCTGTATTACAATCATTGCGTAAACGTTCTACTAAAAATGTACTTATTAAAAACATTGTTTTAAAATATCATGAACTGTCTAATTCTAAAGATGTAAAATTTTGTTGGGTACCTAGTCATTGTGGAATTAAGGGCAATGAGAGGGCAGACTTAGAAGCTAAGTCTGCCCTGTCATTGCCTGAATCTGATATGGATCTTCCTTATTCGGATTTTAAACCACAGATAACTAAATTTATTTTAAGAAATTGGCAGGAGTCTTGGAGTGAGGAAACTCACAACAAACTCCATGCCATTAAACCTGTATTAGGTGAAAGTTTAAACTCATGCCGGTCGATTCGCCGAGATGAGGTAGTTTTAGCTAGACTAAGAATTGGACATTCTTATATTACACATTCATATCTTTTAAAACGTGAGGTTCAACCAGAATGTTTGTTTTGTTTTGAACCTTATACAATTCAGCACATTCTTATTGATTGTGCTGATTTAACTTTAATTCGTAGTAGATTTTTTCAGGCAGATTCTCTGCGGGAACTGTTTGAATTTGTAGATATATCTAAAATACTTTAATTTTTAAAAGCCATTAATTTATATTATAAAATTTGAATAAATTATAGTTTTTTGAAGATAAATTTTTGTATGTCGATTATGTTTTGTCCATATTTTGTTTACTTTCCCGTTGATCGGGACTGACATTGACGTAATCTATTAGTTGATATTGTTTTAAATTTGATATTGTAATTATTTATTCGGCTCTAAATGACCTTTTTGTGTCGATGGGCCGTAAAACACCATTCATTCGTATTTCAAGATAAAACCAACGGGTCAGTAATAAGTTAGAGTTTGTGTTACATGCATTCGTCATTAATGTTATGTTTTTTCGGCTACAGGCCAGTTTAGTCGTGAGAGTCGGCTGTGCACGGTCGTGTAAACGGAACAGATTTTCAACGAATTTTAAAGTTAACGACTCTGTGGTATCTAGACTGCCTTTGTGGTTGGCCAACAGTTGTACTTTCCTTGTAGATAAATGTTTTAGGTCTCTGTTGCAGAAAAATCGGGAGAAAAACTGTAGATTTAGAAAAGTTACAGAGCTTTCCGTAAGGTGGGCGAGGGACGGGCTATACAGAAGTAAAATCCCTTGTTCTTATTTATGATGATAGAGAGGTCTATACTGTAGGATGTAAAAAAAAAAAAGTTTTATTTTTAAGCCCCCAGAATCTACGATTCGGGGGCATATAGTTTTTGTCATGTCTGTTGGTTTGTCCGTCCGTCTGTCTGTGCCAAAAACCTTAACCTTGGCTATAACTCTTGCATTTTTGTACCTAGGCCTTTTATACTTGGCATGTGTCTTCCCTGTATCAAGACCTTTGCAACCATACAAAACTTTTTGACCTTGTGACCTTGACCTTTGACCTACTTTTGTAAAAATCTTAAAATGGCTATAACATTTGCACCAGTTGGCCCAGGGCTTTCATATTTTGTATGTATATTTCTTGTGTCAAGACCTTTCCAACCATACCAACATCTTTGACCATGTGACCTTGACCGTTGACCTATTTAATCAAACTTTAACCAAAAACCTTAACCTTGGCTATAACTTTTGCATTTTTGAACCTCGGCCTTTTATACTTGTCATGTGTATTTCTCATGGCAAGACCTTACCAACCATATAAAACTTTTTGACCTTGTGACCTTGACCTTGACATTTGACCTACTGTTGTAAAACTCTTTAAATGGCTTTAACATTTGCACCAGTTGGCCCAGGGCTTTCATATTTTGTATGTATATTTCTTGTGTCAAGACCTTTCCAACCATATCAACATCTTTGACCTTGCGACCTTCACCTTTACCTTTGACCTATTTAATCAAACTTTAACCAAAAACCTTAACCTTGGCTATAACTTGCATTTTTGCACCTGGGCATTTTATACTTGGCATGTGTATTCCTCATGGCAAGACCTTTCCAACCATACAAAACTTTTTTACCTTGACCTTGACATTTGACCTTCTTTTGTAAAAATCTTTAAATTGCTATAACATTTGCACCAGTTAGCACAGGGCTTTAATATTTTGTATGTATATGTTTTGTGTCAAGACCTTTCCTACCATACCAATATCTTTGACCATGTGACCTTGACCGTCACCTTTGACCTATTTAATCAAACTTTAACCAAAAACCTTAACATTGGCTATAACTTTTGCATTTTTGAACCTGGGCCTTTTATACTTAGCATGTGTTCTTTTCATGGCAAGACCTTTCCAACCATACAAAACTTTTTGAGCTTGTGACCTTGACATTTGACCTACTTTTGTAAAAGTCTTTAAATGGCTATAACATTTGCATCAGTTGGCCCAGGGCTTTAATATTTTGTATGTATATTTCTTGTGTCAAGACCTTTCCAACCATACCAACATCTTTGACCATGTGACCTTGACCTTTTGCATTTTTGCACCTTGGCCTTTTATACTTGACATGTGTTTTCCCTTTCTAACCATACAAAACTTTTTGACCTTGTGACCTTGACATTTGACCTACTTTTGTTCAAGTCCGATGTTGATGGTTTTGGTGTTCATTGTTTGACACTGTTGTCTCAGAGAACTGATGTGCAGTTTTTTTTACTTGATTCAGTCTGATAAAGAAAGAATTATTTTGTGCCACCATTTGTTTTAAGCATTTAGTTTAATTTTTTGAAAATTACTGAGGAGAAATATTAAGCTTTATTTCTTTCGATGCTTTTTTCTCAGTAATTTTAAAACTTTTAAAATTTCATGCTAAAGACAAAGTTCCTGATAAACTGATATCAGTAACTTTCTATCTTGTAAGAACGTGCTTTCACATGTGTTCTTGGGGCACTTTGTGTCAGCAGGCTCAGAACCAGATTACCTCACTGTATTTGCACTGTCAGTTTTTGTTTCATTTTCATTTTCAGCATGCAGTGCATAGTCAACATATTTAGGTGGGTAAATAATTTCAGGGGCCAACTATTTTCTTCAGATTTGCTTTTTATGCTCCCCTTTAGGGGGGAGCATATAGTCGCCGCTTTGTCCGTCCGTCCGTCTGTCTGTCACGCTTTTTTGTCCGGAGCATATCTCTTGAACAGTACACCGTAGGTTGATGAAACTTGATAAAGTGATAGAAAATGACAGGAGGAGGTGCAGTACACAAGAACCGTAACTTTCCCATCTCCCAATTTTGAATTATCTCCCTTTTTCTGATAAAAAATCAATTTTATCCGGAGCATATCTCTGGACCGTTACACTGAAAGTTGATGAAACTTGTAACAGTGATAGAGGATGACTAAAGGAAGTGCAGTACACAAGAACGGTAACTGTCATATCCCAATATTGAATTATCTTCCTTTTTCTAAAAATACAAAACAATTTTGTCCGGAGTATATCTCTTGACTGCTACACCGTAAGTTAATGGAACTTGATACAATGATAGGTGATGACATAAGGAGGTGCAGTACACAAGAACCATGACTCTTTCATCTCCCAATATTTAATTATCTCCCCTTTTCTATTTAAAAAAATCAAATTTTGTCTGGAGCATATCTCCTGAGCATTGCATTGTAAGTTGATGAAACTTGATACAGTCATATGAGATGACAGAGAGAGTGCTGTACTCAAGAACCATAACTGCCATTTCCCAATATTGAATTATCTCCCTTTTTCTACATATTTTTTTTAAAAAATCAAATTTTCTGCCGCACTATAACTTGAACCTTGATACTGTGTTAGAGGATGACAAAAAGAAGTGTAGTACACAAGAATCATAACTCTGTCATCTCCAAATATTGAATTGCCTCCCTTATCATAATAAATTCATTTTTGTCCGAAGCATATCTCCTGAATGTTACATCGTAAGTTGATGAAACTTGATACTGTGTTCACCTACTAAACATGCTATACCTTGGGCTTTTTCTTTGTGGGGAGCATCCATCGTTGAGAACGATATTCTTGTTGTTGAATGGATGAATAAATACGAAAGAAGACTCAAGCAGGAAACGCAACACAAACAATACACCCATCTCTAAAGCAGAACACACACACAGCCATACCAAACTCCAGTTTTTCAGACACCAACTTTGCTGGACAAAGGGCATTTACATAAGGTTTTGCACTTAATTGTGCAATTTTATATCTAGTGATTGATACACGGTAACACCTAGGTCTGCCTTACAGTTACACTGCTGGTTGTACATAGAATTTAAGGGGCAAATAACCGCCACATCTAACGGCTGAGTGATGTTAAATGAATGTGACGGTAGGATGAACAGTAAAACATTGTTTGGCTCAGCCCAACCTGAAAATATGAGGAGTACATTAGATTTATGCCCCTCATACAGAACCAACGTTTTTTCCCATTCTTACATTTGAATAATTGCCATATTTTAAATATGTTTAGTCATATAATTATGGAAATATTTGGAGTTTAACCAACCATTTTTTTTCAACCCCTGGTCCAACAGTATTCCATTGTAAGAGATGGTCCTTGGGAGATCTTCTTGCTTGCTTTTCTTTCGGAGAACCTCCTCGTCCTCCCTGGCCTCCACATCAGGATTCTCTAGATCTATGGCAAAAAGGAGCAGGATAGAAATTGAATCCATGATAGCAGCAAGTGAAAAAAATAGATAAAGAAAAAACCCTGATAAAAATGAAGGACAACTAGGTAGTGAAGATGAAGAAAATAAAGGAAGCAGAAGAAAAGAGACTCAGATAGTGAAAAGAGAAAGGAAAGAGATACCACCTAACAATAACACTCCCATTGGCGCCATATGACAAATTCTGTGTCGCAGTGCCGTAAAATCAAACTCATCAATCCATTCTTACTACTCCCCCTTCCCCTAAGTCTTTCTGTCGCGTTAAACCCAGTCTCCGATTTCAATGATAGTTTATTATAATTATTATTATAATGCAAGCAAATACAGACCCAACAATCGTTTTCCGTAGTAAATGGTTTGTATCAGATAATGACGTCACGGCTTTTATACAACACAAGTTATACACGATCTTTTTATATAAAGAAGAATTGTGTGTGACGTTTCGGAATTACAGATTTCGATGTTGTTGGTTTTTTTTAAAAAAAACCGTGGAAACAAAGCGTTGATAAACTTTGAACAAAACATTTCCATTTTAAGTATGAATAACCACCAACAATCACTTTTAATCTTTTCCTCCAAATGATTAAGTTTAAAGCAGTTCAATTCATATCCTTAAACGCTTAAAATGAACGTTATTTGCAAAAAGCTACTTCTCAATCGAACCGATAAAATAACGGATCATATCAAGAACAAATAAAAACGTCATCAATATAAATAATGACGTTATTATTGGTGGTCACATGACATCCTAAAATAGTTTCTCAGTTTACGTGTACGGAGGAGTTTTAACATAAACGTATGCATATAGATTTATTTGATTATTTGGTTGAACAACAGATATATCTTGTCCCAAACTTTTTAGGTATATAATAAGTGTGTGATCCGCGGTCTTGTTTTAGTTCCCGTTCGTTGTGTGATCTAGATTACACAACCAACTTGAACTGATACAAGACCCGGTCACATACTGTGGTGATATGCCGTTGTTTTTATCATACGATTCAAGCTTCTTATTTCCCTCTCGCGAGGGACTATATCTTGATTCCTGCATCTATCAATTGTAGTTATCTTCCTCTGACTTATACCTTCTTCAATGCTTATCTTCACTGATATCTTTTCACTTGCTCTCCTTTCGGTGCCATAGGATCATTTCATGTGTCGCGGTGCCGTAAACCCCAACTCAATCAATCAATCACTAGCTCTCTTATCTTCATCCATATTCTTGTTTTGTAAATGTAGTGCGCCCGTGAAGCTCCTGTTTGGTGAACTCTTTTGTGGTAGCGTGTTCACTCAGGTTAAGACTACAATTAGGTTGGACTTCAGTTGTAAATCAACTACTTTAAAGAAAGGTAAAGGAATATAAGGAATTAGTACAGCAAGTATCTGGTTCCCTCACTTTTGTTAGTGGCAGTAATCTCTGTCGCAGATTATCATCTAATATTGATATGGCAAATAGATACACGTTATCGGTATATTTTGACTAAAGGAGCTAGATTTTACTGATATCCCACAGTAGAATAGATCTGAAGCTTAAATTAGTCAGTAACCGCTACTACTCTTGTCCTCTGTGAAAGGATAATACATGTACCACTGCTTTAAATTTTTATATTCCCAGTCCATTCCTCTTTGGATGTTTTCTCTTGCTAGAGATCACATATCTGCTGTATCTGAAATTATTGTATTGTAGAATGTTTAATCCGTAACCAATTTCTGTTAAATACCAATGAATTCTGCTCTGTATTCCTTTCAATATGCCCAGTTCATATTCGCTCTCTCTTTTCTTGCGTTTATTCAGAAACATTATTTACTCCTATACACTATTCATTAATATTATTTAGTCCTTAACTCTATTAAGATCCGATTTTGTCTTAACTTTTGTGCTTCATTTCTTCCACGAACGCATACGTATCCATTTTAATAGACTGCCTCTATCAACATCAAGTTGTATTCGAAAAGGATGTTAAAATTCGTTTCCGCCCATTTTCGAATACACATGATTGTTAACATCAACGTGTTGCGCATGAAAACACTAGAGGGGCAATTATCAATAATTGCATGGTGGTTCATTATGAATTGTTCACATGACGTTCGTAAAGACGGTTTTCAATGGCCGTTTTGTTATTATTTATAGTAATATATACAACAATAGAATATAAACCACCCATGAAGCGTCAGAAAATTGATGGCCTGTATCAATAAACAATCTCCAGCCTAAGTAAATCTTGAATTCCACCTACAGAAAACACATTTTAATAGGTAAACTACATGTTAAGAGTTTACTAATGGCTTTGTTTGATGCAGACTGGTGTCAATCTGTTACTCCTAATTACTACGGAAATTCAGCTCATTGCAATAAATCTAGATCTGCTCGATCTGTCACATATTTTGGTTATTACATTCCCCCACCTAAGGTGTTTAAGTTCCAATAAACACCCTGAAGATTTGAAAAATGTTAAAAAGAAGTTATAAGTACACGTATACCTAAGATAAAATCAGTCTGGTTTATACTGAAACGCTCTGTTTGATAGCACATCAAATTCAAATTTAAAAACAATTGGTTGCACAAAGAAGTACCATAGAAGTACTAAGATATATTAATGCTTGACCTCGGTGGTAACCTGAGAAAATCTTAAACTATTGAAAGTACAATTTTTACGATATTCAAGATCATAAATACTGCATAAGCAAAAACGTATAACATTAACATAAACTACCACATGAAGCGCAAAATTGACTATGGAACAGCCTCCGCTTTTCACACTCCTACAATAAAAAGTAAACAATTAAATGCTTGTTTAGATTTCAATTGGTCAAGATTAAATTATGTGTTATCAAGCCAAATGAAATAGATACAACTTTAACACAATTAATGTATTTTGCAAACACTAACATCTCCTAAAAGTCTTTCACATCACGGTAAAGGCACCTACTACGCTGATATTCTCTGTCCTTTATGGACGCTGCCTCTTTATTTATCTTTGACAACGACATGGCTTTTACTGCAAAATATAAATTGAAACAAAGGACAAGGTTCACAAGGGGTCAAGATTGGCCCTTTTACAGAAACTCATACATGTGTGTAAGAAGAAAGTGACAATTTGTAATTCAAACATTGTTGTCATGACTATTAGTTCTTTAACAGCATGAAAAGCAAACAAGTGCTATATTGAAGGAGATATACAAGTATGTCACACTTATGTCTATTATTTCAAAATTTGCGCCTTGTAATCGTTTAATATTGATGGCTGTAATGTGTTTTGATAAACTTGCCATTTCAAAATTTGATAATACTGGTGTAGCACTGCACATGCAAAATATGTTAAAACATCTTAAAAGTTAAACATCACACAATACTCAATCAGAACTATCAAACATGCCATTTTGGACACTGTCATTACGTAGACAAAATCCACACAGGATAATGCCACACCGGCTGAAATCTGTAGGTAGTTAATCAATGATGCCACTAGAGCATTTTTGTGTAGACTGTAAACTCTCCGTTGGAACTGAAAGTTGTTGCTCTTATTTATGTATATGTAAGTCCCATCTAAAACTCATATTGCCTGGTCATGTGTCTCAGCTGAACGGTTTTGGACCAGGTTTTCTTGTATGCTGTTCAATTACTTGCTGGCGGCTGATATGGTCAAATCCGAGATGTAATGGAACCATGGTATCAATAAGAGCCTGTCGCAATCAATGAAGTGCTCTAAGTCTTCTAATACTTAACTTTGTGATGTGGAACAAAGTTGACAATATTTTATTAGAAAGTACACCATTTTGAACAGAAATAGCCCTAGGGTTGTAATGACTGTTCTTACTGGAATGTTTTTGATAGCAGATTCAACTTGTTGGTGAAGGTCGAGAAACTTGTGTTCATTACGTTTCATCTGTGTACGCATGTAGATTGTCAAAAGATATCCTTTGGTTGGTGGATTCAAGTGCAACTTCCCTTGTTTTATTTTATGAGACAAAGAACACTAGCTCGGTTTGTTTAATAATAGTCTTTGGTTTTCATTTTGAACAGTTCTTCTTTGTTTTACTCTGACACGTTGTTACTGAAGTAAGATGAACAACATATCATGTGATAATGATGCTGTGTTCCATGATACTGTTTGTCTGACACTTGCTGGAACTATGATGATTTTTGGTCCTGGTTATTTACATATAAAACAAAAGATTGACTGTTGGTGGCACTTTTAATGGATAGCTGTATTGATGGTTGGTTTTATTATTCAGTCTGATTTACACCCCGCATCGGCTGGACTTTCTTGGAGTGTTACATCCTCTTGACTCCCTATTCTCAATACTGTCGCATCTCTTCGGTCTTCTTCTTTCGTCTTCTATGTGTTTAAACAACTTCAAATCACTTATCAGGTTGTTCTGCCTATCGGTCATACAATATGTCCCCGGGACTCGTTCATCTGTTCTTTTAAAGAAATGCCCATCTTCGGTTACTTCTCTGTACTTCATTCCCATCAGACTGATCAATATCCTCGACGTGCAAAATATCGGTTGTGACTTCCGATTTCAAGTTTCACACTTCAGACATTACACTTCCAACACTTCTGCTTAGACGTCATCGGTTTATAAATATACAGCGGGTAGCATATGACTGACATCTTTTAACATCGTAACAAAGTAATATCCATACATCGGTATTAGCAAACCGTCTCTTTTGATCAAGGTACATGTCGCCTGCATTAAAATTGTCGTTTAGATTAAACATATTTAATTTTAAATATTAACATGAATTACACAAGCGTACTAAAGTTAAGGAGTGAAACAAATGTGTTTACAGTAATACAGTAATTTTACAGTAAACGTGTTGATTCAATGCGTTGAACAAAAAACGTTAGGGAATTTTTAGAAAACCAAGGAACAAACGACACCAAAACAGACAATATAAATCTGAATAAGGGGAGATCCTTTGAAAGCACAGAAAACAAAGCAAATACTGAAAATTGCAGACTCGGTTTAATTGAGTCTGTTCATGAGCAATACTGAAATATGCAACAGTGCTCACGCCCCCTAGCACCGGCTTAAGCGGAATTCAACTTTCAACTGTAAATGCACTGAAATCTATGATTTCAAAGGACCAGAAAGTATAACAACACTGAGAATGAAGTACGGGGCGACTTTTTAAAGCCGCCAATTATCTAATTTGTTTTTCCTTTAGCTTGATATTACTTATTTCCCTATTTTAGCACTGTGTCAAGTAACAGTGAGGTCAAATACATTTTTCGAAACATTTGTGTTTATAGAATAGTCCCTCTTTTTATACAAAACACATGATTTAGCTGCAAGTTTTCATGACTTGAAATTCAGTTCATTTTAATGTTTTATGAAATAAATGTTCTCACGATAGTCTAAAGTGTCACTAACGTATCGAAAACAAAAAGGTTCAAACAAGAGCATCGCATGCGAGTGCCAACGCTGGGTTTTTTGAAGACCAGTGAAAAATAGCCATAGTAAATAAAGTGAAAAACTGAATGACGAGTGAGTTGAAATGAGGAGGTTGTTTATTAACTCTTACACTCTCAATTTTTTTGTTTCCTATTTAAAAGGTGTGGAATAGTCTAGGACGGGGTTCCGAAACACAGTAACGGAACCAAGAACCCATCAGACTCGTGCTTCAGTGCTATAAGAGGAATACAGGCTGATCACTCAGCACCAATTCGCAATAATTATTCGGAGTATGCGACACCGATGCGAGCCCTGATTGTCACTGACAAGGGACACACTCGTAACTGACGGGATTTAAGCTCGTCTGTTTTACAAAGAGGAAAAAAGAGATATTGCCATCACCCTGGCGCCAGTGTCGTTGTTGTCAGTGATGTTGCTGGTTTTTATCACTGATTTTCAACAAACAGACGAGCATTGGCACTCGCATGCGGTGCTCTTGTTCAAACATTTTCATTTTCCATTCGTGACATTTAAGGCTATCATTCCGCTGATTTCATGTGACATTCTAAGAAAATAAGTTTTAAGTTACATGTATATGATAACTCACAGCTTAGGCAGGTGATTTGCATTAAAAAAGGGACTGCTATGTAAACACTTATGTTGCGTAAAATAATTTTGACCCCTAAGTAACTTGATACAATGCTACAGCAAGGATATAAGTTGAAACAAACTAAAGGAGCAATTTTTTCAAGCCATTAAATATATCTAATTAAATAAATATATTTTGTAAATAGTTTGTTTTGGTGTTCTTTTCTTCCACGGTTTTCTGAAAAAGTAAATTAAATCCCGATATACTGTCCAAGAACAAAGACACAACGAGTTTAGTGCCAAATCAGATACCGAGTAATTCGATGTCTGATTTTGATCTTTGTAATTGATAGCACTGAACGAGTTAAACCCATAATCGTTTACAGTAGTTGTACAACATTGGTAGCGAATTTCCATTTGCTCTAAAAAAAAAAAAGGGGAATCTCAAGACGGCATTAGTATTGAATAGGAACTGTGAACCGTGACGCTTGAAGTCTGAAGTATAAAGTAGGCAATTTGAAGTCTTAACATTGAATTTTTAAGTTTGACTTGTGATTGATATACGAAGAGACTAATAGCATATATTAAGGAAGTGTGAGGTTTGAAGTCTGAACATTGAAGTGTTTATAGGGAAAATGTTACCACCGATCTTTTTTTAACCGGAACAGAACAGAACAAATCTTTTATTATCACCCAGGTATAAACATACAACATGGGGGAAAAACCCTCGGGCTGTCAATTTCGCAATCTCTCTGTTTCAGCTAAGTGTCGGTTACCCATCATCTTCTTGCTTTCTCCCTTCTTATGAATTAAGGATACACCTGTGCGTCCATCTCAATAAGGTTAATATGTGGTATCTCTCCACTGTCCCGTTTCTCCCCTAACTGTGCAGTGTGCACTTATTTTTTTTGGCAAATATGGTAAACTCTCCATCTTAAATAATATAACGAGTTTGCAGACGTTTATTTTCTACGATTTGTTTACACCACGTGACCTTTTACGTCACATGACTTTTTCATTGCACGGCATCGGGAATCAAACCTAGCACAAAGATAATTCATACATAATTGGCAAACTTGCTTTTTTGACAAAGTGTTACCCATGGAATGCGTGACATTGGGGGATGCATCCTTCTGCTGATACACATTATTGCGGAATCGCAACTGGGCTTTCAAAGCGTTTTCTTTTTCCGTCTTTCCTTCAATTTGGTTCAACTTATCCCCAACTTCATCTACAGTTTGTCACAACCCATAAAATGACATATCAGTTGTTTCATTTTCCAACTTTTTCACACTTAATCTTTTCTTTCCATACTATCTTTCTTCTCGAATTCTTAATGTTGCTTTTCGTGTTGCTTCCTTCTTATCTCTTCTTCTCTGTCCTTAAACCTCTGCCTTTCACTTGTTACTTCTACTCTATTTGCTTGTATCAATTCAAGGGCATCATCCCGCTGTGAAAGCCATTCATTGGCCTTGTTCAGGGAGCACACCACATGTGACTCCAACGCAAGCGTGGTAATATTTGGCTTTGCTGTCAGGATGTGGTCAGTATATGAGAATATAAGTTGTGTGTATTTGTTGTGTTTGTCCACACTGGCAGTCGGTCCTTGGTTTACGACCTCATGCAATCCACCGTAATGATCACCATATTGGCGTTTCACCAACTTCCCCAGGGCTGGCAGCACAACGGATAATATGTCGACCACATGGCAATGTCAGTCAGGTGTATCAGGCAACCGTAATCTTATCTTTCTTGATGGGCACAACATCATATAGGATCATAGTATACTGAATCCAGGGTCACTCTATTACTTGAAATACTGGAAGTAAGTATATACCAGGTGGACTCGGTCTCAGGAAGACTTCTAACTTTAAAAGCATAGGGATTCTGTGCCTGCATGAAATTAAATTATTGACCACCTGGCTTATCATGATCTTGATCCTGGCTGGAGACCAGGCACGGATATATGGAGATCTCGGCTTGTAAACAAGTAACAAAACGAAACAATAAACCAAGACTTGCAGAATAGAAAACTAATCTGTTTGATGAAGGATAAAAATCATACCAAGAAGTGTTCCTGGTAAATAAATCGTTCTGAAACAAAGCTTGGTTTTCAAAATTCTCTAACTGAAGATAATAATATAGTAAACTGTTTGGTGTAAACACTGACCACACCATTTTGATTATATTATTTTGGTGGGGTGATATAGATCTAATATAAACCTATAAATATGCAAAACATTAATCTTTAAAGCAATCTGTACCTACAAGGACCTTTTATGCACTCTACAGTTTTAAATCATGCAAAAGCTCTGAAAACATTATCTTCCCTTTTTTACAAAGTCAACATCCGGTATACATTCTGAACTTCCGGTTTAGAAATTTTCCGATTGATAGGCCCCATCGGCTTAGAAATAGTCGTCGCAGTCAAGCTTAATTGAATGTTTCGATGGAAGTAGAAGGAGGCATCGATTAAACCGTCACAACTGTAGTAGCTACATAAGGTTGGTTGGTGTAAAGGGATCTAATGCAATGGACTGGTACATTTTGTCGATGTCTGCATTCGAAAGATGCATTTAATGTTCAACGCTACGCTTTCCCTCTTAACATATCATTAGATGTTTTAAATTCTTAAGATTCCAGAATGTCAACTTGTCAGTTCGTATTCACATATCATACCAAGCCTGATCTTATGCGGGACATATAACTTCTTTTGTATGGTTCATTCTGTGTATTTCTTTCAGAATACAAGCTAAAGCTGGTTGTTTAATGTTCGTTGGTGAAAGTTTCAAAGTCCGTTTCTGTATTTATTTTCCTATCAATACTGTCTAAATGTGTTGTCCGCAAATTGTTTGGCTTCCTTTGTTTTCTTCAAATCTTTTTGGTCAATCAGTTTCTAGTTTTTTTGTCTGATAGACGTGCAAATCTATATCCAACACTTGAAGACATTTTAAAATAGCAGCAGACGGTGCTTTTTCCGTGTCAAAATGATGTTTTATTACCTCCCTTTAATTCTTTTTTAGTATTAATATATAGTGTACACTAAATATTGTCATTGTTTCTTTATTATTTGAAACTTAAATAATATACGATGGTTTAAAAAAATACAAATAACACTTCATTTTACAAAATTGTTAAACATGCAGTTTATTCTTTTGTAAATCTAAACAAATATATATACTAAACTTAGAGTGACTCAGTAGGTACTCACCGACGTCAACCTTGATCAGCGGGCAAAATAGTGAACGCCAGCTTGTAATACGATAAGCAACGTTGGTAGGTGAAGTATACTAAAAAATATTATAGTTAAAACTAAAATATCCAACATCAATTAGGATGTGTGCTGTCACAGCTGCATCCTGTGATACGGGTGTCTCCAATACGTGAACATGGATGACTGTCAAGAAATCAGTGCCACTTCTGAAAAGAGAAACTGTTATGTGCCAGTTAATTCCCCTTTAGGCAAACCAATCTACTTAACCTAAAATCTGACAATTAGCTGAATAAAAGTTTGTATATGCTGTCACTGAATTGGTACCTGTTAAAAAACAGTAATAAATGTCATAGATAAATAATTTATTAAAAACGGAGGATTATCTCCCTTGTGCATTATCTGTTTTTCGAGGTTTTTTGGTCAACCGTTTGGTAGCTTTTGATTATATACCCTCTGTGTATTACTTTTTTAACTTTCAAGGGTTATGATTTTGAGCATTACTGAAGATGAATTGTCTACATTTAGGGTAAATAAGAAATAGAATTATGTTACTATTAAACGGGTTGTTTAAATAAAAAGTTACCCTCTCTATATTTCCTTGACAGGATCTTCTTGGCCCAATCACATGTTATGATGACATCACTTTCTGTCATTTGTTCAACCATTGAACTCCTCGCTCTATCTTGATTCACTGATCTGATGATATGACATTTCCATCTATTGACTTCTATAATGGCTTCCTCTTAGTTTGATATTTATGTCATTATTATGCGAAAAAATGAGACCGGTAGAGCTAAAACATACAATTACAACAAATAAATAACCTTTGAATCTGCAGTAGCACACCTTACACACACTGCAGAGTCAGAATATACCAAACAACCTTGTTACACTATATGTTTGTGAAACACTATTCATGCATTTCTTAAGTGAGAAAACATGCAATATATGAAGTCCCTATTGCATGCAGTTCCAAAGTTAGATTCAGGCTATTGTTTTAGTATCGTGTTTATCCCAACTTTTGGTATTCTAATCAATTTACATCTGGTGATTCAATACTTTTCAAAAGATACGGTGTAACTTAAATTTAATAATGTACTGTGCCGTACATTCATTTCAGAGCTTGCCTAATGGCCATTTAAATGACATCTGGTTCCAGAAATATCTTGAGTATGAAAACAGAAAAAATGATGGACGACGATGATTCTTAAATTTGATGTTTTTACTACAATACTCTCATACTTGCTACGTACCGAGTACAAAATAACTTCATTATGTTCCCACATTTTCCTACTGCTTTCGTAATTGTGGATTTAAAAACTGCATCCATGTTGTTGCATTCTTGACATGAGGATTGATGAGGATGATCACATGCTGTTGTAAAGAGGTTTTCTTCACTACTCAGAGCATATCGTTAACAATGATCTGTAAGAAATGATGTTTCTAATTTTCTACATTGATCTGAAAGAAAACTAGTTACTGCCCATGTTTTTTTTAAGATATGACAATATTTGAACACACAACTGAATCAGCATTTTAAAAAGTGGATTATTGCATACAAGATTACAGACAAGTATATCTACAGTCCTCCTTTTCACCCCTCTCGTCGTCGCTTAGCTGATAGTGCATGGCCAATGTTTACATTGATATTTAAAGGATCCTACGTAATTGTTCGTGTTGCTGAACAATCCACTATTCGCAATTAATTACTCATTGACGTTTCCAGAAAATGAGAAACATTTAAATTTGAAGATATATTTGTTAAATGGACTGGTGGTTGTACGGAACTAGAAGACGCTATTTGGACCGAAAATGGTGATGTTGTGTTTGACAGTAGTTTAGACATGGATTCCTGTTTCTTGTTTAAGAGCTGGCGGTAATTTTTCAGGGACCGATTATTTTTATAGCCGGTTATGTGAATGGCTTGTGTATCCGGTACATTGTTTTTCAGGGAATTTTGGCAATTTGTCAGCCTCTTGGACTTAAGTGAGGGTAAGTTAGCTTCCTCTGCCATTACTTCAGAAACTTTTCAATTTTATATTCCAATATAAAAGGCACAAATAAATACGAAAGACTCTAGCAGGAAACGCAACACAAACAATACACCGAACTCTCAAGCAGAACACACACACCAGTCATACCATAACAAACACACACACGCAATACCATTCCTTTATCTACACACTAAATAGAAAACAACACGCAAGACAAACATAAAACAAAGTGAACATAGGAGCCCGCCTTGGTACGGTCAGTAGCAAATAACCTGAACTGATTTGGAAGGATTTGATTGGTGTGTGACTGGTGCAAAGTAAAATGTACTCATTTTACAGGTCTCATTTCTGCAGACTTTTTGTATGACAAACCTTGGCATGTACCGTCTTTCGTGATACATTCTCGGCTTTTGAAGCCTTGCTTTGGTTAATTATTCCCAAGTGCGGGTTTTTGTTTGTCTCTCGTTATATTCTAAATACTCGTTTTCAACTTTTTTGTTCCTGTACAGTTTTACGTCTACCTTACACATGTGTCTGTTTCATTAGCCCCTCCTTTCATGCCAAAATGCTGGGTGTTGTTAACGTAGTCTTGTTCCGTCTTTCTTTCAATTTGGTTGAACTTATCCCCCACTTCATCTACATTTGTCACAATCCATAAAATGACGTGTCAGTTGTTTCATTTTCCAATCTTATTCTATCCTTTCCATACTCTCTCTCTCTCTCTTCTCGAATTCTTGATGTTGCTTCTCTTTTCGCTTCCTTCTTATCTCTTCATTTCTGTCCTTAAACCTCTGCTTTTCACTTGTAACTTCTACTCCATTTGCTTGTATCAATTCAAGGGCATCATTCCGCTGTGAAAGCCATTCATTGGCATTGTTCAGGGAGCACACCACATGTGACTCCAACGCAAGCGTGGTAATATTTGGCTTTGCTGTCAGGATAGTTACCTAAACAAGAAACTTGAACTACTTTTATTCACTGTGATAGGTTATACCCTCTTTTACTCGAAGAACTATTATTATTATAACCCACTAGGTAGTAGGACCTCTATAGAAACTACTTTGTGGTGTCCCGAAATTGTCCGGAGCATAACTCCTCTACTATGCCATCTATGATCACCAAATCTGGTGTGTAAATACATATTGGGATAGCCATTTGTCACTTATCACTTTCAGGTCAATTGACCATAATGATTGAAAAACCTTGTCTGGAGCATAACTCCTATACACCAAATCATCTATTTTTACCAAACATAACGCGTGTATACACTAATCGCATGACAATTCATATACGTTTCCAGAAAATGGGACACATTTAAATTTGAAGATGCTCGAGGTGTTGAATGGAACTAGAAGACACTGTTGGGACTGGAAGTGGTGGTGTTGTGGTTTACAGTAATTATGACATATATTCCTGTTGCTTGTTTGAGAGCATTATTTGTTCAGGCACTGAGGACAGGCGGACGTAGTCGATGGGTAGAGCACCCGATTACGACGTCAGGGGTTGTGAGTTCCATTCCCCACCGGACTTAGTATTTGGGATGAAACTTTATAAACTGAGGTCTGAAGTAGCAGTGCTTTACACTTGGCATCTAAAATAACCTGAGACCTCTTTCGATAATAAGAGTAGGGCATCCCGCCTTGATCCTCTGTAGCCGTTACCCTCACCCTAGGGTCGTCCGATTATCCCATAGATGGCAGAAACGGACGTAAACAAACAAAACAAAACATCAGAGACTGAGGAGTTTTATGTACGGTTCTGTGAATGCCTTGTGTATCCGGAACATTGTTATTCAGAAGTTTTTGGCAAAGATGTTTCAAAGCACTTGTATTTGTCTGCCGCTTGGACTTAAGTGAGGGCAAGTTAGTTTCCCCTGCCATTACTTTCAGTAATGTTTTCCATTAATTTATTCCAAAAAGAAGGCACAAAAACCACTGGGCTTCTTTCGGGGGGGGCGGGGGGGGGGGGGGGGGGTGTTGTGTGACATGTGCCAAGTAAAATGGACTATCTTGGGTATTCATTTTTACAGGTCTCTGCATACTTTTTGTATGCCAGGACTGGACATGTACGTCTTTTGTGACGTACATTCTCGGCTTTGGTTAAATCTTCACCATTTCGATTTTTTGTTTGTCTCTCATTATATTCTAAATATTCATTTTCAACCTCTGTGATCATGCACAATTTTACGTCCACCCAACACATGTGCCTGTGTTCACGAACTCCTCCCCTCATGTAAAAATCCTGGGTGTTGTGAAACCATAGTGTTTAAATTAAAGGGGAAGGCGTTGACACACCCAAGTTGACCCCACTGGCCTTTAACATTCAAAAACTCAATATCCTCACCAGAAATGGCATCTGCTGTCCGCGGTTTGTTGCCCAGACCTCAGGTGTATTTGTTAACATTTCAAAACTTCACGCATTTTTGAAAATTCATATCTTGATAAGCTAGTTGCATAATAGCGTATTTTAGGTACCATTTAAAGCTGCCCATCATGCCCCGAAGTGTTCCTGTCTCGTACTCATTTCCATTTTTCTGTCTAACCAAAACTTTGAATTGGCAAAGATACCCATTAAGAGATGGCGTAGGAATGTTGTTGATTAGACGAAGTTCGCCATTTGCTGCAAGGTATGCCTGAAGGAGTTTTATATTGCTTAATGTTTTCTGTCTTGTCAGTCCAGTGTTGTTTGAGCTTTACAACCTCAAAGCTGAGCCTAGTTTGTAAAATTCTTCCTGTGCCTCCAAGGTCTTTCTCTGTTGGGTCAAAGTCAGTATTTTCTTTTTGCTGGTGGCTGCAGTCTCTATGAAGAACTTGTGCTGAGCCTCAGAAACATTTCCTGTCCTTCTGAAAAATGAATTGAAATCACAGATATATACACTACATGTTAACTGTCACAAATTGTTTGTTATCAGATCTCGTGTTTTCACCACAATAGTCAGGATTTCAAGATATATCAAAGTTGTTCAAAGAACGGCCCGTCCTAGAGGTCACAATTTTACATAGCGAGATATTATAACATTTTCCAAACAAAATATCACGAGCGTATTTTGCCATAGTGTAGTATTATCTACATGTATTTATCAAGCTTTCTTTTACCAAATATTGATTACAATAGGCCATATATATCTAAAATTATTCACAGATTTATTTTTTATTTTTAAGGTGTTTAGGGGTATAAGTCTGAAAATACTAAGACACAAAATAAACCTGTAATATTATGTAAAGAAGCTGCACTCCCTGTATCACTATATCAAATTTGGAAGAAATTGAACATAGAACAAACATGGTTTTTATGGTTTTTTTTAAAAAGAACGTCCATTTTGACAACAAAGGGAGACATAGCTCTTTTGAATATTTGTGGTGAATTGAATTTTAAATTGGTAAATAAATTATGTCTACATTCAACCCTAGCTAGAAGTATATTGATCGATACAAACAGCGTACCTGTGAAGAGAACACTTGCCCTTTGCAAAAAGATAATACACTTAAATAGCCCTCTTATCATTGTCCACATTCCTTTAGATCAGCAGACCAGCAATTATTGGATACTACCACTGAATAATACCAACCTTCTCTTGCCAATCCTTCATACTGTCTACTGGGCCACAATTGCCGATCTGCTTCAATGGTCTTCTCCGGACTTGCTCCTTTTGTTTTGGTATTACTCTACAAAAAACCCATTTTCTTATTGTCAAAGTAAGGAAAATTGGTAAGCCCCAGATTATATGCTTGGGAGTTCAATGGTTAGAGTGCTTGTTTGATAACCCAGAGACCCTGGGTTTGAGTTCCAGTCATACCATGATTTATTTACCAGTCTCGCTAAGCAGGCATTTAACCCAATACCCCATAACCTATTTCTAGTTTTGAAGATAGGAGACCACTAAAAGCAGGTTGAAAGTAAAGCAGAATGTGCCTTAAGCTTTACTTTCAGCTGCTTTAAGCTACCATCTCCTAGAATATTTCTTAATATGTGTATGCATGACTGTAAAAAGTAGAACTATTTTCTACAGTGCAGGAATAAATTAAACGCATTAAAAGGCTTATATTTGGGATAATTGGTTAAACAGCAGTGTATGATAACGTATGAATTCTTAAAAAAAGAATATGAGTTCATTAAAGAGTATTAAAATAACGGGTCAATATTTAGTTGTACATATTTGTAGCGGGGTTGAGTTTATAGTGAAATTCAGAGAGATTAGTGTAAGCCGTCCGTATAGCTCAGATTGGAAAACACTCGCCCTGTAATATATGGCTGCATACCAAATCTAACATGGTGTGAAAAACAACCATTGAGGTGGTTAAAAAATACACAATATATGTAGGCTGACAACATGCACAAACAAGTTTTACACAAATTCTCATATTTCAAGCATGTATCTCTGTTAGTTCTATAATTCCAAATCCATAGCTCAGTTGGTATAGCGTCCGCTTTCGAGAAGGGAAGTCGTATTCACGGACTGACAGACAGGGCTACACCAACATATGAACACATTTAGAGGTGGGCGTATAATAATGTGTTAAACACAAAATATGTATTAGATACAACTCTAGTAGAATTTTATAAGAATATGTCAAACTTTTACCGTTACGTCCTTCCACTTCTTGATCACTTCTTCTGGAGACCTCTGGTTGAAGCCAAGACTGTTAATTCTGAAATAGAAAATGTATATTACTAGAGTAAGATACTATGAAATGGGAGTTTTGTTGGAATTCAAGTATGGTGGTGCTTATATAGTGTTAAGTATGTTTATACCATTTTTTGTGTGTTAATCTACAGTTATTGTCAAAGTAAGAAAAATTGGTAGGTCAAGAAAAAATATGCTTTGGAGTTCAACGGTTAGAGAAAATGGTTAATTGATGTTAGGATCAAATTGCCCTTACCTATATTCCTAAGCTTCCATACAACCAATAAAATGGAGATTTTTAACTCATCAGGCACTAAGTGCCAAGGTAAGCTTTTAGGATGGTTTGATGTCCGTCGTCTGTCTGTCCACAACTGATTAGTTAGGATGAAATTTGTAGCAAGCACTGTAGCAGCTACAAATTTCATCCTATCTTCATGAAACTAGATAACAATGTTTGTCTTGAAGAAGTGTAGGTCAAGTTTGAATGTTGGTCATGTCAGGTCAAATACTAGGTTTATTCATAGAAAAACCTTGTTAACACTCTAGAGGGTACACATCTCATTAGATCTTAATGAAACTTGGTGAAAATGTTATATTTATTATGGTTTCTCATCAATATTTAATTTTCCTTGAATGTCTTTGTCTGATTTCAATTCAAAATTCACTTACATAATGCTGTTGGCCAAGAGGAATGAAGAATCCAACGATTCTCCAATTATGCCAATGTTGGCTGTTGAATACCTCCCAACCACAGCCATTACAGCCTCTGTTAGAATAGACATGGATTTATTGTTAGGTCCTCCTCCTGTAATAAATGAAAACAAATCATTAAAAATCTTGGATCTGTAACACAGAATTGACTACCTGTCCATTTAGCCCAGTTACTAGAGCACTGTAGTGCAAATGTACTGCATAATCATGCATAATTTATGAAACAAATCTTTAGTAGGCTTAAAGAAATTCTCTGAGTGTTTTTCTTCTCAAAGTTAAGACAGCGTAATTCTCGTTACCCGGAAGGGATCCACTGGTGTGGACAATGCCCCAACCCCTATTCATTAATAAAAAAAATTCTGATGATAAACATCAAAAAAATGTAAACTGTTTATTTTTTATTGAGTTTATTACTATTTGAAAGCATGCAGTATGGGAATTTTATGTATGAACACATCAAATTTGGCTGGTGTGGTAACCAAGTTGTGTTTATAATGAGCGGTTTGTGTAAGCAGTCAAGCAGCTCAGTCGTTAGAACACTTGCCATGTAAGGGAGGATCTCTGGGTTCGAGCAACGGTCTGGGTGTATAATTTTCTCAAAATATTTTCGCTACATTCTCCCTTGAATACTGCCCCTGAACTGCATGATTTTCACACATTTATATCTACAATGAAATGGAAAATGCACTACTTCATTACCTGTCAACTGCTGACTACGGGTGTAGTCAGCATACAATGACCTGTGTGTATGTACCAGGTTATCCCCTTGGAATTTCAGCCTTTGCTGAAAAACTACTTTCCAACTTCTCTCATAGTTTCTTCTTGCATGATGCTGTTATTGCTGAAAATAAAATATTTAATCGTAACTTGTCAAAAGCTTAGCATAAATAGTATTACCTATAGAGTAGACAGAGGGGATTGACTCGATATGACCCAGAAACAAATTGCTATTTCCCCTAGATTATAAAATTAATATTTTATGATTCTTTTTATAAGGTTGAGCAAGTCTTTTCAGCAGAGGAATAAATCAATCGGTGGCCTAGAAAGGCCGTTTAAAAGTTACTTGTTCATGGGACTCACAACTTTTCAACAATTGAGTCCCTGGCAAGTTTAATGAGTATAGTTTTGAACTCGCTCGCGTGAAAATTCTACATATTATACTTGTACTAGCCACAGATACCCGCCTACACACAACTTCATTTAAACCCGTCATACAGCTGATCAGTAACCGCAATTCAGCGCATCTTACATTGCACTTATTTTATGGCAAGTTAATCTTAACGACATTTCTTCCTACAAATGCATAACAATAGGAATGTATTTCAATATAGATCTAGTCATCTAGATCTACTCTAGCCAAACCTTATTTTCGGAAAGATAGTAAAATGTATACAACGACGTTGTGTTCAGGTTCGTCCTTTTATTATAACTAAAGATAACAATCAAGTAAAAACAACAACAACCAATGACGTCAACGTGCCGCACGAGCAATTTGCGGTAACGCCAAATGACGTTACGTGCGTTTGTGCAATTCCCGACACTTATATTAAAAAATCATGGCGCCATTGATTTAGTGGGCGTGTCGAGCGGTAGTTGAAGATTATTTCGTGAGTAAATTTTTATCAATAAAAACACCAGCACATACCAAATCATTATCGTAATGTGTTAAATAAATATCAAATTTAAGTAAATCATATCCCAAAATAGCAACTTACTTCGATTTTTGAACCTGTTTACCTTCAAAATACATCATAAACACAGGCGAATAGACTCGCAAGTCTGAGGTTAAATATTGATTTTTTGACGTCACTTTAAAGCTGGATTTACCGTGATTACGTCGTATGTCACTAATGCTGGTTTTCGCATGGAACGGCCCAAATACAAAATCTCAATTTACTGTCTGTATATATTTATAGTGTTATTTATAGTTAGTAAGCTTTGTAGAACTTTTAACACCGACACACTTCACAAAAGATGGCATTATCACAAGAAGACAAATCACGGTATTATTAAAGCTACATGTAGTTAAAGAATGTTACCGTGTACATAGTACATATACCCCCTGACACCGCTCACTGCCCAATCTCTGGTATAATCAGTTTGGTAATACCACGTGACTTTGACGTCATAAAAGCTACCATGTCCAGCCTCTATTAAACTTTTGAAAGAGCTGTATTTTGTTTGCCATGCAAATGTGACGAGACCCGGCCAATTCGAACGAGAAAAGTGTTATATGCTTACCTAGCACGGGTATACAGGTAAGCCTATAGGTGAAATATTCAATATAGTCTATTCATGTCACACAAAGGAAACAAAGAGCGAAAAATATCTTACTGTTTTTTTCCTTTTCTGTTTGTTTTTCTTCAAATTATGAGTTCATATTCCGATAGTTTGTTCATTAAACTTCATTTCCATATATTTTTGTCACATAACTATCACTATATCACATGTAGATAAACTAAAACTTCAGAGCACAAAATTACCAACATCCTGTTTTACTTCTCCTATTATTTGTCACTTTCTGTGACACCATTCTTTATACATATATGTTTGAATATATAAACGTATGACTTTCTTTGAAATATTTAATTTTTTCAGAAACGTGTTTTAAGTAAGATATAAGCCTCAAACGACCCAGTATGTGATCATATATTTCACTGAGTTCAGTGCTACATACTGGATGGTTTTCGTCTTATATCCATGGCCATACTTATTGTTAAGCAGTAATTCCACATGTAAATTTCAACATTATCATACATGAGTAAAAGTAAACATATCAGTGCAGACTCTTCCGTTTGATTCTTGGCATAGGGTTTGGTACAAATCCACAGATAACATTGCTAACGTCTCCGCAGCTGCAAAAGCATAGAATAGGCATTTTTGTTCAAATACTTTGAATTGCCACAATTAATATTAGCCTTATATACTTTTCCTTCTGTGTGTAATTTTTCAAGACAATAATGATTGTATTGTGTGGCGTCAATGTTCTGGAAAACAAATGTACAGCATTGTCTGCTGCATATTGTGCCAATATCCTGTTGAGTGCTTGAATAAATTGGTCAATACTCACCGAAACATTCTCTATAGCTGTCTCCCGCACAGCTTGAACAAGAAGTTCCTCTTCTTGTCTCATCACTTGTACCAGAACAATCTTATGTGTTATAGATTGCTTAAACACTTCACTTTCAAAACAAAACATCCCTTCATCTCCATATAAAACATCAGGCACTGGTGGTGGTAACTGATAAAAATCTCCACACAACACTACTTGCTTTCCACAAAAAAACTTGTTACTTTCACAAACAAAAGAGCAAGCAAATTCTAGTTGCCAAAAGGATTTTGCAGACAGCATAGAAATTTCATCAATTATGATGCAATCCGTCTCCAGAATGTTCTTCCGTACATTAGTGTTTTAGCTAATGCGGAATCGCGGGGCGGCCCGCCCTTCTGCCCTTTTGATCCGCCCTTCTGCCCTTTTTCCGTTTAAAGGATCCGCCCTAGTGCCCCTATTCTCTGCCCCATCCATTTGATATGTACCGCCCTGCTGCCCCAAGCGATCCTACTTACTGTCGCTAATCCCATTATTGCCAATCAGTGCATTATGACACACGCGTGTCATAAACAATCAACGAGTAATCGACCGATACACATATGCACCTGGTATGGTACCCCGCATAGCGGGAGTGTACGACTGAAGCCGGAATATTTCGAAACGCGCGTGAAAAACAATAAGTCGGCATATCGTTGAAAACCAGAATATGCGACACTTCTTTCCCCGAATTTAAACATTTGTATGATTATTAACTATTTTGAAAACTGAACAAAATCGCCACGAATCAAGACGTCGCAAATTGCCGAGTCGGATTTTGGAAAAATATGCTCGATACAGGGCCAATTAGAATAAGAATAAAATTATTCTCCGAATATATATGCGCGACAAACGAACATTTTAGGTGGATATAGATCTAGAACCGAAATTAATTTCTTGGAAGGAAATACTTTCCATACAAATCTTTATTAATAATCACGTAACAGAAACGAACAGTCTTCCAAATTTCGGAAATGGAGAATGCAAACGCGCATCGTTCTTCGAACTTTAACACGTCTTTACTTGTTTTTTGGCTATAAGAAAGGTAATTCCCCGCATCTTTTTAAAAACATCCAATGAATGTGGACGTTATATACACTCGTTTAGAAAGACAGTATTGATAATTGATGTGAAATTAACAAATTACGTCTTACAGGTGTATATTTCGCGGGAGTTTCGGGAAATAAGTTACGACCGAGAGAGGTTTGGTCGGTTTGTTAGGCTAACGTCCGTTTCTGCCATCAAATACGCGCGAGAATCGAAGAATGGAATATTTCTATTTCTAAAAGTATCGATTTTATTTTGGTAAGTTCATATTGAATGATCTATTTGAAACAAAACATCAGTGTGACAACAAGTATCTAGGTTGATCCTGTTTAATTTCTCCCTTGATGCAGTCTAATTAACCCTTCCCCAAGTTTGTATTCTGTTTTATGACAGGTGGTTGCTTAGAGAAGGCTGAATTTTAATAAGAAAATCCTTTAAACACCCACCGGTCTGGATACAGCAACAATCCAATGCTCTTTGACAAGAGAGTAGTAACGGAACGAAAAGTTATCTCTACGAGGAAAAAATTTAAAATCATAATAATTATTGTACTTTATAGTATTTATTTGTGTGTATGTTTGACTGTGTGTGACAGAATAAAATGATTTAAAAAAAATCAAAATAGCTTAAAATCAGACAAACAGGGAATATACTCTTTACAAAGGACTCACCCAAGAGCACTCTGATTTGGGTATATACTATTTGCATAGGTAAAGAACCTCAAACACTCCATAACCTAGTTTCTGGCTTTTTTAAAGAATAAAGTAAGAGAATTGATATTTTCTAGTATTGATTATTTTGGGGCTTTTACACCCCTGTTTTGGAAATCATCAGGTGCTGGAGTAAAATTAGTTTTGTAACTTTAAATATTAATAATGAGTGAATTTGAAGAAAAAAAACCTTAATCTGTTAATATTCTATTTGCAAACATTGGCTGATTTCATCCATTTTCCATAATACTTGTATGCATCTGTATAATGTACATGCAAAGCTAAAATGCACTACATGTACATACATGTATATAATATATCTCTGTATAGCAAAATTGCACTATTTCGTCGTTAAAAGTGCAAAAAAAATCCGCCGCAGCGCAGGAGGGGAGACCCCTCCCCTATGTCCCATTTGACACAAGTATTAAAAAACCTTTCACATTACAGATGTCTATGCTTAATACATTAAAAGTGCTTATGGACTTAAAATACTTCAAATATGATGAAAAGACACCTGGAAAATTTTAACAATCCCCTCGCCGAAGTAGCGGGTCCGCACTTTGTTTGCACCCTGCCCCTTTTTTGGTGCCCCCCTGCCCCTTTTTGGTGCCCCCCTGCCCTTTTTGAGAGTCTGGCTAAAACACTAGTACATAGTCATATTTGTCATCATTAATTAAATTCCTAAGTTCTGCTAGATCATATCGACCATCGTACAGACCAGCCCAGCTGTAAATAAATAAAATGTACTCTCTGAGTACTAGGCATTTACAGGTGATGATGGATTATGATTATGGGTGATGAAGGATCTCCTATGAACTTCACATAACATCCATCTATTTTCATGTCTTCGCAACTGATTTTCTCATCTTAACCCCATTACTGTGAAAAGTTATTTATTGTGCTATTACCAACAAACAAACCAGAATAGTGCAAAAGCTGCTGGGAAACCAGCAGACAGGCACACCACTCTCATCATGCTTGTTCTATTCTTGATGAGGTTTGTTAACCATTCTCTTTGACACTGCTCCTGCTGATGATGACTGGGTGATAATAATGGCACTGCTGCTAATGTAGATGACAATGGTGATGACTGGGTGTTAAGAAATGAACTGATTTTTTCGGCGTTCAAGCGAAATGAACGACAGAAAATTATCGGCAAATTTAGTAATTTACCATGAATCTCTAGCGATCAGTTCATTTCTTATATTTTCAATATATTTGCTGTAATTTGTAACATTAAATAAACATTTTGTTAGCACGCATGTATGTTTAATCACTAGTAGAGGTATATAACACGAATAATATGAATAAATACGAAAGAAGACTCAAGCAGGAAACGCAACACAAACAATACACCCACCTCTAAAGCAGAACACACACACAGCCATACCATAACAAACACACACACACACACACACACAACAAACACACACACACACGCAATCCCACACACCAAACAATACGCAAGACAAACATAAAGCAAAGTGAACATAGGAGCCCGCCTTGGTACGGTCAGCAGCAATCAATAATTAATTATAAATTAACCATTAACAACCACCTATAAAGACGAACAGTGTACATAAAATATAAACCCTGTTCCACAACCTTACAATAAAAAAGACCGCCAGCACAGAAGGTAAATACATGTAAAACATCTAACAAAATTCTATGACAAGATTATTAGTAACACGGGAAAGAATTAAACATTCAAGCCCGTGTTAAAAAAATAACCCACTATGGCAACGGTCAAATTGTACTCAAGCGACTAGTCTGTAGTCACGAGTAACTGTAAGACATGGAAGGGTTCGGGGTACGACAGAGAGGGAGAGAAAAAACAAAGCACGAAAATCCGACATAACTCTCCCGGTTAAGGACGGCTTTAGAGATACATCATCATGTAGTGCTAAGCCCTGTCTGTCGTCGCACAACCAAAGAGGAAAGCATAGTTATCAATTGTAGATTGATCGATAACCAAACGTGAAGTGCGCAGCAATATAGTTGGATCATAATCTTTTTTGAGGAAAAATCTAATACGTTTCACAAATAGGTTTTGAAAATACATATGTCCAAGAATCTTACGAAGTCTGTAAATCACATCACCATAAAACTCCGGATGTGAAATACCTTGTACCCTATAAGGAACAGCAATGACCGATTTACTGAAGCTGTGTACGTTCGTAAGCATAAAAATTAAGTCCCATTATTTAAATTCTAAGTCAACAACTTGACAGTTTGGCGCGAAAAATGCCGATTATTGACGTCATTGGAAGTGACGTCATTTTAAAGTAGGATAAATATGTCGGTTTTTTTGTCATAAAGAAACGCAGATAGCCGCTGTTTATAAGGTATGTCAATTTTCTTGCAATAAAACTCATTAATAAAGAAGAAATTTAGTCGGGAATCATGGTGTTCACTAATAGGAAGGCATAGATCAGTTAAGAACAAGTTTTGAAAAATCCGCCAAATGTTTGCTGTCAAAGTTCCTAAGATCAATTCGCGAATGAAAACTGCATATGCCCCGCCTCCCCTTCGAAACTTATCAACAAATCCCGCCCTTTCGAAAAGTGGTGTTTATATACAAAATGAACAGCATTTTTTTCAACGGAATTGAATGGGGCGATTGTAAATATATAATAATGGCACTGCTGCTAATGTTGATGACAATGGTGATGACTGGGTGATAATAATAGCACTGTATATTTCACACTTGTTGTAAGGTATCGCAAATCTTTAAATGATTCGGAATGAAATGATTAACAACATGTCAGTTGATCTGTGTAGATTAACTATCTATCAAGTTTTACTTTTCTATTTTTAGTGTTAACCAATTTACTATACCCTCGTCATCTTATGAATAATACTCATATTTTTTTTATGTGCAAGCAGCTTCTTTACTTTGCACCTACCCCTGTCATACAGTTTTTTTCAAATGTACGAACAGTATTGAAGAAAAAAGGAACGTATATAAGTAGGCGATTTGGCCATAAGGCGAATTTAACAGCACCCGAATATAATCATATAGCAAAATGAAAATGAGCTTCAATCTTTCCTGTGCACTGTTTTTTACATCATAATCATTGTATTGAAGGCACGTCATTCCTGTGGTACACAGTAATGACACATTTTTGTTTTTTCTGAGCGTTTTACAAATGCTTTTGGGTGTTTATGTTTTGCCAGTTCTAGCCTGGCCACACAACATTATATTATGGCCACTAACAGCGGCGCTTAACGCCTGATATTGGTTTATGTTTAGCATATTTTTGTTCAATATGAAACAATAAACACAGCAATAAATACCCGAAAGAAAGTTGAGCAGTGTATATCGCAGCTTGATAGGTAGACAACTTTGACAGAAGTACGGGAACGCGTGTTTTCATACTGGAATAAAGATTCTATCTACTGGAAGATCTCGCGTGAATTATCCAGCCAATAAAATTCGAGGAAAATAAATACGAAAGACTCAAGCAGGAAACGCAAACCAAACAATACACCCACCTCTCAAGCAGAATACACACACAGTCATACCAAAACAATTACACACACACACACAAGAGCGCGCGCGCAATACCATTCCTTCATCTACACACTAATTAGAAAACAACACGCAAGACAAACATAAAGCAACGTGAATATAGGAGCCCACCTTGGTACGGTCAGAAGCAATTAATAATTAATTATAAATTAATTATTAACAACCACTGGGGGTTAAACCGAGTTATAGTCATTTAAAACAATCTTAAACAACTTGATTATAGTTCTATTAATCAAGGTTTATAATCAATTCGGCCCCCATTACACTCTTTCCATAATTTCTTAACTTTGCATGTTTGCACATTTTTGTTGAAAAAATGTCAGAAAACTGCACAAAAAAATTATAAAAAAAATAAAGAAATAAATAATCGGCTACGAAATGACTAACAATTTTCCGAGGCTACGAAATGACTTTTGCCTTCTTTGGGGCCATTTATTTTTCAATTTTTGGTGGTTACGAAATGACTAATTCAACTTAATATGTCGGCTACGAAATGAGGTTTTGCGCGGCTACGAAATGACTCGAAATTCGGCTACGAAATGACTTATTTTACCGGCTACTATATGACTCGGCTACGAAATGACTAGCTCCCGTTAAACTTAAACCTGTGTTTAGGGGCGCCCACCCTCACTCTTATCTCCTATATTCACCTATTTAGACGAAGAGTGTACATAAAATATAAACCCTGTTCCACAACGACCGACAACACAGTAATTTCTATGACAAGAAGATTACTAGTAACACGGGAAAGAATTAAACATTCAAGCCCGTGTTAAAAATAACCCACTATGGCAACGGTCAAATTGTACTCAAGCTGATTTTAAAATAACGATTTCAATCTTGATTTTCGTTTTGTAGTAACGTATTCAAATCAACCATCGAAGAAATGTATTTTGGATAGAAAAATATCTTATCTATGGATTGCAAAAGATTAGGTTTCGATTGAAAGCGTTTTAGTTAGTAATTCGTGTGATTGAAGTGACACGGTGTAGAATCAGTTGCCCACCAAGGTCTTATAATAATAGATAGCAAGCCGGTAGGTGACTAAAGCCAGCCCATGCAGTATAGATCTCTAGATCAATTGTTTTTTTAAAATTACATTCCCATAAATAAACATTGCTAACCGGTTGAAGGGGGAAAAATTATAATTATAGATCCGGAATCTAGATCTAGATACATGTATATCTGATACTTAAATATAGAAGACTGGTATAGAGACATCGAGTCAACTCTACGAAATTCTTATCTTCATGTAAAATCTTAAGATGCTACTGGAATACGGCCCTAGGAGTGCCTCGATAGCTCAGCTGGTAGAGCGTCCGCTTTCGAGGCGGGAGGTTGAATGTTCGATCCCCGGCCTGGTCATACCAAATCATTATAATACGGTACTAGTAGCTCCCTTGCCTGACGCTCGGCATTATAAGGGTAGTGCTAGGAAGGTGACTGTAATGCCCAGGTAAGTATGCATGTTAATGGATACCTTGTTTGTAGCTATAAAAGCTCTACAGAGCTTATGATCATTGTTTACCATATGCGACGTTAAAAAGCTTACCTTTACCTTTCTTCAATTGTTTTACTGATTCATATATAATTTATAGAGTGAACCAAGCTGATGAACATTCTATATGTATATATGTTGCTAGTAAAATAGACAAAATACCATTTCGATGGATTATGTAGATCAAAACAGTTGCTTGTTTACTAAAGTTGAGATGTATGAGTGCTTTACACTTGGCATCTAAAAGAACCAGAAAACTATTTTGTTAATAAGAGTAGGGCGTCGCATCCGGGTTCTCTATATCCGCACCCCTCTCTCTGGGGTGTCCAATTAGCCCATAAATGGCAGAAACGGACGTAAACGAAACAAAACAAAAAACTAAAATTGATTATTTCGTTAATCAAGTATACATGTGAAGCGAGATTAGATGTGGTAACTTGTGAAAATTGAATAAGCCCCAGGTCGGTGTGCTCAGTAGCTGATCAGAGACCCTGACAGTAGCTATCATCAGCATTGGTTAAATAGTTAACTAGAGCAGTGTCATTACAATTTTTGAGACAATGCAGAAACTCACAACAAACTCCAAAGTCCATGCCATTAAACCTGTATTGGGTGAAAGTTTGAACTCATGCCGGTCGATTCGCCGGGATGAAGTAGTTTTAACTAGATTAAGAATAGGACATTCTTACATTACACATTCATATTTATTAAAACGTGAGGTTCAACCAGAATGTTTCTTATACAATTCAGCACATTCCTATTGATTGGGCTGATTAAACGTTGATAAGAAATAGGTTCTTTCAGGCAGATTCCCTGCGGGAACTGTTTGAATTTGTAGACGTTTATAAAATACTTGAATTTTTAAAAGCCATTAATTTATATTATAAAATTTGAAATGTTATATTTTTTATAGATAAATATTAGTATGTTGATTATGTTTTGTCCATATTTTGTTTACTTTCCCGTTGATCGGGACTGACATTGACGTAATCTATTAGTTGATATTGTTTTAAATTTAATATTATCGTTATTTAATCGGCTCTAAATGACCTTTTTGTGTCGATGGGCCGTAAAACACCATTCATTCATTCATTCATTCATTGCAACAATTGGATCGCACGGGACCCCTCCATTTCCGACCGTCAATATTAATTATATGGATTTGTCTGATCAGCAGCAGAGTCCAGTATGTCTTTAGACTGAATGATATTAACTTCTGACGATTCTGCTTTAGGTTGTGTCGAACATTCAGAGGATCCACAGGCTTCTTAAGATTTAGCTTTCATAAAGTTTTTGAGTCCTGTCCATTTTGGCATTGTCAATGCTTCAACATGTTTTTTATACGCCCGTCATCGACGGTCGTATTATGGTATACCCAGCGCTGTCCGTCCGTCCGTCCGTTAACTTTCCTTGTTAGCGCTCTCTCACCTTCATTTATTTACCGATTTTGATTAAACTTCCTACAAATATTCCATACCACAATAGCTCGGACGAGTTCGCGTTTCAGACGTTGGCGGCTATTTTTAGCAGAGTTATGCCCCTTTATTGTCAAAAATGGGCATTTTTAAAAAAAAAAACAGAACTTTTTTTTTAATTATTCAATTTATTTCAAATTTGATATGGTGATACAATGAATGAAGTTACTTAACATATATTACGGGTTTTTGGTTTGACTTCATATTTTCAGAGTTATGCCCCTTTACACAATTTTTTTTAACAATATATTGTTTCCTGATAATAATTTTACTTACATTTCGTCTATTGTGACCAAATTTCATATTTATCTTTCTCATCATGCAGGGAAGGCACTTGTGAATTTTGGTTCCTGTTAAATTATTTTTCTATGAGTTATGCCCCTTTACAACCTTAAAATTTAAAATAAGCCACACTTCGTCCTTTAACTTTTCTTCTTAGCGCTCTCTCACCTTCATTTATTGACCGATTTTGATTAAACTTCCTACAAATATTCCATACCACAATAGTTCGGACGAGTTCGCGTTTCAGACGTTGGCGACTATTTTTAGCAGAGTTATGTATGGTGTACCAAAGGGGTCTAAAGTATAGATGCTGCTCAGGCAGTATCTAGATGCTGCTCGAGCAGCATCTAGATGCTGCTCGAGCAGCATATTTGCTGCTCGGGCAGCGTTATGCTGCCTAGGCAGCATAGATGCTGCTCAGGCAGCATTATGCTGCCTGAGCAGCATAACGCTGCTCAGGCAGCAGTTATTTATAGAATTCGCCTGGTTTACAATGAACCAATCAAAATCGATTTTACATATACAGATATGGTGTACCGAGGGGGTCAAAAGTATAGATGCTGCTCGGGCAGCATTTATTTATAGCATTTGGTGTTATCCAATCAAAACGCTCGTTCCTTTCAGTAGCTTTTGCCAATTGCATTATTACCCCAAACCACAAACTACAGACTTTAGAACAACTTTTTAGTGATATTTTAATAACACAACCCCCTTTATCACGACTAGGATTGTTTTAGTATGTGTGGATCCTGATCTACCAGCAAAATAGATGGGTATTGAAGGGTTAAAACTAACTGGATTTATTAAATATATTTATTTCATTTCTTCCATGAGGAGATGAGATGTTTGCTATAAACAGTTGGGGTTAGCGCGTAATTGTGTCATTTCCTGGCAGCGAATGATTATTTAATTCCTCTAGAACGCTTCATATAATATTACAATAATATTAATCTGGTATAATGATAATTAATGAATACAAGTTTTGATGGCACATAAATCGAACTGACAATGTCGATATACATATTGTATTTAAAACCTCACCTTTGTAGCAGATTTTATATAGCCATGTCCTATCGATTCGAACGTAATCAGCAGCCTCAGACGTTTTTTTTTTTATCACAAATTCCATTTATTTTTACATCTCGACCCAAAACACTAGAACTCTTTATTAATGTTTGCCAAGCACCACACGCTAAAACTCTTTTTTTTTTCACCATTCACACTTTGACAGCCTTCCATAAGTAGCAGTATGCTACGGTTATCGTTCAATTTGATCCGATATATAGATTCCTACATGTATAAACAAATGGTGTATATTCAGATCAAACACCAAGTAACTTAAATTTGCATCCCACCTGCAATTAGACTTTTTGACAGCAAATTAGAAACCACGAGTACACGTGTCACTAACGAACAAACAGTGCTCATGTGAAGTGTACACTTGTCCTATGCAAGCAGCAGCCCCCTAACGTCTACACTATTGTTTATTTGCAACATTTCTACTCTATAGTCAAAACAGAACTAGACTTAATTGGAAATTGGAATTTTGTCTATATATGGTTTATGGTTGAGTGAGTTAACATGCCAAATGCCATACTTGACCCAGAGAGTAACTAACACAGGAGAGGGGGTTCACACCTTTTTATTTATAGAATTTATGACCCTCTGTTAGAACATCTGGTTTTGATTCTTTTTGTAATGCCCTATCATGCTAAGCGCGACTTTGACAACATTTGCAAACAGCTTGGATTCAGATCAGACAAAAATCTGTAAAACCATGGAATTATACACTGACATGGAATTATACACTTCTGTATATTTCCTTGGTAAAACCTCTTATTTTCTATCTGATTAACCAATGACCCCATAGCTTGTTTTAAGTTTTGAAGACAGGTGACCACTTAAAAGGGGTTGATAGTAAGGCAGAATACACCTTAAGATGCATTCTGCTTTACTTTCAGCCTGCTTTAAGCTACAATCTGCTAGAATATACAAACTATTTTAAGGTTGCCTACACATGTCAGTATTATTATAAATTGAAACTAATTTCTTTGGTGAAGGACTAAATTAGAGGCGTTAAAAGGTCTATTTATGAGGGAACTCATGACCACAAAATTTGCTTAATAAATAATTATATAATTTATTAAAACATATTTACTCTCCTCGTGCTAAGCGCGACTTGGCTAACATTTGCAAACTGTTTGGATCCAAATCAGACGCGTCTGCTCTGGATCCAAGCTGTTTGCCATACAAATTCACCGTTTCTTCAGTTTACAAAGGCAAAAAACTGACATTGATTTTTCCCGCAGACAATGTATTTGACACACAAGACAATTTTAGCACTATAAGGGTTATTAAAATTTTATGAATATTATTTTATGAAATATATATTTACGATTCAATATTGTTATTTTTCCCCTTTATATGGCAGTTTTCCTTTAGCATTTTCATTTTACCTCTGGCTTTTTTATCCTATGGCATTTTATCGTATGACCTTTTTCTTAAAATCTAAATGGCGATGTTATTTTCACCAAGAGCCAATCGTTGTCAACTTCACAATTAACCCCCTCATATTGAAAAACAATGTACATGTATTGGCATATTTGTATATGGTTTGGATTCTGATATGACGCAAAGTCACCCGCCGCCTTATCTGCCTCCAAACGGAATATTGAAACGCGTTTTTGCTTGAGCTAAATTAATTCAAAATATTTATAACAGTGATATTCGTGTAGATGTGAATTAGCTTAATTTTTTGCAATTCGACCCACTCATTAATCATTTGAACAATAGTCACGCATATCAAGTATTTGGCTAACAGTGTATTTTTTAATAGTACACTTGCCCTATGCCGACATTGTTAAGGCTCCGCATTGCGTGTCATGTAGCAATACATTAACAAATATCAGCTGCTAAACTGTTTCTATTGAACTCTTTGCATTCTGGGTAAGTTGTTCGTCTGCAACAATTTCGTCTACTTCTGATCTAAAATTAGATTTTTCAGATTTTCTTTTTAGAGCAAGGTCAGAGTTTCAAACAGTTTGGATCCTGATAGGATGCAGCGTTACGCGGCGTCTCATCAGGATCCAAATGGTTCGCACAGATAATCATAATTCCGCCGCAAGTAGGCAAAGAAGAAACTTTCTTGGACAATGTGCTGAATGCCGTTTATCTGCTATAGAAATATTGTCTTCTCTTATTCCATGAACTTAAATTAGGTACAATGATTTAAGAAAGATAGTAATTGATTCAAACTGTTGTGATCCTGGTCAATTAACTTAGATGATCACTGAAAGACAGTTCCTGGTAACACTACAACAGGTATAAAGCATGCATCCCTGTGCAAATTGTGCCGTTACTGTAATCTTGTCTAGGGATATACTCATTGAGGCGTTTCATGTGAGGCCCGTACCTTGAATGTGTTAGTTTGGTTAGTAAAACCCATTGAAAAAAAAACCTTGAGTGTGAGTATGTCAGGGCCTCTTTAGACAATTTTAGATTAGTGACATTGGCATTGCCGCAAAGCACACATTGCACCTGCTTTACAGTTACTTTCACGCCTACTGAGGACAATTGGGGGACAATGCCTTGAGATGCATTCTATGCTTAATTCCCAACTTGGCCTGCATTAAGTGATCACCTGTTTTCACAAGGCTTAGTGGTCATGGTGCTATGCTTAACATTTGCTATCAGTCTAGACGCAAATCAGATGTCGAGGTACTGGGTGTTCGATCTATATCCACACTGTTAGCATATGTTGTTTAAATGGTTTGAAACACTTTAATGTTGTACATTATGCTGTAATATTCATGTGCAGGGAACTGGTGGTTATGTTAAGATTTAATATTTGCAATTGATGTAGGTTCAAATCAAATGCAGAGTCACTAGGTTTTTGATCTGGATCCACGGTGTTTGCAAATGTTATCATAATGTACTCATCTGTCAGAGACCAGGTTACTGGGATTTTGATCTGGAGCCAAGCTGTTTGGGAATGTTATAATATCAAATTTGTGTTGAGATGTCTTAGGGTTAATAGTAAAGACACACCAATAAAAGTGTCAACAGTCGTTATCAAGATCATGCATCTACTTTTTATCCTTGACTGATCTTGATCCAAACTGTTTGCAAATAGAACTAAAATCCGTAATAAGATTTTGTGCCTACACTATTAGCTTTATAAATGAAAAGTTGAAAATGCATTAAGTGCTTAAATTTATTAAATAAATACATAATTATTACGCTTGGTGAATCTCACATACAAGTGGTTGCTTTAAGCAGATACAAATATTCGTGCTATTTCAGTTTATATATACATGTACATGTATACTCTTTTATTCCACTTTTCAGTGATTTTAAACATTTATGATAATATAAGTACATGACAGATCATATGTAGAAAATAAACTATAACGTATACACTAACTGAAAAAGAGGATTGTAGGAAAAAATGCCAGAGGAAAAAATGCCATTAGAAAACGGAAAATATGCCATAGGTAAATATGCCATAGGAAAAAATGCCAGAGGTAAAAATGCCATTAGAAAACGGAAAATATGCCATAAGTAAAAATGCCAGAGGAAAAAATGCCATAGGTCCATATATATTTTTTAATTATTATGTATTTTAATATGATTTATAAGGTTATAAGTACTTATCAAACAACATATTGAGGGTAATGAAGTGGTCTTGTAGATTTAACACAAAATGGGTAGATTTATTTATTGAAATTAATATTTATATTTAGAAGAGAGTGCCTAGAATTTTTTTTACAATATATAGATTTGGTTGAATTATATTGTAGAGTATATAATATTTTAATATGAATTCATGCTAAACTATCAATGTCAGATCATGATCATCTGAATCCAAACTGTTTGCTAAAACAACTCTAATGTATGTTTCTCTCAAGACTCCCGCTCTTTCTTCCTGTCTCCCCCACGGATCTGATCTGAATCCAAACTGTTTGCTAAAACAACTCTTATGTATGTTTCTCTCAAGACTCCCTCTCTTTCTTTCTGACTCTCCCAAGGATCTGATCTGAATCCAAACTGTTTGCTAAAACAACTCTAATGTATGTTTCTCCCAAGACTCCCTCTCTTTCTTTCTGACTCTCCCAAGGATCTGATCTGAATCCAAACTGTTTGCAAATAAAACTCCTGCTCTCAGTCCATGTATCTCACTCCCAGGAATAAGGAATTAACAAACTCTATGTTAATTAATATGTCTTTTTCAAATGGATGATACACTTACTACCAATTAGTTCCATTTTTATGTTCTTTTATCAAACTTTTTTTTAAAGTTTCACTCAATTATCAAAATAAAATATCAATATGTTGCTTCAGAAGTTCTTATAACTTGATAAAAAATATTATAATACAATAAATTTCATATTTTATTTTTAAACCTGTGGCATTTTTTCCTCTGGCATTTGTACCTATGGCATATTTTCCGTTTTCTTATGGCATACCGCTGGCATTTTTTCCTATGGCATTTTTTCCTATGGCATTTTTTCCTCTGGCATTTTTTCCACACCCCGAAAAAGAGAGGTTAACTATATTTACATCTAGTACTCTGTACAATCGTTTAAGACACAGTCTGAAAAGTACATTAATGTTATACTGTGCAAACAGGGACGACCCAGCCCCCCCTATGTCTATGTATATGATAAACATCTATATATCTACATTTATACATATGTTGTTTTTTTTCCAAATTTACTCCTGAACGAATATGATGTTGGTAGTCTAATGCATATAACTTCATATTTAATCATTAATATTTATACGAAACTTGGAAATATGTTTTTTCATTTTGTATACGCTTTGATGACTTTGTGACATATTATACTTATTGTTAAAATTACTATAGAATGACGAGAAACTGTAAAGTTTAAGCAGGGATATTTTATTAGACTAATAAAATATCCCTGGTTTAAGTCGGTAAAGAAATTTCTGAATCTGATTCTGATTCTATCTATTCGGTTATTGCTGACCAACAGACAAAATGCGTGCTTTACCGCCACGCGCATACAGCCTGTGACCGTGTCACAATAGCACATATCGCCAAAGGCATGGCGTTTTCTCAGCTTGATACCAGTTTTAGAGGTATATTGTTCCCACGATCCATATATATGCAGGACGAGTTGTGTTACATCATATTGCACTATACGTTCCGTCTAGATACTTGGCATTTACAGGTAGATAAGAGATATGACGTAATATGAACATTATAAATCAAAAGTATAAAGAGTCCTGTGAAATGACCAAGATCAGAAGGCTTCTAACGGAATCAATTAGGATTAACAAATTTCAAAGAAATTGGTTTTTGTTCATATTTTGTCCAATTAATATTGAAGATGTCCATTGTTGCATATGATTGAGCAATAGTTTATATTCACCTAATCCAGATTAAATATGTAATTCCATTTACATAATTTATTTCTCAGTGATTTTGTTTCTACATGTACGTGTATGGCATTTTGACAAATAGGAAATTGAGACACTATCAAGTCATTCACCTATAGCAATTCAGCAATGTAAGCAGACAACATTTCTGTGTTGATACAGTGTTTTCAATAAAGAAATAATTGAAATCCATTTAATATACAATGTACATATATATTATTTTTAAAAAAAAACAAACTGATATGTAAACACATTTTTGATAAGGGAAGAGTTTTTGAAAGGGCAAACTGCAAGATCAGTCCTTTAAATTGTTTCTAATTGTTCATGAAACCCATATTAAGTTGATCAGAAAAAATCAATTACAATTTAAAACGTGTACTTGTATAATCCCTTTTATATATAAAATCTTGATGAAATTTTGGCCATTTTGCAAACCTGCGAACAACAGCCACTTTTGAACAACAGCCAGTTTTGCAAGTTATAAAATAGCGATATTTAGTGGTGAAGCAAAATACTCATCGGAAGAAATACTTTTCCCACGTAGTGAAGAATTTATTACCTATATATATACAGTAAAACCTCTCTATTACGACCACTAAAATGATGGCTAATTGATTGTATAAAAAACAGGTGACAGCTTAAAGCAAGGTGACAGTAAAACAGAAAGCTTCCATGGGAGCTTTCAATTTAACTGTCACCTTGCTTTAAGCTGTCATCTGTTATAAAAACCTAATAATTAATACAATTAAGTGGTTGTAATAGCGAGGTTTTACTGTACATGTTTACTAAATGAACGTTAATGAAAGTATTGTATAAAATTAACACTGAAAGGTGAATGTAGTGTAGCTACATTGATTGAAATTTCTTATTGGAGATTGTTGTTAATTTGTCATACGAAGAATGCAACAGCAGACTGGTTCAATGGTATACAGCCCAAAATAAGTATATATGTTATAAACAGTCACACTTTGAAACTATTCATTTCATGAAAAAACCGAATTTTCCAATCAGTTCATGAAAAGACTGAAACAAACCTTTCGTCATTTCACTAAATGTCTGGTTCGATTTTGGCTTCATACATTACATTGTAATGCCACTTGTTCACACAGTTTTTATTCGTACTCTATCCATACTCATAATCATATTTCACCATATCTAACCATATCTTACCCATTGCTCCGTGGCCTGTTTTATACCCCCAAGGTGGCTGGGTTATTAAAATATGTAGTTTCAGAATATGTTTTTGATTTATAGAATAATGGATCAGCAGCTTGTCTTACCAACCCTGTAAACTCAGATATCATATTATTAATGGACAATCGACTATTTCCATCCACGTTGGTAACAACGTGATTGGAATTAGTCAACTGACCAATTAACTTTCCACGAAATTCCTCTTTCAATGAATCTTTCCATTTGCATGAAAAATACGGTTCATCTGATGTAGCATACTGGGGAATGTTACTATCAAATACAAATGACAGAGGCGCGTGATCTGACCATTCATTGAAATCTTCCACAGCAAAATCAGTGGCATACCTGAAATCAGATTCTTTCAGCAATAAATAGTCGATCATGCTTGCCCCGTGCTTATTACAAAAGGTGTATGATCCTACATCACAATCCGTACCCAGTCTGCCATTAGCTATTCGTAGACCTGTAGATTTACAAAGTTCAATAATACTATGCCCGTGAGAATTACAATGTTTATCTATTGAGGTTCTTCCCATGTGCTTGTCGGGAACATAATTGGGCTCATCTAAATAATAATTTTCCCTGTCATATACTATGAAATCGTGTTTACTGCCAACCCGCCCATTAAAATCACCTGTAATAAATATTGAACCTAAATTTTTGAAATCACATATATCGCTCTGAAGGATTTGAAAAAGGTATACACTGTGTACATTATATGCAGGAGAATCCTCACACCAAATATAAACACCACAAATATAAATATCACGATCAAGATTAAAATAATGCCTACAAAGTTTTAACCATATAATTGTATCATAATGATTCTTTACTAAAGTAACACCCTTTTCTTTTCTTTTTTAGCATCTCATAGTATCGTTCTTATATATATAGCAATTCAAAACATAATCTCAATCAAAATAATTTTTGGATTCATATAATTATGTACACATGGAGAATTAAATTTTCCTTTTTTAAAAAATTCTTCCTTATTTCTCTCTCGTTTTCTCTGTGTCTCTGTCTGTGTCTCTGCTTGTCTGTCTGTCTGTCTGTTTCCGATTGCAGATGTCTATGTGTCTGCCTATTTGTCCGATCTGTCATTTCGTCTCTCTCTCCCTCTCTCACTGTTTATCTCTATCTCACTCCTTCTCTCTGTCTGCTTTTTCCCCCTCTCTGTGTCTGTTTTTCTGTCTCTTTGTGTGTCTCTCTGTTTCCTTCTCTTTCTCTCTGTCCATGTATGTCTATTACTCTATCTTTCTCTCTATTTGTTTTACTCATCTATTTCACTCCATCTCTATCTCTCTCCCTCTCTCTTTCTGTTTCTCTCTCTCCCTCTCTATCTCTTTGTGTGTGTCTCTATGTGTCTCATTTTCTCTCTCTGTCTCTCTGGCTGTGTATGTTTGTCTCTGTATCTCTGTCACCCTCTCGTTTTCTTTCTTTCTATCTCTCTCTTTTTTTTTCTCTCTCTCTCTAAGTCTCTCTCTCTCTCTTTAGATCTAAGACATAAAATATGATCATGTTTCTCTAATTTGAGAATAGATCTTTTCCTATATCGAATCTATATAGATATAAGTACTATGTATAGATCAATACCTAATCAAACGCTAGATTTATTAAAGCTGACTTATTTAACAGAAAATGGCATCATCCCGTTAAAAAATGGTTCGTTTCAACGAAACGTTTGATGTCAAGCTGTTGAGAGAGGTGTTAGCCCAAAACCCCTTCCAGAACAAAAAAAAGCTGGGAAAGTATCGCCGACGCAATAAGTGATGCAGACATGCCCATCGATGGAAGACGAAACGCAAACACAAAACACAAAAATGCAGAAAATTACATATCTTTTAAATTTATCTCAATTTAATTTCGTCTAAGATACAAAATGTTGGAAGCTTATTCAGATGCCGGGTTACCCGGCGTCTGATATGGCTCCAAACTGTTTGCAGGGCAAATACTACATTGTAGTTTTAGCGTAAACGCGATTATTTGGAAAGAATGACGTTTCTCCACTGTAGGCTACATCAAGGATTAACATGACACAGTAAATTAAGACCTACATCATGCATGATTGTACAAGTTGTCCAATTTCGGAACACGATTTAGAAAATACGTATATATATACATAATATGCACAGTGGAGAAAACGTTATTCTTTCCCGTTTAAACGCAAACGAAACGCAAACGCAGTGCATTAAAATGAGTAAAATGACAATTGTTTGACAATTTTGACGACTCATTTTAGACTGAGTGGTAAACAGTTTGGAGCCTGATCAGACGCCGGGTTACCCGGCGTTTGATCTGGCTCTAAACTGTTAGCAGAACAGAACAGAACGTTTTATGCAATCGGCAGTTACTTAACCCGCGGTTAAAATCAATTTTAAGTTTAAACTTTGGTTATGCAACCGTGTAGATCCATATCAAACACCAAATAATTTGCCATGCTTAAATTGGCTTTAATCCTTAACAGGCTATGCGCGAAATTTGTTAACAGTTTTGATCCAGATCAGACGCCGCGAAACTGAATCAAAACTCTGTGTCACTCATATGATCCAACTTTTCTTTAGTTTTAAAACATGAAATGAAAACCGAATTGCTCTTTTTCGCAGACAGTATATATTTAGCAGATTTTATGATTCAGCATGATAAGGGTTAAACGCTTTTCTCAATTTTAAATTAAACTTAATCACCCTTGAACATTTTAATTAACAATGTCAGTTTCCAATTAAGGCTTCCAAGTACAGTAATGATTATAAGGTTTGTTTTCTGCAATATTTGCGAAATGACAAGCAGTGCTGATACCGATCTTTCGGTTCCGTTAGAAGCCCCCAGAGATTGGTCTTAACAGTTTTCACAGGACTCTTTATACTTGTGATTCAATTTTTCCATATTAAGTCATATGAAGTCAGATCTCTTATCTACCTGTAAATGCCAAGTACCTAGACAGAACATATAGCGCAATATGATGTAACAAAACTCTTCCTCTTCCTCCGAAACTGGTATCCCGCTGAGAAAAACGCTATGCCTTTGGCGATAACTGCTATTGTGACGCGGTAAAGCACGGATTATATCTGGTGGTCAGCAATAACTGATAAAATAGATGTTTCGCTACCCGCACTTTGCGTATTTAAGCATCGTTACCTTCCACAGAATATTTGATTTACATTTGCCTACATGTAATATAAAATACAATACATATGGTTTAGATCCAGATCTCTCTTAAATATTAGATAAATGTGTGATAAACCAAGTCAGTTATAGTAGCGAAAAGGTGCAAACAGTGTGGATCCAGAACAAACACCTAGTGACTCTGCATTTGATTTTATCCTACGTCATTGCCAATATTAAATCATAACATAATAACCACCAATTCCAAGCACATGAATATCGCAGCATAATTAACAACATTAACGTGTTTCAAACAACATATGCAAGCTGTGTGGATCATGACCGAATACCGGGTAACCCAGTACCTCGGCATCTAATTTGCGTCTAGAATGATGGCAAATATTAATCATACCACCATAACCACTTAGCCTAATAGCCTATAATAATAAGTATTTCCTCCTTGTGAAAACAGGTGACAACTTAATGCAGGCAGGAAATTAAGCATGAATGCATCTCAAGGCGCATTCTATACTATACTTTCAACCTGCTTTAAGTGGTCATCTATCTAAGTTTACTGACCAGGATCAAAACAGTTTGAAATCAAATTACTATCGTACTTCAATTCATGTACCTAATTTTAGATTATGAAATAAGACAACATGTTTAACCCATTACCCCATAGACTGTTTCTCATATTGAATATAGATGTCCACTTAAAGTAGGTTGAAAGTGAAGCAGAATGCGCCATAAGGTAAGTTTCGATTTGTAGGTTCATCGAGAATTGATCTGCATATTTTTAATACGATTACATAGAGACTTTACAGGGTGATTGTAAATATTGTGAAATTGACACAGATTGGCTCTTGGTGACATATAACTCCGCCATTTAGATTGAAAGAACAATTTCTACGAAAAAATGCCTAAGGAAAGAAAAGGCCAGAGGTAAAATGCTAAAGGAAAACTGCCATATAAAGGGGAAAATAACAGAGGAAAAATATTCATAAAACTTAAATAACCTTTATCGTGCAAAAATTGTCATGTGTGTCAAATACATCGTCTGCAAGAAAAATCAATGTCAGTTTTTATGCCTTTTTAAACTGCAGAAACGGTGAATTTGGATAGAGTTGGGATCTAGATCAAACGTGTCTGATTTGGATCCAAACAGTTTGCAAATGTTAGCCAAGTCGCGCTTCGCACGAGGAGAGTAAATATGTTTTAATGAGTTATATAATTACTTATTAAGTACATTTGGTGGTCAAAACCCCATTAATACACCATTTTACGCATCTAATCTATTCCTTCACCGAAAAATTAGTTTAAATTTATACCGACATGCGTATGCAACCTTAAAAATATTTTTTATATTCTAGCAGATTGTAGCTTAAAGCAGACTGAAAGTAAAGCAGACTGAAAGTAAAGCAGAATGCATCTTAAGGTGCATTCTGCTTTACTTTCAACCTGTTTTAAGTGGTCACCTGTCTTCAAAACTTAAAGCAGACTATATATATGGGTAAATTGTTAAATCAGATATAAAATAAGAGGTTTTACAGATTGTTTTTGTCTGATGTGAATCCAAACCGTTTGCAAATGCTGTCAAAGTAGCCCCTAGCATGATACGGGTTTACAAAAAGAATTAAACTTTCAAACTTTTATTTATCATAATTGTATAAGGTTCACTTTACCATGAACAGCATTAACATTATACAAATATTAAATAAAACAAATATAAATAGGGAAGCCATTAGTTGGGAACACGCAAACTATTTGAATTTGTTGAAATTTATTTAAAGTCTAAATAAAAACTTTTACACTTGAATATATAGATGTTTATCGAAATTCGTTCCATAGATAGTAATATATGTATGTGGCCTGACAGATTAGATCATGACATGGAGGAATTATACCCTCCATGATCATGATCAGGCCCCAGGTGACTCGGCGTCGAAACCAGTGGGTCAGACAATACTATTAATGAAAAGGTGTGAAACCCTGCTGTTATTCCTTGTTTCACGCATGACATTTGACATGTTAACTCACTCAACCATGTGTCCATTTACACAATTCCAAATAAGTCTAGTCCTGTTTTGACATAGTTGATATGTTGCAAAAGTGACAACAGTGTTTTGACGTTAGGGGCTGCTGCTTGGAAAGGACAAGTGTACACTTCACATACACATGTTAGTGACACGTGTACTCTTGGTTTCTAATTTGCTGTCAAAAGTCTAATTTCAGATGGGATTCAACATTTTAAGTTACATGGTGTTTGATCTGAATATATACCATTTGTTAATACCACGGAGTACTCCGTGTTAATGCGGTTTCCTTAATACATGTAGGAATCTATATATCGGATCAAATTGAACGATAACCGTAGCATACTGCTACTTTTTGAAGGCTGTCAAAGTGTAACTGGTGACAAAAAAAAATGTTTTAGTGTGTGGTGCTTAGTTAAACATTAATAAATAGTTCTAGTGCATTTGTTCATGGAGAAAGGATTTGTTCGAGATGTGCAAATAAATGGAATTTGTGATAAAAAAAAAATCTGCCGCTGCTGATTACGTTCAAATCGATGGGACATGGACATATAAAATCTGCTACGATCGAGGTAAGGTTTTAAAAACAATGTATATTTTGTGTTCTCAAAACTTGTATTAGTTAAATACCATTATACCAGATTAATATTCTTGTAATATTATATTAAGCGTGCTAGAGGGATTAAATAATCGATCACTGCCAGGAAATGACAAATTTACGTGCTAACCCCGAACTGTTTGTAGCGATCGCCCCGAATATTACCTGATATAGCTAAACCATAATATAAACTTAATACGTTTGCAAAATCTTTACATTATTTCAGCTTGAAATAACATATTCAATCGTTATAAAGGAGGATGTTTCATGAAAAAATCCTTAAATAAAGTTGTTCTGAAGTCTGAAGTTTGTGGTTTTGGGTGATACGTGCCACTGGGTATTTTACTGCCACATACTCCGCTTAAAACAATTAATTATGTTTAATTTTTAAAAAAAATCTAAGAACTATATAAGAAAGAACTATGTTCAGTCTTTATTACATTAAACTGCTCCTGAAAAGGTGCAAGCGACATATAGATAGACGTTATACGATTCAGACTGACTTCCAAGATTAAGCACACGCACCTGTCTTTGTTAGACCGATTTTGATTGGTTCATTGTAAAATTGGCGAAATCTATAAATAACTGCTGCCTAGGCAGCATAATGCTGCTCGAGCAGCATATATGCTGCTCGGGCAGCATCTAGATGCTGCTCGGGCAGCATAATGCTGCTCGGGCAGCATCTAGATACTTTAGACCCCTTTGGTACAACTCGCAAAAGGAACTGAAAGGAACGAGCGTTTTGATCATAGGCATTCGGCCCGTTGGCTATGACACTACCCCTAGCTGCTATAACCCCCTCCACCACCACCAAACGTGGATAAAATACCCCAAAATCTATCCATACATTCAATAATCATCATAAAAGAACATTTCCTGAAGTTTCATGAAATTTAAAAAAAATTTTTTTTTTGCTAATTTATATAAGTAAAATAGTAAAGGCTGCCATGAAAAAGCGCCTTGCAGAAGCAACCCTCAAGTTCCCAACCCTGTCATTTTGTCAAATCTTGGACGATCTGGACAGATGATGGCTCATTGTTTACAGCAAACAGTTTTCTTTGACGATAATTGGTAAAAAATTCAAAGCAATCGGCGAACACGCGCATGGGGACTCGAAGGGTGGGGAGACCCCTTAGTCGGAAACTATCCGTCACGCAAAATTTTCCTAAACAAACGACTGGTTGCCCAGTCAAACTATTCTCATTCTAGCGAAACCGAGAACCAGCTTCAAAGCAGGAAATGACGCAAAAAGTCAACCGTCTCAATTGGTCGTATTCGAATCAGGACAACTATCGCGTGAATTGGAATAGTTGTCAACAAGTTCTATTCGAATCATCACTTGATGTTTTCCGTTGACAAAATGTTGTCAAACCATCAAATCTTTGACCACAATTTCGATTCGAGTCGGGTCAAAATTGTTGTCATCAGTAAATCTTCGCGCATTTGCTCCGCCCAGTTTTCGTTGACAACAAACTCGATGATTCGAATACGACCAATGATCATATACGTTTGTCAACAGACTTGAAAACGAAAGTTATCTAGAAATTTATTTCGTAACAGAAATGCTCATTTACCGATAATTCAAAAGGTATTTATAATATATTTCATTTTCTATTAATTACCCGTACCATGGTGTAATGCATGGTCGCAAATGCACTTGTTAATCGCTGAATCAGTGAATGACTGACGAACAAGTCCAAAAATTAAGGTGACAGAAGGATTCCGATATAAGGTGCCTATCGAACTTTTTATTTCTTCACTTGTGCTCGTGTCTTGCTTGGGCTGTGAGCTAACTTTCTTTGAACAGAACTGTTAAATGTAAATAATAAGCCATCATTTGTCAAAATCGGTCCAAAAATGACAAAATGACAAGGTTGGGAAGTTGATGGCTCTGAATACACATCCACCTTCTCATTGTATACATATATGATACGATTTTTTTTTTTTTTTTTAAACTTCTTGAAACTTCTTGAAACATTTGTTAAGGATGTTTGTTGAACATATGGATGTATTTTGACTCATTTTGAAAGATTTATGGGGGGGGGGGGGGTCATAGCTTACGCGTCGAAAACCTGTGGTTTTGATTGGATAACACTAAATGCTATAAATAACTGCTGCCTAGGCAGCAATATGCTGCTCGGGCAGCATATTTGCTGCCTGAGCAGCATATATGCTGCTCGAGCAGCATCTAGATGCTGCCTAGGCAGCATAACGCTGCCCGAGCAGCAAATATGCTGCTCGAGCAGCATCTAGATGCTGCCCGAGCAGCATCTAGATACTGCCCGAGCAGCATCTATACTTTAGACCCCTTTGGTACACCATAGTTATGCCCCTTTATTGTCAAAAATGGGCATTTTTAAAAAAAAAAACCAGAACTTTTTTATTTTTTATTCAATTGATTTCAAATTTGATATGGTGATACAATGAATGAAGTGACTTAATATATATTACGGGTTTTTGGTTTGACTCTGTATTTTCAGAGTTATGCCCCTTCACACAATTTTTTTAACAATATATTGTTTCCTGATAATAATTTTACTTACATTTTGTCTATTGTAACCAAATTTCATATTTAGCTTTCTCATCATACAGGGAAGGCACCTGTGAATTTTGGTTCCTGTTAAATTTCAGACGTTGGCGACTATTTTAGCAGAGTTATGCCCCCTTTATTGTCAAAAATGGGCATTTTTTAAAAAACCCAGAACTTTTTTCTTGACTATCGCAATACTATCGGGATAGTACTTGAGCTATCGCAATACTACAGAATAGTCTTTTTGAGATCGATAGTCGGGCCTACACTCCGGGCGACTTTTTCCAGTCGGCCTGAGTCTGGACGACTTTGACACCCGCCGGCCGTGACGGGCGTATTTTGCCGCACTGCGGTGCTCTTGTTCGTCTTGGAATGGCTATCCAGTGCCCTTTTCCCCCATATAACTTAATGAGATTGATTTGTAGCATATTTTGCAAAAAGCCGTTGAAGGAGATCCTTTAATCTTCTGAAGCCATCCTTAATCATTTGGATGTGTAAGCCAGGAAATATTAAATACAGACAACTGAAAAACATTTAACATTCCCCTCCTCCCGATGATGCTAGTACCATAGATAATAACAGTATTGCTGCTGTTGAAGATCCATAACGTGCAACAACTATTGCAAAGTAGCTGCTAGCAAAGAGTCTAGGAAGAGTGAAATTATCTAGACTCTGAGCTGTGCCCAAGACCATTATTCATGTACACAAAATGAAAATAAGTTTGACCTGATCAGAAAATTGTTTTGGGACAACAATGTTGCTCAGCAGTACAGCTTAGGCAGAACTAATCAGTCTCATCTTCTTACATTTGGATTCGCACCATACTTTAAAGACTTGCTAGTTGACACATTGAAACTTTGCCGTTTTATCACAGTAATTTTTGATGAAGCATTTAATGATGTGCTACAGAAGGAACAAATGGACATTCTAGTCAGATTCTTGAGTACCGATCGTGTCGTTACGAGGTATCTTTGTAGTGAGTTTCTTGACGGTGGAAAGGCAGATGACCTATTGTCAACCTCTCTGAATTAAGCACATATCAAATACTGCACTGAGGATGGACAAGCTTAATGTTTATTTGAAAGTCCAGAGGTTGTACATAGATGACAAAAATGTAGCATAAGGACATGCCAGATCTGATTGACATTGGAACATGTAGTCTCCCTGTAACTCTTGGCGTGCTGCAGACGGGGATGAAGAAGAGTGGTTGGGAGATTGAATGTGTATTGAAGTGTCTTTGAACATTATTTCATGACACCTATGCCAGAAGGACAAAATACACAGAAATCACAAATTCAACAGTGTTTCCTCTGAAATTCTTTGCAACGAGATAGGTAGAAGATGAGCCTGTGGCTTCAAGAGCCCTTGGAATTTGGCCAAACATTGTGAAATATGTTATGGTTACCCTGAAAAAAGAAGAGGTTGGAAAGTCCAACATGTACACCGTTTGATGCTGTTCGCGAGGTATTTGCTGATAAGCGCATGGTTGCTAAATTTGCGTTTTTCATATTCTTAGCAAAGAAGTTGAAGCCAATCCTAACTAAATACCAAGATGGTAGTATTATTTAGGAAAGGATGTTGCGGAAACCTATTGATGATTAAATGGAGCTGTTTGTAAAAGAGGCGGTCCTTGATCAGAACACTCATTATTTATCGCCTGTTTGTGCCTCAGTGCCGTAAAACCAAATTCATCATCATCATCATCAAATTTAATGTAAGCATTGTTTGTCATGAGAGGGATCTTGAAATGAAAATGGGTACAGAAAATGTCTGTCTCAGGTGTAATTCTGACAAAAAGAGTTAAAATGTTCTCTGAAGACAAAAACATGAACCCAATGCCTGTTCCAGATGAACTTAAATAACCTCACGCTCGTAGAACAGCAGCTAATTAGCTGCATTGAATCACGTATTAATGTCCATATTGTGTTACTTTTCCTCAAAACATCCATGAGCCGTCAAAAATCTTCCCAAAGATACCTTCTGTAATTAGTATAATAAAAGTAAGAAGGAATGGATCCAAAGAAACAAGTAAATACACTGTAATTCCAAGTCAGAAGATCAGTAGTGCAAAATGCACGGACGTGGCTGAAAGCAAATAACCCTGCATACTCAGACATAACAATTTCTGTCGAAAGATTACAACAGCTACCAGAAGATTCCTTAGTGCAAACTTTGTAATAGAAACTGAAACCTCCCCCCCCCCCCCCCCCCAAAACCACCTACAGAAAAGGACTCTGGACTCGCACTACTCCAAGTTGATCCAGGACAGGTAGATTATCTATCAGAATATGCAGTTCCACTATCAGACCAGCCTTTCAATATCAAAGAACAGGTTAAAAACCTATTGAAGAAGTTCGTGAACCTCAACATGGCCCAATTACAGCAAAACACAACTTTGCATGCATTCCATGGCCAACACAAAATGATCAACCAATGTCTGAATGTACCACTCAATATTTTTTACTGTTGCGTACCCTTGTTTAATTCCACTCAGTCTTGGTGATTACAATATAAACAGACGACAGAGGACATGCTCTTCAATGGCTGACTGGGCTGAACATCTCATGTGGTATAAAGACGCCAGATTTCCCCAGTATCCATACTTTAAGTTCGTTACACATAATATCATTATGAGAAAGAGAACTCTTGAACAGAGCGGCAATATAGTTCAACAGCAGCTTGGAGAGGAACAATTGTCACTAAATGAAACAGGGGAAACTCCAAAATGGTGACAATTCTATTGCGAAGAAAATTTTATACTTTGTTGCTTCTTTGCGAGGAATTTCACAATATTTTGGCTTACGATAACGGCAATTGCGTTCCCTGGTCCAATTCAATATAAATGAAAGAAAGGGACCATCAATTTTTACAACTGGTAATTGTGCAGAATACTATTTTTAAACTTCGAAACATTTGCTAGAACAATACAGTCTCTATTTGGTAATGGGTCCAGCCTTTGGTGTTGATACCTACTGGTATAGAATGGTGTTTGCCAAAAGCAGGTGTATGATACATTCGCATGGCTTATGCTGGAGGTTTTACAGGGAAACCCACAATTTGCTCTTTGAAGCAAAACAGCATGGTGAGGACGATGTTTCAGCAAGGCTCTCAGTTTGGGCAAAACAGTCGTTTGGACTCACTTCAATGCATCCCGCTGGAACGGATCTCCCAGAAGTGACAATAGGCCCCACCTGAGGGCAATGCAAATCCAACTCCAGATGAAGAAAATCCACTTTTTAGATCGTTAATGGATGTGAGTGACTGTTAGCGAAATTTTTTGAAAACAACCTCCAACTGACTAACAAAATTAATATTCATAGGTGTTCTCATACTGTCTTGGCAAAAAGATGGAACGACCAAGTCTGTAGAATGGACTTTGGCAGCCAAAAACATCCAGGAAAACCAAGAAATTATCCCAAAATTGTCAAAGACAGAAATGGGTCATTGCGCCTAGAAATGGAACGAGACAATCCACCTTTGACCCAGCATTCAGGATTTCATACACAGGGATGGCGAGCTAATGGCGATATCTCCTTGATATTGTCCAAAAGCCAACCTGATAATCCATCAGTAAATGAAATAATAACTACTGAAAAGTATGTATCGGCATATGCTTGCAAAGGCAACGAAAGCACTGGTGCAATGGTTGGTTTGTTCAATGATATTGTTGACAATGCCAATGACAACTCTGAGATCCAACAAAGTCAGTCTGCACCAGTATGGAGTCATCGTATGAGTTGCTATCTCTTTCCCTCTATAGTTGCAGTCACCAATTTCAATCTGTAAGTTTCTCTGAATCCCGAGTATAAGAAAGAACTGGAAAAACTTTTACAAAAGCACACCCCTTGACAAATACCTGGCAAGGCCTATACAATGCTCATTGTACAAGCATATTTGCTCGCAAGGTAGAGTGCTTGTATTGAATGGTTCTTCCATTAGGGATGCATGGAAATAGTGCAAATGTTATATCTGGAAGGACAATACATGACTTCCTTAAAATACCAGCAAATAAACAAGCCAGTAAGGAAATGAATCTCCCTGATGGTTCAAAAGGTGAAGCTAGTCAAGCAAACTGCACAACTTTGTTAGCAGTATGTGTAGACGAGAGATCGCTTGTTGGCTGCAACACTTTAGGGAGGATGGAGTTCCATTGCAGATTGGTATGTGCAAATCTGAGGCATTGGGAGGACACCCGGTAGTTGTTAACCTCCTTTATGCTCTATTTCTCTCCCTTCTTTTTTCTGTTCTTTCATCTTAGTCTTCCTTCTTCTTTTAAAGCTACCTACCTTTCAGAATGATCTAAATCAATTTAAGACATTATGAAAAGTAGAAGGTCCAAAGTCCTTGAAAAAGCTGATGGAAAGAAGAAACACATATTGTAAACAAATTACCCCCATATGGTTCTGGGGTGTGCCTAAATAGCATGAGAATGGGGACCACTTTCCACCCCGATGCATGCCTCAGCAGTTACTCTCACGCCTATCGAGAACAATTGTGGGTGGGTCCATCAAAGGACTGAGGAAATGTCTTTAATACAGTAAGTTATATTTCTAAACAGATCCGTTTAGCATTCTTATTTTACTTTGTAGACACAGGTTTGACCGTACACAGTTTGTACCTATAGGTCTATTAGATTATTTTAGCGTAAACGCGTTTATAATGAAAGAATAATGCCTTTTCCACTGTATGTGACTGCGTAGATTACTCTTGGTATAAGCGTATTCACACTTGAAATTTGAAGTGGAACATCCCAATAAAGTCTAGTCCATTGTGTACTGTTTAGTGTTGTTTATTACATGTAAATTTGCAAATGCCAAACAGTATAGACCCTGGTCAAATAGCTCATTAAGAAACACTCTAATGTGGGGGTTCCTTACTGTGTGCACAGGACCAATCTACTCTTCAACAGGTGCACTGTTTGTAAAGGAGGAGTATTCTTGTTGTTAATACTCAATGGGTTCGACTCAATTGAGCTTAAAACTTGACGGACGACAGACGTCGGACAACAACGGACATTGGCGATCATTATAGCTCTCGTTGGCCCTTCGTGCCAGGCGAGGTTAAAAGAACAATAGATTCAAAATGGCAATTGGCAGAATTTTGTTTATAAGCAGTAGCTTTTCATGAAGCATACACCTCCAGAATTTCTTCAAAGCGGCATGCTCCTTCTCGCTCCGGAAATTATTCATACACAACAGAGAGTGAAAGTAGATTCTACTAATATGAATAACATTTTTACTTCAGAATGTATAATTCATTCACTAAACGTTAAATATGTTCAAATCGTTTTCATCGTTTCGTTTAACACATTTCTCAAAATGAACCAATTTTTGATTTATTGGTGGTTATTGTCTTATTGATAATATCAGATATTGAGTGTGTAGTTTTCTTGAGCAGATCAAAGTCTTGGAAACTCGACCCTGAATACAGAGGTTTTAAAGGATTGAAACCATCAAAAAGGCTTATAAGAATATTGTATATACGTTGAATATTAATACAATATTACATGGTAACAAATTTATCTAACATATACTGTAGCAATTTAAATATATATGTAACATAATACTGACCATAAATATAACACAAAATGGTGTGTACTTAAAACACCTGGGGCCCGTTTTACTAAACTACTTACGCATTTTTTTTGCGTAAGTCAAAATTTTAAATTTTAATTTATATTTTTTATTATCACTTAGTAAAAACAGCCCATAGCCAGATCAGAGGACGCGCTTTAAGCGCGTCCTCTGATCTGGCTATTTGCTGTTTGCAAACGTTTATGATCGAAAAATAAGAGTAAAACGATTTTGACTTACGCAAACATTTTGCGTAAGTTGTTTAGTAAAACTGGCCCCTGATCATCAGAATGCAACATTTTATCATGCCTATCTGTTAAACTACAGTGCCCCTTCTCCACAAAAAACCCAATGGAAGACTAAGATTGTGTGTGTTGTTCGGAGGGAATCGTTCAAGGGAGGGAAATTGGCTTACATTTGCAAACAGATTTAATCTAGATCAGACTCCGCGTTACGCAACGTCTGATCCGGATTCAAGCTGTTTGTAACATTTCTTTTTGTTTTGTTATGCCGAAACGCCTTGTCCGTCCGTCGGTCCGTCACTCAGCCCGTCTTGAAAACTGTTTATGATACCATCTTCTTGGTATACATTTAGTCATTATCAATGTTATTTGGGGACACTCATTGACAGGTTTCATAACTCTTGCACCAAATTTGACAGAATTATGCCCCTTTTTAACTTGATTTTTTTGTCTCTTAATTGAGAATTTTATCTTTGAACATGCCATTTTCTTTAAAACTTTTCATGATATTGTCTTCAAACTTAGTACACATTATAAGAGTTATATTGTGAGACTTTTCATTAAGTTTGACAACTCTTGCACAAAATTTGACAGAATTATGCCCCTTTATAACTTGAAATTTTGTTCCTTAATATGCATTTATTCTTTGGACATGTCATTTTCTTGAAAACTATTTATGACATTTTCCTCAAACTTGGTACACATTATAAGTGTGATGTTTGCAGACTCTACTTGAAGTTACATAACTCTTGCCAACAAGTTACAGAATTATGCCCCTTTTTAACTTGATTTTTTTTTCTATTTTCTTGGAACATGCCATTTTTTTGAAAACTATTCATGATATTGTCTTCAAACGTGGTACACATTATATGTGTTATATTGTGAGACTTTTCTTCAAGTATGACAACTCTTGCATAAAATTTGACAGAATTATGCCCCTTTTCAACTTGAAATTTTGTTCCTTAATATGCATATATTATTCTTTCTACATGTCATTGTGCTGTTTGTGACAGGTCAGTTGGAGTGGGGGTATTTATCACCTTTAGTGATAGCAGTTCTAGTTTTTTCTGTCAAAATGTCCAATATGTGTCACTTTTAAGCAGACGATATTGAAGTCGTAAAAAAGGCTAGATATAGTTGTCTTGTCTGGGGCACAGCGGCAAGCGTTGATGTAAGGAGGTAACCTTTGTTCCGGAGGTCGTTGTAGCGAGGGAGCACTGCACAAGACTAAGTCAAAGGTAATATTAAAATACTATGGTTGTTTCCCCTTTATATGTAACACATAGTAATAAACAACAGGATAGTGAAAGCAATAATGCATGGTATGATAATGAATGTTTTGATAAGAGAAATTGTTTTTTATACATGCTAAACAAATATCGAATGGAGAATAACGATTTAAATAGAATAAATATGGTAAAGGCAAGATCAGAGTACAAAAGCTATATTAGGAAATGTAAATATGAATACGACAAACGCCAAACAGACAAATTTATTCAGGCAAGATTCCAAAACGCAAAACTTTACTGGGATATGTTAAAACAGGGAGCTGGTATAAAACAATCAGGCGTGAAGATTGATATTTTTGAGCAATACTTCAAAACGGTAAATAACCCAAACAGTCAATTTTATACACCAGATGATGATGTTCTATATTTCATGGAAAGATATGAAAATGATGAATTTGATGTTATGTTTCAAGAGTTAAATACAGTTATAAATGAAGAAGAAATTTTGAAGGGCATTAATGGTTTGAAGACAAATAAATCGGGTGGTCCGGATCTATACTTAAATGAGTTTTTTATACACGGTAAGCATATTTTAATGCCTACATTACATGTATTATTTAATAAAATATTTGATTTAGGCTACTTTCCAAATGAATGGACGAAGGGTTACGTTATACCATTACATAAAAAGGGTTCAATCAACGATGTTGATAATTTTCGCGGGATCACCCTCTTGAGTACCTTAGGAAAACTTTTTACTCGAATTTTAAATAATAGACTAGTGAATTGGGCAGAAACATATGGTGTATATGTTGAAGCACAAGCTGGATTCAGGGCTAATATGGGTACAACTGATAATATATTTGTACTCCATGGTCTTATTACTCATTTTTTAAACAGCGGTAAACAGCTGTATTGTGCATTTATCGATTTTTCCAAAGCTTTTGACTATGTTGTCAGAGATAATTTGTGGTATAAATTAATTAAGTTAGGTGTGCGTGGTAAAATGCTAAACGTATTAAAATCTATGTATACAACTGTGAAGTCAAGGGTAAAATATAATAATGAACTGAGTGGTGAGTATAGTTGTGCTTTAGGAGTTAGACAGGGTGAGTCTTTATCACCGTTTTTGTTCGCCATGTGTTTGAATGATATGGAAGACATGTTTGTTAGAAATGGTGTAGAAGGTATTGATATAAATATGTTCAAAGTTTTTCTGATATTGTATGCTGATGACATTGTAATTTTTGCTAGCTCTAGAGAAGATTTGCAAAAAAGTTTAAATGTATTGAATGAATATTGTTGTAGATGGAAACTAACAGTTAATACAGCGAAAACAAAAATAATGATATTTAGAAAGGGTGGTAGAATACCTCGAGATACTATCTTTACTTACAATGGTGATGTTATTGATATTGTTAGCAAATTTTCTTACTTGGGTATAGTTTTTACAACTGGTGGTTCATTCTCTATTGCACAGGCAACTATTGCAGGACAGGCTTTAAAGGCGTTCTTTCAAATGAAGAAGTATTTGTGTAAATTCACTACGATTGAGGTTAAACATAGATTAGATCTGTTTGACAAACTGGTGTTACCTATCTTAAATTATGGATCAGAGGTGTGGGGCTTTATGAAGGCAGATAATATTGAAAGGGTGCATCTTAAATTTTGTAAAGGTTTACTCGGTGTAAAAAGAAGTACGCAAAATGATTTTGTATATGGCGAATTAGGCAGAAAACCACTTAATTGCATTAGACATCTTAAATGCATTAAATATTGGCTTAAGATAGTGCAAAGCGATGAGCGTAAATATGTTAAGAAAGTATATGATTTAATGATTACAGACATTGACAAAAATGAAAGAGTTATTAACTGGGCTTCTTTGGTACGAGATACACTAAGTAGATTAGGTTTTTATCATGTATGGTTAGCTCATGGGGTTGGTAATATAAAACGCTTCTTATACGTAGTAGAAGAAAGAATACATAATGTTTTTTTACAGGAATGGAACGGTAGGCTCCATGATTCAAGCAGAGCACTTTTCTATAAAAATATAAGCAAATTTGAATTGCAGCCTTATTTATCTCTTTGCAAAATTTCAAAATTCAGACAGGCATTTTCAAGACTTCGTTTGTCATCACACAGGCTCGAAATAGAGGCTGGTAGGTGGAAAAAACCAGTAGCAACAGCTTTTGAAAATAGAAAATGTTCTGAATGCGATGTTTTAGAAGACGAGTTTCATTTCATATTAGAATGCAAATTATATATGGATTTGAGAAAGACGTATATTAAGAAATATTTCTGGAACAGACCAAGTATGCATAAGTTGTTATCCCTTATCAATTCATCAAAACAGTCAGAAGTAAGAAACCTAGCAACATACATTTACAAAGCTTTTGATGTCCGAAATGAACAACGTTATCGATAAATTATGAGGGCTCGTACAACAATTACAACATTAACGTTCTTTTGACAAGTAATAGTATCTCATAACTCATTTTAGCATTGTATTGCTATGTTATCATGATTGTCTTATATTTTGTATTGCATTAACTGACTGGTATATTGCCTTCACTTGAAACAAATTAATTCCTTCGTATCTTTCTTACAAGGTTATCAGCATAATGTGTGATGAAAGTAATGCAGAAGGCTCATATGGAAGCCTTCTGCATTATCTTTATTCCGCATTAAACGGCTATATTTTATAAGGATTTGATGTCAGCATAGTGCGTGACAAGGGTAACACTGAAAGCAACTACAGGAGTTTTCTGCGTTACCCTCTTTCAGCATTGAGAAAAAAAAAATTAATACAAATAAATATACATGTTATATAAAGAAAAACAGTGGCCGGTCTATTCCGATAACTATGTTTTTTTTGAATATGTGTGTCTTTTATTTACATGTTGAATATGTAAGTTGTAATAAACATAGTCTATTGTTGAAAGCGAATAATTAAAAGGAGAACACCCAGTTGAATTTTATAAAGCGTAGTGCGGCGCAGAAGTTTTGCAGAAAGTGCCGATGGGAACTTTCTGCATTACTTTTGCACAGCATTAAACAGGTTATTTTAAAAGGTACGATGTCAGCTTAGTGCGTAACAATGGTTTCAACATCTAGTTGGATTTTATTAAAGTATCAGCGTTGTGCGGCGCAGAAGTTATGCAGAAAGTTCCGATGGGAACTTTCTGCATTACTTTTGTACAGCATTAAACAGATGAATTTTAAAAAGGTGTGATGCCAGCTTTGGGTGTAACAATGGTTTCAACATCCAGTTGCATGTTACTATAGTATTAGCGTAGTGCGGTGCAGAAGTTATGCAGATAGTTCCGATGGGAACCTTCTGCATTACTTTTGCACAGCATTAAACAGTTGAAGTTTAAAAGGTGTGATGTCAGCTTAATGCGTGATAATGGTTTCACTAAATATGTGTGTATTTTGTTTAAATGTTCAATGTGTAAGTTGTAGTAAATGTATGTCTATGGTGAAAGAAAAGACAGTTAAAAAAGAAATCATCGTAGTGCGGCGCAGAAGTTATGCAGAAAGTTCCGATGGGAACTTTCTGCATTACTTTTGCACAGCATTAAACAGGTTCATTTTAAAAGGTGTGATGCCAGCTTAGGGTGCAACAATGGTTTCAACATCCAGTTGAATGTTATAGTATCAGCGTAGTGCGGCGCAGAAGTATTTAGAAAGTTCCGATGGCGACTTTCTGCATGACTTTTGTACAGCATTAAACAGATGAATTGCCAGCTTTGGGTGTAACAATGGTTTCAACATCCAGTTGAATGTTACTATAGTATTAGCGTAGTGTGATACAGTAGTTATGCAGAAAGTTCCGATGGGAACTTTCTGCATTACTTTTGTACAGTATTTAACAGTTGAAGTTTAAAAGGTGTGATGTCAGCTTAATGCGTGATAATGGTTTCACTAAATATGTGTGTATTTTGTTTAAATGTTAAATGTGTAAGTTGTAGTAAATATATGTCTATGGTAAAAGTAAAGCCAGTTCAAAAAGAACCAGCTAAAGGCGGTACGGAAGTTATGAGGAAAACTCCTATGAGAGCTTTTTACTTTACTCCATTACTTATAACCAGCATTTTGAAATTGTGTTTTATAACGGTGCGGTGTCAACTTGGTGTGGGACAAAGGTGGCGCAGATAGCGAATGTTTGAGTTTTTTGCGTTACCTTCATTCAGCATTAAAGATTCAGTGGTTTATATAGATAACTATATTTCATAGAATAAGTATATTGTATATTTATGAGGTCGGCAATACTGAATATACTTGAGTATATTTCGAATCGAAATTTACAAACTTGATGTTAAGGCTACTAGCAAAAGGAAATATTAGTGTCAGTATTGTTTAAACGTGCAGCTGACAAGAATCTTTGCTAATTGCTCAACAAAATAATTATATTAATCATTGTTAAATACCTTCTCCGCACTTGTGTTATATATGTATGTATTTTGTAATTTGTCATGTCATACTGTCAGTCATGTGCATATTTGTATGTGTATTTTTCCTCATGGGCCTTTAGGCCTAATGGAACTACTATGAATAAACTTATCAAACTTATCAAACTTATGTCAAAGGTTAAAGTATATAACCCATAAAATGTATCAAAGTTGTACGAAAACATTTATGCATATATATTCAAGCCTGTAAGTCAAAACCATAAAATGCATTTAATTTCTGATTTTTCTATCTAATCCAGTCTTGTAAATTTCTTTGGAATCGTCTTGAAAAGACGATTCCAAAGAGATGTCACAAGACAGGATTAGATGGAGAAAAACATAATAATTGAGACTTTTATAATCTGACTTGCGACAAAATGTGTCGTTTTATGAAAGGGTACCCTGGTCCGCGCCTGACAGCTCTTAAGATACAATGGCGGCAAGTATGCATACAGTTGAGAGGACGATATTCCTTAACCAAGACCTGTTTTTGCTCAAAGCCTATGCCTATTGCAAAGTTTGCAACTGGGCGTCTTAGCAGGTTCTTGACAAACTGTTTGCAAGTCGGATTAAAAGTAATCATTTACACTTGCAATTAGTTTTTTTTCTAAATCTAATAGCATCGTGTTGAGTTTTGTTTGAAAAAAAAAAGATAAAGTTTTTCCATTGTAACCTGTCTACACCTTTCGACATGTAACCATTTCGCTGCCAAGTTTTCTCGTCCGCTTTAAACCTCTTACCGCCAAAATATCGTCTGCATTGGAAGTGTCGTCTGCAATATTTTTAAAGTCAGCATTAGAGCTCCTTTGACTGGAGAAATTTGAATACGGGTGTCAAACTGTTTGGATTCTGATCAGACGCTGCGCAACGCGGCGTCTGATCAGGATCAAAACTGTTTGCAAAGTCGTCTTTTGGCGACGTTGGCAGTGAAAGAGTTAAAACATGTACATCACACCCTAGTGACGAGTATACCCTCCATAATGAGCTGGGGCCCGTTTTACTAAACAACTTACGCAAAATTTGCGTAAGTCAAAATCGTTTAACTCTTATTTTTCGATCATAAACGTTTGCAAACAGCAAATAGCCAGATCAGTGGACGCGCTAAAAGCGCGTCCTCTGATCTGGCTATTTGCTGTTTGTAGCAAGTGATAATATAAATATAAATTAAAATTTAAAATTTTGACTTACGCAAAAATTTTGCGTAAGTAGTTTAGTAAAACGGGCCCCAGGTGTGAAGAGTATAATTGTCATATGCGAACGATGACGACCCAGTGTTTTTCCTCCTTATATAACTGGTACCTATAAACGGAGTCATTCCCAATTGCCAAAACTGACCATTTGCCAAATTTGTGGTGATAAAATTCCCAATTCCAAGAGTTTAGATCAAGTAGAGTTTGTTTTAAGCATCTTTAAAACAAATCCTGCTTATGCCAGCTGAAGACCCATACCATTACAGAGGGTATAATGGGACCATTTATTGCTAGCAGTCAAATTCAGTTTGAATTTTATATAATTACCTGTTTGATATGGTCAATGCAAGATTCCCAATTTGACTAAAAACGACGCAAATTTTTCCCAATTTTACTAAAAACAACGCAATTTTTTCCCAATTAGCTTGGAACCGGAGTCATTCCCAAATGGCCTAAGAAAAACCCTGCGACCCGCTTCATGTAGAAGTCCTCTGATCAGTGTCTGCACTGGTTTTTATTTTGCAATACAGTAAAACCTCGCTATTACGACCACTTAAACCAAGGCTAATTGATTGTTTAATAGACAGGTGACAGCTTCAAGCAAGGTGACAGTGAAACAGAAAGCTCCATTAGGAGCTTTCTGTTTCACTGTCACCTTGCTTGAAGCGGTCACCTATCGTAATATATCGAATAATATCGAAATATTTACACCTGCAATAGACGAGGACATAGATCTAATTGAATATTGGAATAGTTATAATGTATAAAGTTTCATAGGTGAATTCATGAGTTCAAGATTATTGACTTTTACAAAAACTAGATCTATTTTCTACATGAAAATAAATAATATTGACACAAAGTTGGCCAGGACCAAGTTTTTTTTATCAAGTTGGCCAGGACCAAGTTTTTATCAAGTTTTGTCACGCGGCTTGTAGATCTAACTTGTTTACTTTCTGGTTGTGACAATCCTACTATCTTTCTACAGCGTATGTACACATTCAAACCTGTTTACTACGTAGAACATTTGATCGATGTCCTGTTCGTGTCATAATGATATTAACACCTTCGTTACCATGACGTCATCAATTTAAACAATTGTCGACTGCTTTTAATTCCAAAATTAAAATCTGAGGTAGTTTGACTTCAGAAATATTGAAATGAGTACCAAACTGTTTGGATCTTGATCAGACGCCGTGATACGGATAAGTCGGTGAAAGCGTAAAACTTCGCCCTTTCATCACCTACATGAGAGTTAACCTGATAGCATTGTTTCTAGTATTGAAGATATGTGACTACTTAAAGCAGGTTAACAGTAAAGCCGATTGCGCCCTAAGGCGCATTCTGCTTTACTTTCAGCCTGCTTTAAGCTATTAACTGCTAGAATAAGGAAAGTATTAAATATGACAGATATTCATTACGGTATAATTTGGAACTATTTCTTCAGCGGATGAATAAAATGAATGTGCTAAAAGTCGCTTCTATAAGGGACAGTGTTAAGAGTGAAGAAGAGAAGTACAGTGAAACCTCTGTTTTACGACCACTTAATTGTACTAATTATAAAGTGTTTCCGACAGATGAGTACTTAAAGCAAAGTGACAGTAAAACAGAAAGCTTATTTATGAGCTTTTTGTTAAACTATAACCACGCTTTAAGCTGTCACCTGCCTTTATACACAGTGTTTTTCATAGTAGTCGTAGTAGAGAACTTTGATATCGAGTTTTAAAGACTAAATATATGATAAATGTTAAATGCATGATAACAGTGATTCAGAAAACTCATGAGTATACATGTAAAGTTGTTTTGCATAAAGCTGAGACCTGTCTACACAATTTCTAATTCAATCTCCACCAGCATTATCAACTTAACTGAATTCAATTTTATTGGCAACCGGCAACATAGAAGTTCCATTGGCCATCACTGGCCGCTTAAAGCGACTCGCAACCAGATGGTGCATTTGCAAAAATGAAAGAAAATACTCAAATATAACCAAAAGGGTAGCATTATCGTGCAACTGGCATTGGAAAAATATGACCAGTCTAAAAACACCATCTAGAGAAGTCTTCAAATCTTAGTTTTTAAGATATTTTCCATCGTTTTATCCATATGGTCGAAAGACGCTATAGAAATTGATCACGGGTTCAGACATAAACCCGAGCCGAATTATGTAGTTGTATGTACTTTCCATCGCTACACACTGAACTACGTTAAATCGATCCCAGATATATGAATAGTTCCGTGGCACAGTGGGCTAAGCGGTTTCCTTATTTTGCCTACTGTCCGCCCATGCCGGGTTCGAATCCCACCAGAGCTCAATATTTTTTTGTATTGAAATACATTTTTTAAACAGAATGTCTTATCCTAAACTAATTCTTACCCGTTTATATAAGCGTTTGACACATATTTACAAATTACTATTTTTAATGCTAAATCTGGTTGCGAGTCTCTTTAATATCCAACACATTACTACACGGGTACTCCAACATGCTTATGCTGGAATTGTAATAGGTCGAATTTCGGTTAGGTCGAACTATTTACAAAGGGTCCCTTCAACTTCGAGGTAACGGTATTCGCCTGTATATCAAAAGTTGTGTCAAGTGTCACCTTACCTGCTTTTATATGATATACTAGTACTCTAAAGTCCAAAACCATTTACATGCATGGCATTGCCATAAATTGTTACATTAGAATCTCGGAGAGAAGACGTTATTCTTTCCCGTTTAACGAAACGCAAAGGCACTTAAGTGTAGAAACTTACATTTAAAAAAATCTAACTTTCTTCTAAACACCATCTGAATTGCGAAGAGTTTTGAGCCTGAGCAGACGCCGGGTAAGCCGGCGTCTGGTCTGACTCGAAACTGTTTGCAATGGAAATACGTGCAATAGTTTAAGCGTGTGTGTTGGAAAATAAATAACGCCAACTATAATAGGATTGTCACTAGGACTGGCCGGGAAGTCTTGATCCTATTGGATTAATAGCACATCCTCAGAGTGGCGGTGCTGATGGTGCTACATCTCCCGACACCCCTATGTCAGCCTGAAATATATAAACACTCACTTTAACACATTCAATCCCTGAAACGACTAACCCATTCACCCCTGAAAATTCCAATTCGAATAAAGTCTAAACCTTTTTTGACTATGAAGGCTTGGGTTTTTTTTTGCAATTTATTGAAAAATGACAGCGTGTACCCTGATCAGAGGGCTCATTTTTTTGGCATAGGACATGTGTACTCCTCATAGGTACATTGTATATACTTCGTCGCTAGGGTTGAATGTGTTAATTGACAATTCTAGTTGCCAATTAAGTCTAGTTTATTTATGATGCTTTAGATTTTTACGGAAACTGACAATGAGTGCAGACCCTAACCCATTCACCCCTGAAACGATAAATGGACAATTCTAGTTTCCAATCTAGTCTAGTTTATTTATGATGTTTTAGATTCTTTACTGAAATTGACAATTAGTGCAGACCCTAATCAGATGGGGTACAGTGGAGAATCTGTTATTCTTTCCCGTTTAAACGCAAACGTACGCAAACGCAAAGCGCTAAAACGTAGAAAAGAACAACTTTTGGACAATTCTGATATTTCATGTTTACCTTGGTGGCAAACAGTTTGGAACCTGATCAGACGCCGGGTTACCCGGCGTCTGATCTGGCTCCAAACTGTTTGCAGTGAAAATAATAGTTTTAGCGTAAACGCGTTTATTGGGAAAGAATAACGTTTTCTCCAATGAACCTCTTGTCTTGGTATACAGGTACTGACTTTCTAAATAACTAGGACAGGTATATTCGTCGGTAGGGTTCAATGTGTTATCACTTTCTCTGTCGAATGAGATGTAACACATTCAACCCTAGCGACGAGTATACTCGTCATCTACAAACCGTCTACCTGTGAGGAATTGTCCTATGCAAACAGGACCCCCTGATCAGAGTATACACTGTTTGTCATTTTGAAATAAATTGTTAAATTCAACCCTAAATAGTCAAAAAATGGACTTTACTTATTTTGAAATTGGAATTTTCCATTAAAAGTTTCAGGGGTGAACGGATTAAACAATTTGACTCATTCATTGCCTTATCCCGAGTACAATAATAGGCTATAATTGTTTGCAAACAGTTTGGATCCCAGACAGACGCCGCAAAACTGTTTGACAATCATTTCATTATTTCTTCAGTCAAAATACCTAAAATTTAAATTTGAGAAATAAAAGCAGACGAAATTTGCTGAAAATTGATGGCGTCAGAGCAGAGAAGGGACTTGAGTCTAATGTCTACTTAACCATGTTATTATCAAATTATTCGGGAGATTTTTACCCCTTCACTGCTTTATTGTCGTCTGCTTCAATATTGTTGTCTGCTAAACACGTTTCAAAGTTAGATTTAAGGTTGTATGACTAAGTATAAATCGATAAAGGGTGTCAAACAGTTTGGGTCCTGATCAGACGACGCGTTACGCGGCGTCTGATCAGGACCCAAACTGTTAAAGCGTCATTGAGAGTGACAGGGTTAAGAGGATACTGATATATTTCTTCAGTGGGGGAATAAATTATAGACATTTTCAAAGGCGTATTCATGTTGTGAAATGGTTACACCGAACCAACTCGTGTTCCTTCTGTTGAAATTCGTCAACTTCACTATTATTTTTCCCAATCAACGCGTTTACACTATAACTATTATTACCATTGCAAACAGTTTCGAGCCTGATCAAACGTCGAGTAACCCGGTGTCTTATTAGACTCGAAACTATTTGCTACCCAGATTAAAATAGTAAGAATTTTCAAAATATTTTCATTTTTCTACATTTTATTACAATGCGTTTCGTTGCGTTTAACCTATTATTCCATAAATACGCCTTTTTACTACTTTAATTTATTCCTACACAGAGCAAAACATTTCTAATTATACATTCATGAATATGTTTCATTAGAAAGCGTTTCTATATTCTTGAAGTATGTAGCTTAAAGCAGGCCGAACGTAAAGCAGAATGCGCCTTCATGTGCATTCTGCTTGACTTTCGACCTACTTTAAGTGGTCATCTATTTCAAACTAGAATCAGACTTCGGGATAGCAGGTTAAACGGGGAATAAAAACGTCCTCTCCACCTTAGTATAATCCTACCTTTTCCGGGTTTGAGACACAATCGGAATAACTTGGCGGTGGTGGTGCGGGGAAGTTCTGACTGGGGTATGGCTGCGGTTGCTGCTGTTGGTTAAGCTGAGCCTGAAGTTCGAGTTGCTCGCGCAGTAATCTGTTCTGCTCTTCAAGATCTCTAATTTGGTTGTCCGCTGACTGTCCCCCAGGGTAGCCTGAACCTGATTGGGTACCAGTCACACCACATGTCGCTACTGGATAATGGTATTGAGGCTGATTCCCGGCCTGTCCACCCACGGTGTAATTGTACGTGATGTTAGTAGGGGCGTGTTGAACGTTACGTCTAAACCGGCCCCTATTGTTCACTTTATAAGCAGCTAAAAGTTGTGAACAACAAACATTGTATATTGAAATCACTAGGATGGCCAAGGTCAAAAGAAGGCCGACCAGTATTATTGTAGCAAGAGTTTGGTTCTGGGAAATGTTCTCGTAATAGTTGCACCCATGTCCGCCATTATCACAGCCTTTCAATCCGAATGCAGAGACGAAAAATATTCCAAAGAAACAACTGAAGCCGGCCAACACTGTGAACGCAATTTCTGTCAGTATCTAAAATAGAATGTAAACAGAATCCCGATAAAGTATCCGATATTTTTCAACACAATTTCAATAACTCGAATTTGCTTAGGTCCATCATACATCATACAAATTTACAACTTAACCAATTACCCGATGCAATAGCAACCATATATTTGTTCTCAATCAGTGAACCGCTTTCGATGTATTTGATTCGAGGATCCGAGGTGTAGTAAATGTGTTTCAAACAAGACTTTTTATATAATGATATGAGATAAAAAAAATCAAGGCCATATTGACCTTAATATATTATATGTGACATCGCCATCCCAAGATGTATTCGTACATAAAAATTAAAATTTGGTAACCTTAAAATGTGGGCTAGGAATATGCTAAAGGTAAGATGTTTTCTGTACTTGAGGTCAAAGGTCCAGTCCATACTGACACGAAAATATGAGGCACTCTATTATTTCATAATCTACTTGCACCCTGAATTTTTGTATCCCTAGCTGATATTTTACCATTCGAAATCTACCCACACACAAAGTTTTGTACTCCTTGCTTTGAATATGTCCTCCCATGGGCTGCCATAAGTTGATCATGAAATATCCAAAGATTTCCAAATTGTTCAAGCGAACTTATTTAAAGCATGTTGAACGTAAAGAAGAATGCGCCTTAAGGCGCATTCTTCTATACTTTCAGCCTGCTTAAACTGCATCCCGCTAGAATAAAAGCCCGAAGATTTCGGCAGCATCCGGAGAAATGGCAGTCCTGTGTCTTCCGGGCATTTTTTGTTCTGTGAACAGCACTATTGAGTTAGAGAGCGGACACGTCTTCCCCAACGAACAGACAGACAGCCGGACAGCAGATAGACATCCTAAATCAGTCTTATGATGAGCGTAGAAAGTTGAAAGTTATTTTACTTACAGTTTTTCTCGTAGAATTCTGGTCTGGATCATCTTGGTTAAATATTTTCCAATTTACACCGGCCGCCAAGCCCGCTATGATCAGCTAAAAATGAAACAAACATAAAACATAATATATTTTTCACCCTGTACTACTGCTGTAAATATCATGATAATATGAAATAATTGATTTTATTATATACCTATCTACAAAACAGGCAAATACAAGCCCCACAATCTTTTTCCGTATCAGATGGTCCGTATCAGATGGCATATATGCTATACGGTATTGCCGGTACTACTTTTATGCTACACAAGTTATACACAATCGATGTATATAAAGAACCGGTGCGCATGACGTTTCGGAATTCCCGATTTTAATGCTATTTTGAATAACAAGAAGACCTTGAACTTGCTTACGTTTTCTCCGTCTGCTGTCAAACAAAAGAGAAAATGGAAGGAATGAAAGAGAATTACGGGAACTTCCAAATAGAATTAAGCTTAAAACAGTTCAAGTCATACTCTAATACGCTTAAATGAAGGTTATTTGAGTGAAAAACACTGCTCAATCGAGCCGATAAAAAAATGGCGGACTTCTACAAAAAAGTCATTATGTATTAATACGCACTGGCGGTTTAACATATGCATATGGTTATTCGGTTGAATATATAGCGTTTCGCAGATATAGTCCCGATGTTAAGCTACTTTAAATGGAATTTTATAAAAAAAAAAAAATTGAAATAAGGTATATAATAAAAGGAACATCACCACAGTGTGTGATCCGGGCTCTTGTATCAGTTCTCGTTGGCTGTGTATTCCAGATCACACTCGAGGCTTCGCCTCTCGTGTGATCTGGAATACACAGCCAACTCGGACTGATACAAGAGCCCGGATCACACACTGTGGTGATATTCCGTTTTTATCAGACAGTATTGTTTCCAAAAGATGCAAAAAATGTATTTTTACTTGAATGGAAAACAGTTTAGTGTCTGGTCAGACGCAGTGTTTGCCGGTGTCTGATCTAGCTCCAAACTGTTTTCAATGAAAGAATTTCTTTTAACACATACGCGTTAATTAGGAAAAACTAACGTCTACTTCACTGTATTATGTCATCTTCTATATTTTAGCTCAATTTACAATCAAAACCATAATGGGACAGAAAACTTAATAAAAGTTATCTATATATTTCATTTACAGTTTTTTTGTTTTTAATCCACTTGGACCCATGATCCGATGTAATGAACTTTGGCAAACAGTTTAGACTCTGATCAGACGCCACATAATTCAAAGTCTATGAAAGTCTGTTTGCTGAGAGAAATTTCAGTATAAATAAGGCACCCTTCACGAGATATAAAAATGGTCTAATATACATGTATAAGCATGGAAGAATCCACTGCGCGCAAACAGGATAAACATCTTGACTGACAATACATTGAGTAGATTCAATGTAATAACATCAGCCATGAGTTCAGTAAGGAAATCGATGGCCTTCGTTTGCGAGCTGGCTACCGGTCTGAAATACAGTGGAGAAAACGTAATTCTTCCATTTAAACGCAAACGCATTGCAATCACAGGGGACCGTCACAACAGAAGTCTGAACCCCAAAAGAAAACAAAATGTATAAACACTAGATATGTCTATAGTCAAACAACTAGGTCTGACGTGCAAAGGTCAGTCGAGTCCATTTTTTAGGGATAACAGCATTACGCATGTTCTCGGACCATTTTTAAACAGTCGAGTTTAGTATATTAGATACAAATGAAAGCGGAATTGTTGTGAGCAGTTTAACGCAGTAGGTAAAGTGTAGGTACGCAGAATGCATTGAGATAATAGTATTTTTGTTCAGCGTGGGTTCGAATCCCGCGTCAACCTCAATTTTTTTTTAAAATCTAGAATGAATAGTAAAACATTATCTTATTCCATACTGTATTATACTGACTGTTTATGCACATGTTCTTCAATATTGGGGAAGGGTGCATTAGTTTGAGTTCGAGTCCTATATTAGCCATATGTTCAAAAACAAAGGGATGATAAAATACAAATATCAATACAAGTTTTAGTTGTTTTATTCAGGGGCTTTCCGCATTACTTTAATGCAATTTATTTATGCTTTTCGGTGGATTACCACGAAATAGCAGTGGATGATCACTTGGTAATCCACTGCAGTGGATTATCACCAATCGCTTTTTATTATGAATTTTCCCCGTAGGGCTCCCCAAGAATCGTAGTCAATCGTGTCTTATCGTTAAATTCCGGCAGTCCGATTTGTCGCGAACTACTCACCGGAAGAGCACGAATCCAAACTCGGGAGCAACGAGTGACGTCATTATACCGCCAACTGTCACGCGCGTGTGTTCGACATAAAACGTGGGGCTCAACACGGGATAAATAATGTACGTTCGCTTTCAATTTTTAAACAATTTCGTTTAAAAAGTGGCTTAAAAGCATAAATAAATAGAATAACTGTGTTTTTTCAGTGTAAGATCGAATTTAATCCATTTCGTGAACATCAGACTGTTATATTTTCACTCGTGGCTTCGCCACTCGTGAAAATATAACGTCTGATGTTCACTCAATGGATTAAATTTCGATCTTACACTGAAAAAAACAGTTATCCTCTATGTAATTATAGAATATCCTTAATATTGTTTTAGCCAAAAAATATTTTAGGTTGATGCAAGACTCGAACCCGCGCTTGATAAAATGTTTCTCAATCATGCTACCTTTTAGTCCTACGTCTTATCCACTACGCTATGTTTCCGATAACTAATTCGCTTATTGTTTGTACAAATAACTAAAACTTTTCATTTAAAAGTTGCCACGAGGATATCCGAAATGCTGATATCCCTTATAAATGGACCCCGTGACACGTCTAACCTAGTTGTTTGACTATATCTATATATCTTGTGTTTATACATTTTTTTTCTTTTGCGGTTCAGACTTCTATTGTGACGGTCCCCTGTGATTGCAATGAAATATAAAAAATAAACAACATTTTTGACAATTCTGACTACCAGTTTTATTCTGAGTAGCAAACAGTTTGGAGCCTGATCAGAAGCACTAAAATAATAGTTTAAGCGCAAACGTGGTTATTTGGAAAGAAAACATTGTCTCTACTGTACTCTGCATGCTGCACACGGGGCACAAACTGCTAACCTAATTAGCAAACAGTGGTAACTGAACACGCTACATGTCACGATCCACATGTTTTGGTCAGTATTATAGAACGGTTTTATTGACTTGGCAGGGCGGAGCTAACCTTTGGCAAAGATAAACTTATTTACTTTTGAGTAAAGGGATGATAGGTAAAGTTCCGAATTATATCATTATTGTCCGATACTTTCAACATGGAGAAACACACTTTATACGTGCATCCATATCCACGTCAAATAGGTATGTACAGTGCTTCCTTTCTACAAGAACACCCAATGGGAGACAAAGAGCGCGTGTGTTGTTCTGAGAAAGTTGTTAAAGGGAGAGAAAATTAAGACTTTGTTTACATTTACAAACAGCTTGAATCCATATCAGACGCCGCGTTACGCTGTTTGTCATTCTTCATTATATTCCTTCTGTCAAGAAAAAAGTGTTGCTTTACATAATTGATTTACTTATCATAATTTGACTGCCAGCCTTACCTCGATAAGTCAAACCAGCTTTTAAAAGGCGAACTAAGCCGTGTTTCAAAATTAACCCATTGAACCCTAGCATGAGTCAAGTATGATTGTCATGTACAAACAGTTTACCTGTAAAGAGTACAGCTGTCCTATTCAAACAAAAAAGACTAAGGGTGTCACGATACGCTAACGATACGATACGTATCGAGATACGACACGTACCATGAATATTCAAAGCCTGTACCGTAAACCGAACCGTGATCAATGAACCGCCAAATACCGGCACACGGAGTACCGTTGCATCCTTAGTAAAGACCCAGCTCAAAGAGATCATGCATGAGCCCTCGGATCAGGGTCTGCCTTGTTTGTTATTTTAGAAAATAATATAATTCCATAAAAGGATTAATGTCAACTCAAAGCCATACATGTACTATGATGCTTCCTCCCGTCCTTGCGGTTGTGTCAGCAACTCTTTCAACACCACGGACCTGTTTACAATAAACTCATAACATTTGCAAACAGTGCAGACCCAGATCAGCGCATTCACTTGCTGTTTATTCATTTAACCAATAGACGCGCCTTTTAGCGCATTTTATATATTCATATACAGAAGAAAATTGTTCCACTTTATAGTTAAACACAGTTTATACAGTCATCACCATGTGTCATAAGCAATATAATTCTATATCCTAGCTGATGTGAGCTAAAGTCCTGCTGAAAGTAAAGCAGAAAGCGACTTAAGGAGAATTCTGCTTTACTTTCAACATGGTTTAAGCGATAACATGTCTTCAAAATAAGAAACATGGGGTAAAGTGATGTATAAAAGTTCTACATACACAGCTGCCCGCAGCAAATCCACCAATATAGTACGGAGGCCCGAACGTGTCCTCCTGCCCTTTTGTGTATCGCACTCCCTGTGTCCCGCATATGATCAGTCCTATACCAAGGCCAGATTTCAGAAAGAACATAATAATATAGTAGGTGCGTATCTTGCTCCTGTTAGCATTGCCTGTAAAATAAAAACTCGATTAAGTATACACTTAAACTTACCCTGTGTTACAGTGGAGAATCTGTTATTCTTTCCCGTTTAAACGCAAACGTACGCAAACGCAAAACACTAAAACGTAGAAAAGTACAACTTTTTGACAATTCTGATAATGCATCTTTATCTTGGTGGCAAACAGTTTGGAGCCTGATCAGACGCCGGGTTACCCGGCGTCTGATCTGGCTTCAAACTGTTTGCAGTGAAAACAAGAGCCCCATGGGGCATATTCGCTCACCTGAGAATTATTGGAACAAGAGGGCCAGAATGGCCCTTGATCGCTCACCTGTCCATGGTGACACTAGGATGGGTCACTTGATTTCAGAAAAAAAGATTGGTAAAAGGTGACCCCAAGGGCGGGGCAAAATTTGAACAACTTTGATAGAGGACCTGTAGATGATGTTATGTGCAAAATATCTAAAATCAGTGTGCTATGGTTTCAGACAAGAATATTTTTGAAGTTTTCATTGAAAAAATCTATTTTTAGCTCGGGTGACCCAGATATGCAACAGACCAGAACCAATTCATCAATATATGTGAAGGACCTCTTGAAGTTACACCATGCCAAGTATCAAAGCTCTGGCCATATTGGTTTCTGAGTAAAAGATGTTTGAACATTTCACTATGTAACTCTATGTAAAACGGTGACCCCCCGGGGTGGGGCCAATTTTGACCCCAGGGGTAAAATTTGAACAATTTTGATAGAGGACCTGTAGACGATGCTATGTGCAAAATATCTAAACTCAGTGTACTATGGTTTCAGACAAGAAGATTTTTGAAGTTTTCTTTGAAAAAAATCTATTTTTAGCTCCGGTGACCCAGATATGCAACAGACCGAAACCTATTCAATAATATATGTGCAGGACTTCTAGAAGTTATACCATGCCAAATATCAAAGCTCTGGTCATATTGGTTTCAGAGAAAAAGATGTTTGAACATTTCACTATATAACTCTATGTAAAACTGTGACCCCCGGGGCGGGGCCAATTTTGATCCCAGGGACAAAATTTGAACAACTTTGATATAGGACCTGTAGACGATGCTATGTTCAAAATATCTAAGCTTAGTGTACTATGGTTTCAGACAAGAAGATTTTTTAAGTTCTCATTGAAAAAATCTATTTTTAGCTCTTGTGACCTAGATATACAACAGACCGAAACCAATTCAACAATATATGTCAAATACCTCTAGAATTTATACCATGCCAAATATCAAAGCTCTGGTCATATTGGTTTCAGAGAAAAAGATGTTTGAACTTTTCACTATATAACTCTATGTAAAACGGTGACCCCCGCGGCGGGGTCAATTTTGACCCCAGGGGCAAAATTTGAACAACTTTGATAGAGGACCTGTAGATGATGCTATGTGCCAAATATCTAAGCTCTGGCCCTTTTGGTTTTTGACAAGAAGATTTTTTAAGATTTCCTCATTTTTTCACTTTGGTTGCCATGGCAACCAGAGTTCTGCATTGTTTCAAATTCTTTGAACAACTTTGAAAGAGCTTGACCCAAGGAACATTCCTGTGAAGTTTGGTTGCAATCCAGCCAGTGGTTTTGGAGAAGAAGATGTTTGAAGAAATTGTTGACGCACAACGCACGACGACGGACGCCGGACAAAGATCGACCACAAAAGCTCACCTTGAGCACTTTGTGCTCAGGTGAGCTAAAAATGGAGATATTGATTTATGTCCAGGACTGACCTAGATATGCAACAGACCGGAACAATTTGAATAAAATATGTAAAGTAAATTTAAAAGTGTCACCATACAGAATATAAAAGCTCTGGCCTTATTAGAGTCAGAGAAGAAGATGTTTGAAATTTTCTTTACATAACTCTATGTAAAACAGTGACCCCTGGGGCGGGGCCAATTTTGACCCTAGGGGCATACTTTGAAGAAACTTAATAGAGGACCTGTAGGCGATGATATGTGCCATATATCTAAGCTATGGCCCTTGTAGTTTTAGACAAGAAGCTTTTTTAAGTTTTCAATGTAAAAAATCTATTTTTAGCTCCTGTGACCTAGTTATGCAACGAACCAAAATCATTTGTACAATTTTGGTATAAGATATCTAGAAGTGTCACTATGCCAAATATCAAAGCTCTGGCCATATTAGTTTTAGAGAAGAAGACGTATGAAAATTTCACTATATAACTTTATGTAAAACCGTGAACCCCGGGGCGGGGCCAATTTTGACCCCAGGGGCATAATTTGAACAAACTTGATAGAGGACCTGTAAGCGATTCTATGTGCCAAATATCTAAGCTCTGGCCCTTGTAGTTTCAGACAAGAAGATTTTTTAAGTTTTCATTGAAAAAATCTATTTTTACCTCCTGTGACCTAGTTATGCAACCGACCACAACCATTTGAACAATTTTGGTAAAGGACATCTAGAAGTGTCACCATGCCAAATATCAAAGCTCTGGCCACATTGGTTTCAGAGAAGAAGACGTTTGAAAATTTCACTATATAACTCTATGTAAAACTGTGACCCAAGGGGCGGGGCCAATTTTGACCCCAGGGGCATAATTTGAACAAACTTGATAGAGGACCTGTAGATGATGCTATGTGCCAAATATCTAAGCTCTGGCCCTTGCAGTTTTTGACAAGAAGATTTTTTAAGATTTCCTTCTTTTTTCACTTTGGTTGCCATGGCAACCAGAGTTCTGCATTGTTTTTAATTCTTTGAACAAATTTGAAAGAGCTTGACCCAAGGAACATTTCTGTAAAGTTTGGTCGAATTCTGTCCAGCGGTATAGGAGGAGATGTCATTTGAAGCAATTGTTAACGACGACGCACACCGCACGACGACGGACGCCGGACACAGGGCCATCCCAATAGCTCACCTTGAGCCTTTGGCTCAGGTGAGCTAATAATAGTTTTAGCGTAAACGCGTTTATTCGGAAAGAATAACGTTTTCTCCACTGTAGGAGACCACTGCATAAAGGTATACAATAAAACCTCTCTATAACCACCAATAAAGTAAGTGAGGTATTTTGTGTTTAAAAGGCAGCTTAAAAGAATGTACATTAGAAAGTTCTTTGTCTTGCTTTAAGCTGTCAACTGTATTTCATTCAAACTTAGTGTAATTTTAGTGTTCGTTATATAGAGAGGTTTTACTGTACATGCTGATCTTAACATGAAACCGTTTAACTCATAAAATCTCCAATGAAGAGCATAGTTCATTTTATACAGGCATGAATATGCACCATAAAAAGGCTTCTACATGTATATCGTAGCAGATAGCTTAAAGCAGACTATTCAGTATTGAATAAAGAAGCACCAAGATAGCTAACGACACATGCCTATTAACACAATAGTAAACCAGACAACCAAATAAAAAGGACTATTTTCAGTATTTCTGTTGGCTTTGATTTGCGTCCGTTTCTGCCAAGTGTGTGCTAATTGGACACCCCTAAGAGAGGGAAGCGGCTACAGAGGAACCCGGGGCGATGCCCTATTCATTATCGATATCATGCCGTCGAGCCCTCTGATTCTTTCGCGTGCCCAAATCACTCATACATGGGATCTCAGTTTCAAAGTGGGACATCCGTGGCCTAGTGATGTAGTCACGTTGATTCACATCACTGAGTTTTTCACCGCTGTAGGTTCGAATCCCAGTTTAACCATTCGGATTATTTAGTTTGAGAAGCCTTCCTGCTGGCTAATGCGGAAGATCAGTGGTTCTACCCATGGAGTTGCCGATTTCTGTCTGAAACAGTGCATAAAGGGCTGTTGGGGTCTTCCTTCACCTGTAATTAGCTGGCCATCGCGTAAATCGTAACAAATAACCAAATAAAACTGTTTCACTCATACACCTTTGAAACTTTTAATGGTCAATTCAAATTTCAAATTAATAATAGTCCATTCTTGACTCTTAAGGGTTGAATTTAACAATTAATTTCAAAATGACAAACAGTGTAGACTGTAGACCCTGATCAGGAGCCCTCTGATCAAGGTATACACTATTTAAATAGGACATGTGTAATCCTCACAGGTACACCGTTTGTGAATGACGAGTATACTCATCGCTATAGGGTTGAATGTGTTAAAGTCTCATCCGAAAGACATATATCATTACTGCTTTTTGCATTTCGACATACACTTTTTAATGGTCGCTTGACCCTTGCCCTGTAGCTTTTTTTCAGTATTGAAAGTAGATTCTAGATAGTTGCTTAAAGCAACAATACTCCGTCTGTGCATACACACTCAACGGTAGACAAAAAACTGTGTGTGCGTGTGTGTTTGGAGGGCGTTGTTATAGGGAGGGACATTTAATACTCAAAAAGAGTGGCACGGATTTATTACTCCATAACAGTGTTGTGCACGACTTGGTTAACATTTGCAAAAAGTTTGAATCCAGAACAGACGCCGCGTTACGCGACGTCTGATCTGGATTCAAACTGTTTGTCACTCGTCATTGTTTCTTTAGTCAAAAATGTTCAATAAATTCGCAAAAAGACAGCAGCTGCCAATTTGAAGCAGACTATATTGCAGTAGTGAAGGCCGGTGTTAGACGTAACTGTCTTGTTTGGGGAACAGTGTCAAGCATGGTTGTAAGGAGAGAATCGTTGTTTAGAGGGCCGTTGTATGAAGGGAGCACTGTACCTAACCCCCTCTTACTCTACATAATTTTATGACGCTAAATGACCGTCCCTCTCACACTCCGGAACTCACTCTCACATTCAATCTCTGCTCCTTCCACGCTCAATCCCTCCTATTTCATTGTCTAAGTATTGGTCCATACAGCGACCATGTATGATGCCCGGTACAGTGGAGAATCTGTTATTCTTTCCCGTTTAAACGCAAACGTACGCGAACGCAAAACACTAAAACGTAGAAAAGTACAACTTTTTGACAATTCTGATAATTCATCTTTATCTTGGTGGCAAACAGTTTGGAGCCTGGTCAGACGCCGGGTTACCCGGCGTCTGATCTGGCTCCAAACTGTTTGCACTGCAAATAATAGTTTTAGCGTAAACGCGTTTATTGGGAAAGAATAATACATTCTCCACTGTAACCCCCTCTTACTATACATAATTGCCCGGTAGTTAATATACAGTGGAGAATCTGTTATTCTTTCCCTTTTAAACGCAAACGTAGGCAAACGCAAAGCACTTAAACGTAGAAAAGTACAACTTTTGGACAATTCTGATAATTCATGTTTATCTTGGTGGCAAACAGTTTGGAGCCTGATCAGACAATTCATGTTTATCTTGGTGGCAAACAGTTTGGAGCCTGATCAGACGCCGGGTTATCCGGCGTCTGATCTGGCTCCAAACTGTTTGCACTGGAAATAATAGTTTTAGCGTAAACGCGTTTATTGGGAAAGAATAACGTTATAAAGCGTTGTTCCATAACCCTTTATCTCCTCCTCTCTTTTATCACAATCTCATTTCCTTCTTCTTTCTCTCTCTCCCCCCACTCACTCCCTTTCTCTCCCTCTTTGTCTCTCGCTCTGTCACTCTCTATTTCTCTCTCTCGCTACTTTTAGGCCTACTATCCCACTTAATTTCCCCTCTCTGTCTCTCTCTGTCCCTTTCTCTCTCTCCCTGTGCCTCTCTCTATCGATATACATGTATGTGTCTCCCCCTCTCTTTCGTTGTCTCACTGCATTTCTCTCTCTATCTTTCTCTTGAAAAATCGCGCTCTCATTCTGCCTTTCAGACTCTCTTCCTCACTTGTCTGACAGTGTAGACATTGCCTTGATCAGAGACTTTGATGACGACCAGGCCAAGCTTAATACGCGTGTACTGTGTTTTCTCGTGGCACCGCTCATTCATGAATGAATATATCTTTTATATCTACATCTATACGTTTGACTCTTAATCATTATGTGATCTCTTCGTGCAAGTTATAATTTCTTTTTCTTTGTGATAAAGAAACCAGAGATAATCAATGATAGATAACGGCAGTTAGATCTTCACTAAATCATTTTAGCAAAATGAAAGTAGATTAAAGGAAAGAACTTCCAGGGGGAGAATTCTGTTTTTTTTCTTCAAATTGCTTTAAACTGGCATCTGTTCTCAACACTATCAATGCGCACACTCCGCACAGGGTAAGGCGAAGCTATTGTATATATATCATCTGTACATGTATTGTCAATTTGTACATCAGTTTACTATTATCATGTCTAGACAGTGTAAGGAGAATAGAACTATAAAAACTAGAAGCTACAGTACTTACCGTTGTTAGTATCCATCCTTTTCGTTTACAAGGTAGATCTAGTAAGTAGTTCCGAAGCTCGATCCCTACGCTTTTAAGCCGGATCTACAGTACCACAAAACCGCATATATACCCATCCTACACGGTCTTGATGTAGTCATGCTTCATGCACACTTGTTACTTGAAGAGTCCTATGTGTTAACACAATCATGAGTCTGTGTAGCGGACGATTCGATTTAAGTAGCATATGCATGTAGTTACTAGCTAGAGGCATTGATATACTAGACTAAAAATCGTTGACCCTTTGAACCCTAACCACGCATGTGCACTTCCTTTACAATCCGTTTATATGTTAAAAGTACACTTGTCCGATACAAACAGTGGAACCAGGTTAGAGCGAACCGGGAGATGAGCCTTCTGATCACAAGACAGCTCTTCGAAAAAAGTGGCTAGATCTAGTCTTAATTGGAACTGGAATTATCCATTTGATGTTTCAGGGAGGAAAGGGTGAAATAAGCGTTCTCCTATAAAGCTGGGTAAATAGATAAGACCAGTTGATAATTATAGTATCCTGCTGATACTATTTATAGACATTGCCTGCGGCTGATCAATAACGCTGAGTCAGGTAACAGTCAAGGTAGATAACATTCACAACTGCAACAGGTAGTCTACCTTAGTAGCGATGTAATAGTGAACATAACCCAACAACAACAATAATGGTAAGAAGTAGAAGAAAAAGAAGAAGAAGAATCAGCTCTCGACAGAATCATGGAGAAATTACAGTAATTTCTCCATGACAGAATACGACCTGATTTTCGCACCCAAAAGTGGTGGAAATGGTCGAGCATGACCGACGACGTGCGACATTGTCATTCTGAATATGAGCATGGTAGTGAAACCTGTTTTTCAGCGGAGCTGTCTATTATCTATTTAGACACATATTTCTATTACTCAAACATTTGAACCAATCATATTTGATCAGAAATTTAGAATTAAGAATTGTCTGATTGGATAGTAGCCAGGGCTCCAGATAAGAGAATTATTCCAAAACTTAAAAACTTTATTTGTGCATTAAACCCTATGGTGTCCAACTCATTTGAGTTGTCTCTTCGAGACGATAAAAATGAGTGGTAACACCATAGGGTTTGGTGCTGAAATAAGTGAGAAAATGTTAGATTTGTTCAATTTACTCCCCTCTTATCTGGAGCCCTGAAACTGTAGCCTGGCTGGATTATGCACTTAAATTAGAGACACAGGCAGTGTGTAATACTGAGCTGATGACATCATGTTTCTATCTTAAGATATGCTAGCACATGGTCAGTGGTAGCTAGGTGTTTTGTTTAATAATGGTTTACTTCCAATTTATTTTAATTGTTAACTATTTGTACAAATTTACCATACATTGATAGCAATATAATAGATGACCTCAAGTGAGTTAAACACAATTGTGTTGTTTCATCATTTATTTACAAGAGTGAGGTGTTATAGAACTTGTACAGCCGAGCAGACTGTTCTGTAGTTTATCTAGTTATAGTGTGTTTCAAGAAACTCCCCATGAATGAAGTTTGATATATAGAACAGTATAGTTTAATCTAAGGATCTTCTCCTACCAGTAGCTAGGATATGGGTTATATAATAGTTTTGCATTTCTGTACATTTATAGTTTTTTAGTCAGAGTTATGCTATATCCTTGAATGTGTATTTTTTGCTTTTCAATCCAAGATATTACAATTCTTTGAAAACCTCCAATTTCATACAATTTTGCACACCCATCAACAGCATGAATTCCACCACCCATTCCGCTGAATATCTTTTTTAAAGATATTTCTTGTTATTTTTATTACTATATTTATTATATAGATTGAACCATCGATCATTTATACTGATAATTGTACAGTACACTACATTGTGTCAAATATTTGTCTTTTAAGACAGGTGTCTGCTTACAGTACTGAACCTTATTAAATTAAATTGATAATCGCAAGCGAATTGCCATCGAATTGCCATCGAATTGCCATCGAATCGGGCGCTTCAAAAAACAAATCCTACGTTTGAATATTTTTACGCGAATTTTTCGAAGCGGTTGTGACAAAAATGGAATCGAAAAAATTAACGAATACATATTTGCGAACATTTGTGAGATAACTTACCCGAGGGTAAAGTTAGTATTTTGAAGCGCAAGCGAATTGCCATCGAATTGCAAGCGAATTGCCATCGAATTGCAAGCGAATCGCAAAAATTGTTAATTTAATAAGGTTCAGTACTGTAAAGCAATGTAAAAGTGAAACAGAAAGCTCCTACAGGAGCTTTCTGTTTCACTTTCACATAGCTTTAAGCTGTCACCTGTCTTTAACATAGAAAATTAGCCTTCTTTTTAGTGTTCATAATAGAGAGGTTCTACTGTACTCTATTATATTGTAGATTTCATTCTCTTGCATAGAAATTATGTATAGGAGCTCATGGAAGAGTTCTCGTGTTAAATAAAGTCATTATTATTATTATTATCATTATAAACCGTCAACAGTAAGTGAAAACTTTATTGTGTTTTGAATAGAAGAAAAATATGTCTCTAAGTGTGCATAAACAACATAATAATTAATTCAAGAATTTTCAAGAAATTGTCTTTTTCTTAACTTTAATGCAATGCGCTTTAGATTTCGTAGCTTTAACTGGAAAGAACTATATATAAATATATATACTGATATCGCATTGGCCTGCAACGTACATAAGCGTCTAGGACAGTGGACACCCTTTTCCACTGGCCGCTCAGAACTGCAGACAATTGTGTGGTAACTTGATACTTCGAATTCGCGTTAGTTCGAACATACCCATATTTTAAAGTTAAAACGTGGCTAAGCCACGTTCCAACTTTGAAATGTGGGTATGTTCAACTTAAGCGAGATGGACATATCGGAATACATTAGAGTAAGGTGGAGACTCGCTCACCTCTGAAACTTAAAATGGACATTTCCAGTTTCAAACTAGGCCATGTCCATTTTTGTGCTTTACGATATACCCAGAGGGCTTCTTTTAGAAGTCTTCTGATTTTGGTCTGTTCTGTTAGCATCTATTTAGTGTTTGACTTAGTGTTTCAGCCAATCAGGAAGCCACAAAATTCAAACTTTCACTCGAATTAATCAATTAGTGTTCGAGATATAACGAGATTTGGCTCCTTAAGTATTCAATATTTCAAATTAAGAGTTTAGAAAGCATTGCGCATGCGTTGATATTTCTGACAACTCAGCACAATCGTGTGACTTGTTTATACATGTATAGGGAAATTACATACTGTTGTTTTTTATCTGCCAGTAAGAGATTTACATGTACGATAAGAACATTTAATTAAACTTCGCTTATTATTATTCGAGTAGATCTAGTGGCGCGTAAGCGCACTCAAGAAAATAGTGAAATATACGACAAAGTTCGGATATTCTTTCGATCTCGTTATTAATGGTCTTATAAAGTTTTACGGACGGATTATTAGTTAGTGCCACTTGTACTTTTTCGTCTTAATTGTTTTACATAGTACAGTTCATAAAGTAGAACGAACTTTCGTTTTGTAACACGGTATCGGGGTAAATATTGCCATGGAAAACTGCCTGACACTAGAGTTTGGAGACGACGGGTTTGCAACTACTCGGATGGTGAATGGTGAAAACAGGTTCAGGACTTCCACTCTCAAGGAGTGGAACAGAACACTGGATAAAGTTCTAAAGTTAGTATCAGACACTTAGGAAAACCTAGCAGCAGTAAAACATCTTATTGGCGACACTAATTATTAGCCTATAACTACCACCACTACTACTACTACTGTCACTACTTCCTCTTCTTTGTACTGATTCCACTACCATTAATACAACCATTAATACTACCTCTACTACTACTGAAACGTTCAGTAATTCTATTACTACTTCTATTGCTTCTACAACTATTGGTTAAGTACTACTAGTTAACTACTACTACTAACACTACTTCTATTCTACTACTGATTCTTATACTGCCACTCATCTTATTTCGACTACTATTATTACTTAAACTACAACTACTTTCTTTTATTCTACTGAATCTACCACTACATGTAGTTTAACCATTTACCTTATAGAAGCGCCTTTTAGCACATTCCGTTTAATCCTCCGCGGAAGAAAATAATTCCAGTCTATACAGTCATGAAAATGTATCAGAAGAATATTTTCTTAATTATATTAGGTGGTAACTTAAAGCAGGCAGAAAGAAAAGCAGAATGCGCCTAAGGGCGCATTCTGCTTAACTTTCAACCTGCTTTAAATATTCACCTATTTTCAAATCTAGAAACAGGCTATAGGGTAACGGGGTTAAGGACCACAATGGAAAGAGGGAGATACTTTCCTTTATTGTGTTATCCTCGGTGTCTAATGCGCAGTATACATGGCTCTTGTATGATTGCCTTAATTGTATTTTGCCATTTCATGTACACTTTTTACCGAAATTGATCTATCTATCTTTCTATCTATTATCTCTACCACTTAGCTTGTTTTTACTACTACATTTACTGTTGCTACTACAGTGGAGAATCTGTTATTCTTTCCCAATAAACGCGTTTACGCTAAAACTATTATTTGCAGTGCAAACAGTTTAGAGCCAGATCAGACGCCGGGTAACCCGGCGTCTGATCAGGTTCCAAACTGTTTGCCACCAAGATAAACAAGAATTATCAGAATTGTCCAAAAGTTGTTCTTTTCTACGTTTTAGTATTTTGCGTTTGCGTACGTTTGCGTTTAAACGGGAAAGAATAACAGATTCTCCACTGTACTACTTTAAGCTCTACATTACAATTTATGCTACTATATAGGTTATATGGATACTCTTGTACCTACTGCTGCTGTTGCTGCTGCTATTGAACTGCTAAGTACTACATGTTCTTATAAGTCTACCATTGTACTAGTACTTATACATATACTAAAGCACATAATGCTAGTCTGCTACATGTACCACTTATAGTTTTGCAGCCATATTTTGCAACTTTTAACTACTAGACTACTAACGCAGTTAATATTTTTCAATATAATGTTCTTTCACTTCCTTACATCAAAACCACTGCGATTCGCTAATTATCAAAGTTTTGATTGGCTCAATTTCTTATCTCGTTTCAGAAACATATATATATATGCGAAAGGTCTGATAATTACCGGAAGTGGGAAATTCTTCAGTAATGGTATCGACCTTGACTGGGTATTCGCACAGGACAAGGTCATCATGAACGAGTATTGGGACCTAGTGCACGCGTTCCTCGAGCGTATACTGATCTTTCCTATACCAACAGTAGCTCTGATCAATGGTATTGTCCGATTTTTCTGACCTGGTCGATTTATTAACAGTTTATAATGGTTATTGTAATAGGTAAGCAATGTGACATCGGGTATATATTCGTACGGTTTCGTACTTGTGATGAGCATGGTTTTATAAAAAGTGTCGGAAGGGCTTTTACTCACAGTCGAACACCGAGACCTCCAGGCTGGGTAAATCGGATGTACCCTTTTTTCTAAGTTGAATAGTGAGACTTTTAACCCTTTGCCTGCTGATCGCGACTTCACTGTTTTTTCCAACAGTTTGGATCCAGATCAGACGCTATACGTAAAGCAGCGTCTGATCTGAATCCAAACTGTTTTACATTCTTTTTTAGGTTTCTGCACTAAAAATGTATAAATCTAAATTTTAACAAACTTTGCAGACGACAATTTCGAAGCAGACATCACCGCAGGATAAGGGTTAAATGAGGGCATGTTCGAGTAAGATATGTTCTGTTCTGTTCAATTCTATAAAAACGAGTTCGAGTAATCGACTTTCAACTGAAGCAATAAGGGTAGTTCACCTTATGCGACATGGACTTATCGGGGTTGGACTGTATTACTGTAACATGGTCAGAAAAATATGCAGTCAGACAGGGACTCGAACCAGGCACCCCTTGCTCACTGGACACGTGCTCTCCCTTCTGCGCTATCCGGACCGCTTACACAGATCTCTCACCTTGTTACTAAAGAATAAACCCCGGCTACATTACAAGTGTCAGTGGTGACTTTTTGTTGTTTGATTTAGGTCATGCGTTTGGCGCTGGCGCTGGCGCATTCTTAGCCATTGCATGTGACTTTCGAGTTATGCGGCCGGACAGAGGGTGGTTATGTTGGCCGGAAACGACTCTAGGCTTGCGCTTCGGGGATCCGCTTCTTCAAATAGCTAGGTAAAGTTTGCATGTGTCATATTTTAACAGTTAATACATATGTTCAGTTTTCATTCCTTAAAGAAAGTATCTAAAGACCTGTTCCCGCTCAATGCAGTATAAAATCACAGGTACATGTAAATATGTCTTAAAATGTTAATTATATAATGTGCATCTGATTCGAATTAGGCGCTAAATCGGCCTGAATACATAGTCTGAAAAAAACACACCTTCTGACAGCCTATAAAAAGAGAAAAGGTAAGAAACTCCGATCTACGAAACGATGACCCCCACCTGTGTTCCGCTGGCGTTTTTTTTGGTTAATATCCACTAATCCCGGACATCGTCGGTGTTCTTCACAACCTAAGATATTTATCTTTCCAACCATATATAATAGTACCCCGACAAGCTCGTATTAATTCAGTTTTCAGCCGTGTTTACCGATCGAGTGTCTGTTATTTTGATGCAATGGAGTAGTTTAGACGGAAATGACGCGCTGCGCAAGAACGAAATATAGCCCACGGAATTCCCCCTCACATGCGCAGCGGTAAAACAGAAGCGCTCAGAAGTATCGTTGGGCGTGTTCACCTGAAACTCGCGAGTCCAGTAGAGTTCATCAAATGACGTAAAGTGGCGCTAAATTCTGAATGCGCACGCATCTTTCAGCAGAACGACAAACCCTTCAGACGAGTAAGTAATGGGTCAAATGACGGCCTATAACACAATGAGAACCACGCCAAGCCGGACCAAAAATGTCAATTTTATTATTATAATGTCGAACAATGAAACCCTAGGCTAACTATTTGTTAATTTATAGGACAGTTACAGGACTGTTTAGTAAAACACTCTTATACATGCGTACATTATACGGTATTTAGCTTTTTACAATTGGGATTTTGTGTTGTCATTTTCGGACGCCATTTTGAAACTCGACTAATCCTGCGCAGGGACTGGGTTAGCCTAGAGTTCGGTTCAGAGGTCATATGACGTCATTCGAGTACGAACACGGTTTGTTCACCTGTAACCCGAGGAACTCGGGTCGACTCGAGGGTCTCAGGTGAACACGCTCGTTGTTTACCTTAGAGTCGCGCTCGGAGCGCTTCTTTTTTTACCGCTGCGCATACGAGGGGGGTTTTCCCCGGACATGCGCATCGCATTTAATGGTATAGACGTCATGTATATACTCGATACTTCGAATTCACTTAAATCGTACACATATTTAGTGTAAGTTGAATGTAAGTCTATCTTGTTTAAGTCGAATATAACCGTATTTCAAAGTTTAAACGTGGCAAAATATCAGTATGTTCGAAGTAACGCAAGTTCGAAGAATCGAGTTTTGACTGTATATCGCATACCCTACATTGCCTTACCCCTAGTACACAATGATGATTTGCAAAAAGTTTGGATCCTGATCAGATGTCGCGTTAATGTTTGAGACATAAGATTTGATAAATAAATTTAAACAGTAATTGTTAAGCAATGATGACGTCATGGCAGTGAAGGGGTTAAGCTACCGCTTCTATTAACCCCTTCACTGCCGTGACGTCATCAGTTTTAAACAATTGTCGTCTGCTTTTATTTCTTGAATTTTATTTCTTGCTATTTTGTCTGAAGAAATATTGAAATGAGTGTCAAACAGTTTGAATCCTGATCAGACGCCGCTTGTCTGATCAGGATCCAAACTGTTTGCAAAAAACTGTTGTGCTCGGGGTAAGGCAGTGAAGGGGTTAAATACTGCACATGAAGTGGTAACTTATGCATGCGCACGTTTGACTATAATATATTAACATTTCATTTGAGAAAATCTTCCAGCTCACTTGCGATTTTATCTGGGAGGCAGTATGCTGCTTGTTTGATACATTTGCGATTTTATGGGGTCATTCTGCTCATGTGCTTAGCTACAAAAGTTGGCGTCGCTGTATGACTTAAATTAAGTAGGCCTACATATAGACCGAACAACTGGTAAGTTGGCGCCAAACCGTTACATGTACACTATAATACATAGCACACTTTTAGATTATCGTTTGTTTCATTGTTTGTTCAGATCAAAGATACCGCCTGGTGTTGTTCAGCGCGATGCTCTCTTGTTTGCGAAACGATTGACCGGTAAAGTAGCAAAGAGCCTCGATTTGGTCGATGACGTAGTAGAGGAATCCAAAATGGCGGAATGTGGGAAGGCCCTTGTCAACTCAGCACTTGGAAAAGGACTTGCAAAAGGAACATTTCAACAGATGAAGAAAGACATATACTCACACCATGTTGATTTGTCAAAACTTTAATGAATAATTACCGACAATAATCTATAAAAATACTGGTCATCTTCAAGGAATGAAATATACATGTATACTGAAATAGTTCAACCATTTACGAATACATGTACTACCAGACAGTGTATGGGGTCTCAACCCATTACCCCAAATCCCTTTTCCAGATTCAAAGATGTGCGGCCACTTAAAGCAAATTGAAAGTAAAGCAGAGTGCTCATTAAAAGCAGAATGTGCTTTAAAATGGACATTTCAAGTTTCAAACTAGGTCTTGTCTATAGTTGACTACTTATCATTGTGTTTTTCGATATTGAAAAATGACAAACAGTGCAGACCCTGATCAGAGGGTTCCTCCACTGAGAGAAAACAATATCAATGGATACAGTCATGAATCTGTATAAAATAAATATAGCCTATACTCTAGCAGATGATAGCTTAAAGAAGGTTAAATTTAAAACAGAATATACATTTATTTGCATTCTGCTTTACTTTCAACCTGCTTTAACTGGTGTTTCTGTCTTCAAAACTAAAAACAGGTTATAGGGCAAGGGTTAAGAAATCATCTGATCTTGGTCTGCATTGTTTTCATAGGACAAGTGTACTCTTCATTAGTACGCTGTATGTAAATGACGAGCACACACTGACAACGACACTAAACAACAGCTTTGTAAATAGTTTGGATCCAGATCAGACGCCGTATTAGTATCAAGTATCAGTATCAATACCCGCATCGAAATTTTGTAGAAAGGCACTAAATCTAAATAAAAAAAATATTGCAGATCTCAGTATCTATGTAGACGGTATTTTAGAAGTGAAAATGTAAAAACAGACGATAAAATTTGAAAGTGAGAGAGTAATAATGATAATAATAATAATGATAATAAAAATGAAATAATAAAGACTTTATTTCAAGAGGGTAACACCTTTAGAACACACAAGCAAGTTGAAGCAACTAATCTCCCTTGTGGCCCTTGTAAACTCTTATCATGATAAGCGCCACCTGGATAACACTTACAAACAATTTGTATCCAGTTCAGACGCCGCGTAACGCGGCGTCTGAACTGGGTCAAAACTGTTTGTCACTCATATTGAAATTTTCTTCAGTGTTAAAAAGCACTTTTTTGTTTCTTTCGCAGACGATATATTTGAAGCAGATGACAATTCAACATGATAAGTTGTATACAATATTGACTGTATTTTTCAAAGTTGTTTTGGTATTCCTCTATTGTATTTTGAAATAACCTTTCTTACGCAAACCATCAATTTCTATCGAACATTCATTTCAACTAGACAGGTGACGTTTTATCATCTAGTACAAAACTAATGTAGAAACGCTCTCCTTTACCCTGCATTATTTTTTATCCTACATTTAGCCTTTATCTGAAATAAAGACATACAGTGGAGAAAACGTTATTCTTTCCCAATAAACGCGTTAAGGCTAAAACTATTATTTTCACTGCAATCAGTTTGGAGCCAGATCAGACGCCGGGTAACCCGGCGTCTGATCAGGCTCCAAACTGTTTGCCACCAAAATAAAGATGAATTATCAGAATTGTCCAAAAGTTGTACTTTTCTACGTTTTAGTGTTTTGCGTTTGCGTACGTTTGCGTTTAAACGGGAAAGAATAACAGATTCTCCACTGTACATTCAACTCATGTGTCTTTTGTGAGAGGTCGCTACATTATTGCAGGTTCATTACCAATGGCGCAAAACGGCGACTTTGCAAACAGTTTTGATATCCACATCAGACGCCGAAAAACGCGCGAATGATCAGGGTCAATACTTTTTTACATTCGCATCGACATTCTTTCAGTTAAAATACACTGAATCTTACCTATAGAAGCGCAAATTAGCGCATTTAACTTATTCTTCCTCAGAAGGAAATAGTTCCAATGTATACAGTCATTAATATGTACCATAAGAAATATTTTCTATTGCCTTAATGCGCCTTAATGCGCATTCTGCTTTACTTTCAACCTGCTTTGAGTGGTCACCTATATTCAAATCTATAACCAGGCTATGGAGTAAAGGGTTAAGATGAACTACTGCAGATGTCAGTATCAATGCAGACGATATTTTGGCAGTGAAAAGGGGTGAAAAAGTCAAAACAATTGAGAGAGTTAAACCTTATCATACTGAATTATCATCTGCTTCAAATATATCGTCTGCTTCAAATATAAATTATTGTCTGCGAAATAATATCAAAATTGTTTAATGATTTTTGATCTTCAAATTAGTTGAATATGAGTGACAAGCAGTTTGGATCCAGATCAGACGCCGCGTTACGCGGCGTCTGGTCTAGATCTAAACTGTTTGGAAATGTAAGCCAAAATTGCGCTTAGCAATCGTACAGGTTAATACATGATTGACTGTATTTAAAGTTGTTTTTGTATTTCCTTATTGTATAGATCTACCGAGTTAAGAACTAGACCTAGATCTGCCGTGTTTAACCTCGTGGACTTTGTACGTACTGTACACACAGTGTATAAACGAACTGTATGATGACCGGGTAAAGTGACTAGCTGTAACAACGAATGTTGACATTTGTGCAGAGGTCGGAACATAAATCTGTTAATTTTGGATATCTTCTTCGAACCCATGCGAGCGAACGTAAGTTATAATTACAATTATACATTTATTTTGTAGCGTAGTACACTTGTAAGGGTGTAGGTAGAGAGGAAATTGTGATCTGATTGAAAATCAACACAGAGTGTCGATTTCCCTCTCAAATTTGGCAACAGTTCTTTGAAAATGCCCTTTGTTTTAATCGCATATATTACAATACGGTACTGTATGTTATCTAAATAGACCGATAAACAAAGCAACCACTTTTTGTTTATCGTAAATCGCCATTTGATTATAAATTTAGGCAAACTTCTACATGTAGACTGTATCATTTATTGCAATCATCTGCTATCATTTAAAGCGACTACCCAACAATGTGACTGTATGACATATAGCGACAAGATTCCCCTGAAATTTGTATGACATATAGCAACTAGCTATACACGATTTCGAAAAGCCTGCTTGGTGTATTGTTATAGTTTCTTAAATAAAAGCTGTATCAGAGTGATACGTATATATACGTGCAACATCTACTACGACTTATAGTGTGTTCGTGCAAATTACCATTTTCCACCATATTTTCGGAAATGTGTATGACATATTGCGACTCGCTTAATATGATTTCACCAATTCTGCATACTGTATTGTTATTATTCGGACATACTGATTTTTCCCCAAATCTTCGGATTTCTGCTCTTACTTTTAAAATTTGGACCTTAAGCGTAGTTTGCGTTGAAAACATTGATATGAGTGTCAAACAGTTTAGATCCAGATCAGACGGCGCGTTATGTGTCTGATCTGGTTCTGAACTATTTGTAGAGCTTTGCAGCGAAAGTTCCTAAAACCGCGCTTGAAAATTTAGAAATCTTAGGATTTTTAGCAACTTATGGTAGCCCTGATTTCAGCCTTCACCTTCACCTATCCCTTAGTCCGGAGGACCGTAGGGGCACTGCAGATGACCTGGCAACCAGCTCCTTCCATTCCGCTCTGTTTTCGGCTTTCCGCACTGTTTCCTTCAGACCCATGCCTGTCCAATCTGCAATGTTGTCTTCCCAACGTTTTCTCTGTCGACCTCTTCTTCTCCCTCCGCTTACTGTGCCTTGTAGAATGGTCTTTGAGAGTCCTGAAGATCTTGTAACATGACCGTACCATCTCAGCTTCCGCTTTTTCCAAGTTGTTAGCAAATCCTCAAATGGTCCAATGGTGTCCCTTATCCTGCAGCAAACTTCTTCATTTGTGATGTGCTCAGTGTATGATATACACAATAGTTTCCTGAAGCACCTCATCTCAAGTGCGCTTATCCTGCGTTCCAAATCTGCCTTCAAGGTCCAAGATTCACTTGCATACATGAATATGGACATCACCAGTGCACGCATAAACCTTATTTTTGAGCTGAGGCTTATGCTTCGGTCATCCCATATTGGCTTCAGCTTTGCAAGTGCTGCTGTGGTCTGTGCTGCTCTTGCAATTATCTCCGGCTTTGATCCTTGATCGCTGACTATGGCACCCAGGTACTTGAAACTATCAACACAATCCAGCTCTCTCCCTTCACCTGTATATCTGTGCTGATGCCATTGGTATTGTTGGTCATGATCTTAGTCTTCTCTGCACTAATTTGCATGCCATAGTTGGTAGATGACTCATCTAGGCGTTCCACTAGCTTGACTAACTCCTCTTCCTTCCCACCTAGGCCGTCTATGTCATCAGCGAAGCGTAGATTGGTTACTATCCTACGACCGATGCTGACGGTTCCTTCGTGGTATGCCAGAGCGTCTGACATAATTCTCTACAGGAAGATGTTGAAGAGGGTTGGGGAGAGTAAATATCCTTGCCGTACACCCACTGTCGTTCTGAACCACTCTCCCACACTACTATTGAAGAACACTGCACTTGTTGCTCTGTCATACAGATTCTGTATCGCTTTTGTAAGGTTGGCGTTAATATTGTACATTGTGGCCCACAGTGCCTCGTGCCATACCCTATCGAATGCCTTCTTGAAATCTATAAAGACATGTTACACGTCTTGTTGATGTTGCACAGTATTCTGAGGTTGAATATCTGTTCAGTAGTGTTGCGCCCTGGTCGAAACCCAGCCTGCACCTCAGCTATTATCTCTTCAGCTTGTGGTTTAAGTCTGTTGAGAATGACTTTCAGCATTACTTTACTTGGATGACTTATGAGGCTGATGGTTCGATAATTCTGGTACAATTGAAGGTTGCCTTTCTTTGGAAGAGCTATGACAAGCGACTGTGTCCATGTCGTAGGCCATTCTCCTGTTTGCCAAATTCTATTACATATTGTATGAAGTGCACTTATCATAGCTTCTCCCCCTGCTTGGACTAGTTCACCTGGGATATTGTCTACTCCTGCTGATTTCCCCTTCTTCAACGACTTCACTGAATGCTCCACCTCTTCGCGAAGGATAGGATGACTGTCTGTGTTGGTCGCTGGCGGGACGTTCAGAACTTCTGGATCTCCTGAGGTTCTATAGCTATACAGTTCAGAGCAGTATTCAGTCCATCTGTTCAGTATTTCTCCTTCTTCTGTAAAAATGTTCCCACTTTTATCTTGTATTGTAGAGGTTTTAACTTGTTTTGTGCTTGTTAGGTCTTTTACTATTTGGTATGCTTTCTTGCTGTTGTTTCTCTTGAGGTTGTTTTCAATGTCCTGGCACTGCTCTGCTATCCACTTTTCCTTTGCACCTTTCACTGCTTTCTTGATGTCGCTGTTCACCTTCCTATACTGAATTGCACCTTGCGCAACATTCTTTTTCTTCTTTAATTCTCTCCGTTTATCACACAGATCTAATATATCAGCTGTGACCCAGGGCTTCTTGATAATGCGCTTTTTCCCGAGGATCTCAGTGGCTGTGTCATTGACAGCTGTGTTGAATGTGTCAGTCAACTCGTCTGTGTCACTCCCGTCAATATCAAGAGTAGTCAGTGCTGCAAATGTCCCTCCAATCATTGCTTGAAAAGCTTCCAATACTTTTGGGTCTCTCAGTTTCTCAAGGTCAAACTTGATCCTGGTGTTTCCCGGCTTCTTGACTTTCTGTAGGTGAAGTTTGAAGTTCATCATGACAAGTTCATGGTCACTGCCGATATCGGCGCCTGGGAAGCTCCTTGTCTTCATTACGTTTATGCTCGACTTAAAGCGGCTTTTCACCATGATGTAGTCTATCTGATTGTGATGCTTTCCGTTTGGACTATGCCATGTGACTTTTCTAGAAGTTTTGTGCTGGCCGAGTGTGTTAGCTAAGATAAGGTTGTTGTATGCAGCAAATTCCAAAAGTCTCAGGCCTCTTTCGTTTGACTTGCTGTTGCAGTACCGACCACAGGTACCTTTCCAATTTTCGAAGGCGTCTTCTCCCACTTTAGCATTCCAATCTCCTTGTACCACAATAATATCTTGCTTTGGAGCTTGATCTATGATGTCTTGTATTTGTGCATAAAACTCTTCGACAGCCTCGTCGTCATAGTCTGTTGTTGGTGCATACGCTTGTATACTGGTGATGTTAAACGGGGATGCACGTAGACGAAGGGTAATGAGTCGACTAGAGATAGGTCGACATCCTATCACACAATCAGTTACAGACTTGTAAACAAAAAATCCAACACCATGTTCATGTTTGTCCTTGCTACCACTGAAGTAAAACTTGTGACCCTCCTGGGTGGTTGCCTCTCCAATGTTTTTCCAACCAACTTCACAAAGCCCCAAAATGTTCCGTTTTTTTGTATCTGTCCATCTCGTAAGCGAGTATTTCCAATTTCCCCTCTTCCCTCAATGACCTGACATTCCATGTACCAACTACGACAGTGTTTCTTGTGTTGATCCTACTCGGCACGCCTAACATTTATCAATTTATGTTTCAGGTTCAATGGATAATTTCCAGTGTATCTACTGCACTTTCAGAATGATAGTACAAACATGTATGATAGTGTAAAATATGTGATGGAAACTAAATATTCCTGCTTAACATATTGAATCCTAATTACGCAAATATGCGTCATTTGCAAGCATCTTACCTGTAAGGAGTACACTTGTCTTATGCAAACAGCGTAGGGCCTAATCAGAGGGTTCCTTAAGGAGCCTTCTAAACAGGATATTCACTGTTTGTCACTTTGACATATATTGTAAAAAACAACCCTAAAAAGTAAAAATGGACCAGAATACAATGAAAACTAGAATTGTCCATTTCAGGTTTCAGGGAGGAAAAGCTTAACTTTATATTAACTTAATTATATATGTGCATACATAAACAAAATGTCAGCATCAGCTTGGGAGTTGGAAGGTAGCGGGTTTGATCGCCAGTTGCGACAAACCAGAGCCGTAATATTGCTAGGAGCAGCTCTCTTTGGGGTCTACATTTTGTGCAAATTGTCAAAAGGAGGCATTGTAAGGTAAAGGGTTGAAAAGAGATTTATTTAAACTTTGTTAAACTAACAAAAGGGCGTTTTGGACGTAAAAGGATCATAAAGTCGTCTGAAATCGTTACCGTAAGATCGCTATAATTGATACAGTATAGTCGCTATAATCATTCAGATCACCGTGTAGTCTGATTCAATAAACAATACAGTTTCAGTTTCATCAGTGCAGTACTTTGAACGTGGATATTTTATTAAATCTCACAGCTATTGTGGTTGTACTGCTATCTAAATAAGAGTACATAATTTTCTCAAGTTTTAACGCCCGATTAGATGTCAGGATGTGTATAAACTGCATATATGACACGTTTGTAAACACGGCCTCGTGTCAACATTGCCTGGTATTTATTGATGTAATGGATATATTTTGTTTGGAAAGCTTGATAACGGAACAATGACAGTCAGGTAAATATCTTAAATCAATGCACAATATAATGTACGTTTGCTTTTCTTAGTGATCTACTTAGAAAACAATGAAAACAGATGAAAACACATACCGTACATGTCCGCGTGTCGCACTGAATCGATTGACTCCTTACAAGCTAGTCGCAAAATCTAGTCATCATACAGTTCGTTTATACACTGTGGTACAGTGTGTACACTTTGACATGGTCGTTTATCTGCCGGGAAGAGATATTTTAAGAGCATTTGTTTACCTAAACACCGGTTATTATTCGACAGAACGAAGCGAGTATCGGAGAGTGAGCGCACTGAAGAAAATAGAGATATTTAGGAACAAATTGACGGATATGATTTCGATCTCGTTATTTAAGGACCTTATACAGTTTTTTCTGACGGATTGTTAGTCACTGTTACGCGAACTTTTGCGAATTAATTCACCAAACCGGCCCAGTTCATAAAGTAGAACGAACTTTAGTTTTGTAGTACGGTATCGGGGTAAATATTGCCATGGAAAACTGCCTGACACTAGAGTTCGGAAATGATGGGTTTGCAACTATTCGGATGGTAAATGGAGAAAATAGATTCAGGACTTCCACTCTCAAGGAGTGGAACAGGACACTGGATAAAGTTCTAGAGTTAGTATCAGACATTTATTTAAATCTAGTAGCAGTAAAACCTCTTGCAGGCGACACTACTACTACTACTTCTACTACCACCACCACCACTTATATTGCTTCTACTACTTCTCTACCACTACTGCTTCTACTACTACTACTACTGCTTTTACCACTAATATTGCATCTACTAGTACTGATACTACTTCTAATATTTCTTTTACTACTATCACTTATATTGCTTCTCCTACTACTACTGCAACTAATATTGCTAATTACTAATTCTACTACTACTACTACTACTACTACTACCACTAATACTACTACTACCAAGCTCTGCTATTACAATTTCTACTACTTTACATGCTATATCGCTACTCTTATGCCGCCTGCTGCTACTGCTACTGCTACTGCTAAGTTCGTCTACTACTTCTCATTTTAATCTTTTACGACATTTTCTACCTTTAACTACTCCATGCACTGCTTCTTCGACTATTCCTATTTCCACATTTAAGTTTCTAGTACTACTACAACTACTATACTGCTACTACTACGCTTCTTCTTCTGATAATACTCAATAGCTATTAAGTACTTCTACCACTTAAGTGTAAGTTGTAACGTTTACTATCTACTACTTCTATTACATGTACTACTTATACTACTACTACAATTCCCCAGAGGCCTCCATACCTTGCCGAGATTCTTGGGCTTAATTGTCATTAGGGATGTTTCTGCTTATTTGAGATTATGCCCTCTTACAGTGGAGAATCTGTTATTCTTTCCCGTTTAAACGCAAACGTACGCAAACGCAAAGCACTAAAACGTAGAAAAGAACAACTTTTGGACAATTCTGATAATTCTTGTTTATCTTGGTGGCAAACAGTATGGAGCCTGATCAGACGCCGGGTTACCCGGCGTCTGATCTGGCTCCAAACTGTTTGCACTGCAAATAATAGTTTTAGCGTAAACGCGTTCATTGGGAAAGAATAACAGATTCTCCACTGTATCTGGCTCTGCTAAGAACTTAAAAGTAGGAAGAGCGGGAGTTTTGATCCCATGCGCTGCTGAGCAACGAATGAGATTAGCCGAAATCATTTCCCTAAGTTTATCCCCCATCATCATCATATCATCATTCTTAGGCGCTATATGACATATACAGTGTCGCAGTTTCGTTAAACCCCGCCAATCCATCATCCATACTTCTACTACTACTGCTGCTATTGCTACTACTTCTTGTACTACTACTACTACTACTACTACTACTACTACTACTTCTACTACTACTGCTGCTATTGCTACTACTTCTTGTACTACTACTACTACTACTACTACTTCTACTACTACTGTTGCTATTGCTACTACTTCTTGTACTACTACTACTACTTCTACTACTACTGCTGCTATTGCTACTACTTCTTGTACTACTACTACTACTACTACTTCTACTACTACTGCTGCTATTGCTACTACTTCTTGTACTACTACTACTACTACTACTACTACTTCTACTACTACTGCTGCTATTGCTACTACTTCTTGTACTACTACTACTACTACTACTTCTACTGCTGCTATTGCTACTACTTCTTGTACTACTACTACTACTACTACTACTACTTCTACTACTACTGCTGCTATTGCTACTACTTCTTGTACTACTACTACTACTACTACTTCTACTGCTGCTATTGCTACTACTTCTTGTACTACTACTACTACTACTACTACTACTTCTACTACTACTGCTGCTATTGCTACTACTTCTTGTACTACTACTACTACTACTTCATATACTGCTATTATTAGTAGTAGTATTACTAATACTACTGCTATTACTTCTACTACGTCTTCTACTACTATTTCTTATAATCAGGGCTCCAGATAAGAGGTAGTTATTTCAACAAATCAAACATTTTCTCACTCATTTTAGCACCAAATCCTATGGTGTTACTACTCATTAGAATCGTCTCTTCGAGACGATTCTAATGAGTAGTGACACCATAGGGTTTAATTAAGAAATAAAGATTTTAGTTTTTGAAAACTACCCTTATCTGGAGCTCTGATAATGCTAAGTACATAGTACTACATGTACTTATACCAATTTCATTACATTCTACTATTATACAAAATATACATGTACTTTAACAAATACTGCTACTACTTATTATTTTGCTGCTAATTCTTCTTATGCTACAGTGGAGAATCTGTTATTCTTTCCCGTTTATGCTTACGCATGCGGAAACGAAACGCAAACGAAACGCAAACGAAACGATAAACGATAAACGCGTTTTGCGTTTATAAGTGAGTTTTGCGTTTATAAACGCGTTTATAAGCGGATTTTTGCGTTTCATTCGGCATACCTTTGTTTTTATCGAGACCGATCAATTATACGAATTAAAATAAATCCGAAAGGTATTTAGATAATTATACTAGGTTTATAGTACCCTTCTTATGCCTACATGTACATGTATGCCTAGATAAAACTGTGAGTGTATACAGTATGACAGGGTGTATAGATTGCCAGAGGCCTTGGGCGGACAATGCCTGCTGTGTACACGTCCGGCTTTACTATCTCCCATATATGGTCATGCTGATGCAGTCACCAATAATTGACATTCTAGTCATGCTTAGTAACTCGGCGTCTGAACTGGGTGGAATCATTTATGTAGACCAGGACATGAGTAACTCGGCGTATGATATTGAGCCAAGCATTGGTTCATATCAAATGATTAGTAACTCGGCGTCTGATCTGGCTCCAATCAATGATACTGTTTGAAAATCTTCCCGTCTGAAAATTGCGTCACGCATGCAGTTTGTCAAGATCAAATAAATACTGTTATTCATCTACGCAAACGCATTTTCTCAATATCGCTCAATTTTTATGTGACCTTTGAAAACATTTTTCTATGTACATGTAGATGAGACGCCGATACGTTCGCCATCTAATCACGAAGCAGTCTGTGATTTCTCCATGATCTAATCAAGATCTACACTGATGTACGTTATAGAACGAATTAATATTTTGATTAAAAAACCAGACAGTTTTGTATCATAATGCTGAGTGACTCGGCGTTCCAACGAGATCTTAACTGTTAAATTTTATTAGATTAATTAAAATCATATTGATTTCTATTCAAACGGTTTGAATCTATTTCAATTACTTTGGGGGAGTTAGGGGTAAAATAAGTAAAATGTTAAATCGGCAATACATCAGGATCCAAACTGACAGCTTTGATAAAGTCAAATTAGATCTACTTTATATGATAGATTTACACTAGTGTGGCCATTTCTTGTGAAAGTAACCTGACCATAAAAATGACAATTTTGGTGGCGGACTATAAATTGTAAAATTGCCCCCAACAGACTCGCACCCCTAATTAGGATTATGTTTACTTTGATAAGCCGAAGTTTTATTACCCCATATCCGGTTGATGACGCAACGAGATGTCGGGTAGTTACACCACAGAATTATATTATACAAGAATTCCGTGGTTGCACGATGGGCAATTATTATATTGCTGTTTTTGACCATGTACAGTTATACTTTACAGATAGATAAAATCCTTCATATTTACAGCTCATCTAAATCACGGAATTATACAAAATCAGTGTATAATTCTGTGTCTAAATGTTATGTGACTTAATGATTCTTTTGAATATGTTGACTCGACACTGGAATAACGTCTGAACTTATCAGGTATGCGTTTAGATGATTTTATGATAATTTTAGATTAGTTTTGTTATAACCTATAATTATATAAACTCCAAAAAGAATGGACCTAACAGGGTCTACACTGTTTCAATTCCATGTATAGAATTTAGTACAAATGTGTGAGTGTAACGACATATTTGTAAAAAATCAGAATGTGCAAAATTTGATCATAGTAACTCGGCATCTGATCTGGATCCAAACATTGATGAGAATCAGATGCCCATTAATTAAACCAACTGATCTGAATCCAAGCAACTAACAAATATTTCGGTTGGAACAAAAAGCACCACCATATTTTTAAACGAAACACAGATCGTCTAATTTAACGATCGAATGAGATAAAACTCTTTAAAAAACACAATTCGCACAACTTGTGTATATATAAAGCACTTTTAAAGTGCAAAAATGAGAAAATATCTTTCTTAACGTTGTTTAAACACCCAAAATGCAATGTAAAACCATATTATGACTATTAACTTATAAGTGCGTTCAAACGCACTTACAAACGCGTTTGTAAGTTAATAGATAAAACGCGTTTCAAACGCCTTTCAAACGCGTTTAAAACGCATTAAGTGGGAAAGAATAACAGTTTCTCCACTGTACCACTGCAGCTACTAACAAAGCCTATTCTACTTGTAGTATTGTTTTATTATAACGTTTTTTTCAATTTTTTATGTCAAAACCACTGTGATTCGCTTGAACCCATTCAAGCCTATAGACTAGTGTCTACTAAAGTGGACATTGACAAACAGTGTTGACCCTACTGAGACGCCGTGTTACGCGATGTCTAATCAGGGTCTGCACTGTTCGCTATATCATTTGAAATATTCTACTGTATTATCCTTGGTATTGGTGTGACTTTCATGAATCTCTTCATTTGTATACATGATTTGTTACTTTTTGTATAATCTGTGTATACTTATTGTTTGTTGCCATGACATGCATAGTGTTACTTTAATAAACTCTATGGACACACACTCCAGTGTATTAACCCTTTCCCACATAGCATATCTCTAGTATTGAATAAAGGTGTCCACTTAAAGCAGGTTGTAAGTAAAGCAGAATGCGCTTTAAGCGCATTCTGCTTTACTTACAACCTGCTTTAAGCTATCATCTGCTAGAATATAGAAAATATTTTGTATTATACATATTTATGAATGTATAAATTGGAACTATTTTCTTCAGGGCAAGAATAAACTGAATGCGCTAAAAGGCGCTTCTATGGGGGAAAGGGTTAAGTTCACCCTTTTATAAATGCAATGCAATAATCCAGCAAGTACAAAATGTATACAGGCAGAGTTCATTGTAATATCCAGGCATAAATGGGTTTCGAAAGTTTTGATTGATACAGGTTATTCTCTTATTTTAGAAACTCAAATGTGAAAGGTCTGATAATAACCGGAAGTGGGAAATTCTTCAGCAATGGTATCGACCTTGACTGGGTATTCAAACAGGACAAGGCGAGCATGGACGAGTATATGCCCCTCCTGCACGCGTTCATCAAGCGTATACTCATCTTCCCTATACCAACAGTGGCTCTGATCAATGGTAAACCCCAATTAGACATTTAACATTTCTGCAACATACTGTCTTGTAAATACATATATAGGTATTAGTACATGAATACTTACTATATTCCAGTATCCGCGATTTTGCTTATCCAATTACCACATAGCATGTTTTTACTTTTGGAGACAGTAACCACTTAAAGCAGACTGAACGTAAACAGCGTTTTTTTCTCTCACCCAATTGGGAACGGGTCCGGTACCCCTCAGATTGGGAATTTTTCTTGTCAGATTGGGAATTTTTCTTGTCGCGTAAACTTCAAATTGGGAAGAAAAAAAAAATTCGTGAAATGATGACAAAAAAGAAATTGGGAAGTCTATTTTATAATATATGTAGGCCTATATTGATCTAACTTATCAAGGTGAAATTATGCAGCTCATATCAACAGGCAATACTAACAATGGTAACAGAAATTCTCTTTCTTTCACTGAAAATACTATTTTTACCATATTGCCAGGTCCTTTCTTTGAATTGGGAACGGGTCCTGTTCCAATTGGGAACGGGTCCTGTTCCAATTGGGAACGGGTCCTTTCCCGGGTACCGTCCAAAGAAGGAAAAAACCCGCTGGTAAAGCAGAATGTGCATTATGCTTTACTTTCAGCCTGCTTTAAGCTACCGCCTGCTAGGATTTATACAATAGTTCGTACATGTGCTGGGTACATGTCAATTGCGAACGGTGTGCAGTAACTCGGTGTCTGATCTGGGTCCAAAAGGGTTGTCACCCATTGTCATTGATCGTTGACACGTTCAAGAACTTTTTATTTTCTGTATTTTATTGCATTGCTTGTGTATTGATTTTCTCTTAAACGAGAAGAATGCTGTTTTTTCGGTTTTCAATTGGGTATTTTGAAACTATTTTTCATATATGACCTAGTCTATCTCTATTATAAAGTGCATATAAACATTTAACTCAAGGTAAAGGTCATATTTTTGCTGTTCGATAGGCCGTGGACATAACGTTGTACTACCAAGGAAAAAGACACATTATTTGCAAACAGTTTAGACCCTGATCAGACACCGAATAACTCGGCGTCTGACCATGCTCAAAACTATTTTCACTATTTTATTGTATTGCCTAAGGTTCGTTTAAACGGTAAAGATTGGTTTCCTTACTGTAAAACTTAAGTTTGAACCTGACCAATATTGGTGCTGCATATGTATTTCATCTTGATAAGATGACTGATAAGAATATTTTAGCAAAACCGTTTTAGACATTTAATAAGATATGGCACGCCCACTGAACATTAGTGTGTTCAAATATGGGAATAAGGTTTTAATAAGGAAACAGTGGTAAAATAACCTCTTTTTGGCCATGACACATGTTTATTCCATATCCTGCCGATTGCGAATTGAATGGTATTTGCAAACAGTATGAGCCCAGATCGGAAGCGGCGTCTGATCTGGAACCAAATTGTTTGGATTTCTTCCATTAAAAGCTGTATAAATTTTAGTGGAGTAATTTTTTGTAGACGACAATTTTCAAGGCAGAGATATTACGACTGGATAAGAATTCACCCTTTCAATCCTAAATTTCTCTTGTGGGTATTTCAAGTCCTTTTGGACACTTATAGTATAGGTTTTTTGAACCACAGTCTAAGTGCCATATCTTCAAATGCGCTAATTTAATGACTCCTGAAATTTCAAAGGGACAACACCAGTTTCCCATTTAGTCTTGTCCAGTTCATCCTATATATTTTCGATAGTACGACTATTTTACAATATACATGTATTGCAAAATGACAAACAGTGCAGACCCTAGTCAAGGGCTCCTTAAGCTAGTATAGAATATGCTTTTTACTTTGAATTACTGATATGTACGACCGGAACGACTTCGACATATCGAATTTCAAGATACAGCGTTTAATTTGACTTATAAAAGTTCAATATATCCAGACTCGAATGTATATCTATCTAAATATTGCACAATATATAACAAAGAACAAAATATCTTGTCAGTCGAAAGCTCAAATGCTAAAAATGAAATCTAGTAATCTATCATTACTTTGTAGACTGCTTAATGACAATGTTTAGTGTTTTAGTCAACGTTCCCTTTCTAATAGGGATTGAGAACTCACGCGTAAAAGACACGCATGCGTTCGCGTGTGCATGTGTAACTGTGTAAGAGTTACTCGTCACTAGACAAGGCTCCGAATTGTTTTAAGGACAATCGTTATTGGCAGTAAAAAGGCATACAGCCATGTATACTTTCTGATAGATGTATGCTTCAATAGTGCTATTTCGCAGTGGATTGTAGAGTACACTTTTATTGTAAGATTAACTCTTTATCTTGCGGGTTATTAGGTTCCCTTGTGGATCTTTTTAGTTACCACAACATGAACAATTCTACTTGGCATTCTTGATAGTCAAATGAATTCTGGTCTGAATTAGAAAACAGTGCAAACCACTATAAGAACCCTCTGATCTGGGTATACATGTACACTATTTTCAAATGTAGCGAGTATATTTTAAACAGGTCCGCGGTGTTGAAAGAGTTAATTGCCCACATAATTTAAGGTTACATATTATCTAAAAAATATTGATCAAATGATATAAAAAGCGACATTTATCTTGGCTTTCAGCACAGCGGCACACAGATAACTTCATATTGCTGAAATCGGATGTACACTTATTTCTAAGTTGAAACTTGACATTTTTAAAAAGGGCATATTGGTGTGCTGCAAGTTCTAGTTATTAAATGAGAAGCCATACCGATAAGTTCAACTTAACTCTTTCCTCCCTAAAACTTTCAATGGACAATGCCAGTTTCCATTTTAGTCTAGTCCATTTCTGACTTTTAATGGTTGTTTTTGTCAATGTTTGGCATTATGACAAACAGTGAAGACCCTGATCAGAGGGCTTCTTTCGGAGCCCTCTGATCTGGGTCTTCACTGTTTGCATAGGACAAGTGTACTACTCACATGTACACTGTTTGAAAAGGACGCCAATATGCGGGACTAGGGTTCAAAGGGTTAAGCGAGATGGAGTTACCTGGGTTCGAATGTATCACTATTTTCAGTGGCGACTGTTTGTTGTTTGATTTAGGTCATGCGTTTGGCGGTGGGGCATTTTTAGCCATTGCATGTGACTTTCGAGTTATGCGACCGGATAGAGGATGGTTATGTTGGCCGGAAACGGCATTGGGCATGCGCTTCGGGGACCCGCTTCTGCAAGTAGCAAGGTGTGTATGCATTATTTATTACTATGAACACACATTTTCAGTCGCATTCAGGAAAAAGACGACGATGTCTTTAAAGACATGTTACCGCTTAATGCAGGATAAATATTGGCCACGATATCATGTACATATAAATACATGTATACATATATGGCATACACTACATTATATAAATACGAAAGACTCAAGCAGGAAACGTAACACAAACAATACACCCACCTCTCAAGCAGAACACACACACAGTCATACCATAACAAACACACGCACACGCACAATCCCATTCCTTCATCCACACACTAAATAGAAAACAACACGCAAGACAATCATAAAGCAAAGTGAACATAGGAGCCCGCCTTGGTACGGTCAGCAGCAATCAATAATTAATTATAAATTAACCATTAACCACCACTGGGGGGTTAAACCTGGGTTTAGGGGCGCCCAACCTCACTCTTATCTCCTATATTCACCTATAAAGACGAACAGTGTGCCTTCATCCCAAGTATAGTCATTATGTGCAAAAAGTTTGGACCCTGATTCACACGTTCACGTAACGTTAGAGAAATAAGATTTGAGAAATGAAAACAGACTCTAATTGTAAAAGAAATTGTGACGTATAGTAAAACCTCTCTATTACGGCCACTAAATGAAGGCTTACCGGTTGAATAAAAGACAGGTGACAGCTTAAAGCGACTCGCAACCAGATGGTGCATTAAAAATAGTAATTTGTAAATATGTGTCAAACGCTTATATAAATGGTAAAGAATTAGTTTAGGATAAGAAATTCTGTTTAAAAAAAATGTATTTCAATAAAAAAAAATATTGGTCTCTGGTGGGATTCGAACCCGGGGCCCGGCATTGGCGGACAGAAGGCAAACTAGGGGAAACCGCTTAGACCAATGGACCACGGAACTATCCGTTTATCTCGGATCGATTTAACGTATTTAAATGTGTAGCGATCGGAAGTGCATACAACTTCGTAATTCGGCTCGTGTTTATGTCTGACCCCGTGTAGAGAAGCAACAACAACAACTATACCGTTAGCTAACGCTATGGAAAAACGATGGAAAATATCTAAAAAACTAAGATTCAGTGACGATTCTTGAGACGTTTTTTGGACTGATCATATTTTTTTAATGTCAAAAGCCAAATAATGCCACAAATTTGCTTTTATTTGAGTATTTTATTTTATTTTGACAAGAACACCATCCGGTTGCGAGTCCCTTTAAAGCAAGGTGAACGTAAAACAGAAAGCTCCTATAGGAGCTTTCTGTTTTACGTTCGCCTTGCTTTAAACAGTCACAATTAGTGGTCGTTATAGAGAGGTTTTACTGTAATTGCAGTGGAGGGGTTAAGCTACCGCCTGTATACTGTTAAAGAATGCCCATGCGTTTCCTTTTGGTTGGCTGTTAAATGCATGTGCACGTTTGACAAGTTCATGTTGATCATTATTATGTTTTACCCTTGGTAATGGTCTCTAGTTTTCACCCACTAAACCCCTTAATCCTTTTTATGCCCCCGGCATCTATATATGCGGAGGCATATAGTAATCGTCCTATATGTCCGTCCTTCCGTCCGTCCGTAACGGGGTAAGTAGATTTAACCGTTTCGTCTAGCACCAACACCGCTAACTCGAATGCATGGATACTTATACAGTTGTTGCCTTTGACCAGTCCCTATCCACCAATATCATCCAACCTTGATTTTGACATTATACCTGACCTAATTTGGACTAAGAACATTTTAAATGGGTTATTTCTTGGTTAACTAGATTTTATCATTTCGTCTAGCGTCAACATAACTTACTACAATGCTTTGATACTCATTCAGTTGTTACTTTGGCTCACAACCAATTCAATAATATTACCATACCTCAATTTAGCGTTGACCTTGACCTATTTTGGACTTCAAAAAAAAGATTCAGATTTTTATGTATACTGTCAAGGCATAAGTGTTTATTGAACGCGCATTCTTGCTTGCTTCGGATCCAAGTCTGTGTGTTCGATTGTTTCATTTGAGGCAACCTTCCAGCTGACTTGGGATTTAACCTTGAACTCAGTATGCTGCTTATTTTAAATACCTGTTCGATTTTATAGAGTCATTCTGCTCATGTGCTTACATGTGCATGTAGCTACACAAGTTGGCGTCGCTGTATGACTAAATTTCAGAGACGTGTATATGTACATATAGACCGGACACCTCTTAACCCTTAGCCTGCCAGTCACGACTAGCTCCATATGCAAACAGCTTGGATCCGGATGAGACGCCGAGTAACTCGGCGTCTCATCCGGATCCAAGCTGTTTGACACTCAGACAACATTTTCAGCAATTTTGAGCATCTTTGAAGCACATTGAAACTTGAAGCAGACGAGAAATATAGCAGACGACAATTTATTTGGCGGGCTAAGGGTTAACTCTTTGTATGCTGATTATTATTTTCGTTTGCCAAAATTGTCGTCTTCAACTGCTCTAAAAGTAGAATGTTCTAAATTTATTTCAAAACCTTGTCAGATTGTCATAAGTTTGGACCGTGATGAGACGCCGCGTTATGTGGCGTCTCATCGGAATCCAAACTGTTTGCACAGATAATCACGAATCCGCCGCTAGTTGGCAAAGAGTTGAATCGGCGCCAAGCATTTAAAATATAAGAACAACACTCTTTCAGATTATCGTTTGTTTCATTGTTTGTCAGATCAAAGATACCACCGGGTGTTGTCCAGCGCGAGGCTCTCTTGTTTGCGAAACGATTGACCGGTAAAGTAGCAAAGAGCCTCGATTTGGCTGATGACGTAGTGGAGGAATCCAAAATGGCGGAGTGTGGGAAAGCCCTTGTCAACTCAGCACTTGGAAAAGGACTTGCAAGAGGAACATTCCATCAGATGAAGAAAGACATATACTCACACCATGTTGATTTGTCAAAACTTTAATGACCGATAATGATTTATGAAAATACCGGTAACCTTCATGGGATGAACTGTTTACTGAAATACTTAACTATTGGCGAATAATACCGTACTCGGGGATTTAACCCATTGCCCAATAGCCTGTTTGTAGAAGTATAGAAAGGTGGCTCCTTAAAGCAGGTCGAAAGTTCAGTAGAATATGCCTTCAAGCGCAATCTGCCTTACTTTATATCTGCTTCAAGCTTTTATTCGCTAGGATGGAGACAACATTTCGTATGTTACATATTCATGACTTTATAAATAAGAACTATTTCATTCACTGGAGGAATAAGGCGTGAAAGGGCGTGTGTATGAGATAATGGGTTAAACAATTTATGTTGATGTTTAATCAGTATACATATTCAGCATTTACTATGATATCATTCCAGTCAGTGTGTTCTATTTTAACCCTTTACCCAATAAACATGTTAATAACATAAAAGACAGGTGATCACTTAAAGCAGGTTGAAAGTAAAGCAGAATGCGCCCTAGGGCGCATTCTGCTTTACTTTCAGCCTGCCTTAAGTTACTATCTGCTAGAATATAGAAAATATTTCTTATGGTACATATTCATTACAGTAAAAAATGGAACTATTTTCTTTGGCGGATGAATAAAATGAATGCGCTAAAAGTCGCTTCTATCAGGGAAAGGGTTAAAGCATATTGATTCAGTGGAGAAGACGTTATTCTTTCCCAATAAATGTTTTTACGCTAAAACTATTAATTCCATTGCAAAAACATTTTCATTGAACTGTCATTTTCTACATTTCATTGATTTGCGTTTAGTATCGTTTAACCTCCTTCACTGCTTTTTGCCGAGAACAATGGTTATTTATAAACAGGTTGGATCATAATCAGATGCCGTGTAACGCGGCGTCTGATCAGGATCAAAACTGTTTAACCCTCATTTCAATATTTCTTAAGTTGATAAACATAACATTTTAAAATTGAAATGTAAAAGCAGATGACAATAATTGTTAAAATTGATGACGTCATGGCAGAGAAGAGATTTAACGGGGATGAATCGGATCTTTACCACTGTACATGTACATGTATTGATGTGTTCATAATTTGTTGTTATGGTATCTTCTGTGATATTGATTAAATCAGCATTACAATAAAATACCAGAGGATGAATACTTGGCTTGTGTACTCCTACAAATCTGTGTAAAATTCATTAGTTGTGACATGACTTACATTTGTAAAAAGTGGGTATCCAGATCAGACGCAAGGTGACATGGGATCTGGTTTGGTTCCAAACTGTTGTTGAATTGATCGTACGCAAGATTGCTCAATGATCGGGAGGGGCGGTTAAGTCGGCTGAACAATAAAGACTATAACTTGGTATAGTCCGAACATATTGACCTGAAGTTGAACTTTATGCATGAATAAATTAAAGTGAGATGACGCAGTATAAAACAATAATCGACAGCGAACCGTACAGTTTCGGGAAGGTTCGTTAAATCACGCGAATCTTGTTACAGTTGTGATATGCAGTATGTTAACACTTCACTTTGGGCAAGTTGAAATTTGTTTTGTTAATAAACTATTATTCCTGGGTCTTCTATTATTATCGTATCTACTAAAAAGCACCACGTTTCGCTTTAGAACGGTTTTTATTTCATGTAAGATCATCGATTCCCTCACCTGGGACTCACGCAGGTTCACTATATATACCTTATTGACAACCCTTTGACGTATGTCATCTGTTATAGGTGTGGTGTTAGAGCGAAGCATTTGTAACGGCGATTTCCCGGGTTCGAATCTTGATTGTGGGGAAAATATATTCAAATATATTTATTTTATAAATGATATTTTATAGACGCTATGACATAAACTTTTGAAAGAATAACAAAATAATCATGTTCCAATAAAAAAAAAAGTTGTATGAATACTTAAAAGAAACAGTATACATTTGTTTCATAGGTACTGAGGGAACAGTCAAATCATTGACCCGAGGTAGCAGGGAAGACCTTGAGAACTGTTGCCCGAGGCCAACGGCCGAGGGCAACAGTTCACAAGGTCTTCAATGCTACCGAGGGACAATGGTTTGACTGTTCCCGAAGTAACTATCAAACAAATGATTTATTACCTGATCTCTATTTAAGCCAGGCTGAATGAATGGCTATATCTAGATCTATCTAGATATGAACAACATGTATTTAGATTCTAGAGATGATCTTATATTTAATCTTAATTAAATTCAATACAACAACTTAATGTGAACATCACTGTTATGTAAAAAAGAGGTCTACTATATTCATTTTTTTCAATTACGATTGAAATTATTATTGTTTCTTATTGCCGATTGCCAATAAAATTGAGTTGAGTTGAGTCTTATTGATTGAAATTGTTTGACACTTTGTCGAAATTACGTCATGTGTGATATGACGTCATTTATTTTTGTAACGTCATAATTTGTTTAAAAAAAAGGAAGACGTTAGATCTGCAAGCGGTTTATCGATTTTATTCGGAGTTACTCTTAATTATAGATCTAGAACTATATAGCCTATTAAGGGGATTGTTCGGGAGAGAAAAAATGACCTGATCAACTCCGCAAAAGGCTTGATCCTTAAACAAAAATCTGTATCATAAAGACGCCTTATTCAGTCCCGCGATGCAGAAATTTTTTGCGCACCATTTTCGCGCATGTAACAGTGCTGTGTAACAGCCAACTGTTGCCCCCTGGCCACAGTCTGGTAAATATTTGCGGAAAACAGTCAAAAATGCTTCATATTCACTTAAATAGAGAGTCAGGTAATAATATAAAATGTTAAAAACGTGAACAAATGTATGAGTATTGCATGGTATTCGGACCACTGACTGTACGGAAAAAATAATGTAAAGTCGTCTACCTTACCACTTGCGCTAAATACTTGAATTGTGGAACCTGGCAATGCTATTTTTATTCGGTATCGGTGTAGTTACAATGTGCGTTCTCGTATAAATGATAACGAAGTGTTCCGAAGTTATATTTAGAAATGCAACAAAGTGTAAAATTATGCTAATAGAGGTCACCAACGTCAGGCCAATATGTCCGGCACTATTTTTATTTAGTTTTCAAAAGTAAGCCAAGTCGTCTTCAGCACTTAGTATAATGACATGCAATCAACCCTTTAACCCCTTCACTTCTATTTTTTTCGTGAGAAAGTTATCCTTTCACCGTTTCATTGTTGTCTGCTTCAATTTTGTTGTCTGCAATATCGTTTCAAAGTTAAAAAATAAAGCAGTATGACTGAAGAAATTTCAAAACGTGTGCGTCTGATCAGGATACAAACTGTTTGCAAACGCACTTTTAAGCGTCATTGAGGACGAAATGATTTATGGTCGTAGAACAGTTTGGAACATGACCATACTTAGGCTAGATACCGCGTAAATCTGGTCAGGATCAAAACTATTTTGTACTCGTATCAATATTTTTTCAGCTACATGTAATAATTTAAAAAATTCAAGTTGGCATAAAATAGCAGACGATATTCTGCCTACGAAATGGTTTAATCAGACAGGTAAGTATGTCAGTTTAAACAGTTGACTTTATAATCAACGAAGTTTAAAGGTACTTTACCCATTCCCCCATAAATACCCCTTTTTCGACTTTGATTTATTCCTTCACTGATTGATTGATTGATTTGTGTTTTACGGCCCATCGACAACAATGGTCATTTAGAGCCGAAACATATTGATGGGAGAAAAAACTTATGGAATCAAATTTAAAATGTCATTTTATTACTTTACAATTTGGAATAAGTATTAATTGTTTTTAGAAAATCAAATATCTTGGAAGTTTCAACTAGTTCCCGAAGAGAATCTGCCTGAAAAAATCTATCTCTTATTAAGCACAAATCAGCACATTCAATAAGAATGTGCCGGATGGTATAAGGTTCAAAACAAAATAAACATTCAGGTTGAACGTCGCGTTTAATTAAATAAGAGTGTGTTATAAAAGAGTGACCAGTTTTGAGTCTTGCTAACATTACCTCATCTCGGCGAACCGGTCGGCATGAGTTAGATGATTCACCTAATACAGGTGTTACAGCATGGAGTTTGTTGTGAGTTTCCTCATTGCAAGACTCCTGCTATTTTTCAAAAATATAACTTAGTCTAGTAATTTGGGGTTTGAAATCACTCATAACCATAGTACTAAAGTCAATTTACTTTAGTTTAAATTTGAAAAAAGAAAGCAGACTACAAATATTTAAAGCAGATTACGTCACGACAGTGACGGGAATAACGAACTGACAACAAACTGTTTATTTTTTATTATAGCTGCTAGTCTGAACACATTAATTTTAGCAAACAAGAAACAAAAAGAAAAACCAAGTTGTAGTTTACTGTCAAGGCGAATTTAAGTTTGCGGTAAATCTTTTAATAAAAGCCACTTTTAACCAAATATTTCGCAACATTTACTCATACAATATTTGTGCCCACGATCACTTATATGCATGGGACATAGACGAACAGTGTAGATTCTGTTCAGACGCCACATAATGCGACGTCTTATTAGAGTCTTCCCTACTTGCTGAAAGGAATTTCAATATACAGTGGAGAATCTGTTATTCTTTCCCAATAAACGCGTTTACGCTAAAACTATTATTTGCAGTGCAAACAGTTTGGAGCCAGATCAGACGCCGGATAACCCGGCGTCTGATCAGGCTCCGAACTGTTTGCCACCAAGATAAACAAGAATTATCAGATTTGTCCAAACGTTGTAGTTTTCTACGTTTTAGTGTTTTGCGTTTGCGTGCGTAAATGCGTTTAAACGGGAAAGAATAACAGATTCTCCACTGTACATGTACATAAAAAAAAGAAGAAAAAGAATCCACTTGGCGCAAATGGGTTATCAGATCAATTTCTCAGAATATAAGCATGAAATTTTCATGGTAGTACAGTTTTAGTATAAATTATAGATAATTCAATAGATCAAATGATAATTTTTTGAAAAAAAATTTTTTGGGTAAAAATACACCAAAAAGTGATAAAATGAGAAAAATGGAATTTTTTAATAAAATGATCTATATCGTTTTTTAAAGATCCGGGACCCTGTGTTTTTATTTGCTATTTCACTAAAACTTTATGTTTGCAAGGCTAAAAACAACAAATAAAAAGTTTTGTAATTAGTTTGCTACAATTTGTAGGGCAAGTTTCACTGTGCCTTATTCTCCCATTATAACAAAGTGGGTGGGGTAAACTTTACTCCTTTCCGGTGAAATCAAACATTTTTATTGTGGATCTTGAAAAAACTTTATTTTCAGGGTTTATTCTTACTATGGTAATATAAATTAGGATATATTTTGTACAAATAGATTGTTTAAATAAAGTTTTAAAAACAGTAGTACAAAAAAGTAGGAGTTTTTGTGAAGCTTCAATTTTAGGGGGGTAGCCTTGAAAAATCTCAAATTGTGAAAAAGAAAGGTCCGGTACCCCCACTTTTTTCACCAGTTTTGTCATAGAAACTAATTTTACTGTCTGTTTGCAAAGTTTGAAGAATTTGGTAATTACTTTCCAAAGGTGCACCTACCCCCTTAACTATACACTCACCCGAAAAAGTTCCTTTACACCGCCTTTAGTCATTTATATTTCCTCCAAATCATTCGATAATGAGAAGGTTATTAACAAATCAAAAGATTTAAGACTTTGTAACATAGTGTGTAATTTTGGTCTCAATGCCAACATCCTTTCATGCCTTTTGACCCATTTAAATGTATAGGGGTGTAAAACAAAATTAAGTGAAACATTTTTTTGTCAGAATTTACCCGAAAAGGTTGGAAATACCGAATAATTTGACAAAATGTGTTCATTTCACAGTCAATAACCGCCGTGGCCTCCATGTAGCTGAATATATCACAGAAGACGTCGCCTCATTGAGTACACGTTACGTTGAATAACGTTATTAAATGTAAGCAGAGGCTGCTGTTCCAGCTGAAATGCGTTTAATCGGTCACCAATGGCGTGAATGTCGTGATTTGACCTGTATTTAATGTGCTCGACTGGGTTTTAATCGGGTGACAAACCGGGCGAAGGCTAGACGTTAACGTCATAAGCTGGAAAAAGGCCTCTTGTAACGTGGGCACAGTATATGGACGATGGACTCGTATTTTGCGGGGGGTTCTGTGTAAGACGACTTATGATCGTGGGTACATGAACTCCCGTATCGCCAAATATTGACGAATGCTGTCAATAATCGATTACGTAGGTGCGTCAACGTAATCATGCGGTCCACGCGTAACGTTGTTACACTGGGAGGACCGGATCTTTGAATATCTCTGTCAGACCAGAAGATGTTGCACTTTTTTTGGACGTTATAAATTGTCTGTTTGGTGGAACCAACGTCCCGGGCGACGTCAGTTACCTTCAACCCCGCCCGTAGCATATTCAACAGCTCTGCGTCACTTTGACGTGGCCTTATCAACAACAACAACAACAACAACAACAATAACTTTTATTTCTCAGATCATTATCATGACATATGAGAAAGGGAAATCTGTGACAATATTTATGTGAAAAAAAAAAGATCTTTTTTCCCATCCAAGGTCGGATCTCGATTGAGGTTTCAGAAAGGGCTGTGTTATTTAATATCGTATACTCGATTCCGACCTGAATGGGCCAAAAGAGCTCCGCATTATTAAGGTACACAAACAGCAAACGTATCGGTAGTAAAAGGAAGTGCATAATTCGGCAATGAAATGAAATTATTCGATAATTTAGTAATTGCTAAGTAAACTTATTTTGAGGGAGGAAAGTGTTTACGAAATAATCGTATTAGAGCAGTGGTTGCAAATTAGACTGCTTCAAGATATGAGGTAAAGTGAAAATGATTTATTATTATTACTATTGTTGCTATTCTTCTTATTATTATTATTATTCAACATGTAATTGCGTACTATTTGTTAGACGATGTGAGACGAAACAAGTTTCTGCATTAGCATCTACTAAAATGGTTTCACATCGTCTCGCATATAATACGCCGGAGTCGACATTGGTTTTGATTGTTGTTTTCTTTAATACTCGGATGCTGTTTGAGTTTACATAACAATACAGTTCAACATAATACATACACATGAATATAATGGCTCGTTGGAGCATACACCCAAAAAAAAAAAAAAAAGAGGCAGCGACACATACAGTCAAACCCGAGTAGAGCGGTCACGCTAAAAGTGACAATATGATTGACATGTAGATGGGTGGCAGCTTAGTACAGGACAGAAACACTGCAGCCAGACCTCTGTCCTATGCCAGAACTGGACGCCCAAGACAGGTCCGACTAAATCGTCACTACCGAAAATAATATGGAGGTTTTTACATGTATTTACAATTTCCTACATGTATACATAGACATCATACATGTAATTACAAAAAGGTATATATATTCAAGTTTTCAGGCGCATTCTACTTTAACTTCTTCGCTGCCATATTTTAGACTGGTAGGGAAAGTTGTCAAATGCAGATGTATGACAGGTTAATATTATTATTATTTATTAATTTTCAATTTTATAACTGTATTTTAAATGTAGATAAATTCAACGCAGTATTTATGTAAAGAGTAGATTGGAACCTGATTAGACACCTCGTGACACGGCGACTGGTCTAGGTCCAAGCTTCTAGTAATTGTATGTTAAGACAAATGAGCCGAAAGCAGCGAAAGAGCTAAAACAATACCCCGATTATTAGCGGGGCAACATGTATCGGAAGATCCTTGTAAAAAGAATTTAGATGCTATCTCGGGTACCAGTCACAGTAACGATGACGATAACAACAACAACAATAATAGCTAACTGCCATTATTATCATTAATATCACAATCATCAACACCATGTATAAACTATGTACCCAAATTGATCTTTCTAACGAAACGAAGTTTAGATAAGATCTTAGGTACGAATCACAGTCGTAATGACAACAACAACAACCATACTAGCGAACAGCTAGTATTGTTGTTATTATCGTCATCATTTTCACCGATTGTCACCATTAGAATCATTATCCATAGCATATCCTTCTTTAACATTATCATCGACTATTATTATTACTACTGCCATCAAATTACTTTCGCTTTATATAGAACAGCAGTGATATAAAGACGTATCAAATATTGTTATTGAAATGTCTAATTGTATTGTTGGAAAGGGTTTGTACAGAGCGAAAGCAAATCTGAAAGCCCGTGGATTAGGTTTTCAGCTGTGCTTCTGTGCTGCACCAACTTACTTTAAAAAACTTTTGTTTAGTCGTAGTTTGTGGGACCGTTATAATACAAGTCGTACTGCAGATGTGAATATACATGTATATTGTAAATGCCTAGTTTTAAATGGCAAACGTAATCTTTACAATTGAAACGACAATTGTTTGATTGACAGCGAGCCTGTACTGTAAACCCTGTGGTAAGCGACCACAGAAGATGCGTTTCAGCTTTCAAATCAGCAAGGAGCTCTATGTAGGCCGAAAGCAACGCAGAAATCCAAACCGTATAGACTTCCATGTTACTTTCGTCCCTATTTAGAGTTTGATATCTCAAAATTCACTCAAGGATCCCATAGAAATGGTCGACGAGCGCAGGTTCGACTGCACCCGGAATATAGAGTACAGGGGCCATTTCAAGTGGTCGCTCGAGCTGCAGGCGTGTGTAACAGTAACTCTTCGTTCCGGCTACTACAGCAAAAAAGGGACTGATTTTCGGTGTTTGAAGCATGTTGTCAGGAGCAGGATGGAAACAGAGTAGGAAACGTAAGTATACGTCTTCTCCCATGCTTTCATCAACCACAATCTGGTTATGGCGAAGTTGTGATTTTTCTTTCCTGTGCTGATCGCTTGTTAAGTTTTGTCGGGTGAAGAGACTCTACCTGAATCATGAACGACTGTGCACGTGCAACGCTATGAATACGTTTTATCTGTTTAGAGGCTAAGGTAAACAGGTACTGTTATATTATCTAAATAAAGGAAATGTTTTGGGTGAGTGTATTTGCAATTGACCTAACGCGTTTACTTGGAAAGAATACGTCTTCTCCTCTCTACTTTTACATATACTACAGGCTCCCTCTCTACAACGACATCCAATGGGAGACACACATTGTGTGCGTTGTTCGGAAGGAGTCGTTATAGAGAGGGAAATTGGCTACATTTGCAAACAGCTTGAATTCAGATCAGACGCCGCATAACGCGGCGTCTGATCTGGATTCAAGCTGTTTGTCTCTCGTATTTATGTGTTTTCTGTCAAAATGTCATTTATGTAAGAAAACAGCAGATCTCAAACTAAATCAGACGATATTGCAGCTGTGCAAGCATTAGACATAATTTTCTTGGGAACAGCGACAAATGTCGTTGTAAGGAGGTAGTCGTTGTTCGGAGGGCCGTTGTAGAGAGGAAGCACTGTACCATCTAGGTATATACTCTATCAGCTAGTATGCTAAAAGCTTATAAGTATGGATGATTTGGGTTTTACGGCACTGCGACACAAAATATGTCATATAGCGGCGATGAATGATGAGGGCTGATGAAATGAAAGGATGATGATTTCAGGAAATCTCACACGCTATACGAAGCAGCACATTGGATCAACACCACAGTCCTGTCTTCCTTCTAGTTTCTTAAGTCAAAACAACCAAAATTTAAATTTAAGAAATAAAGCAGACGATAATTTTTAAAACAGATTACGTCGTGACAATGAAGGGGTTATGAAGTTAAACCACAATAGTTTTTACCAGCCGATGTGAGTAAACCTGCAGTGGTGATACCAACGATAAACTGGACTGCAATATTTTACTAATTCACTACCATGACGTCATCATCTTTAAACAATTGTCGTCTGCATTGATTTCTCAAAGTTTAAATTTTAGGTATTTTACTTAACAAATATTGAAACGAGTGTCAAACAGTTAGGATCCTGATCAGACGCCGCGTTACGCGGCGTCTGATCAGGATCTAAGCTGTTTGCTTATAGCCATTGTACTCAGGTTAAGGCAATGAAAGGGATTAATTACAGGTCATCATTTAGAACGTGTTGTCGCCAGTGGGTTAAGAAGACGGTCGCTTTATAAAAATAAAACCAAACGTAGATTCGATCATAGTTGTGTTTAGACAGATTAAAACAGATTGAGAATAAAGCAGAAAAGCCCATGATAAATTTTCTGCTTTACTGTCATCAAATAGGTCAGTAGGACTATCTGCATGTAACCTGACAGAGGTTTTGTAACTGTATCCTTGTTTATAAACTTTTCGTTTAGGCGAAGAATAGGTTGCAGAACATGGCAGGGAGTTTGAAAGTTTTAATGGCGGAGGGTCTGAAGATGACGGTAGATGACGATGGGATAGCTACTGTGTATATGATCAATGGTGAAAATCGCTTCCGCTTGTCGTTCGTGAACGCCTGGATGAAGATATTGGACGAAGTTGAAAGGTAACTTGATTTTGTATGGTATATATCATTACGTGTGGTTGAATGTATGTAAGGGAATGAGAGAGAGAGAGAGAGAGAGGGAGAGAGAGAGAGAGAGAGAGAGAGAGAGAGAGAGAGAGAGAAAAAATATATCGACAGAGAGAGAGAGAGTTAGACAAACAGAGACGAAAAGAAATACAGAGAGAGAGAGACACACACACAAACAAGGAAAGACAGGGAGAGAGAGAGGGGCAGGCATAGAGAGACATAAACAGTGGCATACAGAGGCAGACAGAAAGAGAGCGATAGCTAGATAGAGAGATAGATAAATAGATAGATAGATAGAGAGAGAGAGAGCAAGGCATATACAGAGAGAGACAGACGGACATGGGAATAGAAAGAGAAAGAGAGAGGAACGGATTGATAGAGACACAGAAAGAGGCAGACAGGATGAAACAATAATTTGCGTAAATAGAGTGAATAGGAGAAGAGAGTAATGCATAATAAGCCTTTTCATATGACCGCTTTAATCAAGTGGTGACAAGTTGTTGCTTAGAGTAGTTAAGTTATTTTATTAAGCTGATGCCATTTTTTTTAACATTTTGCCTACTGTTGAAATGATTCCCCCTCCCCCGCTTGCTAAGTTGCTAGAAGATTTAAAACATGTTGGATTTGTTTGAGCAGCATAACTAGAGAGAGAAGAGGTTAAAGGGAGGCAATGCAGATAGGTTGGTACAAAAATATCATGGAGAATCTCCCTTGATAAGTTGTAACGGATCACGTGTTATCGGAGAAAGAACAACCCCTACACTGTCCTACTTCGAGCTCAATGGTTACTAGAATGTGCAAACTTCAGTTTTGATCCTAACCAGACGCCGCGGAACACTCGTTCGTCAAAACATTTAAATTATAAATTTTAGAAAAAATAAAAGTGGACTGCAATGTGCTCGTTAGCGACAAGACGTCATCGTCATAGATGGAAAACATTCTGCATTGGCAATACTATGGACAGTCCTGCTTAGTTATGTTATGTAAAGTGATCCCTACCTGCAACGGCCTTCCCAACATCGACTCCCTTCTTACAACGCCATTTCCGCAGTTCCCTAAACAGGACAACGCTTTTACTGCTGCGATATCATCTGCTTAAAATTGTCGCCTGCTGTTTATTCATAAAAGCTGACATTTTGATAGAATACATATACTGACGAATGACAAGCAGCTTGAATCCAGATCAGACGCCGCATGACGCGGCGTCTGATCTTGATTCAAGCTGTTTGCACACCGGTAAAAGACTACAATGTACACATGCGACATAGACCCAGGGTACTACTGTGCAAACAAAATAGACTCGGACCATCCGCCATGTTGCAAAAGCGGTCATGGATCTTGGTCTGAACTGTTACAGATAATACGGCCGAAACAAAAAGCTGTTGCGAAGGTCGCCTCTAGATAATGTGTACGCGTTGCATGAATAAAACAAGAACTAGACAAATAATTCTCATGATCCTATCGACCTGGGAAATTATCGCACAGTTTTATGGGCGTCGCCATTTTATCTGTGACGATTTCACTTCCGGCAAGGGAATGCCTAATTCACCAACCAACCGAGCGTACGGACATTCCGTAGCGGCGCCATAACCAGCTCATCAGGCTGTCCTCTATGGAATTATTTTATTATAGTCGTATGGAAGGCCGGTGCGCCATGCTAAATGCTAAATGCGAATTGCTATATGCGAAATGCTAAATGCGAATTGCGAAATGCTAGTTTAATACAAAACTATGGAAGGCCGGTGCGCCATGCTAAATGCGAATTGCTATATGCGAAATGCTAAATGCGAATTGCGAAATGCTAGTTTAATACAAAACTCTTAAAATGCTAAATGCTGATTGCGAAATGCCATTTGCTAATTGCAAAAATGCTAAATGCGAATTGCAAAAAATGCTCTTCGCAAATTACTAAATGCCAAATACTAAGTGCTGTACTAAGGCCAAACAAACAAAAAAAACATATTTTTTCGGTAACCCGACCGACCCTAGTTTTTCCCTCCCATCCTAAACTTTTTTTTTTCGTTTTTCGAAATTAACCATTGACATATTCAACAGGCAGACAACACATTTTATTGACATATTTGACAAACATACAACACATTACAAAATATTATTAATTCCACCTATCATATATAAGCCACTACTTTGCCGGTTTGGTATCCCAATATTGGTTAACAATCATACCAGATTTCAATGTTTAAGGTAAATTTGGTTTTGGGGCCTATCAATTAAATTAATAACAATTTGAATATAATTATATAAAATACTCCATCAGAAAAGTTAAATATATCATCATTATATGATTGTGTTAAAAAAACTAGGGTCGGTTTGGGTACCGGAAACCGAGGTATTTTTGTTTGGTCTTAGTACAGCAATTCGCAATTGGCATTAAGGAATTTGCGAATAGCATTTTTGCAATTCGCATTTAGCATTTTTGCAATCCGCAAATGACATTTCGCAAAACGCATTCGCAATCAGCATTTAACATTTGGCATTTTACAAATAGCATTTAGCATTAAACACCCCTAATAGAGTTTTGTACTTAAATAGCATTTCGCAATTCGCATTTAGCATTTCGCATTAAGCATTTCGCATTTAGCATGGCGCACCGGCCTTCCATACTAAACTCTTAAAATGCTAAATGCTGATTGCGAAATGCGTTTTGCGAAATGCCATTTGCTAATTGCAAAAATGCTAAATGCGAATTGCAAAAAATGCTATTCGCAAATTCCTAAATGCCAAATGCGAAGTGCTGTACTAAGACCAAACAAACAAAAAAACCATGTTTTCGGTAACCCGACCGACTCTAGTTTTTCCCTCCGATCCTAAACTTTTTTTTTCATTTTTCGAAATTAACCATTGACATATTCAACAGGCAGACAACACATTTTATTGACATATTTGACAAACATACAACACATTACAAAATATTATTAATTCCACCTATCATATATAAGCCACTACTTTGCCGGTTTGGTATCCCAATATTGGTTAACAATCATACCAGATTTCAATGTTTAAGATAAATTTGGTTTTGGGGCCTATCAATTAAATTAATAACAATTTGAATATAATTATATAAAATACTCCATCAGAAAAGTTAAATATATCATCATTATATGATTGTGTTAAAAAAAACTAGGGTCGGTTTGGGTACCGGAAACCGAGGTACTTTTGTTTGGTCTTAGTACAGCAATTCGCAATTGGCATTAAGGAATTTGCGAATAGCATTTTTGCAATTCGCATTTAGCATTTTTGCAATCCGCAAATGACATTTCGCAAAATGCATTCGCAATCAGCATTTAACATTTGGCATTTTACAAATAGCATTTAGCATTAAACACCCCTAATAGAGTTTTGTACTTAAATAGCATTTCGCAATTCGCATTTAGCATTTCGCATTAAGCAATTTGCATTTAGCATTTAGCATGGCGCACCGGCCTTCCATATTGTCGTTCATTTTTTACCTGTGTGCTATGGGTAGACACGATTGAGTACACATGCTTATACCGATAGACATATCACTATCATGTGATTGGTACGCCGCACCGGATCAGTGAATCGAGCGGACCGGCTGGCGATGACAAAATGGCCTCATAGTTGTTCTCGCGGCAACGGGCATTTCATACCCTCGCCTTTTCGCACCCTATTTTTTGTCATTTCGTACCCTCGTAAAATTAAATTATATATCATATTTCCTATACTTTGTAGAAACAGGTTTCGGCCGTATATAGGTTTTACCTATAGTTATATTATTTTGTTTCAGAAATGAATCTATTAAGGGCCTTATCATCACGGGCACGGGCAAGCACTTCAGTCTGGGCCTAGATGTGGACTACTACGCAACCCAGACACCCGAGTACGTGGAGAAATCGAGGGCCTCTAACGTAAAGTTATACCGCCGTATAACTCTTCTTCCCATTCCCACAGTAGCGGTCATCAATGGTACAGTATTTCTTTCCCGTTTAAACGCAAACGAAACGCAAACGTCACGCAGAAAAATGTAGAAAGTGACATTTTTTTTAAAACTTATCACGATTTATTGGGAAAGAATGACGTTTACTAGAAGGCGTTATCCCATAATTAATTTGGAGCCAGATCAGACGCCGAATAAACCGATCTCATGCTCACGGTGAGTTTTGTGCTCAACGCTGAGCACGACTCAGAAATCGGTGCTTATAAAGAAATCTGAGTATGAGATTGTGCTCAAGTGAGAACGAAACTCATTCTCGCTTGAGTATGGTGTTGGACAGACTCAACGTGTGAGTTCCATGCTCAGTGCATGAACTTTCGCTCCATAAAATGGCCGCTGCACGCACCTGTAATTTGCGAAGGGCTGAAAGAGAGACGATTATTCGGAGAATACCGTGGCTTTTCAAAGACAGGACCAACCCACTTGAAGAGCTGGATGAGGCTGATATTTTTTAAAGATTCAGGCTACATCCGGCAACCGTGTACATCATTTTGGGCCAGCTAGAGTTGGCGACCCTTAGGAATATGCCACTCCCACCAGTAAATTGACACTTTTGTTTGGGCTGAGATATCTGGCGACAGTGGCAATTCAGATGCCGATGGTGGATTCTGAAAACCTAAGTAGGCCGACAGCTGGAAAGTACATACGAACGATGATATCGGCAATAAGCAAGACAGCCAGGTGATTCGTAAAAATCCCGTCAGGACTCGGATGATGCTGTCCAAGCGAATCAAGATTTAAATTTTCGTAATGCCGATAAGTAATTTCTAAATATAGGTCGCATTTCGGAAACTCCATGGTCTTTACCCAATGGAGACGGCATTTATTTTAAAAACGATTTTGATTGGTTGCTAGGTAAACGATCGATACATTACCTCATAAATACACATGATAATGATTGGGGTCCTTTGAGGGGTACTTTACAGATCCTGCTTCATATATAAATTGCTAGTAGAAATCGAATTGACAGGTTTGGTTTTTTTTTGAGATGATAAATACAAAATATAAAAATTATAACTGTTTTTACCGATCTGAAGGTACATATTTATTTAACTCATTACCCCATAGCACAGGTACTTGACACTTTTTGAAAAAAAAAATTTTTTTTTTTACTCTATTGAAGATATAGTCTCTAGATCTATTTATACGGTAGAATCTAGATCTAATAGAATCCTATATATATATTTTTCATATGTGTCAAGAATATGTGAAGTTGTCCTACTAGCTGAAGATACTAGCTAGGTGACCACTATTTAAAGTTGGAGCAGGCTAAAAATAAAACCTGGGATGTGCCAATTAGGTCTAATATGCAAGATATAATTTAAAATTAATATTGATCTATAGCCTAACTGTTTTTTATCCGATCTGAAGGTACAGATTTATTTAACCCTTTACACCATAGCACTTGATATGTGTCAATAACTAATTGGTGTTTTTTTATCCGATCTGAATAAAAGGATATTTATATAAAACAGGTTACTTCATGGCTTAAATAGCTAGATTTTCTGTCCATCTCTACAGCTCTCTCTAGTTATGTGTGTATTTAATTTTAAATGAGAGATTTCCTATTGTTCCGTGCTGCATTTCTGGAACCTTCATCAGGTGTTTGTTTAAAGCAGACTGAAAGAAAAGCAGATTTAGTTCCTTTAGGATATTTCTGCTTTACTCTCAGACTGATTTCAGTGTTCATCTGTAAGAAATGTAAAGATATCTATTTGATGAAGAAGTAAATGTGATAAAAGGCACTTGTGTGGTGGAAAGGGTTAGACATTAACAAAAGACACTTTTCCAGTTATTTTTAATGTTACAAACAGATTATAATTTCTTAAATCTACAGTCAAATCTTTATTAACCAATTTATCCCATAGCTTGTTTCCAGTTTTGAAGACAGATTACCACTTAAGCAGAATGAAAGTAAAGCAGAATGCACGTTAACATAAGAATTCAATCAACTTTACCTTCAAGAATCAACCCGCTTTAAAGCGACTCACAACCAGATGGTGTATTTGCAAAAATAAAAGAAAATACTCAAATAAGACCAAATGTATAGCATTATCGTGCACATGGTATTAGAAAAATATGACGAGTCTAAAAACATCCTTAGGAAAAGCCGTCATATCTTCATTTTTTTATATTTTCCATTGCTTTATCCGTTGCGTCGAAAGAGGCAACAGAAATTGATCATGGGCTAAGACATAGACCCGGGCTGAATTATGTAATCCATCACTTCACACGTTAAATTGATCTCTGAGATATAAATAGGCCGGTGGTCGAGTGGGCTAAGGGGGTGACTTATTTTGCTTTTTCTGTCCCCCCCAATTCTTGCAACCAGATATAGCATTACAAATAAAAATTTGTAAATATGTGACAAACGCTTATATAAATTTAAAACGGGTAAGAATTAGTTTAGGATAAGAAATTCTGTTTAACAAGAGCACCGCAAGCCGGGCACATTATACGCCCGTCAAATCGATCTTAGAATGTAGTCATACCAAAACCCTATCAAGGTAAAAACAAAAGGGGGAAGAACCCTGAAAGTTAGGGGTCATATGCTGACCAAGTTTCAAAAGGATGGGAATAAATTTGTTTGAGAAAGAGAGCTACAAACAAAAAATGCCCATTTTTGACGATAAAAGGGGCATAACTCTTGAATGTCAGGGGCAATATTGCTGGTTATGGAGCTTGACCGAGACATTATGGTCATACACATGCTGACAAAGTTTCAAAAGGATTGGAATAAATTTATTTGAGTTAGAGAGCGGACAAACTAAAAAATGCTCGTTTTTGACAAAATAAGGGGCATAACTCTTGAATGTCTGGGGCAATCCTGCTGGTTATAGAACATAACCGAAACATTATGGTAATACACATGCTGACCAAGTTTTAAAAGGATTGGAATAAATTTGTTTGAGTTAGAGAGCGGACAAACTAAAAAATGCCCGTTTTAGATGAAAAAAGGGGCATAACTCTTGACTGTCTGTGGCAATCTTGCTGGTTATGAAACATAACCGAGACATTATGGTCATACACATGCTGACCAAGTTTCAAAATGCCTGAAATAAATTTGTTTGAGTTAGAGAGCGGACAAACTACAATATGCCCGTTTTTTACGAAAAAAGGGGCATAACTCTTGAATGCCTAGTGCAATCCTGCTTGTTATCAAACTTGACAGAGACATTATGGTCATACACATGCTGACCAAGTTTCAAAAGGATTAAAATAAATGTGTTTGAGTTATAGAGCAGACAAACTAAAATATGCCCGTTTTTTACGAAAAAAGGGGCATAACTCTTGAATGTCTGGGGCAATCCTGCTGGTTATCGAACTTGACCGAGATATTATGGTCATACACATGCTGACAAAGTTTCAAAAGGATTAGACAAAATTTCTTTGAGTAAGAGAGCGGACAAACTAAAATATGCCCGTTTTTTACGAAAAAAGGGGCATAACTCTTGAATGTCTGGGGCAATCCTGCTGGTTATCGAACTTGACCGAGATATTATGGTCATACACATGCTGACAAAGTTTCAAAAGGATTAGACAAAATTTCTTTGAGTAAGAGAGCGGACAAACTAAAATATGCCCGTTTTTTAAGAAAAAAGGGGCATAACTCTTGAATGTCTGGGGCAATCCTGCTGGTTATCGAACTTGACCGAGATATTATGGCCATACACTTGCTGACAAAGTTTGAAAAGGATTAAAAAACATTTGTTTGAGTTAGAGAGCGGACAAACTAATATGCCCGTTTTTGACAAAAAAGGGGCATAACTCTTGAATGTCTGGGTCAATCTTGCTGGTTATCGAACTTGACCGAGATATTATGGTCATACACGTTCTGACCAAGTTTCAAAAGGATTAGACTAAATTTGTTTGAGTTAGAGAGCGGACATGAAAAAGTTAACGGACGGACAGACGGACGGACAGCGCCACGACATAATACGTCCCGTCTGAAGACGGGCGTATAAAAATGCAATTCAATAAAAAAAATATTGAGCTTTGGTGGGAATCAAACCCGGGACCTGGCATGGGCGGACATAAGTCAAAATGAGGAAACCACTTGACCCACTGGGCCACGGAACTATTCATATATCTGGGATCGATTTAACGTATTTCAGTGTGAAGCGATGGAGAGTACATACAAGTACATAATTCGGCTCGGGTTTATGTCTTAGCCCGTGATCAATTTCTATAGGGTCTTTTGACGCTATGGAAAATATCTAAAAAACTAAGATTTGAAGACATATCTAGAGGGTGTTTTTAGACTGGTCATATTTTTCCAATGCCAGAAACACGCATAATTTTGACTGTATAAACTGGTACTATTTTCTGCAGAGGAGGAATAAAATAAATGTGTTAAAATGCATATCTATGGAGTAAAGGGTTAAGTTGCTAGGACTTGTTTTTATATTTGGTGATAAAAAAATTAAAGTTTAAACTTTAACACTTTCCCCCATAGAAGCGCCTTTTTACATCTTCAATTTATTCCTCCAATAAAGACAATAGTTACAATTTATACAGTTATGATCTTTTATTGTAAGAAATATTTTCTATATGCTAGCAGATGGTAGCTTAAAGCAGGTTGAAAGTAAAGTAGAATGTGCCTCAAGACACATTCTGCTTTACTTTCAACCTGCTTTAAGTGGTCATCCATCTAAAATGTTAAAACAGGCTATGGGGTGATGGGTTAAGAGTCACACAATGGAAACATAGCTTTCTTATTGTGCTTGTATTTCATGGATACATGCTGGATCATCCATCTCTGGCTCTGGTGTATCAAAGTATGGATACACGATAATGCTACCCTTTTGTTTATACATATTTGATTTTTTGTGGTTGTTTTTTGCAAATGCGCCATAGCCTTTTTCCATATTTTAGGTCAGCCCGGTCACCATGACCACTTAAACCCTTTGCCAGATGATTGCTTCCTCATTGCATTTTGCATAATGTTTGGATCCAGATCAGATGCAGCATAACACGGCATCTGATTTGGATCCAAACTGTTCGACACTTAAGTTTTTTTACTTGAAAAATATATAAAATAACTAAATTTGACAAATTATGCAGATGGCTACTTCAAAGTAGACAATAAACAGTCAAACTTGTATTTACTGACTGCTGACTGAAATATTACAGAAAGTCTTCTACAGTCTTCTATATTTTTGTATTACAGAAAGCCCATTTAGGAGCCTTTGGAATTTCTTTTCATCCTGCATTAAGCAATCACTTGAATTTAAGAATCAACTGTATAAAACTCTTCTTTTGATTGGTTGATCAACACAAGATTGACTGTATATGCAGCTTTTAAGTCAGGTGGCATTTAACCCTTCAATGCTTCAACAAGAGTACATTTGGTTATTTGCAATCAGTTCAGATCTAATCAGACACTGTATATCACAGTGATTGATCAAGATCTGAACTGTTTGACAATCCATAAAAGTACCATGCTTCTCTTTCTGCTCACTTTCCAATATGTCTCTCAAAAGTATTAAATCCCATTTGTTGCTGGTTAATACACATTTACAGTTTCTGTCATATATTATTTAAATGTATTCTCACACTTTATCTCACATTTCAGTTTTTCCATTTCTAAGTTAGTTTTCTCTCTTTCTAAAATTATTCTTTCACTTTCCTTCTGCTTCTGCTTCTATACGGTGTGGGACCAGTTACTGCGTATAGCACCGGGTGGTGGTGTGCTACTTAAGGAATAATAATCAAAATATTTAACAGGAAGGGCTGCCTTGAAACCCTCTATTGTCTTTGCTCTCACTTTCCAGTTTTGTAAGCTAGTAGGTTTCTATTTCCTGCTCCTGTGCCTTTCTCAATTGCCGGCCACTGCTATCTGAATAAAGACAGAAAGAGATACAGTAAAGCTCTTCTATTATGACCACTTAAATGAAGGCTAAATGAAAAGTACCTCAGAATAAACCACACATCACTAATAAATGTGGCAATTCGCAGATCAACATGGCTTCAGAAGTAATAACCCTTTACTCAATAGATATTGATAATTCATTTCAAAGCAATTAATTTCCTTCTCCAATTAAGAAAATAGTTCCATTTTAAACAGTTATGAATATGCACCATAAAGGAACTCTCTTGTTTTGCTTTCATCTTGCTTTAAGCAGCCACCTGTCTTATACACCAAATATTTAATTATGCAATTTGTAGGGTTTCAAGTTATGAATAGCTCTGTTTTCAGCTAAAGTATCTAAACAAAAGCTGACAGCCATGAATAACATGGATTACATGCAGTGAAAAATACAAATTCTGCATATTTATAACAGGTTTTAAGGTAAAAATATGCAAACATAATGTGTGCCCTGGGTTGGGAATGTACAGGGGAGGTTATCACACACAATACTGTGCATCAACACTTGTCAGCCCTATGACTTGCATGAAAGCCATGCCCTTACAGCCTAGATTATGCAAACTTGTGTTATATGACTTTGATCTTGCAGACATTTATTCACCAGATACAGTCACAGATGAAATCACACTGCTGGAAAAAAAACACTGGTTCTTTTATATCACCAGTGTATAGCACCATACACATGGGGACTCAGGTTAAGGTCTGATAGTAAATTTAGTGGTACAGCAGGGAATCAATCCAGCAACCCCTTGACAATACTGATAGAATTCACATCTTTCAAAAGTATTGATCATTCAATTAAATGCATACAGATATGACTGAAATAAGTAAAAATCAAAATCTAAATTCTAATCAAATATTAAGGCCAACTCACCATCTCATCTGTATCCACTCCACATGAGATTCCTTTTAAGCATTTAGGCCTGTCACCCAAGGAATGTCACTGATGCCTCTTCTGAAGGAGAGGGTTACATATGTGTACTGGAGCCGGACCTCCACCAGTCTTTAGCCTCATTTTGTTCTGTCTGTCAATCTTCTCCATAGCTGCATAGATAAATAAGACATGCTAAAAACTAACTGTTCATAATTAATATGGAGGAGGGATTGGATATTAATATATTACAAAATGTATATGATTTTTACTGATACACACGTGTAATACCCCATTCCTCCTCCTTGTGTAAATCACTCATATCCAAGTTCCAACAAATCTTACGCATTAATATCATCACTTATAAATTTCATTAGTGATATCATTGAATTTACAGTACCGTATAAATAAGCTCATATTTAGCTTTCTGCTTTACATCCCAGGCCTGCTTAATTTAAGCTGTCAATTGTCTAACTAGTTTCATCAATGAACCCCTGTGATGGCATGCTAAATTTGTGACAGGTGCCATCTCAACAGGGTGATGACAGCACCTGAAGTCTAAACTATAACAGTCCAGCATATTTAATGTCTTTCTATGGGTACTGCTTTCTTTAAACACTCGAGACATAAAGGCTACCAGGGCACGGAATTATACAAAATGGAATAGCAACTAAGCGAAGTTGAATAGGCGAGCATCTGTCAGCTCTCGCAGCGGTTGAATTTTGCGAGATTATGTGTCACGTGACAACATCCTCACTTTTTGCCTCGTTGTCCGCCATTTCTGGCGTGAAATTTACCGACTCGAGTGTTTTTATTGACATTTTATAGGATTTAAATGACTTGGTGGACATTCCTATCAATTCACAGGAATATAAACTCGTGAACAATGCTTCGAAAACGCACATGTATCATATTGACTACCGATATCTTATCTCTTATCATTTTAAAGTCTCGCGAGTCTTGTATGCGCCGCACGAGATTTAAAATAAAGCGCGAGGTTTCGATTCCGTCAGTGTATAATTCTGTGACCAGGGCTGCCATAAGATGATAAGTTGACATGAAAAATCCTAAGATTTCCAAATTCGCATTTTTCAAGTGTGATTGTACAAATCGTACCTTTACCCCGTAGCCTGTTTCTAGTTTGGTTGACATGCGACTACTTAAAGCATGCTGTAAGTAAAGCAGAATGAGCCCTAAGGCGCATTCTGCATTACTTTCAGCCTGCTTTAAGCTACTATATGTAGTATAATGTACTGGGAAAAAATCCGAAGATTTAGGAAAAATCCGGAGAAATGGCAGCCCTGGGCTACATATATAAGCAAATCGTCAGTAGGCCTACATATTTCACCTTTACTAAATGGTTGATCTAGATCTACACTATAAAGTTTGATAAATCTATGATAGGATTGTAGATCTACTTATAAAAAATTCATGTTGAAAATCTAATCCATTCAATATTTAACAAGAATCTATATTAACAGGTACATAAGAAATGGGACAGAATATACAGTAAAGTGAATCTAAAAGCCTATAGATCTATAAATCATATTAAATGTGTCACTCAGTATAGGCCTAATGGTTCGTTTAATTCAAAACCCCTTCGCGAGGCCCCTCGCATTTGCAACGTAGCGATAGGCCTACCGTAGATTTACATACATGTACAGTGTCTTTCCGGTTGAGGATGCTAAGAAAATAAAGCGTTAGAAACCACTGTAATAACTTTTGAATAATCACTAACGCTTGAACAGGTTTTGTTGAATTACTAACTGTAAAAATAACAAACGCTGTTATACTTACGAGGTCAATTTCTTTGCAATCTCGACACAAGTTTCGGCCATGCTCACCGCTCGTTTCCCCACTTGCGTGGCCTTTCCAATCTCCGAATCGTAATTCCTCATTCGCAAGTACTTCTTGGATGTGGAGCAACTCTTCGATGGCGATCCATGGCTTTTTCCTGGCTTTTTATGGCAGCTCTTCGCAAGATTCTTTGCACATGTGTGTCGGCTGATGGATACGCCTCCATTTTTGTAAACAACGCGTTACTATTTTTAGATATATCGGCCGCTCACATCTAGAAATTTAATAAAATAAGTATGCTCCCCCGAGTTCGTGCTCAGCGGAGGTTTATAAGCGGCGTTTGAGTTTGAATCTCAGGGGAGCACAACTCAAGCAGTTGAGTACGATTTCAAGCTGAGCATGAGATCGTACTCAGGAAATGTTTATAAGCACGGGGCCAGGCTTCAAACTGTTTGCAATGGAAATACAGTGTTCCCTCTCTACAACGGCACCCAATGGGAGACACAAAATATGTTCGTTGTTCGGAGGGAGTCGTTACAGGGAGGGAATTTGGCTTACAATTGCAAACAGCTTGAATCCAGATCAGACGCCGCGTTACGCGGCGTCTGATCTGGATTCAAGCTGTTTGTCACTCGTAATTAAGTGTTTTACTCTGAAATGGTCAAATATGTAACTTTTAGAAAAACAGCAGACGACAATTTTAAGCAGACTATATTGCAGCAATAAAAGCGTTAGACATAATTGTTCAGTTTCGGGAACAGCGTCAAAAGTCGTTGTAAGGAGGGAATCGTTGTTGAGAGGGCCGTTGTAGAGAGGGAGCGCTGTAATAGTTTTAGCGTAAATGCGTTTATTGCGAAATAATAACGTTACTCTACTGTATTAGAAGGCGTACTTCCATAGCAAACAGTTTGGAGCCATATCAGACACCGAGTAAACCGGCGTCTGACCAGTCTTCAAACTGTTAGCCATTCAGATTAAAATGAATTGAATATTTTCAAAAACTGTTGTCATTTTTTATATTTTCTATATTACATAATCATGTATATACATTGGAATAATTTTTATCAGTGGAGAAATTAAGTAACTTAAAAGTCGAACATCTCTGTTATTAAAATTAAACGTACCTTAACCACTTTTAACTTTCAAGTCCAAATACATGTATGTTCGACATATCTAATTTCGCTTGGGTTTTTAAAAACAATATTCATTACAGGGCATTGCTTTGGTGCAGGTGCTTTCCTGGCTATGTCATGTGACTATCGTGTTATGAGATCAGATCGAGGCTGGCTGTGTTTCCCGGAAACAGCATTAGGAATGAATATAAAACCAAGCAACTTTCAAATTGGAAGGTATTTAAAATACAGTTAACCCTGTCACTGCCATTATGACGCCATAACTCGTTTTAACACAGTCACAACCATAATAATCGTCTGCTTAGACGTTTCGTCTGTTTTTATTCGTAAAATTTCTGAAACATAGTTCTAGCACACTTCGCGCACGCTCCTATATAAACAAGGAAGAGACGTATCTGTGTCTGAATTCTCAATAAAACATGCACGCGCTGTAACGTCTTAACGTGACGTCATATGGCTTCCAAAATGCTACGCCAAGAAATGTAGTGCCGTTGATTCGGTGCAAATTGTGGTTAAATTGAAGTGTTAGAATCGAAATAATAAAACACGAGTAGTCGTTGAGATGATGGTAGTAAAATCACTCGGCCTTTGGCCTCGTGATTAATTACTACGTATCTCAACTCCTACCCGTGTTTTATTGCCACGATAAAACACTGGTATGAATTTATTATTTCTTAAATACAGTCGAAACTCGATACTACGAACTCGCTAAAATCGATCTTACCAGTATTTCGTAGGTTGAATTTTGATAAGTCGGTCTCGCTGAAGTCGAACATACCCGTATTTCAAAGTTAAAACGTGGCTAAGCCACGTTTTAACTTTGAAATACGGGTATGTTCGAACTATCGCGAGTTCGTAGAATCGAGATTTTAGTGTATGTCACAAGTGTCGTGTATCATCTTTATTGCAAGACATAGCGCATGTCCTAGGGCTAGAAGCCCTCTGTTCAGGCACTGTTTGTCATGTTAATAAGCTAAAATCAACTTCAATACAGTATATACCTCGATTACAATTACTAAATTAGGTGTTTACGACAGAAAACTCCTAAAGGCAAGGTGACAGTAAAACAAAAAGCTCCTTTAGGAGCTTTCTGTTTCACCGTCATCTTGCTTTAATAAGCTGTCACTTGTCTTTTATACAACCAATTAGCCTCTTTTCTAGTGATCGTAATAGAGGGGTTTAACTGTAGTAAAATGGACTGGAAACTGGGATTGTTAATTAAAACTGTCAGGGGTGAATGAGTACTGGGTGTTCACTTATGATAGTTTGGTTTATCAGATTGAATATGATGTTTTGACAAGATGGTTTAACAAGCCATGGTTGTTGAATAAGCAGAAATTCATCATGGAAGTTGGATATTCAAATTCTTCCTTACTTTCCCAACAAACCATATGTTGTGACCACTTATTAGAATCGTCTCGAGGAGAGGATTGTAATTAATGGTCACAAAAAAGAGTTTAAAGAAACATTGAGGAGAGAAATTGGAAAAGCTCAGTTTGTCCAATCTTATGTCGAGCCATGAACAATACTTCACAAAAGATGTACGTCTTTTTCTTAAGCCCCGCCATGTAACTGCCGGGGCATATAATGTTACCTTTTCCGTTCTTCCGTCAAATTTGGTATATAGAGTTCGAATTTGGTGCTTGCCGAATAAGTTTTAAGAGAGATACCCCATTGGACATAATTTTCTAACAATTTGTGGTTTCCACTCAATACCTCGATCATACATTTACATTTTGAATTGAGATTTGGTTTAAAGGTACATCATGGCAATACGCAGGTCAAGTTCAAATTTGTTACCGGCTCAATAATTTTTGACAGGGTTATGCCCCTTGGACTTAGAACGATCCTATCAATTTGTGGTTTCCGCTCATTACATCGATACTACATTGACATTTTGAATTGAAATTTATTAGATATGTACTTAACATTAATTTACATTTCAAGGTTGAATTTAGTTCCTGCCGAATAATTTTTCACATTGTTATGCCCAATTTGACTTAGAAAACAATTGCTGTTTCCGCTCATTATCTAGGCCATCCATTAACATTTTTATTTGAAGTTTGATAGATAGATACATAACTGAAAAGTGCAGGCCAAGTTCGAATTTTGTTCCGATTAAATAATTTCTTTTACAAAGTTATGCACCTGGGGTTACGAAAATTTTGAACAGTGTGGTTTCCCCTCATTATCTCAGTCATACTCTGACATTTTGAACTAATATGTACAAGTTCAGCGTTATTCTTTGTGGCATACAATAATTATTGTTCTGCTTGAAATAACTTATGTTTCTGGATATTACATGATTTAAACAACTTTTTAGTCGTTTTTGATTTGTATTTAAGGCATTTAAAAAGCACATCACCAGTTGGCAGTGCGCTACAGTGTGTTGTATTCAGCTCTCGAAGTTTTCGTCGGAAACAACCGATCAAACTTGCGCCCAAAACGTCTCAAGCTGAATACATAATACACTGCCTCGCACTGTCAACTGGTAAGGTGTTTATATTTACAGGTTGAGGATAGGCACTGGCCGTCCTATGCGAGATGTCATGCTATTCTCCAAACGGTTGTCTGCCGCTGACGCACGTGACCTTGAACTCGTCGACGTCATAGCAACTGAGGACAAACTGCAAGCCGTTGCTAAAGACTTAATAAAAAGCAGTCTTGGTAAAAACGGATTGAAGAGAGACATTGTTAGTCAAACGAGAATGGACTTGTATGGCTTTACATCATGGGACCATGACGCCGACTCGAAGTTATAACGTGTTTTTCTTAAACTCTTTGCACGCGGCGTCTCATCAGGATCCTTACTGTTTGATATTCGGGCGTTCCAGACGAAAAGATTACCCAGCATGCAAATAGTTAACCTTTAACTTGTTACGGGCGAATTGTGATATATCTGTTGCAAGCAGTTTAGAGTCAGAGGAGAGTCAGATTCAAACTTACTTGGTGTCTCCTCCACTGAGTCCAAACTGTTAGATACATTGTACTTAGAATATATTTAATGAAAGAAAATTGAGATAAATAAACATGTACTCCTATAAATGTTGCAGATTGCATATTTTTATCTGGCAATTTATACATGTACAGTGGAGAATACGTTGTCCTTTCCCAGTAAACGCATTTACGCTTAAACTAGCATTCCAAATGCAAACATTTTGAAGCCAGATCAGACGCCTGGTTACCCGACGTCTAATCAAGCCACTCAGATTAAAATACATAGATTATTCAAAATGTTGTACAGCGCTCCCTCTCTACAACGACACTCAATGGGAGACACAGAATAAGTGCGTTGTTCGGAGGGAGTCGTTATAGAGAGGGAAACTTAAGATTTGGCTTACATTTGCTTTTTCTCAAAGTAGCATGTTGGATATTTTAACAGAAAAAACCCCAAACATAATGGCGAGCAACAAACAGCTTGAATCAAGATCAGATGCCCCGTAACGCGGCGTCTGATCTAGATTCAAGCGGTCTGTAAATGTAAGCCAATTTCCCTCCCTACAACAACTCCATCAAAACAACGCATACACTTAGTTTCCAATTGGGTATTGTTGTAGAGAGGGAGCACTGCACATTACTTTTTTTTTTTTAAATAATTTATACAGTGGAGATTGTGTTATTCTTTCCCAATAAACGCGTTTACCCTAAAACTATTATTTTCACTGCAAACAGTTTGGAGCCAGATCAGACGCCGGGTAACCCGGCGTCTGATCAGGCTCCAAACTGTTTGCCACCAAGATAAAGATGAATTATCAGAATTGTCAAAGAGTTGTATTTTTCTACGTTTTAGTGTTTTGCGTTTGCGTACGTTTGCGTTTAAACGGGAAAGAATAACAGATTCTCCACTGTATTAACCGAAGCATACCGACAAGCAATGTATAATATGATGTGTACCATATCTTCAACTCTCTACTCATGTACCATGAAGTGTAAATCGTGCATGTCATTTTTCAGTAACTTGTCTTTTCTTTACTATTTAAAGTTGATTATTTACACTATATTGCAAAATAACGAACCACTTTATACCTTGATCAGAAGGTCCCTGAAGGAGTCCTTATAAAAGTCTCCAAATTGAACTTTCTACATTACGTTCGTCCTGCGTAACGCGGCGTCTGATCAGGGTCCAACCTATTTGACACTCATTGTAAAATTTCTTCAGACATACTGCATCATTTTTTAACTTTGAAAGGACATTGCAGATAACAAAAATGAAGCAGGCGACAATGAAACGGTGAAGGGGTAAAACTCTCCCGATGATTTGATCACCACTAAAACTAAGGCTAATTGATTTTATAAAGACCAGGCGACAGCTTAAAGCAAGGTGACAGTAAAACAGAAAGCTCCTTAAGGAGATTTCTGTTTTACTGTTATCTTGCTTTAAGCAGTCGCCAGTCGTAAACACCTTATAATTCACACAATTTAGTGGTCGTAATAGACAGGCTTTACTGTTTGTAATTGAGTGTCAAACAGTTTGGAACCCGATCAGACGCTGCGTCATGTGTAGTCTGATCAAGAGCCAAACTGTTTGCAAATGATCACTTTTCTCGGGATGAGGCGGTGTCTGGGGTTAAAGCAGACGATTACATCCGACATGGTTGAATTATTAACCCTTTGCCTGCTGGTCGCGACTTTATTGATTTTTGCAAACAGTTTAGATCCAGATCAGACGCCGCGTAACGCGGCGTCTGATCTGGATCCAAACTGTTTGACACTAGTCTTTAGGTTTCTTTACTTAAAAAATCTATACATCTAAATTTAACAAATTTTGCAGACGAAAATTTCGAAGCAGACGACATCACCGCAGGATAAGGGTTAAAACTAAAAACCATATAAACATCATATAAAATAGGCGGTGTACCCACTTAATGAAAATATTAGTTTTACTCAGTTATGCAACTTTTGTACGAATGGGAAAACGTGAGATAACTGTTGTAAATTGGGTAGACCCAGGTGAGACGCCGAGTAACTCGGTGTCTCCTCTTCGTCCAAACTGTTGTGCGCGCTTGTGATATGTTCAGAGAGAATAAAATGAGGTTTTGGAGTTGCTGCAGGCGACAATTTTAACAGACGGCAGTTGCATATCGTAGTGAAGTTTAGAATAAATATTGTATGAGTAGAGCGTGGAGATCAGCTATGAAATATTTCATCATAGACTCGTGTGTTTCAAACCTCTTGAGGAAATACGAAACCTGGAGATGATGATAGAAGTCATTTGTATGTTATCAAGGTAAGGAGTTTTTTTCTCACCTTTTTGGTGCCAAACATCAGGAGATTTTACCCCTTCACCACTTTATTGTCGTCTGCTTCAGTATTATTCTCTGCCAGATCGTTTCTAAAGTTAGATATAAGGTATAGGTCGTTTGCAGTTCAAAAAAACACGATAAATCTTAGATAATTTTAAAACTAATGGACGTATTTAAATTGATGTTTGCATATACTTATGATGTGTCTATACCAACTCTGACAAGGAAATTCAGAATTTTTAAAAGTCTAACTAAAAACTTTTCTTCTTAGTTTTATATAAATTTTATGTCGCTGAAAATGGTCAATTACGTGGGGTGTTATTGGCTATTACCTTGATCACGTTTGTTTATATTGGAGAATATCCCCAGGTAAAATCCCGTGCAAGTTGCTTCTGTCTGAAAGGTGAATCCCGTGCTGATATTGGTTGTTTAGTTGTGGAAAATTAATTGTGAGGCCCCATAATCCATAACATTTTTACTATGCCTAAATCCACGAACTCTTCACCAGGAATAAAGAGAATTGCAATTACTTTTCAAACCGAAGCTGTAACATTTCTACATAATTACAGAGCTCCATATAAGAGAGAGAAACTTGAACAAGTCCAACATTTTCTCACCCAGTTCAGCACCAAATTCTATGGTGTGACTACTCGAAGAAAGACGGTTCTAATGAATAGTCACACCATAGGGCTTAATTCATAAATAAAGATTTAGTTTTTGAAAATACTCCCCTTATCTGGAGCTTAATATTTATCAATGTTCGAGTTGTATTGCACTTACGTTTACATTATGTTTTCTTTAAGCGATAAAATAATAAAGGTTTTCGAACTGATCTGGAAACATTCTGTTGACAATTTGATAATGGTAAGTTGGTGTAGATCGTCTGGTATGAACATGACTCTTCTGCTATTTATCGCATTTAGTTATTTTGCGTTTTGTTGATAAAACTTTCGTATGAGTGGCACATGGTTCGGATCCTATTCAGATACGAAATGGCTCCGGTGTCCGATTAGGATCTAACATGTGCGCAAATGACAGTATGGTCGGTTAATACGTTTAACGTACCCCAGTCAGGGCCTCATTCGGTTAGTTGTAAACTGCTATGGTATGCGATGGCTTAACGGTGAGGCGTTGCCGGGTCGTGAAAGATAGGCTGTTGAATAACTTGAAATCACCCTTCGGAAAACTGTCCCTTAGAAGTGTAAACTTTATATAGAAGTTATGAATAAAACTTTTTTATTACGAAGAGAAAAAAATATTTCTTTTTTGTCAGAGTTGGTATAGTAATATCATAAATCTATGCAAAATTCCATTTGTCTCTGTTTTCTTGTTATGGAGATATTTGAAAATTATTGTGTTTTTTTTAACTGCAAACGACCTATAGTATGACTTAACCCTTTAACCAATAGCCTGTTTCTAGTAGTTAAGATATGTGACATATTAAAGCAGGCTGAAAGTAAAGCAGAATGTGCCCTAGGGCACATTCTGCTTTACTTTCAGCCTACTTTAAGTTACTATCTGCTAGTGTATAGAAAATATTACTTATAGTACTTATTCATGACAGTATAAAAATGGAACTATTTCTTTGGCGGATGAATAAAATGAATGCGCTAAAAGTCGCTTCTATAAGGGAAAGGGTTAAGAAATACTGAAACGAGTGTCAATCAGTTTAGATCCTGATGCTAAACGTGTTGTTTGAATATGTTTGCCAAATTCAAATACGTTAATTTGACGAATTGACCGAATAGCCAAAACAGTTCACACGGAGGCTGATCAGCATGAAACCTATTGCAAAGTCAACGTTAGTCGACAAAAGCGTTTGAAACATTAAACAGGCACTTGTCCGTAATATGCACACATTCGTATGTGTCAAACCCGTTCACTTTACTGACAACAGCTACGACGAGCTGGAATAGATTAATCTAACTACGTGTAAGATTAATCGTAGTTGTACTTCTACAAATTCATGAATACATTAGGCTCCGTCTTACGAAACATAGTACGACAAATATTGTCGTAATTCAGATTCTAAAAATCTCAAATATTATCTCTCTTTCTAATCCTGTCCTGTGACATCTCTACGGAATCGTCTTGAAAATACAATTCCAAAAGGATGTCACAAGACAGAATTAGATGGAGAAATAGGAAATTTTAAAGTTTTGACTTATGACTGTTTTTGCCGTACGACGGCCCAAAGAGTTCCAGTCAAACATACCCGTACATTAAAACTTCGAAATCTGGCCACACTTTTTAACCTTGAGATACGAATATGTTCGATTTAGGGAGTTTGAGTTATCGAAAATTGCCTGTTACTTGTTTCCGATCGTGACCGTACGCCTTGGTAATATTAGTTACACGGTATTTCGGCAGGGTGTACGGGCTTGTATAGCGGTTTTGGATTCCGTATTTCCTGAGCGCGTATGACGGTTTTGGATTCCGTATTTCCTGAGCGCGTATGACGGTTTTGGATTCCGTATTTCCTGAGCGCGAAGCGCGAAGGAAATACGGAATCCAAAACCGTCATACAAGCCCGTACACCCTGCCGAAATGCCGTGTAACGAATTTATTGCCAGTCTAGATCCAATACAAGAAAGAAAACATGCATAATCTGACAAAGTTTTACTGTCTTGACCCTAAAATTGACACTTGAAATTGACATCTGTTCAGTACATTTCAAACTCACGCTCTACTCGATGGTTTAGTACAATAGTTATACAGTTAAACTTTGACGGTATCAGGAACTCGCATAAGTAGAATTCATCTGCATTCCTACAGTTTAATGCAATACTTTCTAAATTGCATTATGTCGAACATATTCCGTATTTCAAGTTTAAAATGTGGTAAAGCCACCATTTAACTTTGAATTACGGATATGGTCGACTGAAATGAAATCAAGAAAGACCCTATCGAAGATCGACTGTATCTAACATGGTTACGTCATCACATTGGAATGTGAACATCCTTAAAATGTTCATTACCAGTGTATTTTGTACGGAGAGTTCTCGGAGGATATTTGCGTTTTATGAAACACTGTAACGATTAATTATAACAAATGAACGGAAATAATCAGGAACGTACAAATGAACACGTACGTTAGTGTCTAGGCATATTGAGGTCTGCCTGTTTTGGTTGATTTCGATAAACATATTGATCTAAATAAAACTGAATCCAATGTCAATTTCATTATAGACCAGTGACAAGTGCCGATGTACATTACAAAGAAAAACTTTGTCAGATTATGCATGTTTTCTTTCTTGTATTGGATCTAGACTGGCAATAAATTCGTTACACGGCATTTCGGCAGGGTGTACGGGCTTGTATGACGGTTTTGGATTCCGTATTTCCTTCGCGCTTCGCGCTCAGGAAATACGGAATCACAAGCCCGTACACCCTGCCGAAATACCGTGTAACTAATAGTATTTACGCGATATATATATAAAAATTAATGCAATGTGAAAATGAAAAAGTGTTTGATCTGAACAAGGGGTTGATGCCAATTTGTTCTAACATTGGTTTTGTATATTGAGTGTGGTGCGATTTGAAAAATGTAAAATATGGAATGAATATATCTAACAGTGTTCCCTCCCTACAACGATTCCCTATGTCCATTTAATTGTTTTGTTGAGTATTTTTTCTACTTTATTTTTCAATGCCACTGTTTTGTATATATATATCTAGGGTTAATGCTAATGTTGTAAAATCGTTTAGCCAATTCCCGTTGCATATGTTATTATGCAAATGTATATGACTGTTTAAACTATTACGGTAAAGGTCACAGTTACCTGAAAATGTAACAGTAGATTCCACCATTCCACAATGTACTCGCATGACAAATTATACACGCTTGCTGGCTATGTACAGGAAATATCCTCTGGATAAACGTTTTCTTTTTTCCATAATTGAGACCAAAATATAACGGTCAAAGTCACAGTGACCTGGTAATGTTACGGGACACTCTGTCATGCCAAGATGTACTGCCGTACCAAATTTGATATCTCAAGCTATGGGTTTAGAAAATATACCCGAATAATGTGGACTCGGTTGCACGGACGGACATACGCACAATTAGTTTACTGGGGTCCGTCTAAAGATCCAAAACCTCTCAAAACCACCCAAACCTTTCCAAATCACGTAAAACAACAATCCAAACTACTTCATTGTCTTAATGCCTAACCATAGAAATGGCGAATTAAAGCTAATATAATGAAAAAATGCTAAATTCAAGTTAAATCTATGATGTTTTTCATTCCAAAGGGAGAAACTCGTACAAAACTTTAGATAGCTATTTACCGTAACTACTTAATATTAACCCATTACCGAATAGCCTGTTTCTGGTTTTGAAGACAGGTATCCAGTTAAAGCAGATCAAAAGTAAAGCAGAATGCGCCTTAATGCACATTCTGCTTTACTTTCAGCCTGCTTTAAACTACAATCTGCTAGAATATGGCAAAGTTGTTTTTAAAAGTGGTTGGGGAGGTTTGGAGAGGGCTGGGAAGGATTTGGGTCTTTGGACGAACTTTTTTTTCAACTTTTATTTACATATGCATAAGTCCCACGGATAGTGAGAAACATTAGCATTATAATTATAACTCAAAGTAACATTGGACAACAAAAGTAAACAATATAAGGGAAAACGGCTACACATAGTTTTATACCAGGGCTCCAGATAAGAGGAAGTAAACTGAACAAATCCAACATTCATACACATTTCAGCACCAAATCCCTTGATGTAACCACCCACCTGAATCGTCTCGGAGAGTCGATTCTAATGAGTATTGACACCACATGGTTTAATGCAGAAATAAAGACTTTTTCGTTTTGAGTTACTCCCCCTATTCAACCTGGAGCTCTGTTTATACATTCCATAATTATGACGTAAATGTTACGTAATTTGTATTTAAAAAACGACGTCATAATCTAATCTAGAATTTAGTGTATGGTGCAGTTTTCAGGCCACCTAGCGCTGAATACACAACAACAGCCAATTCCATATTTTGTCCCACATAAAACTCGCCGGCTGTGCCACAGCGCCAATTACCAGAAAACTGCACAACATTCAATTATTAACACATTCAACCCTGGCGACGAGAATACTCGTCATTTACAAACAGAGTACCTATGCGGATTACATTTGTCCTGTGCAAACAATGTCGACCCTGATCAGAAGGCTCCTTAAGGAGCCCTCTGATTAGGGTCTACACTGTTTGTCATTTTGAAATTTATTATTGAAAACAACCATAAAAAAGTCAAAAATTGACTAGACTTATTTTGAAATTGGAATTTTCGATGAAAAGTTTCAGGGTAAATGACTTAAAGCATGTATAGCGCCAACTTACCAGAAAACTGCACAACATATGATTATTAACACATTCAACCCTGACGACGAGTATACTCGTCATTTACAAACAGTGTACCTATGAGGATTACACTTGTCCTGTGCAAACATTGCAGACCCTGATCAGAGGGCTCATTAAAGAGATCTCTGATCAGGGTCTACACTGTTTGTCATTTTGAAAATTAATTGTTAAAAACAACCATAAATAGTCAAAAAATGACTAGACTTATCTTGGAATTGGAATTTTCGATGAAAAGTTTCAGGGGTAAATGAGTTAAAGCATGTATATTTCAAACAATTAGTATTAAATCATTTACATGTACTGGGTCCACGCCTATAAAGCATCCGAGACAAGCCCGAGACGGTCCCAACCCCATGATCTGTCAGACTTGAGCATTCTGCTCACATCTGACCAATCAAAGACCCGAGAACGATCCCAGACTCAAACCAAACGCTTCACAAGCATGGGGCCAGATATGAATTTTAGAAAACATTTAAAAATATTTTAGAATCTATAGATCTAGTCCTTAAAGGTTTGCTTAATTGTGCTGCAAAATATACTTAGATTTTTTAGTTTTTCAATATTATTATGCGTTATTAGTTCCATTAATTTTCGTTTACTTGGTCTCGTTCTAGTTTGATAATCAATATATTTCAATCTTAAGTTATTAAACGTTGGACAAAAAAGTAAATAGTGATACTCATCTCCGATATCTGTACAATATATACATTTCCGCTCAATGTAAGGTATATTATGCCAGCGGCCTGTTTCAATAGGAAGTCGATGATTTCGGGTGAAGTATTTAATAATATTTTTACCAAAATAATTAGGCATCTTGTCTAAATAACAACTGCGGCCAAAGTTTTGTTTTATGTATTTATAAATACTGGAATCCGATGTTTGGTTAAGGTCTGAGTGCCAGTTTTGTATAAAGATATCTTTAAGTTTTTTATAAGATGCTTTTATAAGCCATTTGGAACTAACAAAGCTTTGACTGTACCAGATTCCAGAAAAGCCAGTATTACAAAGATACTGTTTAGTATTTTCTAGCCACTGTGATTTAAAGTTTTGATGCTAATTTTGTACTTTGATTTGTAGATAAATTTTCAATAAGTCGGGTCCAATATGCAATAACCCTGTTTTTAATATTAAGTATTAACGGAGTAACACCGGTTTCTCCGTATATCATATATGATGGTGTAGATGTTTTTAAATTAAAAATGTATTTGTAAAACTTAAGTTGCACCTTCTCTAGCATTTGACAGTTTCCAAACCCCCAGAGTTCACACCCATACAAGAGTATTGGTTTTATTGTTTTTTTCGAAAAGGTCTATTTGTATATCATATGGAAGTGACAATACTTTAATCCGTCTAATTAATGCAAACATTGCCTTACTAGCTTGAGCAGCAATTTTCAATTTTGTTTTATGAAAACTCCCACTTTTTGTAAACAATAAACCTAAATATTTATATTCATTTACAAGTTCAATAACATGTGTACCTATTTTGAATGAACAGTTACATTTAGCAGATCCCTTACCAAAGAGCAAACTTTTCGTTTTATTTTCATTAATATTAAGTTTCCATAAATCGCAGTATTCCTTAAATCTGTCCAGTGCATTCTGTAGATCCTGCTCGTTATCACTAAAAATTATCGTATCGTCGGCATATAATAATACATAAAGCTTTAGGTATATGCGTACTCCATCTACATCTATATCACTGACCGTATTTACTGTCTGCGCCAAAACTATCTTTCGGCCATAAAAAATGAGAAAACTCATACACATCCATTTTGGATTTGAGCGTGTATAAAATTGCTTGATTTCTTTTATTTCTTCACAATAAAATAGTCTTCTTGTATTATAATGAATGTATATACTAAATTGTCACAACCTTATATCTAAAATATAAACATATAGTATGTACATACACGGAATTTCTAAAATAATTAAAGTTTATCTTCGACTGGAAATAGATAGGTTAAGCTACATATAAATCTTACTGACATAGTCTTATTACACTAACGTTGCGAAATCAAAATATGTTTTTAACCCTTAGCCTGCCAGTCACGACTATAACTCCATATGCAAACAGCTTGGATCAGGATGAGACGCCGAGTAACTCGGCGTCTCATCCGGATCCAAGCTGTTTGACACTCGGACAACATTTTCAGCAATTTTGAGCAACTTTGAAGCACTTTGAAACTTGAAGCAGACGAGAAATATAGCAGACGACAATTTATTTGGCGGGCTAAGGGTTAATTATGTTCGACAGCTAGTCAAACTATATAAGTAAATATCTCATTTTGTGAATAAGGTGAAGATGCTATGATACTTGAAACTACAGTGTTCCCTCCCTACAACGGCCCTCCCAACAACGACTCCCTCTTTAGAACGACACTTTTCGCAATTCCCTAGACAGTTTGATTATTTCTAACGAATTTACTGCTGCAATGTTGTCTGCTTAAAATTGTCGTCTGCTTTTTTTTCTCAAAGTTACATATTGGACATTTTGACAAAAACACTTAATGACGAATGACAAACAGCTTGAATCCAGATCAGACGCCGCGTTACGCGGCGTCTGATCTAGGTTCAAGCTGTTTGCAAATAAAAGCCAATTTCCCTCTCTCTAACGACTCCCTCCGAACAACGCACACAATCTTTGTTTCCATTGGGTGTCGTTGTAGAGAGGGAGCGCTGTAATTGTAAAATTGTATATAATTGAGTGTCAAACAGTTTGGAACCCGATCAGACGCTACGTCATGCGTAGTCTGATCAAGATCAAAACTGTTTGCAAATGATCACTATTCTCGGTATGAGGCGGTGACTGGGGTTAAAGCAGACGATAATATCTGTCATGGTTAAATGGTTAAAATTAACAAAATAAGAAGTAGGCTGTGACCTGTACCTACTAAATAAAAATACTAATTTTACTCAGTTATGAACCTTTTGTACGCATCGGCAAACGTGTGATAACTTTTGCAAACAGTGTGGACCCAGGTGAGACGCCGAGTAACTCGGTGTCTCATCTTCGTCCAAACTGTTTGGCGCTCTCGTGATATGTTCAGAAAGAATAGAATTAGCTTTTGGAATTGCTGCAGGCGACAATTGTAACAGACGACAATTGCATATCATCCTGAAGTTTAGCCTTTATTGTTGTTTCCGTAGGGCGTGGAGATCAATTTTGAAATCTTCATCATAAACTCGTGTATTTCAAACTTTTTTTAACGAAATATGAAACCTGGAGATGCTGATAGAAGTCAAGGTGAGGATCTTTCTTTTTAACCTTTTCGGATCCAAATTATTCAGGAGATTTTTACCCCTTCACCGCTTCATAGTCGTCTGCTCCAGTATAATTCTCTGCAAGATCGTTTCAAATGTTAGATTTAAGGTAGTATGACTTAACCCTTATCCTGCGGTAAAATCGTCTGCTTCGAAATTGTCGTCTGCAAAATTTATTAAATCTAGATTTACACATTTTTAAAGTAAAGAAACCTAAGACGAGCGTCAAACAGTTTGGATCCAGATCAGACGCCGCGTTACGCGGCGTCTGATCTGGGTCCAAACTGTTTGCGAAAATCAGTAAAGTCGCGACCAGCATGCAAAGGGTTAAGAAATACTGAAACGAATGTCAATCAGTTTGGAATCTAATCAGACGCCGAGTGACGCTGCGTCGTCTGATCTGGGTCCAAACTGTTTGCAATGTCGACTTTATGCGACTCAGGCGGTGAAAATGTTAATCAAGGCTTTGTTTCTACAATTGGGAAAGACGTTAAAAAAGGCAAAACATTAAAGCAAAACGCCAATGAAACGGTGAAGCGGTAAAACTATCACTTTTATTTTGATCATGAAAGGGTTAATATGCACACATTCGTATGTGTCAATCCCGTTCACTTTTACTGACAACAGCTATGATCTAGTATAGATTAATCTAACTACATGAATGTTTAATCGCGGTTATACTTCTACTTAATCATAAATACCCTAGAGCCCGTCTCACGAAACATAGTACGACAAACATGGCCGTCAGTCAGATTCTAAAATTCTAAAATTTTATTTATTTCTCCATCTAATCCTGTCTTGTGACATCTATTTGGAATCGTCTTGAAAATATATTTAAATATATCGGAAAAGTTAAATAAAATGACTTCAAATGCCTTAATATATAATTTTAATGTAATAATCTAGTAACAAACATGTTTCGCCATTACGGCTCTTCCGTGTTATCAGTGTGAAATATAATGTACTATGCGCCTGATGATATGGTGAAACGCGTTGCGCATTATTTGTATAAACAAAACAGTTTTTAAAAAGCCTAATTTCATCATTTTATTTTTTTTAAAATCATATACATGTACAGCTTTTCCCAGTAGTTTCCGGCATTACGTCGACATTACTTATTCAAACAGGTCCGTTGGGTGTGTGTGTCAATATTTATTATCAATATTAGTGGCTGAATTTTTACATATATTTATATTATTTATTTACTTGTTTTAAATGTGCGCAAAAACATAGTACGCGTCAGAGAGCAACTAGAAGTTAAAAAAAATCCCGGGGAAAGATCAATGGCCGGAAAGTTAATAATTACATTTGTATTTCAAAAACTATTTCCAATATATAAATCACAACACAATTTATGATATTTTGTGTTGATTATTTAAAAAAAACATTGTCAGTAATTTACCTGTTTGGGATGCACGAAATTCTCCACGAACGCACTAGAGCATCTAGGAATAAAAATTCCCCCGGACACCCATAGTAAGAGTGGGTACTCCATGATAATCACTAATACTTTGAACTCCAGTAAAAAAGAATGCTCGTACATTTTAATATTGAATACGAGTAAGTTCGACTTAAACCAGTGTCCCAAGAGACCTTCCTACTTTGACGCAGCTCTCAGGCTTTATTGTGACAGGGAATATTTTCTGTTAATAAGACCGAGATTATCCCCTCTAGTGCCAAGAACTAAAAAGAAGGCATGTCGGTGTTTATGACCCCATGCGCTGCTTCGCAACGAATGAGAATAGCTGAAATTATTATAATCACATCTCATCATCCCTCATCATTCATCGGCGTTATCTGGTCTACTTTGTGTCGCACTGCCATAAAATCCAACTCATCATCATTGTAAATCAGTGTCATTTGTCAGGGCATTTTATATTACTGCTCTATCCTTTTCAGGTATCCTGGGAAACGAAATCGACAGCATGATAAGCAGTGTGATTAACATTGAAACATAAACCCAAAATACATATTTGATGCAAACATAATGCAACAGGACCCATCACACGTGTTTGACATACGATTTTCTTCGACGGGTAATATACCTGTATACAACTCTTAGACCGTGGAAAATTTACAACATTTCTTGAACAAAGAAAGTCCAATGATGAATATACTGCACGATGAAAACAACTTGAGTGTTTATCTAAATTGAATAAGCGAGGGGAGATTGAGTAATTACTTCATAAATGTAGCAGCTGCTGCTGATAAATGTATGAAACGACATAAGTACAAACCATTGTGTACAAACAATAAACGGTGCTTAAGAAATATTCGAAGGTAATTGATCGCAGTGGGATCAAAGATATCCATTTGAAAATGTTGAAAAACTATTCAGTTAGGGTTTTAAAAGTTTTAATACTCTTTGTATTCATTAGCTCAGCGCTTATATACATGACTATAAGTGCTAGTTTAAACAATGATTTGTCCACAGGAAATGATTGGACAACAGGCAGAAGTTACATGAGACCTACCAAAAAAAAAAGTGTTTTTGATATAGACAATGTTTCATATTTGTATAAGGCATTTGCTAAGAGCAAAAGAACAGCAAGCCAGGGTATTCTTAAACGTGTATCTCACATACGCGATATCCATGCCAACATATACCCTACAAAACCTAGATTCTATCCATTTAACGGAACGGGAACCACGGTAAATATAAGTAGCAAGTATGACACAAATGCATTTTACACATTCTGCAGGGACAAGTCTCTGGCTGCTATATTGCCTGTTTACAGTGCCCCGGGGAACTTCAGGCAGCGACGAGCCATCCGAGAAACTGTTGGAAAGGACTGCGCATTGCTAAACTGTCGCTTTTTCTTCATTGTTGCTATTTCTCTGAATGAAACCTTGAACAGAAAGGTACAAACTGAGTACAATACAGAAAGGGATATTCTAATGGTTAACAAAATAGATACGTATAGGGATTTAAATAATAAGGCCGTGGCTATGCTTGACTGGCTTATACAATATTGTCCACAACCTAAATATGTTATACATTTCATTGACGATACATACCCTAACCTTCAATACTTTATTAACCATTTGGATGCCATGAAAGTTGATAGATTTATAATTGGCTATATACTACGTCGGGTTCCATCATTCAGGGATGCGGGTAATAAGTGGTTCGTTAGTAAAGACGAGTGGCCTTATCCCGTATTTCCAGACTTCATCGTTGGAACAGCTTATGCCTTTTTGAACAGTGATAGTCATGTGTTGAGAGAACATATTCATGTTGTACAATACTTATGGATAGAAGACATTTGGTTCACGGGAATGGTCGCAAAGGAGGCAAATTTTAAATTTGAATCATTTAAACGGCACCATGGGATGATCGTCCCTTCGTTGACAAAATTTGATTGGACTTCGTATGCAATCATACACAAAGTGTCACCGGATAATTATTATGATATATATAAAGCAAAAATAGTTATGGTGAATAAAAACACAACACGAAGCTTTGTCAAATAGCTTTATGCATGAACAATGAACGCATAGAGATTAGCCCCTTATTGTTTGCAAACATTTCAGGATGAAAACATGTTTGACACTTATTTCAATATTTATAAGTCAAAGTATCCAAATATTACATTTTAGAAACAAAAACAGACATCTTTTGTTTAAAGCAGATGAAGTTGTGACAGTGGAGGGATTAATTATTAATATGTTACCAACTCAACTCAATCTTTATTTCGGCTAATCTTTACAGATCGCAGCCCTTAACTCGGCGGTTATGTTAATGTGAAGAACATAAACACACGAGATACAGAAATATATAATCAAATAATTTTTTTTTTTCGATTCAAATCGTCAATGTGATAAAATCAATCGTATGTATTTCGTTTTTGTTTGTACATATTCTCTTAACTACCCTGTCAGCTTTGCCCGGAGAGATCACGGGCTGCCCGTGCACACACGCGGCTGACCCACATCTCCCGGCCAACCCTGTCAGTTAGTTACACGAGGAGCAATTATGATATTGCTGTTTGATCATAGTTATATTTGTGATTTAGCAATTCTTTTGGATAGTTGACTCGATATTGGAATAACGTCTGATTTTATCAGGTAGGCGTTTAGATGATTATTATGTCAATGTTTATTATATTCTTGTGTTATGATCCATGATTATATAAACTATGTAAATCCTGTGCCGGCCATTCCCACAGAATGAACCGAATGGGGTCTACACAGTTTCTATTCCATGTATAGAATTAATACCAAAACAACATATATACATAAGAAATCTTAAACTACTCAGTAATCAACATATATACATAAGAAATATTAGACTGCCAAGTAATCAAATAGTGTAGATCCCGATCGGTCTTAGCGATGTGCTATGATTCATTAGTTGTTCCGGTCACCTGGTTACTCATTATGTTCCTCTTGTATTTATGTCCACTTAAATATTTATCGACCCAACATTTTAAAAGATATTGAGTTAAAAAAGCTAGCCCAACAGAAAACATATACATGTAAAACTGCTTAGTAATTATTTGGATATACATAATTATTTTGAATACCTTGTAACCATGGGTGTAATTGTACAGTATTATGGTTACGAAACCCCAGACGAGGCAAACACTAGAAATAGCAATTTTAAAAACAAATGAATGTTGTTCTCTTCCGTTCGAAGTTAGCTAACGGTTAAGAAACTATAACTGATGTTTCTATTATAAAATATGTACCTGACCTAATGTTTTGAATGTGTGTTAGGATAGTTCTCATGTATTTGTAGAAATGTACAAATTGAGAAAATAAAGAGTATTTGAATTGAATTTGAATACATTTCTAAAAAAAAACGAAACCCCAGACGAGGCAAACGCGGTTTTTATTCCGGAATCGCCGTGAGATTAATGAATTCAACATCCAAGAAGTCGTTGTACGTAATTGAAAAAAGTCAACAACGGCCAGACAAACTTTCGTTTGAACAGCGTTGAAAAATGTTGTTCGTACCTGATTTATAATAACCATGCGATTCTAAAACGGTTTCTGTTTTATCACGGAAATTAAATTCTGCATTTATGCTTGTTTCGGAGTTCTGCGTCATACATTGTGTAGTAAATAGCACACTAACAAGTAAGGGTTTGTTCACATTCAAATACCTGTATTTACGCAGTGAAAAGATAGCACATAGCATTTAGTTTTAACAACTATCATCTTAATGAAGTTTAAAGTAGTGTTTCTTACAAAATGTCTGTTTTGTTACGGAAATGTAAGCGAGTGTTTACAAGGGTTTTCGGAGATCTTCGTTAAACGTCGTCTCTTAAACAGTGCACAAACAATTAAGGTTTTGGTCACATTCAAACACCTGTAGTAACGCAATGCATAAAGTGTTTGATCTGAACAAGGAGTTGATGCCAATTTGTTCTTACAATGTTTATGTATATCGAATTTGGTGCAATTCTATAAGATTTAGGCCTTCATGTATATGATTATAAAGCAACAAAATGTAAACCTAGACCAGTGTAGTGTCATGATGGTGAATTCATTCGGGTAAAATAACAGCACTTCTGAAAATCCTATCTAAAAATTCAAATCTACCATGTCGCGAAAATATGTGATAAACTTGTTTTAGTAATTGTTTTGACAGAACTGATGCAGATAAATACATTTAGATTCTTTCTAAACACTTGAAATATATTTTCTAATTCAGATTCCATTACCTTAGCGTTGATGTAGACTGGGTGCAAATTTCACGTCCTTTGTAACACAAAGCATCTTCACTTGAACTTTGGAGAAATTGACGGCAAAGTTATCTAGAGTGACCCTTCTTGATATCAGCAAGTATCTCCTTTGGAAATAGGGTAAAACATCGGCCGGTCACATCGGGCAGATATAATAAAACCGATATTTATATATAAATGGGATGCAATTATGAAAATATTGTTTACGAACACTTACAAAATGATTTTTGCAGGCCAATTGACACGCTTATTGTTTAACAAAAGTTTACAACAACATTCTAATATTAATCCGACGGCAGGCCGATATTGCTTATAGTGTGTAATATCGTCCCGATGTGTACCCGATGTGGTCCCGATATTTCCAAAACGATAAATAGAAAATAATAAAGAAGATCAATATCTGTTATTTTTACTGATAAACTTACATCATGATGCTGGCATGGTTTCATTAAAACCTTAATAAAAACTTTTTAAAAAAATGCAATATCGGCCCTATTGCGTAGCTACATTGGCATGATGTCGGCATTCTCTTCCGATATTCCGACCTTAAGCCGATATCGGCCTGATATTCGAGGCATATTTCTTCAATTTTTTATCAGTATGCAATCTTCTTTTGCTTTAAATTTCTAAAATTCATTCGATATAATGAAAACAGTTTTAAAACGAATCATTGAAGGATAGGCAGCAACAATGTACGAAAAGCCAGAGTATGTTGAAAACCGGCTTTTTCTAAAGGATCTAAACATGCATTCGCTTTTTTAATTTGAAAAAACGTTTGCATTTTTGAAAAGATATATGAGCCAATTTTAAAAGGTGTACATATTTCATACCTGGAATTTGCAAAATATAAAACTTTATATTGTAACGATGTCTGTGCTTCATTAGCTTCTTTGAACTTTCAAGTAAGACGAACAACTGCAAACAACAACACACATAACTCAAAAAGCTATTTGGTTTTACAAAAAAAATGTTTTGTTACTTCATACTGTCCATGGTGTTACCTATGAAAATAACTGATTTTTGAAAACGATAACCCACATCATCTATTACGTTTGTTAATGTTTATTTCAATCCCCATCTTTGACATGTCAATGTAACACGATGGACAGTAAAAGTAACAAAATGGACTTTTTACCAAATATGTTTTAGTTAACATTTTTATAACTTTAATAAGCTAAATGACTACGGAGGTATCATTTATAGACATACATTTTCAGTGACAAGATACAATTTGCATATAACTATCATGATAAGCCCCTCAGATATTATGGTACATTTTCTTTGTAAGTAACACAAATGACCTGAGGTATAACTACATGGACATTATTAGACAAAATTGAGGAAATAATTTGTTGAGACATACTGTTGTCAAAATTACACAGTTAACTTTTATATAACATTTCCGTTCAATGTTATTCATTATGGTACAGTTAATAAATATCCACGGAAGAACTTGTTTATTGTAGACAATTTTGCTGTCCTATGTGTAACCACATGTCAAATATGGTACTGTTCCATGAAATGAGATTGAATAATATACGTCGTCACATTTAATACAATGCACTATTAACACTGAAGTCGGTTATATATGTGAATCGTTTTGTCTTACTAAAGACAATGCTATAAGGATTAAGGTCCTTCGAGACACTATATCAATTGATTGTCCATTACATAACTTCAATATAGTCATTTGTGTTACACAGAATTGCATATTCTTACACACTAGGAATTAAAATATTGCCAGACTTCAACTTATGCATATTCATATACCTAAAGCACTGATTTATATTTCTCTTGTTTGGACCAATAACTAATGCATATATTTGTGTAAAATAAAATCAACGATTTTTTTCATTTCAAGGGGAGCAACTCGTAAAAAACTGAAATAGCTATATACAGCTATTATACTAGATATTAACCAATTACCCAATAGCCTGTTCTGGTTTTGAGGACAGGTATCCACTAAACGTAGGTTGAAAATAAAGCAAAAATGCATCTTAAGCCGCATTCTGCTTTAAGCTACCAACTGCTAGAATATGGAAAACTTGTTTTTAAGTGGTTTGGGTAGGTTTGGGGACTTTAGACGGATCGTATTTACTGCCTGTGCCCAAGACTATCTTTTGGCCATAAAAATGAGCAAATCCATACACATGTATTTTGGATTTGAGAGTGTATGAAATTGCTTGATTTCTTTTATTTCTTTACTTTAAAGAAGTATTCTTGTATAATTATGAATATACATTAAGTTGTCATGATCTTATATCTTATATATGTTACAGTGATAAAATGTAATCATACACTACGTGAAATCACTAAAAATCATGAATTTAACGAAAATCCCAAATCTCCCAAAGAAAAGGCGTAATTTTGAAGCTTTTCGTTGAAATATTTGGCAGATGCCTTGGGTTTTTAATTGTCCTGGCTTATAAGCACACTGTTCACTTTGTATGAACGTTTATAAGACCATGATAATTCAAGAAAGCCTGATGTTTTAAACCAAAACAAATGCCACGATAATTCAAATATATTTATTTGATGAAACTTGGGACATTTCATCAATTCCCTAAACCGCCCAGTGATTACGCGTAATACTTAAAAACCTGTATATCATGTACGAAACACGAAAATTCTAAAATAATTAAAGTGTATCTTCGGCTGTAAATAAATAGGTTAAGCTACATATAAATCTTACTGACCTACAGTATTATTACACTGAAGTTGCGAAATCAAATTATGTTCGACAGCTAGTCAAGCTATCGGTAATTATCTCATTTTGTGAGAAAAGGGTAAAGATGCTATGATACTTGAAAGTAATTGAACAAACGCCAGTGAACCTTGTAAGTTTTTTTGTTGAGTCTTATACCGACAAGCAATGTATAATATGAAGTGTACCATATCGCCAACCATGAAACTTAAGAATGAGCATGTCAAGTTTCAAGTTAAGTCTGGTCTTTTGTTTACTATTTAAAATTGAATAACTATACCATATTGCAAAACGCTTCATACCTCGGTCAGAAGATCACTGAAGGAGCCATTATCAGAATATACTTTATTTGAAAGGGACAAGTGTACTCTTCACTAGTACACTGTTTTTATATTATTGTATTTGACTCATAAATGTGCATCTAGGGTTTAAATGGTTGAGCGACTATTTCATGAAGAATCACTATAATTTCATATACATATAATTACTTAATGCAGGACTTATAATTGCTTAATGCAGGACTTATAGTTGCTTAATGCAGGACTCATTATTGGTTAATGCAGGACTTATAATTGCTTAATGCAGGACTTATAATTGGTTAATGTAGGGCTTAAGTAATGCAGGAAGCTGAAAACGGAACTTTCTATATCACTTCAGTCCTTCGTTCAGCAGTCATAGGTCTTAAAGAAATAACTATTCGTGAAAGTTTCTTTCAAAAGTCGCTAAACTAAAGTATGTTAGTATAAGGTATACATATACACCCATTTGTTTAAACCCTTTCACTGTCAATATCTTGGCAAACAGATTGGATCCTGACCAGACGACGCATTACGCGACGTCTGATAAGAATACAAACAGTTTGACAATCATTTTAATATATCTCCAGTCATTTCGCCTTAACACATTCAGCCCTAGCGACGAGTTTACTCGTCATTTACAAATAGCATACTTATGACGCGTACGCTTGTCCTATGCAAACAGTGTCGACCCGGATCAGAGGGCTCCTGAAGGAGTCCTCTGATCAGGGTCTGCACTGTTTGCCATTTTTGAAATATATTACCAAAAAGAACCCTGAATAGTCTACAATTGACTAATCCTGATTGGAAACTGGAATTGTTCATAAAAAGTTTCAGGGGCGAATGAGTTGAATCTAGCTCTGCAATGACTGTTCAAGTCACAGTATTAAAGCAGACGAGATCGTGGTCGTGAAAAGTTTAGAGCAGATGGTTCAAGGTTAACCCCTTCACTGCAGTGAGTTGATCGTCAACGATCACTAAAACGAAGGCTAATTGATTTTTTATTAAGGACATGTGTCAGCTTTAAACTAGTTGACAGTAAAACAACAAGCTCCCTAAGGAGCTTTCTGTTTTACTGTCACATTGCTTTCAGCTACCACATGTCGTAAACACCTTATAATTCACACAATTTAGTGGTCGTAATAGATAGGTTTTACTGTATATAATTGAATGGCAAATGGTTTGGAACCTGCTCTGACGTTGCGTCATGCGGCGTCTGATCAAGGTCAAAACTGTTTGCAAAGTATCACTATTCTCGGGATAACGTGTTTGGCTGCCATTTCTCCGAAATTTTCGGATTTTATTCTAGCAGAAGGTAGTTTAAAGCAGGCTGAAAGTAAAGCAGAATTCGCATTCAGGCTCATTCTGTTTTACTTTTATCCTGCTTTAAGTAAACGCGCTTGCAAAATAGAATCATTGCAAATCTTAGGATTTTTCATGGTCAAGTTATGGCTGCCCTGGAGGCGGTGACTGGGGTTAAAGCAGACGATAAAATCTGACATGGTTAAATGAGTAAAACGTAAAAAGAAAAAAACATCAAAAACATCATAAAAACTAGGCGGTGTATCCACTTAATTAAAATACTACACGTAGTATACTCAGTTATGAACCTTTTGTACGAATGGGCAAACGTGTGATAACTGTCGCAAACAGTTTGCGTCCAGGTGAGACGCCGAGTAACTCGGCGTCTCATCTGGGCTCAAACTGTTTGACGCTCTAGGTGATATTTTCAGAATGAATAAAAATAGGTTTTGGAATTGCTGCAGATGACAATTTAAAAAGACGACAAGTGCATATCGTCCTGAAGTTTAGCCTTTATTGTTGTATGCGTAGGGCGTGGAGATCAACTTTTGAAATACTTCATCATATACCCGTGTGTTTAAAACCTTTTGAAGAAATATGACACCTGGAGATAATGATAGAAGCCATGTGTATGTTATTAAGGTGAGGATCTTTGTTTTGACCTTTTCGATGCCAAATAATTCGGGAGATTTTTACCCCTTCGACGCTTTAAAGTAGTCTGCGTCAGTATTATTTTCTGCAAGATCGTTTTAAAAGTTAGATTTAAGGTTGTTTGACTTAAGAAATATCGACAAGAGCGTCAAACAGTTTGGCTCCTGGTCAGATTACGCGGCGTCTGATCTGTATCCAAACTGTTTGCAAAATCGACTTTATGCGACTACGGCCCTGGAAGGGTTAATCTGGGCTTATTCTACAATTGGGAAAGACGTTATTCTTTCCCATTAGTTGCCTATATACATGTATTAAAACACCAATGTCCATTAAAACTATATATTGTCTATATATTACAATTTTTTTGTTATTTTCTGATGATTATTTAGATTGATGTCAGTAATTTAGTGTTTTGGATGCGCGAAACGCTCTCAGAACGCACCAGAGCCTCTAGGAATAAAAACGTTCGTGGGGACATGAAATGGTACTCCATGAAAATCATTAATACTTTGTACAAAAGTAAAAATATAAACTCGTATATTATAACATTGAATACGAGTAAGTTCGACTTAACCCATTTGCGCCCAGTGGAGTCTTCCATGTTTTATATTGGATTAGTCCATTTTTTTATCAAAGGGATGCCTGGTCAAAATTTTCATTTTCATTTATATTGAAATTCCTATCAGCAAAGAGTGAGTGAGTACCATATACCGCCAAGTGATTGGTATTCCTATGGGTACAAACTGTGCGCCCCTTGTCGCAGACCTATTTTTGTACTGTTATGAGAGGGACTTTATGCTTAGTCTAAAACCTGATACACAGGCAGATATGATCGAAGCCTTTAACAATACATCGCGCTATCTAGATGATATTTTTAATATAGACAACCCATTTTTTGATACGTTGTTTCCTTTTATTTACCCAAAAGAACTACGCCTTAATAAAACAAACGAGTCAAATTTGTCGGCACCATTTTTAGATTTGGATCTTTTTATAAATAACGGAATTGTTTCTTCTAAGATTTACGATAAACGAGATGATTTTGATTTTAGTATTGTAAATTATCCTCATCTAGATGGCGATGTTCCCCGTTCCACATCTTACGGGGTTTATATTTCACAACTTATTCGCGTTGCTAGGGCCTGTACCTCTGTTGAGGACTTCCACATTCGTAATAAAACTATTACTGAAAAGCTTCTTAAACAGGGGTACAGATTTCATAAACTTCGTAAAACATTTTCTAAATTCTTTTATAGAAATCTTCCTCTCATTAACAAGTATAAATGTAACTTAAAGTCTTTTCTGCGGCAAGGTATTTCACATCCGGAGTTTTATGGTGATGTGATTTACAGACTTCGTAAGATTCTTGGACATATACATTTTCAAAACCTATTTGTGAAACGTATTAGATTTTTCCTCAAAAAAGATTATGATCCAACTATATTACTGCGCACTTCACGTTTGGTTATCGATCAGTCTACAATTAATAACTATGCTTTCCTCTTTGGTTGTGCGACGACAGACAGGGCTTAGCACTACATGATGATGTATCTCTAAAGCCGTCCTTAACCGGGAGAGTTATGTCGGATTTTCGTGCTTTGTTTTTTCCCTCCCTCTCTGTCGTACCCTGGACCCTTCCATGTCTTACAGTTGCTCGTAACTACAGACTAGTCGCTTGAGTACAATTTGACCGTTGCCATAGTGGGTTATTTTTAACACGGGCTTGAATGTTTAATTCTTTCCCATGTTACTAATGATCTTGTCATAGAATTTTTGTTAAATGTTTTACATGTATTTACGTACTGTGCTGGCGGTCTTTTTGATTGTGAGGTTGTGGAACAGGGTTTATATTTTATGTACACTGTTCGTCTTTATAGGTGCATATAGGAGATAAGAATGAGGTTGGGCGCCCCTAAACCCAGGTTTACTCCCCCAGTGGTTGTTGATAATTAATTAATTTATAGTTAATTATTGATTGCTACTGACCGTACCAAGGCGGGCTCCTATATTCACTTTGCTTTATGTTTGTCTTGCGTGTTGTTTTCTATTTAGTGTGTAGATGTAGGACTTGTATTGCGTGTGTGTGTGTGTGTGTGTTTGTTGTGGTATGACTGTGTGTGTGTGTTCTGCTTGAGAGGTGGGTGTATTGTTTGTGTTACGTTTCCTGCTTGAGTCTTTCGTATTTATCTGATCAGACGCCGCATAACGCGGCGTCTGATCAGAGTCTACATTGTTTGCTTATGTCCCATATATAGAATAGTGGGCACAAAAGGGGTTAAACAGTGTCATTTGTCAGGACATTTTATATTACAGCTTTATCCTTTTCAGGTATCCGGGGAAACGACATCGACAGCTTGATAAGCAGTGTGATTACCATTGAAGCATAAACCCAAAATACATCTTTGATGAAAACATTAAGCAACATGACCCATCATGCGAGTTTCGAGATACGATTTACTTAGACGGACAATATACATGTACCTGCTTAATACCCTTAGACCGTGTGGAAATTTACAACGTTTATGAAACAAAGAAAGTCTAATGATAAAATATACCGCACGATGGAAAAAACGAAAGTGTTATCTAATTTGAATGAGCGAGGGGAGATTGAACTATTCATAAATGTAGCATCTGCAGTTGATTAATGTATGAAACCGTTGTGTATAAACAATAAACTGTGCTTAAGAAATATTGGGAGGTAATTTAATGCAGTTTGATCAAAGATATCCATTTGAAAATGTTGGAAAACTATTCAGTCAGGGTTTTAAAAGTTTTAGTACTCTTTGTATTGATTAGCGCAGCACTTATATACATGACTTTTAGTGCTAGTTTAAACAATGGTTTGTCCACAGGAAATGATTGGACAACAGACAGAGGTTACATGAGACCTACCCAAAAAACAAGTGTTGTTAATATGGACAATGTTCCTTATTTGTATACGACATTTGCTAAGAGCAGAAGAACAGCAAGCCAGGGTATTCTTAAACGTGTATCACACATACGCGGTATCCATGCCAACATATATCCTACAAAACCAAGATTCTATCCATTCAACGGAACGGGAACCACGGTAAATATTAGTAACAAGTATGACACTAATGCATTTTACTCATTCTGCAGTATTGACAAGTCTCTGGTTGCAATACTACCTGTTTACAGTGCCCCGGGGAACTTCAGGCAGCGACGAGCCATCCGAGAAACTGTTGGAAAGGACTGCGCCTTGCTAAAATGTCGCATTTTCTTCATTGTTGGTATTTCTCTAAATGAGACCTTGAACAGAAAGGTTACGGTTGAGTACGATACAGAAAGGGATATTCTAATTGTTAACAAAATAGATACTTATAGGGATTTAAATAACAAGGCCGTGGCTATGCTTGACTGGCTTATACAATATTGTCCACAGCCTAAATATGTTATACATTTCATTGACGATACATACCCTAACCTTCAATACTTTGTTGAACATTTGGATGCCATGAAAATTATTAAGTTTATAATTGGCTATATAGAACGTCGGGCTTCACCATTCAGGGAAGCGGGTCATAAGTGGTTCGTTAGTAAGGACGAGTGGCCTTACCCCGTTTATCCAGACTACATTGTAGGAACAGCATATGCCTTTTTGAACAGTGATAGTCATGTATTGAGAGAACATATTCATGTTGTACAATACTGTTGGATAGAAGACGTTTGGTTCACGGGAATGGTCGCAAGGGGGGCACATTTTAAATTTAAATCAACTAAACGGCACCATGTGGAGAACGTCACTTCGTTGGCAAATTTTGATTGGACTTCGTATGCAATCATACACAATGTGTCACCTGACATGTTTTATGATATATATAAAACGAAATAATTTTGGTGAATAACAACACAACACGAAGTTATTTAAACAAGCTGTATCCATGAACACATAGATATTAAAACTTTCACACGGCCTTACCCCGAATAGAAAATCGTTTACTAAAAACAGTTCAGGATAAAAACCGCTTGACACTCATTTCAATATTTATTAGTCAAAATATCCAAAAAAATTATTTCAGAAACAAGAGAAGACGTCAGTTGTTTAAAGCAAATGATGACATGACAGTGAAGGTGTAAAATGCTACAGTGGAGAATCTGTTATTCTTTCCCAATAAACGCGTTTACGCTAAAACTATTATTTGCAGTGCAAACAGTTTGGAGCCAGATCAGACGCCGGGTAACCCGGCGTCTGATCAGGCTCCAAACTGTTTGCCACCAAGATAAACAAGAATTATCAGAATTGTCCAAAAGTTGTTCTTTTCTACGTTTTAGTGCTTTGCGTTTGCGTACGTTTGCGTTTAAACGGGAAAGAATAATAGATTCTCCACTGTACCGATTTGCTATGCTTCAATAGTTGTTACGTTCATCTGGCAATATTAATCAACCGTCTAGCTCCTTCTGTTCCTGCTGCATTGATTCCACTAAACAATTTATCGACCCATCTGTTTCAAAATTGCTGTGAAACAGCTAGTCGAACAGAAAGCATATAAAACTATTTAGTAATTATTTGGCAATACATAAACGTTTTGAATACCTTGTAATCATGGATGTGCAATAGATTCTCTCTATTACGACCACTAAATTATGCTAAATGTCATGTATTTAAGTCAGTGAAACAGAAAGCTCCATCAACACTGAAGACGTCGTTGTAAGAAGTCGAGAAAAGTCAACAATGGTCAGATCAGCTTTGACACGCGTTGACATATGTTGTTTATACCTGATTAAGTATCATTATGCGATTCTAAACGAAAGTCTGATGCGATACAACTCTGAATATTTAAATAAGCACTCTTCAAATCCATTGAAAAAATGACATTCAATTCGTGAAAATGTTATTATTCGAGAGGGAGGGACTTGTGGATAATTTTCAAAAAGGAGGCGGGGCATATAGTGCATATGTTAAATGGGTGGGTATTTAAAAGGGTTTAACGAGCGGTCTCAAAACCCGAACTTCTCGGACACCAGTGTTCACCAAAGATTACCACTTGTGACACCAGTGTGGAAAAGCTGGGTTTTACTCATGTTGTTTACCCTGCCAATGTTACGCAAATCATTTAACATAACATTAGTGAGGTAAACAGTTGTCAGGATGGACACCACTGACCATGTGGTCAGAAAACTAAATAAGTAAAATAAAAGGCTAAAATCAGTGTTAATCACTTGTATTTTATATCGAACAGTTCTAATGTAATCTAATCTAAAGCATAAAATAATTATTTACACAAATGTTTAAAGCCAGATAAAAACTTAGAATGTGCTGCTTTAAATTTAAACAATAATTTAGCAAAAAGATCTAAATAGCAAACAGCCAAAATGCTAAAAATTAGAAGTAAAGACCAAAAATGGTGCTAAGTTAAATGGCTTTAAAAGTGATACTCTCAATTTAGAAATGTAGTTTAATAAAGCAGAAAATGTTCCCAAGTATATTTGAATAATAAATAAGTTTCACCTTGAAGAACAAATCCTAACCTGCCAGTGTAAGGCACGGTAGAATGCATCTCTGAGTTAGTGTGTTGTTACTGAGCAATTTCTCTCAATTTATAGGCTAGAGAGAGAGAGGGAGAGAGAGCTGCAGTCACATGACCCTAATCGAGCTTTCTGATTGGATGAGGGTAAATTATATATCCCTTCCGTGCTCAGGGGTTAATACAAAATAATTGCTTATTATAAAGATACATTATAAAATACTAAAATCTAGCTCAAATAACAGCTATTAAATCAAAACTATCAAATCTATATTCAGAGCGGCCAAATACAATATATAAGTGATGTTTCAAAATATGTGCAGAGAAGGGTCTGGAATTTCTAGACCCAGATATCAGCCGAAAATCATCAAATACACAAAAATTCTTACTTATAAAGTTCCCTAAAAATATATATCATTAACTTCAAACCTTTAGACACATCATGAGTATAAATCTAGAATTCATCATAATTTATTGACAGAATAGCAGGCCAAATTTGAAGAGTAAAACCATGCTTTTTCAGCTGGCGGCCATTTTGTGATGCCTATTTCTATCAAGAGTCTAGCTCCATAACACAAAAATTCTAAATTATAGCATTATCTGGCTCTAATCAGACAATGAATATATGAAAAACATTAAGACAAATAAAATTCTACATAGTAGGCATTTAAATGTGTGAAAAATATCACTGTACAAGGAGATATTACATTTATTAAGAGTCTGAATGTGAGATCTGGGTCACCTGGCCAAGTTAAACAGATCTACATTTTGGCAGGTAACTCAGGATTCAAACAATATTCCTCATCAAAAACTATTAGAAAAGGTAGAAATAAAGTGTAAATGCCTAATCAGGCTGAGTTTCTCCTGAATTTATGTAAATTTAATAAGATGTTACGCCTGAGCCAATGTCCTCTATATAGACAATATAGGAGAAATGGCCAAGACAGAAAATCTCTCTTAAAACACTTAAAATGCAACATCAACCTAAATTATATACACCGGTAGTTGCGGAGACATATCCCGCAGCTACCGTGACCAAAAATTACAACTATATTTGGTCTACAAGTCTTAAGACCAATATAATCAGTTTGCTATTTGAGCAGAAATCTGCTCACGCATGTTGGGTCAACTCCAGTTTTACAATATATATTACATTCTTGAATTAATCTTTTGAACTTGGAAAGCAAACACTTTTGCGGATTTTCAAAAAAATGATCTTAACCGATGTATGCCTTCCTATTCGCGGACACAATATTTACCGACTGAAAAATCGTCTTTGTTAATTAGAAAAAAATGCAAGAAAATTGATATACCTTATAAACAGCAGCTGTCGGCATTTTTTATGACAAAAACAATCGATATACATTGTGTATTTATCCTACTTTTAAAATTACGTAATTTCCAAATGACGTCAAATCGGCATTTTCAGTTGTTGACATTCGAATGGAAATAATGAAACTTATGTTTTTGCTTTCAAATGTACACAACCTCAGTAATGCGGCCATTGCTGTTCCTTATAGGGTACACATATTCGTGTTATCAACCTCTAATATGGATTAAACATAGGTTAGTACTTAGCAGGTGAAAATAAAGGAGAATACACCTTTAGACGCATTCTGCTTTACTTTCAGCCTGTTTGAAGTCACCATTTGCTAGGATATTGAAAACAATTATTTTGGTATATGTTTATAACTGTATTAATTTTAGCTGTTAACTATTTCCTTCAGTGAAGGAATAAATGAAATGCCCTTAAAGTTGCCTCTATGGGGAAAAGAGTTAAGTCAAGTTACCCTTTGACTGTATAGAGTCCAGTTTAAAACAGCACATTGCAAATTAAAAACAGTACAGACCCTGATCAGAGAGGCCTCTATAAAGGGAAACTTCTGATTGGAGTCCACACTATATGCATATGACAAGTGTATTATTCATAGGTACATTGTTAATTAACAACGAGTGTACTCATCGTTAGAGTTAAGAATGTTTTAAAGTGGAATTCAATGTAGTTCTATCTAGAAAGAAACAAAATGATTAAACTAATGTACATGTGTATGTTAAAACTCCTGGGAATATTCATGAGTGGTTAGAAATAATGTTTTTAAAAAGCAAGTTGCATATAAACAAAAACAAGATGATAAAATGAATGTGTGTTTAAACTCCCGGGAATATTTATCAGTAGCTAGAAATAATTTATTTAAAAATCAAGTTCTATCTTGGACAAAAACGATGATAACATGAATGTTTGTTTCAATTCCTGGGAACATAATTGAGAAGTTAGTAATAAATAATTAATTTAAAGCCATTAAGACTGTTATGTCCACAAAGAGAAAATCCCAAAGAACCAGTTATGTTTGTAAATAAATATTTCTAACAGATGACATTGTAGTGTATTTACAGAAAGAAGCCGTCACCTGCCAAATTATTTCTTCACGTGAAAGAGAAATGCACACTATTTACAAACTGTACATTGGGTGGTAACATTTATTAAATGGCCGTTATAGAGTAGTCACTGTGAAATAAAAGGATGTTACTATGCTAATTCAGTATAAAACAGACAAAAAACTTGGACGGTCTAGCTATCATCAAAACAGTAGCATACTTGGCAACATTATGCAACAAGACCCATCATGTGTGTTCGAGCTACGATTTACTTAGAGGGACTACATAGTTATAAAACTTTACAATGTTTCCTGACCAAAGAAAGTGTAACGATGAAATACACCGTACGATGAATACAACTTAAGAGTTGGTCTTATTAAAATGAGCAAGCGGAAATGGAACAGTTACTTCATAAATATAGCAACTGCAGCCGATAAATGTATAAAAACAACATAAGAATTACCACTGTGTACAAACAAATAACCGTGTTTAAGGAATATCCGAAGGTAATTGAAAGCTGTTGGATCAAAGATATCCATTTGAAAATGTTGAAGAAATATTCAGTCAGGGTTATAATAGTTTTAATGATATTTATACTAATCAGTGTAACGCTTATGTACATGACAATTAGTGCAAGTGTAAACAATAGTTTGTCTACAGGAAATGATTGGACAACAGGCAGAGGCTACATGAGACCTATCCAAAAAACAAGTGTTGTTGATATGGACAATGTTCCATATTTGTATAAGACATTTGAAAACAGCAAAAAAGAGGCAATGAAAAGAACAGCAAGCCAGGGTGTTCTTAAACGTGTATCACACATACGGGATGCTCATGCCAACATGCACAATACAAAACCAAGATTCTATCCATTTAACGGAACGGGAACCACGGTAGATATTAGTAACAAATATGATACCTATGCATTGAACTCATTTTGCAATGTTGGCAAATATCTGGTTGCTATATTGCCTGTTTACAGTGCTCCAGGGAACTTCAGGCAGCGACGAGCCATCCGTGAAACTGTTGGAAAGGACTGTGCATTGCTAAAATGTCGCATTTTCTTCATTGTTGCTATTTCTCGGAATGAAACCTTGAACAGAAAGGTAAAGACTGAGTACGATACAGAAAGGGATATTCTAATTGTTAACAAAATAGACACTTATAGGGATTTGAATAACAAGGCTGTGGCTATGCTTGACTGGCTTATACAATATTGTCCACAGCCTAAATATGTTATACATTTCATTGACGATACATACCCTAACCTTCAGTACTTTATTGACCATTTGGATGCCATGAATATTAATAGGTTTATAATTGGTAGTATACAACCTCGGTCTCGGCCAATCAGGAATGCGGGTCACAAATGGTCCGTTAGTAAAGACGAGTTCCCCTACAAAGTATACCCAGTGTACATCACTGGAACAGCTTATGCCTTTTTGAACAGTGATTGCCTAGTATTGAGAGAGCATGTTCATTCTGTACAATACTGCTGGATAGAAGATGTTTGGTTCACAGGAATGGTCGCAAAGGGAGCACATTTTACATTTGCATCATTTAAACGGAAGTATGCGAACACTGTTCCTTTGTTAACTCAGTATAATTTTATTTCGTATGCATTGATACACAATGTGTCACCGGGCAATTTTTATGCTATATATAAAACAAAATAATTATGGTGAAATAACAACGCATTACGAAGCAATTTAATAACATGTATGGATAAATGGAGATTAACGCCTTCACTGTCTTACACCGAGTAGCATTGTTGTTTAAAGACAGTATGGATTAAAACTACGTGACACTCATTCTAATATTTCTTAAGTTAAAATACCAAATACTTGAATTTGAGAAACAAAAGCAGACACCAATTGTTTAAAGTAGATGACTTCATGGCAGTGAATGGTTTTTTGTGTGAAAAGTAAACCACTGTGTTAAAATGTATTAGTTGGTTCTTTCACCTGGCAATAATCGAAAGTCTAGTTCTGTTCCTGCTATATTTTTGTTCACTGGAAGATTTATCGACCCATTTTTTCAACAATTTTGCGTTAAAACAACTAGAGAATGAGAAACCATATAAATAAATACGAAAGACTCAAGCAGGAAACGCAACACAAACAATACACCCGCCTCTCAAGCAGAATACACCCACACCCACACACGCGCAATACCATCCTATCATCTACACACTAAACAGAAAACAACACGCAAGACAAACATAAAGCAAAGTGAATATAGGAGCCCGCCTTAATACGGTCAGTAGCAATCAATAATTAATTATAAATTAATTATTAGCAACCACTGGGGGGTTAAACCTGAGTTGAGCGGCGCCCAACCTCACTCTTATCTCCTATATTCACCTATAAAGACGAACAGTGTACATAAAATATAAACCCTATTCCACAACCTTACAACCAAAAAGACCGCCAACACAGTAAGTAAATACATGTAAAACATCTAACAAAAATTCTATGACAAGAAGATTATTAGTAACACGGGAAAGAATTAAATATTCAAGCCCGTGCTAAAAATAACCCACTATGGCAATGGTCAAATTGTACTCAAACGACTAGTCCGTAGTCACGAGAAACTGTAAGATATGGATTGGTTCTGAGTACGACAGAGAGGGAGGGAAAAACAAAGCACGAAAATCCGACATAACTCTCCCGGTTTAGGACGGCTTTAGAGATACATCATCATGTAGTGCTAAGCCCTGTCTGTCGTCGCACAGCCACAGAGGAAAGCATAGTTATCAATTGTAGATTGATCGATAACCAAACGTGAAGTGCGCAGCAATATAGTTGGATCATAATCTTTTTAAGGAAAGATCTAATACGTTTCACAAACAGGTTTTGAAAATGTATATGTCCAAGAATCTTACGAAGTCTGTAAATCACATCACCATAAAACTCCGGATGTGAAATACCTTGCCGCAGAAAAGACTTTAAGTTCCATTTATACTTGTTAATGAGAGGAAAATTTCTATAAAAGAATTTAGAAAATGTTTTACGAAGTTTATGAAATCTGTACCCTTGTTTAAGGAGCTTTTCAGTAATTGTTTTATTACGAATGTGGAAGTCCTGAACAGAGGTACAGGCCCTAGCAAAACGAATAAGTTGTGAAATATAAACCCCGAAAGATGTAGAACAGGGAACATCGCCATCTAGATGAGGATAATTTACAATACTAAAATCAAAATCATCTCGTTTATCGTAAATCTTAGAAGAAACAATTCCGTTATTTATTAAAAGAACCAAATTTAAAAATGGTGCCGAAAAATTTGACTCGTTTGTTTTATTAAAGTGTAGTTCTTTTGGGTAAATAAAAGAAAACAACGTATCAAAAATTGGGTTGTCTATATCAAAAATATCATCTAGATAGCGCAATGTATTGTTAAAGGCTTCGATCATATCTTCCTGTGTATCAGGTTTTAGACTTAGCATAAAGTCCCTCTCATAATAGTACAAAAATAGGTCTGAGACAAGGGGCGCGCAGTTTGTACCCATAGGGATACCAATCACTTGGCGGTATATGGTACTCCCAAAACGTATATAAATAGTATCCAGAAGAAATGATAGTGCTTTACAAAACTTTTTTAATTAGTTGGCTAAACAGAACTGTTTTAATTATATGTACTAGTACCTTGTAATAATGAATGTAAATGGACAGTATGGTGTTCCGAATACTGACGGATCGTAAAAAGTGATGCTTTTAAACGATGTGTTTTCTCACGGAAATTAAATCGAGCGTTTACGACGGTTTTTGCTCCTCCCTTGGGTTTTTACCGATATTTGAGCGATTTGAAAGATTTCAACTATTCAACTATATCTGTTTATCATGGCATCCTCCTACTTTGACGCAGTTCTAGGTCGTAATTGCCATAGGGAACTATTTCTGTTTATTAGACCGAATAGAAATTACCCCCTCTGCCAAGAACTAAAAAGAAACCAGGTCGGTGCCCCTAAACCCAGGTTTAACCCCCCAGTGGTTGTTAATAGTTAATTAATTTATAATTGATTATTGATTGCTACTGACCGTACCAAGGCGGGCTCCTATGATCACTTAGCTTTATGTTTGTCTTGCGTGTTGTTTTCTATTTAGTGTGTAGATGAAGGAATGGTATTGCGTGTGTGTGTGTGTGTGTGTGTGTGTGTGTGTTTGTTTGTTATGGTATGGCTGTGTGTGTGTTCTGCTTTAGAGATGGGTGTATTGTTTGTGTTGCGTTTCCTGCTTGAGTCTTCTTTCGTATTTATTTGATCCCATGTGCTGCTTTGTAACGAATGAGATCAACCGGAATTATCTTCCTGAAGACAGCATATTCTCATCTCATCATCCCTCATCATTCATCGGGTCTATATGACATAGTTTCTGTCGGAGTGTCGTAAAATCCAACTCATAGTCCAATAAAGTGTATTCCAAAACTGTTTGGGGTTGACTTGATTAGCTTCCGCATACTTTAAAATATACACTTTGACACCAAAACAGTAAGGAACGGCCATATAATTATGTCAAATCTTAGAAACGAAACTATATATAGAAACCTAAAATACCGGTCATTCTGAAAAATAGCCGCCATTTTTTCACGCGGCTAACCGGATTTTATTAAACAGTACACATAGAGGTGTGAGTGTGTCTTTGATGCTTGTATCCCTAAGTACATGCTGCACCAAAAATAAGATATTTTTATTCGTCGACTACATCAAGGGCTCCAGATAAGAGGAGTATTTCAAAAACTAAAATCTTTATTTCTGCATGAAACCCTATGGTGTCACTACTCATTAGAATAGTCTCTTCGAGACGATTCTAATGTGTAGTAACACCATAGGGTTTGGTGCTGAAATGAGTGAGAAAATGTTGGATTTGTTCAGTTTTGGAGCCCTGTACATCTCTCTTTATTTAAAATCATTTGCTCCAAAGTATCGCCTGACTGTTTTCAATTGACATATTTTGAGCTGCAAATACCGAAAAATAGTTTTTTAAAAAGTTTAGATTCTACTTCGAAACCGAGAAGTTCTGCGTCTTATGATCTGGAACCAAGCTGTTCCTAAACTGCAGTAATATGGCGATATATGGGTCATTGAAATCAACACCGATTTAGTCATATATCATTTGCTGTTATAACTCGGGTGGAAACGGTTGGTTTTTTTTGTCGTGCACATGCAATTGAAACGGAACTAAACGTATTGGAACAACAACTGAATGACAAACCGATCGAATCCTAGTTAGATGCTGATTTAACAGGGCTGCCATTTCTCCGGATTTTTCCGAAATCTTCGGATTTTTTTATGTACATGGTAGCTGAAAGTAAAGCAGAATGCGCCTGAAGGCGCATTCTGCTTTACTTCTAGCCTGCTTTAAGTAGTCATGTGTCAATAAAACTAGAAACAGGTTATGAGGTAAAGGTACAATTCATAAAATCGCACTTGAAAAATGAAACCTTTGAAATCTTAGGATTTTTCATGTCAACTTATGGTAGCCCAGATTTAATCGGCGTCTAATGTGGCTCCAAACTGTTTGCAACGAAAACACGTTCTTGAGAAAAAATGCGTCTGCTGGGGGGAAGCTTTTTAGTTTAGTAAATATCAACTTGATTTATCTGTCGAATGTCCGTAATACTTTCCTTACATACTTTATCAATATATTGTTGATTACTCTTAGTGATGTTTATACTCTTAACGTTTGCACCTTTTTTAATATGTGAAATCAGCATTGGAAGTTTTCCATTATCTGATTTATCGGTGTCAAAATGTAATGGTTTATATGTGTGTATTTCATGGCGTGAGTTGCCATTTATACCATCTCTTATAATTCCTTTGAGGAATGGTGTTGCGCTATTTTAAAGCTATTGTATATGTTTCTGTGTATATTGAATGTGCAATGATGAGATGTAAATAAAGATTATATCTATCTATCTATCTACAAACCATTGATCGATAAAACAGTTAATAAATAAACTCAATATATTTAATTAAAAAATAGACTTTATCAACATGTCGGTTACGAGAAAAGTTATAGCTTCGAATTTTTTTATCACTAAGCTGATTAAATCCCTTTGATGCTAGACAGAAAACACTGTGATTTGCAAACGTTTTTGCTCCAGACAAACGACTAGTAACTCGGCGTCTGATCAGGGTCCAAACATTTTGACGCTCATATCGTTGTTTCTTCTGTATAGTTTAAGTAAAATAAACGTTCTTCTTCTTCTTCTTTCTTCGTTCAAAATGCTTTATTATATAAATTACAGAGAACTAAAAGCAGACTAGACTTTAAAAGCAGACGATATTCATGCAATAAAGGGGTCAATTAATGTAACAACACTGCTGGTTTGGCTAACAATAATCCTGCTTCAATAACAATAAGGAGTAATTTCGTCCGCTTTAACTCTTTCAATGCCAACGGCGCCAAAATACTTTGCAAACAGTTTGGACCCTGATCAGACGCCGCGACACGCGGCGTCTGATTAGGATCCAAACTGTTTAACACTCGTATCAACATTTCTTCAGTCAAAACAGTACTAAATCTGACTTATAAGATATTGCAGACGACACTATCAATGCAGACGATATTGTGATGGGTAAAGGATTAAAACAGACGATAAATATTGTCAGTAAAAGAGTTATACAAAGGCTTTTTGAAATGGACGATGCATGCATTGACAGGATTTTATCAAATTTTAATACTGATTTGTTGCAGGGTAGACCTTGGTGAGGAGATAACATCATAACAGGGATTTATTAGTGTCATGGGTAGTATAGGTTGGTCACACCGCAATAAGATTACATAATTAATAATCTTTGGAATGTTGCCATTCACACCAGCTTTGCCGTAGTATCGAACACAATGATTAAACTATTTGCTCTAAAACAGGTCCTCTATTGTAGATAGTGTTAATTCGGTCGCTTTGCCTGAATGAAACAATATTATTATTCAGTATTGACAAAATTTATTTGACTAAAAATATTGGTACTCGATACCTACACCGTCTTTGAAAGACTGATTGGTGGGTAAAAATGTTTGTACTGCGTCTTAAATTGATTTCGCTATCAGTTTTGATCCAGATCAGGCTGTGTCAATATCTAGTACAGATACAGTCCTCTCTATTTCTTAAATGCACATATCTATATAGAGATTTACTATCTAAAAACAGACGTAAATATTTTAAGCAGACGACAATATATTGCGTGTGACTATTCAAGGCCGGGACCTAAGGTAAGGCCATTAGTACCATTGAATTCGTACTACTAAATAAGCCCCCTTACCCTGTACGGTGCGTCTTTATTTGTGACAAATATTTTGGAGGCAGATCAGACGCCGAGTAACTCGGCGTCTAATTAGACTCCAAACTATTTGACACTCGATTTGAGTTCATCTTTAGCTAAAAAACATAGGCACTTAACTTTGGTTTTCAGGCAAACGACAAAGTTGACGCAGACGGTATTGTATAGGTTTAGATAAAAGTTAGTAAAAAAACTAAATTATTTCTCATCGACAGTGTTAACAGTTTAAAACATGTGTTTGAACAGATTTTATCTACCTGTTTTTAACAAAGTGAAATTGCCTTCCCTAATCAATGGTCGTGCCTTATATCTCGAGGTCATGAATGGTAAAAGAACAGATACCTTAAAAATTGTCGTGCTTTTCCAAAATTAGCCTACTACCGTAAAACCACCATATTTCAAAAACTCGGAAGAGTATTGTGTCTGATGTTTAAAACAGGTTGTTGCTAAAACCAAGATTAAAGTAAAGCAGAAAGCTTTTGAATGAGCTTTCTTATTTACTTTCATCATGCTTCAAGCTGCCACTTGTATTTAAAACCACGAACATATCTTCATTTGTAAGGTCGTTAGATCGTGGCGTTGATGTACATGTATATTATTGAACTGACCAAGGTCCTTTACATGTAGTTGTTGAACTGTTTGGGACCATTCAGACGTAATATAGTCTGCTTTGAAATTACCGTCTGAAAAATTTGTTGAATTAATTTATTTTTTATTTGTAAGTAGGAGAAACTTAAAGACGGTTGTCAAATAGTTTTAATCTAGAACAGACGCCGCGTGACGCGGCGTCTGATCTAGATATAAACTGTTTGCAAATACCAGTCAAATCGCGATTTGCAGGATAGAGGTTGAGGTGGTTTTTATGTTTCATTTTTTGTTCAGCAAAGAGGTGAAGTGTGTGGACAGAAAATGCGTTGCACATTCAACAGAGTGGAATTAATAGATTTTAATTAACAGATACGGCAATAAAACCTCCTCGCGAATATTTAACCCCATTGATAATTCAGCAGTATGCCTCGGAGGATATCGGATAACCTCTTTAACAGACGCATGCTTAATTCTTAGTGTATATTACTACAAAAGCCCGGATTAATGGATATATGGCTTATTTTAACCAGAAATTGACCGTTTGTATATATAGTCTGTTAAGCCTGCGTGCATTAACTTGGGACATTAAGCTAAAATATTCTGTTGTTTGGTTGTTGTAGAAGGAAAGCCGTATCACACATCTAACGGGGTATTTACATAAAGTAATTGAATCAGAGTACAAACTTCAATGAGAATGACCGAACTTTGACGTCTCAATTTATTTTTTTCTCCATTGTGTTGATATCTTTGTTTATTGTGTTTCTCACTAACGGGAGAGTGTTATAAATATTCATGGCGGATTCAAATGAAAATGAACCTTCGATAGAGGATGAGGCGAGATTCTACGCCAAGTTTCGTCGGCATTCGACCGCAGTCACCGCCGGGATGAACGGATTTCACCGCCGACCTGTGGAACTTTTTCTAGTGAGGATAAATCCCTCGTGCAGGGTTGTTTGGATGTACATGTTACAGGTAGTTCTTAACTTTGTAAAATTATTCCCGTCCCCTTCATTGCCTTACCATTAGTAAGTACAGTACAACCTCTCTATTACGACCACTAAAACGAAGACAAATTGATTGGATAAAAGACAGGTGACTGCTTAAAGCAATGTGACAGTAAAACAGAAAGCTCCTGTAGGAGCTTTCTGTTTTACTGTCACCTTGCTTTGAGCAGTCACCTGTCGTAAACATATTATAGTTAACACTATTTAGTGGTCGTAATAGAGTTGTTGTGTGAACGAATTAGCAATCTCTAATAGAGGGGTTATACTGTAGTTTTTTTGAAAAACAGGTTGAACATTGATCAACCGCGGCGTCTTATCAGGATCCAACTTGATTGACTACAGTCACTGCAATATTACTTAAAGTCCATTTACCAGAAAGTTAAATTTGATAAATAAATACAAACGACATTTGTCTTAAAACAGATGCTGTCATGGCAGTCAAAGGGTTATCTCTATATGATATACACTTGGTTTCCCGTCTGCAATAATTGTCGTCTGTTATTGCTATAAAGTTTTTTGGATTTTGTTGTTGTTGTTGTTGTTTGGTTTTTTTAAAACAATATTTTTAAAATAGGTTCAGGTATCAAACAGTTTGGGTCCTAAATAATACACCATGCTGCTCGGCGTCTAATCAAGATCTAAACTGTTAGACAACAGGCACCCTGGTCATGGTTTTGCTTCTAGCGTTCATAGAATTAATTTATTAACCGTCTCCTGTCATCTGCTTCATAATTGTCAGTCTGCAAAATGCTTGATAGACATGTTTTCTTTTTAATTTCACAAATCTAACAGCTAGTATTAAACTGTATTAATACTGACCAGAAACCTAACTATTCGCGTCTGGTCTGTGCCTGCACTGTTAACAAATTAAGTTTATTCATTTTATTATTATAGAGAAAGACAAAGACGAATGTCAAACTGTTTTTGGTCCTGATCAGACGCCGTGTTACGCGGCAGCTGATCTGGACTCAAACAGTTTGCTAATGTAAGTCGAACAGGATAACGGTTAACATGTTTGTTTAAACGATATCTGCAGTTAATGTCTTGAACAAATAATACATACGTTTTACGACTGATTGAATCTTTTACTGTAGTTCCGAAGATTTTTAACTAAAATAAAACTCTATATTACGACCACTGAATTGAGTTAGTTATCAGGAGTTTACGAGAGGTAATTGCTTAAAGCAAGGTGATAGTAAAACAGAAAGCTCCTAGAGGAGCTTTCCGTTTTACTGTCACCTAGCTTTAAGCTGTCACCTGACGTTATAAAACGTATAAGCCATAGTTTAGGCTGTCGTAATAGAGAGGTTTACTGTACATCTAATGGACATAAGTTATGGTGAATTCCATCATTGAGCATGGTCCGGAACGAGTCGACAATTGATCAGAATGGCCTATCGCCGAACGTAGAGTACCGATTGGTCCGATTTCATTAGGGGTCCTTAACCTAAACATGTTGCTTTAAGCGTAAATAGAACAATCTTTAGGGTTCCAGGTACATGTAAGGTGAGTTTTTCAAAAACTAAAGTCTTTTTTCCTGCATTAAACCTCTTGGTATAACTACTCGTTTGAATAATTTCTTCGAGACAATTCCATGAATAGGCACGCCATATGATTGGGTGCTACAATTGGTGCCCGGTGTCTGATTACGCTCCAAACTGTTTACAATTCATATTAATTAAAGTGAATATTCAGAATTGCCAAATTGTTGATATTTTCTACATTTTATTACAATGCGTTTGCGTATCGTTTGGGTTTAAACGGGAAAGAATAACGTCTTATCTAGTGTGATAGCTCCGAAAAAAGAGACAGAGCCTCTAAACCCTATTGAAAAAGCAACGGTAGTAGCTCATAACCCATTCAATCCTAGTCGGCATTTAAAATCATGTACATGTGAAGAGAATACTTGTCCTGTGCAATCAATATAGACCCTGATTAGAGGGCTCTATAAGGAGCCCTCTGATGGGTCTCTATAAGGAGCCCTCTGATAAAGGTCTGCACTATTTGTTGTTTTTGAAATATATATTATATTGTAAACATCAACCATAATTAGTCAACAGCTGACTAAACAAAAAAGGAAACTGCTTTTTTCCATTAAAATTTTAAAGGGTGGGCGAGTTAACTACAGTGGATAATCTGTTATTCTTTCCCAATAAACGCGTTTACGCTAAAACTATTATTTGCAGTGCAAACAGTTTGGAGCCAGATCAGACGCCTGGTAACCCGGCGTCTGATCAGGCTCCAAACTGTTTGCCACCAAGATAAACAAGAATTATCAGAATTGTCCAAAAGTTGTTCTTTTCTACGTTTTAGTGCTTTGCGTTTGCGTACGTTTGCGTTTAAACGGGAAAGAATAACAGATTCTCCACTGTATGTTGAATATGGCCTACTTCTATAAGGGGGGTGTTGAATAACTTTGATATTGCAGCTTTTGTCCTCCATTCCCCAATAGAATCACATTAGAGCATCTTAACCTACTCCTCCACATAAGTACATGTACTACGATTACACACTACATGTGGAAAATCTGTTATTCTTTCCCGTTTAAACGAAAACGTGCGCAAACGCAAAACACTAAAACTTAGAAAAGTACAACTTTTTGACAATTCTGATATTTCATGTTTATCTTGGTGGCAAACAGTTTGGAGCCTGATCAGACGCCGGGTTACCCGGCGTCTGATCTGGCTCCAAACTGTTTCCACTGCAAATAATAGTTTTAGCGTAAACGCGTTTATTGGGAAAGAATAACGTTTTCTTCACTGTGCACACAGTGGAGAAAACATTATTCTTTCCCGTTTAAACGCAAACGAAACGCAAACAGATAACACTTAATCGTAGAAAATGTAATGTTTAAGTATTTCTTACAAATTATCTTTATCTGAGTGGCAAACAGGTTGGAGCCTGATCAGACGCCGGGTAACCCGGCGTCTGATCTGAGTCCAAACTGATTGCAGTGGAAATAAACGTTTTAGTGTAAACGTGTTTATTGGGAAAGAATAACACATTCTCCACTGTATGAGCCGTGTCATGACAAAACCAACCTTATTGCATTGCAACATTGTTCAGACCAAGCATCGTTGTCATCCCAGGCTGTATATCTGAGTTTGTTCTGCACTGCCAAAAACCGAATAAAACACAGCTACCTAAAATACGTTAGATGAATGTTGGTGTCTAACAGTGAAGATCAAGACCAGCAACCGCGTCTTTGACGCGGCGGCTGGCCTTGATCTACACTGATTGCAATGCAATAAGTCAGGTTTTCTCATTTATTGTATTAGATGCAGCTTGAAGTTAAATGCTAAATGGAAGTGAAGAAGAAAGTTTTCTGATTTACTCTTATCTCAATTTAAACAGTCGTCTGTCATAAACACCATGAATGAATTGAATGTATATCTAGCTACACCTCTCTCTCTCTCTCTCTATCACTCTCTCTCTTTCTCTGACAGTCTTTCTCTTTCCTTCTTCTTTCCTTCTGTAGTCTTTTTCTTCAACAAAAAAGTTAAGTAATTTCGTCATATTTCATCTATATGCCATTGTTCCTGTACTGTATATTTACATTGTAGGGGGAGGGTCGGATCTAATGTTGTTATAACTTGTGACCCAACCCCAATTCCATGTATATTTGAGGGAATAAAAATATGTTTAAACTAACACAGTAAGCTGGGTAACAGATAAGAATTCATTGTAATAGGATGTTTACTCTTTGAAATGTTAAAGCATTGGCCATTGGATATTATTCATTTGTTGTTGTTGTTGTTGTTGTTGTTGTTGTTTTGTATCAAATATCAATTGGGTAACATAACTGTTTTCCTATATCACGTGTATAGCATTTATTATTTCAATTAGGTGTGCACAATTTCAAATTTTTTTTATTATCCCTTTCTTTAAAAAGTAATTTGGGGTTTAATAACAAATAATAAGGTAAATACCAAAAGAGCAGCTTATCTGTAACTCTGCAGCAAGATAAAATAGTTTCCCTGGTGACTGTTGGGGAAAGGGTTATGTGACTTTTGAGCATGGACAGTCTTTGAGGCTGTTGAAGCTCAGTTGTCTTAACTATTTCCTCCCTGAAACTTTAAACAGACAATTCCAGTTTCCATTTTAGTCTAGTCCATTTCTGACTTTTAAGGATTGTTGTTGTCAATGTTTTGAATTATGACAAACAGTGAAGACCCTGATCAGAGGGCTCCTTTCGGAGCCCTCTGATCTGGGTCTTCACTGTTTGCATAGGACAAGTGTACTGTTCACATGTACACTGTTTGAAAAGGACGCCTATATGCGGGACTAGGGTTCAAAGGGTTAAAGTCATTACAACTGTTTGAAAATATCAATATTTAGGTATACAGTGGAGAATGTGTTATTCTTTCCCAATAAACGCGTTTACGTTAAAACTATTATTTACAATACAAACAGTTTGGAGCCAGATTAGACGCCGGGTAACCCGGCGTCTGATCATGCTCCAAACTGTTTGCCACCTAGATAAACATGAATTATCAGAATTGTCTAAAAGTTGTTCTTTTCTACGTTTTAGTGATTTGCGTTTGCGTACGTTTGAGTTTAAACGGGAAAGAATAACAGATTCTCCACTGTAGCACATACATGTATGACCAGACACAGCACAACATGGAAATTATGAAACTAAACTATAATTGTAAAAACTGTCGCATATTTTCCTAACAAATGAAAGAGTGCATACTTTTATAGATTTGTTTGTAGTTAAAGGGAAAATGGTTTTTAAAAAAAAATTACCTTTGACCCTTATCCTTCCGATCGCGACTTTACTGCATATTGCAAAACATTTTTATCCTGATCGCGTAACGCGGCGTCTGATCTGGATCTAAAATGTTTGGCAACCGTCCGACTTTACGCTTTTTCTATTTTAAGATACAAAAGCATCATGTCACAAATGTTGCAGCCAACAATTTGGAAACACTTTTGACAGTTTGAATCCTTTTGAGTAATTCCATGTTTGATCCGGATCCATACTTTTTGACAATCATATCTTAATATCTTCAATCGAAATTGCTAAACAATGCAGACGGCACATTTGAAGCACTGTCATAGAAGGGGCCAATCCATTACTTCTATATACTCCTTTTTACGCGTCTAATTTATTCCTCTACTGAAGAAAATAGTTTTATTTTATACAGTCATGATTTTGCATCATAAGAAATATTTTCTATATCATAGCAGATGGTATAAAGTATTTTCTGCTTTACTTTCAATCTGCTTTAATTGGTAAGCTGTCTTTAAAAACTGAAACATGGTATGGAATTAGACAGTCTGTCGGGTAATATAGGGTTAAAAGGTCCACTGAGTATATGTTTATCCTCAACGCTCTGTCGATTTGATTTGATTTGTTATGATTTTACGTCGCTTTTTAACAGTATTTCAGTCATATCGCGACGTACAGGTGGAGGAAGACCCCCAGAGGCCCTTTGTGCACTGTTTTAGACACAAATCGGCAACTGGGTAGAACCACCGACCTTCCGCAAGCCAGCTGGAAGTCTTCCCCACATGAAAAATCCGAACGACCCTACTGGGATTCGAACTCACAGCGGTGAGGAGCTTAGTGATGTAAGTCACAGTGACTACACTTAATATAGTATACCACTAGACCACGGATGCCCCCACGCTCTGTCGAAAACATATCTATATCAATGTGAGTGTAAATTTAAATAACAATTTCCTGTCATAATTATACAAATTTACAACAAAATATCGACAAGGGTCCAAAAATAGGTAGAAATAATTGGCTAATTTCGAAGATTACTGCAATCATTTTATTTCTATCTGTCAACAGAATGACACAGCTTGAGACTAGGGTTGACTGGTTGATCAGTCGGTTTGTTTGTTGGTTGGTTGGTTGGTCGGTTGATTGGTCGGTCGTTCAAATTTGTTAAGTGTGGTGTAACGTCCCTTTAACATATACAGTGGAGAAAACGTTATTCTTTCCCAATAAACGCGTTTACGCTAAAACTATTATTTTCACTGCAAACAGTTTGGAGCCAGATCAGACGCCGGGTAACCCGGCGTCTGATCAGGCTCCAAACTGTTTGCCACCAAGATAAAGATGAATTATCAGAATTGTCAAAAAGTTGTATTTTTCTACGTTTTAGTGTTTTGCGTTTGCGTATGTTTGCGTTTAAACGGGAAAGAATAACAGATTCTCCACTGTATGCATGTATGTCATATCGGGACGTCACAGAGGGAAAGTAGAATACAATTTATTATTCTAGATTGTAATACGTTATTCGCAAATAAGATACAATATTGTCAGTCTCTAGAGACTGTTGCTTGTCAATAAGGCCACCAGTAATTAAAAATATTCTCACGTGCGTAAATGGACTAATGATATGCATTGCACTTACCCCAATGCGCGTATATGTGCTTAAGATATACCCGTTAAATTATTGGCTAAAGATAAAAGCGTCCTGGTGCGTTTATATTAGCTAACGAGATGTGTTAATGAAACACTATATCTTATATCCCCCTGATGTGATCATGACCTCGAAATGACCCTGACCTTTGTCTCGCATGACTCGAATTGTACTAAGATTAAAAGCTTTTTTTTTTTTAGCTAAGTACACATTCCAATATGAAGCCTGTAGTCGTATCACGTGTATTCTAGTTTTTATGCAATTTTAAGCTATATTTGCACTTATTTTTCGGACACTTCTCATTGATGTTAATAGACTGAATTTCAAATAATGGTCTCACCGAATTATACTAATTCATCCCGAACAACGAGTATACTCGTTCTTTATAAATATTGTACCCGTGAAAAGTATATCTGTCTTAATGCAAACAGTATAAGCAATACAGACCCTGATTAGAGTGAATCTTAACGAGTCATCTGACCAGTGTCTGTACTGTAAATGTCATTTTACAATATATTTAAAAAAAAAAAAAAAAAAAAAATAGATAACCAAAAATGTACTAAACTGGAATTGTTCACTAAAAGTTTCAGGGGTGAATGAGTTAATGACAATGTCAAGTGGCACTCATGAGAATAAACCTTAATTCAATAACTATTCCAGTAGACTACTCAATTGAACTACGTGTACGAGCGTACGTCGTACTCAAGCATTCATTCTTCAAATCAAATACTTAATGTCAAGACGTAATGTGATTATAACCAAATTAATGCTCATATAAAAAGATAAGTGTTATCCTTGAACTATTTCAATGCAAAATTCTATCGTCTGCTTTAAACCTTTGACCGCCATAATATCGTCTGCATTAATACTATTGTTTGCAAACATATTCAAAGTGAGAGTGTCAAACAGTATGGATCCTGATCAGACGCCGCGTCACGCGGCGTCTAATCAGGATCCAAACTGTTTGTAAAGAAGCATAAAAGCGCCTATGGCGATTAAATGAAGGTTAAACTTTAACATGTGATACATTACTCGGGTGGAATTTGCAAGCAGTTTGGATCACAATTCAAACGCCAAGTAAACGGTGATCTTGGTTCCACTACTTGTTAGTTTCCTTCCGTTTTAAATTGGTTACGATTTGTCAACGACAATTTGGAAACTGACTTCACCATATCCAAATATTCGTTAAGCCTTATCGTGTAATGCTATCGGATTCAACTAACTCTTCTGCTAAAGTGGTGGTTACACGTTATAATTAAAACAATCATTTAGGATTGTTAAACAGTTTTGATCCTGTTCAGACAACGAGATACTCTGATAATGAAATGGATGCATCTTGCTTACAAGTACAGTATTTCCTTCTTACAATGACCCTCTCTTCAACGATTCCCTCCCTATAATAACGTTTGCCACTGTTCCCGAAACAAGACCATCATGTCTTACGATTTCACTGCTGCAATATTGTCTGCTTAAATGCCGTCTGCAGTTTTTCTCAAAGTTACTTAATAGTGGACAGTTTGACAGAAGATATATAATTACACGTACGAGTGGCAAACAGCTTGAGTCCAGATCACACGCCCCGTTACGCGTAGTCTGATTTGGATTCAAACTGTTTGCAAATGTACGGCACATCTTTATTATCCCTCTCTACAACAACTTCATCTGGACATCACATACAATCGTTGTCTCCTCTAAGGTGTCGTTGTACAGAGGGAGCACAGTATCAGTAGTGTCACAGGAGTTTGCATGATAAGAGCTAAGGACACTAATACTTGTAATATTATATTATCAATCTTCTATAAGTCTCATTTCAATTGACAGATCAAATATACAGTGGAGAAAACGTTATTCTTTCCAAATAAACGCGTTTACGCTAAATCTGTTATTTCCCGTGCAAACAGTTTGGAGCCAGATCAGACGCCGGGTAACCCGGCGTCTAATCAGGCTCCAAACTGTTCACCATTAAGGTTAAAATTAACATTCAGAGTGGTCTGAAAGTTGTCATTTTCTGAGTTTCATTTCACTGCGTTTGCGTTTCATTTGCGTTTAAACGGGAAAGAATAACGCTTTCTCCACTGTACCTAACAATTAATGTCAGATACAAGGTAGGGCCTTTATGTTACAAGGGCTTATATCATTAACGCTTTCACGGCCAGTTTGTCACCTGCTTAAACTTATTTGCTTTCATTTCTCTATATATTTGTATTGACGTTTTGACCTAGAAACATCGATATGAGTGTCGAACACGTTGGATCCTGATCACATGCCATGTTACTCGGTGTCTGATCAGGATCTAAACTGTGTGCAAAAGGGTGTGAATTAGGAACTAGGCAATGGAGAGGTTAAAGAAATTAAATAGATTTAAATCATACAGAGGATCCAGAGTTTATGTGCATTTCAAAGAAAACACATACACGTATTTAAAGACATTTATACATGCTTGATATAGTACAGTCGCAAAGACTTGTCCAAAGCACTTCGTTCTGTATTAAACTTTGACTTGTATTAAATGTTGGCACTATCGAGGTATTTGATTTAATAATAATACATGTAGCTCATTCTAGGTGTTTGTGTACAGTATTGGTACATTTGTACTTATACGAGTATATCTGTTGAATCTTTAACCCTTCACTGCCTTAGCCTGAGTACAAAGGGTTATTTGCAAACAGTTTCTACCTGACCAGACCCCGCGTAAATGCTGCATCTTATCAGGATCCATTTTATTGGCATTTGTGTCAATATTTCTTCAGTCAAAACTTCAAAAGTTTTAATAAGTTTCTGAATGCTTTTACGTTGCTTAAACAGTAGTCCAGTCATATCGCGACGTCCAGCTAATTACAGGTGGAGGAAGACCAAATATGCCCTTCATACACTGTTTAGAGCACAAACCACCACAGTTATGAGACTTCCCCAGAAGTACGAAGACCAGGATTCGAACCAAAACGGTATGACGCTAAGCTATTGTCAGTCACAGTGAACTTGGCCAAGGCGATCTTAAACTAAATATATCATTTAACTCCCCCGGAACAATGATCGGAGGAAATACTGTTTTTGTCCTATCTGTTTGTTTGATTTGATTTGTTTGATAGTTTGTCCACAACCTTAACATTGGCAATAACTTTTGAACTGTAACCAATACTCTAACACTATACATGACACATGTGTTACCCTGATGGAGTGGTATATATGCAGGTTTTAAATAAGTTAGGTCAAAGGTCAATGTCACGGAGGTCAACATATCTTTTTTATATGACAATAAACTTTGACCCTCAAGTGATAGGAACTTTATAGTAGGTGTACATTTGCACTAAGTAAGAAAAATCTAGATATGTAAACTTTAGGACATGTCGGGCCAAAGGCCAATGTCACAAAAGTTAAAAAGTCAAAATTTATTCGAAACTTTAACATTGGCAATACATTTTACAGTGGAGAATCTGTTATTCTTTCCCGTTTAAACGCAAACGTACGCAAACGCAAAGCTTTAAAACGTAGAAAAGAACAACTTTTGTACAATTCTGATAATTCTTGTTTATCTTGGTGGCAAACAGTTTGGAGCCTGATCAGACGCCGGGTTACCCGGCGTCTGATCTGGCTCCAAACTGTTTGCACTACAAATAATAGTTTTAGCGTAAACGCGTTTATTGGGAAAGAATAACAGATTCTCCACTGTAACTGTAACCAATACACACACGATAAATGGGACATGTGTTGCGCTGATAAAGAGATATATGAATATGAAGGTTTTGGGTAAGTCAGATCAAAGGTCAATGTCACAGACGCCAATAGGTCAACTTTTTGAAATAACAATAATCTTTGACTTGTAGGGAAATGTGTTTCCCTGATGGAGAGGTATATGAATATGCAGGATTTGGTAAGGTCAAAGTTCAAGGTCACAGCGGTCAAAAGGTCATTTTTTTTTTAAAATAACAGTAATGAAACTTTGAACCTGAAGTGATAGGAACTTCATATTTGGTATACATTTTGCTCTAATTAAAATAACTCTGAATATATATACTTTAAGACATGTCGGGTCAAAGGCCAAGGTTACAGGAAAGTGTACATAGTGTTTCACAAACACATCTTGTTCATTTAAAATTTTCATACGATAAATTAAAGACGATATTTTGTTTGCAAAAGGGTTCAATTAGATGGTTAAATTGGGCGATGAGAGAGTAAACTTATTCACTCCTGAAACTTTTCATGTAAAACTCCAGTATTCAATTTAGTCTAGACCATTTTCGATTATATATAGCTGTCTTCTGCCATATACTTACATTGTGACAAACAGTGCAGACTCTGATCAACACTCTGATCAGGGTACTCACTGATTGCATAGAACAAGTATGTATTTTATTTACAAATACACTCTTTGCAGATGACGAGTATACTCGTTGCTAAGGTGTAGTGTTTTATACCAATGCACACTTAGCAAACCCTGCATACCACAGAAAATACGTGTTCTCATTTTGACGAAACCTGTCCACGCGGTATTTCTCCGGAATTTTCCTAAATCTTCGGATTTTTTTCTAGAACATGGTAGCTTAAAGCATGCTGAAAGTAAAGCAGAATGCGCAAAGAAGTCACGTTTCAACCAAACTAGAAACAGGCTATGGGGTAAAGGTATATTAGTAAATTCGCAATTGAAAAATGCAAATTTGGAAATCTCGATTTTTCATGTCAACTTATGGCAGCCCTGGGTCTCGTTGTCCGATATTAGGGACACTGTACGCTGGGGTGGATCTGTAACAGTAACTGTTGCAAACAGTTTGGATCCAGATGAGACGTCAATTAACTCGACGCCCCATATAAATCTGAACTGTTTGACACTGTTTTCAAGATTTCCTGAATGAAAATGTTTTTAAATCATATTTAAGGATTGTTAAAGACGACAAATTTTGCAGGTGGCTTTTACATGGCATACATAATGAGATGGTTAAGTTTAATAAACAATAACCAAATAATATATACAGCACTCTCTCCCAACAACGGCCTTCCCAACAAGGATTACCAATCATACATTGCCGCTCTTCCCCAAACATGACTACATGTACTATGTTTGACGCTTTCATTGAAGAAATATCGTCTGCTCAAAAGTGTCGTCTGCTGTTTTTTCTCCAAGTTACGTATTGGACATTTTGACAGAAGAAACATTTATAATGACGAGTGACAAACAGTTTGAACCCAAATTAGACGCCGTGTTACGCGGCATCTGATTTGGGTTCAAACTGTTTGCAAATGTTCTCTGGCGGTATTGATTTTCCCTTCCTATAATAACTCCCTCTGACCAACACACAAACGTCTTGCCTCAATCGGTGTTGTTGTAGAGCACTATTTATGTATATGACTGAGATATATTCATATCTAATACTTCCTGAAGTAGCGATTTGGCCATAGTCTGCAATATTTGGTTTACAAAATAGTAGATACGTTTACGTAAGAACGCCTTCAAACGAATGATCGGCTGGTTCCAAAATAAATTTTGGATGAGTTAATCATACAAAGCATTGGACTAGAAGTATTTATGTCCATAGATCTATGTTGATAACTCAGCTTATTAGATCAACTTGTTTTACATTCAGATACTCACGTAAGCACTGAAGCGCATGACCAATCATCAACCTTAAAACCTTTTACCTCATAGAAGCGCCTTTTAACGCATTTGATTAATTCTTCCACTGAAGAATATAGTTCCAATTTATACAATTTTAAACATGTACCAAAATAAATATTTCTATACCCTAGCAGATGGTAGCTTAAAGTAGGTTGAAAGTAAAGCAGAATGCACCTTAAGGTGCATTCTGCTTTATTTACAACCTGCTTTAAGTGGTCACATGTTCTCAAAATAAAACAAAGGCTATGGCGTAAAGGGTTTAGCCCTGACCTCATTATTTCGTCTGCTAATTCTATCATCTGCAGACAATCTGAAGTTGATATATCGGGTATTTCTTACTGAAAATACGTCATCAGAATAACAAACAGTTTAGATTCAGATGAGACGCCGAGTTACTCGGCGTCTCATTTGGTTCCAAACTATTTCCAAACAATTATAACATGTTCACCATTAAACCAATAACAAATAAATACCGACACTGTATAAATTCTTTGCATGCTAGGTAATGTTTTAGTCTGCAACAATTGTAGTCTGCTAGTGTTCTAAAAATATATATTTCAATACGTTCCTTTTTAAACAGGTAGGAGTATCAAACACGTGGGGTCCTGATGATACGCCACGTACCGTGGCGTTTCGTCTGGAGCCATAATGTCTGTACAGATAATCACGATTTGGCTGCTAAAAGCTATAAACAAGCTACATGTTGTAGAGGACTTTAAACTGTCAATGTGAACTTAAAAGCCATCTATAAGACCCAAATGTAACTTTTTGTAGACAATTTAAACACATATAACTTTTTGTAGATGATTTAAATGTTCCATGAGTTCGTCCGCTTGATAGGGTGCAGATATTGCGCACTTTATGTAACAGTTTTCCTTCGTTATCAAATTAGATTTGCATGTTGTTTGGTTACATTGTTGTACATACATGTATTCGCAGATCTGGCATTATAGTGTACATGTATTTATAAGCCAGATTACATGCACATTGGGAAGGTTTTAAATCCTGCTTCCAAATAATGAACTATTTACCAGTAAGACCTGAATATAACGAAAATACATAAAGTAGAGGCTTTTAAGCGCATAGTTAGAAAATGCTAAAAGCAAGATGAAAAACATCTTTAAAATTTTCGTCTGCAAAATAAGTATAATCAGTTGCATACTTTTATAAATGAAGAACACTTCATTTCCAGTATCAACTCAAAATTGAGATCTTCATAAAAAAAAAATTACTGCTGTTTAAATGTCGTCTAATCTAAAAATAAATTGTTTGACATTTTAGCGCTTGGCATGATAAGTATTATCATACTATATTGGGTCTTGTATTTGACAATCTAGCGAATAATGTCGCAAAAAACGTTCTTATAAATCGGTTAAGATCGATAGGGCGGGTTTGATAATATTATTGTGTACTAGCCGTGCATAGATTTAAACCCTTTTGACGCCGATGTCGCATAAAGTTGACTTTGCAAACAGTTTGGATCCAGACCAGACGCCGCGTAACGCGGCGTCTGATCAGGATCCAAACTGTTTGACACTCGAATCGAACTTTCTTAAGTCAAAATACTTTAATTCTAACTTTGAAACGATCTTGCAGACAACAGTATTGAAACAGACGACAATATAGTGGTGAAGAGGTAAAAACCTCGCGGTTAATTTGGCGCCGAAAGGGTTAAAAGCGTTTCACAATAGAAGTATTTTACATATTGCATAAGCGTTAGGATAGGATTGATATTACAGTATGTGCTTTACGATTTTTGTTTGAAGGTGTTAACTCTCTCATGACGTCAGCTGCTTTAAACAATTGTTGTTTGTCTTTTTTTATCAACTTTAAATTTAGGTACATTTACTGAATAAATATCGCAATCTGTAACATGTGTTTTGGATCCCAACTGTTTGCAATTAACCGTTGTACTCGGGGTAAGGTAGTAAAGGGGTTAAGATTGTATGTACGAATAAAGCATGACCTAGCACGCCGTAAACACTTCAACTATTTCGCAGCTAAGTTTCATAGTCTGCTTTAATTCTGTCACCGCCAAAATATCGTCTGCATTGAGATGTCGTCTGGAGTCTCTTTTTTTTCAGTCTAATTAATGGCTTTTTTAGTTAAAGATATCGATACGAGTTACGCGGCGTCTGACCAGGATCCTTACTGCTTGCAAAGTCGCCTTTTGTCGCCATTGGCAGCGAAGAGTTAACACGATGGTTTGACATAAACCTGCATATGCATGTCATTTTGTAGATAAGCAGGTGAAAATCAATGCATGGGCCAAAACAATTAATTAACAGTAAAGACTCGATTCAATGATACTCAAAATATGTATAATTGTTGGTTTCCATACAGATAATTGTTTAATGCAGTTCTAATTAATATCAGAAAGTGTTGTTATTTATGCCTGCATTAAGTAGCCATATGCCAATTTGATATCCCCATTGTTTGATAGTGCATGTTGCTACAGAAGCATGATTTACCATCGACCCAATTTTTCAATTTTGAATGTAGTTTTCACAAAACCACTAAATCAACAATTGGTTCTTTCTTTCTTTAATACATTCATTACTAGTGACGAGTATACTCGTAATTGACAAACAAAGTACCCGCTAAGAATACTGTTGTCCTATGCAAACAGTGTAGATCCTGGTCATAGTGACTCGTTGGCCATTTCTATGAAATTTGGTGCGTTTTTACGAATGCATTTTATTATTTATTTCTATCTCACCAATATACATAATGTCAAATACATGTTATATATGTTACAGGGATTACGTGTAATCAGGGAATACGTGAAATCTCTGTAAAAAATCAGGGATTTCACGAAAACCCTAAATCTCCCAGGGAAAATGCGTTATTTTGAAGCTTTCGGTGAATTTTAATAAATAATTGGCAGTTACTTTCGGTACAAATGAATCTTACCTTGTTTAGTTCATTAAGATCAAAGGCAAGTACCACGCTATGAAATACTTTGTTAACGTTATTTACAAAACAGGTAGCTTGGGCTTTTATTGTCCTGGCTTATATGTACATTTACACTGTTCACTTATCTTATTCACTTGTGCGAGAAATTTTGTATGAACGTTCATTAGACCATGATATTTCAAGAAAACACGACGTTTTAAACCAAACGAAATGTCATGATAATACAGATCTACTTTTTTGATGAAAATGGGACATTTCGTCAATTCCCTAAAACGCACATTAATTACGCGTAATCCTTAAAAAAATTCAGGGATTGCGCGTGGTTACACGTTATCCCTGTATCATATACATAAAAACGCACGTGTTCTGTTTGATTCTGTATCACAAATTCAATTAGTCAAATAACTTGAGAGTACTGGTGATGGTTTCAAACTGAAATACAAAGGTATGGAATGAAAAGAAAACAAGGAACTTGATAGTGAAAATTCTGAAACAATCTTTCTTTTCAAATGTCTTTATAACATTGAATAATACAATAAATAGCCTGCAGCTGAAACCCCCGGATTTGGCCTAAACGCCTTGTTAAATGGTTTAACCCATCACCACATTAGTACGCCATTTTACGTCTTTAATTTATCTTCACACTGAAGAGCATAGCTCCACTATGTACAATCATGAATATTATGTATCAAAACAAAGATTCTCTCTATCCTAGCAGATGAAGCTTAAAGCAGACTGAAAGTAAAGCAGAATGTGGCACATTCTGCTTTACTTTCAACCTGCTTTAAGTAGTCACATATCTTCAATACTAGAAACAAGCTATTGGGTAATGGGTTAAACGATTAAATATTATTGCATGCAAATTTGGAAATTATCTATACTCTACATACGGTCTTTGAACATCATAGTCGATTCCAAGGAAGCATCTTTTCAGAAGCCACAGAATCGGCACCCTCGGTACTGTCGCATTTCAAATCAGCATGCCCTTTTCCTGGCCTTGAAATTATTCATACTTCGGCAATTATTCACACACAAAAGAAAATGAAAGTAGATTTTTATCATGTTTACCTCAAAACGTTATTATTTATTTACTAGAAGTTGGACATTTTCAAATTGATTTCATTGTTTCGTTTAGTACATTTCTCAAACCTAACCGGTTTTTGAATTATTGATGTGTATTTACATCGTGTGTTCTTTTCTTGAGCGGATGAGAAATGAGTCAATGTTTTGGAAACTCAACGCTGACTATAGATGGTTCCAAAGAATGAAACCATAAAAATGAAATAGAGACGGGAAACAGTATCGACTGAGTCATGTGATTTCTGAGTATAAGAATCCAATATATAACATAGATGGTCTCAAAAAGCATATGAATAACACTTAATCAGTTGCCAGCCGACCGAGCCATCATCAGTACAATGTCCCCTCCCTACAACGGCCCTCCCAACAACGACTCTCTCCTTACAACAATTATGTCTAACGCTTTTACGGCTGTAATATCATCTGCTTAAAAATGTCGTCTGCTGTTTTTCTCAAAGTTACATATTGGACATTTTGACAGAAACAAACTTAATGACGATTGACAAACAGCGTTACGCGGCGTCTGATCTGGATTCAAGCTGTTTGCAAATGTAAACCAAGTTCCCTCCCTATAACGACTCTCCCCGAACAACGCACACAATATGTTGCTCCCATTTGATGTTGATGTAGAGAGGGAGCGCTGCATTTACAAACAGTTAGGCTCCAGATCAGACGCGGTGCGACGCGGCACTTGATCTTGACCCAAACTATTTGGTCACTTGTTTGTTCACCAATAAATAATGCATGTATCTAAAATTGATAAAATTTGCAGACGACAGCTTAAAAACAAACCATATTTCGGCAGAAGAAGGGTTATTATGCCCAGAAAGAAACACGTACTTTAACAAGTATATAAGTTTAAAAAGTACATACAGTGGAGAAAACGTTATTCTTTCCCAATAAACGCGTTTACGCTAAAACTATTATTTTCACTGCAAACAGTTTGGAGCCAGATCAGACGCCGGGTAACCCGGCGTCTGCTCAGGCTCCAAACTGTTTGCCACCAAGATAAAGATGAATTATCAGAATTGTCAAAAAGTTGTACTTTTCTACGTTTTAGTGTTTTGCGTTTGCGTACGTTTGCGTTTAAACGGGAAAGAATAACAGATTCTCCACTGTAATTCTCTTGCGTCATATAGGAATATGGGGCACTATACTGGTATAATTTGATTTCATTGTATAATTCCATTATACTAAAAGGCCTTAACCCATTCACTGGCATGTGCGACCATACTTGTATTTATGCGTACAGTGAAACCTCTCTATTACGACCACTAAATTTTGTTAATTATTAGGGTGTTTACGATTGGTGACCGCTTAAAGCAAGGTGACAGTGAAACAGAAAGCTCCTTAAGGAGCTTTCTGTTTCACTGTCACCTTGCTTTAAGCTGCCACCTCTCTATTATACAATCAATTAGCCTTCGTTTTAGTGGTCGTAACAGTGAGGTTTTACTGTATCTCGAACAAGAAGAAATAGCAAATACCATATCAAATCGCGATAAGCTGGCAAAGAGTTAATTAAAAAACGTCAATGCACTTTATGTTGTATGTATGTCTTTAAATTTAAACGCTAGTCGAGTAATTTGATTTCAGTCTGCCCTTTTATAATGAAAAACTTCTTGTCAATGGGTAAATAACTTTACATAGCTAATGCTAACATGTTAAATAAAAACCGACTTTAAATCAAATTTGAATTGAATTGAATTGTCAAGTGTGGATAAAAAGTGTACTTTTATTACAAAGGAGCCAATTATTGATTTTTACAACCAATAAGTATGGTTTATGCAGTGAGTTTCAGCATTAATTGAAAAACTAAAGATGAAATTTATTTACAATTTTACCAAAATGTATCTTCTGCTTCAATAATGTTCTCTTTTATAACATCGTCTGCCTTGGCACTGGTTTCTGTAGTATATTTTCAAAATTATATAAAAAGGCATTTTGATTAAACACATCGATACTTTAGATCTGGCCCAAGGTTATCATGAAAGTGACCGCGATCGTTTTCAAGCGCTGGTTTGATCAAATTTAAGCTTTTGCTTAAATCTGATCGATCAAATGTTTGAGAACCAGGGCTGCCATAAGTTGACATGAAAAATCCTAAGATTTCCAAATTTGCATTTTTATGTGCGATTTTACTAATCGTACCTTTACCCCCATGGCCTTTTTCTTGTTTTGTTGACATGCGACTACTTAAAGCAGGCTGTAAGTAAAGCAGAATGCGCCTTAGGGCGCATTCTGCTTTACTTTCAGCCTGCTTTAAGCTACCATGAACTTGGAAAAAATCCGAAGATTTAGGAAAAATCCGGAGAAATGGCAGCCCTGGAGAACGATCTCAGACTCCACCCAAAATCGCTTTAAACCACATTGGATCCTGTCAAGCTGTATAATATATATTTAGAACAACATTTTCAACCAATGATATTTGATCAGAAATGTAGATTTAAGAGCACCTGTTGAAAAACTGAACTGTCTGATTGGACAGGGGCCAGGCTGATCCATGCACTTTTACAATTTTTACTGAAAACAAATTGTGCGCAAAAGTAAGAGTCACAGACTGTTTACATTGTGTGAGTTTTGTTGACCTACTAGGGCTGCACTCGGGTTAGCTTTTAAAAACATCTATTTCATACAATTTTGCACATCCATCTACAACATGAATAAATGTACCACTACCCACTCCGCCGAATATTTTTTTTTAAAAGATATTACTAGTTTTACATATTGCTGTAACTCATTCAACGCTGAAACTCGAAATGGACAATTCCAGTTTTCAATCAAACCGAACTCATTTTTACGATGTAGTTGTTGAATTTTACAATTTATATCCAAATGACAAAATGATATGCCGTATAATACAGAGGAGAAGTATTTATAGTTTGTCTCTGTTTGTCTGTCTGTCTGTTTGTCTGTCTGTCTGTCTGTCTCTGTCTGTCTTTCTCTCTCTGTCACTCTCTCTCCTCTCCCTCTCTCTCTCTCCTTTTTCAGACTTTCCTTTCCAACTGTCGTTGATACTTGACAGTGGCGGAATTGTATTCAACTACAGTGTACATATTTACTAAATTACAGTAAAACCTCGCTATTACGACCACTAAAACGACGGCTAATTGAGTGTATAATAGACAGATGACAGCTTAAAGCAAGGTTACAGTGAAACAGAAAGCTCCTATAGGAGCTTTCTGTTTCACTGTCACCATGCTTTAAGCGGTCACCTATCGTAAACACCCTAATAATAACCATGATTTAGTGGTCGTAATAGCGAGGTTTTACTGTACTACACGTTTCATTTCAGCACAATATTCCGCACATTCTTATTGATGTGGATTTCTCAAAAGGGGAAGTGACTTTACCCGAGTCTGTACGCAAACATCCACACCGAGAAGTCCCGATCATTAAGGATGGAGAACTGATCGTATTTCAAGGGTAAGGTGGTTACAGTTCTTTGGAGTGCTAGACGGAAGTACAAAATTTGTGAAGGACGACTTTACTCGTCGCTTTGGTTCACTCAGCTAAAGCTAGTTAAGAAATAAACAGAGTTATTTCGGCGTTTAAGCGAAATAAAGTAAAACAAGTATCGGCAAATTCCATGAGCCGCGCTAAATCAGTTCGTTTCTTATACTAGTATTAACATCATAGTTGCTGTAATTTCTAATATTAATTGAACATCTTATTAGATAGAGTATGCTTTAATCCATATGAGAAGTTCTTAACACGAATAATGTGTATCCTGAAAGAAACAGTCATAGCCGCTTTACTGAAACTGTGTACATTCGAACGCAACAAAATAAGTTCCTTTGTAAACATTCTAATGTCATCAACTTTGACAGTTTGGCGCGAAAATACAGATTTGACGTCATTTTGAAACGGCGTCGTTTTTTAAACTAGGATAAATATATTGATTATTTTTGTCATAAAGAAATGCAAACAGGCTAATTCACGGAAAACATATCTATATGCCCCTCCTCCTCTGTGAAAGATATCCACAAGTCCCACCCCCTAGAGCAATTTCATATCTACGAATTAACTCATTATCCCCTGAAACTTCCAATGGACAATTCCAATATACAATAAAGGCTGGTTCATTTAAGACTATTTAGGGTTGTTTTTGATAATATATTGCAAAATGACAAACAGTGACGTCCCTGATTAGAGGGCTCCTGCATGAGCCCTCTAATCAGGGACTTCACTGTTTGCATTAGACAAGTGTACTATTCACAGGTACACTTTTGGTAAACGACGCATATATGAGTCACTAGGGCTCAATGGGTTAAACGTCATTTTTTTCAATGGTATTGAAGGGGGCGGATGTAAATATGATACTTTATTTACTATTTCATTACAGCCCTGCCATTTTAACCTATCTTGCCAACCACTACACAGGTTATGCCGGGTATGGTATAACTCTACAGAACAGAATGATGTGTGAGTCACTGGTCAGTTGGGCGAACAGTGAACTTCATAGGTAAGGCATTTGATGCTGCCAAGTTTGTCGTATTAAAACGGCTTGTTTAACCAAATACCATATAGAAACGGTTTTTACGCCTTAATGTATTCATCAACGAAATAAAATAGTTCCAAGTTATACAGTTGTGAATAGGCGCCATAAGAAATAGTACCTACATCATAGGTCAAGCGGCACGTATAACATACATGTACGACCACTAAATTGTTGTAATTATCAGGTTTTAAGGCATGTGACTGCTTGAAGCAATGTGAACGTAAAACAGAAAGCTCCTTCATGAGTTTTCTGTTTTACGTTCACCTTGCTTTAAGCTGTCATCTGTCTTTTATGGAACCAATACGCCTTCTTTTAAGTCGTCGTAAAAGAGGGGTTTTACCGTACAAGTATATGCATTTACAATACTCAAAACAGCAACAATCAATCAAATATTTCTCATCTATACATTTATGAATATCTTATGATATATATATGATACATTCAATCTTGTGTCTAACGACCAGTGTTTAGCGGTCATTGGTGGCAGTGAAGTTCTCTAAAGGCTGCTTCAAATGCATGGTGAAAACAATGAAGAGATTTCTGAATCATTTACATTAAGCAATCCCATACATTTGAACAACAAAGTAGTGTTCCATTGAAATGTCAATTAATACAAGAATGACAAAAAACAGAGAAATCGGTAATCTCTAATTAGTTGCAATAAATAAGACCTTCAAGTAAGTGACTTGTGTAATCTTTGACCTTCGCCATTTACTTTTATTAAGGTTATAGAACATTTGATTGTCGGATGTCCTTTAGTTCTAACCGAGTTCCTATTTAACTGTGAAAGTTTATTATATACATGTATCTCTCAAACTGACGGACATACTTGAAAAGCGATATCAAATATTAGCTTTATCAAAATCGCCGTCTACCATCATAACATGGCTTTAAGCGGACGTAATTCCTTCTTAGGAGCAACAAGCTACAAAGATATCGTCTGTCAAAAGTAACTAATTCCGTTCTCATCCTCTTTTTTCACTGCTTTACCCCGAATACAATGGTTCTTTGCTCCAGTTTGGATCATGATCAGACGCCGCGTCACGCGGCATCTGATCAGGGCCCAAACAATTTGACACGAGTTTCATTATTGCCACACACATTTGAGACATAAACGCATACGATAAGTGTTTAAATCAGCGTATGTCATGGCAGTATCAATAGGCGTTATGTATTTATTGGAGTCAGGAAACATCGATTCACTTTTCAAACAGTTTTGAGATCAGACACCGAATTACTCGGCGTTTGATCTGGATTTTTGAAACTGTTTACAGATACAGTTACATGTAAAGAGCTAGACTAAGTAAAACGGATATTCCAATAATGACTACGTGTTAATCTGGTATATATGGGTCAAGGATAAGATAAGAACTAAAGGAGTCCAATTAGTATAGAAGCATGGCTATAGTTTTGGCAATTAGCACTTGAATTGTGTCCTTTATTTTGGATCGCATTGTCGATACCAGTTTAACTCTTTCACTTCCAATGGAGCCAAACGGCAACTTTGCAAACAGTTTAGATCCTGATCAGACGCCACGTAACGTTATTGAAGCAGACGACAATATTGATAGATGGCAACTTGACTATTTTACTGCCAAGTTTTATAATATACTTTAAACCGCTTATCGTCTGGTTTGTGGTAGTGTCGTCTGCAATATTTTAAACGTCAGCTTTATGGCTGTTTTGACTGAAGAAATGTCGACGCCAGTGTCAAACAATTTTGGTCCTGATCAGACGCCGCTTTACGCGGCGTCTGATCATGATCCAAACTGTTTGCAAAGTCGCCTGTTGGCAGATGACAGTTCAATGCGGTGGTTACAAATGTACATTTGTCCTAATTCTTTTCAGTCGTCTGTTTGATAATACATGTGGTGTGTGGTCTGTTTATAACTTTGGCTGTATATATGTAGCAAACAGAAAATAATTGCAGAGATATTCATGGCAATTGGGCAATATGCAAGCTTAGCACCAAGCATATCGATATTTAGATAAAGATCTGGAAACAAGTAGCTAAAGAACATGAACAATTTAACCCATTACGCTATAAACATGCAATTTTGCACCTCCCACTGACTGAAGAAAGTTAAACAATTGCTGAAAGCAGCTGACGTCATTGCAGTGAAGGGAACGCCGTAGCTGTCTCCTGTTGTCACATTTCTTCTTGTTTTGTTCAAATAGAGGTTCGTCATCTCAAAAGACCATGCCATTATGTCGAAGAGCTATGTGATCTTGTCTACAACATGCTTTATCATGTAAAACAGCTATGCTGTTATGTTAAAAAGTAGTATCATCTTGTTGAAGAGCAATGTGAACTTGTCTATATATAAATTTCTATAACATTGATCTTAAGTTTATGGCATTTCAAATAAAATGTCCATTAACAAACATACATTACGTATTTGTCTTCTATTTTCCATACAAGTGAGTTTCGGTACTGTGTGGATCTTAAGCCTAAGTGGGCAATGCCACATAAAATATATTATCATGTAAAATACGCGTGTTGTTATGTCAATATGCAGTGTTGACTAAAAACGTCCTGTTCAAAAACGTCTTGTTCAAACTATGTCTTATCATGTTCAACATCTATGTCATTATGTTACAAAGCAGTTTCATCTTGTCAAAGTGTAGTGTTAACTTGTCTATATGTGATGTTATCATGTTCAATGCACGTGTTGTTATGTCAATGTATAGTGTTGACTTGTCCAAACTATGTCTTATCATGTTCAACATCTATGTTATTATGTAACAAAGCAGTCTTATCTTGTCAAAGTATTGTGTTAACTTGTCTATACGGTATGTTATCATGTCAAATGTACGTGTTGACTAAAAACGTCCTGTTCAAAAACGTCTTGTTCAAACTATGTCTTATCATGTTCAATATCTATGTCATTATGTTACAAAGCAGTTTCATCTTGTCAAGGTGTATTGTTAACTTGTCTGTATTATATGTTATCATGTTCAATTTACGTGTTGTTATGTCCATATGCAGTGTTGAATAAAAACGTCTTGTTCAAACTATATTTTTGAACAGGACGTTTTTAGTCAACACTGCACATTGACATAACAACACGTTCATTGAACATGATAACATACCGTATAGACAAGTTCACACTACAGTTTGACAAGATGAAACTGCTTTGTAACATACTGAAATAGATGTTGAACATGATAAGACACAGTTTGGACAAGTCAACATTGTATATTGACATAACAACACGTACATTGAGCATGATAACATACCATATAGACAAGTTAACACTATACTTTGACAATATGAAACTGCTTTGTAAGATAATAAGATAGATGTTGAACATGATAAGACATCGTTATGACATGTCAACACTATACATTGACATAACAACACGTGCATTGAACATGATAACATCACATAAAGACAAGTTAACACTTCACTTTGACAAGATGAAACTTCTTTATAACATATATAATGACATATATATTGAACATGATAAGACACAGTTTGAACAAGACGATTTTAAACAAGACGTTTTTAGTCAACACTGCATATTGACATAACAACACGTTCATTGAACATGATAATATACCGTTTAGACAAGATAACATTACATTTTGACAAGATGAAACTGCTTTGTAACATAAAAGCATAGGTGTTTAACATGATAAGACACAGTTTGGACAAGTCAACACTGTAAATTGACATAACAGCACGCGTATTTGACATGATAACATACTATATAGACAAGTTCACATTGCTCTTTAACAAGATAAAACTGCTTTGTAACAAAATAACATAGGCGTTGAACATAATATGACGTTCTGTAGACATTCGACATAATGACATGAAATGTGACAACAGGAGACAGCTACGGCGTTCCATAGGTTACAGTGAAGCTCACTTATAACGAAGTCTTCGGAACGTCTGATTTCTGTCGGTACATCAGGTCCATTTTGCTATATGTTACTTAGATATGGGGAATAAAATTTGTTTTGTTATATCCAATATTTCGTTATATCCAATTTCGATATAAGCAAGCTTTACTGAAATTATGACTTTGTTCCAGGGCTGTTGGCTACAACTACATCTACCCACAATTTCTAGAAAAATACACACTATCAACAGAATCAGCCACAGAAAATCTGGTTGAAACAGGATTAAAGCAGATTGGAAACCTGCTTGAAACACTGGAAAAGAAATACTTGGACAATACCCGGTTTTTGACGGGTAACCGTGTGACTATAGCGGACTCATACGTGGCCACAATACTACTGCAAGCGGAGTGGTCAGGCACCAAGTTTAAAATGTGGCCCAAAGTAGAAACGTGGTTGGCACGTGTGAAGAACCAAGAACACTGGGACACCGTGCACCTGTCGCACGAGTTGTTTTTACGAGAGCTGGGCCGGTCAACATTATTTGATTAAGCCCTTTGTCTCATTTTATTTATTGGATTAGTTCCATTTAAGTTTTGGAATGTATCTACTTTGTTCAGAAGAGTTCTTGCAAACTTGCGTAAACGCTTACAGTTTGGAACTACTGTGGGGAGACCGTATTATTTCCCATTAAGCGCGTTCACGGTCAAACTCGAACCCACAACCCTTATTCTTCAATGCCACCAGATGACCACAAATGCAACTGAGGCTTCTGGTCGAGAGCTAAACGCATGTGTCACACATGTATAACAAAATTCATCTCTTCCGAAACAACACGTGTGTGTTCGAAGAAGTGAAATCGGCCGCTGCAAGTCATTAACTCTTTCAACACCATTTACCTTTTTCAAAATACAAAATGTAAACTCATTACATTTGCAAACAGTGTAGACCCAGACCAGAAGGCTCCTACGGGAGCCCTCTGATCAGGGTCTACACTGTTTGCTGATTTAGAGCAGTATATATAAAACTACCTGGAATTCCTAGTAGACTGGTTCATGTTTTGACAACTAAAATGATCCGCAATGGAACGTAATACCCCACAATAGTTACTTAGTGTTGAAAGAGTTAAGAGCGAGATCAAAGGAGGAGTAAGGAAATGTGGATATTTTCTTTTGTACAGAGTTTATCAAAGTCGTCATCATTTTTAATCCTTTCAGTATTTATTTATATAAAGCTAATTCTGTACCATCCGACAACCACTCAGAAACTTAACGTGTTCATATCTCTTGAGACAATAGACCGCTAAATGCATGATAGAAATAATGCAGAAAATTCCTAGTAGACTGGTTCATGTTTTGACAACTAAAATGATCCGCAATGGAACGTAATACCCCACAATAGTCACTTAGTGTTGAAAGAGTTAAGAGCGAGATCAAAGGAGGAGTAAGGAAATGTGGATATTTTCTTTTGTACAGAGTTTATCAAAGTCGTCATCATTTTTAATTCTTTCAGAATTTATTTATATAAAGCTAATTCTGTACCATCCGACAACCACTCAGAAACTTAACGTGTTCATATCTCTTGAGACAATAGACCGCTAAATGCATGATAGAAATAATGCAGAAAATTTTCTGTATTGTGTCTTTCCTGCACTAAGCTGCCATATGTCTTAAGATACTGTGCATGGGTATGACAAAACGTGCAGACCCTGGTCAGAGGGCTCTTACAAGAGCCTTGATCTTGGTCTACACTGTTTGCACAGTGTATGCTTCAAATTTGCACTGTTTGTAAATGACGCATAATTATACTCGTCGCTAGTGTTCAATAAATAAAGATTGAATACGTGAACAGCCAATATGTGTTATCTGTACAGATTTAGTTGCATTGTTCATTACTTTCTTGTGTTACAGTGGAGAATCTGTTATTCTTTCCCAATAAACGCGTTTACGCTAAAACTATGTTTTCCATTACAAACAGTTTGGAGCCAGATCAGACGCCGGGTAACCCGGCGTCTGATCAGGCTCCAAACTGTTTGCCACCAAGATAAACATGAAATATCAGAATTGTCCAAAAGTTGTTCTTTTCTACGTTTTAGTGCTTTGCGTTTGCGTGCGTTTGCGTACGTTTGCGTTTAAACGGGAAAGAATAACAGATTCTCCACTGTACATGTGCATTTTACACGACTCTTTACATTTAACCCTTACACGGATGGTCGTCTCTTGAATAAATTTGCAAACAGTGCGGATCCAGATCAGCTGACGCATAGTCTGATCAGATACCTAACTATTTGGCATTTGTTTTGATTTTTCTTTGCTTAAAAATGCCTATAGTACAGTTTCTGGAAATTAAGTTAGACTATCGTTTAGAAGCGGTGAAATTACAGTAGTGAGAGGGTCTATAGATTCTTCTGATTTCACTATTTCTTGAAATAAATCGTTATAATTTTCTTTATTGCCGATTATCTTTTCTTGTTCTTAGTCATGATTGATCCACATTTTCAATACACGTACAGTAAAACATCTCCATTAAGACCACCAAATTAAATCATTTTTTATTTACGGCAGGTGACTGCTTAAAGCAAGGTGACAGTAAAACTGAAAGCTCCTTTAAGAATTTTCTGTATTACTGTCACTGCTGTAAGCTGACACCTGCATTTCATACACTCATTTAGCCTTATTTTCAGTGGTTGTAATAGCATGATAGAGAGATTTTACTGTATATAATGTAACCTCCAGAAACCGGATTCCATCAACCAGAAGTTACTGAAAGCCAGACACATTAAACAGAAAGTCTCTGAAAACAGATTCGATTTTTAGTCCAAAAAAACCCCCACTATATTTCACTGCTCACCAATCATTCAGGCATACAAAGCTCACGGGACAGGTGACTGTCTAAAGCAGATCACAAGTAATGTTGAAAGCCACCAAGGGAAATTTTAGAGTTATTGTCCTCCTGCATGAACTTATCTGGCACTAGCAACGAGTATGAGTATACTCCTCCTCAATAAACAGTGTAACTATGAAAAGTATACTTTTTCTGTGCAAAAAGTGCAGACCTAGATCAGATGGCTCCTAAAGGAAACAAAAACAAGTGTTTTTATTGTTTTATTTTATTATTGTGCTATGGATTCTACAAAATCTTGCTCAGTATAATCAAGCATGGCACACAATATTATATTACACAGTATGGACACCTTATTCTTACAGTGCAGTCGAGAAGAGGTTATTCTTTCCCTTTTAAATGAAATTAAATACAAGTACAACGTACGCAATAAAACTGACAAAATGACAAGTCTTTTACAATTCTGACAATTTATTCTATATACAGTTTAAACTCGATAATTCAAACTCGCTTAAGTTCGAACATACCTATATTTCAAAGTTAAAACGTGGCTGAGCCACGTTTTAACTTTGAAATACGGGTATGTTCGACTTTAGCGATATCGATTTCACAAAGTTAAACATACGGAATACTGGTAAGGTTGATTAAGTGATTTCGAAGCTTCAAGTTTCGACTGTACATGACAAACAGTTTGGAGCCTGATCAGATGCATCTGATCTGGCTCCAAACTATTTGTAATGGAGATAAGGACTTTAGCATCAACACATTTATAGGGAGAGAATAACCTCTTCTCAACTAGCTGACAACAGTCAAACTTGTGTTAAGCTGCCAATCAAAAGAAGATATCTGTAGTTGTGAATGCCTGTACTTCTGAATACTCTACTGGACAAAAACATTTTAACCCGTTAATCCATAGGTACTCAATTGTGTGCATTTAATTTATTCCTGGATCTACTTAGGAAAACAGTTCCACTTTATAGTCATGAATATGCACCATAGGATTTTTTTCTTTATATATCTTAAAAGATAGTAGCTTTAAGCACGCTGAAAGGTAATCAGAATGTGCCTTTTCGCACATTCTGCTTTACTTTCAACCAGCTTTAAGTGGTCATATGTCTTCAAAGCTAGAAATAGGCTATAAGGTAAAGGGTTAAGGCACATTCTGCTTTTCTTTACACCTGGTTTCAGTGATCACCTATCTTCAATACCAGAAACAGGCTATGGAATAAAGGGTTAAGCTGACAGTGGCACGTGTCTTTTGAATTATTTGTTGAAAGGCAACTTAACGCAGGTTCTACATTATAATTTACACGTGTATAAGGGCTGCAACCTGTAATCAAAACAAAAGTTAGACTAGTATCAAAATACGTATAAAACAAAAAAATACATTTATTTAAGACAAACTTTATTGGACAATTTGGACATTTAATTGAAAAGTGTAAATAATGGTATTATTTCCCAATATACACTAAATCAATTATTTCAACTGCAAATGACTTAGAGCTAGATCAGAAGCTGGGTAACCTGTTGTATGATCTGGCTCCAAACTGTTTGCTACTCAGATACAGATAAACTTTTAAAATTTCCAATTTCTATTTTCTAATTTTATTTGCATTGTGATTAGTTTCTTCAAAAAGGAAAAAAAAAACTTCTCCATTGTAGAAACGTTGTCACTGGTGTTGTAGGCGTTATCACAAATGAATATTCAATTTCATTCATGGCATTATTATGCCTAGTACTGAAACATGTAACCATTTCTCCACATACATGTACAGTGAAACTCCTCTAAACCGGAACCTCTAAATACAGGAATTCTCTCTAAACCGGACAAAAATGTTGGTCCCATTTCAAACCCTTCTTTATTTTATCCAATTACACCATAAAAATACCTTTTTGCGACATTGATTTATTCGTACACTGAATATGTATCATAAGAAATCATTTCTATATTCTAACAGATGATAGCTTAAAGCAGGTTGAAAGTAAAGCAGAATGCGCCTTAAGGCGCATTCTGCTTTACTTTCAACCTGCTTTAAGTGATCAGCTATCTTCAATACTAGGAATAAGCTATTGTTTAAAACCCCTCTAAACCGGAAATTTATTTCGTCCCCACTTATGTCCGGTTTAGAGGGGTTTCACTGTATGTTTTTTATGCCTAAAACTCATTCCTTCACTGGAATTTTTTTCTCCACTTTATATAGTCATGCATATGCTCCATAAGAAATAGTTTCTATATCCTAGCACACCGTAGCTTAAAGCAGACTGAAAGTAAAGCAGTATGTGCATTAAGGCACATTCAGCTTTACTTTCAACCTGCTTTAAGTGATCACCTGTCTTCAGAGCTAGAAATTTACATTGGGGTTATGCATTAAGTTACTTAATTTTCTTAAACAAAAACGTCTGCCATGCTCAGTTATTTCTATGGTTTGTAATAATACATAATATTATATTTTAACTAAAATAAACTATGTTACAGGTTCTTACAAGTAAAAAAAGATCAACTTCTTTATATGAAGATAACATACATATATATACATGAAGTAATAAAATACCCTGGTTACAATTCACAAAATATATTATGATGCAGTTTATTATATATTATTTATTATAGCATTTAGCAAATAACATTGCTACTAGCCTACTACAATCTATCAATATTTGTATTATAAAGTGACTCTTATGCCACCTTCAATAGATATTTGGTGAATTAACCTGAATTAAATTCTGACATTCAGTTATTCTTTATCAGAGTGCATTTATCAAAACAGATTGTTGGCGTACTGTAGAGATGACGTTATTCTTTCCAAGTAAACACCTTTTCATACTGTTCTGTCCTATGCAAACAGTTTGGAGCCTGATCATACGCCAGGTAACCCGGTGTCTGATCAGGCTCCAAACTGTTTGCCACTCAGATTAAAATGAATAGTTAGAATTGACACAAAGTTGTCATTTTCTACTAATTACTGCAATGCCTTTCATTGGGAAAGAATAATGTCTTGACTGTATGGGGTGAAAGGGGTACAATTGTCCTATGATCATTATGCTGAGGAAAGGGTTAACTCTTTCCTCCCTGAAACCTCAAATGGACAATTCTAGTTTTCAATTTAGTCCAGTCCATTTTTGACTTTTTAGGGTTGATTTTTACAATATATGTCAAAATGACAAACAGTGTAGATCCTGATCAGAGGGCTCCTTAAGGAGCCCTCTGATCAGGGTCTTAACTGTTTGCATAGGACAAGTATACTCCTAACAGGTACACTGTTAGTAAATGATGCATATATGCGTGACTAGGGTTCAAAGAGTTAAACTGGAAGAGATCAGAATTACTGTTATTCTGTGAGAACAAACAGGTTTCTATGTACAGATCTGATATATATTGCAAACAGTTTGGAGCCGGATCATGCTCAAAACTATTTTTCCAATCAGTAAAAATTATGTCAACATATTAATACAACTGCCATTTTCTGCATTTTGTTTGCATTAAGTTATACTACGAAAGATTAACACTATCCCCACTGTATTTGTGTTTAGGGATATCATAATCAATGTGCTATAAATAAACTCTTTGCATGTCGGGTTATTTTTTCGTCTGCAATAATTATTGTCTGCCATTCTTTTTTTCTTTTTCCTTGAATGTGTTCATTTAGTAGGTCAAATCCATTTATATAGAAAGTTCCTTTTACACTACCTATATAAGTTATTTACCTTTGACAGTTTCGACATCTACTAATGTATTCCTGGTGTCTGCTTTTGTTCTAAAAATAGCATTTGCTAAATTTCTTTTCAAAACAGGGTCAGGGTGTCAAACAGTTCAGATCCTGGTGAGACGCCACTTAAGCATCTCATCAGGATCCAAACTAGTTGCACAGATAGTCATAGATCCGCCACTAGCATGCTAAGAGTTAAGAGTATATTCTGACATAAAGAAGCTTTGATATTCCTTAAATTCTATGCATACAGTGGAGAAAGCGTTATTCATTCCTCTTGAGCATAACACTTAACTCATTATCCCCTGAAACTTCCAATGGAAAATTCCAGTTTGCAATAAAGGATGGTCCATTTTAGACTATTTAGGGTTGTTTTTTGTAATAAATTGAAAAATGACAAACAGAGAAGTCCCTGATCAGAGGGCTCCTGCAGGAGCCCTCTGATCAGGGACTTCACTGTTTGCATAGGACAAGTGTACTCTTCACAGGTAAACATTTGGTAAACGACGCATATATGCGTCACTAGGGCTCAATGAGTTCAAATAGTTTTAAATTTATTTATTGTTTTGTTGCATTTCTTTAGATATCACATATCCATTCTGCCTTTCACAAAATATTGATAAAAAGATCTACATGTACATAATTATATTTTAAAAATAAGTAAAAATGTAAAAAACAACAGCATTACTATAAAATTTTACATTTAACTACACAATTGTTTAATTGACAATTTACAACATACATATTGAAAAATGTCCCCATAACCCAAATTTGCACAAATAAAATTACAATTTATTGCACCAATAAAACATCCAAACTGAGATTCAAGTATTTAATATCCTGTCTGATGACAGTGTTACATATGAACACTTAACACCTTACAAGAATTTCACAGAATAATATGTCTTTACTAAGTACATGTATTGAAAGAATTAACCTTTTTCTTCCCTGAAGTTTCAAATGGACGATTTAAGTTTCCAATTTAGTCCAGACCAGTTTTGAATATTCATGGTTGTTTTTGTTAATTCATAACAATAATTATTACAAACAGTGCAGATCCTAATCGAAGTTAAGGAGCCCTCTGATCTGGGCCTTCAATGTTTGCATAGGACAAGTGTACTTGTCACTGGTTCACTGTTTGCAAAGGACCCATATATGCAAGATTTGGGTTCAAAGGGTTAAATCCCAACTGAATTCGAAACATCAGATTTATTTCAATCACTAAACATCCTCATTAATACCTATAACTTCAAATGAACAATCCCAGGTTCCATTTAGTTTTGTTGCAATGTATTACACAAGGACAAACAAGGAAGACCTTCAATAGCCCTCTGATCAGGGCCTATACTTTTTGCATATGACAAGTGTACTCTTCACAAGTACACTGTTTGCAAATGATGCATATTCATATCACTCCAAGTTCAGGCGTTAGAAAAACAAGAGGTCCTGAAGGCCCTGATATCGCTCACCATTTGTAATGAAGCCTGATAGCTTTACCTTTGAATTTCACCCGTTTTGTTCTAAATCCACTCAAGTTTGTCAACCTACTCTAGTATAGTAGAGTACATCAAAAGCAGATAACTAGAGCCTAAACAATACTGAAATGAAGCCCTTTTCTAGCATTTCAAAGTATATCAAGGGCAGGTAACTATTGCCACAATGATTAAATTTCAACAATAATTGCACTCCTTCGAGAATGTATAGCTATATACTTGTGTACAAGTATAATCAAAATCCATTGAAAAGTGTAGTTGCAAGAGTGTAAACGCTGTAAAATATGGCATTTTCAGCAATTCAAAGGTAGATAACTCTTGATCTATTTGTACTATTTCAACCATAATCCCCCATTTTCAAACTCTTATGGTCATATACAATCTTGGCAAGTTTGAGAGAGCTTGGATAAATATTGTGGCCTCTAGAGCGTAAACACTGTTAAATATATCATTTTCAGCAATTCAAAAACTCTTCACCTAATAATTTGAATACAACCATAATTGAAGTCATCTGAAGTCTTATGGTAATATACAATCTGAGTGAGTTTGAGAAAGATTGGATAAAATTTGTGGCCTCTAGAGTGTAAACACCCTTAAATATGTCATTTTCAGCAATTCAAAGGTAAATAACTCTTGATCTATTTGTCCGAAATCAACCAAAATCAAACTCATCTTAACTTTTATGGTCATATACAATCTGGGCAAGTTTTAGAAAGATAAAATAAATATTGTGGCCTCTAGAGTGTAAACACTGTAAAATATGGCATTTTCAGCAATTCAAAGGTAGATAACTCATGACCTATTTGTCTAATTTCAACCATTATCGAACTCATTCGAACTCTTATGGCAATATACAATCTGAACAAGTTTGAGAAAGATTGGATAAATATTGTGGCCTCTAGAGTGTAAACACTTAAATTGTTGACGACGCACGCCGGACATTCAAGGATTGCAAAAGCTCACCCTGAGCTAGCTCAGGTGAGCTAAAAATCCAAAATATTGTAATGTGTAGTCATGTTTAGTTCACTCTTGTTTATCGAGATCTGACTGAAACAATATGTACAGAGGGAATGATGCTATTATTTCCTGTTTAAACGAAACAAAACATCTAAAAAAAAACTTTTTAAAACTTATAAAGATTTAGTCATATCAGAGTGGCAAACAATTTGATGTCTGACAGACAGTGTTTGCAATGGAGATAATTATATTAATATAAATGTGTTTACTGGGAGAGATTAACATCTTCCCCACTATACTTGTATACCTTATAAAATAAATTATCTATTCAAAATACTTTCATATCATAATATTATATACATGTATTTGTCACTGTGTACAAATATAGTGTCAACTTTTAACGTTTCTTATTTTCACAGTCATGTACAGTCATGTGTAATATAGTACATTGTAATTTAAGCATTCAATAATGTATTAATTCCACCATGTATAACACACTTTTTTTTAGATAAAACAAAACCTTTCACAGACACAGTGACAAATGCAGCCATAAGAAAGCGCCCAATGTGGGACAGACATTCAGACACTTAGACAGATGGACAGTGGGCTGAGCAATTATCATATGCCTTCCTTTTAGGGTCTATTGTAGTAAAATAAACCAAAAACATAACACAACAAAGAAAACAATAAAATTCAGTTAAACCTATGACTATTCAGCAGGGATTCAAAAAGAGTTTAGCAATCTGTAAGACTAGCAACAACTTAACTTATTACCCAATTGATAAGCCTTGTAACGCCTTTAATTCATTCTTTGGCTGAGGGCAATATTTCTACTTTATATAGGCATGAATATGTACAATAAGAAATGTTCCCATACCCTAGCAGATTGTAGCTTAACCCATTACCAGATAGCCTGTTTCTAGTTTTGAAAATAGGTGACTACTTAAAGCAGGTTGAAAGTAAAGCAGAATGCGCCATATGGCGCATTCTGCTTTACTTTCAGCCTGCTTTAAGCTATTACCTGCTAGAGTAAGGAAAGTATTAAATATGACACATATTCATTACGGTATAATTTGGAACTATTTTCTTCAGCGGATGAATAAAATGCATGTGCTAAAAGTCGCTTCTATAAGGGAAAGGGTTAAAGCAGGCTGCTAGTGTTCACTTACCTGCAATACTAGAAACAGGATATGGGGTTTTGGCTTAACACAGCATGGAAAAATGCAGAAAGCTCAAACTGTCTCCAGTGCAAGATTTTATTTAAAATTATCCTGCACCAGAGACACACTTCTCTGTCTGCATCAAACAGCAATACAGTAAAACCACTCTATTACCACCACTAAATTGTGTTAGATATCATCTGTTACAAATGGTACATGTAACCGCTTAAAACAGGGTGACAGTGAAACAGAGAGCTCCTTTAGGAGTTTTCTGTTTTACTGTCACCTTGCTTTAAGCTGACACCTGTTATACAATCAATTAGCCTTCGTTGTAGTGGTCGTAATAGAGGGGTTTTACTGTATGTCGAAAATAATATCCATTAGATGGCTGCTGAAAACAAAGGTTTGCCGTTGTTTTAAGACTTTGAGTCCTTAACACAGAGACAAATTGTCACACAACTGATCACCTCAGTTAGTAAAATTAAGTACAAAATGAAAATTTACAACCATACAATTCCATCACCTTTTGTGGAATTCCCAGCACCACACACAAATTGCACATGCCAATATCACTACTTCACCTCTATCTCTTTACTCCATAGATACACATATTTATGCATTTACTTTATTCCTACTCTGAGGAAATTAGTTCCAATTTAATATGCAGTCATGAATATGTATCTTAAGAAATATTTTCTATATTTCTAGCTGATGGCAGCATAAAGCTGATTGAAAGTAAAACAGAATGTGCCTTAAGGCACATTCTGCTTTACTTTCAATCTGTTTTAAGTGGTCACCTATCTTCAATACTAGAAACAGCTATGGAGTAAAGGCCTATATTGAAATAGAAATTTACTGAAGTTCTCCTTACAGTCAATCTTGAATGTTCCATTGCTCCACAGGACCACATTAGAAAGCCTTTAGCCACTCTTTAAGCATAAGCATCTTAGGGTGACTCTTCACTGATCCAGTAAATGTACTCAAATCATTTTTCACTACCATCTGCCTTTGCCATCAATATCCAACCTTTTTATCCTAACCCCATCACTCTATATATACACATTTTTACCTCTTTAACCCTTTCCCTTATAGAAGCGACTTTTAGCACATTCATTTTATTCATCCGCTGAAGAAAATAGTTCCAAATTATACCGTAATGAATATGAGTCATATTAAATACTTTCCTTATTCTAGCAGTTAATAGCTTAAAGCAGGCTGAAAGTAAAGCAGAATGCGCCTTAGGGCGCATTCTGCTTTACTTTCAACCTGCTTTAGGTAGTCACATATCTTCAATTCTAGAAACAATGCTATCAGGTAAAGGGTTAATTTACCTCTGACTGTCTTCAAGACTGGTTTTTTCAAGATACGGACTTTGAGGTAATGGGTTAAGACATCACTTCAGACATTAAAACACCTTCAGACATCTAAATTACATTAGACATCTATAATCACACTTCAGACATTTTATACACCTTCAAACATCTAAATCATCTTAGACATCTATAATCACACTTTAGACATTTTATACACCTTCAAACATCTAAATCATCTTAGACATCTATAATCACACTTCAGACATCTTATACACCTTCAAACATCTAAATCACCTAAAACATCTCAGACGTCTATAATCACACTTCAGACATCTTTAATACTACACCAGTACACCTTCACACATTTAAATCATCTAAAACGCATCAGTTATCTATGACACTTCAGATATCCACAACAGCTCGTTAAATCTAAATTACCTAAGGTAGCTTAAACATTTCAGATACCTTAAACACTTCCGATATCTTAAACACTTAGATATTTTAAACACTTAGATATCTCAAATGCTCAGATATCTTAAACGCTTAGATATCTTAAACACTTAGATATCTCACACACTTAGATATCTTACACACTTCAGATACCTCAAACTTCAGATATCTTAAACACTTCAGACATCATCGTCTAACATCTATTTTTCAAAATGAAAATTAAAATATAAAACAAGCAAAAATTGAGCACCATTGTACATACACTAGCATTGCCATTACTTTTAAAGGTGTATCTAGTTAATAAATGATAAAGTGTTATTAAACGAAACTTTTACAAACACTGAAGAAAGAAAAGGTCTATAATACAGATCTCAGACTATTCAACTCAGCTTGGACTACACTAACAGTTCATACATTTTTTGTTTGTCTTTGCATGTTATACCAGATTTGTATGTTTAAAAACTGACATGTCAATGGATTCTATTCATCCTACAGTACCAGTTTATTTGAAATTCCCAAGAGTTTACAACCTGAATTAATGTCTATTGCAAAATCAAGCATTTGCACCATAGGAGCTTGCTGCCCACCCTCACCTTGCTTTAACGCTTTCCCCAATGGAAGCGCCTTTTAGCGCATTTAATTAATTCCTCCACTGAAGAAAAAAGTTCCAATTTGTACAGTCATGAATATGTACCACCAAGAAATATTTTCTAAATACTAGCAGATGGTAACTTAAAGCAGGCTGACAGTTAAGTAGAATGCGCCTTAAGATGCATTCTGTTTTACTTTCAACCGGCTTTGAGTAGTAACCTGTTTTCAAAACTAGGAGCAGGCTATAGGGTAATGGGTTAAATCTTTGAACACTAAGTTAAATTTTCATTTGCAACAATTGTCCTCTGCAACTGTTATAAAAACGTTTTTAAATATGTCAAAAAGATTGGACCCGCCGGTATCTCATCTGGCTCCAAACTGTTTGCAAAGGCAAACAGGGTTTTGCTGTAAACATACAAACAATTTGCATTTAACATCAACCATATCCCAAGACATATTTTTGGTGGTCCTAGTAGCAGGGTTATACTGTATTGTACATACAGTGGTGAAGACGTTATTCTTTCCCAATAAACACGTTTATATTAAAACTGTTATTTCCATTGCAAACAGTTAGGAGTCAGATCAGATGCCAAGTCACCCGGCATCTGATCAGGCTCCAAACTGTTTGCCACTAATGTAAAAATCAAATAGTCACAGTTATCAAAAAATTGTAATTATCTACATTTTACTGCAATGTGTTTGGTTTTCGTTTTGCGTTTTAACCCATTACCCCATAGCCTGTTTGTAGTTTTAAAGAAAGATGATCACTTAAAGCAGGTCAAAAGTAAAGCAGAATGTGCCTTATGGCACATTCTGCTTTACTTTCAGCCTGCTTTAAGCTATTATCTGCTTGAATATAGAAACAAATTCTTATGATTCTTATTTGTAGCAGTATAAATTGGAACTATTTTCTTCAGTGGATGAATAAAATAGAGGCGTAAAAAGGCGTATTTATGGGGTAATGGGTTAACAGGAAAGAATAACGTCTTCTCTACTGTAGGTAGGGACAATTGAGCTTCAATAATAATTCAAACTCGCTTAAGTTGAACACATCCATAGTTCAAAATGAAGACTTGGCTATGAATTACGGATATGTTCATATTCAGGGAGGTCAAAATAATAATGTTCAACTGTATAAATATGAGTAACTTGAGAGTGTTTGAGTTATGGAGATTAAATTGTATCACTAACCATACAAGGTCTATATGATATACTGCTATACTTATTATAATTACCAACATTAAATACAATTATACTTTATGCATTTTAAACATATATGATTCATTAATTGCTTGTATTAGCAAAAACAGTTCCTGTATAATCACATTGTATAATGTGATAATCAGTCAAACTTGTGTTTAGCAGCCACTTCTTTAGGAAGCATCATATCTCTAATGTACATCAACATGTAAAAGTTTAACCCATTACTCCATAGATATGTATTTTTAAGCCTTTAATTTATTGCTCCACTGAAAAAGATAGTTTCCATTTATACAGTCATGAATAGGTATCATAAGAAAAACTTTCTATATTTTAGCAGATGGTAGTTTAAAGCAGACTGAAAGTAAAGCAGAATAAATAGTAATGTGCACTCTACTTTTTTAACCTTCTTTAAGTGGCCACTTATCTCAATACCAGAAACAGACAATGGGTTTATGGGTTAATGCAGATCAAATGTTTTTATTGTCCTGTATTTAGCTATCATATGTTTTAACTCATTCAACATTAAGTAACTCTTTTGGGTTAATAGGTTCCCTTGTGGGTATTTTCAGTTATCACACCATGAACCATTCTTCTTGGAATTCTGTGTAGTTTAATAGATACTGTTCTAAATTAGCAAACAGTGTATACCCTGATCAGAGGGGTCCTATAGAAACCCTCTGACCAGGGTCTACACTGTTTGCAAATGTAAGGAATATATTTTAACAGGTGCATGGTGTTGAAAAAGTTAAAGAGAGTTATTTAATTGTAGCATATGTGGTGGCTAAACTCAAGTTTGTCTGTATTTAATACTTATACTAGCATGAATATACTAGTCCATTGCAATTGGTTACACTTTTACAGGGCTCCAGATAAGAGGTAGTTATTTCAACAAATCCAACATTTTCTCACTCTTTTTAGCACCGAATCCTATGGTGTTACTACTCATTAGAATCGTCTCGAAGAGACGATTCTAATGAGTATGACACCATAGGGTTTAATTCAGAAATAAAGATTTTAGTTTTTGAAAAACTACCCTTATCTGGTGCTCTGCTTTTAAGACTTAACCATTATACAGCATAGATTAAGTTTATCCTGGCACAGAGGTAAAAAAATTCTTCCTCAACTCATTACTCCATAGATCTATACACATTTTTATGTCTTTAATTTATTCCTCCATAGAAGAAAATTGTTCTATTTTATAGTCATCAATATGCATCACAATTGCACATTCATTAACTCTTTGCATGCTGGATACTTTTTTCATCTGCAACTATTGTTGTCTGCAACTTTTTCTAAAATCAGAAATTTTCAAAATTACTTTTAAATTCAGGATCAGAATGGCAAACAGTTTGAGATGCAGCGTCACACGGCGTCTCATCTGGATCCAAACTGTTTGCAAAGGCAATCATCGTGGCAGATATATTGGCCGCTAGCATGCAAAGAGTTAATATATAAAATGGAACTATTTTCTTCAGCATAGGAATTGAAAGCTTAACCCTTTACCTCATAGCCTGTTTCTAGTTTTGAATTCAGGTGACCACTTAAAGCAGGTTGAAAGTAAAGCAGAATGTGCCTCAAGGCACATTCTGCTTTACTTTCAACCTGCTTTAAGCTAAAATCTGCTAGGCTATATAAAATATTTGTAATGGTAATTGTTCATGAGGGTATAAACTGGAACTATTTTCTTCAGCGGAGTAATAAATTAAATACGCTAAAAGTCGCTTCTATGGGGGAAAGGGTTAAAAATGTGTATCTAGTGGAGTAAAATTTAAACTGGGGTATATGGTATATCTGAGTGCTCCAGTGTCAACCCTATTACCATAGACACAGTGACCTATGGCTGCCATTTCCATTAAACCTCACAAAAAATGTCTGTCAAAAACATAGCTGTGCATTTCAAAATCTGTCACAACTTTCTAATACTAAATGCCTGAGAAGAGGAAGGCTGCCTTGAGTACAAGCCACTACATGTATACAGTTCAGTCAACTATGATTTAACCCATTACTCCATAGATCCATATTTTTTGCTCCTTTAATTTATTCTGTCATGAATATTCAATATGTATTGAAAGACATATTTTTTACATATTAGAAGATGGTAGCTTAAAGCAGGCTGAAAGTAAAGCAGAATGTGCCTTAAGGCGCATTCTGCTCTACTTTCAACCTGCTTTAAGTGGTCACTTATCTTCAAAACTTGACACAGACTATGAAGTAAAGGGTTAAAGAGCTTGTAGAATGGTTCAAGATGAAATATAATCAAGCCAGCATCTACAAAATTTTGCATACAACAAATGTATTAATTATTCGATATAAACCCTGTACATAATACCTTTATGTTGACACACAAAAAATTATCTCCCTTTAAAGAGGATTATAAAATAGTCTTCCTTCAGAGAGGAAACATCAATTTTTCAATTTAAATTTATTTGAATTTTGACTTCTTCATTATTATGCCTAGTATCTCCTGTAAAAGACGCAGGGCTCCAGATAAGAGGTAGTTATTTCAACAAATCCAACATTTTCTCACTCATTTCAGCACCGAATCCTATGGTGTTACTACTTATTAGAATCGTCTCAAAGAGACGATTCTAATGAGTAGTGACACCATAGGGTCTAATTCAGAAATAAAGATTTTAAGGTTTGAAAAACTACCCTTATCTGTTGCTCTGAGACTTTCACAAACAGTGAAGACCTAGATGAGATGCCACATGTGTGGCATCTCATGTGGGTCTGCACTGTTTGCTATGCTACTGTATATACATACTATCCTAGAAGAATGGATTAATCTGGTGTACCTTTATGCCGTACATACATAACTGGTAGTGAGCCTTTCCAACAAGCCAAATTGAAGAGTCAGTCATAACTACTTAAGAATGAATGGATTCAATTGTACTTTTGGGATATTTTTTCTATTTGAGATAAACATTCTTGAACTACATGTTTATCAAAATACTACTACAGCTGCGTTCAGCGACAATTCAATGAGAACCTATTAATCCATAAATATACCTTCTTACCACTTTCATTTATTCCTCCAGTGAAGAAAAGAGTTTCACTTTATACAGTCAAAGATATGCATCAAGAAATATTTTCTATATATTGCCATACCAAAGTTAAAACAAGCTGAAAGTAAAGCCGAATGCTCCTTAAGAGTTCATGCATTACTTAAACCTTTTACCCCATAGACTGTTTCTTGTTTGGAAGACAGATGACCACTTAAATCGGGTTGAAATTAAAGAAGAATGTGCCTTATGGCACATTCTTCTTTTCTTTCAGCCTGCTTTAAGCTACCATCTGCTAGAATATAGAGAATATTTCTTACAGTACATGTCCATGACTATATAAATTGCAACTATTTTTACAGTTGGAGAATGAATTAAAAGATATACGAAGGGATATTTATTATGCAGTTAAGGGTAACAAATGGCTGTGCTTTTTTTTTTAACCCTTTCCCACATAGCATATCTCTAGTATTGAATAAAGGTGTCCACTTAAAGCAGGTTGAAAGTAAAGCAGAATGCGCTTTAAGCACATTCTGCTTTACTTTCAGCCTGCTTTAAGCTATCATCTGCTAGAATATAGAAAATATTTTGTATTATACATATTTGTGAATGTATAAATTGGAACTATTTTCTTCAGGGCAAGAATAAACTGAATGCGCTAAAAGGCGCTTCTATGGGGGAAAGGGTTAAATAGGTGCCTAAATACACATTTGTCTGTTCTGTCTTGCATGTATTTACTTCTCTCTCCCTACAGTGTGCTAACATGTCTATTACAAACAGTTTGGAACCAGATCATATGCCAAGTAACTCTGCGTTTGATCTAGCTCAAAACTGTTTGCCATTCTAATTCTAATAAACCATCAATGGAAATGGTCATTTTCAACATTTCACTGCATTTGTGATCAGGATCATGTCAATGGGAAAGTACAAAAATATTCCCCACTGTAACAGGGCTCCAGATAAGGGGAGTATTTCAAAAATAAAAATCTTTGTCTGCATTTAACCCTATGGTGTCACTACTCATTAGAATCGTCTCGAAGAGAAGATTCTAATGAGTAGTGACACCATTATAAGGATTTGGTGCAGGTTTAATTAAAGGAGAATATGCTGGATTTGTTAAGTTTACTCCCTCGTATCTGGAGCCCTGCTGTAATATACCTAAATCTTTCCAAGTCTCATTGATCACAGATGTGTTGCCCCGCCCCCTGCATCATCTTCATCATCTCCATCTGTTCTCTGACCCATCTGGGCTTGTGACGGTGGTTCTCCAAGCTGGTTTGGCTGTCCACTCCAGTTGTAGTAGGGGTAAGATGGTGCCCACATGACGTCGCCATCTGTATTGTCATCATCATTCTCATCTCGAACATGTGTGGTGCCAAACACACAATCCTCATACGATGGCGGAGGAGCAAGGACTGTTTAATTAAACATATTAAGATGTAAATAAGAAGCAACACCAGAGCTCCAGATAAGGTGAGTATTTCAAAAACTAAAATACCTCGGTTTTCACTCAAACTCTATCAATATGTGACCATTTATTATAGACTATCAAACAGATAGAGGATCTGTCACTCGTCGATCTTTGAGACAAGCTGATCTCACCCGAGTCTAGAATTGAAATGTAATGAAGCAAGCCTTGGCAAGCTTAATAACTTTTCTATTCTAGACAAGGTTGAAATCAGCTTGTCTCAAAGATGGACAAGTGACAAATTATTTTTCTCACATAACCAACAATTTTAAGATTTTTCAAACAACAGACCTTTTTGGCGTCATTTCTTAGAGTGACATCATCAGTCACAGTGATCTCTGTTGGGGACAAGGAAATTCACGATCGTTATTGGTTATTGAAAACAGGGTAGTTATGTGAGAAAGTGGAGTCAGCATCAAAAGGGTTAAAAATAATACCCATTCGTTCTCTTACATGAGTTTAACCCTTTCTCCCATAGAAGCACCTTTTAGCGAATATGATTTATTCCTCTGCTGAAGAAAACAGTTCCAATTTAATCAGTCATGAATATATATTATATGTAATATTTTCTATATTCTAGCACATGAGAGCTTAAAGCAGGCTGAAAGTAAAGCAGAATGTGCCTTAAGGCGCATTCTGCTTTACTTTCAACCTGCTTTAAGTATTCACCTATTTTCAGTTTTAGAAATATGCTATCATGTAAAGGGGGGGACAGCTCATTTGTTAATGCTCTCTAAGATGCACTGTTACAGCAATGCAAGCAGTATATTTCACTTCTGACTGGCTACTCTGAAGTAGACTGAGTCTGAACTCAAAAATTAAAATTTGAAAAGAGCCTTCTTGATGTCTCTTTTTAACGGATTTGTCCAGCCAAAGGTGTCCTTTGAGGCCCTTGGTTTTTATCATATTTCCACTGGATTGGCAATGACCAAAAGGCTATTAATACTTAACCCTTAACATGATAAAATATTGTCTCCATTAAAAGTAATAATAAGATATTTAAAGCCAGAAATGTCTGTCAAAGTGTCCAAAAAGTAGATATACTGATCAGAGTTATGTCAATCTGTGAATCAAGATCCAAACTTTTTGTAAATGCAATTTAAGCCCAGTTCACTATGATATAAGGCTTCATAGTCTCGAACCAATTTTGTCTTCAGGTAATTTGAGTTTTAATTCTTGCTTTTAAAGTATGCTTTTAAAACATGCATAATTAATGTTAAAATCTTGGTTAGATAGAACTGTAATTATCTAGATACCATAATGGTCTAATTAGTGTTAACCCTTTCCTCCTCATACATGTCAAAGGATGACTTTAAACACCATAGAATAACCCTTTCCTTCCTCTACATAACCAATGTAAATAAGCATTCATTATTGATTTTGAATACAGGCGCCTGACAGCCACTTAAGAAAATTGCAAGTAAAGCACAAAACTCTGCTTTACTTTCATCTTGCTTTGTTTTCATCTTACTTTGAACAGCCATGTGCCTTAAATAAAGTTTGATATTGGCAATTAGCACCTTTGGCTATTGATGAAATGGTTAAACAACCACTCTTGAAAAACCATGTATAATATGTCTGGCTAGAAATTATTTCCGATGATTAGAGCCAAGGTCAAAGGGAGATAACTCCTATCTCTAACAGAAAGAACTAGAATTTTGTAAACATTATTTAAAATCAAAGAGAGTCTACTCACTTATATTGCCTCAAACACAGATCAGCTCAGTTCAATCTGTGACTGAACTCAATGAAAGATTATTTAGACAGTAATACCAGAGCTGCCATAAGTTGACATGAAAAATCTGAAGATTTCCAAATTTGCATTTTTCAAGTGCGATTTACGAATCGTACCTTTACTCCACCGTCTGTTTCTAGTTTTGTCGACACGTGGCTGCTTAAAGCAGGCTAGAAGTAAAGCAGAATGCGCCTTAAGGCGCATTCTGCTTTACTTCTAGCCTGCTTTAAGCTACCATGTACAAGAAAAAAATCCGAAGATTTAGGAAAAATCCGGAGAAATGGCAGCCATGTAATACCTTATGATAATTTAAACTATAAATGTGCCTGTGTCTGTAAGACACATAAATATGATGCCAAAATTGAAGCAGATCAAAGTCCTGTCCACATATACATATGTGGTATATATGCAAACACTCTGCCAAATTAAAAGGGAGTTTGCATATATATCAATATATCTCTGGAGCATTAGTTTAACCTTAAGAACAGGTGTCACATACGGAAGGTAAGGTAATGTAGTAGGTTAATCAATATGCCCGGGATTATGTCTTAATGGGGCATAAAAACGTGCCTTCTTTTGAGTGGTTGTAATAAGAAAGCTATACTGCGGTAGATTATCAAAAGTAAAATCTCTCTATTATAACCACTAAATTGTGTTTATTATCAGGGGTATAAAAAGGCAGGTGACTGCTTAAAGCAAAGTGGCAGTAAAACAGAAAGCTCCTTTAGGAGCTTTCTGTTTAACTGCCTACTTGCTTTAAGCACCAACCTGACTTTTATGCAATAAATTATCCCCCTTTTTAGTGGTCGCAATAGAGAGGTTATAGTATACTTGGATCAGATGACTTACTTTCTTCATACGATGGTGGGGCCATGGGGTAAACTGGTTGCTCCTGAGAGATATCAGGGGCTGTAGGTATCACAAGGGGCTGGCTGATAGGTATTGTTCCTATAATCACTTCCTTCTCCAGCTTTGAGCTCTGTGGTCCTTGTGGTATCCTTACCTGTGTTAAAAACATACATACCATATAACACTGTTTAAATGCCCCAGAGAAGCAATGCCAAGTCCAAATCTTTAATCAGGGTTTAATTATTTAACGCTAGCGCTGAAACAGTATAATCTTCTTACACAGTTTGGATCCAGATGAGAGGCCACTTCACGGAAACAATTCTAATGAGCAGTCAAATAATGCATATAGGCGTCTATACAAACAATGCACCTGTGAAAAGTACATTTGTCCTAAGCAACTGTGAAGACACAGATCAGAGGGCTCTTCAAGTTCAATGGGCCCTCTGATCAGAGTCAGCATTGTTTGTCTTTTTGCAATATTCAGTCTGGACTCGATTGCTTGTAACCCGATACCTTAAAAGTTTTGCTGTATCGAAAAGATTATTAAGTCCCACATCCCAGCCCTGTAATTCAAGTTCTTTCAATCTCCCTGTTTCCAAAATGACTGAAATTTCAGGCATTTCGTGAAATGACTTAGTGAAACAGTCTTTTTTTTAAATGACTGAAAATTTCAGTCATTTCATGCAATGACTGATTACACAGATTGACTGTAAGTGTAACATAATATTATATAAATTCCATGCTAAAAGGGTCCACTGATTCATGTATGAAGTAAACACTTAAAAGAAAAACCTTGGTTACTCTTAAAGACAGGTGAATGCTTAATGCAGGATACAAACAATGCAGACAGCTCCTAAAGGAGCTTTCTGCATCAATTTTATCCTGCATTAGGCAGTCATGTTTCTTTAGGGATGTCCATGCTACTTCAACAAGTGGTCGCTTATAAAAGATTGACTTTATCAATGTTCTTTTTCTTTCTTTTAACCCATTACCCCATAGCCTGTTTCTAGTTTTAAAGGAAGATGATCACTTAAAGCAGATTGAAAGTAAAGCAGAATGTGCTTTAACACATTCAACCCTAGTGACAAGTATACTCATCATTTACAAACAGTGTACCTGTAAGGATTATACTTGTCCTTTGCAAACAGTTTAGACCCTGATCAGAGGGCTCTTTAAAGAGCCCTCTGATCAGGGTCTACACTGTTTGTCATTTTGAAATATATTGTTAATATCAGCCCTTAATAGTCCAAAATGGACTCTGCTTATTTTGAAATTGGAATTGTCCATTAATAGTTTCAGGGGTGAATGAGTTAAGACGCATTCTGCTTTACTTTCAGCCTGCTTTAAGCTTGGATATAGAAAATATTCCTTTATGGAGCATACATGTATTTGTAATTATATTAAATTAACTTATTTTCTTCAATGGAGGAATAACAAGATTTATTTGGGTAATGGGTTAATTAAAACTTTGTTTGATAAGTATAAAAACCTACCACTACAATGTATTTCAGATCTATTATTGAGCAGCCGTCTAGTTTGGAAGGTGGTAGTGACGGCACAGTTGTGGCCTTGTGAAGTTCTCCAGTTTTACCAGGTAGTACATTGACACGACCATTCAACAAAATGAACGGCGTTTTGAACTCTTTCTGTTTGAGGTTTCCAGAGGAAAATATATTGTCTGACCGAGCAAAACATGTACAAATCTGGAAAATATAATAAAAGGTTCATACATCTAAACTGTCACCAATATTCTTCACAATCAAAACTCAGAATTTTTCTCAACACATAACTCTTCGGCATACACTTTATATAACACAAGGATTTGCATACATTACATAACATATCCAAATGAGGTTACTGAAATCAGTTAAAGAATGTTTTGTAAAAACAAGAGCATGTAATCAAATCTGAGTTTTGAGCACAGAGTTTGTTTTTAAGTTTTATAACCTCGGGCCAAGAACTCATCAAGCTTTAACCAATTACTCCATAAATAAGCTTTTTAATGCCTTGAATTTATTCATCCACTAAATGAAATAGTTCCACTTTATACATTCATGAATAAGCACCACCAAGAAATATTTTCAACATCCATGCAGATGGTAACTTAAAGCTGGCTTAAGGTAAAGCAGAATGTGTCTTAACTCATTATCCCCTGAAACTTTCAATGGAAAATTCCAATTTACAATAAGGGATGGTCCATTTTAGACAATTTAGGTTTGTTTTTTATAATATATTGCAAAATGACAAACAGTGAAGTCCCTGATTAGAGGGCTCCTGCAGGAGCCCTCTAATCTGGGACTTCACTGTTTGCATTAGACAAGTGTACTCCTCACAGTTACACTTTTGGTAAACGACGCATATATGCGTCACTAGGGCTCAATGAGTTAAGGTACATTCTACTTAATTAATTTCCTACTTCAAATGGTCATCTGTCTTCAAAACTATAAACAAGTTTGACACAAGACCAAACACTATAACTTAGCTCTTTATCAGGTTCCAATCAATTTCCACTTATATTAGAATTAATCTGGTTCTACCCTGTTTGCAATACAGAGCTCCCTTACTACAACAACACCTAATGGGAGACAAAGATTGTGTGTGTTGTTCAGAGGAAGTTGTTATTGGGAGGGAAATTGGCTTGCAAACAGCTTGAATCCACCAGCCGCTGCTTAAAGCGGTGTCTGATCTGGATTCAAGCTTATTGTCACATTGTCAGTATGTTTTTTATGTCCATTATGTGACTTTGAGAAAAACAGAAGACAACAGTTTTAAACAAGACGATACTGCAGTCATGGAAAGGTTGGAAATAATTCAAGGTTCACCCTGGACAATTTTTTTCTTGCGCCAGCACTTGCCTATTGAGAAAAGTTTGCGCCAAAATTGAAATATTGGAGCCATTTTTGGAGCCAGATGGAATTAGTCAAACAGTCAAACAAACTTATAGATTTTTATCAATAAATTATTCTGCTTAGGAATGCTATATTCATTATTGATATTCCACTCCTAATAGTTTTCAACTTTTGTTCTACTTGAACAAATGCTTAACAATTCATCAGTCTATTTTAATCTACATTCTGGTACCTTATCCATATGTAATTGTTTTACAAAAGGGTGATTGGGTCTAGGGGAACCTCAAAGGGGCCAGTGTGCTACAGAAATGGAACTGGGTAACATCCCTTTAAAATGTGCACAAGCCTTTTTATGATGTGTCATATTTCCATTTTCTTTACTTTTCTTAAAATCTAAATTATTGAAGTCCTTGCTTTTAATATTGGTCATGAAACGACATTAAGTGTACAAATATTCTATTACAAATTCATAATAAATGCAAAATACTTTGGACCTAAAACTAAACCCCTTCATTTAACTTAAAAAGTCACACTTTTAATGAGAGAGCTGAAGCTTAGATAAAGTTATTCTTACGTTTGTGTGGCTCTTATGATTTATAACAAATTTATTTATTTTCAGTAGAAACGATCTCACAATTATTGATGTTATCTTTTACCATATATAAATTAAACAAGACTGCGTTCAATAAACGCTTATGCCCCCGGTGGTATCCTTGACAATATATTCTGAATCTTTTCTAAGTCCAAATTAGGTCAAGGTCAAGGTCAAATTGAGCTTGGGTATTATTGGTGGGTTGGTAATGGTCCAAGGCAATAACTGTATAAGTATAGAAGCATTGTAGTAAGTAGTGTTGATGCTAGACGAAACGGTAAAATCTAGTTAACCAAGAAATAGCCCATTCAAAACATTCTAAGTCCAAATTAGGTCAAGGTCAAGGTCAAAATCAAGGTTGGGTGATATTTGTGGATAGGGAATGGTCCAAGGCAACAACTGTATAAGTATCAAAGCATTTGAGTAAGCGGTGTTGATGCTAGACGAAACGGTAAAATCTTCTTAACCTGTTAAGGACGGACGGAAGGACGGACGGATGCACGGATGGACGGACAGGACAATTACTATTTGCTCCCGCATCTGTCGATGCCGGGGGCATAAAAACATCTTCACTGCCTTTGAAAACTTCTTCACTGCCTAAGAAGTTCTACCTAAGGAACCTCACGTAAACCGTTTGATCTACAGAAGCTGTGTTCATTTCAATGTGTCAATCAAAACCAGTGACGTCATTGAAGGCTACTGACTCGCAGACATTTTTTAAGTGGTGTGATTTAAAGAATAATTTTGTTATGTAATAGATCTACTGTGGATTAAATGAATTAAATTAAAAAGATTACATGGGAGGACAAAGGATTGCTTTTTTGGGTGAGTGATGACTTTAATAATTACATCTTTTGTTTACACTACACAATTTGAAACTAATTGGAAAACTGTACCTTAGAAGCGGTCTAGCCAATAATCAGTGACACACTTTGTGTAAACAATGCTTTCTGTTTGATTCCCATATTGCATATAACAACACTACACTGTGTGACATAACACAGGCAGGGTCAACAGATTTTACACTCGAGTGATCATAATTAGTCAGGATATTCACTACGGAGTTGACTAAGTCCGGCAACTAAACAAAAGAATATTCTATTCTTCGGCTCTATTGCGAAAAATCTCGGCGCCAGCTACTTTCGCCAGATGAAAATTTCTTGAGCCAAATTTAAATTTCTTGCGCAAATGGCGCCGTTTGCGATAGGCAGCGGGAACCCTGATAATTGTCTTGTTTGAGGAACATTTGCAAGCATTGTTGAAAAGATGGAATCATTGTTTAGACTAGAGGCTGCCAGTTGTCTCTAAAACATCAATCAGGCTTATTTAAAATGTTGCTGAATTTTTTTTTTAACAGTATAATTTCTTACAAAACCCAAGGTTCCAGATAAGGGGGAGTATTACATCCGGAGAAAACTGCACAAATCCAACTTTTCCTCACTCATTTTAGCACAAAATCTTTTTGAGACGATTCTAATGAGTAGTGACACGATAGGGTTTGAAGCAGAAATAAAGATTTTAGTTTTTTAAATACTCCCCTCATCTGGAGCAATGGACACTGTTCTTTTTTCACAACAGCTCATAGATACCTGTTTTAGCTCAACCGATACTCGCTGGATAACTGAGCCAGTCTGGTTATTGATTTTGACTTTATAGACGATCGGTTCCCCGGGTACAAAACCTGACTTGGTTAACTCCATGGACACATCAAAACTACCATCATCACAGCAGCATCCTTGAACCTCAAACGTCTTCTCTGTATAGAATGGCTCCTATAATAACATGTTATACATGCATGTCAAACCTGGATGACTGGCTTAACTCATTACTATATTATATGACTTTTTACCCCTTTAACCCTTTACCTGATAGCCTATTTCTAGAATTGAAAATAGGTTACTACTTAAAGCAGGTTGAAAGTAAAGCAGAATGCGCTTAAGGCGCATTCTGCTTTACTTTCAGCCTGCTTTAACCTATATATTGAAAAAATTCCCTATAATATATATTCATGACTGATTAAATTGGAACTATTTTCTTCAGCGGAGGAATAAATCAGATTCGCTAAAAGTCGCTTCTATGGGGTAAAGGGTTAATTAATTTTTTCACTAAAGAAATGTGTTCCCTTTTATTCAGTCATGAATATACACCATAAGAAATGTGGCTTATATCCTAGCAAATAGATGCTTAAAGCAGGATGAAAGTAAAGCATAATGCTCCTTTAGGAGCATTCTGCTCTACTTTCAACCTGCTTTGAGCAGCCATCTGTCTTCAAAACTGAACAGTGAACACAAGCTATGGGGAAGGGTTAGGTCAAACCTCCCAATATTACATCAGTAGAAATTTTAGTAACTAAAGCTCACTTTTGTTGCACTGATCGTATTTCAAAAGTTAAATTATGGATGAGCAAATTCAAGTTATCCAAGTCCTACTGTATTACATGCACAATGATTCAGCTTTAACTATACAGTGGGAGTGTAATCACTGAAAACTGGACTTCTTAACACATTCAACCCTAGTGACCATTATACTTGTCATTTACAAACAAGACACCTATGAAGAATACTCTAGTCCTGCGCAAACAATGCCAAACAGTGTAGGCCCTGATCAGAGGGCTCCGGATGGATCCCTCTGATCAGGGTCTGTACCGACTTTCATTTTGTTATAGAATGTTAAAACCAACCTTTAATAGTCAAAAGGTGACTGGACTGAATTTTGAGTTGCCCATTAAAAGTTTCAGGTGTGAATTAGTTAAAACAAGAGAAACTGCACAGCTGGTATTTCATGCTGACAAAATGTTTTACAATATTCTGAGGAAAACAAAACCAAAACAGGGTAAACTGCAGGAGTTTCTGCATTACCTTATAAGTGGGTTTTTTCGCGAGAAGGAAATTTTCGCTATTTTCGCATGTGCATCAGACTCGCGTAAAATGAATCCGCTAAATATTCCTAGCTTTCTATATTTCATTTTTGGCAGCAAAGTCCACTCGAGGCAGTTCGTCGTCTAAATATCTTTTCACATAATTTTGCATTGTACTACATGTACCGGTATGTAGAATTACAGGTATCAATGCATTGCCTGACAGTTTTGCCTTAGTTTTGAATGCGCCACTTACTTATGAGGATTTATTGACAAGATACAATCCAAAACGGTAAAATAAAACTGACTTTAATATCATATCCGAGAAAAATAGATGCTCAATACGTTTGCGTGAAAAATGAACTCGCTAAATATTCATTTATGGAAGAATCGCCAAACTTGCGTCTCGCGTAAAAAACCACTTATACGGTATATTTATCTCGCATTTAGCAAACAAGACAGTACAATAAACACTTATGCTTCCGATGGCATCCTTGCTAATCCTAAAGGCCAATATACTCTGATTTTTTTTCTAAGTCCAAATTTAAGGTCAAGGTCAAATCAAGGTTGCCATTGGGTGATATGGGTATATTAGGAATGGTCAAAGGCAACCACTGTTTAAGCATACAAGCATTCTAGAAAGCAGTATTGATGCTAGAAGAAATGGTAAAATCTGATTAACCACATATGCATGAATGGACAGAATGGATATGTCTCTCACATCTATAGATGCTGTGGGGTATAAACACTGTATAAGAGACTCCTTATGAGCATTTTATTGAATGGTCACTTAACCCATTATCCCATAAATATGCCTTTTAACACCTTTAATTTCCCCTCAACTGAAGAAAATAGTTCCAAATTATACAGTCAAGAATATGTATCATAAGAACTTTTTTCTATATACTAGCAGATGGTGGCTTAAAGCAGGTTGAAAATAAAGCAGAACGCACCTTAAGATGCATTCTGTTTTACTCTCAACCTGCTTTAAGAAGTCACTTATTTTCAAAACTAGAATCAGATTAAGGAATAATGGGTCTATACTTACTGCCACAGGCAAGGCATTCAGGTCTACATGGTGAATGACAGTAAATATCTTCTTTACATGGGAGTTGGATTTCCATGGCCTGTCTATAGTCGCCTTGCAAAAATATCTCACATATCCTCCAGTTCCCTCGAATGACGATGGTAACTGACCCAGCAGGTCAATAGAGAAAGGATAAACATGATCCCCTGCTGGGTGTTCTATGCTTCCATCTTGAGGTCCTAAAAAACAATGAATCAGTGAATGGCATATTTTTTCTATATATTATTGAAAGCCTTGTACATGTACATGGAGTTTGCTGCAAGGTTGTACAAAAAGTGGACTCTGAGGCAACATACTGATTACTCAAACAAGATGTGTTTGCAAAACACTATGCGTCTTGTGTGACCATGACCTCTAAATGACCTTGACCTGTGTCTGACATGACCTAACTATTGATAAAAAGAAGACCAAAGGCAAGCCAAGAACAGACTAAGTGTTGAAAGGGATAAAAAAAAAATACAAATTTCTGGCAGGTCACATGATCGTGTGGCTTATCTGCTGATGGAATATGATAAAAGGTAAGCTGCTAGCTGTATACCTCATTACTCTATAAACATGCATTTAATTTATTCTTCCACTGAAGAAAATAGTTCCCCTTTATACAGTCATGAATGAATATGTATCTTAAGAAATAGTTTGTATATTCTAGCAGATGGTAGCTTAAGCAGGCTGAAAGTAAAGCAGAATGTGCCTTAAGGCACATTCTGCTTTACTTTCAACCTGCTTTAAGTAGTGACTATTTGCCTGTCTTCAAAACTAGACAGACTATGGAGTAAAGGGTTAAATTATTGTTTTGTAAATACTTACCTGCTGCCACAAATGTCAGGAAATTATTCAAGTATGTCTCTCGAGCTCTGTATTTCACACGGCTTTTACCCTGCTTTTTATCCCAGAAGGTTTTACCCTCTCCAGAAAAGAACAATTTAATGCCTGAAAATTTAAAGCAATTAGTATTAGTTTACAGACCTCAAAAAAACAATTATCCATAAAGCAAGAAAAATCGCCAGAGAAGAAATTCAACAAGAGTCAAGACCTGTTGTAACACAAAATGTACTTGAAGCCAGCTAACCAATTCCTGTGTAAATGCAAATCCATAAATTGTGCTTATCTGATCTTTATTCATTAGTGGCTGCCAATGGAGCTGTTGGAGTGATACATGTATGATTGAATAACACAATGTGGTAATTGCCATTTTCTGTTCTTTCCTAATTATGAAATCAAATGGTATAACTTGATGACTTCCTTAACAAGGGCCACTATGGCCCTAAATCGCTCACCTGGTACACATTGGCAAACTTGACCTATAGTGACCTAGATTATGACTGGACATGTATACCCACAATCAACCTCTAGAGTGTAAACAAGATTTTCCAATGATTTGACCTAGTGACCTAGTGTTTGACCGGACATGACCCACATTCGAACTTGACCTAGATATCAATGCGACAAACATTCTGACTAAATTTCACCAAGATCCAATGAGATTTGAAGCCTCTAGAGTGTTAACAAGGTTTTTCTATGATTTGACCTAGTGACCTAGTTTTTGACCAGACATGACCCACATTCGAACTTGACCTAGATATCAATGAGACAAAGATTCTGACCAAGTTTCATCAAGATCCAATGAGATGTGTAGCCTCAAGAGTGTTCACAAGGTTTTTCTATGATTTGACCTAGTGACCTAGTTTTTGACCGGACATGACCCATATTCAAACTTGACCTAGATATCAATGAAACAAACATTCTGATAAAGTTTCATCAAGATCCAATGAGATTTGTAGCCTCTAGAGTGTTCACAAGGTTTTTCTATGATTTGACCTAGTGACCTAGTTTTTGACCGGACATGACCTACATTCGAACTTGGCCTAGATATCAATGAGGCAAACATTCTGACCAAGTTTCATTAAGATCCAATGAGATTTGTAGCCTCTAGAGTGTTCACAAGGTTTTTCTATGATTTGACCTAGTGACCTAGTTTTTGACCGGACATGACCCACATTCGAACTTGACCTAGATATCAATGCGACAAACATTCTGACTAAATTTCATCAAGATCCAATGAGATTTGTAGCCTCTAGAGTGTTCACAAGGTTTTTCTATGATTTGACCTAGTGACCTAGTTTTTGACCGGACATGACCTACATTCGAACTTGGCCTAGATATCAATGAGGCAAACATTCTGACCAAGTTTCATTAAGATCCAATGAGATTTGTAGCCTCTAGAGTGTTCACAAGGTTTTTCTATGATTTGACCTAGTGACCTAGTTTTTGACCCGACATGACCCACATTCGAACTTGGCCTAGATTTTATCAAGACAAACATTGTCATCAAGTTTCATGAAGATCGGATGAAATTTGTAGCCGCTAGAGTGTTCACAACCAATTGTGGACGGACAGACAGACGACGGACGACGGACATCCAGCGATCCTAAAAGCTCACCTTGGCACTTCGTGCCAGGTGAGCTAAAAATGTAGGCATGAGCTTTCTAATAAAGAGAAAAACGTGTGTGATTAGCTGACTGGATTTGAGTTTCAAAGTGCTCTTTGCAGATCTACAGTCTGGGAAAGACCTGGTTTTGCATTAAATTAACAAAATCACAACAATAAAATAAAAATTCAAAACACAGTATATCTTTCTTTGCCTAGATATTTGCTGTTTCTTTTAATCATGTCTGTAACATTTTCATTTTTCATTTATCTGGCAAGTTTATTTTTATTGTTATGTTCAAAACGCGTAGATACAGATTCAAATTAAGACAACATCAATCACCCTGGGAGTCTGATTTTTGTTCCATCAATTACTCTATAAAAACGCCTTTTTTCCAACCTATAACTTTTCATTACATCAGTATTTCTTTGCGCATGTAATCTCGTCGGAATACTGTACATGCTCTCATTGGGTTATGGTCAAATCGTACCAATTGGTCAAAGCGTACATCTCTACACTGGCTACATTGTCAAAGCATACCATTTTTTGGTCGAAGCATACAACATAAAGGATATATACGAGGGCTGTCCCAAAACACTGTGGACAAATAATTTTTTTGAAGAACCCGACGTCTTTTTTCTTTGATTTTTTTACTGATGTTATTTCAATCATTTTCACAAATGTAGAATAAATAATGAAGCTCATTAACACACCTCACCCTTATTTATAAGCAAATATTAATTGCTGGTTAGATTGTGCGGCGCACGCAAAAATCTTACAGGTAGATTTAAAGGTGTGCATTTTTCAACCTCCTACAATGCAACTTCGAACATGAACTCGCGCTAAATTGCGTCATGAACGTTGACGTTGCTATATGTGACGTCATCCTGGAAAATATCAATAACGTAGCGGTATTTTGAAAACATCTATAGAGTTGTCGCGAATGGTACCGTGTTCTGAAAACGCTAGAAATGACGACGTCAAAGGAAAGTGCGGCGCAGCAAAATGTCATAGAATACTGTGTTAGGTTAATTATGGCCCCGACACAGGCGTTTAAACAACTACAATCAACAGAAAAGTATAAATCAGCATCTTGCTCTCTGATCTCCAAACAGCATAAGCGTTTTTCAGAAAGATGGATTGAGAGAAAAAAATTACAAAGACCAATATAAACTGACGGCTTCATTGTAGAAAAAACGTGCGGAGCGTTATCAATGGTGTTCAGCATCTTGAACTCTCAGTTACTTGGACTTAAGTTTGAAAACTTTGAGAAGCTGAAACAAGAAACAATGAGAGTCTTGTGGTGAGGAATGAAGAAAGGCATTGTTCGCCAGCGTATATGACAAGTTGGTTGTGTGTCACAGCGAATGCATCGAGTAACACGGCGAAAATTTTGAAAAGGAGTAACGTTGACGTCGATAACGTCAAAACGTAAGTACAGTGTGCGCCGGGGTTGCACAGATAGGGTGTTTCAAACTACTCCGTGCTAGCCAGTTTTTAAGATAGTGCGTTAAAAATTCACACAGGCTTACTTTATCCCTATGTTTATAAACCCTGACGAGCGTTTGTCTCTGCTGTTATAAATAACAATTTTATAACGAAAGTCTACGATGTTTTGGGACAGCCCTCGTAGTACTACAGTATTAAATAAGTGCCAACTGATTGCTTTTCATCCATTATAATTTTATATACCTTTAATTTGCATAAATTAGTGTAATTGACATACATCTGGATATAGTTTTCATCCAGATACTTATACCTTATCAAGCGTGAAAAAACTTTTTCAATTTAGTAATTAATAGTTTGGAGCAAACTTTATATTATATCGCTTCAAACAATTGTTGTCTGCTCCAATTTCTGAAATCTAGCGATATGTTTTTTACTTAAGAAATATTGAAAGGAGTGTCAAACAGTTAAGCTTCTGATCAGGATCAAAACTATTTGAAACTCAGCTTTTATGTCTTGACTTAAAAAACAAGACTGCGTTCAATAAACGCTTATGCCCCCGGTGGCATCCTTGACAATATATTCTGAATCTTTTCTAAGTCCAAATTAGGTCAAGGTCAAGGTCAAATTGAGCTTGGGTATTACTGGTGGGTTGGTAATGGTCCAAGGCAATAACTGTATAAGTATAGAAGCATTGTAGTAAGTAGTGTTGATGCTAGACGAAACGGTAAAATCTAGTTAACCAAGAAATAGCCCATTCAAAATATTCTAAGTCCAAATTAGGTCAAGGTCAAGGTCAAAATCAAGGTTGGGTGATATTGGTGGATAGGGAATGGTCCAAGGCAACAACTGTATAAGTATCAAAGCATTTGAGTAAGCGGTGTTGATGCTAGACGAAACGGTAAAATCTACTTAACCTGTTACGGACGGACGGAAGGACGGACGGATGCACGGACGGACGGACAGGACGATTACTATATGCTCCCGCATCTGTCGATGCCGGGGGCATAAAAATGAAATGAGTGTCTAAGAGTTTGGATCCTGATCAGATGCTGCAATATAGGTCACTTTTCAGGTGTGAAAACCGAAAATGGTACGCTTATGCAATGGTATGCTTCGGTTACTCGAATTACAGGATAATAGGTTTTTATATGGTTTTAAAAATTACTCTGCCAAAAGGTGATTTTCAAACAGTTTTGATTCTGATCAGACGCCACGTAACACATCATCTGATCAGGATCAAAACTGTTTGACAAGTTAGCATTGACATTGTCTTCAGTCAAGCTAACTTTTAAAGTATTGTATGAGTTATGTTACCTTCGTTTAAATTCCAAATATTTAGAACTATGAAACACCTTAGGAATGATCTAGGAGCGAACCCTTAATGTTGGATTGAACACGGAATTATACAAAACGGAATAGCAACTAAGCAAAGTTGAATAGGCGAGTATCTGAGCTCTCACGGCGGTTGAATTTTGCGAGATTATGTGTCACGTGACAATATCTTCACTTTTTGCCTCGTTGTCCGCCATTTCTGGCGTGATATTTACAGACTCGAGTGTTTTTATTGACATTTTATAGGATTTAAACGACTTGGTGGACATTCCTATCAATTCACGGGAATATAAACCCGTGAACAATGCTTGGAAAACACACATTTATCATATTGACTACCGATAGACAGTCTCTTATCAAGTCTCGCGAGTCTCGTATCCGCCGCACGAGATTTACGATATAGCGCGAGGTTTCGATTCCGTCAGTGTATAATTCTGTGGATTGAAAATGCATTGAAAAGTCTCATTTAAGATTTTAAATCAATAATACCTGTAAAAACTGGCTTTTATGAACTGAAAATCATATAGCACCCTATTATTTGGTATTTTCCGGTAATACGTGTAACCCGTATGCTTTGACCATAACCCACAGAGGTCCTGAGTCTCGTGTTCTAGTTGTGCCACGTTTTTTCACCAGTCCTGTTAGATCTACACAAGTATTCCACCAATTTCCTTAATAAATATTTTCAATAAAAAATCATACTCCTCAATTTTATTGGTTTGGTCAGAGTCAGGTGCAACATTCCAGTAAGAGCCTTCCCCGACTCGAATACACCATGCGGATTGTCAAACTTTATTTCAAACTTGGTCACTTTCATGATGTCACTGTCAGATGGAGTTTCAAAAATTCACAAAATCAGAATTGTCGCAATTCAAAAAAGTTTCTATTTAAACACTGTAAAACCTGACGTATGTTTTATCAATCATCCAAGTCAATTTCTCTGCTACATTTTTGATCTATCATCATCACAATAAATAGTTTATTGCATATAATTCATTAATTTTGTTAATAAATGCCATTAATTTTCTTTAACCGGAAGTACCGAATGTAATTGCTTGATTGAATTTTATGAAGAAATATGTCTTACAAATAATCAAGAATTAGTTCTTGTTCTATTCGGTTAATCGAACTTTTTTAGGTCATATCAACCCAGAGAAATCGTGTCAAAGCTAGCAATCGTAACATGGTGAGAAAAATATGTAGCCAGATCCGGGTTTGGCCTCAGCACGGAATTATACAACAGCTGCCTTTTCATTGCTGCAATATCATCTTCTTAAAAATGTTCGTCTGTTCAGAATGGACATTTTGACAGAAAAAAATATAATGACGAGTGACAAACAGGGTTACGCGGCGTCTGATCTGGATTCAAGCTGTGTGCAAATGAAAGCCAGTTTTCCTCCGTATCACAACTCCCTCCGAACAACACTCACAATATCCCAGCAGGCACACAACGTTGTTTCAACGTTGAATCAACGTTGATTTTCCGTCGTAACGTTGATCAACCTGATTTCAACCATTGGCGTAGCTTCCTATTAGGCAAGTAGGCACGTGCCTACACTTTTTTTTCAGAAGTCCAAAAAATAAAAAAGGCTAAAAATGCATAAAAAGAAATAAAATTGAAATCTAAGGGGGGTTAGGGGTGAACCCCAATAAGTTTTACATAGATTCATGTTAGTATTTTTCCATTATCAAACGCGGGAAAGACATCAGAACGCATCTAGAGACTATCTAGGAATAAAAATTTCCCGGGGGCGCATACCCCCGGACCCCCCTAGTAAGAAAGGTTAGCAGACGTTTCGCTACCCCGGACGTTTCGCTACAGTCGTTTCGCTACCCAACCTAAAGTCGTTTCGCTACCCCGGACGTTTCGCTACCCCCGGACGTTTCGCCACCCAATATTAAAAATAGGGGAAATTAATGTTTCTAATCAATTTAAACCATAAATAAAGAAAAATTGATATCATTTGATTATAATTTACCAAAATAAAATTGAATAAATGGAGAAAAAGAGTTTAATTTCAGAGTTAAAATTGTGTATGTTTGTTCAAGGCACGTGTGTTAAAATTATTGAATCTGAAGTAATTAAAACTCAGAGAATCAATTTAAAACCATAAGTAATGAAAAAATTGTATCATTTGATGATTATTTGCCAAAATAAAATTGAATAAAAGGAGGAAAAAAGTTGAATTATAGAGTTAAAAATGTGTGTTTATTTAATGCATACGCGTAAAAGTAATTGAATATGTAATAATGAACATGCGCATAGAAAGGTACTGCTAAACGCATGACAAAAGTAACGTAGAACTCCTAGGAGAGTTCAGGCAATACTTTTGCCTTACATTAAGCAGATATACATTGTATTTTAAGCTCACCGTAAATTATCATTAAGTGGCCGCCCAATATAGGCTTTACTGTATACCGGCACAAGACAATAAGAACAGCACCAGCAATCGAATTCCTTATTATTTGAACTTTATAATTTACTTGCAATTTTACTTTAAGGAATAAATGTCTTTGTATTTATTGTGTAACTCTGATCAGGTTACACACTGACACTCATTTCTTTATTAATTAACATTTCGCCGCCTTAGATCGGGTAAAAAGGTTATTTTCGAATTGTTTGCATCCTGATCAGACTCTCCTGCAGTGCCATATTCAGGCACGTGTTGAAACAGTGACACCTGTGTTAAAATAAGCGATCATTTAAAGCACCCGCATAATAAATTGACATGCGTATAGAAATGTTCTGCTTAACGCATGACAAATGTGGCGTAGAAAACTCACAGGAGAGTGTTTGCAATACTTTTGCCCTGCTTTAAGCAGATATACATTGTATTTGAAGATCACCATACATTATCATTGAGTGACCGTCGAACAAAGGTTTTATTGTATAACGGCACGTGCCGAGTCAACGATCGATTAAAACAGCACCAGCAATCGAACTGATTGCATTCCTAATGATTTCCTAACTTAAGAATGAAATTCACTTTAAGAAATAAATTAACCCCCTTGAATAAAAAGTGTCATCATTGTGTAACTCGGCATCTGATCAGGTTTCAAACTGTTTGACACTCCTTTATACATAATGACCGAACTCTCCTGCTGTGCCATATACAGGCACGTGCCGATTAAATATATATTGCTTAAATGCTTGACACATGTGACGTAGAGGTTTTGCATTACTTATATATAAAACTGATATACATTCTTTTAAGTAAAGTGTGATCGGCGGTTGGCTTCAAATGAGCTATTGTAACAAGCCAAAGATGAATCATACCTTTAATGCGGATATCCTAGATGTTACATTTGTGTATCCAATGTCGCTAAATACATTGACTTCGCATTAAACATGAGAAGAATAACATATTTATGATCTGAAATATAATAATAGGATAATGGTAACTCTAACTCGTCTTTACTTTCAACCTGCTTTAAGTGGTCAACTATCTTCAGTACTATGAACAGCCTACGGGGTAATGGGATATTTGAAAGGATTTAAATGCATTATATGTGCTTAAGTGTGTTTTGTTTTGTCTATAGAATTTTGATGAAACAATAAAGTGGATTACGATAGAATATTTACTTTTTTATTCTTACGTCCAATTGATATTAACCTATTTAGATCTACTGTTTAATTGCTGGCAGTTTTCATTATACCTATACAAAGGTTACTTGTTTCATTACAGACATACTGCATTGTTTGTCTTTACTGAAAAATATTTAAGATTATATATCAAACAGTACAGACCATGATGACACGCCGCCGTGTAACGCAATGATTCACCAGGGTCTACACTGTTTGACATTGTCCACTTTAGTAGACACTAGGTTTCAATGGGGTAACATGTATAACTATTAAATTAAAATGCCATTATCATATTGAAATATTGATTGATCTTTTTACTAGAATTATTGCAGACTGTAAGGCTTATGCAGACATATTAGATCAGCGTCCGTGGAATTCGGCGTCTAACATTGGTCCAATCAGTTTGCTACTTATTCTATCACCACATTCATTTCATGTCGCTCTATACCCTGCTTTCTAAGGGTCTCGCATAAGTTGTATATATGCGTAACGGCTGTTCATATATTTCGCCGTAAAAATGTAAAAATAATTTACTAATAGCTATTAATTTCTAATAGCCATTTAGGATCCCGACGAGAGGCCACGTAACACGGCGTCTGGTGTGGATCCAATCTATTTGTATAATTATGAGCCTAAGGTAGCAATTACGCTAGCTAGCAAAGTATTATATTTATAGATAAAATATAGCAGCATCTATTTTTAATAACTTACACGATCTTTGTCAATAAATAGATATATTGTTTTAATTATTCATTCAAATATAAGTTTCTAATACACATTTTCGCTTAATAATATACCGGCATATCTTATTTGAACATAAAAATATACATGTAGGTTAAGATGGTTTTAAAAAATTGGGTAGCGAAACGACTTACCGGTAGGTGGCGAAACGACTGTAGCGAAACGTCCCGGGTAGCGAAACGCCGTGTAGCGAAACGTCCGTAAACCGTAAGAAAGAGTACACTTATTAATTGGTCTAGTCACCCCGTTGGCATGCATGTTCATTACCGACGTCACCGATGTTTCACCTCTTGATATTATGCCCGAGTCTTCTGAGGTCACAACTAGGTCACCAAAAAACATTCTGACGTCGGTAATGCTTGCCCTGTATGACCAGAATACCCTGACGTCACCGCTGGTAGTCCTGAGTAATTTTTCACCGATGTTTCAGCCTTGATATTACGCCCGAGTCTTGTGAGCCCACAACTAGGTCACCAAAACCCATTCTGACGTCGGTAATGCTTGCCCTGTATGACGAGAATACCCTGACGTCACCGCTGGTAGTCCTGAGTAATTTTTCACCCCGTTGGCATGCATGTTCATTTGTACATGCAACTGCCTTATGCAAAACACACGCCACTGCTTACACCCTGTCCTCATATTTGCGACGATTTTAAAAGTAAAAAAAATGCAATAAAATAGGAATAGGATGGTTTTAGAGTCCAACTTAGAGATTAATGGAAGACAACCTGTCAACAATTACATTATATTAACATGGAACAGACAATTTAATGTTATTCTCAGCCGACTTTTTACATAGATTTATAGCAGAATTTCACCTGTGTTGGACGCACAAAACGTCCTCAGAACAAGCCAAATGCCATCTAGGAACCACCCCATCCCCTCATGATCAACTTGTCCCGAAAAGAAAGTTACGTCCAAATAATTTCAAGTAGCGAATCTGTTAATGACGGTATAATTACGGTATAAGACCCTATGATATAGGCTACTAATTGACGTTGGGTTGTTGTTGGGTTTTTTTTCAAGAAAATAATGGAGACATATTCTTTTGCAAAAAATTACAATTATTTGTTATTTTAAGCTTTTCATTTCATTACTTCTTCATATAAATGTCTCCCCAGACCCTCCTTAAATGCGTTTCCAGTGTTGTAGATCTAAAAAAAAATCCGTGGGAACATGCCCCCGACCCCCTAGAAAAGGTAGCGAGTAGCGAGTCTGTTAAATAAAAAATTACGGTAGGTATCAGACCCTATTATATACTGATTGACGTGGGTGGGTGGGGGTTGTTTTATTTTGTTTGCTTTTTTCTCAAGAAAATATATGCAGACATATTCCTTTGCAATAAAATAAAATTGTCCGGTTTTTAAGCTTTTCATCTCATTAATTTTTCGTATAAATGTCTCCCCAGAACCTCGTTAAATGCGTCTCCAGTGTTGTAGAACTCAAAATTTTCCCGGGGGAGCATGCCCCCGGACCCCCCTAGAAAAGGTATGCCTACACTTTCATTTTGGCCAAGCTACGCCCCTGTCAACCATGGACGACCATCCATCGGTAGCCAATGTGGGTCTCCTATTGGATATGTTGTTGTAGATCTATGTCCATAGACATTTAATATGACAAACAGTGAAGAACCAGATGAGTCCTGCACTTTGTCTTATATTATCATGGAGGAAGTATACCCTGGAGAAGAATCATATACACAATCTGCATTTTCCCGAAAATGTTGTCGTCCAATACCTGTATGCGCGATAACGCTTAATCGATCGATAATTCAACTGCATCGGTACGCCGATAGCGGGCTATCGCGTTTTTTATCGTGTTGAATGGTTACCTAATGTTAGTTTAAGTTACATAAAATCCTTAATTTTTACCCGATTTTCATTATAATGATCTTAAAAGAAGGCTAAGATATTTATCTTTCACTTGTGAAAATAACATAATCTAATTTTTACATTGATCATTTTTATGGCGAGTTAAAGAGCGGTTACCAAATGAATTTGCCGATAAAAGGGAGCAAGCTTCCTCCATGATATTATGTACCAGAGAATAACAAGTAATATCTTTAAAAAAGATATTCGGCGGAATGAGTGGTTGAACTAAGGCTATATAGATGGGTGTGCAAAATTGAATTAAATTGAGGTTTTCAAAGAATATATATCCTTGCTTCTTGTCAATTCGCCACTTCTTGTCAATTCGCCACCTAAGCAAAACTTAGAATCCCGTCACGAGCAGGCTACTGAGGATGTCCGAAAACTACAGAGGATATCCGAATACTAGGACAGTTTCACTAAGGAAGATTTTAAGCGCCGAAAATGCGATAGAAACAGGAAAAATAACAATAATTCACAAAAAGTTTCAAATCAAAGGACATGTTGGTAATTTTAACTCTACATGCCCGTTGTTACTTTTTTATTGTAAAGTTGTAAAAGTTATTATTTACTTTTAGAAAATTAAATATTTCAAAATCATTAAAAAATGTTCAAATTTCATGAAACAAACTATAACATACTCGCAGAGCCTACATTGACCTAATTATCGAACGACCAATCAGAGATGGCGAATTGACAAGAAAGCATCCCGGTGATCCAGAGCAATGACCTCGTTCGAAAACGGTTCAGTTATTTACATTTGTATTTATTTCACAAGTTTTATTTGTATATATTCGTGTTATTGAAGGTTTAGTTCAGAATAAGATCTGTGAACAAGTAAGAAATGTTCCATCAGAAAGCGCATGCGCGAAAAATATAGCTATGGGTGGCGAAAACACAGGTAAACAGGCTATCTTGGATTGAAAAGCAAAAAATACAAGTATTCAATTGAAACAGTAACTTTTATTTAAAATGCAAAACTATCATGTACAGAAATGCAAAACAAAACAATAATTTAACTCATATCCTAGCTACTGGTAGGAGATCCTCACATTAATCTATTGTTCCATTCATAGAGTTTCTTGAAACAAACTATATATAGCATACACAAATGTACAGATACAACAATCTACTGTACTTCACTCTTGTAAATAATGATGAAACAACACAATTGTGTTTAACTCACTTGAGGCTATTCATATATAAAATATTGCTTTTAATGTATGACAAATGTGTACAAATAGTTAACAATTAAAACAAATTGGTTGTAAACAATTACGAAACACCTAGCTTCCTCTGTATATCTATAAATAGATTTAAGATCATATCTTAAAATAGAAGCATAATTTTGTCAACAGTGGAAACTTCTGTGGCCTAATTCATCAGACCAGTGTAGTAAACAGCCAGCCTGTATCTCTAAATTTTACACCCACAGTCCACATCATGTAAAACTGTAATGGGACATAAACCAGCCTACAGGGCTCCAGATAAGAGTGAGTAAACTAAACAAATCACATTTTTTCACCTCTTTTAGCACCAAACCATATGGTATTACCACTCATTTTGATTGTCTTGAAGAGACAATTCATATGTATAGTGACACCACAGGGTTTAATGCACAAATAAAGATTTTAAGTTTTGAAACAATTCCCTTATCTGGAGCCCTGGCTACTATCCAATCAGACTATTCAGTTTCAACAGGTGCTCTTAATTCTAAATTTCTGATCAAATATTATTGGTTGAAATGTGTGGCCAAATATAAAGTGTGTCTAAATAGAAAACAGTCAGCTCCGCCGAAAAAAGGAACAATTCTGACTAGGGTCTGGACTGCCCCGAAAGACCGCGACTATTAGAATTGCCTACAGTTTAAATTCCTTTCCGTTTTTAACTCTACTTTCTGGTCAAAACTACACATTCCGACAATTGAGAAATAAAGTACGCTGGTTGTCGTTCCTGATTTTGCTCTCGCATGTGAAGTATAGTCGGCGAACTGTCAAATTGTAAACATTTCTGGTTACCTATTCCATTCTCCTGTATTTCCGTTCCCCGACCTTAGCGAAATATATTGCCAATATATTGTTGGTATGTAACTCTTTCTTATTTGACTGTCATAGTTGACGGGTATAGCAAGATTGTTTTGTCAGCAGACTTGACCGAAATTTGAAATGGTTTACGACATCTCTTAGTTTCCTATTTTAAGGCATCATAAAACCAGGAACGTAGATTATAGAGGGACTGGTTACTTGCTATCTAATCGGGTAGTTGGTAACGGGTCAAATCGGCCCAAAACCAAATCGGACCCGAGTCAAATCGGCCCAAAACCAAATCGGACCGGGTCAAATCGGACCGGGTCAAATCGGCCCATTTTTTGAATTAGTGTCAAAACAGAAAAAAGTGATTATGCCTCGTTACGTTATATCACTCTTTGACCGTTACATGTGTTATGTGTGTGACTAAAGTTACATCAGTGATACATATCAGTGACAAATGAAAATGAAGAATTGAAATTAAACCAAAACAATTAATGCTGCCCCTACGTGAATTGATTTAGTGTAACAATAATGCAATGCTATTCAGAAATTGTGTAAATTGCAAGTCAACGAGGATATAGTAAAACAAGAAACACACGACGGCAAACACACATTTTAACGTGTATACAATACCATTTTTGATATAGGTCGGGAACAGATAGATCTATAAGTTAAGTTAACCACCTGATATCTAAAGATGTCATCTGCAAGTGTTGTCTGCTTTTATTTCTCAAAGTTTATTTTGTGTTTTCACATCCTAAAAAAGTTTTGATTCTAGTCAGAAACCGTATAACGCGTCTCATGAGGATCAAAACTGTTGGTAGATAACGACATACCGGGAGTAAGACAGTGAAGTGATTACTGGTTAACTAACTGTCACAACAACATGTCAAACATCAATTAACACCTTTACTGCAAACAAACAAATATAGTCGCTGTAATAACACATTTGGCGACACACTGGGCACTTTTGTGCATAGCTGATTGTAGGGTTTGTATTATTACATAATTTTACATAATATTAGTGCCTACATATATCTTATTGATCTGCTGTATTAAAAGCAACTGACAACTTTGAAAACAAAGCCCAGCGTCTAATCAGGATCCAAACTATGTTTGTAAATTTTTGATATGCGACGATATTTTCAAATACAAATGGACTCTGCATTCCATATCTAATCAAAATCCAAACAATTTGACACTCTTTGCAATATTTTCTGTCCCAACTTAAAAAAACTGAACCAATAAATCAAATTCAGTCAATAAAGACATATCCCGCTATATCTTCATATTGGGCCGATTTGACCCGGCATTATTGGGCCGATTTGACCCGGCATATTTTTGGGCCGATTTGACCCGGTCCGATTTGACCCGGGCCGATTTGGTTTTGGGCCGATTTGACCCGGATTCGGGTAGTTTATCGATTTATCTCTGTCTTCCCTTTCGCCGCGGTAGATAAGCGGGTGTTGCCGTTTTGGGTAGGTAAGCCTCTTGCCGCTACATTTTTAGATGACTGATAAGCTCATTTCAGTAATTAATGTGTGCAGTTCTGTACGGCGTGTCCAAGTAAACCAATATTTGTCACTTATTCAGTCAATTATTTTTTTCCATTTCGGCTGTCATGCAGCCCATTTATTGTGTCCCCGTCATAGGTGAGAGAAGGTCGGGGACCCATCCTCATACCCACCTCACATTAGTCATATTATATCATTTACAAAGCAACATAAAAGAAGGCTTTCCGACCCTTTTGGTGTTAAATATTTTTCTTGAGTATTGTTTTAACATATATGTGATTTTCAAGAAGTATTTTTGAATAATGATTATAAATATTTTTCAAATTTATTAGATTTTGTCTTGTTATAAAACACAAATAATGAAGACCCAGGACCAACCACCACTTCCATGAACTGCATAGTTATGCTCTGGGACTGTACTATTTGTCTATATTGGCACCAAAAGCGTCGACACTTACATGCTGTAAACAATAAACACTAGACTTAACTACAAGGGGTTTTTCAATTTTTTAAATTGATGCTTACTCAAAAATAGACTTGCCTATCTAAAAGTAAAGAAAAATGTGCAAGTTGAACAAAAGTTTGTCTGACCTCCAGAAGGGTTTCCATGTAAAGCATAAAGCATATTTTTCTTTTCAGCAATATTTTTGTAACTAATGAATACAAGTTTTATATATCAACCTGATTTCCTAATTAATGATATTAATAACAACAAAAGTCTTTTAAGATGATAGCGCCCCTCTATATATAAAATGCAATATGTCTAAATACATGTATAGGTTTTCCATCTAATTTGACTGTAAAGGTTGAAGTTATTTATATACATTTATAATATATCTCAGAAAATTAGATTGGTCACAGTCAAGGTCAATGAGAGGTCAAGGTCAAATAGGTATATGTCAGCTGAAAGGTCTTGTCACAAGCGGTTATATTTCCAACTACACGTATCAAGGAGATCCATTGACTAATAAGGGAGTAATGGCCAATCTTGGAATATTTTTGGAAATTAGCTTCAAGGTCAAGGTTAAAAAGTATATATCATCCTAGAAGTGTTCTCCAAAGGGATGGTGTATCCAAGATTGAAATATATCACTTCAGTAATGGAGAAGTTATGCGCAGTGTTTAAGTTTCAGACTTGATGACTGATAGTTAGACAGACTGATTGACAAGCAGATCAAACACTATAATTATGCCGCGCTTCGGTGCTAAAAAGAAATCTAAGGTATAGAAAGTAGGGGGGACCTGCAAATATTATATATGTTCTGACGAATATTTGGGCAAAATAGTTGTTATCAAAACATTAGCTTTGGCTAAACTCAATCATTTAATTCTAGGCATACCTAACCCACCTCAAGAAAAAATCAATAAAATACAAAATCTATTCTTTAAGTTTCTATGGGACAAGTCAAATGACAAGGTAAAACGGAGCATCATAACGCAAGACTACAAATTTGGTGGGCTCAAAATGATTCAAATGAACACTTTCATATATAGTTTAAAATTAACCTGGTTGCGAAGATTGTCTCTTACGAACAATAAATTCAACCATATGGCTGAATGCTCTTGCAAAGCCCTCCATGATATTTACAAATATGGCTCAGATTTTATCAAATGTCAGTTACAACCAGATTTGAATCCGTTTTGGAAAGATGTTCTGCTAAGTTATAGTAAATTGTCTGTAAGTATAAATACCCTAAATGAAAACCAAATTGCCTCTATTAATTTATGGTATAACCCAGATATTAAGGTCGGAGGTTCTAGTGTTTGTTATAGAAGATGGGTTGCAGCAGGGATAGTGTTCATAGGAGATCTTATAAAATGCAATGGTGAACTATACACATACGGAGAATTTGCTTTAAGATTTAATGCAAACACAAATTTTATTGAATATAATGGGCTAATTCGCTCAATTAAACGCTTTCTTGAAAGTAAAAGAATATACTATTTACCAAACAAGAATTTCAACTTATTATTACCTGTCAATCTAGCAATTATAAATTCTGATAAAAAAGGTTGTAGGGCAATTTACAAACAACTAAGTAAAAATGAAGAATATCCAAAAACTCTACAAAAATGGAAAGAGGAAATGTTACACATTCCAAATTCAGTCATCTTTAACAATGAGTCAATTTACAGCAATGTTTTTAAGACCACTAAAGACTCCAAATTACAATGGTTACAGTATAGAATAAATCATCAATTTCTAGGAACAAATTATCTGTTGAAGAAAATGAATATGTTGGCAGACGATGCCTGTACCTTTTGTAATAATGCTCCAGAAACACTACTTCATCTTTTTTGGAACTGTAATATCAGCAAAACTTTTATTCAGTCAATTTTTGCAAGTGTTATTAAATCGAGTGAAACAATCCTCAAAATAGACATTAAATAGCTTAAAATACCGAATCTCTCCATACCTCCAGAGACGTACATAAATAATCAATTTCTATAGTTCCCTTTGTGTACAGCTCCCAAGTTAATTAATCCGTAATTGAACAATAACACAATGAACCATCTTCAACACCTCTAGACTTGAATACCTAACACCGGCTAGGCCGTTACGTCACTGTAAATGATTTTTCCAGATGAATGTGTTCACAATCTAATTTAAACGCGCAAGCGTCAACAGTTAGTACACACACAAATTAGCTGCTCTAGATAACCGCGAGATGTGTAGATTATTTCTCCCAAAGATTAACACTGACCTGTGTTTTAGTGTCAATTCACCAGGCTTGAAATTGAATTTCTGTGAATCTGGATTTCTGTTTAAAGTTACGATTACAATTTATTTTGTATATTGATACAGAATAGGAGATAAGACAGCATTCGCGGGAACTTATGCTGCGATATTTAAGCCCGCATAACTCGACAGATGGCTGCGAATATACGGTAATTATTATAATTGGTATTCTCTTGTGGTGTGTTTGTTTAATATTAACCTGGTTAGTTATCAGTGAAATTATTAAGTAATTAACGTTTCTCATCAATAAATTTTCTAACACGTTCTATAGGACGCTTCACACCTTTCCTTCTGTACGGCATCGCAGCTCATTTTTCAAATTCTGCAAAACATATTTACACAGATTAGATATGCAACCATAAAATAAATGATTATAGATCTACATGATTGCAGACAAAATTTGTAATCATCTCAATAGCAACATCAATTTAACACGAAATAAGCTACTCTTCGTGTATAATAACAAATTACCGATAAGGCGGACCGGGAAATGCCGCCATTTTGTAAACACTGAATCAGCATGATTATGGGCATTTTGCAAAGACAACAACTTCTTTTAAACACAGTACACGATGAATGCAAATAGTTCATGCCACCCTTTATTCTTTTATATATCAGTACACTATGTGATCTTTTCAATCGAGCCTGCAGTTTGGTCACCACAACTAGAATAAAAGTACCTATAACTACTAAATCGAACAAAAACGAGGGATTTTTTGCAAATATGACCAACTTCGCAGGGACAAAAATGTACTTCAAACATATTAAAAAATAAAAATATATACCTCACGCCACCATTTTATGTTTTATCTGTAAATGCTGCGTGTAATAAACCCCCAATTTAGCTCGAGTTAGAAGTTTATACTGTTATAAAATACAACCCAAAAGCTTAACCGCTTATAGCGGCTACACACGTACGAGGGATTTTTTGCAAATATGACCACTTCGCAGGGACAAAAATGTACTTCAAACATATTAAAAAATAAAAATATATACCTCACGCCACCATTTTATGTTTTATCTGTAAATGCTGCGTGTAATAAACCCCCAATTTAGCTCGAGTTAGAAGTTTATACTGTTATAAAATACAACCCAAAAGCTTAACCGCTTATAGCGGCTACACACGTACGAGGGATTTTTTGCAAATATGACCACTTCGCAGGGACAAAAATGTACTTCAAACATATTAAAAAATAAAAATATATACCTCACACCACCATTTTATGTTTTATCTGTAAATGCTGCATGTAATAAACCCCCAATTTAGCTCGAGTTAGAAGTTTATACTGTTATAAAATACAACCCAAAAGCTTAACTGCTTATAGCGGCTACACGCGTACGAGTAAGATATCGGGTAACACGTTATTTTGCGAGATTCCGCGAGACTCATATCCCTATAATCTACGTTCCTGATAAAACTTATTAAAATATGTTGATATGACGCGTGTGACTGGCTTACGCCATCGCACAAAGCCGGTTCAGGTTGTAAAGAAACTGGTGTCATTATCAGAGACGAAATTTGAGGGAAAAACGGGTAAGTACGGTAAGAACTAAAACAGATTACTACAAGTATTCCTACTTCCCCAGAACTGTCTTCCACTGGAACAAACTGCCACCAGACATTGTGTCTCTACCAAACATAGACCAGTTCAATGCTGCTATCTCCAGCATTGAACATTTTTCACCATAACAACCAACTAAAGAAATCTTTTATACTTTTATCCTTCTAACTTTGTTTTCACAGTTTTTATTCTTTTCTCTTTTACTTTCACTTTATTAACACTCTTCACAGTTTGACGCGCGGCATGTGTACGTCCTCGCAAGGGGTTTCACATTAATGGAAGATAGATAGATAGAAGAATATAATGTGAAACTTGGTTTTACAATGTGACCTTGACCTTTGACCTATTTAATAAAAGTTTAAGCAAAAACCTTAACATTGACTAGATACATTGCATTAATAGTACACATGTGCCTTCTATAGGCATGTACCTGACCTTCCTGAGATATTTCCAACAATGCCAACCTGTTTTGCTACTGTGACCTTGACCTTTGATCTACTTTTGTAAAACTCTTTAAATACCTATAACATTTGAACCAATAGGCCTAGTGATTTCTTCTTTTTTTGTAGACTTTTTTAGCAATACCAATATTTTTAGCAAGTGACTTTGACCTTTGACCTATTTAATAAAACTTTAGTAATAATAATAATAAAAATATAAAAACCACCTTGATATTTGGTTATAATTGCATTATTGCACATAGGCCTTTTTATTGTTAGCATGTGCTTCTTTTGCCCGGACCTTTCAGACCATGCCAACATTTTTTGCAATTTTGACCCTGATCTTGACCTTTGACCTACCATTGTAAAAATCATCATATGCCTTTAACATATGAATCAATATGTCTAGGGCTTTCATACATATCTTTCTTGTGTAAAAACCTTTTTCAATTGTACCAATGTGAATTGTTTTTACCATATGACCTTGACCTGTTCAATCAGACTTTAACCAAAAACCTTAACATTGCCTATAGTTCTTGCCCTATAGCATATGGGTCTTTTATACTTGGTATATGCCTTCCTTTTGTTGAGGCCTTCAGGGTTACAACTTACAGATAAGGCGCGTTTTGGGGTATTTTATATTTTACCCAATTAAAATTGTGGAAAAAGCAATTGTTTTTCACAACAAGGAGTAACAAAAAGCAAACAAATGTGGCAAAAAGCAAAGAAATTTTGGAAACCTAATTAATCAGAATATGAATGATACCCAATTACGAAAACTGCTAATACCCAATAAAAATTGCAAAAACCCAATTCTGTAAAATATCAATTCCTCTCTTCCTCCCTCTCTCTCTCTCAGCCACAAATAGCCTGCGATGGGACCACCATATCACTGAAATATGTAACAAAGCCAACAGAACTATAAGCTTTCTTAGAAGAAACATTAACCTAACATCTAAAACAATAAAAGAACAAGCCTACTTCACCCTTGTACGGCCCTTAGTTGAATATGCCAGCTCTGTGTGGGACCCATATACAGAAACAAATATACATAAAGTCGAAATGGTCCAGCGACGGGCAGCCAGATATGTCATGAATCGACAACGCAACACATCTAGTGTCAGTACAATGCTTCACACACTGAACTGGAGATCCTTGCAAAATAGGAGAAAAGATACTAGGCTGTGTATGCTGTACAAGATAGACAGGAATATTGTTGCGATCACCAAGGACAATAGGCTTGAACCCCTTAACCGCAAGACCCGCCATGACCACAGTCGTGCCTTCAAGCTCCTGACTACCCGCATCGATGCCGGGAAGATGTCTTTCTTCCCTCGAACAGTACGGGACTGGAATGCACTACCCCCTGACATCGTCGATGCGGATAGCCTCGATGCCTTCAAGGCACGGGTGGCTGTACTTTATCACCTAAAATTTCCCGAAGCCCATGACTGCGCATGTAAATCACCTATCACCGAGCATAATCTTCAGTCAGTTGAAGGAGGCTCGTATACGGCAGAAGCAGAAGTAAATACCTAATTGCATCAAAACCTTATCTGTAAGTTAACCCTGGACCTTTTTAGCCAATGCCAATTTTTTTTCACTTGTGACCTTGACCTTTGACCTACTTTTGCAATAATCTTTAAATGCCTATAATATTGGAACCAACAGACATATAGGGCTTCCATTTTTATTGTTTGTATCATTCTTGTCTTAAGACTTTTCAAGCAATATCAATGTTTTTCAAATGTGTCCTTGACCTTTGACCTATTTTTTCAAAAAGTCATTAAATGCTAGTAACAATGAAACCAATAGCCTTAGGGCTTCCATACTTAGTATGACAATGCCAACACCTTTGCCCTTCTAACCAGGATTGTTACCTTTGACCTACTTTTACAAAATATTTGAAATGCCCATTACATTGGAGCCAGTAGGCCTAGGGTTTCCATGCTTGGTATGTATCTTTCGTAAGAGATTTCCAACCCTAACAATGCTTTTACCATGTGTCCTTGACTTTTGATCTCCTTTTGCAAAAACCTTTACATGCAAATAACATTGGAACCAATAGGCCTAGGCTAGGGCTTCCATACTTGGTATGACCATGCCACCAGCTGTTTAACTTTATACTGTCATGGATATGCATAATAAGAAATATTTTCTATATTCTAACATATGGTAGCTTAAAGCAGGCTGTAAGTAAAGCAGAATGTGCCTTAAGGCACATTCTGCTTTACTTTCAACCTGCTTTAAGTGGTCACTTTTCATAAAAACTAAAAATGTTATATTTAGTGAAGGGTTTATCTGCATTTTACTTCTGATAATAGTAACAGAGTGAAACATTGGATCTAGCCGATACTCTGAGACTCATGCAGTTATTGGATGAACGGATCAAACCTACTTGAAACTGTTATTACAATGTTCTCTGTAGCATGCAGCAGTGGTTTCATATGCAGGGAATATTGATTGCTTGTAAGACAGTTTAATCCTGAAACCCAATTAATAGTCCACCTGTTGTGTGTTGAGTTATTATACCCCCTCAAACGAAGTTTGGGGGGGTATACTGGAGTCACCATGTCCGTCCGTCCGGTCGTCCGTCCGCGCCACTAAAGTGGGTTAGAGGGCCAGATAACGGTAAACATAACAAAAGAAGACAATGGAGTTCATTCCGTAACAATACACTAAGGGGCCGTGGCCCGTTATTCGAGCAAAAGAAAATAACAAAAGAAAAGGCCCTCTAACCCATTTCGGTGGCGCGTCCGTCCGTCCGTCCGGCTTGTCCGGAGCATAACTTCTAAAGTATAAGAGCTATTGACTTCAAACTTCATATACAGATAGAAAGACTGTCAACTGTGAACAGTGATCATTTTTAGCTCACTTGAGCTAGCTCAAGGTGAGCTTTTGCAATGCTTGAACGTCCGTCGTGCGTCGTCCCTCATCCGTCGTGCGCCGTGCGTCGTCAACAATTTAAGTGTTTACACTCTAGAGGCCACAATATTTATCCAATCTTTCTCAAACTTGCTCAGATGGTATATTGTCATAAGAGTTCGAATGAGGTTGATTATGATTGAAATCGGACAAATAGGTCAAGGTTATCTACCTTTGAATTGCTGAAAATGCCATATTTAACAGTGTTAACACTCTAGAGGCCACTATATTTATCCAATCTTTCTCAAACTTGCCCAGATTGTATATGACCATAAGAGTTCGAATGAGTTTGATTATGATTGAAATTGGACCAATAGATCAAGAGTTATCTACCTTTGAATTGTTGAAAATGCCATATTTAAGGGTGTTTACACTCTAGGGGCCACTATATTTATCCAATTTATCTAAAACTTGCTCAGTTTGTATATGACTATAAGAGTTCAAATGAGTTTGATTATAATTGAAATCAAACAAATAGGTTGAGAGTTATCTACATGTACCTTTGAATTGCTGAAAATGCCATATTTAAGGGTGTTTACACTCTAGAAGCCACAAATTGTATCCAATATTTCTCAAACTTCTCCTGATTGTATGTGACCATTAGAGTTCAGATGAGTTTGATTATAGTTGAAATCAGATCATAGGTCGAGAGTTAAGTATAGTTGAAATCAGATCAATAGGTCGAGAGTTATCTACCTTTGAATTGCTGAAAATGCCATATTTAACAGTGTTTAAACTCTAGAGGCCACAATCTTTATCCAATCTTTCTCAAACTTGCTTTGATTGTATATGACCATAAGAGTTCAGATGACTTCGATTATGGCTGAAATCGGACCAATAGGTCAAGAGTTATCTGCCCTTGAATTGCTGAAAATGCCATATATAATAGCGTTTACACTCTTGCAACTACAGTTTTCAATGGATTTTTGTTATACTTGCACACTAAGTAAGTAAGTATATAGCTATAAGTTCTTGAAGGACTGCAACTATTGTTGAAATCTAATCGTTTTGGCAATAGTTATCTGCCCTTGATATACTTTGAAATGCTAGAAAAGGCTTCATTTCAGTATTGTTTAGGCTCTAGTTATCTGCCCATGATGTACTCTACTATACCAGAATTATGAGGTTGTATTCCAAAATTGTTTACTTGCTATACTACAAATTTGAATGGATTTAGAAAAAAACGGGTGAAACAGAAAGTTAAAGCTTATAATTAGGCTTCAGTACAACTGGTGAGCGATATCAGGGCCTTCAGGCCATCATTCTTGTTTGTTTTCCTGCTAATTACCAGGATTCCGCCTTACTAGGTGGAATTTTTTTGCAAATTTCAAGCCCTATTCTCCCTAAGAGCTGTTCTTTCTCTATTGCAAGTCATAGACGGAAAACGCTTAAGATTCCGGGCGTATTCCTGCTAAGTTCCAGGCATACTTTTTCGTACAGGCACCTCCACTGAAGAAAATAGTTCCAATTTATACAGTCATAAATTTCTATCATAAGAAATATTTTCTTTATTCTAGTAGATCATGATAGGTTAAAGCAGGCTGAAAGTAAAGCAGAATGCGCCTTAAGGCGCATTCTGCTTTATTTTTAACCTGCTTTAAGTGGTCACATATCTTTTATACTAGAAACAGGCTATGGGGTAATGGGTTAAAGGAAATAGAAGAAGAGCTGTCACTTGTCTTTTACACAATCAATTAGCCTTCTTTTTAGCTCACCTGATCCAAAGGCTCAAGGTGAACTATTGGGATGGCCCTGTGTCCGGCGTCGTTAACAATTGCTTCAAATGACATCTCCTCATATACCGCTTGACAGATTTCAACAAAACTTTACAGAAATGTTTCTTGGGTCAAGCTGTTTCAAATTTGTACAAAGAATTAAAAACAATGCAGAACTCTGGTTGCCATGTCAACCAAAGTGAAAAAATAAGGAAATCTTTAAAAATCTTCTTGTCAAAAACTGCAAGGGCTAGGGCTTAGATATTTGGCACACAGTTCAAACCACTTCTTCTCTGAAACTAATATGGCTAGAGCATTGATACTCGGCATGGTGACACTTCTAGATGTCCTTTACATATTTTGTTCAAATGGTTCCGGTCGGTTGCATAAGTAGGTCACAGGAGCTAAAAATAGATTTTTTCAATGAAAACTTAAAAAATCTTCTTGTCTGAAACTACAAGGGCCAGAGCTTAGATATTTAGCACATAACATCATCTACAGGTCCTCTATCAAATTTGTTCAAATTATGTCCCTGGGGTCAAAATTGGCCCCGTCCCGGGGGTCACAGTTTTACATAGAGTTATATAGTGAAATTTTCAAACGTCTTCTTATCTGTAACTAATATGACCAGAGCTTTGATATTCATCATGATGACACTTCTAGATCTATGTCCTTTAAATATTTTGTTCAAATGGTTCCGGTCGGTTGCATAAGTAGGTCACAGGAGCTAAAAATAGATTTTTTCAATGAAAACTTAAAAAATCTTCTTGTCTGAAGAGCTCTACAAGGACCAGAGCTTAAAAAAATCTTCTTGTCTAAAACCCTAGTACCCTGATCTTAGATATTTGGCACATATCATCGAATACTGGAACTTTGCCCCTCCGGCCTTTTGCCCCTTCGTCAAAAATCGCAACACGGAACTTTGCCCCTTCCAACACGGACTTTTGCCCTTTCCAACACGGACTTTTGCCCCTTTCAGTTTTTTGAAAGGACGGACTTTTGCCCCTTCCCTATTTTGGCACGGACAGAATAATGTTTTCTTTTCATCTCGTCATTTTGGTCAAACAGACAAAGTAATTAGCAAACAACTTTATTACCAATCATTATTATCAATCAAATTTAACTGAAATCGAATCACTGCAGCAGTCGCTGCTTTGATGTTAACTACATATATAGGTGTTGATTGCTAATTAAAGAGTGATAACTACCTTAAATGTGAACTGTTTGCAATAATAAGAATTAAAATGTTTACGTTGTGTGACTGTCGGTGAAATTGTCCTTTTATCTTTTACAATAGAGACTCACGCGAGAATAAAGCGTGATAGCGATAATAATGATTACATGAGTTTTACGTTCACCTCAACACTAAATCGGGAAAGGATTACCGAAATCTTAATTCAAATGTAAGAAATTGGAAATTTAAAAGACAATAATACTATATAAATCAACCTTTCAATATGGAAGGGGCAATATTTGACATTTCGATACAGAAGGGGCCAAATTCCGTTATGGAAGGGGCAAAATTCCGTGTATGAAATAACGGGAAGGGGCAAAAGTCTGTGTGCGTAAAATCAGGAAGGGGCAAAGTTCCGTGTTGCTGTTTTTGAGGAAGGGGCAAAAGGCCGGAGGGGCTATATAAGGCCGTTTACCATAGCATCATCTACAGGGCCTCTATCAAGATTGTTCAAATTATGCCCCTTGGATAAAAAATGACCCCATCCTGGACATAAGTCATTATCTCCATTTTGTCAGTGATTCTCAGGTGAGCGAAATATGCCTCATGGGGCTCTTGTTAGAGGTTGTTATAGAGAGGTTTTACTGTACCTGTCAGTTTGACATCCTGCATTCTAAACTGATAATTGTTTGTCTTTCTCGCATGTCATATATAATGATCTGAGAAATAAAAGTTATTGTTGTTGTTTGGTTAATCTAATCACAAAGTCTCAATATTGTTACACTACAAAGCTGTGAAAGTAATAATCAGTCAGGGCTGCCATTTCTCTGGATTTTTCCTAAATCTTCGGATTTTTAGCTCACCTCCTGAGCTTTTGTGGTCAGTCAATGTCCGGCGTCCGTCGTCGTGCGTTGTGCATTGTGCGTCGTGCGTTGTGCGTCAACAATTTCTTCAAACATCTTCTTCTCCAAAACCACTTGCTTGATTGCAACCAAACTTCACAGGAATGTTCCTTGGGTCAAGCTCTTTCAAAGTTGTTCAAAGAATTTGAAACCATGCAGAACTCTGGTTGCTATGGCAACCAAAGTGAAAAAATAAGGAAATCTTAAAAAATCTTCTTGTCACAAACCACAAGAGCCAGAGCTTAGATATTTTGCACATAGCATTACCTATAGGTCCTCTATCAAAGTTGTTCAAATTTTGCCCCTGGGGTCAAAATTGGCCCCGCCCCCGGGCTCAACGTTTTACATAGAGTTATATTGTGAAATGTTCAAACATCTTTTTCTCTGAAACCAATATGTCCAGAGCTTTGATATTTAGCATGGTATTACTTCTAGAGGTATTTGACTTATGTTGTTGAATCGGTTCCGGTCCGTTGCATATCTTGGCACCGAAGCTAAAAACAGATTTTTTTTCCATGAGAACTTAAAAAATCTTCTTGTCTGAAACCATAGTACACTTAGCTTAGATATTTTGCACATAGCATCGTCAACAGATCCTCTATCAAAGTTGTTCAAATTTTGTCCCTGGGGTCAAAATTGGCCCCGCCCCGGGGATCACAGTTTTACATAGAGTTATATAGTGAAATGTTCAAACATCTTTTTCTCTGGAACCAATATGACCAGAGCTTTGATATTTGGCATGATGTAACTTTTAGAGGTCCTTCACATATATGTGTGAATTGGTTCTGGTCTGTTGCATATCTGGGTCACAGGAGCTTAAAATAGATTTTTTCAATGAAAACTTCAAAAATCTTCTTGTCTGAAACCATAGTACACTGAGTTAAGATATTTTGCACATATCATCGTTTACAGGTCCTCTATCTTAGTTGTTCAAATTTTGCCCCTGGGGTCAAAATTGGCCCCGCCCTGGGGGTCACCTTTTACAAATCTTCTTTTCTGAAATCACGTGACCCATCCTAGTGTCACCATTGTCAGGTGAGCGATCAAGGGCCATTCTGGCCCTCTTGTTTTCTAGTACATGGTACTTAAAGCAGGCTGAAAGTAAAGCAGAATGCACCTTAAGGCGCATTCTGCTTTACTTTAAGCCTGCTTAAGTAGTCACATGCCAACAAAACTAGAAATAGGCAATGGGGTAAAGGTACGATATGTAAAATCACACTTGAAAAATGCAAATTTGGAAATCTTAGAATTTTTCATGTCAACTTATGGCAGCCCTGCAGTCTCACCTAACTTGGGTGAAATACAGATCATTGTTAATTATCAGTCAATTTGACACTAGCCCCAGGGACTTAAGATATGTGTATAATAACTAAGTTTCTATGTCCAGGCATCATTCAGACTCTCACAGTGCAGTTGAATTCTATTTCGACAATGCTATTGGTCGTCGATAAAAATGAGATGTGGCCCCGCGCATGCGCAGCAGCAGTGGCATTTACGTTATGGCGGCAGGTTTACTTGCGAAGAATCGCTGCAGTTTTATCCTTGGATAATTAACTATTTTTATTGCGTGTTCGAGGTGTCCATAGTGGCCATCGGCACGGGAACTGTTCAGTGTCAATTTTGGACCTGAGGTTTTTAGTTGTCAGTTGTTATTACGGCTGATATTGTGTTTTTTTCTGTGAACATCGTACAGAACCACAAGGTATTCAATATGGCGGACGCTTCGCCCGCAACCCAAACTTCGACTACGAGTGCAAAAGCTAGTGGTTCAGGTGGAAAGTCTACTAGTTCTACTTCTAGTGGCACTGGGAAATCTACTAAAAAAAACAACAAAAAAACAAACAGCATCGACATCGTCGGGAAAAGGAAAGACAGTATCTGACTCAGATCTTCAATCTAAAATCTTGTCGGCGCTGACCGACATAAAAAATCAGCAACAAACAACCGATCTGAAGTTTTCAGAACTAGTTTCAAGGGTATCAGCCTTGGAAGATATGGACTACTCAGTCTCAAACTCCCAAAAGAGACCGTGAAGATAGTTCGCGGTTTACTCAGATGACGAAACGTCTGAAGGGACAGGTAAATTTGGGCCCTCCTGTACAGGAAACCCTTGCAGCCAACATCAATGATGTTTTCATTCATGGATTGAAAGAGGAGGAGTATTCGGATATGATTAAGGAGGAGTCTCTGCCTCGACCTGAAAATTGTGAGGCCCTACAGACAGTAAAATGTAACAAAATAGTTTGGGATTTTCTACCACCAAACTCAAAGTTTGTAGACAAAAAACTATAGAACACTGAAACTTCAATGATAAAGGCGGCAATTTTGATTGCTCAAGCTGCAGATTCTATGGCCAAGGCAGAGGATCAGATTAAAGAGGTGGGCATTGACATAAGTTCCCCATTAGACAGTTGTCAAGATGCTTTGTCTCTGTTGGGACATGCAAATAAGCAGCTAAACATGACACGACGAGAGACCCTCAGGCCGGAAATGAGAAGACCATATTCCTCATTGTGTTCTTCAACACAGCCATATAATGAGTGGCTGTTTGGTGACATTGAGAAGTCTGCCAAAGAAATAGAGGACACAGCAAAAATTGGACATAAAATCCAACATGAGACCCGTCCAGTTAGGGGAAGACCCATGTTTCGTGGCCGTTCTTTGCGAGGTCGCAGTTTCTCTGGACATAGATCTCCACTCTCATCTTTGGACTATGGGAGAACTGGATCCCAGTTTCAGGATCAAAAAAAAAACTTGGTGAGAAGGACCCAGGGCCCTCCTCGACCACCTTTCAGAAAACATTAACTGTTTCTGAGGTAAGAAAAAATTCTTGCATAGATTTTGTAGGAGGTCAGTTGAAAGATTTTTCCTCAGCATGGAAACAGATTACACAAGATCCAAAAATACTTGATATAGTAGAGCATTGTCATTTTGATTTCTGTGATTTACCCCCTATTCAAGAGCAATTTTCTCAGCATAAATTTAATCATAAACAGGAACAGTTTGTTGAGACTGAAATCAAAAAATTACTGAGACAGAGGGTCATAATTGAAGTAGATTATCACCCTCGACAATTTCTGTCGCCTATATTTTTACGGGCAAAAAGAAAACCAGGAGAGTATCGCATGATACTAAATTTGAAAAAATTGAATGCATATTTTCCTTATGAACATTTTAAAATGGAAAATTTTGAAAATGCTATTGAATTGGTTTCCAAAGACATGTATTTTGGATCTATTGACATTAAAAATGCATATTATAGCATTCCTATAGCTGAAGAGCAACAAATTTATTTTCGTTTCATGTGGGGAGGAAAAATCTTTCAGTTTGTTTGTATGCCAAATGGTGTGTCACCAGGACCTAGGTATTATACAAAGTTGATGAAGCCTGTGTATGCAAAATTGCGAACAGATGGGCATTTGAGTACAGGTTTTATTGATGACAGTTTACTTGGTGGTACATCAAAAGAAAAATGTTCTGTAAATATACTATCAACTTCTGATCTCATGACTGCTCTTGGTTTTATGCTAAATTGGGACAAAAGCATTGTTATACCAACTCAGATCATCACTTATCTAGGAAATGTTATTGATTCTAAGAAGATGATAGTTTATTTACCTGATGACAAGAAGCAAAAAATCAGAGAAGAATGTTGTAAAATGTATGCATGCGGAACTGCTAATATACGCACTGTAGCTCATGTTATTGGTTTGCTCGTGTCGAGTTTTTCTGCTGTGGAACTGGGAAAATTACATTACCGTCAATTAGAAAAAGAAAAATCTCTAGCATTAAAAGAATGCAAAGGCAATTTTGATGCAGTCATGGATATTTCTCTTTCTATGAAATCAAAGTTACAATGGTGGATTAATAATATTCATTCCCAGTTTAGGAAAATTCGTAGAGAAAATCCTTCTGTGATTATTCACACTGACAGTAGCCAGTCTGGCTGGGGTGCAAAATTAGGGCATGAGACAATCGGTGGCCATTGGTTAGAAAATGAACAAGAGTACCATATAAATGCGTTAGAAATGTTAGCAGTTCTATTTGCTCTACAGGCTTTCAAACATTTGATAAAAGGAGAGTATATTAAAGTTTTCAGTGACTCCACTACCACAGTCAGTTACGTTAACAACTTTGGAGGGGTAAAGTCTTACGATTGCAATCAAATTAGTCAAAAAATATGGCAATTTTGTATTGAAAACGACATGTGGATTATTTGTGCTCACATACCAGGCACAGACAATGTGGATGCTGATCATAGAATGGTCATTGGATCAAAATTCCTTTAACAATGTTTGTCTAAAATATGGCAAACCCTCCATAGACTTGTTTGCTACTAGACTGAATAGGAAAGTTGATAAATACTGTTCATGGAAACCAGATCCAGGATGCAGCTTTGTTGATGCTTTCAGCATTGATTGGGGAACATTTGACTTATGCTATTTTTTCTGCCCTTTCAGTGTTATAGGACGCTGCATCCAGAAGATCAAGACCGACCAGGCTCGGGGTTGGGGAATTTTTCCTTTATGGCCAAAACAACATTGGTGGCCGCTGATGATGGAAACATTAGTAGATTTTCCTCTGATACTACCTCGGAAACGCAGAATGCTAATCCTCACACATTCAGACAAGGTTCATCCGTTAGAACAACAGCTGGTACTGATAGCATGCAAGCTGTTGGGACATCATTTAGAAACCGAGGCTTTTCAACAACAGCTACCAGAGTGTTCATGGCATCATGGCGAACTTCAACAAAACGCGAGTATGAAGTATATATACGCAGATGGTTTTTGTTCTGTGACAAACAAAAAATTGATAGATTTTCAGTTTCTATAAACGAGGTCATAGAGTTTCTTACCGAGGAGTTTCAGCGTGGTTTAGGTTATTCAGCGATGAACACTGTACGTAGCTCTTTGTCATCATTAGGAATTATCGTGGATAAATTTCCAGCCGGAAGTCATCCCTTAGTTACACGATTTTTAAAGGGAGTTTATCATCTTAGGCGACCATGTGCTCGATATACACATATTTGGAATGTGGACTTGGTCTTAAGATATCTACAGAAACTTTCCCCGGCGAAGCAGTTAAGTTTCAAAGATTTGACGTTAAAATTAGTTATGCTAATTGCTCTTGTGAATGCAGCGTGTGTACATACTATCCAGTTACTAACTGTTAAAGGCTACAAGAAGTTGCCTTCTGAGTTCATATTTCAGTTTGATAGTTTCTTAAAACAGAATAGACCTAGTTATAATGTTTCCAATTTGCATTTGAGAAGTTATCCGCCAGATAGGCGATTATGTATATATTTTGTGCTTAAAGAATACTTGAATAGAACAAAGGGAGTACGGACAAGCACAGACAAGCTGTTAATTAGTTATAGAAAACCCCATGGTTCAGTTTCTCGAGATACTATTGCAAGATGGATAAAAGTTGTCATGGCGAGAGCTGGTATTGATATTACTCAGTTTACAGCACATAGTGTAAGAGCTGCGGTTACTTCTAAAGCCAAATTGACTCTACCTATAGAAGAGATCATGCAGAAAGCTGGCTGGACAAATAAAAGCACTTTGCTAAATACTATGACAAGAAAATTGTGCAAGAGAGTTCTTTGCCGGAGGCAGTGCTCAAGATGTAATGGTAGGAATACTTCTTTTTTCTTGTGATCAAGGTTACATCTTGGCATGACCTTGCTTTAAAGTCTCATTTTTATCGACGACCAATAGCATTGTCGAAATAGAATTTAAAAATTAAACGAGTCTTACCTGAAAGACGATGTTTGATTGTAATTTTATGAGACAATGTGTGGGAGGAGATAAAATGCCTCCCTCCCACCCTACTTTCTGGGTTTGGTATATATATTTTTAAATTGGTTTGTCATTTCTTCTTGATCATGCCAAGATGTTTTCTTCAAATACTGCTGCGCATGCGCGGGGCCACATCTCATTTTATCTCCTCCCACACATTGTCTCATAGAATTACAATCAAACATCGTCTTTCAGGTAAGACTCGTTTAATTTTTAAATTATCAACACCAGAAAATTTGTCCAAGGAGGTAGGCCATTTTATTTTCAAAAATGTGAGGGATTTTAAATTGGATTTTTAGCTCACCTGGCACAAAGTGCCAAGGTGTGCTATTTTGATCGTGCTGTGTCCGTCGTCCGTCCGTTCGTTCGTCGTCAACAATTTCTTTAAATGACATCTCCTCCTAAACTGCAAGATGGATTTTAACCAAACTTGGCAGAAATGATCTTTTTATGGTCCTCTTTGAAAGTTGAACAAATGTTTCCGGTCCGTTGCATATCTAGGTCACAGGAGCTAAAAATAGATTGTTTCAATAAAAACTTTAAAAATCTTCTTCTCTGAAACCACAGTACCCTGAGCTTAGATATTTAGCAAAAAGCATCATCTATAGGTCCTCTATCAAGTTTGTTCAAATTATGTCCCTGGGGTCAAAAATGGCCCCGCCCCGGGGGTCATAAATTTACATAGAGTTATATAGTGAAATCTTCAAACCTCTTCTTCTCTTAAACTAATATAGCTAGAGCTTTGATATTTGGTATGGTGTAACTTCTACAGGTACTTTACCAATTTTGTTCAAAAGTTTCCGGTCCGTTGCATATCTAGGTCACAGGAGCTAAAAATAGATCGTTTCAATTAAAACTTAAAAAATCTTATTCTCTGAAACCACAGTACCCTGAGCTTAGATATTTGGCACAAAGCATCATCTATAGGTTCTCTATCAAGCTTGTTCAAATTATGTCCCTGGGGTCAAAAATGGCCCCGCCCTGGGGGTCATAAATTTACATAGAGTTATATAGTGAAATCTTCAAACCTCTTCTCTTTCTTAAACTAATATAGCTATAGCTTTGATATTTGGCATGGTGTAACTTCTACAGGTACTTTACCAATATTGTACAAAAGTTTCCAGTCCTTTGCATATCTAGGTCACTGTGAGGAGCTAAACATAGATTTTTTCGATTAAAACTTAAAAAATCTTCTTCTCTGAAACCACAGTACCCTGAGCTTAGGTATTTGGCACAAAGCATCATCTTCAGGTCCTCTACCAAGTTTGTTCAAATTATGTCCCTAGTGTAAAAAATGACCCTGCCCCGGGGTCACAAATTTATTTAGTGAAATCTTCAAACCTCTTCGTCTCTGAAACCAATTTGGCTAGAGCTTTGATATTTGGCATGGTGTTACTTCTACAGGTACTTTACCAATATTGTTCAAATGTTTCAGGTCCGTTGCATAACTAGGTCACAGTAGCTAAAAATAGATTTTTTCAATAAAAACTTAAAAAATCTTCTCTAGAACCACAGTACCCTGAGCTTAGCTATTTGGCACTCAGCATCATCCAATCAGCAAATGGCACAATCATATTGTCATAATTTCTCAGCTTTCCAAGATACGTTACATTTATATCAATGGCTCCAGGTGAGCGATTTAGGGCCGTATACGGCTCTTGTTTTGGTTACTTTTACCCTAAAGTATACCCCCATAACCTGTTCATGAGACTACTTAAAGCAGGCTGAAAGTAAAACAGAATGCACAGAATGGAAGACACATTTTAAATTACTTTCACCCTATTTTAACTCTTTGAACCCAAGTCATGCATATATGCGTCATTTGCAAACAGCGTACCTCAACCTGTGAGGAGTACACTTGTCCTATGGGGCCCTCTGATCAGGGTCTACACTGTTTGCCATTTTGACACATATTTTGTAAAAATCAACTAGTCAAAAATGAACTAGACTAAATTGAAAATTAGAATTGTCCATTTGAGGTTTTAGGAAGGAAAAGGTTAAACTACAATCCGCTAGGATATAGACATTATTTCTCATATGGCGCATATTTATTCATGGCTGTATAAATTGGAAAATTAAAGGCGTAAAAGGTGTAACATAGATATGTTATGAAAAGTGTCTCACTGTACATGCAAGCTTTAATTCACTATATTGGGCAAGTGTTTTAGATTTCTTGAATACAATTGTTGGGCCAGTGTATATAATTTCTTGGGAACCAGCGGATGTGGTCAAGAGAGCACACTCAACTGCGGTTCCCAGGGTCATTATTCCCAGCCAGACCAAGTCCTTTGGATGAGAATTTATAAACTTAGGTTTGATGTATCATGCAGTGCTTTTCACTAAGAACCAGAGAATTCTGTTGATAATAAGAGTACATTGTGCCCAGGTTTTCTGTATCCGCTCCCAACAGCTAGAATAAAGAAAAAAATTCTTATGAAACATATTTATGACTGTATAAATTGTCATTTATGATTTACATCAGTAGAGGAATAAATTAGAGGCGTAAAAATCATATTTATGGGGTAATGGGTTAAATGCTGATTTTTCTATTTCAGATCTGACGTACATGTATATGGAAAGTCATCTGGAGCAAAAACAAGTAACTCGAGCTATTGCATCAGGCTATGTACAAATAGCAGACCTTTTCAAGTGTGACCTCTGTGAAATGTCATTTAATATGAAAGGAAATTTAGCCATACACATGAGACAACATACAAATGCAAATGTGAACTATATGTGAAAAAGCATTTCATAAAAAAAGCAATATAGGAAAACATGAGCAAACCGGTACATGCAGGAGAGAAACCTTACAAGTGTGACCTGTGTGAAAAGTCATTTAATCAGAAAGGCAGTTTAGTCACACACATGAAGACACATGCAGGAGAGAGACAATACAAGTGTGACTTCTGTGAAAAGTCATTTAATCAGAAAGGCAATTTAGTATCACACAGGACTATACATACAGGAGAGAGACAATACAAGTGTGACCTGTGTGAAAAGTCATTCAATGTGAAAGGCAATTTAGTCACACACATGAAGATACATACAGGCGAGACACCATACAAGTGTGACCTGTGTGAAAAGTCATTTAATCAGAAAGGCAGTTTAGTCACACACATGAAGACACATGCAGGAGAGAGACAATACAAGTGTGACTTCTGTGAAAAGTCATTTAATCAGAAAGGCAATTTAGTATCACACAGGACTATACATACAGGAGAGCGACAATACAAGTGTGACCTGTGTGAAAAGTCATTCAATGTGAAAGGCAATTTAGTCACACACATGAAGATACATACAGGCGAGACACCATACAAGTGTGACCTGTGTGAAAAGTCATTTAATCAGAAAGGCAGATTAGTCACACACATGAGGATACATACAGGCGAGACACCTTACAAATGTGACCTGTGTGAAAAGTCATTTAATCAAAAAGGCAATTTAGTCACACACATGAAAATACATACAGGAGAGACATACATGTGTGATTTCTGTGAAAAGTCATTTAATCAAAAAGGCAATTTAGTCACACACATGGAGATACATACAGGAGAGAGACTATACAAGTGTGACTTCTGTGAAAAGTCATTTAATCAAAAAGGCAATTTAGTCACACACAAAAGGATACATACAGGAGAGAAACCTTACAAGTGTGACCTGTGTGAAAAGTCATTTAATCAGAAAAGCAGTTTAGTCACACACATGAAAATACATACAGGAGAGACACCTTACAAATGTGACCTGTGTGAAAAGTCATTTAATCAGAAAGGCAATTTAGTATCACACATGAAGACACATACAGGAGAGACACTATACAAGTCTGACCTCTGTGAAAAGTCATTTAATCAGAAAGGCAGTTTAGTTACACACAAGATAAAGATACATACAGGCGAGATACCTTACAAGTGTGACCTCTGTGAAAAGGCATTCAATGTGAAAAGCAGGTTAGTCGTGCATATGAAGATACATACAGGAGAGAGACTATACAAGTGTGACCTCTGTGGAAAGTCTTTCAATGTGAAAGGTAATTTAGCAAGACACATGAGGATACATATCGGATTACACATGAGGATACATACAGGAGAGACACCCTACAAGTGTGACATCTGTGAAAAGTCATTTAATATGAAAAGCAGGTTAGTCGTGCATATGAAGATACATACAGGAGAGAGACTATACAAGTGTGACCTCTGTGGAAAGTCTTTCAATGTGAAAGGTAATTTAGCAAGACACATGGGGATACATATCGGATTATCACTATACAAGTGTGACATCTGTGAAAAGTCATTTACTACAAAAAGCATTTTTGGAAAACACATGAGGCGACATACAAGAGAAACACTTTACAAATCTGACTTATTACATGTGAAAAGTCATGTAACCCTTTCCCCCATGGAAAGGCCTCTTTAGTTTATTTTGCCACTGAAGAAATTAGTGCAAATGTATATACATGTAGTCATAAACATGATTCTTAAGAAACATTTTATATAACTTAGCAGATGGAAGCTTAAAACAGGCTGAAAGTAAACCAGAAAGTGCCTTAAGGTGCATTCTGCTTTATACTTTCAACTTGCTTAACCCATTATCCCATAGCTTGTTTTTAGTTTTTGAAGACAGATGACTACTTAAAGCAGGTTGAAAGTAAAGCAGAATGCGCCTTAGGGCGCATTCTGCTTTACTTTCAGCCTGCTTTGTGTCATCATCTGCTAGAGAATAAAAAATATTTATTTTGATAAATTCATGACTGTTTAAAATTTATCACATAATTTACGATCTGGGAGTTGCATAAAGTGATTGTATAAATATCGTAATCCACTAGCGGAATATCGTTTTTTGGGCTCCGGCCCAACTTGTTCGTCCACAAGGGCTGCATGCAGTGGGACGCCAAATGACGTCATTTACTATGACGTTAACGTAATTAACGTAACATTTTGGCGGAAATTCTATTATAGCGGAGGGTCTAAACACTACGACTTGAATCAATTTAATGGATGCATAAACTTGTTATGTGATAAATAGAATCTCACATTCGTGCTCATTATTTATCATTTTTAATAAACCTGTCGACTAAAATGAATATGACGCTCGCCAAGGCTCATATTATTTAAGTCAACTCGTTTATTAAAAATGATAAATAATGAGCACTCATACTCATACAAGATCCAGTGGAGAAATAAATTAAAGCGTAAAAAGGCGTATTTATGGGGTAATGGGTTAAGTGGTCACTGCTTCTTCAAAATTTGAAACAGACTATGTCCAAGAGTAAAGGGTTAATCAGAAACGAGAGCCCCATGGGGCATATTTCGCTCACCTGAGAATAGGTGACAAAATGGAGATAATTATTCATGTCCCTGAGCGGGGTAAATTTTTACCCCAGGGGCATAATTTGAACAATCTTGATAGAGGACCTGTAGATAATGCAGGGCCTTCCTGGGATATTTTATTTATTTTCACCATCACTTTCGCCGAATGAAAAAAGTTCTAGCTCTAATTAGCTTTTTTTGTAGCCAATGTAAGAGCCAAATTGCGAGTGTTTCAAATAAGAACAAAAATTGCTGTTCTTTGTATTTTAAAAATATTGGTCTACATGAAAATGCAGTCGAACTTCGATATCTCGAAGTCAGTTTTGTCAAACATACCCGTATTTCAATACTTTGAAATATGGGAATGTTCGACTTAACTGTGCATGAAATAATGCAGTTCATATGTTGAACTATCGGATAGTTCAAGTTAAACGAGTTCGAGATATCGAAGTTCGACTGTGGGTCTCATCTATCCTGGCAAAATAAAACATTATTGTTAGAATATATTGATTTATTTCCTTTTCAAACATAACCAATATATTCTAGATATAGAAAGAAACTTAAATGTTTTCAACCACAAAGTGAACAGTCTAAAGGTGGAGCAATATACCAAATAGAATCTAGATCTGGAAATGTTTGATCATTTAAATCTAAACACTCTACAATGTATTTATAATTTTCTAATTTATGATTCCCTATATAAAATCATTAAAATCCTAATTGATTGTTTTCCTTAGCCTTATTTTATGAAGTTGGATCTCTACTTATAGCTTTAACGGTTTTGTTAGCAATTTTAGAAAGTCATTCATACATTCTACAAAGACCATCATACCAATTGTAAATTCGGTATCGGTAATTGCTCTAAACGCGTTGTTATATCATTATTTATAATGTGTTTTCGCTAAACATTTAACACATGCACATCAGTTATGTCGCAAACAGAGTGCATGATGTTTTTACACATCGATATACTTAAATATTATTTGATAATGACAATTAATTGTTTAAACACCTTAAAAACTTACACAATTTGAATAGCTCTAGTACTTTCAGTTTGCATAATTGAAATAAATTTAAAAACACTAGGCCTATTTTAATAGAAAGACTTGATAACGTACATAGAGGATCTTGTATGAGTGTTCATTATTTATTAATTTTAGCTCACCTGGCACGTAGTGCCAAGGTGAGCTATTTTGATCCTCTTGTGTCCGTCGTCGTCCGTCGTTCGTCGTCAACAATTTCTTTAAAGGACATCTTCTCCAAAACTACTGTATGGATTTTTACCAAACTTTGCCTGAATGATCCTTATATGGTCTTCTTTCAAAGTTGTTCAAACATTTCCGGTCCGTTGCATATCTAGGTCACAGGAGCTAAAAATAGATCGTTTCAATGAAAACTTCAAAAATCTTCTTGTCAAAAACCACAAGGACCAGAGCTTAGATATTTGGCACATAGCATCATCTATAAGTCCTCTACCAAGATGTTCAAATTTTGCCTCCGGGGTCAAAATTGGCCCCGCCCCGGGGTCACCATTTTACATAGAGTTATATAGTGAACTCTTCAATCATCTTCTTCTCTTAAACTAATATGGCCAGAGCTTTGATATTTGGCATGATGACACATATAGAGGCCCTTTACCAATATTGTTGAAATGGATTTGGTCCGTTGCATATCTAGGTCACAGGAGCTAAAAATATAATTTTTCATTGAAAACTTACAAAATCTTCTTGTCAAAAATCTTAGATATTTGGCACATGGTATCATCTATAGGTCCTCTATCGAGATTGTTCAAAATTTCCCCAAGGGGTCAAAATTGGCCCCGCCCCAGGGGTCACCGATTTACACCGAGTTATATAGTGAAATCTTCAATCGTCTTCTCCTCTGAAACTAATGTGGCCAGAGCTTTGATATTTGGCATGGTGACACTTCTAGAGACCCTTTACCAATGTTGTTGAAACAATTCCAGTCCGTTGCATAATTAGGTCACATGAGCTAAAAATAGATTTTTTCAATATAAATTAAAAAAATCTTCTTGTCTGACACCACTGAGTACTCTGATCTTAGATATTTGGCACAAAGCATCATCTTCAGGTCCTCCATAAAGATTGTTCAAATTATGTACATGGGGTTAAAAATGACCCCACCCGGGGGGTCACAGTTTTACATAGAGTTATATAGTAAAATCTTCAAACATCTTTTTCTCTGAAACCAATATGCTCAGAGTTTTAATATTTGGCATGGTGACGCTTCTAGTGGTCCTTTACCAATGTTGTTGAAATGATTCTGACCAGTTGCATATCTGGGTCACATTAGCTGAAAATATATTTTTTTCAATGAAAAGTCTTACTGGCTGAAACCATGTACAAAGTCATGAGCTTAGATATTTGACAGAACACTTCATTTGCGTGTTCATCTGCAAGATGTTTGAAATTATGTCATTGGGTGAAAATGATCCCATCCCAGGGCTCATTTGCCCTTTGTCTGTGTTTTCCCAGGTGAGCGATATTTAGGCCCGCATGGGCCTCTTGTTAATAAACGAGTTGACTAAAATAATATGACGCGAGCCTTGGCGAGCGTCATATTCATTTTAGTCAACGAGTTAATTAAAAATGATAAATAATGAGCACGAATGTGAGATTCTATTTATCACATAACAAGTTTAAGCTCCTATTAAATTGATTGAAGCTGTAGTTTGTAGATGTGTCCTTCTGCAGCTCTACTATATAGATTTTCTGCCAAAACGTTACATTGCTTACATTAATGTCATCGCAAATGATGTCATTTGGAGTCCCGCTACATGCAGCGCTTGTGGACGAATAGGTTGGGAAATGGCTTTATGTAACTCCCAGACCGCAAGTTATGTGATAAATGGTATATCATATACTGGTCAAACATTAGCACCAAATAATATTCATCTTCTAAGAAACACTAGGCCTATTATAATAGAATGACTTGATCAGTATAGGTTAGACCATGGTTGAGCGGGAATAAATGATATAGTTTGAGGGGGCGAAGCTGCATTTTTTTCTCCCTTTCTCTTGTCCTTATCTTGTATTCGATACATACAAGCTGCATGTCTTGTGTGATCAGTGTTTTTGCAGTAACTTTGTAACCAGTGATGTATAAGCATTGTTTTAATTTCACAAGCGTAACAATTATTGCGTTATACTTAATGATTGTTTATATAGTAATTAATGCTACATTACCTTCTCAAACAGGTGTGATCCCTTCACTGATTGCCTCCACGGATTTATTAAGTGCCAGTCATTATCACTTCTAAATCTTCTAAAGCTTATCAAAACAAACATGCCGCCATATGCATCAATTATTGTATCCTGGTTGTTAACTTCGCCCTGATTGGCTGGTTGATCTTTTAAGCGCTTTCATTGGTTAAGAGGTAACATCCTCCAACTGACATACATAGTGGTGTGTATCGAACGTGTTTATCCAAACCCTGCTGTATAAACAAACGCTGACAGCGATAGGGGTACATATTTATTGTCGATCTTGATTTATTAGTTAGGCTAATTGGCCTTGTTTATTCGGCGAAGTGAATTTCGCCCTCACTTCCGGAGAAGGTGATATCCCGACAATTAAGGCGACTTAATCGCCCTAGTCGCTCCCTAGCGAGAGCCCTGTATGGTCATATACAATCTCAGCAAGTTTGAAAAAGACTGGATAAAAATTGTGGCCTCTCGAGTGTAAACACCCTTAAATATGGGATTTTCAGCAATTCAAAGGTAGATAACTCTCAACCTATGGGTCCGATTTCAACCATATTCGACCTCATCTGAACTCTTATGGTCATATACATTGTACAATCTAAGCAAGTTTGAGATAGATTTGATAAAAACTGTGGCCTCTAGAGTGTAAGCACCCTTAAATATGGCATTTTCAGCAATTCAAAGGTAGATAACTCTCAACCTAATAGTCTGATTTCAACCATAATCGAACTCACCTGAAATTTCATAGTCATATACAATCTGAGCAAGTTTGAGAAAGATAATGGATAAAAATTGTGGCCTCTAGAGTGTAAACATTGTTAAATATGGCATTTTCAGCAAATTAAAACTAAAAAGGTAGATAACTCTTGACCTATTGGTCTGATTTCAACCATAATCAAACTCATCCGAACTCTAATGGATATACAATCTACGCAAGTTTGAGAAAGATTTGATAAATATTGTGGCCTCTAGAGTGTAAACACTAAAATTGTTGACGACGCACGACACACTGCGGACGCCGGACATTCAAGTATTGCAAAAGCTCACCCTGAGCTAGCTCAGGTGAGCTAAAAAATAGTAAAATATAACCGATAACATCAATTTTCAACAAACAATCTGTATAATTAACCCTTACCCTGTAGTAATATCGTCTGCTTTAAATTGTCGTCTGCAAACAATATTTAAATATGATTTGTACTTTTTCTAATTGAAAACGTCTCAGAGACAAGTGTAAAAGAGTTTGGATACTGATCAGACGCGAAATTAAACAGCGCCTGGTCTGAATCGAATTTTTTGTTGTTGTAATCAACAGTCATAAAGTCGCAATCAGCATGATAAGGTTAATTGCAACAACTATCAGCATTCCCTAGATCATTGTCTACATCTATCAATTAGTACCCTACTGTGATCATTGGTTTATAAACATTCTCGATACGGGTGATCTTCAGTTGGTTGACTGATTGGTTGATTGAATGACTGTTTCGTTCATTCAATCATTCATTAGGTCATTAATTCTGTTATTCTATCAGCTTTTTCATTGTTTGTGTGTTCACTCATTTTGCATTGACATTACATTCAACCATTTAGTTAATTGTATTTCACCACTCTCATTTTTTCTTCTTTTTAGTTCAGATGCGCCTAGAATATGTGCCATGTTGTGAAAGTGTGTTGTCGCACCTACCCCTCCATTACCATGTTCAACATTCAAATTGAATATTTTTAAATACATTTTGTTTCGCTCTTTACTGATATATATCAAGTCTTATGCGTGAAGTTTGAAAAGTGCTGGCACAAGTCAGCGACCATGTATTATGTAACCACGATCATTGCACATTTGTAAAACGTGTTGAATCATTATTATACGCACAGCCACTAGCCGTCCTGTCTGGATCCACACTGCTTACAAAAGTCCTGGTTATCAAAGTTCTCCATGGAGGGATAGATGCATCTGTACTTTTCTTTATAATCATACATGCATATATGGTAAATACAGTGAAACCTACCTATAATGACCACTTATATTACTGTTGATCATTACGTGCTTAAGATTGGTGATTGCCTTAGAGCGAGGTGGGGTGAAACAGACGAACCCTTAGGGAATATCTGGTATTTTAGGCTGTCATCTGTCTTTCATAGTGTCTTTTACTGTTGTGGTCGCAGTTAGAGTTTTAACTGTATGGCTGTATGCCTGCACTGAAGAGCTGTCATTAGTTGATCATGAAAAATCTTTAACCCTTTACCCCATTGTATACATATTTTCCAGTTTGGATAAACTTAAAGGAGGTTGAAAGTAAAGCAGAATGTACCTTTAGGCGCATTCTGCTTTACTTTCAGCATGCTTTAAGCTACCATCAGGTAGGATAAAACTCCGCATATAAGGGGAAATTGCCAGCTCTGGCACTGTGTGAATGTTTTAAGTGTTTGTAGATCTATTTCATACATTTGTATGTCACTGTTTATATGTGACATATTTTCTATTCATTGTTATTGTAATTTTCATCATGAAATTGAAAAGTGGCAAAATAAAAACAAACAAAGTTTGATCATGACATGTTTTTTTTTGTTGTTTCTTTACAAATCATAGTGAATTGTCCGAAAATTAGGGTTATCCGAAATAGTGTTCAATTCGCGCCACGTGGAAATTACCTCAGGCGTAATTACAACTCCTGCTTTAGATGCACCACGGCAATTTACGGCAAAAGATATCAAACAAGTAAATGGCTCAAAACATTCATAAATGTTCATAAAATATCGACAATATGTTGCATTTAGTTGCAAAAGAGTAAATTGTGAATAATTGAAGCTTAAACATGGGCTTTATTTAACTCTTTATATTCATTTTTTACAAATAATTTTTTTTTAGTCTGAGAAAACGAGTTGTTGGCAGACATCTTGAAGAACAGATTCTGATGACGTTTTACACAAAATAACTCTTTATTTTGGAAATATTTTGCGAAAAATGTGAGAAGGGTTTTCCCGTGTCTCGTTTCCAACCCGCCATTTTGCTCTGCCGAAACGCTCAGGTATCACATTCGACGATCAAAAATATGCGCTCAGCGCCGTCATACAGAATTGAAACTCATTTTATCCAATGGTTAAAAGTTTGTTTTATTCGTTCAAGTCTAAATATTAGCACCTTTCATTTAAAACAAGTGCAAAATGAACAGATGAAAATGCGAGATATATATATGTGACACAGTAGGGGAGCGTCGATATGGAATCTCGTTGACGTACCTATAATGAGTAGTGACACCATAGGGTTTAAAACAGAAATAAAGATTTTAGTTTTTGAAATACTCCCCTTATCTGGAGCTCTGTGATACTGGTGTAATCAGTTTCTTAGGTATTCCTCAAATATGGGTTTATAGTTTTTAGCTCACCGGACTGTGTCCAAGAGCTAATGTTCTCATCCAGTCGTTGGCGTCGGCATTGCCGTTCCCGTTCCCGTGTCCGTTCCCGTTTGCATTAGCAGTTTCAAGAAAATGCTTATAATTTCTATATCCCTTGAGGTAATGCTTTTATATTTGATATGTGTGTATATGGACAAGACCTTTCTAGCACACAAAAATGTTGACCCCTGTGACCTTGAGGTTGAACTAAGGGCCTGCGTTTAGGTTTAGAAAATGCGTTTAGGTTTTGAAAAATGCCTATAATTCTAATGTTCGAAGATATTCCTTTAATATTTGACATACCTGTGTATATGGACAATGCCTGTTCATGCATACAAAAATTTTCAGCCTAGTGACCTTGACCTAGAATTATGGGCCGGGGTTTAGAATTCAAAATCTGTGCTTAGGTTTTGAAAAATGCTTATAACTCATATGATCATTAAGATATCGCTTTTATATTTGGTATGTGTGTGTATATGGACAAGACCTTTCCACATTTATAAAAAATTTGACCCCTGTGACCTTGAACTAAAGGCCTACGTTTAGGTTTCGAAATATGCGTTTAGCTTTTGAAATATGCCTATAACTCCTTTGTTCATTGAGATATTCCTTTAATAATTGGCATGCAAATGTATATGGACAAAACCTGTTCATGCATACAAAACATTTTAGCCAAGTGACCTTGAACTTGAACCGAGGGCCCGTGTTAAGGTTTTGAAATCAGCATTTTTTATTCAAAAAATGCTTATAACTCCTATGTCCATTGAGATATTACTTTCATATCTAGTATGCATGTGTATATAGACAATACCTTACCAAACAAACACATAATTTTACTCCAGTGTCCTTGACCTTGAAGATAAGGCCCACTTTTAGGTTTCAAAATCTGTGTTTAGGTTTGTCAAAATGCCTTTAACTTCTATGTCCCTTGAGGTATTGCTTTCATATTTGGTATGTGTGTGTATATGGGCAAGACCTTTCCATACACACATAAAGTTTGACCCCTGTGACCTTGACCTTGAACTTAGGGCATGTGTTTAGGTTTCGAAATCTGTGTTTAGGTTTTGCAAAACGCCTATAACTCCTATGCTCATTGAGATATTCTTTTAATATTTGGCATGCATGTGTATATGGAAAATACCTTTTCATGCATACAAACATCTTTAGCCTAGTGACCTTGACCATGAACTTAGGGCCAGCGTTTAGGTTTTGAAATCTATGTTTGGGTTTCGAAAAATAATGCTTATAACTCCCATGTCCTGCGATATATTGCTTTCATATCTGGTATACATGTGTATATAGGCAAAACCTTACCATGCACACAATTTTTTTAACCCCCATTACTTTGACCTTGAAGTTAGGGCCCGCACTAAAGTTTCAAAATCTGTGTTTAGGTTTCTAAGAATGCCTATAACTCTTATGTTCATTGAGGTATTCCTTTCCTATTTGGTATGCATATGTAAATGGGCAATACCTTTTTGTGCATTTAAAAAGTTTGACCCCTATGACCTTGACCTTGAACTTAGGGCCAATGTTTAGGTTTCTAAAAATACTTATAATTCCTATGTCCGCCTAATATTTATGTACATTGTATATGGACAATACCTTTCCATGCACACAAAAAAGTTGACCTCTGTGACCTTGACCTCCGAGGCTGCTTTTAATTCTCTAAATGTGCCGAAAGCGAGCTTTGTTGTCTCTCTGACAACTCTAGTTATACATTAACAATAACTGACTATTACTTAATGACACACACCATTGTTGTTTAATGATGTCAACAAGACATTGTTTAAACAACCACATATGGATTTTTTAAAAATAAATTTTGTTTGGATTTTGCCAAAAATAAGAAAATCCACATTCATTCAATGAAATGTTTTACATTGCTGGCCCTGTTCTTAATACTCATGCTGCTATAATATTCTAAACTATTATACAAATATTGTATAAGATATATATTATCAGTGTTGATGTTCTTACCCAAATACTTACATACAAAATTGTACCTATTGATATAACTATCTCTCCATTCACTGCCATATTGCATGTCAAAGTTTTAACATTTAATTCTCTCAATTGTCTCCTTAGATTTAGAAAGGTCACATGACATTAGCCACCTCAAAAACAGTACTTAGTGACCAGATTTTTGTATCAAATTGTGTATCCATTGTGCAGGGCTGCCATTTCTCCCGATTTTTTCAAAATCTTCAGATTTTTATTCCAACAGATGGAAGCTTAAATCAGCCTGAAAGTAAAGCAGAATGCGCCTTAAGGCGCATTCTGCTTTACAGTCAACCTGCTTTAAGTATCACGTGTCTTAAAAACTAGAAACAGACTATATGGGTTAAAGGTATAATTCAGAAAATTGCGCTTGAAAAATTGAAAATTTTGAAATCTTAGGATTTTCTTTATCAACTTATGGCAGCCCTGCATTGTGTAGCACCCTGATGAATTTTATTTGCCTTAGTTACAAGACTGAAACGTAGGTGAATAAAAACAGTCAACACAATACTGTCAGATTGTTTGTTCCCACTAATTTCAGCCGTTTTATAATACATTTTGTACTCTTTAGATTTTGTAAATCCCCAGACTTCACAGAGACATAAATTAAATGTGCTTCTGACAAAGGCATTGAAATGTTTGCACAGTGTTTGGGGTTTAATATTAAATTACTTTGTCTTACTCGAAGTATTCAATGCCTTAAGACCTTTACCTGAGCTACTCACAGTGTGTCTCTTAATTAAGAGCAAAACTTCCGGTATAATTAACCCTCTTTTGGACCTTTGGGGTCCATTGGACCCCAGGACACTATCATACAGCTCATCAAACATGCGATGATGTGAAGCAGACATATTTATGAGTAGTACTCAAGACATAGTGTTAAGCAATTGATATTCAAAACTCTTATGTCTTTTCATTACATGTGTTTACCATACTTAGTTTCATCACATATATATGACATGCCACTGCCTCAGTGTCTGAGTGAGCGTCATGAATCCTGCACGGAGCTAAGACATGTAGGGTGACCGGTAAAATAGATTGGACAACTATTGCCATGAAATAATTGGAAGCAGAAATAGACTATATTGATCAGCTGGGAAGCTGTTTTGGTTACCTATGTTCCACTTATAAAGTTTTTAGATCAGTCGTGGTTAAAAGTTGTATAGAAACCCATGTTAATATGCATAAATATCATTTGGTCCACTGGACGCCAACGATATTTTTGTCATTTTCTTCCAAATATTTACATTATTCTGTAAAAGATACACCATTAATGTAACAAAAGGTATATCTAGTGAAAAATATGTCCACATCTCCCCATCTGTACATTTTCTGCACAAGTTATTAGATAAAATTTGATTTTACAGCAAAAAACTTAGTTTTTAGCATATAGTAATCGTCCTGTCCGTCCGTCCGTTCCAGGTTAAGTAGATTTTACCGTTTCGTCTAGCATCAACACCGCTTACTCAAATGCTTGGATACTTATACAGTTGTTGCCTAATGGACCATTACCTTTCCACCAATATCACCCAACCTTGATTTTGACGTTGACGTTGACCTAATTTGGACTTGAATATTTTAAATGGGCTTTTTCTTGGTTAACTAGATTTTACCGTTTCGTCTAGCATCAGCATAACTCAGACTACAATGCTTTGATACTTATACAGTTGTTGCCTTGGATCACTACCAATCAACCCATATTACCCAACCTTGATTTTTACCTTGACCTAATTTGGACTTAGAAAAAATTCAGAATATAATTATTGTCAAGGATGCCACCGGGGGCATAAGTGTTTATTGAACGCGCATTCTTGTTTGTGTTACTATGGTCACTGGTTGCCATGGTAACAGCGAGAGCAACGTTTCAGTTTTATCACTACCATATAGCATAAACACCAATTTATAAAACGGCATCAGTTATGTCAAAAATGCCCATCTTCACTAGGAAAATAACAAAAAAGCACAAAGGGGTCCAATTATGGACCCCAAAAGTCTCAAAACCAAAGTTTTTGCAAGGTCCGGATGAGGGTTAAAAAAATAATCCATTTTTAGTTCCTGTGATCTAGATATGCAACCGACTGGAACCATTTCTTCAATATTGGTAAAGGACATTTAGAAGTTTCACCAGTCTGAACTAAGGGGCATAATTTGAACAATCTTGATAGAGAATCTGTAGATATGATGCTATGTGCCAATAAAATATCTTAACCCATTACCCCATAAATACACCTTTTTACGCCTCTAGTTTATTCATACATTGAGAAAAATAGTCCCAATTTACACAATTATGAATATGTATCATAAGAAATATTTACTTTATTCTAGCAGATTTTTGCCTAAAGCAGGCTGAAAGAAAAGCAGAATGTGCCATAAGGCACATTCTGCTTACTTTCAACCTGCTTTAAGTACTTTGTTTTCAAAACTAGAAACAGGCTATGGGGTAATGGGTTAAAGCTCTGACTCTTGTTTTTGACAAGAAGATTTTTTTAGAGTACCCTGCACTCAACTTGAGATTACACTGCAATGTTAGAGACCAACTTATTCTAGCCTAAATTGGGGTTATATATGACCCATTTTGTCTCACAGTGCTGTAAAACCCCAACTCATCCATCATTGTAGCCTAACAACTTAACTATCAGGGTGAGCTTTTGCAATCCTTGAATGTCCGGCATCTGTCGTCCGTCGTGCATTGTCAACAATTTTAGTGTTTACACTCTAGAGGCCACAATTTTTATCCAATCTTTCTAAAACTTTTGGGATGGCCCTGTGTCCGTCGTCGTCCGTCGTCGTTAACAATTGCTTCAAATGACATCTCCTCATATACCGCTTGACAGATTTCAACCAAACTTTACAGAAATGTTCCTTGGGTCAAGCTCTTTCAAATTTGTTCAAAGAATTAAAAACAATGCAGAACTCTGGTTGCCATGGCAACCAAAGTGAAAAAATTAGGAAATCTTTAAAAATCTTCTTGTCAAAAACTGCAAGAGCCAGAGCTTAGATATTTGGCACACAGCATCATCTATAGGTCCTCTATCAAGTTTGTTCAAATTATGTCCCTAGGGTCAAAATTGGCCCCGCCCCGGGGGTCACAGTTTTACATAGAGTTATATAGTGAAATTTTCAAACGTCTTCTTCTCTGAAACTAATATGGCCAGAGCTTTGATATTCATCATGGTGACACTTCTAGATGTCCTTTACATATTTTGTTCAAATGGTTCCGGTCGGTTGCATAAGTAGGTCACAGGAGCTAAAAATAGATTTTTTCAATGAAAACTTAAAAAATCTTCTTGTCTGAAACTACAATGGCCAGAGCTTAGATATTTGGCACATAGCATCATCTACAGGTCCTCTATCAAGTTTGTTCAAATTATGTCCCTAGGGTCAAAATTGGCCCGCCCCGGGGGTCACAGTTTTACATAGAGTTATATAGTGAAATTTTCAAACGTTTTCTTCTCTGAAACTAATACGGCCAGAGCTTTGATATTCATCATGGTGACACTTCTAGATGTCCTTTACGTATTTTGTTCAAATGGTTCCAGTCTGTTGCATAAGTAGGTCACAGGAGCTAAAAAAAAAAAATTTAATGGAAACTTAAAAAAATCTTTTTGTCTAAAACCCTAGTACCCTGCTCTTAGATATTTGGCACATAGCATCATCTACAGGTCCTCTTTCAAGATTGTTCAAATTATGCCAATCGAGTAAAAAATGACTCTGTCCTGGACATAAATCTTTTTCTCCATTTTGTCAGTTATTCTCAGGTGAGCGAAATATGCCCCATGGGGCTCTTGTTGTATATTACTATAAGAGTTCGAATGAGTTCGATTATGGTTGAAATCGGACCAATAGGTCAGGAGTTATCTACCTTTGAATTGCTGAAAATGCCATATTTAACAGAGTTTACACTCTAGAGGCCACAATATTTATGTAATCTTTTGCAAACTTGCCCAGATTGTATATTACCATACGGGTTTGGAGGATTTCAATTATGGTGGAAATCAGACCAATAGATCAAGAGTTATCTACCTTTGAATTGCTGAAAATGCCATATTTAACAGTGTTTACACATTAGAGGTCACAATTTTTATCCAATCTTTCTAAAACTTGCTCAGATTGTATATGACTAATTAAGAGTTCAGATGAGTTCGATCATGGTTGAAATCAGGTCGAGAGTTATCTACCTTTGAAATGCTGAAAATGCCTTATTTAAGGGTGTTTACACTCTAGAGGCCACACTTTTTATCCAGTTTTTTTCAAACTTGCTCAGATTGTATATGACTATAAGAGTTCCAATAAGTGCGATTAAGGTTGAAATCGAATAAATTTGTCAAGAGTTATCTGTCCTTGAATTGCTGAAAATGCCATATCTTACAGTGTTTACACTCTTGCAACTACAGTTTTCGATGGATTTTGATTATACTTGCACACAAAGTATATAGTTATAAGTTCTCCAAGGAGTGCAATTATTGTTGAAATCTAATCATTGTGGCAATAGTTATCTGCCTTTGATATGCTCTACTATACTAGAATTATGAGGTTGTATTCCAAAATTGTTTACATGTTATACTACAAATTTGAATGGATTTAGATTAAAATGGGTGAAACAGAAAGGTAAAGCTATTAGCTGAGCGATATCAAGGCCTTCAGGCCCTCTTTTCAATGGTTAAGATTCTATTTTCATGAACCAACTCATACCAAGATTTAATGTTTCACTTTTAGACATACCCAGTGAATGAACAATGGCTGATGAGATACAAGATTTGTCCAAGTCACCTGTTAAAAAGGCTAAAAAAGAAGCTGTGGTAAGTATGATCCTTTGAAATAGAGTGCAGGGCTGCCATTTCTCTGGATTTTTCCTAAATCTTCGGATTTTTTCTGGTATATGGTAACGTAAAGCAGGCTAAAAGTAAAGCAGAATGCACCTTAAGGCACATTCTGCTTTACTTCCAGCCTGCTTTAAGTAGTCACATGTCAACAATGCTAGAAACAGGTTATGTGGTAAAGGTACGATACGTAAAATCGCACTTGGAAAATGCAAATTTGGAAATCTTAGGATTTTTCTTGTCAACTTACGGCACCCCTGAGAGTGGCAAAGGTTGTCATTTTATATATGTAATTATCTTTACATGATCATTTTCATTAATCAGTGCAAATCACTTTAATCCATTCCCCCATAGATACACCTTTTTACACATTTAATTTATTCCTCCATTTAAGAAAATAGTTCCAACTTGTACAGTCATGGATATATATCAATAGAAATAGTTTCTATATGATAGCAGATGGTAGCTTAAAGCAGGCTGAAAGTCAAGCAGAATGCGCCTGAAGGCACATTCTGCTTGACTTTAAATCTGCTTTAAATAATCACCTCTTCAAAACTAGAAACAGGCTATGGGGGTATAATGGATAACCCATTAAGTCCATGTGAGCCTCTGTCCTCAGAGCTTAGATGTATTTGGCACAAAGCATAATACAGCGCTCCCTCTCTACAACGACACCCAATGGGAGACAAAGATTGTGTGCGTTGTTCAGAGGGAGTCGTTACAGGGAGGGAAATTATATTACATCTGCAAACAACTTGAATCCAGATCAGACGCCGCGTGATGCGGCGTCTGATCTGGATTCAAGCTGTTTGTCACCCGTCATTATATTTATTCCATCAAATTGTAATTTTGAGAAAAAACAGCAGACGATATTACAGCAGTAAAAGTGTTAAACATTTTGTCTTGTTTGGGGAACAGCCGTAAGGGTCGTTGTAAGGAGGGAGTCATTGTTGGGAGGGCCGTTGTAGGGAGGGAACACTGTAGCATAACTTTTCTATCAGGGTAAAATAAATCTTGCCTGGTGGGTAAAAAATTATCCCATGCACCGCATATGATTTCCAGATGAGAGATTTAAGGCCCTCTTGTTTAGTTATTCTATATAAGGCTAAGCTGCCATCAATTGGAAAGCAGACTGAATATTGCAAACAGTAATGTTGTTTGAAACTGACATCACATCTTTGTTTACATTGTTTATTTCACTTGTCATTCATGCTGCAAACAGAACAACGTACTGTTTAGAGTCTTTACTCATGTTTACAATGATTGTTAACACATTCAACCCTAGTGAGGAGTAATTTTGTCATTAACAGTGTATACATGTATATGCAAAGTCCACTTGTCATATATGCAAGCAGTGAAGACCGGACCCTGAGCAGAGAACTCCTGCAGAGCCTTTTGTTCAGGGTCTGCACAGCCACTGTGTGTCATTTTACAAATTGTTAACATCAATCTTAGTTAAAAATGAACTAGACTGTTCAAGTGGAAATAAGGGTAAGCAGACATGAGCCCCCCCGGACACGAGCCCCCCGGCAGATTTTGCGCGGGCGGAAAATGTATTATATATTGTGCTTTTATCCCCAAATGTTTGAGAACTTTGATATGTTTGAGAATTATGAGACACAAGTGACAAACAACACCTTTAACTTATGATTATAAGGACATTATGGATTCAATAAATCTGTCAAACTTACACGTTTCATTGGCGGCGTTTTTCAGTAAAAAAGAGTCAATTAAACAATTAATTCCATGTACCATCAAAGTGTTACCGACAGTTTGATTGGCTAATAGGCAATGATTATCTTATTTTGTCACTATTGTGGGGGGGGGGGGGGGCCCTTGTCCGGGGTTCGTGTCCGCCCGTGCAAAATTGGCTGGGTGGGCTCTTGTCCGGGGGGGCTCATGTCCGTCAATCGGAAATAAGAATTGTCCTTTAACTGTCAGGGGTGAATGAGTTATAAACCCTATATTCATGAACCAACTTACTAATATCAAGATCTAAATTCGGTTTTAGGGTGATGAAATAAAGGATTTCTTCAGGACAGCAGTTGAAGTGGCTGAAAAAGCTGGTGAGGTATGTTTTGTCCTTTGAAAAGAGTGGTAAAGGTTGCCATTATTTAACCCTTAGCCCGCCAAATAAATTGTCGTCTGCTATATTTCTCGTCTGCTTCAAGTTTCAAAGTGCTTCAAATTTGCTCAAAATTGCTGAAAATGTTGTTCGAGTGTCAAACAGCTTGGATCCGGATGAGACGCCGAGTTACTCGGCGTCTCATCCGGATCCAAGCTGTTTGCATATGCAGCTATAGTCGTGAGTGGCAGGCTAAGGGTTAAGAAATAATAAATTTATACTGGTGTGTTTTATCGTGGCAATAAAACATGGGTATGAGTTGAGAGGCGTAGTAAGTAAATCATGAAGGCCGAGTGCTTTAACTACCAGCATCTCAACGACTACTCATGTTTTATTGCAGGATAAAACACTGGTATTAATTTATTATTTCGATTCTAACACTTCAATTTAACCAGGTTAACCACAATTTGCACCAACGCAACGGCGCTACATTTCTTGGCGTACACATTTTCGAATCTATTTGACATCACGTTAAGACGTTACAGAGCGTGAGTGTTTTATTTAGAATTTAAGCACTGATACTTTCCTTCTTTGCTAATATAGAGACGTGCACGAAGTGTGTTAGAATTATTATAATTTTTACATGTTCTTTTACGTTAATCAGTGAATGTCGCCCTAAATTCTAGCTTACAGCATGTTTGTTTCAGGCTGGTTTTTTTAACACAGATCTGACTGTTTAACCCATACTCCATAAATGTGCCTTTTTACATCCTTTTTACTGCAAATAGTCCTTTTTATACAGTCATGAATATACCCTGTAAGAAGTATTTTCTATATCCTAGTAGATGTTGACTTAAACCAGATTGACAGTATAGCAGAATGTGCCTTAACCCTTTCCCCCATAGAAGCGCCTTTTAGCGGATATGATTTATTCCTCCAATGAAGAAAATAGTTCCTGTTTAATCAGTCATGAATATTTAGTATAGGGATAAATTTCTTTATTTCTAGCGCATAAAAGCTTAAAGCAGGCTGAAAGTAAAGCAGAAAGCGCCTTAAGGCGCATTCTTCTTTACTTTCAACCTGCTTTAAGTGGCCATCTATCTTCAATACTATAAAAAGGTTATCAGGTAAAGGGTTAAGGCACATTCTGCTTTACTTTCAGCCTACTTTAAGTGGTCACCTGTCTTCAGAACTAGAAACAGGCTATGGGATATTGGGTTAAAGCAAGATAAAATTAAAGTAGAGAGTTTCTCTATGCTTTATATGTGGTGGAGCAGGTTGAGGGAATTTGACTACTTTTTGTGAGCATTTGCAATACATAACCTATATACTGTTTCATTTAAGAAATGAGAACATAGGGAAATTAAGCTGTCCCTTTACTCCATGTATAATAATTTCCCCCCTTTATCCATTTCTACACTAAAGAAAATAGTTCTACTCGATATAGTTATAAGAAATATTTCCTAGATGTCCTAGCAGACATGGTAGCTTAAAGCAGGCTGAAAATAAAGCAGAATGTGCTATAAGGCGCATTCTGCTTTACTTTCAAAGATAGAAACAGATTAACCCTTTGAACCCTAGTCCCCCATATTGGCGTCCTTTACATACAGTGTATATGCGAACTGTACACTTGTCCTGTGCAAACAGTGAAGACCCAGATCAGAGGGCTCCAAAAGGAGCCCTCTGATCAGGGTCTTCACTGTTTGTCATAATGCCAAACATTGACAAAAACAACCCTTAAAAGTCAGAAATGGACTAGACTAAAATGGAAACTGGAATTGTCCATTTAAAGTTTCAGGGAGGAAAGAGTTAAAGGGTAATGGGTTAAGTTTCACATTTACTAAAACAAAATGGGGATTTTTCCTTGTTATTCAGAGAGTGAAAACAGACTTCTACAAGAAGAAGGAAGTTGAAGTGAAATCAAACTTTGCTGATTTAGTAACAGAAACAGACAAAGCAGTGGAAGACATGATCATATCTGAACTTAGCACAAAATATCCTGACCACAGGTAAGCTAATGTTAGCACAACATATCCTGACCACAGGTTAGCTAATGTAGGCACAACATATCCTGACCACAGGTAAGCTAATGTTAGCACAAAATATCCTGACCACAGGTTAGCTAATGTAAGCACAACATATCCTGACCACAGGTTAGCTAATGTTAGCACAAAATATCCTGACCACAGGTAAGCTAATGTTAGCATAAAATATCCTGACCACAGGTTAGCTAATGTAAGCACAACATATCCTGACCACCGGTAAGCTAATGTTAGCACAAAATATCCTGACCACAGGTTAGCTAATGTAAGCACAACATATCCTGACCACAGGTAAGCTTATGTTAGCACACAATATCCTGATCACAGGTAAGCTAATGTTAGCACAAAATATCCTGACCACAGGTAAGCTAATGTAAGGTAAGCTAATGTTAGCACAAAATATCCTGACCACAGGTAAGCTAATGTTAGCACAACATATCCTGACCACAGGTTAGCTAATGTTAGCACAAAATATCCTGACCACAGGTAAGCTAATGTTAGCACAAAATATCCTGACCACAGGTAAGCTAATGTTAGCACAAAATATCCTGACCACAGGTAAGCTAATGTTAGCACAAAATATCCTGACCACAGGTAAGCTAATGTTAGCACAACATATCCTGACCACAGGTAAGCTAATGTTAGCACAACATATCCTGACCACAGGTAAGCTAATGTTAGCACAACATATCCTGACCACAGGTAAGCGTATGTCAATCAGGTTTCAACCCTTTACCTAATAAGAAGAAATTTGTGTGGTGTCACAGAAGTAAGAGATCAGGATGAATTCTTGTGTAGAAGGTGTGTAGTGTAGTAGGAAAGTGATTGTGGTTAAAAAGTTGATACATGCTTCACTGTGTGACTTGATAGCTAAGTCAGAAAGAGTGTTGATATTGTAAGTCCATATTTTCTGCCTGGTTTTCTTCAGTAGACAGGCCACTAGGCCACTAAAGCTTTATTTCAATACATTTACATTTTAGAAAAAAGTTTTTAACCTTATTCCCATAGAAACGCCATTTAGCACATTTTAATTAATTTTCCGCTGAAGAAAATAAATCAAATTTATACAGTCATAAACATGTACCAAAAGAAATATTTTCTATACCCTAGCGAATGATACATGTAGCTTCAAGTAGACTGAAAGTAAAGCAGAATGCGCCCTCAGGTGCATTAATTCTGCTTAACTTTCAACCTACTTTAAGTTTTCACCTGGCTTCGAAACTAGAAACGGGCGATAGGGTAATGGGTTAAACATGAACATATAGTATTATAGAGCCCAATTAGGAACAATGCCAGGTTTATTGCAGGTTTATTGGTGAAGAAACAGTTGCTGCAGGATGTAAGTGTGAGTTCACTGATGCACCAACATGGATCATAGATCCCATTGATGGGACCACAAACTTTGTACATGGGTAAGCTGACTGCACAATTATACCTAATGTTTAGCAAATAGTTTGGATCCAGAACAGACATGAAGATCTGATCTGGATCCAAAATGTTTAACACTCTGGTTCAGTTACTGCAAAATTGAGTTTGAAAAAAAAATATTCCGAAGGTATTAAAATTGACAGAATAAGCATTTAATATTACCTTTCCTCAAACAATAAACAGCGAGTCCAAACAGCAACCGCATGTCATTTGTTCATCTGTCAGAAACTTAACTATTCCAACATTAAGTAACTCTTGTTCACACTGTTGGTTATTATGTTCCCTTGTTGATCATTTTAGTTACCAAAAAACGAACCAGTCTACTTGGAAATCTGGGTTGTTTAAAATATTATTATTATTATTATACCAGATTTATATAGCGCTCTTTTCACACAGGGATTGTGCGTTCAAAAGCGCTTTACATGAAATAACACTTATGTACCTATAAATCGTGAAAAGACAAAATAACTACAATTAGATCTGAAATAAAACATGAATAAACATATAAAAGACAGTCCCCCAAAACGGCGATCACATTACCCCCATCAATCAGCAATGAACCGACCGGCTAAGTATTGCCGACTGATATAAATAATGGTAGAGCGCCCAATGCAGGCCATCGACAAAACACAAATAACTATAATTAGATCTAAAATAAATAAGAATAAACATACAAAAGACAGCCCCCAAAACGGCAATCACACTACCCCCATCAATCAGCAATGAACCAACCGGCTAAAGATTGCCGACCAATAGAAATAATAGCAGAGCGCCCAATGCAGGCCATCTAATGTAACATAACTAGGAATAATAGCATGCGACCATAACTAAAAACTCTATAGAAGATCAATAACATTATTAAAAATGGTGAAAGCTGTCCACGAATTGTACCACAGACCACGCCAGCTGGTTTCAAAAGAGATCAGAGTTGTATCCCTACCATCAAAGATCCACCAGACAGGCATTGGTCAACAGTACAACCCCAGAACTAAAAAATAGACCCATAACATATACAGAATGAACACAGCCCTAGGGTAGCAGTCATCTACCCTCTCCACCCCACACCCGCGGGACCTACATATACTGCTCTAAATTTGAAAACATTGGAACCCTCTTATCTGGGTGACAGGGTCTACACTTTTTCGAAATGTAGTGAGTATATTTTAAACAGATCCATGGTGTTGATAGAGTTAAACAAGTTGTCTGTCTGAAATATACTGTATTCTACATACCTGAAAGAGTTGTTTCCTTCCCAAATACAAAGGTAGTAAAGGTTTAACGTATTATACACTTTTCCCATAACATAAGTTTTTACATGGATTTCAAACTCATCAAAATGTGTACTTTCTGACTTAGACAAAGCTTTATGCTTCATTTTTAGCTCGCCTGTTCGTAGAACAGCAGAGCTAATGTCATACCCCCGGCGTGAGCGTGGCCAAGGTTAAAGTGGACGGGTTGTTTTAAAGCTTAATATTTGTGCTAGGGTTATGAAATTTTGTATGGAGGTTCATTTGGGGTTAAACATTGATGTGACATGATGTTGGAATTTAAAAATAATTTTAATGTATGTCAATTTTCGACATGTATTGGACTAAGGTTTTTAGACTACAAATTTCCAGGTTAAAGTTTTTGGACGGGTTGTTTTAAAGTTTAATACTTGGGCTAGGGGGCTGAAATTTTGTACGGAGGTTCATTTGGGGTTAAACATTGATGTTATGATGTTGGAATTTAAAAATGATTTTAATTTATGTCAATTTTCGACATGTTTTGGACTTAGGTTTTTCGACTACAAATTTCCAGGTTAAAGTTTTTTGGATGGGTTGTTTTAAAGTTAAATACTTGTGCTAGGGTGCTGAAATTTTATATGAAGCTTCATTTGGGGTCAAATATTGATGTTATGAAGTTTGAATTTAAAAACAATTTTAATATTTGACAATTTTTAACATGTTTTGGACTTAGCTTTTTTACTGCAATCACCAGGTTAAAGTTTTTTGGACTGGGTTGTTTTAAAGTTAAATACTTGTGCTAGGGTGCTGAAATTTTGTGTGAAGCTATAATCTGGATCAAACATTGATGTTATGAAGTTGGAATTAAACAATTTTAATATTTGTCAATTTTTAACATGTTTTGGACTTAGCTTTTTTACTGCAATCACCAGGTTAAAGTTTTTTGGACGGGTTGTTTTAAGGTTTAATACTTGTGCTATGGTGCTGAAATTTTGTATGGAGCTTCATTTGGGAACAAACATTGAGGCTATGAAGCTGTAATTAAAAATGATTTTAATTTATTTCAATTTTTGACATGTTTTGGACTTATTTGTTTTGACCTCAAATCACCAGGTTAAAGTTTTTTGGACGGGCTGTTTTAAAGGTTTATATAACTAGATTAAGACTCATCATTCATTTAATAATCTTTCTAAACTGAAAATTGATTTGTTTTGGATACAAGATATTTTTAGACTTAAATTTCAAGCAGGCGAGCGTCAGGTGGCTTTGACACCCATTTCTGGTTCTTGCCTGTATTCTATGTGTGGACTGATGTTATTTCTGCCAATGCATACTTGAATTTGATTCAGACCCCAACAGGTCATTTTTCTGTGGTATAATAATAGTTATGTGTAAAATGTAATTTAATGTATTGAGAACAATCAAAGATGTATGTGGCAGCATAGTCTTTCTGTTTCAGGATACCCCATACCTGTATATCAATAGGACTGGCTGTAAAAAAACAGGTTTGTTATAACAAAATACAGTAAAACCTCGCTATTACAACCACTAAAACAAAGGCTAATTGATTGTATAATAGACAAGTGACAGCTTAAAGCAAGGTGACAGTGAAACAGAAAGCTCCGAAAGGAGCTTTCTGTTTCACTGTCACCTTGCTTGAAGCTGTCACCTATCGTAAACACCCTGATAATTAACATCATTTAGTGGTTGTAATAGTGAGGTTTTACTGTATGCTTTAATCTCATATATGTATTACTAATGCTGTTGCAACTGTTAAATTTGTATACAATTATGTCCAGAACTACTTAAGTTTTCATTTGGTCATTGATGTCAGCATTGCAGTTACCATTGCTGTTCCTAATTCAAGAATGTGTTAACTACTACTATGCCCTTTCACCAACAGTTTTCAAATTGCACCACATACATGTATGCTTTGGAACAAGATCTTTCCAACCCTGTTACATTTTGGATCCCTGTGATATTGACCTGAGACTCTGAGCATATGTTTCAAAATGTGTGTTGAAGTTTAGTGAAAAGTGATCACAACTACTACATGTATACTCTTACACCTACAGCTTTCATAGTTGGACCACACATGCCTTGGGATGAGACCTTTCCAAGCATGTGACATTTTAGACCCCTGTGACCTTGACCATCTCAGACTATGCATTTAAGTTTTGAAAAGAAATCCCTTGTAGCTCTGGTTAGCATAGGCTCATTCTGCTTTACTTTCAGCCTGCTTTAAACTACCATCTGCCAGAATATAGAAAATGTTTCTTATTAATTTTCATGAATCTATAAATTGGAACCATTTTCTTCAGTGGAGGAATAAATTAAACATGTAAAATATTGTGGAGTACTGGGTCCACCCCTTTTCCCATAGACTAAAATGGTAATCCTTCCTATATATAAGTCAGGTTACTGATTAGTTAACTCTTTCCTCCCTGAAACTTTAAATGGACAATTCCAGTTTCCAATTTAGTCTAGTCCATTTCTGACTTTTAAGGGTTGTTTTTGTCAATGTTTGGCATTATGACAAACAGTGAAGACCCTGATCAGAGGGCTCCTTTCGGAGCCCTCTGATCTGGGTCTTCACTGTTTGCATAGGACAAGTGTACTATTCACATTACACCCTTTGAAAAGAACGCCTATATGTGGGTCTAGGGTTCAAAGGGTTAAAGAAAATTTAAAGTAAAGCAAAATGCTCCTGTAGGAGCTTTCTGCTTTACTTTCAACCTGCTTTGAGCTGCCACAAGTATTCAAAACGTTCAATGAATATTCATTGTACAGTTATTTTGTAGTGTAGATACTATTAGTTATACAGTTTCTTCACAGGGTACATGAGAATTTCTTACCGGCTGAGGAAATCAATGTTACCCGAGCCGTTAGGCGAGGGTTACATGATTTTACCAGCCGGGAAGAAATTCTCATGTACCCTGTGAAGAAACTGTATAACGAATTTATTATACTGCAAAGTTTTTATTGTTCAAATGAAATATTTCGGAATTTGTCGTGCACAGCGCTCAAAGTAAACAGTAACAAAAGCGCGTCAAAACATATGACGTTGAACGTAAGTGACGTCATATGTTTATGACGTTATTATTCAAAAGAAAAATGGACAAATACTAGGAGACTTCGACTTCAAACTTTCCCAGAAATAATGCGACTGTTGAAAGATCCAAACACCGATTGGTTCTTAGCCGAAATGGACTTAAAACGGAGGATGCAGGATTGAATGCACTCAATCCTGTAGAACTATCGGCCATCTTATTTTCTGCAAAGCAAGACTCAGGGACCTGTAAGCCAATGAAAATGCTGCTTTCCTAAGTACCCTGTCAGCTCACAGGGTACATCGGATTTTGTCTAGGGCTCGTTGACCAATGAAAAGTAAGGAATTTACTTTGCAGTATAAAATACAATGTAGTGGCTTGTAATGTATGTTAACACATTCAACCCTAGCAACAAGTATACTCGTCATTTAACCCTTTACCTCATAGCCTGTTTCTAGTTTTGAAGACAGGTGACCACTTAAAGCAGGTTGAAAGTAAAGCAGAATGTGCCTTAAGGCACATTCTGCTTTACTTTCAGCCTGCTTTAAGCTAAAATCTGCTAGGCTATATAAAATATTTGTAATGGTAATTGTTCATGAGGGTATAAAATGGAACTATTTTCTTCAGCGGATGAATAAATTTAATGCGCTAAAAGTCGCTTCTATTGGGGAAAGGGTTAAAACAGTGTACCTGTGAGGAAACTTGTCCCATGCAAACAGTGTAGACCCTGATCAGAAGGCTCCTTAAGGAGAGCTCTGATCAGGGTCTACATTGTTTGTCATTTTGAAATATATTGTTAAAATCAACCCTAAATAGTCAAAAATAGACTGCAGTTATTTTGAAATTGGAACTATCCATTTAAAGTTTCAGGGGTGAATGGCTTAAAAAGTCTGTATATAATCTGTGTATAACATGTTGTGTTTCAGGTTGTTGCTGGTATAGTTCACTGTCCAATCCTAGGTGAAATGTATACAGCTGTGAAAGGTCAAGGAGCTTTCTGTAACGGGGAAAGGTTGTCAGTTTCCCCCATCACAGGTTGGTTGCGAAAATGTGATTTACAGTAAAAATCTCTATTAAACCACTAAATTGTGTAAAAGTTTAGTGACAGTAAAACAAAAAGTTCCTTTAGGAACCTTTAGTTGTACTGTCAGCTTGCTTTTAGCTGTCACTTGTCTTTCATACACTCAATTAGCCTTCTTTTTAGTGGTTGTAATAGAGAGGTTTTACTGTATTTATTTACTGTAAAACTTGTGTTAAGCTGCCAATAAGAATAAAGGGATTTTTGTAGTATTTGAGTCAAGTCACAGCTGAATACACTACAACAACTTAACAGAAAGTTTATAAAGGCTTTTGCTGGTTTTCTTTAGTACAGCATTAAGCTGTTTTTAGACAGTCCCATGTCCAGAGTGGTCACATAATGATAAAGAATACTTCTTATGGTACATATTTATTTAAAACTATTTACTTTAGTCGAGGAACAAATTAAATGTGTAAAAAATGTGTATCTATGGAGTATTGGGTAAAAGCAATAGTTAAGCTACTAAAGAAATAGTTAACCCATTACCCCATAGCCTGTTTATAGTACCGGTATTGAAGATAGGGGACCACTTAAAGATGGTTGAAAGTAAAGCAGATTGTGCCCGAAGGCATATTCTGCTTTACTTTCAACCTGCTTTAAGTTACCATCTTCTTAAATATAGAAATTATTTCTTATGATACATATTCATTACGGTATACTTTTCTTTAGTGGATGAATAACCCTTTACCCAATAGCCTTTTCTAGTTTTGAAAATAGGTGACTATATAAAGCAAGCTGAAAGTAAAGCAGAATGCGCCTTAAGGCGCATTCTGCTTTACTTTCAGCCTGCTTTAAGCTACCATCTGCTAGAATAAGAAAAAATATTCCATATTATACACATGCATAACTGTATAAATTGGAACTATTTTCTTCAGCGGAGGAATAAACTGATTGCGCTAAAAGGCGCTTCTATTGGGGAAAGGGATAAATTAAAGGCGTAAAAGGGTGTATTTATGGGGTAATGGGATAACACCTATCTTTTTGTTTCAGAGCTGAGGAAGAGTGCAATATTACTAGAAGGAGGAACAGCAAGAGATGTTGATACTTTACAGTGTAAAATAGACAACGTGAAAGCTATAGTACAAAACTGCCATGGGTAAGCTTGTGGTTTGTTGTTTATAATTCACCACTTTACTCATTCACCCTTGAAATATCTAATGGGCAATTACAGTTACCTTACACAGGTTTTAACAATATCGTACACATGTACTGCATAGAAAAGCCTTTTAACACCTTTCATTTAATCCTCTACTAGAAAATAATTTTACTGTATACAGTTGAGAACATTTAATGTAAGAAATATTGCCAATATCTTAGCAGATAGTACAATGTAGTTTAAAACAGACTGAAAGTAAAGCAGAAAGCTCCTTAACCCTTTACCTTATAGAAGCGCCTTTTAGCGCATTCCGTTAAATCCTCTGCGGAAGAAATACAGTCATGAATATGTATCAGAAGGAATATTTTCTTACATCTAGCAGGTGGTAACTTAAAGCAGGCTGAAAGTAAAGCAGAATGCGCCTTAGGGCGCATTCTGCTTTACTTTCAACCTGCTTTAAGTAGTCATCTACTTTCAAAATTAGAAACAAGTTATGGGGTAAAGGGTTAAGTAACAATCTGCTTTACTTTCAGTCAGCTTTAATTTACAATACGACTAGCTGCTTGTTACTAGTATTGGTAAGATTGTATATAGATGTATCAATGTTCTATATCTCTATTGATATAGGATCAGAATGTATGGTTCAGCAGCTATCAACGACTAGCTGCTTGTTACTAGTATTGGTAAGATTGTATATAGATGTATCAATTTTCTATATCTCTATTGATATAGGATCAGAATGTATGGTTCAGCAGCCATCAACATGTGTTATGTGGCAAAGGGATGTTATGAGGCATATATAGAGTATGGTATACATGTGTGGGACATAGCTGCTGGGAAAATCATAGTGGAGGAGGCAGGGGGCGTTGTGGTTGACCCTACATGTAAGTCTGCAGGGACAGAATGTTATGTCCACTTTTCCTCTCGTCCATCTCTTTCACTGCTATAGGTGTTGTGACTAGAGTTGCACTGCAAACAGTTTGGATCTAGATCAGATACCAAGTACAAGTAGCTTAGTGTTCCAATGGCTCTTTATCAGGACCGATTAACCCTTAGCCTGCCACTCACGACTATAGCTCCATATGCAAACAGCTTGGATCCGGTTGAGATGCCGAGTAACTCGGCGTCTCATCTGGATCCAAGCTGTTTGACACTCGGACAACATTTTCAGCAATTTTGAGCAACTTTGAAGCACTTTGAAACTTGAAGCAGACGAGAAATATAGCAGACGACAATTTATTTGGCGGGCTAAGGGTTAAGGTTATGAAAAGGCATTGCTATGAGCAATAAAAATACCGGTAGGCATTTCTTTGGGGGAAAGGGTATAGGCTTTTTTCAGATAATTCAAATTCAGTAATTTTATCTCTGTCAACACATATGAAGGATAAGGAATCAAATAGAACCGATTTTATGTATCCATTAGAGATAATAAAAAAAAAACTAGCGAGATGGCTTTGTCTGTAAGACAAATATGATGCCCCCGCTATTTGTCAACATGCACATCTGTGGTATATGTGGACAAAGTATCAATGCCACCTGACTGATCATCACGTGAGCATAAAATTCTGCATTGATTCACTTGCAATATAATTAAATGCGCAGATAATTTGATTTTGCAATAAATGAAGAACTGTCTGTATACAGCCCTGGTCTGTTTGATAAACAAATCATGTCTTAGCTACTAATATTAATCAAAAAGACAATTCATTGATGGTGGTAAATACAGGTGTAAGCTTAACCCATTACCCCATAGCCTGTTTCTATTTTTTAATATAGATGACCACTTAAAGCAGGCTGTAAGTAAAGCAGAATGTGCCTTAAAGGCACATTCTGCTTTACTTTCAGCCTGCTTTAAGCTATTATCTGCTAGAATATAGAAAAAAATTCTGATGATTTTTATTTGTGACAGTATTAATTGGAACTACATGTATTTTCTTCAGTAGAGGAATTGATTAAAAGCGTAAAAAGGCGTATTTATGGGGTAATGGGTTAAGAAAGGATGCAGTTTAGCAGAAAGTACTACAGGATGGATGATGTGAAGGAATGGTTTAACTGTTACCATTTTTTGAAGACCCTTATACAGTGGAAAATCTGTTATTCTTTCCCGTTTAAACGCAAACGTACGCAAACGCAAAGCACTAAAACGTAGAAAAGAACAACTTTTAGACAATTCTGATAATTCATGTTGATCTTGGTGGCAAACAGTTTGGAGCCTGATCAGACGCCGGGTTACCCGGCGTCTGATCTGGCTCCAAACTGTTTGTATTGGAAATAATAGTTTTAACGTAAACGTGTTTATTGGGAAAGAATAACAGATTCTCCACTGTAGCACAATAATTGTTCTTTCTTTATGCCTCTGCACAACATAATTTGGGGCATATTGTTTTTCTCTGTCCATTTGTTTCTTTGTCTGCCTGCCCAATACTTTAACCATGACTATAACTTCATGTAATAGAGACTTAGTATTTGGTATGTGAATTCAATTTAAGAAGTCCTTGAGCTCAGTACATCATTGGCCATGACAGAAAAAGTTAATTGTCATTAAGAGGCCAAGACTAGACCTACTTTAACATTGGCAAAGACAGATGAAGGTCATGGTCATGTAAAGGTCAAAAAGGCCTACTTTAACATTGGCAGTGACAGAAAAAGGTCATGGTCATTTAGAGGTCAAGTAGGACTACTTTAACATTGGCCATGACAGAAAAAGGTCAGTCATTTAGAGGTCAAGTAGGACTACTTTAACCATGGCTTTAAGTTTTGGAGCTATATGGAATATAGCCTCATATTATATGTGCTACACTTAAAAAGTCCATAGAGCTCAGCTCAGTACAATTTTGGCCATGTCAAACAATGGTCAAGGTCATTTAAAGGTCATGGTCACATCAGGAGGCATAGTGTTTTACAAACACATCTTGTATTTTCATTTTCAGGTGAGCCATTAGAGCTATTGAATAGACGTGTTTTAGCAGCAGGCAATAAAGAAATAGCTTCACAAGTGTCCAGTGTTGTCACCCATATACCAATGGAAAAGGACTAGTTTAAAGAGACTTGTTCAAAACCATAGGATCATTGCATTCATGAGATGTGATTCTTAGGATTAGTTGGAAATCCAAGAGGTTTTTAGAATTTCATTTCTAGTGCACAAGTAAACAGTTTCCAATTTAACCTATACCCTTCTTCTAGTTTTGAAGACAGGTGACCTCTTAAAGTAGGTTGAAAGTAAAGCAGAATGCACCTTAATGTGCATTCTGCTTTACTTTCAACCTGCTTTAAGTGGTCAACTATCTTCAATACTGGAAACAGGCTATGGGGTAATGAGTTAAGTTGCCATTTTTCAGGATAAAGGAAATGTTTTCTTCGCCTCATTTAATTCAGAACATTTTAACATGTTATAATTATTTCTGCAGTAGGGAATATGTTGAATGGAAGGCTCAACAAACATATACTTTTCTATAAAAAAAAAAGGTATTTTGGGTTTTTTCTTATTCATAATTATATTATTTGATGCATGGTGAATATTATATACATTTTACTTTTATTGTGCAATTTAATTTAATAATGGCTAGAATGTGTCCTGAACTTACAGTGAGCAACATATTAGATCTCTTTCAGAAATTGTGTTTACCACTGCACATACAAACTAGCTTCATAAATTTCAGTCGAAAGACATGAAAGAAAACTCCTATTATTCTGTATCAAATTCGACCAAATTACTCCCCTTTCATATAAGAATAAGAAGGGGTGTATGTTTGGGCTTTTTGTAAATATGAAATCGATTTTTTACCAAGAAACAGACACTTTTCTGATAATGTTTATGTAATATCCTTGCTTTTCATACGCATTTTCTATGGTAAACGTATAATTTCATTGTCAACAAGTAAATTTTTGAAACTGAAAGTAAAGGATATACACTTCGTCCATCTGATAAAGTGAGTACATCCCTTAGCCAACACGGAACAATACACACTTATCAAGATATCACATTTGTTATCAGTTAAAACGATTTGAACAGTAAAGAAACAAGATATATGTAGTCTAGTTTGGGAAAGTTTTTGAAGTGATTTAAGCGGCTACACATTCAAATGTATGATAGTGTGGAAAAGCGCATGCTATAGCTCTGACTACCGCTATGTTGAAATATCACATACCAGTTTAGCCAAAGTCTGTAAGTGCACTATCAGATCAAGGTCTGCTTATTTTGCTTGAATAGAAATATCTGAATATTTGGTGATTATTCTTGCAAATGATTACTCTCAATTCTGTTATCATCTTAACTCTTTCAACACCATGGACCTGTGTAAAATGAACACTTAACATTTGCAAACAGTGTATACCCAGATCAGAGGGCTCCTATAGGAGCCCTATGATCTGGGTATACACTGTTTGCTACTTTAAAGCATACTTTATTTAACTTCATTGAATTTCAAGTAGACTGCTTTATGTTTTAGTTACTAAAATGATCCACAAAGGAACCAAATAACCCACAATGGTTACTTACTGTCTGATCTGGATCTAAACTGTTTGCAAGAAGCCATTTTATTCCTTTTTAGCAGTGAATGGATTTGCTTGGCAAAGAGTTCACTTGCAGCCATCCTGGGTCCATGCTTATAGAACATTTGATATGAATCTGAGATTGTTGTAAAGCTTTTGATTGGTCAGATTTGAGCATTCTGCTCAAATCTGACCAATCAAATGATTAAGAACGATCTCAGACACATTGCAAATGCTTTTTAAGCATGGCTCCAGGTTACATTAGCTTGTTTACTCACCTGAGCTAGTCACCTGAGCTAGCTCAGGTGAGCTTTTGCAATCCTTGAATGTCCGGCGTATGTCATCAACAATTTTAGTGTTTACACTCTAGAGGCCACAATATTTTTTCAGTCTTTCTTAAACTTGCTAAGATTGTATATTACCATATAAGAGTTCAGATGAGTTTGATAATGGTTGAAATCGGACTATTATGTCAAGAGTTATCTACCTTTGAATTGCTGAAAATGCCATATTTAACAGTGTTTACACTCTATAGAGGCTACATTTTTTATCAAATCTTTCTCAAACTTGCTCAGATTGTATATGACTATAAGAGGTCGAATAAGTGCAATTATAGTTGAAATCAAACCAATAGGTCAAGAGTTATCTGCCCTTGAATTGCTGAAAATGCCATATTTAATAGTGTTTTTACTCTTGCAACTACATGTAGTTTTCAATGGATTTTGATTATACATGCATACAAAGTATATAGCTATAAAAAGGTCCAAAAGGATCAAGTATATAGCTATAAGTTCTCGAAGGAGTGCAATTATTGTTGAAATCTAATCATTGTGGCAATAGTTATCTGCCCTTGATATATTTTGAAATGCTAGAAAAGGCTTCATTTCAGTATTGTTTAGGCTCTAGTTATCTGCCTTTGATGTATTCTACTATACTAGAATTAGGAGGTTGTATTCCAAAATTGTTAACATACTATACTACAAATTGGAATGGATTTAGATTAAAACGGGGGAAACTCAAAGGCAACGCTATCAGGCTTCAGTTCAACAGGTGAGCAATATCAGGGCCTTCAGGCCCTTTTGTTTTAGAAGACTAGTCTTTAAAGCATTCATTGACATCAGTCACCAGTCTTTTGAAGACTTCCGCAAATAGAAAGATACTCAAGTCTTCTTGGTTTTATTATGTCTCAAATCAGGTTTATCTATTAAAATAGTAATTTCCATATTTTTGAAATGTTCATTTATTGTCATAATTTTTATTTGTTCATTTGTGCTGTTGAACTGCATAGTTGCAGAAATTTGTTGACCAAGACACAGGGACTTGATTCATATATACAGTGCTCCCTCCCTACAACAGCCCTCCGAACAACAATTCCCTTTTCACAACAAAGCTTGCAACTGTTCCCCAAACAGGACAATTAATTATGTCCAACCTTTTAACAAAATCGTCTGCTAAAAATGTCATCAGCTGTTTTTCTCCAAGTCACATATTGGACAGTTTGACAGAAAAAAACAATGATGAGTGGCAAGCAGTTCGAATCCTGATTAGACGCAGCGTTATATGGCGTCTGATCTGGATTCAAGCTGTTTGCAAAAATTAATGTAAGCAAATTTTCCTCCCAATAACAACTCCCTCCAAACAACACACATAATCTTTGTCTCCCATTCGATGTCATTGTAGAGAGGGAGCACTGTATCTCAAAATCTAATTATACAGAAACAAACCTGCTATTACAAAAACTATGAAGACTTACTTATGGTGTAACAGTTGTTAAAGCAGGATGACAGTGAAGCAGAAAGTTGCAGAAGCTTTCTGCTTTACTGTCATAATGCTTTAAGTACATGTAGTCCCCTTGCATAACCCTTTACTGAAGACCAGTAACTACTGACAGTAGGTTGAATGTAAAGCAAAATGCCCCTAAAGGAGCGCTCTGCGTTATTTTGAACCTGCTTTAAGTTACCATCTGGAAAGATGCTGCTTAATGTTCAGGCCCCAAAGTTACAAAGCTTTTGAGTTGAGTCTGAGATCACTCTCAAGCATTTGATTGGTTAGATTTGAGCTTTTGCCTCAGCTCCAAAGGTTTATTTTAAGCAAAAGTTCAAATCTAACCGATCAAAGTTTAATGCTTGAGAAAGATCTCAGACTTAATAACCTTTGTCCCAGAACTTCCTAGTTTAGGACTACTTTCCTTAGTGTAAAAATGATAAAACAGCATAATTATTGTGTAATTAACCCATTCCTCCATAAATACACCTTTTAAGGCCTATAATTTATGCCTTCACTGTAGAAAATAATTCCCTTTTTTTTACAGTCATGAATATGTATCATAAATAATATTTTCTATATCCTAGCAGATAATAGATTATAGTAGGCTGAAAGTAAAGCAGAATGTACCTTATGCTTTACTTTCAACCTGCTTTAAGTGGTTACCTAGTTTTCAAAAAAACCTAGAAACAAGCTATGGGGTAATGGGTTAATGGGGTTAAATGCCAGCAACAAGCCTTTTGTTGAGTTGATGTGATGGCAGGTTTTAACATACCTGCACTACCCTCTCAGCTATATCAATAGGACAGCCCCTGGTGAGGCTTGTATCAGGGCTGCCATTTCTCCGGATTTTTCCTAAGTATTCGGATTTTTATCCTAGCAGATTGTAGCTTAAAACAGGCTGAAAGTATAGCAGAATGCGCCTTAAGGCTCATTCTGCTTTACTTTCAACCTGTTTTAAGCAGTCATGTGTCTTCAAAACAACAAACGGACTATGGGGTAAAGGTGCGATTGGTAAAATTGGGTCTGAAGAATTGAAAATTTGAAATCTTAGGATTTTTATGATCAAGTTATGGCAGGCCTGTTGTATGGTTAGACAGCTGGACTGTTCTCATGACAAATGAAACGTGTAACCATTTGTGTCATCTATTTATGAAGTCTCTATTAAACTGCTGTAAAGTATGTGCAATAGTTGTCATCCTTTTGTTTTTTCCAACTGAGAAATCTGATCTGGGTCCAAACTGTTTGCAAAGGTACTTAGTACATATAGGGAGGGAAGGTAAATACCCTTATAGTACTACTATAAGGGTATTTACCTTCCCTCCTTATAACATCCCCCTCCAAACACACAATCTTTGTCTGCGGTTTAGTGCTGTTGTAGAGAGGGTGCACTGTAGGAACAGGATTCATAGAAATACAATACATTAACTGGAACAATTTTTATTAAACTGGTTACAACAAGACGGTTGATATCTTGTCATCTTAATGGAAAAATAAATTGTTTGTTTCCTGCTTTCATTTGTATTTCATCAACCATGAAATATTTAAGTTCTTTGTCCTCTTCTAATGCGGTGTCCAGGGTCTCCTGAAGTATAAACAGAATACAATACAGTAAAACGACCACTAAAACGAGGGCTAATTGATTGTATGACAGGTGACAGCTTAACCCATAAATACACCTTTTTACGCCTTTTAATTTGCTCCTCTACTGTCAGAACAAAATAGTTCCAATTTATACAGTAATGAATATGCATTATAAGAATAATATTCTATATCCTGACAGAGGGTAGTTTAAAGCAGGCTGAAAGTAAAGCAGAATGTGCCTTAAAGCTGATAAGGGGCTAAAGTTTTCTAGGTTCGTATCTAGCAAATACTATCTATATAATTTTCTTACTTGTTTGCTCTATTACCTTTTTAAGTCTTTACTCCATAGATACACATTTTTACATCTTTGATTTATTCCTTAACTGAAGAAAATAGCTCCAATGTATTCAGTCATGAGTATGTATTATAACTCATCAGAAATATTTTTTTATGTTCTAGCAGATGGTAGCTTGAAGCAGGTTGAAAGTAAAGCAGAATGTGCAATAAGGCATATTCTGCTTTACTTTCAACCTGCTTTAAGTGTCCACCTGTCTTCAAAACTAGAAACTGGGTATGAGGTAAAGGGATAACTTACCTTAAGCTTACTAGACAGTTTCTGTGTAATTTGTTCTGTGATGTCTCCTAGGCACCAGGCTATACTGACATGGAAGGAAGGTGGCTGAAAAAGTGACAGGTTCTTCTATCAAAACAGGGGCTCAGCAAATAATTACAAGGCATGCAGACTTAGAGACATATATTCAGTTTGGGATGAACAGCTTTACCCCTGAAACTTAAAATTGACAATTCTAGTTTCCAATTATGCCTAGTTTAGGGGTGTGTTGTTTTTGTTACAAAATATTCCCCAAATTACAAACAGTGCCCCTGTCGGAACCTCTGATAAGGGATTTCTCTTGTATTTTAGCTGGGTATTTCTGTATATATACACTAAAATTAACTACAGTAAATCTCTCTATTATGGCCAATAAAAGGAAGACTTAATTGATAGTATAAAATACAGTTGGCAGTTTGAAACAAGGTGACAGTAAAACAGAAAGCTCCTAAAGGAGTTTTCTGTTTTACTTTCACCTTGCTTTTTTGGCAGTCACCTGTATTTAATACCTAACAAGAGCCGTATGCAGCCCTAAATCGCTCACCTGAGTAACTATTGTGTTATACTGGATGCATAATGAAGTTTGGCATTGCATGTATGTGGACTGTTGCATGAAACTGTAACAACTCAGAATTAGGTTTTCCTGTAGAAGTATATATAAAACTGATAAGCCCCGGGGCGTGGCCATTTTTAATCCAGGGGTCATGATTTGAACAATCTTGGTAGAGGACCAGTTTCAGTTTATTCAAAATGTGCATAAGTCCTGCTATTTGCAGGCAACATCAGCGACAAAACATATGATATAAACATCAAGCCACGTGAACCACAGTGCATAGTCCCCGTATCATGTCTGGAAAACGACATTTTTGTGAAAAGATGCATACTATTATTGTTACTTAAAGTGTAGTAAAACTTACATTTTATTAACATGAGAATGACGCTCTACTTGCGCTAATTCGCCTTGAAAATGTTGTATCTTTGAATTCAAGGGAGATGTCAATCACCATATTTAATTCATATCACTTGACAACTCGTAGAATTAAACTATAAAGGAACGATTAAATGAATTTTTATATCTGGAATATATGAATCGTCAAACATATTACGGGCATTAAGCGCTGTGTTTCTATATTTTCCCCAAGAAGGTCCATATTATTTTATACAAATGAACGATTTTACATCACAATGATTTACATGATCAAAACATTACCGTTAACGTACAAAAACAAGTTGAACATTTTGCTCAGTCTGATTTTGTATGCATACAGTTACGAATGTAAACACATAAAGTGATTGGTCTCATATAGTACGCAATACACTTAAATTATCATTCTAATGTGAATACCGTTCAGTTTTAGTTTGAGTGAAACCTTGACAAATATTGTGGTTTTATGAGAAATCACTCAGCATGTTTATGAAAGGCTAAGTGCATGTCAAAAATAACACAGAAAGCTCCTGATAGAGCTCTCTGCGTAATTTTTGTCAAAACCCGAGCAGTTATCTTTCTTTATATACATGTATACATGTGTGCACATTCAGCATTAAATTAAGCATAACTATAAAAGAATACTATTAAGTTGTTTATAATGGTTACACGATGCAGAACAAACATAGCACAGAAAGTTATTGAGTGAGATTTTTGTGCCATGTTTGCCCCGAGTCGTGCAGTAATCTGTCGTCAGATATGTGTTAAGCGTTCCAGTTAACCTACGACAAAAAGGAGTTGCATAATGCTGGTCAAAACCTACGCAGAAAGCTGATATATGAGCTTTCCACGCAACTTTTATCCTGAGTTAAGGTTAAAATAATACAATCAACAAAGGATTTCACTTCCATACGGTAATAAGCTAGATAAATAAATTGCACAATGTTGGTCAAAAAGCAACACAGAAAGCTCTTTTGAGCTTTCTGTGAAACTTGTATCGTAGACTGTTAACCTGTCTTAAGATATATTATCAGTAAACATTGCATTTAACAATCATACGATTGTATATTATTTATACTTTCTTTAATAAGGGGGTTACACAATTCAAGTCAAAACTAACGCAGAAAGCCCCTTATTGAACTCTCTGTGTATTTTGTCCTGACCCGCGCAGTTATCTTTCTTTATATATACATGTATGTACATTCAACATTAAATTAAGCATATATACAAAGAATACTATTTAGTTGTTTATAATAATGTTACACAATGCAGAACAAACATAACACACAAAGTTATTGAATTAGTTTTTTGTGCCATGTTTGTCCCGAAACGTGCAGTAATCTGTCTTCAGATATATGTTAATCGTTCCTTTCAACGAACGATAAAAAGGAGTTGCATAATTCTGGTCAAAACCAACGCAGAAAGCTGCTAAATTGGCTTTCCACGCAACTTTTATCCCGAGTTATACAGTCGGTATAAAGCTTAAAATAATACATTCAACAAAGGGTTTCACATCCATACGATAATATGCCAGATAAATAAGTTGCACATTAGGGGTCAAAAGCAACACAGAAAACTCTTAAGTGAGCTTTCTGTGCAGCTTTTATCGTAGACTTTTAATCCGTCGTAAGATCTAGCAACAGTAAACATTGCATTTATCAATCATACGATTATATATTATTTACATTTTCTTTAATAAGGGAGTTACACAATTCAGGTAAAAATTAATGCAGAAAGCTCTTGAGCCTTCTGTATAATTTTATCCCGAGCCATATGTTCAACTGTTATAATATATATTTGCATTCAACATAATTAAACTACTTTTCGATATAATAATATGAGGTCAGTCATAGGAAATGTGCACAGTGAAGGAAAGAAATTACACAGAAAAACTTCCTGAATGAGCCTTCCGCGCTATTTTTTCCTGAATTATGCAGCCTAAAAATCTATGTAATGTAATAATTAAACATTGGAATGTTAGAATATTAATTTAATAATTAGTCTTTTGCTTGAAATGATTCATTATAATTTTACAAAAAATGCTCAGGTTTTTAATCTCATCGTAGTTTTCAGAATTGAAAAGGTTAAAAAGTTTAATGATATTTGGGTTTGTGTAATGTGATGCTCTAATAAACTTGCTTCTTGGTGAACTGAATTCAGGGCATAGTAATAGATAGTGAACTTCATCTCCAATGTCTCTACAGTAAGGACATTTTCTTTCATTGGCTGGAATACTGTTCCATCGACCAACTTCTATAGGTAACCTATGATTTCTTGTTCTGAAAGCGACGAGAGATTTACAAAGATTATATGGGAGCTTGTATAAATGTGGTGTTCGTTCGAACGTGGATTTTACTAGTTTATAGAAGTTTGTGTTTGATGTAGCTTCTATGGCAGAATACCAATTTTGGCTGTATATATCTCTAAGTTTTTGTCGGGTTGATATTGTCAACCATTTACTACTTAAAAAGCTTTGGCTATACCAAATTCCAGAATATCCGGAAGCACATAGTATATCTTTGATGTTATCAAACCATAGAGATTTTAGTTGTCTATGTGAGTATAAACTAAAATTCAAAAGGTAAATTTGCGTTGACAACTTAGGATTTTCCATAGAGTAACTATTTTCAAGTAATTTGGCCCAGTATGATATAATTCTACTCTTTATATCAACAGTAAGAGGCATAATATTGAATTCACCGTAAATCATGTAAGACGGTGTTGATTTTTTCATATTGAATATATACTTAAAAAACTTTAGTTGAATTTTTTCCAGAATGTCAAGTTTACCATATCCCCATATTTCACAGCCATAAAGCAAAATTGGTTTCACAGTTTTTTCAAATAGGTCGATTTGTAAGTCGTATGGAAGTGACAGTCTTTTAATTCTTCTAAGTAATGCATAAAGGGCTTTATTGGCTTGCTCTGCTATATATGATTTTGTTTTTAAAAACTATCCTGATTTAGTGAAAAATAGTCCGAGATATTTGTATTCATTAACTATTTCCACTGTTTCGTTACCTATTTTAAAAGCTGTTTTGTGTTTTGGATTACCTTTTGCAATGATCATAATCTTTGTTTTTGAAATGTTAATCTTTAATTTCCAAGTGTCACAATAGTTTTTGAAGATGTTTAAGGAATGTCGGAAGTCATTTTCATCGTTACTAAAGATAATAGTATCATCAGCGTATAATAAGATAAAAAGTTTTAGATATATTCTTAAATCATCAGAAATTGATTCCTTGAAGATTCCATTTACTCTGTTTACATTTAGGTAGTTAGTTAAATCATTTAGGTACAGGGAAAATAGAAACGGTGATAGATTATCGCCTTGTCTTACGCCAACTAAACATTCAAATTGTTGTGAAACGCCCTCATGGGTTTGAATTTGTGATTTTATATTTTGATACAAATTATATATAACTTTAAAACATTTGCCAGTGATATTTTGTTCAATAAGTTTAACCCACAGTCCATGCCGCCAAACTGAATCGAAAGCCTGTTTAAAATCAATAAAGCAACAATAAAGCTTTTGCCGACCAGTTTGTACTATGTCTATCAAATTTTTTAAAATAAATATATTATCGACAGTTGAGTGTTGTTTTCGGAAACCTGCCTGAGTATTGTTGATAAGGTTTGTTTCTTCGGCATATTTATTCAGTCTATTGTTAAGTATTAAAGTAAAAAGTTTCCCAAAGCAGCTCAGTAATGATATAGGGCGATAATTTTCTGGTTCTCTAGGGTTGCCTTTATTTTTGTAGATAGGTTTTATAATACCGTCTGTCCAGCTCTTTGGAATGATCCCTGTATCAAGAATTATATTAAACAATTTAACATATATGGGTAACATATGGTTTAAGGAGTTTTTTATATGTTCGTTTAATATATTGTCACTACCCGGTGACTTGTTGTTCTTTAGAGATTTAACCGCATTAATGATTTCAGTATCTGTTATTGCCTTGTTAATTTCCTCATTTTGAGGGGTGTCTGCAGTGTAATGTTCACTTGTATAATTGTCTGTGTTGTTATATTGTGCTTCGTTTAAGGATTTAAAGTAATCGTGAAAATCATTTAAAGATGCTAATGGTTTTGTTGATTGTTTGTCGTTATTTATAACTTTCCAATATTGTTTTGGGTCTTTTGTTTTTAGATTTCTTAACTTATCTGCTTTTGAGACATTGTAATTTGCCTGTGATCTATGTAGAGTGTTTTTATACTGTTTGCTGACATTTTTCAGCTTATCTTTAAAATAATGTGATTTATGTTTATTATATGCTTTTCTGGTCCAATGGTACAAATCTCTCATGTCACTGCAGCTTTTATTAAACCATGGTAATTTACTTGCAAAGGGAATTTCTCGTTCTTTTTTAAGTGATTTTGTACCGAAGCTTTTTTCTGAACTTTTCATGTAAATGCGTGCTATATCATCGACAAATTCATCAATGTTTGTTTGATTAAGGGAGTTATTTTCTGACAGAAAATCTAATCTACTTTCTAGTTCTCTTACTTTAAAAGGATCTATGTTTTCTATAAACAGATCAGACTTATGCTGATCCCATAATTTCACTTTTTCTTGAAACTGAACATTGGTATTTTCTTTATGTGTGTTGCTGTTAAGTTTGGTATTGATGACACCAACTACTGGACAGTGTACATCAGAGAACAAGTGTGAAAATTCGTCAATGTAAAAATCTACAACATTTTCAAATAAGTATGAAGTTGATATGAAATAGTCAACTACACTTGTGTTTTTGCATGTTAGTTTAGTATTAGATTTATCATTTCCAACTCTTCCATTCCAAATAAAAAAGTTGTTACCTTTGCAAAGTTCTAGCAGTTGGTTTCCGTAATTATTCAATACGGAGTCTACACATTCTCTGTTTATATTGATATCATATAGTTCAAAATTCTTGAAAACATCTGCCTCTTCATTTACTAATATATCCATTTGGAATATTTCGGCAAAAGTGTTATCAGTTCGTGTAAAATCTAAAGCGTTACCACATCTGGAATTAAAATCGCCCATCAATAAAACATGTTTACTTCCATTACAGTATCGAAAAATTTCATTTTGGATTTCGAAATATGGATCATTGCTTACATATCTTGAACCTACAGGAGGTATATAAGCAAATCCGCATTTCAAATCTTCTCCATTTACTTTGTTGTCATTACCATATAGACTGTTCGAAATTGTAAAAAACTTTATTAAGTCGCTCTTTGGATTAGTGTCAAATTTCACATAGTCAGTCAGGTTTTCTTTAAGAAGAATTGCGATGCCACCAGATCTATAACATGTAAGTTTTGTCCTATTGAATAAATGTGTGACGTAACCGTCAATGTTAATTTCATCAGTATCGTCAGTTTTGGTTTCTTGGAGTCCAATAATATCAAAATTCTTAATATAAGAAAGAAAATCTGGGCATCGCAATTTTGGTAATATACCACAGACATTTAAGGATAGAAGCTTTAGATCGTGAGGTTTTTGCGAGGTAGATGTATTCAAATTACAAGCACTGCTAGGCTGTATAAAGTCGTTTTCCAGAAACTGCTATGTCTGTACATTTTCAGAAGCGGGTTCGTCTATATTATCACGGCTGCTTTCCTGCTCTGTGACCTGATTCTGTTGTGAGCCTGTGTCCGTCATTCCAGATGGAGACGGATCGTATTGTGACTGATCATCTCTAGAGCTTTGGTTTCCGTCATCTGATATGATCGGGGAAATAACACTTGTCTTTGTTGTAATTTCTGGCTGTTCCTTTTCAAGGTCTTCACTTATTGTTATTATTTCATGATCACTATCGTCACTCGCGATTATCATACTGCTGTTATTGCTGTTAGTGTCTGACCTACCATCGTAGTGTTGTTTTTTACGCATTTCATCGACTTCCAATGGGGATGTTGCTTTCTTTTTATTGTTCAATTTAGGATTGTCTGGTGTCTGCTGGCCGAAAATACCGAATCTGTTGTAGAACCCAGACGTTCTCTCAAATTGTTGATTATGAACTGGTTTTTGTGGTCTTCGGTAGAATGTTCTACTCCATTTCTCTCCTCTATCATAATTGTTCTGCAGTTCGGACCTTTTCTGCCATTGCATTGTTTCTTCTCTCTCTCCGTATCGCGACCGGTCCCGGTTCGTTTCTCCTCTCTCTCTCTTTCTTTGGCGAGCATCTGCATCTTTCCTTTCTCCGGGTCGATATGGTACACTTGTCTTTGTCTCCTTTTCTGGAATATATTGTTGTCCATTTATGTAAAGTTTGTCTCTAATTAGCTTTACTTCGTTTCGTGTGTCTTCTCTTGCTTCATCTGCAACTCCATATAACTCTTTTCTTTTCTCCTCCATTTCTCTAGGATATTGATCCTTAACCCAATAGTCGGTATCTTTCAGTTTCTGTTGGGCCAGTTGTTTGATGTCTTCCTTCTCTTTGTAATGTGTGAACTTCACTATGATGGGGCGTGGTCGCCGCGTGTTTTCAGTTCTATATCTTCCGAGTCTATGGGCGCGGTCCATATCTATTTCCTTTTCTACTTCTAGCTTCTCTGCTATAAATGTCTGTATAACCTCTTCACAGTTTTCTCTGGTGGTACTGTGCCCTTGCGCTTCTGGGATGCCGAAAAACAGGAGGTTTTCTCTCATACTTCTCCATTGTACATCTGTAACTCTGTCAGCAATGGTTTCCACTTTCTTATCTGTGTTACTACTTTTCTGCTCTATTTCTTTAATTGTTCTTTCTATGCTTTTCAATCTATTGTCAAAGCAGGGCCTCCCCTGGGATATTTTTTCTTTTCGCCATCACTTTCGCCAAATGAAAAAAGTTGGAGCCAAATTTATTTTTTTGGAGCCAAAGTTGGAGCCAAGTTTTTATCCAAAGTTGGGGCCCAAAATATACCCTATAATTTATATGCGTTTTACAAATTTTATGAAAGGGCCAGGCTCGTTACGCACAGGGACATCAGTTATTTTCATAATTATATAAGAGGTGGCAGAATAATGTAAATGAGCTTTCTGCATTACATTTACCTGCATAAAGCGGTCACCGATTCTTCAAGATCAACAATATACCTTATTCAATGGTCGCCTAATATAGGTTTGTATGCCTTTATTTTCTTTCTTTTGATAAGTGACAAACTCTCATTCCTCATAGATTTACTTTTCATGCCTTTACCCATGCCCTGTCAAAAAGCATAGAAAAGTTTTCGTACACCCTGACAGGTGGAAGCCTTATGGAGTTTTCAGATATACTAGAAACCTGCTTTATACAACAATTTGTCATAAAACACCAGAAAATAAGCTTAGCAGGGAAGATTTAATTCAGACTGCATCATTTGAGAAATAAGACGATGACTACTTAGATAATTGTAACAATGTGCTATTTCTTATTATTTGTAAAAATAAATTATCAGCTTATGTTCAATATACAATATGGGAAAGTCTAGGATCGCTACTTTCCGCGAGTAATTTATCTGATTCTTCGATTCCAGCGCTTATATGTTGCTATTTTTCACTTTCTGATAACTTATTTGCCGAAACTCCCGGGAAAATCGTATTCCGTATCGCTGTTATGTTCATTTCACAACTGTCAAGCACACAATCCATTCCATCCAGTAGTGATTCGTAGGGAAATAGAACGGCTAATTTAATTGGCTGTTTAAAAAAAGATGCTGGTAAATGCCCTTTTGGTAACCAATAAAACAAAGAAAGACACGCGTCTTAGAAGTCCGAATATTGGCGTCTCGCCATTTTGAGGCGATATGCATTTGGGTTTCATTCCGGAAGTTTGTGAGACTGTTTGTATCTAAGGACACAATTATTAATAAGGATATGTGGTAAATTCAATTCATAGAAGTTGTATTCGGATTTGGATCCATGTTAAAGGTTCGTTTGTGCAGTATTTTCGGTGAATATTGCCGATTCTAACAGGCTCCGTATCAAAGACATTTTTTCCCGACACGCATTTCGCGCTGTTACACGCCTCGAATCATGGGCGTTTTTTTCTCAGTCTTTAACATGTTAATTACTCACCTGTATGTCTATTTTAGGGGAAAGAAATAAATGATTCTTCGATTTAGGCTAATATTCTTTCAACGTTACGTAGCTAATTTCCGAAAATCTTTTTAGACCGCCGTGTAAAGTTTTATGCACCCAGTATCAATAACACTCGCGAGAGCTCCTTCATTGGACATTAAACACGTTTGATCTGTCAATCACGTTGAGGCTAGCCAATTACGTAAGCAGAATGGGAGATAGGCGGAACAAAGATAAGCCGAATCTATATTCTTTACTTGATTATTGTCCTACTCGCGTGTTTGAGTTTTGACACTTGTATTACGTAACACCAAGGTGCTGGCTGTGTACTTCACCAATTATCTCTACACGCATTAGCTCCCCAGGTATTAAGAGCCAGACATACAAGTCACTGATGAAAAAAAAAACGTTATAAATTTCTTGTCGCAATCAATTTCGCCAGAACTAAAATTTTATCGCCACTTTGAAATTTTCTTCGCATTTGGCGACAAATGCGAATGCCAGCGGAGGCCCTGATAAGACAATGCTAGATGCCAAATATAAAAGGTATGGGTCTTACGGTTTCAGAGAAGAAGATTTTTAAAGGTTTTACTACATAAGTCTTTGTAAAACTTATAAGCCCCGGGGCGGGTCCATTTTTGATCCGGGGGTCATGATTTGAACAATCTTGGTAGAGGACCATAAGGCAAAGCTAGATGCCAAATATAAAAGGTCTGAGTCTTAGGGTTTCAGAGAAGAAGAGTTTTAAAGGTTTATTCCTATATAAGTCTATGTAAAACTGATAAGCCCCGGGGCGTGGCCATTATTAATCCGGGGGTCATGATTTGAACAATCTTGGTAGAGGACCATAAAGCAAAGCTAGATACCAAATATAAAAGGTCTGGGCCTTACGGTTTCAGAGAAGAAGATTTTTAAAGTTTTTCCTATATAAGTCTATGTAAAACTGATAATCCCCGGGGCGTGGCCATTTTTGACCCTGGGGTCATGATTTGAACAATCTTGGTAGAAGACCATAAGATAAAGCTAGATGCCAAATATAAATTGTCTGGGCCTTACGGTTTCAGAGAAGAAGATTTTTAAAGGTTTTCCTATATAAGTCTATGTAAAACTGATAAGCCCCGGGGCGGGCCATTTCTTACCCTGGGGTCATGATTTAAACAATCTTAGTAGAGGTCCATAAGGCAAAGCTAGATGCTAAATATAAAAGGTCTAGGCCATACAGTTTTAGAGAAGAAGAGTTTTAAAGGATTTCCTATGAAAAACTGGTAAGCCCCGGGGCAGGGCCATTTTTGACCCGGGGGTCATTATTTGAACAATCTTGCTTAAGGTATACAACATGATGCTACATGTGAAATTTGGTTATCCTAGGACTTATAGTTATTGACAAGAAGATGTTTAAAGTTTTGACTTTAGTTGTCAATATTACGTAAATACGGGAAATGACCACGCCCTCTGGCGGCCATGTTTTTTTGACGGATCAAAATTCTTTGAACAATTTTGAAAGTATATTAATTGAGAAACATTTTGGTGCAAACCAAATTGAAATCGGACCAGTCGTTTTTTAGAAGAAGATTTTTTTAGATATTGTGCATGGTTGCCATGGCAACAAGACCGATTGCCCCACCCACTTTTTTTAAACACTTTTTGAGGCTCACAACTACAGTATGAATCTGACCAAGTTTGGTTAAAATTGGGCCATTGGTTTCAGAGAAGAAATTATTTGAAACAAATTTTGAACAGACGACACCGACACCGACGGACGGCAACCGATCACAATAGCTCACCTTAAGCACTTTGTGCTCAGGTGAGCTAATAATAAAGCAGTAACTGTATTAAACACCTAATAATTAACACCATCTAGTGGTTGTTATAAGAGATATTTTACTGTATTTGAGTACCTGATAGTATTTTTCCAGCTTGTAGCTCTCAAAGCACTTGTCTACCACCTCTACATACTGTTCCAGAGTGTTATCCCAAGTCGTCACCTGGAGTGCAAGGAAGGACCTGGAAATGTCAATCAGTTGTCTATGAACACATAATTTCTGCATGACATTATAAAGAGGATAATCAATTCCTTTGGATTGATATGAAAAATATATCACGAGAATGGGTTGTTATCTGGTTAAAACAGATAGCAACCCATTCTATTTATTATATAAATTTTAATGACGTTTTTACAGAAAAAAACACACAAAATTAATTGTTTATGGGCGACGTCACAAAACTTATTGAGACAAGACATCACAAAAGTGATATCATCACTAGTGATGATATCAACTGTGACAATATGAAATTTATTAACTGAGAAATCTCTATAAATCATCTTGTTATGTGATAAATAGAATCTCACATTCGTGCTCATTATTTATCATTTTTAATAAATCTTGACTAAAATGAATATGACGCTCGCCAAGGCTCGCATCATATTATTTTAGTCAACTCGTTTATTAAAAATGATAAATAATGAGCACTCATACAAGATCCTCTTTTAAACCCTTCTCCCACTGAATATTCTTACACTATGCATATCTATCATCTGAACTATTACACTGGACAGTAAAATATGGAAACAATATCTGTCACAGTAACGGTGACAAATGCCCCAAAAAAGAAATCCCCAACATTAACCCTTTCCCCCCATAGAAGCGCCTATTAGCGGATATCATTTATTCCTCTGCTGAAGAAAATAGTTCCAATTAAATCAGTCATGAATATATAGTATAGGGAATATTTTCTATATTCTAACACATGAAAGCTTAAAGCAGGCTGAAAGTAAGGCAGAATGCGCCTTAAGGTGCATTCTGCTTTACTTTCAATCTGCTTTAAGTGGTCACCTATCTTCAATACTAGAAATTATAGGCTATCAGGTAAAGGGTTAAAAAACCTAGGTCATATTTATGACAATTGGGAGTTGTTTATGTTTTTTTTAACAAAATTATTCTCTAGTTGTTTATGAGTCTGTTGATTGGAATAGTGGATACACCAAGAAACCTGAGTATAGGAAGTTCCTATAGTAGTTTTCTACATAACTTTAGTCATGCATTCAGATAAAACCTTAATATATATTACACTGCAATTTCATCTAACACACCTCTTGCATGTCCCTATGTAAACAAAGAAGGAACGTATCTGTGTTTAAATTCGCAATAAAACATGCACACGCAGTAACGTCTTAACGTGACGTCATATGGCTTCGAAAATGCGTACGCCAAAATAATGTAGCCCATTGCATCGATGCAAATTGTGGTTAAATTGAAGTGTTAGAATCGAAATAATAATTAATACCTGTGTTTTATCGTGCAATAATAGATGGGTAGTCGTTGAGATGCTGGTAATTTGATTACTCAGCCTTCGGTATCATGATTTAATTACTACGCATCTCAACTCCTGACCGGGTTTTATTGCACAATAAAACACTGGTATTAATTTACTATTTCTTAAATACAAAATACAGTAGAACCTCTCTATTACAACCACTGAAAAGAACACTAATTTGCAGTATTAAAGACAGATAACAGCTTAAAGCAAGATGAAAGTAAAGCAGCTTTCCGCTTTAATTTTATCTTGCTTTTGCAGCTAAGCAGCTATCTGCCTTAAAAATCTAAAATTTAACATAATTTAATGGCCACAATAGTGGGAGGGGGGGGGGGGGTTACTGTACAGTGATTTATGAGTAAATAGAGTGTAATATGTGTGCTATTACCTTGTCTTTTCATCATTTGTATAGACTGTAACACCTGTGATCTCACATCCACACCTGAAAAACAATGTTTGTCATAAATATACACTTGCAGTCAAACTTCAATACCCCATAAATAAGCTTTTTATGCCTTTATTTTATTCCTTCACTGAGGAAAATAGTTCCAAATTATGCAGTCATGAAATGTACCAAAATAAATATTTTCTATATATCCTAGCAGAGGGTAGCTTAAAGCAGGTTGAAAGTCAAGCCTAACTAAAGCGGAATGTGCTGTTCGGTGCATTCTGCTTTAATTACAACCTGCTTTATTCCATTACAGATGACCACTTAAAGTAGGTTGAAAGTAAAGCAGCCTGCTTTAAGCTATCACCAGATAGAATAAAGAAAATATTCCTTATGATACATATTCATGACTGTACAAATTGGAATTATTTTTCTTCAGTGGAGAAATAAATAAGAGGCGTAAAATGGTGTATTTATGAGGTAATGGGTTAAGTAGTCACCTACATGTATTTTCAAAACTAGAAACAGGTTTTTTCTACAGGTGAATAACATTATTTTGACCTCCCTTAAGTTGAACCACTGGGGGGGGGGGGGGGGGGGGGGGGGGGGGGGGGGGGGGGGGGGGGGGTGGCATCTATGTGTTATTATAAAATGTTTTGTTTCTACAACTTTATATGGGTATAATAAAAGATTGTTTTTCCTCATTTTGTTTTCGTAGGTAAACATTTCTCTGTATATACACTAGCTTAGTAGGAAAACAATTCATCTAGTAATATACTCATATAAGTTTTTTCATAGCAATAATACATGTAATATGTAGTTGAACCCACAGGTTTTCGGCGCGTAAGCTATGACCCCCCCCCCCCCCCCCCCCCCCCGCCCTATAAATTCTCTTTCAAAATGAGTCAAAATACATCCATATGTTCAACAAACATCCTTAACAAATGTTTCAAGAAGTTTCAAGAAGTTTCAAAAAAAAAAAAAAAAATTCGTATCATATATGTATACAATGAGAAGGTGGATGTGTATTCAGAGCCATCAACTTCCCAACCTAGTCATTTTGTCATTTTTGGACCGATTTTGACAAATGATGGCTTATTATTTACATTTAACAGTTCTGTTCAAAGAAAGTTAGCTCACAGCCCAAGCAAGACACGAGCACAAGTGAAGAAATAAAAAGTTCGATAGGCACCTTATATCGGAATCCTTCTGTCACCTTAATTTTTGGACTTGTTCGTCAGTCATTCACTGATTCAGCGATTAACAAGTGCATTTGCGACCATGCATTACACCATGGTACGGGTAATTAATAGAAAATGAAATATATATTAAATACTTTTTGAATTATCGGTAAATGAGCATTTCTGTTACGAAATAAATTTCTAGATAACTTTCGTTTTCAAGTCTGTTGACAAACGTATATGATCATTGGTCGTATTCGAATCATCGAGTTTGTTGTCAACGAAAACTGGGCGGAGCAAATGCGCGAAGATTTACTGATGACAACAATTTTGACCCGACTCGAATCGAAATTGTGGTCAAAGATTTGATGGTTTGACAACATTTTGTCAACGGAAAACATCAAGTGATGATTCGAATAGAACTTGTTGACAACTATTCCAATTCACGCGATAGTTGTCCTGATTCGAATACGACCAATTGAGACGGTTGACTTTTTGCGTCATTTCCTGCTTTGAAGCTGGTTCTCGGTTTCGCTAGAATGAGAATAGTTTGACTGGGCAACCAGTCGTTTGTTTGGGAAAATTTTGCGTGACGGATAGTTTCCGACTAAGGGGTCTCCCCACCCTTCGAGTCCCCATGCGCGTGTTCGCCGATTGCTTTGAATTTTTTACCAATTATCGTCAAAGAAAACTGTTTGCTGTAAACAATGAGCCATCATCTGTCCAGATCGTCCAAGATTTGACAAAATGACAGGGTTGGGAACTTGAGGGTTGCTTCTGCAAGGCGCTTTTTCATGGCAGCCTTTACTATTTTACTTATATAAATTAGCAAAAAAAATTTTTTTTTTAAATTTCATGAAACTTCAGGAAATGTTCTTTTATGATGATTATTGAATGTATGGATAGATTTTGGGGTATTTTATCCACGTTTGGTGGTGGTGGAGGGGGTTATAGCAGCTAGGGGTAGTGTCATAGCCAACGGGCCGAATGCCTATGGTTGAACCCAGTAATAGCCTGATTTCAAAGTTAGCCACATTTTAACTTTAAAATGAGGATAATGTTCTACTTAAGCAAGTTCCAGATATCGAAGTTTTACTGGTTTTTTTGTCTTTTCATATAGGGTGACATGTACCAACATGATAACCTAGATTCACTAAAGAAGAAGTCATTCGAGAAAAAAGATCCTTTGCTAGAAAGTCAAACTCCATCATTAAAAGAAAGTTTGTACTGTCAACCTTTTACTCCAATACCATGACATCTAAACTCAGTTTAGTTACGCATTTAATTTATTCCTCCACTGGAAAAAGTAGTTTCAGTCATGAGTCAGTCGTGAATGTGTACTATCATAAGAAATATTTTCTAAATTCAAGCAGATGATTGCTTAAAGCAGGCTAAAAGAAAAGCAGAATGTGCATTAAGGCACATTCTGCTTTTCTTTCAACCTCCTTAAACTGGTCACCTATCTTCAATACTAGAAACAGGATATGGTATAAAGGGTTATGGTGACTGCTTAGCAATGTTTAAAGCATACCAGGAGAGAGAAAGAGGGGAGAGAAAGAAGAGAGAGTGTGTGTCTAAAAAGGAGATGTCATACTTATATAGTTTTGAAAACTCTGTTGTCAAATTCTGTTTCATTTCTGGTATCCAATGGTGACGGATGGTGACTGTTCTAGACAAGCTCAAGTGATAGTCGTCCATGGCTTTAAACTCTAGCGGCCTCAGACACAGCAGGAGCTGCTCCTGGAGATGGAAGAACTCGTCCTCAGGATCATCTAAATAAATGGATAAAGGATACTTATATTGTTAACCCATTCCCCCATAGCCAATTTCTAGTTCTGAAGACAGGTGGCTGCTTAACACAGGTTGAAAGTAAAGCAGAATCTGCCTTAAGGCGCATTCTGCTTTACTTTCAGCCTGTTTTAAGTTACCATCTGCTAGGATATAGAAAATATTTGTTATGAAACATATTCCTGACTATATAAATTGGAACTATTTTCTTTTTTTTCAGTGGAGGAATAAATTAAAGCGGTTATGGAGGCTTCTTAGGGTTGTATGGAGGAAGGGGGAGATTCCAAACGCATGGAAGGAAGCAGAGGGAATATTTACACCAAAGGAGAGGAACTCCAAGACAGTCAATCAGTTCCGAACGATCTCGTTGCTCAACGTCGAGGGGAAAATATTCTTTGCTATCCTTGCAAAGCGTCTGACATCTTTCTTGACTGGGAATAAGTACATCGACACTTCAGTTCAGAAAGGGGGAGTTCCTGGTTTCTCCGACTGTGTTGAGCACACTAGCGCCATCACACAGCTAATCCGTGAGGCGAAGGAAGGCAGGATCGAGGATCTAACTGTTGTCTGGCTTGACCTAGCCAACGCATACGGATCTATTCCACACCAGCTGATCTACACAGCCCTTCAGCACTACCATGTAGATGGCCACATACAGAAAATCATCACCAGCTACCTTGATGGTATCCAGCTGCGGTTTGCTGTAGGTGACCAGCTAACAGGATGGCAGAAGTTGGAAAAGGGAATCGTTACAGGATGCACTGTTTCCGTGGTGCTTTTCATTATGGGGATGAACCTTCTGATAAACGCTGCTCAACGCGAGACGAGGGGTCCAAAGACAGAATAGGGAATCTATCTCCCATCTAGCAGGGGTTTCATGGATGACCTCACATTGTCAACTACAACACATGTACAAGCTAGGTGGATGTTGACAGCCCTGACAAACGTCGCTTCATGGGGAAGAATGAAGTTCAAGGCAGTCAAATCCAGAGCCCTCGTCATCAAGAAGGGACAGACAACAGAAAGGTTCAAGCTCTACGTACAGAATGAGGAGATCCCATCCATAGTGAAAAGTCCAATAAAGTGCCTTGGGAAATGGTTTGATGCAAGCCTAAAAGATCGAGACAACGTCAAGAAGCTCAAACAACAGGTAGAAGATGGCCTCAAGAAAATTGATCGCTGTGGACTACCAGGGAAGTTCAAAGCCTGGTTGTACCAGCACGCATTGCTCCCAAGACTACTCTGGCCATTGATGCTGTACGAGATCGCTAATACGACAGTGGAAGCCCTCTAGAGGACTACCAGCAGACACCTCAGAAAGTGGCTCGGAGTACCGCCAAGTTTCACAAGGATTGGACTCTACGGGAAGAGTAACAAGCTGCAACTCCCGCTATCTTCACTAGTAGAAGAGTTCAAGACTGCAAAGACAAGACTTGTGCTGACTCTGAGGGATTCTTCGGATGAGTGTATTCGGGGGGCAGGGATCGAAACTCGTACTAGCAGGAAGTGATCAGCAACAGAGTCTGTGAGCCAGGCAGAGAGCAACCTCAAGCAAAAAGACATTGTCGGAGTGACTGCCGTTGGACGTCAGGGGATCGGCGCAACCAAGACCGTATTGTGGAGCAGATCAGACCAGAAGGAGAGACGAGCAATGCTCCAGTCGGAGGTCAGAAGAGAGGAGGAGAGCGCAAGACAGGCTAGGGCGGTTGAGATGGGAGCGCAGGGAGCATGGACCACGTGGAACACCACAGACAGGAAGATGACCTGGGGAGAAATATGGAAATATGAGCCACCGAGATTTTCGTTCCTCCTCAGGTCTGTCTATGACCTCCTACCATCTCCAGCTAATCTATGCCGATGGGGACTCAGAACGGATCCCAAATGCAGTCTGTGCGACAGAACAGGCACATTAGAGCATGTTCTGTCATCCTGCTCTACAGCACTGACACAGGGGAGATACCGATGGAGACATGACTCAGTACTCAGAGAGCTGGCTGACTGGCTGGAAAAAGAGAGCAAGAAGGAGCGAGGGAACCACCCTTTTCATGAACACATATCCTTTGTGAAGATGGGTGAGACCAGCAAAACGCAGAAGGCACACAGGTCGTCGATCTTAGATGGCACAACTGGCTGGAACATGGAGGTGGACTTAGGGAAGAGACTTGTATTCCCGGACGTGGTCCAGACGACCCTACGACCAGACGTCGTACTGTGGTCCAAGACAGGGAAGAAGCTCATCGTCATAGAGCTGACAGTACCATGGGAGACAAGGTGTGAAGAGGCTTACGAAAGGAAGAAAGCAAAGTACACAGAGCTCCTAGATCTCTGTAAGCAACGAGGCTGGCGTACTTGGCTATTCCCGGTAGAAGTCGGCGCAAGAGGCTTCTGTTCCCAGTCAGTGTGCAGACTGATGACAGCAGTTGGGACTACTGGCAGAGATAGAAGAGTGGCTATCCAGAGACTGAGCCAAGCAGCTGAACGGGCGTCAAGTTGGCTGTGGCTTAGACGAGAGGAGAAGAGCTGGAAGCATTAACCGACACACAGTGACTGATCACCACTGTGGGCCCACCGCCACCAGAGTGTTCATGGAAATAATGGGTCGAAACATTCTATGACGGCGGCATTCATGCTGATGATGTCGGTTAAAAGCATTCCATTATCAACCCATGATAATGGTTTGTATACTTCACAAAGGCATGTGTATCTAAGGGGTAATGGGTTAAATCTTTTCAAGTTGACTGGCATTAGCAAAGAGATCCAAATCAGCTGCTTATAAGTGACTTGTTTAGTCTGTATTAAAAATGAAATATGTTTCATCGGTCAAACAATACAATAAAAATCGACTTGCAATAATTAAATATCCAATTAGTTTCAAGCAGATGATAATTAAGAAAGACATGGGGGCCGCGACCAGTGGCAATATTGGTTTCTTTGAAATTATTGTATGGTTACCGTATACAGAATTATAGTTTATACACTGTGAATAATTGAATTTACATATGGAATTATTCCATGGATCTATGCTGTTTGTCAAATTAAAAATTATTATCAATTTTCTAATTGAAGAAACTTAAAGATGATACCATTAAACACTAAACAGTTTGGATCCATATCAGACCCTTGCTTATCACAACTATAGATTCAATTTTTTGAAAAGGCAAAACGCAGATCAATGACTTGTCGATGCAAAACTATTGTAACTTCTTCACAAATGTAAAGGAGTTACACAAGTTTTGCACCAAGCCCTCAATATATCAATATTTACATGGAACCAAAATGAGTGTTGCCCAGTTGCCCTCGACGTGGGGGAAAGATCTGGCCCTGCCATCATGCTTGTCTTTGTCCTCTGTAACTCTTTTATCTTCTGTGAACAGGTTTTTGATGTCATCCGGCAATGGTAGAAGTTTCTTGACAACCTGTGTCTGTCTACAATATACAAAATAAACTTATCATCACTTAATTATCATATGCGTAGAGGATATCTGTCAACTCCTCTACAGGAGCGTCTGTATTAGGGCTGCCATTTCTCCCGATTTTTCTCTTATCTTTGGATTTTTAGCCTAGCAGATGGTAGCTTAGAAGCAGACTGAAATTAAAGCAGAATGCGGCTTAAGGCGCATTCTTCTTTACTTTCAACCTGCTTTAAGTAAAGTTCTGTATTTGCAAATTTGGCAATCTTAGGATTTTTCGTGATCAACTTATGGCAGCCCTGTTGTATGCCTACTACCCCATAAAGACCAGCAGCAACAACAACAACAAGATCATTAAATCTAAAGTTCAAGACCGTGTTTTAGTTATTGCAAAACAGAAAAGCATGCATGATATGCTAGACTTTTGAATTGTGCACTTTAAATAAAGACATTAATTACTCTCCGACCATAATTTGTATGATTCGACACGTCCAGATCGTTCTCAATAGGCGTGAAAGTGACTGTAAAATCATGAGACATGAATGCAAAATATGGCAAAGCTGTCTTATTCTGTCTAGAGAGGCCCTCGTAGGCTCAGATACTCATGCTCTGAAGTGGGAATATTTTCAAACCAAACCATCAAATAAGAGACAGGCCTTACATGGAATACTTCACAGTTATCATCTTGCTTTGCACAAGCATTACAAGGTTTACCTGACTAGGTGTAATCACCGAAACTAGGTCAGTAAAGGTCTTTAACTCTTTCAACACTAAGTTACTCTTGGGTTATTAGGTTCTCTTGTGGATCTTTTTAGTAACCAAAACATGAACCAGTATAGTTGGAATTCCCATGGTAATTTAATAAATACTGCTATAATAGGAACCCTCTAATCTGGGTCTAAACTGTTTGCAAATGTAATGAGTACAGTGTATTTTAAACATGATGGTGTTGAAAAAGTTAGCGTATGTACGAAACAGAAATTGCCGAAGCAGTCCTGCTCCGAATCGTCAAATATAATCGGCGAATTAAATAGAAATTGATCAATGCCTTCTTTGTTTTATTACCCTTTCTTTCTTGGTTTTACTTCTTCTTTTTCCTTTTCAGATTCCTCTGAGCTTGAGTAGTTTACAAGAGCATCCATTATCAAAATATAATTACTGCGACGCGTAATATTTACTATTACGTGAGACTCACGCGGTCTCTAGATCTATATTATAGCATGGAGAATTTCTCCATGATTATAGTCCGTTACCAATTGGTCGTTACCCCGCTTTATTGCCATAGTGATACTGAACTGGGGTTTACACTGGTCTAGTGCAAAAAGCAAAGTCAGATCCATCATATAGATCTGTATAGCCCTGATATAAACGCCTATATAGATACATACCCAACTCGTCATCTTTCTTGATAAACTTGGGAGCAAGACTGGCTTGGGAGCAAGACTGGCTCATGCACTTTCACCCAGACAAATGCACTGTACTTTCTGTTACGCACAAACGCAAACCACACAAATTTACTTATACTCTCCATTCACAAGATCTTGAAAAAGTCGATCATGCTAAATATTTAGGCCTCACCGTTCAAAACAATCTCAAATGGGACAAACACATAAACAACATTACAAATAAAGCTAACCAAACACTTGGATTTCTGAAACGAAACTTGAAAATAAATTCGGTGAAAGCAAAAGATCATGCTTATAAAGCTCTCATAAGACCAAAATTGGAATACTCTGCATCTGTCTGGGACCCGCACACAAACTCTAACAAAAATCAAATTGAAAAAGTGCAAAGGCGTGCAGCCAGGTTTGTTTGCAACCGTTACCACAACACTAGCTCAGTATCTGATATGTTACACAGTCTCAACTGGCCCACTTTAGAATTAAGAAGAACTAGATGTAGATTAATAATGTTTTATAAAATTATCCATAATGTAGTAGCTATCTGCCCACCTTACCAACTTCTCCAGACATCAGATCCCAGAACTAGACACGGCAACACATTATCTTTCAAACATATCGCAACGTCAAAAGACACCTACAAATATTCATTCTATCCAAGAACAGTAGCCCAGTGGAACTGTTTGCCTGTCTCTATACAATCAGCAGTCACAGTAGACACATTCAGAACTCTTGTTCCTGTGACTGTCCTAACACCAATTTTCAGCAGCTAAATCCATAAACTTGTATATAATTTTAATTTGTTTTAACTTTTTGGCATTCATGATGTTCTTTTAAATGTTGTTTCTATTAAATCTGGCGCCAACACATAATTCTCAAAGTTGAGAGAGTGTTGTATACATGAAGAAGAAGAAGAAGAAACTAGATCTAGATCTGTTGTACACATGGAGAAATTGTCCTTTCTCCATGGTTGTACAGTAGCTGGAGCCCATACACCCAGCAGAACATTAGTGGAAGATAACCTGTCAACAATTATATATATTAACCTGGAACAGACAATTTATGTTATTTTCAGCCCACTTTTTACATAGATTTCTTGCATAATTTTACCTGTCTTGGACGCACAAAACGTCCTCAGAACAAGCCAAAGGTAATCTAGGAACCACCCCATCTCATCCTAGTAAGAGTGTGTTCCCTAAATTGGTATAGTTACTAATTGGACTTCATACGGGCCTGTAGTGCGCTAGATCAACTTGCTTCGAAAAGAAACTTTCGTCCAAATAATTTCAAGTAGCGGGTCTGTTAATGAAAAATTTACGGCATCAGACCCTATGATATACTAATTGACGTGGGGTGTTGGGGTTTTTTATTCAAGAAAAATATGCAGACATATTCTTTTGCAAAAAAATTAAAAAAATTAAGCTTTTCATCTCATTATTTCTTTATATAAATGTCTCCCCAGACCCTTCTTAAATGCGTCTCCAGTGTTGTAGAAGGTTACTGGACGTTTCGCTACCCTGTTGCGTTCGCGCCTGTCATTTCGCTACCCAGGGTGTTTTTACCCTGGACGTTTCGCTACCCGTACATTTTCCCTACCCCCATTTTTATCGTAGTTTAATTACTCTATATAAAATATACTTTAAATTTAGCGTAATATACGAGTATATAATTAATAGATAAATAAATATAAAACTCTTACGTGGTCGCGTGGCGTCTCCACAAATATATATCGTCAAACTTATAATTATTTATGTCACGGTTATTTGGGTCCAGACATGGAGAAAGGACAAAAAAAGTCCTTTCTCCATGGTCCAGATAAGTATATAAAATATCTTCTATTTATGTCCGTTAGTTGGGGTCCAGATTAATAAATAAAACCTTTATGTTCTGTTTGTTTAGGTCTCAGTAGAATATTAAATAAAAAATTCTTATATGGAGCTTGCATTGGTTTGGATCCATTTTATTAAATAGAAATACCTGATGAGGAGGCGTGGCGGCGAAAAATCTCGTCAAAAATTGAAATTACTTCTGTCCGTAGGTTTGATTCAGATTATTTTTACTAAAAATTACTTCAATGGAGATTTCAAAGCTTTGGATTCAGATTAAAAAATAAAATATCTTAATAAGTGGACGGATGGCGCCTGTGCAATTATTTTGTCATAAATCAGAATTATGTATATCCGTTAGTTTGGATCCAGATTATTAAAAATCACTTACATGTATGGGCCATTTTCAAAAAATGTACATAATTCAGTGATACCTATTTTCACAAACCTGTATGTCCATTTCCCAAGATTTTATGTTTTCATCTTATCAGTGTTAGCTTATACAGTAAAACCAGCAACTGGTACATGTTATACACACCTTAATGTAAATGGATATAACATTGCAATAGCTCATAAACCCCTATATTATGTTGTGACTTGGCCATATGTTTATGTTGTGCCAGAAAGTAAAGTCAGTTCTATGCAGTTTAAATACTGCTAACTACACCAATATGATGCTTCCTGTTATACGTTTATGCTAAATTCATTATTTGAGCTTCATCTGCGATAAAAGTACTGAAATGAAACTTTCGAAATCTGTAACTCAGCGCCGTGTCCATTTCCCAAGATTTTATGTTTTCATCTTATCAGTGTTAGCTTATACAGTAAAACCAGCAACTGGTACATGTTATACACACCTTAATGTAAATGGATATAACATTGCAATAGCTCATAAACCCCTATATTATGTTGTGACTTGGCCATATGTTTATGTTGTGCCAGAAAGTAAAGTCAGTTCTATGCAGTTTAAATACTGCTAACTACACCAATATGATGCTTCCTGTTATACGTTTATGCTAAATTCATTATTTGAGCTTCATCTGCGATAAAAGTACTGAAATGAAACTTTCGAAATCTGTAACTCAGCGCCGTGTCCATGGTGTTACCATGTGATCTATAGGGGGTGTAATAATTATGATTATGTCAAAAATATGTTTTAGCAGCCTCTCCTTATGACACCACTTCTTGTGATGTCAAAATAATGGTGACCATTAGGCGGAATTTTAAATTTTGGAAAATATGTATGAAAAAGATAGTATACTTTTTCTATGTCTCTGTTGTTACTGTATGTTCGAAGATATTTTGGCGATTTATGGTAAATGTAAATGCAATAACTGTACTATTGCAGTGTGCTGATGTTTTCTTCAAATACATGTGCTGCTAGGGATCAGTCATTTTATGAAATAATTCTAATATAGATGGAATATATCCTTTGTGTTACTGTCCTTTGTGTTACGTAACAACATGGACAGGTTTGGTCCGTTGAAGGACATCTAAAGATGTTTATTGATTTATTCTTCGGAAACGCATGAAGAATTTCAAACTTGGGTTTGATAAGTAGAAATGTTAAATTTGTTTTAATATACAAGTATTAAAATTAACAAAAAGTGTGATGCTATTCTATGAGACAGTGACACGCAAAATGGTAACACAAATGACATGATCTGATGACACACAAATTTGTAACACAAATGACATGATCTGGTAACACCAGGGACAAACTTACACAAAATGCATATTCATATATACAAACATATGCATTAGTTATTGATCCAAATAAGAGAAATATAAATCAGTGGTCTGGGTATTTACATACGCATCACTTGAATGCCGGCAAGTATTTAACTTCCTTGTGTGTAAGAATATGCAATTATGTGTAACACAAATAACTATATTGCAGTTATGCAATGGACACTCAATTGATATAGTGTCTCGAATGACCTTAATTCTTATAGCATTGTCTTTAGTAAGACAACACGATTCGCAGATATAACCGACATCAGTGTTAATAGTGCATTGTATTAAATGTGACTTCGCTATATTATTCAATCTCATTTCATGGAACAGTAACACAAATGACACGAGGTTACACATAGGACAGCCAAATTGTTTACAATAAACAAGTTCTTACGTGGCTATTAATTTACTGTAGTATAATGAGTAAAATAGAGCTGTTATGTAATATAATAGTTCACTGTGTAATTTTGACAATAGTATGTCTCAAGAACTTATTTCCTCAACTTTGCCTTATAATGTCCATGTAGTTATATCTCAGGTCATTTGTGTTACTTACAAAGAAAACGTACCATAATATCTGAGTGACTTATCATAGTGTTATGCAAATTTTATCTTGTCACTGACCAACTATGTCTATAAATGATACCTTCGTAGTCATTTAGCTTATTAAAGTTATAGAAATGTTAAAACAGAATGTTTTTGGTCTGAAGTCCATTTTGTTACTTTACTGTCCATTGTGTTACATTTAATGATGTCCATGGTGTTACCACAACATATTGAACTGCATGTCTTTGGTATATGGCAACTTATTTGCAAGATTCTGATTACAGCTTTCCTTATACTGTATTGTATCTGGAACGAGATATACTGACTTGAATGTTTGATTCTGAAATTAGTAATGAAATAAAACATCATACTTTTGTCTGTACTGCAGTGGTTGATACAACAAAAATGTACATGCAATAGATTTGGATTGGAATAAAGATTAGCGAACTTAATACATGGTGTGGATCATACATGCTGATACCATATGATAGGTACAAGGTGTAAAAATAAATTTTATTTTTCAAAAAATAATTTATTTTCATAGGTAACACAATGGACAGTGATATCCAACAAAATATTTATTTAGTAAAACCAAATAGTTTTCTGAGTTATGTGTGTTGTTGTTTGCAGTTGTTCGTGTTTCTTGAAAGCTGGAAGAAGCTTATAAAGCACATAAAACGTTACTATGTACATTTTTAATTTTTGCTAGCTCCACCTATGAAATATGTACATTTTTTGAAAATGGCCCGTATATGATGTTTCCATTGGTTTGGATACAGATTAATTAATGAATATCTCCTATCAGGACCGTGCAAACAGTTTGTCAAAATTTCTGTCCGTTAGTGTGGGTCTAGATTAGTAAATAAAGGCTCTTCTATGTCTGTACGTCAGTTTGGATCCAGATCAGTAAATAAAAATCCATTATGTAAGCGCACGGCGGCTGCATATTAGTAAGTAATAGCCCTTTAACCCATAGCCTGTTTCTAGTATTTAAGATATGTGACCTATTAAAGCAGGCTGAAAGTAAAGCAGAATGTGCCCTAGGGCACATTCTGCTTTACTGTCAGCCTGCTTTAAGTTAATATCTGCTAGTAGATGGAAAATATTTCTTATAGTACATATTCATGACAGTATAAAATGGAACTATTTTCTTTGGCGGATGAATAAAATGAATGCGCTAAAAGTCGCTCCTATAAGGGAAAGGGTTAAGTGTGAAAAATAAAACTGGGTAGCGAAAAGACCAGCCGCGAAAGCCACAAGGTAGCGAACATGCTAAGGTAGCGAAAATCCAGGTAGCGAAACGTCCTGAAATCTTGTAGAACTCAAAATTTTCCCGGGGGAGCATGCCCCCGGACCCCCCTAGAAACGGTATGCCTACACTTTCATTTTGGCCAAGCTACGCCCCTGATGGTCTCATTGACTCTCCATATGAAAGTCTTACAAAAATGCAACAGAAACTTACTAGACTGGTGGATCCTTAAAGACAGACGAGCTGGCTCCGGAATTGTAATGTTCTATAAAACTGTCGTCCACGGCCTAGTCGCGCTCCCAGCACCCTCATATCCAATCAGACTGACTCGCCATATGCATCCGCTCTCATATCGACAAATCCACACTTCAGCAAACTATTACAAATTCTCTTTTTCCCGGCGACAATCATTCTTTGGAATAGCTTAATTACCATCCGACATTGTCCTTATACCTGATCTAGATCAGTTTAAGCTGGCAGTCGGTGGCGTAAGACAGTGCAGAAGCAGTGTTTTTTAAACTGTCAATAATTCTTCTTGCTAATCACGGTTACAAAACTTTTATCTGTATATCATTCTGTTCTTTATTACTTTTCCTCTTATTAATCTGCTCTGACGCACAGCAGCACGTACTACTCGATCAGTACGAGGGTGTGATGCAGTATGAGTAGATAGATAGATAGATAGCAGTCACATGCCTGAAACACATTATATAATCGAACACAATTTAGTGGTCGTAATAGAGAGGTTTTACTGTATTTACATACATGTATACAAAGCTGAGCTGTCATAGCCTCATAGTACAGGTGGCTGCTTACTATATTCCCGACATAGCCTGTTTCTAGTTTTGAAACGAAATGACTAATTAAAGCAGGTTGACAGTTAAACTCAAGATTCCAGATTATATATTGAAGAATTAAATACTTTATTTGCTACCGGTCTGTACTGCTTGATGTTGCCAGTCCCATGTTCAACAACATCGAGCGGAAACTTAGCACTCACTGATATAGGTCTACACTGTTTGAATATGACACGCATACTCTTCATAGGTACACTGTTGGTAAAGGATTTGAAAACCGACAAACAGTGCAGACCCCGACAAAATGACTCATTCAGGGATTTGACACATGTACACTGTGAAGAACCGATCGAGTATATCCCGTCGCTAGGACAAAAGTTGTTGACTCCAGGCGACGAATATACTTGTCTTTGACAGTGTACCTGCGAAGAAAACATTTTTCCTATGCAAAAAGTATAGACCCAGATCAAAGAGCTCATAAAGGAGACATCTGATCAGGGTCTATAGTCTGCACGGTAACTACTTATATTGTAAACAATAACTGAGTCACAGCAAGTTTGGTCCTTTTTTTGTTGCTAAGGTCCGTTTCTGTAGGCTAATTGGATGTCCCAGAGAGGGGAGCCGATACAGAGCTTAAGCTTTGCGTCGACAGGGTTTGCTGTTGCCAGGTCACTCGCTTTGCACGTTAAAAATGGTGGCAGCAGTGGGATAAGGACAACTGTCGGATCGGAGTTACCTAAGTTACCCACGGTTCTCCCAGGGTCCAATCTCGGGATGAGACTTATTGGAGGAATGAGGTATGTTACGTCCATGGATGGAACGCTGGTATATGCTTTCGAGGTTCCCTAAATAATTGTATGATGGGAAATATTATAAGGCAACAAAAACACTTCTTGGTGTGAGTTTACGCTTTGCAACAACAGGGTTTGTTGATTGGTCACTCGCTTCTCACGTTAGACTTCTATCATCGGCAGTCTTCTGGTTCTTTTGGATGTCCAGTGTAAAGCACCGATACATCGGACCTTGGTTTATAAAGTATCATCCGAAGGACTCGGTCTATCAGGGAATCGAACTGACGACCCGATACCTCAGTAGAGTGTGCCACCACTGGATTCGCCGCACCAAAAACGTTTATTGACACTAAAATGCAGTTTGCTGTAGCAAGAAGATCAGTAAATAGATATTATGATTTTTTACACTACATTTGAAAATATTACGCGACACTCCGACATCACAAGATCTTATTGCACACCGACTGCTGTACCAGATTGTATTGACTATAATTATAATATTTACATGTGAAACATTTATGTAGCGAGCAAGAGCATGTCTAAGGGGGCCAACTACAGATATTTTACTACACCACATTTCAAGAGTTGCTTCCCCTAGACCTTCTATAACGACCCTATTGTTCTATGGTTGGGGATCAGACACAGATACTTTACTCAATCATCGGCACATTTTCGTGATCGATCATCGGTTTAAAATCGCATTAAACTTATTTACTGCTTCCGGCTTATTTCACAGAAAGTAAAATAAGTTTTTTTTGTATATCCAGATTCCAGAACAGTCTGTTAAGTCTCAATCAAGATGTCTGATCTGAAGAAAGACTTGAATTATTAGTTCTCTTTCGGGAGACGAAAATTGTGAACGTTGTACGGAGGGAGCCGTTAGAGGGAGGGAAATTGGCTTACATTTGCAAACAGCTTGAATCCAGATCAGACGCCACGTAACGCGGCATCTGATCTGGATTCAAGCTGTTTGTCACTCGTCATTAATTTATTTTCTGTCAAAATGTCCATTGTGTCACTTTGAGAAAAACAGCAGACGACAATTTTAAGCAGACGACATTGCAGCCGTGAATAAATTGGAAATTATTGTCGTGTTTAGGGAACAGCGGCAAGTGTCGTTGTAAAGAGGGAGTCGTTGTTGGGAGGGTCGTTGTAGAGAGCCTCTCTGAGAGGGAGCGCTGTAATTCATTAATACCTGCTTTGTTCTTTTGATCAGTCTAGTTTGATGCCAAACTATTATAATTCTTACCCGAACTGAATGCGAGATGGGTGTTTTTGTATTACATAAAGCTGACACAATGTAGATATTCCAGTGTTTCTTCTGCCGGTGGTTTCTTAACTCTTTCAACACCATGGATCTGTTTTAAACACACTTGTTATATTTAAAAATAGTGTAAAAACCAGATCAGAGGGCTCCCGTAGAAGCCCTCTGATCAGGGTCTGCCAGTTTTCCAATTCAGTGCAGTATTTATAAAACTACCAAGAATTCCAAGTACATGTATACTGATTCATATTTTGGTAATTTAAAAGATCCTAAAAGGAACCTAATAACCCACAACAGTGACTTTGTGTTGAAATAGTTAACTCAAGCTTGACAAGTTGACAGTGACAAAATGCACAAGGTTTACTGTAATCTAACAAATGTGTCAGCTTATAACTCATTCATGTTGACACTTTAAATGGGAAATTCCAGTTTAAAATTTTATCTGGTTCATTACTGAATATTAAGGATGGAATTTTACAATATATTGCAAAATCACAAACCGTGTAGACCTTGATCAGAATGCTCCTGTAGGAGTCCTTTGATCAGGGTCTATACTGTTTGTAAAGGACAACTGTACGCTTCACTGTTTATTAACCCTTAGCCTGCCACTCACGACTATAGCTCCATATGCAAACAGCTTGGATCCGGATGAGACGCCGAGTAACTCGGCGTCTCATCCGGATCCAAGCTGTTTGACACTCGGACAACATTTTCAGCAATTTTGAACAACTTTGAAACTTGAAGCAGACGAGAAATATAGCAGACAACAATTTATTTGGCGGGCTAAGGGTTAATACATGTACTAAGAATAATAGTCATAATGGTTCGTGTTTAATGGACAGTTACTGTTAACCCATTACCCAATTAATACGCTTTTTACGCTTTTAATTTTTTCCTTCACTAAAGAAAATAGTTCCAATTTATATAGTCATGAATCTGCAGCATAAGAAATATTTTCAATATCCTAGCAGGTGTTAGCATAAAGCAGGCTGAAAGTAAAGCAGAATGCGCCTTAAGGCTTATTCTGCTTTACTTTCAACCTGTTTTAAGTGGTAACATGTGTTCAAAACTAGAAACAGGCTATGGGGTAATGGGTTAACTAAGTAATGTAAAATGTTGATGCATTTGGGTGGGTGGGGTTGTCAATAATAAAATCATTGTCATAGAAAATGATTTATTAAAGCAAAAATATAAAACAAAGTTGTCAAAAATGCTGACATTGTGTAGATACCAAAAATGTCTTGTTACAACAAAATAACAATTATTTTTGTTAACCACCAAAATGTTTTTTAAAAGGGGGGAAAATATTATGAACACAACTATAGAAGGCCAGTTACACAGGATTTCCTTGCAAAGTCACTCTAGAATCTTCAACACTAACCTATTTCTATCAGCCATGTCTTTGATTCAGTCTTTCAAAGATCTCTATATAACTCTCATAGTTCATTTAGATTTTGGCACACTTCCAATAGTGATCTGCCTGAATAAGTTAAGTTGGAACAGATTGAAAAATTATGACCTATGTTGATATTAACCCTTTACCCCTAGCCAGTTGCTTTTTTTTCCAGACAGGTGACCACTTAAAGCAGGTTGGAAGTAAATCAGAATGTGCCTTTCAGTGCAATCTTCTTAACTGTCAACCTGCTTTAAAATACCTTCTGTTAGGATATAGAAAATAATTATGCTTCATATTCATGACTGCATAGGAAATCTTTTCCCCAATGGAGGCGCAAAAGGGCATATTTATGGGAATAAGGGTAAAACACGATAATTTGATAATTGTCATCATGATATAGTCTAAGTTGGGTTTATCAATTCAAATGCAGACACAACTAACAGTGTTTAAATGCAGGACAAAAGTTAAACAGAAACCTCTTATAAAAGCTTCCCACTTTACTCCTTTCACTGCATTTAGAAGTCATAACTGTTTAGAGACCAGGGGCCCATTTCATAAAACTCTGTATGACAAAAAAAAGTAGTCAAACCTTTAAAATACATTTAATATCCGATTTCTCTTTCTAATCCTGTCTTGTGACATCTCTTTGGAATCGTCTTTTCAAGACGGTTCCAAAAAGATTGCACAAGACAGGATAAGATGGAGAAATAAATAATAATAGAGACTTTTATAATCTGACTTATGACAACATTTGTCGTACGAATTTATGAAACAGGCCCCTGTTTAGCACATGTTTTTGTAAGAGTTGCCAATCTATATGCTATGTTATAATCCCAATAAGGGGATTATTTCATATAATGAAATCCTTATGTCTCCCCCACAGCCCCATGTTCTACAAGGACCAGGTTAACTCATTATCCCTTAAACTTCAAATGGACATTTCCAGTTTGCAATAAAGGCTGGTTCATTTTAGACAATTTAGGGTTGTTTTTTGTAATAAATTGCAAAATGACAAACAGTGAAGTCCCTGATCAGAGGGCTCCTGTAGGAGCCCTCTGATCAGGGACTTCACTGTTTGCATAGGACACAGGTACTGTTTTAGTAAAGGATGTTTATATGTGTCACTAGGGCTCAATCAGTTAAAGGAAGCAAATTCTGTGTTTAACATAGAACATAATCACCTAATTTCATATTTGACATGTAAATATTAGGTTTATTTTGAAATTTGCAATTTAGAGAAAAACCTTCCAAGCAACTTGGCATCTGGCCCTAGGTTATAAAGAGTTTCCATTGAGTGTGAGATCGGTCACAAGCATCAACTGCTTGAGAACGATCTCAAACACTTTATAACCTTGGACCCTCATCTGGATAAAAACATTTTGCATCAGTGTACAAAGTATGCCAAGATATTGGTCAATGTCTTTACCCTTCCCCTGCTGAAATGTCATCCGCTCTGAAAGTGCAACCTGCACATTTGGTAAAATTCAGATTTATACATTTTTAAATTAAAGAGAATTAAAAATTTGTCTCAAACAGCTTTGATCAATATTAGATGATGTGGAATGCAGCATCTGATCTGGTTGAAAACTGTTTGAAAATACTAATCAAGCTGCGATCAGCAGACAAAGGGTTATCTTAAAATTGAAGCAACAGATTCTGCTTAAAGGTGTAATAAATAAGGTGAATATTTCTTTCAACAATGCATCTTTTATGGCATCATGAATATTTTTTATAATATGAGCTGTATAATGAGAAACAGGACCTGCCATAAGTGTCAACAATGTAGACCAGGATCAGCTGACACAGTAGAAATGCTGTCTGTTTTACCCAATGGTTCATCAGTATTTTGCAGTCAATCTGGGTCTACACTAATTGCAATGTATGACACCCTTTTCCTGTGACATAACTTCAATAATTGGCCATTAACTGTCTTATAATATACATGTATGTTCGTACAGTGAAGATATTGTTCTTTCCCAATAAACGTGTTAACATCAAAGGTATTACTTCTATTGCAAACAGTCAGGAGCCTAATCAGATGTTAGGTAACACTGTGTATGATCAGGCTCCAAACTGTTTGCCATTCAAACGAAAGTGAATACCGTACTTAAATTTTAGGATTGTCCTGGAGTTTCAAATTTTCTACATTTTATTACAATTTGTTGTGTTTCGATTGCAGCTACACAGGAAAGATTAAAGTCTTCTCTACTGTACAAACAGTGTGACAAAAATAAAGGGAAGAAAGAACACAATTTGAAAACCTACAATATTTTTGCTGATCAGTAGTATAGTTTTGCTGAAATTTTTACTTGAATACATTTGTCTCCAAAAACAATGTATGTAAACATAGTTTGCTCCTTCATTCTGCTGGAGGTACAATTAAAACTTGTATTAACCATCATGGGATGAAGCAGTATGATCAGTAAGACATACGACTGCTTAATGCAGATCAAAAGTCATGCAGGAACCTCCTAGTTACTTTTGTCCTGCATTAAGCTCCCACCTGTACTTTTAACCCTTTCCCGCATAGAAGCGACTTTTAGCGTATTTAATTTGTTCCTCCGCTGAAGAAAATAGTTCCAATTTAATCACTCATGATTATATAGAATAAGGAAAATTTTCAATATTCTAGCACATGGAAGCTTGAAGCAGGCTGAAAGTAAAGCAGAATGCACCTTAGGGCGCATTCTGCTTTACTTTCAACCTGCTTTAAGTGGTCACCTATCTTGAATACTAGAAATAGGCTATCAGGTAATGGGTTAAGACTACCGTTGTATCTTCCTGTCAATGGTTGCTTTATACAAGTGTATCTGTATTTTTGAACATATCAATTATTACTGTGGCCAAGTCTGAATCTACGTAAATATATAAGTTAGAATATAATCAGAAACAGCATTTGCAACATATATTCAAGTTTTCTACACAGCAGAGCTTTATCAAAAATACATTACTCAGAGTAAGGAGAAGCATATCACTACAAAATGCCATGATTACAAATAAACTTATTATTTAAAACCTAATTTTACTGAAAAATAATTTTACAATTATTTGTCTTACGCTCACGATTTCCCTTAACAGAAATTCATGTTCTGTGCATGCCTTTAAAACGAATGAATCAGATGCATCCAAACATTATCGTTTTTTTATGAAACCTGTCACACTTCTTCAGCAGTTTCTTTACATCTCCTTCACAATTTTTTATGTATTTTTGAACCAGCCAAACTTGCATTAAATGGTCACTCCAAAAATAGTGAATTTGCTGTCTACAATAAACATGGCAGCTTAATGCAGGACAAAAGTAAAGCAGAAAGCTCTTACAAGAGCTTTCTGCTTAACTTTTGTTCAGCTTAAAGCATCAACTTAACATTCAATGTGAGGCAAAGTTCAACTATAATTTAAAAATTTCAAGTATCTGTTTACTGCTTGAAATAAACATGACATGTTTGTGAACACTATGTCCCCTTAAGACCAAAGTTAAATTTAGCCTACTTGACTTCTAAATGACATCAACCTTTGTATGACATGACCTAAGTTGTAGGGAGCCCATGGGCATCTTGAGTGGAGCACACATGCCAAATATGAAGTCTCTGTTAGCGGCTGTTAGATATGATTAAAGAGTAATATCCAAGGTTGAAGTTGCGTACAAACAGATAAACCAACCAACAAACAGACAAGACCAACAACAACATAACATCCGATCTTCGATCTGGGGTGTATAAAAAGATAACGCTATCCTGTTAAAAAAAACATTTTGAAAACATGAAAATCTATCAAATACAATCAGATCTCATGAAGAATCTCATTTAAATGACACCATAAATATGATGTGTGTAAAGTTGAACAGAAATGTGAATAGGATATAGGACTTAAAATCATTGCATAGCTGTGTAGAAAGTCACACAAACTGAATGCTTACACAAATTGAGAATATCAACTCTTTGCATGCTAGCCGTGAATTCTTAACATTGTTGATAACTTTTGCAAACAGTTTGGATTCAGATCAGGTCCAACTGGAGACCTGATCAGGGGCCTGTTTCATAAAACTTCTTTCGACAAAAACAGTAGTAAGTCAAAACTTTAAAATACATTTAATTTCTGATTTCTCTCTGACTTGTGACATCTCTTTGGAATCGTCTTTTCAAGACGATTCCAAAGAGATGTCACAAGACAGGATTAGATGGAGAAATAAATAATAATTGAGACTTTTATAATCTGACTTACAACAACATTTGTCGTACAAAGTTTTATGAAACGGGCCCCTGGATGCTAAACTGTATAACACTCGGGCTGAAGTTCTGTAAAACCAAGGTTGAAAACAATACATATACTATGATAACGAAGCTGAAAAAAAAATGAAACATGAAAATTACTTAGCATGCAAAAAGTTAATTGTACAGCCACTGTATGTAGCTGTAAGACAGGTGCCCTGATGAGGAGTTGGTTAAACAATTGGCTATACTGGCCTTACAGACAGAACAAACTACACTTGACTTACTAGTATGTATATCAAATATCCACCCTAAAACAAAAGCAGCTGTATGGGGAACTTTTACACATAGACTCCTTTTTGAAATAAAGAACCTTTAAAAACAGCTCTTCATACCATTTTTATATCTTCCAGGTTTTTTCTTGACCACCTCACAGAAAGCTTGAGAAAGCATTAACCCATTACTCCATAGATACACATTTGATTACTCCAATGAAGAAAATAGTTCCATTTTATACGATCATGAATATGTATCATAGGAGATATTTTCTGTATTCTAGCAGATTTGACCTTAAAGCAGAATGTGCCTTAAGGCAGATTTTGCTTTACTTTCAACCTGCTCTAAGTGGTTACATATCTTCAACATAAGAAACAGTTTACGTAGTAATGGGTTAAAAAAAAAATCTGTGGAAATGGAGGTCTTGCTGCAATGAAGTAGTGAAATTGAGACTTAGGTATTGATTACTGAACCGGATCCTAAACGCAATATGCACATCTTTATTTGGTAATGATGCTTTAGTCTAAAGTTTCTTACGATTCTCACGTGACAGCAACACCATAAATATGATTCTTTTATCTCATTTTGCTCATTTCTTGCAGACAGATATAATAGAAATCAACAGGGCTTCAGATAAGAGGAAGTAATATTCCGACTCATTTCAGCACCAATTCCTATGGTGCCAGTACTCATTAGATTTGTCTCGAAGAGATGATTCTAATGAGTAGTAACACCATAGGGTTTTATGTGGAAATAATTCAAATAAAGATTTTAGTTTTTGAAATATTCCCCTTATAAAATATGAATCAAGTTTACAATTCTTCCACTAGCACCCTTTATCATTTCCAACGATATTAGAAGGAATTGTTTTCAGAGCAAAGCTTTATTTTTCGTCTCAAGTCAGGTTAATTAAGCAAATACTTCAGACCCAAATCAGAAGCCACTACTATCTCATTAACTGATCTGTTTGCAGTATAAAGCCTACTCTTGATATGTATAGAACTATGAAGTCATAAGCGCTTGAACCTTCATATCAATTCTATAATGCCCCATACCCTTTACCCCATCGCCTGTTACTAGTTTTGAAGACAAAAGACCACAAAGCAAGTTAAAAATAAAGCAGAATGCTCCTTAAGGAGCATTCTGCTTTATTTTCAACCTGCTTTAAGTACCATTTGGAAATATTTTGGAAATACCTTTTGTGTCTCATGTTCTAGATTTCCAAGGTGGTGGATACTATCCATAGTGTATAAATAATTAAAGGCTTAAAAAGGTGGTTTTATGGAGCAATGGGTAAGATTAAATATGGGTGTTGCAATAGTTCATGTAGCTTATTCATATTCTCAGTGCCAACATTTAAATTGTTCATCTAAGCTGGTAAAATCAAAATGGTAAAAATATAATAGTTTAACCAAAATTTACAGAAAATGACATTTGAAGAAACAGCTGTTTTGAATGACAAGTTTGAATTGAATATAAACTCTATCCGCGACAATTATTAAACCAATTAAGCATACTTCCTCCAACTCAACTGTCACAAGTCTTGTATTTTTGTTCCACAAATCATACAAATATGTACGAAAAACAGTCTTTAGTAACTTTTTATACAAAGAACCAAGGCAGTGTGACTATTTTCTAAGAAACTTAACCCACTACCCCATAGCCTGTTTTCCCTTTATGAAAACAAGTTACCATTCATAGCAGGTTGAAAGCAAAGCAGAATTCTCCCTCAAAATGCTTAAGGAGCATTTTGTGATACTTTCAGTCTGCTTTAAGCTCCCATCCAGAAAGTTTCCATAAATGCTGTCTGTGTCTTATGTTCAGGTAGCCGTGAACTTCTTTTCTTTTTTGAAAGAAATAATAAGAGCAGGGCTCCAGATAAGAGGGAGTAAACTGAACAAATCCAACATTTTCTCACTTACTTCAGCACCAAATCCTATGGTGTGACTACTCGTTAGAATTGTCTCTGAGATTATTCTAATGAGTAGTGACACCGTAGGGTTTAAACCAGAAATAAAGATTTTAGTTTTTGAAATATTCCCCTTATCTGGATGCCTGAATAAGAGGCATACCAAGATGTATTTATAGGGTAATGGGTTAACAAAGGGTGACTGTGACAAGCAATGGAACACTTAACATAACATTATTAAATCATGTTCTTTGAAAATAGATTTTTAAAACTGTTTTAGTTTGATGAGAACCATTGCAAAAATATTACTAACAATAATTTCATGACATATTGACACTAATGATCTGAACCCAGCTCCACTTATGAGGGTTGTATATAATGAGTTGTCTACAAGATGTGTCACCGCCTTGCATGATCATTTAGCACATCGCCATAGTTACACTCAGTCTTTTCTCAGTAGGGAGGGTAGAATGACGCTCTAACAGCAGCGTCCATGGAACTGGGTGCGGGGTAACCGAGGGGGAGCCCAGTGGCTGTGTTGTAAGCTGAGCCCATTCGCCCACCAAGCTGTCCTGTCATCTGTCCTGCCTGCACCTAAAAACAATTGTCAGACAATGTGAAATTGTACAAAATGACGGTTTCAAAGAATCATAATACAGTCAACCTTCGCTATCTTGAACTCAAAGGCATAGGTTCAAAAAGGGGTGAAATTGGCCCTATGTCAAATGTACACCAAATTGTCACAGATGATAGATAGGTATGTGGTATAAGAAAAAACAACTGAATTTTCTCCATATTCACTTCCATGTTGTCATAGCAACCAAATACAATGTACTTATAATAACATAAAAATAGCTTATTTTTTCAAACTTTATCATATCAATAGGAAAACATAGTATTTGAGCATAATTGATATAATGATAATCAAACAATGATAATACTATTTAAAAAATTGTAAAATTGATAGAGAAATATGTATGTTGCTATAGCAACCAGCTATCAGAAAATCTCCAAATGGTGTTTTTTCCGTTATTTTGGAACATTTTCACTGATTTTGGCCATAGGAAAAATTGTCTTTCTAACTCTTTTTTTGTTAGTTTTTTTTACATAAAAACACAAAATCATGGTCAATAAATGCTTTATTTCTAAAAGAACTCGGTCTTTTATTAACAAAAATTAATATGTATATGACAATAAAATGTCTTCTTGTATCACTAGCGTGTTTTAAATGTTCAAATTCTGATGTTTAAAAATTAGATTTTTGAAGGGCTGAAATGTATAGTTTCTGAACCTGTGCCTTTCCCCTCATTTCTACAGAGTTGTTTTCTATGATAGTACAGTGAAACCCATCTATGTGATCATAAGGCTTGTTTTCTGTGAAAAGGCAGGTGAATTCATACCCATTCCCTGAGTGAATAGTAGCAGTGACAAATTTTCTAACTTCCAACAGGGTTTAAAGCAGATGGCTGCTACTGGGCTGAAAGCAGATGGCTGCTTAAAGTATGATAAAAGCACAGGAGAAAGCACCCACAGCAGCCTTATACTTTCTTTTTATCTTGCTTTTAGCCATGCCATCTATTCAGCAACAATGAAAAATGGAGTAGTAGTTTATCCTATTAGCCCATAAATACACCTTTTTATCATTATGCCTTTAATTTATTACTCCACTGACGAAAATAGCACAGATTTATAGTCATGAAAATATATCATAAAAAATATTTTCTATATTATTGATAGCTTAAAACAGGTTGAAAGTAAAGCAGAATGCGCCTAAAGTTAAGGTGCATTCTTCTTTACTTTCAACCTGCTTTAAGTGATCACCTATCTTCAATAATAGAAATAGACTATGGGGTAATGGGTTAACACAAGTCTAGATTATATGATCTAGACATTACCTGTGCTTGTTGCATTTGAAGCCCTGCGTAGGCCGAGCCAGGATACAGTGGGTGACCTGTGGCAGCAGCTGCTGCATATGGGCTCTGTGATGGGCTGATCTGTACAGTGCCAAGCTGGGAGCCCAGGTACGTTGGGTACTGGGACTGTGTCTGGGAGGTGATGGTGCTAGTGGCCACAGGCACTGCCTGGGCGAGAGTGCTGGGCTGGGCTGACAAAGTGGCGTAACTACCACCGGCTGACAAAGCATAGCCTTGTGGACCTGTATAGCAAACACAACATCATGTGATCCAGGCTTCAATTGTAAATCTTGAGTAGGACTTTTAGATAAATTAAGCATTTCAAACACTAAAATCTGTATGTATTCACTAAATCCTATGATCTCATCTGACTGCTCATTTGAAGCGTCAATTAAGTGACGATTCTAATGAGAAGTCAAATCACAAAGTTTTGTGGCGACACTAATTTTTATATTTTTTTACTCTAAGAAGATTGATACTGGTATTTGGAAAGCAGTGTGACAATATTAAAGCACCTCTGTCCTCAAAAATTTTGCACTACAGCTTTTAACCCTTTGAACCCTAGCCCCGCATATAGGCGTCCTTTTCAAACAGTATACATGTGAAAAGTGCACTTGTCCTGTGCAAACAGTGAATACCCAGATCAGAGGGCTCCTTTCGGAGCCCTCTGATCTGGGTCTTCACTGTTTGTCACAATGCCAAACATTGACAAAAACAATCCTTAAAAGTCAGAAATGGATTAGACTAAAGTCGAAACTGGAATGGTTCATTTAAAGTTTCAGGGAGGAAAGAGTTAAGATAGACATATCACTTCAAAATTTATCTTCACAGAAATTTTAGGACACATCTACCAATCTATTATCTTACGGGTCGTTTCCTCAAATTAACCCTTTCCCTCAATGATTGATTTTAATATTTATGACAGGTTGCTGCTTAAAGCAGACTGCAGGTAAAGCAGAAACTTCAATAAGGTATTTTCTACTTGAGTTTTTGACTGCTTTAAGGAACTACTAGGGTCCAACTTTATAAAGAGTTTGAGTTGAGATCATTTTCAAGCATTTGATTGGTCAGATTTGAGCAAAAACTCCAATCTGACCAATCAAATAATAGAGCATGACATCAGACTCAAACTATTTATTACCCCTGGCCCCAAGGTTATAAAGCATTTGAGTCTGATTTTTTTTAAACATTTGATTGGTCAAATTTGAGTATTTCCCCAGCAAAATCTCCAATCTGACCAATGAAATACTTAAGAACAATCTCAGACTCAACTCAAACTCTAAAATAACCCTAGGCTTTGTTAAGATGTAGGAAATGTAACCTTTGGCTCATTTCTCGTGACATGGTAGGATGCTACTAGAAGTCCAATATAACTTTCCTAAGTTGAAGTTAAGGTTTGAAAAGGATTTTCAAGAGGGAAAGGAGTACCTGGATATTAACTCTGCATGCTGGGTATTTTTTTCATCTGCAAAAATTGTTGTCTGCTACTGGTCTAATAAAGAATTTTTAAATTTCTTTTTAGAGCAAACTCACATTGTCAAACAGTTTGGATTCTAATGAGATGCTTCATTAGTAAGTAATCTCATTGAGTAAGTAATGCAGCGTCTCATCAGAATCCAAACTGATTGCATATAGATAAACCCGATTCCGCCACTAGCATGCAGAGTTAATAGTTGTATTCAAGAATCATGTGAAGTGTTTTACTGGCATAACCCCTTTGAACCCTAGTCCCATATATAGGCATCATTTTCATACAGTGTATAAAGTACACTTGTCCTGTGCAAATAAAGAAGACCCAGATCAGAGGGCTCCGAAAGGAGCCCTCTGATCAGGGTATTCACTGTTTGTCATAATGCCAAACATTGACAAAAACAACCCATAAAAGTCAGACATGGACTAGACTAAAATGGAAACTGGAATTGTCAGGGAGGCAAGAGATAAGAGAGCACTTACTGAGAGTACCACCTGCAGCTGAGTATGCAGGTGACATCATGTATCTCTGTGCTGATGTAGGGCTGGAGGCCGACAGGTAGCCTGGCTGCTGGGTAGCTGCATAGTAGCTAGGCTGGCCAGTGGCTGCGTTGGCTTGCTGTAGGTATGTGGGCTGCATCAGTCCCTGGTAGGCTGTGCCGGATTGGTAAAGGCCTGCTGCTGACTTATCTGTGTAGATACTACTTACACCACCCATTCCATTGGCTACTCTGGCCACACCAGGCATGCCTGGTACGGCTGTCATACCAGCTGGTACACTGGTGATACCGGCCACACCAGCCATTCCTGGTACCCCGCCTACAGCAGGCACAGGTACTCCTGTCATGCCATATGGCACTCGTGATTGGCTGAAATAGGAAAACGGGACAACCAATTAGAAACTGAAGTTAACTTTTTGTTTTTTAATCTGAAAACAGAGCTTTAGCAATTGAACACATTGCAAATTCTGCAAACTATCACGCGGAATACAAAACTGCATTAGACAAGCAAAACTAATTCTAGATAAACTTTAAACCATCAAAGGTCTATCTTCCGAGTATTGGTTAAAATGAGTAAGTAAAACTATAAAAAAGCATGCAAAGTTAGCTCATTGTTGGTAAGCATGCAAACCACAGCACACCATTAGGGAACAGAGAGAGCTTGGTGTAGTCATACCTTTCAAGAAAACACAAGTTTCATAAAAAGTTTGATTACAAAATTCACTGGTCTTTGCACATAACTATTTCCAATGGTAACGGTAGCAACTACTAGCACCCACTATTTTCATTCTAGAGAATGACTTCAAATTGCAAATACAATTTGGTGCTGTCTTAAGCAAGTTATGTAAGCTTAGGCACTTTCTTTCACAACTATTTATCCAAGGTTATAAAGAGTTTGAATTGAGTCTTGAGTTCATTCTCAAGCATTTGATAGGTCAGATTTGAGCCTCGGCTCAAATCTGACGAATCAAAGCTTGAGAAATATTGGAATAACAATGAGGCCAAATAGTGAAAGTAATCTTTAGCAGTCAGTATAAATATGCCATTTCTTTTAAAGTTATTTGATGGCAAGTGCTTAAAAAATGTTTCTATACAGCTTTTTTATTTTTTAACACTATCAGCTATTTGTGAAGACCAGTGAAGAAAAGGACATAAACAAGGGGACACTACAGCAGACTGTGGCTACAAGAATATACTGGTTACATATCTATACACAACACTAAATACAGTTTTGTGAGTAATGATGGAATGAAGGTGATGGAAACAATACACAAAAATCCTCTACAAAGTGTATGAAATACATCCAACTGTGCCAAGTGCTTCTTATCACAGGACTACATGCTAATGTATCCTGAAGTGTTTTCACATCATAATAATTATAACAAATTTATATTTCTGCCTGCATTGGCTAATGGGTTGGTTTATACTGAAGCTAAAGCACTGCATATGCTGGATATGTTTCAAATTGTTAAAAGTGCAAATCCTTATCTTTAGAATTAGTAAAGAAGACAGTCAAGAAAATGTGCAAATTTTAGACGAAAATAAAAAATCATAAAGCTTTCTAGTACACTAAGACACTAAAGAAGTATTCCTTCATAATTATAGAAGTTCTGGCCAAACATGATTCCAAATACACCATTTATAGTGTATTCTTTAATGGAAGTTGTCACATCTATCTCTTTCATTAAATTGAAGGGGATACTTGGTAGAACAGAGATGCAATTTATTAAAAGCAAATAATATATATATAACTAAAAGCACACATTCAAAAAATCAAATATGTCCAAACACACCATTCAAAATATTATACAAATACACTGCCTTATAAATATTGACAGTATATGACTAAAACTAACATGATGAGCTTTAACTTGATTCTTATAAATGAGATACAACCTGCAAATCTTATATTACAAAAGCAGTAACGTGATGATAGCAATTTTCCTAATCCCTGCAATTGTCCTATACTGTAAAACACACAAATGGAAGTATTTAAGTTTGATCTGACAAAATAAATATGGAAGTATTAAAGTCTCACATTAAAAAAGTAAAGAATTTAAATCATCTCAATGTAAGAAATCTGATATTAACTTGTTGGAATCAAGAAAAGATTATATTGATCAAGATTGTTCTGTACTGAAGTATCCACTATAATGCAATTTAACCATTTCCCTCACAGAAATTCTTTAGTATCACGCCTTTGTCGATTCCTAAAAGAAATGCCTTTCAATGCTTCTTCCATCATGGTAAAGAGATAGAATACTTTCTACATTCAGGCTTGATGCTTAACCCATTACTCAATTTGTACACTTTTTTATGCATTTAATCTATTCCTCCACTGACGAAAACAATTTCAATTTGACAATCATGAATATTTACCATAAGAAATATTTTCTATATCCTAGTAGATAGTAACTTAAATCAGGCTTAAAGTAAAGCAGAATGTCCCTTAGGAGCATTCTGCTTTATTTTCAATCTGTTTAACTCTTTGAACCCTAGTCACGCATATAAACGTGCTTTTCAAACAGTGTTCATGTGAATAGTACACATGTCCTATGCAAAAGGAGCCCTCTGATCAGGGTCTTCACTGTTTGTCACAATGCCAAACATTGACAAAAACAACCCTTAAAAGTCAGAAATGGACTTGTCTAAAATGGAAACTGGCATTGGCCATTTAAAGTTTCAGGGAGGAAAGAGTTAAAGTGGTTAACTCTCTTTTTAACTAGAAGCAGGCTATGGGGCAATGGGTTAAAGCAGGCAAGTAAAGCAGACATCTCCCTATGGGGATATCTCTGCTGTACTTTCTGCCTGCATTAAGCAGTCACCTGTCTTAACCCATTTCCTCTTTCTTGCTTCGAAAACAGGTGACCACTTAAAGCAGGTTGAAAGTAAAGCAGAATGTGCCTTAAGGCACATTCTGCTTTACTTTCAGCCTGCTTTAAGCTACCATCTTCTAGGATATGGAAAATATTTCTTTTGGTACATATTCTTTGCTGTATAAACTGGAACTTTTTTCTTCAGTGGAGGAATAAGTAAGAGGCGTAAAAAGGCGTTTTTAAGGGGTAATGGGTTAAATACTGAAAACAAGCTATGAGGGAAAAGGTTAATGCATACTGCAAGGCTTCAGATAAGGGGAGTATTTAAAATCTTTGTTTCTCCAGTACATAAAACTGTAAACCCTATGGTGTCACTTATATATATGCATTAGTCTAGAATCCTCTCTTTAAGATAATTCTAAGTCATTAGTTTGGATTTGTTCAGTTTACTCCCTCTTATCTTGAGCCCTGATACTTACCTCTGGCACATTTGTGAAATCAACCTAGTATTCTAGTGCAAAGTTAATTTGAAAGTAAACTTCATTTATATTCAAATGGTGGCCATCTTGGAAGCCATATCCTGTTTTTTGGGCTTATCTGATTTGTGGGGTATGGGCTAACTTGCCTTGGATACGACATCAGGAACTGCACTCTTCTCTGGATTTCTTGGATGATTTGGTTAAACTTCCTGGATTGTTGGAATAAAATGGTAGATTTCATGACCAAAAACATAATAGTACCATGACAACAACAATGGGATGGAAAAAGCTCATTTGCTTTATTTATTTTACATCTATGCTGCAAGACGCGCAAATAATCTATCCCCCCCCCCCCTCCCTCTCAAATATGAAATACATTTTTAGAGATATTCATTTGCCTAATAATTTATATTGATTTACACAACGATTCATATTGCTTGCAACACAGATTATTCTCACCTTCTTACAGAAGGAAAGTGATTTATCTAAACAATTTTTCTTGTGGTCAAAAGCCGAACCATGTAAAAGTTGTTGCCCGTTGTTGTTGTCACACCAGTCAGATTTATAAGAAACATGCTAATTAATAAAACTGTGGCTATACACAATGATCTATGGTAGAAAATGTAATACTAAATGCTTAAGAGGTCTATAATAATAACTTAATTGAACTCTAACACAGAAGAATACACATGTTGAGATAGTAAAATAGTGCATGTGATCCAAGTGCATAATTATAGCCAATATACAATAATATGTATCCATTGATACACATGTTTGATTCTTCTGCATTAGAGTTCTACTAATTATCTCTCTAAAATATCATAATATGCACACTTTAAAGCAAAATAGCTTTTTAATTACCATAAATTCTTTGAAATACAGCATTAAATGCCAATGTATTACAAGTTTTGGATACCAAATACCACAAAATTTCACCTTCAATTTATTACTCCACTGAAAAAATTAATTTCACTTTTAAAGTCATGAATATACCCCGATAAGAAATATTTTTAGGAAATTCACAAACCGTTTATCATTATGATCCCTTACTGTAACACAACAGCAGCCTAAAACATAAACACCTATTCTTAAGTTTTGGCATAATCTTTCAAGCTCTATGATTATTTAGAGAGATAAAATATCTTAACACTATGAGAATGAAGTTGGCAGCATTCTAAGTAATGAAGAGTATTCTTGTACAACCTTCACAACATTGCAGTGTGTCAAGTCCTTCATTTTCACGAACTAATTTTTGTGCTTAAGTGTTTCATTTGATTTAGACTATTTTCCATATGTTTAAATCTGTTGAAAATTGTCTTAGCTACAGACACTCACACTGTGTGTTGATTAGATATTAAAGTCTCATTGTCTCAATTTGTCCGACACTCAATAGACCAAGAGTTATTCATCTTTTAACATTTAAAACAAGCAACATTCTACACCAGCTTTTAAGTTTTCACAAATATATTCCACTGCAATATGAAAGTTGTATAGCTCTTCATTTTCCCGATTACAAATAAATGCATCAAGAAAGAAGTCTTATCATAGACAATGATAATAAGATGTCTAAGGAGGGTGTTTACAGCATCTGATACTACCACAGAATTGAACACTTCTGTGTGTAAAAACAAGACAGTTCCATAGAAAGTTTAGATTTACTGCAACCAATCTTTCAAAGTACGACAAGCAATTTACTGTTTTTAACTTTAACTGTCTTAATTTTAGGGTTGCAGCATCAAAATGTTTCCAATTAAACAGAATTGTTGGCATTTTTTGAAACTTCGTTGAACAATTTTTAAAACAAATACCTATCATTTTTATACAAACCAGCAAGTGGCTCTCACTTAATTTCATTATGCATGGATATATCACATTTCCAATATGAACACAAGGTAGTTCCCCATGTGTCTATGTCAAAGTAAAACAAGACTACATTAATTATGGGCCATGTTCAGAATTGTGACATTAAAATTTGGGTTTTGGAAGGTTATGTTTCATTAAATACTCTCTTTAATGTGAATAACAGCACGTATCATAGGCCAAAACACCTTTAGTAAAAGAGTGCTGTCAGTTTAGTAATCCCAGTATGCAAATCAGGTACAAACATGAGCCATCAATAAGTGCATTCATCAGAAGTATGGTGATTTAAAATTTGATTTGACAGCAGTTTTATTAATAATTGATTAATTTCAGTCACACAGAAGTTCTACAAAGTACTTCAAGAAAACAATTGGTTTTAACCAACCAAACACCTACCACTCCCTTTAAGCTTAATTCAAATATTGTGCTATTTCCATGCTTTCAGAATAAATCAAAAACAAATTAAGAGTCAAGACGAGTATGGATATTTGGTTGTTTTCAGGAATTCAAAACTAGTCTTTTCCACATCTTACTTTTTTGTTTATTGCCAATGTTTATCACAGAAAATAGAAAATAGAAAACAGTTCTTTTAACTAGGACATTTAGAGCTGTAAAAATTCAGATTGTGAACCTAAAATACTATTTGCTAGTTTCTCAGATGCTATAAACCCTCAGGTAAAAGTGCTCAATATTTCACCAGGCTGATACAGGGGGGTAACAGCAAGCAATGGTTTAGTTACCAGTTTCTGGTAGCAATATCTAACTCACTTTACTTAGTTAGCAAGGACTGCCTTTGCAGTGATCACAATTATTGCCATGTGATTCAAGTAGAGTTTACCCAAGTAGAACTTGAGACTAGTCATGCATGTCATATTGATTTGATCATTCACTTTTATTTGCAACATAAAACATGTACAGTACTGTCGACCTCTTGTGGCCTTTTTAGCATTAACCTATTACTCCATATATACAAATAACTGTTTAATTTATTCATCCAATGAAGAAAATAATTCCATTTTACAGTCACAAGTTATATAATTATATGTATCATAAGAATTGTTTTTCTGCATTCTAACAGATGGTAGCTTAATGCAGACTAAAAGTAAAGCAGAATGGGCATTGCGGCGCATTCTGCTTTACTTTCAACCTGCTTTTACCTATGTTCAATACTAGAAACAGGTTATTGAGTAAAGGGTTAAAAGAAGCAAGGTTTGCATTCTATACATTTTTGATTTGTACTACTTTATATGTTGAAGAAAATCTAACACTATTGATCTTGTACTAAACACATTTTCCCAAATTTAATGTAAAAATCTTTAATTCTAATTTCACTCAATCACTGCAAGAAACTTTGTATAAAAGAAAGACTAAGAAACACATGCATTCATGTACCGGTAATTATACACGGTAAGTTTATATTAGATATTGCTACCATGTTATTCTTATCAAACTAATGCATTGCCTCAAACCCAATGAAGATGATTTTGCATTCAACGGCAAAGTCTGACAAAGCAATATATCCCTGTGGTACAAAGCTACAGTTATTTACATCATGAGATATATATAAGCCAGTCCAACTTGCCATTACCAGTGAATGAGACCAAATGTGTACAGGCAATGACTGAACAGAAGCTATTTCATATCAACTGTGTGAGCTGAGACAATGGTCAGAGCGTGAAAACACAGCATGACAAGAGCTGCAACAACAAATAGCCATGTTGCTCTACAACAAACACATGATCTTTAAACAACAATATATGGCAGAGGTTGCACCTATAACATTATGCTGAAACATTAACTAGTCCATTCACTACATGCCAGTGCCAAATGTCAATCAGTATTGATACTCTTGCAATCCCTGGTAACTGCTATATAATGTGCCTGTTAACCCTTTCCCCCATAGAAGCGACTTTTAGCGTATTTAATTTATTCCTCCGCTGAAGAAAATAGTTCCAGTTTATACCCTCATGAACAATGACCATTACAAATATTTTATATAGCCTAGCAGATTTTAGCTTAAAGCAGGCTGAAAGTAAAGCAGAATGTGCCTTAAGGCACATTCTGCTTTACTTTCAACCTATTTTAAGTGGTCATCTGTCTTCAAAACTAAAAACAGGCTATGGGGTAATGGGTTAACACCCGTGTATAATATTGACTTTGTTTTAGCTATTTCCAGACACTACATGTATTTTAACCAATTCCCCATAAATAAATATGCTTTTACACTTTTAATTCATTCCTCCACTGAAGAAAAAAGTTACACTTTTTAGTCATGAACTTAAACCAAAATAACTATTTCCTATATCCTAGCAGATGGTAGCATAAAGCAGACTTTTGAAAGTAAAGCAGAATGTGTTTTAATTATACTTTTTAAGAATTATCATTTTTTAATAAAACTTCAGTTTTAAAGACTATATTGAGACATAAGGCACAGCTAACATACATGTAACTGTTCAAAATTACTCTGCCATATAATTATGTTATAAAGTCCAGCCTAGCTCACACAGCATAATTATGTAATAGCTATCTCTTCTGATAAAGAATAGACACAGTTCCATATTAATCTCTTTACATATATATGTTGAAACCAGTCCTGTAAAATTTCTAATTATCCGCCAACATTCATCCAATTATAAATATTGATTGAATTAAGAAATAATACCATACCCAATCGTCAATGTATAAACTTTTATAGGCAAAACACAAAACGTAACCTTTTAGCACATTTTAATTTATTCCTCCACTGCAGAAATAAGTTACAATTTATGCAGTCATAAACCAGGGTTGGCAATCGGCCGGTCAATAAGAGTATTGACCACCCGGGCGGTCAATACTGGTTTTAACCGGTCAATACTGGTCATTAGTGGTCATTACCGGTCATTACTGGTCAATTGACCACTTCAAACCAACTTATAACCTATGTACCACACACCTAGCAATGTAAATTGTTGTTTAATACATACAGTACATACAAACTGTACTGTTAAGGATCTTTTTAATAACAATATGATATTTTGATGGTTGTTTTTCAAAGTTTTACTTTTATGACCACAAGTGGTCTTTTGCCAGGTGGCCATTTGATGTGGTCAATTCAATCAGACTACTTATAAAATAAAGTACTTAGAACCCTACCTATCTTTAATTCTTATTCATATATTGTCATGATGAACATACTGGGAATAATGATAATGATTTAATATAAATACTGAAATATTTGAATTACATTTTGTAAATATTTGATAAAACCAGGACTACAAAGTGGTTGATTGAAATGACCGGCCTTGCCAATTGAAACTTGACCAGTATTGACCACCTACATGTAGGATCAGTTTTGGAGTTTACCAACCAAAAGGCTAGCTATACTCATAATCAATCAACCACTTAATACTTCAACTCAATAAACTGTTCACTTACAACTCAACTAACCATTAAAAACCTCAATTGACCACTCAAAATTTCAACTGATCACTTTGGGAATATATTACAGCAAATAATTAACCATAAAGGTCATTATACCCATAGTCTGGCAACAATTAAATGTTGAAGATTCATTGATGTCTATTATTTACAATCATGGGAAAATCATAAGTTTTTGCATGTTTGCAACACCTGTAAATTGCTGTCAAAACAGATTATCATGTGTTAGGTTGCCCCATGTCACTGCAGTAGGTGTGGCATAGATTTGATTGTGACCAATCAAATGTCTTGGTCCCGGGTGATTATACACTGACTGGGGTATTACATACTGACACTTTGTTTTACTCCTATTTGTGCCCAATGAGACTCTGCTGGGCAGTATGGCTGCAAGGTTGTATCTGCGATGATGCAGAACCTGAAGGAGGAAGACCCCAGCCTGACAGTTTATGGTTGTTATGCACACTGACTGAATCTGCTAGGACAAGATATTACTCCTGACCAGGTGATAAAGCAAGTTGTAGAAGTCAACAAATACTTCAGGAATCACCATACACCTGGTTCAATTGGCCAGGGTGGTCTTTTCAATAAACCAGAGTGGTCGATTCAATCCACCGCAAGTGGTCATTTCAATTGATCACAAGCGGTCAGTTCAGTCAGTTCAATCGACCAGGGTGGTCTTTTCAGATTTGAAAAATCCACTTTGTGCTTCCTATACCCCCTATATACACTTGAAATAGCTTCCTGTGTATCTGTAATACACCATTACACTATAATTAAACCCTTTTAAGGCTTTAAGAGCTTTATTTTAACAGAAAAATAGTATTGACTGGTATTGACCAGAATTGACCACTTCAGGGAGTATTGACCGGGGCGGTTTTAACCGGTTAAAACCGGGCGGTTTTAACCGCCCCGGTTTTTACCGGCCAACCCTGTCATAAACGTGTACCAAAAATTTTTTTTTCTATATTCTAGCAGATGGAAGCTTAAAGGGGACTGAAAGTAAACCAGAAATTGCAGAATGCTTCTTTAGACGCATTCTGTTTAATTTCAACCTGCTTTAAGTGTTCACCTGTCTTCAAAACAAGAAATAAGGTATGGAGTCAAGGTTAAGGACTGCACGGATTTCCTTCATATTAACCCTTTACACCATAGCCTGCTTCTAGTAATGAAGATAGGTGATCACTTAAAGCAGGTTGAAAATAAAGCAGAATGCGCCTTAAGGCGCATTCTGCTTTACTTTCAGTCTGCTTTAAGCTACAATCAGCTAGAATATAGAAAATATTTCTTATGATACATATTCATAACTGTATAAATTGGAACTATTTTCTTCAATGGAGTAATGAATTAAATGTGATAAAAGGAGCGTCTATGGAGGAAAGGGTTAAAGCTTTTACTGCAACATTCATTATATGTATTGAATCAATATAAACACCTATGGAACTGTGTCTACAGTCTTAACTTACAAACTAGTCTACACTTGATCAGATGATGTGTACAGTGAGTCATGCAATGAGATCTTTTAAAGAGTCCCACTCAACAATAGAAACTGAATGCCAAATGAAAATGAAGCTTATAGCTGCCCCCTGCCTCTCAAAGATGTCATCCTTCTCCTGGTTTCAGCACAACAATTCAATTAAAGTATCTATCATAAATATTCTGTACAAATACTGTATTATCCTTGGGTAGTTTAGGTTCAAATGGTCAAGATCCAAACTGTTTGACCCTTGTGTTAAGGTTTCTTAAGCTAAAAATGATATGAATGATACTGTAGCTGATGAAGAGTTAACAAACTATAAACACTCAGACTCTGTGCATAACAGTAGAACAGTCAGTAGCTTTTCTCATACTTAAATAGTATGTACTGATTAGTCAAAGATCTTATGATTTGATTAAAAATTGGACCCTAGAACATGTTTTGGATTTAATATTGCCTGTTATGCGAGAGACCATACATTATGAAAACAGTCTGACAAATATAAATATTCGCATAAATATGCAAATTGATTTTTATGCCTACTTTAAATTCAACTATGTACAGGTATAAAATCTACAGAAAGTTAAGGTAAGTTTTACCGTAAATACAATTAACAATCTAGGGGATTCGGTGACGACTTTCTCTATTTAAGGTATAAAATCTGTTCATCCATATATATAACATTAATTTTTCTATTTTTCTTATTTCAAAGCTCAGTGTTTGAATGAATTTAAGAACTGTGATAATAGTTAATACAAATGGCAGAAGAATGCTTCATTTTCATTTGGCTGGAGGTTTAAATACTATGAATTATATAAACATACAAACAGTAAACTGCAAACATCTCATGTGTTTCACTAGTAGCACTACACCAACACAACCCAGAGTTAACATTTTCACACCATAATAGTATTGTGATAATAAGCAACCTATGAAAGTATGATGTATGAAAACTGAACTGACACAAATATTAATCTAAACTGTGTTTTGAATGATACCGATGTTTTACAAATATAGAACTTTGAGTCAAGTATTAAGGGTAAATAAAATTACTTCAATATGTTAATGAGATACTTAAAATAAGATACTGCAGATAGAGTAGTTCTAAACAAATGATCTCAACTTTAAAGTGTTATCGTTATTGTTATTTAACCCATGTTTCGACCCCACTTAAGGTCTTCTTAACGAAAAATTACAACAAAACAAAGCTGTTATAGGCTGTTTAGTGTTATCATTGTCTGCCATTATAGTGTGAAAGTGTTTTCCTTATCAAACTAACACCTTAAATCTCTTCCTGCATCACAACTGTTAAGAGTTCCATCATGCATTTCTAATTATTACTTATTAATACCAATGGTTCTGAAACTCTATACAAAGTATACATATAGTTCTATGCTGGAAGATATTTAAATAGTGAAGTATATTAATCCAACTCTTAACAAAAAGCAAAATTTGGAAGAAAGAAAAAAATCTATAATAAAGGATCTTCTATGAGCTCTATGAAACAGATACATACATATACGAGTTCTAATTTTTCACTCTAAAGTAGACTTTGTCAGCCTACTAACAAATGATGACTTAATATATAAATAAAATATTCCATTTTAACCAGTTAAAATTAACTATGTCTTGTAAATCATTCTAGTGTACTTGTTTACTAAGATTTTCAAAATTGAAGCCTTGCAAACACTTCTTTTAAAATAAAGCAATAAAACTAAAAGCAAGTGCTTCTCATCTATTAACATTCATAGATATTCTTTGATATAATAATCAAAATTAATAAAGCTAAAAATTTAAGAATCATCGGAACCTTATTCATTCAAACATCCTAATAAATTCCTACTTTGTTTATATAAAAACTTCAAAATTTGATTTTTCAGTTCTTCTCTTTTAGTAAGGTCATGTCTTGCCCATACTTACCCCCCTTGATATCATGGATACACCTGATCACTGGATGTTACCTGAAGAATAAAAAGTTTATGATTCAAACTGATTAATTAGAAATAATACATTTCATCCCTGCCATGAGAAAAACAGGCTTATTGCATTGCAATCAGTGTAAGCTAACAGTCGGACATGTCTATACATGAGATCAGGGCTGCCATTTCTCCGGATTTTTCCTAAGTCTTCGGATTTTTATTCTAACAGATCGTAGCTTAAAACAGGCAGAAAGTAAAGCAGAATGCGCCTTAAGGCGCATTCTGCTTTACTTTCGACCTGTTTTAAGCAGTCATGTGTCTTCAAAACAAGAAACAGACTATGGGGTAAAGGTACGATTAGTAAATTTGCGTCTGAAAATTGAAAATTTGAAATATCCGGATTTTTATGATCAACTTATGGCAGCCCTGTGAGATGATGAGAGATGCGAGCATCTGGTACTACCGGGTGTCTGCTGTGTGAAATTCATCATCTTGAATGTTTTGTTACTAGACATGTTTGACGATGAGGACCATAATTTGAAGGACAAAAAAGCATGTGATGGCATTTCGGGCTCGACAAATTGACAGTTGCAGAAAGTCTGGATAGTTTCATGTTATAAACAGATCACGAGAGAATAATTTTCAATAAAACATGCAGTATCAGCAAACAAAATAGAATTTTCGCCCCATGGGCATAGATGGATTTCTAAAGATATATCCTTTCCTACTCCTAGATGAAACAACTACTGAAATTTATTGAATATCAACAGATTGCGTAGTAGCTGGTACTGTGTATGTTAAGACATGCGCAGATCCTATGATTTTTTTCTCAAGGGGTCTGAAAAGAATAAATGCATTGATCAGTCAATTGCAACCAGTCAACCACACATGACACATCCCGAACCCAGTTACATGGCTGGGAAGAGCAGACATGTTTGAACATTCCGTTTGTCCTGGCAGTGCAAGAGCAGTGGTGTAGTGGCTTTGTTATCACGCCAAAAGAGTGGGAAACATAACAGTGTCTGTGTCAAGGGCTGGGGATTACCAGAATGCTGGAGCCTTGATAGTCCTCATAGAGTGGGAACTTTTTGTGAGGCTTGGTTTTTGTCCCGAGTTGGGGAGTTGCCAATGAAATGACTCATTGACTGATCAATCAATTGATGCAAATGAATTAACAGTCTAAATTCAGCATTTTATTCTTCTCTTTGTTTCCTTTTACCCTTCTTGTCCCCCTCTCTCTCTGACCACCCATTTAACGTATGATAAAGCTTATGGCCATGGGCTTCAGTAGAATCATTCCAATTTCATGAATTTAGTTTGTCAAATAACTACTGTATTGTGAAAAACAATTCCCAATATATTGATCTTGTTAAATTCTTAAAATTTGATTTGAAATCAGAAATTTGAAGTACATGAATCATCAAAAATATATTATGCCACTGTGAATATTCATAAATTTTCCGAGGCAGACAAAAATATGCTGAAATCAAAATCGAATCAACAAATTCTAATTTAAGTAATTAGAATAAATAAAAACACAACAGTTTATTTGTCAAAACGGTTCAAACACCCATAACACGAATTTCAGATACGTGTTGGCCAAAGGCTTAGGTAAAACACATTCGTGCCCGATGTTTTTATTGCTTTTTCGCCATTTTCATCTCCAGCGGACCGAGTGCTGGGCAATGGGCTTGAAAATACATCGCTGACACACGTCCAATTAACTGATTCATCAAACAAACCTGCAGACTAAATAACCATTTCAAACCTTACCTATATTGAAAATGCAATTGTTGAAGCAAAGGAGAGATCTTTCAGAAATTATTCGTCTTCTTTGTCAATATTTCTCTTAATAATGGCTAATTATCCGGGTACTTCGTGGTGCGGGCTGAATAATTCTGCGTAGTTCATTGGACGCAAAAATAGAAGCAAATTACCGGAATGGGAAAAATGTTGAAAAGTAACGAAATGAACGCCGTATAACAAATCTATCTATCTATATTCCGTTTCAGTTGAACCCTTTGCAGGGACTTAAACTGTTGCGCGTCAACCGCCAAGACTGTTAAAAGTGTAACATAATAAGAATAAAAGAAAGAAGAGAATGGCTATAACACTAACCCCCAGCTGCTACCCCGCCTGTTTTCCATCTGCAACGCCTAAACGTGCATAAAATACGTTTAAATCCACCCATACATTCAACAAACACCATAAAAGAACATTTCCAGAAGTTTCATGAAATTTAAAAAAAAATAAAATAATTCACACTAACCCCCAGCTGCTACCCCCCCCCCCCCCCCCCCCCCGCCGCCTGTTTTCCATCTGCAACGCCCAAACATGCGTAAAATACGTTAAAATCCACCCATACATTCAACAAACACCATAAAAGAACATTTCCAGAAGTTTCATGAAATTTAAAAAAATAAAATTATTTGCTACTAGATCTATCTAGAATCTATATAAGTAAAATAGTATTACATACTTGATACAAACAAAAGTCAATATTTTTTAAACTTCTTGAAACTTCTTGAAACATTTGTTAAGGATGTTTGTTGAACATAGGGCTCAGGAACGTATATTTTTAAATACGTTCCTGACATAGCCTATGGATGCATTTTGACTCATTTTGAAAGTTTCATTGGTAGGATTGGGGTATGGGAGGGTATAACCCCTCCCATAGGTGGGGGTCCGGGGGCCTCCCCCTGAAATTTTTTTAAACTTGCATAAAAAATGGTGCATTCTGAGGGCATTCTAAGAAGAAAGTTAACATCGATAGAATGATGTAAACACCCCCAATGAAACATCCAAAAAAGTGGTTTCATAAGACAAAGAGATGATGCCCCCTCCTCCCGCCCCCTGGAAAATTTATTCTCACATGATCAATGGTGTGTTCTGATGGGATTTATTTCGCATTCTAAATAGGTAAAATACTACATAAATCTATGTAAATATTCGATTCAAAATAACATATCAAATTCTTTAATATAGGATAATACCTTTGACAGATTGTTTCTGGCCATTAACCTGAAACCTACCCCTACCCCCTCTGATTATTGTTCACACTGTCACTTAGTAAGGGGATCCGGGGGCATGCTCCCTGGGAACTTTTTAATTTTTAGATGGTCTCTGGTGCATTTGGGGGCATTTTGCACATTCAAAACAGTTACAATAATAATATAAATACAATAATTATATATAAATATTCTGCAACTAATATTGGCAAAATTATTGGAGGGGAAGAGGGCTGGTCCTACATGCCTGAGTTAATTGGGTATTATTCATCATCTAGTTGGGCATTCAAAAATGATTTGCTTTTTGTTACCCTTAAGTATTTTCATCAAATATAATTGGATTAACAGGCCTGTAGGATATGCAATTTGGGGGCACAGACCTCAGGCATAGCTAGACCATTTGTGTAAGTGCTGAATGCTTTCGCACATTCAAAACAGGTAAAATACTTGCATAAATTTATGTAAAGATCTAGATAACTTTTACTTACACATATATTGGCAAAATTATTGGGGGGGGGGGGGGGGGGGGCACAGGGGCATTTTTATTTTTTGGTTGGAGGAGGGGGGCACATCGTCGTGTCCCCATCCTTGTTACTACGGGCCTGTGTTGGATTCAAACACAGACCAGGCATGCTGAGGATTTGAGGGGGCACAGGGGCAATTTTGGATTTACTGGCCGGTAGGTTATGCAATTTGGGGGCACAGTCATATTTTTTTGGTTGGGGGCACAGGGGGCATACTGCTGGGCCCTTACCCTTGTTACTACAGGCCTGTGTTGGTTGGGGGGATGGGGCACACAGCCGTTCCCCCATCATTGTTACTACGGGCCTGTGCCGGGTTCAAACACAGAACGGACACACTGAGGATTTGAGTGGGCACAGAGGCAATTTTGGATTTACTGGCCTGTAGGATATGCAATTTGGGGGCACAGGCATTTTTATTTTTGGGTTGGGGAGGGGGGCACAGGGGCACACTGTCGTACCCCTATCATTGTAACTATGGTCCTGTGTCGGGTTCAAACACAGACCAGGCATACTGAGGATTTGAGGGTCACAGGGGCAATATTGGATTTACTGGCCTGTAGGATATGCAATTTGGGGGCACAGACATTTTTATTTTTGGGTTGGGGAGGTTGGTAGTGCCCCCATCCTTGTTACTACGGGCCTGTGTCGGGGTCAAACACAGACCAGAAATACTGAGATTTGAGGGGGCACAGGGGCAATTTTGGATTTACTGGCTTGTAGGATATGCAATTTGGGGGCACAGGCATTTTTATTTTTGGGTTAGGGAGGGGGGTACAGGGGCACACTGTCGTGCTCCCATCCTTGTAACTATGGTCCTGTGTCGGGTTCAAACACAGACCAGGCATACTGAGGATTTGAGGGGGCACAGGGGCAATTTTGGATTTACTGGCCTGTAGGATATGCAATTTGGGGGCACAGGCATTTTTATTTTTGGGTTGGGGAGCGGGACACAGGGGCACAATGTCGTGCCCCCATCCTTGTTACTACGGGCCTGTGTCGGGGTCAAACACAGACCAGACATACTGAGGATTTGAGGGGGCACAGGGGCAATTTTGGATTTACTGGCCTGTAGGATATGCAATTTGGGGGCACAGGCATTTTTATTTTTGGGTTGGGGAGGGGGGCACAGGGGCACACTGTCGTGCCCCCATCCTTGTTACTACGGGCCTGTGTCGGGGTCAAACACAGACCAGACATACTGAGGATTTGAGGGGGCACAGGGGCAATTTTGGATTTACTGGCCTGTAGGATATGCAATTTGGGGGCACAGGCATTTTTATTTTTGGGTTTCGGAGGGGGCACAGAGGCACACTGTCGTGCCCCCATCCTTGTTACTACGGGCCTGTGTCGGGGTCAAACACAGACCAGACATACTGAGGATTTGAGGGGGCACTTGGGCAATTTTGGATTTACTGGCCTGTAGGATTTGAGGGGACACAGGGGCAATTTGGATTTACTGGCCTGTAGGATATGCAAATTGGGGGCACATGCATTTTTATTTTTGGGGAGGGGGGCACACTGCCATGCCCCCATCCTTGTTACTACGGGCCTGTGTAGGGTTCAAACACAGACCAGGCATACTGAGGATTTAATGGCCATAAGAGACACAAGCCATTGCAGCAGCTCCAGATAAGTTCAAGCAGACCAGCTGAGGAATATGTGCCCCCGTGCTCCCAGTAGATATGTGCCTGTAATGTCATATGCCAATGCGACCTTCATACCCAGCTAAATGATGAATATATGCAACAAAATAAAATAAAAATTCAGGCCAGCTGGGGGGGGGGGGGGCACGTGCCCCCTGTGCCCCCGGTAAATCCGTGCCTGACCGTGGGTAGCAGCTGGGAGGGGTGTCATAGCCTACGCGCCGAAACCCTGTGTTAAAAACAGGGCAGGTGTGTTTAAGGGGAGATGTGTTAAATCTGGCTTACAGCCTGATTGAACTGGGGACCAGACAGGGTGACAATGTCTGCTGGCAGGACATTCCAATGGACCACTGTTCTAGGAAAGAAGGAGAATTTATGATAATCTGTTTTTGTTTGAATAATTTGGAATGCCCGAGGGTGAGAGGAGCGTGAGAGTCGTTGGGGGAGGGGTCACATATTTGGGAAGGGGAATGGCAACCTGGTCATGCAGGATGTTATGGAACATGACCAGGCGCTGATCTATGCGTCTGAGGTCTAGCCGTCTCCACTTTAAAGAAGTTATATTAGCATGTATGTCAGTGACAGAGGAGGTGCGCCCGTAGTCCCTTTTGGCCCAGCGGGCGGCCCTCCTCTGTACTGACTCTATCTGGTCTATGAGAGTTCCGGAGTGAGTGGACCAGACAGACGAACAATACTCCAGCTGCGGCCTCACCAGTGTCTTATATGCCATAGATTTTAGATCTTCTGAGTGTACCTTGATGTTTCTGCGTAAAAATGCAAGAGTTTGGTTTGCCTTTGTAACAAATAACAATTCTAACACTATTAGATCATAGGTTGAGATTTTAAGGATTTGTTAATCCCGTGAACTTGCGAATTTTCAAAGTATTTAAAATTCAATCGTTTTCTTTGAAGAGCTATTTACGATAATGGGAAAACATAGATACAAAGGTAATGTTGCTGTACATTTTTTGGCTGTACGGCCATTACTTAGTAAAAAGGTGTGTCAGATTAGGATTTATTTTTTCTAATTTTTGTCCTATTCAAAGAATACGCTTCAATAAAATCTCTTTCAAATGAAAACTTGCATGATTATTTGGTTTGCTCTATTTATTCCATGTTTATGGTAGTATTTTTCCAAAGAAACTAAGACAAAACAGCTATACAATGTAGGTACCAAATTTGAATAAAACATGTATATCTATAGGCCTACATGTGACCACTTAAAACAGGTTGAAAGTAAAGCAAAATTAGCCTTCAGGCGCACTCTGCTTTAGTTTCAGCCTGATTAAATCTACCATCTGCTAGGATAAAGAAATTAATTTCTTGCTATATTTATTCATAACTGTATAACTGTATAAAATGGAACTATTTTCATCAGTAGAGGAATAAATAAAATCGGCTAAAAATATTATATTTTGGCGCTTCTATGGAGGAAAGGATTGGTTGATAGAACTTAATACATGTCATCATTTGTTAGTAAGTTACTCTTTAGTATTCGTATTTGAATTTCAGCCCAACACTCTAAAATAGTTGACGTTTGCTCAGGGACCATACTATAATATGACTATATAAGGCCTCTGGCTTGCTATACCATAATAGGCATACGTTTGTATTATCATCAAGTTTACCTTCGCCACACCGGCTCGAGTCCTGACCGAACTCATTGAGTTTTCTCTGAAATGTACTTCTAAACTAAAGTAATAATATTTTTTATTTATAAGTATATGTAAACGCGTATAGATTATATTATATTTATACGCGTTTATATATACTATACTATGCCAAACTGCCAACGCAACACCTCTGAGTTCTCTTCCATTTTCATATCAGAGCGGGTGTTTTAAATCGATGGAAAAGTTGACACAAAATTATTAAATGTTTTTATTTGTGTTTTTAAATTGATGCACTTTCCTCACAGTTGTTAATATTGGCAACGAATTTTCATTGACACTTCTGACAAATAATAACCATCTATCCAAACGTATCGCTAATATCTGGTTAACATTCCCCATTGAAAAGGCATTGGAATGAGATTTCTGAAAATTCCATATTTTTTGGACCAAATGAGAATTCATTTTGTTTTTGTTTACCAAGAGAATTGTCCATTGATCACTCTATGAATTGCAGAAGAAATCTATTCAGGATATGCACACATTACAGAATTGACCAGACTAACTTAAGACATGTTTAACATTGGAAGTAATGGGAATATCCGGGGTGTTGCGTTGGAAGTTTGATATAGTATATATAGGTGCCTGACTTCCATTGAAAAAAATAACCTTTAGGTCAAAGCTGGTCTCCAAACTCTTCAAAGCTGGAAGAAAATAGGCGAGTTCTGCTTTACTTTCATCTAGCTTTGAGCTGACACCTTTCCCGAAGACTGAAAACAAGCATTTTTTTTTTGGGTTAACCCACTTATGCCCATAGATTCCATATGTGACATAGACAAACAGTGTATATTCTGATCAGACGCCGCATGTGAGTTAGGTCTACTATGCATAATACCGTTTATAATACAGCTACGTTATGATTAGATGCATGTGGGTGTCAACTAGTGTAGATCAAGACCATTCGTCGCGACTTTGACACAGCGACTGACCTTGATCTACATTGTTTACAATACAATAAGACAGGGTTTCTCATGGCACGACTCATTTGTATATTGAAACATGGCAAATGGTGCAGACCCTGATCAGAGAGTTCCTACATAAGCCCTCTGATTTTGGGTATACAGTAAAACCTCGCTATTGCGACCACTAAAACGAAAGCTAATTGAGTGTATAATAGACAGGTGACAGCTTAAAGCAATGTGACAGTGAAACAGAAAGCTCCTATAGGAGCTTTCTGTTTCACTGTCACCTTGCTTTAAGCGGTCACCTATCGTAAACACCCTAATAATTAACATAATTTAGTGGTCGTAATAGAGAGGTTTTACTGTATACTGTTTGCATAGGACAACTGTACTATTTACAAGTATACTCTTTGTAAATGAAACGTACATATGTAATTATATAAGCGTGACTAGGGGTTAATGGATTAACACTTCCTTCTTATGCAGATGCGCATACAGTACTCCTTCTAGATCTATACAACCGCCCTCCGGACATTGATTCCAATCCATCCATACAACAACCATTGCCACTGTTCCTAAAAAAATGACAATTATGTCTAACACTTTCACTGCTGCAATATCGTCGGTGAACCAGAATTGCAATGTCTCACAATCGCGATTCATTCTTATGTTATAGAGCTAAAACACTTCTAAATACAGTCGAACTTCGATATCTCGAACTCGGTAATGTCGAACATACCCGTAATTCAAAGTTAAAACGTGGCTAAGCCACGTTTAACTTTGAACTACGGATATGTTCGACTTAACCGAACATGATGAAATAATGTTATTCATGTGTCGAAATATCGGTAAGTTCGAGTTAAGCGAGTTCGAGATATCGAAGTTCGACTGTATATTGGTCCATTTTCTTTTGAAATTCAACAAAAAATACTTCGTTCCCCAATGCCGACAGATGCATAACATTTCGTCGGATGATCCAAAAACACAAATATAATCAGGCATAGATGATAATCTAATGGAATATAACGTTTCTAATGGACTTCGAAATTAATTGCTAATTGCTTAATTGTCAACGTAAATTGCAACATTTCTAAAACACGTATATTGTTATATTCTTTTGAAATATAACAAAAACGAGTTCGTACCTGACGCCGGCAGATGCATAGAATTGCGTCAGATGATCCCAAAACACAAACATATCGTGTATAGATGACATATAATGAAGTATCACATTTCCGATGGACTCCGAAATTTTATTGCAATTCCGGTTACTGCAAAAATGTCAATCGGAATTGCAATACACATATTCGCGATTCATTCTTGCCTCAGGTTACATTTTGTATGATACTGTTTCACATTCTGTTTAAATATTTACCAAAATTGACTTTATTACCGACGCCTGTGAATGCATTAAACTTCGTCGGATGATCCCAAAACACAAATATATCAAGTATATATGATAATCTAATTAATTATAATGTTTATGATGGACTTTGACATGTTTATTGCAATTCCTGTTATTGCAAAACTGGTTGAATGTTGTCAACCGGAATTGCAATAAAAACTAGTTTTGTAATAAACAGTGCCAGAGTATTTTTATTGCAATTCATTTTGTTTCAATCATGTCAACCGGTATTGCAATACACATATTAGTGATTCATTCTTACCTTAGGCTACATTTTGTATGATACTGTGTCATATTTTGTTGAAATGTACCAACATCGACTTTATTACCGACGACGACATTTGAATCAAGTTTTGTCAAATGATCCAAAACACAAATATATCAACTACAGCGCTCCCTCTCTAAAACGACACCCTATGGGAGACAAAAATATGTTCGTTGGTCGGAGGGAGTCGTTTTAGGGAGGGACATTGGCTTACATTTGCAAATAGCTTGAATCCCGATCAGACGCCGCGAACGCGGCGTCTGATCGGGATTCAAGCTGTTTGTCACTCGTAATTCAGTGTTTTACTCTAAAATGTTCAAATATGTAACTTTGAGAAAAACAGCAGACGACAATTTTAAGCAGACGATATTGCAGCAATAAAAGTGTTAAACATAATTGTCCAGTTTGGGGAACAGCTGTGAGCGTCGTTGTAAGGAGGGAATCGTTGTAAGGAGGGCCATTGAAGGGAGGGAGCACTGTATATATGATCGTCTAATGGAGTATAACGTTGCTGATGGCTTCGAAATTTTATTGCGATTCCGGTTATTGCAAAACTGGTTGAACGTTGTCAACTGGAATTGCAGTTAAAAACAAGTTTTGCAATAATTATTGCAAAACTGTTTTGTTTTTGTAAATATGATTGTTAAAGGTAACAATTGGATAAAGACTACTTTATCAGCACATTATAATATACAGTAAAACATGCCAGTTACGACCACTACACTAATTGATTTTTAAAGCAATGTAACAGTAAAGCAGAAAACTCATAGGGGAGCTTTCTGTTTTACGATCACATTGTTTTAAGCAGTCACCTATCGCAAACACCTACTAATTAACACAATTTAGTGGTCGTAATAGAGAGGGTTTACTGTACATGTAACGTACTTCATAATTTAGAATGAAGTTTTGTCCAGTACCATAGTTATCTTTTGAGCGAAGAGCAAGAGTTAAACATGGTTCTAAACTAAATACATGCCCCCCTCCCATCAACGCCCCTCCGAACAACGATTCCCTCCTCACAACAACCATTGTCACTGTTCCTGCAAAAGACAACTATAACACTTTCACTGCTGCAATATCGACTGCTTACAATTGTCGTCTGCTGTTTTGTCTCAAAGTTACAAAATTTACATATCGGGGAAAATCGACGAGTGGCAAACTGGTTGAATCCAGATCAGATGCCGCGTTACGCGGCGTCTGATCTGGATTCAAGCTCTTTGCAAATGTAGACCGAGTCGTGTTCAGCACTCTAAGGGTATTAATTTTCTCTCCCTTTTACATCTCCATCCGAACAACAGACACACTCTGTGTCTCCCATTGATTGATGTTTTAGAGAGGGAGCACGTACTGTACCCGATATTGTGGATACTCAAAAGAAGGCTGACGTGTCAGCTTAAAGCAGGATCAAAGTAAAGTAGAAATCTCATATAGGAACTTTTGCTTTACTTTCAGCGTGCAATTAGCCGCAATCTGTCCAAATACCCGATCCTTAGGTTATGTTTAAATGGTTACATTTACAATATGTATTGTGAGAGTTTAACTGTTTTACATACATAACTAACTATACGAACAGATTGCTGAAGCTGTTGCATTTTCACACATTATCAAGGTACGGCGTTCCCTCTCTACAGCGACTCCCAATGGGACACAAAAATATGTGCATTGTTCGGAGGGAGTCGTTATAGGGATGGAAATTGATTTTAACAACTCTCCATATGTTATATTTCAATTTAATCAAGGTTTCAATTAGGTTTGACAGGGAATAAGCAGACCGCGAACCACCTTAAATCATAGTTTTAGAATTAATTGTTCACAGGCAATCAAGACACTGGTAGCTTTTTCAACAATGTAGCTGATCTTGTTCCTTCACGATACGCGACACAGGTGTGGTTATAGACTTAACGACATCATGAACTTACTCTAGGCGTAAACATCCGTGATCTATTATCTTTAATGGGGTTTTGATATGTCATCAACAAATACAGAATGCGATAAACGGTGATAACCCTATCACCCAACTGGGTACCAAACGGATATAGCAGTTTAACCCATTGCCCTATGGATACACACTTTAACACCTCCAGCAAAGAAAGTAGTCCCAACTTAGGCAGTCCTGAAAATAAAAGACAGAAGCCTTCAATGCATTTCCAGAATATTTTCAGATGATAACTTTTAAGCAAATTAAAAGTATGTTAAGCAGAATACGGCATAAGGCACATTCTGCTTTACGTTCAATGTGCATAAAGTGGTCATAAAGTGTCTTCAAAACAGGCTATATGTCCTTTGGGACTAATATAACAATTCCACTGCCTTCTGCTCCAAGTGACGTCGACGAAGATGCCACCAGCGTAGAGTGATAATACTCCACCAAACTACTCATGAATAATTCGGTGCCATATAACGAATACAGTGAAACCATCTTAACCGGAACCTCTTAATACCGGAATTCTCTCTAAACCGGACAAAAACGTTGGACCCGTTTCCAAACTATTCTTTATTTTAAACCATTATACCATAAATATGCATTTTTACGCCTTTGATTTATTCCTTCACTGAAGAAAATACATTCATGAATATGTATCATCAGAAATATTTTCTATATTCTAGCATATGATAGCTTAAAGCAGATTGAAAGAAAACCAGAATGTGCCATAAAGATATGGATTAAAACCAAAATTTATGTTGTCCTCACACATGTCCGGTATAGAGGGGCTTCACTGTATTGCAGTACTTACCGTAAAACAAAAAATGAACTGTATTTCTACAATATGTAAACAAATTAGATATAGAGAACAACAACCAATGAGACAATCTATATAATCTACTACACATAAACTCGAAATTATGACATCACTACTCTTTTAGGTATTCTTAACCCGGCCTTTCATCGTCATGGGCGACTATTTAAAGTCGACTTTGCAAACAGTTTGAATCCAGACCATGATCGCATTATGCGGAGTCAGATCTGGATCCACAGGGTTGGACACCCGTATATTAATATTTCTTCAGTGAAAACTTCAAAATATTTGAAATTTGCATAAGTCTGATGACGATAAATAAAAAAAAAATTCAGAAGACGAATTATTATATTCTACGCCAAAGGGGATAAACGGATGGTTATACAGTAAAACCTCTCTATTGCGACCACTAAAACAAAGGTTAGTTAATTGATTGTATAAATTGCAGGTGACTGCTTAAAGCAAGGTTATAATAAAACAGAAAGCTCCTTTAGGAGCTTTCTGTTTTATTACCACCCTTCTTTAAACAGCCACATGCCATAAACACCTAATAAGTAACACAATCTATTAGTGTATTGACGAGTTTTTCATGGATCTGAACAACCTTTTCAGTTGTACAAGTTAGTGGTTGTAATAGAGAGGTTTTACTGTAATTGACGATGACAAGGTTTCTCTGATTGGATATTGTCCGACAGTTGTCCTGTATCTGTATCTGTCAGCTACATGGTCATTGTTTTAACCTTTACCCTGCTGTAATATCATCTGCTTTATAAACCTCTTCTACAATTTCGTATAATTTTTGCTTTTGAAACAACCAAAAAGCTATATTCAAACACATTTGGGTCCTGATCAGACGCAGAGTTACCCCGGGTCTAACTATGATCCAATTATTCATAAAAAACTACCAAGGTGGCACGTGACCGGAGAAAAGTTAAATCTAATTACAGTAAAATCCCTCTATTACGACCACTAACATGTGTTGATTGTTGTGTGTTTCTGACAGGTGGCTGCTTAAAGCAAGGATACAGTAAAACAGAAAGCTCCTGTAGGAGCTTTCTGTTTAACAGTCACCTTGCTTTTAGATGTCACCTGTGTTTTATACACTCAATTAGCCTTCTTTTTAGTGGTCGTAATAGAGAGGTTTTACTGTATATAGATTACATGAACCAATGACATACTTGCGATATTTTAATCTGCAGTCTGGACGCAGTATATAAACGTGCATTTCTAAGCATAATAAACCAGTGCATTATTACATGACTTTGAGTGGAATATAAATCCATATTAGAAACAAGAGCAATACTAATACATCAGTTCCGAGTGGACATCTTACGTAACACGTGTGCGGTATGTTGACTGGATATAAAACAACAATTGAGCAAAATTACCCGTAAAAAGACTTCGAAGAAAATTAGTCCTACTACAACCTGTGCGTTGAATGGAAGGTATTTGTTCAATATACCTAACCCGTCCTTAAGAGCTGCTTCACGCGAAAGAATCTTTCGGGCAAAACTAACAGTGTAGATTCCATATCGAGAGCTGCAATTTGAAAACGAGCTTGATCAGGGTACAAAGAGATTGTCATCTGTCAACTCATAAATCCACCGTTAACTTTTCAGACAATGATCAGAAGCCACGATTTCAAGGTCTGATCTTAACACTGTATGCTATGCCCGGGAGCACTTTCAACGTGGCACGGTTCATGTTAAACTCCATTTGCTTGAAACATTGTCTTTTTTCATACTTTTTTAAAAAACCAAACTAACAAAAAAACCAAAACAATAACAACAAGCAAACAAACAAATATTGTTACGTCACTTTAACCAAAATTTGTCTTCTTGAAATACTTTATTATTACTATCAATGCGTAAGCAACAGGGAATAAAAATGCAATTTAAAAATAAAATAAATGTAACCCATATCTATTGCCCTTTGTTCAATTATATCATATTTTCCTTTCCCTGAACTTGTTCTGAAATGTTAATTTGTTTATTTAAGAAATAATAAATGCATACCAGTGTTTTATCGTGCAATGGAACACGGGTAGGAGTTGGAGATGCATAGTGATTAAATCACGAGGCCGTAGGCCGATTGATTTGATTACCAGCATCTCAACGACACTTTCGATTCTAATACATCAATATAACTACAAAATTTCAACGCCGCAACGGCGCTACGCCCTTGGTGCACAAACCTTCAAAGCCATACTACGCCACGTTAAGTCGTTACAGCGCGTGCGTGTTATATAGAGAATTTAAACACATTTACATAACTTCTTTGTTGATATAGGGATGCGCGCGAGGTGTGTAACGAGAACTGGTTTTCAGTCTCTTTAAATAAAGGATACTTGACAGAAAACCTTTATCCCAATTCTGTAATTCGGCAGACATTGTTCAAAGATCCTAGACTTTCAGGTGATACATTGGAACAACCGCCAAACCCTGGAACGTGCAAACGTCTGGACATCAAGCGAAATAGCATCTTTGAAAATGGAATACCGATAATAAATGAAGAGTTTGTGGAAGAAGTAAAACGGAGAGGCAAAGAAGGCATTCCCTCTACACCGGACACTATAGGAATAATAGGCGGTGGGGCGCTTATTCTACAAACTGTCATAGGTAAAATGACATTTGCACGTTGTTAATTTTTGCTTTCAATAAATACATATGGATAACGAGCAATATACAGCCCCTTCCTTGCACTTACGAGCGTATACGAGGGTCATTCAAATAATAGCATTACTTTTGCTTGTTCAACCCTCCCCTATAGAAGCGCCATTTCGCGCATTCAATTTATTCCTCCACTGAAGAAAATAGTTCCAATTTATACATTCAAGAAAATGTATCACGAGAAATAGTTTCTATATTCTAGCAGATGGTAGCTTAAAGCAGGCTGAAAGTCCTTTTAGCCTGCTTTAAATGGTCACCTGTCTTCAAAACTAGAAACAAGCTATGGGTTTAAGGGTTAAATCTACATGTACGGTTTTCATGTATGACACATTTATTTCCAAAGTCGATTTCGGGCAGATATGAAGTTGTAACACAATTAATAGCTGAGCAAGTAACAACGTTATGATATGTGTCGTTGTTGCCCAAGTTTACCTTATGCAAAAAAGGCATCCCCTCTATACCGGACACTATCGGAATAATAAGCGGTGGGGCGCTTGTTCTACAAACTGTCATAGGTAAAATGACTTTTTGCACGTTGTTAAATTTTGCTGTCAATAAATACATATGGATAACGTAATATACAGCATCTGCCTTGCACTTATAAGAGGGTCATTCGAAAAGTAGGTATACGTTCACATTTTCTTGAAATCTAGATGGTTTTCAGGTATGATACATCTAAAATGTATTTCGGGCAGATATGAAGATATAACACAATTCATAGCTGAACAAGTATTACTACATGTGAAACATGTGTGTTTGTTGCCAAAGTTTACCTTGCTTTACACGAAATTAAAATATAACCTATTTATAACAAATAGATATAACCCAGACAAAATTCAAAAGTATTTTTATATCATTTATCAACAGGCTAACTGTTACGCCATTGTACCTTTAGATTATATGCTTTAATCTTTCACAATAGAATAGATAATCAAAGCCTTGCTGGCGCTGAGGTGTTGGCGGCCTTTACCTCGCCTGGAATGAAGTGCCATGGTGAGCTACTGTGACCGTACAGTCTCCGTCGTCGCCCGTTCGTCCGCCGTCGTTTTGTTGTTTATCAAACTCGTTAATATATAGCTGAAACCAGATGTCATTTAAATGACCATCAGCCATGCTCTCAAACGCATGTAGTATACAGTGGTATAAGCTGATCACATTATTAAATGTAAGGCGCACGATACCTTTTGAAAAAACAGTGAATTACCTAATGTAAATTGCTCAGAATACTGAACATGTGTTCTACACTTCAAAAGGTTACTTAAGATACATATAGTTACAGTGGAGAAAACGTTATTCTTTCCCAATAAACGCGTTTACGCTAAAACTATTATTTTCACTGCAAACAGTTTGGAGCCAGATCAGACGCCGGGTAACCCGGCGTCTGATCAGGCTCCAAACTGTTTGCCACCAAGATAAAGATGAATTATCAGAATTGTCAAAAAGTTGTACTTTTCTACGTTTTAGTGTTTTGCGTTTGCGTACGTTTGCGTTTAAACGGGAAAGAATAACAGATTCTCCACTGTATCTAGAAATGTCGTATTACAAAACTATTTAATAACTAAAAACCAACAAAAACGACACAGGCGATGGGGTGATAACAATAGCTCGACATTTCGAAAAGTAGAGCTAAACACTGTTTAGGATAATAAAACAAAAATTAAACATGACAAAAAGAAGAAAAACAGATTTGCATTCGATGGGATTCGAACCTCTGACCTCATGTTTCACAGTTCTTAGAGTACACACGTTAACCATTAGACCATTGCGATATATGCTACTCAGTTTGCGTTTTTAAGATACATGTATATGATTTGAATTAATAGTAATAAATTAATATCCGTGCTCGCCCGCGCGTTGATAATTTAACATAATGTAATTTGGAAGACTTTTGGTGCAAATAAAAAAGATTTATAGCTAAATGGCATCCAAAACTATGTGTGGTTTAAACTGCTTATCTTGTATATAGGCTCTGTGTGAAAGTCATTCATGCCTTGCAATTTCTTTACATTGCAACTGCGAATTTCTTGGTGTTGTAAGGTTTGTTAAAATTATGGAATTATCACAATAATATGTTTTTCCATCTACGTCGTCAAAACAAAAACTACACTCAGCACAAAAAGAAACGCACATCGTGCTCAGGCGCAGATTAAGATACCTTTATTGAAGAAAATTAGAATATTTAGACTATATCTCAAGATTCATTTAATTCTGTAACAAGTTCAGTAATAAATACTCAAAAACACTGTGCCGCCTTTTAACCCTTTCATTCCTAATGACACCAAAAAGCGCATGAGCAAACAGTTTGGATCCTGATCAGACTCCGCGTAACGCGGCGTCTGATCAGGATCCAAACTGTTTGACACTCGCATCGATATGCTTTAAGTCGATTACATTGAATCTTACTTTGAAACGATCTGGTAAACAACAGAATAGAAGCAGACGACAATGAAACGATGAAAGGTTAAAATCTCACGATCAATTTGACAGCGATAGAGGAAACTTCAGCTGTTTAAAACACCGAACCGATTTGTGTAGGTTGTGATGCTACAAATGCAATAATAAAAAACCCTTTTTCAACATTGATAACCCTAGGCAGAACTACTGACAAATAATAGTGTGATGACAAAATTGTGCGTTTCTTTTTGCACTGAGTGTACTCAATATTAACCCCTTCACTGTGATAAAGTCGTCAATTTGAAACAAATAACGTCAGCATATATTTCTCAAACTTAATGTTGAGGTATGTTGACTGTACACTTTTTCAAAAGAGTGTCAAAGATGTTGGATTCTGATCACTTTGGATCCAAATTGTTTGAAAATAACTACCGCATAAGGCAACGAAGGGCTAAAGTGTTGTTGGGATATATATACATGCCGTTAAGTTTAATAAAATTAGTGCGAGTATGAACTATATATATGTCACACTTTCTAAGCAAAATGGTACATAATCGTACGATTAATTTCAGCAACAAATATGGCTAGTGCCATGTGACTGACCAATCTTATTTTCTATTTTGCACAATAAAGGGAAGCGTTTTTATCAATTTATTAAAACATAATGATAACATTTTATGAATCCACAAGAAAAAATGTTTTCCAACTTTGCATAACATATGACAATCGTACATGTAGATTCCAAGAACACGACTAAGTGCCATTTCTTGTTAATTAAATGACTCCGTACATCGTTCCACTGACAGTCAAACTTGTATAACATATTACTCCCCATATCTAAACGCCTTTTTATCCTTTAATATGTTTCTCCACTAAAGAAAATAATTTTACTTGATACAGTCCTATTTATTTCCTTGCAGATCTACGAAAGTTTAAAATAGGCTTAAAGTAAAACAGACTGCACCCTAAGATCATAAAGTTTCTAGAAAGCGTCAATCACGAATTTAAGCAATACAATTTGTAATTAAAAATCATTTGATACAATATATTCCTTGACTAATGTAACATAAACAATGACGTTATATTCTATATATGTTTTTGTCGGGGATTCCAGAGTACGATAAAACATAGATAATGGTAAAATTGATAGAGATATGAATTGAATTTATAGACACACACCCTATATATCCTTCACTACATACCATTTATACTGATAAACAATATGTTTACGTAAAGTACTTACACACATTATAAAGACCATTACGTGTTTAATCAAAATGGCATGTCTTATGCAGTGTTCACCCTCTACATCAACATCCAATGGGAGACAAAGATTATGTGTTGTTCGGAAGGAGTTATTATAAGGAGGAAAATTGACTTACATTTGCAAACATCTTGACTCCAGATCTGACGCCGCGTTACGCGGCGTCTGATCTGGATTCAAGATGTTTGTCACTCGTAATTTTTTCTGTCGAAATTTTCAGTATGTGATCTTGAGAAAAACAGCAGGCATAATCTTAAGCAGACGATATTGCAGCACTGAAAAGGTTTGCCATATCTTGTTAAGGGAACGGCGACAAGCGTTGCTGTAAGGAGCGAATCGTTGTTCGGGGCCGTTGTAGGGTGGGAGCACTGTACATATTCGATAATCCTTCAAAGGTTGTTCAAATAATTCAGTACATTCCTACTATAACGACCACTAAAACGTAAAAATCAGCTGCCTGTTTACAGCAAGACAGCAGGACAGAACAATGAAACTATCTGTCTGTTACACTGTTATAACTCACAATTCTGGTTTACACTGAAGTCCAGTCCATTTTTTAAATGTTAGTTGCTTTAATTTTTACATTTTTACAATTCATTGCATAAATACAAACAATCGTGATCCTCTGTCACGTAGATGCTCTGTGATATTTGTCTACTACATATGCATAGGATAAGTGTACTCGCCACAGGTACACATTTATTGCAAGTAACTTATATACGCGTCATTATGATTCAATGAATTCAGTCTTCACCTGTCTTATCCTAAAAAAAACGAGAGTTTTCGTTTTCTAGAGCTCTCGTAACAGCTGGACTTTGCTGTACAGTATCTAAGTGGATGAGTTTACTGCCAATCAACATAAATCTTAAATTCTAAATGATATGACATTAAGTAAACTTTTCCGCACTCATTATATATAAACCTGCTATGCTTTTATGTTCTGTTCGTGTAAACAATTTAATTTTCCATATCCTTCACAGAGCAGGGCACCTGATCCGGATCCAAACTGATTGCCACTCATAATAATATTACTCTAGTTGATTTACCTTAGATTTAGATTTTCGAAATAAAAAGCTGAAAACATTTTTAATGCAGATGACGTTACATGTTACAGTTAAGGCGTTAAATATGCGAATTAATATGTCATTTGAAAGTCTTGCTTAACCCATTACCCCACATCCTGTTTCTAGTTTTAAAACAGGTGACTACTTAAGTAGGATGAAAGTAAAGCAGGATGTGCCTTTAAGCGAATTCTACTTTACTTTCAGCCTGCTTTAAGCTATCAGCTGCTACGATATAGGACATTTTGGTGCATATGCATGCCCTTACATATTTAAAACTATTTACTTCAGAGGTGAAAAATAAAAAGCATAAAATAGTGTATATATGGTGTAATGGGTTGATATAATAATAATAATAATAATAATAATAATAATAATGCTGTAATTAGTACCGCGATACACATTTTAGGTCCAGGCATATTTACATCTCCAAAAGGTGTTGCGGACTTTGGAGGATCGATTGGAGTAAGTTACCTAGTTTGGCTTATCTCAGGACTTTTCTCAACTCTTGGTAAGTGTTTTAAAGTTGATGCATGTATTTTTATTCTGAATGATGCCGTCAAAATGAAAAAAAAAGACTTGATTATTTCAACCAATTTTTAGATGAATTGTTTCAGTGTGTAAGGATGGCGGTTGCTGCATAAATACGCATTTTACATCGTTAAATTATTCTTCCGCCGAAGAACACAGCTCCTGCTTATACAACCATGAATATGCTCCTGAAGAAATAGTCCCTAATGGACTAGACTTAAATAGAAACTGGAATTGGTCATTTAAAGTTTCATGGATGAAAGTGGTCATTCATTACAATAACTCCCTTAGCAATGTTTGGTATTGCTACATCGGTTAGATTCTTCAAAGTTCGTATTATATCTTATAGCTGCCCTGTGTTTTGTTGAGCTGCAGTTGTCTGTTCCACGGGCGGGATGCGAGTATGGGTATCTACACAAGGCCTTTGGCAAGCTACCCACATTTCTATATACCTGGATGCGTATTGCCCTGGCTGAGCCCGCCACCACCGCCGTGTTCTGTATAGCCTTTGCTGACTATGTGGCAGACAGTATACACGACAAATGTGGACCGGCTGAATCAAACAGAAAACTGTTGGCGGTTTTCGCAGTCGGTAAGTTGTGACTCCTAATAAAGATATGTGAACAACGCCGTTCTGCTATCTGGACCACCAGAATGACTTGTTCCATATGTTTTTTTTTCGGCGGAGCTGTCTGTTATCTTTTTAGTCACACATTTCTATTTAGACAAACATTTGAACCAATCATATTTGATCAGAAATTTAGAATTAAGAGCACCTGTTGAAACTGACTTGTCTGATTGGATAGTAGCCAGGGCTCCAGATAAGAGAATTATTTCAAAACTTAAAAACTTTATTTGTGCATTAAACCCTATGGTGTCCAACTCATATGAATTGTCTCTTCGAGACGATAAAAATGAGTGGTAACACCATAGGGTTTGGTGCTGAAATGAGTGAGAAAATGTTAGATTTGTTCAATTTACTCCCCTCTTATCTGGAGCCCTGAAACAGTAGCCTAGCTGTTTATGCACTGATGTGAGTGTAAAATTAGACACAGCCAGTGTGTAATACTGAGCTTCTATTTTAAGATATGCTAGCAGAATCTGATGTGTATTTATAGATAGACAGTGGCAGCTAGGTATTTTGTTTAATAATGGTTTACTTCCAATTTATTTTAATTGTTAACTATTAATTTTGTACAAATTTACCATACATTGATAGCAATATAATAAATGGCCTCAAGTGAGTTAAACACAATTGTGTTGTTTCATCATTTATTTACAAGAGTGAGGTGTTATAGACCTTGTAAAGCAGGGCAGACTGTTCTGTATGGGCCTGCACAGTTTATCTAGTTATAGTTTGTTTCAAGAAACTCCCCATGAATGAAGTTTGATATACAGAACAATATAATTTAATCTGAGGATCTCCTACCAGTAGCTAGGATATGTTTTGCATTTCTGTACATTTATAGTTTTTTAGTCAGAGTTATGCTATATCGTTGAATGTGTATTTTTTGCTTTTCAATCCAAGATATTACAATTCTTTGAAAACCTCCAATTTCGTACAATTTTGCACACCCATCAACAGCATGAATTTCACCAACCATTCCGCCGAATATCTTTTTTAAAGATATTTCTTGTCTTACCTTTTTGCGATGTTTAACTTATTGAGCACTAGCCACGATAATACTCATCCTTTACTACCAGTGTACATGCGAATAGTAAGCATGAGGGATCATAAAGGAGCCCTCTGATCAGGATCTGTACTATTTGTCATATTGCAATGATTAAACAAAAATTATAAGGAGTAATCAAAGTACGTGAGAACATTGGTGATGGTTTCAAACTGAAATACAGAGGTATGGAGTGAAAAGAAAACCAGGAGTTTACTAATAGTGACATTTCTGCGAACTATGTTTCTTTTTAAATGTATTTGATTGTAGGATTCGAAGCTATTTAAAATAAGATCTCAGTATGTACTGTAGACACAGAGAACTTGAAACATTGAATGATACTGTAACATCGGATTTGGCTAATACACCTTATTGGTAAATGATTTTATGAAACACATGAACATTATTTTCAAGCATATTTCGAGATTATCTATACATAATAGCCATTAATGTCATTAAACAAGCCCAAGGAAGCTTTTTTCAACAGTCGCGGAATCGACCGCTGCATTTCAAGGCAGCATGTCAATTTCTTTCGTACACAAAATAAAGTGAAAGTAGATTCTACTAATTTTATGATCATATTTTATTCAGAGTGTAATGTTTACTCACTAGAAGTTTGATATTTTAAATCGTTTCACTGTTCCTTCTGCTACAGCTCTCAAATTTAATAGATATTTCGAATTTAACCCCTTCATTGCCTTACCCCGAGTACAATAGTTATTTGCAAACAGTTTGAATCCTGATCAGACACCGCGTAACGCGGCGTCTGATCAGGATCCAAACTGTTTGACACTCGTTTCAATGTATTTTAAGTCAAAATACCGAAAAATTGTGTTTTAGAAGTAGAAGCAGACGACAATTGTTTAAATTTGATGACGTCATGGCAGTGAAGGGGTTAAGGAACTGATGGTATCCTCAGAAATTATTGAGTGTTGCTTTCTTGAGCGGATGAAGCCCTGATAAAGTTTTGGAAGCTCGACGCCTACTACAGATGATTTCAAAGACTGAATCCATAAAAAATGGACTTTATTTTATTAGACACAGGACTTACCCTTTTAAAATTTCAAGGGTAAACGAGACGGCATCTAAACCCTTAGCACGTTATGTAATTGTCGCCTGTAACGTGTGTCATACGCACAAAAGTCTAGGGTTTTTCAAAACATAGCACCAGAGTATCAATAAATCTAGAATCCAGATGATACTACAGACTCCCACTGTTTAAAACAGTGTTACAAATGTGTCCGTATAATAATTATAGAAAAATAATGAAGTTTGTTATGTAAATGCAATTGTTGTATTTTGTGTTGTCAATAAAGGTTAAGATGAAAGTTCCTATAGTAACTGTCTGATTTACATTTGACTCACTGAAGTCTAATGTAGTTAACTCACCCCTGAACTCTTGCAATGGACAATTTAAGTTTCAATTATATCTAGTTCATTTATGACTATTTATGCTTGTTGTCTACTATATGATGCAAATAAAAAACAGTACACACCCCGATCAGTGGGCCCCTTTAAGATCCCTCTGTTCAGCACATGACCAATAGAATATACATGCGCTTTATAGGTACACTGGTTGTGAAGGACGAGTACACTCGACGCTAAGATTAAATGATTTAATGCAGTTAATAGCACCAATGGTCATTTGGGCAGCGACATTTACGTTAAATTGAACAGGAAAATGTCCAAAACATTGTTCGTGCATGGATGGTATTATCATACTTGAGGCAAACACTCTTCGTTTGTCATATAATAACAAATTAATGGTAATCTTGTAAAAAGTTACTTTTGTCTAGGGCACATTCCTGTTAAAATATTGCATATATAGAATACGACTTTCGATCACATATATTTGCTTTACAATAAGCTTGCTTGGATGAGGAAGTTACAACAGAAAATAGACGTGTAGACAATAGATGTCAAGCTTGATAACATAGGCGTGAATGTTGTACGAACGGTCAACTTACAATGACAAGATACCGAAGGTTAAAATCTGATGACAAACATACATAGGCATTGACTTGTTTGTATATAATTCAGTGTAAAATCAATCTTGAGTTTATCTGCCATTCTAAAAGAACTATACACCTTTTTATGACAGCTGATCGTTTAATGTTGATAAAAAATAAAGCAAACATATCATTTACCCTATCCTCCATATCTTATTTATTAGTTTTGAAGACAGAGGACCACTAAAGCAGGTTGAAAGTAAAGCAGAATGTTATTTCAGGAGCATTCTGATTTACTTTTAACTTCTTTTAAGCAACCGTCTTGAAATATACTGGAAATGCTTTCTATGATGTATGTTCAGGATTTCATAGGGACTACTTTTCTTTTAATATAGAAATAATTAGAGACATGAAAAGGTGTATTTATGGAGTAACTACTAAACTATGGCAAAACCTGACGGCTCGTTGTTTAATTGGAATATGATTATGTTTTATAATCTTAATATACAAACACAAGAATCAAGCAGCTGGTCACACTATCAATAAACTGAACTAAATAGTAAAACTTAAAGTTAACCCATGTATCATTCCCACGATGTTGTTTTCTTTCATTTGATATATGTCCCGCAATAACGATCACTCACCCCAATATTTCCCAGAGTATGATCTGCTGTGTGCTTATATTTGTTATATTAGTAGAGTAAGTAAAACAATTTCAATAGGAAACACGTAATCTTTTTCGAATAAAATTTTCTGTACTTAAGTAATTACACGTATGTCAATTCCAAACATCTTTGAGCCATATCAGATGCCGAGTTACTCGGTGATTGTTTAGACTCTTAACTGTCTGGTATAAATTTTTTAATAAATCGTGAATGTTTTTAAGAATATGTCATGTTGAATATTTTAAAGCATTATTATTTAGTACGGTAAATTACACTATGACCACAGATTTGCATCTTAACGCCTCTAATCCTGACCTAGAAATAGTTCATCTTTACACAGTCATGACTATGCATCATACGAAAAACGTTCAAAGTCCTGTAGATGGTACCTTAACCCTTTACCTGATAGTCTATTTCTAGTATTGAAGATAGGTGACTTCTTAAAGCAGGTTGAAAGTAAAGCAGAATGTGCCTTAAGGCACATTCTGCTTTACTTTCAGCCTGCTTTAAGCTATCATGTGCTAGAATATAGAAAATATTCCCTATCATATATCTTCGTAACTGATTAAATTGGAACTATTTTCTTCAGCGGATGAATAAATATAACACGCTAAAAGGCGCTTCTATTGGGGAAAGGGTTAAAGCCGGCTGACAGTACAGCAAAAGGCACATTCTGCTTTACTTTCAACCTGTTTTAAGTCTTCAACCGTCTTCTAAACCAGAAACAATCTAAAGGGCAATGGCTTATTTAAAGATACATTAAAACAGGATTTATTTATATTGGAACGTTTTTACATAAGTTTACAACTTTACTTCCATTCTGTAGAAGGAGCCACTTTCTATAAATAGATATCGAACAAAGCATTCGTTTTAATATGATAACGAACCTTAAATACAAAGTTGTAGTCACAAAGTATGTGCTTATTTTTTACTGGTTTGGTCATTATAATAAAGTTCAATCATTAACCTTTTACTCCATATCCTGTTCCTTGTTTTGACGACGGGTGGTCACTTAAAGCAGGTTGAAAGGAAAGCAGAATGCACCATACGGCACATTCTGCTTTCCTTCCGACCTGCTTTAAACCAATATCTGCTAGAATATAGAAAATATTTATTATGATACATAATTTGATTGGAGCTATTTCTTGAGTGAAGAAATAAACTACATGTGCTAAAAGGCGCTTCTATGAGGAAAGGGTTAATGAAAGCAAATCGAAAGTTTATTAACCCTTTACCCCATAGTCTATTTCTAATTTTGAAAACATATGACCACTTAAAGCAGGTTGAAAGTAAAGCAGAATGTGCCTGTAGGCACATTCTGCTTTACTTTTAACCTGCTTTAAGCTATATATTGCTAGGATTTAGAAAATAATTATTATGGTACATTTTCTTGACTGTATAAATTGGTAATATTTTCTTCAGTGGAAGAATAAATTAATGCGCTAAAAGGCGCTTCTATGTGGGAAAGGGTTAAACGTGTATACTTTAGTAGATGTTTTATTTGCAGTAACCCTGACATTGTTGAATGGTACAGTGAAGAAACTCGCCAATGCCATTAGATATGCTTCTAACGTTGGAAAGGTTGTAGCTATATCCCTTATTATAGGTGGTGGGGTTTACAATATCTGTAAAAGTAAGTACGGATGAACGTAATAGCTTTCTGCCTTACTTTCATCTTGCTTAAATCAGTCACTTGCCTAAAGCATATATGAATGTAAGCAGTTTGCACTTCAGGAGGAAACTGCCCGAGTGTTTACCAATATTACATGTCATCATTTTTATTCAAGGGTTTGGGATATGAGAGACGATGGTTCCGAACCCAAGAATCTTTAAATCAGCGTTTGAGACAATGTGATGTTTCTTTGTAACATTTTATCAAACGAATTAGAAGTCAAAATCAACGACGCATTGCTTCTAACTTTTGGACTATATGACTATAAACGTCTTTTGTCAAAAACAGAACAACTTTGTTTTGCATTCATAAGATACTCACCTGTTGTTTTATGGACACTTTTATTTCATTCTAGTCCCTGGAGCCTATATGTCTGCAATCCTTGCTTCTACCTTTCAGTTTCTAGTTGCTTCGTGTTCATCCAGATGCGTCTTTAATTTATTGCCTGATAATATTACGTACAAAATGTCTGTTTAAACGAAAACTAACGTTTCTATTCATTGATGGTGGTCAAGTCATGGGGTGGTTTAAGAAAGGATAAACGAAAAGCGAAATACTCTTGAAAGAACTTTCTACTTTACCTTCATTCTGCTAAAAGTGACACACAATCAACACCGACTACTCTCAGCAATACTTTCATTGGATTATCTTGAAATGTTTCAGAACGTGAAAAAGCAATCGTGGAAGGCTTTGAATTTTCCAGAATATCTTACCACTCAATATGTATGGCATTTTACAACAGCCTTTGGGCGTATGGCGGCTGGTGAGTATTTAGTCTTTACATTGCCTACTTGAATTATGCTAATGTTATTATTGTTATTGCCGCCAATATTGTAAGTTATATTATCGTCAGTATCCTAATCAGAATCTAAACCGTTTGAAAATATCACTTCGGTAACACTCAGCACGCCAATGGTTATATAGAAATCAGATGTAAATTAAAGAGAGAATTGAGAAAAAATACATTACTTTGATATATTCGGTTGACATGCACAATGTATTTATATGTAATTATTTTACATCAGATGATCGCTCTACAAATATTCATAACAAATCAGTCTTTATGAATACATTCAATGTGGGATTCTATCATTCTGACTAGCATGAACTGAAAAGGACTGTCGCCATTTACGACCACTCTGTGGAAAGCAAACGTATGTTAAAACAGGCAGCAGGTTTCAGCAGTCATCTGAGTAAAACACTAAAATAATACAACTATTAAGGCGTCGTAGCAGCCGGTCATTTTACTTTTGATGGTTTCAAACTTTTGAAGACTCTATATACTCCCCTTATTCAGATTTATATAATTCACAACAGCAGATGTTAAGTGCTTGTGTGGCGGCTGTAAAAAGTCGCCCCGTACTTCATTCTCAGTGTTGTTATACTTTCTGGTCCTTTGGAATAATTGATTTCAGCGCATTTAAAGTTGAAAGTTGAGTTCCGCTTAAGCCGGTGCTAGGGGGCGTGAGCACTGTTGCATATTTCAGTATTGCTCATGAACAGACTCAATTAAACCGAGTCTGCAATTTTCAGTATTTGCTTTGCTTTCTGTGCTTTCAAAGGATCTCCCCTTATTCAGATTTCTATAGTCAGAGTCGAGTTCAATACTTTGACTCAGTCCTCATACATTGGAAAAAACAACACCAAGTATCGGGAATTTTCAATAACTATCAATAAATCAAAATTCGATTAATTTTGAGAAATGTTTTAAGTTGGATCGACAGCAGGCAGCCCGCATCTCGAGTTCCGGAAATGCTGATGACTTTAAATGATCTTTTTAGGTACATGCTTAAGCTTCAGTGTCTCCCACGATAGCTCAGTCGGTATCAAATCAGAAAACAATTTGAAACTGCTTAACATCTAGTGAATAAATACTGTATGCTGAAGTAAAAATGATATCAATAAAAATTAGTAGAATCTACCATCACTTTCTTTTGAATATATGAACATTTTCCGGATCAGGAAAGTAACATGCTGCTTTAAAATGCGGTGGCACCGCAGGTTTTTGATTCCGCGGCTTTTGAAAAAAGCTTCACTGAGATTGTTTAATGAATTTAAAAGACCATATTTATAGACAATCTTCAAATATGCCAGAAATGATATTCAAGTGTTTAAATTATTTACAAAAAAGGATTTAGGCCAAATCCGGAGTTTTCAGGCTCTTTACAGTATTATGCAATGTTAAAAGTTCTCTGTATTATATGAATAGTTACAAATCGTACTGTCCCAAACATTTAAAAAGACACATCGTGTTCAGATTTATATAACTATTAATCTTCTGGCTTTCTTTTCATTCCATACCTGTGTATTCACCACCGTTATTCTGAGTACTTAAATTAAGTGTTAACAGCATATAACTATATTTCCAGGGCTAATGTACCACAGGTTACCACAGGCGTAAAAAAGCCCCCGAAGTAAGTGTGTTACAGTGAAGTAGATGTACGTATAATTTGGGATTTTTAAGAAGCCAAGTGCAAACGCAATGCTTTAAGTATAAACAAATTGATTCGGTTTAAGAATGTTATAATCTACTGTTATCTGATCGGCAAGCCGCCTGGTTATTGTACTGCAAATTGTTTGTGGAAACAGTAGCGTATTCTCCACTATACGATATCTCATTCACAAAGTTTTCACGAATAATAACAGTATTAAGAAGAACAAATTAAAATTTAACCCCATCTCTACCTTACCCTGAGCACAATGGCTATTTTCAAACAGTAACACAGAGTGCGTTTATGATCCATAGTGTTCGACACTCTTCCAGTAGTACTTTAGTAAATTTACCTACAATTCAGGTTTGACAAGCAATCATTTAAAAAAGATGGAGTCATAGCAGTGAAAGGGTTTATAAATAGATCACCCCGAAACAGGCGTAGGTTCAAAGTCCCTCCTGAAAGACGGGAAAAACCGGGGATCGAAAGTACCATCCTAATGTATGGAAATAGCAAGAATGCTTGTTAAGTCGTCTTTGTTTTCAAGGTAAATGGCGCTATGTTGCGGGAAATTTGCTACGGTGATTTTGTATTCAGAGCTTTTCCCCATGCATGTTCACACATTGACCCGTGTGTTTGAAATACAGTAAAAGTCCTCTATTACGACTAATAAATTGTATTAATTACTTAATGTTTGAGGCAGGTGTCCTCTTAAAACTAGAAGAAAGTAAAACAGAAATCTCCGTGAGGAGATTTCTGTTACTTTCACATTGCTTTTAACTATTAAAGGTTTTTCATACAATCAATTTGCCTGCTAATAGCGGGCTTTTATTCTACATTTAATCATATGTGTACATTATTGTCATTACAATCTGTTTCAGAAATTTACCTCGACTGATTCTTATTGTGATTCCGTTTGTGACACTGGTGTATCTATTAACTGTGACGTCATTTTTCACGGTGCTCACACGTGACGAACTCATTGGTGCTGAGGCTATTGGTGTGGTAGGTAACAAAAAACGCTCAGTTCTTCCAGCGCTTTGATACAACTTACGCTGAACCATACGCGGGTTGAATGAACCCGTTCGAAAGGCAACCAAAAATGAGCAAAAGCAAATGATAAAATCAATGTACAATCAAACAGCATTGACAATGGGTTAATAAGAGTATAAATAAAAAATGTACAATAAAAAAGTCCTATACGAATTTATCGTACTATTGTTTGTGTCCAGCATTAAGACAACCTTTTTATTGAATAACAATTCTGCAAATGCATTTACTTGATATAAACTCACTTATATTGATGACCTGGTCTAGTTCTGTTAAATTCTTTTCAATTTCGATAAACATTCGATTCATTTCACATTAATAACAATTCAATGATTAAAATTCGAGTTTAAAATATATCATATTTAGATAATTACAACGTAAAAGTCACGAGAATTGACACCTTCACTCTGAGATTTCACCCAGAGTATAAACACCCTCCTTGGCTCGAGAGTAAAGCGGGATTACTATATTTTCCAGAGCTCCAGATAAGAGGAGTGTTTCAAAAACTAAAATCTTATTATTTCATTAAAACCTATGGTGTTACTACTCATTAGAATCGTCTCTTCGAGACGATTCTAATAAGTAGTTACACACAGGATTTGGTCCTGAAATAAGTGAGAAAATCTTTGATTTGTTCAATTTACTCCCTCTGTTTTCCCAATGTTTTCTCTCTTATGTCTCCACCAACCCCATGATGTGACTACTCTTTAGAATCGTAGCAGGGCGACCATTCTAATAAATAGTATTATCACAGGGTTTTGTGGAGGCAATGAGCTGACTCCATTATTCCATAAAACCGTGTTTTTACGCATTTATCTTATTTATACTATGAAGAAAACAGTTCAGATTTATATAGTCATGAATATGCAGCAAAACACTTTTTTAAATCATAACAGATAAAAGCTTGATAGCTTGAAACAGTCTGCAAGTAAAAATGCGCCTTTTAACCTGCTTTAAGTGGTCACGTGTCTTTAACCCTTTCCCCAATAGAAGCGCCTTTTAGCGGATATGATTTATTCATCCGCTGAAGAAAATAGTTCCAATTTAATCAGTAATGAATATGTATTATAGGGAATATTTTCTATATTATAGCACATGATAGCTTAAAGCAGGCTGAAAGTAAAGCAGAATGCGCCCTAAGGCGCATTCTGCTTTACTTTCAACCTGCTTTAAGAAGTCATCTATCTTAAGTACTAGAAATAGGCTATCAGGTAAAGGGTTAAAACGACAGTTATATTAGCGGCGTATATTAAAAAGACAGTTATATTAGCGGCGTATATTAGCGGCGTCTACAAACCGTGTCTGTATCCTAGCAGATGGTAGCTTAATACAGACTGAACACGTTGCTTTCAACATGTTTGACGTGGTCACCTGGTTTCAAAACTAGGAACAGACTATTGAGTAATGGGAAAAGTGTTTAGAACATGCTTCATATCTTGCGTCAATTGTTTTTTAGGCTTGGGGAGAGGAATTATACAGGCCGTTGGGCTATGTTATACCAATATTCGTGTGTCTCATAGCATTTGGAAATGCCAACGGAACATTCATGCAAGCGGGAAGGTAGTAGGGACACTTCCTCTTTTTATTTTATTCTTATTCAGTGATGAGTTGTATCAGATGAGAACTAAATGTGAATAAACTACTTAAATTGTCTAACGTGTGTTTATTAACCACACAGTTTGCAATATCTATGCATGTTTGTCAAGAGCTCTTTAACCATCCATATATTTAAATGCATTTGAGAAGCAATGCAGATAGCCACAACTTTCCGAAACCCCCAATTGAATTTTGTTAAAATGTCGCTGGAATTGAGTTTTTGTTTAGAAATAAATAAAAAACGAACAGGCAGGCACATTTTATATTGTCAATATAAAAATGTAATTAACAAAATATTTTCTACACTTTGTTGCATTGAATTGCGTTTAATTTCGTTTCAACGGGAAAATAACGTATCGTGCACTGCAATTTAATGTTGTTACCATAGAAGCGCCTTTTAGCTCATTTAATTTATTCTTCCACTGAAGAAAAAGTTCGATTTTAAACAGTTTTATAAACATGTATCAAAATAATTGTTTTCAATACCGTAGCAGATGGTAGCTTTACGTTCAACCTACTTTAAGTGGTCACCTATGTTCAAAACTAGAAACAGGCTATAGGGTAATGTGTTAAACGATTATTTTCAGAACAGCATCAGTGGCGGTACATGATGGTTACATCCCTGAACTATTGTCCTACGTGCATGTTAAGACAAAGATACATGTCCCTGCCGTGGCCGGCCGTGTAAGTTGTTGAACCTTTCACCATGATATTGTAAATCGTGATAATACATTTCAGTTTATTTTATTTAATTTACTTACAATGTAAATAAGGAATCCAATCGTATATACAGTCAAGCTTGTATTAAGTGACAGATGATGGACGAATTGTGGTTATTTTTAGCTATGGGTGACCTCTTAACCGACGCCTTATAGCGCGATTGCAAACAGTTTTGGTCCTGATCAGACGCCGCGTAAGGCGGCGTCTGATCAGGACCCAAACTGTTTGACACTCGTTTTGAAATTTCGTCAGTCATATTGCTTTAAATCTTACTTTGCAACGTGTCTTGCAGACAACAATACTGAAGCAGACGACAATAAAGCGATGAAGGGGTAAACATCTCCCGAATAATTTGATCATGACAGAGTTAACGCAGGCCAAAACTATTGCAGAAAGCTCCTAAAAGAAATTTCTGCAATACACTTTTCCTACTTTTAGCTGCCAATTGTAAATATGCAATCTTTTGAGTGATGGCTTTGCACAGTCAACCCCTATAGCGACCAATATACTCGTCATCAACAAACATTGTACCCCTGAAAAGTACAATTGTCTTATGGAAGCCGTGTAAACCCTCGTTAAAGGACTTGTACAGGTGCCCTCTGATCAAGGTCTGGACTGTTAATCATATTGCAATACAGTACTCCCTCTCTACAACGGCCCTCCGAACAACGGTTCCTTCCTTACAACGACTATCTCCGTTGTTCCCTAAACAATGTAATAATGTCCAACGTTTTCATGGCTGCAATATAGTGTACTTAAAATTGTCGTCTGCTGTTTTTCTCAAATTTACTTATTATACATTTTGACAGAAAAAAACATAATGACGGGTGGCAAACAGCTTGAATCCAGATCAGACGCCGCGTTACGCGGTGTCTGATATGGATTTAAGCTGTTTGCAAATGTAAGCCAATTTCCCTCCCTACAACGACTCCCTCCAAACAACGCAGATAGTTTTTGTCTCCCATTGAGCGTCGTTGTAGAGAGGGAACGCTGTATATTGTTAAAATCAACTCTCAATAGTTAACAATTAATTAAGTTAATAATAATTAATTAGAAAATGGAATTGCCCATTAAAAGTTTCAGGGCTGAATGAGTTTATACAATTTTGACTTATACAGTATATGGAACGCGACAAGCATAAGTAGAACGTGCCCTTGTCATCAAACAGGGCACGTTTAACACCTGTTAGTGACAAGCATTATCACTTCTATGTCAACATACTGTTAGTTTAAAATGATAACCGATATTGTTTAAGTGATAGCATAACAAGATACCTACCGAACATGACCGGGCAATAGTTTATTTTCTTCTGTCCTAACCCAGCCTGGTTTGTGCCTTGCTTGCAAGATTTTCTTTATAAAGTTTGAAGTTTTATTTAAAAAAATCATTTGAAGCCCACGTGGACAGAACATACTGAATATGACTGACAGTTTGATAGAACATTATTTGTTTGAAAGTTAAAATCTTTATACAGTACTCCCTCCCAACAACAGCCCTCTGAACAACGATTTCATCCTTACGTTAACATCTACGGCTGTTCCCTAAACAAGACACGTTTGTCCAACCTTTTTGCGGCTGCAATATCGTCTGGTTAAAATTGTCGTCTTCTGTTTTCTCAAAATTACATATTGGACATTTTGACAGAAAAAAACACATAACGACGAGTTACAAACATCTTGAATTCTGATCAGACGCCGCGTTACGCAGCGTCTGAAATGGATTCAATCTGTTTGCAAAGGTAAGTCAATTTCCTACCCTATAAGAACTCCCTCCGGACAACACTCACAATTTGTGTCTCCCACTGGATGTTGTTGTAGAGAGGGAGCACTGTACAAGTACATCTAATACGGTATTGCTTGTGCTCCAGTATCAGATTGTTAAGTGTTAAATTGTTAAGTGCTCACTCGAGGGCAGGGGCCCGTTTCATAAAACATCTTACGACGATTGTTGTCGTAAGTCAGATTATAAAACTCACAATTATTATTTATTTCTCTATCTAATCATGCATTGTGACATCTTTTTGGAATCGTCTTTTCAAGACGATTCCAAAAAGATGTCACAAGACAGGATTAGATAGAGAAATCAAAAATTAAATGTATTTTAAAGTTTTGACTTACGACAGCATTTGTCGTAAGATGTTTTATGAAACGGGCCCCAGATGAATAACTGGTCTTTAAAGCATTCATCCCTTCAACTTTTAATAGGAATTCCAATTTTCAATTGATAAGTCCAGTCAATTTCGCTTTACTCAAGGATTATTTTGACAACAGTTTGTAGAATAACAAACAGTGCGGAGCCTGATCAGAGGGCTCCTACAAGAGCCTTCTGATCAGGGTCTACACTGTGTACATATGACAATAGTATTTCGTTATCAGTACGCTGTTTTTGTGAAATACGTTTTCAGTGCTTTGCTACTATAGCGCTTATATACGCTGTTGATGTGGGTGCCTTGGTAAGGTTCTATGTGTTCACTGTGTGGCTTTTCCACGGCTTAACTGTATTGGGCCTACTACTTTTGAGGTACCGAAGACGAAAAGCATTCACTCGACAGTTTAAAGTAAGCCTGACGATATATACAGTCAAAACTAGATACTTCGAACTCGCTTAAATCTATTGTACCAGTATTGCATAGGATAAATTTCGGTAATACGATAAATACCCGTATTTCAAAGTTAAAACGTGGCTAAGCCACAATTTTAACTTTGAAATATGGGTATGATCGAACTAACGCGAGTTCGAATTATCGAGTTTCGACTATATTTGTAAGATAAATACCAAATCAAGTTTCAATTGCAATATCAATTATGCAATCCAATTCTCCAAACACTTCAAAGACTTGGCAAGCTAAGTTCTAGTTATTTATATAATAATGCTTTATATAATTTGCACTACATACAGCATGTTGTATGATTTCGTTTGTTTTGTTAAAAATCGTTTTGACATATTTGGCATGTAATTGTATTTGTTAATTGCATGTTTGTTTGGGGAGCAAACATCATATCAAGTTAAATCTGACCTGTATGTACTAAGCAACTAACTTGAATGGTATTGTAGAGCCTTCTCAGACACCGCGTGACGCGGCGTCTCAACAGGGTCTTCACTGAATGATATTGAATATGTAATGCTCTACTCTACGAAAAACATTGAGATGTCCTTAAGTCACCATACCATTTATCTATAATGAAGTCTTGCAGTAAGCAAATACTAGGTAGATTTAATTAGTAATAATTTCAAAATCCTGGCATGAGTGAGTTAGCTGAAATGTCATTAATTCATTCCACAGGTTCCACTATTTGTTCCAGTGCTGGTGTTAATGTTTTCAATTGCCCTGATGGTTGGACCGTTCACTGTTTGGCCACCGAACTTTGAGTTTGTAGTATCTGTCGGGGTATTGTTGGTATCAACAGTGATGTTTATACCGTTTGGAAAGGCCAAAGGACTAGCGTTTATTTTAGGTTTGTGGCATAAAGTAATTCTTGTTCTGCTCCAAATATTATTATTTGGATATAAAATGATTTTAACAACTATGTAGTTTTTGGTTGTATATATTGAAGGCATATAATAAACACATCACGAGTTGGAGGTGCGGTACAGGGCGTTGTATTCAGCTCTCTACGTTCTTGGCGGAAACAGCCTATCAGACTCACGCCAATAATACAACGCCCTGTAACGCACCGCAAACTAGTAATATCACTAATATGTATGATCAGGTCACGACAGAGAAATGAAAAAGCAACATAGACATGATTAAAACAGCTTTTCTTAGAGGGAAAGTGTTAAGAGTCTCGACCTTTATTACGATACAAGAACAGTTAACTTTATGGGCACCATTCTAGAGATGACGTCTTATTTGAAAATAGGAGTATCCATTATCACAGTGAACCCTGGTGACGAGTATACAGTGGAGAATCTGTTATTCTTTCCCGTTTAAACGCAAACGTACGCAAACGCAAAACACTAAAACGTAGAAAAATACAACTTTTTGACAATTCTGATAATTCATCTTTATCTTGGTGGCAAACAGTTTGGAGCCTGATCAGACGCCGGGTTACCCGGCGTCTGATCTGGCTCCAAACTGTTTGCAGTGAAAATAATAGTTTTAGCGTAAACTCGTTTATTGGGAAAGAATAACAGATTCTCCGCTGTACTGATCATTTACAAACAGTGTACCCAGAAATAGATCACTTATTATTAGCAAACAGTGTAGACCAATATCAGAATCTACACTATTTGTTATTTTGATACATATTGTAAAAATTAAGCTAACTAGTTCTAGCCGAAAACGAACTAGATTTGATCAGAAAATGGAATTGTCCATTTATCGTTTCATGGTTGAATGAGTTATGTAGCAATGTAAAATGTTTTTTGTCATTTCAGATAGGTTTGTGGTGTTTGTCCAGTTACTGCTAAAAGTGATACCACCGACGTGAGTTTACTATCATATAACCTGGTTGAGGGATATACTGTTTTATCCCACTACTCCATAGACTCGCATTTTCTAGCATTTGATTTATTCCACAACTGAAGAAAATAGTTTTAAGTTTATACAGTCATGAAGATGAATTATAAGAAATAGCTTCTATATAAAAAAAAACCAGACTGCAAATAAAGCTGAATACTCTTTACGACGCGTTCTGCTTTACTCTGAACATGTTTTAAGTGCTTACACGTCTTTAAAACTAGGAACAGATCCATGGATAATAAGTTAAAATATACATATTGGCTTTTATTTAATAACTTTCTAAACAGGCGCGTTTGTGCAAAATCCCTACATGTATGCATAACACACATTTTGGAGCCAGACTAGTCGCTGAGTAACTCTGTCTTTACTCTTAACTGTTTGCTATTTAAAATTTGATAAATCGCCAATTTGTTCAAAAACCTTTAATATTCTACTTTTTATAGATCTAGTAAAGTATTGTAAACATTGCAATGTAAGTGTTTCATTTTCACGTAAAAGCATTGGTACTTCATTTTGCTTAAAGTACACGGAACAATGCTTAGGTCCTAAGCTCATTTTAACTGATTGTAAGTTTGTAACATGGAACAGCGACACCGATTTACTAATGATTTTTCCCCTTTTTTGAAGAACTATTTTTGTATTTTTGTTTTATTGCAGCATACAAAGACATAAGATAAAGACGATAAACATACGACGAAAAAGTGCATTTTCTCCCGCATCTGCCACTGCAAGGCGAAGAAGAAGTAGTATATTCTCCGCTCCACCAAGTCAAATAGCTGAGGGCGTAGAGACCATCGGCACGTTTTCTTCTACCAACATGGATGCCAATGGTAACATCCCTTTGTCTCACAAAGCCGATATTACCAGGAGAAGCAAATCCGGACTGGACGTGCCAGATTTTAACAGAAGCTTTTCTGCCGTATCTTTTCAATCTTTGAATTCTGTGGATTATTGTGGAGTAATGAATAGGTTTGATGAGGCTTCCATGGACACGCCAGACAACGGTAGTCTGACGTCAGCCTCTCGGCCACCTAGTTTGTTTGATTTCCGGATATCTAGTAGACTGCCAACACCAATACACACGCCTTCATGTCCTAGTACGCCAGAAACAGGACAAAGAGACATACAGACAGATGGCGAAACAACGCAATTCTGAGAACAATTAACAATTAGAATACAATTGGAGAAGAAGACGTTATTCTTTCCCGTCTAACCTTTTCACTATCAATGACGCAAAAAAATGCGTTTGCAAATAGTTTGAATACTGATCAGACACCGCGTAACGCGGCGTCTAATCAGGATCCAAACTGTTTGACACTCGTTTTGAAATTACGTCATTCATACCGCCTTAAATCTAACTTTGAAATGATATTGCAGTCAACAATATTTAAGCAGACGATAATATGGCGGCGAAAAGGTAAAAACCTCACGATAAATTTGACCGTGAAAGGGTTTAAATTAACCCATTACCCCATAGCCTGTTTCCAGTTTTGAAAATATGTGACTTCTGAAAGCAGGTTGAACGTAAAGCAGAATGCGCCATATGGCGCATTCTGCTTTACTTTCAGCCTGCTTTAAGCTATTACCTGCTAGAATAAGGAAAGTATTAAATCTGACACATATTCATTACGGTACAATTTGGAACTATTTTCTTCAGCGGATGAAAAGAATGCATGTGCTAAAAGTCGCTTCCATAAGGGAAAGGGTTAAAGGAAACCATACGAGTCGTAGTGCAATAACGTGTAGCAAAATATGAAAATGAAAATATTAACTCTGCTTCTGGACAAGATATCTTACAGTTTTCAGAAACGACAAGCATTTATAAATTCTAATGACAATACTCTATGATAAATCATAGCGAACTTATATCTAAAATACTCACATCCCGTTGTTCACTCGTAACGCGGGAGAAATTGACTCTCAATTACGAGAGACCAACTGATCTCGAGCTTTATTTATTAAAATGAATGGTTCCAGTGTTTTTTATTTTTTTTTAGCTCGTTTGTTTTGTTTCTTTGTACGTTTTTTGTTTTTCTGATAACTGTGATATGTTTAATTTGTTCCTTGTCGTTTATATGATATGCCTATTGTAATTAAAAAAATAAATAAACGGACTGGTAATTGTAAGATCTAACAGAAAATAACCCCCGTGCCAATAATCGAAACTACATGTAGAGAAGCAAAAGCAGGCAACAAATTAAAGAAGAAAGCGATGTCTGCATAGGACAAGTGCATATTTGAATTGGTTAACCCCTAGCCTGCCACTCACGACTATAGCTCCATATGCAAACAGCTTGGATCCGGATGAGACGCCGAGTAACTCGGCGTCTCATCCGGATCCAAGCTGTTCGACACTCGGACAACATTTTCAGCAATTTTGAGCAACTTTGAAGCACTTTGAAACTTGAAGCAGACGAGAAATATAGCAGACGACAATTTAATTGGCGGGCTAAGGGTTAACAGTCTTAACATCTTCACTGTTATGACGTCATGGACTTTAAACAACTATCGCGAGCTTTCATTTCTCTAATGTTAGTTTAGGTATTTTGACTTGAAGAAATTTCATATTGAAATGATTGCCAAACTGTTTGCAAATATTCATTTGATTCGAGGTAAGGCGGTGAAGGAGTCATTAAACATTGTGAAAATACAGATGTCTTGGTTACTTTTACATGATTTGTAACAAAGTTATTACATAAACGTGCACACTATACAGTGCAATATACATCGTACGTCACACAATATACTAATTTACGAATCACTGAACTGCTGTATTACTTCACCGACTGTATAAACAGTTTAGAGAATCTAGTTTGACAAACCTTGATCGATACATCTATCAGTGATCGAAACATTTCCAAGTGTCCAACTGGTCTATATAATTTGTTTTTCATCTGAGCAGTCCCGAAAATCAGGCTACATAGAGCTCTAGTATTAACAGTGACTCAGAACAAATATGTTAATTGTTTTTTTTTATTAATTTCTTACGTCGTAATGACGTCAAATTAGAATAATGACGTAATTCCGAAAACAAAACTAAGTGTCAAATGATCATATTTAGTCAATAAGAACAACTTTCACATTAAATAATAATTTATAGTTATAGTTAGAACATATTAAGTGAAATTATAGTGGTTAAGAAGGGAAGGTGTGAGCAAGCCCTTTCATAGCCGCTAAGATTTCATTTAAAATGTTTTTATTAACTTAGAATATAACCTATATTTTATTGACCCAGGATAAATCGTTCCCACATTTCTAGTAAACAAACATCGCTTATTCTGGTTGTAAGATCGCTAAATATGACAGTGTTTACAACTAGTTGCTAGGAGACAGATGTATCTATACCGCGTTCAGACACCACGCGTCCTTGAATAACAACAATATTCGAATATGCTATCAGCGAAGTCTTTTAACAACACATTGATGTCGGTTTTGTTTCGCTGCCTAACTTCTTCAAAACCTTAACACTTGTAGATCTAGAATACTAATTTGCAACAAATCGGACCCTGATCGGAAATCTAGCCACGTGTCGTCTGATCAGGATCAAAACTGTTTGAAACTCATTCAGATATTGCTTATTCAAATCAAAGTTTGAAAAATTAAATACGAGATGTGTTATAACCCTTTGAACCCTAGTCCCGCATATAGGCGTCCTTTTCAAACAGTATACATGTGAGTAGTACACTTGTCCTGTGCAAACAGTGAAGACCCAGATCAGAGGGCTCCGAAAGGAGCCCTCTGATCAGGATCTCCACTGTTTATCATAATGCCAATTATTGACAAAAACAACCCTTAATAGTCTGAAATGGACTAGACTAAAATGGAAACTGGAGTTGTCCATTTAAAGTTTCAGGGAGGAAAGAGTTAAGGCAGATGACGTCGTGGCAGTGAAGACGTTTAAACGGATGTAGATAAAAATTATGAATTATAATGGGAGAAACTGAGGTAATAAAATCAATATAAATCATTTTTGGACTAGTTTTTATTGCACCATGTTACATATAGATAGATTTATTCATTATAAAATGTAAATTTGCATGGCACATTGATTAAAGCATAGCAAAACAGTAAGCATGATAAATCAACAAGGCCATGTCAAACAACAGTATACGATACTATTGTGCGATTTTTCTGACCTGTCAGAGTTATTTTTAGAACAGAATAGTTCATAATGGTAAATTGATAACAGGGTAACATCGGATCTATATAGTCGTACACTTTCCAACTTGAGATAAGCATGATCCTCGTGCAGCACGAGACAGCTGCGCTTATTTTACTGAAATGTTATTCATTCTCAATAAACGTGTTTATGCTAAAAACTATTATGTCCATTGCAAACAGGTTGGAGCCAGATCAGACGCCTGGTTACTAAAAAGATAAAATTAATTTTCTACAGTTTAGTGCACTGTTTTTGCGTTTATTCGGGGAAAAATAATGTGTTCTTTACTGTACATTACGCACTATAAATACTGCTTTCCATATCCCTGGCTGACCGTACGGAAATCAACGGGTACGGTGATCATCCCTTTTAAAATTTTAGAATGTTCCAATCTAAAAATAACTCTGACAGGTCAGAAGAAAACACTAATAGGATAGCACAAAAAAGAGTAAAAGTATACTCTTATTTCCATTGTGGTCCTTATGATACACTTTTGTGTGACATAGATCAAAAGTTATAAATAATCACATAAATTAAACTGAATGGCTAGTTATAAACAAGAGGCCCATGTGGGCCTAAATATCGCTCACCTGGAAAAACCAACACAAGGATCACATGACCCCTGGGGGTGGGATCACTTTTTACCCTAGAGACATAATTTCAAATATCTTTCTGATGAACTTGAAAATTAAGTGTTCTGTCAAATATTTTGTACATGGGTGGTTTCAGACAGGAAGACTTTTGGTTGAAAAAAAAAATCTATTTTTAGCTAATGTGACCCAGATATGCAACAGACCCAAACCATTTCAGCAATATTGGTAAAGAACATCTAAAAGTGTCACTATGCTAAATATCAAAGCTCTTGCCATAATAGTTTCAGAGAAGAATATTTTACTACATAACTCTATGTAAAACTGCGACCCCTAGGGCCTTGGCAGTTTTGACACAAGGGGCATAATTTGAACAATCTTGATCGAGGACCTGAAGACCATACTTTGTGCCAAATATCTAAGCTCAAGGTACTGTGGTTTCAGACAAGAAGATTTTTTATGTTTTCATTGAAACAAATATAGTTTTAGCTCCTGTGACTTAGATATGCAACAAACCGGAACCATGTTTACAATATTGGTTAAGGTCTTCTGGAAGTGTCACCATGCCAAATATCAAAGCTCTGGCCATATTAGTTTCAGAGATAAAGATGTTTGAAGATTTCACTATATAACTCTATGTAAAATTACGACCCCTGGGGCGGAGTAATTTTTGACCCAGGGACATAATTTGAACAATCTTGATAGAGGACCTGAAGACCATGCTTTGTGCCAAATATCTAAGCTCAAGGTACTGTGGTTTCAGACAAGAAGATTTTTTAAGTTTTCATTGAAAAAATCTATTTTTAGTTCCTGTGACCTAGATATGCAACTGACCAAAACCATATTTACAATATTGGTTAAGGTCTTCTGGAAGTGTCACCATGCCAAATATCAAAGCTCTGGCCATATTAGTTTCAGAGATAAAGATGTTTGAAGATTTTACTATATAACTCTATGTAAAATTACGACCCCTGGGGCGGAGTCATTTTTGACCCCAGGGACAAATTTTGAACAATCTTGATAGAGGACCTGAAGACAATGCTTTGTGCCAAATATCTATGCTCAGGATACTGTGGTTTCAGTCAAGAAGATATTTTAAGTTTTCATTCAAAAAATCTATTTTAGCTCTTGTGACCTAGATATGCAATGGACCGGAACTATTTGAACAACTTTGAAAGAGGAATATACAAGGATCATTCCTGCCAAGTTTGGTAAAAATCCATCGAGTAGTCTAGGAGAAGAATTCGTTTGAAGAAATTGTTGACGACGGACGACGACGACGACGACGGACACAGCACTATCAAAATAGCTCACCTTGGCACTACGTGCCAGGTGAGCTAAAAAGCCCAAATTGAGGAAACTTCCGTCATACAATAAGTGGTTTTCTCTTGTAATGATCAATACGCCCTTATCGGATTCTTGCTCCAAACAGATTTGACTGTGAAGGGATTATTTCCTGTTTAATAGAAACTAAACACAAACTCATCTTAATAAAATGAAGAACACAAAATGGTTATTTGCATATATTGACCCTTTCTTTCTTTCTTTCTTTCTATTAAAAAACAAACAAACAAAAAAGCCACCAAACCCTGAGTGGCAAACAGTTCGGAGCCTGATCAAACGCCGAAGTATTTGGTGTTTGATCTGGCTTCAAACTGTTGGCTATGGATATGTTTTGTTTGAGCACTCGCGTATTTATTTATTTATTTGTTTTGGATAGTAACGTTGTATCCTCTGAATATTTTCTAAATAAATTAATCACAATTTCAAAGACGGGTTACAGGTTAGATTTAACTCCGCTTAACGCTTCCACCACGAGGTTTGCTGCATCAATTGACGTCCCCCAAGACAGCGTTATTCCGTTAGCGCCATGTCCGTAATTATGAACGACCTAAAATGATATAAAGATATTCTCATTAACATATCCACTGATTAAACTTGTACAAGTAGAAACAGTTTGGATCCTAATAAGACACCGAAGAATTCGGTGTCTGATCAGGATCCAAACCGTTTACAGTTATATCTACCTATTTCCAGGGTTATTGCCTAAATGTTAGTTAATAAAAGCAGACGACAGCTGCTTCAGCAGGCGATACTTTGGCAGTTAAACCGTTAAAAGACAGGCAAGCCGTGCCAAAATAAAGGACTTGCAGAAAATAAAGAATACATTGGTCAGCTATGAATCGCCGACACTGTCTTTTGTAGCGATAAACTCTGTTATATTACCTCCTAGATCCACTAAATTCTATTCATTCAGAAATCCCTTTTAGAAGTTTTCTGCTTTACTTTCATTTCGTTATAGCAGCCACATGCTTTGAACACTGATCTTATTCAGTGGTCGATAAAGAGTTTTTTTTTATTGTATTAAGATTGTAATACTTTTTTGTAATTAATAAGTTTTCCGTCAAACGTACAATGCATGATAAAATACAACACTCATGTTATACATCAATGAGACAGAACATATATATCATCAAGATATATATTCTATATGAGTTATCAGTGTCATATCATGGTAAAAATATCTTACCGAATAATCAACAATATACATGATCATTCATGATTTGCTGCAATGGTCCAAAATAAGTATCAGCAGTTTCTGACGGTCAAATATTTTAGATGATACAGATGAGGATAAATTGTAATTTATAGATAGATGGTTATACTGGCAAATCGAGTAACTCCTTAACAAATAATAAAGAAAATATAAAAATCAAATAAAATATAAGAAAGGAGGGAAAGAAGGAAGACAGAACATTGAAATAAGAAAGGAATGCGTACCATTCTTTTGATCACACATTGACAAAAAAATATCTTAAATAAGGTGATTAGATAAAGGCAAGATTCGAACTTGCTCTATGCACCCGTCTGCTTACCAACGATTTTTCGTTTCTTTTTTTTCTTTCTCTATATACTGCTACACGCCCCTTTCGGGTATTACGAGCAGGGGCACTTTTTAGGTGCACCAATGGGACTGTACCCGGCCGGTCATTTTATCCTGACACCGACGAACCAGTTGTAATGCTAACCCGAAATCCTGAGCGCCAAGGAAGGAAGCCATTGCTACCAATTTTTAAGTCTTTGGTTTGACCCGGCCGGGGATTGAACCCACAACCTCCCGCACTGCAAGCGGACGCTCTACCACTAAGCCACGCAGCCGGTTTCAAGTTTTATTGGGAACAAATATCTTGCACGAGCTATTGGGGGAATGTAAAACCAACTATGGAGAGCAGTATCTACAAAGAGCTAAATTGCATACACCCTGGTATCTTAGCTTCAGAGCCATCAACATTAGAGAGAAAACGTTGAAAAGAAATAAGAACAGATTAGCTGTCATAAAAAGTGCCATGCCTGATAGGATTATCCTTAAGCCAAATCAACAAATTGAAATTCTTGGATATACCGACTCAGAATTAAATTTTCCATCATCATCAGCCATCATTCAAGAATGCCAGGACAGTCAATTGCCATCTTGTGTTGATGTAACACCAGCAGTCATTCAGTATAATTATAGGAAGAACAAGGACATCAAAGTTACCCTTTCCAACATTACAACAAACACCATTACCATATCACCAAAGTAAATCATTTGCGAATTGCAGCCAGTAACCATAGCTGATGAAGTCTTTGACAACATTCAGGAAAATAACCATGACGCAATCATTGATGAGCTGAACATAGATGAAGCAAACATTTTGGACTCTAATCAAAAAGAAGAACTACTAGCATTATTAAGGAAACATAAGGCCATATTTTCTACTGGAGACACCGATATTGGAGTATGTAACCTCATCAGACATAGAATTGACTTAATTACCAATGTCCCATTCAAGCAACGTCATCGCCGCATTCCACCTTCAATGATCGAAGAGGTAAGACAACACATTGAGCAATTGTTAGCTGCAGGTGTGATCAGACCGTCTAAGTCACCCTATACGTCCAATGTTGTTCTGGTGCGTAAGAAATCGGGCAAGCTGAGACTTTGTGTCGATTATCGCCAGCTCAACAGCATCACCGTGAAGGATTCTTTCGCTCTTCCCAGAATAGAGGAAATATTCGATTGTCTCCATGGAACAAATTTTTTCACCACAATTGACATGAAGTCGGGTTATCACCAAATAGAAGTGGAAGAAGACCATAAGGAGCGCACAGCGTTCACCGTAGGCTCAATGGGATTCTTCGAATACAACAAGATGCCATTTGGTCTCACAAATAGTCCGGCTACGTATCAGCGAATCATGCAGGAAATACTTGGAGATCACAATATGAAAATCTGTTTAATATATTTGGACGACCTTATTATCTTTAGCGAAACCTTTGAGGAACACCTGGAACGTTTAGATCTCATTTTGGACAAATAGTCTAGTTGCTTATGTCCATTTTTTGGCCAAATCGTTACAGAGTGGATTAAAGCACCAAACTTCTCACATATATAGTATGACACCTATAGAATCAAATGGCACATAGGTGCCCGGGCTAGGTGACCTACTTTTTGAAAAAATCAAAATGGCGGCCAACGTATACAGACTTTTTAGAGCTCCATTTCAGCAGAAGGAACTGCAATATAATGTGATGTTTTGGAGCAGATTAATAGAAAATATACATAAACTGTATAGTATCTGTGTGCTAAATTTACATTTAGTGCGTCTTTTCTATTGAAAACAGTGCAGCTCGCGAAAAATTATTGAGAATGGGATAAAAAGTGGCCCAGTTTTAAGCTATGGCCGATAAATCTGAATGATACTAAAAATTGCATGTCTTATCACATAAATATTATAAGAAAAACGTAGTTATAAAATAATAACTTATTTGCTACAAATTATTAAAGAAAAAACATTTGTTTGATAGATTACGGAATTTAGGTTATGTCTCATGGAGGCCACCATACCATGTTTTTACTGGTTTGAGCGTCTGATAATCATGACACAATACGTCTGTTTATTTCTATTTTTGATAGTATGGCTGATAAATAGCCAATACATGTAGTAAGTTTAACTGAAATGAGAATTAATAATGTAATTACATAGTATAGAAAAAGTAATTGTCATGAGTTTTCGTGACTTGCTGCAAACACGCAGCTTGTAACATTTCATCAGCATTTTCCTATGGAATAAAATTGTGGAAATGCACAATAACCAATTAGATGAAACATATGTTGCCTATAAAAAGTAAATATATTATTAAAAAAAAAGGTAAATATGCATTTTTCATTAGACGTCTCCAAGTTCATTTTGTAAACTACAGAAGCCCATTCGTGCCAAAATAATTGGTAATAACGACCATATTATTGAGTTGAAACTGTTTGTCTCATTGAAATCTAGTCTTTTGCATTACTTTGATTAGGTATTGACCATATTTCTTATTAGTTTAGTTTAGTATATTAAGGAAAAAAATCAACTATTGGTTCTTACACTATGGACTAGGACAACAGTGTTGTTTGTGGGGTTGGTAATGGGTAGGTGCCCTACTGACAGTTTGAGAGCCTAGAGATATTTAGCCAAATACGTTCAGTGGAACTGGACAGATTCACATTGCGAAAATGTCTACGTGTTGTTGCTTGGAGGTCTGCATATCGACTATTGAGATTGCCATTTGGAGGGTTGTCGGTAGCTGTGAGACGAATCTGGATAGACAAGCCTTAGCAACACCGGGAACAGCCGATTCCTTCATTTCTGCAACTCATTTGACTATTTAATTAAAACACGATATGCTTACAACGTGGCAATTTTGGCATTAGCTAAATTAAAACAGGAAGCATTCCAAATAATGAATGATCAAGCAGATGACGAAATATGTGTTGCCTGGAAGAACAACATGACAGAAAAGTGTTCTACATTCAAATACTGGGATGTTGGTTCTCCTTTTTGTACGTGCACATTGTGAATTAAAGTGCACACTTTATGTCAGCGTTTTAGAGCAGCTCGTCCCATATTCTTCTTTATTCTTTACCACACCAACAATAGACACTGGTTACAAGTTCGTACAAGAATTATGAAATCACTTTCTGATACCAGCAACAATGTAATCCAAAAATGCTGGGTGTTTCCAAAAATAAATCACAAGTTTTCTGCCAAATCGCTTCATCGGGCAAATGAGCAGGACAATCAAGGTGACATTAAACTGACAGAGAATCTGGGTGCACATAAAGGCTGGGTGATATCTTGGCCTGAAATGTTAAAATTCTAAACGAATTTCAGAAAAATAACCTTGATAAAAAACCATTTTGTAGCCATAACCATTAGATCCTCAAAACAAGAGACTTTCAAAAGGTAGTTAGGTCAATAATTTGTGTAAACAATCGAAGAGTATGAAAACTCCACTTCTAGAAGAGTCACATGAGCGGTGTGATTCATTTTGAAATTTCATACGCATGGCAACAAGAAATGCTTTAGGCACAATTTAGACAGTGATGCAAGAATATGTGCAACAAGTGGTAATAGACAGGACCTAACCAGGACAACAAAATACCACTTTTGAAATACCAATCACTAAAGGAAAGTCAAAAGTGAAACATAACAATGATGAACTAAAGAGCAATAATATTCTTTTAGTCAACTTTTCAGTTTCCCAAGTACGTGAAGATGATGTGGCCCAGAGGTTTAACCCATTACCCCATAAATACGCCTTTTTACGGCTTTTATTTACTCCTCCACTGAAGAAAATAGTTCCAATTTAAACAATCATAAATATGTACCACAAGAGATATATTCTATATCCTAGCAATTGGTAGCTTAAAGCAGGCTGAAAGTAAAGCAGAATAAGCCTTAAGGCATATTCTGCTTTGCTTTCAACCTGCTTTAAGTGGTCACCTAATTTCAAAACTAGAAACAGGCTATGGGGTAATGGGTTAAAAAAGTTTTACAGTAGACTTATGTATGCAAATACTAGTTATACATGTATATGAAATGTTTGCTTAGATTTTCATAAACTCAGAATAACTTCTTTCCCAATTGAAATCAACATTGGCTTCAGATTTGTTCTCAGCATGAAAGACTGAGACATCTGACCTGCAAGTCGGAACCATTGGAGAACCTAGACCCAAATAATAAACAGGAACTACATGTTGGATAGGACATAGTACAGTCAAAATGTTTTCATACCATGGACAAACAGACAGTTTCAAAGTTGCTTAAAGGTTGATGTTGTGTGCGACCCACACACAAGTGCTACATATAGTCACAAAGGGGCAATCCGAGGAAAAGAGGGGAAAGTCACAAGACAAAACTACCAGTGAATTTCTACTTATTTCATTAGAATTTAAATATCTAAAGAAAAGCGTTTTGATCTCTTGACCGGAGATGTGGCTGCCAGTGAAAACCTGAAGGAAACAAAGCAATTTACATTACTGCATGCCAATCTGTTGTTGCCAAAGGCTGTAGTACACAAATGCCGCTCAATGACCACGAGGAAGCGGATACAAGAATAAGTCTTCATGTCCAAGACATCGTGAAAGACATTGAACTCATGTTCTCAGGTAATGGCATCATTTTCTGTTGCTTTGAGGAATCCATTGATAAATACCATTGTTAGTGCATCGAAAGAGTCTTTTGAATGCTTTATGATCATACATCACAACTATACAAAGTCAATGACCTATGGCAGGAACTGTTTCCTCAGGGTAAAATGTTAAACTATGCAGGACCTACCACCTGAATTATCCTGATCACGAAATGCATGTAGGCTATGTACTGCAAAACGGACATATTAGTACAACTGTTATACAATCGAACCTTGAACACTCGAAACTGTCTTTAGTCGACATACCCATATTTCAAAGTTAAATGTATCTTAGTCACCTTCTAACTTTTAAACACAGACATGTTTGACTTAAGAATGAATAAATTATCGATTTTCAACTGAAAAAAATACGAGAATATTCAACTGTCATTGTAAGTAAAAATATTTGGATATGCGAGTAGAAAATTATTGTATGAGAAGATTAAACTAAAATCAGTTCTAGCACGCAGTAAATACACGTGATATCGAGGTTCGATTGTATTCTAATTAGAAAGACAGAATGATATTTTCTAATAATGTTGAACACGTTGAATGAATTGATTGTGATTATGTATTCAATTTACCATCAGAACCATCTTATTCGGGAAAATAATAACAATATACATTTGTGAAGTGTCAGTCAATGCCTTAGACGATTAATGTTCTATTCTGTTCTATTCAGATTAAAGAAATTAAGTTATTATATAGAAAATAAACAATTTTATTATATAAATGGGTCCAACTATATCACTGTTAAGTCTTTCTGTCCAGTTTACACATTTATAGACACTTTTAATCAGGAAAATTTACCAAATAAGGGCGTTTTTCAAAACTTATTATTTTATGGCGGCCATTTTGGACGCCATTTTGGATTTTGGCCGAAATAGGGCAGTCAGGTCGGGCACCCCCAATTATTATGATAATATACTGCAAATGCAACCCGTATACAAAGTTTTATGCTTTAATCCACCAAGTAACGATTTTCACCCTAAGCAACTAGACTAAAACTACACAAAGCCAACCTAAAATTAGCACCTGAAAAATGCTTCTTCTTAAAGCCTAATGTCAATGTTTTAGGACATGTAGTAAGTGACCAAGGAGTTGAGACTGACCCAGCAAAAAATGAGACGGCCAAAGGCATTACGGATTTTTATTTTCCACACAGTAACATTTCAATGAACTACACACACAGTGAAGATCAACATTCTCATATATCATACATGTAGTCTGTTCTCTGCTATTTCCAACATGAAAAGGCATGATCAAAATTAAAAGTGCAATAAGATAATAGATGCACAACAAAATTACGTTCAGTCTAATAAATCTCCATCAAATTTATGTCAAATGCATGTACCAGTCTTAGCTATTCCTTACTCTAGCCCTTAAGGAAATATATAAAACCATAACACCATATACTGCCTGTTACCGGACACAGCTTATATTGTGGGAAAACACGTACAGGTGAAGTACAATATAACATAATATATGTATGAGTGCAAACACGATGCAACACCTCATTTAAAAACCACAATGGCGTTATAGTATAAATGCGGTTTCAAGTAATCCTAATACAGTATTAATAAAGCAATGGACGAACCTTTAAAGAGCCTTTGTCAGATTGTATTGTTTCCAGTTCTATTCGGATCGGGTCTCGATGAGGTCGCAGGTCTACCCATTCTTGTTCTATAGTTGCCCCCTGTTTTAAAACGCAAATAACTCAATCAATTGAAGAGAAACATGTCGTCGATTAAACTCAATATATGTAGTATAGTAGCAGGTAGCTGCTAAACGCAAGACACATTTTATTAGCATTAATTATATAAATGTTTATAGCCGTAGAACATCTAATTATGCACATACCTTAGAATAAGTATTAAAAGTACTAGACCTGGAATATAGTTACATAAGCAGCAGAAAAGCATGAAAAATGTGAGATGGTAGCGATTTGGCATTCTCAAGTATACAAACTAAGTGTAGATACTAACACAAACTATTTCATTCATGCAAGCCATCTTTCAGCGCAAAATGTAAACAAACAAACAGTGTTTGTATATTTTTTAAACTGACCAAACATCCGGTTTGCTGACGCAATCGGATCAGAATCCAAACTTATTCCACATAAAAAGTCAGTCCGTGCTTAGGAAATGAGCTTTAGGAATTAATACCTTGAGTGAAGGCCATACTTTGTAACATCGTTCTAATATTCCCTTCGTATCTTGGGGATCTATTTCCAGGCTTGCATTTCCCCGTTGTCGTATACCTCCTAATGCAACTGTGTCAAATCTGAAAAAATGTGGGGCAAAGAAACAGTTCATTCATCATGCAGAGGGACAACACTTTCGTCATGAATACATAACCGCAAAAACATTAACCCTTCAGTGTCAGGCCGAACATCACTGACATTTGCAAACAAGTTGGATCCTAATCAGACACCGCGTAACGTGACAGAAATATCAATATTTCCTAAGTCTAAAACTTATAAAATTTAATCCAAATTTTAAAAGTGAAAGCAGACGAAAAATGTCAGCAGACGAAAATATGACAGCGAATGTGTAAGACGGGTTATTACGTCATACAATGTAACCGAATGTTAGGGTTAAATAATTACACGTGCATTGCAAACCTCGTTGTCGTGAACTTTTTGAAAATAAACATTGGCATTTACAAATTACAGCCGATCCCAGTGCACATCAATCCACGAAGCAGAATTTCCGCAAGTTCCTTCCTTGTCCCACCTCGTGGTTAAAATAAGTCCACTGGAATGAAATGTTATTTCACTTACCCAGGTACAAAATACGCTTGATCCTCCGTGTATAGCCAGTTTTTAATCCAAGGAGCTTTTACCTGAAAAAGGTAAATACGCCATAGTATAAATAGTACCAGACAGCAATACCACACAGTAGGACAGTGCCTTCCTTGAACTTATTTTGTAAAATATCAGACACGTTCAACATCACAAGCATTCAACATTCTGTGCGCCACTGGGTTGGCGTCTATAAATGCAACAATTCTCTGAATGGTTTATATATGTACTTTAAAGAACAAATCATCGGAGTACCATGCAGTTTTGATCGAGATGAGACGCCGAATTATTGCTCCCCGGGAAAAAATTCCTAGATGATCAATGATGTGTTCTGATGGCGGGTTTTCGCATCCAAAAAATAAATCTATGTAAATATTCGACTCAAAATATCATATCAAATTGTTTAATATAGGATAACATTTTCGACAGGTTGTTTTTCGGCCATTAACCTAAAAACATACCCCTACCCCCTCCGATTATTGTATGCTCTGTCACTATGTTGGTCCGGGGGCATGCTCCCCCGGGCTGTTTTGTTTTCTTTTCTAGATGGTCTCTGATGCATTCTGGGGGCATTTCGCACATTCAAAACAGTTAAACCTATGAAACATTCTGCAACTAATATTGGCAAAATTATTGGTCGGAGGGTGACACTTTTCCTACGGGCCTGTAACATATGTAAACAGTTTAGATCCAGATAAAACACTGCGTTGCGTTGCTTCTGATCAGCTTCCAAACTGTTTGACACTCATATTAGTGTTTCTAAAGTAAAAAACCTGCTTAAAATCCAAATTCGATAAATAAGAACAGGCGATACATTTAAGCAGACAATATTGTTCCACCGACAGTGTTAGAGATTGATTGTTATGTCAATAATGGCAGCATCAGAATGTTTTTAACTTGATCTAAATGTGTATGTATCAGTATTTCGATACACATACATGTTGATAATTGTGTAATATAATTATGACTTATGTCGGTTTAAGATACACATACATGTTGATAATTGTGTAACATAAGACTGATATCGGTTTAAATAGCACCGCTGACTTGGACAATTAAAGGGAAAGAAGGTAATCGTCAACACTCACCCTTATTAAATGTCCCCGTACAGGATATATAGATTTATCTCCCACTAAATCCTGACTGCGAAACCCTGAACAATTCACAACTAAATCGTACTGGCCGACGAACTAAAAAAGTAATATTATAATAATGATGAAACTGATGATCATGATTTTTACACTAACAACTACGAGTGTGATGCTACTACTACTACTACTACAACTACTACAACTACTACTACTACTACTTTAATAATTATAATAGTAATAATAATTAAAATAATGATAAACATTATGTATCGACAATACCATATCCACAAAATAACGTTAAAAGATTGTTTGGTTTGGGTCATGGCTGTCGATGGTTAAAAAGGCATTAATATATTCAAATGAACGCAAAATACTGTGCAAAAAATGTAGAGAGTGATATGTTTATATGTATTAACATTTATATATTATCCAGAGCAAGAACCAAGATACACGAAACTTTATTTATAGTCGGATGTTTACAAAGATATCTAACCATTAGCCAGAAGCTATTTACCGACTAAATCAAATATTTCTTAACTATGCATTTAACTAACAAACAATCTGTAAGATAAACTATAGGTTTTGTTATAAAAAAAGAGCATCACAGACTAGATCTCGAGCTATTTGCATTACAGTATTAAACGTGTATTGTAAAATATTTACAGTAAGAAACACTGTGCCCTTCCATCATAATCATATCCTGATAGGGGAATATTGAGGGATGGATAAAGCAGTTTTTCGCCATGCACTATCCCCTTTTTGTACTTATACAGTAAAACCTCGCTATTACGACCACTAAAAGGAAGGCTAATTGATTGTTTTATAGACAGGTGACAGCTTAAAGCAAGGTTACAGTGAAACAGAAAGCTCCTAAAGGAGCTTTCTGTTTCACTGTCACCTTGCTTTTAGCGGTCACCTATTGTTAACACCCTAATAATTAACATAATTTATTGGTCGTAATAGAGAGGTTTTACTGTACATCTACCTGTATATCCCATCAGATTGTATCATAAAGCGTGCTGAAACTAAAGCAGATGTTTTTAATGCTAATTCCGCATAACTTTCAACCGGATTAAAAAAACTTGAGCTTGTTATGGGTAAAAGGTCGACTCAATTTACCCCTGAGCATCTACTGGAAAATGTCAATTGTCGAGTTGTCTTTGGAAATGTAGAATCCGGTTATACTTATATATTTTACTTATCGTTTGATTTGATAATGTAAATGTAATTGACACCTTCTGTTTTGGGTTTAAACGCTATTAGTGGGGAAATAATTAAGTGTTTCAATCAAACGTTTTGTACATTTTAGTCCTACATTGATCATTCATTTTCAAACATTACAAAGCAAGCAGAGGAAGACCAGAAAATTACACTGAACCAATTATCCAATAGATGTACTTTAACTCTTTGAACCCTAGTCCCGCATATAGGCGTCTTTTCAAACAGTGTACACGTAAATAGTACACTTGTCGTGTGCAAACAGTGAAGGCCCAGATCAGAGGGCTCCAAAAGGAGCCCTCTGATCAGGGTCTTCACTATTTGTCAGTAATGCAAAATTGACAAAAACAACTCTTAAAAGTCAGAAATGGACTAGACAAAAATCGAAACTGGAATTGTCCATTTAAAGTTTCAGGGAGGAAAGAGTTAAGATAAAAGTTCTACTTTATACAGTCATAAAAATGTATCATAAGAAATATTTTATATACATGTAATCCATTTAAATATGGAAGCTTAAATCATGCTGGATGTAAACCACAATGCTCCTTTAGGACCATTCTGCTTTACTTTCAACATGCTTTAAGCAACATCCTGTCTTCAAAAATAGAACAAGATGTTTTGTGAAACACTATTCCTCCTGATGTGATCATGGCCTTTAATTTTAACATTTATTTTTTAACTAAATCTTACCTCGTCTAGGCTCTTTATTGTTTTGTTAACCAGAGTGCCTCCTGATTCCTTATATCTGGAGGTTAGAAAGTAAACAGAAATCCATGTCAAATAAAATGCAAAACTACAGTAAAACCTCTCTATTACAGTGGAGAATCTGTTATTCTTTCCCAATAAACGCGTTTACGCTAAAACTATTATTTGCAGTGCAAACAGTTTGGAGTAACCCGGCGTCTGATTAGGCTCCAAACTGTTTGCCACCAAGATAAACAAGAATTATCAGAGTTGTCCAAAAGTTGTTCTTTTCTACGTTTTAGTGCTTTGCGTTTGCGTACGTTTGCGATTAAACGGGAAAGAATAACAGATTCTCCACTGTACGACCAATATAAGAAAGATAACGGGTTGTTTAAAAGACAGATGGGAGCTTAAATCAAGGAGAAAACAGAAAGCTCCTACGTTAGATACATAATACTTATAGAGGCTTTACTGTTTTTACCAGCATGACCTAGAACGCAGATATTGTATCTATAAGTAATTAATATATATCTACAAGTTTTAAAGTAGGCATCAGCAAACGGTACGCTCAAACCAACACTTTAGAGTCTTTAGATCACCTTGTATATATCTGTAATGAATATTCCAGCAATCACAAATTGAGAGTTATTTGCAATACCCAGTCATAAATGTGTTAACAGTTCTGATAACACATAATTACTTTTTCGCGTATACAAAGTCACATATAAATGTAAGAGTGTGCATACAAAACGCAGTTATCACTGCTTTGCAATTCAAACTAGACATCTGCTGTAGCACATAGCAGCATGCACATGTAATGAGATACTACTTCTTACATGTACCAAGGACTTGACATTTAGAAATATTTCCTTTATCTGAACCATGAACAGGAGAGCATTGATGACCCTGATTTCGCTTACATAAGAATATTGAACCAGACAGTTTTACCTTTGAGTTTCAGCCACCCATAATCAAAACACCCTCGAAAAATTCACAAAGTCACATATACAGTAAAGCCTCTTTATTACGACCACTGACTGGAAGGCTTATAAACTGTAAGAAAAACAGACGGCAGCTTAAAACTATGTGAAAGTAAAACAGAAAGCTCATCAAGTTTTCTGTTTTACTTTTAATTTTTCAAGCAGTCCCTTGTCTTTAACACCAATGTAATTAAATGGTCGTAATAGATGCTTTTACTGTAGTTTGTAAAGGTTTGGTCAAATTCAATTATAATTTGTAGACACTAGTACCATGTTGACACTGTTTAAAATTTTAATTTTCAAGCATAACTGAGTGCATTGAGGGCATTGAAACATATCGAAACGAGTGTCAAACAGTTCGGATCCTGATCAGACGCCAAGTTACCCGGCTTCTGATTACGATTCAAACTACTTGTACACGCGCTTTTTGGCATTATTAAGGGTGAAAGCGTTAAAAGTTTGTTTTCTGTTATTTGTTTTAGCTCCAGCGGCCATCTTAAAGACCCAGTGGAGTGATCCAACTATGATAACATTTCAAGAGGACAATAAGATCAATATTCTATAAATAATATTTCGAAATTTTGTCAATGTCTATGGAGGAGATGTCATTTAAAGCAATTGTTGACAGGCGATAATGATTATTTTAATAACTAATTTGAGGCCAAAATTGCAAGCCACAATCTATTAACCCTTCCCCCATAGAAGCGCTTTTTAGCGAATATGATTCATTCCTCCGCTGAAGAAAATAGTTCCAATTTATACAGTAATAAATATATATTATAGCAAATATTTTCTATATTCTAGCACATGATAGCTTAAAGAAGGCTGAAAGTAAAGCAGAATGCGCCTTAAGGCGCATTCTGCTTTACTTTCAACCTGCTTTAAGTAGTCACCTATCTTCAATAATAGATGTAGGCTATCAGGTAAAGGGTTAAGTGAAAAACATTAACCTGGTCATCTCGTGTGTCAATAACCTTGTCATTTCTTGTGCCATTTACCCGACCAGTGGGGTTAAGGTTAGTTTCTTGATCATCCATTTCAAAGTTAGAACAACTTAGTTTCTGTTCTATGGATAGTGTTTAAATAATAACAATAATGTTTAAATGAAATAGTCACATGAGACAAACGCTGTAAGTCAACATACGGACCGGACGGATGGCAAACCCAATATATAGCCGACTATAAGCACTTCGTGATCAAGTGAGCTTAAATGATGTTGACATGAAGACGTTCGAGAGGGTGACATCAATAGCTAAAACGAAGAATACATGTGAAGGCAAAGTTGACATGAAGGGTGACGCGAAGAAGCTCCAGTGGGGACCATGCAATTTGCTGGGTGACATGAATGGAAAAAACCGGGTGATTTGTGGATGACACAAATACTGTTTTTAATCACATTACACGTTCTCGGCTAATCAAGGGTTCGAACACATACAGTAAGGTATAGTGATATTGTCATAGCCTACCTTGTCATAAGCCATGGTAGGTATCGAGTCATATCTGTAATAACTGTCGTCACCTGATACCCATACCTGAAACATGTTGAAAATATTCATGTCGTTTAACTCAAAGGACAATATTGCATTATATACACCGATGATTATTATCACGTTAAATCCCTAATATTGCGGACATCCTGTGTAACTGCAGTTATTATTATAAAAATGGAACAAAATGCTGATATCACACAATAATCTGTCCAAAAGGTGCACATTACACGACAACCAGTGTTTACCCTGGTCAGACAGCCCATTCAGGAACAGTCTGACCAGGGTCTACATTGTATTCCCAGGCCTAACTGTACAATAATGAAAAGCATTACGGTAAAACAACCTCCGATCAAACCGCATAATGTCATAAACTGTGACCATTCTTATTGATTCAAAGGACAACAAACAATACCAGAACTGATAATATTCAAACAAAGCGTATGATCAAAGGGGAACGTTAGGGAAGACATTTATATCGTCAAATGAATGTATTTGCGCTAAAACAAGTATGTCGAGCTAGACCATACGCCGCGTTACTCGAAGTATGGTGAATCTTCAAATTTTCTGCCATTCAGAGTTGGATAAAACGTTAGCATTTTCAAGAAACGGTAATTTCTACATGTTAGTGAGTTGCTTTTGTGTTAGGTTCCATATTCCCCGCTGTAGCTCACATATTGATTGTAGGAAATCCCTACCATATGTTAACCCTTACAAACGAATCAAAACCTTTGTTGTGGTACGTATAAGTTGGCAGATTAGAAATGAACCGCGCCATGTGAAACTAGACTAATGACATTGCAAACCAGTGAAGACTAACCAAAAGAGTAAATCCTCTCCATAACGATCATCAATACGAAGGTTAATTGATTGTTTAAAAGACAGGTGACAGCTTAAAGCTAAGTGACAGTAGAGCAGAAAGCTCCTAAAGCAGTCACCTGTCCGAAACATCTATCACTTTAGTGCTCGTAATAGAGAGGTTTTACTGTGTATGCTGTTTTGGAGTCTGATCAAGGAACAGCATGACAATACAGTAATATAAGGTAATAGAATACTGCGCATCTTGGCGAATGTTAAACAGTATAGACCCTGACAAGCCATCACGTCAGAGACGCGATTGCTGGTCAGGATATACACTGTTTGCAATGCACATAATCTATTTTTCTCATGGCATGACTGAAAACTTACTTATACTCTACGCCAAGAGCCTTGAGCTCCTTAGGACATAGTGCTCGAAAACTGAATACTATGTCTTTATACAGAGGGTCCTGAAATAAGATAAAACATAAATTATGCCCTCCATAAAGTGATACATCTTTATGTATTCTACAGTTAATTTTGCACAAAACTTTACGTTTCACTATTTATAAGTGAACCTCTGTTCTCCATATACAGTCAAAGTTGCGTTAATATATCAGTCTTTGAAGAACAGAACTCTATGCAAACAAAAGACAGCTGAATGTACAATGAGAGTATATAAAGACGACATTTGTATAAGAATTTAGTCACTATACATTTGTCCTCCATTCAACAGTCACTTGTTTTATAGACCGCTGATTTTTTTTTTTAAATGGTTGGCTTACACACGTCTTCTCCACTGTAACAGTTTATGGTCTGATCATACATCGGGTATTCCGACGTCTGACTAGGTTCCAAACATTTACATCTTAACCCTTTCATGGTCAAATTATTCGGGAGATGTGTACCACTTCACCGCTTTATTGTCGTTTGCTTCAGTATTGCTGATGCTAGGTTCACACCAACGGCGCTTTGATGGCGCTTTAAAGCGGCATGCAAAGCGGCACCAAAGCATAACAAAGCTTGATTAAAGCGTCAGGGTCGTAATAAATCGTGGGAAAGTTTGGAGTAAAGCGGGACATTCGGCAAGAGCGCCCAATTTTTTAAAACTGTTTAAAAATGTGGGGCGCTCTGTCACGAATTGATTAAAGCGCCTAGATCGTACCAAAGCTTATCAAAGCTTAACAAAGCGTAACAAAGCTCAGCAAAGCTTGACTCAAAGCGTAGGAAAGCTTAACAGAGCTTGATTCAAAGCGGGGACGCCATTCTTCACGGTCTGTCACCACTTGACACGCTTCGTTAAGATGTCTCAAGATTTGTTACGATCTGGCATGAAGATCTGACACGAGGTCAGACGCTTTCATCAAGATCTGACACGCTTTATTACGTTTTGTTACGTTTTCATGAAAGACTCTCACGCTTTCCCACGCATTGAGACGCTTCGATCAAGGATTGACACGTTTTGTTAGGCTTTGTTACGCTTGGCAAGTTTCTTCACGCTCTCTCACGCTCTTTCACGCTTTCAAGGGCTAGGATGTAGTTATACAACAGGGAGACAAACATCATGTCTTCTTCAGATAGATCATGCTCTGGTTCATCTGGAAATTCTGGATCTTGTTGTTCTGCCATCGTGTTCTGGAGTCAAAGATGCAATGATAGTTTGGAACTTTTGCATCTTTATGTAGGCTCTGGAAAAAAATCGGCATGAAATCGGCGATCTTGACATTTTCCAGTGCGTAACAGAGCTGAACAGAGCGTAACAATGCACAACAAAGCTTGATAATCGTATCAGAGCTTGATTTGAAGCGCCATACTCGCATCACAGCGTAATAAAGTGTAATAAAGCTTATTAAAGCGTGACTTCAAGCGTAACAAAGCCTGATGAAAGCGGGACCACAGCGCGAGGAACCGTAACAGGTCGGGAAATAATTCGTCCCAAAGCGGCAACCAATTCGTATCAGAGCGTATCAGAGCTTATCAGAGCGTAAGAGATCGTAATATTTTTTGAAAAGTTAACAAAAATGACGACGCTTTGCTCGCCGATTTAAAGCGCGGCATTCGCCGTTGGTGTGAACCTAGCATGACTGAAATACACGTTTCAAAGTTAGATTTAAGATTGTATGACTTAATAAATATCGATTAGCGTGTCAAACAGTTTGGTTCCAGATCAGACACCGCGTCACGCGCCGTCAGATCAGGACCCAAACTTTTTTGTAAACGCGCTTTTTGGCGTCGTTGATAGTGAAGGGGTTCAAAACAAAAATTAATCACAAGTGTTAAAACATGACCATGTTCTACATTTGATTAAATAACGTTTTATTTCGTGTAAACGAAAATGAATAGCATCTTCTCCACTGTAGTAGTACCTTAACTTCAGTGTTACTTAATACATATCCTGGGACGACCATGTGACCGGTTTCTGCCGCTTGTGGGGAGAGGGCATACGTTGAGTAAAGTTTGAAAGCCTCTGTACTCCAGCGTCTGAAATGCACGAAACAAGAACGGTGTCACGGTAAATGATAGATGTCCCAAAAGCGTTTGTTTGCACTGACAAGCATTCATTGTTGCATGCCGACCTGTAAATATTACTCCCACACATTATTTAAAAATGGTAGATCTACACTCTGAAATTAGAAGATATACCCACACACCGAATTCCGTATCTCTAGCTGATGTGGTGTAGTAAGTAGGCTTCGGACTAAATGTTTGTATAATTGAGATCCAAAATCATTACAGTGGAGAAAACGTTATTCTTTCCCAATAAACTCGTTTACACTAAAACTGTTTGTTCCGATGCAAACAATTTGGAGCCTGATCAGACGCCGGGTAACCCGGCGTCTGATCAGGCTCCAAACTGTTTGCCACCAAGATAAACATGAATCATCAGAATTGTCCAAATTCCATATTTTTCTACGTTTAGTGCTTTGCGTTTGCGTACGTTTGCGTTTAAACGGGACAGAATAACGTATTCTCCACTGTACCACAGTGATCTGAAAATGGTTTGCTGCACTCCGCATCCAAACATGTACTCACACACAAAATTCGGTACCTGTCAATTGGTGTTAAAATAATTCAACTTGTAAAATTTGCTAACTGAGATAATGTTATAGTTACTTGACTGCATCCGGGTCATTTCCAGGAGCGTGTTCAATGTTTGGCCGGAACAGCCCACCAGCACCGGAACTAGTCGTCTGGTTCCCGAACCTGTCAGCATATATTGTTAGGATAGCGGATGGTAGTCGCCGTTTAATGTTCAGTGCTGTAGACAGTCCCACTATACCGGCGCCGACTATAGCGATGTTTACCATGGCTTACGATAGCTGGTTCCTAAAACGATATGATACAGAAAAGTGAAGAACACCCATGAGTTCAGTAAAGAAATAGATGGCCGTCGTTGGCCAACAACTGAGAGTTGACTACCTGGTCTGAAAAACAGTGGAGAAAACGTTATTTTTGCGTTTAAACGCAAACGAAACGCAAACGCATTGCACACAAATAAAGAAAATTGCAACTTTTTGATAATTCTGACTACCAGTTTTAATCTGAGTGCAAACAGTTTGAATCCTCATCTGACAACCGGTTACCGGGCGTCTGATCAAGCTCCAAACTGTTTGCAATGGAAATAATAGTTTTAGCGTAGACGCGTTTATTGGAAAAACTACGTTTTCTCTACTGTACATTGAACGTTGCATACGGGACACAAACTGCGAACCTAAGCAGCAAACAGCGGATGGCAATTGAACACGTTACAGAACATCACCGCCAGTAGAAGTGATAGTTTCTTTCGAGAGAAGCTTTTACTGTACACGAATTATATAATACGTGCAACAGATGTCTCACAAAAAAGGTGTTAGATTTATTCAGAACAAAAGTAATGTATGCAACAACCTTTCATTAGACATGTTCTTGCTCTTCATTGAAAAGGCAACGTATTTATGCATGAATATTAACTTGGTTATTTTCACTACCAGAAATAGTGTCACAGTCACCTCATTATCGCCTGTTTAAAAGCAGGTATTGATAAGAAAGATCAATGTTTAGAAAGGCTATTGAATGAATTTTGAGTCTTAGTCAAGTGAAATGGGGCAAATCGAATATATGACTGTGTTTGTGAAAACCTATGCCACCTGATGCCACCATGACATTTAAATGATAATGACCTTTGTCTACTATGACCTAAATTGTAGTGCGATCAAGAACTGCCCGATTTGAGTACACATGCCAAATATGAAGCATCTATAAATAGGTTCAACGTTGTGGCCAAATGTGAATTCAGACGGTTTTACCTCTTAATGATCTTGAATTTTTCCGGATATGACCCATAATGTACTGGGTTCAATGGCGTTTTGAGCTTAGGACACATTTCAAATATGAAATCGCTATCACATGAAGTTGACCCGCAAAAGACCTCAATACAACACTTCAGTATCCTAGCACACATATAAAGCTTTGTATTATGCATTGTTACAAACAACCCGTCCAAAACAAAATCTAGCCTTGTGATTTTTGACTAAAAGCATTAAGTCTAGAACATATAAAAATTAAACAGAAACAAACTTTTTTAAGTTTTGAATTCCCAGCATCAGTTTTTGACAAGCAGTTAACCTCCATATAAAATTGCATCATCCTTCAACAAATATTAAACTTTAAAACAACCCGTCCAAAATATCGTTTTAACTGGTGATTGGTAGGTAAAATACCTAAGTCCAAAGTATGCCAAAGTTGAAAACGAAACAATTGTAAACTTCAACAGTTCATAACTTCAATATCTTACCCCCAATGAAGCGTCACACACAGTTTCAAATCCCCGGTACAAGTATTAAGCTTTAAATAAAAACTTAAACAAAATTTAACTTTGGGTCACACTCACGCGCACGACCATGCTACTGCCCCGTGGGTATAGCATAAGCGCTGCTGTTCTACGAACAGGCGAGCTAAAAACTAACGAGATCTGATTTAAGACACTGCCACGACAATGCTTAATCTGTCAACGACGAATGAAGTATATGAATAGCTCAACGATGTTAGTTACACCCATGCCAACCAATACATTGTAACTATTCTGTTTTTGTTTCAAACATGTGTTCTACATTGAAGACTACTATTAAAGCTACAATAGTTGAATCCTGGTGTAGATATTTTAACAAATCTTTATCTGATAGAATATTCATTGACTCATTGAAAATCTTGAAGTGTGATGCTATCATTTAACACGACGATGTGTTTGTGAAATACTATGCCCCCTGATGTGACCATTCTATCTTTATCTGATAGACAATTAATTTACTCGTTGGAAATCTGCAAGCGTGATGCCAATATTTAACACGATGTTTTTGTGGATCAACATGCCCCCTGACGTGACTATGATCTACAAATGACATTGACCTCAGTCTGACATAACACAACTTATACAGAACACAGGAGTGTATTGAATTGTGTGCATATGCACAACGAAACGTCTATATTACATGTACATGTAGTTCAACAATTATGACCACTGTTAACCCTTTCCCTTATAGAAGCGACTTTTAGCGCATTCATTTTATTCATCCGCCAAAGAAAAAAAGTTCCAATCTATACAGTCATGAATATGTATCAGAAGGAATATTTTCTTAATTCTAGCAGGTGGTAACTTAAAGCAGGCTGAAAGTAAAGCAGAATGCGCATTAGGGCGCATTCTGCTTTACTTTCAACCTGCTTTAAGTAGTCACCTATTTTCAAAACTAGAAACAGGTTATTGGTTAAAGGGTTAAATGCATCCTATTTGACTTGTAAATTACCTTAACCTTTGTCGAACATGACCAAGTCAATACTGAGTCCAAGAGCTGCATTAGGTGAGGACACGCGTCAACTATGAAGTACCGGTATATCACATGTAGTTCTAAAATTATGACCAATGTAAAGCTAAGTCTATTTGACATTTAAATCGCCTCAAAACGATATTTACCTTTCTCATATATCGTCAACTTGTACTGAGCACAGGAGCTTTGTGAGTTGACAACACATGCAAAATATGAAATATACGGCACAAGTAGTTGCAAAAGTACAATGTATGACTAATGTTAACTTAGTTGACCTCTAAATGACAATAACCTTTGACCAAATTTGTACTGAGATCAAAGATGGATGAGCTTCACGGCACTGCGACACAGAACAGGTATTGTAACGTCGATGAAAGATGAGAGATGAGAGATGATAAGGGATACTGAGATGAGATGATGTTTTCAGGAAGATTATTTCAGTTAATCTTATTTGTTGCGAAGCAGCGCATAGGATATATAAACACCGACCTGCCTTCCGTTTAGTTTTGGGCAGAGGGGATAATCTCTGTCAAATAAACAGAAACATCCACTGATTGGTTGAATATGTATAACCACGAGTGAACATAAATTATCATTAGCGGATCTACATGTGTATGAAAGGATCTAAAGGATTATGAAATGATCTACATGTACATAAATATGAAATGACCTACATATGAATGGAAGGATCTACATGAGTATGAAATGACCTACATATGAATGGAAGGATCTACGATGAGTATGAAAGGATCTATATATTAATGAAGGATCCACAATGTACATGATTATGAAAAAATCTACATACGAATGGAATATTCTACGTGAGTATGACGCATTATATAGGAAACACAACATTGAAAACATTCGTATGTTCAGGCATAAGTGATAATTGAAAAACGATGGAAAGCTTGATCACGTGACTTCCATTAAGGATACGAATAGATGTGCGCCCTCTTCAGTATAGTAGTGATGAATTTTCCATTACGACAGAAAAAATACATATATACCCTCTTTCATTCTTTTCATAAGATATATGTGTTCGCCTAGACTATGTCTTTTTCTCATATAACATTTTTCCAATGCAATTCATTTATATTTTTCTGCACAATTGTTCATATTTATTTCCCTTTACCTAAAGATAAATAGTTTTGAATGACGATGTATACTGTCCGTAAACACAGCATCGCAGACAATACGAATGACCTCGCCGAGGTCTGTTCATGAATGCTGCAACTGAACTTGCAGGTCGTATGTCTGATGGTCTTTATACTTCATCAAACGGCTTATTGGCACAACCAACGGTACTGATTTACTCGCCGACCTCAACTCTTCTCGAGGTCTATACACGTCAAGCATATTGGCAAGTACTTTGGAGAATCATTGCACATGGCTTTGTATGTAATTGTCAGTATTCGGAACTCAATTCTGTGTTGAATTGGAAGACAGGGAGGATGTGATTAAACAGAGGAGTCCTGGTAATGCTGCGGGCTGCTGTATTTGTCACATGTTGTAGTTTGCGTAGTGTATTGTAGGGGATCTCATATAGTAGAGAGTTTCTGTTGTTCAGTTTTGATGTGACTGAAGAAATCAAGCGCCAGTTGTTTTGAGAACGAATTCTTTGACAGTATGATTTCAGTTTGCACGCAAGAGATACCGGTACTTAGTGAATTTGTAAAGACTTTTCGAGTTCTGTTGACTGGACTCTATGAAATTGACCTTTGTCTTCGCTAACACTTTGTTTACTTCAGCACACTGCTCTCGGTACAGTTGATGATCAATTGTGAGTTTTGAAAGTTTCCACTTTAATTACAGCTTACGCCTTAAATGTTTAACATCGTGGCGTTTCTGGGTATACCATGGACATAATGGTCTGATAGTTGTGGTCTTGGTGCACAGTGGTTGTCGAGGATATATGAGTCTGCCCACATGATTTTACTCATGTGATGAAAGGTATATGTAGAGGGGTGGCGTTGAAACTTCTGTCAATCTCTATTTGTAGTACATTAACGGTGGTCTAGTTTTGGACTGAAGGAAGTTGAGACGTAAACTCATACAAGAGTTAATGTTTGTAAAAACGTACTAGTATGTACTGTTTCGCACGAATCGGATACGAAATTCGGTCTGTAAAGAAGTGACGTTGAACATTCTGTTAATGTCTATATATAGTAACAATGGCCTAGTTTTTACCACTTGAAACGGCGAAACAATCTCGTACAAAAGGTGATGTTTGTCAAAAAGTATATGAAGTTTCTTTTGAATCGGAAAAGGAAAGCAGCATGCAGAAAGGTAACGTTGTCAATATCTATGTATAGTAACGGTGACCTAATTTAGGACCATATGAAGTGGAGACGCAACCTTGAACAATAGTTGTTATTTGTGAACATATATGTGAAGTTCCAAGACAATCGGACAAGGAATACAGACTGTAGTGAGGTGACGCAGTTGTGAGAAGTACATGTACAGTCGAACTTCGATAACTCGAGTTAAATCGAACTTACCCGAATTTCAAAGTTTTAACTTTGAAACACGGGTATGTTTAGCTTAACCGAGCTTGAAATAAGGCATATTCATATTTCGAAACATCGAATAGTTCGAGTTAAACGAGTTGGAGATATCGAAGTTCGACTGTATATACGTACATACATACGTACGGGGTGCACACATCCCTATATAAGATCGATGACTCGTTGTCAGGGTATAATAAACCCACGTCATATGTATGGACCTGGTAGAGCTTGCGGGGTCGTTACTTATGATGGTACAACTTGAAATTCGACCCTTTTTGCACATTCATTTGTATGTTTGTAGCTATCTTCTGATCATTATCATTGTTACATTTAATAGTATACATATGCTAGGTATTAAGTTTGTTTATAAATACAAAACAGTATAGCATTAGGTCAAATAGCGCGGTTCCAAGCTCTTGATCAGGATCAAACCTGTTTGCAATATGTTAATGTTTGTTGGATTTGGCAACGAAGGGTTTAATATGACTGTCACCTTTTACAAATGACAGTAGATTCAACTTTAGTTTACCTAAGCTATTAAGTGCAGTATGGCGATATCTAGGACTTTCAGTCCTTTGATCGTATCAAAATAACATATAGTAACATAATTATCCTACAACCTGCAAAGGTATTTATAGTGCATTATATTTTAACACCTCTCCTGCGGTGATATCGTTTGCTTGGCAATTGTCGTCTGCAACTTATTAAATTTAGATATATAAATTGTTTAGGTAAATAAACCTAAACACGAGTTTCAGACAGTTTGGATCCAGATCAGACGCCGCGTAAAGCGGCGTCTGATTTGGATCTAAACTGTTTGCAATAATCAGGAAAGTCGCGATCAGCAGGCAAAGGTGTATTACATAAACATTACTACACTCAAATGTGTTATTTAAGTTACCAAGTCAACAGCATCCATCCGGTACTCGAACAATAGAGTGTGTTAATCCAAAGGCTTTTACTTGTCTAACTAAAATCTACACACACACATATTTGTGTAAAGCGTCTATTCTTTACCCTTTTCAAAGCCCAAAAGTTTTACCCCATTCAACGCCATATTGTCGTCTGCTTCAATATTGTTGTCTGCACGATCACTTTAAAATTAGATTTAAGGTACTATGGCTAAAGAAATATCGATACCACTGCAAAATAGTTTGGATTCCTGATCAGACATCGCGTTATGCGGATTCTGAACAGGATTCAAATTGTTTTCAAAATCGACTTTATGCGACTTCGTCGATGAAAGGTTAAAGTCACAATAGCACTATGATAACGCAAGATAAAACAATGAAATTCATTCAGGAGCTTTGTGCTTAACCCTTTCGCTCTCAATGACGCCATAAAGCGCGTTTGCAAACAGTTTGGGTCCTGATCAGACGCCGCGTAACGCGGAGTCTGATCAGGACCTATACTGTTTGACACTCTTATCGACATTTATTAAGTCATACAACCTTAAATCTAACTTTGAAATATGTCTTGCAGACATCAATACTGAAGCAGACGACAATAAAGCGGTGAAGAGGTAAACGTCTCCCGAATAATTTCACCATGAAAGGATTAAACTATTTGGGTTTGTTGCCGCTTGTACATTATGTAGGCTTTAAGCTAGACATACTTTCGGTTCGTGCAATTAGTTTCTATTAATAAACAACAACCGGCTCATGGATTAAGTCACAAGAAGGAAGGTATACCGAGTCGCACGTATGTGTTTTATATTGCTAGAAACAAAGCACTTTGTTTTAAGCTGTAATAAAGAATTTGAATTTGAATTTATATGTGTGTACGTACCTATTAATTTTTCTCAGCGTTGTCGGTTGTTTCAAGGTTACTTCTGGCTTTTCAGTACGGGTACTTGTCCATACCGACTGAACACAGTCGTGCACGTAAATGAAAGTTGTCAATACTAAGTGACGATTTCGTAATACAGTACAGTGCCCCCTCTCTACAACGACATTCAATGGGAGACGAAAATTGTGTGCGTTGCTCGGAGGGAGTCATTATAAGGCGGGAAATTTGCTTAAATTTGCAAACAGATTGAATCCAGATCAGACGCCGCGTAACGCGGCGTCTGATCTGGATTCAATCTGTTTGTCACTCGTCATTAAGGTTTTTTTCGGTCAAAATGTATATTATGAAACTCTGGGAAAAACAGGAGACGACAATTTTAAGCAGACGATATTATATCAGTAAATAGGTTGGACATATAATTGTCTTGTTTGGGGCAAGAGCGGCAAGCGTTGTTGTTAGGAGAGAATCGTTGTTGGGGGTCGTTGTAGGGATGGAGCACTGTATCACCATAATTATGTATAGATATTAACCGCGCTCTACTTAATGTTTACATACTTTTATCTCTGTGTTAACCCTTTCACTACCATAAGCGACTAAAGTCGATTTTATTTGCAAACAGTTTAGATCCAGATCAGACACCGCGTTGCGTGGCATCTGATCAGGATTCAAAGTGCTTGCTATTCATATCGAAATTACGTCAGCCATGTTGCCTTAAATCTAGCCTTGAAACGAAATTGCATAAATAAATAATAATTAATAAAACAAATGTTATTATGTCGATAAAGAGGTAACATGCGTTTATCTGTATCTGTTTATCTCAGCTTAAATGACCGAACACATGGGTTGTCTAGCATATTCATTGCCTGTGTTTGCTATCTAAATTTATCAACTATAAGTACAGTAAAACCTCACTATTACAGTGGAGAATCTGTTATTCTTTCCCGTTTAAACGCAAACGTACGCAAACGCAAACGTACGCAAACGCAAAGCGCTAAAACGTAGAAAAGTACAATTTTTGGACAATTCTGATATTTCATGTTTATCTTGGTGGCAAACGGTTTGGAGCCTGATCAGACGCCGGGTTACCCGGCGTCTGATCTGGCTCCAAACTGCTTGCACTGCAAATTATAGTTTTAGCGTAAACGCGTTTATTGGGAAAGAATAACACATTCTCCACTGTACGACCTCTTAATAGACAGCTAGTTTAATGTATAATCAGAAAAGGTGACAGCTTAAAGTAAGGTTTCAGTGAAATAGAAAGCTCCTTTATGATACATGTATTTCTATTTTACTGTCACCTTGCTTTCAGAAGTAACCAGTCTTTAACACTGTTTTACTTACACAATTTATTGGTCGTAATAGAAAGGTTTTACAGTCAAGTTTCGATTACTCGAAATCGCTGAGCTCGAATTTTCTCGCCTTTCTACATTTTTTTTTCATAATTTCTACCTCACTTAAGGGCATTGACGCCCATTTCCTGCGACATCTAGCGGTTTGTACCCAAAACCGATAATTAAAGAAGCGTTATTCGACGAAATCGTGCATATTGGTTACCTCTCGTAGATACTTTCGGTTTCAAGCCCTCTCTATTAATCGCGAAATATAAACGTTAAACACATAAAATTGCACTTGGTAAATGAATAAGGCTAATAAATAAATAAATAAAATAAGGTAATAACCTAGGACTTCAATCGAAGTGAATATTAGCGTGAACCCGAGAATACATGTAAAAAGCCGCCTGCTTATTAAGGTTATTGGTATATGTATAAAAGTGCCTATAGTTTCAAACGAAGCGGTAGTAGTCCAGTGGTAACACTGTTTGACTACGGTACCAGGGGTCGTGAGTTTGATCCTCCGCCGGACCAGCGGTCTGACTAGGGGATTTTCCCCGAATCCCAGATGATGTACAGGAATGTTGTTGAGCAAGACATGTACCGCAAATTTCTCCTCTCCACCCAGGGATTAAAATGGGTACCTGTGAAGGGTCTGAGCCGGTACTGCGGCTGCTTTAGCGCCATATGTTAGAGAGTTCGAAGGCAAGTTGGCTCAATGATCAGGGGGTACATGTACAGTCGGCTGAGAGGTCATTCGGACTTAGAGTAGACTTTTACTGGTACTTTACTCTTTTTTTTTTTTTTTATAACATATGCTTTTATTTTATTACCAATTTCTGATTATTCACACCTAAAGTTTTTATTGTGTGAAGTTTGATCATTTTTACGGATAGATTTTGACTAAATAAATTAAGAAAATCTTGTATTTCAGGCAACAAACAATACACTTTGCATCATAATTTCAGTAATAGGCATCTCTTTTTAACTGTTTTAATGTTTGTTTGTGCCAATGATTACTTTACATTATTTCAGAAAGTTAAAACGTCAACTTTGTGATTCGGGTATGTTCGGCTTAAAGGGGACCAATTATCGAAGATAAACTTATGAAAAACGGTGTAGTTCGACTTATGAGAGTTCGAAGTATTGAGTTTCGCCTGTTTTATGTACCAGTCGAACGTCGATAACTCGAAATAATTTAGTTCGAAATAACGCGTATTTCTTCATTTTGATTTCGATAGCTCGAGCTGTGTTTGGTTGAACATATTCGTATTTCAAAGTTAAAATCTGCCTAATTCACGTTTAAAGTTTGAAGAAAACCTGGATAAGTTCGACTATAGCCGAAACAAATTTATTTTATATCAAGGAGCACTCATAGAGTTAACTATGTGCAGCAAAGAGAAGGAACGCGAACAAAGTTAAAGGCAAATAGTATGGCCGCTCAAGGTAATATTTAGTTATGTATGAAATACAGAGACTTTTAAGGTGCTTCTACTTTACCTCCATGCTGTCTTAAGCACCACCTGTTTTCTTAAACTACATTTTGCCACATTTAGAAGTTTAGATTCTAACGGTCAAAGGGAGACAACTCATGCAAATATTTGCATGAGTTGTCTTCATTTGATTATCACACTATTATTAATGTTTATATGCGTCTTTCTATTTTTCTATCTCAATAAACAAAATTATGCGGTCATACCTGCATTTGGCGACCAGGATAAGAATAGTTCTACAGCGCTCCCTCTCTACAACGACACGCAACGGGAGACAAGGGTTGCGTGCGTTGTTCGGAGGGAGTCGCTATAGGGAGGGACACTGGCTTACATTTGTAAACAGCTTAAATCCAGATCAGACGCCGCGTTTTTGTCACTCGTAATTAAGTGTTTTCCCCCGTCAAAATGTCTATTATGTAACCTTGCAAAGAACATCAGACGAACATTTTAAGCAGGCGACATTGAAGTTGTGAATAGGTTGGACACATTTGTCTAGTTTAGGGGAAGAGCAACAAACGTTGTTGTAGGGAGGGAATCATTTTTGGGAGGACTGTTTTGGTAAAGGAGCACTGTATATCTGTATAGGTTTGGATACATTTTAGCGTTTTAAAGTGGGTATCATATATCATTTTAGCTCACCTGGTACACAGTGCCAGGGTGAGCTATTTTGATTGTCCTTTGTCCGTCGCCTGTCGTCGTTAGTCCGTCCGTCCGTCCGTCGTCCGTCCGTCGTCAATAATTTCTTTAAATGACATATCCTCTTAAACTACTTAATGTATTTTACCAAACTTGGCAGGAATGATCCTTATATGGTCCTCTTTCAAAGTTGTTCCAATAGTTCCGATTCGTTGAATATCTAGGTCACAGGAGCTAAAAAGATCGTTTCAATTAAAAATCCTCTTATCAAAAACCATAAGGGTCAGAGCGTAGATATTTGACAAATCGAATCATCTAAAGGTCCTCTATCAAGATTGTTCAAATTTTACCCCTCGGGTAAAAATTGACCCCGCCACGGGGGTCGCCGATTAACATAGAGTTATATAGTGAAATCTTCAAACATCTTCTTCTTTGAAAGGAATACAGCCAGAGCTTTGATAGTTGGCACGGTTACACTTCTAGGGGCCCTTTACCAATATTGTTGAAATGTGTCCAGTCTGTCGCATGTCTAGGTCACAGGGGCTAAAATAGATTGTTTCAATGAAAACTTAAAAAAATCTTGTCAAAAACCATAGTACCCTGAGCTAAGATATTTGGCCAAAGTATCATCTACTTGTTCTCTATCAAGATTGTTCCCATTATGCCCCTTGGGTAGAAATGACCCTGCCCTGGGGTGCAATTTTACATAGAGTAATAGTGAAATCTTCAAACATATTCTTGTCTGATACAAACAGAGCTTTGATATATGGCATGGTGACACTTCTAGAGGTCCTTTACCAGTATTGCTGAAATGATTCTGGTCTGTTTCATATCTAGGTCAGAGGAGCTAAAAATAGATTTTTTTCTTCAAAACCTGTTACGGAGCAAAATACACAACTCCTATCAGGTTAATAAACAAATTATTCCCCTTTGGTGAAAAATGACCCAGCAGAGGGTGTCTATTTCCAGGTGAGCGATTTAAGGCCGCATGCGGCTCTTGTTATATAGCCCTATGTTATTGGATTTACATGTGTTACTCTCTATGCAGTAAACATTTATTCGGGTACCTATAATATTCATTTGTGATTTCAGTAAATTAATGCTTCAATAATATTTGTGAAAAATAGTGTCAAAATCGGAATGTAAGAACTGACTTTGAAAAAAACAAACAAACCTATTTGATATGTTCCCTTTATTGACGGATAAGGTGTTGGTTCATATGTTTGGTGCTAATTGCTCCTATTTTGTTATGAAAAAATATCTATTACCTAACAAATGAGGTTCGATGGGACCCCTATTTTTATTCCATATTTCTGCGAAACAGGGTATATACTAGCAACATGCAACATTTAAAAACAAAGAATGTTATAAAAATTCAAAAAAACTGTCGCGATGGTTTTTAAACATATTTGATTGCCATATATTTGTACAACCATATACCACAAGATCAAAATCAAGTTTAACAAAATACAACTTTAAGGTAGCTGGAGACGATCGATACTGCAAACGGATTTTTCTAATTAATTGTCGTGATTGATGATCACCCCCCCCCCCCCCAATTTTATAGCTGACGGATGAAAATGGTACACATCCCATCAGAATATGCCAATTTACAAAAAATATTTTAATTTTTTACGATTTTATAAGAACATTTAAAACAAGAAATATCTTTAAAAAAGATATTCGGCGGAATGAGTGGTTGAACTAAGGCTATATAGATGGGTGTGCAAAATTGAATGAAATTGAGGTTTTCAAAAGAATTGTAATATCTTGGATTGAAAAGCAAAAAATAAAAGTATACAATTGAAACAGTAACTTTTATTTAAAATGCAAAAGTATCATGTACAGAAATGCAAAACAAAACAATAATTTAACTCATATCCTAGCTACTGGTAGGAGATCCTCACATTAATCTATTGTTCTATATATCAAACTTTTCATTCATAGAGTTTCTTGAAACAAACTATAGCATACACAAATGTACAGATTCAACAGTCTGCTCTACTTCACTCTTGAAAATAATGATGAAACCACACAATTGTGTTTAACTCACTTGAGGCCATTTATATTTAATATTGCTTTTAATGTATGGTAAATGTGTACAAATAGTTAACAATTAAAACAAATTGGTAGTAAACAATTACAAAACACCTAGCTTCCTCTGTATTTCAGATGTCATCTTAAATTGCATCAGCCCCCAGTGTAGTAAACAGTCTGGTCTGTGTCTCTAAATTTTACACTCACGGCCATATCTGGGAAAACTGTAATTGGACATAGACCAGCCTACAGGGCTCCAGATAAGAGGGAGTAAACTAAACAAATCACATTTATTCACTCATTTCAGCACCAAACCCTATGGTGTTACCACTCATTTTGATTGTCTCGAAGAGACAATTCAAATGTTTAGTGACACCACAGGGTTTAATGCACAAATAAAGATTTTAAGTTTTGAAATAATTCCCTTATCTGGAGCCCTGGCTACTATCCAATCAGACTATTCAGTTTCAACAGGTGCTCTCAAGTCTAAATTTCTGATCAAATATAATTGGTTGAAATGTGTGGCCAAACAGAAAGTGTGGCTAAATATAAACCAGACAGCTCCGCCGAAAAATTCAAACAACGATATCAAAGCCATCTTTATTTTCTAACATGATTAAAATTGCCCAAAATACTCTTTATAAACATATCTAGGGATCCGTGTCTCAGATTTTTAAAATACCGCTTCAAACCTTTGTTATGTAACATCAAAGATTTTTTTACGGTTTACAGTCGACCACTATTACGTAACGCTTTATAACGGACCACTGGAGCTACTTATACAATTTCTGAGACACGGTTTCCTCGGGGAGATAAAACCCTTTCATCTGCTTCAAACTGCGAAAGTTAGGGGTGTTCAAAAATACCGCTTGCTTCAAATTATGTAATGCCGGAAACTCCAATTAACTGACTGATGTGAGAGAGAATTTGGTAACTTGTAGAAAATACCTTTATCTATCAGGATTTGTAAAAAAGTATAAAACGACAATTTTACCATTTATTTCATAAAACGCTACCTTTTTAAGAGCAAAAGGGTTGGGCTACAAGTTCTACCATTAGTATCGACCCTCCCTTATTTCACCGCAATATTGTCGTCTGCTTCAATATTGTTGTCGGGAATATCGATTCAAAGTTAAATTTAAAGCTGTACATTGTATGACTGATGACATTTCGAAACCAGTGTCAAACAGTTTATATCCAGATCAGACACTTACCCGGCGTCTGATCAGGATTCAAACTGTTTACAAACACGCCTTTTGACGTCATTGATAGTGAAACGGTTGCTGCAAAACATAAACAGTTCTCCTTCCCTACAACGGCCATCCAAACAACGACTCCCTCCTTACAACAACGATGTCCATGGTTCCCAAGACAAGTGTTTTCAAAGCTGCAGTATCGTCTGTTAAAACGTTGTCTGTTGTTTTTCAAACATAATAGACATTTTGACAGAAAAAAATGACGAATGGTATAGAGTTTGAATCCAGAGCCAGTAACTTTCCGCTGGTCGCATAATGCAGTATTTAAGATTACTACGATTTGAAACAGAATATTTTCTGTTTAAACGAAACTGAATGCAATAAATTCAATGTAAATGATGTTATTACACCAGTTCAGTAGCTGAAAATTATGCGTCTTGTTTAGTCCAAATTATTTGCAAATGAACAAAATTGAGGTTTTGTAACATAACGGTGATTGCTGGCAAATGAGATCCACTGTGTCATTAATTGTTGTATTTTCTTGTCTCACTCAGTGATATAGTTTTCTTTATAGGTGTTTGAGCATAGGAACAGTCATGTAATAGTGCATCATAATACAGTACCCTTACGGGTGTGTAAGATGTTTGGTGAACAGTAACACATAGTTTAGAAGTGGGCGTCTAGAGCAGGTGGCTTCATAACAGGGCTGCCATAAGTTGACATAAAAAATCCTAAGATTTCCAAATTTGCATTTTTCAAGTGCGATTTTACGAATCATACCTTTACCCTATAGGCTTTTTCTTTTGTTGACATGCGACTACTTTCAGCCTGCTTTAAGATACCATAGAGTGGGAAACAAATCCGGAGATTTAGAAAAAATCAGGAGAAATGGCAGCCCTATCATAAGTAAAACGAAAGCAAAGCAGAAACTTTTAAGGAGCTGTCTGTTTGACTTGCATGTTACTTAAAGCTGTCTTAAGCTTTCTTTAGTACAACATATTAGTCTGCATTTCAGTGATTTTAATTAAGGAATTTACTGTGAATGAATTGTTAAACGTTTGTTGTTCATCCACCGCTCGAATGAGCTGTGCTTAAATGTTCATAACATACTCAAGCAAATATGGAACAGATCACTCGCTTCAGCCTGTCAGAGTTATGTCAAAACTTTGGAAAGGTAGTCGTTTCGCTTTAAAAAAAAGAAAAAGCAGGCTTATAGACTATTTTAACCCTTTCATTCTCAATGCGCGTTTGCAAACAGGAAGGATCCTGATCGCTTTAGTGACAAAGCTTGAGGAGAGGGTATGATTGTTTACGGTATGTGCGCATTTTTAAATTCATTTGTTAGATTCTATTTTGACTATTTAAGTCGGAGAAACGGTTGAGGTATCCAAAATTATCCTGCTACTGGCTACTTGAGACATTTTCTGGCAAACAACGGTATCTTGAGAAGGTTAAACATTTATTGCATAAAAACAAAGTACATTGTAAACATATATTAATTACTAATATATAACATTTTATTTTCAAACATAATCATTCAATTTAGATACGAGGCCTCCGATCAGGATCGAAACTGTTTGCAAATATTAAAGTAGTCGTTCTCAAACAGTAATTGTGTAATTTTATTAAATTGAATAAGTTAATATATAGCAGTATCACAATTTCGATGATGGTCTTTCTAAGGCTTCTAGGACCATGTTCGCGGCCTCAACAGATGTGCCCCAAGACAGCCCAATACCATGGGCTCCGTGTCCGTAATTATGTACAACCTGTAAAAAATAAATATATATATTTAATATACTGATTGCTTTCTTACGCTTAAAGTTAAGATAACATTGTTCTTTCCTAAAAAACTGTCGCATTAATGCTAAACTATTTATTTCCATTGCAAACAGTTTGGAGCCAGATCAGACGCCGGGTGACTCGGCGTCTGATCAGGCTCCAATCTGCTTGGCAAGCAAATGAACAAAGAGCCAGAATTGTTTTGGAAGCTGTCATTGTTTACATTTTATTGAATTGTGTTTGTGTCTTTAAGGCGCTGTATTTTCAGCCTGCTGTAAGTTACCATCTTCTGGGATATACAATAGTTTTATGGTGCACATTAATGTCTGTATAGCGTGGAATTATTTTATTCAGCGGGAGAATGCATTTAAGGCTATATATTGAGTAATGTGCTGAAAACTTTTTTCAGCGGAGCTGCATGGTATCTATTTAGACCAACATTTTCAACCAATCATATTTGATTAAAAATTTAGGTTTAAGAGCCCCTACTGAAAACTGAATTGTCTGATTGGATAGTAGCCAGACAGGTCTATGCACATTTACAGTTTTACCAGATATGAATTGTGAGTGTAAAATTAAGAGACACAAACTGAATATTGCAGACTGTTTACTACTGTGCTGATTACATCATGCTTCTATTTTAAGATATGACATCTGCTGTCTTTTTATAGATAAACAGTGGTAGCTAGATGTTTTGTTATGGTTTACAACAAATTATTTTAATTGTTAACTATTTGTACAAATTTACTATACATTGATAGCAATATAATAAATGGTCTCAATTCAGTGAAACATAATTGTGTTGTTTCATCATTTATTTACAATAGTGAGGTGGTAGAACTTGTACAGCAGACTGCTGTTACATATTACATTATGAGCATGCACAGTAGTTTATTTAGTTACTGTTTGTTTCAAGAAACTCTATGAATGAAGTTTGATATACAGAAGAATAGTTTAATCTGAGGATCTCCTACCAGTAGCTAGGATATGGGTAAAATTATTGTTTCTGTACATTACAATTTTTTAGTCAGGTATGCTATATTTCAAATAAAAGTTACTATTTACTTTATTTTTTGCTTTTCAATCCAAGATATTGCAATTCTTTGAAAACCCCAATTTTCATACAAATTTGCACACCCATCTACAGCATTACTTCCACCACCCTTTCCGCTGAATATCTTTTTTAAAGATATATTGCTTGTTAGATAATAGTAACTTATTTAATTTGAGGAACAACTTACTATATACACTGGGAAATGCTTTATTGTTTCCCAATACATGCGTTATGCTTGAAACCTTATAAATGTCCATTGCAAACAACTTTGAGCCTAACACCAAGTAAATTACCTTTCCCCCGCACAAGTACCTTTAAGCATATTAGTTCTTTCACAGCCATTGGTGCAAAAAGTGACTTTGCAAACATTTTGATATACGCGGCCTCTAAATAGGATCCAAACTGTTTGCAAAGTCGCCTTATTGCGCCATCGGCAGTGAAAGAGTTCAACGTGTAAGAACAATGTCTGCCCTACTGTAACAAACGCATTGTTTGTACATGTATATATTATACCTGTATTGGTCCCTTTGCGAAATTCATTGTCTCTTTTTCCACTCTAATAGGATCTCGTTGAGGTCTCAAGTCAACCCACTCTGATACAATGGTAGCTCCCTTGTGCAAAACAAGTAAATTGAACTTAAATTAAACTTCCAGCTAAAAGAAGTTGTTTCAGTCTAAAAAAGCATATGTGAGAGCTAAATACTAGACATTTCAATTATTCAAATGGCAAATTTTAGCTTATCAACAGTTGCTGTTATAAATTAAGGAAACCCCTGTATTTAAAGATCAACATCCTCTTTTATTTTTACAGAATTGTCGTTTAACTCATTGAGCCCTAGTGACGCATATATGCGTCCTTTACCAAATGTGTACCTGTGACGAGTACAACTGTCCTATGCAAACAGTGAAGTACCTGATCAGAGGGCTCCTGCAGGAGCCCTCTGATCAGGGACTTCACTGTTTGGCATTTTGCAATTTATTACAAAATACAACCCTAAATAGTCTAAAATGGACCAGCCTTTATTGCAAATTGGAATTGTCCATTGGAAGTTTCAGGGTATAATGAGTTAAGGCACGTTGAATACGACTAATCTCAAAAGAGTCAACCAATGCAACAACGAAGTTGTCGACAAGGTTTCCTGAGACGTCGATTGTTATTGTTATCCTTTAATTCAAAACATTCAGAAGGCATTTTAAGACATGTACTTGTGTTCATATAAACTTTCAGATTCGAGACATTTGCAAACAGTTTAGAGACATAATTATAGAAACCAAGTAACTTGATCTAAACTGTTTGCTGATTAGACCTTTACTGTACAGATATAGAGAATAGTAAATTCCTGAATAAAACAGAAGACCGTTAGAAAGGAAATATTTATTAGCGTTAAAAGACTTAGTGTACAAACCTGTTCTTGCACTTACAATATACGAGTAATAGCTTGAGAAAACCAGAAATATTACATAGCAAAAGGAAACAGTGAAGGCCCAGACCAATCATCGAGTCGGTGATGCCGCGGTTGATCTGGGTCTACACTGTTTTCTCCTCAATAATCCTGATATTTAGACTGTATAGACTTTGTTCAGAGGCAAGGTCTGAGCTTAAGTCTAGGCATTGTCTACATTATTTAGCAGTGCAATACGAATCGGGGTTTCTATGTCTCACGACTCATTCAAATATGGCTAATATCAGTCATTTTTATCAAGTTCTATAGCAGTTATCTATTTTGTCATCTTTTAACACTGTGTGATTTCCTCGTCACTAATGGCATGCGTTATATATAATTGAACCATACTATGAGAAAACCTGTCTCATTGCATTTCAAACAGTGTTAATCAAGACCAGCCGCTGCGTCAAAGACGCGGCGGCTGGTATTGCTCTACACTATTTGACACATACATGCATCTAAAGCATTTTATGTAGCTGTATTATATATGGTATTCGGAAGTATAGACCAAACTCAGGTACAGAGTCTGGGATGGTCACGATGCTTGGACAGTACAATATTGCAATGCATTAAGACAGGTTTTGTCATGGCGCGGCTAATATATATTACTTGACACCCATCGTGTTTCAGTAAATGGTCTATCAACTACATGTATAGTTTGACTATGATTTCCAATTTCTGTATCTATATGAAAGATCTAAACATATGGGTAGATCTACCTTAAGAGCCGGCCAAAGCTTGAAGTTTCCTTCCAATATTGCTTTGGTATCTTTTGGATCTACTTCCCTACTAGTGTTCCCCTTCTCTCTGATGCCACCCAAGGCAAGACCATCGTGTCTGTCATAGAATATACAGAATAAGATCTCTTTTAGCGAAATGTCAGTAAGAAAAGGTCATAGTCTTTAATGCCACGTGACAAGCTCGATAGCTGGACCCTTTTAACCACCTTAGGCGACTTAATGCGAATTTTCAAACAGTTTAGATCTGAGATCAGACGCCGCGTTTCGGGCGTCTGGACTCGGATCCAAACTGTTGGACACTCGTATCGAACCTTTTCAGTCATACTGCAGACTACAGTATTGAAGTAGACGATAATATATCGATGAAGGGATAAAAACCTCACTATTTATTTCTAGCGACCAAACAGACAGAAGCTTTGGGACTAAATCCTTAATTTCAATTAACTCTGAAACTTTGAATGGAAACTTCTAGTTTCCAATTAATTCTAGTCCATGTTTGAATATTTCGGTTTGCTTGTTACAATTCATTGCAAATGACAAACATTGCATACACAGATCATAGGGCTCCTATAGGATCCCCACGAGGTCTCTGGTCAGGGTCCAAGCCGTTTGACACTACATATAATTTCAATATGTCTTAATTCAAGATAACTTAAATTTAAGCAGACGATAATAATTGATGACGTCATGGCAATTAAGGGGTAAAGAGCTTCTTACCGAGGAATGAAATAAATGTGATCATCTGTGTACATCCAATATTTAATCCATGGTGCCTTGACCTACAATGGAAAATTGAAAATACAGATGAGAACGCGTAATTCTTACCCGTTTAACCCTTTACTGCCATGGCGTCGTCATCAATTACAGCGTTCCCTCTCTACAACGACCCTCCCAACAACGACACCCTCCTTACAACGACCCTTGCCGCTGTTCCCCAAACAATACATTTCTGTCCAACCTTTTCATGGTTACAATACCGTCTGCTTAAAATTGTCGTCTGCTGTTTTTCTCAAAGTTACATAATTTTTACAGAAAAAAACTTAATGACAAGTGACAAACAGCTTGTATCCAGATCAGACGCCGCGTCACGCGGCGTCTGATCTAGATTCAAGCTGTTTGTAAATGTAAACCAATTTCCCTCCCTAAAACTCCCTCCGAACAACGAACATAATATTTGTCTCCCATTGGGTGTCGTTGTAGAGAGGGAGCGCTGTATAAAAAATATGTCTGTGTTAATTTTTCAAATTTATTTTCCAGTAAGTTTAATTTACGAAATGTTGAAATGAGTGTTAAACCGTTTGGATTCTGATCAGACGCCGCGTAACGCGTCATCGGAACAAGATCCAAACTATTTGCTAATAATTATTGCACAAGGTGTAATGCAGTGAAGGCGTTAAACGAAACTACAGTGTTCCCTCTCTACAACGGCCCTCCCAACAACGACTCCCTCCTTACAACGACCCTTGCCGCGGTTCACTAAACAGGACAGTTATGTCTAACGCCTTTACTGTTGCAATATCGTCTGCTTAAAATTGTCGTCTGCTAATTTTCTCAAAGTTACATAATACACATTTTGACAGGACAAATACTTATTGACGCGTGACAAACAGCTTGAATCCAGATCAGACGCCGCGTTACGCGGCGTCTGATCTGGATTCATGCTGTTTGCAAATGTCACCATTTTCCCTCTCTATAACGACTCCCTCCGAACAACGCACATATTTTTTGTCTCCCACTGGGTGTCGTTGTAGAGAGGGAACGCTGTAATTGCAACCACAGTGCATTGAAAAAGACAGGCCAATGTCTTGAAAATGTTAGCAATTTATTTCAAACAGAGGGACGTGCAGTTTGGAACCTGGACAGACGACGGGCTACCATCTGTCTGATATGGCGTCAAACTGTTTTCAAAAATGGAAAACTATGATGTCTTTATTAAACGCTTTCCTTGCCAAGTTAACCGTTTTACCGCCAATATATCGTCTGCATCGGTAGTGTCGTCTGCAATATTTTAAAGTCAGCTTTAGGGCTCAGATACGAGTGTCCAACAGTTCGGAGCATAATCAAACTGTTTGCAAAGTCGAAGAGTTTTAAGGACATTCCGATGTCGTTATAAAAAAAAATCAAAATACAACAACAAGCGTTTACCATTTGAACAAATGAAGAGAATATACTTTTTTTTGGACACCTTGTGGCCAGGTCTAAGCAATATATTTCATATGCAATTGTCATTTGCGTATATAAAGCATTTTTACTGCAGAAGAAGTGTAATGTAGAACATTACCAGCCTTCTGCAAAGAAAACAAATACTGATCGTTCATACCTACCCTTATCAAGTGACCTCGTATGGAATATATGGACTTGTCACCGACCAACTCTCGACTTCGTAATCCGGAACAGTTTACAACAACGTCATACTGTCCTACGAACTGAAATACAATAAAAGTCTCTCTTTCACAACAACTACACCGAATGTGAATTACTTGTATAAAAGACAGATGACAGATTAAAGCAATGTGGCAGTAAAAAGAAACGTTCTGTTTTACTGTAACCTTGGTTTATCCCTTTGAACCCTAGTCCCGCATATAGGCGTCGTTTTCAAAAGTATAATGTGAAAATTGCACTTGTCCTATGCAAACAGTAAATACCCAGATCAGAGGGCTCCTTACGGAGCCCTCTGATCTGGGTCTTCACTGTTTGTCATAATGCAAAACATTGACAAAAACAACCCTTAAAAGTCAGAATTGGACTAGACTTAAATGGAAACTGGAATTGTCCATTTAAAGTTTCAGGGAGGAAAGAGTTTACTATACAATAACTGCTGTGGATAAGACGTTACTCTATTCCCGTTTAAGAAATACTAAATGCAAATACAAAACATACACATTACCAGCTTGCGGTGCGATGCAGGGCAATATATTCAGCTCTCGACGTTCTTGGCGGAACTAACCGATCAGTCAAGCGCCTTGGTGCGAGTCTGATCGGTTGTTTCCGCCAAGAACGTCTAGAGCTGAATACAAAGCCTTGTAAGTCACCGTCAACTGGTGATGTGTTTATAACATGCCTTCAATATACATCAGCAACAAGTAAATAGTTATTTAGATTTTTTTTATATCCAGAAACATTCAATATTTGAAGCAGAACAAGAATTCTTTTATGCCACAACGTATAACGTGGAACTTGTAGATTTACGTAGATTCCATACATGACGTCACGCTTAATCGAAAACGCGGTCGGAGTAAAATACAAACAGTAAAATACAAGAAGTAAGATGAAGACTCTTATATTTTTCTGAACAGATACACGCGGAAATGCTCGATAACAAAAGAAGGCATATGCACGAGTAATAAAATAAAATGTAGACAACTGATAGATTTTTCAAATATTGACAATTTGTTTTAGTATGGTGGTAACTTGTCATTGTTTAAACACAAATGCGTTAAATGGAGCGAAAAACGTCGTCTTCACTGAAGATACAGCATAGATGAACATTTATTTAAAACGGCAGAAGAAGGAATTCGAATCGGTTTGAATATTGATACAGTTAAGAAAACGTTATTTTTTTCACATATTAACGCGTTTACGCTAAATCTATTATTTCCATTGCACAAAGTTTGGACACAGATCAGGCGCCTGGTTACGCGGAGTCTGACCAGGCTCCAAACTGTTTTTCACTCAGATTAAAATACGTAGGATTGTTAAACAATTGTCATTTTCTACATTTATTGCCGTGAATGCGTTTGCGTTTTGTTTGCGTTTAACTCTTTACCTGATAGCCTATTTCTAGTATTGAAGATAGGTGACTTCTTAAAGCAGGTTGAAAGTAAAGCAGAATGCGCCCTTAGGCGCATTCTGCTTTACTTTCAGTCTGCATTAAGTCACCATGTGCTAGAACATCGCACATATTCCAAATAATATATATTCATGACTGATTGAATTGGAACTATTTTCTTCAGCGGAGGAATAAATCATATGCGCTAAAAGGCGCTTCTATAGGGGAAGGGTTAAAAGGGAACGAATAACATCTTCTCTATTGTATGTGTGAATGCCAACAACGTCACTTTAAAAATATTTTAAAAGACGAAACACGATTTACAGTGGAGAATCTGTTATTCTTTCCCAATAAACGCGTTTACGCTAAAACTATTATTTGCAGTGCAAACAGTTTGGAGCCAGATCAGACGCCGGGTAACCCGGCGTCTGATCAAGCTCCAAACTGTTTGCCACCAAGATAAATATGAAATATCAGAATTGACCAAAAGTTGTTCTTTTCTACGTTTTAGCGCTTTGCGTTTGCGTACGTTTGCGTTTAAACGGGAAAGAATAACAGATTCTCCACTGTAACTATTTCCCCTCAAGTCATTTTGAAAAAAGAATGCAAACAACGCAGGATGATCATCTATTAGAATACAGTTAAATCCGGTAATTTGTACCGCTCTATTCGTCCTCTCAGCAGTACTCAGCTGTTTGATGTTCTAATATCATTATCTTAACTTGTTAACTCATATATTGTTTCTAATTTTGCAAACGAGTTACTACTGATATTAAAGAGGATTGAACGTAAAGCAGAATCAGTCATAAGACGTACACAGCTTTGCTTTCAGCTTGCTTTAAGCTATTACCTGCAAGAATACAAACACTATTTCTTATGTATATTAATGACTATATAAAGTGGAACTATTTATTTTGGATAACTCGAAATCTCTAGCTTTAGTCGCTAAAACTTTTAACTACTGGTAAGTTCGATTGAAGCGTACACGATTCGAAATCCAGCTGAAGAAATGTGGGCCAATTCGACATTGAAACAAAAGTGAGTTCGATTAATCAGGATTTACTGCAACTTAAAACGTCAACCAGACCACATATACCTCTTCTATGTTTTTCACTGTTTTGTTGATAACGGTTCCACCTAACTCTTTATATCTGAAATAAAAAACAATAAAACTGTACAAACAATCTTCTTAATTCACTAACAAGGCTTTTATTCCTTGACTTCATGTCCTACAGGTGACAACTTAAAGCAGGTTTGCACATTCTGCTTAACTTTTAGCCTGCTTTAAGCTCCGATCTGCTAGAATATAGAAACAATTTCACATGTTGCATATTCAATATTGTATCAAATTGAGCTATTTTCTTAATTAGGGGAATAAATTAAAGGCGTAAAATACTCGTACGTATCTATGGAGATATAGAGGACTAAAAAGAAATAACTAACTGAAAATTGAAACTGAAACTGATTACTTTAATTATATGCATATTTTTACACATTGTGTATTCAATGACGTTGTACAATGATATAAATAAAAATGGACAATTAATACAACCGAAATACACATAGCAGTAATGTACAGTTCTGAGCTTACCTAATCATAAGCCATGGTAAATAAAGACTCATGTCAGCTATGGCAGTTGTTACTTGATACCCATATCTAAAATACAAGACACGTGTATTCAAAGAATAACTGATGTGTTTTGCGGTTTATGGGATTATAAACGCCTTAGCTAGGATATGTCAGTTTCGTAAACGCTTGAAGCGCGTTTACGATAACGTTACCCAGCCAAGCTCATCAAATAAACCGCAGAAAGCCGTCGTTTATTGCTATATATATATTTTTTATTTTTATTTTTCCTTGTCAATTAAAAAGTTAATCTATACTAGATTTGTTTTTATATTCATGCATATACAGTGGGGAATCTGTTATTCTTTCCCGTTTAAACGCAAACGTACGCAAACGTACGCAAACGCAAAACACTAAAACGCAGAAAAGTACAACTTTTTGACAATTCTGATAATTCATCTTTATCTTGGTGGCAAACAGTTTGGAGCCTGATCAGACGCCGGGTTACCCGGCGTCTGATCTGGCTCCAAACTGTTTGCAGTAAAAATAATAGTTTTAGCGTAAATGCGTTTATTGGGAAAGAATAACGTTTTCTCCACTGTATCATATACCGTCCAAATATGTTGGCGTATATTATTCCCGTTGTAATAGCCATTCCAGTCTCTAAATATGGTATGAAAATTAGTCCAAAAGTATGTAATGTAAATGCACGACAAAATCAAATTTTTACCTACTAGTAAACTGTCTCTCTGTGCTTAAAAAACCTTACAAGACATTAAAAATAAACAATGCAACTAGAATATATATTATCAAAGCACATTTTAAACCTTTAGGTCGTGGATGTGTATTTTAGCCTAATTACACACAGCGACGCGATAGTAACCAACGGCTGGTCGCTAGAATGTTTACGCTACGAACACTGAAATGTTTAGGCTTCAGTCGACACTTGGTAGATCTACACAAGGGTTTCTTACTATAAAGATCTAATAGGTGACAATATTATTTCTTTACTGTATTCAAGCAAACTTTCTCGGACTGTAACATGAAGTGGGCCAAGGAGTTTCTCGTCGGTTTGTTTTTAGTTTCATGACCGTTAAACCTCTCTAGAGTGATCAGTCAGTTAGGAAGAAGAGTACGTGATCTTTACATGGCGGTGATATCATACTGCACGACGAAAGTAATGCCTAAATATCCTGAAGGAGTTTTCTGCATTACGTCCACCCTGCATGAATTTATCACCTGTGATAAAATTGATAGTAGGAATTATTTTGAGCTGTCGCTCAAGTGAGGTTGTAGTAAATTCAGACAAATACCAATTATTAAACAGTCAAATCTCGATATCGTATAGGTACATACTTCATTAATTATTATTCATCAATAATTCGACCATGCTTCAGTGGAACTTAATTCGAAGTTAAAACGTAATAAGTACGTGCTAATGTCGAATTATGGGTTAGTTCAATTGCCTAGCAAGAAAAAGCAATGTTTCAGGAAAGTTTAATTAGCCAATGATCTAGGTCTATACTGTTATCAAAAAGTCAATATTCAAATAGAACGTTCAAAGAATATGCTAGAATCTCAAGACCAATAACATGTGGCTTAAACTAAAATCCACAATGATGTTTAGTAAAATGTGGATGTTTCTACCTGTAGTTTACGCCAAGTGACTTCAGCTCTCCCGATGTCAACTCACGAAAGCTATACACCAATTCTTTATAAAGAGGATTCTGTAATGAAGTTAAAAAAAAGTAAAATGTATTTGAAACAATTCAAATGTTTTGTAGTTGTTGAAGCAGAAGAAGATGAAAAATACAAATAACAACACAATCAAAAACAAGAAGCTGAAGAAGTTGTAAAAGATGTAGTAAAATAACAAGAAGAACACGAATAAGACTATGAACAAGCACAAGAAATATAAGAAGGAAAGGAAGAATACGTCGGTTTTTGCCATCTGTGGGCATGAACAATGTTAGAAGCAGTAGTGGAAAAAGTGGAAATAGTAGAAATAGTAGAATTCGCAGCAAAGTAGAATCAGCACTTGTAATATTATTACTAATAGAAGTAGTAGTACAGTGGAGAATCTGTTATTCTTTCCCAATAAACGCGTTTACGCTAAAACTATTATTTGCAGTGCAAACAGTTTGGAGCCAGATCAGACGCCGGGTAACCCGGCGTCTGATCAGGCTCCAAACTGTTTGCCACCAAGATAAACATGAAATATCAGAATTGTCCAAAAGTTGTTCTTTTCTACGTTTTAGCGCTTTGCGTTTGCGTACGTTTGCGTTTAAACGGGAAAGAATAACAGATTCTCTACTGTATGTGTACGTAGTAGTAGGAGTAAAGGGTAGTAGTTTAAAATGCATAAAACGGACGACTTTATCATGAATAAGAATGCGTGAAAATGTGTTCTGCTAAGATAAATGGTTAATATATTCGCGAACCTGTAGATACCGGCACATTTACTCAGACTTGCATTTACCTATTTCAGCAAACCAGTGACTTTGTTACAAACCTTTATTGGTGTGTTGCTGAGTACATATCCGGGTAAAATCATGATGCCCGTATCTCCGGCTTCCGGTGATTTCGCCAAACCAGAGAAGTGTTTAAAACCGTCTATACTCCATCGTCTGAAGTGATACTTAAATTGTAAAAGCAGTCACATTTGTTCCAAGCAGTCAAGCAGTCAATCAAAACAAGATTATCTAGTAGCCTTACAGTCTTAATAAATTGGACAAAAAAATCGGTACCCTACGTGCTGCAATCGGTTATTTCGTCAACTGATGATAGGTTCCTAACCATACATAACCCTTTCACTGCAAAATATTTCGTGAGATTTTTACCTTTTCATTGTCGCCTGCTTCTATTTTGTTGTCTGCAATATCGTTTCAAAGTTAATTTTAAAACAGTATGACGGACAAATTTCGAAACGAGTGTCATACAGTTTGGATCCAGATCAGACGCCGCGCTACGCGGCGTCTGATCAGGATCCAAACTGTTTGCAAACGCGTTTTAAGCGTCATTGAGAATGAAAAGGTTAAGCATGTTTCGGAATGTGCCGACTGTCGATAGCTTGGTCATTACATTTCGTTTAAAAGCAGTATGACTGACAAAAATTCGATACGAGTGTTATACAGTTTGTATAAAGATCAGAAGACGTCATCCGTTTAAACGCAAACGAAACGTAACGCATGGTAATAAAAAGTAGAAAATGGAATCATTTTGGCAATTCTGAATATTCACTTTAATATAAGTGGCAAATGAAATAGTTGAGAGTCTAGTGAGGCGGACGCCGGGTTCCCGGCGTTTGATCAGGCTCTAAACTGTTTGCAGTGGAATTAATAGTTTAAGTGTAAACGCGTTTAAAGGGGAATAATAACGTCTTCTCCATTGTAACCTTTTCACTGCCATTATGGCGGCATAACCGTTTAATGACTTGTTTATTGTATACCTGGTTCAAAATCAACGAATATGTAGATTGTTTGAATGTTTTTACAAATTCAAATTCAAATTCAAATTCTTTATTACGCTCAGTACATGTTTTCACATGAATACATGAGGTTAATTGAAGGTGTAATACAAACTAAACAGGTAATGAAAGAGAACTTTAACAATTAAGTATTTTAAAGATATTAGCTACAGGCTCAGGTGGGAGAACTACAATGAAATTTACAATTAAACCGCCGTTCGCGGCAATGGTTGTAAGTTTTGTAAGTTGCAATAAATAGATTTGAAATAGATAAAAATAGATTTATACATCTGTAGGGACAGTTTATTTCCAGATGAGACACACGGTTACTTAGCGCCACAGCTAGTTCCAAACTGTCCGGCACTTGCGACTTCGAAAACTTGAAAACTACAGCCGATATCGTAATATAAGCGCGGCCGTTATAGAAATCAAATGACGTCATCTTCAACGAACGTTGGCCATTTTGAACGTTACGTTGCTAACGTTTTCACGTTCATAAATTCTGTTGCCCCCCGGGCCAATAACCGGATGCAGTCCAAATAACCTGTAATTGGACTGCATCCGGTTATTGGCCCGCTCAGCAAGGGCGTATTGCATTGTCATCAAAGCAAAATCTGTTACTATTTATAGTAAGGTATACAATAAACTGCAATAACATGGCCTTCTTGCATATTTATCGCCCTCTTTGATGCCCAAGGTTGAACATTTTAGACAATTTATTACGGAATGTATATGATTGCCAAACAGTAACACACGGCGTCCGATCTGGATCCAAACTTTGAAACAAACACTCGATGTTTCTTAGAGTCTAAAACAAATAAAACGCATGACTATAAACTAGTTAGCTGTACACCATATTTGGCCACCAATGTTTATTTAGTAAATGATGTCAGGCGTCTATTAAAACACATACATTTAAGGATGTCGGCCTGTCTTTTTGAGCATTATGAAATTTCCGAAATATTTTACGAACTCATTTTCCGAAAAATGTTAAGAACTTATTTTTGGTGAATGCATACAGTCATAAAATACTATTTTCCCGGGAAAAAATTGGATTTTCGTTCGGGACGGGACTATTTCAGTTTTATGTCCTATTCGTAGTTTACAGCATACACCGTTTTCATAGGTAGGTTGCATTTTGTTACATCCGATTTCATTTCAATTTCTCAGAATATAAGCATGAAATTTTCATGGTAGTACAGTTTTAGTATAAATTATAGATAATTCAATAGATCAAATGATATTTTTTGGAAAAAAAATATTTTTGGTAAAAATAAACCAAAAAGTGAAAAAATGGATTTTTTTAATAAAATGATCTATATCTTTTTTTAAAGATCCGGGACCCTGTGTTTTTATTTGCTATTTCACTAAAACTTTATGTTTGCAAGGCTAAAATCAACAAATAAAAAATTTGGTATTTAGTTTGCTACAATTTGTAGGGCAAGTTTCACTGTGCCTTTTTCTCCCATTATAACAAAGTGGGTGGGGTAAACTTTACTCCTTTCCGGTGAAATCAAACATTTTTATTGTGGATCTTGAAAAAACTTTATTTTCAGGGTTTATTCTTACTATGGTAATATAAATTAGGATACATTTTGTACAAATAGATTGTATAAATAAAGTTTTAAAACCCGTAGTACAAAAAAGTAGGAGTTTTTGTGAAGCTTCAATTTTAGGGGGGTAGCCTTGAAAAATCTCAAATTGTGAAAAAGAATGGTCCGGTACCCCCACTTTTTTCACGAGTTTTGTCATAGAAACGAATTTTACTGTCTGTATGCAAAGTTTGAAGAATTTAATAATTACTTTCCAAAGGTGCACCTACCCCCTTAAGTTAACCCGGCCTCTGATCTGGCCCCAAACTGTGTGCAAATGGAATCATTGATTTTGCACTAACATGTTTGTAAGAAAATTAACTGTTTGCAAAAGAACTCATTGTTTTAGCACTAACATGCTTGCAAGGAAAGAATAACATAGATTCCACAGAACCTGAGTGTAACAAGATCTACTCCGGGCACGTGCTCTTCATTGGGACGGAAAAGGCCGCCAGCGCCGGAACTAGTGGTCTCGTTGTCGAATCTGTCGGCAATCACGGTAAGTCGGGCCGACGGAAGCCGCTGTTGGATGTTGATGGCTGTGGACAAGCCAATGACACCTGCCCCAACGATTGCTATGTTTGCCATCTAAAATGCAATTTCAGTAAAGAGGTATTGTGTTGATAATCCCTTCTTCTGGTAGAAGAGTATGAAGACGCCTTTAGAAAACAGTGTAGACCAAGATCAGATGGCCCATGAAAGAGTTGTCTAATCAGGGTTTGCGCTGTATTGTTATAGGATCTATGTGACCGAGGTCTGCACTTTTTCCCTGAAGGAGATTCTTTCTTCACTCTATGAGACAATGTAATAGTTCAGATGACAGATGTTCATAGTGGGTGGAGTTTTACAGTGGAGAATCTGTTATTCTTTCCCAATAAACGCGTTTACGCTAAAACTATTATTTCCAGTGCAAACAGTTTGGAGCCAGATCAGACGCCGGGTAAACCGGCGTCTGATCAGGCTCCAAACTGTTTGCCACCAAGATAAACAAAAATTATCAGAATTGTACAAAAGTTGTTCTTTTCTACGTTTTAGTGTTTTGCGTTTGCGTACGTTTGCGTTTAAACGGGAAAGAATAACAGATTCTCCACTGTATATAAGAAATTAACGACGGTCTCTGCAGTTCATGGGGTTTAACTCAAAGGGGTGCACGATAAACTTAGCTGGAAAAGCAAAGGGTTACTTCCATTAACAGCAGAAAGATGTCGTTTATTGCTTATATTGTATTTTATATTCAACTTATATTCGTAAAAAAGTGTATTTTTACTAAATTAATATAGACTATTGTATACCGGCAAAATAAGTATCGTAGATGTGATAGTTTCTACGGTCTCTATATGGTACATGTACGAAACATAGCCCTAAAATATGCATTGTAATTGTATAACAGATCTACGTTTTTAATATGTATACCTTCTCTCTGTTCTTTAAAAAGACTAACAAGACATTGCAATTAAACAATGCAAGCTGTACGAGGGTTGTTATTTAAGTTCGTAGACATTTTTCCTTATTTTTCTACGTCATCAATTATGTGGTATCTAATGGTATATTATTGATATAAAATGCCTTCTTGCTCCGAATATACTTTATTTTTTCAAAATAATTATTTGCAAGTGGTAATAAAATGTCTCCATAGCAACCTATGTAACGCTTCCCGGGACACGCCATTTTCAATTTTGTTTCGTCCTAAAAGTATTCCCATAACTTTGTCATTTGACGTAAAAATTCAGTGCAAAAGCGTACGACACAAAAACAACATTATGACGTAATGTTCCTGAAATTTGAAAATAATACGTTTATGCATCTCGTTTTGACAAGACTTTAATCTATCGTCGTAAGCATTTTGTTTTAATGAAAATGACGTTAAAACAGGTGACGTCAAAACAAGAGTGTTGATAAAAGTGTGTGTTCAATTAGGGAAATCACCTACAGTCTTTAAACATGATTCGGAAAACTAATATGAAATTAACTTGTTGTCTGGCACTTGTTTTCAAATGGCATCGACGGTTTAAAAAAGGACAAACATCAGTTAAAGAGAACGTACTATGCGGGCATTTTGGAACTGTAAGGCAAACATTCATTAAATTTGACTAAATGAACGAATTAGTGAACAGATCAAAGAATATTGTGTCAACCTTAAATGAACTGGGGTAGACAGACACATATGACAAATGGGTAAAGCACCATGAGAAATGTATCCAACACACTGGAAATAACCTTATATCTATTACCTATTGTCAAATGAAATGTTCTTACCGTAAATATAGAAACAACCCAAGAATCAAATCCGCCGAAAGCGGCCAGCTTATCGAGATCAAATTAAATGTTCATACCTCTCCTTCTTTATATTTATATTCGTACTTAAGAAACCTTTGTATCTGGATATATCAAGTAACGATCGAAACCTAAAAAATGAAATGTTCTGTTCTTACCGTAAATATAGAAACAACTAAAAAGTCAAATCCGCCAAAAGCGGCCAGCTTAGCTTTTCTCTGTACCCGTACTGACTGTGGTGTGTTTTGAATTTCCACTTTCTCTGTAAGATTAGTCAAATATTCTTTTAGCCGAGTCGAGAAGCCGGCTTTCTTGTTTCTGCATGACACAACTACGAGCAGTTTCTAAATAGTATGTCAGTACACAGGCCAAATTATCATAATAAATGTTTAACCCTTTCCCTGATAGAAGCGACTTTTAGCACATGTATTTTATTCATCCGCTGAAGAAAATAGTTCCAATATAAACCGTACTGAATATGTGTCATATTTAATACTTTCCTTATTCTAGCTGGTAATAGCTTAAAGCAGGCTGAAAGTAAAGCAGAATGCGCCTTAGGGCGCATTCTGCTTAACTTTCAATCTGCTTTAAGTAGTCACCTATCTTCAATATTATAACTAGGCTATCAGGTAAAGGGTTAGGATGGTTAACTTTCACAACACCCATTTCTTCATTTTAGCATATTGTATGTATGCATGTAGACGTTTGGTCTGTAGGTTAACATAAAAACCTGAAGGTTCCTCCAGAGTACATGATGTAGACATTATTGTAGAAAGAAACAAACTTAACTTTGTTCCAAAATTCATCTACCTTGGATGCACAGTTGCTTGGACTGATGTTGAGATACAGAACAAAATAGCAAAGGCTTGTGAATCGTTTGGCAGGTTTCCTCAGATACTCTGGAACAATCACTATGTCTCAAGGAAGGTGAATTGCAATATGTACAAATCAGTTGTGATTTGTATACTCTTGCATGGAGCTGAACCCTGAACATTGCATAGACACCATGTGAAAATGTTGCATGTTTTTATGGTGTGACTTATTCGATCCAGTCTGAAGATTTCTTGGAAGAACAAAGTTACAATAATGGAATGCCGATATTGGATAAAACGGTACTGCCGTCCATGGAAGACCTCCTGAGCAGGAGGAATTGTCGGTGAACTAGAAAGTGGACACCTTAGGATGAAGTCACTGGACAAATTTCCAAAGCAGATCCTGTTCTCATTGCTTCCAGTTGGTCAAAGAAGGAGAGGTAGCCCTCGTCTGCTGTATCAGGATTCAATCCAGAGAAACTTGAAGCAGAGAAATAGCAAGTTGGATTCCTGGGCCAAACGGTTACAACAGGTAAATGAATTGAAAACAACAGCGAGGTCAAAAGTCTTGTATTTCTGTGTACATATTGTCTGGCGTCTGATCTGACTTCAAACTGTTTGCAATGGAAATAAATGTTTAAACAAAAAAACGCGTTTATCGAGAAAGAACAACGGATCCTCTACTGTTTTACAACTAGGGGGATTAATACCCTATATGCTACGGTCCTATTACAGAAATAATATGTGTCAGGTTCATGTTGATATATAAACTCTACATGAAGCAAAGAACAACCTTAGTTGGATTGGTATAAAGATGAAAATAAATTTAAGTAGAATTGGATTGAATATATCTGAGTATTGCACAGGAAGGAAATTACCGGTGCGTTCAATAAAATGTAGGTGTGGTTCAAAGTACCATAACATTTATATATAAAGATCAAAGGCAAAGTGACCCAAATGTGGTAATCAACGCCCATTCTTTTAAAGAATGCATCCACACAAACAACAAATTTTGTATTCATAGGAAGTGTAAAGTATGAGGTATGCTCCAAAATGTTTGAACTTTTCTAACATAGAGGTCGAGGTAAAAAAGAGGATTGTTGAATTAAATACATGTATGGTCTTCACACCTCCATGTCAAAGATTCATCCACACACACACTTTGGTATATTGGTATATCTAAGTACTGTTGTGTAGACGTTTAACTCCGGACATATTCTGTAAACTCTTTTCTTACACAGGAGGGGTCATGTGTGAATACTAAGGTCATGGGAACACATCTTCCAAAGATGCATCCGCACACTAGATGTTGTATTTCAAGTTCATTGGTCTAGGGGAATGCCAAAGGGACTTATAGTTATAGGTCAAACAAAAAGATATGGAACATTGGGTGTAAAAAAATATATTGATGCTAGAAGTTTGAACGTTGCGCATGATAAGTACTTCTCATCATGCTTCTTCAATATAGGAAATTCCAATTGAATTGCATCAGTAGAATTGAAGTAATTGGCCACACAAGAAAATATGAAAAAGGGACGCACCCATAAAATCTCGCATTGTGCATGATTCTCTTGTCATTGTTGATCTATATGTGACATTTCAACTCAAATTAATGAATAGAACACAGGCTATTTGCCGGATAAGGTAAAATGGAAAAGGGAGATAACTCCAAATTTATTGACACTGAAGTGATGGATCTTGTGAAAAACACTCTTCTTACCATGCCTGTTCCAAATATGAATTTTAATTCAAATGACTCAGTAGGACAGAAGTTATTGACCGGATAAGAACATTTGACCTTGTGCATGGCATTTATGGCCGGCGTGCATGTACGAACTGTGTAGCTTAAATTTTAACTGAACCAATAGAACATGCGTCATACTCTTGACGAAAAACCGGACGAACGGCTGGACATGCGTGAATTCTTGAAGTAGGGATATAAATATGTGGTTCGTTTTAAGAGAGTGTATAGGAATAGTAATTGCATATTTTACTTTGATACGTATAGGTAACTTCGCGTTTTAATATATTCCGTTGATATACATACATGATAATGATGTTCGTGATTGGAATAAGAATACGATTATACTAAATTCTAGACTAATGATATACATGGAGTGGTAGTATACACTATCAATATGGTACATGTATAGATCTTTGTCCCCTGACTTGAAATATAAGCAGCGTATCCTTTGAAATCTGAACTTCTTGAGAGGGAGAAGTCTCTGAAACCCGAGCAAAGAAGTATGCCACAGCAATATCATGTACTTACTCAACAGTCAGTTAACACTGCCAGTCATACTGCCTTTAAAAACCTATGTTTGAAAAAGAATTACAGACAACAATATGGAAGGAAACGATACTATGGATAGTTAATGGATAAAATGCCATTGAAAGGGTTAATTAAGCGAGCTCTGATGACGAGTGACTGCTTATTGCATGGAAACAGTTATGCAGAAAGCCAATATGCTGTCAGCATTATTGGTTTTCTGCACTAAGCTGTCGACTGGGACTCGACCAATAGATGCTGGGGTCCATTTCACAAAACTTCGTACGACAAAGATTGGTCGTAAGTCAAAACCTTTAAATGCATTTAATTTTCGATTACTCGATATAATCATATCTTGTGACACTTCTTTGGAATCGTTTGTTAAAGACGATTCCAAAGAGATGTCAACAAACAGGATAAGATGGAGAAATAATTAATAATTGAGACTTTTATTATCTGACATACGAGAACATTTGTTGTACGTAGTTTTATGAAACGGATCCCTCGTGCTGACCAGTATTGACACTGAGACAAGACAAGAATAATACAGTGGAGAAAACGTTATTCTTTCCCAATGAACGCGTTTACGCTAAAACTATTATTTTCACTGCAAACAGTTTGGAGCCAGATCAGACGCCGGGTAACCCGGCGTCTGATCAGGCTCCAAATTGTTTGCCACCAAGATAAAGATGAATTATCAGAATTGTCAAAAAGTTGTACTTTTCTACGTTTTAGTGTTTTGCGTTTGCGTACGTTTGCGTTTAAACGGGAAAGAATAACAGATTCTCCACTGTAATACATGAGCTGTTGGTTCGACTCCTGGTTTCTCCTGTCCTTCAGCTGGTACAGTGAAACCGAGACCCGCTACACATATATATGACCCCACTGTTAACTCACTCACCATTGAATGTTTTAATATTTCAAAAGTACACACAGTGCAGACCCTGATCGGAGGGTTCTACAGGAGCCTTCTGGCCAGGGTTTGCACTTTTTTCATAGGACAATTGGACTCTTCACGTGTACACTGTTTTGCTAAAGACAAGTATACTTGTCGCTGGGGTTGAATGTGTTTACGGGACGTAATACCGCATAAACTACTAACAATACATCTACATGTATATTGAGAACATACATTAAGAACATAATTGTACTTTCTAGAGAGACTGATTTTGCAAATTATGTACAAATTATTGACAACTATCTGTGTAGTACATGTAAACTTATGCTTATTTACTACACAATGTATCAAATTTACTCCTACCTGTTTAAGTTATGTTCAGCGTTAACATTACACGTCCGATCTGTTTGATGAAATATTACATGTATACATGTATCCCGCTACTTAGTTTATCGACCGTGGATTATTATTGACATGTGGCTTCTCTTCTCAACCATACATATGGGGTATTAATTTTAATACTACATAATGTAATACGTTTTGTTATGCATCAGTTGCTTTAACCATTTCGGCACCAAATAAATACAATGTAGTGCGTTTTTACCCCTTCACCGTTACTTAGTCGCCTGCTTCAATATTGTTGTCAACAAGATCATTTTAAAGTTCAATTTATGAGAGTATAACAAAAGAAATATCGAGACGAGTGTAAAATAGTTTAGATCCTGATCAGACGCCGCGTAAAGCGGCGTCTGATCAGGGTCCAAACTGTCTGACGCTCGTTTGGATATTGCTTTATTACACTGAGAGACGTTGATAATTTGATTATGTTACTACTATTATTCATTTTGGAAAGTATTAGATGACAAAATTGTTATTTTCTAGACTATTTCTACAAATTTGATTTTCTAACTTACTGACGAGTATACTGATCTCTCAGCAAAACAATATTAATCACTCACCCTTCAATGTCCTGTTGTCATCAAACACAAGTGATGTTAACTAACAAAGTATCTATACAGATAGTGCATACCGCTTCCTCCAGACACTTCAAAATGCACTGTGTGATATAAACATCACTTTAGGTTACGTATGTGTATATGTATTATATATACAGTTATATACAGACACAAACCTAGTATAGATTGATAACATTAACGGCATGTATTTTTATAATTTATTCAATCGTTTTGTAATGTTGTATTTTATTTACTGCTATGAAATATGTGCCGCTTATGTTTACATTTTGTTTATAGCTGAAAATAAAAACTGAAACTGAAATGGAGAAAACGTTATTCTTTCCCATTAAACGCGTTTTACGCTATTTAAAGCTATTAAGCCAATTGCAAACAGTTTGGAGCCAGATCAGACGCCGGGTAACCCGACGTTTGATCAGACTCCAAACTCTTTACAACTCAGATTAAAATAGAGTTAGAAAATTTGAAAAGATGTAATTTAATACATTGTAGTCCAATTACGTTTCATTTGCTTTTAAATGCGAAAGAATAACGTCTTCACCACGGTACAGTGGAGAATCTGTTATTTTTTCCCGTTTAAACGCAAACGTACGCAAACGCAAAGCGCTAAAACGTAGAAAAGAACAACTTTTGGACAATTCTGATATTTCATGTTTATCTTGGTGGCAAACAGTTTAGAGCCTGATCAGACGCCGGGTTACCCGGCGTCTGATCTGGCTCCAAACTGTTTGTAATTGAAATAATAGTTTTAGCGTAAACGCGTTTATTGGGAAAGAATAACAGATTATCCACTGTACATGTACATTGAAACAATTTTATATTGACAACTGAAAATCTGGTTGTATGTTGGGTTTAACTTAAGGCAGGTGACAGCTTAAAGCAAAAAAGTAAATCAGAAATCTCCTATAGAAGCATTCTGCTTTACAACCTCATTCCGTCAACCCTTTGCCCCATAAATACGCCTTTATACGCTTTGTTATCTCTCCAAGGGAGAAAACATATCAACTTCATACAGTCAGGAAAGTAATTTATATATGTATATCCTAGCGAACAGTAGCTTAAGACAGGCCGAAAGTAAAGCAGAATGTGTCTCAAGGCACGTTTTTCTTTACTTTCAACCTGCTTTAAGTGGTCAACTGTCTTCAAAGCTAGAAACAGGCCATGGGGAAATGGGTTAAACAGCTACCTGAATTTAAACCCGAAAGCTTAATCTCATTTAGTGGTAGAAATAGTTGAGTTCTACGTTAACACCTCTTCAACCAATTCTGCAATCAGTTAAAGTATGTAAATTGTTCAAGTTTAAGGCATGGGACTGCTGAACGCAAAGTGAAAGGAGTTTTATGATTTTCTTTCACCTCGTTTTAAGCGCCACCTGCTCTCATAAGTCAATTAGCCTTCTTTTAAGTGGTCGATGTAGAGGGGTGTTACTGTATACATTGTGTTAGATAGCAAATAGTTTACATGTAGAAGTCAGTTCAGTCAGTACAATTGTACTATCATAACAGTACAATAATACAGTATTGTTCAAATGCATTGAAACATCCGTACTGCACATCAGCTTTTCAAACAAAGTTTAACCTTTTCTCTGTCATGACGTCATCTGCTTTAACCCTTATCGTGTTAAGCGCGACCAGGTTAATATTTGCAAACAGCTTGGATCCAGATCAGACGCCGCGTAACGCGGCGTCTGATCTGGATTCAAGCTGTTTGCCACTCATATCAGTATTTTCTCAAGCTTAAAAAAAATAAAAATTGATTTTTATCTTATTTCACAGACGATAAGTTTTAAGCAGACGACAATTCAGTTTGATAAGGGTGAAACATTTGTTGTCTGCTTGTATTTCTCATATTTAAGTTTTAGGTATTTTTCCCCAAGAATATTTAAATGAGTGTCAAAAAGTTTGGATTATGATAACACACTTCGAAACGCAGATTTATATTTTGACTGACTAATAGTTTGGTGCCTGATCAACGCCGGGTAACCTGGCGTACGATCTTTCAGCCTCTTTTAACTCTTTGAATCCTAGTTACGCAAATGTGCGTCATTTGCAAGCAATATATACATGTAAAGAGTACGCTTGTCCTATACAAACAGTGAAGACCAAGATTAGAGGGTTCCTGAAAAAGACATCTTATTAAGGTCTGCACTAATTGTAATATTACAATGCATTGACAAAGGCCTATCTAAATAGTCGAACATGGACTAGACGTAATCGGAAAAATAGAATTGTCCACTTATTGGACATGTATCAGGGAAGAAAGAGTTAAATAGCTACATGTATGTATGTAATATATTTTATTAAAGTACACCTCGTTTAAGTTACAATTGTAAATCCCCATAGACCAAAATTGAACATTTTGCATGTATTTTACATCTATCCAAAATATATTTTGTCACTCTATATGATATTTTTGTGACGTCACTCTATATGATATTATTTTCTCTATTCTTAAAATACTGTCACTCTATATGATATTGTTTTTGTGACGTCACTCTATATGATATTATTTTCTCTTGAGTTGAGTTGATATAAAGAATGTGACGTTTTTTCGTGCGTTACGTGCATGGCTGCTCTAAATTGGTAGTCACATTATATTTTATAAAATACGAACGAGACGATTCCACAGCCAGGGTTGATAAGATTGGTGTAATGAAATAAACATTAGATGGCAGTTTCCGTGACACTCCAATTGTCAACCCTCGAAAACAAGAATGTCACACTCGGCTTCGCCTGTGGATGACATTCTGTTTCTCGGGTTGACAATTTGAATGTCACGCAAACTGCCATCTAATATATATATTATTAGGATTGGCTACAAGCAAAATCATGAACTGGTGCATGCAATTATGTTATAAAGATAGGGCGTAAAATGTCATAGGTAGTTAGACTGTATACATGTATTTTTAGTTATGTGTTTCACTGTTTACATGGTCTCCTTGTTCGTTTAAGCATGTCATTGGTGCTTTGGATCCGATGGTCGTGGCATGTATGTACACACAATGATAAAAATAACAACAAACACTATGAATATTACAGGAAAGGCCGCCCTTGCAATTCTGTCAGACCATTTCGCCAATTCTTTGTAATTTACTTTCTTCCTGTTCTGGTTCTGAAATGAGAAAAAAATATGCCATCCCGTTACAAGATACAGTGGAGAAAATATTATTTTTGACCAATGAACGTGTTTACGTTAAAACTGTTATTTCCAATTCAAACAGTTTGGAGCCAGCGTCTGATCAGACTCCAAACTGTTTGCCACTCAGATTAAAATTAATAATCAGGATTGTCAAATAGTTGTCATTTTCTCCATTTCATTGCCATGCGTTTGTGCTTCGATTGCGTTTAAACGGGAAAGAATAACGTTTTCTCCACTGTATTCATTGCCATGATCGATCCATGCTTTCAGGGCGCGTAGGTATACATTTGGAATACGTAATCATTTAAAAAAAATGAAAGCCATATATTTCAAAATAGTTTTGGGTTAGATATGACGTCAAGTAACTCGGCGTCTGATCAGACTCCATATTGTTTATAACTCTGAATTAGACATTCTATATTTTAAAGAATATAATAAAAAAGTATTTCATTGCATGTTTCGTTAAGTTTCGTTAAACATCCCGCATAGAACAGCACAGTCTGTAAGGTCTCATTTGATCTATTCCTTCACGTGTCCATTTTAAAACGCTCTAAAGTCGAACATTGCTCTAATTCAAAATAAGCCACTCTTTAGCTTGCAAATAAGGATATGTTCGACCTAAGTGTTCACGCGCCATCGCATTTCAACTGGAGAAATACGGATAACTGATATACATTTTAGCACAATTTCTTCGTTTAATCAATTATACTTTGAAGCAAAACGTTATTAATACGCACTAATCATATTGAAAACGAAAGAAGCGAGGTTTATTGTCAAATGCATCGCGTATCTACCAGACGATTATATTATTGCTCTTTGCGTATCTTTTCTGAGGGCGATAATGCGTATTTGAAGTATTCTAGGTATATTTTACATTTATTTACCTCCCATTACACTATACTTCAACACAATCATTTAAAAAATTGTTTATTGATTATTATACCTCAACGTAATTTTATTATTATTAATTATTATACGTCAACATATGATAATTATCAAAAAATGATAATTAATAATTTTTGTTTGTTTGATACATGTATATTATTAGATTTATCCGCATACTTGTTTAACTATTTCACGGCCGTAACGCAATGTCTGGTCAGGATCCAAACTGTTTGACCCTCTGTTTTGTTTTTCTTGATGAGGCGATTATTTTTTAGTTTTTGGAAAAAGTGCAAACAGCAATATTTAAGCAGACCATTGATATTGCAGTGAAAAAAATATTTACACATTAGTTCGTTCCATCTGACTAATACCTACGGAAAATATACTAGTATTTGCCTAAATCGTTTGGACGACCAAGCAACTTCAAACGTTATGACTGACCAGAACACCATACGCCTAGATGAACAAAATTTTACGCGATCACGTACCTTACCCCGAGTACAGTAGTTATTTGCAAACAGTTTGGATCCTGATCAGATGCCGCGTAACGCGGCGTCTGATCAGGATACTAACTGTTTGACACTCGGTTCAATATTTCTTAAGTCAAAATACGTAAAAATTGATTTTTGATAATAGAAGCAGACGACTATTGTTTAAATTTGATGACGTCATGGCAGTGAAGGGGTTAACACAATCACGTACCTTGCTTACGTAGTCTTTCTCGTGACGTCGTATCATCACGTTGACAAAGGCGTACTCCAACAGTGCGGCAAATACAAACAGAAGACACATGAACATCCAGATATCAATGGCCTTCACATACGAGACTGGCGGAAGACTCTGGCGCGTGCCGGAACTCTGTGTTGTCATAGTGAGAACGCACGTGACACTAAGGGAGACGCGCGCAGGGACAGCAGTAGCATCAACCCAGAATGAAATCCACGAGAGCATCACGATCAGAACGTTTGGGATGAATACTTGCAGAAAGTAGAACCCCATATTCCTATTGACGGTCATTTCTGCTCTCAAGGTGGAGTATGTGCCCACTGAAGCGATAGAATGAAGAACATACAGAACAGAACAGAACACAAGCTCATCATCATAACATACATGTATATACACAATAACATAAAACTGATGGTACTATATGAGATACAAGACATGTTTAACAGAACGATCAACATGGACCATGTATCGCGAGAGTGCTCATCATTAGCACAGGGCTGCTAGGAGTTAATCTATTTTTTAAACGCGATTACTTGAAGCAGGTTGAAAATAAAGCAGTATGCGCCTTAAGGCGCATTCTGCTTTACTATCAATTCGGTTTAAGGTACAATCTGCTAGTATAAAAATCCGAAGATTTTCGAAAAATCCGGAGAAATGGCAGCCCTGTTAGCAACATAAGAAAAGACAGGACAAGATAAAAGTATCATTCTCACCAGCGCAAAACCACACTGAATATTAAACCATTATCATACTAAGCGCGACTTGGCTAACACTTTGCAAACTATTTGGATTCAGATCAGACGCTGTGCAATGCAGTGTCTGATCTGGATCCAAACTGTTTGCAACTCACATTCAACTTTTCGTCAGTTTGGAAAACTTAAAATCTAATTTTGATTTATTTAGGCAGACAGAACATTTGAAGCAGACGGCACTTCAGCATGATTAGGGTTACCAATATTCTTTTTAAGATATTTAACTCTTCTCCTACTTTCAGCGTACAGTGGAGAATCTGTTATTCTTTCCCGTTTAACCGCAAACGTACGAAAACGCAAAACACTAAAACGTAGAAAAGTACAACTTTTTGACAATTCTGATAATTCATCTTTATCTTGGTGGCAAACAGTTTGGAGCCTGATCAGACGCCGGGTTCCCCGGCGTCTAATCTGGCTCCAAACTGTTTGCAGTGAAAATAATAGTTTAAGCGTAAACGCGTTTATTGGGAAAGAATAACGTTTTCTCCACTGTATAATATAGCTTTTTTGAAACAGTGTAGATTAAGATCAGAAGACTGAATGAGCTGCATGATAATTTGTTTCATTACTTTCTTTTAGGATGCGGTCTTTTTTATCAACTAAGGTTAGATTCAGTATACGACCTCAAAATGACACCAACCTTTGTCTTCTATACTATAGTCGAATTTGTACCCACGGCAGTTTAGTACACACACTAAGTTTGATCTCTCATTTCTTTCCCATATAATCTTAAAGTTATAGACACATTTAAAAGTAGTGGGCAAACAAACAATCACACAAACAGAATAACATGAAAATAAAGTAATATACCCTGCTCTCCGATATTGTTGGCATAAAAAATAATTCGATCATAAATATGATTTTTTGGATTAATTGAAATCTCAAAATCTTTATAACCTTGGGGCCAGGAATTGACATACACTTTATTTTACAAAACCTTAGCTTATTTTTTGTATTTTGATTACCAAACTAATAAGCAATGTTGAATAAATCACAAAAACGACAATATATACACAGAACCATTTGGCGGTGTGATACAGGACAAAACATTCTGGGTCCAAGGTTATAAAGAATTTAAGTTGAGTCTAAAGTCGTTCTCAAGCATTTGATTGGTCAGACTTGAGCCTAGGCTCAAATCTGACCAATCAAATGCTTGAGAACAAACACAGGCTCAGCTCAAACTCTTTATTACCTTGGACCCAGCTCGAGACGTTCTTGGCGTTCCGATCCTCTGTTTCCGTCAAGAACGTCGAGAGCTGAATACAACGTCCTATAGCGCACCCTACAATTGGTGATGTGTGTATTATATGCCGTATACACCAACAGCAACTTATTACATGTAGTTGTTTAAATAATCTAAAATCAAGAAACATTTGATATTTGAAGCAGAACAATAGTTCTTTTACCACAAAGAATAACGCGGAACATGTACACGTACGTATACGTGCATGACGTCACGCTTATTGTAAACAAGGTTGGTGAAACTACAAACAGTAAATACAAAGAATAAGATGCATACTCTTACTGTATAGATACACGCGGAACAGCTCGATATCACAGAAAGGCTTATAATAAACAACACTCATACTACAGCGCGCCCTCTCCACAACGACACCCAATGGGAGACAAATATTGTTTACGTTGTTCGGAGGGAGTCGCTATAGGGAAATTGGCTTTCATTTGCAAACAGCTTGAATCAAGATCAGACACCGCGTAACGCGGCGTCTGATCTGGATTCAAGCTGTTTGTCACTCTTCATCAATGTATTTTCTACCAAAATGTCCATTATACACTTTGAGAAAAACAGCAGACGACAATTTTAAGCAGACAATATTGCAGCAGTTACAGCGTTAGACATAACTGTCCTGTTTACGGATTGAAAAAGGGTCGTTGTAAGGAGGGAGTCGTTGTTGGGAGGACCGTTGAAGAGAGGAAGCGCTGTAATTCTTACTTCCCCAGTACTCGTTTTCATAGTCGAAGACGTCTGCATGGTTTGACAGGCTGAATTTGTTCATCTGGATGTTTTCGATGTGAACAGGTTTGGTTCCCCACCATTCGTAGTTGAGATTTGACTTTGTGTATGCAACTGCCAAAAGAATTCTTATTGATCATTATAATGGTTATGACAACGTTGACAACGATAAACTACTATCACCACTACTAAAACGGCATCTGATCAGGATTTAAACTTTTTGAAACTAATTTCAATATGTGTTAGGTAAAAACACTTTATATTCAAATTTTAGTAATAAAACTAAACGGATTTTTTGATGGCGTGAAAGGGTTAAATATTATCTAGATGAGAATATTACAGAAAAAAGATCGAATGCTACTTACAACTGCGCAGATCTATAGGACAACGTTGACCATCAAACGGATACACTCGTAAGTCCATATTGCACGCTACAGTCATGGCCAGTCTGTTGATAAATGACAGTACATATATATATAGAATTACAGTGCTCCCTCTCTACAACGACACTCAATGTGAGACATAAATTATGTGTGTTGTTAGGAGGGAGTTGTTATAAGCAGGGACTATTAGAACTTTGTTTACATTTACAAACAGCTTGAATTTAGATCAGACGTCACGTGACGCGGCGTCTGATCTGGATTCAAGCTGTTTGTCTCTCGTCATTATATTTATTCTTTCAAAATCTCAAATTATATGTAACTGAGAGATAATAGCAGACGACAATTTTAAGCAGACGATAATGCTGCAGTAAAAGCGTTACACAGGAACTGCGACAAGAGTCGTTGTAAAGAGTGAGTCGTTGTTGGGAGGGCCGTTGTAGAGAAGGAACAAGGTGCATGTAGTACAAAAAGCAGATACAGATCAATATCAAAAAGTCTGAATCACATTAATTTAAATATGTGCTATGAGCCACCATTTTTAAAACAAAATCCGAATGGTACACATTTAAAGCAGCTGACCTTTTTATGCAGTTTAAAAATTGCCATCTCAGTATTAATCTCGGATAATGAGTATTTTGGTGGTCGCTTTGCACCCCATACAATGTTAATTGTCAAACCAGTCTATTTAGGAATTTCTTTTTGTATATATATATATTACAAAATGGCAAACATTGAATACCCTGACCAGCGGCTTCATAAAGGAGCCATCTGAGCAATATCTATATTGTTTGCATATTAAGGAAAATGTAACTCTTTACAAGTATACTTTAGTAGAAAACAAATGAAAAGGGTAAAAAAGGCGTGTTTATGCCATTGAGTTATGTGTTGAGGGATGTTTGGAAGCCAAACTACTTGGTCTCTCAATCTGCGAGACGATGTCCAGCTTGATACATTTCCAAAACGACGAGTATATTACTTAAGCAGCCCTTTGACCAGAGTCTGCACCATTTGTTATATTGAAATACATTGAAAAAGGCAATAATGAGTAGTCAAAAATTAACTAGACTAATTTTGAAACTGGAATTTTCCATTTGAAGTTTCGAGAAGGAAATGGTTAGATCGCCGTACCTCATGCTATACACAACTGTTCCATTTTTGTAAATGTGGATCAAAGAGTTAGGTTTGGTGACGGTATGAAGACTTGCCCTCTTTTCATTAATGAAGTACGTGTCAGGATGCCATACACGTGGTATCTTTTCTGCATCCAGCTCCAGCTTCTCCGTGTTTGATTGTTTCTGGAAGTCAAGTCTGTGGTCTTCCCAGGACTGTATGAGAGTCATGTCCATAGACAATTCCTTGAAATAAGTAAAACCCCAAACATAACCACCACTAAACAAAATGCTATTATTATGAATTCAAGATATGTAACAGCTGAAAGCAAGGTAAAAGTAAAACAGAAATGTACTTTAAAACAGAAAGTTCCTAAAGGAGATTTCTGTTTTATTTTCACCATGTTTCAGCAGTCATCTGGCTGAAACATCCTAATAAATAACACAATTTAGTGGTCGTAATAGTCGGGATTATTGTGAAATGTTCAGGGTAAGCCTTAATTGCCAACAGTTTTTTTTATTTTTATCAGACGCTACGTAACGCGATAACTGATCAGGGTCCAAACTGTTTTACACTCACTTCAAAATTTCTTAAGTCAAAATTTCTAATATTTCAAATTTGAGACATAAGCGCATACGATTGTTTAAAATGTGTGACATCATGGCAGTTAAGGGTTTAAACACTGTTGCAGTGAGAAAAGCTTTATCATTTTCCAACAAACGCTTTTGTGCTTGCGTGCGCCCTATGCCCATTGCAATAAGCTTGGAGCCTGATCCGACACTCGGAGTCAGATCAGGCTCCAAACAAACTATAGCTACATTATGTAGTCAAGCGACTGATCTAGATCCAAAAAGTTTGCAATTATCAGCTAGGTAACGAACGGCAGGCAAAATGGTCACAGAACATTGTTTACTCAGTATTGAAAGGTTCATATTGTTTTCATATCTTGCTTCAATTGTTTCCTTTGATTGTTTCAATTGTTGTACTGTATCTATAAGTGGAGAAAATGTTATTGTTTCCATTTCGAACGCAAATGAAACGCAAGCGAAATTATCTTCAATATATAAAGGTACAACGTTTTTAAATGTCTAGCCTTTTAATTGCTTCTGAGTGGCAAACAGTTTGGTGCCTGTTCAGACGCCCAGTGAACCGGCGTCTGATATGGCTAAAAATGTTTGTAATGGAAAAATAGTTTAAGCGTAAACGCGTAAAAACATATTTATTGAGACAGAATAAAGTTTTCTTCACTACACTATGCAGAATACGTCGGTTACTCGTATTACCGGATAATACCGAATAATAGGTTTTATATGATTTTAAGTATTTGATTGCCAAAAGATGACTTTGCAAACAGTTTTGATCCTGATCAGACGCCGCGTAACGCGGCGTCTGATCAGGGTCATAACTGTTTGACACTAGCATCGACATTTATTCAGTCAAAACAGCCCTAAAGCTGACTTTATAAGTATTGTAAGAGTTAGTTTTCCTTCTTTTAATTCCAAATATTTAGGATTACGAAGCACCTTAGGAATTATCTAGGAGTGAACGTTTATTGGATTTAAATGCATTAAAAAGCCTCATTTAGAGTTTTAAATCAATAGATTTTGTAAAAACGGGCTTATATGAACTGAAAATTATATAACACCCTATTATTTGGTATTATCCGGTAATACGTGTAACCCGAATGCGTTATTAATTTCTAGTACACGCGTTTATGCTTAAACAATTATATACATTGCAAACAGTTTGGAGCCAGATCATATGGTATGTTATCCGAAGTCTGATCAGGCTCCAAACTGTTTGCCATTCAGATAAAAATAAAGTGTTTGAACTGTCAAAAACATTGTCAGTTGCTACATTTTACTGCATTAAGTTTGCGACATGTTTTGTTTAAACGTCTTCTCTCCTGTAGCCGCATCAATTGTCAAGAATAGTGCAGAAGACGTACTTCTTTAAATACCATCTAAACGAAAACGCAAATGCAATGCACTATAATAGAAAAAATGACAACTTTTTGACAATTCTGAATAATCATTTTTATCTTAAGGGCCAACAGTTTGGAGCCTGATCAGACGCCGGGTAACTCGGCGTCTGATCTGGCTCCAAACTGTTTGCAATGGAAATAATGGTTTTAGCTAAAACGCGTTTGTTGGGAAAGAATAACGTAAACATGTGTAGTAAATACTGTAAACCTGTGACGTACCATGCTATCCTCGCTGACAGAATGTATATCAGTTACCACTACACGTACTGCCACATTAGTGGCAGTATCTGCAAAGACAACAAGACAGGAAAGAAAGCATAGAACACTGATATTCTACTTAATCAAACTGAACACAGTTTCTCTTAACCCGTTACCCCATGGTTTGCTTCTAGTTTGAGGACTGTTTCAAGCTTGTGAGAACTTAGTCTGAATCCAGTAAACATTTGACCAAGGAAATATACAGAAGTCTTTTTATATTTCCATGATTTGACGTAGCTCATCATTAGAAATCTAATTCAAGTACTCTTCAAAGCAATTAGTCCTTTCAAAATTACAGTAGGTATCTAGTTTTGATATATATAGTATGAAATTAGAATTGATACATTACTCTCTTGAATATACTGGACTCTTAAACGCCTTTAACAGACTGTAATCAATTGATGTTGTTATCGAAATTAAGCCGTATATTCGTAAAACCAAAATGATCAATAATATTTTGGCCCAGCAATTTCAGGCTCAAACTGTTAATCATTTAAATTTTAAAAAAATACGAGTTGTCAGCATTTTCTTTCAACTGACTTTTCCCATTATATTGCAATGCCTTGCGTTAAGTTTTGTTTACATGTTCCCCATACAGTAGAGAATCTGTTATTCTTTCCCGTTTAAACGCAAACGTACGCAAACGCAAAGCACTAAAACGTAGAAAAGAACAACTTTTGGACAATTCTGATATTTCTTGTTTATCTTGGTGGCAAACAGTTCGGAGCCTGATCAGACGCCGGGTTATCCGGCGTCTGATCTGGCTCCAAACTGTTTGCACTGCAAATAATAGTTTTAGCGTAAACGCGTTTATTGGGAAAGAATAACAGATTCTCCACTGTACATGTAGTTTGCTTCTTGTTTTGAAAACAGGGTATTGCGTAAAACAGGTTGAAGGTAAATCAGAAATAACAATTTGATTTACTCCAAGCCTACATTAAACTAGAACTACGTAAAACAAATACTTGAAGTGCTATCCATGATGCACTTCCAGAGTATCATAGCTTAGGACTATATTTCTTAGTGCAACAGTACTTAGATGCTTTGAAATGCGTATTAATGAAGTAATAGTTTATTTTAACTTTTTACTCCATATCCTGTTTCTAGTTTTGAAAACAGATGACCACTTAATGCAAGTTGAAAGTGAAGCAAAACACGCCTTAATCCCCATTTTGCTTTAAATGTAGCCTGCTTTGAATTACAATCGCCTTTGATATAGAAATTATTTATTTGTTATGGCACACGTTCGTGACTGCTTAAATTCGAAATAGTTTTTAGTAGAGGAATAAATTTAATGCGCTAAAAGTTTAATAAAAATGGAACAAATAACGTCTTCAATTGTCAAAAGCCACTACCTTTTTCGAAGTCAGGTGTGATCGTGGCGTCATATATTTTGTTATTCAGCAATTTTTCGAGCAATTCCCTTCTGAAAGAGCAAATCAGAAAACATGACATTCTTTACCTTCCAAAACCTCTTTTTACATCATTACGTCATGAGTGTCTCAACAGTGGAGAAGGCGTTATTTTTTCCCGTTTAAACGCAAACGAAACGCAATTTTTGTCAACTCTGAATATTCATTTTAATCTGAGTGAGAAACTGTTTAGAGCCTGATCAGACGTTGTGTTACCAAACTGTTTACAATTCTTTTACGAATGTGTTGCCTAGCGTCTCTAGTTTTGACAATAGGTGACTTCTTAAAGCAGGTTGAAAGTAAAGCAGAATGTGCCTTAAGGCACATTCTGCTTTACTTTCAACCTACTATAAGCTACCACCTGCTAGAATAATTGCATGATGTCGCGAATTAATACAAAAACGAATTACCCGAAATATTCATGACGCGAAAAATACATGTTTCACAGTATATAAGATTTAAATGGTTAATAGTTGTAATTATTTCTAAGAAGGATTTGCGTCCGCTCAACGACATGTAATGCTGCATCATGCCATTGCTTACAGTTCTGGTCAACTTAGACTCTATGTTGTGGGGACTTGAAGTGGTAAATGGAATTGGTAAATAATATCAAGAGGAAGCTATTTAATCTTATTTGGTGAAAGTGTTACCTGGTGAGATTTGCAGCGTTGGTCAGTTGAATGTCCAACACCAGGAGAAGCATGTAAACACTGGAAACCAACTTCAGAACCATTGTCTACAATACCAAAAATAGATAAAGTGCCGATTTCGATAATCAGACATCGTACAACCAAACCCGGTGTCATACTTTTCCCCCTATGTGTTTGTGAGGTCCGAATGTCCATTTTCGTAAAAGGGTGGCTGGATCGGTTGGGATTTATAGCACATCGTCTCAGAATTGTCATATAGCAAAGGGAACTATCTACGACTATATAACACATTTGTCCAGACTGTAGTTAATGATTTAATAAACTGTAATTTGAAGTCTAAAGCAAATATTGACTGAAACGTTGAGGTTTATATGGTACCAATTATTGTGCTACTGTGGCACGCCCCAGAACGACATGGGTTTTTTACTTTACCGAACGAGGGTGTGTAACTGTACAGTGGAGAATGTGTTATTCTTTCCCAATAAACGCGTTTACACTAAAACTATTATTTGCAGTGCAAACAGTTTGGAGCCAGATCAGACGCCGAGTAACCCAGCGTCTGATCAGACTCCAATCTGTTTGCCACCAAGATAAACATGAATTATCAGAGTTGTCCAAAAGTTGTACTTTTCTACGTTTTAGTGCTTTGCGTTTGCGTACGTTTGCGTTTAAAATGGAAAGAATAACAGATTCTCCACTGTATATATATACACACTCTAAAATTCACCGAAAACACCTAAAGTTGTAAATCCGGATCCTTAAACAATCTCGATTTAAAGTCCACCATTTAAAGTAAGTACACTCAGCACAAAAAGAAACGCACATCGTGCTCAGGCGCAGATTAAGATACCTTTATTGAAGAAAATTAGAATATTTAGACTATATCTCAAGATTCATTTAATTCTGTAACAAGTTCAGTAATAAATACTCAAAAACACTGTGCCGCCTTTTAACCCTTTCATTCCTAATGACACCAAAAAGCGCATGAGCAAACAGTTTGGATCCTGATCAGACTCCGCGTAACGCGGCGTCTGATCAGGATCCAAACTGTTTGACACTCGCATCGATATGCTTTAAGTCGATTACATTGAATCTTACTTTGAAACGATCTGGTAAACAACAGAATAGAAGCAGACGACAATGAAACGGTGAAAGGTTAAAATCTCACGATCAATTTGACAGCGATAGAGGAAACTTCAGCTGTTTAAAACACCGAACCGATTTGTGTAGGTTGTGATGCTACAAATGCAATAATAAAAAACCCTTTTTCAACATTGATAACCCTAGGCAGAACTACTGACAAATAATAGTGTGATGACAAAATTGTGCGTTTCTTTTTGCACTGAGTGTACACTTAACCGCCGATATTACGATATATAAGCCGGAATTTTCATTCGACAGCTGAGGCAAGTGACTGCTTAAACCAAGACTAAAGCAAAGCGGAAAAGTTCGCGGAGTTATGTCTCAAACTGTGATTCTGCTTTGCGCTGCTGTACGAGTTCTACACATTAAAAAAATCTTAATTTACTATATTGCCCCATAAATACGCATTTAACATATATAATTTATTCCTTCATTGAAGAAAAGTATTCCAATCTATTTAGATATGAATATGCACCATTAGATACAAATTATATCAGATGATAGCTTAAAGCAGGCTGGCAATAAAGTAGAATGCGCCTTAAGGCGCATTCTGCTTTATTTTCAACATGCATTACGTAGTAATCTGTTTTATAAACTAGAAACATGCTATAGGATAAAGCGTTAAACGTGTCGCTAAGATGTATACCATTCTTACCTTTTCTTCAAACATCGTAACTAGGTCTAAACTTACAAAGTGGATATTATTTGACATATTTATCATGTGTAAAATCTTTAATTCTGAATTGTATTTGAAACAATGGTTGTCGCATCCGAGTATTATATGTGCTTCTCAATAATGAAATCGCACAATATTTAATTTCCACTGAAGTCGGTAAACAGTGAGCATGGCGAAAAGAGTTACTGTTACAGTAAAGTTCATAACTGTTCATAATTTAGCGCATGGAAGTGTACAGAGAACTGCGCAGAGAAAGAGACATCATATAAATTTGTCAAACAATGTAGACACTTTCAAATTAACTTAGCTGATTAATGAGGCTGAACACTAAATGGTGTAAATGCGGGGAAAAAATCTGACTTACGACCATTTTTGTCGTACTAAGTTTTATGAAACGGACATCAGATCCCTAGATCAAGGGGCTATTAAAAACATTTAACAACAACCTATATTAAAACATAATACAACAACCTAATATTAAGTACTGTTTAAAGACATTACACGACCAAGCTTGGGTGGTAACACCTAGTCTGAAAAAAGTTAGGATTAAATCATGAATAGCATGCTTTTACTGTTACAATACTGTACAGATGTCTAGGCAAAGAATCAGTCAGCCGTTTCATGTGAGGCCCGTACCTATAATAGGATAGGTAAACCCATTGAAAAAACCCTTGAGTGTGGGCATTTGAGGGCCTCTATAGAAAACTTGAGATTGCTGACATTGGCTGAGCGCGCGCTTCCCATGCTTTACAGTTATTTTGACACCTAGTGGGAACAATGGAGGGGGAATCAATGAATGAACTGGCTTAATGTCTTTAATACAGGGTATTTTATTAGCCTCTTATATTACTCGGTTTTAATTCTGTCGACCATGAGAAACTGAAGACTGCTAAAATTCTCTCCTGCTAAGTTCTAATCACTTTCAAGATCATATTACGCAGGTGGTTTTTACCCCGTCACCGTTTCTTTGTCGTCTGCTTCAATTATTTTGTTTTCTGCAATGTCGTTTCAAAAATAGAAAATAAGGCAGTATGACTGAAGAAATTCCAAAACGAGTGTCAAACAGTTTGGATCCTGATTAGACGCCGCGTTACGCGGCGTCTGATCAGGATCCAAACTGTTTGCCCTTTAAACGTTATTGAGAGAGAAAGGATTAAAGTAGATTCCGTTTTCTTTACATTTATAGACAGATTGGTTCTTGTCTATATAGACGGCCTGGTCTTGATCCAAACAGTGTGTACATAATATATCGTTATTTAACTCTTTAAACCCTAGTCACGCAAATAAGCGTTGTTTGAAAACAGTGTACCAGTGAGGAGTATACTTGCCTATGCAAACAGTGTAGACCCTGATCAGAGGGTTCCTTAAGGACCCCTCAGGTCAGGGTATACACTGTTTGTCATTTTGACATATATTGTAAAAATCAACCAAAAAAATTCTAAAATTTACTGGGCTAAACTGAAAATTAGAATTTCAGACCTTAAAAATATGAAGATCTCGAAATACATGTACGCAGATCCAGAGCGGACGTTGTGAAAAGGTGTCCGGACTCCTTGGAAAATAATTCAAAAGTTATTGATAAACAACACAATTAATGTATAAACAATATTTTGAGAGAAAAAAGAAACAAAACCAAATCAAAACAGATGTTTTAATCTGTTGTGGATTAATATAATGTCTTATATTTCGTTTTAGTGCGCAAAAGGTGATATCATTAGAAACATCATTAAGCTCAAATGAAAATGTAAAATCTGCATTAGAAACTATATTATATGTTGCAAACGCCTAGTCATAACATTTGAAATTACAAAACAATATGCTTAATTTTCCTCTCTTTATTTGCAAACATAAAACCTTTACCATCTTCCATTGACGTTTTGATTTTGTATTTATAGTCCACCTGTACTAATGACCCTATGACCTTTTGTATCAATAAAATATCTATCTACAGTGTTCCGTCTCTACAACAGCCCTCCGAGCCCAACAACGATTCCCTCCTTTCGACACCCCTTGTCGCAGTTCCCCCAAACAAGTTAATTATGTCCAACATTTTCGCGGCTGCATTGTCGTCTGCTTAAAAGTGTCGCTGCTGCTTTTCTCAAAGTTACATAATGGACATTTTGACAGAAAAAAAATTAATGACGATATATGATCGAGTTACAAACAGCTTGAATCCAACGCGGCGTCTGATCTTGATTCAAGCTGTTTGCAAATGTAAGCCAATGTCCCTCCCTACAACGACTCACTACGAACAAGGCACACAATATTAGTCTCCCATTAGGTGTCGTTGTAGAGAGGGAACGCTGTAACTATATCTATGTTTCAACGCCCGCCCCTCCCCCGATAAAAAGAGCTAGATTCGAGCGTGGGTTTTCTATGCATCCGGCAGCTGTATAGGAGAACTATCCCCTGCAAATGGCGTCTGTCGCAAATCGGTCATGTAAAATGTTTTATAGACTCTAAACGACTAAATTCATGGACAAATCATTTCATTCTTGAGGATGGATTATTGATGACTAGCAGAAAGACATGTTTCGCAGATGTGTTCGATATATGCTCTTCATTTATATTTTGCATGCATACTGTGTACCGGCAGAAGGGTGGAGTGAGTATTGTGTAATCTGTACACAGTACAGACAATATTGTGATTATCGGCGCTAAAGATTTAATTCTCTAAACGCAATAGTCGCATACAGGGCTAAAGTAAGACAGAACATTCCTATGTGAGCTTTCCGAAAAGTGTTGCCCTGCACTAAACTGCCACTTGCAATAAATTAGGTTAATGCATATACATGTATTTGTAATGGGTGCGCAAGAAAGCTCTAGCCTGTTTACCTGTGTTTTCGCCACCCTAAGCTATATTTTTCGCGCATGCGCTTTCTGGTGTAACATTTCTTACTTGTTCACAGATATAATTCTGAACTGAACCTTCAATAACAGGAATATATACAAATAAAACTTGTGAAATAAATACAAATGTAGATAATTGTACCGTTTTCGAACGAGGTCATTGCTCTGGATCACCTGGATGCTTTCTTGTCAATTCGCCACCTCTTATTGGTCGTTCGATAATTAGGTCAATGTAGGCTCTGTCAGTATGTTATATAGTTTGTTTCATGAAATTTGAACATTTTTTAATGAATTTGAAATATTTAATTTTCTAAAAGTAAATAATAACTTTTACAACTTTACAATAAAAAAGTAACAACGGGCATGTAGAGTTCAAATTACCAACATGTCCGTTGATTTGAAACTTATTTTGAATTATTGTTATTTTTCCTGTTTCTTTCGCATTTTCAGCGGTTTAAATCTTCCTTAGTGAAACTGTCCTAGTATTCGGATATCCTCTGTAGTTTTCGGACATCCTCAGTAGCCTGCTCGTGACGGAATTCTAAGTTTGCTTAGGTGGCGAATTGACAAGAAAGTGGCGAATTGACAAGAAGCAAGGATACTGCATTCACCTAAAATGAAATGCAAATGTGCATCCATATCGATATATACACTCAGCTAACTGCAGAATGCAGTAATTAACGTGTTTTATTGTTTTAACATAGTACTGCATTCAGCTTTCACTAAAACTGCCCATTTTACAATTTTAAATGGCCACTGGAGTCAGGTTTATCTGTATCTGTACAAAATGCATGCATGAATACATACAATGTACATACAATGGCGGATGTATGTGCTTGTTTATTTGGGATTCACGACCCTTTGTCGAAACTTGTGCGTTTGTTTCTCTGTGTGTGGGGGTGTGATGGGATGGTGGGTGAGTTGGGTTTTACGGCACTGCGACAAAATATAGGTCATATAGCGCCAATGATTGATGAGGGAGGATGATGATTGATGATAATTACAGGAAGATGATTACGGCTAATTTCATCCTTTGCAAAACAAAAATAAATCCATGATCGATTTTTGATATGGATATTCGATTAGTAGTTCTTATTTTCGATTCTCAACACTATAAAGCCTCACTTATCCAAACTTCTAGTTTTATCATTTATGTAAATCTATGTCAATGAACATAATTACAGTTGAACTTCGATATCTCGAACTGGGTTAGATCGGACTTGCCCGTATTCCAAAGTTAAAACGTGGCTAAGCCACGTTTTAACTTTGAAATACAGTCAAACCTCCGAGCGGTCACCTCCGAACAACAGCCACCTGTCAACAACAGCCAGTCTGAATTCCTCCCAACCAATTTCCTTCTTTAACAGACCTGTGAATAACAGCCACCTGTGGACCCCGGCCAGCAGCCACTAAAATTGGCCTTTTGTGACACCTTTTACCCCGAACAGCAGCCAGATTGTGTGAAAATTCACAGGTGTTGGCTGCCATTTGTTGTTATGGGTGTACTTGATTACATAATTTGGAAGGAATTCTATGGTGTTTATGACAGCTAATATGCAACCTACATGTACCAGCGTGTTTAAAAGAAGCCACATTAGGATTTAACCAATTTCAAGGAAATTATTTATATTTTGTCAAATTAATATTGAAGATGTCCATTGTTGCATATGATTGGGTGATTGTTTATTATCACCTAATCTAGATTAAATATGTTATTTCATTTACTTATTTAGTTCTCAGTTATTTTGTTTCTACATGTATGGCATTTTGACAAATAGAAAAGTGTGGCATTATCAAGTCATTTACCTATATAGAACAGAACAGAACAGAACAGTCATATTTTATTTTGACTTATACATACAGTATTTCGTCAATGCTCAAATACAACATAATACATATAAATGTCACGTAAACTATGGCTGAATCATTGAGTCTTTATAACTGCTACCAAATAGATAAGAAGTCACACTGTGTCCTCGCATCGGTATACGTACATTACTCGAAGATAAACTTTCTTGAATGTTTTCGAATCAGTAAAGAGTAGTTTGTGTCAGTGTAAAATGTGGAAATAACATCAATTATTCCACTCCGTGTTTCATTTGAATAGTTATTTTAGGCTTATAAAAATCAACAGAGCATGTATGTAGCTCCAAAATGTAGAATGAAATATCGCATAGAGCTCATATACGAGCTTAATGCACTACTTCGTCCCAGATTGCGCAGCGTTTTTGTTATCTTCTTCCATAAGTGTATCAATAACGAAAACATAATTATACTACTATTCATTCAATGATGTTAATATTGTCAGTATTTTATTAAGCAACACTCTGATTAAGAAATAAGAAGGCCATGTTGGCATTTTTTCGTATAGGAATAGCTCAGTGTAGGTCGAAACTAACACAGAAACTCCCTGATTGAGCTTTCTGTATCACTTTCGTCCTAAATTGAGATAAGATATAGATAGCATTAATCAACCAATACTATATTTTGGAGCTATATTAGGAAATTACCCATTATAATACCCGCAGACAATCCCCCATATATGAAGTTGCAAAGTGTGTGTCAAAAGTAACACTAAATGCTCCTGATTATGGTTTCTGCATCACTTTTATCCCGAACTGAGCAATCAGTTATCTTGAGCTACATTGGTATCATGTTAAACAATTATATGATATAACACCTGTATACATGTATAAAATCATGAATTTGATGGCGTACAATGCAGGCTGGAACTAACGCAGAAAGCCCATTCATCGGACTTTCTGTATCAATTCCATCCCGAATTGGGCAACCATCCATCTAAATACAAAATTATATTAACAAATACTAGATTTAACAACCATCTGATACACTATCCTGTTTCAGTTTTTCATAGACGGGTTGTTCAATGCTGGTGAAATATAGTACAGAAAGCTCCAGATCGAGCTTTCTGCATCACATTCATCCGAAATTGGAAAACTATCTATCCAAAGATATACATGTAAATAAAAATACTCGATCGATACTGTATTAAGGATACATCTGATTGAATACTCATAGACAGTCACTTCTACATGAAGTTGCAGAATGTGGAGTAGAGTAACACAGAATGCCACTTATTGTGTTTTCTGCATCACTTTAATCCCGATTTGATTAATCAGCTACCCTTATACATAAATGTTTCGTTAATACCATCGAACAAGCATTGGTAAATGCTCTAACGAAGTCCTCTATATAGGACGTTGCACAGTACAGGTCGGAACTAACACAGAAAGCCCTTGGTGGACTTTCTGCATCATTTCCATCCCGAGTTGGGCAATCATATACCTTAACACATGTACATGTATTGTACAATCAATAATAGATTTTACAATCATCTGATACAGGTACATCATGGAAATTCTTCCTATGATAGTTGTTCAATACCAGTCGAAAGCAACACAGAAAGCTACTGAATGGGCTTTCTGCATTGCTTTCATCCCGAATTGAACCGATATCTAGCCAATGATATACATATATAACAAGGACTTAGCGACTTTATTCATTCTTCCTATGATAGTTGTTCAATGCTGGTCGAAAGCAACACAGAAAGCTCCTGATTGGGCTTTCTGCATTGCTTTCATCCCGTATTGAACAGACATCTAGCCAATGATATACATATACATGTATAATAAAGACTTAGCGACTTAATCATGAACATTATAGACAAGTTCATTCCTTTTTGCAAAGGCATCTCTTAAATATTTAGAAATATTATATAGCATATTTTTGTTTACGGTTTGAATAAGTTCAATGAATTTAAACATACTTGGATGTCTATAATAATACGGTTTTATATATTGTTTACGAATATCTATGAAAGCAGGACATACAAGCATAAAATGGTATTCGTCTTCAATGTCGTTACTATTACAGAATATACAATATCTTTGATGTCTCTCTAACCTTTCTCTTCCGTATCTTCCTGTTTCAACCCTAAGCGAATGTGAAGACAATCTAAACCTTGAAATATATACACTCAAGTGGTAGGGGATGATGTCTAGATATAACAGTTCAGCGATGTAAGCAGACAACACTTCTGTGTTGATATATTCAATCAATAAAAAATAATTGAAATCCATTTACTCTACAAAGATTTTTGGAAAACCTGATATGTAAACACATTTTTGAATCAAGAAATGATTTTGAAAGGGCAAACTGTAAGAATAGTTCTTTCATTTGTTATTATCAAACTCATAAAACACAGGACCAGGAAATATCAATAAAATGGGTACTTGTATAGCACATTTTACATATAAATTCTTTGATGAAAACTTGGCCATCTTGCAAACCTCCGAACAACAGCCACCTGTGAACAACAGCCAGTTTTGCAAGTTCCCTCAGGTGGCTGTTGTTCGCAGGTTTGACTGTACGGTATTTTTGACTTAACCGAACATGAAATAATGCAATTCACGTGCCAACAAATCGGATATTTCGAATTAAGCGAGTTCGAGATATCGAAGTTCAACTGTATATTAAACATTACAGGAAAAAGAATGAATGTAGTCATGTGGGAAAATTGTGGGAGAAGAATCAACGTTCCTGAGGACATCGATGATCTGTTCGTGATCGCCTCCTTCCCCAGCTACATACTAAGGGAAGTCGACTGTCAGATCTATATTTACAGTCGAGTGTTTGGCTATGTGGGCCAGACTTTCAATTTCGAAGGTAAAAGTAAAAAGTTAGTTCTACTAGCGAGAGTTCCAGTGATGAGTTCAGTAAAGAAATCGATGGCCGTCGATGGCCATCGATTGCGAGTTGGCTACCGGTCGGAAATACAGTGGAGAAAACGCAATCTTTTCGTTCAAACGCAACGCATTGCAATGAAATATAGAAAATGACAACCTTTTGACAATTCCGACTACCAGTTTTAACTTGATTGGCGAACAGTTAGGAGTCTGATCTGGCTCTAAACTGTTTACAATGAAAAAAATAGTTTATGCGTAACCGGGGTTATTTGGAAAGAAAATCCTTTCTCTACTGTACTCTGCACGCTGCGCACGGGGCAAAAACTGCTAACCTAAAGAGCAAACAGTGGTAATTGAACACGCTACTATGGAATGCCGGTCACGACATGCCAATTGCTAAATGCTGCTTTGCCAGCTGCTAAATGCCAATACATCCAAAATAGCTTACTTTGATGAAATTGTCAGATCAAACTACAGCACCAGGCTTCACCAGATTATGTCCTTAGACATTGCCGTGGAGGTAAAGTGAAATATTGTAGCATGTTTTCCCTTACATTAGATGCAGACATGTATAAAACTATTAAGCAACTGGCAAGTGGCATATTGGCAATTGGCAAATTAGCGTTATAGAACATATTAGCATTTAGCAAATGGCAAATTAGCAACTGGAAAACAAGCATTTAGCATTTAGAAATTGACTTATTTGGTCAAAACAGCAAACAAAGTATTGTGGGTTTCTTGTTTACACTCATGACCACCATCTAGTCAATTAGACGGTGTTACAGTACACATTTGACCCCGAAACAACACTCTTCAGTTAAAAGATATTAAATTAAATGACAAATGGCAATTAACCTTAAGCAACTGGCAAATGGCATATTGGCAAGTATTTAGCAACTTGTAAATTAGCAATTGGCAAACAAGCATTTAGCATTTAGCAATTGGCATGTCGCGACCGGCATTCCATACGCTACAGATACATGTAATATTGAGTGTGTAAACTGAACAAAGCAATCATTTTCTCACTCGTTTCAGTACCAAATCCTATCGTGTGGCTTCTCAGTAGAATTGTCTCGAAATGACTATCCTAATGAGGAGTGTAGGCTAACACCGTATGGTTTAATGGAAAAATGAAGATTTTAGTTCTTGAAATACTCACCATGGGCCCGTTTTACTAAACTACTTACGCAACATTTTTGCGTAAGTCAAAATTTTAAATTTTAATTTATATTTTTTATTATCACTTGCTACAAACAGCAAATAGCCAGATCAAAGGATGCGCTTTTAGCGCGTCCTCTGTTCTGGCTACTTGTTGTTTGCAAACATTTATGATCGAAAAATATGAGTAAAACGATTTTGACTTACGCAAAAATTTTGCGTAAGTAGTTTAGTAAAATGGGCCCCATATCTGGAGCCATGCTAGTAGCGTTTTATGCCATTTACAAACAGTATGGAGCCAGATCAGATGCCATCATTCATGTCATAAATGCAGTTTCTAAAGACATAAGTGTACGTACGGTGGGGAAGAACGTTATATTTCTTTCCCAATAAACGCGTTTTTTATTTCAATTGCAAAAAAGTTTGGAGCCAGATCAGACGCCGGCGTCTGATCAGGCTCCAAGCTGTTTGCCACTCAGATAAAGATAGATAACTAGAAATTTAAAAAAAAGTTGTAATTTTCTGCATTTTACTGCAATGCGTTTGCGTTTAAATGGGAGAGAATAACGTACCTCCATTGTATATACAAGGTGGTGAGGTCGTGGTCAACGTTATTGTTTCATTGAAAACGTATTTGTGTCAAACAGTAACGTATATTGCAAACAATGTAGAGCCGAACATTTGCTTATTATAGAGTCGTCTGAACAGGCTAGACATTGGTTGCCAATTGACTGAAGTACAGTGGAGAATCTGTTATTCTTTCCCGTTTAAACGCAAACGTACGCAAACGCAAAACACTAAAACGTAGAAAAGTACAACTTTTTGACAATTCTGATAATTCATCTTTATCTTGGTGGCAAACAGTTTGGAGCCAGATCAGACGCCGGGTAACCCGGCGTCTGATCTGGCTCCAAACTGTTTGCAATGCAAATAATAGTTTTTAGCGTAAACGCGTTTATTGGGAAAGAATAACAGATTCTCCACTGTAACCAGTATGCGTCTGTAATAATCACAACGTTTTCTACATTATATTGCCTTACATTTGCGTTAAGTGGATTGAAATGAGAAAGAATAACGCTCGTTCCAGTGTAGTAACGGAGAATGAAAACATTGAATCTTGGAATGACACCTCTTTAATTGCAATATCTAGGCATAAATGGGTTAATTAACTTGGTCCAAGGTTATAAAGCTTTTCAGTTGAGTCTAAAGTCGTTCTCAAGCATTTGATTGGTCAGATTTTAGCCTAGACTCAAATCTGACCAATCAAATGCTTGAGAACACATTCAGACTCAGCTCAAACGCTTTATAATCTTGGACCCTGAGCCCCCAGATACCAGTAAAAGGGAGTAAAGTCATTATTTTTAACATTTGATTATTTATTTTAACCAAACCCTATGGTGTGACTACTCATTAGAATCGTCTCTTCGAGGTGATTCGTATAAGTAATTATGCAAAATGATTTTGAGCAGGTATGAAAATTTAGTTTTTCAAAATTCTCCCCTTTTCTGCACTGTAAAAAATATGTGTAAGCTTTCCCTTATTGTGGTGTTACAGTTACACCTTCTTTAGTGTAATCTATGAGTTTACACCTGTTTGAGGGAATTCTAACACTAACGTGTTCAAATTCACTTTTTTATCAGAAACGTTACACTAAAGAGGTATCAAAACACTGGGGTGTTTCTTTTATTAGTAAATTTACGGAAAGCAATCCTACTGGTGTAAGATTACACCTAATATTATAGTTCACTTACACTGTTAACATATGTGTAAGTTTACCCTAATTGTCGTGTCACAGTTACACCCGTTTGAGCAAATTCTAACACTTCTTGGGGAAACATTACCCAAAACAGGTGTAACTCTATATATAAGCACTTGGGTGTTTCGTTTATTGCTCAATTTACGAGAAAGCAATCCTTCTGGTGTAAGATCACACCTTATATTGTAGACCACTTACAGGTCCTCTATCAAGATTGTTCAAATTTAATAATGCCCCTTGGGTAAAAAGTGACCTCGTCCTGGACATAAATAATTATCTCCATTCTGTCAGCTATTCTTAGGTGAGCGAAACATACCCAATGGGACTCTTGTTTACGTTAGTTCGGATCCAGATAAGTAAATAAAAATACATTACGTATATTAGTAAATAACAGGTGTGAAACTTAAGATCAAGATAGCGAAAAGACCAGCCGCCATGCGAGGGTAGCGAAAATCCATGCAGGTAGCGAAACGTCCTGAAATCACTGCGAAAACCACGGATGGAAACTAAGTTGATATCCGTTTTGGTGAAACGTGTCCTGTTGGAGTACAAGTTATCTGTAAATTGAGAGTGTTATAGGTTAACTGCATTAAATTTTGTCCTTGGTGTGACTGTACACTAGAGTGTTATTAAGCGCTTTAGTGTTAAGATTCCCCCGAAGGAAACATACCCTATAAACACTTTGAAGATATGTTTGCCTAAAGTGTAACCTTTCCATACCACTAGGTAAGGTTTCCACTGGCATTTAGGAAAATGTTTCCGTAAAATGTTAAGGGCTATGATTCCCTCCATCAAAGGTAAGGTTTCCATTGACATTTAGGAAAACGTTTCCGTTAAAATTGAAGGAAATGTTTCCCTCGATCAAGGTAAGGTTTCCACTAGCATTTAGGGAAACGTTTCACTCTATCAAGGTAAGGTTTCCACTGGCATTTATGGAAAGGTTTCCCTCCATCAAGGTAATGTTTCCACTGGCATTTAGAGAAACGTTTCTTTCCATCAAGGTAAGGTTTCCTTTGGCATTTAGGGAAACGTTTCTATAAAATATTGAGGGAAATGTTTCCCTCCATCAGGGTAAGGATTCCACTGGCATTTAGGGAAACGTTTCAGTTAGAATGTGAGGGAAACGTTTCTCTCCATCAAACAGGGAAACATTACACCAAAACGGGTGGCAGCTCAGCTGCCACCCGTTTTGGTGTATTTTTTACTGTGTGGAGCCCTGTCAGACTTCATATCCATATGTACTACAGGGAGATCTCGAAAATGTGTAGCTCTCGTAAGTAGAACATACTAGTATTTCAAAGTAAAGACGTAGCATATTAGCCATGATTTGAGTTTGAAATACAGTGCTCCCTCCCTATAACGGTCCTCCTAACAATGATTCCCTCCTTACAACGACCCTTACCGCAGTTACCTCAACAGGACAATTTTGTATTACGCTTGTACAGCTGCAATATCGTCTTCTGTTTTTCTCAAAGTGACATTATGGACATTTTGACAGAATTGTTTTTAATGGCGAGTGACAAACAGCTTGAATCCAGATCAGACGCCGCATTACGTGGCGTCTGATCTGGATTCAAGCTGTTTGCAAAAGTAAGCAAATTTCCCTTCCTATAACGACTCCCTCTGAACAAGGCACACAATTTTCGTCTCCCAGTGGGAGTCATTGTAGAGAGGGAGCGCTGTATTGCTTCTTTCGACTTAAGCAAGGTGACTTGAGTTTGCGACTAAAGCGAGCTATTATTTATCAGATGTTTTTTTATGCAACAGTCGAAATTGTATTAAGTTGCACTGAAAGTACAGGCAGATACATTAATAGTATGTGTGATATGTGGCAGTTTCCAACGCAAGGCATGGAAATGTAGTAAGGTTTAGGATTTTTTTGCATTTTTGTTCTTCAACATGATATTTCAGAATCTACGTGGCTGTTGGTAGTAAAAGTATCTGGGACCCGTTTCATAAAACTTCGTACGACAAAAACGGTCGTAAGTCAAAACTTTTAAATACATTTAATTTCTGATTTCTCTATTTAATCCTGTCTTGTGACACCTCTTTGGAATCGTCTTTTCAAGACGATTTCACAGAGATGTCACAAGACAGGATTTGATTGAAAAAAAATTAAGACTTTTATAATCTGACATACGACAACATTTGTCGTACGAAGTTTTATGAAACGGGTCACTGTATTCGTTACTGAGTCGTTTGCTACATGTACAGTAAAACTCTCTATTACGACCACATAATTATGTTCATTATTTGGTGGTTAAGACAGGTAGCTGCTTAAAATAAAGTGAAAGTAAAATATAAAGCTCCTTTTTTTACTTTCACCGTGATTTAAGGTACCGCCTGTCTTTCATACAATCAAATAGCCTCAGTGGCCGTAATAGACAGGTTTTATTTTATGTTTTAGTGTGATTTCTTACAGATTTAAAGGACGTGAGGCCCTATAACTGTGTAACCTTTGGACGATGGCATAATGGTAGCATACTCCCAGCAGTTGCAGGTATTGCCCAATTTTTCTGACTTGTCCGATTTATTTCTAGAAATGAATAGTTAATAATTGTAAATAGGTAAGCAAGGTAACATCGAATATATAATCGTACACTTTTCTACTTGAGATATGTTTGATCCTCGTGCAGAACGAGACCGCTGCGCTAACTTAACTGATATGATATTCCTTTCCATAAACGCATTTATATACTAAAACTATTATTTCCATTGAAAACAGGTTGGAGCCAGATCAGACGCCGGCATCTGATCTGACTTCAAACTGTTTGTAATTTGCATCAACAGCTACTAGCATGGTTCCATATATGGTGAGTATTTCAAGAACTAAAATCCTCAGGCTCCAACCTGTTTGCTACTCAGATTAAAAATATAGTTAAAATTTCTAAAAGTAAATTTCCACAGTTTAGTGCAATGCGTTTGCGTTTAAACGGGAAATTATAATGTATCCTCTACTGTACATTACGCACAAAAATTACAGCTATCCGTCTCTCTAACTGGCTGTAGAGAAAACTCATACCTTTTAAAGTTTTAGAATGTTCCAATTTAAAAATAGCTTGGACAAGTCAGAATAAAATACTAGTAAAGACTTCTCTCGTTACTCTATGATTCAAAGTTGAATAATTATGGTCAAGTGACTGCTTAATGCAGAAAAGCTAAAGGAGCTTTCTTCATTACTTTCGTTCTACATTAATATGTCACATCTTCTGAAAGCTTCTAATTATATGTAATGAATTTGAGCCGTGCCATGACAAAACCAGCCTTATTGCATTGCAACATTGTGCAGACCAGGCACCGGTGTCATCACTGGCTCTTTCACGGACCTTTTGGGGACCGGCAAAGTAAAGGCGTTCCCCCAACTCATCCATCCACACATTGCAATACATTTCTTATTAACTTATTATTCCCTGAAACTTCCAAAGAACGATACCAGTTTTCAATAAAGGCTGGTCCATTTTAGACTATTTAGAGTTGTTTTTGGTAATAAATTGAAAAATGACAAACAGTGAAGTCTCTGATCAGAGGGCTCCTGTAGGAGCCCTCTAATCAGGGACTTCACGGTTTGCATAGGACAAGCGTACTCTTCACAGGCACACTTTTCGTAAAGGACGCATATATGCGTCACTAGGGCTCAATGAGTAAATAAAGCATGTCGTCTTCCCCACTGTCAATGCTTCTCTGAAACTTAACCCTTTCGTGATGAAATTTATCGTAAGAGTTTTACCCCTTCACTGCAAAATTGTCGTCTGCTTCAATATTGTTGTCTGCAATATCATTTCAAAGTTAAATTTAAGCAATATATGTATGATTGAAGAAATTTCAAAATGAGTGTCAAACCGTTAAGATCCTGACGCGGCGTCTGATCAGGATCCAAACTGTTTGCAAACGCGCTTATTGGCGTCATTGGTAGAAAATGGGTTAACGCGTCTTCTTCACTTCTTGTTTTCACAATGTTTTGTAGGTATACCAACGCAGATTTGCAACAGAGGCGTTTACGAAGATTATTACTTCTATTTATACTACGACGTTTTCACTTTGAAAGTATGGTACGATAAACCACTTGATTTCACCTTCAAGATGAAGATGCACGATAGAGGTAAGATGTATAGACAGTAAAGACATTTCCTCAGTCCTTTGAAGGACCCACCATTGCTCTCGATAAGCGTGAAAGTAACTGTAAAAGCATGCAGCATAAGCGAAACCAATTTCAGTTTACCTGGTAAGGCCCAGACATACTCATACTCTAGATGTTTTTCAATGATTATTTCTAACCAGTGGAGGAATAAATGAAAAGTGTAAAAAAAAACGTAGTTATGTTGTAATGGGTTAAATGGTCGCTTTACATATTAAGGTTTAATACACAGGGATTACAGTGGAGAAAACGTTTTTCTTTCCCAATAAACGCGTTTACGCTTAAACTATCATTTCCATTGCAAACAGTTTGGGGCCAGATCAGACGCCGGGTATCCCGGCGTCTGATCAGGCTCCAAACTGTTTGCCACCAAGATAAAAAATAGTTATCAGAATTGCCCAAAAATGTACTTATCTACGTTTTAGTGTTTTGCGTTTGCGTTTCGTTTCGTTTAAACGGGAAAGAATAACAGATTCTCCACTGTATGTAAAACTGACTTTTTATCTTATTTTACATGATCGATGATTTGTATGTACTATTAAGGTACAATTGCAAATTCACATTATTCTAAAGTGTTATTTGTGTACACAAATGTAAACCCTTTCACCTTCAAAGTCGCCTGAAGTTGACTTTGCAAACATATTGGATCAAGATCAGACGCCGCATAAGGCGGCATCTGATAAGGATCTAAACTGGTGGACGCTGTCTCGATATTTCTCATGTCAAATTACCTTTAATATAACTGTGAAACCATCTTGCAGACAACAATATCGAAGCAGAAAACACTATAGAGATGATAGGATGAAATCCTCTGGATTAATATTGCTCTTATGAAAATTGGTAATAAATCACTCGTTTCTTGTTTATGTAAAACTGCATATTTTATTCTAAAGGTAACTTTTCCCACTTTTTATGTACAGTAAAACCTCTCTTTGAGAATACCTAAATTGTTTTGATTATTAGGTGTTTACAACAGGTGACGGCTTAAAACAAACTGACAGTTCCTTTAGGAGCTTTATTTTTTACTGCCACCTGGATTTTTTGTTTGCAACAATTTTCAAATTAATGTAAACATGTACAATATACAGTGGAGAAAACGTTATTCTTTCCCAATAAACGCGTTTACGCTAAAACTATTATTTCTATTGCAAACAGTTTGGAGCCAGATCAGACGCCGGGTAACCCGGAGTCTGATCTGGCTCCAAACTGTTTGCAACCAAGATAAACATGAATTATCAGAATTGTCCAAAAATTGCATTTTTCTACGTTTTAGTGTTTTGCGTTTGCGTACGTTTGCGTTTTTAAAAAACGGGAACGAATAACAGATTTTCCACTGTACCTGAAGATGGAGGTCAGATAATTTGGAGATAGCTCGGGCGCCGCGTTACGCGGTGTCTGACATGGAACCAAACTGTTTGTAATTTGCTAATACATGATCGACAGGCTAAGGGTTAATAAATGTACAGTAAAACCTCTCTATTACGACCACTAAAAAGAAGGTTAATTGTTTGTATAACAGACAGATGACAGCTTAAAGCGAGTGACAGTAAAAAAGAAACCTCATAAAAGAGCTTTCTGTTTTACTGTCACCTTACTTTAAGCAGTCACCTGTCTTAAACACATATTAATTCACACAATTTTTTGGTCGCAATAGAGAGATTTTACTGTTTCCATATATTTTCTTTTTAGCGAACGATGGAGGACGGTTGCTAAGTTGTAAGTTGAAATGCTATTTTTATCTCTATTACGACCATTAAAATGTGATAATTGGTAGGTGTTTAATACAAGTGACTGCTTAAAACTAGGTGACAGTAAAACAGAAAGCTCCTTTAGGAGCTTTCTGTTAACTGCCGCCATGCTTTAAGCTGTTACATGACTGTCTTTTATACAATCAATTAGCCTTCTTTTTAGTGGTCGTAATAGAGAGGTTGTTATGAAATTATAGTTTCAGCGTAAACGCGTTTATTGGGAAAGAATAACGTTTTCTCCACTGTAAGAGGTCCTCAACCTTGAAATATTTATGTCGCATTATGTCTTATTTTTATAACTACACATTAAAATCGTCGATTTTCAACGATTCTAACGAATATATGTAATTACAACAAAATTTTGGTTCATATGTTCAGGAGAAAACGACTGAGAGTGTAAATTGAATAGGCCTTGGCCCTGGAGCCATATATACCATCATCTTTTCCATGTTAAGACATAAATTATTCATCCTCTATTTGCAAAGCTATTTTGAAATAACGTGACTTTTTTCAATTGTTATAACTTTACATATATGAATATACTGTATGATATAACTGATATTATATGTTGTATATGATGATGTTCTATGTACAAGTCAATAAAATATATGTCCTGTTCTGTTCTGTTCATGAATATGTTGTGTAAATATATACAATAAAACTCTCTATAAGGACCACTGAAATGAGGATCAATTGATTGTATTTTTAAAAGACGGGTGACATCTTAAAGCAAGATGACATTGAAACAGAAAGCTCCTATATGAGCTTTCTGTTTGACTGCGTTTAGCAGTCACCTGTCTTAACACCTAATAATTCACACACCTTTAGGGCATGGTCGTGATAGAGAGGTTTGACTGTATTAATAAAATAGAAACAGGGCTGCCATAAATTGATCATAAAAATCCTAAGATTTCAATTTTTCAAATTTTCGACGCAATTTTACTAATCGTACCACTACCCCATATTCTGTTTCTTGTTTTGAAAACACATGACTGCTTAAAACAGGTTGAAAGTAAAGCAGAATGCGCCTTAAGGCGCATTCTGCTTTACTTTCAGCCTGTTTTAAGCTATCATGTGCTAGGATAAAAATCCGAAGACTTAGGAAAAATCCGGAGAAATGGAAGCCCTGTAGAAACTAATAGTATATATTTTTTATTAGACTCTTCGCACACTCCAGAAGCAGGACGGATGAGTTTTTCGGATCTCGGTATGTGACATCAATCTTCATAACTCATACAGTGGAGAAAACGGTATTCTTTGCCGTTTAAACGCAAACGTTTCGCAAACGCATATAGCACTAAAACGTAGAAAATGTCAAATTTTAAATATTTCTTACGATTCGTTTTTATCTGAGAGGCAAACAGTTTGGAGCCTGATCAGACGCCGGGTTACCCGGCGTCTGATCTGTCTCCAAACTGTTTGCAGTGGAAATAAACGTTTTGGGAAAGAATAACACATTCTCCACTGTAACCCAATACATGTACCCTATGGATACGCCTTTTACACCCTTTTCTTTTTATTTATTCCTCTACTGAAGAAACTATTTTTAATTTAAACATTACTGAATATGTACCAATAGAAAGCTTTTCTATACCATAGAAGGTTGTAGCTTAAAGCAGACTGAAAATAAAGTAGGATGCGCCTTCTGGAGCATTCTGCATTTACGTTCAAACTGCCATAAGTGACCACGTGTCTTCACAAATAGGTAACGGGTCAACTTCTGTTCTATTTTTAGAATTTGTCGTCTGCATCTAACCCTTTTCGTGCTAAGCGCGACTTGGCTAATATTTGTAAACAGCATGGATCCAAGCTGTTTTCCACCCGTTTTCCACTCCTGGACGGCAGCTACTTCTCGGAAAGAAAATTGGTAATAAATCACTCGTTTCTAATTCAATATTATTGAAAATTGGTATTTAAGACAATCTGAGTGTGATGGGGCGTCGGTAGTATGAATAATGACCCATAGGCTACTATTTGGTTGCTAAGAAGGCAAAACCATGCCGGAACCATTGTTTCTCTATTGTTTCTCGGATCACTACCCAACGGGACAAAAGCTCTCAAGCTTACGAAAACAGTTTCGATGTGGAAACACTATTTCCGATGAATAGTAAAAAGATATCACCGAAGCATGACATTCGTACTTTTTATCTATTTTGGGAGTAAAAGTCAGTTTAAAGGGACTCGCAACCGGATGGTGTACTTGTCAAAATAAAATAAAATACTCAAATAAAAGCAAATTTGTGGCATTATTTGGCTTCTGACATTAAAAAAATATGATCAGTCCAAAAAAAGTCTCAAGAATCGTCACCGAATCTTAGATTTTTAGATATTTTCCATCGTTTTTCTATACCGACTAGTAGACGGTATAGTTGTTGTTGTTGCTTCTCTACACGGGCTCAGACATAAACACGAGCCGAATTACGAAGTTGTATGCACTTTCGATCCTAGATAAACGGATAGTTCCGTGGTCCATTGGTCTAAGCGGTTTCCCCTATTTTGCCTTCTGTCAGCCAATGCCGGGCCCCGGGTTCGAATCCCACCAGAGACCAATATTTTTTTTTATTGAAATACATTTTTTTAAACAGAATTTCTTATCCTAAACTAAATCTTTACCATTTATATAAGCGTTTGACACATATTTACAAATTACTATTTTTAATGCACCATCTGGTTGCGAGTCGCTTTAAGAGTGAAAATATTTAAACACCACTCGCCGTTCTCCACCTTTTTTCAATGTTTACGTACATGCGCTACTTATCGGACATTTAGAGCGCTGAGTTGCTTTGCTACTCTTTTCGGAGAAGTAGCAACTGACTGGAGAGCGTGTACTCATCCCTTTTAAAAGTTTAGAATGTTCCAATCTAAAGACAAGTCAGAAGAAATAATAATATAACATGCCTTTATTTGAAAAAAAAAACACCAAGAAGAAACATGACAACAGGAGTTAACCACGCGTTTCATAAAGACTCATGTCTAGTCTTGTTGCAGAATGTAACAAGCCTGTGTTGATATACGTATCTACGCTCGTCTTATTTCTTCGCTACAAGCACGGGAAATATGGACCAATGAACTGTAAATTTGAGATCATCAACCACAATTCACCGTTCGATAGATTAGCTTTACGGATAGTAGGTAAGTTCCCTTAACCTTAACCCTCTCTTCCCTGAAACATCAAATGGACAATTCCAGTTTCTAATTTAGTCTAGTCCATTTTTACTATTTAGGGTTGTTTGTTATAATGTATTGGATGTATAGTAAAACCTCTCTATTGCGACTACGTAAAAAAAGGCTAATTGATTGTATAAAATACATGTGACAACTTAAAACAAGGTGAACAATATTGAAGCAGATGGCAATATGGTGGTGAACGGGTAAAAATCTCACGATAAATTTGATGTTGAAAGGGTTAACCCATTACCTCATAGCCTGTTTCTAGTTTTGAAACCAGACAATAAATTAAAGCAGGTTGAAAGTAAAGCAGAATGCGCCTTAATGCGCATTCTGCTTTACTTTCAGCCTGCTTTAAGCTACTATCTGCTAAAATATAGAAAATATTTCTTATGATACATATTCATGCCTGTATAAAATTGAACTACGGTATTTTCTTAAATGAAGGAATAAATTAGAGGCGTAAAAAGGCGTAATTATGGGGTAGTGGGTTAAAGAGTTAAACTTTTGCACGCTATATGGTATTGTTATGGTATTTGTCGTCTGCAGCAATTTTCAGAGATAACTAATCTGCATGTTCTTTCAGACAAATAAAACGAGTTTGTAAAGTATTTTATCCAAAGTGGGACGTAGACCAAATCGGCGTCCAATCTGCATCGAAATGGGATACAGCAGTACTTGTAAACTCGCTGGCATTGTGCTGAAAGCGAATTACATGTATAATCATACTCTCTCCTGTTAATTATACACTGGCGAATGTGTGACAGGCGGTGTAGTGAATTTTCTTTTAACCCTTTGACTCTCAATGACGTCATAATCAGTGGTGCCAGATCAGACGCCGGGTAGCCCAAACTGTTTGCCACCCTGATTAACCCTCATCCGGACCTTTGGGGTCTATTGGACCCAACGGCTTTTTTTTTGCTAGAAAAAAGTATTCAGCCTAATGTCGCTTATGACGTTTTTAGACATTGTTTCTATGACTATTTTTGACACGTACTAACAAGGTCAATTCGCATAGATTTTATTTTCAAAACACGGCTGGGGTCCAGCCGGACCCTAGAATTCTAAAGGTTAGTAAAATGTATTTGAGACCATTTTAAAACCGTTCCTTGTTCTTTACAACTACAATAATGGAATTTATTGAATACTAGATAACCCCGATAACACCGTTACTCAATTGCACATATAAATATATCTTTCACGATCTTATGATTGATTTATTTCCCTTGTATATTATAACCCCGGAGCGCCAACTGCGAGTCCAAGGGACTCACACTGTATGGAACGAATACAATTCTATCTGACCTCAAATTATGCAAATGATTTCAAGATTCAAATAAGTGTACTGTATTATGTTTGGTTCTGGTCCTTTCTGGAAGTTTCTATAGCAATCATAGCCCAATATTGTTGACCTTGACCTTTGACCTTGGCCCTATTGTACGTTGGCCAACGATGTCTGGTCGATCGGTATTTAAGGCGTCAATTTCAATGCTTCATTGCCATTTTTCAGTATATCAGAATCAACTATATAGCTACAAGGGAAGAAAGGCATACAACAGACAAACATGCTCCCATTAGGATGTTTGGCAAACGCTTGTTCAGCAGTGGCTTAACCTAATGTTTGATACAATTTCTTGTTATTTCATTCATGAGTAAAATATTAATGTAAACGATGATGATCACAGGAAACTTCAAATCATAGTTCATTACAGTGATACAAAAATCTGGTGTAAACCATTGACCCAAACGGACCGAGCTTACACCTGTAACTGCGTCTAGGACACTATCATGCAGCTCATCAGACATGTGATGATGTGACGCAGACATAGTTATGAGAACATACTCAAGACATGGGATTAAGCAATTGATATTCAAAACTCTTATATCTTTACCATTTGAAGTTATGTGTGTGTTACTTTCTTTTCATATGTTTACCATACTTAGTTTTATCACATATACAGTAAAACCTCTCTATTACGACCACCTAATTATACTAATTATTAGGGTATTTTCGATAGGTTACCGCTTAAAGAAAGGTGACAGTGAAACAGAAAGCTCCTGTAGGAGCTTTCTGTTTCACTGTCACCTTGCTTTAAGGTGTCACCTGTATATTAAACAACCAATTAGCCTTCGTTTTCGTGGTCGTAATAGCGAGGTTTTACTGTATATTTGACATGCCGCTGTCTCAGTGTCAGCGTCATGAATCCTACACGGAGCTAAGACATGCACGGTGACAGGTCAAATACGTTGGACAACTATTGCCATAAAATAATTGGAAGCAGAAACAAAGCTTAACAAATTGACTATATTGATCAGCTGGGAAGCTGTTTTGGTTACATATGTTCCATTAATAAGGTTTTTAAATCAGTCATTGTTAAAAGTTGTATAGTAACCCATGTTAATATGCATGAATATTATTTGGGGTCCACTGGACCCCAACCATATTTTTGTCATTTTCTTCTAAATGTTTACATAGTTCAGTTAAAGATACAACATTAATGTAACAAAAGGAATATCTAGTCATAAATATATCCACATTTTCCAATCTGTACATTATCTGCAAAAGTTATTAGATAAAATTCGAGTTTGCAACAAAAAACGTTGTTTTTTTGTGTTACTATGGTCACTGGTTATGAGAGCAATGTTTCGGTTTTATAAACATACAAATTTATAATGCGGCACCATTTATGTCACAAATGCCTACCTTGACATAGAAAAATAACAAAAATGCACAATGGGGTCCAATGGACCCCAAAAGTCAAAAAATGGAAGTTTTTGCAAGGTCCGGATGAGGGTTAAAATGGATAGTTAGATATTCAAAATGCTGTCATTTTTTCATATTATTGCAATGCGTTTTTGTTTCGTTTGCGATTAAACGGGAAATAATCACCTTTTCTCAACTGTATACTTATTAGCATACCGTGGTGAAGACGATATTAAATGTCACACTAGAGGCTGTTTAGATATAACAACTACGTGAATTTCCATTGCAACCATTTTGGGAACAGATAAGACACCGCGTAACCCAGCGTCTGACAGGGCTTCAAATTTATTTTTAGAAATTGTCATTTTATGCATTTTAAATACAGTAAAACCTCGCTATTACGACCACTAAATTATGTTAATTATTAGGGTGTTTACGATAGGTGACCGCTTAAAGCAAGGTGACAGTGAAACAGAAAGCTCCTATAGGAGCTTTCTGTTTCACTGTAACCTTGCTTTAAGCTGTCACCTGCCTATTATACACTCAATTAGCCTTCGTTTTAGTGGTCGTAATAGCGAGGTTTTACTGTAGTTGATTGCTTTTGCGTTTTGTTTGGCCTTCTCCACTGTTTTATGAGATCATTTGGTAGACTTGTGATAACTCTTTATCCTCTGAAGCATCACATTGTCAATTCCTGTTACCAATTACGTGGGGTCATTTTCTTTACTTAATATTATTTTTATTTTGCAAAAAATTACAAACTGAAAAGGTGAGTATCCTGATCAGAAGTAAAAAATCCCTCTGATCTCTGTTTATATACTATTTGCACAGGATGCGTGCACTCGTTGCAGATGCAGATTTTGTATGTACACTGTTTGTATAAGACGATTATAGTTATACTAGTGGCGTAGTCCTTAGGCGTTAATTAGTTCAGTAGGAGCTCTAAAGCTGATAAAATTGTACAGTGCTCCCTCCCTACAACGGCCCTCCTAACAACGACTTCCTCCTTACAACGACCCTGTCGCAGTTCCCAAAAAAAGACATTTATGTCCTAACTGCCCGTGGTTGATATCACGTCTGCTGAAAATTGTCGTCTGTTGTTTATTTCAAAGTTACATAATGGACATTTTGAAAGAAAAAAAAGCTTAATGACGAGTCCCAAACAGCTTAAATCCAGATCAGACGCCGCGTAACGCGGCGTCTGATCTGGATTCAAGTTGTTTTTGCAAATATAGGCCGATTTACCTCTCTATAACGACTCCCTCCGAACAACGCACACATTTTTTGTCTCCCACGGGGTGTCGTTGTAGAGAGGGAGCGCTGTACTTACTTTAGAAGGGATCTTGTCATAACGTACCCAAACTAAAACGTACCCAAACCAAAACGTACTCAAACCATAACGTACCCATATATTGGTTATAGAAACAGTTACATAATGCAAGGCAAACACAAAACATGAAGTCATTTAACCCTAATCATGCTAAGCGCGGCTTGGGTAACTTTTGCAAATAGTTTGGATCCAGATCGGACGCATCGTAAAGGGGCGTCTGATCTGGATACAAACTGTTTGTCGCGCAAAACTCGAATTTTCTACAATAAAACAAATAAATTTCTAATTTAGATTCTCTTTGCAGACGATATATTTGTAGCTGACGACAATTCAGCATGATTAAGGTTAAGTGGTTGGTCTTTTGTTTTGATAGATTAGACATGCGTTTCGGAGTCTCGTGTCATTAAGGAGATTCCACCTCCTTTAAACCTATATGTATTTATACCCAGTGGATTCTTCCATGTTTATTTATTGGATTAGTCCATTTTTTATCAAAGGGTTGCCTGGTCAAAATTTTCATTTTCATTTTGTATTATATTGAAATTCCTATCAGCTAACAGTGTAGACTCTGATCAGAGTCTACACTGTTTGCCTATGTCCCATATATTGGATGGTTAAATGAATGTTACTTTAAGGAACTTTCGACTGATTTAAAGAATTTTAAAAAGTCTTTTAAACATATTTTATTTCAGGTTATGAAGAAATGAATGGGGTTACTTTTAAAACTAAGAGAATTGGCGGAAGGAACGGTGAGTAGTACAGCTGTCACAGCAAGTTACAGTAAAGCCTCTCTATAACGACCACTTAATCGAATGGTTTGTTTGTGTCTAAGGCATGGGACTGCTTAGATCTAGGTTAAAGTTACAGAGAAAGCTCCTTTAGGAGCATTTTGTTTTACTTTTACCTTGCTACCCTTTCACCGCCAAACTATTTTTGAGTTTTTTACCCCTACACCGTTATTGTGTCGTCTGCTTCAATATTAGTATCTGCAATATCATTTCAAAGTTAGAATTAAGAAAGTATGACATAATAAATATCGAAACGGGTGTCAAACAGTTTTGATCCTGATCAGACGCCGCGTAACGCGGCGTCTGATCAGGATCAAAACTGTTTGCAAATTCGACTTTAGGCGATTCTGGCGGTGAAAGGGTTAAGCTATCACCTGTCTTTCATACAATCCTTTATTATTGGTTTATTGGTCGTAACAGAACCGTCTAAGGTGTAACAATAGACATGACCTCAAAGTTATGTCACACATGCAGACACAGAGACGGAATACGTGTTCTAGTAGATTGAGAGTCAGACCGAACGAGCGAATGAAAGACAGACAGACAACCATAAAGACAATGACAACCAGGCAGACAGACGGACAGAAGCAGACACACCAACAAAGCTTCGTATATATACTTACATAAATTCAGAGACACACATACGTGTACATGTACATACAGATAGAGAGAACGAGATATAAAGAGAGATGAAATACACTCAAATAGACTCACAGCTATACAAAACGACGGACGGACAGATAGATATAGGCACGGAGAGGACCGAGGCAGGGATGAGTTTGAAATAAAGTTAGTCACCACCACAAGTTAGTGTGTGCGGTAGACACTCTCTATTAACCCATTACCCCATAGCCTGCTTCTTGTTTTGAAGTCAGGTGGCCAGTTAAAGCAGGTTGAAAGTAAAGCAGAAAGCGCCTTATAAGCATTTGATCAAATGCTTGAGAACGATCTAAGACTCAACTCAAATGTTTGATAACCTTGGTACTACATGTATTTAACAGGGTACAGTGGAGAATCTGTTATTCTTTCCCGTTTTAACGCAACCGTACGCAAACGCAAAACACTAAAACGTAGTAAAGAACAACTTTTGGACAATTCTGATAATTCTTGTTTATCTTGGTGGCAAACAGTTTGGAGCCTGATCAGACGCCGGGTAACCCGGCGTCTGATCAGGCTCCAAACTGTTTGCACTGCAAATAATAGTTTTAGCGTAAACGCGTTTATTGGGAAAGAATAACAGATTCTCCACTGTATCGATTTCCTTCATTGGATAAGACGTTATAATTTCCCAATAAACTGTTATTTCCATTGCAAGCAATTTGGAGCCAGATGAGACGCCGGATAACCCGGGGTCTGATCAGGCTCCAAATTGTTCGCCATTCAGATTAAAAGGAACATTCAGAATTGTCAAGAAGTTGTAAATTGTCACGTTCTTCATTTTATTGCAATGCTTTTGCGTTGAGTTTGGCTTTTAAACGGGAAAGAAAAAAACCTTCTTCTTTACGGTATCACCATCAAGTGCTGGTGTCCATTATTCTGCCTAACGTTCAGTTTTTATGTTTTAGGTCTGACGTTTTCTGAACATAATCCGCCGAATGTTCATTGGGCATACGTATCCCCAGTCGACTATAATTACTTCGTTATCACCATATCCGGAAACGGAAGTGCCTTCACGAGCTTCAGTTTTCTACTGTTCACCTTTCATGAAGGTACTGCCAATGTCTCTTACCACTTTGCATGCTGGGTAATCTTTTTCTTCTGCAATTTTGTCGTTTGCTATTGTTCTGAAAATAGATTTTTCTAATCTCTTTTTAAAACATCGTCAGAGTGACAAACAGTTTGGAGCCTGATGAGACGCCGCGTTACGCGGCGTCTCATCTGGATCCAAACTGTTTGCAAAGGCAATCACTGTGACGGATATACCCGCCGCTAGCACGGAAAGAGCTAACGCTTTCTCCCTTAGAAACGCCTCTTGATACCTTCATCAATCACTCATAGACTTGGATGCATTTTCAATGTTTCTACGTATGTATCAGAGTAATAGAGATCTTTTCAGCATTCTGACAGATGGGAATTTATATAGTACTCTCTCCACACAACGGCCCTCTGAACAACGATTCCCTCCTTACAACAACGCTGGCCACTGTTCCCCAAATAAGACAATTATGTCTAATCTTTTGGCAGCTGCAATAACGTCTGGTTAAAATTGTCGTTTGCTTGTTGTCTCAAAGCTACTTATTGGACATTTTGACAGAAATTTTTTTTACATATATTTCAGCCCTTCGTCTGTTGATAGCGACTTTACTGATTTTTGCAAACAGTTTATATAATGCGTCGTCTGATCTGGATATAAACCGTTTGACACTAATCTTTAGAGTTTTTTCTCCAAAAAAATGTATAAATCTTAATTTAACAAATTTTGCAGACAACAATTTCGAAAGCAGACGGTATCACAGCGGGATAAGGGTTAAAAATAGTAACAGAATAAGAAGTACAGTCAATCTTGTGTTAAGCGTCCCCATCTGATCAGGATCCAGATGTGTTTCAACGTGGTTTGTACAATAAGCATGGCTTGTACAGTAAAACCTCTCTATTACGTAAACTCGAAATGAGGCGTATTGACTGCATTAATGACAGGCGACAGCTTAAAGCGAGGTGAACGTTTTAAACAGAAATCTTCTAAATGAGCTGTCTGTTTTACGCTATCCTTGCTTTAGGTAGCCACCTGCCTTTAAGCACCCGATAAAAACACAAGTGGTCGTGATAGAGAAGTTTTACTATTTCTGGATTATATGCAGAGCTATTAAGTTTTTGATCTGCCAATGCTCAAGATAAGGGTAGTTTTTCCAAAACTAAAATCTTAATTTCTGCATTAAACCCTATGGTGTTATAACTCCCTCTTATCTTGAGCCGTGATCTGTAGCGTGTTCAATTACCACTGTTTGCTGTTTAGGTTAGCAGTTTGTGTCCCGTGTGCAGCGTGCAGAGTACAGTAGAGAAAACGTTTTCTTTCCAAATAACCGCGTTTACGCTTTAACTATTATTTTCAGTGCAAACAGTTTGGAGCCAGATCAGACGCCGGGTAATCCAGCGTCTTATCAGGCTCCAAACTGTTTGCCACCAAGAATAAAACAGGTAGCCAGAACTTTCAAAAAGTTTTCAGTTTCTATATTTCATTACAATTGCATTTGAGTTAGATCGAAAGAATTACGTTTTCTCCCCTGTATTTAAGACCGATAGCCAACTCGCAATCGATGGCCATCGATTTCTTCACTGAACGCATCGCTGGTGACAAGTTTGAAGCATTTTTTCAGCACTCTAACAAGGTTCCCCCCAGAGAAATTGCTACTTTGTCGTGGTTTCGGGGCCTAATTGTCATAGGGAATGTTTCTGTTTATTCCTGAGATTATCCCCTCTGCCAAATATTTGAAGGAATGCAGATCGATGGTTTTGATCCCATGTGCTGCTGAGATTAGAATAAAGTTAGCCGAAATCATCTTCCTGAAACCATCATCATCTCAGCTCATCATCCCTCATCATTCATCGGCGCTATATGGACTGTATATATTTGGTTTCGCGGTGCCGTAAAACTAAAATCATCCAGCAGCAATGTGTTAAATGTGTTCGAGTTACAGTGGAGAAAACGTTATTCTTTCCCAATAAACGCGTTTACGCTGAAACTATTATTGCCAGTGCAAACAGTTTGGAGCCTGATCAGACGCCGGGTAACCCGGCGTCTGATCAGGCCACAAACTGTTTGCCACTCAGATACAAGTGAAAAGTAAGAATTGCCAAGTGTTTTTGCGTTTGCGTTTCGCTTGCGTTTAACCGGAAAAATAACATTTTCCCCACTGTCGGAAAACAGTAACTGTTTTACTTTGCAGGAACGTGTTACGACCATGTGTGTGGCACCGGTCGGTGTATACCAGAGAAATACCTCTGTAAATCCTACGATCCGTGCGAGGATAATACCGGGTGTCCAGTAAAAGAGAAACAACTGTACGAGCATTTATGTATATTCTGTGCAACGGTTGCTGGGGTACTCTTATTCCTGGAATGTTTATGTCATGCCTGTCCTAGAACACCAAGTGAAGAAAATGATGTAAGAGGATGACTTTTTATTTACACATTTTTCTTTCCCAAAACAGGTGTTTAAAAAGGTATGTAGCTACTATTGCAAACTGGTTTGAATTAAATCACGTCGGGTAACCCGGCCAAGGCTCGCGAGATATTATTTTAGTCAACTCTATTGATAAATAATGAGCACTAATGTAAGATCCTCTATAAAGCAGAAATCTCGCTAATAAAGAAATGCATGTAGTCCATACATTGAAATAATACACCTAAAGATAACAACAATAATAATAATACTAATGATAATTGAAGAAATGGAGTAGCTTGATATCATAATTCTCCAGAGAGAGAGAGAGAATGAGTGGAAGAGGAAAATAGAGAGAGGGGGAGGGAGGGAGAGAGAGAGAGAAGGATAGAGGAAGAGAGAGAGAGAGAAAGAGATAGAGAGGGAGGGGAGAGAGAGTCACACACATAGAGAGACAGAAAGACAGAGACATAGACAAACGGAGACAGAGATAGAGACAGAAAGACAGACAGACATACAGAGAATCAGAGAGAGAGAGAGAGAGACGTAGATAGAGACAGAGAAAGAAAGTGACAAAAATTATACAGAGGGAGAGAGAGAAACAGACAAACAGACATATCAGAGAGAGAAAGAAAGAGAAACAGAGAAGAGAAACAGAGACAGCGACAAACAAAATTTAGAAAACATACATACAGAGACAGCGATAAAGACAAAGAAGGAGAGATAAACAGACAGACAGAGAAAGAGAGAAGCAGAAACAGAGACATAGACAGAGAGCCAGAGATCAGATGAAGAAGCAAACAGACCGACAGAGGACAGAGAGAGCGACAGAGAAAGAACCAGAGAGAGACAGTGGCACAAAGTCATATATAGAGAGACAGGCAGACACAGACAAAGAGAGAAGGGTAGATAGAAGATACATTTAGACAGAGACAGAGAGACAGTATACATACATATATACAGATACAAAGAGGGATAGCCAGAGAGAGAGAGAGACAGACAGACAGACAGAGACAGAGATAGATAGAGGGACACGCACAGAGAGAATTACAGACAGAGAGAAACATAGACGGAAACAGAGAGACACTCTGGGGGCCACGAGGGTCGTTTGGCACAGAAGTCCCGTATACAGAGTATAGAGAATATGTATACGTTGTCAAACGAAGTACATTGTATATGTATATGACACCAACTGAAGTCGTCTTTGAATTTATATAGGGGACTTTCTATGCGAAACGGGTCGTTGTGATACTTCGTTGGCCCCCAGTAAGACAGATATACAGAGATTAGTTTTTGGTATTTTCAATTAGTTTTGAGTCCTTAAAAATAGTTTTGGGTATCAGAAATTTGTTTTGGGTCCTTACAGTTAGTTTTCGGTAATAAATGTTAGTTTTGGGTATTAAAAGTTAGTCTTCGGTAATTGAGGTTATATTTTGGTATTTAAAGTTGGTTTTTCAGTAATTTATGTTAGTTTTGGGTTTAAATTTAGTTTTTGGTAAATAATGTAAGTTTTGGGTATCTTAAATTAGTTTTGGGTCCTTAAAGTTAGTTTTGGGTATTAAAAGTTAGTTTTCGGTAATAAATGTTAGTTTTGGGTATTTAAAATTAGTTTTGAATCTTTTAAATTTATTTTGGGTAAATTATGTTAGTTTTCGGTAATTTATGTTAGTGTTGGGTATTGAAAATTAGGTTTCGGTAAATAATGTTAGTTTTGGGTATCTTAAATTAGTTTTGGGTCCTTAATGTTAGTTTTGGGTATTTAAAGTTAGTTTTGGGTAATAAATGTTAGTTTTGGGTATTTAAAATTAGTTTTGGGTCTTTTAAATTCATTTTCGGTAAATTATGTTAGTTTGGGGTATTAAAAATTAGTTTTCGGTAATTTATGTTAGTGTTGGGTATTGAAAATTAGTTTTCGGTAAATAATGTTAGTTTTGGATATCTTAAAGTAGTTTTAGGTCCTTTAAGTTAGTTTTAGGTGTTTAAAATTAGTTTTCGGTAGTTAATATTTCTTTTAAGTATTTAAAATAAGTTTTGGGTCTTTTAAATTCATTTTCGGTAATTTATTATAGTTTTGGGTATTTAAAGTTAGTTTTCGGTAAGAAATGATAATTTTGTGTATTTAAAATTAGTTTTGGGTCCTTTACATTAGTTTTTGATATTTTAGGTTAGTTTTCGGTAATTAATGTTAGATTTGGGTATCTAATATTATTTTGGTTCCTTAAAGTTAGATTTTGGTATTTAAAATAAGTTTTGGGTGTTTAAAGTTAGTTTTTTTAAGTCAATTATGGTTTGGGGTATTTAAAATTAGTTTGGGGATTTTTAAATTCATTTTCGGTAATTCATGTTAGTTTTGGGTATTGAAAGTAAGTTTTCGGTAAATAATGTTAGTTTTGGGTATTCTAAATGAAATTTGGGTCCTAAAATTTAATTTTGGTAAATTATGTTAGTTTCGGGTATTTAAAGTTTATTCTCGGCAATAAATGTTAGTTTTGGGTATCTTAAATTAGTTTGGGTCCTTAAAGTTAGTTTTGGTTATTAAAAATTAGTCTTGGGTATTAAAAGTTAGTTTTCGGTAAAATGTTAGTTTTGGGTTTTTAAAATTAGTGATGGGTCTTTTAAGTTCAATTTCGGTTATTTATGTTAGTTTTGGGTATTTAAAGTAAGTTTTCTTTAATTAATGTTTGTTTTGGGTATTTAAAACTGTTTTTAGTCCTTGAGGAAGTTTTGGGTAATTAAAATTAGTTTTTGGTATTTAAAGTTAGTTTTCGGTAATAAATGCTAGTTTTGGGTATTAAAATTTGTTTTGGGTCCTTTAAATTACTTTCGTGTATTTTAAATTAGTTTTCGGTAATTAATGTTAGGCTTGGGTATTAAAAATAAGTTTTGGGTCCTTCGTTTTCGGTAATAATTGTTAGTATCTTAAATTAGTTTTGGGTCCTTAAAGGTTGTTCTGGGTATTAAAAATTAGTTTTTGGAATTTAGTGTTAGTTTTCGGTAATGAATGTTAGTTTTGGGTATTTGAAATTAGTTTTGGGTCTTTAAAATTCATTTTCGGTAATTTATGTTAGTTTTGGTATTTTAAGTAAGTTTTCGGTAATTATTTTTTGTTTTGGGTATTTAAAATTGTTTTTGATCCTGAGAGGAAGTTTTGTGTATTTAAGATTAGTTTTGGGTATTCAAAGTTTTCGATAATTTATGTTAGTTTTGGGAATTTAATTTAGCTTTGGCTCTTTTAAATTCATTTTCGGTAATTTATGTTAGTTTTGTGTATTTAAATAGTTTTCGGCAATAAATATTATTATTATTATTATTATACCAGATTTATATAGTGCTCTTTTCACACAGGGGTTGTGCGTTCAAAAGCGCTAACCATGAAATAACATAAATGTACCTACGAATCGAGAAAAGACAAAATAACTACAATTAGATCTGAAATAAAACATGAATAAACATATAAGAGACAGTCCCCAAAACGGCGATCACATTACCCCAATCAATCAGCAATGAACCGACTGGCTAAAGATTGCCGACTGATATAAATAATGATAGAGCGCCCAATGCAGGCCATCGACAAAACACAAATAACTATAATTAGATCTTAAATAAACATGAATAAACATACGAAAGACAGCCCCCAAAACGGCAACCACATTAGCCCCATCAATCAGAAATGAACCAATAAAATTTGATTTGGGTCCTTTAAATTAGTTTGGGGTATTTAAAGTTAGTTTTCGGTAATTAATGTTAGTTTTTTTGTATCTTAAATTAGTTTTGGGTCCTTAAAGTTACTTTGTGGTATTGAAAATTAATTTGAGTCCTTAGAGAAAGTTTTGCGTATTTAAAATTAGTTTTATGTATTTAAAGTTAGTTTTCGGTGATTTATGTTAGTTTTGGGTATTTATTTTAAGTTATGGCTTTTTAAAATTCATTTTTGGTAAATTATTATAGTTTTGGGTATTTTTAATAAGTTATCGGTAATAAATGTTTTGGGTATTTAAAATTGTTTTAGGTCCTTAGAGGAAGTTTCGGGTATTTAAAATAAATTTTCGGTAATTAATGTTAGTTTTTGGTATCTTAAATTAGATTTGGGTCCTTAAAGTTAGTTTTGGGTATCAAAAATTAGTTTGGGTATTTAAAGTTGGTTTTCGGAAATAAATGTTAGTTTTGGGTATTTAAAATTATTTTGTGTCCTTATAGAAAGTTTTTGGTATTTAAAATTAGTGTTGGGTATTTAAAGTTAGTTTTCGGTAATTAATGTTTGTTTTTGGTATTTAAAATTGTTTTTGGTCCTTGGAAGTTTTGGGTATTTAAAATTAGTTTTGGGTATTTAAAGTTAGTTTTCGGTAAATTATGTTAGTTTTGGGTATTTAATTGAGTCTTGGCTCTTTTAAATTCATTTTCGGTAATTTATGTTAGTTTTGGGTATTTAAAGTTAGTTTTCGGTAATAAAATAATAGTTTTGGGTATTTTAGATTTGCTTTTGGTTCTTTGAATTAGTTTTGGGTATTTAAAGTTAGTTATTTATGTTAGGTTTGGTTATTTAAAATTAGTTTTGGGTCCTTAACAATGTTTGAAAATTATGTTAGTTTTGCGTATTTAAAGTTAGTTTTCGGTATTAAATGTTAGTTTTGGGTATTTAAAATTAGTTTTTGGTCTTTTAAAATTCAATTTCGGTAATTAATGTTATTTTTGGGTATGGAAAATTGTTAGAGGAAGTTTTGGGTTTTAAAGCTAGTTTTCTGTTATTTATCTAAATTTTTGGTATTTAAAATGAGTTTTGGGTATTTAAAGCTAGTTTTCGATATTTATGTTAGTTTTTGGTATTTCAAATTAGTTTTGGCTCTTTTAAATTAATTTTCTGTAATTTATGTTAGTTTTGGGTATTCAAAGTTAGTTTTCTGTAATTGATTGTTTGTTTTGGGTATTTAAAATTGTTTTGGGTCCTTAGAGGAAGTTTTGTGTATTTAAAATAAGGTTTGGGTATTTAAAGTTAGTTTTCGGTAATATATGTTAGTTTTGGGTGTTTAATTTAGTTTTGGCTCTTTTAAATTCATTTTCGGAAATTATTGTTAATTTTGGGTATTTAAAGTCAGTTTTCGGTAATAAATTTTAGTTTTGGGTATTTAAAATTGTTTTGGGTCCGTTGAATTAGTTTTGGGTATTTAAAATTAGTTTTCGGATATTTATGTAAGGTATGGGTTTTTAAAATTAGTTTTGGGTCCTTATAGTTAGTTTTGGGTATTTAAAATTAGTTTTGGGTATTAAAAGTTAGTTTTGAAAAATTAATGTTTTGGGTATTTAAAGTTAAAGTTAAAGTGAATATTAGGTTATTGAGAGAGAGAGAGAAAGAAAGACAGATAGAGACGCAGAGAGAGAGAGAAACACACATAGAGAGAAAGAAAGACATAAATATACATGTATAGAGAGACTGACAGAGAGTCAGAACGAGACAGAGCAAGCGAGCAAGAGAGAGAGAGAGTGAGAGAGATTGAGAGAGAGAGAGAGAGAGAGTAAGAGGGGGAGATAGAGAGAGAGAGAGGGGGTGCAAACATACATACAGTCAGACAAAGAGAGAGTAAAGATAGATAGAGAGTGGGGGATATACAGACAGACAAACTGACAGAAACAAACAAGACAGAGAGACAGACAAACAGACATAGAGAGGGACAGACAGACAGGGACAGACAACCCAGTCAGCACACCCATATTTGATAGATATCGACCCGATATTCATCCGATATGTTCCCATATCAGCCCCATATCTAAAATGACATCGGTTAGATGTCGTTTTGCACATCGTTTTCTTGTTGGATTGATATCGTCATCGGATTGATATTGGCCCACCACCAAACAGATATCAGATCGATATCAAAATAGATACAGTCTGATATCAAACTATAAAATGTCAGCTGATGATTGGATTTATATCAATCCGATCATTGGACAGATCATTGGATATTTTGTCTGCTTTTGATCAGGGGGTTTTGATCATCGGGCGGACTTGATCAGTATTTTTTATGACAAAACTTTGACAATCCATTCATCAGCTGACATTATATCGGTTTGATATCAATCTAATATCTGTTTTAATATCGGTCCGATATATATTCGATGGCGGACCGGTATCAATCCGACAACAATATCAATTCAACCAGAAAACGATATGCAAAAAGTCATCCGATAGATATCATTTTAGATATCCATCCGATATTGGTGTGCTGACTGGGAAAGAGAGAGACAGATATCGACAGAAAATGGAGAGAGAGACACACACACAAACAGAGAGACAGAGAGACAGAGAGCGACAGTCAGAGACATACAAAGAGAGAAACAGAGATACAGAAATAGAAATACAGTGAGAGAGAAACAAAGATAGAGAGACAGAGAGAGACATAGAGAGAAACAAACATACATTCAGACAGAAAGAGAGAGAGAGAGAGAGTTGGCAGACAGGCAGCGCTAGAGACAGACAGAGAGACAGAGAAACACAAAGAGAGACAGAGACAGACAGCCAAATAGAGACAGAGACAGACAGAGCCAAGGTGATAGCCAAAGAAAGACAGAGAGACAACAGAGAGAGAGAGATATATAAAGAGAGACACAGGCAGAGAGACATACAGAAACAAACAGAGAGGCAGACACAGAGAAACAGAGAGAGGCCTACATACAGAGCGACAGAGAAAGAGGTAGAGAGAGATAGAGACTCATAGACAGAGACAGATAGAGACACAGAAATAAAGGGACAGAAATAGAGAGACACGCAGAGAGAGACATACATTGACAGACATACAGAGAGACATAGAGAGAAACTAACATACATGCAGACAGAGACAGAGGCAGAGGGAGAGAGAGAGAGAATGACAGACAGGCAGCGCTAGAGAGAGACAGAAAGACAGAGATACAGAGAAACACATAGAGAGACAGAGAGACAGATAGAGAGACAGACATGAGTGCAAGGTTGTAGCGTCGTAGGGTATTTAAATTTAGTGTTTGGTAGTTGGTATTGTTATCGGGTGGTTTGTAGAGTTATGGGGTATTTACCGTTAGGCAGAATAGTGGACACTCAGGTGGCTCACTTGCTCTCATTTTTGCGCATTAAAATAAGAAGAGCACTTTTACATAACTTGTAATAACTTTTTATTCTGGACAGATATCGTTCCTGTGCAAACGGTCCGTGTTAGCTTAATCATTTTCCATTATGATGAAATTGTTTTGAAAAAATATTTTAATAAGATTTTGGTCCTTTTTTTTAAGTTGAAAAAGACACCTCTTAATCACATTTAACAAAGAGTAAAATGCTGAAAATAAGCCTCGACACGGTTAATATAACACGACCTTGTCCATTTATACAAATCGATATCAATTCTGTGCAAACGGGCTCGTATAATTGAATATTTGTTCTTTCTTTTGATATAAATTTAAGAATTGTAAGTAAATGTTAATTTGGTCCTTTTTCAAATTGAAAATAAAATTCACATGTTCAAAAAGTCGTCGGGAGTTTCCGTAAATACCGATCGATTGTGGAAGCAAATATCCGGTAAGAGCCGAACATTGACGGGCTCTCAAGCTAGCGTAGAGCAGTTTATCGACAATCTAGCGATGTCCACTATTCTGCCTAACGCTGTTAGTGTTCAGTATTTAGCGTTTGAACAGACCAAATTGTTCGAATTGAGACCGGTTCTGTTGGGATAAAGAAAAGTAAAGCGAGTTGTTCGAATTGTCTCTTTTTATTTTACGAGAAAAATACAAATCATAAAGATTTCATAACGTCTCCAAGTAGCTATATTTCCGGACGGCCACCATGAACGTGATATCCGTGATTTTATGAAATACAAATCGGATAAAAAAGAGGGCCGGTAAGATTTCCCGAGTAGTCCACTGGTTACATCACAGCACATTGTTTTGCCTTCTCCGCACGGGTTTGATTCCCGACCGAGCTTAAATATTTTTCTTTCTTAACAATATCATTATTGTTGAACGCTTGAACGCCGAAACAAATCTGTTCATTTCTTAAAGATATATATATCTTTAAGAAATGAACAGATTTTTTCGGCGTTCAAGCGAAATGAACGACAGAAAATTATCGGCAAATAACATGAACCGCGCCAGCGATTCATGGTAAATTTGCCGATAATTTTATGTCGTTCATTTTGCTTGAACGCCGAAAATAATCTGTTCATTTCTTATATTTACAATATATTTGCTGTAATTTGTAACATTAATTTTAACATTTTGTCAGTACTCATGTATGTTTAATCCATATTAGAGGTTGATACCACGAATAATGTGTACCCTATGAGGAACAGCCATGGCCGATTTACTGAAGCTATGTACATTCGAAAGCAAAAAGAAGAGAGAGAGAGAGAGAGAGACAGACAGACAAACAGAGAGAGAGAGGGAGAGAGGAACGAGAGGTAGAGAGACATAGAGAGAGAAGAACGAGAGATAGAGAGACAGAGAGAGAGGAACGAGAGATAGAGAGACATACAGACAGAGAGAGAGAAAAAAGACAGAGACAGAGAGACAGAAAGAGACAGAGAGAGAGACAGACAGACAGGCAGACAAACAGACATACATACATACAGAGAGAGACAGAGAGAGATAGTGAGAGACAGAGGCAGAGCGATAGAAGCAGAGACAGATATAGGCATAGAGATACAGATGCAGAGAGAGACAAAGAGAGACAGAGAGAGAGATAGACAGAGACAGATAGAGTCACAGAGAGACATGGAGAGACAGAGACAGAGTGAGACAGAGAAAACGCGAGGCAGAGACAAAGCTAGACAGATTTAGACAAAGACAGAGACAGACAGAGACAGACAGAGACAGGGATACATAGATAAAGAGAGACACAGTGAGAGCCAGAGATATAGAGAGAGGCAGAGACAAAGAGAGACAGAGATAGAGATTAGAGAGAGACAGAGAAGATATATATAGAGAAAAAGAGACAGAGACAAAAAGAGACAATTAAAGACATAGCCAGAGACAGACAGACTGAGACAGAAACAGAGCGAGACAGACACAGAGAGACAGACGTTAAGGGAGACAAAGACAAAAAGAGATAGAGACAGAGACAGAGATAAACAGAGACATATACAGAGACAGAGAAAGAGACAGACAGAAACAAAGAGAGAAAAAGAGAGAGAGAGACAGAGAGAGAGAGAGAGATACAGAGAGACATACAGACAGAGAGACAGACAGACACACAGACAGACAGACAGAGACCGAGAGAGAAAGACAGACAGAGACAGACAGAGAGAGAAAGTGTGAGAGAGAGAGAGAGAGTTCAGTGTTTTATTTTATACCCCAATATTACGCCTATATCATATTTTACCTGCCTGTATGTCATGTTCATAGCAAAAAATTGAAACCTGCATGAAATAACTCTGACCATTATTTTTAATGTGAGTGGCAAACAGTTCGGAGCCTGATCAGACACCGGGTTACCCGGCGTCTGATCTGACTCCAAACTGTTTGCCAATAAAATAATGGTTTAAGCGTAAACGCGTTTATTGGGAACGCGTAACGTCTTCTCCACTTTACCGACTGTACACTGTTTTAGATGACCTTGAGAGATACACCAGAGACACAGACTGCCGTACAAGCAGAAACGTTGCCAAGTGTAGACCCATCCGCCCCACTACAGCCATCCGCCCCTGTACAGCCATCCGCTCCTCTACCGGAAGAAACACCAGCTCAAGGCTTTACCTCATCCGTCTTGCCACCGTCGTATGAAGAAGTCATGGCATCTCCAGACACTTATGGGGGTTCTAAATCTTATGGGGTAAGATCATACGAAACTGAAAAGTACAGATCTATGACACTATCCTCTGTCCTTACCTCATTTAATCTTTAGGAATATGTGCCTTTACAACCAGTGTACCCGTGAAGAGTATACTTACAAGAGTCTTTCAAAAAGTTGTGATACTTTTGCATTTCCTTGAAATCTACACGTACGATTTTTTATGTCTGATACATTATTTAAAAGGTCGAATTCTTGTTGAGTTGACGATGTATCACGCCAGTCAATTTTCTTATTTTAAACGGTCTAAATTGGGTGGTGATAACCACACATAAATGCCACTACAACAATGCATGTTTATATAATTTTAAATTTCTATTGTGATACATTGAAGATACAAATATAGTTTTATAATTTAATATGTCAACCATAAGGTTTTTCTGATATTATGATAAAGCTTCAAAACAAACTGTAGTTTGTCAATTAATGTGCTATTCATATATACCGTTTATAGTTATTAAATCTTATTATGAAATGTAAAATATGTATGTTTCTGGCGAAATTATGTCCTGTGTAAGATGAAATTGGGGACAAAACACTTATTCGTAAATGTTTATACAATCAATAAACGATTTTAAGATTTTTTAATATATATTTTTTAATATAAAATCAGATTATATTATTTTAACTTGTATACCTTTTAATGTATGCTTTAATCTTACAAAAAAGTAGGTCAAGCACATTTTGATTTTATTATTAAGACTATTCAATATTGGGTGTTGTTGGCTAAAACTTTTGTAAAATTCCAATAGACTAGAACGAAAATAAAAAAACGGCATGGCACTTTTTCTAAATCATGTGATATGAAAATATGATTAAGTTCAGTAGCAAATATGGCCAGTGCCTATGACTGACCCACATTGTAGTGTATTTGAACATTTTGGATGACCCTCGTATCCCATTTACAAACAACACAGAAATATATTTTGAAGCGGATGACGTCAAGGCTATACTCGTCATTAACAAACAGTGTACCTGCGAAGAGTACTCTTGTTCTATGCAAACACTGTAGACTCTGATCAGAGGGCTTCTGCAGGAGCTCTCTGATCAGTGTCTTCACTGTTTGTCATTTTGTAAACTATTATAAAAATCAACCCTAAATAGTCGAAAATGATCAGCTTTTCTTGCAAACTGGAATTGTCCATTGGAAGTTTCAGGGGATAATCAGGGGATTCATCAAAATTACTTTAACAAGAACATGCATGTGAAAACTAAACATGTTCTAAGATTTTTGAATTTTTTTGAAAATGGTGGTTTTTATGGGAAGTCAAATTATCACGGTGAATAAACGTACACAGGATATAGACACCAAAGTGATCAGGAATTGAAAGCGAAAGTAGCGAGGTGAGTACTTTTATTACGTTTATCTCTAAAATCTTCTTACAAATAGAGTAAACATGAATTGCAAGATAGTCTGTAGACATATGTGACCACACTGATGCCAGGAATATAAATAGATTCACCTGGAAGACTGAATAAAAAGCTTTAATCACTGGCCATAGTCGCATCTTCGTCAACATTTGTCATTATTTTCGCGGTTTATACACGTTATACAAAAAAGTGAATCGACAGATCTGTTTATTTTTCATTTAAATGTAACTATTCAAAAGCTGCTTAAAAATCGACCAACAATAGCTAAGATATACCATGTCAAACCGACCACCACATGTACTGGGGATAGTGTCCAACGGTTATTTATTGTACGGGGGATAGTGGAAGGCTGTACTGGGGATAGACTCACGAAAACTTATTGTTTTGTGTCGTAAAATGGTATTATTGTACATTGCGTTTGATTTTTATGGCAAACTACATGCTGTTACGTTTTCAGCATACGAAATAATGGATAATCTTCATTTTTCTAGGAAGTTAAGTCCAAAGCCACTACATTTATTACATATCATTCTCCCTTCTTACGCCTTAATGCGATGGTAGTAGTTTGTGGTGAAATACATGTCGAATGTATTTAACAGAGTAAACTGTAAATTATCAAAACATTCTTGAAAGAATCGCTGCTATTTGGACTCGGCTATTTTGTAGTTACTCATATACCAACAATGCGCAACCTTTCACACAACACTGGTTTTCAAGGTAAAAACATACAACGTGTTCATCTATATATGTATGAGCCAAAATTAGACTTTACCTTTGCGACCAGTGCATATCCGGAGCAGCCTGCACATCCGCATTTTTAATCAGGATCTGCACCGTTCTCCTTTAAGTTTCTAGATGTCGTCATACTACTTCTATTACAATAAGAAACAGCTATTATTAAGCATTGCCAACGCACAGTTTTCTTAGTACTTGCACTTGCCGAACGGATTAAAAGGAGTGTTGCCAACGATTTTCTTCTCTGAGACCGGTTTCATTGAACATTGTTGTCAATTAATCTTTGGTTGATGCTGCTTCAATGTATGTGTGTGGGAGGGGGTTGTATCGGTCTACCTGTATTGCTAGCACATAAGGCTCTGCAATACTTTACAAAATATATATGCGATAAAACCAAAAATCTTTTCTAAACTACTGGTCCATTTGCATCAAAATTTACTGTCAGTTATCCTTGTGTAATTTCTTCGTCTATTTTCATAACAAGTCTGATTAGGCTCCACAATGTTTTAAATAGAGATATTTTTAGAGAAAAATTAAGATCTTCAAGCTCAGAAACTACGGTTCGAGTAGAAACATATACCGTATAGCTGGTATTTTCTATATATACGGGGTAGAAATTTCTGTCATTCTGCGGTTTAATCATCGGATAGCTGAAAAAAAAATCGGCAAAATAAAATTACCATACTAATTTATCACGTACAATAATTGATAATCCTTCAGTACGCTAAGACACGATTATAATAAGAAAGGAAGGAAATTTACTTTTGCCTCATTTCGTAAAATCCCAAATTGAATCACATTTACTAGTTAAAATAAAACACTTATTGCTAAAAATCGTTTTGAAACCAATTTCTGACCTCAAGTCAAACTTCAGGTCGCTGTTAATCTAATTTAAAACTTTTCAAAATACTCCTGCAGAGGTTGTTTATATTGTTGTTTACATAATACACATAGATGATACACACCAGATTTATCTATCGGTGGTCTTATTTTTAAAAACAAGAGCACCATGGGGCATATTTCGCTCACCTGAGAATAGCTAACAAAATGGAGATAATGATTTATGTCCAGGAAGTGTCATTTTTTTACCCGAGGGGCATAATTAAATTTGAATAATCTTGATAGAGGACTTGTAGATGATGCTATGTGTCAAATATCTAAGATCAGGGTACTAGGGTTTAAGACAAGAAGATTTTTTATGTTTCCATTGAAAAAACATCTAATTTTAGCTCATGTGACCTATATATGCAACAGACTGGAACCATTTTAACAAAATAGGTAAAGGATATCTAGAAGGCCGAATATCAAAGCTGAGGCAAATGCCATACTAGTTTTAGAGGAGAAGACGTTTGAAAATTTCACTATATAACTCTATGTAAACCTGTGACCCCCGGGGCGAGACTAATTTTGACCCCAGGGGCATAATTGGAACAAACTTGATAGAGGATCTGTTGATGATGATATGTGCCAAATATCTAAGCTCTGGCCCTGATAGTTTTTTACGAGAAGATCTTTTAAGTTTTTATAGAAAAAAAAATATATTTTTAGCTTATGTGACCTAGATATGCAACAGACCGGAACCATTTGAACAAATAAGTAAAGGATATTCAGAAGTGTGGCCATACCGAATATCAAAGCTATGGCCATATTAGTGACAGAGAAGAAGACGTTTGAAATGTTCACGATATAACTCGATGTAAAACTGTGACCCTGAGGCGGAACTAATTTTGACCCAAGGGGCATAATTTGAACAAACTTGATAGAGGACCTGTAGAAGATACTATCTGCCCAATATTTAAGCTCTGGCCCTTGTAGTTTTTGACAAGAAGATTTTTAAGTTTTCATTGAAAACAATCTATTTTTAGCTCCTGCGACCTAGATATGAACCGACCAGAACCATTTGAACAATATTCGTATAGGACATTTTAGAAGTGTCACCATTCCAAATATCAAAGCTCTGGCCATATTAGTTTCAGAGAAGAAGACGTTTGAAAATTTCACTACATAACTCTATGTAAAACTGTGACCCCCGGGGCGGGGCCAATTTTGACACAAGGGGCATAATTTGAACAAACTTGATAGAGGATCTGTTGATGATGATATGTGCCAAATATCTAAGCTCTGGCCCTTGTAGTTTTAGACAAGAATAATTTTTAAGATTTCCTCATTTTTTCACTTTGGTTGCCATGGCAACCAGAGTTCTACATTGTTTTTTAATTCTTTGAAAAAAAAAAAAAAGCTTGACCCAAGGAACATTCCTGTATAGTTTGGTTGAAATCTGTCAAGCAGTATAGGAGATGATGTCATTTAAAGCAATTGTTAACGTCGATGGACGACGCACGACGGACACAGGGCCATCCCAATAGCTCACCTTGAGCCTTTGACTCAGGTGAGCTAACAATGCCTTACCTTTTGAGATATTTGATGCCCAACACAATCCGTCGGGTTTAATAAAACATAGAGCAAAATATAACCTCTCAATGATGACCCTTAACGCATGTGTACTGTGAGGGACAGCGCCTGAAGTCTAATATTAGCTCGATGTCCCTAACTGTACACATCTGATGGACTATGAAGATGTGTGTATTGTTTATACACGCTGACTATTATTGCAATACTTCGTACTTCTCGAAAAGTGGCCCTAGTTTCATATTTTATATTCGTCTATCCCCAGTACAGAAATATTTTTGGAAATGCTATCCCCTGTACAGTAATATACTATCCCCAGTACAACGTCCTATCGGTTTGACGTCAACTATCTCAGCTATTGTTGGTCTGATTTTAAGCAGATTTTGCACAATTACTTTGAATTGAAAAATAAATCGAACTGTCGATTCACTTTTTTGTATAACGTGTATAAACAGCGAAAATAATGACAAATGTTGACGAAGATGCGACTATGACCAGTGATTAAAGCTTTTTATTCAGTCTTCCAGGTGAATTTATTTATATTCCTGACATCAGTGTGGTCACATATGTCTACAGACTATCTTGCAATTCATGTTTACTTTATTTGTAAGAAGATTTTAGAGATAAACGTAATCGAAGTACTCCCCTCGCTACTTTCGCTTTCAATTCCTGATCACTTTGGTGTCTATATCCTGTGTACGTTTATTCACCGTGATTATTGTGGATTTGGATGTGCTATGATTTTACATTGCCTCAACAGTATTTCAGTCGTAAAGTTATATAGATTTATATATAAATGCTGGTATTTTTCAGGGATATGGTTCAAAATGTTAAAAAGGACGAATATATCACAAGGTCATGGAGTGGAAATGATTGATGACAACATGTTCAGTTAGAAAGGTGTTATTATTTCCCAATAAACTCCTTTATGTTAAATTCCTTACGTTTGTGGCAAACGGCTTGAAGCCAGATCGGACGCCAGGTCACACGGCGTTGGGTTGCCCGGCGTGCAACCGGCGTCTAACCAGGCTCATAACTGTAAAAGTTACATGACTGCACGAGACACAAGTGACAGCTTAAAACAAGATGAACGTAAAAGAGATAGTTCCAAAAAAAGTCACCGGACTGGCCACTTAGATTATAAAAAATGGCCAAAATGTTCAAAACATTTCCCGTATGTTTTTCTTTACTTCCTGCATTGCTCTTGTATTTCATTTCTTTAAAAGAAAAAAATGACGTCATCACTGTACAGTGGTGAAGAGTTCATTATTCCCAGTAAAACTCTTTCACTGCCAATGGCGCCAAAGGGCGACTTAGCAAACAGTATGGATCCTGATCAGACGCCGCGTAACGCGGCGTCTGATCAGGGACCATACTGTTTCACACTCGCATCGATATATCTTCCGTCAAAAAATCAATAAATCTGACTTGAAGAAATATTGCAGAAGACGTTATCAATGTAGACGTACTAGACGATATTTTGGAGGTGAGATGGTAAGAGCAGACGATAAAGACGTTATTCTTTCCGAAAAATAAAATAAATATTTCCAGTGCAAACAGTCTGGAGCCAGATCAGACACCGGGTACATTGTAACCCAGCGTCTGATCATGCTCCAAACTGTTTGCCACTCAGATTGAAATGAATTGTCAGAATTGTCAACAAAATTAATTGTCATTTTGTACGTTTTATTGCACAGCGTTTGTGTTTCGTTTACGTTTAAACGGGAAAGAATAACGTCTTCTCCACTGTAAATGTACTTTGTATAATACGTGCTATACAGTGGGGAATCTGTTATTCTTTCCCAATAAACGCGTTTACGCTAAAACTATTATTTGCAGTGCAAACAGTTTGGAGCCAGATCAGACGCCGGGTAACCCGGCGTCTGATCAGGCTCCAAACTGTTTGCCACCAAGATAAACAAGAAGTATCAGAATTGTCCAAAAGTTGTTCTTTTCTACGTTTTAGTGTTTTGCGTTTGCGTACTTTTGCGTTTAAACGGGAAAGAATAACAGATTCTCCACTGTATGAGGCTGTTTCCAGTGACGGTGATAAAGACACATTTAAAGATGAGTTGACAAAATACAGAATGCTATGTTCTCTCCGTCTCTGTCTCTGTATTGGCTTGTTCTCATTCCTCTAATTTTCTGCTCATCACTTCATTTCCCATTCTTTCACTCTATTTCTCATCTCTGTCTCTCTTACACTTTCATGCTCGTTCTCTCTCTCAGTCTTATATTTTGTGTATGTACATGTATAACTATGTGTTCAGACATTACGTTTTTGTAATTTAATATGTACATGTAAAAGTGTGTGTAAATATTTATGTTGTTTTAGTCGGATTGTGAAAGAATGAATTTTGCATGTACAGTAAACCCTCTCTATAACGATCACTAAAACGAGGGCTAATTGATTATATAAATGACAGGTGACAGCTTAAAGCAATGTGACAGTAAAACTATCACCATGCTTTAAGCAGTCACCTGTCGAAAACACCTAATACATTTTCACACTTTAGTGGTTGTGATAGAGAGGTTTTACTGTAATTGTCTGTAGGGTTTACTACATGTATGTAGTGTAAATGAGACTATAACTGTACATGTACAGTGGAGAATCTGTTATTCTTTCCCAATAAACGCGTTTACGCTTAAACTATTATTTTCACTGCAAACAGTTTGGAGCCAGATCAGACGCCGGGTAACCCGGCGTCTGATCAGGCTCCAAACTGTTTGCCACCAAGATAAAGATGAATTATCAGAATTGTCAACAAGTTGTACTTTTCTACGTTTTAGTGTTTTGCGTTTGCGTACGTTTGCGTTTAAACGGGAAAGAATAACAGATTCTCCACTGTGGAGAATCTGTTATTCTTTCCCGTTTAAACGCAAACGTACGCAAACGCAAAACACTAATATGGAGAAAAGAACAACTTTTGGACAATTCTGATACTTCTTGTTTATCTTGGTGGCAAACAGTTTGGAGCCTGATCAGACGCCGGGTTACCCGGCGTCTGATCTGGCTCCAAACTGTTTGCACTGCAAATAATAGTTTTAGCGTAAACGCGTTTATTGGGAAAGAATAACAGATTCTCCACTGTATAGTAGAGAAGGCGTTATTTTCCCCAGTTTAAACGCAAACAAATTACACACAGTGCAATAAAACGTAGAAAATGACAATTTCTTGACAATTATGACTTTTATTTTAATCTGAGTGGCAATCAGTTTGGAGCCTGATCAGACGCCGAGTTACTCGGGATCTGACTCCAAACTGTTTGTAATGGAAATAATAATTTAAGCGTAAACGCATTTATTGGGAAAGAATAACGTCTTCTCCACTGGTAGTTAATGGATGTGCACTATCCAGTAGATCTTTAGAAGAAAACGACATAGTATTATTGGACTGTTTGAGCAGCTTAGCTCCGAACCAGAGGCCCGTTTTCTTAAAACTTCTTACGACAAATGTTGTCGTAAGTCAAAACCTTAAAATACATTTAATTTGTGATTTCTCTATCTAATCCTGTCTTGTGACATCTTTTTGGAATCGTCTTTTCAAGACGATTCCAAAAAGAGATCACAATACAGGATTAGATGGAGAAATAAGTAATAATTGCGAGTTTTATAATCTGACTTTCGACAACATTTGTCGTAAGATGTTTTATGAAACGGGGCCCAGGGCTCCAGATAAGAGGAAATTAACTGAACAAATCCAACATTTTTCTCAATCATTTCAGCACCAAATCCTATCGTGTTACTACTCATTAGAATCGTCTCGAAAGACGATTCTAATGAGTCGTGACACGATCGGGTTTATTGCAGAAATAAAGATTTTATTTTTTGTAATACTCCATTTATCTTGGAGCCCTTCTCCGAACAATAGTTTTCAAACTGGATCGTTATCGGGTTATATCGGCATTTCCTAACCTTGTAACGGTTATAACACCTAGTCATGTATTCATGTATATCATGAACTGAGTGTAATAAAGGAAATTGAATTGAATTGGTAAAAGTTGTGCAATTAATTGTGTACTCTTTATATTCCCTGTCGATAGCACCTCCCACCGAACAACAAACCCAATATGTGTCTCCCATGGGGTGTTGTTGTAGAGAGGGAGAACCGTTCATATCTCATGGGTGAAGGAGTTTTTCATATGTTTTTTTGTGCCAAATTGAACGTTTTGTTCTGTGAAAGACGTATTGATTATTCCATCCATTCTGTTGACGTGTATAATTGTATTTTACTATATAGATCTATAATATTATGCAAAGATTTTCGTCTTTAGCAGAAATCAAAACATTTAACAATACAGACCTGTCTTTGCTTTGTCTTACGGGTTGTTTAATTAGGTGTGAGTCAAATAGCCGTGTTAAACGGTTCTTTGTTGACATCTGAAGATTGTGTTAATTTGATTGGAATCTGCAAAAAAGTAATAAACCCCAATTTAAAAGTGTTAAAGGTACCACGGCATCTTTTAAAAAAGGGAAAGGATAACGTATTTGTCATTGTATGTTAAGTATTATACCACTGTCAACTTCAGCCAGGTAGGGTCATTTATGGTCGACTAGGCTCAACTACATTCAAACTGACTCACCATCCTCTCGATCCGCACCGGGTTTCCAAGTACCACAATTGCCAAGTATATAAATGACCGTATTGATTATATTTTCAATACAGTACATCTTTTATATTTGTAATCTTGCATTATGACTCAGGATAATACTTTGCGCGGATCCAGAGGAGAAAGTCGAGGGTGAGGATGGAAACAATGAATTCATATTGCAGTCAGTACAACCCTCTTAACCCATTACCCAATAAATATGCCATTTTACGGCTCTAATTTGTACTTCTACTGCTGAAAATAGTTCCAATTTATACAGTAATAGATATGCATTTTAAGAATTATATTCCATATTCTGACAGAGGGTAGTTTAAAGCAGGCTGAAAATAAAGCAAAATGCGCCTTAAGGCGCATTCTGTTTTAATTTCAACCTGCTTTAAGAAGTACAGCATCCTTAAAACTGGAATTGGTATGTGGGGTAATGGACTAGTGCGTACACTCAAAAAAGGATTTGATGATATTGAAGGCTTGTGAAGCTAAAAACAAGATGAAAGTAAATCGGATAGCAAACTCCGTGTTTAACCCTCAATCCATATCGAATTTCTAATTTTGAAGATATGTGACCACTTTAAGTAGGATTGAAAGTAAAGAAGAATGCGCCTTAATGCTCATTCTACTTAACTTTGAACCTGCTGAGAGCTACCATCTGCTAGGATATAGTACATCTTTATGGTAAATTTTCATGATTTAATAAATTGGAACTAATTTCTTCAGTGGAGGAATAAATTAAATGCGCTAAAAGGCTCTTTCTTTTTGAAAAGGTTAAAAGCAACCGCCTGTCTTAAAGTTCTCAGTTTTTTGCCTCATTAAGTGGTTTGTAACAGGGGCCTTTTAACAGTATACTTTATTCTGTCGGTTTGAATCCCTCCACTTGAGAGTTATCGCTGGATCCGCACGTGCACCAGGAACGGTAACTCACCTCCCGGTTAGTGAACATGATGAAAACTATCCTTTGCGAATGATCCGGTATCTGGAAATTCCAGCCCTGCCAAAAATATAAATATTTTAAATCTTTGAAATGAGTAGATCTAGTCAGTGACGATGAATGGACATAAATGGTGGCTGGACATACATGTATCATGCATATGTGGGGTGTGTGTGATCTGCATATGGCTACTACAAGTTGTGTGTTTGTCGGATGCGTACAGTATAAAAAGATGGAGTGAGTATACATACCTCTTTGCAAAACACATATGTCGGCATGCATACGCTACTAGCGGCGGATGATTATCTTTGCAAACAGTTTGGATCCAGATGAAACGCCGCGTAACGCGGCGTCTCATTAGGATCCAAACTGTTTGACACTCTGACCTTGTTTAGAAAAGACATTTCGATAATTCTAGATTTTTCTATTTTTTAATAATAGCACACGCCAATTGTTGCAGACGAAAACAAATACCAAGCTTATAAATAGTGTAATGATTTTTGTGCACAAAAGCGACCAAACTAGACGTATTACAACATATAGATTTACGTTATGTTACGTTATTCTTTTCCAATAGACGCATTTACGGTATAACTATTTCCGTTGGCACACAGTTTTGAGCCAGATCAGACGCCGGGTTACGGGTTACCCGGCGTCTTATCAGGCTCCAAGCTGTTTGCCACTTAAATTAAAAAAAAATACAAACGTAGTGCAATAAAATGAGGAACTATACGTTTTTATCAAATTTCGTACGATTTGTTTATTTAAGAGTGATTCAGTAAAAGTTTGTAATCTGATCAGAGGCCTGGTTGCATGTACCCGGCGTCTGATCTGGCTCCAAACAATTTGGAATTTACATGATTATTTCAGTATAACGCCTTATTTGGGAAAGAATAAAATCGTGTCCACTGTCGGGGAGGAGATTTGATCACTTTTACAGAGCTCCTTCTCTACAACAACAGCCAGTGGGAGACATATATTTGTCTGTTGTTCGGAGAGAGTTGTTAAAGGGAGGGGCTAGGCACGATTTTGCTTTCATTTGCAAACAGCTTGAATCCAATTCAGATTCGTTCTATTTTCCGCACGTCATAACATGTTTTGTCTAATCTTTCAAAATGTCTAGTATCTAACTTTGAGACAAAACAACAGATGACAATTGTAAGCAGACAATATTGCAGCAGTGACAGCGTTAGACATAATTGTCCTTGTGGGGGAACAGCGGCAAACATCGTTGTAAGGAGGGACACATTGTTCGAAGAACCATTGTAGGGAGGGAGCACTGTATAACTAAACTAGATCTATCTAACATTTTTATTGCCAAAATGTTATTGTCTGATTTAACTCGTTCATCGCCATGATATCGTCTGCAGTAAAACTGTGGTCTGATTATTTTTAAAGTTATAGATTTCAGGCCAAAAAAAACCCAAAACAACTGGCGAGAAAAGAAAATATTTTCGAACAATAATTTTTACAATATTCCAGATAGGGAATTAAATTAGTATTAATATATAAACTGCTCTTTTTTCTTTGATTTTATGGCCGAATACTTGTAACAAAAACGTGACGTGTGTTTTGACGTGATTTTCTTTGAAAAAGACCCTTAGAGGTCGAAATATTAGAAAAGAGCATTTCATGTTAATACTATTTTCAAACAGTTTGGATAAAACTGTCTGATCTGGATTTGAAATATTTGAATACTAGTATGTTACATGTAGATCTAATACTTTTATATAACAATCCCTGAGACTAGATCTCTTTTAGCGGTGGTTGTCCACTGGAGAAGACGTTATTCTTTCCCGTTTAAACGCAAACGAAACGCAAACGCGTGGTTGAAAAGTGTAGAAAATAAAACCTTTTGACATGTTTCATGATTTATTTTAAACTGAGCGACAAACAGTTTGGAGCCTAATCAGACGCCGGGTTACCCGGCGTCTGATCTGGCTCCAAACTGTTTGCAATGTAAATCTAAATACTAGTTTTACCGTATAGATATAAACGCGTTTGCTGGAAAGTAATAGCGTATTCTCCACTGTAGATGTGTATGACTGTAGTTACATTGTATGTGTCTTATATTACAGAAAAAACCAAGCGCATAAGTATGGATGGCCAGTGTTCGACCATGTTCACAGTCCCTGATAATATCGATGATATAAGCATATCTTTCCTCAATTTTACTTTCAATATGTTCTCCGTGAGCAAATGTGAGATCTTTATCAAAAGTCGGGCCTTTGCTTACGTCGACCAGACATACAAGCTAGATGGTAAGCCAAACATACCAGGGTATTTTCACCCCATATTTGGAAGGGGCCTTAGCCTAATTCAATCGCAATATTCGGCCAAATTGGGAAAAGTAAACTGACTTCCAAAATACATAAAAACTGATGGAAGTCTACATTCTTACAGGAAATAGAAAGTTGCATTAATTCAGTACCAGAAAATTAAAATAAGATTATTTAACACTTAAGTTGGACTGGTAATTGAATAGGACACTTGTTATGTAGTCACATATATTATATTCATTAAAGACGTGCAATTGATTTTAAGAGAATCATATGCTTTATATTTTGTCTATAATGTCAGACAGGCCAGTAAATTGCAGTAACAGTGGAGAAGACCTTTAAATATTTAACGCATTTCAATGCAAAACGCTTTATTTCTATAGGTGGAAGGAGTATCCAAACATTTTGTTATGGATGCCCGCGTTTAGTGGGAAAAAGTAAAGTTTTCTCCACTTCAATAACACAACATAAACAGTAAAGGAAGGCGTTATGAGTTTCCGTTTAAACGCAAACAAAACGCAAATGTATTAAAAATGAAATGTGAAAAATGACACTTTTTTATATTTCTGAATGTTCATTTTAATCTGAAGGGCAAACAGTTTATACATGTAACCTGATCAAATGCCGGGTTATCAGGCTCCAAACCTGTTTGCAATTGAAATAATAATTTTAGCATGAACGCGTTTATTGGGAAAAATTAACGCCTTCTCCACTGTTTACTCGTGAATGTAAAATAGGAAAACTGAGACCAGAATAGAGTTCCCGATATCCTTTCCACGCCCATAACGTATAAAAACGTTTTGACGTTTATGGCACATTTTGGCTTCCGTAGAATGAAAAGGTATGATTCGCACATTGCGTTGGAAGACTTTTCTGAAAGGCCAGGTTCGGCACTGCCTATTTCTAGAATATCAATGATCTCCTGTAAAATGTGACACTTTCAGGCAGCATCGATTATGGATCAAGACACAAATTTGCAAGATTGGAAAAATGTGAATGCCAGAGAATCTTGCTACTTTCGGTTTAAAATGTACGCGACTTTTTTGTCAAAACCCGTTATAAAAGCACTCATGCTGGAATTCAGTAACACTGACATGTCTATAGCTATACTATAATATTTTGTATACATTCTTATATTGATACAAAATGAGTAATCATTGATGAAACTATCTCTCAGTTCGGTGCTGCCTCTCTTCAACGACACTCGTTAAAACGATATAAGGTTCACCTAAGTACAGGCCGCTGACTAATGTAGGACAAAGGTAATGCAGAATTTACAACAGTAAAACAGAATTCTATATCTCACAAACCCGCCATCTACATTTTCCGACTCTCCCATATATTTTGAGTGTCGCTCAAGAAAGGAAGCACCAAATGAACTTTTTTGTGTGTGTCTATAAGTATTGATTGAGAACAACAAATATTCAAAAAATTAAAATGGAAGTCAGAATCGAACGATTAGTCGTATAAAGTTGTTTTGATGCGGATTGACACACGGGGAAAGGGAGCAGAAAGGGTCCGAAGAATATGCGGATTGGATCGTGGCCAAAACTTTAAATAGCTTCTTGTCAATAACCATAAGTCATAGGATAACCAAATTTGACATGTGAACTTTTACCAAGATGGTCCATTCTATGACCTGGGTCAAAAATGGCACCGTCCCGGGGCTTATCAGTTTTACATAGACTTATAAAGGAAAGCATTTAAAATATTCTTCTCTGAAACTGTAAGGCCAAGACGTTTTATATTTGACATGTAGCTTTGTCTTATAGTCTTGTACCAATATTGTTCAAGTTATGACGTCCTGGTCAAAATGACCCCGCCCCGGGACTTGTTAGTTTTACATACTATTTAGACTTAATTGGTGCTCTATCAAAATTCTTCAAGGCATAGCCATTTGTGTCAAAAATTGACCCTCTCCGGGGCTTATCAGTTTTACATAGACCCATACACGAATACCTTTAAAAGCAGTTTATTCTCTGAAAACCACTTGCCAGAATTTAATAACAATTTGAATAAATACTATTTAGGTGACACTTAATTTGGACTGTCTATATCATTTCCATATTTTTCCATTTTGCTCAAAAAGTAATAATGAGAAACATATTCTGCTGAGTTACTGCTTCATGCAACAGTCCACATACATGCAATGACAAACTTTAGTTTGCATTGAGTAAAACACAATTATAGTTCCTCAGGTGACCGATATTCGTATAGTGCTGCATGTGGGTCTTTTTTTATTAAATTTACTTGACGCTCATGTTTTGTATTCTTTGTATTTTGTGAAGATGCGAAATCGCACAATTTGTGGCGTCTCATCATAGTCTGATTTGTTTGATACTTCATATAAAATGAGTTTGATGCGTGAACAAATACTGCAGTGTCTTTATATCCCCTTTGTATTTGGTTATTGAATGTTTCCAGCAATCACAGGGTGGGCTTTCTTTGCATTTATTGGCATAAATGAATAAAAGTAACCATTTGACCGTCACTCTAGCGTTTCTTTCAATGATTTAACCATTTCGCTCTCTATGACGCTTGAAAGCGCGTTTCCAAACAGCTTGGATCCTGATCAGACGCCGCTTATCGCGGCGTCTGATCAGGATCCAAACGTTTTGACACTCGTTTTAAAATTTTCTAAGTCATACTGTGTTATTGTATAACTTTGAAACAACATTGCCACCAGCCAAGTTGAAGCAGACGACAATGAAACGGTGAAGGTGTAAACATCTCACGAAACATTTGGTCGTGAAGGGGTAACCCTATTCATTGCCTTGGGTGTTTTTATTATGAAATTTAGATACTTGAAAATCGATACGTTGACTTACTTAAATCGACCTTACTAGTTAGACCTTACTATACTTACTAGTATACATTTTGATAACTAGATCTCGCTTAAGTCGAACATATCCGTACAGTTCAACTTCGATATCTCGAACTTCCTAACCTGGAACTAACCGGTATTTTGATATAAAAAAAAATTATGAATTACGCTACTTCATGCAATACGGGTATGTTCGACATAACCATGTTCGAAATATTGAAGTTCGACTTTATATAACATTATTTTTATTTTTTCAGTGACTGGTCTTGGTTATAATAAAAACTGTTTAACATTTGGAGATCCATCAGGTAAGACAGTTTTTTCTTATTCTAATTTCTAATCTGGTTTGATAAATATACACTAGAGATGACGTTATTATTTTCCGTTTTTACGCAAACGCAATATATTACATGTACTAATTATGTAGAAAATAATAGTTTTTAAATCTCTAATAATGTATTTCTGAGTGGCAAACAGTTTGGAGCCTGATAAGACACTTGTGTATTAGCATCACCGCGCTTATTGGGAATAACGCCTTCTCCACTGCATACGTAGATGTGATACATAATTCGTTCTCGACAAACGCATCTGCACTTTAGCGTATTCAGTTTATTCATGCATCGAGGACAAACGAGCCAATGTATACAGTCATGAATATGCACCATAATACATATTTTTATATCTTAGCAGATTGTATCTCAAAGGAAGTTAAAAGGCCTTAAAGGCACATTATTTCAACTTTAAGTAGTGTCCTGATTTAATAGAAATAGGCTATGGTGTAATTGGTTAAGAGCTGGCACACGCTTATAAAACGTTGAGTTGAGTCTGGGATCGTTCTAAACAATCAAATACTGATATCAACAGTTTTATAAGTACGTTCCATGATATCCATTGTAGTTTAAACATACATGTATGTTATTCCGTATTCATGATCGGATTAGGGTCTGGCCACAAGTTCTGTCAACATTAGAGACGGCGCTCCCCTACAAAAGTACTATCCCATAATATATCATGGAGGCGCTATGAAACTGAATGTAAGTTAGGGGTATACAGAAGGCGAGAATATTGATATGTAGAAGCAGAAAAAGAAGAAAAAGAAAAGGTAGAAAATACATTCAAACTAACTGTAACTTAAATACTACAGCGCTCCTTCTCAACAGCTACATCAAATGGGAGACAACAATTGTGTGCGTTGTTCGGAGGGATTCGTGAGGGAAATATGCTTACATTTGCAAACAGCTTAAATCCAGATCAGACGCCGCGTTACGCGGCGTCTGATCTTGATTCAAGCTGTTTGTTATTCAGCAGGAAGTTGGTTCTGTCAAAATGTCCATTATGCAAGTTTGAGAAAAACAGCAGACGACAATTTGAAGCAGACGATATTGCAGTTGTAAAAGTATAAGACATAATTGCCCGTTATGGGAATTTCGGCACGGTCATTGTAAGGAGGGATTCGTTGTTGGGAGGGCCGTTGTAGAGAGGGAATACTGTATTGTCATGTAGAGGATTGTGATCTCAGGGCGGCAAGTATGCAGATAACTTACTAATGGGAGTATAAATAACTATCTGTTGCAAGCAAAATATCAAGTTAATATTTACGGTATCCAATATTAATCATAGGACTTTTTTGTTTCGGTAATACAACGATGCACAGCAGCAAATATTGTTTTGTTAGCATTGCAGTTAATTCATCTTTCCCAAATAAAAGCATATAAATATTTAGAGGTTGGTACATTGTAATAATGTTCTCCTTTCTTTGTATTTATAGGAGAACAAAACAATTGTCGCGTCAAACACAGTATAAGGAGCAATTATGTGTATACGTTCATTGAGGATTTTTTCGTGAAAGCCCAATATGAATCACACGTTATGCTGTCACTGGATATGTTGTTTTTCCCAGTGTAATACAGATATACTCTTTATTTAAATCTAATCAATGCACATTTAATACATACAGGAACATATACTATAAAAGCTTAGAAATAATGCAAAGCCATTTCATAAAGGAATTACAAGAGATGATATAAATGACATAACATGCCATAATAATAAAACAGATATTTATAACATCACAGTATGCCAATATAATTAGAATGTTACAATTTATAATAGTGATTTAACATAGTAAAGCCATGCAAAAAAGGGAGTAAAAAACTAAAAGTAGTCAACAAAAAAAGTATTCCGATGTTCACAATTTTACATCTGTTAAGAAAACTTAAAGATCAAAATGAAATGATTATTATCTAATCGAATTAAATTCAGATACATGTACTCGTATTAATTTTACTCCTTTATCCCTTTCCCTTATAGAAGCGACTTTTAGCACATGCATTTTATTCATTCGCTGAAGAAAATAGTTCCAATATAAACCGTAATGAATATGTGTCATGTTTAATACGTTCCTTATTCTAGCTGGTAAAAGCTTAAAGTAGGCTGAAAGTAAAGCAGAATGCGCCATATGGCGCATTCTGCTGTACTTTCAACCTGCTTTAAGTAGTCACCTATTTTCAAAATTATAAACAGGCTATGAGGTAATGGGATAATATGCTCCATTCTTTGTATTTGTAGGACAACAAAAGAAGCTTCACGACAAACTAAACATTAGGAGCAATTATGTGTATAAGTTCACCATAGACATTTTCGTGAAAGCCGAATACGAAATATATTTAAGGTCCTCACTCGATATGTTGTTGTGTAATATTCGAGTATGTATCAATATTTTCTAATAATTTGCTTCATTCGTTGTACTTGTAGGAGAACAAAAACAGTTTTGCGACAAACCTAGCAAGGAAAGCGAACATGTATTTACGTCCACCGGAAATTTCTTCGTGAAAGCCCGATATGACTCTTTTTTAAGGTTCACACTCGACATGGATATGCACGCGAGAGGTATTGTATAATACATGTATCTGTACTGGCTATAATTATGCCATTGTGCTTTTTAATGCCAAATAAAGATTATGTTATGTTAAAGATTATGTTACAGTGGAGAATGTGTTATTCTTTCCCAATAAACGCGTTTACGCTAAAACTATTTTTTGCAGTGCAAACAGTTTGGAGCCAGATCAGACGCCGGGTAACCCGGCGTCTGATCAGGCTCCAAACTGTTTGCCACCAAGATAAACATAAATTATCAGAATTGTCCAAAAATTGTACTTTTCTACGTTTTAGTGCTTTGCGTTTGTGTACGTTTGCGTTTAAACGGGAAAGAATAACAGATTCTCCACTGTATGTTATGTATAGAAGTGAGGAAGACAGTGTCCCTCGCAAATACTGTATAACCTCCAAACATTGCAAGTTTGGACACGGTTTTGAAAACCAAATTTCAAATTCTATTTTTAGAACAGTAGCAGACGAAAAGTGTTGCATATTATATAAATATTTGATGGCAGTTTGCGTGACATTCAAATTGTCAGCCCGAGTTGACAATTTGAATGTCACGCAAACTGCCATCTAATATTTATATAATAACACAGCATGCAAAGAGTTAATGTGTCTGATTTGGCCCTTAACTCTTAGCATGCTATTGAAGGATACACAATCCACAGTGATTACCTTTACAAACAGTTTGGATACAGATGAGACGCCACGTAACACGGCGTCTCATCAGGATCCACATTGTTTGTAGACTCTGATCCTGTTTTGGAAAGAAAAGAAGAAAGTTTTAGAACATCAGCAGACGACAATTATTGCTGACGAAAAGATTACCCAGCGTTCAAATATTGCCACTTAGATTTTAACCCTTTACCCCATAGAAGCGACTTTTAGCGAATATGATTTATTCTTCCGCTGAAGAAAATAGTTCCAATTTAATCAGTCATGAATATATTTTATAGGGAAAATTTTCTATATATGCTAACACAGGATAGCTTAAAGCAGGCTGAACGTAAAGCAGAATGCGCATTAAGCGCATTCTGCTTTACTTTCAACCTGCTTTAAGTAGTAACCTATTTTCAATTCTAGAAATAGGTTATCAGGTATAAAATCAACATTTGTAAGAACACAATATGTGTATTGACTCCTTTAAAAGGTTCCTAGGACAAAAAATAGATACAAATAGTCAAATAGCAATACAAAATAATACAGAGGATGACTTTGACGTCAAATGGGAAATACTTCGAAAACTGTATAATCTACTTGCATAAAAACTAAACAAATCAATAACGCTTGAAACGCTCTTGATACAAAATAGAGGCATGTCTTCATATCTTTCATGTTATTTTCAGCACATTTTTTTTTTTCCCCTTTTTTTTCTTTTTCCTTTTTTTTTATTATATACAGTGGAAACTCGATACTTGGAACTCGATTTAAACCGGCTTACCAGTATTTCGTCTAAATCGATTTCGCCTAAGTCGAATATACCCGTATTTCAAAGTTAAAACGTGACTAAGCCACGTTTTGGCTTTGAAATATAGGTATTTTCGAAGTAGCACGAGTTCGAAGTATCGAGTTACGACTGTATTCACACAAAAATTATGTTCAATATAATAGAGAATAAAATATTTAACATGTATTGTAAGGTGTAGAGTGGGATGGATCTCCGACCCACATACACCTATTCACGGAGATAATAAAATATTGAACTGAAAAAAAAAAAAACAAAAAAAAAAACAACATTTGTAAGAACTTGTCTCTTCAATTTGCTACCTTCCTTTTCCGTATAGACAGTTTAACCTTTTAATCCAATAGCCTGCTTTAATCTTTGAAGACAGGTGACTGTTTAAATCAGGTAAAACAGTATTCGCATTAATATGCATTCTGCTTTACTTTCAGCCTGCTTTAAGCTACCAGCTGGATCTTATGGTACATACATGTACCTGTATAAAGAATTATTTTCGTCATTAGAGGAATTAATTAAAGGCCTTAATTATAGAATAATGGGTTAATAGAGGTTGCTTATGTAGTATTTCTAACATACACGTGATGCAAGACTCTACAAGCACAATGGTCCGGTTTTTGATAAATACTTAAGACGTTTCAGAATACGGTCGGGAAAAATTCGTACGACAAATGTAATCGTAAGTCAGATTATAAAAGTCTCAATTATTATTTATTTCTCCATCTAATCATGTCTTGTGACATCTCTTTGACATTGTCACAAGACATGATTAGATAAAGAAATTAGAAGGTAAATGTAAGTTTTAACTTACGACCGTTTTTGTCGTACGAAGTTTTATGAAACGGGCCCCTGATCAAATACGTGTTACATATCAGGAGTGATTACATTTTTAATGTAACCTAGGAAATAATATTATAAGTATCAAACAGTTTGGATCCTAGTCAGACGTTAAGTAACACGGCGTCTGATCAGGAATAAAACTGTTTACAGATGCTAGTAAATGTCGGACTTCTTACTCAACAATTGATACATTTATTTTATACTTTGATTATACAGCACCTGACGGAAAACCCTTCTATTCTGGTAAGTACACTGTAAATCATCTTGCCTTTTTTGTTTTGAATTTTATATGTTTTTACGTCGCTTTTAACGGTATTCGGTCATATCGTGACGTCCAGCTAATTACAGGTGGGGGGGGGGGGGGAGACTCCAGAAGCCCTTTATGCACTGTTTCAGGCACAAATCGGCAAGAACCACCGACCTTCCGCAGGCCAGCTGAAAGGCTTCCCCACATGAAAACCCGTATGTCCAGACCGGGATTCGAACCCACAGCGGTGAAGAGCTTAGTGATGTAAGTCACAGTGACTTAACAAATAGGCCTCGGAGGTCCCCGCTCATCTTGACATTCTTACGAGTTGAGTCTGAAATCGTTCTCAAGCATTTGATTGGTCAGATTGGAGCCTAGCCTCAAATCTGACCAATCAAATGCTCAAGAACGCACTCGGACTAGACTTAACGCTTTATAAGCGCTTATCCTGAAGTCAGGAACACAAAAGAGGTAATGGGCTAGAACTTAAACAGCAGATAGGACCTTATTCTCATTAAAGGGGTTGCGTTAGAATCGATGTTTAAAATACATTTCACAGAATCTGATTTTCAGTCTCTTTAAATACAGATGACAGTTAAAGCTGAATGAAAGTAAAGCAGATTTCTAAAGGATAAATTCTAAACCTGACTCCGGATCTGTAGCATGCCTCTTGTAAGTGAAAATTTATGTTGTTGGTGTTTGTACGATCATCATCGAGTGTCGATCTAAATGTTCAGGTCGATTACGTATTGATTGTTTTTGATAATCGTAACTTACAAAACAAACTCGATAATGCTACAATGCTGAACCAGAGCTGACGCCGAATCACCTGACTTTGAATCAGGCTCCAAACTGTTTGAAAATCAGATCAAATATTTTTTTAACTTTTCCGATTTTCTACATTTGCAGTGCGTTTGCACTTAGTTTTGTTTAAACTGCATGAACTCGCGAATTCGTAACTGTATTTCGCCTGTTTTGAATGTTTTGCGTGTTTCTTGTTGCAGATCTGTCACGTGACTTTGACCAAAGAAGAATAACATACAAAGGTATCGAATACTACCAATATCAGTCAAACATGTGGCAAGTAGCCAATCAAAAACAAACTTTCATTTGATACAGGTGACAGCCTAGTGTAGGACAAACGTAAGATAGAGAAAAATAGAAATAGAGAGACAGAGACAGGGGCAGAACTATAGACAATGCCTTAGTCTTACAGAGATAGACAGAAAAAGAAACAGACAAACTGAGAGATCCAGACTGAGAGACAGACAGATACAGACATAGATAGAGGGACAGGGAGAGACAAAGAGAGACAGATAGAGAGACGAATACTATACAAACGTACTAATTCCTACAATATCACCTGATTCAGCATTTATGCGGGTTTTCTTTTAAATATTAAGTATATGTATATGTAACGATTGTAAATGAATAAATGTTTTTATTCATACGTTACTGTCAGGCTTAAACTATCGTTAAAAGTTTTTCCACATGAGGAGTTTCTCCTAATTTGATCTGGTTCTAACCTAATCACAATCGGCATCCTTTTGTGAAGTACAATTATTTAGTTAAAAAATATAGAAAGTGTGAGGGGCGTAAACGAGATCATGCTTCTTATTATTGACTTTTACAATGTACCAGTAAGTCATTAATGCTTGTTTATACCGTATGATTTAACACATTCAATTCTAAAACTGTTGGCGTTTTACAATAATTCCACAACCGGTCATATTTAGGTTATTCTAACGGTTTTGTATGTATATTTTCTTCGGCCGTCAATGGGGTCCTCTATCTCGGCGCTCACATGATCTTATCATAGTTTCCTTTGCCGCTTACATGGTCATTTGTTCGACAAAATGGTCACATTATTGGCCAAACGTCCCCATCAATGACTGTATACAAGTTGTACGTGTACTTGACAAAAGTACCTCAAAAGTCATTGGCTTTGAGCTCACTGCAAATGTGTTATAGTATCTACTCTGCGACGAAAAAAGGAGATCAACGCATTGCCCCTAGTGACGCAAATTCAAGCTCTTTACATGTATGAAAAGAACACTCTTATTTATAATACTAATAGTGCAGATCCAGGCCAGAGGGTTCCTTACAGAGTCCTTATATGGGCCTTCACTGTTGGTCCTTGTACAAGAAAGTGTACAAACAATCCGTACATGTAATTAAGAAATGAACTGATACTTTCGGCGTTTAAGCGAAATAAACGACAGGAAATAATCGGCAAATTTGCCGATCATTTCCTGTCGTTTATTTTGCATAAACACCCAAAACATCAGTTAACATTGCAATATATTTTCTTTAATTTTAAATATTAAATGAACATTTTATTAGCATGCATGTATGTTTAACCCGTAATAGAGGGTGTTAACACGAATAGTGTGTACCCTGCAAGGAACTACCATAGAGGCATTAGAAGCAACGCAACAAAATGTTACATGTATGCGGAGATCAGATTCATAACCCCGGCGTCTAAACGTAATTTTGTTCAATGGAATTGAATGGGACGAATGTAAATATCAGTTAATATGTACTAGACTTAAACTGAAAACTGGAATTGTCCTTTTAAATGTACAGTGGAGAATCTGTTATTCTTTCCCGTTTAAACGCAAACGTACGCAAACACAAAACACTAAAACGTAGAAAAGAACAACTTTTGGACAATTCTGATAATTCTTGTTTATCTTGGTGGCAAACAGTTTGGAGTCTGATCAGACGCCGGGTTACCCGGCGTCTGATCTGGCTCCAAACTGTTTGCACTGCAAATAATAGTTTTAACGTAAACGCGTTTATTGGGAAAGAATAACAGATTCTCCACTGTACAACGTTCAACGAGTCAACTGAGTTACCATATTTTTTTTAGAAATGAACATGAAGCACTATTGTGGGAAAACATTGCAGATATCCGAAGATCCGTTATTCATGTACTACAACCAAGAAACATATGAACAAGCCGATTGCAAAGTTAGGGTCATCAATAACAACAGACCTTTCATCAGAATAGCGCTGCAGGTAGTCGGTAAGTTTCCATCCCTCACAAGTTTAACCCCTTCACTGCCAATTTACGTTACAGTGGAGAATCTGTTATTCTATCCCGTTTAAACGCAAACGTACGCAAACGTATAGCACTACAACGTAGAAAAGTACAACTTTTGGACAATTCTGATAATTCTTGTTTATCTTAGTGGCAAACAGTTTGGAGCCTGGTCAGATGCCGGGTTACCCGGCGTCTGATCTGGCTCCAAACTGTTTGCACTGCAAAAAATAGTTTTAGCGTAAACGCGTTTATTGGGAAAGAATAACAGATTCTCCACTGTATCAGCTTTAAACAACTGTCATCTTCTTTTATTTCTTAAATTTGAATTTTGGATATTTTTACCTAAGATATAGAAAATCGCGTGTTAAACAGTCTGGATCCTGATCAGACGCTGTGTTACGTTCCGCCTGATCAGGGTCCAGACTGTTTGTAAATTACTATTATAGTAGGGGTAAGGTAGTGCAGGGGTTAAACGATACTTAATGGAAAAAACCTCTTGATTGTTTGTAGAAAATATAGCTTATGTTCAAATACAGTGGAGAAAACGTTATTCTTTCCCAATAAACGCGTTTACGCTAAAACTATTATTTTCACTGCAAACAGTTTGGAGCCAGATCAGACGCCGGGTAACCCGGCGTCTGATCAGGATCCAAACTGTTTGCCACCAAGATAAAGATGAATTATCAGAATTGTCAAAAAGTTGTACTTTTCTACGTTTTAGTGTTTTGCGTTTGCGTACGTTTGCGTTTAAACGGAAAAGAATAACAGATTCTCCACTGTACTTATAGTTTATGCATAAAAGTTTTGTGCCTTTTCAGATTTAAGTCGAACGTATCCGTATTTCAACTCTAAAACGTGGAGCCGAACTCCTATCGACGTTTTAACTTTGAAATAAGGATATGTACCGACTAATACATTACTATTTATAACGAAAATCAATCATAGATCTACTAATATATGTAATTTCTGTAATAATCGTGAAGAAACAATTGTTCATCTTTTTGGGGAATGTTGTAAAGTGAAACAATAATAACATACATTTCAGGTAAGTTGGTAGAATATAACCCACAGTTCAAGATAAGTAGTGTATATGTACTGTTGTGAACCGGTCAAAATGACTTCAAACTGGACATTTTGTGTTTAGAGATAAAACGATATATAACCGGCTTAAAGCCGCATTGTGTTTTTGAGAAACCTGCATAAAACGGTTGTTTGGGGTCCCATTTGAACTACGTGGGACGTGATTCTTTCACAAAAACCAGTTTTATCCAAGCAATTCGCTTTTAAATTTTATTTATAATATTTTGGTGCTGCACAAATTAAAAAGCCTCCCTTGTGAATGGAAAGAAGGACAACTCTGTAAATACAGGGCTCCAGATAACGGAAGTATTTCGAAAACTAAAATCTTTATTTCTGCTTTTAAACCCAATGGTGTCATACTCATTAAAAGTGTCTCGAAGAGACGGTTTAATCAGTAGTAACACCATATCATTCGGTGCTGAAATGAGTGAGAAAATGTTAGATTAGTTCAGATTACTCCCGATTACATGTTTAGCTGGAACACTGAAAATGACCCTGTTAACCCTTATTCTGCTGCACAGACGTCTGCTTCGACATTGTCGTCTGCAAAATGTGTTCAGTTTAGATTTATGCATTGTTTTAATTAAACAAACCTTAAGACGAGTGTCAAATAGTTTGGATCCAGATGAGACGCCGCGTTACGTGGCGTCTTTTTTTTTATTCAAATAGTTTGTAAACTCCGTAAAGTAGGCACAGGGTTAAACACTATGAGATCCAATAACAACGTGTACATATCTTTCACCGTGGGTAAACGGTTAAAATAAACTACGGAGAATCTATACCTTGAGCTTGCTGAAAATGACTGTTTCAGCCTTGTCCGCTCTCTAACTCAAACACTTCTTTTCGGATCTTCACCAAACTTGCTACAAATGTTTATTAGTATAGAATCTAGGTCAGGTTCAATACCTAGCAAAATCGCATAAGGCATGTCTGAGTTATTGCTGAAAAATGCTGAAACAGTCATTTTTTAATACATAAAGGGCAAAAACTCAGATATGCCACATGCGATTTTTGTAATAATCAAACTAGACCTAAATTTCATATACTTAAACATTTTCAGCAAGTTTAATGAATATCCGATAAAAACTGTATGTGTTAGAGTGCAAAAAGTGACTGAAACCGTCATTTTTCTTTAATAAACAGGCAATAACTCAGATAAACCTTATAAATGCGATTTTAGTAGTTATGAAACTGAACCTTGATTTTATATCAATAAACGTTGCTGAAAACAGTCATTTTTAATACATAAAGGGCAAAAACTCAGATATGCCACATGCGATTTTTGTAATAATCAAACTAGACCTCAATTTTATATACTTAAACATTTTCAGCAAGTTTAATGAATATCCGATAAAAACTGTATGTGTTAGAGTGCAAAAAGTGACTGAAACCGTCATTTTTCTTTAATAAACAGGCAATAACTCAAAAATACCTTATGCGATTTTAGTAGTTATGATACTGAACCTTGATTTTATATCAATAAACATTTTCAGCAAATTTGGTGAAGATCCAATAAAACGTATTTGTGTTAGAGAGCAAAACTTTCTGAAAACAGTCATTTTTTAATACATAAAGGGCAAAAACTCAGATATGCCACATGCGATTTTTGTAATAATCAAACTAGACCTAAATTTTATATGAATAAATATTTTCAACATGTTTGGTGAATATCATATAAAAGCTGTTTGTTTTAGAGTGCAAACATGACTGAAACAGTCATTTTTTTATATTAATTAACAGGCAATAACTCAAAAATAGCTTATGCGATTTTAGTAGTAATCAAACTAAACCTTGATTTTATATCAATGAACATTTTCAGCAAGTTTGTGGAAGATCGGATAAAAAATAGTTGAGTTTGAGAGCGGACAAAAAAGTGTGATAGTCTAACTGACTGATGGATGGACGGGCGGAGGTAGATACGGTTGCCCCCAGTGAAGTTGAATTCGGCTGTATCACGTGATACTAAGCCGTGTGGTAATGTTTATGACAGACTTTCTATTTTCGGTTTGTTATGATTTTAAATCGCCCTTTTTGGTGATTTAGGTCCGTTTTCATCATTTCATAGATCAGTTTGGCCCATAAGAATGTTCAAACATTATTATTAACCGTTATTGTATTTCAGGCATTAAGAAAAGGTCTGAAAACACAATGGGACTTTAAATAATTCATGGAAACTAGCATGGCATATTGAACAATCATTAAATAATACAGAAAATACAGTTTCTACATGGACGATTGTAAGATACTACGATACTTTATACTAAACTTCATTTGACATAGAACATTACTGTAGAAATAATAACTTGGCAATAATGCATGTTCTCTCTGCATATTCATTTTTATGTCTTTATATTCAAGAGACAAATTGCTGATATATATTTCAATGTTAATAACATTGTTTTTAAACTTATAGTAGATGATGTTTAAATGTAACGATATGTATAAGTGTAAAATATATCTGAATAAAATTATAGAAAAAAGGATATGTTCCACTTAAAAAATAGAAATAATGAAATATATAGGATTGAGCGACTTCGAGACATCGACGTTAAACTGTATACCTATTTGCTTCTTTTCAGGATATGAAGAAATAAATGGCTTTTGTCTGAACACGACGAATATTGGAGCACTAGGAGGACATGGTTTGTTGATTAGTGGTTGTTTATGGTATAGACAATAGGTGCCGTTTCATACAATAGAGAATAGATCTATGTTATCCTTTCAAATGCAATGCAATAAAATCACGGTACAAAATGGCAACTAATGCGCATAAAGGCACATATTTCTGCTTTAAGCATTCATCCGTCTTAAACACTCAAAACATGCTATGAGGGAGGTTTAAATTTTGTTTTTGTGCAAGAGACTGACTAAATCAGGGTCATGGTAGGCACAAACCTTTGTAGGATATTTGTGCTTTACTTGTTTCCTGTTTTTATATATTTACTGTGTACAATACCATTATTGAGTTTTAATGCGAGTAGCTGTGCCAGTCGATCTGCGGAATTCAGCCAGGTTTTCAGATTTTCCTGGGCCGTATGCTTTCTAGATCTAAGGTTATGAAATTCATTTTTTTGAGTCTGCAACTACTAAGTTTGCCCACAAACAAATCTAATTGAGTATTTACAAAACATTCTTAGTTTTAGCAGCATGTTCATTTTGATCACGCTGCCAAAACTATGCTTTGTACCTTTGGAATGTATTTTTTTTTACCTTGGGAACAGACCTACAAACTTACACTTTTTCTTAACAAGAGCCAGGGATATACTCTCATGACTGTATTGTTTTATTGTCAAATTGTTTAAATCGATTTCATGCTCACACTTAAAACCGTTTTACATATTCGGACTCTGATTTATCTTTAGGTCTTACATTTTGCGAGGACAGTCGCCCAAATGTGAATCGAGCCTACTTGATGCATGACAACTGGAAGAAGGGTTTGAATGCAACACCATCATGGCCACACCACCACGACATCAGTATCACAGGAAGCGGAAGTGCCTTCATGAGATTTATTGTTCTTCTGTATACATTTCATGAAGGTAAAGTTTAACGCTAATCTAACTACAGTAGAGAAGACTTTATTCTTCAGTAATAAACGCGTGCGCGAAACAGTTTGGAGCCAGATCGGAAACCGGGTAACCAAACTGTTTGCAGCTAAGATTAAAATACCGGTAGATAGTCATAATCGTTGAAAAAGTTTGTCCTTTTCTATATTAATTTGCGTTTCATTTGCGGTTTTAATGGGGAAAGAATAACGCATTGACTGTACCTCAGCACTGTTTATTAGTTCGCCCCTGAAAGGTTTAGTGGACAATTCCAATATCGCATTGCATCTAGTACCTGTTGACTATTTAGGTTTATGTTAACAATATACACATAAATCTACATGTACATTGCAAAATGACATGCAGTGCCGCCCATGGTCAGAAGTCTCCTATAGAAACCCTTTAATCAGGCTCTACACTGTTTGCATAGTTAAAATGTACTATTCACATTTACACTGATTGTTAATGACGAGTATACTCGTCGCCAGGGATGAAAGTATTTAAATTCCAAGCTTTTTGTTTGTCTTTATTGGTCAAAACTAAACTTTAGCTAAAGTAGTCAAATGCGTCATAACTTCTATGTAAATCGCCGCGTCTGATCAGGCTCCAAACTGTCTCACTCAAAATCAAATAAATCGTCAGCATTTTTAAACTAATTCTTGGACCCTGTATGTAACCCATTACCCCATAGCTTGTTTCAAGTATTAAAAGGGGCCTCCGTTGCCTAGTGGTTACAGTCACTGTGACTTACATCACTAAGCTCCTCACATTTGTGACTTCGACTCCCGGTCTGGGCATTCGGACTTTTCTTGTGGGGGAAGCCTTCGAGCTGGCTTGCGGTATGTCGATGGTTCTACTCAGTTGCCGATTTGTGCCTAAAGCAGTACATAAATATCGTCTAGGGTTTTCCTCAATCTGTAATTAGGTGGACGTCGCGATATGACTGAAATACTGTTAAAAGCAACGTAAAATCATAACAATAAATGTTTCAAGTATTAAAGATATGTGATAACATAAATCAGGTTGAAATTAAAGCAGAATGCACTTTAAGGTGCATTCTGCTTTACTTTCAGCCTTCTTTAAGCTACCTTCTGCTACGTTCATGACCTAATAAACTATTTTCAAGATCTGGGGAATAAATTAAAGGCGTAAACAGGTGTATCTATGGGGTAATGGATGGAACCTTGTGAAAGCAGTGTAAAAGCAAATATTTCAATGGTTTGTGTACATTGTTTTACATGTAGGATATTCCGACTGAGAATGGAGTTTCTGGACGCACATCCAGTGGAGAATACGTTATTATTTTCTATTTAAACGCAAACGAGGAGCTTTTACATTATGCAATTGTTTGCGTCAGGGGAGGAATAAACTAGAGGCGTAAAAGGCGTATTTATGGGGTAATGGGATAAAGCGCGCTGTGTTTTACTTTTAAGTTGCCATCGGGCGCAAGTGTCGTATAATTGTACACTTAGAGTAATGAACTATCATACATGTATGTTTTACTGCAGTGTAATGTCTCTTTCAGACGACCTGTGCTATGACAGAGTGTGTAACAATAAAATATGTTTACCCGAGTCTAACAAGTGTGAGCCGTTCAACCCATGTGGCGATAACACAGATTGCTCCAAAATTGAAAAGAGACTCGGAAAAAACCTGTCTGTTTTCTGTGGCATTTTCACGGCAATATTTCTGTGTGGCGAATTCTGCTGTTATCTCCGCTCTACCAAACCAAAAGAAGATTATAATGCAAGTATAACCACATTGCGGAGGAAGGGGGGTATATATTTTCCGTTTAACTCTGACTCCTGACACGTCAAATGAATAATGCCCATTTCTATTTGAGTATAATCAGGATACAAACTTATTAACATTCATAACAATATGATTTTTAGTAAATTTACCTTAACTGTAAATTTGAGATATAAAAGCAGACAGCAATTGTTTGCAATGTATTTTCACACGATTCTAATAATATTATTTATTTTGCTTTGGAAATCTAGTTTATCTATACATTTTGTAGTTTAACCATTTCTTGATGTTAAACAATATTAATTGCAGTACTATGATTTAATGTAAATTACCATCCGCTCTTAAAATATAAACAATTTATGACAATGAGAGGATCTTAAATAAGCTTATGCTTTCGATCTCATCCCTTTTGACATGGTTGTATGTCATTAATTACTGAACTGATCTATTGAGAAATAAAATATGTTTGAACTGAGAATGCTACATGTACTTATAAATGTCAGGATTCAATTAGCTTGACCCATACAGAAACACACGTTGACCCATGCAGTGAAGAAAACGGAATTCTTTCCCAAAAAACGCATTAACGCTTAATCGATTATTTCCCATACAAAAAGTTTGGAGCCAGATCAGACGCCGGGTAACCCGGCGTCTGATCAGAATCCAAACTGTTTGCCAACCAGATAGAAATATTTGGTCACAATTGTCAAAAACTTGTCCTTTTCAACATTTAAGTGCAATTCGTTTGCGTTTTGTGTGCGTTTAAGCGGGAAAGAACAACGATTTCTCCACTGTACCTATACACGTTTGTGCTGTATCACTTATTTCCATTAAAAACAGTTCGAAGCTAAATCAGACTCAGGGACCCGTTTTACGAAACTGCGTACGACAAATATTGTCGTTAGTCAGATCCTAAAATTCTCAATTATTATGTATTTCTCCACCGAGATGGAGAAATCAGAAACTATATGTTTTTAAAAGTTTTGAATTACGACCGTTTTTGTTGTACGACGATTCGTAAAACGGGCCTGAGGGTAGCCCGGGGTCTAACCAGACTCCAAAATGTTGACCACTAAGGCTGTAAAAATGCAATTGTTTAAATGACTGTCATTTACTTCATTTTATTGCATTGTCTTTGAATTTAGGTTTTGGTAAACTGTAATCCAAAGGCCAAAACTTTAGATTTTAATACTATTTGCAGATGTCAGATTTTCAGGGGACTTATGGCAACTCGTATGATCTTTGCTATTTTAGATGTCGCGACGAGGACAACCAAGAGCGGAGTTAGAACTAGAGACATTGCGCGTACAGCCATCCGCCCCTGTACAACCGTCCGCCCCTGTACATACATCCGGCTTTCCTCCAGATCCATATGGCCCATACGCTCCTGAGTTGGATTTACCACCGTCATATGACGAGGTGGTGGCAATGACAGAGCAATAATTGTTGTTCCCTGACTACATATAAATATGTTACACCGATTATATGACTACATATAAATATGTTACACCGATTATATGACTACATATAAATATGTTACACCGATTATATGACTACATATAAATATGTTACACTGATTATATGACTACATAAAAATATGTTGCATTGCTTATATGACCACATAACATATGTTACACTGATTATATGACTACATAAAATATGTTACACTGATTATATGACTACATATAAATATGTTACACCGATTATATGACTGCAAAAAAATATGTTACACCGATTATATGACTACATATAAATATGTTACACTGATTATATGACTACATAAAATATGTTACACGGATTATATGACTACATATAAATATGTTACACTGATTATATGACTACATACAAATATGTTACACTGATTATATGACTACATAAAAATATGTTACACTGATTATATGACTACATGATGTTACACTGATTATATGACTACATATAAATATGTTACACTGATTATATGACTACATAAAAATATGTTACACTGATTATATGACTACATAAAAATATGTTACACTGATTATATGACTACATAAAAATATGTTACACTGATTATATGACTACATGATGTTACACTGATTATATGACTACATATAAATATGTTACACTGATTATATGACTACATAAAAATATGTTACACTGATTATATGACTACATAAAAATATGTTACATTGATTATATGACTACATAAAATACTGATTATATGTTCTGACCTAACAGTAAAACCTCTATAACTAAAAGTAGTCGCAATCGAACTTACCAGTACAGTAAAACCCCTTTAAACCGGACATATGTGAGGGACAACAAAAAGTTACGGTTTAGAGGGGTTTCCAGTTTAGATGGGTTTTAACCCATTACCAAATCGCTTGTATCTAGTATTGAAGCTAGCTGACCACTTAAAGCAGGTTAAAAGTAAAGCAGAATGTTAATCTAAATATTGATGATGGTGGCGATGATGATTTGTTTAAACTAGTCTATTTTGAATTGCTGTTGATGTTATATATAGTGATTGTTGGGACGTTATTAAGAATGGAGATTACCAGTTAACCTATAACCCCGTAGTTTCAAGTTTGAAAACAAGTGACCACTTAAAATAGGCTGGAGGTAAAGCAGAATCCAAATCTGCTTTAAACTACCATCTGCAAGGAAATAGAAACTATTTCTAGTTTTGCATATTCAAATTGTATTTAGTGCAGCTAGTTTCTTTAGTTGTTGATAAGTAAAAGGCTGAAACTATTATTTTCATTGCAAACAGTTTGGAGCCAGATCAGACGCCGGGTAACAAGATAAACATGAAATATCAGAATTGTCCAAAAGTTGTTCTTTTTTACGTTTTAGTGCTTTGCGTTTGCGTACGTTTACGTTTAAACGGGAAAGAATAACAGATTCTCCACTGTACCATAAGAAACATTGTCTATATCCTAGCAGGTGATAGCTTATAGCAGGCTGAAAGTAAAGCAGAATGCGCATTATTCTACATTTTATTGGATTGCGATTGCATTCCGTTTTGTTTCATCGAGAAAGACTAACGTCTTCTCCTGTGTCAATTACAAATCAAAGTGTGAAAATGTGATATTGTTTTGTAATGTTTTATACACGTGTACATAGAAAGCGCCTTATTTATTTAAGAATTAATATATCATACCAGAGTTTCCTCATGTAATACAACACGGGTTAGAGTCAAGATGCATAGTAATTATAGCATGATAAAGAAGGGTACCGGTGCTTTATTACACGATAAATCACTGGCATGAATTTATTATTTCGATTCTAACACATAAATCTAACCACAATTTGCACCGACACAACGGCGCTACATTTCTTGGATTACGCATTTTCGAAGCAATATGATGATCAGGGTCTGGCCGCTTAACATTTTGAAATATAAATCAATGCTGGAAACAACACTAAATGGACTCGACTTACTACTAAAATGTCTCTTAAAACTATCCGGGTGAATGAGAAACAAGCTCGCTTATGATTATTGTATTATAAACGCGTTTGTGCTTAACACATTAAGTCTATTCTAAACAGTTTAGAGCAAGATCAGACACCGCAAAACACGGCGTCTGATCGGGCCCGAAACTGTTTGCTATTTACGACACATTCAAACGTATCGTTATCCTTATTCAAACAGTATTTTGACTATTTGTTTGATGTTGTTGCATTGTGTGTGCGTTTAAACGCGCAAGAATAACGTTTTCTCCACTGATGTGACCTTATGGTACAGTGGAGAATCTGTTATTCTTTCCCGTTTAAACGCAAACGTACGCAAACGCAAAACACTAAAACGTAGAAAAGTACAACTTTTTGACAGTTCTGATAATTCATATTTATCTTGGTGGCAAACAGTTTGGAGCCTGATCAGACGCCGGGTTACCCCGCGTCTGATCTGGCTCCAAACTGTTTGCAGTGAAAATTATAGTTTTAGCGTAAACGCGTTTATTGGGAAAGAATATCGTTTTCTCCACTGTAGTAGAGTTAGTTAAAAATTCTATTGTATTAAAATATGGTTGCTATTTTAAGAAATAAAAGCATGTTTTACCTTTTGTTTGTTCCTTTGAGATTTTGTGTCCAGGTCGAGAACTCCATGACCACAGTCTAGCCATGAACATCATGCCTGCAGTAAATACACATTACCAGTTGACAGTGCGATACAGAGTGATGTATTTAGCTCGAGACGTTTTTGGCGGAAATAGCCGATCTGACGAGCGCCTTGGCGCGAGTCTGATCGGTTGTTTCCGCCAAAAACGTCGAGAGCTAAATGCAACACTCTGTTGCGCACTGCCAACTGGTAATGTGTTTATTATATGCCTTGAATACAAACGAGAAACAACTAAATAGTTGTTTAAATCATTTTACTTCCAAAATTTATTAGTTATTTGAAGCAGAACGAGAAGTTTTGTATGCCACAAAGAATAACGCGGCACTCGTACATGTACGTAAATGACGTCACGTCAAATCGAAAGCGAAGTCAGAGTAAAATACAAAGTGGCTGATACAAGGTGGCTGATACAGACTCTTGTATTTTACTCTGCAAATACACGCGGAAACGCTCGATATCACTCGAAGGCATATAATAAACCGGTGTATCGCGTGCATTCTGTATCCCCTCTCCCCATGGAAGCGCCTTGTTACACATCTACAAAGTCAAAAATGCTTTAGTTTAAACCGCATTTGATTTCATGACTGACAATACATACCATTTCACATACAGTGGAGAAAACGTTATTCTTTCCCAATAAACGCGTTTACCCTAAAACTATTATATTCACTGCAAACAGTTTGGAGCCAGATCAGACGCCGGGTAACCCGGCGTCTGATCAGGCTCCAAACTGTTTGCCACCAAGATAAAGATGAATTATCAGAATTGTCCAAAAGTTGTACTTTTCTACGTTTTAGTACTTTGCGTTTGCGTACGTTTGCGTTTAAACGGGAAAGAATAACAGATTATCCACTGTATCAATATTAGGATTAGAAAATAAATTCATTTGATTCTCCCATGATCTAAAGAAGGTTCATACTGGAATGTGTCCCTGCTTCCTGACATGTACATGCTTAACGCTTTCACTGCCAACGTTTTCGTGAGAGTGTTACCCCTCAACAGTTTCATTATCGTCTACTTCAATATTGATGTCTGCAAAGTCTTTTCAAATGAAAAATAATGCTGAATGACTGAAGATATTTCAAAACGAGTGTCAAACAGTTTGGATCCTGATCAGACGCCGCGTTACGCGGCGTCTGATCAGGAAACAAATTGTTTGCAAACGCGCTTTAAAGCGTCATTGAGAGCGAAAGGGTTGTATTAGACTGAAAGTAAAGCAGAAAGTGAAAATGTACTCTTAAATGTACGACGTTTGGTAAGACGTACCCAAGATGTACGTTGTTTGACTATGAGCAATATAGGAGAAGAACCAAATAGGCTTTTGCTTTTATTCTGATCCTTATGTATATCAAAGTATTGTTCATAAAAGTTGTATATATTACGCAATAAAATAGTTTTAAACTGATATAATCGTTCCAAAGCTTGACTTGGTTAAAAACTGAAGACACGATATTGCCTATAAAAATGTAACTCTTTACTCCATAGATACGACTTTCTACGCATTGAATCCATTCATCCTTTGAATACAATACTTCTACCTTATACAGTGGAGAAAACGTTATTCTTTCCCGATAAACGCGTTTACGCTAAAACTATTATTTTCACTGCAAACAGTTTGGAGCCAGTTCAGACGCCGGGTAACCCGGCGTCTGATCAGGCTCCAAACTGTTTGCCACCAAGATAAAGATGAATTATCAGAATTGTCAAAAAGTTGTACTTTTCTACGTTTTAGTGTTTTGCGTTTGCGTACGTTTGCGTTTAAACGGGAAAGAATAACAGATTCTCCACTGTACATTATTAAATATGCATCATTATGCTTTACATGTACTTTCAAGCTGTTGTTAGTGGTCACCTATCTATAATATTAGAAAAAGGGTTTTGAGAAAAAGGGTTAACAAAGAAAGTTTAAATACACTAAATTGTTAAAGTGCCCCCTCTTTACAAAAGCACCCACTGGGAAACAAAAATACATGTGTTGTTCGGATGGGAGTTGCTATAGGGAGGGAAACCACTTACATTTGCAAACAGCTTAAGTCCAGACCAGACGCTGCGTTACGCGGCGTCGTATATTGATTCCAGCTATTTGTTACCCGTCATTATGGTTTTTAGCTCGCCTGTTCTACAAACAGTAGAGCTTATTTAATACCCCCGGGGTAAACGTGAGCGTGGCCAAGGTTAACGTTTTTGGGACGTGTTGTTTTATTTGCTTAATACTTGTGCTACGGTGCTGAAATTTTGTATTGCTCTAAACATGCTGATGTATGTTTTATGCAATAAATGATTGAATTGAAATAAGATTTATAAGGGGTCAATTTTGTCAATGTTTACATGTTTTGGACTAAGTATTTTTTTGCTACAAATCACCAGGTTAAAGTTTTTTGAAAGGTTGTTTTAATGCTGATTACTTGTTCTAGGGTATTGAACTTTTGTATGAGGCTTCATTTGGGGTGAAAAATGATGCAATGAAGTTGTAATTAAAAATTATTTTTCGGAATTTCTAACATTGGCATAGGGCTTTTGACTACAAATCACAAGGTTAAAGTGTTTTGGACGGGTGGTTTTAAAGTTTAATATTTGTGTTAGGATGCTGATATTTTGTATTGATGTGTCAGTCATTGATGCTGTGAAATTTAATCTTAAAAAAGATATCAATTTTTATTCAATTCTTTATGTGTTTTGCTTCAACCACCGGGTTGTAGTTTTTTTTAAAGTGGGTCATTTCCTGAAAAAGTCAAGGTCATCAATAAGCTGAATTCAAGTTTGGCCATAACTTTGGAGTTACATTACATATATGCATAGTTTGGCATGGTTACTCAAATCAAGAAGCTCTTGAACGCACTACAACTTAGGCCATGTCAGACAAAGGTCAATATCATTTTGAGGTGTGGCATCAGGGATAACATTTTTAATGAATAGTTGGCGCAAAATTAATAGGCTAAGACACACCATTCATTTAATAATCTTTCTAAACTGGAAATTGATTTGTTTTCGATACGTCACGTTTTTAAACTATACTTTAAAACAGGCGAATATCAAATGGCTTTAACACGAATGTCTGGTTTATCAGACAACAATTTTAAGCAGACGATATTGCAGCAGATAAAGCATTAGACACAATTTCTTGTTTGGGAAACATCGACAAGCGTTGTTGTAAGGAGGGAATCGTTGGTCAGAGGGTCCTGGTAGGGAGGCAGCACTGTATATTCGTATTCTTGCATCATATGAATCAAAATTTCAACATTCGAGGATCCAGAGGGAAAAACCGGGAGTCCAGATGGAAACACTGAATTGATGCCGTAGTAAGTAGCAATTCCTCATGTAACGACCACTCAAAATAAGATTTAATGGTATTTATTGGAGTTTGGTGACATTCGTAACCCATTTCCCTATAAATACGCCTTTTTACGCCTTTGATTTATTCCTCCATTAAATAGAGTACTTCAAATTTACACAGTCATGAATATGTATCAAATGAAATATTTTGTGTATTCTAGCAGATGGTAGTTTTAAAGCAGGCTAAAAGTAAAGCGGAATGCGCCTTAAGGCTCATTCCGCTTTACTTTCAGTATGCTTTAAGTGATCACAAATCTTCAATACTAGAGACAGGCAATGAGTTAAAGGTTTAAACAAGATACAAATGTAACAGTAAAGCGGAAAAATACGTGGTCACTTTCTTTTTACTTTCACATTGCTTAAAAGCAACCACCTGCATCAAAACACAGAACTCTTTACCTCGTTTAGTCTTTTTTACTGTGTATTATATCCTGTCGGTTGGAACCCCTCCGCCTGAGAATAATCGCTGGATCCGCACAGTTATAAGGAACGACAACTCTTCGAAAGTTAAATGAGCATAATGCACCTATCCTTTGCTAAGGTCCTGATTCTGCAGTATCCAGCCAAGTAAAATATTGATAAATTGCTTTGAAGTGATTTATTAGTGACGATGAATGGACATAAATGGTGGCTAGACATATCATGCATATGCGGGGTGGGTGTGATCTGCATATGGCTACTGCAAGTTGGTCGTGTGTCGGATGCGTACAGTATAAAAAGAACTAGTAAGTATAGAGCATCATCTACATACCGTTTTGCACAACACATTTGTCGGCCTATTTAACTAGATGTGCACGCTAATGGTCCGGCGTCTGGAGTTGTTAGTCCTGCAAAAAATACCAATATAGAATATTATTACTTTGAAATGAGTAGTCAGTGATGATGAATATAAATGATGACTGGACATGCCATGTATATGTGGGTTGTGTGTTATCTGCATATTGCTTCTGCAAGTCGTATTTGTCGGATGCGTACAGTATAAAAAGATGGAATGAGAATAAATCTACGCATACCGCATTGCGCAACACAGTTGTACAAATAGCAATTTCAGAACTACAGAGGAGAAAACGTTATTCTTTCCCAAATAAACGCGTTTACGCTAAAACTATTATTTGCAGTGCAAACAGTTTGGAGCCAGATCAGACGCCGGGTAACCCGGCGTCTGATCTGGCTCCAAACTGTTTGCCACCAAGATAAACATGAATTATCAGAATTGTCCAAAAGTTGTACTTTTCTACGTTTTAGTGCTTTGCGTTTGCGTACGTTTGCGTTTAAACGGGAAAGAATAACAGATTCTCCACTGTACCTGGAATTGTAAATAAACATTGTTTGTCGGGTTAACACTTAACCCCTTCACTGCCGTGACGTCATCAGTTTTAAACAATTGTCGTCTGCTTTTATTTCTTTAATTTTATTTTTTGCTATTTTGACTGAAGATATATTGAAATGAGTGTCAAACAGTTTGGATTCCGATCAGACGCCGCTTAACGCGGCGTCTGATCAGGATCCTTACTGTTTGCAAAAACCTGTTTTGCTCGGGGGAAGGCAGTGAAGGGGTTAAACTGCCAGGATCTAGTCTGCATCAAAATTTGTCTTCCGCTAATTATAGGCATCTGGGGCCCGTTTCATAAAACATCTTTCGACAAATGTTGTCGTAAGTCAGATTATAAAAGTCTCAATTATTAATTATTTCTCAATCTAATCCTGTCTTGTGACATCTTTTTGGAATCGTCTTGAAAAGACGATTCCAAAAAGATGTCACAAGACAGGATTAGATAGAGGAATCAGATATTAAATGTATTTTAAAGTTTTGACTTACGACAACATTTGTCGTAAGATGTTTTATGAAACGGGGCCCAGCTTGGCTCACGAAACACATATTGTTTGGATCTTGGTCTGACGCCGTGTAACAAGGTTCCAATATATACTGACACGAAAAAAAAATGTGCACGTATTCAGGAATTTAAATGCCCATTCTCTTTTAAAGAAATACGTGTATAGGCAAATGTGGTATCAAAATGTTTGTAAATATTTCTGTTACACGATGCTTTATTTTTTAACCAAATTCGTGTATTTATAAATGCTCTGTTAACGCTTGAATGAAGTAGAGGTTAAAAGTAAAAGTTGCAAGCCAGTAGTGTTCCTAAAAAAAAATAAATAATAAAATGAATTTAAATCGGTATATATTATGTCCTCGTCTTCTACTGACCAATGTAAGAATTCTCGAGCGATTTGACCTGACGTTACGTCTTGTGACATTTATTCGTCAACGTCCTATATCTACCCTGACGTGCTGGCTTGCTGGATCCTGACTGATCTTTAAAGTTTCCATTTTGACGGTTACGATGTCGAAGGGTCATGTTAGTTTTTCGGTGGCAATCAAACTGCCCAGTGACGTCAGAGACGCTGAAGTCGGATAAAAGTGGCTGAGGTGTCTGATTTCGTTCGTTCTCTTGAAATTGTGACAGCTTGTTAAATAGTGTTATTCAAATGTAATGTGATCTTATTATTGCATAATCAGTAAAGATATCGGCCAGTGAACATTTGTACTTATAAAGATGTTGCACAGGCAGAAGATGCATACTATTGCATAATAGCCGTAGGTACGTTTTAATGACATCAAGGTGCTTTAATATTACGTAAATTAGTGCAATGTTTGTAGAATTATTTTATCACTTATTATGGTAAAATTTATAATTCTAAACTTTGTAACGAAAACGTCACGCTCAATATAAAAGTGCACAGTTTCTTTTTCGTGTCAGTATATTTGTATGAAAAGTGTACAGTGGATAATACGTTATTCTTTCCCGTTTAAACGCAACGAAACGCAAACGCAAAGTACATAAATGTAGAAAATGACAATTTTTTCACAATTCTGAATGTTGATTTTAACCCGGATGACAAACAGTTTTGAGCCTGACAGACGCCGGGTTACCCGGCGTCTGATCTGGCTCTTAACTGTTTGCAATGGAACTTATAGTTTCAGCGTAAACACGTTTATTGGGAAAGAATAACGCACTGTAGATCCGCATACTCGGTGGGTAGGCATACAGTGGAGAATCTGTTATTCTTTCCCGTTTAAACGCAAACGTACGCAAACGCAAAGCACTAAAACGTAGAAAAGAACAACTTTTGGACAATTCTGATGTTTCATGTTTATCTTGGTGGCAAACAGTTTGGAGCCTGATCAGACGCCGGGTTACCCGGCGTCTGATCTGGCTCCAAACTGTTTGCAATAGAAATAATAGTTTTAGCGTAAACGCGTTTATTGGGAAAGAATAACGTTTTCTCCACTGTATACGAGGTTGCTGTACACGAGGTTGGTTTGGTCACATTAACCCATTTAAGCCTAGAGGGACCCTAGTTTAAAGGTATAGTTGTCCTTAAGTGAACAAAACATCAAATTATATATATGCAGTTTTGGAGATCCGTAGGTAAGGAGAAAATTAGAAAAATCCGAGATTTCGGAAATTTCCGAAGAATTGGCAGACCTGTTTCCCCCGTTACATGTAGCTTAGGTATGTCGGGGTCGGGGTCGGGGAAACAACCTCCTCCACATCTTACAAAAAATGCATTACATTATTGCATATATAAAATTACAAAGATGTTATTCTTACATTGGCAAATATCTATACATGCAAAAAGAAATGATCACTAGTTTCTGGATCTCTTTTGAAGAAGGTAAGGGCTATCCTTATGATTCATTTTTTTTATAGACGGTAGTATGTGCCAAGTATTCTTTGTATTATTCGAAATTAAAACTATTGTATTTTTGCATTTTTTGTTATCATAAAAGCTACCTTACTAAGTATGTATTTCAACTCATTGTCTCGAACTTTTATCCCTAATGTTATATCCAAAGTTTGTTTGCATGTCGGCTAGTTTGGGCTCTATTTAAGTAATTGTAGTAGGTTGATCTTGAACCTTTAGTGTCTTTTAAAACTAGTTTGTTACACCGTGGTAACACTGGTTTCTAAATATGTGTAAGTTATTTTTAATGTTTTAGTGGCAAGTTTAATTCCGTTATAAATTAGTGAATTGGTTGGTAGATTATATCTATTTGTAAACTCTTTAAAGTCATGATTGCACCATTTAAATGTACACAGTCTCAATTAAAAATATTCATATTAAAACTATGACTTTACGGCAACATGTTTAATGTCCAATAAAAACAATGTGGTTATACACTATGCTGTTCGATTACTTTTGAAAATGCCACAACAAGTTCAGTCAAAGAGCTATTGATACATTTACTTGCAAATAATTCATTGCAATGCTTTCCCCAATTTAATAATTTATTGACATCTGTTTAATTTTAGATAATATCCACCCCCATATTATTCGTTATTAACCGTTAATGTTTGAGTTTGACCGTATTTTGATTTATAGAATTTCGGCACATAGAATAATTATGTAACAAGATAAAGGATAGCCTTGTCTTGATTGAAAACAATCTGAGGAGAAGCCTTACTGAGAAACGGTTGACTGTGCGTCTTTATAAAATATATCTAACCAAGTTTGTTTTGAACAGTCAAAATTAATAAGTTTTTTCAGGTTTCTTTTCTTACAAAAGAGCAAGATTTCGAAAGCTTTTTTATGAATAAGTTTAGGGGTATAACAATATACTGTTCTTGACTTGTGTGACTTATATTACAGGAAAAACTATGTTTATATACATGAAAGACCAGTGTGGGAACAATATAACAGTCCCTGACAATATCGATGATGTACGCATATCTTTCCTTACTTATCATGGCAGTTATTCTCGAATAATCAAATGTGAGATCTCAATCAGAAGTCGTGCGTTTGACTACGTCTACCAGACATACAAGCTTGATGGTAAACCTATTACTATTACAGTAAAACCTCTCTATTACGACCACTAAATTTTGTTAATTATTGGGTGTTTAAGGCAGGTGACTGCTTGAAGCAAGGTGGCAGTGAAACAGAAAGCTCCCAAATGTTTTACTGTTACCTTGCTTTAAGCTGTCGCCTGTCTTTTATATTATCAATTAGCCTTCATTTTAGTGGTCGTAATAGAGGGGTTCTACTGTATGTTCAAAGACGTTATTCCTTCCCGTAAGTGCAATTCAATAAAATGACTGAAATAAAAGCTTTATGATAATTCCGAATTTGCATTTTAATCCGAATAGCAGAACGTTTGAGCCTGATCAGACGCCGGGTTACCAGGAGTCTGATCTAGCTTAACACTGTCTGCAATGGAAATAATAGTCTTAGCGTAAATGCGATTGTTGGGAAGGAATAACGTTTCTTCACTGAAAACCTTGCCTTATAGCTATTTTTCAAAGTTCAGTATTGTTGACAGGTGGTTTTTTAAAGCAGGCAGAAAATAAAAACAGTCTGCTTTCCCTTTAGAGTGTTTTAAGCTACCATCTGCTAGAATATGTGATATATGACTTATTGTGTATATTACTGACTGTATCAAGTGGTCTATTTTCTTCAGAGCAAGACAAAAATAAAAGCATAAAAAGGCGTTTTCTATTGGGTAGTTGTTAATAGGCCACTAAAACGAATATGGAACGTAAGTGTTACACGTATATGCATATATACACTTTCGAACGTTCTTGAATAGCAATGTAATAAATACTGTGCTAGTTTCGCTTCGAAAGTGTCTCTTAACAACGGTAAGAAGAAAGTTTCTTCAGGACGAAAAACCAAATATCGTACAAAACAAAGCATTACGTGTTAGCACATTGTAGACCCTGGAAAGACGCCACAACTGGCGGCGTCTCACCGGAGTCGATTTTATTTGCTATACAGTCAAAACTCGATACTTCGAACTCGCGTAAGTTAGAACATAACCATATTTCAAAGTTAAAAAGTGGCTGAGCCACGTTTTAACTTTGAAGTACTGGTATGTTAGAATGAAGCTGGACCGAGAGATCGAAACTCGATAAAATACTAGTCCGATCGATTTAAGAGAGTTCGTAGTATCGCGTTTCGACTGTATTTAAAATGCAATGATCTGCTGTATGGTCATATACTGGTTTGTCTTGTATACATGCATTATGACGAAATATTTTGTTTGCGCGTGTGTTTATCTGTGTGTTGGGGGGGGGGGGGGGGGGGGGGTCATCAGGCATAAATAACAGAAACCGTGTTTTACAACCACTATAGCATCTGCATTATTAGTTTAACCCCATCTTATGTTTAAAATTGTCAACTTTTGTTGATCAAGTTTTGATTGTTAATTTGTGTGCTTCAGTTAGTGCAGGCCTTGGTGAAGATATCAGTTGTATAACGTTAGGAAATCATGCAGGTAGGACTCTTTTCTTTTTACTTCTAATTTTCCAAAATAGCTAGTAGCTTAATAGATTGACAGTGGAAGTCACGTTATTATTTTTCGTTTTCGTTCAAATGAAACCCGAACACAATGCAATTAAATGTAGAATATTACATCATTTGATATAACGATTTACTTTGAGGGACAAACAGTTTGGCGCTTGGTCAGATGCCAGACTACATGTACCAGACTTCTGATCTGGTCCAAATCTATTTGCATTGTAATTAACTGTTTTAGCATAAACCAGTTTATTGTGAAATTATTACAATTGTAAAGAGCGAATACAATACAGTGAAACCCCTCTAAACCGGACACGTTTGGGGACAACATTAACGTCCGGTTTATAGGGTTTTCCGGTTTAGAGGGGTTTTAACCCATAGCTTGTTTCTAGTATGGAAGATAGCTATTTACTTAAAGCAGGTTGAAAGTAAAGCAGAATGCGCCCAAAGGCGCATTCTGCTTTACTTTCAACCTGCTTTAAGCTATCACCTGCTAGAGTATATAAAATGTTTCTGATGATACATATATTTATGATTTTTTTTTATTCAGTGTAGGAATAAATCAAAGGTGAAAAAAGGCATATTTATTGTGTAATTTGTTAGAATGAAGAAGGGTTGGAAACGGGACCAAATATTTTGTCCGGTTTCGAGAGAATTCCGGTATTAAGAGGTTCCGGTTTAGAGGGATTTCACTGTATTATGTTCTCGACCAATGCATCTGTACTTGACATTCATTGCAAACAACAGGGACCCAGAGCTGACGCTGCGTTAACAAATTTAATCCTAACGAGTTATACTTTTACATTTTGAATTTTATGCGGTTATTTTCTTAGAAAATATTGTTATAAGTAACAAACGGTTTGGATCCTTATCAAGATTTAAACTGTTTGCAAATGGCAGTGATGTCTGCCTTGGCTGTGAACGAGTTACTTTATGTATTTGCAATAAACTTTTTTGTGTTACATTGCGTTTTGTTAAATTATGTCCAAAGGGGAGGTAAGATATTCACTCCCAGTGTAACGTTAATACTTTCTAATCTTTCTTCATGTTTTTTCGTATTCCGTAGAAATAATGTACTTCATTCTTTGTATTTGTTGGAGAACAAAAAAAGGTTTTGCGACAAACAAAGCATATGGAAAGGCAAGTGTGCGTATACACACGTCCACCATTTATTTCTTCGTCAAAGCTTAACCCCTTCACTGCCGCGACGTCATCAAATTTAAACAATTGTCGTCTGCTTTTATTTCTCAAATTTAAGTTTTATGTATCTTGATTTAATGAATATTGAAATGAGTATCAAACAGTTTGGATCCTGATCAGACGCCGCCTCACGCGGCGTCTGATCAGGATCCAAACTGTTTGCAAATAACCAACGTATACGGGGTAAGGCAGTAAAGGGGCTACTATGAATCATATTTAAAGTTATCGATCGATATGTTGTTATTCCAAGTATAATAAATGTATTAATATTTTCTGGTAATTTGCTTCATCATGTGTATTGTAGGAGATCAAAAAAGGTTTTGCAACAAACCTAGCCCACAAAACGAATATGTGTATACATCATGTACGTCCACCGGAGATTTCTTCGTGAAAGCCGAATACCAATTGCGTTTAGGGTTCTCACTCGATATGGATATGCACGCGCGAGGTAGGATATAAAGCACAATCTTGTCCACAGAGAGTATTCATTCATTCATCAACATGCATCTGTGCCACAGGCTACATTTCCAAATATCAGGATTCTTGACATTAATTTACTCGTACTCTTTGCAACAAATTAAACCAGAAGTATTGCTTTACGTAAAAAATGTTAAATATTATAGTTTTTGTCGAATAAATATCATGCAATATACTATTTGTCATGTTTGCAATAGGCTGCCAAAAAATCACAAATAGTCAAAACTTGATTAAATTAAATTGAAAGCTTGAATATTTAGTTTGATGTTTTGGGGACGAGTGAGTAAAAATGATATCTGTTTAACCCAATTGTGCCCACATATATGGGACACAGGCAAACAGTGTAGACTTTGATCAGACGAGAATCTACACTGTTTGAATTTCAATATAAAAAAAATGAAAATGACAATTTTGACCAGGCATCCCTTCGATAAAAAATGGACTTATCCAATATAAATCATGGAAGAATTCACTGAGCGCAAATGGGTTAAGGAAGTATGCCCCTAGTGAGTTCGGTCAATATCGACAGTCTACGTAGAGCAATCTGCCATTCTCGTCAACTGAGCGTACCGAGCTATGTTTGAACCGATATTGCACAACATAGAACCGAATTCATTAGAAATGTCCTGCCTTATATATATCAAAATATAGATAAAACTAAGATGATGTCAGAAATGGAAACATAAACAGTCTACTACGGCCCTCTCAACAACGACTCCTTCCTTACAACGGTCATTGCTGAAGTCTCCTACACAGGATAATTAGGTCCAAACTATTCACGACTACAATGTAATGTGTTTAAAATTGTGGTCTGCTGTTTTTCTCAAAGTTACATATTGGACATTTTGACAGAACAACATTGATGACGCGTGTCAAAAAGCTTGAATCCTGATCAAACGCCGCGTTACGCGGCGTCTGATCTGGGTCTAAGCTGGTTGCAAATGTAAACCAATTTCCTTCCCTATAACGACTCCCGCCGAACAACGCATACAATCTATGTCTCCCATTGGGTTTCGTTGTAGAGAGTGAGCGCTGTACAAGTATCGCCTTTGCCAATCATTACTTCATTACAACCTTCCTAGCTTGTCGTGGTACCGGGGCTTAATTTGCATAGTGTAGGTTTTCTTTTTATTAGAACTAGATCATCTATTATTAGAACTTTGAGGAAGGCAGGGCGGTGGTTTTGGTCCCATGCGCTGCTTTGCAACGAATGGTTTTAGCCGATATCATCTTCCTTAAATGCTATTTATCTCATGCCATAATCCCGCATCATCCATCGGCGCTATATGACATTTTTGTGTCGCAGAACCGTAAAACCTAACTCATCCATCCATCTTTACCTGGGCCAAGTATATGCTGAAATGTTCATTATTTCGCTTCTGTAATATGCCGTGTCATTTTTTGCATTTTGGGGTTGTTTTAAATTATTTCAAAGGTTTTAGAAAAAAGTAAAATACAACAGTGTAGACTCTGACCAGACGGCTCCTTACGGACCCGTCTAATCAGGGTCTACAATGTTTGATCAGTTTACACACTGAAGATTGGTGGTGTTCAACATAAAATGGATCAGCTGGCAGTATTTCTGAAAGTGTACAAATGATACATGTACATTATTCTTCAATTATAGAGCACCTGTCAAGATTTCTTAACGTTTTAAAACGATATATTTCTTTATACTTTAATTATACAATTGACAACTTTAGTATTCAGATGATAAATTTACTTTGTACTTCAATTATACAGCGCCTGATGGAAAACCCTTCTATTCTGGTAAGTACAATGTTAATCATATTGACACTCTTCAGGGGTTCGTTTTACAAAACCTCGTGCGACAAAAACGATCGTACATGTAAGTCAAAAGTTTAAAATACATTTAATTTCTATTTTCTCTATTTAATCCCGTCTTTTCAAGACGATTCCAAAGAGATGTCATAAGACAGGATAAGATAGAGAAATAAATAATAATTTAGACCTTTATTATCTGACTTACGACACCATTTGTCGTACGAAGTTTTATGAAACGGGCCCCAGAAGTGAGCACACAAGAGAAATACTGGGCTAGTGCTAAAACAGCGGAGAGGAAGTTATTCTCATTAAACGCGTTTGTGTAAGAATCGATGGTAAAAAATACATTTCAAAGAATCTGGGGCCCGTTTTACTAAACAACTTACGCAAAAATTTTGCGTAAGTCAAACTCGTTTAACTCTTATTTTTCGATCATAAACGTTTGCAAACAGCAAACAGCCAGACCAGAGGACGCGCTAAAAGCGCGTCCTCTGATCTGGCTATTTGCTATTTGTAGAAAGTGATAATAAAAAATATAAATCAAAAGTAGTTTAGTAAAACGGGCCCCTGATGTTCAGTCTCTTTAGATACAGATTGCAGATAAAGCTGAAAGTAAAGCAGAATTTTAATCCTTTCCCCCATGAAAGCGACTTTTAGCGTATTTAATGTATTCCTCCGCTGAAGAAAATAGTTTTAGTTTATACCCTCATGAACAATTACCATAACACATATTTTTATGTAGCCTAGCAGATGGTTGTTTAAAGCAGGCTGAATGAAAAGCAGAATGTGCCTTAAGGCACATTCTGCTTAACTTTCAACCTGCTTTAAGTGTTCACCTGTATTTAATGTTATATACGGGTTATTGGGTAAAGGCTTAAGGTAAAATAATGTTATCGGTGTTTGTGCGATCATCACCGATTGTCGATCTACATATGCAGGTCGATTACGTATCGATGTCTTTCGATAATCGCAACTCATACTGACATTTAAAGTACTACTTCTCATGCCTACGTCATTATTTCCATACAAACTCGCTAATGCTACAGTTTTGAGTCAGTGCTGACGCCCAGTCGCCTGTTTTTGATCAGGCTCCAAACAGTTTGCAAATCAGATCAAATAAAGTTATTTTAACTTTTCAGATTTTCTACATTTTATTGCCTTGCGTTGGCATTTAAATATGTTTAATACATGTAGGTATGAACTATCGAATTCTTAACTGTATTTCGCCTGGTGTTACCGTTTTGCGTATTTCTTGTTGCAGATCAGTCACGTGACTTTGACCAAAGACGGATTTCATACAAAGGTATCGAATAAATACGAAAGACTCAAGCAGGAAACGTAACACAAACAATACACCCACCTCTCAAGCAGAACACACACACGCAGTCATACCACAACAAACACACACACACACACACACGCAATACCATTCATTCATCTACACACTAAATAGAAAACAACACGCAAGACAAACATAAAGCAAAGTGAATATAGGAGCCCGCCTTGGTAAGGTCAGTAGCAATCAATAATTAACTATAAATTAATAAATTATTAACAACCACTGGGGGGTTAAACCTGGGTTTAGGGGCTATTGGAATACTACCAATAGCAGCCACACATGTTACAAGAAGCCTCGATCTTTTAAGCCTTGCAGTAGCGTTTACATAAAACAGTTATTCATTTACCATCGTACCATATACATGTACTTATATTTTTTAAAACAACAGGGCTCCAGATAAGAGTTAGTAAACTGAGCGAATTCATCATTTTTTCAGTCATTTCAGCACAAAAAAAACCTATAGTGTTACTTCTCATTAGAATCGTCTCTTCGAGACGATTCTAATGAGTAGTGACACTAAAGGGTTAAATATAGAAATAAAGATTTTAGTTTTTGAAATACTCCCTTAATCTGGAGCCCTGTAACAACCGATGAAGGTTTACTATGCGATATTGTAGGGATTGGTACGTTAGAAAAAGTGATGATAGCATGGTCTAAGTTATGTTAAGAGGTCAATTTCGAAAAAAAAACCCGACTCTCTCATTATGTCTGTCTGTTTGTCTCGCGTTCACTCTATCTATGTTTTACTCTGTCTGTCTGTCTGTCCGCCAATCTCTCTCTCTTTCTGTTTCTCTGTGTGTTTCTATTAGTATATCGCTGTCCCTCTATCTCTGTATGCCTCTCAGTATTTATCTCTCTGTCTGTTTTCTTTCTATCTCTTTGTTTGACTCTTCTTCGAAGACTTTGTCTATATTTCTGTCTCTGTCTCTGTATGTTTGTTTATACAGCGTTCCCTCTCTATACAACGGCCCTCCCAACAACGACTCCCTCTTTACAACGACACTTGCCGCTGTTCCCTAAACAAGAAAATGATGTCCAGCCTATTCACGACTGCAATATCGTCTGCTTAAAATTGTCATCTGCTGTTTTTCTCAAAGTTGCATAACGGACATTTTGACATAAAAAACTGAATAACGAGTGACAAACAGCTTGAATGCAGATCAGACGCCGCGTTACGCGGCATCTGATCTGGATTCAAGCTGTTTGCAAATGTAAGTCAATTTCCCTCTCTATAACGACTCCCTCCGAACAATGCACAAAAGTTCTGTCTCCCAATGGTTGTCGTTGTAGAGAGGGAACGCTGTATATCTCTCTATTTCTCTCTATCTTTCGTTTGTCCTACAGTATGCTGTCAACTGTATCAAATTGAAGTCAATCAGAAACAGACTTCAATTTGATACAGGTGACAACACAATGAAATAGCGTACTTATGAACATAGGCATTCGACCCGTAGGCTATGACACTACCCCCAGCTGCTACCCCCCTCCACCACCACCAAACGAGGATAAAATACCCTAAAATCTATCCATACATTCAATAATCATCATAAAGAACATTTCCTGAAGTTTCATGTAATTTATAAAAAAAAATCTTTTTTGCTAATTTATAAGTAAAATAGTAAAGGCTGCCATGAAAAAGCGCCTTGCAGAAGCAACCCTCAAGTTCCCAACCCTGTCATTTTGTCAAATCTTGGACGATCTGGACAAATGATGGCTCATTGTTTACAGCAAACAGTTTTCTTTGACGATAATTGGTAAACAATTCAAAGCAATCGGCGGACACGCGCATGAGGACTCGAAAAGTAGGGAGACCCCTTATACGGAAACATTCGTTCACGCGAAATTTTCCCAAACAAACGACTGGTTGCCCAGTCAAACTATTATCATTCTAGCGAAACCGAGAACCAGCTTCAAAGCAGGAAATGACGCAAAAGTCAAGCGCCTCAATTGGTCGTATTCGAATCAGGACAACTATCGCGTTAGTTGGAATAGTTGTCAACAAGTTCTATTCGAATCACCACTTGATGTTTTCCGTTGACAAAATGTTGTCAAACCATCAAATCGTTGACCACAATTTCGATTCGAGTCGGGTCAAAATCGTTGTCATAAGTAAATCTGCGCGCATTTGCTCCGCCCAGTTTTCGTTGACAACAAACTCGATGATTCGAATACGACCAATGATCATATCCGTTTGTCAACCGAAACTTGAAAACGAAAGTTATCTAGAAATTTATTTCGTAACAGAAATGCTCATTTACCGATAATTCAAATAGTATTTATTATATATTTCATTTTCTATTAATTACCCGTACCATGGTGTAATGCATGGTCGCAAATGCACTTGTTAATCGCTGAATGACGAACAAGTCCAACATTTAAGGTGGACGAATGATTCTGCACACCGTGCCTATCGAACTTTTTATTTCTTCACTTGTGCTCGTGTCTTGCTTGGGTTGTGAGCTAATTTTCTTTGAACAAAACTATTTAATGTAAATAATAAGCCATCATTTGTCAAAATCGGCCCAAAAATGACAAAATGACAAGGTTGGGAAGTTGATGGCTCTGAATTCACATCCACCTTTTCGTTGTATACATACATGATACGAACTTTTTTTTTTTAAACTTCTTGAAACTTCTTGAAACATTTGTTAAGGATGTTTGTTGAACATATGGATGTATTTTGACTCATTTTGAAAGATTTATGGGGGGTAGTAGCTGGGGGAGGGGGGTCATAGCTTACGCGCCGAAAACCTGTGCTTATGAAGAGAACATTTATACATATGCTACATGTAATAGTGCATATCCAGATCAGAGGGCTCCTTCAAAAGTCTCTATCAGGGTATGCACTTTTGGTTCTTTTACAATACAGTGTAATAACAACTCGTACATGTAACCGTTAACATGGACTAGACTTAACCTGGAACTGTCCATTGAAATGTTCAACGGTCAACGAGTCCACTTGATTGCCATATTTATTTTCAGAAGTCAACATGAAGAACTATTGTGGGAAAACCTTGCAGATATCCAAAGATCCGTTATTCATGTATTACCACCAAGAATCATATGGAAACGCCGATTGCAAAATTAAGGTCATCAATAACAACAGACCTTTCATCAGAATAGCACTGCAGGTAATCGGTAAGTTTCCTTCCCACACAAGTTTAACCCGTCATCAGTTTTAAACAACAGGGGCCCGTTTCATAAAACTTCGTACGACAAATCTTGTCGTAAGTCAGATTATAAAAGTTCAATTATTATTTATTTTTCCATCTAATCCTGTCTTGTGACATCTCTTTGGAATCGTCTTTTCAAGACACTTACAAAGCGATGTCAAGTGACAGGATTAGATAGAGAAATAAGAAATTAAATGTATTTTAAAATTTTGACTTACGACATTTTTTGTCGTACAAAGTTTTATGAAACGGGGCCCTGGCGCCTTTTAATTCTCATAGTATTTTTTTACCTACGAAATATATAATTTAGTGTTAAACAGTATTGACCCTGACCAGACGATGCGTTATGGTACGTGTGATCAAGGTACAGACTGTTTGTAAATAAAAACTATCATACTCGTGGTAAGGCAGTGTAGAGTTCAAACGAATCTAAACGCTAACGCCATTTAATTCTTTGTAGAAAAGACAGTTTGTGTTAAAATACATCTACTGTGTTTTATCTAATAAACAAACTTTTGAGCCTAGTAGTCAGCTTTAACTTGAATGTATCCTTTTTTATATCGAAAAGGTGGAGCCGATACATGTGTCTAATTCACATTTCAACTGTGAAAACAATCGAAACAATGAAATTCAACTATATTAGTACGAACTATTTTGGGTAAAGCGAGTTCGAGACACGGACGTTTGACTGTATTTGTTTTTTATTTTTCAGGATATGAAGACATAAATGGCTTTTGTCTGAAAACGACGAATATTGGAGCACTAGGAGGTACTGTTTTGTTGTTTATTGATTGTTTATGGTATTAGCATTAGGAGCTGATTGTTTATGGTATAGGCTTTAGGAGCTGTTGTTTATTGATTGGTTATAGATTAGACCATAGGAGCAGTTGTTCATTGATTGGTTATGAAAGAGGTTATAGGAGCAGCTGTTTATTGATTACGGAATAGGTCATATGAGTCGTTGTATATCGTTGTTTATAGAATATGCCATAGGAGTTGTTATTCATGATTGGTTATGGAATATGCCATAGGAGCTGTTCTTTATTGATTGTTTCTGGAAGAGGCCACATGAGCGCTTGTTTATTGATAGTTTATGGAATAGACCATAGGAGCCGATGTTTATTGATTGTTTATAGAATACATGTAGGCCATTGGAGTTGTTGTATATTAGTTGTTAATAGAAAAGGCCTTATGAGCTGCTCTAAATTGATTATGGAATAGGCTTTAACTCTATGAGCTGTTCTTTATTGAATGTTTAATGGAATAGGCCATATGAGCTGTTGTTAATTGGTTGTTTATGGAATATGCCAGAGTAGTTGTTATTTTTTTCATTGTTTATGGAATATGCCATAGGAGCTGTTGGTAATTGATTGTTTATGGATTAGGTCACATGAGTTGTTATTTGTTTCATTGTTTATGGAATATGCCATAGTAGCTGTTATCTATTGATTAATTATGGAATAGGCCATAGGAGCCGTTTCATAAAATGAAGAACAAATATACGTTATTCTTTCAAATGCAATGCAATAAAATTAACGAAAACAGCAACGTTTTGTAAATGTTTATTTGATACAAATTGTAATCTGAATAACAAACGCTATGCAATAAAAAACAGAAATTAAATGTTTTAAACAAATTATCCAACGATTTGTTTTATTCTGGACGGCAAATAGTTAAAAGCCTGGCCAGATGCCGGGTGGCCCAGCTGATATCTAATTCTAAATTGTTTGCAGTGGCATACATGTTTTATTATAATCAGAAGGAATACTTTTATTATTATTGTAGGAATGTCTTAGTGATGATTGCATGTGTAGTAGACCATACAGTAGAGAAAACGTTATTCTTTCCCAATAAACGCGTTTACGCTAAAACTATTATTTTCACTGCAAACAGTTTTGAGCCAGATCAGACGCCGGGTAACCCGGCGTCTGATCAGGCTCCAAACTGTTTGCCACCAAGATAAACATGAATTATCAGAATTGTCCAAAAGTTGTTCTTTTCTACGTTTTAGTGTTTTGCGTTTGCGTACGTTTGCGTTTAAACGGGAAAGAATAACAGAGTATCCACTGTACATGTAACATTGCAACCTTTCACCTAATGTGCAATAAGGCACATTCTGCTTTACTTTCTTGCTGCCTTTTAAAAGCATTCATTCGTCTTAAATACTGAAAACAAGCGACGGGGAGGTCAATTTTTGTTCTTGTGCAAGTTTCTGATTTCATTTAAAAACCAGGTGACGGTAGGCAGTGAAACTTCTGTAGGATAATTATGCTTTACCCTGGTTTAACTCTTTGTGCCCTAGTCCCGCATATAGGCGTCCTTTTCAAACAGTGTACATGTGAATAGTACACTTGTCCTGTGCAAACAGTGAATACCCAGATCAGAGGGCTCCGAAAGGAGCCCTCTGATCAGGGTCTTCACTGTTTGTCATAACGCCAAACATTGACAAAAACAACCCTTAAAAGTCAGAAATGGACTAGACTTAAATGGAAACTGGAATTGTCCATTTAAAGTTTCAGGGAGGAAAGAGTTAAGATATTAACTCATTCAACCCTGAAATTTTAAAAGGGAAATTCCAGGTTTATTTTTAATTTAGTTCATTTTCAAATAATAAGGGTAGTTGTTAACAATACTGTACAATATCATAACAGTGTACACCCTGATCTAAGGGTTCCTTAAGGAGCCCTCTCATCATGGTATACACTGTTTGCATAGGACACGTTTGATCTTGATAGGTACATGGTCTGTTCATGATGAGTATACTCATCGTTTGGGTTCAGTGCGTCAATTGTGTTTAACCCTTTACCCTATAGTCTGTTTCTAGTATAGATGATAGGTTACCACATAAAGCAGGTTGAAAGTAAAGCAGAATGCGCATTAAGGCGCATTCTGCTTTACCTTTAGCCTGCTTTAACTACAATCGGCTAGAATATAGAGAATAATTCTAAATAAACATATTCATTACTGTATAAATTTGAACTGTTTTTCTCAGTGGAGGAATAAACAGGATGTGCTAAAAGGCACTTCGGTGGGGGAATGGGTTAATACCATCGGTGAACAATAGCTGTCCGAGTTGATTTGAGAGAATCAGCGAGGTGTTCCGATTGTCCTCGACTGTATGCCTTCTCGGTCAAAGGTTATAAAACTCACAGTTTTAGTCTGCAACTACCGAATGTCTTCTCAAACAAAATGACTAAGTATGGCTAGGCACTGATACAGGGGAGAAAACGTTTTTCTTTCCCAATAATCGCGTTTACGCTAAAACTATTATTTTCACTGCAAACAGTTTTGAGCCAGATCAGACTCCAAACTGTTTGCCACCAAGATAAAAATGAATTGTTAGAATTGTCAAAAAGTTGTACTTTTCTACGTTTTAGTGTTTTGCATTTGCGTACGTTTGCGTTTAAACGGGAAAGAATAACAGATTCTCCACTGTATGTTTTGCTTAAAATATGCAGAATGTTACAAGTCTGGCACAGAAACTAAAAGCATCACAGTTGAGGTAATTTTCAACTGTTACGAAACATATTTAGTTTTAAAGAGGCTCGCAACCGGATTTAGAATTAAAAATAGTAATTTGTAAATATATGTCTAATGCTTATATAAATGGGTAAGATTTAGTTTAGGATAATAAATTCTGTTAAAAAATACATTTAAAAAAAAAAGAAGAAGCTCTGGTGGGATTCGAACCCGTGACCCTCCATGCGGAGACAAACATGAGAAATGAGGAAACGCCTTTACCCCCTCGGCTACCAGCGCTCTCTATAAATATGGTAGCGAATTAACGTACTTCACTGGTAGCGATTGATAGTACTTTATTCGGCTCGGGTTTATGTCTGAGCCCGTGTAGAAAAGCAACAACAACAACTATACCGTCAGCTGACGCTATAGAAAAACGATGGAAAATATCTAAAAAAAACTAACATTCGGTAACGATTCTTAATACTTTTTTTGGACTGATCATATTTTTTTAATGTCAGAAGCCAAATAATGCCACAAATTTGCTTTTATTTGAGTATTTTATTTTATTTTGACAAGTACACCATCCAGTTGCGAGTCCCTTTAAACAGCGAGGCTGGTGCTACAATGGAGAAGAAGTTATTCTTACCCAATAAACGCGTTTACGCTAAAACTGTAATTTCCAATGCAAACAGTTTGGAGCCAGATCAGACGCCGGGTAACCCGACGTCAGATCAGGCTTCAAACTGTTTGCCACCAAGATAAACATGAATTATCAGAATTGTCAAAATGTTGCACTTTTCTACGTTTTAGTGCTTTGCGTTTGCGTACGTTTGCGTTTAAACGGGAAAGAATAACAGATTCTCCACTGTACATGTAAAAGTAAGAATGTTTTGTTACCTTGAAAGACTTTGTAAGCTTTCGAACAGACGTACACATTTTAAAATCTGATTTTATTGTCAAAGTGGTTTAATTGGTTTCTTGCTTACACTTAGAAACAGTTTCATATTTAGGATCCTGATATTTCTTCCATTATTTAGGCCTGACATTTTGCGAGGACAGTCGCCCAAATGTGAATCGCGCCTACTTGATGCATGACAACTGGAAGGAGGGTATGAATGCCAACACATCATGGCCACACAACCACGACATCAGTATCACCGGAAGCGGAAGTGCCTTCATGAGGTTTATTGTTCTTCTGTATACGTTTCATGAAGGTAAAGCTAATGCAACCACAGCATAGAAGACGTTATTTTCCCCCAATTAACTCGTTTGCGCTAAATCTGTTATTTCTTAGCAAACAGTTTGGAGCCAGATCAGATGCCGGGTTACCAATTTGTTTGCCACTCAGGTTAAAATAAATTGTCAGAATCGTTAAAACGATGCACTTGTCTACATTTGATTGCAGTGTGTTTGCTAATCGTTTTGCGTTTAAACGAGAATTACTCCTTCTTTACCGTATCTCCCGGAACTGTTAAACACACTCACCTGGCACTTTTAGTATTTAAGTACCCCAAATATCGGAATAAATCAAGTAGACATGTTTGACTTTTTAAATTTATTTGAACACTATACACATACATTGTACATTGCAAAATTGCAAAATGGCAAGCAAGGCAGCCCATGGCCAGAAGCCTCCTACAGTAACCCTTTAATCAGATTCTGCACTGTTTGCATAGTAGTAAATCAATACTGTTATCATATACACTGAGCTTTTGTGAGAGTATACCCGTCGCCAGGGTTGGATGTATTTAACTTCCAAGTAAAAGAGAGAGTGACAAACAGTTTGGAGCCTGCGGACTCGTGTTTTAACCAAATATAACAATTCATTCTCGTGATATATTTTTCATATCAAGCAAAAGGAATTGATTCTCCTCTATATAATTATAATAAAGATCCAGATTTCATACATGTATATGCTCCTACAAGACAAAAAAACAATCAAACGTGTGAAATAATACGTCTTTCGCGACTGAAAACGTGGCTACCTTTATCCTGGGAATTGTCAGTTCTTTGATACGCGCTGAAAATGATTACAGTGGAGAATACGCAACGAAACGCAAACGCAAAGTACTAAAATGTAGAAAAGGACAATTTTTTCATAATTCTGAATGTTGATTTTAACCTGGATGACAAACAGTTTTGAGCCTGATCAGACGCCGGGTTACCCGGCGTCTGATCTGGCTCCAAACTGTTTGCAATGGAACTTATGGTTTCAGCGTAAACGCGTTTATTGGGAAAGAATAACGTTTTCTGGACTGTAACATTAGAAGCCTTGTTTTGGTCGAAATTGTAAAAGTAACAAAAAACAGGAGATGAGCTACAATGTACCATTTACCCCGTTGCCTGTATATAGACAATAAAGCAGGTTCAGCATGTTGAAAGTTAAGCAGTATGTGAACTAAAGCACATTCTGCTTTACTTTTAACCTCTTTTCTACTGCCATCTTCTAAAAGATATATCATATGTCTGATGGTGCAAATTCATTTCTTTAGTGAATGAATAAATTACAGTTGTTAGCATTGATGTGTTTTAAAATAAGGATAGCTGCTATGTAATGTCTATCTTTCAGACGACGTATGTCATGACAGAGTGTGTGGTAACAATGTAAATTCATTTCTTTAGTGAAGGTATAAATTACAGTTGTTAACTACGAATCTATGCATTAATGTTTTTTACATAAGTGTGGCTGCTATGTAATGTGTATCTTTTAGACGACGTATGTCATGACAGAGTGTGTGGTAACAATGTATGTTTACCCGAGGCTTACAAGTGTCAGCCGTTCTACCCATGTGGCGATAACACCAACTGTTCCGACACTCAAACGGAAATGCTGAGGAGACTAGCAAAATACCTGATTGTTTTCTGTGGCATTTTCACGGCAATATTTCTGTTTGGCGAATTCTGCTGTTATCTCCGCTCTACCAAACCAAAAAAAGATAATGATGTAAGTAGCCACAGGGTCAAATGTACAATGTCAACTTCTAATTAAGTCTAGTAATTAGACTATATACAGTGGAGAATCTGTTATTCTTTCCCGTTTAAACGCAAACGTACGCAAACGCAAAGCACTAAAACGTAGAAAAGAACAACTTTTGGACAATTCTGATATTTCATGTTTATTTTGGTGGCAAACAGTTTGGAGCCTGTTCAGACGCCGGGTTACCCGGCGTCTGATCTGGCTCCAAACTGTTTGTACTGCAAATAATAATTTTAGCGTAAACGCGTTTATTGGGAAAGAATAACAGATTCTCCACTGTACGATTGTTTTTACAATATATTGTAAACAATGTATTGTAATTTGACAATCAGCGAAAACCCTGATCTGGGTCAACACTGTTTGCATAGGAAAATGTATGGTTTATAGGTATTAACTGTTTATAAACGATGTGTGTGTGTGTAACATGGTGAGTAAAATATGCAGCCAGACCGTGGATCAAACCCGGGATCCTTGCTTACAGGGCAAGTGTTCTACCGACTGAACCATGGGACCGCTTACACAATTCTCTCACCATTTAATTATAAACTCAACCCGGCTACACACACCCCCTCTACACTAGAATCCATCCCGAATTCTTACTAAAGAACACTCCACGAGTTTCTTCTTATTATTTCTGTTCTGTACACTCTACGAGTTACATACTATCCTACGGGTTATTAATGTAAAGTGGTGAGAAAAATATGCAGCCAGACCGGAGCTCGAACCCTGGACCCCTTGCTTAAAGGGCAAGTGTTCTACCGACTGAACCACCGGGCCGCTTACAATTTAATTATAAACTCATCCCGGCAACAATCTCGTACAAGTAGCAGTACCTTTCTTATGAGTTACTGTTACAGGATCCAACCTCACTGATATTTTTACGATGTGATTTAGTCAATTTACCTAAACGTCAAGTTATAAGACATATAAAAGCAGGCAGCACTTGTTAAATGCAGACGAACTGAGAATTTAACTTATAAATGTCAGGATACGCTCAGCTTGACTCTTACAGTGGAAAACGTTGTTCTCTCACAATATACACATTTGTGCTCAATAAGTTACACATAGTTTCATTACAATCACTTTAATGTAAGAATGTGTGGCATTATCGTGTTATCTTTGCTATTTCAGGTGTCTCAGCAAGGGCAACCAACGACAGAGTTAGAACCTGAAGCCTTGCACGTACAACCATCCGCCCCAATACAGCCGTCCACCCCTGTTAAACCAACCGCCCCTCCACTAGATCCATATGCTGCCGACGCCGCACCTGATTATGATTTTCCACCATCATATATAGAAGCAGTGTCTGAACCCATGTTTCGATACTACGGCGTAAGTTATAGCTTTACTTTTATTCTACATTTAACATCCACATGTTGTAACCCTTCTCCCATAGATGTGCCTTTTAGTGCATTCAGTTGGCATCCATATTTATTCATGATATGCCCGGTTTTGTCGAGATAGGGTGAGAATATACTGACAATCAGTTGTACCCCTATATATCAGTTGTATCTCTATATATATCTTCTGACGATTTTTTCCCTAAAAAATCAATCGTGTCGGACCCCTGTGTCTGTGAACTGTTTCAATGCTTGTTTCTTTCTTTTCATGTATCTACACGGATCTACACGGAACTGTAAACTTCACTGGCGGAAATACATGAAGGAGGGAGAACCGGACTATAATTTTTAGTAATGAATACTGCAGACATTAAGGGGCATATTATTTAAGTCTTCGTCGATTATGTACCGTGGAGAAGGCATACTTTTCCCCCATTAAATGTGGTGTCGTTAAAACTGGCAACCCGTCGTCTGATCATAGTGAAAACGTTGTGTCTCTCAAATGAAAAGAAATGGTTAAAAATTAAGAGAGTAATTAATTTGCTTCATTTTATTGCACTGCGTATGCATTTCGTTCGCCGTTAAACAAGATAGAATAACGTCAGCCTAATATCAAAACCTCGTATAGTCAGCTTTTAACATTTTACAGCTTAATTATTGACAAAATCTCTATAAATTTAAAATATGTAATTATGATATCATACTATAATATGTCACTAACTGATTTTCGACTAAGTGCAAAATATACTTGAGTAATAATTTAATTATTGTTGTACATACGACTCTTTGACATCACTTTTAACAGAAATTAAATGAATATATCAAATCAAAATATCGAATAGTAATTTTTAAAAAAGTTATATATCGTATATAGCTCAAATTGCTTCCTATGAATGTACATATGTAAAAACCCTCGTATTTCAAAAACATAACAGAAAATGGCTTTTAAAGGCTATGTAACTAGACAAATGAATAGTAAAAAACCTACACTCAAACAATACCTATATTTCGATTGCTTCATGTCGTTCCAAAGACTGAGAGATACAGACACATCACACAATTACAATTGTTTTGACCAAGTACGATGTTTTGAAATTAAGACTTTTGCACCAATCGGTATACGACAGTTCATAAGGTGACTGTTTACAGCCTTTCTCATTGGGATAGAAGTATGGGGTTTTGTCAGAATCTGCGTATAGGCGCAATCTTTCCTAAAATGTAAAAAAGTGATTTTCTGAAAATTGGTTTATACGAGGTTTTGATATTAATTCTCTAGTGTAACATTAGTATGCTCGATATCTGATAGATATATAGCCCTTGGCTAAGCTACGGTTTGATTTGAACAATGCGTACTTAAAGTTTGACTTAGCTCAATCACCCCTGAATATTTTAGAGGACAATTCCAATTTCAAAAAAAGTTTAGTCCATGTTTGACTATTTAGGGTTGATTTTAACAATATACAGTAGCCCCTCTCTATAACTACCACTAAAAAGAAGGTAATTGGTCTGTATAAAAGATTGGTGATAGTTTAAAGCAATGTGAAAGTAAAACAGAAAGCTCATGTAGGAGCTTTCTGTTTCACTTTCACATTGCGTAAAGCAGTCACCTGTCTTAAACGACTAATATTCGACACAATTTAGTGGTCGTAATAGAGAGGTTCTACTGTCTTTCAAAGTTACAAACAGGAGCCCCCTGATCAGGGTTTACACTGTTTGCATGAGTCAAGTGTAATCCTCACAGGTATACTGTTTGTAAATGACGATAACACTCGTTGCAAGGGTTGAATGTGTTAATTAAGCAAGTTCCAGTTAACAACATTTGAACTAGTCGTTTAGGATTTGTTGTTGATGTTATATATCGTGATGTATGGTATACAGTATTTTGACATTTTACTCCATTTTGTTGTATTTTGTTTGCCTTAAGTTTCGTTTAACTCTTTATCCCTGAAACTTCCAATGGATAATTCCAGTTTGCAAGAAAGGCTGGTCCATTTTAGACTATTAAGGGTTGTTTTTGTAATATATTGCAAAATGCTAAACATTGAAGTCCCTGATCAGAGGGCTCCTGTAGGAGCCCTCTGACCAGGGACTTCACTGTTTGCACAGGACAAGTAAACTGTTCACAGGTTCACATTTGGTAAAGGACGCATATATGCGTCACTAGGGCTCAATGAGTTCAACGTGCAAGAATAGCGTCTTCAATGTGCCTTATGGTAGTAGGTAAGCTATAGATTCTAAGTAGCAAATATCTAAGCATTTTTGTTATTGCAAGAAATAAATAAAACTATTTGCTATTTGTTTGTTCCTTTGAGACTGTGTTTCCAGGTTTAGAACCCCATGACCACAGTCTAGCCATGAAACACCATACATGCAGTCACCCGCAGACCGCCAAATCTCCGGACTTTCCCGAAATATTCGGATTTTTATCCTAGCAGATAATAGATTGAAGTAGTATGGAAGTAAAGGAGAATGCGCATCAGGGCATACTCTGCTTTACTTTCAACCTGCTTTACTTTAAGGGTGTATCAAACTCATTAATTTGGGAAATCTTCAAAGTAAATGAAAACACACTAAGATTGTTTTGTATTTAAGAGCTATTTAAGATGAATGAAAAAATGGAAAAAGTGTACATTTTGGTATACAAAATTAATTTTGGCTCTACGGCCATTTTAAAAGGTGTACTATTAACGCCACCAACTTTCTCTTATTTTTGACCTTTTCAACCGACCCGCTTCAATAAAATCCGTTTCAAATAAAAACAAACATGATGATTTGGTTTTGTGTTCTTTATTTCATGTTATTGGTAGTATGTCTTCATACAAAAACTAATTTAAGACAAAGCAGGCACCAAATGTGAAATTTATAAAGCTCTAAATATCATCGATATGGTACTTTTTTGTAAATTTTGCAAAGGGAGATAACTCCTTTTTCTTCTTTTTTTAACACTTACGTATCAATTTCTTTTCATATTTTGCCTTTGTATGAATTTTCGTCTGGTAGAACATAAGACAAAGTTACGTACTAGAAATAATTATTGTTTTACTATTTCTCATAATTTTGTGTTTAAATTTTTTAATTACCCATAAAAAACCATGTTGTAGATTCAGAGATTCATAGTTTCCAAATCTAGTGGCCTGTTTGGTCTTGATTCAGTTTCTTTATGTCAAAATACTTCCACAGACATGAAATACATAATGAAAAACAAAATTACCATGTTTGTTTTTATTTAAAAAAGATTTTACTGAAGCTTATACTTTAAATTTGAAAAAATTGAGTAACATTCTGAATTTGACACATCTTTTGCGAATTGCCGAAGTGGAAAATAATGCACACCAACATATGTTTTTTTCTCTGTTTTTTTATTTATCATAAACAGCTCTTTCAAAATAAACATGAAAGAACAAACGTTAGATACTTTGAAAAATTCGCTTACGGGTTTAATACACACTTAAGTAATCACGCTTGAAAATTTGAAAATTTGGAAATCTTAGAATTTCTCATTATCATCTTATGACAGCCCTGTACCTAAATAGAGTGACCATCGGTAGTCCATCTCCCCATTTAGGCGCTTTTTTACACATCTACCAACTGTCAATGCAATTCCATAATTCTCCTATGTTCTAAGGAATAGTCATACTGAAAACCACAGGTACTTGACACACACATCTAGATCTATTAACCCCCCCCCCCCCTTTAAAAAAAGTTTTATGTCGTTTTCACGGTCCTTGGCAACGAATGTACATGTAGGGGTGATCTGTTATATGTCGACAATAAACGGCCTATGCCACTGGAACTTTCACCAAATATTATAAATCATCTTTAAGGTTCATGTAATGTCCAGTACGAGAAAAAAATACCCAAATTTGAAAAGTTGCAATACTCAATAACTATACCACATTGGATAAAAATATTTTCACACAGCATAAATAATTAGTCAATGAAAAGGAGCATGCCTAAATTTTCATTAATATAAGTGTACTTGTGATGTGAGAAGATCCAAAAGTAACAAACTAGCCTCTTCAACAGAATATATCAAATCACTTAATGGCACGTATTTTCGGAAATCTGGTAGAATACAAACAAAGAACCCATTACATACTGGGTACTCCTACACAGAATGTCTTACAAAAGTCAGAAAAAACCCTTGTAATTGGCCCTTAGAATACCCCATGCTTGATTCAAGGGCGGCCATTTGCATTTTACAAATTTGTAGAAGTTTGCTAACATTTAAAGTCCATTTACTCCAAATCTACAAAACCGATTGACAATTGTTATATACGTGCGGACAGAGAAAAGAACAAGCAATATGATTGATGGAATGTCACTCACCCGAATCACTGCAGTTAGACAATATATCCGTTCAATTGTATCAAGGTCACCGAAATATGTCATTTGTCGACTTTTCCGATTAATCCGCATTTTCTCATTTTTTAATATCCATATTTTCAACTTTTATTTCAGTACACTATCGTTGTTTGATCATAAATTTCTCCGAATGTCACGATCCTTCAGCGGATTACTTGTCGTGAAAGTAATTCTGTCCCTGTACAGCTGACCTTTGTTTCAGGAAAATCAAGAGTTTGTCCCTTTAAATCACCTTTTTACACCCATTCAAGTATTCCACATCTTTCCGGCTATTGTAATGTTGATTAATATTTCACTTTGCATTGCGATCTCTATTATATAAAGCTTATATTGTTGTGAAACTATTGAAGCATTCGGCAGGTACAGGGGTAAATGCTCATGTACAGTGGAGAATGTGTTATTCTTTCCCAATAAACGCGTTTACGCTAAAACTATTATTTGCAGTGCAAACAGTTTGGAGCCATATCAGACGCCGGGTAACCCGGCGTCTGATCAGGCTCCAAACTGTTTGCCACCGCGATAAACATGAAATATCAGAATTGTCCAAAAGTTGTTATTTTCTACGTTTTAGTGCTTTGTGTTTGCGTACGTTTGCGTTTAAACGAGAAAGAATAACAGATTCTCCGCTGTATATACTATTGCACGAGTTGGACAAGGCTTTCTATGGTGTCCTAGTAGGGACACAACCGACGATTTCGTTGGGCAGAGACACACAATTCTTTTTTGTCCTTACAACTTTTTTCACGTATATTCTGCTTCTGCATTTATCACATACACACATTAAAATACTGTAATAGTTCATGAGTATAATTATGCAACTACCACCCTGATATCATTACTTCAGTAGTTGTAAGAATTTAAAAACAATCATAAGGGCACAGATATTTGAAAATTTAGTCAGAAACAATCATATATTAGTTTATCTGATGCTCAATTTGGTTTTCGTTCTAGGGGATCCTGCGTTTTACAGTTAATTGAATACATAGATGATTAGTCACATTACATTGAGGGTGATATAATTTGGGAAAATATATTGTATATTTAGATTTTGTCAAAGTTTTTGAGAGCATAGTACATTAACGTTTTCTCGCAAAGTATCAGTATTTGGTATCAGAGGGCCAGTTTAGTCATGGAAACGTGACTTTTTACTGGACGTAGGCAATATGTATCTGTGAAAGGACCCTGGTCTTTTTCGTGGAAAGACATTTTAAGTGGGCTACGCCAGGGAAGTGTCCTGGGACCCATATTATTCATATGTTTATAATAGATGACCCCCTACCCCTGAAGTTATACGTAGTATTGTGAAATGATTCGATTATGGGACCAAACTATACAACAAAGACATTAAAATTGATATTATCCAGCACGACGTAGATGCCTTACACATAGTCAAAGTAGCTGTTGCGTTTTAATGTGAAAAATTACAGAACCATACACTTTGGAAGAGGCAACCAATATTACCAGTATACTTTGAACTTTGCGGACATTGAGTCTGCCAGTGGAAAGGGGGATTTAGGTGTAATATTAGGATTAAAAAGTAAGTAGTCATATAGCTGAAAAAGATAACAGATCCAACAGTGTATTATCGTTAATAATCAGAATGTATGATTACATGTCGAAAAGCTATTTCATATTTTTGTACAAAGCACTCGTCAGGTCAATATGGAAACACTATTATCATGTATTATGGTATATATTCTTAAAAGAAGTGTTTAAAAATTATGTAAGCCTACCAATAAGCGTCTCCTTGGATTGTCAACCTTACATGTACCGAAAGATTGGTTTTCAAAAATTGCTTGGTCATCGACGAAGCCGTGGTGATATGATACAATGTTGAAAATTATTTTAAGAAATGGAGGATATACATATAGACAGATTTTACCTTAAAAATATTTTTCGAATTAAAAAAACATCATTAAGTTTACAACACTTTTCACAGAGAATTATAAACAACCGGATCTCACCTCAGTTTATATAGAATTAAAAATAATAAATTTTGATGATACATTTATATGCCGGATGAATTATTTTTGTAATCAAAGCTTCAATGTCATAACCATGTGTTTGTGTACTTCATTGGATTAGAATCAAATATTGCATACTGTTTAATGAATAATTCAGTTGAGAGGGGTCGAAATGGAATATTCTTAATAATTAGAATGACCACATAGCATCTGGAAACAAACATTTACTTGATGCGCATTTAAAATGATGTTTAAAAAAGCACTAGTAACCACTGTTCCCTCTATTTTACGGATACATTGCAGAATACATCCCCTCATTGATTTTACGTAACGTTTCAAAAACGTTGCCATTCCAACCAAAATGCACTTTGAGGTCATTATGGTATCAATTTGATGATTTGACCCGACCTTGTTATCAAATACATCCGATATGTGTTCTATGGGGCTCATGTCCGAGGATAAAACAGGCCAAGGCAGAACGTTAATGTATTTTAGCAAGAAATTGTGTGGTGATACGCGCCGTGTGATGCTTTATACATGTATTGTCAAGCTGAAAATGCCAGGTCCTTCCTTTCTTTTGCATGAATCGAATCACTGTGCTATTTAAAACATTGATGTAACGCTGAGCATTGGCATTTTATTGAATAATAACCAAGTCAATTTCCAGAGTTCCAATTTTCCCAAACCAGACCATAGCGCTGCCACCACCCATTATGTCTCTCTCAAACATATCGTTCTCCACGGTCACTCCTCCTTTTTGCGCATTGAGGCGAGCGGACCGTGGCGAGAGATTCTCTTGCCTTCGCGGTAATGAATGTAGCGCTGTTTACAGTGAAACACCTGTATCTGCGCACGTGCAAAGTAAGGAACACGTTGGCAAGCTTAGACGCATAAAGAGACCTTGGATTTGAATAGCAATTGTGTAATCGTTATACGCAATGAAGTCATTATAATCATGTATGTATCTTGCAACATGCGTTAAAACACAGTTATAGAAGAATTCTAGGAAGAGGATGGGGTTATAAAGAAGCAGATCCTCCCGCGAGAGCCCAACAACGATTCTCAATGTATTCTCAAGGTATAATTCAGTTAAAAAGGATGAACAAAATAATACAGCCTGCATATTTATACATGTAATAATGTTTGACAGAGGCTCGTGTTGCCCACCATACTTTGGAGAAAAAAAGTAGTCCCCCATTGCAAAATAGTGTTGTCCTTGAAAATTGTCAAATATTCCATGACTTCTTCTGTTGTTATTTGAGTGGAATTCGTCAGGATTTTGGTCCTACTACCTCATGTAAAGCATATTCTTCAATATAGAGGAAGGGTTTGTTGAATTTCAGTACAGAAAATTTGCTTCACATTTTGGTGCAAATCCAAACATATTGTTCAAAATCAAGATACACAGTTTTTCTTTCAAATTTTAAGCTATCTCATAAGCTTGTTCATTTCAATACGAACATTTTGATATGAAATTATGCAACATTGCTCCATAAATGACCAAAATATCAACTTTCAAAAATGCACCAAAAAACACTATACATGAACCTTAAATGAAATATATTCAGTTTTATATAATTTATTTAGAAGGCAAAATTAAAAGAAGCTTTTACCTGTGTAATTTTGGCCAATGAAATCGCTCCGTTCATTCGATCCATTCCGGTAATCAAAATGGCATTGAAAATGAAATGAGTCTTTCACTTGTCAATTTCGTGCCAAATTACATTTTCATATAGCTGATAGTGAAGAGGGTCATGTTCCGACATAAACGCATTTGCTCTAATGAAATTAGATGAAAGTTCCAGTGGTAAAGGCAGTTAAATGTGCAAACCGACTAGATTACCCCTTATTTTGGGCAATAAAAAGTGGACCGTGAAAACGACATAAAACTTTTTGATGCACATTTTCGTTATAATTCACGTACTGTGGCGTTATTTGACGGAATTTGATGAAATAAAAAGTAGATATTGATAAATTAATCCTTTCCCGAGGGTACCACGAGAGAATATCGGCGATCGAGTCTATTTTAGCATCAGTTTAAGTCGATAGAAAAGACTAGGTGTCGAATTACGCTGTTTACCTTGTATATATAATAGAAGTATAGTAAAAAAAAAAAAACAGTCCCGCTTCTAGAATATTTATGCTTAACCCTTTACCTGATAGCGTTGTTTCAAGTATTGAAGATATGTGACTACTTAAAGCAGGTTGAAAGTAAAGCAGAATGCGCCCTAAGGCGCATTCTGCTTTACTTTCAGCCTGCTTTAAGCTATTAACTGCTAGAATAAATAAGGAAAGTATTAAATGTGACACATATTCACTACGGTATAATCTGGAACTATTTTCTTCAGCGGATGAATAAAATGAATGTGCTAAAAGTCGCTTCTATAAGGGAAAGGGTTAAATCAGAATGGAAATAAAGCAGAAAGGTTTTTTTTAGAAAAGTCTCTGATCTGAGTAATTATTTTTTTCCTTAGTTCAAATGTACTGATCACGTGTATATTGTTTCGAAAAAAGCATTATAATCGTTCCGAAGGTTGAATTGGTTCTAAACTGACAGCAGGATCTGATCTTTAAAATAATGCAAACCCTTAACTCCAAAGATACGCCTTTCTACGTATCTAAAATCCATTTTTCCAATGAATTTTATACTGTAATAGTTATGCAACATGCTTTACTTTTAATCTGCTGTAAGTGTTCACCTATCTTCAAAATTAGAAACAAGCTTTGAAGTGAAGTCTTAACAAAAAAAGTTAAACTTCAATACTTTGTTATACAGTAAATATTTCTATTACGATTTAAACTAATTGGTAGAATAAATGACAGCTTTCTGTTTTACTGTCACATTGCTTTTTAAAAGCAGTCACCTGTCTTAAACACCTAATAAGTAACGCAATTTAGTGGTCGTAATATAGAACATTTTACAATTTTACTATATGTACTTTTGCATAATGAATCAAGAGTGTAACATACACGGGACTGAAATAAATGTAGTAGTAAGTAGAGAACCCTTCTACATGGATTACCACCACTCAAAAAGAAGAGTTGGCGGTAATGAAGACAGGTGACAGCTTTAAGCAAGATGAAATTAAAGCGGAACGCTCCGTGGGCGCTTTCATTTTAATTTCACATTGTTTAAAGCAACCACTTGTAAACACCGAACTATTAACCTCTTTAAGTGGTTTGTGATGAGGGTGCTTATTCTCTATTAATTTCTGTCGGTTGGAACCCCTCTGCCTGAGAATAATCGCCAGATCCGTACAGGTATAAGGAACGGTAACTCTTCGAAAGTTAACTGATCAATATGAACCTATCCTTTGCGAATGGTTCTGCTACTGCAGTCTCCAGCCCAGTAAATATTGATAGATTGCTCTGAAATGAGTTATTATTGACGATGAATGGACGTAAATGGTGGCTGGACATATCATGCCTAAGTGGGGTGTTTGCGATCTGCATATGGCTATTACAATTCGTGTGTGTGTCGGATACGTACAGTATAGAAAGATGGAGTGAGTATACACATAGCATCGCATTACACAATACCTGTAGCAGTCGGCATAGGAATATTTATGTGTAGGCTATAAGTAGCAGTTTCCGAACTAGAATCTACATGGAATTGTAAAAAGACCCAACTGTTTGTCGTGTTCATTAGCACTTTAACCGCCAAGATACAGTGGAGAATGCGTGATTCTGTCCCGTTTAAACGCAAACGAAACGCAAACTCAATTCACTAAACTGAAGAAAATTACAAATTTTGACGATTCTTACTATGTTTACTAATTACACGAATTCGATTAAAAATAAAGCATCGTGTAAAAGAAATATTTATGATAATTGTGATACCACATTTGCCTATATTTCTTAAAAAAGATGGAAATTTTAATTCCTAAACAAGTGCACGGTTTCTTTTTCGTGTCAGTTTATAAACATGTTCTTAGTATAATTCTCCTTTAAAACGCCCTTTAAGCACACCTGTTTGATCTTCATGAATAAGTTTTGGAAGAAAATATGTAATCTGTTTGCTATTTACTCAGTTCCTATTTCATAAACTATTTAAAAGTGTAATCGGGCGCCAATTCTTAATATACTGTTTATGTGTGTCTCCTTTTGGAAAGCATGTTATAAGACCTTGGGTTTGTGTGTTGGACAACATGATATTTCGGTAAGATTCGTTTAGTGCTCGAACAACAAAATATCGATTTTCCCCAAAATACTTTATAAAGTCAGCGCTAAAGCCTGATGTACCCGGACTTGATTACTTTCCATCATTTTCAAAACGTTTAATGCTTCATCAATTGTTAATACTTCTTCAATATATTCGGATTAAATTTTACTTAGTTTTCGAATTAAAATGCTTTCAAAAGAGGGTTGTATTTGATCAGCACGGTTTGCTATATCATATAAAATATTTCTGTATGGAACAACACTTCAGTGTCTTTAGATTTACAATAAAATCGTTCTGCAAGTATAAAGGGAGAGTTCATTGCAATATCCAGGTATAAATGGGTTACAGTGGAGAAAACGTTATTCTTTCCCAATAAACGCGTTTACGCTAAAACTATTATTTGCACTGCAAACAGTTTGGAGCCAGATCAGACGCCGGGTAAACCGGCGTCTGATCAGGCTCCAAACTGTTGCCACCAAGATAAACATGAATTATCAGAATTGTCCAAAAGTTGTACTTTTCTACGTTTTAGTGTCTTGCGTTTGCGTACGTTTGCGTTTAAACGGGAAAGAATAACAGATTCTCCACTGTACATGTACGTGTATATGGGTTAACAATGTAACCCCCTCCATCCCGAATTCTGTTGTCTACTTTAACTGTAATATGTTCTAGTGGTCTGCACTTTTGTTTTAAAATCTAGTTTTCAAGCAAAATGCCTGGAGAACAATCGAAATAGTTTTCAAACAAGTTGGATCATGATCAGAGGCGTTCGCCATATCTCATCTGGTTCCAAAATACTTGAAAATTTTAGCGTTGAAATGGAACTTAAACACAAATAATGTCAGCCTCTGACCATGATCCAACATATTTGACAGTCGTATTAATATTTCTTGCTTCTTCAATTAAAATATACAATCTCTAATATGGATCTTGATAAGAATCCGAATTTCTGGACGTTTGAACCGGAAAAAGTCTGTGTGCGTATGTGTGCGGACTCTGGACAGTGCTACATAAATGAATGGATTAACCCATTTTTCGCTATCACCACTTAGATTTGGCAATAGTGGGTTCAAAGTATAGATGCTGCTCAGGCAGCATCTAGATGCTGCAGCATATGGCTACTGATGCAGCAAATATCCTGCCTTGGCACCATCTAGATGCAGCCCGGGTATTATTTATTTATAGCATTTTGTGTTATCAAATCAAAACGACCGTTCCTTTCAGTAGCATTTGCCATTTGCCTTATTACCCAAAACCACACATCATTGACTTCAGCAAAACCAAATTTGGGTAATTTTACTGCCACTTGCCCCTCTAAATCGATGTCTTAATAAGCGTTTATATGTTTAGATGTTGCAAAAATATTTTACTGTCTTCAATTGCATAGCTAAATCGAGTCATAGTCGTGGCGATCGCTACAAATAGTTATGGGTTAGACCAAAAAGCACTTTAATTTATCATTGTCTGGCAACGACCAATCATTTAACCAACCCCTCTAGAACGTTTGAAAAAGTAGCGGACAATTATCGTTAATAGAGGTGTTTTACAATGTACTGTGTTCCCTATCTACAACGGCCCTTTCAACAACGACTCTCTTCTTACAATGACTCTTGTCGCGGTTCCCTAAACGGGAAAATTTTGTGAAACGCTTTTACTGCTGCAATATCTTCTGCTTAAAATTGTCGTTTGTTATTTTCTTTCAGTTACATATATACATGTAAGTGGAGATTTTGAAAGTGTAAACCAAGTTTTAATATTCCCTCCCTATAACGATTCCCTCCGAAAAACACGCACACTCTGTGTCTCCCATTGAGTGTCGTTGTAGAGAGGGAGCATTGTAACTGTACATGTATGTCTTATATTACAGGAAAACCCATGTTTATTCGCATGCAAGACCAGTGTGGGAAAAATATAACAGTCCCCGACAATATCGATGATGTACACATATCTTTCCTCACCTTTTATGTTAGTTTGGATATCGTAGAAAAATGTGAGATCACAATCAGAAGTCCTGCGTTCGGATACGTCGACCAGACATACAAGCTTGATGGTAAACCTATTACAGTGGAGAAAACGTTATTCTTTCCCAATAAACGCGTTTACGCTAAAACTATTATTTGCAGTGCAAACAGTTTGGCACCAATATAAACATGTAATATCAGAATTGTCCAAAAGTTGTTCTTTTCTACGTTTTAGTGCTTTGCGTTTGCGTACGTTTGCCTTTAAACGGGAAAGAATAACAGATTCTCCACTGTATGTTAATTATTAGGGTTTTACAATAGGTGACCGTTTAAGCAAGGTGACAGTAAAACAGAAAGCTCATGAAGGAGCTTTCTGTTTGACTCTTACCTTGCTTTAAGCTGTCACCTGTCTTTTATTCAATCAATTAGCCTTCGGTTAAGTGGTCCTTATAGCGAGATTTTACTATACAGAGTAATAAAATGGAGAAAATGACAACTCTTTGACAATTCTGTATTTTCATTTTAATATGAATAGCAACACGTTTGGTGCCTCAACACTTTAAAAGACGATGGGTTATGCGGCGTCTAATCGGGCTTCAAAAGGTTTGCATTTGAAATATAGTTTTAGTGAAAGCGCATTTATTGGGAAAGAATAAAGCCATCTCCACTGTTTTATATGAATATATGAAGTTATGAACTACTCCTTGAGAAAAGTAGACTTATTGCATTGCGAAACAAAAACTACAGTGGAATTGAATTAGACTCTAATGAACTCAGACCAATGCCTGTCAATATCGGTACTAGAAATAGAGCGTTCGGTCATTCTAGTCTAAATCTAACTATACTAGAGCATAATTAGGTATGGCCCATCCAATCTACCCGGAGTAACGATACCCACTAATAGATTCGGGTGCTCATCCGGGCTCACCCTGTTTGCAATGTAATTATGTTCTGTTTTCTTATGTCGCGGCTTATTCATATGCAGTAAAACTTCTCTACGAAGACTACTAAAATAGACTATTTGATTGTATCAAAGACATATGATAACTTAAAACAAGATGATAGTAAAACAGAAATCTCGTAAAGGAGATTGTTTTTTTTTTACACATTGCTTTAAGAAGCCATATACCTTAAACATAAAATAATAATAGTAGTATCAGCGTCACTTTACGGACACATTCCAATGACGCAATATGATGTAATAGACCACATTCCAATGACGTAACATTGCATAACTTGACCTACTTTCGGTGGCGTGGGTACTATGACGTAACTTGACCTACTTTCGGTGGCGTGGGTACTAGGACATAATTTGACCTACTTTCGGTGGCGTGGGTACTAGACATAACTTGACCTACTTTCGGTGGCGTGGGTACTATGGATGAAGTTCATTGAAGGGCGTCACAGGTATTTGTCGATGGCAGGGCGGCCATGTTGGATGTTCGCGCCATATTGGGTGTTCGCGGAGGTAGAGCGGCCATGTTGGATTTTTGCGCCATATTGGATTGAAGCGGATGTTCGCGCCATATTGGATCAGAAGCTAAACGGTAATACAGATAGGTCTACACGGTATACAGAGCTGACTTATATACTGGTAGGTGTTTGCGATTATGGAGGGTCAAATCTTCCCTACCAGATATAACAACACGACTTCTATAGATAATGACAACAACAACAACAACGACAACAACAACAACGACAACAACAACGACAACAACAACAACGACAACGACAGGACAACATAAGAGCATGTATGACTTTTACTACTACTACTGATGCCGCTACTACTACTTCTTTTATAACCATTATTATCATTTTAACTAACTACAACTACTAACAACAACAACACTACTTCTATAGATAATAATAACAACGACAACAATGCTATTACTACTACTACAATAAATAAAAAGGAACATTAAAACACTACTAAATGTACTACTACAAGTAAAAGTTACCTCGGTCTACGATGTGTACTCTCTGACGTCCCTCGCTCAAATGACTGAGATAACCTTAATGCGCATGTACATGACGCTGCTTGCACATGCGCGGGTAGAGGGTGTATAGCTATTTTTAGAATGACATCATAGCTATTTAGAACTGGACATGTTCAGACACGCAGACAAATACGCTGATCTCTGGAAAGACACCGTATCTACAAACATTATTGATTTTCGATACAGAATGTCTGATCAACAGATAGAATGGTTGTCATGGAGATGAATACCTTTAGGTCTATACCTGTAAGAAATATCGATTTTCCCAACCTAATGCAAGCGCATTTGCCCCGAGGGTAATATGTACAGCAATCAATATTTAGCTGACCTGTCGAAGCAGTAGAGACCCAATAACCGAAATAAATGTACTCACATAGTGGTGTCTGCAAGTTACGCGTCGTCTGCTCAGGATCCACCCTGTTTGACAATCATGTCTGATAAGAAGAGGCCTAGTAATACAGCGTCTGATTAAAGATCAAAACTATTTGAATAACTGTTTTGCCCATACTTGTCATATGAGAAATATCTAATTTATACGTTTAATCCATTGAACCCTATAAACACAAAGAAACGCCGAGTAACTCTGCGTCTGATTAAGATCAAAACTATTTGAATAACTGTTTTGCCCATACTTGTCATATGAGAAATATCTAATTCATACGTTTAACCCATTGAACCCTAGAAACACAAAGAAGACGCCGAGTAACTCTGCGTCTGATTAAAGATCAAAACTATTTGAATAATTGTCTGACCATACTTGTCATATTAGAAATATATAATTTATACGTTTAACCCACTGAACCCTAGAAACACATATATGTGTTATTAACAAACAGTTTACTTGTAGACAGTAACCTCTTTAACGTTTAGACAAAGGCAAACAGCCTCTCTACAGCCCTCTGATCAAGATATATACTGTTTCGGTAGGGCAAGTGTACTCTTTACAAGTACGCTGTAAATAAGGAGTAGATTGGTCGTTAAGGTTGACCCGGTATCTGGATCCAAACTGACATTCAATTACTGTATGTTACCCCTATTTTGCGGAAAACTGTCGTCTGCATTTTTTGTTCAAAGCAAATGACCAAAGTCAACAGTTTGGACCCTATTCACATCACATATGTCGTTTCAAATTAATACAGAAAGACAACGTATCTACAAACATTATTGATTTCCGATACAATCTGTGTGATCAACAGATAGAACGGTTGTCATGGAGATGAATGCCTTTAGGCTTTTATTGACATCCATAAAAAATCGATAACGATGTATTGAAAAAGCACTTTAAATTCCTTAAATATGTCGTCCGCAATGTGTGTTGCCGTCTGTATGTTGTGTCCTAACGACAACAACAACTACTATTACTACTACTGTTACTAATTCTGCTGCTGCTACTACTATTTCTTTTATTATCATTATTCAATACTACTAACACTACAACAACTACAACTACTAACAACAACGCTACTAATGCTACTACAACTACTAACAACAACTACTCATCCTACTACAACTATAGATATTATTATCATTAACAACGACGACGACGACAACAACAACAACAACGGCAACAACAACAACAACAACAACTACTACTACTTCTATTACTACTACTTCGACTACTCATAATCTCGGTTTAAATGAGATGTTGCATATAGAAATAATAAGACGTGTCACCCTTACTCTTTACTGTAGTACACTTAGTTTCACCTCCCTTACACCCTAGTTGTGTCTAGGATAAAAGGCAAGTTACTCACGCTCTGGCCACGGGAAGGCATGTACATTCAGAGCATCCCCCACCCACCCTATGTTTTTATATACTTTTGTCTAAGTCTATTCAGATGTCCTCGGTTTAAAATGTAGAACGCAATGTAGTTTTTTATCCGACGAAAATGTCACGGGTTTTAACTCATCGTCCAGTAAATGGAACTTCACGTATTGCTTCCAAGATGTCCTTACCCTGACGTATCGTTTGTCTATAAAGCGCTCTGACAGGTATTTCTTATGATGTCCTCGCGTCTCCACATTTCTCAGCAATGGGTATTTGAGTCCGTTGATATAGCTGTCATCTAAAAAGTCACCGCACATATACAGTCTATCCGATTTGGTGTTATAGTCAAATTCGATTGCAATTTCCGCCAAAGCGCATTCCCATTCCCCTTTTAGGTGTTGTATCCACGGTGAAGGGGTCCAGAAATTAGCCGGAGTGTTAACGTGTCCGTACATCGTACCTTCAGCAGTAATTGTTACGTAAAAATCCCTCATTGTGAATGAATATCGCTGACTCTTCAGGCTTCTTACGCACGTTCATTTACAGTTCCTGGGTTCTTCTTACATCGAAAGCCTCTTCGGTGTCATCCCGTTCAGTGTCATGTTCTTTATTTGCATTCTCGCTCTTGGGTTCGATCAAAAAGTGGTTCAAATCCTCCTTATGAAGTCGAACAGCTTTTCTGATCGCTTCAGCCGAGGACACGTGAGACGAATGTTGAATGTGTCTCATGGTTCTGACGAGAGTGTTATACATGGGACAGCTGTCTACATTCTGGATATATTCCACCAATTCCGACAAATAGAACCGAGCCAGTTTTCGGAGCTCAGGAAGCTTGTCATTGATCATTTTACGTTCAGCCAGACTCGGGCTACACTCCGGATATTCTTCTTTAGCTTCTTGTATAAGGTCAGGATCAAAGCGTTCCCGAACAGGGCTTAGGACTAATTCACGCAAAATGCATTTAGCACGGGTTGTGTAACCGGCGGGGCACTGTTGGTGATCCACGATTCCTTCATCCAGTTTACGTTTCTGGGGAATACGAGGAGGACCCCACACTATTGGGTCTTCGTCATCGCTATCTTCTCCATAGCTTGGGGTAGACTCCCCTGACGAAGCGACTGAAAGGGTGTCCAGTTCTATAGCTGAGGTTTCCGACTGTTTAGAAAAGATGTCCGTTTTTAGTCGCTGATGTTCCGGTGTAGTAGCTTTTAAATCTACCAGTAAATAACCGTAAAGCTTCTGTACTGCTTCTTCGAATGGTTTCATGAATCTAGCACTATTGTTGGGGTAAATTCGTCTAGCTAAAGTAGCCACTTGCTGTCGGTCTATAGGGTTATTGAAAAGCACCATATACTATGTATTCAGAGCGATGTCTCGACACGCTTTACCCTGAGGAAACAGATTCTGTGTCAAGTAAATCACTGACAGATTCCTGTGATGACTGCCTTTGGTAAACAAATCTGCTATTCGCTGGTCGCATTTAGTCTCCGTCATCAAGTCGTCCAGTACTATCAATACGCGTTGTGTACCATCAATAAAGTCATGGTCCTCCAACCTGTCCGTGATGCCTTTGATGAATTCGATATTTGGTAAGGTTCGCTGTAGGTCACTGTAAAGGGACTGCCACTGTCCATAACAGTATAAAATCCTTTCTGGAGAAGGTTGGATCAAGGAGGAGGTCAAAAGTTGTCGAGTCCAACATGATTTTCCGCTACTGCTAGGTCCCGTGACCATCATGGTAAATGGGTGTTGATGTGTAACGGTCGTATTCCTTGGGTCGTGTAGTTCATGTCGTTTTTGCTGCCATTGAAGTTCTTGTTCACCTTGTGGATATTGAGAACTCATCTGTTGACCGCCATGTTTTTGTTTTACGTGTCTCTTCATACTATCAAGCCATTCATATGAGTTGCCGCAAATCTTACACTGATGCATCTTTCTTAAATTGTCTGTAGTTTTAGAGTTTTCTATTACTCTTCCTAGCTGTTGTTCTGTTGTTACCTTTTGCCTTCTTACGTTCTTCTGTACATGCCTGCTCTTATGTTATCCTGTCGTCGTTGTTGTTGTTGTTGTCGTTGTTGTTGTTGTTGTTGTTGTCGTCGTCGTTGTTGTCGTCGTCGTCGTCGTTGTTGTTGTCGTCGTCGTCGTTGTTGTTGTTGTTGTCGTCGTTGTTGTTGTCGTTACCCAGGAATTGTAAATGAACGTGCGTAAGAAGCCTGAAGAGTCAGCGATATTAATTCACAATGAGGGATTTTTACGTAACAATTACTGCTGAAGGTACGATGTACGGACACGTTAACACTCCGGCTGATTTCTGGACCCCTTCACCGTGGATACAACACCTAAAAGGGGAATGGGAATGCGCTTTGGTGGAAATTGCAATCGAATGTGACTATAACACCAAATCGGATAGACTGTATATGTGCGGTGACTTTTTAGATGACAGCTATATCAACGGACTCAAATACCCATTGCTGAGAAATGTGGAGACGCGAGGACATCATAAGAAATACCTGTCAGAGCGCTTTATAGACAAACGATACGTCAGGGTAAGGACATCTTGGAAGCAATACGTGAAGTTCCATTTACTGGACGATGAGTTAAAACCCGTGACATTTTCGTCGGATAAAAAACTACATTGCGTTCTACATTTTAAACCGAGGACATCTGAATAGACTTCGACAAAAGTATATAAAAACATAGGGTGGGTGGGGGATGCTCTGAATGTACATGCCTTCCCGTGGCCAGAGCGTGAGTAACTTGCCTTTTATCCTAGACACGTCTAGGGTGTAAGGGAGGTGAAACTAAGTGTACTACAGTAAAGAGTAAGGGTGACACGTCTTATTATTTCTATATGCAACATCTCATTTAAACCGAGATTATGAGTAGTCGAAGTAGTAGTAATAGAAGTAGTAGTAGTTGTTGTTGTTGTTGTTGTTGCCGTTGTTGTTGTTGTTGTCGTCGTCGTTGTTAATGATAATAATATCTATAGTTGTAGTAGGATGAGTAGTTGTTGTTAGTAGTTGTAGTAGCATTAGTAGCGTTGTTGTTAGTAGTCGTAGTTGTTGTAGTGTTAGTAGTATTGAATAATGATAATAAAAGAAATAGTAGTAGCAGCAGCAGAATTAGTAACAGTAGTAGTAATAGTAGTTGTTGTTGTCGTTAGGACACAACATGCAGACGGCAACACACATTGCGGACGACATATTTAAGGAATTTAAAGTGCTTTTTCAATACATCGTTATCGATTTTTTATGGATGTCAATAAAAGCCTAAAGGCATTCATCTCCATGACAACCGTTCTATCTGTTGATCACACAGATTGTATCGGAAATCAATAATGTTTGTAGATACGTTGTCTTTCTGTATTAATTTGAAACGACATATGTGATGTGAATAGGGTCCAAACTGTTGACTTTGGTCATTTGCTTTGAACAAAAAATGCAGACGACAGTTTTCCGCAAAATAGGGGTAACATACAGTAATTGAATGTCAGTTTGGATCCAGATACCGGGTCAACCTTAACGACCAATCTAGAAAGCTCCTTTAGGAGCTTTCTGTCGTTTGGCATCATGCGTTTTAGTCCAACTGCCTAAGACTTTGAACATGTATCTCATGTAGTGGTGTACAGTGGAGCATAGTACGTTATTCTTTCCCGTTTTAAACGCAAACGAAACGCAAACGCATTGTAATAAAATGAGGAAAATGACAACTTTTCGACAATTCTGAATGTTGATTTTAACCTTGACGGCAAACAGTTTGGAGCCTGATCAGACGCCGGGTTACCCGGCGTCTGATGTGGCTCCAAACTGTTTGCAATGAAAATTATAGTTTCAGCGTAAGCGCTTTTATTGGGAAAGAATAACGTTTTCTCCACTGTAGTAGAAAGGTTTTACTGGAAAAAGCGACCATTCTGTAGTCCTTCTCCTCCATATTAAAGCCTTCATTTTTTTTTCTCCAAAATAATGCAAATGTGCTCTTCGCGTGTATATTGTTTGAAAGGGATCAATGTACATGTAATCGTTCCAAAGGTTGAATGGATTATAAACTGACAGTAGGATCTGATCTATAAACAAATTAACCAGTTACTTCATATATACGACTTTTTACGCATCGCATTCATTCCTCTACTGAAAACAATATAATCTAGTTTCATGTTCTACAATTATGCTTATGCAACATAAAAAAGATATCGTATATTATTATTATTATTATTATACCAGATTTATATAGCGCTCTTTTCACACAGGGGTAGTGCGTTCAAAAGCGCTTCACATGAAATTACACAAATGTACCTACAAAGCAAGAAAAGACAAAATCACTACAATAAGATCTAAAATAAACATGAATAAACATATAAAAAAGACAGCCCCCAAAATGGCGATCACATTACTCCCATCAATCAGCAATGAAGCAACCGGCTTCTGATTGTCGACCGATAGAAACAATAGTAGAGCGCCCATATGCAGGCCGCCAGGAAAAGACAAATAACTACAATTAGATATAAAATAAACATAATAAACATACAAAAGACAGCCCCCAAAATGGCGATCACGTTACCCAATCAATCAAGAGCAACGAAGCAAATACTAACAGATAGTAGCTCTAAGCAGACTGAAATTAAAGCAGAACACACCTTAGAGCGCATTATGTTTTACTGTCACTCTTCTGTAAGTGGTCACCTATCTTCAATACTTGAAACGGCAGGGCATCCATAAGTTGACATTAAAAAATCCTAAGATTTCCGAATTTGCATTTTTCAAATGCGATTTTACGAATCGTACATTTTCCCCATCGTCTGTTTCTAGTTTTGTTGACACGTGGCTGCTTAAAGCAGGTTGAAAGTAAAGCAGAATGCGCCTTAAGGCGCATTCTGCTTTACTTTCAGTCTGCTTTAAGCTACCATGTACTAGAAAAAAATCGGAGAAAAATCCGGAGAAATGGCAGCCCTGAAACGGGCTACATGGAGTATGCGGTTAATTTGATTTACTTTATAATACATGTACCATAATTTATTACCTTAACGTATAAGTGACGTCAGGTCATCATTATGTCGTAAACTGTCAAATAATCAAGTTTAGTCAATAAGAAACAATCTTTACATTGAATTGTAATTGAACAATTGAAAAGATCCAGATCTATATCAGAAAAATATCTTCACAACACAGCGATGTTAATATTTTTTTAGATTGACTTAACTGATAAAATAGTATTTTAGAATAGATACGTTTTATTCAAACCATGCAATCGTTTTCTACTATTTGTCTCCCATTTGGCGTTGTTGTTGAGAGGGAGTACTGTGTTAGTAGATACAAAGCACCAAGTTATACATTGCCCGCTAGGAAATAAAATTCAATGATGATGGTCTTGATCACGGATGAAACTATTAGCAGGATGGACGTACAGCACATAATATACAGTGGAAAATCTGTTATTCTTTCACAATGACCGCGTTTACGCTAAAAACTATTATTTGCAGTGCAAACAGTTTGGAGCCAGATCAGACGCCGGGTAACCCGGCGTCTGATCAGGCTCCAAACTGTTTGCCACCAAGATAAACAAGAATGATCAGAATTGTCCAAAAGTTGTTCTTTGCTACGTTTTAGTGTACACATAGATGCAGATTAATATTTATGTATAATGCTTAAGTATCCACCTGCCTTAAACACCCAGTAATGAATAGTTTAGTAGTCATGTCTGTAATGTGCAAAACTCTAATAACCATTGCAAACAGTTTGGATCCAGATGAAACACCACCTCACTATACAGCTCACCAGGATTCATTCTTACTTTCATTCGTAAACCTATCAATCTAGTAGATTTTGTCTTCGTAATAATTATATTGTTGTACACATCGTTTTCTCTATCCATTAACGCAATTTTCACCAATAATATAGGCGATTATTTAACTTCCGAATACGGGTCAAAACGGCCCAAAAGTGGGCCGTTTTGACCTGGGCCGTTTTGACCCGGGCCGTTATGGATCTGGGCCGTTTTGACCCGTCACCAGTTATTTAATAGTGTTGATTTAAAGACTGAATTCTATTGGACCAGTACACAGCAGTCATAATCCATATTTGGAAGAGGCGAATGCGTGAAATAAAGATGTCATTGTAGCTGTGATGAGTACAATACTGAATTCACTTGGACTCTTATACCGCAATCATATTTACTCTACAGTGTTCCCTCCCTATAATGACCCTCCGAACAACGACCCTTCTCTACAACGTCCCTTGCTGATATCCTCTCAAACAAGACAATTATGTCTAACGCTTGCACTGCTGCAATATCGTCTGCTAAAAAGTGTCGTCTGCTGTTTTTAGCTCGCCTATTTGGAGAATGGGGGGGGGGGGGGGGTTATGGAATCACCCCGGCGTCGGCGTCGGCGTTGGTTTTTCATGGTTAAAGTTTTGTGGACTTAGGTTTTTCGGCTGATTTCTCATGGTTAAAGTTTTGGGGTAAGTGTTGTAATTCACTAATACTACATGAAATATTTGTATTAGGAAGCTGATATTTGGAATGGAGGTGCCCTGTGTGTTGAACATTGATGTTGCGTAGTTAAAATAAAAGAAAAAAAAGAATTTAGTCAAAATTTCACCTTTTGCGGACTTAGAGTTTTCGGACTGAAATTTCAAAGTCAGTTATGGAGTAAGTGTTTGAATGCACTTATATACTACATGGCATATTTGCATTAATAAGCTGATATTTGGAATGGAGGTTCCCTGTGGCTTGAAAATCAATGTACTGATACACTTTTCTATTGATAGTTACCTATTTTAGAAAGGTTTAGTTAGGCGAGCTTTGCTGTTCTCCGACAGCTCTTGTTTCTTAAGGTTATACCCGGTACGTATTTGATATTTTGACAGAAGAGTCATAAATGTGAGTAACAAACAGTTTGAACGCATGTCTTATCAGGGTTCAGATTGTTTGCAAATGTATTCAATAGTTATCAATCCCCCAACTATACAGTGGAGAATCTGTTATTCTTTCACGTTTAAACGCAAACGTACGCAAACGCAAAACACTAAAACGTAGAAAAGATCAACTTTTGGACAATTCTGATAATTCTTGTTTATCTTGGTGGCAAACAGTTTGGAGCCTGATCAGACGACTGGTTACCCGGCGTCTGATCTGGCTCCAAACTTTTTGCACTGCAAATAATAGTTTTAGCGTAAACGCGTTTACTGGGAAAGAATAACAGATTCTCCACTGTATCAGGGTTCAGATTGCTTGCAAATGTATTCTATAGTTATCAATCCCCCAACTATAACAACTCCCTCCGAACCACACACCTACTATTTGTGTTCCCTTTGGCGTTGTTGTTGAGAGGGAGTACTGTGTCGGTAGATACAAAGCACCAAGTTATACATCGCCCGCTAGGAAATAAGATTCAATGATGATGGTAGTCCAAAAGTTGTGGAGAATCTGTTATTATTTCCCGTTTAAACGCAAACGTACGCAAACGCAAAGCAATAAAACGTAGAAAAGAACACCGTTTAGACAATTCTGATAATTCATGTTTATCTTGGTGGCAAACAGTTTGGAGCCTGATCAGACGCCGGGTTACCCGGCGTCTGATCTGGCTCCAAACTGTTTGTATTGTAAATAATAGTTTTAGCGTAAACGCGTTTATTGGGAAAGAATAACAGATTATCCACTGTATAGAAGTCCTAGTCTTCAAGACACGCGGTCACTTATAGCAGGTTGAAAGTAAACCAAAACGTTATTCAAATGCATATTATATGGGATCATGGGTAAAAAGGGATTGTGAAAATCTTTTCCTGCCAGGCGTATAACTAGCACCCTTGAAATTGTTTTCTAGATTTTTTTTCAGTATGTTAAAAACTGCCACAGAAATAAGTACAGTCGAACTTCAATATCTCGAACTCGCTTATCTTGATTTATCCGATAGTTCGACACATGAACTGCATTGTTTCATTTTCGGTTAGGTCGAACATACCTATTTTTCAAAGTTAAAACGTGGCTAAGCCACGTTTTAACTTTGAAATACGGGTATGTTCGATTTAACCGAGTGAGTTCGAGATATCGAAGTTAGACTGTATAGTTCGCTTAAGTTTGGCAACGATAACGGTTATGCCATCGCAAAGTGTGATGACGTCATTCTGAGTTTGGTTTACACAACACCTACATACATTGTAATAGTAAATTGAAACCAGCGATACCATTGGAAATGTACTAATTGTGACCGGACGTATTGTATTTGTTCTCTGATTCATTCCTAGTCACGCTACAAACTGTGATAAAAACCCACAAGTCACACAATTACGCACAAAGTGTCGATACAGTCATATCTCTGCATTCTGTGGTATAAATATTTATTAGTAATCACTTTTAATAAATGAGTTGACTAAATAACATGAGCGTTATAAATTATATAATATAGTCAATGATTTATTAAATAGGTGATGAGCACGAAAGTGAGATTTTATTCATTATATAAACATTTAAAAACTTATTAAATCAATTCAAGCCGTGCGTAGTTTGTAGATTTTCCGCTAAACTTGACGTGGTTTATGGTAACGTCATCACAAATGACGTCATTTGGTGTCCAATGAATTCAGCGCTTGCAGACGACCAGGATAAATCGATATATAACATTTATTGAATGACGTTATATTACACTGCCAGGTGCGGTTTTATGTGATAAAAATCTATATACATAGGCAATAGTAGTTCATGTATGCTAAACACGTTCGCTAATTCATCATCAACTCAACATTTATCGTAATGGCAAGAACGGCCAAACTTCTGTCAAACAACAACTTCATTAAGAAACATAATTATAATTCACTAAAGGACATATCCTATTAAAAAAAGGCTGCTTTACTTTTGTCCTGCATTAAGCGGTCATTTATATAGAAAAACATTATTTACGTACATTTTGAATTATTATTGTAAACAAGTTTGAGTATTTTAGAACTTCTCTAGTGTAAAAACTTAGCAGAGCTTCTATTTTACAATCGAGTTGTTTGTATTTATCGACCGTTTCAATAGAAGGCAAATGTATATAGATGTTAGTGAACGCAGGATAAAATGCAAGACAAATATCTGTAAATAATGCTGTCCTTTCATTAGACATAATATTATGCACATAACTTTTATGAGCAGTCGCTTTTTTTAATAGCAATTGAAAATTAGAGTAACTTTCACTTTTGTTCAAAGTAATCCCCTTTGCATTTGACACATATTTTACTCGGACTATCAACGACTTAAAACATATCTAATTGTCCGAATTAGGTATCGTTGCGGTACATAACATTTCTGTTCCTAGTGCTTTTCTTGATGAATATCTCTGATTTGCAAGAAATATATCATTGTGCAAGATCAGATTAGTATGAAAAGTGATCAAACACCATCATAATTTCGGCATAATTTCGGCTTGATGAGGAGGCGTTGTTATTCAATACCACTTACAGGGCTTCTCTATAAGTAATATCACTTGAGCAGGTTTAGCACAACGTTTGTTTAAAACCTCCCTGTCACGGATTCTCGCTTTGGAATAGGGCACCTGTATCCCGGGCCTTTTATAATGCAAGGATACGACATACATTTGTACATACATGTAACCTTCTTTAAAAAATGTGTCCTTTTGGCAATTACGGATATTCTGGCATTCCTCGTCGCCAAGACACAGTTAGACTGCATAGTAACGGATCAATGTTTCATCACCTGTAATGAAGTGAGAAACTTTCCTGATTGAATAAACCAGAGAGTTTTGCAGCAATTTCTTGGTCCTTAAGGAACGCTGGTGTTCTGGGTCATTGTTCAACAGATGTGGGATCCAATCTTTTCCTTCACAATAAGGTGCACTCGCGATAACCCTAAGCTAGCACGATGTGCTACATTTTCTATTTCGACCAAGTCACGCGCGAATCTTTTAAAAGAAGTTCCTGAATTCTGGCAATATTTTGTATAGTAGTCACATTTCCTGGCCGACCACTCTATATGTTGGCTTCCGACATTTCCAAATAACACGTTTGATCCAGTGGGTAACTGAGTTATATGAAACCTCACTTTATCCATATGTATTACATATTTCCGTGAATAAACATTTATCACTGACACCCATTTTACACCGGCCTTTGATATATATATATACTTGATTTCATCGCATCTCAATGACCGTTTGCGAATCATATTTAGCTTAACTCTTTACCTGATAGCCTTTTTCTAGTATTGAAGATAGTTGACTACTTAAAGCAGGATGAAAGTAAAGCAGAATGCGCCTGAAGGCGCATTCTGCTTTACTTTCAGCCTGCTTTAAGCTATCCTGTGTTATAATATAGAAAATATTCCCTATAATATATATTCATGACTGATTAAATTGGAACTATTTTCTTTAGCGGAGGAACATATCATAATCGCTAAAAGGCGCTTCTATTGGGGAAACTCATATTTAGTTGAAGGAGGCACTAAACAGTTGCGGGGCTGCCATAAGTTGACATGAAAAATCCTAAAATTTCCATATTTGCATTTTTAAAGAGCGATTTTACGAATCGTACCTTCACCCATCGCCTGTTTCTAGTTTTGTTGACACATGACTACTTCAAGCATGCTAAAAGAAAAGCAGAATGCGCCTTCAGGCTGCTTTAAGCTACCACGTACTAGAAAAAAATCCGAAGATTTGGGAAAAATCCGGAGAAATGGCAGCCCAGTTGTTTATGATATCTGTCCGAATCAAGGGTCTCTCAATGTCTATTAAACAACGTTTGACATCCACGCACGAACCTGAATAAAAGTGCATCCCTAGTTCAGTAAATATATCCCTAGGCATGACAAACAGCAAAATACATCCATATAAACCCATTTTCAAACATTTCTATGGCTAGAATTAAGGATTGTTTTGTTCGAGAAAACACATGGCTTTAGGCACTCAAAAGGCACATGTTCTCTGAAAAAATCGACAGGGCTAAAATACCCCTATAGCTTAATGGACAGAATCATCTTCCTCTCTGAATATGTTGCCTTAAGATGATCTAGCACAACACAAAGCCAACTTGATCAATTTACATGTGTAACAATTTACATGTGTCTGCACTAGGGCTGCCATAAGTTGACATAACGAGAGCACCGCAAACGGGTGCTGGACGCTCGACTTTCATATACTTGAGATGGCTACATTTTCCATTGGAAGAATGTGTATGGGTGTTTAATGCCCCTGGTTGATCATAGAAGTTTGTAAGCAACCACAACTTTAACATACTTGGACAGCCTGCATTCCATTTAAAGTAAACTATAAGTCAAAACAAGGACAATATCTTTGCCTTGTTGTAACGAGTTGCCCTTTTGAAACTAAACAAGAATTCAAATATATTGGAAGTTTGAAATTAATAACTTTCTACAGTTACTGAATAATTTCAAATACAAATTCTTAGTCAAACAAGGGCAGTAACTCTGCAATGACAAATCCCATGGTTATCTGCCTTGTTGAAAGGTGGTACCCTTTGGAAACTGAACAAGTATTCAATTTTCAAGTTAATACCTATGGTAGTTATTGAGAAATCTAATTAAATTCTAAAGAGTCAATACCAAAGGGCAATAACTCTGGAATCACGAAACCCAGGGTTACCTGCCCTCTTGTAATGAGTTGTCCTTTTGATACTTAACAACAATTTAAAGTTTCAAGTAAATCTATGGTAGTTATTGAGAAAATTCAATTTACAAGTTTGATGTAAAAAACAACAACAAGGGCAATAACTCTGGAATGGCACATCCATGATCACCTTTCTTGTTTGAATGAGTTGCCCTTTTGATATAACGCAAAAATACTTAAAATTTCAAGTTAATACCTTTGACAGTTATTAAGATATTTCAATTTACAAGTTTTAAGTAAATAAAACAAGGGCAATTACTCTGGAATTACAAATCAAAGAGTAACCAACCTTATTGTAATGAGTTGCCCTTTAATACTAAACAAGTATTCCAAGTTGCAAGTTAATATCTTTCATAGTTTTTTAGATATTTAAATTTACAACTTTTAAGTAAATAAACCAAGGGCAATAAATCTGGAATGACAAATATCAGGGTCACCTGTCTTGTTGTTATGGGTTGCCCTTTTGATACTTAAGAAGTATTCAAAGTTTCAAGTTAATATCTTTCATAGTCATTTAGATATGTTAATTTATCAATTTTAAGTAAATAAAACAAGGGCAATAACTCTGAAATGACAAATCCATGGGTTACCTGCCTTGTTGTTATGAGTTGCCCTTTTGATATTGAACAAGTATTCCAAGTTTCAAAAGGATATCTTTGATAGTTATTGAGATATGTTAATTTATAATTTTTAAGTAAATAATACAAGGGCAATAACTCTGAAATGACAAATTAATGGGTTACCTGCCTTGTTGTTATGAGTTGCCCTTTTGATACTGAACAAGTATTCCAAGTTTCAAAAGGATACCTTTGATAGTTATTGAGATATGTTAATTTATAATTTTTAAGTAAATAAAACAAGGACAATAACTCTATGATGACAAATCCCAGGGTTACCTGCCTTGTTGTTATGAGTTGCCCATTTGATACTGAACAAGTATTCCAAGTTTCAAATGAATATCTTTGATAGTGATTGAGATATGTTAATTTATAATTTTTAAGGAAATAAAACAAGGGCAATAACTCTCAAATGACAAATCTCAGGGTTACCTGCCTTGTTGTTATGAGTTGCCCTTTTGATACTGAACAAGTATTCCAAGTTGCAAATGGATATCTTTGATAGTTATCGAGATATGTTAATTTATAATTTTTTATGTAAATAAAACAAGGGCAACAACTCTGAAATGACAAATTCCAGGGTTATCTGCCTTGTGTTATGAGTTGCCCTTTTGATACTGAACAAGTATTCCAAGTTTTAAATGGATATCTTTGATAGTTATTGAGATATGTTAATTTATAATTTTTAAGTAAATAAAACAAGGGCAATAACTCTGTAATGGCAAACCCCAGGGTTACCTGCCTTGTTGTTATGAGTTGCCCTTTTGATACTGAACAACTATTCCAAGTTTCAAATGCATATCTTCGATAGTTATTGAGAAATGGACTCTTACAAAAACCTTAAGCAAAAAACTTAACCGACGCAGACGCTGACGCAGACGCAGACGCTGACGCAGACGCAGACGCAGACGCAGACGCTGACGCAGACGCAGACGCAGACGACAGGGTGACGACAATAGCGCGACTTTTCGAAAAAGTCGAGCTAAAAAATCCTAAGATTTCCAAATTTGCATTTTTCAAGTGCGATTTTACCAATCGTACCTTTCCACATCGCCTGTTTCTAGTTGTGTTGAGACGTGACTGCCTATAGCAGGCTGAAAGTAAAGCATTCTGCTTTACTTTCAACCTGCTTTAAGCTACCAAGTACTAGAAAAAAATCCGAACATTTAGGAAAATCCGGGGAAATGGAAGCCTTGCTGCACCCACCCTTAAACTGACGCAGATTTCCAGCTTAGTCTGCCTACAGCCCTGATTGTGCGACTACCACTATCTTATACCGATCTGACTAATTAAAATATGCCACAAAGCAACATGCATGTATTAATGCATTACCTCCCACCATACTTGTTTTCAACTTCAAAAATACTTGGTTATAAAAACTAGGTGTAACTCGAAATTTAAGTAAAGTTGTATTTTGTCGGGAGACCCCCTGTATACATATTCTTACGTTAAAGTTCTATTGCTAGTACATGGTACATTGATATGAGTTCCTGCAGTTTGTATCCTGATCAAACTTCGAAAGTTTCGACTACCGAGTGATAAGCTTCCAAAATGGTCTCACATGTCAAGGCATAGAAGGGGAATTTTGCAACACTGCGTGCTAATGGTTTTGATAAACATGTATTTAAATTCATAAGCTATTGATAAACAACACATTTAATGCACACACAATGTTTTGAGAGAAAAACGAAACAAAACCAAATCAAGACAGGTGTTTTAATCTACTGAGGATTAAAATGCTTGTCTTATATTTCGTTTTTAGTGCGCGAAAGGTGAGCTCAATAGAAACATCATGAAGCTCAAATGAAAATGTAAACTCATTTAGGATTGATAAATGACTTCAAAAAATAAAAATCTGTTTCGAAAACTATTTTGCGTTGCAAACGGCTAATTATAACATTTGAAATTACAAAACAATATGCTTCATTTTCCTCTCTTTATTTGCAAACGTAAAACCATAACCATCTACCATTGACGTTTTGATTATGTATTTATAGTTTTGAATTTACCTGTACTGATGGGCCTTTTGTATCAATAAAATATCTATCTATCTATCTGTATGAAAAATGTTGAAATTGCTTTAGGTTAATCAAGAGCCTTACAACATGTTTTGTGACCTGAATTCTGCAATGCACCTACATTTCCCATTAAGTTATCTGATTATTATTAGAAATTTATTCATTTTTTATAATATATAAATATTAGATGGCAGTTTGCGTGTCATTGTAACTTTCAAGCTGAGAAACAGAATGTCACCCCGAGGCGCAGCCGAGGGTGACATTCTTGTTTTCGAGGGTTGACAATTTGAATGTCACGCAAACTGACATCTAATATTTATTTTATTACACCGAGCTTCTTATCAACCCTGGCTTTGGAATCGTCTCATTCGTAATTTATAAAATGTGTTGTGAATACCAATTTAGCGCGGACATGTACTTAACGCAGGAAATGACGTCGGCGGGTACGACGTCACATTGTTTATTATTAAGGAATTCCAAGACTGAAGATCGCCTTTTTCCGTGTTATCTCGGCATTTTCCGTGTTTAACGGAATATACCGAACACTCTTATATAAAACCTGGACGATAATGTTAGAAATTATCCGAACGTAGTCCGAAATGTTGCAAATCTCGTCTTGTAAATTTGCCTGGCCTTCCCTGCACGGGTTCGAATCCCAACCGAGCTCAATATATTTTTCTTTGAAATATATATCTTTTTTAAACAAAACCTTTTCCTAAATCAATGATAAGATGTTTATAAATGCGCCTGACATTAACTTGCAAAACTATTTAATTATAAGCCAAATTTATTGTTCAGTCTTTATAAAGTATTCAAGGTCTCTAACACCTTTTCGAAGACAAAAGTATTTTTTCCAGTTAGGTGCGGCCAAATGTCTTCATGTTTTGGATTTAGATTGCGTAAGTACTGTGTGAAACATAAGCAAGTGGTTTACTTTGCCCAAGTTATCATTTTTGTACAAACATACAACCTTTTAAGTAATATAATGTTAATTCGTATGGAAAATATTGCATATTTTTAAGAGGATGGTTCAGATATTTAAATTGTTCACATCATATGATGCAAATATTGGGACAATAACTTTTATTTTATGATGTTCACGTCTTCTGTCATAGGCATGACATACAAAAATATCAGTATTTTAGGTTAGAATAGGTAAAAATCACCTTTCAGGAATATATGTCTTTTAATTTTCTCGCATATTTTCCTACCTGTAAGGCTATATACAATATTTCAAATATTTTCGAGAAGAGATGGCAAAAAGCCTTCATACTTTACACAAGACACGGGAATTACATGTAGTATCCATTCATAATATCATTTACACATAATAATTACCCTACCCTCAGTGTTGGATTACCTTAAATTACAAGAAAGAAAGAAGAACGTCATGACAAGAAGATTGAAGACACCGCGTCCTTTCATTGTCTAGTTGGCAAATATCCTCTGCCGAAATGATGGCAACTCGTTTATCAAGTTGAATTATTGTAAGAAATTCGAAAAAGGGAAGCAACTTGTACAGAAAATGCTAAAAGTTGATTAGGGGTTACCACTCTTTAAACGTTCTTTTATGTTACCATAGCAAAAATCATATCATAGAGTCGACTGTACCTTAAAGAAACTTAACAAAACTATCACTTAGAGTGACGTCACAAAATAAATGTCATAAAGAGTGACAATATATTTTGGATAGATGTAAAAGACATGCAAAATGTTAACTTTAGGTCTATGGGAAATTAATATTGTAACGCAAAGCGAGATGTGATAACATAAAATATCTCAGTGTCTCTCTACGATTCGTTTCGATAGAGAGCAGCGACAATAGCTAAAAGGAGATCTAATGTACCAGGTGGAATGCATTTGTTATAATATAACCTAGTTGTGCGTAGCGTCGTATAAAACTGACATAGGCAAACATTGTATACTCTGATCAGACGCCGCATGTTGCGGCTTCTGCTTCGAGTATACACTATTTGTTGAATGGAATTTCAATATAAAACAAACTGAATATGTAATTGAAGACCAGTCAACCCCTCCCCCATTTGTGTTTTAATGGACTAATCCAATATATATTTATGGAAGAATTCATTGAGCGCAAATAGCTGAATCAAAATGCAGTTTTATAGGTACAATGTATATGAAAACTGTTCCTTTATTCTCAACAATTATATATATGGTACATAAAATAGAAATTGTATTTCACGTCGCATTTTAAAATTGTATTTTGTTGTAACTCGTAAAAGGATTAATTGTCTACGTTTACTCGACTTGATTTCCCATGATAGTCTTTGTATTTAAAGTGATTTTGTTTTCCTTAGTGTTTGGTTATTTGATTTCTTTACAGCATTTACGATAATTAATTGTACATGTAATACTAATCCTAAAACAACCTCTTGCTTAATTACTATTTATATACGCTCGTGTATTCATGCAGTGTGAACCGAGTGAAATGAAGTACAATTAGAAAGTAATTCGGTTGAAATGAAGTGTAATTAAACGCAACAAATGTAGCTAATCATTGTTGAACGGGAAAGTGGGAATTTTGATCAATACAAGTTCAAAGAATATAGGTTTAACGTACAGTACATGCTAGAAAATAGCATTATTTCCCGTTGAAACGAATTAAACAAGCGCAATTATAATGTACAAAGTACAGTAAAACCTCTCTATTACGACCACATAATTGTGGTAATTATTAGGGTGTTTACGATAGGTGATAGCTTAAAGCAAGGTGACAGTGAAACAGAAAGCTCTTTTAGGAGCTTTCTGTTTCACAGTCACCTGGCTTTAAGCAGTCACTTGTCTAGTATACAATCAATTAGCCTTGGTTTTAGTGGTCGTAATAGCGAGGTTTTACTGTAACAGGATTGTGAAAATATGGACTTTGTATTTTACACTGATGGCAAACAGGTTGGATCCTGATCAGAGGTCGTGTTACCCGGTACCTGATCTGGCTCAAAAGTGTTTGCAATGTAACTGTATTGGTTTTGTTAGTTTGAGCGAGTGTATTGAGAAAGAATAACTTCTTCTCCACGATACAAAATGACCGGCTTTTTTATACACTGTAGTTTTGAGTAGCACCGGCCTCCATGTTTTCGGCGTTAATGGTTTGAAAGGATTGTGTTAAACCTGTGACCTTTCAAAGTCATTGGGGAAAACTCTGTGCAATCTTTAACGTCAAACGAACCTAATAGAGCACTGTATAGAGCCGTTCCTTATCAAACTATGATAGACCATTCTGTAACAGCCTGAAGCTTAATACTAAACCAAATAGCCTCTTTGTAATTTTGAAGACAGGTGATCAATTAAAACAAGTTGAAAGTAAACCAGAATGGTTTACCTTCAGCCTGCTGTACGCTTCAATCTGTTAGGATAGTTAAACTACTACTTATGGTACATGTTTATGACTGTATAAATTGGAAATAACTTCTTCAGTTAAAGAATAAATTAAATGCGCTTAAAGAGGATGTAAACCAGATGTGTTGCAATTGAGAGCAGACAAATTAAAATAAAAGAAAATTAGTCTTACCACGCTTATTGCATTAGCGATGTGGTCTGTATACATACAGTGGAGAATCTGTTATTCTTTCCCGTTTAAACGCAAACGTACGCAAACGCAAAACACTAAAACGTAGAAAAGAACAACTTTTGGACAATTCTGATAATTCTTGTTTATCTTGGTGGCAAACAGTTTGGAGCCTGATCAGAGGCCGGGTTACCTGGCGTCTGATCTGGCTCCAAACTGTTTGCACTGCAAATAATAGTTTTAGCGTAAACGCGTTTATTGGGAAAGAATAACGTGTTCTCCACTGTATACTTATCATGATGAACAGTCAATAATTATATTCTTAGGAGCAAAAACAAGACTTAGTGAGCTGAAAACAGTTTAGTAAGTGATTTTCCTTAAGGTTGATTTATATGGATAATATGTGTATTAAAACCATAATATGCACGAAAATGTCACTCAATTGCCTTTATTTTGAGTTTTTACTTTTGCTACAAGTTCACTGTTTGATTTTAGTATATTTCATGATATGAAACGAGTGTGCTTATTGTAATCTTCAAATTCATGAAAATATATTGCAATACTATTGTACAAAACTAGTTTATTGAATCACTCATAGCAGCGCTACCAACTGAAACCAACAATACATATGGGAAGGTAGTTCATTAATGATAAACCAAACTACTACATGTAATTCATTTGATTGACAGCTCAACTCAAATTGCTTCCGCAGTCAAACTTGCGTCAAACGGCTACTTCATTAAGAAGCACAGTGCATTTTAAAACCGGTTGACTACTTCATGCAGGACAAAACCAAAGCAGAAAGCTGTAATAGGAAGTCCCTATACTTTTGTCCAGCATTAAGCTGACATTTGTATAAAAATCTATAATGCATATTGTTTGAATAACCGTAATGTTGTACAGTGGAGAAGATGTTATGCTTTCCCAAATACACGCGTTTACGCTAAAACCAATTATTTCTTATACAAACAGTTTAAAGCTTTAGCCAAAGTGTTTGCCATTCCGATTAAAATGAACATTTAGAATTTTCAAAAACATTTAATTTTCAAATTTAAATTTTCATGCGTTTGCGTTTCGTTTGCGTTTAAACGGGATCGAATAACATCTTCTCCCTTGTATTATCGACCATTCCAACAGAAGACCTACGCATCGTATCGAAAACAAAGGATATTGCTAAACGCTTGATAAATTGCAGGAACAATTTCTGCAATAATGTTGGCCAATGTAAATCAGTCGCCTGCATTTGAATATAATTATGTACGCAACCTTCATGAGTAACAAGTATCAGTTTACAGTGGAGAATCTGTTATTCTTTCCCGTTTAAACGCAAACGTACTCAAACGCAAAACACTAAAACGTAGAAAAGTACAACTTTTTGACAATTCTGATAATTCATCTTTATCTTGGTGGCAAACAGTTTGGAGTCAGATCAGACGCCGGGTTACCCGGCGTCTGATCTGGCACTAAACTGTTTGTATTGTAAATAATAGTTTTAGCGTAAACGCGTTTATTGGGAAAGAATAACGTTTTCTCCACTGTATGTCCGCAACCTTCATGAGTAACAAGTATCAGTTTACGCTGACTAAATCGAGAGTTTTACCCTTTCATGATCAAATTATTCTGAAGATTTTTACCAATTCACCGCTAACATATTGTCGTCTGCTTCAGTATTGTTGTCTGCAAGACACGTTTCAATGTTAGATTTAAGTTTGTACATGTGTGACTCAATAAATATATATCGATAAGAGTATCAAACAGTTTGGGTCCTGATCAGACGCCGCGTTACGCGGCGTCTGATCAGGTCCCAAATTGTTTGCAAACGCGCTTTAACCCTTTACCCCATAGAAGCGACTTTTAGCGTATTTAATATATTCCTCCGCTGAAGAAAATAGTTCCAGTTTATACGATCATGAACAATAACCATTATAAATATTTTATATACCCTAGCAGATTTTAGCTTAAAGCAGGCTGAAAGTAAAGCAGAATGTGCCTTAAGGCACATTCTGCTTTACTTTCAACCTGCTTTAAAGCGTCATTGAGAGTTAAAGGGTTAAAACAAATTTCCCGAAAGGCTACCAATTACTTAGCACGCATTCATCCACTGTCGTGTCAAGTCATATGCTATTCTACGACATACAGTGGAAGAGACGTTATTCTGTCTCTTTTAAACGCAAACGCATTGCAATAAAATGTAGTAAGTGGTTGGCCAGACGCCGAGTTACCCGACGTCTGATTTGGCTCCAAACCTTTTCAGCGGCAACGGAACTATATATAATTAATTTTACGTATCACATACGGTTACATATTACTTATTTTGTTAAAAGGACACGTGTGTGAAGAATTGTTGAATACAAAGAACAAGGTTATATAACCCTTTCACTGCCATATTTTGCGGGAGCTTTTTACTCCTTCATCGTCTCATTGTCGTCTGCATCAGTTGTATTATCTGCAATGTCGGTTCAAAGTTTAAAAAATAAGGCAGTATGACTGAAGCAATTTCAAAACGGGTGTCAAACAGTTTGGATCCTGATCAGACGCGCTTAAACTAAGCATCATTTAGAGCGAAAGGGTTAAATAGTCGACCACATTTAGATCGAAATTAAGTGTAATAGACGTAAAAGCTTGGCTAATTATGGTTTTAATTTTAAAGAAAGAATATGTCGAGTTATGCAAGTTCAAAGTTTTGAGGTTCAACGTACATTACATGTACAAAAGATGCATTGAACTTTGTTCTTTATTAAACTAAATAAACGCAAACGCAATTAAATAAAATGCAGAAAATGACAAGTCCTTGAATATATTAACTTTTTATTTTATCCTGAATGGCAAACAGTTTGGAGCATAATCAGATTCCGAGTTACTAGGCGTCTAATCTATCTTCAAACTGTAATTGAGTTATTTGTGATGGCATAAATGTTTTATTGGGAACGAAATATAGGATATGTCATGAGTCGATGTTTAAGACAAACAGATCTCAAACGAGTCTAGAATTGAAATGTTATTAAGCGAGCCTTGGTGAGCTTAATAACTTTTCTATTCTATACGAGTTTGGGATCAACTTTTCTTAACATCGACGAGTGGCAGATTGTTTTCTCTCACATTACCAACGATTTAAGCTATTTTTAAAGCAATATGCATTTTTTGGAACCCCGGTGACGTCAAAACACCTAGTTATAAATAGTGACGTTATATCGACTTCACAAAAGTGATCTTACACAATGTTGGAGATAAGGATATTCGTCATCGTTGTTCGCTATAGAAAACAGGGGTAGTTATGTGAGAAATGGAGGTTTGTTTCTGTACATTGTAGCTCTTAGCGCCCATCTCCATTTGTTCGGTATTAATGGATTGAAACGAGTGTGCTAATTTGACACTTCGAAATCATGGGAGAACTCAGTGAGTGACATTGACGTCAACTAAAAAAGAGTTAACATTTTGCCTGTTAACTGCGAGTTGACTGGTATTTGAAAAACCTTTAGACCCATATCAGAGGCCGTTTTGTGCGGGAGTCTAATCTGGTTCCAAACTGTTGACAATCGTCGTAGGTTTCTTCAATTAAAACATGAACAAAACGGATATGGCAAAAGTTCAAAGTAGACGATCGTACGTAGGGTAAGGTTTATTAAACACAACTTTTAACACAATAAACATACAAAAGCACTTAAACACTAAGCTCGGTAGGAGCACATTTGTCTCAGAGCACATTTGTCTTACGTAAGATCAATGCCGTCGCATTTTTGTCACATGAGACAAATGCCCAAAAGTCTCACCAAAATAATACATTAGTGTGACAAGTGTGCTCCGATTAGGGTTTTAAGCGACAAGAAAGCGCACTTGTCTCACGTCATGAAATACAAGCACAATTGTCAATATCTTTCCAGGGCAGAAACAAAACTTAGAATCGAGGTTCGCCGTTTATCTCATATCACTGTTCATTTCGTCCATGCTTGCGTCACAATGAAGGCAAGTTTTGAAGTCACAATCCTAGCAATTCTCCGAAGGCGCGACCGCGAAAACCTTTTGCCAGGGTCAAAGGTTATAAAGCGTTTGAGCTGAGTCTGAGTGTATCCTTAAGCATTTGATTGGTCAGATTTGAGCCTAGGCTCAAATCTGACCAATCAAATGTTTGAGAACGACTTTTGACTCAGCTAGAAAGCTTTATAACCTTGGACCCTGCACTGTAGGCTTAACGATAAATAATCGAAAATTAAGTTAAATAAATGCAAGATCAAGGATTTAAACTGAAAAAATACAGAAATTTTACAGTAAACAATAACGGCCCAAGATATACCCCATTTCGCTAGACCTAGATATATACTGTACATTGCATGTATTTCTTATTTTCCTCGAGCCCAAGCCAGTGCTAGACCATGGCTACGCCCCCTCGAACTATATCGTTAAGTTGCGCTTAACCATGGTCTAACCTATACATATACAGACAGGTGTATGTTTAACACCTTATTATATGATTTTACAATGTACTCTTCAATTCTTAAAAGCATGAGCTTGCTTTGGCGAGGGATGTGTTTCCAAACTATGTTAAGTATATAATAAACAGTACAAACTCTTTTCATCAGAGGTATCTTTTTAAGAGCCCTCTGATCTGGGTATTCGGTGTTTGCCGCACAATAAGGGCTTATATAGGCCAGCATAAATCAGAAAGATCCTGTAAAATATTTCTGCATTATTCTAACCTACATTAATCAGTCACCTGTTTTTAAGATTACACATTGTATTATGATAAATGGTTATTTCATAGCAGATTTGGTTTCAGAACGAATGTCAATAAGACTCTGACGGTTCCGACAAACGGGTCACATGCAAGTTCCTGACTCGGTTTACATCTTTTTCAAAGATCAATGCCTCTGCAAAGATCAAACACAAACGTTCATACGATAAGCACGTGTAACCCCTTACAATGCCCACGAGTACAATGGTTATTTGCAAATAGTTTTAATTCTGATCAGGTTCCATGGTTATAAAACTTTTGACTTGAGTCTAATCTCGTTCCCAAGCATTTTATTCGTCAGATTTGAGCCTAGGCTCAAATCTGACCAATCAAATGCTTGGGAACACACTCAGACTCAACTAAAACTCTTTATAACATCGGAGCCAAGGTTATAAAGCGTTTTAGTTGAGTCTGAGTGTGTTCCCAAGCATTTGGTTTGCCACTTGTTTGAAATTACATCAGTGATACTGCCTTCAAACTAAGGTTGAAATGATATTTAAGACAACAATAATGAAGCAGACGACACTATAGCTGTGTAGGGATAACTATTTTGACAATGAAAGGGTTAAAGCAGATCTACACTTTTACAGTTTCGAGAAAAACACCTCCAAAATAAATTGCCTGTGTGTTTCAGATTAAGTTAGTGACAGAAAACTCATGGGACATAACTGTCAAGCAGCTAAATACTGATAAAATGTCGAATAACTAAACCTCTGATCTCAGTCTAAGTATGACATGCAAGTACATTCGCGTATGGCTGGGAACCTGTCTGATCCGATTCAAACCTGTTTGCAATTCATCTTAACCCTTTCCCTTATAGAAGCGACTTTTAGCACATTCATTTTATTCATCCGCTGAAGAAAATAGTTCCAAATTATACCGTAATGAATATGTGTCATATTTAATACTTTCCTTATGCTAGCAGTTAATAGCTTAAAGCAGGCTGAAAGTAAAGCAGAATGCGCCTTAGGGCGCATTCTGCTTTACTTTCAACATGCTTTAAGTAGTCACATATCTTCAATACTAGAAACAATGCTATCAGGTAAAGAGTTAAGGTTTTCCAGTCGAAAATATTTGAAACTTCATCTTGACAAATTTTGAAGAGGACAATTTGAAAGCAGACAATTTTACTCCAGGAGAAATGCAAAATACTTGTTTTTCTGCTCACATAATTAAGGTACAATATGGTATCCTTTTTTAACAAACGCATGTACATTAAAACTATTATTTCCAAAGCAAACTGTTTGGAGCAAGATCAGACGCCGGGTAACCCGGCGTCTGATCAGGTACCAAACTGCTTGCCATTCATTTTAAAATCAACATTCAGAATTGTCAAAAGAAGTAATTTTCTACATTTAATTGTAATGCGTTTGCACTTCGTTTGCGTATAAACGAGAGAGGCACTGTATTAGAATGAGTGATAGCAATACAAGTTGGTATAACCTGCCTCAAAATGGACCTGCCCTTTGCCAATCGATATTACTCCACCGGAAGATCCAATTAGGGTCCAGTCTTAAAAGTCGATAAACCGATAAAACGTTGCTATTTAAGAATAAGTGTCCAAGTTTGAACAGATATACACTCTCTTTGGCGTAACACGTTTCTAATATTTTCTTCAGGAAGAAATAATCCAATATGTAGGACTATATTAGACAAAGCGCGATCTGACAGACATTTGCAAACAGTTTGAATCTAGATGAGATGCCGAGGTATTTGGCGTATGTTCTGGACTCAATTAACATTCTGATTATAATCATTAAAAAGTACAGTTATGGGTCAGTTATCCTATTTCCAAATAGTCAGTGTCTAGTTTAAAGACAGATGATCACTAATACTAGTTTTATAGCATTTTAAAAGTTAAAAAGAATGTTGCTGAAGTAGGGTTAAGCTCAATTTTCAGACTGTTTAAGCTACCATCAGCTAGAACATACAAACCATTTCTTATGGTGCATATTCATGACTGTATAAATTGGACATATTTCTTTAATAGAATAGATTAACGTCGTCGAAAGAGGTATTTACGGGGTAATAGGTTAAAACAAGAGCGAGATATTACATAAAACTCATTCACCGCGTTTGATCTGGATGCAATTAACATTTTTACTTTGCTATTCAGGCATATTCATTACAACTTTTAAAAGGTACGGTCAGGGTCCAAACTGTTTGACACCCCATACTACTATTTCTTCAGGGGAGCTTGTGTCTTATAAAAAGGACTTCGAAAAACAATGAAGACCCTGGTTAGACACCGAGTTACGCGGCGTCTTATCAGGGTCTTTACCGTTGGTTATTTCATAAATATTTTCGGAAATATGTTCAAACGCTGCAGTGTCCCTTGATCACTATTGTATATCTAATACTAAAATCCTCAAGCCAGCACACAGGGAGAGTTCTATATAATTGAGCCGTGCCATGAGAAAATCTGATTTATTTGCATCAAAGACGCGGCGGCTGGACTTGATTTGCATTGTTTGAACTCCTAATTTAAAAGCACTTTATTGTAGCTATATTACATACGGTATTTGGTGGTGTAAACCAAACTCAGATGCAGAGCCTGGGATGACAACGGTGCTTTGTCTGTACAATGTTGCAATGTAATAAGGCAGGTTTTGTCATGGCACTTCACATATGCCATATCCAAGTATAAATGGATTATTGGAGAAGACCTTATTCCCTCCCCGTTGAAACGATTTTAAACACAATCGTAATTCAATAAATTACAAGCATTGACAAATATTCAAACATGATTAAGAATTATTTTAAGCTGAGTGGTATACAATTTTTAAGCCTGACCAAGAGCCGGGTTGCATGCGTCTTATCTAGTTCCAAAGTGTTTAAAATCAAACTACGTATTTTTACATTGTAACATTAAGCCGTTTATTAGGAAAGACAAACGTATTATCCACCTTAAGCCGCCGTTACTATGGTAGTAGAAGAGAGCGGGTGCTATCTATAGCAGTATTGAATGTCGGAAACAAGGTTGTTTATGCCTTGTCAGAATCTGCTACAAGAATAGAACCTCTCTACTAGAAGCTGCCAGTCAATAAACAATGGAACGCTGTCGCAGCTCAGTATTAAAAGCCTTAACTCTTTGTACGTTAACTTCGAAACCATGGTTACCCTTTCAAACAGTTTGGGTCCAGATGAGACGCCGAGTACCTCGGCGTCTCATCTGGACCCAAACTGTTTGACTCGGTGTATATTTTTTAATGAAAAAAAATAGATTTATTAACTCTGAAATGTGATACAGACGATACTTGTTATTGAAGACATTATCACAGCATTCTAACGGTTAATTACGTGGACAATCTATTTACGTATCTATGATTCAGACGTGCATGAAATGAAGTCTTTATTGGGGAATATCCTTGTATCCTGCTGGACTGTTAGGAATCTATAGAGTGGATCTATAGCACGCTACGAGCACGCACTCATACGCTAACTGAGACCTACATATGATCAATAATGAGACTTTTTAAAAAATGGAGCGCGTAAGAACTGATACTGGATTCTTAGTTGGGAGTTATACAAACTTGGTCAGGAACTTTAATAGTTTTCCAGGGAGTTATATTCTGAAATGGAATTTACTTGCAATTCTGCTTTGGCTACAATGCTGTAGGGAAGTTGCGATGAGTGATATACTAGAATGTAAGTATTAAATTTGAATTCTTAGCTTTACCCGCTATCCCATAAATACGCATTATCCAACTTACATTTATGTAATATATAATCCTCCAAAGAAGAAAAATAGTAATAATTTATACAGTCGTGAATATGCACCATAAGACATGTGTTTCTATACTCTAGCAGATGGAAGCTTATCCAAAGAAAATAAACAGGGCTGCCATAAGTTGACATGAAAAATCCTAAGATTTCCAAATTGCATTTTCAAGTTCGATTTTACGAATTGTACCTTTACCCCATAGCCTATTTCTAGTTTGTTGACACGTGACTACTTAAAGCATGTTGAAAGTAAAGCAGAATGCGCCTTAAGGCGCATTCTGCTTTACTTTCAGCCTGCTTTAAGCTACCATGTACTAGAAATAAAATCCGAATATTTAGGAAAAATCCGGAGAAATGGCAGCCCTGAATAAATGGTTTCGTTAAAACATGTTTATTGCTTAACATTACAATATACATGCAGGGGATTGGGCTACACGTTTTAGCAACATTATATAATGCCCGCTTCCCTGATATTAACAAAACAAAACAGTGGCATGACAATATAGACAGTGATTGAACGACCGATCACTCATTGCCTATAATATTTCACTCTCATGCTAAAAACATTTTTCAAAAACAATTATGTTTCCTTCGTGAAAGAAATTGATTGTTCCAATATAATGTTACCGTGCTCCCGTCCTACATCGGTGCTCTGAACAAGGATTCCTTCCTTGCAAAAAGTTATCAATACGCGATTTTAGCATTCGAAGGGTAGAGCTTAGTATTGGCAGTACGAATGTGGTACATGTAATCTCTATTGTGTCCAACTCTCTTTCTACTAAATTATCTCCTGTCTTCTCTCCGGAGTTTATCACTGCGTCTCTTAACTGAATGAACCCTAATTATTTGCCATGTCGTTCGTATATTGATCAATTACCCGTGGGTCTATCTGAAAAAAGATTTTCTGAATGCAAAACCAAGACATTTTTCATCATGAGATTCAATACTATTTAAATCATTCATTGCCTTATCCCGAATGTAATGGTTATTTGAAAACAATTTGCATTCTGATCAGTTTCTACTTTACGATATATCATATTGTATAATATGACGAAGAGCAACACCCATTAGTGAAATTTGCAATAAGACAATGCTTATGAAAATAAACATATGGACCGTGCCATGACAAACCCTGCCTTATTGCATGGCAGCAGTGTACAGACCAAGCACCGCTGTTACAGTGGATAATCTGTTATTCTTTCCCGTTTAAACGCAAACGTACGCAACGCAAAACACTAAAACGTAGAAAAGTACAACTTTTTGACAATTCTGATAATTCATCTTTATCTTGGTGGTAAACAGTTTGGAGCCTGATCAGACGCCAGGTAACCCGGCGTCTGATCTGGCTCCAAACTGTTTGCAGTGAAAATAATAGTTTTAGCGTAAACGCGTTTATTGGGAAAGAGTAACTTTTTCTCCACTGTATCACAAACTCTTTATCGTATTTGATCTACACTGCAAAGTACCTTTCATAATACAGCTTCATTAAATGACTCTTTGACGCGGCGGCTTGCCCGATCTACACTGTTTGCAATGCAATAAGTCAGATGTTCTCATTATACGGCTCATATGTATTCAAAGGAAGTGTTTTTAAGATATTTGTTTTAATCAAGTTTCCAATAAACTATGTGTTGTTTGATCTGGCTGCAAAATGTATTCATAATGGACACTCGGACTAGGATTATGCGTTTAGCGGGAATAACTAGGCTCTTTTAAATCAATACGGATCATTGCAAAAGCATTCCTTAGAATAAAATTGAATCTTAATTATGCAATGAGTCTAACATCTGTGAAAACAGCAAATACAAACACAACCTAGGGAAAATGGTATGGCAATGTGACGTTTGGCAGAATACCCCTTTTCTGCATGTGTAGCCACAGGTACTTGACACATACATCTAGATCTATTACCCCCCCCCCCCCCACCCCCTTAATTATTTTTTTTTACTATACTTCTATCTATATATTTTTTAAAGGGGGTGGGTTAATATATCTAGATATATGTGTCAAGTACCTGTGTGTGTAGCTGAATATGTTATATAACGTTTTTCAAGGATAAATTTATGTCTCAAAATTCAAAATACAAAATACATACATGTATACAATGTTTTCGAGATGGGAGAGACAAGCCGATACATCTAGGGCTTTTTGCAGAAAGTAAATGTACATGTATCAAATCATACAGGTATTTGCCGGTACCCACTATTCATCAGTTTAAATAATGCCGCTTTCAAATTGCCCGTTTTTAAAATTACATGTAGATCTATTTAACTTTACAGTGAATTATAATGTAGAATATTGTAAGTATGCTGTAGCAATGTGTAGTGTTTAGCACTATACAGTACAGAGTAGCACTCTCTTTTCCATACTTCTTAAATCAAAGAATCTTAAATTTAATTTGAGAAATAAAGGCAGATGATACACTGAGATATTGAATGTATAAGTTACGAATAAACTATGTCTATGTCTATACAGTGGAGAATCTGTTATTCTTTCCCGTTTAAACGCAAACGTACGCAAACGCAAAACACTAAAATGTAGAAAAATACAACTTTTTGACAATTCTGATAATTCATCTTTATCTTGGTGGCAAACAGTTTGGAGCCTGATCAGACGCCGGGTTACCCGGCGTCTGATCTGGCTCCAAAATGTTTGCAGTGAAAATAATAGTTTTAGGGTAAACACGTTTATTGGGAAAGAATAACGTTTTCTCCACTGTAACGCTCTCTTTTCCATATTTCTTAAATCAAAGTACCTAAAATTAAATTTAAGAAATAAAAGCAGATGATACATACATTAATTTTCTTTTTTAAAGTTGATGACGTTGTGGCAGTGACGGGGTAAATAATACAAGCTATAGAAAACCAAGACTGGCAGTGTAAATTCTACTTTGTGTAAACAGGACTGAGTGTTCTGATCGTCTACAAAGTTTGCATTCAGTATTTTCTTTCCGAAAGTACCAACATATTGTCAAACAGTTTGAGAATAGATAGGACGCCGAATTACTTGGCTACTCATCTCTTTCCGAACCGTTTGCAAAACAAATACGCACGCATAGCGTGTTTAAAGGAACATGCCATACAGTGCTTCCTCCCTAAAACGACCCTCCGAACAACGATTACCTCCTTACAGCAATGCTTGGCGCTGTTCCCCCTAAAATATTATTATTCTAACACTTTCACTGCAATATCGTCTGCTTCAAATTGTCGTCTGCTGTTGCTTCTCAAAAATTACATATGACTGGACCTTTTGACAGAAATAAAATGGCGAATGACAAACAGCTTGAATACAGATCAGACGTCGCGTTACGCGGCGTCTGATCTGGGTTCAAGCTGTGTATACAAGCAAATCAAGTCTTGAATTTCCTCCCCTATAACAACTCATTACGAACAACATACACACTCAGTGTCCCTCGAAGGGTGTCGTTGAAGAGAGAAAGCATTGTATAGTCAATCATTGACTTTTCAGGGATTTTGTAAAAATAATTGCACTTTGACAAACAATGTACATGTAGACCCTGATCAGAGAGCTACACTGTGTGCATGAGCCAAGTTCACATTCCACGTATACACTGTTTTGCGAAGGACAGGGTTTAGGCTCTTTGGGAAAGAATAACGTTTTCTCCACTATGTATCTTTGTGGTAAGGTTTCCTGACAACGACCTTGGCATGTAATACGATCACTGAAACATAGATGTCACCAGTCAGGCGTATATTGTCATGATTTAGGTTTAATTGCACAAGTGACTCGAAATAATGGAACATTATATTGTGTTACCATAGTAACCAGCAATCTCTTGTTTCCGACCGCTTTAAAACACATTTATATATTTACAAGTAAACCAAGATTAATCATTAATCTCTTGTTTTCGACAGCGTATAAAGCACCAGCAACAAACGGTTTAACTCCCATGAACTCATTCACCCCTGGACAATTCCAATTTCAAATTATGCTTAGTCCATTTTTGACTTTTAATGGTTGATTTTAACAATATATATCAAAATAACAAACAGTGTAGACCCTGATCAGAGGGCTCCTTAATGAGCCCTCTGATCAAGGTCTACATTGTTTGCATTGGACAAGTATTATTGTCATACGTACACTGTTTGTAAATGATGAGTATACTCGTCGCTAGGGTTGAATGTTTTAAGCGCTGTGAATTACACCGTCTGCACAGTTTGCTGTAGCCGGTGGAATGTTCAAATGCTTAAGGCTCATCTAACTACATAATAGCCATGCTGTGTTTTTAAAATGCCTTATTACATTGCAACATTATACGTACAGACCAAGCACCGTTGTCATTCCAATATTTGCTTTGAATACAAGTTTGTTCTACATTGCCAAATACCGTATATAATACAGCTACAGTGGAGAATCTGTTATTCTTTCCCAATAAACGCGTTTACGCTAAAACTATTATTTGCAGTGCAAACAGTTTGAAGCCAGATCAGACGCCGGGTAACCCGGCGTCTGACCAGGCTCCAAACTGTTTGCCACCAAGATAAACATGAATTATCAGAATTGTCCAAAAGTTGTACTTTTCTACGTTTTAGAGCTTTGCGTTTGCGTACGTTTGCGTTTAAACGGGAAAGAATAACAGATTCTCCACTGTACATAACTACTTTAGATGATTGTGGGTGTCGAACAGTGTATATTAAGACGAGCCGCCGCGTCTTTGACCCGGCGTCTTGTCTTGATATACACTGTTTTTAATGCAATAAAGCAGGTTTTCTAATGGCAGGGCTCATATACATAACATTCTTACATGCATGTACAATGAAGCATACGCATTGTATGCAGTTATTGAAATTGTTTAGTTCTGGATAGGGTTTACCGGTTATCGTTTGCATATTAGAGAAGACGTTATTCTTTCCTTAAAAACGCGTTTATCTTGAAAATATTTTGACTACTACAAACACTTTAGAGTCGGAGTAGACGCCGGGCAAGCCTGTGTCTGATCAGACTGCACACTGTTTGCCAATGAGATTTTAAATAAATCATTAGAACTTTCATAACATTGGAATTATCTATAGTTTAGTGTATTGTGTTTTCGTTTCGTTTGCGTTTAAATGGAAAAGAATAACGTCTTCTCCGCTGTATATCTTCTTTGTAAAATGGCTTTTATCAATGAAAGGTATTGTACTATGAGAGCATGGCTATTATTGTATGATTTAAGACAAAATGTCGTGAGAGTGCTTTAGGAAGTATGTGAAGCTGTGATACACATCCTGTATTTCTTCGATAGTCACGAAATACAGTATACAGTGCTCCCTCTCTACAACAACACCCAATAAGAAACACATAGTATGTATGTTGTTCGGAGGGAGTTGTTATCGGGAGGAAACAGTAATACCCTTAGAATACATTTGCAAACAGTTTGAATCCAGATCAGACGCCGCGTAACGCGGCGTCTGATTTGGGTTCAAACTGTTTGTCACTCGTATTTATATTTCTTCTGTCAAAATGCCCAATACGTAAACTTGGAGACCAAAACAACAAACAACAATTTTAAGCAGGTTATTTTGCAACAATAAAAATGCAAGACATGCCTGTCTTGTTTCGGTAACAGAAGCAAGGGTCGTTGCAAGGAGGGATCGTTGTTCGGAGAGCCGTTGTAGAGATGGAGCACTGCTGAAAAACACCTCTTCGACTATTTTAAAGAAGACTAGACGTGCTGGTGTATTGAAGGACGATAACAGCTGAAAATAATATGAGAGAAATGCGGAAAGTTCCTTTAGCAAAGTTCTGCTTTACTATTATATTTCAGGACTCCTATGTATGCTGTTACAGTGGAGAATCTGTTATTCTTTCCCGTTTAAACGCAAACGTACGCAAACACAAAACACTAAAACGTAGAAAAGTACAACTTTTTGACAATTCTGATAATTAATGTTTATCTTGGTGGTAAACAGTTTGGAGCCTGATCAGACGCCGGGTTACCCGGCGTCTGATCTGGCTCCAAACTGTTTGCACTGCAAATAATAGTTTTAGCGTAAACGCGTGTATTGGGAAAGAATAACGTTTTCTACACTGTATGTATGATGTTAACCACTCTTATACAATCCACTAAGTAGTCACCTACCTTAACATTTAATACCTAACCTCATTTAATAGTTAACCTTAATTGGCTATGGAGGTTTTTGGCCTTATTGACACTTTAATAGTCACTACATTTCGCCACCTTTCACATAAGTAGTATTAATCTTTAAAATTAAAGGTGTCTCTGTTAAAATACTGCAACCACAGATATTTAAAATTAAGGATGATAAAAAGAGATAAATGTAAATATAATCAGACCCCATGTGGTTCAACTCGGTCAACTGGCAGAACAACATATTGGGAACCATTGCCATAGCTAGGCATGATATACATGTAGTAGAAGGCTGCCCAAAAGTGTAACCTCTTCCGTGATTGATGGATGGGTGAATCTATTTTAAAGAAATATACAAGTACGTCAGTCCAAGTACTGAAAAGGTTAACTCTGGTTATTGGTCTGGATTGATGTGTGTCCTGGAGTCACAATATGATTACAATGCTGCTATTAATACAACTAAAAACTCTAGTGCAATAATCACGTCGTAAACACTGGATCAGACATCGCTTAACGCAGCGTCTGATCAGGGACCCGTTTCATAAAACTTCGTACGACAAATGTTGCCGTAAGTCAGATTATAAAAGTCTAAATTATTATTTATTTCTCCATCTAATCCTATCTTGTGACATCTTTTTGGAATCGTCTTTTCAAGACGATTCCAAAAAGATGTCACAAGACAGGATTAGATAGAGAAATAAGAAATTAAATGTATTTTAAAGATTTGACTTACGACAACATTTGTCGTAAGAAGCTTTATGAAACGGACCCCAGGATCGTAACTGTTTGACACTCGTGTCTATATATCTAAAGTCATACTACAGTGGAGAAAACGTTATTCTTTCCCAATAAACGCGTTTACGCTAAAACTATTATTTCCAGTGCAAACAGTTTGGAGCCAGATCAGACGCCGGGTAACCCGGCGTCTGATCAGGCTCCAAACTGTTTGCCACCAAGATAAACAAGAATTATCAGAATTGTCCAAAAATTGTTCTTTTCTACGTTTTAGTGCTTTGTGTTTGCGTACGTTTGCGTTTAAACGGGAAAGAATAACAGATTCGCCACTGTACCTTACATCTAACTTGAAAATATCTTGTAGACAATAAAATTGAAGCAGACGACAAAAAGGCGGTGAAGGAGTAAAAATCTCACGAGTAATTTGGCGCTTAAAGGGTTAATTAGAGCAGTTAAAATATTTTCCCTTTAACAAATACATGTATATATTAACATTTGCCTCAATTTGGATCCAGACTAACGTTACGTAATTACAATTTGCAAGTTCATGTAGTTCGGACTAAGTTTATGATTAAATAGATATATATTGTCTATTTACGCTTTCAAGCTTTACATCTGTATTAGTCAAACAAAAATAAGATCTAAGCGGAAAAAGTAATTATGTCTCACAAAAGATTCAATTCAAATAATTTCCGAAGACTACTCGTACTTTCTCTAGGATAGGTTTGATTGTGGAGATGGCATCATAAGTATAGTCGTACGACGTGAACCTTGTCATAGAACTCCATACATATTTGTGTTAATCCTTTCGGCGCCAAAATAGTCGTGAGGTGTTTACTCCCTCATCGTTATATTGTCGTCTGCTTCAATAGTGTTGTATGCAAGAGGGTTTCAAAGTTAGACTTTAGGTTGTGTGACTTAGAAAATATCGATACGAGTGTCAAACACTGATTTACACGCATTACGATATTACTTCGCCCTTTACCCCATAACCTGTTTCTAGTGTTGAAGACAGGTGACCACTTAAAGCAGGTTGAAAGTAAAGTAGAATGCGCCTTAAGGCGCATTCTGCTTTACTTTCAGCCTGCATTAAGCAAGTATCTGCAAGGATATAGAATATATGTCTTGTGTAGCATATTCATAACTGTACAATTAGAACTATTTACTTCAGTAAAGGAATACATTAAAGGCGTAAAAACGTATTTGTGGTTTAATGGGTTAATAATAAATGTAGACGACGACTGTTTAAGGCAGATATCCATGACAAATGAAGGTGTTTATGTACGTCCTCTGCGGAAATAACATTTTCCTTCATGACACGTTTGCAGCTATGAGATAATTGCATAATCTTACCCGAGCCATGAAATACTGGAAAGTATTATGGTAATATAGAGAAGGCAAATTTTAGCCGGCATGTCAGCACATTTTGCCTGATTTATAGAGCTGCTGTATTTTGATCTTTAAAAGTCCTAATATTTTCCAAATTTCTATTTTTCAATCGTGATTACTTAAAGCAGGTTGAAAGTAAAGCAGAATGCGCCTAGGAGCATTTTGCTTTACTTTCAGTCTGCTTTAAAGCTACCATCTGCTAGGATAAAAATCCGAAGATCTCGAAAAGCATGCGGAGAATTGGCAGCCCTGAATCAACGTCTGCTTTGAGCTATATACGCTCGTACAATTCCAATTTAAATTAATTAAATTTAGTAACCAAATACTCTTGTCGTATTTGGATGTTTGTGGGATATACTGTTAACGTGCAAAGCTGATAAAAAACTAAAATACAACGGCTACAATAGGTTTCTGTACTTTGCCTTCCCACAACCTGACACAATATTTAAAACATAATGCTCTTATTTTGCATATGTTCTGAGGGGTTGCTAAGGTAACCAAAAGTTATTTTCGTATCAAAAGTGAATGTTTATATGACAGAGTTAACTTGTTAAATTGATGATGAAAGCATGTATCATTGTTTCTATTAAAGTATGTACAGTGAAACCCCTCTAAACCGGACATGTGTGGGGTCAACATAAATGTCCGGTTTAGAGGGGTTTCCGGTTAGAGGGGTTTTAACCCATAGGTTGTTTCTAGCTGATCATTTAAAGTAGGTTGAAAGTAAAGCAGAATGCGCCTGAATGCGCATTCTGCTTTACTTTCAACCTGCTTTAAACTATTATCTGCTAGAACATAGAAAATATTTAGCAGTAGAAAATATTCATGAATGTATTTTCTTCAGTATAGGAATAAATCAAAGGCATACCAAAGGCATACAAAAGGCATATTTATTGTGTAATGGGTTAAAACAAAGAAGGATTGGAAACGGGACCAAAGTTTTTGTCCGATTTAGAGAGAATTACGGTATTTAGAGGTTCTGGTTTAGAGGGATTTAACTGTACTTAGCCTTACAAGGGCTTGAATTTGACACAAAGTATCAATGTGATATTGGTATTTAGTAGATCTTTTGAGATAACCAACTGATACTTCCAGTATGAAATGGAAGGTTTGTACATGAAAATATTAACTTGCAAATCTGCTAATGAAACTAGAGTACAGTGGTTCTTATGAGTTGCTCTTTATATTGCCTTCAAATAAACTCGAATTTGACCCATATGTTCAGTATAATGTTAGTTAGCTATTACTGTGAATGGATGCTATGGTAACCAAAGGCTATGTTAATGTTAACAGTACATATTATATGACAATGTTTTCTTGCAAGCCTGAAAATGAAAGTAAAGTACACCGGTTCTAAATGGCTGATGTACTTTGCCTAAAAAGATATTCGAATTTGACACACATTTTCAATATACTGCTCTCATTTTTCACCTGGTTCTGGTTTTCAGATATTAAATTGTATATTATTATACAGTGGGGAATACATTAGTGTTTCTCGTTTGAATGAAACGAAACACAATTTTAATGCAGTAAACTAGATTCTTGAAAATATTGAAAATTTACTTAAATATGTACGTCAAACAGTTTGGAATCTAATCAGACACCGGGGTTCACTCGGCGTCTGATCTGGTTCCAAACTGTTTGCAGTGGAACTATTTGTGTTAGCATAAACACGTTTATTGGGAAAAGAATGACGTCTTGTGTACAGTGAAGAATCTGTTATTCTTTCCCAATAAACGCGTTTACGCTAAAACTATTATTTGCAGTGCAAACAGTTTGGAGCCAGATCAGACGCCGGGTAACCCGGCGTCTGATCAGGCTCCAAACTGTTTGCCACCAAGATAAACAAGAATTATCAGAAGTGTCCAAAAGTTGTTCTTTTCTACGTTTTAGTGCTTTGCGTTTGCGTACGTTTGCGTTTAAACGGGAAAGAATAACAGATTCTCCACTGTACAATATCATATTACATATTTGAAAGAGATTTATTGTACATTCTTATTGTACATTTCAGTTAACATGATGAAGAACTGTGGGGAAGAAATCAATCTGATGTTTACGGGAAGCCATATGGGTCGTCTTGAGTTCAGTCCTAAGGTTTCTGACAAGCACATTAGTTGTACAGTTGCTATAGTACCGATGAGCATTAGGAAAAACATAGGCTTTACATTTGAAGGTCAGTGACAAAAGCGACTATAGGCCGTGCATTATAGTAGTGTTCCCTCTCTACAGCAACATCAAATGGTAGACAAAGATTGTGTGTATGGTGAAATGGGGTTATTATAGGGAGGGAAAATGGCTTTCATTTGCAAACAGCTTGAATTCAGATCAGACATCGCGTAAAGCGGCGTCTGATTCTGAATTCAAGCTGTGAATCACTCTTCATTATTTCTTCTTCTGTAAAAAATGTCAAAAATGCGACTTTGAGAAAACATCGGACGACAATTGAAAGCAGACGATTCTGCAGCCGTGAAAAGGTTGGGCATAATTGTCTTATTTTGGGGAACAACCGTAGTCATGTTGTAAGGAGTGAGTCGTTGTTCAAAGGACCGTTGTGGGGAGGGAGTACTGTATATAATTGCACTCTTTCCCGTATAGACGAAACTAAATGTAATCGCAATGCAATAAAATGTATACATAACAAACATGTATTTTTTATGATTAACACCACTCCCTCTCTACAACGACACCCAACGGGAGACAATAGATGTGTGCGTTGTTCGGAGGGAGTCGTAATAGGGAGAGAAACCGGGTATTATTTGCAAACAGCTTCAGTCCTGTTTGTCACTCGTTATAAATGTTTGAGGTCAAAATGTCCATTATGTAACTTTAAGAAAAACAGAAGACGGACATGTTAAGCAGACGACATTGCAGCCGTGGAACAACTGGTTTGCTGGGGTAGATCTAATCTGTTTGAATACGAGTTTTAACTCAATATTGTAGGCAAAATGGCTCAATGATCAGTGTACAGTCGGCTGAGCGGTCATACGGACTGAACGTTACTTTTTAAACAGTTTTCTGGAATTCGGCCTGAGCTCAAGCTACATTTTATTTGTGACTTTAATTGAAACAGATAGTTTACATTTTCAAAAAATTCCTTTTTCAATATTTAATTTGCAAGTTTTAGTTTTATTCTAACGACAAAAGACGTACATGTATTCTCTAGGTGTATGACACTTGATTAGTAACAATGACCTTATTCTCTAGAGAAGTATTTTACGAGTATTGGTCTAACATATATTTTGTGTGCTAGGATATTGACCTGACCTTGAACACGCAAGGTTGTTGTTTTCAAAGTTCTTCATTAACCCTTTCATGATCAAATTATTCGAGAGTTTTTTACCCCTTCACCGTTTCATTGTCGTCTGCTTCAATTTTCTTGTCTGCAGTGTCGTTTTAAAGATAAAAAATAATGCAGTATGACTGAAGAAATTTCAAAACGCGTATCAAACAGTTTGGATCTCAATCAGACGCCGCGTAACACTGCGTCTGATCTGGATCCAAACTGTTTGCAAATGCGCTTTATTGTTTTCAAACGCGCTTTTAAGCGTCATTGAGAGTGTAAGGGTTATTTCAAAGACTGTGCTTACTACCATTGGCGTGTGGAACCTTTTTGCCTTACTTCCATAATGCTCTATTTAAGAAATAATCTATGTTCTACCGTTGTGAAACGGTATTTTACAACGTTTGGGAGTTGTGATGCGCAGGAATTGTCCACGAAGGCCGAATGCCTGAGTGGTCAATTCCTGCGCATCACAACGACCAGCCGTTGTAAAATACCGTTTCACAACGGTATAGAACATAGATTATTTCGGTTCTAACATGACCAGATTTAAAGAAATTTATTAGAAAGGCAATCAAATGTGTCAAACTTACTTCCTCAGCGGATGCAGTTTTTCGACCGAATAACTACTCCTGCGGCTTTTACAAGAATCTAACACCCAACAGCAAACTTACGTACAGCAGAGAATTCGCACACACAAAACACATTTACCGACCCATCATCTGACAGAGAACAAACATAACATGAAACAAAACAGAAAAATGGAGAAATTACAGTAACATGACTGGTTAAAAGTATATGGCCTTTACGTAACACGCCACGTCATTTAACCGCGGAAGGCGCGGGGTAGGGAAGAGTGTTGTTAAACGTCCAAGGTATACCACGGTGAGCTTGTTCTATTTTTATAGTGACCAAAACGCGTGTCATGTTAGACTAACCATTTCACTCTCAATGACGACTTTAAAACGCGTTTGCAAACTATCTGGGTCCTGATCAGACGCCGCATAACTGTTTGACACTCTTATTGATATTTCATAAGTCATACAACCTTATATCTAACTTTGAAACGTGTCTTACAGACAATGATACTGAAGTAGACGACAATATGGGTGAACATCTCCCGAACAAATTGATCATGAAAGTGTTAAGCAAAACTTATACCTAAACCATATATTGGCCTTACGTCGATACAAACGGCTACATGTATATAAAAACAGTATGCATCCCAACCAGACATTAATAATAATATTTATTACGCCAAGATGCCCTAAGTAAACGTATGTTTGAAAAATAAAAAAAAGTCGACAATTGTTCAAAGCAGCTGTCATAACGAGAATGAAAAGGTAACAGGCAGCAGAAACAACAAACCTTCATTATAACCGCTGATAGAAGCGGATGCATTCTAGCCTCTTTGCTAAGATGTGTCTCGGATATTGTCCAATGCTTTATTCTCTTCAACACTATGACGATATTTGCTTTTAACAATGGTAGCCTGCGTTTATCTATGTATTTTGTTGGAGGTAATTACTAAATAAATTTCAATCAGTTTGAATCCTGATCAGACATCGCGTAACGCGATGTCAGATCAGGATTCAAACTGTATGCAAAAAATGTTGTTCTCGCGATATGATAGTGAAGTATTTAACCTTATGTACGCTCCAGGCGAATTTCTTATATGCTGCTCCCTCCCTACAACGGCTAATCGAAAAAAGAATCACTCCTTACAACAACGCTTGTCGCTGTTTCCGTAGACAAACATGTTTTACCGTTTCACTGTGCAATATATTCTACTTAAGTTTGTCATATGCTGCAATTTCTCAAAGTTACGTATTTTATATTTTGACAAAAAATAATAAGTACGAGTGGGAAGCAACTTAAATCCAGACCAGACACCCCGTCTGAACTGGATTCGAACTGTTTGCAAATGTATGCCAAGTCGTGCTCAGCACATGATATTTTTTTCCTTCCCTATAACGACTCCCTCCACAACAAACACATTTTGTCTCCCAATTAATGTTGTTGCATCGAGATACATGTAGTACTATAAACTAATAATGGCAAACTACAGTGGAGAATCTGCTATTCTTTCCCGTTTAAACGCAAACGTACGCAAACGCAAAGCACCAAAACGTAGAAAAGTACAACTTTTTGACAATTCTGATAATTCATCTTTATCTTGGTGGCAAACAGTTTGGAGCCTGATCAGACGCCGGGTTACCCGGCGTCTGATCTGGTTCCAAACTGTTTGCAGTGAAAATAAAAGTTTTAGCGTAAACGCGTTTATTGGGAAAGAATAACGTTTTCTCCACTGTATGTCTCATCTGGATCCAAACTGTTTGACGCACTGATAATATTTTCTATAGTAATTCAGATAAACCAAGACTTAAGTAATGTTGCAAATGACAAAGTTTTCAGACAATTACAATGCGTCGTTCTAAATGTTAACCCCTTCACTGCCATGACGTCATCAATTTCAATCAATTGTCGTCTGTTTTTATTTCTTAAATTTAATTTTAAGGTTTATTGATTTAAGAAATATTGAAATGAGTGTCAAACAGTTTTGATCAGGCGTCTGATCAGGATCCAAACTGTTTGCAAACAACCATCGTACTCGGGGTAAGGCAGTGAAGGGGCTAAACACAATTTGGTAAATCATCCATCAAGGTCGTACAATAGATAAAAGCTAATACTGAGACGGAAACGAGAATAAAGGAACAATAATGAATACAAAAATGGATCCTTACTTAGCTTAATGTTTCAATTTGTCTACCTATAAATGGTTGATGAAAGCATTAGCCTTTACAGACGCGGTGAAATTGTCCTCTGAAGTAATTCGTCGTCTGCTACAAATTCAACAATTGATCCTTCTGAAAGCATCACAAGATTGCCTTAACTCGTTCACCCCTGAAACTTTAAATGGACAATTCCAATTTCAAAATAAGTCTAGTAATTTTTTGATTATTTAAGGTTTATTTTAACAATGTATTTCAGAATGACAAACAGTGTTGACCCTGATCAGAGGGCTCCTTAAGGAGCCCTCTGATCAGGGTCTACACTGTTTGCGTGGAACAAATATAATCCTAACAAGTAAAATGGTTGTAAATGAGGAGTATACTGCCGAGATACCCATTTACTTTCGAACTATTTTGCAACATCGGTTCAATTATTGGCCCGTCTTATGTAGATGGCCAAACATTTTCCATTTTGACTACAGTCGAAACACCCACTTAAGCTTAACTCTTATCATTCTGAACTGTCGTCCGTTTCAACAATATCGTCTGAATAATCAAAATCACTTTTTATGCTTATTTTAATCTGTAGAAAAGTTTAATATGATGACAAACAGTTTGGATAAAGATCAGAAATATTATTTAGTTTTTGACGATTCTTTATGAAAATTACGTTGTATTGGTATTTTCTACTTATACTACATGTACAAATATGTATGGATGTAATATATGTGAATAAAATTATTATACGATAAAAAAAAAAAAAAAAAAAAAATAAAAAAATCAGACGCCGCGTGGCTCCAAATTGTTTGCAAATTTTAGCATAGTCGCGCTCAGATTGATAAGGGTCAAACGTAATGCTATATTGGATGGAGAAAATGGTACATATGCTGACGCAGTAGTTACTTCTAAAATGCCAGCACGTCATCTTTTTTAAAACAAATGTCGTCTGCTTGTATGTCCCAAAACCCACTAATCTTAGGTAGATATATCTACATGTATTTGAAATACAGAAATATTGAAATGAGTGTTACAGTTTTGATCCGTATCCAAACTGTTTGCAAACAACCAACGTACTGAAGGTAATACATTGAAAGGGTAAGAGGTTGAATGACAAACACGTTAGAGCTATGGTCCTTGCTTATAAAGCGTTTGGGTTGAGTCTTAAATCATTCTCAAGCATTTGATTGTTCAGATTTGAGCAAAGGCTCAAATCTGACCAATCAAATGCTTCAGGACGAACCCAGACTCAACTCAAACCCTTTACAAGCTTGGACCCTAATTAGACACCGTTGTATCGTATAAGGCACGCAGAAAATATTATGGATGTAAAAATAATAAAAGAATGCATGTCTGATAGTGAAATGGTTAAACCGATGTGCATATTTACAGATATTTTGTTCGTTTACAAATTTATGCATTATTTGTTTACAGATATTTTATTGCCGCCGGGTTTGTGTTTACGGATCAGTCAGAGGTATTTTCGACACGGTGACGAATATAATATCCAAGGTAAGAACTAAAAACATAATCGGAGGTGTTATAATTTATACACTGTATATAGTGCAGATGACGTTATCATCATTTCCCACACAAAACGAAACGCAAACGCAGTGCACTAATATGCAGAAAATTACAATTTTTTTAAATCTCTAGCTACATTTATTAGTATAGACATATTTCTCACTATCTATATTATTCTGAGTGTAAAACAGTTCGTGAGCTTAATCAGACGGCGGGCTATCATTGCTTGGAAGGGAAATAATAGTTTTAACGTAAACGCGTTAATTGGAAATAAATAACGTCTTCTTCATTGAAATTGGTGATGCTAAGACATGTGGCTCTTAACTCATTCACTCCTGACAAATCTAATCTATAATTCTAGTTTCCAAATTGGGTTTGTTTAGTTTTACATAGCTTGAGTTGTTTTACAATATATTTGGCAAATGACAAACAGTACGTACATGTATACTGGGGAGAATACATTATTATTTCCTGTTTAAACGCAACGAAACGCAAGTGCAAAGCAATTCAAGAAGAAAATGAGAGGTTTTTGACAATTCTGACTACATGTACATGTACCTATTTTAATCTGAGTGACAAACAGTTTGGAACCTGATCAGATGCCGGAATACCTGGCTAACTGAATAAAACAGTGCAAGTTTTAAAAACACTGGTCAAGTGAGACAGCGGCTAGCATTTTTGTAAGGAGTTAATCGTGACAGAACTATTAAAATAACGTTCAGGTATCCACCACGAATTACGAAGCTAGTAAAAGAAATACCTTTCAACCATACACATGTTAATTAATTTATATTAATAACTTATTTAATAAATGGATACCAGTTTCTCATTTGCATCAACATCTAAACCTTTTGTGCCAAAGTACCATTGCTATCAAAGAAACGCCAACGCATCTGTTAGTGCACACTAAGTACAGTCGAACTTCGATATCTCGAACTCGCTAAACTCCAACTAACCTATATTTCGACACACAAATTACATTATTTTATGTTCGGTTAAGTCGAACAAACCCGTAGTTCAAAGTTAAAACGTGGCTAAGCCACTTTTGAACTTTGAACTACGGGTATGTTCGACATAACCGAGTTCGAGATATCGAAGTTCGACTGTAGCTTAGACCTGTCAGTGGAAATATAACCTGTTATGATAAAAATACACCTACATGTCCAAAAGGTGCCATATTTCTGGTTTAGAATGGCTATCTTGATTAGATTTATCACATTTGTCATCTGAACGAAATACTTGTCAGACACGTTCGGTCAAGTTACATATAACACTTTCACATCAATTGACCCTTGCAATTCCGATGTCGCATAAAGTCGTCATTGCAAACAGTTTGGATCCAGATCAGACGCCGCGTAACGCGGCGTCTGATCTGGATCCAAACTGTTTGACACTCGTATTGATATTTCTGACGTCATACGACCTTAAATCTAACATTGAAACAATATTGCAGACAACGATATTGACGCAGAAGACAGTATGACGGTGAAAGAGTAAGTTTCTCACGAATAATTTTGCGCTAAATGGCACTTAAAGGGAAAAAGTCGTCGTTGCAAAACGTTTGGAGCAGCGTTACGCGGCGTCTGACCAGGGTCCACTTTTTGACAAGCGTGCAAATATTTTGTCAGTCACAATTTCAAATATGTAGATCTAAATATGGCATAAAATTGCAGACGACAAATTTCAGATGACGGCGTCTTGTCTGCGACAGGGTTAAACTGAATGGATACATTTTGCGTGGGAAGTGTTCAGATACACGTAGTTGTTTTTATCAGTCATGCATCTGAGGCGAGTACATCTATCCCGTTTCTTCACCTAATCCCTTTCCCACTTCGTACAAAGTGCGAAGTACGTAAAAGGCAGTACCAAACACATTCGAAATTGTTTTACAAAAAAATACAATAAAACCTCTTTTAATCGAACGTTATTTGGAAAAATGTAAAACCTTATGTGACTGCTTAATGCAGAATGCAATTCAGAAAATGACAGGACCACGAAAATTGACAATGTACATGAACAATAAATCTGAGTGGCATACGTTTGTGAACTTGTGAGACGCCGAGTAACTCTGTGTCTGATTAGTCTCCAAACTACGTTGATAACTCGATAGTTCGAAATTTTCAGTTTTAGCCACGTTTTAACTTTAAAATAAGGGTATTTTCGACTAAAGCGAGACTGACTTATTCAAGTTCAACTAATGAAATACTAAAACGATCGATTTAAGCGAGTTCGATGTATCGAGTTTCGAATGTACAGCAAAAACCTATCTTTTACCGCTAAATATCGAAAGCTGATTGGTTGTATAAAAGGTAACAGCTTAAAGCAAGGCGGCAGTAAAGCAAAAGGCTCATGTCACGTTGCTTTAAGCTCTCACCTGCCTTAAACACACAATAATTGACAACATTCAGTGGTCGTAGTTGAGACGTTTTACTGTATTTATAATGAACATAATTTTTCCGGCACAGGCGCTTTTATTGGAAACGAATATCGTCTACGTCTCTGTAGGAATAAAACGAAAGGGTTTAATTGGTTATATAATAAGATATGGATTAATCAATTTGATGTGTAGACATTGCTTTCAGTCGTGAATGATACATACAGTGGAGAATATGTTATTCTTTCCCGTTTAAACGCAAACGTATGCAAACGCAAAGCACTAAAACGTAGAAAAGAACAACTTTTGGACAATTCTGATCATTCTTGTTTATCTTGGTGGCAAACAGTTTGGAGCTTGATCAGACGCCGGGTTACCCGGCGTCTGATCTGGCTCCAAACTGTTTGCACTGCAAATAATAGTTTTAGCGTAACGCGCTTTTTGGGAAAGAATAACAGATTCTCCACTGTACATTGTATCTATTATTGAATGCCAACAATAGCTTTCTCGAGGAGAATTATCTTTTCTCTGCATTGCCCCGTGTGCACTGGGATATACATGTAGTTACAGTTTTGAGTAAATCGGCGCCTGATCTGTATCTAAACTGGTTGGAACATTATCGACGGATCTTCAGTAAAAACTCATGAATCTATACTTTCATGACTGATTACATGTAACCCTTTCATGATCATGTTTAACACCTTACTGCTTTATTGTCGTCTGCTTCAATATTATTGTCTGCAAGACACGTTTCAAAGTTAGATTTAAGGTTGTATGACTTAATAAATATCGATTCGAGTGTCAAACAAATTGGGTCCTGATCAGACGGAGCGTTACGCGGCGTCTGGTCAGGATACATGTACAAACTGTTTGTAAACGCGCTTTATGGCGTCATTGAGAGTGAACGTGCTAAGAAACAGAACAGAACAGAACAGACTTTTATTTCAACTTGTACATAAGAATGCCCCGTTGATACATTCATTTTATTTAATAGAATAAGACACACAAACATGTTTTTCTCACATAAATACCCCTGTTGTCTATAGCAAACAACGATCGCGAATATCTCCAACATGTGTGAGATCACGTTTTATGACGTCGTTTTAACGTCACTATTTATAAAGGCGTTATCTACGTCACTGGGATTTTAACAATGTATATTGCTTTAAAAAATAAGTTAAAATCGTTGAATATGTGAGAAAAAGAATCTGACACTCGTCGATGTTTAAAACAATTTGATCTCAAACTCGTCTAGAATAGAAAGGTTATTAAGCTCGCCAAGGCTCGCTTAATAACACTTCAATTCTAGACTCGTTTGAGATCAGCTTGTCTTACAAATCGACTCATGACAGATCCTATATATCTGTCGGTTCTCAGTGAGAGGGTTTACATGTAATTGTATGAGCCCTAGCGTCGAGTCTATCCGTCATTTACAAAAAGTGTATCTGTAAAGAATACAGTTTACCAATGCAAATTGTGTTGATCCAGATGAGAAGTTATCCTAAATGAACCTCTAATCAGGATATTCACTGTTTATCAGTTTGTAAAAGATAGTTAGAAACAACCATAAATATTCAAAATGGACTCGACTCTATTTGAAACTAGAATTGTTCATTTGAAGATTCATGATTGAATGCTTTAATGTTTTATATGAAGACAAATCCATCATAGACGTGACAGCTTAAGACGAAATATAAACGATTGAGTTCCTAGGCAATTTTATCAGCATTGTGTTCGGAATATTCTGGGAACAATGTGTTCATCTCAACAGTTGTTACAGTGGAGAATCTGTTATTCTTTCCCGTTTAAACGCAAACGTACGCAAACGCAAAACACTAAAACGTAGAAAAGTACAACTTTTTGACAATTCTGATAATTCATCTTTATCTTGGTGACAAACAGTTTGGAGCCTGATCAGACGCCGGGTTACCCGGCGTCTGATCTGGCTCCAAACTGTTTGCAGTGAAAATAATACTTTTAGGTTAAACGCGTTTATTGGGAAAGAATAACGTTTTCTCCACTGTATAGCATAGCGTTATGATCGCTTAAAGTATTAAAAACAATTTCTCACCAGATGCTTCATACAGTGGGGGAAACCACTATACGTTCCCGTTTAAATGAACCTTAACGTAAACCAAATGCTTTGGATCCAAACTGGCTATACGATAAAACCTCTCTATTACGACCACTTAAACATGGGTTAATTGATTGCTTTAGAAACAGGTGGTTGCTTAAAGCAAGGTGAATGTTTCCGTCTTACATTCACCTTGCTTTAAGCACCCACCTGCTTTCAACACCTGACGATTTCAATAACTTAGTGGTCGTAAAAGAGAGATTTTACTGTATGAATGTGACGAATCGAGTGTAAAATTAAGGAGATTAGGAACTGAATAAAAATTCCAAATGAAACACCGGTATAATAAAATTGTAGGAACACATTTAGCACATGTAACACATTTAAACTACATACCAAATGTATAGATATATAAACCTAGTATATGTTATATAAACGATCTCTCGAAAACTAGTGTCGTAAGATAAGTAAAAGCATGCTTAAATCCAATCCTAACTAAACGCAATGATTGTGTTACAAAGTTGGTACAGTTGTAGCTTGTAAGCAAAGCAGAAAAACGGATTTTTTTCTACTTCTACTTTTGTCCTGATTTAAGCAAGCACCATTCAGAAAAATAGTAAGAACCCCGTTATGTTTCCGAGTTGATATACACATATTTCTATGAAAATGGGTACCTAGTATATATGCATAAAGACATTGTATGTGAAAAACAAACAAACTATCTATTGCCTACAATTATTCCATGTGGCTTAACCTGAGTACATGTACAATACTGTTTGCAAATAGTTTAAATGTTGAAATGACTTCGAGCAACTCGGTGTCTACTTAGGATTAAACCATAACTCAATACACACGCCCTTATAAATACGCCTATAATTGTTTCTAAACTAATGAAGGTAATCCCACACCCAATGAGTCATGGGGCCCGTTTTACTAAACTACTTACGCACTTTTTTTGCGTAAGTCAAAATCGTTTTACTATTATTTTTCGATCATAAACGTTTGCAAACAGCAAATAGCCAGATCAGAGGACGCGCTTAAAGCGCGTCCTCTGATCTGGCTATTTGCTGTTTGTAGCAAGTGATAATAAAAAATATAAATTAAAATTTAAAATTTTGACTTACGCAAATAGTTTAGTAAAATGGGCCCCTGGCCCTGAGGTTATAAAGCGTTTTAGCTGAGTCTGAGTGTGTTCCCAAGCAGTTGATTGGTCAGATTTGAGCCTAGGCTCAAATCTGATCAATCAAATGCTTGGGTACGAGTTTAGCCTCAAGTCAAAAACTTTATAACCTCGGAGCCTGAACACAACACACATACAGCATTTCAAGTGTGTCTTTTTCCAGCTGGTACAGTGGAGAAAACGTTATTCTTTCCCGTTTAAACGCAAACGAAACGCAAACGCAAAACACTAAAATGTAGAAAAGGACAACTTTATAACAATTCAGACTTTTCATATCTGAGTGGCAGACAGTTTGGAGTCTGATCAGACGCCGGGTTACCCGGCGTCTGATCAGGCTCCAAACTGTTTGCACTGGAAATAATAGTTTAAGCGTAAACGAACGTGTTTATTGGGAAAGAATAACGTTTTATCCACTGTACATGTACAAATGTAGCTCAAAACAAATTGAGTTTAAAGTAGAATGCTCCTTAAGGAGCGTTCTGCTTTACTTTCTCACCTTCTTTTTGTGAAAACTAGAAACAGGCTATGGGGTAAAGAATAAAACTGCTTGCCAGTCTTACCGGCGTTTCTTCTGTCAAGCTCCGTATATCATACTTTGAGAAAAATGGCAGACGGATATCATTTTAGCAGGCGATATTCTGGCAGTGAAAGACGTAATGTATTTTATATGAAGACGAATGCTTTATCGACCGATGGCTTAGTCGAATTATAAACGATTGAATGCCCAGCTAATTTCATCAGCTTTGTGTTAGGAATATGCTGGGAACAATAGGAACAATCGGCGCATTACATTATTGACTATTTGACAATTGTTAGATTTATATCCAACCATTTGCCTGCCGATCGCGATTGATTTGTTCTTTTGCGAACAGTTTTGATCAAGAACAGACGCCGCGTTACGCGGCGTCTGTTCTGGATCCAGACTGTTTGCCACTCAATTTTAGGATTCTTTTATTGAAAAATATAAATTTAAAACTAAGAAATTTTACAGACGACAAATTCAAATCAGAAGATATTACGACAGGATAAGCACAACGTTCATAACGTTAATGTCCTTGAAAGTATATGTGGTCTTTTATTAGTTATAGATATATGCCCTCTTGTGATATGGAGCTTTTGTGCGTCTATCTGTACAGTAAGATACAACAATCTGTAAATGTACAAATGTCGCGTTCTGCTACAAATATAAAAAGTTCCTGGATATAAAATGATTTAAACAACAATCTATTTGTTGATTGTGTATCTCAATGGCATAAATAATAAACATGCCATCAGTTGGCGATGTGCTAAAGGGCGTTGCATTCAGCTCTCGACGTTTTTTGGCGGAATCAGCCTATCAGTCTCGCGCAAAGGCGCTCGTCAGATCGGATGTTTCTGCCAAAATAAATCTCAAGCTGAATACAATGCCCTGTACCGTACCACCAACTGGTAATATGCATTTTATCCCAAACGCTTAACCATTGAGTGGTGACAACTTTATTCTTTACAGCTTTTAAATATCAAACTGTACCCAAGCGCAATGTATTGAAATGTAGACAATAGCAAGTTTTGAAAATGACGAACATTTATTTTTAATCTGAGTGTTTAACAGTTCGGATCTTTGTCAGAAATCGAACTACCCGAAGTAAGATCAGTCTCAAAATGTCTTACATATAGGTGAAATTTCGCTGTACTAAGCATAATAAGGGGTGTGTTACATGTAAAAATATAGATTCTAAATATTTTAAAATAGAAAAGTCTAGGGGATATTCACATTTTTCACGAATGTTAACTTAAGTAGCATGACATTACTATCGCTGATAGAAGACATTGATGCCATATTTTCAACATAACAAAACTAATCAGGAACACAATGTCGTAAAATATAGGATACGACAGGTGTTTGAAGATGTTCTAAAGTCTTCTTTCAATGTTGGTGTCAAAAAGATATTAGTCTGATCAGAGGCCGAGTTACATGACTCCGGGTCTAAAATGTTGCAAATTATTTTGCGGCTAGAAATCAATTGAACTTGAGAAATGAAAGCAGACGATAACTGTTAACCCTTTACCTGATAACCTCTTTCTAGTACTTAAGATAGGTGAATACTTAAAGCAGGTTGAAAGTAAAGTAGAATGCGCCTTAGGGCGCATTCTGCTTTACTTTCAGACTGCTTTAAGTTACTATCTGCTAGGATATAGAAAATATTGCTTATGGAACATATTCATGACAATATAAAATGGAACTATTTTCTTTGGCGGATGAATAAAATGAATGCGCTAAAAGTCGCTTCTATAAGGGAAAGGGTTAAATGCAGATGAAGTCATAATGGGATTGTGAGATTGTATTATAAGAAACTTTTTAGCAAGTGTAATGAAAAAACCTGACTTAATGCATTACAAACAGTGCAGATCAAGGCCAGCCGCCGCGTCTTTGACACTGTTTGACACCCAAGTACATGTACATCTAAATCATTGCATGTAGCTGTATACAGTGGAGAATCTGTTATTCTTTCCCGTTTAAACGCAAACGTACGCAGACGCAAAGATCTAAAACGTAGAAAAGTACAACTTTTTGACATTTCTGACTATTTATTTTAATCTGAGTGGCAAACAGTTTGGAGCCTGATCAGACGCCGGGTTATCCGGCGTCTGATCTGGCTCCAAACTGTTTGCAATGGAAAAAATAGTTTTAGCATAATAGCGTTTATTGGGAAAGAATAACAGATTCTCCAATGTAACATACATTATGTGCAGTGTAGACCAAACTCAGATACAGAGCCTGCGATTACAACCGTACTTTGTCAAAAAAATAACTTTTAGACAATTTTGATAATTCATGTCAGTGTTAGTGGCAAACAGTTTGAAGCCTGATCAGACGCCGGGTAACCCGGCGTCTGATCTGGCTCCAACTGTGTGCAAACGAATTAATTGTTTAAGCGTAAACACGTTTAGTGGGAAATAATAACGTTTTCTCCACTGTATATTGACGTGTGTTCAGACATCAGGCCCCGCGCTTATAAAGCGTTTCAGTTGAGTCTGATGCGTTCTCAAGCATTTCATTGGTCAGATTTGAGCCTAGGCTCAAATCTGACCAATTAAATGCTTGGGAATCATTTTAGACTCAACTGAAACGCTTTATAAGCATGTACCCTGTTATTTCGCTGTAGGTCTCTTGTCGATGTATTGCGGTCCTCAAGTACCAGTGGCCTTTCAGGAGTACAGAACGAAGAGAACCCAAGACCTCGTGCTGTCAATATCCGGGCAACTTCACCAACACGCGCTCTTCAAATTGAAGTTCAATTTATACAGCGAATATGGTAGGTAAAATTATATCAGTTTTGAAATTGAGAAAAATTATTCTTTTCCAATAAAGGCGTTTACGCTAAATCTTTTATTTTAATTGCAAACTGTTTTGAAATAGATCAGACACCGGTTAGCCCGGTGTTTCAACTGGCTCCAAACTGCTCGCCTTTCAGATTAAAGTGAACATATTAAGTTGTCGTTTTTTTAACATTTTACTGCATTCCGTTTGCGTTTCGTTTGTATCGTCGGCCTTTCCCGGCTTTAGTGACAATTACATGTGTACTTTAAGGTGGTGGGTTCAGTTTGACGACGAAGTTTAAATAAGGTTTTTGACGTTTTAATTCCTCCAAATATCATGTATGCATATTAACATATATGCATATCTGAAATACAAATAATACAATGTATGAGTACATATGAACTAAACTCTTATAAACAAGAGACCTGAAAAGGGTTTACATACAAATAACACTAGAAAACTACAGCTACAAAATGACCTCTGCTATTTAAGTTTAACTTACAAAATGTAATGATATGATGATATGACGATAATGATAATGATGATGATTATGGTAATGAGATAATATAAAAAGTATATTTACCTGTATATATAATAAATATATATACTAAGATTATAATGCCAGAAAATGGCGACTGTCTCCTTCAAGGACTATCGTACGAGTGAATGTGCACGTGCAAATGCGGGAAATGTTAAAATGTTAGTCATGCAGTTAAATTAGAATTACTTCTTCTGAAAATATAAATGACGTTAGCTTTAAATAGAGATCTTAACTAACTTGGACTAAAATATAAAACAAACAACATATCATCAAATTGATTTACTTCTAAATTACACAATCACCCTATGGCCATTGTTGTCGGCCTTCCCCAGCTTTAGTGACAATTACAATGGTAGGGTTCAGTTTGACGACGAAATATAGAATAAAGTTTTTTGACGTTTAATCCATATCTTGAACTATGCATATAAACATGCATATCTGTATATATTATAAATATATATACTAAGATTATAATGCCAGAAAATGGCGACTGTCTCCTTCAACGAGAAAGAATAATGTTTTCCCAAAGTAACATGATTGTAGAAAAGTATGGTTTGGCTGAATGGCGTCTGATAAGTCTCCAAAATGTTTGCCACTCAGATTAAAATAAAAACATCTAGTCAAGAGTGTCAACAAATTGCCGTTTTCTTGATTTTGTTGCATTGCATTTGCGTTTCATTTGCGTTTAAACGGGAAAGAATAAAGCCTTCTCCACTGTTGTAGATGTAGTTACTTATTTTGCCAGCAACGTAATTACTGCTAGACTTGTAACCCTCCTTTAAATATATATTTATGTAATCTTGTCTACTCTTTATAATTACATATAAACCACGCGAATCCAATCAATATGTATTAATGCTATAAGACTTGGTCGTACTATCTCTAAATATACATTAAGTAAACCAAGTGCACAGAGGCCATCTCTATAATTGAACCATTTCCTCTCTGAAACCTCATATGGACAATTCTAGTTTTCAATTTAGTCTAGTCCATATTTTTACTTTTTAGGGTTGATTTTTACAATATATGTCAAAATGACAAACTGTATAGACCATGCTCGGAGGGCTCCCTCGGATCAGGGTCTACACTGTTGCATATGACAAATCTACTTCTCACATGTACACTGTTTGCCAATGACGATATATGCGTGACTTGGGTTCAAATAGTGAAGCCCTTCTTTATACGATGCAGATAAATTATCTGCCTTGAAATTGTTGTCTGCAAATTCTATCAACATATTAATATGCGTGGATGTTTACATTAATTAGTTTTAAAAAGAGTGTCAAACAGTTTCGATCCAGATTAGACGCCGAGTGACGCGGTTTCTGATCCGGATTCAACTTGTAAAATATATATCTGTCAAGTAGAAGTCTGCAAGCAAAGGCTTACGTAAGTGAAGTGATCAATAAGCACTTACATGTCCACTTTTTATCTATCTTTTAACACTTTCACCAGCAAAGTATCACCATTTTAGCACTACTGTCTGACGGGTCTATACGAAATTCAGATTTAAGGTAGAGCGTCCCTAAAGAGAACTGCTCGATGTCGGTCACAGTGCTCCCTCCCTACAACGATCCTCCGAACAACGATTTTCTCCTTACAACACCACTTGCCGCTCTTTCTCAAACAATATCATTATGTTTGCTGCAATATCGTCTGCTTAAAATTGTATTCTGTTGTTTTTCTCTAAAGTAACGTATTGGACATTTTGACAAAAGAAACATAAAGATTAGTGACACACAGTTTGAAACCAGATCAGACGCCGCGTTACGCGGCGTCTGATTTTGGTTCAAACTGTTTGCAAATGTAACAAAGTGTATTGATTTTCCCTCCCTATAACAACTCCCTGAGAACAAGACATATAATCTGATCTTGGTTCAAACTGTTTGCAAATGTAAGCAAAACATTGATTTTCCTTCTCTATAACAACCCCCTCTGAACAACACACACACTTGTTGTCTCCAATGGGGTGTTGTTGTAGACAAGGAGCACTGTACTAGGAAGAACGATAAGCCATCCGCGTCAACTAATTGAATGTACCAAACATTGCTTGAGCATATGTCGGTAAGAATGGTCTGTTGACAGGAATAGTTGGTCGCTTAACAATGAGTTCCGACATGGGCTTACATGGATCCGATCTTTTTTAAAAACGTTCTACTTTAAGAGACATGTAGTTTTTTCCGAAGAAATATGTAAAAGGGTGTCAGACTCTTATCAGACACCAGCTGTTATTCGGGTTAAAACTATGTGAAACACAAATATACTACTAGTAGTCTATGTCGTGATAAAATAATGAATACTGTTCAATAACGATTTAATATTGAACATTTTAATAATTAAAAGTGTTCAATTATGTCTACTTACTAACATGTATATATCGCACAGTGCTCGGTAGGAGCACATTTGTCTCGGAACACATTTGTCTCACGAGGTGAGACCGATGTGCTCGTAAACATTCATATTTGCGACAAATTGGAAATGAGACAAATGTGTTCGACACACAAAGGAAAGGACACTCAAAGCACATTTGTCTCACATTCTATCATAAATTCTTACCGAACATTTAGCAGAACTTAAAGAGCCAGACAGCACTGGTAATGCAGAAACAGACAATGCTATTAGAGAGAAGCATCGGCTCAAAGAAATCAAGAAAACGGCACCACATTAGCGTTTAAGTAATACGAAAGCCCCGTGGTGACATTCCATATTCCTACTTCCATCTTCCATCTTCTTACTTCTTACTTCCAAGATAATTTGCTATTATGGTTATTGTATATCGCCCGAGTTCTAAGTTCCTACTTCTTAGTTCCGACTTCCATGTTCCAAGTTCCGACTTCCATGTTCCAAGATCCATGTTCCGACTTCCATGTTCCAAGTTCCATGTTCCGACTTCCATGTTCCAAGTTCCATGTTCCGATTTGGGTAAAGTAGACATGGAATCATGTCGCCTCACCCACTTCTTTATCCAACTCCAGGTGCATTGATAAGACAGATAACCTTATGTAGCCGGGTTAAGTTTCTTATGTATTAGAGGGGTATGTGTTAGCGGTCTGGTATATCACAAACAGTCGTAAAACCGTTTGCCCGTAACCTATGGTCAGGGGTCTAAAAATAGACATGCGTGAACAAAAACGGCGCAAAACTATGTCGTCACGAGCAAAGTAAGACTTTTCAAGTAAAAATGTGGAAGTTGAAAGTCGGAAGTTGGAACTTGGAAGTTGGAAGTTGGAACATGGAACTTGGAAGTCGGAACATGGAACTTGGAACTTGGAAGTCGGAACATGGAACTTGGAAGTCGGAACATGGGACATGGAAGTCGGAACATGGAACTCGGAACATGGAACATTGAACTAAAAACGTGGAAATTTTAACTTGGAAGTGGGAATATGGAATGTCACCACGGGGCTTTCGTTTAAGGCTATTGTTTAGGATTATGAACGTTCAGCGAGCACAAAATTAGCTCCCTTGTTATGAGTCACATTCCAATACCCATAAGTGTTAGACGTCTTTCGAGAACTGTTGGCCGAAAAAGAGGATTGCTGTTAGAAATAAGAAAATTCACAAGAAACAGGAAATGGTTTAATGCTTAGCTTTTTCTTAGAGTGTGTTGTATTGGTTGTTATAAAATCACACATATCCAGCACTGCTCAATTTTGTAACAAACTAAAGGACAGTTTAGGTTATTTTTTGTCTGCAACTGTCGTATTAACATGACCAAATTGTTTCAATCGGTATACTTTAAAAGCTGTTAAACATGTTGATCCGTTTAAAACATGGCCGCCAGAGGGCGTGTTCATTTCCGTGTTTGGTACTGCTGAATTAAAAGTTTAGGACACTCTAGAAGTTGTATTTTTGGTGGTCTCTATTCTGCGCTTTGTTCAGTATTATATCTTTGATAACATTTATGTCATACATGAATATAGGTTATGTAAGATAATAAAGTAGGCCAGTAAGTCGAATTTCAGAATAAGCCTTTGACCACTCAATGGGCCATATTTTCAGCCCAATTGTCTTAAAGACATTCGCGACCAAATAAAATTCCCGAAATATCTTTATGAAATTTTCAAAATGGGTTCTTCAAACATATCTAAGTACCATGGCAAAAAGAAAAACATAGGGTAAACTGGTATTTTTTGTCTATGGGTATTTGAAATGTATGATGTAGCCATCCTCGGCAAAGAGTCGGCATGCGTTATTTTGCCTTTCTAAAATGATGTAGAGTAATAATTGGCACAAACAAACATTAAAACAGTTAAAAAGTAATGTTCACTAAACATTAATGCAAAGAGTATAGTTTATTGCCTGATATTTATCCATTTTTCTTAATTGTTTTCGGCTCCAATTCAATGAAAACACTCACTCAATCAAAATCTGCCCGAAAAAAATTGATGAAACTTCTCACAATAAAAGCTATAGGTGTGAATAATAAGACAATGGTAAAAAAAGATTAGTTATAACTTTTGAAACTAGAGGCACTTTCATAAATATACCAACGGCCTAAATAAGCAGACGGCTTTTTCTATATATGTGATCTCGGGTTCACGCTGATATTCAATTTGATTGAAGTTCTGGGTTATTAACTTCGCCTTACAAGATAGAGTACTTGCCAAGTTTCACGTACTTTCATTTACTTTACATTCACGTACAATTTCATGCATTTAACGTCTATATTACGCGATAAATGGAGATTGTTTGAAACCGAAAGTATCTACGGGAGGTAGCCGATATGCACGATTTCGTTGAGTAACGATGCTTGATTTATCGTCCTTCGTTAAAAGCCGCTAGATGTCTCACGAATTGGTAGTGTATACCGTTAAAATTTACTTAGAAAGATCACCTACACAAAAGCTAGGCAATGTATCAATATGGGATCTACATACTATTCAAGAGTAGGTCAGTAGTTCAAAACTTAGAAAAAAAACTCCTACATATTTAGCCGCAAAACCGTAAACCTATCTTAGAATGCCTACGTTGATGAAATCTTGGCATTGTAGTGTTATGAATTTGATGGAGTCAAAGGGTGGGTTAGTAATAGATCAAATTGTAGGAACAAATTAAGAGTTCTCTAGGCTCCGCACTTTCTGCCTTGAATAAATTAAATTATATTTCTCTGATATTTATGTTTTCATGTTTCATAACATGATAACATACTATTCTGACTGCTTGTCTATTCTTTTCTCTGTCCGTTTGCCACAGCACGACCCAACATTTTAGGAACACAACTCATGAACTCAATAACGAAAGTGTGGTAGAGTATAATAAAGAAATGGGTCAGTTTTCGAAATGTGTTAACTGGGAAATATCGCACTTTTATGATAGTTTTTTACATGTAGAAAGAATTTTACAGTGTATTTTTTATTCATAAACAACGCGTAGTGTTTTGTTTTACCTATTTGGACCTTAAAAACGTCCGGTCAATGAGAAACGTCAAAATATCCCCGCCTCTGCATAACAATCATAAATTAACTGAAACAATATTACTATTCTGCACACCACATATTTTGATAAAAGCATTAACAAACTCATTGATAACAAATGACATGGGGTAAACGGCGGATCTCAATTCTGATATCTTGGAAAAATATGAGACAAATGTGCTTGTATTTCTTAAAAAAAGACGTGAGACAAATGTGCTTTGTTGTCCCTTAGAAATTTTAATTGGAACACATTTGTCACACAAATGCATTTTTTCGGTAAGACATTTGCGGTCCCATTTGTCTCACGTGAGACACATGCGACCGCATCGGTCTTACGTAAGACAAATGTGTTCCGAGACAAATGTGCTCATACAGTGCTCCCTTCCCACAACTGCCCATCAAACAATAATTCTCTCCTAACATAAACGCTTATCGCTGTTCCCTAAAACATATCAATTATATCTAACACTTACACCGCTGCAATTTCATCTGCATAAAATTGTCGTATGCTGTTTTTTTTCTCTAAGTAACATATTAGTGGACATTTTGACATAAGCAATATAATGACGAGTGACAAACAGATTGAATCCTGAACTGGATTCAACTGTTTGCAAATGAAAGTCTAAATGCTCCCTCCCTATAAACAACTTCCCCCGAACAACGAACACAGTAGTTGTCTCCAACAGGGTGTTGTTGTAGAGAGGGAGTATATATATATTTATTTATGAGGGAAAGATACATTGTACGTAAATATTTCCAAATAAACTAGTTTTGAGCTATTTAAAACAGTTATAATCAATGGCAGGCAGATTGAGACCTGAACAGATCTGATCGGGCTGCAAACTGTTCACAATCATCAACATTCGATAAGACTGATACAATCCTTATCATATTTAATTACATTGCATTGCGTTTGTGTTTAGTTTCTTTACAATTAAACGGAAAATAACATAGTTTTACAGTGAAGAAGACATTTAATGTATTACCCGTTCAAACGCAAACGAAACGCAAAAACATTGCAATGAAACGTAGAAAATGACAACTTGTTGACAATTCTGACTATTTCTTTTTATTGGAGTGTAAAACAGTTTGGAGCCTGATCAGACCCCGGGTTACCATACGTCTGATCAGGTTCCATGCTGTTTGCAATGCAAATTCTAGTTTTAGCGTAAACGCGTTTATTGGAAAAGAATAACGTCTATTCCACTATAACACTGTTTCTCTTTCAAAGTCATATAGTAGAGGGCATTTAGCGTCAAAAATCAAAATAAAGGAACTAATTTGCACAGAAATGAATTTTGTGCCTTCATATGCTTTTAGTACAAATAGAAATAAAATATTAAAATATGATTTCAAAAGTTTTGTTTGTTTGGTTTGTGTTTTTTTTTTCGGGGAGGGGTTAAAATGGGTAAAAAAAGATTGAAAATGCAAAATTTCTGAAATTTCACTAAGTACTATGACCTTGGAAATTAATATAAAAGCATCAAAAGTACTGATTAGATACATTAGGTCATATCGATATAAATTTTAAGACTTCTTGTTGTTTCTAACAGAAATTGTCAAACATATAGATATTAAAGCCAATTTTCGAAATTTCTCTTCCTTGACTTTTTATATTAACTGCTTAAATTCTAAAATATAGACACATCTCTTTTTAAAGAAAATGAAAACCCATATTTTGCCTAATACTTTGTGTTCGTAAATGGGTGCCAGATATTCTTATAAACATACATGTATATCTATAGATTTATTCAAATAAAGAAAAGGATTAATGTAAAACAAAAATAAAACTCCCTCCCCTGTTGATTTTATACACGATATATAGATCATAAGTTTCAAGCAGTAACCTAAGATAGTTATTTAGAAAAGTTATCTTACGAAATATTAACATTAAAGCAAACAAAAACGATGTAGGCGACAGGGTGATGGCAATAGCTTGAATGTTCGAAAAGTATAACCAAACATGATAATGAAACAAGTAAGCAGGATTCACAAAACAGGTTTGTGTTTGACTGGATTCGAACGTCTGACCTCATATCACACAGTCCTAACAGTCCTACGCGTTAACAAATGAGCCATCAGGATACCTGTTACAGGGCTTACTTTTTAAAGATATATGACTTCTACTAATAAACAAGTTAAACGTTCAAGCTAAAGCCAGAAAACAAAAAATGACAAGACTGGGATTCGAACCCGTGAGGAGGCAAACTGAGATATGCCCAAAGTTGTGTTGTAGCATTAGAAAGCGCGATCACGGTAACGTTCTTATCGTATTTGAATTGTATGTAACGAGGTTTACAAAGTTAGAGTAGAAAGTGCGATTGAGAATATCTGGAAAAAAACCCACTAAGATTGAGGTTGTTAGTAGACTGATCACATTTTTAATGCCATATGTACAACAATGGCATACATTTGCTTTCATTTTAATATTTTCTCTTTTTCTTTTATACAAATACACCATTCGGTGTTCAGTCTATTTAAGCTAAAATAGTTATATAATGAGAACTAAAGCTTTCAGAAACTATGTTCAAAACGTAACATTTATAAACATACATGTACTTGGTCGGAGGTTAATTGCTGCGACCTTTGGTTATATGAATATAAAAGCACCAAATCTACACGTAAGAGACATACCCATTTACACTGCATGCTAGATATAATGATAAGTAAGTATGTTTTCAACAAAACAAAATAGTTGTGTGTAAAGAATTACTGAAAACCATCTTTGGAAATGAATATATCCCAAATCGTTAGGTATGGCATATCCCCCATATTGCATGCTAATAGTACATGTCTTAGTTATCTATACATTAAGCAATGTACTATTTTAACAGTACTAGTTACGTATTGTCGCGAAAATGGGTTTCCTTAATTGAAGAAGTTTTTAAGATAAAAATATCCACATAACAAACTAGTTAAAATACCAGGAGAAAGGAAACATGATTTTATTGTTGAAAGGTCATAATGTGTGATTATTAACGTAAAATAGTATAAAACATCACTGGATTACATCAGTAAATTTTATTTAATTGCTATCAAATGTTTTTTTTAACCTCTTGACTATGTTTGTCCTCAACCACCGTGACTGATAAGCCATATGTACACTATTACATGTATTGGAAACGATACATCAGGAGTACAGTACATGTAAACTGTTTTCCCGGTTAGCTCAGTTGGTAATAACACTCAACTTTCATTGAATAGGATATACTGACAGTTGTCAAGTAAGGGGTGGGGGAAAATCTGGTAATTTGTTTGGCTGTGTTATTAGCATCATCACCAATGCCAGTCGTGTTGTTAAACAATATCACCACTATGCAGATAATGGTTATCCTGGGACCTTTATAAAACACATAATCATATTGGTGAATAAGTAAATCAAAACATTCTGTTTATTCATGAAATTCTTTGAGATACAACTTTATCATTGTAATATGTATTTGAAAAGGGTTGTTACATGTAGCTATACTTATTTTAGAAATCTGAATCCATTTACAATTGTATGTTTAACATGTATTAAAAATCTTTATAAGAACAATATTGCTCACACGCAGATAAATCTTTTATATGCCTCTAATAAGATTATCAAGAGAAAATTTCCAATAGTATGCTTATGTCTTACTTTTCCCAGAATGTTGCATAAGCATTAATCTTTTACAATCCTAAATAACTCCAACCAACATCAGATGCTGCAAATGTTGACATCTTATGGAAGACCTATATGTACAAGAGCGGACATGGAGACTTTGAAAGACCCCTTATGATGAGGATTAGAATATGAAGCATGTACGTTATGAAAACAAGTCTGCTGTACTTGCCGGACTTAGTGCAATGCATTATACTTGACAGCTGAGAGAATATGTTTGAATGCAGCTCAATGTGCCTTACATGCAGGGGATTTAGTGGCAAAATATATAATTTTAAACCTGTCTTTCCAGCTGACTTAATTGAAGGTTCCAAAGTCATCCGTATTCAGTAAAAATATTTTTGAAAATAGAATAATCAATTTGGAAAATTTGTAATACTCCCAATTATGAAGTATGCGAAGATTCATTTGTATCATATTGAAAATAAAAGAAGAGCTAGAGGACAAGACCTTTCCGATGTCAAGGCCAGAGGTGGTGTCATTCACATGTACAACTGGTGTTAGCATATATGCCAGATATCAAGTGCCTGAGGTTGAAACTGAAGGAGGAATTGACCGGACAAGAGACCCACTCTTTACCCAAGCCCTAACCCATTATCAAGGCCAGAGGTCAAGGCCAGAATCATAGAGACCTGAAATTTGCATCTTGCACATCTACAAATACTGATTAATAGGCATGCCAATTATTAAGTACCGCATATTAAACCTGAAATGGGAGTTCGCTGGACAAGACATTTCCTGACAGATCGACCGGGCAATCGACAGAGTGATTCATATGTATATATATCCTTTGTTGGTGGGATATAACAAGATCTTAACGTGTGTTCATTTAACTAAATTCCTTTTCACTGACAAATTAAACTTTCATTCAAGCATGCAGATATTCTTACAAGTAATTTATAACATTTAAATGGAATATGTATCTTACATGTAGATTTAGAGCTAAATAATTCATATTCAAAGCCACTGGGAAAGAAATTCCTAAAATCCTGATTTTTAGGAATTTTCTAAGGTTTTACCCAAAATATATTTGTTTTCAAATAATATTTCATTTTTATCTGGTAATGATCTTTTTTATCTTTGTTTCATAGAACATTTTGTGTAACTTATTGAGTTGGAGCATTTATAATCATATTAAAGCTATAATATATAAATTTAAAAAAATCATGTTTTTTTGTGTTTTATTTTTTTAACATTTTTACCATAAAAACACATTCTTTTAAAACAAATATTTATCTTTACCTAAGAACTTACTTTATTTAGAAGGTGTGTGCAACTATTATTTCAAACTTGAGCATTTATTTTCATAGTTAAGGACACAGTATCGAAATTCCAAAAATGTGTGTTTTTTAACTTATTTTTTACATTTTTTACCCAAAAAAATCCAACTATTTAAAAAACATTTAAACTGGTGTTGTACTAGCCTGGAGTGTAATGGAATATGTGCCTAATCTGAAAATTTGGAGCTTTTTTGTTCAAAACCATGGTCACACTGACGAAATTCCAAAAATTCGCATTTTCGTTTATTGTTTTAGTCATTTTATCCCAAAAATCATATTTCGCATCGTGTGATTTCTTGGGACTTTTTTTCTGTTATTCGGTTCATGTCATAGCATATGAAAACACAAAAATCATTTCTGTGCAAATTAGTTCCCCAAAATCTGTAAATGCCCTCTACTAATAGGCGGTTACAATTACAATAAAATGTAGAATACACACCCATGCACTTTACTACACTGATAAGTAATTAAAGTAACAACAAAAGTTCATGGAAATGTACGCAAATAGCAACAGTTTCTAGGAATCTGAAATCACAAGTAAATCACCTACATCTAAGTCTTCAGGCGAATCGCGATAATTCGAACACTCAGTTTTTGCGCTTAATCAATTCCCTGCTATGGCGTTATCTGCTTTTAACAATTGTCGTCTGTTTTTATCTATAGATATTTTGACTTTTTAAAAGAAATATTAGAAATAGTGTCAAACAGTTTGGATCCTGATAATATGCAGCGTTACACGGGCCCAAACGGTTTGAAAATACCTATTGTACTCAAGGTAAGTCAATTAAAGGTCAGCTAAATGTATTCGTATTTCAAACTTTTAAGGCTGGTCTGTGTATTGCCCTTGTGAGGAGATCTGCCATGAGTTCAGTAAGGAAATCGATGGCCATCGATGGCCATCGATTGCAAATTGGCTACCGGTCTGGAATACAGTGGAGAAAACGTTATTATTATTTCGTTCAAACGCAAACGCATTGCAATGAAATATAGAAAAATGACATTTTTTGACAATTCTGACTACCAGTTTTGATCGCAGTCGCAAAGAGTTTGGAGCCTGATCAGATCTGGCTCCAAACTATTTGCAATGAAAATAATAGTGAACGCAGTTATTTTAAAAGAATACGATTTCTCTACTGTACTCTGCACGCTACATACGAGGCAAAAACTGCTAACCTGAACAGCAAACAGTGGTAACTGAACACGCTGCTGGCAGCTGAAAACTGAAACTGGCATCCTCAGTGATGTCCAATCCTTAATGCTGTCGGACCACCTCTTGCCTAATGAACGCGTTTACGCTATAATTATTATTTCGATTGTAAACAGTTTGGTTCCTTTGGATATCTGGCGTCTGATCAGGCTCCAAAGTATTTGTCACTAATATCAAAATGAATATTCAGAATTGTTAAAAGGTTGCCATCTTATTATAACACGTTTGCATTTTCCCGGGAAAGAATAATGTTTTCTCTCTCTAGTGGTCGTTTAACCTTAATCCCCATTTTGAAAACAGATGGTTGCTTTATTTAAGCTGGCTGAAGGTAAAACAAAAATGTTCCTTAACCCTTTCATGATCAAATTATTCGGGAGATATTTACCCCCTCACCGCTTTATCGTCGTCTGCTTCAGTATTGTTATTTGCAAGACACGTTTCAAAGTTAGATTTAAAGTAGAATGACTTAATAAATATCGATAGGAGTATCAAACAGTTTGGGCCCTGATCAGACGCCGCGTTATGTGGCGTCTGATCAGGACCCAAACTGTTTGCAAACGCGCTTTCATGCATCATTGAGAGTAAACGGGTTAACGAGCATTCTGAGTTACATGCAGTCTGCTTTAAGCTACCATCGGTATTTACAGTGGAGAATCTGTTATTCTTTCCCAATAAACGCGTTTACGCTAAAACTATTATTTGCTGTGCAAACAGTTTGGAGCCATATCAGACTCCAAACAGTTTGCCACCAAGATAAACAAGAATTATCAGAATTGTCCAAAAGTTGTTCTTTTCTACGTTTTAGTGCTTTGCGTTTGCGTACGTTTGCGTTTAAAAGGGAAAGAATAACATATTCTCCACTGTATGAAACATTCTGATGGCACACATTCCTGACTATATAAAATTGAACTATTTGCTTTAGTGGATGAGTACATTCAAGGAATAAAGATATGAAATTATGGGATATGGGTTAAAACAATACAGTGCTCCTTCTCTACAACGGCTGCCAATGGGAGACACATTTTATGTATGTTGTTCGGAGGGAAATGGACACTTTAAGACTTGGCTTACATTTTCAAACAGCTTGCAAACAGATCAGACGCCGCCTAACGCGGCGTCTGATCTGGATGCAACAAGTTTGCCACTCATCATAATATGACTTCTGCTATAGCAGACGAGAATATTTTAAGCAGATGATATTCAGATATTGCAGCAGTAAAAGCGTTCTAAAGATCTGATTTGGATGCAAAAAGTTTGCCACTCATCATAATATGTCTTCTGCTATAGCAGACGAGAATATTTTAAGCAGATGATATTCAGATATTGCAGCAGTAAAAGCGTTCTAAAGACGCTGTTGTCTTGTTAAGGGAGCTGCAGCAAGGGTTGTGATAAGAAAGGAGACATTTTGAGGAGGGTTGTCGTTGGGAGGGAGCATTGTAATGACTTTACTGTCCTTTTTTATTTTATCACAGAAATAAAAGCGAGGTGCAATGACTATGAATGCCAAGACTCGTGGTGTGTTCCCGGCAATACGACCTGCAGCTTCGGATACAGCCCCTGTGAGTTCTACAGTTGTGATGGCTCCTCATCCAACTCTGAATCAAACCATGACGAAGAGGGTCTGTCCAATATTCAGATCTATGGTATCGTGTTTGGGTTCCTCCTTGGCTTCGCTCTTTGCGTCTGTCGCTTGTCAATCAAATCAGGAGACATTAAAGAGGAGATTATCAATCGAGTTGCTTCATTTAACAGGGTAAGTCACATATTGGGCTTTGGGACAGAAAATAGCATACTGACATGAGAAAAACAGCTGAAATCCAGATCAGACGCCGCGTACCGCGGTATCTGATCTGGAATCAAGCTGTTTGCATATGTATGTTAATTTCCCTCCCCATTACAACTCTCTCCGAACGAAGAGGGTTTATTAAATATCCAGATATATGGTATCGTGTTTGGGTTCATCCTTGGCTTCGCTCTTTGCGTCTGCCGCTTGTCAATCAAATCAGGAGACATTAAAGAGGAGATTATCAACAGAGTTGCTTCATTTAACAGGGTAAATAAGATTGTCTGGTGTTTGTTGGGTGAAGTGTATCTAGAGACCGCTTCATAAACAATCTATGGACAAGTGATGTCCTAAGATACAATGGAGAAGACAAGGTATTCTATTACAATAAACGTGGTTACAGTGGAGGATCTGCTATTCTTTCCCGTTTAAACGCAAAACGTACGCAAACGCAAAACACTAAAACGTAGAAAAGTACAACTTTTTGACAATCCTAGTAATTCATCTTTATCTTGGTGGCAAACAGTTTGGAGCCTGATCAGACGCCGGGTTACCCGGCGTCTGATCTGGCTCCAAACTGTTTGCAGTGAAAATAATAGTTTTAGCGTAAACGCATTTATTTGGAAAGAATAACGGATTCTCCACTGTACATGTACAATGAAGCTGTTATTTACATTGCAAACAGTTTAGAGATAGATCTGACGCAGGGTATCCCGGCGTCTGATCCGGCTCCAAACTGTTTGCCACTCAGATTAAAATGAATATTTACAATTGTCACAAAGTTGTCATTTACTATATTTTATTACAATGCGTATGCATTTTGTTTGCGTTTAAACGGGAAAGAATAACGTCTTCTTCACTGTAGGGGCATCCGTGGCCTAGTGGTACATGTATAGTCACTGTGACTTACATCACTAAGCTCCTCACCGCTGTGAGTTCGAATCCCAGTAGGGTCGTTCGGATTTTTCATGTGGGGAAGCCTTCCAGCTGGCTTGCGGAAGGTCGGTGATTCTACCCAGTTGCCGATTTGAGCCTGAAACAATGCTCTGAAACATTATGTCTGAATATCGCAAAAAGCTCTCCTTATCTGCTTGCAAGAGGATGTAATTATTGTTATAGAGTAGAGAATTTGTTCTTTACCGTTTAAACGCGTGCGAAACGCAAACGTCATGCATTCAAAAGGAAGGTTATTATATTTGTTGTAAACGTCTCACGAATTATTTTAATTTGAGGACAAAGAGTTTGGAACATGATCAGACACCAGCTCAAACTGTTTGCACTAGAAATAATAGTTTAAGCGTACACGCGTTTATTGTCATAACGTCTTCACCACTGTACAAGGAAAATCTAAATACACTATAGATTTCCCAAGACATCAGATATGCATGTATTTGATGCGCAATAGCAAACAGTACACACGACTAACGAGGCTTTAATTAGGGTTTACAGTGTTAGCCAATGACCTCTATAATATATTATGTAGACTGTATACTAAAATGGGTTACTTAAGATATGTCCTCGGACTTTGACCTGGTTTGCAAATTTTGTTAATGAATACGCTGCCGTCAAATTAATGGTAGCCAACCATGAGCAATATTATGAGTAAAGTCTAAGACAGGAAGAAGACAAACGGAGATCAGACATTTCTGCATTTTACATGTATGCAAGAGCTTCTGTTTCATGTTTGTCTTGAATTAGTTACAGACAGCATTAGCGTCATCTTTGAGACACCAAATGCACATGTAACTACATGTTTCTCCAGTTTCTTATAAAGTCGATATGTTAACTATTCACGGTTATTTTACAACTAATTGTAAAATGACGAGCAGTGTGGACACAGGTCAGAGAGCTCCTTTGGAGGTCGTCTGAATTAGGTATTAACTGTTTGCCTATGACAAATATGCTAGTTACAGTGGAGAATCTGTTATTCTTTCCCGTTTAAACGCAAACGTACGCAAACGCAAAGCACTAAAACGTAGAAAAGAACAACTTTTGGACAATTCTGATAATTCATGTTTATCATGGTGGCAAACAGTTTAGAGCCTGATCAGACGCCGGGTTACCCGGCGTCTGATCTGGCTCCAAACTGTTTGCAGTGGAAATAAACGTTTACGCGTAAACGCGTTTATTGGGAAAGAATAACAGATTCTCCACTGTATAAGTACACCGTTAGTTAAGGATGAACGTATTCATCGCTAGTGTTGAATAGGTTAAAGATTGATTATTCATATCCTTCTGAATTAACTTTTTACACCATTGTGGCATTATAAATCTGCTTGGCGCAATAGAAGCGTAAAACTATAAGCTCTACGGACACATGCACAGTGCCCAGCATGTAAATAATAAAATATCTGTCAGCTGATCTATAAAATGCACAAGGCTGCAAACTCTTTCCAAATCACTGTTTTAATGTAATATTTTCTATTATGGCTCACCAATGTAACCCTTTCATTGTAATTAATATATTGTGAGTTTTATTTTACCGCTTCACCGCCATATCGTCTGCTTTAATATTGATCAAAGTCCAAACTGTTTGCAAACGCAGAAGTCAATGTCAATATACGGTAAGAATTTATCGGCCGTTGTTGAAAGCTTAAAGCTAGGCATAAGTAATAATTATGTTTAGCTTTACTTGCTCTGCATTAGGCAGTTACATGACGTTGGAAACAAATGTATGTTCATCTTCAAAGAATGGTCACTGAAGACAAGGCGGACGGTGTTGACAAACAAACGACTCTGTTTAAAGATAAATTATGTCCCATTTAAACATGTACAAAACGCAAACACATTGCACAAAATTGTAACTGCAGTGCAGAAAACGTTACTCTTTCCCAATTAACGAGTTTACGCGAAAACTATTTTTCCTTTGCAAACAGTTTGGAGCCAGATCAGACGCCGGGTAACCCGGCGTCTGATCAGGCTCCAAACTGTTTGTTTCTAAGATAGATATGAATTGTCAGAATTGTCAAAACGATGTACTTTTCAATGTTTTAGTGTTTTGCGTTTACGTTTCGGTTGCGTTTAAACGAGAAAGAATAACGTATTCTCCACTGTAAATGTATTTTATTAATTCTCATTATTTATTTCAATCTAGGAGGCAAACAGTTCAGAGCCTGGTCAGACGCCGAGTGAACCGGCGTCTGATCTTGCTTCAAACGGTTTGCAATGCACGTAATAGCTTTAACGTAAACGCGCTCACTGGGAAATATAAACGTTTTCTCCACTTGTGGGTTTTAACCATGTTACTGCCAAGTTGTCTAGCTAAACATTGCCGTCTGCAAGTTTACCTGTGTGACAAATTGTTTTTAAAGTTTTAAAATATTGGTACATCTCTGGATTTCAAACAGTAAATCTATATATATTCTGATCAAACACCGAGTTTGATCTGAATCCAGACTGCTTTCAAATGTATCCTACCTCACATTAACGAGGTGTTTGGTTACATTTATATTTATTTTACCTTCCATGTACAAACGTACAGTTACCATGGTAACATTGTGATCGTTATAAGTGATTCGGAATATTGTACTCATGAGACGATCCTAACGCCTTTAATGATATACCAGACACGCCTAATTATGATCTAAACTTCAGTTACATCCGGATGAATAACGGACCCGTGAAGTGATATAATAACGCAATTATCTATCAGCTTATAACTGATTATAGTGGAGAAACGTTGATTTGTCCCATTTAAAAGGAACCAAACATGAACGCAACGTACCAAAATGAAGACAAAAACAACAACAATGTCCTTAAAATATGGACAATTCTGTATATTCTGAATGGCTAACAGTTTTGAGCATGTTCAGATACCGGTTTACTCGACATTTTTAATTGCTTAAAACTGTTTGTAATGGAAAACTATTTTTCACAAACGTGTCTAAAGAGTATACAATTCTAGAGTAGACGTTACAGTGGAGAATCTGTTATTCTTTCCCAATAAACGCGTTTACGCTAAAACTATTATTTGCAGTGCAAACAGTTTAGAGCCAGATCAGACGCCGGGTAACCCGGCGTCTGATCAGGCTCCAAACTGTTTGCCACCAAGATAAACAATAATTATCAGAATTGTCCAAAAGTTGTTCTTTTCTACGTTTTAGTGCTTTGCGTTTGCGTACGTTTGCGTTTAAACGGGAAAGAATAACAGATTATCCACTGTAATCGTTCCCGTTTAAACGCAATTGCATTACAATGAAATGTAGAAAATTACAAGGTTTTTGTCAACTATTCCTTCTTATATAAGTGGCAAGCAGTTCGAAGCCGGCGTCTGAACATGCTCTAAACTGTTGGGCAAAGGAAATAGTATTTTTAGCGTAATCGCGTTTATTAGAAACTTCACATGTACGCACATACATGTAGCGTCTTATGCAAATACTTTCTATAATGAGTCAATGACTCTTGCGTGCAATTATTGCCATTTTATGAATATTTCAAAGTAAGATTTATTACCGTTTCTCTATTTCTACAAGCGGCTTATACTACCTTACCTCATAATTTAATAAAAGATAAACTTATACAACTTATTGAAAAGACTTTTGCCAGAGAAAGGAAACTATTTCTGGCGTGTAATACTGATCGTGCATTTTTTACAAATGACACGGTTAAGCATTACACTATGTGGACTTGCACCGATGTCTGTAAATCACTATCATTTCTTCTGGATAATATTTATGTACGTTTTGGGAGTACCATATACCGCCAAGTGATTGGTATCCCTATGGGTACAAACTGTGCGCCCCTTGTCGCAGACCTATTTTTGTACTGTTATGAGAGGGACTTTATGCTAAGTCTAAAACCTGATACACAGGCAGATATGATCGAAGCCTTTAACAACACATCGCGCTATCTAGATGATATATTTAATATAGACAACCCATTTTTTGATACGTTGTTTCCTTTTATTTACCCAAAAGAATTACGCCTTAATAAAACAAACGAGTCAAATTTATCGGCACCATTTTTAGATTTGGATCTTTTAATAAATAACGGTATTGTTTCTTCTAAGATTTACGATAAACGAGATGATTTTGATTTTAGTATTGTAAACTATCCTCATCTAGATGGCGATGTTCCCCGTTCTACATCTTACGGGGTTTATATTTCACAACTTATTCGTTTTGCTAGGGCTTGTACCTCTGTTGAGGACTTCCACATTCGTAATAAAACTATTACTGAAAAGCTTCTTAAACAGGGGTACAGATTTCATAAACTTCGTAAAACATTTTCTAAATTCTTTTATAGAAATCTTCCTCTCATTAACAAGTATAAATGTAACTTAAAGTCTTTTCTGCGGCAAGGTATTTCACATCCGGAGTTTTATGGTGATGTGATTTACAGACTTCGTAAGATTCTTGGACATATGCATTTTCAAAACCTATTTGTGAAACGTATTAGATTTTTCCTCAAAAAAGATTATGATCCAACTATATTGCTGCGCACTTCACGTTTGGTTATCGATCAATCTACAATTGATAACTATGCTTTCCTCTTTGGTTGTGCGACGACAGACAGGGCTTAGCACTACATGATGATGTATCTCTAAAGCCGTCCTTAACCGGGAGAGTTATGTCGGATTTTCGTGCTTTGGTTTTTCTCTCCCTCTCTGTCGTACCCTAAACCCTCCCATGTCTTACAGTTACTCGTGACTACAGACTATTCGCTTGAGTACAATTTGACCGTTGCCATAGTGGGTTATTTTTAACACGGGCTTGAATGTTTAATTCTTTCCCGTGTTACTAATAATCCTGTCAGAGAATTTTGTTAGATGTTTTACATGTATTTACTTACTGTGCTGGCGGTCTTTTTGATTGTAAGGTTGTGGAACAGGGTTTATATTTTATGTACACTGTTCGTCGTTATAGGTGAATATAGGAGATAAGTGTGAGGTTGGGCGCCCCTAAACCCAGGTTTAACCCCCCAGTGGTTGTTAATAGTTAATTAATTTATAATTGATTATTGATTGCTACTGACCGTACCAAGGCGGGCTCCTATGTTCACTTAGCTTTATGTTTGTCTTGCGTGTTGTTTTCTATTTAGTGTGTAGATGAAGGAATGGTATTGCGTGTGTGTGTGTGTGTGTGTGTGTGTGTGTGTTTGTTTGTTATGGTATGGCTGTGTGTGTGTTCTGCTTTAGAGATGGGTGTATTGTTTATGTTGCGTTTCCTGCTTGAGTCTTCTTTCGTATTTATTAGAATTAGTTTACCGACTAGAGACAAAATTAACGTCTGATTTACCTCTAGGTTTCGTAAAACATTGCACTGTCAGCATTTGGCAGTGAAAGATAAATAAGGATTACACGTTTCCTTTAAAAACTCGTAGGTTTGAAATAGATCTTCAAAATTTCAAATAAGTATTTTCTTTTAAGTATTGAACTTTTATTGTATTAGCTACATTTAACCCAAAACATGTACCCATTAGATACGCCCTTGCGCCTTTATTTTAATTTAATCAGTCCACTGCCTTTCCTCGAGTGCAATGGTTATTTGATTTAACAAGTCCATGGCCTTTCCCCCGAGTTAAATTGTTATTTGATTTAACCAGTTCACTGCCTTGCCCCGAGTCCAATGGTTTTTTTTATTAAACCAGCCGTCTACCTTGTCCCGAGTGCAATGGTTATTTGATTTAACCAGTCCACTGCCTTGCCCCGATTGCAATGGTTATTTGATTTAACAAGTCCACTGCCTTTCCCCGAGATGTAATTGTTATGTGATTTAACCAGTCCACTGCCTTGCCCCGAGTGCAATGGTTATTTGATTTTACAAGCCCACTGCCTTTCCCCGAGTCTAATTGTTATTTGATATACATGTAACAAGTCCACTGCCTTGCCCCGAATCCAATGGTTATTTGATTTAACAAGTCCACTGCCTTTCCCCGAGTGTAATTGTTATTTGATTTAACCAGTTCACTGCCTTGCCCCGAGTGCAATGGTTATTTGAATAAACCAGTCGTCTACCTTGCCCCGAGTGCAATGGTTAGTTGATTTAACAAGTCCACTGCCTTTCCCCGAGTGTAATTGTTATTTGATTTAACCAGTTCACTGCCTTGCCCCGAGTGCAATGGTTATTTGATTAAACCAGTCGTCTACATTGCCCCGAGTGCAATGGTTATTTGATTAATCAGTCCTCTGCCTTGCCCCGAGTGCAATGGTTATTTGATATAACCAGTCCACTGCCCTTTCCCCGAGGTGTAATTGTTATTTGATTTAACCAGTCCACTGCCTGTTCCCGAGTCCTATGGTTATTTGATTTAACAAGTCCACTGCCTTTCCCCGATAGTAATTGTTATTTGATTTAACCAGTCCACTGCCTTGCCCCGATTGCAATGGTTATTGGTGCATGCAGTTCGGGTCTGATCAGACACTGTGTCAGGCCGGGTCTGATAAGGATCAAACACCGTTTTATACTTATTTTAATATTTGTAAGTCAAAGTACCTGATTTATACGGGAAAAAAACACAGATACTACTTTTTCAAAGCAGATGACGTCATAATAGTGAAGGGTTGAAGCACTTAGAAAGTATGTGTAACAGTGGAGAATACGTTTTACAAACGCATATAAGTTTACGCTACATTTATTAATTTCATTGCAAACAGTTTAGACCCAGATCAGACGCCAAATTTCATTGTATCTGATCAGGTTCCAAACTGTTTTCCCTTCCGATTATATTGAATATTCAGAACCGATAGACAGTTCATTCATACTTCTTTAGACATGATATCTACCACACAATCTAATATCTAGAAATAACAGAGGACGACAATTTATAAGAAGATGATTTATTTGAATTGACAGGGTTTCTGGGTGAACAATTACTGAACACTTTCGCTGTTGTTACATCATATGCGCAGAAAAATGTCGTCTGCTTTAATTTTCAAATCAAAATAAATTATTTGGCAAGCTTATTGCAACACTTGATTTGTCAAAAAGTCTGACTCGGCGTCTGATGAGGAACCAACCTGTTTGCAAGTCTAAGCCGAGTCGCTCTCGGGGATTTAACTCACTTACCCCTAAAACTTTTAATGGAAAATTCCAATTCCAAAATTTAGAGTCTAGTCCATTTTTGACTATTTAGGGTTGATTTTAACAAAAAAATTTAAAATGACAAACAGTGTAGACCCTGATCAGAGGGCTCCCTAAGGAGCCCTCTGATCAGGGTCTACGCTGTTTGCACAGGACAAGTGTAATCCTCACAGGTACACTGTTTTGTAAATGAAGAGTATGCTGGTCGCTAGGGTTGATTGTTTTAATGAAGAATGATTGATCTCGGTTCGACTGTGTGTTACTCGGCGTCTGATAAGGAACCAAACTTAAAAGGAACGTAAATCTTAGTCGAGTGGCTCTAACGGTTTAATGGAGAATGATTGATCTGGGAAGATATTCATGTCTTCTTTGGATAATTCTGTCAGATTATCATACAGTGAAGAAAACGTTATTCTTTCCCTATAAACGCGTTTACGCTAAAACTATTATTTTCACTGCAAACAGTTTGGAGCCAGATCAGACGCCGGGTAACCCGGCGTCTGATCAGGCTCCAAACTGTTTGCCACCAAGATAAACAAGAATTATCATTATTGTCCAAAAGTTGTACTTTTCTACCTTTTAGTGTTTTGCGTTTGCGTACGTTTGCGTTTAAACGGGAAAGAATAACAGATTCTCCACTGTAACAGGACACATTGACCCACATCCAGTGGAATGAGGATTATATGTATATAGATAAGAGGGATGTTCATTAAACATTTCCCCGAAAACCGTTTCTTGTTAACGCAAAAGGTTCACAACAGTCCATTTGTATAGTAGATCTATATTGTACATCCCAATACACTACAGTGGAGAAAACGTAATTCTTTCCCAATTAACGCTTTTGCGCTAAAACTATTTTTTCCAATGCAAACAGTTTGGAGCCAGATCAGGCTCCAAACTGTTTGCCACTCAGATTAAAATGAATGGGTAGAATTATCAAAATGTTGTCCTGTTCTCCATTTTAGTGTGTTGCGTTTGCGTTTCATTTGCGTTTAAACGGGAAAGAATAACGTTTTCTCCACTGTATAAGAATACATCTTACACTATGCAGGGAAATGTTTTTTGTCGCTGGTTACCAGACACGAAACGTAAAGTATCTGGCCGTTAAGTATAATGGCTCTTTTATTTATAACACAGTCATTTTCTACACCGTTTTGCATCAATTGACGTTTTGACTCGTTGACAGGGAAAATACTCAAGTGGAGAAGACTTTTTTCTTTCCGAATAAACGCGTTTTCGCTAGAACTATTATTTCCAATGCAAACAGTTTGGAGCCAGACCAGACGCCGAGTAACCCGGCGTTTGATCAGGCTCCAAACTGTTTGCCACTGAGATGAAAAAAAAGTCAGAATTGTCAAAAATGTATTTTTCTACATTTCATGCGTTTGCATTTCGTTTGCGTTTAAACTGGAAAGAATAACATCCTCTCCATTGTAACTTAAAGCCATTCCCCTCCATACTCATCCTCTTACATTATCCAGTGTGCTACAGTGGAGAATCTGTTATTCTTTCACAATAAACGCGTTTACGCTAAATCTATTATTTGCAGTGCAATCAGTTTGGAGCCAGATCAGACGCCGGGTAACCCGGCGTCTGATCAGGCTCCAAACTGTTTTCCACCAAGATAAACAATCAGAGTTGTCCAAAAGTTGTACTTTTCCACGTTTTAGTGCTTTGCGTTTGCGTACGTTTGCGTTTAAACGGGAAAGAATAACAGATTCTCCACTGTACATTATCCAGTGTGCTAATTATTCAACTATTTGGAAGTATGAAAATGACTTAGATAGGATTACATGTATCACCCAGACGTTTCCATGTGAACGAAATCAGACAAACCACTATCCCTATAGTTACATGATTCTTCCCAAAGGAGGTTTAAATTGTATCAACTAAATATAGCATGCTCACAGTGGAGAAACGTTATTCTTTCCCAAATAAACGCGTTTACGATAAAACTATTATTTTCATTGCAAAACGTTAGCATCACGATCAGACACCGGGTAACCCGGCGTCTGACTAGGCTCCAACATTCGTGATCGTCAAAACGTTGTTATTTTCTACAATTTATTGTAATGCATTTACATTTAATTTGCGTTTAACCCTTTCAATCTCAATGACGCTTGTAAGCGCGATCCAAATTGTTTGACACTCGTTTTGTAATTTCTTAAGTCATACTGTCTTATTTTTAACTTTGAAACGGCATTGCAGACAGCAACATTAAAGCGACTCGCAACCAGATGGTGCATTAAAAATAGTAATTTGTAAATATGTGTCAAACACTTATATAAATGGTAAAGAATTAGTTTAGGATAAGAAATTCTGTTTAAAAAAATGTATTTCAATAAAAAAAAATATTGGTCTCTGGTGGGATTCGAACCCGGGGCCCCGGCATTGGCGGACAGAAGGCAAAATAGGGGAAACCGCTTAGACCAATGGACCACGGAACTATCCGTTTATCTCGGATCGATTTAACGTATTTCAATGTGTAGCTATCGAAAGTGCATACAACTTCGTAATTCGGCTCGTGTTTATGTCTAAGCCCGTGTAGAGAAGCAACGACAACAACTATACCGTCTACTAGTCGGTATAGAAAAACGATGGAAAATATCTAAAAATCTAAGATTCGGTGACGATTCTTGAGACTTTTTTTGGACTGATCATATTTTTTTAATGTCAGAAGCCAAATAATGCCACAAATTTGCTTTTATTTGAGTATTTTATTTTATTTTGACAAGTACACCATCCGGTTACGAGTCCCTTTATATTAAAGCAGACGACAATAAAACGGTGATAGGGTTAAAAATTACGAATATTTTAATCATGAAAGGGTTTAATGGGAAGTAATAACGTCTTCTCCACTGTAATGGTTTCAACTGGAAATACAAATGTACAGTGATAAATACGCTATTCCTACCCACTTTACGCGTTTCTTACGCATTTCTTAAGCGTTTCTTACGCTTTTATTATCCGTTACGTTAAACGCGTTTCCTAGCCGTTTAAAAGAGCCCGGATAAAAGGGTCATCACTTAGCCGACGGACCCCTTAGCCGAGACTGCATTGGTATAATCGTTTATTAACGCGTTTGAACGCGTTAAAACCGTTAGGCGTTAACCGTTCGTTAACCGTTCATTATGCGTTTCTTACGCATAGATTAGCGCGTAAATGGGTAGGAATAGCGTATACATGATACAGTCCAGAAGACGTTATTGTTTCCCGTTTAAACGCAAACGAAACGCAAAAGCATTACAATAAAACATAGAAAATGGTAACTTGTTGGCATTTCTGACTATTTATTTCAATTTGAGTGGCAAACAGTTTGGACCCTGATCAGACGCCGGGTTACCCGGCGTCTGATCAGGTTCCATACTGTTTGCAATGCAAATAATAGTTTTTGCGTAAACGCGTTTATTTGATCATATAACTCATACATGTATGTATGCAGTAAACCACTCTTATACAGTCCATTCCCTGATCAATCAGGGAATGGACTGTATAAGAGTGGTTTACTGCATACATATGAGTTATATGATTTACCTCCCTTTAATTCACAATATGCGCGTTTATTTGGTTAAGCATAACGTCTTCTTCACTGTACAAGCGCTCTATTAGGATTGTTTGACATCACCCCATTTGTTATTGGTTCGTACAGTGGAGAAGACGTTATTCTTTCACGTTATAACGAAACTAAACAGAAATGCAAAGGTCTAAAATGTGGAAAAATACAATCGTTTGAAAATTATGACGATACTGTATGTATATTATCTGAGATGAAAACACTTTCAAGTTGATTCCAGCCCATTTTTGACTAATTAAGGTTGTATATTTGTCAATGAATTGCAGTATGGCAAACAAAGCAGACCTTATTTGAGGGCTCCTTAACATTTATAACCTCTAATATGGGTGTTTGTAGATTGCATAGGACAAGAGTATTTTTTTCGCAAGTACACTGTTTGTAAATGAAGCATATAATATCATGTGTTTATGCGTGACTACTGCTCAAAGGGTTAGGACTCATGGCTGTTTAATGTAGAAGAGAAATAATGCTCCTAACGCCTGATCCATTGTATCTAATAGCACACTATGTACCCGGATAATCCTGATTGACTCCAGCGACCCTAACTCAGTGCCAACATGGCGGAAGTTTTACACGGTGTACATTTGCTTTTTAATAATTTCGCTATTGAAAGGTAGGTTAAGGTTGTATTATCTGTCGCTATCGACCAAGTATATACTCAATACCAAAGAACAACTGTTACATACATGTATATCCATCTTTGCGATTTAAGATGGAATGTAGAGGAACAAGGCCAAACATCCGATCAAAATATTTATAAAAAATCCTTAAAAATACTTACAGGCTTTATTTTCTATTGCTATTTTGTAGTTTGGAAGCAAAACGATACTACTTTGTATGCTCGCTTAAACTGTGTTTTTATCCCAATGCTTGTTGTCACAATGTACGTTCCTATGAGGGGAATGCAAGAAAATGGATAAAAACCTAACCGTCGAATAAAGAAAAACCGAACTCAGTGTAATACTAAGTGGATAAAAACCGAACTTAATCGTTAAACTCCTATGATAAACACCGAACCGACTAATATTCTATAGATATGAGTGAGTACACGTATTCAAAGAATTGAATCGGGCTATTTGTTATAGCTTTGGTTTTTTGGGTGTTGTAATTGAAGTACATGTAGTATTAGTTGTCGTGCATTTTGTCCTAGTTTCAATTTCAACGGTCATTTCGCCGACCTTTTCTTTCGCAGACCTTAATATAAATAGAAAAACGACTTCAGCTCTCTGTTCCAAACTGCAAGTAATGCCTCCGATACAGCTAGTAACACTCTGTCTGTAAATGATGCATGTTTTAATGCTCATGTATCTATTTTGGAAGTGAAAAATGCAATCAGTTCAGTAAATAAGGGAAAGTGGTATTGACAATATTCAAGTTGAAGTACTAAGAAATGATACAGTGGAGAATCTGTTATTCTTTCCCGTTTAAACGCAAACGTACGCAAACGCAAAGCACTAAAACGTAGAAAAGAACAACTTTTTGACAATTCTGATAATTCTTGTTTATCTTGGTGGCAAACAGTTTGGAGCCTGATCAGACGCCGGGTTACCCGGCGTCTGATCTGGCTCCAAACTGTTTGCACTGCAAATAATAGTTTTAGCGTAAACGCGTTTATTGGGAAAGAATAACAGATTCTCCACTGTATATCACTCTCTTTCCTTTATACAATGTTAAATATATGTTTTGATAATGGTATTCGTCCGTCGTTATGGAACAAATGCATTATTAATCCTATACCAAAGTCTTCCACATTAGACCGAAGGGACCCGCTGTTTTATAGGGTATTTAACTTGCCCCCGCTATGTATAACATTTATTGTTCCATTATAAACAGTAGATTAAGTGTGTGGTCAGAGGTAAACGGGAAAGTGTCAGATGAACAAAATGGGTTCAGAAAATGTCGTAGTACAACTGACCATATACTTAATCTTACAAGTATAATTGATACAAGAAAAAATTTCACGTAAATTCATAGTTTGTGCCTTTATAGATTTTAAAAAGGCATATGATACCATACATATATATATTTTACCAATTTTTATGGAACCGATTAGTTGATTTGGGGATAACAGGAAAATGATGCAAGCATTACAGTCTTTATATTTGTCAGTGAAATCATGTATAAGAGTAAATAGTTTTTATACAGACTGGATCGATGTAATTTGAGGCTTGAGACAGGGATATATTATTTCCCCTATTTTGTTTAATTTCTTTATCAATGATTTGTCTCTTTATCTGAAATTACTAGGTGTTGGTGTAAGTTTAGGAGAAGAGAAGGTGTGCATATTGTTATATGCAAATGATTTTGTGTTGATAGCAGACTCTGCTTATGATCTGCAGTTACTTCTAAATTCTTTAAACGACGGGTGTGTCTTGAATGGCATGACTGTTATTAATTCTAAGAGTAATGTTGTTCATTTTAGACCAAAGTCTGAGATGTGTACACAGTTTAACTTTATGTACGGTAATAACTCTATTGACATTGTTGATAGATATACTTATTTATGGGTTGTTCTACAGGACATTTAGATTACAATGTCACTGTTAAAGCAGTTGCTCAGAGTGCCGGTCGGGCTTTGGGCCTCTTAATAGCAAAATGCAAATAAATTGGCGGTGTACCATATAACGTCATTACTAAACTTTACGACTCTATCGTGTGGCTAGTTATCAAATACAGTGCTGCTATATGGGGGTTTAAAGCATATTCATGTTTCGAGAGCGTTCACAATAGAGCAATGCGATTTTTTCTTGGAGTAGGCAAGCATTCACCATGTGATGGAATATCCGGGGACATGGGTTGGAAACCTCCAATTGTCCGTTAATGGAAGTGCGTTTCTTTATATTGATCAAAACTTTCATGTATGAATTATATAAGGGTCAATAAACAAGTGGCACTCTGGGCATGTGGTAAGGCTGGTAACTCGTGTAAAAACTGCTTTTTTAATGTAAAGAAGTATTACGATGCTAATGAGTTCTCTTTGTTTACTAGTTTAACCTACCCTATTTTTCGTTCGTTTGCAAATGAGGTTGAGATTCGGACATTTAATGTCCATATCAACAGCTGCTAAAACAGGTTAAACAATACTGTGGGTCCTTCTTACCGTGGTCGTAACAACCTAAGCGTTTATAAATCTTTGAAAACGGAATTTTTACGCCGAATAATATTGTAAAATCATATTGCCACCCCGACATCGTTTGGCCTTTTGTAAATTCCGATTAAGGATCGCCCCTATTAGAATTGAAACTGACCGATACGAAGGTCTGCCAGAATATTTCCCTTTTGTGATGCAAATACCATCGAGAATGAAATACATGTATTATTGAATTATCCAATGTATATTGATATAAGACAAGACCGTTTTTTAAGAGCTCACGTTTTAAGTCTCATGTTTTATTCTCTATGTGACAATGATAAGTTCTGCTTTCTGTTTTCTAACCCAGATATGGTTCCGTTCTTGTGCCAAACCTGTTTTGCCATTATACAACACCGTCCGTTTTACAGTGTAAATAACGTTATATAATGTAAATAACGTCAATTTTGTTTTTGCAAACCGTCAGGAAATGACTATCTTTTTATGTGGTCTGTAATATATTTGCTAATCCTGTTCATTTTGATCTGATTAAAGGAACGTATGCTTTCGTAAAACCATTCATTAAGTAGTGCACAGTAGTGCCGGTTTTGTGTCTTTCAGTGTCTTAAAACTTGTTTTAGAGCAGCAGTTTTAGATTCTGATTAGCATCGGTATTTACAGTTTTATCTTAAATATGCACAGTATATGTACAGATACTCTTAAACGATAAGTGTAACAATATTTATTTATCTCTTATAACTCCAACTAGGAGTGGCATTACAATTCTGAGCAGTTGATATTGCAGCCGTGAAATGGTTGGACTAAAATGTCTTGTTTGGGGAACAGCGGCCATGGTCGCTGTTCGGAGAGAGTCGTTGTTCGGAGGGCCGTTGTAGGGAGGAATTGCTGTAATAAATGCAAACCTTGCTTGTACAAAACAGTTATTTCACTCGTTGCATGCTGCGGGCAAATTCGTTATAAATAATGCAAAATAACATTGTAAATTTCGTGCCTCATCTGTATAGAAATTCTTAGAACTGATACCATCTTCCAAAAGAAACAACCTGATACACAAATTCTCAGGATTTTCTGCGGGAATGTTTCCCTAAGGAGGTTTATAATTATATCAACTTAAATTATATGATTCAAGTGATGTTCGTTGGCACTTTGACATTCACCATTTTACAGTAGACAAAACGATATTCTTTCCCAATAAACGCGTTTGTGCTAAAAATGAATATTGTTATTTGCAAACAGTTTTGAGCCAGATCAGACGCCGAGTAACTCGGTGTCTGATCAGGCTCAAAACTGTTTGCTATTCCTATGAAAACTAACAGTTTGTGTTTTATTGCACTGTGTATGCGTTTTGTTTCGCTTAACGCTTTCGGCGCCAAATTATTCGGGAGAATTTTACCAATTCACTGCTTAATTGTCATCTGCTTTTATATTGCTGTCTGCAAGAATGTTTCAAAGTTTGTTTTAAGGTAGTATGACTGAAGTAATATCGATACGAGTGTCAAACAGTTTTGATCCTGATCAGACGCCGCGTATCGCGGCGTCTGTTCAGGATCCATACTGTTTAATGAATAAGCAAGAAGGACATCTCCAAAGCGTGCCAATTCAATACAAAAAAGACGAGGCCTTTCAAACGGAGTTGAGTTGGTTGTAAGAGATGTTTTGTGACAGGCGGTAGTTTAATGCAGGATAACATTCATGGAGAAAGGTCCTTTATGATAATTCTGCATGACCGTTGTCCTGCTTGAAGTCACAATCTCCAGACCACTTGATCAGTATTCGTTTTTGCAAATACATGTAAGAAATTATTATAAAAGGCTTTGGGGATTAAACACTTGTTAGTTTTTTAAGAGACGTCTGGTGCACTGGAGTTTGGTTAACAGAAATTTAATAGTTCTTATATAATTGCGTTAATTTCCATGTCTATAGAGAAATATGTCACGTCTTAGTAGAACAAAAGATAACCGATTTATTCTAAAGGCACTATACCGGCAGTAGACGTTATTCAATTCCGTTTAAAAGCAAACGAAACGCAAACCCATTGCAATAAAACGCAGAAAATGACAATATTTTTGATAATTCTGAATGTTCATCTTACATGTAATCGGAATGGCAAATAGTTTGGAGATTGATCAGATGCTGGGTTGACCGGCGTCTGAACTTACTCCAGACTGTTTGCATTATAAATAATAGTTTAAGCTCGTATGCACATTTGTTGGACAGAATAACGTCTTAAGACGTTTTTTCTCCAAATAAAGAAGCCATATTAGACGCAGTTTAACTTGACATCTGATCAGTCTTCATACAATGTACTGTTTGTAACTCAAAAAACAAAACACTCCAACCAATAACAATTATCATGTGTTTTTATTTCCGTCCAGTCTTACGGAAAAGGCCGAAGTGTTTCAAATGTGTGTGACCTTGATGCGATTCTAAATGAGTGTTCTTGACAGTTGGGTGGAAAAAAACATGACACTGTACTTAGTAGAAACATCAATACCAGAGAAATAGCCAGCCTATTTTAATACGGCCGAAACAAAAAGCTGGCCGAAGGCCAGCTTTTTGCGGAGGTCGCCTTTAGATAATGTGTATGCGTTGCGTGAATAAAACAAGGATAAAAAAAAAAAAATTTCATTATCTAATACTGCTTAAAAATTATCGCACAACGGGCGCCGCCATTGTTACTGAACATGATAAACTACTTCCGGATACCAAAGGAGTCTTAAAAAGAAGAGCTTTCTAGCACGGGGGGTAACTCTTATGAGCTCAAGATTCGGTATAAAACGCGGCCAGAAAACGGCGCTCTAACTCTCATACTTTGTTAGTAATATAAACTGCTTTTTTCTAATATTTCGACTTCTATGACCCTTTTCCAAAAAAAATCACATCAAAACACACTTATACTTTGTACGACCGAAACAAAAAGCTGGCAGCAGATTAGTGAATCGAGTTGACCTGCGGGCGATTCCAACATGGCCGCCATTGTTGTTCTCACGGCAACGGGCCATTTCGTACCCTCGCCTTTTCGCACCCTATTGTTTTGGTCAGTTCGTACCCTCGAAAAATTAAGTTGCTGTTCCATACCTTATTTTTTATACTTTGTAGAATCAGGTTTCGGCCGTATATAGGTTTTACCTATAGTTATATTATCTTATTATATATAAATATAGTCTTTGTGCATATTAAACCCTTCAGTCTCTGACTCCAATTACGAGTGCTATTTGCAAACAGTTGGGATCCAGACCAGGGACCGCGTCACGCGGTGTCTGATCAGGATCCAACCTTTTTTGACAGTTGTTTCAACATGTCTTTAGTCAACATGCTTTTAAATTTGGTTTTGATAAATCAAAGCAGACCATTGAATAACGTAAATGTCGGTCATGGCAGAGAAGAGGTTATGATATTTGACATAAGCAAGTGAACAGTGGAGAATCTGTTATTCTTTCCCGTTTAAACGCAAACGTACGCAAACGAAAAACACTAAAACGTAGAAAAGTACAACTTTTTGACAATTCTGATAATTCATCTTTATCTTGGTGGCAAACAGTTTGGAGCCTGATCAGACGCCGGGTTACCCGGCGTCTGATCTGGCTCCAAACTTTTCGCAGTGAAAATAATAGTTTTAGCATTAAACGCGTTTATTGGGAAAGAATAACGTTTTCTCCACTGTATATACAGTACATGTACTTTCGTTTCCCACTACATCAAAATCAATTAACTGCATGTACAAATACAGCGCCCCTCTCTACAACGATACCAACTGAGGGACAAAAAGTGTGTGCGTTGTTCGGAAGGAGTCGTTATAGGGAAATAAATTGGCTTACATTTGCAAACAGCTTGAATCCAGATCAGACGCCGCGTAACGCGGCGTCTGATCTGGATTCAAGCTGTTTGTCACTCGTCATTAACTTTGATTCTCTGTCAACATGTCCATTATGTAACTTTGAGAAAAACAGCAAACAACTTTGAGCAGACGATATTGCAGCAGTAAAAGCGTTAGACATAATTGTCCAGTTTAGGGAACTATGCCGAGGGTCGTTGTCAGGAGGGAGTCGTTGTTTGGAGGGAACACTGTACAGTCAAATCTGTATTAAGCGACCACTTAATGATGTTGTTTTGAGGTATTAAAGACAGATGACCGCTCAATGCAGGGCAAATGTCATGCAAAAGGTTCCCATAGAAGTAATCTGCGTGAATATGTACAGTGGAGAATCTGTTATTCTTTCCCGTTTAAACGCAAACGTACGCAAACGCAAAGCACTAAAACGTAGAAAAGTACAACTTTTTGACAATTCTGATAATTCATCTTTATCTTGGTGGCAAACAGTTTGGAGCCTGATCAGACGCCGGGTTACCCGGCGTCTGATCTGGCTCCAAACTGTTTGCAGTGAAAATAATAGTTTTAGCGTAAACGCGTTTATTGGGAAAGAATAACGTTTTCTCCACTGTACCTGCACTAAGCTGTCACCTGTCATAAATACAAAACAAGTTTGGTTATTTTAGTTGTCGTTTATCACAGGTCTGGCTGTACACATCCCTAAACTTGCCCATTGAATAAGAGTTTTGATTAACCCTTTCAACCCTACAACCCTCTGTAGAGATTACTGATTACATATGCAAACAGTGTAGACCCTGATCAGAGGACTCCTATAGGAGTCATCTGATCAGGGTATGCACTGTTTGATATTTTCATTGGTTTTTGTTGTTTTACCAAAAATGTAACAGTAGACTTGTTCAAAATATCTGATACTAGAAGAGTCCAAAAGGATAATAAATACACACAAGAGAAATTTAGGATTAGACTTTATTAGTGTGGATTCGCCTTTACATTTTATTAAATGCATTTTTCTGCTTTACAGAATGGACATAATTCCAGACCCGAGGTGTTTGATCTGAACAGATTGGATTCTGTTGTTTTAGAGGTAAATGTGTTTTTCTTAAAAAATCAAACCCTGACTATATTGAGAGTCGCCATCCTTGAGCGACTTCACATGGAACTATATCCGATCTATAGTCGTCTATTGTGACTATAGATCCAACAGAACACCGGTTGGTTCGACCCACAGACGGACTATACTCAGTTTTCATTGGTTCGAAAAACGGTGTTCTTTTGCCGACCTTAATGCGCATGCGCCGGTCGCAATTTTGCCTGACGAGAGATTCGAAGTATAGTTTCACGTGAAGTCGCCCCTTGTTAAACATCAAGGTCAGGACTTAACAACTGGCAGTGTTAGTACATGTACAGACTTTCCCTTTATTGCCAATGTTTTTACCATTATCATTTCTCAAAATGCACCAATCGATCTTTCCGTCAAAATTTAGTATTTTTGTCTGTTATTGCAGTCGCAAAAGAGACATATGTTTCTTTTCACCAAATAATTACTGGTTTAACAAAAACCTTTTTTGAATTGTGTCGAAGGCTTCTAATAAATATCGAATAATTACCTCTCATAGTAGAAAGTTTGAAAAAAATAGTTGTTTTAAAGTTGTCGAGAGGTCAGCTATGTAAACGTTATACACAAGACACTGACAAGCTTAAATCTTTCACGCTCAATGACGTTTAAAAGCGCGTTTGCAAACAGTATGGATCCTAGTCAGATGCCGCGTAACGCGGCGTCTGATCAGGATCCAAACTGTTTGGCACTCGTTTTGAAATTTAATCAGTCATACTGCCTTATTTTTTAAATTTTGAAACGACATTGCAGACAACAAAATTGAAGCAGGCGACAATCAAACGGTGAAGGGGTAAATATTTCACGAAAGGGATACATCTAATAGACGCATCTGGGGCCCGTTTCATAAAACTTCTTACGACAACATTTGTCGTAAGTCAGATTATAAAAGTACCAATTATTATTTATTTCTCCATCTAATCCTGTCTTGTGACATCTTTTTGGAATCGTCTTGAAAAGACGATTCCAAAAAGATGTCACAAGACAGGATTTGATAGAGAAATCACAATTTAAATGTATTTTAAAGTTTTGACTTACGACAACATTTGTCGTAAGAAGTTTTATGAAACGGGCCCCTGAGTCGCAACTGGATATTTTGACAAAAGAAAGATACAGACGAGGGACAAATAGTTTGAATCCAGATCAGACGCCGCCGTGTTTGCAAATGTATTATAAGGTTCTAAATTGCCCCTCCTATAACAGTTCCCTCCGAAAAACACCCACAATCTTTGTCTTGGAAATTGGTGTTAAGAGGTATAGTACTGTATAACTGTAGTTAAGATTCATTGAATGTCAAATCTCCTAAATGAGATCGGGCCAGCCATTTAATATTTATACTGGTAACTGAGCGATCGATCACTCTCGTCAACTAACGGTTCGTACCAAACCTTGCTCGAGCACAGTTCGTAACGGACCGTCAGTTGACGAAAATACCTAATTTCATTGGGGATATTCAATCTGAGTACTCATGCAATTATTTTGTATTAAATTCAATTTAATTAGTACAGTGGAGAATCTGTTATTCTTTCCCAATAAACGCGTTTACGCTTAAACTATTATTTGCAGTGCAAACAGTTTGGAGCCAGATCAGACGCCGGGTAACCCGGCCTCTGATCAGGCTCCAAACTGTTTGCCACCAAGATAAACAAGAATTATCAGAATTGTCCAAAAGTTGTTCTTTTCTACGTTTTAGTGCTTTGCGTTTGCGTACGTTTGCGTTTAAACGGGAAAGAATAACAGATTCTCCACTGTACAGTGTAGAAGACGCTATTCTGTCCCGTTAAATGCAAACAACACGCAAAGGATGTGCAATAAGACGCAGAAAAGGACACTTTTATGTCAATTCTGACTATTTGTTTTAATCTGAGTGGCAAACAGTTTTGAACCTGATCAGACGCCGGGTAATCAGGCGTCTAATCTGGCTCCAAACTGTTTGCACTGGACATAATAATTTTAGCGTAAACCAGTTTATTTGGAAAGAATAACTTCTTCTCCACTGTGCATGTGCTATTTCAACTAAAAACCCCATTTTAAATCTGCTGCATATTCGGAAGAAGGAAATGAATGTCCCTTTATCTCATAGCCTGTCTCTAGTGTTTAAGACATGTGACCACTTAAGCAGGTTGAAAGTAAAGCAGAATGTGCCTTAAGGCACATTCTGATTTACCTTCAGTCTGCTTTGAGCTAAAATCTGCTAGGTTATATAAACTATTTGTAATGGTTATTGTTCATGAAGATATAAACTGGAACTATTTTCTTCAACTTAGGAATAAATTAAATACGCTAAACGTCGCTTCTATGGGGGAAAGGGTTAAAATCAACTCATCTTTTTATCTACTTTCAGGACACCAATCGTATACGCCGTTTTTCTGGACAAGGTTCCTTCGATATTGCTATCCGAGGATCTGCTTCGCTCCAGTCCCTAGAGCAAAACGATAACGAGCTAAGATCTGACACGCCGTCACCAAGACGAACAAGCTACTCGCCACCATCATTTACTACCGTAGTTCAGTGTAATTATTCTGATTCAGGGCAGAGAGTACATAGTTTGACTAATTTGCCAGGGACATTATCAGAGCACGAAACAAATTCGCCTGAAGCAGTCCAATTATCTAACTTACATGATGATCATCATTTCAGTCATAATTCTTGTAGTAGCTTAAGCAGTATTGACGACGACTGTCGGCGTGATACGTTTCCGTCAAATTCTGTGCTGGAAGAATATCCAGATCAAAATACGCAGCTTATGAGTGACCATGTTGATAATTACCTAGCAGATAATTCGCCTCCGACTTTTACCTCAACTAACGGATATGATGCCATCGATACAGTTTCTCACACTAACAGTGCTAATTTTTCAAACAACGAATATTTTAGCCATGCACAACCACAAAATGTTGGGGACACAGATGTGCACAGACAATTAAATTGCAATATGGCCGATTGTTCACAGCGAGATGAATTGTTTCCATGTCGAAAGAATTACGACGATATCAACCCCAACTATCCACCACCATCATATGCAGAGTGTATCCAAAATGAGGACAGATTCAGTATAAAACCGGGCTAAAAATATATACATGGCCCATCAAATAATCGTTTGATTTTTACATGTGCATCTGAATGATATTGTGGTTAACCGGACCTTGCCAAGCGAGACTTTGATAATATTTGCAAACAGTTTGGATCAAAGTCAGACGCCAAGCGGCGTCAGATCTGGAGCCAACCTGTTTCACTGGCACCAGAGTCATAAACTTATTATGTGTATGTGTTTACTTTATCTATACGTCTACAGATAAGAAGGTATATAGAACTATATAATCTAACTCTTCACAGGTCTGTAGACTATAGTAAGGCGTTTTTGTTATGTTTTTTAACTGTATCTACCGGTCAGTAATGTCTATTATATGAAGGGGGAAGTATGTGGTCAGTATCTAGATCTATAATATTCTATCTAAATCCTATTTATTCCGTCCTGTTAGCAAAGTCTAATGTATTGGAATGGAATTACAATTCTTAAAAAAAAAATGTTTATCTGAGTTGACTCGATGCCGCTATACCAACAGTGTGCGGACTCCTACTGTACCCTCACCGGAAGTCGGTAGCTATTAGGGATACAGTTTCGCCAATTAGGCATACATACGTGTTATTTGCGTTGTACAATTGCTGATATATTCGTTTTTCTGAACGATTTCCAGTTTAATAATTGTCAAAACTGTCTAACCAAAAAACACATTGATGTATCTAAAGGAAAATGGTCAAATTATTGCTTGGAATGGCTCGTATTGAAAACATGCACTGTCAGCTTAATAGCCGATATATTTTCAGCAATGTATGCCTAATCGAAAACGCACTGTGCCATAATTGCATATACTTTTCTAAAATAATTTGGTAATCGTACAGCTTGCTTTGATGCAATTTTGATGAACATGGCTGTCAAAGGGTTTTAGACATCAAGTATTTTGTTCTGCTACATCTTCCAAAGTGGACCTTTCTTGAATTTCTGTCAAAACATGCACTCAATTCCCTTTCTTGGTCTGAAGTATACACGAGCAGCTGTCTGTTTTGGTTTCAATGGTGTTGATGTAATTTTTTGTATTGTTATGCCCCAGAATATATGATTTTGGAGCATATAGATTTTGCTCTGTCTGTTTGTCTGTTTGTTTGTCCGTTTGTCGGCCTGTCTTGTGTCAAAAATCTTAACATTGGCTATAACTCTTTCATTATTGCACATATGCCTTTTATACGAGGACATTTTTAAGTAGTGACAATTGATCAGTAACTTCAATATAATAAGTGCAAAAGCATGTGTATTTATTCTTTAAAGGGCAAATCTTTGCTGAAACGATGGTAAAACACACGACAATAAGATCACATAAGTCGATAAGTCACAACACATGACCCTTACTTGAGGACACTAGACCTTTTTTGTGTATTGCAGAAGTACTTTTGAAACAACATTTGATACTATAATTATCATTTCGGCTTTATTATTTTAATAAATTTATGAAACTTCTGTCAAGTAATATCAGACAGTTATGCACGCATTTCACAGTACTTAAAAATATAAAAATTATTTAATAAAATAAGATAAATAATAAATAATAATAATAATAAATAAAATAAATAAATAAATAAAAAACTTTAAAAATACTCAATTTTTACTTTAAACCAGGCAATAATTGAAGTCATTGTCTTTTGAAGTATATTCGTATGTTTCAAAATAAGTCAGATAACCCTTTATTTACATTAAAAAAGAGGCACAAACTGATATATTAAAACATTTAAAAAAAACTTTTTTTTTAAAGAAGTTATTACACCAAAAAATCATGTATGACAAGTGCTTTGTTCTAGTGTACTGAAGTAAGGATCATTTAGGTTCATGTTGTGACTTATCGACCTATGTGATCTTATCGTGCGTTACACCATCATGTCGGCAAAAAAGTGCTCTTTAAAATGATATATACACATGGATTTTGCACTTATCATATTGAAGTTACTGATCATTTGCCACTATTTAAAAAATGCCCCTCGTATTTGGCATGTGTCTTCCCTGTATCAAGACCGTTCCAACAATACACACTTTTATTACCTTGTGACCTTGACCTTCGACCTACTTTTGTAAAAATCTTTAAAAGTCTATACTTTTGAACCAGTAGGCCTATTGAGCTTCCATACTTTGTATGTAGATTGTATCCTCCTTGTGTTAAGACTTTTCCAACTATGTCAATATAGTTTTACCTTGCGATCTTCACTTTTGACCTACTTTTGCAAATAAGCATTACATTTCCGAACACGATGCTTGCTAGGGGTATTTGTGTTTCACAAACACATTGCTTTTCATCTTTGTTGTCATAAAATGGAGACCAAATTGATAACCAGCGGCGCCAAGCCAGACTAGGCCCTTTGGAGTTATGGCCCTTGAATTCCTAAAAAGGATGCTTTCATGGCGATTCACGACGGTTTCCGCTCTCTAACTCGAACAGTTTTATAGGATAGTCTGGATTCACCTCCCTGTGCCATCAGGGGCACCCGTGTATCTCATACACGCTTCTTGTTTTGTCTTGTGACGCAAATGTATCTTTAAAATATAGGCATGACGAAATTTCAATCTTATATTCTGCCGACATCTTTTTATGGGGAAATCAACTTGTTTTCCACGAAAATTACTGAAGGTAAAGTCTGATATATTTTTATTTGAAGAAGAATGTGTTCCCTCCTACATGTGTTTTCATTTCTTCTCTGATAACGTTGTTTGAATGATTGTAGACAGCGTGGTTGATAGTTTCTCCGAATGACAATGAAGAAAAACTGCAGTTATTGCACAGCCATTTATCCATGTCTCAATGAAATAACTAGATACGTGAAATCGGAATTGTGTGATTAGGCATACAGTCGTTTTATCAAATTTGCGATTAGCATACAGAAATTAGCGATTAATCATACAGTTTGGTCAATATACACATACATGTATGCTCTACACAAAAAGCTTTCGATTTCGACTATTTGCAAGAAAACGGAAGACAGCGTCTGGTTTTTATGTATAAAAATGGTAAATTCGGCGATTAGCCGTTTCAAAATTTGCATTATTGCCCCAGATTGTTGGAAAATCTATAAAATATCTCAGTTTTTCTACAAGCGATGAGGAGCGACCCAAAGTTTGGTATGTTTTTAAGAAGTAAAACGTGCGTTAAATTTATACTTGACACTCGACTAATCCCGAATACCATTGTTAGATCTAATATAATGCAAAGTAACTTACATTTCCTTGTAAAAGAGAAATAATCCAGTTGTTTTAGCTTCAATTGGCAACACAATAACACGTCTGTATGCCTAATTGGCGAAACTGTATCCCTAATAGCTACCGACTTCCGGAGTGTGATACCGGTCTGCTAGATGTATCAATAAGTATAATATCAATTAGGTCTAGATTCTAGATCTATATGTAAAAGATTTTTCCCAACCGATTAGCAATGTCTATGCTATTGGAGTGAAAATGAAAAAAATAAAAAAATAAAAAATCTATATGGGTTGACTATGGGCATCTACTGGTCTGCCTATCTACTATTATAAGACCATGGTGTGTAACCAATTCTACACCGTGTCACTTCAACCACACGAATTACTATCTAAAACGCATTCAATCGAAAACAAATCTTTTGCAGTCCATAGATAAGATATTTTTCTATCCAAAATACATTTATTCGATGGCTGATTTGAATACGTAACTTCAAAAATCAAGATTGAAATCGGTATTTTAAATTACAGGGTTTTCCTCCACCCCCTAGTCGAAACTCAGCGTCAATATATCAGGGACAGCTTCTAGTAAGGGTGTAATTTCAGCCATGGAACATGTAGGTCCCGCGGGTGTGGGGTGGAGAAGGTAGATGACTGCTACCCTAGGGCTGTGTTCATTCTGTATATGTTATGGGTCTAATTTTTAGTTCCGGGGTTGTACCGTTGACCAATGCCTGTCTGGTGGATCTTTGATGGTAGGGATACAACTCTGATCTCTTTTGAAACCAGCTGGCGGGGTCTGCGGTACAATTCTTGGACAGCTTTCACCATTTTTAATAATGTTATTGATCTTCTATAGAGTTTTTAGTTATGGTCGCATGCTATTTTTCCTAGTTATGTTACATTAGATGGCCTGCATTGGGCGCTCTGCTATTATTTCTATTGGTCGGCAATCTTTAGCCGGTTTGTTCATTGCTGATTGATGGGGGTAGTGTGATCGCCATTTGGGGGCTGTCTTTTGTATGTTTATTCATGTTTATGTTAGATCTAATTATAGTTATTTGTGTTTTGTCGATGACCTGCTTTTGGCGCTCTACCATTATTCATATCAGTCGGCAATACTTAGTCGGTCGGTTCATTGCTGATTGATGGGGGTAATGTGATCGCCGTTTTGGGGGACTGTCTTTTTTATATGTTTATTCATGTTTTTATTCAGATCTAATTGTAGTTATTTTGTCTTTTCTAGATTTGTAGGTACATATATGTTATTTCATGTAAAGCGCTTTTGAACGCACAATCCCTGTGTGAAAAGAGCGCTATATAAATCTGGTATAATAATAATAATAATATCTAAAAATAATATTTTTTTTCGTTATTCAAATCCCATACAGTAGACATTGCTAACGTTTGGGGGAAAATCTTATAGATCAAGAATCCATATAGATCTAATAGATCTTATACTAAAATATAGCAGACCGGTATATGTATCTAGGCATATCTAGAGTCAACTCACTTTTAAAAAAAATAAAATATTTCCATTCCCATACAAAAGACATTGCTAACCGACCGGAAAAAATAGGTTCTAGATCCAGAATCTAGTAGATAGATACTATAGAGTGTACACATCAAGATTTCCCCCTTCATATAGTAGACATTACTTACCGGTAGATACATTTCAAACCACTGTGAGAGTCATGGACTTATTATGTCTCTGGGTGTACTGTATATATACCTCTCTAGATGTATAAGAAATAAAAATGCATCTAAATGTAAACACATATTATATAAGTCCATGACTCTGGTGCCAGTGACCATATTCAGCTTAAAAAGATAACATATTTGATATTTTTCGCAGACGATATATTTGAAGCAATGTTCAGCAATGTACAGCCGAGGGTCATAAGTCTTTCCCCAAAACATGGCGCCGATATCGGTACCGCGTATGGCCGCGTTAGAAAAACTTTAATAGCGCCGCGATTTAGTTACTCTAGTAGGAAGATTGAAATTTCAACACAGTGAATTTTATGATTACACCGATATCTTCTTCATTTTTTGTAAACAAATAATATTGATTTGTTTCGATCGTCTGCTACGTTACATATCAAGTGTAAAACGCAAGGAATTGACACACTAGCAGAAAAACTCTATCCGTCATTTAATTAAGGACTCTCAAGGTGCTCACAAAAGTAAACGATCGGTAAACATCGATAGATCTACCATTTCAAATTTTATAAAGAGATTTCGAGAGTGAGGGAACACCGAAAACAAGATTCGAAGTGGGAGGGTATGAGAGACAACGTAAAACCATGCCGACCCACCCCATATTGTAAAGCATCTGTTGTGTTCACGGGCTGTTTAACATATGATGGAGTTGGAACCCTGACACCAGTTGATGGTAATATCGATTCCGAGAAATATATTTAATATCTACACACAAATTTATGACCATGTATGGCTAAAAAGCTCTAAAATAAGCCCTACAGTGTCCACGATTACTATGCTACTCAGCATAAAACTAGACTCGCCATCAAAGGGTGAAGGAACGATAATATGCGGACAATGGTTCGATCAGACAAAAGCCCAGACTTGAATATAATAAAAAATGTGTGGAACTGTTTGAAAACTAACTTGTGCAAGCGTGCAGTGAATATCAAAATTAAGGATGAGCTTATCAGACATGTTCTTGGCATTTGGGATCGTTACAGTCAGGCCTATGTACAATCACTTTATTAGAGTATTTCAAGAAGAATTTGGTATATTCTGACAGAAAATGGGTCTATTTCAAAATACTGAAAGTTTCAGGTAAGTTGGAGTTGCCGTTTTGAGTTGGTTGATGTTTAAAGTTTGCATGCGTTTAGGGTAGAGAACAAAACGGCGGCCATTTTGGGGAAAGACTTATGAGCCTCGGCTATAGTATGTTGAAAGTTAAGATTAAGTATTAGCAACTGCCAATGTACACAATGTAATCAGTTCGATGCCTTATCAGACGCCGGGGAACCCGGCGTCCCATCAGGCTCCAAACCGTTTGCCACTCATACATGTACATGTATTAAGGTGAATACAAAGAATTGTAAAAAAACCGTAATTTTGTACATTTTATTGCATTGCGTTTTGTTTCTAAAATTGACAATCTTAACATTATTTAAACGGTGTGAAGACTCTTCTTCTTGTTAATGTTACAAATCTACAGTTAAAACTCGTGTAATAGCAAATAAAACGCACTCCAATAACATGTAGAAAATCACAACAATTCGACCATTCCGAATATTCATTTTAATCTAAAGGGCACAGTTTCTTTCAAACGCGTTTAAAGGAAATTTATAACTACATGTAATACATAATTCTTATTCCATAGGCAAGCTGAAATTCAATTTTGATGAAGTTTCGACAGACGAATTATTGATACATGTAAGGTCGACTTTACGGAGTCGCCTACGGCAGTGGGAAGGTTATATTTTGTCGAATAAATGATATAATCACAGGTGTTTGAGGCATCTGATTGGCCGAGAGCTCCACGCTATGTGCTAAATTTTGTTTATGTGGGAAATAACTTTGACTTTCTCATTGATTCACCACCATTCCTAGATAACATAACCAGTCGTTACCAGACAACAGCGAGATCGAAAACTGTCATTTGAAGTTTCTTAATACTAACTGACTCTAGTACTAAAATCTGTCGAATATTATATAAATATGCACATGACAATGTATAAATATTCAATGTATAAATGAGTTTTACTAATACAAACAAAGAAATCAAGTGTGTATTTGTGAGTGTAATTTTGTATAACTATATGCGTTATGCATAAACGTTGGAGGGGAGACAATTCTTAAGTACATTTCTCTTTTCTAAATATGTATTATCTTCCTTGATATAAACGTTTTACTTATCTTTTTGTATATTCAACGTAAAATTAAGGTTGATGATCCATAGGTTTAATATAGGCATTCTATGGAGAGCGATCGGTCATTCTCGTCAACTGGCGACTTGCTTTAGCATTGTTCGGAACGGTTCGTCATTTGACGAAACTTGCTGATCGCGGTTAGTAGAAAACCGATTCGGGTCCGACTTTATTAGGGGCCTCAGCCATAAAATAATCACTTCAGTTTCAACAACATGTTCTTAACTCTTTCGCTGCCTAGTTTTATCGTCTGCTTTAACCCTTTGCCTGCTGGTCGCGACTTTATTTATTTTTGCAAACAGTTTAGATCCAGATCAGACGCCGCGAAACGCGGCATCTGATCTGGATCCAAACTGTTTGACACTCGTCTTTAGGTTTCTTTACTTAAAAAAGGCATATATCTATATTTAACAACCTTTGCAGACGACAATTACGAAGCAGACGACATCACCGCAGGATAAGGGTTAACCCTGTTAACGCCAAAATACCGTCTCCATTAGTAGTGTAGTCTATTATATTTTTCTAATGTCAGATTTAGAGCTGCTTTGACTGAAAACATGTCGATGCGGGTGTCAAACAGTTCGGATCCTGATCAGACGCCGCGTTACGTCTGATCAGGATCTAAGCTGTTTGCAAAATCGCCGTTGGCAGAGGAATAGTTAATTGTTTTCTTACACAGTGGAGAAGACGTTATTCTTTCCCAATAAACGCGTTTACGCTAAAACTATTATTTTCACTACAAACAGTTTGGAGCCAGATCAGACGCCAGGTAACCCGGCGTCTGATCAGGATCAAAACTGTTTGCCACCGATATAAAAATGAATTATCAGAATTGTCCAAATGTTGCACTTTTCTACGTTTTAGTGCTTTGCGTTTGCGTACGTTTGCGTTTATAAACGGGAAAGAATAACAAATTCTCCACTGTACACAGTGGAGAACACGATGTTTTTTCCCCAATAAACGAGTTTGTGCTAAAGCAGTTATTTCTAGTGCAAAACAATAGCCGGGTAGCCAGCATTTTCAAGAAATTGTCAATGTCTACCCTTTCAGTGCCGAAGTTGCAAACGGTCGACTTTGCAAACAGTAACGCGGCGTCTGTTCGGGATTCAAACTGTTTGACACTCGTATCGACAGTTCTTAAGTCATGCTACATTGAATCTGTCTTGAAACAATCTTGTCATCATGAAAAATGAAGCAGACGACAATGAAGCGGTCAAAGGGGTAAAACCCTCACGATTAGCAGAAAGGATAAATGCGTTGCTTTTAATGACGTTTAAATTGAAGGGAAACAAAGCTTCTCCATTATACATGTATATTTCATATTACATGTATATTCAAATTACCCAAAATGTAATTATGTTTCGTGGCGTCTGATCAGGATCTAAACTGTTTGACACTTGTTTTGAAATTTCTCCAGTCATACCATACCGCCTTATTTTTTAACATTGAAACGACATTGCAGACAACAGAATTGAAGCAGATGGCAATGAAACGGTGAAGGGGTGAACTTCTCCCGAATAATTTGATCATGAAAGGGTTAAACAATCCACTGCTTTATGCCGAGAATACAGTGGAGAATGTGTTATTCTTTCCCAATAAACGCGTTTACGCTAAAACTATTATTTACAGTGCAAACAGTTTGGAGCCAGTTCAGACGCCGGGTAACCCGGCGTCTGATCAGGCTCCAAACTGTTTGCCACCAAGATAAACATAATTATCAGAATTGTCCAAAAGTTGTTCTTTTCTACGTTTTAGTGCTTTGCGTTTGCGTACGTTTGCGTTTAAACGGGAAAGAATAACAGATTCTCCACTGTAATAGCTATTTGCAAATAGTTTGGCTTCTGATTAAATGTCACCTGACGCAGCATCCTTTCAGGGTCAAAACGATCTGACTCTCAGTTCATTAAAAGTCAAAATATCTAAATTCTTAACTTGGGAAATGAATCTCTTATTTTTTCCCGTTTAAACGCAAACGTACGCAAATGCAAAACACTAAAACGTAGAAAAGTACAACTTTTTGACAATTCTGATAATTCATCTTTATCTTGGTGGCAAACAGTTTGGAGCCTGATCAGACGCCGGGTTACCCGGCGTCTGATCTGGCTCCAAACTGTTTGCACTGCAAATAATAGCTTTAGCGTAAACGCGTTTATTGGGAAAGAATAACGTTTTCTCCACTGTAGCGGAAGCGTGTCTTTTTTTCTTTATGTTTAAACAAGCTCAATAAATGGTGACAAGTGAATATGGTCTTTGCTTGTGTTTGTCATTTCCATAAAAACACTTCATTGATGAACCATTTGGATTACTAAAGAAAAGCAGTGGCACAGTTAAGAGCCCAAAAGGCATGCATTTCAGAAATGAATTAAAAGGTGTCTTCTTCGTTACTATTATTATATTACGCACCAACCTGCCTTGAAATATTTCATAGCAATTCGTTATTTTAAAACAGGTATATTGGTGTTTGATTAGGATGTTAACTCCTTAAACGACGCATTCGCATAAAGCTAACTTTGCAAACAGTGGATCCATATCCGACGTCATTTGACGCAGCGTCTGATCAGGATCCAAACTGTTTGACAAACGTGTCGATATTTCTGAAACCATACTACCTTAAACTAACTTCGGAATGATATTGCAGACAACACTACTGATACAGAAAACAATATGGAGGTGAAGGGGTAAAATCCAATAATTAATTTGGCGCTGGAAGGGTAAATACATGTAGTACAAATGTACGACACTCGAATCAATCCGTATTTCACTGCTATTAGCGAAAATAATTAGACTTTTTAAAAGGTTTGAATCCTGATCAAGCACAAGTTTAAAAACAAGAGCTGTCGGAGAACAGCAAAGCTCGCCTAACTAAACCTTTCTTAAATAGGTAACTATATATAGAAAAGTGTATCAGTACATTGATATTCAAGCCACAGGGAACCTCCATTCCAAAAATCAGCTTATAAATGCAAATATGTCATGTAGTATAAGTGCATTCCAACACTTACTCCATATCTAACTATGAAAGTTCAGTCCCAAAGCTCTAATACCACAACAGGTAAAATTTTGACTAAATTTAAACTTTTTTTTTAATTTTAATAACGAAACATCAATGTTCAACCCACAGGTCACCTCCATTCCAAATATCAGCTTCCTAATACAAATATTTCATGTAGTATTAGTGCATTACAACACTTACCCCAAAACTTTAACCATGAGAAATCAGCCGAAAAACCTAAGTCCACAATAGGTGCAATATTGATTAAATTTAACTTTTTATTTTAAATTTAACTACGTAACATCTATGTTCAACCAACAGGGCACCTCCATTCCAAATTTCAGCTTCCTAATACAATTATTTCATGTAGTATTAGTGCATTACAACACTCACCTTAAAACTTTAACCATGAGAAATCACCCGAAAAACCTAAGTCCACAAAAGGTGACATTTTGACTAAATTTAACTTTTTTTAAAATTTTAACTACACAACATCAATTTACCGCCGACGCCGGGGTGATTCCATAAGCCCCCCCCCCATTCTCCGAATAGGCGAGCTAATAAACGCGTTTATTGGGAACGAATAACGTCATTTATACTGTAACAAAATTTTACCTTATTTACTGTTAAGCCCGTACAGTGGGAAAGGTGTTTTCTTTCCTATTTAAACGCAAACGAGACGCAAAACATTGCTATAACAAGAGCTGTCGGAGAACAGCAAAGCTCGCCTAACTAAACCTTTCTTAAATAGGTAAGTATCAATAGAAAAGTGTATCAGTACATTGATATTCAAGCCACAGGGAACCTCCATTCCAAATATCAGCTTATAAATGCAAATATGTCATGTAGTATAAGTGCATTCCAACACTTACTCCATAACTAACTTTGAAATTTCAGTCCCAAAACTCTAAGTCCACAACAGGTAAAATTTTGACTAAATTTAACTTTTTTTTTAAATTTAAACTACGCAACATCAATGTTCAACCCACAGGGCACCTCCATTCCAAATATCAGCTTCCTATTACAAATATGTATGTAGTAATAGTGCATTACAACACTTACCCCGAAACTTTAACCATGAGAACTCACCCGAAAAAACCTAAGTCAACAAAAGGTAAAATTTTGACTAAGTTTAACTTTTTTTTTAATTTTACCTACGTAATATCAATGTTCCACCCACAGGGCACATCCATTCTAAATATCAGCTTCCTAATACAAATATTTCATGTAGTATTTGTGCATTACAACAATTACCCCAAAACTTTAACCATGAGAAATCAGCCGAAAAACCTAAGTCAACAAAAGGTAAAATTTTGACTAAATTCAACCCTTTTTTTTAATTTTAACTACGCGACATCAATCTTCAACCCACAGGAAACCTACATTCCAAATATCAGCTTCCTAATACAAATATTTCATGTAGTAATAGTGCATTGCAACACTTACCCCAAAACTTTAACCATGAGAACTCACCCGAAAAACCTAAGTCCACAAAAGGTAAAATTTTGACTAAATTTAACTTTTTTTTTAAATGTTAACTCCACAACATCAATGTTCAACCCACATAGCACCTATATTCCAAATATCAGCTTCCTAATACAAATATTTCATGTAATAATAGTGCATTGCAACACTTACCCCAAAACTTTAACCATGAGAACTCACCGGAAAAACCTAAGTCCACAAAAGGTAAAATTTTGACTAAATATAACTTTTTTTTTAAATTTTAACTCCACAACATCAATGTTCAACCCACATAGCACCTATATTCCAAATATCAGCTTCCTAATTCAAATATTTATTGTAGTGTTAGTGCATAACAACACTTACCCCAAAACTTTAACCATGAAAAACCAACGCCGACGCCGGGGTGATTCCATAAGCCCCCGATTCTCCGAATAGGCGAGCTAATAAACGCGTTTATTGGGAACGAATAACGTCATTTATACTGTAACAAAATTTTACCTTATTTACTGTTAAGCCCGTACAGTGGGAAAGGCGTTTTCTTTCCTATTTAAACGCAAACGAGACGCAAAACATTGCTATAACAAGAGCTGTCGGAGAACAGCAAAGCTCGCCTAACTAAACCTTTCTTAAATAGGTAAGTATCAATAGAAAAGTGTATCAGTACATTGATATTCAAGCCACAGGGAACCTCCATTCCAAATATCAGCTTATAAATGCAAATATGTCTTGTAGCATAAGTGCATTCCAACACTTACTCCATAACTAACTTTGAAATTTCAATCCCAAAGCTCTAAGTCCACAACAGGTAAAATTTTGACTGAATTTAACTTTTTTTTAAAATTTAAACTACGCAACATCAATGTTCAACCCACAGGGCACCTCTATTTCAAATATCAGCTTCCTAATACAAATATTTCATGTAGTAATAGTGCATTACAACACTTACCCCGAAACTTTAACCATGAGAACTCACCCGAAAAACCTAAGTCCACAAAAGGTAAAATTTTGACTAAGTTTAACTTTTTTTTTTAATTTTAACTACGTAATATCAATGTTCAACCCACAGGGCACCTCCATTCCAAATATCAGCTTCCTAATACAAATATTTCATGTAGTATTAGTGCATTACAACACTTGCCCCAAAACTTTAACCATGAGAAATCAGCCGAAAAACCTAAGTCCACAATAGGTGCAATATTGATTAAATTTAACTTTTTATTTTAAATTTAACTACGTAACCTCTATGTTCAACCAACAGGGCACCTCCATTCCAAATTTCAGCTTCCTAATACAATTATTTCATGTAGTATTAGTGCATTACAACACTCACCTTAAAACTTTAACCATGAGAAATCACCCGAAAAACCTAAGTCCACAAAAGGTGACATTTTGACTAAATTTAACTTTTTTTAAAATTTTAACTACACAACATCAATTTACCGCCGACGCCGGGGTGATTTCATAAGCCCCCCCCCCCCATTCTCCGAATAGGCGAGCTAATAAACGCGTTTATTGGGAACGAATAACGTCATTTATACTGTAACAAAATTTTACCTTATTTACTGTTAAGCCCGTACAGTGGGAAAGGTGTTTTCTTTCCTATTTAAACGCAAACGAGACGCAAAACATTGCTATAACAAGAGCTGTCGGAGAACAGCAAAGCTCGCCTAACTAAACCTTTCTTAAATAGGTAAGTATCAATAGAAAAGTGTATCAGTACATTGATATTCAAGCCACAGGGAACCTCCATTCCAAATATCAGCTTATAAATGCAAATATGTCATGTAGTATAAGTGCATTCCAACACTTACTCCATAACTAACTTTGAAATTTCAGTCCCAAAACTCTAAGTCCACAACAGGTAAAATTTTGACTAAATTTAACTTTTTTTTTAAATTTAAACTACGCAACATCAATGTTCAACCCACAGGGCACCTCCATTCCAAATATCAGCTTCCTATTACAAATATGTATGTAGTAATAGTGCATTACAACACTTACCCCGAAACTTTAACCATGAGAACTCACCCGAAAAACCTAAGTCCACAAAAGGTAAAATTTTGACTAAATTTAACTTTTTTTTTAAATTTAAACTACGCAACATCAATGTTCAACCCACAGGGCACCTCCATTCCAAATATCAGCTTCCTATTACAAATATGTATGTAGTAATAGTGCATTACAACACTTACCCCGAAACTTTAACCATGAGAACTCACCCGAAAAACCTAAGTCAACAAAAGGTAAAATTTTGACTAAGTTTAACTTTTTTTTTTAATTTTACCTACGTAATATCAATGTTCCACCCACAGGGCACATCCATTCTAAATATCAGCTTCCTAATACAAATATTTCATGTAGTATTTGTGCATTACAACAATTACCCCAAAACTTTAACCATGAGAAATCAGCCGAAAAACCTAAGTCAACAAAAGGTAAAATTTTGACTAAATTCAACCCTTTTTTTTAATTTTAACTACGCGACATCAATCTTCAACCCACAGGAAACCTACATTCCAAATATCAGCTTCCTAATACAACTATTTCATGTAGTAATAGTGCATTGCAACACTTACCCCAAAACTTTAACCATGAGAACTCACCCGAAAAACCTAAGTCCACAAAAGGTAAAATTTTGACTAAATTTAACTTTTTTTTTAAATGTTAACTCCACAACATCAATGTTCAACCCACATAGCACCTATATTCCAAATATCAGCTTCCTAATACAAATATTTCATGTAATAATAGTGCATTGCAACACTTACCCCAAAACTTTAACCATGAGAACTCACCGGAAAAACCTAAGTCCACAAAAGGTAAAATTTTGACTAAATATAACTTTTTTTTTAAATTTTAACTCCACAACATCAATGTTCAACCCACCTAGCACCTATATTCCAAATATCAGCTTCCTAATTCAAATATTTATTGTAGTGTTAGTGCATAACAACACTTACCCCAAAACTTTAACCATGAAAAACCAACGCCGACGCCGGGGTGATTCCATAAGCCCCCGATTCTCCGAATAGGCGAGCTAATAAACGCGTTTATTGGGAACGAATAACGTCATTTATACTGTAACAAAATTTTACCTTATTTACTGTTAAGCCCGTACAGTGGGAAAGGCGTTTTCTTTCCTATTTAAACGCAAACGAGACGCAAAACATTGCTATAACAAGAGCTGTCGGAGAACAGCAAAGCTCGCCTAACTAAACCTTTCTTAAATAGGTAAGTATCAATAGAAAAGTGTATCAGTACATTGATATTCAAGCCACAGGGAACCTCCATTCCAAATATCAGCTTATAAATGCAAATATGTCTTGTAGTATAAGTGCATTCCAACACTTACTCCATAACTAACTTTGAAATTTCAATCCCAAAGCTCTAAGTCCACAACAGGTAAAATTTTGACTGAATTTAACTTTTTTTTAAAATTTAAACTACGCAACATCAATGTTCAACCCACAGGGCACCTCTATTTCAAATATCAGCTTCCTAATACAAATATTTCATGTAGTTATAGTGCATTACAACACTTACCCCGAAACTTTAACCATGAGAACTCACCCGAAAAACCTAAGTCCACAAAAGGTAAAATTTTGACTAAGTTTAACTTTTTTTTTTAATTTTAACTACGTAATATCAATGTTCAACCCACAGGGCACCTCCATTCCAAATATCAGCTTCCTAATGCAAATATTTCATGTAGTGTTAGTGAATTACAACACTTACCCCAAAACTTTAACCATGAACAACCAACGCCGACGCCGACGCCGACGCCGGGGTGATTCCATAACCCCCCCCCCCCCCCCCCCCCCCCCCCCAATTCTCCGAATAGGCGAGCTAAAAAATGAAAATGACAATTTATTAACAATTCTTATAGTTTATTTAAATCTAAGCGGCAAACAGTTCAGAGCCTGATTAGAAGCCGAGTAAATTGGCGTCTGACCAGGCTCCAAACTATATGCAATGTAAATAATAATTGTAGCGCAAACGAGTTTAATTTGGAAAGAATAACATCTTTTCCATGTACTGTTTATATTTCCATCCAGCTGCACCAATGTTTATTACCATTGTATGTGATCTGACTTTGTCTCCCTGAGTGGCACATTTAAACCTTATACACAAATTGTATATTCAAATTAGACATTTATCGGGAAATGTTTTCTCTTTAAGTAATAAATGAGACATTTAAAAATAAACAAGCTCTCAGGGTGACGTGAACTACGGGGATATACACTATTAATGTCTCAGCTTTTATAATAAATGTAACTGACATTAACCCACTCACTGCCTTAGTAGCGTCAGTTAGAAATCAATTCTAACATGACACGTAAATTCGTCTCTATAAACAAAGAACACATTCTAAACCATGGTACATGTATATGAGGCCATAACAAACCATGGAACGAATACAGTGCTCCCTCCCTTCAACGGCCCTCCCAACAACGACTCCCTCCCTACAACGACTCTTGTCGCAGTTCCCCAAACAAGACAATTTTATCTAAAGCTTTCACGCCTGCAATAGCATCTGCTTAAAATTGTCGTCTGTTGATTTTCTCAATTTTACATATTGGACAATTTAATAGAAAAAAAACAAATGACGAGTGACAAACAGCTTGAATCCAGATCAGACGCCGCGTTGCGCGGCGTCTGATCTGGATTCAAGCTGTTTGCAACTGTAAGCCAAGGTCCCTCTCTATAACGACTCCCTCCGAACAACGCACATAATTAGTGTCTCCCATTGGATGTCGTTGTAGAGAGGGAGCGCTGTACTACTTTTTAGATAGTATTATGTCCTCTGCCTTTAATTTCAAACAACAATTTAGGCATCTTAATTGATAAAACCCATTACAAGTTTCAAACAGTTTGGATCCTGGTGAGACACAGGGTTCCCTGACGTCTGGTCTGTGGCCAAACTGTATGCAAGTGCCACTCCTTTCAGGTCAATGCAGTGATTTAACAGTAATTCACCGGACACCTTTCAAATAACTCCTGAATCATTACTTGTTTGCATCTTTAAACAGTGTAAAATATGTAAGTACATGTAGTTTCTGTTTTTACCTCATTTGCGCCCAGTAGACTATTTCATGCTTATAAATTGGATTAGTCCATTTTTATATAAGGGGTGCCTTTGTCTATACTTTAAATTCCGTTTCGTTTTATATTAAGATTCCTATCAGTAAACAGTGTAGACTCAGTGATCAGACGCCGCATTATGCGGCGTCTGATCAGAGTCTTCACTGTTTACCTATGTCCAATATGTGGAAGTGTGGGCACACATTGGTTAAATAGCGACCAAATGCTAAAAGCAATGAAAGAAGCCAATTTCATGCCAGGCATGACGTCATCTCCTTCATAGGCGTATTCATTGGGTAATGGATTATCTTATGAGGCTCAAAACTGTTTGACATTCAGACTAAATCCAATCGTAAGCAGTGAAACACAAAATAACACCATAATCATTTTCTGCATTTTAAGTGCAAAGCGTTGTCGGTGTTTGCCTCATACATATACTATAAATGGAAATATATAACATATTATTTACTTTTGTTGTATAGTGTTTTCTTTTTAAATGGAATAGCGTGTCGGCGAAGGTATCTATAGTGTTATTATAAATTGACTGAATGCATTACTGATATATTGATCCTCACTTTTTTGTCTCCAGGCCAGTGAATAATTTGTGATTTAAACTTATTTGACAGTACCCTTTAATCCCAAAAGGCATCAGAGTCGTTCATAAAATATGTCATAGAATATATTTGACGTGTACATGTTATTGTTCAATTACTTGTATATTCTCAATTATGACGGAAAGGACTTACAAAGAGGAATACTTGAGCATTTCCATTTTAACCCATTACTCCATAAATCAACACTTTACGCCTATAATTTCTTACTGAAGCAAATATTTTCATTTATATAGTTATGAGTATGTACCATTAGAATATGTACTATATCATAGACGATTGTACTGAAAGTCGAGCAGAGTGGACCATAAGGCTCAATCTACTTTACACCAAACCACTTTAAGAGGTCATCTATAATTAAAACTAGAAACATGTCATGGGCAAAAAGTTTAAATAAAACTAGACGCCAAAGCAATACCGTACAATGGAGAAACAGACAATTCTTTGAAAAATATTAACGACATTTTTAATCTGAGAAGCAAAACATTCTGGCTCAAAGGCTACAAAGCGTTTGAGTTGAGTCTGAGCTCGTTCTCAAGCATTTGGATGGTCATATTTGAACCACGACTCAAATCTGACCAAATAAATACTTGAGAACGACTTCAAACTCGACTCAAACGCTTTATAACCTTCGACCAAGGAGTCCGATTAGGCATGTCACTGGCGTCCTATCTGACTCTAAACAGTTGTCAATGTATATATGCGTTTTAGCTTAAAAGGGTTTTGTTTTGAAAAACGGTTGTGGAACAAAGAATACTGCCTTCTTACTTTAAAAGTATTCCAGTAAGAAAGACTCACGGTGGCATGCTAACTTCACGAATGCACGAGTTCAATCGCATGATTGCTAAATTGAGTTATTTCCACTTTAAGCATTCACAGTTTCTCAATATATTGGTTTCTCGTATCCTCGTATTTCTTGGTATCCTGATTATTTACTCGGCAGGATCATAATCTATATGAACCGTGCCATAAAAACATGAAAAATCTGACTTATTGCATTGCAAACAGTGTAGATCAAGGTCAGCCGCCACGTCCTTGACGCGGCAGCTGGTCTTGATCTACACTGTTTGACACCCACGTGCGTCTACAGCATTTGATGTAGCTGTATTGTATAAAGTATTTGGCAGTGTAGATCAAACTCAGATACAGAGCTTGAGATGACAACGGTGAATGGTCTGTACAATGTTGCAGTACAATAAGGCTGGTTTTGTCATGGTACGGCTCATATTTAATTTTTAATAGGCCTGGGGAAGTGCGGTGATATGGTCAATCGTACGTGTTCGTCTATAAAGACTCGGTACATCTCTTTGATGAACGAAGTTTACTTCTTTATGACTAGACTGTAATTATTGACCGTTCGATCTCTTCAGTTTTATGAGACCTACTGGGGATATAACAAATTAAATGAAGCACATCCGATGTAATCAAGTACATAATAATTAAATGAATATGTCTGAAGAACATGGGATGAATACTCTTCTATAATACCAAGTTAAAAGATGTTTAGTTTCGGTATTAATTAATCTCTTTGACTCACGAATTTTCAAACGGACAATTTTAGTTTCAAATTAAGTCTACATGTTTCGATTTGTGACTATTTAGGGTTGTTCGAAATAATGTAAGCTATGGCAAAATGACAAATAGTGCGGAGCCTGGTCAGAGTGCCACTGTAGCCAATAAGTTATGGTAAGGGTCTACACTGTTTGCATAAGACAAACGTACTGTTCCACATGACTTTGCACGCGTATAACTAGGTTAAAAGAGTGAAGATATAGAGTGACTGTTTAAAGTAGACTGACAGTGAAGCAGAAAGCTCATAGTTACTTTACTTTTATTTAGTAAAATGTGCCAGCAGTTCTAATAACATAACATTACCCTTCACTTCTGTGATCATTCTAGTTGAGATACAGTGTAAATGAAAGCTCTTGCATCACATGTATTATAGGATTAAATAAGTGATCGAAGCTGACAAATATATAATTGGACTGCGATAATTGCATGTTAATCTGTGGATAATGTGTGCAGTGAAGCTTTTTAGTATGTCACTTAAAAAGGTTTGGTTTCTCCTTTTAATGTAATTGACTGCTTAAAGCAGAATGGAAGTAAAGAAGCACGTTCATAGAATGGCATTATCGCTAAACAGATGGTACATGTAATTATCATTCTTTAAGGTTCTATTCTACTTTTACCAATATTTCTTCTTACAGCTACTACTCTTACTCCACCTACTACTACTTCATGTACTAGTAATATTCATTCTTCTTCTGCTACTGCTGCTTTCAGCTCTACCACCACCACAACCACCACCACTACAACAACAACAACAAAAACAACAACAATAACTACTACTACTACTATTACCACTACTACTACTACTACCACTACTACTACTACTACCACCAGTATTACTACTACTACTTCTGTCCCTATCTCTACTACTTTTACTACTACTCCTACTACTATTACTACTACTACTTCTACTACTACTACTACTACTTCATTACTACTACTAATATTACTACTACTACTTCTGCCCCTATCACCTCTACAGGTAATATCACTTCTGCTGCTAATTCTTTAACTACAACACTGGGAATAAGTTCTTCGTTCTCCGTCTACATGTATCTTCACTCGCCTCATTCAATTCTATTGAACAAAGTGACGTTTATTTTGTATAACCGCAAGTTTTCTTGGAGGCGGGACTTGTGGATATCATCTCAATGGACGCGAGGCTTATGGATCTGCTCTCCGCGAATCATGTTGTGACGTTCCTTTCAGGGACATTGCCGATCATTTTATTTAGCTTAAACGCCGACAAATTCAGTTCCTTTCTTAATAAAACGAAATGCCAGCGCATTGAATTAAATGTAGACAATTACACATTTCTAAAACGCCCGGTTAGCTGGCATGTCATCTGGCTCTAAATTAATTGCAATAGTGGAACTTTTAGTTTTAGCGTATACAGGTTTATTGGGAAGTTCTATCTTATACACTGTACTTCTTCTGCTAGGATGGCGACAACTAGGATATGGGTTTCCAGACCGTATAAATTTCTACTTGTAACATAATTATTTTCATCTATTATATATAGTTCTCTCGTTTATTAAAACAAATACGACGTTGACGTTGAAGATTATCAGTTGCAAGTAAAACTCAAAATATATAGAATAGTAACCATACAAATACTTGCTGCAATATATTAAATATAGCTTACATTGTATATCATATCAAATTACTTTTTGCAGAATACGTGTTTTTGGTAATGGTTGCAGAATACAACATCTTTAGACGACATTAACATAACGTGCCTATGGGTCAAGAATAAATCCCTCCCTACAACGGCTCCTGAACAACGATTCCCACCTAACAACAACGTTTGCCACTGTTCCCCAAACCAGCTAATTGTGTCCAACCGTGTCGTCTGCTGTTTTCTCAGTCACATATTGGGCATTTTGACAGAAAATTACATAATAACGAGTGGCAAACAGGTTGAATCCAGATTAGACTCCGCGTCACGCGGCGTCTGATCTGGATTCAAACTACAGTATTTGCAAATGTTACGCATTTTACTTTCTATAACAACTACCTCGGAACAAGACACACAAGTGTTGTCTCCCACTGGATGTTGTTGTAGAGAGGTAGCACTGTACATGTATGCAATAAGCCATGTGTTATATGTATTAGTTGAATTGTCTAACTTGAAAGTAGCAGCTTAAGGCAGGACATAAGTGCTAAAGTCGGTTCCAGAACTACGACTACATACTAATAAGTCATACAGACATGTGCTAGTGATACTTTATATTTATTTGTCCATGCCTTAAGCGAAAGCATATCTTACGAAATTATTGTACGTCTTCAGTAGCCGCTACACAAAAGGTTTACATTAAGAAATAATGATTTATCTGCCGGTGACAATTAATCTCTTCGAGATCAAATCACGCAACGTCATTTATAGATCTATAGTCATATAATATACGTGGGTAGAACTAAAGGGTGGACTCGATAGAAAACGACATAGACGTTCACCTAAGTATTGCGTGGGAAGCTAGCGTGTCATATCCATGTACAAAACTATGTCAAGTTTTATATTTTAACCTTCTGCACGCTAGTGTCGATTTAGTGAAACCGCTTGTAAACATTTTAGTTCCAGATGAAACACCAAATGACTCCGTGTATGAGTTGGCTCGGAACAGAGTAGAGAAAGTAAAGTGTTGATGTTGGGATCATTATTTCCCGTTGAAAAGAAACTGAATGCAAGCGCAGCGCAGCGCAATGCACACAAAATGAAACACCCTCCCTATATTTTTATCTGAAAAGCAAACGGTTTGATACAAACGGTATGGTCAGACTCAAAACGATTTTCAAACTTAATACACATAGGTTTTTAGCATAAATGTGTTTATTGTGATAAGGTCTTCTGAACAATTAAAGCAACAATTTAATGATTTCTTTCAAAATCGGTTGCTCTAGCATTATGATATTTTTACTTTTATTGGGTTGATTGTGTCACTGGCTCATTTTACTGGCATGCATTGGAAAATACTGCTGCGTTTAATCATTTATCATAATTATAATGCTATGCTTTTAAAAACAGATTTCAGTTTAAATTGATTTGCATGAGTTATCCGCGAGAGCGGATGTAAGCCAGCACCAGACTTTTCCGGTTGTCATCAGAGCAATTTTCATTAACCTTTTCATTGCTATGTAGGCATAGCAATACTGGAACCCTGAATGCATTACGTCAGACTACAGTAAGATACGATTACAGTGGAATCCATAAACAGCGCTCTCTCTCGATAGCAACACCCCACGGGAGACAACAATTGTGTGCGTCATTCGAAGGAGGGAATAAAAAAAAGTTTGAATTCAGAGCAGACGCCGCGTTACGGATTCACGCTATTTGTCACTTGTCGTTAAGTTTTTTTTCTTTCAAAATGTCCATTATGTAACTTGCAGACGACAATTTTAAGCAGACGACATTGCAGTCGTGAATAGGTTGGCAATAATTGTCCCGTTGCGGCAAGCGTTGTTGAAAGGAGGAAGTCGTTGTTTGGAAGTGTGTTGTAGGGAGGGAGCACTGTAGTGTCATGTTCAGATGACCAGTAAATCGGTCACAACCAACAATCGAGTCTGAGTAAAGATATTTCCAAATCATCTAGACTAGTACATATTTTAGTAATCAAAATATCCACTCGGAAACCTAATAATCCAAAAGAGATACTTAGTGTTTGAAAGAGTTACTATAGATGATATGATACGAATGAACGAACACATAAGCTGCAGTTTTGACTCATTCACTTTAAATGTTTGCCGTCTTTTCCAACTGTCCGACCGCCATTATAACGCCAGCTTCAATACTTGTTCCAAGGTAATTTAGTACGCTATTTGGCTGAAAAGATACTGGAAATGCGTTCTGTGCATTATGTTTAGGACTCTTTGTTGGGTGTTTATACTTTCCTTTGTTAAGCAATAAAATTAGAGATGTATACAGGTGTATTTATAGAGTACAATGTTTCCACCCCAACAGCGGCCCTCTGAACAACGATTCCCTCTTTCCAACAATGCTTGCCGACAATTATGTCTAACCATTAAACAGCTGATGTATTTGTTGCATAATTAGCATCAAATGCATACATAATCGTACCCGTTTACAGTTAAACATGATTCTTAGATATCTTATCTGGAATGTAATGCTATAAAATTATATTTAACAACTGAAGTTAAAAGAAAAACACAAAAGAAACATTTCAACTCCTTTACTTCCAAATCGTCATCAATCTTAAACAATTGTTCTCTACTTTTATTTTCTCAAATGTAAAGTAAATGTATTTTCGCTAAAATAAGAGCGAAATGAGTGACAAACACGCTCATGACGTCTGATTAGGAGTCAAACTGTTTGCATATGAAATGTTGTACTCAAGGGTAGGAAAGTGAAGGGGTTAAATTCTATTCAGACGCCGAAAGTATCTAGGTCTGATCTGGCTCTAAACTATTTGCAGACGAAATACATTTTAAAAGTCAAATGTTATTGTAATAAAACCGGTGTTGGCGTCTCCAGCAAAATGGTTATAATTCCTTGTAGTTTTATGGTTCCCATGTTATTCACCCCTTTGCCTGCCAATCGCGACTAGACAGCATGTTGACAAAATTTGGATTCACATCAGACGCCGCGAAACGCGGCGTCTGATGGGAATCCAAATTGTTTGAAACTCGTCTTTAGAATTATTCAACTTCAAAATAAATACATTTTAGTTTCACACATCTTGCAGACGACACTTTCCAACCAGACAATATTACATCAGTACAAAGGTTCAGATCCAGCCTAAGTTCTGGAAATTGTTGTTTTACGACATAAATCATTTTGACTTTTATTATGAAAAATGAGAATTCTATGACACACTCCGACTTAAATCAGCTTGTAAATGTCCATTATAAAATAATTTGAAAGTGGAATATTAGAGTTGTATAAAAGTTGCTCGCCTTCAGTCAAAATGAACAGAATAGTGCAAAGAATAGACGGTTCAACAACTATTTGATTTGTATATTAGCCATTGGTTACAGTATAACATACAAAATACATTTAAGCAGCATTATATTTGCTCAATTAACACGGACAATGCTGAACACGAATACTATATTATGGTTAAAGGTTTATATTACCGACACTCAGACGGGTATGAAATACATGTGCATGTAGTTGTATTTGATAGGGGTCGGCTCAACCATTCACGCCTGCCTAGTGTCTACTATAGAGATCATTGAGTGTATAGATCCTGATTAAACAGCATCAGGATATGCAGTGTTTACTTTGCCATGATGTAAAATGTTTGCAGTACATACATACACTGCAATGTCTTTATATTATACTTGTTCCTTGTTTTTGTATATGCTATGCTTGTCGCGAAATTAACGAACTGGCAAATGTCAGTTCCAAAAGTAAACTATGAAAAGGTGTATTCATGGTGTAATGGGTTAATGAACAGCGTTACTGACAAACATATACAAGGCTCGTTTATTTTATTATATGCCTTCGTATGATATCGAGTGTTTCCGCGTGTATTTGTACAGTAAAATACAAGAGTCTGTATCAGCCACCTTGTATCAGCCACTTTGTATTTTACTCTGACGTCGCTTTCGGTTTAACGTGACGTCATTTACGTACATGTGCAAGTGCCGCGTTATTCATTGTGGCAAACAAAAAATCTTGTTCTGCTTCAAATAACTAATGAATTTGGATATAAAATGATTTAAACAACTATGTGTATTCAAGGCATATAATAAACACATCACCAGTTGGCAGTGCGCTACAGAGTGTTGCATTTAGCTCTCGACGTTTTTGGCGGAAACAACCGATCAGACTCGCGCCAAGGTGCTCGTCGGATCTGCTATTTCCGCCCAAAACGTATCAAGCTAAATACATCACTCTGTATCGCACTGCCAACTGGTAATCCTTTGCTGATTATGATTTGGCATGTGTAATAAAATGAATTTGATCTCGGTTCAACGCTGGGTCTAATTCTGAAGCAAACGCTATGATTTGCGTCGTTGACATCTTCAAATTTAACAGTACATGTACATGGGAGTAAATTCGATATGTAACAGTTCGTTTTGCAAGCGAGATATTTTCGTGACGCCAGGGCGATGAAAGGCATCGGTATTCTCGTCAGACTATTTACTTAATATATTACTAGATACGTAAATTAAACATCTTCCTCCACAGTTGTTAATTGCCTAGCTAAGAGATTTATTGATTGTTATTTAAGGGCACGGTAAGTTTATGATATATATGGATGTATCTCTTAACCCCTTCGGTGCCTAGTTCGACAACATTAACACATGCAAACAGTTTGGATCCAGATCAGACGCCACGTAACGCGACGTCTGATCAGGACCAAAGCTGTTTGACACTCACGTTAATAAGTAAAAATATGCGTAAACACACTTTTTGGCTCGGAGAGCCTATATCGAATCCTTAAGAAAAATATTGGTGCGAGTCTAGCTGCCCCTACAAACAAATCCTGTCATACGGGGTTTACATATGCTATCTAACGGAGCTTCAGTTGCTGGATACGTCACTATCAGATAAACCGTATAGTAGCAGCACTGAGTTAAACTCAGGATCCTGAGTGTCCTGAGTCTGTACCTATGGTGATTTAAACACCGTATTTACTCCCTTGTAAGTGTAGCAGACGATGCATTATAAGACATGCACATTACAAAATTGCGCTGCAGGATTCTGCTTAATGCATGACAATGGTAATGCAGAAACTCCATAATTAGCTTTCTGCATTACTTTATTCTACATTAAATTGAAAGTCCGATCCTGCAGTACTACAGTACTTTGATTTCAAAAAGTAAAGCTGATGAGTATTTAGCAGTCTTTATTATGGCAGTGACTGTGCTAGACGGTTATCACGCAATAATGACAGTGAACGGATTAAGGTCTTTGATTGTGTTCTTCAAAATTGATAAACAGTATGACGTTAGTTTCCACACATCTAAGAAAAAACAGAACTATTAGCAGTCCTGTTTATCTTTCAGCTACATTTAGTGGGGAAACACTTACTGTAAAATGTTGACGTTTTATTGAAGCCTAAATTGCAATAGTTCGGATCAAGTTCAGATGCCGAATTACTTGTGGTTCAATCTGATTTGTAGTTCACATTGTTTCAACAAAGACGCATCTATTGGGAAGGAATAACGCTCCCTCTTCCCAACTATAACACTGTGTCTTTTCTAGCAAAAGCTAATTGCCACATTCCATGCAAAACAGACTCACAGGTTGCCTGTTGACAAGCAATATATTGAATACACTGGTGTTTTTTTTAAAGTTAATACATTATATAAGGTAAGTACTTTCGTTGACCCAACTCGGAGGGCTCCTATAGGACCCTTTTGATCTGGGTCTACACTGTTTGCAAATTTTATGAGTATAATTTAAATATGTGCATGGTGTTGAAAAGCTTATTAATTTGAAAGTTCGATAAGATAAATACTGAAACTCTCATCATGCTAAATTGTCGTCTGCTTCAAAAATTTTGTTTGTTAAGAATCCAAAAATAAGGTCTCATGCGTTTGAAACAGAACAAAGGCTGGATACTAGTGACAAACAGTTTGGATCCAGATCGGACACAGCGTAACGCAGCGTCTGATTTAGATCAAAACTGTTTGCAAATATTAGGCAAGTCGCGCTTAGCATGATAAGGGTTAAGCATAGTATTTTACATACTATTGCATTTCGTGTGCTTTGAGGTCGTTTAACCACCCACTCACCACTAATACTACAAAATGACGACCATAATAAAAAATGTTGTTTTTAATTCAGCGCAGCCCATTTTTTTTAACATAAAGGATTGTTTGTTTACAATATATTAAATAACAAACAGTTGAGACCTTGATCAGAGGGTTCCATTAAGAGCCTTTTGATCTTGGTCTACCTCTGTTTGCATATGACAATTTTACTAGTCACTGCTTTTAATGCACTCTTTATATAAATGGCATACATATGGGTTACAGTGGAGAATCTGTTATTCTTTCCCAATAAAGGCTCCAAACTGTTTGCCACCAAGATTAACAAGAATTATCAGAATTGTCCAAAAGTTGTTCTTTTCTACGTTTTAGTGCTTTGCGTTTGCGTACGTTTGCGTTTAAACGGGAAAGAATAACAGATTCTCCACTGTACTAGAGGTAGAAGGATTAAACAGGAAAAGATAACGTCTCCTTCCCTGTATACCAATTGTACGAAGTCAATAAAGTGAAACACATTGCATTGTAACAACATTTGCCATATCCGATGCATAAAATTTGCTTAAGGTCGAAACATGATATTTCATTGATAATGTAAATTGAGTACCTTGCCACCGGAGGGCACCTCGTAAATTGTTGTCTTTCTGATAGCACAATTCAGTTGGCAAATGAGATTATTTTGCTGAATCAAATCACCAGGGACCCCTCCGTCAGACTATTTGTCTTTGATTTCGTTCAGCAATGGATCGAATATGTTAACCTTTGACCAACTAATGGCTAATCAATGTATTTTATTTAAATAAAGAACTTGAAGTTAAGTATTTCAATATATTAAGCAGGCAGGTATTTTGCATAAAAGATAAAAAAAAAATCAAGTTAAATTCAGAGCGTGAAACAGTATCCAAAAGATCAGTTACGTTTGCATTAAGACTCAATATTTATTTAACTCTTTCACGGCCAATGACGCCAAAAGGCGAATTCGCAGCAGATTGGACCATGATGAGACGCCGCGTAATGCGACATCCATATCAATATTTCTTACGTATGACAGCTAATTTGGAAATTATCTTGCAGACACCAATACTGGAGAGACGATACTGTAGCGATGAAGGGGTAAACATCTCACGATTAATTTGGCAGTCAAAGAGTTAAGATAAAATTAGGTTGACAGATGTACTCACAATTTCACTGTCAAAAATCGTCTGGTTTGAAAACCATTTTGAAGAAAAGAAAATTGTCCACAAAGGGTCGTCAGCAATTTTATGACAACATTAAAACGATGAACGGTTTAACTGAGGCAATATGGGTGCGAATGCCAAACAGATTCCAACATGATCAGACGCCGCACTGATGCTTCTGATGCCAAAATGCATGACATTCAAATTTGAGAAAATAAATAAAAGAAATTATCACATAAAACCGACTCTTGGAGTGTTATAAAGCCATTCTATAAACTATAGTGAAATATCAATATTTGGGCTCCGGCCCTACCTGTTCGTCCACGAACGCTGCATGGCGCTGGGCGGCAAATGACGTCATTTGCCATGGCGTTACTGTAAACAATGTCAAGTTTTGGCGGAAAATACATATGGCGGAGAGACAAAAAACTACAGATTCAGTTCACTTAAAAGGGTTTTAAAATGTTTATGTGATAAATAGGATCAAACATTCGTGCTCAGTATTTATCATTCTTAATACACTCGTTGACTGAAACTAATATAACGCTCGCCAAGGCTCGCGTCATATTGTTTTAGTCAACTCGTTTATTAAAAATGATAATTAATGAGCACTCATGTTAGATCCTCTATATATGAGAAATAAACATGTAGCAATAAATATAAAGCAGATGACGTCAATGCACTGACATATTTAACCCTTTCACTCTCAATGACGCTTTAAAACGCGTTTGCAAACAGTTTGGCTCCTGATCAGACGCCGTATAAAGCGGCGTCTGATCAGGATTGAAACTGTTTAACACTCGTATCGATATATTTTAAGTCATACTACATAAATCTTATTCTGAAACGATCTTGCAAACAACAAAATTGGAGCAGACGACAATGAAACGGTGAAGAGGTAAACAAATTGGCAGTGAAAGGGTTAACGAGAAACTACAGTGGAGATTCTGTTATTCTTTCCCAATAAACGCGTTTAACCTAAAACTATTATGTTCACTGCAAACATTTTGGAGCCAGATCAGACGCTCCAAACTGTTTGCCACCAAGATAAAGATGAATTATCAGAATTGTCAAAAAGTTTCTACGTTTTAGTGTTTTGCGTTTGCGTACGTTTGCGTTTAAACGGGAAAGAATAACAGATTCTCCACTGTAGTACAGAAGAACTTAAACACGTCAGGATAAGATGCATGTTCACGTACTGTGATGTCATTACAGTGCTTCCTCTCTACAAGGACATCCGATGGGAGACACAAAATTTGTATTGTTCTGAGGGAATCGTTATAGGGAGGGAAAATTAATACTTGGTTTACATTTGCAAACAGCTTGAATCCAGACTCAACGCGGCTTCTGATTTAGATTAAGCTACATTTGTATGTGTCACTCGTCATTATATGTATTCTATCAAAATGTCCACTTATACATTGTATGTAACTTTGATAAAAACAGCAGACGACAAGTTTAAACAGACGATATCGTTAGTTATAAATAGCTTGTTTGGGGGAACAGTTGCAGGGGTCGTTGTAAGAAGGGAGTCGTTGGTGGGAGGGCCGTTGTAGGTAGGGAGCACTGTATTTCATTTCTAATCATACAAATAACACAGAAAAGTCTACTAAACCCGCAAATGCGAATACGTGAATGAATAAGAACAAGAAACGTTGAATTCAATTTAAATGCAAATATATAGAAATACATCCTTTTCTCTGTCTTATCAGATATTTGCAGACACGGATTCCATACCACAGTGTGTGTTCAATCATATCGCTAGCGCTGTCAATTTAGTCTCATCACTGTCATGACGTCATGAACTGTTCACAAATGTCGTATGCGTGTTTTTTTAAATTACATATTTTCTGTTGTTCTTTTTTAATTTCAAATTGAGTGTCAAACAGTTTGGATCCTGATCAGATAATAACCTTTTAAATATCATTATTCGGGAGATTTTATTCCTTCACCGCTTTAATGTCGTCTGCTTCAGTATCGTTGTCTGCAAGACACGTTTCAAAGTTAGAGTTAAGGTTGTATGACTTAATAAATATCGATAAGATTGTCAAACAGTTTGTCCTGATCACAAATTAAAACCGTGAGTTTTTTTACCCCTTCACCGTTCCCTTGTCGTCTGCTTTAATTGAATTGAAGTATGACTTATATCGATACTAGTGTCAAATAGTTTGGATCCTACACCCACATGCATCTAAAGCATTTTATGCAGCTGTCTTATGTATGGTATTTTGCGGTCTAGACCATACTCTGATAAAGAGTCATGCATGCAACGGTGCTTGGTCTGTAAATGTTGCAAGCAATAAGGCTGGTTTTGTCATAGCACAGCTTAAGTATATATGTGCATAACATTCGGTAAAGAAATACAAAATGTATGAGATCGACGGACAAACGTTTTATTACAACACGTGTCTTAACAAGGATACATTTACCCAAGGTAAATTTATTGCTCCTTGTGGTATTGCATGCGAACAAATTACCACTATCTTCGCTCTAGATTTTAATACTGTAACACTTAAACTTTGTTTGCGTAACAATTAGTGTGTAGTGAGGATACAGTGCACGTTTAGCTTAAAGTGTGTACCTACTAACTTCTTCGGAACTCAAATGCAAATGTTTCACTTGGGAAATCAAGTTTCTCCAATCGTTTGATTATCAGTTTTGTTTTGGTATGCTAACCGTATAGCTGGTATATTACAATATAGAGTATGCTATTCTTCTTCAATACACGCGTTCGTTCTTACGCTTAAACAATTATTTCCCATTGCAAGCATGTATCCCTTTGTCTGCTGGTTGCGACTTCATTGTTTACGCGGCGTTTAGTTTTGATTCAAGCTGTTTGCCAATCGTCATTATGTAATTAACAATATGCGACTTTGAGAAAATCACCAGACGACGGTTTTAAGCAGCCTATATGCAGCCGTGATAAGGTTGAACGTAATTGTCTTGTTTTGGGAACAGCGGCGAGCGTTGTTTTAAAAAGGTGATTGTTGTTCGGAGGACCGTTTTTAGGAGGGAGCACTGTATGTTCATTTAAAGTTTGCTTTACAGATTTCGTCTACCAAATGTGTAAATTTATATTTGATATACTCAAAATAATTCAATTTCAAAGACGTTTGCCATATAGTTTGGATCCTAATCAGGCACGTACGACTAAAATGTTTGCAAATTTAACCGCTGAACCCTTATGACATGTACAGTGGAGAATCTGTTATTCTTTTCCGTTTAAACGCAAACGTACGCAAACGCAAAGCGCTAAAACGTAGAAAAGAACAACTTTTGGACAATTCTGATATTTCATATTTATCTTGGTGGCAAACAGTTTGGGGCCTGATCAGACGCCGGGTGACCCGGCGTCTGATCTGGCTCCAAACTGTTTGCACTGCAAATAATAGTTTTTTTTAGCGTAAACGCGTTTATTGGGAAAAAATAACAGATTATCCACTGTATATACTTTGAGTCTCATCTCGATCTGAACTATTTAGAAAGAAAAGCACTGTATCGCTTGCCTGTGTTCTTTACCCATTTATGCCAATATCCCACAAAAGTAGACAAGAGTGAAAAGTGCAGACCCTGATAATATGCCGCGTGTGATGATACGCCAAGATACTCCATGTTGTATTTGGACCTCACGATGTATGTATTTATGGTCATAAATGTGCTCAGGCGAGAGGTATATAGAGATAGGAAAAAGAGAAACAGACAGACAGACAAACAGAGAGAGGAAGAGACAGGGAGCGGCAGATATATAGAGACTGATAAAGTTACAGCCAGACAGAGGCGCGTTGGGTTGCAATAATGACGTTTTTCCGAACATGAAACTTAATGTCAAATGATCATTTTAGTTAAAAAGAACATCTTAAATTAAATACTAACTAAGGATTTGAATATGGTATCAGATAAACCTTTTTACAACACACTGATTTTGGTTTTCTTTATTTAAATTTGATAGGTGTTTTTTATTTAAGGATGAATAAAACCGAAAAAAACGCTTACAAGTAGACTAAAATATGACGAATCGTTTCCTAATGGCCGAGGAAAAAGTCAAAAAAGACCGTTGGGATTTTTATGTCAATTTGTGTTTATGTGATACAGTGCAGAATCTGTGATTCGTTCCCGTTTAAACGCAAACGTACGCAAACGCAAAACACTAAAACGTAGAAAAGTACAACTTTTTGACAATTCTGATAATTCATCTTTATCTTGGTGGCAAACAGTTTGGAGCCAGATCAGACGCCGGGTTACCCGGCGTCTGATCTGGCTCCAAACTGTTTGCACTGCAAATAATAGTTTTAGCGTAAACGCGTTTATTGGGAAAGAATAACGTTTTCTCCACTGTACTCGTCAAGCCTCGCAACTACATAATAATCATTATGAAAGTCGTTATTCTTTCATATTAAAAGGAAACAAATACGAAATTATAATACATGTATAATACTATGATGAAAATTTTAAAAACCTTGCCCTTTTACCTTAATCTGAAAGACAAACAGCTTGGAACCTGATAATACGACGCATTTATTTGGAAATAATAATATTCCCATATTAACCCTTTCCCCCATAGAAGCGACTTTGAGCGTATTTAATATATTCCTCCGTTGACGAAAATAGTTCCAGTTTATACCCTCATGAACAATTACCATTACAAATCTTTTATATAGCCTAGCAGATTTTAGCTTAAAGCTGGCTGAAAGTAAAGCAGAATGTGCCTTAAGGCACATTCTGCTTTATGTTCAACCTGCTTTAAGTGGTCACCTGTTTTCAAAACTAGAAACAGGCTATCAGGTAAAGGATTAATATTTCATCTACACACGATAAGAATAATTAATCAGTCTATACACAATACTTCGAACTCGCTTAAATCGACCATACCGGTATTTTATTCAAGTTAAATTTCAAAAGCTGGATCTCGCTTAAGTCGAACATACTCGTATTTCAAAGTTAAAACAGCCACGTTTAAACTTTAAAATATGGGTATGTTCGAATTTCGACAGCATTTGTTCCGGTTATACCTTGTTTTGTTACAATAATTAGGATATAACTATTTGTCTACACAGCACGACTACACTTGTACTCAAAATCAAATCTGATCCAGATCAGACGTAGAGCTACAGTAGGAGAAGACGTTTTTCCCCATTTTTACACAAAACTGAACTCAAACGTTATATGACGGAACGTAGAAGCTGTTCTTGAAAATTCTATGATTCTTTACATTTGAGGGGGGCAAACATTTTGGAGCCTGATCAGACGCCGGGTTACCCGGCGTCTGATCAGGCTCCAAAATGTTTCTAATGGACGCGACGGTGTTATCATACGTGCGTTTAATGGGGGAAATAAAATGTTCTCTTTTGAAATTGGCGTCTGGTCTCGTTTTCAAAACATAACGATAATTCTTCAGTAGAACTGCCTAAATTCGAAATAATAGGAATAACAGCAGGCAGTAATTCAGAAGCCGGCAAGTTTATGCCATTACAGGCGCTAAATGTGATTAGTTATTTAAATTAGACTATTATTGGATTAATTTTTTTGGTCATGAAATTAAAGTCTAATTAGAAACTGATTAACTAATTCTGATATTTGCTCATGGGAAAAGCAGACAAATTGTTTAAAATTTCCATCGTTCTACGAAAAAATGAAAATTCTACAGAAACACTCAGTTTAAACATTTAACAGTCGAAGTTTATCGATTTGTAGTCATAGTACACATGCCCGGAAAAACAACTTTTGTGTTTGAGTAGAATGCTAAGCTATTATATATCACTATCAACAAACACTGACTATCTATTACATTTTAAGATTGCAGAAATACATGCTGTCTTACACAATTCGTGTTGCTATCGGAACAAAAACCCGAAGCCTTCAGTTAACAAACATTGACTTTCTATATATTAGATAGTAAGATTGCATACACATGTATATAGGACGTACACCGTCTTACACACTTTGAGTACAGTGGAGAATCTGTTATTCTTTCCCGTTTAAACGCAAACGTACGCAAACGCAAAGCACTAAAACGTAGAAAAAAACAACTTTTGGACAATTCTGATATTTCATGTTTATCTTGGTGGCAAACAGTTTGGAGCCTGATCAGACGCCGGGTTACCCGGCGTCTGATCTGGCTCCAAACTGTTTGCACTGCAAATAATAGTTTTAGCGTAAACGCGTTTATTGGGAAAGAATAACGTTTTCTCCACTGTAACTATCGGAACAAAACCAAAAGCGGTAAACTGTTTTTATTCATCACATTTTCTTGGGTTTATAGCGGACTTATCATTACCCCATTATTAATAAGTTTAGAGCCAGATCCAACTGTCTTTAAATACATTTCATGACCTACCTTCTGTGATAGTCCCTATACAGGCAGATCTCTGGCAAAAATATCCTGATTTTCATGCATACCTGTATTACTGTGAATCATTGAAGCATCTAATGTGAGGCCCGGACCATATATTTGATAGTTTGGTAAGTAAAACACATTGAAAAAACCCTTGGGTGTGAGTATGTCAGGGTCTCTCTAGGCAACTTGAGATTGGTGGCATTTGCTGTTCACACTTTGCTTCTGCTTTACAGTTACTTTTACGCCTATCGAGAACAATTGGTTGGGCGGGGAGTCCATCAAAGGACTGAGGAAATGTCTTTAAAGAACGTGATTGCCTTTTAAATGACATTTTATCGTTGTGTGCACTATCGTCCCAAAGTTTAGTTTAAGGTAGTAAATATGTTGGTACGAGTGTGAAACAATTTGATCCGGAACAGGATTTCACCTGTTTGGAGAGTCGTGTATGACGAGAAAAAGTTGTTGAGATTTGCACACAACTTAAGTGATAAATTCCCAAACATATCATACTTCTCGCTCTGGCATGTAGAGAAATAATGTAAATAGAAAAATAACACACTGTTTGGTGTGTCTGGTAACGTTTTGGTCACAATTTTCATAATTTTGCCATGTTGTATAAAAATACACCATTCTGCATTAAAATTTCGACCAAAAGGGGAAGAATTATGAGCAAATTCCTTTAAACAACAAATCCGTTAATACAATTATTTAACCAAGAACTTTTGTGCAACCTTTTTGCACTCTAGCGGCGGAATCGTTATTATCTGTGCAAACAGTCACGCGGCGTTTCATTAGAATCCAAACTGTTTGACACTCTGACCCTATTTCAGCTCTAGCTGGCTTTGAAAAGTGTGACGTTTGCCGCATTTGCTCATTGTCAGAGCAGAAAACGTCATAAGGGACAAATGCACTTATATTACAACAAAATAACATATTTCTAGTACACTGTTTAATTTTCTAGCATTCATTCATCACAAGCAAGTGTGAAATAAACATTTTAAAGCTCTTTCTTGAGTTTCTAATGAGCTTTTGGGCTAAAATGAATGCTGAAAACCGGAAAAATGACATCTTTTCTTGCCAATTTCTCACAAAAACATAAATTATGTGAAAAGTTTCCCTACAATTTTTTTTAAACTTTCTAGGCATCTGGGTTAAAGTATTCCTTCTCAAATGGTGTAAAGAAACATAGGGGTCACCATGCTTATTTATGAAATATAGTAAAAATTCCAATAAATACGAAAGACTCAAGCAGGAAACGTAACACAAACAATACACCCACCTCTCAAGCAGAACACACACACACAGTCATACCACAACAAACAAACACACACACACACACACACACGCAATACCATTCCTTCATCTACACACTAAATAGAAAACAACACGCAAGACAAACATAAAGCAAAGTGAATATAGGAGCCCGCCTTGGTACCCTACCCCCTTAGATTTTATGCAGAAAATATACCTCCCCCAATAGCCAAATTGGGTCTCTGTTGGCCTAAAAATGAGAAATATTCATCCAATGTTTGCTTAAATTGGTAAATATATGAGTGTATGTGAATACAACAGCATTTAATAAAGTTTTAGTTACTTAAAGCATTTACAGTGCTGCTGATAAAAACATAAAAATAATTTCTACAAAAACTGTTACTCGGGACAGTTTTTTCAAATCTTGAAACAGTGCCTGTACAGAATGGACTAAATTTTACATAATTTACATGTACCAATGAGAACTTTTCAAAATTCATTTTTATGGTAATAAATGTATTTCAAATCAGAAAATATATAGTAATCAAGGTATTTAAGAAGTTTATTTTTCAACAGTTTTAATATAGGCGAGTATGTCTTTAAGCAGAGTTTACTGTACTATATATTCATTTTTGCCAATCAAAGTAGTCTCTAAGATAAAGACTTGTTTAACCGTAAAGATCGAAAATTGAATTATTCCCAACAGGAATCAACTCCATCTAAAATGATATACGCAGCATTAGGCAATTTGATATGAAGATATGAAACATTCTATGATTTGTTAGCATGCTAGACGAATATCAGTCTTTTGATGAATTACAAGTAATTAGTTCAAATCAGCCGAGAGTCCCTGAAGGATTACAAATCGCATATAGTCAGATATAGTCAGACGTGTATAAATATAAGGATTTAATTCTGATAGTTTGCGGTGTTAACCCTTTCACACTCAATGACGCCTTAAAGCGCGTTTGTAAACATTTTTGGTCCTGATCAGGACCCAAACTGTTTGACACTCTTATTCAACCTGAAATCTAACTTTGAAACGTGTATTGCAGACAACAATACTGAAGCAGACGACAATAAAGCGGTGAAGGGGTAACACTCTTCCGAATAAGTTGAAAGGGTTAAAAGCAAGCGCTCAAACACTTGTTATTGAGTGCATACAATACAGGTTATAAAGAGTTTATTTATGAAAAAAAGAAAACCATTTTAATTCAACCGGCTTGGCTTATCAACCAGTGATCTACCACATTTTGTCGTCTGCTCTTACCCTTTTATTGCCATAAATACTTCTGTTATAAAACTATCTCTGATCTATAGCCTCAAAGCTAGACTCAAGTAAAAATAATTGAAGGCATATTAAACTGATTATCAAACATTTTGGATCTTGATCAGACGTTATGTAACCTTCTTTTTTTCAATATCTATATTACAGCATTACTCGTATAAATGATCCATACATGTAAGATCTTCTTGGAATTTCAAAAGTGGGCGTACATCAATTTTCGACCATGTAAATTAATTAATAGAATGCCTCCGTTTTTCTCTAGAATATAAATTACAACCATGGAGAGCTAAAAATGGATTTCCTTCCGAAAACTGTTGCAGTGGTTATTAGTTCGTATTAACTCTTTCAATGCCAAAACGCCAAAAGGCGACTTTGCAAACAGTTTGTATCCTGATCAGACGCCGCGTAACGCGGCGTCTGATCAGGATACAAACTGTTTGACACTCGTATCGACATTTCGACAGCCAAAACAGCCATACATTTGGCTTTAAAAACATTGCAGACTACACTACAAGTGCAGACGATATTTTGGCGGTACGAGGGTAAGCAGACGTTAAGACTTGGCAGTGAAAGAGTTAAAACTTTTCCAATAGTAAATCTCTAGAACAATTTAGTATGGCTATTGCTTGTAATTATTCCTAATTTTGAGGTATTTTGAAGAAAGCATTATCTCGGTATGATATCAATCAAAATAAATTAATTTATTAAACTATAAAGATCAGTGTAAGCGTACATGAAGGCTGTATTAAAATAAAAAGGGGCCTTATTTTGATTTGTTAGACAGGAATACTCTGATCGAACTCACGGTCCCTAGTGCCACAGTCAAGTGTTCTACCACGTCCGTCGGTCAACCCGTTTAAAAAGAAAACTTATTTAACTTATATCAACATTTATACCAACAATTATAATGTTCACATTGTAGCAGACGGTATTTTTTCCAATACGTGCGATTGTGCTAATAATACTGTTTTCCATTATAAACTGTTCTGAGCCAGATCAGACGCTAGGTATACCGGCGTCTGTACAGGTACCGAATTGTTTGTCATTCATACTCAGATAAACAGTAAATTACTCCATTATTTTGGTCATTATCTGTTTTTAGTGTATCGCGTGTGCTTTATGATACATTTACGGAAAGAGCAAGTCTTTTCCATGGTATGGGGATATGTGTGTTAAGTGAAATGCTTTCAATGTCCAACAATTATAATAGTAGCCTTTTTAATACTTATTGGTCAAAGTATGGCATGATTCTGTGACCCGATATAATAGTCATGAGGTTATAAAATCTAACTTAAATACAGTACTGAATCTTATTAAATTAAATTGATAATCGCAAGCGAATTGCCATCGAATCGCCATCGAATCGCGCGCTTCAAAAACCAAATCCTACGTTTGAATATTTTTACGCGAATTTTCCGAAGCGGTTGTGACAAAAATGGAATCGAAGCAAATAAGGAATGCATATTTGCGAACATTTATGAGATACACCATTCAGAAAAACTTACCCGAGGGTAAAGTTAGAACTTTGAATCGCAAGCGAATTGCAATCGAATTGCCATCGAATTGCAAGCGAATCGCAAAAATTGTTAATTTAATAAGATTCAGTACTGTATGATACCATGGAAGCATATCATGGATTATGTCCTAATATCAGAGAATATGAATGCCATTAGTGATTCAGTTACAGTGGAGAAAACGTTATTCTTTCCCAATATACGCGTTTACGCTAAAACTGTTATGTTCACTGCAAGCAGTTTGGAGCCAGATCAGACGCCGGGTAACCCGGTGTCTGATCAGGCTCGAAACTGTTTGCCACCAAGATAAAGATGAATTATCAGAATTGTCAAAAAGCTGTACTTTTCTACGTTTTAGTGTTTTGCGTTTGCGTACGTTTGCGTAGCAACAGCAACAGCACATTTAAGACTAATGACACTATTGATTAGTTAATCACGGCCTCGAACCCACTCAAAATGTCAATTTAATTGCTACTTTTATTATTCGCTTGTTGTTCGGTAATAGAGTGACTTAACTATTCGTATAGTTTGGAAGGTCGTTGGTTCTATCCAGTTGCCGATTCGTGCCTAAGACAGTACATAAATGGCATCTTGGGTCTTCCTCCACCTGTGATTAGTTGGATGTCGCGATATGACTGAAAAACTGCTAAAATCAACATTAATCATAAGAAATCCAGTTTCTTTCGCATAATAAGCATACTGGTATTTAAAAACAATATGATGTCTATCAGGAGATATATAGTGTAACAGATCTTTCGATCTATTATGAATTAAACACAAACTGATTGTAAGTGTATGAATGCAAACATTTTGAAAAGATAATCTGTATAATAGTAAGGCCATGATGAAGTTGGCTGTTACTTGTATCAAATTACACATTGAACCCTAGCGATGCGTATACTCCTAATGAACAAATCATATACCTATCAAGAGTATACTTGTCCTATGCAAACAGTGTGGACCCTGATCAGAGGGCTCCTTAAGGAGCCCTCTGATCGGGGTCTACACTGTTTGTCACTTTGTAAAATATTGTTAAAAGCCACCATTATTATTAAAAAATGAACTGTTTTTAATTGTAAACTGGAATTGTCCATTTAGAGATTCAGGGGTGAATGAGTAAACTCTTTCAATCCTAGCAACGAGTATACACGTCCTTTAGATACAGTGTACAGTGTACATAATTATAAAAACTACCTATGATCTATGTAAGCAGTGTAGGTGCCGTGAAGGAGTCTTGATATCAAGGACTACGCAGTTTGTTATTTTGCAATATTATGTAAAAACACCCTAAATAGTATTTAAGAGATCATTGGAAACTAGAAGTGTATATTTGAAGTTCTAGAGATGAATGAAATGTGATCCTGTCAAAAGATTTCCCTGGGATTTGTAGTAGTTTAAACAACACTTTCAAACGATTTGGGTGCTCGGTTTTAAAACTACTTGTCACTCGGAACAAATGCATGCATATATATCAAACAGTAAACAGGAACTTCTTTACGAATACAGGTACATGTAACTGAACACACGCTTCGTAGTGAGTGTCCATATAGCTGAAGTTGGAAAGTACAGCGCTTACTCTCTACAACGACGCCCCATGGGAGACAATAAATGTGTGCGTTGTTCGGAGGGAGTCTTTATAGGAGAGGACATTTGTTAAATATTGCAAACAGCTTTATTTCAGATTAGACGCCTCTTAAAGCGGCGTCTGATCTGGATTTAAACTGTTTGTCACTCGTCATTAAAACAAATTCTGTCAAAATGTTCAATATGAAACTTTAAGAAAAACAGCAGACGACAACATTAAGCAGACGATATTACAGCAGTAAAAGCGTTAGCCATAATTGTCCTGGTTAGGGAACTGTGTCAAGGGTCGTTATGCGAAGGGAGTCGTTGTTTGGAGGGCCGCTGTAGGAAGGGAACACTGTACTCCAATGCAGGTCAATTATTGTACTGTTTGATGCCACATGCTCCCTAGATGTCTCCTAACGTGACATATACGAGCGTTTAAAACAAATTACATATTCAAATTAGACAGAGATCAGAAACTATGTCCTCTGTTTAGGTAACTAATGAGAGCATTTTGAAGAATTGAACTCTGTGACACATGCGCATTGGGGTTTTATTTTCAAATAGTGCTATACCTTTGTTAATAATTATACACAACATATTACAAAATATAGTTTACTACTTTGTGGCATGAGATTAGTGTCTTTATGACTAGGCTTCAAGCGAAGCTGTTCTATTTCTAAGATTTACCAAGAAAGCAAAATAAAAAGTTGAACTCGATGGAGTTGACTGAAGATAATTTAATGGTTAAATGTGAATAAGCAGAATGATAATATTTTATATGTGTTTAAGATATAATCTAGTTTATACAAAAACAAAATTTAACCGGTCTATAATGTAACAGAGATAGTTCGTGATCACATATTTCTACTGTAATTCTATAGTTACAATGTTAACTTTCGTGCTCCCTTAATTGGTGTTGATCATACTCGAATTGGTCTGCCGGTAATACAGTTTTTGGTACTTATTATGATGCATTTACCAAACTGTTTCATCGATGCGACGACTGTTATATATAATTTGAAACGGTACACGTGTATGGTAAACCATACATAGGTTTATTTCATTGCAAAGAACCGACCTTCTCTAGACATATCTCAACGTTCATGTGTTTGTTTTTCAAACATCATTGATATTGTTGTAATTAAAATTGATACCAGTTTGAATGAATGGTTTAGAAAATGTCAAGGCGGAGGCAGGTACATGCAGTTCCCTTCCAGCTGCATCGTTGGCGTTTACTGCATGAATATATTTATGCTTAAAACCAGATGGAGTTGCGTACTTAACGTTAAACCTACTTTTAGCAAAATGTCAGATCGAGACAATTGACTGTAGGTGACTTGAAATTTAGCTATTGAGGAAAGAGTTAACCTTTACTGTTAAATCAGCAGTTGTTTTCAAATTGTTCTTTTTGAAATTATACCAATAGCTATGCTGTAACACGTATGAATTGTCATCAATAAAAACAGTCTGACTCTAATATCTGATTTAACCGTTTACCATATAGGAGCGCCTTTTTGTGCAACTTCTTTTACCGGGTAGGGGTGGTTTTTTATGCTCCTAACATGGCCATATTAAATAAAAATAGGAATCGTGTCCTTCCTTCTGACAGGTAAGTGCTTAAAAAAGGATAGAAGTCAAGCAGAGAAATTCATTAGATTTCGGCATTTCTTTTAACCTGCTTTAGGCAACCGCCGCCTGTCTTCAACACTTAACCCATTACCCCATATCCTATTTCTAGTTTTGAAGATATGTGACTACTTAAAGTAGGTTGAAAGCACATTCTGCTTTACTTTTAGCCTGGTTTAAGCTAGCATTTACTAGGATATAGAACATTTGTCTTATGGTATTATATTTATCAAGGTATAATTTTAAACTATTTTCTTCAGTGGAGGAATAAATTGATATTTATGGTGTAATGGGTTAAAGCATTTCATCGGGGGAAAGGCTTTAACATGATTTTTGCAAGATTACCATATACGTTAAATTGACAGCCGAATTGACGCCACTATATAAAGGATGAATGTTATCGATTATTCAAGGAATTGAGACGCACCATGCAAAATCAATTGCCCAATTTATTACTAAATGGTTGCATAAAACCCAATTTAACGTCAGATTTTTATCATAAGATCCAAACTTAAATGTAAATGCTGAAGTGAAGTATGATTAAAAGTGACTTTTGCCGATTTAAGTAGATCAAATACAGTGGTATATCTAGAAAATCAACAGTTTGAGTAATGGATGTTATACATGTACGACGAACTATTTTTACGTAGTCTCATACCGCATTGAGTGATACTGTTATCTACATTTGGAAACATTTACTATTCACCAGCTAAGCAATAATTGAATGTAATTTGTAAATATACGTGTATTTGATTGGTAAATTCGCGAAACATATCCTGGTGCGAAAACTGATTAGTATACTTAGACTATTACATGCATAATTGGATAGCAGAAATTACCTTTTTTTAAATAATAGTACGAGTAGAACATAGTGAACTCTAGCTTACTCAGTCATGTCTGACATTGAAGTTTGTTGACCGCAATTAAAAAACTTCGTTCTGGGATATTCGTTTATGGAATTATAAGTTTATCTAGAATAAAACCATAATGATTCTCACTCAGAGCTCCAGATAAGGGGAGTGTTTTAAAAACTAAAATCTTTATTTCTAAATTAAAAACTATAGTGTCTTTGAGACGATTCTAATGAGTAGTCACACCACAGGATTTAGAGCTGAAATGAGTGAAAAAATGCTTGGATGTGTTCTATTTACTCCCTCTTATCCGGAGTCCTGCTCCATAACACTTTCACAATCATAATGACGTCAAAATCTGTCTAACTCATTCACTGCAATATCATCGTCTGTTCGCCAACTCATTGCCTGGTTTATAAATAAAGTCTAGAATGTTTGACAGTCTGTCGTGAAAAGCATTTATATGAGTGTCAAAAAGCTTAAAGCCTGACCAGTTTCCGCGAAACGCGGCGTCTTATATCGATCAAAGTTGTTGACACATGGTATTGTTATAGAGCTTGCTAGCAAAAGGGTTAAAACTTCAAAAAACAAAATATTTTCTCGAAATACTAAAACTTAAGCAAAACTTCTGTTAATATTTATTGTGCTTATATGCATTTAGTATTTCAATGTTTTTATGTTAGGATTTCCTTTTTTCTCTCAAATCACCTATCCAGCACAACGATTTCTACTGTTATCAGACATTACTTAAACTTAAACCAATAAGCAGAAAACCACGAATCCGATTTAAATGCAAATATATACAAAAGTGGCGTTGCTTTTTCAGATGATCACTGGTTAAACAATACGTTATGTGATAATAGCATTGATGATATACGTCTGAGACATACAGCATGTCAATCTCTACAAGAAATTGATCCATTGATACCGAATTATGTAACGTTTTTACAAAATCTAATGATTGAATTTGATCCAGCATCTTCATTAAAGAAATGCATGCCTTGGTATTCCAAACCCTTTTCCCCATAACTTGTTACAAGTTTTTAAGACAGATGACCACTATATGAAGGCTGCAAATAAAGAAGAATGTACCTCAAAGCGCATTGTGTGTTTATTTTAGTCGGATCAGCTACTACAGGGGCCCGTTTCATAAAACTTGGTACGACAAAATGTTGTCGTAAGTCAATTATTATTTATTTCTCCATCTAATCATGTCTTGTGTCATCTCTATTAGAAATAGTTCATATGTTGCATATATTTCGCTGTATAAATGGGTAACAATTATAATTAATTATGCAAAAGTGCGTAGGTTTAAAGCATGTTATATACTTGGCGTAAAAGAGAATTGTATCATTCACAATTTAGCATATTATGGTCCATAAATCTATAAATCAATCAATTTGTAAACTAAAACAGCACTTATTAATGTACTAATATATTACATTATTTGCTTCGTATTGACTTTCCAGCAAATTCGAAAATTTGCCCTTCTAAAGGAAATATTAATACGTGCTAATTCGGTTTAGTTAAAGTAAACTATATTAATGAAGGTCCCTGCATTTAAAACGTCTGAAAAGTAAATAATCTAGTCTTTAATAGTTGGCCTTTCGTTTCTTTATTGGTACCGAATATTGATTTGATGACAAACAAACACGGAATAGTCAATAGATATGTCTAACAATATCGTCATTGAAACAAATCAATTTAAATAATTTCTCCATATACTCCGATACAAACAAACCTAGCATTTTGTTTTCAATAATAAAAAAGTCCAAATCATAAAACTATTTAATATATTGCCATCAAGAAGACCAAACATTTAATCATATTTCAATCAGGCACCCACATCTTTATATTTACATTCGCCCAATTCAATTCCATTTAAAAACATTGCCGTTTCATTCGACAACATAAATTTGGCGGATTTTTTAAATATGTTTCCTAAAGGATGTATGCCTTCCTATTAGCATACACAATGATAATTGAACATATTGTTTCTTTATTATTGAGACAAATTTCAATTTAGCGCCAAACTGTCAAATACAACGTTAGAATGTTTACACTGGAACTTATTGTGTTGCGTTCGAATGTACACAGCTTCAGTTACCCGGTTATGGCTGTTCCGTTAAGGGTATACATTATTCATATCAACAATCTGTAATATATATGCATACTAGTATAATGTTCATTTAAATTAGAAATTTTAGCAAATATAATATAAATATAAGAAATGAACTGATTTGTTCTCGACGTTTAAGCGAAACAAACGACATAACATGATCGGCAAATTTATCAAGAAACGCTAGTGCGATTCATGGAACTTATGGTTTCTGTCGTGTATTATGCTTAAACGCCGAAAAGAATCAGTTCATTTCTTAATTAATCCTTTCATAACTGCAACTTAACTACAGTGGAGAATATGTTATTCTTTCCCAATAAACGCGTTTACGCTAAAACTATTATTTGCAGTCCAAACAGTTTGGAGCCAGATCAGACGCCGGGTAACCCGGCGTCTGATCAGGCTCCAAACTGTTTGCCACCAAGATAAACAAGAATTATCAGAATTGTCCAAACGTTGTTCTTTTCTACGTTTTAGTGTTTTGCGTTTGCGTACGTTTGCGTTTAAACGGGAAAGAATAACAGATTCTCCACTGTACTGGCTTGTTTTACACAGCCATTTAGTATTACTGCTACGATAAAGTAACGCTATACAGACTACATTTTAAACAAGATCAATGCACAACTTAATCGACTAAGTATAGACATTTGAAGAAGTACAACATTCAGTTTTCAATGATAAAGGTTACCAACTAGACACTACAGGAGCACACGTTACCCAACAAGCTACCCGTCCTACGAAACATCGTACGACAAATATTGTAGTAAGTCAGATTATAAAATTCTCAATTATTATTCATTTCTCCATTTAATCCTGTATTGTGACATCTCGTTGGAACTGTCTTTCTAGACGAATCCAAAAAGAAAGATGTAACGAGACAGGATTAAATGGAGGCATACAAAATAAGCTAAAGTTTAAATTTTGACTTACGACCGTTTTTGTCGTACAACGTTTCGTAAGACGGTCCCAAGGTATACAAAGTGATGCAAATTATACACAGTCTGGGCTAAAGAGTTTTCAATATTGTAAAAACTCCCTTTGAAACGCATCACTGATAAAGAATATTTCTGTTTGGAATTTAAACCGTAGTAGAAACTACAGCGCTCCATTTCTACAACGACACCATATTGGAGACAAAAATTGTGTGTGTTGAGTCTTTATAGGGAGGGGAAATTGGCTTACATTTGCAAACAGCTTTAATCCAGATCTGACCCCGCCTGGATTTAAGCTTTTTATCACTCGTCATTATTTTTTCTGTCAAATGTCCATTATGACACTTTTAGAAAAACAGCAGACGACTATTATAAGCAGACGACATTGCAGCCGTTAACCCTTTCCCCCATAGAAGCGACTTTTAGCGTATTTAGTTTATTCATCCGCTGAAGAAAATAGTTCCAATTTAATCAGTAATGAATATGTATTATAGGGAATATTTTCTATATTATAGCACATGATAGCTTAAAGCAGGCTGAAAGTAAAGCAGAATGCGCCCTAAGGCGCATTCTGCTTTACTTTCAACCTGCTTTAAGTAGTCACCTATCCTAAGTACTAGAAATAGGCTATCAGGTAAAGGGTTAATAGGTTAGACATAATTGCTCTGTTAAATAACTGCAGCAACGGTCGTTGTAAGGAGGGAATCGTTGTTTGGAGGGTCGTTGTAGGGAGGGAACACTGTAGTAAATACAGAGGAAATGTCAAATGCAGTCTTACCCCTGAAATCAAATTACAGTCGGATCGTAAAAAGGCCCGCTTAATACAGTTAGAATAATGGAGGTGTTTCAATATTTTCTACGAAAAATTGAATTCTAGTTGTTTAAGACAAGTTGTTTATGAATAATCCTTAATCCTTTTGCTCTCAATGACGTTTAAAAGCGCGTTTGCAAACAGTTTGGACCCTGATCAAATGCCGCGTATCGTGGCGTCTTATCAGGATCCAAACTGTTTTGACACTCGTTTTTAAGTTTCTTCAGTCATATTACCTTATATTCTAACTTTAAAACGACATTGCAGAAAACAAAATTAAAGCAGACGACAATGAAAGGGGTAGATCTCTCACGAAACAGTTGGCAGTGTAAGGGTTAAGTATTGAACAATGTATAATTGATATCATGTAGCATTGTTCCCCTCCAAAAATGTATAAGTGTCTTTGATAAGGGATTGTCAGCAGGTAGACAAAATACTGGGTATTTGGACAGAGAATACCGAGCGTTTAAGGATATTTCTTATTTAGCTGAGACTGGGTTTCGAAGGTCGCTCTGTATAGTCAATGATACCATTCTTTGTTGTCTTTCAGACTTTGATGGATTGCGTTTTGTAGGCAAACCTATAGGATTTAAATATTTATATATCTGCACTAGCAATGCTATGCAATTGAATTTCTCAAAGGGCGTTCGGTTGATTGGAATGAATTACGGATATTTTACCAAAGACTACAATTTGTCTAGTATGTAATCAAAGCATAGACAATTTAATATTTTACAAATCAAACTGTCTAATGCAGCGTATATTCCTTTGAATTGATTTGATTACCTCCGGGAATAAAGCAACGTTCGATTCTTTCCGGTTAAACAATTACTTTGCTAGGAAGCAATAGTTGATTGGCAGTCTGGAGTGTACAGCTAAGTTACGGATCGTTTTCAATTTTCTGTAAAATAAAGGAGATTTCCTACAAATTGCTCTGATTATAGTTTGGTGTTACACGCATAAGACATTCAGAACTCATCAGACGCATCATTCATGTTTAAACATTGCTTATAGTGATACAGTGGAGAAAACGTTATTCTTTCCCAATAAACGCGTTTACGCTAAAACTATTATTTTCACTGCTAACAGTTTGGAGCCAGATCAGACGCCGGATAACCCGGCGTCTGATCAGGCTCCAAACTGTTTGCCACCAAGATAAAGATGAATTATCAGAATTGTCAAAAAGTTGTACGTTTGCGTACGTTTGCGTTTAAACGGGAAAGAATAACAGATTATCCACTGTAGCGGCGTCTGATCATGATCCAACATGTTTGAAAAGTCACCTCAAGCCGTCGTTGGAATTGAAAAAGTTAATCTGTTTGACAACACTCTTATAAATGCTGACTTTATAACAGTTAACCGTACTATTCATTATTCAATATATATTTTATTTATTGCAAATAGTAAATGAGTATCTGTAACATGGATTATTATAACAAAGGTTTCCTTATTTTATCAGTTTATTTCTGATAATAAAACATACGCAATTGAAATACAGCTGTTGAAAAAAAACCACGCGTTTTAAAAAAGGAAATTCCATACATAAACTACTACTGCTTAGCTGCTGTACCTTTTTTCTAGTTTAATGGTGTATAAATACGCTTTGTTGACAAAAGGCACAACATGTCCTCAATTTATTTTTAAAGTCAATTCCTATCAACTATATGTGATGTATATATCAGATGGATATCGTTTCTGAGTTTAACCATTTTATAGTGCAAATATTAGGAGTAAACTACTATTTCATATATAAGATGAAGATATTGACTTCCCTTAGGGATATCATGTTTTGAGGTTTTCAAACTTTGAGTCTTGATAAATATGTCCCGGTAGAATGCATGCCTTGTATAACATTTAGTTGATAACAATTTTAAACCCTTCACCTCCATCACGTCATCAAGTTTAAACAATCATCGTATGTAGCATTGTATTAGTATTAAACGCGTGTAGTGTTACTTGATATCATATCTATTGTTCTACATCATCAGCATTTACAAAAAGATCCTATCCTTTTTTTAAATTGCATTGATATATCGTTCACGAATATCTGTATTATACATCTCTTGTGAAAAACGCAAATGTATAAGTAGGAGATACCGTAGGATGGCCCATGGCCACCATATGCAGCATATGCGAGTCATGTTGTTATCACTTCTGTATACGTTTGAATAGAAAGGACTACACAAAATTAAATCAGAGATACACTCTCTAGAAACTCATCATGCCAACTGGATTTTAAATAATACATGACGTAACAATTGTGGCATCTGGTTAGTTTACGAAGGACACATTATACGATAATAATTGTGATAAATAAAACTCGGATTTCAAACAAAGACATGAGGTTTGAATTGTAGTATCGTTAACAATTACTCTCTCGTACATCTTGAAATTATAACGTAACTAACTTCTTACGATCCTTATAAACTATCGATACATACATCTAACCGAACAAATGTTGATTGTGACATGGTTTAGGAGTATTATCTGCATAAAGCAGAATCACTTCTATATAAAGGTACTTGTTCCGTGTATAAAATAGTAAAAAAAATCAACATAACCTACTAATCTAACTAAGTATGCCACTATACAATTATTTTTTCAAAGCACTGAGATAAAATAAAAACATGAACAGCAACAGTACCATTATAGTTGTAACATAAAAGTACACAAATAGAATTAATTCAAACACACTTAATAAACAGAAATGGGTGCCAAAGCCACCTGATGCTCGCCTGTTTAAAATTTAAGTCTAAAAATATTGTGTATCGAAAACAAAATCGATTTTCAGTTTAGAAAAAATATTAAATGAATGATGAGTCTTAGTCTAGTTAAATAAACTTTAAAACAACCTTTCCACAAACTTTAACCTGGTGATTTGAGGTCAACATAACTAAGTTCAAAACATGTCAAAAATTAAAATAAGTAAAGTAATTTTTTATTCCAACTTCCAAGCCTCAGTGTTTGTTCCCAAATAAAGCTCTTTACAAATGTCCAGCACCCTAGCATACATATTCAACTTTAAAACAACCTGTCCAAAGCACTTTAACCTTGTGATTGTGGTGAAAAAACTAAGTCGAAAACATGTTAAAAATTGACAAATATATATTTATTTTTGTTTAAATTCAAACTTCATATGATCAATGTTTGACCCAAAATGAACCTCCATACAAAATTTCAGTACCCTAGCATAAATATTTAGCTTTAAAACAAACCGTCCAAAAAACTTGAACTTGGGGTTTTGTAGCTAAAAACCTAAGTCTAAAACATCAAGAATTGAAAAACATAAATTATTTTTAAATTCTTACATTTATAACATCGATGTTTGACAGCAAATGAGCCTTTACACACAATTTCAGCACCCTAGCACAAGTATTAAACTTTTAAACAACCCGTCCAAAACACATTAACATGGTGATTTGTAGCAAAACACCTAAGTCCAAAACGTCAATAATTGAAAACAAATGTAATAATTTCTAAATTTTAACATTAAAGCATCAATGTTTGACACCAAATGATTTCATCACTATAGCACAAATATTAAACTTTAAAACAACCCGTCCAATTTATTTTTTTAAAATATAATTTCATTGCATCAATGTGTAACCCCAAATGAACCTCCATACAAAATTTCAGTACCCTAGCACAAATATTTAGCTTTAAAAAACCAGTCCAAAAACACTTTAAACTGGGTTTTTGTAGCAAAAAAACCTTAGTCCAAAATAATTATGTTCAACATTGAAATAAATTGAGGTCATTTTTAAAATATAACTTCATTACATCAATGTTTAACCCAAAATGAACCGCCATACACAATTTCAGTACCCTAGCATAAATATTTCGATTTAAAACAAACCGTCCAAAAAACTTGAACTTGGGGTTTTGTAGCTAAAAACCTAAGTCTAAAACATCAAGAATTGAAAAACATTAATCATTTTTAAATTCTTACATTATAACATCAATGTTTGACAGCAAATGAGCCTTTACACACAATTTCAGCACCCTAGCACAAGTATTAAACTTTTAAACAACCCGTCCAAAAAACTTGAACTTGGGGTTTTGTAGCAAAAACACTAAGTCCAAAATGTCAATAATTGAAAATAATTAAATTATTTTTAAATTCTAACATTATACCATCAATGTTTGACACCAAATGAACCTCCATACACAATTTCAGAACTCTAGCACAAGTATTAAACTTTACAACAACCCGTCCAAAAAACTTTAGCCTGGGGATTTGTAGCAAAAAACCTAAGTCCAAAACATTATCTAAATTGAAATAAATTTAAATCATTTTTAAATTTCAAATTGATAACATCAATGCTTAACCCCAAATGAACCTCCATACAAAATGTCTGCACCCTAGCAAAAATATTAAGTTTTCAAACAACCTGTCCAAAAAACTTTAACCTAGGCCACGCTCACGCTCACGCTCAAGCCGGGGATATGACATTAGCTCTGCTGTTCTACGAACAGTCGAGCTTAAAAAAATGTATGCATAGAAATAAGAATGAATTTGAAGCGCGCGTTTGTAAGAGCTTTAATATCGTTCAAAGTTTCTGGTTTCCGTGCAAACATATACATGTATGTTTTCACGTGACATGCTTCAGCTAGTATAGTATTGGCACAATACATCAAATCAATCTCAGTTTATTTCTTTCTAAAACAACAACAGTACTATTATGAGTACGAATTAATTGTATTTAATGAAACGCTGTGACAAGGGGCCCGTTTTACTAAACTACTTACGCAAATTTTTTGCGTAAGTCAAAATCGTTTTACTCTTATTTTTCGACCATAAACGTCCTCTGATCTGGCTATTTGCTGTTTGTAGCAAGTGATAATAAAAATATAAATTAAAATTTAAAATTTTGACCTACGTAACAATTTTGCGTAAGTAGTTTAGTAAAACGGGCCCCAGGTATGGAAATAAATCATATTACACATCTAATGCTATTTCTAAATATAAGTGCATTTTTTATGTACAACGATCGAACTTACAATCAGTTATTTTTCGACAAGGTCTAAAACTCCGACAAAGATGATCACACATTTTCATGCTATGTTCTTAGTAAGTAGGTGTCTGAGAAAGTTCGTCTTTTGAGTGTTTCCGACTATTTCGAAGATGTCATATTTGAAACAGCAACAATGTAGTACCCAGAACAACATTCATTAAAACTACTTCCTTTTGTCCTGCACTCAGACACGATTGCTAAGTAATTAAACATTTGAACCAGAAATACATTTAGACAGTTAACATTTAAAAATGTCTCATTTAGAAAGGCTAATGATTTCCCACGTGCAATATCTAATTTAACTTAGTGTTTAATCATTACAAGGTTGTTCGATTAAGAATGTTTTTAGTCAGAAAACATACTGAAGTCCAACTCTTTATAGCTTATTATTGTGCTGTCTATCATATATTCATTTTACTACATTGAGTTACCTAACCGATTTGAAACACCAGATTGAATAAAAACTCATTATGCCACTCCAAACATTTGTTGTTTCATCATCCAAACCCTTGCGGCGGAAAGTAGGCAACGGAAATTTGTAGTCGTGACGTAAATTGAATGGACACAGTTGATTAACATTCAAATATTATTTAGCATGCGCAATCTTATAATCGATTCTTTGAAAGGAAAAAAAAATAATGAAGAAGAATTGTGTTTTGTCCAGCAATAAAATGTTATATGTCTACAAGACAACCTATGTATGTTATTTTGAAAATCTGTATACGTAAGTGCTTTCACTACAGATATGTCATACAAATTGTAAAATATCCCACCTACCCCTTATCATGTGTCTGGTTTTCTGGAGCTATTTTACCAGTCTCTTGTTTAAGTGATTCCATTGGATTCTTAGAAATAGAAGACAAAAGCGAAACATAGTCGTTGAACTATGTTGTCGTCTTGAAACGTTATTAGTTATACAGTCTCTTCACAGTGTACACGAGGATGTCTTCCCGGCTGAGGTAAATCATGTTGCCCGAGCCGTTAGGCGAGGGTTACATGATTTTACCAGCCTGGAAGAAATCCTCATGTACACTGTGGAGAAACTGTATAACGAATTTATTATACTGCAAAGTTTTCACTGTTCAAACGATATTTAGGAATTTGTCGTGTACAGTGCTCGTAGTAAATTAAAACAAAGTGCGCCAAAGCAGATAACGTTATGATGACGTCATGTTTCTGACGTTGTTATTCATTAGAAAAATGTGCATACTCGTATATGTCGACGTCAAACTTTCCCAGAAATAATGCGACTGTTAAAAACAAACACCGATTGGTTTTTAGCCGAAATGATCTTAAAACGGAGGATGCACGATTGAAGGCACTCAATCCTGTCGAGCAATCGGCCATCTTATATTCTGCAAAGCAAGCCTCATGGACCTGTCAGCCAATGAAAATAGTTGCATTTCCAAGTACCCTGTCAGCTCACAGGGTACATTGGATTATGTCTAGGGCTCGGTGACCAATGAAAAGTAAAGAATTTACTTTGCAGTAAAATAAGTTGTTTTCGATGTGTGTATAGATACAGGTATATAATGTACATCTCTTTATATCTTTCCTATTGCTGTTAAAATACAATTTGAAGCACAAGCAGCTTGCATCCAAATATGATCCCGAGTTCCTTGGTATATCAGTTTCAAAACTATTTGCAAAAATCACCGATACACGGGTTTAGTAAGACAGTTGTTAATACTGGAAAGTCAACAAATGCATATTCAATATTCTTTCCCTTATTGCAAAGGTATTTTAGATTGTTGAAACAAACATAGATAATGTTATCTACTCTCTTTACAAAACAACAGCTAGAGAAAAATTTTGCATTTATTTTGCAATTAAACAATATCAGTATCGCTTTTAAAACCCAACTGAACATACCATGCCTAGAAACAATTAATAAAAGCGAAAAGGAACAATTTAGAAAGATTACACAAATATTTATGAAACAAAATTGTAAAAACAAACAAAAAACGAAAGTGTTCGTGTATCGGATCTTTGGTGTGTCTGCTGTTTTACAAGTAACTTAATGTGACATAAATGTTTGAGACTGAAGACTTAAATCACTTGATACGGGTTGGGCATGTTCGTTAATTTTGTTGTACATAGAGCCGTTGTCCATTAGTTCCGAAGACATTCTTGAGCCTCTTATCATGGTAATCATCATGTGTAACGTTTGATGTTTACGTCATATTTATTGCATCAAATTATTCAATAAAACATTTGATATATATACAAGTAAAAATTGAAATATTCAAAATTTAGCATCTTTTAACTGATTGATAAAACTCCAATGTAATCATTTCGTAACACTTAGAATTGCCAACTGTCTGTGTTTAAATGTTTCGATATCAGACATGTTTGAGAATGTCACACTATTTAAAATATTGATCATAAGCTAAACAACCACGATCAAATTCATCGTTACAAGTCTATAGATGCAACCCCTAACTCCCTACCCGTCATATCATCATCTGATTTGAACCGTAGTTATCTGCTGTTATTCCTTAACTTTACATTTTTGACGTTTTGAATGACAAGCAACTGTACATTTAAAGCTTTTTAAATGACTAACAATTGATCTTCGTATCAAACAATTAGAATTTTAATTAGAGGTTGAGTTTTTTAGAATTTAATCTGAATTCAAATCAAATTTAAAGGCAATTGCATATTGGTAAAGGTAGTAATTTGTTATAGTTGTGGCATATGTATGGGTCTACATAAACCAACACAGTATATCTTTAATAAAATCTCATGCCTTCAGGAAGTATGTACTTTTAAGTCCAGGAAAATATATAGTTTTATTAAAGTAATTATTCCACCACTTGAAAGGTTGTGTTCGGTCCATGTCCAACGTTTACTATTAAATAAGTAAAATTGAAAGTTTATCCATTTCCCTCTCAATGACGTCAAAACCTGCATTTGCAAACAATTTGGATCCTGATCAGACACCGCGTAACGCGGTGTCTGATTAGGATCAAAACTGTTTGTCACTTGTTGTGAAATAACGTCAGATATACTGCCTTACATCAATCTTTGAAACGATATTGCAGACAACAATATTGAAGCAGACGACAATATGGCAGTGAAGGGGTATACACCTCACGATACATTGATTATTTAAGGGTTAAGTCCCAAATGAAGCGCACTATGCCACATATGTTGACAGTCGTAATTCAATTCAATTCAATTCAATTCAATCATTTATTGCATAAAACATACATCAGCATGTTTAGAGCAAGATCAAATAAAACAAGCAAAACATGAATTTACAGAAGAGCTATATATAGTCGTGAACGGTTATTTATGGTTTACAGAAGTGTCTGAAATATATTGATTTGTAAGCCTTTTTTGTGTACCTGTATTCAAAAATCAGCTATTGCTATCCAGATGTATAGCAATCGCAGACTTTTGGATCCGATCAGCACTATTTTCTTTTAATCATGTCACATCTACTTATTCAGAATTTTTAACATTAGTTTTTTGACTCGTACCCGTTTTCAGACGCTATATACATGATCCAATCAAAACAGCGAATGTTGCTCGCTTTAGCCGTGCGGAGAAGTAAACAAGTCACGTGGTATTCATTGAAAATTGTGTGTGTGTATGTACACACGTACAGGCTATATGTGAAAATTCCCACGGAGTGTTGTGTTTATAAATATAATGTTGAGACAAGGAATTTTACCGTTGCTGTTTTGATCGGATTACACAATTCGCTTAGTAAGTAACTCTATCTACACATATACAGTAAATTATACAGTTTAAATAGGTCTCACTTCGCAGGGCCAGTCGTCTCCAAACCGTTTGATTGTAGATAATTCGGTATCCATGATACTCCATTATCCGCAATCAGACTGTTTTGAGATAAACATCAAATTTGTGATATACATGTATATCATTATAAAGTAACAATATCTGTAAATTAGCGAGATATATATAGTTAGACAAGTTTATTATTTTCATTTTAGAGGAATCTGCTAGCAGACTGGTAAACGTATGTATTGTAGGCCATGTACAGTAATACCGTTTCATGTATTTAGATCTTATTTCTGAGTGTTTATCACATGTCATCAGAAAATGAAATTCATTTTGAACTAAATTACAAGTACAATTAATGCAAATTCTTTCTTCTCTCGGTACATTGATATATCTTCCTTTTTCTATAGCAAGGTCATGAGATGACATCCTGAACCTCGTTAAAGCAATTCGATATTTTGGCTCTTTCACAAAGTCTAGATATTTTTCAAATTCAAAAGAGTGTTTAAGGCCTTTGGCTACCGGAAGTCGGTCTTGCGGGCGAGCGGATATGCGTCTTGACGACACAGACTGTTTTCGTACGTGTTTATACTAGAAAATTTATATAAAGGAAATGTTGATACGAATTAGTATAATCCTTCATAGCGCAGTTAGTATAGTGGTTGACTAGCAATCAAAAGGTCATAGGTTCGAGACCCATCCGATCCAAATATTTTTTTTAGTGTCCGATTTATTGACTTGTCAATCAATAACGCAGTAATCAAGAGACATGTTATGTTCAGTCTTTGTTGATTAGAACTAGTGATGTTTACGGTCCAAGTATATGTCCACTTACCTGTACGTTTTAGTTTAATGACTTACAAGTCAATTAAATCGGTATACATGTAAACGATTTGATCGAACTATAAAGCCACACATTGAAGCTTATCAATACGCTAACCTTTTCAAGATCGATATTGCCCATTTTAATTATGTTAAAACAATATAATAAACCTTGTATGCAAGTCCATGAATAAATAATAATGCATTTTAATGAAAAAGTTTTAATTCTAATGTAGGTAACTGTATCTAAACAACAAATGTCCCACATTTTAATAAGAAAATATGTTATTACAACAAATCCTGACTGTAATATTTTCCAATTTTTTCAGACTGACTAGTTCATCAACCATATATTTGAATAAAATGAAAACAAATATACATTGAATGAGTCAGTTTTTTTGTAATTCAATATTTTAGCATTTTGCAAAATTTAAATAGCTGATAACATCTTTCTGAACACCTTTATTCAAAATGTTTTTAGCTTTTCTTGTAATGAATGTTGTGGACTACTTATTGGGTGAGAATTAAAGTCATTAGCTTTATTCATGTTTAAGAAAAATAAAATCATCAAAATTTTAGGTTTTTGTCAGAAAAAAGACCTTAAAGACAAACCACACTATAAATTTTGCCTATATTTACACACATTGTTTCTTAGACTATTATCATTCTTCATGAAAAGTTTCATAACAATCGTATGGAAACTACGCGCATATGCGAAGTACATTAAATAATGCATAAGTTTCAAGACGTCTAGAGTTATTGATTTCGGTATACCAAGTTTGATGATAAATATCTAAGATCCGTTGTTGAATTAAATTGTAGTTTAATATAGTTATGTCAAACTGGTCCTGCCATATATGAAATAAGCCACATTCTTCCAGAATGCTTTTTATTTGGAAGGCCCAGTTTCATTTTTTAGTATTTTGTAAGTTTTATAGAGTAAAGAATTATTATTATTTGTAAGAATTTTTACCCAATATTTAATCATCAACAGTTTTCTGTGTATATACAAAGGTGCTCTACCCAATTCTCCATACAATGCGTTTGTGTTTGTAGATTTTTTAACACCAAGAAGTTTTCTACAAAATTTGGTGTGTATAATTTCAACGCTGGGGCCTTTATGGGAACCCCAGACCTCAGCTGCATAATTTAATGTTGGAGAAACAAGTGTATCAAATAATTTACATTTCTGAGAGATAGGTAATTCTAATTGATTGCAAACTATGAAAAGATTGTGAAGTGAAAAAGAGGCGTACTGAGCAATCCTTTGCTGATTACGGCTCCAATTACCATTTTTGTAAAAATACACCCCGAGATATTTAAAGGAGTCTACAATATCAATACGTGAATTATATATATAAAAATCAAATGTCGTATGTCGCCCTTTCTCGAATATCATATTTTTTGTTTTTCCAACATTCAGCTTTAAGTTCCATGTGTTACAATAATTCTCTATGTCATTCAGTATACATTGTAAAGAGATTGGGTCCTGTGTAAAAACAGCAGCACCATCAGCAAAACAGAGTAAAATACATGTCCATCATCAATATTAATAATACCATTGCTATTACTATTTATACTATTTAATATATCATTTAGAAAAAATAAACATAATATACTACTTGCCGGATCCCCTTGTTTGACTCTGATATACGACGTGATAGGGTCCGATTTTGTACGATTATAATGTACGATTGCTTTTACTACAGAGTACATCGATCGTATTGCTTCTATGAATTTTGTACTGATATTTTCGCTTAAAAGTTTCTGCCATAAATATATCTGTCGATTCTATCTAACATTTTTTCCCAATCGAGAAATGTAACGTAAAGTTTTTTCTTTTCAGATAATGTTTTACTTATTAGAGAGTGGAGAATGAATATGCAGTCTATAGTAGATTTTCCTTTTTGAAAACCAAACTGGTTATCGATAATTTTTTCTCGTGTTTCCGCCCAATTGGTTAATCTAGTTACAAGTAATTTGGAGTAAATTTTTGACATGATATTATTTAAAGTTATACCTCTAAAATGTTTGGGTTCTGGATCCCCACCCTTGAATAATGGTACGATGATTCCATCACCCCAACTTTCGGGATAAGTACCGTCGTTGAATATTTTATTATAAAATGTTAGTAAAAATGGAGAAATTATATCGAATGTAGATTTAAATATTTCTGCTATTAAAAGGTCTTCACCCGGACTTTTAGAATTGTTTTATGCGAAAATTGCACTTTTTAGTTCTTCCTGCGTAAAGTTTGAGTCTAAATCTTGGTCTAATATAATTTCCGGTGAATTAATGTCTTCCTCGGAGTTTTGCGGTTTGGTCCCATATAAAGTGTTCAAATGTTTATACATGTCTTATATAGGAATATCAGGATTATTTACATTATTTTTATATTGTGTTTTAACATTTTTCCAGAAAGATTTCGGATTAGATTTTGCGAGGTTTGAAATTCGTTCGCCTTCATTTCTTTTAATTTCTTTTTTGCATTTCTTTTTTATTTTGTTATACATATTTTTGCTTTCTATGAAAGATGTTTTATTTTCATTATTTTATGTCGTAAATAAATATTTCTACATTTATTAAAGTTTCTGCGTGCGTCATAACATTCATAATAGAACCATTTATTCTTTGTGTGTTTTTTTGAAATTGATTTTTTATCTCTGCCAAAAATACTAAGCGCGTGTTGCTTGATGTGAGTTGTAAATGTTTCTATAGTCTGATCTATGGTATTGTTATTTAAATTTGTGGTCAGCTGTTGTAGCGAATCGCTGTCATCCAGTAGTAACTCGCGGAACGCCTCTACCTGAGATACGTCCCACACTATGTATTGTTCATTGCCAGATGTAGAGTAACGTGATTCAACCACTGGATTTTTACGCGCTATAGTAAATAATATTGCGCAATGATCGGAAAACTCAATTGAGTGATTGTATTTCAAAATGCTTGATGATACTGAAATCTCTGTGATTTAACAATAAATAATATACAACACTACAACCGTTAGAGTTAATAAAAGTGTATTCTCCGGTATTATTTTCATTACATAATCGTCTATTAATAATTGTATAACTATTATTGTACATCTGTTATGCAGATCATTATTTGTGAAAATTGATATTAAGTGAAGACGTGCCTTCTAACAAACTGTTGAAGTGGAGATATAAATATCATTAATGTGTGTGTATGATGAAGCATAAGTCTCGTAAAATAACTAGAATAATATTTTATATCAGTGTTGTATGAAAGACGAAGCAATGCAATATTTCGGAAACGTTTATTTGTTTTGATGTTGTCATGTATTTATCAAGTTAGAAATGCAACTGTTAATCAAAATGTTTATACACCATGGAATTCCTTTCAAGTCAGATTCGTGAATATGCAGTCTGTTCTTTTTAGAAAATATACAAGCTATTCTTTTAACATATTTTAAAGTCACAAAACATATATAGTATTGTTTTAAATTACCCTCTGTTAAGCGCTTCAAATGATTACTGGAAACGCACACAAAAAAGTAATGTTCGAGTTTGATCGATTGAGTGCAATGAACCTGCTTCATTATTCCCTGAACTCTTTCATTGCCAAGTTGTATCCGCTGCTTTAACCCTCTTACCATCTGCATTGGTATTATCGGCTACATTTTTTAAAATCAGCTTTAGGGCTGTTTTGACTGACGAAATCTCGATACGAGTGTGAAACAGTTCGGATCCTGATCAGACGCTATGCGGCGTATGATCAAGACTCTTTGCAAGGTCGCCATCTGAAGACGTTTGCAATGAAAGAGTTAATGAAAGTCATTCATCATTATTTTGATGTAATTAAACGAATTAGCCGCACTTAATTCATACACCTCGGGAATTTAAAAACACGCGAAGTGAAGTTAAAATAAAAAAAAACAAGCAATGCCCGTCAACATGTATTTCGAAACATATTGAGAACTCGACTCTCTTCAAGTTCAAATGTCATTGATCTTAATTGTGTAAACTCTACTGACTACGTCAAAGTGTGACGTGGTGTTTAAACTAGTGGATAATCGGGATTACTTCATCGATACGACCTTTTTTCTTTCATAAATTCTATACATTTATGTTAATGTATTAGGACAGACAGAATGCGACAATAGAAACTACATGAAACATTTAGAACATATTTACGCTGCCTAAATGTGCTACATACATGCATATATGGATACACGCTACAGTTGTATTCTTATCATAGTCGTTCCAATTTAGACATGCGAGCCCAATTAGACAGACATGTGGAAATATCGGCGTCCAGTAACCAAGTTATTCAGTTGCCAACAGTACAGTGGTGGTTTGGAAAGGGTTTCTTCTTGGAATATTTAAACCAATCTCTGGAATAAGGTAGGTATAAATATCGACTGTAAAACAATACACACACAATCAGAAATGGTTAAAGAATGGTAAACCATTCGATCAAGATTCTCCTTTGAGCAAAAGTAGAAGGCATGCTGCCAACGTGTTTATATAACTCTAATAAGTGTATTAACTGTAGTACAGTCAAGCGTCAATATAGCCTACATCGACATGTGTCTAAAATTGAATTTGTTTATTCGGTATACAGTAAAACCTCTCTTTTACGACCACCTATAGGAGCTTTCTGTGTTACTGTCACGTTGCTTTAAGCTGTCACCTGTCATTTAGACAATCAATAAGCCTTCGGTTTAGTAATCGTAATATAGATGTTCTACTGTACTTTTTTAAAAACATACTTTATCCACTCTTATTTTGAAAAACAATTAGTTAAACGAGCTTGGAATTTGACTGCAATTTATATCTTGCAACACAGCTTAAACATCAGCGTGCAATTCATCTACAGTGGAGAGTATGATATTCTTTCTAAGTAAATACGACAATGCTAGAAAATGTATGGCCATTGCATAACCAACGTCTTATATGGCCGCAAATCATTTGCGAATCGGATAAAAAAAAATCGTTAATATTTCAAAAAGTTACAACCTTCTCATTTTAAGAGTATAGAGTTAATATTGTGATTTCGTTAAATAATGACATAGTTTCTACTGTAAAACGTACACATCAGTTGAAAGGCGTTGTACTTCATATCAATTGAAGGCATCGGAATGCTATCAGAAATATTTACTTAAGATATTACTTCGTAGACAGCTTAAACATCTTCCGCCACAGATATTAATTGCCTGGCAAATAAAATGTATTGATTGTTATTATGGACATTGTAGGTTTTGATGTAAATTGATGTATCGCTCAGGGCCTATGTCATTCTTGTCATATACTATCGTCTGGTGGAGAAGCTTGTAATACGTTACACACTATACAAGAAATGTATCGCATTATACAAATATATGAGCAGAGACTTCGCTGTCCTTTTTTACTTTGCATCCGTGACGGTTCAGCCTATAAACAAGTCTTTGAGTGACAAAATGTGTTTAAACACTTCAATATTTATTTCAAAACATATCCATCGCTCTCTTGCCTTAATACGACTAATGTAATTTCATTCGGCATTTTGTTATTCCTGACGAGACGTTCAGTAACTCGGTTATCTGAAAACGAGTTGGCTTCTTTAAAAAAGAAGCCAGGGAAGCCGAGCAGTTTTACAGTACCTATTTTTGTACTGTTAGGAGAGGGACTTTATGCTAAGTCTAAAACCTGATACACAGGCAGATATGATCGAAGCCTTTAACAACACATCGCGCTATCTAGATGATATTTTTAATATAGACAACCCATTTTTTGATACATTGTTTCCTTTTATTTACCCAAAATAATTACGCTTTAATAAAACAAACGAGTCAAATTTATCGGCACCATTTTTAGATTTGGATCTTTTAATAAATAACGGAATTGTTTCTTCTAAGATTTACGATAAACGAGATGATTTTGATTTTAGTATTGTAAACTATCCTCATCTAGATGGCGATGTTCCCCGTTCTACATCTTACGGGGTTTATATTTCACAACTTATTCGTTTTGCTAGGGCTTGTACCTCTGTTGAGGACTTCCACATTCGTAATAAAACTATTACTGAAAAGCTTCTTAAACAGGGGTACAGAGAGATTTCATAAACTTCGTAAAACATTTTCTAAATTCTTTTATAGAAATCTTCCTCTCATTAACAAGTATAAATGTAACTTAAAGTCTTTTCTGCGGCAAGGTATTTCACATCCGGAGTTTTATGGTGATGTGATTTACAGACTTCGTAAGATTCTTGGACATATGCATTTTCAAAACCTATTTGTGAAACGTATTAGATTTTTCCTCAAAAAAGATTATGATCCAACTATATTGCTGCGCACTTCACGTTTGGTTATCGATCAATCTACAATTGATAACTATGCTTTCCTCGTTGGTTGTGCGACGACAGACAGGGCTTAGCACTACATGATGATGTATCTCTAAAGCCGTCCTTAACCGGGAGAGTTATGTCGGATTTTCGTGCTTTGGTTTTTCTAAACCCTCCCATGTCTAACAGTTACTCGTGACTACAGACTATTCGCTTACAATTTGACCGTTGCCATAGTAGGTTATCTTTTAATTCTTTCCCGTGTTACTAATAATCCTGTCAGAGAATTTTGTTAGATGTTTTACATGTATTTACTTACTGTGCTGGCGGTCTTTTTGATTGTAAGGTTGTGGAACAGGGTTTATATTTTATGTACACTGTTCGTCTTTATAGGTGAATATAGGAGATAAGTGTGAGGTTGGGCGCCCCTAAACCCAGGTTTAACCCCCCAGTGGTTGTTAATGGTTAATTTATAATTAATTATTGATTGCTGCTGACCGTACCAAGGCGGGCTCCTATGTTCACTTTGCTTTATGTTTGTCTTGCGTATTGTTTTCTGTTTGGTGTGTGGGATTGCGTGTGTGTGTGTGTATGTGTGTGCGTGTTTGTTATGGTATGGCTGTGTGTGTGTTCTGCTTTAGAGATGGGTGTATTGTTTGTGTTGCGTTTCCTGCTTGAGTCTTCTTTTGTATTTATTAATGAAGTGACATGTATATATGGAAGGAAACAAAACTATGTACGGTTTGGGAAAAGAGTAATATAGGTGAAAGGTATACTTGGGATATTTAAGAATATATTTTATGTAAAATGAACCTCTCTATAAATAGCGACCAGTAAATTGTCTCAGGGTTTCTCATAATCTCGTGCCTTACAAAATCAGACGAAATGGGCATTCCTGACATCCAGAAATATATCAACTTTTTTTCTCCGATAAATTTCTGTTGGAAAATGTTGCATGGACCCATAAATCATCAATTGGATTTGAATTCTCTATTTTCGAAATTTCACACGTAAAACCTGCTGCACATTGTCATTTATTTAATACTTGTGCATAGTTCCAATCTCTATAAAAAAAAATGATGCCACAGATGCAGAAATTTCCATATGATAGATTTAAAGTGATTCAAATAAATACTTATCTGAAATGAAAGAGTTTACCCCCTACATAGCAAAAAACATTGACAACCAAGCAGAAGGCCCGATAATATGGGGAAACATTTGACTAATTTAGAGTATGCAGGGTGGTGTATTCAAACGTACAAATGACCTAGATAAGATTTTATTATTTTTATTTTTATTGATGGTATACTTTATTCAGAGTTTCTACTGACTTTAATGCCACAAAGAAGAATTCTTAATAACAATGTATGTGCTCTATTATATATAATCTAAGGCTTAGCCCCGCGAGAATAGGAGCCACCAGTATAACTGTTGATTTAGACAGTTCGTTATTTAACACATTGCTGCCACGGAGTAAAAACAGACTCCGTGATGCTGCTTATCAGACAAGGTGAAAGTAAACAGAGAACTCCAGTAAAATGTTTCAATTTTACTTTCACCTTGCTTTAAGCTGCCTACTTTCATTCATACAATCAATTAGCGTTACTTTAGTAGTTGTAAGCGACTTTTACGGCCGCCACACAAGCATTTAACATCTTGTGTAGTGAAGGTATGCGTTTTATTCCTTATCGGAGTGTAAGTTCCGGTATGGGTTTTATTCCTAGCCACAATATTTGATTTTCGTAAAAATTGGTTGCTGCGAAAATGTATGCAACCTATTTTCAGGCATGCGCAGACAATGCATTTTTGACTGGTTGTACGATATTGCGCCAATTATTTTCACCGTTTTGCAATAAGCAGAAGTTCCTTCCAAGAAAATGGCTACATTCAACCTAAACACTGAGGAAGCCCCTGAATACAAGACGAAATATGTTGTTTTCTTAGCCTTTGGTAAGCTGTCACCTATTGAAAACACTAAAGACAATGGTGGTTTTTTTTTATGAAAAAAGGGTTTAAATCCTAAAAGGATGCTTAACTTGATACCAAGTATATTACTAACCCTTTCACTACGTTACCTCGAGTACAACGGCTTGTTGAAAACAGTAATGATCCTAATCAGAAATTTGATATTTTAGTATTGAGACATTTCAATTGTCTATGTGAGAGCATGTATCCGTTGTTGTAGTAATTAGTTCGTGGTGTACGTGTAATAAAGTAGTTTATACTATTTAAAGTTTGTTTCCAAATACAGTGCTACAGTGGAGAAAACGTTATTCTTTCCCAATAAACGCGTTTACGCTAAAACTATTATTTTCTCTGCAAACAGTTTGGAGCCAGATCAGACGCCGGGTAACATGTATCAAGTTAAAGTCTACTTTCAGTCCGAATGACCGCTCAGTCGACTAAGCATTTAGTCTAGTAATAGTTCCCTAAAATAAAATTTCTTAAAAGTGAAATAAATGTGTGTGATCTTTTGCAGACGACAAAGTTTGCAGATGCCAATTCATGCATGATAAATGTTCAGAAGCTAACTTTTGAACTAAACAATGCCACAACACATTTATAACCGAGTAAACGTGCAACTACATGTAGTGGGACTATCGTAAAACTATGTCTCTCTGATAGCACACACTAAGGTTCCTCAGCAGACTTAATAGCAGTATCTGTTCGCAAAGGATATTGTCCGATTTTTCTGAACTGTCGGAGCTATTTTTAGAACAGAATAGTTAATAAAGGTAAATAGGTAAGCAAGATAACATCGAATATCGTACACTTTCCTATTTGAGATAAGTATGATCCTCGTGCAGCACGAGACCGCTGCGCTAACTTTACTACTATCTTATTTTTTCCCAATAAACGGGTAGCCCGGCGTCTGATCAGGCTCCAACCTGTTTGCTATTCAGATTAAAATTATAGTAAAAAAATCTTAAAGTAAATTTCCCCAGTTTAGTGCATTGCGTTTGCGTTTAAACGGGAACTAATAATATATCCTCTACTGTACATTACGCACAAAAATTACAGCTATCCGTATCTCTAACTGGATATAGAGAAAACTCATCCCTTTTAAAGTTTTAGAATGTTCCAATCTAAAAATAACTATGACAGGTCAGAAGAAAACACTAATACCTCTTTAAGATTGTTTATATTGGATGTAGTTAAACACTGAATCGAAAGTTTTACATTCAACCTGTCAAAGACATAGAGGATAACTGTTTTTTTCAGTGTAAGATCGAAATTTAATCCATTGAGTGAACATCAGACGTTATATTTTCACGAGTGGCGAAGCCACGAGTGAAAATATAACAGTCTGATGTTCACGAAATGGATTAAATTCGATCTTACACTGAAAAAACACAGTTATTCTATTTATTAATGCTTTAAAGCCACTTTTTAAACGAAATTGTTTCAAAATTGAAAGCGAACGTACATTATTTATCCCGTGTTGAGCCCCACGTTTTATGTCGAACACATGTGGCGTGACAGTTGGCGGTATAATGACGTCATCCGAATTACTTCGTTGCTCCCGAGTTTGGATTCGTACTCTTCCGGTGAGTAGTTCGCGACAAATCGGACAGCCGGATTTTAACGATAAGACACGATTGACTACGATTCTTGGGGAGCCCTACGGGGAAAATTCATAATAAAAGCGATTGGTGATAATCCACTGCAGTGGATTACCAAGTGATCATCCACTGCTTTTTCGTGGTAATCCACCGAAAAGCATAAATAAAAATTATTATATCCCCTTTGAACTTTTATTATGCTAGGTGCTACATGACATTCATTTGCAAACATTTTAGATCCGTATCAGACAGTCTATAACTCGATGTCTGATCAGTGTCTAAATTGTTTACACCCGTATTGAATTTTCTTCTCTAAATGACTAAAATGTAACATAGTGAAATTAAAGAAGCCATCTACATATGTAGTTCCTACAAATGCGATATATCAACAGAAAATTGTTTAGTGAATTATCTGGTGAATAATCTGAATGTTTCTAAAGGTTACATTGTGGGTTGTTTAGGAAAGCTATTTGTTGTTAAGCAGATTGAGATATACAGTTGAGAAAACGTTATTTTTTCCCGTTTAAACGCAAACACAAAACACTAAAGCGTAGAAAATGTCAATTTTTAGATATCATTTACAATTCATTTTTATCTGAGTGCCAACCAGTTTGGAGCCTGATCAGACGCCGGGTTACCCGGCGTCTGATCTGGCTCCAAACTGTTTGTATTGGAAATAAGTTTTAGCGCAAACGCGTTTATTGGGAAAGAATAATACATTCTCCACTGTACACATTACCAGTTGACAGTATGATACAGGGCGATAAATTCAACTCGAGACGTTCCGGCGGAAATACCCGAGCTGACGAACACTTTTGGCGTGAGTCTGATCGGGTGTTTCCGCCAAGAACGTTGAGAGCTGACTACAACGCCCTGTAACGCAACTGGCTATGTGTGTATTATATGCCTTTAATATAAACCAACAGCAACTATATAGTTGTTTAAACCATTTTATACCAAGATCATTTGATGTTTAAATATAACAAGAATTATTATATGTAACACAGAATAACGCGGAACTTTAACATGTATCTTTACATGGCTACATGACATCACGCGTAATAAAAAACGGGGTCGGAGTAAAAAACAAGCAGTAAAATACAAGGAGAAAGATGCGAAATCTTGTATCAAACTGTACAGCTACATGCTGGACGACTTGATATCACAGGAGGGCATATAATAATAACAGATACACTGAGGAAGTGCGTTGGATTGTAAAAAACTGCGATACTGACAATTTTACATAACGCCGATGACTGGGAAGACGAGGATAAGGGCTAATTTCAGGAAGATAACTTAGGCTGATTACATGTGCTGTGAAGCAGCGCATGTTACCAAGGACCGTCCATTTTACCTTCCTTTTATATCTTAGTAGCGGGCATAACCTATGTCAATGAGGCACCAGAACCGCTTGGCGATAGGAAGGCCATCTGGGGCCAATATAATGACATTAACAGCAAACAATTAGAAACTCCATTGGGTGACAAGTAATTCGCCGTTTAATCAATCCCTTAACCCTTTCACTCTCAATGACGCTTGAAAGCGCGTTTGCAAACAGTTTGGATACTGATCAGACGCCGCGTAACGCGGCGTCTGATCAGAATTCAAACTGTTTGACACTCGTATCGATATTTTAAGTCATATTACATTGAATCTTTCTTTGAAACGATCGTATAAACAACAGAATTGAAGCAGACAACAATGAAACGATGAAGGGGTTATCAACCCACGGACAATGTGGTAGTAAAAGGGCTAAACATCCGCAACTTAGATTTCAAAAGAACCTGTTTAACCCTTTACAGTGGAGAATCTGTTATTCTTTCCCAATAAACGCGTTTACGCTAAAACTTTGTTTTCCATTACAAACAGTTTGGAGCCAGATCAGACGCCGGGAAACCCGGGGTCTGATCAGGCTCCAAACTGTTTGCCACCAAGATAAATAAGAATTATCAGAATTGTCCAAAAGTTGTTCTTTTCTACGTTTTAGTGCTTTGCGTTTGCGTACGTTTGCGTTTAAACGGGAAAGAATAACAGATTCTCCACTGTACCTGATAGCATTGTTTTTAGTATTGAAGATATGTGACTACTTAAAGCAGGTTGAAGGTAAAGCAGAATGCGCCCTAAGGCTCATTCTGCTTTACGTTCAGCCTGCTTTAAGCTATAACTGCTAGAATAAGGAAAGTATTAAATATGACACATATTCATTACGGTATAATTTGGAACTATTTTCTTCAGCGGATGAATAAAATGAATGTGCTAAAAGTCGCTTCTTTAAGGGAAAGGGTTAAACTAGCGTCTGTTATATATTCCTATGCATTGTATTTGTATTTAAGTTTCTTTGAAAACGGTAAGAGCAGCGTCTTAATCACTCTATAAACAAATCCCAACAATTTCCATGTAAATACAGATACAAATAAGCACATGCGTTTACTACCTGCTCAGATAATTGCATTTAAAGTGTCTATTCTATTAATACGATGACGTTAGTTAAGGACAATGCTCCTGTGGTTCGGATGTAATTGGACATATATAGAATGGTGTAAATTAATAAGAAACACTAAAAGGTATTTTTGTCGTTGTTAAAAGTCAGTGATCTTTTAACCCATTAGCATGTACTCTTTTATCTGCTTAATTAATAATTGTCTATGTAGATCTATTGCAATGAACTGTCCAATAGCTAAAGCTGGATGATTTTCTCAAAGATTAACAAAAACGATTTAAAGAGTAAAATAAAAACACTGCAGTGTTTGTCGTTGCGGTCCACATTGTTTATCAATATCGGTTTGTGGCAGCCGATGGGCTTAAATGAGATCAAACATCGGCATCTGCATTCTGTTTCCTTCAGTTTCACTCACATTACTTATAAACCCTTGGAACTTTAAATGGACAATTCTACGTTTCCTGGTTTCGGTCCACACATTTTACATACTATATATGTACTCTTCAATGGAACACTGCTTGTATATGATAGTAGACTTTATATTCATGGAATAAGCCATTTAACAAAAGAATCGTTGATAAAAACTGCAGCGCACGCGGACTACATGTACTTTCCATTTGTTGTAGAAATGAAAACTTCCAAGCTGTAATTTGTGACAATTTTAAGAACTTTTTGGTGATTTTCTTCAGCCAATCATATCCATTCGAAGCAGTTTTGAATACATGAAACACAATTAATTTAAATATCTGTTGCATTTATGTGTGTTCCTATATTGTATCCAATAATAAATGTATTGATTCTGTGTGGACTTACATGAAGAAAACTGTTTTCATTCCGGCTTAACTATTTCGGCGCCGAAGTCGCATAAAGTAGAGTTTGCAAACAGTTTGAATCTTGATAAGACGCCGCGTAATGCGGCGTCTGATCTGGGCTCAAACTGTGTCAATACGCGGCGCCTAATCAGGATTCAAACTGTTTGACACTCGTATCGATATGTATTAAGTTATATTACATTGAATCTTACTTTGAAACGATCTTGCAAACAACAATATTGAAGCAGATTAAAGCGGTGAAAGGTAAAAACCTCACGATACATTTGGCACAGAAAAGGTTAAACAAACCTAAACGCAAACGTGTACAATAAAGATGTAAACTATGAGTAAGAAATCCGCAAATTCTCACAATCAATTTATATTTTATCTGACTGGCAGACTTTAGAACCTGACTAGACGCTGGCTTTGTCCCAATTTTACTTGAAATTGTTTGCTGTGGAAACAACTGTTCTTGTACGAACGTGTTTTTTGGAAGGAATACAGTGATCCAAAGAACAACAATCCCTCCTAACAACAATGGTTACCACAATTGTTATTGTCTGCTTAAAAGTGTCGTCTTAGGTTTTCATTAAGTCACATAATGGACACTTTGACAGATCAAATAAACACAATGACGATTAACAAACAGCTTGAATCCAGATCAGACGCCACGTTGTGTCGTCTGATCTGGATGCAAGGTGTTTGCATATGTAAAATAATACCCTTCATTATAGCAACTGCCTCCGAACAACACACACAATTTTTGTCTCCTATTGGGTGTTGGTTGTAAAGAAAGGGCATTGTACATAAGGATATTGCCACTGTAAGTAGTAGTGCTATTGTAAGCATGCATTCAGATAAAATCTAGTCTTTTACATGTGTATAAACCCACATATCTGTTTCACACAATCAATCAAATAAAAAAGCTGAATTATGTTTTGATCGATCTTTATGAAGCCACAGTAAAAGCGGAAGAAAGACTGCATCAGCCATTTCCGGCTGCGCAGGAAGCCTGGGCCATTAACCACATCAAACCAGACAAACGACTTGTTTTCAAAGAGGACCAGTCGCAACTTGAAATACATTATTTTATTACGTTTACTTTCCTAATGTGTTCTTTCCCGTTCAAACGTAAACGAAACGCAAACGCTAGCAATAAAATGTACAAATAACAACTTTTTGACAATTGTCACGACTAATATAAAACTGAATGACAAACAGTATGCAGCCTGGTCTGGCTCCAAACATTTTGCATTGGAAATAATAGTTTTAGCGTAAACCACTTTTGTTGGGAAAGAACAACGCCTTCTCCACTGTTATTCCATAAAGATCCGATTAGAGGTAGATTCAATACTACTAATTACTAGATCTAGATCTTAAAATTCAGTTTGGATTTTAATATATTCGCTGATTTTCTGGGCGTCTGACAAGGCTACAACCGTAAGCCACATGGCTCAATTCTCCGGAATTAATCACTGAAATTACAGATTTTACAATCAAGCATGTTTTACGTTTGAAGCGGAAACATTTTGTTTGCATTCAAAGGTTACGAAAAAGATAAAACGGCATTAACAAGTCTCAAACATTTTCAGTGGTCATAGCGTTACGCGGCGTCTGATCTGGACTCAAGCTGTTGTCTCCCTTAGGGTGTCGTTGTAGAGAGGGAGCGCTGTTCTTTCATCTCCGTCTTGACTTTCTATCAGCATATTAAAAGCTAATGGTATTGATTAGGTAATCAGCGAATGGAAAGTACTCATAATGTCGTTTTTATTGCCACAATAAGTGCAAGTTGTTGCATTCATTCGACTTTATTTTATTTCCGATTTTTTATCCGTCTTTGCGAGGGTATCGCTAGCTTCAAAAAAGGTGGCTGAGTTTATTTCTTTTAGTAAGATGCAATGTTATTAGACTGAAGCAGCAATAAATATGAGTTTCAAACAGTCTGGATCATGACCAGGAGCAGAAAGTATCGAACACCAGGTAATGGGTCAAAAGAGAAAACTTATTGTGAAACGTCAATATTGTGAAGTAAGTAAGTAAATGATAAATACTTTATTATTGTGACATGTGCATAGTGCATAATGTTTTTAACTAAATAATTTTAAAATACAATCAATTTGCACCCGAACCTGTGGGCCTGTAAGTCACGACTAATTAAAAAAAAGACGTCTTGCACATTCATATATTCATTTAAATATATTATAGTTAACACAAAAATCGTACGGTGGTGCAAAAGGTTATTATTTCCTTCACAGCGAAACGAAATGCAAAAGCATTGTAATCAAACTGCGAAAACAGTTCGTCGCAAACGTCGACGTTTCGTTTCAACAAGTATCTGGCAGTTTGGAGCCTGGCCAGACACAGTCACGCAGCATTTGATCTGGATCCAACCTGTCTTTGCTGGGAACCATTAATCGGATTACAAACTCGTCTTTTGGGAAATATAACGATTTACCCTGCAACAAACACTTGTACTTGTCCAGAAAAAATCAATTATTAGGTAATCATTGAAATAAACACAGCTTCATATATATAATATAATTATTATTCATTGAAAGAATGCATAGTTACTATAACATAAAACAAAGACGAAACCTTTCCAGTTCACGCTTCAGTTCAAGAACCTTTTTCAACTCTTCTGAGAAAATTCTGTCCCTGAAACAGTTATGAGTGATGATTAATAGTGAATAGATCGATTCAATTTTGGATGTTTTAATGAACATATTAGTGTGGAAAACCATTTTGACCTCAATTCGACTTAGCCGTTCGCATTTGCTTTAATGAAAGTCATTCATCATTGATTTGACATGTGCACAAATTAGATAAAATAAATTGATGTTCAATTGGCTCTGACCTTAGCGAACCTTTCGACATCAAACTGTTCAAACTATTTTGAGGTTTATAAATGTAACTATTCCACCGACAACATGTTATACTTTTCATAGTTTCCCCGCAACAGTTTATCATCTGCTTTAGATTTTCTGTCTGTATTTTATTTCAAAATGCCTTGTAAGGCAGGATAATTAAATATTCACGATACTAGTGCCAAACAACCCATGTAATGATCAAAATAGATATTTGGCATCGTCTGATCTTGATCCCAACAGTGTATAAAGTCGATCGTTATCTCAAATGGCACTAAAAGGGTAAGTAGAAAAGAATACATGCAACAGCTTACAACATTGAAATTGAGCTAATATAAGTCAAGATGAATATTACATTTTTAAATCGTTTGTAAAGCATCATGTTTACACTAAAGATTAACATACATGCATGGACTAACTTGCAACGTAGCACAAATCTTCGACGTATCATGGCATTAGACGATAAGACAGAATAAACATGTGTATATATTTACTTGTATATGTTAACTCTTATCATCAGTTTATGCAACAACATATGCGAAATAACACCCCTCTGAGACTTTCAACTTAAAACTATGTCTTTGTTACTGCTGTGGATACTATGTTATTAAACGCGCTTACGCTAAGACTATGTTTCCACAGTAAACACTTTGAAGCCTGATAAGACGTCGGGCTATCCGACGTCTGATCAGGCCCCAAAGTGATTGCAAATCATAAAAACATGAACATTCAAAATTGCCAAACAGTTGTAATTTTATACATGTTATTGTAATGCGTTTGCGTTTCACCTCAATTCAAACGCATTGGAAAAGGTCGTCTCTATTGTATCGACCACACTATGTAGTACCGTGATTAACGCAATTTCCCATTTTACTGGAACAAACAACCGTTGCTTATAATTGATTATTTAATTTTGAATTGATTTCCCGAGTCGAAGAGGAAGTCAGCTAGCGCTGCTTACATCCGGTTGCTAGGGAGAACATTTGCTTTATACATAACAGTAACAGTGAAAGTAGTTTATGCACAAAACTTTTCCACATTGCATAATCTGAGGTTATCTTCTAACCAACCGTTCTCAACTTTTGAGATACATATTTCTAGTTTTCTAAGGACGGCTTGGTTTTAATTTATTTTATCTTCAGTAAAATCTCCTTTCTAACGTCGAGTTGAACATAGCTAACGTTTTAATCATTTTCGACATCAATAATGCGACGATACAGTGGAGAATCTGTTATTATTTCCCGTTTAAACGCAAACGTACGCAAACGCAAAGCACTAAAACGTAGAAAAGAACAACTTTTGGACAATTCTGATAATTCATGTTTTTCTTGGTGGCAAACAGTTTGGAGCCTGATCAGACGCCGGGTTACCCGGCGTCTGATCTGGCTCCAAACTGTTTGCACTGCAAATAATAGTTTTAGCGTAAACGCGTTTATTGGGAAAGAATAACAGATTCTCCACTGTACAACTGCTAGTAGTAAAGTCACTGTGACTTACATCACAAAGCTCCTCAACGCTGTGAGGTCCAATCCTAGACTGCAGTGTGACCATACCACGTGGTATGTGACGTCATTTATCGGTACAACTGGCAGCAAATCCATTAAGACCATTGCAAAGAACACAGCTTTCCCCATAGCATAGGCTATGTTTCGTTAAATCGGCTGGGAAATAAAATACTAACAGTTGTTTCAAATGTTGAGTCGAGGCCTAATGTTGTCATTTTGGCTGCCAGTTGCACCGACAAATGACGTCACATACCACGTGGTATGGTCACACTGGTCTGGCCGCTTTAGAGTTGTCATGTGGGGAAGCTTTCTAGCTATCTTGCGGAAGGTTGGTGGTTTTACCAAATTGCCAGTTTATGCTTAAAACAGTGCATAAAGGGCCTCTGGTGGTCTCCGCTACCTGTAATTAGCTTCAAACCTTTCGATATGACTATTAAAAAAACGACGTAAAAGCATATTAACAAATCAAATCAAATATAACTGCTTGTAGATTACTTTACTTACACCAACAGGTATAATAAATCACACGTTTGTAAATTGTCAACACGCAGATGCTTACATTCTGCAGAGGAATATCATTTGATTATTAATAGAGTAATATAGTAGTTTCATAAGCAAGCTAGGTAATATATGTTGATGTGGCTAATGGTTAACGTGTAGGACTGTGAAAATATAAAGTCAGAGGTTCGTATCCTGTCGAATGCTAGATTGGATTTTATTGTAATTTTTATCATGTTTATTAATTTTGTATTATCATGTTTAGCTCAAGTTTTTGAAAAAATCAAGCTATTGTCGTTACCCTGCCGCCTGCGTTGGTTTTGTTGGTTTTAAAGTCAACTTTAAATTTTGTAAGACAACATTTCTCAAAAACTAACAACTATCTAAGTTAACCGTTTGAAGTTTGGAACACTTATTCAGTATTCTCAGCAATTTACTCCATATATGTTTAATAATGTAATCAACACATACCACTTATCACTACTCTATTTCAAAGCATGCCTAATGACCATGTAAATGACATATTGCTGCAGCTATATATCGAGTATGAAACGACGGACGACCACGGATAAACAACGACGGACACAGGGCGATCACAATAGCTCACATGGCACATCGGGCTTGGTGAGCTAAACAAGATGTTGAAAACTCAGCACGGCTTTGATCGTTATTTTACACAAAAGTCATGGTAATAACTGCAAACAGAGTAGCCGTGTCAGAATTTAGACTCGGCCAAAACACTTACTAAGCAATCTAGAATATTAGTAATATTTCATTATGCTGTATTTATAATTATATAATATGGTGCGTTGTTTAAACCGAGTTCGCTAAACTTATAAACTGAAACAAGTTTCAAAAGCATATATGATAAAGTTGATGTATTAAAATCCATATGAACTGAACAGTTCCTGAATATTTCACAATGCGTGTAAATGAAGGTAATTAAATATTCAAAAGAGTAACAATTTGCAAATTCCTGGCTAGATCCATTTGTTCAGGAGAAATAGTTTTACAGAGCTAACCCTGTGATTTGCTTGGTTTGTAACGGCTTTTAAACCCGTTTTCCCTTTGCTTATTTCTACTATCTTAAACTTAATATTTGTTTTATATTACTGACAACTAAAATATAATAGTAATATACAGTATTATATGAGTTATGCACTTTTGATATACAGTGTATAATTAAAGACATAAAAGTGCTTAGAGTTTTTTTCAGAATGTGCTCGATTGCATGCGAACCTTTTTAGAACAGTATGTCGGTATATGAGACTTTAACCCTTTACCTGATAGCATTTTTTCTAGTATTGAAGATATGTGACTACTTAAAGCAGGTTGAAAGTAAAGCAGAATGCGCCCTAAGGCGCATTCTGCTTTACTTTCAGCCTGCTTTAAGCTATTAACTGCTAGAAAAAGGAAAGTATTAAATATGACACATATTCATTACGGTATAATTTGGAACTATTTTCTTCAGCGGATGAATAAAATGAATGTGCTAAAAGTCGCTTCTATAAGGTAAAGGGTTAACCCCTTCACTGCCATGGCGTCACCAGCTTTAAACAGTTGCCGTCCGCTTTTATTACTCAAATCTAACTTTTTAGGTATTTTGACAAAGAAAAAATAGAAATAAGAAGCAAACAGTTTGGAGCCTGATCACAAGGCATTAGGATCCGACCTGTTTTCAAATAATTATCGTACTCGGCCTAAGGCAGTTAAGGGTTTAAATTTTATAAAAAAAAATAATAAATATATATCTGCATGTTGTCTTGTAACAGATTAATTCGATGGTTGTTGCACAAGTTCTTATAAGTGTATATACGAATGTTTGCCCCGGCAGGCCGAAGTTGTACGGTATATTATTCATTTAGAGCCGAATGTTGGCAATGAATGGTGTTACGCTCATTATTGGCGGAAGCAACTTCAGTTTTTTCTTATAGCCACTGCTGTTATGTATAAAGAATGTCATTAAAGACATCTCCTGACGACTTTTCGATCATAACGCCTTGCAATACAGTTTCCTTGCAAAAAGCATGGGTCTTATGGACATGTGGGTATCAATGAACCATTGAAGCTTCTCGTGTTAGACCCAACCTTTATATTTGATAGTTTGGTTAGAAATAACCATTGAAAATCACTAGAGCATGAGTATAATCTGGGCCTCACCAGGTAAATTGGCATGTGATGCATGCTTTGACAGTTAAAATTCACACATATCTAGACGATTAGGGGGGGGGGGGGGGGGTAGGTCCATGAAAGGACTGAGGAAAAGTCTTTAAGTACAACAGGAGCTAAAAGCAGCATGCAAGTGAAGGATAAACCTCGCACTTTTCCTCAGGCCATTGATGGACTACCCCCCCCCCCCGACTGGATAGGTGTAAATTTTAACTGTCAAAGCATGTATCACATGCTATAACAATATCATTTTACCTGGTGAGGCCCATATTATACTCATGCTCTTGTGATTTTCAATGGTTATTTCTAACCAAACTATCAAAAATAAAGGTTGGGTCTCACACGCGAAGCTTCAATGGTTCTTTGCTACCCACATGTACATAAGATCCATGCTTTTTGCTAGGAAATTGTCTGGCAAGGCGTTATGATCTAAAGGTCGCCAGGCGATGTCTTTAAAACAAGTTTTGTGGTGAGTGGTTGCTAAGGTTTGGTTTACTGTAATAGTATAGCTGTAATTAAACCTTGGCATGCTGAATTGTTGTCTGCTTAAAATATATCGTCTGCGAGAAATATAAAGAATTAGTTTCGATTTGTTTTAAAATTAGGAAAATTATATATATGTGAGTGGCAAAGAGCTTGGATCCAGATCAGACACCGCGCTACGCGGCGTCAAACCTGGATCCATGTTGTTTGCAAATATTAGTAAAGTCGCCCTTAGCACGATAAGGTTTAAAACTGGTTTCTATAGGTAATCATTCAATTACACTTAAACAAATTGTGCCAAGTGGATTCTTCCATGCTTATATATTGGATTTGTCCATTTTTTATCAAATGGATGCGAGGTCAAATTTTCATTTTTTTTTTATTGACATTCCTATCAGCAAACAGGGTAGACTCTGATCAGACGCCGCATAATGCGGCGTCTGATCAGAGTCTACACTGTTTGCCTATGCCCCATATATGGGATCGTGGGCACAAATGGGTTAAGGTGAACGGCTCATGTAACGTTCCACGTACAGATTATTCCAGGAGTGAAATATCTAGATTGAAGTACCGTTTGCTTGACTCTTTTACCCCCAAAGTTTGTTTTAAGTGTTTAAGACGGATTTATGCTTGAAGCTTATTAAAGTCTGCAGAAGTAGCTCTCTTCATTCATAGCTTCAAGCTTGTTTAAAGTACCCACCTAAAACAGATGTAAAGTTTTCATCATGACAAGTGGATTGCCTGAAACAATATTCTGTAGGTCAATGTATCAAAAGTGATTCTACGGGTAAGTTGTTAAAGCCAATAAAGACGTGTAATTTGTTTGAATTTCATATTTTCATCCCCCCCCAGAAACCGTCCATTATTGTAGTGGTTAAGGGGCTTAATGTTCCTTTTGGAAAGTTTTTGTTTATAAGACCGAGAATAGTTGCTTTCTCAAGAACTAAAAGGAAGGCAGATCGGTGGGATTTGGTCCTATGCGCTGCTAGTAACGATTGATTTTAACCAAAATCACATTCCTTATAACATCATCATTTCATCTCTTCATGCCTCATCATTCATCGGCGCTATATGAGATGGTGTGTGTCGCCGTCTCGTAAAACCCAACCCATCTATTCATTCATAAATTAAATAAATGTAACACAAGTAGAATTCATAAAAAAGCGTAAATATGAAATAAAATTCTCTGGACAGAACCTAACGTACAGTTAAAACAAATATTACGTTACCAATACATATATACAGTGGAGAATCTGTTATTCTTTCCCGTTTAAACGCAAACGTACGCAAACGCAAAACACTAAAACGTAGAAAAGAACAACTTTTGGACAATTCTGATATTTCATGTTTATCTTCGTGGCAAACAGTTTGGAGCCTGATCAGACGCCGGGTTACCCGGCGTCTGATCTGGCTCCAAACTGTTTGCACTGCAAATAATAGTTTTAGCGTAAACGCATTTATTGGGAAAGAATAACACATTCTCCACTGTACCCTATGTGTCTGAACGCAAACTAGTCATGAACCAGCAAGTCAAGAAAAGAAATCCGTCTTTGCTGTGTTTAAGAGCTTGTACAAACCAATATTGATACTAAATGATACATTAAATTAATTAAGGTAAAATATTAAAAAATATAGTTTATAAAATAACTATTTACCTTAAAGGGGCCCCTTTTAGCGCATTTCCGTTAAATCCTCGTCTGAAGAAACTAATTCCAATCTATACAGACATGAATATGTATCAGAAGGAATATTTTCTTTATTCTAACAGGAGGTAACCCAAAGCAGGCTGAAAGTAAAGCACAATGCGCCTTAGGGCGCATTCTGCTTTACTATCAACCTGCTTTAAATAGTCACCTATTTTTTCAAACTAGAAACAGGCTATGGTGTAAAGGGTTAACTAAGTACAATTACAAAGGTAAATATGTACATAAAGTATACGTTATTGTAGTAAACAAAAGTGGCCATGGGTATCGCTATTATTCGTCTTTTAATCATTATTCCCAATAATGTACAATGTTTTACTTTTTTACTTGTTACTACATTTTAAATGTTTTTTTTCCTATTTACTACGGTTTATTCAGTAATTATTTCCATTGACATTTAACAATTATAAGGAAGCCTAACTGTATCATTAAACTAGATCTGTCAGATGATCTGAGTAAACGTTGCTAATGGCGGTATACAGCTCGTTCACTGAAGTGATTTCCCGTGTGTCTCTGGTAATGACATGAACAGTCACGTTTCGCAATAAGGATCTGACTCAAGCAATTTCGAAATGTTGCATGTAGGCCACGCTGCAGTTTATAGCTGTGAAAGAAAAGTCACATACTACTAGGATATATCTGCTTGTCTTGCATACAAATAGTCACCTACCTTACATACCTGTTAGAGTAATCTTTTGGAGTGTCATATCGTTACTTAATAATACAACAAATATGTCTGACAACTGCAATTACACAAAAGTTAGTTTAAAACTATAACAGAACTTTCATACTACACAAAATGGTATCAAGACAATGCAACACAAATGTAAGTATCCTTCCTGCAAAAGTATTGCTATCTATCAAACAGTTTAACATCTACAGGGATCTCAGTTTTGTTTATTTCTGATAACTATTGATTTCGTAGTAGATGATATCAAAGCTCCGGATAAGGCGAGTATTTCAAAATTAAAATGTCACGTTATAATATATAATGTGCCCTCAATAATCAGTGCGTTACTTCTTTTTCCGGGCGTGTTTCCTACACGACATCAGCTTGTAATACAAAAGTGTGTGTGTGTTGAAACATCTTGTGATGGCAATATTTTGTATATGGTTTAAGTTCAATATGGCACCAACCTTGCACCAACATGCAGGACACAGTCAATGTGAACCCGCTTGTGCCTACATTGCTAAGAAAACTAGGCTGGTGTTATTAAAATATCTACATTCTTGAGTTTTATATATAATGTTTGAGGATCATCTTGTTTGCTGTCTGGCCTAGGTATTGCCTAACGTTTAAGATAGCGCAATAAAGCTTGTTTCAGACTCCATGATGACCTCTGAAATTTGCACGTAAGTAGCGAAATCAGACGCCTCTAAAATGCTGTCATTTATATTGCGCTAAGCCGGGTACCAAATTGAATTATGTATGTAATCCAATTACTTTTGGCGTATCTGATGGATGATTAGTTCTTCAACCTATTTTATGAGATTTACTTTAGTGAACAAGTGTCATACTATGTAAGCCACAACTATTGTATTGTATCCAATTATTTGAATTTTGAACCGATATGGTATTTATCTGTATAATGACGAAACATAATATATATCAAATCATAATTCAAAATGTTCAGTGATCGTGTAATCCGTCGTCTGATCACAATCCTGTTTTACAGTTAATTGTTCTACCATCAAAACACCAGACGGTACATTCACAATGAACGGACAAAAAGCTATCGTTTGTTATATATATCTTTATTTTATAATTATCCCTACATGTTAGGTAAATACAAAAATAACGAGAGCACCGCAAACAGGTGCTGGACGCTCGACTTTCATATACTTGAGACGGCTATATTTTTATCAAACTTAAAGAATGTGTATGGGTGTTTAATGCCCTATTGACCATAGAAGTTTGTAAGCAACAACAACTTAAACATACTTGGACAGTCTACATTCCACTTAAAGTAAACTATAAGTCAAAAGAAGGACAATATTTTTGCCTGCTTTACCTGCCTTGTTGTAATGCGTTGCCCTTTTGAAACTAAACAAGTATTCAAATATATTTGAAGTTTGAAATTAATAACTTTCTACGGTTACTGAATAATTTCATATACAAATTCTTAGTCAAACAAGGGCAATAACTCTGCAATGACAAATCCCATGGTTATCTGCTGTGTTGAAAGGTGATGCCCTTTTGAAACTGAACAGGTATTCAAGTTAATACCTATGGTAATTATTGAGAAATTTCAATTTACAAGTTTTATGTAAATAAAAACAAGGGCTATAACTCTGGAATGGCACATCCCCAGTCACCTGTCTTGTTTGAATGAGTTGCCCTTATGTTATAACACAAGTATTTAAAGTTTCAAGTTAAAACCTTTGACAGTTATTAAGATATTTCAATTTACAAGTTTTAAGTAAATAAATCAAGGACAATTACTCTGGAATCACAAATCACAGAGTAACCTACCTTGTTGTAATGAGTTGTCCTTTTGATACTTAACAGGTATTTAAAGTTTCATATTAATATCTTTCATAGTTATTTAGATATGTTAATTTACAATTTTTAAGTAAATAAAACATGGGCAATAACTCTGAAATGACAAATCCCAGGGTTACCTGCCTTGTTGTAATGAGTTGCCCTTATGATACTAAACAAATATTCAAAGTTTCAAATGGATACCTTTGATAGTTATTGAGATATAATAATTTATAATTTTTAAGTAAATAAAACAGGGGCAATAACTCTAAAATGACAAATCCCAGGGTAACCTGCCCTGTTGTAATGAGTTGCTCTTTTGATACTTAACAACTATTCAAAGTTTCAAATGGATATCCCTGATAGCTATTGAGATATGTTAATTTACAATATTTAAGTAAATAAAACAAGGGCAATAACTCTGAAATGACAAATCCCATGGTTACCTGCCTTGTTGTAATTAGTTGCCCTTGTAATACTAAACAAGTATTCAAAGTTTCAAATGGATACCTTTGATAGTTATTGAGATATGTTAATTTATAATTTTTAAGTAAATAAGACAGGGGCAATAACTCTGTAATGACAAATCCCAGGGTTACCTGTCTTGTTGTAATGAGTTGCCCTTTTGATACTGAAAAATTATTCAAAGTTTCAAATGGATACCTTTGATAGATATTGAGATATGTTAATTTATAATTTTTAAGTAAATAAAACAAGGGCAATAACTCAGAAATGACAAATCCCAGGGTTACTTGCCTTAATGTAATGAGTTGCCCTTTTAATACTGAACAACTATTCCAAGTTTCAAATGGATACCTTTGATAGTTATTGAAATATGGACTCTTACAAAAACCTTAAGCAAAAAACTTAACCGACGCAGACGCAGACGCTGACGCAGACGCAGACGCAGACGACAGGGTGACGACAATAGCTCGACTTTTTGAAAAAGTCGAGCTAAAAATGGCCCGTTCCATGACAAAACCGGTCTTGGTGACAAATTTTTCGAAATGTGTTTTTTATCATTTTCTTAGAGACTATCATTTCAACTGTCAAATTCAATTTGCTTTTCGGCAATATGACAATATTTTAAACGTTTTTCAGATATTTCAACCCGGCGGGTAGTTTGATTTTTTGCAGAAAAAAGCGTGACGTCATTGTCATGATTTGCGACCTTATCGCTTTTCTTGTAGAAAATATGTGCATATGCTAGCTAATCTAATATAACATCAGTTAAGTATCTGTATCACATTAAAGAAACTGAAGCATAAACCTAATCTTCCCAAAGTCACTGTTTCCAAAGGACGTATATGCTCGACTAGGGTTCAAAGGTTAAATTAGATTAATTGCTCGTTATCTTTTAGAGTGTACACAAAACGTTAGTATACTAAATAGTGTACATACATTTTGACATATAAACGGTTCACTTTATTAGATTGCGCCCAGACGTTCGTACATTACAGTCGTCTAAAACAGCATTTGCTTTTTGCTTCTCACGCCTTAAGACTTTGATCGCCTATTTCATTATGATGATATGGGCAGTAAAGAATGCAATTGAATGTATCCAATTGTTACGAGGCAGACAAAGATTTCCCTAACGGGCTATTTCAAATTTAATAAATCTGAGATGAGCGATTAGGTAAGTTGCGATAAACCCTTTCGCTGCTGTGACGTCATCGATTTTAAATTATCGTCCGCTGTTAGTTGTCAAGTTTAAATTTGAAGAAGTATGACTTAAGACATATTGAGATGTGCCTCTGATTAGGATCCAAACTCTTTGCAAGTAAACTTTGTACTCAGGGCCAAGCAGTGATTGGGTTTAACACAATCGTATCATTTATAGCATAGTGTAAGAGTGTATGATGTAGAAATGGTCGGACGTTACAAAAGAGTAGGGTATATTGTTTAACATAATTATGTCTAGTTTTTAACAACGATTTCTTTAAATGTTATTGAAACATTATTATTTTCGACACGTAGCAAGAATATATTTCGTCAGACATAGCACCTTGTGAGGACCAAGTATGTCAATGACTAAATCGCTAGCTGGCGTCTGTTTCTGTCGTTTTCTTGCGATTTTTCTAAACTAATACTGTGTTACTACTGCTGTGAAAATGATGGGCCAATGCATATACACTCAAACAAACATACGTACTTATGGTAATATTTTCTCAATTAATGTAATTTCTTATATGATTTTGTTTGTTTATTTGTAAACATACATGTGCCAAACTATAGCTTTATTAGATAATGAAATAGTACAACAAAAGCTATGAAGGGTTATCTTAGTATTGATAAGATATAACGATAAGATAATATGTGTAGCCATATATGGGTAGAGGAATATGTCAACGTATTATGTCAAGCCATGAATCCAAATGTTGAGATACCCTATGACACAATAGTTTTTTACGAATGTTACATGTGAAACTGGTTTTAAAAACACATTCCCTAATGTATTGTTAGTGAGGCAAACGCAAGTATTTAAAATGATGTTTTGTCGCCTATCTATAAACCATAGTTTACACTACATTGCAATTCATCGTTTTATGGTAAATCACGGAAAACCATAAAACCTGTATATATACACAAGTCGTGTTTGAAGCTGGCACGTAATTACAGGACAGATGTAATGCGAAAATCTACGAGCGTATTAAAGACATACTGTTGTTGTTGTTGTTTTTAAAATTACCATGCAGTTTATGTTACAGCATATTTGTTAATTAAATGACAACTTTACACACCTTTCATGTATGTTTGTGAGCTGTAATTCAAATTATTCCACTTACTTATACATAGTCACATAAAACGCATTAACCGAGTATACTGTAATCTAAAGATGCTGTTCTATACCAATAGTAACAAACGCTATTATAAATAGTGGGTCACTTCTGTAGAAAAGAATTCCCAATTGCATGTGCTAGAAACCTATACGTTTTTATAGTTGATTGGAGTGATAAATGAAATTGGGATAAACGTAACATTTTGGGTCATGTGGATGACAGACGATGGTTTCTTAATCAATCAGGTAAACGTTTAGGCAAATCCTATTCCTTGACAATTTGAAAAGAACACATTCAATGTATTGTTTTTATGCAGAAAACAGATATCTTTGAGAAAGATGTTAAAGAATATAAAAAATAAAACCCGAGCACCCTGTCGGTTATGTAATCGACGGTTTGAGGTTTGACTACAGCCAAACGACTACGTGTATGTATTGTTAACCTTTTTTATAAGATAAAGTGTCTAGCACGGATTCATGAAGTTAGGTGTCTGCTACAATTTGCAAGGTTTTACTACGTGTATATTTGTATGCTTGTCTTTTGACAGATTGTGTAACAAACCTGCTGTGTGCAATATCTTCACAAGATAGTGGTACATTTTACATTTTACATTTTTACTGTTAATCTTATAATTATGTACGATCTACGTGCTTGAAACCGTAAATAGGCAAGACTTATACAGTGTATGTACAACTATACCTGTATATCGCAATACATAACGTGCGCGTGCTTGCTGAAAATGACAGAATAAATACACAATGGTGATCTGATTACTTTGCATTGTTTGCCCATAAAGCTGAACGCTTCGTACAGTGGAGAAAACGTTAATATTCTTTCCCAATAAACGCGTTTACACTAAAACTATTATTTTCACTGCAAACAGTTTGGATCCAGATCAGACGCCGGGTAACCCGGCGTCTGATCAGGCTCCAAACTGTTTGCCACCAAGATAAAGATGAATTATCAGAATTGTCAAAAAGATGTACGTTTTAGTGTTTTGCGTTTGCGTATGTTTGCGTTTAAACGGGAAAAATAACAGATTCTCCACTGTATAGCATAGCGCAAAGTGCGCATTTTCATGAAACATTGTGTAAGGAGAAATTGCTTGTTATCAGGGTCTACTCTGTTTGCCAATACCTTCTTTAATATACACTAGGCATATGTTGGATAAACTGTCAATTAGCTTATTGTGTCAAAACCCTAAGTCTTTTAACCATTTGTAACTTGATGTGTAAATGGGGTCGACTATGTTTAACCATTTGTAATACAATATGTCAAGGAGTCATGATAATGGTATCCATTTGTAAGTTGATGCTGTATTGCAAACACACTCAATTGATGCACTCTACAATGATTGCACTTCAGTTGTTTAAATCAAATAATATGCAATTAAACAAGAACAACTATACAGTACAAGCATTTAAAAGCATTATATGGTTCAATGTTTGTTAACCCCAGCTGATAGGAGCCGATTACATTGAAACTTGAAAATGTTTTGAAGGATGTTTGATTTTGAGCACGTAATGAAACATGAACAGACTCAATGTAGCTGTCTTTTAAATTTCGTGATCGAAATGAGTATGTAGGCTACAGACAGAACTTATATAAGTGAAGTTAATTTGAGTTTGTCTTATCATTTGATTAATTTTAATGCATTACATTGGATTATTTATGGTAAATAGTTCTATTATCAGAGTTGAACGTATTTAATACGTTTTGTATATACATGTGTATTCATAATTACCTTACTTCAATGTAATCGGTAAACACATCACAAATATCGATGTGCATGAAAGTAACGACATACAGTGGAGAAAACGTTATTCTTTCCCAATAAACGCGTTTACGCTAAAACTATTATTTTCAATGCAAACAGTTTGGAGCCAGATCAGACGCCGGGTAACCCGGCGTCTGATCAGGCACCAAACTATTTGCCACCAAGATAAAGATGAATTATCAGAATTGTCAAAATGTTGTACTTTTCTACGTTTTAGTGTTTTGCGTTTGCGTACGTTTGCGTTTAAACGGGAAAGAATAACAGATTCTCCACTGTACATCTACAGTATCCCCTCTCTACAAAAACACAAAACGGGTGACAAAGATGCTGCTTGTTGTTCGGAGGGAGTTATTATAGGCAGGGACAATTAATAACTTTAGAATATATTTGCAAAATGTTTGAACCAAGATCAGACGCTGTGTTACTTGTTTTTATGTTTCTTCTGTCAAACTATCCAATACGTAACTTTGAGAAAAAAATCAGACGACAATTGTTAGCAGACGATACTGTTGCAGTAAAAAGGTTAGACATAATTGTTACGGGTTTAGAACAGCGACACGCGTTGTTGTAAGGAGGGAATCGTTTTTAGGAGGGACGTTGTAGGGAGGGGCCACTGTTCATTTTACTTTTATAATCGTGGAAGACGTTATTCCATCCAAACATACGCTTCTGTACGCGAAGAAAGGATTTTAAATTTGGACTAAAAGAGTAAATATCTTACAATCAAATCAAAATAATTCGTCAACGTTTAAAAACTGCAAGTTTGTACATTTAATAACATCCGAATGAACAGTTAACCCCTTCACTGCCTTACCCCGAGTGCAACGGTTATTTGCAAACGGTTTGAATCCTCATTAGACGCCGCGTCACGCGGCGTCTAATCAGGATTCAAACTGTTTGACACTCATTTCAATATTTCTTAACTCAAAAAAGCTGAACATTGAATTTGAGAAATGAAAGCAGACGATAATTGTTTAAAATTGATGACGTCATGGCAGTGAAGGGGGAATGAGATACCGCCAAACAAAATTACGGCACGAAAGGTGGAAAAGGGTAAGGGAAACGTTCACCCCGTGTGTTAAAACATACTGACGCGATATCAAGCTTATATGTGTGTTAATGACAAGAAATACCAATTCCTAGAAATACCTCTTTCGCTGCCGACATTGCCAAAATGCAACTTTGCAAATATTCTGGATCAAACTTGGCTACGAAAGAGTTAAACTAAAATGAAAAAGAAACCTATTTGACAGGAAAACGTGTTGTGATATAATATTGTCGACTGTTATGCAAACAAAACATAATGCATATATCGCCTTCTTAACTACAATGCAAACAAGATAAAACGCATCATTCCCCTGGGCAATTAGTATGTAACTTTGTTAAAAGTTCTATGTCTAATGTTAACAGTAACCAATTGCGTTATCAAAACATCGTTGACGGCGGGGGAACGAACTCACTACTCCTAGTACCCCAGTCAAGTGTGCTACAGTAGAAAAAACGTTACACTTTCCCAATTAACGTGCTTACGTTTAAACTATTATTTCCGGTGCAAACAATAGTTTGGAGCCAGATCAGACGCCGGGTAACCCGGCGTCTGATCTGGCTCCAAACTGTTTGCCACTCAGATTAAACTGGTAGTCATAATTGTTAAAAAGTTGTCATTTTCTATATTTCAGTGCAATGCGTTTGCGTTTGAACGGAAGAATAACGTTTTCTCCATTGTATTTCAGACAGGTAGCCAACTCGCAATCGATGACCACCAACGGCCATCGATTTCCTTACTGAACTCATGTCTAGAGCACATCCGCAGGTTCGTACCGACGATGCTGCTATTTTAGTCGGGTCAATTTCACTACGTATAGGTTAGAGCATGTTTATTTCGTACTACGGAATATAGTCCACGAGGAGCGGGACGCGCCGAGTAAACTATATTCTGTAGTATGCAATAAAAATGCTCTGAGCTTTTAGCACATGGCTTGGGCTCGAGAAAAATAAGAATACTCTTCTTTTCTGCTCTTTTGTTTAAGATGAAAAAAGTCATTTTATTTGTAATATTTTACAAAAATTGAAAGATTATTTCAATGTGTAGTTTGAGACGTAAAGCATGTTTTATCGCGCGCAACCATGGTCTAACCTATTTAGCACTGGCTTGGGCTTGAGGGAAATAAGAAATGACATGACCTTTCGTTTCTGCTTTTTGTTTTTAGACGAAAAAAGTCATTTTATTTGTAATGTTTTACAAAATTTGAAAGGTTATTTCAATGTGAAGTTTATTGAAGTACTATATGTAAGCACATTTCATTAGCAGTTGTCTTTAAAGTGTAGGTCTCACTGTTCATTTTAAAAATAAAATATGACGTCTTCAAGCGTGTGCCGTTTCTCCCTGATCTCAACAGTTTTTTAAATACAATCAAGGCATTGAGATCCCGTTTTTTTTACACCTACAGCTAAAATTGCATATATTTAGGTGTAGACCTAGATATATTATTGTTACATGTACTGTGAAATTCCTGTATTTCTTCAGCTCAAATCCTTGATATGGTGTTTATTTCACTTAACTTTCGATTAATTATCGTTACGCCTACAGAGCAGGCAAAATGTTTTTGCGGTCGCTCGCTCGGATGATTGCTAGGATGTTGCCGTCAAAATCGCCTTCGGATGACGTAAACGTGGACTAAATGAACAGACTGTGTTAGTTAGTCCATGTTTTTTGTTAAAAACAAGTGTTGAAGTACGCGATGTAGTCAACAGTTTTTGAGGCACCTGATTGGTCGAGAGCTCAAAGCCATGTGCTAAAGATTCTTTTACCAATCACGTTTGCTTAACTTCTGAAGTTTATTCCTATATCCCGTAACCACCATTGCCATTTAAAACAGGCTGTCAGTGTACTATCGCATTGTTCTGTATGGTTTTGGGTTATGCTATTTACTTCTTTGTCAAATGGTGGATTGATATATTGTAAATATGCGTTTTGAATGTGGTTTTCTCAGATATACTACTATCTTATTATTTTTTCTTTGCCGTTGAGAGTTCGGTTAAGAGAACGTTTTCTGTATACAGTGGAGAAAACGTTATTTTTTCCCAATAAACGCGTTTACGCTAAAACTATTATTTTTATTGCAAACAGTTTTGAGCCAGATCAGACGCCGGGTAACCCGGCGTCTGATCAGGCTCCAAAATGTTTGCCACCAAGATCAACATGAATTATCAGAATTGTACAAAAGTTGTACTTTTCTACATTTAAGTATTTTGCGTTTGCGTACGTTTGCGTTTAAACGGGAAAGAATAACGTTTTCTCCACTGTATGTATTGTTTAAGCCTTAAACATGTTTCAACCGCCACTCAAAAGAAGAACAAGGGGTCATCTATAAGATCAGTGGTTACATAATCATATGCAGGACAGAAGTAAGGCAGAACATGCTACTTAATGCAGAATGATAATGATGAAGAGCGTGTCCTTAGGGCTCTTTTGTAATTACTTTAGTCCTGTATTGCGCAACAAGCAGTCTATGGACTTTTCAATATAATGGTTGCTTAAAATAGTTTGAATTCTGAGCAGACGCCGCAAGACAAACTGTTTGACACTCGTTTCAAAAGTTCGTCAATCGTTCTGACATGAATCTAGCTTTAACCCCTTTCCCCTATAGAAGCCCCTTTTAGCGCATTCAATATATTCCTCTTCTAAAGAATATAGTTCAAATTTATACAGTAATAAACATGCACCATGATAAATATGTGTCTGTATCCTAGCAGATTGTAGCTTAAAGCAGGTTGAAAGTAAAGCAGAATGTGCCTTAAGGCACATTCTGCTTTAATTTTAGCCTGCTTTAAGTGATCATCTGTATTCTAAATAAGAAAAAGACTATAGGGTAAAGGGTTGAAACGATAAAGTTACTCACGATAACTTTAATCAAGAAAGGGTTAAGTTAGACTAGTGATGTCTAGAGAAATATTAATTTCGGTAATATATCGGGTAACAGAGCTGTAATTCAACCACCATTTAAATAGTAATTCTGAGTTATTAAACTTTGAAATCCTTTATTTCTTTTCGTGATAATAATTCGTCTCATTTTGTCAATTATGTAAAATAGTTAAACATATTAGGATTAATTCCAAAAGGTATTTCGTTAAATTATTGGACACTAAAACAGCACTATTCAGGAAACAAAAGAGAAATTAACTTTTAGTGTGCTTTTGAATGCTACAAGTTAAAAAAGACTTTCCCTTTGGCATTTTCTGCAACTTCAACTAATTACACGTTTTACAATTAAGACGCAATTTTGTTGTGCTTAAATTATTGAACAATCAAACCATTTTTTCCCGCTGGGATCTGTTATTCGTTTGTCATCCCGATTGTTCCGATGTTATAGGAAACTAGCGGCATAAAAAAAGCAAACAGACCAACAATGCCTATACGTTACAAGGACATTTTTACCCTTTTGGCGACTAATTAATCTAGATGTTTTACCCCTTGAACGCTGAATTGCCGTCTGCTTCAATATTGTTGTCTGCAAGATCATCTTAAAGTGATTTGAATTAGTATGGCATAAGAAACATGAGTGTCAACCAGTTTGGATCCTATTCAGACGCCGCGTTACGCGGTGTCTCATCTACGTCCAAACTCACGAAAGAAGATCATCAGGATAGATTAACTCAATTTATGGCCAAACTGTTTGCAAAGTCGCCTTTATGCAACTTCGGTGCCGAAAGGGTTAAAGAATAAAACGCATTTAGAGCATAATGAGTATGGTACAGTACTGAATCTTATTAAATTAACAATTTTTGCGATTCGCTTGCAATTCGATGGCAATTCGATGGCAATTCGCTTGCGATTCAAAGTACTAACTTTACCTTCGGGTAAGTTTTCTTGAATGTTGTATCTCACAAATGTTTGCACATATGCCTTCGTTAATGTTTTCGATTCCATTTTTGTCACAACCGCTTCGGAAAATTCGCGTTAAAATATTCAAACGTAGGATTTGTTTTTTGAAGCGCGCGATTCGATGGCAATTCGATGGCAATTCGCTTGCGATTATCAATTTAATTTAATAAGGTTCAGTACTGTAAATAGTTTCTTTATCTATGTATTGAATGCCCTCTTCAAGAAATCTGTGTTGAAATACATGTATATGAAGACGTGACTGCAACATACAGGATAACATAATGTATTAATTTTATTCCGATATGAGTAGCTGTTTGTATAACGCCATATGTTATACAGTGGAGAATATGTTATTCTTTTCCGTTTAAACGCAAACGTACGCAAACGCAAAACAATAAAACGTAGAAAAGTACAACTTTTTGACAATTCTGATAATTCATCTTTATCTTGGTGGCAAACAGCTTGGAGCCTGATCAGACGCCGGGTTACCCGGCGTCTGATCTGGCTCCAAACTGTTTGCAGTGAAAATAATAGTTTTAGCGTAAAAGTGTTAATTGGGAAATAATAACGTTTTCTCCACTGTATCATCCATTGAGTGGTTGTTTAACACAGTTTTGAATGTCCATAAGTGATAATATTTGTTTTGTACAAACTCATGTACAGTGTTCTGTCTGTTCTGTCTACTAAGTTCCATTCTGATCTCTAGTAGCATACAAGAAAATACCAGATTTATTGTATTGCAAACAGCGTAGACAAAGAGTCAAAGGTACAGCGGCTGGCCTGGGTAGCACTGATCGACATTAACCATAATCGTCAGCATTGTGCTGCGTAACTTGTTTGTTAAACTAGTGTAGACCATGACTGAATGCAAAGTTGGAACTATTGAGCTGTGCGTCTGATAGGCTCCGCGCTCTTTGCAATTGATATAAGGGTTTTAGTAAAACCTCATTTATAGAAAAACAAATAAGAACGTCTCAAATGTAGCTGCACATTACGTTAGAATCAGGATAAAAGTCGAGTAACTGTTAACTATTTCCTCTCTTCAACAGCACCTAATGGGAGACAAAGGTTGTGTGTCTTGTTCGGAGGGAGTTGTAATAAGGGGGGTTGGCTAAAATTTTAAAACAGCTTGAATCCAGATCAGACGCGGCGTCTGAACAGGATCAAGCTGTTTGTGAATCGTCATTATGGTTTTTTTTTCTGTCAAAATGTCCAAATTTGACTTTGATTAAAAAAACAGCAGACGACAATTTTAAGCAAACTATATTGCATCGGTGAAAAGTTTGGACGTTATCATCTTGTTTCGAGAACAGCAGCAATCGTTGTTATAAAGAGGGAATCGTTGTGCAATGACCGCACTGTATTTGTAAACGTTTTCCTCTCCATGTATCCGCCAACCTAATATCCAAGTATTGCCATAGATGACGTTTTGTGGAGACGAATAATGTGGAGCGTGCTAGAGGTGAAAATGTATTTAATTAAGTACCCATTTGAGTCCAATATTTCGCGAGTTTTACGGTGCTAAGCAGACATTGACTTATCATAATAGCGGATACCATGTCCCTAAAGATTTGAATATTATATAAATCCTAAACACAAATTGTGCTGAAGCGCTTGTAAACGTCTTACAGTGGAGAATCTGTTATTCTTTCCCGTTTAAACGCAAACGTACGCAAACGCAAAGCACTAAAACGTAGAAAAGAACAACTTTTGGACAATTCTGATATATCATGTTTATCTTGGTGGCAAACAGTTTGGAGCCAGATCAGACGCCGGGTTACCCGGCGTCTGATCTGGCTCCAAACTGTTTGCACTGCAAATAATAGTTTTAGCGTAAACGCGTTTATTGGGAAAGAATAACAGTTTCTCCACTGTACCATGTCCCTACTGATTTGAATATTATATAAATCCTAAACACAAATTGTGCTGAAGCGCTTGTAAACGTCTTACATGCAGACACTTAATTCGTTTTGTCGAAATAGTGGAGAACACGTTATTCTTTTTCCGTTTAGGCGCAACGAAACGCAAACGTATTGCAATAAATTTTAGAAATGACAAAGTGTTAACATTAATATATATTGAAAAAATTATTGTGAAAGTGTTAACAGTTTTAGAAGCAAAGAGTGTGTATCCTGATCAGAAGATCATTTTGTTCCGGCGTCTGGTCTGGCTCCAAACTCTTTGCAATGGAAATAATAGTATTAGCATACACGCGTTTATTGGAAAAGAATAACGTTTTCGTTTACTGTAGCAAGTTGACTGGTATTTGCAATAAATCTGGATCGAGAAAAGACGTGTCATGACGCGGCGTCCGATTTGGATTCCAGCAATTAAAAGTTCATAATGCTGATATTGTAATTTTAATTTGGCATATTTTGCAGGCGACAATTTCAAAGCAGACGGTATGGAAATAGTTCATATTTAAACACTACAGTGGAGAAACTGTTATTCTTTCCCAATAAACGCGTTTACGCTAAAACTATTATTTGCAGTGCAAACAGTTTGGAGCCAGATCAGACGCCGGGTAACCCGGCGTCTGATCAGGCTCCAAACTGTTTGCCACCAAGATAAACAAGAATTATCAGAATTGTCCAAAAGTTGTTCTTTTCTACGTTTTAGTGCTTTGCGTTTGCGTACGTTTGCGTTTAAACGGGAAAGAATAACAGATTCTCCACTGTAATAAAGTGTTGCTAAATCCAGAAGACACTTTATTTAAAAGGAAGGAAAGATAGAACATTTTGCTATAATTTTATTACCTGGGGTGAATATTTGTATCATTTCTTTCACATTTTAACGGATCTGAATGTTTATATGATACCGGTTAGCTTACGCGACGTCATAGGAGAAACAAATAATCTTTACAATTGCAACATTTTCCTCTCGCTGTTTAACCCTGTCACTCTCAATGACGTCAAAAAGTACGTTTGCAAACCGTTTGGATCCGAATCAGACGCCGCGTAATGTGGCATCTGATCAGAACTAAAACTGTTTGACACTCGATGAACTTTTTTTAGTCATACTGACTTACACCTAACTTTAAAACGATATTGATGACAAAAATAAAAATCTCACAATGATTTTGAGGTTGAAAGGGTTATGTTTGAGAGCTCTGGCATTGTTAAAAAGTATAGGACCCCCTATAACGACTCTCTCCGAAAAACGAACACAATTTTTGTCTCCCAATGGGTGTCGTTTTAGAGAAGGAGTGCTATATATTGATTGACATGTCATATGTTTTCGAAACGTAGGCAAAACATTGTTATTGTTATTTAAATGAGATAGGAATAGATAGTAATATTCGGTGTCGGATCAAGATCCAAGTTATTTTGAAAAGTGTGTCTTTATTAGAATATGGTGTGAAAGAATTGTCTGATTCACCCCTAAAACTTCCAATTTCCAATTAAGACTATTTAGAGTTGAATTTTATAACAAATTGCAAAATGATAAACAGTGCAGACCCTGATCAGAGGGTTCATGCAGGAGTCCATTGGTCAGTATTTACCCTGTTTGCATATGACAAGTACAGTGGAGAATCTGTTATTCTTTCCCGTTTAAACGCAAACGTACGCAAACGCAAAACACTAAAACGTAGAAAAGTACAACTTTTTGACAATACTGATAATTCATCTTTATCTTGGTGGCAAACAATTTGGAGCCTGATCAGACGCCCGGTTACCCGGCGTCTGATCTGGCTCCAAACTGTTTGCATTGAAAAAAATAGATTTAGCGTAAACGCGTTTATTGGGAAAGAATAACGTTTTCTCCACTGTATAGTATTGTAGGTACATGTACTCCGTTTATTAATGACGAGTATTTTCGTCGCCAGGGCGTAATGTGTTAAAGAAGCAGTAGGTGACATCACGCTTTAATAACTACTGACACAGATAATTGCGCTGGTAATATGATACCTCAAATAACATTCATACTCTCTCGATGTCTGTTACAATATAACGCCGTAAATTACTATGCAAACATGACTTTATGCAACATTAAATATGGACATGACTGCACTATATTTCCAAACAATATAAACAGTGCTTGGCAAATAGATTAATTACAATAGGGAGCAAACATGGACTAGGGTTACGGCCATTTTTTAAGTAACGAGGATTCGATTACTCGCATTGCATAGTACACTTAAGCTATTAAGTCGAAACTCAATACTTCGAACTCGCTTAAATCGATGGTACCAGTATATCATAACTTGAACTGTGATAAGTCGATTTCGCAAAGTCGATCATGTCCGTATTTTAAAGTTGAAACGTGGCTAAGTCACGTTTTTAACTTTGAAATATGGCTATGTTCGAACTAACAATAATTTGGAGTATCGAATTTGGATCGATTTCTATAGGTATTGATGCAAACCCGTGACCTTTATTATTGTAAACATTTCAACAGTATATTGTAGCGCGTTCAGCTACCATATCGATTGCATCAGAAAACGTAGCAATTTAACTAAAACGGACTGTTTGCACGATATTGATTGCGAACGGCGCGAACGGCCTCAGAGGTAGTTAGCCAATACCAACAAAGAAAACAAAATGGCGACCAAATGAGTTTACAAAAAAGAGCGAACAGTCCCGAGTTAATTTCTCATCAATTAACCAACATTTTTCTATACTTAATATATCAAACAAAGCAGCTTACAACTAAGCAGCTAAATCTTATTTTTATATGCAGTAAAATTGATGCATTTCAGTTGATTAGTACATTTTGTGTGTCTTATTCCGATTCGTACATAAATCGTTTGTACCCTTGAAAAGTAAATAAAAACTTGGGGGCGCAATGAGTTATTATCGGAGAGTATTGGGGAACGTTAGATGTCGTACAATGAGAATTGTTTGCATCGGTTATCGTTACTGTTTTCCGAAAAGGTACTTGAACGCGCTACAGTTATCTCATGTGTGTTTTGGGAACAGTCAAAACTATTGGCCCGAGGTATCAGGGGAGACAGTTTGAAATTTCGTCGCTGATAACGAGGGTTTTAAAAGGTTCCCCTCACACACATGAAATAAATGTTTTACTGCCTAATACTCTATATAACTAGATTTTCAAAAGAACTAACCTGATCGTAAATACAAATGAAAAAAAAATGTATCAATCAATTTTAGTTTTTGACAGACGTGTGATGAATGATCAGCGTCTTCTCGTAGGCGTTTGCATGTTAACATCCGCACAAAATGTAATGTCCGGGTTTGTTTTGTGTTTCGGTATCAAGTATAGCGGCTATAGTTCATGTGTATTACGAACTCGTCTCATTGATAATAGTATTGTTATGAATAATGATAAAGCATGAAATCATGTATTAAACTTTCAGCAGACACCAATCAGTGACAGTTATCAATACTGTTACATTACAATACGGCACATCCGGGTATCGGAAAACTTCTCAATACCCCTGATTTTTAAACTTCTACTCATCTTTGTAGCGCATGTAACAGTTCATCTTAGAGGGTACCGGTGTAACAGTCCAGTTTTTCCCCAGTCAGTTTTTCCCCGGGGAAAAACTGGACTATTCTAGTTTTTCCCCGGGGAAAAAACTGACTAGTCCAGTTCTTCCCCGGGGAAAAACTGACTAGTCCAGTTTTTCCCCGGGGAAAAAACTGACTAGTCCAGTTTTTCCCCACCCAGTCAGTTTTTCCCCCTATTTTATTAAATGAAGGGGGAGAAATTCTGGACTAGTCCAGTTTTTTCCCCCTATGTTTTTTTACTACGTAGGAACTGGAGAACTTCTGGACTTGTCAAATTTTCCCCCACTTTGTTTCTTTTTTACATTTTAGAGGCCACAATTTTGGGCAAATCTTCATCAGATTTGCACCTAATGTTGATCATGATTCAATCCAGGTCAAATTCAAAAGAGAGGCATGTGGGATCAAAAAATGTTTACTAGGTCAGATCATACAAAAACCTTGTTAATGTGCTAAAAAGAGACACTTTTAGGCAAATCTTCATCATACTTGCATCAAATGTTTTCTCCCTCATTATTTGACTACTGAAGTGATGGCAGGACATTCTCAGCTAGTTCTTTTTTTCCCCTATCTTACTGAATATTTTATATGAAGTTGAGGAAATTAACTACTGTGGAGGTGGGGAAATTCTGGACTAGTCTAGTTTTTCCCCCGTCATAATATGATTAATGTAGATGTACGCAAAGTCTTGGCTAGTCCAGTTATTCTCCCCTCTCAAACAAATTACTGTGGAGGTGGGTACATTCTGGGCTAGTCAAGTTTACCCCCCCCCCCCCTCACAATTTCATTTATGCAGATGTACGCAAAATCTTGGCTAGTCCAGTTTTGCACTCGTCTCAAGCAAACTAACTCAGAGGGGGGGGGAATTCTGGACTAGTCTAGTTCCCTCCCCCCACACACACACACAATTTGGTTAATGCAAATGTACGCAAAGTCTTCGCTAGTCCAGTTGTTCTCCCCTCTCAAACAAATTACTGTGGAGGTGGGAAAATTCTGGACTAGTCTAGTTTTTCCCCCCTCACAATTTGATTAATGGAGATGTACGCAAAGTATTGGCTAGTCCAGTTTTTCACCCGTCTCAAACAAACTAACTCGGAGGGGAGAAAATCAGAGGTGGAAAAATGCTCGGCTAGTCCAGTTTTGCCCCCCTTCAAACCTGATTAATGAAGAATTTGGCAAAGTCTTGGCTTGTCCAGTTTTTCTCCCCTCTCAAACTTATACGTCGGAGAGGAGAAATTCTGGACTAGTCTAATCCCCCCCCCCCCTCACAATTCGATTAATGCTGATGTACGCAAAGTCTTGGCTAGTCCAGTATTTCTCCCTTCTCAAACAAATTACTGTGGAGATGGGGAAATTCTGGACTAGTCCATTTCCCCCCTCACAATTGTATTTATGCAGATGGACGCAAAGTCTTGGCTAGTCCAGATTTTCACTCGTTTCAAACAAACTAACTCAGAGGGTGGAAATTCTGGACAGTTATTTGTTTGAGAGGGGAGAAAAACTGGACTAGTCCAGAATTTCCCCCATTCAGCATTACTCATATTGTGAATGGGGGGGGGGAACTGGACTAGTCCAGAATTTTCCCACCACCAAAGTAGTTAGTTTGAGAGGGGAGAAAAACATGACTAGCCAATACTTTGCTAACATTTCCATTAATCAAATTGTGAGGGGGGAAAAACTAGACTAGTCCAGAATTCCCCCCCTCAACAGTATATTGTAAAAGAGGGGGGAAAACTAGACTAGTCCAGAATTTCCCCACCTCAACAGAATATTGTATAAGAGGGGGGAAAAACTAGACTAGTCCAGAATTTCCCCACCTCAACAAAATATAGTATAAGAGGGGGGAAAAACTAGACTAGTCCAGAATTTCCCCACCTCAACAGTATATTGTTGAAGAGGAGGGAAAAACTAGACTAGACCAGAATTTCCCCACCTCAACAGAATATTGTTTTTAAGAGGGGGGGGGGGGAAACTAGACTAGTCCAGAATTTCCCCACCTCAACAGAATATTGTATAAGAGGGGGGAAAACTAGACTAGTCCAGAATTTCCCAACCTCAACAGAATATAGTATAAGAGGGGGGAAAAACTAGACTAGTCCAGAATTTCCCCACCTCAACAGTATATTGTTAAAGAGGAGAGAAAAACTAGACTAGTCCAGAATTTCCTCACCTCAACAGAATATTGTTTTTAAGAGGGGGGAAAACTAGACTAGTCCAAAACTTCTCCACCTCAACAGAATATTGTATAAGAGGGGGGAAAAACTAGACTTGTCCAGAATTTCCCCACCTCAACAGAATATTGTATAAGAGGGGGAAAAAACTAGACTAGTCCAGAATTTCCCCACCTCAACAGAATAATGTTTAAGAGGGGGAAAAAACAAGACTAGTCCAGAATTTCCCCACCTTAACAGTATATTGTTAAAGAGGGGGGAAAACTAGACTAGTCTAGAATTTCCACCACCTCAACAGTATATTGTTTAAGAGGGGGGAAACCAGACTAGTCAAGAATTTCCCCACCTCAACAGAATATTGTATAAGAGGGGGAAAAAACTAGACTAGTCCAGAATTTCCCCACCTCAACAGTATATTGTTTAAGAGGGGGGAAAACTAGACTAGTCCAAAATTTCCCCACCTCAACAGAATAGTGTATAAGAGGGGGGAAAAACTAGACTAGTCCAGAGTTTCACCACCTCAACAGAAATTGTATAAGAGGGGGGAAAAACTAGACTAGTCCAGAATTTCCCCCAACCTCTACAGTATATTGTATAAGAGGGGGGGGGGGGGGGGGCTAGACTAGTCAAGAATTTCCCCACATCAACAGAATATAGTGTAAGAGGGGGGGGGAACTAGACTAGTCCAGAATTTCCCCACCTCAACAGTATATTGTTTAAGAGGGGGGGACTAGACTAGTCCAGAATTTCCACTTACTGAAGTTTGAGAGGGGAGAAAAACTGGACTAGCCAAGACTGTGCCACATTCTGCATTAATCAGGTTGTGAAGGGGGTGGGGGAGGGGGGGGAAATTGAACTAGACAGCATTTCTCAATCTCAGAAGTAGTTACTTTGAGAGAGGAGAAAAACTTGACTTGCCAAGACTTTGCCAACATCAGCATTAATCATATTGTGAAGGGAAAAACTAGACTAGTCCACAATTTCCTTACCTTCACAGTTATTTGTTTGAGAGGGGAGAAAAACTGTACAAGTCCAGAATATCCCCACCACTGAAGCAGTTTGTTTGCAAGGGGAGAAAAACTTGACTAGCCAATACTTTGCCAACATTTGCATTAATCCGATTATGAGGGGCGAAATACTAGACTAGTCCAGAATTTCCCCACCTCAACAGTATATTGTTAAAGAGGGGGAAAAAACTAGACTAGTCCAGAGTTTCCCCACTACAACAGTATATTGTTTAAGAGGGGGGAAAACTAGACTAGTCCAGAACTTCCCCACCTCAATAGAATATTGTATAAGAGGGGGGGAAACTTGACTAGTCAAGAATTTCCCCACCTCAACAGAACATTGTATAAAAGGGGGAAAAACTAGACTAGTCCAGAATTTCCCCACCTCAACAGTATATTGTATAAGAGGGGGGGGGGAACAAGACTAGTCAAGAACTTCCCCACCTCAACAGAATATAGTATAAGAGGGGGGAAAAACTAGACTAGTCCAGAATTTCCCCACCTCAACAGAATATTGTATAAGAGCGGGGCAAACAAAACTAGATCAGAATGTCCCCACCTCAACAGTATATAGTATAAGATGGGGGAAAAGCTAGACTAGTCCAGAATTTCCCCACCTCAACAGAATATTGTATAAGAGGGGGGAAAACTAGACTAGTCCAGAATTTCCCAACCTCAACAGAATATAGTATAAGAGGGGGGAAAAACTAGACTAGTCCAGAATTTCCCCACCTCAACAGTATATTGTTAAAGAGGAGAGAAAAACTAGACTAGTCCAGAATTTCCTCACCTCAACAGAATATTGTTTTTAAGAGGGGGGAAAACTAGACTAGTCCAAAACTTCTCCACCTCAACAGAATATTGTATAAGAGGGGGGAAAAACTAGACTTGTCCAGAATTTCCCCACCTCAACAGTATATTGTTAAAAAGGGGGGGGGGGGGAACTAGACTAGTCCAGAATTTCCCCACCTCAACAGTATATTGTTTAAGAGGGGGGGGGGGGGAACTAGACTAGTCCAAAATGTCCCTACCTCAACAGAATATAGTGTAAGAGGGGGGGGGGGGGGGGAAACTAGACTAGTCCAGAATTTAACGTTGATGTGTATTACGAACTCGTCTCAATGATTATAGTATTATTATAAATAATAATAAAGCATGACATAAAGTATAAAACATTAACCAGACAACAATCAATGACAATTATTCAATACTGTACCGGGAATCTTCTCAATGACCGTGATTTTTAAAATTCTACGCATCTTTTTCCCGCAGAGGAAACAGTTCGGCCTAGCGGTCAATGGTTTAAGCTATTGCCCCGGATTGGGCAATGTCAGAACAACACTGCAAAACAGTCAAAAATAACTTATTACAAGGTACATGTATATACTGTAGAGCATTAGGTAATAAATGGTGCTGGTGTTGAGAACCAAGCAAGAAGACAAATAATGAATGATTATTGGGGATTTCCTATAGCAGTTTGATATTATATCATCTGTTTGTCTTTACATACACCATCAATTTGTTTGCTTTTTCTTTTACACTGAAATAATGATACATGTTTAGCGAAAGACCAACAACTTCTGCTTACACATAACCTATACTTAATGATTGCTCAGCTTACATTAGTGTAGTTTGCTGTTTAAATCGAATATATTATACAACATACCACGCTTTAACTTTCTTCAAAGTAAAGTTAATACGAATCATGCTTTTCTCTGATCATTTTCTCAGGACACAATCTTACGTACAAATGTTTACGGATCTTCAACTGCTATCTCTTTACCAGGTTTTATGTAACTCTTGATCAGCCCCAGGGGTCCTTTGCGAAGCAATTATTATACTTCAATCAGCAAACCCTGCTAGGGCTCGTTCCTTGCATCCAATTTACACAGAACGTGATAATCAACAACACAATAATCAGAACCATGCATTCCTCTGCGTTTATGGTCACATTTTGCTCATGGCGATAGAGATCTTAAGACGACAATCTTTGCATTCACCTTCCGGATACATACATATCAAAAGACATTTTTATGTGCACCTCCGGTAAGCTTTTAACTGTTACTGTCCCCCCCTTTTGCCACAATTGGAACTTCAGGGATCCTGCCTGCTATGCACTAGTAGTTTTGACTTAGCTGATGAGGTGATATTCTAAAATATGATTTTGTTTCGAACACACTGCTCAAGGTGTAGATGATTGAAAACAGTGTCATTTTAATTTGTTCTAACTATTACATCACTGAAATTAATACAAACACACATCCGATGTTGCAAAGTAAACCATTTGTGCCCACGATCCCATATATAGGACATATGCAAACAGTATATACTCTGATCAGACGCCGCATTATGCGGCATCTGATCAGAGTCTAAACTGTTTGCTGATAGGAATTTCGATATAAAACAAAATTAAAATGAAAATTTTGACCAGGCATCCCTTTGATAAAATATTGACTTATCAAATATTAAACATGGAAGAAACCGCTGGGTGTAAATAGGTTAGGCGACCACCAAGAAGAAGGAAACACAATAAATAGAAGCCCTGCTGGCGCTGATGTTTGGATGCCTTTTAAGTCACTTTGCACGAAGTGCCAAGTTAAGCATTTTTGATCGCTCTATGTCCGCCGTCGTCCGTCTGTCGTCGTCGTCCGTCGTTTTGTTCTGTTTCTCATACTCGATATGTAACTGGATTTAGGCTTTATTAGGTATGATCTGAAATGCGTGTAGTGCACAGTGGTATAAGCTGATCATATTATCCAATTTACGGTACACCGTGTCTTTTAAAAAGTAGTAAATTACCTGACGTAAATTGCTACGAATACTGACAAGTGTTCAAAATTTCAAACGTTTATCTTATATAGCAATTGAGAAATTACAGTTTACAAAAAAATAACCTAAAAACCAACAAAACGACAGAAGTGGAAGTGGCGACACAAGCTCGACTTTTCGAAAACGTGAGCTTAAAATGATAATAAAACAAATAAACATGAAAAAGAACAACAGGCGTTTTTTGCATTCGACGAGATTAGAACCTCTGACCTTATGTTTAAACAGTATCACTGTCCTACACGCTAACCACTAGTAGACAATCACGATAAATGTTACGTAGCTTGCTTTTTTAAGATATATGACTTCTTTTAATATTCAAATGAAAAAATTGCGCGAAGCTGTAAGCGTCCGCGTTTAGAATACTTAACAAAATCACTGGTACTCAAATCCGTCACAACTGAATTTGGTTTGTCAGTGACCCGTCACGATTTGTCTAGTAAAGCTGTGGCGGAATGGTACGGAGGCTGTCACGGACTACATTACCATCTAATTACCCAGCAATTACCATACCATTGTGTTCTATCGGTAAAACCTGTTTCGGAGAGTATTCTTGATTCGGACTGAGAAAACAAAATATTTGAACGAGGAAGTATGTTGAATTTTATTCATAAAATATAACATATTGAATATCGATTATATTAGGGTTTCAGATAAGAGGGGGTAAACTGTACAAAGCTAACATTTCTCACAAATTTTAGCGCCAAATCGTCTTTAATGAGTAGTTACACCATAGGGTTTGATGCAGAAATAAAGATTTTAGTCTTTGAAATACTCCCCTTATCTGGTAAAATGATATATCCATAGTAAAACTGTATAGCATAACAATATTAAGAATTAAGAATGCCACGGTCTGGTCGATAAAGTGTCACGGTTCAGAAATACTGGAACAATTTGTTTATTACATTTTCTAAAATGTCTGATGTTGCATTATTCTTCGAATAAATCAGAACAACCATACTATGAATACTTTTTGGTCTACTTTTATGCTTACTGGATGACTAATACTTTGTAGAAGAACAACAGGAATTTTAAAATGATGTTACAGTGGAGAAAACGTTATTCTTTCCCAATAAACGCGTTTACGCTAAAACTATTATTTTCACTGCAAACAGTTTGGAGCCAGATCAGACGCCGGGTAACCCGGCGTCTGATCAGGCTCCAAACTGTTTGCCACCAAGATAAACATGAAATATCAGAATTGTCCAAATGATGTTCTTTTCTACGTTTCAGCGCTTTGCGTTTGCGTACGTTTGCGTTTAAACGGGAAAGAATAACAGATTCTCTACTGTACTTTGTAGAAGAACAATAGGAAATTTATAATGATGTTACAGTGGAGAAAACGTTATTCTTTTCCAATAAACGCGTTTACGCTAAAACTACTATTTTCACTGCAAACAGTTTGGAGACAGATCAGACGCCGGGTAACCCGGCGTCTGATCAGGCTCCAAACTGTTTGCCACCAAGATAAAGATGAATTATCAGAATTGTCAAAAAGTTGTACTTTTCTACGTTTTAGTGTTTTGCGTTTGCGTACGTTTGCGTTTAAACGGGAAAGAATAACAGATTCTCCACTGTATGACTGTGTTTGTTCTGTAAGAGTTGCATGAGACATACTCTAATCCACATTTTTGTTTTCACTTTTTCTATGGTAGTATTTTAAGGTATTATACCTAACGACATATTCATACATTCAAACAGTTTGAATCCTGATCATACGCTACCCTACGCCTTAACCTTTCCACTGCCAATGGCACAATAAGGCGACATTGAAAACAATGTGGATCCTGATCAGACGCCGCGTCACGCGACATCTCATCAGGATCCAAGCTGTTTGACAATCGAATCGATATTTCTTCAGTCGAAATGTTCTACACATAACTTGAAAAAATATCTGGCAGTGACAGGGTTAATTCAATCTGTTTACGAAGCCGAAAAAAGTCGCCTTTGACGATGAGAGAGATTTACATAAGCGATATTTAAAACAGACATCGCCATACAACACATTGTAAATTTGAAGTTTGCAAACATTTTAATTATAAACGCATAAACCTCTCTATTACGGCCTTTTAATTGTGTTAATTAACCCTTTCCCTTATAGAAGCGACTTTAGCACATTCATTTTATTCATCCGCTGAAGAAAATAGTTCCAATATATACCGTAATGAATATGTGTCATATTTAATACTTTCCATATTCTAGCAGGTAATAGCTTAAAGCAGGCTGAAAGTAAAGCAGAATGCGCCATATGGCGCATTCTGCTTTACTTTCAACCTGCTTTAAGTAGTCACCTATTGTCAAAACTAGACACAGGCTATCAGGTAATGGGTTAACAAGTGTTAAAGAAAGGTGACTTAAGGAGCTTTCTGTTTAACGTTCATCTTGCTTTAAGGTGTCATCTGTCTTTTATGCCACCAGTTAGCCTTCTTTTAGTGGTCGTAATATAGAGGTTTTACTGTATATATGTTCCGTTATCATTCGTAATAGTGCGTAATCTTTATACCGTAAACATTTAATAGTTGACGTGTATGGTCTTACGAGGCATTTTGTTTGGCTTTATTATTACTTTAAGAAGCCATGTACTGCTTGAAACGCAGCCGAATGTTCCTTCTAATAGTTGTAATAGAAACTGTATATCTCTCTCCGTTCCCTTGCTAATATATTTGTTTTCTTGGTCCAAGTGCACTTGCCGATGCAATTATTGTGGAATCATAACAGACGCCAAGTTATTCATTATCTAACTTGGATCAAACTTTTTGACATTCATGAAGATATTTATTGTGTCACCTTTCGTAAACCTGCTGTTAGATAAATGTAGACAACACTACTGAAGCAGACGCTAACCTAGTAGTGTATGGGTTAATAAGATGAACTCAATCTGACGTTAACAGCATTTGCCTTATTTGCGTTCCACGATTTACTTAGGGTCGTTATAGTATGCATCATTGCCATCATAAATCACATATCTGTGATGAGTTCAGTACAAAAATCGATGGCCGTCGATGGCCATCGACTGCGAGTTGGCTAAAATACAGTGGAGGAAACGTAATTCTTTCGTTCAAATGCAAACGCTTTGAAATGAAATATAGAAATGACAATCTTTTGACAATTCCAACCACCAGTTTTAATTTGAGTGGCAAACAGTTTGGTGCCTGATCAGACGCCGGGCTCCAACTTGTTTGAAATGAAAATAACAGTTTAAGCGTAACCGGGGTTATTTGGAAAGAAAATATTTTCTCTGCTTTATTCTGCACGCTGCACACGGGGCACAAACTGCTAACCTAAACATCAAACAGTGGTAATTGAACACGCCACAGAAGCGCTGGAAGATTGTGTCGTAAAAGATGTCTTTTTGATGGCGCCATCTCACTGACTAAATTAGATAATTCGTAGAATCAAGTTACTGCTACAGTGTCTGATAGGAATTCGCTGTTGGTGGGATATAAAGGAACTTACACGAGTGCCCATTATTTATCATTTCTAATAAAGAACTTTACTAAAATAACAAAACGTGAGCCTTGGCGAACGTCATATTTATTTTAGTCCAGGGGTTTATGAATAATGATAAGTAATGAGCACGAATTTGAGATTCTATTTATCACATAAACATTTGTAACCAATATTCAGTTAAAAAGCCGTAGTTTGTAGTACCATTGTCATATATATTTTCTGCCCAAAACGCGACGTTGTTTATGGAATCGTCATCGCAAATGACGTCGTTTTGGTGTCCCGCTTGATGCAGCGCTTGTGGACGAACAGGTTTGGCCGAGACTAAAGAATCGATATTTTACCAGTGGAATACTATATGAACAGAACCACTAGACTGTAGAGTATGCGATAAATTCAAGTATACCAGTTTTCTTCGACACACTGTGAAACGCATTGCAATCTTGATTAAACTTGTAGATCTAACTACATATTGCAGAATAATAGTAACGTACATGTAGAAAGGACCATATGGAATATTTTCCTAACTTCTACCTTAGCTTCCATTTTGCAAGAGATGGTTTATAATGTTTTCTGTGATTATTCTATTTCGATCTGTTCATTGGTTTGAATAAAACCAAATCAGAATCGTTTCCAAAAAGGTAGATAGGGTCAAGTGCATTGCCAATAGTTTAATCACTCGGCAAATTAAAATGTGCTATGCAAATCAAGTGTAGATTAAACGACATAGACATATTCGTTCGGTGATAATAACTGTTTGTCAATCTGGATTTATATGCACATCCATTAATTTAGAATAAACTATTAGTAGTTCACTGTGCAATAGATACGCAATGCAATAGAACTCGGAAATTGACAGTAGCTGTTCGTTTTTATAAGATTGACTATGAATTTAACCTTTATAATGCTGAATTGTCGCCTGCTTGACATTATATTGTCTGCGAAAGAAAAATAAAAAGTATTTTTGATGTATCTCAGAGCTCCAGATAAGGGGAGTATTTCAAAAACTAAAATCTTTATTTCTACTTTAAACCCTATGGTGTCACTACTCATTAGAATCGTCTCGAAGAGACGATTCTAATGAGTAGTAACACCATAGGATTTGGTGCTGAAATGAGTGAGAAAATGTTGGATTTGTGCAATTTACTCCCTCTTATCTGGAGCCCTGTATCTAAACTTTAGAAAATATTAATATAAATGGCAAATAGCTTGTATTAAGATCAGACTGCAGAAATTAGTTTCAATTTATGCAGTCATGAATATGTATCCTCAGAAATATTGTCTTCATGGTAGTAGACTGTTGCTTGCAGCAGGCTAAAAGTAAAGCAGAATGCTCATTAAGGCGCATTCTGCTGTACTTCCAACCTACTTTATGTTGTCATCTGTCTGGAATCAGGCTATGCAATAATGGGTTAAACTAGTTACCATACATGTACGTGTTTGGAATAACACCGCAGTTCGAAATATAAACATTTCACCCCGACACAATCTAAACAATATCATTCAGCACATTAGAAACAGTTATCTATTGTAGTGGCTGTTGGGACCGAAAGATGGTGTACATTAATGTTTTCTATTGTATCGATTTTATATAAATACTCACTAACGAGGACAATGTTCTACCATTTACAAACTTATCCGATTCAATTTTTCCACAGTGATATTCAACCTCAGCATGGCATATAACCCTTGAAGTGCCGGATTTCCCTATGGACCTGTCCATTTTCTGTCCATTTTATATCATCCTCGGCTTTGACGTTCGATTGATTGTCATATACAGTAACCCATACTACAGCACCCAGTGGAAGACAAAGAGTGTATGTGTGTTGTTCGGGAGGAGTTGTTATAGGGTGGGAAAATGGCTTACATTGCAAACAACTTACTTTTCGGTCGGTCACTTCATCCTGACGCTGTTGGACAGCCTATCCTGCGACATGGTGTACAACATACCGGAGTAAGACTAGATATATGCATCGTGCGTATTTTCTGTCCAGGTATAGTTTGTTTCAAGAAACTCCATGAATGAAGTGTGATATATAGAACATTAGAATAATGAAAGAATTTACGATCAGCAGTATGAGGTTTACATTACCGTTCGGCAATTCTGTAGGTGATAACTTTTTACTAGCTATGCTATATTTTATATAAAGGTTATAGTCCAGGACAGATAGGTGAAAAATTCGCCAAACCTAAAACAAATTGCAAAAGAAACGCGGTTAACATATTTTGGTCCTTTAAGATGTGTTCTATCATGTATTAAAAATCGCCATTGATAGTGTGTGCGCAAATTGGATTTTTTTCACCTGTAAAATGGTACCCGAGTAGTAATAAATGGACAAAAAATAACAAAAATCGTTCAGAAGTGACACACTGTTCTATTATTGGAAAACACTTACAACCATTATAAATGGTAAAACACCTTAATATAATGCAGAATCAGTCTAAGTAAAGAATAAACAAACCATACATGTTGAAATGCACTACATGACCTTCACAATCTAAATTTGACCTTGACATTAACTTATATAACGCAAAACACTGAAGTGAACAAAATTACACTCTTATCTTTATTTCAATATGAGTGGCAAACTGTTTTGAGTCTTATCAGACGCCGAATTACCCGGCGTCTGATCTGTATCCCAACTTATTGCAATAGGGAAAGCGCTTATTGTAAAATAATAACGTTTTCTCCACTGTAGCTAGACTATACTTGATAATGAATTGAGAATCACAAAACATAAACAAACCTTTCCAGTCTTACTGCTATACACAAAGTTTAAACCAAGAACAGGCGCTATATAACATGGGCGTAGCCAGACTTTAATGAATGTTTACGCACATCTGGGGGGGGGGGGGGGGGGGTAGGTCTGTCCCCCTCCTGATGGTGAGGGAGAGGCTCCCCCGCGAGAAAAATGATAAATAAGAACTGAAATGGTGAGCTATGAAGAGTGTTTGGAGAGATTTGGGGCACTGAATACGATGTATGTGAACCATACAATTATTTTTCAAAGCTCCGTTACTATTAGACATATTTCTTAGGCTTCTGACTTTGTAGTTTTCTAGATCTACTTTGAGTTTCTGAATCTTGTTTTTGCCAACGCTAGGTTGGGGATTGGGATTCTCCCCCGGACAAAAAAAGAAAAATTAGAACTGGAATGGTGAGCTCTGAAGAGTGTGTTTTGAGGGTTTGGGGGCACTGAGTACGATCTGTGTGATGAAATACACGTTTGTTCAGAGCTCCCTTATATAAGATATAAAAAAGTTCTTTATGCAGGGCTGCCATAAGTTGATCTTGCAAACTCCTAAGATTTCCAAATCTTCTATTTTTCAAGCACGATTAGTTAACGCAGACTGAAATTAAAGCAGAATGTGCTTTAATGCACACTCTGCTTTACTTTCAGTCTGCTGTAAGCTACCCTCTGCAAGGATAAAAATCACAATATTTTGGAAAAATTCGGAAAAATGTCAGCCCTGTTAATGAGATATTGCTACCGACTTTGTAGTTTTAACTTGAGATTGACAAATGTTGGCTGACCTACACCGGGGAAAAATGGAAATAAGAACTGAAATCTAGAGCTCTGAATTGTGTTTTGTGGCACTGAATAGTGAATACTATCTGTGTGAACCATCTAATTTTTTTAAAAGTTCATTTACATCAGATCTATACATAATTGTTTTAGGACGAACCTTTAATTCCATTTTAACACAACCAAGAGGTAATGTAGCACTACATACGTTTTAGCTAGGCTGCCGACCTTGTAGTTACTAACTTTTTGAGTTTCTGAATATTAAACTTGACAAGTAGACCTACTGGTGGGGGTCCAGGCGTCCTCTCCCGGGAGATAAATGGAAATTAGAAATGGAATTGTGAGCTCTGAAATGTGATTGGAGAGATTTCGACATTAATGTATGAAATGTCTTTTGTTTTATGTACCTGTATATATGTTGATGGCCACTTGGAAGATTGGTCTTTACCAAATGAGTTCTCTCGTTAAATAAAGTCTTTATTATTATTATTATTATTATTATTATTATTATTGTCTAACCCCCCCCCCCCCATCCCACCCCCTAGCCATCGATTACAATGCCATGTTTGGCTGGTCATTTTTCATATTGATGTTACGCACGTGCGTAAGTGCGTATCGCTAGCTACGCCCCTAATATAGCTTCTGATATAGATCTACATGTTTATAACAGATATAAATATAGGATCTTACAGGAACGTTCATAAGTAAACTAGTCTTTGAGAAAATGATAAAAACGAGTCTTGCTGAGTTTTATAAATCAAATACATTATGAGTACGAATGTTAGATTCTATTTATACCATAATGTGACAATATTATGTATACCACATCGATACTTATTTTAGCTTGCTAGCTGCCCTATATAAGTCAATGAATGGCTCGTAGATGGACCGCTAAATTGAGTAAACATGCAAAAGGTAGTTCACAGGTAAATTCCTACTCATTCAGGATAAACCATGAGAGCAAACACCCCTATCCCTTCCATAGCCACTCGATCACCGCCACTATATTTGTTTACACATTTTTGACAGCGCGTAGTGATGCACATTTTTGTGAGACAATCTCATGTGCATAGTTAAACCACTTTTTATATACGAGAAATAAACAATGAGTGTTATTTACCGCTCGCACCCTAGGTTATGTTATTAGAAACAATATTAAATGAAAACAGTTCTATTTGAATGTATAGATTATTTTTATCAGACTGGAACCAATTGGGGAGCTCACGAAAAGATACTAAGAACAGTATACCTCGGGACAATAAGACCCACACTTGAATATGGTTCCTCTACATGGATGACAAGCGCCAAAACAAATCGGATGAGGTTAGAGAAAGTACAAAATCAGGCACTCAGACTTATCACTGGTGCTATGAAATCAACTCCGATCAAAGCAATGGAGGAAGTTACCGCCATCCCGCCACTTGCAAAGAGAATAGAGACAAAAGCCCTGATACAAGCCAGCAAATATCAGTACCTTCCCGACCATCCTATGAAGGGAAAACTTGGGAGTCTCACCAAAAATCGTCTGAAAAGATCAAGCTTTGTCCACGAATCAAAGAAACTGCTTAGACACCATGCCTCTCAACTTGGGCAGTCAACAGCAATGTTCAGTGCAACAGACATTCCTGAACCATGGAAGTACAATCTCCCAAACCTGTCTATAAGTGTCACTGTGCCTGGACTTTTTGAGGGCATGGACGAAAATGCCAAACGATCACTTACACTTGCCATGATTGAGGACCGATACCCTTCCGAAACATGGACCCGAGTGTACACAGATGGATCTTCAACAGCCGCAATCAAAGACGGTGGCGCTGGTATTTTCGTCTCATGCACCACAGGAGGGACAGAATCAGTGAGCATCCCAGCAGGAAGATACTGCACAAACTACAGAGCAGAAGTGGAGGCCATATTACAGGCCACATCAATTATTGAGGACATGACAGAGACCTGCTCCCATGTGGTTATCCTGACAGATGCTCTGTCAGTTCTGCAAGCCTTTTCAAACTCTAGGCTACCAGACATGTCCAGAGCACTCCACAACATCAGCCAAGACAGAGTTGTATGCCTACAGTGGGTGCCAGCTCATTGCGGTGTTCCCGGAAACGAAAAAGCTGACAGTTTGGCGAAGGCTGGAGCCACAGTAAACCAGCCACTAAATACAGTCACGCACCAGGAGAAAGCAACAGCAATCAAGACTCTGATGAAGCCACCAACCAGAAAAGATGATTACCGACTTCTTGACAGATGGGAACAGGTGATCATCTTCAGGCTTCGTACTGGACATAATCGGCTCAACGCCCATATGTGCACAAAACTCAAGCTGTCCCCATCTCCCCTTTGCAACTGTGGCCAAGAACAACAGACAGCAGAGCACATCTTGCAGAGGTGCCCCCAACTAGAGCAGAAAAGAAAAAGTGTGTGGACCAGACAAACCTCAATGGAGACAAAGCTGTATGGAAGGAGGGAAGACCTCAAGAGGACAGCATCTTTCGTCGCTGGAGCTGGCGTGACCGTGTAGACGGTGAACGCCAGTAAGTAAGTAAGTAAGACTGGCGGTCAGGTTAAACACGTCTCAAAGGACCCAGTAATGCTTGCGCAGTATAGTAACTCTATCACTGAGTAGTCGGAAACGGGACGACTCAAAGTCACATCTGCATGACCACTGATAGTCATATTTCAGCATGACTTTTAGGTAACCAACACATATGCGTGTTCATATACATGTATATTACACTGTTTTCAATAGTCATGCAGGTGTGACTTTGAGTCGCAGAATTTCCGATACACTATGAAAGAGTTCATTCATGTGGCTTGTATATAGGTTTATATATTATATTCCAGACTGAAGTCACTTTCAGGACTATAAGAGCAGCTAGAACCTCTGTATTATTTTCACACAACGGAACACTGAAGCCAATGCTTTCTGCATGAGTATAGCCTCGAGTCACAATTGACTCCCCTATACACTTGCATCTTATTATTGCAAAAAGTTCTGCTGGAGCTGGTGGCATGTCTGTTTCAACAGAAACATATAGATCTAGTCCGTTGTCCACTTTCTATCCCCAAAGTTTTGCGTCCATTTCGGCTACTTCAGTTCAATTTCGAGTCTAAAGATGAGACAGTGGTATCTAGCTGTAGATGACGTTATTGGCAGTGTGTGTATCTGTACAGTGTTCAAACTGTTGATAGTCTTCTCAGTGAAAAGGCGCAAGCGTAAGGTGTTCAGTCGCTGAAGCTTGATCCGTTGAACAGTGCAACAAGAATTCTATCACAAACATTGGGCACTTGTTCTCGGGATGTTCGTTCTTGAAACTCTGCAAATTCTGTCCGTAACAATTCACTAGACTATACCTTTTTCAAAGTTTTCCCTTTCCCAATCGCGAAAATGCGCGAATTTGTATCGCATCCAGTAAAGGCATGTAAGGCAGAAAGGATATAACACATTTGCAAACCAAGAACCTTGGTTTTCTGAATTTTCAGCTTTCGGTTTGAAATAGAGTTTTTGTCTGATCGAAAGATAATGTCATTTGTCTGAAGATCGGCATAGTAGCACAAGAGAACGAGCACGTCTGTTTCTTCACCGACGAATGTTGTTGGTTGTCCATATGAAGATTCGACGGCTGTTTTCACAATTGTCACATCAGAATCAGCCCTGGCATGAACCACTTCACACCCGATAGTTTGAAGTGTTTCAGCAAGAAGATTAATGAAAGCTTGTTTGCACTATTTGTCAAGAAATGATCCTTCTTTGAACGAAAAGGGGTTTCTTTTGTAAACAGAACATTCTTTCTCCATCAGTTGAAAATCGATTGACTAATAGGAATACCATAGTGCTCTTTAACCAAATTACGGACTATGAACAGAGCTCATTTCTATACTCTGAAAAAAATTATGGAAATGTAATTAGATCAGAGATAGCAAAATGCAGTACCCTTAAAATATATCATAATAAAATATATTGTTTTTCCGAAGACCTTTGGATGATAGCCTATTAAACAAGGTATTGGAAACACAAGTGTTACCTGCTTGAAGAATAAAGAGAGTATGGTGGACAGACACTCGGTCAGACAGATAGATCTACAGAGACAAACAGACTGACAAGTTGTCAGAGTAGCGATCAATAAGTGTCAAGATTTTACTTACAATCTAGATCTACTGTATTTTTTAACCAAAGTAAGGCCAATGTGCACAGATAAGTTCGATACCCTGAATTTGTTTAAGGAACTATACTTAAAACAGGTATATCCTATCACATTACCCTATATGAATATCATAATCAAAATAGCGGATATTGTTGTTGTTCCGAAGATCTGAGGAGGATAGCCTATTAAACAACTTACAAGGGATCCCAAGTTTTCTCTCATATCACTATAAATAAAGAGTGTGTGATGGACAGATGGATACCGAAATACAGACATTTGGACATTCAGGCAGATATAAAAGTGATCCCATGTACATTGAGTGACCAAATTACTTTAAACAACACATTATTATCGCGAAAAAGTACTTCAGACAAATAATAAATGTAGCCATCTTATGGCCAAAATGGGCTTCCGTAGATATTTTTAAAAAACCGTACGTCAGTAATGAAATTCATTTTATTTCTTTTATCAACAAAAAGCAAATACAGTAAAAGAAGTTCATAATATATAATGCTATCAACATGTTTTGTATTTATAACACATGCGAATACCAGAATCTTGATCTGGACATACAAATACTATTATGACGTCATCAATAGTAAATATTATAATGACGTCATCAAAAGTTTGTAAACTACACGCATTCGGGTGTTTATACCGCATATGCTAATAATCAGGCTGTGCGCTTAGAATAAGGTGGAATTAAGCATTGTCTGGTAATTTTCATTCTTTATTTGATGGTTTTACCTACCTTTTAATTAAACTATGGAAATCACTAGAAAATGCTGAGTGTCTGCATCTTATCCGACATCTTCCGGTGCTTAACATCCGGGGACAAATACGCAGGTATGGTGGCTCACGTCAGTCAGCAGAATTGTAAAATAGATAGGCATATATTTTCGCGAATATTTCGTAAACCGCACCGGATTTTTATGGCGATTTTTTACATAAGCCTTATTTTTCTAATATCTACATAATGGAAATAGTTTCATTTCTTTTGCAATTTGTTTGAGGTAAAACCGTATCTGTCCTGGACTATTACTGTAATTGAAGTTTTTGCCTTTCAATCCAAGAAATAACAATTCTTTGAAACCCTAAATTTCATACAACATTACTTCAATCACGCACTCCGCTGAATATCTTGTTTAAGATATATTTCTTGTTTGTCTCTAATATTCACATTTTACAATATAATGACGCAAAACTTTGGCGTCTAATAAGATTCTAAACTGTTTGCAAGAACAAGGTTTGGTAGGTAAAGACAGTTTAGCTATTAAATATATTCTCAGTCAAAGGGACGGTGTTATACCTTATCTACACAGTTATCTATTGAATTATCGTTAATGATATTAACTTGCATGACGTTTAAAATCCAAACAATGGCAGCCAAACTATCCATGGAAATGATTTCCCAAATGGCATAGGTAACATACATGTATACAGCTTACGTGTATGTTAGACCGTTTTGAGTACAATCTCTCTTTATAAAATAACCAATACAACGTACTACATGTAGTAGTATCTAACAATCATTCAATAAACTAACCCGTACAGTCTGTGTTCATTTCTAAAAACGAATAGTTTTAAAGTTAATAGACCGCAGAAACACCATCACGAGTGTCAAGCAGTTTGGACACTGATCAGACTCCATGTCCTCGACAGCTGGTCAGGTTCCAGCTGTTTTGAAAACATAGCTGTTCTTAAATACAGTGAAGACGTTTTCCTTTCCCGATAAACGAGTTTACTCTAAAACAAGTGTTATAACCTGCAAACAGTTTGGAGCCTGATCAGACGCCGGGTGACCCGGCGTCTGATCAATCTCCAAAATGTTTGCCAATAAAATTAAATCATCATTTAGGAAATGTGTTTTTTTCTATGCTTTTTGCAGTGAGTTTGCGATTCATTTGCGTTTAAACTGGACAGAAAAACGTCTTATCCACTGTAAGGCAGCGTAGAAGTAAAATACTCCTTCTCTACAGCAAAAGAAAATAAGAGACAGATATTGTGTGTGTTGTTCGGAGGGAGTTTTTATAGGGAGGCTAAATTAACACATTTAGAGTGTTTTTGCAAACAGTTGCGCGGCGTCTGATATGGGTTTAAATTGTTTGTCACCCGTCTTTATGTTTATTATGTCAAAATGTCAAATAAGTAACTTTGAGAAACAAAAACGGCAGACGAAAATTTAAAACAGACGATATTGCAGCAGTGAAAGCGTTAATTACTGTTTTGTTTCAGGAACCATGGTCATATTTGTTGTAAGAAGATAATCGTTGTATGGATGTAACACTTAAAATATATTCTCATGGAAACTGAGACCAGTCTACAATTTTCAAACTTTACTATCGAATTCCTTCATTTACATTTAATTACAGGACGTTCTACAGCCACACGATGTCAATTATACCACCACATGAAATGATTTCCCAAATGGCGTTGGTAACATGTACTACATATATATGTTAGACCGTTTAGGTTACAATCTCTGTTTATAGATTAAAAGTAACTCATGGCACGTGTTACAGTTATCTACGCCACAATTAACTCCAATGAATTAACTAACATTGTCTGCACTCATTTCTAAACAATAGATTAAAGGTTATCCCTTTAACCAATAGCCTGTTTCTAGTAGTTAAGATATGTGACATATTAAAGCAGGCTGAAAGTAAAGCAGAATGTGCCCTAGGGCACATTCTGCTTTACTTTCAGCCTACTTTAAGTTACTATCTACTAGTGTATAGAAAATATTACTTGTAGTACTTATTCATAACAGTATAAAATGGAACTATTTTCTTTGGCGGATGAATAAACTAAATAAGCTAAAAGTCGCTTCTATGGGGTAAAGGGTTATTTGACTGCTGAAACATCGATATGAGTGTCAATAGTTAAGATCCTTGTCATACGCATAGTGACATGGCGTTTGATCAGGTTCTAATCTGTTTGCAAATACACGCTTTCTTAGCAAAAACAATGAAGATATAATAACTCTTTCACTGCTTTACTCCGAATGCAATAATGATTTGTAAACAATGTGCATTCTGATTAGAGTCCACGTAACGCGGCGTCCTATCAGGAGTAAAACTTTAAATTTGACAAATATAAGCAGATGGCCGTTGCTTAAAATGGATGACGTCATGTCATTGAAGGGGTTAAGTACATCTTCATTTATTCTTTAAAAGATCAATCGTATACAAACATAAACAAGAGGCCCATGCGGGCCTAAATATCGCTCACCTGAAAAATCCAACACAAGGGTCACATGACCCCTGGGGTGGGATCACTTTTTACCCCAGAGACATAATTTCAATAATCTTGCTGATGAACTTGAAAATTAAGTGTTCTGTCAAATATTTTGTACATGGGTGGTTTCAGACAGGAAGACTTTTCATTGAAAAAAGTCTATTTTTAGATAATGTGACCCAGATATGCAACAGACCCGAACCATTTCAGCAATATTGGTATAGGTCGTTTGCAGTTTAAAAAAACACGATAATTTTCAAATATCTCGATAACAAGACAACGTAGACAAGTGGGATTTTGCATAGATTTTTGATATACATATACCAACTCTGACGGAAAAAACAACATTTTTTTCTCTTCGAAATAAAAAAGTTTTATTCATTACTTCTATATAAAGTTTACACTTCTAACGGACACTTTCCGAAGGGTGATTTCAAGTTATTCAACAGCGGCTCTTTCACGACCCGGTAACGCCTCCCCGTTAAGCCATCGCATACCATAGCAGTTTAAAACTAGCCGAACGAGGCCCTGACTTGGGTACGTTTAACGTATTAACCGACCATACTGTTATTTGCGAACATCTTAGATCCTAATCGGACACCGGAGCCATTTCGTATCTGAATAGGGTCCGAGCCATGTGCCACTCATACGAAAATTTTATCAACAAAACGCAAAATAACTAAATCTGATAAAAGCAGAAGAGACATGTTCATACCAGACGATCTACACCAACTTACCATTATCAAAATTTCAACAGAATGTTTCCAGAGCAGTTCGAAAACCTTTAATATTTTATCGTTTAAAGGAAACGTAAACGTACTGCAATACTACTCGATCACTCTGATACATATTAAGCTCCAGATAAGGGGAGTATTTCCTAAACTAAAATTTTTAATTCTGAATTAAGCCCTATGGTGTGACTACTCATTAGAGCCGTCTCTCTTCGAGACGATTCTACGGAGTAGTCACACCATAGGATTTGGTGCTGAAATGGATGAGAAAATGTTGGGCTTGTTCAATTTCCCCTCTCTTATCTGGATCTCTGTAATAATGTAGAAATGTTAGAGCTTCGGTTTAAAGTAATTCCAGTTATGTTATCTTTATTCCTGGTGAAGAATTCGTGGATGTAGGCATAGTAAAAATGTGATGGATTATGGGGCCTCACAATTAATTTTGTACGACTAAACAACCAATATCAGCACGGGATTCACCTTTCAGACAGAAGCAACTTGCACGGGATTTTACCTGGGGATATTTTCCAATATAAACAAACGTGATCAAGGCAATAGCCAATAACACCGCACGTAATTGACCATTTTCAGCGACACAAAATTTATATAAAACAAAGAAGAAAAGTTTTAAGTCAGACTATCAAAAATTCTGAATTTCCGTGTCAGAGTTGGTATAGGCACATCATAAGTGCCATAATAGTTTCAGAGAAGAATAGTTCACTATATATAACTCTATGTAAAACTGCGACCACTAGGGCCTTGGCAGTTTTGATCCAAGGGGCATAATTTGAAAATTCGTGATAGAGGACCTAAATATGATGCTTTGTGCCAAATATCTAAGCTCAGGGTACTGTGGTTTCAGACAAGAAGATTTGTTAAGTTTTCATTGAAAAAATCTATTTTTAGCTCCTGTGACCTACATAGGCAATAGACCGGAACCAAATTTACAACATTTGTTTAAGGGCTTCTAGAAATGTCACCATGCCAAATATCAAAGCTCTGGCTATATTAGTTTTAGAGACAAATATGTTTGAAGATTTCACTATATAACTCTATGTAGAATTACGACCCCGGGGCGGGGTCATTTTTGACCCCAGGGACATAATTTGAACCATCTTGATAGAAGACGTTAAGATGATGCTTTGTGCCAAATATCTAAGCTCAGGGTACTGTGGTTTAAGACAAGATGATTTGTTAAGTTTTCATTAAAAAATATATTTTTAGCTCCTGTGACGTAGATATGCAACGGACTGGAACCATATTTACAATATTGGTTTAAGGGCTTCTAGAAGTGTCACCATGCCAAATATCAAAGCTCTGGCCATATTAGTTTCAGAGATAAAGATGTTGGAAGATTTCACTATATAACTCTATGTAAAATTACGACCCCCGGGGTGAGGTCATTTTTGAACCCAGGGACATAATTTGAACAATCTTGATAGAGGACCTGAAGATGTTGCTTTGTGTCAAATATCTAAGCTCAAGGTACTGTGGTTTTAGACAAGAAGATTTTTCAAGTTTTCATTGAAAAAATCTATTTTTAGCTCATGTGACCTAGATATGCAACGGACCGAAACTTTTTGAACAACTTCGAAAGAGGACCATACAAGGATCATTCCTGCCAAGTTTGGTAAAAATCCATCCAGTAGTCTAGGAGAAGAAGTCGTTTGAAGAAATTGTTGACGACGACGACGGACACAGCACTATCAAAATAGCTCACCTTGGCACTACGTGCCAGATTAGCTAAAAAGAGTACCTCTTTTATTCAAATTTGTGACATTCATCCACAAGAAGTAAAAAACGTTTTTTTGACCCAAAAATCTAACATTTATCTTTTTGCATTAAAATACGCAGTAACTTTTAAAAGTAGATTTTTTCATTCTCATGCAATTTTCTAAATTAGATAATTCTTTACTAAACTTGACCAAAAACATGACCAAAATGGCAACCTGAACACTCACGGATGATGAGATCTCATGTTCCTAGAGCTGGAAATGTGGCCATGCAATCTTGTACAATCTAACAAAATTGCTTACGTGAAAAGCCGCTTTCCACGTGTATACTAGTTGTCATGTGACTGTAATTATTAATATTATTTCTATGCTTATGTTTCCTGCATTGCAGGACTTATGCTTGAATAAATAAAAATTGAAAAGTTGAAGTTTAATCCTTCTTATGCTGAAAATAAACAAATAAAATATTGCCCACTTTGAACATCTATCTTCTTAACCATTACACTGGATAATAAAAAAGAAAATAGTTCCATATAGAAAACAGTCAAGACACAAGTCCGACAGATTATTCAAGAAACTGTGCATACAGTGAATTTGTTTTCTTAACATTGTAGGTCAAGATCGGATGAGATCGTTAGGGGTTAACTGATCTTGGTCTACACTGTGTGAAAAACATCAAAATATGCTATTCCTTGATTTTTTATGAATTAATGTCGCTTTAACACTAGTTCAGTCATTTCACGACGACCAGCTAATTACAGGTGGAGGTTAACTTAAGAAGCCCTGTTTATGCATTGTTTCGGGCACAAATAGGCCACTGGGTAGAACCACAGACCTCCCGCAAGCCAGCTTTAAGGCGTCTCTATATGGCAAATCTGATTGACCAGACTGGGACTCGAACGATGAGGAGCTTAGTGAGGTAAAAAAAGGTGACTATACTACTAAGCCTATGAGGCCCGTTAACTCTTTGAACCCTTGTCCTGCATATAGGCGTCCTTTTAAAGCAGTATATGCATGTGAAAAGTGCACTTGTACTATGCAAACAGTGAAGGAGCCCTCTGATCTGGGTCGTCACTGTTTGTCATAATGCAAACCATTGACAAAAACTAACCTTAAAAGTCAGAAATGGACTAAACTGAAATGAAAACTGAGCTTGTCCATTTGAAGTTTCAGGGAGGAAAGAGTTAAATAATATGCTCTTGAAGGGAAAGGGGTTAGAATCATCGGATGGCAGTCACCGTACCCATACAGTGAAACGATTTTACCATTGACGTTTGTAACATGTAAGTACAGTGGAGAATACCTTATTCGTTCCCAATAAACACTTCTACGCTTAAACTACTAATTCCATTGCAAACTGTTAAGAGTTTGATAAGACGCCGGGTAACCCGGCGTCTGATCAGGCTCAAATCTCGTTGCCACTCAGAATAATATAAACAACCGGAGTTGTCAAAAGGTTGTCATGCATTTCCTACATGTACGTGCAACGCATTTGCGTTTAACCCATTACCCCATAGCCTGTTTCAATTAATAAATATAGGTAACCACTTAAAGCAGGTTGAAAGTAAAGCAGAATGTGCCTTAAGGCACATTCTGCTTTACTTTCAGCCTGCTTTAAGCTATTACCTGATAGAATAAGGAAAGTATTAAATATGACACATATTCATTACGGTATAATTTGGAACTATTTTCTTCAGCGGATGAATAATATGTATGTGCTAAAAGTCGCTTCTATAAGGGAAAGGGTTAAACGGGAAAGAAAAACATCTCCACTGTTCAATATGTTGGAATGTTTCGACATCATTCTAAAATATCTTTGAATACAAATTCACTACCAAGTCAACCAAAATAAGCATTTGCTAACAATTGTTTGATCATAAGAGGGCGTCTGATTAGGATCCAAATTGTTTGACACATAAATGATTGAAATTCGAAACCTTAAATAAAACAGTAGGCAATGTGCAAGCATATGATATTATGGCAGTGAATGCGTGTGACAACTTAAAATGACGTCATAGCGGCAGTAGGAAAGGTTATAAAAGCAGACAACAGTGTTGAAGCAGACGAGTCACCTGCAATGAAGAGGCTTGATCAAATTGAGTTATTAATTCAACCTGCTACAGAGAAGAATACATTATTATTTCCCAATAAACGCGTTTAGGCTAAAACTATTTTTTTCATAGCAACCAGTTTGGAGCCAGATCAGACGCCGGGGTAACCCGGCGTCTGGTCAGGCTCAAAACTGTTTTCACTCAGATGAAAATAAATAGTCAAACATGTTTACAAGTTGTCATTTTCTTCCTATTGCAATGCGTTTGCGTTTCGTTTAACGTTTAAACGGGAAAGAATAACGTATTCTCCATTGTAACTCATATTGCATGGCTATTTGTATTTTAGTTGCATTGCTAAATTATTTATTTTGCAAGCTACATGTTGTAAAAATCCTCCACAGCGAAAATTAAATGACTTTCACATTCATGCGGATAAAGCTGTTAATTATTAAGCTTTTAATCTAAAAATCAATGAAACTCTTCCAGAATATCCTCGTCTTTACAAAAGTGGGCTGCAATAACTTTCACGTTTAGATTAAAATTAATTTAAATCTAAATACACAGTATAAACCTTAGTGAGGTGCTGATGTTGCTTTTTTATTCATTTGTACAGTGGAGAAAATGTTATTCTTTCCCGTTTAAACGCAAACGTTCGCAAACGCAAAACACTAAAACGTAGAAAAGTACACCATTTTGACAATTCTGATAATTCATCTTTATCTTGGTGACAAACAGTTTGGAGCCTGATCAGATGCCGGGTTGCCCGGCGTGTGATCTGGCTCCAACCTGTTTGCAGTAAAAATAATAGTTTTAGCGTAAACGCGTTTATTGGGAAATAAGAACACATTCTCCACTGTACATGTACTGGGAAAATAGGTACACCTGTTTAAACTTTAGTTATTTCATATCAATTGGACGAAACCGGAGTACCCGGTGCAAACCAAGTAGGCCTTCAGATGGGCGATCACATACTGCCCCGAACCCAGGTACATGTACAGTAGAGAACACGTTTTTCTTTCCCGTTTAAGCGCAACCGCAAAATACCAAAACGTAGAAAATGTCAATTTTTAGATATTTTTTTTACAATTCATTTTTATCTGAGTGGCAAACAGTTTTGGAGCCTGATCAGACGCCGGGTAACCCGGCGTCTGATCTGGCTCCAAACTGTTTGCAGTGAAAATAAAAGTTTTAGCGTAAACGCGTTTATTGGGAAAGAATAACACATTCTTCACTGTATCGAACTTGGGACATAGTGGTGAGAAATGGGTGCGCGTTCTTCCGTCCCAAATGAACGTATTTGGTTGTAACAAGTGTGTCTATTGGAAATCAATTAAAGCTAGATCTGACATCGAATAACTCGGCGTCTTATCAGGCTCCTAACTGTTCGCCACCTACACTTTAACAAATCATCAACTCAGTAGTGTCATAACCATGTCATTTGCATAGCGTTCGCATTTGAGCCGTATTACGTTGCAACACTGTACAGACCAATCACCGTTGTCATCCCATGACCGGTATCTGAGTTTGATCTACACTGTCAAATACGTATATATAACAACTACATGTACATTGTGCATAGAATACTTTAAACGCATTCGGGTGTAAAACAGTGTATATCTAGACCAACCGCCGCGTCAAAGACGCGTCGGCTGGCCTTGATCTACACTGTTTGAAATGCAATAAGGCATGTATTCTCGTGCCATGGCTCATATAGTTCTGTTCAAACGACACATTGTAGACCCTATTGACACACCGAAGTTTTGCATACATTTCTTTTTGCCGTCTCAGACTCTATAGTCTAATTGTAAGCGGCCATAAACATCGCGTTTCGCCTTGTGGTTAATAAGGTTGCCATAAATCAGATACTAACAGCATTTGCCTTATTGGTTTTACACGATAAACTGAAGGTCGTAACAGAATCCATCATTACTACTGTAAATCACATATCTGCGACGAACGACGTCGCCTCTAAAGCAATGTCCTGTTAGTATTGAGTGCATTGCCGGTACCAAAATTGGATTATGTCCTGAACCCAATTAATACCGAGGTATCCGGTGTACCGAGGTATTCGAAAACGTTATTTTTTCCCCCGTTTAAACGCAAACGCAAAACACTAAAACGTAGGAAATGCCAACTTTTAGATATTTTTTACAATTCGTTTTTATCTGAGTGGCAAACAGTTTGGAGCCTGATCAGACGCCGGGTTACCCGGCGTCTGATCTGGCTCCAAACTGTTTACAGTGGAAATAGTAGTTTTAGCGTAAACGCGTTTTATTGGAAATAACAACACATTATCCACTGTAACGCACAGTGCTAAGGCTTCTTACAGTCTGAATATACAACTTATACTAGTATGTTATTAAATGTCGGCAGCGTCTCTGATCCGTATTTGTATTGTAGGAATTATTTTTTAGCATCAGCAACATCCAACCTGTTTTGTAGTAGTGTAGGTCTAGATCGGACACCACTTTGTTTGGTATCTCATCCGGATCCAAATTCTAAATGAAAGACAGGTTTTCTTTGGCCTTTATGAGGGGTTCTAGATGTTATTTCTCATACGTATTAACCCAGTGTCAGATAGATTATATTTAATCTTAGTTAAATATTTCGCTGCCAAGCTTTATACAATGTAGCACTAACATATATGCAAACAGTTTGGATCCAGATCAAACGCCACTTAACGCAAAAGTGTTTAATACTGATGTTACTGCTAATTTTAGTAATAACATTAGACGATATGTTTATGAGCACTCTTTCAACACCCGACCTGTTTAACACCTAGTCTTTACTATCGACTTAAGCTGATGCTAAAATAAACTAGATCGCCGATATTCTCTTGTGGTACCCTCGAGAAATGATTAATTTATCAATGTCTACTTTTTATTTCATCAAATTCCGTCAAATAACGCCACAGTACGTGAATTATAACGAAAATAAGCATCAAAAAGTTTTATGTCGTTTTCACGGTACATAGCAACGAATGTACATGTAGGGGTGATCTGTTATTTGTCCACAATAAACGGCCTATGCCACTGGAACTTTCACCAAATATTATAAATCATCTTTAAATGAAATATTATCAGTTTTATACAATTTACTTAGAATGCAAAATTAAAAGAAACTTTACCTGTTTAATTTTGACCAATGAGATCGCTCCGTTCATTCGATTCATTCCGGTATTCAAAATGGCATTGAAAATGAAATGAGTCTTTCACTTGTCAATTTCGTGCCAAATTACATGTATATTTCATATAGCTGATAGTGAAGAGGGTCATGTTCCGACACAAACGCATTTGCTCTAATGAAATTAGGTGAAAGTTCCAGCCGTAAAGGCCGTTAAATGTGCAAACAGACTAGATTACCCCTTATTTTGGGCAATAAATTCTGTACCGTGAGAACGACATAAAACTTTTTGATGCTTTTTTTCGTTATAAGTCACGTACTGTGGCGTTATTTGACGGAATTTGATGAAATAATTAGTAGATATTGATAAATTAATCATTTCCCGAGGGTACCACAAGAGAATATCGGCGATCTAGTTTATTTTAACATCAGTTTAAGTCGATAGTAAAGACTAGGTGTTGAATTGCGCTGTTTACCTTGTATCTATAATAGAAGTATAGTAAAAAAAAAAATTATTTTTTTAAAAAAAGGGTGGGGGGGAGGGTGTTAATAGATAATAAAGTATGTGTCAAATACCTGTGGTTTAACCCATTACCCCATAGCCTGTTTCTAGTTTTGAAGACAGGTGGCCACTTAAAGCAGGTTGAAAGGTTATTCTTTCCCGTTTAAACGCAAACGTACGCAAACGCAAAACACTAAAACGTAGAAAAGTACAACTTTTTGACAATTCCGATAATTCATATTTATCTTGGTGGCAAACAGTTTGGAGCCTGATCAGACACCGGGTTACCCGGCGTCTGATCTGGCTCCAAACTATTTGCAGTGAAAATAATAATTTTAGCGTAAAAGCGTTTATTGGGAACGAATAACGTTTTTTTCCACTGTAGCTTCATTTTACTATTTCCCTGCCACGATATTTCGTCTGCTTTAACCCTCTTACCGCCAAAATATCGTTTGCATCCGTAGAGTCGTCTGCAATATTTTTAAAATCAGAGTTGACTGACGAAATGTCGATACGATTGTCAAACAGTTTGGATCATCATCAGACGCCGCGTTACGCGGCGTCTTATCATGATCCATACTATTTGCAAAGTCATGATTCAAGCTGTTGGCAAAGTTGCCTTTTGGTGCCGTTGGCAGTGAAAGAGTTACGATTTTATTCTAGACAGATTGGACACATTGTCTTTATTTGTTCAAAACGGTTCCCTCTAGCGCTGTTTCAAGTAACATACTGCACGCTACATGTACAGTGGAGAAAACGTTATTGTTTCCCATTTAAACGCAAACGTACGCAAACGCAAAGGACTAAAACGTAGAATATAACAACCTTTTGACATTTCTCACTATTTATTTTAATTTGAGTGGCAAACAGTTTGGAGCCTGATCAGACGCCGGGTAACCCGGCGTCTGATCTGGCTCCAAACTGTTTGCAATGGAAAAAATAGTTTTAACGTAAACGCGTTTATTGGAAAAAATAAAGTTTTCTCCACTGTATGTAAACGACCTAATCGAAATGTGTCGTCTATAACAAATTTTTTTATTAAGGCATTTTCTGACAGGAAATGCGATTGAATTTTCAAATGTTTTGGATCCATGTGAGACGCCGAGCAACTCGGCATGTCATTCGGATCCACTCTGTGTGCAATGTATTCATAAAGTCGCCTATAGCATGTAGAAGGTAAACTCTAATTAGACTAAAGTTCTACGCTCGCACATTGTATCATGGGGGTAAGAATACTTGTTTATACATGTATTTGGTTTCAAATGAAAGTTAAATATTTCGTAATTGAATAAAACCAGACTATGACCGAATATGGATCAAGAGCATGTACTAAGTAATCCAGTGTCTGGTTTTGATCTAAGCTTATTCAAAATGACGATCGGTCGAGCTCATCGGTGTAAGCGTTAGCCGTTATTATGCTGAATTGTCGTCTGCTTCAAATTATTCATCTGCGAAAAACTTCATAATCAGTTTTTATTCCTTATTTATCTTATGAAATATTGCATGTGATAGGCAAACAGTTTGGATCGAGATCAGACGCCGCGTTACGCGGCGTCTGATCTGGATCTAAACAGTTTGATAATATTAGCCAAATCGGGCTTAACACTATAAGAGTTAGCTGCACTTTAGATTAGTTTTACTCTGGGGAAATTAATTGATAATTCCTAATGAAAATCTCTTAATTGCAAAAAGCCATTTTTTACCGTTTCACAAAAACGTTACGTGGCTTTATTTTGCTCGAGAGATATGAAATATACTTAGATGCATTTAAGAAATATTAATTCATTCGAATATACATACTTTTATGAAACAAAATAGGATATGAATCCTTCAGAAAGTACTGCTTATTCTGAAATTATTAAAAGTAGAAATTTAATAGATGTCTAAATTTGGATTCGGCTCTAAAAGACCATATTGTGTCAATGGGCGAAAAACACCATTCACTCAGATGCCTAATATATTACCCCTGTCCAAGAGCATAGAAGTTCTTTGACAATAAATAAAGATAAAAGCAATGTATTCTGTACCAAAATTTCCAACATTTTCCATGTATTAAATTTGTAATATTATGCGACATCACAGTTTAATGTTTTTAATATTTAGGTCAGAATTGTGAACGGTTTAAATATTCGTAAGCAATTGCAAAAGTTAACATCCAGTTCTGCAATCATTTATTTGATGGATATCGCTATCGGAATAAAACAGTTACATTGGGTGAATTGTTGAGTGTCGCTTTGTACCTCCGAGAAATATGTGTGCGTTACAGTGGACAAACCCTTATTCATTCCGATTTAAACGCAAACGAACCGCAAACACATTTTAATAAACTGTAGAAAATTACTTTGAAATTTCTATTGGTTAGTTTGGAGCCTGATCAGACACCGGGATACCCGGCTTTGATCTTGCTACAAACTGTAAGTAATGTAAACTAATTTTAGCACAAACGTTTTGATTGGGAAGGATATAATGTATTCTACACTGATTCACTAACACTGCGTTCCTGATATTCATAAGCGGTTGTAATTTTGCAATACAATATGATGGTCTTTGGATAGACTTACCGTTTTAACAAAACCTGGTATTTGTTCTAGGTAGCTGTTTTTGTCTGTTATTTTCGCTGTGCCTTTCGTTTAATATAATATTTATATAATACAAACAAAACTTGATATATGCCTAGGGAACGTATTTGAAGATATGAAGAATTTTCTAAGTAATATGATAATTCATACAAGTTACATCTTTGAAATCCTGTTTTCTTTACGTCAAATTTGCCCTTTTATTTTACCCATTACCACACACGTACATTGTAACTCGCTAACAATGCTCATGTAAAGCAGACTGAGAGTGAAGGAGAATGCTATAAAAGAGCTGCATGTTTCACCAACATGCTTTGAACCATTGATTTAATAAGGAAATATATCGAAAAACATTTTATGCTTTGTGTTACAGTGGAGAATCTGTTATTCTTTCCCAATAAACGCGTTTACGCTAAAACTATTATTTGCAGTGCAAACCGTTTGGAGCCAGATCAGACGCCGGGTAACCCGGCGTCTGATCAGGCTCCAAACTGTTTGCCACCAAGATAAACATGAATTATCAGAATTGTCCAAAAGTTGTACTTTTCTACGTTTTAGTGTTTTGCGTTTGCGTACGTTTGCGTTTAAACGGGAAAGAATAACAGATTCTCCACTGTATGTGGGTACTTATTTACTTAGCGTATAACTGTTTTTATAAGATATATGTCCTACATGTAAAACAAATCCTCTGCTTATTACTCGTCAAAGCATTTAATTTCCGCCGGTTTCAAATTATGCAAACTCATATCAAGAGACGTGTTGTAATAGCTGCTTGGAGTAGATTTATCAAATGTCTCAGCATGGAGGTGCTGTTTAAAAACAATATTTGTACATGTATAAGAATTAAACCGCGTCAATAGTTTAATATTTACTATTTAAACATCTTCAGTTTGATATTTATTTAACACTGCTTAATGTGTGCTCATTAAAAGCTATAAATGAAGTTACATGTACATGTATTTATGTATAACGTATACCGTGTTTAAACGCTCCACTCTTAATTAATGTCCTGTCTGCTCAAATATTTTAAAACACACAGCATTTAATGCTCTATTACGATACAATAAAGACGTTATTCTTTCTCAGTAAACGCGTTTCGTTTGACTTTAAACAGGATATAATAACGTATTATCCAATGCAAACTTCTACATATATTAACACATAAAAACGTATATTGTAGGTTTACTCATACAGGAGTCTCCAAGACTGTTCAGCGCTGTTACTGTGATCGGTCGGTTAGTTAAGTACATGTATGACTTGTACCGATCAATTTAAATAATTACGAACTCAACACGAGAGTATATAAACAGTTGACTCAAGACTTGGTGTAAAATATCGAACTTATCGTACATGTAATTAGCCATTTCTACTGACAGGATGCCGTCTGCTTAATCCTTTCCCACATAGAAGCGACTTTTAGCACATTTAAATATTCACTGAAGAAAATAGTTTTTATTTAAACAGTCATGAATATGTTTATAATAAATAGTTTCCATATTCTAGCAGATGCATGCTTAAAGCAGGCTGAAAGTAAAGCAGAATGTGCTTACAACCTGCTTTAAGTGGTCACATATCTTCAACACTAGAAACAGGTTATTGGGTAATGGGTTAAAACATGTATCATGATTTTATTTCGAAAATATAGTTATTAGACTATAAGACGAAATATCAGTATGGCGCCCTAGTGTTCATGCCTTTAGGGTTTAGATGTACACCATTCCACTGTGAATGACAATTACAGTCAACAACGAATGGGTGAATTTGTATAAACGTGACGGTTAATTTGACCATGAAAGGGTTAACCGAAAATACAAATCAGTAATTCTTCTATTCGATTAATATGGAACGTTCCTAAGGGGACAAGTAAAGATCCATTTATGACACCACTAACTATTTACATGTAATATATATATTATGTTACATGTATGCTATGCTTAATGGTGTGGCCTGCTCACTCAACAACTATCTAATGTATAAATGAGGTACAGGATGTAGCTTTGCTGTAAAGTGAATTAATGCTTATCAATATGTAATGTTAACATGTCGTTATAAAGGCATTATGCTATTTTCATAGCTTAACGAGTTCCAATGTATATACATGTAAGTTGTAAATCATTTGTTTGTGTATATGTAAATATAAAACCATGATTGCGCAGTCCAGGATAAGCTCATGCAGAGGCTTTCTGTGTTGGTTTTCACCTGCATTGTTCAATTTACTGTAAGAAGGATCAACTAAGTGTGTTATATACATGTACACTTAAATCTAAAGACAGAAACTGCCTAATTTAGGAGAGAAATTGCACAGAAAGCTAAGTTAGGAGCTTTCGGTGCCTTTTCTGGCCTACATGGTGCGGTGAGTAGTAATACAATAGTAATTATCAAGCTTGATTTCAAAATAATATTCTTTCAGATGTATACCGATAAGAAGAATTTAAATGTTATGCTGTGAATATTGTTATAGTTCATCAGAAATTAATATACTTGCGCAATTCAGGATAAAGGTAATGCAGGGATATCATGCAGAGGCCCCTGTGCTAGTTTTCACCTGCATTGTACAACTTACTATAGGAAAGTTAACTATGTGTTATATATATATACTTTTATCTAAAGACAAAGAAACGCCCAATGCGGGATAGAATTTACGCAGAAAGCTTCGTCAGGAGCTTTCAGTGTTGGTTCTGACTTTTATTGCGCGGTGTGTGGTGTTACAAAAGCGATTAATAAAGTTTATCTCCAATGAAATTAATCACATATTGTAATTGTATACTGATACGAAGATCTAAATTTATTCTTATAGAATTTGATCCATTAATGGATTACGTGACAATTGTGAATATTATTTATTTTGTATTGACGAGATACTGTATGTATAAGTCAAAAAAAAAAATATGTTCTGTTCTGTTCTGTTCTGTATCACAAAATCTAAAGAAAACATCCGTTCCAGTTTTAATGGGACTGGTATAATTTTGAAGTAAGCATATTTATAACCTTTTTCATATAGCAGGAAATGTGTATATCCTAGCAGATGGTTGCTTAGAGCAAGATGGAAGTACAACAGAATGTGTACAATTTTCTAGGGAAACAGTGACATGTTTGTAAAATTGCAATGTATGTTGACACAAACCAAAATGAATAGACAGGAATGGACTGAACTAAATTGAAAACTTGGAATTGACCATTTGAGTTTAAGACGAAAAGAGTTAAACGGGATAATCAAGACTTTAAAGTAAGCAGATATACCGATATCGTGTTGTAGGACCCTCATGTCGTTCTTGAAAAGCAAAAAGCTGCTTAATAAGAAAAAAAAATGTAATGAAAAATGCTCCATTAGGAATCAGTTCCATTACGTTAGTGTAGGACAAAAATTAAACATGCCAATGATTGTCTTTGAACATAGTCTTGATTCTAATTAGATTGCATTGAATACAAATCGGTTCATTATTGACATGCGATCAATGACTGTCTTGTAACTACAGTCTGTGTCAGCCTATTATTAAGCAACTACTGAATACATTAGCGTGTATTTCTCGTTTTAAAGATGACTACTCACTGCAGGATACAAAAAGTACTGCAGGAAGCTCATGTATGATTTTCTGCATGTTTAATCAGTATTAAGCAGCTTCTCTTATCTAGACCAATTTACTGATATTTTGAGTTGTCGCTTCATAAAATTCTTACAGTACCTAAACAAAAATTCCTTCCAGTCCTTGTGACGAGTTCCTACCATGTTGTTTAACCCTTTAAAGTGACTCTCAACCGGATGGTGTACTTGTCAAAATAAAATAAAATACTCAAATAAAAGCAAATGTGTGGCATTATTTGGCTTCTGACATTAAAATATATGATCAGTCCAAAAAAAGTCTCAAGAATCGTCACCGAATCTTAGTTTTTTTTAGATATATTCCATCGTTTTTCAATAGCGTCAGCTGACGGTTTTGTTGTTGTTGTTGCTTCTCTACACGGGCTCTGACATAAACCGGAGCCGAATAATGTAGTATTAATCGCTACCAGTGAAGTACGTTAATTCGCTACCATATATATAGAGAGCGTCCGTGGTCGAGGCGGTAAAGGCGTGTCCTCATTTTTCTTGTTTGTCTCCGCAATGGAGGGTCACGGGTTCGAATCCCACCAGAGCTTCTTCTTTTTTTTTTTTGGAAATGCATTTTTTAACAGAATTTATTATCCTAAACTAAATCTTACCCATTTATATAATCATTTGACATATATTTACAAATTACCATTGTTAATGCTAAATCCGGTTGCGAGCCTCTTTAACTCTCATTGATGTTTACAAGCGCGTTTGCAAACAGTTTGGATCCTGATCAGACGCCGCGTTACGCGGCGTCTGATCAGGATCCAAACTGTTTGACACTCTTATCGATATTTATTAAGTCATACAACCTTAAATATTACTTTTAAACGTGTCTTGCAGACAACCAAACTGAAGCAGATGACACTAAAGCGATGATTTGATCATGAAAGGGTTAACAAGTTAAAATATCGGAACCGAGTTCTGCAACGCTCTCCGTGTTTCAGCGTTTAAGCCGTTCCAATTTGGTTTCGTAACACAACACACGACAACTTTGTGCAAACAGATAAAATAGCACTTGATACCTTACTTCTGTACTTGTTTAAATAACACAATCTTTATATTTACTCAAGGATTTTGAAATGTCAAAAGCACTTCCATTGTCAGGAGTACCGGTTACAATATCACACTATTGATTGTTGTGTAAACAGATGAGTTTGCGCTCATTCGTAAAACGTTTACCAGGTAAAAACGTTTTTCGTGCAATGAAATATTTTTATACCAAACACGAAATCCATTGCAAACATTTTGAACTCGGTGTGATTACGTTCCGAACTGTTTGTTGTGAAGACAGTGGCATTTTAATGTACTTTCAAACATGTTAACCCCTAAACTGGTTTCTCTCGAATACACTGCTATTTGCAAATACGGTAGTAAGGATCTTGACCAGTAATCTAGTAGCTCAGTGTGTGATCAGAATCCAAACTTTATGACCTTCACATAAAAATGTAGTCAAACTGTATCAAATTCAAAATATAAGAGGAAAAGCAGGTTGCAATGTTAATCAGACAGTTTCCTTGTAGGTATTTGAAACTGTCAAACAAGTTCGTCTTCATTTTTTTTCTCCGAAATATAATTTGAAAGACTTTGTAAAAGTGCAGAAAATGGAAGAAATATAATAAAACATCAGAAAAACTGACAGATTGCACATCAAAGAAAGACACATCATTTTGTATAAAAAGCTTTTTGACAGACTAGACACAAGGAAAAACACACCAATAACTGTTACACCATTTTATGGAAACATCTCTTGATACTTACAATATTGATGTTGGCACTTCACCTGCATTGCCTGCCTATAGCGTATATTGACGCGTTTGGAAAACGGTGTAGATCCACATTTATAAGTCAAGACATGTACTATTTTCTTAAAGGACATGTCGGACATGCGTCTGTTATCGTTCATGGAAAGGGAACCATTAGATCTTTACCAATCAATGTATGCGTTTAAAACACTAACAATTCCGGTCATACATGTAGGCACAGTGAAGATGACACTTTGCCGTTTAACCTTTTTTGGTGCCAAATTAATCTTGAGGTTCTTACTCCTTCACCGCTTTATTGTCGTCTGCTTCTATATTCTTGTTTGCAAGATCGTTTCAAAGTAATATTCAATGTAGTATGCCGTAAAAATGTCGATACGAGTGTCACACAGTTTGGATCCTGAACAGACGCGGCGTGACGCAGCGTCTGATCAAGATCTAAACTTTTTGAAAGTCGACTTTATGCGAAATCGGCGCCAAAATGGATAATGCAAAAGACACTTAAAGGCAATGCACCCAACATGAAGAAAACCCGACGTTTTATCTGACTCTAAACTGTTAGCAATGGAAATAAAAGTTTTAAGGTAAATGCGTACATTGGGAAAGAAGAACATTCTCTCCACTGAATTCGCAACGAGTTGGGTTTTATATATGGATACATGTATCTAGCAGGAGAATGGTTAGAATGATCTGACACAGTAGCAAAGTACTCTTGATTATGATGTGTGGCTTGGACGTTTTGCGCTTTTACTGTCATTAGTTAGCTGCTATAGTTTCTAAATAAACGTTCGCATGTTGACTGATGTTGTACATCGATATGAGTGTCAAACATTTTGTCTTGATCAAGTGCCGTTTCTCAGCGATTTGTCAGAATCAAATCTTGCAAATGCAAGAGAGGGCAACGAAGAAGACTATTGATGAAATCAGTAGCTGTCTTTTTTACAACCCCTTAACTCGTTCAACATACACCATGGACCTGTTTAAAATATAGATCTACTTATTACATTTGCAAACAACGAATACCCTGATCAAAGGGCTCCTATAGAAGACTTTTCTGATATGGGTCTACACTGTTTTCTAAATAAGAGCAGTATTTATTAAACTGCGATTTATTTAAAATAGACTGGTTCTTGTTGTGGTAGCTAAAAGGATCCACAAGAGAATCTAACAACCCCAAGTGTTACTAAATGTTGAAAGAGTTAATTCGGCGTTTAATATGTATTCAAACGGTTTGACCACCAGTCTAGATGCCTGGAATTATGTCTTAATTTATGAATTAAAGTAGGAAGGGAAGTATTTAAGCAAACGATAGCATAAGAAAAAAGATCGTGATAGATGGGCTATGCTATACAGTAAACCCGCAATATAAATAAGATAGAAGTACAGCAAAGAAAGATACAGACACACTCACACACATCATCATTACCAATCCACCATCCGACATAGAACAAAGTAACTTAACACGAAACCCGACCAAACAATAAAATAGTGACGTCTAACATGAATTGTTAAAAAGTGCATGAACATTGTATTTCGATATCTCAAACTCTCTTGGACTAACCAGTATTTCTACATACACTCCATTTTCGTTATAATGAACTCCCTTATGTAGAACATGTCCATATTCCCATTTGTTAACCATTTGCCTGCTGATCGCGTATTTACTGATTGTTGGAAACAGTTTGGATCCAGATCAGATGCAGCTTAACGCGGTGTCTGATCTGGATCTAAACTGTTTGCTCTCTTCTTTAGGTTTCATTCTTTAAAAAATATATGAATCTAAATCTAACAAGACGACAATTTAAAAGCATGCGGTATCACAGCAGAACCACATTTTAATTTTAAAATACGAATGCGTTCGACCTGAGCGAGTTCGAGATATCAGGTGTCAACTGCATTTGTGTAGAATGTAATAAGAGTAATTCAAATTGGTTAAATTGATTTTAAATAAATTCATCAATTATTCAATCATGTGAGCGTAGTAGAATGAATTCTAAATCAGTTAATCAGTTAATTGAAATTACAGTGGAGAATCTGTTATTCTTTCCCGTTTAAACGCAAACGTACGCAAACGCAAATCACTAAAACGTAGAAAAGAACAACCTTTGGACAATTCTGATAATTCATCTTTATCTTGGTGGCAAACAGTTTGGAGCCTGATCAGACGCCGGGTTACCCTGATCTGGCTCGAAACTGTTTGTATTGGAAATAATAGTTTTAGCGTAAACGCGTTTATTGGGAAAGAATAACAGATTCTCCACTGTAGAATGAATTCTAAATCAGTTAATCAGTTAATTGAAATTAGCCCCATTCACTGACAGACTATTGGCTGCTTTAACATTGTTGTAATTTGTGTATTTTCCAACTTAGATTGTTAGAGACAAAGTCACTGTAGAAGCATCCACGAATGTGTTTAAAATCTAGACCCTTGTCAAACACGGTGCACATGTACATGACGTATGGCTATCAGAATTGTAATAAAATATCAGTAAAAATGGGCTCACGACGTTTAGTGATTAACTATTAGTGTTTTCTTCTGACCTGTCAGAGTTATTTTTAGATAAGAACATTCTCAAATTTTAAAAGGGAGGATCACCGTACTCTTTGATTTCCGTACAGTCAGCCAGGATTACGGAAAGCTGTATTTAGTGTGCGTAATGTCAATAGAGAAGACATTATTATTTCCCAAACGAGAGCACCTCAAACGGGTGCTGGACGCTCGACTTTCATGATATACTTGAGATGGCTACATTTTCCAAACTTAAAGAATGTGTATGGGTGTTTAATGCCCTATTGATCATAGAAGTTTGTAAGCAACAACAACTTTAACATACTTGGACAGCCTGCATTCCATTTAAAGTAAACTATAAGTCAAAACAAGGACAATATCTTTATTTCTATAAACAAGAATTCTAAAATATTGGAAGTTTGAAATTATTAATTTTCTACAGTTACTGAATAATTTCATATACAAATTCTTAGTCAAACAAGGGCAGTAACTCTGCAATGACAAATCCCATGGTTACCTGCCTTGTTGAAAGGTGATGCCCTTTTGAAACTGAACAAGTATTCAAATTTCAAGTTAATACCTATGGCAGTTATTGAGAAATCTAATTAAATTCTAAAAAGTCAATACCAAAGGGCAATAACTCTGGAATAACAAAACCCAGGGTTACCCGCCTTCTTGTAATGAGTTGTCCTTTTGATACTTAACAAGTATTTAAAGTTTCAAGTAAATACCTACAGTAGTTATTGAGAAAATTCAATTTACAAGTTTTATGTAAATAAAAACAAGGGCAATAACTCTGAAATGGCACATCCATGGTCACCTTTCTTGTTTGAATGAGTTGCCCTTTTGATATAACACAAATACTTAAAATTTCAAGTTAATACCTTTGACAGTTATTAAGATATTTCAATTTACAAGTTTTAAGTAAATAAAACAGGGGCAATTACTCTGGAATTACAAATCACAGAGAGAGTAACTAACCTTATTGTAATGAGTTGCCCTTTTGATACTAAACAAGTATTCCAAGTTTCAAGTTAATATCTTTCATAGTTATTTAGATATTTTAATTTACAACTTTTAAGTAAAACAAGGGCAATAACTCTGGAATGACAAATCTCAGGGTCACCTGTCTTGTTATGAGTTGCCCTTTTGATACTTAACAACTATTCCATGTTTCAAATGGATATCTTTAATAGTTATTGAGATATGTTAATTTATAATTTTTAAGTAAATAAAACAAGGGCAATAACTCTAAAATGACAAATCCCAGGGTTACCTGCCTTGTTGTTATGAGTTTCCCTTTTGATACTGAACAACTATTCCATGTTTCAAATGGATATCTTTAATAGTTATTGAGATATGTTAATTTATAATTTTTAAGTAAATAAAACAAGGGCAATAACTCTGAAATGACAAATCCCAGGGTTACCTGCCTTGTTGTTATGAGTTTCCCTTTTGATACTGAACAAGTATTCCAAGTTTCAAATGCATATCTTTGATAGTTATTGAGATATGTTAATTTATAATTTTTAAGTAAATAAAACAAGGGCAATAACTCTGAAATGACAAATCCCAGGGTTACCTGCCTTGTTGTTATGAGTTTCCCTTTTAATACTGAACAACTATTCCAAGTTTCAAATGGATACCTTTGATAGTTATTGAGAAATGGACTCTTACCAAAACCTTAAGCAAAAAACTTAACCGACGCAGACGCTGACGCAGACGCAGACGCAGACGACAGGGTGACGACAATAGCTCGACTTTTCGAAAAAGTCGAGCTAAAAACCGCAAACACAATGCATTAAACTGTAGAAAATTAATTTTATCTTTTTAATCTGGGTGGCAAAAAGGTTGGAGCCTGATCAACGCCGGGTTACCCGGCGTCTGATCTGGCTCCAACCTGTTTGCAATGGACATAATAGTTTTTAGCATAAACACGTTTATTGAGAATGAATAACATATCAGTAAAATAAGGGCAGCTGTCTCGTGCTGCACGAGGATCATGCTTATCGCAAGTTGGAAAGTGTACGACTATGAGCGTGTTCACCTGAGATCCTCGAGTCGACCCGAGTTCCTCAGGCTAAGGTGAACAAACCGCGTTCGTACTCGAATGACGTCATATGACCTCTGAACCTAACTCTAGGCTAACCCAGTCCCTGCGTAGGGTTAGTCGAGTTTGAAAATGGCGTCCGAAAATGACAACACAAAATCCCAATAGTAAAAAGCTAAATACCGTATAATGTACGCATGTATAAGAGTGTTTTAATGAACAGTCCTGTAACCGTGAAATAAGGTAACACATAGTTAGCCTAGGGTTGCATTGTTCGACATTATAATCATAAAATTGCCATTATTGGTCCGGGTTGGCGTGGTTCCCATTTTGTTTTAGGCCGTAATTTGACCCATTACTTACTCGTCTGAAGGGTTTGTCGTTCTGCTGAAAGATGCGTGCGCATTCAGAATTTAGCGCCATTTTACGTCATTTGATGAACTCTACTAGACTCGCGAGTCTCAGGTGAACACGCCCTTTATAGATCCGATGTTACCCTGTTATCTATTTACCATTATGAACTATTCTGTTCTAAAAATAACTCTGACAGGTCAGAAAAATCGGACAATATCAAACAATTAGAAAAGTTACCATTCTAATCGCTTCACTGTCATGACGTTAACTATTGTAAATATTTGGCGTCTGTTTTATTTCTCTATTTCAAAGCATATGGCGTCTGGTCAGGATCCACACTGTTTGTAAATAAGCATTCGGCATAAATCAGTGCATGGGTAAAATGTAATTACCGAGAACCCGTTTTGACTGCATACACATCGGAATGGAGTACATTGGAGAAAACGTTATTCTTTCCAGTTTAAACGCAAACGTACGCAAACGCAAATCACTAAAACGTAGAAAAGAACAACTTTTGAACAATTCTAATATTTCATGTTTATCTTGGTGGCAAACAGTTTGGAGCCTGATCAGACGCCGGGTTACCCGACGTCTGATCTGGCTCCAAACTGTTTGCACTGGAAATAATAGTTTTAGCGCAAACGCGTTTATTGGGAAAGAATAGCGTTTTCTCCACTGTAACTGTACATCAATGTTAAGTTTGATAAGCTATCTCAATGAATATTCGTTCAATACAATTCTTAATGCAAAATTGGTAAAACCTATTTTAATTTAAATATTGATTAATAATATGTGCTCGCAGCAGTAGCAGCGTTAATAACAACTACATGTATTTGTCTGATAGAGAGGAACTTATTTAGTCATACAATGTAGAAAAGGTTATTTCCTTTTAAACACGTTTACTCTTAATCTATTATTTCCATTGCAAACAGTTTAGAGCCGGGGAACCCGGTGTCTGATCAGGCTCCACAATGGTTGCCATTCAGCTTATGATACAGATATGATAAGAATTCCGAATTGTCACAAAGTTGTTATTTTCTACATTTTATTTCAATGCGTTTGTGTTGTATTTGCGTTTAAACGAGAAAGAATAACATCTCTACTGTACATCGTACGTTGTATTTTGAAGACACTAACCTGCCACAGGGATACATTAAAACAGAAACTATTTTGCTCAAACGTTATCAGCATTCAGCCATTAGTTTCACCTATTAGCGACCAGCCATTAAGCATGGATGAATATATTAAAGTCAATATAATACAGTCGATGCTTAATGCTGAACGACAATTATGAATTAATATGTTATCTAGTGAATACACTCTTTAAATAAGCCATGGATACATTCCGTACATACTAAAAGTGTATCACATGAACAGGCGATTCTATAGACCTTTTAACCATTTCTTGGTCGGAAACGTCATTGTCATGTGGCAATGCTTTATGCCTCGCTCGATAACACCAACATAACCACATACCAACAGACAAAACCTCTCTCTCTACGCTAAAGTGCACGCAGAACAAAATGGGTCACGCATAAAATCAACATGCAAATATGTATTCTGAAAAAAGAAAGATAAACGGAACAGTACAACGGCGAATACATTTTAGGTGGAGTCGGTATACATGTATATATATATATATATATCAAGGTTTTACATCATTTGCGAACCCTGAATGTAAATGTAAAAACTCAGCTTTATGATTCGTATTCAATTTTTATCAGTTATCTTGAAGAATTGTCAATCCATAAAGACATTAAGCAAAAATAGAGTCTACAACATGATACATATACGCCAATACAATAAAGCGGTCGCTTTCATGAAGGCTAATTGTTTGTATGAAATACAGGTTACATTTTGAAGTAGCCTTTATCAATGATAGCTAACATAATTTAGTGGTCATACGTAGATGTAATACTTTTATTTCTATACCAATTTTGAAAGCCACCATCCTGCTCTTGTTACTTTTCAACATAGACATACCTTGACCGCTAAGCTTTTTACTACCATGAGTTCAGTAACGAAACCGATGGCCGTAGTTGGCCATCGATTGCGAGTTTGCTACCGGTCTGAAATACAGTGGAGAAAACATTATTCTTCCGTTTAAACGTAAACACTTTGCAATAAAGTAAAGAATATGACAACTTTTTTGACAATTCTGACTAACAGTTTTAATCTGAGTGCAAACAGTTTGGAACCTGATCAGACGCCGCCGTTACCCGGCGTCTGATCTGGCTTTGAACTGTTTGCAGTGGAAAAATAGCCTTAGCTTCAACGCGTTATTTGCAAAGAATACGTTTACTCTACTGTACTCAGAACGCTGCACGCGGGCACAAACTGCTAACCTAAGCCGCAAACAATGGTACCTGAAAACGCTACTGATCAGACATTTGACTTTGGTCCCCAAATTACATTCTTTTTTAAACCAATACCCCAAACTGTCTATAGCACAATACATGTACCACTATCGTGCTGGTTGTGTTGTTAGGTTATAGTCGTATCAACACGTATATTCAAATTAAATGTGGGAGATGCCTTTGAGAGAATATGGTTCTCTATGTGACACTTTCATGCAATTATTGGAGTTGATTGTAATAGTTGTAGGGAAATTTATAGTCAATGCCCCTTATCGCTGTTGCAAGAAGCGAACCGTTTCAGATTCAAAGTTCAAAGGCTTAATTAGATATGGTATATCATGGCGAGTTGAATGCAAGCCAGACAGATAAACAAAACAAGTACAGTATAACCCCTCTGTTACAAACACAACATGAATTTAAGATGTCTGTGTTTAAGGCACATGCCTGCTTTAAACAACATCAGGGTAGACCGTAAAGTTCCTTCAGGAGTTTTCAATTTTACTTTGGTTTTGCTTTAAGCTTTCACCTTTCTTTCAAATCGTCGAAATTTAATATGTTGTTTTTGTTTGCCTAAATAACGGGTTATACTGTACATAAAGATTGTCATCATTTCGGCAGCGACATAAAAGAAAATGACAATAGCAATGATACTAGTACATTATACAGCTATGCTTTACAATGTACCAGCAAAACATATTTCCTTTTTTATATTACAAACAAGCCTGGTTCATAACCAGGTAGGTCCTGGTCAATTGAATAGATATAGTCAAATATAGATAAACCCACTCACCCTTAAAACATCAAATGTACTTTTCCAGTTTCTAAATATCCATTTTCCATTCTTCATCATTTAGGGGTGTTTGATAGACAATAATTCATAAATACAAATAGTGCAGACCAATATCAGAAGAATTCGAGGAATACCTAGCTGTTACAGCTCGTTCGTGTTTTAAAGAAAAATTAAACACTGTCATGTTCCTTCTTTGTTTATATTAGGGGTGTGCGCGAGGTGCGTTAGAATGTTTTTTTTTCTGAAATGCGAATATATTCCCTGCCTAACATGAAAAGTCAATGCTAATATCACTAATATCTAACACATTAACAGTAAAACACAAAGGCCTCAAGTCGTGACACCAGCCGCACCATTTTAACCCTTTTATGATCAAATTGTTCGGGAGATTTGTATCCCTTCACCGTTTCATTGTCGTCTGCTTCAATTTCGTTGTCTGCAATGTCGTTTCAAAGTTGACTGAAGAAATTTCAAAAAGACTGTCAAACAGTTTGGATCCTGATCAGACGCCGCGTTACGCGGCGTCTGATCAGGATTCATACTGTTTGCAAACACGCTTTCAAGCGTCATTGAGAGCGAAAGTGTTGATCTATTGGCATTTTATCATTGGCTTGTGAATTGTTTTATCTCGTGTTACACTTAGCGTTATTAGATATTCCGTAAAACATGTCATAACAAAGTAATGATATGTCAGTGGTATATTTCATATTCGACCACAATAGTAAGTTAATATTATAAAATATATGTCGCCTCTTTGACCTTCACTCATTTCCTCAATCTGCAATATATAGTAATCAGTGGAGAAGCCGTTATTCTTTCCAAACAAAATGTTCTTACGCTAAAACATTTTTTCACGGCATTTTATGAACTGAACAGAACAGAACTGAACAGAATTTTATTTCACATAAACGTTACAGTTTATAGTGATTACAAATCTCTCTATATAACTAGAACACCTTTGACAAGAAATCCTAGTGGTAGGTTTGTGTCCGATGGATGGACTTATCAAGCTAAAATAAGCTAAACCGCTATCGTTACTACACCCTGGGCCTTCTGCCCAGAGTATCGCTCGAAAGCGGAGTAAACATTCGTTATGTTTGATAGATACAGTTCAAACTAATCTTATTACTGCATATGTTTATAGTAATTATGTACATACCCACATATTTACATCTATATTACACATGCATGTAGCATAATTGTATAACATATTATAATCTTATTATACAAAAAAATGACAGGGGTATACTGTGAACAATTTTGGTAGAGGTATACTATGTAATGCTACACAATGAATATCAAAGCTCTATGCCTCACGGTTTGGCACAGAAAGATTTGTCGATTTCCAAATGACAATTACAAAACATTACTTTTACTTTTCACACAATTGCCATTCACACAACAATTATGATCTGCAAATTATCAAATCCCAATTACAAATACACCATCGTGTAGCCAAAATATTTTGACGCATTTTAATTTCAAACTTGTCCATGTGTTTTGGTTTTCACTTATATGTATAACAAACGTGCCTCAAACCAAATGTACAGATCTTTGTCGTGCAAGTACAGTTTAAGTGTATACGCGTTTATTGGTGTGTTCGTAATCTGATCATCTGCTTTTTTGTTATATTTAGAAATTCAACAGTTTGACTTAAAAAGCATTTATATGAGTATCAAACGGTTTGGATCCTGAACAGACGCCGCGTTAAGCGGCGTCTGATGTGGATCCAAACAATTTGTATAATTATGTGAGTGTAATATCTATGGGTTAAATAGACAGGCAATGCAAACCTGGGCGGATGAGGACCTTGATGTCCCAACGGCAAAGGGCGGACGAGGATCTAATATCCCAACGGCCAGCAAAAAAAAACGTCAGGAGGAGTTGCGACCCCTGACATTTACTAGCAACAGAAATATGATGAGTACAACAAAAGTTGCAAATCCTATACTTCCAGCAGCGGGAGTCTGCAGGAGCCAAGCGGACGGTACAGTTGCAAGCCACGTAAGGCAGAATGACGATGCCAACCAAGACCTGAGAAGGAGGTTGTCATCTGACCAGCGCAACAAGCCAGATGCTTGTCTTTTAAAGTGTAAGAGACCATTCTTGGTGTCGACATTTAATGTCAGAACCATACGACAAGAAGCGAGGAGAGAAGAGCTAGTTCATTGCATGCTTGAGCAAGGTATTGATATAATCGGGTTACAAGAGCACCGTATTGTGCACGAAGAGCATCTTAAGTACAGTTTGATACAAAGACAGACCCTCATTACAATGTCAGCATGGAGGAATGAAATGCAAGCAGCAACAGGAGGAGTCGGTCTTCTGATAAGTCAAAAAGCACGGACAACTTTGATAAGCGTTAAACCTATATCAAAGAGGTTAATGATAGCAGACTTCCAGAGCAATCCAATAACTACGATAATTGTGGCATACGCACCTACAAACACCAATAGCCTAGTTGATAGCGAAAACTTCTATGAGCAGCTTCAGGACACAATAAGCACTGTCCCAGCACACAATTTCTTAGTGATCCTAGGAGACTTCAATGCAAGACTAGGAAAAGATGTAGTACCACACTCGTTCCACGAAACATCAAACAGGAATGGAGAACTCCTACTCGATCTTATCCAAGAGAAGCAGCTACTTGTATCGAACACTCAGTTTAGAAAACCAAATGGGAGGTACTGGACCTTTTTAAGCCCCAACAACGCCAAGTTCCAGATAGATTTTATCATAGTAAGGTCAAAATGGAGAAATAGTATACTTGACACTAGGGCATACAACTCGTTTACAAGCGTTGGGTCTGATCACAGAATTGTCACGGCCAAGGTTAGGCTTAGCTTGAGAGCCCCTAGTAAGAAAAATACCAAGACGATCAGATATGATTGGAAAGACTTTTCTAAAACCACTGAGCTGCAAATGACATACCAAGTAGAGGTAAAGAACAGATATAGCATCCTGCAGCACGAGGCAAACATGGGTCAGACAAGTTGCTTTGAGTGCTTCATACAGGCCAACAAACAAACTGCTGAAGCGTTGGTACCAAATGCTAAGAAAAAGAAGAAAGTTTGTTTCTCGGACTACCCTGAAGTTGTAGAGGCCAGGCAGGACATAAGGAATGCTTACCAAAACCACTCAACTGAAACAAATGAAGAAAGTAGAGAGGCCCTTAAAGCAGCGAAGGACAATATACAGCAAGCTAAGCGAGGATAACCTAACGGACAGGATTTCTAGGATTGAAAAGGCCAGCTACGAACAAAAGTACAGCGAAGCATGGACTGTCATTAATGATATAACAGGGAGAAAAGGTGCACCTTCAGGGCAGGTGGAAGGCAAGACACCAGATGAAAGAGTGAAAACTTGGTTTAACCACTTCAACAATCTACTGGGCAAGCCTCCTAATGTGTCTGACAGTAATGCCACCATAGACCCAATATTCACTGACCTACCAATCAGAGATGATCCCTTTACTCACGAAGAGTTCCAGAAGGCTAAAAACTCCATTAAGCTTGGGAAGAGCGTTGGACCGGATGGTATACCACCAGAAGTATTGAAGCTGTGCAATTTAGACAAAGAGGTCTTGGACATTTTTAACACAGTACTAGCCGAGGGAGAGAAACCTAGCCAATGGTCACTTCTTAACATTATACCAATTCCCAAATCAGGCGATCTTTCGAAGACCGATAACTACCGAGGGATAAGTCTCAGCAGTCAAGTATCCAAACTCTACAACAGAATGATACTCAACCGTATACGTACAGCTCTAGACCCTCTTCTACGAGTAAACCAAAATGGCTTTAGACATGGTAGAACCACCGTAGCCCAGGTTCTTGCACTACGGAGGATAATCGAAGGTGTCAAGGCAAACAAACTTCCAGCGATAGTAACATTTATCGACTTCAAGAAGGCCTTTGATTCAGTCCACCGAGAGAAAATGATAGCCATACTCCAAGCATATGGAATACCGCAGAAACTGGTTAATACAATACAAGATTGCTACAAGGACACACGAGCCATAGTCACTACTCCAGATGGCACAACAGACGAGTTCAACATAACAGCAGGAGTACTTCAATGCGATACTCTAGCTCCTTACTTATTTGTTAGCTTGACTATGCGCTCAGAGAAGCAATAAATGGAAAGGAAGAGAGATTTGGCTTCACAATCAGCAAAAGAATGAGCAGGAGAATAGGCCCTGTTACCCTCACAGATCTCGATTTCGCTGTTGACATTGCTCTAGTATCGAACGAAATACAACAAGCACAGGAAATGCTTACAGCTGTCGAGGATCATTGCGCAAAAGTGGGTCTCCATCTCAATGCTAAGAAGACCAAATATTTTGCTTTTAACACTGGAGGTGACATAAATGTTAAGACCAGGGATGGCTCTACACTTGAATTACTCAAAGACTTTAAGTACCTGGGATCCTGGGTAGACGAGACAGCAAAAGATGTGAGAATACGTATTGCCCTTGCTTGGCAAGCTCTTAACTCCATGAAAACAATATGGAGAAGTAAAATTGCGGACCATCTCAAGCTAAACTTCTTCATGGCAACAGTTGAATCAGTTCTTCTATATGGATGTGAAGCTTGGACATTGTCAAAGCAGTTAGAGCGCAAGTTCGACGGCACATATACAAAAATGCTTAGAGAAGTGAAGCAAGTTCATTGGTCATCGCATACAACAAACGTAGAGCTCTACGGTAAAATTCCACCCATTTCATAAAAAAATCCGAGAAAGAAGACTACGTTTCTCTGGCCATAGTTTCCGTCACCCAGAATTGCCAGTAAGCCAGCTAGTGTTATGGACACCAAAACATGGGACAAGGACAATTGGTAGACCCCGGCTCACCTATATAGATATTTTAAGCCAGGACACAGGACTGCAACTAAATGATCTGCCTACAGCTATGAATGATAGGAACATATGGAAAAGCATCATCCGCCATACTCTGGCGACTTAAGCAAGTAAGCAATAGAGCTTAGTAGAGAAGGAGTTACTGTATAATTTTCTGCTTGAACTGGGTTTTTACTGTTTTCTTTTAATCTTACATGCACGTATTTGACTTGGCCTACATACGCAATTGGTTTACTTTACCATCGAAGAAGGCGTATTTATAATGCAAAATATGATTATACAAAAGTAGTAATTAAATTCTATCTAAGAGTATGTCAATTTCAATTACCACTTTTATTTATATCTTTTAGATACTGCGTCGGTTGCTATGAGATTCAATTTCTGTACCAAAAAAATAAATGTATTAATAGTCAAGAAATTAATTACACGACCCGCATGCAAAAACGCTTAAAGTGGTACAAATTACATTTCATTCGTTATATGTGGATTAGTCATTGTAAGACAAGTGACTCAAATTAATTTGAAAATACACAAAAACATCGAGGGACCTCATTTTACGACAGGCATCTTTGTGATACAATGGAGAAGATGTTATTGTTTACCAATAAACCCGTTTATGCTTACAGTGGAGAATCTGTTATTCTTTCCCGTTTAAACGCAAACGTACGCAAACGCAAAACACTAAAACGTAGAAAAGTACAACTTTTTGACAATTCTGATAATTTATCTTTATCTTGGTGGCAAACAGTTTGGAGCCTGGTCAGACGCCGGGTAACCCGGCGTCTGATCTGGCTCCAAACTGTTTGCAGTGAAAATAATAGTTTTAGCGTAAACGCGTTTATTGGTAACCCGGCGTCTGATCTGGCTCCAAACTGTTTGCCACCAAGATAAAGATGAATTATCAGAATTGTCAAAAAGTTGTACTTTTCTACGTTTTAGTGTTTTGCGTTTGCGTACGTTTGCGTTTAAACGGGAAAGAATAACAGATTCTCCGCTGTATGTGTGGCAAACAGCCTGAATATAGATCAGACGCCGTGAAACGCGGCGTCTGGTCTGGATTGAAGCTGTTTGTAAATGTATGTTAAGTTTCCCCCTATAACAATTCCCTCCGAACAACACAAGTAATCCTTGTCTCCCATTTGGTGGTGTTGTAGAGAGGGAACACTGTAGCAAATACGCATATTCTACAAATGGTTACAAACAACAGATGTCACTTGTCTAGTGTGATATGGGTAGGAAAGATGGGAATTTCATTTTGTAACACTTCATGCCTATCATCCGTCAATTAGATGCACGGTCTGTCGACTAACGTGTGAAACTGTTAAAAATATCAACTCTAGATTTGTTATAATGGATATACACGAGGGAAGTCAATAGATTTTTCCATATTTGCCCAAAATCACTTTTGTGATAACACAAGTATACCAGTTGCAAAATGTGCGGAGCCCGACCAGACTCACGGTTGATCGGGCTCCAAACATTTTGCTACTCTGATAAAAAATAATCCTCAGATTGTTGAAGCAGCTGCAATTTTCAATATTTAACTGTATTGTGTTTGGGTTTGGTTCCGATTAAGGCTGGAAAGTATAACATATTTTCTACTATAATTTGTTACCCTCATTCTTTTAACATGAGGTTATAGTTTGACATTTACAAACAGCTTGTCTAGAATAAACAGTCAGCATTATACCAGGATACAGGCAGTTTCAGAATTATGTAGATGTTTTGTGTCAGTTCAAAAAGGTGAACAAGTGGAAGAATTTAAACCTGCAGGTAGATCTAATAATTTTGAAGCAGGCAATATAACCCCTGTTTTATGTGATAGAATAGTATTTTTTTAAAGGGGCAGTATACACTTCCGTTGGACTCATTATTCCAGTGTCAACTTTTTGTATATTATTCAAACGAAAATCTGAAAGCTGAAATTCATGCAGTACTTTTTATGTTCTGTACAGTTCTCCAGGGCCAACATTTGCCTCTATTTCAAATACACCAATTAAGAACAGGCGGTCTTTGTACAAATTGCAAAATTGAAAAGACATCGGTTCATGTTATAGGGAAAGTCCGATAAAGCACTGTTATTATATTCGATAAATGGTTTGTTTCCGGCCTTCCGGCTTCTTAAGGAGCTTTCTGCTTTTACTTTCATCCCGTTTGTTTCTGTCTTACTCACCTTTATGATTTTTTTATGATTCAATTGATGCTGTTGTCGTAGTTTCGATGTAATATTGTAGATGTAATACAGTAACATCTATCTATAACAACCACTAAAACGAAGGCTAATTGGCTATTGAAAAGACAGTTGATAGCTTAAAGCAAGGAGACAGTAAAACAGAAAGCTCCTACATGTAAAGGAGCTTTCTGTTTAACCGTCCCCTTGCTTTAAAGGGACTCGCAACCGGATGGTGTACTTGTCAAAATAAAATAAAATACTCAAATAAAAGCAAATTTGTGGCATTATATGGCTCCTAACATTAAAAATATATGATCAGTCAAAAAAAAGTCTCAAGAATCGTCACCGAATCTTAGTTTTTTTAGATATTTTCCATCGTTTTTCTATAGCGTCAGCTGACGGTATAGTTGTTGTTGTTGCTTCTCTACATGGGCTCAGACATAAAACCGAGCCGAATAAAGTACTATCAATCGCTACCAGTGAAATACGTTAATTCGATACCATATATATAGAGAGCGCTGGTAGCCGAGGGGGTAAAGGCGTTTCCTCATTTTTCATGTTTGTCTCCGCATGGAGGGTCACGGGTTCGAATCCCATCAGAGCTTCTTCTTCTTTTTTTTGAAATGCATTTTTTAACAGAATTTATTATCCTAAACTAAATCTTACCCATTTATAATTAGCATTTGACATATATTTACACATTTTTTACTCTTTTTACTATTTTTAATGCTAAATCCGGTTGCGAGCCTCTTTAAGCAGTCACCTGCCTAACATTGGTAATAATTAACACAATCTAATGACGTAATAGAGAGGTTTTACTGTACTACAGTGGAGAATCTGTTATTCTTTCCCGTTTAAACGCAAACGTACGCAAACGCAAAGCACTAAAACGTAGAAAAGAACAATTTTTGGACAATTCTTATAATTCATGTTTATCTTGGTGGCAAACAGTTTGGAGCCTGATCAGACGCCGGGTTACCCGGCGTCTGATCTGGCTCCAAACTGTTTGCAATGGAAAGAATAGTTTTAGAGTAAACGCGTTTATTGGGAAAGAATAACAGATTCTCCACTGTACACTCTTTGATTGCAATTTATTGAACTAGGGAGTCAACGCGTCTGTGCTCAGTAGCATACAATTATCTATCTTGAATATTTTACCGCTTGAATTAATGCAGTATTGGAGTGGAACCGCCGCAACACGATACGAGTATTATAAGCCTTCATTCATCTGACGAAATCGGCAAGCGCAGTAACATCAGAATTCCAATACTAGTGTTAGACCTTTTAGTCGCGCACTAAATGAATCAATTCCCTCGATAGATGCCTCAGAAATCAAATGACAGAATGTAAGCATTGAGTTCGCCAGGAGTGATGTTAAACCGTACCGATGTACCATGGAGTTCGGACGGACACTTAATCGGATAGTAGGTGTAATTCAAGATCCACGGAGATTGGTTACATATGTGTTAGTGGCAGTGATGTTTCAAAGTAAATGTTTAACAGGATCTAAAACTTCGGAATTACCCAGGTGTAAGTTACTTTAAAACATGTAGACCTACATATATATATAACTGTATTCCTGCTGAGAAGAGACTATCATTTTCCATTTAAACGTAAATGAAATTCAAACGCAATGCAATTTAGAAAATTACATTTTTTTTATTTCTTGCGAGTGGCAAGCAGTTAAAAGCCTAATCAGACGCCGGGTTACACGGCGTCCAATCTTGCTTAAAACGGTTTGCAGTAGATACATGTAGAATAGTTTCATCATACACACTCTTATTGGAAAAGAGTATTTTTTCTGTCCTGCAATTTGTTTTGTAAGAGTCATTAATACAGACAGATAAGGGACAATCTATGTTTCATGGTGATGGTTGCATGTCTCACAAATAATGTAGATCCTGGTACATGTAACACGAACCACTTTGCGAAGTTTTAAAATTTATAAGACAGTTTTAGAGTACAAACCTATCTACATTGTTGTTTGTAAACAGTTACATGTATGATATAGATCAGAATACGAGTATATCAGCATCAAACCAGTATCCAATTTGTTTTTTGCACTCGTGCATATACCGAAATTTTTACACTAAGATTTTTTAAAACAACATCGGTGGAATATACTTCAACAGACAGTATAACCTAAGTGAACTTATTAAAGTGTGTTAGGTATGTCTTGTCTGGGGATATAGTTAAAGTTACATTTATAGTACAAATTGTCTCAGATGCTTTAGAGGGTAGCTGATAATTTTGGCAAAAAAACGATTTGACGCATTTCATCATTGTCGAGTTGTTTGACCAATTATAATGCAAATGTACATTTGTATTATTTTAGGATACAGTGGAGAAAACGTTATTCTTTCCCAATAAACGCGTTTACGCTAAAACTATTATTTTCACTGCAAACAGTTTGGACCAAGATAAAGATACATTATCGGAATTGTCAAAAAGTTGTACTTTTCTACGTTTTAGCGTTTTGCGTTTGCGTACGTTTGCGTTTAAACGGGAAAGAATAACAGAGTTTCCACTGTAAGTCATTTAAAGTATGGCAATAAACAGAAGGGTTGACATTAATATTTCCCAATAATTGTGTTTATATTAAAACTAGTATTTCATTTACATGTTTAAAGATTTTAAAATCTGATCATTCACCGCACTGTTTACCACTCTGAGAAAAATGAATGATTTGACTGATCATAAAACTATCATTTCACACATTTCATTGCATTGCGTGTGCGTTTCCTTTGCTTTAGACGGGAAATGATAATTTTTGTTCACTGTACAAAAGGTACAGTGGAGAAAACGTAATTCTTTCCCGTTTAAACGCAAACGTACGCAAACGCAAAACACTAAAATGTAGAAAAGTACAACTTTTGTACAATTATGATAATTCATGTTTATCTTGGTGGCAAACAGTTTGGAGCCTGATCAGACGCCGGGTTACCCGGCGTCTGATCTGGTTCCAAACTGTTTGCAGTGAAAATAATAGTTTTAGGGTAAACGCGTTTATTGGGAAATAAAAAAAATTCTCCACTGTACATGTACAGTATAGAAGACGTCATTTGTACCCGTGTACACGCAAACGAACTGCAAACACATTACAATAAACTGTAATAAATGAACAGTTTTAGAAATTTCAAACGATATATTTTATTCTGAGTGGCAAAAAGTTTGGAGCCTGATCAGACGCCGGGTTACTCGGCGTCTGATCTGGCTACAAGCTGTCTGCAATGAACAAAAATAGTTTTAGCGTACACGCGTATATTGGAAAGAAAAATATGTTTAACCACTGTACCAAACGATACTGTATACATAGCTACTAAATTTTTACTATTGTAAATATAGATCATATAAATTCATATAAAGAATATATTGGCCAGGAAATCTAGAAATGACGTAAATGATACGAATATAACTTGCCCAAAGTACCTACAACTCCTTTAAGGTGTACGTTCGTGAAGCAATTAACTCTTGAAATTCTTGTCGTTTTATTTTTGACCCAGATTCTCTAAATTTGTAATTGACATTTACGTTCGATAAGACAAGTGCCATTTCTGATTTGCTTTTAACGGCTTAATTTGACATGGACTCATGGGAATATTATGCAATTCCTCATTAAGTGAAAAGCTTGCTTTGCCAAATTAGCTATCATTTCAGTGTTAAATTTTGTTCGGTAACGGCATTAACTCTTTAAACTCGTGTGTAATCAATCGTTAGAAAGTTCGCAGTTTCTTACACATTTGCAGTTTTTTAACACGTGGAGGGTCTGCGTAATTCTTTCATAGTAAACAAGTTTATACAGTGGAGAAGATGTAATTCCTCACCGTTTAAACTTAAACAAAACTCAAACACAATGCTCGTAAACGTAGAATATAACAATACTGGCTATTTATATTAAGCTGGGTTACCCGGCATCTGATCTTGCTCCAAACTGTCTGCCACTGAAATGATAGTTTTAGCGTAAATGCGTTTATTGGGAAATAATAACGTCTTCTCCGCTATACTAATAAAACCCCGTATGTCTATTTCAAACAGTTACATCAGATAGTGATGCCAGGTTAAAAAAAAGTTTGCAATTCAAACTCGTCAAGAGTTTGCCTTATTTGTCTAGATCTAATTGCCTGAGATTACTAAATGATCAAATATGTCCATTCACAAGCATATCAAGGAGCTCAGACTCATATACAACGCTTTACAATCATTTGGCATGGAACGTAATTAAAACTAGGATCGAAGTATCAATGTTTGATGACAGAAAAAACAATAACACTTTATGAGCCGTATAAATTATCTAGGGAGCAAAACAACCATCCCACCCCATTCACCTGAGTATCGAACTGACTGTAAACAAAATAAAATAACGGAAGCTTTTGCTGATTGAAAGCCCACACACAAAGTCCCACAGGTGAGTTCAGGTTATACATAGTGGCGAAGCCTTCCCAGTTTAAACGTACAGTAAAACCTCGCTATTACGACCACTAAATGAAGGCTAATTGATTGTATAATAGACAGGTGACAGCTTAAAGCAAGGTGACAGTGAAACAGAAAGCTCCTAAAGGAGCTTTCTGTTTCACTGTCACCTTGCTTTAAGCGGTCACCTATCGTAAACACCCTTATAATTAACATAATTTAGTGGTCATAATAGTGAGGTTTTACTGTATACGAAACAAAACTACATTGCAATGCAAGGTAGAAATTAGCAAAATTTCGACATTTCTGACCATTGGTTCAAAGCCGAGTGACAAACAGTTTGCAACGGAAGACATAGTTTTAGCTTAAACGCGTTTATTGGTAAATACGTACGTTTTCTCCTCTGCAGTAACACTCAATATAATAGGTGTAGACGGGATTGTGTTGTTTTTCGAAATGCAAACTGAACGAAACGCATAAAAAATGCAATATAAATATCCCCTTATCCGACCGTATGCTTTGAAATTGTCGTCTGAAGCAATTGTTTAATCAATATGCATTCATATTTGTATTCTACATAAATGTTCATACATAAAGACCATATCAAACTGTTCGGATTCAGATAAAAAAAGGCGTTACGCTGCGTCTAACCTGGATCCAAACGGTTTTCAAATTACAGTCAAGTCGCGATGGTAGGCAAAAGGTTTCAAAGTGAGTTCCGTGAAATTGTGCAACCGACGTCTGATATGGATCCAAACTGTTTTAAAAGTTAAATGTAGTCTTCTATACATAGTGAAAGGTTAACTGTAATACATCAAACAACAAAATCCCAGAATTTGTCAATATATCAGTGAAAAAATGAAACTGTGTAGACAGACCACAAACATGTACTTTTCATGAATCATTAAAAAGACATTTGACATAACGTCAATAACCTAACAAACCAACTGTCGGTCATACACGCATGATAACATTTTACCATAAGTGATGCAGTAGAGAATACCTTATTTCTTTCCTGTCTAAACGAAAACGAAACACAAACGCAATAAGAATGCATTGAAAATACAATTTGTTGAAATTTCTAACGAATTGTGTCAATCTGAGTGGCAAATAGTATGGAGCCTAATCAGACGCCGGGTAAACGCCGGTTACCCGGCGTCTGATTAGGATCCATACTGTTTGCTATTGCCATAATAACTTAAGAACAAACTAGTTTATTGACAAAATATACCGTTTCCTCCACTGTAGAAGGACTCAATAATTCGTACTCTTCGAATGCCAATACATCAAACTAACTCAGAACCAAAAATGCCAAAATAACAAGTTTACCCAAGAATGATATACGGCGATGGACTATTTTGGAGTCGGTAGTGATTTATTATTCTGGTAATGTCAGCAGCTCTGAGATAACATGTGGCCAATAAATTACAGTGAAGTAAGCCGTCTTCTATTTTTTCCCATGCAAACCCAATTACTCCGGTCACGATTTCCATTCCATTGGAGTGAGGTAGCCCTCTCTGTCTCGTTTAACTGTCCACATGATTGATAGAGTCTTCATGTCATGGCGCACATGAAAACGCATTTGGATGCTGACATTACCATGCCAGGCTACATTATGTAATATCAAGCAACTTATGCCTGAGTATTATATTGCACTCCCCGTGTTTGTTTCCTTGAATGTATCTTGGTAGATACCGATATATCAGGGTGATCTAGACACTATGGTGTTTGTCCATGAAGCAGACCATTTTATATAAAATAGCAAATATTTAGACTGTCTGTTTTTATGTCTACTATTGTAGACACAGGGCTAAAACTATGCGTAGTCCCTGATAAAGGGATTATTTTAGTAACGGAACTCCACTCCTCAATGTTTGCTAAGCTCCAAAGGTATAACTTCTACATGTTATAATAACCAAAGATTGACCCATTCACTTTTTCACTTTTGTCGTAGCTTGAGATCCGTCCTACAGGTTTTTATGTAAATTATACATGGCAATGTATAATGCATGTGCATTGTTAAAAAGAAATCACATTTTCAAAGAACTGCAAACGTTACAAATATGTTTTTGAGTTAACGATCATTCTTTACAATTTAGTAATGCGTACAAATGAACATTTAAAGGTAAAATTCATTTTACAAACGATCTCGCCGAAAATTAAAATGTATATAATACAATTGATTTCAAAATCTTCGTGACATCTCAGAAATTACACATTTTGATAAGCTCCTCGAGATTGGCCTGCAGGGCATGAATAAGTGTAACGAGAGCACCGCAAACGGGTGCTGGGCGCTCGACTTTCATATACTTGAGACGGCTACATTTTTCAATTATTGAGAAATCTGATTAAATTTTAAAAAGTAAAAACAAGGGCAATTACTCTGGAATCACAAAACCTAGGATTACCTGCCATTGTCCTTTTGATACTTAACAAGTATTTAAAGTTTCAAGTAAATACCTATGGTAATTATTGAGAAATTTCAATTTACAAGTTTTATGTAAATAAAAACAAGTGCAATAACTCTAGAATGGCACATTCCCGGTCACCTTTCTTGTTTGAATGAGTTGCCCTTTTCATATAACACAAATTTTTAAAGTTTCAAGTAATACCTTTGACAGTTATTAAGATATTTCAATTTACAAGTTTTAAGTAAATAAATCAAGGGCAATTACTCTGGAATTACAAATCACAGAGTAACCTACCCTGTTGTTATGAGTTGTCCTTTTGGTACTTAACGAGTATTCAAAGTTTCAAGTTAATATCTTTCATAGTTATTTAGATATAAAAATTTATAACCTTTAAGTAAATTAAGCAAGGGAAATAACTCTGGATACACAAACATCAGGGTTACCTGTCTTGTTGTAATGAGTTGCCCTTTTGATATTGAATAACTATTCAAAGTTTCAAGTTAATATCTTTCATAGTTATTTAGATATGTTAATTTACAATTTTGAGGTAAAAAAAAGGCAATAACTCTGAAATGACAAATCCCAGGGTCACCTGCTTTGTTGTAATGAGTTGCCCTTTTGATACTGAACAAGTATTCCAAGATTCAAGTTAATATCTTTCATAGTTATTTAGATATGTTAATATACAATTTTTAAGTAAATAAAACAAGGGCAATAACTCTAAAATGACAAATCCCAGGGTTACCTGCTTTGTTGTTATACGTTGCCCTTATGATACTGAACAACTATTCCAAGTTTCAAATGGATACCTTTGATAGTTATTGAGAAATCAACTCTTACAAAAACCTTAAGCAAAAACCTTAACCGACGCAGACGCTGACGCAGGCGCAGACGCAGACGCAGACGACAGGGTGACGACAATAGCTCGACTTTTCGAAAAAGTCGAGCTAAAAACTATCAAAATGTGTAAAGTGAACCCTTTTCAATAATATCAATATATTTGGAAGGAATCGAACAAAAATGTTGGAAGTTGTTCGGTGAGAAAATTATCAGGTCACTACATGGTATTGCTCGACAATATTGATCTGACGTTGGTGACCTCTATTAGCATAATTTCACACTTTGTTGCATTTCTAAATATATCTTCGGAACCCTTCGTTATCATTTATACGAGAACGCAAATAGTAACCACATCGGCACCGAGAAAATATAGCATTGCCCGGTACCACAAATATCGACAGGTATTTAGCGCAATTGGTAAGGAAGACGACTATACATTATTTTCCCGTACAGTCAGTGGTTCGAATCCCATGCAATACTCGTACATTTTTTTTTTACAATTTATACTGTTTCTTTTAAGTAATCATACAACATCTGTTTCGATTGGAACACGATTCTTTTGTTGATTTTAAAACATTATGTCATAGCGTCTGTTTGGTCTATAATATAACATTTTATAAAATAAATATAGTTTCCGCTCTATCGGGATTCGAACCCGAAAGTTCGATGTTACAAATCCCTTGCTCTAACGACACACCTATTGCAGATTAGTTACAGCTGAGGGTTGTAAATTAGGTATATATTGGCAGAGTCGCAGGTGAGGACATCGATGATATTTCCTGGATTAAAACCCACTCGAAAGCGCAACATGATGCGTTTTAGTAGATGCGATTATACTAGGAGACTCGGGAATAATAGTTTATCAACAACAACTTTTTGAACTTGCTCAATGTGGAGTGTTAATCCACTGAAGATCACAACTGTAACACGAGTCACGTAATCAGACAAAAAAACAACCGAACTTGTACGTAGGCTATCGATTATTGATTTATACTGCGTCATTCTTATTATAATTTATTCATGCATAAAGTTCAACGTCAGGTCAATATTGTCGAACAATACATATGAAAGTGTATGCCATTGATGCTTAGCAAAGTTTGAGTAGTATACATAACATGTATATATCTACCTAACGATATTTGTGACTTATTAGAAAATAATTGATTCGAGACGAAACTAATGAATATTTTTTGCCAGTCTAAACCGTTATGGTAATGGTACGAATTGATAATGAAAGTGGTCTGCCCAAAACTGTGGAAACTTGTTGCGTAATGGATGTAAACTAAATACATACATATACATACATACTTTTATTTCGATATTAAACGTACATATTCGTCTATGGTTTACAATAAATGTACAAAATGGTGGAGCAATACAATTCACAGAAACGAAAACTTTCAATAATTAACAGAGAAGTTTGCTAGATATAATAAACTTATTACATATTTTTATCTATGCTGCGTATTGGTATTAAGTATAACGCGCGGTTCAGATCACACTCAAAAGGGTTTATGTGTTAAATAAAAAGTTGGTTTGTGCGTAAAAAGTGCTCTAGATGTGTTTAGTTTCTGCATATTTGACTCAGAATGCAATCTCATTTTGTACGTTTAAAATGTTATTCTGACAAAGACCCGTATTCTTTTTTCAAGCGTAAAAAATGAAAACAGGTGCGAATATTGGCACAAGCCCAGGGGTGGCAAAATCAACTGTCCGTGTTGTCCGAGGTGGCCATTTTAGGGTCCGGACAGGTGAATTTTCCTGTCTTGATTGTCCGTGGACAAGCAGAAATTCCAATGTTCAATTACACAAATTCAGTTTCTGTGATCTGCCTAGACTACGTTTTGGCACTTTTCGCGCGGAAAAATAACAAAATACCCAGTAAAAATGCCGGTGCTGCGCCGAGGGACGCGCCCGAAAAATACGGCGAAAGTTCGAAAATTCTCGGTACGGGGACGAATCGTACTCTCGGGGGCGAATGCTAATTATTGTTATTTCCGGTATTCGGAAACTCTTTGATATTATCGGCGAATAAACTCGTCGTCTGTAGATGTCTGAAATAACGAAAACAGGCGAGCGATATTCGCTCCTTTTTCGTAACAACGGCTAAAAACCGAAATGAAATGATGATACTAACAACGATGTAGCTGCTGAGATTGTTCCTGACCATAAATTAGCAAAAGAAAGTCCCGATTCCACCGTGGCATAACACCCCAAAACGGGCCATCTGCATCCTGTTCCCGTTCGCAAAATTCTCAATCTGCCGTAAATAATGTTGACAATTCTATCGTTCTGATAAGATATTTCTGATAAATTAAGTCAGAGAAAATGAAAGTTCGAAGGATGTGCTACCGTATTATTGGTCAGTTAACTGTAATGCTTTCAAACGTTTGAGCTAATAAAGACTTGGTACTAGTAGGTCTACTTTGTAAACAGTTAGATAGATAGATAAACAGTTAAATGTTGAACTTGAACTGAGTCATGTTATTCAAGCAGAGTTCGCTGAAAGAGCCTGTCCCTTGGAAACTGATAGGTAAAGCAGAATGAAGACTTAAAAAATCTTCTCTTAATTTTTAGCATGGAGAAATGTCATTTCTCCATGTTTTTAGGCACAGTCTGCTTTACGATCTGCTAGGCTATAGGAAACGTTTATGTTGTCTATTTAACCAGGTAACATTTATTTTTACGGACAAGTAGATATTGGATACGGACAAGTGATTTTTTCAAACCACTTGTCCGTGGACAGGTGCATTTTTCTGAGATTTCGCCACCCCTGAAGCCAGGTCATAACGTGTAAGCAGGTGATAAATATAGTGTCTGGTACAATACTCCCTCAATACAACGACCCTCCGAACAACAAATCCCTCATTACAACAATGATTGTCACTGTTCCTCAAGCAAGACGATTATGTCTGACCTTTTCATTGCTTAAACTTGTCTTTTGCTGATTTCTCACTTACATTTTACATGTATACATTTTGACAAAAGAAACATACAAAAAAAGAGACAAACATTTTGAACCCAGATCAAACGCCGCATCACGCGACATCTGATCTGGATTCAAACTGTTTGCAAATGTAAGCAAATTCAGGCTCAGAACTGTAAGGGAATTGAATTTCAAACCATTACCAGCGCCCTCCGAACAACTCAAACAAGCGTCCCCAATTAGGTGTTGTTTTAGCGAAGGAGCACTGTAATGCTTTCTATTACTAAAATCTTTTAATGTTTATCACATACGGAATATTAGCTTTTGCTGTGACTACTCATGAAAGACACACCAAAGAGACCATTCTAATGAGAAGTCACATGGTAGAAGTTGACGTGAATACGTATGAGAAAGTGTTAACTTTACATGTTCTTATCTTGTGTCCGGAGTGCAAATCGAATGCGTTCGGTCATTACCTTTTATTCCATTGCAACGAGGAAATCCTTTCTATCTTCTTTGAACAGTGCAAATGATTGATGAAGTTTCCATGTCATGGTTCACATAAAACACCGTGTGAATACTGCCATGTGCTCTATCGCTCCTATCACACAGTAATGTGCCACTTCAGCCCTTGTGGTACAGTGGAAAAACGTTATTCTTTACCAATAAAACGCATTTACGCTAAAAACTGTTATTTCCAAATAATAATAAATTGCAAACAGTTTGGAGCCAGATCAGACGCCGGGTTACCTTTTTCTACCTTTTATTTTCTGCACTGTTTGCCATTTGTATTTTATAAAATGTCCGAAACAGAGTCTTGGGATCAATGTAAAACTGTCGTTTATCAAATAAGAGTGTGAGTCAAATAAATAATTACATGTATGCATGATAAGGGTTGGGATAAGGACTTGTATAACATGCAATCCTCTGTGGACTTAGTCTGATCTTAATTACCTAATAAATGTCTCTTTACAGTTCGATATTTCCAGTTGATCTCTCCCGTAAAAGGGTGTTACAGTAGAGAAGACATTATTCTTTCCCAACAAACGGGTTTAAGTTAAAACTATAATTCCCATTGCAAACAGTTTGAAGCCAAATCAGACGCCGGGTAATCCGGCGTCTGATCAGGCTCTAAACTGTTTGCCACTCAGATGAATGTCCAAAAAATAATTTTACCCATTTTAATGCATTGCGTTTGCGTTTCGTTTGCGTTTAAACGGGAGAGAATAACTTCTTCTACACTGTATCCATGGGATTCATCTACCTATTAGATACCATGCAATGTAAATCACTACTGGTACACACGAGCCTTTCATGACACCATCAACTGATTTCTTCACCGATTACAATGTCTGTTTTAAAACTGACGTTTGCAGTATTCCTATTTCACGATTTAAAACCAATGTTTTATAACGAGTGTCAATCGATTTAAGTTAAGAGTGGAGCCTTTTAAAATTACCGTCCGATTTAGATCCAAATGGTCTAGAGTTAAACTGTTTGAAATTCAATTGCCATCGCCTTGCAGTTAATGTGTTAATTCATAGATAATGATTTGTGTCACGTTCGAAAATGCAAAGTGAATGGCCTTGAATATGTTTCAAGTACATTCTGCCAAACGTTCGTCGATGTTTTCAAGCAAACTAAACCCATTCAATCATTTGTAGTTGCGCTAGTTTTGAAAAGTCAATCACTAGATAATATTAAATTGGAATATCCATTATATTTGAATTTCAATATCTACAATTGCATAGAATTAGAATAGATATACATGTATTAACACTCATTTGCTCTTGTGATGATAGACCTGGTATGGCGTTTTAAATATTTCCAAAACAGTATATATTACAGTATGTACATGTTATATTATACATTTGCATATACATAATTATTTTTAAAGACATGGTATTTTATGTTGTGTACTCCTGTGGGCATTAGTTCACATATGTATGCACATATGCTCATGCGTCTTTGACCGATTGTTTGTCCAAACGATGTTAAAAATTTACCTTTAAAATATTATTGAATTAATACTAAAAGTTAATAGTTAATGATGAAACGTTCATTCATCTATATGTATAATGCATTAATAGTAAAAATAGATACTATATAATAATAATTGTAAAACACCAGAAACGGTAATGTTTACGTCTTACAAATATACTCTTCTGTTCTGTTATAACTATAACAGATTGAATAATCTGAATTTATTACAAGTAATGATTATACAATTAGGAAACTTGTTATAATGGTGAAGTGCATACTCATGTAAGATATTTTATATAAGGAACCAAAACATATCATGGGCAGACAGCAGCTTTTAAAGGCTGTCTGTTCTTTATCTGCATTGTTTTCAAAAAGCGGCAATATGCGTCAAGGAAAAAAGAAGGGTTTAATTACAGTGGATAATCTGTTATTCTTTCCCAATAAACGCGTTTACGCTAAAACTATTATTTTCCCTGCAAGCAGTTTGGAGCCAGATCAGACGCCGGGTAACCCGGTGTCTGATCAGGCTCCAAACTGTTTGCCACCAAGATAAAGATGAATTATCAGAATTGTCAAAAAGTTGTACTTTTCTACGTTTTAGTGTTTTGCGTTTGCGTACGTTTGCGTTTAAACGGGAAAGAAGAACAGATTATCCACTGTAATCACAAACTTCTCGATATTGACCACTAAATCGTGTTTAGTATTAGATGATTTAGACAATTGACTGCTTTATAAAACAAGATGACAGCAAAACAGAAATCTTATAGAGGAGTTTTCTGTTTGACTGTCACCTTGCTTTAAGCTACAGAGGAGAATCTGTTATTCTTTCCCGTTTAAACGCAAATGTACGCAAACGCAAAGCACTAAAACGAAGAAAAGAACAACTTTTGGACAATTCTGATAGTTCATGTTTATCTTGGTGGCAAACAGTTTGGAGCCTGATCAGACACCGGGTTACCCGGCGTCTGATCTGGCTCCAAACTGTTTGCACTGCAAATAATAGTTTTAGCGTAAACGCGTTTATTGGGAAAGAATAACACACATCCACTGGTACCACCTGTCTTTTATCGAATCCTTCAGCTTATCCTATCAATTTGTGGTCGTAATAGGGAGGTGTTACTGTAGTTTTATTAATAGCGCTATTGTCGTGCAATACTCGTGTGCATCCATATAGATAACCTGCATATTTTTATTGTGTTACGATGTATGTAGGCGTCTGACAGATTCACCCGCATTGCAGATATATTTTAAAACATCAACGTTGCTCAATATTGACTCATAGACGTAATGAAGTGTTTCGATAAGAGCACGATGGAAATCAAAGCTAATCTAAGCGTAACCCGCATGTTTATAATTAATTTCTATCTAATCTACATATAAGTTATAACTGAGGTTACAATAGGTATTTGCTAGCGGGTAAACATTATTTTGTCCCGTTTAACTCTTTTACTACCAACGTGGCCAAAAGGCAAATTTACAAACAGTGTGGATCCTGCGTCTGATCAGGATCCAAGCTGTTTGACACTCGTGTCCACATTTCTTCAGTCAAACAGCCGTGAATTTAGCTTTAAACATATTGCAGACGATATATTTGCCGAAAGAGGCTTAAAGCAGACGATAAAACAAGCCTTATGACATCTCCTTGGGGTCGTCTTTTCAAGAATACAGGATAAGAAGATGAAATACATAATGATTGAGATTTTGACATACGACAGTATTATTTTGTGCGACGTACCCTTGGATTCTAACTTGGTGTTTCGTCTATTTACGGGATGATAAGCATGTTTGGTCGTAAGAGCTGATAAACACACCAAACCGTAGAATTTCGACTATATATACATGTAGTATATCAAATAATGTTTGGGCAGCTATAGAAGAACAGTAGCATAAAATGGAATGTGTTTTTAATCAAAATACTGTATAAGTAAATACAGTGGAGAATCTGTTATTCTTTCCCGTTTAAACGCAAACGTACGCAAACACAAAACACTAAAACGTAGAAAAGAACAACTTTTGGACAATTCTGATATTTCATGTTTATCATGGTGGCAAACAGTTTGGAGCCTGATCAGACGCCGGGTTACCCGGCGTCTGATCTGGCTCCAAACTGTTTGCACTGCAAATAATAGTTTTAGCGTAAACGCGTTTATTGGGAAAGAATAACAGATTCTCCACTGTAACAACCCAGTACTTCATAAACATGCCTTTTTATGCTTTAATTCAATCCTCGATTAACAATATAGTCTATACTCTTCGTGTTTCAGACGGTAGCTTAACATATATAAAGAGTATACATGTATGATCGTTCTCAAGCAAATTTGATGGTCAGATTTAGATCATACTGAAATTTTACCAATCAAATGCTTAAAAACGACATCAGACTCAACTAAGATTCTGTATAACCGCGTGTTCTGAGTCTATCGAATACATTATAGAGAAAACCATATTTTTATTGCCCTTGTTTACAATATAGTAAAGTCACAAGTGTTTTTCCTTACATAAAACGACATACACACAATGGCTAGGTGAACAATTGACGTTATGTATCAATTTCGATCATTTTACATGCAAATTCATATAAAGGGTATACCTATCAAGTCAAATAGAAAACAATGCAATAAAAAGTGTCTGCTTCTGCGTTACGCGGCGTCTAATCAGGATTCAAGTTGTTTGCAAATGTTAGCCAAGTCTTAATTTTTCGATCCTTATAACAATTCCCTCCGAACAGCGCGCGCTTCCATTGGGTGCTGTTGTAGAAAGGGAGTGCTGTATATATTATTGCCTAGCGTTTGCGTCTAGTTTTGTTTAAACGGGAAAGAATAACATTTCCTATTGTATAAACAATATTGTGTGTCAGTTTTGAGTCAGTATCTAAGATACATTTTGAAGCGTTATGATTTGATTAGTGATCGAACGACGATATCGTTAACAAAATAAGACACTCTAGCCAGTGAGTCTCTTTAGTGGCTAGAATCGTTATTCTGTACCGTTTAACTCTTACCATGCTGAATTGTCGTCTGCTTCAAATATATCGTCTGATAAAAGAAATAAAAAATAGCTTCATGCTTTTGAAAATGAAGAAACGTTGAATACGATTGACAAACAGTTTGGATCCAGATCAGACGCCGCGTTATACGAAGCTGTTTGCAAATATTAGCCAAGTCGCGCTTAGCTCGATAAGGGTTACAGTGGAGAATCTGTTATTCTTTCCCGTTTAAACGCAAACGTACGCAAACGCAAAACACTAAAACGCAGAAAAATACAACTTTTTGACATTTCTGATAATTCATGTTTATCTTGGTGGCAAACAGTTTGGAGCCTGATCAGACGCCGGGTTTTGTTTGCAGTGAAACTAATAGTTTTAGGGTAAACGCGTTAATTGGGAAAGAATAACAGATTCTCCACTGTATGCGATACAAAACGCAAACGCAATTCAGTAGAAACTGAAAATTGTGGTCGATTTTATTTATCTGAGTGGCAAACAGTTTGGATCTTGATCAGGTTTCAAACTGTTTACAATCGACATATTTATTCACATTAACGCGTTTATTGGGAAATAATAACACTTCCCCTGTACATAGTCTACCGCTAAAACAAATGTAATGCCATAAACTGATAAACTGTTAAAGTGTCGTCTTCAACACAGATACCCTCCGCAAATAATGTTATACTGTCCTACATGTAGCTTAAACTTCCTTTTAAACCGAAGAAAACAGATCATAAGTAAAACAGCTTTGTTTACAAATCGGACGTTAAATTATCCAACATCTGATCAGGATATAAACTCGTAACAAACTTCAGTCAGGATGTGCCTAGCAAAAGAAGGGTACGAATTTTCTGCCACTGTGAGTATACGCCAGCAAATGATAATTTTCCTTTCAGTTGCGTAAAGCTAATTACGTACGCCAGTAGCTGACGCTTAAGGTTCGTTAGCAATCGATTACAATAAAACCTATATTAAACTGCCATCCAAACAGTTTTCGAATATCATTCGAGTATTAATGTGACATTTTAGTGAAGTACAATGGTAATGCAGAAATCTCTTTAGTGGCTTTTGGATTTAATTATGTCCTGCATTGAGTAATTTTATATGTTTAAAGACTATCAGAGATTCTATACTTATTCATATAATTGCCGATTAGCCCAAATGTTACTGCACTGTCAATTTAGTATTGAGCGACCACGCAGTGAAGCATGGATAACTCTTAAGACTATTGACTGCTTAATGCAGGATAGAAATGATACAGAAAGCTCCAACAGGAGCTTTCTGTATAATTTCTATCCTGCATTAAGCAGATACATGTTTTGAATACTGCGCGTGCGTCTTCTATTGGGTAGTGGATTAAAGAAAGATTGACTGTTCTTCTATATCAACCCGTATCTAGACACTTATTATTGAATTATGTATGCTTCCTGAGTGACATATACATACTAGTAATACGTCTATCCGCAGTAGAGTGATTGGCAAGAAGTTTCACATTCGATCTCACTAAATCAAAACGTCTGGGGTCTAATTAGATAAGATGACAGAGCTTTAAATCATAGCAAATCTGACTGAGCGTCGCCTGCTTAGAATTGATCAGCAAACAGTGGAGGCAAACGAACTTCTTATTGTAGACAGTGCGGAAGACGTCACCCTTTCCCAATAAATGCGTGTATGCTTAAAACTTATTTTATCGCATAACGTTGCGGTCTGGGAGTGGAACAAAGCCGTTATATAAATATCGTATTCCACTAGTGAAATGTGTTGTTTTTTGGATCCGGCCTAACCTGTTCGTCTGCAGGCGCTGCATGTGTTTGAAATTGTTATGTGATAAATAAGATCTCACATTCGTGTTCAGTATTTATACTTTTTGATAAACTCGTTGACTAAAAGTAATAAAACGCTCACCAAGTAATACCCCCATAGGTACCAATGCATCGACCCAATCACTTTCTTTTTTTATAACGTTCCACAATTTTGTTCCATTTCGACAAAATTTTCAAAAGTTGCAGCTAGACGTCCATTCTACAGATTCCACAGATTCTAATGTGATTTAAGCATTTAAGTGTCCAATGCAGGTACACTGGTAAAAAAAGATAAATATCACTTTTCCACAGCAAACTGCAAAAGTTACAGATTGTGAGCATGCTTTACACTCCAATAATGGGTACAATTGAATATTGAAAGGTAAAACGTTCGTTTTACCAACGAGTACATGTAACATCTCCAAGAACAGTACAATGTAGAATTCAATGGATTTGAAAATGGTGTTGAATTCTCAGAAATGTTACATTTTAAAAATTTCCTCGGATTGTGCCGACACGAACTAGAAAAGGGTAAAAGTTACAAGAATCCGTACAGTGAATCCTTGGCAACAATATCTCCAAATTCGGAAGGAATCAACAATGTTGGAAGTTATGTGCACATTGTCTTTAGGATTCCTTATTTGAGAAGTGTATAGATCTTGATTTTACAATTTTTGCAGACGACAATTTCGAAACAGATTATTTTTAACCGCAGGTCAAAGGTTACGAGTGTATTTAGCTTAGTATTATACCAATGTAAAATGCAGAAATCCTCTCTTGGTTTTTTCGTGTATTAAGCAGTACATATGCCTGTATAAATCGCCATGTTTCTTTATTGAGAAGCCGATTAGCAAAACTTGTATTTTACAATCAACGTTGTAATAAGCGACCAATCAAAAGAACACCCTCTAAATTAATTTATACGATTGCTTAATATAGAAAATACATAATTCAGATTAAAATGAATAATCAAAATTTTCAAAACGTTGTCATTTTCTGCACTTTAATATAGCGCGTTTGCGTTGCGTATGCGTTTAAACAGGAAAGAATAACGTCTTCTCAACTGTAATTGGTTAATAGAAGATTGACTGTAACTGCTTAACTAGTCATTGAAAATCAGCGCTGCTATTCCAGTAAATAAACCATTTAACTCCTACCGATATTGGAAATTAATGATGACCGCGCTTGTCCAAGAGAGTGGAGGGTCGATTTGCGCTATTGTAATGACAGAAGCGATATTATAACAGCTTATGTTTCATATTGTCAAGAGGGTCGTGCTGTTAGTGGCTCCGTGGCATTCTGTCGATAACATCGATCAGTCTATGATGACTAGATACCCGTTGTCAACTTTCAACACGATTATAACAATATCTACTCAACCGAGCGAAATAATGCATCATTACACTAAGCTAAGCTGGTAAACCGGTAAATGGAGTTCAAAGAATACCATGTTAGATGCAGCGAGCAACAAAGATCGTACAATAGAGTAGTGTGCAGTGGGGGACGCATTTCTATTTTACGCATTTTAACGAACTGCAATTGCGATATTTTATATGTAGAAAATGACTAGCAGTTTAAATGATGACTCCTGAAATCAATTTGAGCTGCAAACAATATGGAGCCAGATCAAACGCCGGGTGACCCGGCGTTTGATCTTGCTCCAGACTGTTTGCAATATAGATGATTGTTTTGCGTAAACGCTTATTGGGAAATAACTTATTCACTGTAAAAAGGCGGACGACAGGTTGCAGCTTAGAAACAAGATGAAAGTAAAGCAGAAAGCCATACACATGTACAAAGGAGCTTTCTGATTTACTCTCATTTTGTTTTAAGTTGTGAAATAATATGATACAATAGCTCGTCTTCCAGTGATTTATTGGCTGTTACAGTGGAGAATCTGTTATTCTTTCCCAATAAACGCGTTTACGCTAAAACTATTATTTGCAGTGCAAACAGTTTGGAGCCAGATCAGACGCCGGGTAACCCGGCGTCTGATCAGGCTCCAAACTGTTTTCCACCAAGATAAACATGAATTATCAGAATTGTCTAAAAGTTGTTCTTTTCTACGTTTTAGTGCTTTGCGTTTGCGTACGTTTTCGTTTAAACGGGAAAGAATAACAGATTCTCCACTGTAAAGCGAGACAGTAGAGTAGTTTTATGCACGTAATTTGATTTGGATTCAGAGAAGCGCAATAATGCACAATTACTCTAAGCTAAGCTGACAAACCAGTTACATGTAACAGGTCGAAAGAGATCGCTTGTATGAGACATGAACAGCGGGTAACAAATAAAGAATGCTTTGTTTACGTGATGGCTTAACCCTTTCATAACCATCGTCAGTTTTGTTTTACCCATTCTACGTCACATTGTCGTTTCATTAACTATTGTTGTCTACACTGTCGCTTCAAAGTTAGAATCCAAGCAATGCTGTGGAGAAAATGTTATTTTTCCCAATAAACGCGTTTAAGTTTAAACGTTAATGCCCACTGCAAACAGTTTGGAGCCAGATCAGACGCCGATCAGGCTCCAAACTCTTTGCCACTCAAATTAAAATGAATAGTGAGAATGATCAAAGAGTTGTCATTTTCTCTATTTTAGTGTGTTGCAATTGCGTTTCGTTTGCGATTAAACGGGAAAGAATAACGTTTTCTCCACTGAATGACTTAACTAATTTCAACAGAATATCAAACAGTGTGGATCTATGTATGACGCAGTGTTATATGTACGCGGTGTCTGACCAGGAGACGAGCTGTTTGAAAATGCGCATTTTGGCGTCATTGCCAGTGAAAATGTTATTATGCAAGATGCGAGTAAAGAAAACGTTCACAAGAATGTTTCTGCTCGATCTTCATCTTATTGTAATCTGTTCATTGATTACAATGAAACCCTCTAAGCCGGACATGTGTGGGGACAACATAAATTTCTGGTTTAGAGGGCGTTTCAGTTTAGAAGGGTTTTAACCCATTATCCTATAGCTTGTTTCTAGTATGGGAAATATCTGACCACTTAAAGCAGGTTGAACGTAATGCATGAAGCTCCCTAAGACGCATTCTTTTTACGTTCAACCTACTTTAAGCTATCATCTACTAGAAAATAGACATTATTTTTGATAATACATGCTCATGAATGTATTTCCTTCAGTGTAGGAATAAATCAAAGGCATAAAAGGGTGTAATTATGGTTTAAAGGGATAGAATAAAGAAGGTTGAAAGTGGGACCACAGTTTCCTACCGGTTTAGAGATAATTCTTGTATTTAGAGGTTCCACTGTACATGTAATGATGATTCGCAATCGTTTAACCCTTTAACCCATAGCCTGTTTCTAATGGTTCAGATATGTGACCTATTAAAGCAGGCTGAAAGTAAAGCAGAATGTGCCCTAGGGCACATTCTGCTTTACTTTAAGCCTACTTTAAGTTATTATCTGCTAGTATATAGAAAATATTTCTTATAGTACATATTCATGACAGTATAAAATGGAATTATTTTCTTTGGCGGATGAATAAAATGAATGCGCTAAAAGTCGCTTCTATAAGGGAATGGGTTAAACGAACCTTATATAGGAACATTTTACTGTTATCCGATACGTGTAATTTGATTTAGATTCAACAGAAATCAGATACTTTGCTTGCCAAGTTGGCTAATGTAAATGAGAAGTGTTTTGGTAGATACTAAAGTTATACTTCTGTAACAAAAGTCGGAACGATTAATCAGGTTCTCAGTTTATACATATTAACCTATACATTGCTCCTCCCTATAACGGCCTTCCCAACAACGATTCCCTCCGTACAACAATGAATGCTACCATTCACCAAACAAGCCTGACATGCATGCCTAACGGTATCACTGCAGCAACCTCATCTGCCTTTATGCTTACATTTTTCGTCTGCTGTTTTTCTCAAATTTACATTTTGAAGAAGTATAATGACAAGTTACAAATAGTTTGAACCCAGATCAGACACCGCGTTGTACCTCGTCTGATCTGGATTCAAACTGTTTGCGCAAATAAAACAATCGTCGAAAATATCTTTCAAATGTGTTTTCAATATTTTATTGCATTACTGATATTGCTCTAAACTGTTTCCAATGGAAACATGGCGTTTAAGCAATGCATTTATTGGGAAAGAATATTGACAAGAGCTTTCTGATTTACTTTCAATTGGTTTTAATATGTCACTTGTATTCAATAGCTATGCATAGTTATTTGTGGAACGTAAACATATTTGTGGAGGAGTTGGTTTCGACGTCATGGGGTAGATCGTCTTCTGTGTAGGAAATGGTTATGTTTTTGTCGAACCCCTTCCATGGATAATATGGCCTAATCAGCATTTTATAATAACAAATATGCTCTCTGTCCATTTCAGTTACAATGTGCAACACCAATATCGATATGAGCCAACAACAGATCAACCAGGGGATGCTAGAGCTGGTCATCCGGGACATTGAGAGCACCAATAGCCGGGTATCCTGTGACGTCACAATTGACGCCGGCTACGATAAACACGTCATGTTCTACATTACTGATCTCTACCTTGGTGCTCCAAATGGTTCTTATAGAATAGAAAAAGCCTGCATTGAGCCACGTGACGTCGACGGATACGACCAGAGTAGAATTATGGGTATGTTTAATCATTTTACTTTCGTGACGTCAATTATTTTACAATTGTTGTCTGCTTTAATACGGAAAAAAGGCTTGCCTTTTTTCCGTTCTTAAGTAATGCATGATAAAATCAAAGGTATTCCAATTCTATTCAATCACTGACAGACTTTGAAAAGTGTTTGATTTGCGCGTGAATAATTTCCTCAAAACTAGGCAACTACAAAAACATGGGGGCTGACATCTTGGATGATGACGTCACGGCTTTTGCGAAGAGTTGTGCGTGACGTTTCGGAATTCCCGATTTCGGTGATATTTTAAAACCATTTTAAGAATGAATAACCCACAACACTCACTTGTAATGATTTTCTCCAAATGACAAAATTTCAAACAGTTCAATCATACCCTTTAACGCTAAAAATGAACGTTATTTGCAAAAAGCTACTTCTCAATCGAACCGATAAAAATAACGGATTACCAATACGTCATCAATATAAATAATGACGTCATTATTGGTGGTCATATGACTTCCAAAAATAGTTTCAGATTCCATTATAATACAGGGCTGCCATAAGTTGAAATAAAAAATCCTAAGATTTCCAAATATGCATTTTTCAAGAGCGATTTTACGAATCGTACCTTTACCCCATAGCCGATTTCTAGTTTTGTTGGCATGTGACTACTTAACGCAGACTGGAAGTAAAGCAGAATGCGCCTTATGGCGCATTCTGCTTTACATTCAGCCTGCTTTAAGCTACCATAACCTGGGGAAAAATCCGGAGATTTAGAAAAAATCCGGAGAAATGGCAGCCCTTATAACATAGCTGTATGGAGGAGTTTTAACTTACACGGATGCTTATATATCTATTTGATTATTGGGTGACAACATATATAGATCTTGTCCCAAACAATTTAGGTTTATAATAAAAGTTCGAGTCGGTTGTGTAATCCAGATCTCAGATCTGGAATTCACAACGAACTGATACAAGAGCGATGATCACACACTGGCGATAGATCTATTCCGTTTTCATTAGTACACTTTTGCTTTTTTCCGTCCATAGGCAAAGCCTAAATACATATTATTAGATATATATTCTTTTCAATTTTATGATTTGTTTGCTGCAGAAATAATCGATACATGTACGAGTTCTAAACAGTTTGAGCTTAACGTTGCGTCTGAGCAGGATTTAAACTGTAGTGTTTGCAAATTATTGTTGTTCTCAAATATAGGCAGTGAATGGGTTGATATATATTTTAACCCATTTACGCCCAGTGGATTCTTCCATGTTTATATATTGGATTAGTCCATTTTTTATCAAAGGGATGCCTGGTCAAATTTTTCATTTTCATTTTGTTTTATATTGAAATTCCTATCAGCAAGCAGTGTAGACTCTGATCAGACGCCGCATAATGCGGCGTCTGATCAGAGTTTACACTGTTTGCCTATGTCCCATATAATTATTGGATCGTGGGCACAAATGGGTTAAGAGAAAAAGTGAGTTTGTCAATAATCATAATCCTTTGCCATTACAAAAATAACATGAGTGTGTGTAGAATCTTTATCAAATATAGAATTCCATTGTATCCTCTTGTTTTTCTGCATTACTTCGAGTGCACTAATACATGTAGTCTATATGAAAAAAAATTTGGTCCTGATTAGACACCGAGCTTCTCCGCTTCCAATTAAGATCCGAACTATTTGACATTCATATCGATACTCTTAAATCCAATTGCTTAAAATATAAATGAGAAATGTAAAAGGATGCGACACTTTTTACGTAGATATCTTAGCAGTGAAAGGGGTTTAAATAATGAGACTTAATGCATTTTAAATGGTACACTTATTTGCTTATTGTGACAGAACACACCACATTTAAAGTCTCATATAACATCTACATGCACACCTGAGCTCCATTGTTCGCAGTTCGAGTTACATGAACTTGCATCAAAGATAATTCGCTTTTGCCGAACATATCCTTACTTTAGCGTACAGTGGAGAATGCGTTATTCCTTCCCGTTAAAACCCAATTGAAACGCAGAACTGCAATATTATTATTTATTTGTTTTAAAAAAACTACTTTTGAAAGTTATGACAATTATTTTCTATCTCATTGGCAAACACTTTGGAGCCTGATCAGATGTTGGTTACAGTGGAGAAAACGTTATTCTTTCCCAATAAACGCGTTTACGCTAAAACTATTATTTGCAGTGCAAACAGTTTGGAGCCAGATCAGACGCCGGGTAACCCGGCGTCTGATCAGGCGCCAAACTGTTTTCCACCAAGATAAACATGAATTATCAGAATTGTCAAAAAGTTGTACTTTTCTACGTTTTAGTGCTTTGCGTTTGCGTACGTTTGCGTTTAAACGGGAAAGAATAGCAGATTCTCCACTGTAACTCGGATTCTGCATATTAAAAAGACACAACTTAGATTCGAAACAAATATTCTGTAAATTGTGTCGCTACAGTAGAGAAGACGTTATTCTTCCCCGTTTAACCCTTTCCCTTATAGAAGCGACTTTTAGCGCATTCATTTTATTCATCCGCCAAAGAAAATAGTTCCATTTTATACTGTCATGAATATGTACTATAAGAAATATTTTCTATATACTAGCAGATATTAACTTAAAGTAGGCTAAAAGTAAAGCAGAATGTGCCCTAGGGCACATTCTGCTTTACTTTCAGCCTGCTTTAATAGGTCACATATCCTAAATACTAGAAACAGGCTATGGGTTAAAGGGTTAAACACAAATGATGCAAAATGGATGAACTCTAGTGGACGGAATTGAATATCTAAACTATTAAGATTTGGTGACTTTCTTTGAGCATGTTTTAGACTGATCATTTTATATTCTGTTAATGCCAGTACCACGATAATGCTACAGATTTGCTTTTATTTGAGTATTATCTTTTATTATGTCAAACGCAACGATTGATTTCCAGTCTCTTTCAGGCGTAAACAGACATGTTTATTGAGTACTGGGTTAACGAAGAATACTGATGAGACTCGAACTATGTCTTAAATTAACTTTTGACAGGGTACACATGTAATTTGTATATCTTTCTGGATTTGATTAATCTGCTCATGTTTTTTCGTTTTAAATGCTTTTAAAAACGATTTAAAAGTACATTATCGAGCTATTTATAAACTATGCAAGTCTCCTAAACGGTTCACATTTTTTATGTGCGTTTAATAATCATCAGACCCGAATTACTCGGGTGATCAGGTTCCAAACGGTTGAAACTAGTACTAATGGGAAAACTAAAATGGCTTAACGGTTCAACGTAGATTCTAACATGACACGTGAATTCGTCTCTATAAACAAAGAACAGGTCTATCGTGGTATACCTGAGACGTTATACCACGCTCCTCCCTACCCCGCTCCTCCCGCGGTTATATGACATGACGTGACCTCGTGCGTTCATACGTTATGTTTTTTAAATTTCTTTCGTTATTCATATAGCCCGTAAAGACCATATACTTTTAACCAGTAACGTTACAGTAATTTTCTCATTCTTCTGTCTTGTTTGGTGTAATGTTTGTTCTATGCCAGATTGTGGATCGGTAAATGTAAATTTGCTTATGGGTGTTAGATTCTTGTAATGCCGCGGAAAAAGTTATTCGGTCGAAAAACTTCATCCGCTGAGGAAATAAGTATGGAACATTTGATTTCCTTTCTAATGAATTCTTTAAATCTGGTCATGTTAGAATCGAAATAATCTATGTTCTACCGTTGTGAAACTGTATTTTACAACGGTCGGTCGTTGTGGTGCGCAGGAATTGACCACTCAGACCTTCGGTAGAACATAGATTATTTCTTAAATATATACCTTTTGAAAACCGATCTATGGACAAAAAACGCGAATAAATGACTGTGTAAATCATTTGTAATATACAATCTCACTAAACGTACCGGCGGACGTAGTCTAGGGGAAATGCGCTCGATTACGCATAACGCGGCGTCTGATCTGGGTTGGTTGGAAAGCCGTTGTAGAGAGGGAAGACTGTATTTTACACGACCTCTTAAAATGTATTGCTTATTTCGGAAGTTTTTCAGAAGAGAAGTTTGACTGTAAGAACTGTAGAATTACAGAGGAGAAAACGTTATTCTTTCCCAATAAACGCGTTTACGCTAAAACTATTATTTCCATTGCAAACAGTTTGGAGCCAGATCAGACCCCGGGTAACCCGGCGTCTGATCAGGCTCCAAACTGTTTGCCACCAAGATAAAGATGAATTATCAGAATTGTCAAAAAGTTGTACTTTTCTACGTTTTAGTGCTTTGCGTTTGCGTACGTTTGCGTTTAAACGGGAAAGAATAACATATTCTCCACTGTATGTAGTACAACAGATAAGACGTTACTCTTTCGCGTTTAAACGAACTAAACGGAAAAGCAATGCAATAACATGTAGACAATGACAGACTATTGATGATTCTTCCAATTTATTTTAACATGAGTGTCTAACAATTTTGAGTCTGATATTGATCAGAGCTGGTTTCATTGGAAATAATTGTTTAAGCATAAACACGTCTTTGGGAGGAGAGTGACATCTACTCCACTGTCCAAATTGCATACGACATGATGTGAGTCAGACCATATTTAGTGCCTGAAGGAGTAACCCTTATCATGCTGAATTGCCATCTGCTTCAAATATATCGTATGTGATAGATGTAAAATTAACACAATACAATTGTATTTAAAACGATGTAACTATATACAGTGTATATAAATTACACGGCAGTTTGGATCGAGATCAGACGCCGCGTTACGCGGCGTCTGATCTGGATCCAAACTATTTGCAAATATTAGTCAAGTCAAGGTTTGTATGATATAGGGTTAACCTTTATCGTAGTATGACATAACTATGAAATGAATAACTGCAAGCAAATTTTATCCAGGTCACACGATGAGAAAATCTGGATTGGATCAGGATCCAAAACTATTGGATAATTGTATTTTGTTTTTGTCGAATTAAAAATAAGGCCAGCATATTTCTTTTTTATTTTTGAAGTGGACGATAATCAAGCATGATAGCGGTTAATTCTAGATTACCCGCGCCTTTCGAAGAGTTGTCCTTGATAAGTTCCAGATTAGTTCCTCGTCAATCTAATCATTTTAACGTTAATTGCTACTTAATCAGAGTTCATTAACTATTCAAAAGAAATGTCCTTTGCTGGGTTAAGAAAATTAAACGTGTCCTCTATGACTGGGCAATAGAGCCATCGAAACATTAGAGGCTAGTATATACAAACAGTGATCCCTCCCTACAACGGCCCTCCGAACAACGATTCCCCCCGTGCAACAATGTTTGCCGCTGTTTAATAAACAAGACAATTATGTCCAACCTATTCACTCCTTAAAAAATGTCGTCTGCTGTATATTCTCAAAGTAAGATATTGGACATTTTGACAGAAAAAAAAAATATAATGACGAGTGACAAACAGCTTCAATTATATGACATGGATTCAAGCTTTTTTTGCAAGTGTAAGCCAATTTCTCTCCCATCAACAACTTCCGAACAACACGCACAATCTTTGTCTCACATTGGGTGATGTTGTACAGTGGAGAATCTGTTATTCTTTCCCGTTTAAACGCAAACGTACGCACACGCAAAGTACTAAAACGTAGAAAAGTACAACTTTTTGACAATTCTGATAATTCATCTTTATCTTGGTGGCAAACAGTTTGGAGCCTGATCAGACGCCGGGTTACCCGGCGTCTGATCTGGCTCCAAACTGTTTGCAGTGAAAATAATAGTTTTAGCGTAAACGCGTTTATTGGGAAAGAATAACAGATTCTCCACTGTAGAGAGGGAGCACTGTAGTGGAGAAGACGCCATTCTTCTCCGTTTAACTCTTTCAACCCTACAGCCCTCTGTATAACTGATTATACAGTAGAACCTCTCTATTACGACCACTAAAAAGAAGGCTAATTGTCTGTATAAAATACAGGTGACAGCTTAAAGCAATGTGACAGTGAAACAGAAAGCTCCTATAGGAGCTGTCTGTTTCACTGTAACCTTGCTTTAAGCTGTCACCTGTCTATTATACACTCAATTAGCCTTCGTTTTAGTGGTCGTAATAGCGAGGTTTTACTGTATATGCAAACAGTGTAGACCCTGGCCAGGGTCTGCACTGTTTGGTATTTTCATTCTTTTTTGTTGTCATTACAAAAATACAACAGTAGACTGTTTCTTCAAGCGCAAACGAAACACAAACGCATTACAATAATGTGACGTTTTTGACAATTCTGAATTTTCATTTTAATTTGAAGGGCAAACAGTTTTAAGCCTGATCAGACGCCGGTTTACCCGGCGTCTGGTCTGGCTCCAAACTGTTTGAAATGGAAATAATAGTGTTAGTGTAAACGCTTTAATTTTGAAAGAAAAAATTCTTGTCCACTATATAAACACAGACAACAGGGGGTGTTTTTGGTAGAAGGGAGTAGGGGAGAGCGTCCACTATCTAAATAAATGCATTTCTTCTAACACTTATTACAAACAGTTTGGGGTCAGTCAAGATACTGAGTAACTCGCGTCTGATCAGGATCTTAAACTGTTAGCAGTTCAAAAGACAATGACTTATCAACGTTTTCAATAACCTGCCATTTTTAGTTTAGTTTAAACACATTTTATTCCATAAATATGCTACATAAAAATTATTGTACATAGGTAATAGTTTGACAATATTGGAATAGGATTGTATCAAACCTGCCATTTTTGTACAATTAAGTGCATCGAATTTGCTTTTGCGCTTTGTCTTGTCTGAACGGGAAAGAATAAAGAATCGTATCCAGCTGTAATAATATATATTAAAAAAAGTTTATATAATGTCATAGATGCATACATGTACGTGTATCAGGGAAATGTATGTGTATGGATAACGTTCACACTGTGCATAAAATGACCCTAACATGTCATCTGTTAACTTGAGTTGATTATGATCTGATAATTTCACACAGAGTTGTGATTCAGACCAAGCCTGCATAACCCAGGGACTGGGAGAATCCAATCTGTTTGACATTCCTATAAAGGAGTCAGTCTTAAAGAAATGATAGCATCGCGTTAAAAAAACATGAACCATAACACAGTTTTGAAGTATAAGATTATACAGTTGGGGTGTTGTATGTCCTTATAAACGGACTAACGATAGAAACCTTACGTCCATCGCAAACTATTTAGATCCAGATCAGGATAAATCGGCGTCTGATCCGGCTCCAAATTGTTTGCTACTCAGATTTTAATGAATCACGCAGCGTCTGATCAGGATCCAAGCTGTTTGCAATGTGTTGGCAGTGAAAAAGTTAAACAGGAAAGGACAACGTCTTCTCCACTGTGCTGTAAAATCAGAAAATCATGTTACAGTGGAGAATCTGTTATTCTTTCCCGTTTAAACGCAAACGTACGCAAACGCAAAACACTAAAACGTAGAAAAGTACAACTTTTTGACAATTCTGATAATTCATCTTTATCTTGGTGGCAAACAGTTTGGAGCCTGATCAGACGCCGGGTAACCCGGCGTCTGATCTGGCTCCAAACTGTTTGCAGTGAAAATAATAGTTTTAGCGTAAACGCGTTTATTGGGAAAGAATAACGTTTTCTCCACTGTACAGTAGTAGAATGGTTGCTATAGCGTAGAATTAACAATGTATCGTTCTCTCTGTGGATTTGCGTCTAAAGCATAGAGCCTGGACAACCAATTTGTAACGGAACACGACGCGGTTTCCGCTGGCTTTTCATCGAACATTGATTTCCTTGGACTTAACATTAAAGCTTTCAACGTGGAACAATAAACCAAAGTAAAACTAGTAGTCAATGTCAATTAGGAAAACGATGCTAACAAATTAAATTGGTTTATTCAGAACCAGGATTACAAGAACGGCTCAAGAACGAACTTGTTTAGGCGAAATTGTGTTGAGAAACACATTCGAAGCAACAATAGTTGTATATTTTACCATCTATGTCTGTTAAAAACAGGGCACATTTGAATGGAATTGGAACCGTTCGCATTATTCTGTATCCGAGAAAGTACAAGTTGTAGTTAATTCTCTACATACTCCTCGTGCAGCTATATAGTGAATCTAACACCACCGTGAGTGTCACTAAAAATATCCCACCCGAGTTTTGAAGATATTGTTGGAACACGAGGCTTTGCCGAGTGTTCCAAAAATATCTTCAAACGAGGGTGGGATATTCATCTGACACTCAACTGTGGTGTTAGATTTATTTTCTCACCTCGCCAACCCTAAAAACGCGTTTAACTTGCTATACAGTGGCGAGTTGTATTTTAATGCGCTAATGCATGCATGACGACGTCATGACGACGTCATAACAACGGCAATAACAACCAATCATAAATAGTTCGGCTTGTCTGTCCGGACAGATATACACATTATCAGTTGACAGTGCGATACAGAGTGATGTATTTAGCTCGAGACGATTTTGGCGGAAATAGCCGATCTGACGAGCGCCTTGGCGCGAGTCTGATCGGTTGTTTCCGCCAAAAACGTCGAAATCCCAAAAACGTTGAGAGCTATATGCAACACTCTGTAGCACACTGCCAACTGGTGGTGTGTTTATGATATGCCTTGAATACACACCAGAAACAATTAAATAGTTGTTTATATCATTTTAAAGCCAAAATTTATTAGTTATTTGAAGCAGAACAAGATATTTTGTTTGCCACAATGAATAACACGTACGTAAATGACGTCACGTTAAATCGAAAGCGAGGTCAGAGTAAAATACAAAGTGGCTGATACAAGGTGGCTGATACAGACTCTTGGATTTTACTGTGCAAATACACGCGGAAACGCTCGATATCATACAAAAGCATATAAAAGGTTATCTCACACCCCCTAGATTTCGGGATACCTCTGTCCGAGAGGTGAGAAATAATGAATGTACACACAGGGCCCATAAGACATGTGGCTGCTGAAATGGACGACAACAGTCGTGCAGAAAACTTCTAAAGGCGTTTCCTGCATTTCTATTGTGTAGCATGACTTGAACGACTGCCTATTCAACGTCACTTAACCCTTTCATGATCGAGAGGTTTTTACCGCTTCACCGTTTCATTATCGTCTACTTCAATTTTGTTGTCTGCAATGTCGTTGAAAAGTAAGGCAGTATTACTGACGACGAGTGTCAAACAGTTTTGATCCTAATCAGACGCCACGTGACGCGGCGTCTGATTAAGATCCAAACTGTTTGCAAACGCGCTTTTAAGCGTCATTGAGAGTTAACCCTTTCCCCCTTAAAATCGACTTTTAGCGTATTTAATTTATTCCTCCGCTGAAGAAAATAGTTCCAGTTTATACCCTCATGAACAATTACCATTACAAATATTTTATATAGCCTAGCAGATTTTAGCTTAAAGCAGGCTGAAAGTAAAGCAGAAAGTGCCTGAAGGCACATTCTGCTTTTCTTTCAACCTGCTTTAAGTGGTCATCTGTCCTCAATACTAGAAACAAGCTATGAGGTAAAGGGTTAACAGGTTAAATGACTGCTTAACATCACTTACGGGGAAACCTCTTTAAACACATAACCTTTTTACTCGATCCGAAAGTGTTTGAATTCAATTGGTGTCACTGTGTATTTTTGTACAGTCTTGTGTCGGAGAATGGAAGCAATACAGTATGTAATTAGAATGATATTACAGTGCTCCCTACCTATAACGGTTCTTCCGAACAACGATTCCCCCCTAACAACAACGAGTGCCGCTAATCCCAAAAACATAACAATTATGCCTTACCCTTTCACTGCTGTGATATCGTCTGCTTCTTTGCTTGAGATTGTCTGCTGTTTTTCTCATAGTTACATATTGGCCATTTTGCATAAATAGTATGACGAGGGACAAATAGTTTGAATGCGTGACGCGGAGTCTGATCTGCATTCAAAATAAGTGCACTCTAATGGTACATGTATTCGTTTTCCCTCCTTATAAAAGTTCCCTCCGAACAACACACACGATAGATGTTGTTGTAGATCTCTAAAGGGAGCACTGTGTTCTTAACCATCGAAATATAATATTACTAGGGAAAGGGCCGAATAGGGAAGTTTGCAGAACGTGTGGCCCAATCCCTTAACCTGTAAAAATCGGAAATAAAATATGTTTAAACTAATCACATAACTTGCGGTCTGGCAGTGATACAAAGCCATTATATAAATATCGTAAACAACTTGTGGAATATCGTTTTGGGGGTTCCGGCCAAACCTTTTCGTCTACAAGCGCTGCATGTAGCAGGGCACCAAATGACGTCATTTGCGATGACGTTACCGTAAACAACGGCAGGTTTTGGCGGAAAATCTTTATAGTAGAAAGACTACAAACTACGGCTTCGATCGATTTAATCGGTGTTTAAAATTGTTATGTGTTAAACAGAAACTCTTATTCGTGCCCATTACTGATCATTTTTAATTAACTCGTTGACTAAAATCCATATGACGCTTTCCAGGGCTCGCGTCATATTGTTTTAGTCAACTCGTTTATTAAAAATGATAAATAATGAGGACTCATGTAAAGTCCTCTATATATCGAACCAACACGCAACTATAGGTGAAATAAAATATGAAAAAAAAAACCTATAAGGAATAAAGCGTTTTAGACTACTCTGATATCATTCTCAAGCTTCAAATATCAAGCCAAATAAAAGATAGGGAACAATCGCAGATTCATCTCAAATGCTTTTTATTCATTGACCCAGTTCTTGCAGTAAAGACTGTTTGGTGGGAATCATTGTTTGTGACGTAACTCGTTGAACATTTTATTACGTGAACACATTTATTTACTGTTTAATTCGTATCACGCTAAACTATTGTCTACCATAAAAGGCGCCGTCTGCAAAATACATGTATAACTGAAACATATTTAGTTTAAAAGTATGTTATGTGTCACCAATGAAACACCAAGAGTGCCACCAGACACTGATCAGACTCCGGCCGGGCTTTTTGTTCTCCATTTAATTGCAATGCGTTGGCATTTGAGTCCTGTCATGACAAACCTGCCTTATTGCATTGCAACATTGTACAGACCAACCACCGTTGTCATCCCATGCTCTGCATTTGAGTTTGTTATTCACTGCTAAATACTGTATATAACTTATAATACAGCTATATTAAATGCTTAAGAGGCATGTGGGTGTCAAGTAGGGTAGATAATGCCAGTTGGCTTTGATCTACACTGTCTGCAATGAAATAAGACAGGTTTCCTTACTGACAAGGCCTAAACAAAAGAAACGAAGACAGGTACGAATCAGGGGCCCGTTTCATAAAACTTCGTATGACAAAAACGGTCGTAAGTCAAAACTTTAAAAAACATTTAACTTCTGATTTCTCTATCTAATCCTGTATTGTGACATCTTTTTGGAATCGTCTTTTCAAGACGATTCCAAAGAGATGTCACAAGACATGCTTAGATGAACAAATAAATAATAATTTAGACTTTTATAGTCTGACTTACGACAACATTTGTCGTACCAAGTTTTATGAAACGGGCCCCAGTTTCCTTTAACGAGAACGAATTACGTCTTCTCCGTTGTAACCTTGATGTACTGCGTTAAACATTTCAGTCGTGACACACGAATTTAACGTATCGTTTTCCCGAACTGCCTAAACAGAAAATTATTGCCCATAGATTTCAGATCGCCTCGTCATCTTTAAACTTGCTACCGCCAAATGTTATTGCAATTTGATATAAGACGCCGTGTTATCTGGTTAACCAGGCGTCTGATCTAGCTTCAAACATTTTCAAACTGCAGTGAAACCTCTCTATTACGACCACTTACAGTGGAGAATATGTTATTCTTTCCCGTTTAAACGCAAACGTACGCAAACGCAAAACACTAAAACGTAGAAAATAACAACTTTTGGACAATTCTGATAATTCTTGTTTATCTTGGTGGCAAACAGTTTGGAGCCTGATTAGACGCCGGGTTACCCGGCGTCTGATCTGGCTCCAAACTGTTTGCACTGCAAATAATAGTTTTAGCTCAAACGCGTTTATTGTAAACAGAAGGCTTATTGATTGTATTATAGCCTGGTGACAACTTACAGCAAGGTGACATAAAAACAGAAAGTTCCTAAAGGATATTTCTGTTTATTGTCACCTTGCTGTAAGCAGTCATCTATTTTGAAAACTAAAAATACACACAATTTAGTGTGTTTTACTGTAACATCTATTCAATTGATGCGTAAGTGCTTACCAAAATTAACCGACGCAAATACAAAACCAGATATCAACCTCAACTTTAACATATTACTAAGACCTCAGTTTAAACACACTGACTTTTATTTCAAAATGTCTTATCTAACAACAGCACAGAACTATCGGAATTCCAGTAATATTTGCGACGCAATTTGTAGCTAAAAACCTTTCCGCAATATATCAAAAATATTCTTGTCATTTTTGTTAGACTGTCCTGATTGTATATTTTATTTATAGCTGTATAAGACTTATGAGAATTGAAAATAGCTGCATAAATTGTACGAAAGCAGTAGTTTTACATGCGATTTGTCATTTGTTCAAGTAGTAAAATTGCTTACAAGCGTCTGTATTATATGGTTTGAACAGTGAGTGACGTACTCAATCCAATAAGTTGAATGCTTTTGTGCTGAAACAATTATGTCTGCTGCTGAAAATATACAGTCTGATCGGACGCCGGGTAACTCCAAACTGTTTACCATCGCATTATTACTGTTTCACGGTAGACCTATCTCACTTCAAAATGTACATTTACGGACACTCAATATTAAGCCAATTACGCCTGGGAATTGCACTGAATTTTCCCTATATGCATGCTGGAAGATCTCATTAAAGATGCAAAGGTGTCATATAAGAACATAACAACATTTGTCCATACAACAGATCATTTATATAAAATATCAGACATTTACTCTTGCAAGACGCCGTAAATTGCAGCGTCTTATAAGTCTATTTGTGTGGACAGTAGGCATGGAACGATTAAGCTGACAAATATGAGCCTGTGTCATGAGAAAAATTGCAAACAGTGTTGATTAAGGACAGCCGCCGCGACATAGACGCGGTGGCTGGTCTTGGTCTACATTGTTTAACACCCAAATGTATATAGAGTATTTTATGTAGCTGTGTTATATACAGCGTTTAGCACTAAATACCAAACGCAGATACGTCGTACAGGGCCTGTGGTGACAACGTTGTTTGTGATGTATACATGTACATTGTAATTGGGAAATGCAATAAGGCTTGTCTTTGCCATGTTACTACCCTCATGTCTATTAACATTCACTGCTGAGAACAATGTTAACTTTCGTTTGATTCCAATACTGCAATACTCATCAATTACGATCACTGGAAGGAAGACTGCTTCTGAGTGTTAAAGAAAGGCCACAACTTGAAGTGAGATACGAGAAAAGCAGATCACTATTAGTTTCTTTATGCTCCATACATGTGCATCAGAAATCGTTTATACCAGCATCATCTAGAGTTCATAAAAAGAATGTTATAATCTTCAATGTTTTCCATTTATGTATTTTAGTAGAAAACAAAACATTTTGATATGTAGAAAAAACACTTTACAAAACAGTCTTTTTGAAATAGCATTTCTTGGAATTGTCAATAAAGCTACAACCGTGTTGGGGAACGTTGACTTGTTTTCATTGTTACAGAGAAATTCTCGGTAATGTTGGATTTATTTCGTTAAATCCAAATTTCGTTATAACAGATTCATTTACAATATTTTTTACTAAATGCTCATGACCTACTCTTTTGTTGTTTGACTTTATCAAACATTCGTTATATAAGATCCCTTTTACTATACGTTAACTAACTGTATAGTTTTTCCAGATTTAACCTTTTCCCCACCGATCGCAAACTCTTTGGTATTTACAAACAGTTTAGATTAAGATCAGACGCCGCGTGTTAATGTTTCATTAACGACACTACATACACCTGATATTCACAAAATTTGGAGACGACAATTCCAAATCCGACGGTATTTTGAACGGATAAGGGTTGTAACATTTTGCCGAAGAAACTTGGTAGCGTAAGGGCTAGATGTGCTATTTCTAGCGCTAAACAATATGAAATCTTAGGATTTTTATGAGCGATTTATGGTATCCCCGAAATGTGATCCGTTAAAAATTTGCGAACGGCATAAGGACTTATCTCAAATGCTTAATAAGAACGAGTTTAGAAATATTAAATATGAGAACGCTGAATTTGGTTTACCCTGTCTGCTTTCTATCTGATAATCTCTCTTTTTGTACCGACTACTTTGACATGACATTTATCGTACTTTTTATTTCAGATATGCGACGATCTAGTATTTGCTCAAAGACGGAGGTAGAACTTGGGTCACGTGTCTACGCAACTAAAGGGAACGGATTGTCTATACGTTTTTACAGAAATCGTGGCTTCAACATAAGGGCATATCTCAAAGTCGTGTTTACGGCATTTAGACTAGGTGAGTACTAATTAGTATTTTATTTGTTTGAGTAAAAACTACTTCTATATATGTATTGACATATTGTCCAAATAATATGGTGTGATAATATCGAAAGAGATCCGAAGCCGGTACACAAATATCCCTCAAGGCATTATGCAAAGACATTTAATACTCAAGCGTAAAGAAGAGAGATGCTAAATGTAATAAAACATACATAAATATCAATTCATTTCAATTTTTAGCTGCATTTGAGGTAATATTTAACAACCGTTAATTTTCTAAAAGCATCTGAACTACCTAAAGCCCGATATCTGCTTAATGAGGGATGCATTGCAACAAACTCCTATGGGACTGTGATATGTTTATCCTTTATTCTGCACATCTGTATTATATGTTTCATTCATGGACCTTTGATATGCTCTTAACTTAATCACTGTTTAACCCTATACACTGATGATTTGCAAACAGTTTGGATCCTGATTAGACGCCGCGTATCAGGATCCAAACTGTTTGACACTCACATCGATATAACATTAATCAATTCACGTTGAAACGTTGAACCCAAACATGAAAAATAAAGCATTAATCAATTCACGTTGAAACGTTGAACCCAAACATGAAAAATAAAGCAGACGACAATTGATTAAAACATATGACGTCATAACAGTGAATGGGGTTAAAGCATTTCACTGAATTTTCCACAATGGTTGATTTTAAAACTTGTTTTAACATTTGGCATTAAACGTACTACATTTCCACGCTAGGATGATGCAATTAAGATACAACATGCTGAACAGGAAATGGAAATTGATGAGCATAATTGTCGCCCGTAGCATGATTAGATCATCAACGATAATGGCAAAGAAATTATTGAATTCAATCAGCAAGCGGAAATTCAAACTTCTATTCCGTTAGTTATTTTTAATGACCGGCCCACGTACCATTTTACTCTATAGGGAATCAGCAACATGATTTGAAATTCCTCAATAATCCTTGAATCAGTGAAAGTATGTTACCGAAGTTTAAAGAGACTGAAAACCAAGTGATAGCATCTATATTTCTTAGAACAGGACAATACTCAAGTAAAAGCAAATGTTGCATTATCCTGCACATAGAATAACAAAAAACATTGTCGATATAATGATCATTCTCAATCAAAAAATGTCTCAACTTCATCTAGTAGAGTTTTGAAGTTCGCATATGTTATAAATAGAATAAATAGGCCGCCGTGTGATAATCGCCCATATTTGAGGGCATATTTTGCTTTGCTTTATGCGCTCGGGGTCGACTCCTGAAGCCGATCTCATTATTTGTTCTCTTTGAAATGTAGTTACTATATAAATTAGTGTCCTAAAACTATTTTTATGTTTTATATAAGCTCCTGATATCCTTTAACAAAATTTGTTTTGGTCAAATCTGGTTTTCAATATCTCTTAAACCGATCATAGCAAACATTAATTGCACTTGTGACTTTTTGTACACTTACATAAACGTTTTTATTTTGCAATGAATACGTTTGACTAAAATAAACATGAAGCTCATCAAAACTTGCTTCGTATTATTTTAGTTTACTCATTTATAAAAATGATAATTGCGCGACTATTATCAACGTTGATTCAACGTTGTCATTAGATTTTCTAAATTGAATTTATTTTAACGATAAATCATAGTTGACGTGTTTAAACATTAAACACTGCGATGTAATTAATCAGAAATTTCAATTTCAGTATGTTTTAATTTTTTATCTACGACCATTATAAACGTTGATTCAACGTTGATTCAACGTTGGCTTTAAATTGGCTACCGATGGATGGTCGTCCATGCTTGAAATCAGGTTGATCAACGTTACGACGGAAAATCAACGTTGATTCAACGTTGAAACAACGTTGTGTGCCTGCTGGGAAGTAATGAGCACAACATGTAAGATTCTCTATATACAGAAAAACATTTCTAAAAACGCCCAGTAAAAAGTAGGCTAATTGCTTGAATAAATACAAGTAACAGCTTAAAGCAAGGTGACAGTAAAACAGAAAGCTCTTAAAGGAGCTTTCCGTTTTACTGTTTCCTTGTTTTAAGAAGTCACTTAATTTAAACACCTAGTATTTAACTCAATTTAGATATCGTAATAGAGAGGTCTTACTGACTGTTTTTTTTCTTCACATAGGTTCATGTCGTACAACGGAACGAAAATGTCGGAATGACCGCTGCATAGCCCACGATATAGTTTGTAATGACCACAACCCCTGTGGGGACCACTCGGACTGCCCGACCGGCCTCGAACATCTGTCCAGTTGGGCAATGAGTGGTATTGTCATACTTGCAATTCTCGCTGGAGGTATAATCATAATCATGGCTACAGTTTGTTTACAGAGGACAAGCAGCAAGCAAAGTGACTGGGTAAGAACAAGACGTTTATGTGTCTGTGAGTGTGTTATGTGACTACCGTGTTCACGTTTAACTATTTCACTGCCAAGTTTTATCGGCTGCTTTAACCCAGTACCCCATAGCCCGCTTCAAGTTACGAAGATAGGTGACCACTTAAAGCAGGTCGACAGTAAAGCATAATGTGCCTTAAGACACATTCTGCTTTACTTACAGCCTGCTATAAGCTATCTTCCGTTAGAATATAGAAAAAAACCATTTTCACGATACATGTACATATCAATGACTGTACCAATTAGGACTATTGTCTTCAGTGGAGGAATAAATTGAAGGTGCCAAAAAGAGTTTTTAGTGTGTATTGGGTTAACCCCCTTAACGTCAAAACATCGTCTACATTGGTAGTGTCGTCTGCAATATTATTTAAAGTCAGATCTAGGGTTGTCTTGACTGAAGAAATATCGATACGAGTGGCAAACACTTGGGATCCACATTGTGTGCAAAGTCGCCTTTGGCCACGTTGATAGTGTAATACAGAGCACCAGATAAGCTTAGTTTTTCAAAACCTAAAATCTTTATTTCTGAATTAAACCCTATGGTGTCACTACTCATTAGAATCGTCTCTTCGAGACGATTCTAATGAGTAGTAACACAATAGGATTTGGTGCTAAAAATAGTGAGAAAATGTTGGATTTGTTGAAAAAACTACCTCTTATCTGGAGCCCTGGTAATAGGTTAAATGGAAATGAAACACATTGCAATAAAATATATATAATGATCATTGTTTCTTCGCAGTTTATCAGATTTTGAGATTTTCACCACTTTTTTTAAACAAACTTTAATACAACGATTAGCAGCATGCACATGGTCTTACTTATGTATATAAATTGTAATATTAGTCATTAATGAATTGAATAAATTCTATATTTGATCTGTGATAGTCTCCTATAATTCTTAGAAAGAATAGCTGTGTACGCCAATAAACGTCATAGTTCCTGTATATATGATGTTTGCTAATAGTTATGTATGTACACAGATGAGACTTAAATAAAGACAGTTTGAAGCCGGATCAGACGACGGTTTTGAGACGTCTTATCTGGCTTCAAACTGTTTGCATTTGATGTGTTTGTCAAATAGTCTTGTCCATGATCATTGCGCAGGTGATTAATTATTTACCTTAACTTATTGTATACGTGCTAATCCTGAGGTATAATAATAGTACTAATACATCATAAATTCGATTTACAATGTATTTCCAAATGAATAAAGTGTATACTTTTGTCTTCTTCTCTTTGAAAACCGTGAACTCTCAAAAGACGGGGTCTTATTTTGGTGGAGTTTGATGTATTACGTATTTGTGATAAATAGATTTAATGAACATGTTTTCTTATTTCAGGATGACTTGTCAACAACAATGGTAGGAGTACGAACCGAAAACAATGTAGAACTCACTGACGTTATAGCAACAACAACAGAAAGACGAATACATAATAGCAGAAATGACGACTTCGGTGGAAACGCAAGAGTAAAGCCAGAATCAGTACCTTTATTTAACGGCACAAGTGCCAGATTAAAAGACATGAGGATAAGTCTAGAGAGAGATAACGATAACTTAATAGAATCCGATACATGTCCAATAATGTATCCGCTTAACGTAAATGATTCTACTTTAAATACACCATTTGACAGTTTTGAAACCGCTGAAAGATCTTCTGAAACAGCAACCACCACTGTGTCTTCTCATAATCTCAGTCATACAGACGCTCTTGAAAACAATGCAATGCTTGTTCCAGAAGTCGCGTCAACCTTTCACCCACGGCGTACACCAGACGCTTTCAGTACGTCAGACAATTCAATCGTGCTAACCGACAGTGATAGTGGGAATGAACACGAAAAGACACGCTTGACAATTAGGGACAACGCTAAACCTGACAAGGCGTCTAAATCTCAGAAATTTCTGTCGCAAACAAACGGATTATTGCAACAGCATGCCAACCCAGGCAAACAACATGGAAACAATGTATTCAGCGATTTTAAGCCAACCCCTCCGCCCTATGGTTTTGTTTTTACTTAAGAAACCTTCATGTCCAACTATTACCATTATGATTTACAAGTATTGAAACCTCAAAACGCTTGACTTGTTAATATTAGCACACTTGGTTTTGGTGTGTAACGTTTATGCATGTTAACCCTTATCGTGCTAAGCTCTACTTTGTTAACATTTGCAAACAGTTTGGATCCAGATCAGACGCCGCGTAACGCGGCGTCTGATCTGGAGCCAAACTGTTTGTCACTAATGTTCAACTTGTTTTCAGTTTCTAAAGATATAACAACTCATTTTATTATTTTTTGTCGCAGACGATATATTTGAAGCAGACGACAATTCAGCATGATATGGAATAAGGCAAGATGAACGTAATGCAAAAGTTTCTGTATGGGGGATTTGCCGTGCTTTTAATCTACATTGTATTTCTTTTTTTTATCACTTATATATTTTTTATATTTTTATTTTGAATATTGTGCGTTGACGATAAAGTATTATTATATTATTATTATATATACGTTAAGCTTTAATTCAATGACTGTGTCCTTTGCACTGTCACGTGGTTTGAAATAATAGTACATGTACATCTCACTTTCATTGAGTTTTTTTTTTGTTTTGTTTTTGATTTTACGTCGCTTTCAACAGTATTTCAGTCATATCGCGACGTCCAGCTAATTATAGGTGGAGGAAGACCCCAGAAGTCCTTTATGCACTGTTTCAGGCACAAATCGGCAACTGGGTAGAACCACCGACCTTCCGCAAGCCAGCTTGAAGGCTTCCCCACATGAAAAATCCGAACGACCCTACTGGGATTCGAACTCACAGCGGTGAGGAGCTTAGTGATGTAAGTCACAGTGACTATACCACTAGGCCACGGACCCCCCCCCCCCCCCCCCCCCCCACACACACACACACTTTCATTGAGGCATTTGTCTCACTTTCATTGAGGCATTTGCCTTACTTGCAGTTTCCTTTAACTCATTATCCCTAAATCTTCCAATTGACAATTCCAGTTTACAATAAAGGCTGGTCCAGTTTAGAAAATTTAGGGTTGTTTTTGTAATAAATTGCAAAATGGCAAACAGTGAAGTGCAATTCATTTGGATCTAGTTCAGAGGCCGATGTATTTGGCATCTGGTGCGAAACTGAACTGTTTGACATTCGTGATAATCGTATGTTTGAAAAGTAATATATATGCCAATAAGGCTGAAAACAATTTGGACGAGTTGAAGTCTTCCAAAGTGGTAAAGGCAGGATAAAGTTCGATACTTCCAGGAGTTAACTGAATATCAAAGTGCTATTTTAACCATGTCTGGACAAAACACACCTTCACTTGGTAAATAGTGACAATATTGATCAGACACCGCGTTGTATGGTCAGTGTCTATACTGTTTGCCAAGACCACTGCGTTTAAAGCAATTGATTTCCTGTCATTTCAAAATAAAGTAGAACCTCTCTATTACGACCATTAAAAAGAATGCTAATTGTCTGTATAAAAGACAGGTGTTAGCTTAAAGCAATGTGAAAGTGAAACAGAAAGCTCCTCAGGAGCTTTCTGTTTCACTTTCAAATTGCTTTAAGCAGTCACATGTCTTAAACGACTTATATTTGACGCTCCTGTAGGAGCTTTCTGTTTCTGTTTCATATTACTTTAAACAGTCACTTGTCTTAAATGACTTGTATTTGACACAGCTTAGTGGTCGTAATAGAGACGTTCTACTGTATGCTGTCCCTAATGAGATACACTATTCCCTCTCTACAACAATATCCAAGAGGTGACAAAGAGCGTGTGTGTTGTTCGGAGAGAGTTCTGATAGGTAAAAATTTGGCTTACATTTGCAAACAGCTTGAATCTAGATCAAACGCCGCGTCACGTGGGTTCTGATCTGGATTCAAGCCGTTTGTCATTCGTCATTATGACTGTGTCTGTCAAATTTTTCCAATATATGACTTTGAGAAAAGCAGCAGACTACAATTTAAGCAGACGATATTACAGTCTAGCAAATTTCTTGTTGTTTTGAGAGAGTACGGTATCGTATTTCCTAGTGACATCTGAGTAAGGTTTACATAATTAAAGTGTCCAAGGAGTTCACGACTCATCAAGCTTGCTGGAAAATAGAAAAGTCTATATATATTTATCCCATGCTTCATTGTCAGTGACATACCCTCATGATATTGCTGTCAATGTGTGTGATCTTGTATGCCGAGAGTAAATATGAAATGAACGACCGTGTTACTGTTGATGAGTTACCATCCCAATTGTTCTTTAATCAGATACAATAAAACAACCAGCATTTCAAACTTCATTTGACCCACTACCCCATAGATTGTTTCCAGTTTTGAAGGCAGATGGTAGCTTAAAGCAGACTACAAGTACATGTAAAGCAGAATGCAACTGCATTCTGCTTTACTTTCAGAATGCTTTTAAGCTTCCATCTGCTAGGATAAAGCAACTCTTTCTTATGCTGCATATGTCTGACTGAATAAATTGGAACTATTTTCTGCTGTGGAGGAATTAATTAAAGACATAAAACGGCGTATTTATGGGGTTATGGGTTAAACTTGCATGTACTACAATTTTCACTGAATATCATTTTGTCGAACTTGCTTAAGGTGAAAATACCTGTATTGCAACTTAAAACCTGCACAACGTTCCACTTTATTAGACCGAGTCTGCAAGCGTTCTTATTTGTTTTTTCCTATATATTTGCTACATCTTCCTTTATCTAGAACTCAGCTTCCTTTTAATTCTGAAACACGGGTATGTTCGACTCAAACGTCTTCGATATAATTATAAATGTTAGTCTCTATTTATTCATTCCAATTTGATGAATAAACACTTTATCAAAAGGCACGTTTAAATGCAGCAAACCTATTAACCTAAAACATATAGAACAACACAGGTTTTAAATATTTTAAAAGCCTTTGTTAATGCAGTAAGAAAAATACCCCTTTCACTGCCAATGACGCCTAAATACACCTTTGCAAACAGTTTGGATCCATATCAGAAACCACGTAACGCGGCATCTGATCAAGATCAAACTGTGCGCAACAAATCATTGTTCTCGAGGTAAGGCGGTGAAGGGGCTGTGTTGCCATCTGCATATACCAGAACATAACATAACAGAATATATTCTTTATTAAACTGAAATTATACAATTTTCTACGGAAGCCGGAAATTGCCATTTTTACAATTTTTAAAAAAAAAATTATCTTGAAAATTCAACATACTATCTTGAAAATTCAAGATAGTAACTTGAATTTCCAACATAATAGAGCTGGAATAAATCTGTTGTACGGAAGGTGGATAGTGCCACTTTAAGAATTCATAGTAGGCTGAGTCTCGTAAAAATATACAAAGAGGAAATTATTAAAGGCGTTTATATAAGGTCAAAGGGTTAAAATACAGATTAAAGAGAAAAAGTTTAATTTATTTCTAACTCAGCTGATTACAGCTCATGTTGAGGTTTTGTGATCCCTGGAATGTCCTTTGTGCATCGTACATCTTTCGTCAATATTCTTAGCTCACCTGAGCTTATGTTCCGCATCTTGAAAATTCAAGATACTATCTTGAAAATTCAAGATAATATCTTGAATTTTCAACATACTAACTTGAAAATTCAAGATAGTATGTTGAATTTTCAAGATAGTATGTTGAATTTTCAAGATAGTATCTTGAAAATTCAAGTTATTATCTTGAAAATTCAAGATATTATCTTGAATATTCAAGATACTATCTTGAAAATTCAACATACTATCTTGAAAATTCAAGATAATATCTTGAATTTTCAACATACTAACTTGAAAATTCAAGATAGTATGTTGAATTTTCAAGATAGTATGTTGAATTTTCAAGATAGTATCTTGAAAATTCAAGTTATTATCTTGAATATTCAAGATACTATCTTGAGTTTTCAAGTTAGTATGTTGAAAATTCAAGATACTATTTTGAATTTTCAAGTTATTATCTTGAATATTCAAGATAGTATGTTGAAAATTCAAGATACTATCTTGAATTTTCAAGATAGTATCTTGAATTTTCAAGATAATAACTTGAATTTTCAAGATAAAAAAAAATAAACGAGAAACCGCCAGTGTCGGTATTGCCGGATTGTCTGCACTTTTGCTTTGTATATATATATATATATGTATAATATAGTTACCCATGGCATGTGATGATGACTTCACTACAACTGCACATGCCAAATTTGGTTGATGTAGGACTTAAATTTGACTAAAACTGACACTAACAAAAAGGTAAACCAAGACGCAAACGAAAAGGTTTACCAAGAATTCTCTAAGTCATTCGACCTTGAAATCTAGGTCACAGTGACCTAGTTACCCATTGCATGTGATGATGACCTCACTATAACTGTACATGCCAAATTTGGTTGCTGTAGGACTTAAACTTTGACTAAAACTGACACTAACAAAAAGGTAAACCAAGACGCAAACGAAAAGGTTAACCAAGAATTCTCTAAGTCATTCGACCTTGAAGTGTAGGTCACAGTGACCTAGTTACCCATGGCATGTGATGATGACCTCACTACAACTGTGTATGCCAAATTTGGTTGCTATAGGACTTAAACTTTGACTAAAACTGACACTAACAAAAAGGTAAACCAAGACGCAAACGAAAAGGTTTACCAAGAATCTCTAAGTCATTGGACCGTGAAATCTAGGTCACAGTGACCTTGTTACCCACAGCATGTGATGATGACCTCACTATAACTGTACATGCCAAATTTGGTTGCTGTAAGACTTAAGCTTTTGCTAAAACTGACACTAACAAAAAGGTCAACCAAAGTGAGGACGGACGGACAGACAGACATACAGACGGACGGACGGCATTCGCCAATCTATAGACCGCATTTTCAATCCGGCCAAAAATTGTAAAAGTGGCACTATCCGGCTTCCGTAGTTTTCTGACTTTACAGAAAACATAGTACAAACTTATTTAATTACATGTCAAATAGAACTGTAAATACAAATGTAATAACTTATTCTAGAGAGCTAATGATTTATATGAGAAACTATTTCATTACCATTGAAACATCAGAACTAACCTTGTTTTAAAAGTGTGGTACACAGTTTGGATTCTGATCAGGCACCGCGCTACCGGGTGTCAGGGCCCCGTTTCATAAAACATCTTAAGACAAATATTGTCGTAAGACAAAATTTTAAAATACATTTAATCTCGGATTTTTCTATCTAATCCTGTCTTGTGACATCACTTTGGAATCGTCATTTTAACATTAGATGGAGAAAAAAAAATAATTGAGAGTTTTATAATCTGACTTACGAAAACATTTGTCGTACGAAGTTTTATGAAACGGGCCCCTGGTCTGTATACTACAGTGGATAATCTGTTATTCTTTCCCAATAAACGCGTTTACGCTAAAACTATTATTTGCAGTGCAAACAGTTTGGAGCCAGATCAGACGCCGGGTAACCCGGCGTCTGATCAGGCTCCAAACTGTTTGCCACCAAGATAAACATGAATTATCATAATTGTCCAAAAGTTGTACTTTTCTACGTTTTAGTGCTTTGCGTTTGCGTACGTTTGCGTTTACAAGGGAAAGAATAACAGATTCTCCACTGTATCTGTTTGCAAATGCAAATGTTATCAAGCCTAATTCTAAAAGGTAAAGCAAACTTATAAATGCCAAACAGTTTGGATTCTGATTATACACCGTGGTACCCGGCGTCAGATCCAAGACCCAACTGTTTGTGAATTTGATGTTGTCAAGTCTGGTACTGAAGGGTTAATATGTGGATATTTAAGAAATGAATTGATTTTTTCGGCGTTCAAGCGCAATGCACGACAGAAAATTATCGGTAAATATCATAGCGCGATTCATGGCCGATAAATTTCTGTCGTTCATTTCGCTTGAACGCCGAAAAAATATGTTCATTTCTTATATTTACAATGTATTTGCTGTAATTTCTAATATTATATTAACATTTTGTAAGTATGCATGTATGTTTAATACATATTAGAGGTTGATAACACGAATAATGTGTACCCTATCAGGAACAGCCTTAACCGAAAAACTGTAACTGCGTACATTATAAAGATATATATATACATTCGAAAACAAAACATAAGTTCCATTGTTTACATTCTAAGAGCAACAACTTTTACAGTTTGGCGCGAAAATACCGATTTGACGTCATTGGAAGTGACCTTATTTTCAATGTAGGATAAATATATCGGGATTTGTTTAGCATAAAGGAATGCAGACAGAAGTTGTTTATAAGGTATGTTTATTTTCTTGCAATTTATCTCATTAATAAAGAAGAATATTAGTCGGGAATCATGGTTTCCACTAATAGGAAGGCATAGATCGGTTAATAACACTTTCTGAAAAATTCCGCCAAATGTTTGCTGTCCCAAGTTCCAAAGATTAATTCGCAAATGAAAACTACATATGCCCCGCCTCCTCTTCGAAACTCTTCCACAAGTCCCGCCGTCTCGAGAAATGGTGTTTATACGAAATGAACACCCTTTTTGTCAGTGAAATTGAATGGGGCGAATGTAAATATTTATTGTTAAGGAGGAGGGACAGAAATTGAGCCCATTATGACATCACATTCTAAAGGTCGATTCAAATTTATGATTTACAAAACCGTTTATATTCTAGTCATGCATGTGATCGGGATACCAGCTGTTTGCGATTGTAAATGATGCCTATTATACCATTGTTATTGAGATTTATCTCAAGTGATCGTAAATGTAATATAGGGTTTTTACCATATACAGTGGAGAATCTGTTATTCTTTCCCGTTTAAACGAAACGAAACGCAAACGCAAAACACTAAAACGTAGAAAAGTAAAATTTTGATAATTCATCTTTATTTTGGTGGCAAACAGTTTTGAGCCTAATCAGACGCCGGGTTACCCGGCGTCTGATCTGGCTCAAAACTGTTTGCAGTGAAAATAATAGTTTTAGCGTAAACGCGTTTATTGGGAAAGAATAACAGATTCTCCACTGTATATAGTACATGTATACGTACCGATCTCACGCATGTACGTCCTACATCAACAATAATTACTGAAATGATTAATTAAGCGTACACGCGTGTATAGAAAATTTATATCCGAGCAAGGTAAAGATAATGACTATGTTTTTTAGGATTTTCTTACGTTAATTATGTACGTAATATATCAAAGGAAATACGAGTCTTCATCGTTGAAGATTAAACAAACAAGTACTCCATGTAACCATGTCAATTACATTAGACTAATGACTATACAAAATTATAAAATTTGCTTACAATGCACAAACATAATCTATAGTAGCTATAGGAAAGGGCATCTGTATCATATGTGTACAGTGGATAAAACGTATTTTGCTCCCGTTTCAAAGCAAACGAAATGCAAGCGCAATGCGATAGGATATAGAACATGACAACTTTTAGGCAATTATTAGTATTCACTTAAATATGAGTGGCAAACAGTTTGGATCCTGATCAGACGCCGGGTTACCCGGCGTCTGATCAGGCTCCACACTTTTTGCAATGTAACTAATAGTTGCAGAGTAAACGCATGTATTGGGAAATATTAACACATTCTCCATTGTACCCGTATATAAATGTTGCCGGGTGTAGTATTAAAAGCGTTTAGACTGACTGGCTTGAGGGCTAGGTGTTTAAACAGATGTGCTAGAGCGTTCGACTACCATACATGAATCTGACCAACTCCAAATATGTTTTACTGTGAGGCTTTCGTGTGTTATAATGACAGTCACGCTATCAAACAGTGCCCAACAAATCCCAACGAAAGTATAACTGTAGTTAAAGTTAATTAACGTACGGCCTTAGGGACATAATATTATCATCCTTTATCCCAGAGTCCGTTTCTTGTTTTGATGACTGGTCTACCTTAAGTCAGCCTGCTTTAAGCTTCCATATGTTAGGGCATAGAAACTACTTCTTATGATATATATTCATGACTGTACAAATTGAAACTAACTTCTTCAGTGACGGAATAAAGTACTTAGTGGCGTAAAAAGGCATATCTTTGGGGTAAAGTGTTAATACAGAACATTATTTTATAAACTAGTTTGTTGTGTATTTGGTTTTAAATTCTAACCCTTTTACCGAAAATATTAACCTCCCTTTTGAATCTTTTCGCGGACATAAAGTCGTCTACAAGTTTATCAAAGGTTAATACATAAGAAGTTCGTATGTTCTGTTATACCCCGGTATATGTATGATTTCCATAGATAAGTATATAGCTTTAAAACTATATACAATTCAGAACGTAACATCAATCGTTGGAATATATCGAACAATGGTTAAGGCGTCACACAATATGTTTAGTAGTAGTAATAAGGATACTATATAATAATTACGAATGCAAAGTAACAAACGGTACAGTGGAGAATCTGTTATTCTTTCCCGTTTAAACGCAAACGTACGCAAACGCAAAACACTAAAACGTAGAAAAGTTCAACTTTGTGACAATTCTGATAATTCATCTTTATCTTGGTGGCAAACAGTTTGGAGCCTGATCAGACGCCGGGTTACCCGGCGTCTGATCTGGCTCCAAACTGTTTGCAGTGAAAATAATAGTTTTAGTGTAAACGCGTTTATTGGGAAAGAATAACGTTTTCTCCACTGTATAATAGATCATCGATGGACACTAATTGGCTCACAGTAGATACAGCGTTATTCTATCTCCGAAAATACATACCGGTATGTACCGAATTTGTTTATTGCAAATAGTTTGAAGCCAGAGCAGACGCCGGGTAACCAAACGTCTGACCAGACTGTAAACTTTTCAACACACATATAAAAACGAGTGTCAGACTGACGCGGCGTCTGATCAGGATCCAAACTGTTTGCAGACGCGCTTTTTAGCGTCATTGGGAGCGAAATGGTTAAAGCCCACGCCCACCCCAGGCGATGCCAATTCAAAAAAGCTTAAGCAGGCTGAAATTCTTTAAGGATCGTTCTGCTGTACTTTCAGACTGCGTCAAGCAACCATCTGTCTTCAATACTGAAACAAGTGCTATAGTATTTAGCTAAATTCGGTGTGTTTTATTATTATTATTTTGGCCTATTCATTAGCTGGTGTGTTTAGATGAAAACATGTGGTATATTAAACAACATTGGCAAAGTACGAACGCTTCGTAATAAACAAAGCAGAATATTGACCTGTATCCTTGGCTAATGGATGTGTGATTGTTCTGTGTTCAATCAAAACGCTATCTAACAGCGATTCAAAAACACGCCATCCGCCTTTAATACAGATGACATCTTAATGCAGAACAAACGTTATGTAGATATATCACGTATGAGCTCTCTGCAGTACGTTTTTCCGGCGCTAAGAAGGTTTGGAAATATGTTTACGTTGTTTGAATGTATGTTCGATCAGTACTGTTATGACTGTTTTACAACTGAAATCCAACATACATCAGCCCTTGAAGTAATTGATTCTAACCGTGATAAAAGCAACACATTTCCGCTGCGCCCGTCGGAGCAATTCAAGTATTCACGCCGAAAGAAACAAATGAGGGACCTAATCGTTAATGGTCCATCCGAAGCATGAATCTTTTATTTCTAACCTTTATCCAAACACCTTTTTTATTTTTTTACTTTATTGTGTTGCCTTTCCTAGATATAAAATACGATACACACGTAAACTAACTACATGTACATTTAATTACAAATTAACAAATTATTCAATAAATGCGATTTTTACTCCTTGTATTCATTCATCCGATGATGAAGGTAGTTCCATATTATACAGTTATGAACATTATTCTCCATACGCTATAATAAGTATACATTCATGAATATGTTCCAGACGCTATATCCTAGCGGCTGGTAGATTGACACGCATTCTGCTCTACCGTCAAGCTGCTTTAAATGGTCACCTGTCTTCACAAATAGAAGTAATTAATGGGATAAATGTTTAAATTAGTTCAGTAGTGTCAGATGCATGGTTAACTCATTGAGCCCTAATGACACATATACAGTGGAGAAAACGTTATTCTTTCCCAATAAACGCGTTTACGCTAAAACTATTATTTTCACTGCAAACAGTTTGGTAACCCGGCGTCTGATCTGGCTCCAAACTGTTTGCCACCAAGATAAATATGAATTATCAGAATAGTCAAAAAGTTGTACTTTTCTACGTTTTAGTGTTTTGCGTTTGCGTACGTTTGCGTTTAAACGGGAAAGAATAACAGATTATCCACTGTATATATGCGTCCTCCACCAAAAGTGTACTTGTAAGGTACACTGGTCTCATGCAAACAGTGAAGTCCCTGATTAAAGTGCTCCTGCAGGAGCCCTCTAATAAGGGACTTCACTGTTTGTCATATTGCATTATATTATAGAAAAAACAACCCTAAATAGTCAAAAATCGACCAGCCTTTATTATAAACTGGAATTTTCCATTGGAAGTTTCAGGGGATAAAAGAGCACTCATTTGTATTTGTGTTTTCCATAGTACAGTAACAGACTCACCAGTTTAACCCATTCACTTCCATCATAACGAGATTATCCGCCCAACGCATTTGATGCCTAAGTTACAAAACTACAGTGGAGAAGATATCAGGGCTGCCATTCCTCCGGATTTTTCCTAAATCTCCGTTTTTTCCCCAGTACATGGTAGGTTAAAGCAGGTTGGAAGTAAAGCAGAATGCGCTTTTAGGCGCATTCTGCTTTACTTACAGCCTGCTTTAAGTAGTAATTCAAATTTGGTAATCTTAGGATTTTTCATGTCAACTTATGGCAGCCCTGAGATGTATTCGTTCCCAATAAATGCCTTTGCGCGTAAACTAATTTTCCACGGCAACCAGTTTGAGGCTAGATCAATTGCGATCAAGACGAGTGACAATCAATTTGAATCCAGATCAGACACCGCGTAACGCGGCGTCTTATCTGAACTCAAACTGGTTGCACATTTAAGTGAATACCCCTTCCTATAACAACTCCCCCAGAACAACACAAACACTCTTTGTCTCCAATTAGGTGTTGCTTTAGAATTAGTATTGAGCATCAACCTGCCCTTTTCTCAATGTTTCCTGATTGAGAAACCGCAGACTAACTGAACAGCAATCAGTCATGTAGTCTCCTCTTTGAACGTTTCACTGCTATAATATCGTCTGCTTTAATATTGTCATCTGTTCTTTGTTTTCAAATTCAAGTTTAAAAGGTATTTTGACAGCAATATTATATTAAGTCTCGAATAGTTTGGATTGGGATCAGAAGCTAGGGACCCCGGATCCGTGATCTTGAACCAAACTGTACGTAAATGTCAGTATAGCTGCAATTAGCAGAAAACGGGATGATTGGTTCTTATCACGCGAATGTTTAATTTTGCAATAGCGGAAATTATTTCTTCGAAAACAGTACATTTCTATTTGTATTCATATTGACCGCATTACTCGACGGTTCTAAGACATAACTAATGAAGTTGAGGATAAAACTAAAAACAGGATACCACCGATTGATTCGTTACCATTTCCTTGTAATAAGGAAACATGTGTCCTTCCAAATCAGGTCACAAGTATGTGCTATTATTAGATTTTTTTATAATAACAGCAAGGGAGACGTTTTTGTTATCAAATAACCGCGATAATGCATGCTAACCACATTGTGGTGATTGTAAACAGTTTAGGAGATCAGACACCGGGTACCCTTGGTTGTCCGGCTGCAAACTGTTTGCCGCTCAGATAAAACTATATTCTCAGGAGTTTCTTGGATTTGTAAGTTTCAACATCTAATCTGGGTTTACTTTCGTTTAAATTGGAAAGAATAACGTCTTTTTGACTTAACTAGATCATTATTTTCTGAACCAATTCGTAAAACCTATTGTATGCAGAACCCGATGCAGGTTGATGCTTGTACAAACATCTTTCTGAAATTGGTGTGGCATTGCCGTGATTATACAATGGATATTGGATGAGGTTGGAATCTTACTGACACGATTTGTGCATTACTGAGTTTATTGCTTAATCGTGTATGTAAACTATATTATAGGAGATCTATATAACAGTTGAACATCGATATATCGAATTCGCTTCAGTCGAGTTTACCGGTAATTCTACAAATAAATTTCATTATTTCAAGCTCTGTTAACTCAACCGTATCCGTATTTCATAGTTCAAACGTGGCTTTAAGCCACGTTTGAAGTTTCAAATAATGTACTAGTATGTTTGACTTAATATGCCTGATATTAGATATATGAAAGGCAAGCAGCAGTGCTACGTGTATGACATCACCATCATGTAAAGGATATGCTTCTTCGGGTTTAAAAGCCCATGACTGTGAGAGTTAAAGATACGAGAATACTTTTTCTTCCTTCGTCTTAATTTAAGCATTCCTTTTAATTTAGCATACTATGAAAGTTTCTTCAGTAACTGTTGCAAGTTACAATAGTTACAATATAGTTTCAGACGACTAATACAGCAACAGCTTGATCGATCAATAAAATTACTAATCCCCCACCCCTCAGTCCATATACCATACCTGTTTTTCTTTTCTACTTTTTTTCTCTTTATTCAAAACGGAACCACAAAGTTATTGTTAAGTGTACATTTTGATATATCCCCTTGTTGTATGTAAATACCTGGGTGAATAAAAGATATGTTCTGTTCTGTTATTATTTCCCGTTTCAACGCAAACGAAACGGTAAACACTGCAATAAACAAAGATGATGACAAAGTTATAGATAATACTGACTATTTTTATTTAATCTTAGTGGCAAATAGTTTTGAGCCTGATCAGAGGCTGGGTAACCAGACTCTTAAATGTTTGCAATGCAAATAATGTTTTGAGCGTAAATTCTTTTGGGAAAGAATAACGTCTTCGCCTCATTTTAACCTGATGCAGGACAAAATATCAGATGTGGCCGTTTGCATTACATTCGTTCTGGATAAAGCTATCGCGTCTTTGAAATAACACTTTTTTTATAGGTAGTTTACCATAGCTTTTACTGTACAAAGTACTCAGACAGGCTGTGGAATACTCGCCCTTATTTGCATTTATTATTTCTCTATGGTAATTATATTCGACCGTAAATTGCATATTGAATAAATCAGATTGGCATCTGAATGGCAGCTCTGAGGTTATTATCCAATGCTATAAAATCATGACCCGACATATTTGCATGACAATATACCCTTGGAAAGCAATAAGGCAAATGGATAAAAATCTGCAAACTGTGATAAACCGTCACTGATCGGAATGCAGACGTGTTACTTTGAATATGTGATACGGTCATCTTCGCCTAGCGATGTACGAACATCATCATCATGTGATACAATGCTCCCTCTCTACAACAACATCCAGTGGGAAACATGGCGTGTGTGTGTGTTCAAGGGAAGTTGTTATAAGGAGCAAAATTGACTTACATTTGCAAACAGCCTAAATCCTGATCTGGATTCAAGCTGTTTGTCACTCGTTATACTATACTATATTTCTTCTGACAAAATGTCAACTTATGTGTAACTTTCAGCTAAAAAGCATACGACAATTTTAAGCAGATGTATTCTTTTCAACTGAAAACGATTACGTTAAAACTATTATTTCCATTGAAAACTACCCGGCGGCTGAACAGGTTCCAAACTGTGTATATGTACCACTCAGATTAACAAATATAGTTAGAAATTTCAAGAAGTTGTAATTTTTTACACTCTAGAGCGTTGCGTTTCCGTTTCTAACGCGTTTATGTAACTAGGATTCGAGGAAGAGAATGGCGGTAAGATTTATCCGTGTTTATACTAGATTTGTGAAACACAATTCCAGGAACTTTGCTTTACTTCAAATCCGTCTGAAATACTCCCCTCCGGGGACAGCTAGGGCAAAGTATTGGCGTTACACAAATAAGACGAAGGAAAGAAATCAATGTAAATATCGTTTTCTATAGAAGAAATATTAGCTGTAACCAGAAGTTACATATATAGTGTAAAATTCAGCACAACATAACTTGACTGACACTTGTAAACAATTAACTCTTTCAACACCATATACCTGTTTAAATTATACTCATTATATTTGCAAACAGTGAAGACTCTAATCAGACTGCTCCTATTTAGCGTAGAAGTGTCCAGTCGGGGGTCAAGCAGATTGGATCGAAATCAGACGCCGCATTACGCGGCGTCTGATCTAGATTCAAGCTGTTTGCAAAATTAATGGAAGCAATGTCTTAATGTTCCCTCCCTATAACAACACCGCCGAATAAAACACACAACATTTGTATCCCTTTTTGTGTAGAACTGTATATCATCGATCTTTTTTGAAATTGTGTCAAGTAGTTTGGATTATTGTCGCGGATGTTGGTCTAGCTAACAAAAATGTGCATTTGACATTGATCCGAGTTATACACGTGTTGTGTATGTTACAGCGCTCCCTCTCTACAACGACACCCATGGGAAACACAAATTGTGTTCGTTGTTCGGAGGGAGTCGTTATATGGAGAACAGTTTGCTTACATTTGCAAACAGCTTGAATACAGATCGGACGCCACGTAATGTGGCGTCTGATCTGAATTCAATCTGTTTGTCACTCGTAATTAAGTTTTGCCTGTTAAAATGTCCATTATATAACTTTGAGAAAAACAGCTGACGAAAGTTTTAAGCAAACGATATTGCAGCAGTAAAAGCGTTAGACATAATTGTCCTGTTCAGGGAATTGCGAATAGGGTCGTTGTAAGGAGGCAGTCGTTGTTGGTATGACCATTGTAGAGAGGGAACACTGTTTAAGCACTATTTACATACAATGTGTTCCCTTTACGTTTATAGAACCTTGAGTTAAATGTGAATCTTTTAAATGCCAATAACACCATAAATTTACCTATATTTAAGTGGAAATACGTGTAGTAGACGGCAATTTCTTACTCCTTGCTGCGGATATAAATATTTATGACATGACATTATGCACTGTTTACTACAGTCGAACTCGCTTTACCCGAAATATCCGATATTTCGAAACATGAATTTGCCTTATTTCAAGCTCGGTTAAGGTGAACATACCCGTGTTTCAAAGTTAAAACGCGGCTGAGCCGCGTTTTAACTTTGAAATACGGGTATGTTCGACATAACCGAGTTCGAGATATCGAAGTTCGACTGTATTATCTTTCCAGACGACCGGGACTATAATTGAGCTTCACTAATAACAACTCATAGAATCTACGGATTATCTAATAGACTCATTAACCCTTATAATGCTGAATTGTCGTCTGCTTCAAATATATTGTCTGCGAAAAAATCAAAATAAGTTTGATGCTTTTCTAAACTGAAGAAACGTTGAATATGAGTGACAAACAATTTCGATCAGATCAGACGCCGCGTGACGCGGCGTCTGATCTAGATACAAACTGTTTTCAAAAGTTAGCCAGGTTTCGCCTAGCTCGATAATGGTAGGCGGGATGTGTATACATGAACGGACTTTGTTCCGATAATGTATACAGTTAAGAAAGATATCATTTCCGATGGACATGACCCAATAATAGCACAGTCAACTGTAGTTCTAGGGGCCGTTCAGTCCATTCAGAGACCCGCCATTGTCTCGATAGTGTGAGAATTTAACGGTGAACGCATGCATCACAACCAGTTTACCTGGTGAAGCCCAGATTATACTCATGCTCTAGTGATTTTCAATGGTTATTTCTAACCAAACTATCAAATATAAAGGTAGAGTCTCACGCGAGAAGCTTCAATGGTTCTTTGCTAGCGACATGGCCATAAGATTCATGATTTTCTGGCAAGGTGTTATGATCGAAAGGTCATCTATGGATGTCTTTAATAGGTCGGATAGAGCCGATATAAAACTTCGTTCGTAAAATCGCCATATACAGAACAGAACAGAACAGAACATATTTTATTTTTTGACTTATACATACAGTATCTCGTCAATACAAAACAAATAATATTCACAATTGTCACGTAATCCATTAATGGATCAAATATTATAAGAATACATTTAGATCTTCGTATCAGTATACATACAGTATGTGATTATTTTAATTGGAGATAAACTTTATTAATCTCTTTTATAACACTACACACCGCACAATGAAGGTCAGAAACAATACAGAAAGCTCCTGACGAGGCTTTCTGCGCAATTTCTATCCCGCATTTGGGCGTTTCTTTGTCTTTAGATAAAAGTATATATATATATAACATAGCTAACTTTCCTATATTAAGTTGTACAGTGCAGGTGAAAACTAGCACAGGGTGGCTCTACATGAGCTCCCTGCATTACCTTTATCCTGAATTGTGCAAGTATATTAATTTGAGATGAACTATAACAATTATTATTGTATCAATATTCACAGCATAACATTTAGATTCTTCGTATCGGAATACATATGAAAGAATAATATTTTGAAATGAAGTTTGATAATTACTACTGTATTACTACTCATCGCACCACGTAGGTCAGAAACAACACCGAAAGCTCCTAACGGGGCTTTCTGTGCAATTCCTATCCAAAATTATGCAGTTTCTGTCTTTAGATTTAAGTGTATATAACACACTTAGTTGATCCTTCTTACAGTAAGTTGTACAATGCAGGTGAAAACTAACTCAGAGAGCCTCTGCATGAGCTCTCTGCATCACTTTTATCCTGGACTGCGCAACCATGTCTTTATATTTACATATACATAAACAAATGTTTTTACAACTTATATACATTGGAACTCGTTAAGCTATGAAAATAGCAGAATGCCTATATAACGACCTGTTAACATAATTTATTGATAAGCATTAACTCACGTTACAGCAAAGCTACATCCTGTACCTCATTTATAACAGTATTTCGTAAGCTAAAAGCTTCCTGTATATACTTTGCTAAGTTTACAAGCAATATTTTATTATTGGTTTGAAATAATTCTATAAATTTAAACATACTTGGACGGATGAAAAAGTGTCTTTTAATATATTTATTTCTCAGTTCCTTATATTTCGAACAAATTAAAATGAAATGATATTCATCTTCGATATCAACCGAATTACATATCAAACATAACCTTTGGTTTCTTTCAAGTCTGTTCGGACCGTAACGCCCGGTTTGAATCCTTAACGAATGAGATGACAATCTCAACCTAGATATAAAACATCTTAAGTTACTAGGTAATCTTTCCAAATAACTTTCGTATTCAAAATTAACTTTGAATAACGCATATAAATCCATAACTTTATTACTGTTAACATCAGTTATCCAGTTTTGCATATAACAATCTATCAATCTTTGTTTAAAAACACAATGAAATTTCTTTAAGTTAGCCATACCCTGCGTTTCCCAAATGTACCCAAATCCAACATCATACAATAAGTTTTTTACCTTTGATGCCCAATTTATATAACCTTTATTACAATCTTCTCTAGCACAATTATAAACTGTAGATAAAATAATGTTATCTGTATTCACAATTTTGCACCAGTACTTGACAATTCTTACATATCGCTGTATATACAAAGGATATCTTCCTAATTCACCATAAACACCAACATTACTGGTACTAGTTCTAACCCCAAGAATCGCTTTTAAGAATTTCAGATGCACTCTTTCTACCTCTTTAGAGTTAGTAAAGCCCCATATCTCGCAAGAATAACTTATAGTAGACCCAACAAAAGCATCAAACAACTGACATGCAAGTTTCGGATTTATTCTTAACTTACGACAATTATTTATTAAAACACCCAAAGCTTTTAGCCCTTTACCAACTAAATGTTCCTGGTTTAAAATGAAGTTGCCTGTATAATTAAAAACTACTCCAAGATAATTGAAATCATTTACAGCTTCTACTTGCTGCCCATTATATGTCCAAGTTTCGTTTACTTTTAACCCTCCCCTTTTCCGAAATACCATACACTTAGTCTTAGATGTGTTTACTTCCAAACCCCACTGAGTACAATAAGAGTGCAATGAATCTAAACTACTTTGTAAATCTGTTGGCGTCTTTCCAAGTAAAACCATATCATCCGCAAATAGTAATAGAATAACAACTAAATCATCAATATCTAGTCCCGAATTTACCCCCCTTTGTAAATATAACTCAAGATCTTCAATAAAGAGAGAATACATTATCGGCGAAATTATCTCCCCTTGTCTTAACCCTACTGAATATTCGAAGAAGTCTGAAAAAGAACCACAATGTCTAACGCACGATTTAATCTTTGTATACATATCCCTTATAATCCTTAACATTTTACCTTGAATACCTGTCCTATACAATTTCAACCAAAGTGAGTTTCTATCAACACTGTCGAACGCTTTTTTCATGTCAATAAATACACAGTACAGTCTATCATTGTTATTTAAATACTTCTGCACAATACACTGAAGCGTAAACAAAGCATCAACGGTAGACCGTCCTTCTCTAAATCCAAATTGAGCATCGGATAAAACTGTATTCTGCTCGCAAAAAGTTACTATCCTTTTATTCAAAATTGACGTAAATATTTTTGACAAACAACTCACTAAGGTTATTCCTCTATAATTATTAACATCATCAGTATTACCTTTTTTAAAAAGGGGAACAATTATTCCCTCAGACCAACTGTCAGGGAAAACACCTGAATCTAAAATAATATTAAATATATCGCACAGATGTGCAGCTAGGATATCGCTACTTTCTAAAAAGTATTCATTTATTAGAAAATCACCAGCACTCGCCTTTGATCTTTTCAAATTCGAAATAGCAGACGTCACTTCTGCGATACTAATAGGTATATCTAATTCACCAAAGCTATTATCTAAATCGTTAAAATCATGCGATGAGCTAAATGTGGCCGATTCTTCACTGTTCGCCTTTACAAAATCGTCCGCCATGTTTGAAAAATAATTACGAAATTGCTGCAATGAAATATTTTCCCTTTTCCTATGCCTCTTCTTTTTAAAATATTTCCAAAACTCTTTTGGTCTAGATCGTCTCATATTTTCTAATTCCTTTTGTTTATTTATTAAAAAAATACTCTTCTTTCTTTTGATAAGCAATTTATAAATACTCTTTTGCTCACACAACAACTTCCTATTCTCTTCACTTTTGCACCTGTTAAAAACATTTAATGCATTTTTATAACTAAACTTAGCATTTCTGCATTCCTCATCAAACCACTCAGATGACCTGTATATAGTATCGTTAAAACAAGTATTTTCAGAAATTATATGTGTTTTGCAAAATAATGGATCCGCAGCCTGACGCACTAACCCTGTAAACCCAGAAATCATGTTATTAATCGCCAATCGACTGTTTCTATCCACGTTTGTTACAACGTGGTTAAAATCAGTCAACTGTCCCATTAACTTATTACGAAATATTTCTCTCATGGAATCTTTCCATTTGCACGATATTTTCGGTTCATCTGGCGTAATGCACATTGGAATGTCACTATTAATAACAAATGAAAGAGGCGCGTGATCTGACCATTCATTGAAGTTCTCCACTGTAAAATCAGTGACATATCTAAAATCAAACTCTTTCATCAATAAATAGTCAATCACGCTTGCCCCGTTCCTATTACAAAATGTAAATGATCCCTCCCTGCAATCATTGCCCAGTCTTCCATTTGCTATCCGTAAACATGTAGATTTACACAACGCAATAAGCTTATGCCCGTGCGAATTACAACTTTTATCAATTGAGGTTCTTTCAAGGGGGTTATCGGGAACATAATCGTGCTCATCAACAAAAATATTTTCTCTATCACAAACAATGTAATCATGTTTATGTCCAACACGCCCATTAAAATCTCCTGTAATAAATATAGACCCCAAGTCTTCATAATCATCTATATCATTCTGCAATATCTGAAAGAGATCTACATTGTGTACATTATAAGCAGGCGAGTCTTCACACCAAATATAAACCCCACATAAATAAATATCCCTTTCAAGCTGAAAATAATGTCTACATAATTTCAACCATACAATAGTATCGAAATGATTCCTAACTATACTAACTCCTTTCTCTATAGAATGCTTTAAATAAACAGCAAGTCCTCCACTATGTCTTTTTGCGTTTTTGTGTCTATATTTCCTATAATAATTCTTACATGTATAACCGTTTAAATCTATATCGCTGTCTTTATTGGCCCAGGTTTCATACAGAAATATAATCTCATTTGACCTCAAAATTTCAATAAACTCGTCACTTTCTCTTTTAATGTCATTCAAACCGTTGCAGTTCCAAGACAACACTCTAAGCCCATCTCCAGCGTCCCCTCAGCCTCTGTCGCTAACCTGTCTGCCGTCAATATAAAGCTTATCGTAAGCGATCCAGGCTCTTTTCCCCTCGTGTAGAGCAGCTTTCATCTTGGGCATTAACTGCTTTCTTTTCTCCACTACCTCCCTTGGAAACTGTTCATTTATGTAAAAGTGTGAGTGTTTCAGCTTGCTTCGTAGTTTCCGTACTGTTTCGCGATCCTTGAACAAAGTGAACTTAGCCACAATCTGTCTGCTTCGACCGCCTGTACTATGCCCGATCCGATGAACCCTTTCGAACGCTATCTGGTCTACCATGTCTTGAGCCATTTCCAATTTTTCCCTCATAAACGTCCTAAGGGTGTTCTCCGTTTGATCTGGAATCTAGTTCGGGGCCTCAGTTAACCCGGCGAACAGCAAGTTATTTCGCATTGACTGCGACTGCAGATAAACTAGATCGTCCCTGATTTCCCCGTGCTTCTTCTCTAACTGCGATAATCTGTCAGTTGCTAACCCTATACTAAGGTCTACATTGTCTTGCCTTTCTTCAACTCTATGCACTCTATCTTCTACTTTCTTCACACTATCATGCAAAAAAGTCCACAACTTTTTGAGATCGCCCTCAATACTATTTACTTTCGTTTCAAGACCCTCAAGTTTCACCATCCGTGTGTCTATGCTCTCAATCTTCGTGTTAATTTTCACAAGAAATGATAAAAGTTCTGCATTTGTCGGATCTGCTTTGTCTACATTGCTTTGTTTACATCCACCATCACCCCCACCCACCGGCGTATCAAAAACAGAAATCGCACTCATATCTAGGGGATTCGGTGGCTGCGATGGAGCATCGTTATATAGTACATCGTTAGATGCTTTCAAAAGTTGACTGACTGTTAAATTTTCATTACTCACTGTGCCACTAGAACTGTTTTTTGCCGGCGACTCCGAGCTCCCGCCATGTTTTGCGACCTTCGATGTATCCAAATCCGATTCACTACTTTTTTTCCTTTTGTGTGACTTATGCCTTCCCATTTAAATTAATGTGTACCTCCAGATTAACACTCGTACACTTTGCGAGCAGTGTCCGCTATAATTATTTTCAAAAAGATGGTGTTACACAACAAAATTAAATCAATTTATCTCCGCTTAAAAAAACTGACCGTTCTCCATTCAATCACGTGACCACTCCCTCAAGTCCATATAATGGATGTTCATATGTTAATTATCATACCATCCATATATACATGTTATTAACTCATTTTTATCAATATTCGAAAAGGGAAATTGAACTTAATATCGTGTTCATAATATTTTTATAACTGTATTTTTTTCACAGTGTTTTTGTATTAGCTAAAAACCCATTTGCATGTTTCCCCCCCTTAACAGTTTTGAAAAAAGATCACATTGTCGATATATCTCCCGCCTATCACTACAATGTATAAGAAACAAAGACTAAAAAATGTCCAAAGTGTTGTTCTTATTTGCATGAATTTAATATATTTGTGGTTAAGAAATTCGGTGTTAGATCGCACACTGGATGAAAAAAGTTGTCACATTCAATCCTATTACTCATCATATATATTCATGGCCTACCTTATTTGCATGCCAATCTTCCTCAAGACAGCCATTTGACAGGGAGACCTCAATTGACAATCGTAATAGGACTATCACAATCTCTCAAACAAGGTATCGGTGCGGGGAAGGAACAGTGTTATTGATCGGTCTATTTAAACAGTTTCATTTTAACCTCTTCACTTTCATGATGTCATCAAATTTAATCCTTTCACTCCAAATAACGCCTTCAAGCGCGTTTGCAAACAGTTTGGGTCCTGATCAGATGCCGCGTTCCGCGGCGTCTGATTAGGACCCAAACTGTTTGACACTTTAATCGAAATCTATTAAATCCTACAATCTTACTTTGAAACGTGTCTGAAGCAGACAACAATAAAGCGGTGAGGGGGTATTTGATCAAATAATTTGATCATGAAAGGGTTAATCAAGTTACGACTGATTTTGTTTCTCAAAATTCAAAGTTTAGGTGTTCTGACTGAAGAAATATTTTTGGCCCAGACGAGTAGCTGAGCATCTGATCTGAATCTAACATGTATGTCATTAAGTTATAAGTACTCGAAATAGTGACATGTGTTGCAACTTCTGGTCACGCAATTTAATTTTGAAATAACCGACAGACCACTGTATCGACAATCTTAAGACAAAACATAATCTTGCATCATTTTTCGGCGTTCTATCTTGATTACTTGTTCTTAGTAATACAGTGCCTTCATAAAACTGCATTTTTACCTTCCATTGAATTGTCGCATAATACAAGATTGTCTTAACAAAGTACCCAGTCTGGCTCACCCTTATTTGCATTTATTATTTCTCTATGGTAATTATATTCGATCGTATATTGCATATTGAATAAATCAGATTGGCATCTGAATGGCAGCTCTGAGGTTATTAGCCAGTGCTATAAAATCATGACCCAGCGTATTTGCATAACAATATCCCAATGGGAAGCAATAAAGCAAACAATTAAACCTTCACTTAGCAGAACGCAAACGTCAAAGTTTGCACCCTCTTCGCATGAAAAGTTTTGCTTTTCAGCCAGGAACAGTCGCTTTATACTATATCATTGACTTTAACATACTTCAACTTTTCCTGAGGGTGTTTTAATGGTATGTATAGCAAAATACCGTCAGGGACATTAATATTAGAGCTCATTGTCTGTCTTATAAGAGGTCACAGCTTTATGCAGGATGAAAGGTAGTGCAGAAAGGTCCTTTTGGGCATTTGTATTTAATTATTATCAAACCAGATTTATAAATCGTTCTTTTCACAAAGGTGTTGTGCTTTCAAAAGTGTTTCACATTAAATGCTATACAACTACAGTGGATAATCTGTTATTCTTTCCCGTTTAAACGCAAACGTACGCAAACGCAAAACACTAAAACGTAGAAAAGTACAGCTTTTTGACAATTCTGATAATTCATCTTTATATTGGTGGCAAACAGTTTGGAGCCTGATCAGACGCCGGGTTAGCCGGCGTCTGATCTGGCTCCAAACTGTTTTCAGTGAAAATAATAGTTTAAGCGTAAACGCGTTTATTGGGAAAGAATAACGTTTTCTCCACTGTATTTACAAAGTGATAAAAACACAAATAAATACATCTACAATAAAATCTATTAGAATGAGTTAAATGGACAGGACAACTCGAACGTGTTTCTCGCTTAAATGAGACTGGGTGAAATGCAAACTTAATTCGGACAATGAAACTTTTATAACAAAACAATTGTTTATATTCTTACACCCAACAATCTCACAAATCTAAACCTTAAAGAACTAAGCATACAGCGTATACCAAGATAAAATACCAAAGGTAAATGTTTCTAATTAGTTTAGAATTACATTCGTTTTAAGTGCTGTTAAATTCAATCTCAGCACGCACGTAAAGGAAGTCTAGTGACAATTCTATTTTAAAGCCACCGTTCAATAAAACGGGAAGTAACATAATTATTTATAGTAAGATTGTTGTTTAACATAATTCTATTCCTTTTTAAGATACAGCAGAAAAACTGTCTTCAATATTAATCAGCCCCATCAACCTAATTTACCTCAAACTTAAGACGTACTAAAGCAGTTGAAAAGTACATATACATACATGTAAGGAATACTGGTCCTTAAATTCGCAAAACAAACCTCTGTATATTTATAGTGTGCTTATAATAGACATTCATATGTTTACATAACATAACTTTATTTCACCCAGGCATAGGATATACAGCATGGAGTATCCATTGGGGTTTTGTGTTAGCTTGTCCTATTGTATGTTTCGCATCTGATCAAGTTTGAAATGGACACATGACGTCTATATCGTGCGTCTATCAATATTCCCAATAATACCAACATTGGATTCCAAAGGTTTGCTCTTATTTGCATTAATTACATATCTCTATGGTAATAAAACTCGGCGGTAGATTGCACACTGGATGAATAAGATTGTCACATTTGATCCTATTTCTCATTATATAAATTTATGGCTCACCTTATTTGCATGACAATCTCCCTCTAGACAGCCATTAGACAAGTGGACCCACATAGGCAATCTAACGGGGCCTACCACAAGCTCAGACAACTACAATGGAGAACAGGTGCATCTTTTCCAATAAACGCGTTTACGCTGAAGCTATTATTCCCATTGCAAACAACGTGGAGCCTGATCAGACGCCGGGTTACCCGACGTCTGATCAGGCTCCAAACTGTGTATCACTCAAATTAACACGAATCAAAAAGTTGTCCTTTTGTACGTTTTATTACGAGGCGTTTTCGTTTCGATTGCGTTTAGATGATACGGAATAACGTTCATCCACTGTCATCGATGTATATTGTGGAGATGGAATTGTTTGCATTGGCACATATACAGGAACATTGAACATCATGGTTTACCACTAAACGTGATTTACCCTCAATCTATATGGCCTCATGTTGTGGACCAGTTCAATCGCTCGCCAAACTTCTCGGCATTTGGTCAAACTCATACCGGTTTGTTTGAAACTCATGATAAAAACAATCCAATGTTAAGTATTAACGGATGATTTGGTTATGCATGTTTAAACCGGACAAGCTCTCCCGATAAAGTGCAATTTTATTCTATTTGTACTCTTCTGTCAGTTTCCGCATGCCCATAAATACATCTTGAAACATTCTTTGAAGTAGTCATTCAACACTACATATATGAACTCTTCACAACAAATAAAAAACAGCATTGAACTGTATCCTTGTCTAATGGACGTGTGACTGTTATGTATTCAATAAAATATCTGTCCAACTGAATCTCAAAAAGACAACACATAGTCAGCCTCTTTTTCAGTGGCGTCTTATTGCAGAATAAACGTTATACTTATAACCTCTACATGAGTTCTCTGTATAACGTATATCCAGCATTAAGCAGCCATCTACCTTTAGAAAGCTGTTTAAGCCTATTCAAAATGTGTCTGTTAACCATTTCACTCTCAATGACGTCTTAATGCGCATTTGCAAACAGTTTTTATCCTGATCAGACGCCGCGTGACACGGCGTCTGAAGGATCAAAACTGTTTGCCACTTGATTTGAAAGTACGTCAGTTCTACTGCCTTTAATCTAATTTTAAAACGAAATTGCAGACACAAATATTAAAGCAGGTGACAATTTGGAGGTAAAGGGGTAAAAACCTCACGATAAATTTGATCATCTGAAATCCTACATAGATCAACATTTGAAGTAATTGATTCTAACCGTGATAAAAGCAACACATTTCCGCCGTGGCCGTCGACGCCAGTCAAACATTCATCCCGAAAAAAACAAATCAGGGAATGATCGTTAATGGTCTATCCAAAACATGAATCTTTTATTCCTGACCTTTAATTCAAACGCGTTTTAGAAGTTGGCTTTCATTTTATTGACAAGTCTAGTTCTGAAAAAACGACAGACAGGTAAAAATGCCAAAATGCATTCTTGTCAGTACTGTCAATAAATCTTGCCAATGATTAAACCACTAATAATTACTTGTATTTTGACTCTTTTTGCTACCAGAAAACTATCTGAAAAACCCTCGCCCAACAAATACGCCTATTTACGCCTTTAATGTATTCCTGCACTGGATAAATTAGTTCCACTTGGCCATTCATTAAACATTTACTGTATGTATCATAAGGAATTTATATATTTTAGCAGATGGAAGCGCAAAGCAGGCTGTAAATGTAAGTAAAGCAGAAGGCACCTTAAGATACACCCTGCTTTACTTTCAACCTTCTTTAAGTGACCGTCTTTCTTTAATACTAGAAACAGGTTACAAGTCATGTGAAGAGTTCAACAGTTTCTTTTATTTATATTTTAAGCTTAACAGTCATAAAATTGACTAAGTACACTAACTTAATGCAATCAAGATAGACATCCTGACCAGACGCCGAGTTACTGAGCATCTAATCGTGATCTTTACTGTTTGCAAATAAAACCTGACGTTGTGTTTAAGATGGATGCATAGATTGATTTGACCAACCCCTTTATTGACATCGTCATGTTAAACTATATAGATCATTGTGACCAAAAACTCTAGCGTGTTGTTAAATAAAAAGTACTTTCATTATCTCTGAACGTTAGTGCAATTTATTAATAAAATCTCCAGGCCTGCAACTTATAGGTATTGTAAAGTAATATATTTTTAAAAGGATGGTATACTTGAATAGAAACTTTAATTCATGATTTAACGGTTATTGTGAATTAATAAATCATATATACATATGTGTCATATTTAGTGCTACGCTGGATTTAATAGAATTAACCGTTGCATAAAGTCGACTTATGAAACAGTTTTGGTCCAGATCAGACATCGCGTAACGCAGCGTCCGATCAGGATTTAAACTGCTTGACACTCGAATCGATATTTTTGTCATCGCCAATGACGTCATTTGGCGTCCCGCTTCATGCAGCGCTTGTGGAGAACAGTTGGAATAACAGAAGGTAGTCTAGACATGGCATTGCCTATTTTATTGTTTCACGGGGTTAAATAAACAAAAAAAAACAATCACAGATAACCAAATGCAATGAAAACAAACAATATTAAATTATTTGAAATATCTAGTGTGCGTCTATCAATATTACCACTAAAGTTCCTATAATTTAGATATCGGTTGCCAAAGGTTCGCCTTTATTTACGTTAATTACATATCTCTATTCTAATAAAACCCGGAGGTTGATTGCAGACTGGATGAATACGATCCTATTTTATCCTGTTTCTCATTATATAAATCTATGGTTGACCATATTTGCATGACAATCTCCCTCAAGACAGCCATTAGACAGGGAAACCCACATTGGCAATCTAACAAGGCCTATTAACAGGCTCAGGCGATTGATTGAAGTATATGATGGCACAGGAACATTTTCCCTGACACATATATAAAAATGCGTTATTGTCCAGTTGACACATTTTACTTAACAAATGTACAGTGCTCCCTCTCTACAACAACACCCAATTGGTGACACAGATTTGGCGCGTTGAATGAGATTTTATATGGAGGGGAAACTAATTCACAATTGGCTAACATTTGCCAACAGCTTGAGCCCAAAAAAACGTTGGCAAACAGTGTATACTCTGATGAGACGTCACGTAATTTCTAATGAAATGTGATGTTGTATGTAAGACACATGCACACTATCCGATACTCCTTTTATATATGGAAAAATCTCTATTTCCTTATTTTCGTCTCCGTGTTCTTATTTCCTTCATATTTCTTGTCCATTTTCTCTTCTTTCTTTCCTTAAGTTAGATCTTCTTGCACTTTCGTAATGGTCTATGCCGGATAACCACACTTCTTGAGCGCTTGCTCAACATTATCTCCTTTCTGTCTGTCGTTCACGTCTTAACCCTTTCTCACACAGAAGCGACTTTTAGCGTATTTAATTTATTCCTCCGCTGAAGAAAATAGTTCCAGTTTATACCCTCATGAACAATTTCCAGAACAAATATTTTATATAGCCTAGCAGATGGTAGTTTAAAGCAGGCTGAACGTAAAGCAGAATGTCCCTTAAGGCACATTCTGCTTTACTTTCAACCTGCTTTAAATGATCAACTGTATTTTAATGTTATAAAAGGGTTATTGGGTAGAGGGTTAACTACATGATGGCATATGTCTAGAAGAGTACATATCAATCCAAACGTATCGTAGAGGGGATGAGGCGAGTCAAATTGCAAATACTGATCAGTATGTATGAGTCGATTTCCGGTAAACCAACACTTTCAAGGACCCATCATCCTTTTTCACTATACGTGTATCTAAGAAAGACATGGTACTTTCTGGTAACTCCTTCTCACCAGTAAACTTAATACTCCCTGTGATGTCAGTCTGGTTTAGGTGGTCAATTAAATATGAAATGTGTCCCTTTGTAATGGTCTTCAAAATATCACCAACCTATCCCATCCACAACTAGTGGGTGCACATTGCGGGCACAGTGGCAATAGCGTGTTGGTCTAAATGTCAAACAATAAGTTTGCGGCTATATGAGAGACTGGACTGCGCATCACAGTGCCAAATATTGTTGGTATATGTTTCCATTGCACGAGACCTAAGTCGTAGTGAGCTCAAATTCCCAAAGTTCCATGATATCATCCACTTCCAGCCTTGTGGATCATTTCAGTATACTGTCCTATAACATCATGTTTCGGATACCACCCATAGCTTTATCAATATGAGTGTTGGTAAACGAGATATGACATTATGGGTAGCAAAGGTATGACCTTCCTCAACAATAATCTGAATAAACTCTTCCACGAAAAGGAAAGAAATCCTCTCTGTAGATCTTCTCACAATTCACCACTGACCAAACTGACTGACAGTCGGCGAATCTGTCTGGGTAAATATGTTACTTTAGCAGTGTAAAAATTACTATTCGATATGCATTATTTCTGCTAAATAAACATATTCTCCATACAGACGTGTGGTCAAACTTGTTATATCTAAAATGGAATAGTCCAGCAAGCAGGAATAGTTCATTGTAATATCCAGACATATAAAGGTTAAATGGCACAGACGAAACGCCATTCAGTGAGGATTATCATCAGGGTCTGTATCTTATGCGGTGGACATAATATACGAGTAAATATTTACAGGCATAATATCACGACGACGCTGTAAGACCAAAGTGATAAGCATTTGCTATTACATTTGAAACTGGACCGTTTAGATCTAGATTTAAACATATTGTACTTTGACCAGAATCGTTCGTATCGACTTCAGCCTTCTTTAACTGAAAGGACAAGTATAGTGATGAGAATCCAAATGGTTTGACAAACATACCATTTTACTATCTAATACATGTACAAACTAAATGCTTATTTAGAAAACTACTTATACCTAGGTGAGCATTTGGCGGTAACAGAGTTAAAGCCGCAACGTTTAAATAACAATGAACGTGACTTTTATGGCAGGAAAACAATTATACAAATACGGCCTCAATTGGACTCAGTATAACCTCTCTATTACGACCACCAACTTACGTTAGTTATAAGATGAATAGGACAGGTTACTGATTAAATCAAGGTAACAGTTAAACAGAAAACTCATTTCTGTTTAATGTCACATTGCTTTAAGCTGTCACATTTCTTTTCATTAATCAATCAACCTTCGTTTAAGTAGTGGTAATAGAGAGGTTTTCCTGTATTTTACTGGCGTCTTTCTATTTGCCCTTAGACAAGACTATAAATTGTCCCTGTTTGATTCCCAATTTGTTTTTACCCTGTAGGCGACACTGTCGATTTGGTATAGGCTAATTTGCCGGGAGACTCGCTGTGAAAGAAACAATGATCAAACGAGCGTCTACAAAACTGTCCCATGTGTGCATTCTTTTTCCATTCTAATGTATCATCGTTTTGCTGCCAATAATGGCTTCATTGAGGCTTGTTCCTGATCTTACTTCAAGTTAGTCGGTGTCTGATCCAGTTTAAAATCTTTTGCACATGCATATTTATTTTTTCTAGTCTAACAACTTTGCTTGTCTAACAACTGCATTTCAAACAATAAATCAGACACGTATGGTCTACCAGATGATACCATGAGTATAAAGGTGTTAAAGGTTATGAATTATGTTTTCAAGTTTGAAGTTTTTTAAAAATCAAACCATTGGTCCCTAATGTCAATAGTTTACGTATTTTACCAAAAAGAGTAAACGCGAAATACTATGCAAAGAATGTATACCATGACCAGAAGGATTCTAAAGGAGTCTACACTGTTTGTCGTCATTGCGATACATTGTAAAAACAACTCTAAATAGTCAAAAATGGACTAAACCTTGTAGGAAATTTCGATTGTCTATCAAAGGTTTCAGGGTTGAATGAGTAAACGGTTATGAAATATGTTTTCAATTAAAGTTCAACTAAAATATTTCACTGTATGATTTACCGACAACCGTCCACAATTCTTCCGCCTTACACTAAACATTAACTGATACAGTGCTCCATCTCTAAAACAACACCTTATGTGAGAAAACAATATCTATGTTGTTTGGAAGGAATTGTTGTAGGGAGGAAAAATTAATACCATTCAAGTACATTTGCAAACAGTTTAAACCCAGATTAGATACTGGGTAACGCGGCGTCTGATATGGGTTCAAACTGTTTGTCACTCGTGTTTATGTTTCATTTGGCAAAAAGTCCAATACGTAACTTTGAGAGAAAAAACAGCAGACGACAACTTTAAGCAAATAATATTGCAGCATTTAAAGGGTAAGACATAATTGTCTTGTTTAGGGAACAGCGAACAGCGACACGCATTGTTGCAAGGAGAGAGCAGGCCGTTGCAGGGAGGGAACACTATATATAAATCAACGACAGTTTGGAATGTCAACATTTTCAGAGCTCCCGATAAAAATATAACTTTCTTATATCTTAAAACAGGATTTAAATACACAACTGCTTATGCGAAAAAAGTATCATAATTCTGCAAAATCTAGTGTTGTGATCGCTTCTTAGAATCATATTATTGGGTATGGAGGATAAATAAATGATATAAAGTTTGAAATGTTCACCTTACCAAGTCTTGTCCGTAGCCCTGCTCTTTCATAGATACTCAGCATGGTGAATGTTAATAAGCAGCGAGGGCATATTTCCTACTTAAATGAAATGGTGTAGACCTAGAATAGTCATTGCATTTGTTTAATAAAGTTTTACAATGTAGGTTACGACCATAATCAACATTGAACGTGAACGTTGCTTCCAAACAATTAATGCAATATGATGATCTCACTGACAATCACAATATTTGCTAATTAAGCCGCTCCATTTATAACTGCTACACATTAAAGAAGTACAATCCAAGCGGGATTTAAGCAATCATATATGAACATTTAAAATTTTATTTTCGGTGTAAGCTAATAGATAGCTATCAGTGTGCTTAGTATAGTGACCACATTGATGGCTAAAGTGGTCATTTTTGACAATAGTAAAAACGATCGAATGTTTTAAGGACCACCGTTTAGATTCTAATGGTCAAAGGAATACATTTGTTTTCAAATTTCTACATATCAGGGTATTTACTAGCAACACGTAAACGTTAACAACAAATCTGAATGTTATGAAAATTCAATGAAATTGTCGCGATGGTCTTTAATACAGGGGGTCATATTTCTATTTGACAATACTCAAACTTAGTATTGCTCATACATTATACAGGGGTAGCAGGGACTACTCAGGGTAGCAGGGACTATTCACATCATCTACGAACAATGTAGATCAAGATTATATGACTCCTAAACAAACCCTCCGATCATGCCTGTAATGATGAACCTGCTTGTAAGTTTGAGACTCAACTGAAAATTGTTGTCCCGCTTAGCTGTGGTTTTCTAAACAAAACGCTATATAGTATAAGTTATCATTAAACCTTTTATTGAAACAAGCGGCGAGAAATAATTATCTGCAGCGTATTCAGAAGGCTCACGTACTCACCGTGGATATATATTAGCTAGTCATGCATACACATTACATGTAAGCCGCTGAAACATGTTGTATCATGCTGTTATCTAATGTCATTACAATAATTGACTGAGTAATGTTTAATAATGCAGATTGGATAGAGCAATGAACTCTTCTCTACATAATGTATTGTGTTCTCTCTCTACAACAACACCTAATGGGAGACAACTAGTGTGATTGTTGTTATTGGAAGTTATTTTGGTTTACATTTGCAAATAGCTTGTATCCAAGTCAGATGCCATGTAACGCAGCTTCTGATCAGGAGTCAAGCAGTTTGTCATTTTTCATTATCATGGCTTTTTTACTGTCAAAATATCCATTATGTAAGAAAAATAGCAGATATCAATTTTAAGCAGTCAATATGTCAGCAGTAACAGAGTTAGACATAACTGTCCTGGGAACAGTGGCAAACATTGTTATTAGGAGGGAGTCGCTGGTCATTGTAGGGAGAGAGCACATAATTATTTTCATAAAAAAGAAGAAAAAATATATTTTATCTGAAAACCAGAATTAGATACTCTATTCTAAAGTTTAAGCAATATTTTGACATGGGAGAAGAATACATTAAGAAGATACTTGATTGGATCAGAAATCTAGGTTTAATTCAAACTGGATCATTGTGAATAACTTGATCAATTCCGATTATTTTACATGAACATTCTTATAATCTCTTGATGTTTTGCCAAAACAAATATCAAACGTAACTTTTTTTTTACGTAGAAACGATAACTTATTTTGAATTGAAATCACTCGAGCGAAGACATGACTATACATATCCTGTATACGTTATAGTGTGCAGACGCTTCACTTGTATTGCATCGATACAAATAAGAACCTTTATTACGACCACTAAAATGTGTCAAATATTATGACAGATGACTGCTTAAAGCAATGTGAAAGTGAAACAGAAAGCTCCTACAGGAGCTTTCTGTTTCATTTTCAGATTGCTTTGAGCTGTCACCTGTCTTTCATACCGACAATTAGCCTTCTTGTTAGTGGTAATAGAGAGGTTCTACTGTATATCTATAGCCATTGGTTCTGTATGTCAATGATTAATACCAGCGGTAAAGGAGCACAGGACTTGTGCCAGATTGTCAATGTACATCAATCATAAAAAACTTGTTAACAGTGGTGATCTGCACCAATAGCCCAGTACAAATATTGGTAGTTACAACGCTATAGACTAGAGCGTTTCTAGTACTGGCATTTGTCTGTGAATAAGAACATCTGTTACCGCCGCCCGAACGCTGACTCATTGGAAAATACTGTCACAGCTTATGGGCACAAGTTTAGTAAAAAAAATAAGAAGCTTCTAAAACAATAATTTATTTGAAGCAGCCTTCTTAGAAGCACTTATAATTTGACAGATAGTTTATTCTTCTCTGTGCTCAAAAATCTATACCGCAGTTTTTTGTCTAAATTAGTAAACAGTAAAACCGTCCTATGAATATCATAGAGTAAAAATATACCTTACAGTATTTTTTTAAATTGAACTTCACAGCCAACTCTAGGGATTTTGAGTACAACTTAACCCTTTACCTCATAGCCTGTTTCTAGGTTTGAAGACAGGTGACCACTTAAAGCAGATTGAAAGTAAAGCAGAATGTGCCTTAAGGCACATTCTGCTTTACTTTCAGCCTGCTTTAAGCTAAAATCTGCTGGGCTATACAAAACAGTTGTTAAAGTAATTGTTCATGAGGGTATAAACTGGAACTATTTTCTTCGGCGGAGGAATAAATAAGATACGCTAAAAGTCGCCTCTATGGGGGAAAGGGTTAATAAAATTTTTTAAAAAGTTTGAACATATAAAAAGAACGGATATAGTATATAAGCACATGGCTTGGAGCTCTTGTCCAATCAGAAGCCTAACAAGAGTTGTCAGAGAGACAACAAAGCTCGCCATCGGCACATTTAAAAACTTAAAAGCACACTCAAGGTCACTGAGGTCAACCTTTTTGCCTGCATGGAAAGGTCTTGTCCATATACACATGAAAATCAAATATGATGTTAAACCTTTATTTCGACCACTAAATTGTGTCAAACCTAAAACCAGATGGAAGCAATACCTCAAGGGACATATAAGTTATAGGCATTTTTCGAAACCTAAACACAGATTTCGAAACCTAAACGCGGGCCCTAAGTTCAGTGGCAAGGTCACAGGGGTCCAAATTTTTCTAGGCATGGAAGGGTCTTGTCCGTACACACACACATATTAACCATCAAAGCAATACCTCAAAGGACATAGATGTTATAGGCACTTTTCGAAACCTAAACACAGATTTCGAAACCTAAACACGGGCCCTAAGTTCAAAGTCAATGTCACAGGGGTCCAAATTTTTCAGTTCTTGTCCATATACACACACATATCAACTATCAAAGCAATACCTCAAGGGACATAGAAAATATAGGCATGTTTTCGAAACAAAACACAGATTTCGAAACCTAAACACGGGCCCTACGTTCAAGGTCAATGTCACATGGGTCCAAATTTTTCTGTGCATGGAAAGGTCTTGTCCATATACACACATATACCAACTATGAAAGCAATACCTCAAGGGACATAGACGTTATAGGCATTTTTCAAAACCTAAACACAGATTTCGAAACCTAAACGCGGGCCCTAAGTTCAAGGTCACAGGGGTCCAAATTGTTAAGTGCATGGAACGGTATTGTCCATATACACACACATACTAACTATGAAAGCAATACATCAAGGGACATATAAATTATAGGCATTTTTCAAAACCTAAACACAGATTTCGAAACCTAAACGCGGGCCCTAAGTTCAAGGTCAATGTCACAGGGGTCCAAATTATTCTGTGCATGGAAAGGTCTTGTATATATACACACACATACCAACAATGAAAGAAATACCTCAAGGGACATATAAATTATAGGTATTTTCTTAAAATTGTTTACGCCAATCACGACGACGCCGACGACGAAAACGACAACAACGACGACGATGACCACGACGACTACACCGGGGGTATTGCAATAGCTCGTCTTGTACTTCGTACAGGCGAGCTAAAAAAACCTGTGACTATGTCGTTCAGTTGAACAAAACCATGGACTAACTAACACATTGTCCCTTAAGTCCACGCTTCCGTCATCTGAAGACAATTTTGACGTCTCAATCCACTAGGTTGCAATGTAGGCTTAACTATAAATAACCGACAATTAAGTGAAATAAACACCAGATCATGGAATTTTCGCAGTAACATTAATAGATCTATATCTATTCCAAATATGCTAAACTTTAAGACATTATTGTGTCACTTATTGACTTGAAACCTATAATGCACAATTTCCAAAGTGTAATCCAGATATTACTATATATGGTTTACTTTGAATATGTTTTGGACCACGGCAAACTGTGCATACCCTGACCAGACGGCTCTTTAAATAGGCCTCTGATCAGGGCATAGACTGTTTACATAATAATTAGAAATGTACTATTCAACGGTATATCATTTATAATTGAAAATGATATTCGATGCTAGGGTAATGTGTTAAAGGGGGTTCGCAACTGATCACTTAGTCGTGAAAGTATACCAACAGACAAAACTCGTGCGTTAGTATTGGAACGATAGAGTTCGGGATACCCTGTTTATTGTGTTAAACATGGGATTCAATTTTTACCGAACCTTCTTGAGTCAAATACGTTTAGAAACACCCATTAACCTGTTTCTCGCTTCATATTCATACATAAAAAGCACATTGGCAATATCTATCATATCTTTTAAAACAACAAACAAAGTGCTAAATAAAGAGACTTTCGAAATACAATAGCTATGAGGCAAAATCGCATACACCGTTTAAACTGACCATTTGAGTCTTGTCTGATCTGGATCTACATCAGTTTTACAAAAGGCGTGAAAAACCGCAGCAGGAGGAGGCTTTATTGAAAAGCTTTTCCTGCTTTTATTACGTTTTGGGCAAGATTTGACACAATGACAAAACAGTATCGACATGAAGGTGTGGTATTGTTATCTATTGTAGACATCAGAGAACCTGATTAAGATCATTCAATGCCCTGACGTGCAAGTAATTCCATGTGTTATCTGCTTCCACTGATTAGGAATTAAGCAGGGTGTCTATAGTGTTTGATTGCATGTAAACACGTAAGTTCTTTTTTCGAAATACAGTCACTCTTTGGTAAATTAACTAACGAAACCCAAACCAATAATAAGTCTCTAACCTACGCGGTTGTTTGGATACAGGGTAACACGCAATAACACGCTAATATAGGTATTATCTATTTTAATAAATAAGATTTATACAACCTTCTTAAAATATATTTAAGGTGTTTGAGTTGTTGGTCGTTTTACACATATTTACCTACTAGAACGTAGTGCTGGTAATCAACAGAAATCGCATTGTTGACAAGTCTCACAAAAAGCTGTTAATCTGTAGATTGATATTTTTCAGATGTGTAAATGAGGTGCGTCAAACTGCTTTAAAATATGTTAAATTCGTGTAGCTCTAGGACATTCTTACAGTATGTATATACTTTGTATCACCTGTTAGAGAAATCAGCAGTGTTTTTCTATACCATCCCTCCAGGGTGAATGATTTTGTTGTATGGAGAATACGATAGTGAACACTTTTTTGTTAAAACCAAATAATGTAATTGTAAATATACGGGGGTCAATTCAAGCGCGGCCGAGGAACTTGTCTTATCAGGCTCGAATACTTTTTGCCAGTTGCATTTTGAATAAACCGTAACATTGTCAAAGACTGTTCAGTTTTATATTTTATCATTCTACTGTTTTCCCTACTTAACATTTCTTTTCTAATTTAAGAAACTGAAATTTATCGAAATACGGAACATCGTAATTCAGAAAATATATGTTACTTTTTGTTTTAAATCCAATTCGCATTTCTGAGCTTAACACTATCAAACCAAACGCCTCGTGAAGCATGTATATACGTCCTTTACAAAAAACGTTTGTTTGAGGCGCCCATGTGTCCTTTGCAAGCAGCTTTGACCCAGGTAAGGGGCTCTTGTAAGAGCCCTCTCATCAATGTCTACACTGTTTATCGTTTTAAAAAAGAATGTGAACCGTTTCAATACTAGTGAGGCATATATGCGTCCCTTGCAAACAGTGCACATGTAATGAGTTCCCTTGTCTTATGCCGACAGGAATACATAGATCAGATTGTAGTTACAAAGGTTCAAACAAATAATATTTATGCAGCATTCAACTGTTTTAAAATGATTATTGAATACCCTTTTGATAATCGGCTCGCACAAGTATTGGCCTTCATTTGCATCAGCCGCAATTCTGCACGGTAATAAAAATGGCCCTCTGAATATTCAGGATTGCCATCTGAATGCAGGTCCCAATGTTATTGAACATCATTAACATTCCTCATGAAAGTATGATGTACTACCTTTAAATAGTCGCCAGCAGTACTTTTCGAATAGAAGGTTAATGTATCTTCAATTTGGAAAATAAAGCTTCAAATCCGACCGATGTACCTTTTGCCTTTTTGTTAAACATCAAACAAGGAGACTTTGATCATCAGTTGAACCGTTTACCAATACGATGTACGTCGATATAAAATGTTTCAACCGAACAAACTTGCCCCACAAAAAGCACAAACAATCTGACAACAATATTGACAATAGTTTGTCAATCAAGCATTTTTGCCGTTGATTTGCAAACCATGTTCCAGCAAAGATGACTCTAACACATTTACAACCAAAGAGAACATTCTATTTCAAATAGTAGTCGTTGGTAAAGTAGAATACATCTAAGAATATACAAATATTCTTTTAAACGGACAACTATTATTGGTGACATTATGACAAAATAGTTTGCAGCATCATGGGGAATGATAATTCATGCATTCATTCCCGACAGTGCAATAATAGATACTTAGAGTGATCGGCAATTTACATCAACTGATGTTTTTATTGAACCATGCTCTAAGGGTCTACTAACATTCTATTGCAATTAATTTTCTGAACCTATCTAGAGAAGGTTACTGCTTGTTTGAAGACAGCAGTTGTATATTTATTCATTTGTATAAGCTTTCACTTACATTTGATACTGTCAAATCACTAGCATATCTGCTAATATCCTATATCCGGAAACCTTTTTGTACTGAATGATCTGCTCTGTCTGGAAGGGATTTTTACACTTGTGCTGTATTTAAATATACATACGTAATTACACCTGACGCCTATCATATGTTTCCTGGTGGATTTTTGCACGCTGAAAGCCAGTTTTACCACAGTGTCTGTTGTTTTATCACATGTTTCCAGTTATTTGAGGGATTTTAAATGAAATGCGGGTTAATCTCTACAGTATAACGATGCCTACAGTGGAGAAAACGTTATTCTTTCCCAATAACGGCGTTTACGCTAAAACTATTATTTTCACTGCAAACAGTTTGGAGCCAGATCAGACGCCGGGTAACCCGGCGTCTGATCAGGCTCCAAACTGTTTGCCACCAAGATAAAGATGAATTATCAGAATTGTCAAAAAGTTGTACTTTTCTACGTTTTAGTGCTTTGCGTTTGCGTACGTTTGCGTTTAAACGGGAAAGAATAACAGATTATCCACTGTATAAGATAGAGGTATACACAACAGATATACAGTAGTACCTCTCTGTTACGAACACTAAAATGAATGCTTATTAATTGTGTAACAACAGATGACAGCTTAAAGCAAGGTGACAGTAAAACAGAAAGCTCATTGAGGAGCTTTCCGTTTTACTGTTACATTGCTTTAAGCCGTCGCCTGTCGTAAATACTTAATATTTAACACAATTTAGTGGTCGCAATAGAGGGGTTTTTCTGTATGTCGTTGCACAGTTTAGGCTTTTTAAAAATGTTTATACACTTTGAAACCTATACTACTGGTTTTTATTCCGATCGTTTCTTACATGACATTCTACTTTATTCACGGTGACAAAATTTTGTGATGAAATGTCAGTGTAATCAGATTTTGGGCTCATAAGAAACACAAGTCAGATGCCAAACATAATTTGTTCATACAGTGCTAAGGATTCAGTTGAAAGAGAAGTGATTAAAGTAGAGTATAGAATGTTCTTTTTGTAAAACAATGAGTGGTTACTACACAATATATTTGCTTCAAACAGAACACGTACTAAGATGAAAAAAAAAATATCGCCATTTCGGATGGAATATTTCAAAGTCTTACAAAATGTATATATGCCGAAGTGTTGCAAAACTTAACGTTTCTTTAATTTTGTTAGAAATTCAAACTTTGTTTAGGGTACGCCAGATTGTAATAAGAGAATGTTGGATTGCAAACTCTAGTTATATCATTCATTCACAAATAAATTACGCATTCAAATAATTACAAGCCAGTTCGAAAATCAATACAAATAACAAAGTGTTTTCTTCAGTAATTAACAGATGAAGAATAAGTTTTGTTAAAACACATTATTCCGAAAATACTACATAATCTCATTCAGCGATTTTTAATAAACAATGTAAACGTATGTTCAACGTCATGTCTATAGAATGAGTGAATGATTGAATAAATGACCGACTTAGTAGAAGTGGGTGACTCAATACGTTAGAACAGATATTGGAAAGCAGTTTTGTAAATATATTTCAAAATATATGTTAGAAAAGACATTCTAACAAAAAAGTCGTACTGAATGTCACACCTTTAGAAATGATCGATCGCGAAGTACATCTGCATCTGAAATTACTCGATATAACTGTTTTCATTCGGGTCTCTTTGCAAAGCAATGTTCAGTAATACCAATAATCGACCAAGTTACTGAAATCAATGTCATAGCACGTACAATGCGCATTAACGTTAATATATTAAGGGATCAATGTTTGTATTGTTAATGGAAATGAGATTGGCCCTTTAACGCTTTACAAACCATGTATCCGTTTGTTATAAAACTATGCCAATGCCACATCATGCAATGCAATGACATGTTATCGATAAAACATGATGTCAGCATCGTTATCTCATTTTTGAAATCATATTACGTGTGTAAAATCATTTGGTTCAGATCGGACGCCTAGTAACTCGATGTCTGATATGGACCAAAACTATTGGTTACTACCAGTGGTATCTCCAATTGATGTGAATAGATAAAAGCTTACTTCAGCAAAACATTAAGCTCTCGAATTTACCTAGTACAGGTCAACGGCTCACAATTACTCGTAACCAAGCTTTCACGCCTTTTGAATTAATGGCCGGGTTGTCCTTAATGGCTAATCAATGTCATGAATCAAGTGCTGCCTTGACATACTCCTGTTTTATTATTTTTGTTTTATGTAGATTCAGTCATTAACGTATAGTAGAAAACTCCGATGGTATCGAATGTCCAGATTATGTATGGAATCTCTCGACACTTTAGCTGTTTTTGATATGAAGATAGTTTGAAAGAAGACTATATACGACGTAAAGTGGAGAACACGTTATTATTTCCCAATAAACCCGTTTACGCTTAAACTAGTATTCCCATTGCAAACAGTTTTAACCCTGATTAAACGCCAGGTAATCCGGCGTCTGATCAAGCTCCAAAATATAAACGTTATATGACAGTTACATGTAAACGTGTACAGTACTACTACGTTCAACCCAACCCATCTTTAATTGCGATGGAGGGACATACAGTGGAGAATCTGGTATTCTTTCCCGTTTAAACGCAAACGTACGCAAACGCAAAGTACTAAAACGTAGAAAAGTACAACTTTTGGACAATTCTGATAATTCATCTTTATCTTGGTGGCAAACAGTTTAGAGCCTGATCAGACGCCGGGTTACCCGGCGTCTGATCTGGCTCCAAACTGTTTGCGTTGCAAATAATAGTTTTAGCGTAAATGCGTTTATTGGGAAAGAATAACACATTCTCCACTGTAAAAAGAAATGCTCTCTGATTTACTGAATTTGTTTTTAAATATTTCACTGCGAACGGCGCCAAAAGTCGACGTTGCAAACAGTTTGGATCCTAATAAAACGCCGCGTGACGTTGCGTCTGATCAGGATCCGTACTGTTTGACATTTGTATCGACATTTCTTAAGTCAAAACAACCTCAAATCTGACTATTTCAGACGACATTTCCAATGCACACGATATTTGGGCAGTTATAGGGTTAAAGCAGGGAAAGGTTCAATCATTCAAATTAAGCTTCAATTGCAACTTTAGACAACACTTCAATTCAACACTATACAATTAATGTGATGTGCATTGTATCAAAGTAACAGCAACATCTCTAAATCGGATGACTGTCTACTGTAAAATACAATAAAGTAAACTCTTCTATAGGCCTTCCTTTTCTATATTTAGTCATGCACTCGGAAATCTCTTTATAACGTATGGTTTTTCTAGCGAAGTAGCCCTTATTACACAAAATGAGGTTTCAAGTATAAAAATGTGTACTGGAATAGTGGTATGTCTTAGTTTGATAAGAGCAAGGTTGATCAAGGAATGGTATGCAACAAGTAATTGTCTTTTTCTCCATTGCCAAAACACATCAGTCAATGGTGACGCTAGAGACCTAGTAATCTTTATATGTTTGTAAAAATGGCCTACGCCGTCTAGAATTGGGACGCAGACAAATAATTGGACAATATTAAGCTGATAGGGTACTGAGACGAGGTACATTTAATCCGAAATGTAGTTCTTGTTTGACGAACACGTTAGCAGTGATACATTTTAAAATCAGAAGCTTTAGTCTATAGGAGTTACATTCTGCAAAACAATAAGTCCATAGACAACAATCGAGTCCTTGTGTTTAAAATGAATGCATTACCCCAAAGCCTATAAGATGTGTGACTATTTAAATCAAGTTGAAAGTATAGTTAATTGTGCTTTCATGCCCATTCTGCTTTACTTCAAGGCTGTTTAAGCTACCATCTGCTAGATACAGAAACCATTTATTATGTTGCATAATTTTGTGTGGCTAGAAAGAAAGTAACTATTATCTTCAGTTAAAAATACGTTAAATGACACAAATGCATTATTATGGAATAGGCAAAGGCAAGGCAAGGTTTTGGTCCATATGACTCGAAACTTGTCAACACTTAATGAGTAGTCATGCTGCGCAAGTAAATTGTTATTGATGTAAGTAATATAGCTAAATGTGTCGGACAGTGCGTTTTTAACAATGCTTACCAACCGTCACCGAATATAAATACGAATCGATGTTGAATCATTTTATCTAGCATTTTATTAAAATTGTTATCGGATAATAAAGAATTTGAAATTTAGTGATAAGCATACAAGCTCTTTACAAACAGGGTGCCTATGTAGAACAAACTTGTACTGTACAACGTGTACAGGCCAATATCATAGGATTATTTTGGGAGCCTCTGATTACAATTTGTACATTATTGTCAGTTTACAATTTATTTTCAATTATATTTTCTGTCACTTCAACAGCCATATATTAATAATTTATTGTTTAATATTTTACTTCTTGTAAAAGAACAAATACAAAAAGACAACTACTGAATAGGAGTTATCAAAACGGGCAATATTTATTTTATGAAATACTCTCTAAGACAACCTAGATAGTCAAATTGGATTATAAAGATATGTTCAGTAGAACCCCTCTATTACGACCACTAAAAAGAATGCTTATTGTCTGCTTATAAGATGGGTGACAGCTTAAAGCAACGTGAAAGTGAAACAGAAAGCTCCTGTAGGAGCTTTCTGTTTCACTTTCACATTGCTTTATGCAGTTATCGGTCTAAAATAAATAATATTTGACATAATTTAGTGGTCGTAATAAAAAGGTTCTACTGTATTTGAAGTTACATAGGTTGATGACTTAATAGATACACACATGTGTGCCACAAAAATATATTTGAGCCGTGCCATGACAAAACCATCCGTATTGCATTGCAACATAACACATACCGTTGTCATCACAGGCTCTGCATCTGAGTTTGGTCTACACTGCCAAATACCGTATGTAATATTTAGTGCTAAATACAAAACTTTAGTTGCTTGCTGGTGTCAAACACAGACGATTAAGACTAGCTGCCGCGGCTTTGACTTTTGAATTTTTACAATGCAGTAAGTAGTGTTTTCTCATGGGCATGGCTTATTGAGTAAACGTCAAGGCATATTCTGAATTTCCGTCCAACCCTAACGAAACATAAGACAATGTTTTGGTCAAATGTACTACGTTGGCATGGGCGTTGTTTAGCAGGATAAGGTCTTAACTCATTATACCCTGACACTTCCAATGGACGATTCAAGTTTGCAATGAAGGCTGGTCCATTTTCGACTATTAAGGGCTGTTTTGTATAAAATATTACAAATGACAAACAGTGAAGACCCTGATCAGAGGGCTCCTGCATGAGCCTTCTGATCATGGACTTCACTGTTTGCATAGGACAAGTGTACTCTTCACGTGTACTCTTTTGGTAAAGGACGCATATATGCGTCACTATGGCTCAATGAGTTAGAAAGTCTGTACCCTAGAGGTAGGGTAGAACCAGACTAAATATCTGATGTATACTCACACTATTGGTAGCAATGCTCAGTATTCAGAAATTCTCTGAACGTTCAGTTCTTCCTTGCTTGTATCGGGTTTTCGCTAATATTTGTACGTAAGATCTAATACTAAAAGAACTTTCCTTTACACGTTCAGTAACACATTTAACGCGGTGACATATATTATGGTTAAGACAACATGCCAATAGTTTTAAATCCAGATGCTATTTTCATAAGTACATGAGTCGGACGTAATGAGTCGTAATATTGGCATTACAACGATTTGATTGCTGTATTTACAACAGGACTAGCTATGTTCATAAGTTTGACGTCATTCAATATTCTGAGTAATACTTATAATGATAGACACATATTCATCCTCATTTGCATAAATAATAAGCCTCGACGTTGAAGTTCACATAGAATGAATATAACTGCCATCAGAATGACATGTCTGATTATCACTAATTCAATTCATAACCTTACGTATTTGCATGATAAATATAACAAAGAAATCGGGGCAGACAATGTCAATCAAATATACAGCACTCCCTCTCTACAACGACACCTAATGGGAGACACAGAGTGTGTGTGTTGTAAGGAGGGAGTCATTATAGAGAGGGAAATTATAGACTTAGCTTACATTTGCAAACTGCTTGAATCCAGATCAGACGCCGCGTAACGCGGTGTTTGATCTTTATTCAAGCTTTTTGTCACTCATAATAATATTTATTTTATCAAAATGTCCCTTTGTAGTGTCACTTTGAGAAAAACCAGATGACAATTTTAAGCAGACGATATTGCAGCAGTAAAAACGTTAGACCTAACTGTCCTGTTTAGGGAACAGCGACAAGAACCGTTATAAGGAGGGAGTCATTGTTGTGGGGCCGTTGTAGGTAGGGAGCACTGTATACAGTGAAACCTGCGTAAAACTCAAACTATTGTCGAAAATGCATTGTTATACTATTCAGAATATATATTCTTGTAAATGCAGGAACTTTATTTGTATCTTAAAGACAAACTTCTTTGAACCCGATCAAACGCCGAGTATCTATCTCAGCGGCTTGTCAGGCTCATTAACGTTGGCCTTTTAACACAATCCTATAAATTGAAAAAGAAAAACGTATTCTCTCTGTACATGAGGCAGGCAAAGATTGTCAATCTGTGTAACAGCAATATGGAAAACGATGCCGGGGAATTAGATTGTATTATCACAGTAGCTATCGGGTAATTAACTGCTTGAAGGAAAAACACATTCATAGAAAGCAGTTTTTCCAGAGTCAGTAATCTTATTATACTCTGTTGGACTTATGAACGTTCAATTACAATTAAGATTGACGTTGTCGTTTTGTTTTATGTCGAAATATACATCAATCGTGGATGCAATGGTAACGTACACTCGAGGGCGGACTGCATCGGTATTGACTTATTATTGAACTCAATTAGTTGTATTGTTCGCGTGATTCGAATGGTTTCTTCATTTCCTATATATCCATCAGTGTGTAGTATGAATGCAGTCGTTTATGTATTTTTAATCAGTTTATTGCATTGAATTTGCTTTTGAGGACAATCGTCGCCCTTCCCTGTACATCGCGTTCATGTCCAAATGGAATGGAACCATTTTCAGAATGTTGTCCATAACTGTCGAAAGATAAAAGCAGACAGGCGTTCACCTGATAATTGAGATGAATTGGTTTCTATGCTTTATAGGAGTTGTGCTTGTTATTTTTTATTTCAATTGCAATCAATACATCTTAATTAGAGACTGGTTGATTTTTGCTAATCTGACTGCATGGGGTACATACATAATTTAAAAGGATGAAGCGCGACATTCTTTGTGTAAAAGTTGTCTGAAGTTTTGTATAGAGGCACTGGCATACTAGATCTCAAGGGGTTTTCAATGGGTTTACTAACCAAACTATCAAATATATGGTGCGGGGCCACGCATGAGACGCCTGAATGATTCTTTGCCTAGACGCTAGCACACAAAGTACATGCTCTCCATGTTTTGACTCAAACTATCTACGGGGCTAGGTGTTAACACCCAAGCTAGATCAAGTACTGTCTTTAAGTTTCAAATGTTAAATGTTTGGCTTTATTCAGGAGCAAAGGAAGCGGAAAATTTGTTGCTTATCAATACTTCAATTCTAGAAAGGTATACCGTAAAACGTCTCTATTATGACCATCACAACAAGGCTAATTGGTTGTAGGAAATACTTGTGGCGGCGTAAAACAAGGTATAAGTAAAACAAAAATATCGTAAAAGAGCTCCATTCTTTTCTTTTACCTTAATTTAAGAATATACCTGTCTTAAACTTAAATTTATGAACTTAATTTAATGGTCGGAATAGAGGGTTTTTACTGCAATTGCAACATTAAAATGTTAAGTCAAAATTACATTTAATAAAGAAACAAGCTTTCTACTGTCAGTCAGGTCACTGTTGACACATTGGTGTCATGCCTAGTGGATTATTCCATCTTTATATATTGGATTAGTCCATTATTTATCAAAGCGAGGCCTGGTCATAATTTTCACTTTCATTTTTTTTTATATTTAAATTCCTATCAGCAAACAATGTAAACTCTGATCAGACGTTGCATAATGCGGCGTCTGACCAGAGTCTACACCAATTGCCTATGTCCCATATATGGAACCATAGGCACAAATGGGTTAAATTCAGGACACATTAAACCAGAGCCATCGCAAGATGGCACGCTCGACTATTCCAGGTTTTTTCGTAAACTGAAACCAGAGCTACCTGCCTTGGTTGGGTGAAACAGTGGTTGCAGAGTAGCAGAATTTTTAATTTCTAAGTATAAAATTTCTAATTTAATATATAAGGTAATTTCTAAGTCCATCAAGGGCCACAACTCACACTAAATGCAAACTTGAGTTACCTGCCTTGATTGACTGCACTAGTGGCAAGGTTGTGGTGACGTTATAATCCCATACAAGCAGCAGTTGCAGAGATATAAGCTTATTTGTAGGTTTCACAAAAAACCTTAACCAAAATATCTAAGTCCATCAAGGGCCACAACTCACACTAAATGCAAACTTGAGTTACCTGCCTTGATTGACTGCACTAGTGGCAAGGTTGTGGTGACGTTATAATCCCATACATGCAGCAGTTGCAGAGATATAAGCTTATTTGTAGGTTGCACAAAAAACCTTAACCAAAATATCTAAGTCCATCAAGGGCCACAACTCACACTAAATTCAAACTTGAGTTACCTGCCTAGATTAACTGCACTAGTGGCAAGGTTGTGGTGAAGTTATATCCCCATACAAGCAGCAGCTGCATAGATATAAGTTTATTTCTAGGTTGCACAAAAAACCTTAACCAAAATTTCTAAGTCCATCAAGGGCCATAACTCACACAAAATCCAAACCAGAGTTACCAGCCATGATTTGCTGCAGTAGTGGGGAGGCTGTGGTGAAGTTATAATACAATACAAGTATTGGTTGTAGAAATACAAGCTTATTTGTAGGTTGCACAAATACCTTAACCAGTGCAACGCCGACGGCGACGCCGACACTGACGCCGACGCCGACGCCGACGCCAGGACGACTGTAATATCCATCCATAGTCTTCGAATAGTTGAGCTAAAATCGAAATCCTTAATATAAGCTTCCTATCTTACATGTGTCGTGCTGCATAACGTTACAATACTTCCAGATACATGTACATGTATTTGAAAGGCATCAGTACATATTTTATTGTACATTACTGTATATAATGCTGCATATCTAGGGAAATTGGTATTAATGAAAGTAGCAGTATAGCGTGTCGGAAACAGATATACAAGATATGGAGCGATTATACTTGTTAGGCTTATACTATTTATCTTGAATCTAACGTATTTCACTTAATTGCAAACAGAGAATGGACCGATGGGTAGACCTTTTGTATCTTTACGTGACACTAGAGTCCATACTATTTGGTAATTGCATTGTGGTTTCCAGTCAAAAGTATATAACTAATGAATCTGGTCTGTTTCAGTTAGAGGTAGGTTAGTATTTCAATGATATTTAATAGTTTTATATCTATTATTATCTTATATATCTGACGAATCACTAACTTTTGCCGTGGTATCGTCATCTTTGAAGTTATTGTCTGAAAAATTTGTCAAATTGTTTTGTACATGTATTTTAAAAAAAAAGAAACTTACAAAAATGGTTTTCAAACGCATAATAAGCACTATGCACTGGATACAAATTGTTTTCAACTGTCAGTCAAATCGCGATTGACAGAATAAGGGCTAACACGCGATACGAAATTTAATCGCGGAACAATTTCCCTCAATTTACACTTACTGATATAGTTTTTAAGATAAGTGTTTACAATTATATAAACTTATTGTTATGTTTTATTAATCATCAACAGAACAAAGACTATGAACAACTAATAATGGATTAAGTTTTGAAGCAAAAATCAAAATTCCGTCTATGTGTCTAAACCTTTTTATGGCAGTCTAAAATATCCAAAAAATGTTTTGATAAGAGTCGAATCTCGATACATCGAACTCGCTTTAACCAAGACTAACCAATATTTAATATGTTTGATTTCGATAACTCGATCTCCCATAAGTCAAACATACCAGTATTGCAAAGTTAAATCGTGGCTAAGCCACGTTGTAACATTAAAATATTGGTATGCTCGAACTAACGCGAGTTCGAAGTATCGAGTGTCGACTGGGTGTATAAAATGTGTAACGACATGGTCTATTTACGTTTACCTTATTCGTCGCTTAAACTTAAACTTGAAAAATATAGTTTCTGTTTCGTCGGCATTACGAGGTTGGTTTACAACACATTGTCTAATGACAAACATTGCATATTCTGAGTATAGGATTCCTATAATTGCAATCTGAGCAATGTTTAAACTATTTACTCAGGACAAATTTACTTTTTGCTTGCTCGCCGTTTGTAAATGACAAGCTAAGTAGTTTTGGTTAAAGTATTGGGAACTGATACAAGTTTCCGCCTTATCTTAGACTATTTAAATGTGCTAGACGTAATGTCGTTAGCCTGCAATGGTTGTCTGCAAAGTCTTAGTATTGTATATTGATGTAAAACATTAACTTATATTAAAACCAAGCTTTCATGTGTTTGATATGCATCAAAACATTTTGCAAGAACTATTCCTTTGGCGAGCTACGGCAAAATGGTGAATATATCTCCATTATCTGTAAAACGGATAGAAATGCATGAAACCTACTACGACGTATAATCAAACTTTGAAGAAATTAGCAGACAGATAATTAAATTGTGTTAATCCGAAAATGCAATTGAATGCGGTGCATTCGGACTAAAACTCCAGTAATTCTGTTTACGTTAATCTTGTATAGTAATCCTCAAAGGCAAATTGTGAGTTATGTAAGTTTATTAAATTAGTCGATCATGAATTATATCTTAACAAATCTCTGAAAATGCATTTTGCTGATTTGAAGTTCCCCGCAGTAGGACAGTCAACTTCATGAAGTTACTATAGTTGTACTATGATCGCAGACTGTAAAAGATTGTGATTGTAAAATAACCTTGACGTAAATAACTCATTCACCCATTTAACTTTTAATAACTAAATTCCCAAATAATAAATTGTAAATTACAGAAGTGCATATCCTGAGTTCTGATCATTATCTACATTAGTTGCATAGTACAAGTGATAGGTAATTTTGTATTTCTTCTCTTATATTTGTTGTGAGTAATATCCAACTTTGAAATATGACCAGAATATTTTGATTTAAGGCTTATTATCGAAAAGTTAGATAGTTTTGGGTTGCACTGTGTCCGTCATCGTCCGTTATAACCATTTTTATACAACACATTCGCCACAATTATCCGTTGGATTTAAATAAACGAAACTGCATGGGAACCATAAGATGAATTCGATCGCCTCTAATACAATGCATATTCTACTTTACTTTCAACCTCCCTTATGTCGCCAGCTGTCTTCAACACACTAGAAACAGGTTATAGGGAAAAGGTATAATTACATTGTTGACATTAACGCACATAAATAAGCAAGGTAACATTTTCAAAACTAAACAGTGGTCAGTCAGTCAAAACGTTTGAAAAACAGATTGTTGCCCTCGAGGATGAAACACTGTCTGGAATAGTGAAGTATTATTATCTTGGAGGCAAAATCTCTTGGGTCTAATGCATGACAAATAGAGAATAAAATGTATCATGAGCAAGATTAAACTTTAATGAAACAACTGAGAAGAATGAACGTGAGTAAATTGCATTATATTCCTCAGGGTAAAATCCATAGGATTTCTTTCCTGGTATCCGTCTATGATTATGCAGAATTGGATTATCAAATGTTTGTAAAATCAGTACCCAATACTGCTTTTGTTGCCATGCCAGATGCGTTTATTCTAACTATATATACAAACATGGTTTACACAAGTTCCCTTTTTAACAAAAATGCTTTCAAAACTGTAATAATCACAACATTCTGTTGGAAGTTTTTAATAAATTATTTAAAAAGAAATTAGTTTATGCTTAGTACGGACAAGTTTGTATCAAGAAAACAATAGATAAAGTCACATGAATATAGAGTGTACTTAATGCAATAAAAACTACATATACTATAGAACTTTCTACTTTATATCTGCATGACATATTGAAATGCATGTACACACTAGCGACGAATAAACTCATCTATTAGTAACCCAGACTCCTTCAAGAGTCCTCTGAGCAGGACCCACACTGCTTGTCATTTTGAAATATTTTCCAAATAACAACCCCAACTAATTAGGAACTAGAATAGATCTAGTACGATACAAGTTTCAGATGTGAATGAGTTACAGGCTACTTATGAGTATGCTATTGAGTAAAGTGTTAACACTTCTACTGCCTAGGCCGACAAAACTGACGACTGGGAACAGTTTGGATTCTAACTAGACGCTGCTTAATGCGGCGTCTGATCAGGATCAAAATGATTTGACACTCATAACAATGTTTGTAAGTCACAATACGCATAACATCCTTATTTTGGTAAGCTAACCCTTAAACTCTCAATGACGCTTTAAAGCACGTTACTTTGTAAACATTTTGGGTTCTGATCTGACGCCGCGTTACGCGGCGTCTGATCAGGACTCAAACAGTTTGGCACTCTTATTGATATCTTTTAAGTCATACGATGACCATTCAATTAATAGTGAGCCTTGTCCTATAAAAAAAGAAACAAACAAACCAAGCAGCAAATTGTTTTCTTTATTCCCTCAGAGTATTTCTCTTTAACGATTATGCCAAATGTCAGCCGTGAATTCCATCCGTGCAATGTTTTTTTGAAGGCTGATTTGGGTATACTGTTCATATACTGATATATGGCAGACCAAATGGCGGTTCTAGTCCGAAATCGGCGTCCCTGTGAGAACTGTTTCATGTTTGGGAACAACCAGAAGTCATACGGGACAATGTCTTGATTGTACGGGTGATGAGGAAGCACCTCGGTTCATTTTCTTTACGGAAATGTGGTCATTTTCGTGGATTTTAGTGCAGGAACATTTTCATGTAACATTTAGGCACCATGCTATCCGATCGTTTTTTGGCTTTTGTAACATTAATTTTTCATTTTTATCAATACTATGTCCCTTTAAACTTTCCCGTTAACAGTTCTACTCCATGGTATCAGAACGTGTACTGTCTTTCCTCTAGCATTAACGCGAATTGCTACATTATTGTCTGCACACTTTGTGTTCTTTTAGCAACTGGGTCTCCTCATATCTTTACTTGCCCATATCTTGTTATAATCATTTTTCAGGTAGGGTCAAAGCAATGTACCCATGTTTCGTCAACTGTATAGATATCTGAAAATGCCCATGAAGTGAAATGTGGGTATTTGTTCAATAGTTTACGGGCATTCTCAACACTGTCTTGTTTTGCTCATCAGTTAGCATATTTCGCTCACATCTAGCAAATACACCTGACGCCAAGTAGATTATTTAAAATATTGAATAATGCATCCCAGGTACATTTGCTATCTGCTTTATAGTGATTGGGGCATCATTCAGTAATAAGTCGCTGACTTGCTAAACAGCTTTGGAATAAGCAGCAGAATTCGTTTTTCCTGGAATTGGTTTGTTTTTGAAGGTCAGATCTCCACTTTTGAACCTCTTTACCCGGCGATTAACGGTAGTAACTGTATAAGAAACACTATTATACACAAATGCTTCACAAACTTCATTGGGTATGTTTTCTTCGAAATCCCAAGTAAGAAACGAGTTTTTGATACAACCACATATTTGAGTTCTATTTTCATTCAACATTGTTCACAGAGTGTATATGAGTAGGTTCACTTTACATGGCTATTGTTTTAAAACTACCAAACCGAATTTAGTGAAGCTTATTTTATATGATAGAAAAAAGCTTGAACATTTGCACGTGAAAATGGTGCATTTTGACAGAATGATCAGTATAGGCTCAATATTAATTGAATGGTCCTCGTACAATATTCACTCTAACTTTGAAACGTTTCTTGCGGACAATAATACTGAAGCAGGCGACAATAAAGCGGTTAAGGGGTAAATCCCTACCCCTCCCAATAAATTGATCATGACAGGGTTAAAGCAGAGGTAAATATACATGTAAGCACGGTTGTGTTAGACGGGTTATAACGTCAAAATGGCAGTAAAACGGTTATTATAAAATTGACTGTATGATCGCATAAACTTTTTACGGCATCCATACGCTACTTTATAATTACTTTCTTTTGTTAAAAGTACATGTAAATGTAAACTTGTATTGATTATCAGAAATACTGTAGTTTTAGAATCATAGTATCTGAATTCTGACTGATATTGCGTGTCTGCTATCAAGTATCTCGACAAGGGGTAAACCAAACTACAGAGATATCAATTATTCAATGATATCTCGATTCGTGTGAATATCTGTCGATATTTGATAGCAACATACCCGTCGACATATTTCAAAATGCAGGCGAAACAAAAATAATTCAATGTATGAGTGCTTATAGCTATTTTGTTTTTTAATAATATTATGATATGCTTTACAGGATTTATGCATTGGCATGACTGAAGACACTTACGTCTATCAACCTTTAATAATAAAACAAATACGTCTACCACAAAACCTACATAAACAATTTCTAAAGCATTCAAGCTGTTTGCCACTCGTCATTATAATTATATTTCAAAATGTTTACTTATATGTAAGTTTGAGAAATCACAGCCGACGACAGTTGTAAGCAGACGATATTGCAGCAGTGAAATCGTTAGATATGATTGTCCTGTTTAGGGAACTGCAGCAAAAGTCGATGTAAGAAGGGAGTCGTTGTTTGGAAGGCCGTTGAAGGGAGGGAACACTGTAATACTATTGATATAGGATAATGCTATGTGCTTTTAAATGGTAAGGTTTGTTAAATTTGCATTGAAAAATATTGTTTAAGTCTTGGAATCTAGATATTTACCAGACTAAAACCATTTAAACAATATTGATTAAGGACCTGTAGGGGTTTTGCCATGCCAAATAACAGAGCCCTTGTTATATTGGTTTCAGACAAGAAGATGTTTGAAGATTTTAGTTCTATGTAAAGCTGTGATTCCTATGATGTGGATATTTCACCACAAGGACAAACTTTGGACAATCATATAAGAAGATATGTAGATGAGTTTTTGAGCAAACTATCCAAGCTTAGCGTGTTGTGGTTAAAGAAAAACATATCTTTCAGTTTTCATTGAAATAATCTATTTTAAGCACCTGTGACTTAGATATCAAACCAGCCTGAACCATTTCAGCAATGTTGATAAAACACATCTGGAAGTGCCATCAGGACAAAAATCAAAGCTCTGGTCATATTAGTTTCAGACATGAAGACGTTTGGGGTTTATATTACATAACTTAAGGTAAAACTTGAACCACGGGGTGGGATAATTGTTTACCTCAGTGTGTCATTTGAATAATATAAGAAGAAAATATGTGGATAATGCGTTTTGCCAAATATCTTAGCTCATGGTAATGTGGTTCTCTATAGACAATGCTTTGTGCAAAATATCAAAGCTCAGAGTAATGTGGATTTAGACAAGATGTCCGCCAGTCAGTGTAGCTTTCAATATTGGCTTTTTATCAAACATACTTTGAACGATCAATCTTCAAAATGATAGATTCACGCAGAGTTTTTGTCAGTTTTTCTCTCTGCCAAGTTTGCTATTGTTAATCTGTCTACAACTGTTTGTGTTATTTCATCGTCGTATGTATGCCTCGTCATGGGTCTTTGTCTAGTCGGTAAATATGAGATGAGAAAGCTATGCATCAATGTCATACCAAATGCTTCAATCGGTAAGGGCAATTGTAAGTGCCAAATTTCTGTACAATTGGCACTTTTCTCAGTTATGACAGAACTGCTTGCCAAAGTATGTTACAGTGGAGAAAAAAGTTATTATTTCCCAATAAACGCGTTTACACTTAATCTATTATTTCCAATGCAAACAGTTTGGAGTCAGATCAGACGCCGGGTCACCCGGCGTCTGATCAGGCTCCAAACTGTTTGCCTTCCAGCTAAAAATCAACTTTCAGAATTGTCAAAAATTTGTCATTTTCTGCATTATATTACGATGCGTTTGCGTTTCGTTTGCGTTTAAAGGGTTAAGAATAAGGTTTTCCCCCCTGTAGTGCTATATTATATTACAGTACAGTTCTGTCCTTTGATTGTTATCTAATAGTTGGCACTTCTCATTCAATATTTCGTGCAATAACGGGTTGTCTTCACACTTAAAACTGCAAACAATTTAAATTGTGACCCGACGCATATCAGGATCAAATCTGTTTCACGATCAGAATAATATTTCCTGATTCAAATAACTAAAACTCTGATTTTAATTGACAGTAGCACACTATGACTTTTACTCAGTGAAACGTTAAACGACTTAATCTAAAAGATGGAATATATCCAGTGCTCTTTCTCTTCAACTACACCCAATGGGAGACACATATTGTGTGTATTGTTTGAAGGTGGTCGTTATCGGGAGGGAAATTAAGACTTGGCTAACCTTTGCATACAGCTTGAATCCAGATCAGACGCAGCGTAACGCGGCGTCTGATTGATCTGGATTCAAGCTGTTTCTTACTCGTCATCATAATTATTCAATTAAAATGGTCACTTACATGTATATGTAACTTTAAGAAAATTCAGCAGACGACAATTTCAGCAGTAAAATACCTAATTTTCCTGTTTAAAGAACTACGGCAAGGGTTGTTGTAATGAGGGGTCTTTGTTTGGATGGCTGTTGTAGGGAGGGAACACTGTACATAAATCCCGTCAGTCATTCCAGCCTAAATATACTCATATTTATCCAAGGCAAAATAAAAAAGTACCTGTGTTTCCGGTATCCCGACCGACCCTAGTTTTTTCCCCCGACCCTAAACTTTTGTTTCACTTTTCGAAAAATGTGTTGGCAAATGTCGGTCTTATTTGCGACAATCATTTTTTTAGGAGCGTGTAATAGAATATATTCTCCGTTAAATTGCTAAAAGCTAATTTATAGACGTTTAAGTGTTTTAAAATTGATTTTTGAATAAGATTTAGCAAATATCGAAGTGAAATTTGCTCTAAATCTGTCATAAAGTAGCTTCCTTGAAGATATGATATGCTAGTTAGTTAAACATCAACACATTCAACATGCAGAGAGCACATATAAATGACACATTTAACATGCATACAACACGTTTCAAAACATCATTCATTCCATCTGTCATATATAAGTCACTACTTTGCCGTCTTAGTATATTAATAATATAAACAATCATACTGGTTTAGATATTTAAGATAGTTTTGGTTATGGGACCTAACAATAAAATCAAAAATTTGAATGGATATTTATAAGATTTGTAATGTATGGCCCAGGGCTTTGCACAATATAATACATTCATACATTTTCATGTATAAAATACTCCAGCAGAAAGTTATGTGTATTAATGTATGTTTTTATTTTAAAAACAAATTCCGACCGTCCGTCCCTAATATTTTTGGGCATGTAATAGGACACACGGGTATTTTTTTAAAACATTGGTTACACCAATCACCAAATTGACAGATTCACACAAGGCTTGTTTTGTCAGGGTTTTTTTCTATCAGGTTTCCAATTGTCACTATTTCTACAGCTGTTAATGGTATTGTCACGACCTTAAGAAAGCTCGATACGTTGCATTATCGTTCCTGTAACTTTAGATACGAAAAATATCCATCAAGTGTGACATGTAAACTTAAGGTACCGTTAAAAAAGCTTTATTAATTCCAAAACATACACCACATTTCAGCATCATATATTAAATCATGTCTGAGAAAAGTGCAGATAATCCAGACAGATGGAGAGGACCGATGGCGAAACATCACCATCCCGTTATACTACGTCCCGCCTGAAGACGGGCGTAAAACAACCGTTAGATATTTCTCTCAGTTCGTCAATACAATGTACATGCAGTAGAGAAGAGGTTATTCTCTCCCAATAAACGCGTTTACGCTTAAACTATTATTCCCATTGCAAACAGTTTGGAGCCCGATCAGACGCCGTGTAACCCGGTGTCTGATTAGTCTCAAAACTGTTAACCGAAATTGTCACTCTCTACATTTTAATGCATTGCGTTTCGTTTTCGTCTAAACAGGAAAAATAACGTATTCTCCACTGTATCTGCACAGTCTTAAAAAACTTTTTCTATCTAATCTGTAGTCTGGTAAGAAGGTCTATCTGCAGACACTGTAAGACTCGTATCTGACAATATTTGTACAGTAAAACCTCTCTATTACGACCACTAAAACATGGATAATTGATTATATAAAAGGCAGGTGACAACTTAAAGCAAGGGACAGTAAAACAGACAGCTCATGTGGGAGCTTTCTGTTTTACTGTCACCTTGCTTTGAGCAGTCAACTGTCATAAACACCTAATAATAATAAACTTAATTTAGTAGTCGTTATAGAGAGGTTTTACTGTTTTTATTTTTTAAAAATAAATGGTTGATTGATTGCTGTCTGTTACCGAATAGCCGATTAACCTTTATCCCGCTGCTATATCCTCTTAATCGAAATTGTCGTCTGCAAAAAATATTCAATTTATATTTATACATTTTTCTAAATTCAAGAGACTGAGATACGAATTACGTGTCGTCTGGTTTGAATCTAAACAACAAAGTCACGATAGGCTAGATATAGGTAAACTGTTTGAGGTAAAAAAAAGATTTCCCACCACAATAGTCGTATTTCAGTTGCGACACTGAACACGATGAGCGCATCTAGTTTAAAAAAAAGCTATCATTATATAATAAGAAATTTCATTATATTATGCTTATGCATCAATTCTTCGAAGGATCTAATTGAACAAATCTTGACAATTCGTTTAAGCGCTAAACCGTGTCGTCTGGCGTCTGATAGTGATCTAAACTGTATGCAACTCGATTTGATGTATTTCAAATCAAAATGCAGTAAATCAAAATAAGAAAACAGTCGATTAATTTTTAACAGCAATATTCTAGAAAGAAAAGGGATGATATGTTACAGCACTACTGGTAAAATGGCGTCTTAACTCTGTCAACAACATAGACCTTATTCCATTGACAAAACAGTATAAAGCCAAATCACACGGATCCTATAGGATCCCTCTGATCTGAGTCTATACTATTTGCTACTTTAGACAAATGTTTAATAAACTACCCAGATTTTCAAGTATACTTGTCCATGTTTTTGGTAACTAAAACGATCCATAAGATCATTTAATAATCCAAAAGAGTCACATTGTGTTGAAAGAGATAACAGATAACAATCTGCGGTCACACATTGACACTCAATAATTGGTTGCTTATTCAATGCGTTGATGGATTGTATGTAACGTAAACCAATAAGTACCAGTTTTGTGCCTAAATATGAATAACAATAATATCTAAACAATGCAAGAATGATTAAACATGCCCCATTTGGCAATAATCAACGTGGGCAGTATGAACATTTAACTCTTACCCCGTCAATATTTATCGTCTGCTTCAACGCTCAATATCACTTATTTTGTGTCACAGTGCCGTAAAACCATTTCATCCATTTATAACCTTCTTATCGTCTGCATTAGTAGGATCGTCTGCAATATTTGTTATGTCAGCTTTAAGATTGTTTTGACTGAGGAAATGTTGATATGAGTGTCAAACAGTTTGCAGAATGTCTGTTGGCGCATTGTCAGTGACAGAGTTAAAAGAACAAGGTCTGAATGCTGCAAGCTCAAATCTGAACAATCACATGCTCGAGAACGATCTCAAATTTCGCTCAAAATGCTCTATAAGCATGGAACTAGCTATCTTTATGAGAAACACGCATAATGCAGATTTATGTCACCGAATTATCCCCTTACATTGACAACACAACAAACCTTCATAGAACTCTCCTTTTTCAAAATGAAAGTAAGGTCAGACTAGTACAAATAGATACTGGCTGACAAAATAACTAAGGTGGCGAATTGATAAAATATATCATCCTCTATACATCCTCTATACAGCCAGAATGTTACTCTTGGGTTCGGCGGTTTCCTACTTCTGTTTAACTCCTTCGCTGTCAAGTGTTATCGTCTGCTTTAACCCTCTTAACGCAAAAACTACGTCTGCTTTGGTAGTGTCGTCTGTTATATTTTTTAAAGTCATGTTTAGGGCTGTTTCGACTGTGGTAATGTCGATACGAATATAAAACGCTGTACGCGGCGTCTGATCAGGATTCAAACTTTGTGCAAAGTTGCCTTTTTGTTTCGTTGGCAGTGAAAGTAACAATTTACATGTACTTTAAAATTCAAGAAGTTGACACGTTTAAATGTATTTATGAGGCCCATACGTCACCATAGTCTTCCATTATCTTGAACAGTTCTAAAGAAATTTCACTACGCATACGTCATTTAAACAATTATTTGTGACAAATATGTACCATGCTTTTGAAAGAAATAGAACTTTTCCGTTAGTATGATGTTAAATCTTGTCATTATCTATCTTAACTATTTCGGCGCCAAATTAATCGTGAGGTGTTTACTCCTTCACCGTTTTATTGTCGTCTGATTCAGTTGTTAGTTTGCCAAAGTAAGATGCAATGTAGTATGACCTAAAAATGATTGTCGGAACGAGTGTCAAGCAGTTTGGATCCTGATCAGACGCCGCGTGACGCGGCGTCTGATCAGGATTCTAACTGTTTGCGACTTCGGCGCACAAAGGATTAACTGAAATTTAGATCTGTCACTCTCAATTATAGCAACTTAACAATTTTCCTTGTACTAGAGTCTGAGTTAATTTCAGTATTGAAAACCGATTATTGCTTAAAGCAGGCTAAAAATAAAGCAGATTGTGTCTTAATAGTGTTTTGCTTTATTGCCACATGCCTCACGCTACCGTCTTCTACGATATAGAACATATTTCTTGTGTAACAATACAGGACTGTGTAAAATGGAACTGTTTTGTTTCGTGAAGGAAAACAGTTAATGTGAGACTGGGTTCAATGTTTCTTTAGACAGAAATGTCAGAACGGGTTAAAGAACTTTGTTATTATATAAACATTCTTAGTGCATGTAAATCAAACAGTGACTTTCACTGTCGTACAGTGGAGAAAACGTTATTCTTTCCCAATAAACGCGTTTACGCTCAAACTATTATTTCCAATACAAACAGTTTGGAGCCAGAACAGACGCCGAGTAACCCGGCGTCTGATCAGGCTTCAAACTGTTTGCCACTCAGTTAAACATCAATAGTCAGATTTGTCAAGAATTTGTTATTTTCTACATTTTAGTGTTTTGCGTTTGCGTACGTTTGCGTTTAAACGGGAAAGAATAACAGATTCTCCACTGTACTCGTAGCCTCAGCGTGTGTGTAATTTTACCATTATTACCAACTAAGATTTTACTTTGTCGCAGGAATTATCTCCTACTTACATATTGCAGGTTGGTTTAGTTTCGAAGTTGATTTTAACACATTCAACCCTAGCGACGAGTATACTCGTCATTTACAAAAAGTGTAAATGTGAGGATTACGCTTGTCCTATGCAAACATTGTAGACCCTGATCAGAGGGCTCCAAAAGGAGCCCTCTGATCAGGGTCTACACTGTTTGTCATTTTGAAACATATTATAAAGGGCATGGTACACCAAAACGGCTCTCCTATATAACTTATATAAAATGCGTCATTTCCAAGGTCCAAAAAATACAATTTTTATTCCAACCACAGGTGCTAACCTATATTTCCTAAAAAGATACACCCTTGCACAAGTGAAAAATGCAGAGAAAACAGGGGGTCATGTGGCATATAAGAAAAATCTCTTGGCTTCAGTGGCATGCCCCCTGTTTTGCTACATTTTGAAATAGGCACCGGCTAAAACAGGGACATGTCACTTCAGCTCACATAATTTCTCCAAAAAACCATCTATTATGACAGAAAGTCTTTGTATCTATTCTCTAGCACCCATGTATTAAATAAAAAGCTCAAAATAGTAAATATTTCTTGACAAAAAGCTATTCTGAGGCAAAAGGTTTGGCACTATTTCTTTGCCGGACTTCTTTCGACTACACCATGAAGCACTTCCGGTCTATTTGGTGGCCCTATACCTAAAATTCATCCCCAAATAGTCAAATAAGGACTAAACTAAATTTAAAATTGGAATTGACCATGAAAAGTTTCAGGGGTGAATGAGTTAAGCAATGTCACTTGAAACAAAACCCAACAATACGTGTCAGACAGTTTGGGTCTTGAACAGGGTGCAATATCTGTGTTACAGGCATACCTTCGAGGCAAACAAGTGATGATCGAAGCCAATATGCACCGACATTGAACTATTTAAAGGATACATTTAAAACATTGCACCTGAATCTTCAACCAAGTGATCGATGAATTAGCTATCTCTGTATCGCTTAAATTTTTCTCTCCGGACTGAATCGGAGGCAGATGCGATGTAACCCAGGTTCTAATCAGAACCTAAACTGTTGGACAACAATATTTTGTTTGTAGAGTCAAAATCTAGAAGAAGGTCGGTACTCAGATGATAATAAAGTAGCTCCTTTGAGCGCCTCTACCTATTCCTTTACATAGGTACAGTTGTGGAGAAGTCGTTATTCTCTTCCGTTTAAACGCAAACGCACTGCAATAAAAAATGACAACATTTTGACAAGTTTGGCTATTTATTTAAATGTGAGCTTCAAACAGTTCATTGCTAATTCAGACGCCGGTTTAGCCGGCGTCTGCTCTGGTTCCAAACTGTTTTCACTAAAATGAACCGCGGCTCATTAGTGCTTGCACTGAAAATAATAGTTTTAGATTTAACGCATTGCGTTTTGGAAGGCTAATGTCTTCTCCACACTATATACATTGTATTGATTTGTGTTTATGGTTTAAAAGCTGGGGCCCGTTTCATAAAACTTCGTACGACAAATGTTGTCGTAAGTCAGATTTTAAACTCTCAATAAGTATTTATTTCTCCATCTAACCCTGTCTTGTGACATCTTTTTGGAATCGTCTTGAAAAGACGATTCCAAAAAGGTGTCACAAAACAGGATTCGATAGAGAAATAAGAAATTAAATGCATTTTAAAGATTTGACTTACGACAATATTTTTCGTAAGAAGTTTTATGAAACGGGCCCCAGGTATATGAAATTAAAGAAGAATTTTCATAAAACTGTGTACTTTCATCTTGCTTTAATCAGTATCCTATCATACACACTGCTTGATATAATTATAGTTTATTCGCATTATGACCTGTCGAGTAAACAGTTGACTCTTTCACTGCCAATTGTGTCAAAATGCGACTTTGCAAACAGTATGGATCCTGTCTGATCAGACGTCATGAGACGGGTCCATACTGTTTGACACTCGTACAGTGGAGAATCTGTTATTCTTTCCCGTTTAAACGCAAACGCAAAGCACTAAAACGTAGAAAAGAACAACTTTTGGAAAATTCTGATAATTCTTGTTTATCTTGGTGGCTCCAAACTGTTTGCACTGCAAATAATAGTTTTAGCGTAAACGCGTTTATTGGGAAAGAATAACAGATTCTCCACTGTATCGATATTTCTTCAGTCAAAAAGCCCTAAATCGGACTGGAAAAAATATTTCAAACGACACTATCAATGCAGTCGATATTTTGATGGTAAGAGGGATAAAGCAGACGACACAATTTAGCAAAGAAAGAAAGAATTTTAGAGTTAAACGTGATAGCTGATGTCACAGTGTGTGAGTTTATCTTGCACTATAAATCATAAAACAGATAAATGACTCAATGTTGATTTTCAACTCGACTAAGCCACTGTTCAACCCTGCATTGATCAGAAGCGTTAGGTGTTCGTAAATATTTAATAACTCAGCCCTTTGTTCTTTAGGATACCAATGCAAAATATAACATTGTCACGCTACCCTTCGTTTGCATTAACTTTCTAGAATCACAATTACATGAACGAAACGATGCATACATGTAGTAATATTTTGCAGGTTTAAATCGTTACCCTATAGCCTACATGTATTTCTAGTTTTAAAGACAGGTTACATTCTAAAGTTGATTGAAAGTAAAACAGAATTAGGGAGCATTTTGCATTATTTTCTTTCTGCTTTAAGCTACGTTCTCATAGTAAAATATCTTACCGTCGATACGACCATAAATTGGAACTACAGTAGAACCTCTCTATTACGACCACTAAGTTGTGTTGAATATTAGCCGTTTAAGACAGGTTCACATTGCTTTAAGCTGTCACCTGTCCTTTATACTGACAATTAGCCGTCTTTTGAGTGGTCGTAATAGAAGGGTTCTACTGTATTTCATTCAGTGGAGGATAGAATCAAGACGTAAAACGCGTATATATGGTGTAATAGATCGAGTAGACAAAAATACAAACGAGATAAGTACAGTGGAGAATCTGTTATTCTTTCCCGTTTAAACGCAAACGTATGCAAACGCAAAACACTAAAACGTAGAAAAGTACAATTTTTTGACAATTCTGATAATTCATCCCTATCTTGGTGGCAAACAGTTTGGAGCCTGATCAGACGCCGGGTTACCCGGCGTCTGATCTGGCTCCAAACTGTTTGCAGTGAAAAAAATAGTTTTAGCGTAAACGCGTTTATTGGGAAAGAACAACGTTTTCTCCACTGTATATCTAACCTTTCAGCAGCCCTCTTATCGCCTGCTTTGAGTTTGTCGCCTTTAACTGTGGCCTTATGTAGATTTGTGCAGTTTATGTATATAAATGAATAATAGGATGAATACAAAACTGTTTGTATCAAGACCAGGTACAGTGTTTAACAAGAGCTGTCGGAGAACAGCAAAGCTCGCCTAATTAAACCTTTCTCAAACAGGTAACTATCAATAGAAAAGTGTATCAGTACATTGATATTTAAGCCACGGGGAAACTCCATTCCAAATATCAGCTTCCTAATACAAATATGTCATGAAGTATTAGTGCATTACAACATTTACCCCAAAACTTTAACCATGAGAAATCAGCCGAAAAGTCCACAAAAGGGGAAATTTTGACTAAATTTTAACTTTTTTTTAATTTTAACTACACAACATCAATGTTCAACCCAAAGGGCACCTCCAGTCTAAATATCAGCTTCCTAATGCAACTATTTCATGTAGTATTAGTGCATTACAACACTTAACCAAAAACTTTAAACATGAAAATCCAACGCCGACGCCGGGTGATTCCATAAGCCCCCCCCCCCCCCCCCCCCCTTCTCCGAATAGGCGAGTTAAAAAGCGTTGAGATAAGTCCCAGATCGTTATTTAGCTTTTGATTGGTTAACTTTGAGCAGAGTGCCCTAATGTTATCAATCAAAAGCTTGAAACAATCTCAAACTCAACGCAAACGCTTTAAATGCCTGAGTCCTGACACCGCTTTATACTTGAAAAAATAAAAATTGAATGACACTTATATAAATATTGTTTTTCCTTTAATCAGTGTTTGAATTTGAGAAATAAGAGAAATATTCACTCGTTTGAAAGATATGGTTGCTATCAGGGCACTGTATGTTTGTACTTTGATGAATGAGTTCATTTTGATGTGACAAGTTCGAGGTATTTCCAACAAACTATGATACGAACATGGCAAACTCGACTACGGTATAACGAGATTACGAAAGACAGTTTAGTTTAGCTTTCCTGGTTGAACAGACACATTTGCTTGACAATTTTCTTTCCGCAATTTTCCAGTTGATTTATGGTGAAACGAATGTGTAATAAAACAAACCTGATCTCGGCATTAGCTCAGCTGATTTACTGCTCTACAGTTTGCTCTGCAACACAATAATGGCTATTAGTATCGACTGAAATATAACTGCTGCATGGCGTTTGACGACAATAAACATGGCAATACACATGTCGTTTCTCACAAACAAGTAACTATTTCATAGCCAAGTTTTATCGTCTGCTTTAACCCATTACCGCCAAAAAAGCATCTGCATTGGTAGTGTCGTGTGCAATATTTTTAAAATCAGCAAATAGTCTGTCTGGTCTGAGTCCATAGTATTGAATTCAGTGTACTGTTACTCATGACTGCTTTCATTTCTTAAACGCTTTCATATTTGACTAGCTAATACTTTCGGCGCAGTAAACGGATTGTTTATGTAGCAATTCGTTGAATATTCAATCTGTCATTTCGACAGGAATCGGTAAACCTCTCTATTACAACCACTAAAAAGGATAATTGATTGGTTTACATACAAATGACAGCGTATAGCAAGCTGAGAGTAAAACAAAAGCTTTAAAACAGTTTTCTGGTTTACTCCTATCTTGCTTTAAGACTTCACCTGCCGTTAACCGAAGTTAGTGGTCGTAATTGGAGGTTTTAATGTAATCGAATAAGTGGCAACTAGTTTCGGTATAAACCCCTTCATTGCTTAAGCCAAGTACAATAAATATTTGCAAATAGTTTGGATCTTCACCAGACGTCAAGTTTAGTTTGACACGCATTTCAATAGTTCTTAAGTCAACAACAAAAGAGCTTAACTTTAAATTGAAAAATATAAGTAGACGATGATTGTTTAAAATTGAAGATGACAAAACCTGCCTTATTGCATTGCAGACAGACAGTATAGATGAAGGCAAACCACCGCGTCTTTGACGCGGCGGCTGACCTTCATCTACTCTGTTGGACACCAACAAGTACCCAAAGCATTGCATTTAGCAGTATTATGATTGCGCATGCGCGGTATTGTGAAGTGGTAAAATATTTGCTCTGACGAAAATATCTACAAAAGTGCAGTTTTGGTAAATATCAAGGATCAAATTTTGGTTTAAAAGTGACTGTGATAGTTCTACTTCATGTCAGGAAGCAGCCCAGAGTTGAATTTATCGCAACCAAATAGAAAAAGGAGGAAAGTACACAGAAAGGTGAAGTCGCCGAAAACCGCCAAGGACAGCCATTGTTTACCTACAACCCAAACTAGTTGCACGGGTAGTGCGAGCGGTACAAATACACACGATTGGAATGCAGTGACTATAAACAATAACAAATCAGGAATAACATCAAAAGTAAGTGAAGAATACGTAGAGGCAGTTTTGAAACCTACTCATTATTTATCAACCCCGATAACAAACTTTACATCCGACAACCCTTTTGACATTTCCATAGGATCAACAGCTACACAAGCACCCAAAATGGACCAGACTATCCCACCAGCTTGGGCACTCGGCATTATTGAAGACATTAAAACGATCAAGCTTTCTGTAGCCAAAATAGACAAAATCGAAGAAAATGTCACCAAACTTACCTCTAAGATCATAGAAATTGACTCCAAGATAACTACTCTCGAAACCAAAGTGGTTGAGTGTGAATCAGCATGCAACTACGTGAGTGGAGAATACGACAGACAATCTGATCAACTAAAAACGGCAAAATTAGACATCAAACACTTACAGCACGCTAACAAAGAAATGACAGAAGAAATTCAGCACCAAAAGGAAGAAAATGAAACGATGAACGACAAACTTGTAGACCTAGAAGCAAGATCAATGAGAGAAAACCTTATCTTCTATGGCATTCATGAACAAGAAAGTGAAATTTGTGACCAGCTTGTGAAACAGTTCATTGCCAGTAAACTACATATCAACACTGATCAGATGACACTGGACAGAGTGCATAGGATGGGCTCAGCAGCAGCACGTTAACCCAGACCCATTGTGGCCAAATGTCATCGATACACAGACAGAGAGAGCGTTAGACAGAAAGCGAACAGTGTAGACGTGAAACAGACCCTTAAGGATACGAGACAAGGCGTAGGAATTCAGAGGCCGCAGCAGATACGAGATGCACGAAAGGCCTTCTATCCAATAACAAAGGAACACAGAGATAAAGGAGACACTGTCAGAATTACAGGCAACAAACTGTTTATTAACAATACCTTGAAGAAGAAGTACGTTGGAGGGAAAGTGTGTGAGGCGAAGCAGACAGCTAGAGATAGATATTAAGGGTGTCATGAGAAAGACTTAAGTATTTTGTCCTGGAACATCAATGGACTTGCCAGAAAAATTGCAGACCCAGACTTCATTGAGGAAATAAATGACAATGATATCATTATTTTAACCGAAACTTGGTTATCTGAGAACAGTAATATTAATTTAGAAATCGAAAAATTTAAGAGCGAACATCTTTTTGGTAACAAATCAATTAATGCGAGGAAAGGCCGCTTCAGTGGCGGAATATCAATATACTATAAGACAGCTATAGAAAACAAAGTTCAAATTGTTGAAAAAGATCAGCATAGTATAATATGGCTTAAAATTAACAAAGAATTATTCAGATTCAATGAAAATGTGTATTTATGTACTGCTTATATTCCACCTACAGGTTCGCATGTATTTGATCATGATGATTTTGACTTTTTCGAACAAATTGAAATCGGAGTCGAAAAATACAAGCCTCTTGGTAAAACGTTACTTTGTGGCGATCTCAATAGTAGAACGGGGTGTTTATGCGACGTTTTAGACTATGATGCCTATATTGACAACAATGACAGTGACAGCTACCTGTCAAACGATGTTTACATTCCGCCTCGCGCGAACAAGGACCACGTGACCGATACACACGGACGACGCTTAGTCGAGTTATGTTTAGCTACGTCTTTAGTCATAGGTAACGGGCGATTATGTAATGATCTAGATATCGGGGAATACACATTCCAATCCATAAATGGTACTAGTACGGTAGACTATTTAATTTTAAGCCCTTGTGATTTTACTTGTGTAAACGACTTTATAGTTTTAGATCCTAATGAATTCTCCGACCATTCTGCGTTAAAGATAGACCTAGCACGTGCAAGTAATGACGATTTAATTTCAACCGATACACAGTACAGTTCAACCTGTATAAAATGGGATGAATAAAAAATTGATGATTTTAAAGCTTTATTGCATAGTAAAGGTGAACAAATCTCTTTAATGATAGATGCACTAGAAACCGAAGAAAATATCGATAATATTACACAAGATTTTACAGAGTTCATGCAGAAAAGTAGAAGTGAAATATTTGAAGTGACGAAAACATTTAGCAGCAAACATAAATCTTCTTATAGTAAAAAATGGTTTAACGACACCTGTTATAATGCTAGAAAAGAATTTAAGAGGGCACGAAATACATTTTTAAAAAATAAAACATTGGAAAATAGAACACATTTTTTAAGCGTTAAGAACAAATACAACAAAATTAAAAGAAAAGAAAAGAGTAAATACAAGCAACATGAACGCAATTATCTGACAAATTTGAGTAAAACAAATACAAAGGAATTTTGGAAGCAGATAAAACAACAATACTCAGAGAAGACTAGCTTAGCTGAAAATCTTGATGTTAACATCATGTTTAATCATTTCAAACAACTCTATAGTTCTGATAATGTGAATGGCCAATACACAGCGGACAACAATAGCGATCCTATTATCTCTGATTTAGAGTTGGATGGTTGTATTACCCTTGACGAATTAAAGCAGGCAGTCTTCTCTCAAAACAATAACAAAAGCAGTGGCATAGATAATTTAATAGCTGAAGTGTTTAAACACTCATTTGAGAAAGTTTCAAAATTCATGCTTAAACTTTTTAACAGACTTTTTGCTAAAGGGGAATATCCTAAATCATGGGGCGAAGGTATCATTGTACCAATATTCAAGGGAGGTGGCAAAGAAGAAGTAAAAAATTACCGTGGTATTACACTGATAAATATCATAGCTAAAATATATTCGCAAGTACTTTTAAATAGATTAACAAAATGGTCAGTAAAATACGATAAAATAATACCAAATCAGTTTGGCTTTCAAAAAGGCAAATCTACGGTGGATTGTATTTTTGCATTACATGCCATAATCACAAAGACTTTAAACTTGAAGAAAAAGTTATACTGTGCCTTTGTCGACTTTGAAAAATGTTTTGATTCGTTAGATAGGTTATATATTTGGCAAAAACTCAAACAAGAAAATGTTAGTTCACACTTTGTAAAGGCTATGCAATCAATGTATGATTCTGTTAAATCTGTTGTACGATATAAAGCTAAAACCTCTGAGTTTCTATTATCGAATAAGGGTGTCAAGCAGGGAGATCCGAGCTCCAGTCTTATGTTTTTATTTTTTGTGAATGATTTGTTGCAAAACATTAACACAAATATCGATGGTCTATTTAGCACCAATGAAATCAAGATGTATATATTGCTCTTCTGTGATGACGCAGCACTTTTTGCTGAAACGCCACAAGCTCTACAGTCGCTCTTAAATGATCTTGAACGTTATTGTTTGACATGGGGCTTAAAAATTAATACTTCAAAGACAAAAGTAATGATTTTTGAAAAAGGCCGACATAGTAGACATAATTTTACAATTAACAATACAATTTTAGAGATTGTAGATTCTTTTAAGTATCTTGGGATACATTTGTTTAAAAATGGAAACTGGGCAAGAACCCAAAAAAGACTAGCAAAACATAGCAATCGTGCATTACACAACTTGTTTATTGTTTTTAATCAACTTGAATTATCTGTCAAAGAAAAATGTAAATTATTTGATACTCTTGTAGGTTCAACACTCAATTATAGCTCAGCAGTATGGGGTTACCATGAAAGTAAGGATATAGAATTGATACATTGCAAGTTTTTAAGGAAACTCTTATGTGTAAAAAAGTCTACAAATCTTGTTGGTTTATACGGAGAATCGGGAAGGTATCCTATGTTAATACAAAGAAAACTTACTATGGTAAAATACTGGTTAAAAATGTTAACGTCAAACAACCCTTTTGTAAAACTTTTATACGATATGTTGAGAACTGACGCAGATAATGATATATCATATCACAATACAAATTGGGCTTTTCAAATCAAAACGATACTTTCGGAAATCGGAATGAGTGACATTTGGCGATGTCAAAATGACCTTATGTTTAATCCGTCTATTTATCATATGATAAAACAGCGTATTCTAGATATTTATATGCAAAGTTGGTACACAAGTATTAATAACTCTAGACGACTTGCGTCTTATTGCATGTACAAACATAGTTTTAACATAGAAACATATCTTAACTGTATAAGTGTCAATAAATATAGAATCGCATTTACAAAATTTAGACTTTCTTCACATCAACTAAGTATTGAAACTGGCAGACACAATAATATTGCCATACAAGATAGAAAATGTAAACACTGTAATTTAAACGTCATTGAAGACGAATATCACTTCTTACTAGTTTGTCCGAAATATAGAAATCTACGAGTCAAGTACTTTAAACCGTATTATTGTCACTGGCCAACGATGAATAAATTTATATCACTTATGTCAACAGAATCGGTAACGACTCTAATAAATTTGTCAAAATTTATATATTTTGCTTCAATTCTAAGATCAGATTCTGTCTGATCTTAATCAATTATGTTTCACCAGTCGAACTTCGATATATCGAAGTCAGTTCATTTGGTTTCCAGTATTAGTACAGACAAAATTTGTCCTCGCTTGGGTCGAGCAGATCCTTATTTCAGAGTTAAAACGTGACTTGTGCACGTTTTGGCTCTGAAGTACGACCATGTTCAACTTAGACGAGTTCGGGATTTCGAAGTTTGACTGTATGTATCAATTCAGTTTGGTTCGTAAATATTGTAAACGATGTTCCATATTTTCTTTCTCTGTAAATGCTTATGAAAGAATTATTTATGGGTGTTTCACATAATGTATGTGGTTTACATATATTTAAATTTGTCATATACATCTGTTTTTTCACAATACTGCTATATACATGTACGGCTATATATGTGCTTTGTGCAACTTTATGCCGAATAAAGATTATTATTATGTATGTATATACGGTATTTGGTAGTGTAGACCAAACTAAGATACATAGCATATGATGACAACCGGGATTGGTCTATACAAGGTTGCAATGCAACGAGGCTGGTTTTGTCATGGCACGTCTCATCTGTATTTCCTTTAATCACTTTTTCTTTTAACAAGACAACATTAAATTGGGAAGGAACTTCATGTACGTATATACGTAATATACATGTATCAAACAAACAAAAGGTGTACACTTGTTGCAAATTTTATAAATTCACTGCATTTCCAATTACATTAAAATCCCTACATTTTCTCAGTGAGTATACTCTGTATACAAACCTGGCGATTTAAAAATACATATGTCATAATGCTATTATATATTCAAGAACAATTCCTTCAATATGACTGACACCAATTTTTTTCCACTTAATTATTGAATAAAGCGTCACATATAAAAGTTTCAGTTTTCAATTATAGTACTTTTTTTTTGGTTAACTTTTTTATTCGAGCTATGTGACACTATTAGCACATATATTCACATAACAAAACACTTAAAATGAATGCAATAAATACTAATTGTTACGATTGGAAAAGGGATGAAGATTTTCAAATTATGTAAAAGCTATTTAAAAAGAAGTTTATCTGAACACCTATTCATGACTCAGGGTGCCTTGATCAATGCATTTGGACAGGCAAGTGAAGAAAAACAATTAGTTTTCAATTAAAATTCGTCGCATGCTAATTACTATTCTTCAGGCGAAAATTATCCGTTGCAATTTTGTTCTAGGTGTAGAAAATATGAATACAATAAACCTGATTTGCTTCTAGTGAGCCGATAGCAAATACCATAAAACATAATTAACATCTACACATTTGATATTTACAGTGGAGAATCTGTTATTCTTTCCCAATAAACGCGTTTACGCTAAAACTATTATTTGCAGTGCAAGCAGTTTGGAGCCAGATCAGACGCCGGGTAACCCGGCGTCTGATCAGGCTCCAAATTGTTTGCCACCAAGATAAACAAGAATTATCAGAATTGTCCAAAAGTTGTTCTTTTCTACGTTTTATTGTTTTGCGTTTGCGTACGTTTGCGTTTAAACGGGAAAGAATAACAGATTCTCAACTGTACTAGCTATTAAATAACAGTGCTTCCTCCCTTAAACAGTCCTCCGAACAATTATTCTCTCCTTTCAACAATATACACTTGTTTCATAGGTACTGAGGGAACAGTCAAATCATTGACCCGAGGTAGCAGGGAAGACCTTGAGAACTGTTGCCCGAGGCCAACGGCCGAGGGCAACAGTTCTCAAGGTCTTCCCTGCTACCGAGGGACAATGATTTGAATGTTCCCGAAGTAAATATGAAACAAGTGATTTATTACCAGACTCTCTATTTAAGACAGATCTATATTTCCTGAATTGTACATGGCTGAATGAAAAGCTAGATCTAGATCTACATGAATTGATTTGAACAACTGTATAAATTCTAGATATTATTTATTTATCATATCTTTATTTAATTCACTACCACAACTGAACGCACAACTACTGTATTTAGAAAAGGTTTCTTATTGACTAAAATTGATTGACACTTAGTTTCAATTACGTCATAAATTTCATGATGACATGACGTCATTTAGAATGTAACGTCATAATTTGTTTTAAAAAAAGAAGATGCTAGATCTGCAAGTGGTTTAACATTCTTTATTCGGAGTCATTCTTAATACTAGATTATCTATATGTAGCCTAAAAAGTTTTTAGGGTATTGTTCGAGAGAGAAATATGGCCCGAAAAAACCGTAAAATGCTTGATCTATGTAAGACGGTTCCAAAGCAGAAAAGGTTTGCGCACCATTTTCGCGCAGGCAACAGTGCCGTGCAACAGTCTACTGTTGACCGGTCAACAGTCACCTAGCATAAGTCTGGGAATTCTTTACCAAAAACAGTCAAAAATGCTTAATAAACACTTAAATAGAGAGTCAGGTAATAATGCCTGCTGCTGTTCTCCAAACAAAACAATTATGTCTTACGCTTTTACTGCTTAAATATCGTCTGTTTAAAATTGCCGTCTACCGTTTTTTCTCAACCTTACAAATTGGACATTAATTGTACAGAGGAAAAATAAAGACGAGTGACACACAATTTCAAACATTAGCAGACTTCGCCTTTCGCGTCGTCTGATATGGGTATACGTTTTTTGCAAATGTACCCTTATGTTATTAATTGTTCAACCCTATTACAAATCCCTCTGAACAACACATACAGTACTCCCTCTCTACAACGGCCCTCTTAAAAACGACTCCCTCCTTACAACGACACATGCCGCAGTTCCCTAAAAAAGAACATTTTATGTCTACGCTTTTACTGCCGCAATGTCGTCTGCTTACAGTTGTCGTCTGCTGATTTACATAATGGACATTTTGACGGAAAAAACTTAATGAGGAGTGACAAATAGCTTGAATCCAGATCAGACGCCGCGTGATCTAGATTCAAGCTGTTTGCAAATGTACACAAATTTCCCTCACTATAACGACTCCCTCCGAACAACGCACATAATTGTTGTCTCCCATTGGATGTCGTTGTAGAGAGGGAAAGCTGTACTATCTTTGTCCCCTATTAGTGTGTTGTAGAGAGGGAGCACTGTATTACCGCCTTGTCGACTTCACGTATTTTAACCCTTTCAATGTCATTATGACGCCTAAACCCGTATAGCACATGCACTGTCATAATACCGTCTGTATGTAAACAGTATCGTCTGCTGTTACTTTTAAAATTTAAAACTGTAATAGTTTGACTTAAAACGTGTATATAAGTACAGTGGAGAATCTGTTATTCTTTCCCGTTTAAACGCAAACGTACGCAAACGCAACGCACTAAAACGTAGAAAAGTACAACTTTTTGGACAATTCTGATAATTCATGTTTATCTTGGTGGCAAACAGTTTGGAGCCTGATCAGGCGCCGGGTAACCCGTCGTCTGTTCTGGCTCCAAACTGTTTGCACTGTAAATAATAGTTTTAGCGTAAACGCGTTTATTGGGAAATAATAACACATTCTCCACTGTACTGTAGTCGAGTCATGATCGTATTCGTGTTTAAAAGTTAACGTTTATCGACTTTAAATGGCAATAATGCCAACAATCGCCTTTGCAAACAGTTTGGATCCTGATCAAACACCGTGTAACACAACTGCTGATCATGATCGAAACTGTTTGACAGTTGTTTTGAAACTATCAGGGCATACTGCATTTAATATAATTTTGACAAACGATATTGCAGACAACAATATCGAAGCAGACAACAATATTGCGGTGAATTGGGTAAATACCTGACAATAATTTGGCAATGAAGGGGTAAATATTGAAGTCACCGTTTGACGACAATACTCTACTCCTATAAGGGGTTGTCGTCAACATGTTTAACTTAAGGTCAGATTAGGGAGAATCGAACCTCCCTGTAGGACACCACGCTCATAACAAAAGACAATTCGTCGTTGTAATGGAAGGGCCCTAAAAACTCGAGATAGATTGATATCCGCTAGGGTATTCCACAGAACCAGCATTATAGACATGCAAAGTCAAATTACTAATACGATAGTCACCAGTCTTTTACCAATCACACAAAAATCATTGTCCTGCTAATTGCGACTTTACTGGTATTTGCAAAATAGTTTGGACTCAGATCAAACACAGAGTCTGATCTGGATCGATCCAAACGGTTGGACACTGGTCTTTAATGTTCTTTATTGAATTTAAAACTCTATTAATCTAAATTTAAACAAATTTTGCAGACGGCAAATTCAAAACAGACGATATAACGACAGGATAAGCGTTTAAGCCTACAACAAATTTTAAGTACCGTCTATTTTCGATATATCACACTTTATTAAGTCGAACATACCCGTATTTCAAAGTTAAAACGTGGCTTAGCCACGTTTTAAATTTGAAATATAGGTATGTTCGATAAACCGAACATGACATAATGCAGTTCATGTGTCGAACTATCGGATAGTTCGAGTTAAGCGAGTTCGAGATATCGAAGTTCGATAGTATATAAAACAATTAATTTTCCAGTGACATTAGATCTTTTTGGGCATTCTAGATATAACGTAACATAAGTATCAATCTACTAGTAGACATAAATGCTTTTTATTTTCTGTTAGGTATGAAAACAATTATATACAAATGCATCAGTTACAAGGCACTGCCCTTATACAAAATCAATCCTCGTTAAGTCATTTATACGATTCAATGATAAGACGTTATAAAGTACTTCGACATTAGTACTATGTAAATACCTGTTTCGATATTACCTACACTTATTGTGTACAGTGCTCCCACCCTACAACGATGCCCTCATTACATCAATGCTTTCCGCTCCCAAAGGCGATTGTTCTATAACTTTCACAGCTGTAATATCGTCGCTTAATATTGTCGTCTGCTGTTCTTTTACAAAATTATGAGTGGACATTTTCCCAGAAGAAATATAATGACGACTGACACACAGCTTTCATATGGAATCGAGATGAGACACCGCGTTACACGACGTCTGATCTGGATTCAAGCTATTTGCAAATGAAAGTCAAGTGTTATTTTTCCTCCCGATAACAACTCCCTCCTAACAACACACGCAATATTTGTATAACATTGGGGGCTCTTCTAGAGATTTAGCACTTAGCACATATAACAATAAACAAGAGTCGTCAGAGAGACAACAAAGCTCGCCACCGGCACCTTTCGAAACTTAAAAGCACACTCAAGGTCACAGAGGTCAACCTTTTTGCCTGCATGGAAAGGTCTTGTCCATATACACTGGCAAATCAAATATGAAAATAACACCTCAAGGGACATAGGAATTATAAGCATTTTTGAAACCTAAACGCAGATTTCGAAACCTAAAACCTTTCGCAACCTTAGTTCAAGGTCAAGGACACTGGGCTAACTTTTTTGCATGCATGGAAAGATCGTGTCTATATACACATGCATGCCAAATATGAAAGAAATATCTCAATGGATATATGAGTTAAAGAAATTTTGAGAAACCTAAACGAAGACTTTGAAACCTAAACGCGGGTCCTTAGTTCAAGGTCAATGTCAGAGGGCTCAAACATTTTGCATGCAAGGAAAGATGTTGTCCATATACACATGCAAACTGAATATGAAAGGAATATTTCAACGGACATAGGAGAAATAAAAATTTTGAAAAACCAAAACACAGATTTCGAAAACTAAACATTAGCCCTAAGTTCAAAGTCAAGGTCACAGGGGTCGAAATGTTGCAGTGCCTGGAAAGGTCTTGTCCATATACACACATAAACCAACTATGAAAGCAATACCTCAAGGGACATAGAAGTAAAAGGCATTTTTCAAAACCTAAACACAGGCCCTAAGTTCAAGGTCACAAGGGTCCAAATGTATCTGTGCATGGAAAGGTCTTGTCCATATACACACACATACCAACTATGAAAGCAATACCTCAAAGGATATAGAAGTTAAATGGATTTTCGAAACTTAAACGCAGATTTCGAAACCTAAACGCAGGCTCTAAGTTCACGGTCAAGATCACAGGGATCTAAATTTTTCTGAGCATGAAAAGGTCTCGTCTACATACAAACACATACAGACTATGGAAGCAATACCTTATGGGATATGGAAGTTAAAGGCATTTTTCAAAACCTAAACGCAGATTTCGAAACATAAACACAGGCCATAAGTTCAAGGTCAAGGTCACAGGGGTCAAACATTTTCTGTGCATGGAAAGTTCTTGTCCATATACACACACAAACCAACTATAAAAGCAATACCTCAAAGGACATAGAAGTTAAAGGCATTTTTCTAAACCTAAACACAGATTTCGAAACCTAAACACAGGCCCTCAGGTCACACGGGTCTAAATTTTTCTTTTCTTGTAAAGGTCTTGCACATATACACATACATACCAACTATGAAAGCAATACCTTAATGGATATAGAAGTTAAAGGCATTTTTCAAAACCTAAACACAGATTTCGAAACCTAAACGCAGGCCCTAAGTTCAAGGTCAAGGTCACAGGGGTCTAAATGTTTCGGTGCATGGAAAGGTCTTGTCCATATACACACACATAACAACTATTGAAGCAATATCTCAAGGGAAATAGAAGTTAAAGGCATTTTTCTAAACTTAAACACAGATTTCCAAACCTAAACGCAAGCCCTAAGTTCAAGGTCAAGGTCACAGGGGAAAAAAACATTTCTGTGCATGGAAAGGTCTTCTCGATATACACACACATACCAACTATTGAAGCAATACCTCAAGGGACATAGAAGTTAAAGGCATTTTTCGAAACCTCAACACAGATTTCGAAACCTAAACGCAGGCCCTAAGTTCAAGGTCAAGGTCACAGGGGTCTTAACTTTTCTGTGCATGGAAAGGTCATGTCTATATACACACACATACCGACTATGGAAGCAATACCTTAATGGATATAGAAGTTAAAAGCAGTTTTCAAAACCTAAACGCAGATTTCGAAACCTAAACGCAGGCCCTAAGTTCAAGGTCAAGGTCACAGGGGTCTAAATGTTTCTGTGCATGACAAGGTCTTGTCCATATACACACACATACCAACTATGGAAGCAATACCTCAAGGGACATATAAGTTTAAAGGCATTTTTTGAAACCTAAACACAGATTTCGAAACCTAAACGCAGGCCCCAAGTTCAAGGTCAAGGTCACAGGGGTCTAAATTTTTCTGTGCATGGAAAGGTCTTGTCCATATACACACACATACCAACTATTGAAGCAATACCTCAAGGGAAATAGAAGTTAAAGGCATTTTTCTAAACTTAAACACAGATTTCGAAACCTAAACGCAGGCCCTAAGTTCAAGGTCAAGTTCACAGGTGAAAAAAAAATTCTGTCCATGCAAAGGTCTTCTCGATATACACACACATACCAACTATTGAAGCAATACCTCAAGGGACATAGAAGTTAAAGGCATTTTTCGAAACCTAAACACAGATTTCGAAACCTAAACGCAGGCCCTAAGTTCAAGGTCAATGTCACAGGGGTCTAATTTTTTCTGTGCATGGAAAGATCATGTCTATATACACACACATACCGACTATGGAAGCAATACCTTAATGGATATAGAAGTTAAAGGCATTTTTCAAAACCTAAACGCAGATTTCGAAACCTAAACGCAGGCCCTAAGTTCAAGGTCAAGGTCACAGGGGTCTAAATGTTTCTGTGCATGGAAAGGTATTGTCCATATACACACACATACCAACTATGGAAGTAATACCTCAAGGGACATAGAAGTTTAAAGGCATTTTTCGAAACCTAAACGCAGATTTCGAAACCTAAACGCAGGCCCTAAGTTCAAGGTCAAGGTCACAGGGGTCAAACATTTTCTGTGCATGGAAAGGTCTTGTCCATATACACACACATACCAACTATGAAAGCAATACCTCAAGGGACATAGAAGTTATAGTCAGTTTCTTAAAATTGTTTACGCCGTTCACGACGACGCCGACGACAACGACGACAACGACGACGACAACGACGACGACGACGAAGACTACACCGGGGGTATTGCAATAGCTCGTCATGTACTACGTACAGGCGAGCTAAAAATATTTCTATTCCATTGGCTTTAGATGCATCCTGCAGATGTTTAATTGACCGGAAAAGAAATAGAGAAACTACAGTAAAAGTTCAAGGTCAAGGTCACAGGGGTCTAATTTTTTCTGTGCATCGGAAGGTCTTGTCCATATACACACACATACCAACTATGGAAGCAATACCTCAAGGGACATAGAAGTTTAAAGGCATTTTTCGAAACCTAAACACAGATTTCGAAACATAAACACAGGCCATAAGTTGAAGGTCAAGGTTACAGGGGTCAAAAAATTTCTGTGCATGGAAAGGTCTTGTCCATATACACACACATACCAAATATAAAAGCAATACCTCAAAGGACATAGAAGTTAAAGGCATTTTTCTAAACCTAAACACAGATTTCGAAACCTAAACAAAGGCCCTAAGGTCACACGGGTCTAAATTTTTCTTTGCTTGTAAAGGTCTTGCCCATATACACATACATACCAACTATGAAAGCAATACCTCAAGGTAAATAGAAGTTAAAGGCATTTTTCGAAACCTAAACGCAGATTTCGAAACCTAAACGCAGGCCCTAAGTTCAAGGTCAAGGTCACAGGGGTCTAAATGTTTCTGTGCATGACAAGGTCTTGTCCATATACACACACATACCAACTATGGAAGCAATACCTTAATGGATATAGAAGTTAAAGGCATTTCTCAAAACCTAAACGCAGATTTCGAAACCTAAACGCAGGCCCTAAGTTCAAGGTCAAGGTCACAGGGGTCTAAATGTTTCTGTGCATGACAAGGTCTTGTCCATATACACACACATACCAACTATGGAAGCAATACCTCAAGGGACATATAAGTTTAAAGGCATTTTTTGAAACCTAAACACAGATTTCGAAACCTAAACGCAGGCCCTAAGTTCAAGGTCAAGGTCACAGGGGTCTAAATGTTTCGGTGCATGGAAAGGTCTTGTCCATATACACACACATACCAACTATTGAAGCAATACCTCAAGGGAAATAGAAGTTAAAGGCATTTTTCTAAACTTAAACACAGATTTCGAAACCTAAACGCAGGCCCTAAGTTCAAGGTCAAGGTCACAGGGGAAAAAAAGTTCCTATGCATGGAAAGGTCTTCTCGATATACACACACATACCAACTATTGAAGCAATACCTCAAGGGACATAGAAGTTAAAGGCATTTTTCGAAACCTAAACACAGATTTCGAAACCTAAACGCAGGCCCTAAGTTCAAGGTCAAGGTCACAGGGGTCTAAATTTTTCTGTGCATGGAAAGGTCATGTCTATATACACACACATACCGACTATGGAAGCAATACCTTAATGGATATATAAGTTAAAAGCATTTTTCAAAACCTAAACGCAGATTTCGAAACCTAAACGCAGGCCCTAAGTTCAAGGTCAAGGTCAAGCTCACAGGGGTCTAAATGTTTCTGTGCATGACAAGGTCTTGTCCATATACACACACATACCAACTATGGAAGCAATACCTCAAGGGACATATAAGTTTAAAGGCATTTTTTGAAACCTAAACACAGATTTCGAAACCTAAACGCAGGCCCTAAGTTCAAGGTCAAGGTCACAGGGGTCTAAATTTTTCTGTGCATGGAAAGGTCTTGTCCATATACACACACATACCAACTATTGAAGCAATACCTCAAGGGAAATAGAAGTTAAAGGCATTTTTCTAAACTTAAACACAGATTTCGAAACCTAAACGCAGGCCCTAAGCTCAAGGTCAAGGTCACAGGGGTCAAAAAATTTCTGTGCATGGAAAGGTCTTGTCCATATACACACACATACCAACTATGAAAGCAATACCTCATGGGACATAGAAGTTATAGTCATTTTCTTAAAATTGTTTACGCCGTTCACGACGACGCCGACGACAACGACGACAACGACAACGACGACAACGACAACGACGACAACGACGACGACGACGACGACTACACCGGGGGTATTGCAATAGCTCGTCATGTACTACGTACAGGCGAGCTAAAAACATTTCTTTTCCATTGGCTTTAGATGCATCCTGCAGATGTTTAATTGACCTGAAAAGAAATAGAGAAACTACAGTAAAAGTTCAAGGTCAAGGTCACAGGGGTCTAATTTTTTCTGTGCATGGAAAGGTCTTGTCCATATACACACACATACCAACTATGGAAGCAATACCTCAAGGGACATAGAAGTTCAAAGGCATTTTTCGAAACCTAAACGCAGATTTCGAAACCTAAACGCAGGCCCTAAGTTCAAGGTCAAGGTCACAGGGGTCAAAATTTGTCTGTGCATGGAAAGGTCTTGTCCATATACACACACATACCAACTATGAAAGCAATACCTCAAGGGACATAGAAGTTATAGACATTTTCTTAAAATTGTTTACGCCGTTCACGACGACGCCGACGACAACGACGACAACGACGACGACGACGACTACACCGGGGGTATTGCAATAGCTCGTCATGTACTACGTACAGGCGAGCTAAAAGCAATGGATAATAACATTCTTATCAACTGAACTATGAATAAAAAAATGAAGACAATTTCACTATGTAGAAGATTACAACGGCCCTCTGAACAACAATTTCCTCCTAACATCTTTGCGTGCTGCTGCCCCAAAACAGTAAATAATGTCTAATCGTTTCACGGCTACAATAGAGTCTGCGTAAAATTGTCGTCTGCTGTTTTTCACATATTCATATATTTCACATTTTGACAGGAGAAATCATAATGACGAGTGACGTACAAATTGAATCCACAACAGACGCCGCGTAACGTGGCGTCTGATCTTGATTCAATCTCAAACTGTGAGCTAATTCCCCTTCCTATAACAACTCCCCAACTCCCTCTGAACAACACATACATTCTTTGTCTTAACTCTTTCCTCCCTAAAACTTTAAATGGACAATTCCAGTTTCCATTTTAGTCTAGTCCATTTCTGACTTTTAAGGGTTGTTTTTGTCAATGTTTGGCATTGTGACAAACAGTGAAGACCCTGATCAGAGGGCTCCTTTTGGAGCCCTCTGATCTGGGTCTTCACTGTTTGCATAGGACAAGTGTACTATTCACATGTACACTGTTTGAAAAGGACGCCTATAGGCGGGACTAGGGTTCAAAGGGTTAATTTGAGGTAGCGTTGTAGGGAGGGGGCTCTGTATTTATCATTTGGAACTGTATGCGAGTCTCTTCAAGAAAGTCATTATGTTTTGTCATATAAACTTTTCTCACACTAATGTTTTCAATAAGACATAATTTGTGTTGTGGGTCAGTGTTGCCTTTAGCAAATAACCTTGCACAATGAATAACATATTTATATTTTCAAGTAATAGAATATCTAATACTTTTGGATAGTTTTCACGAAATTTCGTAATTTTTGTAGAAGGTTTATACACACATTTTGAAGGCAAGGTGAGCATAGGCTCTCAATTTTCAATCAGGACGCATATTATGCCGACTAAGTATCCCCATGCGAAAACAACTGATTCCAATGGTGACAATATTAAATAAATAAATCTTCGTTTTCTACTAATAAGTCTAGAAACAAGCAATAAAGCACAATCACAAGTCTCAGCATGTTACACTATAGTATAGTCATTTACTTGCATAGTATGCGTCTTAGATATGTGTTACATGTTGGTAATGGAAAATATTATTAATCATGTATATACGTATAATGTTATCTAAAACACCCAATCGGGTATCTCTCAGACATATTAACATTTATTGCGGAATATAACAATCAAGTTCAATATATGTTTACCGATCCATTGCTAAAATCGAAACGGAAATATCTTAGACGCGTTACTGCTCCAAAACAGTGATCTGCTATAAGCACTTTCCGCGTTTCTTTTACAAGGCTCATAGCTGAAAAATTATTCTATCAAAATGTCCACTTACATGTAACTGTAAGAAAACACAACAGACAATATTGCTGCAGTACACGTTACACATAGTTGTCCTGTTTAGGAAACTGTGGCAGAGTCGTTATAAGGAGGGAGTCGTTGTCGGGAGGGCCGTTGTGGGGAAGGAACACTGTAGTATATAATTCCGGGAGCAGGCAGACAGCTAGCGAATTTCTGCACCACCACCCGCAACGAAAACATGTTTCTGTCTCAACTTAACCAAATTCTATGTTTTATAAACAAATGAGTTTGTTTTATAATTATGTTTCCTATCTCTATTTACTCCTTACATACGTTCTTTAATTAAGTCCTCCCCTGACGAAAATATTTCCATATTGTACAGTAATGAATGTGAATGAACATACGAAAGCGTCTATATGAGCATTCTGATTTACTTTAAACCTGGTTTATGAGGTAAAGGGTTTATTTGAAATACTCGCTGGTCAAAGTCAAAATAGTTTTTGCCACTTTGAAAAATGGATACAGTGGAGAATCTGTTATTCTTTCCCAATAAACGCGTTTACGCTAAAACTATTATTTGCAGTGCAATCAGTTTGGAGCCAGATCAGACGCCGGGTAACCCGGCGTCTGATCAGGCTCCAAACTGTTTGCCACCAAGATAAACATGAATTATCAGAATTGTCCAAAAGTTGTACTTTTCTACGTTTTAGTGCTTTGCGTTTGCGTACGTTTGCGTTTAAACGGGAAAGAATAACAGATTCTCCACTGTATGTGCGAACTAAGGGAGTTGGAACGATATACTTGTAGGTTCGCCTGTCAAAAGGTCCAATTGTATTTCCAATCAAACGTAATAGGACGAACGTGCCTTTTATGAAGGTGTACTGTTTGTCCATTTGTTAAACAGATACCGATGACTAACTGCGATTGGGAAAGTATCTGAGATATGCTATAGTTTAACGATTACTGCCTGATATTGAATGTGAAATAGTTTTTACAGGGTATGGATGAGTTGATTTTGCATGTTTTATAGAGATTTGCCATTGAGCATGTCATCAATTGATCTACAGAATGGCGATTAAGGCAACAAATGTTCAACTAAAATATCCCAAATCACGATAACATCCTATTTGACAGTTATACTTTGTATAAAGGAACTACATAGAAACGGTTTAAATATGAGCCATAATTCGAATAACACTTGTCTTTTAAACACATTATTTTATAGGAGGATTTTTAAATAACACAACTGTTTTGCTAATTTTATTTATTATAGTTATAATAAGGAACTTTGAAGCTATTTCCCGATGAAGTAAAATAGAAAATGAAAGTCGAAACCCGTTCCTATGGCCCTATAAAAACAACTCGTATGATATGTTCGATACAAAATCGAGCGACAAGTATTTTTGTCATGTTATATTTGGTGTACCTATGAAGAATAAACGTGTCCTTTGCAAATAATTCAGACACTAAACAGTGTAGATATCAGTTCCTTCTGCCGTTAAAAATAGTATACAGTGGAGAATCTGTTATTCTTTCCCGTTTAAACGCAAACGTACGCAAACGCAAAACACTAAAACGTAGAAAAGTACAACTTTTTGACAATTCTGATAATTCATGTTTATCTTGGTGGCAAACAGTTTGGAACCTGATCAGACGCCGGGTTACCCGGCGTCTGATCTGGCTCCAAACTGTTTGCAGTGAAAATAATAGTTTTAGCGTAAACGCGTTTATTGGGAAAGAATAACGTTTTCTCCACTGTACACACGATGTCCTTTAAAAACAGAGCAGGCCTAAATTAGTGCTGTGCTGATCTCAGTTACAAGTTCCATAAAAGAAAACTTATAATTTTCCAACCCAATGGACCCTAGCATCAATTTAACTCGTATAAACGGTATACCTGTGAAAATGTAAATACGCCCTATATAAAGAATGGTCCCGAAGAGTCAATCTCATTAATGGTTGCACTATTTCTCATTTTGCAATGTACAAGTAAAACAATCCTTAAAGACATCACATGACCAAGCTTGGGTGGTAACACCTACCCCCGTATTTAGTTTGAGTCAAAGCATGCAGAGCATGAACTAACGGTGGTAGCGTCCAGGCAAAGAATCATCCAGGCGTCTCATGTGAGGCCCGCACCTAATATTTGATAGCTTGGTTAGTAAAACCCATTGAAAAACTTATTGAGATCTATTATGTAAGGGCCTCTATTCAAAGCTGTATTTTGACACCAACTAAACAATGGGGGGATCAATGAAAGGACTGGCTTGATGTCTTTAATTGAATAAAATGGATTAGACATTAATAGAAACTTACATTGTCCATTTGAGTTTATAAAGATGAATGATTTTATAAAACACTTTTGAAAGATATGAATAAATGGTCAAAACTTATTCTGCTGACACAGTGCATTTCACAATGTTTTCCTCATCTTGATTTTCATTCAAAATATTGTATTTACAATATTGGGCTAGATAATTAAACATATTTTAAAACCAATATTTGAATTAATATACAGAGACACATGTGCGAATATTCGTGTTGATTATATAATGTTCTCTGAGAATAATCATCTACTGTCTGGGAAGAATAATATAAATGCCGTTCGTCTAAACTTTTATCGCCCTTTCGGTATTACAATTTAGAAGAATGGTTACATTTATCATTTTGTGGAAAATTACACAATGAACCCTTTTCTATGCTCGTTCGAAACAGCAATGTTGTAATTTGGGCCTCATCACTGATGAATCACACGCTGTCGGTCTAAAGGAATTACCCTGAAGGGGTTTAAATGCCAATTGCCCGAGTTTAATCCCGTTAGTTGATTAATTATATTAGATTAGGCCTTCAACCAACATAAATTTTCATTACTATTTTTCATGGAGCATTACAACTGGAACATTGCAACGATTTTTAAATACTTTTTTATACGAATTCATTAAATAGCTCGGCAGCGTTAGATGCAGAGTATCAGTTCCAAAACAGATGGTGTTTTTATTTAACATGATATATTAGAATTACATTGAAAGGAAATGTAATTAACTGAAATACTTTTCATTTTAAAATGCAATAACAAATGATAATATTTTAGTTCAGCCTAAACTTGCGACTATATTTTTATTTACCCTTTGCTTGCTTAACTTTTGCTTTTTACACTGAATAATGCATACATATAATCACAAAACATACATCAGAACGGCCTGATGACTATCAATTCGTCCAACGGTTTACTCGATTAAAAAACGCAAACTATTGTGCATCAAGTATGGGAAAATTATTTGCAACTGTTCCGAACATGTTACAGTGGAGAATCTGTTATTCTTTCCCGTTTAAACGCAAACGTACGCAAACGCAAAGCACTAAAACGTAGAAAAGAACAACTTTTGGACAATTCTGATAATTCTTGTTTATCTTGGTGGCAAACAGTTTGGAGCCCGATCAGACGCCGGGTTACCCGGCGTCTGATCTGGCTCCAGACTGTTTGCACTGCAAATAATAGTTTTAGCGTAAACGCGTTTATTGGGAAAGAATAACAGATTCTCCACTGTATCCATTTGAAACGATGAATTACTGTGTATTTTATCTCAATCCAAACTATATGGTAGTCTAATGATATTTTCTGGAAGATAATGCCAATAATTTAACTGTAAGATTTGAATATGACACATTGTGCAAACCCAAATACAAGACTATCTCTCTACAACATCAAATGGGAGACAAATATTGTGTAAGTTGTTCGGAGGGATCTGTTGATGAGAGGGAAAATATAGAATTGGCTTACATTTGCAAACAGCTTGAATCAAGATCAGACGTCGCGTGACATGGCGTCTGATCTGATTTCCAGCTGTGTGTCGCTCGTCATTATATTTTTCTGTCCAAAGGTCCACTCATATATTATTTTAAGAAGCAACAGCAGCGGAAACTTCTAAGCAGACAATATTGCAGCTGTGAAAGTGTTAGAATAGTAATATTGTTTTAGAGGGGGCAGCGACAAGCATTGTTGTAAGGAGAGAATCGTTAAACGGAGGGCGATTTTAGGGAGGGATCACTGTTCTTAGCGTGTTGAAGATTAAATTTCTTAAAATGCTTTCTGAACTTGAATACGTCATTGTTTCACGACGAGTTATGCTCCATAAGAGAATCGTCTAATACAACAAACCGTATTTCATTTTTGAAAATCTAATTTAGAGAAATATTGTCATTTTGTGACTCATTATTCTCCATCTTTTATAACACCGACGTGTTCGAAATAGTTGAAGTGCTTGCAATTTTAATGATTTAATGGGCTAATAACGCATTTTAGGAAGAGAACATTGATGAATTACTTCAAAAATGACGAGAATCCTATTGCGGCTCAGTTATTAGTTTCAGATAGTTCAGCATCTGTTTAAAAAGTTGCATTGCACTTTTCTAATAACGATCTGAAGACATGTATTAAAGTGATTGAAGAAAGCATTATTTTGCAATATGTTTTAAGAAAATAGTTTTAAAATACCGTAATATGGTACAATACGACGTACAGTAAATATTTATCAATGGTATGTTCATTATGGTTCTTGTAAAACTATTAGCTAGATAGTGCCTGCTTAAAAGAATCGTATTCCATTGCATTAAAAGGTTAAGCTTATATTTAATGCAATGCCGATTCGAAGTCTCTTGCATATATGGTTTCTAACTGAATGAGTTTTTGAATTATTTGTATCTTGCAATGACACTTGACTTTGACTTCCTACACTCTCTTTCAAAACAAGGTTGAGTTGCCCTTTCGTCGCCAAATTATTCTGGAGATGTTTCCCCTTCATCGCTTTTTTGTCGTCTGCTTCAATATTGTTGTCGGAAAGAACATTTCAAAACTAGATTTAAGGTTGTATAACTTGAGAAATATCGATCCGGATAAAAACTGTTTGCAAAATTGACTTTATACGGTATCAATCTCAATCAATACCATTCCAGTCTAATATAAAAAGATACACATTTAAAGAAACTGGCATCATGTATTTTACATTACAGTGGAGAATCTGTTATTCTTTCCCGTTTAAACGCAAACGTACGCAAACGCAAAGCACTACAACGTAGAAAAGTACAACTTTTGGACAATTCTGATAATTCATGTTTATCTTGGTGGCAAACAGTGTGGAGCCTGATCAGACGCCGGGTAACCCGGCGTCTGATCTGGCTCCAAACTGTTTGCACTGCAAATAATAGTTTTAGCGTAAACGCGTTTATTGGGAAAAAATAACAGTTTCTCCACTGTACAGTGGAGAAACTGTTATTCTTTCCCGTTTAAACGCAAACGTACGCAAACGCAAAGCACTAAAACGTAGAAAAGAACAACTTTTGGACAATTCTGATAGTTCATGTTTATCATGGTGGCAAACAGTGTGGAGCCTGATCAGACGCCGGGTAACCCGGCGTCTGATCTGGCTCCAAACTGTTTGCACTGCAAATAATAGTTTTAGCGTAAACGCGTTTATTGGGAAAAAATAACAGTTTCTCCACTGTACAGTGGAGAAACTGTTATTCTTTCCCGTTTAAATGCAAACGTACGCAAACGCAAAGCACTAAAACGTAGAAAAGAACAACTTTTGGACAATTCTGATAGTTCATGTTTATCATGGTGGCAAACAGTTTGGAGCCTGATCAGACGCCGGGTTACCCGGCGTCTGATCTGGCTCCAAACTGTTTGCACTGCAAATAATAGTTTTAGCGTAAACGCGTTTATTGGGAAAGAATAACAGATTCTCCACTGTACCTAGGACGTACAGCTACAAGGAAGCACCTTATGTATTAGAAAGGTTTAGTACACGTGTGTTAAGGTTTTACCAGTTAATCTTACGATTGATACATACTTCTTTTTTATAAATTTGCTAATTGATTTATAGTTTTTAATCGGGTTATCTATCATTATCTATGGAACCAGTCACCCTTACACGAAATGCCTAATTACTACGTAACCTCTAATCTAGATCCTAAAAGGGTGAAACATAAAGAAATAATGTTATTTTAGCAGAAATGCATTAAACAGAGTTGTACACGTATAAAATTGTTTCTTATAAGGCAGTCAGTCGCGTGTGAAACTATCAGTAAGTCGTTATTGAGCATGTTTGCTTTGTTTTCAAACATATAGTTCCTTCTTTTGAAGTAACTATTATATCTGTTAGTTTAAATTTTATTATAATCGTGCAACTATATATGTTATTAATTCTATAGCTAATGAGTATCAGTTGCACTCTATTAAATATTGAAATGGAAGTGCTTTCTATCGCAGGTTTAGAAACAACATAAGATGGAACAAGACTGCGCGTTCAATAAACGCTTATGCACCCGGTGGCATCCTTGACAATATATTCTGAATATTTTCTAAGTCCAAATTAGGTCAAGGTCAATGTCAAACTCAGCTTGGGTCTTATTGGTGAGTTTTTAATGGTCCAAGGCAACAACTGTACAAGTATCAAAGCATTGTAGTCAGTTGTGTTGATGCTAGACGAAACGGTAAAATCTAGTTAACCAAGAAGTAGCCTATTCAAAATTTTCTAAGTCCAAATTAGGTCAAGGTCAAGGTCAAAATCACAGTTTGGTGATATTGGTGGATAGGGAATGGTCCAAGGCAACAACTGTATAAGTATCCAAGCATTTGGGTAAGCGGTGTTGATGCTAGACGAAACGGTAAAATCTACTTAACCTTGTTACGGACGGACACACGCACGGACGGACGGACAGGACGATTACTATATGCCTCCGCATCTATCGATGCCGGGGGCATAAAAAGAATCAAATGGCTTAAGTTTCGGCTGATATGTTTTCGAGACAGTAAGATCATAACAAACACGTAACCAAATGCCATTAAATATTCAAATTAGTTCGGGCTACCGGTGAATAATTGATTATTTAGTATTGCGCCGATTGATAAATGCAAATGATGCACGCAAAAGTTGCCTAAGTTCCGACGTTGTTATCTTTACGTACAAGAAAGTGTAAAAATCAAGTTACATGTAAGTATTACATGTATGTGCAAACCGAAGTCAAGTAGTTGAAGCGTTGTAAGTGTTGAAACAAATGATATTTGCTTTCATAACTTCAACGCAGGAAGAGTTATCTTCGACTTTAAGAAAGAATGATATCATTACAATATTGAATCATTATATATGCACACTTAGCAGAGTACTTTATCCATTTCATTGTTATTCTGAACAAGTTGCTGACCTTTACCACCTGGAATCACATAATGATACACTTAAATATTCTCCTTGTACGTTAAGGTTATAGCTTTTATTAAACCCTGTTAAAGTGCAAAGTGAAATCTGTCTGTCGGGATATGACTTAAAAGCTATGTTTAAATCAGACTAAAATTAAAGCTGAAAGCTCTTTATTGATAGTTCATCATTATTTAAGTCTGGTTGAAGTAGTAACATGTAGTTAACACTGCAAATAATATATCGGCAAAATGATTTGAATAGTCAAAGAACAGTTTTAATATTAGCTAACCTGCAGGATATTGTCCTCCATGGACCAATGAGTAAACTTATAACATGACCTTATTCCATTTATTTTGCAAAGATATATCAAACAGCAAAGGAAAAGTATGCATTATTCTATCAAAATGCGATATAAAATAAGCCACATAAAACTACAAATGCATAGAACATGAACCTAACGCAGGTGTTGACATGCGAGTGATGTGTGCCTTTACATCACTCACAGTCATGATTAGTTAACCTCTTTGTGACTGCCCATGGGATGAGTTTTATTGAAAATGGTGACATATTGATGAATATTTTATACATTCTTAGAATGAAATACCAGTAGTGCCTATCGGCTGTATCTTGTGATCAAATTTTCGTACGAGAATCTCGATGTTTCATGTTTATGTTGATACAGGTGAATATTTACATAGCGTTAGAAATGTACTTATTTCCGCTGGAAAAGAGAAACTATTTACAAATACACCCATGGCAATGAGGTTTAATGTCAAATTACGAATTATGTTATACTAATAAATTTTAGTTATTTGTTGTATCGTACTTATAAATTATAGATAATAGAAAACGGTGCATTCATATTTTCATCTTGAGAAAAAACGAACAAATCTTATTATAAACAAGGTATTGACATATTGAATTAAGCCTTTGCTTCTTTTTTTGTGAATAGCTCATATAATATGTACAATAGTTTCATTTGAGCCGTGCAATGACAAAACCAGCCTTATTGCATTGCAACATTGTACAGACAAAACATCTTTGTCATGCAAGCTCTGTATCTGGGCTTTGTTTACACTGCCAACTATCGTATATTTTAAGACAAGCCGCCGCGTCTTGATCTACACTGTTTGCAATAAAAAGGCAGGTTTTCTAATGATAAGACTCATTCGCAGTATAGGCACAAACCAGCTAGGATGTAGATCCGTGATCTAGGACTCGTTATGATGATTAAGTAGAACCATAGAAAGGCATTAGTATGTGAAACATGGTGAGACGTTAAAAGATTATTCGATTGAGGAATCTTAATATACCTATTTGCTTTCGTCTAATACTAGTTAAAAAGTGACACTATAACACAATTGACCATACCTTGATAGGTCTGGATGCTGACCATGATAATTTTGGGTGTCAACGGGATGACACACTTTTTTGTCCTTAAGCGGGACGTGTAACATAAGCAGAAACAACAAAATAACTAGAGATCACATTTGAACTTTACCTTTGATCAAAATAGTTTTAACATTGACCTGTATAAAATAAAGGTCAACTAAAAATATTGGACATCCGCGGTCAGAAACTAAGTCAGTAGGTCAAATAATAAAACAACCAATATATGTTTTATTACTCTAGATGCAACAAATCTAGTTTGATCTTATTGAAACTTGTTCAAAATATATTCCTCAATAATATCTAGGTCTAGTTTGAATTAGGTGTCTGGTCAAAAGCTAGGCCACTAGGTCAAATAATAGGAAAACCTTGCTAACACTCTAGAGGCTACAAATCTCATCGGAGGGCCATGTGAGCGTCAGAAACTAGGTCACTAGGTCAAATGTTACTTGGTATATTGAGGTGAGCGCTCAGGGGCCATATTTACATTCTTGTATATAACCTGTACTTTGTAGTACATAGTCATTGTATTCGGGTCAAAAATAGGCTTATAGATGGGAATAAGACGAAATGCTCATCAACGATCTTGCATTAAACAAGGATCTGTCTTAAAAAGTGAATGGATTTTATTTAATTCAGTATTATACAATTCAGCAAGGTTAGGCAATCTTGCATGGATTATTTCTGATGTTTTTATGGTGCTTTATTGCATAATATATATAATTTAATAATATAAAACATCACTTTCAATTACTTATAAAATAACAAATAAATGTCATTGAAATTAAACATTCATGAATCTTTTCAGATATGTTTCATGTCTGTTACAAGTTTTACTACATTTTTCTAAGATCCTTTAATAGTTTCTACTATTTGCCATAAATGTGTATAAAATATTGACGTTAATTTGACATACCGTAGTTTAGAGTCTTGAAATGTAAGTTCTACTATACTAAACGGCATCATTGGTTAATTTTGAAGAGACTAAAATGTTTTGTTTTCTTTCCCCCAGTGATGATGGTATATTTTCGAGTAAGGCGTGTGAAAACAATTTTTGAGATGTTCTTTCTAATGAAAACCTATTCATAATCAGTTAAGAACTTGGACAAAGGAGGTTTCAAGACCGCTAACCTCTTATTAATACTGAAACAACAGAGACTAGTACATGTGCACGTATTTACTTAACTCTTTCACTGTCAACTTCAACAAATAACAACTTTGCAAACAGTTTTGATCCTGGTCAGACGCGGCGCAATGCGAACTGTTTAACAGTTGTATCGATATTTTCTCGGTTAATTTTGGTCCTAAAGCTGACTTTAGAAATTTTGCAGATACTACTACAAATGCAGAAGATATTTTGGCGGTAAGATGGTTAAAGCAGACGATAAAACTCGGCAGAGAAAGAGTTAAAAGTAAACTATCTCCTGACAGTGCTCTACATTATGAAAATATGTGTAACGCGGAACCTCTAGAAAATATCAACTAAAATACTTTAATACCGGCCGGTGATTGTTTAAAGCCTACATGCCTATTTCAGGCTGGGTTTATATGAAACAAAAATATTAAATGCACCTTTCGCTTTCAAATTGAAAGTTTGTGACAACCATTGAAACATCAATTATATCATGCTCTGATAAAAATACCAGTAATACTTTTACAATTTCTTCGTACATATAAATATTTTAAGCTCTTGTGTAGATATATGTAGCTTAATCAAATACATGTATTATATACAAAGTATGGTGATTGGTCGTTTTTAAAAATGTGTATAGTCTCGCACTGCAGCTTCAATACAGTCGCCATTGGTCAGCCTTCAATTGATCAATTGACCGTTTTGCTTTATCTTCACAGACCATGCTGTGATTGTTTGCACATCTATAAATATCTAAGAGGGAGGTTGATATGACAGAAACCATTTGCATATAAATAGTGACAACTATTAGCAAGAGTGATTGTCACCGAAGGATCAACCAATGCAACGAAACGAAATGATAGCATTTCAAAGTCTGTCGAGAGATAACGATGTCCCGTATGCCGACAAAGATAAATGGTCAAACAGAGTATAGCAAATAATCCCCCTTTGTTTTCTTTTCTAATAATCTTAATATCCGATTATTTTTTTTAACATTGTAGTATTTTATTACTGAGTTATATACATGTCACTGTCATTAAGGATAGAGTAACCGCGCTAAATGGTTAGCGTTAAACATTTTGAGATTTGTGTTGCTATTTATCAAATATTTTATTCAAAAGTTCAGACAGCATCAACTATTTAGAAAATATTATAACGATGGTAGATTTTGCAGATACATTTTTTGAACATTTAAAACTGATTTGAACCGACCAGGATAAAGAATGCAAAACGAACTTAATGTCGTGTATGGAATTTTGTGCTTGTGGTGTAGTCAAAGTGAGGCTTGGTCTGAAACGTAAACATTCTTATTCAAATGTATACCTCAAAACACACACCCGTACGTACATTGAATATTATAAATATTAATCCAGTTCATTGTTACAACTATCCGAGTCTATAAGAAGGTTCATATGAGCCTAGCCATGTCAATGCCTGTTTTATTGCATTGCAAACAGTGTAGATTCAGGCCAGCTGCCGCGTCTAAGACGCGGCCGCTGGTCTTAATCTACACTGTTTGGCACCAACATGCATCTAAATCATTTATGTAGCTATAAAAAATACGGTAGTTGACAGTGTAGACCAAAGTTAGATACAGAGTCTGGGATGACAAGGGTGGTTGAGTTGTACAATGCTGCAATGCAATCAAACGTTTTTGTCATGGAACGGCTAATATCTGTCTTCAACTGATAAAGTGGTCATTTTATACTCTGGAACGATATATAGAAAACCTTAATGTCTGTGTCGAAGTTTTAGAAAGTTAATTTATTGCTGAAGCCGGTCTGATACTATGCAGAAAGCTCGTTCAAGGGCTTCCAGATTTTCTTCTTTGTAATATGTCTGAAACATATCCGGTAAAAGTACTTTCTTCAATACGATCTTCCAGTAACTGTTTTATGTCTGTTTAATTACACTCATCCTTGTGACTCCACTAGGTGCTACATAATTATTAATTATTCAATAGATATTAACACACTGTCGAAGTATTATTAATCAAACTCCCAGTGTCTCGCCGTCTAATCTGAAGAAAAATTACTTCTTTATTTCTACAACAGCATGTATATGCAATAAACTACATTGCTAGATGTTTTATTTAAATACGATAACATCGCAGTTTTTTGCCTATTTTCATGATTAATTTACTTCCGTTCTAGCAAGCAAGAGCTAGCTTTGAATCATGTAATGTGAAGTCAATTGTTGCACATGGCGGAATGTAAGATTCTTAAGAATATTTACCATAACGGGATCCTAAAAAGAGCAGTACTATCAGAATCGCGATATTGGAAACGTATTTACAGTGGAACAAAAGAAAACGGGTGTTTATTGTGTGGCTATTGAACTAATTTGAGAAGATGTTACACTTTACAATGCTGCATTTATTATTTTAATTGGCTATTCCGTATTTGAAAATAACGAGCTAACATCAAGTTTTAAGAATTGATTCCAGAAAATATTGAAAGTGACACCAAGCAATATACATCCGATGAAAGAATTCATAGAATAACTCTCTTACCATTGTGTTCACTGTTTGCAAATATTACATACACTGGTTCCCACACAGTAATGGTGAATTAATACATTTAATAAGTTATAAGAATAATGTATTGTTAAGTCTACACTCCCTAGCCTACATAATTAATTAATCAACGGATTGCTATCAGCCTGTTCATGGTTTGCTAAACAGTGTTTACTACAACTGTAATAGTGCCTGTTGCTACCGTGTTATTTAAAATACTTAACCCTTTAGCGACCAGGGGCCCGTTTTACTAAACAACTTACGCAAAATATTTGCGTAAGTCAAAGTTTTAAATTTTAATTTATATATTTTACTATCACTTGCTACAAACAGCAAATAGCCAGATCAGAGGACGCGCTTTTAGCGCGTCCTCTGATCTGGCTGTTTTCAAACGTTTATGATCGAAAAATAAGAGTTAAACGATTTTGACTTACGCAACATTTTTGCGTAAGTTGTTTAGTAAAACGGGCCCCAGGCTCTATAACACTAACAAATGCAAAAATTGTGAATCCAGACCAGACGTCGCGACACGCGGTGTCTGATTAGGGTCGAAACTATTTGTAATTATTATTATTATTTCTTAGATTTAAAACATTTACAATTCAAATTTTATATAAAAAACCAAGACAACAAATGTAAGATAATTTGTCGCCAAAGGATCGTCTGCAATGGTAGTGTCATCTGCAAAATTGTCTAAATCAGGTTTGGGACTGTTTTGACTGAAGAAATGTCTATACGAGTGTCAAACAGTTTGGATATTGATAAGACGTCGTTTTATGCGGCTTTTGATTGGAATTCAAAGTGTTTGCAAAGTCGCCTCCAGTCGGTCAGTTACACTACATGTACAAGGATATCTGCTTAACTCGTTTAGTCCTGCAACTTCTAATGTACTTTCCAGTAAGATAAAGTCTAATTGGCATTTTGATGGTTGACTTAAACAATATATGGTAAAGTGTGCGGACCCTTAAGGAGTCATTCGATCAGGGCCTACATTTCTTGCATAATAAAAGTGAATATTTCACAGGTACAAACTTTATAAACGATAAATTCTCATCGCTAGGATAGGATATGTTACAGAGTTCACGATATTGTTATAGTTCTGCATTTAGTATTTTCGTACTTCAAATTTATCGTATGACTCTATTGGGTGCCAAATATTATGAAATATTCAGTAATTATTCCGACACTAATTCTTCCGAGAAAAATAAATTATAATCACAGTGTCTAGCTTGAGGAGTAATTACTTTTTAATAATGACTTTTACTATCAGCATGTATATTAAATCACTTTTGTCTATAGTATGTTTTATCTACTGGTATTTATGCAACTATAGTCTGTTTTATATATGAATATATACTTACCTAATTACCGAGGCTATCCAAAATATAATTACTTTGAAGTTTCCCACATATATTAAACATACGATACAGAGGAACTCATCGACATTCCTTAGTTTTTGCTTCATTCACATATTAGTAGATTGAATCATAAATGATATGGCACTGCTAGATAAAAATGTATCAATACTTTTGTATATTGTATAATACCTTTTAGTGACCGAATAACAAATCAATCATTTAGAATATTTCATTAAACTAGCTTCTGTTACTGGGACGTTCTCAATGAAATTGTACTCAGGTTGCAAACCCTCCACGGACTCAGGACTAATAAGTAGCCTTGTCCGGTGAAACTGCAATCTTAATAAAAATGATTATTTCGAAATACTGCGCTCCCTCCCTACAACTGCCCTCCTAACAACGAATCCCTCCATACAACGACCATTGCTGCAATTTCCTAAACAAGACAGTATGTCCAACCTTTTATTGGCTGCAATACCGTCTGCTTAAATTTGTCGTCTGCTGTTTTTCTCAAAGTAACATATTGAACATTTTGACAGAATAAAAACTTAATGACGTGTGAAAACAGCTTGAATCAAGATCAGACGCCGCGTGACGCGGCGTCTGATCTTGATTCAAGCTGTTTGCAAATGTAAACCACTTTCCCTCCCTATAACGATTCCCTCCGAACAACGCACACATTTTATGTCTCCAATTGGATGTTGTTTTACAGAGTGAGCACTGTTCAATCAAACGTCGATGTCTCGAACGCGATTAAGTCAAGCATACATTTATTTAAAGGTTTAAAAGTTTTTTAAGAGGGACCAAAATAAAATCATTCCATTGAATAGATACAAAACGGTTCGAATTAAGTTAATTTCAAGATGTCGACGTTCGAATTATTTATTGTACTTTCAGAAGTCAACGTTTTGGTACTTGTATTGCTAAATCGTACACCGATATTATCCCCTTTACCAAGAACTAAAATGAAGGCAAGTCGGTAGTTTTTATCCCATACGCTGCTTTGCAACTAATGAGATTATCCGAAATCATCTTCCTGAAATCACCATCATCTCAGCTGATCACCCTCTTCAATCATAGGCGCTATATGACCTATTGTGTGTAGCAGTGCCATAAACCCAACTCATTCATCCATCTGAATTGTAATGTGTGTGTGTGACGTTCGATGTTAAGGGACGGAGCCACTTGAATTCTGCACAAGAAGACACTGTGGGCCGTATCTCTTGACCAACGCACAAACTCCATGTTTTGACAAAAAAGTCAGTATCAGACTAGGGCAGATAATATCTTCCCTTTCCGTCTCTTCATCCAGCGTAACAATTGCATACGCATAGTTTAATCGTGTGTATTTGATAAAGGTTTCTGCGATGTTCATATTGCTTTAACCCATTTGTGCCCACGATCCCATTTATGGGACATGGGCAAACAGTGTAGACGCAGATCAGACGCCGCATTATGCGGCGTCTGATCAGAGTCTACTCTGTTATCTGATAGGAATGTCAATATAAAAACAAAATGAAAATGAAAAGTTTGACCAGGCACCCCTTTGATAAAAATGGACAAATCCAATATAAAACGTGGAATAATCCACTGGGCGCAAATGGATTAAGCTGCAATCTGAGTATTGTGGTCTACGTAAGTGAAGGATAGTATAGGAGTTTTCAGACGTTTTTACAGAAGGGTGGAGAAGTTTTATTGAACCACGGAGGTAAAAAACCGGACCGCGCATGTTCTGTTGATTGAAACGTATGTTCGATGTGATATCAATTGAATCCGTTGATTAGTTCATAAGACTTGTCAATACTTTAATGAATAAATTAAGTAGTGTGGTAAAAGATGATACACTTGTCATTTTACATTTTCAAACCTCTACCACCGTGGTAATTACATATTACAATAAACCAATACATCTTATTTAAGACGCACCTGTTATACCAAAGCCATTAATAAAAGATATGTATTGACCTGCACAGGGGCCAGTATATCCGAAAATATAAAGACAGTAATACTATTGCTTCACTGAATTGTCGCGTAACACTATTGGACTACTTATTTACTGCAATAGAGTTACAGTTTAAACTCTCTACAACAACACCCACTGGGAGAAAAAGATTATGTGTGTTATTCGGAGGGAGTTGTTATAGGAAGGGAAATCAAGAATTTGCTTGCATTTGCAAATAGCTTGAATCCAGATCTTTCGTAAAAAGAATGATTCACAACGGACTTAGACTTCAGTGAGAGCATTTTCTGTCTCGTATTATAAACTGAAACAAACAAACTAAATTCAATACAATGTGCAAAAAGCAATTTGTTAAATTTGCTAATATTTTATAAAATGCAGTGACACCTGTCAGTTTTTCTGATCATACGTCTGACAAGGCTATAGACCATCTTAAGTGGACTTAATAAGTTTAACCCTTTCCCAACTAGAGGCGACATTTAGCGTATTTAATTTATTCCTCCGCTGAAGTAAATGGTTCAAGTTTGTACTTTCATGAACAAATAACATATATGTTTATATAGCCTAGTAGATGGTAGTTTAAAACAGGCTGAAAGTAAAGCAGAATGTGCCTTAAGGCACATTCTGCTTTACTTTCAACCTGCTTTAAGTGATCACCTGTATTTATTGGTATAAACGGGTTATTTGGTAAAGGGTTAAATTAAATACATCCATTTTGGAAAGATATATCGAATGTCGCATAAAACAATCTGCGCCCCTGCATGAGCTTCTAAACTACTATTCAAGTTACTAGGAATATCAAATAACCTTATCTATATATTGATTTCTACATAGGCATTACTTTCGGAAATATATATAAGAAATATATCATTTGGTGTTTGTATACAATAAACAGCTTTATTACAGAACAAGTTTCGTTCCCCATTTAAACAAAGGCTTGGTTAAGATTAAGCCCAAGGTATTAAAGCAACACATGCATATTTAATGCATACATTTATCACTTTCCAGGTTTTGTCTATATATTTCTATCCTGGATGTAATATGTTTCTCTATGTTAATTAACTGTAGAAAACAAGACCGTCTAAGTCAGATGCAGAGAGTACAGCTCTTCCCCGTTTAAACGCAAACGAAGCGCAAACGAAGCGCAATGAAATGAAGAAAATGACCATTTTTTGACAACTGTTAGTGTTAAGTTTAACTTTGATGGCAAACAGTTTGGAGCCTGATCAGACGCCGGGTAACCCGGCGTCTGACCTGGCTCTAACCTGTTTGCATTAGAAATAATAGATTTAGCGTAAACGCGTTATTGGAAAAGAATACCGTTTCTCCACTGTAAGTGGTCCAATATCCAGGGCATAACAACTTACATACATGACACTTTAAAATTCCCGAAGTAAATTACCTTGCTAGATACATTAGGCTTATTAATATTAACGACTTCTTTTAATTTAAAGATAAACAACATTCCCATCCTTATGAGGTTTTCGAACTCAGTACTTTGCTCACTTAACAATTTTACACTTACATGTAGTTGTGGTTATCTCTATTTCAGACAATATTTAGATAGCTAGCGTATGCTATATGAAGGAATTACCAGTGGTAACACGTTTGACTACGGTATCAGGGGTCGTGAGTTCGATCCCCCGCCGGACCAGCGGCCTGACTAGGAGATTTTTCCGAATCCCCGATGATTTACAGGAATGTTCTTGAGCAAAATATGTATCGCGAATTGCTCCTTTCTACCCAGGGGTTAAAATGGGTACATGTGAAGGATCTGAGCCGGTACTGCGGCTGCCTACGCGCCATATGTTAGCAGTGCTCAATATTGTACGCACGATGGCTCAATTATCAGGGGAGTGAATGTACAGTCGACTGAGCGGGCATTCGGACTGAAAGTGGACTATAACTTGGTATATAACTTGTTCAAAGGAATATATTAAAAGGAAAATATCATTGCGTATGTATTCACGAATAGTATATTCATTACTTTGGAAGTGACAGTAAATATAAAATGATGACGTTTTTAAATAAGATAATACATGATACTTACAGCAAATATATTTGTTAATGTTGCCATCGTACTGCTAAATAATGTTTTCCTTTATTATGCATACAGTGATCGTTTAATAACTAATATAAATACGAAAGACTCAAGCAGGAAACGCAACACAAACAATACACCCACCTCTCAAGCAGAACACACACACAGTCATACCATAAGAAACACACACGCACAATCCCATTCCTTCATATACACACCAAATAGAAAACAACACGCAAGACAAACATAAAGCAAAGTGAACATAGGAGCCCGCCTTGGTACGGTCAACAGCAATCAATAATTAATTATAAATTAATCATTAACTACCACTGGGGGGTTAAACCTGGGTTTAGGGGCGCCCAACCTCACACTTATCTCCTATATTCACCTATAAAGACAAACAGTGTACATAAAATATAAACCCTGTTCCACAACCTCACAATCAAAAAGACCGCCAGCACAGTAAGTAAATACATGTAAAACATTTAGCAAAAATTCTATGACAAGATCATTAGTAACATGGGAAAGAATTAAACATTCAAGCCCGTGTTAAAAATAACCCTCTATGGCAACGGTCAAATTGTACTCAAGCGACTAGTCTGTAGTTACGAGTAACTGTAAGACATGGAAGGGTCTAGGGTACGACAGAGAGGGAGAAAAAAAACAAAGCACGAAAATCCGACATAACTCTCCCGGTTAAGGACGGCTTTAAAGATACATCATCATGTAGTGCTAAGCCCTGTCTGTCGTCGCACAACCAAAGAGGAAAGCATAGTTATCAATTGTAGATTGATCGATAACCAAACGTGAAATGCGCAGCAATATAGTTGGATCATAATTTTTTTTGAGGAAAAATCTAATACGTTTCACAAATAGGTTTTGAAAATGTATATGTCCAAGAATCTTACGAAGTCTGTAAATCACATCACCATAAAACTCCGGATGTGAAATACCTTGCCGCAGAAAAGACTTTAAGTTACATTTATACTTTTTAATGAGAGGAAGATTTCTATAAAAGAATTTAGAAAATGTTTTACGAAGTTTATGAAATCTGTACCCCTGTTTAAGAAGCTTTTCAGTAATAGTTTTATTACGAATGTGGAAGTCCTCAACAGAGGTACAGGCCCTAGCAAAGCGAATAAGTTGCGAAATATAAACCCCGTAAGATGTGGAACTTTCATTTCCATTATGACAAAATAGCCCGTCAAACACAGTCTCTGTCATATTATCGTCTGCTTACATTTTCGAACGCTGTTACCAAAACAGATTCGAGTTATAGGTTTGTTTTACTTAACCCTTTCCCCCATAGAAGCCACTTTTGGCGTATTTAATTTATATCTCCGCTGAAGAAAATAGTGACAGTTTTTACCCTCATGAACAATTACAATAATAAATATGTTTATATAGCCTAGCAGATGATAGTTTAAAGCAGGCTGAAAGTAAAGCAGATTGTGCCTTTAGGCACATTCTGCTTTACTTTCAACCTGCTTTAGGTGATCACCTGTATCTAATGTTATAAACGGGTTATTGGGTAAAGGGTTAGGACAGATTGATATGAGAGTCAAACAGTTTTGATCCTTATCAGATTCTGTGGTTCCAAATGTTTGTCTTATCGGCTTTGGCAGTAAAGGGTTAAGAAACTATTATGTGTTCGAACAATTCAGCCGAAAACCGATTTCCTTTGTTTTCGGACATACCTCACTTTCGGATAACCGTATAAATGTTACTTGTGAAACTGTGATGACTGTGGCATACAGGTTAGATCCCGGTGAGATACTGGCGTCTACACTTATCCCTCTTTATAACGACCCTCCTAACAAAGACTCCCTCCTTACAACGACCATTGAGGCAGTTCCCTAAACAGAACAATAATTTTCAACGCCTTTACTGTTACAATAACGTCTGTTAAAAATTGTCGTCTGCTTTGTTCTTAAAGTTACATATGGTTGGACAGTTTGATGGATATAATGACGAGAGACAAAACGTTTGAATATAGATCAGACATCGCGTAACGCGGCGTCTGATCTATATTCAAGCTGTTTGAAAATATAAGCCAAGTCTTTATTTTCCCTCTCTACAACGAATCCCCTGAACAACAACCACACACTCTGTCTCCCATTGGCTGTCGTTGTAGAGAGGTTGCACTTCATTTTGATTTCAAATTGTTAGACATTCTTGTGAATGTCAAGGCGGGCGATCTTAAGGCATGATAGGGGTAAACCACAAGGTGCAAATCTCAAGGAATTAGTCCAGATGGAGTTTTAATGTCATTTGCCCGCGTTCAATCCCGTATGGTGTTTCATCAAATACGATTAGGCCTTTAACAAACATTATGTTGCAATAACGATTTGTCATGGATTGTTTTTGCGATATTTCAAATAAAGGTGGACTTTCATTTGCTGCAAACATTCTATTAGATGTGTGGTGTGTTTGGTTTTCCTTTAGTCATTATGTTAAACACATTCAACCCTAGAGATGACTATACTTGTCATTTACAAACCGGGAAGTTTTAAAAAGTACTCCATTCCTATGCGAAATGTGTAGGTCAGAAGGTTCCTACAGAAATTTGCAAGTACCGTGGAGAAAACGTTATTCTTTCCCAATAAACGCGTTTACGTGAAAATTATTATTTCCTTTGCAAACAGTTTGGAGCCAGATCAGACGCCGGGTAACCCGGCGTCTGATCAGGCTCCAAACTTTTTGCCATTAAACTTAAAATAAATTGAAGGAATCGTCAAAAAATTGTTATTTTCTTCATTTCAGTGCATTGCGTTTGCGTTTCGTTTGCGTTTAAACGGGAAAGAATAACGTATTCTCCACTGTACACTGTACTTGAAATTTTGCAATATATTGTTACAATCAATTCTAAATATGGCTAATTTGATATACTAAATTTGATAGTAGATTTGTCCATCGAAAGTTTACATGCGAATGAGTTAATTATCATACGAGTCTAATATATCGCCTACAAATAAAAATCACTTGTTTTAAGGCCCGGTGAAAAACAACTTCATACGAATGGCAACCTGTTTGGATTCTGGTCAGCTACCGAATAACTCTGCATCTGATCTAGTTCAAGACTGTGTGAAGTACTAATATACATCTGTATATACATAGTATACATAAAACCTCTTGAAAGGCATCACAAAATACGTTACTAGAATAACACACCCGTTGAATACAGTATTTTTTTTATTTTGCGTAGGGTATTAAGACATAGATCGCATGTCAATTTCATCTGATTAGAAGTTATAATAGAATTGAACAGACTGAAGTCTCCCCGTACTTCATTCTCAGTGTTGTTATACTTTCTGGTCCTTTGGAATCATTGATTATAGCGCATTTACAGTTGAAGGTTGAATTCCGCTTAAGCCGGTGCTAGGGGGCGTGAGCACTGTTGCACATTTCAGTATTGCTCATGAACAGACTCAATTAAACCGAGTCTGCAATTTTCAGTATTTGCTTTGTTTTCTGTGCTTTCAAAGGATCTCCCCTTATTCAGATGTATTTGTTATATATATTTCTTAATCTTACAACAGCCTTCTAGCATTGTTCATTAAACACAGTGGCACATCTGATGCGTTATCAATTACACAATAACTTTGGCTTGGTGTTGATTCACATTCCTTTATTAACCACTTCACTTCCTTACTCTGAGTACAAAGGTTTTGTTAGCAATCAGTGTGGATCCTGATTAGGATACGAATTGTTTTACACTCATAGCGATACTACTTAAGTAATTTAACTCAACTTTAACACTGAACAGAAATGCAGACGACTATTGTTTAACAACAAAACAACACAACATACAGACAACAAAGTTCTGTATACTGATGAGTTTCGCCTTAACCCTTCACTGCCTTACCCCGAGTACACTCTTTATTTGCAAACAGTTTGAATCGTGATCAGACGCCGCGTTACGCGGCGTCTGATTACGATCCAAACTGTTTGACGCTCATTTTTATATATTTCTGATTCAAAATACCTAAACTTTAAATTTAAGAAATAATAGCAGACGGCAATTGTTTCAAATTGATAACGACGTGGCTGTGAATGGGTTAATAAATTGAAGATCTTTCCCGTTCAAACGAAAGTAGGCACGAACACGATGTTGTCACAATTTTCTCTGGTCTTTCAAAGTGTGCGCCCAGTATTCGTTTTTAGTTTATGGCTGTAAATGCGAACTCCTTACTATTTCAATATTTAATAATAATAGTAAACCTCTGCACATGCAAATATATTAAACATGTTAAAACTAACATCATACAACACTCAATCTGAACCCCCAAACACGTCGTTTATATAATGACACCTATAGTCTGTAATCCACACAGGAATATGCCACTTAGGCTTAAATTTCCACACAGGAAAAACACCACACAGGTAGTCTATTACAAATGCCACTAAGGCGTATTAATGTCTATGCCACACAGGCTGGGTACTGATAATGCCACTGAGGCGAATAAGAGTCTATATATGTATATATATGCCACACAGGCTCTGTCATATTACCACTGTATGTATGTGTGTGTGTTTACCTTACCATATCATTTACCTGATTGTACTTGATTATGTATGAATGTTAAATGTGACGAGATACTTGTATTTAGTATAAGTCAATAAACTATATCTATCATCTATCATAACGATTCACACTCGTTTTACCATCTTACGCTTCTGTAAATATCTATCAACCGTCTATGTTACTTCCAAACTCTCTTACACACCACGGTATATAAAACCGACTAAACATTGACCATATCAACTTGGTCAAAATAATCAAAACAAAAGGGAGTTAAAACCAAAGTATGTGTCATCACACAAGTAAGGTATGTGTAGACAAATAAAAAGCATATACTATGCCAGTCATATATAAATTCAGCTCCACATCATAGCTACTCAGTATACAATGTATTATTTATCCTCCATTTCAGTTGAACCCTTTGCAGGGACTTAAACTGTTGCGCGTCAATCGACGAGACAATGTATTATATCAAATTCAAAATTTCAAATTTCCTTTATTTCTCTCAGTTCATGATTTACATGAAAACATGAGGAACAGATTATGTACATAGACAATACCTGAGGAACAAATAATATACATAGACAAAACATACATACATGTATTCACAAACACATGATTCAGTCTAATATCAATGTCAGTAGATTTTATATTATTAAGTTCCGGATTTTTTTTTCGGGAGAGTTATGGGTAAAATCAGCAGATTGTTTCAGTTGAAAAATGTACTTAGAAAGTCAGACATATGAAAGTATGACATAACATCAGCCATCTCAGTGCTCCAGAACTATTATATGGAAATAATTAAAACAAATATGTCACCATGGTAGAGTCTGTCACTAGTTAGTCACTGTTAGAAAAACACAAAATCCAGTCAAGTCGAAAACGGCAGGCTAAGGGTTAAAACCCTAGTTGAGCCAAGTAGATAATCACCTGCAGATGGTGTACACCAAAATCAGAGGGCACTCGAACGAACCCTCAGACGAGGGTTTACACTGTTAACATTATTTCTCTTGTAGAGCCTACTTGGTAAAGAAAACAAAATCTTTAAAGGCCATCCATTAGAACCCCTGCGAGTTATTAGTAGGATAAGTGCTAATACTTAATTGTTGTTGAATATAGTATGTTTTTACAAATGTTTACATACCATTAATATTATTATTATTATTATCATTTATTATTATATTAATAATAATAATGATAATAACAGTAATAATAACCATTAATATAATTGTTACTTTCACGCATACATATATACTTACCTTACAGTTATTCTCCATGCGGTGAGAAATCGAACCGCCGCGTCTACATGTATGTCGCTTGTCCGCATAGAATAGATAAATGTAACTGGGCACGCTTCCTCCGTGACCCGTTTTGTTTGAAAGACTATACATAAGCGATCAACCAGCAAAATTATTAAAAGATATAGGTAGCTGGTGCGGATGTCTGCTGAATGAGGGACAAAAATAATGCAGATAGCTCCTGTTAAAGCTAACTGTATCGTTTTTCTCTTGCATTTGGTCGCCATCTGCTTTAACTGATCTCTATCGTGCTTCAACTGACTGTCGTAGTTATACAAGACTGACTGTACGACTGTCGGTCATGGCAGGATCAGATTTTATGTCGTTGATTAAAATTAAGTTCACACGTGAAAATTTTGATAGTATATGTACCGTATACGTATTGTATATTCTGTCAACGTATATATGTCTGTATGTCTGTTTGTCATATTTAATTCTCCTCTTTCTCATAATTATATTACGCTCACGCAAATTGAACCTCTGTATTTCCTTTCGACAGAGGTCCGATGTAAGCGTGCAAGCCTTATACCGTTATCTGGTTTGAAGCTATTCAGATAGCTCTCACCTATGTAAAATCATATAGCGGAATAGTAGTTGTGCAGTGATTTGACATACAGTAATATCTCTCTATCACGACCGCTATATTGTGTGAGCTGTTGGTTGTTTTAGATAGATGGCTGCTTGGAGCGATGTGACAGTGAAGCAGAGGGCACCTTTTAGGAGCTTTCTGTTGCGCTGTCGCCTTGCTTGGAGCTCTCGCCTGCCTTCTGTGCAATCGATGGCTTTCTCATTGGGGTCGGGGTAGAGAGGTTTTACTGTATAATGCAGTACTGAATATAGCAGAGCGCTCAAGCACGTGCTTTCTACCACTGACTGTTTAATTCATTGATTGATCTAATCAATCAGCCATTTAACATTTACCTATCTTAAAAACACTTTGTGCTTCTTTGAAAAAGAGCTGCGTACCAATAGTTTAAATGCAATACTAAGTAAACGTGTCTTAAAATGTCTTTCTATATCTACACGTATTTCTCATAGACACAGTTAACACAATGAACTCTAACAACGAGTATACTCTTTGTTTGTAAACAATGTTTACCTGTGAAAACTGAACGCATGCAGCGTGGATCCGGATCAGGGGGTTCCTAAAGAAAACCTATGGTCCGGATCTACAGTGTTTGTCACATTGCAATGTATAGACGAAAGCAACCATAAAAAGTAAAATATGTAATAAACAAAATTGAGAACTAGACTTTACCATTAATAGTCTGACTTTCTATGAACATTTTGCTGAATTTTACTGGTAACTCTCCCAAAAATCATATACAAATCCGGAATCATTTACAGAAACTGATAATGTACTGAATTATTTGTTTGTGAATATGTATGTATTGTCTATGTACATTTTGTTTTGTTCCTCATGTTTTGTCTATGTATATTGTCTGTTCCTCATGTTTTCATGTAAAATCATGAACTGAGTGTAATAAAGAAATTGAAATTGAAATATGGGAGACTTTCCCAAAATACTGCTGAGTAAGCACGCCTTAACCCCTTCACTGCCGTGACGTCATCAGTTTTAAACAATTATTGTCGTCTGCTTTTATTTCTTAAACTTTATTTTTTACTACTTTGACTGAAGAAATATTGAAATGAGTGTCAAACAGTTTGAATCCTGATCAGACGCCGCGTAACGCGGCGTCTGCTCAGGATCCAATCTGCTTGCAAAACAACTGTTGTGCTCGGGGTAAGGCAGTGAAGGGGTTAAGTGTAAGTCGCTGTCTCTAAATTGGCATAAACGGGACTTCTATGGGTAATAGTAGAGGGCATTTAGCGTCAAAAACACAAATAAAGGAACTAATTTGTACAGAAATGATTTTTGTGCCCTCATATGCTACGACATGAACCGAATAACAGAAAAAAAGTCCCAAGAAATCACACGATGCGAAATATGATTTTTGGGGTAAAATGGCTGAAATAATATGTAAAAGCACGATTTTTTGGGATTTCCAAACTGCGATCGTAGATATCAATATAAAAGCTCGAAATTTACAGGCTTGACAAATATTCATGAAAACTATGGAATGGTACTTGTTAAGATATGTAAAATTTTCAAAAAACTAATTTTTGGGGTGAAATTGTCAAAATATTAAACCAAAATCACAAATTTTGAAGAATTCAAACAGACCGTGACATCTAAAATCAAATAAAGGAAATGGTGCACAGAGTTGATTTATATGTTATAATTTGCTTAAATATGTTCCAAATAACAGACAAAAAGTCTAGGAAAATCTAATAATGAAAACTATGATTTTTTGGTAAAATGGTTGAAATAATAACTGAAATCGCTAATTTTGGGGATTTCCCTGCTGTGACCAAGGATATCGATATAAAAGCTCCAAATCTACAGGCTAGACAAATGTTCATGTCAGCTGTGGAATAGTACTTGTTAAGATAAATAAAACTTTCAAAAAACTGATTTTTGGGGTGAAATTGTCAAAATATTAAACCAAAATCCCAAATTTTGAGAATTTCAAACAGACCCTGACATCAAAAAGGAAATAAAGGAAATGGTGCACAGAGTTGATTTATATGTTATTATTTGCTTAAATATGTTCCAAATGATAGACAAAAAGTCTAGGAAAATCAAACAATGCAAACTATGTTTTTTGGGTAAATTAAATGGTTGAAATAATAACTTAAATCGCTAATTTTGGGGATTTCCCTGCTGTGATCGAGAATATCGATATAAAAGCTCGAAATCTACAGGCTAGACAAATGTTCATGTCAGCTTTGGAATGGTTCTTGTTAAGATAAATAAAATTTTCAAAAAACTGATTTTTGGGGTGAAATTGTCAAAATATTAAACCAAAATCACAAATGTTGAGGATTTCAAACAGACCCTGACATCAAAAAGGAAATAAAGGAAATGGTGCACAGAGTTGATTTATATGTTATTATTTGCTTAAATATGTACCAAATAACAGACAAAAAGTCTAGGAAAATCAAACTATGCAAAATATGATTTTGGGTAAAATGGTTGAAATAATAACTTAAATCGCTAATTTTTGGGATTTCCCTTCTGTGATCGAGGATATCAATATAAAATCTACAGTATACTCACATATTCATGTCTACCATGGAATGGCTCTAGGTAGGATGAACACAACTTAAAACAAAATATTATTGGGGTAAAATGGTAAAATTATTAAACCAAAATTTCATATTTTTGGGATTGTTGACAGATTTTGACATTGAAATCAAAATAAAGGAAAATATGCACAGAATTGATTTATCAGTAATTATGTTTCAATGTGTACCAAATAACAGACAAATAATGTAGGGAAATCAAAGAATCCGAAATATGATTTTGGATAAAATGGTTGAAATAATAACTGAAAAGGCTATTTTTTGGAATTTCCCTTATGTGACCATGGATATCAATATAAAAACTCCAAATATCCAGGCTAGACAAAAATTCATGTCTACTTCAGAATGGTCCTTGTTAGGATAAATGAAGGTGTCAAAAAACTGTTTTTCAGGGTAAAATTGTCAAAATATTAAACCAAAATCATCAATTCTTGTTTGTAAAATAATCTAGGAAAATCCAACAAAGCCAAATATAAATTTTGGGGTAAACTGATTAAAACAATTAATGTAAATGCGAGTTTTTGGAAATTCCACACTATGGACTTAGACGAGAATATAGAAGCTACAAATTTACAGGTAAGGTACATAGTACTGTGTACTGTAGCCTTGTTCTTATTAGGATGAACTAAGGTTTAAAAAATCTGATTGGGGCGGGGGGGGTAAAAAATGTAAATAGTTCAATGAAAACCCATATCTTTTCACTTCACTATACTGTGACCTTAGACATCAAACTATACGTTCAAGGTCTATAACTTACACACATACACCATTTTAATGTAGCTTAGTTCAAGTGAAGATAAATCAAAGAGTTTAATTGATTAAAAGTTTTAAGTAAAAATAGTAAACTTAAATAGGGCACATTTTAATGTATATATTATGACAATTAATATGATTAGAAAAGCTCCAAATCCATTTGAAAGTACATTGAGTACATTGTTACAGCAATATAACATGAATATAAAACTTAAAAATATAGTTAAGGCAAATATATTTATAAGTAAGGATTACTACTATTTTGAATTTGTTTTGAAATTCATTACTAAGGTCAAACAACTAGGTCTGATATGTCACAGGGTGGCCGAGTCCATTTATAAGGGAGATCAGTATTTCAGATGTCCTCGTGTCAAGTTTTAAAGGAAAAGGTTCGGCTATAGGTACAAACAATATGCGAATTAGTTATTGGAAACATAACGTAGGCTTGACACAGTCCTTTCAAATGAGATCTGCAACTAGTTTATCCAAAATTACACATAACAAGCTCAGAAATATATTATAGTGATTTGGAAAAATACACCCCCTCCACCAATAAAAGAAATCAAAACATAAACGAACAATTTTCTGCATTGTTGGATTTTCTGCACGATACTAGTTGGTTCTGGTGTTGGTTGGAAACAAATAGACATGAGCTATTCTGTACTTTGAGCTGTCATAATGGAATCTGACAACTGTGTGAAATATCAGCAAATCATAGTATACGCACATTGGGCATACATCGTAATTAATGTAATTAATTGATCTAACAGTGCTTACTATATATACATGTATATGAAATAACTTATAGTATATATATCACCAGGTCAATAACAGTCAATATTCTTTTTGTGGTGCTTATTGCCTACTATCTGTGCACACTCTGATTTGACAAGTGGCATTTTAAATGCTGCTTCTAAGCTAGTACATTGGTTTAATTATCAAAATGCTGTCTTTTAACCCTTATTGTGTGTGAAACGAATATAGGTTGTTACGTAACCCTAATTGTATGCGGAACGAGAATATATATCATTGGCAAATAGTGAGGACCCAAATCAGCGTGATTATAGCCTACAGTACAAAGTATATTGTGTCTTACCTGTAAATTTGAAGCTTTTACATTTATATCTAAAGCCATGTTGTGGAAATTTCAAAAAATCGCATTGAAACTAATTTCTTAACCAGTTTACTCCGAAATGTCATATATGTATTTGGCTTTTTTGGATTTCCCTTTATTTTGCTGTTATTTAATTCATGTTGAAACATACTCAAACACATAAATCAACTCTCAACGCTTTTTCCTTTATTTGCTTAAGGCTTTATTTTGAGTTTTCAGACCAGGAGATCTCTGCTAACATCTCGAAAATTGGTGTTTTTTGTTTAATTATTATAACAACTTAACTGCATAAATCAGTTTTTTGACAGTTTTATTCATCTTTATAAGTACCATTTCACAGTGCAATTGAGTATTCGTTTAACCTGTAGATTTGGAGCTTTTGTTTTAATAGCCACCACCACGGTAGTAAAATCCTAAATAAAGCCCATTTACATTTTATTTTTCAACGATTTTACCCAAAAAACATATTTGGTATTGTTTGATTTTCCTAGATTATTTTTCTATTAATTTGTACGTATTAAAGCATATGATAACGCATAAGTCAATTTTGATTTTGATGGCAGGGATTGTCTACAAAAATCCCCAAAATTGGTGATTTTGGTTTAATATTTTGACAATTTAAACCCAAAAATCAGTTTTTTGAAAGTTTTATTTATCCTTACTAGTACCATTACACAGTTAAAATGATTTTTTGTCTAACCTGCTTATTTGGTGCATTTATATTGATATCCACGTTCACAGTAGGGAAATTCCAAAAATTTGCGTTTTCATTTATTATATCAACATTTTTATCCCAAAATTCATAATTTAAAATTTTATTTATCCTTAATAATACTTTTCACATAGAGATGTATAAGTATCTAGCCTGTAAATTTGGAGCTTTTATATTGATAACCAACGACACAGTACTGAAATCCCTAAAATTAGCGTTTTCATTTACTATTTCAACAATTTTGCCTCAAACAAACACATTTCGTATAGATTGATTTTCCTAGATTTTGCTTCTATTATTTGGTACATGCTCTACCATATAAACAATTTCTGTGCATATTTTCGTGTTTGACATCAGGTAATCTCTACTAAAATCTCCAAAAATTTGGTTTTTGTTTAATATTTTCATGATTTTCACCCAAAAAGAACCATTTTTTGAAAGTTTTATGTATCCCAATTAGTACTATTTGACAGTGCATGTAACTTTCAGTCTAATTTGTAGATTTGGAGCCTTTATGTTAACACCCAGGATCACAGTCTGGAATTTCCAAATATTATCATTTTTGTTTATCAATTCAATCATTTTACCCCAACAAATCGGATTTCGCATTGTTTGATTTTCCTTGATTTTTTTTCTGTTATTCGGTACATATTGGAGCATATGAAAACACAAAATCATTTCTGTGCATTTTTTTCCCCAAATTTTTAAATGCCCTCTACTACAAGATCTTAACGTGTGTTCATTTAACTAAATTCATTTTCACTGACAAAATAAACTGTCATTCAAGCATGCAGGTATTCTTACAAGTAATTTATAACATTTAAATGGAATATGTATCTTGCATGAAGATTTAGAGCTAAATGATTCATATTCAAAGCCACTGGAAAAAAAACTCCTAAAATCCTGATTTTTAGGAATTTTCTAAGGTTTTACCCAAAAATATATTTGTTTTTAAATAATATTTCATTTTTATCTGGTAATGATCTTTTTTATCTTTATTTAATAGAACATTTTGTGTAACGTATTGAGTTGGAGCATTTATATTCATATTAAAGCCATAATATATAGATTTCAAAAATTCATGGGTTTTTTTGTTGTTTTTTTACATACATTTTTACCATAAAAACACATTCTTTTAAAACAAATATTTATCTTTACCTAATAACTTACTCGATTTAGAAGGTGTGTGCAACTATTATTTCAAACTTGAACATTTTTTTTCATAGTTAAGGACACAGTATCGAAATTCCAAAAATGTGTGTTTTTTAACTTATTTTTTACAATTTTACCCCAAAAAATCCAGTTATTTTAATTTTTCTTAAACTGGTGTGGTACTAGCCTGGAGTGTAATGGAATATGTGCCTAATCTGAAAAGTTGGAGCTTTTTTGTTCAAAACCATGGTCATAGTGGCGAAATTCCAAAAATTCGCATTTTCGTTTATTGTTTTAGTCATTTTACCCCAAAAATCATATTTCGCATCGTGTGATTTCTTGGGACTTTTTTCTGTTATTCGGTTCATGTCATAGCATATGAAAACACAAAAATCATTTCTGTACAAATTAGTTCCCTAAATCTGTATGGCTATAGCTCATGGCATCTCGTCTTAACCCTAAATATTACAGGGAATCGCCTCTACAATCAGGGCTGCCATTTCTCCGGATTTTTCCTAAATCTCCGGATTTTTTCCCAGTACATGGTAGCTTAAAGCAGGCTGAAAGTAAAGCAGAATGAGCCCGAAGGCGCATTCTGCTTTACTTACAGCCTGCTTTAAGTAGTCGCATGTCAACAAAACAAGAAAAAGGCTATGGGGTAAAGGTACGATTCGTAAAATCGCACTTGAAAAATGCATATTTGGAAATCTTAGGATTTTTCATTTCAATTTATGGCAGCCCTGTACAATCTACAAATAAAAGAGGGCTACTAACTACCGTGTAGAACTAACAACATATAACATGCAAAATCCACGCGAAATACAACATAACTAACTACATGTATGTGTATGGTCGGGGCGGGAGGAAAGGACACTTACACATATACCTCCAAGACTCTACTGTACTAACGGCCACATTACAACACTGTAGAGAATACTATGTACATGGAAAATATATCACACCTGAGACAACCAGAGTCAATCATGCATAACGCTAGTGGGACAGCAAAATTCTATAGGTGTAAACACAAAACGCCAATGACCACTTCTCACAGTACAGTGGAACCCTGCTACATACAGTCGAACCCTGTTACAACTTAAATACTTGGCAGGTGCGATACACTGTTGAATATACATTTTTGGAATTAAAGATTTTTTCCGTAAAATGTGGATGACAAACAGTCTTGTGTGTAATTAGACGCTGAGTTATCCGATATAGGAGTTCGCTCCAAAATACTTGCAATAGACAATAACTGTTTAATTTAACCCTGTCAGTATCAAATTTATCGTGAGGTTTTACACCTTCATCGCCATTTGTCGTCTGCTTCAATATTTTGTCTGCAATATCGTTTCAAATTTAGATTCAAGGCAGTATTACTGACGTAATTTCCAAACAAGTGGCAAACAGTTTTGATCCTGATCAGACGCCGCGTGCGCTTTATGACGTCATTGAGAGTGAAAGGGTTAAACCGGTGTACATGTACCCAGAGGAGATAATAATGCATTTCCAACGGTATCAGACTATAGTCTGATTAACGAGAAAAGTTATAGATGAGTTAGAAGAAGTTCGTGTCAAGAATCCTAAAACTGTATTATCTCGAAAATGATATTTAAGTTTTTCCATTAAGAGCGCAATATTATTATCCGGTTAATTTATTTGAAATTAAACTTTTTGAGCTACTCGTTTTTTACCAAAGTGGATATATATGTAACATGTAACGAAATACTGCTAAGTCGAACGAGGTTGATCTGTCCACTGTAAAAGCTAACAGGTAAATTTATATATAGATATTTAATAATTCTACTGGATAGAGCCTTATTCATTCAGAAGTAGCTTTTAATTGCGACTTAGTCGCACATGCAAAAAGACACACACAGTGTCATAATGTTTTGTTTTCTGTTTTTCTGCTTACTTTCGAACCAAAGCCGAAATGAAATTGGGTTGAGTTGAGTTGAATCGATTGAGGTCTTTAAACACTTTCAGAATGCCGAGGACAGGTTTAGAGCCGGCTGGTATTAGTGTTTTCTTCTGACCTGTCGGAGTTATTTTTAGATTGGAACATTCTAAAACTTCCAAAGGGATGAGTTTTTCTATACATACGGTTAATGATACGGATAGCTGTAATTTTTGTGCGCAATGTACAGTAGAGGATACCTTATTCTTTCCCGTTTTAAAGCAAACGCAATGCACTAAACTGTGGAAATTTACTTTAAGAAATTTTAATTATATTTTTAATCTGAGTAGCAAACAGGTTGGAGCCTGATCAGACGCCGGGTAACCCGGCGTCTGATCTGGCTCCAACCTGTTTGCAATGGAAATAATAGTTTTAGTATATAAATGCGTTTGTTGATGGGAAAGAATAAAATATCGGTAAAGTAAGCGCAAGGGTCTCGTGCTAAACGAGGTTCATGTTATCTCAAGTTGGAAAGTGTACGACTATATAGATCCGATGTTACCCTGTTATCTATTTACCATTATGAACTATTCTGTTCTAAAAATAACTCTGACAGGTCAGAAAAATCGAACACTACGGTGTATATACATGTAACAGTAAACGGGTTAACGGTTCATCTGTCATAGATACGCATGAGTACCAAGAGCTAACTTTGCAAAATGTTTGGATCCTGATCGAACGCCATGTGACTCGGCACCTGATCATTATTCTGTTGACACTCGTGTCTGTTGTTTTTCAGACGAACGGCCTTAGATATAATTTTAACCCTTTCACTCTCAATGACGCCTTAAAGCGCGTTTGAAAACAGTTAGGGTACCGATCAGACGCCGCGTAACGCGGCGTCTAATCAGGTCCCAAACTGGTTGACACTCTTATCGATATTTATTAAGTCATAAAACCTTAAATCTAACTAAAGTCTTGCAAACAACAATACTTATGCAAACGACAATAAAGCGATGAAGGGTCATGAAAGGGTTAAGGGTGTATCAAACCCATAAGCGATTTGTTCAAACTATTAAACTTTTTTCTATCATGTTTTTCTGGAAGAGCTATTTATGATGAATGAAAAAATGAAAAAAAAAATATGGTGGTGTTGTCGTAGGGTGGATTTTGCCATGAACTGTTAAATAAGTAATAAATCAATAAAATACTGTATGTAATCACCTAGTTTCTTGTTATTTCGATTTCCCCATTAGAATTTTAGTAGCTTTTAGATATTTAAGCAGAACTGGTCACCATTACATCTTCCGCACCAATGGAAATCATTTGTATTGACTTTCTAAGTCTAGAGCGATCCAAAGGCGGATTTGAGAACATATTGGTTGTGACGGATCACTTTTCGCGCTACGCCCAAGCCTATCCGACCAAGAATCAATTAACCAGAACAACAGCCAAGGTTTTGTTCGAATCCTTCATCACGCACTGTGGATTTCCATCACGCATCCACTCAGACCAAGGCCCTAACTTTGAGTCAGAACTCATTAAGGATCTCTGCCAACTTGCTGGAATTGCAAAAAGCCACACGACTCCATATCACCCTATGGGGAATGGACAAGTGGAGAGGTTCAATTCAACTCTTCTTAAGATGCTAGGGACCTTGGAAGAAAACATGAAAGCGGACTGGAAATCACATGTTGCACCTATGGTTCATGCATACAATGTAACCATCCACAAATCTACTGGCTATTCACCATATTATCTCATGTTTGGTAGACATCCTAAATTAGCCATAGATTCGATGCTTGAACTTTCGGCAAATGACGACAGATATCGAAGCAAGCACGAATACATTCAGCAGCTGCGTGATCGATTATCACAGGCATACCGAAAGGCGGAAGCGATTGCAGCAAAGGGAGCATCAGACAACAAATCCCGTTATGACATCAGGGCCAAAGCAAGCAAACTAGCTGTTGGAGACCTCGTTCTCGTCAGAAACGTGTCATTGAGAGGGAAGCACAAATTTGCAGACAAGTGGGAGAGTACCCCTTATGTGGTTGTGTCTCAACCCAACCCAGACATACCGGTTTATAAAGTAAAGAAGGACTCTCCAAAAGCAAGGGCAACTAGAGTGCTACACAGAAACTTGCTTTTGCCACTTGGTCAAAAGAAAGTAGACTACTCAGATGACCTGTCAGCGAGCCAGAAGTACGTCATTCCAGCTAGACGCTGATTTTATAATCATATCAGATGTACTGTATTGTGATCAGTGAATTTTATTTTGCTTTTATTGTCTTAATTTTAGCTGAAGTGTGTGAGTTTCAGCTAGCGCATATCATTTGTGTAATTTTTGTATCACCACATTTCTTTTTCTATGGTTATGCCATGGTTGCATCTGTTGTCAGTATATTGGACATATTCTTTGAATGTTTGGGACAACAGTTTAGCATGCAACGGTTTTGAATTTGTGTTTGATGTTGTGTCAACACGGTGGTGTTATTGGTTATTTGATGTTTGTTGTACATGTATGTTTTCATTTGATTCGTTCATTCCATTTATATGCCATTGCATGGATATTACATACCGGCTGATGGTGGTTGTTGCACCACTCATTTGATTACCTTAACATCCTATATCTTTATTACGTTCCTTTGTTTTTTCATATATTTTAAATGTCGGGGACGACATTTTTCAAACAGGGGGAGTATGTCGTAGGGTGGATTTTGCCATGAACTGTTAATTTAGTAATAAATCAATAAAATACTGTATGTAATCACCTAGTTTCTTGTTATTTCGATTTCCCCATTAGAATTATTAGTAGCTTTTAGATATTTAGCTGCTAGGTCATACGTTTTGGTCTTGTCAGTCGTTAGGAATATGTACTTTTGGTCTAGGGGAACTAACTTTCACTAACATTATTTTGACTAACCTTTACATCACGTGATTACGGGTCATCTTTATCCGGTAAATTTAAATGGCAGCCATTATATAGGCATTTGTTAACGTCTGAATAAATTGGATATTTATACAGGTAAATACATGTTGTTATGTTGTTAAAGCCCCATTGTGTTTTCAGACCTTTTCTTAATGTCTGAAATACAATAACGGCTAATAATAATGTTTGAACATTCTTATGGGCCAAACTGATCTATGAAATGATGAAGACGGACCTAAATCACCAAAAAGGGCGATTTAAAATCATAACAAACCGAAAATAGAACGTCTGATATAAACATTACCACACGGCTTAGTATCACGTGGTACAGCCGGATTCAACCTCACCGTGTGCAACCGTTATCTACCTTCGCCCGTCCATCCATCAGTCAGTTAGACTATCACACGTTTTCGTCCGCTCTCTAACTCAAATATTTTTTATCCGATCTTCCACAAACTTGCTGAAAATGTTCATTGATATAAAATCAAGGTTTAGTTTGATTACTACTAAAATCGCATAAGGTATTTTTGAGTTATTTCCTGTTTATTAATAAAAAATGACTGTTTCAGTCATTTTGCACTCTTAAACAAACAGCTTTTATCGGATATTCACCAAACATGCTGAAAATATTTATTCATATAACATTTAGGTCTAGTTTGATTATTACTAAAATCGCATGTGGCATATCTGAGTTTTTGCCCTTTATGTATTAGAAATGACTGTTTTCAGCAAATTTTGCTCTCCAACACAAATACTTTTTTTTTAATCTTCACCAAACTTGCTGAAAGTTTTCATTAATATAAAATCAAGGTTAGGTTTGAATCCTACTAAAATCGCATGAGGCATGTTGGAGTAATAGCCCTTTAATTATTAAAAAATGGCTGTTTCAGCCTTTTTTGCTCTCTAACGAAAAGAGATTTCATCGGATCTTCACCAAACTTGCTGAAATGCTTTATTTATATAAAATCTAGGTCCATTGTGATTATTACTAAAGTCCCATAAGGCTTATCTTAGTTATTGCCCTTTATGTATTAAAAAGGACTGTTTCACCATTTTTTGCTCTCTAACACAAATACTTTTTTTCCTTGACCTAGATTTAATACCAATACACGTTGTCAGCAAGTTTGGTGAATATCCAATAAAATGTGTTTGTGTTAGAGAGCAGAAAATGCTGAAACAGTCATTTTTTAATTATTCAAGGACAATAACTCAGACATGCCTTATGCGATTTTGCTAGTTATTGAACCTGACCTAGATTCTATACTAGTAAACATTTGTAGCAAGAATGGTGAAGATCAAAAAAGAAGTGTTTGAGTTAGAGAGCGGACAAGGCTGAAACAGTCATTTTCAGCAAGCTCAAGGTATAGATCCTCCGTAATGTTTTTAAACGCTTACCCATGGTGAATAATATGTACACGTTGTCACTGGATCAAGTAGTGTTTAACCCTGTGCCCATTGGTCGTAACTTTACGGGAGTTTACAAACTGTTTGAATCTAGAAAGACGCCGCGTACCGCGGCGTCTCATCTGGATCCATACTGTTTGACACTCGTCTTAAGGTTTGTTTAATTAAAACAATGCATACATCTAAACTGAACACATTTTGCAGACGACAATGTCAAAGCAGACGACTGTGCAGCAGAATAAGGGTTAACAGGGTAAGTCTCAGTGCTCCAGCTATACACATGTAACCGGGAGTAATCTGAACTAATCTAACATTTTCTCTCTCATTTCAGCACCGAATGCTATGGTGTTACGACTGATTAAACCGTCTCTTCGAGGCAATTTTAATGAGTATGACACCATTGGGTTTAAAAGCAGAAATAAAGATTTTAGTTTTTCGAAATACTTCCGTTATCTGGAGCCCTGTATTTACAGAGTTGCCCTTCTTTCCATTCACAAGGGAGGCTTTTTAATTTGTGCAGCACAAAAATATTATAAATAAAATTTAAAAAGCGAATTTCTTAAATAAAGTCGGTTTTTGTGAAAGAATCACGTCCTACGTAGTTCAAATGGGACCCCAAACAACCGTTTTATGCAGGTTTCTCAAAAACACAATGCGGCTTTAAGACTATTTTTATAATTTTGATACTATTAGCTTTCATACCTTTAAGTTAGGATAAGATAACTTTTGTATTTATAACAGTAATTATTTGTTATGTACAATGTAACAAGTCGGTGTATTTTGTCTAGCTGACACCGAATATACATGTTTGTTTACTATATATCTGTGTACACTTACTTTGTAGTATGTAGTATCATTACCATATTCTTATTATTGTTCATTATTTGCAGATTTATCATGACTTTGTCATGATTGTTACAGTCCATATTGAAATAAACAACTGATTTACTTGATCGGAGTGTTGATCCTGATTAGAACCCCCTGAGCTTGGCCGGAAGGCCAGTGGAACGGCAGATACATAAATCACTCTACCAAAGTGTCCTGTTTTTTTAGTTACAGCGATTTGAAAAAGGTATGTCAAATTTGGACTTTTTTTCAAATTTTACCCATTCAGAGTACAAGCTTCAGTAAAATCTATTTCAAAACAAAACAAACATGGTAATTTGGTTTTTCCTAATTTTTTTCATGTATATGGTGGTATTTTCACTTATAGAAACCAAATTTAGACAACGCAGGCACCAGGATTGAACGATATGGATCTTTGAATATCAAAAATATGCTTTTTATAGGGAAATACTATCATAGACAGGAAATAAATAATACAAAACCAAATTATCATATTTGTTTTCATTTGAAATGGATTTTAATGAAGCGGGCTGTTTGAAAAGGACAAAATAAGAAAGAGTGGGTGGGGTAAATTTGACATGGCCGTAGAGCCAAAAGTTGTTCACCAAAATGTACACTTTTTCTATTTTTTCATTCATTTGAAATAACTCTTCAATACAAAACCATCATAAAGTGTTTTAATATACTTTGAAAATTTCCCCAAATCATGACTTTCATACATCCTTAAACAATGATACTACAGTGGAGAATCTGTTATTCTTTCCCGTTTAAACCATAGGGGTCTATAGCGCTTTCTAGTTTCTACACACTACATATATAATAACAAGGGGTGCAACTCTCTGACTGGACATTCGTACACCACAAGTATAAAAAAGTCTGTAACTCTATCAATTTACATGGTATACGCATACTTCGTTCGACTATTGAAAGCTAAGACATTTGTCTACTAATTTAATACACTCTTTTCTAAAAATTTCTTATGCATTTCGACAATTCCAAGAACGATTTTCTCCAAAGCTGACGTCTTTTTTGGATTCTCCCCTGACGCTCGTTCACCCGGGTCTCACTATATCACAGCGATAACCTGGTGATGTACAGTTCAAAACATGGCATGATTCAATAAAACGACCACAGTCTATCACTAACCTTCGGGTTTTAAGTCCTCAGCGTCAAAGTGTTGTTGTAAAATTAGCGATATTTCCGAGTTACTTTCACTTCGTCGAGGAGTAGCCATTTTGACTGAAGAGTTACAAGTGAGGTGGAACAAATTACCCCAAACGATAAAACCCCTACAAACCCCAAACCACAGAAAACCCTACATTGGGGGTATTTTACTGCCGCAACCCCCACTAGAACAATAACTGTTGTTTTTTGAAGGTGAAATATGTGCATATAATGCAAACTTGTTAAGTTTCTACACTATTGTACCTATATAAGATAATTACTTGATAATGGGAGATTTTAATTACCCCGCAATACTGCGAAGAAATCTGAGGGAAACAAGTTTGATGACTGTATTAAAAAACTGTCTATTCCAAATAGTAGACAGACTAACCAGATGGAGGGGAACAGACACTCCCAACATGTGTGAACTTATTCTAACTAAAGATGCAAACAACATAGCAAAATACTGAATATCAGAGTCCCCTGGGCAAGAGTGACCACTGTGTAATTCTTTTTGACTTCATCTGCTGTACACAAACAAAACAAAAACCGAGTGAAACCTACTACAAACCCAACAAAATAAATATCCACCACTGATCAAAATTAAGAATAACAAAAAACAAATACCATGCCACTGGAAAAAGACACCCTAGCTAGATGATCAAAATGAAAAACACTCTTTAAAGACGCTTCATCCGAACAAAAAAGAGAAAGACAGGAAACTATATAACAGAGCACGGTATAAAGTCACAAAACTTGTCAGACAAACTAGAAAGAGATATAAAAATAATTTAGCAGCAGAATCTAAGACCAATCAATTTTAAAGCGAGTTTGATAATATATAAACTCGAAGAGTAAAACCAAGACTGGCATCAATGAACTGAGATAAAATACAGCAGACCATAAGTCGACAAAGTCTAATGAATAGGGGGAAAAGGCGAACATCTTCGCAGATTTCTCTTTAGTAGTGTTTTTATAAAAGGAAGCACCTGGTGAAATACCCAAATTGCCAAATAGAGACACAAAGACACCATGGACAGAAATTGAAATATCACCAATGCATGTAGAGAAACTCTTGACAAATCAACCGGTGCAGACAATTTACACCCAACATTTCTCAAACAACTAAGCAAAGAACTGTCAAAGAACTGTCAATACCATTGAATATCATTTTCAAAGAATCCATAATAAAGAAGGACATCCCTATTGATTAGAAAAAATCCCAAATTCAGTGCAATTTATAAAAAGGAGACAAAATCAATCCAAGAAACTACAGACCAGTCAGTCTCACATCGGTCATTTGCAAAGTAATGGAGAAAATAGTCAGAAAACTCATCATAGAGAACATTGCAGTAATCAGATCATTTCACGGGCAAGCAGTAGGGTTTAATGGCTGGGAGGTCCACGGAGCTCTAACTGTTAAATGTTATGGACAAAGGGACAGAAGCAATGAACATTGGAGACGGGATTGACTGTGTATACATGAATTTCCAAAAGACCTTCGACACAGTGTTCCACAATATACTAATAAGTAAGCTAGAGTCGTATAGAATTGGAAAAAATATGGTTGAATTGACAAGATAGTTTTTATCCTGGGGGACACAAACAGTAACAATCAATGGAATCGTGTCAAACTGGCATAAAGTCCCTTCAGGAATTCCACAAGGATATGTGATTGGATCCCTCATGTTCCTAATATACATAAATGATCTTTCTGACAATGTTAAATCAACAATATACTTATTTGCAGACGACACAAAATATTAAATATCATCAAATCCCCAGACGAAAAAGAAACACTACAAAATGACCTACACAAAATATCATATTGGACAGATAAATAAGTACTAAAACTACACCCACCAAAGTGCAAAAGTATGCATATTAAAAGACTGTTGTAGCTATATAAGGTCATAATCGGGGTGATCACCAAAATGAGTTTCTGTTTGGTAATTTATTTTTCTTATGGGAGGTATCCCTGTTGCTAACCATACACTTCATCCTAGCAACGTCTATTCACCTTGCCATGTGTCCTCCAACTCTTTCGCTTTCGAAAATTTTAAAACCTTACCTTCATAGCAGCTTTCATTCTAATTCAGAAGCAGAGTTTTTCAGCATCTGATCTGGAAGCAAATTATTCTTTTATACGCCGTCAGAGGCGAAAGACTTGAAGGATTAACAATCATACAAATTCCCTCATTCCCCGCATGCAGTTCTATGTACACTGTACTGCTTTTTTTTAACTGAACTGACATTAGTCTTTAACGTACAACTAACTTGGATCCAGATCAGACACTGAGCTGCTCGATGGTAAAAACAGAATGCAGGAAGAAATTTTGCAAAGGGCATAAAACTATACCCGCATACCTTTTCCCGTTGATGGATGCAACGAAAATAGTCAAATTCAGCCCCATATGGACAGAAGCATACCGCTGCGTTTTAAAGACTGTCAAAGTGTTACCGGTGAAGAAAGTCATTAATGCTTTAGTGTGTGGTGCTTGATTAACATAAGTAAAGAGGTCTGAAGGGTTTGTTTTTGTCGAGATGTGAACATCATAGTGGTTTGTAGTGGAATAACTTCGGCCGATGCTGAACACGTTGGACGGGGAAGTGGATTGGCATATAAAGTGTGTTATAAAGGTAAGGTTTTAAAGATTTAGACATTGACAGTTCCATTTTCGTGTCATTAAAATCTTTTTAAGCGTCATAGAGGAGTAAAATGATTTTTGGTTTCCAGGAAATGACACATTTCCGTGCTAAATTGTTGTCTGACTCCAAACTAATTTTGGCGATCATCCCGAATATAACCTTATACTTACTTAGCGTTACTTAGCGTTGATTTCCAGCTCAGGTTCCTCTATGCTGGAATTTTCTTTTTGTGCACGTAGTACTTTAGTACTTTTGTTTTAGATTTCGGGTCTTATATTGGCCTTATACATGTATTACTTTCTTGGTTTTTCCAGTAGTTATCTTATCTATTTTTGAATGAGTTGAGTGTTTTTGTATTTACCACCTCTTCTGTTAAGCTGTACCAAATGTTTGCTGTTCTTATACCAAAACTGTATTTTCTGATATCTAACCTTGCACTTTGTGAGTATGACTTTTTATGATTTCCCCTTATCGAAGTTCTTATTGTTTGATCATCTCCCTGTTTTAGAAAGTTTCCTCTTTTCTTAAAATGCATTCTGACTAAGGTTTCGTATAATGGTTAGAAAATGTTCTCATCAAGATGATGGAAATTTTGCCGAATTATTGCACTCACACGTTTTTTGTGTTTGTTTTTTTTACTTTTTCTGCAATGTGTTAATTAAAGTTTAATTTGTTATCTATTATTACCCCTGTGTCATTTTCTTCTGTATTCTTCTTCTGTATGTTCCAATGTGAAACCCATAACTTCGTATGAGAAATTTGTATCTGGATTTTTCTTTCCAATATGCATATTTTTGCACTTTTGTGGTTGTAGTTTTAGTCCATTGTGATATTTTGTGTAAGTCATTTTGGAGTGTTTCTTCGTCTTCTGGGGCTTTGATAATATTTAATATTTTTGTGTCGTCTACAAATAAGTATATTGTTGATTTAACATTGTCAGACAGATCATTTATGTATATTATGATCATGAGGAGTCCAATCACATATCCTTGCGGGATGCCATGAGTGACGTCATGCCAGTTTGATCATATTCCATTGATTATTACTTCTTTATAAACAATGCTTCGAATAAAGTACTCAAGTGTGTTGACTGACTTAAATCACTAAGCTCCTCACCGCTGTGATTTCGAATCCCTGTAGGGTCGTTAGGATTTTTCATGTGGGGAAGCCTTCCAGCTGGCTTGTGGAAGGTCGGTGGTTCTACCCAGTTGCCGACTTGTGTCTGAAACAGTGCATAAAGGGCTTCTGGAGTCTTCCTCCACCTGTAATTAGCTGGACGTCACGATATGACTGAAATACTGTTAAAAGCGACGTAAAATTATAACAAATCAAATCAAGTGTGTTGACAGTTCTTTACTTAGTTGTTTGAGAAACGTTGGCTGTAAATTGTCTGGACCGGGTGATTTTTCAGGTTTTAGTTCTCTGAAGAGTTTCTCTGCATGTATTGTTATTTGCCATCATTGTGTTCCAGTCTACGAGTATTGCGGGGTAATTGAAATCTCCCATATCAAGTAATTATTTTATATAGGTACAATAGTGTAGAAACTTAATAATTTTGCATTATATATGCACATATTTCACCCTACAAAAACAACAGTGATTGTTCTAGTGGGGGTTGTGGCAGTAAAATACCCCCAATGTAGGGTTTTATGTGGTTTGTGGTTTGAAAGGTGTTTTATGGTTTGGGGTAATTTGTTCCACCTCACTTGTAACTCTTCAGTCAAAATGGCTACTCCTCGACGAAGTGAAAGTAACTCGGAAATATCGCTAATTTTTACTACAACACTTTGACGCTGAGGACTTAAAACCCGAAGGTTAGTGATAGACTGTGGTCGTTTTATTGAATCATGCCATGTTTTGAACTGTACATCACCAGGTTATCGCTGTGATATAGTGAGACCCGGGTGAACGAGCGTCAGGGGAGAATCCAAAAAAGACGTCAGCTTTGGAGAAAATCGTTCTTGGAATTGTCGAAATGCATAAGAAATTTTTAGAAGAGTGTATTAAATTAGTAGACAAATGTCTTAGCTTTCAATAGTCGAACGAAGTATGCGTATACCATGTAAATTGATAGAGTTACAGACTTTTTTATACTTGTGGTGTACGAATGTCCAGTCAGAGAGTTGCACCCCTTGTTATTATATATGTAGTGTGTAGAAACTAGAAAGCGCTATAGATCCCTATGGTTTAAACGCAAACGTACGCAAACGCACGCAAACGCAAAACACTAAAACTTAGAAAAGAACAACTTTTGGACAATTCTGATATTTCATGTTTATCTTGGTGGCAAACAGTTTGGAGCCTGATCAGACGCCGGGTTACCCGGCGTCTGATCTGGCTCCAAACTGTTTGCAGTGAAAATAATAGTTTTAGCGTAAACGCGTTTATTGGGAAAGAATAACGTTTTCTCCACTGTAACAACATGATCCATGTAGACAATATTATGACGGTAGAAGTACAAAAATAGGCGATATTTATGGCAGTAAAATATTTAACGCCATGCGTCATCCACTTTTGTGAATATTGGCCACTAGAGAGTACAGTACTGAACCTTATTAAATTGAATTGATAATCGCAAGCGAAATGCCATCGAATTGCCATCGAATCGGGCGCTTCAAAAAGCAATCCTATACGTTTGAATATTTTTATGCGAATTTTCCGAAGCGGTTGTGACAAAAATGGAATCGAAAAAATTAACGAATGCATATTTGCGAACATTTGTGAGATACACCATTTAAGAAAACTTACCCGAAGGTAGAGTTATTATTTTGAATCGCAAGCGAATTGCCATCGAATTGCAAGCGCATTGCCATCGAATCGCAAGCGATTCGCAAAAATTGTTAATTTAATAAGGTTCAGTACTGTACAGCGTTCCCTTTCTACCACGACACCCAAATGGGAGACAACGATTATGTGTGTTGTTTGGAGGGAGTCGTTATAGGGAGAGATATTGGCTTACATTTGAAAACAGTTTGAATCCAGATCAGACACCGCGTAACGCGGCGTCTGATCTGAATTCAAGCTGTTTGTCACTTTTCATTATGTTTTTCTTTCAAAATGTCCATTATGTCAGAAAAACAGCAGACAGCAATTTAAAGCAGACGATATTGCAGCAGTGTAAGCGTTAGACATAATTGGATTGGGGACAGTGAAAATCATAGTTGTAAAGAAGGAGTCGTTGTTGGGAGGGTCGTTGTAGGGAGGGAACACTGTAATACGTGTACTAGGTAGACTGTGTACCGTTATTTCTCTCTCTTATTTATGAAATATGTTTTTGTAGTAGCTTATAGTGGTTCATAGCAGACAATCCATAAGCTCCTGTGACGTCGTTATTATATAAATCCATTTTGTATTTTTGAAATAGTAAATCTGTCTGTATGTCTGTTTCAATAAAGTTTATCAGTTACAGTGTGCTTCGGCAGTACATATACATGCGGCGGTACAGAATTTCAGCTGAGACGCCGAGTATTTCAGTCCTTGATACTTACAGCAAAACTTCTCTGTAACAACTACTAAATTGTGTTATTTATTTAGGAGTTTACGACAGGTGACTGTTTAAAGCAAGGGGTCAGTACAGTGGAGAAAACGTTATTCTTTCCCAATAAACGCGTTTACGCTAAAACTATTATGTTCACTGCAAACAGTTTGGAGCCAGATCAGACGCCGGGTAACCCGGCGTCTGATCAGGCTCCAAACTGTTTGCCACCAAGATCAAGATGAATTATCAGAATTGTCAAAAAGTTGTACTTTTCTACGTTTTAATGTTTTGCGTTTGCGTACGTTTGCGTTTAAACGGGAAAGAATAACAGATTCTCCACTGTACATGTGAACAGTATACTTGTCCTGTGTAACTAGTGTAGGCACTACAATGTCTGTATTGCTTGTAAATTTGCATTAAAGTACCATCAACCATAAATATTAAAATAATTACCCCAGCTGTGCCCATGATGCCATATATGGGACATAGGCAAACATAGTAGAGTCTGATCATAGTTTACTGATAGACACTTTAATACAAAACGAAGATGAAAATTTAGACCATGCACCCATTAGACTCATAATGGACTAATCCGATATATAAGCACGGAAGACTCCACTGGGCGCAAATCGGCGCAAATGGGTTAAACTTATTAAGAACTGCTATCTTCTATTTGAATGGGTTAAGGTTTATTTCGGTATTCCAACAATGACTTTTAAATTACTGCTTTTAATAATATAATGCGATTAATCTTTTTTTTTTACTCATTTTAAGATATATTTTATAAACTCAAAATAACAATTCTTATAAGCTTAGTAATTATACTTGAAAGAATTACGAGTAAGATGTCTTGACTTTATTGTTGTGTAGTTATTTGTCTTTTCTCACTTTGTAGGTACATGTATATGATTTCATGTGAAGCGCTTTTCAACGCACAACTCCTGTGTGGAAAGAGCGCTATATAAATCTAGTATATTATTATTATTAATAATAATATCAGCACATTTTCAAAACTGTTCACACGTGGCGCATGTGGCCAAGTGGTTAAAGTCACTTTGACTTACATCAATAAGCTCACCGCTGTTGGTTCGAAGCCCGGTCTTGTAGTTCAGACTTTTCATGAGGGGAAGCTTTCCAGCTGGCTTGCGGAAGGTCGGTGGTTCTTTTGTGCCTGAAACAGTGCACATGGCACAAGGACTTGTCTTCATAATCGGTGTATCAATTGCACATAAACAAAACCAATTAGATGTGTCGTGCTACATTTGTACCTCTCCTATGTATGGTTCAAATATGTAACAGTTTTAACCAATCACCCCATACATACGGCCTTTTATGCCTTTAATTTATTCCTTCACCGACAAAATAATTCCAATTTATACAATCCCGAATATGCATTAGAAGAAAAACGTTCTAAACAGGCTACGGAGTAATGGATAGGAAGTCACTTGTCTTCACACTGGAAACAGGCTATGGGTTAATGGATTGACATTACAGTGGAGAATCTGTTATTCTTTCCCAATAAACGCGTTTACGCTAAAACTATTATTTTCACTGCAAACAGTTTGGAGCCAGATCAGACGCCGGGTAACCCGGAGTCTGATCAGGCTCCAAACTGTTTGCCACCAAAATAAAGATGAATTATCAGAATTGTCAAAAAGTTGTACTTTTCTACGTTTAAGTGTTTTGCGTTTGCGTACGTTTGCGTTTAAACGGGAAAGAATAACAGATTCTCCACTGTATAAGAAATTTGAATATATAACTTTTCATGCAAAACTATGGCATGTGAAGTGTTGCAAAAAGAAATAATGGTTCAATAAAAAATTATTTATTCTATAAATGAAAATAATTGTTCAACAAAAAAAATATTTATTCTATAAATGAAAATAATTGTTCATCAAAAAAATTATTCATTCTATCTGACAAATGTGTGTTCAATAAAAAAAATAATTTGTGCAATAAATCAAAAAACTAAAAAATTTGAGTCAATATATTTTATTGAACATAAATATTTTTATTGAACAAACAAAATACTTTTGCAACACATGTAACTTGCGAAAAAATATCCATTCGATAATTTGACCAATTGGAGGCGAAGTTGTAAGCTCGGATTTCATTGGACGAGAAATCATTCACCCTCACAGGCTATCGAAACGACGGCCGTGCTGATAACGTTCTTAAGGATTATGATCAGCACGACAGTCGTGCGGATTAGAAAGCTTTATTCGCACGACGGTCGTTCCTAAACTAGTCGTACGGGTTATAGAAAGCTTATTCGCACGACAGTCGTTCCGTTAATATATAAACCTTAGCTACACGAATTTTATTGTATGTTTTGATGATAAACAGACAGTAATCGGCTTGATACATTCAACCCTAGCAACCATTGTACTTGTCATTTATAACAATGTACATGTGAAAAGTACAATAGACGGTCTGACCTATGAAAATGTGTAGACCCTAATCAGAGGGATTCCAACATTCTTGCCAATTATACTATTATTATAGTAACCAAACCAAATTTCCAGATAAACGCCACAAAACGCCGTTTCAAGGACAGACCCCCCCCCTCCATAAAGAGTGGCCAATGTAGTGATGAATGGTGCCCCCCTTCCCATTTTCCTTCCTACGGGTCTGTGTGGAAATCGTTTAGTTTATATCTCAGTCTTTAATAACACGCTTTATAATTTTCTTCAATAAATTATGAAAACAAATTCAAATAGTACAGAGCTCAAGTAGGCTACATGCCAAGGTGTCAAGTCTTTACTATTAACTACATGTATCTACACGCTTTAAACCCTTACCTGTCAGCTAATTACTTGTCAGTTAACCCTTTCGGCGCCATAGTCGCATAAAGTCGACTTTGCAAACAGTTTGGATCAAGATCAGACGCCGCGTAACGCGGCGTCTGATCAGGATCCAAATTGTTTGACACTCTTATCGATATTTCTCAAGCCATACAACCTTAAATCTAGCTTTGCAACGTTCTTGCAGGGAACCATACTGAGCAGACGATAATAAAGTGGTCAAGGGGTAAAAATCCCGAATAATTTGGCGCCGACGGGGTTAAAACGATCCTGGTTAAAGATAACTCTGTATTTACGCTCAATCTGCTCCAACCCGGAACTATTCACATTTAATTTATTTCTCTAGAGAAAATATGTCCAACTTATACATTCGCATATATATTCATACATGTAGTTTTTCCTTATCCTAGCATATGGTAACTTAAAGAATTTTCCTCAGTCCTTTGATGGACTACCCCCCCCCCCCCCTCCCCCCATTGTCTGGATAGGTGTGAATTTTAACTGTCAAAGCATGCATCACATGTCAATTTACCAGGTGAGGCTCAGATTATACTCATGTTCTGGTGATTTTCAATGGTTATTTCTAACCAAACTATCAAATATAAAGCTTGGGTCTCACACGAGAAGCTTCAATGGTTCTTTGCTACCCACGTGTCCATAAGATCCATGCTTTGTGCAAGGAAATTGTCTGGCAAGGCGTTCTGATCGAAAGGTCGTCAGGAGATGTCTTTAAGACGCATTCTGCTTTACTTTTAACCTGCTTCACGTGGTCACCTGTCGTCAAATAGGTAGCAATTCAATAATCATCATAAAAGAACATTTCCTGAAGTTTCATGAAATTTGAAAAAATATATATTTTTTTGCTAATTTATAAGTAAAATATAGTATAAATAATTTTTTTATGGGGGTAGCAGCGAGGGGGGGTGGGGGGGGGGGGGGGTCATAGCTTACGCGCCGAAAACCTGTGTGTGTTTGTGTGGGGGGGGGGGGGGGGCGGGTCACATGTAAAATTTGTGGACGTAGTCTTACTATAGTGGGTCCGGGGCATGCTCCCCCGGGAAAACCTTGTTCCTAGAGTATCTGTTGTGCGTTATGGGGGCGATTTGCGCATTTACAACAGGCAAAATACTAATATAAATCTATGTAAATATTCAAAGGTTTACTCCGCTTTCGAGCGAAACTCGGCAGATGGTCCAGGGTAACGAGCGCGGTTTAGCTTATTTTGTCTCAATAGGTCCATCCATCGGACACAAGCTTACCACTAGTATAAAGAGATTTGTAATCACTAGAAACTGTAAAGTTTGTAAACGTGAAATAAAACTCTGTTATGTACTGAAAATTAAATTAATTGGTAATAATATAGGATTAACATCTTCGACGTTGTAATGCGGCTATTAACCGTAAAACCTATTTCTAACCCTCCGGTCCGTGTACACACTGTTACTATGGAGGGGTGTATTTTCTAGATGGTCACTGGTGCGTTCTTGGGGGCGTTTTTTCTCATTAAAACGGGTAAAATGCTAACATCAATATAAAAATAAAAAATCTGCAACTAATATTGGCAAAACTATTGGGAGACACGACTCGAAGCAACCCTTTTCCGTGGCCTTTTATATGTACATTGCCTTTTTGTCAGAATGTACAGCCTGTAATTGGTTCATTTGTTACGCTCCACCATCCTAAGAGTAACCACACATCAATGTTGGTATCCCTATACCATGCGATGTACTGGTATTGTTAAATATGCGCAGAAAATCTTTAGGATGTACCCACACACCAAATTTGGAATATGTAGTTGATATGGTATAGGATATATGATCCAAATAAAAGGTTTTTTTCTTCTATTTTGTAGGTTATAAGTTCAACATCAATGCCACAGTAACCTGCAATTGTTATGTGACACTGTCATCTCAAGATATACTGACACACCAAGTTTGGTATATGTGATGTGGTAGTAGGAAATAAGCTTCAGACAAGTTTTTAAGTTTCAGACAAGTTTTTTTTTATTATTCAGATCGAGGGTCACAATGACCATGCAAATTTCCCTTTGATTTCAATCATGATAAATTGCTTGTCTGGAGCTTATTCCCTACACTATACCACCTAGAAATGGTATGCGACACGCCGCCATGGGGAAATATACTCACACACAAAATATATACAACTGTATTTTCTATAACACATCAGCTAGTGGCTCTAGCTGATGTGATATAAAGAAAATATTCTCCAAACAATCGGTACACACACTGACGGACAGATGGACTGAAGCATGCACAGATCAGTCACTATATCAGTATGGGCGGATGGGGATGTTTAAAATTAAATTTCTTACAGCAAGCAAATGAATGCCAAAAACTGAAGCCATTGACAAGGCTACTTTTCACTTAGTAACCTTTTAAGTAAGCTTTCTGGTGCCTTTACTCCATCCTGATATGAGAGCTTTTAGAACTACCTAATTATGCAATAGGTTAGAACATGTACAACTTTAAATGAGATTGGACCAATTTTGATCTACATCCGTATTCTACATACAACACTCAACCATTGTTGTCAACAGATAGACTGTACCAAACCATGGTCGGTGTCGGTTGTTCCTGTACTCAATATCTCTACATTGAGTGCCAACATGTTTCCCCAATCTCATTAGAGTTGTACTACCTTAATGCAGTCACTAGTTATTTCAGACACCCTTACTGCTTCAGCTTATGGCAACTGAACATGTTGATTGAGACTAGTTCACTTTCTTTTACTGATGAAGGGGATAAACAAACAACAACTAGCTTCTAATAACAGTTCAACAGTGTTATTTCATTTTAAAAAGCGCTCAATCAAACAACTGATAACGTATAGATATACATGTATACACAAAATTATAAAATTGAACAGTGAACATATATGCTACAGTTAAACCTGTATCAAGTGACAATTAAATAGTATGCCCATTAGGCATTAGCAGTCTTCTTATACTGGTGGTTGCTAAATGCTGGATAAAAACAATACAGGAAGTTCCAGCACCGAGGTTTCTGCATGTTTTTTTTAACTTGCATTTAGTGGTCCCCAGTCTTTGGTATCCTGTATGCTTTTTCAAAGAAAGGTTGTTTATATAATAGTCAGGTTTGACTATTTAGAATACAGTGTCTGGATTTATGCAATATACAGGTATAAGGTGACATAGTTAAAACCTTATTATACTTAAATGATTAATTTTCATATGCATTCAATTAATAAATTGGTTTAAATTAAACCTAACAGATGTGTACGTTAGGTAGAGTTTGACTTTGTCCATAGTATCTAAAACTTGTAAAAATATGGCCAAACTCAAAATCTATGTGGATTTTGATCATTTAAAATAAAATATTGTCTTATATGTACTTGTCTTTTTTGTCCTGATAGTGATACTATTTTGAAATTGTTGAAATATCAAATAGATAATATCAGATATTATAAACCAATGACATCTGATATAATAATAATAATAATGAACGAGACACCGCAGATGATGTGAATACCCTCGCTCAGTTGTATTAATACTAACAATGACCTTTTAAAAGGGATGATGTCTGAAGTTTCATGGTAAAAGTTTACTAAGGACAAAATGAGTTACATACATACAAACAAACATACATTTTATAATTGAGGTCAAAGGCCAAGATCACAGTGACCTTGAAGTAGTAAGGGACACTCTGCCATCCAATCATGTACTAACACACCACATTTGCTATTCCTAGCTGATATGGTAAAAGAAATATAATCTGGACAATATACAAACATACACACATTTCACAATTGAGGTAAAAGGTCATGATCAAAGTGACCTAAATGTAGTATGCGACACTCCATCATCCAAAGAGATACTCGCAAACCAAATTTGCTATTCCTAGCTGATGTGGTAAATGAAATATACACAGGATAAAATGAGTTACATACATACAATCATACACACATTTTATAGTTGAGGCCAAAGGTCAAGGTCAAAGTGACCTAAACGTAGTATGCGACATGCCATCATCCCAAGATGAACCAACACAACAAATTTGCTAATCCTAGCTGATGTGGTTAAGGAAATATACTCTGGACAAAATGAGTTACCTACATACAAACATACACACATTTTACAATTGAAGTCAAAGGTCAAGGTCACAGTGACCTAGTACCCGATACTTCACAATCACATGATGTACTAACACGCAAAATATGCTATTCCTAGCTGATACAGTACAGAAGATATGCACCAGACAAGCCTTTTTTTAAAATTGAAGTCAAAGTTCAAGGCCAAGGTCAGTGCCCTAAAATTAGAACACGACACTCTGCCATCCCAAGATGTACCCACACAACAAATTTGATGTCCCTAGCTAATGTGGTAAAGGAAATATACTCCGGACAAAAAGCATTACGTACAAATCCACAAACACACACATATACTGGCCTATCCCTATATACCCTCACGATGAGTCGTGAGGGTATAATAATGCCATCTTGAGCAATTAATTCCGAGTATTTCAATAAACAATTTAGAGACAAAACTGGCACGCTGATATCAGTCATGTATAATTTCAAATCATGGTTTACAATTTTTACATACATTGCAAATTTTTTCTCCCATTTTAAAATTGTTTTGAAGCATTATTATACTCAGTTAAGATGCAAGTCAGTTTTAGGAAAACATTCTCATTGTCAGTCAAATATCAAACATTATGATAAATGTACAAAGTGCTACTACAGTTGAGAAGATAAACATGTTTAGGTTAAAAAAAAAAGATTTCCATTGCAACCAGTTTGGAGTCAAATCAGATGCCAGGTAAACCGGTGCAACTGGCATCTGATAATGCTCCAAACCTTTATTTTTTTTACATTTTATTAGGTTTGTTTTGCATTTGCATTTAAACAGGAAAGAACAATGTCTCCTGTTCTGTAACTGCAAACATAGACATTTTAACCCTTTACTCCATAGCCTGTTTCTAGTTCTGAAAACAGGAGACCATTTATAGCAGGTTGAAAGTAAAGCAGAATGCACCTTAGGGCAAATCCTGCTTTATTTTTAGCCTGCTTAAACTACTTTCTGCTAGAAAATAGAAAATATTTCTTAGATAAATTTTATGACTGTATGAATTGGTACTATTTTCTTCAGTCCAGGAATAAATTAAATGCTCTAAAAGGTGCTTCTATGGAGTAAAAGGTTAAGGACAATCTCAACACAACAGTAATTCATAAGATACATGTACATGTATAGTAAAATGTACAGTCAATCTGATAAAGTCAAACCTGTATTAAGCGACCACTAAATATATAGTAAGTTAATCGTATTGATAATTCACAACAGGTAGCAGCTAAATGCACGGAAAAAGCCATGCAGAAGGCTCATATAGGAGCTGTCTGCATGACTTTTCTCTGCATTAAGTGATCACCTGTCTTTAAAGATCACCATTTATCTTCATTCAGTAGTCGCTTAGCATACTGTCAGGTTAGACAGTATGGGCCTGGCCTTCACTAGAATCACCAGGGAGCAATAAGTAACCACTCAAATACAGGCACTTGCTCAATGCAGGATAAAAATAAAACAGGAAGTCCATACAGGAGCTTGCTTTATCCTGCATTAAGCTTTCACTTGACTTTATAAGGTTTCTTTAGTACTTTAAATGGTGGTCATTTAATAGAGGATTGGCTGTAATTTCAACAAATCAATTGAATACATAATGAATTCTATAGAAATTGCATTGTCAAACAAAATTTTGAAAATAAATTCACAAATTTATATTCACGACAAGATATTATTATTTGGATAGGTATGAGGAAAAGCATGTAGTATCAGAGTTGTGTTTAAACTGTTTACCCCATAGCCTGTTTCTAGTTTGAAAAATAAGGAACCACTTAAAGCAGGTTGAAAGTAAAGCATAATGCACCTCAAGGTTTACTTACAGCCTGCTTTAGGCCACCATGTACAGAAAATATGTCCTATGGTACATTTTCATAACTGTATAAAGTAAAACTATTTTAATTAGTGGAGGAATCAATTACAGGCCTATTTATTGGGTAATGGCTTAACCCATTAGCCCATAGCCTGTTTCTAGTTTTGAAGACAGGTGACCATTTAAAGCAGGTTGAAAGTAAAGCAGAATGTGCCTTAAGACACATTCTGCTTTATTTTCAACACACTTAGGCTACCATATGCCAAAATATAGAATTTATTTCTTATGATTCATATCTATAACCATTTAAATTGGAACTACTTCCTCAAGTGAAGGAATAAATTAAAAGCGTAAAATTCATTTTTCTTGGGCAATGGCTTAAATGAGTACATGAGTCTACTACACTTCAAGTATGGTTGAAGCTGATTTAGACAAGCAGTGTTGGACATTTACTGTCACCTGCTTTGCAACTTAACCCTTAACCCCATTTTATGTGTTTTTACAACTCCTTACAAAATGTCAAATACATGTAGTACAGATCCTGACCAGAGGGCTCCTTTAGGGGCACTCTGATCTAGGTCTACACTGTTTGCATAGGACAATACTTTAGTGTCCTCTATAGATACAGGTACACTGTTTGTTAAAGACAATTATACTAGGGTTGAATATGTAAAATAAATGTAGACCTAGGTCTACAACTGCAAATAGGTGGGTTGATACTTGATAGGTGTCAGAACTTACACAAATTACAGAAGAAGTACAGAAACAAAATTAATTATTTTGAATCTGACAAGTGTCCAATGGTATAGACTCTTATCAAAAGTTGGGCTTATAGCAACTTCTGAACTGTTTGCATTTGGTAATGGTTTAACCTATTTCTTAATTGATACACCTTTTTACACATTTATCATTTTCACATGGGTCATAAATGGAAGTAAAACATTGGATAGGTGCTTCATTGTAACAAAAATAAAAAGTATGAATGTTGTTTTTATAGTGTGAAATGATTGTAATACTTGCTTGGTACACAATTGAAATTCATGCAGATATGTATATTCAGTGTTAACTAGACAGAAACAGTTGTGGCAGTCTGTTCAATTCTTTTTCCTTCATGGATTTAACCCATTACTCAATAAATGCATTTACTTTATTCCTCTACTAAAGGCGATAGTTCCACTGTATACAGTCATGATAATGTACCATACAAAATATATTCTTTATCCTATGAGGTGGTGGCTATAAGCAGGCTGAAAGTAAGGCACATTCTGCTGCTTTCAACCTACTTTAAGTGGTCACCTGTGTTAAAAACAAGAAATAGGCTATGAAGTAAAGGGGTAATCTGATAACACAGTATATACATGTATATAACTTATATGACAGTTTTAGTTGATGAATTAGTTTTTTAAATTTCTCATGTTTTTCAATTAAAGAAATGATCTAGATCAAAACAAGTGTGTTTTTGCGAAGGCCCATTCGTATCTCTACAACAATTACAGTATTGAACTGGTTTAGCCAGATCCTTTATCTACCTCCAACCCTAGCCCTTTGTAAACCAGGGTAATATGATGTAATATCTGTATTTGGCATGTTGGGATTTACCAAATTTGTTTAGCAAAATTGTGGGCCCACGGATACCTAGATTTCCAAATGATTTGACCTACTGACCCACTTGTTGGCAAAATGTAATTTATAATACTACATTGCTTGATTTTGTCAAGGTGATCATTCAGACCAATTTAAAGGAATTTGCAGCCCAAAAAATGGATCCTACAGTGTTAAGAAGCTCTTTCTGTTTAGACCTAATGACATACGTTTGAGCTTGTCTGTTTAAAAGAAACCAATGAGCTATTGTTATCACTCCGACCTCAGCGTTGTCATCCGAAATACCTTCTTCACTGTTTCATTTATATCTTTCATTTTTGGTATGCAAGTCCTGTCCAGACATACCAAAATAATCTACCAATATACCTTGACCTTTGACCTACTGTATTTTCACTGACCTTCAAGTTAGCCATAACTTAATTTCTCATCTACAAGACTACAACCTTCATTTTTGGTATCCAGACATACAATATACCAACATATTTTACCAATTAACCTTGACCTATTTTTTTGTTGTCTGAAATCTTAACATTGGTCACTTCTTCAATGTTTCATCTACAACCTTCATTTTGTTATCTCTGTTCATCTTGACAAGTTCTATCCAGATATATTAAAATGTTTTACCAAATTGACCATGACCTTTGACCTCATTTTACTGCATCATAATTTGTCACTGATCTTCAAAAACAGACAAGTGTTGGCAACCGCATGCAGTGTTCTTGTTAACCTTATGTAATGTAACCTATATTGACACCTTGCCTAGCTTTTGTCAAGATGATGATTGTAAGCCAGTTTAAAGAATATTTGACTACAAATATTGCCCTTTGAGTGAACAACTTTTGAAGCTAAACCCAACAGTATGTATTTGCTCAAGTTTTGTTTCAGAGAAGATGGACAGAGGGGTGTCACAAAAACTCAAAACACCCTATTACATCAATAACAATGATGTGCAGCCATTCCCGATTTGACAAACACAATTCTCAACCTTAAGAGAATTTCTTGGTTGCTTCATATCTTTCCAAATGCAAGAGTTCCCCTTCAAGCTGTGATGATAAATGGTTTTAGTCCCTTGGGTCATCTGCACCCCTTGGCAATAAAAATGTCTGATAACACATTGAGGCAAATGGGAGTCTTCCTCTTCAACTGTGAAACTGTTATCTTGGTGGGGAATCCATAAGGACGTATGTTGTCTGTTCCTGTGATGAATGTCAGCAGCTCATCAAAAGAATTGTTTACCTCTTTGTCTGAAAAAATAAAGTTAATTATCTTAGTACACTGCTTAATATGAAGTCCTTCAAAGCTTTAAACACATCTTAGACCACAGCAAACAATTTGGATCCATATCAGCTGCTGAGTCACTGAGCAGCTGATCTGGATCAAAGTTATTTATATTTTTGATGAGGTTACATGTATTTTGGAAAAAATATAAGAAAATTTGTAGATCTGAAAAATTTGCTTGTAAACAAAAGTTTGAAAAATAAGGAAATTTAGCCTTGAATGTTTTGAGATGCTCAATGTGAGCTGCCAGAGGCTGCATATTTCTGGTCAAAAAGCAAATGCCATATATTCTAAGCAAGCCTGACGGATTTGTGGTTCTTGTGCACTGCACTCCTAGTCAATGAGATTTATCTGTAAATGAAGTTTGAAGGAAATAGCTCTTATATTTTTGAAGTTATGCTCTGGACAAGCCTAAAGTGGGTTAAAATATAACAACGAAGGGAAATAACTCCAAACATATGGATGACAGAGTTATGGGTTTTGTGCACTGCACTCCTAGTCAATGAGATCTATCTATATATGACGTTTGAGGTCAATAGCTCTTATATTTTTGAAGTTATGCTCCGGACAAGCATAAGTCGGGTAAAAGTTTAACAACAAAGGGCATTAACTCCAAAAATATTGATGATAGAGTTATAGTTCTTGTGCACTGCACTCTTTGTCAATGAGATCTATCTGTATATGAAGTTTGAAGTCAGTAGCTCTTATACTTTAGAAGTTATGCTCCGGACAAGCGGGACGGACGGACGACCGGACGGATGGACATGGTGTCTCCAGTATACCCCCCAACGTCGTTTGAGGGGCGGTATAAAGATGTATCCACACACAAGGTTTGGTATTCCTAGATTAAGTAGTATACAGCATGTAGGAGATATGCTCTGGACAAGTTTTTTCAATTATCGAGGTCAAAGTGTCCTTAAAGTTGGTATGCAGCACTCTGCTATCCTATATTATATGTATAGAGAATACACACATTCAGGTTTGGTGGACCTAGATGGTTAAGAGATAATTATGCTCAAGACAAAGTCTTTCAACTATTATGGTCAAGGTGACCTGAAAATTGTATGAGATACATGTACTTGGAAATCCAAATATGTATCCATACAACATGTTTGGTAATCCTAGACAACATACTTAAGGAGATACACTCTGGACAATTTTGAGATGGACTGACAAACTGATTCTTATATAGTATAAAGATGACAGATATCAACAACCATGTGCAGGTGACTAATAAAAGTTGCCTATTTGAAACCTTTTTATACCTTCTATGTCCTGGGGGGGAATACCTCCCATAAGTAGATCGACCAGCTCATCTTACATAATGCAAGTTTCGCTCACTTCATTGCATAGGTGGCTTTAGTAAAAGACCTCAGGGTTTGAGAAGAGCAAAAAAGCAGATCTGATGGTTGGCCCTCATAACAAACCATATCCAAGCTGGCAAGCCGATTGATTTCAGCAGATACCCTGTAAATGGATGCATCTAAATTACTCAAAGTTGTTATTGATATTAATGACTACTGGTATTATGAAGTAGAACTATTTTCTTAAGACATGGAATAAATTAAAGGTGTAAAAAGGCATATTTATTGAAACTGGATTCAGCAAAATTAAAGATAAATGCAATGCAATAAAATGTAGAACATTAAGTCTTTGAAACTGTTGGCAAGTTGTTTTAAACATTTTGGAGCCAAATCAAAGGGTAAGTTATCTGGCACCAAATCGGGCTACAAACTGTTTGTAATTGAGATTATTGGCTTAGCACATACAGGTTATTGGAAAAGAATAATGTTTTACCCATGTCATTAAATTGTAAGAAATTACTTTTGATACAGACAGCAGAATCACAGAAATCTGTTAAAGTAAGCAGCTACAGTTGAGCCTAGATAACTCAAAGATACAAGTATTTCAATGTTAAAACTTGGAGTATGTTCGACATAGGCAATATCAAATTTCAGAGGAAGAAATATGGGTAAATTTGCCTTAACCTAATCTCCACCTTGAAACTTAAGATGAACTTTCCAATTTAGTTTAGTCTGACTACTTAGGATTGTTTTTGTCAATAAATTGCAATATAACAACAGTGCCTCTCTAATCTGAGTCTTCACTGTTGGTATAAGACAAGTTATACACATTGCTGTAATGTGCTGTTTTCCTTATATGAAAAATGCTACTATAATTATACCATATTCAGCTTCTCATCTGGCTCCAAACTGTATACAATGGAATAGATATATGACTTTCAATATGAACTCTTCTACTGGGAAAGAATAATGCCTTGCCCACTAGATACAGCATGACTAATTTGACTAGTTACCTTCCCATTTGCTATCCACAGTTATTTCTAAGCCTGTGTTGGAGATGTAGTTTTTGATGACCATACAGCATAGTGACTGGCTGGTCTATTGAGATACCATCTACCTTGTTGCCATGGACAGCATCATGCTCACAAAAGTTTACAGATATACCTGAAAATAATAGTATAATGGCTTGAATAAACAGCTACCCTATAGTCTGTGTCTAGTTCTGACAAACAGGTTAAAACATTAAAAGACATTACTTTGCCTAGAGGTTGGTAATTGTTCTAGTCCAGTAAATATTTTTATTTAAAGCATGCAAAGCATGTTTTAATTGTACAAATTTATGTCTTCACTAGGCAAAGAATCAATGAAGCCTCTCATGTGAAGCCTGTCCCTTTTTTTGGATGTTTTGGTTTGAAAAAATTGAGTATGTCAGGGCCTCTCTAGACAAAGAGAGATTGCTATTCCACAGGTTTCATGCTTTTACAGTTACTTTCACGCCTAGTGAGAACAATGGGGGATGATCATTCAATAAGCTCTGCGTGGCTTAGTGGTAGAGTGTCCGCTTGCAGTGCGGAAGGTTGTGGGTTCAATCCCTGGCCGGGTCAAACCAAAGACTTGCAAAAAAATTGCAAATTGGTTTCGGAAAAAGGAGATTAATATTTAGCTTTCACTTTAGTCATATAAGGAAAACCACTGGCATCATTGTTTTTCAAGCTAAAACTTCTCCAGATTTTTCTTGCTTTTTAAACAAGAGCCCCATGGGGCATATTCGCTCACCTGAGAATAACTGGAAAAATGGAGATATTGATTTATGTCCAGGACTGACCTAGATATGCAACAGACCGTAACAATTTGAACAAAATATGTAAAGTATATTTAAAAGTGTCACCATACAGAATATAAAAGCTCTGGCCATATTAGAGTCAGAGAAGAGGACGTTTGAAATTTTCTCTATATAACTCTATGCAAAAAAACTGACCCCCGGGGTGGGGCCAATTTTGACCCTAGGGGCATAATTTGAACAAACTTAATAGAGGACCTGTAGTCGATGATATGTGCCATATGTCTAAGCTCTGGCCCTTGTAGTTTTAGACAAGAAGATTTTTTAAGTTTTCACTGAAAAAAATCTATTTTCAGCTCCTGTGACCTAGTTATGCAACGGACCAGAACCATTTGTACAATTTTGGTATAGGACATCTAGAAGTGTAACTATGCCAAATATCAAAGCTCTGGCCATATTAGTTTCAGAGAAGAAGGCGTTTGAAAGTTTCACTATATAACTCTATGTAAAACTGTGACCCCCGGGGCGGGGCCAATTTTGACCCAAGGGGCATAATTTGAACAAACTTGATAGAGGACCTGTAGATGATGCTATGTGCCAAATATCTAAGCTCTGGCCTTTGCAGTTTTTGACAAGAAGATTTTTTAAGATTTCCTTATTTTTTCACTTTGGTTGCCATGGCAACTAGAGTTCTGCATTGTTTTTAATTCTTTGAACAAATTTAGAAGAGCTTGACCCAAAGAACATTTCTGTAAAGTTTGGTTGAATTCTGTCAAGCGGTATAGGAGGAGATGTCATTTGAAGCAATTGTTAACGACGACGGACGACGCACAACGACGGACACAGGGCCATCCCAATAGCTCACCTTGAGCCTTTGGCTCAGGTGAGCTAAAAATATAATTTTATGCGTTTATTTCTTAGGAAACATTGATACGGGTATTAAAAAGTTAAGATCCAGATCAGACGATGCGTCACGCGGCTTCTGATCTGGATCTTAATTGTTTGCATAATCATGTTAGTGTTATAGAGCCGGACAGAAATGCTTAAAGGGCTAAATAAAAGTTGCTTGAAAATCGGTAAATCTTAGGACTTTTATCAGCAACCTATAAAGGTAAAGGTAAGCTTTATTTAAATGTTGCATATGGTAAACAATCAACATAAGCTCTGAAGAGCTTTTATTGCGACAAACAAGATCTATCTATTATTGGTTTGACCGGTTGGTAGCTTAGTGATAGAGCGTCCGCTTGCAGTGCGGGAGGTTGCGGGTTCAATCCCAGACCGAGTCAAACCAAAGACTTGAAAATTGGTCGTAATGGCTTCCCTCCTTGGCGCTCAGGATTTTTGGTTAGCATTATGACTGGTTTGTCAGTGTCAGGTTAACTCTTTGCTCCCTGAAACATTAAATGGACAATTCAAGTTTCCGTTATAGTCTAGTCCATTTCTGACTTTTAAGGGTTGTTTGTGTCAATGTTTGGCATTACGACAAACAGTGAAGACCCTGATCAGAGGGCTCCTTTTGGAGCCCTCTGATCTGGGTCATCACTGTTTGCACAGGACAAGTGTACTATTCACATGTACACTGTTTGAAAATGACGCATATATGCGGGACTAGGGTTCAAAGGGTTAAAGTGACCGGCTGGGTACTGTCCCATTGGTGCACCTAAAAAGTGCCCATTCTCATAATCATCAGAATTGATGACGTAGAAGTAATACATAGAAATAGAAATCTATATGGTAGCTCTGTATTAACAGTGCTCCCTCCCTACAACGGCACTAAACGATTCATTTCTTAACAATGACTATTGCCGCTGTTCCCGAAGCAAGATGTCTAGCCCTTTCACAGCTGCAATATCGTCTGCTTAAGATAATCGTCAGCTTTTTTTCACTCAAAGTTAGGCTACGTATAGGAGATCTAGTGGGCATCTTTACAGAAGAAATATGATGACGAGGGTATGCGGGGTCTTCTTCTTCTTCTTCTTCCAAGTGCTGTACAGGGCCAACTCCGGGGCATTTTCGTACAGGTCTGATCAGGATTCTCCCTCGATTCCTCACACGGAGTAGACACAGATCGTGATTCCTCAGTATCTCTGTAATGACCGTGTATAGAAAGTGTCTACCGGTACGACAGTCGTGCGGATAACAATTAATATTCTGATATTCCCACGACTGTCGTGCAGATAAGAATTTTCCTTATCCGCAAGACCGTCGTGTGGATCTGACCGTCGTGCGAATAAGAAACGTTATCGGCACGACGTGCCGATAGTCCAAATTATTGACGTTTCGCTTGCTCTTTTTCATCATTCCTTTTTTGTAAGCTGCCAGAAACTGAAAACTGTTAAATGTTACAAAAAATGATGGGAAATGTTGATATTAGCATATGCAACGGCTTTCTATGAAGGACTGGACGTGCCGATAGCCTCGACCTTCGGGAAGATTATTTAGGCTGTTTGGGATCAAAACCACCAATTTGCCTTGCTTTTAGTTCTTGGCAGAGGTCTAATAAACAAAAACAATGCTCTATGAGAATTAAGCCAGAAATGCGGCCAATCAGTCTCTGGCCGTCTGACGGCAAAGAAATAGTTGGAAAATGTATTTACCTTCAGACTGAACACTCGCTAATTTTGAAGCAGTCTTTATCAAGTTTCATTCCCACTGTCGCACGCGACCATTTTTTGTACAGCCAGGCTCTCCAGCTGTACAGTCGCCCTCAGTCACCCTGATCTTGTTGAGAAAATTCTCTGAAGTTGAATCAGCAAAAGTCATGCTTTTCATGGGAGCTGCCATCTTGGATGATCTAAGCCAATGGAAGCCAAGCTTACAAAATAATATTAGTATCCCATAATGCTAATTATTGAACATATATTTTTTCAACCGTTGCATAAGTCTAAAAATATTGATTCAATAAAAATAGATAATTTGTTCTATCTCGATTAAATATATGTTCAATACAAAATATTGATTCGATATAAAATATAATAAAAAAATTATTCAATGAATATATTTTTAAGAAACAAATATTTTTTAGGATAGAAAATTATATTTAATTTATTGAACAAATATTTTTTTATTGACCATATATTTTTCAGATAGAATGATCAATTTTTTATTGAACCATTATTTCTTTTTGCAACACTTCACATGCCATACAAAACAGTGTGACTACAAATAACCGAATTACAGACAACTAGGACACTTATCCTTTATCGATTACAGTGTTCCCTTCCTACATCGGTCCTCTCAAAAACGATTCCTTCCTTACAACGATCCTTGCTGCTAGTCCCCCAAACAAGACAATCATGTCTAACTTATTCACGGCTGCAATGTCGTCTGCTTAAAATTGTCGTCTGCTGTTTTTCTCAAAGTTACATAATGGACATTTTGACAGAAAAATCTAAATAACGAGTGACACACAGCTGTTATCCAGAACAGACGCCGCAACACGCGGGGTCTGTTCTGGATTCAAACTGTTTGCGAATATAATCCAATTTTCCTCCGTATAACGACTACCTCTGAACAACGCACTCACTGTTTGTCTCCACTTGGCTTTCGTTGAAGAGAGGGGACGCTGTAATGTTTTGCAATGGTGTTAAATATTCACCACACCTCGATGGGTACATTTAAGCTCCTTCTGTAACATATTTACACAGTATAGACATGCATGGTGCTATAATGTAAGCCATTAACCTCAGAGATAATATAAAAATAATCTCATCCTTGACATCAGAATTGTTACATAAAAAAATATTGACTCATATGCATCTTTAGATGACCTGATTGGTCGAAAGCTGTACTATGTGTAAAATCTTGTTCTGGAGTCAGTTGATGTAAAGCTACAGTGGAGAATGTGTTATTCTTTCCCAATAAACGCGTTTACGCTAAAACTATTATTTTCACTGCAAACAGTTTGGAGCCAGATCAGACGCCGGGTAACCCGGCTTCTGATCAGGCTCCAAACTGTTTCCCACCAAGATAAAGATGAATTATCAGAATTGTCAAAAAGTTGTTCTTTTCTACGTTTTAGTGTTTTGCGTTTGCGTACGTTTGCGTTTAAACGGGAAAGAATAACAGAGTCTCCACTGTATTTGTTCCTGGATGAATGGTGACAATGTGGTTAACTATCTTATAGAACATTATCAGGCGGGCTCTTGTCCTACGAGTTTCAAGTGTTGACCAGCCATGATTTTCTAGCGTGTTAGATACTGATATAGTGTTTTGGTAACTGTTACAGACAAATATGGCGGCTCTACGTTGTACTTTTTCTATTTGGTCTATTTTGTTTCTATGATAGGGATCCCTGACCGTTGAAGAGAACTCTAATTTGGGACGAACTAGGGATTTATAAGCATGCTCTTTAACATTTTGGGCAGTGTTGAAATATTAATATGAGTTTCAAACAGTGTTGGTCCTGATAAGACGCCAAACTGTTGGCAAAGTCGAATTTTGTTTCAGGCAGATCCATCACGTTGAACCGCCTATATTTTAACATCCCCAAGATTGTTGTCGTTTGGAACAAGATCGAACATAAGCTTTCAGGTTGAATCAATTAACTCATTATGCCCTGGAACTTCTAATGGAAAATTCCATTTTGCAATAAAGGCTGGTCCATTTTAGGCTATTTAGAGTTGGGTTTTTTTGTAATAAATTGCAAAATGCCAAACAATGAAGTCCTTGATCAGAGGGCTCCTGCAGGAGCCCTCTGATCAGGGACTTCACTGTTTGCATAGGACAAGCGTACTCTTCACAGGTACACATTTGGTAAAAGACGCATATATGCGTCACTAGGGCTCAATGAGTTAAAGAATCTGTTCTGGCAGTCGTGAAGTTTTTATCATTGCCAAATGTTATTTTATACTCTTACCGCCAAAATATCGTCTGCAAAGGTAATGTCGTCTGCAGTATTATTTTCTTTTTTAAAAGTCAGATTTAAGCCTTTTAATAATGTAAATGTAGAAACATTGACATTATTTTCAAATAGTTTGGGTCATGATCAGACGCCGCGTCACGCGGCGTCTGATCAGGATCCAAACTGTTTGCAAAGTCGCACTTTCGCCCCATTGGCATTGAAAGAGTTAATACGCGACAATGGAAATACTAAAATTTATATTCGAGTAATCTGCTTATTTAAAGTCGTGCTTGAATCAGTCACCTGTCTGCTTAATTTAAATGCATATTCAATGGAGAAGAAAATTTAAGTGCAACAAATATGTAGTACCGAGTCATGTATTCGGTGTATGCGGTTTCCAGTTAACCCATTGAAACATAGCGACGAAATGTACCCCTAAAACGGCGAACATTTGAAGTGAAACCTGGCCATGTTGTAAGAGTTTAAACCCTGATCAGAGCGCTAAACTACTCGTATGTGTCATTGTGCTTCTTTAAAAAAAAAACTCAAAAAACAACAACAAACATACAAAAAACAAAAAGCTCCCAGAATAGATCAAATGGAATAGAAGTAACTAAAAACAAGATGTTTCTATGTGAAGTTTCAGGGTGGCCATTAGTAAAGAAACGTATATGTTTGCAGAACTTCCCTTTCATTAATTTTGCTATCGATCACCTTTCATCCGTCGTTATGTCTGCAACCAAAATAAATTACTTCTGTAAGTTGACAGAAATTTATATGCAAATGATTCCTGCCATCCTGGTAATATTCCAAGATGTATGCAATCACGACAAAACTGGGTTGTTGAGATAAAACAATACAGTGGAGAAGATATTATTCTTTCTCGTTTAACCCTTTCACCGCCATGATCGCATAAAGTCGAATTTGCAAACAGTTTTGATCCTGATCAGACGCCGCTATACGCGGCGTCTGCTCAGGATCAAAACTGTTTGACACCCGTTTCGATATCTCTTATGTCATAGTCTCTTAATTCTAACTTTGAAATGATATTGCACACAATAATATTGAAGCAGACGACACAATAACGGTGTAGGGGTAAGAAACTCAAAAATAATTTGGCGGTGAAAGGGTTAAACGCAAACGAAACACAATTGCATTGCAGTAATATGGCAATTATTGATGACTATCATAATCAAAATCGCAAACAGTTTGGAGCCTGAACCGACTCCGGGTAACCCGGCGTCTGATATAGCTCCTAGCTGTCTGCAATGGAAACAAAATGTTACAGCGTCCCCTCTCTTCAACGAAAGCCAAGTGGAGACAAACAGTGAGTGCGTTGTTCAGAGGTAGTCGTTATACGGAGGAAAATTGGATTATATTCGCAAACAGTTTGAATCCAGAACAGACCCCGCGTGTTGCGGCGTCTGTTCTGGATAACAGCTGTGTGTCACTCGTTATTTAGATTTTTCTGTCAAAATGTCCATTATGTAACTTTGAGAAAAACAGCAGACGACAATTTTAAGCAGACGACATTGCAGCCGTGAATAAGTTAGACATGATTGTCTTGTTTGGGGGACTAGCAGCAAGGATCGTTGTAAGGAAGGAATCGTTTTTGAGAGGACCGATGTAGGAAGGGAACACTGTAATCGATAAAGGATAAGTGTCCTAGTTGTCTGTAATTCGGTTATTTGTAGTCACACTGTTTTGTATGGCATGTGAAGTGTTGCAAAAAGAAATAATGGTTCAATAAAAAATTGATCATTCTATCTGAAAAATATATGGTCAATAAAAAAATATTTGTTCAATAAATTAAATATAATTTTCTATCCTAAAAAATATTTGTTTCTTAAAAATATATTCATTGAATAATTTTTTTATTATATTTTATATCGAATCAATATTTTGTATTGAACATATATTTAATCGAGATAGAACAAATTATCTATTTTTATTGAATCAATATTTTTAGACTTATGCAACGGTTGAAAAAATATATGTTCAATAATTAGCATTATGGGATACTAATATTATTTTGTAAGCTTGGCTTCCATTGGCTTAGATCATCCAAGATGGCAGCTCCCATGAAAAGCATGACTTTTGCTGATTCAACTTCAGAGAATTTTCTCAACAAGATCAGGGGTGGAACGAATTACCCAAAACCCCACAAACCCCACAAACCCCGGAATTACCCAAAACCCCATCAAAAATCAACTGTAGGGGTAGTTTACAACCACAAACCTTGAAATATCTATTAATTATGTTATTATAAGGTGATATAAGTTCAGATTATACAAAAAAAAAATTTGAAAAAAAATTTGAAAAAAAAATTTGAAAAAAAATTTGAAAAAAAAATAATGATTTTTTATTTTTTTTTACCCCTCTTAGAAAGGGTTAAATCACACGAAAATGGAAGTGATAATGTGGAAATATAAACAGACATTACCTTCGTAGCACATTTTATATGTCCGTGTACATCCCATTCAAACGAGATCAGCACCGGACGAAGTTAATCCACCACAACCCCATTTATTTTCACATCTCGACCACAAAGCCCGCCTACAACTCTTTATAAATGTTTTGTCAAGCAACACACACTAAAAATTTAAAGACTTTCTTCACCGGTAACATTTGACAATCTTTGAAAAGTGGCGTGATGCTGCAATTTTCGTCCATTTGAGCTGATTCTTGCCTGATCCGCACCGGCCCTAGTTATTCCACCACAAACCTCATTTATTTCCACATCTCGAAAAAAACACCTCTAGAAGTCTTTCTTAATGTTTTGTCAAGCACCACACACCAAAACATTATTGAATTTCGAATCCTGAACCCTATGACAGTCTTTAATAGCATTTACCATGACAGTGTGTGCATTTGAACTCTTGGAACACTCGTCACGTATATATTTGTCCTTTGTAAACAGTGCACTTGTTGAAAGTACACTTGACACCAAGTAAAACGGGTATACCCAGATCAAAGGGCCCTAAATATCTCGCGATGTGATTTGGATCTGTTGTGATATATCGTTCATAGTCTCGTGAATTTTTTACAGAGTCTAGACAGCGAGAGAGAAGAGATATAATAGAGAGAGGGTCCGAGACATAGAAAAAGAGAGATATGACAAAGGTAAGAGAAATATAGCAAAGAGAATGAAGGCTCTTCTTTCTTTTTGCTATTTTCTGTCATCCTCGTCATATCTCTGTCTCTCTGTCTTTGCCTTTATTCTCACTCTCTTTTCTCCAGCTCTCTCGCACTCTCTATCTTGCGAAAGAGAAAGAGCGAGAGAGCGATAGAGAGAGAGAGACAGACAGAGAAATTCAGAACAATGTCAACTCGCGATCCGCCGGATAAGGGTTAATTGCAACTTCAGGTTCACTGATCGTTATCTACATCTAACAACTACCCAGCTGTGTTAATTGGTTTGCAATGAACATTCTCTGATAAGGATGTGTGTATTGATACCAATTATCACAGTAGGGAACCACTACATATAGGTGTACAGTTTCCAGGGGCGAAACCTCTCACGAAAATATAACCCTCTTCACGAAATGGATTAAATTCAATCGTATACTGAAAAACACAGTAACTCTATAAATTTATGCGTATAAGCCACTTTAAAAAAAGCGGATTTGAAAAGTGGCGTGATGATGCAAATTTCGTCCATTTGAATTGATTCTAGCCTGATCCGCACCGGCCATAGTTATTCCGCCACAATCTCTATTTATTTTCACATCTCGATAAAAAAAAACCTTCTACAAGTCTTTCTTAATGTTTGGTCAAGCACCACACACCAAAACATTAATGAATTTCGTATCCGGAACATTAGGACAGCTTTTGAAAAATAGCATTTGCTACGATTTCCATCATCCTCTATAATTCGAAATCATTAGGTGCCGTGTCAGGTGTGTCTTTTGAAAACAGTGCACTTGTTGAAAGTACACCTATTGACACCAAGTAAAACGTGTAGACCCAATTCAAGGGGCTCCTAAATGATGTAAGCGTAAGTGAAAGCAGGCTGAAAGTAAATCACACTATGCACTACTTTAAATAGAGTGTTTAGCCTCGCAGATGGTAGCTTAAAGCAGGCTGAAAGTAGAGCTCATTCTGTTCTACTTTCAATCTGCTATAAGTGGTCACTTGTATTCAAACAAAGAATTAAGTATTACATATGTATACGAAATAGATTATTGGTCCTATGATAGCTTAAAGCAGGATGAATGTAAAACACAGCTTACTTTACTATCAACCTGCTTTAAGTTGTCACCTGTGTTCAAAACAAGGGTTAATCTTCTAGAAAAAAAATTATACATATATCTTATACGACAGGTTTTAGTTGACAAAATACAGATGTTAAAAAGTGTAGAAAAAAGTTTCATTATTTGACAATGTGACAATTAAAGGAATTGATCTAGATGCAAACTTTTGGGTTTTTTGTGAAGGCCTATTTTTATCGTTATATGTAAACAACAACATCACAGTGTTGAAATGGATCAGCTAGATCCCTTATCTACCTGTATTAATACCTAGTACCCATGATGCCCTAGGTGCCTCTGGGTAATATGATATGATGTATCGATTGTGTACCGTCCAAAAGACATCCTGCTGAGCCAAATATAGGCCTTTAACCCTTACCGTCCTAAGGGCAACATGGGCAATATTTGCAATCAGCTTGGCTCCAGGTCGTGCTTTATAGCGACTTGGCTAACAATTGCACAGGCTTGAAAGTTGTATCTAGACCAGCGGACCAGAGACCACGTAACGATGCGTCTGATTTGGAATATGTTATCAAGTTTAATTAAGATCCGAAATTAAATGTTGCTGCTTCCGAAGACGAAATATTTTAAGCATACGACACTTCAGAATGATAAGGATTAAAACAGAACAGAAATCCAAACTATTTGCTACTATATTACTTTATAGTCATATAACTCGAACATATTCAACAATAGAGACAATATATATGTGTTTTTGCAAACAATAAACCATTAAAGTATACAAAGCGAAAATGTCTAGAGTCGACCGATCAGGATCTGCACTGTTAGTTATTGACAGCAACCCATAACAGTCATCAATATACACGCATTAATTGGAAACTGGTGTTAATGATGCGATTTGGACAAGTTTAAATTGAGAAATAAAAACAAGAGACGACAATTGTTTGAAGCAATTTACAGCCTTTCAAATTACTCGATGTGTGATTCGGAGCAACACTGACTGCACATGATAATGAAGATGCGTTGGGCGCTGTGTTTAGCTTCTCTAATGCTGTAAATATTTTCTTGAACTAGTGCTCACGTGCATGCAATGGTTAATATTCGCAAACCGTCTAGATTCAGCTTAGACACCTATGTCACAAAAAACAAACACCCTTATTTTGTGAGAACTACCGGTATATATATGTGTGTGTTCAAGTCCCCTTTTGAAATGATTGTTGCAAGTATCAACTAATTATGCTTGGCCGACTTCGTCCTCTGTCTTCTTACTCACAAAAATCGCCTATGTGAACAAATGTGCACTGGAAACCACAATCTCCCCACTTAGCTGCCTTACTACATCCTTTACCATATTTTCGTATGGCTTTGAGCGATGTAGACTCCTCTATGTCATAATATTATTTTAGTGCATTTATCTGAATAGAACAGTGTAGAATCAGATCAGAATCTCATTCAAGAGCCCGCTATTCTAGGTCTGCACTATCTGTGCGCCGTTACATAAGCAGTGCTATCATAAATGGCTTTCGCTCTGCGGGATACCAATCGCAGTGTATATTGTCCCCGCATACCATATATGCACCCAGCACCATAAAGCACAAGGTTTTTACAGGCGAGGTACATAAGAAATAAGATTTTATATGAATAGCTTGTATCCCGATCAGCCGCAGTGTAACGTAACGCTTACCGTCCTAAGGGCGACATGGGCAATATTTGCAAACAGCTTGGCTCCAGATCAGACGCCGCGTTGTCGTGGCTTATAGCGACTTGGCTAATAGTTGCACAGGCTTGTTTCTAGACCAGCGGACCAGAGACCAAGCTGCGTCTGATTTGGCATATGTTATCAAGTTTAATTAAGATCCGAAATTAAGTATTGCTGCTTCCGAAGACGAACTATTTTAAGCATACAACATTTCATGATAAGGATTGAAACAAAACTGAAATCCAAACTGTTTGCTACTATATTACTTTAGTCATATAACTCGAACATATTCAACAATAGAGACAGTATTATATGTGTTTTTGCAAACAGTAATGGAACAGTCATTAAAGCTGCTTTGGAATTGATCAGGTTCTAAACTGACTGCAATAACACCTGCCTATTCCGTTCATACACATATATACTTGGTTGTAACTGGTCAGTAAATTTCTTCCCTTTTTTCCACATATACCGTTGAAAGTATAGCAGAATGCGCCTTGAAGAAGATTAGAACTATGCTTTACCTCCAACCTGCCGATTTACCGGGTGTTTGATTTGGACTTTCAGATTGTAAATTTTGCTGGTATTTATGTGCTTGGAACTGGTGACTGTATGTCATTAATAACCTTTTGGATGGTGTGCAGATACTTTTCAGATGGAAGTCACTTGGTGTTATCTCTGGATCCACACTGTCTGTACATGTCGTCGCAATGCTCTCATTTGCAGGCTGTAGACATGTCTAAACATATTTTAATGTTGTGTATATATACATATATAGCTAAGCGTAAGGTAATTAATATACCTTAAAATAATAATGCTACCACCTCCCTGTGGTTTACAATTGAAAACAGTTTGGATTAGGGTCAAATGTCAAAAAGCATGGTGTTTGAACCGGAACACGCTTTTTTATACGCCCACCTGTAAAATGTGCGTTCTTGTTGCATGGGAAATCCTTTCTCAAAATATGGGCTTGTGGTCCGTTTGAAGGTGCCAAGCGTAGACAGTTTGGATCCAGATGAGACACCGAATCACTCGGCGTTTGATCAGGTTCCAAATCGCCGGACACTTTATGAAGCGAATTGTCGACGTCTGCAATGAACTGTGATTTTCACATTTTATTGCTAATTGCGTTTACGCTCAGATCTCTAAGTGTCTACAAATTAGAATAGATTTTGATTTCTTTGTCAGTGGGCGTATAATGTACCGCTTGCCGTGCTCTCGTTTTGGTTAGTTATTAAAGTGTTCAGCTCTCTTAGGCTTTATAGGAAATGTATAGCAATATAGGTGACAACCAGACATTTTCAAGATCAAGCAATAATTATTATCCTTAAATACAATGTATGCAGGGCTTCCATAATTTGACATGAAAAATCCTAAGATTTCCAAATTTGCATTTTTCAAGTGCGATTTTACGAATCGTATATTTTACCTTATCGTCTGTGTCTAGTTTTTTTTTACACGTGGCTGCTTAAAGCAGGCTTGAATTAAAGCAGAATGCGCCTTAAGGCGCAATCTGCTTTACTCTAAGACTGCTTTAAGCTTCTATGTACAAGAAAAAAATCCGGAGATGTAGGAAAATCCGGAGAAATGGCGTCCTGTTTATGTTCAAATTTGTTTGCACACATAACTGAAATACTGGCGTGACACAATTTCTACACTGTAAGTTTTATATTGCATTAAATGCTTAAGTATATTGTTAGAATACATGATCATGCCTAGGAAAGGCAGGGCTTCCATAACTTGACATAAAAAATCCTAAGATTTCCAAATTTGCATTTTTCAAGTGCGATTTTACAAATCGTACCTTTTCCCCATCGCCTGTTTCTAGTTTTGTTGACACGTGACTGCTTAAGGCAGTGAAAGTAAAGCAGAATGCGTCTTAAGGCACATTCTGCTTTCCTTTCAGCCTGCTTTAAGCCATCATATACTAGAAAAAAAATCCGAAGATTTAGGAAAAATCCGGAGAAATGGCAGCCCTGGAAAGGGGAGGGGATTGTCCCAATGGGTCATTGTCCTACTATCTGTTTGTACTGATTTACATGTATATATACATGCTATACGCTTATTATTATGAAATTGGAAAAAAGGCTCTTTTGTTAGTTTCATGCCCTTTTTGTTGAAGGGGGTGGGGTGTTGATGGAGGTGTGTGTGTGTGGGGGGGGGGGGGGGGTTAAACTCTTTCAGATATCTTTCTCGTTAAATGTTTGGCCCTGAAAAGGGCCTTTTTTTCAGGCTGACGACATTCCGTAGGACATGCAGCACTCGAGTGTCCCCTGTAGCATTGAGATGCACACCATCTTTGCGGAACATACTAGAACCTTCATCCTTTGCCAGATGGATAAAATCACGTCGTAGCTTCGCAGCCAGCTTGCTGTCCACTGCCCTCTGAATCTTTTTGTACCTTCCATGACTGATACAACTAGAATCGTACCTTTACCCCATATACTATTTCTAGTTTTGTTGGCACGTGACTACTAAAAGCAGGCTGGAAGTAAAGCATCTTTACTTTCAGCCTGCTTTAAGCTATCATGTACTTGAAAAAATGCCGGAGAAATGGCAGCCCTGCTGAAACCTTTAAGATAATTCCATTTTCGAAATAAGTCTGGTCCATTTATGACTACAGTAAAACCTCTCTATTGCGACCACTAATATATGTAGAAGGCCAATTCTTTTAATAATAGACAGGTGACAGCTTAAAGCAATGTGAAAGTAAAACAGAAAACGAATATTATATATTATTTGTTTATTTAAGTCTCATCATGGTAACAATACATATACAAGTACAGACATACACTTAAAATCATAACCATGCCATTCTTTATAGAATTACAAGAGACTGTTCTCTTTAAGAGTAACTAAACATACAATATGTATCACAAATATCACATGATATAATATACAGATCTACACGCTCAGGCTTATCTATATAAGCATACTGAACGGATAAAAAGCAAACAGCAACAGCTAATCTTACAAGGAAACGCTTTGATACGTTCTAGACACATCAAAACTTCTGCTTGTTAAAATCTGCTTTAAATGTCCATTTAAACACTGACAGAAAAGGTAAGCCAATAAAGCAGGTTAAAAAACGGTGTTTGCTTAAAGCAACCACCTGCATTAAATATATTTAGTGGTCGTAAAAGAGAGTTTTACTGTCTACACTGTTTGCATTGGACATAGTTTCTTTTCACAGGTATGCCATTTTTAAATAAGTAGTAGATCTACCCTCGTTTCTAGGGTTGAATATGTTGCTTATTATAATTCTAAAATTAAATATTTAGAATGAAATTTCAATGACCGAGTTCTGTCAACTGATGTTTATGAAACATCTATATACATTGTATAGAATTAATATTCGCATGTTACATGTAGCAGTAAAATACCTTGATATAGACTTTTGCAAAGAGTTTGGATCCTGGTAAGATGCCGCATAATGCGACATCTGAACAGGATCAAAATTATTTGACACTTTGATATTGTTTGGAAGAGAAATTTAGAAACTTCGAAGTTTAGAAAATTAGCAGACAACACTTGTTGCAGACGGGAAATATACCCAGCATGCAAAGAGTCAGTTATAGGCCTAAGGACACCGAAATCCTTATGTTTCTAAATGTACCAAAGTCAATCTCAAACAGCTTTTGACCAACTTTTCTCAATTTCATACAGTCAAACTTGTTATAACTATTTACTCCATAGATACTCAATTTTACACATTTAATATATTCCTACACTGAAGAAAATAGTTCCAATATCTACAGTCATGGATAATTATGTATCATAAGAAGCATTTTCTATGTTCTATCAGATGCTGAAAGAAAAGCAGAATGTGTCTATAAGGTGCATTCTGCTTTACTTTCAGCCTTCGTTATGCCTGTAGAATACTAGAAACTGGCTATGGAGTAAAGGGTTAAATGACCATTTAGAAATTATGCATGGATACTGTTTAAGATATGTGTGATAACAACGCGCAGACCTGATCTGGATATTTAAACTGTTTGCAATAGTCATCAATACTGGTGACCAATGTTGAAAGGGTTATTCCAAAGTCATCGACCAAACCAGGTGCTTTTTTTTTCCATTTTATTATTATGCTTAAAATGTATGTAGACCTGTAACAAAAGCAGCATGCGGGCGCAGAAGTCAAAAAACGCATGTTCAAGCAACACGTGTAGCTTTGAGATTTTATTAAGGCGGGATCCCTGTGGCGAACAGTTCCCAAATATTTACTTCATAGACAATCGGTTTGTTCAATAAGAAAATCATGCTGGGAGAGTTTTATTAGGCTAGTGCGGCTTCTGTGTTCGGTTGCGTAATGTCATATTCCTTTGTGATGTGCGATATGGTAGACCTGTGTTTTACGACAGGCTTTACCTGGAAGTTATAAACGGGGTTGATCCAGATTGATAGTTTATTATTTTAACACACTATTTACTTGATCATTTTGTTATCAAGTTAACGTCCAATATCTTAATTGGGTTAATTAGAATTATCGATATATTTCAAGTATAGTAGCAATCTTCTTCACATCTTTGTTTAAATCGCCTTTTCTAAAGCACAATTGTGAAATATTGGACTGGGCTCGGATAAAAAAAATTAATATTATAACCAAACCCATATTAGCCCTTATCATGCCGTGATACCGTCTGCTTTTAAATTATCGTCTGCAATTTTTTTAAAATTTAGATGTGTACATTTTGTATGTAAAGAAACCTAAAAACACTTCCAACAGTCTGATTCAAGATCAGGCGCCATGTTACGCGGCTTCTGATCTAGATCAAAGCTGTTTGCAAAAACGACATGAAGTCTCGATCAGCAGGCAAAGTGTTAAGCAGTTACTGAAATTGATCGCTTGACTGCTGTATATGGGACATAAGTAAAGCAGAAAGAAAAGTAGAATACACATGTAACTTTGTTCTTCCTTTTCTTTAAAACTTTATCACGCTCACATCTCACAATCCCTTACAGATACAGAGCTTTATTCGGCATAAAATAGCATAAGTATATTCATAGCCATCAATAAACATGTACAATTCAATATACATACATTCATTGTACGTAAATGAACGGACATGGAAAATTAAGTTTCGTAAACAAACTTTACAGAGAAGTGTAATCTATAAACTGACAAGAGTTCACATTATTTAATAGATATTATTATGTATTCCATGCAACTCTTAATGTTCCCTCTGATTAGAGTCTGCACTGTTTGTATAGAGCACATGTGTTCTGTTCACAGGTATGCATTTCTCTTAATATGAAATCTCATTGACCTAGTTGTTCTTATCTGTTGCTGGAAGGCTATTCCACATGACCATCACTGGTAATGAAATTCCCAAGATATGACCAACAATTTTTGTCGTCTGCTTTTTTTTATTTCTCAATTAAAACTTACCCAAATCTCCCCTTAACACCAGTTTCCAATTAATGCGTTTACACTGATGACTTTTATGGGTTGCTGTTAATGACTAACAATAATAATAATAATAAGAAGAAGAATAATGGGACAGTGCAGACCCTGATCGGTCGACTCTAGACTTTTTCACTTTGTATTCTTTAATGGTTCATTGTTTACACATAACAAATATACTCGTCTCTATTGTTGAATATGTTCGAGTTATATGACTAAAGTAATATAGTAGCAAACAGTTTGGAGTTCAGTTTCGTTTCAAACCTTATCATTCTGAAATGTCGTATGCTTAAAATATTTCGGGTCGGAAGCAGCAAAATTTAATTTCGGATCTTAATTAAACTTGATAACATATTCCAAATCAGACGCCGCGTTACGTGGTCTCTGTTCCGCTGGTCTAGATACAAGCTTGTGCAACTGTAAGCCAAGTCGCTATAAACCACGACAACGCGGCTTCTGATCTGGAGCCAAGCTGTTTGCAAATATTGCCCATGTCGCCCTTAGGAGTTACACTGCGGCTGAGCTGGATTCAAGCTATTCATATAAAATCTGATCTCTTTTGCGGTACCCTCTCTTTTGTACATTGCCTGTAAAAAACATGTGATTTAAGGTGCTGGGTGCATATATAGTCTGCGGGTACAATATACATTGCAATTGGTATCCCGCAGAGCGAAAGCCATATGTGATATCGCTGCTTATGTAACGGCGCACAGTGCCCTATGTCGCGGTAAAGCACGGTTGTTGTTAATAGGTCACCAATTACTGATTATTACGTACCGTCTTGAGGCCATACTTTGGGGGCTTTTTATGCTTGTTTTCTGAACTATTTGCTGCTAATAGTGCAGATCTAGAATAGAGAGCTCTTGAATGAGATTCTGATCTGATTCGTGCCGCTAATACTTGAAAAAGGCGTTAAGGCAGTACAAATAGGTAGATAGATAGAAAGAATGTAGTCAGGAGATTGTGGTTTCCAGCGCACATTTGATCACATAGGCGATTTTTGTGAGGAAGAAGACGCCGGCCAAGCATAATTAGTTGATACCTGTACTATACTGGACAAGTATCTCCTTCCGAACTTCGGTGATGTTACTACGACATATGTTTTATTTTCTTTGTACAAGTGTACTTTCAACAAGTACACTGTTTACAGAAATATGTTTGCGTGACTAGAGCACACACATACGCTTTCATCAGTTAGGGGCCCTTGAAATGGGTCTACACGTTTTACTTGGTGTCAAGTGTACTTTCAACAAGTGCACTGTTTTCAAAGGACACACGGCACCTAATGTTTCGGATTATAGAGGATGATGGAAATCGTAGCAAAATGCTATTTTTCAAAGACTGTCAACAGTGTTCCGGATACGAAATTCATTAATGTCTTGGTGTGTGGTGCTTGACCAAACATTAATAAAGACTTGTAGAAGTCTTATTTTTGTATCGAGATGTGAAAATAAATAGAGATTGTGGTGGAATTACTAAGGCCGGTGTGGATCAGGCTAGAATCAACTTAAAGGGACGAAAATTGCATCATCACGCCACTTTTCAAATCCACTTTTTTAAGTGGCTTATACGCATAAATTTATAGAGTTACTGTGTTTTTCAGTATACGATTGAATTTAATCCATTTCGTGAAGAGGGTTATATTTTCATGAGAGGTTTCGCCCCTGGAAACTGTACACCTATATGTAGTGGTTCCCTACTGTGATAATTGGTATCAATACACACATCCTTATCAGAGAATGTTCATTGCAAACCAATTAACACAGCTGGGTAGTTGTTAGATGTAGATAACGATCAGTGAACCTGAAGTTGCAATTAACCCTTATCCTGCGGATCGCGAGTTGACATTGTTCTGAATTTCTCTGTCTGTCTCTCTCTCTCTATCGCTCTCTCGCTCTTTCTCTTTCGCAAGATAGAGAGTGCGAGAGAACTGGAGAAAATAGAGTGAGAATAAAGGCAAAGACAGAGAGACAGAGATATGACGAGGATGACAGAAAATAGCAAAAAGAAAGAAGAGCCTTCATTCCCTTTGCTATATTTCTCTTACCTTTGTCATGTCTCTCTTTTTCTATGTCTCGGACCCTCTCTCTATTATATCTCTTCTCTCTCGCTGTCTAGTCTAGACTCTGTAAAAAATTCACGAGACTATAAACGATATATCACAACAGATCCAAATCACATCGCGAGATATTTAGGGCCCTTTGATCTGGGTCTACCCGTTTTACTTGGTGTCAAGTGTACTTTCAACAAGTGCACTGTTTACAAAGGACACATATATACGTGACGAGTGTTCCAAGAGTTAAAATGCACACACACTGTCATGGTAAATGCTATTAAAGACTGTCATAGGGTTCAGGATTCGAAATTCAATAATGTTTTGGTGTGTGGTGCTTGACAAAACATTAATAAAGACTTCTAGAGGTGTTTTTTCGAGATGTGGAAATAAATGAGGTTTGTGGTGGAATAACTAGGGCCGGTGCGGATCAGGCAAGAATCGGCTCAAATGGACGAAAATTGCAGCATCACGCCACTTTTCAAAGATTGTCAAATGTTACCGGTGAAGAAAGTCTTTAATTTTTTAGTGTGTGTTGCTTAACAAAACATTTATAAAGAGTTGTAGGCGGGCTTTGTGGTCGAGATGTGAAAATAAATGGGGTTGTGGTTAGTTGTGGTGGATTAACATCTCGTTTGAATGGGATGTACACGGACATATAAAATGTGCTACGAAGGTAATGTCTGTTTATATTTCCACATTATCACTTCCATTTCGTGTGATTTAACCCTTTTTAAGAGGGGGGGAAAAAAATAAAAAATTTTTTTTTTTTTTTTTTCAATTTTATTTTCAATTTTTTTTTTTTTTTTTTTGTATAATCTGAACTTATATCACCTTATAATAACATAATTAATAGATATTTCAAGGTTTGTGGCTGTAAACTACCCCTACAGTTGATTTTTGATGGGGTTTTGGGTAATTCCGGGGTTTGTGGGGTTTGTGGGGTTTTGGGTAATTCGTTCCACCGCTGTAACATTTTGTTTCCATTGCAGACAGCTAGGAGCTATATCAGACGCCGGGTTACCCGGAGTCGGTTCAGGCTCCAAACTGTTTGCGATTTTGATTATGATAGTCATCAATAATTGCCATATTACTGCAATGCAATTGTGTTTCGTTTGCGTTTAACCCTTTCACCGCCAAATTATTTTTGAGTTTCTTACCCCTACACCGTTATTGTGTCGTCTGCTTCAATATTATTGTGTGCAATATCATTTCAAAGTTAGAATTAAGAGACTATGACATAAGAGATATCGAAACGGGTGTCAAACAGTTTTGATCCTGAGCAGACGCCGCGTATAGCGGCGTCTGATCAGGATCAAAACTGTTTGCAAATTCGACTTTATGCGATCATGGCGGTGAAAGGGTTAAACGAGAAAGAATAATATCTTCTCCACTGTATTGTTTTATCTCAACAACCCAGTTTTGTCGTGATTGCATACATCTTGGAATATTACCAGGATGGCAGGAATCATTTGCATATAAATTTCTGTCAACTTACAGAAGTAATTTATTTTGGTTGCAGACATAACGACGGATGAAAGGTGATCGATAGCAAAATTAATGAAAGGGAAGTTCTGCAAACATATACGTTTCTTTACTAATGGCCACCCTGAAACTTCACATAGAAACATCTTGTTTTTAGTTACTTCTATTCCATTTGATCTATTCTGGGAGCTTTTTGTTTTTTGTATGTTTGTTGTTGTTTTTTGAGTTTTTTTTTTAAAGAAGCACAATGACACATACGAGTAGTTTAGCGCTCTGATCAGGGTTTAAACTCTTACAACATGGCCAGGTTTCACTTCAAATGTTCGCCGTTTTAGGGGTACATTTCGTCGCTATGTTTCAATGGGTTAACTGGAAACCGCATACACCGAATACATGACTCGGTACTACATATTTGTTGCACTTAAATTTTCTTCTCCATTGAATATGCATTTAAATTAAGCAGACAGGTGACTGATTCAAGCACGACTTTAAATAAGCAGATTACTCGAATATAAATTTTAGTATTTCCATTGTCGCGTATTAACTCTTTCAATGCCAATGGGGCGAAAGTGCGACTTTGCAAACAGTTTGGATCCTGATCAGACGCCGCGTGACGCGGCGTCTGATCATGACCCAAACTATTTGAAAATAATGTCAATGTTTCTACATTTACATTATTAAAAGGCTTAAATCTGACTTTTAAAAAAGAAAATAATACTGCAGACGACATTACCTTTGCAGACGATATTTTGGCGGTAAGAGTATAAAATAACATTTGGCAATGATAAAAACTTCACGACTGCCAGAACAGATTCTTTAACTCATTGAGCCCTAGTGACGCATATATGCGTCTTTTACCAAATGTGTACCTGTGAAGAGTACGCTTGTCCTATGCAAACAGTGAAGTCCCTGATCAGAGGGCTCCTGCAGGAGCCCTCTGATCAAGGACTTCATTGTTTGGCATTTTGCAATTTATTACAAAAAAACCCAACTCTAAATAGCCTAAAATGGACCAGCCTTTATTGCAAAATGGAATTTTCCATTAGAAGTTCCAGGGCATAATGAGTTAATTGATTCAACCTGAAAGCTTATGTTCGATCTTGTTCCAAACGACAACAATCTTGGGGATGTTAAAATATAGGCGGTTCAACGTGATGGATCTGCCTGAAACAAAATTCGACTTTGCCAACAGTTTGGCGTCTTATCAGGACCAACACTGTTTGAAACTCATATTAATATTTCAACACTGCCCAAAATGTTAAAGAGCATGCTTATAAATCCCTAGTTCGTCCCAAATTAGAGTTCTCTTCAACGGTCAGGGATCCCTATCATAGAAACAAAATAGACCAAATAGAAAAAGTACAACGTAGAGCCGCCATATTTGTCTGTAACAGTTACCAAAACACTATATCAGTATCTAACACGCTAGAAAATCATGGCTGGTCAACACTTGAAACTCGTAGGACAAGAGCCCGCCTGATAATGTTCTATAAGATAGTTAACCACATTGTCACCATTCATCCAGGAACAAATACAGTGGAGACTCTGTTATTCTTTCCCGTTTAAACGCAAACGTACGCAAACGCAAAACACTAAAACGTAGAAAAGAACAACTTTTTGACAATTCTGATAATTCATCTTTATCTTGGTGGGAAACAGTTTGGAGCCTGATCAGAAGCCGGGTTACCCGGCGTCTGATCTGGCTCCAAACTGTTTGCAGTGAAAATAATAGTTTTAGCGTAAACGCGTTTATTGGGAAAGAATAACACATTCTCCACTGTAGCTTTACATCAACTGACTCCAGAACAAGATTTTACACATAGTACAGCTTTCGACCAATCAGGTCATCTAAAGATGCATATGAGTCAATATTTTTTTATGTAACAATTCTGATGTCAAGGATGAGATTATTTTTATATTATCTCTGAGGTTAATGGCTTACATTATAGCACCATGCATGTCTATACTGTGTAAATATGTTACAGAAGGAGCTTAAATGTACCCATCGAGGTGTGGTGAATATTTAACACCATTGCAAAACTATTTCCTTGATGTACCAATCCTTTAAACAAGTACAATGTCATTAAATGAATGAAAACAATTTTATTAGGTGTTTCATCACAATGAATAGCATCTAATAGATTTCCTTAATAGTAAATTTTGCAAATTATATCAGACGATTTTATTCTCCAATCATGTACGGTTTGCGCATAAAATAACTGTCATAATTGACATTTTGTGTTCACACTTACAAAATATTCAGAACTTGAATATGATTCCTCTGATATTCCATGATGTAGTATAATACATACATTCATGTAAAGCAAACGTTGCACTAAACTGCCATAGCCTGTGAATTATATTTGCTAAAAAGAAGATAGTTACATCAAGGAATCTGCAGCTACAGTAATGTTACATTAAGGAAAATACAAAGATATATCAAATGTCAAAAGTTTGATAAACATGAACAAACTGTAATCAAAACAATTAAACATTTTAGAACTATTCACAGGGCTTAGCCATTGCTTACTTAGTATCAAAACTTGGGTTGTTTGAAAGTTATTCCTTATTATTAGCGACTGGCTGTTACAGTAAAGAAGCAAATATGTTACATTAAGCAAATATATGACTATTCTAATACATAAAGCTTAAAGAAGAGTTTGACTGCCAACTTAGTATACATCTAGTCTCTTCAAGTATAAATACTTTACTATGACATTCATTTCGGGAACTAAAAGACCTATGCAACTATCATTTTACAGTCCCGTTTCATATGATTACTGCAAGGATCACAATATCATTGTGTACTTGATTTGCCAAGTTCTAAATGAAAACGGATGCATGATATATTCAACAATGAGCAGAATACATGGACTAGGATTTCCTATCTAGTTTGCACTTATTTTTAAGGGCTTGGGTTTACTGTAGCTTATATGAAGAAAAAAATAGTGTAAATGTGTTACAGAAAATAAATAGAGATATTAGTTCTTTGCTGTAACACAAAGTAGGCTCTTAATAAAAGGCTTACAATACAAAATTCATGCCATATTTTTAGTTTCTTGTCAAAATAAATGGAAAAGTTTATTCAATTACTAATCGAACATAAAATGAAAATATTGAACTGTTTTGCAATTTATATTCCTTTATGTAACAATGTTATTTTCCTTTATGTAACGATGTATTTTCCTTGATGTAACAGCTAAGGAAATTAGCAAAGTTTTAGGAAGAATTTAAAATGATTTTCATAATAATAACTGTTGAAATAATGCCTACCAACTTCAAAAAACGAATTTTCAAATTCTATATAAACCTGCCTATTCTATTAAAATCTTACAGCTGTTTTCCTTAATGTAACGAAATACCTCCTTGGTGTAACACACATTTAAGAGGATTTGTCCTGTGGCTAATACTAGTAAGCAAAAGCAGCTCATGTTTTCTTTCATCCCTTTCTCCCCCTAATAAAAAGCATTCTTTTCAATGTAAAATACCTGTATACTTGAAAGATTTTTTCTTTTATTGATTTTTGGTCACTGGTTTCCTTGAAATAACGGTTTCTGGTCCTTGATGTAACAACATCACTGTTACATCAAGGATAGTTACATCAAGGATGTATTTCACCTAAATGACCTTTTAACCTCATTAATTTCCGCTAAATACTGGAACTACATGACACGATTTACCATAGCTCAAATTCATACATTTGGTGCAAAAAGAGAATAATGATTATTGCAGTCAAAGGCATAATAATACATCGTAACATCAAGGAAGTGTTTAAAATGTATGGTACTAGTCTCGGCACTAAAATTGTCAGTGATTCCCTATTTCAAATCACGCGCTTAAAACTTCTTTCCGCCATTGGTGCCTCAATGTTCACTCTTCAAAATGGAGATGTTTTGCTATAAATATCTAAGGAAAGCAACTCTGTACTTAACTCGAATTGGAAATTGTTACATCACTGAATAGGATCCAGGGACAGTGATTAACGATGAAAAAAGGTATTGAAACTGAGGAATTCACACAATTTTATTGTTTATATGAAGACAGATATAGTTAAAGTAACCTATATTGGCACACTACTGAAATATTTCAGATATTTCACAGAAAGTCAATAGATTAAATCAATAATAACTATTTTAGAGACACTGCAAAACTGACTTTTCTTCTGTTTCAATGTCAAATAATTAAAAGATTCTGCATATCTCTTGCTCTTTTTTTGATAAAATGTGAATATAAACACGTTAATATTAGCTTAAGATAACAATTATCCCTTTTCCGAGTATGGTCTTTCAAAAAATTTACAAGGACATGATTTTGTTACATAAAAAAATATTGACTCATATAAGTTTTCGTTTTTATCCTAGAAGGTTCCCACAATGGAACTTACTACCAGTCACAGCCCAAATGTTGGTAACTGTCATTGACTTCATGACAATTGTCACCATACATGTATAGTAGATCTGATCTAAACTACTATTTTGTTTTTATTTTGTTATTATTTCACTGTATATTTATCACTTTCACATTTGTAAATAATAATTTATGATACAGCGCCTTCTCATAATCATCATTCTTGATGGAGAGAAGTATCAAGAAGAAATATTTACAATTGCCTCATTCAAATCCATTGAAAAAATGCAGTTCATTTCGTGTAAGCGCTATTTCTGGAGAGGGCGGGACTTGTAGATAAGTTTTGAAGAGGAGGTGGAGCATGTGCATTTTTCATTCGCGAATTAATCTTTGGAACTTAAACAGCAAACATTTGGCGGATTTTTCAGAATATGTTCTTAACCGATATATGCCTTCCTATTAGCGGAAACTTTGATTCCCGACTAAAATTCTTCTTTATTAATGATATAAATTGCAAGAAAATTGATACACCTTATAAACAGCATACGTCTGCATCTTTTATGACAATAAAAATCGATACATTTATCCTACTTTTAAATGACGTCACTTCCAAATGACGTCATATCGGAATTTTCGCGCCAAACTGTAAAGTTGTTTTCCTAAGAATGTAAACAATGGAACTTATGTTTTTGCTTTCGAATGAAATGTACACAGCTTCAGTAATTCGGTCATGGTTGTTCCTTTTAGGGTACACATTATTCGTGTTATCAACCTCTAATATGGACTAAACATACATGCGTACTTACAAAACGTTTATTTAATATTAGAAATTACAGCAAATATATTGTAAATATAAGAAATGAACTGATTGTTTTCGGCGTTCAAGCGAAATAAACGACAGAAAATTATCACCATGAAACGCGCTAGTATTTGCTGATAATTTTCTGTCCATTATTTCGCTTGAACGCCGAAAAAATCAGTTCATTTCTTAAGAAGAAAAGCCTTAAATCTGACTTGAAAGACAATACTGTAGATGACATTACCTTAGCAGACGATAGGTTGTCGTAAGAAGGTAAAAGCAGACGATATAACGTTGCAGTTGAAAAGGTTAAACAGTCACCTAACCTCACAACTGCAAGAACAGATAATTGAATTGATTCAGCCTGAAAAAATGTGTTCGATCTTGTAATGAACGACAACATTCTTGGGGATGTTTATAGAGGATCCAGCGTGGTGGATCTGCCTGATGTGAGATGTCGACAGTGCTGAGGGTAACTAATGGCGCCTTTTCCATGGCCGAATCCTGAGTTGGCTGCTGCATGTCACTGTACTCGGATCAACCAATGGGTGGCCTGATTTGTGGCCGCTTAATACATTTTCAGCTTATTTTGTTTCAGCTCTATTTACATGTGCATGTACCTAGTTGACGAATGGCAAACCTGTTGTATGTAATAGCCATATTTTACTCTTAGCTTGTTAGTCGTTTATAGTTCGAAAAAATAAAAGTGTTCTCTTTTCAAATGCATCTTACTAGCTTTAAATGAGATCAACACATATGACTGTTTCACCAATGACCTGGCCATAACAGCCGATGACTTTTGTTGTAAATAAAATAGCTATGCATAAATTATAATAAAAGTTAATATAAAGTTTAGATTAGCCCGGGCAGATTAGGTTTTGAATCTATGGACTGTAGCTAATTAGTATATTATACAGGAAGTGTCATGAAATAATTGAAACACAATTATTGAATTAATTGTAAGTTGGTATGTCCTTAAGTCTGAAAAAACCTTGGCCAAGTGCTGCCTATTATGTTAGTATAGTATACATTCTTGCCAAAACCAGTTTCAACCGTAATATGACCCATTTGGCCTCCTACACGACACAGCATATCCGCAAGTTCCACAGTAGCGAATATGTTATTATTTCCCAATACACGCATTTAGGCTAAGAGATATTTTTTCCATTGCAAACAATTCGGAGTCAGATCAGACGCCGCCGGGTAACCCGGCGTCTGATCAGGCTCCAAATTGTTTGCCCCTCAGATTAAAATAAATCGATATCAATTTGATAAAAAAGAGTATTTTTCTACGTTTAAGTGCAATGTGTTTGCATTTTGAATGCTTTTAAAACGGAAAAGAATAGCGTGTATTTCACTGTAAAGGATATAGATTTATTCAAAACGGGTCCCCTGGAAATTGGGCCTTTATTAGAGTTTATATTATTTTGCCTGGTTGGACAGATAATCAGTAAATTGACCAAGATAAATGGTGAAATAATTGTATTCAATGCTTTGATGTCGTCCACTTTTCAAGATCAAATTGTCTACATCTCTCTTCACTTTTTCTCATACAATGTAGCCTCATACAATGCGCTGCTTCCTCTCGCTGAGGTGCTAATTCAACCCATTACTCCATAAATACGCTAGTGTAAGCGTTTAATTTAAATTTCCAATGAGGACATTTGTTCTACTTAATACAGTCATAAACCTACCCCTTCAGAAATATTCATATGTGCTAGCAAATACTTTACTTAAAACAGGCTGAAAGTAATTCGGAATGCTCCTTATTGAGTACTCGACTTTACTATTTTAATGCTTTTTAACAGCCACCTGTCTCTAATAATAAACCTAGGCTATGGGGTTGATATTTATATCGAAATTACAGAAATTAAGACAAATTTGTACAACTATTTTTATACAAATAATCAAAACTCAAAACAAGCATTAGGCAAGAATTTACGAAACATATTGCCGGCATAAAAATTGAAAATCCAATATAACGTTTCTGATAGAAATATGTCACTTTCAATTTACATTGTATCTATACTTGGTGTACCATATCTATCAAATATGCAAAACAATTCCGACAATAAAACCAAAATCACGACAATAAATGACATGAGATGAATACATTGGGTGAGTGTTATTATTTCCAAATATATATCACTGCCATTATGACGTAATAATTCGTCTTGCACAGTCGCTGCAATATCATTGTCTACTTATAGATTGCGCCTGAATTTAATTATAACATTTGGCATTATATGCGAAATTGAAATTAAGTATTTCGCAATCTATGTTTACTCTAGATGTCATACATTTATCAAATATGCAATAAGTCGTCAAATTATTTCAATGAAAGCACGAAATGACTAAAATAAACACATGTCACTTGATAACCAATTCTAATTTTCACACAGGAAACATGAATAGTTCATGTCAGTATTATGTTGCGGAGTACCACAGTTTAGTATAGAAGACTTTTTTCTTTCCCATTTAAAAGCACCCGAAAATATGTCGTAATTAAGAAATGTCTAACGATTCACTTTAATCTGAGTGGCACACTGTTTGGAGACTGATCTGACGCCTTTTTTCCCGGTGTCTGATTTGGCTCCAAACTCTATGCAGTGGTCATACATGTACTTGTTATAGCATAAACGCATTTGTTGAGAAGGAATAACATCTTCTGCACGGTATCCTCTATTTGTTTATCTTTATGTGCTGTCATCACAATCATAGGTGTCCGGCTCAAGAAATTAAGAAATGATATATACGGTCCAATTATGATGTTTATTTCACCATTCAACCAACGACACAGCCTCAAATCTCATTTCAACAGAAAATGTCCTTGGGATTTATAAGTAGCGTCAATCCCCCCCCCCCCCCCCCGATCAAGCCTCTATTTGAATTGACGAGATTTGCTGTTTGATCCCTGTGCTGATTGGTTGAGAGGATGGACCCGACCAACCAACGTTCATGTCAAGCATCTAGACGATTGTTTTCGATCGACACCGTTGGATACTAATTTACATATTGAAATCGTACATTTTAATTTTGAGGCTGTGTCGTTGGTTGAATATTGAAATAAACATAAGAATTGGACCTTATATATCATTTCTTAAAGCAACGAGCAGACAACCGGGCCGATACAGCTCGCGGATAAGATTTGAATGTCTTAGTGGAGTTGAGACCCGGGCCATAGGTTTTCCGATCTCGGAAAAAACGGGTGTATTTTCAGAAATTGGACTCTCGTACTCGCTGAAAACAGAAGTTATAGTGCAATATTTGGTATCAATGTGAAGCAAAATCATTTCTCTTTCTACCGTAACCGTGTTTATTTGGAAGTTCTGCATGATTAGCGAAAAATGTACGATAGACTCGTCCCGGTCAGAGTCGCCCTGTCCGTGAAGTTATATACCTTCTCTTATATATGATAGATCTAGCACTACAGTAGACAAAATATATATTTTTTTTTTTAGCCGGACACCTTTGATCACAATCAACTAGGCCTATCTGAAATGCAATGACTTTATAAGGTGTTTACAAATTGCAATATTGTCACCACTATTAGGAACTGAAACTTACCTGCTGTGTACTGTAGTTAGTTTATTCTTCTATTATTTGAAACTGATTTCACATATCTAAGCTGTCTATTTATTGATTTCTCCTATTGCAAATATTTGTTAATTAAACAGAGAACACAGTGCAATAAAAGGAAGACAATCAACTTGTTGAATGCAAGAAACACTTTTACCGGAGTTGCAATATATTTGAAGCCTATTCAGGTGCTGAGTTTCTCGGTTTGTGGTCTAACTCCGAACAGTTTAAAATAGTAATCTTTTATTGTATTTACAGTTGGGTCACATCCAAAGCCATTGACCAAAAGTATCGGAGAAGATTTTGAGAATGTTCCCCCAAGGACGAAGGGCGGTAGATAATGGTTACCAACTATCCTATATTGTAGTAAGGACACTGGTAAGATGTAGCTGTTGTATTGTGGTTTACACTGTTTGATGTTGTCCCATATATTTAATGTTCGTACATTTGACTACTTTGGCCTAAATGTAAATTAGAATGGTTAAAAGTTCATTTGCACAACTAGTAATATTCACGTTGTGATTGATAGATCTCACCCAAGGGAGAACACTGTACATCAATTATATAGAATGTGCTTGCGAGTTATTCTAGATGATATGTTTTTTTCAATCCACAAGTTAAGGCCCTTTAAATGATAATTTATTCACACGTATTTAGGTCCTGTAGATGATATTATGTGCCGAAGTTCTGGCCTTTGTAGATTTCGACAATAATTGCCTTTAGGATTTTTATATCGTTTCACTTTCAATGCCATGGCAAGCAAAGTTCAGCATTGGTTTTAATTCTTTAAACACCAATTAAAAAAGATTTGGCAGAGGAAATTCCTGTAATGTTTGGTTGAAATTGGTCAAGCAATACAGGAGGAGATGTCATGTGCAAAATAAGTGAACGGACGGATAGTGAAACAGACGTACGACGGACGGTCAGCGGTGACAAGATCTCACTTTGAGCCTTCGGCTCAGGCCAGCTAAATGATATTATTTAAACATGTAACAACTGAGAGGGTATACTGAAGTAAAGTATATGTTACATATATTCGGTCGCTAATAGGTAATCCTACAGGAAAGTGGTAGCTAAACCTCGTCAGTGCCAACCTCGAAAACACTTACATATCAGGCAACATTTACGGATCTTTATCAGAAATTCAAAATTCAGAACAATCATTAAGAAAGAATTTACAAAATTCATTGCCTGCTTAAAAATTGAAACTCCAACCATAATGTATCTGTTTAGGTTTTGTTTTTTTCAATTTACATTGTATTTACACTGGTTGCTACATATCAAATATGCAAAACAAATCCCGACACTTAAAGAAAAATCACGACAATGACTGGTTTGATATAGCGGTTGTGCGTTATTATTTCTAGATGAACTTATTTATGGTAACCCTTTACTTCCATTATGACGTAATAGCTCATCTCATTCGCTGCAATATTATAATCCGCCTATTTTCCTTACAGTGTCTGCTTTGCTTTTACTTATAAAATATGTTGTCATCTTATAAGCAAAGGATCAAAACTGTTTGCAAAATTTTAATGTCAATTTTGTCGGCATGGACAGTAAAAGGGTTAAACTATATCATAAACAGTGTAAACCAGTAACTCGGTTATACTTGTTCGCCATTCAGCTTTTAAAGAAATGTCAACCTTTTAAATAGGCTATTAATCTACATTGTATATGTATCACACTGAGTTTCCGTTTAGTTTCGCTTAAGAGGGAATGAGTAAGGTATTTCACTATATATGTATAAAACTAGATGCCATACATTTTATCAAATATGCAATAAATCGTCAAACAGTTCTAATGAAAGCAAGTAATGACTATATGAGATACTTATATTGCTTATATCACGTACCACTAGAAGCAATTCTAATGTTCAAACAAGAACATGCATATTTCATGCTCGGTAATGATTGTATATTTTATGCTGTCGAGTACCAAAGTTTAAATACAGAAAACGTTTTCTTTCCAATTTGAAAGCAAACGAAACAACTGTCATTATTTAGAACTATCTTACGATTCATTTTAATCTGAGTGACAAATAACATCATGGTGTCTGATTTGGTTCCAAACTGTATCTAGTGGTCATTATTGATTACGCATAAACGCATTTATTTGGGAAAACTGACATCTTCTGCACTTTATCCTCGTGTGTCTATCTTTATTTGCTGGCAATGACTTTATATGGTAGTTTACAAATTGCAATATAGTCACCACTAATAAGAACTGAAACTTACCTGCTGTGTTCTGTAGTTAGTTTATTCTTCTATTTGAAACTGATTACACATAATAATAAACAATTATCCTATAATTTGTAAACTGTCTATTTATTGATAAATCCGAAGTACAAATTATTATATTTGTTGTTAAACGTCAAAATGTGGAGACAATAGTATATTTTTTGCAATAAAAAGTAGTTTCACAGCGGGACGTCCGTTATTCTTAAACGAAGCTACAGTGGAGAATCTGTTATTCTTTCCCGTTTAAACGCAAACGTACGCAAACGCAAAGCACTAAAACGTAGAAAGTACAACTTTTGGACAATTCTGATAATTCTTATTTATCTTGGTGGCAAACAGTTTGGAGCCTGATCAGACGCCGGGTTACCCGGCGTCTGATCTGGCTCCAAACTGTTTGCACGGCAAATAATAGTTTTAGCGTAAACGCGTTTATTGGGAAAGAATAACAGATTCTCCACTGTAGATGTGATACGTAAAAGGAAGACTATCAACGCTTGTCAGACAAAAACACTATTACCGGAGTTGCAAAACAATTGAAGCCTGTTCAGACGCCGAGTTTCTTGGCGTTTGGCCTGACTCCGAACAGTTTGAAATTTATTTTTGCGAACAGTCAACCCCAATGACCCAAGGCATGAGGAAAGAGTTTGAGAAAGTTTTTTTCCCCTAGACCGAATGTTCGAAAATAATGGCTATTAACTATCCTATATTGCAGTACATACACTGGTTAGATGTAGCTATTTGACTGTGGTATACACTGTTTGTTGTTGTCCAATATATTTATTGTGTGTGCATTTGACTACTACGGCCGTAATGCAAATTCCAATGTAGTATGGTAAGACGTATATTTTGCAGAGCATGTAACATTCACTCTGTGATTGATGGAACACCCCAGGGGAGATAACAGTACATCAATTACAAAGAAAATGTTTGCGAGTTATCCTAGAATCTGTCAAACCATGAGTTAAGGCGCTTTTAATGAACATTTATTCACACGCAACGTATACTTTTTCTACAATTGCTAACACAAAACGAGTATAATTATGATATTATATATTTTTATCTGTACGTTCGCTGGTATTGCATGCAGGTATAAACAATGGTGTTACAGTGAAAAGTGTAAAATAATGCTCCCTTTTAAAGACATCTTCTGACGACCTTTTGGTCATAACACCTAACCAGCTATCAAAGCATGCCGCCACGTGCAAGTTTTGTCCTTTACTGCTATCTTGTCTAGGGATATACCCACCAAAGCGTTTCATGTGAAGCCCGTACCTTAAATTTGTTAGTTAGGTTAGTAAAACCCATTGAAAAAACCCTTGAATGTGAGTATTTGAGGGCCTCTCTAGACAACATGAATTTAGTTACCTGTAATTTCACACCAACTGAGATTGGTATACCCGGTGAAAGCTTGTGATTCATGAATTTTCTCGCCTATCGAATACATTGGGGGTCCCTCAATGAACTGAAAGTCTTTAAAGGAAGCTAAACGCAAACACAATGTAGTAAAACCTAGAAAATGCCGCGTTTTGGTTTATTTATTTTGCGTTACATGGCTTATCATCAGGGTTTGGGTTGTTTGCTATGGCTATGAAATATTCTGCTGTATGGGTAAAAAATTGCGCTGTCCTGAGAGAATCCTTGTAAATCTATGATGAAATATTCCATCAAGCACATAGGGAGAGTGTATTGCAATATCCATGCATAAATTAGTTAAAACAAACTTTCTGAGTGTCACATCAATAAATTATACGGGAACCAAATCGTAAGGCTGAATCTGGGTGGTTGCTATTGATTTTCATTTTTCATAATATGAATATAGTAGTTTCAGTGTAATTCAGAGTACTTTGTACTCTGTCAATCAGATTAACCCTTTCCTCCCTGAAACCTCAAATGGACAGTTCTAGTTTTCAATTTAGTTCATTATATGTACAGTATAGACCCTGATCAGAGGGCTCCTGAAGGAGCCCTCCGACCAGGGTATACACTGTTTGCATAGGACAAGTGAACTCCTCACAGGTACACTGTTTGCGAAGAACGCTTATATGCGTGACTAGGGCTAAAAGAGAATTGTTTCCTTGGTGTAGAAACAAGTCCCAGAGAAAAAGTACCAAAGTATTTTGACGTAATACAAGTGTTCCAGTGAATACATATAAATACAAGACATATATATTGCCATATGTATGTTTCCCCAGAAGTGGTTTATGTAGAAAGTGAGGACTGAAGTGACATGCCTCTGTTTTAGCCCAATCCTCTGTCAAAAGGTAGCAGTACACGACTCATGTCATGGTATATTTCTTACCGAACACAGGAACCCTTGTATTGTCTGTATTTTAACCCATTTACACCCAGTTGATTTCTCCATGTTTTATATATTGATATATTGGATTAGTCCATTTTTTATCAGAGGGATGCCTGGTCAAAATTTTCATTTTCAATTTATTTTATCTTGCAATTTCTATCAGCAAACAGTGTAGACTCTGACCAGACGCCGCATACTGCGGCGTCTGATCAGAGTCTACACTGTTTGCATATGTCCAATATATGGGATCGTGGGCACAAATAGGTTAATTTAGTTGCGAATAAATGTTTCTTAGAGGAAATATTGAGTGGCATCTGTGTAGGGTATGCAACTTGAAATTTTGTTTACCTTTAAGATGACATGGTTTATATTAAAGTATATAAGATCATGTTTGTTGCTATGTATCCTTAGACAACTGTTACCTAAGTCATGATACAGTCGAAACATAAACCCATCTATGCTTGGATATTGCAACGAATGTCTTTGTGTGTTTAACCCATTTGTGCCCACGATCCCATGGGACATAGGCAACCAGTGTTTACTCTGATCAGACGCCGCATTATGCGGCGTCTGATCAGAGTAAACACTGTTTGCTGATTGGAATTTCAATATAAAACAAAATGAAAATGAAAGTTTTGACCAGGCATACCTTTGATAAAAATTGGACTTATCCAATATATAAACATGGAAGAATCCTCTGGGTAGAAATGGGTTAATGGAAGATTTCATCATAGCTATACAAGAGTGCTCTAAATCCACGACGGTACATTATATATACAGCAGAACGTTCCATATACAAAGCACACAGTGTATAATCTGGTGAGACGCCGCGTTACACTGCGTATCATCGAGGTCTACACTATTTGTCAGTGTTATTTTAACAGACGTTAGACTTAAATGGGTTAAAACTAAGTTCAGGTAGAGAGTGTACATGCTTTTAAATAATCTGCTCAGTATAAGCTGCGCGTCTTTGGTCGGATAATTAAATAACCTATTTGTGCCTAGTCCCCGTCCCATAAACCGGATACAGTGTTCCCTCCCTTATTTCTAACCCATTCTGTGCTGCAATATAGCGTTTGCTTAAATATGCCGTCGGCTGTTTTTTCTCAAAGTAATATATAAGTGGATATTTTGACAGAAAAAAATATAACTACGAGTGACAAACAGCTGGACACCTGATCTGATCTGTATTCAAGCTGTTTGCAAATGTAAGTCAAGTCTTCATTTTACTTCCCTATAACAGCTCCCTTCGAACAACGTACTCAATGTTTGTCTCCTAGAATGGGAGCACTTTATAGGCAAACAGTGCAGAATAGACAAGACGCTACTTTATAGCCTGATCTGAGTATGCATTGTTTGCAAACATGATGGATGTATATCCATGTATCCAATATAAATGCAAACGAAAAATTACATCAGGCACACTTAAATGAAAAACGGATTTTTTTTCTGGTACATGGTACCTTAAAGCAGGCTGAAAGTAAAGCAGAATGCGCCTTAAGGCACATTCTGCTTTACTTCCAGCCAGCTTTAAGTAGTCACATGTCAACAAAACTAGAAACAAGATATGTGTTTAAGGAACGGTTCATAAAATCGCGCTTGAAAAATGCAAATTTGGAAATCTTAGGATTTTTCATGTCAACTTATGGCAGCCCTGCAATTGATGAACTTGAGTCTGACTACAGAGGTTTCAACTGTTTGAAACCATCAAAAAATGGACATTTCAGTGGATATGAGAATCATTTTCACGAAAGAAAATGTGACTTCTAGTCTGATTCTACAATGTTAGCAATGGTTCAATGCCTGTCTTCCAATAATAACACTGCTAAGATTGACTACGTGTGTTTCTTCTCGTTAACCCATTAATGCCTGGATATTACAATGAACTCTCCATATTTGCTTGGTGGAATGTTTATTTATTTATATATAAGGGTATTCTAAAGGCACTATGGTCTTTTTCTACCCAAGAGATAATTTCATATGAAAAATCAAACAATGCAGACTCTGAGAATAAACCCGCGTAACCATATAATATGATACAGTGGAGAATCTGTTATTCTTTCCCGTTTAAACGCAAACGTACGCAAACGCAAAACACTAAAACGTTGAAAAGTACAACTTTTGGACAATTCTGATAATTCATGTTTATCTTGGTGGCAAACAGTTTGGAGCCTGATCAGACGCCGGGTTACCCGGCGTCTGATCTGGCTCCAAACTGTTTGCAGTGAAATTAATAGTTTAAGCGTAAACACGTTTATTGGGAAAGAATAACGTTTTCTCCACTGTACCCATAAGATAATTTCATATGAAAAATCAAACAATGCAGACTCTGAGAATAAACCCGCGTAACCATATAATATTATAGCACGTCCATTAAATTCCTTCATAATTTTTATAAACCTATTCACTGCTTTAACCAGAATTTCCGAATGGTTATTGGCAACAGTTTTGACCTTGTTCAGAACGTGTATTTCGGCGTTTGTTCATTATCCAAACTATTGACTCTCGTTTCAAGATTTTTAAGCCAAACGACCATTAATTTAAATTTGAGAAATAAAAGTAGGCGACGATGATTTAAAGCAGATGACGTCGTTACAAGGGTTTTACACCATGCTAGCTGCATTCAAACTTCTTACATAAGCATGCTCCCTCCTCTTGGAAATTTAATATGATTCCATAAATTTAAACGTTGAAAATCTATGTCATTGACAAGTTGAAAACTGCTTGCGGCGGCGCGTGCAAACTCCGGAAATTGTGTAATGAAGTGCTAATTGATAAAACATAAACCGCTTACTACCCCTGAGTTTTTGCTGTTACGGGGCTCTGGCTAAGTCATCAGCGACAGAACGCGGTTCTTAACCGCCAAGTTAAATTTACGTTGACTTTTAAAATGGTCTCAAGCTCATAAATATATTATAAAGTTAATTATTTTTTATAAAAATAACTTCTTGAAGCATGATTCTACAGAATGTATCTGATTCTAACGACACAGTCCTCTGGCAGTTGGCACGATTCAAACTTGTAAAATTGCGTTTTGTTGAATAATTGTATGAGAATGGGTAACAGCGGTTTGCCAAATCTCTAGCGAGATCTACTCCGCTTATCACAGGGGACTAAAGTTAAGTTTTTGTATGTTTATTTTTCAAGTCTTTTTACAGAATAACTTTCATGATTTCAATGCAATATCTAGCAAGGAATGAAGGTAAAAAATATCTCTAGAGAGTTTCGGTTTCGTGAACTGAGCGATAAATAAATTTCTCTTATCAACCTTGTTTTTGATAGTTGTAGCATTAACTGCAGCATCGCTTTTTATCTGCAAACAAATTACTGTCATATGTTCACATTTGTTGCCCGTGGCCCGAAAATCAGTATTTTATGTCAGGCAGCAACAAAAAGCATTGAAGCACACGAATGATTAATCTAGTATTCAAAAACTTTCAAATACGTACAATTATTCAACCAGTGTTTTGTTAACTCATTGAGCCCTAGTGTCGCATATATGCGTCCTTTACCAAAAGTGTACCTGCGAAGAGTACACTTGTCCTATGCAAACAGTGAAGTCCCTGATTAGAGGGCTCCTGCATGAGCCCTCTGACCAGAGACTTTGCTGTTTGTAATTTTGCAATTTTTTACCAAGAACAACCAGAAATAGTCTAAAATGGACCAGTCTTTATTGCACACTAGAATCGACCATTGGAAGTTTCAGGGGATAATGAGTTCAAATGTATCAATTGAATGTATGTGATCAAAATTTAGCGGAAACGTTTTTTATTGGGTAAGAATTACGTCTTCTCCAATGTATTTACATATAGTGGAGAACACGTTATTCTTTCCCAATAAACGCGTTTACCCTAAAACTATTATTTTCACTGCAAACAGTTTGGAGCCAGATCAGACGCCGGGTTACCAGGCTCCAAACTGTTTGCCACCAAGATAAAGATGAATTATCAGAATTGTCAAAACGTTGTACTTTTCTACGTTTTAGTGTTTTGCGTTTGCGTACGTTTGCGTTTAAACGGGAAAGAATAACAGATTCTCCACTGTATTACCCGGGTGCATCTACTGTTGAATGTTCCGACAAGCCCACAGGAAGTGTTCATAGCAATATCCAGGCAGGGTTAATGAACATTTTGTTTTCTGTCCATTATATCATTTCAAAGTTGTAAAATCTAACTACGTGCGGCCCAGGTCTATTATTTGGTCCTGCACGAGCTCGGTGATAAACACTTATTAGAGACTCCTATTGCGTTTACTTCACAGCAGGTAATCCTACAGTGGAGAATATGTTATTCTTTCCCGTTTAAACGAAATGAAACGCAAACGCCTAACACTAAAACGAAGAAATGTGACACTTTTGGACAATTCTGATAATTCATGTTTATCTTGGTGTTAAACAGTTTTGAGCATGATCAGACGCCGGGTTACCCGGCGTCTGATCTGGCTCAAAACTGTTTGCAATAAAAATAATAGTTTTAGCGTAAAGGCGTTTATTGGGAAAGAACAACGTTTTCTCCACTGTACGTCTGGTTCCCATCATATATGAAGCTTTCCTCTCGAGAATGACTCCACAGTGAGTAAAACTCATGGGGAACCAGCTAAAAGATAATGCGAGCTGTGTGACCTTGCGCGAGGTCATGTTTACAAGGTATCTGCCAAATTCTGCAGCCGCAGCAGAAATTGTCTCTCTTCTGAGTTAACTCAACCTTTACCATGTTCGCTTCAACAGGAATGGATGGGACGCATTCACACTGAGTCGTAACTGAAAGCAGCAACATTGAAATACAGTAAAACCTCGCTATTACGACCACTAAAACGAAGGCTAATTGATTGTTTAATAGACAAGTGACAGCTTAAAGCAAGGTGACAGTGAATCAGAAAGCTCCTACAGGAGCTTTCTCTTTCACTGTCACCTTATTTTAAGCGGTCACCTACCGTAAACACCCTATTATTTAACATAATTTAGTGGTCGTAATAGAGAGGTTTTACTGTATGTCTAACCTGGAACAGTTTCCCTCTCTACAACGACACCAAAAGGGAGATAAAAATTACGTCCGTTGTTGAGAGGGAGTTGTTATAGGGAGAGAAATTCGTTTACATTTGCAAACAGTTTGAATCCAGATCAGACGCCGCGTAACGCAGCGTCTGATCAGGATTCAAGCTATTCGTCAGCCATCATTATATTTCTTCTGTCAAAATGTCCACTGATATGTAACTTTGAGACAAAAGAGCAGACAACACGTTTAAACAGACGATATTGCAACAGTTGACATGTTACTTATATATGTCTTTTAAGGAACAGTGGCACACGTTGTTGTAAGGAAGGTATCGTTATTGGGAGGGCCGTTGTAGGGATGGAGGACTTTATGAAATCGATTATTTATTTCATCTCCAAAAATGTATTTGCATTTACACGTTCCGAAAGGCAAACGGCCTGGTTCCTAATCAGACACCGAGTAACTCTGATATACAGTAAAAACTCGATACTTCAAACTCGCTTAAATCGATCTTTCCAGTATTTCGTAAGTTGAATTTTGATAATTCTATCTCGCTAAGTCGTACAATCCCGTATTTCAAAGTTAAAACTTGGTTAAGCCACGTTTTAACTTTGAAATATGGGTATATTCGAACTTACGCGAGTTATTAGAATCGAGTTTTTACTGTATATCCAAACGGTTTATACACGTTCATATTAAGAACGTTCGATTTTTTGCATTCCCAAGATTAACTCCGTTATATCAAGATGAGCCTAGAAAATTGCTCACAACCTCAAGTGCCTACAGAGACTGGTCTACAATCATACGCTGGTAAAGCTTTCTTACATTTTGTTTGAATGATAATCGTTTCACCCCCATAGGAGACACATTCGACATTACGAATACATGTAGTTTGAATCCGACATTTACAACACGACAAAGCCAAATAATTCGTCCATGATCTACAGTAAAACCTCTCTATTACGGACACTAAACATATAAGGCTAATTGTTTGAAAGAAATACAGGTGACAACTTAAAGCAAGGTGACAGTAAAACAGAAAGCTCCTACAGGAGCTTTCTGTTTTACTGTCACCTTGCTTTAAGCAGTCACCTGTTCTTAACGCATAATAATTAACACAATTTAATGGTCCTAATAGAGAGGGTTTACTGTATTTTACTCGGTATTGCCAGATGTGGTTTTTAAAACAAAGTTTGACCAAAATTAGTTCACATAAGTAGAATTTGACATAAGGCTTATAATCATATCTGAGTACATCAAGGATAGATAACTCGTGACACATAAGTCCGATTTCAACCATAATCAAACTTATCCAAGAAGGAGAGTTTTAAACTGATGATGATAGACAAAGGTTTAAACTTGCAGACGTCTTCTAACAGATAAACAGGCAGTTACAGGTCTGATTCTGTTTTTTGTTTCTGCAAAATTGTGTAGGACAGAATTATAACATCGTTATTCCACGCCATATTTCTTACCCTGTTTTATTGTGACACCTTAATAGCAGCCCCATAGCAATGCTCAGTAAGGGTCTGTGAACGCATGTTGGTTATTGCCGGTGTTTTGCCGGTGTTTTTGCACAAATCCTTTCATTAGATGAGAACATTTTGCCTAGTAGAAACAAAATGTTAAATGAATCAACAGTCAAACTTTTGAAAACTGAAAAGCACACTATCTTTACGACAGCTTAAAACGTACACTAGATCTATTATTTACTTTTAAACTTTAATTATAAACAATTTGACTAAATAAACATCGAAATGAGTGACAGACAATTTGACTCCTAATCAGTAAATATATTAAAGAGTAATCTGCATAATCAGTAATATTGGTATTTGACACATTTATTAGTAAGTTGTGTACTGGAGCCTTTAATAAATTATTGGATTGATATATATCATTGTAACTAAGAGGACCATTGTAAAGTGGGATCACTGTATATCACTGTTACATGTACATACTCAAATGCATAACATCACCTATTTCTATTGCAGAACTCTCCCCTCAAGATAAGCGGGCGGTCGTTGATATGAATCTGGGTTTTGTTCTCAGAATATTGTGTAAGACAGTATTATTGCATTTGTTTATTCCCCGGCAGATTTTATCCTATTTTATTGTGACACATTAATAGCAACCTCATGGAATTGTTCTCAGTAAGATTCTGTTAACATATGCGTCTCTCTTAATTGACAATGGTCTTTTTTGCAATAAGTGTTTTTGTATCAGAAACATAGAGTTTGTAATGGAAACATTTTTACACATATATAAAAAAAACAGAATGTTGTTCAGTGGTCACACCATTACAAGAAATATCTTTAACCCTTTCCCTGATAGAAGCGACTTTTAGCACATGTATTTTATTCATCCGCTGAAGAAAATAGTTCCAATATAAACCGTACTGAATATGTGTCATATTTAATACTTTCCTTATTCTAGCTGGTATTAGCTTAAAGCAGGCTGAAAGTAAAGCAGAATGCGCCTTAGGGCGCATTCTGCTTTACTTTCAACCTGCTTTAAGTATTCACCTATCTTCAATATTATAACTAGGCTATCAGGTAAAGGGTAAAATATCAATGCATATTAAGTTGTTTGGGGCACATTTGTTTTTCTATAAACATGTTTTATAAACAGAATTTTCCACATGCTAAATTTCGGGATTATACACGCTAACTTTAGAAATGAAGAAATAGTAAAGGAGCAATGATTTAGACTGTATCTCAATATTTTGCAAGGATTTCAGTTCAATATAAATGTGACAGAAATCAGAACACCAACCTAAGTCATTTTGGCCTATTGGCCAATTAGAGTATTGTGTTTCATGTTAGTGGACATTGACATAGATTTCTGATCATTTCGGATTGGTTAAATTGTTTTGAACAAGAAAATATACCTGTCTGCGACGGAACCAATGAACTAGGGGTTGTATAGAGTAAGGTATCCACTATTGCACGTCAACTGTCTATAGAACAATCCAATAGCAGCTTTTTGAATTATTTAGTCCTGTTTTACAGTGGAGAATCTGTTATTCTTTCCCGTTTAAACGCAAACGTACGCAAACGCAAAACACTAAAACGTAGAAAAGTACAACGTTTTGACAATTCTGATAATTCATGTTTATCTTGGTGGCAAACAGTTTGGAGCCTGATCAGACGCCGGGTTACCCGGCGTCTGATCTGGCTCCAAACTGTTTGCAGGGAAAATAATAGTTTTAACGTAAACGCGTTTATTGGGAAAGAATAACGTTTTCTCCACTGTAGCAGTTAGTGTTTCGGATCTCCATTATTTTACAGTTTGACTTGTACAATTTCGATTGCACTTATTTAACCATTTCACATCCATGACGTCAACAATTTCAAAACAATTGCCGTATTTTTTCTTCTCAAATTTACATTTAGATTTTATGTATTTTGACTGAAACATTGAAATGTTAAGACAAAGCGAAACGATATTTTTTTAACCCATTCCCTGCCTTACCCCGAGTCCAATGGTTATTGGCAAACTGTTTGGATATACCGGGTTTTCTTTCTAAACAGTTTGACAGTCAATTTTTTAGATTATATTTCTTAGTCAAAATGCCTAAAATATAGATTTGAGAAATAAAGACAAACGAAAATTGTTTAAAGTTTATGACGTCATGGCAGTGAAGGGGTTAAAGTAGTTGATTATTCATAATAATAAAGGTTTAAGTTAACAACTGACATAATCTTTAACGATGCTTCTAAGTAACATTTCCCTTACATCGGAACAAGAAGCAAAAGCTCTACGCTTTCGTGAATGATAGTTTTTATACACAAAACACTTTAACAAAGCTCTCAGATGTGTAAATTAAGTGCATTTATTGTCTGTTCATATTTACCCCGTCAAAAATCTCAGCTGCTGCCAATTTAACGTCTGCAGAAAATGCAGATCATATTTTTATGTGTTTTGAGTAAAGGAAACATTTAACTTAACTACAAACAGTTTCGATCTAGATCAGACGCCGAGTTACTCGGCATCTGATCTGGATCTGAGCTGTTTGTTTATGCCAATGTTTTCGTGAATGGCAGTATAGGGGTAAAACTACTGGGAGTTAATTATGGTATACTCCTGTTACATTTGATGTGTGTTATATGGATACTTTGTTCCCCTAACCCCTTCACTACCAAACTACCGTCTGCTTGAAAATTGTCGTCTGCATATATTTCTAATATTTAAACCAAGAACATCACCATGAGCGTTTAGCAGTTTAGATTCTGATCAGACGTCGATTTTCTCGATGTCTCATCTATTTCTACTCGTTGTTTTAAAATGGGAATACTTTATTCTCATAACTCACGAATGCTTCTCAGAAATCTTAACAGTGGCCTATTATCTAATTAAAAATCATTCGAGACCACTTTACTCTTAATGTCTCAAAAGATCGCAGGTTTAAGTGGGATGTGCACGTGAACTTACATAAAATATCATTTTAATTATTGATATTTAAAACTAATGTTTTAACATTATTTTCGAATAATTTTTCAGCAGCACGTTAATGGCACTTATGCGTTGAGGAAAGTCAAATAAAAATGCCGGTGAGGTGCAACTGCAAAATCCATTTTCATGAGCATTAGACAATAACGCCGCATGAAAAGAATTGCACGTGCATTCGCCAAATGATTATCACAGACACAATGCATTAACCCTTATCGTGCTATAAACGTTATTTCACATTTAGAACAAAAATAAAATTTACACGCAATCTAAGAAAATGCTAGACTTTTGATAATTTCTGCGATTTATTATAATCTGATTAGCAAATAGTTTGGAGCCTGATCAGACGCCGGGTTACCCGACGTCTGATATAGCTCCAAACTGTTTGCAAAGGACATAAAAAGTTTAACATAAACACGTTTATTGGAAAATAATATATAGTATTATCCACTGTAACCCTAACTTGGTTTGCTTGGAGTTTCTCAGTTACTGATTGGGATCAAACCTAATTGACACTATATACTCTACTCCACACTTCCTCATGTAAAAATGCAGTATAACAGATACACGGTTATTATATGGACGACATAAATTTGATAAAAACGAAGATTGGACATACTCAAGGTTATCACTTATCGTGCCGAATCAGCGTCTGCATCATGATTGCTGTCTGCAAACAATTCACAAACATACTTTTTTATTTTAATGATCTTATAAACGAATTGAAAACCATTTGGATCCCAATCAGACGCCGAGTAACTCGGCGTCTGATCTGGATACAAACTGTTTGCAGACGCTAGTCATAAAGGGCATTTCTCGAGAAGCTTTTACAACAAGGCTCTTTGAGAAATCTTTTCATGATTTTTTTGTTTACTTCTGCACACAGGTAATTTGTCTCAATCGTTATGAAGTAATAATAAGATGTCGTCAGCTTAAGAATGATCGTCTTTAAAAAATGGTATGTTTTATGTATTTTGAAATGACTAATCACTTTGCAAGATACGCTGGAAGAAACGTAATTCTTTCCCAAAAAATGCATTCACGCTAGAACTTTTATTTCCACTTCATACTGTTTGGTGCAAGATCAGATACCGGGTCATCCGGCGTCTTACAGTGGAAAATCTGTTATTCTTTCCCAATAAACGCGTTTACGCTAAAACTATTATTTGCAGTGCAATCAGTTTGGAGCCAGATCAGACGCCGGGTTACCCGGCGTCTGATCAGGCTCCAAACTGTTTGCCACCAAGATAAACATGAATTATCAGAATTGTCAAAAAGTTGTACTTTTCTACGTTTTAGTGCTTTGCGTTTGCGTACAGTTGCGTTTAAACGGGAAAGAATAACAGATTCTCCACTGTATCAGGTTCCAAACTGCTTGCAACTCATATTTAAATTTAAAAAGTAAGAATTTCCCAAAAGTTCTCATTGTATACATTTGTTTACAATACGTTTGCGTTTCGTTTAAACAAACAGGGAAGTATATCGTCTTCCTTACTGTTCTTAGTATCTTGATACAGTGTTCCCTCTCTACAACGACAACCAATGGGAGACAAAGATCATGTTCGTTGTTCGAAGGGAGTCGTTATAGAGAGGGAAACAGGTTTTCATTTGCAAACAGCGTTACGCGGCGTCTGATCTGGATTCAAGCTGTTTGTCACTCGTCATTATATTTATTCTATCAAAATGTCCACTTACATGTACATTTGAGAAAAACAAAGACAACATATTTAAGTAGACGACATTGCAGCCATGAAAAGGTTGGATATAATTGTCTTTTTGGGGGAACAGCGGCAAGAGTCGTTGTAAGGAGGGGTCGTTGTTGGGAGGGCCGTTGTAGAGAGGGAACGCTGTACATTGAAACCTTTAGGGGAGTTAACTCGTTGTTGAAACCCACACTGTACTTGACAAGATTATATTTATCCTATGCACACAAGGTTGATCCAACTCAGATGGCTCCTTAAGGCATTGTTCGTCGTGCTGCAATATATTTCAGAAAAAACCCTCAAAATAGCCACAAATGGACTATAACTACATGTAATTAAGGGTCAATGAGTTAACTTATTTTAACATGCTAATCAAGTTTTGTATTATTATTAATCTACTCAATGTCTTTAATATGCCTACTTTGGAATATTGTCGCAATCTGTATGTGCAAATAGTTTGGATCCTGGTCGCATGCCGAGTAATGTCTCGTTTAATCAATATCAAAACAGTTAGACACTCTCATCAATTGTTTCTTACGTCATATAAACTACAATATGAATTCTAGAAATAACACCAAGTTACACTCTTAGCATAGTTAATTCTATTGTCTCCTTATGAGGATATTGGCGAACAGTGTAGACCATGATGAGACGCCGCGTTTCTCTATTCGTATGATGTTTTTCTGTTGTGTGGCCAACATTATAATGAACGCTTCCAGCAAGCACACCTTGATAATGTATTGGAATATCGAGAAATTAACACATTTATGTTTATATATTGCAATGAATTTTTCCTGTACAAATACTTGTTGGAAGATTTCATAAAGACACTGTAGTGTTTGACAATACTAAAAAAACAATTTCAACTATTTTTTAAAAAAATCATTTCGGTACATTGTAATAGCCGTTCCTCTGTTCAGAAAACACAATAGTAACAGATATGTGTAAATTTCACAAGTATTTTATGTGAAACACACTTGTTATATCAGTCTGACAGTTACCTGCTAAGCTCACAGAAACAAAGACGATTTGTTCCGGAAGACTAGAGAGAATGCAGTCCAAATGTTTCCATGATACCATTCGCTGAATACATATAGACGCGGAGATCTCAACCAGAAAGTTAATGAAATCTAAAGCAGAATGCTGCTGCAATTCTTTTCTACATTTGGCAATTACATGGTTATTTTGTTGAATGTTCGCGTAGGGAGACTAAAATCTTAGAAGTACGTGTATTTATATACAGTAGAAGTTAAAATACCCTATCGTCGCATTTACCACTATTTCGACGTTATTTTAAAACGTGGCATAACTAAGTTGTAACTTCAAAATAAGGGACTAATTAGGCAGAAGCCAGTTCTCGTTATCCAAAATCAACCGAAGGAATACAGTGGAGAAGACGTTATTCTTTCCATTTTTTTGTTTCTCTGTGTGTGTATACGAAACGCGATATAAACGCGTTTATAGACGCTCATAAACAGTTTAAACAGTATTTATTTCAAATGTTTTACATACATTGTGTCATATTTACAGAACATAATGTCAAGTAACATTTAAAGGGACTCGCAACCGGATGGTGTACTTGTCAAAATAAAATAAAATACTCAAATAAAAGCAAATTTGTGGCATTATTTGGCTTCTGACATTAAAAAAATATGATCAGTCCAAAAAAAGTCTCAAGAATCGTCACCGAATCTTAGATTTTTAGATATTTTCCATCGTTTTTCTATACCGACTAGTAGACGGTATAGTTGTTGTTGTTGCTTCTCTACACGGGCTCAGACATAAACACGAGCCGAATTACGAAGTTGTATGTGCTTTCGATCGCTATACATTGAAATACGTTAAATCGATCCGAGATAAACGGATAGTTCCGTGGTCCATTGGTCTAAGCGGTTTCCCCTATTTTGCCTTCTGTCCACCAATGCCGGGCCCCGGGTTCGAATCCCACCAGAGACCAATATTTTTTTTTATTGAAATACCTTTTTTTTTAACAGAATTTCTTATCCTAAACTAATTCTTTACCATTTATATAAGCGTTTGACACATATTTACAAATTACTATTTTTAATGCACCATCTGGTTGCGAGTCGCTTTAAATATGGATTAGAAAACAAGTTACTTTCATAACTTAAACATGTAATTATATATGGATAACTTTTAGGCGTTTATGCCTTGGTGATACATGTAGCTGACGCGCATTAGGAATACCTTTTTTCGTATCGAAATTGTCACAAAAATACGAATTTAGGATAATAAATGACACAAAATGTTAAAATAATAACCGATTGGTATTTCAGCAGACTTTAACCAAACATTACTTCAGCGATCTGTTCAGCGACTCTGATTGTTTTAACAGCCCTATTTGCCGCTAGTGAATTGACAAAGTTTCACTTAAGTCCGAGTTATAGCTGTTCGACAATATGCCAACAGAAAATTTAGTGCAAATGCTTCAGACGGTCCAACTTAGAAATGCGACGGTTCGTTTGATTATCAAGAACTCTTCATAAACCAATGTAATATTGCATGTTCCTTCAGAAGTTTTCTATTTCTGTTGATGTTTTGTGTCACAAAATGGCCCCATGATTGCAGTCTGTAAATCTGCTCACCCCTCCTCCAATGTACTCTCCTATCGTTGTGTCACTCAATATCTTGTCATGGTCCAGCATGTACATGTATGTTACTCGTATCGATATTTCCTCGTTCAAACTGCTTAAATCGTACGTTGAAATAGTATTTAGGCAATACTTTTCAAGTAGCCAATATAATGGCAATGGAGGAGCTAAACCACAAACTATACATTTGACGCTGAAAGGGTTAACTACGAGCATACTGTCAATACTTCCTATTTCAAATGATTCCTTAAGATAAGATAAGTTGTAACAGAGGGGAAGACATTATTCGTTCAAGCTTAAAGGCAAACGAATCGCAAACGCATTGATATAATATGTACAAAAGTAACAAGTTTTGACAATTCCGACTTTTCTCTTTAATATGAGAGGTTAACAGTTTGAAGCCTGTTCAGATACCGTATTACACGCTGTCTGATCAGGCTCCAAACAGTTTGCAATAAAAATAAAAGAGTAAGTGTAAACACGTTCATGGGGAAAAATAACTTCTTCTCCACTGTACACATAGTGTAATGTTAAAACTTCCATGACACGTTATTAATTCAATATGCTGTTCTGCCATTGCAACATTGCATGTTCTCACGTATGTTTAAGGAAAGGTATTGTGGTTTGGGACAGCTTCAGTCAAAACATTCACACTTTATAACGAAACCATCCTGACATCTGACATTGGCACTCTTGCTATGAGGAAAGTCATTAAACTACCCGACAATATATGGTGGGGAAATCGTTATTCTTTCCCGATGAACGCATTTACGCTTAAACTAGTATATCCGATGCATTGAATTTTAGCATGAATTCGTGTATTGAGAGAAATCGTCCTTTTCTCTGAATATCCTGTATAACAGTTTTTCCTATAAAACTACTTCGACGAAATAGAGACATCTCTATCAACTTTAAATCCTGTACATGGTACATTTAACATCTTCTCAATACGCTTGTATCAACGTCTTAGTTGTTTATAAAATTTAGATTGTTTTTTTTTTAATTGAATTCATGTTAGTACGAATGTGAAACAGCGTCATAAATGCCGTCATAGACAGTGAGACATAAGAAAAAACAGTGCCCAGACGTCTGATGTCTGCGGTCACAGAGGCCTACCAAAAACACATTGTTGTTAATCGTGCTGTCTACAAGTTCATTTGATTCCATGTTACAGGTTATCTGTGGTCTGGTAAGTTTACTACCTGTAGTTTACAGTGTTATCCATCACTGCCCACTTAACTTAGACAGCCAGATCCCTGCCACTACCTTACCCCGTGTACACTAGTACTTGCAAACAGGTTTGATCCTGAACCAAAGCCGAGTAACTTGGTGCCTTATCGGGATCAGAATTGTGTGACACCCAACTCAATGTTTCTGCGATCGAGTTGTCAACTATTTAAACTTTAGAACTAACAGCAGGGGACACTGATTTAACAAACAATATTCTGCCGCAGTGATGGCACCTACCTTTATCCTGCGATAAAGCAACATCAGTCATTTTGCTTTAGAGTGTTCGTCGAATGCTTTTTTCAACATCTGTACTTATTCCATTTCAAGAATCCTAAATACCAGTGTCAAAAATTGGATTCTGATCGGACGTCAAGTAACTCGACATACGATCTATATCCAACTGTTGGTAAATGCCAATAACCATGCCGTCAGCGCTTAGCAGACTCTCTAATAATGAATCGGGTATTCGTTCATGCCAGGGAAACAAAATACACATTAAGTATGATATGTTTGATTTGTAAGCCATGTAGTTTGACAGGTTAGGGATGTATGCAAACAAGTGATTCAGTCTCACTTGCCCTGGCTTTAACCTTAAGCGTGTTATAATATATACATTGTGATTCAGAAAGCCGTCATCATATGATTGATATTGACATAACATGCATTTATCTAACGACGCACAAATGCTGGTGTTTAGTAGATGATTTTGTTTAAAAGCCAAGACAGCCAGGGTTTTACACGTATACATGTCTCTCAGTATTTACTTCTTATTGCAAACCTAAGGTTAGTTATGACTACAAAGAACATGTGTTATAATGAAGTTGAGTCATGTGTGAACCCCTACCCCACTGTCTGTTTGTCTATGTCTCTGTTTCTCTTTCGCTTATTCTTTCTGTTTATATATGCGAGTATCTCACCCCCTTCTGTCATTGACCCACGTGTGTCCATACGTCCGTCCGTGTACGTCATCGAAGTGTCCATCCAAGCTTCCACCCAATCTATCCGTTTGTCCGACCTTTCATCCGTCTGTCTATTGGTATTATATTAATCTGCCTGCCTGTCTGTCTGTCCGTCTGTCTGTCTTTCTACCTGTATGTTTGTCAATGCTCAAATATTTCGTTCTTTGACTGTACCGATATTTCTATGTATATCAATCTGTCTTTATGTCTGTCTCTTCACATCTCTCTTTCTCTCCTATACCACCTGCCTGTCTATCCATCTCTCCCCCTCTCCTTTTTCACAGGCCTCTTGATGACTCTGCTCTCTTCGTTTCACACCTACTGTATCATTTCGTCTACTAAATCGACAAATGACTTGTTTGTCATACCCGTCTTGTTGCCAAAACGCTTCAAACACGCAAAAAATAGTATAGCACCATTGATCATTTAGAAACGATTACTCTGATCGCTTTTCCACCAGCGATGATTTGCCCCTCACTGTTATTTCTCAGCGTTATCACCGGCATGAATCAACCCGTATAACAGTCTAACCATCATTAAGTCATCCTAAAACATAAAACCATTGAAAAACTGTAAAATCAAAGTGCTATCTTAATGCAGAACAAAAGTAAAGCGGACAGCTCCCTTTAAAGGGAGCTGTCCGCTTTCTTTTATCCTGCATTAAGCAACCACGTGACTCCATGCAGTCATATACACATATTTTAGAATGGTTGATAAATATTGGTGTAACCATAGTGACGATTCGTAACCTTGAACTGTCTGGCAACTTGGCAGTGAGAAACAGTTCCATAATTCACCGGGAAAAACACTTCTCCGACACCTGGCAGCATTACCGGAATTATTCAATCCAGGTTAGAATGTTTCACAGACGAATGGAGATATTGTTGTCGTCAATTTACGGTACAAGCCATAGTTCTTCTATTTGACGATGATAAATTGCTTTTCATAGAGGGCGTGTGAAAGGATAATAATTCTACTTTATATGGGCCCATGGCAGGCGTTTGTCTGATAAATAGACAATTATGTTTAATACCGTTTAACCTTTTTGAGCATATCGTCTACAAAAGAAGACCCTGTGCAGACCCTGATGAGACGCCGTGTTACGGAAACTAAACGCAGTGCTACAAATACTATGGGTTGTTTTATCTGAATATATGAACACATGTAGTTTAAATTCTGTTCAGATGCCAAGTTACACGACTTCTAATCTGACTTATGTTGTTGTTAATTTTGTTATTTTTGGTTTTTCAAAAAATCAAGTCAAAATCTTAAAGTCGATATAAAAGATACGAATCTGGCCCGTCTTACGAAACGTCGTACGACAAAAACGGTCGTAAGTCAAGTCATTAAAATGCGATTTAAGACGATTCCACAGAGATGTCACAAGACAGGATTAGATGGAGAAATAAATAATGATTGAGAATGTCAGACTTTGACTTACGACATTTGTCTTAAACTCATCTGCTCTGCGCTACGCTGCCAATGTTGCATAAGATTGCACGCTCATTTTCTTTTGATTGGCCCGTACAATAATTTCTTTTGTTGCATATACTTTTGAGCTAAATGTCCAAATAATTAACTATTCATAATTGATATACAACAACGAAATTGTAAATAATAGCAAATGTTATTATTACGAATAATTCAAGGGGCCGATTTTTGAAGATACCTTAAACTTAAACTGACATTTAATTTACATGTGTGGCAGGTAGGTACAGGGGGAATCTGTTATTCTTTCCCGTTTAAACGCAAACGTACGCAAACGCAAAGCGCTAAAACGTAGAAAAGAACAACTTTTGGACAATTCTGATAGTTCATGTTTATCATGGTGGCAAACAGTTTGGAGCCTGATCAGACGCCGGGTTACCCGGCGTCTGATCTGGCTCCAAACTGTTTGCACTTCAAATAATAGTTTTAGCGTAAACGCGTTTATTGGGAAAGAATAACAGATTCTCCACTGTATGAAAAGCAAACAGTATTCCCTCAAAGTACCTAAACGAGACCATCTGGGCGACAATACAGTCAAACAGCTATTAAACTAAAGTGCCAATTTCCAGCCTTTAGTCGTTTTTAAATGAATGGAAAAATAATGCAGAAACGTTTTTGCATTATTTTTTTCTGCATTAAGCATCAACCTGTTGTAGATGTGCACATATTATTTTAAAAGACTGGTTGCTGAATACCAATTTTACTTTATGTATGCTTGTCCCCCTTTTAAACCAGAGTCGTACGTTACGAAGAGGGTACTTCTTTGAATTATGCGGTGTTAATGTGTTTTTACAATGATGGATTGTAAGTGGGTCGGCCAACATATGCTAACAGTAGGGTCAAAAGTTTTGCATGCAGTAAGGTGCTAGGCTAATTAGCCAAACAATTAAGTAGCTTTACGTTTATTCTAGTAAACGCCTAGCGATCCCTAGAGAAAGGGTTTTGTAAACAACTTTAATGCAGCAAATCACATATTCTCAAGTAGTTCTGCACTGGTTACAATGGTTATCTTTATGAACAATAAGGGCATTTTCTTACTTAAACGTTAAACACATGTTAAAACAAAGGTTCTGCTAACCCTTTTAATGCTTAGGTCGACTAGGCTTACAATTACAACCAGTTTTAGTTATAGTCAGATACAGTGGAGAATCTGTTATTCTTTCCCGTTTAAACGCAAACGTACGCAAACGCAAAGCACTAAAACGTAGAAAAGTACAACTTTTTGACAATTCTGATAATTCATCTTTATCTTTGTGGCAAACAGTTTGGAGCCTGATCAGACGCCGGGTTACCCGGCGTCTGATCTGGCTCCAAACTGCTTGCAGTGAGAATAATAGTTTTAGTGTAAACGCGTTTATTGGTAAAGAATAACGTTTTCGCCACTGTACCATTCGCATACAAACACATTGACAAATATTGTAGACAATTCTGATAATTCATGTTTATCTTGGTGGCAAACAGTTTGGAGCCTGGTCAGACGCCGGGTTACCCGGCGTCTGATCTGGCTCCAAACTGTTTGTATGGTAAATAATAGTTTTAGCGTAAACGCGTTTATTGGGAAAGAATAACAGATTCTCCACTGTAAATAGGAATCTGAACGGGATCTAAATTGTTTGATTCTCGTATTGGTGCTTCTTTGATAAAAATGTCTAAAATCTATATAATTTGAGATAGAAAATCAAGCGACCACTTTAGAGCAGACGATAGTTCAGAGGACAAAACGTCTAAGACAGTGGATCCTTCCTACATGTACAACGGCCCTCAAAACAACGATCTCCTTAACTCATTATCCCCTAAAACTTACAATGGACAAGTCCAGTTTGCAATAAAGGCTGGTCCATTTTCAACTATTTAGGGTTGGTTTTTTTTATAATATTTTACAAAATGACAAACAGTGAAGACCCTGATCAGAGGGCTCCTGCAGGAACCCTCTGATCAGGGACTTCACTGTTTGCATAGGACAAGTGTACTCTTCACAGGTACACTTTTGGTAAAATACGCATAAGTGCGTCTCTAGGGCTCAATGAGTTAATTACAAGCAGACGCACCGTTACCGACTCTAGTCTTCATTCAAATATTAACGAAAACCTGCCAAGTCGAGTTCGACAGTATATAAGCTGATTTCATGTAGAATGATATATTATAACTCATTTACAAGTCATGTATTTTACAGTGGAGAATCCTGTTATTCTTTCCCGTTTAAACGCAAACGTACGCAAACGCACGCAAACGCAAAGCACTAAAACGTAGAAAAGAACAACTTTTAGACAATTCTGATAATTCATGTTTATCTTGGTGGCAAACAGTTTGGTGCCTGATCAGACGCCGGGTTACCCGGCGTCTGATCTGGCTCCAAACTGTTTGCAGTGGAAATAAACGTTTACGCGCGAACGCGTTTATTGGGAAATAATAACAGTTTCTCCACTGTAAGCTGATTTCATGTAGAATGATATATTATAACTCATTTACAAGTCATGTATTTATGATTTTTCTGTGCTAAACATTTGACTATTGCATAGATACGTTCTTTTATCTAAAACCGATACGCCGTTATTCGTTCCAGTTTAATGTTAGTTGTGATAATGGTGACTTAAAAGGTGGAAGGCCGTATTCTTTTCAAGAAGGAATACATATCAAATTGGTGTTGAGCTGCTATCATTTGAAGAATTATTAATATGTCTAAAGACAAGTGCTTGACTGATGCAGGATGGAATTAGCGCAGACATCGCCTGTAGAACTTTGCTACTTTTTATTAAACCACGGTCCGCCGCATTGGTAATACATGTTTGGCTACCCGATCGTCACACAGGAAGGGGCCTGGTTCTTTTTCAATATAAACGGAATATTACTATACTATGCTAAACTCCTTATATTCAATGCAAACAGTTTTGCACCAGATCAAACTCTATACTGTTTGTCACTCAGATAAGAAGAAATCGTCATAATTTTCAAAATGCATATGTATTGTAATTTCCTACAATGTATCGCAATTGCATTTCCGTTTAGTGTCGTTTAATTAAACGGAAAATACTAACGAATTCTTCATTGCACAATGGTGGTTCGAACAGTGGACAAGACGTTGTTCTCCCCCGTTTTAGCGCAAACGAAACGCAGACAAATTGCAAAAATATAGAAAATTACTTTTGTTTAGTTTCTTATGATATTTGTTTGAAATATGAGAGGCATATATTTTGGTGCGCGATCAGATGTTTGGTTACCCAGCGTCTGGTCTTGATCAACGCTATTTGCAGTTGACATAATTTTTTTAGCATAAACGCGATTTTAGGAACAAATAACATATTCTCCACTGTACCATTACAATTGTAAGACCTCCAAATAGTTTTCTGCTCATATTTGTATTTAGAACAAACAATGCTTTTCTATATTTATTGCATAATAGTTACTACAGCATTCCCTCTCTACAACGACACCCAATGGGAGACAACAAATGTGTGCGTTGTTCGGATGAAGTCGCTATAGGGAGGGATATTGGCTTAAATTTGCAAACAGCTCGAATCCAGATCAGACGGGGAAAGTACGACAATGGTTGGTGTAAGGAGGGAGTCCTGGACCACCAGAGGCTACATAGGGGTATGCCCTCTGCACATGCACTGAGCGTTTGCCTAAAAACCGCACACTCAATCCAAGTCATTAAAATGCAATCAGAGCCGACGATTCGCTATATCAGACAGACACTTTATTTCATAATTTCATATCTCAGAATTGTGGAAAAGACCCTGGGGATTCCATGGGAAAAGGCACTGAGTCAATGCGATGAGACTGACATCTGCACGAGAGAGACGGCGAGAGTTGATCCAGCTTCAATACCTGGTAATTTTACGTACTTCAAAAATCAGCCTGATCTAGTGACTCACCCCACCCTGGGGGCATTTTCTCATGCTAGAAGATGGTAGTTATTGTGTCTCGAATGCCTCATATCGTCTATTATTTACAGTAGAGAAGACGTTATTATTTCCCAGTAAACGCGTTTATGATAAGATTATTGTCTCCATTGCAAACAGTTTGGAGCCTGATTAGACGCCGGGTTACCCGGCGTCTGATCAGGCTCCAAACTGTTTGCCTCTCATATTAAAGTGAATATTCAGAATGGTCAAAAAGAGTTCATTTTTTATATTTTATTGCATTGCATTTGTGTTTCGTTTGCGATTAAACGAGAAAGAATAACGTTTTCTACACTTTTTTACGTCCACCTTTCGTCATGTAAGCATTCCTTGCCATTATGTAAGCTGCATCAATGTTTCTTAAAAATTGTTTGCTTTATACAGATCACAAATTAAAGCAGAAAGCTCTAGAGCTTTGTTACATCTGCATTAATTACACACATCTTTATCACTGTTTTTTTGGTTTTCAAACTTATTTCTGAGTGCCCGCTTAACAGGGTTTGACTGTAGAGAAATGGCACAGCAGCAGGCCTGTACGACGGGACTGATTCATACTCATCTATTTTGGAGAATTGTGGCTAGCAACATATTGATGAAAACTGCCTTTGCTTCACATCCCTACCTCTTAAGTGTATTGTAATGTGGGTTACCACTAATTTCAACTTTCAGTTCACTCTTTCAACACCATTGGTCTGTTTGAAATATACTCATAACATTTGCAAATAAAGAAAAAAACTAATCAGGGTCTACACTGTTTGCTACAACAATTGCAGAGAGCTCCAATAGGCGACTTCGGCATTAATGTAATCCAATATTAAGCAATAACCTGTTTAAAAGACTGGTCTGGGTTCAAACTGCTTGTCACTCGTCTTTATGTTTCTTCTGTCAAAATGTCCAATACGTAACTTTGAGACAAAACGGTAAACGACAATTTTAACCAGACGGTTTTGCAGTACTTAGTGAAAGCGTTAGACAAATGTGCCTTGTTTAGGGAATAGCGGCAATTATTTTTGTAAGGAGGGTATTGTTGCTCGGAGAGCTGATGTAGAGAGGGAGTACAATATTAACTTCACTAGCTTACAGTGGAGAATCTGTTATTCTTTCCCGTTTAAACGCAAACGTACGCAAACGAAAAGCGCTAACACGTAGAAAAGAACAACTTTTGGACAATTCTGATATTTCATGTTTATCTTGGTGGCACACAGTTTGGAGCCTGATCAGACGCCGGGTAACCCGGCGTCTGATCTGGCTCCAAACTGTTTGCAGTGCAAATAATAGTTTTATCGTAAACGCGTTTATTGGGAAAGAATAACAGATTCTCCACTGTAACATTAACTTTATCAAATAAAGTGTTTTTGTGGAAAAGTCCTGGATATCTAGTTTTTACATTGCCTCTACAATTGTCATCAATGCAGATCATAAAAATGAGCATCGTTTTAATATTTATTGGATCTACATGTATGTATTGGATATCTTTTTAGACAAATTCTAATATTCAAGATAGGATGACATCATTTCTATTGTAAATCCACGACGTGTACAGTGGAGAATCTGTTATTCTTTCCCGTTTAAACGCAAACGTACGCAAACGCAAAACACTAAAACGTAGAAAAGAACAACTTGTGGACAATTCTGATATTTCATGTTTATCTTGGTGGCAAACAGTTTGGAGCCTGATCAGACGCCGGGTTACCCGGCGTCTGATCTGGCTCCAAACTGTTTGCACTGCAAATAATAGTTTTAGCGTAAACGCGTTTATTGGGAAAGAATAACAGATTCTCCACTGTAACATTAACTTTATCAAATAAAGTGTTTTTGTGGAAAAGTCCTGGATATCTAGTTTTTACATTGCCTCTACAATTGTCATCAATGCAGATCATAAAAATGAGCATCGTTTTAATATTTATTGGATCTACATGTATGTATTGGATATCTTTTTAGACAAATTCTAATATTCAAGATAGGATGACATCATTTCTATTGTAAATCCACGACGTGTACAGTGGAGAATCTGTTATTCTTTCCCGTTTAAACGCAAACGTACGCAAACGCAAAACACTAAAACGTAGAAAAGAACAACTTGTGGACAATTCTGATATTTCATGTTTATCTTGGTGGCAAACAGTTTGGAGCCTGATCAGACGCCGGGTTACCCGGCGTCTGATCTGGCTCCAAACTGTTTGCACTGCAAATAATAGTTTTAGCGTAAACGCGTTTATTGGGAAAGAATAACGTTTTCTCCACTGTATCATGGGGAAACAATTAGCAATATCCTCACTAAACACCGATATGTTCATCCTCGATTCAAGAATAAAATTGGTACATCTAAATCACAAATTTAAAGAAATGTTTTGACATATTGCAGAAAGGAAATATTGGCACACAGCAAAATGAAGACCATGTTGACACGCCGCTAAAGGCGCCTGAACATGATCTTCACTCTGTGCCTTGTAACATGTAACTAATCTGTGAGATTTCTATACAGTATACTTCACAGCACAAAACACTGAATTCGCATCAATACAGATTAACCTGTTCGTCTTTCCTCAGATGTTACCTGGCCGTCTCTGAGGGAATCCATGATATGTCGTGGAGAGAGATAGGTATTAGTGTGGGAAACTCTCACCTTGCCTGGATCAGCGTGCCGAGTTACCTGTGGTTATATTTATTATTCTGACTGCCTACCTGCTATTAGCACCAATCAATCAGGCTGTTAAACAGTGGCTTTGTTGCACGGGAATGTCAGAGTGCCTTCACCTGGCAATAATCACAACAGTGGCAGTGGGTCATGTGGTTTAGGGGAAAGCATTTTAATGTGTTATAAAACCGCTATATGTAAAAGGGAAACCTGAATAAAGCAGTTTTTTTATCAATTTGAACTGCACCGATCGCAATTCTTTCACAAAGCGGTTTTATCCTTTAACTCTATTATTACTGTTTAGCTCACCAGAGCACAATTAAAGTGCTCAAAGTGTACTATATGTATTGTGATACCGCTCTGTCCCGCGTCCGTTGTCCGTCCGTCTGACTGACCGTGCTAACATTTTAGGTATATGGGACTATGTGACATAACACTGAACAAAAAAAATAGAGCTGTTCATTCCGTTATTCCATGTTGGGTTTATGTGGCTTGTTTGGTTTATGTGGCTTCTTTATGTGTCTTTTCACACCTTTTTAACAATAGGAAAGTCACATAAACCTGAAATGTTAGAACGTCCGTCTGTCATTCCGTCAACAATTGCAAACGACTTCTTCTCTCAAACCAATAGCCAAAGTTTAACCAAACTAGGTCATATACACTCTATTGGTTTGAGCTTCAAAAACTGTTCATCAAAAGTGGGTGGGCGATGGTCTTGTTGCAATGGCAACCGTGCACAAAGTCTAGAAAAATCTTCTTCTCCGAAACAACTAGTCCGATTTCAATTTGGTTTGCACCAAAATGTTTCTCAATGAATATACTTTTAAAGTTGTTCAAAGAAATTTAAGGTACCTCGCATACGGAAGTCACTCTTGCGGGCGAGCGGATATGCGTCTTGACGACATAGACTTTTTCCGCACGTGCTTATACTAGGAAAATTATATAAAGGAAATGTTGCTATGATTTAGTATAGTCCTTCATAGCGCAGACGGTAGAGTGATTGACTAGCAATCCATAGGTCATAGTTTCGAGTCCCATTCGATCCAAATATTTTTTTTAAGTTTCCGATTTATTGACTTGTCAATCCATTACGCAGTGAGCAAGGGACATACTATGTTTAGTCTTCATTGATTATAATAACTGATGTTTAACCGATCTAATTATATGTCCACGTACATGTACGTTTTAGTTTAATGACTTACAGGCCAATAAAATCGGTATACATGTATAAGATTTGATCGAACTATAAAGCAACTAGTTGAAGCTTATCAATACGTCTAACTTTTCAATATCGATATTGCCCATTATAATGTTCAAACAATTTAACTTGTATACAAGTCCATGAATAAATAATAATGCATTTTGATGACAGAATTTTAATTTTAAGGTAGGTAACTGTATCTCAACTTCCAATTTCCCACATTTTAATAAGAAAATCTGTTAATACAACAAATCCTGCCTGTAATATTTTCAAATTTTTTCTGACCAACTATTTCATCAACCATATATTTGAATAAAATGAACAAAATATACATTGAATGAGTCAGTTTTTGTAATTCAATTTTTTAGGAATTTTCAAAATATAAGTAGCTGATAACATCTTTCTGAACACCTTTATTCAAAATGTTTTTAGCTTTTATTGTAATGAATGTTGTGGACTACTTATTGTGCGAGGCTTATAGTCATTAGCTTTATTTATTTTTGTTAAAAACAGAATTATCAAAATTCCAAGATTTTGTCAGAAAAAGAGACCTTAAAGACAAACCATACGATGAATTTTGTCTATAATTTTAAACATTGTTTCTTAGGCTATTATCATTCTTCAAGAAAAGTTTCATTACACCTTGTATGGAAACTAAGCGCACCCGCGAAGTACCTTAATCCGTCGAAAAACATGGCCGCCAGAGGGCGTATACATTCTCCTTGTTCGGAAATATCGAATTGAAAGTTAAAAATACCTTCTAGAAGTCATATTTTTGGCTATATCTTAATGAGATTGTGTCAGTGTTATGCCCTTGATAAAATTTAGGTCATACTTTAATATACGTCATGTCAGGTCATAAAGTAGGTAAATATGTCAAAATGAAAACAAAGAGTTTTGCAACTCCAGGTGCCATGTTTTAGCTCAATCTCCTTGAAACTTGCTTAGAATGAATATCTTGACAAAAGCTAGGTACTGTGTGAATATGGGTTACAGAAGATTAAAAAGTAGGCCAGTAGGTCAAAACATTGAAAAAGCTTCTATACACTGTAAGAGTAATATTTTCAGCCATAATTTCACACAACTTGCTCAGAATAATCACCTTCACAAAATCTGGACAATGTTTTAATATGGATTACTTTGGGACAAAAAGTGGGTCAGTAGGTCAAATCATAGAAAAAGCTTCAAAATACTTTAGGGCCCGCATCTTTTGCCAAAATTTCATGAAATTAGCTCAGAATAAGTACCATAAGTCTAATGTATAGACTCTAGGTAAATTACGAACATGAATTATGTCTGAATAAAAAGTAGGTCAGTAGGTCAAATCATAAAAAAGCTTCTGCACACGATAGGGGTTTTGTCTGTAGTACCAAATTCATGAAACTTGCTGAAAATAACCACCTAGACAAAATCTAGGCAGTGTATGAATGTGAGTTATGTCAGGTCAAAAAAAGATCATTAGATCAAATCATAGAAAATGCTTATGAACCCTCTCTTAAGTTCATATGGAGTACACACTTCAACATTATCCTGACACATTTGCTTCTTGCGACAAGATGCTAGTAGGGGTATAAATCACCTTTAGTGATAAAGTCTAGTTAAATCTAGGAACTGTGTACTCTTGTGAGCGCCTAAGAGTCAATTGGGCTCATGTTTGTATTATATGTCCGTTATGTCCAAATTGTTACTATGTGTACTCAATATAATGAAAAGGTTGATAAGCTTCATTGTCTGTCTTGGTAATTAATTTGGTAGTGCGAATGTCTAGTGTTCCAACAGCTGCGGCGATTATAAATGTTATATTACAGTATATTGTTATATTTTGTTGACCAGTGTGAAATGATATATAAGGTCCAAAGCTAATCTTTAATCAAAAGTCAACCAACGACACAGTCCCAAATCTCATTTCAACAGTAAATGCCCTTGGGATTTATAAGTAGCGTCAATATCCCCCCGATCAAGCGTCTATTTGAATTGACGAGATTTTCTGTTTGATCCCAGAGCTGATTGGTTGAGAGGATGGAACCGACCAATCAACGTTGAGGTCAAGCATCAAGGCGATTGTTTTCGATCGATTACATATTGTATTGGTACATTTGGACCTTATATATCATTTCTTAAAGGCAACCGAGCAGAAAACAGGGCCGATATTACTCGCGGATAAGATTTGAATGTGGAAGTGGAGTGGAGACCCGGCCACAACCTTTTCCTACCTCGGAAACCTACCCTGTTTTTACCTTTTCACCGCTATAGTGTCTTCTGCGTCATTATTGTTGCCCGCAAGAACGTGTTAAAGTTAAATTAAAGGTACTATGACTTGAGAAATATCGAAACGAATGTCAAACAGTTTTGATCCTGGTCAGATGCCACGTTACGCGGCGTTTGATCTGAATCCAAACGGTTTGAAAAGTCGGCTTTATGCGACTTCGGCACCGAAAGGGTTAAAGGACGCCCGATAGCATTGTTGCAAGGACTAAAGCTATTTCAGCGATCGGGAAAAACCCTCTTTCATTTGTCTGCGAACATACATAAAATGGTAGCTATATAACGGACAAAGGTAATGCAGAAAACTTCTACAAGAACTTTTTGCATTCCATATTACGTTCATTAAGCACAAGAACCGTTTTTAGATATTTACATTTAAATATATATTGGCCGTTAAACACAGGTTTTAATAATCTCATTTCTCCATCCAAATGTCGGTCATGAATAATCTTAGTTATCTCAACGTTCGCTGCCCATCTCTGCGAGCATGGCTTTCCGTATAGACAAGGCTAATGATCGGAATACTGAGAACTTTGACAAAATTCCCAATTAAAATGATATATAGCTATTTCATATCTACGCCCTGTCTATTCCAACAACGGAGCTCATTTCTTACAACTGTCTGTAAAACAGGTCAAATGCCACTAGCGATATTGGTATGCGTTTAATTTTACACTAAGGAACAACCAGTGATTTGAAACGTCGTGTTTATTGCAACGCACACATAGCGACACCAATGGCATTTGCAATAGTAACTATGTGTTTATTCAATGTCCTATCTATAATTTCATCATCTTGAATCATATATACATAATAATACTGATGTCATTTAATAAAATCGCATATAGTTAGATTAGTCATCAAATATACATTGACTTTAAAAGGTAAATAATATTACAACAGTCAATTACCTAAAGAGTGATCTTCTATCTTCAAATAATTCATAAACAAAACCTTACTGATCTTAATGTATGTAAGTTCTTTGTTTTGTTGTACGTTAACCCTTTCAACACTAAGTAACTCCTTTTTATTGACGAAGGCATGAACCAGTCTATTTGGCATTCTGGGTAGTTTAAAAAAAACCTGATAAGGTGGCTCTACTGTTTTCAAATGGCATGCGTATATTTTAAACAGGTCCATGGTTAAAACATTTTCTTGGTGATCATTCGCCCTTGCACCTTGAAATGTACAATACAATATTCAATTTTCAGTCCTACCCTTTACTGTATGTAAGAGCATGTGATTCATGCTCCGCTGTCATGGCCTAACACTAGGGAAATTTTGGCAAACTTACAGTAAAGTGTAGGACTGTTTTAGTATAGTCCAGTTTTGACTGTTTAACCCATTTGTGCCCACGATCTCATATATGGGACATAGGCGAACAGGGTAGACTCTGATCAGAAGCCGCATCATGCGGCATCTGATCAGAGTCTACACTGTTTGCTGATAGGACTTTCAATATAAAACATAGTGAAAATGAAAATTTTGTCCATGCATCCCTTTGATAAAAAAGACTAATCCAATATATGAACATGGAAGAGTCCACTGGGCACAAATGGGTTAAGGCTGATTTTTGCTATATATTTGTCTTGATCAGCGAGCTGATCTAGATATATACACTGTATGACAAATGTACTTTTCATACATGTATGTATCCTGTTTGTAAAGGACACGTACACTCCTCTCTATGGATTAATTATTAGATGGTAAACACATGTTTATTTCCAGTTTGTACATAAGTATACTACATTTTTACATGCAAACACGCATTTTCTCAAATTAATATTTCTAACAGCCAGAAATGCTATTTAAGTTCCGAAAACCCGAACGATATATACTCACAACTCCATTTGTCTATACAAAACATCTTACATTACATGCAACAATTTTCCTGCAAAATTCTACTTGGGTAATATTTCCAAAACTTAAGATTTCCAGCAATGAAACTAGATATCTAATCCCGATCAAAGTCGTTTGACAATGGTATAGTTCTTCTTCATTTCAATTCATAACAATTAGTTTTGTCTACTTTTACAAAACACAATTTCTAAGCATGCGGTAGTATGGCAGAACAAGAGTAAAACGACAAAGAAATGCACTTAATTAACTTAGCGCTTGCCTTGGTGTTTTGTAAGTTAAGGATGTATCATTTTCATAAAGTGGTAACCCAAACAATTTAACTTCTGTCGAAATGTATTCAACCCGACCACGGTTTCTGGTTTTAATGTTAAAGTGATATAAGAAAACTAACACCACTTCAAAAGACTGAGCCACCGATTTTCGGCACATACTTAGTAGACTCTGACCTAGAGATAGGGACCTCCCTCGCTATCTATTCTGCGAATACAAAACAACAAACCGCAAAAAACTTTCCCTAGCGCTTCTCGAAATTCATTAAAAGAGATGCGAATTAATGATAATTTCTGTCGGCACTCTGCAAGAGCACAACGATATCATGTGTACAATAAAGCTTCATAAATCGGCCACTGAAATGATAACGAATTTGTGCACGCAGTCTCATATAAAGTTAATTGCTTAATGAAGGACATAAACAATTAAGAAAACACTTTTCGCAACTATCTGCTTTACTTTTGTCCTGCATTAAGCTATTACCTTTATTTCGAGATTGCTATAATTCTTAATAAAGAAGTAGTTAAGACCGTGTAACAGTACAAGCAAAACATCATCGACATCCACCTACTTTATCAAATCATCGGTTGATTGATGTAGTTTTTATCTCAGTGTGAAATGTGTAAAATTGCCTTGAAGCCAGTCCCGAAGAACCAACGCAACCAAACAAAGAGTTTAGATATAGATTATTTAAGAAGAATTGTCTATTACATTTGTCGCTCAAGAACATATAGTTTAAAGTTAGACATACATGTGTTAACTGATTACGCCATAGCCTGTTTCTAGTTTTTAAAACAGGTGACTTCTTATAGCAGGTCGAACAACGTGTAAGCGTTTCACAAGTATTTGTCTTTAACAAGGATAATGCTTTCTCACTGATTACAGTAAAACCATTTTATTACAACCACTAAAATGAAGGCAAATTTATTGTATAACAGACATGTGACAGTTCAACCCTTTCCCTTATAGAAGCGACTTTTAGCACATTCATCTTATTCATCCGCTGAAGAAAATAGTTCCAAATTATACCGTAATGAATATGTGTTATATTAAATACTTTCCTTATTCTAGCAGTTAATAGCTTAAAGCAGGCTGAAAGTAAAGCAGAATGCGCCGTTGGGCGCATTCTGCTTTACTTTAAACCTGCTTTAAGTAGTCACATATCTTCAATACTAGAAACAATGCTATCAGGTAAAGGGTTAAAGCAACGTGACCGTAAAACAAAAAGTGTATAAAGGAGTTTTCTGTTTTACTGTTATCATACTTGTCGCGAATACCTAATAATAAACACAATTGTGTGGTCGTAATAAAAAGGTTTTACTGTACAATGAAACCTCTTTTTAGCAAAAACTAAATTATCTTTAGTTGAGGACCTCAAACACAGATGGCCGCTTGATGCACAAAATAATAAAAGCAACATAAAACATCATGGTTTGATCAAACTTTGTTGTTATGTGAAATTAAGATTCGACATTCCCTTTAAAACTATTGGTCAAATGGTCAAATTATATAACTATTTTGTGAGTCCAATGTTGATATGTTAGTTTTATAGTTTAGATTCTATTTTAGGTTGTTGGTTTTTTTTTTCATTTTTATTGTTCATTAATTTGTATTTTATTGGTCATCTTTTTATCGTGTTATTGACATTTATGTACAATATTATACGTCAAGTGTAAAGTAGAGATTCAAATAAGAATAGCAAGGATTGTAACTGTGAAGTGTTGAAATATGTTGAATACGACAATACTTAGTTGAATTGTACATAGTATTTGTCTTGCCCATAAAGGAATCCTTAGAAATCTTAGATGTGTTCTAATTTGCAAATGTGTTTTGTAAACATATTGAAGCTTATACTACTAAATACAGCATTAATCAGTGATATCCCTGATTTGACGCGTTACGCTGCGTCTCATCTGGGTCTTCGCTGTTTGTGAATTTAATATGTTTTACTTTCCGCTAGACCCAATTATAATTATGTAAACGCTTCTCTACTAAAGTTGGTGTTTGGAGCACTCGGTCTAGCATATTAGCGCTAACGAAGGGGAATATAAAACAGCTGGGGCTGGTTATAATTTACCTGCATTCGGTGAATCCAAAGTCTCGTATGAAATAATACAAGATAATATTTCCGTAAATGAGACATAAATTTCATTATCACGTAGTCAAGTTTATCCTACATGATAAATGGAATCCGCTTTGGCCATTACGCAGCATGTTCTAGAAGCTACTGTGCTGTGCAACTTTTATCTCATAGTGACGAAATTTAAATCCATCCATGTTTTTCAATCAAGTTTTCCCAATGAAATATAAGCGATGGATATGGAGGATTACCTGGACAGATAATGACATTTATGAGTCAGTTTGATATTATCTAATAGGTTTTTAGTTTTATTGATAATTTCAATTTATTTGTCAGATTGTCTGCTTGATATGAAATAAGTGGGTTATAAAATGAAATTGATACGAAGTAGTCCTGTAAATTCTCGCTATAACGATCTCAAACCAAGACACTTTCAGAGATTTAGATATACAGAGTTCCACTCTACAAAGATACCTAAGGGCAGACAACAATTGGGTGTGTTGTTCGAAGGGAGTTGTTACAGGGAGGGAAAATTAAAACAGCTTAAATCCAGATCAAACGCCGCGATATGCGTCTGATCTGAATTAAAGCTGTTTGTAACTCGCCATTATAGTCTTATGTCAAATTGTCCACTAATAATTATCTTTGAGAAAACAGCAGACGACAATTTTAAGCAATAAAAGCAATGAATGTGAAAGACAGAAAGGTATTGTTTGAGGAAGAGCGGCAATCGGAGTTGTAGGGAGGGGATCGTTGTTGGGAGGACCGATGTAGGGACGGATTACTGTAATCTTCAACATAATTCGTTGTTCTTATGACATCATTACCCATGTCTTTATGACATCATAGCCCATCTAACACGTTCACTGCCATAATATCGTCTGCTCTCAAAATATACCGTCAGCTAATATTTCTGTCGAAGTGTTGTTATTAACATTGATTTGAGAATCAAAATTGTGGATCCTGGTCAGTAACACATCGTCTAATCAGAATCCAAACTAAACTTTAGTTGCCTATGACAGTTGAAGATTTAAGGTGAGATTAAAGAAAGGCACAACATACGTATAATTATGTTTTTCTGTTTATATGTTTAACTTGATTTACAATGTAGGTACAGTGGAGAATCTGTTATTCTTTCCCAATAAACGCGTTTACGCTAAAACTATTATTTGCAGTGCAAACAGTTTGGAGCCAGATCAGACGCCGGGTAACCCGGCGTCTGATCAGGCTCCAAACTGTTTGCCACCAAGATAAACATGAGTTATCAGAATTGTCCAAAAGTTGTTCATTTCTACGTTTTAGTGCTTTGCGTTTGCGTACGTTTGCGTTTAAACGGGAAAGAATAACAGATTCTCCACTGTAGCAATGCGTGGCGAATATTGCAAGACACTACTTTATTAGTGGTTTGGATTCGTTTGAAGAATATTCCTTTCAAAAGTGGTGTTGATCAGTTTTCAATATGCCTCTTTTATGCGGAAATATATCATTAATTATTTCAATTTATTCTCTGGTGGTTTAATAACCATGACTTCGCAGTATCTCTCACGCTGTTACGTTGATTTTCCGTAATAGCTTCTAAGTTAGCCCAGGTGGCACTGAAAGTTGTTTGTCTTAATCATTATGATGCCACGTACCACTAAACTGGTATTTGCAAATAAGGTATACACTAATAATAACTGGAATAGTATGCAGAGCATAGCTGTCGTTAGATTTGGATTCGAACTGTTTGAAATGCATATGCATGTAGGTAATATACATTCAAAATAATAACTTTTGAAAGCAAATCGATACGGTTAATTTACGATTATTCTCAATGCATACTCGTGTAGTGCTCCCTCTCTACAACACCACATAATAGGAGAGAAAGATTTAATGTGTTGTTCGGAGGATGTTGTTAAAGAGAAGGAAACTGTCTTAATTTTGCAAACAGCTTGAATCCAGATCAGACGCCGCGTCACGCGGTGTCTGATCTGGGTTCAAACTGTTTGTCACTCGTCATAGTTTTTTTCTGTCAAAATGTATATTATGTGACTTTGAGAAAAACTGAAGATGATATTGTAATGTAGACGATATTGCTGCCGTGAAAATGTTAGACATAATTGTTTTCTTTGGGGAACAGTCGCAATCGTTATTGTAAGGAGGGAATCGTTGTTCAGAGAGTCTTTGTGGGGATGGAGCAAGTAGTTTGCAGTCAAAATATACAAGACAGTGTTAAATATAGATTGTATACATTTAGTCTGGCCAAGTGACTGTTTAATGTGCAATTCCGCCTTATAAACTTTCCGTTATGCGTTTGAAATGATTTTAGCTGCCATCTATATTATTAATAAATCTTCATAAGACGTGGCAGTAATGCATTTGTGAAATGTAATCCTATTTCACAAAACATTGTACTAAATCAGTCCTTCAAAATAATACCTATTTATATTCATTACGACAGGCCTCAGTTCAAAGCAGAATCAAAACATGCATAAAATCTTCTGCATTATTTTAACTCTCCACTAAGCGGTCATTTTTCTAAAAATACAAATACATTTTCCATGAATTGCTGTTTTAACCCATTCACTACCGTACCCCGACTACAAAAGTGATTTTCAAACAGTTTGCATCCTGATCAGACGCTGCGAAACGCGGCGTCTGATAAGGGTCCAAACAGTTTGAGACTTATTTCAATATGTACCTAAAATTAAATTTGAGAAATACGACGTACCGGTATAAGCAGCCGATATTTGATCGAAATTGATAACGTCACGGCAGTGAGTGGGTTAGTAGTAAAACGTAAGTTTGGACCGAGATCAGAAAAGCCACACATATCTCCTCCGACCTTCAAGCTGACAGACAAACATAGACAGGTAGCCCGCATCACACCGGCGAGCAGGATAAGGCAGACCTGACTCACAGCGACAATGGTGCATAAAAGTCTCCTCTACCGTTTGTCTTGTAGTGATTCAAAGAGTGATAGGGGGAATCAATGACAGACATCAACAAACACCTGGGTCTTCCATCAGTGGGGGAGATAAGACAATTCGAAATGACGCATCACCGAATATTACCGTTATCGTGAGAAAAGCCGCTACACTACCCGGAGCGATGCGATCGACGTGGAGCAGTAGATGCAACAATTTATGCTCTTCTGATCCGAACGCTTTGAAAACATTCGGTTGATATGCATATCCGAAAATGATATTCGTAAGTACGTGTTCAACTCATAAATGTCAAATTCAGTAGAATAGAGCAAAACATGTGTTAAAATGTCACTCAAAAGAAGACAGATAAACAATCTTGCAAAATGTTGCGCACTCTGCTTCGAGCTGCTTTAAGCTACCATCGGTGCGATATAGAAAATAGTTTTGATGCATACATGTATGCGTGAGTGTATAAATTGGAACAATTTCCTTCAGTAGAAAAATGAATAAAAGGCGTTAAAAGACATATTTCTGGAATAATGGCATGATTATGCAGACCGACTGTTCTAGAAATCAGTTCTTAAGACTATGCCAAGTCCATCTTAAAGCCAAGTGACACGTCGTAAAGGACAGCTGTCCCACTATGACAGAAACAAATCTGCATAAATATTGCAGAAACACTTCAAAATTGTTTCAGCATATACAGTAAATCCACTTTGAAAAGCGATTAAATAAACTAAGTGTAGGAAATTACCAAAGACCAAGGACCATTATTTAACAGTATCCCCGTAAAAAGTTCATACAATTTCGTAAACCTTATTATGGCGAAATAAACAAAATATGGGTATGTTACGGTACATTAACCCTTTCCCCCATAGAAGCGCCTTTTAGCGATTATGATATAATCCTCCGCTAAAGAAAATAGTTCCAATTTAATCAGTCATGAATATGAATATTTTCTATATTCTAACACAGGATAGCTTAAAGCAGGCTGAAAGTAAAGCAGAATGCGCCTTGAGGCGCATTCTGCTTTACTTTCAACCTGCTTTAAGTAGTCAACTATCTTCAATACTAGAAAAAGGCTATCAGGTAAAGGGTTAAGTTGGAAACGTTTATAATGAAGAATGATATATTGTTATAGTGTAAAATCTGAAATATAACAATAAGAGGAATGAAATAGATTACATAACAAGTAAAAACACGTAAACATGACTGTATTTTTGTGTATCAGTACAGTTCAATTTAAAATTCTATTGATATGAGTACATTGTAAACACATCATTATTATTTCGTCCTAAAATGTCGATTACTGGGTTACATGTATCAAGAGCATACTTTCAAGATTTAAAGAGTATAGACATATGCATTCAGAAGTAAACAGATAAGCACACATTAAAAGTCTATGGAGTTTTTAACTTAAAACAATATAACTCTATAATCTTATACAGTTTGGTATCTCGTTTACGAATTCTTATAATAAAAAGTATACAAAATATCTCTATGTAAACGATCCACAACATTTACCCATGATTCCCATAACCTTTTAATACATTACTGATGACCTGGCACTCCGAAACACACTTAATTTCCCGGAATAATGAAGAGGGTGAATAAGTGCAATATTAATGATGCTACATGTCAGTAAAGTGGTAAAATATTTGTTCTGTCCGTTTAAACGCAAACGCAATGCAAACACATTGCAATACAATGCAAAAAATGACATCAGTTTGGCAATTCTTAATATACATTTTATTTTGAGTGGCGAACAGTTTGGATACTGATCAGACGCCGGGTTACCCGGCGTCTGATCTGGCCCAAACTGTTTACAAAAGAAAACAATAGATTTAGCGCAAATGCATTTTATTGGACAGAATAACGTCATATCTACTGTAACAGTAGAAGTTGTTTTTTTCGGTATCTGAAAAGAAGATATACCAAGGGTGGTAAATACAGGAGGTGGCTCAAAAAAGAACGAGCATAAATCACACAGCTCCTATACGAGCTTTCTGCTTTAGTTTGATTTTACTTCATGCAGTCACCTACAGCAGAAAAAACAAATGCACCATTTTATTGAGTTATTTAATACCTAAAATTCGCCATAGATAATTAACGGTGTGATCATTATGTTCTGTGCCTGTTTATCTCTTTAAGACATCGTATGCTAGTTAACAACAGGGGCACGAGCGGACAATAAGCACCCACGTGCTAACTGACCACTTCCTGTCCCGTCAGTCTGGGCAAACAATGGCTACATGTTGCAGACGCACCTGTGAATGCAATCAGCGCAATCAGTAATACTTCCATAGAACCAGTAGACGAAAATCTTATTTGCAAACTCTCATATCTAAATTCGTTTATTCTTATTGCTAAACAGTATAAGTTTACTTATATGTTATGCAGTTTCTTACTATTGTCCCATACGTTTTATTGTTATCAAAATATATGCATTTTTCTTTAGACAACACCTTAAGGACCAAAACATTTGCCGTCACTGGAAGGTTTGTATTGTTAGTTATCCACCGGCCACCGGTGATCAGCACGCCACACAAGTGGTATACTATTACTTTGATGTTATCTCAGTCCTTTGATTCCTGTTATTACAAGCCTGGTGTCTAAGAGACCTGTACATGTTTGCGTCTGTTGTATTTCGTCAAGGATTCGTCAAGGATTATCCACGACATCCATCATACCGCATTGTCTGCCAATAGCTTTCTGAATGGAGCAAAGGAAATATGAACTAATTCATGCAAACTGTTTAGATCTGAATGGAGCAAAGGAAATATGAACTAATTCATGCAAACTGTTTAGATCAAAGGTCGACATCTCGTCTCACTCCGAAATGAGCAACTCTTCGATTATTCCTTTGTCTAAAGATACAGTGCTCCCTCTCTAATACGACACCCAATTGGGAGACACAGAATGTGTGTGTTGTTGGGAGGGAGTCGTTATAGGGAGGAAAAATTAAGACTTAACTTACATTTGCAAACAGCTTGAATCCAGATCAGACGCCGCGTGACGGGGCGTCTGATCTAGATTTAAGCTGTTTGTCACTTTGCATTATATTTATTCTATCAAAATTGTCAACTTATATGTATCCTTGAGAAAACAAAATTTGACGACAATTTAAGCAGACGATATTTCAGCAGTAAAAGCGTTAGACATAATAGACCTGCTTGTAGGAACTGCGAAAAGGGTCGTTGTAAGGAGTGAGTTGTTGTTTGGAGGGTCGTTGTAGGGAGGGAACACTGTAAATATATAACTGTGTTGCAGACGACAGTAACATAAAATAATAAAGTTTAACCCCTTTCCCGCCAAATGATCGTCTGCCTCAATATATCGTCTGAATTTCGTTCGAAATCATTATGCTTTTCTAAGACAATTATTTACAAAGCTTGTCATTCCAGTTTTGAACTTGACCAGGCGCAGACACACTCTAGATCCAAAATGTGTGTAAATGTCAATTAAGTAGTACTAGGTAATTCTAAGCATAAAGTAAATGGTTGTTTTCTTGCCTTTATCTCAGGACTTCTGTATTGTACTTTCGTATTCAGCTGTTTTGTCGATATTCGTACGATAATCTTGCGATATATCCATGCTATCGATAGCTAAATGAAATGATTGGCGTAGATAAAGTGTATCGCCACTTATCTGCGATGGCTGAGCAAGCAACAGCACTTAAACAACAATTACCATACTTGTAGTACATGTATAAACATACCACAGACTTTTACAAATACACGTATGATTGTTGATCAATGATTATATGAAGGCAGCTTCTTATAACAAAAGGGAAGTAAGGTAGAAAGCTCTATCGGAGCATTCAACTTAATTTTCGTCCTGCTTTTAGCTCCCACCCGTTTCCAGCATAGAGTATTGTCTGTAAGTATATGATATAGTGAACGCATACGCGGTACTATAACGTGAAATGTGTACGTTGTAAACCAGAAGTGCATTCCGCTCGTTTCGTACCTAGAATGCAAGGAATAAACACTGTACATGTATCAAACATGAAAGATAATGTTAGATATAACCAGAGGTCATATGTGTGCGTTTTTCTCAAATTTGTACAGTAGAGAAGACGTTATACATGTACGTCCCCGTAAGACGCAAATGCAATATACTAGAATGAAGAAAATTGCATTTTGTATTAAATTTCTAAATGTTTATTTAACACTGGGTGCCAAACAGTTTGAAACCTGATCAGACGCCGGGTTACCCGGCGTCTAATCTGGCTCCAAACTGTTAACCCTGAAAAAAATGTTTTATCGTAAACGCCTTTATCAGTTATAGGGAAATAATAACGTATTCTCCACTGTTTAAGTGTCTGTTTGCAATACATTAGGTTTGCAATAAAGAGGAAACCACATTGCGTTTATCTTTGACGTTATTTTTTGTCTTAATGTTATCATTTGTTTACACAATACAATGTTCATGCAATGGGTTTATCGCTATAGTTTTGTCTAATGAATTTGGCGTAAATATTCCCCCATTTTGTTGTAAATTTAAAGACGATTTCTACAGTTAGTTTCCTTCCAAGAATTTTTTTTATTTTTTCACATTTTGTTGTTCAAAGTATGCTGAATTCAAATAAAACAAGAAAACAGGGGGTTGCTAACTTTATTTTTGAGTTTATACCATGACATAAATATAAGGGTGTTTTTTGCATTTTACATGTGTTACAGTACAAAAAATTGTGACATCGGCGCTATTTCGTAAAAGTTTATCCAAGAATTTTTTTCAAAATTTCCCATTATGTGCTTTATAGTATCCTTAACATGAAATCAAAACAAAATGTATGGGTTGCAAGCTTCGTTTTCAAGTAATAACTCGTTTTATGACCTAGGGGTGGTGCTCTGCCCTGAAAAATTGTTATGATTTTATGACAATTATATTGATACATGCAGTATGGTAACAGATTTGCATGAAACTTACACCATATGTACCTCTGTCCATGGAATGGAAAAAAATATCTCGAAAATTTATTTCCCGTATCTGGTTGCCATGGCAACGTGAAAATATGTTTTTTCCCCTAAAATCAGTGTATTTTGATGACTAAACAATGACAAATTCATAGCATTTCTAGGAAAAAACTGTTTATATCTCAGATAAAATATAAACATTCAGTTTTAACACTAGAATGATACCTGGTTACCTTAGCAACCACTCACAGCATTTGCTAAATGAGAGCATTATATTGCAAATATGAGTCAAATTTGAGATTTTTAGGGTAAATTACAGTATTATGTATGTAAGTTTCTATATCAATATTGCAAGGTAACATTGTGATATAAAGATTCATTTTTGACATAAAAACAACATTTGATTACCTTAGCAACCATTTACAGAAATTGCTAAATGAGAGCATTGTATAAAAATATGTGTGAAATTCGAGCTTTTTGAAGAAAAACTAAAGTAACTTATCGGAACCATTGTACTTTAGTTTCATTATCATGTTTGTAAGTTAACATTGTCAGATCAACATTTACTTTCAATACGAAAATAACTATTGTTTACCTTAGCAACCACTCATAACATAATGCTAAATGAGATCATTTTATCAAAATTATGTGTCAAATGCGAACTTTTGTGAAGGTAGAGAATATCGACCTATTAGAACCATTGTTCTTAAGTTTTATCAGCATGTTTGCAATTTAACATTGTCAAATAAAAAATCACTTTTAACATGAAAAAAAGGTTACCTTAGCAACCATCATCAAGACACAATCCACATTTGATTTTGACCCAGATTGGATGTAGGCAAAAATTATGGCCATATTTCATTCAGATCTAATGAGAGAGGGTTAACACTGTTTTCCTCTGATTTGAACTAGTGACGTAGTTTTTAGGATATTGCTTTTGAAACATAAAATCAATGAAATGTTCAAATTGGAATATATATTTCTATTCCCCGCTTTGTCTGTAAAACTGGTGTTCCCACTCCACATTCTGTACAAGTAGCATGCATCTTTGCTGTTTTATTGCGGTAAACTGTCCAATCAGGTATCAGCTGAAAAGTAAATTAAATCAAGTTATAGCTAAGGTTAAGATCAGTATATTTTACCGCTGAAATGTGCTTGACCGTTGTTAACTATGACTTAAATTGTACATAGGTCAAAAACTTCTTCAGCTGAGTACATACATATATGAAGTCTCTATCACAGGTATTCCAAAGTGACTGTGAAGGTTAAACTAAAAGTGATGGCCAGGCATACAAACCGCATACACACAGACAGACCAGAAAAAGTATGCCCCTACAATGTCATGTAGAGGCATAACAACATATATATCATGCTAAAATAAGAAAACTTCTGAAAAGTCTTCACTGCAAATCCTTTGCAGCTCAAACCAGACTGCTGCTTATGAAAATGATGATGCATCTTCTCATGAAAATCATATAACATGATGATGATATGAATATCATATAACATGATGATGATGGATCCTCTAATCACATAAATCAACACCATCAGACACACAACCGTAATATGCTTGTTGATTTGCATGGTGATGTTATTCATCATTATCTACTGAAGCTGCTGCTGATGATAGGGTCGGGATTATATTGATGATGATATAATGATAGCGTGATGATTATATCAATGATGATGATGAAATGGTGATGATAGGGTAATGATTAAATCAATAATAATGGTGAATATCTCTTTGTCATCAGCCATCCTGATCATAGTGTTAAAACAAATCTATGTAGTATTTATGACTGAAAGAGGCTTAGTACAGGACAAATGCAATTTGTAAAACATGTCGTTACATTTAATAATTAGATGCTGCTTAGTACAGGTACGAGATAATTCAGACATATTGTAGAATCTAACTTAACTGCCTTATTTCTATTTTGCACTTAAAAGTCGCTTGTCTTAACCACTTACTCCATAGATATACAATTTTCCATTTTTAATTACTAGTACACAGAAGTAGATCTAAATAGAATCTGGATCTAGATCTAGTTCTAATTCATATGCCTATAGGCACCAATAGATCTAGATCTCTGTAGATCTATTTTAAAAGTACAAAATATATTTTCAAGGGTATTATATATAGCTTAAAGCAGGATAAAAGTAAAGCAGAATTAGCCTCCTGCTTTACTTTCAACCTGCTTTAATTGATCACATGTTTCTTAAACCAGAAACAAATATGAGGGAATGGGTTAAGACGGTTCCTTGATTCTTCAGTAAGTGGCTGCTTGATACAAGATTTGCTCAGTGTTACAGTTGCACACGCCATAGAGCAATGTGATGCAACAAGGCATTATGATGTCATCTATGACGTCATAATAAAACAGCTGCACTGAGAGAACCTGAGACCCTGATGAGGAATGTACATGTACTTAAACTGATGTAAACAAATCTAAAGCAGTGCTAAGATTGAAGAAGTGCCGATATGTTTATAAAAAGTATCAAGATAATCATTATATGATTGTGATGTATTTGTGGCCACTTACCTCCACATTTGCATTGCATCACTAATTCAGGGGAGGAGGGGAGGGAGAGAGAGAGATAGAGGGGATAGAGAGAGAGAGAGAGAGAAAGAGAGAGAGAGATAGACAGACAGACAGACAGACATAGATATAGAGAAAGACAGAGGAAATAGTTAGTTGAAATTACCTGTTAGATCTGGTACTTTGTTGATGTAGAGCTGTATTTGTTTGAAGGTCAATAACTCATCTCCTTCTTCTTGTTGGTATTAGGCGAATCTGCATGATTTTTCAGTAAAATCTCTTGCCATATAGATTCCATATGTTGTTGATAGTAGCAGTGAATATTCGACTGCAACAGAATAAAATTAAATCTGAATTTAATTTATGATTTATCCACTTGTGAACAATCAACAAAGCAAGTCAAAATTGAAAAAATGGGCAGGGGTTCTCCCCTAGCTATGCCATCAATGTATACACCGCTTGTAAAAGACCCTCCCAAGATGGTTATACATGTCAGACGGATTTTTAAAGGCGAGTAGGCTGGGACAGATTCCATTAATAATTTAGAGTGATGAATAGATCTACATCTTAATATGGAATCACACCTACTCGCAGAATGAAGAAAATGGCGAACAGCAACACTTTTGTTTCACAGGTATTATCTTTAGTAGAAAGCTGACTTTGAAATTGACCTTTCAATATTTGCAAACTTGTGCTTAATTTTGAGGTGATAAATCAGCATGACACATGAATGATAAGCCCTACTAATATGAATGAAGTATGATATACTTAAAATCAAGCAGAGTTTACCGGTACAGGGATGAAAGGCGAACGGATTCGCCGGTGTGCCCCACCAACTGCGTCTACATGAGTTGGTGGGGCACACCGGCGAATCCGTTCGCCTTTCATCCCTGTACAGCCACTGACACTTCGATTACGTGAGTATCCAAACTTTAAAACAGATTTTAATGAGGGTTAACCTATTTAGATTGGCTTTGAGTACATAATACCACGCAATGGATTTTACAACTAGTCTGTATAGTGCATACTTATGCGCAGCTTTTTAGCGCAGAGTACTTTCAGCTTATGATCTTTTAGCTATTCTCACATGTAATATGTAATGTCAATCCAGCTCTAGGCCGATATTCATGGATCAAATCATGTGAGACACACCATTCAATATTCCTTTTTAATCTCCATTTTCACATCAACCAAGGGGCGCAAACCTTGATACTTATCAACTAGATCTATATCTTCTTACTATATCAATATGCTACATACTCTAACTGGGTGAGACATACGGACGTTTTGAACATATGTTTTGTCGAAATCAGTCGTCCGAAATGAGCGTCATCCAGAATACCGGTCCAATGGTTTCCTTTGTAGAGAGTACTCTGCGCTAAAAAGCTGCGCATAACTAACTACCGAAATCGTCTTTTTAGAGTATGCCTTTACACGAAGTTGCGCCTTTGACAAGTTAGGAACATATCGCGGAAAGCAATGTGTACCCCATGACTTCATAGATGCATTATTTCGTCTTTGGTTTATTATTCTGTGAAGTATTGCATTTTGGACAAACGGATTTGAGCATACATCGAAATTAGCGTTAACCATGTGGTTTGGATCCTTTATATGGATATCAGATCCATCCATGTGCATACATGTGAGCCATGCCATGACACTACCTGCCCTATTGCATTGAAAATATTGTACAGACCAAGTACCCTTGTCATCCTAAGCTCTGCATCTGAGTTTGTCTAAATTGCCAAAAGCCGTAGATAATACTGCTAAATACAGTGTTTTAGATGAGTGTGCGTGTCAAACAGAGTATATCAAGGCCAGCCACCGCGTCTTTGACGCGGCGGCTCACCTTGATCTACACTGTTTACAATGCAATAAGGCAGGTTTTGTCATGGCATAGGTCATATAAAAGTAACCTCGGTCTAATACATAAGGTTTAACCTAGCTGTTGCAATTTTGTATAACACTGAAATGAACAAGAAAACAAAAATCATGCAATTGCAAAACATAACTTGCTTGCGGGTAGGAACTAGGTATCTAACCAGGGTATGCACGGTTTGTTGTACTCGTAGAAGATGTCAACACATTGCATAATATCCATAATGCAAGTGAATAACGTGATCAAAGGCCTTCATCACATACTCACTGGCTCTAGAGCCCAAATGTCATTTTAATGACGATGCTGCTCACATACAGCGTAGAAGACGTTATTTCCCCCCAAAAAAACGATGTTACGTTTAAATATCATTTTCATTGCAGTTTGGAGCTAGGCCAGACATCGGGTTACCCGGCGTCTGATCAGACTCCAAACTCTTTGCCACTCAGATTTAAATAAATCGTCAACAACTTGTCGTGTATCACCTTTTATTGAAATGCGCGTGAGTTTCGTTTGCGTTTAAACAGGACATATATTCTCCATCGCACGCATACCAACAATCCAGATGGACGCCTAGTAAATCGCAGTCTAGTGGCACAGTTGTAAGCGCATCCGCTTCTCGCCAATGCGGTTCCGAGTTCGATCCAGGGTCTGGGCAGTATGTGAATGTGAACATTTGTCACCCGTTAGGCAGAATAGTGGACACCGATAGATTATCGATAAACTGTCCTACGCTAGCTTGCGTGCCCGTCAATGTTCGGCTCTTACCGCTCGGTATTTACGGAAACTCCCGACGACTCTTTGAACATATTAATTTTATTTTCAATTTGAAAAAGGACCAAATTAACATTAACTTACAATTCTTAAATTTATATCAAAAGAAAGAACAAATAGTCAAGTATACGAGCCCGTTTGCACAGAATTGATATCGATTTGTATAAATGCACAAGGTCGTGTTATATTATCCGTGTCGAGGCTTATTTTCAGCATTTTACTCTTTGTTTAATGTGATTTAGAGGTGTCTTTTTAAACTTAAAAAAGGACCAAAATCTTATTAAAATATTTTTTCAAAACAAATTCCATCATAAAGGAAAATGTTTAAGCTAACACAGGCCGTTTGCACAGGAACGATATCTGTCCAGAAAAAAAAGTTATTACAAGTTATGTAAAAATGCCCTTCTTATTTTAATGCTCGAAATTGAGAGCAAGTGGGCCACCTGCGTGTCCACTATTCTGCGTAACGCGCCCGAACACGTTGTTTTTTAGGACACTGCGAACACGGAAAATGACGACACAGAACCTACCAAATACGCCACCATTCGAACCATCGAGAGTGATTTGTATTTAAGAGGATTATCAGCTCGTTTCATAATCTATGTAAAAGAAATAATGTTTTTCTTACTTTTTGTTTTTTTAATCAAATTCTGATCTGGTTCTAACGTGTTTGTCACACAGACTTGAACACATCGTCGACATGTTCAAACTCTGATAAGTTTATTTAGTTATTTCGTTGTGTTATGGTCACGTTTACTTTAGTTTTGATTGGAAAGATTAACCCTTAGCCTGCCACTCACGACTATAGCTCCATATGCAAACAGCTTGGATCCGGATGAGACGCCGAGTAACTCGGCGTCTCATCCGGATCCAAGCTGTTTGACACTCGGACAACATTTTCAGCAATTTTGAGCAACTTTGAAGCACTTTGAAACTTCAAGCAGACGAGAAATATAGCAGACGACAATTTATTTGGCGGGCTAAGGGTTAACGTCTTCACCATTATAGGTACTGTGGATAAGACGCTATACTTTCCCGTTAAAACGCAAACAATACGCAATTTTATAGCAAAAAAATATAGAAAATGATACCTTTTTGATAGTTTTGAATGTTCATTTTAATCTGCAGTGCAAACAGTTCGGAGTCTGATCAGACTGATCTGTCTCCAACTTGTTTGCAATGGAAACAATAGTTTTAGCGTAAACGCGTTTACTAGGGGAAAATATCGTCTTCTACTGTAGGAATGATAATTAGGGTAAGTTACCTACCTACATGTATACAAACTGTACCGACCTCTCAAACAAAACAAGTAATCGTATTAAAGACAGGTGGCAGCTTAAAGGTGGGATGAAAGTAAAGCAGAAAGCTCCTTCAGGAGCTCTCTGCTTTACAGCCGTCCTATTTTAAGCAGCAACCTGACCTATACGCCGGCGTACACATTCTTTCGGCGGATCGTAATTGCAGAACATCATTTCAATAACAACTAAGTGTGGATGAGAAATTGGGGTATAAAATGATACCTCTATACTATGTGTTATTACCATGTAATGACGTGGTTGTATAATCTCGAATCGTAAATATTCTCTGCAATAACAAACTGTTTCTCAGACTGATGGTATTTTCAGGCATAGTTATGTGACACATAAATACTTGTCGAGGTGACGTCCCATTAGAGTTTGATAATCGTTTTGTCATATTTTAATATGCAGAAGCAATGTCTTATCTGCTAAAGCGATTATTTTGCCATTAGCGTTGCGCAATGCACGTGCGTTTGTGGAATGTTATAAACTTATTTTACTCATCATGTAATGACATGTAAGCTTGCCAAATCGAATGTTAAACAAATTCGATTTTTTTTCGCTTGCTCATAATTTGTGCAAAACGATATTGACCTGTGCCTGAATAAAAAAACTGTACCGTAAGAAGATAGTCAGATCTACAGCGCTCCATCTCTACAACGACACCCAACGGGAGACAAAAACTTATGTGCGTTGTTTGGAAGGAGTTATAATAGGGAGGAAATTTACAAACATCTTGAACCCAGATCAGACGCCGCATAACGCGGCATCTGATCTGGATTCAAGCTGTTTGTCACTCGTCATTAAGTTTTGTCTGTCATTATGTCCATTATGTAACTTTGAGAAAACCAGCAGTCGACAATTTTAAGTCAACGACATTGCAGTCGAGAATAGGTTGGACATAAGTGTTATGTTTAGGGAACTGCTACAAGGGTCGCTGTAAGGAGGTAGTCGTTGTTTGGAGGACCGTTGTAGGGATGGAGCACTGTATATGCATGTGAAGATGGAGTAAAGATAATGATAGAGTAGATGTTTACATATCACAGCGTTGCCAATCTAACACTGAGATACCGCAAAATATGGAGCATTGTCTAGTTGTCATCTTGGAAAAATAAACATAGAAATATGAGTCGTGTCATGAGAAAATAAAATGTCACATAGTGCAAGCATCTAATAGTATTACAGTGGAGAAGACGTAATCCTTTCCCATTAAACGCGTTTACGCTAAAACTATTATTTCCATTACAAACAGTTTGGAGCCAGATCAGATGCCGGGTAATCCGGCGTCTGATCTGGCTCCAAACTGTTGCCACTCAGATTAACATAAAAAGTCAGCATTGTCAAAATATTGTATGTTTCTGCATTTTAGTGAGATGCGTTTTCGTTTAGTTTGCGTTTAAACGGGAAAGAATAACGTTTTCTCCACTGTTCCTCAAAATATAGAGCATTGTCTATAGTTGTCATCTTGGGAAAATAAACACAGAAATGTGAGTCGTGTCATGAGAAAATAAAATATCACATAGTGCAAGCATCATACAGTATCACAGTGGAAGAGACGTTATTCTTTTCCGTTTAAACGCAAATGAAACGCAAATCGAATTCACTACAATTTAGAAATAATAATGTTTTAAAATGTTTCACTCTATAAAGTATTTATTTTAATCTGAATGGCAAACAGTTTGGAGCAACAATCAAAGTGCCTTTTTCAACATTGTTTGGCGCAGTTTGTAGTTGATCTACAGGGGCCCGTTCCATAAAACTTCGTACGACAAAAACGTTCGTAAGTCAAAACTTAAAAATACATTTAATTTCTGATTTCTCCATCTAATCCTGTCTTGTAACATCTCTTTGGAATTGTCTTTTCAAGACGATTCCAAAGACATGTCACAAGACATGATTAAATAGAGAAATTAATAATAATTGAGACTTTTATTATCTGACTTACGACAACATTTTTCGTACGAAGTTTTATGAAACGGGCCCCAGATCTTTAGATTTGATGCAGGAATTGCAGTGGAGAAGACATTATGTTTTGCCAATAAACGCGTTAACGCTTAAACTATTGTTTCCATTACAAACAGTAGATCGTCAGATTATTCAAAAAGTTGTTTCATTTTCTATCACAATGTATTTGCGTTCGTTTGCTTTTAAACAGGAAAGAATGACGCCTTCTCCACTACAGTGGAGAATCTATTATTCTTTCCCGTTTAAACGCAAACGTACGCAAACGCATAACACTAAAACGTAGAAAAGTACAACTTTTGGACAATTTTAATAATTCATCTTTATCTTGGTGGCAAACAGTTTGGAGCCTGATCAGACGCCGGGTTACCCGGCGTCTGATCTGGCTCCAAACTGTTTGTATTGGAAATAATAGTTTTAGCGTAAACGCGTTTATTGGGAAAGAATAACGTTTTCTCCACTGTACATAGGAGAAGACGATAGTCTGTCCCAGTAAACGCGTTTACGCTACTTCCCTGATGTCCGTTGTAAACAGTTGGGAGCCAGATCAAACGCTGGGTAAACCGGCGTCTGATCACTCCAAACTATTTACCATTCATATTAAGATAAATAATCAGAATTTGTAAAACGTTGTCTTTTACTACATTTCATTCCAATGCGTTGCGGTTCGTTTGCGTTTAACGGGAAAGAGTAACGTATTCTCAATAATGTATTGTACATATTCGTTTGTCTTTTTATATGTACATGTATTTCTCATAATACAGTTAGCACATTGAACTCTTGTACACAATGTATACCTGTGAAAACTAAATTGGTACAGTGGAGAATCTGTTATTCTTTCCCGTTTAAACGCAAACGTACGCAAACGCAAAGCACTAAAACGTAGAAAAGAACAACTTTTGGACAATTCTGATAATTCTTGTTTATCTTGGTGGCAAACAGTTTGGAGCCTGGTCAGACGCCGGGTTACCTGGCGTCTGATCTTGCTCCAAACTGTTTGCACTGCAAATAATAGTTTTAGCGTAAACGCGTTTATTGGGAAAGAATAACAGATTCTCCACTGTATTATGCATGAAGTGTGGACCCAGACCAAAGGTTTCCTATACATGTAGGAACCCTATGATCGGGATCTACAATGTGTGTCATTTTGCAATGTATGGATGAAAACAAAAATAAATAAAATGTGTACTGAACTTAATTGAAAACTGGACTTTACCATTAATGGTTCCAGGGCGGATGGATTCATTAAACATGTCTGGCTTTCTATGTACATTTTGCAAATTGAAGTATTTTTGCTATTTTAACTCGTAACTCTCCAGAAATCAAATACAAATTCGGAATCATCTACTAAAACTGATAATATACTTAATTATTTGTTTCTGAATATGTATGTACATTGTATTGTATATGTACATTGATTGCTCCTCCTGTTTTGTCTATGTTCATTGTCATGATTTAATGGAAAATCATGAACTGAGTGTAATAAAGACATTGAAAGTAAAGTCCGGTTTAGAGGAGATAAAACAATGCATCCCACAATTATATCTTCCAAGCGATCCAAGAAATCGAGAGACGCATGATCACCATAAATAACATGGCGAGAAATAACTGTACCAAATGATACTCAAATCAGAAGCGCACGCGCACTTCATGAAATAACTGTGCAGGTTCATGCTTACGATATTGTTATCATTTTCAAAGTGTGACTCATGGTTTGCATTTCTCACTGAAAATTATTTTATCATTTATCAATCAAAGACGCGTATCTCATACAAGCAATAAAGACAACATAAGGCGCACTCCACTTGTGGTAGGCATAACATTGATAACATCCACGAGAACCTATATCAATTTAAAACCGGCATTCATTATTGAGCATATATTGCATTTATCAATTTACTATACAGTCGAACTATGTGTAAATACTCAAATTTCACTAACATACAGCGTTCCTTCTCTACAACGACACCCAATGGGAGACACAGATTGTGTGCGTTGTTCGGAGGGAGTCGGTGTAGGGAGGGAAATCGGCTTACATTTTCAAACAGCTTGAATCCAGATCAGACGCCGCGTACGCGGTTTCTGATCTGGATTCAAGCTGTTTGTCACTCATCATTAAGTTTTTTCTATCAAAATAACCAATATCTTATTTTGAGAAAAACAGCAGACGGCAACTTTAAGCAGACGATATTGCAGCAGTAAAAGCATTAGACATAATTTTCCTGTTTGGGGAACTGCGGCAAGGGTCGTTGTAAGGAGGGAGTCGTTGTGGAAGGGCTGTTGTAGGGAGGGAGCACTGTACATAGATGTATCATGACCCGATTGAAAATATAATTTTATATGTCCAATTTCTCATTATTATCTCTTTTCAGCAACCACTTGCCTCCAGGACGGCAAGAAGCTAGTCTCTTCCACCCTGAAACATTCAAATGGACAATTAAATTTTCTAATTGCGTCTACTCCATTCTTGACTTTCAAGAGTTTTTTGTACAGAAATATGACAAACGATGCAGACCCTGATCAAAGGGTTCCTTTAGGAACCCTCTAATCTGGATATTACTGTTTGCATTGGTCAAGTGATCTTTTCATGCTTGCACTGTTTGCGAAGGATGTGTATATGCATGACTATTATTCACAGAGCTACAGTGGAGAAAACGTTATTCTTTCCCGTTTAAACGCAAACGCAGTGCAATAAAACGTGGAAAAAGACATCTTTTTGACAATTCTGATTATCCATGATATTCTGAGTGGCAAACAGTTTGGAGCCTGATCAGACGCCGGGTTACCCGGCGTCTGATCTGGCCCCAAACTTTTTGCAATGGAAATAATAGTTTTAGCGTAAACGCGTTTATTGGGAAAGAATAACGTTTTCTCCACTGTATTTACAGCTTCAATAATGGTACAGTACTTCCTCTCTGTACAACGACACCCTGCGATACAACAATTGTGTGTGTTGTCCAGAGGGAGTCGTTATAGGGAGGGAAACTTAAGAATTGGCTAACATTTGCAATAGCTTGATGTTAGCTCAGACGCCGCGTTATGCGTTATGTTCTGAATTTAAGCTGTTTGACACTCGTCATTATATTTTATTTTATCAAAATGTCCATCTGTATGTAACTTTGTGAAAAAGAGCAGACGAAAAATTTAAGCAGACGGTATTGCAGACATGAAAAGGACATTAATTCCCTGTTTGGGGAACATCGGCAAGATCGTTGGGAGGGAATCGTTGGTCGGAGGGCCGTTGTAGGGAGGGAGCGATGTATCAATAAAAGGTGAGTAAAATGAATAACCCTATAACCAAACCAATGTATTGTTCTAATAAATCAAAATCGACTTTAACATTTTCATCGCCAGTTTTACCGTGAGATGAATACTCTTCCACAGCCATATTATCGCCTGCTTCAATATTATTGTCTGAATTGTGCTTTAATTTAAAATTAAGGTATTGTGATACCGAAATTTCGAAAACAGAGTCAAACAGTTTAGATCCTGATCCGATTATTATTGTTTAAGATAAAGGACGGGTATAACAGTAGTTGTATTAATTGTTAGTATTATTCACGTTGCAAGTACATGTATAGGAATAGAAGTTGTGAGTGTAGCATTAGAAGCAGACGGTGCAAAATACTTTTGAACAAAAAAACTGGAGAAGACGCTATTTTTAAATGCAAACAAATCGCAAACGCATTGCAATAAACTGTAGAAAATTGTAGAACTTGTTGACAATTTTGAATATTCACTTTAATGTCAGTTGGAAACAGTTTGGAGTCTGATTAGACGCCGGGTTGTTTTCGTACAGTGGAGAAGACGTTATTCTTTCCCAATAGGCGCGTTTACGCTCAACTATTATTTCCGATGCAAACAGTTTTGAGCCTTAGGTACTCATACTGCAAACTGGTTGCCAGTCAGTTTAAAATGAATGTTCAGCATTATGAAAATATTGTTAATTTTATCATTTTAGTGCAACGCGTTTGCGTTTCGATTGAGTTTATACGGGGAAAATAACATCTCCACTGTATATTCTACTTACAAATGCACCGCAGTTTCGTTTTGTGAATAAAGATTTCTGTATAAACTAGTGTTTCTTATTCCTACTATTACTTCTTCTACTCTCACTCATAGCACCACCACTACTACTCTGGTACTCGGATAGCGCAATGATTAGCGCACGCACTTTTCATCAATATGTCCCGAGTTCGAGCCAGGGTTGGAACAGTATGTGAGAGGGTACATTGGGCACCCGTCCGAACACGTGGGTTTCCCTTGGGTACTCTGATTCCTCTCACAGAAATTATCAATTACGCAACCAGTCACGCCATTGAAAGGGGTTTGCCTAAGTTGTAAGACCTTGTTTCATAATCGATGAAAGATAGATAAATAAAATGTTAAAACGACAACTACTGATACTTCTATACTACCACTACTAATACTATTAATAATACTTTGTCTACTACCACATTGACTACTACTACTGTTGTTGCTGCTGTGACCGTTGCTGCTGTTGTTAAGTAAGACAAAAAATGTCTGCTCAAATAAACTCCCTTAGTCATTCAACTGGACAAAAAACGAACTTGACAGAAACGAAATTACTTTCTGAGTTATGTGGGTTGAGTGTATCTTATGTCCCGTAGGGAGTTAAATGAATTTGGGCTCGTACCCAGCAGGAGAAGAGGTACCAGTCCCTGTATTAATTTCCTGTCATAATACTCACTAGTTATGGTGTATGTATCGCCCAGATGCTCCTTCGCCCAGTCTATGGTGTGATCTCTTTATTATCAATAATTATATCACAAAATCTGGGAAAACCCAGCTAATCTCTCCAGCGGCCCACGTGATATCTTTTTAATCTAGCGAGTTCGGTGGTTATGATCACGAAAACACATTACACTGTGGGGGACCAGGAGTTTCAGAGGAGTTGAAGGGGCCTCAAGCTTGTGTGACTCAATCTCTGTGATAAAAGTATTTACAGTGGAGAATCTGTTATTCTTTCCCGTTTAAACGCAAACGTACGCAAACGCAAAGCACTAAAACGTAGAAAAGTACAACTTTTGGACAATTCTGATAATTCTTGTTTATCTTGGTGGCAAACAGTTTGGAGCCTGATCAGACGCCGGGTTACCCGGCGTCTGATCTGGCTCCAAACTGTTTGCAGTGAAAATAATAGTTTTAGCGTAAACGCGTTTATTGGGAAAGAATAACAGATTCTCCACTGTATCTGTGAATGTCTGAAAACAATCCTCTTTCAAATTAAGTCATCTGCCTAATGTCTTATGTGTATTATTTTATTTTTCTTTGTTTTTATAACATTACAGTTGCGAAGAAGAATTCGTTATTGTTTTAACCAAAAAGAAAACTCAAACAAAAATACAACAAAATGTAGCAAATATCATTTTTCGATATGTAACGATATAAATGTACTTCGATATCTTAAAATAACCTTAAACAAGTGTCAAACAGTTTGTATATAGTTATAACCCCGAGTTACGGGACGTTGGACCTGGAAACAAATCGTTTGCAAATATTTGTTAAGTCGCAGTATACATGCGAGGAGCTAATGCAAATGAAAGTAAGTAATATATAGAGTTGATATTGAAAACATATCACAAAATGACAAACAGTGCAGACCCTGACCAGATGACCTCTTCAATGGGTTTCTAATCTGGGTCTACAGTGTTTCCTGAGGACAAGTGTACCCTGTCACTGGTACGTTTTTTGTTAATAACGAGTTTATTATGGTTTTTGTTGTAAATGAGCGTTGAATGTGTTAAAACACTTAATAATTAGAACAATTTAGTGGTCGTACATGAAATAGAGAGGTTTTACTCTATTTTGTAAAAAAAAAAGTATTCTACATGTAACTGGTCAGATAAGACTGGACTCAAATGGAAATATCATTAATTATTCATGACTAAATTAATTAAGAAAACAAAAATATTAAGAACCAGTGGCTTCTCCATTGAATGTCTGTTTTACGCATGCGTTAATACCGTGGAGAAGATGATATTCTGTCCCAATAAACGCTAAAAGTATCATTCCCATTGCAAACAGTTCGGAGCCAGATCAGACGCCGGGTTACCCGGCGTCTGATCAGGCTTCAAACTGTTTGCCACTCAGAATAGAATAAATGACGAGAAATTTCCAAAAGTTGTAATTTTTAACATTTTAGTACATTGCGTTTGCGTTTCGTATGCGTTTAAACTGGAAATAATATACGTATGTTCCACTGTATAGTTTTCTTTCATCACTATTGCTTTTTACCCGTCAAGATAACAAACGGCATGACCTGTTGAACCCCCGTCGACTGTGTTAGAGCATGGCTTACCGTTTACTGGTGCTGATACTGTCTGCATCATACAGTAACACCTCTCTATAACGACCACTAGATATTGGTTATTCCATTCCCCATAAAAACGCATTTTTACGCCTTTAAGTTATTCCTTCACTCAAGAAAAAACTCCCAATTAATGCAGTCAAGAATATATATTGTAAGATATATGTTCTATATTCTAGCAGATGGTAGCTTAAAGCAGGCTTAAAGTAAAGCAGAATGTGCCAGAGGCACATTCTGCTTTACTTTCAACATGTTTTAAGTAGTCAACTGTTTTCAGAAAATATAATTAGGCTATGGGGTAATGAGTTATTCATGATTTTGTGTTTAATGTTGGTTTATGCTTAAAACAAGGAGAAAATGAAACAGATATCTCCTGTAGGACTGTATTAGAGCATGGCTTACCGTTTACTGGTGCTGATACTGTTTGCATTGTTTAAGGCAGGTTGCTGAAAGCAAAGTGAAAGTGAAACAGAAAGCTAGTGAAACAGAAAGCTCCTAAAGGAGCTCTCTGTTTCATTTCACCTTGCTTTAAGCTGTCACTTGTCTTTCTTTTATACGGTCAATAAGCCTTCATTTTAGTGGTCGTAATACGAGGGTAGTTCAAAAAGTTTTGATATTGGATCAATAACTCCATTATTATAAGTGCAAAATGCATGTGTGATATATCATTGAAAGATCCATTCTTTGCCGACACGGTGATATCATGCACTATAAGATCGCATTACTTGATCAGCCCCAACATGAACATAAATGACCCCTCCTCGAGGACACTGGACCTTTATTGTGTATTTTTGAGTTCATTTTCTAAACACAATTTGATACTATAATTATTATTACGGCTTTACTATTTTGAATAAGTTTATGAAATTTTCTGTCAAATACAATAAGACAATTAAGCAAACACTACACAGTTTTAAATGTTGTTATTACATAAACTATCAAAAATAGAGCTAATTCTAAACACGTACTGAAAAATATAAAAACAAAATTATCTCCTGTTATGTATAAAAGTAGCTAGGGAAACTACAAACTCCTTTTTTTATTATTAAACCAGCCTATAGTTGGAGCCATTGAAAAATGGTTTCATGTTTTAAAATCAAAATGTAGATATACTGATCTAGAACATTTTCATAGCGTTCGAAAAAACATGTCGACTTTCCTTATTAGCAAAATAAGAAATGTTGATTTTGAAAAAAATGAGAATTTAGACAGTTTACCCTTTCAATAGAAATAAATTCTTATTTACGATAAAATTTATACATAAACTGATATATTTCCAAAAAATATCTGGAAATTGTACTCTTTAAGAAGTTATTACGTGAAAAAGTAATGTCTGAAAAGTGCTATGTTCCAGTGTCCTCGAGTAGGGGGTCATTAAGGTTCATGTTGTGACTCATCGTGTTATGTGATCTTATCGTGCACTATACCATCGTGTAGGCGAAGAATTGTTCTTTAAAAAGATATATCACATATGCATTTTTCACTCATTATAGTGGAGTTATTGATCCAGTATCAAAACTATTTGAACACCCCTCGTAGAGAGATTTACTGTATTAGGAGCTTTTCTATAATATACTAGGCCAAACTGCGAACGCAACACCTCCGAGTTCCCTTCTATTTTCATATCAGAGCGGGTGTTTTAAATCAATGGAAAAGTTGACACAAAATTATTAAATGTTTTTATTTGTGTTTTTAAATTGATGTACCGTCCTCAAAGTTGTTGATATTGGCAACGAATTTTCATTGACACTTCTGACGAATAATAACCATGTATCCCCGAGTATCGCTAATTTCTGGTTAACATTCCCCATCGCAAATGCATTGGAATGAGATTTCTGAAAACTTGTCATCACAAATTTCCATATTTTTGGGACCAAATGTCAATTAATATTGTTTTTGTTTACCAAGAATACTCTATGAATTGCAGAATAAATCTATTCAGGATATGCACACATTACATAATTGACCAGACTAACTTAAGACATGTTTAACATTGGAAGTAATGGGAATATCCGGGGTGTTGCGTATAGTATAGCTTTCTGTTTCACTTTTACCTTGCTTTAAGCTGTCAACTGTCTTTTATTAATCATGTAGCCGTATTTACTGGTAATAATAAAGAGGTTTTACTGTAAATGACATTCAAAACAAGAGAGAGAAACACTGCGTCATTTTAAAATATGCAGAAGAAAACGGCAATAAACGTTTCCAACAATTTGAACTAAGGTTTGATCTGAATCATAACTTTTCGCAATTGACAAACTTTTGTTTTCGCCATATTAATGGTTAATCTTATTCTACTGCAAATATCCAGGGGAAAACTAAAAGTTACGAAAAGTGTGCACCCAGACCTGACACAAAGTTACTTGGAATCTGATCTGGATACAACCTGTCTGGACCTCATTTTATTACAGCATTTCTTAACGCATTCACTGCCTTCACGTCATCAGTTTTAAACAATTGTCGTCTGCTTTTATTTCTCCAATTTAAATTTTAGGTACATGGTGTATTATGACTTAAGAAATATAGAAATGAGTGTCAAACAGTTTGGATCCTGATCAGACGCCGCTTAACGCGGCGTCTGATTAGGATCCAAAGTGTTTGCAAATAATTTTTTTACTCGGGATAAGGCGTTGGACAGGTTAAATCTCAAATTTAGCAGTACTGTTGCAGACTACATGTTTACAAGAGACTATATTATACAGTGGAGAAGACGTTATTATTTCCGAATAAACGCGTTTTCGCCGCTAAAACTATTTTTTTCACGGCAAACAGTTTGGAGCAAGATTAGATGGCAAATGTTTGGAGCCTGGTCAGACGCCGGGTTATACCCGGCGTCTGACCAGTCTTCAAACATTTTCCACTCAATATAAAATAAATTGTTTGAAATTTCTAAAAAAAATGCATTTTTTAAAGTTTATTACAATATGTTTTGTTTGCGTCTAAACGGGAAAGAAAATCGTCTTCTCTACTGTAGCAGTGATGTGGGGTAAGAGGATCAGCTAGAAGACTTGAAACTTGATATGTTTTCACTAGAAACAAACTCAAAGGATGAAACAAACGTCTTCAAGGTTTTACCGTTATGCTGATATTATCACTTACATCACCAGGGACTCGGTATCAATGGCGGTATGGGAAAACAGTTTCCAAACCTCCCGTGTAAATATTATATTCATCCATACTATGGGTTTGTTTAAGTCCATCACATAGTAAACGATTTTTGCCTAAATTTACAGTTTCATTGCAAATTTATTGAGCAGAAATAAAATTCCAATGTATATAAATCGCAGTAAGACGTGTGTCAAAGTGCCATTAGAATATGACGATTTGATAGTCTTATTTACAGGAATACAAGAAAGTGGCGCGAAAGATTTCTATATGAAACAGCTTTTGCCAGACATACTCACCGTATCTGTAGGTTTTCAAGTTATTGCATTATTCCTAAAGGTTTATTCCTAAATTGTTTAACATTGTTTTATAAGTAGACTCGGTCATAGAAATGCTATATAATCGATAACAAGAAATATGTCGGGTGACACGCATTTTAGATGAAGCCGTAATATGTCGATGTGCACAGACAAAAGTTTAGTGTCTATCAAAAACGAGCATTTGCAAACAACGAGTGCGTACATGCATGCATTGTAGTATTTTAAATATACATTAGTACTGTTTGATAACATACAGTGGAGAAAACGTTAGTCTTTCCCAATAAACGCGTTTACGCTAAAACTATTATTTTCACTGCAAACAGTTTGGAGCCAGATCAGACGCCGGGTAACCCGGCGTCTGATCAGGCTCCAAACTGTTTGCCACCAGGATAAAGATGAATTATCAGAATTGTCAAAAAGTTGTACTTTTCTACGTTTTAGTGCTTTCGTTTGCGTACGTTTGCGTTTAAACGGGGAAGAATAACAGATTCTTCACTGTACATTGTAGTATTTTAACTATACATTACATGTAGTACTGTTTGATTACATACCAACATAAAACTGATCGTTGTATGCCATCTACCGCCTACAGTATAGAAGACGGTATTCTTTCCCAATAAACGCGTATACGCTGAAACTATTATTTCCCTTGCAAACAGTTTGAAGCCAGATCAGACGACGGTTACCCGACACCGTGTAACTTTGCGTCTGGTCTTGTTTGTAAAAAACAGGGGTGATGAAGGGTTGTAATAAGTAATATGACAAACCAACATGGGTTAATCATTAATGTTCTACATGGCCTTATAGATGTACATCTATTTGAAGTAGACCTGTGTTCTATACTCATATTTCAAAACCACTGTCTGTGATGTCGGTTTCTGACCTTCAAAGGTCTTACTGAGCTATCCGTTTCGGACCACCAGGAACAACTCTTTGAATTCGGGCGATAAACAACGTTTCGGGCAATGAAAGACAAAACATAACAGTAAATCAGGAGTTCTTACCGGACAAAAGCTATATACCCTTTTCGCTGGTAAACCATGAATTCAGTGAATAAAACGCTAGTTTTGCCCGTTCAAACGCAAACGAAACGCAAATGCTTTGCAAAAAGGTGTAGAAAATTACAGTTGCTTTTAATAAATCTTAATAGCTGTTTTTAATCTAAATTGCAAACAGTTTGGAGCTTGATCAGACGCTGGGTTACTCGGCTGCTGATCTGGCTCCATACTGTGTGTAATCAAAATAATAGCTTTAGCGTAAACACGTTTACTTGGAAAGAGTAATGTCTTCCACCAATGTACCAGGAATTCATGTAGATCTAGCTGTTTTTAAATATATACATGTTTCTTTAGCCTAGCAAATGATAACTTAATCAGGTTGAAATGAAAGCAGAATGCGCCTTAGGGTACATTCTGCTTTACTTTCAACCTTATTTAAATTGTCATCGGTTTTCAATACTACATGTACACACCATCTGCTGTGATTTTTCAATTTGATTCTAGGTATTTGGACCGAAGACACATCGCCACGTGACTTAGTATCACGCAATTTGTATCCTGATCGGACGCTGCGTACTGAATTCCAATTCAAGTCACCCGGACAATGCCAGTGGTGGAGTAAACAGAGTCCATTTCGTACCAAACACATTGTCTGATTTACATTTACATGCAATCTGTTTTATACTTATCTTTTGATCTTGAAATAATAATCATTTAGAATCATCAAGGGGTTCATGAAAGCTTCAAATGTGCGAATAGTTGCCAGAGCTGTTATATACATGATTTAAAATAATACACATTTTACTGATGCAGCCACTCTGCGTGTGGGTGTGATTAATCAACGAAAGACAGGGCTGCCATTTCTCCGGACTTTTCCTAAGTATTCGGATTTTTATCCTAGCAGATCATAGCTTAAAACAGACTGAAAGTAAAGCAGATTGCGCCTTAAGGCGCATTCTGCTTTTCTTTCAAACTGTTTTAAGCAGGCATGTGTCTTCAAAACAAGAAACAGACTATGGGGTAAAGGTACGATTAGTACAATTGTGTCTGAAAAATAGAAAATTTGAAATCTTAGGATTTTTATGATCAACTTATGGCAGCCCTGGAAATACACGGATTTACTTATGGGGAAAATGGTACAAAAATGCAGAATATCTAGCCCTTGCTTGAAGAAAAGTCAACATGTGTTGCAAGTGGTGTTTACAAGCCTATAAAATTAAAAAGCTCTCAAACAGGAACTCATCTCCCAAACCGCAGCCTGAGCGAGGTCAGACGAAGACACTCAGTTGCCTGGTGAATGTGTTTTAATGTTGAAAGATGTCTTTAATAAAACAATAAAACTATAAATTTAAGAAACAAATGGTGAAGTTTCTAGAGCCCACCTGGCTCTGCTACCAGGTGCACCCGCCATTACATGTAGCACAATTGTGCGGGGTTATAATATAACTGAAAAGGGCGACGTATAAAACTGGCATCAATGTATCGCTCGAAGCCTGTAAATTGACGATATTAAATATATTATATATAATACTCCCTCCCTACAACGGTACTCCCATAAATAAATCTCTCCTTACAGCAACGCTTGTCGTTGGTCCCCAAATAAGACAAATCACGTCTGTTAAAATTGTCGTCTGCTGTTTTTCTCAAAGTCACATATTTGACAGTTTGACAGAAAATAATACAATGACGAATTTCAAACAGCTTGAATCCAGATCAGACGCCGCGTTACGCGGTGTCTGGTCTGGATTCAGGCTGTTTGCAAATGTAACCAATTTCCCTCCCTATAACGACTCCCTCCGAACAACGCTTATAATTATTGCCTCTCATTGGGTATCGTTGTAGAGAGGTAGCACTGTATATCAAATTCATGTCTTCATCTATAATAGACTATTGGAACAGTTCATCTCCAAATCTTAATTACAAATCGAACTGAAATGTCACATTATACCAAATAAAAGTTTAGCTATTCTTCCAAATTCATCTCGTAGTCAGAATTGTCATTAAATTGTCAATTTTCTATATTTTATTGCACTGCTTTTGCGTTTCGTTTGCGTTTTAACGGGAAATAATAACGTTTTCTCTCCTGTATAATTTATGTACTTCCCATTTAGCTACAGTGGAGAATCTGTTATTCTTTCCAAATAAACGCGTTTACGCTAAAACTATTATTTGCAGTGCAAACAGTTTGGAGCCAGATCAGACGCCGGGTAACCCGGCGTCTGATCAGGCTCCAAACTGTTTGCCACCAAGATAAAGATGAATTATCAGAATTGTCAAAAAGTTGTACTTTTCTACGTTTTAGTTCTTTGCGTTTGCGTACGTTTGCGTTTAAACGGGAAAGAATAACAGATTCTCCACTGTATCTAGACAAACAATGTGTGTCTTAAACAACATCCCTAAACATTGAAATACAGTCAATTCTCGATCACTCAATCTCTACGATTTAAGTTTCATTACGTCAGACTGGTTTAAGACGAGCACACCCGAATTTCAATGTTGCTCGACTCTCATCTGGATCTAAACTGTTTGCAATTTTCATTTATATACATAATACGATGGGTTTAAATAAACAATGACTTGTAAAAGTATATTTACCTACAGTCGAACCCCGATCATTTGAAATCGCTTTAGTCTAACTTACCTGTTAGCCAACTTTGCAATATTGGTAAGTTCGACTTATCCGAGATGGAGTTATCGAAATTCAACTTAAGATGTAGATACATTTTCAACTTAAGCGAATTAGAGGAATCGAGTTTCGACTGTATTTGAGTTCTATCATCAACTTATTAAAAATATTTTGCTGTCTATGTTAGAACAAATTATCCTCTACTGACTATACAATTTAAGAAAAAATACAAACATATGGTACAGTATCTTGATTACGTTTTCGCTGTTCCATCTTGAGAAAATCATGATTTCATATACAAAGACTCATTAAACCCACGGTGCACTTTTATTAACCAATCCAGTGTCTTACCCCGAAGTGCACTTACATGTGCAAGCAGTGTGGATCCTGATCAGACGCCGAGTTATTCGGCGTCTGATCAGAATCCAAACTGTTTGACACTCATACAACACTCTCAAATATCTTAGGTTACAAATGGTCCAAACATCTCCTTTATGACAATTAAAGCAGACGACAATTTTGCAGACGACGGTTACCGTAGATCTTTTGCAGCAGCAGAAGGGCTAATCCTGATCTTGAGCGTCAACCGCAAGGTTTCATTCATGCCACTTGACGAGTTCCTTCAATCTAACGGTAGAACCTTTACCATCGTAAGCATGATCTATTTTGTATTGTCAGACAGTTTGGATTCTGTACAGATGACAAGTATCTCGGCGTCCGGTAAAAAGTGTCAAATTTATTTTTTGACTAGATGTCCAGCAATCCATGTGTCAAGATCAGAATACGTTCGAGTGACTCGGCGTCTAATCTGGATCCCAACTGTTTGGAAATAGCAGGAAATGCACGCTGAAGGCTGTAGGTTTAACCCTTAATGTGTATCATGCTGAGCGCAAACTGGCTAAAATTTTGCAAACAATTTGGATCCAGATCAGACGCCGCGTAACGCAGCGTCTGATCTTGATCCAAGCTGTTTGGCACTCAAATTCAACTTTATGTCAGTTTGAAAAGCACATAAACTGATGTTATTTTTATTCGCAGACGAAATATTTCAAAGCAGACGACAATTCGGCGTGATAAGGGTTAAGTTAAAAACAGCTGTTTGAGTGGTTATTTAGATTACATTTTCACCTCAATGTAGAATTTAAGAAACTCATGTGCTTAGTTTTATTCCCAAAGGAATTGTGGTTGTTTTGAGACCGGATGTAAGAGTCAAACAAGTGTCCAAAAAGTACACACATGGACTATAATAAATATAATATGATATGATATGGTTTAATATTATATAATATAATATTAGATAATATAATGTAATGTAATATAACATGACATCACATCAAATCACATGATAAGATATGATATGATATGATATGATATGATACAATATAATATAATAGTGCCAATGAGCATATTTGTATGTTTGTTTGTTTGTTTGACTAATGTTAGCATGGTACGATAGAACACTTTTCTATAGGATCTGAACGTAAAGCAAAAAGCTCATATGGGAGCGTGTCCTTCTCTTCTTCCAGTTGCTTTATGCAACAAGCTGTCAGGATGTAGAACTATAACAATGAACTTCTATAAAGTAAAGAAAAGGCATAAAATCTAAATATATTCACAAAAACAATTAAAGCAGGGTGGGTGAAGAGGTTGACAAATAATGAAAACGATGGCGATTAGAAACACATATATATGAATAAGCTAAAATAGGAGGGAATTTAATATTTGAATGCAATATAAACGACAAGGACTTTACAAAAAAACAATACAAGTATCTGCCAATCTTTCTAAAAGACATAATACAGGCATGGTCATACACTGTACATAATAAACTTCGAAAGTAAGCCTGAAGAAATTAACAAACAAATATTATGGAACAACTAGTTTATAAAAAAAATAATAAAACGCTGTTTTATAATGAGTGTTATTCATAAGGTATCACATAGCATAGAAAACGTTTTCGACAATAGACTCAAAACGTTCTATACGTTTCAATTTGTAAACACAAAGTACCACCTTCGAAACTCAGACTTCCCCAAGTACTATATTTTATTGGAATGTAAACCAAAACTATGGAAACAAAAACTGAAAACAGGAAACATAGCTGATAATTATTCTCAATAATATTTATTGTAACAAGTCAAACAGTTTAATAATACTAATAAATTACTGTACAATAAACTACTAAAAGAATTACGTAACAAAACCAAAATAAAACCTCATACATGTATTAGATGGGAAAAGGAAAGCACAGATATGGACTGGAATACCCTTCTAATCCGTACTCGATACCAAAATGCGAGCTTTTCAATATAAACACATAATAGTGCGAATTATACAAAACAACCGATTTGTGTATAAATGCAAACTAGAACATTCGAGCTTGTGGGACTTTTGTGCCATGAACATTGAATCCAACAAACACCTATTCTGGGAATGTCAATATTCCAGAGCACTATGGACACATTTAGAAATATATCTAAACGAAAACCAAGTAAATTTAAATTTAAATTATATGTTAATACATTTTTGTATCACTTGAATATACGGAGTGGAGTAGTTCTTCAACTCTGATAAATACAATACTGACTTATGCAAAATACAATTTCATTATTTGTAAATTTTATAAAATATCTGAAACAGGTTGAAAACATAGAGCGAATGATAGCAACGGCGAAAAATAAAGTTGAACATCATAAAGGCAATGGGACAAATTACAGTTGAACCTATAGCATGTAATAATCTTTTAAAACACATGGAATAAATCTCTCTTCTTCTTCATTTTTCTACTCTCTTCCGCAACTTTTCTTTCCTCACTTTATATAGATTATTCCTTGCAATACAAAAATAGACAGGAAATCGACTTGTTAAGAAACTAATATGTGCTATATTATAGTAATATTTCATTGTGCGTCTTGTATTAGTCTGTATAATTATGTATATATAGAAGTAAAACATTACATAAATATGGGGTGTTTTTTGTGGTGGAAGTATTCAGAAGTTTAAGAGCTAATTACATTGAACAAAGAGAAATAGGTCGTATATTCGATTCTAAAAATAACAAATAGTTTTATAGTGGGAAAGATTGCTGTATTATTTCGGTCTACATTAAGCGGGCCTGTGTCTTTGGCATGCAAATATAGTAGTTCCAGGTTAAAGTTTTCAAAGGAAAGCAGGTTTATCATTTGAGTCGCAGTTTGAAATACAAGAACATTCTGTTAGAAATCCATTATCATCTGACAAAAGTTAACACATTACAGTGGAGAATCTGTTATTCTTTCCCGTTTAAACGCAAACGTACGCAAACGCAAAGCACTAAAACGTAGAAAAGTACAACGTTTTGGACAATTCTGATAAATCATGTTTATCTTGGTGGCAAACAGTTTGGAGCCTGATCAGACGCCGGGTTACCCGGCGTCTGATCTGGCTCCAAACTGTTTGCAGTGAAAATAATAGTTTTAGCGTAAACGCGTTTATTGGGAAAGAATAACGTTTTCTCCACTGTATTAGCTGGTGCTGAATATCGGCATGAAATTAAATGTTGTCGCTGACTTTTCAACCTTAAACGTTCGATATTACATATGTTGATGAAGAAAATATGAGTAGAATTAATGTGTTTAACAGTCTAAATCCTAATCAAACGTCTATGTAGTTGAGGACATATCTGAATTCAAACTGTTAGTAATCGCCAGTGCTGTGAGGATCAGCAGTGAACTAGTTAATTCACATCTGTCATACATTTGAAATATGGTAAATATCCGGAACTCGACAGCGCCATTATACAGCTACAGTGGAGAATCTGTTATTCTTTCCCAATAAACGCGTTTACGCTAAAACTATTATTTGCAGTGCAAACAGTTTGGAGTCAGATCAGACGCCGGGTAACCCGGCGTCTGATCAGGCTCCAAACTGTTTGCCACCAAGATAAACAAGAATTATCAGAATTGTCCAAAAGTTGTTCTTTTCTACGTTTTAGTGCTTTGCGTTTGCGTACGTTTGCGTTTAAACTGGAAAGAATAACAGATTCTCCACTGTAAATCCACAAGCCACGTGTATACTTATAAACAGTACGGATCTCGTAATACTTTCATGTTTAAACAACAATTAAATAAAACGCAAAACAAGTCGAACTTGACGACGATTTTAAATCAGGTTGGAGCTTTATTTCACTGTCTTTTGCATCATTTTAGTTATCGGGAAAATATTACACCCACATTTCATTAGACCTTCTTTTCGTCAGCGACGAACATTATCTAATTAGGTATACCTCCTTAGCAAACAGTACATATATATATATATATACCAAACGAAAGCTATATTTGTCACATAATATATCAAAATGAGCTAGAATGGATGCATTTGATATCCCATGAAACGTTCTGTCAAATATTTGCAAGTATTTCTATAACTTTGTCAATTTAGTTAACCCTTTTCAGAGATAATTTATATTTCCTACCGTCTTTTAACTATTAACTGCCATAGCATCGAAATTGTTTGCAAATGTCTTAGTTTATATAACAGATAATGTAAGTATTTAATGTATATAATAGTGTATACTACAGAATGTAAAATAGCTGTCATCTCAATTTTTCATATTATTCTCCGGCTTATGTTATTCTATTTCCTGATCTAGAACTATAGAATATTTATTGTATATAATCTTAAATCAAACCAGGGGTAATCAAATGTATTGGTGTCTTTCCAACCAACGACCTCGTTGTGATGGAGCAATTTTCCAAAGGGAGATAACTTAAATAATATCATGATGAATACATGTAACTATCACAATGAATATCGACACCATCAACCTAACAGAACATTAAAATAAACTCTAGCTCATAGGATAACTAGAATTACATGTTTTATTACGTCAAATTCCTTTATATGCATTATTTAACCCTTTCACTGCCGTGACGTCATAAATTCTAAACAATTGTCGTCTGCTTTTGTTTTTAAAATTTCACTTTTGGGTATTTTGATATCAGAAATATTGAAATGAGTGGCAAATAGTTTGGATTCTGATCAGATGCCGCGTAACGCGGCGTCTAATCAGGATTCAAACTGTTTACAAATTACTCTTGCACTCGGGGTAAGGCAGTGAAGGGGTTAATAAAGGCGTCTGTTAAATACAGAATACAATTACTGTCGAACATTCCGATAACTTCCTAGACCATGTTTTACTCAATACAGTGGAAAAGACGTTATTCTTACTCGTTTAAACGCAAACGATGGAAACAATAGAAACAATAGTTTTTAGCGTAAACGCTTTTATTGGTAAAGAATAACATCTTATCCGCTGTACCAGTTTTGTTCTAATGGTTCCGCGCGTCTGAAATAAACGTTTACTTAGTACAAGATTGGTTGTATTTGAAAAGACAATGATTTATTGCATCAGGAACACACTAGACAGACCGAAATCATCTGTACAGGGTATCATGTCCCACATAACAGATACTCCTAAATGAAAATGGGAAAACTAATCATGTCTTATGTAATAGAAACTCTCTATAGAAAAAGGGGAGAAAGCGGTAATCGTTTCAAACTGACTAATGGACCTGTCATGAAACAATTGCAGAAAATGTCAAAATATTTCTCGCGTGGCTCACAAAGCAGGTTACATGGGCGATATTAACTCCGAACCCCATCTCCTTGTCTACCCCCGACAAACATACAGTTGCGCAGATGTTATTCTTTCAAAATAAACGTGTTTATGCTAAAAAAGTTTTCATTGCAAACAGTTTAAAGCCTGATCAGACTCCGGATATCCCGGTGTTACATGTAGATCAGTCTCCAAACTCGATGTCATGCAGATTAAAACAAGATTGTTGGAGAACAGAAAGCTTGTCTCTTGCAGAAACTTTTAGATAAAGTTCGTATCAATGGAAACATGTATCGGCTAAAATTCTAATTCCAAAACAGATCAAAACTCGATGAAAAATCAAGCTGTTCTTTTATTTTTGTTTTTATTACACTACATCAATGTTAAATCGCTAGGGAGTCATGAATTCCAAATTACAGATTCCTAGTGCAAATATTGCATGTAGTATAAGTGCATTTCAGATGCATCACAACCTTAACTATTGCCAACACCGCGACCAAGGCCGACACAGACTCCGGATTGACTACATAAGGGTCCTTATTTTAAAGTATTTTTCTAATACGCTAGCTATAGAATAGTCAGAATTGTTAAAACATCTACCCTTTTTTATTGAATACGTTTGCGTTTCGTTTGTGTTTAACCCTTTCCCCCATAAAAGCGCATTTAAACGCATTTGATTACTCCTCCGTTGAAGAAAATAGTTCCAATTTATACAGTCTTGAATATTTACTATAATAAATATTCCCTGTATTCTAGGAGATAATAGCTTAAAGCAGGTTGAAAGTAAAGCAGAATGTGCCTTAAGGCACATTCTGCTTTACTTTTAACCAGCTTTAAATGATAATCTATCTTCAGTACTAGAAACAGGCTATGGGGGAAAGGGTTAACGGGAACGAATACCGTCTTCTCCACTGTACAATGAAACAATATGTTGCACGAGCCCGGCAGCTCCCTGATTTCCTGATAAGTATCTTATCGTCAGTAGCGGAGAACAATGTTTGAAGTTGATAGTAGACGTTGATACGAAACTGTCGTTACTCATTCATCAACTCAGGTCAGGCTCGTACGTGAAAAATAACTCATTGTGACGTGCATCGCGTGTCAGAGTACGCTTCCTCGCTTGTGTCCTGCTTGTGCAAAGAACAGTCGAAACTCGATAATTCGAACTCGCTTTAGTTCGAATATACCCATATTTTAAAGTTAAAACGTGGCTGAGCCACGTTTTAACTTTAAAATACGGGTGTGTTCGACATAAGCGAGTCGCGTTATTAAAAATCAAAATAATGAAATACTGGTAAGGTTGATTTAATCGAGTTCGAGGTATCGAGTTTCGTATGTAGTATACAGTTACATGTAGTTCCCGTTTTACAACCATTCAGAGACAGGTGATTGTATGGCCGTATACTATAGTTTCTAGCATGATGATGGTAAAGCAGAGAGAGAGTTCCATTTTAGCGCGGTGGTTTCTACGTTATTTCCATTTTGTATTAAGCAACAACCTTCATTTAATGCTAATGCTAGTAATTCTTTAAACGGGGAGTCACTGTATGCACAATTTCTAGCTCAAATAAAGCATCTACATGTATACTGTTCGACACACTTTGGACTCAAATATAGAGGAACGAATGGAACCGAACTGTATCGACTGTGCATCACAGAACAAAATGTATTTTCGAGTCTAACGCATTTTATTTAATTGTATTATAAGCGGCATTTGGCAGTGTAGACTAAACTCACATGCAGAGACTGGGATGACAATGCTGCTTGGTCTATGCAATGTTGCAATGGTATAAGGATGGTTTTGGGCATGCCTCAATTTTGCTTCCGACCACTATATAACGGGATCTCAACATGACCTCTGTGTAAAACGAACCTAACCACAAAACACCAGGCCTTCTTCTAGGAGAAGAACTTAAGGTGGTTCGACAGCGGGCGGCCCGCATCTCGAGTTCCGGAAATGCTGATGACTTTCACCTGATCTTTGCGGCACGTGCTTATAGTAGAAAATTTAGATAAAGAAAAGTTTGATCTGCTTCAGTGTCTTCTCTGTTAGCGCAATTGGTACGGTGATTGACTTGCAATCCAAAGGTTCTAGGTTCGATTCCCACTCGCTTCAAAACTTTTTTTTAAATAAATTGTCCGATTTTTGTGACTAGTCAATTCATAACGTGGTGATCAAAGGACAGGCTATGTTTAGTCACGTAATAATGAATAATATCATATGCAAGTATAGTCAAGTGACAGCTAAATTTATGAGGATTGATAGCCTATATGACAGATGGCAGCTTAACACAGGACAAAAGTAATAATAAAAGATAGATCCTAAAGGAGCTTTTATGCATTACTTTTGTTATGCATTAAGCAGTCACCTGCCTTTAAATATGTACAGACTATCGTATTCAATGGTTCCTTATTACAGGTTTGACTTATGGTATTATTTAGAGCTGACGGCATTTTAAAGTTGAACTCAAGGGAGGTTACTCGTTTTGTGTAAACATTTTGTCAGAATTTCAGGAAATCATGTATAAAATGTAAATTCTACTGTAGATTTTCATTAAAAGAAAAAAACGGCACTGTACTTTTTTTTATTTTAACGATTGTTCACTCTCCATATGGTATATTTCAATTTTATCAAGGTTTCAAAGAATTCTGACACAGAATAAGCTGACCCGCGAACCACCTTAATAAGCAAACATTGCTTTCGTTCTCATCCTAAAGTATATTTATGTATGATTACAAAATATGTACTATGTTTGAAATAAAATATGTTTAAACTAAACACGCCCGGCTGTGTTACAAAGATCACGAAATTGATTTCCCACATTCAGTTTTTGTTATGTCTCTTACTATTTTGAAATTACTTATGTCATAGAAATGTATATATTTGTTATTGTTTACCAGATTTATGAACCAGAGTAAAACCCTTTCGATAACTTGTTGCATCTCATCAAAATTTATACTGATTGCTATTCCGTTTGAAATGACATGTTGTACGAACAAACAATGCATTGTATTTAGATCATACATGTATTTGTATATCTATAATGATACCATCCTGCAAGTTCTTAGACAGAGCGAGCGAGAGAGAGAAAGAGAGAGAGAGTTAACAATACCCAGACATGAATGTGAAATGTAAACCACCTGTCTTACTCAACGAAACAAGGCTTCTTTTTTAAGTTAATACATTTTCATGAATATTTTTGAACTCTCGTCAATCACTGACCCTGCACCTGTGAGAAATCTTCGTTGTCGAGATAAATTTATTTTTATAAGGACCTGTTCCATACATCACGATTAACGCTGCAGTGTACTTGTACAAAGGCTACTTCAGCTGATTAATTAGCAATTGACAAAATATAACACCTGAATATTAAGATAGCCTTTTTCGCAATGGCAGATCTACTCTTTCAATATCTTACTAACCAGGCGCCAAGGTTATACAGCTTTAGAGTTGAGTCTGAAATCGTTCTGAAGCATTTGAGTGGTTAGATTTTAGTTTTTGCTCAGCTAAAACTCAAATCTGACCAATCATATGTTTGCTTTATAACCTTGGACCCGGTCCTTCTTTACGCCTTTTCACTCTCATTTTCTTAACCATTTGCATATTGTACGCCCTTTGTAAACAGTGTCCTTATAAAAGGTACATTAATCCTATGCAAACAGTGAATATCCAGATCAGAGGGCTGCTAAAGGAGTCCTCTGATTAGGGTCTGCACTGTGAGTCATACTGTACTTCACTTGCAAAAACCAACCACAAATACGCTCGTAGTCAAAATTGGACTACACTAAATTGGAAAATGAAATTGTCCATTCTAAGATGCTCGTACCGTGGCTAAATATTAGTTATGGTTTCTCCAGTACAACTTGTGCATTGGATAAGACATTACTGTTTCCCGTTTAACTCTTTGAACCCTAGTCACGTATATATGTGCGTCATTTGCGAACAGCGTACATGAGAGGAGTACACGTGTCCAACAAACAGTGTGGACCCTGGTCAGAGGGCTCCTCCAGGAGCCCTCTGACCAGGGTCTACACTGTTTGTCATTTTTACATATATTGTAAAAATCAACCCTAAAAAGTCAGAAATGGACCAGACTAAAAACTGTCCATTTGAGGTTTCAGGGATGAAAGGGTTAAACGAAACTAGGTGCAAATGCAATACAATACAGTGGAGAAAACGTTATTCTTTCCCGATAAACGCGTTTACGCGAAAACTATTTTTTCTTTTACAAACAGTTTGGAGCCAGATCAGACGCCGGGTAACCCGGCGTCTGATCAGGCTCCAAACTGTTTGCCACCAAGATAAACATGAATTATCAGAATTGTCCAAAAGTTGTTCTTTTCTACGTTTTAGTGCTTTGCGTTTGCGTACGTTTGCGTTTAAACGGAAAAGAATAACAGATTCTCCACTGTACTATACAAAAAACGACAACATTTTAAAACATGTTAACGATTTTTTAAATATGAGTTGCAAACAGTTTGAAGCCTAATCATGGTGGTCTTTAAAGGGTACAATGGGGGAGCCGTTATTATTTCCCGTTAAAGCAAAAGTAAGGAACGCATTGGGATAAAAGGTAGAAAATTGCATTTTTTGTCAACTCTGACTGCTCATTATAATATGAGTTGCAAACCGGTTGGAGCCTGTTCAGACGCTTGATTATCCGGTGTCCGATCTGGTTCCAAACTGTTTGCAATAAAAATAATAGTTTTAGCGTAGACGCGTTTATTTTTAAAGAATAACGTTTCCTCCACTGTAGGTGACTTCTTATCAAATATAATGTAGAAAACTTACAAAGGGTTAAAAATTCCCCATTCTCCTTGTATTATGCAGCAATCTGCCATAGCGACCGTCATTGAGATTTATATGTGGGGGTTCTTTAAGAGTGACCAAACCATACGTAAAAGTGTGTAATTGTCAGTTTAAATATATTTTGTTGCGCACCCGGTCCCTTCCCATACCTGAAATCGCTGATCCGGACTTGGTCAATTGATATACTTTCCGGAAAGTTTATGCAGATCCCGGTCCTGACCTTTTTGAGACCGGGCTATATCGACAGACCCTGATAACGGGAAAGGGAACACCAGCTAATTAGTTCCAAACCACGGGCGCCACCTGTCGGTCTGTCAGTCATTAGTAAGACATGGCCACTAATGTACGGTATAAATAATAAAACATTTAAGATTAATGTGTAAATTGGACCGAGTTTTATCTGGTCCCGGAGATGATCAATCTCAGCTGGAAGAATTAAACTTTCACAGATTGACTTGTGCCGGTAATATTACCCCCATTACCTAACAGATTTCGCATCATTTGACACGTTTATTTATCACCCTTTCACTGCTACAACACTTTTCATATGAGTTATATTTTTTCAAAAATTATTTAACCATTTCACTCTCAGTGATGCCATAAAACGCGTTTGCAAACAGTTTGGGTCCTGACCAGACGCCGCGTAACGCGGCGTCTGATCAGGACCCAAACTGTTTGACACTCTTATCGATATTTATTAAGTCATACAACATTAAAACTAACTTTGAAACGTAACTTGCAGAGAGCAATATTGAAGCAGACGACATTAAAGCGGTGAAGGAATGAAAATCTCCCGAATAATTTGATCATGAATGGGTTAAAGGTCAAATAGTTTGGAACCTGATTAGAAACCGATTTACTGAACATCTTGTATTGATTGAAACTATTTGAACATGTCAATTTATTCGCGCTTATGCAAAAAGTAATATTAACGATTGCATATCGATTATGATATCGCTTGGCATGATTGACACTTTAAGTCGCATTCCGGGTGGAATAATGATTTCGTCTAGGAAGGTGCTCTTGCCCACACATTTAGCTGATTAGGCGGGGCAACTTTATAGTGTTACAATGTCAAAAGCTCATAAACGCATTTTTATATCCCCCTGTTAATGCACCGGTTATATTCCTGCATACCGACCTAGAGTAAGTTTCAATTATCCCCATAAAACTTATGCCATAATCGCTGATGGGCAGAATTCCTGCCCCATGTTTCAGGAGGGGTTTCGACATGATCGGTGATTTGTTTATGGTCTGGTTTTTAATGCCTAACGGGTCTGACACTTTCGATTGGGGATGGTAATTAGGGGCACCTGTTATATTGAGCCTGGGTCAGTCAACCATCTAACTGCACTCTTAACCCCTTTCCTTAGAGAAACCCTTATCCGTGCCCTTTAACCCTTCTCCTATAAATACGCATGTTTACGCCCTTAACACCTATTACCACACCAATACGTTTTATGCGCCTCTAATTGATTTTTCCACTGAGGAAATAGTTTATACAGTCATGAATATGTACCATAAGATATAAAAAGTGTCATTATTAAAGCAGGTTGAAAATAAAGCAGAATGTGCCTTTAGGTGTATTCTGCTTTACTTTCAACCTGCTTTAAGTGTTCCCTTTTCTTCAATACTAGAATCAGACTATTGGATAATGTGTTAATTTATTCCTCAATTAAATAAAAATGAGTCCACTTCATACAGCAAAGAATACGCACCATAAGAATGGTTTTTATTGCAGTAGATGCTGATTTTAAGCATGCTGAAAGTAAAGTAGGATGCGCCTTAAAGCGACTCGCAACCAGATGGTGCATTAAAAATAGTAATTTGTAAATATGTGTCAAACGCTTATATAAATGGTAAAGAATTAGTTTAGGATAAGAAATTCTGTTTAAAAAAATGAATTTCAATAAAAAAAAATATTGGTCTCTGGTGGGATTCGAACCCATGGCCCGGCATTGGCGGACAGAAGGCAAAATAGGGGAAACCGCTTAGACCAATGGACCACGGAACTATCCGTTTATCTCGGATCGATTTAACGTATTTTAATGTGTTGCGGTCGAAAGTGCATACAACTTCGTAATTCGGCTCGTGTTTATGTCTGAGCCCGTGTAGAGAAGCAACAGCAACAACTATACCGTCTACTAGTCGGTATAGAAAAACGATGGAAAATATCTAAAAATCTAAGATTCGGTGACGATTCTTGAGACTTTTTTTGGACTGATCATATTTTTTTAATGTCAGAAGCCAAATAATGCCACAAATTTGCTTTTATTTGAGTATTTTATTTTATTTTGACAAGTACACCATTCGGTTGCGAGTCGCTTTAAGGCGCATTCTGTTTTAATACAAACCTGCTTTAAGCTGGCACCTGCCTTCAGAATTAGAACTAAGCTATGTCGGGGAAAGGGTTAAATAGTTCTCATAGAAAGTACATGTCATATTTCGGCCTGGGTCTTTGAGATAAGCCATATGAAACTGTTCTGACATCGTGATAAATAGCTGCTTTACAACTGACTGGAAGTAAAATACAAAGCTTCTAAAAAGTGCGTTTTGCTTTTTTGTATCTCTGTTTGAATACATGTTGTCCTTGTCATTAAAGTTCTGAGGATAAATTATGAGGAAAATGTTTAAAAGAATTTACAGGAAATAATCATTCACTGTCTTTTCTTAATTCGTTCCTTATTTGCAATCTGTACAAACACATGTAGCCTACAGTGGAGAATCTGTTATTCTTTCCCGTTTAAACGCAAACGTACGCAAACGCAAAGTACTAAAACGTAGAAAAGTACAACCTTTTGACAATTCTGATAATTCATCTTTATCTTGGTGGCAAACAGTTTGGAGCCTGATCAGACGCCGGGTTACCCGGCGTCTTATCTGGCTCCAAACTGTTTGCAGTGAAAATAAAAGTTTTAGCGTAAACGCGTTTATTGGGATCTCCACTGTATACATAGTGGAGAAGACGTTATTCTTTCTCAATAAACGCGTGAACGCTAAAACTAGTATTTCCATTACAGTACAAGCCAGATCAGACCCGGCGTCTGATGAGGCGGCAAACCGTTTGCCACTCGTATTAAAGTGAAGACTCAGAATTGTCAAGAAGTCTTATTGTTCTTCAGTGGATGAATCAATTAACGCGTAAAAGAGAGTATTAATGGAGCATGGGCTAAGATGCCATTGCGGGGGCATAGATAGTTTACTCATTACAAATGCACAATGTAACACCTTCCCTACCTTATCCCGAGTACACTAGTTATTCGCAAACAGTTTAGACCCTGGTCAGACGCGGCGTAACGCGGCGTCTGATCAGGGTCCAATTGTTCAACACTGGTTTTTATATTTCTTAACTCTAAATACCAAAAGTTTGAATGTGAAAATGAAAAAAGCAGACGACAATTCTGTTCATGGCAGTGAAGGGGTTAGCAATCACGCTCACGTATGTACAGTGGAGAATCTGTTATTCTTTCCCAATAAACGCGTTTACGCTAAAACTATTATTTTCACTGCAAACAGTTTGGAGCCAGATCAGACGCCGGGTAACCCGGCGACTGATCAGGCTCCAAACTGTTTGCCACCAAGATAAAGATGAATTATCAGAATTGTCAAAAAGTTGTACTTTTCTACGTTTTAGTACTTTGCGTTTGCGTACGTTTGCGTTTAAACGGGAAAGAATAACAGATTCTCCACTGTAATGTGGAGAAGCTCAAAACTGTTTTATTGGTTGTCATTTCCTACTTTTGATTGCAAGGCGTTTGTGTTTCATTCGCTTTTAAACAGGAACTCTAGTCCACACCCTATAATACTTACAGTGGAGAGTCTGTTATTCTTTACCGTTTAAACGCAAACGTACGCAAACGCAAAGCACTAGAACGTAAAAAAGAACAACTTTTGGACAATTCTGATATTTCATGTTTATCTTGGTGGCAAACAGTTTGGAGCCTGATCAGACGCCGGGTTACCCGGCGTCTGATCTGGCTCCAAACTGTTTGCACTGCAAATACTAGTTTTAGCGTAAACGCGTTTATTGGGAAAGAATAACAGATTCTCCACTGTACATGTAACCCCTCCACTGTCAGGGTACACGCTGTCCTTCATTCTGGCTGGTGCATTGCGTTTTATTTCTCAAATTTATAGTTCATGCATTACAATAAAGAGGTTAGTTGTATAAGTGTGAACATTTGGATTCAGATCAGAGGCCGAGACGTTCTGATCTTTTTGAAAATTGGTTGCACATGAAATACAATCCGGACCACAGTATTGAAGATCCGGGCCAAAGTATAGGGACAGGGTTAAATAAGACGTAAAAAGGAACGCATGCGGCACATGTAGTGGCATAGTGAATTGTTACCTTTTTGCACGCGATGAAATGTTTGTCTGCGACCTTTTATCGTCGGCAGAAATTCTTTTACTTTATATCTGCCTTTTTCGTTTTCAATATTTCATCAGAATATAAAACAGTCTGGATCCTGATTAGGCACAGAGTTACTCAGCGTCCCATCTGGAGCCCAACTGTTTGCACTTTCTATAACAATTGGTTTATGTAGTGCTTAAGGTAAATATGAGTTAATGTCATGGCCAACTTGGAGATTCTTAAATCATTTGTTACAAGTGCTCATGCGCAGTCGTAACTCCTTTCACCGCGGAAATATTGTTTCTTGAACATCGTAGTCTGGTTTTATTTCTCAATTTTAAACTTGAGGATGTTAAACAGAATACACATCTATATGAATTGCAAACAGCTTGAATCCTGAACAGGCGGCGATTCTCGGAGTCTTTTCTAGATCCAAATGATTTTCAATTTACAAGTGTATTTAGATTTTTTAGTGAAGGGTGCAACCTTCTGCCCGTTACCAGCGAATTTGTGAAACTTATTATAAATCGTTTTGAACCAAATGAGACGCACCAGTAACAATGCCTCTCATCTGTATTCGAATTATTTGGCAGGTCTGATATTTTGTGAATGAAAATGAAGATAAATAAATTCCGAGATGTTGGTAGACGATAATTATATAGCGTGTTTAAGGTTACCAGTAGCAAAACGCGGCTGTAAGTCAGGGGTGTCATGCAATGTTCCACCGGATAAATTGCCTCTGGCATGAGTTATCCTTCCATCGACCAAATATTCGTTCTCTGCAGATCGTTGTCCATTAATTCGTTTGAAAGTTTTAAATAACTCTTAAACCACCCGTAAAACATTTAGAATGGTTAAACTAGTACCCGTTCGATTTACCAATAAATGCACAATTTTGGTAAAAGCATTTATGGTTCAAAATAGTATATGTATATCTATTCAGCGAAGCAATGTGAATAAAATTTAAACAAAGGGTTATTGCTTTTGACATGAGCTATGGGGACCATTGCTTCTGCTCCTTGCTACGAGCATACATCTCTATACAGTGGAGAAATCAGTTTTTCCCGTTTAAACACAAACGAAACGCGAATCCAGTGCAATAAAATATAGAAAATGACAACTTTTTAACAATTCTGAGTATTTAGTTGAATATGAGTGGCAACCCGGCGTCTGATCAGGCTCCAAACTTTTTGCAATGGAAATAATAGTTTTAGCGTCAACGCGTTTATTGGGAAAGATTAACGTCTTCTCTATTGTACGAGCTAACATCTTTATATACATTCTACAGTGGAGAATCTGTTATTCTTTCCCGTTTAAACGCAAACGTACGCAAATGCAAAGCACTAAAACGTAGAAAAGAACAACTTTTGGACAATTCTGATAATTCTTGTTTATCTTGGTGGCAAACAGTTCGGAGCCTGATCAGACGCCGGGTTACCCGGCGTCTGATCTGGCTCCAAACTGTTTGCACTGCAAATAATAGTTTTAGCGTAAACGCGTTTATTGGGAAAGAATAACAGATTCTCCACTGTACTTAACCCAAACATGCACAAGCAACACAATGAGAGAAATAATTGTAAACAGTGTATATCCAAATGAAAACACTCAGGGTCTTAACCGTTAGCTGCTGTACGTTGATTGGTTGATTGGTTGGTTGGTTTGGTTCGATTTTAACCCTTCATTGCAAGCCATATTAATCGAGAGGATTTTACCCTCTTCTTGCTATTTTAAAGTGAATACTCAGAATTGTCAAGAAGGTGTCGTTGTTTTTTACATTTTATTGCAATGCGTTTGCGATCCGTTTGCATTTAAATGGGTAAAATAACTTTTTTCCTTGTACAGTGGAGAAGAATTTATTATTTTCCGTTTAAACGCAAACACAAAACAATAACTGCCAAACAGTACATTGTTTATCATTGCTAACTATTTATTTTACTCTGATTGGCATCTAATCGGACTTCAAACAATTTGCAATAGAAATACATGTACTAGTTTTAGCGTAAACTTGTTTATTGGGAAATAATAACGTTTTCTCAGCAGCAGGTTTAAATATTATTATGTTAAACACACCCGACATCATCGCCTCCATTAAGAAACATTTATTAGTTATTTTCCGTTTAACCAATTTTCGATTGTACTACCTTTCAAACATTCAATCCTAGCACCCAGTGTACTAGTTATTAACAAACAGTGTACCACCTATGATGAGTACACTTGTCTTATACATGTACAAAAATTATTTATAGACCCTATTTAGTGGGCCCAATACAGAAGCCCTTGGACAAGGTCTGCATTGTTTTTTGTTATTTTGCAAACTATCGCATACAACAAACCGTGTGTATGAGTCTGAGGACAAACACGCGTTGTACACATGGTAACAATATTTTCACAATAAAATGATATTAGCAACAGATGTGCCCGGTAAGACAGATCACAAATCAAAACAAAATGCTTTTTATGACTAAACGTTTAGCTACATTACGCTCTAGTTAACCCTTGTTAGCCAACCTACCTTTGCAAACATTTTGTATTCAGATACAGTGGAGAATCTGTTATTCTTTCCCGTTTAAACGCAAACGTACGCAAACGCAAAACACTAAAACGTAGAAAAGTACAACTTTTGGAAAATTCTGATAATTCATGTTTATCTTGGTGGCAAACAGTTTGGAGCCTGATCAGACGCCGGGTTACCCGGCGTCTGATCTGGCTCCAAACTGTTTGCACTGCAAATAATAGTTTTAGCGTAAACGCGTTTATTGGGAAAGAATAACAGTTTCTCCACTGTATATGCGTTCAATCGAGCCTGAAAACTGCAAACTATTTCATTGCCATTGGCACCAAAATGTTTAGGTACTGATCAGGCGCCGCACTACGCGGCGTCTAATCTTGATCCGACCTTTTTGCAAAGACGCCATTGGCGTCAATGGCAGTGAAACTCGCAGTGAAACTCGTGTGCACCCAAAGAACAAAACGAGAAGACGAATAATTCGGTGTCTGATCCGGTTCCAAATTATTGAACGACTTGATGAAAAAACGTAGTCTAGCTATTTAAGTAAAAAAGCTGTATAGTTTTCCCTCCCAATAACAACCCTCTAAACAACTGTGCCCTTCTTACAAAACGCGTGGCACCGTTTCGAAAATAAGACAGTTATGTCTTACCTATTCACGGCTGCAATATCGTCTTCTTTAAATTGTCGTCTGCTGTTTTTCTCAAAAACAATTATTGGACCTTTTGGCAGAAATTATGCTGATTTACAAACAGCTTGAATCGAGATCAGACGCCGCGTTACATGGCGTCTGATCTGGATTCGAGATATTTGCAAATGTATGACAATTTCCATAGCTACAATAATAACGACTCCCTCCGAATAACAGACACAATCTTTGTCTCCAAGTTTGTGCTGTTGCAGAGAGGATGCACTGTTTATTTGCATTCTGCTTTGTTTTTGTATTGTGTGTTTTATATTTTAACTTCAGTAATTCTAGTGACGATAATACTTGTCATTTACATATATTGTGAATGTAAAGTGAACACTGTCCTGCGCAATAGAATATACCTTGGTCAAAGCCCTCTTGTCGAGTCTGCATTGTCTGTTAATTTGAAAAAATATTGTAAGAAACAGCCTTGTAGATACACGAAAGACTAAATTGGAAAGTGGAATTGTCCTTTTAATCTTTAATGGCTGATTGAGTTATACAGTGGAGAATCTGTCATTCTTTCCCAATAAACGCGTTTACGCTAAAACTATTATTTGCAGTGCAAACAGTGTGGAGCCCGATCAGACGCCGGGTAAACCGGCGTCTGATCAGGCTCCAAACTGTTTGCCACCAAGATAAACATGAATTATCAGAATTGTCAAAAAGTTGTTCTTTTCTACATTTTAGTGCTTTGCGTTTGCGTACGTTTGCGTTTAAACAGGAAAGAATAACAGATTCTCCACTGTACGCCCAAACTTTGCAATTCATTTCCGTTGCAAACAGTTTAAAGCCTTATCAGATACCGGATAACCCGGGTTCTGGTCAGGCTCTAACCTGTTTGCCACTCATAGTCAAGTGAATATTCAGAATTGTCAAAAGGTTGTCATTTTCTACAACTTATTGCAATGCGTTTGCGTTTCGTTAGCATTTAAACGGGAAATAATAACGTTTTCTCCACTGAAGACATACTACAGACAAACAGCGGAGACCCTGGCCACGGTGCTTGCAAATGTTCCTTCTTGAGACAATAGATTTAAACATGTTAATGTACATACTACATAGCATGTGGATTACATTGTGCCATACGATGTCAGAATGCGAGGCGACAATATATACATGTATATGCCTTTGTTTTAACAGCTTCTTCAATGTACTTCTAAGACAGATATTTAACCCTTTCACTGTCGCATTATCGTCGACTTTAAATAGACATTTGAATTCAATTATAAGATTGTTAATGTATACATTTTACTGTCGAAATTATCTAGACGGTTTTCAAAAGTTTGTATCCAGATCGGAAACCGAATTGATCAGCGTCTGATCTAGATTCAAACTGTTAGTAAATGATACTGTTTTCTGGCGATGTACACAGTTAATGGATTAATAACTGTACATACTATGCGAACACCTGCTAAGCTGAGGTATTTTGTGTATGTTTTATTTCGTGTATGATGATTCGAAAATATTTCACTAGCATGTACTTAAGTTTGTATTGTTACTACGTCTTGTAGTAAGAGTACATCTAGACGTTGAACGGTACAAGTAGTACAGTGGAGAAGATGGTATTCTTTCCCGTTTGAACACAAACGAAACGCAATCGCATTGGAGTAATATGTAGATAATGGCATTTTTGTCAATTCTGACTATTCATTTCAATCTGAGTGGCAAACAGTTTGGAGCCTGATCATACGCCGGGTTACCCGGCGTCTGATCAGGCTCCAAACCGTTTGCATATGATATAACGAGTTTAGCACAAACGCGTTTATTGGAAAGAAAACGTTTTCTCCACTGTACATGTAGTACATTCCAACCTCTATACATAGAACTCGGTTAAGTCGAATTTTCACGTATTTCAAAGTAAAAACATGGCTAAGCCGCCACGTTTTAACTTTGTAAAGCCACGTTTTAACTTTGTAAAACGTGCATGTTAAACCAAGGTGCCTTCGGAATAATTTAAATAAATTATAGAAATACGGGTAATTTCTTGATAAGAGAATTGGGGATATCCAGGTTCGACAGCATGTTTAATTGAGAAATATTGCAAGTACCATGACATTGCATTAAGCTGTAATTTGAACGAAAATATGGTTGTAGTATGTTAAACAAATGTAATACAGAAAGTATTCAAATAGGCTTCTCCATTACATGTACTTTAGTCACGCATTAAACAGTCACGTGTCTTAAAGCACGCCCATGTAACTTGTTTAGGATGTCGTTTAACACAGAATTTATTGTACACCACAGAATAGCGTAGTGTCAAGTAGCATTTTCTGAAACCTCAATTGACTTCAAGAACTACAGATGTAACTCTTTACTCTCGAGTAAATCTTAAACCTTCATCATGCTTCGTGCACGCTAGTTACATGTATCTTCTTATAACTTCAATCTATACGACTGCAGATGGTCAACGGTACTATATAATATAGACAATCTTCCATCAATACACTGATCGTACAAGGAATTAAAACAAAGTACCTACCGTCGACTACACTTGTTACGTTAACTGGATGCAGCAGCCATGTTGTCGTCTTGTTTAAGGTAGACATTGAAAGGTGTGATGCGGGTTTCTGCTAAAACCCTTAGAAGACAAATTATTATGTACTTCAAAACATAAGTTGCACTTTTTAAAATCAACAACAACAACATATTTGTTTTATTACAGATACATCGATAAAACATGCTATGTGTGTAGTGGCGTAAAAATTTATCGTTTGATATAGATAAAAAATATTTGTAACTGTGAGTTCAGTTGTGATTTACAGGTTAAATGGTAAGCCTTTTCATCACCATCGTCTGCCTCAATCCATTCATCACCGGAGTGTTGTCTGTTATAGCATGTTTATAATATTATTTTCAGGTTTAGGATTAAAACAGTTTAACCGAAACAAACCAAACACATCGATACGAATTTCAAACAATTTGGATCTAGATCAGACGCCGAGTTACTCGGCGTCTGATCTAGACACAAATTGTTTGCAACATACTTTTATGAAGTCATTAATTGCTGTGAAATGTTTAAACAGCAGTTTGTTAAGAATGACTCCTCGACGAGCGGTTCAAAGTGTCTGAGCTGGCTTGCAGGCCACTTGTTTTTAAGAACTTTGAGTCTGAAAAAGCAGCGTCTATGGGAAAGTGCGTCAGGTGTTTTTAAGGGCCCGACGCCTTCAACTCACTTGCAGACTAGTATACGTGATAACTCGAGGAGGTAGTTCTGGGCTTTTTGTTTGGAAGCGGAAGTGCACTTTCAATTACGCCGGAAGCGCCCCTTCCTTATTTGTGCATGTTGCGCGGTGTTTATATAATGTCATTCAACGTATAGAAAGCTCTAGGAGAATCAGTGATAACTGTTGCAAATAGTTTGGTCCCAGATGAGACGCCGAGTAACTCGGCGTCTCATCTGGATCCAAACTGTTGGTTAATCAGATGGTACATGTATCAATTCTGATAATTGTTGCAGAAGACAAAAGGTAACTATCGAAAACTGCCTTGCGAGCTAAAGTTATACCCTTTTTTTACTCCCACAACTGGCGGACGGAAATACTTAAAATCATTAAACCCTCTACGGCTTTCACTGTGGTTTTATACAGTAAGAGCTTGCTTACAAACCCATGCAAAGGAAGAAATATAAGAAATAATCATATTAAGTGTTAGACTATCGCAAAGTGAAAGTAAAGCCAACGCTCCCATTAGTTGTGTTGCTTTTCTTTTATCTTGCATCTAATAGGTACCAGAATTAAAAACAAACTCAACATTTAAATGTATGTTTAAGCCAGTCGTTACTGTAATTTCTGAAAAATATAGGTCATAACCAAACTGTTCGATTTTGACACCGGAAAGAACACATGGAAAAACTCAAGGAACTTTCATATTTAACAGAACGTAACAAGTGTTCTCTTTCCTTTTAACGTAAATAGCGGGAGTTAGGATGAGACTTCCTGAGCCTAATCATTTAAAAGCATGAAATGGTAAATAGTTTGTATGAATATAAACAAAATCGTCTGCCAAAATCAAAAACCACGCTTTCATTCATAAGCGAGCAGACGAGAGGGGAGAACTTCTGAGGTCATGCATCGCGTTGCCAAAAAAACACACACTTAGGTTGATTTTCTTACTACAATACCACGTGAGTGGTGACGTCACCTGGTCTTGTGCCAGGCGCGTGGATTCTCTACTATTTTCCCATGCCTTGAGAACTAGAATTGATAATTATACGCATGCTGCATTTAACGGTTTCTTTATTGTTGTTACATGCATGTAACGCAGCTATAATTATAAGCAGATCTTCGTTGAGGGAAGGCAAAGTCAGAATCATTCTATGTCCCACTGCTTTCAATGACGACCATGGAAAAGCCACGAATACTTACCCTTATTGTACTGAAAATATATATTGTTTAATTTGGTAACGGAATATTGGCTGTAAACTTAAAATCGTACTAGGGTAAAATTTTATTCGGGTCATTTGCAAACAATGAATGCATGTACCCTGATCAAGCCACCTCGATTTAAACGCGGCGTCTGATCAAGGTCTGCACTTTTTGCAATGAATGTCGACATCATGCTTCTAATCATTACGGCCTCGCATTGCAGGAACATGTTTTATATACCATTTCTTTTGCCACCCTGCTGGCTTTGCTTCAAGTTAGTATGACATACCTTCCGTAACTACTTGTTACAAAGGAAATAATACTTTTTAGAAACCGCAAAAATGAAAACGATATGTGCTTAAACGATGCATATAATTAGGATTTATGCCCTACGAATTGCATTGCTAACCCATCTATTCCACTGAAAGTTTTTCATTGTTTCTTAGTTTATTACAGTGGCGAAATGTTATTCTTTGCCGTTTAAACGCAAACGAAACGCAAACGCAATGCACTTAAATTAGGCAAATGACAAATATAAATCAGACTGGCAAACAGTTTGGATCCTTATCAGACGCCTGGTTATCCGGCGTCTGATCTGGCTCCAAACTGTTTGCAATGAAAATAATAGATTTAGCGTTTCTTGGGAAAGAATAACGTCTTCGCCACTGTATAAACTATAAGTGATATTTTACTAAAGATACTAAATAACCCCCTGTACAATAAAAACAATAGATCTTTAGCTATACTGAAAAAGAAAAACGCGTTTAAGACCGATGATAGCTTAAAACATGATGGAAAGCATGCCAAAAGTTGCCGAATTCATGAGCTTTCTGCTTTAGCATGCAGCAAAGTTTAAATCATGCAACCATTTGCCAAATTGCCAAATACGTATTTTAGTATGTCCGATTGCGGGATTTAACCATTTCATCGCCATAATCGACTTTGCAAACGGTTTAACAATCGACTCGATAATTCTTTAAAAAAAATATTGACAATAGTGCAGAACACAAAGCAGACGGTATTTGATTTGCGAAAGAGTTAATTCAGACAGTTAATTTGCGATTAATGAAATTTAACACATGCATATAGTACAATGTTATGCGAAAACAATTTATTCGGTATAACGACCACTTATTTGAAGACATCTTTCACTAGATTAGACTAGACCTTAATCAGACATTTACTTACACTTATCCTATTTTCTGGACGTAAGACATTAGTCAATGAATGACTGGGGTCTGGATTTGTATTTCCGAATGACTCAAGGGCTATCATAACCTCATAACGTAAGTCTTGCACTACTTCTGTGCCAAAGAAATCATCACTTAGTCACACAATAGTAACGGCAATTACTAATAAATGTAAGTGTGCCAAGTCAATACTGTGCCAGATACTCAGACGAGGAAATACTAAAAAGATGATGATTAATAACCTAGGTGAAGCAGCCTATTAACCCTTCTCCTGCTGTGATATCGTCTGCTTTGATATTGTCGTCTGCAAAATGTGTTAAATTTAGATTTATATATTTATGTCAAGTAAATAAACATAAAGACGAGTGTCAAACAGTTTGGATCCAAATCAGACGCCGCGTTACGCGGCGTCTGATCTGGATCATACGTTTGAAGTCGCGATCAGCAGGCTAAGAGTTAAAAAGAACGAGAAATACAAAACCCACAACACAGCAATTATTCAGGCATAAATATGTCCTTCCAATAGAAGTTTACTTTTTAATATGCGTGTCTAATTATTCGAAATTCAATCGTCAATTTAGTTTTAATATTTAGTCTTTAATTACGCTTATAATATTAAAATGTTTATCGAGAGGATATATAAGCGAAATATAAAGGTGATATCGATCGTTATTATCCGTTACATAAGCTGATAAGACACCGGTATCTAAACGGGTTACTATTGTTTAAATTTACGCGTTGCGTTTTTATGTTAAAATAATAATCTATTTTATATGTCTTTTCTCATATAGCGTCAAATCATATGAACAGGTGGTTTATTAATACGGGATGAAATTAAAGCAACATGTTCCTTAGGCGACCACCTACCTTCCAGTTCTTATTTACTTGCAGGTCAGTCAATGGAAGACTGTAATTATATATTTATTGGCACTGACTGTATCAGTAAACAGTTGTTTTTTCATACAGTGTCATGTGCAGAATATGTAACCTATCAAGGGTTGTGGTTAGAGTACCTACAGGTTAGAAATTTAAAAAAAAAGCATTACTTATATGCCTTGGGCACTGGGTGAGACATAAAGTGCAGTTACACAAAACCACAAGTCCCTGAGAGACTTTCACCCTGCTTGGAACCCGAGAAGGCTCGCTATCTCGCTTACTCCCCTCCCCCATTGCGAGTCAAGCACGTGTGAGAAGAAAAACAAACAACCAGTCAGGTTACTGCGCGTGCTTACCGAGACGGCTGCTGGACACTTGTTGTTGTTGTGAGCTAGTCTTTGAGAAGAGAGAGCATCGAGACCCGTTTCCAGTAGCAACTGATACCGACTGTGTCACTGGTGAGCTAACTTTGATGGGAGCAACATGTGATACCGCAAAAAGCCGAGAGCAACTTAGCGAGCTGGAACTTTTTAGAGTGAGATGAGCTAATAGATACTTGACGCTCGTTCTTCAAAGTAAGAAACAAAACAAAAGAACGCGTGTAACTGACGGATTTTATTAGTTTTAGATTGCAAACCAGTAGTTCAATCAAATGTGAACAATCAACTTCGGATAAACTCGTAGCTCTTAAACTTAAATGTAATTGTTTGGAAACTTTCAGAGGATATTGAATCTAACACTTCCTGGAAACACTTGCAAACATGCCAAAGGCATTTCTATTGACGAACAAGCGATACAAGATATGGAAACAGATCAATGAAACATTCAAGGCAGAACAACGGAAAAGGACACTATTGGAAAAGCAAAAATACAGTGACAAACTCCAATACTACGACCATGGACACTATCACTTCTCGAGTAGTGTGCAATACTTTGACAACACTGACTACAGCAAGTTAACGGATACCACTCCTGAAGAAAGTAAGCAACTATAGACGACATGTATTAGGATTTTAATTTTTTTCTTTCTTTTTTATTTTCGAATTAAACCTTTTATCAGTTTGAAACATTTTCACGCATGTAGTTATAATTCATAAAAATGTATTTTTTCGTTTTCATCTTGAACTGACAATATAGTCATGGACTTTCTTTACCCACACATGTTGCTCCTTCAAGTAATACGAAAATAAGCATAATGATTCTAGACGAGTTCTCTGTTTTATATTCATGTTGCTTTAAACAACCACCTGCCTTAACAATACATGTGCAAACGAAAAGGTTAAATAACAATTATTGTATTCACATTGTTGTCGTTTTAAAACATTTGGCTGGAGCATGTGACAAATGTTCTCATTTTCTATAGAATGGTTTATTAATAATAAATAAATACATACCTGGTAGTAGGATTCAAGTTAGTCTACAATTATTCAAGCATTTTTGTTTAAAAGATTCAAATCTAATGCCACTGTATTATATTTCCAATTTATTTCGATAAACGTTGTACATTGTATAAACTCGATAAAGTATACATTACTTGCACGTGAAATGTTGCTGTTCAGACACGTGCAAGCCAAAATGTTTTAAGCAGCCTCCATTTTCTTTAATTTCAGTTTGTGGAACATTTGAGGTGTTGCTATAGAATGCCAAGTTTGGTTTAAACATATTTTATTTCAACTATTTACATGCATTTTACAAACATACAACAAAGTTTAGGATTGAAACGAAAACAAAACTAGCTTATTGTTTTAGTAATTTACATGAATGTTTCAAATGATTTAACCACAAAGATTTGCGCCATTAGCAGCTAAGACAGTGAATGTTTCCATTGCTGGTAGGGTTAGTGCATTGCAGATTATAAGAGACAGTATTTACAGAAAATGCTTAAGTTTTATGTTTATCACTATAAATAATTGGAACTAATTTCTTCAGTGGAGGAATACATTAATTACGCTAAAAGGCACTTCTGTAGGGGAAAGGGTTAAACTTGTACAAGTCTTTCAATCAGCTGTCGAAATAGTTTCGCCGTCTTGTGCCTAGAATTGCCTTTATATAAAAGGTCCATCGTCTTTGGTTTTTGATACCTATCACTTCAGATATTCAAGGTATTCATTCTATGTTGCATTTCTGACATAACTCACCCCTCCTTCCAATGCTTTCCCATGTAGTTAAGCCGTTCTTTACTACCAAGAGATCAGGCGAAAATAAAACACTTTTATTTCCATATCATGAAAGTGTGCTGATAATTAATGATATTTGAAATAAGTAATTGCTGCTCTTTCTTCTTCTGGGAAACTACCCAGTTATCCGACAGTTATGGAGCCCAAATCATTGGGTTAATTGGACTGATGCAGCCGTACTAATTCTTCGTAATGTTTATATTTGAAGAAAATCACACCTTGTCATATTAGTCGAACTCCATCAGGGCGTTACTGGCCGTTGGCAATGCTTAATACTCAATGCATTAAACTGCTGTCAGCTACAATATCGTCACCAGTACTTTCTACCTAGTTCTAGTTGCTATAATATTTTTACTGTATGGAACTTCTATGGGAGTGAAATGGTTTTGACCCCCGTCAGTCACTATGTTATGCGGCATTTGATCTGGATCTAAACTTATGGAATGCATAGAAACTCATGATATGCAATCTGGAAAGTATAAAGAGGGTTAAGATCCTTTGACGACTGTCAATAACGTTTTCATGAAGACTATCGTCTTCTCTAGTGTTGACATTAATTTTATTGCTAAGACTTTCACTGCCAGACTTGTCTGCATTTGCAAACAGTTTGGTTCCTGATCAGACGCCGCGTTAACGCGGCGTCTGATCAGAATACAAACTTTTTGACAGTAAAATTCAATGTCGCTATGTCAAAATGCCTAAAATTCTAAATTTTAGAATTAAATTTAAAGCAGACATTGCTATGGCGATAGATGTGGTAGACGTAAAATGTCATTATGGCAACGGTTAATGGTTAATTTCTAAAATCATAATCGTTTTCAAACCTGTTTTAATTGATCCCTTAATAAAGAATAATAGAGATAATAAAATATTTTTTATTATAATGTTGCTGAATAGAACAAGGACGAATAAGAACAAAGATATGTATCAAATGAGCGTTCTGCATCTATGTGTCCTGCTTTTTGCGTCAACATTTCATTTGTCTTGTATTGTGCTGCCACCTGCTTTTAAAATAACTTAGGTTAGGTATGTTCTCATGAATTGGAAGTCTATCTAGGTTAAATGTGATTTGCAACCGGGTATATTAGTTTTATTATTCATAAACGTCTGGGAACTAATGTGCGATATTTAATAGCCCTTTAACCATTATGTATTAAACAGTATGTGTTTAGAAACGATATTTAATACATTTACATTGTTTTACACAGCTGTCTTCCGGAAAATAAATTACATTAATGTAATAAGTTCCATTAAGTCATAAAAATGGGATAAAAATCTCGTTTTTGCCAATTTAGAAAAAACCTGTTACCGTATTTGATTGACAGACCTGAAACGTTATGAATGTTTACGGAAACTTATGACCGTCAGATACAGTGGAGAATCTGTTATTCTTTCCCAATAAACGCGTTTACGGTAAAACTATAATTTACAATACAAACAGTTTGGAGCCAGATCAGACGCCGGGTAACCCGGCGTCTGATCAGGCTCCAAACTGTTTGCCACCAAGATAAACATGAAATATCAGAATTGTCCAAAAGTTTTTCTTTTCTACGTTTTAGCGCTTTGCGTTTGCGTACGTTTGCGTTTAAACGGGAAAGAATAACAGATTCTCCACTGTAAGCCTATTTCTAAGCATGGTTGGAACACAGTTTAACATTTTGCAAACCATTTGGATTGGGATGAGATGGATAGTACATAGGTTGACGTTATTGTCTCTCTTCTGGAATTGCTACAGCCAGCAACTGTTACAGTGGAGAAATCGCTATTCTTTCCCGTTTAAAACGCAAACGTATTGCAATGAAATGTAGAAAATGACAACTCTTTGACAATCCTGAATATTAAATTTAATCTAAGTGGCAAACAGTTTGGAGCCTTATCAGACGCCGGGTAACCCGGCGTCTGATCTTGCTCCAAACTGTTTGCATTGGAAATAATAGTTTTAAGGTAGACACGTTTTTGGGGAAAGAATAACGTTTTCCCCACAGTACAAAGGGTGAGAGCTAAGACGCGTTGTTTAGTTCTTCTTAATCGTTCAAAGATTCCCTTTTCTACGATGACGTTATAAAGTTCGTAATGTTTTATATCTTCTTAAAACTGAAATTACTGATTGTTACAAACAATGCAGAACCTGACGAAATGTTGCCTTTTGCGGCGTTTCATTAATATTTATACTATTCATCATTTTCCGTTTGTTTTGATTTTCGTTTAATTTTCGAAGGAACCGTATAAGATTTGAGTTACTAGTTTAATAGAAAATTCAGAGATAACACCTACATTCAAGCATATATAATAAATTAATACATTTTACTAGATTTGTAATAACCTTTTCCATAATAGCTAATGTAGTCTATAAAGGCAATGACAATTTTCAGTGAGTGAAGTATGTTCATACTGCATCTCTCAGTTACCTTATATTTAGTTAGGTTTTTTAACCTTTCTTGCAAGTAGAAGCTTTTTATTTTACTGTCCTTTTGCTTTAAACTGTCACTTGTCTTTAAAACTTTAAAATAATCAATTAGCATTCTTCTTAGTGTTCGTAATATTTACTGTGTTATGGTTCAATAGCAAGCGTGTGTTTTGAGAGAATACAGGTCCTAAACCGATCCTGCAAAGAATGCTATCTTCATTCACGTTACTAATAAATTAACAATAAGATTACCTCCCACTAAACAGTAAATACTATATGATGATAAGGAGATAATATCTCACAGTAGTAATTAAACAACAATTGCACGTGGAAAATGATATGTAAACACATGCTATCAGCTGATCCAGACGGTAGATGCGCCTAGTGGTTTGAGCCCTGCTGAGCTGAGTACCGGTCCCTCCACTTGCCCACTGCTGCATTGCTTGGTTGTACTGCTGGTTCCCGCTGTGTTCAAGCTGTTGCGCCTGCAGCTAGCGTGACTGTTGATTCCGTCGTAACAACTGGGAAGACCTCTAATATAATTATACTTGTACTAAACGATCACTGAAAAGAAGATTCGTTTAGGAAAGATTGCAGCGAATGCTGGACTAAAGCTATGCAAACTTATCCCATATGCATTACTTTCCAGGGGACTATTTCAAAAATTAAAATCTTTATTTCTGAATGAAACCCTATGATGTCACTACTCATTGGAATCGTCTCTTCGAGGCGATTCTAATGAGTAGAAACACCATAGGATTGGTGCTCAAATGAGTGAGAAAACGTTGAATTTGTTCAGTTTACTAGCTCTTATCTGGAGCCCTGCATTCATAATAGGTAAAGAAGTAAGCTATATTCGATTATCACAATTTTCCTTAAGTTAGTGGACGATTCGCTCACGTTTCTTTATTTAAGTAAAGCACACACAATTTTAAGTTACCATTAAAACACATTTATATGCATTTTCCTTCATTTTTAAGACATATGAAACCTAAATTGCAGACTAAATATGACTCTTTCACGTTGCAATTTAGAGATTGTCTTTAGGAATATGGTTTACTATGACAAGCCCATGGCCCAAATGATTCTTATTCACCCACAAGTATCACTTATTTGTTAACAGTACACCCATAAACGACTGCCTCGGGTTCCTAACAACTTATGTGGTTAAACAACACACTTGAATAATTCGTTTAGTACATAATGAATCAAATATAAACTCCGATTCTTACTTACTCATTCAAATTAAAACAAGTTCTCTTTTACCACATGAAAGATAAAATACAAACGCAATGCAAAAATAAATGTATGAAATTTCAACAGTTGAAAATGTAAAAACGATTTAAAACCTTCACTGCCTTTACCCAGAGTAGCCTGTGTCAAGCGGCGTCTGATCAGGATCGAATCTGTTTTCCACACATTTCAATATTTCCTACATCAATACACCTAGATTTTTAATTTTAGAAATGATAGCAGATCAAATTGTTAAACATTGATGCCGTCATGGCAGTGAACGGGTTACATATAGTCACGGAGTAAGAACAGTCCTTACTCCATGATATAGTTCAATTAGAGTGTCAAACAGATCTGAGCCAGAATACGAGTTACTCGACGTCTAATCTGGCTCATACATGTAAGTGTTTGCAGTGAACATCATTTCTTTGAGCAAATATATGAGGGCATTTTGGGAACAAAATATCGTATTCTCTTTTCTGATTTAGTTTTAGAATCACCCCATATATCTTTAATGAAATATCCCAACAAGGATTTTGAGAGAGTTCATTTCAATACGCAGGCATAAATGGGATAATACACGTTTTACCACATCGCTAATTTGACTCTACATGGGGTAGTGGGTGGTGTAGCGTATTAACCAACCAACCACCACTCAACCCAACTGCTCTGCGAACCACTGGGATGATGGAGCTACCGATAGGCGGACTCACTTCAAACGAGCAGATAATTGCTTATAATAAATCAATCAGATTATCTTTATGTGAAGAAAAACCCCTGTCCGTAAAACTGTAAACCCACCACGTGCTGTTAATTACGGAGAAAGGTCAGGATGGCTAGAAGTCAAAACCTCGGGTCAAGCCACTTAATATTACATAGATATCGCATGTATCAAAGAAGGAATAGTTTGTTATCGCGATATTTAATAGGGAGTAATTTATTTATAATGCCACTGTGTAACATTAGGCCATAAGCGTATTCACGACCTAACCTCTGGCGTTTTAGACTAAATTCTTTCCAAATAAACACGATTATACTTAAGGTGGTTCGACAGCGGGCGGCCCGCATCTCAAGTTCCGGACATGCTGATGACTTTCACCTGATCTTTGCGGCACGTGCTTATAGTAGTAAATTTGGATAAAGAAAAGTTTGATCTGCTTCAGCGTCATCTCTGTTAGCGCAGTTGGTACGGTGATTGACTTGCAATCCAAAGGTTCTAGGTTCGATTCCCACTCGCTTCAAAACTTTTTTTTTAACAAATTGTCCGATTTTAGTGACTAGTCAATTCATAACGCACTGATCAAAGCACAGGCTATGTTAAGTCTAGTAATAATGAATAATATCAGATGCAAGTATAGTCAGGTGACAGCTAAATTTGTGAGGATTTATAGCCTATATAACAGACGGCAGCTTAACACAGGACAAAGGTAATGCTAAAAGATAGATCCTAAAGGAGCTTTTATGCATTACTTTTGTTATGCATTAAGCAGTCACTTGCCTTTAAAGATCAACAGGCTACCGTATTCAATGGTCCTTTATTACAGGTTTGACTTATGGTATTATTTAGAGCTGGCGGCATTTTAAAGTTGAACTCAAGTGAGGTTACTTTTTTGTGTTAACATTTTGTCAGAATTTCAGAAAATCATGTATAAAATGTAAATTCTACTGTAGATTTTCATTCAATTTTTGTGAGTAGAATAATTAAGTTATATCTATCTAATAAGAGTAAAATTAATGTATGTTAAACAGCTAGATTTTTGGTAATTTGAGATTTTCAGAATTTGACTTTTTTAAAATATTGATATTTCTAGAAAATATGTCATGAAATACTTTTCTTTGCCCAATATCTTATAGTCTATGTACAGTTTACTTAAATGTACAGAAATTATTGAGTTATATCATTCTATAAAGATAATATTCCTGTTTATTAAAAAAGGAGCTTTTTTCGACAAAAGGTCCTGTCAGAAAAAACGGCACTGTAACTTTTTTTTATTTTTACGATTTTTCACTCTCCATATCGAGGGCTTGGTGCAAAACTATTGTAACTCCCTCACAATTGTGAGGGAGTTACAATAGTTTTGCACCAAGCCCTCGATATGGTATATTTAAATTTAATCAAGGTTTCAAAGAATTCTGACACAGAATAAGCTGACCCGCGAACCACCTTAATACATTATTTCAACTGCAAACAGTTTTAGCCACATCGAGACTCCGGGTAGCTCGGCGTCTGATTAGGCTGCGAAATCATTTGCTACTCAGATTGAAAAGCGTCGCAAGCACATTCAAGAAAAATTGTCAGTCTACTTTAAGTGATCATTTATCTTCAACACTAGAATTTGGCTATGGCTATACATGTACGTATATACGACCAGACGCCGGGTTACCAAACTGTTTGCAATGGAAAAAATAGTTTGAGAATAGATTGAGAAATACTAAAAGATTAACGTCTTTTCCACTGTATATGTTTTACAAATATTTTCTAGTTTACCTGATGAATCTTGTCATTAAGGGATCATGCGGTAATGTTCTAAGCACCTTAATTTATAAGTATAGTAATTAAGAATTGCTTACAGGGGATTTTCATGAGAGACACAACAAATATTTACTCCATAGTGATAATAGTATACAATTAGACATCACGGCATAAAAAAGGCTTAACAGAAGTACTTTTATTAATATGCAGCTGTCTTGTTAGCAGTTCGTGTATATTCTTGATGGGCAAATTATAGTTATATTAAACAACAAACAGCAGTAATAGAAATGTGCATAAATTATACAGTGGAGAAAACATTCTTCTTTCCCGTTTAAACGCAAACGCATTGCAAACAAATGGAGAAAATGACAAATTCTTGACAATTCTGAATGTTTATTTTAATCTGGACGGCAAACAGTTTGGAGCCTGATCAGACGCCGGGTTACCCGGCGTCTGATCTGGCTCCAAACTGCTTGCATAGGAAATAATAGATTTAGCGTAAACTTGTTTATTAGGAAAAAATAACGTTTTCTCCACTGTACAATTAAACCACGCTTTTGCGACAATTAAACACAAGTGAAGACTTGCGATATTGTAAAGGACATTCGATAGTTTCAAGTAGAATAAAAGTAAAACAGAAAGTTCTCGAATGAGTTTTTCCTTACACTCTGCTTTAAATAATAATATGACGTAAAACATAACAATGGGTTCGTGTTGCATTGGTGTTAACTTTCGGGTCTACTGTGCTTCAGTTGATTTGTGTATGTTTTGTTAGTGTTGTTCGTGTGCTTATTTTAATGCAATTCATATTGTTATAATTTAATATTGTTTGTTTACATGACTTTTGGTTAGCTGTGATTGGCTGTAATTTTGTTCTCATAACCCCATGAAAAAGATATATGGCTTCGCGGTTTCAAACAATGTAACCGGGTTTTTTTCATACCTCCATGAATACAATAAATATTCTAATTATTCCTTAAATATCTCAAATATGAGCAGTTATTTCATGCCACATTTACAGTGGAGAAGACGTTATTTAAACGCAGCGAAACGCAATCGCATTTTCGACCCCAGGGACATCATTTGAACAACTTTGATATGTATCTACTATGCAATGTTATCAAATCACGAAGCCTCGTGGTTTGGCACAAAAAGATTGGTCAATGGTCAAACGACAATTACAAAACTTCACAAGTGTGCAACCTTTACTTTCCCCACCATCGTCATTCACACACACAATTATGATCTGCAAATTATCAAAATCACAATTAAAAATACATCAACGTGTAGCCAATATATTTTTTGTGCATTGTGATACCAAATTTGTCTATGGTTTGTACTTAAAAGTATAACAAAAGTCCCTTAAACCAAATGTACAGTTTCCTTATCGTATTAAGCATTTATATGCTGTATAAGCGACAAGTCAACTTGTCTTATATTATTAAACCGTTTGCGTGTCATACCATTCGCATACAAACAACATTGACAAATATTGTAGACCCTTACAATAGTTTAGAGAAATAGTGATGGTATGAATGCGTCGCTATTAAACGCGGCGTCTTACTATGATTTTTTTTTATACTTTTATACTTCTTGTTATTTAATATCATTGTTAGTCTATAAAATTTAATGAAACTCTCGATGAGGCGCTAAACGCAAATATAACCTTACTGAAATTTTGACAACATACGTTATGCACTCGCACATGCAACATGGATGCGACTCGGTGCTCGCTAGGAGCGAACTTACAAAGAGTTCTCTCTATTACGATCACAAATATGAGACACGTGAATAGAATAAGAACATATAGTAGTTGGAAGCATTGTGTAAGTAAGGCAGATGCTGAATTAGTAACTTTCTTCTTTACTTACATCTTGCTTTAAGCACCCACGTGTGTTCAATACCGTAAACACGCACGTGTCTTATATTGAGGGTCCTCCTTTGTACAGTGGAGAATCTGTTATTCTTTCCCAATAAACGCGTTTACGCTAAAACTTTTATTTGCAGTGCAAATAGTTTGGAGCCAGATCAGACGCCGGGTAACCCGGCGTCTGATCAGGCTCCAAACTGTTTGCCACCAAGATAAACAAGAATTATCAGAATTGTCCAAAAGTTGTTCTTTTCTACGTTTTAGTGTTTTGCGTTTGCGTACGTTTGCGTTTAAACGGGAAAGAATAACAGATTCTCCACTGTAAGAGTTAACTGTAATGTGCAACATTTTCAAAGGTCTATCTCCAGACGATAATTGTTTGCTCTCTTGGCACATGTGTCTCTCATCAGCCGACACACTCTACCGTTACCCCACCGGCGCGTGCCCCAGATAAGAAGGGGTGTCATTGGCTCGTGTATCTCCGGTCGTCAGGGCAACGGTGCATAAGGATCCTTGTATACCGTGGTTTTCATTACAATTGAAAATTTGCAGCATGTTTCTACTGTTATGGGGTATCCGGTTTCAGCGTGATAAATTTTTGAATGAAAGCCCCACATCCCCTTAGCGTCTGGTCCCTTGTTTATGCAGGGCCCCTTTCTGGTTTTAATCAAGATCCTCGTGGCTGTTCGGCATGGGGTCCCATTTGCTGAAATCGAAAGTTTAAAAAAAATCCAACAAGTTATAAACAGAGAAGATTGAAATCTCGGAAAACTATGATGGTTCATTTTTGTCGAAACGCATGAAGTGCGCGTGCCGTGCCTATTACTTTTGATTTCATACAAAAAACACAGAAACAAAATATATTTTGATTACATTGTTTTTGCTAGTTGAGTGTTCGTGTGTTGTTAATTTGTCCCAGCAATACTGCATATGAATCTTCCACTGCCTTACTCCGAGTACAATAGTGTTTTGCAAACATGTTGGGTCCTGATTAAACGCCGCGTTACGCGGCGTCTGATTAGAAGCTAAACTGTATGACACTCATTCGAATATAAGTCAAGTGCCTAAAGTTAAATTTGAGAAATAAAAGATGAAAATTGTTTAAGATTAATGACGTCACGCCGCATCTGATCAGGGTTCAATCTGTTTGCAAATGTATTCTAAGGTTATAATTTTTCCCTCCCTATAACAACTCCCTCGGAGCAACACCCACAATCTGTGTCTCCCATTGAGTGTTCTTGTAGGGAAGGGGCACTGTACATCTATCCTGCATAAGCTGTCACATACTATCTGTATACGATTGTCAAAGTGGCAATTGGCGATTGATTAACGTTTTTTTCTTTCTCTAACTTCAGATGCATCGATTCCACATATTCCGTCGCCTGCTGCGAGTCCAACATCATCGACCACTTCAATATCTATATCATCAGACGAAAGCGACAGCGGCTATTCTTATACGACAGAGAATCGCCCGGTTTCACCGTCCATTGAGTTTGGCCTGGGATGCAGGCAACAACATATATCCTTTCTGTATGATCTTATGACGAGCAATGCCCCAAACTCACAGATCAACTCGGACCAAGGCCGATATAAACTAGGACCAGAATTTCAGACCGTTGGGCAAATATTCAGCCCACTTCACCAAATCATCAATCGACCAGTAGACCAGCGACCACCACCAGCCCACAATTCACAAGATACTCATGTATGCCATGACTGCGGCAAGCGTTATAGCACATCCAGTAACCTGGCCAGACACAGACAGACACACAGGGCCACCACAGACAAGAAAGCCAGGAAATGCCCACATTGCGAAAAGATGTATGTGTCCATGCCCGCATACAGCATGCACGTGCGCACCCACAACCAGGGATGTGAGTGTAAGTACTGCGGGAAGCGATTCAGTCGACCTTGGCTTCTTCAAGGTCATATCCGAACCCACACTGGAGAAAAGCCGTTTAACTGTCCAACATGTCACAAGTCATTTGCCGACAAGTCGAACCTGCGCGCACATATCCAGACCCACTCATCAGAGAAGCCGTACATCTGCGGGCGTTGTGGAAAGGCATTTGCACTAAAGAGTTACCTGTACAAGCACGAAGAGTCTTCTTGTATGAGAGGTCAGCGGTTCAAGCCCGCCCTAGACTTAACAGTTTCTGTACCGACTGCCTCAGAATACCAGTAAATACAAGATAATGTTCTCTTACAATGATGCACCGAATAGTTTAATACACGTAATTAGAAGGGATGCGTTATGCACGGGGATTTCGGCTAAAAACAGTAGAGAAGACGTTATTTTTCACGTTTAACCAATTACCCCACAGACTGTTTCTAGTATTGAAGATAGGAGACCACTCAAAGCAGGTTAAAATTAAAGCAGAATGCTTTACTTTCAGCATGCTTTAAGCCACAATATGCTGGGATATAGAAAAAAAATGCTTGTGATACATATTTATGACTACATAAAATTAAACAGTTATCTTCAGTGGAATAATAAATTAAAGCGTAAAAAGCGTATTTATGGGGTAATATGTTAAATGAAACTATACGCAAATGCACTGCTATCAAATGCAGAAAATTACATCTTTTTGAAAAAGATCTTCCTTTATCTAACAGGCAAACAGGTTTGAACTAGATCAGGCACCAAGTTACCCGACTTCTGATCTGACTCTAAACTATGTGCATAAATCATTTTAGCACCAACTTGTTTAACACATTATCCCATAGCCTGTTTATAGTTTTGAAAATAGGTGACTACTTAAAGCAGGTTGAAAGTAAAGCAGAATGCGCCATATGGCGCATTCTGCTTTACTTTCAGCCTGCTTTAAGCTTTTACCAGCTAGAATATGGAAAGTATTAAATATGACACATATTCATTAAGGTTTATATTGGAACTATTTTCTTCAGCGGGTGAATAAAATGCATGTGCTAAAAGTCGCTTCTATAAGGGAAAGGGTTAAGGACAGAATGACATCTTCTCTGCTGTAATACCACTAACACGAAGAATCGCCAACAGTGTTGAAGACAAGTTGCAGCTTAAAGCAGGACGGAGGGAAAGTAGATAACCTCTTCGTGAGTTTTCGCATTGCTTTTATCTTGCTTCAAGCTGTCACCTGCCTAAGTTACAAGAAATAAACATTACCTTCGTTTAATAATTTGACTTAACTGTTAAGGAGGGTTTTTAATCAAATATCTACAAACTCTACTGCTAATGAAGACGCATTGCCATTTGATAACACTGTCAGTGGTTTAAGTCAGGGCACACATTCTACAGATATATTTTAAATGCATTTCTGCATAAGGTTTGCTCTGCAGGTATGATTTCGTATTGGTGAAACGTGCATTATAATTTATATTTATTTAATGATTATTTATTGTATAAAAACAAATGCAATTCGTTAATTGTTAACAATATGACTTACGGAAATATTCTGAAATATAACAACAAGATAAGGTAAATGGCTTTACTTCTGAGAGTAATTCTCTCAAATATATTTTAACCCTTTCATAGGCAAGTTTATCGTGGGGATACTATGGTTGTCTGTTATTTACTGAAGAAATATCGATACGAGTGTGAAAATGTCTGGATCCTGTTCAGACGCCGCGTAACTCGGCGTCTGTTCGTGATCCAATTTGTTTGCAAATGCGCATTATGGCGTTATTGCCAGTGAAAGGGTTAAATACCAATTTATGTGCATCTACTCACAAACGAAACCCATATATAATTGGTGAATTGAATATTCATTTCGTAAACTACACTGTCCAATACGGCGAAGGACAGAATTCCATTTTAAGTGCTCCAATTAAAGGGATCAATATTGCATATTATTTCATGCTCTCCATATTTCATGCCATTACATACAATGACACGGATTAAGATAATCCAAGGTTAAGCGATCTAATTGCTTTAGAATATGTATATCATAGACAGTAGTTTTACGGAAATATTTATGTTTAATTTCGTATTTCCTCTACTTCTTTTAAAAACAAGTGACACTTTCTTCAGAAGCATCTTGGTACGTTATCATTTTTTTTAAACTTTGCTAGAGTTCAGAAAATTACCATACATAATTGCAAAACAAATATAGCACCAGTACGTAATACGTATTATAATGAAAACAACTTACTTTAATATGGTAGATTTTGATAACCTATTATTTAGAACTGTTTTAGGAATAATTTGATTTGTTAAAAAAAAATTAACGAGGTTTCTTTACTGTGGAGAAAACGTTATTGTACCCCGTTTAAAGACCTTAAAATTCAAACGCAATAGGAAAATCAAGATGACCTTTTAAAATCTGAGTTGCAAACTCGGCGTTTGATCTAGCTATAATTGTTTTAGTACACACCCATTTAGTTGGAAAGAATAAAGTTTTCTCCACCCACTGTAACTACAGTGGCGAAAACGTTATTCTTTCCCAATAAACGCGTTTACGCTAAAACTATTATTTTCCCTGCAAACAGTTTGGAGCCAGACCAGACGCCGGGTAACCCGGCGTCTGATCAGGCTCCAAACTGTTTGCCACCAAGATAAACATGATTTATCAGAATTGTCCAAAAGTTGTACTTTTCTACTGTTTTAGTGCTTTGCGTTTGCGTACGTTTGCATTTAAACGGGAAAGAATAACAGATTCTCCACTGTACGTTTGCCTCCCATGTTGTATCATGAAAGCAAGATCTCTGTTTCATCCCATCATCATTTACATTTCTTCATGACTCTTAAAGCCATTCCCTTTATATCTAAGTAGACAAATCTTTTTTATAGATCAAACAGTATTGAATTACAATACATCCCTGTTATCACTGAAACTTAAATGAAGACTATTTGATGGTGGTAAAATAGGTGACAACCTAACAGGGGACGAAAGTCAAATGCAAATCACATACATCAGGTTTGTATTTGTCTTTGTATTGAGTTTACCTTTGCACAAAAATATGTCTTCTTTTAAGTTCTCGTTATAATGGTGGTTTATTTTAATGAACATGTTGATTTTTTGTGTTTTTGTGTGCGGTTTTTATTTAACGTAATGTTATTTTATTTTATAAGTAACAAGAAGCTCAGAAGATTTATAGGAGCCTAGACGATATTATAACTTATGGATAAATGTATATTATATACCAATACCGCGTTTCGTTGAAACTAGCTATTTGCATACAAATAATGGATACGAGTATTGTTGCTGTAATGTAAAATACATAAACACGTACGACCAACATCCATCATACAAATTCTTAAGCCAGAATGAACGTTTGTATTATGGTTAAAATAGTGAAGATTGAAAAGACCCGTCGCCGGTGCTTTATATGAAAATGATTTCACTTAACAATATCAACATAGTTGCCTTTATGTCTCCAACAACCCTTAATTCATGACATATCATTGGAATCCCCAAAAAGAGTTTATTCTTATGAGAAGTTACAGCAAGGGGTCTCGGAAGACAAAGGTATTTTACATGTAGTTTTAACAAACATTTACTGGCTGTAAATTCTTGTACAGGCGATATGTAGCATGGCGTGGTATTCGCATAAATAATCCAAAGTTTAGGACTCGTAAGAAGCTGGATAAATAGCCTATCAATATTCCACACAGTTTGCTATACGGTACGAAATTATTCCCATGAACTGATAATATTATAATCATTTGTAGAACTTGAACAACTGTAAAGTTGTGTCGTTATTTATTTATTTATTAATCACGTAATTATTTTTCTGTTGATTATTTCTGTCAACTTTTCTAAACATTTACTAGGATAATCGATACTGTGAATCTGCCACATGCAAAGTGCCTTATATCAATTTCTACTTTCTTACTGTTTGATTATATTTTTATATGCAGCTGTAAATAATTGCTTTGACTGCGATTTTGCTGCTATGCATGAGGAAGCATTTTGCGATCTATTAGAATGCTTGTTAATTATGTAAATACATGTACTACAATTTAGCCATTTCATGATAAAACCAGATTTATTGCATTGAAAACAGTGTAGACCAAGTACAGTGGAGAATCTGTTATTCTTTCCCGTTTAAACGCAAACGTACGCAAACGCAAAACACTAAAACGTAGAAAAATACAACTTTTTGACAATTCTGATTATTCATCTTTATCTTGGTGGCAAACAGTTTGGAGCCTGATCAGACGCCGGGTTACCCGGCGTCTGATCTGGCTCCAAACTGTTTGCAGTGAAAATAATAGTTTAAGCGTAAACGCGTGTATTGGGAAAGAATAACGTTTTCTCCACTGTACAACAAAATATCTAGGTTTTCATTGTTTGACACGTTTAAGAAAAGAGAACAATTTGTCTTCTACTTAACCCTTTACTCCAGCCTGTTTATAGTGTTGAGAACATAAGACCATTTATCTACTAGGGTATAAAAAGTATTTCTTGTGATACACATTCATAACTATATAAAGTAAAGCTATTTGCTTCACTTGGAGGAATAGATTAATTGTGTAAAAGATGTATATATGGTACGAACAGTATATACCCTGGCAAAATGCCTTACAGTGATAATGCATAGACGCGTTGTCTTCACTGTTTTTCAATGCAATATATCTGGTTTTCTCATGGCTTGGCACATTTTTATTTATACCCTGTGTGTTGTGGTGTGTTATTTATTTAATTTATTGCCTAATTTATTTATTTAACATATTTCTTTTTCAAAAGATATTTACATAGTTGTATGAATAGTAGTTAGATCTCAAGCAATATTTGTAAATTAAAGTATTTATTTTATTGAAATGTACGAGTTTCAATTCGAAGAAAACTATAGGAATAGAAAACCTGAAATTCAGCTTATTTTTCTTATTATATAGATATAGACAAGTAATTTATATTTCTCTTTTGTATTATTTATTTTTTATTTAATATAAATGATTTTAGTAGGGCTGGATTTTGAAATACTGTTAGAGGTTATGGACGTGTAGCAGTTGTTTAACATGGCATTATTTAATGGCTTAGCACCAAGAGCCTTAAAGTATCAGTTTAAGTATGGACTCGACAATTCTAACTCGCGTTAGTTCGGACACACCAATATTTCAAAGTTAAAATGAGGCTTAGCCACCTTTTAGCTTTGAAATACGGGTATGTTCGACTAAAACTAAATCGAAATTCAAATTATGAAATACTGGTACGATCGATTTAAGCGAGTTCGAAGTATCGAGTTTCGACTGTATTTTATTCTATATGATACTGTTAATGTAACTTGGTGTGGTTTTTTTTTTAGTTCTATTTTAAACTTTTAAACGCAAGGATTATTTATAACGAAGTTATGAAGTCGAGTATTCGCTCTTTCCCTTGAATGTTTCCCCACAGATTTGTGTTACGTCGTTTGTGAAGTTTTGTCTAGCTCAGTAATTAATACTGTGTTTTGGTTTGAAATTTTGTTTGTTCTTTTATTTCAGTGATTTGACGTGTAAAACATTTTATGAAAGTGTGACAATATTTGAGTATACTATTGTGTGTGTTGCTTCATTGAAACCAATTTATATTTTTATATAATTCATGTTTTCGGTTTTATTTTTCTGAAAACAACAACAAAAATCAAGGACCAATTTTCATGTAAATAAGGGATAAGTTTTCATCACACGAGTTTTATTAAGTATTTACCTGACACGTGTCCTTACGATGATTCGAACAATCGTTTGGCAATTTTTGATCATGTCCTAATAGTCAACGATATAGTTAAAAATGTTCTTATCACAAGAAGCATTGACCATTGCCTATAGAACTTGTGTCAGTAAACAAAAAAGCATTTGCTTTAAGCAAACTTATTTTAGAGCAGACAGCTCGTTTATTGTTATTATGCTGGAAACAATTATCTGTCAGGGTGTAGAAATTGCCCTTTACACTCTTTGTCAGTACATGGTTCATTGGAGGAGACGTTATCTTGTTCTGATAAACGCGTCTATGACCAAGCAGTTTGAAGCAAAAAATATTAAATTGTTTCAACTGAGATAAAATAAACCTTCCGAATTAATTTTTAGACATGTTAATATCGTCTCATTTATAATAATAACAACAATAATTATAATAATAATAACATTATCGTCTCATTTTAATTGGCTTAAGTTTGTTAAAACGGTAAATAATAACGTCTTCTCCACTGTGCATGTACCAGTTCAAATGGAATTTCCACAAGAAAAGGGTAAAGGAGACAAAATCCGCTCTTATGGAAAATATTGTAACACATATTTTGATAAGAAAACCAAAAAGGTACTCCTTTAATGAAGCTGTGAGACTACTTAAGAACGTAACACTACCAAGAGAAAATGTAATGGAAGCGAAATGCTTAGATAACCGTGGATGAAATTTTATCCAGTCACCGTCAAATCTGACGATAAACTCATCATTTTCATTACTGTAGTAATTAGACGCCTTCTATTCACAGACGAAAATGCAATAGTTACGCGCGAATTTATCATCATTCATTTTTGCGTTGCCATAGGCGATAGAAGACACATTTAAGATCCATATATACAAATAGCAAACGGCGTTAACTCCACGACGATGAACCCATTGAGCCTTAGTAATGAGTATACAGGTCATTTACAAACAGAGTGCCTATACGACGGAACATTTTATATACAAACAATGTGGACCAAAATTAGAGAGTTTCTACATGAGTCGTCTGATAAGGGTCTATACTGTTCGTCATCTTGCATCATACTAGTATTGTAAAACAAACAACCTTAGACAAAAGAAAATTTAATTGGAAACTGAAATTGTACAATTATTTAGTTAATCAACGTCTACACTGTTAGTGACAAAATGTACAAATAGAAAATATGTAGTTAGTGAATATTTGGCGACCCAATACACGAAGAGCTATTGAGATGCTACTTATTGTTAGCTGGTTATTTTGTTGACTTGATCAAAAGTAATGTTTGAATTGAACAACACAAACATAAAATGTTTTTGTTATATGATATTTAAACTACTGTTGCACTCCAAGGTAAACATAATGTTATGCTCGTTTAGTCAAATCTGTGTTAAGTGACATACAGTAAAAATGTTTCTTGTACGACCACCTAATTGTGTTCATTATCAGGTGTTTAAGGCAGGTAACTGTTTAAAGCAAGATGAGCGTAAAAAGAAACAATTCTGTTTCAGGATGTTTCTGTTTTATGTTAATCTTACTTTAAGCTGCTATCCGACTTTCATGCAGTTGATTAGCCTTCTGTCTAGTGGTCGTAATAGAAACGAGCCGTGTCATGAGAAAACCTGCCTTATTGCATTGCAAACAGTGTAGCTCAATACCAGCCGCCGCGTCAAAGACGCGACAGCTGATCTTGAGCTACACTGTTTGACACCTACGTACATCTAAATCATATTTAGAAGTTGTATTAGATAAGGCTTTGGACAGTGTAGACCAACTCAAATACAGAGCCTGGGATGACAAGGGTGATTGGTCTGTACAATGTTGCAATGCAATAAGGCAGGTTTTGTCATAGCACGGCTCAAATGTTTTACATTAATGGTAACAAACCATGGTCATCTCTACAAGAATCAATGTCCTTTAGGACAGCTATATACAAATAAGACATTTATACAGGAAACCAACCTAAAGCATTTAAACGTGTCACTTTACACAAGTTCGACTTTGCTTGCTAAGGTTTTTATTACCAGTGGTTGCTTTAAAGGTTTTGTAATATCCAATGTTAACATGAAATATATACATGTACATGCAATTTTTAAATTGTACTTTAAAGTATTCGACGTTCTTTGTGCCAACAAGGTTTGACTTTGATGTTATACATTGAAACATGTACAAACGTTTGAAATACTTTGTAGACTCTTGAAAGATAGTTTGTTATATTAAATGCAACTTAAATCTGTCTTCCCCTTTTGGAGCGTATCTGTCTTTACAGACAGTACGCTTCTCCGTTTGCCATTTGTGCCAAAATAAAACATTTTTGCTTTGAAAAGAGTTTTGTGTCTTCTTTCACTATATCCAAACTCTCGCCTTTATACTGGCGTTTTCGGGTAAATACACTAAACCTCTCTATTACCCCCAATTATTGATTGATTATCAAATGTTTAAGATATGCGACCTCTTAAAGCAAGGTGAATGTAAAACAGAAAACTCCTTTAGGAGCTTTCTGTTTTACATTCACCTTGCTTTAAGATGTCATCTGTCTCTCATACACTCATTTTCAGTAATAGTGATATAGTGATATCGAGGAATGTTTCTGTATATAGTTCACATTGTATTTAGCGACCACTCAGTGGAAAATCAATTAGAAATATAAGGTAAAATTTATTCTTAAATGCATGATCATCATAATTCAGAAATGTCCTACAGGAGCATTCTGCATTATAATTATTGCGTATTTAGCCATCATCTGTCTTTAGAGATAACATTGTGCCATCGTTGTGTGGTTACTAAATACAGTGCTCCTTCCCTACAAATGGCCCTCCGAACAACGATTCCCTCGTTACAAAAACGATTGCCTGTTCTCTAAACATGACATTATGTCCAATCTTTTAACTGCTGCAATAAGGTCTGCTTTCTCAAAGTCACATATTGGACATTTTGACAAAAAAATAATATAATGCATGTAACAAACAGCTTGAAATCAGATTAGACGCCGCGTCACGCGGAGTCTGATCTTAATTCAAGCTGTTTGTATATGTAAGCTAATTTCCCTCCCTATAACAACTCAATTCGAACAACACACATGATAGTTGTCTCCCATTTGGTGTTTTGTTTAGAGGGAGCACTGTACATAATCGACAATATATTCCCTGGGGTAAATATTCAAAGATGTTTGTAATGGCCGGGCCTCTAGATAAGAACCGTTGCATAAATTTCCATATCTTGCGTTGACACCTCCACCACGATCTATGCAGTGACTAATTAGTATAATGCATTCTAAGCAACTGTTCAAATAAGTAGTCGCGGGATTGTATTACGATTTTGAGAGGCAACAATGCTTGACGTATTTTAAATACTACCCCGATCTGGACCTAAGAAATTGCGTATAACACATTTACAAACCCTGTATAATTATGTTTGTGATGTACACATAAATAACACATAAGTTTGTAGTAATACACTAGTTGGGATTTGACCATATACCAAATACATGAACAAGGCAAACCAGCTGATATTTGTAATCATATCTAGCTTCTCTGATTATATTATTCTCAGTTTCAATAGAAAAATGAAGACATTGCCATAATTATACGACATTATCATTTACAATATAGTCTTTCAACGTGCACGGAGTGAAACACTTTTGTTTTAATAGACTAAATAACGAGTAATCTTGATTTGAAAATGAAGAACCACTGCGCTCTCCAAACACCAACAATGTTGATATAATACAGTAAAAATGCGTTGTTCTTTCCCAGTAACGTGTTTACGCTAAAAGTATTATGCGCGGTGTCTAAGTAACGCTCTAAACTGCTTGCTGCTGTGATCAGAAAAAATCGTCAAATTGTTTCAAAAGGTTGTCATTTTCTACATTTTATTACAATGTGTTTGCTGTTCGCTTGCGTTTAACCCTGCCATGCTCAAATTATTCGGAAGATTTTAACCCCATCACCGCTTTAGTGTTGTCTACTACAGTATTGCTGTCTGCAAGACACGTTTCAAAATTAGATTTAAGGTTGAATGACTAAATAGATATCGACAAGAGTACACAGTTTGAATTATGATCAGACGCCGCGTTACGCGGCGTCTGATCAGGACCGAAACTGTTTGCAAACGCGCTTTAAGGCGTCATTAAGAGTGAAAGGGTTGAACGGAACCGAATAACGTCTTCTGCACTGCACATGTTGATAGCTCAATTAGATACCACTTTTTATTGTTATCCATACACCTTTTGCTAATCCATCTTTAATGTATATCTTAATCCATATCTACAGCGAAGATCGCTTGTAAAATGAAACATTTGGGCTGTCTAGGGCATTGATTGAGTGTACAGTGCTCCCTCCTCACACAGGCCCTCTGAATAACGATTCACTCCTTACAACAACGCTTTCCGCAGTTCCATAAACAAGACAATTACGTCTAATGTTTTACTGCTGCGATATCGTCTGCTTACAATTGATTGTCGTCTGCTCAAAAGTGTCGCCTGTCTCGAATTTACATATAAGTGGACATTTTGACGAAATATTATGACGAGTGACAAACAGCTTGAATCCAGATCAGGCGCTGCCTTACGCGACGTCTGATCTGGATTCAAGCTGTTTGCAAATGTACGCCAAGTATTAATTTCCCCTCCCTATAACAACTCCGTCTGAACAGCACACACAATCTGTGTCTCCCATTGGATATTATTGTAGAGAGGGAACACTGTATACATGTGTTGTTTTCTCATTTAATATTAAATTAATAACTTATACAGGTGCCCTTTTGTTTAATTGTTCATTGTCCGTTTAAATGCAAAATACTTTAAAAATTGAACATCAAATTAATTTGATATAAAAACATGCTCTTAGACGTATTACATTTCAATAAAGTTAATGGCGATCAATGGAAGATATAACAAAGGATACTAGCCTACAATACGTATATCAATTTTGCCACGAGGAATTATTTCTTTGAATTTTATAACCCTGGCTTTACTCACTATATTTACTCTTAACCTCATCACTGCAATGACGTCATCAATTTTAAACAATTGTCGTCTGCTTTTGTTTCTAAATTCAAAAGTTAAGGTGTTTTGACTTGAGAAATGTTGCAATTTGGTCCTGACCAGACGCAAACAGTACATACACTTATGAGACGCCACGTAACGCAGCATTTCACCCGGACCAAAACTGCAAATAACCACTGTACTCGAGAAAAGGCAGTGAAAGGTAAGGCACTTTTACTCTTTTGCTGCCAAATAAATCGAGATATTTTTACCCCTTCACCATTTCATCGTCGTCTGCTTCAATGTTTTTGTTTGTAAGATCGTTTCAATGTAAGATTCAATGTAGAATGACTTAAAACATATCGATATAAGTATCAAACAGGTTTGATCCTGATCAGATGCCGCGTTACGCGGCGTCTGATCAGGATCAAAACTGTTTGAAAAGTCGCCTTTTGTCGCCATTGGCAATGAAAGAGTTAACACGTCGCCTTTTTCAGTATGTTCTGGTTCACAGTTGTTGTCGGGAAATGGTTCTGGAAATCGGCTTGAAAACGCTTTAAGATTATTACATATAAATAATTATGGTTCCCATTGGATTTCAATCGTTACGCGGCGACTGATCTGGGTCCATATTTTTTTTCTCAAAATTCTAGTGAAGTCGCGATTAGCCGGCGAATACTTAACAGCCACCTATAACCCTTACATCTTCCACTGCCCTATGCGTTATTACGCCCAGCAGTTAATGTTCTAAAACTGACTAAATCCCTAACACATCATAAAAAATGGAAGAAACATTGGAATAAGAAACTAAATCATGAGTTGCGTCATACAAAAAGTGAATCGTTGCAACAAAACAAAAATGCTCATAAAGTAAAAACCCATGAAGCCTTCATTTCCGAACACCCTTCTGATAAAATGTGTCGTATTGAAAGAGTTTTTTAATTTTGGATTAAAGGTGTTTTGACTGGGAAAACATTTAACGATTTCCAAACAATTTAAATCCTGATCAGAAGCTGAGTATCTTTTTATATGCAACCAATGGGCTTCTTAAGGGGTCCTCTTCACTGGATCTATATCGTTTGTAATTTTATAAAATAACGCTAAGTTATGTAATATGGACCATACATAACTTGAAACTTGTAATTTCAATTTAATATTTCAGGGATAAATTAATTAAAAGGCGCATTTTTTCTTTAATTTAAGTCTTCTTTATTTAAGCTTCAAGCTGCTAGGATAAAGAAAATATTTCTGAAGGGAACATTCATGACTGTATAAAGTAGAACAACTTGTTTCTTTAGCGGATGAATAAATTCAAGGCGTAAATGCGCATGTAGAGTGGAGAATCTGTTATTCTTTCCCGTTTAAACGCAAACGTACGCAAACGCAAAACACTAAAACGTAGAAAAGTACAACTTTTTGACAATTCTGATAATTCATCTTTATCTTGGTGGCAAACAGTTTGGAGCCTGATCAGACGCCGGGTTACCCGGCGTCTGATCTGGCTCCAAACTGTTTGCAGCGAAAATAATAGTTTAGCGTAAACGCGTTTATTGGGAAAGAATAACAGATTCTCCACTGTATGGAGTAATGTGTTCATTATACAATTACAGTTCCCTACATTATAATTTCAAATCATAACATAATAAGCTTATACATAACACCCCTAAACCCGAGAATAAAAATTCCCAACAAAACTTATGGAACAGGCCATATCCAATTGAAACATAATGGGCTATTACTTCAAGGGACTCGGTTATTACCGGATGCACAATCTGCCGAGGAGAGATGAGTGAAAGTTGTAAATTAACTGTTTTTTACAATATATACGGCGACCGTTTTAATTTATTTATATTCGCTACGGGATTTCCATTACTTTGCAATCATTTTCGCCTGAAAGGCTCTTACAAATCTTTATATGCTTTTATTATCAGCGTTTTAACCCTTTCACTGCCTTACCCCGAGTACACTAGTTATCTGCAAACTGACATTCGTTTCAATATTTCATAAGTCAAAATACTCAAAAAATAAATTTGAGAAATAAAAGCAGACGACACTTGATAAATATTGATGACGTCATTGCAATGAAAGTCTTAATATCTCACCTCAGTTGCAACGCGTGTGCAAGCTCGGCTGAAGTCAACACATTAATGAATAGTGTCCCTTTACCTGCTGCACTTGTGAAAACTGTTGCAAACAGTTGAGAGTAACTCAGCGTCTCATCTTGTATTTTCTAATCACAACTTAACATCGTTGCAGACAATGCATTGTTGCATTGTTACATTTTGAAGACGACATTTGTTTACCTTGCAGCAGTTTAAAGGCTGTTGTTGGTTGTGATGTTAGTTTTGCGTCAAGTTAACCCTTTTTGTGCGAAGTGAATTCTTCTTGGAGTATTCCATTTTTTATTTAAGGGGTGCCAACTCTAAATTTTCTTTTTCGTTTTGTTTTATATTAAAATAACTATCAGTAAACAGTGTAGACTCTGATCAGACGCCGCATTATGCGGCGTCTGATCAGAGTCTACACTGTTTGCTTATGTCCCTTTTTATGAGACACTATGCACAAATGGGTTCATAAAAACGCCATATCTTGACGTGACGTCCCTAACAGATGCATTTACAAACAGTGTATATCAATATGTTTTACTGTGTTTCTGGGTCTGCATTGTTTGCTATTGCAGTAAATAAGCATGGCAATTGTTTTCAGGCAGGTGACTGGGTAATGCAGGATAAAATTAATGCATATATATCTCACAGGTATTTTCTGCATTACTGTTGCCCTACATTAATTAAAACTGTGATATTTTTGTGAGATTGTCAATGTGCACACCTTTTAATGTACGTATTCAATATTTAGATGTATTTTCAATGTTGTTTACCTAACATGTCAACCAAAACTATGTCTACCGAACAACCACATATACATACATTTTGAACCCTTTCTAACGAGAACAATGGAGCCACTGAAAACAATACTGTATACATGTAACAGGTTATAACGCCGGAGCAAAATAAATGACATATCTTTTCTGAGACAATTCCGTGCAGTCGTAGTTTTAATAAATCTATTACAGTGTTATCATGAATGAATGTCTTCTTGCATCAGGTCTGTTAAAGTAATTGATAGACAGAAAATTAACATTTTATGAATTTGATATTAACTTTAAGACAGATTTATTCACCCGCATGAAGCGCTCTGTCGGTAGAGAGTTGGCCTTACACGTGTTGATAATTATAGACCCGCTTAAAAGTTAGATCAGTAAAATACGTTATACAATCCCACAACTCCAAGAACGAACGGTCATTTAAAATAGTTAAGAGTAAGATCAGATGCCGAGTAACTCGATGTATGATCTGACTCAACCCTGTTTTACGCATTTATATAAAGCTGTCATTTCTTTCATGTTATTGCACTGTGCGTGCGTTTCGATATTTTATGAACGGGAAACAATGACATATTCATCGCTAGTTACTGTGGCAGGATTTACAATAAATTGGCACGGTCTTTCGTTAGACATTGTTCGTAATCGCTCAAAGATTCAAAATTTAAAATACATGTAGATCTACTGCAAGAGACATCAACTTCTTTTGGCAGCGAATGAATCGGATGTTATTTTGAATTAACTTTTTATTAAGATGGTCTTGAACATTTATGTAACAACGCACACACATTCCTTCCTTGACACATGCTTATGAAAAAATTAATGCTAAATTACCATTATTCAGAATAAAAAGTTTCACGAGAGATAGTTCGTCTATTTACCTGCCAAACATAAAACTCATATTCAAACTGATTTTACAGAGCTGAAATCAGCATGAATATTGTGGTTTACTGCTTAATTTTCACCGGGAGGTGTAGTGCCAGCAAAAAAGCACCCATGAAGAAATTCCAAGTAACGGTTACAATTTTCCCACGCTAGAATAAATCTCTCCTGTGTCACGTGACCCAGCTACCATGTGTGCTTTGGCTTTTATCATGTATTCATCCGCGCTTACAACCTGTTTATATCAAGATCTATCGCGTCGGTCTTCGCTTGCAGCCATCAATGATTTATATCATTTTTTGAAAAAGAAGAATTATTCAGTGGCTGTGGAATGCATTTAACAATCTTTTGTAGCGAATTCCAGGACCTTTAAAACGGTGATACATGTAACTTTCTGTAGTGAACATTCAGGCCATACAGAAGAAGACACAAGTCTGCTCCAAGTGAATTTTAAATGCCTAATGTACACAAAAGTTGATATAAGCAAACAGTGTTGGACCTGATAAAAGACGTCGCATTTTGTAACGGCTCCTCAGTATCATTCTGTACTATTTACTTTCTCTTAAAACAACCATTGTATGTCGTAACCAATCTATGCCTGGATATTGTAATGAACAGTCCCTGTATACTTGTTGGACGATTTCATTGTAGATCTTAAAACACTGTAGTGTTTTCCCATACAGCAAAATACTTCATAATGATATAGCAAACATTGTATATCCTGATGAGACGTCACATAACGCGGCGTCTCATCAGGGTCTGCACTTTTGTCAATGTCCACTTTACTAGACACAAGATTTAAGTTGGTTAAACGAAATTGACTTGCAAACACATACCGAGAGTGCATTGCAAAAGTGAGGCATAAACAGGTTATACTTAAAAATGTTGCACCCTTCTTACTCAAAATTGTTGCAGTTTCCTGTCTCCGTGCTTTCATCAATTTTCTTAAATACTTGAATTCTTGTCTGGATCAACATTTTACAGTTTCACCCCTTAACTTCCTGGTCCGACTCTCCAAGCAAATTTTAAAAACTGTTTAAATCCTTAACATACCCCCAAGTACCTCACCGTCTGATCAGAATCCACACTATATAGCATTCGTGTCGCTGCTTCTCCAACAAGACTGCCTCCAATTTAGATTTTGAAGAACAAAATGCAGACGAACATTTCTTACTCTTTGCATGCTGGGTATTTTTTACGTCTGCAACAATTGTTGTCTGCGACTGTTCTTAAAATAAAATGTTCTAAATTTCTTTTCAAAACAGCGTCAGCCAAGTGTCAAACAGTTTAAATCCTGATGAGACGCCGCGTAATGCGGCGTCTCATTAGGATTCAAACTGTTTGCACAGGTAATCACTATGGCACATGTATCCGCCGCTAGCATGCAAAGAGTTAAGCAGACGACAACTGAGCGGTGAAGAGGCTAACCTGTTGGAAAGGCATCTATTGCTGTCTCTATTTACTGCACATTGGCGTCAGAGGTCCCCTAACATGTCTTTGTAAAAGCCCTCTGGAAACAAAGAGATCGTATAAAACCTGGAGAAAAAATAACAAGTGTGTACTTTAACCCTTTCACCGGCTAAATATCGTCTGTTTTAAACTGTCGTCTGCTTTTTATTTCTCAAATACAAATTTGAAGGATTTTGAGTTGAGAAAATTCGTAATAAGTTTGAAAACAGTTTGGACCCTGATTAGACGCCGCATTATTTGGGGTCTGATCATGATCCGAACTGCCAGCAAATTTCGGAACCTTCTGAGTATGGCAGTCAAATGGCCAGACCTTAAACTGTTATTTTATGGCTTCATTTGAAATTGTCGTCGGCTTATAAGTAAAATTGAGATTAATCCTTTACTTAACAACGGAAATAGCATAACGAATTCCTAGAACGTTCGAATCTTATCAGAACCCGATTTACCTAGCGTCCGATCTGGATCCAAATTGTTAAGAAAGGACAGGCAATTGCATTGAAGTTTGAACATTAAACCTTTGACGGTAATGTGATGGGTCAAGTTATTAATACCAATTTGGTGGGGTTTGATCACACTACATCTCATCAACGTCAAAGGAAAGATTGAATATTGTTTTATCTTTGGATTGTTGTGTCTAAAAGTAAGCTATTTACAGTTCCCTTGTAGATCTAAAAGAGACTGGGTATTTGCACCTAAAGAACGGATTATTAAGCTAAAGGGCGCGCCCTGGTAGAAGTAAATACCATGGATTTTAACCTCTTCGCTGCCATGACGTCATCTGCTATAAACAATTGTCGTCTGATTTTATTTCTCAAATTTAAATTTAAGGTAAAATGACTAAAGTAATACCGTAATGAGTCTCAAACAGTTTGGATTCTGATCAGACGCTGTGTTACACAACTTTTGATCAGGGTCCAAATCTTTGGAAAATAACCATTGTACATGTACTCGGGATAAGGCAGTGAAAGGGTAAAGGTGGCTTGATCATTCGTTTGCTATGAACTTTGCTCATAATGCAGGAAACAGAGGTATTTAAAATGAGACTGTTTCATAATGGAAACACATGCCTTTCGATCAAAGACTTAGAACTAAAGTTGCACGAGACACTAAAACATGGAAAAAGAATGTCGAAGTACACCGCATTTAAAACCTGGGGCAAAAATGACTATTCGAATTAAGTAAGACGCTTCGCTTTTCGGTTTTAACGCAAAACAGTAAAATGTAGACATTTTAGTAAATATGTACACATTGACTACGAGTAGACATACTATGTAATTAGAAACTGACTTTGTCTATTCAAGAAATAACCTCTGTTCTACAGTTGTTAAACGGTACAGCGCTCCCTCTCTACAACAGCCCTCCAAACAAAGATTCCCTCCTTACAACGACCCTAGTCGCTGTTCCCCAAACAAGATAATTATATGCCTAACACTTTCACTTTTGCAATATCGTCTGCTTAAAAATGTCGTCTGCTGTTTTTCTCAAAGTTAAATAATATACATTTTGACAGAAAAAACTTAATGATTAGTGACAAACAGCATGAATCCAGATCAGACTCCGCGTTACGCGGCGTCCGATCTGGATTCAAGCTGTTTGCAAATGAAAGCCAATTTCCCTCCCTGTAACGACTCCCTCCGAACAACGCACATATTTTTTGTCTCCCATTGGATGTCGTTGTAGAGAGGGAGCGCCGCATTAGATACTTGTTTGGAGTTAGATATATAAATAAATTTATTTCAACATGAAATGTACAATAACATGACAATCTGTCATTAAAACTCATACATAGTTAACAATAATCAACATTATGTATGATATAATACAGCAATGTCACTAAACTTTATATGACAAGAATAACACCAAAATAGTTAAACTATTCTTATTTCCATTGAGCATTATATTACATAGGAATGTGCAGAATCAAAAGTAGAATCACAGCCATGTTACCGAACTAAAACATTAGATACAGTTAAAGTTAAATTATATTTGAATACTTAAGATGAGAAGTCAATGTCAAAACGTACATTACTATCACAAATTTATTTTATAATATTATTTAACACGTTGGATTAAAATACATGTGTATATAACTATAAGTCAATTATTATATAAGTAAAAGAGTGTTGGCTTGGAATAGTTGGATATACTAAGACACATGCTCTATTTATATATTACAACAGGGATTTAACCTTTTTCAACATTTATTACACGGCAATCAATAGCCATGCTAAGAATGCATAAAAAGCACCAACGTATAGATCAAATTGATGATAATAATTGGGAATTAAAGGTTAAGAATGTTGTCTTGGAATGGTTGTACCTACTAAAAACACACACGTCCTATTTATATATTGCAAAAGGGGTTTAAATTTTTTCAATATTATGAAAGCGGCAATAATTTGTCATGCTAAGTAAGAATACATAAAAAGCATCAATGTAAAGATGATAAAAACATTTTATTAGCTTTAAATTTAAAAACAATAGAAGAGACATCTCTCACAGATTGTGACAAACTGTTCCATAGGCAGCACCCATTGCATACAAAGACTCCATGCCAAAACCTTTGACCTTTGGCATAGTATATAATTTTTTCTATCTGACATGGAATAAACTGATTTATTAGATGTAGTGTCTGCTTTTTGCCCTAAATGAGATTGGATTCTTATGTACAACACTAATTGTGGTAGAACTGTTGCGCTGCACACAAATTGCCAAAGCAGTCAAACAGCCACTGTGGCTAAAATCTGACCAATCAAATTCATGAGAACGACCTCAGGCTCAACTCATACGCTTTATATTTAACTTTGGATACCGATAACGACAGTCATTGAAATATTTTACCTCATTGACCCCTGCAATTTCAAATATACAATTTCATTTCCAACTAAGTCTAGCTGACAGTATATATTATTTACAACGATAATATAAAATGGTATACAGTTCAGTCCCACTGCTGTTAAATAACAATTTCTGCAGTACAAAGAAACACTATTCTTTTACCAGCTACCTAGCTAAACAATCGTCTGGTTATAAATTACCGTCTTCAAAGCAATAAAATAAAACTAGAATGTTATTTTCTTGCAATTTTGGCTTACGAAACACTATAACCAGTTTTCAACAGTTTTGACTCTGATACGCGGCGTCTGATCAGAATCAAAACTGTTTACAATCGCCGATTAACCCTTTAACACATAGCCTGTTTCTAGTATTTTAGGTATGTGACCTATTAAAGCAGGCTAAAAGTAAAGCAGAATGCGCCCTAGGGCGCATCCTGCTTTACTTTCAGCGTGCTTTACGTTACTATCTGCTAGGATATAGAAACAATTCTTATAGTACAAATTCATGACAGTATAAAATGGAACTATTTTCTTTGGCGAATGAATAAAATGAATGCGCTAAAAGTCGCTTCTATAAAGGAAATGGTTAAGTCGTACTGAACATGATAATGGTAAACAGTATCTCAATTCACTTAATGTTCAGGCAGTGCTTACTCGTATAACATATGCATTTCTAATTGGGCTTTATTATTCCTAAATTACCGCTTTATGACCGACGGCAAGATTAAAGCGTTTTTGAGAATTACGGAATAATGAAATCACGAATAGTTCTCGTTTTAATAGCAACCTATAACATAGCAAGTAAATTAATAAAATGGAATATAACTGCATGAGGATCGTATAAAGCCAATTAAATATAATTCATTAAGTGCTTACTAGAAACATAACAACAATGATTTGTCGCATGAAAAGAAACAGTCACCCTTGCCATGTTTATGTGAATTTGACAAGCTTTTGAAAACAGTTTAGATCCTGATCAGTTACTCGGCGTCTGATCTGGATCCGAACTGTTTGACAAACGTATTTGATTTTCTTCAGTTTAGAACGTTTGAAAACTAACTCATTTTGCAGACGACAAATTTGCAGACCATTATTATGAAACAGACGATATCATGGGCAGCTAAGGTTTTACATGCATTTTATCAGCTCGGTGAGTCATTCATATGTTGCATTCAAACTTGCTGTAAGCTGTCTTTAGCAGAAAATGAATTATAGATGCAGTTCAATGTAGAACCAAAGTTAAGCAGAAAGCTCCGAAATCAGCTTTCTGATTTAGTTTTGCTCATAACAAAACGATTACCTACTTTTGTGAAATGCATGCGTATTATAGAATGTGATTAGTGCTTCCACTTCTTATATTATTCAACAGCAGCAACGATGTCATTTACGCATAGTCTCTATTAAAGGGGGACATTGGCAAATAGTGTAGACCCTCATTATGGTCTACGCTGTTTGCTATTGCATATGAATTGTTCTGTTGTATTGAGAAAACATTGCAGTGTCCTTGTATCACCATTACAAGAGACGATATGTCGCGTGTTGCGTTACAGTGGAGAATCTGTTATTCTTTCCCGTTTAAACGCAAACGTACGCAAACGCAAAGCACTAAAACGTAGAAAAGTACAACTTTTTGACAATTCTGACAATTCATCTTTATCTTGGTGGCAAACAGTTTGGAGCCTGATCAGACGCCGGGTTACCCGGCGTCTGATCTGGCTCCAAACTGTTTGCAGTGAAAATAATAGTTTTCGCGTAAACGCGTTTATTGGGAAAGAATAACAGATTCTCCACTGTACCTATGTTGAATTATGGCAATAAATGAATAAACCAATAAGATATAGCTGAAGCTATCATTTATGAAAATGTCATTGAAAAATATTAACAAACAAAAAATGATCGCACTTGTTCAGGATTTTTTTTCGAACAACCCTCATATATCTATAATAAAATATTCTAGCAAGAACATCGGGATTGTTCATTGCAATATCCAGGCATAAATTGGTTAAATAATTATCAAACGGTCTTCAATGATTGAGACGTTCTGTGGTACCCTAACGGTATCATATTTATTGTCTCTTTCACAACAGCTATCTACTACTTGGTCTCAAACTAGTTTCCGTGGTCTTCTCTTGAAATAATGCAGTAGACATACTTATTTCTTTACAAATGATTATATTTTTGCTGAAACAATTATTTTCATTGCAAACTGATTCAAATTATCATCCAAACTGTTTGCAGCTATAGAGATAGTTATAGTTATCGTCAGAATTTTCGAAATCGGCTGTCATTTTCTCTATTCAGTCATTGCAGTGAGTTCATGTTTCGTTACGTTTCAAAGGGAAAGAATAACATCATATACAATGTATTAACAAGTACATAATCTGATCAGCTAATAACTTTCTCAATCAATCCTGACTAGACATAAAATATGTACAAAAATGTATGTCATTGGATGATATGAAAGGTTAACCATTTCACTAACCTAGACCGTGCAATGATATTGCAAACAGTTGAGATCCTGATTAGATACCATATAACTTAGCGTTAGATCTGGATTCAAACTTGCAGACTCCAATATCGATGTTTCTGTCTTAAAATACATAAAGTATCCTGTAGGGAAAATTTATTCTAAGCTGAAGATACTTTGGCAGCGCTTGGGTTGAAAGAAACGTTTGAGGAATTCACTTACCTTTTTCTTTGGATATTGCAATGATTTCTCCCTACATGTTTACTGGAAGAGTCCACAATAGATATACACGGGTTATGTAAAGGCATTGCAATGTGTGTCCATACAGCAGATCATTTCAAATTGTGGCTTCTCGCCAGGTTCTGTTTTGTTTGCTAATGTATAAGTTTGTGGACGATATGAAGTAATGGTTTAGTCAGGCATTCAAATGATATTTGGGTAAAACAGTTGATTCAAAAACCTTTTGTGTCGAATGTCAAAACTTAGCATACTAAATTCCCTTAAAACAATATACTGAAATTCCACCAGCGACGAAATCAGCATGTTACAACTCTGCTTTGTCAATTAGTTTCCAACACTATAACAGTTAATAAGTTACAGCAATTTTCAGCACCTGATTAGAACTTTAGATTCCTTATTGTTTTTCTGAAGTTATGAGTAACGGTATTTATTTCTCTCATAATTATTTCAAAACAGAGTGTAACATTCAGTTCGCCTCTCATTCTGTCTGTTATTTTCGGATTGGATTGGTGTAATGTCATTACAACGACAGGGAAGCGAAATGTGTGGAATATCACATAATATTGAAAGTGTCATCAGGCCTCGGTGGTTTGCCAAAGCTTTCACTAATTCGACAATTTTCAGATAAATAGGAAAAATGGAAAAGTATTTTAAATTAACTATTTAAAATAGAAACATTGTATTTGGACTAATATGCATATGGCTGATCAGCTATGAAAGAATACGATATTATGTTGTCTTCAAAGAACGAATCTTGGAACACGTGCATGTATAGGAACTTAAATGTGTGAACAAGAATACTATCATAATTGTATTGATTTATTCACCACTAAAACTTCAAAAGGACACAAGTATCTCATTAAGAATTGTCCAGTTTTGATAATCTAATTGATTGTATATATAACGTATTGCCAAATGACAAACAGTACAGACATTGATCAGATGTCTGCTTTAGAAGTCCGTCTGATCTAGTCTATACTACGAGGGGTGGTCAGAAAGTTCGCGGAAAGGTGTTCTAACTTCGCCATTTTACATTGAACGACAATGGAACTTTTACATGATTTAGAACCCTTCCCTGCTATTTAAAATATTACATTTCAAATTTATATCTATTCTGAACAAATTGATATGGTCTCCATAGCTATCTCATCGTTACGTACTTGTTCAGAGTAATAATTATACTCGTCACTGGTACACCGATTGTATACCCGTCGTTAGAACTCATTGAGACAAGACAAGCAGTCTCTTTGGCACTCTTACATAAATATGGATGCTTAACCCTTTACCCCGTAGTCTATTTCTTGTAATCAAGACCACAAAAGTCAGGTTAAAAGTAAATCAGAATGCGGCTTAATGCGCATTCTGTTTTACTTTCAGTCTGCTTTAAGCTTCTATCTGCTAGGATATAGAATTTTGTTCTTATTATACATGTCCATGGCTGTATAAATTAGAATCATTTTCTTCAGCGGATGGATAAATTAAATGCGCTAAAATGTGCTTCTATGAGGGAAATGGTTATGGTAGAATGAAAAGTATGCAGTCAATTCCTGCATTATTTTCATCCTGCATTAAGCAGTCACCTATTTTAGAATATTCTCTCACATTTTGCGAACACAAGTTAGGCAGTTATTTTACTGCAGTAGTAATATAAACAGTATTGAGCGGCAACCTGCTGTGCGCACTATAATGCCATGATAACAACATTCCAACGGCATTTTTCAAATTCATGTTTGTATTTATGGAAACCTGTTGCCCCGAAATAAACTGATTGGTACCGCTATTATAGAGATACACACGATTTGCCAAAAATACTACAGAATTATCAGTGTTAAAAGCATAGCAACCTGTTGAAAACCAAACGACTGAGTACCTTTGAAATCGCATACAGTACCAACACACATCTTCATGTCTTAGATTGCAGAACATACAGAAATGTACTAAACCTTATGCATTACATTTTCTCTGTGTTAAGCTACCACTTGTTAAGACTGCAATCAATTAAATAAAATACCTATTTTCAGTACCGCATGTACAGTGGATATGGAATATACGTCATTCAATCCCAATAAACACGTTTCCACTACATGTACGTACAATCAGTTTGAAACCAGATCAGTCACTGGGGAATACATCGTCTGATCAATCTTCAAACTGTTTGCGACTCAGATAAAGTAAACCGTAATACTTTTCAAGAGGTGGTTTCCATTTATTTTCATTATATTTGTTGTTTTGTGTAATGTATATTCTGTGTCAGATTGTGCATCGGTAAATATACGATGTGTGTGTGAAATACTCTGTTATGTATCTTATGTTTAGTGTCGTTTAAATGGGAAAGATTAAACGTAGTATCCATTGTTATCACTGAACTATGCCAATGCTACGCATGTTGGTGATATCGTGTAATACACGTCTTGACGTCGAAAAAACAAACAAGTATCAGTTGAATCTTTTAAACTGATTAAACGTCAATACGGATGTCAATATATAACTGAGCCGTGCCATGAGAAAACTTGCCTTATTGAATTGCAAACAGTGTAGATCAAGTCCATCGGGCGGATGGTCTTGATCTACACTGTTTGACACACACATGCATCTCAAGCATTTTATGTCGTTGTATTATATATTATGATATTTGGCAGTGTAGACCAAACTTATATACAAAACGTGGGACTTGGTCTGTACAATGTTGCAATGCCATAAGGTAAGTTTGTTATATGGCATGGCTATCCAATCGCGCTGCGATAAATGGTACAATTCATAAAATATATCTGAACATTTTTTTCAATCGTTAATATGCAGGCGGTCAACACTTAACATTGTTGACAGATTCAGGAAAACTACCAAGAACCCGTTATTCAAGATTTTGAAAAGCGGATAGCAAATTGAAAATTTTGCACAAAGGGGTTTAAATCCTAACCGGGACTCATTTGTTTTCTTTGAAATGTATTTCTTAACATAAATACTTGTTTCTTCAACTAATATTTACGTGTTAACCCTTTACTTAATAGACGCTTTTTAGTTTTAAAAACATATTACCACTTAAAGCAGGTTGAAAGTAACGCCGAATGCGCCTTAAGACGCATTCTGCTTTATTTTCAGCCTGCTTTCAGCTATCATCTGCTCGGATATAGAAAATATTTCTTTTCATACATGTTTATGACTGTATACACATTGGAAATATTTTCTTCAGTGTAGGCATAAATTAAATGCGCTAAAAGGCGCTTCTACGGGGGAAAGGGTTAACTTAATACGTGTATGCGCCTGACGCTTTTGTCCAAAACTCTGACGACGCGACATGCACACCTGCGTTATATGTGCAAACCAACTGTACAATTATGATACTCATACTTAATACTTTTCTCCTGCTTATGTAATTGTATGTCCTGGTTTAGTACTATGGAGTATAATTATAGTGGTATCCATGTGCATAAATATATATTATACGGTTATGGACATTGTATACCTTGAATGCCAACAAAATTTGAGTTGAATTGAATTAAAATAATAACAACAACAAAATACGGTTGTTCATAGCTTGGAAACTGTGTCTCTTTGTCCCTTTCATGGGACGCTAGGTGAAAATGGGTTAGTGTACTTGACAAAATTGTGCAGAAAATTTCTATTGGAGATTTCGGCATTATTTTTTCCTGCATTAAATATTTCGCCACGGTGCTTTATCGTGTATCCGCTATATGTAGGTTCTACTGAATAAAACTCCTGATGACGCAATGTGTGTGTGGCTCTGATGTCTCGTTTTTATTCGCATGATAGTAAGTCATTTGTACTACTGACTACTACAATGTGTGTAACCTTGACTAGAGGTAAGTATTTTCTCACAGTGGAGCGCGGCCCAGATTTACAAACGTGTAATTATTACGATAGTGGTTGAATCACACTGTGCAAGTGCTGGGGAAAACTGTCTTTACCAAAGCACAGATACTGTACAATTTATTTCTTACATGACGACCCATCAAGATGATTCCTTAGACTCATTATCCGCTGCAACCTCCAATGGACAAGTCCTGTTTGCAATAAAGGCTGGTCCATTTTCAACAATTTAGGGTTGTTTTTATAATATTTTACAAAATGACACACAGTGAAGACCCTGATCAGAGGGCTCCTGTAGGAGCCCTCTGATCAGGGTCTTCACTGTTTGCATAAGACAATTGTACTCTTTTGGTAAAAGACGCATATATGCGTCACTAGGGCTCAACGAATTAATATATATCTCACACCATGCTAAATTACCATCTGACTCTGAACTGGCCTTTACGACATGTTTTATCAAACTAAAGTAAAGCGGCCATTCAGTAAAATAAGCAGTAAAATAACACTTTTGTTAAGAACAAAGACGAAACGTGACAATTTTATACAACTGATCATTCAACACGCTTTAGACTACGAGCTTTCAATTCTATTTTATATTGTCTTAAAACTGGCACCTGAGTTCAACATCATCAATGCATATTCAGATAAGTGTGTGGTACATGTACATGTGTAATAAAGAATGCGTTGCTTTCTCCATCTAAGCAAAATACAATGCACTAAAATACAGAAATGATATGTTTTTGAATATACTGACGATATACAAACATTTCCATCGAGGTGCTAGACAGATTGGAGCGTGACCAGACGCCAATTGTCTGCCCCGAACTATTTGAAATGAAAATTATTTTAAGCATTTTTTACAATGTTTTTATTGGAAAATACTAGCATAGCTTCAATGTAATAGCAAAGTTTTACTTACAGTAAAACCTCTCTGTTACGTCCACTGAAAATGAGTCCAAAAGACATTATATATGACTTGCGATCGCATAAAGCAAGAAAAAAAATTCTGTTTCTATTTACAGTGGAGAATCTGTTATTCTTTCCCGTTTAAACGCAAACGTAAAACACTAAAACGTAGAAAAGAACAACTTTTTGACAATTCTGATAATTCATGTTTATCTTGGTAGCAAACAGTTTGGAGCCTGATCAGACGCCGGGTTACCCGGCGTCTGATCTGGCTCCAAACTGTTTACACTGCAAATAATAGTTTTAGCGTAAACGCGTTTATTGGGAAAGAATAACAGTTTCTCCACTGTACCTTTATCCTGCATTAGACAACCCCCTGCCTAAACGCCTAGAGTTTTGGCTAATTTAGTGGTCATACATGTTATAGAGATTGTAGTGACCGTAATCAAGGTTTTTTTAGTGATTCGTAATCGAAAGATTTAAGTGGTCGTAATAGAAAGAATTTAGTGGTCCTAATAGTGAAAATATTGTGTTCGTTTAAGAGAGAATTTACTGTTAACATACAGGAAAGCTTCGCCCTTGAGCTAGCCTCCTACGCAAGAAATAATACATCGAATACCAGCTCTACTGCAGCTTCCAGAAGCCGTACAAACAAATATGTGCATTTTCAATGTTGTTTCTGTCTTGTGAAGTGTTTCTTGCCATTAACCCTTATCCTGCCGATCACAACCTTCCTGAATTTTGCAAACAATTTCGATCCAGATCAGACGCCACGTTATACGCGGCGTCTGATCTGGATCCAAACTGTTTGACAACCGACATTAAGTTTCTTCTTTTCAAAAATACAGAAGAAAATTAATATTAATTTGACAAATTGTGTAGCCAACAATTTCAAAGCAGACGATTTTGCGGCAGAATAGGGGTTAACCCTTAGCCCGCCAAATAAATTGTCGTCTGCTATATTTCTCGTCTGCTTTAAGTTTCAAAGTGCTTCAAAGTTGCTCAAAATTGCTGAAAATGTTGTCAGAGTGTCAAACAGCTTGGATCCGGATGAGACGCCGAGTTACTCGGCGTCTCATCCGGATCCAAGCTGTTTGCATATGGAGCTATAGTCGTGAGTGGCAGGCTAAGGGTTAACATTGTCTTAACCAATAGTCCGCCGTAAAACATGAACAAGGACAAAGTGTCTACCTAACTCGATACGACTTCCCGATGATTACTTTCGTAATAATACTTTTCTTCATTTTGTTGTTGTTGTTTTTGCTGTTTCCCACACGTTATCTGCTTAATACAGTTGTAGTCTGCCTTTATTTCTTAAATCTATATATACTCACACGCAACAGAAAATGTGTATACTTGAATCATTTTTATGGCATAAATGAGGCCTCGGATCTGCTTAAAATGTTGCACAGTGCATTGTCTATCATCAGTAAAATTAAATGAAAAACAACGTTGACTTTTGTGAGAAAAATTAAATGAACATCGAACTGTGAAATGCATGTTAAATGCACATAGAGCGCGTGTTGTAAATGCGAATTGTCCAAAACATAGCGTGAACCATAAATCTTTGTACAATTTGGCGATAAGAGCACACAATAACATGTGCATTGTAAACAGGAACTTCTCCAGCGTAGATCAAAACAATTAACGTTCTAAAAAGTGACGTAGACGTCACTGGCAAAAGCTGATTGTTCAGCCACTATACCCTAATTTCTGCTTGTGTACATGGCTAACACATAAATATGAAAATAGTCTGGCCTAAAGGCTACATAAGCTTCTATTATGTAGCATAACAAGAAGAAATGTAATCTGTGCTCTAGAAGTTGACCTCAATAATGTAACGCAAAAGGCGTATTTTTCATTCGTTAAAATGTAGGGCTCGTTAAATACAGTGGAGAAAACGTTATTATTTCCCAATAAACGCGTTTACGCTAAAACTATTATTTTCACTGCAAACAGTTTGGAGCCAGATCAGACGCCGGGTAGCCCGGCGTCTGATCAGGCTCCAAACTGTTTGCCACCAAGATAAAGATGAATTATCAGAATTGTCAAAAAGTTGTACTTTTCTACGTTTTAGTGTTTTGCGTTTGCGTACGTTTGCGTTTAAACGGGAAAGAATAACAGATGTAGTAATATCCTGGTTTAGCAGTTCTGCTACTTTTGATTTTAACCCCTACCCTGATTGCATTGAAAATAGATGAACATAATCGTGTCGAATTTATCGCAATTGCGTCCATCATCAAGGGGAAAGATTCGTGGAAATTTTGATATCGAACAGTCATATTTCATCAATCAATATGCCGTGAATGACGTGAAATACGCATGCACACTTTCTTTTGCGTTTGAGTATGTTGGGAACTTTAACCCTTTCATGATTAAATTATTCGGGAGAGTTTTACCCCGTAACCACTTTATTGTCGTCAATTTCAGTATTGTAGTCTGCAAGACACATTTCAAAGTTAGATTTAAGGTTGTATGACTTAATAAATATCGATAAGGGTGCCAAACGGTTTGCAAACGCGCTTTAAGGCGTCATTAAAAGTAACAAGAGGGTCATGGCCCTAAATTCGCTCACCTGAGGACATTGAAGTTTGTACCTAAGTTGACTGGGCAAGACAACATTTTTATATAACTATAAATGGAGTTATCTTCCAGACAAGAAAACATGACAAAAGTGAATTTTGTTGCCAAGCTTTTGACCCTTATCCATGACACATCCTCTTATCAAGCTATTTCCATTTCCAATAAATGATAATTATTTCACTAGCGTCAGCAGAACTGGAATTATTTTCCTGACAATAAAATATGACAAAGGGGAAAAACTAAATATTGCTGCCCTTGTGCATGGCATTTTCTCTCATCATTTTCTTTCCATACATAAAATTTCATTACAATAGCATCAGTAGAACTGAAGTTGTCTTCTTGACAAGAAAATATCACAAAGGGAAATAACTCAAAAAACAATGATGTCAGAGTTATGGCCTTTGCAAATGGCACTTCCTCTCATCTGGCTCTTTCCAAATAGGCCATTTCATTTTACCCATTACCCCATAGCATGTTTCTAGTTTTGAAAATAGGTGGCCACCTAAAGCAGGTTGAAAGTAAAGCAGAATGTGTCTTAACCCTTAGCCTGCCACTCACGACTATAGCTTTATATGCAAACAGCTTGGATCAGGATTAGACGCCGAGTAACTCGGCTTCTCATCCGGATCCAAGCTGTTTGACACTCGGACAACATTTTCAGCAATTTTGAGCAACTTTGAAGCACTTTGAAACTTGAAGCAGACGAGAAATATAGCAGACGACAATTTATTTGGCGGGCTAAGGGTTTATGCACACTTTGCTTTACTTTCGCATCTTACATTTTCATGACTGTTTAAAGTGGAATTATTTTCCTAAGTAGAGGAATAAATCAAAGGCCTAAAATGCACATTTATGGGGTAATGGGTTAACAAACGTCAGTATATGGGGGAAAGGGTTGAATCCTGGACAAGAAAAAATGAAAAGACATACAGATAACTCTGACAAAACCAATATTAAACATATGTATAAATATGGCATAAGACATAATTACATAACTGTCAGTGGATCACTTCCAGATCCTGTTTCTCTAAGTATGAAGCAGACTGAACCATATCTAAACTTTAGCAGACAACATGTTCAGCTGATCATGACCAGTTCTGTGATACTCCCTAATAGCAGTTGCATAATATTTGACCTCAGTGGCTAGAGCTCTGGGGCTTACCCTTACCAGACTGAAATGATGTCTGCTTAAAACCTACTGTATGTGAAAAGTGTACAAAAAGACAATTTAGAAAATGTTAAGTTGGTAAATGAGTGGCAAATAGGTTGGATCCAGATTAGATGTAGCATTATGATTATGTTGCATCTGATCTGGATCCAAAATGTTTGCAAATATTGGCTATTTGCCCTTAGTATATTAAGAGTAACTCAGGTAAAATACAGTTCTGCATGCTTCATCAAAAATACTGTGAAACCTGCCTAGAGCAGCACTTAAACTGCGCAGGGTGGCGTCAAGTGTGACCCTAGGGATTTCATTTTAACAAACTATAGAGAGATCGACCAGGAGATTCTACTGTAAAAATATCAAAGCTTAGGGCCTAGTAGTTTTTAGCAAGAATATTTTTTAAAGTTTTTTGCTTTTTTGCTTTTTCAAGCAGAGTTTTTGCTTTTTCTCTTTCATTTGAACAACTTCTGTAGAGAAGCATCCAAGGAACATCATGAGCAGTTTGAATCCGTCCTACAATCCGCGGTTTCAGAGGAGATGTCGTTTGAAGTAAAAGTGAACGGACAGACGGACAGACGTACTACGGACGGTGAGCGGTCACAATAGCTCACCTTGAGCCTTTGGCTCAGGTGAGCTAAAAATACGAAACTTAGAAAATAACAGCAGACAAATTTAAGCAGACGCTATTGCAGCAGTGAAAGCGTGTAAAAGGGTCTTGTTTAGGGAAACAAACATTGTTGTAAGGAGGGAATCGTTGTTCGGGACACCGTTGTAGAGAGGGAGCATTGTATCCTATAGATGCATTTTACGCCATTAATTCAACCACCACCCTGGCCCTGAAGAAAGTAGTTCCACATTATACAGACATAAATATGCGCTGTAAGAAATATTTTTATCGTCGCAGATGGTGTCTTAAAGCAGACTGAAAGTTAAGAGGAAGCACTCTGTTTTACTTCAAAATTACTTTGAAATGATCACCTGTCTTCAAAGCTGGAAACCTGCTATAGAAGAATTGTTGTCAGCCAGTCGGAGAGACACGGAATTTCCAGCCATTTGTACAGTGGAGAATCTGTGATTCTTTCCCAATAAACGCGTTTACGCTAAAACTATTATTTGCACTGCAAACAGTTTGGAGCCAGATCAGACGCCGGGTAACCCGGCGTCTGATCAGGCTCCAAACTGTGTGCCACCAAGATAAACATGAAATATCAGAATTGTCCAAAAGTTGTTCTTTTCTACGTTTTAGCGCTTTGCGTTTGCGTACGTTTGCGTTTAAACGGGAAAGAATAACAGATTATCCACTGTATACAGGTGCAAGCTTAATGCAGGACAACAGCAACGCAGATTTGCAATACCGTTGTCATACATTAAGCAGCCACTAGCCCATTAAGACCTCTGTGCTTCTTTGTTGAATGTTTATTGTGCAAGATACCAGGAATATATACGTTCGCGTTCCTGAAGATACTTAGATTGTTTTCAGAACATTCCGTTACGGTTACAAAGGGAGCGTACCCATATACTTTACAACATTACCTACTAACGAGTTATCTACCTAACATTGCTTGAAATGTGTGTCCATCAAATATATATTTGAGCCGTGCCATGACAAAATATGCCTTATTGCGTTGCAACATTGTACAGTCCAAGCACCACTGCCATTCTAATCTCTGTATCCGAGTCTGCCAAACACTATATATACAAACTAGAATACTGACCAGTCAGAAAGGGCCCCACAAAAGGAGTCTGGAGGAGAAAGGCACAAGATAAAACTGCAGATTTTATACTAATAAACATTTTCAGCAAGTTTTGTAAAGATCCAAAATAAAATATTTGAGTTAAGAGAGCGGACAAGGCTGAAACAGTCATTTTTGTATAATTCAAGGACAATAACTCTGAATTGCCTTATGCGATTTGAGTAGTTATCGAACTTGGTTTAGATTTCATACCAATAAACATTTTCAGCAAGTTTAGTGAAGATCAGATAGAAACTGTTGTTTCAGTAAGGGAGCGGACAAGGCTTAAACAGCTATCTTTTAATAATTGACCCTTAGGCGATTTGGGTAATTATCGAACTTGACCTAGATTATATAAACATTTTCAGTAGGTTTGATAAATATCCAATACAAAGTGTTTGTGTTAGAAAGTGGACAAGGCTGAAACAGCCATTTTTTAATAATTTAAGAGGTATAACTCCAACATGCCTTATGCGATTTGGGTAATTATCAAACCTGGCCTAGATTTTATAACAATAGAAACTTTCATAAGGTTTGGTGAAGATTGGATAAAAACTACTCAAGTTAGAGAGCGGACAAGGCTGAAACAGCCATTTTTTAATAATTCAAGGGCAATAACTCATACATGCCTTATGCGATTTGGGTAATTATCAAACTTGGCCTAGATTTTATACCAATTCACATTTTCATTAAGATTGGTGAAGATTGGATAAAAACTACTCCAGTTAGTGAGCGGACAATTTTTTAATAATTCAAGGGCAATAACTCCGACATGCCTTATGCGATTTGGGCAATTATCGAACTTGCCCTAGATTTTATACTAATACACATTTTCATAAAGTTTGGTGAAGATTGGATAAAAACTACTTGAGTTAGAGAGCGGACAAGGCTGAAACAGCCATTTTTTAATAATTCAAGGGCAATAACTCCAACATCCTTTATGCCATTTGAGTAATTATCAAACTTGGCCTAGATTTTATACTAATACACATTTTCAGCAAGTTTAGTGAAGATTGGATAAAAATTACTCGAGTTAGAGAGCGGACAAGGCTGAAACAGCCATTTTTTAATAATTCAAGGGCAATAACTCCAACATGCTTTTATGCGATTTGGGTAATTATCGAACTTGGCCTAGATTTTATACTAATACACATTTTCAGCAAGTTTGGTGAAGATTGGATAAAAATTACTTGAGTTAGAGAGCGGACAAGGCTGAAACAGCCATTTTTTAATAATTCAAGGGCAATAACTCCAACATGCTTTTATGCGATTTGGGTAATTATCGAACTTGGCCTAGATTTTATACTAATACATATTTTCAGCAAGTTTGATGAAGATTGGATAAAAATTACTCGACTTAGAGAGCGGACAAGGAAAAGTATGACAGACTGACGGACAGACTGACGGGACTGACGGACTGACGGACGGACTGACGGACGTCCGCGCATTTGGGCACTTGTTGGGTTTTTCTTTTGTTTAAAAGTACCCAATAGCAACAAAAAAAACCAACAATAACAATAGGGCAATCACGGAATGAATGGAATCTATTGTTCTCCCTACCCAACCAAGGACCTTTCGTGCGTGCGGACTGACGGACGGACTGACGGACAAGGCGATTACTATAGGGCACCCACCTCTCGGTGGGGCCCTAATAATACACCAATTCTTAAAGATGATTGTGGGTGTCAGAGTAGGCCAGCTGCTGAGGGCAAGTTTCGTAAATGCATGAAGATTGTAATAAAATGTAGAAAATGACAACTTTCTGACAATTCTGAATATTCATTTTAATACAAGTGGCAAACAGTTTGGATCCTGATTAGACGCTGCGTTATCTGGCATCTGATCAGGCTCCAAACAATTTGCAATGGAAATAATAGTTTGCTCCTAATTGTTTGCAATGAAAATAATAGTTTTAGAGTAAACATGTTTAACCCTTAGAACCCTAGTCCCGCATATTGGCGTTCTTTGCAAACAGTGTACATTAGAATAGTACACTTGTCCTATGCAAACAGTGACGACCCAGATCAGAGGGCTCCTAGGAGCCCTCTGATCAGGGTCTTCACTGTTTGTCATAATGCCAAACATTGACAAAAACAACCATTAAAAGTCAGAAATGGACTAGACTTAAATAGAAACTGGAATTATCCACTTAAAGTTTCAGGGAGGAAAGAGTTAATGAGAAAGAAAAACGTCTTCTCTACTGTAGATCCTTCCATGTAATGCTAAAATAATGACAACAATGATAATGGGGTATTGTACAGACATTTAAAAAGTACAATTAACTCATTATACAGTGGAGAATCTGTTATTCTTTCCCGTTTAAACGCAAACGTACGCAAACGCAAAACACTAAAACGTAGAAAAGTACAACTTTTTGACAATTCTGATAATTAATGTTTATCTTGGTGGCAAACAGTTTGGAGCCTGATCAGACGCCGGGTTACCCGGCGTCTGATCTGGCTCCAAACTGTTTGCACTGCTAATAAATGTTTTAGCGTAAACGCGTTTATTGGGAAAGAATAACGTTTTCTCCACTGTAATGATGCATATACAGTAAAACCTCTCTATGACGACCACTAAATTGTGTTCCTCATTAGGTGTTAATGACAGATGACTGACTAAAACAAAGTGACAATGAAACAATAGCTCCCTTATGAGGTTTCAGTTTTATTGTCCCCTTGCTTTAAGTGTTTTTAATACAATCGATTAGCCTTCGTTTTAGTAGTCGTAATAGGTTTTACTATATGTGTTATTTATAAACAGTACATTAATTAATTAATCACTTATTCTATACAAACAGTGTAGACCTGGAGATGAGGGCTCCTAAATCAGCCCTCTGATTAGTCCTGTAATGTTTGCAATTTGGCACGAATAGTAAAAACAATCCTTAAGTAAAACATGGACGGGACTAAGTATGAAACTTGAATTGTACATTTGAAGTTTCAAGGGAAAATGAGTTAAGACAACAAATTGTAGAGTATTACACGATTTATTTAAAAACCTTAATAGCACATCTTCTTCAAACAAGTATTCACTAACTTTATTGTATACCTTACTATAAATAGTAACAGATTTTGCTATGATGACAATGCAATACGCCCTTGCTGAGCGGGCCAATAACCGGATGCAGTCCAATTACAGGTTATTTGGACTGCATCCGGTTATTGGCCCGGGGGCAACAGAATTTATGAACGTGAAAACGTTAGCAACGTAACGTTCAAAATGGCCAACGTTCGTTGAAGATGACGTCATTTGATTTCTATAACGGCCGCGCTTATGTAAACATTCAAACAATCTACGTATTCATTGATTTTGAACCAGGTATACAATAAACAAGTCATTAAACGGTCGAGGGCGGGCCGTCGTTGCTTATTGGCACTCGTTAGCCACATTGGCACTCGGGCCAAGGCCCTCGTGCCATTATGGCTAACTTGTGCCAATAAGCAATGACGGCCCGCCCTCCGCCGTTTAATAACTGTATAGTATTAATCCTTTGAATGCCGGTAGTATTCAATTGTTGTTTTTTGTCAGCTGAGCACTATATCTCTACATCAGGTTTGTATTTATATAAATTCAATCTGAGTGCAAACGATTTTCACCCACTACCCAATGAATAGCCTGTTTCTACTTTTAAATACAGCTGACCATTTAAAGCAGGTTGAAAGTAAAGCAGAATGTGCATTAATGCATATTCTGCTTTACTTTTCAGCCTGCTTTAAGCTACCATCTGCTAGAATACGTATTACTTTTCAGTATCGGTACAGATGATATTTACTCTCTTTAGGAGCTTTCTGCATTACTTTTACCCTGCATGCATCAGCCCTGTCTTTCAAGATTCCCATTTGTCCATTCTGGTTGGTCTCTTAAGTGAGACTGTATTGTAATCAGAACTATATGCATGACTGTTTTCAAATACCATGGCAGTAACTTGCCAATATGGTCGGAGCAACTTTCATTTTGTTATGCAGTAGTCAAGCAGCAAGCACCAATGCCATAACTTCACAAATATACAGTGGAGAAAACGTTATTCTTTCCCAATAAACGCGTTTACGCTAAAACTATAATTTGCAGTGCAAACAGTTTGGAGCCAGATCAGACGCCGGGTAACCCGGCGTCTGATCAGGCTCCAAACTGTTTACCACCAAGATAAAGATGAATTATCAGAATTGTCAAAAAGTTGTACTTTTCTACGTTTTAGTGTTTTGCGTTTGCGTACGTTTGCGTTTAAACGGGAAAGAATAACAGATTCTCCACTGTATGTAGTCCTATTACTCTTCCCTCAAGTTTTCTTTTTCTTTTTTGGTGGCTCCTCGCTTGCCTCTTCCTTTGGAGTTGGTGGGACACTAAATTCTGGAACCTTTAAAAGAAAAACAGACTTGTAAACCCAACAATGGGTAAGGAGTGATATCTACTAAACATGGAATACAGACAGCAGCATATTAAAGTTAACTCTTTCCATGCTAGTGGCAGAAATGTTCCACAGTGATAACCTTTGTAAACATTTTGGATCCAAATGAGACTCCTTGTTATGTGGTGTCTCATCAGGATTCAAACTGTTTGACACTCTGTCTGGCCCTGTTTTGAAAAGAAATTTAGAAAGTTCTATTTTGAGAACAATAGCAGAAGGCAATTGTTGCTGACAAAACAATTACCTCGCATACAAGAGTTAAAGACAGTTTACCTTTATCAGAATTACCAAATTGCACTACATTTTAACCTTGACAACACAAACATAACTACGTCCAAGTTGCCCTTATTTCGTCAGGTTAATTTAGACGAGAAACCGCCAATGTCGGTATGGCCTGATTGTCTGCACTTTTGCTTTGTATGTATATATATATATAATATAGTTAATCATGGCATGTGATGATGACCTCACTACAACTGTACATGCCAAATTTGGTTGCTGTAGGACTTAAATTTGACTAAAACTGACACTATAACAAAAAGGTAAACCAAGATGCAAACGAAAAGGTTAACCAAGAATTCTCTAAGTCATTGGACCTTGAAATCTAGGTCACAATGACCTAGTTACCCATGGCATGTGATGATGACCTCACTACAACTGTACATGCCAAATTTGGTTGCTGTAGGACTTAAACTTTGACTAAAACTGACACTAACAAAAAGGTAAACCAAGACGCAAACAAAAAGGTTAACCAAGAATTCTCTAAGTCATCGGACCGTAAAATCTAGGTCACAGTGACCTTGTTACCCACAGCATGTGATGATGACCTCACTATAACTGTACATGCCAAATTTGGTTGCTGTAGGACTTAAGCTTTGGCTAAAACTGACACTAACAAAAAGGTCAACCAAAGTGAGGACGGAGGGACGGACGGCATTCGCCAATCTATAGACCGCATTTTCAATCCGGCCAATAATTAGAGCTAATTTGAGCTCACAAGAGTCAAGGTATATGTATTTCAACGCTATAACATGACTAGACATGTTTTAACTTTGAAATTGCCCCACTCACCACTGGCTCTACCAGTTTCAGCTGCAGCTTCAGGTGTTGTACATTAGACTGGTCTATACTGATCTGTATGACCACTCTATCAAACACATGTAAGGTCACATTCCCATGGGTCTGTGTGTTCTCCTGAAAACATATATATACTTGCAACAATAGCACTTCATCCTGCAGTTATAAGACCACAAAATAACCCACAGAATATCATAGTTACAGAAAGTCATGAAATCAAGACCATTATTAACTTATCAACACTAAGTAACTCTTGTGGGATATTAACTTCCCTTGTGGATATTTTTGTTACAAATCATAAACCAGTCTACTTGGAATTCTGGGTAGTTTAATAAATACAGGTGTAAATTAGCAGACAGTGGAGACCCATATCAAAGGGCTCCTATTGGAGCCCTCTGATCAGGTTCTACACTGTTTGCAAAAGTAAAGAGTATATTTCAAACAGGTCCAAGGTGTTGAAAAGTTAAAATTGTTTGTTTCTCAGTGGAAAATCCATTAACCCAGAGCTCCAGATAAGGGGAGTATTTCAAAAACTAAACTCTTTATTTCTGAAATAAACCCAATGGTGTCACTACTCATTAGAAGTGTCTAGAAGAGACGATTATAATGAGTAGTAACACCAGGGCTGCCATAAATTAATCATATAAATCCTAAGATTTCAAATTTTCAATTTTTCAGACGCAATTTTACTAATCGTACCTTTACCCCATAGTCTGTTTCTTGTTTTGAGGACACATGACTGCTTAAACAGGTTGAAAATAAAGCAGAATGTGCCTTAAGGCGCATTCTGCTTTACTTTCAGCCTGTTTTAAGCTACGATCTGCTAGGATAAAAATACGAATACTTAGGAAAAATCCGAGAAATGGCAGCCCTGAGTAACAACATAGGATATGGTGCTGAAATAAGTGAGAAAGTACTGAATTTGTTCAATTTACTCCCCCTTATCTGGAGCCCTGTTAACCTCTAGTGATGTGCATATGCATCATTTACAGATCCAGTGTTCCCTTCACACAACGTTCCTCTGAACAATGATTCCTTCCTTACAACAAAACTTGCCGCTGTTCCCCAAACAAGACGATGTGTGACAAACAGCTTGAATCTAGAACAGACGCCGCATTACATGGCGTTTGATCTGGATTCAAGCTGTCTGCAAATGTAAGCCAATTTCCTTCCCTATAACAACTCCCTCCGAACAACACACACATAACATTTGACTCCCACTGGGTGTTGTTGTCGAGAGAGATAACTTTACAGGTACAAGCTTCATTCATTGTTGGGTTGCGTAACATTATATAAATATTTGATGGCAGTTTGCGTGACATTCAAATTGTCAACCCGAGAAACAGCATGTCACCCCGAGGCGTAGCCGAGGGTGACATTCTTGTTTTCGAGGGTTGACAATTTGAATGTCACGCAGACTGACATCTAATATTTATTTTATTACACCGAGCTTATCAACCCTGGCTTTGGAATCGTTTTATTCGTCTTTTATAAAATGTGTTGTGAAAACCAATTTAGCGCGGATATGTACATAACGCGGGAAATGACGTCGCCGTCTTACGACGTCACATTGTTTATAATTATATTACAAGAAACAAAGAAGAACGTTATGATAAGTAAATTGAAGAAACAGCGTCTTTACATTGTCTAGGTGGCAAATATCCTCTTCCGAAATGGTGGCAAATCGTTAAGGAACGGACAAAAGGAAGCAACTTGTATAGAAAATGCCAAAAGTTGATTAGAAGTTATCACTTTTTAAAACGTTCCAATGTATCCAATAGCGATTGTCATGTCAATGCTGACAGTACGTTTTCGGACGGAGTAAAAAAGTAATGTCCTTTAGAGTGACGTCACAAAAAGAATATCATAAAGAGTGACAGTATATTTTGGATAGATGTAAAAGACATGCAAAATGTTAACTGTAGGTCTATGGGAATTTAACTTTGGAACTCAAAGCGAGGTGTAATAATTGTTATTAACATAAGCTATAAATAGCTATATACATACAGTGAATACCTGTGAAGAGAACTCATCTGGGATTGTTCAAGTGAGATTTTAACCCTTTACCCCATAGTCTGTTTCTAATTATGAAGACAGGTGACCACTTAAGGCAGGTTGAAAGAAAAGCAGAATGCACCTGAAGGCACAATCTGCTTTACTTTCAACCTGTTTAAAGCCTTAATCTGCTAGGAGATAGAAGATTTTTCTTTTTCTTATTGTACATATCCATGACTGTTTTGGAACTATTTTCTTCAGTGGAGGAATAAATTGAAAGCCCTAAGGGTCAATAAGTTACAGCAGGTTGCTGAATTACAAAAGCTGACAGATGTCTTTAGTTATAATTGTGAATGAACTCATATTTATATGATTCCTGATGAAGACCCGTTGAAGGTCAAAACGTTGAATGTGAATAAAAAACGGTTAACACCATATTGCCTCAGTTGTGAGTGTACTACTGTACTTGCCTCTTCTTCCAATATGCAATATAGTATTGAATCGATCTTACCTCTTCATTGAAAACAAAGACAGGTCCTTTCTTGTTGGAGTCTGTGTTGAGATACAGTGTGGCCTCCAGGCCATATTTGGGTATAAGCACCTGTATGGCGTTCTTACGTACAAATAAGATATACCCTTCCTCATCCACCTTTCTGTTCTTGAAAAACAACTGCAAACCAAAAGAAATAACAAGGAATAAACATACAGTCGAAACTCGACTTCGAACTCGCAATAGTTTGAACATACCCATATGTTTTAACTTTGAAATACGTGTATGTTCGACATAAGCGAGGAAAAAATATTGAAATTTAACTTATAGAATACTGGCAAAGAGAATTTAAGCTAGTTCGTATTATCAAGCTTTGATTGTAATTTTGAAAATAACTGGTGAAATAACTTAACCCGAAATCCCATAAATATGCCTTTAATTCATTCATCTACTGATAAAAATACTTTCACTTTGTACATGCATGAATATACATGTACATCTCCAGTTTTTTTATTTCTTTATCCAAGCAGATAGTAGCTTAACCCTTTCGCTGCAAGGCTCTATAATACTAATGTAATTATGCAAACAGTTTTATCCAGATACACCATATAATGGGGCATCTGATCAGGATCCAAACTGTTTGACATTCATATCAATGTTTCTAAGTAGAAAACAAGGCTGTATTTAGTCGAGAATATAGCCTGACGTTATACAACGTCATCTACAGCCTTTATATGTCATGTCTACACGCCATGACGTTATTGTTAGTAAACATGTATGACCAGAAGTAGAAATAAAGTAAAGCAAACACAGCACCTCTTAAGCTAACTTCCATCCCCATTGCCCGTTAGACAGCCTTCTATAAAGGCTTTTGCCCCTGGCTTGCCAATATAAACAGAATAAGTTTTAAGTCTAAAATAGGTCAAGGTCAAATCAAGGTTAGGTGATATGGATGTATTTGGAATGGTCCAATACACCAATTGTATATGTATCCAAGCATTCTACTAAGCAGTGTTGATGTCAGGTGAAACGGTAAAATCTAGTTAATCAAGAAATAGCCCAATGAATATGTACCAAGTGCAAATGAGGACAATGTCAATTGTCAAGGTCAAATTAAGATTGGGTGATATGGATGTATTGGGAATGGTCCTAGGCAACAACCATTTAAATATCCAAGCATTTTAGTAAGCAGTGTTGACAACAGATAAAACTGTATAATCTAGTTTACCGGTACCAAGAAATGGCCCTTTGAAAATATTCCATGTCCAAAATTTGAGGTTTGGTTATAAGATTGGGTTAGGAACCTTTTTAACTGTTTAAGTATAAAAGCATTCTACAATCTAGTAAGTGTTGTCATTGCTTGACAAAACCGTAAAATCTGGTTAACCCCATAAATATGGACACACGGACAGGACAATCTAAATAAATTTAAGACTAACAAATCTGTTTTACTCACATGGGTGTGTAGGTTGACAGATGCCCTGCCAGCATACTGGGCCATCTTGTGTCTGAAGTTGAGGTTATTACATATATTCTGTGTTTTGTTCTTCTCTAGCAGGTCAGGGTAGGAGGCGTCAGCACCAATACACACTGCCAGCAGTCTGTGTACCAGGATGTCAGAGTACCTGAAATATAAAATACATGTAGTAAATACATTAGCCTGTTACCTCATAGCCTATTTCTAGTTTTGGAAACAGGTTACCACTTATAGCAGGGTAAAAGTAAAACAGAATGTTCCTTTATTTATTCACCCTAGAACATTAAATGGACAAGTCGAGTTTTCAATTACTTTTTGTCTATTTTTTAATACTGCAAACTTACAAAGAGTGTAGATCCTGTACAGAGTACTCCTGTAGGCATAAGACCAGTGTATTCTTCACACAGGTACATGTACAATATGTCTTAAAATGTTGATAGAATAATGTCATTGGTGCATCTGATTCGAATGAGGCGCTAAATGGGCTTGAATAACATAATCTGAAATGGCCCCCTTCCAACAGCCCATAAAAATCTTTTTATGGGCTGTTGGAAGCGGGCCAAATTTGCGCCTAATTCAAATCAGATGCACCAATGACATAATTTCATTAACATTTTAAGACATATTTACATGTACCAGTGTATTCTTCACAGGTACACTGTTTATACATTTCAATAGAGGTCAATGCGGCGACTGGTTTTAACCAAAGCACATTTTGATGCAATTCATTGTTATACAGTAAAACGTTTCTATAACAGCCACTAAATTTTGTAAATTATTAGGTGTTTTAAACAGGTGACTGCTTTGAGCAAGGTGACAGTAAAACAGAAAATTCCTTTAGGAGCTTGCTGTTTGACTGTCACCTTGCTTTAAGCTGTCACCAGTCTTTTATACAATCAATGAGCCTTCATTTTAGTGGTCGTAATAGAGTGGTTTTACTGTATTTACAAACCTTCTGATGGGAGATGTAAAGTGAGTATAAATCTGACTGGCCAGGCCGTAGTGGAGGAACTCTGCCTCGGGTATCATACCGCTACAGAAATACACAGCCTGCATCATACATCGGGTAGTCATGATACGTAACATTGTGTTGAAGTAGGGATCATCCTTTATAACTGCTGAATTTAGACTGTCAGCCAGCTGCTTGCCAGTCGATACATCCATATTAAAACCCTGAAACACGTTATAATAAGGTTTTAACAATTTTATATCAAAAGAATATATAAGAACAGCAGCTATTTAAAAATTGACTGTTTGATGCTTAACCCATTATGCCATAAATATGCCTTTTACACCTTTATTTTATTCCTCCACAGAAGAAAATACTTCCAATTTATTCTGTCACAAATAAAAATCACAAGAAATATGTTTTACATTGTAGCAGATCATAGCTTAAAGCATCAAAGCAGAATGCACAAGACGCATTCTGCTTTACTTTCAACCTGCTTTAAGAGGTCACATGTCTTCAAAACTAGAAACAGGCTATGGGGTAATGGGTTAAATATTGAACAGAAGCCAACACAGCTCTGATTTCATAAGGTACCATAGACTTTGTTACCCCTGTTACCCCATAAATACCCCTTTTTTACACTATTATTCTATATCTCCACTAAAGAAAATAGTTCCAATATATACAGTCACGAATATGTACCATAATAAATATTTTCATTACTCTAGTGTATGGTAACTTAAAGCAGGCGCATTCTGCTTTACTTTCAGCCTGCTTTAATTGTCACCTATCTTCAAAACTAGATACAGGCTATGGGGTAATGGCTTAAATAAGTAAAACAAAAAGTTGTTTGTTTGAGACGTGTAGAAGATTGATAAGCAACATATTCAGTAATCTATCTTTGTTTTATATTTCAAAATTACGTCTATAAAACAATACGGAGGCTTTTGATTATAGCTTCAATTTTTTTGCTGTATATCAGGTTATCAAACTAGAATACCTTTGAAGAAGCTGCTTTGATGAGTGGATCAAAATTTGAAGGTGGTGGGGAAGGATGACGTCGTAAGACAGCACAGTTGGGGAACTCATCAAATATTTTCTGGGCTGTAGAGATGTTTGCCAGCAACATGAACTCCTCCACCATAGAGTTAGTATCACTGTAAGGAAATACATAGGAGCTGTGTCATGAGAAAAATCTGGGGTCCGTTTCATAAAACTTCGTAGGACAAAAACGATCGTAAGTCTAAACTTTAAAATACATTTAATTTCTGATTTCTCCATCTAATCCTGTCTTGTGACATCTTTTTGGAATCGTCTTTTCAAGACGATTCCAAAAAGATGTAACAAGACAGGATTAGATGGAGGAATAAATAATAATTGAGACTTTTATAATCTGACTTACGACAACTTTTGTCGTAAGAAGTTTTATGAAACGGGTCCCTGACTTATTGCACTGCAACTTTGTACAGATCGATCATCATTGTCATCCAAGGCTCTGTATCTAAGTTTGGTCTACACTGCCAAATACTGCATATAATACAGCTACATAAAACATGCTTTAGATGCATGTGGGTGTCAAACAGTGTAGATCAAGACCAGCCGCTGCATCTTTGACGCAATGGCTGGTATTGATCTGCACTGTGAGATCAGTAAGACAGGGTTCCTCTTGGTATGATGTATAGTCATTAACCCTTAGCCTGCCACTCACGACTATAGCTCCATATGCAAACAGCTTGGATCCGGATGAGACGCCGAGTAACTCGGCGTCTCATCCGGATCCAAGCTGTTTGACACTCGGACAACATTTTCAGCAATTTTGAGCAACTTTGAAGCACTTTGAAACTTGAAGCAGACGAGAAATATAGCAGATGACATTTTATTTGGCGGGCTAAGGGTTAATAATACCCTTTCAAAAATACTGTTTGTATTACGTTAGTCTCGCTATTGCTTCTTCTTTGCATTAGGATATCAAAATCTTACAAAATTTTCTTTATACTTACAGGAGCTGTTTCGCCTGAACGTCTATAGGGTCATGTGTTTCACTGTCAATGTGAAATCTGATTTCTGGTGAGGCAAGAGTAAGGGCTCTGAAAAGTAAGAGAGAAATGTGTTCTATCTATCCTAAACTTTAGTCCTATCCATGTTTAGGTACCATTCAAAAGAAAATATATCAGGGCTCCAGATAAAAGGTATCAAACTGATCCAAGCCAATATTTTCTCACTAATTTCAGCACCAAATCCTACGGTGTTACTACTTATTAGAATCGTCTCAAAGAGACAATTCTAATGAGTAGTGAAATCATAAGTTTTAATGCAGAAATAAAGGTTTTAGTTTTTTAAATGCCCCCTTATCTGGAGCACTGTATATAGATAGCATTTAACCCCAAAGAGTGTTTCGCCTTTTTAAAACAGGTTATCACGAAAAATCTAAAGCCCATTTCACATACGGCTAATTCTTAGGGGTAAATCGCAAGGTTTCATACCACAGCCGTACAAAACTTTCAAGGATGCACGGCAGCCACAATGTCGCAAGATGGATTTTCAACATAAAAGCCCCTTTCATAGCCATGATACCTGTTTTAGAGGTAAAGCCCAAGGTTTCGTATGACAGCCGTACTAATTTTCGCCATCGGGCGCCAGCCCCAACATCGCAAGCTACATTTTCAACATGTTCATTTTCCTTGCGATCACCATGCAATATTGGGCAGCTATACGACAGCCGTGAGACATGTGATTTGTCTTGCGGTACACAGAACCTGCAAACTCATACGACAAATAAAAGCGGACGGCTGATGCGAAAGGGGCTAAATGATGAAAATCAAACTTAAGACATTGCGGCTGCTGTGCAACGTTGAAAATTCGTATGGCTGTCATACGAAATCTTGCGATTTACCCCTAAAAACCTGTCACAGGGCTGCCGTGAGACTGATGTGAAAGGGGCTTTACCTATTTTCTGCAATATCTACATCCCAACTGCATTTTACTACAATGACCGCATTGGCCTGAATGTAATTAATAACCCTGTTAAGATCTTTGACTAAAACATCATCTGAAGCGAAATTTTATTTTGCGAGGGATCTTGTCAAATTATACATTTCTGAAATGTCTCCTTGAAATCTCGACATAGCATTGAGCAATTTGATTTCTGTGTCCTCTAATTTTAATTTACAAGCTTGCTGTTTCCCTTTATGGCTCGAAGCCGGTTCTTAGTTCTGAGAACACCTGTTTCACCTCCAGTCAAACCATGTTTGACCACATAGCCTTTTTTGTTGTTAGGTAAACTACATCCACCTGTTTTTCTACTAGCTGAACCACCTTTAGCTTTTAAAGCAATATACATACCCATTGTCAATTCTTTTCTGCTTCAGTAGTTTAGCCAGTCTGTTGAGGCCTCTCAGACCAAGTGCAATGCCATCTTTACGGTTCGGATCATCAATGATCATCTGGGCCTCAGCATATGTCAGTGAAGCCTGTGAACAGACAGGCAATTATTTGTAACAACCCATGACCCCGTACATACGCCTTTTTACACCTTTGATATACTCTTCGACTACAGAAAGTAGTTCTATTTTATTAAATCATGAATACGAACCGAAATAAATATTTTCTATAATCTAGCTAAAAGTACTTTAAAGCAGGCTAAAAGTAAATCAGAATGCACCTTAAGGTTTCAAAACCTAAACACAGATTTCGAAACCTAAACGCGGGCCCTAAGTTCAATGTCAAGGTCACAGGGGTCCAAATTTTTCTGTGCATGGAAAGGTCTTGTCCATAAACACACGCATACCAACTATGAAAGCAATACCTCAAGAGACATAGAAATAATAGGCATTTTTCGAAACCTAAACTCAGATTTCGAAACCTAAACGGGAACCCTTAGTTCAAGGTCAAGGTCACAGGGGTCCAAATTTTTCTGTGCATGGAAAGGTCATGTCTATATACACGCATATACCAACTATGAAAGCAATAACTGAAGGGACATAGAAGTTATAGGCATTTTTCGAAACCTAAACACAGATTTCGAAACCTAAACGCGGGCCCTAAGTTCAAGGTCAAGGTCAAAGGGGTCCACATTTTTCTGTGCATGGAAAGGTCTTGACCATATACACACACATACCAACTATGAAAGCAATACCTCAAGAGACATAGAAGTTATAGGCATTTTTCGAAACCTAAACACAGATTTTGAAACCTAAATGCGAACCCTAAGTTCAAGGTCAAGGTCACAGGGGTCCAAATTTTTCTGTGAATGGAAAGGTCTTGTCCATATACACATACATACCAACTACGAAAGCAATACCTCAAGGGACATAGAAGTTAAAGGCATTTTTCTAAACTTAAACACAGATTTCGAAACTTAAACGCAGGCCCTAAGTTCAAGGTCAAGGTCACAGGGGTCAACATTTTTCAGTGCATGGAAAGGTATTGTCCATATACACACACATACAAACTATGGAAGCAATACCTCAAGGGACATAGAAGTTAAAGGCATTTTTCGAAACCTAAACGCAGATTTCCAAACCTATACGCAGGCCCTAAGTTCAAGGTCAAGGTCACAGGGGTCTAAATTTGTCTTTGCATGTAAAGGTCTTGTCCATATACACAAACATACCAAGTATGAAAGCAATACCTCAAGAGACATAGAAGTTAAAGGCATTTTTCTAAACTTAAACACAGATTTCGAAACCTAAACGCAGGCCCTAAGTTCAAGGTCAAGGTCACAGGGGTCAAAAATTTTCTGTGAATGGAAAGGTCTTGTCCATATACACACACATACCAACTATGAAAGCAATACCTCAAGGGACATAGAAGTTAAAGGCATTTTTCTAAACCTAAACACAGATTTCGAAACTTAAACGCAGGCCCTAAGTTCAAGGTCAAGGTCACAGGTGTCTAAATTTTTCTGAGCATGGAAAGGTCTTGTCTATAAACACACACATACCGACTATGGAAGCAATACCTTAAGGGATATAGAAGTTAAAGGCATTTTTCAAAACCTAAACGCAGATTTCGAAACCTAAACGCAGGCCCTAAGTTCAAGGTCAAGGTCACAGGGGTCAAAATGTTTCTGTGCATGGAAAGGTCTTGTCTATATACACACACATACCGACTATGGAAGCAATACCTTAAGGGATATAGAAGTTAAAGGCATTTTTCAAAACCTTAACGCAGATTTCGAAACCTAAACGCAGGCCCTAAGTTCAAGGTCAAGGTCACAGGGGTCAAAATTTTTCTGTGCATGAAAAGGTCTTGTCCATATACACACACATACCGACTATGGAAGCAATACCTTAAGGGATATAGAAGTTAAAGGCATTTTTCAAAACCTAAACGCAGATTTCGAAACCTAAACGCAGGCCCTAAGTTCAAGGTCAAGGTCACAGGGGTCAAAAATTTTCTGTGCATGGGAAGGTCTTGTCCATATACACACACATACCAATTATGAAAGCAATACCTCAAGGGAAATAGAAGTTATAGACATTTTCTTAAAATTGTTTACGCCGTTCACGACGACAACGACGACGACGACTACACCGGGGGTATTGCAATAGCTCGTCATGTACTACGTACAGGCGAGCTAAAAAACTAAATAGAGAAAAATAAAGATACTTATTTTGTCTTTAGTTTAAACAGTATTTATTTCAAATGTTTTACATACATTGTGTCATATTTACAGAACATAATGTCAAGTAACATTTAAATATGGATTAGAAAACAAGTTACTAAAAACTTATGTGAATTCTTCTCCATAAAATGCGGATGGTATGAGTAGGTTACCCTATGAGAAGTTAAGAGACACTGAAAACCATGAAGTTGTACAGATTGAAGATAGAGTTGTCAAAACAATCTGCAACACCATCACCATACCATTCTGTGAGACATTTCCTATGGCAACACTGAACCTATTGGAAACAATAGAGGAACCAGGACAGCTCCTTGCCCAAAAGGAAATGAGGGAAATTAGGAAAGCACAGAGAAATGACAGACTTATTGAAAAATGGAGAATAGCTGTCATCGACAACACATTACCGAAGACATTCATGATGATGAACGACTTGACCATGCGGAAACAGTTCAAGAATTTCAAGATGAAGAGAGGAATACTTTTCCGTACCATAACAGACAATGAAGAAGAAATTGAACAACTTGTTGTCCCTGAATGCTATAGGGAAGAGATCCTAAAAGGTCTTCATAATGAAGTGGGTCATCCGGGTCAAGAGAGGACATTGAGGCTGATGAGAGACAGGTTTTACTGGCCTGGAATAGGATCTGATGTGACAGAGTGGACAGCTAAATGCGATCGATGCATTAGACGGAAGTCAACAGTGGACAAAGCCCCTCTCGTCAACATTCATACCTCATACCCACTCGAGTTACTTTGCATGGACTTTTTGACTCTGGAACCATCAAAGGGGAATATAGGCAATATCTTAGTCATCACGGACCACTATACCAAATTCGCAAAGGCCATACCTACAAAAAACCAAACTGCCAAAACAACTGCAGAAGCCCTTTATAATGAATTTTTGGTCAATTTCGGCATACCTACAAGACTTCATTCAGACCAAGGAAAAAAATTTGAAAGCGAAATTATTTCGGAACTATGCAAACTCACCAACATGAAATAGAGCCACACCACGCCTTACCATCCCCAAGGAAATGACGGTCCAGAAAGGTTTAATCGGACATTATTAAACATGCTAGGGACACTCGAGGATGAACAGAAAAAGGACTGGAAGAAGTACATAAGTTCATTGGTGTATGCATATAACTGCACACCGCATGAAACCACTAGAGTTTCACCATATGAACTTTTGTTCGGCAGAAAGCCCAAACTTCCAGTAGATGCTACCTTTCAGTTAGCTAGAAATGAAGACTCAAATAAGAATACTCAGGAATTTATTCAGGATGACCAAGACCAATGAATTGGTACAGAGACATACAGAAAGGGCTAAAAGTAAGCAGAAATCGTACTACGATAAGAAGACCAAGAAAGTGAAAATTAGTATTGGCGACATAGTTCTGGTTAAGCAGCTAGCTTTCGATGGAAAGCATAAGATTGCTGACAGGTTTGAACCAGATACCTATGTCGTCATAGATCAACCAAGGCCAGACATTCCAGTATACACAGTGAAGTCAGAACAGTCAACATTACAAAACATCAGACTTTGCATCACAATCACCTGCTCCTGGTTGATCATCAGGAATTAAGTAGTAAGATTGATGATGGAGATGAAGACATACAGACAAAGGAGACAGTCATAGTTGAGACAGAGACTAAAGAAGATACGAAGAGTGACGTCACTAGTGACGAAGAAGATAGCTCAGACAGTGAAGGAGACAGTGATGCAGCACATGCACACTTGTATGGGGACGCCCATAGTCCGTCTGTAGAGAGCAATGAAGAGAATATCGATAAGGAAAAGATAGACTTGATAGTAGAGGAAATAGGTGCTCCTGGAGATGAGGAAACGATTGTTCTGGCTGATATCGTTGATGATGATGATGATCATGTCATGCATGTTCATACTGATGAGTTAGTGGAAGGAACAATGGAAGAAACTGCTGGAGAAGAAAAGTCTGACGCCTTAGATACCGTCAACGAGGAAACACTAGCTGTGGACACCTCTACGGAAAACCCAGAATTAGAGATTGATAAATCAGAGAATGATGTAGCCAAAGCAGAGAGTACAGATGATGAGGAACAGAAGGAAGAAGTAGAGGAGGAGAAGAAAACAGAACAGATAGAGAGTCAGAAAAAGAAACCAGTGCCACCACCAAGACCGCCTAGAAGGTCATCGAGAGACAGGAAACCTCCTGACAGATATGGTGACTTCGTTACTTACCAAATGACAAATCAACCAGTAGACAGGAAAATGAGTGCACTGAGTTCCTTAATGAACTCTGGTATTTTGAGTGAAATGGACTCTGAAATGGCACATCAGGTAATTACAGCTATAATGAAATAGTATTTTAAAATTTGTCTTACATTATGTTTTTAGTGAATTATGAATAGTTATTAAATGTTGATTGACTTTAAATAGTTATTAAATGTTCATAGTTGAACTTTAGTTTCTGTTTAAATGCATGTGTAATTGATTCTGTGAGGTCACAGGTTCTAGAAGAAGGGGGAGAAATTAGTGTATGAATTTTAAACAGAAATTGTTACTTTTTTGACTTGCTGAAAGGAAAATTTAAACTGTATTATACAGTGTAGACTTTGTTCATGCTACAGTATAAGTACTTTAGTGTATAGTAGAGAGTGATGGTATAGTAGTAATGTATATCTGTTATTAGCAGATTTATGAAAGTAGATTCAAGTATAGGTAAATCAGTTTTTTTTCTTAGTGTATTTTATAGCAGTAGTTTTACCGACATTGACGAAAACTTGATTGTGACTTGGAACTTTTGTAGACTTTGACAGTGACGGGACGTCATTCCAGAGAGAGGGGGAGTGTGTAGCCAGGTCAAGTTTTTATGTTTTATTTGTTATTTCCTTGTTTCGTTTTGCTCGGTAAAGTTCGTATTCGTTCGGTGTTGTTCGTGCTTCTCCGTATTCCGCGGTTGACGTCGGCAGTTTACTTCAACCGGGGAATGCTGAGAGATCACGTGATAACTGAGCGAAATTTACAATTGTGTCAGATCTGGTCGTGTAAAGTTGTTCATTGTTTTGGATCCGTCGTTTCAAGAATTATAGGTTAGTATTGGTTCAAATCGATTGTATTTGATTCGAGAGAGGTTGCAATGGGTTTGTATATGCTTGACACGCATTAGTCTTTTGTATTTCGGCATTTTATCCTTAGTGTAACATGTTTTCGCGCCTTTCGAAACGGCAGCATATTTGGCATTTCTCGTTGTTATAAAACTAATTAGACGTTGTTTTTAACCTTTCTTGCATGTTTTTAATCCCACAGAATTCACCAGTTACGAGTGTATGTGAGGAGAAGAGAAGGGGAGAGTTTGGTTGTGTTCCATGTATTGGTTCCACAGACTGGTGAGTTATTGTTGTTGTCGTGAACCATGTCTATCTGTACGTTAATGTGTAGTGTTATTTCTAGCCACCTAAAAGGGGCAGGGTGCAGCAAAAAAGGGGCAGGGTGGCAACGCGGCGGATTGGCATGAGAAAGGGCAGGTTGGAACCCGAGGCATTTCTACTATATTACACTATTTTATGCTGAATTAATTTCATGTTACAGTTGTAGTAAATTAATTTATTTTTAACTCTAAAGTTTTAATTGTTACACCCATTTTCCTTTTATTTTACAATAAATGAATGAATTATAAGCTAGATGTAAAAACTTATCAATAGCCAACAAAAGGCACCAGGGCTTGGCTTGGAATTGACTTGGTCAAGTCAAGTTCTAGGGTACTGCATATATACTTTCTACACTTAAAGCTGAGAAAAGGCATCTCATTTTCCCTCCTTCTGACTCATTTGAATTTTCCTCTCTAAAAAGGAACTGGACTGCTAAGTTTAAATTTTCTAAAAAATAAGTGAATAAATAGAATAATCTTTTATCCATATTATGGTTATAGAATATACTCAATACTCATTCAAACTTAGAGTAGATCTAGATCTTATTCATATTTTAAAAATGAATCCCAGTAGATCTATATCTAAACTGAATCAAATACATGTATTTGCATTTAATTGTCACAAGCAGGATTGTATATTTTAGTGTCTCTGAACAGTGAAATTAATCCGTTCGAATCACTGCCCAAAAAGGGAAAATAAACCAACTTTTAAGTCTTATTATTTGTTTCCTACACCAAACTGTTGTCTTAAAAATTATAAGGATAAAAAAAATTCATCAAAGTTGCTTAATTTGAATCTGTCACTTTGCGTAAGTTGTCCGCGAATCCAATGTGAATTCTTTTCCCACGCCCAGCTCGTCGTCATTATATTCTCTCAGTTCGCGGACGAATTCAGTAGAAAATCAACACAATAGTGAGATTTCTTATAAATAGTATTCAAATTAAACATATTACGCTGTGTGCTGACTCAGTATAAACTTTGTTCAAACTTGCCTGAACCGTTTCCATAGTGCTCAATTTTCGGAATAACGCATCGACATTTCTACCGCGAAAACTAATTGCAAATCAATGTTACGAGCGTATATTGTTGCAAAACCCAATTTAATTTACATTTACACAAATAGTGTGTAAAATAGAAGAATTTAGATCCAATTTTAATTGAAGGAATACCTTTTAATTATGTTTTACTAACAAAATAAACGTGTCCTTATCGTAGCAAAAATTAACGCGCCCCGCCGCGTTTTGTAACGGATTTAAAAGTCGAAAGTTTGTTTCTGTAACAGGATTATAAAACGAATTTTGTGGGAGAAAATCAATTCATTAATTTTAATTTCTGTTTAGCATTAATCTAGATCTCAGTGGGGGTTTTGTCCTCCACTTTGGGGGAATATTCTGCATTGTAATCGGTCCCGTAATGAAGACAGTCTGATTGTTCGCTCGGCCGATCTGTCAATCACTTTTTTGGTAACCAATTAAAAATGTGTTAAATCCCATTCAGAAGGCGTGGTCAAACTTCGACCTAAGAGTATTATCACCAGTCCCGACGGATGGTAAGATTGCAGAAGACTGGTTAATTTATCACACATTACGGATTTTCACGGTCTCTCTAAAGGTGCGTTTGACAGGTAAAACATGCTTACAGAACTCTCTTCATTTACAACACGCGATCATCGGGAGCAAACATGCGTACGGGAACTGGCTGTACACGTTACGACATTTTACACATTTCCCGGCCTTATCGATACCGTATAAAGACTTACTATCTATTGAGCGGGGAACCAGGTATACATTTTTTTGTGTGTGTTGATAAACACATTCAGAATGGTTTGCGGCTGACAGTTGCTGTGTACTAGGCTTTTGACACGCGTTACGCAAGAAATATCAATGACTGTTGTTTTAAGAGATGAGAAAGGGGCTATGATGATTAAATTAGGGCAGCAGGGTGCATGAAAGGCACAATTAAGGGCACAAGGGCGGATCAAAAAGGCGGCGGGGCGGGGCGCCCCGACATTCCGCTATAGAAATATCACTAATGTGTTATATGTAAGTACTTTTAAAATAGGTTCAAGACCACTAGAACTGAAAAGGCGTTATTATGTAATATATTGTTTCAAGGGCTGATTATCATGATTCTGTGTAGCTATATGTCATCTATATTTCAGCCTATATATAATGTCTATAACCTGTTACTTAATGCATTTGCATTCTATTGCAGGTACAGGATTGTCACATGCAGCTTGGATTGACGTGTAACCTATGGTATAAATAAAAGAGATAACCTTTACACAGTCTCGATCCGTATTTACTAGCCGGTAATAAATGACAAAGTATTTTGTCTTTGATTAGAATATACATGATTTTTGTGTTTTACATGTAAAACTGTATTACCTTTGACAATATTATACTTTTGGTGAATGATGTCTTCAGGATCTCAGCATCTTGAGTCATCTCCCACAACACAGTGAAAGCAAACCTAAGAAACAAACATACCAATTACAATTACAAAATTATTTTCTATTCGCATATCCAAATAAGTTTAACTTACATGACAGTGTGGGCACACCTTTGGTGTGCCTTGTTCAATTACCCATATAGTAATACATCTCTATTACAACAACAATCTTGTAATAATTGTTATGTGTTTAGGACAGTGACTGTTTAAAGCAAGGTGACAGTAAAACAGAAAGCTCCTTTAGGAGCCTTCTGTTTTACTACTACCTTGCTTTAAGCAGTCACCTATTGTTTATACAATCAATGACCCTTGGCTCTAGTAGTCGTAACAGAGAAGTTTTACTGTAGTTTGTGGCTGATATATTTCAGGTCAAAATTATTTTCCTGGCAGTGCTGTCTGATCTGGGTCTGCACCATTTTCTAAGGATCTATCTAACATGGGGTAAAGGGTTAAGAGACCGGCGGATGTAGTTGAGGGGTAAAGCCCCCGCTTACGATGTCAGGGGTTGTGAGTTCGATCCCCCGACCGACCAAGTCCTTCGGATGAGACTTTATATACTGAGGTCTGATGTATGAGTGCTTTACACTTGGCATCTAAAAGAACCAGAGAACTCTTTGGATAATAAGAGTAAGGCATCGCACCCGGGCTCTCTGTATCCCCCGCTCTCTCTGGGACATCCAATTAGCCCATAGATGGCAGAAACATTTTCTATATCCTTACAGATGGTAGCTTAAAGCAGATTGAAAGTAAAGCAGAATGTGCCTTAAGGCACATTCCGCTTCAATTTCAACCTACTTAAAGTGGACACCTCTCTTCAAAACTAGAAAAGTGGTGATGGGTTAACTACACTTGTATTCCAGTTCTTACCTATCCCCATCACTCCTGAGTGAACACAGATTTGAACTGAGCAATTCTGGTACCATGTCTATCCTCTGCAAAAGCAAATAAAAATATTCTATATGCACAAACATCACTGCTACTTTCCAAGTGTATATAGAGCAACGGCACCTAAATTCGACAGGCCCCTTAAATCGACACCTTCTTACAACCATATCCATTTCTCCTGATTAAATGTTTTAATCAATATTTTGATTGATTATTTCATGACGCCAAAATTAAATGTTGATGTCACGAAAAAAAATCTTATCACACAGGCCTATATTTGACGACATTGGTCTGCCCCAAAAACAATTCGAAAATTTTCAAAGACCGAAAAAGTGTCTTATGGAAACTGTTAAGGGGCATCATACCAGAACATAGATGTGGTGCTTTAGTTTTTGTAAAATTAAGCCATTACGGACTCGAGAAACTCATTTATTATTGTTGTTTATCATGTAGAATGATCCTTGCTTGTCTGTTGGGCGATTTGACCTTCAGACTATAGTAAAGGGCATTTAGCGTCAAAAACACAAATAAAGGAACTAATTTGTACAGAAATGATTTTTGTGCCCTCATATGCTACGACATGAACCGAATAACAGAAAAAAAGTCCCAAGAAATCACACGATGCGAAATATGATTTTTGGGGTAAAATGGCTGAAATAATATGTAAAAGCACGATTTTTTGGGATTTCCAAACTGCGATCGTAGAAATCAATATAAAAGCTCGAAATTTACAGGCTAGACAAATATTCATGTAAACTATGGAATGGTACTTGTTAAGATATGTAAAATTTTCAAAAAACTAATTTTTGGGGTGAAATTGTCAAAATATTAAACCAAAATCACAAATTTTGAAGAATTCAAACAGACCGTGACATCTAACATCAAATAAAGGAAATGGTGCACAGAGTTGAATTATGTGTTATAATTTGCTTAAATATGTTCCAAATAACAGACAAAAAGTCTAGGAAAATCTAATAATGAAAACTATGATTTTTTGGTAAAATGGTTGAAATAATAACTGAAATCGCTAATTTTGGGGATTTCCCTGCTGTGATCAAGGATATCGATATAAAAGCTCCAAATCTACAGGCTAGACAAATGTTCATGTCAGCTGTGGAATAGTACTTGTTAAGATAAATAAAATTTAAAAAAAACTGATTTTTGGGGTGAAATTGTCAAAATATTAAACCAAAATCCCAAATTTTGAGAATTTCAAACAGACCCTGACATCAAAAAGGAAATAAAGGAAATGGTGCACAGAGTTGATTTATATGTTATTATTTGCTTAAATATGTTCCAAATGATAGACAAAAAGTCTAGGAAAATCAAACAATGCAAACTATGTTTTTTGGGTAAAATGGTTGAAATAATAACTTAAATCGCTAATTTTGGGGATTTCCCTGCTGTGATCGAGAATATCGATATAAAAGCTCGAAATCTACAGGCTAGACAAATGTTCATGTCAGCTTTGGAATGGTTCTTGTTAAGATAAATAAAATTTTCAAAAAACTGATTTTTGGGGTGAAATTGTCAAAATATTAAACCAAAATCACAAATGTTGAGGATTTCAAACAGACCCTGACATCAAAAAGGAAATAAAGGAAATGGTGCACAGAGTTGATTTATATGTTATTATTCGCTTAAATATGTACCAATAACTGACAAAAGGTCTAGGAAAATCAAACTATGCAAAATATGATTTTGGGTAAAATTGTTGAAATAATAACTTAAATCGCTAATGTTTGGGATTTCTCTTCTGTGATCGAGGATATCAATATAAAAGGTCCAAATCTACAGTATGCTCACATATTCATGTCTACCATGGAATGGCTCGAGGTAGGATGAACACAACTTAAAACAAAAGATTATTGGGGTAAAAGGGTAAAATTATTAAACCAAAATTTCATATTTTTGGGATTGTTGACAGATTTTGACATTGAAATCAAAATAAAGGAAAATATGCACAGAATTGATTTATCAGTAATTATGTTTCAATGTGTACCAAATAACAGACAAATAATGTAGGGAAATCAAAGAATCCGAAATATGATTTTGGATAAAATGGTTGAAATAATAACTGAAAAAGCTATTTTTTGGAATTTCCCTTCTGTGACCATGGATATCAATATAAAAACTCCAAATATCAAGACTAGACCAAAATTCATGTCTACTTCAGAATGGTCCTTGTTAGGATAAATGAAGGTGTCAAAAAACTGTTTTTCGGGGTAAAATTGTCAAAATATTAAACCAAAATCATCAATTCTTGTTTGTAAAATAATCTAGGAAAATCCAACAAAGCCAAATATAAATTTTGGGGTAAACTGATTAAAACAATTAATGTAAATGCGAGTTTTTGGAAATTCCACACTATGGACTTAGACGAGAATATAGAAGCTACAAATTTACAGGTAAGGTACATATTACTGTGTACTGTAGCCTTGTACTTATTAGGATGAACTATGGTTTAAAAAAAATCTTATTTGGGGGGGGGGGGGGGGGGGGGGGGTAAACAATGTAAATAGTTAAATGATTAAATGAAAACCCATATCTTTTCACTTCACTATACTGTGACCTTAGACATCAAACTATACGTTCAAGGTCTATAACTTACACACATACACCATTTTAATGTAGCTTAGTTCAAGTGAAGATAAATCAAAGAGTTTAATTGATTAAAAGTTTTAAGTAAAAATGGTAAACTTAAATAGGGCACATTTTTAATGTATATATTATGACAATTAATATGATTAGAAAAGCTCCAAATCCATTTGAAAGTACATTGAGTACATTGTGACAGCAATATAACATGAATATAAAACTTAAAAATATAGTTAAGACAAATATATGAATGGAGACTTTTATAAGTAAGGATAACTACTATTTTTAAATTGTTTTGAAATTCATTACTAAGGTCAAACAACTAGGTCTGATATGTCACAGGGTGGCCGAGTCCATTTATAAGGGAGATCAGCATTTCAGATGTCCTCGTGTCAAGTTTTAAAGGAAAAGGTTCGGTTATAGGTACAAACAATATGCGAATTAGTTATTGGAAACATAACGTAGGCTTGACACAGTCCTTTCAAATGAGATCTGCAACTAGTTTATCCAAAATTACACATAACAAGCTCAAAAATATATTATAGTGATTTGGAAAAATACACCCCTCCACCAATAAAAGAAATCAAAACATAAACGAACAATTTTCTGCATTGTTGGATTTTCTGCACGATACTGGTTGGTTCTGGTGTTGGTTGGAAACAAATAGACATGAGCTATCCTGTACTTTGAGCTGTCATAATGGAATCTGACAACTGTGTGAAATATCAGCAAATCATAGTATACGCACATTGGGCATACATCGTAACTAATGTAATTAATTGATCTAACAGTGCTTACTATATATACATGTATAGTATATATATCACCAGGTCAATAACAGTCAATATTCTATTTGTGGTGCTTATTGCCTACTATCAGTGCACACTCTGATTTGACAAGTGGCATTTTAAATGCTGCTTCTAAGCTAGTACATTGGTTTAATTATCAAAATGCTATCTTTTAACCCTTATTGTGTGTGAAACGAATATAGGTTGTTACTTAACCCTAATTGTATGCGGAACGAGAATATATATCATTGGCAAATAGTGAGGACCCAAATCAGAGTGATTATAGTCTACAGTACAAAGTATATTGTGTCTTACCTGTAAATTTGAAGCTTTTACATTTATATCTAAAGCCATGTTGTGGAAATTTCAAAAAATCGCATTGAAACTAATTTTTTAACCAGTTTACTCCGAAATGTCATATATGTATTCGGCTTTGTTGGATTTCCCTTTATTTTGCTGTTATTTAATTCATGTTGAAACATACTCAAACACATAAATCAACTCTCAACGCTTTTCCCTTTATTTGCTTAAGGCTTTATTTGGAGTTTTCAGACCAGGAGATCTCTGCTAAAATCTCGAAAATTGGTGTTTTTTGTTTAATTATTATAACAACTTAACTGCATAAATCAGTTTTTTGACAGTTTTATTCATCTTTATAAGTACCATTCCACAGTGCAATTGGGTATTCGTTTAACCTGTAGATTTGGAGCTTTTGTTTTAATAGCCACCACCACAGTAGTAAAATCCTAAATAAAGCCCATTTACATTTTATTTTTCAACGATTTTACCCAAAAAACATATTTGGTATTGTTTGATTTTCCTAGATTATTTTTCTATTAATTTGTACATATTAAAGCATATGATAACGCATAAATCAATTTTGATTTTGATGGCAGGGATTGTCTACAAAAATCCCCAAAATTGGTGATTTTGGTTTAATATTTTGACAATTTAAACCCAAAAATCATTTTTTTGAAAGTTTTTTTTATCCTTACTAGTACCATTACACAGTTAAAATGATTTTTTGTCTAACCTGCTTATTTGGTGCATTTATATTGATATCCACGTTCACAGTAGGGAAATTCCAAAAATTTGCGTTTTCATTTATTATATCAACATTTTTATCCCAAAATTCATAATTTAAAATGTTATTTATCCTTAATAATACTTTTCACAATAGAGATGTATAAGTATCTAGCCTGTAAATTTGGAGCTTTTATATTGAAAACCAACGACACAGTACTGAAATCCCTAAAATTAGCGTTTTCATTTACTATTTCAACAATTTTGCCTCAAACAAACATATTTCGTATAGATTGATTTTCCTAGATTTTGCTTCTATTATTTGGTACATGCTCTACCATATAAACAATTTCTGTGCATATTTTCGTGTTTGACATCAGGTAATCTCTACTAAAATCTCCAAAGATTTGGTTTTTGTTTAATATTTTCATGATTTTCACCCAAAAAGAACCATTTTTTGAAAGTTTTATGTATCCCAATTAGTACTATTTGACAGTGCATGTAACTTTCAGTCTAATTTGTAGATTTGGAGCCTTTATGTTAACACCCAGGATAACAGTCTGGAATTTCCAAATATTATCATTTTTGTTTATCAATTCAATCATTTTACCCCAAAAAATCGGATTTCGCATTGTTTGATTTTCCTTGATTTTTTTTCTGTTATTCGGTACATATTGGAGCATATGAAAACACAAAATCATTTCTGTGCATTTTTTCCCCCCAAATTTTTAAATGCCCTCTACTACAAGATCTTAACGTGTGTTCATTTAACTAAATTCATTTTCACTGACAAAATAAACTTTTATTCAAGCATGCAGGTATTCTTACAAGTAATTTATAACATTTAAATGGAATATGTATCTTGCATGAAGATTTAGAGCTAAATGATTCATATTCAAAGCCACTGGAAAAAAACTCCTAAAATCCTGATTTTTAGGAATTTTCTAAGGTTTTACCCAAAAATATATTTGTTTTTAAATAATATTTCATTTTTTATCTGGTAATGATCTTTTTTTATCTTTATTTAATAGAACATTTTGTGTAACGTATTGAGTTGGAGCATTTATATTCATATTAAAGCCATAATATATAAATTTCAAAAATTCATAGGTTTTTTTGTTGTTTTTTTAAATACATTTTTACCATAAAAACACATTCTTTTAAAACAAATATTTATCTTTACCTAATAACTTACTCGATTAAGAAGGTGTGTGCAACTATTATTTCAAACTTGAACATTTTTTTTCATAGTTAAGGACACAGTATCGAAATTCCAAAAATGTGTGTTTTTTAACTTATTTTTTACAATTTTACCCCAAAAAATCCAGTTATTTTAATTTTTCTTAAACTGATGTGGTACTAGCCTGGAGTGTAATAGAATATGTGCCTAATCTGAAAAGTTGGAGCTTTTTTGTTCAAAACCATGGTCATAGTGGCGAAATTCCAAAAATTCGCATTTTCGTTTATTGTTTTAGTCATTTTACCCCAAAAATCATATTTCGCATCGTGTGATTTCTTGGGACTTTTTTTGTGTTATTCGGTTCATGTCATAGCATATGAAAACACAAAAATCATTTCTGTACAAATTAGTTCCCCAAAATCTGTAAATGCCCTCTACTACTAGGGGTGTCGAAATAAGGTGCCAAAATAATTGATTGCTCCTTAATTCGACACCCCTAAATTTAGATTCACATTGCACTCAAAACATATATTTATATACATGCTAAATAACGTTGGCGGTCATGGTGGAGTGTACAAAGACAGGGGGCACTTAACGCCTTCAATAATTGGTGGTTCAAATGACGGCAGACACAGATATTTTAAGTTGTTTTTTTTTGTGGGGGGGGGGGGGGGGGGGGGGAGCGGGGCATCCCATGGGGGATGGGTTTCCATTCGGGTCAGGGTTTCAAAAAGGCAAAGAAACTTGAAGGGTAAGGAGGATAAAAAGAGTCCAAAGAGATGAAGATCAAAGGTAAATATCAAACCAATTAAAGCAGAATAGGTGTGTCACTAAGACATTGTATATTTAATGGAAACAAATCACAATCTTGAAAAATCTGTCCGAGGGTGAGCCACAGTTGATGGAGACTGATGACAAAGTTCTACAGCTAATGTGCCCTAGCTATCAATCTGATGAAGGCATCCCTAACGAGTAGACCCGTTGCATGTCGTACGTGTGGATGACATATCAAGTGCACTAGAGATGAAATATTGTTTGAAATATCATCTGTACAGAATGCCCTGTAATCATTTCTTTGTGAATTTGGTGTTGTGTTGATTATTATCATAGCCTTTTAGGATACCACTGGCTGCTAAATTACTATGGTACGATCTATGTATACATGAAAAAGCAATACTTTTACAGTAACATTCGGCTTGCTATGCAAAGTTCTGTCGTCTACAAAACTTTGTCGTCTACATCAATTCTCGTATGGCATATTAATTTAGAAAAATCATCAGGGTGGATTCAAATGAGACGGCGCGATACGCGAAACTGTTTGCACCAGTAATCATGAATCCATCCGTAGCATGCAGAAGGTTGAACAAAGCGTACAATTTTAGGACTATTCCAAAGCTCATGGTGGTTTAATTAGCGTATCGGGTATCCTACGATCCTTAATTGCAGCCAATTAACACAAACAGATTTGACAAAATCATTGGAATAGTCTTTTTTTTAATTTTAACAGTTGCATGCTGTTAAATTTCAACTTTTATGCCAGTAACACAAAACAGATATGACAAAATTGTGCTTTTAAATGATTAATCATTTAAATAATGTTAAATCTGAAAGGAGTGTATGGGTTTTATGTCTTTTTCAAAAACTCTGTTTGGGTGTCGAATTTGGGGTCCCCCTGTCGAAATAAGGAACCTAAAGCAGATCAAGTAACATATTGTACTGTATTTTCAAGCACTTTCATAAACAATAGTAAATAGAAAACTTGGATAAATGTACTGTTTTGTTTGATGCTATGTCAAAGCTAGGATAACTACAAACGTTCATCGTTACAACGAAAATGTGTCTTAAGGTGTCGAAATTAGGGTACTTTACTCTGTAGTGCAATAGATTTTAAATAACTGAACAACTGTGTTTTTTCTTCTGTTAATCATCATTGTGTCCATTTTTAAGGCATGTTTACATTAAATTAGTACTTCTGAATAAATCTACATCATTTTATAAATAAATATCTTAACAGAATTTAAAATGACGGTAGCTTAAAGCAGGCACATTCTGCTTTACTTCAAACTTGCTTAAAGAAGTCACCTACCTTGAAAACTAGAAACAGGCTATGGGATAATGGGTTGATATGGTTTATAGTATCTGAACCCTTTACCCAATTGCATAGCCTGTTTCTAGTTTTGAAGACAGAGATGAGCACTTAAAGTACTTACTTTCAACCTGCTTTAAGCTACCAACTGCTGGAGTATAGAAAATATTACTTTTAATAGTAAATATTCATGACTATAAATTTGAACTGAGTTTTTCAGTGGAGGAATAAATTTAATGGGCTAAAAGGTGCTTCTATGGGGGTCAGGGTTAAACTTATACCTTATCTACAAGGTATACAGTTGTTCCTCTTTTGGCTGCCTCCTGGTCCATAGCATTACCAGGGCGTATAAAATGACTGACATCTGCTATGTGAACTCCAACCTAGAAAATACGGCATTGTTAACAACATAAAATGTGCTGAATGGTAGTGAAATGAATGTAAAGGAAACTACAGTACTCCCTCTGTACAACAACACCCAATGTGAGACAAATAATGTGTGTTTTGTTTGAAAAGAGACGTTATAGAGAGGGAAAGTAACACTTCTCTTACAGTTGTAAACAGCTTGAATCCAGATCAGATGCTGCGTAATGCGGCATCTGATCTGGATTCAAGCTGTTTGTCACTTGTCACTATGTTTTTATTTCAGTCCAATATGTGACTTTGCTCACCAGGGAAAACCCATACAAGGGTCACATGACCCCTGGGGTGGGGTCATTTTTCACCCCAATGACACAGTTTCAAAATCTTGCTGGTGAACATGCAAATGAAGTGTTCTGTCAAATATCTAAGCTCAAGAATTTGTACATGGTTTCAGACTGCAAAACTTTTCATTGAAAAAAATCTATTTTAGCTCCTGTGACCTAGATATGCAATGGACCAGAACCATTTCAACAATATTGGTAATGGACATCTAGAAGTGTCACAATGCCCTTCCTGCAAGACAAACATACATAACTTAGTCATTTCACAATCCATCAAAGGAGTTTTGAGTTACAGCCCGGACAAGACAGGACGAACACACTAACATACACCAAACGCATGAGGACACTGTGACAACTATGTCGAGCTCACCGCAAGCGGGCTAGACAAAAAGCATCTACAAAGACATTGAATTGAAGCTGACAAATTAACACAGCAGAAGTTGAGGTGCTAAAAAAAGCTTTTACCTCTAGATTTCCGTTGTCCATTTGTCTACAGTGAAGGGCATCATCTATATCTGTACAACCTGGAGGATCTACACTGCAGATAGGAATGTCTCGTAGGTCCCTTCTGTGCTTCATATCCTATCAAACAGTTACACAAAATAACCAAAACATAACAACAATACAGTAAATCCTCTCTATTACAAGCCACCAAAAAGAAAGCTTATTGATTTTTATAAAGGACAGGTGTCAGCTTAAGACATTGTGACAGTAAAACAGAGTCGGCTTAAAGCAGGGTGACAGTAAAGCAGAAAGCTTCTAAAGGAGCTTTCTGTTTCTACTGTCACCATGCTTTAAACAGTTCTCTGCCTTAGACACCTAATAATTAACAAAATGCAGTATTCTTTAGAGAGCTTTTTACCGTACTTAATGCATAATAGAATCATCTTTAATGGTAGAAATGGCAAACATTATAATGCAATAAATAAAGCTGAAAGTAAAAACCCCTTTATTACAACCACACACAGAAGCAAAATTGTACTGTAAGTTTGTTGATGCATTTGTTCTAAGGCATCAAATATAGATGGGCAATATAATGACATGGCTGAATAGTTTGATTTTACAGCAAACAGTACAGTACCTAATATCACATCATTTCATTTCATGAATCATCAGGGTCTATATATTTTGACAATGACCAATATGGATTCCGATTTGTTAAGCTGTTTTCTCTTTTTCACTGTATTTCAGTCATATTGCAAGATCAGGCTAATTACAGGAGGAGGAAGAACCCAAAAGCCCTATATGCACTGATTCAGGCACAAATCTGAAACAGGGTAGAACCACCAACCTACCCAAAGCCAGCTGGAAGCTTCCCCACATGAAAAATCTGAAGTGCCTAGACTGAGATTCGAACCCACAGTGATGAGGAGCTAAGTAATATTCAGTCATAATGACTATAGCCATGGAGGCCCCCATGACCATCATGTTTAAACTCTTTTAACAACATGGATCTATTTAAAATATACTCATTACATTTGCAAACAGTGTAGACCCTTATTAGAGGGATCCTATAGACTAGACTAGTATATTTTAAACATGTCTATGGTGTTGAAAGAGTTAAGCAACCACCTGTCTTAACCATTTCAACCCTACAGCCCTATGTAGAGATGACCGATAATAATATGCAAACAGTGTAGACCCTGATCAGAGGGCTCCTATATAGGAACCCTCTGATCAGGGTCTGTACTGTTTGATATTTTCATTAGTTTTTGTTGTCATATAAAAAAATACAACAATAGACTGGTTCAAATTGCCTGTACTAGAAGAGTCCAAAAGGATGATAAATACCCACAAGAGATATTTAGGGTTGAAAGGGTTAAACACTAAAAACTACTTACCTCTTTCGTAATAGTCCAGGGCATTTTAGGGAGAAAGCTGCAGACAGCCTCTGAGAAGTTATTGTGGGGGACATCATGCTCCAGCAGCAACACCTCATTTTCTGTATCCTTGTCCCCAATATTGCCCAGCTTACGGACAAAATGACCCTGAATAGGTATGATACAAAACTAATGAAAGAGTGTATCGCCAAAACTACAAAGAGGCTAAATAGGTTCCTTATTTGATTTATAATTGTTGTATCATTGGAAAATATATATAAGACTTAATTGGTTGTTTATAATTTTTCAGGCAGGAGTCTGCTTAACCCATTACCTCTTAGCCTATTTCTAGCTTTGAAAACAGGTGATCACTTAAAGCAGGTTGAAAGTAAAGCAGAATGTGCCTTAAGGCACATTCTGCTTTATTTTTAGCCTGCTTTAAGCTACCATCTTCTAGGATATGGATAATATTTCTTCTGGTACATATTCTTGGCTGTATAAACTGGAACTTTTTTTTCAGTGGAGAAATAAATAAGAGCGTAAAAAGGCGTTTTAAGGGGTAGTGGGTTAACAAAGAATACAGAGAGAGCACTAAGCTCAATCTTTCAAATACTATCTATCGTTTACTATCCTTGTCTTCAGTAGGCAAACAATTAACCCACTACCCCATAGCTTGTTTCTAATTTTGAAGATAAGTGACCACTTAAAGCAGGTTGAAAGTAGAGCAGAATGCGCCCTGAGGTAGATTCTGCTGTGCCTAAAAGTGCATTCTGCTTTACCTTTAGCCTGCTTTAAGCTACCGATTTTTACATGGTATATATCCATAACAGTATAAAGGGGGGCCTAACTTTCTTCAATGAACGAATAAATTAAAGGCGTAAAAAGGCGTATTTATGGGTTAAGCTTGTCCTGTATCATATCCAGACTGATGACTTACCTGGGGGTACCTGGAGTTCCTAGGCCAGCTGTCTATAGCTACCACAATTCTCTGAGAGGCCAGAGTCCCAGCCTGTCTAGTCTCTATCCTGATCTTTGGTATCTTCCGTTCTGCTGGCTTGAACAAATGCCTCGTAGCCTGCAATAGACAATATGAATTACCAGTCAATACACTTATTCAAAGTTAACCTTTTCTTCCATAGACAATAGTGCAAATCCCATGTATAGACATGAATGTGCATCATGGTATTTATTTTCTCATTATCCTAACAGATGGTAGCTTAACCCTTTGAACCCTAGTCCCGCATATAGGCGTCCTTTTCAAACAGTATAGAAGTGAAAAGTGCACTCGTTTAATGCAAACAGTGAATACCCAGATCAGAGGGCTCCTTATGGAGCCCTCTGATCTGGGTCTTCACTGTTTGTCATAATGCAAAACATTGACAAAAACAACCCTTAAAAGTCAGAAATGGACTAGACTAAAATGGAAACTGGGATTGTCTATTTGAAGTTTTAGGGAGGAAAGAGTTAAAGCAGACTGAATGCAAGGAAAAATATCCCTTAAGGCGCATTCTGCTTTACTTTCAACCTGCTTCAAGTGAGCATTTGTTTTCATGACTAAAAACAGCGTATTGGGTGAAAGGTTAAAGGAATATGAATGTAAAGCTGCTGATTTTTTGAAGGCTCTAATTTACTTAAAGCTTGTCTATATCATAACAAACAGAGAAGACAATAATGACATGTAAAATGTTGCGACATCCCATATGGGTCTACACTTTTTGCTATAGGTGACCACTTGAAGCAGGTTGAAAGTAAAGAATGCGCCTTAAGGAGCATTCTGCTTTACTTTCAGCCTACTTTAAGCTACCATCTGCTAGGATATAGGAACAATTTCTTATTTCGCATTCATTTCTGTATAAAATGGAACTATTTTCTTCAATGGAAGAATAAATCAAAGGCGTGAAAAGGCATATTTATGTGGTATATAGGGTGAATGGGTATTCATGGAAATCTCTGTATCTGAGAAGTGTACCTCTTTGACAGCTGACTTCTGCAGGATTCCACAATACTGTCTCCAGTTTCTCTTGATGATGCCAACAACTCTGGCAGTAGGTTGTCTCAGCTCCTTCGGCACTTTGTTCCTCTTGATATTCTCATCCTATTTTAAATCAGTTGAAAACTAAAACTAAGCATATTTAGCATGTACATTGTATATTAAATTTCTTTAATTGTTTTTACTTTTACTTGGTACTCACTGTTGAAGTTGTTTTCTGTTTTGATTTTGTCAATTAATAGTTCATTTTCCATGGCATGCAGTGTTTGACACAAATGGTGTAGTAGGCCTAAGTTTCATTAAAATCAGTCAATAAATACAGACTACAGAGCGCTAACAAGAATAAGTTGACAGACGGACAGGGCATGGTATACCATAATACGACCTGTTTTCATTGTGTAAAAAACATAAGTTTCAAGCACAGACATGGCTCATAATGACCACATAATTATTTCTCTTTACCTCCACTTCTATGTCTGCATTGTCTGTTTTCTCTTCTGTCTCCTCCAACACTAGAGAGCTAGGACAGCTCCACTCCTCCTCAGGTAACATCTCTAGGGCCACTATATCATCAGAGATGGCACGGTTAAGATTCTTGTGGCCCTGTATGAATACCTATCAGAGAAATATAACTGACTTTCAACAAACAACTTTCAATGAAAATTTAATAAGATATTAAACCACACACACACACATATTTCTATGATACTAAATTACTAACAATATACTATTCAAAATACTAGTTCTAACAAAAGAGTCAAGACTGGGAACAATTTGCAAGTTTACAAACAAAATGTTTCTTTTAAACAGAAATACAACTTTTGAAGTGACTGCTTGGTATCCCAAATAAACAAATATCAGTTTTGACTGGTACAAGCTCAGCAACTAGCATGGAAACAATCTTTTAGTTCCAATAAACTGGTTTTTACATAGAATTTTTTTTATCAAAGATCATCATACAACAATGATAAACACAAAATCTAATTTGCAATTATATTCGTCTCCACAATTTATCTTATGATGTGACTACTCATTAGAATTGTCTCTTCGAGACATTTCTAATGAGTAGTCACAGCATAGGGTTTGGTGGAGAAAAGCAGATATTAGTAATGAAAAGACTCCCCTTTTCATGAGCTATGATATCAACCATGTCATAGGTTATGTAACAAAACTCTACCCCAGGGCTCCAAATAAGGTAAGTTTTTTAAACAAGAGGGCCATGGCCCACAAGTCGCTCACCTGCGAACATTGTACCTAAGCTGACTGGGCAAGACAATATTGAGATATATATCGCTATAAAAAAGATTTTTAAAGGTTTTCCTATAAAAGCCTATATAAAACTGAAAAGCCCTGGGGCGGGGCCAAATTTGATCAAGGGGTCATAATTCAAATAATCTTGGTAGAGGACCATAAGGCAAAGCTACATGTCAAATATAAATGATCTGGGCCTTACAGTTTCAGAGAAGAAGATTTTTAAAGGTTTTCTTATGATAAACTAATAAGCCCAAGGGCGGGGGGGGGGCAATTTTGACCAGGGGAGTCATAATTTGAACAATCTTGGTAGAAGACAATAAGGCAAAGCTACATATCAAATATAAATGATCTGGGCCTTACAGTTTCAGAGAAGAAGAATTTTAAAGGTTTTCCTATGAAAAACTGATAAGCCCAAGGGCAGGGCCATTTTTGGCCCGGGGTCATACTTTGAACAATCTTGGTAGAGGACCATAAGGCAAAGCTATATGTCATATTTTAAAGATCTTGGCCTTACAGTTTCAGAGAAGAAGATTTTTAAAGGTTTTCCTATATAAGTCTCCAAGGGCGGGGCCATTTTTGACCCAGGGGTCATAATTTGTACAATCTAGGTAGAGGACCATAAGGCAAAGCTACATGTCAAATATTTATGATCTAAGCCATACAGTTTCAGAGAAGAAGATTTTCAAAGGTTTTCCTAAGAAAAACTGATAAGCCCCAGGGCGGGGCCATTTTTAGCCCAAGGGTCAAATTTGGAACAATTTTGTACGAAATTCATTAGGTAATGATACATACCAAATATCAAACGTCTGGGCCTTTTGGTTTCTGAGAAGAAGATTTTTAAGGATTTTCTTATGCATTAAAAGTTTTCTATACAGTTATGTTAAAAAATCTGGTCCCATAGCAAGGGGAATAACTCTAGCCAAAACTTTGAACAAGATTTCGTTCCCCCTTGTCACTGATGCTTCTGACAAAGTTTGGTTGAAATCGAGTCAATGGTTTCAGAGGAGATGTTTGAATATGTGAACCGACAAAGGACGACATATGACTGACGGAATGGGATCACAATAGCTCATCCTGAGCCGAAGGCTCAGGTGAGCTAAAAACTTAAATCTTTATTTCTGATTTAAACCCTATGGTGTCAAACTCATTAGAATCCTCTATTTGAGACGATTCTAATAAGTAGTAACATCATAGGATTGGGTACTGAAATGAGTGAGAAAATGTTGGATTTGTTCAGTTTTCTCCCTTACTATCTTGAATCCTGTACCCTATCAAAACACCTACCATTTTCTCTTCATCCTGCACATTGACAAAGGCCTCCAGGTAGTTCTCCCTGCTGGCATTGAACTTGCCTTGTCTATATCTACCACTGGCTATTCCCTTCTGTATCTGGCCCAGTGGCAGGTGCTCCGGGAATTCTACTTTATCTCTCTCTGTCACCTTTAGATTTAAATCAACTTGACTTAATTTATTTATAGCTTACTTTTGCAAAACACATCAGAACTTATGTTTACCAGAAAACGGTGGTTCTTAAGGTTCTTACAGATCAGGGGCCCGTCTTATGAAATGTTGTACGCCAAATATTGTCGTTAGTCAGATTCTAAAATTCTCAATTTTCATTTGTTTCTCCTTCTAATCCAGTTTTGTGAAATTTCTTTGGAATTGCCTTGAGAAGACTATTCCAAAAAGATGTCACAAGACATGATTAGATGGAGAAATATGAAATTAGATGTATTTGAAAGTTTTGAATTTCGACTGTTTTTGTTGTAATACATTTCGTTAAATGGGCCCCATATTGATATGTCATTCCAGTTCTATAGGAAAGTTATGAAAGATACTTGAAAGTTGTTATATCTATACATGTTTTAACATAATTGTACTACATACTATAATGTCTTGACCTTATACAATTTCAAATGTAATTACATCAGTTCAGATCCAGCTTCAACTATATTTTTGACACCGTAATTAACCCATCAACACATAGCCTGTTTCTAGTTTTGATGACAAATGACTACTTAAAGCAGGTTGAAAGTAAGCAGAATGCGCCTTAAGGCGCATTCTGCTTTACTTCCAACCTGTTTTAATTACAAATGAGAAACAGTGTAGATCCTGATAACATTATCTCTGCACTCAAAATCTTGCTTGCAGCTCAGTTTATACTTACCATGCCTGTTCCAACATGAGCCAGCTTATCCAGCAGAGTGCCATTGTCCTGTAAGCCTTTGATGTACTCATGCACTGCAAACAGTAAAACCAGTAAGTACTGAGCAAACAGAAAAGAAACAAGACCTTCAGATGTTACCTTTGCTAACAGCGTTTTTTTCACCCAATTGGGAACGGGTCCGGTACCCCTCAGATTGGGAATTTTTCAAGTCATATTGGGAAAAACGAGTTGTGAAATGATGACAACGCAGAAATGGGGAATTTTAGTTACTAAACCGTTTATAACTGTTTATGATGGTAAACATGGTGTAGAAACTAAATCTACGCTGGATGTATTACTCACAGTAGACGCTGTTGCGGCTGAGACAGAGTTGATGACTTAGTAAAATCCAAAATCTTATCTTATCTATCTCTGGAAACTGCCAATCACGCTCGCGAGTGTTAAAGGCAGTGATCTAGATTCAAGTTTTTCATTATCGTCTTTTTCAAAACAATTCTGTAATACTTTGAATTATTGGCTCATAATTGTTGTAATTGTAGGATTTCTAAATTTTATAAATGATGGTAAACAGAGTCAGACTGGGTTTGTAAACTCTTATCAATTTCGTTAGATTTTGCGATCACGCAACATTACCAGTCTCGATGAAGGGGCTTGTATAAACCTTCGCCCGGACCGTTTCCGAAATTCGGCCGTAATCACTGGTATTGTTTTATACATACTCCAAAAAATGTAAATGGAGTTGCGTAACTTTGCTTACGTTCATATGGATGGTTTGCTATGATTTAAAGGTTAAAGGTAATTTGATAATTGCAAATATGTTTATTTTGATTGGGAACAGGTCCGATAATTGATTTCTTTTGATTGGGAAGGGTCCGGTCGTCAAATTGAGAAGGGTCTGTCTCGAATTGGGAACGGGTCCGTTCCCCGGTACCGTCCAAAGAAGGAAAAAAAACGCTGGCTAAGTTGAAAGTCTGGTACGGTTAAGGTTCTGAACGTCTTGCAGCAACAAATGCTGATGACTTTGTTAATACTACCTATGGGAGTTTCCTATTTTTGTTTTGACCTACATAAAGAGGTTACACTGTAGAAAGTGTTATTACTTCCCATTACAATAGTTTAAATAAATCAAAGGGTTTAAAACAGTAATAAAGATTTTAGTTTTTGAAATACTCTCCTTATCTGGAGCTCTGTTGTAGTCTATACATACCTGTATATGCATGAAGACCACAATCTTTGGCCTTAGTTCTGTTGTCAGCATCGTTAGTTAGCAGCACCACAAGGACCTTGTCACTAATATTCTTCAGGTGATTCTGGTACCACAGTGTTGCTTCTCTGATAGCCCTGTCATTGCGATCATTGGATTTCTCACCGGGACGTCGCTCAACATAAGTATCCCTTTCATAAACAAATACATACAGTCAAATATATAGAAGTCATTTGCCATTGAAAAAAATCAGGTCTTTATTACAGGTGGTAGCTAATAGCAGTATAAAATAATGCAGAAAGTTCCTACAAGATAAAGCAGTAGCCTGTTTCTCACTTCATCTCATAGTTTGTTTTCAGTGCTTAACCCTATACCACATAGCCTTTTTCTAGTTTTAAAGATAGATGATCTTAAAATAGGTTGAAAGTAAAGCAGCTTTACTTTCAACCTGCTTTGAGCTATTATCTGCTACGATATAGAAAATATTTCTAATGATACATATTCATAACTGCATAAATTGAAATTATTTTCTTAGGTGGAGGAATAAAGCAAAGGCATAAAAGGCATATTCATGGGGTAATGGGTTAAGACAGGTCATAGTATGGTCACTAATTATAAATCAATATGCTGATTTTTGAAGCCATCAACATAGTTTGGTACTTTAAATCTTTGCAAGCTAGCAGCGATTACCTTTGCAAACATTTTGGATCCAGATGAGACACCACTTTACGCAGCATCTCATCAAGATTGCCTTTAAGCTTCCATCTGTTAGGATATAGAAAATATTAGCGGAATAAATCATAGGCATAAAAAGGCATATCTATGGGTTATTATACTCACTTGTTGAATTCATTGGCAAAGGAGTAAAAGTGTTTGCCAGGGTTCCCAAGCATGTCCTTAAGTCGCTTGTAAGCAGGTGCACTTCTGTGGCGAACCTATATGGAAGTGTAAATAAACAACCAAATAGAGTTAGACACAATCAACAGTCAAAACATGCATTCTTGTTTAAAGTCAGTACATTCTAAGAAATTGTTCAAAAGAACAAAATAATTATAAATGACAATAAAGTTGATAATGAAAGTAACTAAATGGATAATCCTGACATTTTGAATGCTTGATGATAACTATAGACTTGTATCTTGTATTTATGGTAAGTGACAGCTTAAAACAGGGTGAAGGTAAAGCCTTCCTATAGGAACATTCTGCTCTACTACCAGCCTGATTTAAGCAAAACATCTGTCTTCAATTCTGAAAACAAACAATGTGGTAATAGATTTCACAGGATAGTCTGTATATTTATACTGTGACTATAAATTTTAATGATCTCAAAAAATAGATAAATTCAAAAGGTAGTCAAAGTAAAAGTAATCCATGAATAAAGTACTAAACTCTAGTGTTACAAGTCGGATAGATCTGACTTAGAATATGTAGTAATGTAATGGAACTTAGTATATTGGTAATATGCATTGCATACGCTTTTAAAGGTACTAAGTTTAAATAAAGATTGTGCAGTATTTGCTTGAGTAAGAAAATAAACTGTAGCCATTTCTTTCATTTAATTTCTGAAAATAAATGGCCATGGTATAACTATAAGTAAAAAAAGATTTGGTGTAGATATAATAAATAACACAATTCAGTGACCTCAAAACCCCATCTTGTCGGAAATCAAATTTATTTGAATCTCTCTAACAATTATTAGTTATCAATTGAAGTGCATGTATTCTTTGAGCATAATTTTTATTCTTTGAGGTTTATTCTGATGATCCTGCCTTTTTATTAATAATCTTACCTCATCCAGAACTGTTTGTAAAATAACAGTATTTTGAATCAGAATGTCTTCTAATACATCAATCTGAAAAGAAAGTTGAATAAAATATTTTACATAATACATGTAGTAAGCCATTTACCAAACATTTCCAAATTCAGTATGCCCATTTGTCCAATTTTAACCCTTTACTCCATGAATTAAATACACCTTTTCATGCATTAACCCTTAGCCCGCCAAATAAATTGGCGTCTGCTATATTTCTCGTCTGCTTCAAGTTTCAAAGTGCTTCAAAGTTGCTCAAAATTGCTGAAAATGTTGTCCGAGTGTCAAACAGCTTGGATCCGGATGAGACGCCGAGTTACTCGGCGTCTCATCCAGATCCAAGCTGTTTGCATATGGAGCTATAGTATACCTTACCTACGTACGCTCCTTCTTTATCTTTGTACAAGCTACCGGTCACTATTATACGATAGTGCCCGGTAATAGTGACCGCTAAGAAATGTTGACGTCATATGACGTTGCTGCTGATGAACCGCTCGTTACTTGCTTGTTTACTTTTAGCGTCACAACCGAATTAATCTATAAAGACGGGGAGCTTTAGGGGCCACTTACGTCTCTCTAAATTTATTATAATTTTTTAAAAATTTACAACGGAATAAACTTAATTTTTTGCAATTTTGTAAAATATAGTATTTTCGGTTTTTAACAGACAGCGTACATGTTTTTACTTTCAAATAATAAGAACAGAATAAAAAAAATACAATGTTTGATTAAAATAGATAAATAATGCTAAATTTGAGTTAAAGGAAGGTAAAAAAAAACCAGCATATTTTCTTGTCTGAGGCTTCCCAGAAGTTTGTAGTTTCAGATAACGAGTTTAATTTCAAAATTTATTAACCACTATCTAGATCTAATGTTAGATAGTATTTACCTCACTATACCCACATACAAATGTTTTTTATAGATCTATTGAACAGCCGCTTCTGGTTCAGTACTGGTAGTTAAAAGCAGCACTGATAGTTAAAGCAGTACTGGTAGTTAAAGCAGTACTGGTAGTTAAAAGCAGTGCGTAATTAGCCTAAGAAGATAAAAAAAAGTCAAGCCATGCTGTGATCATAATGAGCAACTGTTTTGTTTCCTGTTAGAATTAAATCTAGATCTACATTTGAGTGTTTTAACTGTAATGATTTGTTCTACATGTATGAACATGTTGAATAAAATTGCAGTAGTTAAATTATCCCGATTTTGTTATATGTATGATGCGCCGATCCCTTTCATAAACAATATCTACTTGCCTTTATCAATTTTCAAACAAAACAACTCAAAACTCTTTAAATATTTTTAGAAAAAATAACTATTATTTACTTTTGATACAATTGTTCTATTAGAAGTTGTTTTGTCATTTTGTTTTTATAGCATTATCTCCAAAATTCATTAAGAAAAGTGAAACAATCAGGTAAGAGTAAATTAAAGGGAGGTAATAGCGGAACGTCATTAGATACTGCTGAAAACAGTTTTGATCCAAATCAGATGTGCGGTATACTATAAGAAATAGTACAGCCCACTTCGGGCCTCCTTGCATTATAGTGACCTCCCAGTCAGCCCCAAAATAGTTTACGGCCCTCAGCCTTCGGGCCGTAAACTATTTTGGGGCTGACTGGTCGGTCACTATAATGCAAGGAGGCCCTCAGCGGGCTGTACTATTTCTTATATAGTCGTGAGTGGCAGGCTAAGGGTTAACCCATTACTCCATGGGTATTAGGTACACATTTTTAATTTAACGTATTAATTCATTTCTTTACTGAAGAAAAATAGTTCCAATTTAAATAGTCATAAACATGTATCATAAAAAATATTTTATATACTCTAGCAGATGGTATCTTAAAGCAGGCTGAAAGTAAGGCAAAATATGCCTTGATGCACATTCTGCTTTACTTTCAACTTGCTTTAAGTAGTCACTTATCTTCAATACTAGAACACACTAGGGGTGTAACAATACAGTGAAAACTGTATTGCAATATATTGCAATACAGAGGAACCGTATTGTTATATATTGCAATATATTGTTACACCCTCTACTATTAGGGTCAAGACAGCTTGGGGCAAATTCAGAGAACTCCTGCCCATCCTGACATCTAGAGCCATCCCTGCTGCCTCGAGGGGGAAAGTCTATGACAGCTGCATCAGAAGTGTCATGTTGTATGGTAGTGAATGTTGGGCACTCACCCAGTCGTCACTCGCAAGACTCCGCCGGAATGATAGGGCCATGATCAGATGGATCTGCCACATTAAAATCCAACCGCTGGACGTTATCCTTAGAGCGAACAGACTACGTTGGTTTGGACATGTGGAAAGGAGCAGTGGACCAATCAACACATGCAGAGATATGAAAGTGGCCAGTCAGAAGAAAACCTGACGCCCTAAGAAGACCTGGAGAGAAACCATCAGGCAAGACCGCATAAAGTGGCAGATGGTGAAGGTGGACCCCCACGACCGTGACCTCTGGAGACGATGTATAAAGACCGCCAGTCAATGTCGAACCCCTGACGAAGGGAACACAGACGCTAAACTAGGATAGTGAGTGTGAGTGACCCTACTGGCTAGAACATGCTATGGGGTAACGGTGTGGTAGGTTAAACTCATGCCTCCACAGAAGTTAAATGTGCAACTTAAGAAATATTGTATTTACATAGCAGATAGTAGCTTAATTTAAAACAAACTGAGGGTAAAGCGTAAGTGTGCAGGGCCTTAGTGTGCCTTAAAGACATTTCCTGACCTACTTTCAGTGGTAACAACAAACCAGGTATACATGCAGCCATACATGTGCAAGTTGTGCCCTATCTGCTATCTTGTCTGGGGATATACTCATCCAAGCGTTTCATGTGAGGCCCCTACCTTAAATTTATTAGTTTGGTTAGTAAAACCCATTGAAAAAACCCTCAAGTGTGAGTATGTGAGGGCCTCTCTAAACAACATAAGATTAGTGACATTGGCTTTGCACACTTTACTACTACTGTACAGTTACTTTCATGCCTATTGAGAAAAATGGGGGGAGGGGTTGTTAGTCCATCAAAGGACTGAGGAAATGTCTTTAAGGTGCATTCTGCTTTCATTTCATTTAACCTGCTTGGTCACCATTATTCAAAATCAGGAGACAGGCCCGTTTTAGGCTATGGAGTAATAACAAAATTAATATAAAATGTTTCTGGAAGCTATAAAACAGTTGCTGTAAACTATTCTCTTGATGAATGTTCATAATCAGATAGACATCTAATGATCTATCATCAGAACTATTTCACTATGACTGTTTAATAAAATAAGATTTACTTCCCCCAGAAAGAGTGCAAACCAGAGTTTTCCTGAAGAACAAATATGTGCATTTTGGCGCAATATTTGGCTAAATGACTTATAACTAAATCTATTAGATCTACATCTCAACGGACACACATCCTAATGTTCTGGACGTTTACAACTAGGTACAAAACTGAAGTCCGAAGCACGAAAAGCTTTCATATGAAGATATAGATGTACACCCTGAATCATCTCCCTTCCAAATTTATGTACAAAGTTTTAGGTCGAATCGTGTGTTGAGCCAATATTCCAATGTGCATGTAACACACATCACTGGTTCTAGTGGTTAAAGAATTTGTGTTAAAGGCTTACGTTAGCAATTTTAACATCCCAATATGTCACAATCGAAGCTGACATTTTATTAACAATACAACTTTTAAGTATCAATAGATTAGAATGGTAACAAAATGCATCTGAAGGAGTGCACAATTAGCCAGATTTAACTCTTTGTCTGCTGGTCGCAACTTCAGGATCTTTTGCAAAAAATTTGGATCCAGATCAGACGCTGCGTAATGCGGGCTCTGATCTGGATCCAAACTGTTTGACACTCGTCATTAGGTTTTAATTACTCAAATGGATAAATAACAAATTTTGCAGACGACAATTTCAAGCAGAGGACATTATAGCAGGTTAAGGATTAAAACGATTTTAAGTGGTCAGATTTTAGAGTCAAATTTAATCTATACAAAAGCGCAGTGGCTATGTTTACGACGAGTCGTAAACATAACCGAGATTCTATTTTTACATCAAAAATAATTTCCGGTCGTGCTTGCGCACAAAATATTTTTTTGCAGAAATTTAAACACTGACATAAAAATAACAACCGTCGTAAAGATCGTCGTAACTATAAGTAATGGTTTTGAGGGGTAAAAAGTAGAAAAAAACACTGACGTAAAAATAACAAACGTTGTAAAGATAACCACGCGCCTCGGAACGCACATATTACATATTTTGTAATAATATAAACGCAGTGGCTATGTTTACGACGAGTCGTAAAAATAGCACAAATTCTATGTTTACGGCAAAAAATATTTCCGGTCACGCATGCGCACATGTTAATGTTTCTGACTTAGTAAAAACACTGTCGTAAAAATAAACGCGACCGTCGTAACTTTAAGTATTGACTAATTTTGACGAAAAAGTTTAAAGATTCATATTAAACTTCCTTACGAATGTAGTGTTCTCAGATTATTTTATTATAACTTTATCAACTAGACACGCATAAAGTACATGCCTTTCATTTGTTGACTGTGTAGGAGTCTCTGAGTATACTCCGACACGGAATTGAGTTAAATCAAGACCTATGAAAACCGATGTATTAGTCTAAAAAAGACTTTATGGTGAAACAACTGCATAATTATACCGCTGATCTAATAAGCCTCGGTAAAAACTTTTATACACACTGATCATCGCGGTGCGATGTGCATATATACTTTATAACAAGTGTCCGTCAGTGATGCGGACTTGATTGACAGTTGATTGTAAACAAATGCCTCCCATAATCCGATAATTAGCCAATTAGCGAACGCCGCCAGCCTAGGGTGAAATAATTTTATATGACTGTTGTGATTGGCATCGACTTATTTGCAATATCGTAACTGTACGTATTAATTAATGCCGAATATAGTCTATTTAGACCTTTGTCTCGAGCACGAATGAAGAACGACGGGTGTACTTCCTCCGTGTCTCGAGTTAATTACGGCATCGCAGCTTGCATCGACTGAGAACAATGTCACTCTAGTTTGCTTTAACCTCTTTACAGTGATTTAATAGGCGAAAGTAATGTCACAGACATTCATGTATCTATATATATCTGGTTAGGTAGAATGCTACAGAAGCATTCTGGTTCTCTTTCCGACTGCTTTATGCATCAATATATACACGGAATACATGCAGAATTTACTCCGTGATATATATAAAAGATATGTTGACCAATGCAAAATGGTTTACCCGCATGATGGCCACATCACAATTGAATTAGTTATGTAATGTGTACCAGGCCAACGGTATATATATACACGCCCCGCCGGTCACCCATCCAGGTACTAACTGTGCAGAGCGTTGCTTAACTTCGCAACCTAGACAAACACTTAAACAATCTGGCTATAAAAGCCGGCTTCCACAGTCTGAGTCAGACTGTAGAAGTGTTTATATACCGTCCATTTCCGTCACAGTTATTTTTACGCCACTGTCAAGATCATTCCGTGAACAAGTTACTAACTATCTCCTACACAGTCAACAATGGCGTGAAAATGCATTTCTACTTGGTAAATTCTTTTAAAAAAGTAATTTTAGAACACAACAATTATAAGGAAGTTGGCTTGCGAATTTTTAAACCTTTTGTTCGACCAGGAACGTAGATTATCATGTTTCTCATCAATATTTTTTCTAACACGTTCTATAGAACGTTTCCAGATTGCGAAGTTAAGCAACGTCCTGTGCGGTTAGTACCTGGATGGGTGACCGACAGGCTTTACTGTCCGCCCGGTACACGTTACAATATATTTACACAGATAAGATATACAACCATAAAATAAATTATTATATTATCTACATGATTGCAGACAAAATTTGTAATTATCTCAATAGCAACATCAATTTAACACGAAATAAGCTACTCTTCGTGTATAATAACAAATTACCGATCAGGCGGACCGGGAAATGCCGCCATTTTGTTAACACTGAATTAGCATGATTATGGGCATTTTGCAAAGACAACAACTTCTTTTAAACACAGTACACGGTGAATACAAAAAGTACATGCCACCCTTTATTCTTTTATATATCAGTACACTATGTGATCTTTTCAATCGAGCCTGCAGTTTGGTCACCACAACTTGAATAAAAGTACCTATAACTACTAAATCGAACAAAAACGAGGGATTTTTTGCAAATATGACCAACTTTGCAGGGACTAAAAAATTTACTTCAAACATATTAAAGAATAAAAATATATACAGCACGCCACCATTTTATGTTTTATCTGTAAATGCTGCGTGTAATTTACCCCCAACTTAGCTCGTGTTAGAAGTTTATACTGTCATACAATACAACACAAAAGCTTAACCGCGACACGCGTACGAGTAAGATCTCGAGAGACACGTTATTTTGCGAGACTCAAATCCCTCTAATCTACGTTCCTGGTTCGACAAAGCCAATTCTTATTGTTACGACGATCGTGATTGTTATGTTTACGACAGTGTTTCTATTATGACAAAATATGTAATATGTGCGCTTATAGTTACGGCGCTCGTGGTTATCTTTACGACGGTTGTTATTTTTACGTCAGTGTTTTTTTTTTATCTTTATCCCTCTAAACCATTACTTATAGTTACGACGATCTTGGTATTATCTTTACGATGGTTGTTATTTTTACGTCAGTGTTTTAAATTTTGGCCAAAAAATAATATGTGCGCATGCGCGACCGGAAACTATTTTTGACGTAAAAATAGAATCTCAGTTATGTTTACGACTCGTCGTAAACATAGCCACTGCGTATCTAAAAATGTAGCGGCAAGAGGCTTACCCCCCCAAAACGGCAACACCCGCTTATCTACCGCGGCGAAAGGGGAGACAGAGATAAATCGATAAACTACCCGATTAGATAGGGAGATACCAATCCCTCTATGTACGTTCCTGGTTTGACCCGGCCGGGGATTGAACCCGCAACCTCCCGCACTGCAAGCGGACGCTCTCCCGCTGAGCTATAAAATAGCCACTGCGATACAAAAGTGCTGTTTTTTAAGTCGCACATTTTATTTTATCGTACCTGGTGAAGAACTACATTGGTGTCTGGAAGTATATAGTGTGGCTGTGAAATGATGTTACTCTTGTTCTCTGGAATATTTTCCAGCGGTGGTCCTTTGGGCCCGTGGTCGCAAGATTCACATAAATCTGAGCCACAAGAGATGTCATCCCTCAAATAATGTTCTCTCACAATCTTTAAAATACTTCCTTTCTTTGTCTTCTTCAAGAAGACTTTGTTTGTTAACATTTTCCGTACAAAAGCAGAATGTTTTCAGTTTTGTAAATCACAAAATCTTCACACGTGAAAAATTACCGGAAGTAAATAAAGTTCAAATCATTGCAAAGAAACGCTTGAGGGTATGGATAAAACACGGATGATTCCGGTCCAAACGGCGCTGAGTCAAAACGGTCTGGATCAAATTTAATGTATATGGCTATATTACTAACGTTCAATAAAGTTAAAATGTCAATGAAAGAATTAATTAGTTGTTCATTTGAAACTTAAAAATGCTACGTATATCATTGTTAACACTCAGTCTCTAGCAACTAGAGTCTTCAATTGATATTGATTACACCCAATGTATATAAACTTGTATTTTTAAGTTCTTGAAGGAGTGCAAATATTGTTGAAATCAGATCATTGTGGCAATAAATATCTTCTCTAGATGCACCTAGAAATTCTAGAAAACGCTTTATTTCAGTATTGTTTACGCTCTAGTAAATTGTCAAGTATTTTAGTAAGTGGTGTTGATACTAGACGAAACGTTAGTTAACTTTGTTACGGACGGACGAACATGACAATCATTAAATGCATCCGCATCTATAGATGCCGTAGACATAAAAAAACCTGGATCGATTTTCAGTGTTAAAGAAGACCCTGTTGATATTATCGACGTTTAAAAAAGATCCTTGATCAATTCACGGAGTAGACTCTACTCCGTGATCGATTCTTTACACAGGGTCGAAACTTCATGTAACATCGGTCGGACGTAAAGTCTAGCAACAGCTTTACATGTGTACGGTCATACTTTTATTGTCCAAAGATGTTTCAAAAGACGTTCAACAAATGTATATATTAACAATTATCGTCCTAAAGAATGTTTGAGATGAAAGAACAATATGGTAAAGTACATGTATTGCACAGGGTATACATGTGGAATTGATTATTGACATGTACATATGAGCCGTGCTATGATAAAAACTGACTTATTGCAAATGCAAACCATGGAATTAAACACTGACTTCTGTATATTTCCTTGTGCAAACAGTGTAGATCAAGGCCAGTTGCCATGTCAATAACGCGGCGGTTGGCTTTGGTCTACACTGTTTGACACACACAGGCATCTAAGCATTTTATGTAATTGTATTATTATATATATGGTATTTGGCAGCGATATATCAAACTCAGAAAGAGCCTGTGATGACAACGGTGTTTGGTCTGTACAATGTAGCAATGCAATAAGGCTGCTTTCCTCATGGCACGGCTCATAAATATGTACAATGCCCACAGGGCTGCCATAAGTTGACATAAAAAATCCTAAGATTTCCAAATTTGCATTTTTCAAGTGCGATTTTACGAATCGTACCTTTACCCCATAGCCTTTTTCTTGTTTTGTTGACATGCGACTACTTAAAGCAGACTGTAAGTAAAGCAGAATGCGCCTTAAGGCGCATTCTACTTTACTTTCAGTCTGCTTTAAGCTACCATGAACTGGGGGAAAATCCGGAGATTTAGGAAAAATCCGGAGAAATGGCAGCCCTGTGCCCAAGAAAATAAACGGATTGCTAGGTTACAGTGGAAAATACGTTGTACTCGCCCATTAATACGAAACCAAACGCAAACGCAATGTAATAAAATGCAACTAACGACAGGCCATTGAAATTGTTATCCGAGGGGCAAATAGTTTGTAGCCTGGTCAGATGCGGATCACCCGGTGTCTGATCTAGCTCCAAATTGTTTGCAATGGACATTGGTGTTTTATGACAAACGCGTTTATTGGGGGGAAACAATACATGCAGTGGAGAATCTGTTATTCTTTCCCGTTTAAACGCAAACGTAGGCAAACGCAAAGCACTAAAACGTAGAAAAGTACAACATTTGGACAATTCATCTTTATCTTGGTGGCAAACAGTTTTGAGCCTGATCAGACGCCGGGTTACCCGGCGTCTGATCTGGCTCCAAACTGTTTGCAGTGAAAATAATAGTTTTAGCGTAAACGCGTTTATTGGGAAAGAATAACGTTTTCTCCACTGTACTTCCCAACTAGTACATAGCGACCGTTGATTGTGTTTGCGATAGCTATTTGGGTTGTCCCAATTTTCTTATTTATTAGTTTTATGGGTTTGCCTCATAGTCACAGATTTTAAGTGTTCATATACTGGCCATGGTAATCAAATCACTGAAGGACATTTAACATATTAAAACAAATTCTTGAAATAATGCTTGTATGTATGCATACCCTCTGACAGCCATATCTATAGAGTTTTAGGCTAAATGTGTTTGTCAATCTACTCCACGCATTTCTGCCTAGTGTCTGCTACAGAAGACACTGACAAAGTGTAGACCTTGATGAGAGGTCGCATGCCGCGGCATCTCACCAGGGGCCCGTTTCATAAAACTTCGTACGACAAATGTTGTCGTAAGTCATATTATAAAAGTCTTAATTATTATTTATTTCTCCATCTAATCCTGTCTTGTGGATTCCAAAGAGATGTCACAAGACAGGATTAGATGGAGAAATCAGAAATTAAATGTATTTTAAAGTTTTGATTTACGACCGTTTTTGACGTACGAATTTTTATGAAACGGGCCCAGAGCCTGTACTGTTTGCTATTTCGTGTGAAATATTCTGGGGCCTGTTTCATAAAACTTCGTACGACAAATGTTGTCGTAAGTCAGATTGTAAAATTCTTAATTATTATTTATTTCTCCATCTAATCCTTTCTTGTGACATCTTTTTGGAATCGTCTTGAAAAGACGATTCCAAAGAGATGTCACAAGACAGGATTAGACAGAGAAATCAGAAATTAAATGGATTTTAAAGTTTTGACTTACGATCGTTTTTGTCGTACGAAGTTTTATGAAACGGGCCCCTGCTGTATAGACAAACAATGCAGTGTCGATTACTCTGTATACATTATTTTTACAATGAAATATTACAGCAAGCACACAGGGCGAGTTCAATACAACATACAGGCGTAATGGGTTCAAAAGGGGTGAACATCTGAAAATCAAGTAACTTTATTAGAGAGACACAACTTATGATTAGTAATATTCTTAGAATGTTAAATTAATATATAGTTGTATGTTTACATTCTTTTCGGAATTTATTATGGAAACAGTAAACCTTTATTGTTTTATAGAAAGTTTAGGAACCTTTGTAGGTTTTTTTTCAGTAGAAAGCAATAGAAATCTTTGTATATTAATGCACACAGTGTGAAATAATGTCCTATACATATTGACCAACGTTTCAGCTACTATGACTTGAGATGTTTTTGGAAATGCTTAAAACGTTTTGTCCATAAAAACCCTGTGTTGCGATCTCTTTGAGACAATTGTAATGAATTGTGACTACATGTAGATCTTAATGTATTATGCGGATACTTTTAGACGTGGCGGACACATATTTGAAGATATAATTATTTCATATGGAATCGGACCCTGTAAATACTTTAACACATTAGTCTCTAATAACGAGTATAAGTGTCGTTTATAAATAGTGTACAACTATGAATAGTAGACGTATCCTCTACGAACAAACAGTGAAGACCCATATCAGAAGGCATGAAAAATTCTTCTGATCATGGCCTGTCCTAATTGTTATTTTTAAATATATATAGTAAAGCAACACTAAATAGTCAGAAATGGACTAGACCTAAATGGAAACTCGAATTGTCCATTTAAAGTTTTAAGGGGAAGGGGTGAGCTAAATAGGTAGTTTAACCCTTTGAACCCTAGTCCCGCCTATAGGCGTCCTTTTCAAACAGTGTATATGTGAGTAGTTTACTTGTCCTGGGCAAACAATGAAGAGCCAGATCAGAGGGCTCCGAAAGGAGCCCTCTGATCAGGGTCTTCACTGTTTGTCATAATACCAATTATTGACAAAAACAACCCTTAAAAGTCAGAAGTGGACTAGACTAAAATGGAAACTGGAATTGTCCATTTAAAGTTTCAGGGAGGAAAGAGTTAAGGGGTTAAAACGTACATTGTACGTCATTTTTTGAAAATAAATAACACTAGAACGTAATTTCTAACGCTTAGATTTTCTACTTTTTATTGCATTGGGTTTATTTCTTTTAAAAATAAATAAATCAACAGTTTTCCCTCAAGATTTATGTTGTTTACCACTCGCTAGAATATTATCTTTAAGAGTCAAGACGATTCTAATGAGAAGTTACAACATATAATTCGGTGGAAACGTAAATTTGGAAAAATGATAACAAAGTAACATGTTACCCTTTCCCTGCCATGCGAGCCGTAAAGCACTTACAATTGCAAACTGTGAGTTTTTATCTTAATCAGACGCCGCGCAATGCGGATGCAGGCCCTATATATAATATAAAGCAGTTAAGTTGAGTTTGAGATCATTTAGAAGCCTTTGATTGGTCAGATTTGAGCATATGCTCAAATCTGACCAATATAAAGCTTGAGAACGACCTCAGACTCAACTCAAACGCTTGATCTAAACGGTTTGATACTCATAGCAATGTTTCGTAAAAGAAATACATAAACATGAACAAATATAAATAAAAGCAGACGACAACTTTCAGCAGGCGATTTCACGGCACTGACACCGACAGTGTTAGACGGGTTATTACGTAATTACAGCAGGGAAAGGGTTAACCAAATAGCTTTCAAATCATTGTACAAATTTAACCCTTTCGCTCTAAATGACGCTTAAAAAGCGCGTTTGCAAAAAGTTTGAATCATGATCAGACGCCGCGAAACGCGGCGTCTGATCATGATTCAAACTGTTTGGCACTCGTTTTGAAATTTCTTCAGTCATACTGCCTTTTTCTTTAACTTTGAAACGACATTGCAGACAACAAAATTGAAGCAGACGACAAAGAAACGGTGAGGGGATAAATATCTCACGAAACAGCTTGTAGTGAAAAGGGTAAAACACACAGGTCCTAGAGTAGTCTTGTATAGTTAATCATGTTGACAGTCAAAGTAGCTACAATGCACAGTTCTGTCGGTCCATGTACCCTTCAAAATACTCAAACGTAGCCTGGAACAAAAAGTTACTGTTTTTGTATATATGAATGTTAATCCTCTCTTTGTTATCTGTTTGTTCCCAGGCATAAACATCTAATATGTCACCGTCATAGCTCTCTTTGGCATAAAGTAGTTCCATTTGTTTCAGTCCTTTTCTGTCAAAATCATCGAAATGCTCGAACTTTCCCTGTTTTGAAAGGTGCGCCACTGCATCACTGGCGAATTTGACGTAGCTGCTCCAGTTCGCATGGTTGTTATGGTCAACCTCACTTCTCATCACCGTTATTTTAAAGGGGTCTAGACCAGCCGGTGCCGTTTGCTTTTCATATTTTAACGACTGACATTTCTCCGAGTGTTTGACATATTTCTCTTTCCACCAATCAGGAAGAGGCGTTGGTCTCCTTGTGGCCTTGTCAATGCCGACACATTGGATAGTGTTACTGAAGAGCTGTTCGCCTCCTTCCGTTGCAAATTTCGCAACAGAACCGAAGGAGGTATTACCAATGAAACCGCCTTTGAATGTGACGTTCACAGGACTTTTTGGTGTTGATATATCGAACATTATTGGCTTGAACTCGAACAGCGCTGCCACCATGAATGTAAAAATGTCTGACGTCATCTTGTCAAAGTCCCTGAACGTTCTTCCGGTGTCGTCAAGGGGGTCATGGTGGGCGAAATGTCTTGTAGATTCAACAAACTTCATTATCTGCCAGGGATTGGGAAAACTACCTGGAATATGCAGAAAATTGGTGTAGAAGAAAGATGCATGTTTACTGTTTCGAAGACGGTATTATTTCCCAAAATGAGGAAATTAGTTAGATTTATGTCATATTCAAGCCGTGACTCGGTGCTAGATCAGGTTGCAAAATGCTTGCCACTCTGATTAGAATAAATGATCTGTATTTTCCTAAATAATGATTTTTTTCAACTGATTTACACGAACTATGAAGGATACCACTGCTTCAGTTAAGAGAGAAAAAGAGATGTCTAACATTGACTCCTTAATAACTGTACAAAACCTAGTGTGTGACTGCTCCTTAGGGTCGTCTCAAGTCCAAACCATATGGTGTAACTTCTTGTTAGAATCGTCTCTTAGTGACTATTCTAACAATTAGTTAGGCCATAGGGCATGGTGCAGACACAACGATTTTCGAACAATTTCGCCCCTTACTTGAACCAGCTATTTACTCGGCTACAGTGGAGAATCTGTTATTCTTTCCCGTTTAAACGCAAACGTACGCAAACGCAAAGCACTAAAGCGTAGAAAAGGACAACTTTTGGACAATTCTGATAATTCAGGTTTATCTTGGTGGCAAACAGTTTGGAGCCAGATCAGACGCCGGGTTACCCGGCGTCTGATCTGGCTCCAAACTGTTTGCAATTGAAATAATAGTTTTAGCGTAAACGCGTTTATTGGAAAAGAATAACACATTCTCTACTGTAACGTTTTGAAAATTCAATCAACATTTCAAATAAGAACGGAACCCTTTGATCAGGGTATGCACAGTGTGCCATTTTTCAATAAATTGTTTAAATCACATCTTAAAATGTAAAACGGACTAAATCTAATTGGAAACTGGGATAGTCAATGTCAAGTCTTAGGGCTGAATGAGTTAATTCACATAGTTCTATTGTGTATATACAGTGGAGAATGTGTTATTCTTTCCCAATAAACGCGTTTACGCTAAAACTATTATTTGCAGTGCAAACAGTTTGGAGCCAGATCAGACACCGGGTAACCCGGCGTCTGAACAGGCTCCAAAGTGTTTGCCACCAAGATAAACATGAAATATCAGAATTGTTCAAAAGTTGTTCTTTTCTACGTTTTATTGCTTTGCGTTTGCGTACGTTTGCGTTTAAACGGGAAAGAATAACAGATTCTCCACTGTAGTGTTCATAAGATAATAACCAAAATGTCTTAACGTAATATCTGTTCACTCGACCACAAAAACAATTGACATGAACATCATTATGTAAACATGTACACGTAATCTTTATTGTGCTACATGTTATCTAATTGGTTATTAACGTTATTGTATTCTAAAAACATGATTTCATTGGTCATTTTGAACAAACAGTTTGTCTTCAAATTACAGTAAATCTTGTGTTAAGCGGCCGCTAAAAAGAAGAGTGAATCAGTCGTCTTACATGTAACTGCTTAATGCGGGATGAAATTAATACAGACAATACATACAGTGGAGAATCTGTTATTCTTTCCCGTTTAAACGCAAACGTACGCAAACGCAAAACACTAAAACGTAGAAAAGTACAACTTTTTGACAATTCTGATAATTCATGTTTATCTTGGTAGTAAACAGTTTGGAGCCTGATCAGACGCCGTGTTACCCGGCGTCTGATCTGGCTCCAAACTGTTTGCACTGCAAATAATAGTTTTAGCGTAAACGCGTTTATTGGGAAAGAATAACGTTTTCTCCACTGTAGACAGTTACAATGTACTGTCTGCACTTCTTTTGTTCTGTATTGAGAAATAAGATGTATACAAAGATCTATAATTCATGCCACTCCAGTCGTCGATATTGTTTATTTGTTGTGCTTCGGATCAAGGATACAAACTGTTTAATTCTCGTGTTTTAATCCTTCAGACAGACATAAACTTTAAACGAAACCATATCTTGCAGACGCAATTTAACCCATTTTATGCTGCATTTATCACATTGACTATTCTATTTCACATTTTATGCTGCATTTATCACATTTACTATTCTATTTCACATTTAGAATTTCATTCAGAAAATAGTGAAATAAACAACAACCGCAAAGAACCTGATCATGCAGAGGGATCTTTAAGGAGACGATATCTGATCAGGGTCTACACAGTTCGTTGTGTAAAATACACATAAACAGATCTCCAGCATCAAAATGTTAATTAAAAGAATGGTGGACTCTCGGTAGTGTGCATGACAGTTTGTTACTGTAAGAAGCACAATTGTATACATATAGATATCCGAGCACAACATACAGAATACGTTGTTCTTTCCCTTTAACCGCAAACGAAACATAATCACAGTTCAATAAAATATAGAAAAACACGCTGTTTTAAAATACAAAATCTAAAGAGTTATTTTACTATGGTAGCAAACAGTTTGGACCCAGCGTCTGATCTGGATCCAAACTGTTTAGGTCTAGCATAAAGGCGTTTGTCGGGAAAGTATTAACCTCTCCTCCACTGCATCCTGCAAAGGAAATGAATTTCCTCCATAGAAGCGTCTTTTAGCACTTTCAATTAATTCATGCAATGAACATGAACCATATGGAATATTTACTATATACAGTAAAACCCCTCTAAACCGGAACCTCTAAATACCGGAATCCTCTCTAAACCGGACAAAAGCTTTGGTCCCGTTTCCAATCCTTTTTTATTTTTACCCATCACACAATCAACACGCCTTATTACGTCTTTGTTTTTTTCTTACACTGAAGAAAATAATTTGTACATTCTAGCAGATGATAGCTTAAAACAGGTTGAAAGTAAAGCAGAATGCGCTTAAGGCGCATTCTACTTTACTTTCAACCTGCTTTAAGTGGTCAGCTATCTTCCATACTAAAAATAAGTTAAAACCCCTCTAAACCGGAAACCCCTTTAAACCGGACATTTTTGTTGTCCCCAGACATGTCCGGTTTAGAGAGGTTTCACTGTACATTTATATCCTCTCAGATTATACCTTAAAGCAGACTGGAAGTAAAACAGAATGCGCATTCATACTTTTAGTCAGCTTTAGTGGTCACCTGTCTTCAAAACAATACGTAGGCTATTGGGAAAAGGGTTAACTTAAGCAACCTATGTTAACTTTGGTAAATGTTACAACATTATTTGTACTTGTCACACCGTGTAACAATACATGTAATGAAAACAGGATACAGGATTTTCCTCATGACTTGTATACGGTAAATTCACCATACAGAGGCCACACATCTAAAATGGAATAGACCAAACTTCCGATTTATATACTCATGCATATTTACAATCAGAAATAAATTCTATGTGCTAGCAGATGGTAGCTTAAAAATACTAAAAGTATTTGATTAAGACGCATTCTGCTTACTTCTAACCTAGCTTTAAATGGTCACTTGTATTAAAAATAACAACATGCTATGAGCGTATGAGTTACGGTTAGTCAAAAAGACGAAACCTTAACTCAAACGGTTTATAATAATATAAATATTCTCATCAAACACCGATTTTTTTCGGTGTATGATCTGGTATCAAACTGTTTGAAAAAGCCATTTAAGTTGCTCTTACCAGAATAAGATTTACAATTTATACATTTTTCCCGAAACTTTCAGCAAATTACAATATGCATTAACCCAATTGAAGCCTATTACATGAAACGACTATACTCGTAATATACAGTGGAGAATCTGTTATTCTTTCCCGTTTAAACGCAAACGTACGCAAACGCAAAACACTAAAACGCAGAAAAGTACAACTTTTTGACAATTCTGATAATTCATGTTTATCTTGGTGGCAAACAGTTTGGAGCCTGATCAGACGCCGGGTTACCCGGCGTCTGATCTGGCTCCAAACTGTTTGCAGTGAAAATAGTAGTTTTAGCGTAAACGCGTTTATTGGGAAAGAATAACAGATTCTCCACTGTACATGAAACGACTATACTCGTAATATACAAATAGAGTACCGAATAAGACTACATGTACATTATGTCCTATATACAAACAGTCTTAGACCTAGCTCAGACGGTTCCTAAAGAGACTCTCTGATAAGGGTCCACACTGATTGTCATTAGGAAATATATTGTAAAAATCAACCCTAAAAATGAAACAAATAGTGGAATTAGACTCAATCAGAAACTAAAATTATCCTTGTCTAGTTTCAGGGGTGATCGAGTTAATTAAAATCGTTTCAATAAGAGTGATGTCATACTTTTGGCGTCGAAGTCCGAGTGTGTTAGACCAGGGGTTTGGACTAATGCATAGTCTTCTACTTCATCCACTGTCAGTGTGTAGCCCATGGCCTTGAGTTGGCGGAGTTTGGCATGTCTGGAATTAACAATGTTGAATAACGACAAAATAGGGTTAACTCATACTGTTTATATTATATCCCCGTTTAAATACCACAATGGGCGATACAAAGTCCCAAACTTTAACTCATTCTACACTGTGTATGCCTGGATATTGCAGGAACTCTCCGTATGCGATTGGTAGAAGATTTGTGAGAAAAAAACCTACAAATGAAGCAGACTAAAATTTACTTTGCACTAAAATAATAAGAGCTCAACAGTCTTAGTTCAATACAGTGTTTTTTAATTTAATTTCTTGTTATATATGTGTAGACCGGTGTTTATTAGAGGAGTGAAGAGTATTATAGATATGGTAGATTATACAGATCAAGAAATACTCGTATTTAAAATCTTAACCGGTACATGATACGTTTCCACTACTTTTAAAATCGTCTCTTTCAGACGATTCTAATGAGTAATAACCACATTGAGTTTGATGATGGCGAGATAAAAGAGAAAGTGCTGGATATTTAAGCCTACTCTCTATTATTACAATATTTTACTAACCTCTGCTCAGTCTGTTTTGATGCGTTCTCCATCCTTGCCTATTTTAAACTGTCCAAACAGTTTCGTTTTAAGCGTATTTATAACTGTTTGTGTACTTCTTGGTATGGCTGTTCGTTAATGTAGCGCTCCACTTGTTTCGGTCTCGTTCGATTTCACGGATGTACAGGAACACCTCGATAAATTCACTCATATGCAAGAAGGCTTGTGCCTGATATTCAAGATTAACCCATTTGAAATCAAGATGAAAATAACGTGGAAAGCTCCGAAAGGATTTCTCTGTATCGTTTTCGTTCTGCTTTAAGCAGCCGCCTATCTTGAAAACCAACAAAGGATGGTTTTTTGTTGCCGTAATCTAGGTGTCTCGCGGATGTACTTTATAACCATCTGACTGCCGATCTATCGACTTCACTGGTTTCGCGAATCGTTTGGATCCAGATCAGACGCCGCGTAACGCGGCGTCTGATCTGGATTCAAACTGTTTAACAGTCGTTTTAGGTTTCGTGAATAAAAACAGTACATGTATTCATCTAAATTCACGAAAGTTTGCAGACGAAAATGTCAAGGCATGAGATATTACGGCAGGATTGGTTTAAATAGATGATTAATATCTGAGTAATAACATTAAACGGTTGACGGTCACACCCTTTGTAAAAGTTACATTATTTTTAAACGAGATTTTACTAACATTTACCAACAGTTTGGATAAAGATCAGACGCCGTGTACAACGCGGTGTCTGATCTGGATCCAAACTGTTTGCAACTCATTCATAGTAATTTTACATGTTTTGCAGACGATATATTTGAAGCAGACGACATTTCAGTATCATGGGTGTTATATTGGCTTTAGACATACGTTGTCGTCTGCTTCAAGTGTATCGTCTGTATTTATGCCCGGTAAATACAATAGCGATAACTCTGTAAAGCATATTATTTGTCTGTATCAAATAACGTCCCTTGTTGAAACTCGGCTCATCGAAAACGTTGTCAAAATATGTTTCCTTTGAACGGCTGGGGTCGTGCATTGTCTCATCGGTACCAAATCTGTTTGCAAAGGCATAATGCTGTTTCGACGTTAATTTGTAAACAGTTTAACACTGAATCAATGATTAAATATTTAGACAGTTGTTGGAGAGAGAGATACAGAGAAGGAGAGAAAGAGACATAGAGAGAGAGAGAGAGAGAGAGAGAGAGATACATACTTATAGAGTGGGAGAGAGACAGATATCACAGTAAATTATTCATCGATTCACCGATTGATGGAGTGATGGAGATGAACAGAACAGAACAAATATTCTATTTCCACAACTTGTATATAGTACCTCGTTGGATGCCTTGCATATATATGTGTCTGTATTTTTCTTGTTTACCTCTTGCTTATACTTTTATCATGTATGGTGGTAAAATAAAAGCAAACCCATATAAACGTTATTATTATTTAATAAACATTCATTATTTTTGTCTTCAATTGACAGACACTTGTATGAGAAATACGCGTTCAGTATAGATGTGAAGGCGGCGGAGAGTTGGTTTTGTAGTAACAGGGGCCCGTTTCATAAAACTTCGTACGACAACAACGGTCGTAAGTCAAAACTTTAAAGTACACTTCTTTATCTAATCCTGTTTTGTAACATCTTTTTGGAATCGTCTTTTCAATACGATTCCAAAGGGATGTCACAAGACAGGATAAGATGGAGAAATAAATAATTATTGAGACTTTTATAATCTGACTTACGAAAACATTTGTCGTACGAAGTTTAATGAAACGGGCCCCAGGTGTGTTTGAAGTATAAAACAATTGTTGTTTATCATTTACATTCAAATAACGTTATCTCGAACTCACTTTAAGATGTACATATCCTTATACGGATATTTTCGACTTAACAGAGCTCCATCGAAATTCTATAGAAGAAATATATGGCAATGTTGACTAAAGCGAGCTCAATATATCGTGGTTAGACGCTACTTGCATTTTCATTACACAACCCAAATGCATTTAAGGAAGTTGGCCCTAAGATGGGACATAGCATAATGCGGAGCCTGATCAGTGAACATTGTTTGGTGATAGGAATTTCATTATTAAGCAAAACGAAAATGAAACTTTAAACCAGGCATCCCTTAGTAAAGGTGGACTAATCCAATAAATAAGCATGGACGAATCCACGGGACGCAAATGGGTTAAGACGCTTGGTTACTCGGAACCTTGTCAGGATACAATCTATTTCAAGACTATTTGACATTTTAATAGATGTTATACGATCTATGAAGATTAAATTAAGTCAATTTGAAAGTGTTTGCTGACGACAATATTGAATAAGATGAAGAAAATTCGCCGCATAAAGGATCAACATGTAATCTATACTTCCTTCCGGACCCATCACGTTCGTACTATTTTAATCTAAATACAGTCGAAACTCGATACTTCGAAGTCGCTTGAATTGACCTTATCAGTATTTCATACATGTGTATGTTTAATTTCAATATATCGATCTCGCTTAAATCGAACATACCCGTATTTCAAAGTTAAAACGTGGCTAAGTCACGTTTTTAACTTCGAAATATAGGTATATTCGTACTAACGAGAGGTTGATTTATCCCGTTTCGACTGTAATTAAAAATGAATGAGTAACCATTCCACCTCGACTTAAACGTTTTTTTGCAAACACTTTGGATCAAGATCAGACGCCGAGTAACCAACATTCATAATGTTTGACACTCGAGTTAATGATTTATTACCTTACTGTAAAATATACATGAATGAATGCATGTCATTTTGTGCACGTGTTAATTTTAAAACATGCGATAATATATGGCAGGAAAAGTGTTAAGTAGATGCGAAAATATCCTTGTTTACAGGAAATAAGTTGTCTTTTGTCTTTCAATTAGATGAGATATGCGGGGATTTGGGCGAGAGTTATATTCGACATATTGGGACAATGAAACGTGCACTCAGCACTTTTGCATGAACACTCGATTTACAATAAAAAACCTCTCTATTAGTATTACGACCACTTATTGTGTTTAAAACATGTAGGTGTTTACGACAAGTGGCTGTTTAAAGCAAGGAGACAGCAACACAGAAAGCTCCTTAAAACAGAAAGCTCCTTAATGAGCTTTCTGCTTTACTATCCACCTTGCTTTAGTCAACTCAAATAGCCTTTGTTTTCGTGATCGTAATAAAGAGGTTTTACTGTAATTAAATGGACTACAGTGGAGAAAACGTTATTATTTCCCAATAAACGCGTTTACGCTAAAAGTATTATTTGCACTGCAAACAGTTTGAAGCCAGATCAGACGCCGGGTAACCCGGCGTCTGATCAGGCTCCAAACTGTTTGCCACCAAGATAAAGATGAATTATCAGAATTTTCAAAAAGTTGTATTATTCTACGTTTTAGTGTTTTGCGTTTGCGTACGTTTGCGTTTAAACGGGAAAGAATAACAGATTCTCCACTGTATCAGCATCCGACATACAATAACCGGAAATAATATTTGCACTACAGTAGAGAAGACGTTAACATTTCCCAATAAAACGCGTGTAATACTATGCTAAAAACCTTATGTCAATAACAGTTTTAAGTCAGATCAGATGCCGAGTAGCCCGTCGTCTGTTTAGGCTCCATATTGTTTGCCACTCAGATAAAATATAAAGTCTTGATTTTCAAAGTCATTCTTTACATTAATGCAATGCAATTTAAAATACGGTCTGAAGTCTTCTCCAATATATTACATGTATAGGCGTACATGTACTACCTATATTCAAATGCATGAAACACGTATTTAAGATGTTATGGATGTTCGACTGTAATCCAAATTATTTAACACTTATATCGATGTTTCTTATACAGTAAAACCTTTATATTACGACCACTCAAAAGAATGTTAATTTGTTCCATAAAAGGCAGATGACCGCTTAAAGCGAGGTTAACGTGAAACAAGAAGCTCTTAAAGAAATTTTCTGTTTTACTTTCTGTATGAAACACCTGAAAACCCAGATCTATAACAATATAGTGGTCATAAAAAAAGGCTTAACTGTATGCCAAAATGCCTAAAATCCTAATATGACAAACAAACCACCATATTATAGCAGGGAAATGTGAAAGAAATGAAGTACATGTACATATAACTTGTTTTTGTGTTGTTCAATCATTTTAATACGATTTAACTATTATCATATAGAAGGGATTAACCCTTTTATGCTGATTTTTTGTATATGGACTGTTCCACTTCTGAAAATGACCCGTCAAGTGTCCTGCTGAAATGAATGGTATATTTAGAAAACGTTTTGCTAAATACACATATACAGTGCTCCCTCTCTACAACAACACCCAATGGGAGACAAAGATGGTATGTGTTGTTCGGAGGGATTTATTATAGAGAGGGAAAATGGCTTGCATTTGCAAACTGCTTGAATACAGATCAGACGCCGCGTGACGCGGCGTCTGATCTGGGTTCAAGTTGTTTGTCACTTGTCATTATGGTTTTTTTCTGTCAAAATATGTGACTTTGAGAAAAACAGCAGACGACAATTTTAAGCAAACGATATTACAGCAGTGAATATGTTTGACACAATTGTCTTGTTTGGGAAACAGTGATAAGCGTTGTTGTAAGGTGGGAGTTGTTGTTCAGAGATCCGTAGTAGGGAGGGAGCACTGTAATGGTTTCCATCATAAGAGTTAATTAAAAGAGTGCTGCGTTAGGAAAAAAAAGACACCTTTGTTAAGAAACATTTGCTTTTAAAAGACATGTGTCTGTTTTCTGTATTTAGCAGGCACGTGTCTTAACGGACATTTTGATAAAACACACATGTACAGTGGAGAATCTGTTATTCTTTCCCAATAAACGCGTTTACGCTAAAACTATTATTTGCAGTGCAAACAGTTTGGAGCCAGATCAGACGCCGGGTAACCCGGCGTCTGATCAGGCTCCAAACTGTTTGCCACCAAGATAAACAAGAATTATAAGAATTGTCCAAAAGTTGTACTTTCTACGTTTTAGTGCTTTGCGTTTGCGTACGTTTGCGTTTAAACGGGAAAGAATAACAGATTCTCCACTGTAACGAACATTTTGATCAAACACACATGTATTTCTGTTGCATGCCTTTCAGTACATGTAACCTTCGAAATACTCAAAAGTTGACTGGAACAATAGATTACCGTTTTTGTTTATATGAATGCGTATTCTGTCTTTGTTATCGGTTTGTTCCCATGCATATACTTCTAATTCGTCACCGTCATAACATTCTTGAGAATAAAGTAGTTCCATCCTCTTCAACCCTTTCATGTCAAATTCGTCAAAATGAGTAAACTTTCCATGCTTTGAAAAATGCGCAATAGCGTCGCTGGCGAATCTAACGTAGCTGCTCCAGTTGGCATGATTATATCCATCAACATCACTTCTCATCACCGTTATTTTAAAGGGGTCGAGTCCAGTCGGGGGCGCGAACTTTTCAAATTTCAGCGGACTACTTTTCTCCGCGCTTTTGGCATACTTCTCCTTCCACCAATCAGGTAGCGGCATTGGTCTGCGCGTGGATTTGTCTATACTGACAACCTGGGTTGTATTGTTGAACATTTCCTCCCCATTTTCGTTTAATATCGTTGTTATGGAACTACACGAGGTGTTTCCAATGTAACCGCCTTTGACTTTAACGTCTAGTGGACATTTAGGAGATGATACATCGAACACAATTTGTTTGAACTCAAACAATGCAGTCACCATGAATGTAAACCTGTCTGACGTCATCTTGGCAAAATCTCTAAATGTTCTACCAGTGTCGTCCATGAGATCATGATGGGCGAAGTATCTTACTGCACCAACAAACTTCATTACCTGCCAGGGATTGAGAAAACCACCTGAAATACAGTTACTGGTACAATCAGAGTCACAAAAACATATCGATTGTTTAACCCATTGTATGCAGGGTAATATTTGGCGGCCATTTTAAAATGTCGTCTGCAGCGGGTACATGTATAACTCAAATATTTGCAAAAGAGTTTAGCAGTTCCTGATAGAGTATTGACTTAGCTGCAAACAGTTTTGATCTCAGACCAGGCCCCACAATGTGGGGCCTGATCTGAGATCAAAACTGTTTGCCTAGAGGTACACCTAAAAGTGTCTCCCGCATAAAATAGGTTAACCTATTACCGTACCCTATAGCCTGATTCTAGTTTTGATGAAAGGTGACCATTTAAAGCAGTTTGAAAGTGAAGCAGAATGCGCCTTAAGACACATTCTGCTTAACTTTCAGACTGCTTTAAGCTACCATCTGCTAATATACAGATATTTCATATGAATAATATGATATTATACATAATGATATTCATGACTGTATAAAGTGAAACTATTTTCTTCAGTAGAATATTAAATCAATGTCGTAAAAATGTGTATTTAGTGGGTAATGGGTTACATATGAAATCTATTTACCGAACTAATTTTCCAGTGAAAACAGCTTTTAGCCAGATGAGACGCCGCTCAAGACATCATTTGTATATTTAGAAAAACATATAAATATCGAATCGGCATTGAAAAGATGGTTGGTTTCGACTGTTTTAGGTTGCCGAAGGAACATTTTCCGAGAATGATCTAGCTACGTGACAATAACAAAGTGCAATACCGTTTTTGAAAAATATCTGACTAATCTTACCACTTAGAAAAGACTGTCATTTAGAACAGTGTGTACTCCAAGGGCCCGTTTCATAAAACTTCGTACGACAAATGTTGTCGTTAGTCAAATTATAAAATTCTCAATTATTATTTATTTCTCCATCTAATCCTGTCTTTTGACATCATTTTGGAATCGTCTTGAAAACACGATTCCAAAAAGATGCCACAAGACAGGAATAGACAGAGAAATCAGAGATTAAATGTATTTTAAAATTTTGACTTACGACAACATTTGTCGTAATATCTTTTATGAAACGGGGCCCTGGCAGATGCAGTATTTTTATAATAAAAGCACGCCTGGTTCGGACCCAATCACTTTGCAATCAGTCCATTAGATATAAAATCTATGGATCTAGTCCATATTGCGTTTTGTTGTATAGGAACATTTTGCAGGAATGACACTGCACGTGTATACAATAAGAGCCGTATACGGCCCTAAATCGCTCACCTGGAACCGTTGTCGTAAATGTACAATATCTTTGAAAGCTAAGAAATTATGACAATATGACAGTGCCAAGAAGATGTTTGAAGATTTCACTATATACCTCAAAGTAAATTTGTGACCCCCGGGGCGAGGTCATTTTTTACCCCAGAAACATAATTTGAACAACTTAGATAGAGGACCTGTAGATGATGCCTTGTGCCAAATATCTAAGCTCAGGGTACTCTGGTTTCAGACAAGAAGATTTTTTAAGTTTTTATTGAAAAAAATCTATTTTTAGCTCCAGTGACCTAGATATGCAACGGACCGGAATAATTTGAACAGTATTGGTGCAGGCCCTCTAGAAGTGTCACCATGCCAAATATTAAAGCTCTGGTCATATTAGTTTCAGAGAAGAAGATGTTTGAAGATTTCACTATATAATCCTGTGTAAATGTGTGACCCCAAGGCCGGGGTCATTTTTGACCCCAGGGACATAAGTTGAACAACTTTGATAGAGGAACTGTAGGTGATGCTTTGTGCCAAATTTCTAAGCTCAGGGTACTGTGGTTTCAGACAAAAAGTTGTTTTTTTAAGTTTTTATTGAAACGATCTATTTTTAGCTCCTGTGACCTAGATATGCAACGGACCGGAAATATTTTAACAACTTTGAAAGAGGACCATATAAGGATCATTCCCGCCAAGTTTGGTAAAAATCCATACAGTAGTGTAGGATATGTCGTTTAAAGAAATTGTTGACGACGAACGAACGAACGGACGAACGAACGGACGACGACGGACGAAGCACGATCAAAATAGCTCACATTGGCACTTTGTGCCAGGTGAGCTAAAAACAAACTTTTGTATTTTGTATAAAAAACCCTCATACTTTTGGAATCAAAGTCTGCATGCGTTAAACCGGGTGTTTGTACTAATGCTTCCACAGCCTCTTCGTCCACAGACATCTTGTAGCCCATTGCCTTCAGATGACTGAGGTGGGCAAGCCTGCAAGTGAAGTACATGTATATATAGTCCATGGAGAAGATATCAGTTCCCGTTTAAACGCAAACGGAATGCAAACGCAACGCACAAAAATGTATTTAACACTTTTTGAAATGTGTAAGTATCTATTTTAATATGAGTGGCAAACAGTTTGGAGCCTGATCAGACGCCGGGTAACCCGGCGTCTGACCTGGCTCCAAACTGTTTGTAATGGAATCATAATTTTAGAGTAAAACGCGTTTATTGGGAAAGAATAACGTCTTCTCCTCTGTATGCAATAAGATGGTTGTGCATTATTCTAAAATGCAGCAAAATGTGATTGCTCTAGCAGGCAACCCATCTTCGTCTATCCCATCGTCTTATGGCCTTGGCCAGAGCAACCAAATACATGTACTTGTTATACATGTATAGGGGTTTAGTGTAATTTGGTGTCTTAGTAGGAGCTCGCACCACTGACATGTGGCCTTTTGTGCCATACCGAGGCTCGGATAAAGTCTCATTCATTTTGGATACGTTAGGGTTGATTTTAACAAAATCAATCTAAATGGCATTCTGTTTTGAGCAATCCTCACAGGTAGGTAGGTCTACACTGTTTGCAAATGACGAGTATTCTTGTCGCTAGGGTTGAATACACTAACTATGTTATATGTACAACACGTATTCTAAAGAAGTAAATAAACTGCAAAAGTTTCTAGATCAGATGCCGATTTCTCTCGGAAACTCGCCAGTATCCAAACATTGTCATCCCCCATAGCTTGTTTTCAGTAATGAAAGGCTGAAGTAAAGCAATTTGCTGATTGATATCATTCTGCCATTCTGCTTTAGTTACAACTTGCTTTAAGCGAAATTTAATATACCTTAAGCTGGGATATTGATTAATATCGCATGCAACATAAATGCATGGTTTTTATAAAGGTAGATCTACATGTCACGTGTAGAACTATTTTATTTAGCGAAGTGAAAAATGAATGCATTTAACGTGATAAAAGGGTGTATACATAAATTTATGGAGTGATTGCCTAAACACGCATGTCAGTGATTATTGAGTCAAAACATTTTAATTTAAAATGTAAACTAGATCTAGACCCGATGACACCACAGACAACATGTTGACAGTAACAGGATTTAAAAAGCACAGGATAGGTTTGAATGGGAGTGTAGATTTAAATAAATTAATTTAAACTATCCTGATACAACTTTCACAACTAGATCTACTTGGAGTTGGGAGGGTTACATGTATCTAAGCAGACGATAAAAGTTGGCAGTGAAAAAGTTATTTAAAACAAGGTGAAAGTTAAACAGAAAGCTCCTAAAGGAGCTTTTTGTTTAACTTTCACTTTGCTTTAAGCAACCATCTGCCTTAAACACACGAAGTTTTTTTTAATAGTTTTACGGTCATAAATTTCTCATAATTTATAGAAGTTTAACTGTACACACTTTCCGCACAGGTGTATCGGAAATGAGTGGTAAATGTCGTTTTATACCAGTCCCATATAACTGAACAGGATCAGTCATTGTACATAATTAAAGTTATATCTAAGACTAACCAGTGCTAGAACACAACTATACCAGCGAAAACTAAGCTAATCTTCCATCAGAAACGTAGATTATTGATCTATTAATATGATCAAGTTATAAACTTAATATAGCATACTAGTTCTACATTTTAAATACCAAAAATTATGTCATCAAAATCGAAAGTAAACCTGTCGTTCTAGTTTCTAACATTGCGATGTTCTAGTCTAGAAACATGTTACATCAAATACACAGTCACACTAACCTCCGAGCGGTCCGTCTAGATGTACTTTGCATCATTGTCTTCGTTCAACTGGCTCAGCAATGACAATGCTCATGTGTTTATATAGATCTAGTACACTGTAGATGTCCTACTAAATAACCCCAACGGCTTCATCATAGATATTTAATTTCGTCATAAATAAGTTACTTCCCTTGTCACATGTATAGGTCTAGGTAAAACCCGGACTCGGCGACTCACTCGTTTTTCGTTTTGATAAAAGAAAACCTATAAATCTTGCAATTTCCGTCTTTATAAACGTAAACGTTAAGGTGGAAAACGTCGTTTGATAGCCAACCTTTATTTTTAGCATAATAAGCTGAACGAGTTATGCAAACAATTCGGTCCCAGATCAAACACCGCATGACTCGGCGTCTGTCGTCAAGATCTAACCTGTAAGGCACTCGTAATGTGGTTCATTACCTGACTTCAATACTTAAGATATAGAAGTTATAAAAGCAGGAGATATGTTTGCATGCAGATACCATTGTGACGGAGAATGTGTCGAATTTTGACTTTAAAGTGTCGAAAGGGTCACCCTGTCCACTGCCAAGCATGAAAGAACCAACATTGAAATTGGTTAAAAGTTTAAAGTTTCAACCTTTTAGACAGTTCATACGAATTTTACAGAGTGTCCACCATGTAATGAGTTAGGATATCGCACCAAGGGAGGGAAATTCTTTGATTGTGTTTCCAATGATATTTAAATGAGTTATCCATCATGAGTTATTGGAGTTAAACATTCGCTAAAATGTGTTCAAAGTTGATTACAAATATCACCCTAATCAGCGAGTTTACGCGACTTTCAAGAGAGTTCCCACAATACTTCATGATGGATTAGGAGGGTTAACCAATGGGGTTAAATTCGTTGATTTTTGTCTCCAAAATATTCGGATTAGTTATGATCAGTTATTAGAGAAAATCATTGCCTGATAGGTGGTTCAAAGTTGGTTCAAATTACCCGGTTTCACACTTATTAGTTAAAGGGAATTTCACGGAGTTCCCGTCGTATTCACTCAAAATTATGATGAGTTAAAGAGGAAAAATTGGTTGATTTCATGAATGTCCCCAAAGATATCCAGATGAGTTATGATAATTATTCGATGAAACATTTGCTGAATAGAGGTTCAAAGTTGAATCAAAATATCGGATAATCCTCCTAATTAGTCAGTTAACCCTTTGAAACCTAGTCCCGCATATAGGCGTCCTTTTCAAAAAGTGAACATGTGAATAGTACACTTGTCCTATGCAAACAGTGAAGACCCAGATCAGAGTACTCCGAAAGGAGCCTCTGATCAGGGTCTTCACTGTTTGTCATAATGCCAAACATTGACAAAAACAACCATTAAAAGTCAGAAATTGACTAGACTAAAATGGAAACTGGAATTGTCCATTAAAAGTTTCAGGGAGGAAGAGTTATTTATAGGGAGTTATTTCCCACCACATTCAGACGAGTTTATGATTAGTTAGGACAGTGAACCAATGGAAAGAAATCCAATGGTATTCAGATGAGTTTTGTTGGCTTATTAGAGTGAAACATCGATGAGTGGTAGCACACTCGACTGTGGTACCAGAGGACGTGAGTGTAATTCCCCGCCGGACCAAGTCCTTCGGATGAGACTTAATAAACCGGGGTCCGATTTATCAGTGCTTTACACTGGCTACCAAATGAACCAGATAACTCTATCGATAATAAGATTAGGGCATCGTGCCTGGGTTTTTGCATCCGCTCCGCTCTCTCTGGGGCGCCCAATCAGCCCATAGATGGCAGAAACGGACGTTAACAATCAAACCAAACCAGGCCCGTGAAATTCTTTGAATATGTCCCAAAAGATATTCGGATGAGTTATAAGAGTGAAACATTGGCTGGAAATCAGTTCAAAATTGGTTCAAAGTATCACCCTAGCCAGTTTACGGAGCTTCATGGAGTTCCCACCATATTCACATAAGCTATTATTGTCCGTCCCTTTGTATCAAACCAAAAACCAGATATTTTTCACTGAACAGATAGAAAAATAAATAACGGCCTTTCTCTGTCATATTGTCGCCTGCTCCTCATATATTTTCAATCACAAAGTCTCGGGATTTGACTGCATCAATATTGAAACAGGTGTCAGTAGTTTGAGTCCCGTTCAAACGCTGAGTTACTTTCTCCTTGAAATTGATATAAACTGTTTGCAAATGTTCGTATCCCTTATCTTACTGAATTGCCGTCTGCTTAAAGTATATCGCCTGCGGAGAAACTCAAAATATTGTATATGGGTTTCAAACTGAAGAAAAGCTGAATATGGATGCCAAGCAATTTAGATCCAGGTCCCATGCCGCGTTACACGACGTTTTCTCTGGATCCAAGTTGATTGCAAATGTTAGCAATCGGTACATAGCATTTCAAGGGACCCAGCGACCTTCCTGTCTTGTCGTGGTTCAGAGATGATGTTTCTATTTATTAGAACGAGAGTATCCCCTCTGCTAAGAACTGAAAGGAAGGCAGGTTGTTGTTTTTGATCACATGCGCTGCTTCGCAGTGAATGAGATTAACCGAAATTATCTTCCTGAAATCATCATCATATCATCTCTCTCAAATCATTTATCGGTGTTATATGCCCTTTTAGTGTCGCAGTTTCACAAACATCCATTATACATGTATAAAAGGTAGCCACGTCAATTCCAGTGAAAGAGTTGAAAACTTAGCAAAAGCATGACCAGAACGTGAGCCACTTCCATAAAAAGTATACTATAGCAGAAAGTGTACAATAACTAAATGTGCAGGGCTGCCATTTCTCCGGATTTTCCCTAAATATTCGGATTTTTTCTAGTACATAGTAGCTTAAAGCAGGCTGAAAGTAAAACAGAGTGCGCCTGAAGGCGCATTCTGCTTCACTTCCAGTCTGCTTTAAGTAGGCATGTGTCAACAAAACTAGAAACAGGCGATGGGGTGAAGGTACGATTCGTAAAATTGCACTTGAAAAATGCAAGTTTGGAAGTATTAGGATTTTTCATGTCAACTTATGGCAGCCCTGAATGTGTACAATATCAGAAGTAAGAGGGCTCTTTTATAATAGCTATGCGGGGGTATCTTCGTGTAAAAGAAAAAAATGAACGCAGACTGTTCGGGATTTTGGCCCAAATTTAGCCAACACTGTCAATATATTTCAATTCTGAGAAAATTAATGTACATGTGTTATAATAGACATTGTAACAAAAGTTTTATGTCCTCGGTACAGGAACAAATTTCGCAACCAAAGATCAACATCAAAAATGTACAACAACGCTTCCCCAAACAAAAAAATTTTGGCCAACCTTTTTACAGCTGCAATATCGTCTGCTTACTATTGTCGTCTATTATTTAAAAATAGTATTTGCTCAAAGTCACATATTGGACATTTTGACAGACAAAAACATAATGACGAGTGACAAACAGCTTGAATCCTGATCAGACGTCGCGTTGCACGGCGTCTTATCTAAATCAAGCTATTTTCAAATATTAAGCCAGTTTCCTCCCTTTAACAACTCTCACCAAAACACACACACAGCTTTGTCTCCCATTGGTGTTATTGTAGAGAGGGAGCACTGTAGTTGAAAACCACCAAAGGATTGAGAAATATGATTTTAATGCAAGAACAGTGCCATTCACTTTTATATTTCGTACATTAACATCTGCAAAAGCCCACATATTGTGTTAGCTCGATTTGTTCTCGGACTCGTGCAGGTGTTAATGCACGAACCACGTAGTAGCGTATTAACTCTTTATCAATGTACTCTGTGATACGGTAGTGACTATAAAGGTCTTTTATGGCATATTCAGGGCTGTCATGAGTTGACATGAAAAATCCTCAGATTTCCAAAATTTGCATTTTTCAAGTGCGATTTTACGAATAGTACCTTTACCCCATCGCCTGTTTTTAGGCATGTTGACACGTGGCTGCTTAAAGCAAGCTGGAAGTAAAGCAGAATGCGCCTTAAGGCGCATTCTGCTTTACTTTCAGCATGCTTTAAGCTACCATGTACAAGAAAAAATTACGAAGATTTAGGAAAAATCCGGAGAAATGGCAGCCCTGCATATTTTCATTGGGATTGTCAATAATTTGCCTGGTTCTTGTGTTTCTATCATTTACTGACGCTACTTATACCTAAACAATGATTTCCATTGTAAACAATGTTGGGCTAGATCAGACACTGTGTTACCTTGCATCTTATCAGGCTCCAAACATTTGGTCTCTCAGATTAGAATAAATCGTTATTTTATAAAAAAAAAGAAAAATCCATAAACATACCAATGATACGTGACGCATCGATTAATGAAACGAAGGGCATACAATTAAACTTTGATATATCGAACTTTCGTAGTCGAATGTATCCTTATTTCAAAGTTAAAACGTGGCTACGCCACATTTTAACATTGAAATAAGGATATGTCTGACTTACGCGAGATCGACATTAAGAAATCCACAGCTATAGAAATACAGAAGAAATCGATCTCGAGATATCGAAGTTTGATTTTTCTGTAGTACTTTTAACAGGTGTGAGCACATTTTGTAACAGTCTACATCATACTGTCGGTATATGCAGATTCTATTCCTCCCAAGTTGCTGGAATAAATGTTACCATAAGAGTGAATGCACATAGTATCAATCATTGGCGGATTGTCCATACGTCGTACATGTCGTACAAATTCCCCGTAAGTTGTAAGAGTACATGTTACCACATGCATAATTATTTGCGGCTTGTACAATTACATATGTATCAGGCCTTTGTGGACTGATGGTACTTTTATTGCAAATGCTCGTTGTAGATTGTGTCTGAGGATTGACGTTCGCTCAATGTCATATGGAACTGTACCGTGAAGAGTACATGTTATAACGTGCATGTATGCATACAGTTTCCGTCATTCAATTTGGTGGATTATCAGTAAATGTTGGACACACACCCAGCAGTTGCAAGCTTACGCATACCCCAAGTGTGAATGTACATCATACCATTTAACAGTGAACTGTCGGTACATGTAGTACAAAATCTACACAAAATCCTATAGAGTACGCATTATTAGATGCATGAAGGCACATTGTATACATTGAGATACGGACGAGTTCAGTTTTGAAAAACAAAATCGAGAAAACTTTTAATAAACAAATAGGTTCACCTAAATTCAGGTCCTAGTTATGGCAGTTTAAGTTTAAAACACATGTGCTCGTCGCTAGGGTTTAGTGAGTTGAAGTATGTTACAGATAACATGACATAGGCCAACAATTAAGACTCTGGGACCCGTTTCATAAAACTTCGTACGTCAAAAACGGTCGTAATTCAAAACTTTAAAATACATTTAATTTCTGATTATTCGATCTAATCAGAGTCTTGTGACATCTCATTGCAATCGTCTTTTCAAGACAATTCCAAAGAGATATCACAATACAGGATTAGATGGAGAAACAAATAATAATTGAGACTTTTATAATCTGACTTACAACAACATTTGTCGTACGTAGTTTTATGAAACTGGTACAAGGTGAGTCTCTAAACTGTTTGCAATAATAACATAATGATAACATTTTAAAACAATGATATGATGAACATGTTTACATCAACAATGGCCATACTATAAGTGAGAGATCAATGTTAAATGGTTTTAACCCTTATCCTAGTAAACAAAATATCAGCTGCTTCATATTTCGTGTTTGACACTTTTGCTTTCCATTTAGGCCCACATAATTTTGACTTTGAAAACAAAAATCTACATGTTTATATAAAACAGTTTGGATCCTGATCAGACGACGAGTTTCTCGGCGTCTGATCAGGATCCAAACTGTTTGTAAATACATATACAATTCAGATACATGTTGTCTAGTCACAGATCACTATTCACAGGACAAGGGTCAACTTTTCAGAAGTAGGCAATAGTTCAGTTCTTTTCTATTTATCCATTGACATTTTCCAATGTGATATAACAGCGCCCTGCCTAACCAAGGCATTGCGTGAAGCATTCCATTTGCTTGATTTTCCTAGGTCACACATTGGGTCAGAAGAACACCCTTCGTCCTTATTATCTTCTTCCGTTTGTATCTCCATTTTCTGTACAATCAGACGAAGAAGGTCATGCTGCTTCTGTAGGGATTCGGTAATGCCCTTCATCCTGAAAACAAAGTCATGAATTAGTGAACAGTAATGTCAAAATTGTGTTTGTCCATTGAACTGCCGTGAAGCGTATCTATAGGTGTCTTGTACAAACAGTGTACCTATGAAGAGTACAATTGTCATATGCAAACAGTTTAGACCCTGCTCAGGAGTCTCCTAAAGAACAGATTAGATGTCTCATTCAGGGACCCATGATCATGGGCTGCACCGTTTGCCATTTTGCGAAACATGTATATTGTAAATGCAACTCTTTATATGACAAACACTGGAATATAGTTAGATCTAACTGGAACACAGAGTCATCCATTGGAAGCTTTAGGGTACAACGAGATGAGCGACCATCTGAATGGCATCGATTAGACGATATTTACAAGACAGTTTGTCAGTTTGCAATGTTTTGAAAATAAAATACTTTGCCTGCCCAAAAGTGGATTAGATTTGAATTGAATTTGGAACTGTCCATTTGAACCTTTTGGGATCAATGAGTTAACCCTTTCATGATCAAATTATTCGAGACAGTTTTACCCCTTCACCATTTTATTGTCGTCTGCTTCAATTTTATTGTCTGCAATATCGTTAAAAAATAAGGCAGTATAACTGACGATATTTCAAAATGAGTGTCAAACAGTTTGTATCCTGATCAGACGCCACGTTACGCGGCGTCTGATCAGGATGCAAACTGTTTGCAAACCCGCTATCTTTATTGGTATCCATAAAACTGTTAAGAAACTTTCTGCATTACTTTTGTGTTACATTAAGGTCCTACATTTCTTAATCCCTTCTGTGCCTTTAGCTCGGAAACACTAACACAATCAAACAGTTTAGATCCAGATCAGACGTCGAACAATGAGGCCTCTGATCAGGATCGATACTGTTTATCTATCATATAAATGGTGTGTATATTAAACTTTGCCTAAATAACAGGATAAAGCAGACATTTTGTTTGTGTGCAAACGACACTATGGCAGCGAATGTGTTTAAAGTTAAAACATGTTATGATGGCAGTGAATGCGTTACTCAATCACAGTCAACGGCGCCAAAATGCAACCTTGCAAGCAGTTTGGATCCTGATCAGACGTCGCGTGACGCGGTGTCTGATCATGATCCAAACTGTTTCACACTCGTAACGGAATTTCCTCAGTCAAACCAGCACTGAAGCTGATTTCAAAATACTGCAGACGACACTACCATTGCAGACGATAGTTAGGCGGTAATATTGTTAAAGCAGACGATAAAACTTGGCGTGAAAGAGTTAAAAGACATGCACAAATATATCTATTTACAGTATTTTAAATGTTGCTAAATTGTTTGGCTTTATGGAATATAATACAAGGGGTATGTTTATACCTGATTTTTTGCTTGTACAATTCTTGATGTAGATGTTGTTGTCCGTGGTCGACTTTGAAACTCTCCACTTCACATCCATTTGAAAACATTGTCCAGAAATTTGAAAACTGGAAATTAAAACGCACGGCCATTATTATCAAACATAGATTTAAGAAAAAATATAACATCAGGAATTTATACTTTAAATCTCTGAATTAACTATAAGGCTCACGTATCAGAGGTAGTTAATTAGATATGAATAACTAACACGACTTTACACAGTAAAAGGAAAATAACAAAACAAAGGTTTTATGGGATTAGTTCAACTACAGTAAAACCTCTGTATTACGACAACCAAATTGTGTTAATTATCAGTTATTTAAGGCAGGTTACTGCTTAAACCAAGGTGAACACTGTTGTACATTAACCTTGCTTTAAGTTGTCACCTGTGTTTTATACAATAGAATAGCCATATTTTTGGTGGTCATCATAGAGAGATTGTACTGCATAATATAATCTGAAGTAGGTTATGTTTTCCAACTTTATTGACTTAAGCTGATTATTCCTTATACTGCTTTCCCTCGAGTTAACCGGTATATGATTCTAGTTTGAATAGTTGGATCCAGATCAAACACTGAGTGACCCGACGTCTGACCGGAATCTAATTTGTTAGATTCTCATATCGATGTCTCTTCTAATATCTTAATACCAGGCGTGAATTTCAAACAGACAATAAACTGGCAAGAGAGGTTCACTGGCATTACACCCTTTCACTATATTGGCGTCATCTTGTTTTAATTCTCAAATTTAGATTTCAGGTTTGTTTTACTTAAACAATATTGAAAAGAATGTCAAGATAGTTAAAATACAGTAGGACCTCTCCATTATGATCAGACAATTGTGTTAATTATTAGGTGTTTAAGACAGGTAACTGCTGAAAGCAAGGTGACAGTAAAACAGAAAGCTCCTTTAGAAGTTTCCTTTTTACTGTCACCTTACTTTAAGCTGTCACCTCACAGTCTTTTATACAATCAATTATCATTTGTTTTAGTGATAGTAATAGAGGTTTTTTTACTGTATTCCACCCATTAAGAGTAGTACCCGCCAGAGTGAAACAAAGCTCCAGAGCAATCCCATTCTTGTCAAGTATTGTTTGAATCTTTGTGTTATATATTGAAATTGTAAACCAGATGGCTACCTTGTGGTTCATTACATCTAATAGTCACTTTTGAAAGAAAATTTGTAATATGATTGTGGTTGTACCTTATAAAAGAAACTTGTGCATCTGTTGGGGTAATGTTTGCTTTCAGACTTATCTACCAAATTCAACAGTGTGGACGGCAGCTTGCGTTCCAGGTCTGTATGAAGTTCCACCTGTAAATAAAATTGATAACAAACGTCTTACTCATTTACTGCCATGACGTCAGCAATTTTAAACAATTGTCGCCTGCTGTTATTTCTCAAATTTAAATTTTAGGTATCTTTGACTTAAGAAATATTGAAATCAAATGAGTGTCAAACAGTTTGGATCCTGATCAGACGCCGCGATACAAACTGTTTGCAAACGACAATTGTACTCGAGTCAAGGCACTGGAGGGTTTAATACGTTGTTTACTCTTCGAACGCTTAGCAACATTTTCATCTTCAACGTATGTAAAATAAGCAAATTGTAAGATTTATTTTCATAATAGGGTGAGCTTGTTTAACGGTTTAGGTCCAGTTTAGTATCTTGGCGCCTCATCTTGATCCAAACTGTTTGCAGTTTGCACATGAGTTAAACAGTGTTTAAAACATACTTGTAAATTTGTAGAAGTACGTCCTTAACGTCAAAACAACACGAACACAAAATAAATGTGAATACATGTCCCCTTGACATAGAATTTGCATCATTAGGGAAACTGTTACAATAAATTTTAGGGTCTTCGGAGTTATCGTTTTAAAATATACATGAAAAGCTCATTATTTATTAAATAAAAATTAGCGCTGCACATACATTCATATATTTGAAATCGCTGGATATTGGTATTAATATAGGAAATGACAAGAGTGTAGTTTGATGTATGCCGATGATATTGTATTGCTATCAGAAACAGAGAACGATCTTCAGATTTTATTAAATACCTTGAACGAGTGGTGCAAAGTGAATGATATGAATATAAATTTTGGCAAGAGTAATGTTGTCCATTTTCGTACCGAATCTACAGCAAGATCTGATTTCATTTTTAAATGTGGATATAATATAATTGAATATTCAAGCAAATACAAATATCTTGGCTTAGTATTTGATGAACATTTGAACCTCAATATTACAGCTAAGATGGTTGCGCAGAGTGCTAGTCGTGCATTGGGTCTTGTAATTGCAAAATGTAAAGTAGCTGGGTGTGTACCATATAATGTTTTTAGCAAGCTTTATGACTCCATAGTGTGGCCAGTCATTGCATATGGCGCCGCGGTATGGGGTCATAAAGAATTTTCATGCATTTCAGCTGTTCAGAATCGGGCTATGAGGTTCTTTTTAGGGGTTGGGAAATATACCCCTACAGTTGCTGTTTCTGGGGAAATGGGGTTGGATCCAGTTCATGTTAGGCAGTGGAAAACGGTTGTAAATTTCTGGGCGAGATTGTCTTGTACAAACTCTACAAGGCTCAATAAACGAATAGCACTGTGGCCTTTTCTAATTCAGATAAGTGCAAAAACCGATACTTTTGTGTTAAAAAAATGTTAAAGGAATTAAATTTGCAATGTTATTGTGGTTTTTCTACTCCACTATCTAAGCTTCTTATTGTTAGATCTGTTCAAGAGAAATTAATGGCAAAGTATATATGGAGGACTGGTTGATTAAGATCAATGCACAAGTAGGCCCGTCTGGCCACGGCCGAAATAAACTTAGAACATACTGTAAATTTAAAAGTGAATATGAGGCAGAGAAATACTGTACAATGATTTTACTCCCTAGTCATAGGGCAGCTTTTAGTAAATTTAGATGTGGTGTTGCACCTATTCGTTTAGAAACAGGCAGATTTGAGGGTCTTCCAGTCGATCGTAGGCTTTGTCCTTTTTGCCAGGTTTTGGAGAGTGAGAGCCATGTCCTTTTAAATTGTACTTTGTATGATTACATAAGAAATGTATTGTATGGTAAAGCTTCTGCTTTGATTCCAGACTTCACCTCTTTAGAAGATTCTGAGAAGCTGAAAGTCATTTTCACTGAACCTGAATTAATCAGAATTTCCGCTAAGTCTTGTAATAATATATATTGCGAAGGAGACGGTTATTTTTAAGCAAATAACTAAGAATTAGAAGATTAGAGCTAAGATGCACTTTTGAGTGTTTTCCGTAAACTTTTACGTATGTCATTGTTGCCAAAACCTGCATTAGCCAGCAATAGTTAGCCCTGGACAGCTAGCCCAGGACTGGCCGTTTCTGGTCTAGTCCTATTTTAACAATGGAAATCTTTTATCTGTATATGATGATAGAAATTATTTAGTTTTCAGCATATTGTGTCTTAATCAGATGTATACAGTCTCTGTCAATCAGTTCGCAACAAATCTGATTTGATGCGATATTCGATTTCTTAAACAATTTTGTAGTACTGGTTTGGAGGTACGGCTTGTTTGGCGTGTTTACATTTGTCAAATTTTAAGAATTTTCAAGTTTAATGAGGTTTTAGACAGTCATACATTCTATCTAACCAAGAATGGCATGAGTGTGGGATTGACAGAGTCTGTTTGCCTTTTATGGTGTAAATACATGACATAAATTGGTGTGAAAATCATACATAAATGAGTGTTGTGACAGTATATGATCTTAGGGAATTACTCACTTAGCCAAAGCAGGGGACTAATGGACTGGTGATATGAGCCAGTCATTTCTGCTTTCCCTAAATGAATAGTGCAATTACATATATGTGATATTTGGATTTAAGTTAATGCGCCATGAGCTGTATTGAGAAGACACATATAATTTGATCAGTCTCTGGTCATATTGTGTCTTTTCAGTTTAACTCCTTGTGAAATTGTTATTCAAAATCAACCCTATCTTGTGTGTGATATTTGACTTGTTGTTTTAATGATTGAGAATTTGCTTAATCCAAGGGAAATAACTAATTTGGCCTAAGCATGGGACTAACTGATGTTGCCCATGCTTTCCCTAAATGAGTGGTGCAATAATATATATGTGATATTTGAATTCAGTTTAGTTAATGGATCATGAATTGCATTGACAAGACACATATGATCTGGTTTAGTGTCGGGTCATTTTCTACATGTGTCTTTTCAGTATAGTTCTTTCAGATTGCAATTCATTTTCAACTCTATCTTATGTGTATGATAGTTGATATGGTGTTTTAATGATGGAGAATTGCTTGATCCAAGGGAAATAACTCATTTGGTCTGAGCTTGGGACTAACTGATGTTCAAATGGACCAGTTGCTTAAGCTTTCCCTAAATGAGCGGTGCAATAATATATATGTGATATTTGGATTCAGATTAGTTAATGTGTCTTGAATTGTATTGAGAAGACACATATGACCTTTTTTAGTCTCAGGTCATATTCTACATGTGTCTTTTCAGTATAGTTCTTGCAGATTGCTATTTAAATTCAACTCTTATCTAATCTTATGTGTATGATAGTTGATATGTTGTTTTAAAGTTGCTTGATTATAGTCTCTTATAACTCTGAATAGAGTGGTAGTGTACTAAGTGATTATTGGTATGTTATGTTATTAATGCTGTATTGTACACTGAAGAGAAATAAATAAATAGAAATACATGTATAGGCTTGTGCCATCTTTGACCTTGAGACAGTTTGCTAACGATCAGGTGCCTGTTAAAAAGCACATATGTCCAAACTCACCTGCATTGCCAGTCTTTTGAGTGTGGCATTTTTCTGTACAGACTCGATATCTCCGACAGCAAGACCAATCTACAAGGTACAATGAACAGCAGATAAATAATCATGAACATAATTTATTATCCCGTAGGGCTGCCATTTCTCCGGAGTTTTCCGAAATCTTCGGATTTTTATCCTAGCAGATGGTACATGTAGCTAAAAGCAGGCTGAAAGTAAAGGAGAATGCGCATTACGGCGCATTCTGTTTTACTTTCAACCTGCATTAAGTAATCGCGCTTGAAAAGTAGAAAAGTTTGAAATCTTAGGATTTTTTCAAGATCAACTTATGGCAGCTCTGACATTCATGAATACTTGTGCCGTTCATATCGGACCAAAAAGAATTATTGTGATCGCGATACTAGTAACTCCCTTTATATTAGTTTATCTAATATTAAACTTTTGAAACCACATTGAGAATGGCATTCCAATGAGGATTGTAAGAGACTTTATAGCGTATTTATCAAACAAACTATAAGTTTTGTTTTTCTTGAATTAATATTTTGTAACAATTAACCCACAAGGGGCATTATCATGATGAACACGACCACATGCCAATCAAATGTGAATTATGCTATTCTACAAACAGTTGTTTCACATCAATTTGTTCATAACAACATAATATATATATAATGTTACATGAAATATACTATATTTATTTCATACCAGTAAGTTCATGAGAAGGATGGGCATGAGCAAGACAAACACGACCAGTAAGAATATTGTAGTTCCTCCGAAATACAGGCTGTTCGGGTTGTTATCAGTGTATGGCTCGCTGAATGAGGCCATGAAGTCCAACTCCAGCATCATCATGGCCGTCCGCAAAAGGGAGTAGCTAGGACTGAAGAAAGCACGGTTCTCCTAGCGGATATAGGAAAACACGATATAGTGGAGAAGATGTTATTCTTTCCCGTTTAAAAAGACATTTATATAAACGAAATGCAGAGGCTTTGCAATAAAACGTAAAATTCGTTTTGAAATTTCTTACGTTTTTTTATCAATCTGAGTGGCAAACAATTAAGAGCCTGATCAGACGCCGGGTTTACTTAAAACATGTTTAAAAGTAAGGCAGAATGCGCCTTCATGCGCATTCATGCGCGTTCTGCTTTACTTTTAGTCTGCTTTAAGCTACCATCTGCTAGTCAAAATGTTGTTGTTTTCTTATTTTTATTGTAATGTGTTTACTTTTCGTTTGCGTTTAAACACAGGGTCTCGACACGATTGCTTTTTGAGAAAAAAATCGTCAGAAGGTATATATACCTTCTGACGATTGTTTTCCTCAAAAATCAATCCCGTCGGATCCCTGTGTGTTTAAACGGGTAAAATACATGTATATATAGTAAATGAGTACAAGTAGTAGAGCGACAATTGTAAAGCAGCCTATATTATTGAAGTGAAATAGTTGATATTTCCTTAGTGCTCTTATATATATAACTAAATTGGTGCGGTACACTATTTTTCAGTTGTTTTCACTCTCTCGAATCATGGCTTTAATACGGTATATACAGTAAGTGCTGTCCAATTAGACTTAAAACGTCCACTAGACTGTAGATATATTTGCTATTAATCATGGCCAATCTTTTTCTTGCCATTAAAAGTGAAGATGTTATTCTTTCCCGTTTAAACGCAAACGAAACGCAAACGCACTGCAACCAAAGGTAGAAAAATACACCTTGTTAACAATTCTGAGAATTAATTTTCACCTGAGTGGCAAACAGTTTGGCGACTGATCAGATGCCGGGTTAATCGCGTTTATTGGGAAAGAATAACGTTTTCTCCACTGTACGCAAAGAACACGTAAGAAATAATTTTAAAAGCGTAGTAGGTACGTGAACTCGTAGGGATTTTAAACCAATTTTGGAATAGATAACAAAGAGAAAACAGTCGAATATTATGAAATGCTGAACCGTTGGTCGATCCGGTAATAATTATATGTAATCGCCCAGTTGCTTTGAATACAAAATACATGCATGAATAAACCACATATTTATAGCTAAAAAGTCTTTTAAAACGACAAATAGATACATTACCTCCTGGTTGAGAAGCACGAAGAAAGCCATTCCGAAAGCAATAAGCAGTATTGAGAATACACTGAGGACTTGGATCAACGTCTTTAGTATCTCCAGGAACATTACCACGTATATCCCGAAGAAGTCAAACCTGTGAATTGTGCAAAGCAATACAACTGATGTGGTATATAAGAACAGTGATAGTAGTAATCACACTATATACATGTACAAGAATAGTTTAGTTTCTATGGCTACATGCCCAATTTTATTGTCTGCCTTAATCCACTTACCACCAAAATATCGTCTGCATTGGTAGTATCGTCTGCAATATTTTAAAGTCAGCTTTAGGGCTGTTTGAACTGAGAAAATGTCGATACCAATGTCAAACTGTTGGAATCCTGATCAGACATCGCGTTACGTGGCGTCTGATCAGGATCCAAACTGTTTGCAAAGTCGCCTTTTGGCGCCGTGAAGAGTGAAAGAGTTAAAATAGTTGCATATATTACACACGTAGATAAACATAAGAGTGAGATTATACTAGTGTCAATAAATACAGTTTTAGTTTATTTTCATAAACCCAGTGGGCTTGAAAGCCCATGAGGACAACATTAAGCGTTACATTGTTATGTTATAATCATACATGTACATACAAAATGTATTATAAACAAACAAATATAATATGGCGACAAGAAAAGGAACTGTGAAGTTAGTACAAGAGTTTATTATAAATGTTAACGTCCGGAGCGATATAGTTAACTAAAGGTACATGAACATATATTTGACTTAAACTATACAGTTTCTAGTCATACACACAATACATATAAATATTTACATTATAATATAATACAATGTCAAATCTGAAAAGTAGATCTAGATCTACTAATATTCAGCCAGAAATGTTACACGAAGTAAATTAGTAAATATAAGGAGGGTGGTATCAAATGCATTGATTCATTATCTTTACATGTTCCTTACCTCTGCAGGAAGAGAAGGCAGTTGAACCAGGCGAGGAATACAGACATGGCCCCAAACACCCACTGCCACTCTGTCATCTGGTTTAAGAGTGTTGGTGCCACATACACCACAGAGGAGACATATAAAATCCACTCTACAGCATTTGTAAGGTCGTGGAAATATTTCTTCTTCTGAAAATACATGTACAAAATATTATATCACCATTAGACTGGGGATGTCAGTTGCCAACTGGTTGCACAGCCAGGAAAAGTCTATTTTAACTGTCTTAGGTTTTTATGCACTTTCTTTGTAATTTGATCAAGTTTAAACATCAAAAAGAAACCTTTGCCCCACTTTGTACATTTGAGTGTACCTCATGTACGATCGTGCGACAAACTCTTAAACTTTTGTTCCCTCTGAAAATGTTTGATGAAAAGTATACAAAACCTTAAACGGCATCACAAACTGTTTGTGTATGCATGTGAAGTGGCGACTAAAGTATAAAGTTTGCCATTTTCAAAGTGTAACTTTAACATCAAGAAAAACAAGAATGTTTATTTTACATTTAATATACTATGTTTCTTAAAATCAAAATGTAAATCAAATTATATTCCGTATCATAATGTTCTAATGTTAAAAGATGGAACATCATGCTCTTTTTTAATAGGTAGTAGTTGTTTATTAATTATACATACAGATCAACAACATTCTATACAAGATAACAAATGAACAGTTTAGACATAAATTATTTACGAAATACTATCTTGCCATACCAGCAGAGTTACTAATTGAGATACCATGTTGCCCATCAATTAGGCAAACTTTCACCAACTCACAGCATTATCGAGAGTGCACTAGCTGTTTACAAACATTTTGGATCCTGGTTAGACAACGAGTACCGCGGTGTCTGGTCAGGATGCAAACTGTTTGGCACTCATTTCAGTGTTTTTTAGCCAAGGCATCTATCATCTAAATTTATTAAATAAAAGCAGACGACAATTGTTTATTTAACGCAGATTATGTCATGAAGCAACACATTCTGTTCAACACTTACGACTGTTACTCATCCCGAAACTGCAAAAAAGGACTGTCTTACCTGTTGAACGATTTGGACTATTTCTTTGATCATGTTTAGTACACTGATCACCAATATACAGTATACACATATCCTCTGAGACACAGACAACTGAAAACAAAAATACCCATTGACAACTATTTATATATAAACGGTATTCACAGTGTGACCATACCACATGGTCTGTTTGCGTAATTTTAGGGTACCACTGGCACCAATGGTCAACAAATGTCCTCAATTCGGAACTTTAAACAATAGTAATTACATGTGTTTTATTTTCAGCAGATTTGAAGGAAACAAAACCAGATCTTAACAGTCGTGTCAATGAATTTGTCACTAAATGAATACTTAATGAATACGTTTTGCCTGATAACGGGGCACATTTCTCGCCAATATGTAGGATTAGCATGCCGTGGTAGCACTTTGTGTGTTTGAATTTCCAGAACATTTGCTAATACATTAAAATGATTCCAACCTCAAATTTATCCTTTTCATCGTTTCCGTCCAGCGGAGACTGTGATGTAGGCGGTAGGCTAACATTAGCGCTGCTATTATTGCCTGTCGTGGTGTTGATGTAGGTTAATGCTGTAGGCACAGCCACTTTTGCAGTAAACGGGAACTTGAATGAAGTAACCACACTGGTGAGGAGACCGAGATAGATAGCGTACACGACCAGATTACTTATATGAAACCACGACCCGTACGCTCGCCTGAAAATAATAGAAAATACAATACCGTCAAATTTCGATATCTCGAAGTCGTTTAAGCCGAAAATATCCTTATTAACAAGAGCGCCCTGATCTGGATCTACACTTTTTGCATGTATACTGTTTGTAAATAACGAGTATACTAGTTGTTCGGGTTAAGTGTGTTTATAATACATACAGACAGTGTAAATTTTAAAGTTTTGATAAGTTCGAGTTGGTAGGTCTGGATCCTAGCATTGGTTATAATGCGCACATATATTGTATTTGTATTTCGATCTGCCTTTTTTTAATCAAAATGTTACGCTTTTGATACGAATTAGTTGTGTATCAGAATACGTAATATTTTCTTAACACACGCACGTATGCTAAAACACTACGTCAGTTACAAAGAGCATCTGGTCAGACTCCAAACTGTTTTCCACTCAGATCAAATCTAAAGAGTCGTCACTCCCTAAATCTATTTGCATTAGTTTCGCTGAACTCCTTCATCAGTTCCAATTTCCAATTAAGTATATTCCATTTTTGATTACGTAGAGTTGATTTAAAAATATATTGCAACTTGATACTGATCGGAGGCCTTTGATTAGAGTCTACACCGTTTGCTTAGGCTATGTGCTCTTTCCATCGGTATATGGTCTGTAAATAACGAGTATATTCCTCGCTGAGGTTGAACGTGTTTAATGAGACAGAATAACGTCTTCTCTTTTGCATGATGTTCGAAGAAAGCAGTTACCATTTCATATTGAGGAATGCTTGGCTGACATTATGAGACAGACACCTTACACGACCAAACCGAACCATAGTCTGGAAAAAAGAATTGTCATTAATACAGAAATAGGAAAATATGTGTGTGATCAGGATCCAAGATGTTTGCAAATACAAGAACAAATAAGTTAACCTGTTATACGATAAAAACGCCTTTAATTTATGTATGCAATAAAGTAAATACTTCACTTTAAACAGTCAAGGACATGTATCGTAAGAAAACTATTAATACAGCATAGTAGATTGTAGTTTAAAGCAGGCTTGAAGTGAAGCAGAATGTCCCTTCAGGCGCATTCTGCTTTATTTTCAACCTGCTTTAAGATGTCACATATACAGTGGAGAAAACGTTATTCTTTCCAAATAAACGCGTTTACGGAAAAACTATTATTTGCAGTGCAAACAGTTTGGAGCCAGATCAGACGCCGGGTAACCCGGCGTCTGATCAGGCTCCAAACTGTTTGCCACCAAGATAAACATTAATTATCAGAATTGTCAAAAAGTTGTACTTTTCTACGTTTTAGTGTTTTGCGTTTGCGTACGTTTGCGTTTAAACGGGAAAGAATAACAGATTCTCCACTGTATATAATAAAAGAAACAGGTTATGGGGTTATAGCAGGTAGATAATATTATACAAGTCGATTCAATGGTTAGTTTGTTTCATTCTATAATTGAAACCATAAATGTAAACCCTTTCCCTTTCAATCACGCTTTTAGGCGCGTTTGCAAACAGTTTGGATTCTGATCCGACGCCGCGTGACGCGGCATCTGATCAGGATCCAAACTGTGTGACACTTGTTTTGAAATTTCTTCAGTCATACTGCCTTATTTTTTAACTCTGAAACAAAATTGCAGACACCAAAATTGAAGCAGACGACGATGAAACGGTGAAAGGGTAAAAATCTCCCGAATATTTTGATCATGAAAGGGTTAAATGGCATTAATGTCTGTAAACGAAAAGAAAGAAAATACCACAAGCACACAGCTCACTAGTGCTGAAACGGTTATAACAGGACAACCCTAATGTGTTTAGACAGCGAATGATTGTTCTTTAGTTTTTATCATCAGTTGACTTACATTTAGAGCTAACATTGGAAAATACTCAACACCCTCTCTATCTTTCTCGTCCATATACCGTGTCGGACATTGTAGATATTTGTAATTGAACTTCACCTGAAGAAAAAATTGACAACGCAATTATATCCTCGAATTGATCCTTTTTGCATGGTAAACTAACTCAGTACATTGATTTAACTCATTCGCCCGTCAAAACTTCAACTGAAAAAATTCCAATTTCAGTTCACGTCTCATCCAGTTTTGACTATTTAGTTTTTTTTTATTTTATTATTATACAGTGCAAAATGACAAACAGTACAGACCCTGTAAAAATGTGTTATATTGACCATGCACATGTATTTTATGGATGTAAAATGAAATAATTATATTGTCTGAATTAAATGTAAAATATCAGTAAACAAAAACACTACAAATCCTCTTGAGCTGTGACATTTAATACACACTTTATCGGTGTCATTGCAATACAGCATATTTCTTGTGTCAGTTGATAATATTGCAAGGCTATATATTTAAAACAAACGTGTGTTCGGAATAATGATCAAAAGGAACTTACACAAAACTCGTCGCTTCTTCTGTCATGACAGGAGGTGGTGTGACATCTATCCAACGCAGCCTGAGTACATAAAACATAGTTACATGTAACATATCCGCTGTTATTATGACGTTATGAAGTTATCCCTGTCATATTAACCCATTTTAGCCAAGTGAATTATTGCATCCTTATGTATTGTATTTCTCCATTTTTAATATACGAAACAGTAACAGTGCTGTTGTACATACGTCATTGTTTATTCAAGACAACAGCCGCCACTGTCGTAGTCAAGATTCTTAGTATTCTCTCACTTTTGTTAAAAAACTAGATTAAATGACGAATCTTTCGTTACTTACCAAACACACGTCAGGTAGAAATTGGATGAGACCGTTTAGAGGAGTGCCATATTCTCTAGACTTTAGATCCAGAGCTTCTTCCCACCTGAAGAGCAAGAAATATACTCACGATGAACATTTACCCCTCACAGACATGCGTTTTGGTGCATTTACCTTTTCGGCAGAGCAATTCCTCTTCATGCTTCAACTACGTCCTGTTAACACAATACCCCATAAATAACCATTTCTACGCTTTTAATTTATTCCTCTCCTGAAGATATATTTTCTATATTCTAGTAGAAAATAGCTTAAAGCAGGCTGAAAGTAAAGCAGAATGCGCATTAAGGCGCATTCTGCTTTACTTTCAATCTGCTTTAAGTGGTCACCTGTTTTTCATACTAGAATCAGACTATGGGGGTAATGGGTTTAAGAGCAAATCCAAACATACCTCGCATCTTGATAGTTACAATGTCATGGCATGTCGATAGTAAAGCTTAAACTCATAAAGTGGTTTTCTGCTTAACTGTTAGCCTGCTTCAAGCAAATGCATAGGATAATTAACTATTAAAGAAATGGTTAACTACATTCCCTGCTATAATAACGTCAAGATGCCACTAGCACATACACACATGTTTTGTTTTTGTTTCTAAAACTGATAGCGTAGGCGCGTGAACTACTATAAACGTACGTTTCAATAAGTTAGAATCCAGGTGCCCGTTTCATAAAACTTCGTACGACAAATGTAATCGTAATTCAGATTATAAAAGTCTCAAATACGATTTATTTCTCTATCTAATACTGTCTGGCGACATCTCTTTTGAGTCGTGTTTTCAAGACGATTCCAAAGAGATGTCAGAAGACAGGATTTGATAGAGATATCAGAAATAAATGAAAGCAGTGGTCAAATACATGTATAAAGCAAAGACAACTCTGATAGCGGATTCTATACTAGAATGCAAATGCCAGTGGTATAATCATTTTTCTAGTGAATATGTTAAACACTTCATTTCCATGGTGGTATGTGTTTATGCAACACTTATTTGCTTCTATTTTCAATTTCTGAAATAAAGATTTTAGGAATTTTGAATAAAGAAATATACATGTATATCAGTGTCAAACAGTTAGGATCCTGGTGCCCGTTTCATAAAACCTCGTACGACAAAAACGGTCGTAAGTCAAAACTTCAAAGTACATTTAATTTCTTTTTTCTCTATATAATCCTGTCTTACGACATCTCTGTGGAATCGTCTTGAAAAGACGATTCCAAAGAGATGTTACAGGACAGGATTAGATGGAGATATCAATAATAATTGAGGCTTTTATAATCTGACCTACGACAATATTTGTCGTACGAAGTTTTATTAAACGGACCCCTGATCAGAGGCCCAGCTGTCTCGGCGTCTGATCGGCGTTCAACATGTTTGCAAATACAAGTATATATAATTTTAGTGAGGCAGCGAAGGGGAAATATTAATAAACTACCTGCTATGTTGAATTACTGTTAAGGCCACATCTGATTGGCGCTGTCGGATAGCTATGTCCATGAAAGTGTCCCCCTCTTTGTTTGTTTTAAAACTCGCACCCAAATCAAGTAGAAGTCCCAAGGCAGACCCCTGGCCCTTATAAGCTGCCGTATGCAGTGGCGTTTGCTGTTAAAATAAGAGTGTCAAAATATAGTCAATAACTGGTGTTCCTTTCCTGTATCAGAAAATCTCAGCACAAAAGATAGCCCTAACATCTAGAATGTTACGAATGTGTTTAACAATGTTGACGTTTTGATTAAATTTGAATGGCAGCTAGTTTGAGGTTAGATCAGACACAAAGTCATGTTTCAGTTTGAAAATGTTAATGCTTATTTGAAATGTTTAAGTATAAGCATGGAAAATAAACTGTTTTAAAAAGAAAGTTTGTAACCAAAAATCATGCTCAGATTTTCATAGATTTTCAAAACATTCAACGTTTTAGTGTCATAGTAGTGACATTGGAAAAACAATGCTGAGGAATCTCCACATCTACAACTTGGTGTCTGTTAAATGTAGAAAAGAGTTATATAGGTATAGCTGACATTTATTACGATTTAACTTCAGTCAATTTACCTAACTTCTATTTTTCTTTCTGGAAAACCAGACGACACTCTTTTAAATTACGTCATGGCAGTGACGGGATTAAAGCGCGTTCACCTACCCCTTCTTTGTTTTGAACGTCTAGTAAGTTTGGATAGACCATTAACAGTATCTTCATACTTCTAGTATATCCATTTTCACAGGCCATATGAAGAGGAGTATTGTCCACGTTGTCCCTGTAATATCAAAATACCCACTATATTTCTACACTGGTGAAACATACTGGTAACGAATGATATCATTAAATCGCGTGCTCGATATAGTTATACATGTAACACATTCGTAACTCAAATTAACCGTTTAAGTGGATACAGTGGAAAAGGCATTATTAATTCAGCGTTTATGCTAAATTATATCAATTGAAAACAACTTGGTTCCAGAACAGACGCCGAGTAGCCATATGTCTGAACAGGCTTCAAAAAGTTTGTCGATCGGGTAAAATAAAGGTCAAAATGTTTAAAAAAAAAACATATTTTATAAATTATTATTGCATTGCGGTTGCGTTTATATCCTTGTGTATCCTTATCATACTGTGCTATCGTCTGCTTTGAAATTGTCGTCTGCAACATTTGTTCAATTTAGATTTATACATTTTAGGTAAAGAAACCTAAAGACGAGTGCCAAACAGTTTGGATCCAGATTAGACGCCGCGTAACGCGGCGTCTGATCTGGATCCAAACTGTTTGCAAAAACAGCGAAGTCGCGATCTTCAGGCAAGGGATAAAACGGAAAGAATCACGTCTCAAAATTTACCAATTTACACTTAAATGAGTTTATAATTATTATACTACATTGTGTCATTACAGTCATTACAGTCATTTCAGTCATAGCGTCTTTCAAATATACGAATTAATTAAATTGAGCATAACAAGAAACACTCTCTCAAGCAAAAAGACCAATCAGATGCACTAGTTTGATCTATTAATTTACATAAATCCTTCAATAGTACATGTACCATGTCTCTTCCTTTTAAATCAATACTTGGGAATACGTTATTCGTTTTCGTTGAATAGGGTCTAACTCAATGCAATGACATGCTAAAATAACAGTTTTACAAAAATGTGTATTTCGTCTGAGTGGCAAACAGTTTGGAGCTTGACCATTCGGCGTTTGGTCAGGCTGCAAACATATTTACATATGACAATTGTTCTTGCAATACAAAGGCGTTGATTTTAGAAAGAATCGCGTACTCGTACATGTGTTCTCCTCTGTACAAATTCTACGTACCTTCGGAAAGTATATAAACAAGTGTGTATGTAACACTCAAGATCTACTTTTATAAAATCTTACTTTGTAACATAAGCTCCCTTCTGCATTAGTAGTTTAATGATTTTGGTATGACCGTTACAGGCCGCAAAGTGAAGCGCTGTGAGACCGTCACCATCTGTCTCGTTAATGATGTTTGGACCCATACCACTGTCCAACAGACGCCTGCATGTGTTATACCGACCATATCTGTAATGAAATATACAGTAAACCACCACTGTAAATAGTCAAGCTTGGTTTATTTACTGTTTCAACACTAAGTTACTATTGTGGGTGATTAGATTCCCTTGTTGATCTTTATAGTTACAACAACATTAAACAGTCTACTTGGAATTCTGTGTAGTTTGATCAATACTGCTTTAAATTTACAGAAAGTGTAGACACAGATAAGAGGGTTTCTACAGGTGCCCTCTGACTTGGTTCCACACTGTATGCAAATAATGTAATGAGCATGTTTTAAACAGGTCCATGGTGATGAAAGAGTTATGTTAGCCGATTGAATTCTTCTGGGGCCCGTTTCATAAAACTTCTTACGACAAATGTTGTCGTAAGTCAGATTATAAAAGTCTAAATTATTATTTATTTCTCCATCTAATCCTGTCTTGTGACATCTTTTTGGAATCGTCTTGAAAAGACGATTCCAAAAAGGCGTCACAAGACAGGAATCGATAGAGAAATCAGAAATTAAATGTATTTTTAAGATTAGACTTACGATCGTTTTTGTCGTAAGATGTTTTATGAAACGGGCCCCAGACACGTATATACACGTCCTTTGCAAAGAGTGTACATGTGGAGTGTGCACTAAAGTCTCGTCATATATGATAAGTGTATACCCCGATTAGCGAGCTCCTATAGAAACGCTCTCATCAGGGTCTGCACGGTTTGTCATTTTCAAATAAATTGTTAAAATGAATCTTAATAGTCCAAACTGGACTAGACTTAGTTGGAAATTGGAATTGTCCATTAAACGTTTCAAGGCTGAATTGGTTAATAATAAACATATAGCTATACAAATGTTTCTTACCTTGCAGCAAAGTGGAAAGGCGACTTTTTGTCATTGTCCTTGGCGTTAATTGTGGCCCCTAATCTGATTAGGTCGTCGATGGCAACCAAATGTCCTTCTTTTGATGCATAGTGCAAAGGAGTACATCCTGTCTCATCTTTTTCATTCAATAGATTCTTTAAGTTCTGAAGCAGAACGTCATAAATTTAACTACATGAACGTGCACTTTTTCGCTACGAAACAGTCTGATGCAGTGAAGAAGACGTAAAATGTTTTCCCCAATAAACGAGACTCAGTACAGTGGAGAATCTGTTATTCTTTCCCGTTTAAACGCAAACGTACGCAAACGCAAAACACTGAAACGTAGAAAACTACAACTTTTTGACAATTCTGATAATTCATCTTTATCTTGGTGGCAAACAGTTTGGAGCCTGATCAGACGCCGGGTTACCCGGCGTCTGATCTGGCTTCAAACTGTTTGTAATAGAAATAATAGTTTTAGCGTAAACGCGTATATTCTCCACTGTATGTATGATTAAACAACATTTGCCATTGCAAACAGGCTGGGACCAGATCAGACGACGGATTAAAATAAGTCAGAATATTTTTTTAAAAGTCATTTTCTTCATTTCAATATATTTGGCTTTTGGTTCTGAGATTATTAGGTTACCCGACGTCTGATGGGACCCACGTCTGATATGGTAAAAAACAATTGAACATAAGGTTTTAAGCATGCGTTTATTCGAAAAGAATGAAGTATTTGGATACGCACGCATGTATATACAGATTGTGATTAAATTGAGATAATAATAAGGAATGACAAAGATCATTCCAGATTTCAAATCCATTTTATTATATGGAGAAATATTGTCCATTATCCAACATATACATCTTTAATATACTCCTCCACAAAAATAAAATAATTCCACTTGATGATATCATAAAAATGCAATATTAGGAATATTTAATATATCTAAGCAGATGGTAGCTTAAAACAGACTGATACATGTAGTAAAGCACTATGCCCCCTAAGACGCAGTAACCTTTACTGTTAATGTCACCTGTCTTCATAACTAGAAATAGGCTATGGGGAAAGGGTAAAACAGAACACACCAGGTGCCCGTTTCATAAAACTTCGTACGACAAAATAAATGTTGTCGTAAGTCAGATTATAAAAGTCTCAGTTATTATTTATTTTTCAAGCTAATCCTGTCTTGTGACATCTCTTTGGAATCGTCTTGAAAAGACGATTCCAAAGAGATGTTACAAGACATGATTTAATAGAGAAATCAGACATTAAATGTATTTTAAAGTTTTGACTTACGACCGTTTTTGTCGAACGAAGTTTTTATGAAACGGGCCCCTGGGGCCCGACTTACGAAATGTCATACTACAAAAACGGTCGTTAGTCAAAACTTTAAAATACATCTAATTTCTGACTACTCTAACTAATCCTGTATTGTGACATCTTTTTAGAATTGTCTAATCAAGAAGATGGAGAAATAAATAATAATTGAAAATTTTAGAATCTGACTGTGTTTGTTTCGTACGACGTTTCGTAAGACGGACCGGGCCACATGACTGCTCAGTTTTTTGCCTACCTTTATTACCGTACACCCAAATCTGTCGACAGGCACACCATATCTTATAGCCAAGTGCATGAAGTTCCGGTTTTCCTTGTCTTTAATGGTGATGTTGGCCTCGTTGTTAAGGAGAGACTGTACTGTGCGCCAGCCACCTTTACTGGAGGCAAGGAGTAGAGGCGTCCGATCGTGGGTATCCTGGGCATTAATGTCTGCTCCCTGAAAACATCGAGCGTTTATTTAATTCGCTGACAAAATGGCATAATGACCACTGTAAATGTACTTTTTTGTTCCCTACCGTAAAAATGTTTGCTGAGCACATTCACCCTGAAAAAGGACCATACCAGTTTATATTTAAGTCTTCTCATAACTGACCAACATACCTGATCATACCAGGGTCTTATTTGTTTGCATAGGACAAGACGTAGTGTACTACATTGATACACTGTTCGTTAATGACGAATACATGTCTTGCTTGAGTTGAATAATTTTGGCTAGGGGTTTCGAATGCATGTTCGTCTTAAGAAAAGAGTTTCAAGTATTTTAATTGTAGAGTCTCGACTTGAGTGCCAAATATATGTATACGTGTTTACTTACGTGTTTCAGTAAGTACTCTACAACATTAACATGGTCAAACAGTGCAGCCCTGTGCAGCGGTGTCATCTTAAGTATGTCTTGTGCTTCTACCGCCACGGCAAACTTCTCCGGTTGGAGATCGTACATCATCTCCACCATGTCCAGACTGCCTTGAGTACAGGCAAAATGCACGGGTGTCGATTTGTCCTCCTGAAACATATACGTACAGTGGAGAATCTGTTATTCTTTCCCGATAAACGAGTTTACGCTAAAACTATGTTTTGTTTTACAAACAGTTTGGAGCCAGATCAGACGCCGGGTAACCCGGCGTCTGATCAGGCTCCAAACTGTTTGCCACCAAGATAAACATGATTTATCCGAATTGTCCCAAAGTTGTTCTTTTCTACGTTTTAGTGCTTTGCGTTTGCGTACGTTTGCGTTTAAACGGGAAAGAATAACAGATTATCCACTGTATAGGCTTATCAACTATAAGTATACTAAGAGAGTAAGAGTGTAATAGTTATAGTGTTCCCTCCCTACAACGGCCCTCCAAACAACTATTCCCTCCGTACAACAATGCTTGCTGCTGTACTCAAAACAAGACAATGATATCGAATGGTTTCACTGCTACAATATCGTCTGCGTTTTGCTAAGAATTGTCGTCTGCGGTATTTTCTTAAAGTCACATAAGGCGACGTCTGATTTGGGTTCAAACTGTTTGCAAATGTATTCTCAGGTTATTAATTTCCCTCCCTATAACAATTCTCTCTGAACAACACACACAGTTGTGTCTCCTTTTTGGTGTTGTTGTAGAGAGGGAGAATTGTACACTCATCAATATTGAATATGCTAAGAGAGAATTGTGTGATGTATTTTTATTCATACATGTACATTGTATGTGGCATAGAGTAACTCTTAAACTCTTATATGAAGAACAAATGTAAAATTGACATTCGATTTGTCTATAGGGTTAAAATGCCTCTTCCTTGAATGTTTACTGTTCACAAACTTGCTTGTATACAAAAAGTGGTTCCTTTTTTGCTAGAATATGGTCGAAACTCGACCATTCGAACTCGCTTTAGCTTGGACATACCCATGTTTCAAATTCAAAACGTAGCTTAGTCACGTTTGAACTTTAAAATACGAGTATGTTCGACTTAAGCGATATTGTGTTATCAAAATTAAACTTATGGGATACTGGAAAGGTCGATTTAAGCGATTTCGAAGCATCGATTTTCGACTGTATATTTATCTTAAAATTGTCATATGATTTTAATTTCAAAATTTAGAACTGATGCATTTTGACTTAAAAAAACAACTAGAAATGAGAATAAATTTTAGACGCTGATTAGTCGCCGAGTAATTCAACTTCATATCCGGATACGAACTGGGAATGCCAGTGTGGTAGGGCTTGGGTGTGAATAGGTGACACCTGTGCTATGTACGTAAATGCAGTGGATAAGACGTTAAACGACAGAATAAAGTCTTCTCTACTATAGTGGAGAATCTGTTATTCTTTCCCAATAAACGCGTTTACGCTAAAACTATTATTTGCAGTACAAACAGTTTGGAGCCAGATCAGACGCCGAGTAACCCGGCGTCTGATAAGGCTCCAAACTGTTTGCCACCAAGATTAACATGAAATATCAGAATTGTCCAAAAGTTGTTCTTTCTACGTTTTAGTGCGTTGCGTTTGCGTACGTTTACGTTTAAACGGGAAAGAATAACAGATTCTCCACTGTACACCCTAATTTGATACAGTACCTGTTTGGCGTCAATTGGAGCTCCTGCTTGTAAGCATACTTCAACAGCCTTCAAAGACAAACAGAACAAATGCAGATATTAATATTCTACTTTTATAAGTTTTCAATGATCAATGTTTTACAGTAAGTTTAACAATAACAGCAATAAGGTAAAACAACAGCATCGAAGAGGATAAATGTCACCGCGTTACATTAGGTCATTTGAAATCGTCATAGACCCTATTTGAATAGTTTCTTAACACTAAATATTGTCAATTTTATCTATATCACTTATATGCTTCTGAAAAGAGAACATTAAACCAGTGTACATGAACGACTATTCCACTCGTTTTTCTTTCATTTGCAGGGATGTACAAAATTAAGTACCGATACACACTAACCAACATACGTAGGTGACATTATTATTTGCCAATTGAATATGGGTATTTTTCATTTTTTAACTGACTTTCTGATTTTACAAAAACAATTTTCAATATTCCTGATAGGGAATTAAATAAATAATAATATATAAACTGCTCTTTTCTAATATTTCGACCTCTAAGGGCCTTTTTCAAAGAAAATCACGTCAAAACACACGTCACATTTTTGTTACATGCATTCAGCCATAAAATCAAAGAGAATAATGATTACAACATTGTTTGTTATTGCCGTTGTCATGACGTCATCATCATGACGTCATATGTGCAATGGCGTCATGCATGCATTAGCGCATTATCCTCCTTAACATTACAGCCAAATGGTATGTACGTTCGCAGCTTCCAAATCCAATCGGTTTCATAACTCTGTCTTTCAATTCTGCTTCCATTAAACATCCTCTTCAAAATGACAAACCTAACATCATCGCTACTATGACATCCGACTCCAAAATGCTTATTAATTGGCTTCTCTCTCTCATGCCTTATATCACTCAAATGTTCTTTCATTCTCTCTCTGATTTCTCTCTCAGTCTCGCCCACATTTTATTTCAGCATCCGTTGAATGCTGACTGTTGAACCGTTTCAGCTATACCTTGATATCACCACTGTTGACTGCACAATGAAGAGGCATGTTATTTTCCTTGTCGGAAAAGCTGAGTACGTCTTCTCGCTTGTATCCCATAGACTCCACTAAAATGTAAATTTGATATGGAACATTTTTAAGAAATCCGAAAAAGAACTTAAACATATAACGATGCAACAAAAACTCTTTATCAATATTTCGGCCATTGAAAAGGGCAAATGGAAATAGATTGATTGTTGCATATTTATGATACACCACAAAAAGTTGTGAAGAAGATGTAACCGTATCTAATACCAGAACATGTACCGATTACCCTAAAATTTCAAAATAGCATAACTTTAAAGCATGATGTTGAATACCTTCTTTCATCCTTCGATCACTATTGTCGAATTGGTGACTATAATTGCAAACAATTTGAATCCAGATAAGATGGCAAGTAACTAGTCTTAACGGGTTGAAAATCTGACAATATCTTGAATATGGAAGATTAATCTACTTTCACACAAAAACATTGAATACCTGTTACTTAAATACTTGTCTTCAAATTAGACACTGTTGTATTTTTTTCGATTTAGCAATTCAATGATTACAGTGGAGAATACGTTATTCGTTTCCGTTAAACGGAAACCAAACGCAAAACTCATGAAATGAACTGCACATAGAAAATGACAACTTCTTGACAATTCTAGGTATTTACAGGTTACCTGGTGCAAACTGTTTGCAATACATGTAATAGTTTAAGCGTCAACCTGTTTATTTGGAAATAATAACGTTATGTCCGCTGTAGGTGTCAAGGGATAGTTACATTTCATAACACATACCATGCTTTATTAGGACCTCAAGTGTCTTTGCCGACGCACACTTGCCAGCAACATTGATAGGAAACTCTCCTATGTCACACTTCTGACAAGGTAAGGCTCCATATTGTAACTGAAATATAGTAATAGCAATCTTACTACTTTGGTGAAGACGTTAGCCTTTATTGTTTTAAAAAGTTGTACGCAGATGCAGTACAAACAATTGTAGAAAAGTAGGAGTTCTTGAAACCGTAATTGACTTATTCATATCAGAGTTTTTAAAACAGTTCGGAGCGGATCAGAGGCAAAGTAACTTGTCATATGGCCTAGCTCCAAACCGTTTGCATCTTTTATTATTTAAAATATGCACATTTTGTTTAAGCACAAACGCATTTATTGGGGAAAATATATTTTCTACTGTAAAGACAGGTGGTAGCTCAAAACAGGACGAAGCTACTCTTATATGAGCCCTCTGACCAGGGTATGATCAGGCACCGACATTGATAGATCCCAAATATTCTAACTTAAACAAGAATATAGGCTGACCTTATGTTATCCCAAAACCTCTTGTAAAACGTTTTGCAACCCTGATATATAATGAGTACTGAACAAACATTTCCAAACGCCATACAATATGAAGAAGTTAACGACTGATATCAGATGCGAATATGGTATTGATGAACCAATAAGGCACTTATAATCTGGAACGCTAAATTGACCCCAATATTTTGAAGAGTTCGATTTGAGTCTGAGATCATTCTTAAGCGATTAATTGATCAGATTTGAGCTTATTGTCGTCCAATTCTACGCACCTATTTTATAGCAGTAAACGAGTTAAACACTTAACACACAGCAGACGACAATTTTAAGGAGACGATATTGCAGCTGTAAAAGCGTTAGACATTATTGTCTTGTTAAGGTTACTGCGACAAGCGTTTTTGTAAGGCGGGTGTCGTTTTTGAGAGGGAGCATTGTATCGTTATTAAGCATTAACCTGATAAATACATCCAAGCGAGACTCTAAAAGATTTCACGTATATGTCCTGTAATGGCCCATTCGTGAAAAGCACTTTTTTGATCAACAATTGTTAACATCTTATGAATACTATGTAACATGACTTATCGGCTCTCAGAATTCCCACAAGATTTAGATAAATGCATAACAGACAAACCGTTCTACTTAGGTAGCCTTTGTTTCATCGACATCGTGTTGTGACATTTTTTCTTGATATTAGTTGATGTTTCTATGATCTAATCCATTACCTGCTTTGTACAGATTTTCCATCATTTGGTTTGGGTATACTGTTTAAATGAGCTATTGGATTTTAAACAAAAACTCCATTAATGTAGTTATACACTCGCTTACGACCACCGAAGTACGGTCAATATTGCTATTGTTGTGTCATACAAATATCTTGATACAGTCACAGTCCACCCTCTGTACAACAATACTTAATTAGCGACCAATAGTTTGTGTATTGTGGGGAGGAAGTTGATATAGGGAGGGAATGTTCATACCATAAGAGTATATTTGCAAACAGTTTGAACCCAGATCAGACGCCGCGTAACGCGGCGTCTGATAAGGGTTCAAACTGTTTGTCACTCGTCTTAATTTTACCTCTGTCAATATGTCCAATACGTAACTTTGAAGAAAAAAACGGCAAACGACAAAAACGAAAAACTTCTAAATCATGGTGTTTTCAGGAGTATTTTGAACACATATTTGACTGTACACAAAACTAGAGGGATATTATTAAGTTAGCCCATTACCCCATAAATACGCCCTTTACGCCTTTAATTTATTCCTCCACTGAAGAAAATAGTTCCAATTTATAAAGTTGTGAGTATGTATCACAAGAAATATTTTCTACATTTAAGCAGATAATAGCTTAAAGCAGGCTGAAAGTAAAGCAGAATGCGCCTTAAGGCGCATTCTGCTTTACTTTCAACCTGCTTTAAGTGGTCACCTATTTTTAAAACTAGAAACAGGCTATGGGGTAATGGGTTAAGACTTACCAATATCTTAGCACATTCGTGTCTGTCCAGGCTTGCACAATAATGTAGGGCCGTCTGTCCCTTCTCTCCTCTACCATTTTTATCGGTTTTGGTATGTTCTAGAAGACCCTGAATATAATTCGAAACTAATAAATCAGAGGCCTAAGTACATGTAGGTAGTTTACATTCAAACAATTACTCGTATAGCAAATACTCAATGGTATTAGGTAATAAACATTTCTTTAAAATTATGCGTACAAATGAAGATAGTATCGTTAAGAGTCAAGATTCGAACCCTTGACCCCGAAGCAAAACATGTTCCGTCAATACGAACAGCTTGCTATCGTAACATTGGAGAATACGATGTTCTTTTCAAATATAAACAATTACGCTAAGATTATTAATTCAATTGCAAACTGTTTGGAGCCAGACAAGACGTCGGGTAACCCGGCGATTGATCAGATTCCAAACTGGTTGTCTTGCAGATGAAGTTAAAAAGGGGTATAATTCTGTTAACTTGTAAATACATTTACCCTTATAACATTGATGTTGTGTACAAAGTTTGAAGATGATATCATATATAGTTTTCAAGATAAAAAGCGAATGTCCCGACAAAATGCGACTTGGGGACGGGCGAACAGACAAGGTAATAATGAAAATAAAGTAAGACCTCTCTAGTACGACCACTAAATTGTTAATTATTACATGTTTACGACAGGTGACTGCTAAAAACAAGGTGGCAGTAAACAGAATAAAGGAGCTTTCTGTTTTACTGTCACCTTGCTTTAAGCTTTCATCTGTCCTTTATACAATCTATTAGCCTTTAATTTAGTGGTCGTAATAGAGAGTGCTTACTGTATGCTTACCTTTAGGGACTTTATGGAGTTGAGTTCCACGGCATAGTGCAGGGGAGCGAGCTGGTTGTTGTTGAGAATGGATGCATCAGCCCCATGGTCTAATAAGAACTCTATAGCAGCTAACTGCTCGAACTGCACAGCCACGTGCAAAGAGGTGTTGCCTTGCTTGTCTTGGGTGTTAAAATACGAGGCGCCATCTGCAATGCCAGATTGTGTAATTCAGTAATTATGGGGCGTCTGATCTGAATCCAAACTGCTTGCAAATGTTAGTCAGGTTGCGCTAAGCAAATAAGGGTTAAGGAAATGTTTCTTCTGATATATAGGATATTACATGAGTGTTCATAATCCATTGGATTTATTAAAAGAGTCTTCTAGAAAACGATAAAAACGAGGCGTTGTCGAGTTTTTATCGTTTTCTAAAACGACGAGTTTAATAAATCCAATAAATTATTAACACAAAGGTTATATTCTTTTTTTATAACATAACATAGAAAAGTTATTAATCGCAGCCTTTGAGGTCAAGTGAATGCTAAGCGCGAAATAAGCAGATCTATACAGGAAAAATGTTGTTTCAAATTAACCCCGTTCACTAGCATAATGTTTATGTTATTATATGTATTTATAAACACTTTCATGTAGATCTAATATTGATTAATTACACCGACATTCTATAAATTGAATCTACATGAAGGAATGAAGACGTTGGATATTGAACGTAAAGAACACATTTTAATGACGTCACAAGTAAACGATGTCGTGGCGTACCTCATTTGCATAGTTGTTCAACTAGTTATATATGACAAATAAACAACGAGTGTTATTCAACGCTCACGCCGTCTGTTATGTTATAAATGTTGTTCTTACCGCTTTCCTCCTCATCAATAAAACGTAGTATACTGACATGGCCGCACTCTGTCGCCTTATGAGATGGGGTAAAGCCCTTGCCATCTTTCAGTTTCAAACGCTTTTTGTCAGCTTCATATAGCTTCTTAAATTCCAGAACATTACCTTTGGCAGCGACCTGAAAATACAAAAAAGTTCAACATAATTATATAATAAACACTTTTAAAGGATGGAACAAGGGAACGCAAGCTATAAAGGCATACTGTAGCTACAGAAGAGAACAACGTTATTCTTTCCCGTTTAAACGCAAACGAAACGCAAACGCACTACTATAAAATGTAGAAAATGGCAAAGTTTTGACGATTTTGACTTTTTAGTTTAATCTAAGTGGAAAAAAGTCTGGAGCCTGATCAGACGCCGGGTAACCCGGTGTCTGATCTGGCTCCAAACTGTTTGCATTTGAAAGAATAATTTAAGCGTCAACTCGTTTATTCGGAAAGAATAACGTCTTCTCCAGTGTATCAGTAAAATATAAGCTACGCCGTTACAAAAGAACTAGAATTGAAAATATGTTAGCCTTTTCCGTTAATAGGCACACGATACATACATGTAAACGCGTTGCAGAAAATGCCATATTTTAGAAATGTCTAACGTATCAATTTAATCTTAGTGGCAAGCAGTTTGGGTGAGATCAGACGCAGAACAATGTACATGTATATCCATGTTACAGTTATTGAGAAAGAATAGCTTCTGGGGCCCGTTTCATAAAACTTCGTTCGACAAATGTTGGCGTAAGTCAGATTATAAAAGTATCAATTATTCTTTATTTCTCCATCTAATCCTGTCTTGCGACACCTCAAAGAGATATCATAAGACAGGATAAGATGGAAAACAGAATTTGAATGTATTTTTTAAAGTTTAGACTTACGATCAGGTTTTGTCGTACAAAGTTTTATAAAACGGGCCCCAGAACTGTAACTTATGTCAATAATGAAAGCATCGACTAGACATCGACTCAACGAACATGCAGCATTTGTTATTTGCCTTTTACAAGAGTTATAATATTTAACAAAATTACCAACTAAATGTACAAGACAAATAGGTTTATTTATATTCTTCTCCGATATTTACATATTCGATATCATCATCGAGTCAATAATACAGTGTAGAGGACGTTATTCTTTCCCAATACATTTTTTTATTTCCATTGCAAACAGTTTGGAGCCAGATCAGACACCGGCGTCTGATTAGGCTAAAAAACTGTCTACCACTCAGATTAAAAAATATAGTTATGAATTTCAAAAAAATGTTTTTTCTACATTTCAGAGCGTTGCGGTTACTTTCTGTTCGCGTTTAAACGGCAAGGAATAACATCTTCTCCACTGTATATTGCCGAATCGATAGAGTTCCACAATGTCCATTAACCCCTCGTGTTGCGTATTAACCTTAACAAACAGTGTATTAACGAAAACATATTGTGGTTGAGAGTATCTCTCTAATCAGAGTCTGCTTTGTTTGTCATTTAAAATATAATGTTAAAATCAATTCTTAACGTTTACAAATTGGCTAGACTTAATTAGAAAATTATCGTCCGAAGTTTCAGGGACTAATGAGTTAAGTGCAGTGGATGGTGTATGTCTATTTGTATTTGCTTCTTTGTTTTTTATTTACTTACACTATAAAGGGAGACAGTTGAAACAAAAGCAACTATTACTTAACTTGAAGCAAGTACATGATTAAACAATGGTCTTATACATAACCTAGCCATGCCATGTGAAAATCAGACTTAAAGAATTGCAAATAGTGTAGATCAAGAGCTGGATTTACACTATTTGACATCCACGGGAATGTTGAGCATTATGTTTGTATTATAGCACTTGGTAGTGAAGACCAGTTTCAAATGCGGGGACTGAGATAATTACGGTGCTTGGTCTACACAATGATGTGCAACAAAACAATCAGGTTTTCTCTTGGCACGATTTGCTGATACATATTGCGAGCTAAAAGTCACGGAAAACGTTATTCCGATAGAGTCATCATAACTGAAAGCAAGAAAACTGTCAAGCCAATTTCAAACGTGTTTAAAGAGCTTTATCCTAAATTTTCTTGAGGAGCCATCTGGCTAGTGTTTTCACTGACAACCAACATTAAAATTCTGAGATATTGATGTATGGGCCTCTTCAAAGTAATGCACTTGTGCATGTGTTTAACTCTTTCTTTGCCAATGGCTCCAAAAGGCGATTTGGTAAACAATTTGGATCCTGATCAGACGCCGCGTGACGCGGCGTCTGACCAGAATCCAAACTGTCTGACACTCGTATCGACATTTCTTTAGTCAAAATAACTCTGAACCTGATTTTAATAATGTTGCAGACGACACTACCAATGCAGACGATATTAGGCGGTGAGAAGTCAAAGCAGACGATAAAACTTGGCAGTGAAAGAGTTAAAACCGCGTTGTATGAGAGTTTATATGCACAAAGCAGGTAAAAGTGATAAATATATCAGCTGAAAGTTGTATTATCAATGTCAGCACTATACATGTATTTTTGTAGTTTACGTGTATATATAATGTACAGTGTTTTCAGTGAGTCTTATCTAAACTTAATCTAAAATAATGTACCGATGGAAAACAATTTTTATTATATACATATTGATGATTTCTCAGTTAAATAAATTTGATATCGTCAATGTTGATATCATCACTACATGTAGTGACGATATCACTTTTTGTGACGTCACGTCATAATTAGTTTAGTGACGTCACGGTTATCAATTTTGTGTTTTTTTTCTGTAAAAACGTCATTAAAATATATATAATAAATAGAATAATCAATTCCTTTGAATAAATATGAAAAATATATCACTCGAATGGGTTGTTATCTGCGGACTCGTTTTTTAACCAGATAACAACCCTTTCTCGTGATATATTTTTCATATCAATCCAAAGAAATTGATTATCCTCTATGTAGAAAACTAGCAACTCTAAGTAGTCTGTCCTGTTACAAAGCACATACGAGTTTTGTTTTTTTAACATTTGAACCGTGAAAACCTGACTTATTACATTGCAAGCAGTATAGATCAAGGTCAGCCGTTGCGTCAAAGACGCGGTGGCCGGTATTGATATTCACTGTTTGCCACTAACATGCATCTAAAGCATTGTATTTAGTAGTATTAAATAAACGGTATTTGGCAGTTTAGACCAAACTCAGATACAAAGCCTGGGATGGCAAATGTGTTTGATCTGTTTTATGCTGCAATGCAATAAGGCATTTTTGTCATGACACGGTTCTTTTATACTCTATTAGACCAGAGGCCGTGGGCCTCATGCTATTTGACCCTCACAGCTAAATATCTGTTCAGTTTAAATGACTTTAAGATTAATATTTAAACACAATTACACATGACAAACACAGACGATCTCATGCCAGGAGAAAAAATACAGGGTTACATTCTGATTATTTAAATGCCAATTCCTTGACTTGAAATCGTAAATCGTAATTGCTTTTCACACATGGGAATGCTTTAAAACCATCGGAAGCGTTTAGTGTTGATCAGAAAATCACCATTAAATATAAAGCTAGATAATGAACTGCAATTAAATATCGAAATTGTATTTAACTTTTACACTGCGGGTGGTGACTTCACCTGCAAGCGCAAACATTGTGGATTCAAATTAGATATCGAGATATTAAACGTCTGATCAGGTTTCAAGGTAAAAAAACCCACCTTTTCAGTTGAGTCTGCAATCGTTGTCAAGCATTTGATTGGTCAAAGTTAAGCCTAGGCTCAAATTTGACCAATCATATGCTTGCAAACGACTTCAGACTCAATTTAGAGGCTTTATAAACTTGGATCAAGGCTACAACGTGTTTGACAATCATTACAACTCGGCCTAAGTTAAAATACAGTAAAACCTCTCTAAAACGACCACTAAAAGAAATGCTAAGTGATTGTATAAAAGACAGACGATAGCTTAAAGCAATGTGATAGTAAAAGAGAAAGCTCCAAAAGGAACTCTTTGTTTTACTGTCAACTTGCTTTAAACAGTTACCTGTTGACAACTTATAATTAACATAATTATGTGGTCTTGAACGAGAGGCTCCTAAATTAGGCCAATTTAGACGCAAGTCAACGACAGTAGAGGCTGAGAATCATTTTCAAAGTTTATTAAAAGATATAAAATGAAAAATGTATTATGCCGTAACCCATCATGCTTCCATACCTTTCATATCATACTTCCACACCTATCTAGCCAAGCACCGATGAAAGACACGTGACCATAGATATATGACGTCACAAATATTTCTGTGTCACGCATATTCAACAGCCTCTATTGTCAAGACCAACATCAATTTAGACGCAAGTCAACGACAATAGAGGCTGAGAATTTTTTTCAAATTTAATTAAATGAAATAAAATTGAAAAGGTTAGGTACTATACCGATGAAAGACACATGAACAGAGATATATGACGTCACATATCTCTGGGTCATGCATATTCAACAGCCTCTATACACAAGACCAGCATTACAAAATACAGACAGCATAATAAAACAGGCTATAATAGGACAGTGAGTGAAAGAAGCTTATCGACAAATGGGAAAACAACAACACAGAATACTGTAATCCCATGGTGTGAATAGATGTTAGTGCTCTGTATCATTTCGTAATTTACCCTTTCACCGCCAAATCATTTTTTGAGTTTTTTACCCCTACACCGTTATTGTGTCGTCTGCTTCAAGATTATTATCTGCAATATCATTTCAAAGTTAGAATTAAGAGAGTATGACATAATAGATATCGAAACGGGTGTCAAACAGTTTTGATCCTGATCAGACGCTGATCAGGATCAAAACTGTTTGCAAATTCGACTTTAGGAGATTCTGGCGATGAAAGGGTTAAAGCATTAATGCCTTTCGACAATAAAGGTTGCCATTAACAAACGGAGTAGTCTGCATTCTGCACTATTTTGCTATTTTATATGAAAATATCTGTTGTATGGGCAAACACTACAGTGTCTTTCGATCAACATTTCATGGTATCATTAAATATTCAAGCAATCGCACATATATCATTAATTTTGCTATCATGGCACTAACTTGTTGACAAAACGGTTTGGAAATGGTATTCCCCAAGTAGATCTACAATGTATTTTATTGTTTCATATTATGTTGTAATTAACAAACCGGTTTTGGAATGGAATTCCCCAAGCATAGTTTCTCCCTAGGTATAAATTAAAACAGTTGTGTAAATGTATGTACTTGTACTTATTTCACCTGCTGGTTTCATAACCTCGCACATGAATATATTTTTAAAGACGGGTGAGAGCCTAAAGTAGATAATAGTAAAGTAGAAAGCCCCTGAAGAAATTATATGTTTTACTTTTATTCTACTGTATATATACAGAAACCTAATTTGAAACATCAAACAATACATGTTTTGAATGGTCGTAATGTGTTTATTGTTTATACTGTATGAAATAACAGCGTAAAAAACAACATTGTTTTTTCTTTGGAGGACATAAACCCCAGTGTTCCCTAGAGACACATATTCTGGTCCTTTACAAATTAGTTAACCACTGGAGCTATACTTATCCTATGTAACAGTGTCAATCCTGATCAGAGGGCTATCTAATCAGAGTTTGCACCGTTTGTCAGTTTGCAATAAATTGACAAATAAACATTTCTAAACGGTTCACAAAATGACTAGATTTTGTTGGATTTGTACAGGAAGCTTATGGGCGAGATTAAAAACAACAATACTGAAGGCATGATCCCCTATTCCCATGTTGAAAAAAGATGTTAGTGTTTCATATCATCTCGTAATCAACAGTGCGATTTGGAAATGGAATTCCCTAAGCACAGGCTATCCCTTGGGCCGATATAAAGCATTCGTGTTGAAAATGCTTGTACTAATTTCACCTGCGGATTTCATAACGCCATTACAGTAGATCTGTTTTTTTCGACTTTTAAATAGAACGATCCTGATTGCTCTTAAAGAAAGGTTACCACCAAAATAAACCAAGTTTATGGTAAAGCAAAATCTCTATGTTCAAATTTCATTCTATATTAAAGAGCAACCTATTTTAACTTAAATAACACAGACGTTTTTCCTTTTCCAATAAATACGTTTTTTTGCTTATAACCTTATGTTCAATGCAAACAGGTTGGTGCAAGATCAAATGCCGGATAACTCTGCTTTTGATCAGTATTGCTACTCCAAAGACAATTCAATGACTCATCACAATTTTCAAATGTTGTCCGTTTTACCATTTGAATGCATAACGTTTGCGTGTCTTTGTTTTTAAACGGGAAAAGGACGCCTTCACTTCCACAATTCACATTTACAGAATGGCAAGTGTACTACTCTGATATACATGTATTATGTATTAAAAAATGATGAAGGCGTAAGTCGAAACTTTGACTTATGATAAAAGTGAAATAAGTTGAAAATTACGTGTTTCTGTTGACATTCTTTTAACATATCTGATATATTCAGAAATATACATATCCGTCTTGGTTTTCCTATGTTTATTGTCATATCATATCTAGCAATCCATTGTTCCATGTAACAGTTTACGTTTCTAAGTAAAGTGTTTGAATCTTGTTTATCTTTTGTTTTTCCCGCTAGTCAATTTTATGATAAACAGGTGACATCCAGTTCAAATAAGGTAATACTTTGATATGCATGTACAGGAATGATAATGATCTCTACGTTGACAACTTACTGGTGTTATTAAAAGTCCAACGATTGACAAAACGTTTAGCATTGGTTTAGTGTTCCGAGCAATTTGTAAAAATAATTATAGTCATTTATATACCTCGCGTATCGGGTAAAATGAATGGCTTATCTGCCGTAGTGTCTTTTAATAACACGTAAATATCAATTAAGAACTACATGTATAAACAGAAATACCAAAAGAACCAACAACACTAGCAACAACATCAACGGATCACGTATTTGTTTATCTAACAGTTTATAGAAATACAGCGTTCCCTCTCTACAACGACACTCATTGGGAGACAAAAAATGTGTGCGTTGTTCGGAGGGAGTCGTTATAGGGCGGGAAATTGGCTAACATTTGCGAACAGCTTGAATCCAGATCAGACGCCGCGTAACGCGGCGTCTGATCTGGATTCAAGCTGTTTGTCATTCGTTATAAAGTTTTTTCTGTCAAAATGTCCATTATGTAACTTTGAGAAAAACAGCAGACGACAAATGTAAGCAGACGGTATTGCAGCCATGAAAAGCGTTAGACATAATTGTCTTGTTTGGGGAACAGCAGCAAGGGTCGATGTTCGGAGGGAGTCGTTCTTGGGAGGGCCGTTGTAGGGAGGGAGCACTGTATACTGTAAAGTCACCCACAACACATGTTGGCTTGAAATAATTTCAAAATGTCAGAAACATTGTCAATATGTTTGATTTTTTTCTGATTGTGATTGCCTGAACAATAAGAGTACTATAATGATATGAATTACCCGGCTGATAAACGGCGCCATAACAACAATAGACTTATTGCATTGCAACGTTGTACAGACCAAGTAACGTTATCATCCCGGGCTTTGAATCTGCGTTTGGTCTACACTGCCAAATACCGTATATGTAATACAGCTACATAAGCTGACCTTGATCTGAGCTGTTTGTAATGCAAAAAGACAGGTTTTGTCATGGCATGGCTCAATTATGTAATACTGTCGCATGCAGCAGTCAACTGTGTACTGTGTATTTGTCAGATTTCACTGGTTACTTGGTTACAAACATTACAAAAAAAACACACTCTACTATATGGCAGTGGTTTTGACAGAATGCAATTGATTTCTGTGCTGGAAAAGATGGATAACCCATTTGAGATATTTCCCCTAATAATAATGAATTCTAGTTCAGTTGTGTCACTGTATTCCTTACCAAATAGCCTGTTTCTAGTTTTTAAGATAGGTAACCGAGTTAAGTATAGGTTTCCAGGAAAACAGACAGCTCCTTAAGGCGCAATCTGATTTACTTCTAACCTTCTATAGACTACCATCTGCTAGAATATAAAAAGAAATACTTATGGTACACATTCATGACTGTGTATGGTTGAACTATTTTCTTCAGTAGAAGAATCAAATAAAGGTGTAAAGAGGCATATTTAAGAGGTAATGGGTTAATGAGAGGCAAAGTTACAGAAAAATAATACAAATAATGACCTGTCGTTAGCGATATTCGCGTTTACTAACTGGCCGTTGTACAAAGGTGTTACTGCATACATGTACGAAGTCGCTAATCATGGGTTGCCATAGAAACCATTTTTTTTAACAAGTACATTATAATAATTTACTTAAGTTAGTCATTTATCTAAGATATTAACAGTAACTGGTTCGCAAACGTTAAGCGGTAAAGTAGTGGCTGGTGTATGCCAACATACGTAATTCGACACATAAACATAGTATTTTATGTAAAATTGTAGCGTTCTAGATTCATTAGTTTAATTTTGTATTCAGGCTCTCCGAGTATTTAGCGAACAGTTCTCGTATACACAATTTTTTTAAGCGGTCTGTAACCCTTTCCTTGCTAAACTTCCATCGTCTGTGTTAACTCTGTCAACGCCATGGACCTGTTTAAAAATATTCATTACTTTTTCAAACTGTGTAGACCCCGATCAGAGGGCTCATATAGGAGCCCTCTGATCAGGATCTACACTGTTTGCTAATTAATACCAGTATTTAGTAAACTACCCAGAATTCCAAGTAGACTGGTTCATGTTTTGGTAACTAAAAGTATACAAAAGGGAACCTAATGTCCCATAAGAGTTACTTAGTGTTGAAAGAGTTAACCAATTCACCGTATTTATATCGTCTACTTTAAACATGATGTTATTACTTCTCAGGCAATGCATGCACCTGGAAAAGGGTTAAACAGAGCACCAGATGAGGGTAGTTTTTCAAAATCTAAAATCTTTATTTCTGAATTAACCCTACGGTGTCACTATTCATTAGAATCGTCTCTTCGAGACGATTCTAATGAGTAGTAACACCATAGGATTTGGTGCTGAAATGAGTAAGAAAATGTTTTATTTGTTGAAATAACTCCCTCTTATCTGGAGCCCTGGTTAAAAGGAGGAGGCTTCGGAAGGTGAATTAACCCTTTACTCCTCAAAAAAGCATATTAAAGCCTTCAATTTATTTGCCATATTAAGAAAATAGGTGTACTTTATACAGTCTTGAAGAAGTATAATAGCTTAATAAGAGCTGTTCTCTATATCCTAACAGATGACAGCTTAACCAAACTAAAAATAAAGCAGAATAAACCTTTAGGCGCATTTTGCTTTAGATATACTTTCAGTCTGCTATATAAGTGTTCACATATTTCTACAAGTAGAAATATGCTTTGGGGGGAAAGGTTTTAACATGCAGCACATTGTCCCTGAAAATATATACATCTATTATAGTTAAATTCTAAGGTAGACCTAGTGCTTGGGTGCATGAAAACAGATCATTACATAATAACTTTATGATTAAGCGAGTTAATTAATGTTGAGCAGCCGTTTAATATTTGTCCGCAAACATATCTTCTGCGGAAATGCGTTACGCATATTTAATATCTCTTTTGTAATCGAAATACAGTCGAACCTCGATAAATTACGTTTACCATAAGACATATTGTCTATAAGTGTCTATTCTCTCTGAAAGTAATGCAGAATACACTTTAACCCTTTTCACCCTGAAAGCTCAAATGGACAATTCTAAATTTCAATTTAGTCTAGTCCATTTTTTACTTTTAAGGGTTGATTGTTTACAATTTATGTCAAAATGACTAACATCGTAGACCCTGATCAGAGGGCTCCTTCAGGAGCACTTTGATCAGGGACTACACTGTTTGCACAGGACAAGCGTACTCATCATATGTACACTGTTTTCAAATAAGCGTGACTAGGGTTCAAAAAGTTAAGGAGCATGTGTGGTCACGTCTTCAAAACTAGAAAAGGCTATGGAGTAAAGGTTTAAGTCGACCATATCCGTATTTCATTAGTTGAATTTCAACAATTCGAGCTAGCTTAAATCGGTCATACATATACAACATTTCAAGGATAAAACGTAGTTAAGCCACGTTGTAACTTTGAAAAATGGGTAAGTTGACTTTTCCGAGTTCGAATCATCTACGTTCGACGATATCACGAATGGCTGAAATACTACAGATTCAGATAAGACGATGAGTTACCTGGTGTTCAATCAAAACGAGTCAGTTCGTTACCATTTAGGATTGTTTTTAAAATATACCGTTCCTGTAGAATTGACGCCGCTTATTTTATTTAGATTCAAACAATTTTCAAAGTCGTTTTAAGTCGTATATGGCTGTGAAAGTGTAGACGATTACGTGTGTTATGAATGTACAGATGGCTGAACTGTCATTCGGGCGGAACGTAGACTATAATTTGGTACTTTTTATTACGGATAGCTTTTGACAGGGTTGAAGTATAGCATGTCTATTGACAGTAGTATTGATTACTCGTGCCTCTAGATGCTGCAAAACGGTTTTTATCCCGTCACGTGCCTGTTTTCTTGACGGATAAAGAGGTGACAGATAAACTTTGCTTTATTATGCTAGTTGGTCACATGACCGATGTTATTATGTCAGTTGGTCACATGACCTGTAGCCGGAACTATTTTTTCCACCGAGACGCTTATTTTTCCCGCTGTTAGGAAAGGTATTCTAAAACTCTTTCATCAGAATTCGACGTGTAACGACGTTTATTCGAACTATTCGATGCAATCAAAGCGTTAAAGAGTACGCGCCACCAGTCGCTTGCTGATATACTTCTATAATTGTCCACCTTTTAGTTTTCCTGAGTGAAAAACACTAGATTTTTAAATATCTTTTATTTCTTTTCAACGTAACTAGGATGTGACGTCACTGATGTCATCTATATAATGGCGCGCTTTCATAGAGTAACATAGTTTTTTGTGAGACCAAAAATGATTCTAGCTTTGAAAAAAGCATTCTCTATTTATTTTACTATTGTGACAAGGATAAATAGAATATTTGGTGACTAGCTTTGAATGAGAAATGTTATCTGGCTCGGCTTCTGAAAATATCAGGTTCGCCTGTGGCTCACCTGGTATATTCATCCGCCTTGCCAGATAACATTTCTCATTCAAAGCTAGTCACCAAATATTCTCTATATTCGAGTTTATACTCCAAGAAAAGATTATCTATTGCGAATATTGTGAGCCAGATCAAATGCAAACGGTTTATTCGAGTGTATACTCCAAGAAAATATTATCAATTGCGATATATTGTCAGCCAGATCAGATGTAAACGGTTTCTTCGAGTGTATACTTCAAGAAAATATTATCTGTTGCGAAATATTGTGAGCCAGATCAGATGCAAACGGTTTCTTCGAGTGTATACTCCAAGAAAATATTACGTGTGTTACGAATGTACAGATGGCTGAACAGTCATTCGGGCGGAACGTAGACTATAACTTGGTACTTTTTATTACGGATAGATTTTGACAGGATGGAAGCATAGCATCTCTATTGACAGAAGTATTGCTTACTCGTGCCTCTAGATGCTGCACAACGGTTTATTCGAGTTTATACTCCAAGAAAAGATTATCTATTGCGAATATTGTGAGCCAGATCAGATGCAAACGATTTATTCGAGTGTATACTCCAAGAAAAGATTATATATTGCGAAATATTGTGAGCCAGATCAGATGCAAACGGTTACTGCGAGTGTATACTCCAAGAAAAGATTATCTATTGCGAAATATTGTGAGCCAGATCATATGCAAAGGGTTTCTTCGAGTGTATACTCCAAGAAAAGATTATCTATTGCGAAAATTTGCGATCCAGATCAGATGCAAAGTAACTAGACATATGACCTTACTCCAAGGTCATAATAAAATATATTGCAAGTAGCTTAATCCTTTCGTTGCCAGTATGACGTAAATACTGTCCAACACAGTCGCTTATAGTCGAGAAGACGTTATTCTTTCCCGTTTAAACGCAAACGAGACGCATACGCATTGGAACAAAATATAGACAATGAAAACATTTTGGCCACTCTGAATATTCACCGACGTCTAATCAGGTTTAAACTTGTTTGAAGTTGAAATAGTAGTTTTAGTGCAAACGCATTTATTGGGAAAGAATAACGTCTTCTCCACTGTATATACGTTTCATCTTTTTGCAAACGCATCGTTGCGTGTAATTGAGACTGAATAATAAAGTATCTCCTCTTGTACTGATAATTTATCTAAATGAGTAAGGAAAATCTATCAAGTTATTATCAACAATAAATTCTGAACAATCTCGCCACAAACTAAGCGTGTATAAAGAACAATATCGACATGTAAAATAGACATCAATTAAAACAGATCACCCCTTAACCCTTTATCCCATAGAAGCGACTTTTAGCGAATATGATTTATTCCTCCGCTGGAGAAAATAGTTCCAATTTAATCAGTCATGAATATATATTATAGGGAAACTTTTCTATATATTCTAGCACAGGACAGCTTAAAGCAGGCTTAAAGTAAAGTAGAATGCGCCTTAAGCGCATTCTGCTTTACTTTCAACCTGCTTTAAGTAGTAACCTATTTTCAAATCTAAAAATAGGCTATCAGGTAAAGGGTTAAAACAGTTTCCCTTTTACTGCAGATTGAATATTGGTCTGTAACGATCCTCATTGTGTTTTACTGGTGTGTCGTACACGAAATATACTTACTGTGGAGAAATATTAACTCTTTCGCTGCTAAAATCAAACTAAACAGAACTCAATAATATGTGGTAAAAAGCAATGACTTCAAAACTTTAACGACTGTTTTAATATCAGCGGCGACAAACAGTTTAGAACCGGATCAAACGCCGGGTTACCCGGCGTCTGATCTGGTTCCGAACTATTTGTAATGAAATTATCTATTTTAGCACATTTGGAAAAAATAACGTCTTCTCCACACTGTATGAAACCACTATTCCTACTATATTCCATTATATTTTCAAAATTTACCTGAATTAACTTTGTCGCCAACTTTTTGTTGTGTTTCTTCTCAAGTATATCATGAAACTTGCTGTTAGGTTCACAGCATTTCGTGTTCATAACAGAATTTTCCAATGTGTGAAATTCCTGAGACTTAGAAGTTTTTAAAACACTGTTGCCATTCATTTTGTCCACCCGATATCCGTCTTATTTGAATTGTAAATGTAAACAGAGCTGTGTCACGTCAGTAACTTACATTTACAAAACATTTAACACTGACGAGGCTCTGCCTATAAATAGTTATTAACGCTCCATCAACCACAGTCATTGACAATGGTGCGATCCACCCAGAATTTCCAATAGTTGGTCGCTTCAATTTCACACTCTTATCTTTCTATTATATCACGCGCGTCATATGTGTCTTCTGCTTAACCCTTTGAACCCTAGTCCCGCATATAGGTGTTCTTTTCGAACAGTGTACATGTGAATAGTACACTAAGCATGTGCAAACAGTGAAGACCCAGATCAGAGGGCTCCGAAAGGAGCCCTCTGATCAGGGTCTTCACTGTTTGTCATAATGCCAAAAAAGAACAAAACAACGCTTAAAAGTCAGAAATGGACTAGACTAAAATCGAAAGTGGAATTGTTCATTTAAAGTTTCAGGGAGGAAAGAGTTAACAAAACAATGCTAGGGAATCGCAATAACCCCTCTTTCTCTGTGCTCGCAGGAATATGTCGTTTAAGACATAAAATGGTGTTACAAAAATGTATTTTATATTAAAAAGCAACAGGTGCAAACCCTGATGAAACGCAGCGTACTGTGAAGTCTCATCAAGGTCTACACTGTTTGAAAATGTCCTCTTTAATAGACACTAGACCTAACTAGGTAAAGCAAATATCAAGGATTTTTTTATCATTCATTTAATTAAAACAAAATAAACATGCATATATAGATCCGGATAAGATAGTCAGCACCCACTTTTTCAAAAGCTGTAAATTGTATTCAAAATATTTCAAGGCCAGATAAGGTCATACATGTACTAGTTTGAAATAGTATTAATGGAAAAGAGGCACTGTCGTGTCAAAAATGTGTACATAAACTTTGATTGTTTACTAGGCGGAAAATGCATAGTTTTTGCCACACATATTAACCACTGCTATAGTAGAAAAGACGTCCATTTTACCTGTTTTTACGCAAACGAAACGTAACGCATTGTGCATGTAATATAATGTAGAAAATTACAACCTTTTGATAATTCGGAATATTTATTTTAATCTGAGTAGCAAACATTTTGAAATAAAAATACTTGTTTTAGCGTGAACTCGTTGACAATTAGGAAAGTACTCGTATAAGGTTTTCGCCGCTGTGCGTCCTTTTTGATATTGTCCATATGCATCGTTAGCTCATACTACCGTAACACTGCAAATGGAAACTTCCAGTTCCCAGTTAAATCTTGCCCATTTTGGACCATTCAGGGCTATTTCTTAAAAATCAAAATCGTACAATTCTATAATTAAAGAGGCAAATACGGATTTTTAGGGTGACATATCTTGGCTTGTTTGAAATCTTAAAAAGGAAGTTGCTATTGGTAATATTTGCTTCATTTTTAGTTATGTAAAATAGTTCCTTTTTGCATTATGAATTAACAATGAGTCTGATTTCTCATTTTGTTATACAATTTCTTTCGTAATTTCTCTTTGTCTTATGCTTCTTGTATAAGTCATAAAGTTTATACCGTTCTTTAACTCATTATCCCCTGAAACTTCCAACGGACAATTCATGTTTGCCAGAAAGCCTGGTCCTTTTTCAACTATTTAGGTGATTTTTTTATAATATATTACAAAATGACAAACAGTGAAGCCCTCTGATCAGGGACTGTACTGTTTGCATAGGACATATGTACTCTTCACAGGCACACCTTTGGTAAAGGACGCATATATGCTTCACTAGAGCTCACTGAGTTAATGGATTACTGAATTTCCTGCGACATTCACGGTATTGTGCGTTACTTGGTTCTTATTTCTTTGAAGCAGCTATACTATGTGTGATTATAGGATGTTGAAAGAATACATGCCATATTTACATTATCACTGAGCATGACCGGGTCTCTATTTACATCTATAAACGTTTTTGAAATTTACCCCTGCTATTGTTTTTCATAGAACTGGCTTTTAGAGTATTGTGTTTTCCAATTACTGACATTTGAATTAATTACCACAGACTGTGAAATTGTGTTGTTAACTGATACCAATAAATAAATACGAAAGACTCAAGCAGGAAACGCAACACAAACAATACACCCACCTCTCAAACAGAACACACACACATTCATACCATAACATCAGCTCATTATACAGTAGAGAGGATGTTATTTGTTTTCTAAAACGGCGTTTACGCTACAACTATTATTTCCATTACAAACAGTTTGGAGTCAGATCAGTCGCCGGGTGACCCGGCGTCTGATCTTGCTCCAAACCGTTTGCAACTCAGGTTACGCTGATTCGTCAAAATTGTTCAATAATAGTCATTTTGCAATTTTGATACATTACATTTGCGTTTCGATTGCGTTTTAACGGAAAAGAACAATGTCTTCTCCTACTAGATGGTATAAGGCAATCATAACAAACTGTTTAAAAAAATATTCACAACAGTGTTAACGTTTCTAGACAATTAACCTTGTTTGGCATTATATCAGTTTGTGTTTAAATCTCCTAAGAAAAAATATTACAACGAATTAAAATTTGCTGAACATAAATACTCATATTCTAAAACACTATAAAAGTTCAACTGGTTGATATTTCATAGAAAGGGAAACGAAACTTGACCAATTATTGTTACGTTTTAACAACCTCGCAATACACTAAGTCAGTAATAAGACACATTTAACATAACATGCATAACCATAGATGTAATTTACATATTAAAGTATTCTATTAACAATAATCATACGATTGTTTAGGAACAAATAAATACCTTTTCATATCAAAAGCTGAAAAATAAACACAATAGCATAGCTTAAGATAGTTTGGTTCATATTTGCCCAAGCTTGAACGGCAGCCTGTCGTTTAAACGATCTTCACAATTATTGACGGTAAACCGTAAACGAAGGCTTTTTAAGAAACTATTAGACCTACTATACACGTTTTCAATATTTACCTGAATTAACTTTGTTGCAAATCTTTTGTTTTGTTTCTTCTCCAGTATATCGTGTAACTTACAGTTTGTTACTCGAGGTTGGTCAATTTTCTTGCTCACAACAGAACTTTCTAATACGTGCAATTCTTGAGATTTCGAAGTTTTTAAAACAATGCCATCCATTTTGTCCACTCGATATCCGTCTTGTTTTAATTGTAAATTGTAAACAGGATTACGACACGTCAATGCCTCACACTTACAAATATATTCCGTAATGCTGAATCTTTACCTATAAATAGTTGTTGACGCCCCACCAACCACAACCATTGCCAATGGTAAGTGGCAGCAAGAATTTCCAATAACTAATCGTTTTAATTTGAAACACCTATGTTTTCTGTTATATTATGTGCTTCAAGTTTGCCATCTATTAAACGAATCTATGATTTTATATTGTAATGAACTCTCCCATGCTTGCTGGAACATTTCATTATGTACAGTGCTCCCTCTCTACAACGGCCCTCCGAACAACAATTCCCTCCCTACGACTATATTTGCCGCTGTTCCCGAAACGAGACAATAATGTCTAACGTTTCGCTATTGCAATATCGTCTGCTTAAAATCGTCGTCTGGTGTTTTTCTCAAAGTTACATATTGGACATTTTGACAGACAAAGCATAATGACGAGTGACAAACAGCTTGAATTCACACCAGTCGGCGTCTGGTCTGACTTCAAGCTGTTAGCAAATGTAAGCTAATTCCCCTCCTCATAACCACTCCCTCCGAACAACAAACACACTATTCGTCTCTTATTGGCTGTTGTTGTAGGGAGGGATTATTGTAAATACAAATGTGGTCTAATCACACTGCAGTGTTTACCCATATGTACAGAACATTTTATATGAAATAGCAATTAGTGTATAACCTAATGAGACCCCACGTAAGGGGACGTCTCATCAGGTTCTACACTGTTGACAATTGTCCTCCATTGAAGACACTTAGCTTAAATGGGACACACAAATATCAATTACATATTTAAAGTATTGGCATCTTGCATAGTCTGTAGCCTAATCGTTTCGTCAGCGCACTATCCAAATTGCAATCTGTTACATGTGTAGTAAAACATTACTCCAAAAATCAAATGATGAAACAGAGGGTCATTCGGTTCTCATCTGCATGCATACTGTTCGATACATTTTGTGATATAAGGTGTATATACAATGTTTCCTCCCTACAACAACCCTCCGAACAAAAATTCCCTCCTACAAAAATGCATACAGCTGTCCCCGAAACAAGACAATTCTGCTGAAAATTATCGCCTGCTGTTTTTCTCCAATAACATATTGGGTATTTTGACACAAGAAACATAAATACGAGGGACAATCAGTCAGAACCTAGATCAGACGCCGTGTTACATGGTGTCTGATCTGGATTCATACTGTTTTCATATGTATTCTAAGCGTATCAATTTTCCGCCCCTATAACAACTCCCTCCGAACAACACACACACTCTTGGTTGTCCATTTGATGTACTTGTAGAGAGGGAGCACTGTACAGTGTACAATGTGTGTACACGTATATGAGGCTCATATTCATCCATTGGGTTCAATGGGTTGACTCCTTCACTTCTTCTTCTCATATGGATGTTCTTATACTATTTGAAATACAAAGCTCCTTGTCAACAACAACACCAAATGGGAGAAAAATATTGTATGTGTTGTTCGGAGGAAGTTGTTATAGGAACGGAAAATTAAACGCGTAACGTGGCGTTTTATCCGGATTCAAGTTGTTTGCTACTCTTCATTATGTTTTCTTCTGCCAAAATGTCTAGTATGTGACTTCGAGAAAACAACTGCAGATGACATTCTTAAGCAGACGATACTATAGGAGTGAAAGCTTTAGACATAATTGTCTTGTTTAGGGAATAGCGGCAAGCGTTTTTGTAAGACGGTAATCTTTGTTCGAAGGGCCGTTGTATGGAGGGAGCACTGAAGAAGGTGTAGATAGTTTAATTCTGAGAACTGTTGCAGACGACAATCACAACATGTAGCTTACTTTAGGTAAAATAAATGGCAAACTGAAATTCATTTCTAAATTTCGAACTTTATTGATCGGTGCTTGGCAAGATATTTCACAGCGAGACACCTTAATCTGATGTAAAACAAAACGGAAAAAACTGTCATCTCATTTGATTTGACTATCGCATTGTTATCTGTTGCATGTATTGAACAATTAATTGGGTACATTATTCATTCATAGATTTGATTGGAATTTTATTGAATTACTGCATACGTGCAAATTTTGAATCAATGCAGTGGTGCATTTTATGACTGCAAACATTTACTCAAGATGCAAACTTGCAATTTTTAGATAAAGTGTACGTTACATAAATGATTTAACTCTTTGAACCCTAGTCACGCATATAGGCGTCCTTTTCAAACAGTGTAGATGTGAATAATACACTAGTCCTATGCAAACAGTGAAGACCCAGATCAGAGGGCTCTGACAGGATCCCTCTGATCAGGGTCTTCACTGTTTGTCATAATGCCAAACATTGACAAAAACAACCCTTAAAATTCAGAAATGGACTATAACAAATGGAAACTGGAATTGTCCATTTAAAGTTTTAGGGAGGAAAGAGTTAAAACAAAAACAGTAGTGAAGACGTTATTCTTCCGGTTTAAACACAAGCGAAACAAACAAGCAAGTACTTAAACGGATAAAAAGACTTGTTGACAATTTTAATATGAATGGTAAACAGTTACATGTACAGTGGAGAATCTGTTATTCTTTCCCGTTTAAACGCAAACGTACGCAAACGCATTGCACTAAAACGTAGAAAAGTACAACTTTTTGACAATTCTGATAATTCATGTTTATCTTGGTGGCAAACAGTTTGGAGCCTGATCAGACGCCGGGTTACCCGGCGTCTGATCTGGCTCCAAACTGTTTGCACTGCAAATAATAGTTTTAGCGTAAACGCGTTTATTGGGAAAGAATAACAGATTCTCCACGGTAAACAGTTACATGTAGAAGCCTGATAAAACGCCATGTTACATATTTCATTTACTGTGGCCGCTTACAACACGTTTGATAGTGATCCGCTTTCAAGACAACAATATTTGCTTGCATGTTTCAGTTCAAACTTTGTGACAGAACGTAGACGATGTGATGTCCATTGGGAATCCTGTATGTACATACTGGATGGATAGCACGGATTCTTTTTAGCGAAACATGTTATGTGCGTCAGCAAAAACATTAGCTTTCGTCGAGATAGTTATACTATAACGACGTATCATTCAACCAACTCGTGTGATCCCTAATATAGCCCCTAAATTAATGGTCAAATCCAGTATTCAATTAGATCTAGCCCATTTATGATTACATAGCGATATTCCCAGCAACTAGTAGCAATATGACAAGTGCATACCCTGGTCAGAGGAGCCCTCTGAGTAGGGTATGTGTTATTTGCAACGGAGATTGTACTCATAATGTTAACACTGTTTGTGAAAGACGTAAAACATGGAATATTTCCTTTCACTACAAATTAAATAAATATGAGTGTTTACCCCTTCATCTTCATATACTCGTCTCCTTCATTATTGCTGTTTGCAGCATAATTTCAAAGTTAGATATAGATATTGTTTTATACCTATCGATGCTTTATAGAGATTTCTCAGTTAGATAAATTTGATATCGTCACAGTTGATATCATCACTACATGTAGTGATGATATCTCTTTTTGTGACCTTTCGTCAAAATTAGTTAAGTGACGTCGCGGTAATCACTTTGTGTGTTGTTGTTTTTAGTAAAAACGTCGATAAAATATATATGGAATAAATAGAATAATCAATTCCTTTGAAAAGATATCAAATAGGTTGTTCTTTTTTTTGGCCATCTATTTTGCCTGTGTTTATGTGCCAATTTTGTTTGCTCAGGCCGACAGTGGTCTAGAATGACATTATGTGAATAAACCGTCCAGGGATTCCTGTCCCTGGACATTTTCAAATGCATTTCTGAATGGCTATTTCCTCACTGCCCGGCCTTAAGCCACAAATGTAACTGCAGGGAACCACCATGCTAGGCACTGGTACGGTTAGACTGAGATAATGCGGTATTGTAAAATACTATGTTTGCCTCACACTCTGGTCCGACATTTTAAGTGAATGTAAACAATTCCGATTTGTCTCGGTCTAACTATAGCAGTACTAACGCGGATACAAAACACTCATTTTCCTGCAAGGGAAAGTGAATTTGTATCCCCCGTTCAGACTGCGCAATATGGCGGAACACACTCTGCCATACAGTTCCGCATTTACAATCGCCCTACTATTTATTATGCAACTTTCGATCTGCGCTTAGCTCCTGGTACCCAATACATGTACCTATACGGTGATGTAGGGAACCAGTTGCGAAGTAACCGTTATTCATGCACTTGCACCAAATGGGTTAGTGCCCCATCCGGAGAGCGCGTGGTCGCTGACTTGAGCCAATCAAAACTGGACTCCCTATCACGAAGCTTATACAAATCCGTGGTGGAATCAGATGGTTTTAGGATTTGGGATAAGCAGGTCTGTTATATCTATTTTATAACCGCCAGCTTCCCCACCACCATCCCTTTTATAAAATGTGAGCGTGTTCTACATCATTTGTACATTTTCTAGTTTTTATTACAGTCTTAATATTCCATGTTCTGTTCTGTTCCATTCCATTTTATTTCCATTTAATTGTATTTTTCTTTCATATGTTTTGCCTGTGTTTATGTGCCAATTTTGTTTGCTCAGGCCGACAGTGGTCTAGAATGACATTATGTGAATAAACCGTCCAGGGATTCCTGTCCCTGGACATTTTCAAATGCATTTCTGAATGGCTATTTCCTCACTGCCCGGCCTTAAGCCACAAATGTAACTGCAGGGAACCACCATGCTAGGCACTGGTACGGTTAGACTGAGATAATGCGGTATTGTAAAATACTATGTTTGCCTCACACTCTGGTCCGACATTTTAAGTGAATGTAAACAATTCCGATTTGTCTCGGTCTAACTATAGCAGTACTAACGCGGATACAAATAGGTTGTTATGATTTAATGTCAAGCATCTCAACGACTACCAGTGTTCGACTCGTTTTTTAACCAGATAACAACCCATTCTCGTTATATATTTTTCATATCAATCCTAAGAAATTGATGATCCTCTATGTATGACTTAAGTAATTCAAGTAATGCAAGTGTCAAACAGTTTGGGTCCTGATCAGTCGCCGCTTTACGTGGATCCAGACTGTTTGCAAAGTCGAGTTTTCGTTTTCGCCCTGTTGCTTAATAGAATACGTGCTAGACCGTTGAAACTTCGAATACAGATTAATATACTCTAAAATATGGGGACTGATAAGCAAAAAGCATGATCCAATGACCAAAGCCTCGAATACATTTATCATGGATATATTCGAGGCCGTGAATATCCGAAAATGAGCAAAATGGTGACAGACGGGATATATATTTAATTCCGCGTATTTTATTTCATTGCATCTGCTTTTACATACATGTATGTTTTCCTCAGTAACAATTGTATTATTGATATGTTTGGCAATTCTTAAGACTGAATAATAGATGTATCCGTTTCAAAAGATTATTATTTTGGCAAACAGTTTAGGTCCAGATGAGACGCCGAGTTTGCAACAGAACAGGTTTTATAAATTTGCCCTAAACATACTAAAGACTAGCTTGCTAGAAGGTGTGGTATGTGTTTACGCTATAAGATTTTCAATATATAAAATATCAAAGTTGGTGCGATAGCGTTTATGTACAGTGGAGAATCTGTTATTCTTTCCCGTTTAAACGCAAACGTACGCAAACACAAAGCGCTAAAACGTAGAAAAGAAGAACTTTTGGACAATTCTGATATTTCATGTTTATCTTGGTGGCAAACAGTTTGCACTGCAAATAATAGTTTTAGCGTAAACGCGTTTATTGGGAAAGAATAACACATTCTCCACTGTACGCCTGCGTGGTCTTCTGTCTCTGTTCTTTGGTAGTTTTGTACACAAATCATAACTCAGCAAATGTTCTTGAAATATTTATGTTATATTGTTTATACATGTTTTTACGTTCTATTATAGGGGTTCTTTTATGTTTAATTCGTTGTTTTCTTTTTTGTCAGATGTTAAACAAGAAGAAGATGGTACCCCTGATGTAAAGATAAACTTTATTTGAGATTTGATATTCTATCAAAAGGGCGAGTAATAGACAGTATACAACAGGTAACAACGGATACTATCTCAATTCTACAGTGGTAAAGACGTTGTTATTTCCCGCGTAAACGCAAATGAAGCGCAAACATAATTCGGTAAAATATAGAGCCTCGAAGAAGGTAGAATATAGCAATTTCTTGAATATGTAAATGATTCTTTTCAATCTGAGTTGAAAACACGTTGCGGTCTGATTAAACGCTGGATCACCCGGTTGCTGATCTGGTTACAAATTGTTTACCATATCTAACATTGGTTTTCAGTACAATGTGTCGTTTTGGAGGGAAACTATGATAATGTAGTTTCCAGTGTGTGATATCATTCACGCTTACAATAATATTTAGTTTGTGTCCAAGGACACTGTATAAAGCGAAAGTGTTTTTTGCGGAGTTCATATCTTTATCTAATATCTAAATAAATGTTAATACAATATCAGAAATAATGTCTTTTGAATAGACATGCCTGAGTTTTATCAGCATTGCCTTGAACACTTTTGACACATGAATAATCTATTGTACAAACAATCCAGTATTCTAAATGTCAAATTCTAAAATATATCTATTAATATAATCCCCTTTCCTACTTCACCCTAAATGCAATAGTTATTTGCAAACAGTGTGGATCCTGAATCATATCGCGTGTAACGCGTAGTGTAATTAGAATACAAACCTTTTGATATTCAGTTTTATAGATCTTAAACCAGATACTTAAAATTAACATTAGGCAACAATTGTTTAAAACAGATGACGTCATTGCAATTTCACTTACATAGTCGCCAAAAAGTGACTTTGCAGCAAACAATTTAAATCCTGACCCAATCGTTCGGAATATTTGAATCGATACACACGTATTGTCAATACAACTGTTTAAATATTACTTTGAAATAATAGAACATTTAAAAGCTCATGATATAATGATGGTGAATTGAGGAAATAAAATGGGGCAAGGGGGGGGGGGGGGGGGCAGTGCAAATGTTGAGCCGTTTATTTAAATGTTCAGTTCTAAAGACCTTTTCGAAAACTGTACCATCGATAATGTACAAAAACTGCCCATACAGTCAAATTTGTGTTAAGCGTCCGCATACTGCTAGGATAATGCCCGTCCAAAATAACCGTTTATCGAAATATGATTTATAATTATTTGATTGGAGAAACGTGGACAAAAAACATTAAATGATTATGAACTAAATAATTATTAATCTAGTATTGATAGATTATGATCTTCCGTCGAATAGCTGTTTACAAATGCCAGTGTACAGGGATCAAATAAATGGAGGGGTGATCAGTGTTCTACCGATTGAACTTTCCTGCCGCGTATATGTTCTCCTTATAGAACGAAGAACGTTTATTTGACTTAAACTATACAGTTTCTCGTCATAATACATAAATATTTACAATATAACATATAATACAAGGTCAAATTTGATATGTAGATCTAGATCTACTAACTTTCAGCCAGTATTATTTTACATGAAGTAATTTCGAAAATATCACGAGGATGGTATCAAAAGCATCGATTCATTTTCTTTAGAATACTAACGTACAGAGAAAGAGAAAGAGGCAGTCTTTCACACAATTAAGGTCCAAATGAAACGCCGAGTTACTTGGCGTCATTAATGGACTCGAATCGCTTGAATCAGTCATAACAATTTTTCACCGCGTGCAGAATATTTGACCCAGGCCTAGATCTGCATAAGTTATTTACGAATCATACAAATGCAAACACGATTTAACCCTTACTGTGCGTGAAGATAGTATATTTTACCTGCGCAAATAGTATAGACCCAGATCAGAGGGATCATGATAGATCCCATCTATTTAGGTCTTCAATACTTGCAGTAGGGGTTCAGAACAATAAATAGTCGATTAGGTAACTGGTCTTCATTCCAGAATCTGGAATAGTCAGTTTGCGTAATCGGCATAGAAAAGGGTTAATTCTTGCAGAGAGTGACAGTCGTCACCATGAACACATGCGAATCGAGCATACTGCCCGTTTCACTCATAAAAATCAACAAGTCCAAACGCCCAGTCAATGACCGTGTGACGTCATCACATTCCTGTCCTGTCCCAAACTCATTGATTGGTGCTATTTTCGCGCTTGAATTTAACAACCAATCAAAGCTTGAGACACCGATAGTAATAGTATAGATGCCAAATATGGAGTATATAGTGCGACGCTAAATGCAAGTTCTGCGCAACCTTTTGCGCAGCTCGGCATAAAGTATTAGTCTTTCCTTCTGTTTTGACTGGGAGCCGACAGAAATCCACATGACAAGTAAGTGCAATTAAGTGTACCAATATATAAAGGACATATATGTTACTAACAATTATGATGTCACAAACCTCAATTGGCAAAATATCGAGATAGTCACGAGACCACGTGCTGTTTTTGTGTCACACATGTGACAATGTCAGGTTACACAGTAGGTCAACACATTTTTTACCAAAACAAAAACAAACACGTTCTTGTCCAACTATAGAAAATTCCTGCGCCAGATTAAAAGCATATTGAAAGACAAGCTGAAAGCTTCTAAGGAAACTTTCTACTTCACTTTCACTCAGCTTCAAGCATTCAGACTCGGTTACAAAATCACAGCCGTGTAAATATAGGTCATTTGATCCGATGGACTGTTAATATCCCCAGATTTATCTTGAAAAACTATTTGTACTTTTTATACAAAGTTAACACAAAACCCGAGTTTCCTCATCTTGGAATCAGATCTTTACATACTATAAACATTATATACAAATATGGAAACAGTACGAATCAAAACATAATTAACGCCCTAGACGCAACAGTTGAGGACCTGATCAGTCCCCATGTAATGGCTTCTGTTTTGGTTCAAATACTGCTCACATACATATTATGAGCAGACACATCATATTATTATGTGCTCTACAATCATAGCAGAGGTAGCTTAAGGCAGGCTATAAGTAAAGCAAGACACACCATGTGTACACTCTGGATTACTTTTAACCTGTCATAAGTGGTCACATATCTTCATAACTAGAAGCAAACCATGGTAGGTACATGTACCTTGAAGTAGATCCAAAGTAAAGCAGAACACACATTGTTGTGCATTCCACTTTACTTTCAATCAACCTTAAGTGCTTATCTGTCTTCCAAACTGGAAGTGTACATTCAAGACTAGTTTCCTAGAACCTCACATTAACTCTCCCCTTAATGCAAATGCTTCAAATATGAATGTACTTAAATTCCTTACTGTGGCATTACCATCAGATTTCATTAACTCAATAAACTTATGTACACTTGGATTTCTGTAGTAATAAGGTTTGATATATAAACTTCTGAGAGGTTGATATGCCTCACAGATTAAAGTGAAATGATATTCATCTTCTATATCTCTTTTGTTACAGATTGTGCAGTACCGCTGGTGACGCTCTGTTCTGTTTCGAGCATATCGACCAGTTTCAATATGAAGTTTGTGAGATGCTAATCTTAATCTTGTCAATGGGATGCGAAACTTGCTGGTTAATACACTCAGGTATGGTTCATATGCAAATGTATTCTTAAAATTTCTGTACAGAGATAGAGAACTAGAATTATTAACACCATTGACCCATGTCTGTACAAATACATCATAAACTCTCTGTTTGAACAACAAATGAAATGTGTTCAAATTTACAGACTGCGGATTATTCCATACATATGAAAAACCATAATCATTTAGTAAAGTCTTAATATTTGATGCCCAATTTCTAGTGTTCACACCTCCATTCATATTACACAACTCATTATACAGTGTGCTAACAACTACATTTTCAGATTGAATTACCTTGGTCCAAAACTTTATCATTCTTGTATATCTATTAATGTACAGTGGGTATCTCCCTAATTCTCCATATACAGCCATGTTACTTGTTGAGCTTTTAACCTGTAAGAGTTGTTTACAAAACTTTAAATGGATGCGTTCAATCTCTTTTGACTTGGAGTAACCCCATATTTCGCATGCATAACTTAGAGTTGCTCCAACAAATGCATCAAATAATTGACACTTAGTCTTAGGGTTCAGCTGGTACTGTTTAAGTTTAGTCATCAAAATATTAAGTGCTTTAAGCCCTTTGCCAGCCAGGTACTCTTGATTCAAGGAATAATGTCCTGTATAGTTAAAAATGGTTCCTAAATAATTAAAATCATTTACATTTTCTAAAATACATCCTCCATAACTCCATCTTTCATTTTCCCTTGTACTGCCACGTTTTCTAAAAACCATGACCTTTGTTTTGTTTATATTAACAGCTAATCCCCATTTATCACAATACACTTTCAGCATGTCTAAGCTATTCTGCAAGTCCTGTGGTGACTTACCAAAGACGACCATGTCATCGGCAAACAACATCAATATAAAGGTAATATCATCAAAAGAAAGACCACTTGATTCGTCATTCCATAGAAATGTCTCTAAGTCATTTATAAATAGGGAAAAAAGCAGAGGGGACATAACTTCCCCCTGCTTAAGTCCTACTGCACATTCGAAAAATTCCGAATAAGAATTGCACCCCTGTATACAGGATTTTACTTTGTTATACATGCTTCTGACAATATTAAGCATTTTACCATTGATACCTAAATTGAATAGTTTAAACCAGAGTCCATTTAAATATATACTATCAAGGCTTTTTTAAGATCTATGAAAGCACAATACAAGCGGCCTTTCTCATTCAGAACTTTCTGTACAACGGCATTTAAAACAAAAATTGCATCTACAGTGGATCTACCAGATCTAAAACCAAATTGCTTATCACTAAGAACATTATTAGACTCAGCCCAAAGATTCATTCTAGCATTTAAAATACCAGTGAAAATTTTTGCTAGACAACTGACTAATGTGATGCCCCTATAATTATTAACATCGTTTATATCGTTCTTTTTATGCAATGGTACTATAATGCCCTCTGACCACTTGTCTGGGAAATGACCCGAATTTAATACAGCATTAAACAAGTCTAACAAATGTACATTTATTATGTCATATGACTCAATAAAGTATTCATTTAATAACCCGTCAATGCCACTTGATTTATTCTTTTCCAAGGATTGAATCGCAGAGGTTAATTCTGCAAGAGTAATGGGAGCATCAAGCTCTTCAAACAATATGTCACCCAAATCACTGGGATATGAGCTGCAAAAGTCTTCAGCCTCAGGGACAGTTGTACCATATAAATCATCATTAAGCTTAGAGAAATATTCAAAAAAGTCTTCCAAATTTATATTACCTTGTTTAGATTTCCTCTTGGTAAACAGTTTCCAAAAGTCCCTGGGCTTAGAATGTCTAAGTTTTTCTATTTGCTTCAATTTGCTATGCTCAAAACTCCTTTTCTTTTTTCTTACCAGTGATTTATAAGTTGATTTTGCCTCACACATAATGGTTCTGTTTTGATTAGATTTACATTTGTTAAATTGAACAATACTTGATTTGTATATTGCCTTAGCTATAATACATTGGTCATCAAACCAGTCTGCCTTATTACCTAATCTACTGTGATGCTCATATTTTGGTAGTTCACTTCCAGATGTCTGTACCGTTGAAAATAAGGGGTCTGTTACATCTCTAAGTACATTTGTAAACATATTAATACTGTTATTGACAGAGTCTTTACTAGTAGAATCAATATCTTCCACTATAGAGTTCAGTTCGGGCAGCTTCGAAATGAGTTTACTTCTGAATGTATCCTTATACATGTCTCTCCAGATAAAGTGGGTCCGGCCTGCACCTTGCTCTTTGCTACACTCTGCTGTATCATACATACCACAGTGTATATCAAAGGACAAGGGTGCATGGTCTGACCATTCATTAAAATCATTAACAACGAATTTATTAATCACGTTAAAATCTTTTTCCTGTATTAGAAGATAATCTATTACACTTGAACCTGATGTGTTAACATAGGTGAAGGAGCCAGTCTGATCACTATGTAGACGACCATTGACGATTCTCATTGATGTAGCTTTACAGAGATCCAAAAGCCTTAGTCCATGTGCATTGGTGCCATTGTCCATTGATGACCGTGGTAAGGGATTATCAGGTATATACTCCTCATTATCTAAATAACTTACAGGTCTATCTAAAACAATATAATCATGCCTGGTGTTTCCCACTCTTGCATTAAGATCACCACAAAGTGTCACTTTACCCGATTCTTGGTATCGTGTTATGTCTGCTTGTAATAATTGAATGAAATCACAGTCGATCACATTATATGCTGGAGAGTTTTCGACCCATAAATAAGCCCCTGCTATATAAATATCCTCATTGTTGCCAAAGAACTCTCGGTCAAGTTTCAACCAGATGATTGAGTCATGGACTGATTTTATTACCTCTATACCCATTTCGAGATCATTCCTAGTGTATACAGCTACCCCTCCACTACATCTCTTGGCTCGCCTATTTTGAAATTTCCTGTAGTAGTTAATGCATTTAAAACCCGATATGTCAAAAGCACTATCTTTATCAGCCCATGTTTCGTAGAGAAAAATTATGTCACTTTTACCTAAATATTGTATAAATTCACTGTCTTCCAGTTTGTTCCTGCTTAATCCATGGATGTTCCACGAAAGAATGCGAAGATCCACCCTCGGGGACCCCTATTGGGCACTGCCTCGCCTGCCTCCACGACCCCTACGTCAGTACCCACGACCACCCCGACCACGTCTACTGCCATTACTACGACCTCTTTGACTCCTATTACCTGATGTACTCTCATCAGCAGCAGATGAGTCGCCAGCAGCCGGACCACCATATTCGTTGGTTGGATTCTGTGGGGCGTTTGGAGTTTGTGGACGCCCATCAATGTATAGTTTGTCGTAACTGATCCATGCTTTGTGTCCATTGTTAACTGCCTCTTTGAGCCTTGGGACTAATGCCCTCCTACGATCACTCACAGACTTCGGGAATTGTTCGTGTACATAGTAGCTGGTGCCTTTCAAATTCCTACTTGATGTGCGTACTAATTCACGATCTTTGAATGAGGAAAATTTTACTATGACATTCCTGGGTTTTCGTGGCGGGCCATAAGCACGGGAGTTATCATGTGGATTGTCATGAGTGTAGTCTGCATTCATTGTACTTGCAGGCTGATGTGTAGCCCTGTGTGCACGCTCTATACTGAAATGGTCAACTGTGTATTGATCGATTTTCATTTCGTGTACCATGAACTCACGCACCTTTAATTCTGTGTCGGCGTACTTTTCGTTCCGATCCTCTGGAATGTTACAAAATATTAAATTGTTGTGCATAGACTGCGAACGCATATACTCAATTTCTCCCTCATATTTTGACTGCTGATCAGTCAGCCTGGTGATACAATCATTAGCCTGTCCAAGAGCAAACTGTAATTCGTCTATTTTGTCTGTACACTTATCGACATTTTCCGCACTAGACTGTATATTATCCTGCACATAAACCCACAACTTATTAACTTCGCAATCAATATTTGAAACTTTTTCTTCTAGGGAATCAAGCTTTGTTAATTTCTTTTCTACATTTTGAAGTCTGGTGTCAATGCTTTTAACAAACTGTAGTATTTGTGAAATTTCTGTCGACGTAGATAAATCAGCGGCGCCCCTTGTGGGTGCTTGTGTACTAAACTCGTTGTTTGTGCTTGTGTTTTTATTTACCTTGATATTCTCAGGGTTGTTGTTCACAATAGTTGCCATATTTCCACATAATTCCTGAATTGAATCGTCTAAAAGCACACTATTTGCCTCCCTTATAGAGTCCATAACGTTTTCTGGAGATCCGCCATTTCGCGCGTTTTTGGCCTCCGGAGTCTCGCCAGAGTCACTAGAATGCTTGCGTTTTACACGATGTACGTTTGAAAAATGCGCTTGTCATGTATAAACAGTGTAGACGTAGTGCAGAGGACTGCTATCGTATCGCTCTGAACTATTTACCCAATAGCCTGTTCTATTTTCAAGGACAGATAACTACTTAAAGCAATTTTGAAATAAAAGCAGGACGCATTTTGCTTTACTATCAACCTGCTTTCAAGTACCATCTGCAAGAATTAAAGAAATATTTTTTACGTAGCATATTCATGACTGTTTAAATTGACACTATTTTCTTCGGTGGAGGAAAAAGTTGAATTAGCTAAAAGTCGCTTCTACAGGGGAAAAGGGTTAACAGAGTATGCACTGTGTGTCAGTTTACAATATACAGTGAAACCCCTCTAAACCGGAACCTCTAAATACCGGAATTCTCTCTAAACCGGACGAAAACTTTGGTCCCGTTTTCAACCATTCCTTATTTGAACCCATTACACCATAAATATGCCTTTTTACGCCTTTGATTTATTCATACACTGAATATGTACCATCAAAAATATTTTCTATATTCTAGCAGATGATAGCTTAAATGCAGATTGAAAGTAAAGCAGAATGCGCCTTAAGGCGCATTCTGCTTTACTTTCAACCTGCCTTAAGTGATCAGCTTTTTTTCATATTAGAAACCCCTCTAAACCGGAAACCTCTCTAAACCGGCCATTTATGGTGTCCCCACACATGTCCGGTTTAGAGGGGTTTCACTGTATTGTAAAGACAACCCTGAAAATCCAAACGGACTTCAATTTTAATTGGAAACTGGAACTTATCTTTTGAAACTTCAGCGGTCAATAAGATAATGATTTATTGATTACGTTTAATTACCTTTGTATCTCTCATTTCATTGTAATGACCAATTTCAATGTGATAATTGGTCTGAGCAATTGAACATAATTAACGCTTTAAACGATCTGCAGAGCCCACTTTATTTATACAAGGATTTGACAAGGGGACAAGTGATTGTAAAGATATATATTTTGTTACGCAACAATTTATTTTAACTTTATTGAGATATTGAAAGGCAGTTTACTGCTTAATTCAGGATAGAAATAATAAAGATCTTTCTAATTTATATTAATCCTACATTAGGCAACAATATCTACCCAATACTACGCATTGACTCATCGTCGGGTAGTGGACCAATACAAGATTAACTGTAGTACAAATTGAACGCATTAACAAATGCTTTAGATCGACATTGAGAGCATCGAAGTGTCCAGATAAATGGTTATAGTTTGGAATCCCGTTTTGAATAAAATCACACGATGTAAATCCAACGAAATGGTGATTCATTTTATCAGAGGGGAAACAATTTCACAAACAGACTTTCATTATGTAAAATGGCCGAGAGTATGTCTGTGAAAGGTAAAAAAGTATTACTATATGTTCTAACTTCGTTAAAAAATTATGAATGTTTGCCATATAATGTATTCTTTAAACTCTTTGATACTACGATAGCACCTATTTTATTATATGGTTCAGAGATTTGGGGTATTAATAGTTATCCATGTATTGAGAGTGTGCAATATTTAGCTTGCAAACGATTCCTTGGTGTTAAGCAACTTACATGTAATGATGCAGTCATGGGCGATCTAGCTCGATACCAAATGTATATATGTAGCTTGAAAAGGTGTATTAAGTACTGGATAAGATTGCTTTCTTTGACGAATGATCGCTATACTAAATTATGTTATAATATGTTGGTTTATTATGAAAGGCTAGGTTACAGAAATTGGGCTACGAATATTAGAGAAAATTTATATCAAAATGGATTTGGCTATGTAAGGGAGGCTCAATCTGTTAATGATGCTACATTGTTTCTTAGCCAATATGTCATGAGACTGAAAGATCAATCTATCCAAATTTGGCGATCTAGATGTGAGGTAAATAGAAAATTAACATTGTACATCCATTTTAAGAAGTATTTTAATATTGAAAAGTATGTAACTAGTATAAATATTACTAAGTTCAAGTCACTGTTTGCATCTTTCAGGGGTTCATCTCATTCTTTATCAGTTGAAACTGGGCGTTATTATTCTGTTGATCGTGATTATAGATTGTGTCCTTATTGTGATTGCTGTATAGAGGATGAGTATCATTTCGTTATGATATGTCCGCTATACAGTCATCTAAGGACGCTTTACATACATAGTTCCTATACAGTAAATCCTTCGATGGAGAAATTTTGCTATCTTATGTCTAGTGATAAGAAAGAGGTTCAAACGCTTGCAATGTTTATATAGTATGCGCTAAAAGAACGACAGTCGTATATGGGTATAGTCGATTGATATCGCATGTTTATGTGATTGACAACATTTATCTGCATAATTATGTTCTCTATGGTAAGATCTATTTCCAAATTAAAAGTATGGATTTAATAGATCTTAAGGCAGATAACCAGGATAAAAGTTATGTAGAAAGCTTTCTCATTAGCTTTCTGTGTTGCTTTTGACCTGTATGGTCTGCTTGGATAACTGCTCAATCCAGGATATAAGTTATGCGGAAGGCTTTTTCAGGAGCTTTCTGTGTTGCTTTTGACCTGCATTGACAAACTTTATATATGAAGCTTTTTTATATCCGCTTTCTATGTTGTTTTTTACTTGTATGGTCTACCTAGATAACTGGGATAAAAGTTATGCAGAGGGCTTTTTCAGGAGCTTTCTGTGTTGCCTTTGACCTGCATTGACAAACTTTATATAAAAAGCTTTTTTTATCAGCTTTCTATGTTGTTTTTGACCTGCATGGTCTGCCTAGATAACTGCTCAATCCAGGATAAAAGTTATGCAGATAGCTTTTTCAGGAGCTTTCTGTATTGCTTTTAACCTGCAATGACTAAATTCGTCTGTTTAATATTCTGTTCTTTATGTTAATTTATGTATAGTGGTATGATCTATTTCCCAAGTTTCAAGTATGCATTTAATAGATCTTAAGGCAGATGATGCTTTCACTACTACACATGTTTATATATGTACATTTGTTTATATCATCTTGTGTATGGGCCGGTGGCCTTAGTACAATAAATGTTGAACCGAATTGAACTGAACTGAATGAATGGTCAATAGGTTTTCACATCAAGTTTGTGGCATACATATAGTGTTGAGAGAAAATAATGGCAACCAATTTTTGTTTGCTCAGGCCGACAGTGGTCTAGAATGACATTATGTGAATAAACCGTCCAGGGATTCCTGTCCCTGGACATTTTCAAATGCATTTCTGAATGGCTATTTCCTCACTGCCCGGCACAAATGTAACTGCAGGGAACCACCATGCTAGGCACTGGTACGGTTAGACTGAGATAATGCGGTATTGTAAAATACTATGTTTGCCTCACACTCTGGTCCGTTATTTTAAGTGAATGTAAACAATTCCGATTTGTCTCGGTCTAACTATAGCAGTACTAACGCGGATACAAAACACTCATTTTCCTGCAAGGGAAAGTGAATTTGTATCCCCCGTTCAGACTGCGCAATATTGTGGAACACGCTCTGCCATACAGTTCCGCATTTACAATCGCCCTACTGTTTATTATGCAAATTTCGATCTGCGCTTAGCTCCTGGTACCCAATACCTATACGGTGATGTAGGGAACCAGTTGCGAAGTAACCGTTATTCATGCACTTGCACCAAAGGGGTTACTGCCCCATCCGGAGAGCGCGTGGTCGCTGACTTGAGCCAATCAAAACTGGACTCCCTATCACGAAGCTTGTACAAATCCGTGGTGGAATCAGATGGTTTTAGGATTTGGGATAAGCAGGTCTGTTATATCTATTTTATAACCGCCAGCTTCCCCACCACCATCCCTTTTATAAAATTTGAGCGTGTTCTACATCATTTGTACATTTTCTAGCTTTTATTACAGTCTTCATATTCCATGTTCTGTTCTGTTCCATTCCATTTTATTTCCATTTAATTGTATTTTTCTTTCATATGTTTTGCCTGTGTTTATGTGCCAATTTTGTTTGCTCAGGCCGACAGTGGTCTAGAATGACATTATGTGAATAAACCGTCCAGGGATTCCTGTCCCTGGACATTTTCAAATGCATTTCTGAATGGCTATTTCCTCACTGCCCGGCACAAATGTAACTGCAGGGAACCACCATGCTAGGCACTGGTACGGTTAGACTGAGATAATGCGGTATTGTAAAATACTATGTTTGCCTCACACTCTGGTCCGTTATTTTAAGTGAATGTAAACAATTCCGATTTGTCTCGGTCTAACTATAGCAGTACTAACGCGGATACAAATAGGTTTTCACATCAAGTTTGTGGCATACATATAGTGTTGAGAGAAAATAATGGCAACCAATGATATCTCTTCAGGATATAGATAGTCATCAACCAACTACATGTACAAATACCATTTGTATTAAAAGGTATAACTTTCTCTAACCTACTAACTGTTTCACTCAATTTAACATCTAGATTTTAGTCTATCTAATAGACAATAAAACATTCCAAATGTATGCCGACCTTTCATCATTCTGTAATGGTTACGTTCAAATTATGGCTCAACATAACAGTTACAACACATTTCAATCAGTGTTACTTACATAAAGTATGTATATGTTGAAAGATCCTACATGGACTTTCTCCTTCCAATTCATTTTGCTTTTTGTCGCTGCATACCTTTGACATCAAACACAGTCTTTATCAATTGTAATAGCGAAACTCAATGTTGTCCTTTTTTTAACCCTTTCCTAGTCAGAATGCCATATATTTCATCAATTTAAGTTTGCTTTTATATTCTAAATCTAGATTTTGGGTATTTTGATTATGGCAATGCCGATACAATTGTCAAACAGTTTTGATCCTGATCAGATATCGAGTAACTCGGCGACTTATTAGAATGAAAACTATTTACTTTTGATAAAAGCATTCAATCCAAGCCAGAGAATACTAGGTTAATCTCTTTACTGCCTTAACCCAAAGTACAATGGCTATTTTGCAAACAGTTTGGATTCTGATCAGACGCCGCGTTACGCGGCGTCTGATCAGGATCCAAACTGTTTGACCCTCATCTACATTTTTCCTGAGTTGAAATACCTAAATTTTAAATTTGAGAAATAAACACAGACGACATTTTTATTTTTTAAAATTCATGACATCATGGCAGTGAAGAGGTTAAACAAATATTATTTGGAACATTAATGAGTACAGATAAATTGAAATACAATGCCCAATTAGAGAGGTACAAACATGTATCACAGTTCAAGGTCATTGCTGTTCGTCAAAATTCTAATGTTGGTGAGTTATTTCAATAGGTTCAGATAACGACCCAAGAGACCTTCCTAACTTGACCTGGTTCTGGGGGTTAATTGTCAAAAGGAGTGTGTTCTGTTTATTAGACCGAGATTATCTGGTCTTGCAAGAACTGAAAGGAAGACAGATCGGTGGTTTTGATCCCATGCGCTGCTTCGCAACGAGTGAAATTAGCCGAAATCATCATCATTTCAACTCCTCAAACGTCAGCATCCATCGGCGCTAAATATGGCCGTTGCCGTAGAATACAATTAATCATCAGATAACGAAGATCTCAAACTAACTATGTACGCTAATGAGTAAAGGAGGTCACTGTAATTTAAATGTAATATATTTCAAACAGGTTTTGTGATATAAGTACGATATAAATTAAGCTTGCAACAAACTTGCACTTCATATGTAGTCGAAAATATTTCATAATGCATTCCTATGTCTATGGTTTACGTACCCTTTTATTTCTTTTTTTTATATACTCAACACTAATCAATATATATTCATTACTCAGCTAAAGCTAAGTTGTCACACAAACGCATTGTGAATACTACTTCTCTCACAATATAAATGATACAAATTATCCGAAATATTTACCCAGGTGTAACGAAAGGAAAAGGTTATATGTCCTATTAAAAGTTTCTATTATATTTCAAACGAGCTGCCATATGTCAATACAGGAGCATGTTTCAAAGGTATATTTGAAACTAATTTTGAAATTTGATCATACTTTTACGAAACATTTGCTGATCAAATTGTAGGAGTCTTTGCTCGCAACAAATTGTAATATAATTACACTCAAATGAATAAGTACATGTAGTCAGTTATAGTCACGCAACACAAATATCAACTTTTTATTGCATTTACCAATTTAAGGCCTCCATCTACTACACAAGATATTGGCAAACAGTGTAGGAATGATGTCCATTTAAACCCCATCACTCTCAATAACACCACAAGGCGCGTTTGCAAACAGTTTGGATCCTGATCAGACGCCGCACAATGCGGTGTCTACTTTGGGTCCAAATTGCTTGACACTCGTTTTAAAATAAAGTCAGGCATACTGCCTTAAGGTTAGGGACCCCAAATAATATCGGACCCAAATCAGTACTCCACGTACACTGTTTCCGATATTAACCGACATTGTCCCAATCTTATCAGGGGCATATCAACCTTAAATCGAACTTTGAAATGTTATTGAAGACAACGTTATTATAGCAGACGACACTATGACAGTGAATGGTTAAAAAACCTCAAGGTAAATTTGACGATGAAAAGGGACTCAGTGAGTATTTAAAGGGTGAGAATATAAGATGTGAGGAGGAAGAAGGGGTCTACAGGGCGCTACTAAAAATAAATGCGTGAATACAGATTTCAAAAGAGTAATTTTAAGTACTAATATATCTTTCAAATTTGAAACAATCTTATTTTCATACTATGCATTTATTTGCTTTCAAATGAATTACAGAACATTACAGACCAATAAAGTGTGCATTTCTGTAATGAATTGAATGTAAAGAACTCTTAGATGAAATGATGTAGAAGGTTTTTAGTCGGTCATCATTTTATCCATAGCTATGCTAGCATGAAACCAATAAGGGGGAAATAACTCGTTTCCTTGTTTTAATGTTATAAACTGGAGAGTAACTTAAAGTTTGTACGGATGTATAAATTGTTGCTCTTTATTGCTTAATGAAACGATGGTACATTTATGTTATTAAAATATAAAACCGTAACATCTGAATATTGCTATATAGACAATGTACCTAAAGTATGTACTCTTTGTTCTGGAGACGACATACTCGGAGTATTGGCTATATCTAAATTAACTCATGTTTGATATACATCACGTTTTAAAAAATACTTTAAAACATTCATTTTTAGACCGTTTATAACTCTTAATTGGCTTAATTGACACATAATATGTTTAATATTGGAGTCATTTGATTTTTATAGGATGAAGTGCAATGTTTTAAGCAGAAATACATGACAAGTACAGGTTTTCTTATAAACTTTTGGGACGTAACATTTTTTTTCTCCAAATTAAGTCCCGATGGCATGCATGAATAAAATTGTTACAGCAACGCTAGACAAGACAAAACCACCAAAACAACTTAAGGTTCCGAGTTTTTGTGGAGAGGAATGCTATTCTCGTGTTAACTGTAGGTAACCATTCCAAACATGTGAACAACGTTTCCTATCTGATTCTTTTCTAACTAATATTTGCAATGACAGTACAGTAAAACATTTCCAATACGACCACTAAATTGTGTTTATTAATAGGTATTTAAGATAGGTGATCGCTCAACGCAAGCTGCAGTAAAACAGAACAATTCTTTAGGAGCCTTGTGTTTCACTGCAACTTGCTTTAATTAAGATGTCACATTCAATCTATAAAATCAACGCTTCTAATTATTGGTTGTAATAGAAAGGTTGTTACTTTGCATGTGATTTTGTAAATTAGATATGTTTAAAGTTTCAAACACGGAATGATTTTATCACACTTGGTATTGAATAACTAAAGTAAAGGATAATACAATTGAAACTGGATCAAATAATTGTTACATCCGGTGACCTTGATTTAAAAAGATAAAGTATAGCTCTGGTATTAAAGCAGATACAAATAATATTTAATATTAATACATTAAGCCTAGCCACGAGTGTAGTTGCCTTTTAAAACAGTATCCTTGTGAATGGTAAACTTGTAATATTCTCACAATGCAGCCACAGATCACAGGGCTCCTATGCGAACCGTCTTGTTAGGGTTATTGTGCAATAAATAAACGTAAACATATTCAAAACTTCATTCTAACACACTTCGCGCACGCCCCTATATAAACAAGGAAGGGACGTATCTGTATTGGAATTCTCAATAAAACACTCACGCGCTGTAATGTTCTAACGTGACGTCATATGGCTTCAAAATGCGTACGCCAAGAAATGTAGTGCCGTTGCGTCGGTGCAAATTTGGGTTAACCTTGTTAAATTTAAGTATTAAGTCGAAATAATAAATTAATACCAGTGTTTTATCTTGCAATCGAACATGGGTAGACGTTGAGATGCTTGTTATTAAACCACTCGGCCTAAAGGCCTCGTGATTAAATAACTACGCATACCATCTCCTACCAGTGTTCGATTGTACGATAAAACACTGGTATGAATTTATTATTTCTTAAATAAATGGGATAGACTTGATTTGAAATAAGAATTGTCTCTTTGTTGTTTTTTTGGGTGAACTAGTTAAGCAGATGATACAGCATGAGAGTACTCAACTATTCTTGGTTCTGGCAACTTAAAGGAGTTTCCAGTATTGGAACTTCTTATATCAAGTCAGCTACTACAGTGTTCCCTCTCTACAACAACACACAATGCGAGACAAATAGTGTGTTAGTTGTTCGGAGAGAGTTGTTATAGGGAGGGAAATCGGCCTACATTTGCAATCAGCGGCGTGTGATCTGAATTCAAGCTGTTTTTCACTCGTCATTAGCTGTTTTTTCTCAAAATGTCCAATATGTGACTTTGAGAAAAACAGTAGACGCATTTTAAGCTAACGATATTGCAGACGTAAAAAGGTTGGACAAAATTGTAGTGTTTGTGGAACTGCGGCAATCGTTGTTGTAAGGGGGAATCGTTGCTCAGAGTGTCGTTGTAGGGAGGGAGTACTGTTTTTCTATGGTTACTTTGCGTGTTTGGATTATTCTTCTCTACTAATGGGTTTACCAGGATTCTGTCAACATCTATAAATCTCAACTCTTGATTTATCTAATCTAATACCGCGATGTATACGTGCTTGTCATGCGGCGATACAACAGGGATTACGTTATTTTGTCCCGTTTAAACGCACCGAAGTGTAATTTAATGTAATGAATTGTAGAAAATAACAAGTTCATTTTCCAAGCTAACGGTTTTATTTCTTTCTGAGCGGAAAACAGTCTAGAGCTGGAATAGTGTGATATATCGCCAATTTGTTTGCAATGGAAATACAGTATAACCTCTCAATTACAACCACTAAATTGTGCTAATTATTACTTGTTTATGACAGGTTACTGCTTAAAGCAAGATGACATTTAAACAGAAAGTAAATTATAGCAGCTGTCTGCTTTACTGATATGTCTGTCTTAAGCAAGATGACAGTTAAACAGAAAGCTCCTATAGGAGCTTTCTGTTTAACTGTCATCTTGCTTTAAGCTGTCATCTGTCTTATATAACATAAATTAGCCTTTGTTTAAGTGGTCTTAATACAGAGGTTGTACTTTAGTTGTTTTATCACGGATGTGTACAAGGGAAGATAAAAGGAAAAGAAACAATGCCTTTCCTACTGAACAATGAGCACTACTTTATTTCAGACTGTACCAGATAAAAAAACATTATCCAACAATACAATAGCATGGTTCATTAGGCTAAGTGTCATTGACTGTTATTGCAATTAATCGATTCCATGATTAATGTTTAATTCAACCCACCTCCCGCAGAATATCAATCTATAAAACTCCGCCAAACATGAACATATATCATCTCAAATTATATGTGTTTATATAATTAGTAAATTTAGGAACATTACCTGTTTAAAGAGAAAAGGTTCCTTGTTTGACGGATTCTATTAGAAAGGAGAACAGACCATGGTCATACAGTTCCTTTAGGAACTGTCTGATATAGGGCGTCACTGTCTTTAATCCTTTACCCCATAGCCTGTTTCTAGTTTTGGAAATAGGTGACCACTTAAAGCAGGTTGAAAGTAAAGCAGAATGCACATTAAGGTACATTCTGCTTTACTTTCAGCTGCTTTAAGCTACCACATGCTAGAAAAAGAAAATATTCCTTATGATACATATTCATGACTGTATAAATTAGAACTATTTTTTTCAGCGGAGGAATAAACTGAATGCGCTAAAAGGCGCTTCTATGGGGAAAGGGTTAATAAAACATTGGATATACATCAAGCGTGGAAGTAAGGTTAATTGTATCATCGCAGTTTAGTTCCGTTTGACATCGATAAATTATAACGGTACATAATAGGAACTATATTACGACAAAATATAAGAACACTTACGGCAGGTGGTTGGTTAACAATATATGAAAGTTGCAAAAGGTGTGTGTCGCATTTCAACATGTTAAACATTTACGCGCCATAGACGACTTTGCAAACATTTTTGCATCCTAGATTCTAATAAGATGTAGCTATACAGATTCCAAGCTGTTTGACACTTGTATCGATATTTCTACGTTCGAACTGCCTACTTTCGAATAATAATTTATGCAACATTTAAAAAGAGAAGACATACTGACGACGAAGGGGTAAAGCAGAAGATAAAAGTAGCATGGAAAGGGTTCATCTATCCCAGACTTTAGTACAATGAATAGGTCGTATTTTGACACGTCGTAACTGTGTTGATCATACCCATTGTCTGGAATCCAGTGAGTATTTGTACAACTCTTTGACGCTGATGGCATTACTGGGATCCGGTCAATATCGGAAACTATTAACTCTTTGCATGCTGGGTAAGTTTTCGTCTGCAACAATAGTCATCTGCTATTGTTCTAAAAATAATTTTTCTAAATGCCTTTTGCAAAACATAGAGTGTCAAAGGCTTGGATCCTTATGAACTGCCGCGTTGCGCGGCATCTCATCAGAATTCACACTGTTTGCAAAGGTAATCACTGTTGGATATATATATCTGCCGCTAGCACTGTTTATACCCTTTCGTCACCGCAATGCCGCCTTCTTTAAAATGCCACCTTCTTTAAAGTTACAATCTGCTTTCATTATCTAATACTTTCAATTTATGCTTTGACTGAATACCTCAATTGACATGACTGTTTAGATCCTAATCAACTAACAAGTCATTGGATACCTAATCGGAGTCCATACTGTATGAAAATACCAGTACAACCATGGTAAAACATTGAAGGGATTAATCCCCTATACAAATGAGTTTAATTGCAGGTTCTACGGCGAGCTATACAAATATTCTCGATTTCAAAACATAAAATATCAAAAGCTGTATGGGGCAAACAGAGCTTTAAGCTGCTACAGTTGGAAAGTCAGTATTCCTTTCAACTAAATGCCCTCGTGATGAAGCAGTGGAGTAAAATGCGGAGACACGGAAACAACCCGGAGTCTGATCAAGCTCAAAATGAGTGCCATACAAAGTTTGATTTTTCGCCAATTTGTCAACAACCAGGCTTCAAGGTTTTAAAACGTTTGTGTTGAGTTTGAAGTCGTTCTCAAACATTTGACTGTTCAGATTTGAACCTCGGCTCAAATCCGACCAATCGAATGATTGAAAGCGATATCAGACTCAACTCAAACTCTTTTTAACATTGAAGCCTTTTATTTTCTTCATTTGTTGATCGTCTAAACGGGAACAAATAATATCAGTAGCATCGCATGTTTCAGTGACAGGACAACGGTGATTGTTCTATTGAGCTATATTGTTTCCTGTTGGCGACGCCCCTTGTTACAGCTCGTATGAGTATTTGTATAACTCTCCGAATCTCTAATGGGTTTACTGGGATACTAGTATTGTTATTATCGTTTAATTGTTCAACGCAATTCTTGCTTCACTGAAGTTTGCAAAATACTTTAGATCCAGAACAGAGGTCGAGGAAGGCGGCGACTGATCATGATAAAGCTGTGTGCCTCTCATACATGTATCAGTGTGTATTCTGATAAAATTCACAAAATCTAAATCAGCAATACCAGTAGTCGATATCCTGGAAGTAGAGCAGATGGTCTGCTCTCTTTCAATAATTTGCATCAGCTTGTCCCATGATGATCCAATCAGCAGTATGCCTGATTTTAAACTATTTAGGATAAACATATCTAATGATTGAACGTTACAGTGGAGAATCTGTTATTCTTTCCCGTTTAAACGCAAACGTACGCAAACGCAAAACACTAAAACGTAGAAAAGTACAACTTTTTGACAATTCTGATAATTCATGTTTATCTTGGTGGTAAACAGTTTGGAGCCTGATCAGACGCCGGGTTACCCGGCGTCTGATCTGGCTCCAAACTTTTCGCAGTGAAAATAATAGTTTTAGCGTAAACGCGTTTATTGGGAAAGAATAACAGATTCTCCACTGTACTAAATCTAAATATCATACATGTATGAGCCTCGTCTGGAGAAACAATAAAAAATATTGAAATCATTGGACTCGGAACCATATAAACTGTCACCTTTGAAACAAGTGGCGTCTCAGCATGGTTAGAGTGGGGAATACGTTTTTCTTTCCGGTTTAAACGCAAACGCAATGCACTAAAATGTAGAAATTTATAACTGTTTGAATTTCCGAATAATTCATTTTAATATGAGTAGCAAACAGTTAGGATCCCAATCAGACGTCGGGTTACCCGTTGTCTGATCTGGCTCTAAACTGTTTGAAATAGAAATAATAGTTTTAACGTAAACGCGTTACTTTGAAAATAATAACATTTTCTCTATTGAAACACTGTCGGCACAATGTATTGTAACACTATTTACCATTACCTACTGGCGGACTACTACTTCTAGGATTTGACTTTGAATAATCATATATGCAACGTCGAAGTAAACGATCAAAACACATTTCAATCATTGAAGTTCCGTATAAACAGATTGAAATGGTGTTGAAAACAAGACATCTGGTCAGGGTAAAAACTGTGGCAAAGTCAGATGGTCAACTATTTCGCATCAGGGCTTCTTGACCCCGAAACTGTAAAATAAACAGTTAAAGTTTTCAATAAAGTATAGTCCAGTTTAAGACTGTTTAAGATAGGTTTTTATTTTTACAATTTATTGCAAAATGACAAACATGGTAGACACAGATCAAATGGATCATTTATTAGTCTTCTATTCTAGGTATAAACTGTTTGCATAGGACCCGAATACTCTTCACGGGTATACTGTTTGTTACAGTGGATAATCTGTTATTCTTTCCCGTTTCAACGCAAATGTACGCAAACGCAAAACACTAAAACGTAGAAAAGTACAACTTTTTGACAATTCTTATAATTCATCTTTATCTTGGTGGCAAACAGTTTGCAGTGAAAATAATAGTTTAAGCGTAAACGCGTTTATTGGGAAAGAATAACGTTTTCTCCACTGTAAATACGAGTATTCTTGACGCTAGGACTCAATGGGTTCAATAGAGTTTACAAATGTATGTCAGAACACCGGTTTGTTCCAATATCCCATTTATGTGACAAGGGCAAACAGCATATACTCTGATTAGACGCCGCATAAGGCGGCGTCTGATCAGACTCTACACTGTTTGCTGATAGGAATTTCGACATAAAACAAAACAAAAATTAAAATTCAGACCAGGCACGCATAATATAACAAATAGACTAATTCAATATAAATAAGCATTGAAGAATCCACCGGGCGCAAATGGGTTAAGTCCAATATTTGTATGTCTACAATTTTTCTCTACATGAGCTTCTGGTGTGTTGAAAATTATAAACAAACGTGACAAAATTCATGTAAAACTTGACAAACAATTTCCAAACCACACTTGTTAAAATAGCTCTTATCTAAAGTATCTCGGTATGTGTGCAATTTATTACCCTAAGTTGAATTCAGTTATGTAAAATAAATACTGATCGATAAACGGTTCTGTCAGTACAAAAAAGCGCCGACTTTGTAACGAACAATGATTACAACAATTACAGTGGAGAATCTGTTATTCTTTCCCGTTTAAACGCAAACGTACGCAAAAGCAAAACACTAACACGTAGAAAAGTACAGCCTTTTGACAATTCTGATAATTCATCTTTATCTTGGTGGCAAACAGTTTGGAGCCTGATCAGACGCCGGGTTACCCGGCGTCTGATCTGGCTCCAAACTGTTTGCAGTGAAAATAATAGTTTTAGCGTAAACGCGTTTATTGGGAAAGAATAACGTTTTCTCCACTGCACCAAGTGTAACAATATTAGTAGGGAGTCCATGCATTGCCTACGAATTTTGTAACAATATTATACTATCAGTAAATCACACATGAAACAAATAACGATTTCATCCTCATATAGTTATGATAGTTATCAAACCGGATCAGTTAAGTTAAACATCAACGTTTTATACAAACTACAGGCAACGTGTAAAACAGTGGAGAAAGCGTTATTCTTTCCCAAAAACGCGTCTATGCTTAAACTAAATTACATTGTATTTCAACTGCAAATAGTTTAAGCCAGAGCAAACACCGAGTAACCCGGCGTCTGAACAGGCTTCAAGCTTTTTGCTGCTCAGATTAAAATAAATAGCATTGTCAACACGATGTCATTTTTCTATTTCATTGCAATACGTTTGCGTTCCGTGTGCATTTAAACGGGAAATAATAACCTAAGTCATGGTAATAAACATTCTGCTTTACTTTCAACCTGCTTTACACTACCACCAAGAAAATTACTGGAAATGTCTTGTGTTTTATGTTCATGGCGTTCATGGGGCATACTTTCCGTTATGTATAACTAATTTACCCTTTCAGATCAAGTTGATCATGACGTTTTACCCCTTCATCGCAATATTCTAATCTTCTTCAATATTGTTGTCTACATTATCGTTTTAAAGTTAAATTTAAGTAAAACTGACGTAATTTCAAAACAAGTGGCAAACAGTTTTGATCCTGATCAGACGCCGCGTAACGCGGCGTCTGATCAGGACCAAAACTATTTGCAAATGCGTTTCATGACGTCATTGGGAGTGACAGGGTTAAAGACGTAAAAGAAAGGGCGTCCCTATGGAGAAGTGGGTTGAGCGATCAAAATACAATAAAGTTGCATTCTAATAGAAATGTCAGCTTAATACATGACACACGTGATACCAAAGGTTCCGATAGGATCATTCTGCATCACGTTTATCCTGTATTTAACGGTCGGCATGCGTCTCCATTCAGGTCTGAAGGAAGTTAAAAACTAGTTAATAAGATGTTTAGGGAAGGTGCTATATCAAAAGACATGAAACAGTATCTTATCCCAAAGTACTCTAGACCAGGTAAATTGAAAGGTAACCCCAAAATCCATAAACCAACTGCTCCTTTTAGAACGATAGTTAGCGGCATTGGTACTGCTACTGAAAAGTTAGCTGAGGTTGCTGAACATGAACTTAGTGAATTTGTCGAAACATTACCAAGCTACATTAGTGATACTACTGATTTTATTAATAAATTAAAAGAATTAAAAGGTCCGTTTTCAGATAATTGCATTTTGTTCTGTTTTGATGTGGCTAAATTGTATCCGTCAGTTCCTAAAAAAGAGGGACTAGATGCATGTAGGGAAGCCCTTGCAAACAGGAGGGATCCATTGATAGGAACTGAACATGTTCTGAAGATGATTTAAACAGTTTTAGACAACAACACGTTTTGTTTTGGTGATAGTACTTTCATACAAAAGGATGGGGTAGCAATTGGCTCAAAATTAGGAAAATATTTTGCTTGTACATACATGAGGAAATGGGATGAAGAATTAATGACACACAAAAAAGTGCCACTGTTTTATAAACGATTCATAAATGACGGTTTTGGGATTTGGAATGGTACAGTGCAAGAATTAGAAGATTTTGCCAAACATGCAAACAGTATTCACCAAAATATCAAGATAGAACTTAGATATGGTTAGATAAAATAGAGTTTTTGGACACTTTAGTGAAGATAGACAATGGTCAGATATATACAGATCTTTATGTTAAGCCTACAGATAAACAACTGTACCTTAATAATTCTTCTTGTCATCCTCCAAATACAAAGAAAGGCATAGCGTATGGTTTGGGTTTGAGAATTAAACGTATATGTGAAAGAGAGTCGGATGATCTTCGGGAAAGAGGTAAACTTAAGGGTCAGTTGAGAAGGAGAGGGTATAGCGGTAGAATGATAGAAAGTCAGAAAGTAAGGGTTGATAAGCTTAATAAATCAGATACTCTTCTCAAGAAACAATCAGATAATAGGAAAATGAATAGGGTTCCTTTAGTTCTGACTTATTCAAATCTACTGCCAAACATACACAACATTGTAAAAAAAAACTCAAAAGTTTTACACCAATCTGAGAGACTGAAAGAAGTATTTGAGGAATTACCTATTGTAGCATTCATGCGAGATAAACATCTCTGTGACACACTGGTACATTCTAAGACTAACCGCATTGTTAAACCTAGCACTGTGGTTTGTTCACAAGAATGTACTACTTGTAGTATTCTTGAAATGTCAAGTGTTAAAGACACATATGAACATTCAATTTTCAAGGTGTGTACTAATATTAACTGTAGGGAGAGAAATGTCGTGTATGCAATAAGATGCAATAAATGTGATAGGATGGTGTATGTAGGCGAGACTGAGAGAGAAATCAGAGAGAGAATGAAAGAGCATTTGAGTGATATAAGGCATGAGAGAGAGAAGCCAATTAATAGGCATTTTGGAGTAGGAGGGCATAGTAGTGATGATGTTAGATTTGTCATTTTGAAGAGGATGTTTAATGGAAGCAGAATTGAAAGACAGATCTATGAAACCGATTGGATTTGGAAGCTGAGAATGTACAGACCATTTGGCTGTAATGTCAAGGAGGATAATGCGCTAATGCATGCATGACGCCATTGCACACATGACGTCATCATCATGACGTCATGACAACGGCAATAACAAACAAAGTTGTAAACATTATTCTCTTTGATTTTATGGCTGAATGCATGTAACAAAAAAGTGACGTGTGTTTTGACGTGATTTTCTTTGAAAAAGGCCCTTAGTGGTCGAAATATTAGAAAAGAGCAGTATATATATTAACATAAATTTAAATTGAATGTGGGGACAGTTATATGACAAACATCTGTCTGATACATTTGTGAGTTTACTGCAATGTTATCAGTCAAAATCGGTAATCCTACAATTTAATTGTCATACACAAATTTATAAATTGTATTTCATATATACATGTACTTATTTTGTGTACTACATTATTCAAAATCGGCATCATCTCACTCTGTTCATACTTTTCTCTTGCTTATGTAATTATATTTTCTAGCCAAGTACTTTAAAATATTTATTGTAAGTCATGTACATACTTATAAGTTATATGTCTATGAACATTGTATATGTTAAATGCCAAAATAAGCTTTGAATTGAATTGGTTATTGTCAATATAGAGGACCAAGTGGTTGAATTAATTAACTTATTTCTAATGTTAATGTTGTCATTCTATTCTTATCAACATACACGAAGAAACAGTCCAGTTTGTATTCATATTAAATTTACGATCAATGATTTAAACAAGTGAATTTGAAATTTTTTAGAATAGGTTTCAGCTGAATGCGCGACGAAAGTAATACATGTATGCATTACCTATGTCCTGCATTAAGCACGTTCCTGTTTTTGAAAGAGCCCACAGCGGAGAAAACGTTATTCTTTCCCAAATAAACGCGTTTACTATTATTTGCAGTTCAAACAGTTTGGAGCCAGATCAGACGCCGGGTAACTCGGCGTCTGATCAAGCTCCAAATTGTTTGCCATTCTGATTTAAATGAATAGTCAGAATTATCAAAACATTATCATTTTATACGTTTTAGTGCTTTGCGTTCGCGTTTCGTTTGCGTTTAAACCGGAAAGAATAACGTTTCTCATTGTACATATTTTGTAGCAACAGTGACACACTTTTTAATTCATGTTCCAACAGTGCCGAATTTCGTGTCACGTTCGGCAAATAACATTGTCTGACATTGTAAACACAAATCTCCTGCACAGATTCTTCAATAAAAATCTTTGTCACAGACTACATCTCCAAATGTCAGGATTCTTGACGTAACTTTACTTGTACAATTTGCAATCAATAAAACATTCCGATTAAAATAAGAAGTATCTCTTTATGTAAAATGTGCCAAATATTATAGTTTTTGTCGAAAATAAAAACAAAAATTAGGACAAATCATAGAACTATTTCGTGTATTTTGAAAGTAGATGTAAAGCTGCTTAACCAGTTGATGAAAAACCTAATATATATTTATCATACGTAATCACGGAATACAATAGCTACTGTAGGCCATTAGTATTGCTTTTTAAAATATGCTTTGGTACGTTTTCATATCCTAGCAAATGTTGGCTTTAAGCAGGATGAAAGCAAAAGCAGAATGTGCCTTAAGGCACATTCAGCTTTACTTTCAATCTGCTATACGTGGTCACCTATCTTCAAAATCAGAAATAGGCTATGGGGTAATGGGTTAAAAGAGAACACAGTATTACCTCCGAAAATCGGACTTTCTAAAACTGAATGTCTCAAGACCAAATAAAGTTCGATGTAGATCTATAAACCATTTTTACTCTTTGCCTATGAGAAATATATATCTCACACGATAACTGCGTACTTAATAAAGTAGAATTGTAAAGAAGAAGAATTCTAACGTAGCTTCCCCGCTTTACTATTGCCCAGCTTTGAGCAAATGCCGATTGTATACGATTAACCCCTCATGTGTGTACCAAACCGTTCATCAAACTTAGCAGTAGCAGGGGAGTGTGAAAGGTTTCCTATGTATATTCAAGCTGCTAAAAGATGTATGAAATATTGGCTAAAGATTTTATCGTTACCTAAACATAGATATGTTTGGAAAAGCTATGAGATGCTGAGATATTTTGACAATGCTGGGTATCAAAATTGGGTATCATTAGTCAGGAAACATTTGTATAGCATCGGCTTTGGATATGTATGGGAAAACCAATATGTTTGCAATGAAAATTTGTTCCTTTACCAACATACTCAAAGAATGAGAGACCAATACCTACAGCAGTGGCATGAAGCATGTAATTCTAGCTCAAAACTCTCGTCATATGTCGGTTTTAAACCAGATTTTAAATTTGAAGATTACTTAGATATCCTAGAGATTAAGAAATTTAGAGTAAGTTTAGCCTCGTTTAGAATATCCTCTCACTCTCTCATGATAGAAAAGGGTAGACACCTTGGTATTGTCCGGGAATCAAGACTGTGCAAGTTTTGTACCAGCGTTATTGAGGATGAATACCACTTTCTGTTAGTATGCCCTTTTTATAATGACCTCAGGAAGCATTATTTAGCAACAAAATATTATATTCATCCAAGCATGTACAAATTTAATTTATTAATGACACGTAAAAACAGGACCACAGTACGCAATCTTGCAATGTACATTTATTATGCCTTACAGTTACGACAGGAAACAGTAAATTTAGCAAATGTAATTTGAAAAGTACACCTATGTTGTTTGTTTGTAGTGTTACACACCGCATGTATTGATATGTTATATTATGTATATGTGTCGGGGCCGGAGGCCTGAATCACAATAAAATTTGTCTTGTCTTGTCTTGTAACCCCTTCACTGCCTCACTCCGAGTACAATGGTTATTTACAAACAGTTTCTTAAGTCAAAATAATACACTTTAAATTTAAGAAATAAAATCAGTTTACAGTTGTTTAAAGTTGATGACGTCTTGACCGTGATTTTTCAAATTATCTTAACCCTTTGAACCCTAGTCCCGCATATAGGCGTCCTTTTCAAACAGTATACATGTGAATAGTACACTTGTCCTGTGCAAACAGTGAAGGCCCAGATCAGAGGGCTCCGAAAGGAGCCCTCTGATCAGGGTCTTCACTGTTTGTCATAATGCCAAACATTGACAAAAACAACCCTTAAAAGTCAGAAATGGACTTGACTAAAATGGAAACTGGAATTGTCCATTTGAAGCTTCAGGGAGGACAGAGTTAAATGGCTGATAACCTCCCTTATCCGGCATCCTCCTTAAATAGATTTTTTTCTCGCTGCGGAAGAGTTTTCACTACACCTTCCCGCTATTATACAGTTTTGAAGTTGCATATACAAGTAGCTGCTTTTGCAGGTTAGTTGATAAACAACGAACTGTTAAAGTGTTCATACAAATATTGCAATTAAGGTAGTACAAGTACATCTCTAATGAGATCGGGTCAATATCAGTACTACAGTGGAGAAACCGTTATTCTTTCCCAATAAACGCGTTTACGCTAAAACTATTATTTGCAGTGCAAACAGTTTGGAGCCAGATCAGACGCCGGGTAACCCAGCGTCTGATCAGGCTCCAAATTGTTTGCCACTCTGATTAATATGAATAGTCAGAATTATCAATAGATTGTCATTTTATACATTTTAGTGTTTTGCGTTTCGTTTGCCTTTAAAGCGACTCGCAACCAGATGGTGCATTAAAAATAGTAATTTGTAAATATGTGTCAAACGCTTATATAAATGGTAAAGAATTAGTTTAGGATAAGAAATTCTGTTTAAAAAAATGTATTTCAATAAAAAAAAATATTGGTCTCTGGTGGGATTCGAACCCGGGGCCCGGCATTGGCGGACAGAAGGCAAAATAGGGGAAACCGCATAGACCAATGGACCACGGAACTATCCGTTTATCTAGGATCGATTTAACGTATTTCAATGTGTAGCGATCGAAAGTGCATACAACTTTGTAATTCGGCTCGTGTTTATGTCTGAGCCCGTGTAGAGAAGCAACAACAACAACTATACCGTCTACTAGTCGGTATAGAAAAACGATGGAAAATATCTAAAAATCTAAGATTCGGTGACGATTCTTGATACTTTTTTTGGACTGATCATATTTTTTTAATGTCAGAAGCCAAATAATGCCACAAATTTGCTTTTATTTGAGTATTTTATTTTATTTTGACAAGTACATCATCCGGTTGCGAGTCCCTTTAAAGGGGAAATAATAACGTTTTCTCCACTATATACGTAGAGCGTTCAGCTAATCTCGTCTACTGACGGGCTATTCCAAATCACGCTAGACATTTATCCAAACACATTAGGGGTATACTACCTTGAAATATATTTGTTGCCATTTGCAAACATTCTGATGGTCTACTGCTCAACGCTGACTGAAAGTAAGGCATGCGCTCTCTAGTGGATACCCTAATTCCAGGTTGCTCCCATTTGAAAATTTACTTAAACATTAAGTGCATGCTATTAGGTAAAGAAATCTATGAGTCGTGGGTAAAATTTATACGAATTTTGTAACTGTCATGTGTTGAAATATGTTAAAGCGAGAAATACTTTATAGATAAACAAAGTGTATCTTTTTATAATGATTTCTGAGCTAGATCCCACTGAACTTCAATACAATAAATCCTCTCGTTGTATCTTAACTACATGTATATATGTCTCCAAAGAACACAATACACACACTTATGGCAGATAGCTACTTGAAAGTGTAAAGTGAACGAAAAGCAGAAAGTTATTAACCAACTTTCTGTTTACTTTCATTATGCTTAAAATTGCTACACGTCTTCCGAATCATCAATGCATGAAGAAGTTGTAAAGTAAATGAATGATTATATGCAATCATATTATGACTCCTAGTGCACTACTTTATCATAAAACATTGTTAAGTGTCTACGAAGTAGGCCGTTATGACATGCCATATGGCCAGTTATATAATAATCTACTAGACAGTTTGACAGTCTCCTAAATATGTGGCTATTCATATCAAAGGCAACCTTTCCAATAACAGATGGTTAAACCTATAAATGTTCCCAGATAATGCAATTCTTTCATTGCTAATATAAGGCAAACATAAATAGTACATAATCCATAATCTTATCAAAGAGATGCATGAAAGTAGGATGACAAAATGCAAAAAAGTCCCGTTAATATGACCACAGGAGAAAGATTTGTGTCCGTGTAGCAGCCGGCTGCGTAACCCATTTGCGCCCAGAGGATTATTTCATGCTTATACAAATGTATATTGCATTAGTCAAGTTTTTATCTAAGGACGCCTGATCTAAAGTTTCATTTTCGTTTTGTTTCATATTGAAATTCTTATCAGCAAACAGTGTAGCCTCTGATCAGAGTCTACATTGTTTGCCTATGTACTATATCTTGGATCGTGGGTACAAATAGGTCAAAACCTTTTACTGGTACCTTGTTTCAATGTTAATTACATAGAGGTTAATCAATTTATTTGGATTGATATGAAAAATATATCACGTGAATGGGTTGTTATCTGGTTAAAAAACGAGTCCGCATGACGAGTTTTTTAACCAGATAACAACCTATTCGATTGATATATTCTTCATATCTATTCAAGGGAATTGATTATTCTATTTATTATATATATTTTGATGACGTTTTTACAGGACGTGAGGTGACGTCAAAAAAGTGACATGTAGTGATGATATCAACAGTGACGATATTAAATTCATCTAACTGAGAAATCTCTATTAATCATCGATAGGTATATAATACAAGTGATTAATTAATTCAAGCAGGTTGAAAGTCAAGCAGACTGAGACTTGATACAATTATTATGTTTAATCAAGCAATGCATGCACGAAACAGGAAAAGGTATTTGTACGAGGAGTAGGTAATGCTGTTAAATTATGCTAACGGGAAAGAGGTTAAGATGAATAAAGGTAAAGCAGTTGTTCTTGTTGTAACTTTCCTTCAATAATTCAAGCAATACCCATGAACTTTACATATGTAATTTTATCTGATCAAAACTGCATGTATCAATTTACTATATAAGTACAAATTAATTCACCTCTTCAATGGAATCGCCTGTCGAAATTGCTGTCGAAATAGTTTTATCGTAAATGTATACAGTGGAGAAAACGTTATTTTTTCCCTTCAAAAGCAAACGCAATACAAGAAAATGTATAAAATGACACCTTTTTGATAATGCTGAGTATTCACTTTTACTTGAGTGGCAAACAGTTCGAAACCTGATCAGTCACCGCGTAACCTGTCATCTGATCAGGCTCCAAACTCTTTGCAATGGAAATAATAGTTTTATACACGTTAATTGGGAAAGAATAATTTCTTTACCACTGCACCCTTACAATTTGACAAAATATATGTCGTTGTGAGTAACGAATAGTCAGGAACATGACTAGATCTCGCATTTCTTTAAATGGTTCGAAATTAAAAAGTGTTTAAACGTGACTCGTTTAGAAATTGTATTATCATGTCAATTTCGACGATAACACTTCAGTTATCTGATCAATAGACTCGAGAGCTCTCTTCACAGTTATGGAGAGCTTATTATCTTAATCAAATAGAGGAATTACGGTACAGTTACCCTATATCTAGGTCCAAGGTTATACATTTTTAGTTGCGTCTTGCATCGTTCTCAAGTATTTGATTGGTCAGATTTGAGCTTTTGCTAAGCAAAAGCTCAAATATCACCAATCAATTGCTTGAAAACGACATCAGACTCGACTCAAAGATTAATTACATTGGGGCCAGCTGATCGTTCGAAAATGAACAGGGCCAGTATATCAGATAGATGGCTTTATAGATGGGTTTATACAAAAAATTACTATAAACTCCTATACAATTGAAAATACTTTACCCATTTCCATTTAAACTAGTTTTATTTAGATTCCTCCAAGTAACCGTAGACGGAGGGCCTTCAAGTTGTTTGGTTTGATTGGGTTTAACGGCGTTGCGGGGTGTGTTTTATATAAAAGTCAAATAGTTTGGCGTCTGATCTTGTCCCAAACTGGTTCGATTGACACACATTTTTAGCATACGTATTTGCGTATATTTTTTATTTTACTTATTTGGCCATGATTTACAGCAGTGATATCGCTCAACGAAGGCTTTTCTGTACTATGTGAAATCCAATAATCTGTTTTAGCTCATCCATTTGTCCCGCATAGTACCCGAGTGATATTAAAGACATACATTTAATCTTTAATTTAACAACTATTGCAAATGAGATACAGTATTTATGATTGGGACATTTTAGTACTGTACTAAATTAATGAGACATAAATATGTACATGTATTATTTCGGATAGATGACCTCTTAATACAGGATAAAGGTCATACAGAACGCCTCAAAAGGAGCCTTCTGCATCTTTCTTCTGTCCTGCATTAATCCGTCTCCTGCATTGGTAAATACACAACCTCTTGTCATTCCGTGGTTTCTTATCACAAATTTCATTGAATTGTAAGACCCTTTCTGTATTGGTAAAACTTATTGATTACACGTTTCGTCACAAATATGTACTAGTATCATAACATATCAGCCTAACTGTTTTATTGCTATACAAATTGCGAAACTGTTTGCAGTGCCCTCTCAAATGAAATTTATAAATGTTATTAAATAGTCATAATTTTCTCCGAGCCTCTCAAGTACTCTTAAAAGATAGCAGTAAATGATTGCGGGCCATACCTTGATGAAATCGTATACATGTAATGATTCTAATCACCGAACAATTCAATGAAGAATGGATACAGAAAATGCATAAATATCATTTAAAAGATAACGAAAATACAGAAAGCACCAAATCTTTGTATTTAGTAGCTATTTGACTTACAACGACAATCGCACACATTTAATAGTCGTTCAAAAATAAACCGACTAAATTCCAATGTTGTTCATTTTATACATACGAGTCGTAATGATCCATATTCTATATCCAGTTTCATACAAAAGGTGTCAGCGCAATAAGAGCCATATCTAGGGCACCATAAAAGAAATGTTCTCTTGTCTCTGTCAATCAAACTGTATGTTTTGTATGTTAACAACATGTAACTGGAATTGTCCCGGTCAGACGGTTACAACGAATAGTCGCAAATACACAATGCATGATCAATGTTGATGGAGACATATAAAGTGCCTGTTCAATAAACCATCTTACAATAAAATACGTCGCAAGATATGTACAATAAAACATGTTTTTGTAGTCACTCTTATAAAGCTCGAGCATGATTCAATCAAACATACTTGCATGTACAGGGTGTCTCATCATTTGTGTTTCCATTTCAAACAGTTGGCACTTTTTCATTCGGATAGCTATTACAAATAGAAAGTTTTCATATTAAAGGTAATTGTTTAAATTTTTAACCATACATTAATTAACAAGCAACATTCTCATCGCTTCGACTACCTCAGGGGTGCCCCTTGTTGTCATGCCTCTGGTCTAATACATTTAATTTCTGCTCAAACCTTTTTTCGACTATGTTATCTTGAAACCTGGTAATGGCCATGTCTCCGGGATATAGTTTTCTTTTTCTTCGAGTCTCACAAATATCTGATTTGTTCAGATAATATTATATTATTATGTCCTGACACTTTCGATGAACAACACCATCTTTGAGAATAGCAACCTTTAGACGTCATATACAACGTCATGACGTCAATGTTTCCTTGTTCTTTAATTACAAATAAAACTTTGAGGCTTTCATGTCATGTTGTTACAAATTTAGTACAGATATCTGTTTTATTGAACACGAGACAAAGGTTTGAAATGGAAACATATATTATGAGACACCCTGTACATGTATTTTGTCAGTTGAAGCTTGACAACTATTATAGTTTGCTAAGGTTGAACATATTCGTTTCTCAAAGTTAACCCGGCGTTTGCTTAGGCTCCAAACTGTTTGCCACTCAGATTTAAATGAATCATGAGAAATGTGAAAACGTAGCATTTTTCTGCATTCAAGTGCATTGCGTTTGCGTTTCAACGGAAAGAATAACGTCTTCTCCACTGTACGAGCGTATATGTGTCTATGACAACCGACACTCCCACTGGAGCTATCATTATCTAATAATTCATTATTTCGGAGGATGGGACATGACACACAACCTCAATGAATTCATATTTACAAAATGCATTGTACACCTACACAATAAGCCGTCGGTTTCAGGTTTTACCCTTTCTATAGTAACCATGTCTACGCTAGTACGCTAGAGAATACGAAATGCGTTTATGCTATAAATAGAAACATGAATTTCCATTGCATGCAGTTTGGAGAAAGGTCAAAGTCCGAGTAATTAGACTCCAAACTGTTTACCACTCAGATCAATATAAATCGTACGAAAGATAAACACAAGGTACTTTTCCTCATTTCATAGCATTGCGTACGGTTAAACAGGAACTAATAACGCCTTCTCCACTGTATATATGCATACAGTTTGAACCAGATCAGCTGCCGTTTCATAAAACTTCGTACGACAAATGTTGTCGTAAGTCAGAATATAAAAGTCTCAATAATCCTGTCTTAGACAGGATTAGATGGAGAAATAAGAAATTAAATGTATTTTAAAGTTTAGACTTACGATCGTTTTTTTCGTACGAAGTTTTATGAAACGGACCCCTGGACAGCAACAAACTTATACTACACTCGTACAGTGGAGAATCTGTTATTCTTTCCCGTTTAAACGCAAACGTACGCAAACGCAAAGCACTAAACCTTAGAAAAGAACAACTTTTGGACAATTCTGATATTTCATGTTTATCTTGGTGGCAAACAGTTTGGAGCCTGATCAGACGCCGGGTTATCCGGCGTCTGTTCTGGCTCCAAACTGTTTGCACTGCAAATAATAGTTTTAGTGTAACGCGTTTATTGGGATAGAATAACGTTTTCTCCACTGTATATACACATTAGAATGGCTTCAATAAAAAAGGATAATTGTAGACATCATTTTGCAAGCAGGCGACACCATGCATGGTGAACAGAACACTTTCAATAGTGGATGATCATTCATTTGGCCAGGGCCTTGAGGCACACATTACAATAAGTGCACGGGTGCATTATGCTTTGCACAACTGGAGGTACTGATTAATGGAACCGACATGCCCCTTTAGCCTATTCCGGATAGAAATTAATGTCACCATCCTACAATGTTCTGGTCAGCCGTTCAAAACATTTCCTACATTAGGAAGGTAACTGCTTAACTCACGCCCCCACTCACACCAAGAAACTGCAAAATGACAATTCCAGTTTTCAATTAGGTCTTGCGCATTTTAAAATATTTAGTGTAGTGTTTCATACTATTTTGCAATATAATAAATAGTGAAGGCCCTGATCAGAGGGTTCCTCGGAAATGCTAAATACAGTAAAACCTCTCTATTACGGCTACTAAAACAAGGCTCATATATTGTATAAAAATCACGTGACAGCTTAAAGCAAGGTAACAGTAAAACAGAAAGCTCCGAAAGGAGCTTTCTGTTTTACTGTAACATTGCTTTAAGCAGTCACCTTTCTTAAACACCTAATAATTCACACAGTTTATTGGTCGTAATAGAGAGGTTTTACTGTATAGTATTATTGCGCTCTGCTATAATAAATACAAAACTAACTCGAAGTGCGTAAATGCATTATTCCCTAGACAATAATAGATAATGATTAATAGATAAACATTTACACCCTATGAATAATGATATAACTGTATTTTGCGATAATTTATTTATTATACTGATTTGAGTTTTTCGTCTACGGCTTTCTATGAGTTTCTATCTAACGAATATTTGAAAGGAATATCAAACTGTATGAGTCTTGATTGGGAGGAATTAATCGGTGTTTGATTCGGATAAACACTTCGTAAAAGTCAGTGTTGTATTGCGCGTTTCATGTAGAACAATGATCGTATAAATAATCAATTAATTACTTAACCCTTTCAACGCCAAATGTAACCCTCCATTTTAACAATTTCTCCGACAAAAATTGTTCATCTACCAAAATGTGTTGTCTGGTTAATTTAAATTGAATAATGACTCAGGAAATATTGTGTCGCGGCGTCTGATCTTGACCCAAACTGTGTGCTATGTCGACTTCAGAAACAAAGCAGCTGGTCGCTATCTACAGTGTTTACAATCGCTGATCCAATTAAGATATCATACTAAATGAATATCCAATCTTACAATCTATCAATAATAACTGGCACCTGGCTAAGCTGATCACTGGTATCCACTTTGTACAGTAAGTTCTGTTTTCATAGCATATCTACGAAATCGTTGATGTTCTAATGCATTACATCGAATCCCAGCTATTAAACAACTTTACACGAAAACTCTTTGATGGTTTTAAATGTGTTTATTTTTTGAAAATGTTAAGCGGAAAGCTTATTAGAATGGCATTTATAAATTAACTTCATCCCTCTTTAAGCAACAATAGGCCTATATGCATAATACTGAATGAACGACGTGTTCTCTGTTGAAAGAAGAATGGGCTTTACTGTAGATGATAAAATCTTGTCGGTGAGTAGAGGCGCTAATGGGATTACATATACAGTGGACAGGACGTTATTCCTTCCCGTTCAAACGCAAACGAAATGCAATCATGATAAAAGTAAAATGAAGAAAATTACTATATTTTGAAAATATATATAATTCGTTTTAATCTAACAGTTTGAATCTGGATCAAACGCCGGGTTACGCGGCTTCTAAATCGGCTCCCAAATGTCTGCACATGACATAGATGTTTTAGCGTATACTCGTACGTGTAATTAGGAAAAATATAACGTCTTCTCCACTGTACATTAGATTATGTAGCCATGGAATGCCTCCTACAGAAAATATAAATGATGAGTTAATATTTGTAAGTACGTGGCGTACAGTTCATTAACCCTTTCCCCCATAGAAGCGACTTTTAGCGTATGTAATTTATTCCTCCGCTAAAGAAAATAGTTCCAGTTTATACCCTCATGAACAATTACAATAACAAATATTTTATATAGCCTAGCAGATGGTAGTTTAAAGCAGGCTGAAAGCAAAGCAGAATGTGCCTTAAGGCACATTCTGCTTTACTGTCAACCTTCTTTATGTGATCATCTGTATTTAATGTTATAAACGGGTTATTGGGTCAAGGGTTAACAATACACGAGGAAATACGTTATTTTTACAGAGTCTACGGATGTAATCCAAAACGATTACGACCATAACAAACTGTACGGATCCAGATCAGACTCCTATCAAATCAGACTTAATAAAATATCAACAATTTCTCTAGAACGATTGTCGTTAGTTTTGTTTAACAGTTTCAACGCAAATTGTACCGTGAGGTAAAACCCCCTTCTACGCCATTATCGTCTGCTGTAATATTGTTGTCCGCAATATCGTAATGTCAGATTTAAGGCAATATGATTGACGAAATTTTGATACCAGTGTCAAACAGTTTGGCTCCAGATCAGACACCGCTTTACGCGGCGTCTGATAAGGATCCAAACTGTTTGCCGTACCTATTCGCGCCATTCACCGTGAACAGATTATAAAATGGGAAAGAATAACGTTTTTGTCAAGTGTTTAAGATAACAACTATTAACCTCTCCACTATCATGACGTCATCTACTTTAAAAAATTGTTGTCTGTTTATATTCGTCATATTTAATATTTTTGTTAAATTGACTAAAGTTATATCGTTATGAATGTCATGATCGGACGCCTCCTTATATGCATCGTCTGATCAGGATCCAGACTGTTTAATTGCAAAGAACAATTGTAATCGGGATAAGACAGTGAATGAGTTAATATAATAACGGGTCTACATTTTAGACCTAGCTCATTTGCCACATTTCGTAAGTGCAGTTCTATCAAGGTCTGCATATTTAGATATTGCAAACACTATAAACAAAGACCTATAGTAGAAGGTTCAATGGGAAAAGCATTTTCGCTATTAGAAGATGCAAAACTGATCCCTTAAGAATGATATAGAAGATAATTGTTTTTTTCAGTATAAGATAGAAATTTAATCCATTGAGTGAACACCAGACGTTATATTTTCACGAGTGGCGAAGCCACGAGTGAAAATATAACAGTCTGATGTTCACGAAATGGATTAAATTCGATCGTATACTGAAAAAATACAATTATTCTTTTTATTTATGCTTTTAAGCCACTTTTTAAACGAAATTGTTCGACACTTGTGAAAGCGAAAGTACATGATTTACCCCGTGTTGAGCCCCAAGTTTACATCGAACACATTAACGAAACAGTTTCCCGTACGATGACGTCACTGATTTATTGATTTGACGTCATCCGAATTACGTTGTTGCTCCCGATTTTGGATTCGTGTTCTTCCGTTGAATGGTTCGCGACAAATCGGACTGCCGGAATTTAACGATAAGACACGATTGACTACGATTCTTGGGGAGCCCTACGGGGAAAATTCATAATAAAAGCGCGCGTGGCGATAATCCCACTGCTTAAAGCAGTGAAATTATCAAGTGATAATACACTGCTATTTCGTGGTAATCCACCGAAAAGCATAACTAAATACTATTAAGACTTACATGTATAGATCAAACGTCAAAAACTCCGTCGATTGATATTAATATCCACTGTTTTGCAATATTCTATGATGCATTTGTCTTGCAAAGAGATGTACATTTATATTTTAGAAATATTACAACACATACTATAAGATAAGATACAAAAATGTTGTATTCCGATTGAAAATCCTTCTTACCTATACGTTATAAGCTACTATGTATTTACAGTGTATAAGCTACATGAATATTTCCTTCATCTTGAGAGGTGACTAGATCTACTTAACCCATTAACCCATAGCCTGTTTCTAGTATTGAAGATAGGTGGCCACTTAAAGCAGGTTAAAAGTAAAGCAGAATGTGCCTTAAGGCACATTCTGCTTTACTTTCAACCTGCTTGAAGCTACCATCTTCTAGAAAATAGAAATTATTTCTTTTGATATATATTCATAACTGTAAACATACGAACTATTTTCTTCAGGGGAGAAATAAATTAAAGGCGTTAAAAGGTGTATTTATGGGGTAATGAATTAAAGAAAGCTGGTAGTAAAGCAGAAAGCTCCGGAAAGAACTTTCTATTTTAGTTTCAGGCTGCTTAAGGAGCATCTATTTAAATCTTGAAAAAAGCAATAAGCAAATAAGCTAATAGTAGCTTTGAATAAGTCCTTTGTTTTCACCGGCGAGTATGTCAAAGTAATTATCAGACAATAGTTGGGTTCAGTGACTTAGCGTATAATCTATATATCAAATCGATTTGCAAATGTCAGTCATGCAGCGATTGGCACAAAAAGCTTTTAACTTATCTATATTAGCAGACAATGAATTTGCCAACATAGTATATAAATATCCTTAAACTGGTATTTGCAAACGCTTTTCGTTTACAAAGACAGCGTAAATATCCACATCAGTTTATGACCGACGAAATTGTAACTGGTACAGTACTCCCTCCCCACAACGACCCTCTGAACAACGATTCCCTCCTTACAACAAGGCTTGCCGCTGTTCCCCAAACAAGACAATTTTGTCCAACCTATTCACTGCTGTAATATCGTCTGCTTATAATTCCCGTTTGCGTTTTTTTTCTCAAGTTCACGTATAGATCATGACGACGAGTGACAAACAGCTTGAATACATATCAAACGCCGCGTTACGCGTCGTCTGATCTGGGTTCAAACTGTTTGCAAGTTTACCATAAGGTTATCCAATTTCCATCCAATTAACAACTCCCTCCAAACTACAGACACACTCATGATCTCCTAAGTTGTGTTGTTATAAGGAGGGAACACTGTACAACTAAATTTGAAAACAAAATGTCTATGCAAATACGACGTATACATGTTTATGAAACAAGGGAATTTCGACACATTGATCTCGCTTAGGTCGAACTTATCCGTATTTCGGTAGATCTATCAAAGGTAAACATAATTGTCCTATTTAGGGAAGTGTCGCAATGGTCGCTGTAAGGAGGAGGTCGTTGTTGAAATGTCCGTTGCAGGGAGGGAGCACTGCAACAAGTTATCTTTGAAATACTGGTGAATTGAAATTCAATAGAAGGAATACGGAACAACTACACTTAAGCGTCTTCGAGTGGTTGTGGTTTGACTGTTGTCATTTAATTTATTTATGCTAATGGTAAACTCACATAATTAAGGTTGATCCGTAAACAGCGAATGTAGCTTGACACTTATTTACAAACATCAAGACTACAGAACACATAACACGGAATTATTTATTTATACATGTACGGCATTTGATCAGGATGCAAACATTTTTAAAATCGTTTTGTTGGTTTGGGCAAAATAAACTTCAAATTTAAGTTGAAAGCTGATTGAACATTACATACAAACAATATATGGAGCTATCTGTTTTACTTTAATATTGCTTTAACCCTTTACCTGATAGCCTATTTCTAGTATTGAAAATAGGTGACTACTTAAAGCAGGTTGAAAGTAAAGCAGAATGCGCCCTAAGGCGCATTCTGCTTTACTTTCAACCTGCTTTAAGCTTCCATGTGCTAGAATATTGAAACTTTTCCCTATACTACATGTATATAATCATGATAGATTAAATTGGAACTATTTTCTTCAGCGGAGGAATAAATTAAATACGCTAAAAGTCGCTTCTATGGGGGAAAGGGTTAAGCAACCACCTGCTTTAAACAACGAATAACGAACACTATTTAGTAGCTCATTAGAGAGGTTTTACTTTACATGTAATTAGTAGATGATTATCAAATCCGAATTAAAAATATATATGCATAACGTTGGAATGGGAGTCTATGAGTTAATTGCGGAACTAATCTAAACATATCTAGCGTGGCATTATCAATCATTTAATGAGATGTAAATCTCTTGCAAATAATTCCATATTTAATATAGAATATATTTATTTTATTATAAGCAAATAAATTTGAGCTATCGAGCAAATTCGCACGTTGATGTTACATTTATCAAATTCAAACGATACTTTTACCTTAGTCGATTAATGAAGTGCATATAGTTAATGCATATCGTACCCTGTACGATTTAAGCTAACAGTGTATATATAGTCATCAACCCTTTTCTCTCAATGACACTTAAAAGCGCGCTTGCAAACAGTTTGGATCCTGATCAGACGCCGTAAAACGCGGCGTCTGATCAGAATCAAAACTGTTTGACACTCGTTTTGAAATTTCTTTAGTCATACTGCCTTATTTTTAACTTTTAAACAATATTGCAGATAACGAAATTGAAGCGGACGACAATGAAACGGTGAAGGAGTAAAAATCTCACGAAAGATTTGGCAGTGAAAGGGTTAATATAAGTAAAACAAACAGCATGGCCCTGATCAGAGGTCTCCATAAGGAGCTCGCAGAATAGGGTCTACACTATTTGTAAGATAAACATATACAGTGGAGAATCTGTTATTCTTTCCCAATAAACGCGTTTACGCTAAATCTATTATTTGCAGTGCAATCAGTTTGGAGCCAGATCAGACGCCGGGTAACCCGGCGTCTGATCAGGCTCCAAACTGTTTGCCACCAAGATAAACAAGAATGATCAGAATTGTTCAAAAGTTGTTCTTTTCTACGTTTTAGTGCTTTGCGTTTGCGTACGTTTGCGTTTAAACGGGAAAGAATAACAGATTCTCCACTGTATGTGTATATACTGGATTCCAGCATTGAAAGGAAAAACAATCTTAAAGCGGGCTTCTTGTTTAGTGAAGGATCATCGGGATTAAACTGGTCTTTAATAATTTACGAACTGGCCAGTCGGATAATAAACATGACTGGTTTTATGGATCTTATAGTGTTTCGACCCAATCGTGTTAACGTACCGTTTGCTTGAGATAAACAGTCTAATAATATCTGGTATTAAATAAGAAGTATGTCTCGTTAACCCTTTCACTCTCAAAGTCGCAATAAAGCGCATTTGCAAACAGCTTTGATCTTGATCAGACGCCGCATAACGCGGCGTCTGATCAGGATCAAAACTGTTTGCCACTTGTTTTGAAATTACTTCAGTTATACTGCCTCAAATCTTACTGTTTGAAACGATATTGCAGACAACAATATTGAAGCAGACGACAATATGGCGGTGAAGGGGTACACATCTCACGATAAATTTGATCATGAAATGGTTAACTCATACAACACCTTTCTATACACGAGTCAATTAGTTAAGCCAATTGTCAGACATAGAATTATTCGACGTAAGATGTAAGCCAAGTCGTGCTGGGCATAATAAAGGGCTGAGAGATAAACTAAATACCTTAATAATGTAGAAAGGGCTTCCTGTTATATCACAAAACAGTCCAGATTCGTCAGTTTCGCCTAGGGGAACAAACTCATCCGAGTCTTCATCCACCTCTGACCTTTGCCTCCGCAAGGCTCGAACATACTTCTTGATAGTACTTGTCCTATCCGTACTCTGCCGTTGAGTCCCGAGCCGACCTTTGGGCTTCTTCCACATGTCAGGTCAGCCGTGTATATCCGCTATACTTATTTGAACTATTTCACTCGCGTACTTAACACTTTACTGATATTTATCAAAATATTTGAGTATAAGTTACGCAATCAATCAGATCATGTCTGTCTACTCCGACTTCTAAATTGTCCACATATCACTGTCTCGCTGGTTTGTATTTACATTTACGCTTAAAGCTCTTTGTATAAGTAGAGGAAAACGAATCTAAAACGTGTTTATGTTTTCACAACCATACCCATCTAGAGGCATACACACGACAGATAAACCGATTCAAACGTCCAACTATCCACATTCAGTTTCTGTTACATTTAAACTTCGCTATTACGACAACTGCAAATAATTTGTCTTAATAGTCACGACTCTATACTTAAAGTAAGATGAAAGTAAAGCAGAAAGCCCCGTTAGGGGCTTTCTGCTTTACTTTCATTTTGCTTTAAGCAGTCACATGTATGTTACACAATCAATCCGTCTTTATTTAGTGGTCGTAATAGATGGAGCTTATTGTATTTACCTGGTTTAATTGTACTTCATTATACAGAAGGTGCGGTTTATATGATATATCGTACGCCACCAGTCCTAGAATGGCGATTCTTTACATTAAGGGATAGACAGAACCAGAATAAAGTGTCCATTTGCCCAGGCAAACCTAAGTGTAAACAGACCATAACCAATATAACATAACCAGCGATGTACTGTATTTAGTCACGTCACGGGCTTTCCATATTGCAATTATGTACTATTTCTGGCATATAGTTTGTGTTCACGGGCATGCCCTAATAGGTGTAAACCATAATCTTACTAAGTGTGAAGTGACTGCTATCTGAAACAATTGGGATAAGATCAGACGCCGTGATACAGTGGAGAATCTGTTATTCTTTCCCGTTTAAACGCAAACGTACGCAAACGCAAAACACTAAAACGTAGAAAAGAACAACTTTTGGACAATTCTGATAATTCTTGTTTATCTTGGTGGCAAACAGTTTGGAGCCTGATCAGACGCCGGGTTACCCGGCGTCTGATCTGGCTCCAAACTGTTTGCAGTGAAAATAATAGTTTTAGCGTAAACGCGTTTATTGGGAAAGAATAACGTTTTCTCCACTGTACATGCCGAAATCGGACTTTGCAAACAGTTTGGATCCACACCGGCCACTGCGTAACGCGGTGTCTTATCAGGATCCAAACTCTTTGACACTCGTTTCGATATTTCTTAAATCTTACCTCCCTAAATCTAACTTCGATGTGATCTTGCAGACAACAATATTGAAGCAGACGACGAAGTAACGGTATATGGGTACGTAAAACTACACGATTAGTATGGCGCCTAAAGTTCGAGATATCTGGTTCGACTTACTAGAAGACTCTTGTTAAAAGAAATCATTTTTCCAAAAGGTCGAAGAAAATTAGGATACAGTGGAGAATCTGTTATTCTTTCCCGTTTAAACGCAAACGTACGCAAACGCAAAGCACTAAAACTTAGAAAAGAACAACTTTTGGACAATTCTGATATTTCATGTTTATCTTGGTGGCAAACAGTTTGGAGCCTGATCGCGTCTGATCTGGCTCCAAACTGTTTGCACTGCAAATAATAGTTTTAGCGTAAACGCGTTTATTGGGAAAGAATAACGTTTTCTCCACTGTACTCCGAGGGTTTACCCAATGCTCCGATAACTCTGGGTCCATAGGACATTGACATATTCTAAAACAATTCTGACCATGCTCACGCGAAATGATTAATATTTGCAAATAGTGTAGATGCTCGGCGTCTGATCAGGGACCAAACTGTTTGACACAAGTTTGTTTCTAGGTTTCTCCATGTCGATGTGGAATAAAACGTTATAAGAATTACATGTATTGAACATACAGTGGCGAATCTGTTATTCTTTCCCGTTTAAACGCAAACGTACGCAAACGCAAAACACTAAAACGTAGAAAAGTACAACTTTTTGACAATTCTGATAATTCATCTTCATCTTGGTGGCAAACAGTTTGGAGCCTGATCAGACGCCGGGTTAATAGTTAATAGTTTTAATGTAAACGCGTTTATTGGGAGAGAATAACGTTTTCTCCACTGTACGACTATTTAGCCGAAGACGTCAATTCAGCATGACACGCGTTACGCAAGAAAGTTTCGAAAAGAGTTTCGAAAGGGACCTTCTGGATTTTTATTACATTATATTTTTTACCTGTCTCTTAGAATACCAATGATAACAGCAAGGCCGTTGACTTAACAAAACATTGACAGTGACTGTCAATATTATGATTTACAGAACGGAAGTCTCGGTGATAAACTCCATTAACTTTAAAGGGGTAGGTCAAATCCCCTGTGTGGGGATACTATAAGTAAACAGGGGGCAACATTTAGAACAGGCTGGTTTCAAAAGGAAAAGCAGGACGCGTTCTGTTTTTGGTGTTTAGAGCAAAATGACAAATAGTTAAAAATAGAAAAAAAGACTACCAGACATGTTATTGCCAATCAGATTAATTTTACGCTTTCCTGTCCTCTATACTTGAATAGAGACCGAAATCCGATTATAACCAGGTCAGTAATCCTTCTGAACAAATATATGTAGTGTCGATTGATTGAACACTTTATGTACTTGAAATAGATATATGTTTATCTTGCAAATATTGTAGATCCTGATCAGAGGGTTCCTTAACCATTTTGCTGCCAAGGTCGACAGTTTTGATTATGCAAACAGTTTGGATCCTGATCAGACGCCGCCTAACGCGGCGTCTGATCAAGATCCAAAATGCTTTTCACTCATGTCACTCTTTCTTAAGTCCAAAACGCAAACAATTCCATTTTCTTTTAATAGTTTTAAGCAGACAGGCGAAAATTATAAACAGACTATAATATGATACAGTGGAGAATCTGTTGTTCTTTCCCGTTTAAACGCAAAACGTACGCAAACGCAAAGCACTAAAACGTAGAAAAGTACAACTTTTGGACAATTCTGTTAATTCATGTTTATCTTGGTGGCAAACAGTTTGGAGCCTGATCAGACGCCGGGTTATCCGGCGTCTGATCTGGCTCCAAACTGTTTGCACTGCAAATAATAGTTTTAGCGTAAACGCGTTTATTGGGAAAGAATAACGTTTTCTCCACTGTTATCCCTAATCTTAAGAAGTTAACGGTCAATCCTGGACCTCAGCAAGTCAAATCAGAGATTTTACTGAATGAAGCTAGATTCACAGGTTTGTTGAAAAGGCCGTTAAAATTTCTCAATTTCAGCATGTAGCTCTTGCGTCATAATGACAGCGAAAAGGGTTAAGGAGCACTGTGATCAGGGTCTGCACTGTTTGTTTTACATTTTTCTGCAATATTTCTCAAACAGTTCTAACAACCTAAGTAAACTGATCACTTCCCCAGAGCTGAATAGTCCAAATTAAGCATTCAGCATATAAAAGTATCAGCAAAATTTGAAAAACAGGTACATCTCTTCAATAATATGAGCGCCAATTAGTGCAAAAGAATCTTGTAAATAATGCATATATTCGCCTACAATAAAACATGGTATGCACACACTGTTTTGACAGTTTTATAACTTTACGTTAACGCTTATTGTGTCTATATGTATAACGAATTTGCCAGAAATGGCCAGAAATGGCCAAAACTTTGGAGAATTTCGGCGTGTGATATGAATCGAAACTGTTTGACATATCGGTATACATTTCTTCAATAAGAAGACACCAAATAAAAGCAGTTATAAAATAAAAGGTTGCAGACGACAAATTTGATTCAGACGATTATTCATGTACAGTGGAGAAAACGTTATTCTTTCCCAATAAACGCGTTTACGCTAAAACTATTATTTTCACTGCAAACAGTTTGGAGTCAGATCAGACGCCGGGTAACCCGGCGTAAGATCAGGCTCCAAACTGTTTGCCACCAAGATAAAGATGAATTATCAGAATTGTCAAAAAGTTGTACTTTTCTACGTTTTAGTGTTTTGCGTTTGCGTACGTTTGCGTACGTTTGCGTTTAAACGGGAAAGAATAACAGATTCTCCACTGTATGACAAGAGTTCAATCATGTGTAGTGAAGCAATAGATGCATACAATGGAGACGATGTCATTCTTCCCCATTTAAACAAAACGAACGAAATGCAAAAGCAGTTAGGTAGATAAAGTGACAACATTTTGCAAATGTTTATTATTACATGTATATCTTTTAATCAGCGTGGCAAACCATTTGGAGCCTGTTAGACACCGGGTTACACGTCGTACGATCTGGCTACAAACTGTTTGTAATGGATGTATATTGTTTTTATAACGTGTTTATTGCGAAAGAATACCGTCATTTACAGTGGAGAATGTGTTATTCTTTCCCAATAAACGCGTTTACGCTAAAACTATTATTTGCAGTGCAAACAGTTTGGAGCCAGATCAGACGCCGGGTAACCCGGCGTCTGATCAGGCTCCAAACTGTTTGCCACCAAGATAAACATGAAATATCAGAATTGTCCAAAAGTTGTTCTTTTCTACGTTTTAGCGCTTTGCCTTTGCGTACGTTTGCGTTTAAACGGGAAAGAATAACAGATTCTCCACTGTACACTGTATAGTTACAGTCGTTTTATCGTTACATTGATAGGCACGACTACACCTGCATCAATTGCAAACAGTTTTGGCCCATATTAGACGCCGATTGATCAGGATCCAAACGTTTTCCCACTCTTGTCGATATTTTCTGAAGTGAAATCACCCAATATCTAACTTTTGAATCAAATTATCTCTTTTTTAAACGGATTATCATATAGGGAAAGATCGGACGAACGGTAACATAATTATATCTAGTGTGATTCAAGGACAGCATCCATGCATGTATGCAGTCGAGAAAACGTTATTCTTCCCCAATAAACGCGTTTACGCTAAAACTATTATTTTCACTGCAAACAGTTTGGAGCCAGATCAGACGCCGGGTAACCCGGCGTCTGATCAGGCTCCAAACTGTTCGCCACCAAGATAAAGATGAATTATCAGAATTGTCAAAAAGTTGTACTTTTCTACGTTTTAGTGTTTTGCGTACGTTTGCGTTTAAACGGGAAAGAATAACAGATTCTCCACTGTATCAGCAGTAAATTAGTAAAACAAACAACTTGCGATGTACAGTATCTATGTACCATTTCTGAAAACTAAGAGAGTATATTCACATATGCGTTAAATAACACACCACAGTTATAGGTCTCTATAAACAGGTAGCTGATTAATGCATTACAAGCATAATATATAAATCATATAGAGATATCTGCGTTTAATTTGTTTTTATTAATCCGTTAAGACCAGTGTCTTCTTAAGCTGACATTGGAAAAGAGCATATACTCTTGAGACTCTAAAGAGACACTGCGTCGTTTGTCTATATACAGTGGAGAAAACGTTATTCTTTCCCAATAAACGCGCTTACGCTAAAACTATTATTTGCACTGCAAACAATTTGGAGCCAGATCAGACGCCGGGTAACCGGCGTCTGATCAGGCTCCAAACTGTTTGCCACCAAGATAAAGATGAATTATCAGAATTGTCAAAAAGTTGTTCTTTTCTAAGTTTTAGTTCTTTGCGTTTGCGTACGTTTGCGTTTAAACGGGAAAAAATAACAGATTCTCCACTGTTCGCAGCGTATAACCAGAGTCTACACTATTTGATGTTTCCAATGATTGGAAAACACTGTAATATCTTTAAATTGAAGATCACATTTGTTTCTATAACGAAATGTTCCAGAAAGCACTTAGGGAGAGTTCATTGCATTATACAATGTATTCACTTTTTAATCACTGTGTACATTGTAACTAATGCCTGGTATAAATCATGTATATTCTGGTATGATATTCTACAGAGTACATTATAATTCATATAACATACCGGTACATGTATATAATTATTAATACAAAATACAATATATATTCATATCATATTTAAATATATTAAAAATGAAACAGTTACGTTATATTTGCAAAAACGATGATTTAAATGTTGTGAGTCAAGGAGATATCTTGCAACATTTTAAATATCATCTCCATTCACTACCAAACACTGTTATACGTGGCTGCCATTTGCAAACAGTCTGGAGATACTCGACATTTGATCTGGACCAATTCTTTTTGACACTCATATAATCATTTCTTCAGTCAAAATGACTAAACTTTGAATACGAGATATATATGAAAGAAAATATATATGTGCATACAATACTATTAACACTTTCACTCTCAATGACGTCATAAATAGTGTTTGCAAACAGTTTGGGTCCTAATCAGACGCCGCTTTACGCGGCGTCTGATCAGGACCCAAACTGTTTGAAACTCATTTCCAAATTTCTTAAGCCATACTGCCTTAAATCTAACTTTGAAACGATATTGCAGACAACACTATTGAAGTAAGCGACAATAAAGTGGTGAAGGGGTACGAATCTCCCGAATAATTTGATCATGAAAGGGTTAAGCAGGATGTATTCTAGAAGTAGTAGTGCTAACTTACAGCCAGTGAAAGGATATTCAATGAGACGAGACACAATGTTCAGTGACTGTGTATGCACAAATGACACTGTGTCATATGGGAATGCCTCTACATTGTATTCTCTGTCTGTTTACCCTTTTCCTGTCTAATACCGCCTGCTTTGCATTTGTCGTCTGCAAATTTGGTAAAATTCAGAATTATACATAAACCAAAAGAGGGATGTTAACCAGTTTCGGTCAAGAGTAAACACCGTGTAACGCAGCGTCTGATCTTGGTCTTAAGTGTTTGCAAGTAACAGTCAAATTGCCATCGGCAGGCAAAGGGTTAGTGTTTTTTAATGTTTTTCTTTGTCTTCTATCTTTTATAACCAATCCCACTCAACAGAGAAGAGATGGAATTGAAATTGGTGTCCTTCGTCTTTGTTTGGTTTGTTTGTTAACGTCCATTTCTGCCATCTATGGGCTAATTGGACGCCACATACATGTACATGTATATAGTGAGGGGGAGCGGATACATAAAACTTGGACGCGATATGCCCTTCTCTCATTATCTCTCTGATTCTTTTTGATAACCAGTGTAAAGCACTGATACATCGGGCCTCGTTTTATAAATTCCTATCCGAATGACTTGGTCCTTCGGGGATCGAACTCATTACCCGTTGTACCGCATTCGGGTGTGCTACCACTGGGCCACGTCCGCTGGTCCTCTTTGTACACCGACAATTGTCTTTGTCCTTTAACACCGTAGGTAACTTTGCATACACTTTCGATCCAGATCGAACGCCACATAACATGATATGACGGCGGAGAGGTAAAAACAAACTCACGATAAATTTGGAGGTGTATGTGTTAAACCTGTACAGTGGAGCAGACGTTATTCCTTTTCCGTTTTCAAATACGCAAACGAAACGCAAACGTCTTTCATTAAAACGTAGAAAATGACAACTTGTTACATTGTAACCATTCTGACTATTTATTTTTATCCGAGCGGCAAACAGTTTGGAGCCTGGTCAGATGCCGGGTTACCCGGCGTCTGATCTGGCTCCAAACTGTTTATATAGAGAATAACTGTTTTTTTCAGTGTAAGATCGAAATTTAATCCATTGAGTGAACATCAGACGTTATATTTTCACGAGTGGCGAAGCCACGAGTGAAAATATAACAGTCTGATGTTCACGAAATGGATTAAATTCGATCTTACACTGAAAAAACACAGTTATTCTATTTATTTATGCTTTAAAGCCACTTTTTAAACGAAATTGTTTCAAAATTGAAAGCGAACGTACATTATTTATCCCGTGTTGAGCCCCACGTTTTATGTCGAACACATGTGGCGTGACAGTTGGCGGTATAATGACGTCATCCGAATTACTTCGTTGCTCCCGAGTTTGGATTCGTGCTCTTCCGGTGAGTAGTTCGCGACAAATCGGACTGCCGGATTTTAACGATAAGACACGATTGACTACGATTCTTGGGGAGCCCTACGGGGAAAATTCATAATAAAAGCGATTGGTGATAATCCACTGCAGTGGATTACCAAGTGATCATCCACTGCTTTTTCGTGGTAATCCACCGAAAAGCATAAATAAAATGGAAATAATTGTTTTAGCGTAAACACGTTTATTGGGAAAGAGCCGTCTTCTCCACTGTAAACCCGCTACAGTGGAGAAAACGTTATTCTTTCCCAATAAACGCGTTTACGCTAAACCTATTATTTTCACTGCAAACAGTTTGGAGCCAGATCAGACGCCGGGTAACCCGGCGTCTGGTCAGGCTCCAAACTGTTTGCCACCAAGATAAAGATGAATTATCAGAATTGTCAAAAAGCTGTACTTTTCTACGTTTTAGTGTTTTGCGTTTGCGTACGTTTGCGTTTAAACGGGAAAGAATAACAGATTCTCCACTGTAAGTGTTACACATTTACCTAATGTTCACACGGGAATTCGTGATTTGGATCGAATTGTAAATTTTATGACCCATAGATAGTTTATTTTATATTGACGCATTTAGTGAACATTCTCTTTGTCATAAGCAATAATTTCAAAAATTATCTCTTTGTATATTGCGCGATTTGGTAAAAGTATATTTTTACCGAACACATCTTAGCCTATTACTCCATAGATACTCATTTTACGCCTTAGATTTATTACTCTATTGAAGAAGATAGTTCAACCTTATAGATTTACTGTCATAAATATGCATTATATAAAAATGTTGTACATATGGTTGCATAAAGCATGCTAAAAACACTTAGCTTGCCAAAATGATCAAATGTTTTTGAAATTGGAAACAGGTTATGAAGTAAAGGGTTTAATGATAGTGATTAACAGGCAAACAGCATTAAAACTTTTTGAAACTAAAAATACATATACAATGGAGAAAACGTTATTCTTTCCCAATAAACGCGTTTACGCTAAAACTATTATTTGCAGGGCAAACAGTTCGGAGCCTGATCAGACGCCGGGTACCCGGCGTCTGATCAGGCTCCGAACTGTTTGCCACCAAGATAAACATGAAATATCAGAATTATCCAAAAGTTGTTCTTTTCTAAGTTTTAGTGTTTTGCGTTTACGTACGTTTGCGTTTAAACGGGAAAGAATAACAGATTCTCCACTGAACGTGCCCTCTGACCAGGATCAAAACTGTTCGACAACTACTTCAATATTTAGTCAGTCAAAAAACCTAATATTTAAATTTGAGAAAAAAGGCAGACGTAAATTGTTTAAAATTGATGACGTCATGACATGGAATGAGTTGAACAACAACATTATATAATATTCAGAACAGAACAGAACTGTTCTGTATATAATATTGACCTGCACATATATAAGTCAACATTATTCTTCATAGTCCACGCATTACGGCTTGAAAAAAAGAAATCGACTTTCTGTGTGTCCTTATATCAAACAGTAATTCGGCGTATAAACTGGATCAAACCTTTATCCTACAGTCAACTTAAAAATAATGAGATTATTATAATATATTAGTTCGTATTGTTAATTCAGTTTGAGTTCTTGAAGTACAGATGGTTTTCGTTGCCTGGAGTGGCCGTAATTAGAGTGAGTACCGATGTCAAACTACCAAAAACATCTGAAAATCGCGGTTAGCCACAGTGTTATCGAAAGGAAAGAAAATGTTAAATATTTTCCTTTGAGCGATATGTGCTTAGCCTTTCGAAGGTAAGGCAAAATTAGGCCACCTTTTCGTTCCAGTTTCGGTGAAACATTCGCTCGAACCCTTTTCCAGTGCCAAATTTATCGTGAGGTGTTTACCCCTTCACCGCTACATTGTCGTCTGCTTAAATAGTATTGTCTGCAAGATCGTTTCAAAGTTAGATAAAACGTAACACAACGCAGTTACCAAATATCAGTATAAGTGTCAAACAGTTTGGATCTTGATCAGACGCCGCGTAACGCGGCGTCTGATCTGGATCCAAATTGTTTGCAAATGCCACGTTATATGACTTCGGCTGTGAAAAGGCTAGATGCTGCATATATCAACACACTTTTAAGTAAAGATTCTTCTATCACTTAAACCAGATATCTTAATATATACAACTGAATTACATCATATGCAGTGATGTTTACGTTGTATAAGTGTTGTTTATTACTAACAGGTCATGTGTTTTTGTGAACGAGAGGCATTTCAAACTTCTCCAGAAACTTTTTAATAGGAAATTAACAAATACATGTGGTGACGACAAAAAAAAAGAAAGCGTAAATTGCCTCTGATCCTGATACAGACTACGTACTGCGGTACAGTGGAGAAGGCGTTATTTTTATCCGGTAAAACGCAAAACACACGCAAACTTAATACACTTACATGTAGAAAATAACAACTTTTAAAAAAAAAAAATGTATATAAACTATATATATAATCTGAGTGACAGTTTGGATGGATGGACGGATGGATGGATGGACGAGTAGGGTTACCGAACTGACTCCCAACTGTTTGCAATTGAAATAATAGTTTTAGCATCAACGTTTCAAAGTTAGATACAATGTATAAGACCGTATAACTGAGATTATATAAAAACAAATGGCAAACAGTTTTTACCCTAATCAGACGCCGCGTTACGCCGCGTCTGATCCGGATCAAAACTGTTTGCAAATGCGCTTCATGGCGTCATTGAGAGTGAAAGGGTTAAGTATTTTACAGAAGAGCAGCGCGACTGATATCATGTTCACCATTCGCCTACTTCGACGAACATTTTTAACAGAGGCAAGCAAGATTCGACGCCGCGTTGTAAATGTGACGCCTGATCTTGATTTAGACATACCGTAAAACTTTAGCTCTGTAATTGTTAGGAAGCGGTTCATTTGTCTTGTGAAAATTAGACATGTCTCTTATGTGCTTCACCCTCATAGACACGGCCACTAATTCATAGCCTATGGTCCACTCTTGTAAAATGCAGCCTTGTTGTATCGAACCATTGGCTTATTATATATTGCCTTGTATATTCTCTTTGTTCATCACTTATTGATTACGAGATTAAAGTAAGCTTAATAGGTGATGTTGTTTATGCTCCAAGCGGTGTATCCCCTTGTCAGTCGTTAGATTACCATAACCTGAAAATATTACTTCATTTAACATTATGATAACGTCAAACACTTCAAATGTCATTACAAACAGTAGTTTATTATCAGACACCGAGTGACCCGGCGTCTTATCTGGATCCAAACCATCAGGATCCAACCCGTTTGATACTTTGACCATATTTTAAAAAGAAATTTCAGAAGATTTTAATTGCAGAAAAGTAGCAGACGACAAGCGTTGCAGACAAAACAATTACTTAGCGTGTGACCCCTTCACTGCCATGACGCCATAACCTTAAAAATATTATCGTCTGCTTTTATTTCACAAATCTAAATTTAAGAAATTTTGACTTAAGAAATATAAAATTCAGCGCGAAACTGCTTGGATACAAATCAGACGCCGCATTACGCGGCGTCTTATTGGATCCAAACTGTTTTCAAATAGCTGTTGCACTCTGGGTAAGGAAATGAAGGATTAACACTTTCGGCGCCGAAGTCGCATAATGTAAACTTTGCAAACAGTTTGGATCCTGATCAGACGCCGCGTAACGCGGCGTCTGATCAGGATCTAAACTGTTTTACACACGTATCGATATTTTTTAAGTCATACAACATTGAATAATACTTTGAAACGATCAGGCAAGCAGCAATATTGATGCAGACGACGATAAAGCGATGAAAGGGGTAAAATCTCACAATTAATTTGGCGCCGAAAGGGTTAACGAGTTATCGTCCTAGTGTACATATACATCGATAGTGCTGTATGACCTTAAGCACTCGATGGGAGACTTTATCATAACCTTTGCAAACAGTTCTAGTCTAGAGGAGACGCCTAGCATCTAAAACCAAATTGCTTTTTCTGGTTATATATTGACCCACTGATTCATACCGACGAGTATACTCGTCACTTACAAATAATTGACCAATGAAGTTTACATGTGCCCAATGCGAACGATCTGGATACTGACCAAAGGGCTAATGTAGGGTCTGAGCCGTTTCTTATTTCGCAATAAAAGTATCAATACAAAACTTTGACTCAGTCTTCATCCGCTCAAGAAAGCAACACTCAATAATATCGTAGGCTAAAATCAGTTCCTTAAAAACGAAGTTCTCTTTATATACCTCGGAATTACAGCCAAACCTGTATTAAGAGACCTTCCATGGGACTTCGCCAATAAGGTCACATATGGCAGGTAGTTTCTTAAAACAGGGTCACTAATTACTTTCAGCAAAACGTTGATGTAGTGCAGCTTGTTTATATAAATCTGCATATATTTATTATTCAATAAATATAATAAATGGAATAATTTGAATTAAGTAACAAACTATGAATTAAATACATTTGAAATAATCTGTAACTTCAATGTATTAGAAAAAACATAATTTGTTTATGAAACTCATTTTCGACAAAAATTTGTACCTAATTGTAAGCTTGCAGCAAATGTGACAATTATGTTTTTTGCATACATTGATACATTACCTATAGCTCATTCATTTTATGGATAAAACGTTACAGTAAGGTGTTTGAAGTACATTGTTATATACTTCTATCGCCGACAGTGCACGTGTGTAACATGCATTTAGTTTTTAACTAACCTATTAAATTACAAACATTATGCTTCTAACAAGGCTAATGTAAAAGTGCATTTGCAAACAGCTGAGAACGAATTGAGATTTAACATACAGTGGAGAAAACGTTATTATTTCCCAATAAACGGGTTGATATTAATACCTGTATACCTGTATACCTGTATACCTCTTTTTCGGGATAAAGGCTCACGCCTGTAACTCACGCTCCATGCCTGGTCTTCTTGTCACTGGTTCTAGCACATGCGTGGGTCGGACTGAGTATTGCCTATATGCCCAATGCTTATCTGGTTTGTTCTTAAAGTCATTCACTTTCTTTGCACTCACTACCCAGTCTGGTAATGCGTGCCAGTGGTTAACAACCCTTAGCCCGAATGAATACTTCCTGATGTTAAGTCTACCTCGCTTCTTAGACAGTTTGAAGTTATGTCCTCTTGTTAGGGGTAATAGCCTCTCTTGGTTGACCTTATCTTTGCCTGACAGGATTTTGTAGACTTGGATCATGTCTCCACGTTCACGTCTGTAGTTCATTGAGGGCAGTCTCATTACTCTCAGCCTCTCTTCATATGACAGGTCTTTTATTGAAGAACATAACTTCGTTGCCCTACGTTGCACCTTTTCAATCTTGTCAGTGTCACCGACGTACTGGTGGATCCTCGGAGCATTTCCATATTCAAGGACGAGTCTAACCATTGTAGTATAGATCTTCTTAATAACCACTTCATCTCTGCTAACAAATGTTCTTTTGATTATGCCCAATGTCCTATTTGCCTTCTTAACAGATTCATCAACATGGTAATGAAAGGACAGCTTGTTGTCCACATACACTCCAAGGTCTTTTTCAATTTCTGATTCTTTGAGTTCTTTCGGCTCACCACTGTTGTCATTCATTTGGTACACCGATTTTGTGTTGTTGTGGCCAAGGTGCATCACACTGCATTTGCTGGTGTTAAACTTTCGTTGCCACTCATCAGACCACTTGGAAAGCCTGTCGATGTCCTCCTGCATTGTTAATTGGTCTTCCTCTGTTGTTACTTTGCCGTATAGCTTGGTGTCGTGGGCGAAAATGCGTACTACACTTCTGACTGCACCAGGAAGGTCGTTGATGAAGAGTACAAACAATACTGGGCCTAGTACGCTGCCCAGAGTGATGCCGCTTGTGACATCCGCCCAGTTTGAAACATGTCCATTTACTGACACACGCTGTGTTCCGTCTTGCAGGAAGTTCGGGATCCATGCTTGCAAGTTCCCTTGGATGTCATAGCTCTTTAATTTGTTGACAAGTCGTTTGTGCGGTACTGTATCAAAAGCCTTTTTGAAGTATAGATATACAGCATCCATAGGGTCCCCACTGTCTAGCATCTCTGTCCATTCGTCCATGCATGTGATGAGTTGTGTCATACACGACCTGCCCGGAACAAACCCATGTTGTTCATTACAGAACAAGTTGTTATTCACCATGTGTGTCATTACCTGCTCTCGAATTATGGCCTCAATCACCTTGCATAAAACTGAAGTCAGGCTCACCGGTCTGTAGTTTCCTGGGGAACATCTGTCACCTTTCTTAGATATTGGTGTCACTTGACCCTGCTTCCACTGTGTAGGCAGTTCTCCCGAATCCAATGACTTAGTAAATATGAGCTTCAACGGGGCAATAATGTGTGGGCATATCTCCTTCAGGACCCTAGAATGCAGTCCATCTGGACCAGATGACTTGTTGACTTTCAGTTTCTTTATCTTTGCTTCAATGATATCCTCTGTAATGAGTATGTCTGGCATTTCTATACCATTGCACCTGTTGTCCAAGTCTGGAATATTGTCAATATTTTCATCTGTGAAAACACTACAGAAGAAATGATTCAAAATCTCGGCCTTAGAGTCATCGTCACTATGTAGTACTCCATCACTATCCTTTAAGTCACTGACTCCACTTTTAACTGTAGTTTTGGAGTTGGTGTATTTCCAGAACGCTTTCGGGTTGCATTTGATCTCGTGTGCAAGTGACTCCTCGAAGTTCTGTCTCAATTTCCATGTGTAACTCCGCAGCTTATTCCTTGTTTTACAGTACTGTTCATAGTCATACAAGTCCTGAGATTCTATGTACTTCTGCCAAGCTCTCTGTTTAGCCTTAGCCTGTTTCATAGCAGATTTGTCCATGTAAGACTGGCGTTTCTTATTTTTCCTTCCACCGAGGGTGTGAGTTGGGATGTAATCTTGCATCGCTTTGCATATAATGTCATTGAATTTATCCCATGCTTCTTGAGTGCTATTGTCTTTCAATTCATGATTTCAGTCTATGTTAGAGATGTCCGCACACATTTCACTGTAGTTACCCTTGTCATATTTAAACTTTATAGTCTTGCTGTTGGGTAATTCTTGCTGACAAATATAACTGAACGTAATCGTACAGTGGTCGCTGTTCCCGAGTGGTGCAAGATAACACATGTCTCTAACCACATTTTCCTCGTTTGTCATTATCAAATCAAGGATGGACGGTTTTTGTGTTCCTCTGTATCTAGTGGGTTGCTCTACGTGTTGTACAAGGAAACAGTCCGTCGGGCAATCTATAAACTGATCAGTCTCCGATCCTTCTCTGTCTGTGGCTGTGCACGTTTCCCAATCAACATTCGGGTAGTTGAAATCTCCAACTACGATCATATTCTCATAATTCATGTCCGACATGGTTTTCAGTAGGGTCTCTAGCTCTCGATTGTTCATGCTGTCACTTGATGGGCTTCTATAGACACAACCCAACACTAGTCTACTTTTTTACCTTTTCCAACTTTCACATTAATCCACACTGACTCTTTAAATTTCTTCATTCTCTCAATGTCTAGTTTAAGATCCTCCACCCCGTACAACTGTGAAACATATATACAAATTCCCCTACCGTCCTGGTCAAGGTTATTTACAGGAGGATGATATCCCTCGATAACAAGCTCTGTGTCCTTAAGCTCAACTTTACAGTTCTTTGGCTTTACTTCAGTAAGTGCTATGATGTCTGGTTTTTTATCCTCAATACACTGTTCTAAATCTGTCATCTTGGTAGTAATCACATCAATGTTCGTGTACAAAATCTTGAGGTCATCCTTATTAAAAATAATTACATGGGGAATAATCCTTTGGTCACTATTTACTGGCTTGGCGTGCAACCCCACCCTTGAACTGCACCGCCCTTTCTCGCGCCTGGATGATTTTGCCTCTGCTGATAAAAATATCATGTTCTCCTTTACTTTTCCTTTCATTCAATTCCTTTCTCGGGAGATATTGTTCTTTCCTTTGCATCCTAGTCAGATCTGGTGCTACATATACTTCCTGGAAGTCCTCATTGTCTTTCAGAGAACTCGAGTTCTTAAGGATCTGCTTTTTCAAGTCGACACTCTCCACTGTCACTTTGGTCATACGTCTTTTACCATTCACTTTCCTTCCTATCCTCGAACACTTTTCTATCACATTTTCTGTACTCGTTACTCCTATAGCACTAAACACTTCCCTCACACGGTCAATGTCAGCCTCTCTCCTATCCGTAATCTCCATTTTTTCAGATTCTGACCAAATTGTGGATTATTATGCTCTTTGCGCGGAAGTCTCTCTCTCTCTTTGTTCTTCTATCGGTTCTCTCACAGTATCTAAATCTGGCACGGCGCTTCCGCCACTATTGTCTTTGTCTCCTGTTTGTTTACTTTCCAGACATTTTACACTTTCTGCAAGTTTCTCCACTAAAACTTAAACTTAAACTATTAAATCCATTGCATACAGTATACAGCCTGGTCAGACACGGGTAACACGGCGTCTGGTCAGGTTCTTAACTGTTTCCCACTCGGATTAAAACATACCGGTGGTATGTTCAAGACGTAGCAATTTTCTTCAATTCATTGCACTGCGTTTTCGTTGAAATGGGAAATATAAACATATTCTCTATTGTATACGAGCCACATAACCAATACTTGAATGTGTTGTATGTCTGTTGATTAATCGTTTTACTTCTGGTGGCAAGAATATAACGTCTACTGATAATTATATATTCGATCAAGTATTTAAGAATATCTTTTTCATCAAAGCACGGCTAAGCGCCGCGAGTGAGAAGTTGTCACGTCGCCAGTAGCTTTGATGATGTCCACAGTAGTGGACACATAGTCAGCACCAGTAGCTTTGATGATGTCCTCAGTAGTGGAAGAAATAGTCAGCAATAAAAACAAAAAGAGTAAGTGGTGTGCTTTGATGAAATATATATCTTTATTATGAATTTACCAACACAATGAACATTTTCAAAAATTGATCAAGTGTTTATTTCAGTACAGACACGACAGTAAAATATATAAATAAACCAGATTAGCTTATTGTACCATCCGTTCTGTGAAGCTTTAGATGATGGAAAAGAAGTCAGGGTTATATGTTTTGATATAAGCAAAGCATTTAATACACTCAGAGGATCTTCTAACCGATCAGTCAGATTTAAAGGTGCTACTCTGCAAACTAGTTAATCCGGTTGCCAAGATTTACAGTTTCCATGAGATGAATATGTTTTATAACAGGAAGAAAAGTTTCATTAAAAATGATCACAAATTATGGAAAATATATATGAAATTGTAACCTAGCCCTAAAATGACAAGTCACAATATCATGAATGACATTTGTCTGTTGGGCTACCAGCTTTCAACGCGGCATTGGTGCCATATGTAGTACTTAAATGATTACTTTGAAAAAGTACTATCTAAGTATTGATGGAATATTGTTCAACTGGCACTGAAATAAAAATGCTGAGGCAACTCCTGGTCAGTTTTCTTATAATATGTAAAATACCAAAAATGCCACTAGCTGTCAGCAGTGGCTAAGTGACATTTACAGAATACTTAAAGAATGCCACCCAAAACGGCTTCAGCGACGTGCACTGTTAATGTATCAATAAAAAAGGTGAATTTTGAGCAGCCAAGTTAAAACTTTGCATTCTAACGATTGGCGTTGATGCCGTTAACGCAGTTACGTTACGTTATTTTGACATTTTCGACGGTCCAGACATGCGCGAGCAATCACCGTAGACACGTGGAAACATACGAGCGAGTGTGTGGTGACCAAAATGAAAGATTCCGTATACGTGAGTTTTTTATCTGTAGGCGCTAATGACGTTAGTCTCTACACTTCCGGTCAGACAAAACTTCCTAAAAACAAGCAGATATTAGCGAACAACATGTTGAAATGCATTGCAGTAGGTGAAATAAGATATTGATGTTTAATATTTAGCTTATGTAAACGATTTAGGGCACCCTAGACGTAAAATGTCCATGATGTTAACGTGGTATTTCGTGGTGGCTCTGAATACAACATTTCGAGTGCTCTTGTGATGAGTACAATCCGCATTTTCGACATGTTAACTGTTTTTCTGTTAGGACGATTGATGACCAATAAATAATCAAAAGTCGTGTTTACCAATGTCCCCATACACGCTTCGCACGTGCAAAATACCTTAATCGTCGGATTTGGTGGTGTGACGTAACGTAAGAAGAGACTCAAAATTCAATAATTCTATTAAATGCACATTCAACCTAGTATTTGAAACAAAACTGATTACGTCAGTGTGCCATGTCCTGTTCCTAAATATATGAGTTTAAAACCTGATCGGTTAGAAGATCCTCTGAGTGTAGAGTATGACATGCTGATCTATTAGTGAATCGCTAAGCTATTGGTGTCTAAGGGAATCTACTCAGCGAGCTAACAGTTATATTTACAATAGATGTCAACGATTGACCATTCCTGAAGCAAAATCTCAATGGGCAATTCTTAGGGCAGGCGTTCCGCATTATTTATTTTGTACATTTATGATATAGTTTCTGATATAAAATCAAACAGATGACACAAGTCTTTATATTTTGTTGCTGATCATGCAAATACAACAGCAGAAATACTATCTGCAGATATCATCAAAACAGTGGCTCGGCATATTTAACCCATCCAAAACCGAACAGTTGTTAAATTCACGAGTTAGTTAAATAAACTCATTCATCCTTTATTAGATTTGCTAACTGGACAAATTCATGAAGTGGAATCACACAAAATATCTTGGAATTAATTTCTCAAAAGACGGCACTTAGAATAATCATATTGAATATAAAAACAAGGCATGGAGCAGAATTAATATCACGGGGAGGTTAAAGTAATGACAAAACATTTTAAATAGTTAAAACAAAATAAGGAGGGGGACTACACTTTTAGAAAATGTGAGATATTAAATTTGACATTTCAGGGGCCAGTGACTTATCTCTTTCACTGCCAAGATTTATCGTCTGCTTTAACCCTTTTACCGCCAAAATATCGTCTGCATTGGTAGTGTTGTCCGCAATATTTTCAGTCAGATTAAGGACTGTTTTGACTGACGAAATGTCTATACGAGTGCAAACAGTTTGGATCCTGATCAGACGCCGCGTTGCGCGGCGTCTGATCAAGATTCAAACCGTTTGCAATGTCGCCTTTAGGCATCGTTGGCCAGGATAGAGTTAAAAGCGGCTTTCAGCAAACTGCTCAAAGACCTTTTAATACGCCATTGACCCCCTAAGGCATAGAGACAATTAGACGCGGTTATTTATGGATGCTCAGTAATTAAACATAATTGTGTACCAGCTTTGAATGATCGAGTTCAATTAAACATGATCGATTCAACATTATTTCATCAGGTAATTTTTTCTAGAACATTTGTAAATGTCACGGAGGGATGGATATTGATGTAAACAACCGCATTGAACTGCTAGAGTGTTGTTCCACTTTATGGCATGGTACTGGCTCTAGATTCCCCTTGGTTTTGGTTTGGATGGATCATTGTCAATAACAGTAAAAATATGACGGAATAACAAGAAACTGAAAGAACATGTGTATAGCAAACACTTATTTTTACATTTGCCCCATTCGATTCCATTGAACAAAATGACGTTTAAATTGTATAGACGCATTTTTTCTAGGGAACGGGACTTGTGGATATCTTGCAGAGGAGACAGGGCTTATGAATCTGCTTTTTGCGAATCATTTTGTTGCGTTGCCTGAGTAATGCAGTTAAGGCTGTTCCTTTCAGGGTATACGTTTTATTCGTGTTAACAACCTCTCATATGTAATAAACAGACATGCATATTACAAAAAACATTTCTAATAATATGTTATTATATATAAAACATTTATTATTAGAAATTACATCAAATATAATGTAAATATAAGAAATGAAATGAATTGTTTTCGGCCTGTAAGCGAAATTAACGACCGGAAATGGTTGGCAAATTAACCATGAATCGCTAGCGCGATTAATGGAATTTATCGATCATTTTCTGTCGTTTATTTCGTTTTTAAAAACGTCGAAATAATTTATTTCATTTCTTAACAGACCCAGATAAAACGGTGAATTACACAGCATCACATATACGACTTTATTCTTTCCGGTTTAAACGCAAATGAATTGCAATAGAATGCAGAAAATTACAGTTTTTTATACGGTTAAAGGGCAAATAGTTTGGACAAACTTTTTGCAATGGGCATAATGGCAGGGCTGCTATTTCTCCGGATTTTTCCGAAATCTCCGGACTTTTCTTAATTTCTCCGTACCTACATATTTTTCCCGAAGTCTTCGGATTTTTGCTCTTACTTTAAAAAAATTGATTTGTATGCATTTTTCACTTATAAACATGGGCGTAAAATAGTTAAGATCCAGATCAGACGTCGCGTTACGCGGCGTCTGATCTGGATCCAAACTGTTTGCGTAATTATGTTAAATCGCGTTTGCAAATTTGAAAATCTTAGGATTTTTTATTAGCAACTTATGGTAGCCCTGTAAAGAATTTAGCATAAACGCTTTTATCGGGAAAGAATAATATCTCCATTGTAAATATCCAGTTAGTTTAGTTGAAACATATTTTATTTCCATATACATAAGGAAATGGGGTCGGGTCACAAGTTCTCACAAAATTAGATTCGACCTTTCTCTTACAGTGTATAATTATAAACAATGGAACAATGGCAAACAAAATATAAAACATTTGAATAGACATAACAAGAACTATCAACACAATCATGATATTAACACATTGACCCCTAATACATGTATCAATACTTTAGTCCTTTATTAAATGTGCACTTTTAAAGAGTACATATATATGTTGCAATCAGTGAATAACTAGATCAGAGGGCTTTTGCTGGAGTTTTCCGATCAGAGTATGCAATGTCCGTCGTTGCAAAGACATCATTCAACATTCATAAAGGATTAGACGTAATTGGAAGCAATCCTTTTTTTGGTAAATATCCAATTCAAAATATACCGAAGAGTTCAATGCACCTCATGATGTTTACCACAGTCTTCCTAACAGTAAGACAGCATCTATTTCCACCCAATTTTTAGCAACTGAACAGTCGATGTACACCCTCAGGGCAGAGCTCTTGAAACCGGTCTGAAATCATAAAAAACAATCTAGTTCGCATCTACAAGTTAAATGGGACGTTCAGTACATGAAACATACGTGAACAGTGGAAAATGTTGATCAATTTTAGATTCACAATAAGGTCCTTTTCCCTAAAACAAAATCGCAAATAAACATATGTTGTATCTATTTGAGTGGCCTATCGAATAGGTGTTTATTTTATTTGCAAGGGAGACAATTGAGTACAATTTGAGAAGAAAAATGCCCGTTAAAAGTGTAAGAATTAGCTCCCTTATACAAGGTATCTACTGAATTAGTATTTATCAACGAACATAAAAGAGACAGAATATAGGTTTGAATATTTACTTCAAGACTCGAAATACTAGATAAGACATAAAATGTGTATCAATCCTTTAATTAACCAATTTACCGATTTAGGACATCTTATAGTTCTTTCAAACTTGTATTAACGGTTTCCGCGCCAAAGCCGCACATTAGAGTCACCTTTGCAAACAGTTTGGTTCCTGACGAGACGCCGCCCAACAAAGCGTTTGATCAGGATCAACTGCCTGACACTCGTATCGAAATTCCTTAAGTCATACGATATTGAATCTAACTTTGACACGATATTGCAGACAACAATATTGAAGCAGTCGACAATAAAGTGGTAAATGAGTAAATATGGCGCCTAAAGGGTTTACCCATTGAAACCAAATGAAACATAAACGCTTCCTTAATAAGTACAGCGCTCCCTCTCTACAACGACACCCAATGGGAGACAAAAACTGTGTGAGTTGTTCGGAGGGATTCGTTATATATAGGGAGAGAAATTGGCATACATTTGCAAATAGCTTGAATCAAGATCAGACGCCGCGTAACGCGGCATCTGATCAGGATTCAAGCTGTTTGTCACTCGTCATTACGTTTTTAAAATGTCCATTATGTAATTTTGGACAAAAACAGCAGACGACAATTTTAAGCAAACGACATTGCAGCCGTGAATAGGTTTGACATAATAGTCTTGTTTTGGTCAAGAGCGGCATGCGTCGTTGTAAGGAGGGAATCGTTATTGGGATGACAGTTGATGGGAGGCGCTGTACGAACATTTTATCCGTGAGGGGTATGCTTAACACATGCACACAGTAACCCCCAATCTGAGAGCACTGATTATACATTTGCATTATATCGTAGAAAACTAAATGTTAAAACATAGACTATACTTAAATGGAAACCAGAATAGTCAGTTTCAATTTTCAAGTGTTAATGAACTGAGATTCACAAACGAATCGTGTCAGCTAATTTTATTATTCTAATTATTCCTACCGGATGGAGGTGGGGGTAGTGTGTGGTCGCAGAAAACTCATGTAGCCTTCTGTACCGCATTAAAACATCAAATAATTGTAAGACATTTCTATTCCTCTTTTCTATATGATCCCTAAATATTAGATTAACTGAAATGGGTTCCATAATAATGTGACATGAAAGCAAAGGTTCAAGTAGTCATACAACTTTCTACTGAGTATTACTTCGTACTTTGTTAGAACATTGCCCCGATTAATCAACACAATTATCTTCAGATTAAGATATCTCTTAAACTGCAGAATTCGAAAACTTTAAGTGTCAATTTGTTTGAATCTAGATCTGACACCGAGTTATACGACGTCTGCTCTAGATGTAAAACGGTTTACAACTGCACGTCAAGCGGTCTGTCTAAGTACCCCAAACCTCCACAAACCTCTCCAAACCTCCCCAAAACACTTAAAAACAACTCAAACCACTTTAATTCCTAAACCCATTACCGCAAACCACGCCTTTTAACGCCGTTATAAATCCCGTCACTGTAGAAATTAGTTCCAATTTATAGAATTATAAGTATCTATCCAATTATTTTTCCAGATCCTAGCTTAAAAAAGGCTGAAAGTAAAACAATGAAAGTAAAATGTATTCTGCTTTACTTTTAACCTGCTTTCAGTGGCTACGTGACTTCAAAACTAGAAACAGGCTATGGGGTAATGGGTTTATATCTCTGAGTAGTAACTGTATATAGATATCTTAGATTTTTACGAGTTGCTACCCTTGAATGAACAACATCGTAAATTTAATTTCTTTAGCATTTTTTAAATGTTTTACAATATTTTTTTCAATATTCCAGATAGGGAATTAAATTAATATTAATATATATACTGCAATATATATATTAATATAAATGTTTTAGTTATAAACTTTATTTGATAAGATGTTGAGGAATTAAAGTAGTTTTGGTTGCATTTTGTAAATGGCCTGGGTAGGTCTTAAGAGTTTTAGAGGTTAGTTTTTTTGGGGAGGTTTTGGGACTTTAGACGGACCCTCGTTATGTCTTACTTATATAAACAAACAACAGTAAGTTGACCATAAGTAAACTAGCCTAGGGAAACGTTTCTGAGCAATAAATGATCAAACATGATTATCCAACAAATCCCCAAACAACAATTACATCATTATTTAAGTGTTTGTTGCTTGACACAAAGTTGTATAAACACTGTATAATTTACTAAATGATCAGATAGAAAGAACTAACTTGTATTGTTGGAGAGAAGATCCTGGACTCCCGAATTACAGTAACCGTGTCCGTTTGCCATAGAACATGTTCCACTCTGTTGTTGTCCATTGCAGATATACGCTTTGTACCCCCGGCATGGAATGTCTCATAGATTTGTACCCCTTCTATATACACCGCCGTGGCAAACCCAACCTGATGAAACATCAACATCGACAGTTGAAAAAAACGTTCATCTTCTCCGAGTAAACACACTAAACGCAATCGTAATGATAAGTGCAATTCACTGCTACAATGAGTGTTCCTACCTTCATTAAATGTTCTGAAGCTCACTCCTATATGCTAATATGCGCATGTTCCTATTGATGTCTAGATTTATTTTTATTTTACCGTCTTGAGCTCACTCCGTTTAGCTAATACTCGCATGTTTCTTCTGTTTTCTCGATTTATGTTACCTGTCCAAATCTCATTTCTATGGGCCAAAACGCGCATGTTCCTACTGCTTTCAAGATTAATGTACCCGTCTTTAGCTCACTCATATAAGCTAGAACGTGCATGCTGCTACTGTTTTCAAGTTTAATGCACCCGTCTGTAGCTCACACCTATAAGCTAATACGCACATATTTCTGCTGTTTTCAAGTCTAATGCACCCGTCTTGAGCTCACGCCTATAAGCTAGTAAGCGCATATTTCTTCTGTTTTCAAGATTAATATATACCCGTCACTCTTATAAGCTAAAACATGCATGCTTCTACTGTTTTCTTGACTAATGTACCCATCTTGATTCCACTCTTATTAGCTAATAGCGCATGTTCCTGTTGTTTTCCAGAATTGTGTTACCCGTCTGGAGCTCACTCATATAAGCTAATGTGTGCATCTTTCTGCTAATGTTCAAGATTAATGTACCCGTCTTGAGCTCACTCCTATAAGCTTTTACGCGCATATTTCTGCTACTTTCTGTATTTTATGTTACCCTACTGGAGCTCACTCCTATAAGTTAATACGCACATGTTTCTGCTCTTATCTAGATTTGTTTCACCTGTGTGGTGCTCAGTCCAATAAGCTTATACGTGCATGCTTCTGCTGTTTTCTAGATTTATATAACCTGTCTGGTGCTCACTCCTATAAGCTAATACGCGCACGTGGCCCCGGTTTTTTTTCTTCAGACTTATGATACCTGTCTTGTGCCTACTCCTATAAGCTAATAGGCGCATGTTTCTATTGTTGTCTAGATATATGTTACATTATGGTGCTCACTCCTATAAGCTAGCAGGCGCATGTTTCCACTGTTGTCTAGATATATGTTACCTTATGGTACTCACTCCTATAAGCTAACAGGCGCATATTTCCACTGTTGTCTAGATATATGTTACCTTATGGTGCTCACTCCTATAAGCTAGCAGGCGCATGTTTCCACTGTTGTCTAAATATATGTTACCTTATTGTGCTTACTCCTATAAGCTAGCAGGCGCAAGTTTCCACTGTTGTCTAGATATGTGTTACCTTATGGTGCTCACTCCTATAAGCTAGCAGGGGCATGTTTCCACTGTTGTCTAGACATATGCTACCTTATGGTGCTCACTCCTATAAGCTAGCAGGCGCATGTTTCCACTGTTGTCTAGATATATGTTACCTTATTGTGCTTACTCCTATAAGCTAGCAGGCGCAAGTTTCCACTGTTGTCTAGATATATGTTACCTTATTGTGCTTACTCCTATAAGCTGGCAGGCGCAAGTTTCCACTGTTGTCTAGATATATGTTACCTTATGGTGCTCACTCCTATAAGCTAGCAGGCGCATGTTTCCACTGTTGTCTAGATATATGTTACCTTATGGTGCTCACTCATATAAGCTAGCAGGCGCATGTTTCCACTGTTGTCTAGATAAATGTTATCTGATGGTGTTCACTCCTATAAGTTAATAAGCGCATGTTCCTGCTGTTTTCAAGATTTGTGTTACATGTCTGGTGCTCACTTCCATGTGCTAATTTGATACGCGCATGTTTCTACTGTTGTCTACGCGCATATATTTATGTTACCTGTCTTTAACTCAATATATAAGCTAATGATTCAGTTTTCTAGCATTGGGTTACCTGCCCGACTCTCACATGTACGACCACTGGTATCTACATTTGTGCTACAGGCCTGGCAGTCTGCTTTTATATCTAAAATCTATATGTATGGAATATTGGCAACGTTTATACCGATATGTGAATCAAACAATTTTATCCTGATCAGATACCGAGTTACTTTGCGTCTAATTAGGATGGAAACTGTTTGCAAATATATCATTGTACTCGACGAAACAGTGAACGTGAAAATGTATTTCCCACACGGTCATACAGTATACTCTATATACACTCAGTGCCAAAAGAAACGCACATCGTGATCATGCGCAGATTAAGAGTCTTTTATTGAAGAGAATTAGAATACTATAAGAGACCATATCTCAACATTGATTTTAATTCAGTAACAAGTTCAGAAAAAAATACTCAAAACAGTGTGCTGCCTTTTTACCCTTGCACTCTAACGACGCCAAAAAAGCGCGTTTGTAAACAGTTTGAATCATCATCAGACGCCGCGTAACGCGGCGTCTGATCAGGATTCAAACTATTTTACACTCGTATCAATATGCTTTAAGTCATACTACATTGAATCTTACTTTGAAACGATCTTCCAATCAACAAAATTGAAGCAGACGACAATGAAAGGGTGAAGGAGTAAAAATATCACGATTAAATTTGCAGCGAAAGAGAACAACAGCCTGTTTAAAACACCGCACCGATTTGTGCCAGTAGTGCTTTTCAACATTGATTACCCAAGACAGAACCGGTGACTTTAATGAAAAGATTAATTCACAAATACGTTCCTTCTACATACAAATACTGAAAATGTCCGTTGCTTTTTGCACTGAGTGTACAGTACATTTATACCTCTATGAACTGGTAAGCGTCAATTACTGCTGTGGCCCAGCTCGTAGCTTCATCACCGTAGCGTGGATAGGTGTCCGGGATACCAATGACTTGGCTTGCACCCCAACTGAAATATGTCAACGCCTATTTGCAACGGAATAATATGTGTAACAAAGTATTATTGCGTGTGCTGGCCATCCGAAAATATAACAGTTATGTCCCTTTAACCCTCAGTCGGACCTTTGGGGTCTATTGGACCCCAGCGACTCATTTTTGCCAGAAAAGCGTATTCAGTCTCATAACCCTTTGTCGCATTTAGACATTGTTTCTATGGCTGTTTTACACACTTACGTGAAATATGTACAAAATTTGTCAATTTGCATGAATTTTAATTGCAAAACACATCTTGGGTCCAGCTGGACCCCAGAATTCTAAAGGTTTATAGAATGTATATCAGGTCATTTAAACCGTTCCTTGTTGTTTACAACAATAATAATGGCATTAAATGTATACTAGACATCAATGACAATAGTGTTTCCCTATTGCACCTATCTAGATATATCTTTCATCATCTTAGAATCGAGTTGTTTTCTTTGATACAGTGGAGAATCTGTTATTCTTTCCCAATAAACGCGTTTACGCTAAAACTATTATTTGCAGTGCAAACAGTTTGGAGCCAGATCAGACGCCGGGTAACCCGGCGTCTGATCAGGCTCCAAACTGTTTGACACAAAGATAAACAAGAATTATCAGAATTGTCCAAAAGTTGTTCTTTTCTACGTTTTAGTGCTTTGCGTTTGCGTACGTTTGCGTTTAAACGGGAAAGAATAACAGATTCTCCACTGTATTATAACCCGGGATACAAACAGTGAGTCCAAGAGAGTTTACACTGTATGCAATTCTACAAGACCTCAAATTTGGCAAACAGTTTCAAGAAACAAATACGTGTTATGCTTCTTTTGGGGTTTTGTCCTTACTTGGATTGTCAATAGCGGTTATGAGCCAAATTTGGTGACCTTGACCTTTGCCCTTGACCTTATTTGATAACGAGGTATTGTCGGTCAGAATTCATCGTATCAATGTCAATGCTTCAATGTTATTTATCAGTATATCAGATTTAACCCTTTACCTGATAGCCTATTTCTAGAATTGAAAATAGGTTACTACTTAAAGCAGGTTGATGGTAAAGCAGAATGCGCTTAAGGCGCATTCTGCTTTAATTTCAGCCTGCTTTAAGCTATCCTGTGCTAGAATATATTGAAAATTTTCCCTATAATATATATTCATGACTGATTAAATTGGAACTATTTTCTTCAGCGGAGGTATAAATCAGATTCGCTAAAAGTCGCTTCTATGGGGTAAAGGGTTAACTATATAACTACAGGAACAGAAAGACGCACATCAGACATACATGCCTAAATTAGAGATGTATTGCAAACGCTTGTTCAGCAGTTGCTGCAATTTTCCATTCCAGCGTCTGACCTAATAGTTAACGAACATACCCTGCCCTTCCGAGGACTTGATTTTGCACTCAATTCGCAGTGGACGCAATATTGTCGAAACCTTTTCTTTTATTTCGTTACTCTTTCCTGTTGTTCCACCCATGCACCATTATAAATTAATGCAATCGATGATGATCGCAAAAGCCTCAAATCAGACTTCATTTCAATGGTACAAATGTGGAGTAGACCATGTGACCAAAACGGTCTTTGAGCATCTTGAATCCATTCAGGCAGCTCATCAGACATGTGAAGCAGGTATTTACCAGTAGTGCTCAAGACATGGTGTTCAGCAATTAATAGCTAAAACTGCTATATCTGAACCATTTGAAGTTATGTGTTTGTTAAGTTAATAACATGTATTTACTACAAACGTTCTTTCACATATATTTGACCTGTCACTGTCTCAGTGCCAGCTTCATGCATACTGCACGGAACATAGACGTGCACCGTGACAGATCAAATAAATTGGTCAACTACTGCCATGAAATAATTGGAAGCAGATACAAATATTAACTAACTGACTTGATGTATTAGCTAGGAAGGTGTTTGTTGCAATTATTCAACTAACGAACTAACCAACGTAATACATGCTTCCGAGAACTTCGGTGCCATATTAATTTAATCTTAAATATTGTATTTTCAACTTGCAAACGAAGAAATAGTCAAGGATGATATTGTAGGTGCTACGAATAGGACACCATATAGTACACTATTATGTATGTATTATATATGTCACAAACCTGGTAGATTCGTACTCAGATGAAAAGTCAATAACTGTCTCCACCCACTGAGCTGAAAGCAGAAACATTTATTTCTGAGTGACTAAACTTTTTAAAGTACATTAAACTCCTGCACTGCCTTACCTTGAGTGTACTAGCAACTGCAAACAGTATGTACCCTGATTAAACTCAAACTCGATGTCTGACCAGGATTCATCTTGTACACTCAAAGATATATTCAGAAATGTTGTCCCCAGAGCCCTTTTTACTTTGACGCGGTTCTGGGGCCTAATTGTCATAGGTTTTTGGTGACAGGGGTCGTTCCCTCACTCACCTCCCGCCCAAAGAACTAGTTGGAAGACAGGTCGGTATTTTTGATCATATGCGCTGTTTCGACGCGAATGAGATCATCCGAAATAATCTGCCTGAAATCATTCCTCCTCATCATCCTCCTCCTCATCCTCAGCATCTCATCTCATCATGCATCGGCGCTATATGACCTGTTCAGTGTCGCAGTGCCGTACAGCCAAACTCATTGTCATTACTTTTTGAACTGCTCTCGTATACAGTGGAGAATCTGAAATTCTTTCCCGTTTAAACGCAAACGTACGCAAACGCAAAGCACTAAAACGTAGAAAAGAACAACTTTTGGACAATTATGATAATTCTTGTTTATCTTGGTGGCAAACAGTTTGGAGCCTGATCAGACGCCGGGTTACCCGGCGTCTGATCTGGCTCCAAACTGTTTGCACTGCAAATAATAGTTTCAGCGTAAACACGTTTATTGGGAAAGAATAACAGATTCTCCACTGTATTATACGCGTTTGTGCTTTCCAACTATATACATATTTTAATGATGTCAAAAGTAATAGAACATAATTACAGGGTTTTAATAGGAAAACTATGCATCGTATAATTATCAGTTATTGTAAGAAAACTATCAAAATTAAACGCAAATGCAATGTATCTAAATGTATAAGATATCGACCATTGTATTCGTATTGGAATTACAAACAGCTGTGAGTCTGATCAGACGCTGTGTTATCCGGTGTCTGATCAGGCTCCAAACTGTTTTGATGGACAATAACAGTTTAACATAAACGCGTTGTGAAACGAGTAAATATACAAACCTATTGGACATCTTCCATTCCAACGTCCAGTACGATTGCATGATAACCGTTTGAGGTGTGCTACTTGCACAAAGCCATCAACGTCGGTACAATTAGCTAACATTTTTGCACCGATGTTTTGCATGTTCCCGAAAACATGGCCATTGCTATCACCGAGTGGCGGGCATTCTGTGTCAACAGAAGATATAGAGGATAATTGTTTGTTTCAGTGTAAGATGGGAATTTCTTTCATCGAGTGAAAAGCAAGGTTATATTTTCACGAATGGCGAAGCCACGAGTGAAAATATAATCCTTGCTTTTCACGAGATGAAAGAAATCCCCATCCTACACTGAAACAAACAATTATTCTATTTCTTTTATGCTTTTAACAGAAAAATATTAATATAAAGCCGCCGATTAATCATGTGGGGCCATGTCAAATACCCCATATGGAGCCTCTCAAAACCAAAGCGCTCCATACTTAGTATCATTTTAATGGCGTAGTAATCTGAACGTGCGACACCAAAATAATCGTGTATTACATATTCAAATTAAAAGGAGGTTATAGCAATAAAAAAAATCCCGGCAAAATTTTTTTCCGAAAAGTTATAATTCACTGTAGATTATAACATTATAATCTACTGAGAAAACTCTATAATTCACTGCTGAGCATAAAAGAAATAGAGGATAATTGTTTGTTTCAGTGTAAGATGGGAATTTCTTTCATCGAGTGAAAAGCAAGGTTATATTTTCACGAGTTGCGAAGCCACGAGTGAAAATATAACCCTTGCTTTTCACGAGATGAAAGAAAACCCCATCCTACACTGAAACAAACGATTATTCTATTTCTTTTATGCTTTTAACAGAGAAATATTAATATAAAGCCGTCGATTAATCACTTTGGCCATATCAAATACCCCATATGGAGCCTCTCAAAATCAAAGCGCTCCAGACTAAGTATCATTTTGAAGGCGTAGTAAACTGCACTTGCGGCACAAAAGTAATCGTGTATGGCATATTCAAATTAAAAAGAAGTCAAAGCAAAAAAAAAAAATCCCGGAAAAAAAATTATTCCGAAAAGTTATAATTCACTGTAGATTATAACATTATAATCTACTGAGAAAACTCTATAATTCACTGCTGAGCATAAAAGAAACATGTGAGTTGAGCCTACTTTACATGTAACTCTTCAATGCCAATATAATGTTTTCTTACAGTGTTCGTCAACTTTTTAACTAAACAAACGTTTCAACAATTTCACCCCTGAAACTTCAAATTCCACTAGTCTTTTATTTTCTACTCGTGTTATTCCAAGCTGTAGTTTTCAAAACCAAACAGTGAAGACCATTGTCAAAGGGCCCCTTTCGGAAAGTCCTGTGTCTATACTGTTTTTAAGGGACAACTATTCTCTTCACAGCACATATAAACGTTTTATAAAAGTAAAATGTCAGCCGGAGTTAATACACTTTGTGTGTGTGTACATGTGTTGGTGACGGAGATGGGCCTATATTTTACAAATGCTGTTTATGAGTATATTTGAGGGTCTGTTTACAATAAGAAAATGCATTTTATATAGTGTACATAAACACTTTTGGATAACTTGTCACTTATCACGTCATTGTTCTTATTTACACACAATGTTAACCTTTACTAATATAAAGTATAATTATATAAAATCTTATAGTTCCAAAACGGTTTGGCCATAATACCTATATGAAACCCATTTAAGCGTTTATAATATTGTGTTGGGGATAATATTTATTCTAGAAAATGCTGCGAAACAACTAGGCATCTACCAAACAAATTGTTTTACAATATAGTAGAGTTTTATTGTTTTACAAAATAAAGTATCAGATGATGCATACGTCAATATCAGCATTGTAATTGTGCATGTACTTAACTTGTCAAATGTAATCATTAGACCCCTTTACTATCTTACCTTATGGGTATTTTTACAGGCGGCTTAAGATCATGATCGAAACTGTTAGACACCCATTACGACATGACTTTTGTCAATGTTCCTTTAGTTTTGTTTTGAAGAAATGAAAGTAGACCACAGGGACCTCTGTGGCCTAGTGGTATAGTCACTGTGACTTACATTACTAAGCTCCTCACCGCTGTGAGTTCGAATCCCAGTAGGGTCGTTCGGATTTTTCATGTGGGGAAGCCTTCCAGTTGGCTTGCGGAAGGTCGGTGGTTCTACCCAGTTGCCAATTTGTGCCTGAAACAGTGCATAAAGGACTCCTGGGGTCTTCCTTTCTTTCTATATAATTATACTGCTACACACCCCTTTCGGGTATTACGAGCAGGGGCACTTTTTAGGTGCACCAATGGGACTGTACCCGGCCGGTCACCTTATCCTGACACCGACGAACCAGTTGTAATGCTAACCCGAAATCCTGAGCACCAAGGAGGGAAGCCATTACTACCAATTTTAAAGTCTTTGGTTTGACCCGGCCGGGGATTGAACCCACAACCTCCCGCACTGCAAGCGGACGCTCTACCACTCAGCCACGCAGCCGGTAATTAGCTGGACGTCGCGATATAACTGAAATACTGTTCAAAGCGACGTAAAATCAAAAACAAACAAAAAACAAAAATAAAAGTAGACCACAAAATTACTATTACGGTTCCATTGACGCAAAAAGGACACCGCGTTTGACTCGCGTATTCATATTTCAGCATTCAAACATTTTCCTCCATCAAACAGTATCAATGCAGATACTATTTTGGGAGTAAAATGGTTTAAGGACAGGCGACAAAACTCTTTAGTAAAAGAGCTAAAGGAGATGTCGTCGTGACAATGAAGGAGGAATGCTCATGGACAATTTTTAGGTTTACTCTTTCAACACCGCGAAACTGTTTAAAATATGCTCAATACATTGCAATCTGTGTGGATCCAGATAAGAGGGTTCTAAACCTACATTATTGAACAAGAGCAAAAAACAATTAAAAAATGCAAATATTTCAGGCAATTAACTATACACTTTGCTTCATACTTTTAGTTAGCATCACTTTTTAACTGTCTTAATGTTTGTTTGTGTCAATTATTACTTTACATCATTTTCGAAAGCCAAAATAATGCATGCCGACTTTTTGGCTACATGATACATTTCAAGTACAAATAGACAAAGGGAACATTATAACATATAGTTGTATTTTTACAATTGCCCTAAGCTATGTTTGAAGACCTTATACAGAAATTTTCATAAAGAACGTAAGTCACTTGGGCGCGTATCCCTTTAACAGTAGTTTAGTCATATCGTGACGCCCAGCTTATAACAGATGGCAGAATACCCTCTAGGTGCCCTTTATGCACTGTTTCAGACACAAATCGGCAACCAAGTAGACCCACCGACCTTCCACAAGCCAGATGGAAGGCTTCCCAACATGAGAAATCCGAAGTGACCAGACCGGGATTCGAACCCACAGCGGAGACGAGCTTAATGCTTTAAGTGACAGTGACTATACAAGTAGGTCACGGAGGTCCCGCACAGGAGTTGAAATCCGTATACCAATTTATTAGTTTTAAACAACTACTCCGATCTGTTAGTTCTGCTGTAAAACCGATGTAATCTACAGCACTCCCTAATAACGACATCCAATGGGAGACAACGATGGTGTTTGTTGTTCGAAGGGTTGTTATAGGGAGGAATGGTTGATTCACTTTGCTCGGATTTGCAAAAAAATTGAACCAAGGTCAGACGCCTCGTAACGTGGCGTCTGATCTTGGTTAAAACTGTTTGTCACTCATCTTTATTTTTGCTTTTGTCCAAATATCCACAACGTAACTTTGAGAGAGAAAAAACAGCAGACGATATTGCAGCAATGAAAGCGTTATATATAATGGTCTGTTTGGGGAAGAGTGGCACGCGTTGTTCAAAGGAGGGAGTCGTTGTTCGGAGGGCCGTTGTAGGGAGGGAGCACTGTTCACTGTATTTAAAGGACGACCGCCCATTCACATTTATCCGTGAGTATGGCTCTCAAACAGGATCGGCTTTTTCAGTCAAGTACTTCTCGGGATGAATATATCGCCCGTATCGAATCAGTAACTGGTACTGTGTATGTATCAACATACTTACCTTTAGTTGCACAGTTCTGAGATTCAGACTCGCATACTTCAGTTTCTCTACAATTACTACATGCTCCATCTACCTAAAGATAAGAAATGTAAAATTGAATTGACAGGTATATATGGTCCGTGTGTTGAGAATACAAGACGTATTGTATTGCAGAACAGTGCATATCGACCAAACCTTCACCTCAGGTCTGGTCAAGATCACGGTCTTCTCTCTCTTAATCCTTTTTCACTGCCAACTGCGCCAAAAGGCTACTTTGCAAACAGATTGGATCCTGATCAATATCTAAACTGTTTGACACTCGTATCGATATGTTTAAATTCATACTACATTGAAACTTACTTTGAAATGATGCAAACAACACATTTGAAGCAGACGACTATGGAACGGTAAAGGCGGGAAAATCTCGCTAGTATGTGGAAGCGAAAGAGTTAAAAAGGTAGTATAATGGAATTATTAAGCGAGACTTGACTTCGAAGAAGTGAAGTTGAAGTTTGATCTAGATTTTATCGGCTTCATGCCCCCGCAGGAGACACACATAGCTTATCATCCGTTTTATCAGGTCATGCATGAGAGTGCCATAGATGCTGGCTAATCCCATAATGAAAGTCAACCCAGGATCTATGGCTGATGAAGGAAGAATCCAGAAACCCAAGAAATGTGTGGGAAATGGTGGGTGTGTGTCTTCTGTGGAGGCATGAAGCCGATAAAATCTTGATCAACCTTCAACTTCTCTTCTTTGAAGGTAAGGCTCGCTTAATCATTCAATTTCATCGGCTTAATGCCCCGGTGAGATTCACATGACTTGTGTATGCCACAATAGGTTTATAATTAACCAAATCGCGGACACTGCATCGTTCTGATAGCTCTTATAAATCCCAATATTTGTTTATAATTTTTACAATGAATGGCATTGGTGGGTTGACTTTGCAAACAAAGGGGGTGACTGTAGAAGTGTTTCTACTTCTGCAGACAAGGGAATCTTCTACGAACAGTACTGATACATTTTTGAAAGCTTTATCAAGGATTTGCGCAGGGTAGTTGCGATTTTCGAAATTATGTCGCAGTGTTTAAGTTCCTCAATAAAAATAATGTCATAAGAAGTAAGATGCCAATAACGTTTTGCTTGGCTCAGTGAAATCCCTTTCTTGCAAGACAATGGGTGACAGGATGAAAACTAAACATATTGATGGTTATTTGTAGCCTTTTCAAATACAGAAGTTTCCAAATTTCCTTCATTACTTTTAACAATTTACATCAAGAAATGTGGCTGTATCTTTAGAATATTTATAAGTTAATTTTATTGTAGAGTGGGCATTATTGATTTTATCAATAATTGTTAAAGCCGCATTGTGTTTTTGAGAAACCTGCATAAAACGGTTGTTTGGGGTCCCATTTGAACTACGTGGGACGTGATTCTTTCCCAAAAACCGGTTTTATCTAAGAAATTCGCTTTTTAAATTTTATTTATAATATTTTGGTGCTGCACAAATTAAAAAGCCTCCCTTGTGAATGGAAAGAAGGACAACTCTGTAAATACAGGGCTCCAGATAACGGAAGTATTTCGAAAACTAAAATCTTTATTTCTGCTTTTAAACCCAATGGTGTCATACTCATTAAAAGTGTCTCGAAGAGACGGATTAATCAGTAGTAACACCATAGCATTCGGTGCTGAAATGAGTGAGAAAATGTTAGATTAGTTCAGATTACTCCCGATTACATGTTTAGCTGGAACACTGAAAATGACCCTGTTAACCCTTATTCTGCTGCACAGACGTCTGCTTCGACATTGTCGTCTGCAAAATGTGTTCAGTTTAGATTTATGCATTGTTTTAATTAAACAAACCTTAAGACGAGTGTCAAATAGTTTGGATCCAGATGAGACGCCGCGATACGCGGCGTCTTTTTAGATTCAAATAGTTTGTAAACTCCGTAAAGTAGGCACAGGGTTAAACACTATGAGATGCAATAACAACGTGTACATATCTTTCACCGTAGGTAAACGGTTAAAATAAACTATGGAGAATCTATACCTTGAGCTTGCTGAAAATGACTGTTTCAGCCTTGGCCGCTCTCTAACTCAAACAGTTCTTTTTGGATCTTCACCAAACTTGCTACAAATGTTTATTAGTATAGAATCTAGGTCAGGTTCAATAACTAGCAAAATCGCATAAGGCATGTCTGAGTTATTGCTGAAAAATGCTGAAACAGTCATTGTTTAATACATAAAGGGCAAAAACTCAGATATGTCACATGCGATTTTTGTATTAATCAAACTAGACCTAAATTTTATATACTTAAACATTTTCAGCAAGTTTAATGAATATCCGATAAAAACTGTATGTGTTAGAGTGCAAAAAGTGACTGAAACCGTCATTTTTCATTAATAAACAGGCAATAACTCAGATATACCTTATGCGATTTTAGTAGTTATGAAACTGAACCTTGATTTTATATCAATAAACATTTTCAGCAAGTTTGGTGAAGATCCAATAAAACGTATTTGTGTTAGAGAGCAAAACTTGCTGAAAACAGTCATTTTTTAATACATAAAGGGCAAAAACTCAGATATGCCACTTGCGATTTTTGTTATAATCAAACTAGACCTAAATTTTATATGAATAAATATTTTCAGCATGTTTGGTGAATATCCGATAAAAGCTGTTTGTTTTAAAGTGCAAAAATAACTGAAACAGTCATTTTTTATTAATTAATAGGCACTAACTCAAAACTACCTTATGCGATTTTAGTAGTAATCACACTAAACCTTGATTTTATATCAATGAACATTTTCAGCAAGTTTGTGGAAGATCGGATAAAAAAATAGTTGAGCTAGAGAGCGGACAAAAAAAGTGTGTTAGTCTTACTGACTGATGGATGGACGGGCGGAGGTAGATACGGTTGCCCCCAGTGAAGATGAATTCGGCTGTATCACGTGATACTAAGCCGTGTGGTAATGTTTATGTCAGACGTTCTATTTTCGGTTTGTTATGATTTTAAATCGCCCTTTTTATTGATTTAGGTCCGTCTTCATCATTTCATAGATCAGTTTGGCCCATAAGAATGTTCAAACATTATAATTAACCGTTATTGTATTTCAGGGATTAAGAAAAGGTCTGAAAACACAATGGGACTTTAAAACATGTACGATTCTAAAACATTCATAGTCAAATGGGTAAGAGATGTAAACTATTCATGGAGGAAATGTTTAAAACATTGGAGGGAAAAGAAACAATAAAATATTAATGGAGAAATATGTCAGAGCAGAAAATGCTGAAACAGTCATTGTGGATGTGTCCTTGGACACATACACAGTGTTGTTAAAGTCTCGAGGTTGGTCTCAACAATACATCGAACGCTAGCAGAGGGTGCTACGTAGCGCGTGTCAAATTACAAAGGTAGAGCCGATTGGTGAGCTGCGGCGCCTAAAAATATAGGGCAATGTAATTGATTCTAAATGATATTTACTGTGGCCTAACACTTAGTGAAACCGATTTCTATTTGAAATCTAGATCTACAAACGTTCTAACTAAATCAATGCAAAGGATATTGAAAAGTAATGGTTTAACATGAAATGTTACTATTTTTCTATCGCGCAAGAAAACACGGCTTTATTGATATCGGTCACGTGATACAAAATCACCTTCGCGGCCGTTTTAAATCAAATAGATAGATTGCTACTTTTCTCCTTTTTTCACTGATAAGTTAGTCAAAACTCTTTGCATTCTATTCCTTCATTAATTCTGTGTAATGGCCTTTTCAAGGATTTTGTCCCATTTCGGTCAAATTTGCGATTCGTCCCCATTCAAAATACAACAACAGCAGATGACATGTTTACCGCGAGAAGTTTATGACGAAAAATACTCAAGTTTAAAACGTCTTTACCCCTATCGTCGCTTTTGTTTTGTATTATTGGAACTGTATATGGACCATTTATTGTCAGAGAAGTACATTTTAATTCATGCTTTCTCCGTATATCGAACTTTTCTACCGAAATGTTCAAGCTAGTTATTCGTTTTAGCTCAAATGTGCGATTCGCTCCCATTAAAAAAATCTGAAGAGCAGACACGTGAAGATTTTAACGGAACTTTTTGTCAAAACACTAAACTTTAAAGCGCTTTTACGCCTATCGTAGCTTTTGTTTTGTATTATTGGAACTGTATATGGATCATTTAAAGTCAGATAAGTTAGCTTTCTCTGTATATCGAACGTTTTTACCGAAAGGTTCAAGCTACACTTACACTCCGGTACCAAGCCAATTGGGAAAAAATTGCGTCATTTTAGTCAAATTGGGAAAAATTAGCGTCGTTTTTAGTCAAATTGGAAAAACACTGAAATTCCATGTATAAACGGTGTAGACTGTGTAGAATGTTTTAAAATAGTCATTCTCAAAGTTGTGAATATTTTTGTCGCCCTTAACGCCTGTGTGGTTTATTGGAAGAATCACCTGTATACCTTGTCACGGAGGGAGGTCTGGGTTAGAATCCCTGCGCTCGGCTATGTATCGATAAAAGCTTCCTTCAGATATATTTAATGAAATTAATTTATTAACAGCCATTTTTGTATCATGGGCAGTTAAGCCTGAGTGACGTTCCCACTGTCATGGTGCTGGTACCGGTAAAGATAGCAGGTGAACCGGGACACTTTTATGAAAAGTGAATTGCATTCTCATATTCCCAGTGTCTCCTCCCGTGGACCACCGGTAATGAAGCCCAGATCTGCCTGGAATATCCCGGTTAGTTCCTCAGGTTTGTCCAATGTAATTATGGTGCAGTGCCAGCCTGTTGCAGGTTCCTCAGGTATAGCAATGGTGTAACCATCACAATGAAGGAACAACACTTCGTACGTTCCTCCGGTTTATGTCCTTTCCGGCGAACACGGGGTAGTCGTAGTAAATGGTTTGTTTTTATAATGACTTTTCCCGGTACGAAACTAATATCAAGTTGTACTAAATAAAGCGTTTGACACCTTTGAGCAGTGGTTAGGAGAAAATGCATGCCTTTGTCGTTCGCCATTTGTCACTCCTCCTTTGTGCGCCCTGAGGCGAGTGGAGAGAGGTCCTGTAGAGTTTGCCGTAATATACTTATTCAGGACAGGTGTCATGAATCGCATCATGGGTACTATCTACGTATTTTGAAATAAGAAAATAACTGAAGCGTATAAAATTGTGTGGAAGTTAAACTGATAGAATTGTTTAGAGTTCTTCACGCCATCTGCAGGAGATAACAAAAAGCTGACAGAATAAAATATCAATTCATAAATTGGGCCTATTTGATGAATAATTATTTATTTATTTATTTATTTTGTTTGTTAACGTCCGCTTCTGCCATCTATGGGCCAATTGGACGCCTCCGAGAGAGGGAAGCGGATACAGAGAACCCGGGCGCGAGGCCCTTAGCTCTTATTATCGAAAGAGTTCTCTTGTTCTTTTAGATGCCAAGTGTAAAGCACTCATACATCGGACCTCGGTTTATAAAGTCTCATCCGACGGACTTTGTCCGGTGGGTGATCGAACTCACAACCCCTGACGTCGTAAGCTGGTGCTTTACCCCTCGACTACGTCCACCGGTGAATAATTCTTTAAGTGTAGTTAAGATTAAGTTTAAATTAATATCGAGATTTAACTGTTCTACCTGATGCATACTAAGTAAAAATATTTTTCTGTGAAACTTCTGGTCTGATTTAAGAATAATTTGAAAGAAATTATTTTTGGTTAACATTTTGCCATCTTCCTTTAAAAATCTTCCTACCTCAAACAATGGCGGCGCCATTTGGTGGCGGTGAATTTACCTATGAAGGCTGATTATGAGTGAAAACTGGTGAAGACCGATTACTGGTCCAAATTGAAAATAATTTTATACAAATGATCCATAATAGTGACCCCATACCAGATTTCTTAAAATAATTGTGCTAGCTTAAAAGCATGACTGTGGTCAGTTGCTTTTTAAGGTTTTCCTGATATGGCTGAACAAAAGCAGCATAAATACAAATCTTCTTTTCCCAAACCACTTGCCCAATTTGTCACTCACCATGACCGTAACCTAGGGTACCAGGTGAGCGATTTAGGGCCGCGTGCGTTTCTTGTTACCGTAGTGATGGAAAAAGTCACCCATTTCAGACCGTTCCTTTAAAGTATCACTTAATTTCGGATAACTATACTCTACGGACACAGTATATTAATGCATGGTATTGGGTAAAATGCACAAAACTGAGGCATTTTAGTATCAAAATGAGGTTTTCTGGATATGTACCCATTAAATTTACATTGTGTACCCCAAATTGAAGAGTAAGGGGTACATGTACCCATATTGTAAAAACTGGTGGGCTGGCATGCTGATAGCAGTGTTTGATACATGTTATGGCTTTATTTACTACAGGACAAAAGTAAAGCAGACGACACCGAAAGTATTTTTCATTGGAGTGATTTAATTTATATCCACAACCAGAAAATGTATATAGGACATACACATGTAATTATGTAGCCGGGTTGAGTTTAGTTTTCGATTATGTATATTTTACCGCTTCGAATGCGATAATATCGGTATTGATAACCAATAAAACAGATGAGATATAGTCACGTGAGCATATCTTGTATTTCGATTGGTTCCAATATTTGACCGGTCAAAAAGGTCGTATATGCAGTGAAAAACCGCTGGATACTGATGTTAAACAAGTCGTGTCGTCGACATCATAACAAACCCTTAGGGTCTCTCTTCGACTGTAAGTAGCATTTATGTCAACTATTTTGATGCAATATGCAAAGATTTGAAAAATGTGACAAAGATGATAAATAATTATATTTTTTAATAACTGCAGTTTAGCTGTTATTCAATATTTGACCGGTCATAAAGGTCCTATATGCAATGTTACAAGTGACATGAAAAACAGTTTTTTGCCTCTCCTGAAAAGTTGGAATTTGGCATATTCGTCCGATTCGAACGACACCGACGATATGCTGATGCGCCTCAAGGAGTAGACCATGGTGCACTGCAGTTTGGTGGCCTTGATTTCGACCTTCACCTCTAGGGTCAGCGCTAAGGTTTTTTGTAAAAGTATGTTCTGAGCAAACAACTGCACCTACGGTCACCAAACTTCATATGATGATGGGCATCAATGAGTAGACCAGGAAACACTGCAGATTGGTGGCATTGACCTTTTGCCTTGACCTCTTGGGTCAACATAAAGGTTTTGCGTTAAAGTCTGTTCTAAGAAAAAAACTGCACCTATGGTCACCAAACTTCATATACTGTTACGCCTCAATGAGTAGACCATGATGCATTGCAGTTGGGTGGCTTTGTTTTTAGCTCACCTGAGCCAAAGGCTCAAGGTGAGCTATTGGGATGGCCCTGTGTCCGTCGTCGTGCGTCGTCGTTAACAATTGCTTCAAATGACATCTCCTCCTATACCGCTGAACAGATTTAAACCAAACTTTACAGAAATTGTCCTTGGGTCAAGCTCTTTCAAATTTGTTCAAAGAATTAAAAACAATGCAGAACTCTGGTTGCCATGGCAACCAAAGTGAAAAAATAATGAAATCTTAAAAAATCTTCTTGTCAAAAACTGGAAGGGCCAGAGCTTAGATATTTGGCACATAGCATCACCTATAAGTCCTCTATCAAGTTTGTTCAAATGATGCCCCTGGGGTCAAAACTGGCCCCGCCTCGGGGGTCACAGTTTTACATAGAGCTATATAGGGAAATTTTCAAACGCCTTCTTCTCTGAAACTAATATGGCCAGAGCTCTAATATTTGGCATGGTGACACTTCTAGATGTCCTTTACCTATTTTGTTCAAATAGTTCCGGTCGGCTGCATATCTAGGTCACAGAAGCTAAAAATAGATTTTTTTCAATGAAAACTGAAAAAATCTTCTCGTCTGAAACTACAAGGGCCAGAGCTTAGATATTTGGCACATAACATTGCCTACAGGTCCTCTATCAAGTTTGTTCAAATTATTCTCCTGCGGTCAAAATTGTCCCCGCCCCGGGGGTCACAGTTTTACATAGAGTTATATAGTGAAAATTTCAAACGTCTTCTTCTCGGACACTTATATGGCAAGAGCTTTGAAATTTGGTATGGTGACACTTCTGAATATCATTTACGTATTTTTTTCAAATGGTTCCGGTCTGTTGCATATGTAGGTCACAGGAGCTAAAAATAGATATTTTCTATAAAAATTAAAAAATCTTCTCGTCAAAAACTACAAGGGCCAGAGCTTAGATATTTGGCACATAGCATCACCGACAGGTCCATTATCAAGTTTGTTCAAATTATGCCCCTGGGGTCAATATTGGCCCCGCCCCGGGGGTCACCGTTTTACATAGAGTTATATAGTGAAACTTTCAAACGTCTTCTTCTCTGAAAGTAATATGGTCAGAGCTTTAATATTTGGCATGGTGACACTTCATGATGTCCTTTACGTTTTTTGTACAAATGGTTCCGGTCGGTTGTAAATCTAGGTCACCGAAGCTTAAAATAGATTTTTTTCAATGAAAACTTAAAAAAATCTTCTTGTCTAAAACCCTAGTACCCTGATCTTAGATATTTGCCACATAGCATCATCTACAGGTCCTCTATCAAGATTGTTCAAATTATGCCGATTGGGTTAAAAATGACCCTGTCCTTGACATGAATCTTGTTCTCCATTTTGTCAGTTATTCTCAGGTGAGCGAAATATGCCCCATGGGGCTCTTGTTGTTTGTTAACCTCTGTTTGCTGATGTGCCTCAATATGAGTAGACCAGGATGCACCACAGTTTGGTGGCTTTTACCTTGAGCTCTAGGGTCAGTGTTAAGGTTTTGCAATACAGTCTGTTCTGAGCAAATCATTGCACCTATGGTCACCAAACTTCATATGCTGATGCGCCTCAAGGAGTAGACCATGGTGCACTGCAGTTTGGTGGCCTTGATTTTCGACCTTCACCTCTAGGGTCAGCGCTAAGGTTTTTGGTAAAAGTATGTTCTGAGCAAACAACTGCACCTACGGTCACCAAACTTCATATGATGATGGGCCTCAATGAGTAGACCAGGAAACACTGCAGATTGGTGGCATTGACCTTTTGCCTTGACCTCTAGGGTCAACATTACGGTTTTGTGTTTAAGTTTGTTCTGATCAAAGGACTCCACATAAGGTCATCAAACATCATATGTTGATGCGCCTAAATGATAAGACCACGATGCACTGCAGTTTGATGGCCTTGACCTTTGACCTTGACGTCTAGGGTCAACATTAAGGTTTTGCATTAAAGTCTGTTCTGAGCAAACAACCGCACCTACGGTCACCAAACTTTATATGCTGATGCACCTCAATGAGTATTCATCGGGGCTATATGACCTGTTTTGTGTCGCCGTGCCGTAAAACTAAACTTATCCCATCCCGAATCTAGGCGGACAAACATGAAAATGCTATCTTTGAACTCACTAAATGAACCGTTGACCTGCACTGTGAGTATGGTTGTTTAGGGCATTCAATTTTATATTGTTCCTGAAAATTTGAACGAAATCTGTGTATATATCAAATCAAAGTGCGTGATACAACCGTGGTATGGGCCCGCGTTTACGGTTTAGGTTTCGAAATCTGCATTTAAGTTTTGAAAAATACATATAACTCCTACATTCTTTGAGATATTCCTTTAATATTTCAATATAATTTGGCATGCATGTGTATATGGACAATACCTTTTCGCATACACATTTGTTCAGCCCAGTGTCCTTTACCTTAAACTTAGGTCTCGCGTTAAGTTACGAAATCTGTGTTTAAGTTTCAAAAAATGCTTATAGATCCCATGTCCCACGAGATATTGCTTTCATATCTTGTATGAATGTGTATATGGACAAGTCCTTACCATGGGCACAAACAGTTTTACTGCAGTGACCTTGACCTTAAAGTAAGGGCCTGCATTTAGGTTTCAAAATCTGTTTTTAGGTTTCTCAAAATGCCTATAACTCCTATGTCCATTGAGATATTCCTTTCATATTCGGTATACATATTATGTTGGAAATTCCTTACCTTGATTTTGAACTTAGGGCCCATGTTTAGGTTTCGTAAAATACATATAATTCCTATGTCCCTTGCAGTATTACTTTCATATTTGGTTTGCATATGTAAATTGACAAGCACACAAAAAAATTGACCTCTCTGACCTTGACCTCCGAGTCTGCTTTTCAGTTTCTAAATGTGCCGAAGGCAAGTTTTGTTGACTCTCTGACAAATCTCGTTTCTATTCCCGCTCTGCGAACGGGCAATCATGGTAACCCTTTTTATCAGCTCACCTGGCACGTAGTGCCAAGGTGAGCTATTTTGATCGTCCTGTGTCCATCGTCCGTCCTTCATTCGTTGTCTGTTCGTCGCCCGTTCGTCGTCCACAATTTCTTACAACGACATCTACTCCGAAATAACAGTATGGATTTTTACCGAACTAGGCCTGAATGATCCTTATATGCTCCTCTTTCAAAGTTTTTCAAACATTTCCTGTCCGTTGCATATCTAGGTCACAGGAGCTCAAAATAGATCGTTTCAATGAAAGTTTAAAACAATCTTCTTGTCAAAAACCACAAGGATCAGAGCTTAGATATTTAGTACATGGCATCATCTATAGGTCCTCTATCAAGATTGTTCAAATTTTGCCCCTGGGGTCAAAATTGGCTCCGCCCCGGGGGGGGGGGGGGTCACAGTTTAACTTGAATTATATAATGAAATCTTCAATCTTCTTCTCTGAAACTGAAGTGGCCAGAGCTTTAATATTTGGCATGGTGACACTTTTAGAGGCCCTTTATCAACATTGTTGAAACTGATTTGGTATGTTGCATATCTAGGTCACAGGAGCTAAAAATAGATTTTTCATTGAAAACTTAAAACATCTTCTTGTCAAAAAAGCAGCCAAGATATTTTAAATTATGTCATTGGGGTGAAAATGATCCCATCCCAGGGGTCATGTGCCCGTTGTCTGGGTTTCCCCAGGCGAGCGATATTTAGGCCCACGTGGGCCTTTTTTCAAAATTGGAAAGCTTACTGTAAATATTGCCAGTCACTCTCTCTTTATCAACTACTTCTTTCATCCTTTAACAAGGACACATCCACGTCAGTACTTTCAGTGCTTTGATTTTTTAATTATTCAAGGGCAATAACTCAGACATGCCTTATGCGATTTTGCTAGTTATTGAACCTGACCTAGATTCTATACTAATAAACATGTGTAGCAAGTTTGGTGAAGATCCAAAAAGAACAGTTTGAGTTAGAGAGCGGACAAGGCTGAAACAGTCATTTTCAGCAAGCTCAATGTATAGATTCTCCGTAGTTTGTTTTAATCGTTTACCCACCGTGAATAATTATGTACACGTTGTTATTGGATCTCATAGTGTTTAACCCTGTGCCTAACTTTACGGAGTTTACAAACTATTTGAATTTTAAAAGACGCCGCGTAGCGCGGCATCTCATCTGGATCCAAACTGTTTGACACTCGTCTTAAGGTTTGTTTAATTAAAACAATGCATAAATCTAAATTGAACACATTTTGCAGACGACAATGTCAAAGCAGACGTCTGTGCAGCAGAATAAGGGTTAACAGGGTCATTTTCAGTGCTCCAGCTATAGATGTAAGCGAGAGTAATCTGAACTAATCTAACATTTTCTCACTCATTTCAGCACCGAATGCTATGGTGTTACTACTGATTAAACCGTCTCTTCGAGACAATTTTAATGAGTATGACAACATTGGGTTTAAAAGCAGAATTCTAACACACCTCGCCCACACCCCTATATAAGCGAAGAAGGACCGTCTCAGTGTACGAATTTTCAGTAGAACACTCACGCGCTAAATGTTCTAACGTGACGTCATTTGGCTTCGAAAATGCGTACGCCAAGAAATGTAGCGCCGTTGCTTCGGTGCAAATTTCGGTTAAATTATGTGTTAGAATCGAAATAAAAAATTCATACCAGTGTTCTATCTAACAATCGAACACTGGTAGTCGTTGAGATGCTTGTAATTAAATCACTCGGCCTAAAGGCCTCGTGATTTAATTACTACGCATATCAACTCCTACCAGTGTTCGATTGCACGATAGAACACTGGTATGCATTTTTTATTTCTTAAATAAAGATTTTAGTTTTCGAAATACTTCCGTTATCTGGAGCGTTGTCCTTCTTTCCATTCACAAGGGAGGCTTTTAAATTTGTGCAGCACCAAAATATTATAAATAAAATTTAAAAAGCGAATTTCTTAGATAAAACCGGTTTTTGTGAAAGAATCACGTCCCACGTAGTTCAAATGGGACCCCAAACAACCGTTTTATGCAGATTTCTGCGGCTTTATGATCAATTTCATACAGGTCAATGTTTCAAACATTCTCAGATCAGATACAGTGGAGAAGACATTATTCTCTCCAAATAAACGCGTTTACGCTGAAACTTTAAAAAAAAAATGCAACAAGTTTGGAGCAAAATCAGACGCCGGATTATCCGACGTCTGATCAGGTTCCAAACATTTTGCCACTCAGATAAAAACAAATACAGCGCTCCCTCTCTTCAACGACATCTAATGGGAGACACAGATTGTGTGCGCTGTTCGGAGGGAGTCGTTATAGAGAGGGAAATTGGTTAACATTTGCAAACAGCTTGAATCCAGATCAGACGCCGCGTAAGGCGGCGTCTGATCTGGATTCAAGCTGTTTGTCACTCGTCATTATATTTATTCTATCAACATGTCCACTTACATGTAAATTTGAGAAAAATAGCAGACGACAAATTTAAGTAGACCACATTGCAGCCATGGAAAGGTTGGATATAAATGTTTGTTTGGGGAACTGCGACAAGGGCCGTTGTAAAGAGGGAATCGTTGTTGGGAGGGCCGTTGTAGAGAGGGAGCACTGTAGTTTGAAATTTCAAAATATTGTCATTTTGTACAACTCATTGCCCTGTGTTTGCGTTCGGTATGCTTTTAAACGGAAAAATGAGGTCTTCTCTGCTGTAGTCTGTACAGGGGCTGTCTGGCCAGGGAATACAGTGGAGAATCTGTTATTCTTTCCCGTTTAAACGCAAACGTACGCAAACGCAAAGCACTAAAACGTAGAAAAGAACAACTTTTGGACAATTCTGATAATTCTTGTTTATCTTGATGGCAAACAGTTTGGAGCCTGATCAGACGCCGGGTTACCCGGCGTCTGATCTGGCTCCAAACACTTTGCACTGCAAATAATAGTTTTAGCGTAAACGCGTTTATTGGGAAAGAATAACAGATTATCCACTGTATCCTATTTGCAAGAGGATACAGTGCTCCCTCTCTACAACGGCCCTCCCAACAACGACTCCCTCATTACAAAGATGAGTGCAGCCCTTCCCAAAATAACATATTTATTTGTGAAACATTAACTCTTTCGCTCTCAATGACGCTTAAAAGCGCGTTTGCAAACAGTTTGTATCCTGATCAGACGCCGCGTAACGCGGCGTCTGATCAGGATCCAAAGTGTTTGACACTCGTTATGAATTTTCTTCAGTCATACTGCCTTATTTTTTTAACTTTGAAACGACATTGTAGACAACAAAATTGAAGCAGACGACAATGCAACAGTGAAGGGTACAGTGGAGAAAACGTTATTCTTTCCCGTTTAAACGCAAACGTACGCAAACGCAAAACACTTAAACGTAGAAAAGTACAACTTTTTGACAATTCTGATTATTTATCTTTTTCTTGGTGGCAAACAGTTTGGAGCCTGATCAGACGCCGGGTTACCCGGCGTCTGATCTGGCTCGAAACTGTTTGCACTGCAAATAATAGTTTTAGCGTAAACGCGTTTATTGGGAAAGAATAACGTTTTCTCCACTGTACAAATATCACGAAAACAATGGCAGTAAAAGGGTTAACTGTTGTAAATAGTGTCTGCTTCAAATTGTCGTCTGCTTTTTGTTCTCAACGTTACATATAAGTTGACATTTTGACTTAGAAATATAATGACATTTGACAAACATTTTGAATCCAGATCAGACGCCGATCTGGATTCAAGCTGTTTGCGAATTTCAGCATATTTTCCTCCCTATAACCACTCCCTCCGAACAGCACACACAATTTTCGTCTCCCATTGGGTGTCGTTGTACAGGGGGAACACTGTATTAATAAAGGGTACAAGTATGTAGTAACGGATAAAGATCATATTGGTTAAAATGTGATCAATATATTTCATACACGTAGCATACCGGTAGTCATGTTCGATATCTTGATTCTGCATAACCCATAACCCAATATATACTTTTGTGTGCCTTTACTTAATTCCCTCACAAACGAAACTAGTTCCAATTTATTTAAGGAATAATTCGAATATTTATTGTATGCATGGAGGTATGAAAAAAAAACCTGGTCAAACTGTATGAAACCGCGAAGCGGTTTCATACAAAAGTGTTACCAGGTTGTTTTTTCATACCTCCATGAATACAATAAATATTCCGAATTATTCCTTATAATTTTATATCACTACTGAATTTAAGAAAGTAGTTATAAATAGAGAATCTGACGCGAATGTTCATTTTAAACGCTTTTAAAACGTAGGTTGTAGTCCCTCAGCCATATATATTTTCCGCCAAAACGCGACGTTGTTTTGTAGTAACGTCGACGTCAATGACGTCATTTGGCCTCCTGCTTCATGCAGCGCTTGTGGAGAGCAGTTGGACTAAGAGAAAGTAGTCCTGACAAGGCGTGGCCTGAATTTTTTTTCATGGAGTTATGAAACAAAAATTACAGCCAATCACAGCTAGCCAAATGTAATGAAAACAAACAATATTAAATTATTTAAGGAATAACTCGAATATTTATTGTATTCATGGAGGTATGAAAAAAAACCTGGTCACACTGTATGAAACCGCGATACAAAAGTGTGACCAGGTGTTTTTTTTCATACCTCCATGAATACAATAAATATTCCGAATTATTCCTTATAATTTAATATCAAGACCTACTGAATTTAAGAAAGTAGTCTATAAATAGAGAATCTGACGCGAATGTTCATTTTTAACGCTTTTAAAACGTAAGTTGTAGTCCCTCCGCCATATATATTTTCCGCCAAAACGCGACGTTGTTTTGTAGTAACGTCGACGTCAATGACGTCATTTGGCCTCCTGCTTTATGCAGCGCTTGTGGAGAGCAGTTGGACTAAGAGAAAGTAGTCCTGACAAGGCGTGGCCTGAATTTTATTTTTTTCGTGGAGTTATGAAACAAAAATTGCAGCCAATCACAGCTAACCAAATGTATTGAAAACAAACAATATTAAATTATAGTCATGAATATGTAAAACACGATCAGCTGCTAGCTTGAATTAGGCTGAAAGTATAGCAGAATGATCATTCGGCCGCATTCTACTTTATTTTTAACCAGATTTAAGTGGTTATGTGTATTAGAAACAAACTGGAAATAGGCTATTGGCTATGATAAGGATTAATCTTGAATTAAGTTTTCTTTATTTTTATTTTTTTGTAAACAAAGATATAACTATTTTCTTCTGTATTACAACATAGCGTATTTACGATTGGCATCAAGGGAAGTGCCTTCTCTAATGTTGGTATAACTTGTGGCCCAACCCGTTTGCAATATCTTATATTCTATTGATAATTTGTATACATATATATGCTGTAAAAACTGTGTACATGTATGTCGATAAATGTATGATGTATCATGTCGGATATTTGCAATACAATATGATTAAATCAAAAATTCTATTTTATTTCTAATTTTTGAACAAATATGGATGGATGAGTTGGGTTTTACGGCACTGCGACCCAACAAAGTATGTAAATTACGAAGCTGAAGAGGGTTATTCTGAGATTTTGTGATCAAAAACACGTGTCTCCGGATATTTAGGAATATGCCCAAAAACAAACTGTTAAGATAAAATCCAGTTCGGTGCCCCATATTTTTATTTCACATTTCTGCGAAACAGGGTATATACTAGCAACATGCAAAATTTGAAAAAAAAAATCTGAATGTTATGACACTTCAAAGAAACTGTCGCGATGGTCTTTAGTTGTATTAGATTCAGATTGTGAAACCATTTTTTGAAAAATTGAGACCTATACCGGCTTTTTACAGCGAAACTCATTAACACATTACACCATAGCCTTTCTCTATTTTTGAAAATTGGTTATTGCTTAAAGCATGTTGAAAGGAAAGAAGAATGCGCCTTAAGGCGCATTCTGCTTTACTTTCAGCCTACTTTAAGGTACCATCTGCTAGGATGTAGAAAAAGTGTCTTGTGAGACATATTCATGACTGCATAAATTGGAACTGTTTTCGTTTAAATTGAAGGCGTAAAAGGCGTATTCATAGGGTCATGGGTTGAGCGAGCTATCCCCCACCTCGCCCATTTCTTAGAAGCCCTCGCTTAAGTCGAAATATTGCACGTACATGCACCTATATTTATTCAATTAAGCAATGAACTGATTTTTTTCGGCGTTCAAGCGAAATGAACGACAGAAAATTATCGGCAAATACCACGAATCGCGCTAGCGATTCATGGTAAATTTGCCGATAATTTTCTGTCGTTCATTTCGCTTTCATCAAGAACGCCGAAAAAAATCAGTTAATTTATTTTATCACATATACGTGCCAAATATAGAGGTCCGTAAAAATCGTACGGCCCACTGGGCATATATTTTATACTAATTTTCGAATCACCAAAATACTGTACTACATGTACTACGCCGACTGTAAATCAGTTAAGAGAATATAGACAAACTTAGATCACCACTAGGTATTGAAACATTCCCAAGTGTCCTAGAAACATTATTCCTAGCATTCCCGCAAACTCAGACTGCAAATCAGGCTGCATTGTAGCGGCATGATTTGAAAAAAAAATTAATTTGAAAAATTTTAACAAATCATGTCAATTTTTTCAAATCATGTTTTCACAGTCGACATGATTTGAAAAAAAACATAATTTGAATTTTTTTTAGAAATCATGTCGAAAACCGGCATATTCATCATGATTTGAAAAAATTAGTTTTTTTAAAAAAAAGTTTTTACATAGGCTGGTATTTAATAGCATGCATATATTATTTATATAAGTGTTTCCGGCACCGCAACACAGTGAATATAGTTGAGTTATTTGAATGTGAATAAGACAGTCAGTAGAAATAAAAGCTTCATAAGTGGCATGTATTTGTATCTCATGGGGCTGCACATTTTGAATGGAGGCATGTCAAGGTCAAGGTCGTCGTTGAAAGTCAAATATTTAGGTGAATGTCATAACTTTTGAGTCAGTAGATAGAATTACTTCATAATTGGCATGCCTTTGCATCTCATGGAGCTGCACAGTTTGAAAGGAGGCATGTCAAGGTCAAGATCATCCTTCGATGTCAAATATATAGGCCAATGTGATAATTTTTGAGCTAGTAGATAAAATTACTTCATAATTGGCATGCGTGTGCATCTTATGGAGCTGCACATTTGGAAAGGGGGCATGTCAAGGTCAAGGGCGGAAAGGGGGACAAACCGTTGCCTGCACATCTAGGTGTAGATCCAGGGTTTTCGGTTAGGGGGGGGGGGGGGGGGTGCGTAGAATTTCGAACAAAAAAGACATCCTTAAACAAAGAAGAAACAAGATGCTTTTGTGAAACTACGCTATGTCCGGCTTTCCACCCTTGACATTGAAGGATGACCTTGACCTTGACATGTCTCCATTCAAACTGTGCAGCTCCATGAGATGCACGTGCATGCCAATTATTAAGTAATTATATATACTGACTTAGAAGTTATGACATTCACCTATATATTTGACCTTCAAGGATGACCTTGACATGCCTCCATTCAAAATGTGCAGCCCCATGAGATACACATGCATGCCATTTATGAAGCTATTATTTCTACTGACTGTCTTATTTCACATTCAAATAACTCAACTGTATTCACTGTGTTGCGGTGTCGGAAACACTTATATAAATAATATATGCATGCTATTAAATACCAGCCTATGTAAAAACTTTTTTTTAAAAAAACTTTTTTTTTGTCAAATCATGTTGAATCAAATTTACAGATGCCGGTTTTCGACGTTATTTGTAAAAAAAAATCAAATTATGTTTTTTTTTCAAATCAGGTCGAATGTGAAAACATGATTTGAAAAAATTGACATGATTTGTTAAAAAATTTCAAATTAGAATTTTTTTCAAATCATGCCGCTACACTGCATAGAGCTCTATCATTAATAGCGCCTCAGACTGTTTTTCAAATTTAGACGTTACAATGATAATGACGTCATGTTGCTCTAACGACGTTATTTTGAAAACGAAACTAGATTCTAAATATCAACTGATCATTTTTAGTCAATTACAACAATTTTTAAATTAAATATTAGTTTAAAATTTGAATATGGTACATGTATCAGAGCAGTCTTTTCACAACACATTGATGTTGAGTTTCTTTATTTTAGCTTGATAGGTGTATTTTATGTAAGGATGAATAAAACCGAATAACGCCTATGACGAATCGTTTCCTAAGAGCCGAGGACAAAAGTGAAAGTAAGACCGTTCGGCTTTTCGTGTCATTTGGTGTTTATGTGATAAATAGGATATCAAATTCGTGTGTTTTCAGTCGTGAATTTATTGAACTCGTTGGATAAAATGATATGTTGCTCGCCAAGGCTCGCAACATATGATTTTATCCAACTCGTTCAATAAATTTACGACTGAAAACACACTCATTCAATATCCTCTATATATTTACAATATATTTGCTGTAATTTCTAACATTCAATAAACATTTTGTTAGTACGCAATTATGTTTAATCCATATTAGAGGTAGATAACACGAATAATGTGTTCCCTATAAGGTACAGCCATGACTGATTTACTGAAGCTGTGTACATTCGAAAGCAGAAAAATAAGTTCCATTGTTTACATCTAAGTCAACAACTTGACAGTTTGGCGCGTAAAATGCCGATTTTTACGTCATTGGAAGTGACGTCATTTTAAAGTAGAATAAATATATCGGGTTCTTTTATCATAAAGGAATGCAGAAAGTTGCTGTTGATAAGGTACAGGGTGTTTCATAATATCTGTCCTTATTCTAAACGGCAATATTTTCTAAATGGGTCTATAGACATAATTGTGAAAATAATCTGCTTTACAAGGACATAATAAATATTCAGTTGATGTATGGTAACGAATGGTTACCTCTATACGTGTTAATTAACAGCAACTTCTTGTCTACAGCAGATGTTCGATATGACGACCATTTTGTCTGATTGTGACGTCAAGCCTTTGCTTGAAATTGTCAGTCACATTCCTGCACACATCTCTGAAAATTGTGCGCATTTCTCGACGAATGTCAGCTTTTAGATAATCTGTACTTCCTGGCATTGGAGTGTAGACCCTTTATTTTAGATACCCCCGCAAGAAAAAGTCATGTGAATTTAAAAACCAGTGAATGTGGTGGCCACTTGCGCTCAGTCCTGAATGAGATAAATCTGTCACCAAAAGTTTGTGAAAGCCAGTCAATCACATCACCAGCCGTTGAAACTTTATAAGGTGTAAGCTCTAAGTAAAATTGTATATACTAAATAGACGCTTGTGGCATCTATGTAGTTTGTAATATCACCTAACACTCTCCTTACTGACCGTTGTGGAGTTTCATCGATTGCAGTTGTCAATTGCTCCAGGTTTTCTGAAGTCCTGGCAGACCTTGGACGTCCAGTGTATGCATGCCTTCTATCTTCTACTATACCCGAATCCTAAAATTGCTTAACAATTCGCTGGATATGCTTTGTATTGAATGATCCTAGCTCTGGGTGATTTTATTATAGTTTTAACAACAGTTTTATGAGATTTACATTGATAGTAAAGCTTAATGACTTCACAACACTGTTCTTTTGACGGTGCCATCTTCAAATAACCACCGACAGGCAATGACGTCATAATGACGCCATGACGTCATAAATGTTCCTGTACTAATGTACAGATAAAATGTTATTCAAAGTACTTGAGAATGATGCATAATTAGTTCTGATATCTTATAAACTGATTGTGCTATTAACGTTTAGAATAAGGACAGATATTATGAAACACCCTGTATGTATCTGTATCTGTATCGGTATGGTACTCGAAAGAAGCTCACTTAATGAGCAAAAATTATCGAGGAAATTGTGTGTGCGCAAAGATGTTAATTAGTCACATGGGTAATGGTTCTGGTCAACTTTCTTGCAATCTACGACGTATCTCATTAATAAAGAAGAATCTTAGTCGGAAATCATGGTTTCCACTAATAGGAAGGCATAGAACGGTTAAGAGCAAATTTTGAAAAAATCCGCAAAATGTTTGCTGTCCCAATAGACTTCGAGCTGCTGTACACCCCCCTCCCCCCATGTGGGGACTTTTGAACACCATACTTTTCTGAAACCTCATGGTCTTCCGAGTACATTCTGTTTTTCTGCACTTTGTACGTTGGGGCTTTACCTTGTCAGAGCAAATTGAAACTACCTCCCCTTTGTGAAAATTATATTCTGATAGATAATGTAATGATGACTTGTTTTAGTCGCAAAATAGCTGTTCTTCACTGATATCACCATTGTTTTTATGGAGACATAATATCTATCCCAACAATCGATCGAAACGAATGTTTTCTTACTTTTTACTGAATTATCTCCCCTTGAATATATCAAATACAATAAAAACTAGTTAATTCATAGTTTTATTACATTTAAAGCTTCTTTGAAAACCTAGTTTTTCTTTAAATGATGATAAAATATTCAACTGGGTATAGTGAGGATGTTTTCTAGCATACATTTATTTTATTTTCGCGGAAAATATTGTCTTAAATTATGAAATAACAAAACTACCGACAAAGACTTGAATACAGTTAATAACTGTAAGAAATAAGATTCGGAGAATTGCGTAGAAATCATGGATCATGGAAATGGATAGTACACGGATACAGGGCTAAAAACCTTTTCTAGAGGCGGCCCACCGACCGATACAGTGCTACAACCCTTTTGTAGAGGCGGTCCATCAACGGATACAGTGCTATAATAGTTATCTAGAGGCAGTCCACCAACGGATACAGTGCTATAATAGTTATCTAGAGGCAGTCCACCAACGGATACAGTGCTGGAAACGGCATATACTGGCGGTACACCAACGGATACAGTACGACAAACGTTATCTAGAGGAGGGAAACCCACAGATACAGTGCTAAATACCTTTTCTAGATTCGGGCCACCAACGGGAACAGTGCTACAAACCTTTTGTAGAGGCGGTCCACAAACAGATAGTGCTATATAGGTTATATAGAGGCGGTCCAACAACAAATACAGTACTTAAGAAACATTACATGTATATAGATGAGGTCCATTAATGGATACACTGCTAGAAAAGTTATCAACAGACTGTTCACCAACGGATACACTGCTATAAACAGTATCTTGAGGTGGTCCATCAACGGATACAATGCTAGAAACCCTTTCTAGAGGCGTTCCACTAACATAATTATACAGGGCTAAAACGTTATCTAAAGGCGGTCCACCTATGGATACAGTTCTAAAAAGCTTATCTAGAGGCGGTTCATCAACGGATATAGTGCTAAAAAGTTATCCAGAGGCGGTCCACCAATATATACAGTGCTTTAAACGTTATCTAGAGGCGGTCCACCAACGGGTACACTGCTAAAAGGTTATCTAGTGGCGGTCAACCATCATATACAGTGCTTTAAACGTTATCTACAGGCGGTCCACCAACAGATCCGGCGCTAAAATGTTAGCTAGAAGCGATCCACCAACAGATACAGCGGTCCACCAATAGATACAGCGCTAAAAAGTTATCTAGAAGCGATCCGCCAACATATACAGTGCTTTAAACGTTATCTAGAGGCGGTACACCAACCGATACAGTGCTAAAAAGCAACAAAGAGGCGTTCCACCAACGGATTCAGTGCTAGAACCTTTACAAGAGACGGTTCATAAACCGACACAGTGCTTGAAACCTTTTGTAGAGGCGGTCCACAAACGGATACAGTGCTAAAAATTATCTAGAGGCAGTTCACTAACGGATACAGTGCTAGAAACGTTACATATAGGCGGTCCACCAACAGATACATTTCTAGAAACATTATCAAGAGGAGGTCCACCAGCGGATACAGTGCTTTAAACGTTATATAGAGGCATTCAACCAACGGATACAGTGCTACTAAAGTTATCTAAGTGGTTCACCAACGGGTACAGTGCTAAAAAGGTTATCTAGAGATAGTCCACCAATGGATACAGTGCTAGAAGCGTTTTCTAGATGCAGTCCACAAACGGATACATTGCAAGAAACGTTATCTAGAAGAGGTCTTCCAACCAATTTAGTGCTAGAAACGTTATCTACAGGCGGTCCACCAACGGATACAGTGCTTAAAAATTATCTAGAGGAGGTCCACCAGCGGATACAGTGCTTTAAACGTTATATAGAGGCATACCACCAACGGATACAGTGCTACTAAAGTTATCTAGAGGTAGTCCTCCAACGGATACAGTGCTAAAAAGGTTATCTAGAGGCAGTCCACCAACGGATACAGTGCTAGAAACGTTTTCTAGAGGCAGTCCATCAACGGATACATTGCTAGAAACGTTATCAAGAGGAGGTCCTCCAACGGATACAGTGCTAAAACGTTATCTACAGGAAGTACACCAATGGATACAGTGCTAAAAACGTTATCTACATGAGGTCCACCAACAGAGAAATGTTATCTACCGGAGGTCAACCAACGAATGCAGTGCTAGAAACGTTATCTAGAGGACGTCTTCCTATGGATACAGTGTCAGAAACCTTTTCTAGAGGCCGTTCATCAACGGATACAGTGCTAGAAATATTTTTTAGAGGCGGTCCACCAACGGATACAGTGCTTAAAACGTTATCTACAGACGGTTCATCAACGGAAACAGGGCTTTAAACGGTATCTAAAGTCGGTCAACTAACGGAAACAGTGCTAGAAACGTTATTTTCAGGCGGTCCATAAACGGATACAGTGCTATATACAACGTTATTTTAAGGCAGTCCACCAGCGGATATAGTGCTAAAAACCTTTTGTAGAGGCGGTCCACCAACGGATAAAGTTTTTTAAACGTTATCTAGAGTCGATCCACCAACGGGAACAGTGCTGGAAATGGTATATACTGGCGGTACACCAACATATACAGTGCTAGGAACGTTATCTACAGCCATTCACCAACATATACAGTGCTAGAAACCTTCTCTAGAGGACGTCCACCAATGGATTTAGTTCTTGAAACCTTTCCTAGAGGTTGCCTACCAATGGATACAGTGCTAGAAACCTTTTCTAGAGGTTGCCCACCAACAGATATAGTACAAGAAACGTTATCTATAGGAGGTCCACTAACGGATACAGTGCTAGAAACATTATCTAGAGGACGTCCACCAATGGATATAGTGCTAGAAACCATTTCTAGAGGTCATCCACCAAGGGATAGAGTGCTAAAACTTTATTTAAAGGCGGTCCATCAACGGATTCAGTGCTAGAAAGGTTATCTAGAAGCGTCCCCCAACTGATATAGTGCCAAAATTTATCTAAAGGCCGTCCACCAACTAATACAGTGCTAAAATGTTGTCTAAAGGCGGTCCACCAACGGATACATCACCACCTCTATACATGTATAACCTTTCTAACACTGTATCCGTTGGTGGATCTCCTCTAATTTTTATTCTTCTTGTTTTGTTTGAAAGGGAGGCAATTATCTTACTCCCTTCAATTTTTTTTCATTTAAAGCAACCATCAAATTGAATGCTTTTCACGTGATAATGTTGTAAAATAACATGTAATTGGCAACAAAGGATTATTGTTCTATTATTTAATACATATTAAAGCATATGATAACACATAAATCAATTTTGATTTTGATTGCAGTGATTGTCTACGAAAATCCCAAAAATGGGTGATTTTGGTTTAATATTTTGACAATTTAACCCCAAAAATCAGTTTTTTGAAAGTTTTATTTATCCTTACTAGAACATTACACAGTTAAAACGATTGTTTGTCTAACCTGCATATTTGGTGTATTTATATTAATATCCACGTTCACAGTAGGGAAATCCAAAAAATTCGCGTTTTCATTTATTTGTTCAACAATTTTACCCCAAAATACATTTTTTAATGTTTAAGTTATCCTTAACAGTACTATTTCACAATAGAGATGTATAAGTATCTAGCCTGTAAATTTGGAGCTTTTAAATTGATAACCAACGACACAGTACTGAAATCCCTAAAATTGGCGTTTTCATTTATTATTTCAATAGTTTTGCCTCAAAAAACATATTTCGCATGATTTGATTTTCCTAGATTTTTCTTCTGTTATTTGGTACATGCTCTACCATATGAAAACACAAAAACCATTTCTGTGCATCTTTTCCTTTATTTGGATGTTTGACGCCAGTGAATCTCTACTAAAATCTCCAAATTTGGGTTTTTGTTTAATATTTTCATGATTTTCACCCAAAAAGAACCATTTATTGAAATTTTTATTTATCCTAATAAGTACTATTCCACAGTGGATATAACTGTCAGTCTAATTTGTAAATTTGGAGCCTTTATGTTAATACCCAGGGTCACAGTATGGGAATTCCAAAAATTATCATTTTCGTTTATCAATTCAACCATTTTACCCCCAAAAAATCGGATTTCGCATCATTTGATTTTCCTAGATTATTTTTCTGTTATTCGGTACATACTGGGGCATATGAAAACACAAAAATCGTTTCTGTGCATTTTGTCCCCCAAATTTTTAAATGCCCTCTACTATAACAATATGACAGGAATTAAAAAAGGGAGGTAATCTTTTTGTTCAATTACACACAAAGACTGTGCTGTATAACCCAAAGGTTATATATTTAGTTTGTGGACATATAAGGCTTTCATGTAAAGAAGGTTTCGTGATTAGATCTTGTTTCTATGATATGTATTCAACATTTATAAAGGGAAAAGTGACTTGTTTTTGTATAAAAATTGCATTCTGTACGTTTAAGGGGAGATAATTTGAATAAAATTTGAGTAATGTCCAATTGTTTTTGCATTTTTTGCTTTCAGTTAGTTATGTTGCATAAATGAATCATTTTGTGTTAGATATATAAGTTTAATAAAAAAAATTATATTAGTGCAACAACTACACATACAATGACGTATTTCTCCATTTATGCAAGGGGAGGTAATCTTCAAAGTCAAATTTTAGACTAAAGCCCCAACGTTCAAAGTGCAGAAAATAGGATTTGAACCTACAGACCCTGGGCTTTCAGAAAAACATAGTGACCAAAAGTCCCCCTATGGGGGGAGGGTTCACATTATTGGCCAGCAGCCTACAAGTTCCAAAGAATAATTCGCGAATGAAAACTGCATATGCCCCGCCTCCCCTTCGAAACTTTTTCCACAAGTCCCGCCCTCTCGAAAAGTGGTGTTTATACGAAATGAAGACCCTTTTTGTCAATTGAATTGAATGGGGCGATTGTAAATATTTGAAATTGAATAAATCGAAAATACCCGTATTTCATAGTTAAACCATGGATAAGTTGCACTTGTATATAATCAATAGTACGAGCGATTCATCTAACAGTGAATGTCCTCATTAAATAGTTTTCATGGCTCTTCTATGATCTACAGTGGAGAATCTGTTATTCTTTCCCGTTTAAACGCAAACGTACGCAAACGCAAAGCACTAAAACGTAGAAAAGTACAACTTTTGGACAATTCTGATAATTCATGTTTATCTTGGTGGCAAACAGTTTCGAGCCTGATCAGACGCCGGGTTACCCGGCGTCTGGTCTGGCTCCAAACTGTTTGCACTGCAAATAATAGTTTTAGCGTAAACGCGTTTATTGGGAAAGAATAACAGTTTCTCCACTGTATCAGATTTGATTCTATTAAGCTTCGGTCATAACCCGGTGTTCCATATGGTGGTCGCACGACCGGTTGGGACCAAGGTTTTCATTATTTTACGTATTCAGCGGTATTTGTATTGATTTAACCCTTTACTCCACATCCACTTTCTAGTTTTGCAAACAGGTGAGCACTTAAACCAGGTTGAAAGAAAAGCAGAATGCGCCTTAAGGCACATTCTGCTTTACTTTAGATACCATTTGATAGGATATAGAAAAGGTTTCTTTTGGGTACATATTTATGACTGTATAAATTGGACTTATTTTCTTCAGTAGAGGAATGAAGTAAACATGCTAAACGGCGCTTCAATGCTAACCCAAATTAACGTGCTTTATTGTCTGCTTCAAATATATCGTCGGCCAAAAATCTCTAAATCAGTCTAATTATATGCTTTTCAAACTGAAAAAAAAGTAGAATATGAGTGACAAACACGTTGGATCCGGCTCCGTCGCCTCGTTACGTAGCGTCTGAAATCGATCCAAACTGTTAACATGATTCTAGTTGCGCTTAGAATGCTAAGAATTACAATACTGATAAGGTTATTGTGCATTCTAGGACTATGCATGACACAAAAGACCGCTAATTGACGCAAATGCCTAGAACGTTGCGCTTTAAATGCTCAGAGTTGCAACAATGTACTTAAGATAAGGCAAATAATGAACACTATGCGATCTTGACGATGTATTCAGGCAGAGTCGCAAACAATCAAAATCCCGATCAGACGCCAGGTTATTCGGCGTCTCATCTGGTTATTGATTGTTTGCAACGGACTTCATTGTAAAGTAAAAAGCGAAAAACAACGACGTATAATGTAGAAGACGCTTTTCGTACCTACAGTGGAGAAAACGTTATTCTTTCCAAATAAACGCGTTTACGCTAAAACTACTATTTTCACTGCAAACAGTTTGGAGCCAGATCAGACGCCGGGTAACCCGGCGTCTGATCAGGCTCCAAACTGTTTGCCACCAAGATAAACATGAATTATCAGAATTGTCAAAAAGTTGTACTTTTCTACGTTTTAGTGTTTTGCGTTTGCGTACGTTTGCGTTTAAACGGGAAAGAATAACAGATTCTCCACTGTATTAGACATGGATTGTTTTCTTACATGTATCATCCTATTTTTCTGACTTGTCCGAGTTATTTTTAGAACAGAATAGTTGATAATTGTAAATATGTAAGCAAGGTAACATCGAATATAAAATCGTTCACTTTTCTACTTGAGATAAGTATTATCATCTTGCAGCACGAGACCGCTGCGCTAACTTTACTGATATTTAATTATTTCCCAATAAACGCATTTATAAACTAAAACTATTTTTTCCATAACAAACAGGTTGGAGCCAGATCAGACGCCGGGTAACCCGGAGTCTGATCAGGCTTCAACCTGTTTGCTACTCATATTAAAAACATAGTTAAAATTTCTAAAAGTAAATTTCCATAGTTTACTGTATTGCGTTTGCGTTTAAACGGGAAAGAAAAATGTCTTCTCTACTGTACATGATTACGCAAATAAATACAGCTACATGTATCCGTAACTCTAGCTGGCAGCATGGAGAACTCATCCCATAAAAGTTAAGAATATTCCGATATTAAAATAACTCGACCAAGTCAGAAGAAAACACTAATGAAAGCCTTATGTAAACTATTAATACACACAGTTCGGTCAAATAAGACTTTTTACTTTTCATAACATTGCCTAGGCGCAAAGTACCGTTTGAACGTGAGAGAAAATCGTCTACTCAAAGATACTTTCTGAAAACAATACATACCAAAGAGGCCGTTCCCATGTCCGTTCTCTTCGTACTAAGACAAAATGGTGTTTTACGGTCCTTTACTTCTATATTCACGGCAGATCTTAAATCGCATGCATGACCTATCCTCCAGTAATTAATTTCCATACATGGCTGTCGCGATATGCATTCTCTAACACACTTTCTTAAACCTATATTCATCAATCTTAAGAAAACATTCTCAGATGAACAAGAACTCCATTGCTTCCGTGGATTCGACAAATGCGAGACGTTTCCAGCCAAAAAAGAAAAGTGCAACGCATGCAAGTAAAAATTTATTTCCAAAAGTTTATATAGTGTTAACTTTGTCATTATAGATTAAAACCAACGTGTCACTATTCCAATTCAAACTCTTATAAAAGTTCTTTCGCTATCCAAGCAATGACAACTAATATCAATGTTTCGTTGATCTCCAGGTATAGACAAAATGCCATCAGCGCTACAATATCACGTGTCATTTAACTTTCCGCTGCCAATAGCACATATGACATCATCACTTTTTGGACAAGATTTAGTATCGTCTGCTTTTATTTATCAATTTAAAGTTTAGTAAGTTGACCTTAGAAATATTGAAATTAGTATCTTACAGTTAAGTACATTTGTAGTTTGATCAGGATCCAAACTGTTGGCAAGTAACTATTGAACGCGGGGTAAGGCAGTGAAGGGGTTAAATCTAAAACTGATTCAATGTAACGCAGCGTCTGACATTCTTGCCAATAATAATTTTCAACCAAAAACTTCCACAGTTGACCTAAGCAAGACATTGCAGAAGACCAATGTTCAGCAGCCGATCATTTGCACTGAAAGAGTCAAACGAAATGACATGCAAATGGTATAATGAAATATTGAACGGTTGACTTTAACGTGAGTGTCACACCGCGCTTTGCAGCCGACAGTTTGATACCACAAAACATGGAACACGTTCTGTCAAAATGACAAGAAATGCCACAGAACATTAACATTCGTACGAAAGACCGGTGGTAAATTCAGAGTTCAGATTTCAAACGTCACAGTTCACACTTTCTTTTTTTTATATTAATCTCTTATACGTATAACATTCATAGTACACACTTCAGTCTTCAGACTTCCGACTTCTGAATTCTGCCTTCTGACACCGACTTCTGTCTTCCGACTTCAAACTTAACGTTTCACAATTCGTATATGATAATAATGACGTTATGGGATTTACCTATTTTTAGAGCGACTACTCAAACGGAATTCCCCACCCATGCTGACAGCTATATGTTTAAATCTTTAAGTGCTTGCAGTTATTAATATTCTATATCTAGATCAGACGTGGAGTAACTCGGCATCTGAATGGATCTAACCTTTTGTTTTACCTTGTTACTTGGACAGTATATCGGGATATAGAACATCAATTCAAGCGTTTATGTTTGAATTCCAGCAAACTACAATTTTGTTTCAAACTCTATGTATGTTTGTATAATGCATGTAAATATTTACAATAATATATGTTCAATACAATCGACAATTTAAAGCAGGCGACAATTATATATAGAGCAATAACGGATCATCTGATCTGGATCAAAACAGACGGTTTTCTTAAACCTATGTACACGGTACTGGTATTTTAATTATGTTAACCATTTGCCTGATGGACTTATCCCTCTTCATCTGTGTCTACTTTGTCTACTGAGTTGTACCCTCTGTTGGATCTTCTGTAGATTTGGCGTGCCACTACCTCTTCATTAAGGTCTGTTTTCTTTACTGGACTGTGTCCTCTCTTGGATCTAGATCTCATGTTATCAATATCTGAAGCGTCTTGGTGGAGTGTAGCCTGAACGTCTTTGAAGAATACTTCTGTCTCTTCTTTGAATGTGTTCATTTAGTAGGTCAAATCCATTTGTATAGAAAGTTCTTTTTCCACTACTTGAATAAGTTATTTACCTTCGACAGTTTCGACATCCACTGATGTCTTTCTCAAAAATCGCACTGCGACGATTGACTATCTTCAGAGTGTTCAGAAAACACAATATAGTCACAGCCATGAAACCCTACCAGACACTAAGATCGGCATGCTTGTTCACCCCAAGGATAAAGTAGAACTGAACCATAAATGTGACATAGTATACCAGATTCCCTGCAAACAATGCGACAAAGTATACATCGGTGAAACAGGCAAAAAATTTGGCACGAGACTTTGCGAACACCAAAAAGACGTGAGAATGAACCAAAGATCCAACTATACAAGATCAGAACGCAAAGCCTCGTTAACAGAATATAACAAAAGTGCTATAACGGATCACACAGTGCAGGACAATCACGTGATTGATTGGGAGGGGGCAAAAGTAGTAGACAAGGAGGCTAACCAACAAGTACGACAGGTCAAAGAAGCAATTCACATACGGAGAAAGAACTCGGTCATGAACAGGGACGAGGGGGCCGACAGACTATCCCGAATCTACGACCATGAAGCCGAAAACTGACGAACAAGGCCGAAGATAGCCGATCGTCGCAGTGCGATTCTTGAGAAAGACGTCAGTGGATGTCGAAACTGTCGAAGGTAAATAATTTATTCATCAAGTAGTGGAAAAAGAACTTTCTATACAAACGTTTCTGTCTCTTGCTCTGACTCTGAATCCGCCCTTCTCTAATCCAGACGAGTTGTCGTTCGCTGGATCTTAGATAATAATCAAAGATCCAACTCAGCTGCCAACCACAAATGTCACGTGCCGAGCGGTAGTGAACGTCAAGTCTGGGGTCTGATCTGGATCCTATTTGGTTCAAGATATCCCCCTTTCTTCTCTCCCTTTCTCTCAATAAAATGTAAACTAAAATTGACTCTCTCGTACGGCAAATAAACAAAAGGTAAAGGCTTAATCAATGTTTAGCTGATGCTTTATTTATCTCCTACTCAATAACAAAACCTTAAGTCGCTCGACTTCTTCTATTTCTAAATAATTACAGTAAAACCTCGCTATTACGACCACTAAAACGAAGGCTAATTGAGTGTATAATAGACAGGTGACAGCTTAAAGCAAGGTTACAGTGAAACAGAAAGCTCCTATAGGAGCTTTCTGTTTCACTGTCACCTTGCTTTAAGCGGTCACCTATCGTAAACACCCTAATAATTAACATAATTTAGTGGTCGTAATAGCGAGGTTTTACTGTATATTCTTTATAATAAGGCAGTAAGGTGTGGCACCTTTGAAATTGAATGTTGAGAGTCCTAGCTCCGTCTGTGAGCGAGCTATTTACACAGAACGTAACGTCACGTGTGCACACCAAATTTTTGGTGCGAAATAACATTAAAAGCGCACCAAAAAGCTGGTGAACATAATGGGCACCAAATGCGCACCGAAGAATCTATGCAAATGACGTTACCTGCGCACCAAAATTATGTGCGCAAAGACGCTGGCATGCACTGACCTGAGAATGAATGAAAAAGTACCAAACCCCCTTTCTAAAAATACAACAATGTTATGAACACGAGGGGAAATATATTTAAAAGGGACACTCACTGTTAAAATATGGAATAAATTTCTGTTCAAAGAGCTTTTTGTAGGTTGAAGTCTTGCCGCTACTGTACAATGTACATGTAACCAAGGCTACAACCCACCATGCATCACTTCAGTATAAACCAAGATGGCCTCCAAGTGTGGTGCTATGGCCTACTAGTGACAACTCAACTCCAGTACTTCAAGATAGATACTTTAATACATGGCATCACGCCACAATGCGTACCGAGCCTGCCTGGTCTGGTTCTCTAGTCTACTGGACTCCCCATCTCTCCTTGATCTCAATTAGTCTGCAGTATTTATAATAACCTGCTTAATTGTCGGAACACGCACGACCCCGTCAAATTGACAGTTTGACCTCAATTTGAAGGGAGGTGCATGTCCCATGGACAGTGATTAATTTACTTGCACCGGCCAGGCATCTTGGTCACACAACAGTATATATTTATAATACACAATTACAATTTCATGCGTGTCAAATGATATTAATATATATCATTACACCTTCCCTCCTCACAATATAATGATCGAAATTTATTATATTATAACAGCACCTGGTACGGCAATATAGAAAAATTCCTAACTATTTTACCAAATACAACAAATACTATACAACAAATACTATTTACCAAATACTATTTTACCCCTCCCTATCCATTCCAAAACTGTTAATCTTTAATATTTGTAATTCACTGTTAAAGTCACTAGATAACTTAGGTCCAGGTGTAGGTATCGTCCGCTGAATGTCTGCTAATATCCATAGTTAAGTTTAAGTCCAGTTGTAGGTATCGTCAGCTGAATGTCTGCTAATATCCATAGTTAAGTTTAAGTCCAGTTGTAAATCTGATATCTTGTTCCGAAAGTTTTTCTCCAACTTCCAAAAATACAGTTGAACTAGCCGGTAGTCTCCGTAATAAAGGTCTGATAGAGTTGTCCACTCCTTTGCGTTGATTGCATATTGTCAGACATTTACTTAGTCTCCGGTATATACACACCTGTGTACATATTAATACATCACTGGTTGCACTCTAATGAATCTCACAGCTCGTCCCCAACTCAATTACAATGAGTACCATAGCCAGAGAGATTATTTCTTTGCTAAATTCCTTCCATTTTCCATGTGGTGTCAAGGGTAATCAGCCTTTGAATGTCTTATTCAAACACGCCATGTTGCTGGCCACCATCTCGAGGACTGTGTAAACCCACTTTGTGCATTCCAAACAGATCAATAATAATACAACCTATTCCTAGTAATTACTCTCATTATTAATAAAGATACTCTCATTTTTAATAAAGATACTTTCTGTCTTGAAACATTTGCTATACCACCGAGAACTTCCTATTGTTTCCACAAATTTTAACTAATATTCAGTATAGTTACATGTAACTACAATACTATATAATAATGACCTTTTTATTGTTAATTAGTATGGCAATGTTTGTTTGTTAATTGAGTTATTTAAGTGCTGTCTTCCTATGTTGACAGATGATATGACATATCGCATGTCGTTTCATATACACAGTTAACTTGTCGAATGTCAGCTATATTGCTTTACATAATTGCATGCCATTTACAGTCCATTACGGAAGTCTATTTGACAGGTGCCCTTGCTTTAACTCTATTTTGTCTATGAAGTACATAACTTATGCAATTTTTACCTGTAACCTACTTACTATAACGTATTTACCAGTATTTTTGTTTGCGCCCTTTTTATAGATTGCTTGTCATATTTTATTGCTTTACTTTTGAGAAAAAGCCTGCTTTATTTGCGTTACTTTATAATCACACTCAATGTTTAACAGTTACAGAGGAATACACATGAAAAGTCAATGACGACACGCATAAAAGGTCACTCGCCGTATGAGCGAAAGTCTGAATATCAGCCCCCAGGCCCAAGCAAAGGTTATTTCTCTGCTTTTTCTAAGGCCTATAATATATAAAAGGCGTATGTCGCTTTTACTGTTAACCACAGGTTAGCATATTTCCCAACCTATACGGTACCTAGTCACAGTTGTGACAGGAAATTGCTAAAAACGAACTTGTTAGTTACTTCTTCTCGAAGCGTATAGTGTAATTGGTGAACCATAGTATTCGTGCGTAAACACCATATTAACTACTTTTTTGTACTGTCCATCTCGGACGTTTGTTACAAACCAGACATATTTACTCCCGGCCATATGTGCGTGTAGTCATTACCAAACATGGTAAGACCTACTTTAAACTACATAAAATTTCCTATTGCATGTGCCTTACCTCTGCAGAACAGTCAAACTTGACAGTCTATCAGTATTTGCTAGATCACCTCAGTTAACCAGTATAAACACGTACTCTCAGCATTTGCCTAGAAGCAATTGCATGTTTCACCTGTCAATTCAATTACAGGTAACCGCGAATATTTGACTTTTCTCCTTAGCCTTAACCGATCTATCTGACAGATTTTCCTTATTTATAGCTGACTACATTTTGACTCTGAAATTGTTTTCTGTTCTTATTATGTACATGTTTCTGACGGCATTCCGTCTCAACCCCTGTTTTAACCCCATTTTTCTCCTTATCAGTTCTCTTTCTGATCAAAATACAGTTGTGCTGTATGCAAGTGTCTTTAGCTTTGCCAGTTGGCCGCAAAAATGACCGCATTTTTATAATTTTCTGACTTATTTTTCATAGCTTTGTTTAGGTAAACAATCACGCTGCAAACTTCTTTTTATTATACCGCGTTTCACAATTAATAATTATTCTTTAAAATTTGGTTATTTTGCTAACTTCAAAACTCTTTCCTGCCGATAACTTGACATTTTTCTAATTACATGTAACTGCTTATTTTTTACTAAATAGCCTACCCAAGCTCTGTTATTTAGACCTGTAGCCGCAAAAGGTGATCGTAATTTCATAGCTCTCTGATACATATTTTATTTCCGCTTTAAACTTTATTCAGCAAAACGCTTCGATAAAATGTCTGCTTATAGTTCTACACATTGAAACACTTTGCTAATCTCCATTTAATTTCTGTTTTGAGTTTATCTATAATATGTTCCCGTTGTTTTCGCGTTCATTCTTAAAAAAATTTACTTCAGTATGTCGATTCGCATAATTGCTAATAATTTCTTTTGTTTGAAAATCTCTTAATTTGAGCTGTTTCCAATTTATTCCAAAACAATATCATGTTTTCAATTTGCTAACCTAGCCTTTTAACAATTTTTACATTCACGTGAAAACTAATATGCTCTCTGTAATACTGCAAGCATTTGTAGACTTAAACATTTTGCAACAATTTTGAAATATTCTGATCTGTCATTTCTAAACACAAAGAGTTTCAACAGTACTCACGTTTTCCTCTGGCCTTGTGATCGTATAATTTTGGTCGACGGCTCCAAATTCGTATGTGTGGTGCTATGGCCTACTAGTGACAACTCAACTCCAGTACTTCAAGATAGATACTTTAATACATGGCATCACGCCACAATGCGTACCGAGCCTGCCTGGTCTGGTTCTCTAGTCTACTGGACTCCCCATCTCTCCTTGATCTCAATTAGTCTGCAGTATTTATAATAACCTGCTTAATTGTCGGAACACGCACGACCCCGTCAAATTGACAGTTTGACCTCAATTTGAAGGGAGGTGCATGTCCCATGGACAGTGATTAATTTACTTGCACCGGCCAGGCATCTTGGTCACACAACAGTATATATTTATAATACACAATTACAATTTCATGCGTGTCAAATGATATTAATATATATCATTACACAAGCACTTCCTTCTCACAATTATGAACCATCAAACAAGTACAAATACATGCTGAATAAAAGATGCTGCATACTGCGAGAGCTAACACGATCTAGAGGTAAATTATATCGTAAATATTACAATTGGAAATTATAGTTATGAAATGACACTTGAAAAGAGCCACATAGGCTGACGTTATAAATATGAATGCTGACAAAAAACAAACGTGTTTGTTAACCTAAAACCAGAACATTATAATAGCTAGTAGTCAACAATTTTACTTTATTATCGTTGTAAACAAAAAGAAATGGTTTTTAAATGGTTTGATTTACATTTTACAAACCTTTAGTATTCTAGGGTCCGTCTGGACCCCAGGCGTGTTTTGCAAATAACATTCGTGCGAGTTGACCCTTGAAGTACATATTTTACTAGTATCATCAATGAACCCCTGTCACGACAAGTTAACTATTGACGGGTGCCGTCCTCATGGTCTCATGACAATAGACCAAAAACAGGGAGGAAAATAAGTATTGCCTCATTCCTTAAACTCTCAGATTGAGTCACATTTACTAGTTAAAATCACACAATTATTGCTAAAAGTCATTTTGAAAACAATTTCTGACCTCAAATCAAGCTTCAGGTTGCTATTCATCTAATTTTAAACTTTTCAAAATACTCGAGCAGCGGTTTTTTATGTTGTTTTATGCAGCTAGTACACTGGTTTGAAACGTACACCGGATAATGCTATAAAAATGAGCCGTATTTCGACACAACGGTGGCAAAACGAAAAGAAACGTTTCTCCCCAGTGTAGTACACGGTGTACACAGAGATGATACACTCTGGATTACATCCCTGGATTAAAAGTCAAATTAAGTGTTTTAAAGATTTTGTTTGGTACCAGGTTGGTGTATTTTTGCATACTGAATCTGTTGGCAGTCTTAATTTTAAGAGTAATGCCTTACCTTTTGAGAAATTTGATGCCCAACATATCCGTCGAGCGATAGTTAACTTATGAAGCGAGATTTTGCTAACAGTAAAACACGTATTGCCGGTGTACTGTGAGGATATGGCAAAGACGAGAAATAGCTCCATATCATCTAACTGTAAACATGTGGACTAATATCTTACATAAGTGTAAAAAACAACCATAGAAACAATGTCTTAAAACGACAAACGCGTCATTGGGCTGTAAACTTTTTCTGGCAAAAATTAAGTCCCAGGGGCCCGTTTCATAAAACATCTTACTGTACGACAAATGTTGTCGTAAGTCAGATTATAAAACTCTCAATTATTATTCATTTCTCCATCTAATCCTGTCTTGTGATATCTTTTTGGAATCGTCTTGAAAAGACGATTCCAAAAAGATGTCACAAGACAGGATTAGATAGAGAAATCAGAGCTATAAATGTATTTTAAAGTTTTGACTTACGACAACATTTGTCGTAAGATGTTTTATCACATATCCTGTGGTCTGGCAGTTGCATAAAGCCATTATGTAAATATCGTAATCCACTAGTGGAATATCGTTTTTTGGGCTCCGGCCCAACCTGTTCGTCCACAAGCGCTGCATGTAGCAGGACACCAAATGACGTCATTTGTAATGACGTTAACGTAAACAACGTGACGTTTTGGCGAAAAATCTATATAGCAGAGGGCCTACAAACAACGGCTTTAATTAGTTTTAGAGGTCCTTAAAATTGTTATGTGATAAATAGAATCTCATATTCGTGCTCATTATTTATCATTCTTAATAAACTCGTTGACTAAAATGAATATGACGCTCGCCAAGGCTCGTTTCATATTATTTTAGTCAACTCGTTTATTAAAAATGATATATAATGAGCACTCATTCAAGATCCTCTATTTATGAAACGGGGCCCTGGGGTCCAATAGACCCCAAAGGTTCGGATGAGCGTTAATATAGTGAATAAATGATTTAAAACAGATTATTACAAAGAAAGGTATTGTACTATTTTTGCCATTCCCGGCATCGTTCGGTGTTTTGAAACTTCGACTAGGCGTTGCCCCTAAAGAATAGCATATTCCCCACTGTAAATATCCATGTCAAAATATACCGATGATCTCAATACATCTAATAACTGTTTTACCACAGTCTTCCTAACAGTAATACAGCATCTATTTCCACCCAGGTATTAGCAATGGAACAGTCGATGTACACCCTCAATACAGAGCTCTTGAAATCAGTCTGAAATAATAAATTAAAACTCATTTGGCATCTAATTTTGAGCATTGTTTGACATACACTAACACATGGGTCCAATAAAAGCGTTTGAGCTGAGTCTGAGTGTGTTCCCAAGCGTTTGATTGGTCAGAATTGAGCCTAGGCTCAAATCTGACCATTCAAATGCTTGAGAACGACTTCAGACTCAACTGAAAAGTTTTATAACCTTGGACCCTGAAAATACTATTTTGTTTCAAATACACCGTGAGGTCCTTTTCACTAGACTGGCAATCGCAACTATACAGATGTGTTACTGTTTTCTTCATTTGAATGCCCCCTTTTTAACGTCCTAGTACTGTTTTATACTAGGCGTTTCAATGTGCAAGGGAAACAACTGAGTAAAAATTTAGAAGAAAATATCCCGATTAGAAGTATAATAATTATCTCCCTTGTACAAAGTTCTCTTTACTGCTTTATTAATTTTATCAATAATCTTAATTCTTTCACTGCCAAGTTTTGTCGTCTTCTTTAATCCTCTTTTTGCCAAAATATCGTCTGCATTGGAAGTGTCGTATGCATCATTTTTCAAGACAGATTTAGGACTGTTTTGACTGACGAAATGTCGATACGTGTGTCAAACAGTTTGGATTCTGATCAATTATCGCGTTTGCAAAATCTCCTTGTGGCACCATTTGCAGTGAAAGCGTTGAAATCAAAATAAACAGAAATATTAAATTTGACACTTTATTCAAAGACTGGAAATATACTCAGTAATGCAGTTTTGCATCAATCGTCTAATAGCCAGTATACCGATTTAAACCATCTTATACTTCAGTCCAACTTGTGTTAAAGACATCTCCTGGTGACCTTTTGATCATAAGGCCTTGCCAGACAATTTCCTTGCAAAAATCATGGGTCTTGTGGACATCTAGGTAGCAAAGAACCATTAGAGCTTCTCATGTGAGACCCGACCTTTATATTTGATAGTTTGGTTAGAAATAACCATTGAAAATCACTAGAGATTGAGTATAATCTGGGCTTCACCAGATAAACTCAGGGCTGCCATTTCTCCAGATTTTTCCTAAATCTCCGGATTTTTTCCGAGTTCATGGTAGCTTAAAGCAGGCTGAAAGTAAAGCAGACTGCGTCATAAGGCGCATTCTGCTTTACTTACAGCCTGCTCTAAGTAATCGCATGCCAACATACCAAGAAAAGGCTAAGGGGTAAAGGTACGATTCGTAAATTCGCACTTGAAAAATGCAAGTTTGGAAATCTTAGGATTTTTCATGTTAACTTATGGCAGCCTTGTGAACTGGTTGTGATGCATGCTTTTACAGTTAAATTCTCACACTATCGAGACAATGTGGGGGGAGTCCCTCAATGGACTGAGGTAAAGTCTTTAAGCCATTGAAACCTAAGCATAAAAGCTGCCGAAGCATAAACACACCCTTTACAAACGGGTTTTGGTGTGAGGAGTAAGTTTAATCTATGCACACAGGGTAAACTTAATAAAGCGACTCGCAACCGGATGGTGTACTTGTCAAAATAAAAAAAATACTCAAATAAAAGCAAATTTGTGGCATTATTTGGCTTCTGACATTAAAAAAATATGATCAGTCCAAAATAAGTCACAAGAATCGTCACCGAATCTTAGTTTTTTTTTTAGATATATTCCATCGTTTTTCAATAGCGTCAGCTGACGGTTTTGCTGTTGTTGTTGCTTCTCTACACGGGCTCTGACATAAACCAGAGCCGAATAATGTAGTATTAAGCGCTACCAGTGAAGTACGTTAATTCGCTACTATATATAGAGAGAGAGAGCGTTCGTGGTCGAGGCGGTAAAGGCGTGTCCTCATTTTTCTTGTTTGTCTCCGCAATGGAGGGTCACGGGTTCGAATCCCACCAGAGCTTCTTCTTTTCTTTTTTTTGGAAATGCATTTTTTAACAGAATTTATTATCCTAAACTAAATCTTACCCATTTATATAATCATTTGACATATATTTACAAATTACCATTTTTAATGCTAAATCCGGTTGCGAGCCTCTTTAAATCTGACAGCTCATCCAGGATCCTTCTTGTCAGGGTCAGCACCTTGGTTGTAAGTTGGCAATAAACAGTATCGAAGAAAACAACCCCGAATTGCATTGATCATTTATCGTTCTTTTGTCAGTCAGCAGATCGATCTCAATAGATATTATCGATTGAAAAAAGCAAAATTTAATAAACACAATAAAACCGCAAAAAGTAGGCATTTTTATTATATTTATACAATACACCTACCAATGAATCACATCGTTAAACACCTGTACTGCCGCTTATACCTGTAATAACACACTGTATAGGCAAAAAGGATGTTTACTGAACTGGAGGTTCATCTCAATCGAATTAACACACATGATTGAGATTGTAGAACAGCAAGTTCATAATGAGGAAACTAACCTAGGAACTCGTTTTAGAGCAATCAACAAGATTCTCTAACCAATTCCCAACACTGACAATCATATCATCATTTGAGTTAAATGTACAATATTTACTAAATGGTCAGATAGAAAGAACTGACTTGTATTGTTGGAGAGAAGATCCTGGACTCCTGAATTACAGTAACCGTGTCCGTTTGCCATAGAACATGTTCCACTCTGTTGTTGTCCATTGCAGAAATACGCTTTGTACCCCCAGCATGGAATGTCTCATAGATGTGTACCCCTTCTATATACACCGCCGTGGCAAACCCAACCTGATAAAACATTAACAGTGACAGATGATGACAAAACCTTAATTATTTCCGGTTAATTGAAATTAAACGCAATCACAATGATAAATGCCATTACTAGTTTCATATTATTTGCATGGAACTCACTACTATAAGCTAATTTGCGCATGTTCCTGCTGTTATTTATTATACACATTACCAGTTGGCGGTGCGATACAGGACGATGTTTTCAGCTCGAGACGGTTTTGGCGGGAACAGCCGATCTGACGAGCTGAATACAACACCTGTAATTAGCTCACCACCAAATGGTGATGTGTATATTATATGCCTTTCATATACACCATCAAAAACTAAATCATTTTATATCCAGAAACATAAGATAATTGACGCAGAACAAGAATCCATTCATGTCACAAAGTATATAACATGTAAGCGTAGCCAGGAAATATGGCGTCAAGCTGATCATAAACGTAAAACATAAAATACTAGGGGGACAATCTTACTGTAAAGATACACGCGGAAAAGCTCGATATCAAAGGAAGGCATATTCAATTAAACCTAATAATCGCCTGTTTCTGACTTTCTGTAATATATCTGTCTAGAGCCGATGTATTCGCTAATTTATACGTGCATTTTTCTACTAGTTGATAGCCATAAGGCACATTCTGCTTTACTTTCAACCTGCTTTTAAGCTATCAGGTGCTAGAAGATAGAAAACATTTCTGATGATACATGTTCATAGTAGGAATAAATCAAATGCGTAAAAAGGCTTATTTATGGTGTAATAGGTTCAAATAAGGAATGGTTGGAAACGGGACCTAAGTTTTTGTCCGGTTTAGAGAGAATTCCGGTATTTAGAGGTTCCGGTTTAGAGTGGTTTGACAGTATACCTCTATGAACTGATAAGCATCGATTACTAATGTGGCCCAGCTCGTGTCTATATCACCGTATCGTGGATAGGTGTCCGGGGTACCAATGATTTGGTCCGCACTCCATCTGAAATGCAATATGTAAATGCGTGCAGGCCATCCCGAACATAAGACACGTCTAAGACATTCATTGCCTTACCACGAGTACAATAGTTGTTTGGAAATAGTTTCGAACTTGATTAAACGTTTCGCTACATGACTTCTGATCAGGGATCCAAACTGTTTGACACTCATAACTATATAGTTTCAGCCAATTTACCTGCAACTTAAATTTGAGAAATAGAAGTAGTCATTGTGGCGTCATTGGAGTGAAGGGGGGGGGGGGGGGGCTTTCTGTTTTACGTCCACCTAACTTTAAGCAGTCACCTACCTGATTATTAACATAATTTCGTGGTCGTAAAAGAGAGGTCAGTTTTATTGTTTTACAATGTATTTATTTTCCCTGTAAGTTCTACCGCCAATGTCGCAATTTATGACATTTCTAAACAGTTTTGACCCAGATACTGTAACGACCATTTTTACAGGCGACCGCCTGTTGTAAGCGACCGTTTTCGGGACCGCCCGAAAATATATATTCCTTATATATTTAACCCGCCTGTTAACTCGACGTCTGATCCAATTATGTGACACGCCTATCAATGTTTCTATTGTCAAAATTTCAAACATTAAAACTTGTCATAAAACTGCAGGCAACAATATAAAACAATACGACTATGCATGCAGGTTGACAGCAAAAGGTTTTACGTGTACTCTAAATCTGACATACATGTAGGACAATAAAATAATCATATGACGTCTGATAAGGATCCAAACATTTTAGCAAATGCATCTGCGTTCGAGCCATGACAGACAGAAAACTATATCGAAAGTGGAATATATACCTCGTTTCTGTCCGCTAATCTAAAATCAGGAGATTGCAGTAGGCAAGCTTAGTCAAAGTTATATAACTGAGGACCACGGTGTCATGTTCATTCCTCATAAACCCTTTCACGGCAAAGGCCGACAACAATTTTGTAAACAGTTTGGACCATTGTCATTCACCTATATCAATGTGTCTGAAGTCATATACGCATAACATTTAGGATTTTATAAGAACACAGCGCTCCCTCTCTACAATGACATCCAACGGGAGACAAAACGTGTGTGTGTTATTCGAAGGAAGTCGTTATAGGTAGGGACATTTGCAAACAGCTTGAATCCAGATCAGACGCCGTAACGCGGCGTCTGATCTGGATTCAAGCTGTTTGTCATTCGTCATTAAGTATTTTTCTGTCAAAATGTCAATTATGTAACTTTGAGAAAGACAGCAGACGACATTGCAGTCGTGAAGAGTTTAGACATAATTGTATTGGTAAGGAAACTACGACAAGGGTCGTTGTAAGGAGGGAGTCGTTCTTTGGAGGGCCGTTCAAGAGAGGGAGCACTGTTAAAGCAGACAAAATTATAAGCAGAAGAAAATGTGACAGCGACTGTGTTATACGGGTTAAAATACGTCATGATAGCAGTAAACGAGTTAAATATTGCCCTTTCAACTTGCAATTTGCAGAGAAGCGACAATTAAGTACGAAAGTTAAATTGGCATGAACAATAGCTTAGTAGATTAACCTACGATGTATGTATAATCTATGTCACAAACCTGGTAGATGCATACTCCGATGAAAAGTCAATAACAGTCTCAACCCACTGAGCTGTAACGAGAAACATTACTTTCTGAGTGGCGAAACAAAGATACCAAGTGCTTTTAAAATGCATTTAATGATTGAACCCCAAGGGTATAAACAATTACAAACGGCGTTTACCCTGATCATATTCAAGGTAATTTAGCGCCTAACCAGAATTTAACCTGTTCACAACTCAAAGATATTTGTCTGCAGTCAGGTTGTCCAAAAGCATTGAGTATGTATATGTTTATGTAAATGTTTTATATTTATATGCTGTGTGTTTTAATCTGAATAAAAACCAACCACTCAGCCATTTATTATTCCTGGTGTGACGGTTTGATAATTTATATTCATGCTAAGATTCAATAATAGAGGAATAGGTACATAAAAGCAAAATGCCATGCAACAAAAGAGAAGTTCATTTTTGGGTCTAGCCCTTTCATGATCAAATTCATTGTGATACTTTTACCCTTTGGTCGCCACTTTGTCGTCTCCTTCAATATTGTTGTCTGCAATATCGTTTCAAAGTTAAAGTCAAGGAAGTATGACTGAAGAAATTTCAAAACAAGTATCAGACAGTTAAGATCCTGATCAGACGAGCTTCATCAGACTAATTAATAATACCAACTAGTAAACAAACACAAACTTTTTAATGAAATGAAGCAAGTAAAGAATCAAACCTATTTGACATTCTTCACTCCAACGTCCAGTTCTATTGCATGTTATCTGTTTGAAGTGTTGAACTTGTACAAGACCATCAACGTCGGTACAATTAGCTAATATTTTTGCTCCGATGTTTTGCATGTTCCCGAAAACATGGCCATTGTTATCACCGAGTGGCGGGCATTCTGTGTCAACAGAAGATACATGTACATAATTATGAGTTATAATGTATGTATCCCTCCAATGCAAATAAACTACAGTGTTTCCTCCCAAAAACGGCCCTCCCAACAACGACTCTCTCCGAACAACGCCCCTTGGCGCAATTTCCAAAACAGGACAGCTATGTCTAACGCTTTTATTGCTGCGTTATCGTCTGCTTAAATTGTCGTCTGCTGTTTACATATAAGTGGACATTTTGGTAGAATAAGTATTATTTCGAGTGACAAACAGCTTGAATCCAGATCAGACGCCGCGTTACGCGGAGTCTGATCTGGATTCAAGCTGTTTGCAAATGTAAGCCAATTCCCCTCCATATAACCACTCCATCCGAACAACGCGCACAATCTGTGTCTCCCATCGGGTGTCGTTGTAGAGAGGAAGCACTGTATTTGCTAACAGTTTCTGTCATTTTCACGGTTTCAAATGCACAGAAGCTTTAGCTCATTCACTCCTGAAACTTCAGATAGACAATTACACTTTTTAGTAACGTTTAACCCAGTTATTAGTACTCATTGTTTCTCTAAACTACAGTTTTTAAAATGACAAACAGTACAGACCCTGATCAAATGGCTCCTTCGGGAGTCCTCCGATATTGGTATACACAATAGTTTTGTGCGTAGTACAATTACGAGTATTCTCCTCACAAGCAAGGGTGTCAGGTATAAATGTTTTGACGGAAGCACAGACGTTCTAAGTTCTAATTTCTGTTTTCGATGATCAGCCAGATTCAGATAAAGGCAATTATGATAAAGTAAACTCCAAGCAGAAAATGGCATCAATCGCAGACGCCAAGCCTGACGAGGCTCATCAGTCTTTAACCTCTCCAACTATAAGTGATGTTATGAACATTCTTCAAACTTAATCAACGAAAATGGACAATGTAGAGTCTAAATTAAACAAACTTGATTCTTTGGAGCAGAAGGTGGATACATTTGAGAAAGAAATAAAGTCTTTGCATGTCTTAGTGCACGATAACAGAAAACGGACTGACGAAAGTATTTTGAAAGTTGACGAGCGGATCGACAGAATTGAGTTCATAACAGCAGAGTATCAATCACGCAAAGAACAGCTTGAAAAGGAAAATGTGGAAATGAAAGACTATTTAACGTATATGAGATCCCAAAGTATGCGCAACAATCTAGTATTCGGTGGTTTCAAGGAAGAGGCAGGGGAAGATCTGGAGACGAAATTCAGATCATTCTTAGTAGAGAGACTGCATTTGGCAAAGAGTTTGGTTGATACTATGAAATTTGAACGTATCCATAGGATTGGTGCTGAAAGAAGTGCTCAGAATGTGAATCGCAAAATAGTGTGCAAGTTCGCTTTCTTCACAGATCGTGAGTTAGACGCCAAAAGCGTTCTCTTAGCGGCACAGACTATTTCCTGCACGAGCAATTTCCGCCTGAAATTGTTGCTAGGCGACGTAAACTGATGCCACAATTGCAGGCTGCCATCAAAGACGATCAGAAGGCGTGGCTAGTGTACGATAAGCTCTACATTAATGGTAAGCCTGTTAAATGTGACTAGGACCGGCCGGAGAATGGACCTGAAGTGCTTGTGTGGAATTGTAATGGCTTGACGGAGAGTAAACAGAAAGATCCTGAATTTGTTTCTTTTATAACAAGTAAAGACATAATAATTTTGAGTGAATCGTGGACTGATAAAGACTCTGCCATTGACTTAGATGGATTCACCTGTCATAATTTTTACCGTAAATTTAAGCATAAATGGGCTAAACGTAACAGCGGTGGTATTGCTATTTATTTGCGTAATTCGTGCAAACAGGGTATATCAGTGGTAAGAAACCACTTTGACACTATAATTTGGCTTAAATTAGACTGTAACTATTTGTGCTTCAACGTTTATTAACTGACTGCGTCATACATACGTCATACAATCATCATATGCTTACGTCATAATAAGTCTAGGTATAAAACAATAACCTAACATCTCCCTTTTTTACAAAATGAATTGAGCTTTCATATCTTTATGAAATATTCTATGAAATGTTAAGTTTTATAATTTTCGTAAATCATTTGGTACAAAGTTCAGATATATATTTTCTCTATTAAAGTTTCAATGAAAGCACAACTGATTTTGAAACTAACTTCTAATGAGCACTTTGCTTTTAAGTCTTTGAATCTTAATCAAATATTAACTCTTAACTGAAGTGATATCGTTACCATTTAAGGAAAGATAAAATGTTAAACTAGAACATGAACATTTCTTAACTTTGCCATATTAACTAAACTAATGGCCTTAACTGTCCTCTTCCTTAAACTTTGCTAAACAGTCACTTTGTCTTTTTCACTTAAAACTTATTGCCTTAACTGTCAACTTTCTAAACCTTTACGATTTCAAGCTAATATATTCACTTAAAGCTAACGACATAATCTTTCAACTTTGCTGGCAATTTACAAGATCTCTTAGGTCTTGGCATATATGTAGCTGGTATTGCACCAGAATTGTCACTGTCAATTGATTTCTCGCCAGCCGATTCAAACTTAGTTAGTTCACATTTGTTCTCACTAGAACTGCTTGTTTCTTGACAGTCTATAAGTTCATTAGATGACCTTGCACTTGGATCAGTGTCTTCCTTCGTCGCACGAATGTCACGCCGATTTCTTCTGTAGTTTACATCATCGACATTGACGATATAAGAACGATTTCCGAGGTCGTTAACGCATGTCCCAAACTTCCATGCCTTCTGATGATCATTGGGAGATGGTTTCATACGAATGTTCTGTCCAAGCTTTAGAGCAGGGAGCTCTTTAGCGGTCTTGTCAAACTGTTGCTTTGATTTCTGGCGTTTAAGTTTGACTTTTTCCAACACGTTTGTCACAACCTTTGGCTGCAAAAGCGATTGAGCCGTAGGCAGGGAATGTCTTGTTCTCCTTGACATGAGTCTTTGTACAGGGCTGCTCTGCATGTCAACTGTAGGGGTATTTCTCCAGTCAAGAATTGCCTTCCATAAGTCAGTTGATGACTTGTCACTTTTCTTAATAATGTTCTTGGCAATTTTAACTGCTGATTCAGCTTTACCATTTGATTGGCTATGGTAAGGGGATGAAGTTGAATGTTCAAATTCCCACTCGATGGCAAAGTTACTGAACTCTGATGCACTAAATTGTGGACCATTGTCTGATATCACTAGATCCGGACTTCCATGACGCGCGAAATGTCTCTTTAAACACAGTATTACAGACGATGCTGTGGTGCTTTGAAGTTCGTCTAGCTCGAAGTAATCTGAATAATAGTCCACTGTCACTAGATAGTCCTTTTTGTTCAGCGAGAAGAGATCTATACCCAGTTTTGACCATGGTTGATTGGGTATATCATGTGTCATAAGCGGTTCTTTCTGTTGTTTGATGCTTATCTCATTACATGTACTACACTTTCCAATGTAATCTTTGATTTCGTCATTCATTGACGGCCAATAGAGCGAGTCTCTAGCTTTTCGCAAGCATGAACTTATTCCTAGATGACTGGAATGGATGCGCGTTAGCATTTCTGGTCTCAATGCTTTCGGCACGACTACGCGATTGCTCTTATAGATGACGCCATTTTGCACTGTTAGTTCGTCGCGAACGTTCCAATATGTTCTTAAGCTCACAGGCACGTCTTCTTTTGAGTCTGGCCATCCAATTTGAATTGTCGTTTTCAAAGTTTGTAATGTTTCATCACAGTTTGTCAGTTCACGAATCTGTTTGATTCTTGGTTCTTTCATTTGTGGAACCCACTGTTCTTGATCTATTTGAGATAATTCTTCAAGAAATGTTGAGAAAATCAATTCTTTGTGATCATTGTCTCTTTCACAATTTTCAGAATTCGGCAGTGTTGCGCGAGATAATGTATCAGCTATGTACATGTGCTCTCCTTTTTTGTACACTACATCGAGGTTGTATTTCTGTAGTCGCAGAATCATACGCTGAAGACGCTTTGGAGCTGACAAGAGCGGTTTCTTGAAAATTATTTCCAGCGGCTTATGATCGGAATGCACAGTCACTAGTTCTCTACCTAGAATGTATTGGTCAAAATGCTCACACGCGAACACTATTGCGAGACACTCTTTCTCGATTTGCGCGTATCTTTGTTCAGTCTTTGATAATGCCCTTGATGCATAGGCTACAGGCTGTCCTTCTTGGAGTAAGGCGGCTCCAAGCCCAACTTCACTCGAGTCACATTGTATAGTCACTTCCTGATGAACGTCATAGTATTTCAGTAACGGCTCGGTACTGACAATTTCTTTGACTGCTCTGAATGCATTTTCTTGCTGAGATTGCCATGACCATTCAGAATTTTTCACAGTAAGTCGTCTAAGAGGCTCACACTTTTCAGAGAGATGCGAACAGAACTTTGATAGATATGTCACTAAGCCTATGAACCGTTGCACTGCCTTTACATTTTCTGGTCTGGGCATTTCTCTAATTGCTTTCACTTTGATTGGATCTGGACGCACACCAGATGAGGTAAGTATTTCACCCATGTATTTTACCTCAGTTTTTCTTAGTTTGAGTTTGTCTTTGTTCAGTTTCAGGCCAACTTTTCTGGCTCGTTCAAGAACTGCACACAAATTCTTGTCATGGTCAGTGTTAGCTTCTTCCACGGTTTCTCCACAGCCGTAGACAAGAATATCGTCGACGATTACCTCTGCTCCTTCTAGTCCTTCGAGAACCTCGTGCTGTCGCCTCTGAAATTCTTCTGGCGCTGAAGAAATGCCAAATGGCATTCGTAGCCATCTATACCTACCAAAGGGTGTCCAGAATGTAGTCAGCAAACTACTGGATTCATCCAACTTAATCTGCCAGAATCCTTCCTTTGCATCCAAGACCGTGAAGACTTTGGCATTGGCTATCTTAGGCAGGATGTCTTTCAATGTTGGCATTGGATAATGTGGTCTTTTTATGGCTTTATTGAGGTCACTTGGGTCGATGCAGATTCTCATTTTGCCTGGCTTTTTCACTGCTACCATGCTGCTGATCCAATCAGTTGGTTTTGTTACTTTAGCTAACACATTTTTGTGCACTAATTTGTCTATATGTTCTTTGACTTCTTTCTTTAGAGCTTGCGGAACTCTTCTCGGTAGATGCTGCACTGGTTTCACGTTGGGATCTATCTCAATCTTGTATTCTCCAGGGAGTGTACCTAAAGCTGTATTAAACACATCTGAGTACTTCTCAAGAATATCTTTTTCAGTCAATGGTGCTGTATTGGTACTTAATTGATTCACAATATTAACCGTTAGAAGTCCAAGAGCTTCACATGCCTCTGCTGATAATAGCGGCTTTTGATCCATTTCTACAATGTAGAAGCTTAGTCTCTCACACTTGGATTTACTTCACATGAAATTTCTACTTTACCCAATGGCTGAAGCTGAGAATTTCCCCCATACAAGTGCAGTGGCTTTGAGGAAGGTGACATTTTTGGATTACCATCCTGCACCAATGTTGCAAACTGTTTGAAACCCATAATGTTACATGTAGACCCCGAGTCCAGCTGGCAAATAACATTCATAGTGTTTTCATTACAAGTCATTTTGATTTTACTGTACCATTGTTTTCCATGGTTTGACTTAACAGTGAAACAAAAGTCGTCCGAATCACTTTCATAGTCATCAACAGTTTCAACACCATGAACCCGCTTGGTTCGCTCGCTACTAAAGCGACACACTTTTTTTAAATGATTTTTCTTTTTACATTTATTACAAGTCTTTCCATATGCCGGACAGTCATTCCTATCTCTACCATGTTTACCACCACAGTACTTACAGTTCTGTATTTCTGCTTTGTCACGCTCTTTTGTCCTTGGGCCTTTTTGCTTCTCTTGACGATGCGCGCTGTATTTATTATGCACAGAGTCCCTAGATTTGGAAGCATAATTCACACACTGTTCACTTGGTGTTTTAATTTTCTGCATTTGCGTTGCGGTACGCTCACTAGTTCTACATAATGTCAGGGCACGATCCAGAGTTAAATCAGCTTCGCGAAGTAATCTCACGCGTACAGAATTGTCTCTCGTCACTAGCACTAATCTGTCTCTGATCATTTCACTAGTAATAGCTCCAAATTCACAAGAACGGGCTAGCTCGCGAAGTTTACACACATATTCATCAATGCTTTCTTCTTTCTGATCAGTTGTGTTGAAAATATAGCGTTCGTATATGACATTGGTTTTCGGCTCAAAATGTTCTGTTAACGCCTTCAAAATTTCAGTCTCTTTCTTTCTATTTTCTTCAGAAATATTGAGATTCTTAAACATTTGGTAGCATTCCTTACCCATTACTGTCAATAGGGTTGCCACTCTGATTTTTTCGTCTTTTTCCGAGAGCTGCGTTGCTATTTCGTAGTTTTCCCACTGGTCTTTAAAGAATCGCCAGTTTCCCTTTACGTCTCCTTTCAGCTCTACCGGAGCCGGGATGGGAATGTTGTCACGGGCGGCCATTTCTTGACACTCACAGTATTTATTCTATACTTAAAACAGTCATTTTAGAATGGCTTTCACATCTGACACCATATTTGTGCTTCAACGTTTATTAACTGACTGCGTCATACATACGTCATACAATCATCATATGCTTACGTCATAATAAGTCTAGGTATAAAACAATAACCTAACAGTAACTTCTTTAATTTTGAGAAAGATGTATATTTATGTGGGCTATACCTATGGTCAGATGACTCCCCAGCAGCAGGTTTAATTGATGCTGATTTGTTTCAATTGTTAATGCAAGATATCTCTCATTTTGAGAACCAGGGAAATGTTTTATTAGCAGGTGACTGGAATTGTCGTACAGCAAAAAGACCCGATTTTATTATTTGTGATAGAAATGTAAACAGTTATGACGATGTCTATTATTTGCCAGACCAGTACCTAGATAGGGCCTCTCTCGATATTACTTGTAATATCCGAGGGGTAAAATTGCTGGACCTGTGTAAAGCGACAGACTTGAGAATTGCTAACGGTCGATTAGGGCGAGATTTTGGCCTTGGTGCATATACTTATTTTAGTCGTGGATGTAATAGCATAATAGATTATTTGCTGTTGAAAGAGTCCGATTTTCCTATAGTGAGCAGTTTTCAAGTCTGTCCTTTCAATATATTTAGTGACCATGCTGCATTGAATTTTGTTATAGACGGTGTTAAACCGTGCCAATTACCTGATAGCGATAGTGCTAATAGCGACTCGCATATATATTTTAAATGGAATGTTGATTATAAAGACACATTTAGGCGTGGACTTATTGGAAAGCTACCTGTAAAAACGATTCTTCATGGTTTGATAAAGAATGTTTTGAACTTAAACATGCATATAAAAATGCAATGCACCAGTTCAATTGTTGTAAAACTGCGACAAGCAGAATATTATTATGTGACAGAAAACGTCAGTTTAAGTATACTGTTCGCAAAAAGAAGCGTGCGTATAAGATTAAACAGGCGGCTGAGCTCAGCGAACTTAGAAAACGAAAACCCCGTGATTTTTGGAGACATTTTAAACAGAATAAGCAATCTGGGTGTGACATTACAGTAAACGAATTCCAGACATATTTCTCTGAATTATTCAGTGATATTAGGACTATGAATATTGAAAATGTAGAACATTTTAATAACAACACTGATTTTAACATAAATGACCCAACTTTTGAAGAACTGAATATTCCAATTTCACAAGATGAGGTAATTGCTGCTATTAAGCGACTTAAAAGAATAAGTCCCCATGCCCAAGTAATAATCTTCACAATGAGTATTTCATAGATTCAGTAGATATTTTAGGCGGACATATAACAGATATTTTTAATAAAGTTTTTAACTCTGGTTATTTTCCTGAAATATGGGCACAAGGTTTTATTGTACCAATACATAAAAAGGGCGATAAGAATTCACCTAACAATTACAGGGGTATTACGCTACTGGGTAATCTCGGCAAGCTTTTCACGGGCATACTTACTGCACGGGTTGAAAAATGGTTTAGCGATCACAACTTTCTATCAGACGCTCAATTCGGTTTAGAAAAGACTGTAGTACAGTCGATGCGATATTTGTCCTACACAATTTAATTGAACATGTACTAACACAAAATTTAAGATTACCGTGTGCATTTGTCGACCTTAAGAAGGCGTTTGACTCTGTCTATCGCAATGCATTATGGTTTAAATTGTATAATATGGGTTTAGACAGTAAGCTGCTTGTAATTTTTAAAGCTATGTACTCTGTCGTAAAATCGTGTGTCAAACACTGTAACTCTTACTCTGACTTCTTCAATATATCAGTCGGATTACGTCAGGGACTGAATAATTCCCCGGCTATGTTTGCTCTATTTTTAGAGGACTTAGAGCTTTTTTTACAGAATAAAAACACCTCTGGGTTATCTTTTCACGATATTTGTATAATAATTCTTTTGTTTGCTGATGATATGATTCTAATAGGAAATTCAGTACAAGACTTACAGGACAGCTTGAATAAGCTTTATGAATACTGTCAATATTGGGGTCTTGATGTAAATACAAGTAAAACAAAAGTAGTTGTTTTCCGCAAAAGAGGGCCAGTAAAACAGGATGAACGTTGGTTTTTATAACGATGAGCCTCTAGAAATCGTAAACGACTTCAATTACTTAGGCGTAGTTTTTAATTACACGGGTTCATTTGTATTAAATAACCAGTATATTGTGGGTAAAGCTAACAAAGCGGCTAGTACGTTATTGTGTAATATTAACAAATATGAAATTAGCCCTTTGATAGCTTTGCAATTATTTGATTCGTTTGCTGGATCTATTCTAAATTATGCTAGCCCTGTCTGGGGGTTTTCAAAGCCCAAGGATATTGAGCGGTTACACCTAAGATATTGTAAGGCTATACTGGGCGTTAAACAAAGTACAAGTAATGCGGCGGTATACGGAGAGTTGGGAAGATATCCTTTGTACGTCAACAGATTTGTCCAAATAATTAAATACTGGATCAATTTATTAAGTACTAGCAATATAATTTTGAAATATATATATCAAGATGTCCGTATAAAATGTAAGAAAGGGGCAACTAATTGGGCTTCGAAAGTGAAAGGTTTACTAAGTGACTTTGGTTTCACAGACGTCTGGGACTTCCAAGAACAAGTTGATCTTAAACGTTTTCTACCAGTATTCAAACAGAGAGTTAAAGATTGTTTTACACAACAATGGCACGCTGATTTAGAAAACAATACTGTATTAAGTCACTTATATGTATATATTAAAGAAGATCTCTGCCTTGAAGATTATTTGAACACTTTAAAATATAAATCCTCAAGGTTTGCCTTAACACGTTTGCGCGTGTCTGCACATAAACTACGTATTGAGTTTGGAAGGTATGGGCGAAATCGCTTGGAACGACATGAAAGAATATGTCAACTATGTGAGAGTAATGAATTGGAAGATGAATTTCATTTTATTTTGAAGTGTTCGGCATATACAAATCTTCGCTTTAAATTCATTAAACGCTATTTTTATAGCAACCCTAGTATGCAAAAATTTACAGAATTGCTCAAGTCAAAAAACAATAATGTACTGATAACATTAAGTAAATACATAGTACAGGCCAATCATATGAGAAAAGATTTACTCACAGGCTTATAGATCAAGTATGTGTATGTTTGTTTATGTATGTCTGCCATGTCAGTGTTATGTTACATGATATGAATCAAATCTTTTTAAAAACCATAAAAATCAATTAATCGTCTTATTTATTTGCAAAATTGCATAGTTCATTCTCCTAAATAAGGAAGGTTAGAAATACTAACAGCTTAACTTTGTTAAATACTTTATAGAGAAAGTGCATAAATTACAGTAAGATGCACAGTGCTTTCTACAGTACAGTGCTTTCTACAGTGCTTTCTATGTGCTCTCTATGGCTTTCTACTTTAATTGTATTACTTCAAGTTTAGACCTATACTACTTATTACCATAAACTACAGTGACCATGTATGTATGTTTGTATTGTATGATTGTTTGATGTTTAACGAGGTACCTGATTGTGTACAAGTTGAATAAAATTCTGTTCTGTTCTGTTCTGTTCATATCAGGTTTATGTGACTTTTCCAGTGTTAAAAAGGTGTGAAAAGACACATAAAGGAGCCACATACACCCAACATGGACTAACGGAATGAACAACTCTATTGTTTTCTTTTGTTCTGTGTCACGTAGTCCCATATACCCGAACTGTTAGCGCGGAAAGGCGGACGAACGGAAGGAAAGATGGGCTGACGGACTGATTGACAAACGGAAACTATACGCAATCCCCTTGGGGAGCTTAATTACTATTTATTACAATTTGTGGAGAGTATTTCCTTTACTACATCAGTTAGTAACGCGGTGTCTGATCTGGATCCAAACTGTTTGACACTCAATTTCAACTTTATGGCAGTTTAAAACTCATAAAAATATGTTTTATCTTCTTCGCAGACGAAATCTTTGTCTGCAAATGGGTTTCAAAGTTAAATTTAAGGTAGTATGAATTCAGACGTATCGATATGAATATCGTACATTTTCGATCCTAATCAGACGACGCCTAGCGCGTCGCCTGATCTGGATCCTAACTGTTTGTAAAGTCGACTTTTGCTTGGCGTTAAAGGGTTACTTGGAAACTAGAAAATCCCTTTTAAATGTCAGGGGAAATGAGTTAAACAAAGTTCATTCCCTACTCTTTAGTCATGTCGTAAGATACAGTGACCCCTCCCTACAACGCCCCCCCCCCCCCCCCCCCCCCAACAACGACTCACTCTTTACAACAACGCTTTACATTGTTCCCAAGAACATTATGTCTAACGCTTACACTGCTGCAATATCGTTTGCTTAAAATTGTTGTCGTCCGATTTTCTTACATACTGGACATTTTGACAAAAAAACAACAACATAATGACGAGTGACAAACAGCTTTAAGACGCGGCGTCTGATCTGGACTCAAGCTGTTTGCAACTGTAAGTCAATTTCCCTCCCTTTAACGACTCCCTCCGAATAACACACATACTCTTTTTCTCCTATACGATGTCGTTTTAGAGAGGGAGTGCTGTATACAGTAAAACCGCTCTATTACGACAACTAAATTGTGTTAATGATATGGTGTTTAAGACGGGACTACTTAAAGCAATGCGACAGTAAATCAGAAAGCTCATGAAGGAAAGCTGTTACCTGTATTTTGTAGCATTCGTTGTGGTAAATACGCTATTCATACCTATTTACGCGTTAATCTATGCGTAAGAAACGCATAGTGATAGGTTAACGGACGGTTAAGGAACGAACGCTTTTAAACGCGCTAATAAACGATTATGCCAGAGATGTTGCGATTGGTGCGTCAGTTTACCGTTTCACGTGGAGATTTTGGATCTTATTGATCTACACAAATGCATTTTCGCAATAAAGCTCATTTTGTAATGCGATTTTTGAAAACATTTTCTGTAGATGAGACGCCTCTTATCAGGATCTAAACTTGTTTCGCTTATAGAACTTATATAAATTCAGACAGTTTGGATCTCGATCATAATGCTGAGTGACTCGGCGTCTCAACGAGATTCTTTCTGTTTGATATTTTTAGAATTATTAATTCCATGTTGATTTCTATGCAAACGGTTTGAATCCAGATCAGACGCATGGCTGTATAGATCGGCAAAGCATCAGGATCCAAACTGACAGCTTTGAATTAGCAAAATTACTTTTCATAATAGTTTAACACTAGCAATTTGGATGTAGATGGGACGCCGAGTAGTTCGGTTCTTATGTTTTACAGCTAAGAATGAGGCATACGTTTTTAATTTCATTTTTACAGTTTGGATCTTGATGAGATGCCGAGTTGCGGGAGTCTCATCCGTATTCGAACTATACAGATATATTTTTACTTTGATGACTCTTGAGACTGTTTAATAACTGACACATACTTGCAGATATGATTTGGTTTATTTAGTTGATATTTCAATCAACCCAAATTAGGATATTTACCTTGATACGCCGCAGTTTTATTACCCCATATCCGGTTTGTTACGCAACACTTTAAGCGGCCTGCCCTGTGATATGTGTACATGTAACAAACATGCATGTCACACGTGCTATTTGAAATTTTGCGTGTTCATAGTAATTCAGCATCTGATCTGGATCCAAACATTTATGCAAAGCAGACACTCAGTAATTTGACATCTGATCGGGATCTAAGCATTGCTCCGGATCATATGCTTAGTAAGTTGGTGTCTAAATTCTTACGTAGGAAAAGACCGGCATCCGGGCTCTTTTAAACGCGTAAAGAAACGGCTAGGAAACGCGTTTAACGAAACGGATAATAAACGCGTAAGAAACGCGTATTAAACGCGTAAAGTGGGTAGGAATAGCGTATTTACCACTATATTGAGAGGTTTTGATGTAATAATTGTTCACTAATTAATTATAGGATATGTCATGCTTTCTTCCAATCTAGATGGGGGCATTTTGGCTGTTGAAACTTAGATCCAGGTTGTTAATATATTGTAAAATGGAAGCCTACCAGACAACACCTTTCCTTTAGAGGCCCTTTGATCTGGGTCTTCTACTGTTTGCACTGGACACGGGTATTATTCCAGGGCTGCCATTTCTCCGGATTTTTCCTAAATCTCCGGATTTTTCCCCAGTTCATGGTAGCTTAAAGCAGGCTGAAAGTAAAGCAGAATGCGCCATAAGGCGCATTCTGCTTTACTTACAGCCTGCTTTAAGTAGTCGCGTGTCATCAAAACAAGAAAAAGGCTATGGGGTAAAGGTACGATTCGTAAAATCGCACTTGAAAAATGCAAATTTGGAAATCTTAGGATTTTTCATTTCAACTTATGGCAGCCCTGTTATTCAAAGATACACTAATAGTGTATCTGTGAATAGTACCCTTGTCCTATTCAGACAGTAGAAGGCCCAGATCAATTGCAGAGGACGCATATATGCGTGCCCAGGGTTCTAAAGGTAAATATCATGACTGTTTTGTTCTTGCCAATTGCTAGTTAATATTGATTGTGTTATATTATTGTTAATTATATGATTTGTACTATATATGGAGAGCCTCATGGACGATTGATTTTATATAATGAGCTCTCTGGTTAAATAAAGTGTTAATCATTAGTCTAGTAGTAGTAATATTAATTCGAAAGTACAACATTAAACCACAACGGAACATTTATTTAATTAATTAACCAGTTCGCCCCTGAAACTTCAAATGAACAAATCCTGTTTAGACCCTGATCAGAGGGTTAGTTTATGAGACGGGTCCCTCCAATCAGGACCATCACTGTTTGTATAGGTCCAGTGCATCCTTCACATGTACAGTAGAACCTCTCTATTGCGACCACTAAAAAGAAGGCTAGTTGTCTGTATAAAAGACAGGTGACAGCTTGAAGCAATGTGGAAGTGAAACAGAAAGCTTCTGTAGGAGCTTTCTGTTTCACTTTCATATTGCTTTAAGCAGTCACCTGTCTTAAAGAGGCTCGCAACCGGATTTAGCATAAAAATAGTAATTTGTAAATATGTCAAATGCTTATATAAATTGGTAAGATTTAGTTTAGGATAATAAATTCTGTAAAAAATGCATTTCAAAAAAAAAAAAGAAGCTCTGGTGGGATTCGAACCCGTGACCCTCCATGCGGAGACAAACATGACAAAAAGGGAAGCGCTTTTAACCACGCGGCTACTGGTGCTCTCTATCTATATGGTAGTGAATTAACGTACTTCACTGGTAGCGATTTATAGTACTTTATTCGGCTCGGGTTTATGTCTGAGCCAGTGTAGAGAAGCAGCAACAACAACTATACCGTTAGCTAACGCTATAGAAAAACGATGGAAAATATCTAAAAAACTAAAACTCGGTGACGATTCTTAAGACTTTTTTTGGAATGATCATATTTTTTTAATGTCAGAGGCCAAATAATGCCACAAATTTGCTTTTATTTGAGTATTTTATTTTATTTTGACAATTACACCATCCGGTTGCGAGTCCCTTTAAAAGACTAATTTTGGACACAATTTAGTGGTCGTAATAGATAGGTTCTGCTGTATATTCAGTTTGCAAAGAGGCTTAAATTATTGCATGACTAAGGTTCGAAGGGATAAAGCTTACAATTTGTTCTACGAATTTCAACTCGTAGCGATTTAGAGTGCAGTCAACACCGTGTCAATAGACCATTCAGGCACTCTTGCAAAAAGCATATTGGCATATCCGTAATTAAATCAATAATTATGAGAAGCACTATGAATAACCAGACATATTGGTTACAGTTTCGATTCAGACCCAGAGCTCCAGATAAGTGGAGTATTTAAAAAAAACTAAAATTTTATTTCTGCATTAAACCCTATGGTGTCACTGCTCATTAGAACCGTCTCCTCGAGACGATTCTAATGAGCAGGTTTGACCTGAAATAAGGGGACAAATGACGAGTTTGTATAGTTTATTCCCTCTTATCTGGAGCTCTGTAGACCACTACCCATCTTTGGCCATTCATTGTAAAAACTAATTAACGCCGTAGTACATGAGGTTGCTTAACCAATTACCTAATAGATACGCATTTTTACGCCTCTAATTTATTCTTCTACTAAAACAAATAGTTCTATTTTACACGGCAATGACTATGCACCATAAGATATTATTTACTATATCCAAGCAAATCGCACATTTAACTCTTTCCTCCCTGAAACTTTAAATGGGCAATTCCAGTTTACATTTAAGTCTAGTCCATTTCTGGCTTTTAAGGGTTGTTTTTGTCACTGTTTGGCATTATGACAAACAGTGAAGACCCTGATCAGAGGGCTCCTTTCGGAGCCCTCTGATCTGGGTATTCACTGTTTGCATAGGACAAGTGTACTATTCACATGTACACTGTTGAAAAGGACGCCTATATGCGGGACATGGGTTCAAAGGGTTAATGTACATTCTGCGCTTCATGTGACTATTTGTTTTCAAAACGAAGAAGCACGCTATGGGGTAAATGGTAAATGCAGGATGCAAATATTGTTTTTCCTAAAATAAAGTTCATGTATTAATTTTATCTATTGATATTTTGTTAAAAGGTCGCACAATGCAAGCTTAAGTGTATATGAAATTACTAGTATTGCTATGGTTGAGTGCCTGTCTGTACGTGTTTGAGTTCGCTTAAATAGCTATACGTTAAGTGCCCTGAATAAATATTAACAACACGTCTTGAACAATAGAATATCATATATTTGCATTTAACATGTACCTCGTATTGCAAGCAAAGCAAGAACTACAGTGCTCCCTCTCTACAACGACACCCAATGGGATACACAAATTATGTGTGTTGTAAGGAGGGAGTTGTTAAAGGGAGGGACATTGACTTGCATTTGCAAACAGTTTAATCGAGAAAACAGACTCCGCGTAACTCGGCGTTTGATCTGGATTTAAGCTGTTTGCTCTCGTCATTTTGTTTTTTCTGTCAAAATGTCCAATATGTAACTTTGAGATAAAACAGCAGACGACAATATTAAGCAGACAATATTGCAGCAGTAACCGCGTAAAACATAATCGTCTTGTTTAGGGAACTACTGCAATGGTCGTTGTAAGGAGTGAATCGTTGTTGAGAGGGCCGTTGAAGAGAAAGAGCACTGCATGTTGTACAGTGGAGAATCTGTTATTCTTTCCCGTTTAAACGCAAACGTACGCAAACGCAAAACACTAAAACGTAGAAAAGTACAACTTTTTGACAATTCTGATAATTCATCTTTATCTTGGTGGCAAACAGTTTTGAGCCTGGTCAGACGCCGGGTTACCCGGCGTCTGATCTGGCTCCAAACTGTTTGCAGTGAAAATAATAGTTTTAGCGTAAACGCGTTTATTGGGAAAGAATAACGTTTCTCCACTGTAAGTAAAATAGTTAACAATTAACCCTTATCATGTATAACATTTGCAATTAGTTTAAGTCCAGATCAGACGCAGCATTGTGCATTTGGTTGGCAGTCGTTTTAGTTTTTCATAAGTTGTTTGTACAGTGAAGACCCAGATCAAAGGGCTCTTAAAGGAGAGGTCTGATTCGGTAGCCTGCCATTTAACAATATATTTACAACCTTAACTAAAGGTAAAGGTGGAGTTTATAAAGTCTGCTATTATATACATATTCTGCCGACTTTTACATTTACCTCCCCGATCATCGAGTCACAAGTCGGCCATTAACATACGGCGCTAGTAGCAGCCATGGCACATTGACTTATTTCCCTCTCAGGTACCCATTTAATTCACCTGGGTGAAGTGGAGCAATGTAAGGTTAGTTTTTTGATCAGAAAAGTTCCAGTGATCCTGACAGGACTCGAACCAGGAACCTCTCGCTTCCTAGGCGAGCGTCCTACCACTAGACCACCGCCCCTACTAAAGCTAGTAAAAGCTTGACTGGATTGAATTGGAAACTAGAATTGTCTATTTCAAGTTTCAGTGAGGAAAGAGTAAATGTATTTAAAAGTATAATAGTTTTATATTATTTTAAAAACAATGGAGCCTCAGCTGAGATATCACGTACAGTGGAGAAAACGTTATTCTTGCCCAATAAACGCGTTTACGCTAAAACTATTATTTTCACTGTAAACAGTTTGGAGCCCGATCAGACGCCGGGTAACCCGGCGTCTGATCAGGTACCAAACTGTTTGCCACCAAGATAAAGATGAATTATCAGAATTGTCAAAAAGTTTCTACGTTTTAGTGTTTTGCGTTTGCGTACGTTTGCGTTTAAACGGGAAAGAATAACAGATTATCCACTGTATCTCTTTATCTGTGTATCCACAGTTTGATATTAACAATACAATGATTTAAACAAGTTCTTTCTTTCAAGAAATGTATGATTAACCGCGTTGTATAACAAGCTTGACAGCGCTAACAATGGCAAAGAAGTTGGGTCCAGATCAGACACAGCGTAACGCTTCTTAAATCAAAGTGCCTAAAATTTCAAACTTTAGCAATTATAAGAAGACAATAGAGCTGTGCCATAAGAAAAACGTCCTTATTGCATTGCAAACACTGAAGATCAAGTCCAGCCGCCGCGTTAAATACGCGACGGCTGGTCTTGATATACACTGTTTGACACCCACATGTATTTAAGCATTTTATGTAACTGTATTATATACAGTATTAAGCTGTGTAGACCAAACACAGGTACAGAGCCTGTGATGAAATCAGTGTTGCAATGCAATTAGGCTGTTTTTGTCATGGTTTGCCAGTAGATGGCAGTCAGGCAGTAAATGTGTTAGGTTACGACGGTATTGTGACAATGATCGGGTGAAAAATAATACACTGAAACCCCTCCCAACAGACACTTATTAAACGACATTTTCTGTTTTTAAACAACCCGGCGTCTGATCAGGCTCCAAACTGTTTGCCACCAAGATAAACATGAAATATCAGAATTGTCCAAAAGTTGTTCTTTTCTACGTTTTAGTGCTTTGCGTTTGCGTACGTTTGCGTTTAAACGGGAAAGAATAACAGATTCTCCACTGTATCGTTTGTAATTTACTTTCTTATCAAAGGAATGCCAAGTCGAGAGAGGTTTTACTGTACTAATGTCAGATTTAGAAAGCTAAAATGTTGTTGCAGCTCCCACAGGTACCAAAACATATCATAGCAATGTATCATCACACGTACAGTGGGGAATTTGTTATTCTTTCCCGTTTAAACGCAAACGTACGCAAACGCAAAATACTAAAACGTAGAAAAGTACAACTTTTTGACAATTCTGATAATTCATCTTTATCTTGGTGGCAAACAGTTTGGAGCCTGATCAGACGCCGGGTTACCCGGGGTCTGATCTGGCTCCAAACCGTTTGCAGTGAAAATAATAGTTTTAGCGTAAACGCGTATATTGGGAAAAAATAACGTTTTCTCCACTGTATCCTCGTGAAACGAGTTGTTAATAAATAGATACATCGATCGAAAATTAAGTGTTCGATGTTTTTGATTCACTAGAGACCTTGGACCCGTTTCATAAAACTTCGTACGACAAATATTGTCGAAAGTCAACACTTTAAAATACCTTTAATTTCTGATTTCTCTATCTTATCCTGTCTTGTGACATCTCTTTGGAATCGTCTTTTCAAGACGATTCCAACAAGATATCACAAGACAGGATTAGATGGAGAAATAACAGATAATTGAAACTTTTATAATCGGACTTACGACAACATTTGCCGTACGAAGTTTTATGAAACGGGTCCCAGTTATGTCTGTATGAAAGTATGTTTTAGCCAGTACTATACCAGTTAACCACTTAGTTATCATGAAATATTCCTGTTAATATCTCACATATATATATTTAATTAGTTAGTTTCTAGATAATTAACTAGAAAGTGGAATGTGGAACTTGACTTCTCAGGATAATTTCATAAATATCTTTACACTAATTTTGTCATGATGGTGCTTTTAACCGACCATGTTTAATGAACGTATATTGTTACTTAACTAGTTATTGGCCCAATATGACCTAAACGTGAACAAGTTCAGCGTTATACTTTGTTACATTAAATAGGTTTTTTGTTCTGCTTCGAATATCAACTGTTTCTCGATATAGAAATTGAATGTAAACAATAAACACATCACGGGTTGCCGGTTCACTCAACTCTAAACTGAATTGTGCAGTCTAAAGCTAACTCAGAAAGAGCCAATTTGAGCTTTCTGTGCGACTTCTATCTCAATTAGGTACAAATATTATTCCTGTATGCATTTAAGATGCCATTAACTGGGTTTGATTGATTGATTGATTTTATTTTGGCAATAGTGGCATAACATGGCAATACAAATGCATATACATATAATGCAATCTATAAAAAATAATACATACACATGAAAATGCACATGACACGAGATGTAATATTATAATTTGGCTTTTGGGTGTCAGAGTTTTAATTCTATGCAATAGTATTCAGCTTGAAATGATCCATTATAGGTCTGTAAAATATGCCCAGGTTTTTAACCTCAGTGTAATTTTCAGAATTTAACAGATTAAAAACTTAAAGTTTGATAATTTTTAGATTTGTACAATGTGATTTTCTGATAAACTTGCTTCGTTGTAAATGGAACTCAGGGCATATCAAAACATAGTGAAATTCACCTCCTATGTCTCTTCAGTAAGAACATGTTCTTTCAATGGCAGGAATACTGTTCCATCGACCAACTTCTATAGGTTATCTATGATTTCTTGTTCTGAAAGCTACAAGCGATTTACAAAGAGTATATAGGGGAGTTTGTATAAATACTGTGTTCGTTAGAACTTTGATTTTACTTGTTTATAGAATCTGTATTAGTTGTAGCTTCTATGACAAAAATACAAGTTTGGACTATACATATCTTTAAGTTTTTGTCCTGTTGATCTTGTCAACCATTTACTACTTAAAAAAACTTTGGCTGTTCTAAGTTCTAGAATATCCCGAGGTGCATAATAAATCTTTGATGTTGTCAAACCATAGAGATTTTAATTGTCTCTGTGAGTAGAAGTTAAACTTTAAAAGGTAAATATGTGTTGACAGCTTCAGATTTTCAGTAGAGTAGCTGTTTAAGTAATTCCGTTTTTATGATAATGTGTATAACTTATGTATCTTGATACTTACCTTTAGTTTCACAGTTCTGAGATTCAGACTCACAGACTTCAGTTTCTTTACAATTAGTACATGATCCAGCCATCTGAAGAAAAATGTAAAATTTGAATTAACCCATTTAACTCATTGAGCCTTAGTGACGCATATATGCGTCATTTAGCAAAAGTGTACCTGTGAAGAGTACACTTGTCTAATGCAAACAGTGAAGTCCCTGATTAGAGGGCTCCTGTAGGAGCCCTCTAATCAGGGACTTCACTGTTTGTCATTTTGCAATATATTATATAAACCAACCTTAAATAGTCTAAAATGGACCAGCCTTTATTGTAAATTGGAATTGTCCATTGGACGTTTCAGGGGAAACTGAGTTAAGCCTAGTGTCCACTAAAGGAGATATTGGCAAACAATGTAGACCCTGATGAGACGCCGCGTTACGCTAATCAGACTCTGTACTGTTTTCTATTGTATACGATATTTTTTGCTGCATGGAAATACCAAGCGCAATGCAATACAATGGAGATACAGTGCTCCCTTCCCACAACCGCCCTATAAACAACGATTCCCTCATTACAACAATGCTTTCCGCTGTTCCCCAAACAAGACAATTATGACCAACCTTTTTACGGTTGCAATATCGTCTGCTTAGAATTGTCGTCTGCTGTTTTTTTTAAAAGTCACATAATGGCCATTTTGACAGAAAAAAATAACGACGGCGTCTGATCTGGATTTAAGCCAATTTCTTTCCCTATAACAACTCCCTACGAACAACACACATAATCTTTGTCTCCCATTGGAAGTTGTTGTAGAGAGGGAGCACTGTAGTGGCATGTTTGATAATTGTTGCCGAAGTATACAGGCAGAGTGGCAAACAATTTAAAGCCTGGTCTTCTGCTTTATCTGACTCTACATTGTTTGAAATGGACATCATTGTTAAGCGAAATATTGCTTTTTTAAAGAACAGCGTATAATGTAGATGTCTTTTTGCTTTCTCAGTAAAAGCGTTTTATTAAGGTATTGTACATTGCAAACAGTTTTAGCCAGTTCAGACGCCGGGTAACCGTTTGCATCTCTCAGTGAAATAAAGGTAAATCAATTCCTTTGGATGGGTATGAAAATATATCACTCGAACGGGTTTTTATCTGGTTAAAAACACTCGTCCTGCGGACTCGTTTATTAACCAGATAACAACCTATTCTCGTGATATAGTTTTCATATCCATGCAAAGGAATGGATTACTCTATATATTATATACATTTTAATGACGTTTATCAGAAAAAATGCACAAAATTAATTTTTTTACGCGCGACGTCACAAAAGATACTGTGACGTGACGTCACAAAAATGATATCGTCACTGCAAAAGTGAAATCATCACTAGTGATTATATCAACTGTGACGCATAAGAAATTTATCTAACTGAGAAATTTCTATAAATCATAGATAGGTATATAATAAATCGTAATGAATTTCAATTACCTGATATTTTCTACATTTATTGCATTGCTTTTGTGTTCAGTTTTTTAACTCTTTCGCTGCCAAATACGCTATTAAAATGCGATTTTGCAAACAGTTTGGATCCTGATAATGATCCAAACTGTTGACACTTTTATCGACATTTATTCAATCAAAACAGCCATACATCTGACTTTTAAGATATTGCAGACGACACTGCCAATGCAGACGATATTTTGGCGACAAGTGGGTTAAAACAGACGATAAAATTTGACAGTGAAATCTTGAGTTAAACGGAAGAGAAAATGTCTTCTCCACTGTATCTCCAGAAAATAAAGTGAACCCCCTCTAAACCGGAACCTCTTAACACCGGAATTCTCTCTAAACCGGACAAAAACTTTGGTCCTATTTGCAACCCTTATTTTTTTAAACCCATTACACCATAAATATGCCTTTTTACGCCTTTGATTTATTCCTACACTGTAGAAAATAGTTTCTATATTCTAACAGATGATAGCTTAAAGCAGATTGAAAGTAAATCAGAATGCGCCTTAAAGCGCATTCTGTTTTACTTTCAACCTACTTTAAGTGATCAGCTATCTTCCCTACTAGAAACAAGCCATCGGTTAAAACCCCTTTAAACCGGAAACCCCTCTAAACCGGACATTTATGTTGTCCCCACACATGTCCAGTTTATAAGGGTTTCGCTCTATATGAAAAAACATACATACCAAAGATGCCGTTCCAATGTCCACTTTCTTCATACTAACACAAAATGGTGTTTTTTGGTCCTCTACTTCTATATTCACGGTAGATCTTAAATCGCACGCATGATCCACCCTCCAGTAATTAATTTCTATACATGTCTTTCGCGAAATACATTCTTTAACACAATTTCTTAAATCTATATTCATCAATCTCAAGAAAACATTCTCAGATGAACAAGAATGCCATCGCTTCCGTTGATTAGACAAATGCGAGTCGTTTCCAGCCGAAAATGAAAAGTGCAACACATGCAAATAATAATTAATTTTCAAAAGTTTAAATAGTGTTAACTTGTGCATTATAAATTAAAACCAGTGTGTCACTATTCCAATTCAAACTCGTTAGTTCTTCAGCTATCAAAGCAATGACAACTAATATGAATGTTTAGTTATTCTCCGGGTAAAGACGTATTGCTATTAGCGCTAGAATTGCAAAAACCTTATCACGTGCCGTTACCAATGGCACAGTATCGGTCCATTTACAGGGCTCCAGATAAGGAGGGTACAGTGGAGAATCTGTTATTCTTTCCCGTTTAAACGCAAACGTACGCAAACGCAAAAACACTAAAACGTAGAAAAATACATCTTTTTGACAATTCTGATAATTCATCTTTATCTTGGTGGCAAACAGTTTGGAGCCTGATCAGACGCCGGGTTACCCGGCGTCTGATCTGGCTCCAAACTGTTTGCAGTGAAAATAATAGTTTTAGCGTAAACGCGTTTATTGGGAAAGAATAACATTTTCTCCACTGTATTTGAAGAACTAAAATCTTTATTTCTGATTTAAACCCTATGAGTAGTAACATCATAGGATTTGATTTTGAAATAAGTGAGAAAATGTTGGATATGTGCAGTTTACTCCCTCTTATCTGGAGCCTTGGTATCCTATATTTGCAAATCAGTCTAACCCCTTTACTGATATGACGTCATTAATTGTTTGCAATTGTCGTCTGCTTTTATTTATCAATTCAAAGTTTACTTATTTTGTCATAAGAAATATTGAAATAAGTGTCTTACAGTTTGGATTCTGATCAGACGCGGTGTTACGCGGTTTCTCATCAGGATCCAAACTGTTGGCAAGAAACTATTATATTCGGAGTGAGGCTGGCGATAATTTGGCACTAAAAGAGTCAAACGAAATGATATGCAAATTGTGTAATAATATAATGAACCTGACAGTTTAATTTTAACATCTTGACGGTTGACTTTAACGTGAGTGTCAAACAGCGTTTTGCAGACGACAGTTAATACCACAGACCAATTAACACTTTCTGTCAAAATGCCAAGAAACGCCACCATTAAAAGACAGCTCTGTCAGTTTCAGTATACATACATGTAAAACATTTGCAATCAGTTTGGATCCAGATCAGACACCGGGTAACGCGGCGTCTGATCTGGATCCAAACTGTTTGCCGCTCATTTTCAACTTGTCTTCAGTTTGAAAAGTTTAAAGATAGTTTTGATTTATTTTCGCAGACGATATGTTTAAAGCAGACGACAATTCAGCATAATAAGGGATAAATAAGGGATAAATGCTGTTACAGTGGAGAATACGTTATTCTTGAAACGAAACGAAACGCAAACGCAAAACACGTAAACGTAGAAAAGTGCAACTTTTTTACTATTCTGATAATTCATTTTTATCTTCGTGGCAAACAGTTTGGAGCCTGATCAGTCGCCGGGTTACCCGGCGTCTGATCTGGCTCCAAACTGTTTGCAATAGAAATAATAGTTTTAGCGTAAACGCGTTTATTGGGAAATAATAACGTTTTCTCCACTGTACATGTTTACCGCCAAGATGCCGTCTGCAATGTTTAAAGTCGACTATAGATATACAAATATAGAATTTAGTCTGTTACTGGTATCGAACAGTGTGGATCCAAATCAGACGCTGATTTCACATGCGTCTGATTTAAATCCAAACAATTTGGAAGACTATAGTAAAACCCCTCTATTACGATCACTAAATTGTGTTGATAATTAGGGGTTAAGAACAGGCGACTGTTAAAGCAAGGTGACAGTAAAAGAGAAAGCTCCTGTAGGAGCTTTCTGTTTTACTGTCACCTTGCTTTAAGCTGTCACCTGTCTTTTATACAACCAATTAGCCTTATTTTTAGTGGTCGTAATAGAGAGGTTTAAATTGTATTATAATTTACAATGCACGCTTGGGTTGTCGTGTCTATTCCCATGTTTTATTGATATCAATAAACAGCAGCCACAGAACCCTGAACTAACTCGTTGAGCCAAGGCGACGCATGAAATTTGTCCTATGCTTAACAGAATGCTTGAACCCTTTCACTCTCAATAACGCCTGAAAGCGCGTTTGCAAACAGTTTGGATCCTGATCCGACCTGATCAAGCCCCAAACTGTTTGACACTCTTATCGATATTTATTATGTCATACAACCTTAAATCTAACTTTAAAACGACATTGCAGACAACAACATTGAAGCAGACGACAATGAAACGCTGAAGGGGTAACAATCTCACGAAATATTTGGTAATGAAAGGGGTAACGGTATACATGCCTATGCAAAGACTGTATGTCCAGATCATAGGACGTCTATCAGAATCTGTACTGCTTGTGGTTGCTATACACGTATATACACGCAGTCCTTTTGAGCTGGACGAATGGATTGTGGATTTCAAAATCGGCAATAAAATTTGGGTTTCATAATTATTATGTGGCGAGGTATCTGAGAACCGGGACTCTGGGGCCCGTTTTACTAAACAGCTTACGCAAAAATTTTGCGTAAGTCAAAATTTTAAATTTTAATTTATATTTTTTGTTATCACTTGTTACCAACAGCAAATAGCCAGATTAGAGCGCGCTTTTAGCGCGTCCTCTGATCTGGCTATTTACTGTTTGCAAACGTTTATGATCGAAAAATAAGAGCTAAACGATCTTGACTTACGCAAAAATTTGCGTAAGTTGTTTAGTAAAACAGGCCCCTGGTGTGTTTTAGAGTCAGATCCATTACTATCATAATCGGGTGCCTCTCTTCCGTGGTGTAGATTTTCTGATATTAGCTTATATAAGTTTAACAATAGGAAGCGCGTGACGCGAATTAAAATGGTAAAACAATACAGATTAATATGTAAATATGTTTTGTTTTTTCTTTGTGTATTAAATGTATGTAAATGTGTTATAATAATGATGATGTACTGATAGTACAAATCAATAAAAGTATGTTCTGTTCTGATCTTTTCTGTATATTGTAAACAACAACTCTTGAAATTATTAATAGACTTGGCTATATTTGGAACAGGCATTGTCCATTTTGAATTGCATGCCTCGATGATTAGCAGTAACCTGTACTTAAGGCCTTTCGCTACCGGAAGTCGGTCTTGCGGGCGAGCGGATATGCGTCTGGACGACACAGACTTTTTTCGTACGTGTTTATACTAGAAAATTTATATAAAGGAAATGTTGACATAAGTTAGTATAATCCTTCATAGCGCAGTTAGTATAGTGGTTGACTATAGTGGTTGACTAGCAATCCAAAGGTCATAGGTTCGAGACCCATCCGATCCAAATATTTTTTTTAGTGTCCGATTTATTGACTTGTCAATCCATAACGCAGTAATCAAGAGACATGTTATGTTTAGTCTTCGTTGATTAGTACTAGTGATGTTTACGGTCCAACTATATGTCCACTTACCTGTACGTTTTAGTTTAATGACTTACAAGTCAATTAAATCGGTAAACATGTAAACGATTTGATCGAACTATAAAGCCACACCTTTAAGCTTATCAATACGCTAACCTTTTCAAGATCGATATTGCCCATTATAATTATGTTCAAACAATATAATAAACCTTGTATGCAAGTCCATGAATAAATAATAATGCATTTTAATGACGAAGTTTTAATTCTAAGGTAGGTAACTGTATCTAAACAACAAATATCCCACATTTTAATAAGAAAATATGTTATTACAACAAATCCTGACTGTAATATTTTCTAATTTTTTCAGACTGACTAGTTCATCAACCATATATTTGAATAAAATGAAAACAAATATACATTGAATGAGTCAGTTTTTTGTAATTCAATTTTTTAGCATTTTGCAAAATTTAAATAGCTGATAACATCTTTCTGAACACCTTTATTCAAAATGTTTTTACCTTTTCTTGTAATGAATGTTGTGGACTACTTATTGGGCGAGAATTATAGTCATTAGCTTTATTCATTTTTAAGAAAAATAAAATCATCAAAATTCTAGGTTTTTGTCAGAAAAAAGACCTTAAAGACAAACCACACGATACATTTTGCCTATATTTACACACATTGTTTCTTAGGCTATTATCATTCTTCATGACAATTTTCATAACAATCGTATGGAAACTACGCGCATATGCGAAGTACCTTAATGATGTCCTGTAAAACGATATTGTTTCTAAATTATGCAACCACAGTGTGTAATAAACTATAGAAAATAATGGCTCTTTAAAGATAACGACTCATTTCGATCTATGGGATACATTGTTGGGACTGCAATATGATACAGTGGAGAATCTGTTATTCTTTCCCGTTTAAACGCAAACGTACGCAAACGCAAAGCACTAAAACGTAGAAAAGAACAACTTTTGGACAATTCTGATAATTCATGTTTCTCTTGGTGGCAAACAGTTTGGAGCCTGATCCGACGCCGGGTTACCCGGCGTCTGATCTGGCTCCAAACTGTTTGTATTGGAAATAATAGTTTTAGCGTAAACGCGTTTATTGGGAAAGAATAACACGTTCTCCACTGTATCCCGCATTTGCGCAGTCATCATTTTAACCCTTTCACTCTCAATGACGCTTAAAAACGCGTTTGCAAACAGTTTGGATCCTGATCAGACGCTTTAAAAATTATTCAGTCATTATGCCATATATTTAACTTTGAAACGATATTGAAGACAACAATACTGAAACAGACGAAAATAAAGCGATGTAGGGGTAAACATCTCCCGAATAATTTGAGCATGAAAGGGTTAATTGATTGAGGTTAATATTTCTCAATAAACATGTTTGTTACCAAAACGTTTAAACCCATTACTATTGACATCCGGTTAGAGTTTCGGGTGGCCCGGTGTTTTGACTAGGCGCAAAAATGTGTGTCAATCAGGTAAAATAAAAGGTAAAGGCTTTGTTTATTATAGTCACTCCTATTGAAAGGGCCAGTCAGTTTTGGCCTTTGAAACACCTATCTTTTTGCGCGCACAGTACCTCCCGAACCCCTTCTCATACTGCCGGACGCCTAGCAGAGACGGGCTTACTAAACGGTAACCCTTCGTTTAACTAGCTGGCGGCTCATGAACCGGCCACATCAGTTAAAACCTCGTTTCCGGCTCCGGGATTCGAACCTTTGACCTTCCGCTTCCGAGGCGGACGCCCTAATCCCTAAGCCACGGTTGCAGGTAAAATAAATTGTCAGGGTGTAAACAATGTCGTCATTTATACATTTTATTGCATTGTGTTTAAGTTTAAATTCACTTAAATGGGAAATGATAACGTATTCTCCAATGTGTTTCTATAAAACCGTTCCATAGAGTGACTTGATGGATGGATATATGAAACTATGGTACAGTGCTCCCTCCCTACAAGGCCCTCCCAACAACGACTCCCTCCTAACAACGACCCTTGTCGGACAAAAGGAACACAAAGGCATTTATTGGGAAAGAATACGCCTCACGCGTAACGTGGCGTCTGATCAGGATCCAAACTGTTTGACACTCGTTTTGAAATTTCTTCAGTCATACTGTCTTATTTTTTAACTTTGAAACGACAATGCAGACAACAAAATTGAAGCAGACGACACTGAAATGGCGAAGGGGTAAAAATCTCAGGAAAATTTGTACAGTGAAAGGGTTAATCCCTTCACTTCTATATGATGTTATCAGCATGAACAAAAAGTCGTCTGCTTTTATTTCTAAATTTTAAATTTTATGTGATTTGACGTAAGACGTCTTTAAAGACATTTCCTCAGTTCATTGAGGGACCACCAGCATATTGTTCTGTGATGTGTCAATGTAACTGTAAAGCACGTGCAATACAATCTCAGTTTACCTGGTGAAGTCCAGATTATACTCGTGCTCTAGTGATTTTCAATGGTTATTTCTAACCAAACTATCAAATATAAAGGTCCGTCTCACATAAGACGATTCAATGGTTCAATATGCACAAGACCCATGCTTTTTGCAAGGAAATTGACAGTAAATAATCTGGCAAGGCGTTATGACCAAAATGTCGTCAGGAGATGTCTTTAAGTATAACTTGACAATATATCCCTTAGGGCAGTAGATTCTAATCGCCATCAGTGCAGTCTGACCGGTGTATGTAAACAATGTGGTGTTACATTGGAAGATTCTCCAATAAACGCGTTTACGCTTAAACTATTATTTCCATTGCAAACAGTTTGGACTTACAACGGTCCTCCGAACAACGAGTTCCTCCTTATAACAGCGATTATTTCTAAAGCTTTCACTGCTGCAATAACGCCTGATTAAAATTGTTGTGGGATGTATTTTCCTCAAAGCTACATATTAGTGGACATTTTGACAGAAGAAATATAGTGACGAGCGACAAACATCTTGAATCCAGATTAGACGCCGCGTGACGCGGCTTCTCCACTGAATTCAAGCCGTTTGCAAAGGTAGGCCAAGTCTCACGTTTCCATCCCTTTAACAACTCCCTTCGACCAACATACACAATCTTCGCCTACCATTGTGTGTTGGTGTAGAGACAGAGCATTGTACATTGAAATAATGATATTGGTGTGTCAGTAGGATTTTCTATATAATGGACATGATTTTGATTTTGTATTTTGTTTTTCATTTTCGGTTAAGTATTGTATTTGCAACTTAACAAACGAACACATGTGTGGATGGGTTAATTTAATTGTATTGTAAATTGCGTCGTTTTCCTGATATAGTATAAATGATATGTTTGGTTTAAACATATTATAAAATTATTTCAGATATTGTAATGTCGATGTACATGTCATGTAACTATACATTTAGAAACTAAACAAGTTTAGACAAAAAGCCAACATGAAACTCATCAAAATAATGGTATATTTCATCATTGTTAAACGCATTTGTGCATGTGCTTAAGGTTGATTATATTTCGTTATAATGAAATTGCATAAAATGTGATGTTTAAATAAGAGTTAAAGTCGCTTTAACAGTATTTCAGTCATATCGCGACTTCAGACGACAAGTTGCCAGGTCAACATCTCATTTCCATCAATCTAAAAATATAAGGTATTGATCTAAAATTTTGAACTCTAACCAGAATACCAGAGTTGCAAATATTCTGGATTTTTAAAAACCCTTACAGTACTTGGACTGACGTACAAATACATCAGTTTATAATGGATATATCCATCAACTGAATCACTGAAAAAGCAACACCTTTTTGTTAGCCTTCTACTATTTCATGTCATGTTTTAGCAGTGACTTGAATTCTTTTCTGCTGGTTGAACAAGCTGGCATGCCCTAGACCCACTTGGGGTTGTAATTAAATAATGCTATGCAATATTAACCCTTTACCTGATAACTTATATATAGTATTGACGATAGGAGGCTATTTAAAGCAGGTTGAAAGTAAAGCAGAATGCGCCTTAAGGCGCATTCTACTTTACTTTCAGCCTGCTTTAAGCTTTCATGTGCTAGAATATAGAAAATATTTCCCATAATATATATTCATCACTGATTAAATTGGAACTATTTTCTTCAGCGGATGAATAAATCATCATTAGGAACTATTTTTAGCAAAATCACTGGATTGCGTCCCTTAAAGACCTAGTAAAGAAGCCGAAATACGCATTGTGGTTTTCTCCCTTTATTTCAATACATGACAGATAATATATCCTTCCCCATGGCAGTTTTATGATACCGCGCAATTAAACGCGCCAGGGGGTCACCCGATGATAATGCTATGGTCGGTAATTTCCGTAGGATTAACGAGTGTAACAGCTTGAAATCATGAAATATAGTGTAATTCAACTTAAAAAATACTGTACAAGACACTAATCTATTTTTCTGAAATTTATATCATTAGAAAGAGCAATGTTTTTTCTCAATTTACCAATAACGGGGCGGATATTTGATTTTGATAAATAAATTGCTTTTAAGATCCAAGAAAGGTACACCACTCCCACTTTTTTGCATATTCGTATAAGAATATATAGTCAGCACTTTACTGTTTAAATAATCAAAAAAATACTGTTGAAGATGAAATATTATCTTAAAACAAAATATACCATCATAAAGTGTAGATTTAGACCATTCAACTCATAACGGGGCGGATATTGTGATTTGAACAATAATGGTTTTATTGCAGTTACAAAAAAAATTCGTTATATATTCTATGTAACCTAAATTGATGCCTTCTTGCTGGAAAGTCGCTATCGGCTTATTTTTCAAGGGGAGTAACTCCCTCGATTAAGCCAGGCATTTCACTAAAATAGTCCCTATTGTATTCGCTAAAAAGCGCTTCCATAAGGGAAAGGGTTAAACAGGACATACATGTAATAGAGATAATGAAATCGTGAGGCCATGGCGTTGCTTTAAAGCTGTGCATGTACAAAACTGATCCAATTGAAACATAAACAACTTTCCTCACAAGTGCATTTGCATAAATGTAAAAGTAGATCATGTTCTGAAGGTACGATTCAGAAGAAACACTGTGCTCCCTCACTACAACGGCCTCCAAACAACGTCCCCCTCCTTATAACAATACTTGCCACAGTTCCTGAAAAATGACATTTATATTTAAAATTTTAGCTGCTGCGATATCGTCTGCTTAAAATTGTCGTCTGTTCTTTTTATAAGTTACATATTGGACATTTTGACAGATGAAACATAAACACGAGTGTCAAACAGTTTAAACTCAGATCAGACGCCGAGTTACGCGGCGTCTGATCTGAGTTTAAACTGTTTTCAAAATATTATGTAAGCCGAATCATACAGTCCCTCCCTTTAACAACTCCCTCCAAACAACACACACAATCTGTGTCTCCTACTAGGTTTGATGTTGAGAGGAAATACTGTAATAACTATTCTCCTCCTGTAAATTTATACTGACGCCTTTTTAAAACGGTGTAGACCCGGATCAGAAGTGCTGTCTGATCAGGATATTCACTGTTTCCTTATAGGATCTATCTGACAAAGTCAACGCTCTTTATTGACTAAAGTGTTCCTTATTTTATTAGCCAATGCATTTTTATTAGTTAGATGCCCAGAATGGATTCAGTTATTTTTTATGAATATTCAACAGGTGAATGTTTAAGGTCATAGCCGACTGATAAAGACCCAATTGACCAGACATACAAATATTTACATTCCGTTAACCCTGCCGAAGGCTACTTGTCCGAATTTTCATACAGTGGTTTCACGTTTAAACGCAAACGTACGCAAACGCAAAGCACTAAAACGTAGAAAATAACAACTTTTAGACAATTCTGATAATTCATGTTATCTTGGTGGCAAACAGTTTGGAGCCTGATCAGAATAATAGTTTTACCGTAAACGCGTTTTATTGGGAAAGAATAACAGATTCTCCACTGTATGCAATTTATAATCACCAAGTTAACCCACGTGTTAACGTCACTTTGTTTATATTTGGAATTTGTTTCTTGTATGTGTAAAATTTTCATTTATCATATATTATATTTAGTATTCATGCTTTATATTGATAATAACCTGCGCCGCGTCTCATTGAAGGTCGACATTGCTTGCCAATGTCCTATTTATAGTAGACACTATGCTTACAGTGGATAAGACGTTATTCTTTCCCGTTTAAACGCAAAAGAAACGCAAATGCATTGCAATAAAATGCAGAAAATGAAAACTTTTTAACAATTTTGAATGTTTGCTTTTATCTGAAGGGCAAACAGTTTGGAGCCTGATCAGACGCCGGGTTACCCGGCGTCTGATCTGGCTCCAAACTGTTTGCAATGGAAATACTAGTATTATTTAATAGGCGTTTATTAGGAAAGGATAACGTCTTCTACATTATACACAGGTTAAACGAGCGTCCTCGTTTTTAGATTGTCCTAGACATATCTTTATCACTCGGTGAAATCGGGTGTTTCTTATCATTTTGTTTCTCGGGTGGTTTAATTATCGGGTGTACATACAAAATGTTCTATTTAACAACCTTAGATAGTGCACAATATATACCGTGCAGTCGGGCGTTGGCCATAAAGAGAGCGAACGTATACCGTATATGTGAAGGTTTTATTAAACCAGGATATATCAACTTGAAGGATATATACAAAGTAATTTACTATTGATCAAATCGGCTTAATTGATACGTGGAACACAACAATATGATTACACAGAAAGCATTTACCACTGGTAAGTCTGAAAATAGTTAAATTTTGTCATTTGATATATAACCATGGTATACTTTGCTTATTTTACTCAAGGAAAAGTCGTCTAAACCTAACGATTCCCAAACCATCGTTCATTTATTACATTGAAGCATCTATATTACGACCACAAAAATCGGGACTTATAGTCAGTGTGCAAAGCATTGACTGTTAAAAGCAAGATTAAAGTGAAGCAGAAAGTTCCTTACGAAACTTTCTGCTTTAAATGCTCTCATTTTGCTTTGAATTGACACAATGTACCATTTCACTCTCAATGACGCCTTAAAGCGCGTTTGCAAACAGTTTGGGTCCTGACCAGACGTCGCGTATTTATAAGTACCCTTTCACTTTCAATGACGCCTTATAAAAGCGCGTTTGCAAACAGTTTGGGTCCTGATCAGACGCCGCGTAACGCGGCGTCTGATCAGGACCCAAACTGTTTGACACTAGTTTTGAAATGTCTTCAGTGAAACTGCCTTATTTTCTAACTTTGAAACGACATTGCACCCAAAAAAATTGAAGCAGACAACAATAAAGCGGTGAAGGGGTTAACATCTCCCGAATAATTTGATCAAGACAGGGTTTACACTAGATCCACCATATTACACGTTATATAACGCAGAGTCACTGTCATTTGACACTGTTGACAATAGTGATTGACAGTGTTGATCATTACTGCAGAACACCACCTCTATTACAACCACTAAAAAGAACACTAAATTGTGTATTAAAGACAGGTGTCAGCTTAAAGCAAGATGAAACTAAACCAGAGAGTTCCTATATTAGCTTTCTTGTTTTAACTTTCCCGAGTTCGAGTCCCGGTCTGTCTGCATATTTTTCTGACCATGTTACATTTTATCTCATAAGTAACCACCGTCTATAAGCACGAACTACTTTTTATTAGTCGTAATAGAGGGTTTTTAACTAGTACACACGAAAATGAATGCTAATTAATTGTTTGAAAGAGAGGTGGCAGCTTAAAGCCTAAAGGAGCTTTCTGTTTTACTTTCACCTTACTTTAAGCAACCACTTGCCTTATACACAAAATTATTAACATAGGTTTTGGTAGTTATATATAGGTTTTACTGTAGTGTGTAATAATTGGTCGACTGCAATAGGGTAGGTATGATATAACATCCGGTATTTACCCTTTCACCCCATAGGCCACTTAAGTCGGCTTTGCATACAGTGTAGATCCTGAAAATACGCCTCGTAACGCGGTGTCTTATCAGGGTCAACACTTTTCGCAAAATCGCCTTTTGGCGCCATTGGCAGTGAAAGCGTTCAGAAAATTGAAAACGCATAGCGATTTAGTTTTAGAGCAGGTTTAACTAGCCTATTTAACTATTACCCGTGTGTTTCAAATTTTAACGCCTTCACTGCCTTACATCGAGTAAAATGATTGTTTGAAAGCGGTTTGGATCCTGATCAGACGCCGCATAAGGCGACGTCTTATCAGAAAACCAAACTGTTTGACATTCATTTCAATATTTCTTAAAATACCTAAAATATAGAATTTAAAACTAAAAACAGACGACAATTGCTTAAAATTGTTGACCTATTGGTAGTAAAGGGTTTAAACATACTTAAGTTTGCATACTAACAGGACATTACTGACCTTTAAGCTGCCAAAATAAGACACTTTCATTTTGTGTCTCTGAAGACAAATGGCCTTTTAGCAAAACTTGGCTTGACACTGTAAAACTCGCTGTATATTCAATTTGTATTTTCATTAAAAGTAGCATAAAAAGCGCACTAACAAAATTGTTACTATTTAGTATTTACCTTTAACCTACCAAAGTATCGCTTGATTCAAATTTAAGGTACAGTCGAACTTCGTTATCTCGAACTCGGTTAAGTCGAACATAGTCGCAGCAACCACTATCATTACTCCTTGGAAATATTTAAGATTGTATGGGCTGACAGTGGCGATCAAGATTGGCGGACACTACTGAAGCTCCCCAATCGTGGTCACCACTGTCTGAAAAATAGGTATGTCTATAATAAAGTGGTGAGTTAAAATAAAAATAAAAAATGGCCACACGCAACCTTTGAAAAGAACTTTTTTGGTCACTTACAATGGAGACATATACAGTTTATAAGATAACTTTGGGGAAAAAAACAAAACAAAATTAACACCACCAAAAACCCCCTTATATAGATCTATACTCGAACAGAACCTGTTTTACTGGAATATATGGCGATATCTCTCTTTTACGAATACTATATACATGCCTAACTGATCATACGAAATACAGATGACGATATGAATCCTAATAACCCTTTACCTCAAAGCCGGTTTCTAGATTTGAAGACAGGGACACCTTTAAATCGGGTTAAAACTAAAGCAGAGTGCGCCTGAAGGCGCATTCTGCTTTATTTTCACCCTGGTGTTTTTTTGGTTTTTGTTCTTTTAAGCCACAATTTGCTAGTATATAAGTAATATTTCTTACTGCACATGTTCATGCCTGTATAAATTTGAACTATTTCTTCTGGCGGAGAAATGAATAAAAAAGCTAAAAAAAAAAAAGGCACTAATATCAGGTAAAGGGATAATCAACTTAAATCTAGGTTTTATGTCAGAGAGTTTTTCGCCATATATCACAGATCTTGTATGTTTAAACTGTCAAACTGAAAAACAGATTTGTAAGGTGAGATTGGGATGGTTCCCCGACCCAATCCTCACCAATGACGGGGATAATAAAAACATTAAACTACGCAAGTAGTTTAAAATTTAAAAAAAAAAAAAAGTCGAACATATCCGTATTTCAAAGTTAAAACGTGGCTAAGCCACGTTTTAACTTTGAAATACGGGTATGTTCGACATAACCGGGCATGAAATAATGAAGTTTATGTGTCGACATATATGATAGTTCGAGTTAAGCGAGTTCGAGATATCGAAGTTCGACTGTATGTGCAATTTTGTCAGTAAAGTAGGTAGTTTTGTGTTATTATTCTGATTCACTTTCGACATGCATAATTATGCTATTCTTGGTGTAAGGGGTTAGCTTGGATTCGGGTTGGGTATGACTGAAAGGTACACGTAGTTACGATGTTACTAATACAGTGGAACCTCGGTAAGTCGACCTCACGTAAGTCGAACATATATGGCTAAGTCACATCTTCAATTACGTCATAAAGCGCATTTGCAAACTGTTTTACGCGGCGTCTGATCAGGATCAAAACTGTTTGCCATTTGTTTTGAAACTACATCAGTTATACTGCCTTAAATCTATTTTTGAAACGATATTGCAGACAACAATATTGAAGCAGACGACCATATGACGGCGAAGTGGTAAAAACCTCCTTATAAATTTGATCATAAAAGGGTTAAAATTCAGCAAAACCCTTCTATTGAACCCTCTAAATAATGTTAACTATTAAGTGTTTAAGGTGGTGACTGTTTAAAGCAAGGCGACAGTAAAACAGAAAGCTCCTTTAGGAGATTTCTGTTTTATTTTCACCTTTATTTAAGCTATCACCGTCTTTCATACAATCCATTCGCTTTCTTTTAGTGGTTGTAATAGAGGGATTTTACTGTACAGGGTATGTTAGACTTGAACATGTCCTAGTTATCAAAATTCGACTACTTATCTATAAGTGAATTTGAGTTAACGAAGTTCGACTGCATACAACGTATAACCTTGTACTATGTAAGCAAACTAATCTGCCGGTATCATAATCTCCATTTGTAAACTAGAACTGATATACAATATATCAATTTTGCCATAAGTAACCACAACACTATGTGCAGCTTATATTTATAGAGCTGTAACATGCATGGGTACCTTATACTTTCAAAGCCAACGCGTGTGTACTCGGAGTTTTGTTGTTTTAACCCTTTACTCGATAGCCTTTTTCTTAAATCTAACCGATGGTAGCTTAAAGCAGGCTAAAGCTAGTCTTTCTAGAAAGATGATGTGCTTCGAAAGGTTATCATTTGAATTCATTTCATGTTCATTCAAATGAGTTTTAACAGTTTTCATTTTTCACCGAAACCAGGGTCTTTGACGTTTCCTTGGTTTCGGCGAAAATGAAAAATGTTAAAAATCAATTATATGAACATGAAATAATGAAAGTTCGAAACGTCTTTGCTGTTTGCAACAGTCAACCCACGATTTCCCCCCAAAGAAATGCCCTTTAACGCATTCATATTATACTCCAACTGAAGAAACTAGTTATACTTCATACAGTCATGTGTATATGTATGTACCATAAGGAATACTTTCTTTATCCTATCAGATTGTGGCTTAAAGCAGGTTACAAGTAAAGCAGAATATGCCTTAAGACGCATCCTGCTATCCTTTCAACCTGCTTAAAGAGGTCATCGAATCTTCAAAACTAGAAACAGTCGCTTAAGTAATGGTTTAAATCAATCATGTTTCTATTCCAACGTTAAACCGTGGCTAGATCTATGCCATGTTTAAACTTAGACAAATGGGTATTCGACTTCAGCGAGATCGAAACAATGGGATTCAACTACATTTATACCTGTACTGGTTAAATTTCAAGATACTAAAGTTCTGCTGTGCTTTCATATTTTCCAGGTAGTGAAATGCCACCAGTGAAGCCGGACACTCTGCGATTGTTCAGTATGCGACTGTGTCCGTACGCGCAGAGAGCCGTCATAGTTCTGGCCCACAAGAACATACCGTACGTTATTTTTTGGTACATTTTAAACGCAAATGAAGCGCAAACACATTGCAATGAAACGTAGAACAGCCAATTTGTTGACAATGCTGACTTATTTTTAGCTGAGTGGCAAACAGTTTGGAGCCTGATCAGACGCCGGGTTACCCGATCTGGCTCCTAGTTGTTTGCAGTCGAAGTAATGATTTTAGAGCAAACGCGTTTATTGGAAAAGAATAACGTTTTCTTCACTGCATTTACGTCACACTGTGCATGCACTGTTTTCAAATATTATATGAATCGACATCTAAATCAGTCAATGTGACTAACATCACTAAGCTTCTAACCGCTGTGAGTTCGATTCCCAGTAGGGTCGTTCGGATGTTTCATGTGGGGAAGCCTTCCAGCTGGCTTGCGGAAGGTCGGTGGTTCTACCCAGTTGCCGATTTGTGCCTGAAACAGTGCATAAAGGGCTTCTGGGGTCTTCCTCCACCTGTAATTAGCTGGACGTCGCGATATGACTGAAATACTGCTTTCGCATTTACTTATTTCATCATGTGCAAGGGCGTGAGAGTTCTTATATGGTTTTGGTATTTTATGTCTGAATGTGTTTTTCGTCTGCGGTAAATACATATTAGGTCCTGGTCGTATGAAATACAAACCACAATGCAATAAACTATACTATTCCAAACTTCCAACGCAACACCCCGGATATTCCCATTACTTCCAATGTTAAACATGTATTAAGTTAGTCTGGTCAATTCTGTAATGTGTGCATATCCTGAATAGATTACTTCTTCAATTCATAGAGTGGTCAATGGACAATGCTTTTGGTAAACAAAAACAAAATTAATTGGCCTTTGGTCCCAAAAATATGGAATTTTGTGAAAACAAGTTTTCAGAAAATCTCATTCCAATACATTTTCAATGGGGAATGTTAACCAGATACGTTTGGAAAGATGATTGTTATTCGTCAGAAGTGTCAAAGAAAATTCGTTGCCAATATTAACAACTTTGAGGACAGTACATCAATTTAAAAACACAAATAAAAACATTTAAAAATGTTTGTGTCAACTTTTCCATCGCCGATTTAAAACACCCTCTCTGATATGAAAATAGAAGGGAACTCGGAGGTGTTGCTTTGGCAATTTGGCCTAGTATATAGACAAACATGTTTTATTTTACCAAGAAAACTTATTTTAACCCATTACCCCATAAATACGCCTTTTTACACCTTTAATTAATTCCTCTACTGAAGAAAATAGTTCCGATTTATACTGTCACAAATAAAAATCCTAAGAAATATTTCCATAATATAGCAGATAATAGCTTAAAGAATGCTGAAAGTAAAGCAGAATGTGCCTTAAGGCACATTCTGCTTTACTTTCAACCTACTTTAAGTAGTCACATATCTTCAATACTAGAAACATGCTATGGGGTAATGGGTTAAGAGGGGCAAGTAGGTTAGGGTTTATTTTCCAAATGTAGTCATGAATGGGTTTTCTTATTTTGTCTTACTTTCCTTTTCCAGTCACGAGACAGTCAACATTAATTTAGCCAAGAAGCCAGAGTGGTTTTTAGAGCTTACCCCTCTTGGAAAAGTACCTACGATTCAGAAGAACGACACCATTGTGTATGAATCCATGGTCGTCTGCGAGTACCTTGACGAGGCGTATCCCGGTGAAAAAGTAGTTCCTTCTGACCCATATCAAAAGGCAAAAGACAAAATGTTTCTAGAACGCAATTCCAAGGTACTTTGAACGTTTATACTTCATATGCACCGTTCGACAATTGTATGGGCTCTTTAACGCCGATTAGATCCATTTCAAGTCATAACGTTCAGTTCTTCTTGTTACGTTCCTGTCAGCTATATAGAATAAACTTTGGCGCTTTTCATAAGTGTCATGAAAATGGCAGCATTATATAACACAACTGTAGTGAATTACCATGTATTATGATAAGCACATTCAACATTGAACACTAGCGTCTGGTAAACTTTTCATTTGCTAACAGTGCGTAAATGTGTAAAACCAGTGTAGAGTATACCTAGGCGAACGTTGTAGAGCTCTTCAGGAGCCCTTTGATCAGGGTATTAATTGTTTGTAATTTTGCACAGTTTTGTTAAAATGAACTCTAAATATTTTGAAATGTACTAGACCTAATTGGAAACTGGTATTATCCATTTGAGTAAATAAGTTTATACGTTTATACAGATTGTCCTTATCTAATTCGGGTATGAACTTCGTCGAGAAGACTTTATTATTTACCGCTTAAAAAAATCTAAAAAGCAAATCATTTGCCAAAAATGTAGAAAATGCCTTTTTCGTTTGAAAATGTTGACCTTTTTTTTTTATCTGAGTGGCAAACTGGCTGTGGCCTGATCAAAGATCGGACCGGTTAACCAGTGTCTGGCTAAAAACTTTTTGTTACATTCAGTATACAGTAGAACCTCCCTATAACGACCATTAAATTTTGCTAAATATTATGTATTTAAGGCAGGTGACTGCTTAAAGCAAGGTATCAGTGAAACAGAAAGCTCCTTTAGGAGCTTTCTGTGTCACTGTCACCTTGCTTTAAGCTGCCACCTGTCTTTATCCAATCAGTAAGCCTTCGTTTTAGCGGTCGTAATAGAGAGGTTCTACTGTACTTGTTTTAGCACAAACGCGTTCATTGAGAAAATATAACATATTTTCGACGGCCATTTAGTAACAACCACAATGCTGAACAAATATGGACAATATATTGGATAAAAGGGATTTAATATGCATTGATTATAAACAGTGTGAAACCATTTAAATATTTCCATGCTGGATAAGTGAGATTCACCTCAGAAACCTAAGATTAAAGGAATCTAATTTCTAAACGAGTAAACTAAGTAGAGACAACATAGGTTTTAATGGAGGCGAAAGGAGAAAACGTTGACAATACGTGATTTACCCACCCTTATCTGAAGCCCTATTATTGTTGTGCATTTATTTGATGTACAGTATCTTTTAAGGAACTATAAAGTAAGGAGTAAACACTATTACCGCTCCTTATCCAGAACTAAAGCGATGCTAAAAACTCCCGGAGGAGCTTTCTGAATGGCATTTGCATGTATACTCAGTTGCTTCCTTATTTAAATCAAATGATAATACACATGTATTACTTTTGAATGGTGTTATATCCTAATGCAGGTCATTTCCAATTTTTATGGTCTTGCCGGAGCAAAAGATGAGACTGCAAAAAGTGAAAAAAGACAAGCCTTACTGAAAGGATTCCAGGAGATAGAAGATGAGCTGAAATTGAGACAATCCAAATTCTTTGGAGGTACTTTTACATTTGTGTATGTTACTTGGATAACGTGTAATCAGGGAATACGTGGAATCAACGAAAATTCAGGAATTTACACGAAAACCCTAAATCTCCCAGGGAAAAGGCGTAATTTTGGAGCTTTTCGTTGATTTTTTATAACTTGATATTTGGCAGTTACTTTTGGATAAAGTACATGCAAGTACCACGCTATCAAATATTTTGTTAACCTTATTAACAAGACAGATGTCTTGGGTTTTTAATTCTCCTGGCTTATATGAACACTGTTCACTTATTTTTTTCCACTTGTGCGAGAAACTTTGTATAAACGTTCATAAGACCATGATATTTCAAGAAAGCATGAGAAATGTCATGATTTTACAAATCTATTTTTTTTATGAAAAATGGACATTTCATCAATATCCTGATGTATACGCCCAGTGATTACGCGTAATCCCTAAATAGTTCAGGGATTACGCGCAACCCCTGGTTACACGTTATCCCGATAACATATACATAGGGTCACATAATTATACTCCTTCAAAAACGCCCAAACATGGTTGCAATGTACAAACCGGTTTGTCCGCCTGAAATCTGGAATGAAGCCAAGATTCTATCATTCTAAGAGAGGCGCCCAGTCATTGACCAAACTATAACAGATTATTCTATCGTTTCAAATCTAACTGTGTGTTGTTGAGTTTTAAATAAGTCCATATTCCAACATTTTAACCTTATTTACGCATGTTTCTGTTAAAGACAGTGCTCATATTAATTTAGAGAACACTTTTCCACTGATCAGGGTCTGCACTGTTCGTCACATTGAATACATTGACAAATTAAACTCAAAACAGATAATATTTTACCAAACATCCAACCCATGGATCTCTTACACAATAAATTTCAAAATGACATGCAATGTAGACCCTTATCGGTGTGTTCTTGAATAAGCCCACTGATCTTGGTCTACACTAGTCTACATGTTTTTCAATAGACCAAATGTACTCGATACAGATACACTATTTGTGCAGGAAATGTATACTCGATGCTAGAGTTGATTGTGTTTAAGCCTATTCCGGTTCTATTGTATAGTGCTCCCTCTCAACAATGGCCCTCCGAACAACGATTTCCTCCTCAGAACGACTGTTGTCCAACATTTTCACGTCTGCAATATCATCTGCTTAAAACTGTCGTTTGTTGTTTTCTAAAAGTCAGACATTGGATATTTTGACAGAAAAAAACAACATAATGACAAATGACGAACAACTTGAATCCAAATCTGACGCCTCGTAATCGCAAATGTAAGACAATTTCCCTCCCTAAAACAACACCCTCCGAACAATACACACACAAGTTTTGTCTCCCAGTGGGTGTTGTTGTAGAGAGGGAGCACTTTTTAGCAATTTTTAGCATATTTAAATGTATATATCTTTTCAGGTGCCAAGCCTATGTTGATTGACTTCGCCATCTGGCCACACATGGAGAGGCTAGTCGTGTTGGGGGATGTATATCCAGATATAGTCATTACCAAGGACAATTTCCCCAAGCTTGCAAAGTGGATAGAGGCTATAACCTCGGTACCCGCTGTAAAAAGCTCAATGAGAACACATGCAAACCACTTAGGCTTCTTCAAGTCCTATCATGACAAGGCCACTAACTATGACATTGGTCTCGAAGAGTAATGTTTGGACTCACACTAAACACGAGAATACAATATACATGTCTAATCAATACCACAGGGGTCTATACTGCTTTTTAGTTTCTACACACTATATATATAGTGTGTAGAACTAGAAACTATAGAAAGCGGTATAGACCCCTGTGCTCAACATGACAGCAATCTAAACCATTTTCTTCATAGAAACGCATTTTTTACATTTAAAGTTAACCCTTCCATTATCAAAGACACCAGAAGGCGTGTTTGTAAACAGTTTGGATCCTGATCAGACGCCGCGTAACGCGGCGTCTGATCAGGATCCAAACTGTTTGACACTCGTTCTGAAATTTCTTCGGTCATACTTCCTTCAAATTTAACTTTGAAACGGTATTGCAGACAATAATATTGAAGCAGACGACAATATGGCGGTGAAGGGGTAGAACCTCACGATAAATTTGATAATAAACTAATGGGTTAAACGCCTTCCTCGCAAAACGGCCTTTAGTTTAATTTATCATGTCCAAGAAAAAGGTAATTTGCTGCTATTTTGTAACAGATAGACTAAAGGTCAAGCAGTAACCTACATTATCCCTTTCACTGACATGACGTCATAATTTTTAAACAATAATTTATTGTCGTCTGCTTTTATTGTTCAATCTTTAATTGTAGGTTTTTTGACCCAATAAATATTGAAATGAGTGTTAAAGAGTTTGGAATATGATCTTACGCCGCTTTACGCGGCACCTGGTCAGGTTAAAACTTTGCTCCATTCTACATGTACCCATTCCAAAAGCGTCATACCTAATAAAAGTAGCATGTTTCTAACTTTATTCTGAACAAAGGTGACCACTAAAAGAAGGTTGAAAGTAAAACATAATGTGCCTTAAGGTGCAGTCTGTTCTAATTTCTGCCTTCTTTAAGCTACAGTATGCTTGGAAATATTAAGCCACATGCCTTTCATTGACGGATTTTTTTCACAGCGTTGTTAATCGTACCAGATCTACCACGGTGAATTTGTTCTTTGTCTAAAGAGAGGAATCTATGTGTCATGTTATAATAAGGTCTAGTCCACTTTTGACTATTTAGAGTTTATATTAAAATGGCAAACAGACTGCTTTGGGAGACCTCTGATTTTGGTATAAACTGTTTGCATAGTACAAATGCGTGTACTTGGAATGTTAAAAGACGACTAAACTCGTCGGTCGCTATGGTTGAATGTGTTAACGTTTGTTGTGTATGTCATAGTCATGTATTAGGCAGTAGGCACTTTACCTCCAATTTATTGTAAACAGCAAATGTTATCAATTGTTAATAAAAAATATTATCTGAACTGAGTTGATGTCAATTTTAAGCAATTGCTTAAATGTTTGAAAACAATGAACACCGGGGATGATTATAGCGTCACCAAAACATGCAAGCTCGTAAGACCATCATCAGACAAAATGTATAAAGGTGCATTGGTGGTAGACTAGCTACTTGTCTGATAGATAAGATAGTATTTATTATGTATTCAGTTTTCAATATGTGCCACTATTCTTGCATCAGGGTCCTTTATTGGCATTTACCATATTATTATTATTATTATTATTATTATTATTATTGTTATTATTGTTATTATACCAGGTTTATATAATGCTCTTTTCACACAGGGGATGTGCGTTCAAAAGCGCTTCACATGAAATTACATAAATGTACGTACAAAGCGAGAAAAGACAAACAACTACAATTAGATCTAAAATAAACATGAATAAACAAACAAAAGATACAAAAGACAGCCCTACCCCACCCCACCCCCCCCCCCCCCCACACCCAAAAAAAGCAACCGGCGAACACAATGCCTCCATCAATCAGCAATAAACCGACCGGCTGCATTGCCGATCGATAGTAATAATCATAGATATAGAACGTCCAGTGCAGGCCGCCTAATGCAATAGAACAAATAATTAAAAGATCAATGGCATGATTAAAAAGAGTTATTTTTTTAATTGTTTTTGTCACATACCATTCATACCACAGGGACACGACACGATTGCATTTTGAGAGAAAAAATTGTATACGTTCCATAGATATACGTTTTTGACACCGATCAAGGCTGATTTCTTCTCAAATTATTGCCGTACCCACAACAAATTCGAATGTTTACATCACAGGGACCCGGTGAGAGACAAATATTGTCAAAAGGTATATATAGAGTCTCTATCTATATATACCTTCTGACAATTTTTTTCGCTCAAAAATCAATCGTGTCGGGTCCCTGTGGTGAAAAACGTGTATGGGACTGTATGCCTGTCATGCTCGATATTACCGCCTAAACAAGCGTAAAGTAGTGGTCAATGCTGTGTCGGCTATGAACGAACCCCTGTCCCGTTTTCAGAAAATCGGTGATTTCAGTGAGTAGACGCAGTTACTGTTGAAAGAGCATGCTTACAGTTGGCTATATATTATGTTTTTATGGAAGGGTATTATATTAGCTAGACAGAAATGCAAAAAGGGCGTCGTTTCATGAATTGTTATTCGTTATATGCCCGGTTTTGTCTAGATAGGGTGAGAATATACTGACGATCAGTTGTACCCCTTGTCTCTATATATACCTTCTGACAATTTTTTCTCTAAATAGTCAATCGTGTCGGGTCCCTGTGATTCATACCATACCTTATACATATCATTAAAGCCTAAATTAGGCAAATGCTGAGAAGTAAACATACATCACTGGCCAGAGTAGAAATCGCATTTTACTAGTCTGATAAATCTGTGCCGGATCCTGTGGTAGAAATAAGGCAAAAGTGGCACATATTGAAAACTGAATACATAACACATTTATCAGTTCTGTAATTCAGGCTAGGAAAAGACAAGTCTATATCCATGGGGAAAAAGGAAGGAAACAATAATTTAGGACTGAAGCCAGTCTACATTGATCGGTACAGTCGGTCAGTTGCCGAGAATGGCCAATAGAGTACCGATATTGACCGGCTTAAACCAGCTTCCATGAGTGACGTAATACCTTAACCCTTATCCTGCGGTGATGTCGTCTGCTTCGAAATTGTCGTCTGCAAAGTTTGTTAAATTTAGATTTATAATTGTTTTAAGTAAAGAATCCTAAAGACGAGTGTCAAACAGTTTGTATCCAGATCAGACGCCGCGTTACGCGGCGTCTTATCTGGATCCAAACTGTTTGAAAAAATCAGCAAAGTCGCGACCAGCAGGCAAAGGGTTAACTTAACCTTTTACCCATAGCCACTGTCTTGTATTGAAGATGGGATACCACTTAAATAATAATACATGTAATAATAATAATAATTCTTTATTCAATCAGTAACTTGAATTAACAAATTCCTCGTTACTCACAACATATTTACAGATGGCCAAAGTGGCCAAACAAACATGCATATAATAATAATAATAATAAAAAAAAAAGTATTTCAAATGATAGTAGATCTATTTTCGAAAATTTAGAATTTGAGGTTGAACTGCTATTTTCATGAAAATAAAATATATTAAATGATCATTTTTGGGGGGTAAATGATTAGATAATAAAACACTGACTCGTATACAAATCAATCAAGGTAGTTCAGTGCAGCTTTCCTCCTATCAAAAGCTTCATAGACATACCTTGATAGATTTAGTAAGGTTTTGGAACTATTTGATTTCATCAACTCTACATACTTATAAGCACTTGGGTTTTGGTAAAAATAACGTTTTAGATATATATTTTTTCTTAAGTCAGTATACAGAGTACATACTAAAACAAAATGAAACTCATCTTCTATGTCATGCTTGTAACAAAACACACAATACATTTCCTCTCTTTCAGTTCTGCCTTCACCGTAACGCCCGGATTCAATTCTTAAATTATGGGATGATAATCTCAACTTAGCTAAAATATACATGTACTTTTTTGGTAAAAACAATAAGATAATGTTCGTGTTCAAAAGTTTCTTTGAAAAATTTGTATGTATATAAAACGTTAGACTCTTGGATAGAAGCACACCAAGACTGTTTAAATACGTCCACTACTCTGGCTTTAAAAACAACATGAAACTTACTTAAATCCACCGTATATTGACTTAGCCAAACATAGGAAAAACCATAATCATCTAAAAGTTTTTTAACATTATACATCACTTAACCAGTTGGTTTTACCCTTGTTAAGATCATCACCCATTTCACTCAACAATGTTTGAAGAATAATATTTTCACTTAGAACAAGTTTGCACCAGTACTTAATAACTCTACTATACCTATTGATATACAATGGAAACCTACCTAACTCACCGTAAATACACATGTTACGTGTAGAAGCTCTAACACCTAATAATCGCAGAATAAGAATAATGCAGATAATGCAGATTCTCAAATTGTTTACGTTTTGTGCAGCCCCACACTTCACATGAGTAATTTAAGATGGATCCTACGAAGGCATCGAAAAGCTGACAAAAAGTCTTTGGTTTAAAGCAATACTTTTTAACGTTTACAACCAATGTATTAAGGGCTTTTAATCCCTTACCTGTTAATGTATTTATATAACTGTTAAATGTGCCAGTATAACTAAAAACAACGCCTAAATAAGTAAAATCATCTACAATTTCTATTGTTTGACCTTTATATTTCCAAACATATTCCATCGGTATTCTGCCCCTATTTCTAAAAACCATTATCTTTGTTTTCTTCACATTGACCTCTAACCCCCATCTGTCACAATAACTTTCCAAATTATCTAAACTATTCTGCAATTTGCTTGGACCAGACCCCAATATCACCATATCATCCGCAAATTAAAGCAAAATAAGGTTTATTTGATCAAGAGTCAGTCCGCTACTTATTCTGTCTGAAAGAAACAGCTCAAGGTCATTAAGATAAAGAGCAAACATTATCGGTGATATTACCTCCCCTTGCTTTAAACCAATCGCACATTCGTAGAAGGATGAATAATCATCACAATGCTTAACACACATTTTAACTATTGAATACATTTCTTTAATAATCCGTAATATTTTACCCTTAATACATACCCTAAACAATTTCAGCCAAAGACCATGGTGATACACACTGTCAAATGCCTTTTTCAAATCAACAAAGGCGCAAAATAATTTCCCCTTATTACGCAATATTTTTTGAATTGTTGCATTCAATACAAATATAGCGTCTGTTGTTGAGCGGCCCTTTCTAAACCCAAATTGGGCGTCTGTCAGAATATCATTGTTTTCAGCCCAAGATGAAATGCGATTGTTTAAAACGCCTGTGAAAATCTTTGAGAAACAGCTCACCAACGAAATGCCCCTGTAGTTATTAACGTTACTTTTATCACCCTTCTTAAAAAACGGTACAATAATACCCTCACACCATTTCTCTGGGAAAACACCCGAGTCAAATATACAATTAAATATGTCAACTAAATGAGCAGACAGAATATCAAAAGATTCCAAAAAATACTCGTTAATAAGTTGATCACCGGCATATGCCTTGTTCCTTTTCAATTTTCTAACAACAGCTTCAATTTCAGATTGTGTACTCGGAGAATCAAGCTCCTCAAAAGACACATTTTGTGAATCAAAATCAATATTCACAAAGAAATCTTCTGAATCACTATCATGTGGATTTGGCAAATCATCATTTAGTTTCGAAAAGTATTCAAAAAATTCATCTAGCGATATGTCCCGTGCACTGCTTTCATAATTTCGCTTACTAAAATGCATCCAAAAGTCCCTCGGCGTTCTATGTCTTAATCTTTCGACCTCTGCCATTTTATTAAGCTCAAAACGTCTTTTCTTTTTTTTAATCAAGTTCTTGTATATCTTTTTCTTATCCAACATTGATATTCTGTTTGCATCATTCTTACATTTATCAAAAACATGCAAATATTGTTGATAAATACGCTTAGCTTCTAAACATTCACTATCAAACCAGTCTGCCTTTTTAATAAAGGACTTTATATAACTATTCGATCGAGATTTATACATGCGTTTTAAAAACAATGGACTAGCTACTTCATTCAATATCTGTGTAAAGTCATTAATGCCTTTATTAACACTCTCTTTGCCATTTAACACCATGTCATCAGTAATTCTATTTAATACAGGTAACTGTGCAATAAGTCGACGCCTAAAGTCGTCTTTCAAATCCGGGTCCCATTTAACAAAATTAAACACATTTCCCTTTCCAACACATTCATTATTTAGCGCCGTATTACACCTTAACCCAAAACACACTTAAAGCAGGTTGAAAGTAAAGCAGAATGCGCCTAACAGCACATTCTGCTTTTCGTTCAACCTGTGTTAGCTACCATCCGCTAGAATAGAACACTTTATCATGATACATAGTTATGACTGTATAAATTGGAACTATTTCTTCAGTCGAAAAATGAATTAAAGGCTAAAAAGACTATGGAGTAATGGGTGAAGAGAAATATATAATCAGTAAGCACTGACACTGAGACTACTTGATGGTGTCAACTACATGATGCAGCTATAGAAGAGAAAAGGTTGTTCTTTCCCAATAAACGTGTTTATGTTTAAACTATTCTGTCCCTTGCAAACAGTTTCATGACGTCATAACCCGTTTAAAACACAATCATGCACTGTCACAATATCGTTTGCTCAACCCATTACCCCATAGATACATCTTTTTACGCTTTTGATTTATACCTCAACTGAAAATAATAATTCCTATTTATACAGTCATGAATTATGCACCACAATAAATAGTTTCATATCCTAGCACATGGTATCTTAAAACAGGCTGAAAGTGAAGCAGAACTAAGGCACGAATTAATGATACCACTCAATATGATATTCAATAAATCTCTATCAGAGAAAAAAGTTCCAAAAGAATGGAAAGATGCAAGAATCACTGCTATTTACAAAAAGGGAAATAAATCACTGGCCGGTAAGCCTAACTTCTGTTATAGGTAAAGTAATGGAAAGGCTAGTTAGGGGCCACCTTATAGAACACTTTAGGATAAACAAACTATTTACTGATAAGCAGTATGGCTTTATATCCGGAAGATCAACTTCCCTACAATTAATTAAGGTGCTGGACGAATGGACTGAGGCCTTAGACCGAGGTGAGGGAATTGACTGTATATATATGGACTACCAAAAGGCGTTTGATACTGTCCCCCATAATAGACTGCTAAAAAAACTAGAAGCATATAAAGTCAATGCAGATGTCATCAAGTGGATTGAAGACTTCTTAACTGACAGAAGACAACAGGTCACAATAAATGATCAAACCTCTAACTGGCAAACAGTCACATCAGGTATACCCCAAGGGCCCGTCATTGGTCCCGTACTGTTTGTCATATTCATAAACGACTTACCCGACCTAGTCAACTCGACAGTATTCCTATTTGCAGACGACACTAAAATTTATAAGGAAATTAAGGAAGATATAGATAGAGAGATACTACAGGAGGACATGGAAAGCCTCACAAACTGGAGTAATAAATGGCTCCTCAAATTCCATCCAGAGAAATGCAAGTTCCTACATGTAGGGAAACACGAACCACAAAGAAGTTTTACATATAAATTAATGAACAATGATCTGGATCGCATAACCCAAGAAAAAGACATAGGAATCATAGTTGATAATAAGTTAAGTTTTGAACATCACATCTGTGAAAAAGTAAAGAAAGCAAATTCAATGGCAGCAATTATAAGAAGAACCTTCTACAATTTAGATCAAAACAATTTCCTACCACTTTATAAAGCCCTTGTCAGATCTCATCTAGACTATGCTAGCTCGGTATGGAATCCACATAAAGAAAGATTCAATGAACAAATAGAAGGCGTCCAACGTAGAGCCACAAAACAACTCCCAAATTTTAGCGAGTTAAACTATGAGGATAGACTTAAAAACCCCAATCTTCCAACCTTAAAATATCGTAGATACAGAGGGGATATGATAGAAACGTACAAAATAATAAGTCAGGTATACGACCCGAAGTGGCAGGTTTTCTAAAAATGAGAAAAGATAACGCATTGAGAGATTGGGGTAGGGGTAACTCAAAATTACTCTTCTCACAAAGACCTAGGTTAGATGTAAGAAAATATAGTTTTACAGTGAGAGTAGCAAACACCTGGAATAGCCTACCAGAACATGTCATCTCAGCTAAAAATGTAAACACTTTCAAAAATAGGCTAGACAAATGTTGGGAAAATCAAGAGGTCTTTTATAATTATAAAAGTGATTTAGATTGCACAAGTAATGCAGGAACCGGAAGCACCAGTGCAAGCCAAGAAAAAGAGTCTGACGAAGAGGACCCACCAGGACCTGTGTCGGAAAACAACGCTAAGTAACGCTAAGTAAGAATGCGCCTTAACCCTTTCCCTTATAGAAGCGACTTTTAGCACATTCATTTTATTCATCCGCCAAAGAAAATAGTACCATTTTATACTGTCATGAATATGTACTATAAGAAATAGTTTCTATATACTAGCAGATATTCTGCTTTACTTTCAGCCTGCTTTAATAGGTCACATATCTTAACTACTGGAAACAGGCTATGGGTTAAAGGGTTAAAGAGACTCGCAACCAGATATAGCAATAAAAAAGTAATTTGTAAGTAAATATGTGACAAACGCTTATATGAACGGGTAAGAATTAGTTTAGGGTAAGAAATTCTTTTTAAAAAATGCATTTCAATAAAAAAAATATTGAGCTCTGGTGAGAATCGAACCCGTGACCCGGCATGGGCGGACATAAGTCAAAATGATGAAATCGCTGGACACACTGGACCACGGAACTATCCATATATCTGGGATCGATTTAACGTATTTCAGTGGGAAGCGATGAAGAGTACATACAACTGCATAATTCGGCTCGGGTTTATGTCTTAGCCCGTGATCAATTTCTATAGGAACTGTAGACGCTATGGATAAAACGATGGAAAATATCTATAAAACTGAGATTTGAAGACATTTCTAGAGGGTGTTTTTAGACTGGTCATATTTTTCCAATGCCAGATGCACGATAATGCTACCCTTTTGGTTATATTTGAGTATTTTATTTTATTTTTGCAAAGGCATCATCTGGTTTGCGCTGAAAGGTGATTCTATGGGGGGGAAAGGGTTATGTTTTAGGGAATTTGACTGTAGAAAATATTGATATGATGGGCATACAGTTTTGACCACCTGCGACGTCTGACCAGGGTCCAAACTGTTTGTAACAGGGCTACCATTTCTCCGGATTTTTCCTAAATCTTCGGATTTTTTTTTTCTAGTTCATGGTAGCCTAAAGCAGGCTGAAAGTAAAGCAGAATGCGCCTTAAGGCGCATTCTGCTTTACTTCCATCCTGCTTTAAGCAGCCACATGTCAACAAAACTAGAAACAGGCGATGGGGTAAAGGTAAGATTCGTAAAATCGCACTTGAAAAAGGCAAATTTGGAAATCTAAGGATTTTTTATGTCAACTTATGGCAGCCATGTTGTAAATGCCAATGAAGTCGAGCCGGGCAGTGAAGGAATGAGTGAAGAAAGTTCTCTTCTTTTCGATAATACCTCTCTACAACGATAACCAATGGAATACTAAAAACGTGTGCGTTGTTCGGAGGGGGTCGCTATATAAAGAGGGAATCGGCTTACATTTGCGTAACGCGGCGTCTGATCTGTATTCAAACTGTTTGTCACTCGTCATTAAGTTGTTTCTGTCAAAATGTCCATTAATGTAACTTTGAGAAAAAACGCAGACGACAATTGTAAGTAGACGATATTGCAGCAGTAAAAGGATTAGACATAATTGTCCTGTTTAGGGAACTGTGGCAAGGGTCGTTTTAAGGAGGGAGCGTTGTTTGGAGGGCCGTTGTAGAGAGGGAGTACTGTAATGTCAAAAAAATATGGTTTGATCTGGGTGAAAACTGGTACACAAAATGCAGGGGCAGATATCGTGATGAAGAAGTTGATAGGCTTCACGGTGTGGCTTGACAACTCAGTGCTTAGAGTGTTGGCATAGTACGCCATATACATTTGGTTATAGTATACAGTTACTTCATGTGTGTTTGAAGAACAGGATACAGCTATTTCATGTGTGTTTGGGGAACAGTCAAAACTATTGGTCCGAGGTATCGGGGAAGACTTTCGAACTGTTGCCCGAGGCCGGCCTCGGGCAACAGTTCGAAATGTCTTCCCTGATAACGAGGGACAATTGTTTTGACTGTTCTCCTAACATACATGAAATAACTGTTTTATTATCTAATACTTTCTATAACTAGATTTTCAAAAAGAACTAATCTAAGCCAAAATAAAAATGAAATAAACTTTTATTAGTCATTTTGAGTTTTTGACAGACGTCTGATGAATTGTACGCGGTTGCAGGTTTACACACATAATGCAATGTTCGGATCCGTTTTGTTTTTGGTATAAATGGTAGCGGCTAAATTTCATGTGTATCTAATGAACTCGTCTCATTCATAACAGTATTGTTATAAATGATAATAAAGCATGAAATATTGACTGTTCCCTCAGTACCTATGAAACAAATGTATACTGTTTCATTACAAAACACTGCGGCAATGACCTCTAAATGACCTTAAATTTAAAACTTCTACGCGTCTTTTTCGCACTTGAAACAATTCGTCTTAGATGGCTAGGGGAACAGTTAAAACTGTTTCCATCCGAATTAGGAAATGTCAGAATAACCGTCAAAACTAACGAATTGTAAGTTATATAGAGCATTAGGTAATAATCCCAGTTGAGTCACAACTGTTTCACCATGTAACACAATGACTATTAGATATTGCAAACAGTGTACATACCAACGTTTATTACTACACTGATTTATATTAGCTATGGTATACGTGGTCTCTGCTTACTAGGATTGAAATACATGCCCCAAGTCCGTTCCCACTTAGTGAGACTACCAAGGTTTTTTTGTAGAAAGTCACAATCGTGTTTGTTGTTTTGTCTGAAGCTAGTCTTTCTATGAGGAAATACTACCATAGACATGGAATAAATAATACAAAACCAAAGTTCAATGTATACTTTTGTTTTATCTTTCTCTTATCTATTATCATTTAATTTGACATATGTAACACTCTACTAATACTGTTTTTCCCTGACAACGCACCCCCAATTACAATCAGTCTTGATTGTTCGGGAGTATATGTATACTGTTGATGTTGATGTTGATGTTTTCATTTGAAATAGAATTTATCACATAAACGTGCAAAATATAGAGGGCCGTAAAAATCGTATGGCCCACTGGGCATATATTTTATACTAATTTTCGAATCGCCAAAATAATGTACTACTACGCCGACTGTAATTCAGTTAAGAGAATCTAGACAAACAATATTACATAGATCACCACTAGGTATTGAAACATTTCGAAGTGTCCTAGAAACATTATCCCTAGCAGTCTCGCAAACTCAGGCTGCAAATCAGGCTAAACTTAATACTACGTAGACTTAACAGTGACTCAGACTGTTTTTCAAATTTAGACGTTACAATGATAATGACGTCATGTTACGTCTTGACGTTATTTTGAAAACGAAACTAGATTCTTAATGTCAAATGATCATTTTTAGTCAATTAGAACAACTTTAATTTAAATATTAATTTAAAATTTGAATATGGTATCAGAGAAGTCTTTTCACAACGTAATGGTGTTGATTTTCTTTACGTTTATATGATTGGTGTTTTTATCTACGGATGAATAAAACCGAATAACACCTATGACGAATCGTTTACCTAAGAGCCGAGGGCAAAAGTGAAAGTAAGACCGTTCGGATTTTCGTGTAATTTGGTGTTTATGCGATAAATAGGATATTAAATTCGTGTTTTTTCAGTAATAAATTTATTGAACTCGTTGGATAAAAATGATATGTTGCTCGCCAAGGCTCGCAAAATATCATTTTTATCCAACTCGTTCAATAAATTCATTACTGAAAAAACACTCATTCAATATCCTCTATTTATTGAAGCGGGTTCTTCAAAAAGGACAAAAGAAGAAAAATCAAATCCTAATCTGACACATCTTTTAGAAATAGCCGTAGAGCCAAAAATTGTACACCAATATTTCTTTATGCTTTTCTGTGTATAACCGGGAAAAGCAGTGGATTATCACTTGATAATCCCACTGCAACAAGCAGTGGGATTATCGTCGCGCGTGCTTCTTTTATGAATTTTCCCCGTAGGGCCCCCCAAGAATTGTAGTCAATCGTGTCTTGCCGTTCAATTCCGGCAGCCCGATTTGTCGCGAACCACTCAACGGAAGAACACGAATCCAAGATCGGAAGTAACGACGCAATTTCGATGACGTCAAATCAATAAATCAGTGACGTCATCGTATGGAAAACTGTTTCGAAAATGTGTTCGATATGTATTAGTTATAGTTCATTTTTTGAAAATTATGCAATATAACCTGGAGCGACCGTAGGGAGCGAACAGGTTATGTTGTATAATTTTCAACAAATGAACTATAACTGATTTACCGTTTGCCTCAAATATGGCACGTAGGCTAGTGTATGGCAGTTACCGTTCAACCTACTTTACCTATACTAAGTTATCGCTCAACCCAAATTACAACTCGACCTAGTTTGTCAGCCAATGAAAGGGATTTATTTCGGAGGGCGGTGCTTTGTATTTGCGGAAGCCGGCGAGTTCACTTTTACACATGACGTCACACGAAAGAACTAGAAAATCGACCGGGAACCGTGTACGCGTGTAGGGCTCGCTGTAGGTATTTCCATTTAGAAACAAAACCAAGCATGAACGAGTCACCCAAATGGAAATGGAAATACCAAGTATTGAGCAGCACCCGATTGACCAAGATTCGAGTCCTTTAACCCACTAATGAAGCCAAGCAATAATTATTGTTTTAAAGTCAGTTTAGAAAAACAGCAACAAAAAAACACAAATTATAGGGTGAAAACATCCTAAGTCAAAGCACTCTTGGTTTTTAAATGACATTCACCTGGAATGTGTTGATTCATCATACTATTAATGGCAAATATGCCTATGCCATTTTTGTAATTGGAGATAGATACGATGTGGTTCTACAATGTTTGCTGTGGCCACACGTAAATGACGAGTGTACTCCTCACATAGGGTTCAATGAGTTAATGCAGGACATGATTAATGCAGAAAGGTAAATTTAGAGCGTTTCATATTATTTTCATTATGCACTAAGTGCCACTAACTATAGTCTCCTGTCTACAGAAATATTTGATTTATTCGGGCCTCTTCATTGAAAGGCCGCAGTACATAGGTTATACTGTAATTCCCAGCTGAGCGGTTGCTGTATGACGCAATGATGCGCTACGCTCCTCCCTAGCACGCGGTGGCCTTGACCGGTTCATGACTTGTTTATTTTCTGTGCCATACCCAAGTACAAAATTGAACGAATATGCGATATATTTGTTCATTTCTCGCTGAAATGGAGCCCTTTCATTGGCTGGCAATCTAGGGCAAACGGTAAATACTTGGGGCAGGCCCCAGCTCAACACGGGATAAATAGTGTACTTTCGCTTTCACAATTGTCGAACAATTTCGTTTAAAAGTGGCATATGCATAAATAAATAGAATAACTGTATTTGTTCAGTACAAGATCGAATTTAATCCATTTCGTGAACATAAGACTGTTATCTTTTCACTCATGGCTTCGCCACTCGTGAAAATATAGATTCTAACAGTCTGATGTTCACTGAATTGATTAAATTTCTATCTTATACTACAAAAAACCAGTTATCCTCTATATAATCTTTTTTCTCTATTCTCCAAACCAAATTAAATAGCTCTTCAAAACAAAATCCTGACAGAGTGTTTGAATTTACTTTGAAAATTTCACAAATTCATGAGTTTGATACATTCTTAAGTACCGCGTGAAACCCTTCGCCTTCGGTCGGTATTTTATACCCCACCTCTGGACTGAAGAAACAACATGGCGGCCAGTTTGCCTGGACATCTGCGAGTGGAAGCTCTATCGCACGGACAGAAAGTATGCCGGCTGTACAAAAAAAGTTGCAGAACAATACAGGCCAGAATGGGCAAAAACTTGTAAGAACAACAGGTTTATGCATGATATAAATGCTTAAATTTTCTGAAACTTTCAAGTTTTCTATTCCCTAATTTCAATGAGATTTGAATGTCAAAGTCGAACACAAACACCCTGTGACAGACTCATAGATGCCTGATGGTACAAGATGTGCACCCCTAATTTAACTGTTGGTACTTTCTCACAAAAATCAAGGACCAATGGGGATCCACAAAGCTTTAGAAAGTAATGGATCAAAAAGATGACATTGACCTTTTTTTAGTTTTTGTTTGTTTGCTTTCGAGCTGCTAAGTAGATCTAGCTCCAGGGGTAAAAAATTCCGAAATGTGTTACTCGTCCTGCATAAAAGACAATGAAGGCAATCAAAAAATTGCACTTGCCCTGCACATTAGATAAAGTTGGGGGGAAAAGGATGCAAGACTAGTGGAATCGTGTAAAAGCCTTTATAGGATTCTAAGTAGCATCCCCAGTCATTTTTTTAAACTTCACCAATTGTAACAGATGTAGTTTTAAATGAAAGGTCTTGTTGATACCTTTGTAAAAGAGTTTAAATTATTAAGATATCTCTTCTAGAAAAAAAGTTACAGCAATTTTAAATTACCTAAAACCGGTGATTTTTAGGAAAAATTTACCCCCATTTCATAGGCATATATCCGCGTCGCGACGGAACCAAAATAAGATACCTCTTTTTAAAAATTGCTGTAACTTTTTTATTTTTCAAGATATCTTGATGAAATTTGAAAATATGTTGTATTATTTCTTGCAGAAGCCATTTATGCATTTTTATTTGTTGTACTTTTATCGTATGACAAGTTTTTTTTAATAGAATTCCATTAAAATTCATGAAAATTTTAATTCTTTAATGTTGGTGTTGGACAAAAATATATTTTTATTTATTATTAAGTATTTAGATCAGTTTTAAAAAGATGACTTGTATTTTTAATTGTATATTATTGATTAATCAGCCACTAAGATTTATAAAAAATAGTTAAATGGAGTGAAATAAACATTCGTTTAAAAGAAAACTAAATCTTAAAATTGATCATGAAGCTGAATTTTAGCAGATATATATAAGCTTCATGGACTCTTTCATCACATAATGACATATATACTGATGACTATAATGTTTCTATTTTGAGATCAGAAACTATAAGAAAACAAACCAATTACTTTTATTAGTAGTTTGTGTATGAAGTTACAGTTTATAGATCTTGATCTAGATTCCAATTATGTATTAAAGTTTCATTTAAAAATTTCTGAAATATTTTGAAATTATTGTTGGAAATAAAGTTCTAGACCATACTGTAATATTAAGTCAGATCTAATGTTAGAAACTGTATGCAATGTCAAGAAATTAATTACCAAATGTAATTATAGATGTTTTGTTGTTTCTCAACTGTTAAAATGCTATTTAACTTAACATTGTATTTGTTAAGAATTTGGATCCAAATCAGTAAAAGACGGTGAAAATAACCCAGGAACAAATTGGAATTGATCAGAACTAGAACTGATTTAAAAGTAAAGTATTTCTGCAAAGCATGAATAGTCAAATAGACAAATACAGAAAACATTAATTTCATCTCTTTGAAAACATTTCATACTTTTGTAAATATTTCTTATCAAGATTAAAAGCCAAGTGAAGTAACTAGGACCTGGTACACAAATTGCAGAACTTTTACTTTTAAAAGTTTCATTTCAAATGGAAGTTGTAATCTACAAAGTAGTCAGAAGGAAAAGTGCTGAACGTTTGGTACATGTTTTGAAGGTGAAAAAGAGTTAATTATTTCTGAGTTCATTAAAAAGATTGACTAATTTTCATCAAAAGTTCTGATTATCAATGACTAAAATTTCTTATCCGAAATATGGAATGTCCGAATTACTGTACAGCCGTATATTCATTCCTGCGATCGACCAACAGAGAAAGTTAAATTTATCTAACACAATTTTTGTTTGGAATATAATATACTTATTTTAGATTCATATTAATAGTATCTAATCGTTCTGTTGTTTATATTTAGAGAAAATAGCTTAGATAGTTTAATTAGCTGTATACGGAATGAGAATCTCGCACCGGAAAAAATCGGAAAATTTTCCGTTGTTACGCTTCTACATTTCGACCCCGATTTGGTCGTAGTTTCTTTACAAAAGCAAAATCAAACTCAATAATATTATAAATAAGTTGTTTATTAATGGCAAAAGCCGGATAATATTGCATAAATATATGGCAATAAGCCTAGGTCGCTAATATTTGTATCAACATATCGATCGCCGGTAAAAAGCCAATATGGCCGCCGCTTGGATTTGCCGAGTGCGTGAGAAATTTTGGTAAACTTTGAACTTTGATACTCGTTCCGGAGCAGTAAACAGCAATTAAAACATTGATATATACATTTTCTGAAACTTTGGAATGTGCTTAATATGATCGTTTGTGAATCTTAAAAAAATAATTTCGGGTTTTTGGTGTAGATCGTTTTTAAACTTTGGTGATCTATATCTCGTGAACCAAAAGTCGGATCAACTAGATTCAAACATATTCAGAAAGGTCATTCTCTCCTCTGATTGGATAACAGAACCTCATTAATATTAACTTATGCAAAAATTTCGCGCGCATGAATGAAATAGGTCACCACCAAAAATAATGCGCAGAAAATCGATACCAAGCTGTGAGGCTTCAAAATTGCCGATAACCGACTTTTACCATTAATATTGATTATTTTTAAAAACTCTATTACAGCTTAACTTATATCACTTGAAAGCAAATTTTATTAGCTTTCAAACGTAGTAATTTTCATTTCAATTGAGATATTATTCATAAAGCAATCATGATTTGTTCTACACTACCCATGGATGAACAGGTAATTCTGAAGTAGATATCGGCGTTTATCGGGGTTGCTATTCTAAGACGTATTGATACAGATACAAGTGCCAATCATATACTGCTTCACTTTCAGCCTGCTTAAAGCTATCATCTGCTAAGATTTGTGTTGGCCCAAATCAAACTTGTTTTAGTTCTTTAAAATCAGGTTAAAAACCTGTTAGATTATCACGCCACTCACACCCTCTTTCCTTCAGACAGGTCCACACAACCACAAACTACTTCAAATATTCGTTCTTCCCTTACACCGTTGTTTTGTGGAACAGCTTGCCAGCGGACATAGTTCTGACTTCAGAAGTTGAGGGGTTTAATCTGAGCCTTCACCCCTCCCTTATAAACCGCCCCTGATGCCTCGGGTCCTATGTTTTTTATCTTCTTTTAAACTCCAAATCTCATTGTAACCCTATCATGCTTTTATTTCACCTCTCATTTTCACACTTTTGAGGTCTCACTCTCATTGCTTTTATCCCCCCCTTTTAACTCTTGCACAGACGCGCACCTGCCGCTAATACTTGAAAAAGGCGTTAAGGCAGTATCAATAGATAGATAGATAGATAGGTCACTACTCTCGATTTCCCGGAGGCTTTCTTGTAAATTTGAACCCTCCAATTGGTCAATTGATAAATAGGTCAAAATGGCATGAAAAATTGTCATTTTCCCAAAACAGTGTAGTTCTAATGCAAGAGTCCTTAAGGCGCATTCTGCTTTAAAACTTTCAGCCTGCTTTAAGCTATTATCTGTTAGAAAATAGAAAATATTTCATCTGAATGTTATTTGTGACAGTATTTCTTCAGTAGAGGAATAAATTAAAGGCGTAAAAAGGCATATTTATGGGTTAATTTACATACAGGGGGTATGTTGTATATGGGTGGTTAAATTTCTCCTCTGGGTTTGAATCTCTGCAGTTCAAAATGATTGACATACGGAAAAGAAAATTCAAGGTATGACAAGTTAACACGTATTCAGGTTATAAGAAAGTGTATTTAAAATTCAATTGAGCATTTCGTATAAAAAGTTATAGTGGGAAGATCGATTGATCAGAGAATATACGATATCTCAGGACTCTAGATAAGGGGAGTATTCAAAAACTAAAATCTTTATTTATGCTCTAAACCCTATGGTGTCACTACTCATTAGAATCGTCTCAAAGAGACGATTCTAATGAGCAGTAACACCATAGGATTTTGTTTTAAAATAAGTGAGAAAATGTTGGATTTGTGCAGTGAACTTTCTCTTATCTGGAGCCCTGTATCTGTGCATGCCCAACACCGCTCTAATTTAAATTAAGATTATTACAATTAACGTAAATCTAATATTTTAACTTTTAAGTCATTAATATTTTTTTTAATTCCATCCTTTACCCTTTCCTTGACATAAGCTTGGAGCCTCCATTGGATTATTTTATTCCTCTTTTGAGTCTTCAAATAAACAACTGGGGCCGGTTTCATAAAACTTTGTACAACAAATGTTGTCGTAAGTCAGATTATAAAAGTCTCAATTACTATTTATTTCTCCATTTAATCCTGTCTTGTGACATCTCTTTGGAATCGTCTTTTCAAGACGATTCCAAAGAGATGTCACAAGTCAGGATAAGATAGAGAAATCAGAAATTTAATGTATCTTAAAGCCACTATATTACTCCCACATAATCAGAATCAAACATTTTTCTTACATGAAATTTATGTCACTATCGTAAGCGTTCCATATAAAAAGAAGTAATACGTGGTGATATTTGAAGCAATATTGCTAACGAACAGTGAAATTTGTGGAAACAAGTAATCAAGTTTGTTTATTTTTGAATAGCGACGAAAATTTACGGACATACTCGGTAAAGCTCATTTGCATAATTCTATACAACAAGTCGAGTGCTTTACAACCAAAGAGAGACAACTCCTTTAAGTTTGGCCGTTAAACTGATGTAATGTATACACATTGTCGCGGCCGAATCAATCACGTGACCTTTATGCGATCGATCGAAAGTTCTCGGAACCAGCCCGTAATCTTATTTGTAAACAAACCCGCTTATAATGTAAACCACCACGATAAGAATTCGACACATTTAGGTAGGATTCTTTACGAAGTGGGTGCATATGTCAGGCTTCTTACACTCGATTTCACTTAGTTTTAATACATAGAAAATGCACACATATAAGAAATTGCGCGTTTTAAACACCAATTTGAGCGGGATTGTGCCTTTAAAGTTTTGACTTACAGCTGTTTTTGTCGTACGAAATTTTATGAAAATGGCTCCTGAACAGTATAAGTACATCGATTCATAGATGGTGTTGCATACAGGTGGTAGCTTAAAGTAAGGTAAAAGTAAAGCAGAAAGCTCTTAAAGAAGCTTTCCGGTTACCAAGTACTTTCATTTTGCTTTAACCCTTTCCTCCCCAGGCTCCCTGAAACCTTAAATGGACAATTCCAATTTCAAATTAAGGCTAGTAAATTTTGTGCTTTTTAGGGTTGATTTTTGCATTATATGTCAAGAGGACAAACAGTGTAGACCTGGATCAGAGACCAGGGCCTTTTTTCCAAAAATTGGGAAGGAGCCTTAGCTTTTCCATCTGGGAAATTCAAGCGTGATTTTCGACCAAATTGGTAAAAGTAGACCGACTTCCAAAATTCTTAAAAACTGAATGGAAGTCTACTAACTTACAGGAAATAGAATATTTCATTAATTTAAAACCAGAAAATAAAACTAATTAACTATTTAACTCTAAAGAGGGACTTGTAATTGAAAAGAACAAAATTGATATTTTCTTTTCTTTTTTTATGCCCCCGGCATCGACAGATGCGGAGGCATATAGTATTAATAGTAATCGTCCTGTCCGTCACTAAATTTTGATTTTGACCTTGACCTAATTTGGACTTAATATATTTTAAATAGGCTATTTCTTGGTTAACCCTTTACCTCATAGCCTGTTTATAGTTTTGAAGACAGGTGAGCACTTAAAGCAGGTTAAAAGTAAAGCAGAATGTGCCTTAAGGCACATTCTGCTTAACTTTCAGCCTGCTTTAAGCTAAAATCTGCTAGGCTATTTAAAATATTTGTAATGGTAATTGTTCATGAGGGTATAAACTGGAACTACTTTCTTCAGCGGAGGAATAAACTAAATACGCTAAAAGTCGCTTCTATTGGGGAAAGGGTTAACTAGAATTTACCGTTTCGTCTGGCATCAACACATCTGACTACAATGCTTTGATTCTTATATAGTTACCAACGCACCAATAATACCCAAGCTCAGTTTGACCTTGACCTTGACCTAATTTGGACTTGGAAAATATTCAGAATATATTGTCAAGGATGCCATCGGGGGCATAAGTGTTTATTGAACGTGCAGTCTTGTTTCTTTCTTTTTTTGGCCTCTATTATAGAAGGTAAAAAAGCCCTGCCTACACTGTTTGCATAGGACAAATGTACTCCTCACATGTACACTGTTTGCAAATGACGTATATATTATGCATGACTAGGGTTAAAAAGGTTAAGCAGTCACCTGCCTTGAACACAGTTGGATATGGATAATTTGCACTTTTGCCTATGGAGAATACCAAGAATATAATTATTTGGGATAGATAAAAATCTGTTTTATTTCATTAGTCCAAACAAAGTGCAGGTCGCAAAATGCCGCAAACATTTAAATGTCTATCAGGGCTCCAGATAAGAGTATTTCAAAAATTAAATTTTTTATTTTTGCTTTAAACTTTATGGTGTCACTACTCATTAGAATCGTCTCAAAATGTTGGTTTTGTTCAATTTTCTCCCCCTTTTCTGGAGCTCTGGTCTATGTCTATGGTTTATGTTACTTGGGTAGCAAATTGACATTATGGAAACTGTGCCTGCCTAATATGCACTGATCACTATCTTATCTATATCAATTTTGTTTTTCAGCTTGGCGTACCGATTCAGCATGGTGCATGTACGAAAAATGTTTGATGACAACAAAGATATGGCACCAAACACTGCCCAGAAATGTCTAGATGATGCAGAGGAGTTTGTTAAAAGTAGAGCATCACACACTCCTTTGAACTGTAAGTGCTTGTAAGAATAAACCATTGATAATTTTATTAATCAGATGAGTCCTGGGGATGCACATTGTGCAAAACAATGAGTTCTTGAGACTAACATTGAGTCCTTGAAATGAAAAATTAACCAAATACCCCACAACTTATTTCTAGTTTTGAAGACAAGTGACCACTTAATGCAGGTTGAATGTAAAGCAGAATGCACCTTCTGCTTCACTTTCAGCCTGCTTTAACCCATTCCCCCATAAAACACCTTTTAACGCCTATAAATTATTCCTCCACTGAAGAAAATAGTTCCCTTTTGTACAATCATGAATATGTATCATAAGAAATAAAGCTTAAAACATGCTGAAAGTAAAGCATAATGCGCCTTAAGGCGCATTCTGCTTTATATATATATCCAATTTACACAGTCATGAATATGTGTCATAAGAAATATTTTGTTTATCATAGCAGATGGTAGCTTAAAGCAGGCTGAAAATAAAGAAGAATGTGCCTTAAGGCACATTCTGCTTTACTTTCAGCCTGCTTTAAGTGGTCACCTGTCTTCAAAATTTGAAACAGACTATGGGAGAATGGGTTAATACAATTATAAGGTTGATGGGACCATCTCCATCCTGTCATTTCCAAGAGGCAAATAATTGTCCGGAGCATAACTTCTAAAGTATAAGAGCTATTGACTTCAAACTTCATATACAGATAGATCTCATTGACCAGGAGTGCAGTATATAAGAAATGTTACTCTGTCATCCTTATTTTTGGAGTTATTTCCTTTTGTTGTTATATTTTCATCCAATTAAGGCTTGTCCAGAACATATATTCCAAATAATAAGAGCATTTTTGAAGTTGTTGCCCTTTGTTATTTTTAGCTCAGGGTGAGCTTTTGCAATCCTTGAATGTCTGTCGTGCGTCGTCCGTCATGCGTCGTACGTCGTCAACAATTTTAGTGTTTACACTCTAGAGGCAACAATATTTATCCAATCTTTCTCAAACTTGCTCAGATTGTTTATTACCATAAGAGTTATGATGAGTTCGATTATGGTTGAAAACAGACCAATAGGTCAGGAGTTATCAACCTTTGAATTGCTGAAAATGCCATATTTAACAGTGTTTACACTCTAGAGGCCACAATATTTATAGAATCTTCCTCAAACTTGCCCAGATTGTATATTACCCAGGGTTATAGATAAGGCGCGTATTTGCGTAAATACGCAATTAAATACAGTAGAAAAGCAATTACTTTCAAATCCATGCGTACTGAAAATCAATTATTGAAAGGGTTTACGCAAAAGAATTCAAGCAGGCGCGTATCGTACGCAATTAGTCGCATTTCTCAAGTTTAATGACGGGATGTTTACTACGACACCGGGTAAATATTTTACCGATACACCGGTTAGACTGGTTATTTATTTCCAAATAATAGCCTATAGGTTTTATGCAGCGCCGCTTTTTGTTAGCTCGTTTAATTAGTAAACCAGTCACATCGTCTGCCAGAATTGGCATCGCGCGGACGGAAAAAGCGCAACAAAAACCCCACATTATTCAATTACGTTCAGCCTTCCGCGAAAGAACCAGAAATAATTTATAACAGTGTCGTGAATGAAATTTTGAATGATGCATTTAACAGCAAAAAAAGAGGTTGTTTAATGTTACCGACATAATCGACGATCTTTTGTCCCGAATCTGTAAGTCTAGCAAAGTTACGGTAAAGGAATCCTGGAATGGCTTTTCAAGTTTCCGTGGCTGAAAATTAATGAATCCTAGTTTTCCTACACAAACATGAGCTGTTGCATTTGTGTTGAAATGAGATCGAAACTGAAATTATCAAGTGTGGGCAAACGAGGGTACAGTACATCAAACAATCAGCTTATGTTTTGTATTAAATGAAAAAAAAAATAGAGTAAAAAAGAAATTCATATCAAATTGATGAAGTAACGGTTTTTTGGATACTCAATTGAAATTCAGAAAACCCAATTCTTAGAAAATAGAGGGAGTAAATACCCAATTAATGCAAAACCTTATCTATAACCCTGTTACCATAAGAGATCGGATGAGTTCAATTATAGTTGAAATCGGACCCATAGGTCAGGAGTTATCTACCTTTGAATTGCTGAAAATGCCATATTTAACAATGTTTACACTCTAGAGGCCACAATTTTTAGCTCACCTGAGCTAGCTCAGGGTGAGCTTTTGCAATCCTTGAATGTCCGGCGTCCGGCGTTCGTCGTCAACAATTTTGGTGTTTACACTCTAGAGGCCACAATTTTTATCCAATCTTTCTGTAACTTACTCAGATTGTATATTACCATAAGAGTTCGGATGAGTTCGATTATGGTTGATATTGGACGTATAGGTCAAGAGTTATCCACCTTTGAATTACTGAAAATGCAATATTTAACAGTGTTTACACTCTAGAGGCCACAATTTTAATTCAATCTTTCCCAATCTTGTTCAGATTATATATAACCGCAAGAGTTCGGATGAGTTCGATTATGGTTGGAATGGGACCGATAGGTCAAGAGTTATCTACCTTTAAATTGCTGAAAATGCCATATTTAAGGTTGTTTACACTCTAGAGGCCACAATTGTAATCCAATCTTTCTCAAACTTCATCAGATGGTATATGACTATAAGAGTTCAGATAAGTTTGATTATGGTTGCAATCGGACCTGTAGGTCAAGAGTTATCTACCTTTGAATTTTGCTGAAAATGCATATTTAAGGATGTTTACACTCTAGAGGCCACAATTTTAATCCAATCTTTCTCAAACTTGCTCAGATTGTATATAACAATAAGAATTCGGATGAGTTTGGTTATGATTGGAATCGGACCTATAGGTCCAGAGTTACCTACCTTTGAATTGCTGAAAATGCCATATTTAACAGTGTTTGCACTCTTAGAGGCCACAATTTTTAATGGATTTTAATTATAATTGCACACAATGTATATAACTATAAGTTCTCGAGGGAGTGCAATTATTGTTGGAATCTTACCATTGTGGCAAGAGTTATCTGCCTTTGATACACTTTGAAATGTTAGAAAAGGCTTCATTTCAGTATTATTTAGGCTCTAGTTATCTTACTTTGATATACTCTACTTTACATACCAGAATGGGTCATATTGCAATGTTGTGTACATGCTATACTACAAGTTTGAATGGATTTAGAATAAAACAGGTGAAATTCAAAGGTAAAGCTATCAGGCTTCATTATAAAAGGTGAGCGATATCAGGGCCTTCAGGCCCTCTTGTTTACTAATCTATCTCGAACTTCCTGAGATTGTATATGACTATAAGAGTTCAGATGAGTTCGATTATGATTGAAATCAAGACTAATAGGTCGAGAGTTATCTACCTTTGAATTGCTGAAAATGCCAAATTTAAGGGTGTTTACACTCTAGAGGCCATAATGTATTTTAAATCTTTCTCAAACTTGCTCAGATTGTATATGACCATTAGAGTTCAGATGAGTTCGATTATGGTTCAAATCGGACGAATAGGTCCAGAGTTATCTACCTTTGAATTGCTGAAAATGTCATATTTAACGGTGTTTACACTCTAGAAGCCACAATTTTTATCCAGTCTTCTCCAAACTTGCTCAGGTTGTATATGACCATAAGAGTTCATATAAGTGGGATTATGGTTGAAATGGAACCAATAGGTCAAGAGTTATCTGTCCTTGAATTGCTAAAAATGCCATCTCTAACAGCATTTACACTTTTGCAACTACAGTTTTCAATGGATTTTGGTTTTACTTGCACACAAAGTGTATAGCTATAAGTTCTCGAAGGAGTGCAATTATTATTCAAATCTAATCATTGTGGCAATAGTTATCTGCCCTTGATATACTTTGCAAGCTAGAAAAGGCTTCATTTCAGTATTGTTTAGGCTCTAGTTATCTGCCCTTGATGTACTCTACTATACTAGAATTATGAGGTTGTATTCCAAAATTGTTTACATACTATACTACAAATTTGAATGGATTTAGATTAAAACAGGTGAAACAGAAAGGTAAAGCTATCAGGCTTTAGTACAACAGGTGAGCGATATCAGGGCCTTCAGGCCCTCTTGTTTCCAAGTTAGGAAGCACTTAAGTGCACACATCAACTTTATCCTGAAACATTTACCTCTTGTGACAAGACCCTACTATGAATCACCATTTGTGATAGGTCTTGTTGTCATTTACATTTTGTTTTACAGTTCCAAACTCACCTGGAGGTATTAGTTATGGCAGAGAGGCTCCTGTGCATGATTATGTAAGTATTTCAGATAGAGTGGGGAAGATATTCTCCTGTTTAACCCTTTGAACCCTAGTCCCGCATATAGTCATTATTTTCAAACAGTGTACATGTGAATAGAACACTTGTCTTGTGCAAACAGTGAAGACCCAGATCAGAGAGCTCCCAAACATTGACAAAAACAACCCTTACAAGTCAGAAATGGACTAGACTAAAATGGTAACTGGAATTGTCCATTTAAAGTTTCAGGGAGGAAAGAGTTAAACGCAAATCAAACGCAATCAAATTGCATTAAAATGTAGAAAAAGGATAACTTTTTGACAATTCTTAATACAGTCATGTTTTCATTTTAGTGTGAATGACAAACAGTTTGGTGCCTGATCAGATGCCAAGTAATCTGGCATCTGGTTTGGTTCCAAACTTTTCGAGGAAATATTAGTTTTAGTGTAAACACGTCCTGTGATAAGGAATAGAAAAATTATGTACATGCATGTACTTTTATAAATGACACATTCATATTGAAAATAAAACATAACCCATTACCCCATAGCTTGTTTCTAGTTTTGAAAACCTGCGACCACTTAAAACAGGTTGAAAGTAAAGCAGAATGTGCCATAACGCACATTCTGCTTTACTTTCAGCCTGTTTTAAGCTATCATCTGCTAGGATATATAGAAAATATATCTTAAATCATGATACTTATTCATAATGGTAAAATGTGGAATTATTTTCTTCATGGTAGGAATAAATTAGAGGCTTAAAAAGGCGTATTTATGGGGTAATGGGTAAGTTGCCCGCAGTGGAAAACTGGTATATCAGCAACTTGATGCAGGATACAGGCTAGGCCTTTTTCTGGCCATTTTGGAGATTTGGGATTTTTTTAGAGCGAAAAATCGAATGTTTTTGGAAGAATTTTTAGAATTATTTCACATATAATTAAGCTAAATGGCCAGAAAAAAAGGCATGTAGTAGTTTTTTTTCACTTGTTAAATGTGGAGGAATAAATTAGAGGCATAAAAAGAGGTATTTATGGGGTAATGGGTTAAATAATTGGTAGGTTCAGCTGGAGTACATGCCTTAGTTATCAAAATTCCACTGTAGAATTAGTGGTAAGTTTGACATATCCCATCACTCCATAACCCTCTCCCCTATAGAAGCGCCTTTTAGCGCAATTAATTTATTCCTCCACTGAAGAAATAGTTCCAATTTCACGAACAGTCAAGAAAAAATATACAGTAAAGAGAGATTTTCCAAATTCTAGCAGATAATAGCTTAATGCAGGCTGAAAGTAAAGCAAAATGTGCCTTGAGGTGCATTCTGCTGTACTTTCAACTTGCTAAATAAGTGATCACCTGTCTTCAAAACTAGAAACAGGTTATGGGGTAAAAGGTTATTTCATTCCTCTACTGACGAAAAGAGTTACACTAAATATTCATGCACAGTCATAAATAAGTACCATAAGGTATATTTTCTATTTCCTAGTAAATGGCAGCGTAAAACAGATGAAAAGTAAAGCATTGAGGCACATTCTGCTTTCCTTTAACCTACCACATAGCCTGTTTTGATGACAGGTGACCATTTAGAGCATGCTGAAAGTAAAGCAGAATGAGCCTTATGTCACATTCTTTGTTACTTTCTATGTGCTTTCAGCTGCCATCTGTTAGGATAGTGAAATAATTCTTATGGTGCATATTGATGACAATATAAAATGGAACTATTTTCTTCAGTGGTGGAATAAATTCAAAGCCTAAAAGGTGTATCTATGTAGTAATAGATAAGGTGGTCATGACATGTCTTCAAACTAGAAATTGGCTATATTGTAATGAGTTGTGAAAGTTTCAGTTTAACTCTTTCCTCCCTGAAACTTCAAATAGACAATCCCAGTTTCCAATTAAGTCTAGTCCATTTCTGACTTTTAAGGGTTGTTTTTGGCAATGTTTAGCATTTTGACAAACAGTGAAGACCCAGATCAGAGGGCTCCTGAAGGAGCCCTCTGATCTTGGTATTCACTGTTTGCATAGGACAAGTGCACTTTTAACATGTATACTGTTTGAAAAGGACGCCTATATGCGGGACTAGGGTTCAAAGGGTTAATATTGCGCTTAGTGTGTACATTTAGTTACAACTGTGTTCCCTCTCTACAACGGCCCTCCCAACAACGATTCCCTCCTTACAACGACCCTTGTCCGTGTTTCCTAAACAATTTAATTATGTCCAACCTTTTCACGGCTGCAATAATTATAGTCTAAGTAAAATCCAAATTAAAATTATAAAATTAACAGTTTTGACATTTTGACAGAAAAAAACATAATGACGAGTGGCAAACAGCTTAAATCCAGATCAGACGCGGCGTTACGCGGCGTCTGATCTGGACTTAAGCTGTTGGCAAATGTAAGCCAATTTCCCTCTCTACAACGACTCCCTCCGAACAATGCACATATTTTTTGTCTCCTATTGGATGTCGTAGAGAGGGAGCGCTAAAGTACCTAAACACTAACATTACCGATACATTTTATGTTTTTCAGGTATTGGATGCCTGGCATCCCCTGGAAAAAGCCCGTTACCCAGAGTACTTTGCACGTAGAGATGTCAGAAAACGCGAATTTATAGAGCGCTACGAAAAGAAGATGGCGGAAAAGAAAAAGAAAGAAGAAGAACAGAGTCAGTTAGCTGGTTCTACATAATATAAAGACTGTGTTTAAATGTAGCCAACTTTCTGTTGAATCGTTATATTTTTAGCTATAGTAGCTCCTGTTGTTTTGAAGATAACCCTTTGTCAAATTTACTTGATTTAGTTCAGAGATGTTTCATTCATGGAAGAACTGTATCCATTTCAGCATGTCTGTGTGTGTGTTAAATCTAATATACAGTGAACAAGAATGTATTTATAAAAAGAAAAACAGTTCTGATCTAAATAAAAAGGTTTATTGAAACAAGTTTTGTTTAAATTTTGTATGATTTTCATACCAGACTAGATCCAAGTTGTTGCAGAAGCTAAGATTAACCCTTTACTCCATTTCTAGTTTTGAAAACAGGTGACCACTTTAAAGAGGTTGAAAGTAAAGCAGAATGTGCCAGAAGGCACAATCTGCTTTACTGTCAGTCTGCTTTAACCCTTTCACTTTCAATGACACTTTAAAGTGTGTTTGTAAACAGTTTGGGCTCTGATTAGACTCCGCGTAACGCAGCGTCTGATCAGGACCCAAACTGTTTGACACTCTTATCGATATTTATGAAGTCATACAACCTTAAATCTAACTTTGAAAAGTGTCTCGCAGACACCAGAAAATAGTTGAAGGGGTAAAAGCCTCTCGAATTATTTGATCATGAAAGGGTTACCTTATTCCAGGATGTAGGAAATATTTCTTTTGTTGTGCATTCTAAAATGTTTATACACTGGCGTAGAATTATTTTCTTCAGTGGAGGAATTAATTAAATGCGTAAAGAGAAATATCCATGGAGTAAAGAGTTAAAAAAGAAACAAGTAAAAGAAGCTTATGAGTGTACATTTGAACCTCCATAACTTGACCTTGCTTCAGTCAATCTTACAGCGGAGAAGATACAGTAGAACCCCTTTATTACGACCACTAAATTGCGTTAATTATAAGGTGTTTATGACAGCTTAAAGCAAGGTGACAGTAAAACAGAAAGCTCCTACAGGAGCTTTCTGTTTTACTGGCACCTTGCTTTCAGCTCTCAGCTGTCTTTTATCCAATTAATTAGTCTTCGTTTTGTGGTCGTAATAGAGAGGTTGTACTGTATTCTCAAAACGCAAACATGTTTCAATAAAATGCAGGAATATACAACTTTTCGACAATTCTGAAAACTCATGTTAATCTGAGTTGCAAACAGTTTGGAGCCTAATTAGACTGGTTTACCTGTCCCTGACAATCAAGTTTACTGTTATATTAGGCAGGGAACCAGACTAGCCTAGGAGACTGTCAGATCAGATGTTACATGTAGGTTACCCGGCGTCTAATCTTGCTCCAAACTATTTGCAGTGGAAATAAACTGTTTAGCACAAACAGGTTTATTGGGAAAGAATAACGTCTTCTCCACTGTACACTTATTTCGAAGTAAAATTGTGGCTATGCCACATCTTAACTTCCAAATAAGTGTAAATCTAAAATGCTTACGAGTTTTCGAAACTCGTCTAAAGACGGCCAAGTTTGACTTGATCCTTCACCCAATTGAATATCTTGTTTCTAGTTGTAAAAACAGGTGACCACTAAAAGCAGGTTGGAAGTAAAGAAAAATGCTCTTTAATGACCATTCTAATTTGCATTCAACCTGATATAAGTACATGTACTGGAAAATTGTTTTGTGTTCTATGTTAAGGACTAAAAATGTTTTAAAGTTGGGACTACTTTCCTTTATAGTGTAGAAATTATTGAGGCTCAAAAAATAGTATTTACGTTGCAGGACCTGCTTTCCTTTTAGATAGTGGCCAAGGGGATAATCTCCATCAAATAAATAAAAGAATTCCTTTCACAATTAAGTCCTAGAACCAATGCAAGGTAGGACACTTTCTGGGTTGGCACTGAAACTGATTATGGACAAATGGGTCAGTTTTTCACCACAGAAACTTCAAATCAACAGTTAGTTCCAATAAAGTCCAGTCCATTTTTTATGCCCCCACCATGTAATGGCAGGGGCAATTAGTTTCCGACATTCTGTCATCATTCAGTTTCCATTCATTATATGCTATAGTTGGACATATTGGACTCATTTTCAGTAAAGATGCATCATAGCAAAATGCAGATCAAGTTCAAATTTAGTTCCAGCCAAATAATTTTTGACAAGAGTTGTGCCCCTAAGAGATAGAAATTTTCAGACAATTTGTGGTTTCAGCTCATTGTCTCTGTCATGCATTGACATTTTTGAAATATAATTACATAATGAGAATATGCAGGTAAAGTTCCATTTTTTTCTGTTGAATAATTTTGGACAGAGTTGCGTCCCTTGGACTTTGATAATTTTGAACTGTTTGTGGTTTCCGCTCATTATCTGTCAAGCATCGACACATTGAAATTGAGATTTGAAATATGGGCGCATAATGAGAAAATATCTGTACAGATTAATTTAGAACTTAGTTCCAGTTGAATAATTTTTTGTAGAGTTGCCCCCCTTGGACTTGGAAAATTTCGAACAATTTCTGGTTTCTGATCATTATCTCTGTCATGCATGGACATTTTATATCTAAATTTTGAATATATAGGTAAATAATGACAATAGGTCAAGTTCGAATTTGGTTGTGATTGAATTATTTTTGGCAGAGTTTGGCTCCTTGGAAATTTTCTAGCAATTTGTGGTTTCCTGCTCTTTAAATCAGTCATACATTGATATTTTGAAATGAAATTTAGGATAAAGATTAATCCTGAGAATGAATATGCAGGCCCAGTTTTAATTTGGTCTTGATTGAATTATTTGCGGAGTTATGCCCCTTGTACATGGACAATTCTTAATAACTCATAATTTCTGCTCTGACATTTTGATTTGAAATTCAGGTCATAAGAACAGTACATCATAAGAATATGCAGACCAAGTTTAAATTTGGTTGTGATTGAATTATTCTTGGGAGAGTTATGTCCCTTGCACTTAGGAACTTAGGAAATTTCTAATAATTCATGGTTTCTGCTTTATAATATCTCCGTCATACTTAAATAGAAATGTTGTATATGTAGCTGACAGGACAAAAATCAGATTTATTTTGCGTTTTGATTTAATAATTTTTTTGCATATACTCGTATATATTCAAACATTTCACAGTTTTTGCTCATTATCTCACATACATTTGTTCATAACCATGAATTCAGATCGACATTTATACTTTGTTGCCAGTGGGGGGCATTCATGTTGCACCAACACATCTTTGACTATTTAAATTATTTTGTTTGAATTGTATTGCCAAATGACAGACAACATAAACCCTGATGAGAGGCTCCTTTTGGAGCCCTCTGATCTGGGTCTACACTATTTGCATAGGACAGGTGTACTATTCATAGTTATTGTTCGACAATATTGACCTGAACTTTATGCATGAATAAATTATAAAAAGATGACGCAGTATAAATCAATATTCGATAGGCTACGTACAATTTCGGGTTGTTTCGGCTGATTACGTAAATCATGTTACAGTTGTGATCCTCATTGGATCAACACTCCACATTGAGCAAGTTCAAAAGATTATTGTTGATAAACTATTATTCCCGAGTCTCCTAGTATAATCGCATCTACTAAAACGCATCATGTTGCACTTTCGAGTGGGCTTATCGTCGATGTTCTCACCTGCGACTCTTGCCAATATATACCTAATTTACAACCCCCCAGATGTAACTAATCTGCAATAGGTGTGTCGTTAGAGCAAGGGATTTGTAACATCGAGGTTCCGGGTTCGAATCCCGATAGAGGGGAAAATATTTTTATTTTATAAAATGTTATTTTATAGACCAAACAGACGCTATGACATAATGTTTTTAAAAATAACCGAAGAAAACGTGTTCCAATCGAAATAGATGTTGTATGATTACTTAAAAGAAACAGCATAAATTGTAAAAAAAAAAAAGTGAAAAAATGTACGAGTATTGCATGGGATTCGAACCACTGACTGTACGGAAAAATAATCTATAGTCATCTTCCTTACCACTTGCGCTAAATACCTGTTGATATTGTTTGCAACCGGGCAATGCTATATTTTCTCGGTGCCGATGTGGTTACAATGTGCGTTCTCGTATAAATGATAACGAAGTGTTCCGAAGCTATATTTAGAAATGCAACAAAGTGTGTAATTATGCTAATAGAGGTCACCAACGTCAGGTCAATATTGTCGAACAATACACTGTTTAAACCAGATGAGTATACTCAAAGCTACTGCTTGCTATTGCACAATGTGCTCAACTGAATAGGTCATAATTCAAACTTGGCCTGCATAATATTTTCATGACATACTTATATCCTGAAATTTAACATGTCGATGCACAACTGTAATATTGAGTAAAACCAATGAACTATTAGATCAATTTTAAACTGAAGAGACATATAACTCTGCCAGGAATTATTTATCCAGGCTAAAATGTAAACTTAACCTGCTTTTTCTTATGATGTACCTACATCCCAAATTTCAGTTAGAAATATCAATGCATGGCTGAAATTTTGTGCAGAAATCAGGAATTATTTAACAGTTTCTAAGTGCGAGTAGAGATATACCATCAAGAGTAAAATATATAGTTGTCCCTGGTGCAAGTGGCATAACTCTAAGAATTATTCAAACTTGACCTGCATATTCTCATGATGTACCTGTTAATGCTGAAAATGGACAATTCTAGTTTTCAATTAAGGCCAGTCCATTTTTTACTTTTTAGGGTTGATTTTTACAATACATGTATATGACAAAATGACAAACAGTGTATACCCTGATCAGAGGGCTCCTTAAGGAGCCATCTGATCAGGGTCTACACTGTTTGCATAGGACAATCTGATCAGGGTCTACACTGTTTGCATAGGACAAGTGTACTACTCACATATACGCTGTTTGCAAATGACGCATATATGCATGACTAAGGTTCAAAGAGTTAACTGGAAAGGATTAGAAACTTCCAATATCACTTCCCTTATCTGCGATTGATGATGAACATTTGTTTGAATGGAAAATCTATGATAGCAGATTGATATTCATGCATTATCAAAAGACAAATATAGTTGCACAGCTATGTTTCAGTTAATAATGGTTAATAGAACAGAAAGTCGGCAACACTAGTTACTAGTAGTACCTATATATATCAAAGTTCAGTTCAAAATGTCAATGCATCACTGATGAAACGAGCGGAAACCATCAATTGTTAGAAAGTTGGGCATCACTCTGCCAAACATTTCCGACCTTGGGCCTGTCGAATAAAAGGTCGTACAACAAAAACGGTTGTAAGTCAAAACTTTAAAATACATATAATTTCCAATTTCTTTATCTAATCCTGTACTGCAATATCTCTGGAATCATCTTTCCAATTTGACTTATGATAATTTTTGTCATACCACATTACAAAAGACACTTTTAATGCCAAAGAATGTATTACAATATTTAAGTACAGTAAAACAGGTCCTTATAGTGAATGAAATAATAATCAACACACAGAAACTTTTTAAAACATTTTATTCAACATGCACAAGCGTGGTTTCTATAAGAAACAGGCTATGAGGTAATGGGCTTAATATTATTCTCCAGTCTCATGCCCTACTTTAGTATTTTGATGAATTCAAGGCTAAGATATTCTAGATTAGAAGTATTGGACCAACAGCAGGACTACTTGTTTAACCCTTTACCCCATGAATACCCCTTTTTACGCTTTTAATTTATTCCTCCACTGAATAAAATAGTTCCACTTTATATAGTCATGAATGTATATAAAAGAAATATTTTCTATATCCCTGTAGAAAGTAGGTTAAAGCAGGCTGAAAGTAAAGCAGAATGCGCCTTAAGGCGCATTCTGCTTTACTTTCAACCTGCTTTAAGTAGTCACCTATTTGAAAATCGAGAAATAGGCTATGTGGTAATGGGTTAACATTTACTGCTTAATTACTGAAAAAGAAAAATTTAAACAAACTAAGTACAATGTAATGAAATTTTATTTTAATGAGAAATGCTATACTGAATCCCTCTTTCCCCTTCTCTAAACCTTACACTGCTAACTTTCCAAATGGGCTCTCCCATTTTCTAGATTATAATTATTAACCAGTTTATATTAATTGTTCAGGGCCTTTGTCCCAAAACTTGTTAAAATTATGTAGGGCAAACAGTTCAGACCATGGTCCTAAAGGAGCTCTCTGATCAGGGTCTACAATGTTTGCACAAGATGTACAGTTAAACCTCTCTGTTGCGACCACTAAAACAAGGGTAAATTGATTGTATAAAAGACAGATGACAGCTTAAAGTAAGATGACAGTAAAACAGAAAGCTCTTTAAGGAGCTTTCTGTTTTACTGCCACCTTGCTCTAAGCAGTTACATGCCATAAATACCTAAAAATCATCACAATTTATTGAATTTTACTGTATATGCTCGTTTCCCACACAGTAAGGGGTAACTCTATCCTCCATCATCGGTTCAAATCACACATATCAAACTATGTTTAAGGCAGGTGGCTGTTTAACCATTTACCCAATAAATAAGCCTTATTATGCATTTTAATTTATTCCTTCAATGAAGAAAACAGTTCCAATTTATAAAATCGTAGTCAAGAATATTCTAGCAGGCGGTAGCTTAAAGCTTTACTTTCAACCTCAGGGTGCCCACAGAAATTCAAAATTGAAATTCCCTAATAATTCCCTGATTTTCCCTGACTGAAAGGTAGTTTTCCCTGATCTTTTTCGCGGCCTACACTGCTCAAATACAAATGTGTAAGATGGCTTCCAACCTCCTCCTTATAAGCCATACCGTCCAGATCATAAAGTCACACTATTCTTTACTCATACCTTTTGAGTTTTTGTCATGTCTTGTAAAAATGTATCTTTTTTCTAATGTAACATGTCACATTAACAGAAGGGCTGCATCAGCAATGTTCACAGCCAGGTCTAAAAAATCCAGCACCTTAATTGCCCGTAGGAAGCATTTTACCATTGGGGGGCACAGGTTATTCTGTGAACGAAGTTTTACTAGGGGGATTCGGGTGCATGCTCCCCCGAGAAAAATTTATTTCTAGATGGTCTCTGGTGCATTCTGAGGGCGTTTCCAGCATTCCAAACAGGTTACCTGCTTTAAGTGGTCAACTATCTTCAGAAAAAGGCTATTGGGTAATGGATTAAAGAAAGTTCTACGTAAAGCAGAAAGCTCCTGTTTTTCATATCTCCTGCTTTAACCCATTCAGCCGTAGCAACAAGTATACTTGTCCTTTACAAACAGTGAAGAGAACACTTGTAATGCAAACTGTGTAGACACTGATTTTGCATTAAATTGTAAACATCAACCATTTATGTATTAAAGAAGTACAGCGCTCCCTCTCTACAAAGACACCCAATGGGAGACAACGATTGTGTTCGTTGTTCAGAGGGAGTCGTTACAGGGAGGGAAATTGGCTTACATCTGCAAAACAGCTTGAACCCAGATCAGACGCCGCATAACGCGGCGTCTGATCTGGATTCAAGCTGTTTGTCACTCGTCATTAATTTATTTTCTGTCAAAATAGTCATTATGTCACTTTGAGAAAAACAGCAGACGTCAATGTTAAGCAGACGATATTGCAGCAATAAAAGCGTTAGTCCTGTTAGAGAACAGTGTCAAGAGTCGTAAGGAGGGAGTCGTTGTTGGGAGGGCCGTTGTAGGGAGGGAACACTATAGTTCTGAATTTATGGAAACTGGAATGGTTCGTTTGAAGTTTCAGGGGTGAGTGAGTTACACAGTCACTTGTATTCAATAATATCAGTAAGACTTCATTTGAAATCAGATAACTGCACAGGGTACATGTGCAAGTTATGGCTCGTCTAAGGAAGGATGGATTAACTCTTTCAACAATAAATATCTCTTGTGGGTTGTTAGGTTCCCTTGGGGATCCTTTTAGTAAAATACCAACACAAGAACCAGTCTACTTTGAATTCTTGGTAAATGTTTATAAAAACTGTTTTAAATTAAATTAGCAAACAGGGTAGACCCTGATCAGAGGGCTCCTATAGGAGCTCTCTGATCTGGGTCTACATTGTTTGCAAATACAATGAGTATATTTTAAATAGGTCCATGGTTTTGAGAGTTAAAATGCCAGCCTAAATGATTTGTAAACATTTTCAAGCTTCCCTAAATCTACTGTTTTTGTTTCACATACACACACACACTGGTACGCCCATGTAAGGGAAAGTCTACATCCGAGTCACTGCTGCTTGACATAGAGTCACTGGAGTCCTCGTACTGGGTCAGTCCTGGCAACACTGCAGGCCTTATCATAACCACCTTGGCTCTGTTTGATGATGTGTTGGTGCGACTGTCACTTGCTTCTGTCGGATTTGCATTAGAAGACTTATTTTCAGACCTGGAAAAGATTAAGTACAATAAATGGTACCGCAATGACCTTAACCCTTTCCCTTATAGAAGCGACTTTAAGCACATGCATTTTATTCATCCGCTGAAGAAAATAGTTCCAATATAGACCTTAATGAATATGTGTTATATTTAACACTTTCCTTATTCTAGCAGTTAATAGCTTAAAGCAGGCTGATAGTAAAGCAGAATGCGCCTTAGGGCGCATTCTGCTTTACTTTCAACCTGCTTTAAGTAGTCACATATCTTCAATACTAGAAACAGGCTATCAGGTAAAGGGTTAAGTATTGGGGGACAGACATGCCTGAGCAAACACTGTAGACCTTGATCAGACTTCTCCCTCAGTAATTATACAGGGTGTCCCAATTGTTGATTTTTATAGTATTTCTAATTTCAACTCACAAATAAGCAGAACTTTGTCTTTGTTTAAAATAATTTCCGCCCTATTCAATTTTATACAGTAATGAGTTTGTATCAGGAAATTACTTCCTATATTCTAGCAGTTTGTAGCTTAAAGCAGACTGAAAATAAAGCAGAATCTGAATGCACCTTATGTTGCATTCTGCTTTACTTTCAATCTGCTTTAAGCGGTTACTGGTTCAAAATTAGAAACAGGCTATGGGGTAATAGATTTATTCATCTCTGCAAGGAAATCTCTAATTCATCCTCTGCAGTACAATATACTCTGATAATGTCTACCAGAAGCTACTCAGCAACACAGCTAAATGGCAAAAAGCAGATACAGTAAAACCTCTCTACAATGACCACTGAAATGTAGGCTTATTTATAACATTTAAGACAGATGGAAACTTAAAGCAAGCCGCCTACCTAAAACCACAGGTGCCAGACGCATGTTTTGCCCCAATATAATGCCACACAAATAAAGAGAATAAAACCCAAGAAACACCCTTTTCTATGATGAAACACCATATTCTGACTTGCAGTTCATTTTTTTGAAAGAAAAAAATATATTTATAGTATATACACTTTGTATTATGATTTTATAAAAATTCAAAACATGAGCTGGAAATCAGAATATGGTGTTGATGTTAGCACAAAACATCAACACAAATACTTCACAGTAGTTTCACTTTCAATCCTTATGGGTAGACAACAAGAGCTGTCGGAGAACAGCAAAGCTCGCCTAATTAAACCTCTCTTAAATAGGTAACTATCAATAGAAAAGTGTATCAGTACATTGATATTCAAGCCACAGGGAACCTCCATTCCAAATATCAGCTTACAAATGCAAATATTTCATGTAGTATAAATGCATTCGAACACTTACTCCATAACTAACTTTGAAATTTCAGTCCCAAAACTCTAAGTCCACAACAGGTGAAATTTTGACTAAAATAAAACTGTTTTTTAAGTTTTAACTACAGGGCACCTCTATTCCAAATATCAGCTTCCTAATACAAATATTTCATGTAATATTCATGCATTACAACACTTACCAAAAAACTTTAACCATGAGAAATCAGCCGAAAAACCTAAGTCCACAATAGGTGAAATTTTGACTAAATTTTAACTTTTTTTAAAATTTAAACTACATAAAATCAATGTTCAACCCACAGGGCACCTCCATTCCAAATATCAGCTTCCTAATGCAAATATTTCATGTAGTATTAGTGCATTACAACACTTACCCCAAAACTTTAACCATGAAAAACCAACGCTGACGCCAACGCCGGGGTGATTCCATAAGCCCCCCCCCCCAATTCTCCGAATAGGCGAGCTAAAAATGAGGACATTGAGAGAAAGAGAGATGGGGAGGGAAGAAGAATTCAATACCTTTGATCCCCTTGACTCTTGCTTGCACTTTTGTTATCAACTGTCTCTGTTTCTGTAGATAGGCGAGACTTCTTCACAGGAGAACTGTCCTCAGTCCTGATGAAGTTAAAACAACATAAGACATATGACTTTTCTCATGAAACATTGCTGTTTATTATAATACATGGGGTGAAAGGATGTGTTTCATTTCTACCTAAATAGTTTGAGTTTCAAGAACAGGGGCCTGTCCTAGGAGACTTCACACAACAAATATTGTTGTACAGTGGAGAATCTGTTATTCTTTCCCAATAAACGCGTTTACGCTAAAACTATTATTTGCAGTGCAAACAGTTTGGAGTCAGATCAGACGCCGGGTAACCCGGCGTCTGATCAGGCTCCAAACTGTTTGCCACCAAGATAAACAAGAATTATCAGAATTGTCAAAAAGTTGTACTTTTCTACATTTTAGTGTTTTGCGTTTGCGTACGTTTGCGTTTAAACGGGAAAGAATAACAGATTCTCCACTGTAAATCTGATTCTATAATTCTCAATTATTATTTATTTGTCCACCTAATCCTGTCTTATGACATCTCTTTGGAATCGTCTTGAAAAGACAATTCCAAAGAAATGTCACAAAACAAGATTAGATGGATAAATCAGAAATCATAATGTATTTTAAAGTTTTGACTTTAGACCATTTTCGTAGTATGACGTTTTGTTAGACTGGCCTCATGATTATATTTAGCTTTTGAGTTAAGTCTTAGATCGTTCTCAAGCATTTGATTGGTCAGCTTTGAGTTTTTGATGAGCTATAGCTCAAAGCTGACCAATCAACTGCTTGCAAACAATCTCATATTCAACTCCAAAGCTTAATAATCTTGGGGCTAGAAGTCTTTATTTATGCTTTTCGGAGGATTGCCGGGAAAAAGCAGTGGATTATCACTCAATAATCCCACTGCTTCAAGCAGTGGGATTATCATCGCGCGTGTTTCTTTTATGAATTTTCCCCGTAGGGCTCCCCAAGAATTGTAGTCAATCATGTTTTACTGCAAATCGGGCAGCCCGATTTGTCGCGAACCACTCATCGGAAGAACACAAATCCAAGATCGGAAGTAAAGACGCAATTCCGATGACGTCAAATCAATAAATCAGTGACGTCACCATACGGAAAATGTGTTCGATATAAAATTGGGGCTCAACTAAGGATAAATAATGTACTTTCGCTTCCAGTTGTCGAACAATTTTGTTTAAAAAGTGGCTTAAAAGCATAAATAAATAGAATAACTATTTTTTCAGTGTAAGATTGAATTTAATCCATCGTGAACATCAGACTGTTATATTTTCACTCGTGGCTTTGCCACTCTTGAAAATATAACGTCTGATGTTCACTCCATGGATTAAATTTCAATCTTACACTGAAACAAGAGGCCCATGCGGGCCTAAATATCGCTCACCTGGAAAAACCAACACAAGGGTCATATGACCCCTGGGGTGGGATTACTTTTCACCCCAGAGACATAATTTCAAAAATCTTGCTGATGAACTTGAAAATTAAGTGTGCTGTCAAATATTTTGTACATGGATGGTTTCAGACAGGAAGACTCTTCATTGAAAAAAATCTATTTTTAGCTAGTATGACCCAGATATGCAACAGACCCAAACCATTTCAGCAATATTGGTAAAGAACATCTAAAAGTGTCACTATGCTAAATATCAAAGCTCTTGCCACAGTAGTTTCGGAGAAGAATATTTCACTACACATAACTCTATGTAACACTGTGACCCCTAGGGCTTTGGCAGTTTTAACCCCAGGGACATAATTTGAACATTCTTGATAGAGGACTTGTAGATGATGCTTTGTGCCAAATATCTAAGCTCAAGGTACTGTGGTTTCAGACTAGAAGATTTTTTAAGATTTCATTGAAAAAATCTATTTTTAGCTCCTGTGACCTAGATATTCAACTGACCAAAACCATATTTACAATATTAGTTAAGGGGTTCCAGAAGAGTCATCATGTCAAATATCAAAGCTCTGGCCATATTAGTTTCAGAGAAAAAGATGTGAAGATTTGACTATATAACTCTATGTAAATTTACGACCCCCGGGGCGAGGTCACTTTTGACCCCAGGGACATAATTTGAACAATCTTGATAGAGGACCTGAAGACGATTCTTTGTGCCAAATATCTAAGCTCAGGGTACTGTGGTTTCAGACAAGAAGATTTTTTAAGTTTTCATTGAAAAAATATATTTTTAGCTCCTGTGACCTAGATATGCAACTGACCGAAACCATATTTACATAATTGGTTAAGGGCTTCTAGAAGAGTCATCATGTCAAATATCAAAGCTCTGGCCATATTAGTTTCAGAGAAAAAGATGTTTGAAGATTTGACTATATAACTCTATGTAAATTTAAGACCCCCGGGGCGGGGTCACTTTTGACCCAAGGGACATAATTTGAACAATCTTGATAGAGGACCTGAAGACGATTCTTTGTGCCAAATATCTAAGCTCAGGGTACTGTGGTTTCAGACAAGAAGATTTTTTAAGTTTTCATTGAAAAAATCTATTTTTAGCTCCTGTGACCTAGATATGCAACGGACCGGAAATGTTTGAACAACTTTGAAAGAAGACCATATAAGGATCATTCAGGTCAAGTTTGGTAAAAATATATCCAGTAGTTTCGAAGGAGATGTCATTTAAAGAAATTGTTGACGACGGACGGACGGACGGACATACGAACGAACGGACGAACGAACGACGACGGACAGAGGACGATCAAAATAGCTCACCTTGGCACTACGTGCCAGGTGAGCTAAAAACCAGTTATCCTCTATATTGTAAACACTTTGGAGCTCAATAAAATATTGAGAAACTCAACTTCTAACCAGGCTCGACATATTTTTAAGGTCTAATAGAATGAAATTTCAATTCCTTTGTGTTAACGAAGTTTTTATGCATTATTACATAAATAAAACAATTTAGGCTTAACCATTTGCCTTGAATACAGGGCTCCAGATAAGGGGAGTACTTCAAAAACTAACATCTTTATTTCTGCATTAAACCCTATGGTGTCACTACTCATTTGAATCGTCTCGAAGAGACGATTCTAATGAGTAGTAACACTATAGGATTTGGTGCTAAAATAAGTGAGAAAATGTTGGATTTGTGCAGTTTACTCCCTCTTATCTGGAGCCCTGTTGAATATCTCTGCTTATTGTTTTCATTCCATTCAATGGCGACATACTCTAAAACTGCTGGAAAATCGTTACACTAAATCATCATTGAAATTTAACACATTCAACCCTAGTGACGAGTATACTCCTCATTTACAAACTTTGTCCTGTGAGAATAACACTTGTCCAATGCAAACAGTGTAGACCCTGATAAGTGGGCTCCTTAAGGAGCCCTCTGATCAGGGTCTACACTATTTGTCATTTTGAAATATATTGTTAAAATCAACTCTAAATAGTCAAAAATGGACTAGACTTTTTTTTTAAAATTGGAATTGTCCATTAAAAGTTTCAGGGGTGAATGGGTTTGAGACCCAAATTTTACCCTTTTCGCTTTACTGCCCCAGACAACAGTGCCATCTGTGATTTCTTATTGCTCTGTTGTGTGGCGACTGGTTTACTCCTTTTCTCCTCTGTTTTCTGTTCTGCTACTCTAACAACCTGAGCGCTGTGAGACCAGTCAAGGAAAGTATACTATCAAAAGTACTATCAAAATAGTCACTTTATTTCACACAAAATGCTTCAGAAAGGTGTGGCTTTGCTTATCTTTTAATCCATGATGGGTGAGATAGATTTTATGGCAGTGCATCACTGAATAGGTCATATAGCCTCAATAAATGTAGTGTTGAGATGATAGTTAGACAATTCTAATGAGTAGTAACACCATAGGGTTTAATTATTGTGCTCCCCATTAGGGGGAAGCATACAGTTGCTGTGTGTCCGTCTGTACGTAACTGTCACACTTTTTTGTACGGAGCATATCTCTTCAATGTTACACCCCTATTATTGATGAAACTTGACACATTGATAGAGGATGATAAAACGAAGTGCAATACACAAGAACCAAACTCTGTCAACTCCCAAAATTAAATTATCTCCCTTTTACTAAATAAAAGTCCTATTTTTTCTCCGGAGCATATCTCTTGAGCGTTACACTGTAAGTTGATGAAACGTAATACAGTGATAGAGTAAGACAAAAGGAAGTGCAGTACACAAGAACTATAACTCTGTCACCTCCCAATATTGAATTATCTCCATTTTTCTGACAAACAATTCTAATCTTGTCTGGAGCATATCTCCTAAACATTACTCGTAAATTGATGAAACTTTATACAGTATTCACCTACTAAACATGCTACAACTTGGGTTATTTCTTTTTGGGGAACATCCATCGTTTTCAACGGTATTCTTATTTTAATACAGAAATAAAGATTTTAGTTTTTGAAATGCTCCCCATATCTGGGGCTCGGTATAATAACACATTCACTCATAAATTGTTTTCAGTGTTTAACCCTTTCCCCCATAGAAGCGCCTTTTAGCGAATATGATTTATTCCTCCGCTGAAGAAAATAGTTCCAATTTAATCAGTCAAGAATATATATTATAGGGAATGTTTTCTATATTGTAGCAAATGATAGCTTAAAGCAGGCTGAAAGTAAAGCAGAATGTGCCATAAGGCACATTCTGCTTTACTTTCAACCTGCTTTAATTGATCACCTGTCTTCAAAACTAGAAACAGGCTATGAGGTAAAGGGTTTTAAAAGATAGGTTGCTGCTAAAAGCATGCTGAAAGTAAATCAGAAACTTCCCTATGGGAGATATCTGCATTACTTTTATCCTGTTTTAAAGCAGCCAAATCTATGATGTAGAAATATTTCCTATGGCTCTAAAGCCTCTTTATTTGGACACGGTAGAAGCACTGATGGTCATTTCCACAAAATAAAGGTAGAGATATTTCCATGAAGGAAACTAGGGCTGCCCTAAATTGATCATGAAAAATTCCTAAGATTTAAAAAATTTCACTTTTTCAATTGCGTTTCCTTAACCCTTTACCCTAGAGAAGCGACTTTTAGCGTATTTAATTTATTCCTAAGCTGAAGAAAATAGTTCCAATTTAATCAGTCATGATTATATAGTATAGGGAAAATTTTCAATATTCTAACACATGGAAGCTTAAAGCAGGCTGAAAGTAAAGCAAAATGCGCCTTAGGGTGCATTCTGCTTTACTTTCAACCTGCTTTAAGTAGTCACCTATTTTCAATACTAGAAATAGGATATCAGGTAAAGGGTTAAAGCAAGTTGAGAGAAGCAGAATGTGCCTAAAAATGCATTCTGCTTTAATTTTAGCCTGCTTTAAGCTACCAACTGCTAGGATAAATAAGAATATCGTTCCCAGCGATGGATGTTCCCCACAAAGAAAAAGCCCAAGGTATAGCATGTTTAGTAGGGGAACACAGTATCAAGTTTCATGAAATTACGATGTAACGTTCAGGAGATATGCTTCAGACAAAAATTAATTTATTATGAACAAGAGCACCGCAGTGCGGCAAAATACGCCCGTCACGGCCGGCGGGTGTCAAAGTCGTCCAGACTCAGGCCGACTGGAAAAAGTCGCCCGGAGTGTAGGCCCGACTATCGATCTCAAAAAGACTATGCTGTAGTATTGGGATAGCTCAAGTACTATCCCGATAGTATTGCGATAGTCAAGAAAAAAGTTCTGGTTTTTTTAAAAAATGCCCAATAAAAATGACAATAAAGGGGGCATAACTCTGCTAAAAATAGTCGCCAACGTCTGAAATTTAACAGGAACCAAAATTCACAGGTGCCTTAAATCCCTGTATGATGAGAAAGCTAAATATGAAATTTGGTTACAATAGACAAAATGTAAGTAAAATTATTATCAGGAAACAATATATTGTTAAAAAAATTGTGTGAATGGGCATAACTCCGAAAATACAGAGTCAAACCAAAAACCCGTAATATATATTAAGTCACTTTATTCATTGTATCACCATATCAAATTCGAAATCAATTGAATCAAAAATAAAAAAGTTCTGGTTTTTTTGTTAAAAATGCCCATTTTTGACAATAAAGGGGCATAACTCTGCTAAAAATAGTCGCCAACGTCTGAAACGCAAACTCGTCCGAACTATTGTGGTATGGAATATTTGTAGGAAGTTTAATCAAAATCGGTCAATAAATGAAGGTGAGAGAGCGCTAAGAAGAAAAGTTAACGGACGAAGTGTGGCTTATTTTAAATTTTAAGGATGTAAAGGGGCATAACTCATAGAAAAATAATTTAACAGGAACCAAAATTCACAGGTGCCTTCCCTGCATGATGAGAAAGATAAATATGAAATTTGGTTACAATAGACAAAATGTAAGTAAAATTATTATCAGGAAACAATATATTGTTTAAAAAATTGTGTAAAGGGGCATAACTCTGAAAATAAGACGTCAAACCAAAAACCCGTAATATATGTTAAGTAACTTCATTCATTGTACCACCATATCAAATTTGAAATAAATTGAATAATTAAAAATAAAGTTCTGGTTTTTTTAAAAAATGCCCATTTTTGACAATAAAGGGGCATAACTCTGCTAAAAATAGCCGCCAACTTCTGAAACGCAAACTCGTCCGAGCTATTGTGGTATGGAATATTTGTAGGAAGTTTAATCACAATCGGTCAATAAATGAAGGTGAGAGAGCGCTAAGAAGAAAAGTTAACGGACGAAGTGTGGCTTATTTTAAATTTTAAGGATGTAAAGGGGCATAACTCATAGAAAAATAATTTAACAGGAACCAAAATTCACAGGTGCCTTCCCTGCATGATGAGAAAGATAAATATGAAATTTGGTTACAATAGACAAAATGTAAGTAAAATTATTATCAGGAAACAATATATTGTTAAAAAAATTGTGTAAAGGGGCATAACTCTGAAAATAAGACGTCAAACCAAAAACCCGTAATATATGTTAAGTAACTTCATTCATTGTATAACCATATCAAATTTGAAATAAATTGAATAATTAAAAAAAAAGTTCTGTTTTTTTTTTAAAAATGCCCATTTTTGACAATAAAGGGGCATAACTCTGCTAAAAATAGCCGCCAACATCTGAAACGCGAACTCGTCCGAGCTATTGTGGTATGGAATATTTGTAGGAAGTTTAATCAAAATCGGTAAATAAATGAAGGTGAGAGAGCGCTAACAAGAAAAGTTAACGGACGGACGTACGGACGGACGTACGGACGTACAGCGCTGGGTATACCAGTCTGTGGAAAACGTCTTACAAATTGAACAAAATTCTGAACTGGTCTAATCTTCAGTCTTGGCATGCAGTCATTATCACCTAGTTAACTGGGGTCATTAATTAGATATGCACAGTGCCCTCCACAAGGCACCATCTGTGGACTACTAGAATGGACAGCAACATGTTATCTGAACCTAGTTTATAAATGAAAGAAAGAACTCAACATTATTTAAAATATAAATGTTATTTTAATAGACAAAACCATCAGTTAATCCAAGAACAATTAAATAATAATAGTAATATATTTATTTAACCCATTGACCCAAAAATATGCCTTGTTACGATACTGAATATTATAGTTCAGCTTTATACTGTCATGAATATGTACCATTAGAAATTTATTTGATATGCTAGGAGATGGTAGCTTAAAGCAGGCTGAAAGTTAAGCCTTTAGGCGCACTCTGCTTTACTTTCAACCTGCTTTAAGTGGTCACATGTTTCGAAATTTAGAAACAGGCTATGGGGTAATGGGTTAAAATTATATCAGTAACAACTCATGTGCATGAAGTCCTTCTATGGTATTGTTCTGGGGAAACTTAAATGGTTAAAGTTAAGTTGTCGGCTTATAATGCAGGATAAATGTAATTCAAGAAAAAAGGAATGAAGAATGCTTCTTTGCAATATGTTGTCACCACATCTTAAAGAGGCTCGCAACCGGATCAATCATTAAAAATAGTAATTTGTAAATATATGTCAAATGCTTATATAAATGGGTAAAATTTAGTTTAGGATAATAAATTCTGTTAAAAAATGCATTTCCAAAAAAAAAAAAAGAAGAGGCTCTGGTGGGATTCGAACCCGTGACCATCCATGCGGAGACAAAAATGAAAAATGAGGCATTGCCTTTACGCCCTCGGCTACGGACGCTCTATATATATATGGTAGCGAATTAACGTACTTCAATGATAGCTATTAATAGAACATTATTCGGCTCGGGTTTATGTCTGACCCCGTGTATAGAAGCAACAACAACAACTATACCGTTAGCTAACGCTATGGAAAAACGATGGAAAATATCTAAAAAACTAAGATTCGGTGACGATTCTTGAGACGTTTTTTTGGACTGATCATATTTTTTTAATGTCAAAAGCCAAATAATGCCACAAATTTGCTTTTATTTGAGTATTTTATTTTATTTTGACAAGAACACCATCCGTTTGCGAGTCCCTTTAAAGACTGTCCATGTAAAAGTTCTAAAAAGTAATTTAACCCTTTACTCTATAGCCACATTCTAGTTTTGAAGACAGGCTTAAGGCAGGTTGAAAGTAAAGCAGAATGCGCATTATTAATCACACATTTTGCTTTTCTTTCTGTTTTCTGTACGCTGCCATCTGATAGAATATAGAAAATAATTCTTATGATACATATTCATGACAATATATTTGAATTATTTTCTTTAAGGCAGGAATAAATGTGTAAAAAATGAGTATCTATGGAGTAAAGAGTTTGTACTGTTATAAGTTTGACTATGTATAAAAAGGAGAAAAGCTGGTCAAAAGCTGTTTGAGTAGTAACAACGCTGGATTTGGTGGAGACACAAGGATTTCAGCGTCCTTAGACCTAGAACCTATTAATTCTTTGCATGCTGGGTATTTTTCCGTCTGCAACAAGTGTCGTCTGCTACCTTTCTAAAAATAGATCTTTTCTAAATATCTCTTCAAAACAAGATCAGAGTGTCCAATAGTTTGGATCATGGTGTGTTGTCGTATCATGCAGCATCTCACCAGGATCCAAACTGTTTGCAAAGATTAATAGTGTTTACAGCTAGCATGCTAAGAGTCAATTGTGTAGATTTTCATTAAACATCAGATGACACAACTCGCTCAATGAGATTTCATTTTAAATCTAGTTTTTAAAAATATAATAAGCAACACATTCAACCCTAGAAATGATTGTACTGTCATTTGCAATAAGGCACACATGTGAAAAGAAAGCATGTCCTCAATGCAAACAGTGTAGACTCGGATCAGAGGGGTCTTTATTATGCATTGTTAGTCATTTTGAAATTTATTGTAAAATTCAAATACAGTAAAACATCTCTATTACAAATCTACGACCACTTAAGTGTGTTGATAGGTACTTAATGCAGGACGTTGCTTAAAGCAAAGTGAGCTTTCTGTTTTACTTTCACATTTATTTAAGCTGTCATCTGTCTTTTATAAAAGTATTAGCCTTCTATTTAGTGGTTGCAAAAGAGAGGTTTTACTGTAGTCAAAATGGACCAGGCTTAATTTGAAAATGGAATTGTCCATAATTTTTTCAGGAGCAATTGAATTACTAGTATATCCTTTATCTAATCCAGCTGAGCCTATCTTGATGACAATTGCAAACAGTTTGAATCTTGAGCAGATGCCAAGTTAATTGACCTCTGATCTGGATCAGTACTGTTTGAAAATCAAACTTTGTGTTGCTTAAGTTGAAAAGACATGTATTAGCACTCCATTTACATGTACAAATGTATATCAAAGTTGTTTGATTCTTTATGTCTCTACCGTACCCTATGATATTACAACTCATTAGAAATCGTCCCTTCAAGATCATTCTAATAGGTAGTCACATCATAGGGTTTAGGGTAGTCAAGGTGTTGGCGTGAGCATTTTCTACTTTAATTTGAAACTATGCAAACCGTTTGTAAGTTTAGACCAAGACCATAGGCTCCTAATAGGGGCACTCTAAGATCAGGATGTTTACTGTTTGCCATGTTTCAATAAAATGCAACAACATCATTGAAACCTAGTACCACATATTTACACCATTAATAAACTTTATATCTGTGAGGATCGAGTACACATGTCCTGTGCAAACAGTGTAGAACCAGATCTGAGGGCTCATAATAGGGATACTCTGTTCGGGGTCTTCCCTGTTTGTCATGTTGAAATCAATTGTAACACACCCATTGAAACATAGTGTCACATATATACATCATTTACAGTGTACCTGTGAATAGTACACTTGTCCTCTGCAAACAATGTAGACCCAGATCTGAGGGACTCTTCTAGGGGCCCTCTGATTAGGGTTTTCACTTTTTATAATTATGCAATTAAAACAAATCCATTGAAACCTATACCTTAACAAATATACATAATTATCAAACCGTGCATCTGTCAAGAGTATGTGTGTCTTATGCAAACAGTGTAGACCAAGATCAAATACAAAAACAGACATTTCCTGCAGGTCAAGCTTAGGTTAATTGCCAGTTTTATTACCCAACAGATAATCAAGGCATGACTGCATGTGGAGATTCTGTCCAGGAATAGAAGATAAAACCATGATCATTTCTGATCGTCTTTGGAGTATGTTGTCTATAGACTGATACCATAATACGACCGTCGATGACGGGCGTATAAATAGGGAGGCAATTCAATATTTGGAGATGACAGAATTATAATTCTTGTGCACCACACTTCTTTTTGTCATCCTCTAACACAGTATCAAGTTTAATCAAGTTACAATGCGGCAGAAAATTTTATTTTTAAAACATTATATGTGGAAAAAGGGAGACAATTCAATATTGGGAGATGGCAGAGTTATGGTTCTTGAGTACAGCACTCCCTCTGTCATCTCGTATCACTGTATCAAGTTTCATCAACTTACTATGCAATGCTCAGGAGATATGCTCCAGACAAAATTTGATTTTTTTAAATAGAAAAGGGGAGTTACATGTACATTGTATATTAAATATTGGGAGATGACAGAGTCATGGTTCTTGTGTACTGCACCTCCTTATGTCATCGGCTATCACTGTATCAAGTTCCATTAACTTACTGTGTAGCAGTCAAGAGATATACTCCGGACAAAATTGTTTTGTATTTTTAGAAAAAGGGAGATAATTTAATATTGGGAGATGGCAGAGTTACCCTTCTTGTGTACTGCACTTCCTTCAGTCATCCTCTATCACTGTTACAAGTTTCATCAACTTTCGGTGTACGGTCCAGAGATATGCTCCGGACAAAATTGATTTTTTTTATTAGAAAAGGGGAGATAATTCAAAATAGGGAGATGAGAGAGTTACCGTTCTTGTGTACTGTACCTCCTTCTGTCATTCTCTATCACTGTATCAAGTTTCATCAACCTACGGTGAACCGTTCAAGAGATATGCTCCGGACAAAAAAGCGTGATGGACAGACAGACAGACGGACGGACAAAGCGGCGACTATATGCTCCCCACTAAAGGAGAGCATAAAAATTTAAAGATTTCAGAAAAATCCGGAGAAATGACAGCCCTGGGAAACTATTGAAGTCAAGAGTACAGTCACTTGAAACTGATGAAGTATACAATTGTAGATTTTTTTGTTTTATGTGATTGCATGTGTCTCCTGAAAAGGATATTTTCAATTCTGAAAGTAGTTTGGCATCTTCCTCGTTTCTTGCTTTGTTAACTTCTTGCTGGGTTTCAGTGACAAAGTCCAGGAAATCTGCTTCATCCTCATCTAGCCTCCTCACCTGGTTCCCTGGAGAGTAAAGGGCCAAATAAACATTTTTCTCAGAGCTTGTTTTCAATAATTCAAGACATACATTACCAGTTGACAGTGCGATACAACAGAGTGATGTATTTAGCTCGAGATGATTTTGGCAGAAATAGCCGATCTGACGAGCGCCTTGGCGCGAGTCTGATCGGTTGTTTCCGAAAAAAAAACGTTGAAAGCTAAATGCAACACTCTGTAGCACACTGCCAACTGGTGATGTGTTTATTATATGCCTTGAATACACACCAGAAACAATTAAATGGTTGTTTAAATCATTTTATAGCCAACATTTATTAGTTATTTGAAGCAGAACAAGATTTTTTGCCACAATGAATAACGCGACACTTGTACACGTACGTAAATGACGTCACATTAAATCGAAAGCGAGGTCAGAGTAAAATACAAAGTGGCTGATACAAGGTGGCTGATACAGACTCTTGTATTTTACTGTGCAAATACACGCGGAAACGCTCGATATCATGCAAAGGCATATAATAAAGACAGCTACCGGTATTTCAAGCAAGTTGAATGTATATATATGGGAGAATTCTGCTTTGCAATTAACCTGCTTTAACTCTTTCCTCCCTGAAAATTTAAATGGACAATTTCAGTTTCCATTTAAGTTTAGTCCATTTCTGACTTTTAAGGTTTGTTTTTGTCAATGTTTGGCATTATGACTAACAGTGAAGACCCGGATCAGAGGGCTCCTTCAGAGCCCTCTGATCTGGGTATTCACTGTTTGCACAGGACAAGTGTTCTATTCACATGTACAATGTTTGAAAAAGACGCTTATATGCGGGACTAGGGTTCAAAGGGTTAAAGCATTTATAAACAGGTTAAGGATGTTGGAAAAGTTCCCAAATGTCACTATGAATTAATGATTGATGGTGTTGATGACAGGTGGCAGCTTACAGCAAGATGAAAACCAAATTTAGAAAGCTCCATCAAGAGTTTTCTGCTTTACTGCGATCTTACTTTAAGCTGTTTTATCTGGCTTAACTCTTACAACACTAAGTGACTCTTGTTGGTTACTGGGTTCCCTTGTGGCCCATTGTAGTTACTCAAACATGAACCAGTTAATAGAAATTCTGAGTAGTTTAATAAATTTGATTTGATTTGATTTGTTTTGATTTTATGTCGCTTTCAACAGTATTTCAGTCATATCGCGACGTCCAGCTAATTATAGGTGGAGGAAGACCCCAGAAGTCCTTTATGCACTGTTTCAGGCACAAATCGGCAACTGGGTAGAACCACCGACCTTCCACAAGCCAGCTGGAAGGCTTCCCCACATGAAAAATCCAAACGACCCTACTGGGATTCGAACTCACAGCGGTGAGGAGCTTAGTGATGTAAGTCACAGTGACTATACCACTAGGCCACGGCGGCCCCTTAGTTTAATAAAATACTGCTCTAAATTAGCAAACAGTGTAGATAGACCCTGATCAGAGGGCTCCTATAGGAGCCCTCTGATCTGGGTATTCACTGTTTTTAAATGTAAAGAGTGTGTTGAAAGAGTAAAACACAATTGGATAAGGGTATTTGCACTTATGGCTATGGAAGAAAGGGTTTAGCCAGGGTTGCTTTGACTTCTTACAGTGGAGAATCTGTTATTCTTTCCCGTTTAAACGCAAACGCAAAACACTAAAATGTAGAAAAGAACAACTTTTGGACAATTCTGATAATTCATCTTTATCTTGGTAGCAAACAGTTTGGAGCCTGATCAGACGCCGGGTTACCCGGCGTCTGATCTGGCTCCAAACTGTTTGCAGTGAAAATAATAGTTTTAGCGTAAACGCGTTTATTGGGAAAGAATAACGTTTTCTCCACTGTACTAAACTTGGCCAGGATTTTACAACTGCAAACACTGTCATCAAGTCTAGGGAAGATCAGAAGAAAGAACTGTTTGACTCAGAGAGTGTACAAGGTTAAAATGGCCAAAGTGGGTAAAGCAAGGGGCATAAATTAATCCTGACATGCATTTAGGTGATTTAGCTGGTTATCAAACTTTGCAGACAGACAGACAGGGTGATTACTACAGGACATCCACACCAAGGTTTGAGGCCCTAATTAAAAGGTGAGGCTCCCTAATTGTACTTTCATCTTTTCAATGTTCATAAACTTCAGGGCTGACATTTCTCCGGATTTTTCCTAAATCTCTGGATTTTTTCCCAGTACATGGTAGCTTAAAGCAGGCTGAAAATAAAGCAGAATGCGCCCTAAGACGCATTCTGCTTTACTTACAGCCTGCTTTAAGTGGTCGCATGTCAACAAAACAAGAAAAAGGCTATGGGGTAAAGGAACGATTCGTAAAATCGCACTTGAAAAATGCAAATTTGGAAAATCTTAGGATTTTTTATGTCAACTTATGGCAGCCCTGGAACTTTGCTATTCATAGGTAACAATTGAGCCTTACTAAAGGCAAATTTCTCCTCATGTTCTTCATCTTTCTTCAGTCTCTGTTCTTCAAGCTTGTCATACAAACATCTGTTGTCGACAGGCTCCTCCGGGCACTCTGTGAATAGAAAACAATCACTGTTGGAGAACAGCAGTCAACCTACCAATTGAAAACATTTTCAATATAAGTAAAATAAATTAAAACCGGCCTGCTCGCCATGGCAATTAACATTTTGTCAGAGCAGATTTTCTGAGAATTTGAAACAGAGACCAAGCCCTTTAACCATTTATCCCATAGTCTGTTTCCAGTATTAAGGACAGGTGACCACTTAAAGCAGATTGAAAGTAAAGCAGAATGTGCTTTGCTTTCAGTCAGCTATAAGCTACCATATGGCATCTACTAAAATATAAAAATATTTCTTATGGGGCATATTAATGACAGTTTAAATTGGAACTATTTTCTTTCTTTTTTCTTTCTCTATATACTGCTACACGCCCCTTTTGGGTATTACGAGCAGGGGCACTTTTTAGGTGCACCAATGGGACTGTACCCGGCCGGTCACTTTATCCTGACACCGACGAACCAGTTGTAATGCTAACCCGAAATCCTGAGCGTCAAGGAGGGAAGCCATTACTACCAATTTTTAAGTCTTTGGTTTGACCCGGCCGGGGATTGAACCCACAACCTCCCGCACTGCAAGCGGACGCTCTACCACTAAGCCACGCAGCCGGTTCAATGGATGAAGAAATTAAAGGTGTAAAAATGCATTTTTATGGGGTGATGGGTTTAGGACCCTGTATTTATGTAAATAAAATTTCTTTTTTCAAATGTGTAATAACCTGAAATGTTAAATTCCAGTTTTCAATTAAGTCTAGTCTTATTTTTTACTACCCGTTATTTAGGTATGTTTTTACAATTTATTGTAAAATTTCAAACAGTGGATACCCTTATCAGAGTGCCCCTGTAGGAGCCCTCTGATCTGGGTCTACCCTCTTTGCATAGACTAAACATGTTGTAATGTACATGTACAAACTACAAACTGTTTACAAGATACAAGAAACTTTATTTAAAGTCTGGTGATTACACAACATAATTAACATAGCTAAAAGCTATTCAACGACATAAAGTTTGTAAAGGATGTACAGTGAAACCCCTCTAAACCGGAACCTCTAAATACCGGAATTCTCTCTAAACCGGACAAAACCTTTGGTCCCATTTCCAACCCTTCTTTATTTTACCCATTACACCATAAATATGCCTTTTAACGCTTTTGATTTATTCCTACACTGAAGTAAATACATTCATGAATATGTATCATCAGAAATATTTTCGATTTTCTAGCAAATGATAGCTTAAAGCAGGTTGATAGTAAAGCAGAATGCGCCTTAAGGCGCATTCTGCTTTACTTTCAACCTGCTTTAAGTGATCAGCTAACTTCCATATTAGAAACATGCTTTGTGCTAAAACCCCTCTAAACCGGAAACCCCTATAAACCGGACATTTATGTTGTCCCCATACATGTCCGGTTTAGAGGGGTTTCACTGTACATGTATATACTCATGACCAGGGTTCAATGGCTTATATGGTCCATTTAATACTTTTATTATAATACTACTTATTGTTGTACCTTCTGGATCATCCGGTTTCCTCACTTTTTCCCATTCTTCCTGCCTTTTTTTACGCTTGTCATCCACCTCATCTTGTGTGACAAAGTTCTTCAAACCTGCTGATGATCCACCAAAACTCATGGTTTCAGTAACTACCGGTATCTTTTGTGAAACTGAAACAGCATATAATTTTCTATTTAAATCCCTTTAACTCCATAGCCTGTTTCTAGTTTTGAAGACAGGCGATCACTTAAAGCAGGCTGAGTGAAAGTATATTAAAAGCAGAATCCACCCTAACGTAGTCTGCTTTACTTTCAGCCTGCTTTAAGCTACCACCTCTTAGAACTTATATATAGAGGATCTTAAATGAGTGTTCATATTTATTTGATTTATTAAATGAGTCTTTTTGAAACGATAAAAACGAGCTTTAGCGAGTGTTTTATCGTTTCAAAAAGACGAATTTAATAAATCAAATAAATATGAACACGAATATAAGATCCTATTTATATCATATCCAACACACACGCGTATTTACAGCCAATTTCTCAGGAGTAAGGTGGGTTGTAGCAAGGTGTTCCTTATGTAGAAATAATCAATGAAAGGCGAAATGAGGTTTTTTAAGTGCCGTGGAAAAAAAAAAATTCCAAATTTCTCAATGTTCTATTGACTTATCGTCACTGTATAAGTCATTACTTGATTTAGATTTAGAATCTTTCTGATAATTACCAGAAATGGGTGTCAAAGCCACCTGACGCTCGCCTGCTTGAAATTTAAGTCTAAAAACATCTTGTATCCAAAACAAATAAATTTTCAGTTTAGAAAGATTATTAAATGAATGATGAGTCTTAATCTAGTCATATAAAACTTTAAAACAGCCCGTCCAAAAAACTTTGACTTGGTGATTTGAGGTCAAAACAACCAAGTCCAAAACATGTCAAAAATTGAAATAAATTAAAACCATTTTTAATTACAACTTCATAGCCTCAATGTTTATTCCCAAATGAAGCTCCATACAAAATTTCAGCACCCTAGCACAAGTATTTAACTTTAAAACAACCCGTCCAAAAAACTTTAACCTGGTGATTGCAGTAAAAAAGCTAAGTCCAAAAATGTTAAAAATTGACAAATATTAAAATTGTTTTTAAATTCCAACATCATAACATCAATGTTTGATCCAGAATATAGCTTCACACAAAATTTCAGCACCCTAGCACAAGTATTAAACCTTAAAACAACCCGTCCAAAAAACTTTAACCTGGTGATTGCAGTAAAAAAGCTAAGTCCAAAACATGTTAAAAATTGTCAAATATTGAAAATGTTTTTAAATTCCAACATCATAACATCAATGTTTGATCCAGAATATAGCTTCACACAAAATTTCAGCACCCTAGCACAAGTATTAAACCTTAAAACAACCCGTCCAAAAAACTTTAACCTGGTGATTGCAGTAAAAAAGCTAAGTCCAAAACATGTTAAAAATTGTCAAATATTGAAAATGTTTTTAAATTCCAACATCATTACATCAATGTTTGACCCCAAATGAAGCTTCACACAAAATTTCAGCACCCTAGCACAAGTATTTAACTTTAAAACAACCCGTCCAAAAAACTTTAACCTGGAAATTTGTAGTCGAAAAACCTAAGTCCAAAACATTTCGAAAATTGACATAAATTAAAATCATTTTTAAATTCCAACATCATTACATCAATGTTTAACCCCTAATGAACCTCCGTACAAAATTTCAGCTCCCTAGCCCAAGTATTAAACTTTAAAACAACCCGTCCAAAAAACTTTAACCTGGAAATTTGGAGTAAAAAACCTAAGTCCAAAACATGTCGAAAATTGACATAAATTAAAATTATTTTTAAATTCCAACATCATAATATCAATGTTTAACCCCAAGTGAACCTCCATACAAAATTTCATAACCCTAGCACACATATTAAGCTTTAAAACAACCGTCCAAAAAACTTTAGCCTTGACCACGCTCACGCCCACGCCCACGCTCACGCCGGGGGTATGACATTAGCTCTGCTGTTCTACGAACAGGCGAGCTAAAAATGAATGAATGGTGTTTTACGGCCCATCGACACAAAAAGGTCATTTAGAGCCGAACTTCTGATAATTAAGTTAACTCTGAAAGGTGATTAAAAAATCATATTGAAAAACATTTTAAGTTACAGTTAAGAACGTCACATCATAAAGTCACAAATATTTCCCATAAAAGGAAACACAGTCGTGACGTCACTCTACTAGCATTATTAGGCTGTGTCAAGTCCGCGCCGTATTTTTATTTCAACATTTGAACAAAGACACAAATACAGTTTTTGAATTTCTACTCATCACTGTCAGTTTCGCTTTGGTTTAAAACCCGTCTTTGTTTTGGAACATTTGGCCCTTCTGTGCTATTGTGAATATGGAAATTTCCACCGTGAATCGGAGAGCCAAAAATGTTGAAACCGCCAGAGACGTTTATCTAGGGTTGATGACCTAGATTCTGTACTTACGGTTGCATAGGATTGTGCATGAATAGAAGAATATTCGCTACAAACTGTGTTGGAATATAAAATTTTCTAAATCTATTTGAGCTGTGATGGATTTAGATAATATAAACGATGTCGACTGCATTATTTGATTGGACTGGATTGTTGTCATTCAGCTCTGAATTGTGAAAGAATGGCTGGGACCAGAGTAGCCGGTAGGTCATCTTTCTGCATAAATGGTTTGAAATCTTGTAGATTGTGATACTAACAGGACAGCGATCAGGACTTGTATGATATGAACAAACTTTAGGCGGAACAGTTCGAACATTGCGTCCCTTGGGGGCTTCGCCTGACTTACTGGTTTTGGTTTGACTCTCGGTAAACCGCAGATACTCGTGGTCAATTGTACCGTAGGATCCGTACCGTATAAAATGCACCGAAAATTCTGAATAGTGAATACCGTTGATTTTATTGTTTCTGCAGTCCCCTTCCGTCAATTGGCACTCGATCGTTGCCAGCTAGGTCAGAGTCCGCCATTTTTTTTTTTGACAGCGCGTATGAATATTATTCGGTCCTAGAGTGTAATAAAGATCTGTGTGTTACAAAAATTAAATAATGCTGTTAATCACGCGCAGAGCTGCGCAAAATGATATAAATAGAAAATATTTTTTATCATACATATTCATTACAATACTACATATAAAATGGAACTTTTTACTTTATTGAAGGAATAAATTATATGCGTAAAAATGAGTATAGATCTATAATGGGATAAAAAAAATAATCTGCCGGCAAAAATGCTGTCATGAATCATAGAATGTATTTAAATTTTAACACATTGAACCCTACACAAGTAATTACAACTGTATATGAATTACAAGTATACTCATCATTTACATTTATATTGACTGTAAAGGACACAGTGTAGACCTAGATAAGAGGGCTTTTAAAAACCAGAAATGGGTGTCAAAGCCACCTGATGCTCGCCTGTTTAAAGTTTAAGTCTAAAAAACATCTTGTATCGAAAGCAAATCAATTTGCCGTTTAGAACTATTATTAAATTAATGTTGAGTCATAGTCTAGTTATATTAAACTTTAAAACAACCCGTGCACCCTTTAACCTGGTGATTTGTAGTCAAAACAACTAAGTCCAAAACATGTCAAAAATTTGACAAAAATGTTAAAATTATTTTTAAATTTCAACTTCATACCATCAATGTTTGACCCCTCATGAACCCCCATACAAAATTTCAGCACCCTAGCACAAGTATTAAAGTTAAAAACAACCCGTCCAAAAAACTTTAACCTGGTGATTTGTAGTCGAAAAAGCTAAGTCCAAACATGTCAAAATTGACATAAATTAAATTTATTTTTAAATTCCAACTTCATATCATCAATGTATAACCCCAAATGAACCTCCATACAAAATTTCAGCACGCTAGCACAAATATTAAGCTTTAAAACAACCTGTCCAAAAAACTTTAACCTGGTGATTTGTAGTCGAAAAACCTAAGTCCAAAACATGTCAAAAATTGACATAAATTAAATCTATTTTTTAATTCCAACTTCAAAACATCAATGTTTACCCCAAATGAACCTCCATTCAAAATTTTAGCACCCTAGCACAAATATTAAGCTTTAAAACAACCCGTCCAAAAAACTTTAACCTGGGCCACGCTCACACTCACTCACGCCGGGGGTATGACATTAGCTCTGCTGTTCTACGAACAGGCGAGCTAAAAAGTCCTCTGATCATTGTCTGCACTGTTTGTTCATTTTGTAAAAATCAATTCACAATTGTATAAAAGAGACATAATTTAATTGCAAAGTCTCAGGAATCAAGTATCAGGAGTTCAATTTTTAAGATTCAGTGTTTGGTGATGCAAGTAAATCCGACGTCATGCAAACCTCCCAGAAGGCGTGCATTTAATTGGTTAACTCTTAAACTGTCGATCGGTGTAGACTTTTGGTCTATTCTTTACTATTTAGGATATTTTTTTGTTTGTTAACATCCGTTTCTGCCATCTGGAGGCCAATTGGATGCCCTAGAGAGAGGAAAGCGGATACAGCCCTACTCTTATCAAAAGAGTTATCTGATTCTTTTAGATGGCCAGTGTAACTAAAGCACTGATACATCCATCCGACAACGGTTTATAATATAAAGTCTCATCTGAAGCACTTGGTCCAGCGGGGGATCAAACTCACGACCCCTGACGTCATCACTTTAATAATTCACATCGCTTTACCACTCGACTACGTCCGCCGGTTTATTTAGGATATATTTTAAAATTCTATCCTAAATTATCACAAAATCAGGGCTGCCATTTCTCTGAATTTTTCCTAAATCTTCGGATTTATTTCTAGTATGGAAAGCAGACTTTGCGCCTTAAGGCGCATTCTGCTTTACTTCCAGCCTGCTTTAAGTAGTCACATGCCAACAAAACTATCAAAGGTACAGACTACATTCATTGTGATTTTTAGGTTTTCCTACAACTTCGTCGCCAATCGATCACAAAATTGCGCGTGTGAGCTCCTAAAGTCATCGTGTAAAGCTAGTCCCAGTTTTTTTTTTTAACAAACTGCTGTCAACAACAGAGCAGAAAAATGAGGGAAACTATGAATTTTGTCAACATCGTTGTTTCGGGGGGGGGGGGGGGGGGGGGATCTAGCCCTTTATTAGTGAGTTTCACCATTGTTGAACATAAATGTTCCTTTATATTGTTACTCGAACGCATCATTATCATATTGAACCTGTCGATTTTCACAAATTGTGTGGAAATATTGAAAATCTTTCAAAGAACTTACAGGCGAAATCAAGCTAATATCACTGAATTTTCACCACGTCTCGGACTCGAATTTGCCAAACAAAAACCGAGGGCAATCGAATTGGTATTCAATTCGCCCTGAGCACAATTCGCCCTAACTCATGAATTAACACTACTGTACTGAGTTTAACGCATTCCACTCTAGCGACGAGTTTACTCGTCATTAACAAACAATATACCTCAGAGGAGTATATTTGCTTTATGCAAACAGTGTAGACCCTGATCAGAGTGATCCGATGGAACCCTCTGATCAGGGTCTGCACTGTTTGTTATTTTGCAATATATTGCAATGAACACCCCTAAATAATAAAAAAAAATTAGAACCTACTTTATAAGAGATGGGGATTTTTCATTTGAAGTGTCAGGGGTGTATGAGTTAAGTACAAGGAACAATCATCCTGAGAACGAGATTGGTGTCCAGGGGGAAAACTGCATAATAAATTCAGTGAAAATAATTGTGAATAACTGTCACATTAATAATATTTCTATGTTAGTCTCACTCTGTCTGCCAGATCAGTCTAGAAAAAAAGCAAAACGCTCCATAAGATCGAAACGTCACTCAAGACATGGCTACCATTTCTCCGGATTTTTCCTAAATCTTCGGATTTTTTTCTTGTACATTGTAGCTTAAAACAGGCTGAAAGTAAAGCAGAATGGGCCTTAAGGCGCATTCTGCTTTACTCCCAGTCTGCTTTAGGTAGTCACATGTCAACAAAACTAGGAACAGACTATGGGGTAAAGGTACGATTCGTAAAATCGCACTTGAAAAATGCAAATTTGGAAATCTTAGGATTTTTCATGTCAACATATGGCAGCCCTGTCAAGAGAGGTTGTGTACTAGAAATGGTGTAATTATTTCCCAATTTCAGGGCCCCATAAGTTGCTTTTGAAAATCCTAAGATTTCCATTTTAAGTGCGATTTTAGGACTCGTATCTTCAACCCGTTCGCTGCTAGGCCCTATAACACTAACATAATCGGATTATCATGCAAACAAGTTAGATCCAGATCAGACGTAGCTTAACGCGGCGTCTGATCTTGATCTAAACTGTTTGACACCCATATCAATGTTTCCCATGAAACACGCATAAAATTCCAAAATTTGAAAGTAAGAGCGGGAATACCCAAGATTTGTAAATATCCGTAGGTCGATCCGTAGAAGTTAAGAAAAATCCGAAGATTTCGGGAAAATTTAGAATAGCCCTGTAATCAACGCCTTTGTGCTTATACAAACTATTAAGAAATCATTGCAAACAATTCGACTCAATATCTGACGTTAAGTCACCCTGTATGATAGATATATGTACCTCAGCATGGTATAATGGTGGGCTTTACTTGGACCGAGGCCCAATGGAAGCATCATTGAATAAAACTTTAAACTCAATTATGATATGCCATTTGTTGCATGTATTTAATGGCACGTGGTAAATAACAACTTTTATACTTATATAGTGAATCCTCAGGACCTGTGTACGGTAGGCCCCGGTCTTGGAAACCTTTTAAGCATGCAGAAAACATCTAATGCATGTATGTGTTAATCGTGAACACAATTGCATCAAGTTTACAAACAATCGCCTAAAAAAGAATTCGCCATATTAAAAGTAGTACAGTACACCTTATATCAGGAACGTTTATTAGGCTAATAGCACAAAATATTATTCCTGATTATACTCAACCAGGAACCTACATTATCTATACGTCCCTGACTCAACGACACAATGGATCACCCTGCCATAAGAATACTTGTTCTTGACTTTTGACACAGATAGTTCTGTAACAAATAATGGCTCTTATCGGCATCGGATTTGGACACAATATACAACCTGTTTTTCAATGTGCATTGAAGTCGCTTATCATAAGTATTATAAGTAAGGAGTTATTCTTTATATGATTATTTTCTTTTCAATGATCACATCAAACAAGCAATGCATGTAAGCTTTGATCAACTTTGCTAAACACATTCTACTCTAGCGACGAGTATACTCGTCATTTACAAAACAGTGTACCTGTAAAGATTACACGTGTCCCATGCAAACAGTTTATACATACCCTGATCAGAGGTTTACCCTGTTTGTCATTTTGAAATATATTGCTAAAAAAAACCTATATAGATCTAGTCAAAATAAACTAGATTTATTTGGAAATGGAATTATCCATTAAAAGTTTCAAGGGTGAATGAGTTAATGCAGATCAGATCAGAGGACTCGGACTAAAGGAACCCTCTGCTCAGAGTTTGGGGTTTCATGGATGAATCGGTTTACCCGTTTCTCCATAGAGGCGCATTTCGAGCACATCTACAGTGGAGAAAACGTTATTCTTTCCCAATAAACGCGTTTACACTAAAACTATTATTTGCATTGCAAACAGTTTGGAGCCAGATCAGACGCCGGGTAACCCGGCGTCTGATCATGCTCCAAACTGTTTGCCACCAAGATAAACATGAATTATAAGAATTGTCCAAAAGTTGTACTTTTCTACGTTTTAATGTTTTGCGTTTGCGTACGTTTGCGTTTAAACGGGAAAGAATAACAGATTCTCCACTGTACTTTCTCTTCCACAAAAGTGACCACCACTTAAACATTTATGTAGATCTATTGTATTGAGTTCTGCCGCTGTAGCGTAAAATAAGATGAAAGTAAAACAGAAAGCACATTAAGGAGCTTTCTTCTTTACTTTCATCTTGCTTTAAGCAATGATTTGCCTTAAATAGAACTTGATATACCGGTAGTTGATTTGTACTGCCGATTGTGGAGGAAAGGTTTATTTATCAAGTTACAAAAAATGTTTGTTAACTCTTTTAACACTTTTAAAGTATAATTGTTGTGGGTTATTAGGTTCCCCTGTGGATCATTTTAGTTACAAAAACATGGACCAGTCTAGTTGGAATTATGGGTATTTTAATAGACACTATTCTAAATTAGCAAACATTGTAGACCCTGACCAATGGCTCCTATAGGATCGTTTCTAGGTCTGCACTGCTTGCAAATGTAGTAAGCATATTTTAAACAGGTCCGTACATGGTGCTGAAAGAATTGAACACGCTATATGTATACCGTGTAATCTTTTGTTTGTCTGCAACATTTGTCGTTAAAGAACAGTCTGTTTGGCGCTCAGACACAGATAACAAAGTTTTAACCATTCCACTCTCAATGACGCTTTAAAGCGAGTTTGCAAACAGTTTGGGTCCTGATCAGACGCCGCATAACGCGGCGTCTTATCAGGACCCAAACTGTTTGACACTCTTATCGATATTTATTAAGTCATACAACCATATATCTAACGTTGACACGTGTCTTGCAGACAACAATAATAAAGCAGAAGACAATAAAGCGGTGAAGGGGTTAAAATCTCCCGTATAGTTGATCATGAAAAGGTTAAGAAAGTCACCAGCGGTCACACCGGTCTTGTTCTTCACTGTTTGGCACTTCCCTGCATTTCCAGGGTGCTGTTACCTAACGAGTAAATTTCAATTGTAGGCATTGAGACAGTGTATGGGACTGCGATTACGGCTGTTGTTGGTTTATCGCCCCAAACAAGCTTTTTCAGATTCGTCATCCCATTGTTATCAGATTTTTGTGTGACTTATTGGTCGTTATCATGCATATTTTTGTATGGGCGTGCGATTACGTCTAGAATACATGGAATAGGATTTAAGGTTGTAAAGAGTTTGAGTGGAGTCTGCGATCGTTCTCAAGCAGTTTATTGGTCCGATTTGAGCAAAAGCTCAGACTCAACTCGAACGTTATATAACCCGGCCTAGGTCATTGCAGCAAGTCTTATGGATATGTTATTTATCTTATATTCTACATTTTATTGTATGGATTGGCGTTCAGTTGCGTTTTAAATCCGGAAAAAACTTTATTCTTTCTAAATTAACAAAGAGGGATAAATAGGACATTGATTATGAAACAATTTCTAAAACATTAAGAAAATCACGATCGATGGCGTATTTGGTCATTCCTATGGGAGGAAACCGTATTACCCGGAGAAAACCCGCGTGTTCGGACGGGCGACCAGTGTACACCCTCTCATAAACTGTCCGGGATCGAACTCGGGACGCATTGGTAAGAAGCGGGTTCACTTTCCACTGCGCTATCCAAAAACTATAATCATAATCATTTTCAAATTCTAGTTCTGGTTCTGGTTTCGAAGAAGAGTTATACATTTTAATCCGTTCCAGATATTAACATATTTATCACGGGTATTTGTTTTATAGAGAGTTTTGAGCTCTATGTAGGGCCTACAATGTATATACATACAGCGCATTCAATACGCAGGCGCGGATCAAGCGATTTTTCATAGATGGGGTTAAACCGAGAAGATTCAACGTACAGCGGAGAAGGCGTTATTTTTTCCAAAATAATTATTTCAACAGCAAAAAGTTTGAAGCAAGATCATACGCTGGTAAACTCGGCTTCTGGGGCCCGTTTTACTAAACTACTTAAGCAAAATTTTGCGTAAGTCAAAATTTTAAACTTAAAGTTATATTTTTTATTATCACTTGCTACAAACAGCAAATAGCCAGATCAGAGGACGCGCTTTAAGCGCGTCCTCTGATCTGGCTATTAGCTGTTTGAAAACGTTTATGATCGAAAAATAAGAGTAAAACGATTTTGACTTACGCACAAACTTTGCGTAAGTAGTTTAGTAAAACGGGCACCTGATCAGGCTCAAAACTATCTCCCACTCAGATAGCAATACTACAGAATGAGATACAGATGATGGGCTGTCACTTCTCCGGATATTTTTCGAATTTTTTCGAATTTTCCTTAATTTCTCTGGACCTATGCATTTTTTCCAAATACATGTGTTCGGATTTTATTGAAATAAAGTTTATTGTGTTATTTTGTATAGATCTATGTTTTATAAAGGTCATGGCTGTAAATGGTGTGATGTATTGTTTTGAAAAGATGGCTGAACACAAACGCACACAAATAGCGCGTTTTAACTCGTTTTCATGAATAAGCACCATACGCATATTATTTTATCCTAGCATATCGGTGCTTTAAGCAGACTGAAAGTAAAGCAGAATGCACCCTAAGGCGCATTCTGCTTTACTTTCAACCTGCTTTGAGTGGTAACGTCACTAACGTGTCTTCAAATATATAGAAACAGCATACATGTACATGTATGTGGTAAATGGTTATTCTTAAAGCGACTCGCAACCGGATGGTGTATTTGCAAAAATAAAAGAAAAAGCTCGAATAACACCAAATGTGTAGCATTATCGTGCATCTTGCATTAGAAAAATATGACCAGTCTAAAAACATCCTTAACAAAGTCTTAAAATCTTCAAGTTTAGATATTTTCATTCGTTTTATCCGCTGCGTTGACTGACGCAACAGAAATTGAACACGGGCTCAGACATAAACCCGAGCCGAATAATGTACTATAAATCGCTACACACTGAAGTACGTTAATCCGATTCCATATATATATAGAGAGAGAGCCCGTAGTCGAGTGGGATATGGCGTTTCCTCACATTTCGTGTCTGATTCCGCATGGAGGGTCACGTGTTCGAAACCCACCAGACCTTTTTTTTTTTTTGAAATGCATTCTTTTTAACAGAATTTCTTATCCTAAACTAAATCTAACCCATTTATATAATCATTTGATATATATTTACAAATTACTATTTTAAATGCTAAATCCGGTTGCGAGCTCTTTAAAATCGCGCTTGACAAGTAGAAAATTTTAGGATTTTTATAATTAACTTATGGCAGCCCTGCAGATGCAAACTGTGCTGGACTCAGATTAAAAGAATCGTCAATGTCTTACAATGAAGTGAATTGCACGTGCGTTTCGTTTAAACGGGTAAAACTATAACGTAATCTCCACTGTGCACAATATATCCAGTGTCTTCTTCTTCCTCTTCTTCTTACCTCGCTCTCTCTCTCTGTCTCACTCTCTCTGTCTCACTCTCTGTCTCTCTCTCTGTCTCTCTCTCCGTCTCTGTCTCACTCTCGCTGTCTCACTCTCTGTCTCACTCTCTCTGTCTCCTTCTCTCTCTCTCTGTCTCACTCTCTCTGTCTCTCTCTCTCTCTGTGCCTCTCTCTCTCTCTCCCTCTCTCTCTCTCTCCTTACCTCTCTCTGCCTTTCTCTGCTTTCCTTTTTTAGGGGTTTTCCTAGATCCGCACATGAAGCCCAACGAGTGTTGGGTCCTACATTATAACACGTCCTATCTAGTCGGGTTTTATCGGCGGGTATACTATATAAGGACTGGATAAATGTCCTCATAGTTATCGAGGATCTGTATTCTATATAGGAATATACTGTCAGTGAAATACAACGTACGAAATGGCACACACAGAGAAAGCATTTAAAACTGGTATGTTGGATGAAGAGAATTTATTCTCTCTGTTTAAATTTCTTGCTTTACTTCAGGGCTGCCATAAGTGGACATGAAAACGCCTAAGATTTCCAAATTTGCATTTTTTAAGTGCGATTTTACGAATCGTACCTTTACCCCATAGCCTTTTTCTTGTTTTTGTTGACTTGGGACTTCTTAAAGCAGGCCGTAAGTGAAGCAGAATGCGCCTTAGGGTGCATTCTGCTTTACTTTCAGCCTGCTTTAAGCTACCATGAACTGGGGAAAAATTCGGAGATTTAGGAAAAATCCGGAGAAATGGCAGCCCTGTTACTTAGATTAATTAATGGTCCAGTAGGCAAACCACTGTTTTCCCGTTTAATCTAAACGAATTTAAACGCGAGACATAAATTGCTAAATGCAATAAAATGTAGACAATTACAAGTTCTGTTAACTATTATCATGCTGAATTGTCGTCTGCTGTAAATACATCGTCTGCTGCAAATACATCGTCTGCGGAAAAATACATAATCAAATTTTATGCTTTCCTAAAATTAAGAAAAAAAATATGTTTGCAAATGTTAGCAATGTGGCGTTCAGCATGATAAGGGTTTAAATGTGGGCTTTTTAGTAAAGTCTGAGTGGGAAACACTTTGAGCATGATCAGGTGCCGGATTACTCGGCGCCTGATCTGGCTCTAAACTGTTTTCAATAACCATCAATGTCTTAGCAAGTAAAAGCGATTAATGATGAAATAATAGCGTATCCAAAATCCAATTGTTTAAAACTGACGACGTCCCATGGCGGTGAAGGGGTAAACACTTTCACTTACTCGGCGTCTGATCAGACTCTAAACTGTGTCAAGTTCACGGGTAGTCTATAGGTATCATTTGTTTTGTCAAAATACCAACCATTCTCAATTCAAAACAAGATGCAGGACATGTGTATATATTCAGACACCATTTACACACAGTGAAAAAACAACAACATGTAAATGCAATGCACTACAATGCAATAATATATATTATTGGTTTAAAATAGTTGTTTTTGGCATTGAACATGTATTGATTGTTGTACAAATAGTCTATATCATACATTCAAATACACGTATACATGTACAGTGGAGAAAACGTTATTCTTTCCCAATAAACGCGTTTACGCTAAAACTATTATTTTCACTGCAAACAGTTTGGAGCCAGATCAGACGCCGGGTAACCCGGCGTCTGATCAGGCTCCAAACGGTTTGCCACCAAGATAAAGATGAATTATCAGAATTGTCAAAAAGTTGTACTTTTCTACGTTTTAGTGTTTTGCGTTTGCGCACGTTTGCGTTTAAACGGGAAAGAATAACAGATTCTCCACTGTATACATGCAATTGATGTGCAATATATTACAGTTGAGAATACGTTATTCTTTCCAAACAATCGCCTTTATGCTAAACCGATTCTTTCCGTTGCAATCAGTTTGAAGCCAGCTCAGACACCGATCAACACGGCGTCTGATCAGGCTCAAAACTGTTTGACTCTTAGATTAAAATAAATAGTCAATACAATAAGTTAGAAACCTGCATTTTCTTGTTTTGTTTCGTTTAACCCATTCACTGCCTTGCCGCGAGTACAATGGTTATTTACAAACAGTTTGAACCCTGGTTAGACGCCGCGTAACGCGGCGTCTGATCAGGCTCCAAACTGTTTGAAACTCATATTAAAGTCAATACTCAGAATTGTCAAAAAGTTGTAATTATCTACATTTTATTGCATTGCGTTTAAACGAGAAAGAATAATGTTTTCTCCACTGTATGCAAAAATCTCATAGAAGAATAATCTGTATGCATGTAACATTCCCGTCCTTTATTGCCTTGCTACCTGTTTCTAAAACCGACAATACTTTAGTAATTTCATTTTCGCTTTTAGAGCGAGGTCTTACCGTAGTTGCCTAAAGTTGTGTAATTACAGTGGAGAAAACGTTATTCTTTCCCAATAAACGCGTTTACGCTAAAACTATTATTTGCAGTGCAAACAGGTTGGAGCCAGATCAGACGCCGGGTGACCCGGCGTCTGATCAGGCTCCAAACTGTTTGCCACCAAGATAAACATGAATTATCAGAATTTTCCAAAAGTTGTACTTTTCTACGTTTTAGTGTTTTGCGTTTGCGTACGTTTGCGTTTAAACGGGAAAGAATAACAGATTCTCCACTGTATCTGCTATAGCGCATTCAAAACTAACGTTGAGTTTATTCTAATATCACCAGAATGTTTGTCTTTTACTAAACCATGATTGGCTGACCTTAACCCTTTCACTCTCAATGACGTCATAAAGCGTATTTGCATTTACAGTTTTGATCCTGATCAGACGGGTCAATACTCTTTGCCACTTGTTTTGAAATAACGTAAGTTATTCTGCCTCAAATCTAACTTCGAAACGATATTGCAGAAAACAATATTGAAGCAGACGACAGTATTGCGATGAAGAGGTCAAAACCTCACGACAAATTTGATCGTGAAAGAGTCAAAGTCAAATATACGTAAAAGTAAAGTAAAGTACCAGTTAAAGTCTACTTTCAGTCCGAATGACCGCTCAGCCGACTGTACAGCATTTACAGGCGCCTCTATTGACATTGTTAGACAAAAACAAACTTACCTGTGTTTTCCATTAATACAAAACATATTGGGTCGGTAATAAGCTTTAAGAGCAAATTAAACAGTTGAGGTAAAAAAAATTCTGTTATGACTCGAATTTGGCACGTATGCATACACGCGCTTTTAAAATTAGGTTACCTGGACGAACCTGTCTGATATCGTGACAATTTGCAAGAACACGCATGCAAATATATATTAGCGACAATAAAAAGGCAAACGTTTCAGTATTGTGGTAATTATTATGGTAAATATGATAGGAGTTTTCTGCATTATGATAGACAGTTTATTGACTTAAACAATAATCTATTTGAAATTAAATTGAAATAAAAATTCCTTTTAAAAGGAAAGCTTATCTTATCTGATTAGTATAAACATGTCTTACCAAATCAACTTGCCATATAATCTGTTATCACAAACTCGTTTTTTTCAAAGTTTGACCTCAATTTCTACATTAACGTACATGTAGCAGAAACCCTTTCTCTCCATAAGTTGCTTTCAGTGTTGGAGACAGATGGTTGCTTAAAGCAGGTTGAAAGTAAAGCAGAATTATTAACACTCTACTCAGTACTCACTTCTTATATTGCAATGCAATACACAGTAAATTTATTCGGCATTGTATAGCTATGATGATATCTTAGGACAGGGGTAGATCTAGATCATTGCACTATTGCAATGCAGTGCAAATCATAATAATTCAACTGCAGAAACACATGCAAAATCACTTGTATACATAGAGTAAAACCCCTCTATTTCGACTGCTAAATTGTTTTAATTATTAGGTGTTTACGACAGGTGACTGATTAAAGCAAGATGACAGTAAAACAGAAAGCTCCTACAGGAGCTTTCTGTTTTACTGTTACCTTGCTTTAAGTTGTCACCTGTCTTTCATACAATTAATTACTTTTTTACAATTAGCCTTCGTTTTAGCGGACGTTATAGAGAGGTTTTACTGTAATTACTTTTTAAATGGCATTTGCTTTTGAGGATCATTTTGTTTCACTGCAGGAAGTGAATTCCCAGCCCTAGAGCCTGGGAAACTAAGACTCTACAGCATGAGATTCTGCCCATACGCCCAGAGAGCAAGGATAGTACTCGCACACAAGAACATTCCGTAAGTACATGCTTACATGTACCAGCTTACACTTGGAGAAGACGTTAATCTTTCCTATATAAGGAACGCGTTTACGCTGAAACATTTATTTCCCTTGCAAACAGTTTGGAGCCAGATCAGACTCCAAACTGTTTGCCATTCAGATTAGAATAAATACATTAGTTAGAAAGCTCAAAGCTTTATATTTTTCTACATTTTAGTGCACTTGCGTTAAAAGTGAAGGGAATAGCGTAGTTTCCACTAGTTGTTCATGAATCGCTACTTGTACCTGTTTTCGGCTTGCTTCTTAAAACGTTAAAGTTCAAATTGCATGGCATAATTAAGAAGAAAAGGTATAAGAATATTTAGATTATAGCTTTGACGGTAAATAATGTACTTGGGGGCCTCCGTGGCCTAGTGGTATAGTCACTGTGACTAACATCACTAAGCTCCTCACCGCTGTAAGTTCGAATCCCAGTAGGTCGTTCGGATTTTTCATTTTCCAGCTGGCTTGTGGAAGGTCGGTGGTTCTACCCAGTTGCTGATTTGTGCCTGAAATAGTGCATAAAGGACTTCTGGGGTCTTCTTCCACCTATAATTAACTGGACGTTGCGATATGACTGAAATACTGTTGAAAGCGACGTAAAATTAAAACAAATAAATAAATAATGTAATTGTCATACTTCTACGTGCTTCCTTGTAAAAACTATTTTATATTATAATGTTAGGGAATAGTATAGACACTGTTACACGATAACTAAAATGATCGTGGTTTAAGATTGGTTGCAGCTTTACGTAGAGTGACATTAAACCATTGTTTCCTTCCGTTTACAGTTATGAGACCATTAATATCAACCTCGTGGAAAAGCCGGAGTGGTTTCTCAAATTGAACCCCCTGGCTAGAGTACCAACAATACAAAAAGATGATACAGTGGTGTATGAATCTCTGATCGTATGCGAATATCTGGACTCAGTATATCCCGGAGAAAAAGTAGTTCCCTCCGACCCATATCAGAAGGCAAAGGATAACATGTTCTTGGAACAATTCTCAAAGGTAAATGTACATGTATTTGAATCTTGTGATTTCCATTGCAGCCATCTACAAAACGTTCACATACTTTACTAATATAATAAGAGAAGAATGATGTATCGATGGTACAATAAGATATTATATAATATATGTATAGGGTACAATTAATACAAACATACTTCCAAAATGAGCTTTCTGAGAGTTCAAGTACTTTTGTTCTGTATTTAGCCAAGATTTGTTCATGCATCATCTTCTTTTAAAACGTAGACGCTCAAGGCAAGAAGCTTTGTAGTCTATTGTGTTCACTGTTATACATCGCACACATCGTACAGTGAGACCTTGCTACTACGACCAATAATTTGCATTACTTATTGTGTGTGTTTAAAGCATGCAGGTGACTGCTTAAAGCAAGATGAGAGTAAAACAGAAAGCTCCTTCATGAGCTTTCCCATTTACTTCCGCCTTCCTTTTGATCTGTCACATGTTTTTCGTAAAAATAAATAAACCTTATTTTTCTTTGTCATTATAGAGAGGTTTTACTACAGTGGAGAATCTGTTATTCTTTCCCGTTTAAACGCAAACGTACGCAAACGCAAAACACTAAAACGTAGAAGTACAACTTTTGACAATTTGATAATACATCTTTATCTTGGTGGCAAACAGTTTGGAGCCTGATCAGACGCCGGGTTACCCGGCGTCTGATCTGGCTCCAAACTGTTTGCAGTGAAAATAATAGTTTTAGCGTAAACGCGTTTATTGGGAAAGAATAACGTTTTCTCCATTGTATACAAGCTTGTAGACTAAACTGCTGACTTGCTTTGCAGATTGTCTCCAAATATCAAGCACTCAGACGCAACCCGGAGCAAAGTGCTATGGTAGAGGCTGCCAAAGATTTGTTGAAAGAGTTGGTAACGGTCGAACAAGAGCTCAAATCAAGAAATACAACATTCTTCGGAGGTAAATGTCACAAGCGCGGTCAATTGAAAATTGATATGCATGTACAACACTCCCTCTCTATAACGGCCCTCCCAACAACGATTCCCTCCTTACAACGGCGTTTGCCGCTCTTCCCCCAAACAAGACAATAATGTTCAACTATTACAGTCAAAATTCGATAAGACTTAGTAAATTAAAAATTGAATTAATCCATTTTATGTTTCAGGGATCAATGAAAAAACTCTTTCAACACCATTGACCTGTTCAAAATATACTAGTAACATTTTCAATCAGTGTAGGCCAAGATCAGAGGTCTCCTATAGGAGACAGCCATCTGATCAGGGTCTACACTGTTTGCTAATTTAGAGTAGTATTTACTGAACTATGATTCTAAGTAGTCTGCTTGAAGGTTTGGTTATGAAAATGATCCACAGTGGAACCTAATAATTCACAACAATCCACAAGAGCTACATAGTGTTGAACAAGATAACAAAAAATGTAAACTCAAGTACATACATTTTATCTTTCATAGGTGAGAAGCCAATGTTACTAGACTTTAACCTATGGCCGTACATCGAACGATTGGTGAATCTTGGCAATGCGATTCCTGCTGTTGCTGTAAAGAAGGACATCTTCCCATGCTTTGCATCTTGGATAGAAAATATGAAGTCAGTACCAGCGGTTAAAGAAACCATGACATCACCCAAGGATTTCTTCGCCTTCGCACAATCATCCAAGACTGGGACACCAAATTATGACCTCGGATTGGAAGAATAAACGTTTGGTTTCTACACAAACAAACCTTTGCTTCAACCAACTAAACCCATGTGACTCATATATGCGTCTTTTTAAGGCAGTATAGATACAGATCAGATGGCTCCTATACTATAGGAGCCTCGGACGAATCTGCATAATATTGTTAAACAGCCCTTATTAACCAATTACAGACTATAGACTTGATTATTGGAAATACGAATTGTTTTAGGGGTAAGGGGCCCGTTTTACTAAACTACTTACGCAAATTTTTTGCGTAAGTCAAAATCGTTAAACTCTTATTTTTCTATCATAAACGTTTGCAAACAGCAAATAGCCATATCAGAGGACGCGCTAAAAGCGCGTCCTCTGATCTGGCTATTTGCTGTTTGTAGCAAGTGATAATAAACAATATAAATTAAAATTTAAAATTTTGACTTACGCAAAAATTTTGCGTAAGTAGTTTAGTAAAACGGATCCCAGTACACTATATCTGCCTTTATGGGTGCCCTAAACTTTGTTCCGAACAGTCGCTTATAATACAGTAACACATTAACCCTTTCATCACCGGAGTCGCATAAATTCGACTTTGCAATCAGTTTTGATCCTAATCAGACGCCGCGTGGCACAGCTAGGGTCTGATCAGGGAAAAAACTGGTTGGCTCTCGTTTTGATATTACTTAATGTTAAACTCTCTTAACACTAACTTTGAAATGATCTTGTAGACACCAATATTGAAGCAGACGACAAAATAACGGTGTAGGGGTAAAATCTCACGATTAACTTAGCACCGAAAGGGTTAACCAGCCGTTCAATGTTGAGGTACAGTGGAGAATCTGTTATTCTTTCCCAATAAACGCGTTTACGCTAAAACTATTATTTTCACTGCAAACAGTTTGAAGCCAGATCAGACGCCGGGTAACCCGGCGTCTGATCAGGCTCCAAACTGTTTGCCACCAAGATAAAGATGAATTATCAGAATTGTCAAAAAATTGTACTTTTCTACGTTTTAGTGATTTGCGTTTGCGTACGTTTGCGTTTAAACGGGAAAGAATAACAGATTCTCCACTGTATTGGACTATTGGTACACTCTAAAGAATGTAGGGCGAAAGTAAGACAGGGCTGCCATTTCTCCGGATTTTTTCTAAGTATTCGGATTTTTATCCTTGCAGATCGTATCTTAAAACAGGCTGAACTGCTTACGTTCAACCTGTTTTAAGCAGTCTTGTGTCTGCAAAACAAGAAACAGAATATGGGGTAAAGGTGCGATTAGTAAAACTGCGTCTGAACAATTGAACATTTGAAATCTTAGGATTTTAATGATCAACTTATGGCAGCCCTGGTAAGACAATGCTTCTTAGTACTTTCTGCATTATTTGTGCCCTGCATCAAGCTACTGCCTTTATTATGAACATGTCAGTTAATCTTATTTGAAGTGGCCATTTAACACTGTTTTTTTCTGTGTAACAGATTGACTTGTGAAAGCATAACAAAGCTTTATGAATACCAGCATGAGACAATAGATGAAGAAAGCTATGAATTGTATAGCGTTGTTTCTGTCGTGGAAGAATCGCTTCACTAATTGTTGACTATACTTAAGGTTTCAACAATAAAATATTGAATATAATATCATAGTTTGTTTTTTATCTTAGCTAAACAGTGCACACATACGCGCATACATGCTTAGAAAAGTTTAGTAGCAATTTAACTCTTTACCCCATAAACACGCCTTTGATATATTTTGCTCCACTAGTTTCAATTTATAAAATTAATATTGTAAACTCCTTATTACCACTGCTATAACGAAGGCTAACTGATTGTTTGATAGACGGGTGGCAGCTTAACCCTTTCCCCAATAGAAGCGTCTTTTAGCGCATTCAGTTTATTCCTCCGTTAAAGAAAATAGTTCCAATTTATACAGTTTGGCATATGTATCATACTGCATATCTTTTTAGCTCACCTGAGCTAGCTCAGGGAGACCTTTTGAAATCCTTGAATGTCCGTCGTGCGGCGTCAACAATTTTAGTGTTTACACTCTAGAGGCCACAATATACATCCAATCTTTCTCAAACTTGCTCAGATTGTATATTACCATAAACGTTCGGATGAGTTCGATTATGGTTGAAATCCGACCAATAAGTCCAGAGTTATCAACCTTTGAATTGCTGAAAATGCCATATTTAACAGTGTTTACACACTAGAGGCCACAGTATTTATCCAATTTTTCTCAAACTTGCTCAGATTATATATTACTATAAGAGTTCGGACGAGTTCGATTATGGTTGAAATCTGACCAATAGGTCAAGATTTATCAACCTTTGAATTGCTGAAAATGCCATATTTAACAGTGTTTACACTCTAGAGGCCACAAAATTTATCCATTCTTTTTCAAACTTGCTCAGATTGTATATTACCATAAGAGTTCGGATGAGTTCGATTTTGGTTGAAATCGGAATAACAGGTGTAGAGTAATCTACCTTTGAATTGCTGAAAATGCAATATTTAACAGTGTTTACATTCTAGAGTTCACAATTTTTATCCAGTCTTTTTCAAACTTGCTCAGATTGTATATGACTATAAGAGTTCAGATGAGTTTGATTATGGACAGGTCGAGAGTTATCTACCTTTGAATTGCTGAAAATGCCATATTTAACGATGTTTACACTCTAGAGGCCACACATTTTATCAAATCTTTCTCAAACTTACTCAGATTGTATATTATGATAAAACTTAGGATGAGCTCAATTATGGTTGTAATCGGATCAAAAGTTCAAGAGTTATCTACCTTTGAATTGCTGAAAATGATATATTTAACAGTGTTTACGCGCTAGAGGCCACAATATTTATCCAAGCTCTCTCAAACTTGCCCAGATTGTATATGACTATAAGAGTTCGACAAAGAATGATTATGGTTGGAATCTGACATATAGATCAAGAGTTATCTACCTTTGAATTGCTGAACATGCCATATTTTACAGCGTTTACACTCATGCAACTACAGTTTTCAATGGATTTTGATTATACTTGTACACAAAGGATGTAGCTATACGTTCTCGAAGGAGTGCAATTATTGTTGAAATTTAATCATTGTGGCAATAGTTACCTGCCCTTGATATACTTTGAAATGCTAGAAAAAGGCTTCATTTCAGTATTGTTTAGGCACTAGTTATCTGCCTTTGATGTACTCTACTATACTACAGTAGGTCGACAAACTTGAATGGATTTAGAATTAAACGGGTGAAATTCAAAGGTAAAGCTATCAGGCTTCATTACAAATGGTGAGCGAAAACAGGGCCTTCAGGCCCTCTTGTTATTCTAGCAGATGGTAGCTTAAAGCAGGTTGTAAGTAAAGCAGAATGCGCCGTAAGGCGCATTCTGTTTCACTTCCAACCTGCTTTATATAGTCACCTATTTTCAAACTAGAAACAGGCTATTTGGTAAAGGGTCAAAGCAAAGTGGCAGTAAAACTAATGATTAACGTAATTGAATGGTCGCAATAGAGAAGTTTTACTGTACAGTCATGAATATGCACCATAAAACATTTTTAACTTCTTAGCTCCTAACAGATGGTGACTCGAAGCAGACTGAAAGTTTGGTTTTGTTTGTTAACGTACGGGTACGTTTCTGCTATCTATGGGCTGAAAGAAAAGCAGAGTGTGCATTAAACGGCGTATTCTGCTTTACATTTAGGTAACTTGCTTACGTGTAAGTGGTCACCTGTTTTCAGAACTAGAAAAAGGGTATAGGTAAGGGGTTAACAAAATTTGAATTTGTTGTCAATGTAAAGCAGGTTGACTGTCTATGCGCGGCTGCCGATCTTGGTCCGATAAATCATTCTCTCTATTATATTGCCCACATTTTTACCGATTTTTGCGTCAAACTGTTTACACTGCCCCTGCGAAGTCACCCGTATAGGAACTCTCTGTCTTACGTTTATAGTTAAACCCCAATATCTCATTTTCTGCATTGTTTTGACTTTGCATTAAGCGATCAGCTGTGTTAAAGTCTACATATGGGTCTATTAGTGAGAGATCGATAAATACAAGAACGACTATGCAGCAAAACACGTCTGCTTTATGTTTCATCAATATCTGAACTCTATATGTAGATGTCGGGGCAATGATAAAAACAATGCGACTTGTTCAAACAATTGTTTAATCAGAATATATTACAGTGGAGAAAACGTTATTCTTTCCCAATAAACGCGTTTACGCTAAAACTTTTATTTTTACTGCAAACAGTTTGGAGCCAGATCAGACGCCGGGTAACCCGGCGTCTGATCAGGCTCCAAACTGTTTGCCACCAAGATAAACATGAATTATCAGAATTGTCCAAAAGTTGTACTTTTCTACGTTTTAGTGTTTTGCGTTTGCGTACGTTTGCGTTTAAACGGGAAAGAATAACAGATTCTCCACTGTATGTTTCACCATACTTATATAACCCATTACCACATACACTGTTTGAAGGAAATGTTAAGCACTTTTGCCTGTGAAAGTTGAAGTGAACGTAAAAGTGGGGATGACTGTATTAACCCATTAGCCATAGCCTGTTTCTAGTTTCTGAAGATAGGTGACCACTTATAGCAGGTTGAAAGTAAAGCAGAATGCGCCTTAAGGCGCATTCTGCTTTACCTGGTTGAACGTTAAAACAGAATATATCTGTAATTTAATGTACATTCTGCTTTACCTTAAGCCTACTTTAAGCCTCCATCTGCTAGGATATAGGACCTATTTCAGCGTTTATTTATAATCTACATCTACATGTTTACTCCCCACAGTCAAATGCTGACTTTGACTTGGAGGTGTTATCTTACATGTGATAAAGTACAGTGGATAAAACGTTATTCTTTCCCGTTTAAATGGAAACGAAACGCAAACGCATTGCATTAAAACTGGGAAAATGACAACTTTTTGATAATTCTGACTATTCATATTAATCTGAGTGGCACACAGTTTGGAGTCTGATCAGATGCCGGGTTACCCGGCGTCTGATCTGGCTCCAAACTGTTTGCAATGGACATAATCAATTTAGCGTAAACGCGTTTATTGGGAAAGAATAACGTGTTCTCCACTACATACAGTATTAAAATAAAGGTAAAGACAGTACACTATTTAGAACATATGGGTACAATGGAGAAACTGTTATTCTTTCCCAATAAACGCGTTTACGCTAAAACTATTATTTGCAGTGCAAACAGTTTGGAGTCAGATCAGACGCCGGGTAACCCGGCGTCTGATCTGGCTCCAAACTGTTTGCCACCAAGATAAACATGAATTATCAGAATTGTCAAAAAGTTGTACTTTTCTACGTTTTAGTGTTTTGCGTTTGCGTACGTTTGCGTTTAAACGGGAAAGAATAACAGATCCTCCACTGTATCAAGGCCAGTAGGAAAGACGGTGTAATGAAATATTGTGACCCCCGTAATAGAGTGACCCCCCACCCCCCGGTCGAAATATTTCAGAAAAAAGTGACTTTTGGCCGAAATAGAGTGACCCCCGCTTGAAATATTTTGACTCTAGGGGGTCACTTCATTTCAGGTATGACATGAAATAAAGTGAACCCCCATAATATTATGACCCCCTTCGAAATATTCGGAAAATGTGAATCCCTTGTCGTAATATAATGCCCCCCCCCCCCCCCCCCCACTGAAATATGTTAACCCCCCCCCCCCCCCCCCCCCAACGATCAAACCCGCTACCCTCCCTTCCCAAACCGGACATTTTTGTTGTCCCCACACATGTCCGGTTTATAGGGGTTTCACTGTATGCACTTTCAATTAAGTCTCTATAGTTTACCCTTACATCACTGAAAACTCAAATGGACAATTCTAGTTTTCAATTAAGTCTAGTCCATTTTTGACGTTTTAGGGTTGATTTTTACAATATACATGTACGTTTATGTGACAAACAGAGAAGACCCTGATCAGGCTCTTTATTACATGTCACCTTATAATATTCGAGCGTTTCCACATGTGTCTTCCCAGTAAAATATCAGCCACCTTGTATCAGCCACTTTGTATTTTTCTCCAACCTCGTTTTCGATTTAGCGTGATGTCAATTACGTACATGTACAAGAGTTCCGCGCTATTCTTTGTGACATACAAAAATTCTTGTTCTGCCTTAAATAATTAATGTTTCTGGATATAATATGATTTAAACAACTATTTGGTTGTTTCTGGTGTGTATTCAAGGCATATAATAAACACACCACCAGTTGGCAGTGCGCTAATAGCTGCTCTCGACGTTTTTGGCGGAAACAACCGATCAGACTCGCGACACCCATATCAATGTTTTCAACGCAAAATACACTTAATATCGAAATTTGACAAGCATCGAGGTCCTGATCAAAGCTTTTTGTACTTTCAAGGGCGAACTAGATTAACTGTAATAATTGCTACTCTGCACAGATCACGTACTGGGTAACCCGGCATCTGAACAGCCTTCAAAGTAATTGCCTTTCTGTGTAAAATAGATACTCAATTGTATTCTAAATTTTATTGAAGATTTTCAGTTAAGTTTAAACGGGAAGTACGTCGCCTGAAATGAGCTGTAACATATCTTGACTCGTTCACCCGTGAAATATCAAATGGATAATTTCCAGTTGATTACAGTCCAATTTTGAGCTGTTATGACTGATCTGCTGCAAATGACAACAAGAGCCGTATACGGCCCTAAAGCGCTCACCTGGAATGACTAATGTAAATGAAATATCTTGGAACGCTGAGAAATTATGTATATGAGTATATGCCCAGAGCAATGTTTTGAACAAAAGAGATCATTTTTTAAAACATTTTAGTAAAATTAACGAGAATGTGAGAATATCCGGTCTTTTGAAGCGGTCAGCTCGTATTCTTCGGCATTTGTTGCAGTGTAACCTAGCCTTTCATCTCCGTTTTTAAACGACCGTTAACTTTTTCATTCATAAAACCTTAGTTTTCAATCGAGTCTATTTCATTTTTTACTATACGAGTTTGATTTTACAAGTAAGTGGAATTGACAAACAGTGCAAACCCAGATTAGACGGCAACTTTAGGAGCCCTGTGATATGCGTCTACCCTGTTTGCACAGGACAAGTCTTTTCTCTACTGAAGTATTCTCGTCGCTGAAAACACATGTATAGTATCACATGAAGATGATTGAATATGCAAGTTAGATTTTCTAAATATAATTATGTTGAAGGAAAGCTAAGTCATGGCGAGTGCTTCGTTGAAAGATGAAGCTATCGTGACACAGTCAATAAAGTTCTATATAACGTTCTTCTTTCAGTGTTGATGAAACTTAAAGAAATCGCAATGCATTAAAATGAAGAGATGCTTATACCTTACAAATAGAAATAAATGTTCATTTTAGTTCGGAACAGTTTTTGAATCTTATTAGACACCCAGTTGCTTGTTAGATCTGGTCCCAAAATATCTAAAATGACCACCAATTACGGTAACCCTGTAAGTGCCATGTTCTACAACTCTAAGACAGACAAACAGTTTGGATCTAGATAAGAAATATGCACTTATGTAGAACATTGCACTTAGAGGGTTAGTTTTGACCCTTTTGCCAACGGCCGAGGGCAACAGTTCTCAAGGTCTTCCCTGTTACCGATCGAGGGACAATGGTTTGACTGTTCCCGAAGTAACTATCGAACAAATGATTTATTACCTGACTCTCTATTTAAGCAAGGCTGAATGAATGGCTATATCTATATCTACAAGGTTTGAACAAAACGTGTTTAGATTCTACAGATGATTTTATATTTAAAATCTTTATTAAATTCAATACAACAACTGAATGTGAACATCACTGTTTTGTAAAAAGATTTCTCTACTTTATTCATTTTTCAATACGATTGAAATTATTATTGTTTCTCTATACTGACTGAAATTGATTGACACTTTGTTTGGTTTTCCAAATTACGTCATTATGATATGACGTCATTTATTTTTGTAACGTCATAATTTGTTTTAAAACAAAAGAAGACGTTAGATCTGCAAGCGGTTTATCGATTTTATTCGGAGTTACTCTTAATACTAGATCTAGAACTATATAGCCTTTTAAGGGGATTTTTCGGGAGAGAAAAAAAGACCCGATCAACCCCGTTTTAGACAGACGATGTATTGGAGACGAACGGGTTCAAGCTTTTAAGATAAATGTCCTGTAGGAATTGAAAGGGTATTATTATTATTATAATTTTATGCTTGAAAAAAAAACCCAACAATGTTGGCACCTTTTATGCTACTCTGTCAAGTGCGACAATACTGGTGCTTACAAATAGTCTGGATCCAGATTTGAGGCCGATAAACTAGGGGTTGTTTCAATATTAAAACTGTTTGAAGCTCACACGGAGGGAGGGTGTTCCTCTATGCGCATATGGACCGAGAGGTGACAATACAACGGTAATAATACGACAGTACGACCGTTTAACTACGACGGTGGTTACGACAGTTATAATTCGACAGTAAGACGGGTGATAACGCTACAATACAACGGTGATAATGCTGTAAAGATGCGGTAATTAAATCACTCGGCCTACGGCCTCGTGATTTAATATTTACGCATCTCAACTCCTACCCGAGTTCTTTTGCACGATGATACACTAGTTCATGTTATTATTTCTTAAAATGATACTAAACAGACACACGTTTGTATAGGGGGGTCACTTTATTACGGGGGTCACTTTATTTCATGAGCGGTCACTTTATTTCACGTAAGGGGGTCATAATATTTCGACCGGGGGGTCACTCTATTACGGGGGGTCACAATATTTCATTACACCGGCACAACTTCATAATACCTCTGTCCATACCCACTATGCACCGTACGTAGGCCTATAGCTACTCGTATAATCGATAGGTGCCCGATATCCGTAATCTGACGTCGCTCTGTAGGCACGTCCGTACAGAGATCGCTGTAGGCCACGTACGCTGGGGACGTCATATGATTGCGTTAGCGGGTACGCCGAATACGTGCCGTAATCTTGAGACCACGGGTAGTACCCGTAGCGATATGAATAGTTCGGGGCGGAGTAATATCTGTCGTAGTAGTGAGACATGTCCGTATTACTGGGTATATCCTAAATAGCTGGCTGGCGATAGTAGATTCCAATCTACACACTGCCGTTCACAGTTCATTTATTAATGTTCTTGTAAATAGAATATATCCAAAAAGGGAATTAAGAATATAATTATGAAATTACATTCACTATAAAATTATTAACATTGCTCGTATCTACTATTTATATGTCAAGCACACAAGGCTATATTTAAGCTGAATAAATACTTACATAAGTTTACATATATAAGCCCATCTCACAAATTAGAACTGTTTGATAAACTAATAAGTCCAATACTGAATTATAGTAGTGAGGTATGGGGCTTCTCGAATGCACCTTCTATAGAAAGGACCCACCTACAATTTTGCAAAAAACTTTTAGGTGTAAAACAAACGACTCAAAATGATTTCATTTATGGAGAGCTAGGAAGATTTACATACCAAACTAAAAGATGCTTAAATATTATTAAATACTGGGTTAAGATTTTACATACAAGAGAAGATAAATATATAACAAAAATATATCGTTTGCTGAAAGATGAGCATGAAATAAATAATTATGTGAACTGGTGTTCTTTATTGAAAGATCTTATTTGTCGCTTAGGGTTCTACCACGTTTGGTTATCACAAACTGTCGGTGATGCAAAAATGTTTATATTACTTGTAAAACAAAGGTTAAATGATCAGTTTGTACAGAACTGGAATACTAGGCTTAATGAGTCAAGTAGAGCTCTGTGTTACAGAAACATATCCAATTTTGGAATACAGCCATACCTAAATATTGTTAATGTAGGGAAGTTTTGTACATCAATGAGTAGACTTAGATTATCTTCTCATAGGTTAGCAGTTGAAACAGGGAGATGGAATAAACCATTGCCAATAGCATTCAATGATAGAAAATGTAATACATGTTCCACCTTGGAAGATGAATTTCATTTTGTATTAGAATGTATTCAATTCCAAGATCTAAGAATAAAATATATTCCAGAATATTATTGGAAAAGGCCAAGTATGTTGAAATTTACAAAATTAATGACTTGTTTTGATGTTAAGATGTTAGAAATATATCAATGTTTGTTCACTATGCATTTCAAGCTAAACCTCTTTGATCTGATGACTATTACTGTAGTTATGATGAAGATGATTCAAATTCTTCATAATTACATGTACATGTACTTACATGCAAAATGAGTGTACCAGGTTGAACTGCTTGTTTGGAGTAGTTCAGTCTATGTCTAGTCTGTTTGCTGGGGTGTAAAGATGTTCTATGCAAATCGAGTTCAAATAGTTGTTTAAATGTTACTAGTATAAGTTTTCGGTGCAAACGAATGTTTTAGTTTAAATTCGAGTTCCAATAATTGTTTAAATGTTATTAGTAAAAGATATATTTTATTCTTATAACATCAGTATTTTCTAACACAAATATAATAGATATTTGATTTAAGAATATTAAGTTATGATAATGGTGATAATGACATCAATTCTGATTAAAGTCAATATTACTGAAATCATAATTTTATTTTTTCTTTACTTACATCTTCTCCGCTAAATGCATCTTTATTGTCATAACTGTTTGTGTGTATATGTATTACATGCCTATGCTTGTTTGTACATGTATAACATGCCTCATGGACTTGTTAGTCTGAAGGAAGAATAAAATCATATCTATCTATCTATCTATCTATCTATTTCGACTTCAGGGTTACCTTAAGTTGCTTATAAAAATCTTAGATTTCCAAAGTTTTAAGCGCAAATTTCGGAATTGTACCTTTAAGCCTTTCGCTACCAGGTTCTATAATGCTAACCTATCTATGGAAACAGTTTTGGATACAGAGCAGACGCCGCGTAACGCGGTGTCTTATTTGGATCAAAACTGTTCGACACCCATATCAATATTTCTTAGTAAAAAAGACATAAAATCCCAATGTTTTAAAGTAAGAACAGAAATCCGAAGATAAGGGGGGAAATCGTAGGTCCCGAGAAATAGAGAAAAATCCGGAGAAATGGCAGCCCTGGATAAATGCCCATATATATCAAAAAATTACATAAGAGCAACCAATTCCAATATTTTTATAAGTAGACTTGTCAAGGTTTACAGTGGAGAATCTGTTATTCTTTCCCAATAAACGCGTTACGCTAAAACTATTATTTGCAGTGCAAACTGTTTGGAGCCAGATCAGACGCCGGGTAACCCGGCGTCTGATCAGGCTCCAAACTGTTTGCCACCAAGATAAAGATGAATTATCAGAATTGTCCAACAGTTGTACTTTTCTACGTTTTAGTGTTTTGCGTTTGCGTTTGCGTTTAAACGGGAAAGAATAACAGATTCTCCACTGTATCACTTCACTGTCAAATCCCGAATATACTGAGCTAATGACATTTTCAAACAGCTTTAAAAGCCGAAATTTGGAAACTTGACAAACAAAAGCAGTCGGCAAATTTAAAGCAGACGGTATCCTGACAGTTTTCACATTTTCTTGAGATTTTTACCCCTTCACTGTTTCATTGTCGTCTGCTTCAATTTTGTCTGCAATGTCGTTTCAAAATTAAAAAATAAGGCAGTACGACTTAAGAAATTTCAAAACGAGTGTCAAACAGTTTGGATCCTGATCAGACGCCGCCTAATGCGTCGTCAGATCAGGATCCAAATTGTTTGCAAACGCGCCTTTTAAGCGTCATTGAGAGTGAAAGTGTTAAACAAGCATCACGTGCATCGCATTTCTCGTTGAGAACATCTCCACAATATTTACAGCTTTATCTAACTTCCAGTGTTGCCTGTTTTGAAAAAGTGAAGCGAACAATGAAGCGGAGAAGAATTTTTGATCGCGTTTCACAGGGGCAGCGGTGCGTTGAGTGAATACATTTCATACTGTGCCAAAAATGGAAACGATACATTATACACTTTCACTTTCTCTCAGGACTGTGCATACACTTCCTCTGCCCCTGTATTGGTGTATCTATACCTCAACATCTCTCTCTCTCTCTCTCTCTCTATCTCTATCTATCTATCGATCTATCTATCTATCATATCTATCTATCTATATGTCTTCTCTCTGTCTGTCTGTCTCTATCTATGTCTATCTGTCTCTCTCTCTATTTCTCTATATATCCATCTGGCTATCTCTCTGTCTGTCTGTCTCTCTCTCTCTGACTATATCCCTCTCCTTCAATGTTTATGTGGAAGGAGAGTGTGACAAAACTTAACTAAATAACAAACCTAGACATATGGTTTACTAGCCTTTAATACCACAAACGAGTGTTCTTATGAGTATTTATTCAGGAGGTCCAACGTCTTTTAGACCCAGAAAGTATTATAATAATACATGTATTATACAATAATCATATATTCAACATTTCTAAAAAGCATTTTCTAAACGTTATTAGATTTCGTTTACATATATAGAGGATAATGGGTTGTTAATCTTGTTTAAAAACGAGTCCGAATGACGAGTTTTTAACCAGATAACAACCCTTTCGAGTGATATATTTTTCATATCCATCCAAAGGCATTATTCTATTTATTTTATATATATTAATGGCGCTTTAACAGAGGAACCACACACAATTAATTGTTTACGCGGGACGTCACGAAATATAGCGTGACGTGACGCCACAAAAATGATATCCTCAGTGCAAAAGTGATATATATCACTAGTGATGATACCAACTGTGACGCATATGAAATCCATCTACCTGATAAATACCTATAAATCATCGATAGGTATATAATAAATAATATACAATAATAATATATTCAACATTTCTTAAAGGAGTTTTCTCAACGTTATTTAATTTCGTTTACATATATAGAGGTTAATCAATTTCTTTTGATTGATATGAAAAATATATCACGAGAATGGGTTGTTATCTGGTAAAAAAACCGAGTCCGAATATTGAGTTTTTAACCCGATAACAACCTTTTCAAGTGATACATTTTCATATCCATCCAAAGGAATCGATTATTCTACTTATTATATATTTTAATGACGTTTTTACAGAGGAACCACACAAAATTAATTGTTTACTCGGGACGTCACACGCTATATTGTGACGTGACGTCACAAAAATGATATCGTCACTGCAAAAGTGATAGCATCACTAGTGAGGATATCAACTGTGACGCATATGAAATCTATCTACATGTACCTGAGAAATCTCTAAAAATCGTCGATATAGGTATATATTTAATTTAGTTTCGTTTAATATTTTCACTGCCAATGGCGTTATTTACAAACAGTTTGGATCCAACTCATTGAGATGGCATGTCTAATTTTGTTCAAAGTATATTATTCAATCTCTTTAAAGCCTTTACCCTATAGCTTGTTTTCAATATTGCAAACAGATAGCTGCTGAAAGAATGTTGAAAGTAAAGTAGAATGCGCATTAAGTCTCATTCTGCTTTACTTTCAAACTGCATCAAGCAACGTTGCTAGAATATAGAAAACATGCCTTATGATTCATATTCATAATACATGTAGAATCATGAAAGCTTAAACTATCGTCATAGTAAATTGCAATAGTTAATTCAACTACAGTATCGATAGTCCACCGTACATGATAGTGTTTTCAACTATCGATACTTATCGTGATAGTGATTTTAGTCGCAATTGTCAGCCCTAGAATGAATGGCAATGTGACGTGGCGTCTTATTATGATTCAAACTGTTTGCATATGAAAGTGTTGAAGAGCTTGTCCGTGAAAAGACTATCAGTGTGTCTATTGCACCTAACACCATCCAGGGGACCAATAGCCATTAAAATGTGCTGGTAAACACGCCGTGTCATTAGGAAGGATCCTTGGTGGGACCAGCGACTTCCTGTACACATCTAACTTGGCCACAAGAGTCTTGACAATGTCTGGGTGGTCTTCCATAATGTTATTGTGTTCGGAGGATCTTCACGCAAATTGAATAGCACCACGGAAGATGTATTAAACTCCACTGAATTATTTCCCATGTCGGAGGTAAGTTGGTCAACATTCATTTCTGGTGGCATGTACCAGTCTTGAAATCGCCCCGGATAACCCTGTATTAACTTGTAATCTCCTACACGAATAGATGCGTGCCCATTCGGAGCATTTAATTCATTGTCCAAGTTATACACAAACTCCGTGCGCTGAGACGTGTTACCTTGACGTATTGCATCCCACAAATTGATACCGTCCATGGCTGACATTGTTTTCCCACCAGCCGCCGCTACTATAGTTGGATGCCAGTCGACGGCGTGTATCAGGCCGTTATAAGTATAGCCAGTGTTGACCAGACCTGAACCAGATACAAAGGCTGTTGCTCTTGTTCCACCTTCAAAAATTGTCGTCTTCGCGCCTCGCAGGGGATAGTTATTACCACCGCTGTCAGGCATTCCGCCATTATCTGATGTAAAAATTACTAAAGTATCATTCATAAGTCCGCTTGTTTCAAGAGCTCGGGTAACATTTCCAATGGCTTCGTCCAAAGCAGAAACCATTCCACAATACTGACGCCGTGTAGCATTCCTTATGTTCGGATACAAGTTTTCATACCTTTTGGGTACTTGAATAGGGGAGTGAACAGATTGGAAAGGCAAGTAAAGAAACATCGGCTTACTGCTATCGTGACTGTTGATGATATCAACAGCTCGGGATGCATATACTTCCGCAGAATATTCCTTGTTCATTGCAGGTTTCTCACCGTCACGATAGTCTATACCCGGGCCAAGTTCCTTTGTGTAGTAGTCCTCCTTTCCATTGTAAAATCCCAGAAAAGTGTCGAAACCGCGATAGGTGGGCGTGCAGTTCCAACTACATGAACCAAGGTGCCATTTACCGACTATGTGCGTAGCGTATCCCAAATCCTTGAGCTTTTCTGGTAGAAACTTTAGGTTCAGAGGTGAACAGTCAGCTTTAAATGGCAATATGGTATATCGCTGTAGCCCGGCTTTGAATGGATAACCGCCGGTCATGAAAGCATGCCGGGATGGTGTACACGTAGGCTGAACGTACGAGCCATTGAGAATAACGCCTTTTCCAGCCAAAGCATCAATGTTTGGAGTTAGCATATCCTTGTTGCGGAATCCGACATCGTTCCATCCAAGATCATCAGCGACGATAAAAACAATATGGCGGACAGCATTGACGGGAGTTAAAGCAGCGACTGCTATAATCAGGGTACCAACCAGAAGTCCACGCATGCTCAAGTCGTTGGTGTCGTCCAGGAATTATATCTGTAGCAAAAGGATATATAGTTGTGTTAAATTGATCTATTTTCTTTACGATGGGTAAGTAAGTTATTATTTCAATTTAACTCAATGAGCTCTAGTGACGCATATATGCGTCCTTTACCAAATATGTACCTATGAAGAGTACGCGTATCCTATGCAAACAGTGATGTTCCTGATCAGAGGGTTTTGCAATTTATTACAAAAAAACCCCTAAATAGTCTAAAATGGACCAGTCTTGATTGCAAACTGGAATAGTCCATTAAAAGTTTCCGGGAATAATGAGTTAAAACGAACATGAAAGTAAATACAAAGCCATACAGTACAGAAAATGACCCCCCCCCCCCAAAAAAAAATAAAAATAAAAAATTGACGTCTTATCAGGGCTGCCATATTGATCTTGAAAAATCCTAAAATTTCCGATTTTTAAAGTTTTTCAAGCGCGGTTTCTTAAAGCATGTTGAAAGTAAAGCAGAATGCAGTGCTGTGGACAATACAAAATCCTTAACCACTAAAAGCATTTGACTAAACAATCATTTCCAATGTAAACAGCTTGGAGTCAGACAAGATGATTGGAAATTCGGCATCTCATAAAGCCCTTAAACTGTCTGCTACCCAGATAGAAATATATAATGAGGCGTGCCATGAAAAAAATCAAGCCTTATTGCATTGAAACATTGAACAGACCAATCACTGTTGTCACCCAGGCTCTGTATCTGAGTCTGGTCTACACTGCCAACAACTATTATGTAATACAGCTCCAATGCAATGCTTTAGATACATATATAAGTGCCAAGCAGTGTAGATCCAGACGTGGCTGATATTGATCTATACTGTTTGAAACGAAATAAGGCAGGTTTTCTCATGGCACACATACGTGTATACAGTGGAGAATCTGTTATTCTTTCCCGTTTAAACGCAAACGTACGCGAACGCAAAACATTAAAACGTAGAAAAGTACAACTTTTTGACAATTCTGATAATTCATCTTTATCTTGGTGGCAAACAATTTGGAGCCTGATCAGACGCCGGGTTACCCGGCGTCTGATCTGGCTCCAAACTGTTCGCAGTGAAAATAATAGTTTTAGCGTAAACGCGTTTATTGGGAAAGAATAACCTTTTCTCCACTGTACCCTTGCTGCTTAGCAAACTTTGAAAAGTACAGTAAAATCTCCCCATAACGACCACAAACTTGTGTTAATTAGCATTTGTTTACGACAGCTGACTGCCTGAAGCAGGGTGGCAATAAAACAGAATGCTCCTTTAGAAACTTCCTGTTTTATTGTCACCTTGCTTGAAGCTGCCATCTGTCTCATCTCATATATAATCAATTTTCATACGTTTTAGCGGTCGTAAGAGAGAGGTTTTACTGTATATATTAAAAAACACGGAAGCAATTTTTTCGAAGCCTTTTATTCTTCTTCTTCTTGATACTTCTTTCCACCAAGAATGATGATTATGAGAAGGCGATGTATCCTAATTTATTATTTACAAATGTGAAAGTGATACATATACAGTGAATTAATAACTAATAAAATAAAAGCAGTATAGTAGTTTAGATCAGATCTACTATAACGGGTATGGTGACAATTGTCTTGAAATCAATAACTGTTGGTGCTATTTGGGCTGTGACTAATAGTAAGTTCCATTGTGGGATACTTCTAGGATAAAAAGAAACTTTATAAGCATCTTTAGATGACCTGATTGGGCGAAAACTGTACGGTGTGTAAAATCTTGTTCTGGGGTCAGTTGGTGTAAAGAAATTTGTTCCTGGATGGATGGCGATAATTTGGTGAACAATCTTAGAATATTATCAGGCGGGCTCTTTTCCTACGAGTTTTAAGTGTTGGCCAACCTAGATTGAATAGCATGTTAGACTTATTGTAACTGTTACAGACAAATCTAGTGGCTCTACGTTGAACTTTTTCCCGTCGCAGACGGGTCTGTTTTGTATTTTGACCGCAACTCTATGAAACAATTTAACCAATCAGGAATGATCAGAAATCCTGGTCAATGATCACGTGCTTGAAATGCAGTACTCTTATCGGCCAATGGCCTAAACTGGCGTTCTGTTATTTTTTCACATCAATCTTGCGAGTGTAAACCTGGCAAAACATTGAGATGCAGTCTGTGTCATCATTTCTAAATTTAGCGTGGATAAGCTCTAAATTTAGCATGTGGGAAAGTCTGTTTACGAAAGATGTTAAGTCAGAATCGGTGTATACACTTGTCTCTGGTTAAGTGAATACTGTACAGTGGAGAATGTGTTATTCTTTCCCAATAAACCTGTTTACGCTAAAACTATTATTTGCAGTGCAAACAATTTGGAGCCAGATCAGACGCCGGGTATGTGTTATTCTTTCCCAATAAACCTGTTTACGCTAAAACTATTATTTGCAGTGCAAACAATTTGGAGCCAGATCAGACGCCGGGTAACTCGGCGTCTGATCAGGCTCCAAACTGTTTGCCACCAAGATAAACATGAAATATCAGAATTGTCCAAAAGTTGTTCTTTTCTACGTTTTAGTGTTTTGCGTTTGCGTACGTTTGCGTTTAAACGGGAAGAATAACAGATTCTCCACTGTACCCCACACAAAACTTTAACCTGCGACGGAATATCTTTTTTAAAGATATTTCTTGTTCTATTTGGTCTATTTTATTTCTGTGATAGGGGTCCCAGACCGTTGAAGAGAACTCTTATTTGGGACGAACTAGTGCTTTATACGCATGGTCCTTAACATTTTGAGCTTTTACTTTTAAAATTCTCTTCAGGAAGCCTAAGGATTGATTAGTTTTGCTAGTAACGGAGTTTATATGTTTATCCCATTTCAAGTTATGTTGAAGAGTGATTCTTAAATATTTGGAACTATCTACTGTTTCAAGTGGGTGGTTATGTAATATATATTGAAATTTAACTGGAGACTTCTTTGGTGCTATAATACTCAGGACATTACATTTATCGGGGTGAAATTTCATTAGCCAATCATTTTCCCATCTGACGACAGCCTCTAGGTCTGCTTGAAGAAGTTCAGCATCTAAACTACTACGTATTTCCTTATAAATTATTAAATTGTGCTGTCATCAGCAAACAGTCTTAACGCACTGTATTGGAGATATTCTGGGAAGTCATTGATATGAATCAGAAAAAGAACTGGTCCAAGTACTGTTCCCTGAGGGACGCCTGATGTTACAGGAACTGTTGATGATTGTTCGCCCTCAAGGACAACAGTCTGGGTTCGGTCAGTAAGAAAATCACTGATCCAAGGTAGTACATAGTATGTGATTCCATAGTACTTCAATTTATAAAGAAGATGTTTGTGTGAGGCTTTGTCAAAGGCCTTGGTGAAATCTAATTGCATGTTGCTAGGGTTTAGTTTCGTTTGTACACGGGAAGTAATTAAATCTCCCCCGTTGTAATATAGTATAGAAGACATCATAAAGATTGCTACAAGTACTGATATATACCAGCATTACCTGCTGCTGAACATTGATGCACACGTACAGTGGAGAATCTGTTATTCTTTCCCAATAAACGCGTTTACGCTAAAACTATTATTTGCAGTGCAAACTGTTTGGAGCCAGATCAGACGCCGGGTAACCCAGCGTCTGATCTGGCTCCAAACTGTTTGCCACCAAGATAAACATGATATATCAGAATTGTCCAAAAGTTGTTCTTTTCTACGTTTTAGTGCTTTGCGTTTGCGTACGTTTGCGTTTAAACGGGAAAGAATAACAGATTCTCCACTGTATACAACTAACTACTACAGTAACTAACTCTACACAAAAATACTGCAGTAAAACCTCTCTATTACGACCACTAAGTTGTGTTGATTATTAGCTGTTTACGACAGGTGACTGCTTAAAGCAAGGTGGCAGTGAAACAGAAAGCTCCTTGAGCAGTTTTCTGTTTTACTATTTTCTTACTTAAAGCTGTCACCTGGCTTTTATACAATTAAGTAGCCTTCGTTTAAATGGTCGTGATAGAGAGGTTTTACTGTATCTATTATTTGATCTATTGTATTGGCTTATGAGATAAATACAACATTCTGCAAAAAGAAGTCAAGACTTGTGTAAGACATATTCTATAAGTAAACAATGCAGACCCTGATCAGACAGCTCCTCCGGGAGCTATCTTATCTGGATATACACTGTTTTCAAAAAGCTCCTATATATACGTTATTTAGCATTAGAGTGGTATAACTTACCTGCTACATAAACCCCTGAAAAAGCGGAAGTGTTCGTCTGTACATAGCCTTACACTCTGTGTATGAGTGTGACTCTATTTATATACCCCGGGTGTACTGGGTTATAAACAAAGACTACGTTTTTCAAATAGCACGCCATGGCAGTCGTTATCTTATCAAGGACAAGTTGAATTTGTTAACAAACCGTTTGGATGGATCCAGATCAGACGTAAAGCAAATCGGGGTCTGGTCAGGTTATTATACATGTATTTTCCCAGTAAAACCACCTCTTACAGTGGAGAATCTGTTATTCTTTCCCGTTTAAACGCAAACGTACGCAAACGCAAAGCACTAAAACGTAGAAAAGAACAACTTTTTGATAATTCTGATAATTCTTGTTTATCTTGGTGGCAAACAGTTTGGAGCCTGATCAGACGCCGGGTTATCCGGCGTCCGATCTGGATCCAAACTGTTTGCACTGCAAATAATAGTATTAGCGTAAACGCGTTTATTGGGAAAGAATAACACATTCTCCACTGTACATTTGAAATTTATCTTATAATAAATGTTGCAAACGTCTTTTTTGGAAGAAAGGTAAGGATACGCATACAGTGTTCCCTCCTTACACCGGCCCTCCCAACAACGACTCCCTCCTAACAACGACCCTTGCCGCAGTTCCCTAAACAGATCAATTATATCTAACGCTTTACTGCTGCAATATCGTCGGCTTAAAATTGTCGTCTGTTGCTTTTCTCAAAGTTACATAAATGATAACGGGCATTTTCACACAAAAAATTTAATGATGAGTGACAAACAGCTAGAATCCAGAAATTCTTTCAATATTATTACCAAGATTATAAAATTGTTATAGTAAGTTTGTAAAATCATTTTTAAAATGAGTCAAATAATTAAAAGATCAATGGCATGATTAAAAACAGAGTGGTTTTTTGTTTGTTTGTTTGTTTCAGTGTAGGGACGGAGAGTAGTTTCCAAATATCAGCTTCCTAATGCAAATATTTCATGTATGTAGTGTTAGTGCATTACAACACTTACCCCAAAACTTTAACCATGAAAAACCAACGCCGACGCCGACGCCGGGGTGATTCCATAAGCCCCCCCCATTCTCCGAATAGGCGAGCTAATAAACATACCTGAGCTGGCTGGTCAGAAGCCAACTCTTCCTTAGGGGGTGCGTCTGTGTCTGCACTCCAAGCCTGCTGCTTGAAAACACACAAAAACAGCAATAAACAAGACTGCACGTTCAATAAACACTTATGCCCCCGGCGGCATCCTTGACAATATACTTTGAAATTTTCTAAGACCAAATTAGGTCAAGGTCAAACTGAGGTTGGGTAATATGGGTCAGTAATGGTCCATGGCAATAACTGTATACGTATTGAAGCATTATAGTAAGTAGTGTTGATGCTAGACGAAATGGTAAAATCTTGTTAACTAAGAAATAGCCCATTCAAAATATTTTAAGTCAAAATTAGGTCAAGGTCAAAATCAAAGTTGGGTGATATTGGTGGATAGGGAATGGTCCAAGGCAACAACTGTATAAGTTTCCAAGAAATTGAGTAAGCGGTGTTGATGCTAGACGAAACGGTAAAATCGGAGGGAGTTGTTTGACAGAGGGAAACTTAAGATATGGCTTACGTTTGCAAACAGCTTGAATCCAGATAAAACGCTGCGTAACGCGACGTCAAGTCTGATCTAGATCCAAGCTGTTTGTCACTCGTCATTATATTTATTCTATCCAAATCTCCATTTATATGTAACTATTAGAAAAAAACACCAGTAGACACAATATAAAACAGACGATGCTGTAGCAGTAATAATTGTCCCATTTAGGGAACTGCGACAAGAGTCGTTGTAAGGAGGGAGTCGGTGTTGGGAGGGCCGGTTTGAAAAAGGGGGGGGGGGGGGGGGAGGGGGCACTGTACTTACCAAACCACATGTCTGTGTGTGCTCCCGCAAACGCTTTAGCAGAATGTGCTGGTGGCAACTTTTGCACTGTTCTGTAATACCATCTTCCTCCTATATTGCAAGAAAAAATATTATTTTTATATAAAACATTTTCATACATAGTTCATGATAAGAATTACGAGATATTTACCATCTATGGGTAACAAGGCTGGTAATCAACCGATATTTAAAAATATATTCTCATGAAATACAAAACAATTAGTTATTTAAATTGAAAATACTATTTTGAAGTAGAAGATTTTACCATATTGAAAAAACGATGCTTAAACTCAAATTCCACAGGTAGGGGAACTACATGTATTCCTTAAATGGTGGGGAAAAAGACCTGATTATAGTTTTTGGGAACGCATATTCAGGGTAATTTCTTGACTTTCCAGTTCAGGCCGGCTCTTTACTTACTGTAAGTAGCTCCACACCCAGTGATATGTCCTCCTGGATTGGACGGACATAGCACACGGCCTGTCCCAGGTTGCTCCTGTGTATTATGTAGTTTGAAGAGAAGCCGTTTGCAGGCATCTGCATCAACTCCAGTTCAGTCCGTGTGTGAATGGATGATCTGAGCAGCTCCAGCCCTTGCACGCCTTTTAATTTTGTGTAGGCCTCCTCCAGAGTCTGCTTGAATTGTATGGGATCATCGCTTCTTTGAAATGATAAGCGTTTTTCCCCAAGACCAGCTTTGTAGAGCTTATCTTTGTAAGCCAGGTCAGGAACATATTCCTTAAAAGTACAACCCAGAAAATAACAGATAAGATATCAAACATCTGCATTGATTTATGTGTTTAAAGTTTTCAACTTTGAAAAATATTAACAACACGGGTAATACAGCGGATTGTTGTTAAAAGGATTTTTCTGATTCCTGATGACTGACAGGAATTGTCTTGAGCATGGACCAGGACTTTTTTCCTTACGAAATCTGACTCCAGTAATGGAAGGTAGATATTGTCACTATTGGCTGAAAAACTCCCAAATTAGACAAATAATCCCCAATCAAGAGGAAAATTCGCTAAACTAATATCAGTCATGTATTACTTAACATTTCATAAGCTACATGTTAAGTGTAGTAATTTGATAATATAGCCAAAATAGGATATTTTTAAAATTCTCAATTATAATGAAAATCATGCATACTGACTCCGTAACTCCCTGTTTATTCAGGTTTCATAATGCAACAGTAGGGGTTTCTCTTGAAGTGTCAGCGAATTAAAACTTACCACGTTCTCGAATTTATAATTGCATAGAAATTTGTACACTAGCCAAATGGATCCTTTTCGCAGAAATTTATCGGCATGGAAAATTCTACCATCACAATACTATATCATTAAACATTTTACTTTTTTGTCAATGATAAAGCTGGATTTTATGTCTGACAAAATCCTTATGTCCAACTTACATCGGAAGATTTGGCCAGCAGGCAGAACTTGTGGCTCCAGTACCTAACTGGCTTTGCTCTTCCTCTCCCTAATCCTCGACCACCATGGAAGGACCTACCAGTACCACAACCACGGTACGGTGCAAATATATTTCGCACACTGGCAGCGATTGTGTTCAGTGGCAATTCTGCTGCAGTGCTGGTCGATGGTGTGGCAGCAGTACTGGTTAAGTTGCCTGGTGTGGCATCTCCTTGGCGGCCATCCAAGGCAGTAACAATTCTAACGCTCTTTGATTAGCACTCATCTAAAATGGAGAAGGTCTTCATGTAAATCATGTCAATTTTTCAAATTTTTAATACACCATATCATGATTCAAACATGTCTTTGGTTAAAATTTAATAAACATAGTCATTCAAAATTCGGTCCTACGTTTTACCACAAGATATTGCAGGACCCTTGTATTTCACTGCAATAGGGGACAAAAGGCAGGGTGTGGAATTCCATGTTCCGACTTGTCCGGCTTGTCAATTTGACTCCAGGACAAGCAGATTGTTTTGATAAATATAAAATGAAACTATAAGATTAATGAAAGTTTATTGTTAAAATGGAGCATGTAGATACGTCTAAATGTTTGGACTAGGTCTGCACCGTTTGTCAGTTTACAATGTATAAATAATAGATAAAAGATAACCCCTAAATAGATCTAGCAAACAGATTGACTAGACTTAATTGTATCCTGGAGTTGCCAAGTTACACAAGCATGTTCGGCAACCATTGCTTTTTATGGATGCATACAAAGTAATGCCAATCTTCAGAAAGTAGAAGTCTTCAGGAGCGAACATCTCGCTGAGCAAGGTAACCTCAGCTTTATCGATATGGTGCCCTTAACAGATTGGTGTGGTGAGTATGTATGCCCTTTATAAGTTACTCAAAGTGCTAGCAAACATAAAATCAATCAAAACAGAAGTCATGACGTCACTGACTTTCTGTGATGTGAAAACGAAATAAATAATAATATCATTATAACGTACATTATAATTCTTGATCGAAAACTAAGCTAAGCTCACAAGTAGGTTTTCATACTAATAGTTGTCCACTTTAAGAGGCAAAAACTCCAAAGTATGCTAGCCGTGATGTCATTCAAACATAACCAGGAGCCCGTCTTACGAAACGTCGTAGGACAAATACAGTGAAACCCCTCTAAACCGGACATGTTTGGGGACAACAAAAACGTCCGGTTTAGAGGGGTTTCCGGTTTAGAGGGGTTTTAACCCATTACCAAATAGCTTGTTTCTAGCATGGAAGATAACTGAGCACTTAAAGCAGGTTTAAAGTAAAGCAGAATGCGCCTTAAGGCGCATTCTGCTTTACTTTCAACCTGTTTTAAGCTATTATCTGCTAGAATGTATAAACTATTTTCTTCGGCGTAGGAATAAATCAAAGACGTAAAAAGGTGTATTTATGGTGTAATGGGTAAAAATGAAGAAGGGTTGGAAACGGGACCAAACCTTTTGTCCGGTTTAGAGAGAATTCCGGTATTTAGAGGTTCCGGTTTGGAGGGGTTTCACTGTATTGTCGTAAGTCAGATTCTAATATTCTCAATTGTTTCATTTCTCCATCATGTCCTGTTTACATCTCTTTGGATTCGTCTTAGAAAGACGATTCCAAAGAGATGTCATAAGGCAGGATTTAAATGGAGAAATCAGAAATAAGATGTGTTTTAAAGTTTTGACTTACGACAGTTTTTGTCGTACGTCGTTTCCTAAGACTGACCCCTATTGTCCTGTCAGTTTCCTTTGATTTGACATTCAAATCTGTATAAAGCGATTTTGAACGACAAACTATTGGAAACGATGGCAAACAGTGTATATCCCACTCAGAGGACTCCTAGTACATGTACTACCGTTTGCAACGAATATATAAATACCCATCCACTGCAGAGATGAAGAAAGTCTTTTTTTCTTTTGTCGTTAGAGCATGTTTTTCAGGCTACACTTGTCGCTATCAACATTTTAGAACCAACCTTGGGATTCAATACAAATGTCTATTGTCCAGAACAGGTCACGCGGCCACACGCCTGACCGGCAGAAAAGGTCACTCAGATAAATGGACAAACACGTGGTTCGACATAGACTCCAATGGTACCATACTGATAAGGCGATTAGGGTTATAAAGAGGTCTATATCTAAAGTATGAAAACAAGACGCATTCAGTAATAACACATCCACTGAAGAACAAAACTATACTGACAAGATGATCAAAACAATTTTGGGACTTTGTTTGGTAGCTGTAGTTTGCAATGGACAGCAAATTCATTTTGGGAAATGTAAAAACATCACCACACAAAGCAATTTTGATGTTGAAAAGGTATGAATTTGTTAATTAATATAATGTCAGTTATCAAAATATTAATTAAAAATTGAAACAAGTGTAGATGTTCAAAAGTCTGATTCTTGTTTTCTTCTAAATCTACCCATAACCCCAATATGATCCTGTTAGACGCTGGTTCGACACTCATAACGATATTACTTTAGTCAATTTACCCAAAATCATATTTTGAGAAATAAAAGCAAACAAAGATGACAGCATGGTGGTGAAGGAATCAATATTAGACTATGAACATATATTTGATACTGTAACATTGCTTTGAACCCCCCCCCCCCCCCATATAGTCCGATGTTTTTCTAAGCGTCGTGCATGCTTAATTCGTTCCATTTATGGAATTTACGCTTGAAATAGTTAATAAAACGACGCGGTAATCAAGGTTTTTGTTCACAACGATCAATTCTTATAAATGACTGCATAATTTCGCCTGAAATTAAATGTTTCTGGCAAGATTAATACTTAAATTGCATCTTTGCAAGAGAATCACATTAAAAATATCGTATATCAATGAAATTTTCTGGATTTCAAGTGGTTAAAAAGGTTACAGAGTCTAACAGAGAGTGTTACAGGTTCTCTGACGACAGGTAATAAATGGTTACAGGTTGTTATCGACATTTTTGTTTTGTTTGAGAGAGAATGGATCTAAAAAGCATGTATTACAAGAGGTCCTTTATCTAATTCTTTTACAATGCTTTAAGCTGTCACCTGTCTTTTATACAATCAATTTGCCTTCGTTTTAGCGGTTGTAAATGAGATTTACTGTCATTATTACGTATTACTGCGTCGGTTAGTGCCTACTTGATATTCTATCATATGTAAAGAACCATCGTCGTATTTAATAATTTCGAAATAGTTAACACGATGCAAAAATAATAAAAAGTACTCAATTTCAAAGTTTCTGTTGCTGTATTTACTTCCCAAAATCAAAACCAGACTCTTAAAAATTAAATATATACTTGCAAATATCTCTAAAGCGATCACTGAAATAATCTAATGTGTAGAACAGCTCCAAAGGCAAAACATAACCGGTACATGTAATAAAAAAGAACCTGCAAAATTATCGTATGGTTATCTCAGTCCATTACATAACTTGTCAACCAAAGCATAGTACTTAATGAAAAAACTGAAAGCCACCTTTAATTTAGACATTATGGTGTGCAAGGTAAATTCTTCCATATAGGCAAGTCTCATATCTTACCACAGGCGAACTCTGGTCTCGATTTGCACTATTTGTGCTCTTTTTGAGTGCAAATTTTCACAATAAGTTGCTCAATATTTTTAAGTTTAATTAATAGCTTTCTAACTATATCTCAGACAAATAAATCATATGTGCAAAACGATCCGTCATATATCAAATATAAGTTTAGCCCGTCCACTGCTTTACTCTGACCGTATAAACGCAGATAAACAGGTTAGATTCGAATGAGAAGCTGAATAATTATGTGTCTGAATCGGATCAAAGCTGTTTGACTATCTTAGAGATCCTTTTTCGAGATTGATCCTGGTGAGTCATCGAGAAAGTTGGCGCGGCACCAGCCTCTTAACTGTTTGCAAATACGACTGTTAGTCTATTAAATGTATAAAACAGAATGCGGTTATAGATCTTCCACCGAGAATAGGATCGAAACGCACTCGAACCCGTGCATATTATCAACTTTGCGAAATTTAATAAGTAATTCAAATCTCAAGCGTGAGTAAATTTGCATTTTTTCTGGTGTCGTCTAAACGACGGCCTACATGAAAATGAGTTCCACAAACAAAGACCAGATTCTTTGGTCCATGTTTGTCTTCGAGATGTTCAATGAGCGATGCTTTGGTAGTGAGTTCTGCTCCGCTAGTGTCACATTCAAAGGCACTCTTTTGCCAAGAAGGATAAGTTTACATGCCGATGTCTTGCCAGAGTTTTCCGATTATTTAACCGTCCGCTGTATAGTTAATAAAGCAGTTTGATTTTTTTGTGATACGCCATTACGTGTTAACTAAAGTCATAGACTGAACTGAAAGCTTTATTGCACAAAGTGCAATTTACCTTTCTTTTCGATGAAAACTACCCCTGTGAAAAGTGTTCAGGAATTTTAGAATACCCATGAACGTTAAATAGAATAGTTCTAGGGTTTCAAAATACTTTACACATTCTACAAAAGGAGTTCAAGAACTTCTGCAATTCTAAAACAATGGTTCTAAAAACATCAAATTCCTAGAATTATTGCAGCATATTCATGAACGTTTAATGGCCACTTCTACTAGTTTTCATGAATATTCAAGAAACCATTCTCGAATAGTTCTAGAATAATTCAATACCTTTCCATAGGGGTATTTTTGTGGCGCTAAAGAATGCCTGAACTTGTGGTCATGTACTGATATTCTTTACAAAGAATGTACTGATATTCTTTACAAAGAAACTGCTTTTTTCATCTGCTTTTACGACATTTGCACGGGAGTCCGGCTGCTGGAAGTGCCGCATATATTGTTATTGCTATTTACTTCAATATCCTGACTTATATCGAGTAAACTGGGGTCTTCTAACGAGATCTCGCCCATTTCGAGATTCGTGAATACTCTGTAACACTGTTAAGAAGAACCTGTAACACTTATCAAACAGTCGTCAGGGACCTGCAACCTCTACATCACATTGATAAGTAACACCAAACTTATGATAACATTAAAAATCGGACATATTTCTTTAAAAAATGCTTCAATATTAGAAAAACACGAACAAATGGATAATCTTAATGTGTTAAATGCTGCAATTTCTCACGTTAATTCAATTTATAACAAAAATATGTGCATCTACATGTAGCCAGTGGCAATCACTTACTTTTATTTCCTCTATTCACCTGAATTCTAACGCAGGCGACGTTAAGTATCTTCTTAAATGGAAGCCGAAAGCACCTACCACGTTTTTTATCATGAATCTTGTCAAGAGGCTGTGTAAACTCGCTGAACGAGTATGCTTTTACATGTACACGCGAGAAAAAGTCATGACTCTGAAACATTTTTCGAATTGACCCCTATACCACCTGTCGTGAGGACCCTCGCCCCACTGTAACTAAGTTCCTAACCAGTGTGTTTATCCACTAATAAAATAGCTCAAATATTTACAGTTACGAAAATAAACCATTAAAATTCCAAACAGATAATAGCTTAAAGCAGGCTGAAAGTAAAGCAGAATGCGTCTTATGCGCATTCTGCTTTACTTTCAACCTGCTTTAAGTAGTCAACTTTCTCTGATTGAGGTAATGGGTTAAACTCAATTCTATTTTTTGTTTCAACAGATGGCTTCAACTTGTACAGCAAAATATGTTTTGTTATTCGTAGGTGCTGCATGCAGTCCATTCGAAGCAATGAAATAACTGTTACATGCTTTCGCAATGAGATATCTGAATAATGTGGCTTTACACTATAAATATATTTCTATTTGAAGTATGCTGGCAACTGGTATGACATCGAGAAATTCTTCTTCGCTGGACAGATGAACAAGCGCTGTACCGTAGCCAAGTACTCCCTGCGCACTGACGGCAAAATTGACGTCATCAATGAGGATATAACGTATGCACCCGTTCTCATGGTTCTGATTCAATATTTGTTTATATATTATGAGTAGTAACAGTTATTACACGGCAAAAGACGGATTTCAAAGCTCGCTGAATGGTAGCATATATAGGAAGTAGGCGAAACTCGATATTTCGAATTCGCTTTAGTTCGAACATACCCATATTTCAAAGTTAAAACGTGGCTGAACCACGTTTTAACTTTGAAATATGGGTATTTTCGACTTAAAGGCCTATATCTGGCTCAGCAGGATGTCAATTAGATTGTATATTGTGGTAGGGTGTGATACACAATTGTTACATCATATTACCCAGAGGCACCCAGATGCATCCTGGTCTTAGGTACTAGGTATTATTACAGGCAGATAAGGGTTTATTTCAGAGCTATCATAAGCCCCTAGATTGGTCAACATCTATCAATTAGTACCCTGCTGTGATAATTGGCATACCCTGATCTTATCTCCAAGTATCAAGCTGTGTTTTTTTTTTGGGGGGGGGGGGGGGGGGGGGACTGCTATTAGTGGCTTGATTTACCCCTTTAAGCGAGATTGCGTTATCGAAATTAAACTTATGAAATGCTGGTAAAGCCCTATTAAGCCAGATCAAAGTTTCGCGTTTCAACTGTACCTATAAGTACAGTCAATATTATATTTACACATTCAATCCTAGCAGTGAGTATTATTATCGATATTGAACATATGAAATTCCGGTAACGTCAATTTAAGTTTGTTCGAAGTATTGAGTTTCGACTGTACATCATCAAAAGTTAAACACACTACGAAGAGTATTTGGGTCTACATTATTTATGTAAAACAAGTGCACTATTCACAGTTACAAGGATTTGCAACAAGGATTAAGAGATTTACAGATACATTTTAAGCTTCTAGTTTTGTATGTAATGAAGAAAACGTTGTTTTGTCCCGTTTAAACGAATGCATTTATAAAATGAAAACAATGACTTTTCTTTTATTTTTGAAAATAAAGACGAATCATTTCAATCTGAATCAAAACATTGAGTCTGATCAGATTCCGGACTATACCCGGAGTCTGATAAGGCTGCTAACTGTTTGCCACTTAGAATCAAATCAGGGCTGCCATTTCTCCGGATTTTTCCTAAATCTCCGGATTTTTCCCAGTGCATGGTAGCTTAAAGCAGGCTGAAAGTAAAGCAGAATGCGCCCTAATGCGCATTCTGCTTTACTTACAGCCTGGTTTAAGTAGTCGCACGCCTACAAAACAAGACAAGAGCACCGCAGTGCGGCAAAATACGCCCGTCACGGCCGGCGGGTGTCAAAGTCGTCCAGACTCAGGCCGACTGGAAAAAGTCGCCCGGAGTGTAGGCCCGACTATCGATCTCAAAAAGACTATTCTGTAGTATTGCGATAGCTCAAGTACTATCCCGATAGTATTGCGATAGTCAAAAAAAAGTTCTGTTTTTTTTAAAAAATGCCCATTTTTGACAATAAAGGGGGCATAACTCTGCTAAAAATAGTCGCCAACGTCTGAAATTTAACAGGTACCAAAATTCACAGGTGCCTTCCCTGTATGATGAGAAAGCTAAATATGAAATTTGGTTACAATAGACAAAATGTAAGTAAAATTATTATCAGGAAACAATATATTGTTAAAAAAATTGTGTGAAGGGGCATAACTCTGAAAATACAGAGTCAAACCAAAAACCCGTAATATATATTAAGTCACTTCATTCATTGTATCACCATATCAAATTTGAAATCAATTGAATCAAAAATAAAAAAGTTCTGTTTTTTTTTTTTTAAAAATGCCCATTTTTGACAATAAAGGGGCATAACTCTGCTAAAAATAGTTGCCAACGTCTGAAACGCGAACTCGTCCGAACTATTGTGGTATGGAATATTTGTAGGAAGTTTAATCAAAATCAGTCAATAAATGAAGGTGAGAGAGCGCTAAGAAGAAAAGTTAACGGACGAAGTGTGGCTTATTTTAAATTTTAAGGATGTAAAGGGGCATAACTCATAGAAAAATAATTTAACAGGAACTAAAATTCACAGGTGCCTTCCCTGCATGATGAGAAAGATAAATATGAAATTTGGTTACAATAGACAAAATGTAAGTAAAATTATTATCAGGAAACAATATATTGTTAAAAAATTGTGTAAAGGGGCATAACTCTGAAAATACGAAGTCAAACCAAAAACCCGTAATATATGTTAAGTAACTTCATTCATTGTATCACCATATCAAATTTGAAATAAATTGAATAATTAAAAAAAAAGTTCTGTTTTTTTTTTTAAAATGCCCATTTTTGACAATAAAGGGGCATAACTCTGCTAAAAATAGCCGCCAACGTCTGAAACGCGAACTCGTCCGAGCTATTGTGGTATGGAATATTTGTAGGAAGTTTAATCAAAATCGGTAAATAAATGAAGGTGAGAGAGCGCTAACAAGAAAAGTTAACGGACGGACGTACGGACGGACAGCGCTGGGTATACCATAATACGACCGTCGATGACGGGCGTATAAAAAAGGCTACGGGGTAAAGGTACGATTCGTAAAATCGCACTTGAAAAATTTGGAAATCTTAGGATTTTTCATGTCAACTTATGGCAGCCCTGTCAAATTCATCGTCAATATTTTGCAAGAAATCCTTATTTTCAGGCTACATTTTACTGAATTGTGCTGGCATTCGTTTCAGCGGGAAATAATGACACCTTCTCCACTTTATCTGTATACAGTAGAACATACGTTATTATTTCCCCTTTAAACGCAAAACACTAAAACGTAGGAAATGACAACTGTTCGACAACTCTGATTATTAATGTTAATGTGAGTGGCAAACAGTTTAAAGCCTGATCAGACCCCGGATTACCCAGCGTCTCATCAGGGACCCGTTTTACTAAACAACTTACGCAAAAATTTTGCGTAAGTCAAAATCGTTTAACTCTTATTTTCCGATCATAAACGTTTGCAAACAGCAAATAGCCAGATCAGAGGACGCGCTAAAAGCGCGTCCTCTGATCCGGCTATTTGCTGTTTGTAGCAAGTGATAATCAAAATTATAAATTAAAATTTTAAATTTTGACTTACGCAAAAAATTTGCGTAAGTAGTTTAGTAAAACGGGCCCCTAGGCTCTTAAGTTTTTGCAATGAAGATAATATTTTTAGCGTAAACGCAATTATAAGGAAATAATAACGTCTTCTCCACTGTACCTGTTCCGTGATTTAGAGAATTCATATTTTTCATATCTATTCTATAGCGCAGACAACAAAAATGAGAACACAACGGGTATAGCTTACTACACTGACCCTGACGTGAAGTCCAAACTCACAGTTCAGCTGGGAAGTATGTAATATTTTATTTCTTCCGAAACTCCATGGTAACAGTCTTTGAAATACATTTATAGTTTATACCCAGTGGAAAAGACGCTGGTCTCTCCCGTGTAAACGCAAACGAGTTATACTATGTATCTCGCATCTTTTTTCGACGTTCTTTACAATACTATAGGATTTTATGACAAAAGGTACCGAAAAGGATGCATTCTCGCATCTTTTTTAGGCGTTTAAACAGAAAAAATGTTGGCCCTAACAGGAGTCCGTATACAACAAACTTGTTGTTTTCTTGCATGCCTTATCAATGATAATACAGTGTTCCCTCTCTACAACGGCCCTCCCAACAACGACTCCCTCCTTACAACGACCCTTGCCGCGGTTCCCTAAACAGGACAGTTATGTCTAACGCCTTTACTGTTGCAATATCGTCTGCTTAAATTGTCGTCTGCTAATTTTCTCAAAGTTACATAATACACATTTTGACAGGACACATACTTATTGACGCGTGACAAACAGCTTGAATCCAGATCAGACGCCGCGTCTGATCTTGATTCATGCTATTTGCAAATGTCACCAGTTTCCCTCTCTATAACGACTCACTCCGAACAACCCACATATTCCCACTGGGTGTCGTTGTAGAGAGGGAACGCTGTACAATATTTTGAAAATCGAGTTTGGACAACATGATACAATACATAGCTCTTTCTCTACAACAACTGACCTTTATTGGAGACAAAGATTGCGTGTGTTGTTCGGAGAGAGAGTCGTTATATGGAGGGAAAATAAAGACTTGTCTTACATTTGAAAACAGCTTGAATCCAGATCAGGATTCAAGCGTCAGTATTACTATTCTGTCAAGATGTCCACTAATATGTAAACCCAGCAAGCGACAATTTCAAGCAGACGATATTGAAGCAATGCAATCGTTAGGCATGGTTGTCTTGTTTGGGGAACTTCGGCAAGGGTCGCTGTAAGGAAGTGGTCGTTGTTCGGAGGGTCGCTGTAGGGAGGGAGCACTTTACAAATAAATCTATCACGTTACATTTATTTTCCAGCCTCTCCCAAAGCCGCCTACTGGGTTGTGGAAACTGATTACGACAACTACGCCCTCGTGTGGTCATGTACAGAGCTGGTAGGGGAGGCAAAAGCTGATTTCTCATGGATACTTGGTAGAAAGAGAACTCTTGACCAAGCTACAGTCGATAAACTTAAGGCAAAATTGGAGTCATACGGAATCGCAGCGAATGGGTTCTATAAAACCAACCAGGACAACTGCGAAAATTAACAGTTTTACACAGTGACAATTTCACTGACCCCTGAAGCTTCAAAGGACATTTTTAGTTTTCAATTAACTCTTTTAACACCACGAACCTGGTTAAAATATACTCATCACATTTGTAAACAATGTAGACCCAGATCAGAGGGCTCCTAAATGAGCCCTCTGATCAGGGTCTACACTGTTTGCTAATTTTAAGCAGTATTTATTAAACTACCCAGAATTCCAAGTAGACTGGTTCATGTTTTGGTAACTAAAATGATCCACAAGGTTAACAAGTAACCCACACAAGTTACTTAGAGTTGAAAGATTCTTATTTCTGCCGCATCTTCTATCTGTACTGAAAATTTCCATTTGTTTATTATTTGTTTATGTTAACTATGCCATTATTGTCGATTCTTTGTGTATGTAAACATTAGGAGAAGGGCTTTAATAAGTGGCGAGCTCTTTAACCCAATCCGATTTCTGTACAATATCGAAATAAAAAATGTTTAAACTAAATTAAACTTGTGTTGAAATAATTAAGTATAGTCCTTTTTCTGAATGATTAACTTTTTAGGTTGTTTTACAATGTATTCGAAAACTACAAAACATGCAAAGCCTATTAGGGTTTCTGTAGGTGAGCTCCTCTGATCAGGCTGTACACATTAAACCCAAGTGTGTCATTCATATTGTAAATACAATGCTCTAAAGTTCACTCCTGGCTCAAAGTTTATAAAGCATTTGAGTATAGCATGAGTTTGTTCTCAAGCATTTGATTGGTCAAGATTTGAGCCCAGGCTCAAATCTGACCAATCAAATGCTTGAGAACTACTTCAGACTCAACTCAAAAGCTTTATAACCTTGGACCCTGACACTGGAATTGTCAAAAGATATGCAATGTTAGGGTTCAATGGGTGGGTGTATGACGATTTCAACGATAAATCATTAATTCATATCAACTTTAAATGCAGCAAACTTTTTGTCAAAAGACCATTACGTAACTATTCAATTTATTGCATGTTATTAAATCACAGGCAAAGAGCAGTAAAGGAAACACAACAAAAACCTGGTCTATGATGATTGTTTTATTATCTTTATTATACATGCACTTCTTTCACTTGACCCTTTTCTCCAACCCTTTTTGTTTTTGTAGACAGGTGGTTGCTTAAAGTAGGCTGGAAGTAAATCAGATAACTCCTATAAGGACTTTCTGCTTTACTTTCAACCTGCATTAACCCATTACTCCATAGCTTGTTTCTAGTTTTGAAGATATTTGACCACTTAAAGCAGATAAAAGTAAAGCAGAATGTGCATTAAGGCACATTCTGCTTTACTTACAGCCTGCTTTAAATTACCATCTACTAGACCATAGAAAATATTTCTGATGATACATATTCATGACTATATAAATTTGAACTATTTTCTTCATTGAAGGAATAAATTAAAGGCGTAAAAAGGTGTTTTTATGAGGTAATCAGTTAAGTATCCACTTGTCATATTACAGGGACTACTTCCAGTAGTTCCTAACAGACATGGTAGGAGTGGACACACAGTGGATCTGTGCAGGCTCATCACAGGGCTGCCATTTCTCTGGATTTTTTCTAAATCTTCGGATTTTTTTCCAGTTAATAGTAGCTTAAAGCAGGCTGAAAGTAAAGCTTTACTTACAGCCTGCTTTAAGTAGTCGCATGTTAACAAAACTAGAAACAGGCTATGGGGTAAAGATACGATTCGTAAAATCGCACTTGAAAAATGCAAATTTGGAAATCTTAGGATTTTTCATGTCAACTTATGGCAGCCCTGTCATCAGGATCAAAACTGTTTACACAGATAATCACTATTCCACCACTAGCTTGCAAAGATTTAACGCTTTCGGCACCGGAAATTTGGCTCTCGCACATATTTTTATTGTACATACGGACAACCGTGTCCAGTCCTTAGACAATCCCTGTTATAGCTGATCTATATCAGCATCATTCAGCGGCAAAATTACCCCCATATGATTAAAAGCTCACTTGCTGTGGTTTGATTGGTGATCCACACAGATTCTTGATTAGATTTGAAAATCCCTGTGGTCTCCCGAGTAGCATTCAGAATATTTCTACTTCTACTTCTAGCAGTTACTGGCCACATTCAACAAAGTCTTCTATCCTGTTGTGATGGTCACAGTCATTCCTCTAGCATCTTCATGACACCATATTCGTTTCTGTTTCTGTTTTTAGCTTCAGCACGAATGAAGAACAAATTCATTCGTGACTTAATTCAGAGACTTTTGACCTGCATTATCCACTGTTACCGTGCATGAAAATTGTGTGTCTGATACAATTTGATTTTCAGAAATGTTAAGTTCACCAAACAGTCTGAAGCGAAGTTCTTAGAATACTCTTGAGTTTTAAATGTCACAACTGTTTCTCTTGCACTCAAAGATGATGGACAATGCATTTGTAATGAATGGGCCTTTGTCATATATGGTCATGGTATGAGTCACGTAAGGGTTTTGCCTCTTGAGTGCTATCTAGAGTCTGTTGTTATTAAGTGCACTTTCAGACTTCCAACTTGGTCATTGGTTTGTAGTGACTGGTGCAGAAGCGTAGCTTTGTAATCTGGGTCTACACTGCTTTGATGTGTCAATATACACTATCAGCAAGCAATGGGTTAAACTAGCACTACAGTGGAGAAAATATTATTGTTTCCCGATAAACATGTTTATGCTAAAACGTTCATTTCCATTGCAAACAGTTTTGAGCTAGATCAGACATCGGGAAACCTTGCAAATCTGCGTATCTTGATGGCCTGGTTGGCTTCAGGTAACATCTGTGTACCTTGAAAACTTGGTTAGCTTCAGGTAAAATTTGTGTACCCTGGCATTTTGGTATCAGGTAAAAATCTGTGTACCTTGATGGCTTGGTTGGCTTCAGATTAAATATGTGTACTCTGGCATCTTGGCTTCAGGTAAAATCTGTGTATCCTGATGGCTTAGCTTCCCAAGTTTGAAAAACTGTCAATAGCTCTTGCCAGGCCTGTTGATACCCCTTGGCTGCCATCTTGTAATCTTTGTAGGTGACCAACATATTCTCTCTGAAAATATACATAATGTGATATTAACTCATTCACCCCTGAAACTTTTAATGGATAAATCCAATTTCAAAATAAGTCTAGTCCATTTTTTACTATTAAGGGTTGATTTTAACAATATATTTTAAAATGACAAACAGTGTAAACACTGATCAGAGGGCTCCTAAAAGAGCCCTCTGATTAGTGTCTACACTGTTTGCATAGGACAAGTGTATTCCTCACTGGTACACTGGTTATAAATGACAGGTATACTCATCGCTAGGGTCGACTGTGTTAACAATTTGCAACAATATATAGGCATTTCCAGGGTCCAAGGTTATAAAGCTTCTGAATTGAGTCTAATATTATTATCAAGCATTTGATAAGTAAAGGTTTGAGCCTAGGCTCAAATCTGACCGATCAAATGCATGAGAACTACTTCAGACTCAACTCAAAAGCTTATAACCTTGGAGCCAGGGGTCAATGAGTTGTGCATTGAAAATATTCCTCAAATGAAGAAAATAGTTCTGCTTCATGTAACATTCATGAATATGCAACATAAGAAAATGATTTCTATATCCTAGTCACAGGTACTTGACACATACATCTAGATCTATTAACCCCCCCCTTTTTTTTTACTATTCTTCTATTATAATTTTTTTTTTTTTTTTTAAAAAGGGGGGGGGGGTGTTAATAGATCTAGATGTATGTGTCAAGTACCTGTGATCCTAGTGAGAGTAAGGCAGATAATGCCTAAGGTTTACTTTCGATCTGCTTTAAGTTGCCACCTGTCTTAAAAACTAGAAACAGACTATGGGTGTTAAGGGTTAATACATTATACCGGTATATGTCTAATACAGATTTCAGAGTTACCATATTAAGTGTACACAAAGAATTGTATTCTAAACTGTCAAGGGAGAGTACACATGCCAGTACTAAAACCATACTAATATATTCAAGTTTCCTCCCTTTGATGGATAGTGTGGCAACTTCTTTACAGTGCTCCTTGCTGACAAAGGCCCTCTGAACAACTACTCCGTTCTTATACAGTGGAAAATCTGTTATTCTTTCCCGTTTAAACGCAAACGTACGCAAACGCAAAACACTAAAACGTAGAAAAGTACAACTTTTTGACAATTCTGATAATTCATCTTTATCTTGGCTCCAAACTGTTTGCAGTGAAAATAATAGTTTTAGCGTAAACGCGTTTATTGGGAAAGAATAACGTTTTCTCCACTGTAACAATGCTTTCCACTGTTCCCAAGACTAATATCTAGCCCTTTCACTGCTGCAATATCAACTGCTTAAAATTGTTGTTAGGCCTATGTCTGCTGTTTTTCTTACATTAACCCTTAGCCCGCCAAATAAATTGTCGTCTGCTATATTTCTCGTCTGCTTCAAGTTTCAAAGTGCTTCAAAGTTGCTCAAAATTGCTGAAAATGTTGTCCGAGTGTCAAACAGCTTGGATCCGGATGAGACGCCGAGTTACTCGGCGTCTCATCCGGATCCAAGCTGTTTGCATATGGAGCTATAGTCGTGACTGGCAGGCTAAGGGTTAATGGACATTTCGACAGGAATAATGAAGAGTAACAAACAGCTTGAATCAAGATCAGACGCCGCGTTAAAACGCGGCGTCTGGTCTGGATTCAAGCTGTTTGCAAATGTTAGCATATTTCCCTCCCTGTAACAACTCACTCCGAGCAATATCTTTGTCTCCCACAGGGTGTTATTGTAGAGAGGAAGCACTGTACTGTCTCCACCAGTGAATACTTATTTGAGTGCCAATTACAAGAACAGGGTGCTTAACCCTTTGAACCCTAGTCCTGCATATAGGCTTTCTTTTCAAACAGTGTTCATGTGAAAAATACACTTGTCCTGTGCAAACAGTGAAGACCCAGATCAGAGGGCTCCGAAAGGAGCCCTCTGATCAGGGTCTTCACTGTTTGTCTTAACGCCGAACATTGACAAAAACAACCCTTAAAAATCAGAAATGGACTAGACTAAAATGGAAACTGGAATTGTCCAATTAAAAGTTTCAGGGAGGAAAGAGTTAACCCATAACTCCATAGGTACCAATTTTAACTCCTTTAGTTTATTCCTACACTCAAGAAAGAATTACCACTTTATACAGCCCTGAATAATGAAATTTCTTTAGTGCAGAAATAAAGAGTTGTAAAAAGGGGTATATATGGAGCAATGGGTTAAAAGCCATCAACACTATTTTGACAGACCTGTAATAAAATCAGGGCTTGACTCTAAACCTATCAGGGCTATCAGGGCTTAGCCATGAAAGTTTTTCAGGGAAATAAAAGTCTCTGGTAAAAGGTCCATGTCTAGAAATGTCAAAATATCATCCAAGCATCATGAGATTCAGAGGCATGCATGTCTCAATAGGATCATATAATCTCAGAGCTCCAGATAAGGGGGGTATTTCAAAAATTAAAATCTTTATTTCTGCTTTAAACCCTATGGTGTCACTACTCATTAGAATCGTCTCGAAGAGACGATTCTAATGAGTAGTAACACCATAGGATTTTATGCTAAAATAAGTGAGAAAATGGTGTATTTGTGCAGTTTACTCCCTCTTATCTGGAGCCCTGAATCTGTCAGCAAAACTCAACCATTATACAGCTAATGCAAGCCTTTTACCCTTCTTTTGGCAAGAAACCAGTATCCTATTTTACAAACATTGTGGTCCCTGATCAGATGGCTCCTCCCGGAGTCCTCTGATCAGGGTCTGCGCTACTTGTTTAATTTTCTTTATTATTTTGAAATATTTTCCAACAAGAGGACCACGATAGCCCTGATTCGCCAACTTGTTAGCCCATGATAAGTCTTAGTGACATTAAAATTTGGCAAATGGTTTCAGAAAAGATTTATATTTAGCTCACTTAAAATGTGATACAGTGCTCCCTCCCTACAACGGCCCTCCCAACAACGACTCTCTCTTACAATGAAACTTGTCGCAGTTCCCTAAACAAGATAGCTATGTCCAACCTATTCACGACTTCAATGCTGTCTGTTTAAAATTGTTTGTCTGCTGTTTTTCCAAAAGTCACAAATTGGACATTTCGACAGAAAAAAAACAACATAATGAGGAGTGACAAACAGCTTGAATCCACATCAGATGTTGCGTCAAGCGAAACAGCTTGAATCTAGATCAGACGCCGCGTGACGCCGTGTCTGATTTGGATTCAAGCTGTTTGCAATTGTTGCCAATTTCCCTCCCTATAACGACTCCCTCCAATACCCTTTGTGTCTCCCATTGGGTGTCCTTGTAGAGAGGGAGCACTGTATTAGGAAAACTTTACCCAACCTTATGAATGGCAGCCATACTTCTCATGTTAGGAAAATGACTTTTACATCCTACAGAGGGTCAGTCATGTATCATTTGTGCACAATCATTTTCAAATCAGGCCAGTGGTTTCAGACAGAAGTTTTCACTATAGCTAGTAAAGAATTTCACTGAAATAGATGTTTGTCAGATCAGGATCAAAACTGTATTGCATCGGTAAATTTAAGGTTTCTTCATGCAAATATATAACAATTTAAGATTAACCCTTTCCCCCATAGAAGCGACTTTTAGTGGATATGATTTATTCCTCCGCTGAAGAAAATAGTCCAATTCAATCAGTCATGAATATATATTATAGGGAATATTTTCTATATTCAAGCACATGATAGCTTAAAGCAGGCTGAAAGTAAAGCAGAATGCGCCTTAAGACGCATTCTGCTTTACTTTCAACCTGCTTTAAGTAGTCTCCTATCTTCTATACTAAAAACAGGTTATCAGGTAAAGGGTTAACCCTTACTGAACAAATAACAATTGTATTCATTTGTTGCAAACAGTGGAGACCCAAATCAATCCACTGTCTATCATTTTATAAAAATATTTTGGGGGAACAAAAATCATACCCAACTTTCAGTCCATTTTGACTGGCTTAATCAAGTGGGTTGTCCCCCTTGCTAAAAGCCGATAAAGTCGATATCGAGAAATTTATCGACTGGCTGGCCTATATAAAATAAAGAAGGGAATAATTTTAAAAGTCATATTTTAAAGGGTTGAATATATTTGGCAATATTTTAACAGTTATAGTAACAAAGTTTATTTTCTTCTGTTTCACATGGTGTAAATTTTAATTGTTTATTAAAATGACTTTTTGCTTCCATTTTGATTTGAAAATGGTACGTGTCGGACACATTAAACATATAGTAAAAAAAGGTGAAAGTATCTACTTTGCTGTTTTTAGACGCAAATAAATCATCTTTTTCAACAATTGCGAATATTTTAACAGTTATGAGTAGAAAGAATGTTTTATAAGCAATCCAAAAAGTGTTTTTACTTTAATTTTGAAATAAGTCTTTTTGCTTCCAAATTCAGTTGAATATTGAGAAATGTCGTAATGCTGAAATCGGACTTAAGTCATAGACTGTGAGTAAAGCAAAATGCTCCTTTATGAACATTCTGCTTTACTTTCAGTTTGCTTCAACATCCATCTGCTAGGATAAAGAAAATACTTCTTTAGGGTGAATATTCATATAACTTTATAAATGTTCTTCAGTGGAGTAATAAATCAACACATTCCCTCATAGCCTGTAAATTTTGAAAATAGATTATCACTTAGAGCAGGTTGAAAGTAAAGCAGAATGCACCTTAAGGTGCATTCTGCTTTACTTTCAGCTTGCTTTAACAGGGCTCCAGATAAGCGGTAGTTATTTCAACAAAACCAACATTTTCTCACTCTTTTTAGCACCAAATCCTATGGTGTTACTACTCATTAGAATCGTCTCGAAGAGACGATTCTAATGAGTAGTGACACTATAGGGTTTAATTCAGAAATAAAGATTTTAGTTTTTGAAAAACTACTCTTATCTGGTGCTCTGCTTTAAGCTACCATCTGCAGAATATGGAAAATATTTCTTGTCATAAATATTCATAACAGTATCAATTTGAACTATATTCTTCAGTGTAGAAATAAATTAAAGGCGTAAAAAGGCATATTTATGGGGTAATTGGTTAAAGGCATAAAAGGTGTATCTATTGGGTAATGGATTAAACATTTCTGCATTCAACACTATTGAAGCCGATATCATTACATAATTAGGGTTAAGCCAAATGAGATTGAGACGTTTAAATCAAATTACTTTTCCAATTTTATTTCAATGACAAATTAACAATCATTCCTCAGGAAATCTTCTTGCCAAGTTATCAGTAAACAAGTGCTAGAACATGTTATGTTTTTTAACCTTTCCCCCATAGAAAGTCCAAACAATGCATTAATCCTATCCTTAACCCATTACTCCATAGATACACATTTTAACACAATTAATTTATTCTTCCACTGAAGAAAATAGTTCCATTTAATACAGTCATGTATATATACAGTGTAACCCCTCTAAACCGGAACCTCTGAATACCGGAATCCTCTCTAAACCGGACAAAAGCTTTGGTCCCGTTTTTATTTTTACCCATTACACCGTCAACACGCCTTATTACGTCTTTGGTTTTTTCTTTCACTGAAGAAAATAGTTTGTACATTCTAGCAGATGATAGCTTAAAGCAGGTTGAAAGTAAAGCAGAATGCGCCTTAAGGCGCATTCTGCTTTACTTTCAACCTGCTTTAAGTGGTCAGCTATCTTCCATACTAGAAACAACTTAAAACCCCTCTAAACCGGAAACCCCTTTAAACCGGACATTTTTGTTGTCCCCAGACATGTCCGGTTTAGAGGGGTTTCACTGTATCATAAAATATATTTTCTATATTCTAGCAGTTGCTAGATAAAAACAGACTGCTTTATTTTCAACCTGCTTTTTATTTTCAACCTGCTTTAAGCGTGAACCTGTCTTCTAAACTAGAAACAGGCAATGGAGGAAAGGGTTAAAAACATTTTTTATCTAAATCCATTACCCCATAAATACGCCTTTGATTTATTCCTTCACTGTAGACAAAAAAGCAACTTTATACAGTCATGAATATATTTCATAAAAAATATTAGCTATATCCTAGCAGATGAAAGCTTTAAGCAGGCTGACAGTAAAGCAGAATGTGCCTTAAGTCACATTCTGCTTTACTTTCAACCTGCTTTAAGTGGTCATTTGTATTCAAAACTACCAACTGACTATGGGGTCATGGGTTAATACATGTACACATTTGATTGTATACACATGTCATGCACAGTTATGGCAATTCTCCACTCCTTTCATTCCAAAAAAGATCTAATATCAACTAGTGACAGTTACTACAATAGTGGCTTCCCACGGTTACATTCACTGAGGTAACTACTCAATGATGTTGACAAAAACTGCTGGTAGAAACAAACATAACCCTTTAAAAATCTCCTGCTACTGGCATATGTAGACACTCTTTTTAACCTTTTAACTACCATAAGAAATGTACTTCAGTGTACAAGTAGCCGGTTTCACGAAAAGACACAAGTTTTGGATCAGTTCAACTCTTACAACGGGCTCAAATTATTTAACTGTGTCACTTGAGCGGATTACGCTGAGTTTGTTTCATGAACACGATCAACTAACGGATCAGCTGAGACAGTTGTTAAGCGTTCACATGGTGTTTTTCAATGATTCGAGCGGCCCAATCCGAGTACTCTAGTGCAAAAACGAAAAATCCGGGTAGCTGTGACAGCTGTCAAAAACGTCTGCTATAAATAATTGACTCCCAAAAGTGGTTGTGTAACTGGACAGAGGGTGAAAAACTTGCAGCTGTCCAGTTAATTCAAGAAAACCACAAGGCACTCTTCCAAAAATTCAGAGGCACCTCCATCGGTGCCTGGGAGAGGGAGGCGAAATGGCAGTTCACTGGGACTGACATTTTAGCTTCTTTTGTAATCACCGATTAACTCAAATTTAACTGTATTATATTTACGTTCTTTTCAGGAAGTCAAAAGTGTTAAATGTAAAAAGTTGCATCCCTTTAAAGTGGCTATTTATAGCTTGTTTACACTAACAACAGCTTACGGCTAAATCCCACTTACTAGCTATGCTGTAGTGTAGAAGTGTCTCTTCACCCTGTCCACTTCACCATCCACAAGCATTTTCATGTATTGGTTGAGTAAGCCACAAATTACTTCAGTGGTCCTGTGTATGACTTTACACAGGGATGATTTGGATACCCCATGCATATCGGGGATGATGATGAAATGAATGCAGGGTAAACAACAACATCAACAACGGTGGCAGGGGTAGTAACTGGTGTGTTTGGTGGTCAAGACCATAAAACACGGTGTCCAGAAGGAACATAATAGATTCTGGATAGAAACTAAACCTGTCCCTTACCTCCTCTCTTCCCAGGATCTCCAACAGGTTGGATCTGTCCTGAAAAACATGTTCAATTCGTTCAAACCTGGTGAGATGCTGAATCCTTCCTTGAATGTGCACCATATTTGAACCGATGACGCAAGCCTTGATCTTGGTCTTTACTTGTCTCAAAATAACGTGAACAGCTAAACTTTGATCGCGCTGTTGAGCTCAGTCCAGGGGTGTGATTAGCCTGACAGCTGAGGGGCTGAAAATAATTTGGCCGGGGGGTTCAGGGGCCGCCAAGGCCCCGAATGGGTTCCAAGGGCAACGCCCTGGTGGGGGTAACAGGGGGCAAAGCCCCCATAAAAAAATGGCATTTTCAGCATTTCTGAAGGTATTTTGTTGGCTCTCCTGTGATTAATTTAAGAGCTCTAAAGGATGCAAAAGTGAAGATTAAAAAGCAAAATTAGAACTTTTATAAGAACAATTTCATAATATAACTAGGGTGAGGAATGACTGACTAAATTTTAATCATGAAACAGTAAAGATGTCTGTAGTAACACATTACTGACTACAGGCATGCATCTTCTTTTCTGTTTCATGATTAAATTTCAATCTGATCTTTTTAGTGTCAATGCCATGAAGTCAATAGCTGTTGGCCATCCAGACTATTATAAGTTTGTCTTGTGTCTCAACTCTTAACAACTCTACGCATTTTGAAGGTCTGAAACTGTGCTCATATGAATAACTGTTTGGAAGTGACAAGCAACATTTTCTTGGTTACAATATTGTCCAATAATTGAAGAAAAACAGCATAGCTATTATTTCAATTTGATGTTATTGAACAGATGATGCAACAGGCTTTGAGCAAACTCTTTTCAAACTAAAAGATAAAGCATTTTGCTTTTACCATTAAGACTGCAAGGCCTCCAAAAATGTGTGTTCTTGTTTGATCCATGGATGAGTTAGATCCAAGGGTGAAAAATATGGGATGGGATGTAGAATAGATTATTATTATTATTGTCTTATACAGCTGTATATATAAGATCGAGTTTGTATCATTGAAGTTGACACTTAAAGATTATTATTATTATTATCATTATTATTATTATAATATTGTCTCATAAAGCCATATACATGTATATAAGATAGAGTTTGTATCATTGAATTTGACACTTAAAAATTATAACAAATATTTCTCATAAAAAATGTTTATAATATACTCTACTTGCAATGAAGCATTACCATAGAGATTATAATACCTAGGAGTAGGAGTAGTTTTATTCTTTTACAAGGATACTGTATTGATAATGTGACATACATGGTCCCTGGTTATAGTAAAGTATTGACAGTATATAGGCCTACTATGATCATACAGATACTTAAAGCCATTTTCACTGAATACAACCAAAGCAGTCCTGTCCAATTCTGTTTCGACACCTGTTTCAAAATTATTATAGACCTTTACGAGTATGTGGGTCTATGAATACAATCCGATGCTTCCCTTCCTTGTGACAATATCATATTGTAAAGGGGAAGGTGGACTGATCCCCTAACTTTTCTAACCCACTGAACAAAAATTGGCATAGGTTACTCTATATATAAGAAAAATTATTAAAATTATTATAATTATTATAATTATAATGCCAAATGTGAACAGGCCATTTTCAAAAATTTTGACAATTAAAGGCATGAAGTGGGAAAGGGTGGTGATAGGCATTTCATTTATCCTAATGAAAATAGCTCCCCCTCTCAGCTCGATAGATTTACTCATAAAGTAAAGCACTCACCTGTCCATGTCCTATAAATGATTTCTAACTAGATTTATAGTTCTTTTATTACAAATGCATTGTTAGTTTGTTACATTGATATAGCCACTACTCAACACATGGGTCTATGATTATAATTCAAAGTTCCCCTTCCTTATGGCATTATTGTGAAGGGGAAGGGGGACAGACACCATTGCCCCTCTTCCCAAAATATGTTGACATGGGTTACCCTATATACTATATGCAAAGGGATTTCTTTATTATTATGTGTACATGCCATTCTAAAGTTTGGGATACTTAATAATGGCATGAAATTTGAGAGGGGTGGGGATAGGTATTTCATTTATCCTAATGAAAATACCTCCCCCTCTCTGCTAAAAGGTTTGTTAAATAAAGCACTCACCTCTGTGTCAAGTCTGTGTCATTAATTATACGGCCAAAACAAAAAGCTGGCCATAGGCCAGCTTTTTGCGCTGGTCGCCTTTAGACAATGTGTACGCGTTGCGTGAATAAAACAAGAAATAAAGAAAAATAATTCCTGATCCTATGATCCCAAAATATTATCGCACAGTTTGTGGGCGCCGCCATTGTTATTTGACATTGACGTCACTTCCGGAAAGCAGGCAATGCCTAAATCGCCAACCAACAGAGCGTGCGGTTAATTCCGTATGTTTTTCTATAGTGTAGAACCTGATATGACGCCGTTTAGCGGCGGCTTATCAGGCTCTACTCTTAAGAAATAAAACAGCAATTTTAATTATCATTTTTCTTTTCTATTTCCATTTCCAAACAACTTCATATTGGCAAAATCGATCTTTTACGGAAACGACGGACGGCTGGACGCTTTACAAGGGGCGTGTTCGATTATCAGTTCCAGAACTGTTTGGAACGATTCCATGGAATTAGTAAATCAAATAAAAACGGAATTGAATCCTTGCAAATATGGTAGACTGGTTCCCTACTTATTACAACTTTGCTGTCGAGGCGTTCGTAAATTGTGCCGGGAACCATGATGATACGTCACAATTCTGCTCACACCACCTCCTCGGGCAGAATTGATAGAACAGTTCTGGAATTGAATTCCGGACCATTCGATTTCGATTCCGTCAATCCGGAAGATTCCGGACTGATAAACGAACACGCCCCTTAGTAGTCCGGCTGGCGATTCCAAAATGGCCACCAGTATTGTTCTCGCGGCAACGGGCCATTTCGTACCCTCACCTTTTCGCACCCTATTTTTTGTCATTTCGTACCCTCGAAAAATTAAATAACCTTATTTCCTATACTTTGTAGAAACAAGTTTTGGCCGTATATAGGTTTTACCTATAGTTATATTACATGAGTTCTGGATAAATTAGTTCTAACTAGATCTATTTATTTTTATGAAACCCATGAAAAGTATTTCCTATTGCTGGTTAAAATCAACAGACTGATTATTTTGCCTGGGGTTTGGTGTCTTCTTCTCCAAAATTTTGCATTGTTTAGACCATGTATATTGATCTCGCCGCTACCATGGTTATTCAATGTTGAATACATTTCAGACATTCATGTATTTTTACCTTCAATTAGTCTATTTGTATAAAAAGTATAGGTGGGCCGTTTTGATCCGGGGTCGTTTTGACCCGAGGGCGTTACGATCTGGTACCGAATTCTCGACTAGCTTGCCGTTGGTCTTAACGGGGGGAAAATCAATATCATAATCAAACCCCTTTTAAATTTGCTAACCTTGTTATTTTAGGAAGCTGTCATATTACTGACAATCTATTAACATCGTTCAAACATCAAAACACGAAAAATATTTTGGTCTCGAAAAGCGGTGTTGTCGCGAAGACTGGTTTCCGAGTTTTCAGTAGTGTAAGTGCACGTGCAGCCGCTAATGCGGTAACCAGTTAAATTGATGTGGAACACTCGGACTTTTCCGTTACCGTTAATGTACGACGATTTCCGGGTCAGACTAAAACACGTCCGCGGACGCGACCGACTTTCAGACCTCACCCCCCTTATAGTCGTCAGATTTTCTCAACGAATCTGGACGAATCTCAGAAATGGTCTCGGCGGCAATCCAATCCGCGGAAATCCGCGGATCCGCGGAAAAATCACAGGCCTGGACTCACTAAAGTTGGTGAAACACACTCAGCTTGAACTGGTTCTATTTGAGCGCGATCAAGGATTTGAGCCAAATAAGAGACTTAAGCCTTTTCGTGAAACCGGATTCTGGAGTAAAACAAGAATGCGCGTTCAATAAACACTTATGCCCCCGGTTGCATCCTTGACAATATATTCTGAATTTTTTCTAAGTCCAAATTAGGTCAAGGTCAAGGTTAAAATCAAGACTGGGTAATATGGGTGGATTGGTAGTGATCCAAGGCAACAACTGTATAAGTACCAAAGCATTGTAGTCAGTTATGCTGATGCTAGACGAAACGGTAAAATCTAGTTAACCAAGAAATAGCCCACTTAAAATATTCTAAGTCCAAATTAGGTCAAGGTCAAAATCAAGGTTGGGTGATATTGGTGGATAGGGAATGGTCCAAGGCAACAACTGTACAAGTATCCAAACATTTGAGTAAGTGGTGTTGATGCTAGACGAAACGGTAAAATCTACTTAACCTGTTACGGACGGACGGAAGGATGCACAGATGGCGGACGGACGGACAGGACGATTACTATATGCCTCCGCATCTATAGATGCCGGGGGCATAAAAACTTAACAGAACACAGATTTATCAAAGGAAAGTAACCATTGAATAAGTTCTATTCAATAAATAATGGATTTCAGTAACTAGTAGTAGAGGTAGTAGTAGATTTAGTAGTAATAATAATGATAATGATAGTAATAATAAAATAGTAATACAAATAACAACAACAACAAAAAATTGCAATAATAATGATAATAATAATACCACATACAAGTAACAGAGTGAGAGAGAAGGATTATTTCCCAATTCTCCAAAGAAATGAGTCTTCCCAAGAAATGCACCTGTACCAATTCCTAATAGAAATGAACCTTTATCAATTGAATTGCACCTGTGCCAATTCCTCATAGAAATGAACCTTTATCAATTGAATTGCACCTGTACCAATTCCTCATCGAAATGAACCTTTATCAATTGAATTGCACCTGTGCCAATTCCTCATAGAAATGAACCTTTATCAATTGAATTGCACCTGTGCCAATTCCTCATCGAAATGAACCTTTATCAATTGAATTGCACCTGTACTAATTCCTAATAGAAATGAACCTTTATCAATTGAATTGCACCTGTACCAATTCCTAATAGAAATGAACCTTTATCAATTGAATTGCACCTGTGCCAATTCCTCATCGAAATGAACCTTTATCAATTGAATTGCACCTGTACTAATTCCTAATAGAAATGAATCTTTATCAATTGAATTGCACCTGTACCAATTCCTAATAGAAATGAACCTTTATCAATTGAATTGCACCTGTGCCAATTCCTAATAGAAATGAACCTTTATCAATTGAATTGCACCTGTGCCAATTCCTCATAGAAATGAACCTTTATCAATTGAATTGAACCTGTACCAATTCCTCATAGAAATGAACCTTTATCAATTGAATTGCACCTGTGCCAATTCCTCATAGAAATGAACCTTTATCAATTGAAATGCGTCTTTATCAATTACACATACAAAAGCAGATTTTTCAATTGAAATGCATCAATTCCCCATACAAAAGCGCCTTTATCAATGGGGCCCTACCGATATACAGAGTTACCCCGCATGGAAAGTGTGATAAGAGTAGCGCCCCCTGAATGAGCGGTTGTTTCCGGTTCAATAGTGAAGTACACATAGTATCGAAAATCCTTTATCCTCAAACACGAATTTGAGGAGATCGTCTGCTTGTTAGTGTAGAGCTTATATTATATACAGTAGAACCTGGCTATACATTATTGAAAGCGCAATCTCTCATATTGTTCAAAAGTAGAATTAAGACATGCATTTACTTTACCTACAATAAAACTTACAAAAACTTCCATAGATATACCGTTCTATGCATATCATTTATTCATATGTTTATTAAAATAAGTCATCAATCTGCACCTCAGTAAATATGTTATACCTCCCAGCAGATGATAGCTTAAAGCAGAATGTTCCTTAACCTGCCTTAAGGGGTCACCTATCTTCAAAACTAATACTATCTATTGGGTAAAGGGTTAAACCCCGTTACATGGATGTGTCATAGCACATTCTGGTTGATGTTAATCAACCATAAACCCTACCCGCTATGAATACCTATCATTTAATTTATTACTTTAGCTGATTAAATAAGGAAAAATACCGTAGGAATGATCAATTATGCTAATAGCATGATAAGGGTTAATATTTAAAAAAAAAAATACTGCCTACTTTCTTGATAAAAGTTTAGAACATGATATCAATTTTGACTTAAAACATATATGAGTGTGAAACAGTTCTACCCCTGATCAGCCTGTTAGTATATATGCTGCATCTTATCTGGTTCCAAACTTTTTTTATAAATGATAGTGTTTTAAGCCTATTATAATTAGTGAACTGGTAAAAGATCAACAGAAATAAAGTTTTAATCTACTAAAACGATGGAATACATGCTTTACTTTCAACATTGAGTTTTCAATAGAGTACACATTTAATGATAGGAGAGGGGTTCTAAAGTATTTATGTTGTTAAAACGGTATGTATTTCCTATTAACCCTTTAAATACGCCTTTGGTTTATGCCTCCATTGAAGGAAAGAGTTCTAATTCAAAGTTTTTATTAGCATGAATGTGCAACATTAAAAACATTGAATATCCTAGCAGATGGTAGCTTATAGCAAGCTGAAAGTAAAGTGGCATGTACTTTTCAATCTACCTTTAATGGACACCTGTCTTTCCAGGTAGGAACAGGCGATCGGGTAATGGGTTTACCCATTACCTAAACCAATTACCCCACAGCCCGTGTTAAGTATTTAATATAGGTCACCTCTTAAAGCAGGTTGAAAGTAAAACATAATGCGCCTTAAGGTGCACCCTGCTTTACTTTAATCCTGCTTTAAGGCACCACCCACTACGACATAAAATACATGAAGGAGTGCATGGTATAGGAGATTAAAATTTATTCCCCACATGAATAACAATGTGGATCCTATATAAAAAAAAATAGTTTGGTGTGTTTTGATTCCAGCCTGTGTACCCAAGACTTAAGCTTCCGTTTTATGGCTTGTCATAGCAGAGATGACTATGGGACAGCAGCTGCACCCCAGTGGGGGTCAGTATACAATTCGATTTCTAGCTAATTGGTTACTTCCTGTTGTTAGTTGTGATGATGCTTTGCGCTTTATGGCCCCTGGGCAGAAGCCTTGAGAGGTGAAATCCATGTGCGCTATGAGCATGACAGGCTGAACTATTTCTATGAAATTTCTGTCAACTAAAATCTGCTGGTATATAATGAACAAACAAAATATACATTTTTGAAGAAACTGTTTACCATTCAACATATTTTAAAAGATCAGTTTAACCCTTTGCCTAATGAATATTCATGTCATTATTAATAACTGAATAATACAAAGTTTATGTTTAATACCGGTAATGTCTTAATAAATATCCCCTTTTTCACCTGTAATAGACAGCATTTATAGACCTATAATGTCATTTAAGAACCAGAGAGGACAGTCATCGATTATAGAGACTGTTCCTATATAGTAACCATCTGATCAGGATCTACTTTTAATCCATGTTAACGTTCTTTTACCGAGGTGAAAACCCGTGTCTGTTAGTCAGCTTCTTTGTTATATAGAAAAAGTATGATCAGTGCTACTTTCGGTTTGCTAAAAACGATGAAATAAATAACCGTCGCATTTGACATTAAACAAAATTAATACATTAAAATACATAGGGATAAACGGGAGCTTGACTGCATATAGATATAGATATCAAACTAATAAACCGCATTCGATCTATTCTTTTCCGAATCGTTTATGACCGTTATCGACACCGTCTCAATGATGCGTTAACTAAACCGGAAACAACCTTTTCCTTATCAGGGGAGTTAACTCGTGATGAAAATTGGGATAACTCTGTAATGCGGTAGGGCCCCATTGAAATGCAACTTTATCAATACCTCATAGAAATGCTATTTATCAAATGAATAGCACCTTTATCAATCACCAATACAAAAGTGCCTTTATCAATTGAATTGCAGCTTTATCAGTTCCCATACAAAAGCGCCTTTATCAATTAAATTGCAGCTTTATCAATTCTTCATACAAATGCGCCTTTATCAATTGAATTGCAACTTTATCAATTCCTCATACAAAAGTGCCTTTATCAATTAAATTGCAGCTTTATCAATTCCCCATACAAAAGCGCCTTTATGAATTAAATTGCAGCTTCATCAATTCTTCATACAAAAGCGCCTTTATCAATTAAATTGCAGCTTTATCAATTCTTCATACAAATGCGCCTTTATCAATTGAATTGCAACTTTATCAATTCCTCATAGAAATGCGCTTTATCAAATGAATAGCACTTTTATCAATTCCCAATACAAAAGTGGCTTTATCAATTGAATTGCAGCTTTATCAATTCCCCATACAAAAGCGCCTTTATCAAATAAATTGCAGCTTTATCAATTCTTCATACAAATGCGCCTTTATCAAATGAATAGCACTTTTATCAATTCCCAATACAAAGGTGCCTTTATCAATTGAATTGCTTCTTTATCAATTCCCCATACAAAAGCGCCTTTATCAATTAAATTGCAGCTTTATCAATTCTCCATACAAAAGCGCCTTTATCAATTAAATTGAAACTTTATCAATTCCCCATAGAAATGTCCTTTATGAATTTAAATGCGCCTTTAGCAATTACTCATACAAAAGCGGTTTTATCAATTGAAATGCATCTTTACCAATTCCTCATAGCAACACCTTTTTAACTTATCCCTGTTCTGATAAGCTAGCTGTAGAGAACTTTTCCTGTACCTTGAAATATGGCAGCTTAACCCATTACCCCATACATATATCTTTATATGCCTTTAATTCATTCCTCCACTGAAGAAAATAGTTCCACTATATACAGTCATGACTCTGCACTTTTAGAATTATTTTCTGCATTCTAATTGATTGTAGCTGAAAGCAGGTGGAACATTAAAACAGGATGCACATTCTGCTTCATTTCAACCTTCTTTAAATGGTCACCTATCTTCAAAACTAGAAACAGGCTATTGGGTGAATAGGTAAGGTGAAGTGATCACTTGTCTTTAAAAAGAAGAAACAGGCTGTGGTGTAAAGGATTAACATGGATAACTTGCTTTGAGGGAAATGGTTAATATACATTTATCATTAATTACTGTAAGGTATCAGGAAGGGTTCCACATGACTCTGCCAGTGTCCTGATCTGTAGAAACTTCATAAACAACTCTTTACTGCACAGACAGCTCCTGCAAAATAAACAAACTTTACATTAACCCATTACCCAATAGAATAAGCCTTGTTACACCTTTAATTTATTCCTCCACTGAAGAAAATTGTTCCACTTTTTACAGTCATGAATATGTTCTATAAGAAATATTTCCATATCCTAGCAGATTGTTGCTTAAAAAAGGCTGAAAGTAAAGCAGAATGTGCCTTAAGGCACATTCTGCTTTACTTTCATCCTGCTTTAAGTGGTCATCAGTCTTCAAAACTAGAAATGGGGTAATGTGTTAAAACATTCTCTTCTGTACATTTGAACCCATTATCCCATAAATACACCTTTTTACACCTTGAATTTGTTTCTCCACAGAAGAAAATAGTTCCACTTTATAATTATAGTCATGTATCATGTATCATAAGAAATATCCGTAGCATTCTGCTTTACTTTAAACCTGTCTTAAGTGGGCACCTACCTTCAATACTAGAAACATGGTCACCTATCTTCAATACTAGAAACAAGCTATTGGGTAATGGGTTAAACCTGCTTTAAGTGGTCACCTATCTTCAATACTAGAAACAAGCTATTGGGTAAAGGGTTAAACCTGCTTTAAGTGGTCACCTATCTTCAATACTAGAAACAAGCTATTGGGTAAAGGGTTAAACCTGCTTTAAGTGGTCACCTATCTTCAATACTAGAAACAAGCTATTGGGTAAAGGGTTAAACCTGCTTTAAGTGGTCACCTACCTTCAATACTAGAAACAAGCTATTGGGTAAAGGGTTAAACCTGCTTTAAGTGGTCACCTATCTTCAATACTAGAAACAAGCTATTGGGTAATAGGTTAAACATGATTTAAGTGGTCACCTATCTTCAATACTAGAAACAAGCTATTGGGTAATAGGTTAAACCTGCTTTAAGTGGTCACCTATCTTCAATACTAGAAACAAGCTATTGGGTAATAGGTTAAACCTGCTTTAAGTGGTCACCTATCTTCAATACTAGAAACAAGCTATTGGGTAATAGGTTAAACCTGCTTTAAGTGGTCACCTATCTTCAATACTAGAAACAAGCTATTGGGTAAAGGGTTAAACCTGCTTTAAGTGGTCACCTATCTTCAATATTAGAAACAAGCTATTGGGTAATAGGTTAAACCTGCTTTAAGTGGTCACCTATCTTCAATACTAGAAACAAGCTATTGGGTAAAGGGTTAAACCTGCTTTAAGTGGTCACCTACCTTCAATACTAGAAACAAGCTATTGGGTAATAGGTTAAACCTGCTTTAAGTGGTCACCTATCTTCAATACTAGAAACAAGCTATTGGGTAATAGGTTAAACCTGCTTTAAGTGGTCACCTATCTTCAATACTAGAAACAAGCTATTGAGTAATAGGTTAAACCTGCTTTAAGTGGTCACTTATCTTCAATACTAGAAACAAGCTATTGGGTAAAGGGTTAAACCTGCTTTAAGTGGTCACCTATCTTCAATACTAGAAACAAGCTATTGGGTAAAGGGTTAAACCTGCTTTAAGTGGTCACCTACCTTCAATACTAGAAACAAGCTATTGGGTAAAGGGTTAAACCTGCTTTAAGTGGTCACCTATCTTCAATACTAGAAACAAGCTATTGGGTAATAGGTTAAACCTGCTTTAAGTGGTCACCTATCTTCAATACTAGAAACAAGCTATTGGGTAAAGGGTTAAACCTGCTTTAAGTGGTCACCTACCTTCAATACTAGAAACAAGCTATTGGGTAAAGGGTTAAACCTGCTTTAAGTGGTCACCTATCTTCAATACTAGAAACAAGCTATTGGGTAATAGGTTAAACCTGCTTTAAGTGGTCACCTATCTTCAATACTAGAAACAAGCTATTGGGTAATAGGTTAAACCTGCTTTAAGTGGTCACCTATCTTCAATACTAGAAACAAGCTATTGGGTAAAGGGTTAAACCTGCTTTAAGTGGTCACCTATCTTCAATACTAGAAACAAGCTATTGGGTAAAGGGTTAAACCTGCTTTAAGTGGTCACCTATCTTCAATACTAGAAACAAGCTATTGGGTAAAGGGTTAAACCTGCTTTAAGTGGTCACCTATCTTCAATACTAGAAACAAGCTATTGGGTAATAGGTTAAACCTGCTTTAAGTGGGCACCTACCTTCAATACTAGAAACAAGCTATTGGGTAATGGATTAATGGCTACTGTAGAAAACAACATTAAAATACCAATTCAAAACAACACTTTACCCATTACCATTAAAATACGCCTTTAAATTATTCTTACACTGACAAAAATAGTTCCAATGTATACAGCTATGAATATGTATAATGAAAATGTTTTCTGTACCCTAGCAGATGATAGCTTAAAGCAGGTTGAAAGTAAAGCAGAATGTGCCTTAAGGTGCTTTCTGCTTTACTTTTAACCTGCTTTAAGTAGTCACCTATCTCCAAAACTAGAAACAAGTTATGGGGTAATGGGTTAAGTAAATATTAAATAGCTTACTACAAAAGGTTACATCCCTATGTCTTCACGATATGTGGTGACTTAGAATCAACACAATTAGCTGAAGATATTAAACTGGCTGGTGTAGTATAGTCAAAATATTCTACAGTTAGACCTCTCTATTATTACCACTAAATTGTCATAATTTTTAGGTGTTTAATACAGGTGACTGCTTAAAGCAAGGCAATAGAAAAACAGAAAGCTCCTTTAGGAGCTTTTCTCCTAAAGGAGTTTTCTGTTTTACAGTCACCTTGCTTTAAGTTGTCACCTGGCTTTTAAACAATCAATTAGCCGTCTTTTTAGTGGACGTTATAGAGAGGTATTACTGTAGATTATTTTCTTGTAATTTCACTGGAACTTATCAAGTGACTCCTAAGAACCCCTAAGCTCTCCCAGGATCCCAGGATTTGGGGGGGGGGGGCATTTTGGTTTCTAGGTTTCCTGTAAAAACATGTTCCAAAACAGAACCTGGTATTTGCCTGATACCAGGAACAGAATTTCTAGTATATTCCCTTGATTAAACCCTGAAAATTACTCAACACATTCAACCCTAGCGATGAATACACTCTTCCTTTACAAACAGTGTACCTGTGAGGGTTATACTTGTCCTATGCAAACAGTGTAGACCCTGATCAGAGGGCTCCTTAAGGAGCCCTCTGATCAGGGTCTACACTGTTTGTCATTTTGAAATATATTGTTATAATCAACCCTTTATTGTCAAAAATGTACTATAGGTACACTTATTTTGAAACTGGAAATGTTCATTAAAAGTTTCAGGGGTGAATGAGAATGAGGGGTGAAGAAATTCCTTGGACGTTCTGCAGGGGTTAACATCACCACAGGAAGACAAATCCAATAGACCAAACCCTTAACAAGAAGTCATTTCCAAAAAACAAACCTATTTTCCTGCCACGTGATATTTTCTTTGACCAATTTTGTTGTAAAACAATTTGACAGTAACCCTATTACCCTCAAATTTCCTTTCATTCTTTTGACACTATGGAATTTTGAGACTTAATGCTTCACATATTAGTTTTGTTCTTAAATGTCACATTTGATTTTACAATTTCCCTAATTTCGAAAGCTTCTTTGTACCCAAGAGACTGTAGGAAATTGTAAGGGTTGGAACAGAAAATTGCATTGAAACTTTCTCTGAGGCTTTATTGTTTTAGAGAAACTCTGTAACCCTGGTGACCCTGTAGTCTATTTCTAGTTTTGAAGACAGAGGTTCACTTAGCCCTTTCTTCCATAGAAATGCCTTTTAGCATGGATGGATGAGTTGGGTTTAACAGCATCCTCCACTGAAGAAAACAGTTCCAATTTATACAGTCATGAACATGTACTACCGTGTATATAAAGTATTTTAAGCCACACCATCGCAACAGAACTCGCTGTGAACGCCCTCTAGGGTTTTAGCGAGAATGCGGATTGAAGAAATTTTTAAGAAAGAAACAATTTCTATATCCTAGCAGATGGTAGCTTAAAGCAGGCAAAAAGAAAAGCAGAATGTGCCTTAAGGCACATTCTGCTTTACTTTTAAGCTGCTTAAGTGGTCACCTATGTTTCAATACTTGAAATAGGTTATTGGGTAAAGGGTTCAGTCAGGTGGCCTTAACCCTTTACCTTATAGACGCCTTTTAGCACATTTATCCCTCCGCCAATGAAAATAGTTCAAGATTATACAGGCATGAACATGTACAATTAGAAATATTACTTATGTTCTAGCAAGTAGTGACTTAAAGCAGGTTGAAACTAAAGCAGAATGCGCCTTAGGGCACATTCTGCTATACTTTCAACCTGCTTAAAGTGGTCATCTGCCTTCAAATCTAGAAACAGGGTCAGGCTATGAGGTAAAGGGTTAAGGAACTTTCTACTTTACCTTCAACCGGCTTCAAGTTACCATCTATTAGGATATGAAATAAATTTCTCTCAAGTGTATAAATTGGAATTATTTTCTTCAGGGGAGGAATAAATCAAAGGGCATATAAAGGTGTATCTATGGAGTAAAGGGTTAAACATGGGAAGAATTTTCTAGACCTTTTCAAACAGTCTGGATCCAGATCAAATGTTTGATAACTCAGGGTCTGATCAAGTTCTGCATTGTTTGCAACTTTTACTTTAACCCATTACTCCATAGGCTGTTTCTAGTTTTGAAGACTGGTGACCACTCAAATCAGGTTGAAAGTAAAGCAGAATGCACCTTAACCCATTACCACATAGCCTTCTCTTGTTTTGAAAATAGGTGAGCACTTAAAGCAGGTTGAAAGTAAAGCAAAATGTGCCTTAAGGCATACTTTGCTTTACTTTAAGCCTGCTTTAAGCTATCATCTGCTAGAATATATAATTTTTTTCATATGGTACATGTTCATGACTGTAAAAATTGGAATTGAATTCTTCAGTGGAACAATAATTTAGAGGTGTAAAGTGTATTTATGGGGTAATGGGTTAGGGCGCATTCTGCTTTACTTTCAACCTGCTTTAAGCCACCATCTGCTAGGATATGTAAATATTTTGCCGATCAGAGTTACTTGGTATCTGATCACCGGCTCCAATCTGTTTGCCACTGACACAGCTTTTTGTTTGATAAACGCGAACACATTAACCCATTACCCCATAAATACGCCTTTAAATTATCCCTCCACTGAAGAAAATAGTTCCAATTTATACAGTTATGAATATGTGTGATAAAAGATATTTTCTATATTTAGCAGATATTAGCTTAAAGCAGGCTGAATGTAAAAAGCAGAATGCGCCTTACGGCACATTCTGCTTTACTTTTAGCTTGCTTTAAGTAGTCATCATTTTAAAAACTAGAAACACTGGCTATGGGGTAACGGATTAAACATTGTTATTAACCCTACCCCATAAACTGTTTCTAGTTTTGTCAAAAGGTGACCACTTAAAACATTGTAAGGAATAGTGCAAGAAGTTGATAGACTGTAGGACTTCATAGAAAATGAAAAGTACATCAATTTTTAACAAAGAACGACAAAAAAGAACAACTAAAAGGTTATTTCCAAGGTCCAAAAAGATGGTATTCACCGACTACCATCCACAAATAATGCAAGTGTTGCATTTCTCAGAGAGTGGGCGGCTTGTTAATGATTGTATCATGTTCACAAGGCCACTGCATGAGATGAGGAATTGGTCAAAAAGTCAAATGCCTGACAGGTAATAATTGAACATCAGATACAGTAGAACCTCTCTATTACGACCACTAAAAAGAAGGCTAAATATCTGTATAAAAGACAGGTGACAGCTTAAAGCAATGTAAAAGTGAAACAGAAAGCTCCTGTAGGAGCTTTCTGATTCACTTTCACATTGCTTTAAGCAGTCACCTGTCTTAAACGACTAATATTTGACATAATTTAGTGGTCGTAGTAGAGAAGTTCTACTGTACATGCACAGATGGCAGATCTGTACCGTTTGGCATAATGCAGAAAGTCCCTTTATAATAGAGGTGTTCGGTTTAACCGGTGTACCGGTAAACCACAGTACAAAACGGCCGTGGTACGAACCATGTTTTTTTCCGAGAAGACCGTTTTTTGACTTGTAATTTTAAAGAAGTTTTTTATTGAATAAAAAACGGACAAAAAATAAAAATAGTATGATTTAAGATGAAACTAAAGCCTTAACTTGATAAATACATTAAAATTTTGGAAGTGTTTATCCTTGTAAGACTCGGAGGATACTTTCGTCCCGATTCAGATCTTATTCTGACGTTATCCCGGGTCATATCAATGGACCCTTTCTCAATGTGATATTTTCAACAAAAAATCCTATTCTCGTAAAGTTTAATTCCTAATTAGGCTGCAATTATTTCATACAGGCTATTTTTTTATCATTATAAACCGACTGTCAACTGAAATGATCATTTTAAATCGTATCTGAAGTGGTTGTTTTTGACCGAGCTTCAAAGCTTCGATTGAACAATAGAGGAGATTATTTACTTTTACAACGATAACATCCGATTCACACCGAATGACGTTGCCTATGAGAAACGCTTGCTGATTGGTTATGTTGCACTACCTACAGTTAAAACAGCCGGATATTTGACCAATCGCATTTGTCGTACAGTTTATACATTGATTGTTCGGAAAATAACAAACAATTGAATGACAGCCAAAGAAGACTTTTGATAGATTGATGTCGGCTTTCGCCATAAAACAAGGTTAAATAAAATTGACAACCATTCTTTTGTTTATTTTGCATGCGTTCTTATTACGTTGTCATTTGTGTTCGTGCATGTGATGAAGAAAGAAACCTCCATGCCGATATTAAATAAAAGTGAAGTCCGGCATTATCTATAGATAGAAATAGACAGAATGACAAATCCATTCATTCAAGGGGATGGTTGTTCAAGGTAAATCGTTTGGTTTGATGATTTTTTAAAGTTGTATTTCAGAAACAGTTTGATAGTTACAACTGTTTGTGGGCTGTTACTCGTTGATATTTTTATTGCTTGAACGTGAACATTCAGTACTCAGCTCTAGGAGCTACAGCCATATCGCACCCTGTCTATTTGATAGTATATAGGTTTAAATGGTGGTTAACCATGGTACATACCGTGGTATTTATCTAAAAACCGTGGTACACCATGGTTTTTTATTTTCCGCGGTACCCACCTCTACTTTATAAGCTTTCTGAATTACATGTATTTTGAATTTAACAGCTACTTGTCTTTCAAACAATTACTTTTTTACACATTTAACTTATCCTTCCGCTGAAGAAAATAGTTCCAATAATTGAATTACAAGAGCCCCATGGGGCATATTTCGCTCACCTGAGAATAGCGGAAAATTTGGGAGATAATGATTTATGTCCAGGACTGACCTAGATATGCAACAGACCGGAAAAATTTGAACAAAATATATTAAGTATATTTAAAAGTGTCACCATACCGAGTATAAAAGCTCTGGCCATATTAGTGTCAGAGAAGACGTTTGAAATTTTCTCTATATAACTGTATGTAAAACTGTGACCCCCGGGGTGGGGCCAATTTTGACCCCAGGGGCATAATTTAAACAAACTTGATAGAGGACCATGTGCCAAATGTCTAAGCTCTGGCCCTTGTAGTTTCAGACAAGAAGATTTTTTAAGTTTTCATTGAAAAAAAATCTATTTTTAGCTCATGTGACCTAGTTATGCAACCAACCAGAACCATTTGAACAACTTTGGTATAGGACATCTAGAAGTGTCACCATGCCAAATATCGAAGCTCTGGCCATATTAGTTTCAGAGAAGAAGACGTTTGAAAATTTCACTATATAACTCTATGTAAAACTGTGACCCCCCGGGGCGGGCCAATTTTGACCCCAGGGGCATAATTTGTACAAACTTGATAGAGGACCTGTAGGCGATGCTATGTGCCAAATATCTAAGCTGTGGCCCTTGTAGTTTCAGACAAGGAGATTTTTTAAGTTTTCATTGAAAAAAATCTATTTTTAGCTCCTGTGACCTAGTTATGCAACTGACCAGAACCATTTGGAAAATTTTGGTATAGGACATCTAGAAATTAATGTCACCATGCCAAATATCGAAGCTCTGGCCACATTAGTTTCAGAGGAAAAGACGTTTGAAATTTTCACTATATAACTCTATGTAAAACTGTGACCCCCGGGGCGGGGCCAATTTTGACCCCAGGGGCATAATTTGAACAAACTTGATAGAGGACCTGTACATGATGCTATGTGCCAAAAGTCTAAGCTCTGGCCCTTGCAGTTTTTGACAAAAAGATTTTTTAAGATTTCCTTATTCTTTTAATTTTGGTTGCCATGGCAATTAGAGTTCTGCATTGTTTTTAATTCTTTGAACAAATTTGAAAGAGCTTGACCCAAGGAACATTTCTGTAAAGTTTGGTTGAATTCTGTCAAACAGTATAGGAGGAGATGTCATTTGAAGCAATTGTTAACGACAACGGACGACGCCAGACGCCAGACACAGGGCCATCCAAATAGCTCACCTTGCGCTTTGGCTCAGGTGAGCTAAAAACAGTAATATCATAAGAAATAGTTTCTATTTTCTAGCAGATGGTAGCTTAAAGCAGACTAAAAGTAAAGCAGATTACACCTTAAGACGCATACTGCTTTACTTTATACCTGCTTTAAGTAGTCACTTTAATTCAAAACTAAAAACAGACTAGGGGATGAAGGGTTAAAGATTGTCATGATTTTAGCCTTTTACCATAAATACACCTTTTTATACAGTGGAGAATCTGTTATTCTTTCCCGTTTAAACGCAAACGTACGCAAACGCAAAACACGAAAACGTAGAAAAGTACAACTTTTTGACAATTCTGATAATTCATCTTTATCTTGGTGGCAAACAGTTTGGAGCCTGATCAGACGCCGGGTTGTTTGCAGTGAAAATAATAGTTTTAGCGTAAACGCGTTTATTGGGAAAGAATAACGTTTTCTCCACTGTATCTCATATTTATTCCTTCACTATAGAAATTGGTTCAAGTCAATACAGTCAAGAATATGCACCGTAAGAAATATTTCCATATCCTTGCAGATGAGATGGTAGCTAACCCATTACCCCATAAACATGTCTTTTTACGTCTTTAATTCATTATTCCATTGAAAAAACAAATAGTTAAAATTTATGCAGTCATAAATATGTATAAGGAACATGTTTAATATTCCAGCTGATGATGGAATAAATCAGGCTGAAAGTAATGCAGAATGCACCCTAAGGCACATTCTGCTTCACTTTCAACCTGCTTTAAGTGGTCACTTCTCTTTAAACTACAAACAGGCTATTTAGTAATGGGTTTAAGCAAGTTGAAAGTATGCGAAAATCACACTCTGTTTTACATTCAACTGGTTTTAAATGTCTAAAAAACTAGAAACAATTAATTGGGTAAAGGATTAAAAGAACATGTGTACAACAAAAATTGGACTGTATCTGACATAAACAACCTGCTAAATGAGATGTAACAACTCATATTCACAGAACTCACACAGGTAGAAATTGGAGAACTTAAAAAAAATAACTGATTGGACTCTATTTGAACTTGTGGCAACCCTTACTCATTGACACCTGAAACTTTCAACAGACAATCCAAGTGTCCTACTACAGTGCTCCCCCTTTACAAGGACCCATGCTGCAATTCCCTAAACGGAACAATTATGTATAACCCTTTTACTGCTGCAATAGTGTCTGCATAAAATTGTTGTCTTCTGTTTTCTCTCACAGTTACATATGAGTGGGATTTTTTATAGAATACATATACAGTAGAACCCCTCTATTACGACCACTAGTTGTGTCAAATATTAGTCGTTTAAGACAGGTGATTGCTTAAAGCAATGTGAAAGTGAAACAGAAAGCTCCTACAGGATCCTTCATACTGAGAAATAGCCTTCGTTTTAGTGGTCGTAATAGAGGAGTTCTACTGTAATAACAAGTGACAAGCAGTTTGAATCCAGATCAGGTGCCGCATTACGCGGCGTCTGATCTGGATTCAAGCTGTTTGCAAATATAAGTCAAGTCTTAATTTTTCCTCTCTACAACGACTCCCTCCGAACAACACACTCACTCTGTGTCTCCCATTGGATGTCATTGGTGAGAGGGAGCACTGTATATTTTCAGAAAACCTCTCTTTAGTAAGGCTAATGCATTGATTGCATGAGAGACAAGTGACAGCTAAATGTAAAATGAAAGTAAAACAGAAAGCTCCCAGTACCCAATAGCCTGTTTCTAGTTTTGAAGATAGGTGACTACTTAAAGCAGGTTGAAAGTAAAGCAGAAAGTGCCTTAAGACACATTCTGCTTCACTTACAGCCTGCTTTAAAATACCATCTGCTAGAATACATAATAAATTTCTAATGATACATATTCATGGTTCATAAATTGGAACTATTTCCTTCAGTGGAGGAATGAACGTAACTCCTTCTGCTTTACTTTCAGCCTCCTTTAAGCTATGCCTTAAGACGCATACTGCTTTACGTTCAACCTACTTTAAATGGTCATCTGTCTTCTAAACTAGAAACAGGCTATGGGGTATAGGTTAAAAATGGTTCAAGCGACAGCAATTTTTTAAGCTGATGGCTGTTAATTAATGGTCATAAGGTTAAGCTAAATAAAAATGTACTGATTCTTTTATATTAATATAACAGATGTGAAAATAATGACAAAAATCAGCGCATTCAGCTGCATATACAATGGACAAGGTGCGAGTTGGGTTTCATGGAGGGTAATTGCTGTTTTGTAGCTTGAATGAGCATTAGCCTAATAAACCTGACTCTTTGTACATGAATGGCAAAATCGTGATTACCAGATGTAAAGGTAAAGGTTATTTAACGTCACATATGATAAATAATCACCATAAGCTTTGTAGAACTTTAATTGCGACAAACAAGGTATCCATTAACCCTTTACACCCTAGTCACGCATATAGGCGTCATTTTCAAACAGTGTATATATAAATAGTACACTTGTCCTGTGCAAACAGTGAAGACCCAGATCAGAGGGCTCCGAAAGGAGCCCTCTGATCAGGGTCTTTACTGTTTGTCATAATGCCAACATTGATAAAAACAACCCTTAAAAGTCAAAAATGGACTAGACTTAAATAGAAACTGGAATTGTCCATTTAAAGTTTCAAGGAGGAAAGACAGACATATTTACCTAGGCATTACAGTTACCTTCATAATGCCGAGCCCCAAGCATGGGAGCTACTAGACTAATCACATTTTTATAATGGTCTTTGGTATGACCTGGCCGGGGATTGAACCAATGACCTCCCACCTCAAAAGCGGAGGCTCTACCAATTGAACTAACTTGGTGTCTCATCAGGATTAAACTGTTTGACACTCTGTCCTTATTTTGCAAATAAATGAATTTAAGGAAATTGTTAATTCTGAACTGTAGCTGTAGATAAGAATACTAATTGCTTCATGTCAGAAACAAGTATAACCATCATTTGCAAGCAGTGTTGACCCCGATCAGAAGCTAATGAATGGCTAATACAGTGGAGAATCTGTTATTCTTTCCCGTTTAAACGCAAACGTACGCAAACGCAAAGCACTAAAACGTAAAAAAGAACAACTATTGGACAATTCTGATATTTCATGTTTATCTTGGTGGCAAACAGTTTGGAGCCTGATCAGACGCCGGGTTACCCGGCTTCTGATCTGGCTCCAAACTGTTTGCACTGCAAATAATAGTTTTAGCGTAAACACGTTTATTGGGAAAGAATAACAGATTCTCCACTGTAAGACAAAAATCCTCAGGAAAGAGTGTAAACTCATATCAAACAGAACCTATAATAAAGCAGTGCAGACCCTGATCAGACATGTTCCTCAAACCACTACCCCATAAATACGCCTTGAATTTATTCCACAACTGAAGAGATAGTTCAAGTTTTTTCAGTCATGAATTTGTACCGAAAGAAATATTTTTCATATCCTAGCAGATGACAACTTAATGCAGACTGAAAGTAAAGCAGAATGTGCCTTAACCCTTTGAACCCTAGTCCTGCATATAGGCGTGCTTTTCAAACAGTGAACATGTGAAAAGTACACTTGTCTGGAACAAACAGTGAAGACCCAGATCAGAGGGCTCTGAAAGGAGCCCTCTGATCAGGGTCTTCACTATTTGTCATAATGCCAAAAATGGACAAAAACAACCATTAAAAGCCAGAAATGGACTAGACTAAAATCGAAACTGGACTTGTTCATTTAAACTTTCAGGGAGGAAAGGGTTAAGGCGCATTCTGCTTTATTTTCAGCCTACATTAAGTGGTCATCTAATCTTCAATACTAGAAACAGGCTATGGGGTAATGGGTTAAGGAGCTGTCTGATCAGGGTCTACACTGTTTTCAAAAAGTTTCAATATACACTTTTTAGCGGCTAACCTTCTTTGTGATTAATGAATATTCCATCAATTTACCTTATTTAACCCATTCCCGCATAGCCTGTTTCTAGTTTTTACCAGAAATGGGTGTCAACGCTCGCCTCCTTGGAATTTAAGTCTTAAAACATCTTGTATCCAAAACAAATCAATTTTCAGTTTAGAAAGATTATTAAATGAATGATGAGTCTTAATCTAGTTATATAAAACTTTAAAACAGCCCGTCCAAAAAACTTTAACCTGTTGATTTGAGGTCAAAACAACTAAGTCCAAAACATGTCAAAAATTGAAATAAATTAAAATCATTTTTGATACAACTTCATAGCCTAAATGTTTGTTCCCAAATGAAGCTCAATACAAAATTTCAGCACCCTAGCACAAGTATTAAACCTTAAAACAACCCGTCCAAAAAACTTTAACCTGGTGATTGCAGTAAAAAAGCTAAGTCCAAAACATGTTAAAAATTGTCAAAAATTAAAATTGTTTTTAAATTCCAACTTCATAACATCAATGTTTGGCCTCAAACGAAGCTTTATATAAAATTTCAGCACCCTAGCACAAGTATTAAACTTTAAAACAACCCGTCCAAAAAACTTTAACCTGGAAATTTGTAGTCGAAAAACCTAAGTCCAATTGACATAAATTAAAATTATTTTTAAATTCCAACATCATAACATCAAGGTTTAACCCCAAATGAACGTCTGTACAAAGTTTCAGCCCCCTAGCCCAAGTATTAAACTTTAAAACAACCCGTCCATAAACCTTTAAAGGGACTCGCAACCGGATGGTGTACTTGTCAAAATAAAATAAAATACTCAAATAAAAGCAAATTTGTGGCATTATTTGGCTTCTGACATTAAAAAAATATGATCAGTCCAAAAAAAGTCTCAAGAATCGTCACCGAATCTTAGATTTTTAGATATTTTCCATCGTTTTTCTATACCGACTAGTAGACGGTATATTTGTTGTTGTTGCTTCTCTACACGGGCTCAGACATAAACACGAGCCGAATTACGAAGTTGTATGCACTTTCTACCGCTACACATTGAAATACGTAAAATCGTTCCGAGATAAACGGATAGTTCCGTGGTCCATTGGTCTAAGCGGTTTCCCCTATTTTGCCTTCTGTCCGCCAATGCCGGGCCCCGGGTTCGAATCCCACCAGAGACCAATATTTTTTTTTATTGAAATACCTTTTTTTTAAACAGAATTTCTTATCCTAAACTAATTCTTTACCATTTATATAAGCGTTTGACACATATTTACAAATTACTATTTTTAATGCACCATCTGGTTGCGAGTCGCTTTAACCTGGAAATTTGTAGTCTAAAAACCTAAGTCCAAAACATGTCGAAAATTGACATAAATTAGAATTATTTTTAAATTCCAACACATCAATGTTTAACCCCAAATGAACTTCCATACAAAATTTCATAACCCTAGCACAAATATAAGGCTTTTAAACAACCCGTCCAAAAAACTTTAACCTTGGCCACGCTCACGCTCACTCACGCCGGGGGTATGACATTAGCTCTGCTGTTCTACGAACAGGCGAGCTAAAAATAGGTGATCACTTAAAGCAGGTTGAAATTAAAGCAGAATGCACCTTAAGGCACACTCTGCTTTACTTTCAGCCTACTTTAAGCTACCGTCTGCTAGAATTAGAAATGTTTTCGTATCATACATATTTATAACTTTGAACTGTTTTTTTTAGTAGAAGAATAAATTAAAGGCGTAAAAAGGCAAATTTATGGTGTAAAGGGTTAAGACAAACGAGTATTCATGTGACTTTACCTTGCCTGAGGCTTGTGTTGGCTTTTCGCTGTAACTCCTTGTTTCTTGCCATTGACGGTCACATCATGAACATCTTTACCACTGCCAGACAAGTACCAGCCCACACCTGTAAACAGGTCATAGTCACCAGAGCTTCAGATAAGGAGCGTTTTTCAAAATACTAGTTTCCTTATTTCATCAATAAACCCTATGTTGTCACCACTAATTAGAATCGTCTCTTCGAGACGATTCTAATGAGTGGTAACAACATAGGGTTTGGTGGATTTATAACAGAGAAAATGTTGGAAACCTTAAGTTTACCAGCTCTTATCTGGAGCCATGATTCACAAAATTAACCTCAGCACACCCATAGGCAGTTTCAATTGTAATAACTAAATTAACCCTATCATTCAATCTAATTTACAAAGAAATCCAATGTCAGAGTGGTTTGGAGCCGATAAGGAGAGTATTTCAAAAACTGAAATCTTTATGTCTGCATTAAACCCTATGGTGTTACTACTCATTAGAATCATCTCTTCAAGGTGGTTCTAATGAGAAGTAACACCATAGGATTTAGTGCTAGCACGTGTGAGAAAATGTTGTATTTGTTCATTTCGCTCCCTCTTATCTGAAGCCTTGAAGAAGATTTTTTTTTTTAAATTTTCTTTTCCATTATCATGGTAACCAGAATTATGAATAGAAATTAATTCTTTGAAGGAATTTGGAAGAGGACCATGCAAGTAACATTCCTATGAAGTTTGGTTAGAATTGGCCCAGTAGTTTTGAGGAAGAAATTATTTGAAGAAAAAGTTGATGACACAATATAGAATACATTCTGTATCTGCTGAATATAGACAATTTGCCATGACAGCTGTTACCTGTGTGGAAAAGGGTTATAAAATACATGTACCTGCAGGTGAGGGTACAAGTTTTTCAGTGACCTCATCACTTTGGTCTTGTTTCAACAGAGCTTCCTTTCCATACTCAAACTGCACAGTACTTTGGTAAAGGTCAGGGAAGTTAACTCTGTAGTGGCTGGATAACTTGCATGACACTAGCAGACTTCTGCTGACTATGGCTCTTCTCATCGCATCCTCGTTGTATGGGCACCTTAACATCGAACATACAGTAAAACCTCTCTATTACAACCACAAAATTGGGTTAATATGTTTTTAATGCACTTGACTGCTTGAAGCAACATGAAAGTAAACAGAAAGCTCTTTTAACTCTTTCCTCCCTGAAACTTTAAATGGACAATGCCAGTTTCCATTTTAGACAAGTCCATTTCTGACTTTTAAGGGTTGTTTTTGTCAATGTTTGGCATTGTGACAAACAGTGAAGACCCTGATCAGAGAGCTCCTTTCAGAGCCCTCTGATCTGGGTCTGTGTACTATTCACATGTACACTGTTTGAAAAGCATGCCTATATGCGGGACTAGGGTTCAAAGAGTTAAGCTGCCACCTGTCCTTTATACAGCCAATTAGGCATTAAGCTGCCCCCCCCCCCCCCCCCCAGTCATAAATACTACAAATATATACATGTAAATATATCTTCTTCCAATAGTCACTTAATCCATTACTCCCAAGTATCTTTTATTCATACACATAAATACTCATTAGTCTATAAAGTGGAACCATTTTCTTCTGCGGAGGAATACATTAGTCGTAAAAAGGTGTATTTATGAAGTAATGGGTAAATACAAGTTTGGCTGTATAAGGCCATATAAGGGACATAACTCACTAATAATTACCTTCCTACAGTTATAGAGCTGAAGTATACAGGTTCCAGCAGGTAATGACAGAGTAGTGCCCCCTGACATCCTACAACATTCCACCGAGCCAACTTGTCACTGCAGGACATAGACAGAGTTCTCTCCCCTCTCCCTGGTTTAATTCTGAAGCACAGTCAAACTTGTGTTAACCATTTCATACCCAGTGGATTCTTACATGCTTATACATCGGATTAGTCCATTTTTTATCAAAGGGGTGCCTGGTCTAAATTTTCACTTTACAGTAAAACCTCTCTATTACGACCACTTAAGTTTGTTAATTATTAGGATGTTCACGACAGGTGACCGCTTAAAACAAGGTGACAGTGAAACAGAAAGCTCCTTTGGGAGCTTTCTGTTTCACTGTCACATTGCTTTAAGCTGCCACCTCTCTATTATACAATCAATTTGCCTTTATTTTAGTGGTCGTTATAGCGAGGTTTTACTGTTTTACTGTTTATTGAAATTGCTATCAGTAAACAGTGTGGACTCTGATCAGACACAGCTTGATGCAGCATCTGATCAGTGTCTACACCGTTTGCCTATGTCCCGTATAGGATAGTGGGCACAGATGGGCTAAACGGTGATTCTGTCAATAATGCAGAACGGAAGAAAGCAAAAGCTCTTGCATAACAAAAGTAAAGAAGGAAGCTTAGGAGCTTTCTGCTTTCCTTTTTGCCCTATATTGAAGACTGCCAATTAACCCATTACCCCATAAATACGCCTTTTTACGCCTTAAATTTATTCCTCCACTTAGGAAAAAAGTTTTAACTTAAACAATTATGAAAGTGTATTGAAAGAAATCTATTCTATATCCAAGCAGATGATAGCTTGAAGCAGGCTGAAAGTAAAGCAGAATGTGCCATAAGGCACATTCTGCTTTACTTTCAACCTGCTTTAAGCAGGCACCTGTTTTCAAAACTAAAACCAGACTATGGGGTAATGGGTTAATCTCTGATTGACTTACAGCTTGTAACCACAACTGTGACTGTAAACAGAATTCATGTCTTATAAGAGAGTAAACTATTTCTGCACCAAATCCTATAGTGTCACTACTCATGAGAATCGTTATGAGTAATGACACCATAGGGTTTAAAGCAAAAATAAAGATTTTAGTTTTTGAAATTCTTCACTTATTAAGCTTGCACAGAGACCTAGTCAAACTGATGTAGATAATCCAGGGAAAATTTAAACATATTCTGATTCATTAACCCTTTCCTCCCTGAAACCTCAAATGGACAATTCTAGTTTTCAATTTAGTCTAGTCCATTTTTTTTTTTTAATTTAGGGTTGATTTTTACAATATTTGTCAAAATGACAAACAATGTAAACCCTAATCAGAGGCCTCCTTAAGGAGCCCTCTGATCAGGGTTTACACTGTTTGCATAGGACAAGTGTACTCCTCACAGGTATGCTGTTTGCAAATGACACCTCTAATATGCGTGACTAGGGTTCAAAGAGTTAAATAAGATCCGTGTTCTGCAGCAATTCAAATCAAAAGTAAACAACTCTTTTTGGCACAGACAACATAGTCCATCTCCTCTGCAATCAGGCTGTTATACAACCAAGCCCGAGAATCATTCAGTGCAGCAACATTGTTACCTATAAAACAATCTTCTGTTGAATATTCATATAACTCTTTACCCACTATGGACATGTATAGTTTAAACTATTACACTGGCTAAAGCAATATGGAACTAGAAATGTGTTTTGGGAAACATAAATTCCTCACATTTCAAAATCTTATTCATAAGTCATAAGTGACAAAGAATGTGGACTGGCAAACCTAGGTGAGGAGTTTGACCACTCTCCCAGGGATGCTCCTGCCATAAGGGATATGGAAGAAGGGGCTAACCCTTTAATCCCTAGATACTCAGTTTAACAAATTTAATCTATTCATCCACTGAAGAAAATACAGTCATGAATATACATGTACATGCATATCATAAGAAATATTTTGTACATTCTAGCAGATGGTAGCTTAAAGCAGGCTTAAAGTAAAGCAGAATGTGCCTTAAGGCACATTCTGCTTTACTTTCAACCTGCTTTAAGTGGCTACCTGTCTTCAAAACTAGAAACAGGTTTTGGGGTAAAGGGTTTATACCTGAAAGCCCCTGCAATGTGATAGTTATGCCCTTCACCATAAGGGTCCATCACACCTCCCTCCACACACTTGGCCCCTGTTCTGTGTATGTCCTTAGCTATAGAGGCTCCATTGGTTTCTGCAACAGTGAAGATCCACAGTTATTAACCTTTTGCCTGCTGATTGCTAGTTTGGATCCAAATGCAGAGTCTGAACTTGATCCAAACTGTTTAAACTTTAACACTCATCTTATATTTCTATACTTGAAAAATATATAAATCTAAATTTAACAAATTTTGCATACGACAATTTCAAAGCAGACGACATCACAGCAGAAAAGGGTTAAAAGAGTTTCTATCATTGTTTTACCCATTACAGTGCTCCTTCCCTACAACAGCCCTCCCAACAATGATTCCCTCCAATGCTTGCCGCTGTTCCCCAGAACAAGACAATTATGCCCAACCTTTTCATGTCTGCCATATCTTCTGCTTAAAACTGTTGTTTTTTCTCTCTCAAAGTCACATATTGGACATTTGACAGAAGAAAAATAATGACGAGAGACAGACAGCTTGAATCCAGATCAGACAGTTTTTTTATGCTTGTAATTATTTGTAAATGAAGGAAAGCAAGCCAATCTAGAAAGCCCTGAACATTTTTCACAGAAAAAATTTACAGTATCATTCCAGGTGAAAGCTTAAAGCAGGTTGAAAGTAAAGCAGGCTGTTCTTTTAGGAGCATCCTGCTTTACTTTCTACCTGCTTTATACCGGTATGGTAAACTGTATTCAAAAATAGAAACAGGCTATTAAGGTTAATAATTAAAGTTGGCTGCTGCCCATAGCAAGATGAAAGTATGACATTTATAGCTCTTGTAGGAAAATATTTTGAAAAGACAGGTGACAGCTTAATATTTCCATCTTGCTTTAAACAGTCAGCTGCTTCAACTCTTACACTGCCAAGTTTTATTGTCTGCTTTAACCCTCTTACCGCCAAAATATCTTCTGCATTGGTAGTGTCGTCTGCAATACTTTGAAGTCAGCTTTAGGGCTGTTTTCACTGAAGAAATGTCAATACAAGTGTCAAACAGTTTAGATCCTGTTCAGACACCGCATTATGCGGTGTCTGAACAGAATCCAAACTGTTACATGCATTCTGACCAGCATCCAAACTGTTTCTAAAGTCGGCTTTTGGCGCCATTTGCAATGAAAGAGTTAAACCCAGCTAAATATAAGTGTATTTTGGTTATGGAGAAAAAGTTCATGTCTAAGAGATTTATTGCTTACCTAAACTGACACAATCCGTAGGTCGACCTCCACTCGAGGTGCTAATGGTTTTAGAACATATTTCCTCTCCGAGGCCTTTTTCTTGTTTACTTGACAGATTTTCAAACCCCTGACGTCTCTCTTCCAACAGTTGGTCATTTTCATCATTAGCACCACACTTGTTAAGTTGTACCCCTGCATTGTGGGTGATAATACACGCTGCATGCTTACGTTCTTCTGTTTCCTGTGTGAGAGGGGATTGTTCAGATTCTGGCGTGGCAGGAGATTTATTGTGTTTTATTTTGATTGTTTTTGAGGGTATTATTGGAGCATCTGAACATTTATCTATATGCCGTTTGCGCACACCACTGGGCACTGATCCAGTTGCAATGGTGTCCTCTTGTTCTATTATGTCACCTGTCATGTCCGTAGGGAAAATGGAACTATCACCACCTGTAGAATACAAATAACTCTTGTGGGTTAATTAGATTCCCTTGTGGATCATTTCAATTACCAAAACATGAACCAGTCTAGTACTCTACTTGGAAATCTGGGTAGTTTAATAAATACTGTATACATTAGCAAACAGTGTAGAACTTGATCAGAGGGCTCCTATAGGAGCCCTCTGATCTGGGTCTTCACTGTTTGCAAATGTAATTAGTATACAGTCATATTTCGATATCTAGAAGTGGGTTTTGTCAAACATACCCGTATTTCAAAGTTAAAACATTTTTTAACTTTGAAATATGGGTATGTTCAACTTAACTGAGCATGAAATAACGCAGTTCATATGTCAAACTATTGGATAGTTCCAGCTAAGGGAGTTCGAAATATCGAAGTTCGACTGTATTTGAAACAGGTCCATGGTGTTGAAAGAGTTCATTGAAAATTGTCTTCTGTTACAACCGTCACCTGCTGCTGTTCTAAAATCAAAATTACAGTAAAACCTCGCTATTACGACCACTTAAACGAAGGCTAATTAATTGTATAATAGAGAGGTGGCAGCTTAAAGCAAGGTCACAGTGAAACAGAAAGCTCCTACAGGAGCTTTCTGTTTCACTGTCACCTTGCTTTAAGAGGTCACCTATCGTAAACATCCAAATAATTAACAAAATTTAGTGGTCGTAATAGCGAGGTTTTACTGTATATCAATTTTTCTCTTCAAAACAGGGTGAATGAATTTATGTCAGGTTAGTAGCTGCAAAACTGTTCCTATTTATGGATCTACTTAGGGAGACAGAAACGACAATTTCGTGCAATGCTTCACACGTCTTGTCTAAACCCTGTGGAGCTCTTATAGTGTTTCCCCCAGGATTTGAAAGGGGCATGGTAATTTTTCCTGAAAAGGGCACATTATAACGCGCGGCAATCACCTCTTAGTTAAAAAGGTGCAAAGTAAGGTGGAACACAAGATATGTTAGTGAAACACTATACCCTATTATGTGACCATTATTCTGAATGACCTTGATCTTTGTCTGACATGACCAACTTGTACTCAGAAGCTTCTTAAATAGAGTTCACATACCAAATATGAAGTTTCTATCACATGTAGTTCCAAAGTTATTGCCAAGCTTAATTTTACAGTAGCATAGTTGACCTCTAAATAGCCTTGGCCTTTGTTGAACATGACACTAGTTGTACTGAGCTAAAGCACATCTTGACTTGAGTACAAATACCAAACATAAAGTCTATGTCATGTAGCTCCCAAGTTTATGAGCATGAAATGAGCATTAATAATTTGAAAAAATGAAAATTGCAGACAGTGCAGAATAAGATCAGATGGCGTTTTCAAGAGCCCTCTAATATTGGTCTGTACTGTTTTCCCATTTCCAGATATGTAGCCCTTTTTTGTACCATAATTCTGAATGTCATTGTTTTCCCCTTCAATCTTCAGACTTAGTAACATTAGGTTTAACAGGCATTATAACATTTATTCTTCCCGCTTCACGCAAGCCGACGGCGAGGAAAACTGGTGGAAAAAATCAATTGTCATATCACATAGAAACACGGCAAACATTCTTAATAAACCTTCTTTTTTTATCATAAAATCGAATCATCATTCGTATTTTTATTTCTATGTTTTCTCTCTTGGTGGTTGGGGTCACATTACTTTAAGTGGAATATCATTTCTGTTGAAAAAAGTCGCTAGCGTATATTCGCGAAAACTGATGACAAAATGTACGAATGTACGTTTAATCTTTCCAACAAAATTATTTCCGCTAACTGTGAAGTTACAAGCCCCGCGATGTTTAACATTCTTTTTTCAAACGACCATTCTCAATAAAACAGTAACGTAACGGTTTCAATGAAATAGATAGATAAGATCGATTTGGAATTGATTGTCTGTCGCTACTTCATTTGGTCTAGAAATGTGGGCGGGGCTACTTCCAGTGGCTGTAAATGACAGGGAATGAGCTAAAAATAAACTCGAAAATCGACTACGGAAATTAATGATGGACTATTGGAAGCCTTGTTTGAAAATGTTCGGTCACTTCCGACACTATCCGAGTATCTGTTAAGAATGGGTTACGATTATTTATGGGTGTGGTCGCGAAAACGTAATTGCTACGCTTGATCATAAGGATGATAAGCGAGGCGTTCAGATTGTAGGATGTGCTAAAATTATGCGCAGTAGAAACAATAACATCCGGATTGTCGTTGCTATCGTGTAAAGTTAAAAGATACAGTTAATTACTTTAGTTTTGGTTATAAATAGCAGGTGCTATGAAGGTGAAACCACCTGATACATTTTGGGAAACTGAATAACACGTCATATTAGCGGACTTTTACTTTACAAATCCTTCTTTTTGATTGGATTACTTCCTTAGTTTTCAGCGTTCCATTGGTTCGTTATCGCAATTCGTGTGACGATGCATCGCTTACGATATGGTTCAATGCATATCGCCCCAGTAAGGGGTCAATTAGCGATCTATCAACCAATTTACCGAGTATCCTGTCAAGGTCTAATCGGCGCGTGTCAAGTCAGCCGGGTGACCAAAGGGGCAAAAAAGCCACCAACATGAAAATAGGGCAGCTCGGCGTTTGTAAAGGGCAGGATGGCGGGGTAAAAAAGGGGCACGGCGCTGCGCCGTGCTAAAAATGCCTAGGGGAAACGCTATCTTACATTATTTATCAGCAGAGAGACTGTGCAACATGATGACAAATGCACATTCTTTTTATATCACTAAAACAAATTGACTTAGGTAGTTTTATGTATCGGTATCTTTAGCATGGTCTGATAAAGAGACACAAGAAACTGATTTTTTGCAACCTGACAGGTGACTGTTTAAAGCAGGCTTTAGACGCTTTCTGCTTTACATTCAGTCTGCTTAAATCTAACATCCACCCTGTTTAAAACACTGAAAATAAACCAGAAAGAGAAAGTGTTACGAAATGGTATTCGGAAGCAGTAAAACATAAGCAACGACAGGTCTGTGACAGTGGACAAATATTTACGTGGGAAATAAAACACATTTCTTTTAGACACCTAGCCAAAATTGTTTTACCGGGTTATTAGCTGCTGTTTTATTTCTGTCGTCAATTGAGGTGTCTAGACCACTAAATTATATCAATATATAATACAATGACATGCAATGAAGTCCTGCTGTTATAGTGGAGAAAACGTTATTCTTTCCCAATAAACCCTTTTACGCTAAAACTATTATTTGCAGTGCAAACAGTTTGGAGCCAGATCAGACGCCGGGTAACCCGGCATCTGATCAGGCTCCAAACTGTTTGCCACCAAGATAAATATGAATTATCAGAAATGTCAAAAAGTTGTACTTTTCTACGTTTTAGTGCTTTGCGTTTGCGTACGTTTGCGTTTAAACGGGAAAGAATAACAGATTCTCCACTGTACTATAAGGCTTGTTGTCATTTATCAAAACTGTTAGATTAAGCCATTACTCCATAAGTATGCATTTTTACGCCTTTAATCTATTCCTCCTCTGAAGAAATTAGTTCCAATTCATACAGCCATGAATATGTTTCAAAAGAAATAGTTTCTTTATTCTAGCAGAATTTCGCTTAAAGCAGGCTGAAAGTAAAACAGAATGCGCCTAAGGCGCATTCTGCTTTACTTTCAATCTGCTTTAAGTGGTCACGTATCTTGAATACTGTAAACATGCTATTGGGTAATGGGTTAAGCCAGGTGGCTCCTTCACACATTCAGCCCTAGTGACTACCAAGTATATTCATCAATTGCAAACTGTATACAGTACTGAACCTTATTAAATTAAATTGATAATCGCAAGCGAATTGCCATCGAATTGCCATCGAATCGGGCGCTTCAAAAAACAAATCCTACGTTTGAATATTTTATCGCGAATTTTCCGAAGCGGTTGTGACAAAAATGGAATCGAAAATATTAACGAAGGAATATTTGCGAACATTTGATAGATAAACCATTCAGGAAAATTTACCCGAGGGTAGAGTTACTATTTTGAATCGCAAGCGAATTGCCATAAAATTGCAAGCGAATTGCAATCGAATTGCAAGCGAATCGCAAAAATTGTTAATCTAATAAGGTTCAGTACTGTACCTGTGTAGTGTAGACTTGTCCTATGCAAACAGTGCATATCCTCCTATAGGAGTCCTCTGATCAGGGTCTGCACTGTTTGTCATATTGCAATAAATTGCAGAAAACAACCTTAGAAAGTCATTTATTTATGAACTGGACTTTATTAGAAACTTAGGAGTTATCCATTAAAAGTTTCAGGAGTGAACAAGTTAATAATCACAAAGTCCTGTTACCATAAACCAGGAAACGTTTAACTCTTTCAACTTGAATTAACTCTTGTGGGTTAATATGTTCCCTTGTGTAATATTTTAGTAATCACAATATGACACCAGTCCACTTTGAATTATAAATATTGGTCTAAATTAGCAAACAGTGTAGACCCAGATCAGAGGGCTCCTTCTGATCAGGGTCTACACTGTTTGCAAATGTATAGAGCATATTTTAAAGAAGTCCATGGTGTTAAAAGAGTTAAGTTATATTTCGAGGTATGTGAAATGGCAATAACTGCCTTTAAAGGGACTCGCAACCGGATCATCGGACAGGTGTACTTGTCAAAATAAAATAAAATACTCAAATAAAAGCAAATTTGTGGCATTATTTGGCTTCTGACATTAAAAAAATATGATCAGTCCAAAAAAAGTCTCAAGAATCGTCACCGAATCTTAGTTTTTTTTAGATATTTTCCATCGTTTTTCTATAGCGTCAGCTGACGGTATAGTTGTTGTTGTTGCTTCTCTACACGGGCTCAGACATAAACCCGAGCTGAATAATGTTCTATCAATCGCTACCAGTGAAGTACGTTAATTCGCTACCATATATATAGAGAGCGCCCGTAGCCGATGGGATAAAGGCGCTTCCTCATTTTTCATGTTTGTCTCTGCATGGAGGGTCACGGGTTCGAATCCCACCAGAGCTTCTTCTTTTCTTTTTTTTTTTAAATGTATTTTTTAACAAATTTTATTATCCTAAACTAAATCTTACCCATTTATATAAGCATTTGACATATATTTACAAATTACTATTTTTAATGCTTAATCTGGTTGCGAGCCTCTTTAAATTCAATATCACTTGGAAGCTTTTGCTTTCACCACTAGATTTGCTCTTTAAAATCGGCAAACCTTTGCCATTTCTTAAAACGGTAATACAACCAAGCTTCACATATTTTTCATGAAATAAAAGCTGACCTTTCAGAAATTCCATCTGCTACCAAACGAAAAAGTCGTTCTGTGTCAGAATTAAATTAAGTTTCATGCTAAGCTATGAGACTGTGTGGAGTTCCCATTGCAAAAAGTTGGGATCCAAATTAGAAACTGCTCATGCGAAATTATTAGTGTTTAATCAGGATCTAAACTATAAACTTTGTATCCTTATAACATTGATAATATGAAGTGTAAATTGCAGTGCAGAAAATCAAGTACAGTAAAACCTCGCTATTACGACCACTAAAACGAAGGCTAATTGAGTGTATAATAGACAGGTGACAGCTTAAAGCAAGGTGACAGTGAAACAGAAAGCTCCTATAGGAGCTTTCTGTTCCACTGTCACCTTGCTTTAAGCGGTCACCTATCGTAAACACCCTAATAATTAGCATAATTTCAAGGTCGTAATAGCGAGGTTTTACTGTATATTTCAATCATTTTGCAAACAGTATTGAGCCAGATCAGAGGGCTCCTGATAGAGCCCTCTGATCAGGGTCAGCACTGTGTTTGTCATACTTTTAAATCATATTGGAAAAAAATCTCAAGAGTCAATATGGTTTACCGTTAGTCATTTATCAGCTCGAAATATGGGGAGTATATCAATAACTAAACCTGCATTTTTGCATTAAACCCGATGGTGTTACTACTCATTAGATTTGTCTCTTCGAGACGATTCTAATGAGTAGTCACACAATAGAATTTGGTGCTCATATGAGTTTACTCCCTCTTTTCTGGAGCCCTGGGGCCCGATTCATAAAACTTTGTACGACAAAAACGATCGTAAGTCAATATATTAAAATACATTTAATTTCTGATTGCTCTATCTAATCCTGCCTTGTGACATCTCTTTGAAATCGTCTTTTCAAGACGATTCCAAAAAGATGTCACATTATTAGACAGGATTAGATGGAGAAATAAATCATAATTGAGATTTTTATAAACTGACTTACGACAACATTTGTCGTAAGAAGTTTTATGAAACGGGCCCCTGACTTTTCATTTAACCCACTACCCAATAAATACCCCTTTTTACACCTTTAATTTATTCATCCCCTGAAGCAAATGAGCTCCACTGTATATAGTCATGAATGTGGCAGTGCATCACAAGAAATATTTTCTATCTCCTAAAAGCAGGCTGAAAGTTAAGCAGAATATGCCTTAAGTTGCAGTCTGCTTTACTTTCAACCTGCTTTAAGTGGTTAACTATCTTCAATACTAGAAACATGCCATGGGGTAATGGGTTAAAGATTCAACATATTAAGGGTTAGATAATATTAAGTTCTGTACATGTATTGAAGGTGCACTCAAAGATACGCTAATAATGGTATGTTTATTTACTACTATTCCTTCAATTTTGTACATGATGGGATGGTTACAAATCATATTCCTGTTGTTCTTTAGCGGTGTAACTAATAACCCACCACTGAGATGATTCATGTTGACCAGGGGAGCAGTAGACATGCAAAACAAACCTTGTGAACATTCTGGAGACCACATTCAGCAACTTTACAAAACTGAATGTGCTAAAACGTGCTTCTGTGGGGGAAAGGGTTAAGGATTGAAGGTGCACACAAAGAAATGTTAATAATAACGGCATGTTTATTTCAGTATCATTCCTTCAATTTGCACATGATACCAATCATATGACGGTTGTTTTTTAACGTGTAAGTTTACTAATAACCCACCACTGAGATGATTCACGTTGACCAGGGGAGCAGTAGGCATACAAAACAAACCTTGTGAACATTCTTGAGACCACATTTCAGCAACTTTACAAAACTGAATGTGCTAAAACGTGCTTCTATGGGGGAAAGGGTTAAGTTCTGTTTTGAAAGTGCACACAAAGAAATGTTAATACATGTAATAAAGGAATGTTTGTTTCAGTATCATTCCTTCAATTTGCACATGATACCAATCTGAATCATATGACGGTTGTTTTTTAACGTGTAGGTTTACTAATAACCCACCACTGAGATGATTCACGTTGACCAGGGGAGCAGTAGGCATACAAAACAAACCTTGTGAACATTCTTGAGACCACATTTCAGCAACTTTACAAAACTGAATGTGCTGAAACGTGCTTCTATGGGGAAAGGGTTAAGTTCTGTTTTGAAAGTGCACACAAAGAAATGTTAATAATAAAGGCATGTTTATTTCAGTATCATTCCTTCAATTTGCACATGATGGGATGATTAACCAATCATATGCTAGTTGTTTTTTAACAGTGTAACTCTAAACAACCCACCGCTGAGATGATTCATGTTGACCAGGGGAGCATTAGACTTGCAAAACAAACTTGCGAACATTCTGGAGACCACATTCAGCAACTTTACAAAACTGAATGTGCTAAAATGTGCTTTTATAGGGGAAAGGGTTAAGGATTCAGAGCACCAGATAAGGGTAGTTTTTTAAAAACTAATTTCTGAATTAAACCCTATGGTGTCACTACTCATTAGAATCGTCTCTTCGAGACGATTCTAATGAGTAGTAACACCATAGGATTTGGTGCTAAAAATAGCGAGAAAATGAGGGATTTGTTGAAAAAACTACCTCTTATCTGGAGCCCTGAGGATTGAAGGTGCACACACAGAAATAATAATACATGTTATGGTATGTTTATTTCAGTATCATTCCTAATAACCCACCACTGAGATGATTAACCCTTAGCCCGCCAAATAAATTGTCGTCTGCTATATTTCTCGTCTGCTTCAAGTTTCAAAGTGCTTCAAAGTTGCTCAAAATTGCTGAAAATGTTGTCCGAGTGTCAAACAGCTTGAATCCGGATGAGACGCCGAGTTACTCGGCGTCTCATCCGGATCCAAGCTGTTTGCATATGGAGCTATAGTCGTGACTGGCAGGCTAAGGGTTAATGTTGACCTGGGAAGCAGTAGGCATACAAAACAAACCTTGTGAACATTATAGAGATCACATTCAGCAACTTCAGCAATTGCTATCTTCTCAAATACATTAATATAACAAACTGTGATATGATCTACTGTAGAGTCAGATAAGGCTTTACTGAAAGAATGGACTCTTGCAGTGCAGAAAAACAAGTATCTCCATCATTTTGCAGACAGTGCAGGGTTCAACATTAACTTTTATTTTCACTAGCCCGTTCGGGCTAATACTTGAAAAACTTACTAGCCCGGACATTATTTTGTTGTGTGCTGACCCAAACTCTGAACACTTTTTTTGAAAGCATGGTAAACCCAGATTAGAAAAGACTTCCAATATCTGATGTATGTTTACTTTGATGCCTTGAACATATAGAAAGAACATTTTTGCTGTCAAAATTGTAATACATAAGCTCATTAAAATAATATGGAATTGTATTTTGAAGGGCCTAGCCGGGCTAGTTCTTGAAAAGTTTACTAGCCCTTACCCAAGAACAGGCAGTGAATTGGCTTCAGGCACAGCTTAATGTCAAACCCTGCAGTGCTGACCCAGATCAGAGGGCTCCTGAAAGAGCCCTCTGATCAGGGTCAGCACTGGTATCTGTTTGTTATACTTTTACATCATTTTGAAAACAAACCTCGAGAGTCAATATGGATTACCGGTAGTCATTGACGATTTATCATTTTAAATTTTTATGTAGAAAGGGCTAGATACCATAATAAGTTCTGTATTAATTGAAGGTGCGCACAAAGAAATAAAAATAATGGTATGTTCATTTCACTGTCATCACTTCAATTTGCACATGATGGGATGGTGAACCAATCATATGCCAGTTGTTTTCTAATGGTGTTACTAATAACCCACCACTGAGATGATTCATGTTGACCAGGGGAGCAGTAGACATGCAAAAACAAACCTTGTGAACATTCTGGAGACCACATTTCAGCAACTTTACAAAATATTTTAAGCTATTACTTACATGGGGTATGAGAAGTAAAGAAATGGAAAGAGATGCCCTCCTTGAGTCTGCATCTGTGTCCTACCCCCAGGCAGAGTACCTCACTCTCCTTCCCGTTGTACACCAGCTCAATCTGGTCATACAGGTATCTGAAACAGTCAGAAATACACACAATATTGACCAGTTGCCCGTTTCACAAAACTTCGTAAGACAAAAACGGTCGTAAGTCAAAACTTTTAAATATATCTAATTTCTGATTTCTCTATCTAATCCTGTCTTGTTACATTTCTTTGGAATCGTCTTTGCAAGACAATTCCAAAGAGATTTCTCAAGACATGATTAGATGGAGAAATAAGTTATAATTGAGACTTTTATAATCTGACTTACGACAACATTTGTCGTACAAAGTTTTATGAAACGAGTCGCAGGGTTCCAGATAAGAGAGAGTAAACTGAACAAATCCAACATCATAAAATTTCTCACTCATTTTAGAATCAAATCCTATGGTGTTAATATACTTTCTAATTAGAATTGTTTCGAAGCAACTATTATAATGAGCAGTGACACCATAGGGTTAAATGCAGAAATAAAGAATTTAGATTTTGAAAAACCTCTTATCTGGAGCCCTGTTGACATAAAGCCACTGAAGTTCACCCGATTATAAGCCAGGCCCTGTTTCTTCATTTTGAAGACAGAATGAATACTGATGACCTGACTTAAAGCAGATTGAAAGTGAAGTTGAGTGTCCTCTTGTCATAATTACCAAGAATATAGGTACTAAAATAAGACAGAATAATCTACAAAGAGTCACCAATTACAGCATGCACAGCTGGCTACTGCTGTAAGAGATGTGTAATCATTATCATGCCATTTTGTGACTGGACCATACGTCAGGGCACGACAAATCCTGTGCCCGGAGCCCGGCGGGCAACCACATTTTAGGCTTGGGCACCCATATTTTTCAAACTGAAGCCCGGCGGGCACCCCCTAAATTCCAATTTGAGTAGCCCGGGTAATTCCATTTTCAGAAAATCTCTACGTTATAAAATCTTGAATTTCGATAGAGCGTAACGAATTTGGTCAACTAGATCAAGGCTAATTGTTAAATTGAAGGGACAAAGACCCCCGTGGACACTTATCAGTGTTTGTATAGTAGTGCGGGTGACACAGGTCTTGATACTCGCTGATTAGACACCCCAATTCGCACTTCACGGTCCAATAAACACCACGCTTCCAGGTTGTCATGGCAGTAAATATTGTGTAGACGAATCGGCGGTTACAGTCGGGTACACTTGCAAATTTACGCAAACGAAAGGGAAGATGTTGCGTGAACGTAATGTGTACAGTAAAGCATAGACTGTCACACCCGTTTTTGTCTACGTTTACAACAAGCTACGAACGATACAGAAAACGGTAAAAAATGAAGTACGCTAATATAATTTAATGCGGTACAAGTAAATATGTCGCTGTTTTACCGTGTGATCAAAGTTGAAATATATTCCACAGTAGAACTAGAAGTACCGCGTTTTATAGTCCATCACTCAAAAAATGTCTGCTAACTAGTACACAACACATTTCGGGGTCCGCACATTTGGAATCATGACGTTGACGTTATTGACATTGAAATAAACACAAATAGATCAGAGGGTTTATATGGCGGGGTTCAACAAGGGGGAAATACGTCGTGAGGAAATGACAGTATAATTTGGAGGCAGGGCACGGTTATTGCCGTGATATTAAAATTGGGTTGAAGTTTGACCACGCCTGCTGAGTGGGTTGACACATTGTGTTTGTTTAATTGGTTATCAAAAAAAAGTGATTGACAGTCCCGGACAATGAGCTAAGTAAACAGGAGTCGGACATTTCTTTCCCCGTAAAATGAAATACAGATGATTATTTTCCATTTTAAAAACAGAAAAATCACCCCGAATCGAAGACGTGTGTCACCGACAATTAAGCGGTCACGAGCGAACCAAGGAATATTATTATGTTGTATAATTCCGTGCGCGAACAATAAGATTATTTCGATACGGTCGATAGTTCAGGACAAACATTTTAGATGAATGCTTAACAGAAATTAACATTTTATCATTTTATTAATTGTTTTCCGCCACACAATCCTTTGAATAACCATGCTTACGAACCTTAAGTTACAAAATGGCGGGGCGCCGTTCTTTTTGCTTTGACGGGTACGTGTATTTGTGAGTAAAAAAGACATTCTCCAGCGCATCCATTAAGATTTATCATATAAATTCTTCTATTGTAGGATACTTTTTGTGTAAATGTATGTTAAGTTAAATATTGCAACAAAGTATGCGCGTAAAATTGATTTGCAATCAGTTTTCGCGGTAGAAATTTGGTTGTCAAAACTTTCTACTGACGAACTAACCACACCTATTTTATAATTTATGACATATGCGGAAGAAGAAGGTATGCAATGGTCGTCTGCACAATTTTGTCGTCTGCAACTATTCTGAGTTTCTCTGTTATTATTTTTATGAATTTTCTTCCATAAAATATCAGAGTGTCATACAGTTTGGATCCAGGCGTCTCATCTCGATCCAAACTGTTTGCAAGCCAGGAACTTTCATAATTAAAAAAAACCCAAAACCACAGGATGAATTAGAATCTAGATCTACCCTTTTTAAAAAAATTCAAATAGGCTGGATGGAATGTAAAACTGCTCATTTTAGAACAAAAATTAACAACAACAACAACAATAAAACTTACTTACAGCTGTGGCTTATCAATGGTATTTGATCAAGCAAGTCATTTATTTATCAAAATGTATGAATTTATAGATATATAAATATTACATTGTATAAAACTTGACTATCGCCATTCGGCTCCAAAGCAGAACACTTTACTTATAACCTGCTTTAGTTTAAGTGGTCACCTGTCTGCAAAACTAGAAACTGGTTATGGTGAAAATTATGGGTTAATGCAGTCAGTGAATGAAGGGTTCGCTTTACACTGATAATTTGGTACATCATTTTGTGCGGAAAAAATCAGGGCAACCAAAAAATAATTCTGGTTGCCCTGAGGGCAACCAGCTTTTAATAAAATTTGTCGTGCCCTGCCATACGTATACATGTATTGGCAAACAGTTTTGATCCAGATCTGATACACCATATCACAGTATCTGCTCAGGATCAAAACAGTTTGACACTTCTGTTTTTTCTAAGGTTTCATGAAATGAATTAATGATTAACTCATAAAACACTAAAATTGAGTACATTATGTTACAGATGAAGTCTGTTAACCCAGTACCCTATAGCCTATTTCTAGTTTTGAAGATACATGTATGTGACCACTTAACCCTTAGCCCGCCAAATAAATTGTCGTCTGCTATATTTCTCGTCTGCTTCAAGTTTCAAAGTGCTTCAAAGTTGCTCAAAATTGCTGAAAATGTTGTCCGAGTGTCAAACAGCTTGGATCCGGATGAGACGCCGAGTTACTCGGCGTCTCATCCTGATCCAAGCTGTTTGCATATGGAGCTAAGTCGTGCGTGGCAGGCTAAGGGTTAAAGCTGGTTGAGGTGCATTCTGCTTTACTTTCAGCCTACTTGAAGCTATTATCTGCTAGAATATAGAAACTATTACTTATGACTTTTAATTGTGAAAGTGTAAATTGGAACCATTTTCTTCAGTAGAGGATTTAAAACTAAAGGAGTAAAAAGGTGTATTTATGGGGTAATGGGTTAAGGTATCAGCAAAAGAATATTTAACTCATAAATCACTAAAATTGAGTACAGATAAAGTCTGTTAAGCAGAAGATTTTATGATATGAAAAATGTTAATTTACTGTTTATTTACAGACAGAAGCTGGTGATGACTCTAAGAGATGAATTAACCCATAAATATGCATGTTACGTTTTAATTTCATTCCAGTCCACTGAAGAAAATAGTTCCCATAAATACACATTTTTATGCATTTAATTCAAAAGAAAATAGTTCAAATTTATATAATATCATATACAATCATGAATATGTATACAGTGGAGAATCTGTTATTCTTTCCCAATAAACGCGTTTACGCTAAAACTATAATTTCCAATACAAGCAGTTTGGAGCCAGATCAGACGCTGGGTAACCCGGCGTCTGATCAGGCTCCAAACTGTTTGCCACCAAGATAAACAAGAATTATCAGAATTGTCCAAAAGTTGTTCTTTTTTACGTTTTAGTGCTTTGCGTTTGCGTACGTTTGCGTTTAAACGGGAAAGAATAACAGATTCTCCACTGTAAAAGAAATATTTTCTATATCCTGAAGTGTTTCTTGAGTTGGGTACACATGACAAATATAAAGTCTCTATCATATGTAGTTTCAACCCATTACTGCATATCCTGATTCTAGTTTTGAATAGGAGACCACTTAACTCTTTACCCAATAGAAGCGACTTTTAGCGTATTTAATTTATTCCTCCGCTGAGGAAAAAGTTCCAATTTAATCAGTCATGAATATATATTATAGTGAAATGTTCTATATATTCTAGCACAGGATAGCTTAAAGCAGGCTGAAAGTAAAGCAGAATGCGCCTTAAGCGCATTCTGCTTTACTTTCAACCTGCTTTAAGTAGTAACCTATTTTCAATTCTAGAAATAGTCTATCAGGTAAAGGGTTAAAGCATGTTGAAAGTAAAGCAGAATGTGCCTTAAGGTGTCTTTATAGCTTTAAAACTGCAAAAATTGTGTTTTTAACCTTTTTTCCGATTTTGATAGCCGACATTCTGTTCTACATTTTACCAAAATCTCAAAAACCAAACCAAACGCATTACACGGCTATCTGATCAATAAATCACACCTCATTAAGCACTCCGTAGTCCAGCCACGTGACAACCTAGAGGAGTTCTCCAGCTGCTGTTGCGTGATTTATGGGTCTCGCATGTTAAAATCATTATTGAATTATGATTGGTATATTTTATTAAGGGTGGAGCTAAGGAAAATCGCTTATGAAATATGTGTCTTCTTATTGGTTGAAACAAAAAGGACATAGTTGAACCCCGGGGGTATTCGCACTGTGTCAGACAGTCAAAATGACACGCTTATCAGTTAATTGACGTTTTCGGCACCTCCTTATTTTCAAACACGCCGCATCTTTGGACAACGATTGTGTTCGCGGTAGGGGTCCGATTTTCATGCGGTTTAAAGCAGATGAAAGGGTATTATCTTCTCTAGTGAACCGTGTCTCAGAATGTTGATGAGGTTCTCCAGCTGTTTACAGCAAAGCATTACGTAATAGAAATCGACTTTAAACGGTAAAATAACTTTGATGTTACTTAATAATAGTTGGAAGGGGAATTTTAAAAATCTGAGACACGGATCCCTAGATATGTTACTGAAGTGTATTATGGGCAATTTTAAAGGCGTTACAAATTAAGACGGCTTTGAAATCGCTGTTTGAATTTTTTTTAAATTTGTCTTATAAAATCGTAAAAAAATAAAATATTTTTTTAAAAAAGACATTTTGTGGTGACATGTGTACCACTTAAACCATTCAGCTATAAAATGGGGGAATAAATTATAAATCATGATGATAAATAAGAAATATCCGCTTGCAGTATCGAAACTATAAAGCTACCTTAAGGCACTGATTTACTTTCAGCCTGCTTTAAGCTAACATCTACTAGAATATTGGAAATAGTTCTTATCATACATTTTCATAACTGTATAAATTGGAACTATTTTCCTCAGTGGAGAAAAAAACTAAAGGCATAAAAAGGCTTATTTATGGAGTAATGGGTTAAAGATATGACCAAGGTAAAAGTTGTGGACTGTCAAACAGAACCAAATACAAACACACAGGCAGACATATATAACTGTATAGGGGTTTTAACATAGTATTTTCCCCCCTCATATATTTTGAAAGTACTATGACGTGTTTCCTCATAAACTGATGTTTTAGAATGGCAAGCTTTTCTGAAGTATACCCCTGAGCATTTCAAGGCCTATATTTATTGGTACTATCAAATCTTGATATTACAACGACTCTGTCAAAGACTCACTGAAAATACTAGACATATATCAGCTTAAAGCAAGATGAAAGTAAAGCAGAAAGCTCCTGCAGGAGCTTTCTGCTTTACTTTCTTCTTGTTTTAAACAATTACTTGCTTGATAAACTGAAATGCAGAAAATCGTCCATCCTTGAGTTTTCTTAAATACAGGGGCATTAGTATTGCTATAGCCTCATTCATAATCTCTCTGTAGGATAATATTTGAAGGTTATAGGAACACAGTGACATATTTATATCTGCTAGATGGGGAACATAATTTGCTGTAACCTAGCTTTATCATGCGAAGCCTGACTTGACTAACATTTGCAAAGAGTTTGGAACCAGATCAGACACCATGTTACCTGGCGTCTGATATGGATCCAAACTGTTTGCCACTTATACTCAATTTTTCTTAAATTTAACAAGAAGGTGGTACACACGCACATGAGAACACCATGTAAAACTCTAATTGTGAGGACAAAAGCAATTGCAAGTGGGTGCTCAGAGACCTTGATGTCATCCAGGGAAAACACACAAACCATTTTCGATCTTTAAAGATAGACTGCAAAATGTGGTCTTTAGAGTCTAAGTTAACAAGAATTATCTATGATTTGACCTAGTGACCTAGTTTCTGACTGTGGGCAACCCTTATTCAAACTTTACATTACGTTCGAAATTGACCTGGACTTTATTGTGGCAAACATTCTGACAAAGTTCCATTAGATAGGAAATTGTAGCATCTACAGTGTTAACAAGGTTTTTCTATGATTTGACCTAGTGAACTAGTTTTTGACCTGAGACATGACCCACATTCATAAATGACCTAGATTTCAATAAAGGCTGCCCACTGATCAGGGTCTACACTTTTTGCAAATTTAGAGAAGTATTTTATTTAACAACCCAGAATTCCAAGTACTGACTGCAGTGGCTGGTTCATGTTTTGGTATACAAAAAAATATCCACAAGGGAACCATATAACCCACAAAAGTAATTTAGTGTGAAAGAGTTAATAGTCATAAATGGACTGAACTTATTATAACACTGTTCTTTTCAGTATTGAAGACAGATGGCTGCTTAATGCAGACCGAGTGTAAAACAGAATGATTACCGTACGTAACTGCATAAAATGGAACTATTTTCTTTATTAGCGTAAAAATTTTAAAGTGTAAACAAGAGCCCCATGGGGCATATTTCGCTCACCTGAGAATAGCTGACAAAATGGAGATAATGATTTATGTCCAGGACGGGTTCATTTTTTACCCGAGGGGCATTATTGAATTTGAACAATCTTGATAGAGGACATGTAGATGATGCTATGTGCCATATATCTAATATCAGGGTACTAGGGTTTTAGACAAGAATTTTTTTTAAGTTTCCATTGAAAAAATCTATTTTTAGCTCCTGTGAGCTACATATGCAACAGACTGGAACCATTTGAACAAAATACGTAAAGGACATCTAGAAGTGTCACCATGCCAAATATCAAAGCTCTGGCCATATTAGTTTCAGAGGAGAAGACGTTTGAAAATTCACTATATAACTCTATGTAAAACTGTGACCCCTGGGGCGGGGCCAATTTTGACCCCAGGGGCATAATTTGTACAAACTTGATAGTGGACCTGTAGATGATGCTATGTGCCAAATATCTAAGCTCTGGCCCTTGTAGTTTTTAACAAGAAGATTTTTTAAGTTTTCATTGAAAAAATCTATTTTCAGCTCCTGTGACCTAGATATGCAACAGACCGGAACCATTTGAACAAAATACGTGATGGATATTTAGAAGTGTCCCCAAACCAAATATCAAAGTTTTGGCTATATTAGTGTCAAAGAAGAAGACGTTTGAAATTTTCACTATATAACTCTATGTAAAACTGTGACCCCCGGGGCGGGCCAATTTTGACCCCAGGGGCATAATTTGAACAAACTTGATAGAGGACCTGTAGGCGATGCTATGTGCCAAATATCTTATCGCTGGCCCTTGTAGTTTCAGACAAGAAGATTTTTTAAGTTTTTATTGAAAAAATCTATTTTTAGCTCCTGTGACCTAGATATGCAACCGACCAGAACAATTTGAACAAAATACGTAAAGGACATCTAGAAGTGTCACCATGCCAAATATCAAAGCTCTGGACATATTAGTTTCAGAGGAGAAGACATTTGAAAATTTCACTATACATGTATAACTATATGTAAAACAGTGACCCCCTGGGCGGGGCCAATTTTGACCCCAGGGGCATAATTTGAACAGAGGACCTGTAGATGATGCTATGTGCCAAATATCTAAGCTCTGGTCCTTGCAGTTTCAGACAAGAAGATTTTTTAAGATTTCCTTATTTTTTCACTTTGGTTGCCATGGCAACCAGAGTTCTACATTGTTTTCAATTCTTTGAACAAATTTGAAAGAGCTTGACCCAAGGAACATTCCTGTAAAGTTTGGTTGAAATCTGTCAAGCGGTATAGGAGGAGATGTCATTTGAAGCAATTGTTAACGACGACGGACAACGGACAACGCACGACGACGGACACAGGGCCTACCCAATAGCTCACCTTGAGCCTATGGCTCAGGTGAGCTAAAAAGTATATCTAAAAAGTATTATTAGGTAATGGGTTAACTGAGAAATGAAGAAATCTTGCTTCATTTAGTCATATTTTATGGTGTCCCAAAAGGGGCATAACTATGGATAAACATCTTAGTCCTAAACCTTGCAGTTTTTCCCAGCAGAATAAAGGACATTTCTTAGAAGCGGATTACTGGAAATGGAGAAATCTTGCTGAAGGGCTTGTTTTATGGTGTCCCAAAGGGGACATAACTATGGATAAGATATCTTAGTCCTAAACATTGTCAGTTCTTCGACCAGCTTCATCGACATTTTTCAGCAATAAGCTTAACCCATTACGGTAACCCCATAGCATGTTTCCAGTTTTGAAGACAGGTGACTACTTAAAACAGGTTTACTTTCAGCCTGCTTTAAGCTACCAATTGCTAGAATATGGACACTATTTCTAATAATGCATATTCATAAATGGATGAAGTCAAACAATTTTCTTCAGTTGAGGCATGTCTAAAAGTTGGATTAAAATATACTCAATACTATTTCAAACAGTGTAGACTCTGATCAGAGGGCTTCTATTATGAGTGGGTCTCTGATCAGGGTCTGCACTGTTTGCTAATTTAGACCAGTATTTATTTAAACTACCAAAAATTCCTAGTAGACCCAGGTTAAAGTTTTGGCATCTAAAAAGATCCACAAGGGAACCTAATAACCCCAAAGAGTTAAAAAAAAGACTCATAATAATGCTTCCTTTGGCATGTGACTTTTTACAAGTAAGATGAAAGTAAAATATACATGCAGAAATCCAGTGTATATTATATAGCTGGTGGTGAAGCAATTCTATTGAGTTGTTTAGCTACCAGTCTGTTGTTATGCAATGTGTGTCTTAGCTAGGCGCTGCTGCCGTATCCGACTGATTAGGGAAGGGACTGTTTCAGAGTGGTTTACTGCATACATATGAGTAATCTGATTACCTCCCTTTAACACACAATATGCCATTCACTGCGTATCCTATAGATACATCAACCCTCATATGTAAAAATATGTATATAGCATATGTTAGGTAAAATCCCATAACAGGGAGCCTACATAATGACTATAATTGGTAAAGATGCAAATTCCCCTGGTCAGTTCGGAGTGTTAGGACATCCAGTGTATATTATATAGCTGGTGGTGAAGCAATTCTATTGAGTTGTTTAGCTACCAGTCTGTTGTTATGCAATGTGTGTCTTAGCTAGGCGCTGCTGCCGTATCCGACTGATTAGGGAATGGACTGTTTCAGAGTGGTTTACTGCATACATATGAGTAATCTGATTACCTCCCTTTAACACACAATATGCCATTCACTGCGTATCCTATAGATACATCAACCCTCGTATGTAAAAATATGTATATAGCATATGGTAGGTAAAATCCCATAACAGGGAGCCTACATAATGACTATAATTGGTAAAGATGCAAATTCCCCTGGTCAGTTCGGAGTGTTAGGACATCCAGTGTATATTATATAGCTGGTGGTGAAGCAATTCTATTGAGTTGTTTAGCTACCAGTCTGTTGTTATGCAATGTGTGTCTTAGCTAGGCGCTGCTGCCGTATCCGACTGATTAGGGAATGGACTGTTTCAGAGTGGTTTACTGCATACATATGAGTAATCTGATTACCTCCCTTTAACACACAATATGCCATTCACTGCGTATCCTATAGATACATCAACCCTCGTATGTAAAAATATGTATATAGCATATGGTAGGTAAAATCCCATAACAGGGAGCCTACATAATGACTATAATTGGTAAAGATGCAAATTCCCCTGGTCAGTTCGGAGTGTTAGGACATCCAGTGTATATTATATAGCTGGTGGTGAAGCAATTCTATTGAGTTGTTTAGCTACCAGTCTGTTGTTATGCAATGTGTGTCTTAGCTAGGCTCTGCTGCCGTATCCGACTGATTAGGGAATGGACTGTTTCAAAGTGGTTTACTGCATACATATGAGTAATTAGAAAGTTTCTGTTAAGAGTTTTCTACTGTACTGTCGTGAAACTTTCCAGGGCTCCAGATAAGTGGAGTTTTTCAAAAACTAAAATCTTTATTTCTGCATTAAACCCTATGGTGTCACTACTCATTAGAATCGTCCCTTTGAGACGATTCTAATGAGCAGTAACACCATAGGATTTGGTGCTGAAATGAGTGAGAAAACGCTTGATTTGTTTGGAAAACTCCCTCTTATCTGGAGCCCTACTTTCAATAAGCTCCAATATGTCATGCGTTTAACCCATTCTCTACCAAAACATGGTCTGCTTTAACTCTTCACTCCATAGCCTATTTCTAGCATTGAAAATAGTTGACCAATTAAAGAAGGTTGAGAGTAAAGCAGAATATGCCTTTAAAGGCGCATTCTGTTTTACTTCCAGCCTGCTTTAAGCTAAATTAAGGATAGCAAAAGAGACATCAATACAAGTGTCAATCATTCTAGATCCTGATCCTCCATAGTTTCTTGATGCAAACCTTTTGCAAATTCCATAACTCAGACACACCAAGGCAATTTAAACATGTCTTGGAATTAAAATGTCACACTTTCATGGCGGTTCTTAAAAAATGGTCCTCTGGAGAAATATAGCTATTCCTTTTTGTTTCATTGGAAAAGGGATTTTTTCTGCATCTTTGACATGGGATTAAATTACCAAAGGAAATTTCTTCCAACGTTAATCATCTCTAACTAAATAAGACAAAGATCATAGTTAAAGTGCAAAAAATGTTTTATCTTTCCCATTTAAACAAAACAATAATTGCAATGCCTCTAAGAAAACAAGGGCCACTATGGTCCTATATCGCTCACCTGGTACACCATGTCAAACTTGACCTATAGTGATCTAGATTTTGATCCAACATGACCCACATTCAACCGATTTCAATATGGCAAACATTTTGAGCAAGTTTCATTAGGATCCAATGAGATATATGACTTCTATAGTGTCAAAAATGTATTCTCATGATTTGACAAAATGACTTAGTTTTTGACCAGACATAATCCACATTCACACTTAACTTATATTTTAAATAGGCAAACATTGTGACTATATTTCATTCAGATCTAAGAGATTTGTAGCCTCCAGGGTGTAAACAAGGATTTTTCTATGAGTTGACCTAGTGACTTAATTTTTGACCGAATATGACCCATATCTAAACTTGACATTTCTATGTGGGAAAAGGTTAAAAAATGTGGGAGAAAAGTAATGAAGAAAGCTCTGATTAAGTTTCACTGGAAATAAGCTTACCTGATAAATGCTCTCCTCGCCAGAACCTCAGCATGACTGTCATTGAGAATGTTGCCTAGAAAAAAGTTCCAAGACAAAAATTAATTTGAAAAATTATGAGGAGTGCTATGACAAAGCCTGCCTTATTGCATGGCAAACAGTGTAGATCAAGGCTAGCAGCCACAATACTTTTTGAAACCTAAAGCATTTATGTAGCTTTATTATAAATATATAGGGTATTTGGTAGTGTAGACCAAACTCAGATACAGAGCCTGTGATGACAATGGTGCATGGTCTGTACAATGTTGAAATGCAGGCAGATTAGGTCATAGTACAACTCATATAAATTTAGACTTAAAAATCTTAAATGTATAGGTAATGAGTATAATATACTAATACAAAATTTGCTAACAGTGAAAGATTGCCTCAGATGAGGATCTATACTTTTTGTCATAATTTAAAACAGTTCTGGGAAAAAGCCCCCAGACTAGACCATCTTAGAGATTATATAAACTAGTTATTCATTACAATATACTAAGGAAATGGAATGTTTTTTTGGAAAGCAAGCAGTGTACAGGTTTAACCCTTTCCCCCATACAGAATGCAAGTTTTAGTGCCTTTAACTTGTTCATCCATAGAAGAAAATAGTTCCAAATTATACAGACATAAAAATATACCATAAGAAATATCTTTCTATCCTAGCAGATAATAATAGTTTAAAGGCTATATATATATATACACTTTAAATAGCTTCCTGTGTATCTGTAATACATCATTACACTATAATTAAACCCTTTTAAAGCTTTAGGAGCTTTATTTTAACCAAAAAAGAGTATTGACCGGTATTGACCAGTATTGACCACTTCAGGGAGTATTGACCGGGGCGGTTTTAACCGGCCAACCCTGTTTAAAGCAGGCTGAAAGTAAAGCAGAATGCGCCTAAGGCGCATTCTGCTTTACTTTCAATCTGCTTTTAGAGGTCAACTGCTTTCAAAACTAGAATTAGGCTATTGGGTAAAGGGTAAACCCATTACTCCATACCATGATTCTAAATCAGATTGAAAGTAAACCAGAATGTGCAGTTTTGGTAAATCATGACTGTATAATTTATTGGAACTATTTCCTTCAATCTTGAACCTATTGTTTCCCAACCTCTGGATCCATGCATGTAACATCGCAGTCACAGTAGCACTGCCCTGCAAATAACCAGTCAAAAAACTCTTGTATGTTCTAGTGTTTCAATTGAATGATTATTTTTGGAACAGTAAAAATCAATTGTATGGAGAAAAAGCTATTCCTGGAAAGAAAATTTTGCCAATCTAACACTAATATGTGCAAGAAAGTACAGTCAAAACTGTTGCCAAGCAACCATTCCAAAAACGACACATTGACAGTCATTCAAACAGGTGACAGCTTAGTGCAAACTGAAATGTAGCTTTCAGCATTATTTTTTTTCAGCATTAATAAATGACCTGTCTTTTGAGATATGCAGATTTCTTCATTGATTCAATGTTTAACGCAGCATCAACTGTTTTTTCCAAGCTCAGCAGTATTTGCACATTTTATGCTGGTTCTGCAAATATATTAGTCAAACTGGCTTTAAGCGACAGCCGTTAAAAAAGATATACACATCTCTATGCACCAATTAAAGCTTAATGCAGAATAACAGGAATGCAGAAAGCTCCTTCAGGAGCTTTCTGCATTCCTTTCATTCTGCATTAAGCTGCAACCTGTCTTAAAAACTGTCACTTGATCTCCTTTTGAAATGATTGTTAAACATGAGTTTGACTGCAATATAATTAGGCACAAACCAATTTTGTCTACAGATAATTAACTTAAACCCTCTGACATGGAGTCTGTAGAAGAAATTAAACTTTATCCTTAGAGAAAGTTGCCATGAGCTTAGAATATAAACTGCATCATCTGCGGAAATAATACAATTTATAATGATTTAAACAAAAGTGCAAAAGAGTTTGAAGCAGGGCTCCAGATAAGAGGGAGTAAACTGAACAAATCCTCTATTTTCTCACTCATTTCTGCACCAAATCCTATGGTGTTACTACTCATTAGAATCGTCTCTTCGAGACGATTCTAATGAGTAGTGACACCATAGGGTTTAATGCAGAAATAAATATTTTAGTTTTTGAAATACTCCCCTTATCTGGAGCCCTGGTTTGAAGGCTAACAGTTTTGAGGAGTCTTGCTGTTGTCGCTGGTCTTGATTCATACTGTTTCGAAAAGTTAAAAGAACCATGCGTTGGGGCCTTATTGTTAAAGCTAACTAAATATGTCAAATGAAGTCATTAACATTTTCTCCCATATCTTTTTTCAGTAATGAAGATAGATGGTAATTGAAAGCAGGCTGAATATAAAGCAGATAATTAATGCTCCTTAACTCTTTCAATACCATGGACCTGTTAAAAATATACTCTTGAAATTTGCAAACAGTGTAAACCGAGATCAGAGGGCTCCTATAGGAGCCCTCTGATAAGGGTTTACAAAATTTACACTGTTTGCCAGTTTAGAGTTTATTAAACTACACATGTTCCCAGAATTACAAGTAGACTTACCGGTATCCATGTTTTAGTAACTAAAAAGATCCACAAGGAATATGCATAATAAGAAATAATATTCTATAACCTGGCAGATGGCAGGTTGAAAGTGAAATAGAATGAGCCTTACTATAAAGGCACATCCTGCTTTACTTTCAACCTGCTTCAAGTGGTCACCTATCTTTAATACTAAAAACAGGCTATGGAGTAGATAGATCATAATTATTATGTGTATAAGTACTACCAGAATGACCAAACTGTTTGGATCATGATCAGGTCCAACATTTATGTGGGACCTGATCTAGATCCAAACTGTTTGCAACTGACCTCAATTATTTGTCTCTCAGGTATTGGAAAAGGTCAAGAGTTTATATTGCAGTAATTGAAGATAACGAAACAGTTGCCACTAGCTAATGGGCCAGCTATTAGTAACTATTTTAGTCCTCAGCAAATTAATTAGGCAATCATTATCTGGTTACGGAAAAGTCTCTCCTAAATAAAGTAGTGCTCATAGCCAGTCACAAGGACAAATAGCTTAACCCTTAGCCCGCCAAATAAATTGTCGTCTGCTGTATTTCTCGTCTGCTTCAAGTTTCAAAGTGCTTCAAAGTTGCTCAAAATTGCTGAAAATGTTGTCCGAGTGTCAAACAGCTTGGATCCGGATGAGACGCCGAGTTAATCGGCGTCTCATCCGGATCCAAGCTGTTTGCATATGGAGCTATAGTCGTGAGTGGCAGGCTAAGGGTTAAATTACCTCCTTGATACTGTAATATTATCACCTTCTTCAAAATTGTTGTCTGCAACTTTCAACACCTTTAATGTGTTCCTACACTGAAGAAAATAGTTCACTTTCTATTGCAGAGCTCCAGATAAGAGGGAGTAAACTGCACAAATCCATTATTATCTCCCTTATTTTAATGTAAAATCCTATGGTGTTACTACTCATTAGAATCGTCTCTTCGAGACGATTCTAATGAGTAGTGACACCATAGGGTTTAAAGCAGAAATAAAGATTTTAGTTTTTGAAATACTCCCCTTATCTGGAGCCCTGTATTGTTCATGGATATGCACCAAACAAAATATTTACTTTATTCTAGCAGATCAGAGAAAGAGCTCCAGATAAGGAGAGTATTTCAAAAACTGAAATCTACATAAACCCCTATGGTGTGACTACTCATTACAATTGTCTCTTTGAAATGATTCTGACCAGTTGTAAAAAATACACCATAGCATTTGGTGCTAAGTGAGAAAAGATTGTATTTGTTCAGTTTACTCCCTCTTATCTGGAGCACTACAGAGATTAAAGTACCGGTAGGTTGAAAGTAAAGCAGAAAACCATGGGGAAATGAGTTACAGCTATAAAAAAGGGTCTTTCTAATGTTGTATAAGTTCATGACCAACTCCTTTTGCAATATCTTGTATAACAGTGTAAGTCATTCTTTATGTGTATACGTATATTGAAGAAGCTATTTGTAGCGAAAAATATATAAGATGCAATAAAATTTGATTGGACCTTTAACCCATTACCAGTTACCCCCCAAAAAAACACATTTTTACCCCTAAATTTTATTTTTCCACTGTAGAAAATAGTTCCAATTTATGCAGTTACAAATAAGTATCATAAGAAATATTTTCTATATTCTAGCAGATGGTAGCTTAAAGCAGATTGAAAGTAAAGCAGAATGCACCTTTAGGAGCATTCTGGTTTACTTTCAACCTGTTTTAATATACCATTTACTAGGATATGGAAAATATTTCTAACATTACCTATTCAGACTGTATAAATTCTAATTATTTTCTTGAGTGGAGGAATAAATTAAAGGCGTAAAAAAAAGTTTACTTATGGGGAAATGGGTTAAGTAAAGACACACTCCTCCGTACAAAACAAACAGCTTAATGCTTAAATGACCTTGCAGGTTGAGTAATTTACTTATTTACTCTCATAAATATTGTCATTGGAAGGGACTGAAATTCAGACACTAAGCCTCGAAATGAATGTGTCAAGTTTATAAACCCTTTCTCACTGAGTTGAGTCCATTTATTGGTTACCGGATAATTGACCATTTTACATTGACTCATTAGGACTTTGTTCTCTAATTATTTAAACGAATGACAAACAGTGCAGACCCTGATCATAGGGCTCCTTAAGGAGCCCTATGATCAGGGTCTACACTGTTTGCCAAAGGATGGGTATACTCAAATCCAACCTTACGAAGGTTAAGATTCAATTCATTCTACTTAGAAATGATTCTTCAAGAGATAAGAATATTAGAAAGAAATACCAACAAAAATGATTCTTTCAGAGATAAGAATAAGAAAGAAATACTAACAAAGGTTACCATCTAATTTAACTTAACTATTACGTAAGGATGGTTTAGTACTTTAAAGTACCTACTTTAGTGCATATGACTTAGAACTATATGTAGACTTCGTCCTTGAACTTTCCTACCAAAAACATTTGATCATTCACTCCATAGCCTGTTTCTAGTTTGGACAACAGGTGAACACTTAAGGTAGGTTGAAAGTAAAGCAGAATATGCCTTAAGGGTTATTCTGCTTTACTTTCAGCCTGCTGTAATATAGGTTTATCACCAGGTCCTGATGACTTCCTTTATATGGAAAACTAAGAATACTCATGAAAATCCATGTTATAAATTAACCCATTATCCCCTGAGACATTCAACGGACAACTCCAGTTTACAATAAAGTCTGGTCCATTTTGGACTATTTAGGGTTGTTTTTTTATAATATATTACAAAATGACAAACAGTGAAGTCCCTGATTAGAGGGCTCCTGCAGGAGCCCTCTAATCAGGGACTTCACTGTTTGTATAAGACAAGTGTACTCTTCACAGGTACATGTTTGGTAGAGGACGCATATATGCGTCACTAGGGCACAATGAGTTAAGTCAATTTTACCTAATTTAGAGTGAATATGCATTGCAATTTTGAAACAAGGGGGCCAGAATGGCAATCATGCTAGATAATTTGAAGACAATGTTTTCTGTTAACTGTTCAAGCCTTGACATTTAAAGACCACTGTCTTAGAGAAGGCTTATATTCGATCATTGTTAACTCTTTACTCCATAGTTGAGTTTGAACTTTGAAGACAGTTGATCACTTAAAGCAGGTTGAAAGTAAAGCAGAATGTGCCTAAAGCTAATATCTATTAGGATAATTATAGTATATATTTCTCCAGTGTTGTGCCTAGGCCGCGGCATTGCGGGAATCCCGCATTTTTTTCACGAATGTCCCTTAGAAATTCACCTCCCGCGGGCAGATGGGCGTGCCCAGATAAAATCGCATTTTCGGCAATTTCCACTAGTTTCTGCTCCATTCCGACTCGATTCCGGAGAATAGAGATCACAAAGGGAGATTAATCTAAGTATTGAATATAGACTGTGCGCGTATAATATACCCGAAGAATATCGGCATATAGAATCGGTATGTAAACCAGTCTGTTCCGCTTTGTGATAATGGCGTCGAAGCGGATGTGCTTGACAGATTTTCTATCTGATAAAATAGATAACTAGCAGACAATGCTTCGTCTAAACAAAGTGTTGAGGAAACTCCTAGAACATCGTCTGAACCAAGACAATGGCTACCACATATTTACAAAAAGACGAAAATCAGATTTCCCGTCGTGAACAGAGACAGCTAAAGGTCGTAAACTAATATTCTAATTTAAAGGTTGGCCTATCGAGTTTTAAAGTTATTTTTAGTGTGTCCCCCGAAAATGTCAAATGTCCCCCTGAAATTTTGGCAGGGGGACACGGTGTCTCCCAAAATTTTGGACCTAAGCACCACACTGCATGTTTCTCATAGTGCATAATTATGTCTGTATATGGTGGAACTATTTTCTTCAGTGGAGGAATAAATTAAAGGTGTTAAAATGTGAATCTTGTATTTAATGGGGTAAAGCGTTAAATGACAGGTACAAATAATGTAAGCTGACAATTTGTCTTTAAAAATACAAACCTTCTTTGTACAAATGATTTGATTGGGACTTTACTGTTGCCCAAAATAAAAGCGTGGGCTACCCATTACTCAAAGTGAAATAGGATAACATTAGATAAGTGATTCCTGTTCTGATAAAATGTGCCTAATTATGATTAATTACTATATTAACCTAGTCCAGAAACTTTCAAAGTGACTGATATAGGTCAATCCCTGCTCATGCCACACATTTCCTAACCCTTATCGTGCTCTGCGCAACTTGGTTAATATTTGAAAACAGCTTGGATCCAGATCAGATGCCGCATGGCGCGTTGTCTGATCTTAATCCAAACTGTTTGCCACTCATATCAATTTTTTCTAAAATTTAGAAAATATCAAAATAATTTTTATTTCTTATTGCAGATGATATATTTTAAAAGCGGACGACAATTTAGAATGATAAGGGTAAACTTCGGAGAATATTGAGACCGAGTTTGGATCTACATTATTGGTTGGAAAGTGGAGCAACTCAGTTTCTAAATCATTATCACATTTGTAATTAGGTTTCTTCAGTATGAACGTACATGTACCACAAAGTAATAATGTGTCAGTACTTCTTGGAGCTACATTAGATTTAATTTTTAAAAGAAAATTGTTAGCAATAATTTTGAACCAGAAAATACCAAAGGAGAAAAATGACTAATTAATGATGTGATCAAATAAGAATACGTAGGTTTAACCCTATAGGGCTAAGCGCAATTTGGATATCATTTGCAAACAGTTTGGATCCAGATCAGATGCTGCATAATGCAGCATCTGATCTGGATCCAAACTGTTTAGCAGTCATGTTCAAGATTTCTTTAGTTTAAACAATAAAAGACAAGATTTTTATTGTTTTTTGCAGAGAATATATTTTTGAAGACAATAAATCAGCATGATAACAGCCTATGGCAGAGTGGCCGAGTTCTGATTCCAAACCGATGTAAGGTAAATTGGTATCACATCCAGATCCAAATTGCTTGTTGCTCTGACTCATAATAGAACTTCCAGAGCAGGTACAGTATGCCACTTTACCATATATAGAAGACAGCATTTTTGAAGAGGACAACTTGTTTCAAGTGAGCTCTATTACTAATTAAGACCACTTGTAGCATAAGAAGGGTTTTCAATACCTGCCATGGTGGTTATTTATGGTCATTAATGTGACCCTTTCCATCACAGCTTGCTTCCGAGTGCTTAAGACTGGTGTTTGCTCAATAAAGTAGTTTGAAAGTAAAGCAGAAAGCTCCTTTCAGTCTGCTTTAAGCTGAGTTTTCAGGGTAAGAATTCATGAAAAGTAATAAGACAAGGAATAGATAGATTCATCAAAATAATGCCACTTATACACTCAGTGTAGGTAAAAAGGTTTATGAAATGAATGACCTTCAGCAACTTAGATTCATCATTGCTAGATAATATCTCTGTTTATAAGACAGGCCTATGGACATTGTTCTGAAACAACAGTTGAGCAGTATAGTAAAACCTCTCTATTACGACCACTAAAACAAAGGCTAATTGATTGTCTAAAAGACAGGTGACAGCTTAATTAATAAAGCAGGATGACAGTAAAACAAAAAGCTTTTAAAGGTCAGCAGGGCTGCCATTTCTCCGGATTTTTCCCAAATCTTCGGATTTTTTTCTAGTACATGGTAGCTTAAAGCAGGCTGAAAGTAAAGCAGAATGGGCCCTAAGGCACATTCTGCTTCACTTACAGCCTGCTTTACATAGTCACATGTCAACAAAACAAGAAAAAGGCTATGGGGTAAAGGTACGATTCGTAAAATCGCACTTGATAAATGAAAATTTGGAAATTTTAGGATTTTTCATGTCATCTTATGGCAGCCCTGAAGGAGCTTTCTGTTCTACTGTCACCTTGCTTTAAGCAGTCACCTGTCATAAACACTTATAGGCCATTCAATATAAAATTCGACCTAGACAAAATTGCAAAAGAATTTCTGATTGTTGTCGGCGAAACTAGATATGTATATTATCTCACTGCAAAAAGTTGGAAGTTGGAGTAGGTGGGGAAAGTTAAATAAAATCGATTTTAATCCGCTCTACTTTACGCAAAATCCGATGGCCTGTACAGTGTACCATAGAAGTATTTCCTGACGTAAAAGCTAATGACGTCATCAATATGACGTCATTATGCCTAAGAAAATGGCGATCGCAAGGTTTTAAATTTACTTCCGGGTGTAAATTATTTCGAAAAAAGCCGATAAAAGCGATACTGGACATTACTGGTAAGTCAAAATTATTACATTTGTATCACAATTGCAATACTGAAGACGGGTGATTTCGTCTGTGTATTTATTATTACACGAAATTTAATAAAATGGCGAGTTTCACCGCACATTTGTTGATTTCAATCTTGCAGGTTTTGGTTAATTTTTTATGAAATAACTGAGTTTTGCGTAATAGTATTTAATACATGAACATCGGTATAAGAATTATGAGGAAAAGAGCGATAAAAGCGAAATTATGGTGAAAATAAAACGGCCTCTTGTTCGATTTTTAAAACTACGGAAGCACATTTCTGTCATAATTCACTGGAATTTCGCGATACTATATCGTTTTCAACAAAATTGACTTGCACGGATTTCAAGTCATTTATACTTATGTCTTTTTCAGATTTAACAGAAACTGGTAGCCCAACTCATTATGTCGAAGTCAGCACATGAAAGTTAAACTCTGACAAACAGAAAACACCATTATGTAGAAGGTAAACTCATTATGCTTATTTCACATTATTCTGCTTTATATAAAGATGCTTTGCGCATGACGTTCGGTATTCCCGATTTTGATGCTATTTTTTTATATAGTTGAAACCAAGCGTTGATGACTTTTGAACATTTCTTTTTCGTTTGAAGCGTGCATAATCCATAGCACTCACTTTCACTTATGCTTTTCTCGAAATGATAAAGCTTAAAACAGTTTAATGCATGCTCTAAAACGCTTAAATGACTTTTTTTTGCAAACAAACACTTCTCAATCGAGCTGATGAAAATAAGCGGATCAAGTCGAGAACAACTCAATTTACGTCATCAATATAAATGATGACGTTTTGAATGACATAAGTTTAACATATGCATGAATTTAGTCATTCATTGAGCAAGAAGATATAGTCCAGATTTTAAGCTAGTTTTAAATTAACTTTTATTTAATAAGATAAAGTAAAATAAGAACATTATATAAAGTTAATGTTTATAATAAAAGGAAAACTATCACAGTTTGTGATCCGTGGTCTTGTATCAGTCCTCATTGGTTTGTGTATTCCAGGTCTGGAATACACAACCAACTCAAACTGATACAATACCCCGGATCACACACTGCGGGGATATTTCGTTTATATCAATCTAATGTATTTATGTTTAAAAGGATTTTCTTGGTTTATTAGATTAAAATACAAATTTATCTATACAATTGCGCAACAGTACAAACAAAACATTTTGTCCAATATTTTCTAGTCATTGACTGCTTCCTTATTTACCATATTCCAACTTTGCAAATTAGCTGCCCATCTGCTTAATCTATGCTTTGAGATAGAACATGAATTTAACAGTTACGTTTTTCAAATTTGTATACATGTATGTTATACGATTGCATAAATTGCAAAGGTATGTTTGATACAGCTTTATTTACTGTCTCTGAAAGCTTAATACTTATTTGTTTTGTTTTAATATACACTTTCGACAATGGTTCAGTTTAAATCTATCCAAGGTCTTTTGAGTTGCATCGTACTTAAGGATAAAATGTGTCGATCATATTGACTTATTGCATTGTTGTTCTTGTTTCAGATGGACAAAACATGCAATGTTCGAGAACAGCTACTGAAAGTGAGGACCAACTGTAATGATATATAAATATCATTTGACACGCATGAAATTGAAATTGTGTATTATAAATATATACGGTTGTGTGACCAAGATGCCTGGCCGGTGCAAGTAAATTAATCACTGTCCATGGGACATGCACCTCCCTTCAAATTGAGGTCAAACTGTCAATTTGATGGGTGATGCGTGTTCCGACAATTAAGCAGGTTATTATAAATACTGCAGACTAATTGAGATCAGGGAGATGATGGAGAGTTCAGTAGACTAGAGAACCAGACCAGGCAGGCTCGGTACGCATTGTGGCGTGATGCCATGTATTAAAGTATCTAACTTGAAGTACTGGAGTTGAGTTGTCACTAGTAGGCCATAGCACCACACAACCAGTTGTAAACCTGGGGGATAAGGGAACTGAGAGTCTTAACAGAGCAAGCTTGCGTAACAATGCCGACATCAAAACAGAACGTGACTAGTGTATTCATTCAAGCTGTAAAAGTGACTTGAGGCTGTTGAGAACAACATTAGCAATGAAATCAAATGTGTAAAGTTATCATATTTAAACAAGCACGCTAGTCTAACAATCGTATATCCTTGGAATGCGGTATCGACAGCATTTATTACTTAGCCTGCATACAAGTAGACAACTATCACTAAAGGTAACATATACCACACCCTAAACTTCCTTGTCACAACCCCCATTTAATGTCATAAATACCAAGTAAAAGCTTGACATTCCTTAGTATATGTGCAACAGAATACAATATAGTCTGCCTACGGATCGAAAATAAGGCTCTGGAAAATGGGTCTCATGGCATGTCGTGTAGACGGGCAACATCCACTTGATTTATATTCAGCATATGTATACGAACAATTCTAGGGGGGATGTAAAGTTCTAAGGCGCGTATTAAGGTCAGAAATAGGTCAAAGGTCATTGGGTGCAGATTTTTGCATACCATAATATAAACCTAACTTTATTTGCATTTCAAATATATCAAATGAACTATTACTGGTTACAATTAGTTCATAAATGTCTGTACTTGCTAAATATTATCAAAAAAGGAAAATATTACTGTCAATGTCCTTTTCCAGGGGCAATAACTCTGATTTTCCTCATTCTTTTTTATATTTTTTATAGTTATTCTTTCGTTATTTTTGTCTGTGTTCTTATAACATCAAATTATTGTTATGTTTCCTTACACCTTTGACATAAAGTAACAATTCTAAATGCAAATGGAAGTAAATATTACAGCCAATGCCCTTTTCCAGGGGCAATAACTCTGATTTTTCTCTTTCTATTTTATTTTTTATGGGAATTTGTTTTCGTTATTTTTTGACTGTTTTCTTATAACATCAAACTTTTGTATGTTTCTTTACACCTTTGACATAAAGCAACGATTAAATATGCAAATAAAAGTAACAATTACAGTCAATGCTCTATTCCAGGGGCAATAACTCTGTTTTTTCTGTTCCATATCTCCTTGTAATAGGAATTATGATAATGAATTGTTATGCTATTTGCAATTACTCATAGATAACCTAAAAAACTTTAATTTATTGAATGTATAATTGGTCGAAAAATCTAGAAATAGAATTTTCGTGACAGAAAAAAAATTATAAGTCACAAACAAGGGCGATAACTCTTAAAAAAAGCCAGTAAATCACGTATTCTGTTCATTTCTGCTATAATAGCTGGGCACATTAGAGAAAAAATCATAAACTTGATATACAATCATCAAAGTAGGTTTACATAATATACTGATATGGCCTTTCTTTCAACAAAAAGCCCTTTTGCACCGTAAACATTCAAAATGGCCGTCATTTTTCAAGATGGCCGCCATTTTCGGTTCTCATATACCATTTCTCTTCTAACATTTGACATGTATGACCAAATTTTATACTTTTGGTGTTGAAATATATGTTTTTAAGCATTGGCAAGGTAATCAAGAAAATTTTAAATTGATTTCAAGCTTACTTTAATGCATAATGACCAATGTTTGAAAAAGAAACGTGTTTGCTTTAAGATGACCTTTACCTTTTGCACTAATGATTAATTTCGTTTCTTAAATTTTCTCATACATGACCATTAGTCAAACTTTCGGAGTCAAAGGTAGTGTTAAAAATCACTAATTTTGTGATTGTATATTTATTAAAGAACTTGTTTAATTGGGTATTGACTTACTTTTGGCAAATACATATACATTATATATATGGTTTATGAATAGTAAAGTAGTAAATCCTGTTTGTTGTTGTATTATTGCTTATGATGTGTGTATATATTCATTGTCATATTCACAAATTTATTAATCTGAACAAAAGCGGCAACATCGAAAATACAGGCATCTGTCACTGCAATCAGTTTTCTTTAGCGCATACGCTTAATCTTCGAAACTATATGTATATCTATATCTAATAAATAGCAGCCTAGTCTAATGTATCAGCAATATATTTCCTTCATTCACACTCTACTGGACACTTATATTATTTTGCGTAATGCCACAAAACACAAGCTATTTAGTATGCAAATAATTTCGTGTGTTTAAACAAAGCTGCTTGGCTTGTAGGAATTGCGAAGTAAGGTTTTTTCCACTATCAGGCAAACACGTCCAGTCCAACACAATAATTGCATTAAATACAACTTATCTAATGGCTTGTCATACATAGCAATCGCAATGTTTTCAAGACTTTACTGTTTCTACACTTTAACTAATAGTAAATAAACAATAAATTGTAAATGTAAAATATTTTCCATGAAATGCATTCGATGTGGTCCATGCAACCTTTTCTCTTTCCATATGAAAACCATCTAATACGAATTAACAGATCACGAAATATAATGCGTTGATTGTGTATGTTCAGATCTCACAGGGTCAATTAACAAAAATATTAACTTCATTACGGGAAACCAGCTCAAGTTTGATTGTTGTACAAAGGAAACCAACTCTTTCTGTATACCAAGATCTTTTAGCAAAGGTATTTCTAAGCCCTTGCTGCACTGGGCGGTTTGTTAGATGTATTTTGTATTTCGACAAGTGAAAAATCGAAATCGCATCCAATGCTGTAGACCAATTTGTTGAGACAGCGTTAAAGGATGCTGAAACAAAAGACATTAGCCATCTTTTGTTGGACGCGATGTGATTGCGGAACACTCTCATTGGTTTAGGACTTTACAAATTATTGATTCAAGGAGCGCAACACCGACTATTTGCTCCACCCAAAAAACAAAGTCAAAGACATTAGCAAGTATTTATAGAGACACGAGATCAGACAAGCAACACGTATCGAAACAGATAAGACCTGACCTTATTAAAGCTCGAGAAATATCTCAAGGATGTCAGACATTCGGAGAGTATGCTCAAGAATTTGTTCAGTCGGTATATTCCCGTTTCACAGGCACACCTACTCGCATTGATGTCACATTTGATACCTTGGGGGCAGGTCTATCAAAGCTGCCACTGGAAAAAATCACAGGTCCAGAAGACCCACTACCTGGACCCACTACCGCATGTCAGAGAGCCATACCTTGTGCTCGACGAGAAGTAGAAATACATGTACATTGCCGAGTTTCTATCATCTGAATGACACATTATTACCACAAGGGTTGCTTGTTGTAGCAGATGGAACGTTCGTAGGCGTTATAAATGCAAAGTCATATAGCTTCCATGCTGATAAGTTGTCGGTCGATAATAAAGAAGCTGACAATATAATGAAATTCCATGCTAAGGATGCTGTTGCAAGCGGGTTTGATCGTCTGGTTGTTATATGCAGGGACACAGACGTACTACTGTTGATGCTTTGTAGGAAATGGCGTGTTAATATGGATGTTATCCGGTACAGCAAAGCAAAGGGGATGATTCCTTGTTAACAAAATATATGAGGCACTCAATGTCGACAAAACATCATAGGTTTCCATACCTTAACTGGTATATAGACACTTGCTGGTATAGGCAACTCATGAAAGTCAAGACAGCCTTGGACCCCATACACACACACTAATTATGTATCACCCCCAATTGGATAAGAAATCCCTCTATCCCAATGGCATACATGCAACTCGCGTCTTGCTATTGCAAGACAAAGTGCAGCTCGGCAAAATGTGCTTGCTATAAAAGCCAACAAGTATGCATGTATGAATGTGGTTGTGAGGCAACACACTGTGTAACTCAGATTAATTGGTAGCATGCGTCTTTATAAGAATCCCCACATTCTCACTTTTGCTAGACGCGTCATTGTAAACTGAATGTATGTAGATCGATGATCTGATTGTTTCATATCGAAGCATAATGCATGTCTTAGTACATCCAATTGGTGATGAAAGTTCTGTAAAGTTATTCGCAAGTTTGGTCAAATGATACCACGAGTGTATGGTTTGTGATTGTTCTTCTTCGTTCAAATATCTCTAAAAGGATATTGATATTGTAAATGTTCATTTGTAATACTGTACGTTAAAGTATGTGAATAATTATACAGAATGTTTACATCTAATTCATTTGGTATGTGTTAAAATTACACGTATACAGGCTGTAAAGCACAACTTCCCGTCACAAAATTGTAAATACACCATGTTTTAGCCAGATACATAGTAATAACCCTTGGATTTGTCACAAAACCAACGATAACATTTTATAGAAATTCGAACCTAACATAGTCATCCATTATGTATGTTCATGTCAATACAGTGTTCCTAAGAAAGTAATACTTAATATAATGATACTTTCCCCAAAGTGAATTTAAGAGAAACTCATTTGGCATCGCACACAATCCAATCTTTTGGCTTTTTTATATATCGGGGTTGTCTGTATGTATACCCTAAAACGCATATTTCAGTGATGAATTTCCATAGTGATTTACTGCTTCATGTCAATGATGTTTATATACATGTACATAAAGTAGTTTGATTTTATAAGAAAACAGACGATAAATAATAAACAAACAAGAAAGAACAATGATTGTAAGATTACATTTGATTTGATTATTTAATTGCTGTTTTTATTAAAATGTACTAGGTAAACCCAAACAAATTCGATATTATAAGAAAACAGTCAAAAATAACGCAAACAATTCTCATAAATAATTGTTTAATTTGACTCTTTTTAAAAATGATTTTACAAACTTACTATAACAATTTTATAATCTTGGTAATTATATTGAAAGAATTTCCATGTTTCCATGCATCTCAATATTGTATCATTTTTATTGTGAATGTAGTTATTTGTCTTTCTCGCTTTGTAGGTACATTAATATAATTTCATGTGAGGCGCTTTTGAACGCACAACTCCTGTGTGAAAAGAGCGCTATATAAATCGGGTATAATAATAATAATAATAATAATAATTAAATATAAAATAGGAATGGAAAAACAAGAGTTATTGCCCCTGGAAAAGAGCACTGACAGTAATATTAACTTTTATGTGCATATTGAACTGCTCCTTTATGTCAAAAGTGTAAACAAACATAAAACATTATAAGAAAACAGTACAAAAAAACGAAAACTAATTCCCATTTAAAATTAAATATGGAACTGAAAGATCAGAGTTATTGCCCATGGAATAGAGCAGTGACTATAATATTTACTTTTATTTGCATATTGAACTGCTCCTTTGTGTCAAAAGTGTAAACAAACATAAACACATTATGAGAAAACAGTCAAAAAATAACGAAAACAAATTCCTATTAAAAAAGAGATATGGAACAGAAAAAACAGAGTTATTGCCCCTGGAATAGAGCATTGACTGTAATTGTTACTTTTATTTGCATATTGAATCGTTGCTTTATGTCAAAGGTGTAAAGAAACATACAAAAGTTTGATGTTATAAGAAAACAGTCAAAAAATAACGAAAACAAATTCCCATAAAAAATAAAATAGAAAGAGAAAAAACAGAGTTATTGCCCCTGGAAAAGGGCATTGGCTGTAATATTTACTTCCATTTGCATTTAGAATTGTTACTTTATGTCAAAGATGTACAGAAACATAAAAATAATTTGATGTTATAAGAACACAGACAAAAATAACGAAAAAATAACTATAAAAATATAAAAAAGAATGAGGAAAATCAGAGTTATTGCCCCTGGAAAAGGACATTGACAGTAATATTTTACTTTTTTGATAATATTTAGCAAGTACAGACATTTGTGAACTAATTGTAACCAATAACAGTTCATTTGATATATTTGAAATGTAAATAAAGTTAGGTTTATATTATGGTATGCAAAAATCTGCACCCGTTGACCTTTGACCTCATTTCTGACCTTAATTTGAACTTTTCGACTTTACATCCCCCCTAGAATTTCTAAGATATGTTCACTGAACACGAATCAGGTGGATGTAACCCGTCTACACGACATGCCATGAGGGGTCAAAAACGGTCAAAATGTTGGTAGACTAATAACAGACCTTAACCAAAAAACCTAACCATGGTCACCTGTCTTCAAAACAAAGAAATAGGCTATGGGTTAAAGGGTTAAACACAAAAACTTAATCAAATTGAATAGTGCTGGACATTTGACCATTTTTCTTTAGAATTGTATATTCTTAAACTCATTTAGTCCCGGAAGCATATGTGCTCTTGTACTTGTAATAGCTAAGCATTTTTTCAGTTCTCTTGTAAACGTTTATTTTTGAAAAATCATTTCATGGTTGTGTTGGAAGAATATTCTCCAAGTTTACATTATAAAGATTATATTTATTTTATTTGAATGTCCACACTAAGGAACAAAATTTCAAATTTAAAAGGGGCATAATTCTGTCAAACAAAAGTTATGATACTTTAAAAAAGTCTCCAAACATCACACTGATAATGTGTACCAACTTCCAAGCCTGAAGACAATATCATAAAATACTTTTCTCGAAAATGGCATGTTCCAAGCAAAATATCCCAATTAGGGGACACAATTACAAAGAAAAAATTAAAAAAGGGGTATCATTCTGGGAAATTGTGTGCAAGAGTTGTGAAACTTGTAACAGAGTGTAACAACATAACACGGATAATGTGTACAAAGTTTAGTTTAAACAGTATTTATTTCAGAATTTCTACATTATAGGAATAAACAACATATTTTTGACGTTCATGACGGTATGACTACATTAGCTTCGCAGGGGGTAAATTCCGTGAACGCCCGAACGTTAAATTTACCCCGCGAAGCTAATGTAGTCATACCGTCATGAGCGGCAAAGAGATGTTGTTTATTCCTTATATTTATATTTATATTTTCTGTCTTGTCAATTTAATGTGTTTATTGGCCAGATTTGTTTTTCTGTATAAGAATTGATCATATACCGGTCAAAGAGGTTTGATAGATGTAATGTTGATGTAATAGCCATTCCAGTTTTCTAAATATGGTGAGAAAGTAGTCCCAACTACATGTACTGTAACTGTATTTAAAATTCAGGATTTTTTCCAGTAAACTTTCTCTCTGTGAATGGAAATGACTTACAAGGCAAACAAATAACAGTGCAACTTGAATATCTATTGCCAAAGCACATTCTAAAATTACAGGTCGCGGTTGTTTTCTTAACCCATTTACACACATAGCAACGCGATGGCAACGACCTATGGGTCTGTATCACTCCGCTAGTGTCATATAACCGTCGACCAATGGGAGCTTAGTGTTAAGTGCCCGATGTAGTCTATTTGAAGAAGTCCACGGATAGCACGGGGGAAATCCGAACTGGTTAAACCCAGATTCGAAGTGTAGGTTCATCGGCAGATGACTGCATATTTTTTAATAGGATTACATAAAGACTTTACAGAGTGAATGTAAATATATGAAATTATACACATGTTATAACATAATAAGCTATACAAAGTTTGAAGAAGGTATCATAAATAGTGTTTAAGAAAAAGGCAAATAACCCGGAAAAACGTGACAGACGGACGAAGAATGTGGATTCCTTTATAACCCCAACAGCAGGGGGTGGCGGTATAAAAGAAAGATTAATATGCATTCAATAACGTGAATATTTTTCAATTATGATTATTTGCATATCTATGTCTAAATGACAGCTATCTGTATCTATTCTAAATATTACCATGTTATGTGTCTCGGTGCCGCAAAATCCAACTCAGCCGTTCAATCAACCACTATGGCTTGGGTCAAATTACCCCACCCACCATAATTGACTTTAAAGCTTCAAATGTAATTGTTTATAGAGATGTTAACAATAACCATGTTAAATTAAGTTGATTTGTTATTCATGAAAAAATATTTTATACAAAAAAAAAAACCCACATAAAATACGTATGTTTCATAAAAGTGTCTTATCCACTATTCCTGGGGTTAAATTACCCCACCCACTAAATGGAATTTAAAGCTTCAGATGTAATTGTTTATAAATATTTTAATAATAAATATGATGAATTATTAATGTATTTAAATAAAATTGACAAGCAACTGACGAACAAAACTATTTATATACTTAAAACGCAAATAAAATATGAATATGTCATAAAAGTTTGTCTTTTTGTCCATTCTGTTCCACGAATAAAGAGTATTTTGATCTGAAATACATGTTAATTCATATAAAAATGGTATAATATGCATTGAAATTTAGTACTGATGAAGTAAAAATACCACAAAGTACCTCAGATTATTGAAATTGATGTAAATATCGGTAATAACTGATTCATATGTGATTATGTACATAATTGGCGGCCATTTTGTCGGCCATCTTGAATTTCGAACTTTCCCCCAATATTTGGAAATGCAAATTTTAGTATGTTGTAGTACAGGTATATGGGGATCATATTATGATGGAATAAAATCTTTTGCAATTTTGTCTAGGTCAAGCCCTTTTTTGGGCTAGATTGAATGGCCTATTAACAACTAACCCAATTTAGTGAAGTGGTATTAATAGAGATAACAATAATTCAGAAAACAGTCAATTTGTGAAAGGATCGGAGGGTCTTCATGTGAATTAGTTTGGACAGATTCATCCTATCTTTTAACAGTATATTTGCCTGGATAACAATGATGTAATTGAAGGTAATGGGCAAAAAAAATACTTACATTTAGTTCAAGTAGCCATCTAATACTTGAAAAATATAATTGTAATGAGAGATAAAAAGTTTGACTGCTACGAAAATGTCTTGGCAAGATTACATGCAAGAAAGATAGGCAAACAGCAACTCAAACACTCTACACATAAAACTTCAGAATTGACATGGAAGTAATCCTAAATTTCAATATCATACATGATTGACAACGAATGCTTGGGTGGTGAAATAGTTAACCCATTACCTCTTAGCCTATATCTAGCTTTGAAAACAGGTGACCACTTAAAGCAGGTTGAAAGTAAAGCAGAATGTGCCTTAAGGCAGATTCTGCTTTACTTTCAGTCTGCTTTAAGCTACCATCTTCTAGGATATGGAAAATATTTCTTCTGGTACATGTTCTTGGCTGTATAAACATGAACTTTTTTCTTCAGTGGAAGAACAAATAAGATGCGTAAAAAGGCGTTTTAAGGGGTAATGGGTTAAGCTACCATCTGCTAGGATATAGGAAATATTTCTGATGCTCCATATTCAGGACAGTATAAATTGGAATGATTTTCTTCAGAGAAAGAATTAACTAAAGGTGTAAACAGGTGTATCTAAGGGGCAATGGGTTAACTACAGCCTTAACCCATTAACCCATAGCATGCTACTAGTTTTGAAAACGGGTGACTACTTAAAGCAGATTGAAAGTAAAGCAGAATGCGCCTTTGGGCACATTCTGCTTTACTTTCGGCCTGCTTTAAGCTATCATCTGAAGACTGATAGAATATAGAAAATATTAGATTTTATTTTACTACATATTCCTGACTGTATAAATTGGAATTATTTCCTTCACCGAAGAAATAAATTTAAGTCGTAAAAAGGTGTATTTATGGGGTAATGGGTTAAATATGTAACAGTTGGACTCGGAGATAGGTGATTTGCACTTTTGGTTTTTGAGGAGGGGTTAAAGACTGACAATGTAGTTTCTATTGAATAGCAATGTACAGCTTTCCCTCTCTACAACGACACCCAATGAGAGACACATAGTGTGTGCGTTGTTTGGAGGGAGTCATTATAGGGAGGGAAATTGGATAACATTTGCAAATAGCTTGAATCCCAATCAGATGCCGCTGGATTCAAGCTGTATATCACTCTTCATTAACATTTTTCTGTCAAAATGTCTATTAATTAACTTTAAGAAAAAACAGCAGATGACAATTAAGTAGACATATTGCAGCATGAAATGCGTTAAACACAATTGTCTTGTTTAGGGAACTGCAGCAAGTGTCATTGTAAGAAGTAAGTCGTTGTTGGGAGGCCCACTGTAGGGAAGAGCACAGGGATACGCCAGTTTTGACTGTATTTTAACACTAATTTTAGTAATTTACCTGTTTTACTCAGCTTTGACTTTCCAATACATTTTGATCCTGTCCCTAAAGCAACTGTTTTGAGACTGTAGCCAGCATCTGAAATGAGAATCAGTTTTGTAAAGTAGGGTGTCATCTTCTTCAGTATACTTCACTCCATCAATACTGATAACTATGTTTACCCATTACCCCATAAATACGCCTTTAATTTATTCATCCACTGAAGTAAATAGTTCCTCACGTGCTCGCTAAGTGTAAACAAAGAGGGTATGACGAGGTCACGTCACACTGGAAAAGAGAATGTATAAGGTTGCTATTTGCTAATAGGGCTGCAACGGTTCAGGTACTTCACGGTTCGGTTCGGGTTCGAGTAGACCCCTTCGGTTTTCGGTTATTTCGGTTCGGGTATTAGGATAAGAACTTGATAAAATCAACCAGAAAAAAAATCTCATATACTGGCACATGTCTACGCAGACAATAGATCTAAACACTTTTTCGAAAACGCTATCACTGTCATCTATAATTTTATCATATGTACGAGAAAGATGTGCATTTGTTTCTACCATTTTAGGACAGATTGTAGTGAATTTAAGGCGTGGTTCGTCCCGACCTGTTTTTCATTGAAGTTTCGTAACTAAGCTTTGTCATTCTGGCTGGTCTTCCTTAAATGCCTCATCAGCCTTCTATTTATAAGCGCTAAAAGAACTACCTAGCTTCAATTATATTATTATTTTACTGAAAAAGTCATTAATATTTCAGTTTAATTATTTACATCGCCATTCGCAATTTGCGGTCGCTAAGTAATAGACTGGTTACCCTTTTTCTGATGCTGATTCGACTTTGGTACCTTTGAAGCCGGGCTATCAATCGTGCGCATGCGTTAAGTGCTGGATTTCCCGGAATTATAAATAGCCGATATGAAAAGAATGAGACGGACGAGAAGCGAGCTATTTAAATTACTGCAAGATGAAAAGGTTAGAACTGTGATTTAACCTTACATTTTGGAATGTCTGACCATCAAAAATATACACGCAGACTGCAGGCTGATTGGTAAATTAGCGGTCTAGTGTAATTTACCATACATCGGCGCACCGAACCGAAAACTTGCGGTGCCGACCCGAAACTCGAACCGAGACAAACGAACCGAAAATAACCGAAATTCGGTGAACCGTAGCAGTCCTATTTGCTAACAAACATTTTAATATAAAAAAATATTGTCTGCTAGAGCTAATTGGCTTCATCATTGATTCGAACAAAATTTTGATTTGATTTATTTGGGCGGCACGACCAGTGTCTAATTTGGGAGCGAAACGACCAGGGAGGAAACGGTTTGGGGCGAAACGTTTCGACCCCCACTTGGGACATGAATAAAGAATACAAATAAACTTACCAGAACGTATGCATCTAACAATGCCCGCTAAAAGTGTCCATTCTTTCCCAATTTGTGTTTTTCCTTTCTTTGGTAACTTTCTATAGGTATCAACGCAACATTCTGCTATTTCATCTCCCTTACAAACTTCTTTTTCGTTTTCCATCGTCTCTGTCGCATTGCAAATGAAGTAAAATTGAATAAGGGAGATAACTTAGAAAATACTACGGTACGGGCAAATCTATAACTGTAATAGTAGTGCTACATCGGGACTCAATCTACATGTATGTTTCTAGATGGGTTTTTTTGCAATTTTTTTTACTTTTTTTTTTTAAATAAACAAAAGCCAAACAAAGTTTTTAAACTGTACTGCTTAAAATAAAATATTCATAGACAACAGTACTCAGTGCGTCTTTCCGTTTCCCCCCGCATAAAGCTGACTTTAATAGCCGATAGCAAATATATTGGTATTTTATGTTATCAGTGTAGAGCCAGATCAGGGACATAATGTACTTCTAAGGCTTAATCCTCTTTGTTACGCTGCGTCTGATCTGGGTTAAACTGTTTGCAAATGTAAGCCTTGTCATATTCAGCACTGAGTCTCTTAGGGTAGACCTATTAATGTTCGCTCCCTAGCTATGTACAACAACTCCCTCTGAACAACACACACACACTCTGTGTCTCCCATTGGGTGTTGTTATAGAGAGGGAGCACACATACATACACTAATCCTTTCATTGCCACATTTATCGTGAGATGTTCGTATGCCGCATTTTCTTCTTCGTCAGGAACGTAATTATAGTGGAACGTATGTGGTACGTTGGTTTATGCAAATGAAGCTTCCTAAACCGTTGTATAGCGCAACAAACCTCTCTTGGTGTGAGCTTAAGCTTTGCACCAACGGGGTTTGTTGTTGCTGTGTCTCTCGGTTTGCACGTTACAATAGTCTGTCTTCGTTAAATATGTAATTGTACATGTCTTTATAATTTATCTCTTCATTCTTGGAGGATATCAAGGTATTGAATTGAATAGAATTGAATTGACCAATAGGGCCTACAGTGCTTCCTCCCTACAACAACACTCCGAACAACGGTTCATTCCTTCCAACGCTTGCAGCTGTTTCCAAAACAAGACAATTATATCGAACCTTTTCACGACTGCAATCGTCTGCTTAAAGTTGCCGTCAAGTTACATATTGGACATTTTGACTGAAGAAGTATAATGACGAGTAACAAACAGCTTGAATCCAGATTTGACGCCGCGTCTGATCTGGACCCAAGCTGTTTGCAAATGTAAGCCAATTTCCCTCCCAATAACGACTCCCTCCAAACAACACACACAATCTTTGTCTCCCATTGGATGTTGTTGTAGAGAGGGAGCACTGGCACTATTCTTTTTATTCTTGCAAGTCGAACTCAGTCGCAGTGATACTGTTCTCGTGAGACCAGACATATGGAAAATGAATTTGATATTTCATTCTTAAAATCATATTAAATATAATCTGTCTGTGGAATACCCCTGTTGGTCGTTTTCTATATCAGTACGATTGGCAATGTGTATTTTTATATACGATATACTATCTACAGTCTGGGGCCAAAGTATTGCTGTCATATTTAGTTACCACTGGGATACAATGGAGACTACGTTATTCAAACGCATTTTTAAACGCGTTTACACTAAAACTATTATTTTCATTACAAACAGTTTGGAGCCAGACCAGACGTCGGGTATCCAAGAGTCTGAACAGTCTTCAAACTGTTTGCCATTCAGATTAAATTGATCATCTATATAGAATGATCGGAAACGTCATTTTCAGGCAACATTTTTATATCAATGCGTTTGCGTTCCGTTTGCGCTTAAAGACATCTCCTGACGACCTTTTGGTCATAACGCCTTGCCAGATTATTTACTGTCAATTTCCTTGCAAAAAGCATGCGTCTTGTGCATATTGAACCATTGAATCGTCTTATGTGAGACTCTACCTTTATATTTGATAGTTGGGTTAGAAATAACCATTGAAACTCACTAGAGCATGAGTATAATCTAGACCTCACCAGATAAACTGAGATTGTGTTGCACGTGCTTTAAAGTTACATTGACACCTACAGAACAATATGCTGGTGGTCACTCAATGGACTGAGGAAAAGTCTTTAAACAAGAAAGAAGAACGTCTTTTCTACTGTATGTGTGTCTATACTTCCGTATATCTTGGTGGAGAAAACGTTATTCTTTCCCAATAAACGCGTTTACGCTAAAACTATTATTTCCAATACAAACAGTTTGGAGCCAGATCAGACGCCGGGTAACCCGGCGTCTGATCAGGCTCCAAACTGTTTGCCACCAAGATAAACATGAAATATCAGAATTGTCCAAAAGTTGTTCTTTTCTACGTTTTAGTGCTTTGCGTTTGCGTACGTTTGCGTTTAAACGGGAAAGAATAACAGATTATCCACTGTATTTATAAACAGTGGAGAAGTCGCTATTCTTTCCCGTTTCAAAACGCAAACGGAACGCAAACGCATTGCAATTAAACATAGCTAATGACTAAATTTTTGACAATTCTGACCATTCATGTTACATGTAACTTGAGTGGCAAACATTTTGGAGCCTGATCAGACGCCGGGTTAGAATATAACATCATCTCCACTGTATGAATTAGAACTTTAAGTACATTTACTCAAATGTTCATTCAAAATTTGTAAGATAAGTTCATGTATATACCGATTTTATTGACCTGTCAGGACGGAGTTTCGGTGCGGACCATTGCATTTCAACTTTGGGGACGACAGCACACTCTTTTATTATAAGAATTTACCGTTGACGTCTGCCCTTTTTTCATAACATAACATATTAGTGGACATTTTGAAAAACGGAATATAATGAAGAATAACAAACAGCTTGAATCCAGATCAGACCGTCTGGTCTGGATTCAAGCTGTTTGCAAATCTAATCCAAGTCTTAAGTTTCCCTCCCTCTAAAACTCCCTCCGAACAATGCAAGCAATATTTGTCTTCCATAAGGAGTTGTTGTAAAGAGGGAGCACTGTATATACCATTCTCACATGGATATGGATGTAGGCATAGATTGTGTTTCTCCAGGTTGAAAGTATCGAACAATAACGATATAATACGGAACTTTACATATCACCCCTAAAATCAAAAGTAAATTAGTTTATCTTTGCCAAAGGTTAGCCCCGCCCTGCCAGTTGAAAATAACAGGCCTATACACATGTTGAATTTTCATTGACATTATCGACAACAGAATAGGCGGTGAGATAACGGTCGTACAGGAGCATCTTTGCTGATTCCGTGGCAATGTCTTTGCATTTAGTCAGGTATTCGACTGAGTTACTGAAAAGTTAAAGTGTAGCGCGGCGTTTGATCAGGTTCCAAACTGTTTGGCACTCATATCGATAATATCTTAAGTCATACTACCTTAAAACTAAATTTGAAACGATATTGCAGACACATATATTGAAGCAGACAATATAGCGGAGAAGGGGTAAAATCCTGGCGATTAATTTGCACAGGAAGGGTAAAAAAGATAATAATAATAACAAATATTGATATTGTTGTGTTTTATTAACATGTCAAATTTTAAATAACTGTACACTGGCTGAACACGCTATATATAGCTTTCGGTCGATATCGATTGTTTCCGCTACGTCAGTTGAAAGATGAAGTTCATTTTTAGAATAAGGTTTTGATACCTGTATGTCATCGTGGTAGAGACATTTGTTTTCGAATTGATAATGTAATTTTGTATAAAACTGCTCCCATTTGCTACAATGGCTAATGTTGAACCACCTAAAATAAGAAAAAACATATTAAGCTTATATAACTTCACCCACCATTTATCATTATGGTTCCCGGTTTCCTCTATTTCATGGGTGCCGCCACTATCCCCCTTTGCCTGTCCCTATCTGTCTGAAGATAAAGGGACATATCCAGTCTATGCTTTACCCCACAACATCGATCTAGGTTTTCGAACGCATGAACCCATTACCCCATAAAGACGCATTTTTACGCCTTTAATTTATTCATCCACTGAAGAAAATACATGTAGTTCCATTTATACAGTCAGGAATATGTATCCTAAGAAATATTTTCTATATCATAGCAGGCACATTCTGCTTTACTTTCAACTTACCTTAAGTGGCCAGCCCTTTTCAAAATTAGAAACAGGCTGTGGGGTAATGGGTTCCGGAGACTTCTGCTTTACTGCCCATTGTTTTAAACTACCATTTGAAATGCCTTTTGTGTTTAAATATTCAGAACTTAATTCATATAGGTGGAACTACTTTCGTGTGTAAAGATAATTGGAGGCGCAAAAGGCGTATTTATGGTGTAAGAGTTAAGTGGTCGAGAAGATTAAACTTTACTGTTTATCTAAATCGGGACGAAGTAGTTTTTTTATGAAATAATAGGGCTATATGAATACGCTTCATCTCCAATATTCTAAGGTCGCCAAGCAATTATCTTGTCAATTTATAGACCCATCTTTTGTAATTGGAAATTTGATACAAAGCCCAGGCACTTTCGATCATTTATGCGAGCCATCGGATTCCCTTGCTGACAAAAGCATCTTTATTGACACGTTTTCACAGTTTAGACTTAGATCAGATATATCAAGTATAGTCAGGCTGCTGAACTATTTTGTTCCTCTTTATCGGCGTTTCTTTATCTTTCAAAGAAAAGAAAGTGTCGGGCAGCAGTTTTGCTTCAGCAGCAGGGCTGCAATTTCTCAGGGTTGTTCCAAAATCTTTGTAGTTTTGTTTATGTTTCATGACCTACGGATTTCCCCCGAAATCTTCGGATTTCTGCGTTTACTTTTAAAATTTGGAATTTCATGAGTGGTTTACTAAAGGAAACATTGCTATGGGTGTCATCAGTTTAGATCCATACCAGACGCCGCGTTACGCGGCGTCTGATCTGGATCCAAACTGTTTTGCATAATTATGTTTGTGTTATACAGGGCCTGGCAGCGAAAGGGCTAAAGGTATTATTCCTAAAATCGCGCTTGAAAATTTGGAAATCTTAGGATTGTTATGACCAACCTATGCAACAGTAATATAGTGGAGAATCTGTTATTCTTTCACGTTTAAACGCAAACGTACGCAAACGCAAAACACTAAAACGTAGAAAAATACAACTTTTTGACAATTCTGATAATTCATCTTTATCTTGGTGGCAAACAGTTTGGAGCCTGATCAGACGCCGGGTTACCCGGCGTCTGATCTGGCTCCAAACTGTTTGCAGCGAAAATAATAGTTTTAGGGTAAACGCGTTTATTGGGAAAGAATAACGTTTTCTCCACTGTATAGACTCCTAGAGAGTTGATTCTTCGGCGATTTGTCTTCAGAGCTGGACCAGAGGGACACACATTATTTTCTATTACTTAAGTGAATAAACCCTTTCCCCTATAAAACGCCTTTTAGCGCATTTAATGTATTCTTAAACTGAAGAAAATAGTCCTGATTTTAACAATCATAAGTACACGTCTTTACCATCAAAATATTTTCTATATCCTAGCATATGGTACAAAAACAAATACTTAGAGTTCGAGCGCAATGTATTTAATGCAAAAAGCTGCGTTTCTACATTCTCATAATATTTTACCACTTGACTTTTTAAAAAAAAAAAGTTAATGTCATGCAAATACATGTTTTCCATATAATTAAGTCTGTCAGCTTTGTTTTAAACATATTTTAGCAGAAAATAGAGCTGTTTTGGCTAAAAGTTGCATGTTTATATATTGAACCTACAATCGTGGATGATATCTGCTGTTTCTATATTTTCCTTCAGAAAAGTGTCCTTTTTGTATCAAATAGGAGTTCTCCGCAAAGTAAAGTACAATGCGCCCCATGAATGTATAATTTTGAACTATTTTCTTCAGTGGATGAATAAATGAAATGTGCTAAACATCTTATTAGGGACGTATTACAATGTACGTTAAGGGTGTATCAATGTCATGACTTTGGGAAATTTTCAAAGTATATGAAAACACTCTATGATGGTTTTGTATTGAAAACAATGATAGAAAAAAAGTTGAATACTTTGAAAAAAATGGCTCATGACATTGATACACCCTTAAGGCCTGTTGCACTGATTGCCTTCATGATTAACCCGTTACCCCATAGCCTGTTTCTAGTTTTGAACACAGATAAACACTTAAAGGAGGTTGAAAGTAAATCAGAATGCGCCTTAGGGTATAATAGTAAATATCTGCTATTTAGAAAATATTTCTTATGACACATATTCAAAACTGTATAAATTGGGACGTTTTTCTTCAGTAAAGGAATGAATTAAAGGCTACAAAATGCGTACTTATGCGGTAATGGGTTATGGGAAGCAATCGTCAGCCAGGTGAGTGGTCATAATAGGGCGCGACCGGTAATTATACAACTTACCATGACAATTGATATATAAACAGAAATCATATTTCAATTTCCAGTCTATAAGGATGTATTGTCATGCTTCTTGGAAAACATCACGACTGTTTATATTGCATTCACGTTTATTAGGTTTACAGACGTTTGCAAATAGAAAGTTCTACAGTTTGGTTAATTGCCATCCTATGAGTCTAAATGGGTATTCGGTTACAGTAATATTTCACCCTTTTCCCCATAGTCTGTTTCTAGTTTTGAAAACAGGTGACCACTTACGGCAGAGTTGAAAGTAAATCAGAATGTGCCTTAAGGCACATCCTGCTTTACTTTCAGCCTGCTTTAAGCTACAATCAGCTGGAATATAATAATTATACTTTTTTCTCATTGTACATGTTCATGAATGTATAAAGTGATATAAATTTCCTTCAATGGAAGAATATATTCAGTGTGCTAAATGGCGCCTCTATGTGGGAAAGGGACCATCTGTTATTCTTTCCCGTTTAACCCTTTAACCAATAGCCTGTTTCTAGTAGTTAACATATGTGACCTATTAAAGTAAGCTGAAAGTAAAGCAGAATGTGCCCTAGGGCACATTCTGCTTTACTTTCAGCTTACTTTAAGTTACTATCTGCTAGTATATAGAAAATATTTCTTATAGTTCATATTCATGGCAGTATAAAATTGAACTATTTTCTTTGGCGGATGAATAAAATGAATGCGCTAAAAGTCGCTTCTATAAGGGAAAGGGTTAAACGCAAACGTACGCAAACGCAAAACACTAAAACGTAGAAAAGAACAACTTTTGGACAATTCTGATATTTCATGTTTATCTTGGTGGCAAACAGTTTGGTACCTGATCAGACGCCGGGTTACCCAGCGTCTGATCTGGCTCCAAACTGTTTGCAGTGAAAATAATAGTTTTAGCGTAAACGCGTTTATTGGGAAAGAATAACGTTTTCTCCACTGTAGAATATGGTTACTCGGGTTCATATAAAGGTAACAACCTAATGCAGTACAAAAGAAATGCAGAAAGCTTTCTACGTATTGTTGCCCCGCATTAAACATAAGGTCTCCTCATGCCTTAAGAAGTAGTTGCGCCTGACACAGGTTTTGCATAATCTAACTATCTAAAGACAGATAGGAGCGACTTTATTCTCATCCGTTTTAAAAACGAAATGAAACTTTAACTCAATGCCATATGATATTGAAAATGAAAGACTCTTCGAAAAAGTGTTTGCGATCTATTATTAAAATCTGGGTTCCAAACAGTTTTGAGTCTGGTCAGGCTACGATCGTAGTTTTAGGGATCTAGGACCCGTTTAATAAATATTCGTACGACAAATGTTGTCGTAAGTCAGATTATAAAAGTTTCAACTATCAGTTCTTTCTCAATCTAATCCTGTCTTGTGACATCTCTTTGGAATCGTCTTGAAAAGACGATTCCAAAAGATATGTCACAAGACAGGATTAGATAGAGAAATCAGAAATTGAATGTATTTTAAAGTTTTGACTTACGACCGTTGTCGTCGTACGAAGTTTTATGAAACGGGCCCCTGATATGGCTGCACATTGTTAGCAATGTATACATTTGCTTAAGCAACAACCTCGTTTATTATGGGATGGGGTTGGTCGAATTTATTCTCCTCATGCGCAGAAAGGTATCAACACATTCAACCTTAGCGACGAGTATTCTCGGTCATTTACAAACAGTGTATCTATGAGGATTACACTTGTCCTTTGTCCTACACTGTTTGTCATTTTGAAATATATTGTTAAAATTAACTCTAAAAAGTCAAACAATGACTAAACTTATTTTGAAATTGGAATTGTCCATTAAAAGTTTCAGGGGTGAATGAGTTAAGTATGTGGCTGAGATAGAAATATTTGACCCCTCCCATCTCTGCCACCTCATCACAACTGCTACCACACACCCTCTTAACCCCTTTACTGCCTTACCACTAGCACAATATGTTTTTGCAAAAAGTTTGGATCCTGATCAGACGCCGCGTGACGCGGCGCCTGATCAGGATCCAAACTGTTTGACACCCATTTCAATATTTCTTCAGTCATAGTAGCAAAATTTAAAATTTAAGAAATACAAGCAGACGGCAATTGTTTAAAATTTATGACGTCACGGCAGTGACGGGGTTAAACCCTTTGATTTTAAAAAGGTAAAGGTAAAGTGGAGTTTATAAAGTCTGCTATTATGTATTCATACTCTGCCGACTTTTACATTTACCTCCCTGATCATCGAGTCACAAGTCGGCCAGTAACAGACGGCGCTACAAGCAGCCATGACACATTGACTTATTTCCCTCTCAGGTACCCATTTAAATCACCTGGGTGAAGTGGAGCAATGTAGGGTTAATTTTTTGCTCAGAAAAATTTCAGTGATCCTGACAGGGCTCGAACCAGGAACCTCTCGCTTCCTAGGCGAGCGTCCTACCACTGGACCACCGACCCTTTGATGATTTTTATAATTATTTTTCAAACTTAGAGAATGATATTTATCAATGTAAGAATGCCGAAGCTGAAGATTTTTGTTCCAGTTTTGATTTTAATTATGTTCAATTTGATGAGGAACTTGACTATCCAGTTACGCATGACGAAGTTTTGAAGGCAGTGAAAAAGTTAAAATCTAATAAAGCCTATGGAAAGGATTGTCTTTTGAATGAATATTTTATTGAAGGCGTAGATATTTTATCTCCTTATATATGTGACATATTCAATGCTATATTAGATTCGGGTTGTTTTCCTGAACAGTGGCGAGAAGGTATATTGATTCATTTGTTTAAAAAGGGGGATAAAGATGACTGTAATAATTATCGGGGAATCACGCTTCTAAGCTGTATGTCTAAGTTATTTACTTCTATTTTAAACCAGAGAATTGTAGCTTATTGTGATAAATTTAATTCTTTATCTGATGCTCAGTTTGGTTTTAGGAAAGGGAGGTCTACAGTGGACGCTACTTTTGCATTGAATACAGTTGTGCAAAATTATCTTAATAATAATCGAAGGTTATATGTTGCTTTTATTGACCTAAAAAATGTTTTGATAGTATCTATAGACATGCATTATGGCTGAAATTGTTTAAAACTGGTATTCAAGGCAAAGTACTGCGTATTATTAAAAACCATGTATGATGATGTTAAATCGTGTGTGAAACACTGCAATAGCTATTCAGATTATTTCTTTTATTCAGTTGGATTAAGACAAAGGGGGGGGGGGGGGGGGGGTAATTTCGCCAATCCTAGTCTCGTTATTTTTAAAAGATTTGGAGTTATTTTTACAAGAAAAACCAACTTCTGGTTTGTTGATAGACGATATTGTACTCATATTGTTAGTGTTTGCAGACGATATGGTCCTGTTTGGTGAGTCTCCCTCAGCCTTACAAGAAAATCTTGATTTATTATTTACCTATTATCAACAATGGTGTCTCGAAGTGAATAACGCAAAATTTTTAGAAAACGAATTGCTTTGCGTGAAGATGAAAAATGGACTTACAATGGTTTGCCTATCGGAAATGTAGATACATACAACTACCTAGGAACTGTATTAAAGTATAACGGTAACTTTGGCGCCAATAATGAGTTCGTTATTGGTAAAGCTTTAAAGGCACTGTATACCTTACTTGTTAATTGTAGTAGAGTGCCTTTAAAGCCAAAAACGCTTTGTCAGTTATTTGACTCGTTTTTGGGTTCCATTTTGAATTACTCGTCGGAAATCTGGGGTTTTACCAAATTAAACGATATTGAGAGGGTGCACCTTAAGTTTTGCAAACGCATTCTAAAAATTCCAATAAATTCAAGTATCATTGGTGTTTATGGGGAACTATGTCGCTATCCTCTTTTTATTACTCGTTTTTATAATGTTATTAAATATTGGTGCAAGGTAACCCAAACAGACAACATAATATTGAATAGATTGTATAACTTGGCTATGGGAGACTTCGAACAGGGTAAGAAAAATTGGGTTTGGCAGGTTAAACATTTGCTTGATATTTATGGTTTTTCTGAGATTTTTAATAATTTGAATCCAGCTGCGGTTAAAACATTCCCGGCTTTATTCAAACAGCGTGTTATTGATTGTTTTGTGCAGGAATGGTATGAGTCAATACAAAACAGTCCTATTTTGGAAGAGTATAAGCACTTTAAACCCAATTTTTCATATGAGCTATATCTAGATGTTGTACCCCACGACCTAAGACTTTATATAACAAAGTTAAGGTTATCATCTCATTCTCTTAGAATCCAGACCGGACGTTACGGCATTAATAGAATTCCAAGAAACGAGCGAATTTGTACTTTTTGTAATCTTTCGGACATAGAAGATATTTATCACTTTATTTGTGTCTGTCCAATTTACAACGAGATAAGACATAGATATCTAGATAAATTCTACTTTGTAAGGCCATCAATGTTTAAATTATGCCAACTGTTTCTTAGTCATGATAAGAAAATACCACAGAACTTAGCTTTATTTACTAAAGAAGCATTTAGTTTAAGAAGCAGATATGTAAATATTGTACAAGAGTAATTTATACTGTCTTTCTAAAAAGACCAGACCCCATGCTTAGGAGACGTTTGAGTTAGGTTTGGGATCGGTCTCAGGCTTCTTAATGGTCGGAGTTGAGCATATACTCAAATCTGACCGATCAGGGGCCTGTGAGCGATCTCGGACTCGGCTCAAACGCTTTATAAGCATGGACCCAGATCTCTTTGATTAAGAACTAAGTAAACGTTATTAAATCCATAGAGCGATAACAAGTGTTTACTCTCCCAGCAGAGACAAAAAACAACGTATATGTATATCATGTATATTGTATAGGGTTGGATAAGCCTATTGATTCACGTAAAAGTTTGTATTTAAATTGTATGACGATGTATCTTGTGTACAAGTCAAAATAAAATTATTGTTCTGTTCTGCTAACTATTCACTGCCAGGTTTTATCGTCTGCTTATATCCTATTGCTGCCACTATATCGTCTGCATTGATCATTACTGTCGTCTGAAATATGTTTTAAAATAAGTCGTTTAAGGGTGTATCAATGTCATGAATTTAAGAAATATTCAAAGTATATGAAAAAACTTTATGATGGTTTTGTATTGAAGAGCTATTTAAGATGAATGAAAAAATAGAAAAAATGTACATTTTGGTGAACAACAGTTGGCTCCATAGCCATGTAAAATTTACCCCACCCACTTTCTCTTATTTTGTCCTTTTCAAACAGCCCGCTTCAATAAAATCCATTTTAATTTTTAAATGAAAATAAATATGATAATTTGGTTTTGTGTTATTTATTTCCTATCTATGGTAGTATTTCTTCATACAAAAACTAATTTAAGAAAAAACAGGCACCAAATGTGAAATTTATAAAGCTCTAAATATCATCGATATGGTACTTTTTTGTAAATTTTGTAAGGGAGATAACCCTTTTTACTTTAATAACTCAAAATTTTCAACACTGACCTTTCAATTTCTTTTCATAATTTGAACTGCCTTAGCATTGGCTTTCATTTGGTAGAATATAAGAAAAAGTTTAATACTAGAACTATTTCATTTTAAAACTTTTTTTACTTTTTTTCATAAAATAAAAAGTTTAATAAAATCATGCCATATAAAAAGCATATTTTTGATATTCGAGGATCCATATTGTTCAAACCTAGTGCCTGCTTTGTCTAAATTTGGTTTCTATATGTGAAAATACCACCATAGACATGAAATAAATAATGAAAACCCAAATTACAATGTTTGTTTTGTTTTGAAATAGATTTTACTGAAGCTTGTACTCTGAATGAGTACAATTTGAGAGAAAAAGTCCAAATTTGACATACCTTTTTCAAATCGCTGTAGCTAAAAAAAAGGACACCACCATATATATATTTTTCCATTTTTTTATTCATCATAAATAGCTCTTCCAAAAAAACAATGATAGAAAAAAAGTTTGATACTTTGAAAAAATCGCTTATGGGTTGGATACACCCTTTAAGCGCTGTTTTGACTGAAGAAACATCGATACGAGTGTCAAACAGTTTGGATCCAGATCAGACACCGCGTTACGCGGTGTCTGATCAGGATCAAAACTGTTTGCAAAGTCGCCTTTTGGCGCCGTTGATAGTGAAAGAGTTAAACATCATTTTATATTCTCAATCATTAAATTTTGTAACTATGAACATTTTGATGGAATATGTCGTAGGCCATATTGGAATCTAGGCAGATCCAGAATCTGCCTAGGCAGATTCCGGAATTGCCTAGGCCATATTGGACTTCTGATATGGCCTAGCCATATTGGAATTCTGTTATGGCCTAAGCAGATTCCGGATCTGCCTAGGCCATATTAAAATTCCAATCTGCCTAGGCCATATTAGAATCTAGTTGTTTTAGTAATAACATAGGTATTATTTTTAACAAATATTGGTTGTTGAAGTAATAGTAATGGTATTTTAACAATAATAGACTGTTTCAGTAAAAACCTACATGTGGGTGTTTTCAAACAATTCTAGCATTAGAATCTAGTTGTAATAACATAGTCATTTTTTTTAATAATTCGTAGCATTATCCCGTAGCTTTAATTATTTATAAGTCTATTTATTTAGATTTCTTTCAAAATTTAGTTTACTTTTAAAATTTCGCTTGACATACCGGTACCATAAATAAATAAATAATAAATGAATACCGTAAGTAGACGTGGAATACAGTCAAAGGTAAATGGTTAATTGGTATCAAAACACTACTTTTATCTTCTTCTCAAAACAAACTAGCTAGGTACTTAAATGACCATTATCTGACTTGAGCTAGATAGGTGTGATCAAGTACAATCTAAGGTGAAAGTGAATGGTTAGTTGTTATCAAAACACTACTTTTGTCTCCTTCCAAAACCAAACTAATTGGTTTCTTGACCGAATTGTTCAATAATTCATACACTGTTACTTTATAACGTTTGCATAGTACCTAGTACTACATAGAGAAAATAATTAAAAAGTTATTTATGAAATGATACTGTTTAGTTTTAATATGGTACCAATGACTTAATTTGGTACATGCCATGATGAGTATAACTAGCTAGGCTATGTTATTACTAAAACAACTAGATTCTAATATGGCTTAGGCAGATTCCGGATCTGCCGAGCCATATAAGAATCTTAATATGATTCGAATATGGCCTAGGCAGATCCGAAATCTGCCTAGGCCATAAAAGAATTCCAATATGGCTAGACCATATCGGAATTCCAATATCGCCTAGGCAGATTCCTGGTCTGCCTAGACTCAAATATGGCCTACGGCATATACATAATATCATTAAGTTGGGGTGGCAGAGAGGTGCTGCAGTATTTATATAATTAAGCATCACGCATATCACATGTACATTGCGTGGTCACTGAATAAATACAGTACAACAACACCGTTGAGATGCTGGTAGCATCGTTGAGATGCTGGTAATTAAATCACTCGGCCTTCGGCCTCGTGATTTAATTACTACGCATCACAACTCCTACCCATATTTTATTGCACGATAAAACACTAGTATGAATTTATTATTTCTTAATCAAAGTTCAACTTTATATCTAAAACCTGCTTTAACCGACACACTGCTTTATCCGACATTATCAGTTGGTACCGAGGGGTGTCGGATAAAGCAGGTTATACTGTACCAGTGTATTCTGTGTAAAGCAGTAAATAGGTTAACGACATCTCTCTTAAGACCCTTATGGTCAATCTACAGGCAAATAGTGTGACAATTAGTCCAATCAAAAATCGATTTCCTTTTTTGGCCCGCATCCCTCGAGACGTGTTTTAGGCACACAACTAGCCATTTTCCTCAGCTAATATTGTAAAACCTCGAAATGACGACCTCTAATATGAAGGCTAATTTAATGTATAAAAGGACAATTAACAGCTTAAAGAAAGGTGACAGTAAAACAGAAATCTCCCTAATGAGCTTTCCGTTTTAATGTTACCTTGCTTTAGGCAGTCACCTGTCAAAACACCTAATACTTAACACAATTTAACTTCGTAATAGAGAGGTTTTACTGTATAACGAGCTCCGCAAAAAAGTGTATTGTTCATTCATTTACAGGAGAAAACCCTAATACAGATATGAGAATCAAGACAGTTTTGGCCTTACCTGGCCTCGACACAGGTTTTCGGCGCGTAGGCTATGCTTACTACAACCCCTTCGGCGTGTAGGCTATGACATAATATGATATAATCTGCAACCCCCATAAAACTTAAAGAGTAAAGTTTAATATAGGAATAAACAGCATATTTTTGACGTTCATGACGGTATGACTACATTAGTTTCGCAGGGGGTAAATTACGTAAACGCCCGAAGGGCGTTTTCGTTAAATTTACCCCCCGAAGCTAATGTAGTCATACCGTCATGAGCGGCAAAGAGATGTTGTTTATTCCTTATATTTATATTTATAGTTTCTGTCTTGTCAATTTAATGTGTTTATTTGCCAGATTTGTGTTTCTGTATAAGAATTTATCATATACCGGTCAAAGAGGTTTGATAGATGTAATGTCGATGTAATAGCCATTCCAGTTTCTAAATATGGTGAGAAAGTAGTCCCAACTGCATGTACTGTAACTGTATTAAAAATTAAGGATTTTTTCCAGTAAACTTTCTCTCTGTGAATGGAAAAGACTTACAAGGCAAACAAATAACAGTGCAACTTGAATATCTATTGCCAAAGCACATTCTAAAAATACAGGTCGCGGTTGTTTTCTTAACCCATTAACACACATAGCAACGCGATGGCAACGACCTATGGGTCTGTATCACTCCGCTAGTGTCATATGACCGTCGGCCAATGGGAGCTTAGTGTTAAGTGCCCGATGTAGTGTATTTGAAGAAGTCCACGAATATCACGGGCGAAATCCGAACTGGCTAAAACCAGATTCGAAGTGTAGGTTCATCGAGGGATGACCTGCAAATTTTTAATAGGATTACATAACGACTTTACAGAGTGAATGTAAATATAGAGTATTGACCAATATAAGATGTGTCTTAACATGAGCTACAACGCTGTTACTAACGAAAAACATCTTTACTCAAGTATGTGGCAAAAACCATATTGTACAAAACCTTTTGTCCAAAGCTTAATAAAAAACAGTGAGAGCTTTTAATGTCCACAGTTAATAACAGCGTTGAAGCTCATGTTAAGACCAATTTGATCTTGATCCAATTACTTTGTCAAATCACTCTAAATCTTATAACATTTGCTGTTGACTATTCCACCTGAAATTGAAATTTCAACAGGGTTTGTTATAATTAAGACAACAGGTATTGTAATTAATCGCTCTTGATCGATATTTGAATAATGTAAATCAAATTTTCGATGCTTTTTAGTGAATTATAGAGTCTATATTGAATAGCAAACGAAACGCAAACGTATTGAATTAAATGTTGATCGTATTAAAATGAAATCCTGACGATTCATTTTAATTTCGAAAGAAAAAGCTGAAACCTGACCAATCATATGCTTGCGAACGATTTCAGATTCAACTTAAAACGCTGTATAATCTATTTTCCATTTACCTATACAAGGAAACTCTATCATGAAATCAGTTCATTGGAATTTAACTCTTTCCTCCATATTTATTATAAGTGCCATTGGAAGCATTGAGCATTGATGCTTTTGAATACAGGCGTCCGTTTAAAGCTAAGTAAAATTCCTTTGAATACAGGTGTAAGTTTAAAGCTAGATAAAAGTAAAGCAGAAAGCCCCTTAAAGGGCTTTCTGCTTTACTTTCATCTTGCTTTAAACATTATTTTGCCTTAAACATTGTTTAATATACATACTTTTGCACTTTTTGCTATGGGGAAAAGGGCGAAGACCTAGGTGGTCATGGATATTATTGGATAGTCATGCATTTGTTACTTATGTTTTTGTTATTGTGCTAGAAAATTGTTTACGAAAGCGCTGCATGTGGTTGTTATTTGTTGTTTTGAAAGAGAAGAAGGTTGTTGTTTTTAGAGCATAATTGTGCAACAGGTAAACAACTCTTGCGAGATGTATCGAATAAGTAATATCCGGTTTGACTTGTCCGAGTTATTTTTTAGAACATAATAGTTATAATGGTAAATAGGTAAGCAAGGTAACATCGAATATATAATTGTACACTTTCCTACTTGAGATATGTATGATCTTCGTGCAGCATGATACAGATGCGCTAACTTCACTGATATTTATTCTTTCCCATTAAACGCATTTATATATACTAAAACTATTATTTCCATTGCTACTCAGATTAAAAAATAGGTTTAAATTTCCACAGTTTAGTGCATTGCGTTTGCGTTTAAACGGGAAATAAATATGTATTCTCTACTGTATACTGCGCAAAATAAATACAGCTATCAATGTCTCTTTCTGGCTGTAGGGAATGATTATCCCTTTTTAGCTCACCTGAGCCATAGGCTCAGGATGAGCTAGTGTGATCCCATTCCGTCCGTCGTCCGGTGTCCGGTGTCCGGCGTCCGTCCACATTTTCAAACAACATCTCCTCTGAAACCACTGACTCGATTTCAACCAAACTTTGTCAGAAGCATCAGTGACAAGGGGGAACGAAATCTTGTTCAAAGTTTTTGGCTAGAGTTATTCCCCTTGCTATTGGACCAGATTTTCTAACATGATCGTATAGACAACTTTTAATGCATAAGAACATCTTTAAAAATCTTCTCCTTAGAAACCAAAAGGCCAAGACCTTTGATATTTGGTACGTATCATAACTTTATGATCTTCTACTAAGATTGTTCAAATTTTGACCCTGGGGCCAAAAATGGCACCGCCCTGGGGCTTATCAGTTTTTCTTAGGAAAACCTTTGAAAATCTTCTTCTCTGAAACTGTATGGTCTAGATCATTAATATTTGACATGTAGCTCTGTCTTATGGTCATTTACCTAGATTGTTCAAATTATGACCCCTCGGACAAAATTGGCCCCACCCCGGGGCTTATCAGTTTTACATAGACTTATATAAAATGTTTAAAAATCTTCTTCTCTGAAACTGTAAGGCCCAGATCTTTAGCTTTGATTTGCCTTATGGTCGTCTACCAAGATTGTTCAAATTATGACCCCTGGGCTAAAAATGGCCCCGCCTTTGGGCTTATTAGTTTTTCATAGAAAAACCTTTGAAAATCTTCATCTCTGAAACTGTAAGGCCCAGATCATTTATATTTGAAATGTAGCTTTGCCCTATAGTCCTCTACCAATATTGTTCAAATTATGACCCCGGTCAAAATTGGCCCCGCCCCGGGGCTTATCAGTTTTACACAGACTTAGATAGGAAAACCTTTAAAAATCTTCTTCTATGAAACTGTAAGGCCCAGATCTTTAATAATTGTCACATAGCTTTGCCTTGTGATCCTCTACATAGATTGTTGAAATTATGAGCCCCTGGCCAAAATTGGCCCCGTCCTCGGGCTTATTAGTTTTTCATAGGAAAACCTTTAAAAATCTTCTTCTCTGAAACTGTAAGGCCAAGATCATTTATATTTGACCTGTAGCTTTTTCTTATGGTCCTCTACCAAGATTGTTCAAAGTATGACCCCTTGATCAAATTTGGCCCTGCCCAGGGGCTTATCCGTTTTATATTGACTTATATTGGAAAACCTTTAAAACTCTTTTTATAGCTATATATCACAATATTGTCTTGCCCAGTTAGCTTAGGTACTATGTTCTCAGGTGAGCGACTTGTGGGCCATGGCCCTCTTGTAAAGTTTTAGAATGTTTCAATCTAAAAATAACCCTGCAAAGTCAGAAGAAAACGCTAACAAATATATTATCAACGTATACAATGGAGAGGACAAAAATCTAACTTGCAAATGGTTTGAAGCTAGATCAGGCGCAGAATTACAAGTGAATCACATGTTTCCTTCGGTTCTTGCTTAAGCATTATGTTTCAGTAACCTTTATCCTGGCGTAATAATATCTGCTTTGAAACTGTCGTCTGCAAAATTTGTTCAATTTAGAGTAGTACACCTTTTTAAATTAACTCTTTCACTGCCAATGACACCAAAAGGCGACTTTGCAAACAGGCTTGTTCCTCTGATCAGGATTCAAACTGTTTGAAAATCGTATCAACATTTCGTCTGTAAAACAAGCCCTAAAACTGACATAAAAATATTGCAGACAACACTACCAAGGCAGACGATATTTTGGCGGTAAAAGGGTTTAATCCATTAATACCTGTTGTCTACAAAAGTGGACATAAGCTAGAAGTGTAGATCCAGAAGAGATTTCTTATATTGCAGCGTCAAATCAGAATCTGCACCACTTTCTAATTCATGGGAAGATACCTGCTGTATGGACAACACTGCAGTAAATTTAGATCACCTTGTTTATCTTTAACTCCTTCACTGCCATGACGTCATTTGCTTTAAGGAATTGTCGTCTGCTTTTATGTCTCAAAATTAATTTTTACATCCTTCACCTTAAGAAATATCAGGATTCAAACTCTTTGACACACAATTCAATATTTCTTCAGTCAAAATATCTAAGAGAGCCTGGTTTTCGGAAAATACACTGACTACTGAGCTCCCTCCCTACAATGTACAAAGGCCCACCAAACAACGATTCCTTCCTAAGGCTCCTTACAACAACGCCTGCCGCTGTTCCCCAAACAAGACAGTTATTTCAGACGCTTTCACTGTTGCAATATCGTCTGCTGCTTTTTCTCAAAATAACATTAAAAATGTTGATAGAATTTTTTTTAATGACGAGTGACAAACAGCTTGAATCCAGATCAGATGCCGCATTAAGCGGCGTCTGATCTTGATTCAAGTTGTGTGCAAATGTTAGCCAATTTCTCACCTTATAATAACTCCCTCCGAACAACGCACACATTCTTTGTCTCTAATTTGGTGTTATTACAGAGAAAAAGCAATGTACATGCGGAGCTCTTGATTTGCTAATTGGCTGCTGCCTGTTATAGTTCTAAATATATCTGTTAAGTGTGTACTATTTATGTTCTGCACAGATTTCTTTGTTAGATTTCGTATACGCTGTTTGGTTACTATAGCCATTAATTACCATAGTTACATCCTTTCTTAACCCTTAGCCCGCCAAATAAATTGTCGTCTGCTATATTTCTCGCCTGCTTCAAGTTTCAAAGTGCTTCAAAGTTGCTCAAAATTGCTGAAAATGTTGTCCGAGTGTCAAACAGCTTGGATCCGGATGAGACGCCGAGTTACTCGGCGTCTCATCCGGATCCAAGCTGTTTGCATATGGAGCTATAGTCGTGACTGGCAGGCTAAGGGTTAATGCCTCGTTTACCATTATCATGCTAAACCACTTGTCTGTTTAAAATATCATAAGCATAGCTAAAAATGTTTTAGTTCCCCGTTTGGATAAACTAAACATAAATCGAAGTGTCAAACTGTTTGATCCGACACCGTGATTCAAACCAGTTGTCTGTCTTACGAAAGTTGTACGACAGAAACGGACGTAAGTCAAACCTTTAAAATACACCTAAATACGTCTTAAAACGGCGATTCCAAAAAGATGCCACACGACATGTTTAGATGGAGTAATAAGTAATAATTAAGATTTGTAGAATCTGACTACCAACACTTTTAGTCGTACGATGTTTCGTAAGATTAGTCCCTCGGGCCCGTCTTACGGAATGTCGTACAAAAACACGGTCGTACGTCAAAACCCAAAATACATCTAATTTCTTATTTCTTCATCTAATCATGTTTTTTCACATATCTTTCGACGATTCCAAAGCAATGTCACAAGACAGGATTAGATGTAGACATAAATATTAATTTAGAATTATATAATCTGACTGACGACAATATTTGTAATTGTCCTCTGCTGTTTTTTCCCAAATCCAAATGTTAGGTAGTTTGCCTTTAGAAATATTGAAATGAATGTCATACAATGTGGACCCTTCTTACCGCGACGTCTAAGCAGGATCCAAACTGTTTGAAAATAATCTTTATGCTCGGGGTAAGGCAGAGAAGGGGTTAACCCAATTTTGTCTTACGTCACATAATACTGTTCAAAACTGTTTGTTACTCCGGTTTTAACCTTTCACTTTCAATGACGTCATAAAGCGCATTTGCAAACAGTTTTGATCCTGATCGGCGTCTGATTAAACTGGAAAGAATAACGTCCTCTCCAGAGTATGTGTTTGAGAAGTAGTGATAAGAAGGATTGTCCGTATTTTACTTCAAAGTGGCTACATTGTAATCGACATTCTATTTTGGGAAATATCATAGTCTGGTTATGAGCATTATACTATATTAACCCTTAGCCTGCCACTCACGACTATAGCTCCATATGCAAACAGCTTGGATCCGGATGAGACGCCGAGTAACTCGGCGTCTCATCCGGATCCAAGCTGTTTGACACTCGGACAACATTTTCAGCAATTTTGAGCAACTTTGAAGCACTTTGAAAATTGAAGCAGACGAGAAATATAGCAGACGACAATTTATTTGGCGGGCTAAGGGTTAATAACCCTGATTATAACCATTATATCTGTCAATCTAAAATAAGACACCGTACTCTTTTTTATGCGAAATGACCGATATTTCTATATTCTATGTTTGGTGCAATTTGTAGACCTACTCTTTTGCAAAAACCTTATATAACATATAAGCTAGTCTTCAAATACAATGTATGTTGAAGAAACTGCTTACATAAAACTGTTTAATATGTAATCAAAGATTTGCAATACAATATGATGAAATAAAATAAAATAGACATTTGACTTTGCAAATAATCAAAATAGATGTTCGGCTATATGAACCGGACTACATTTCTGATCCTATGGAAATACACATATTGACTTCTTGAACCTTGGTCACACATACACAAACGAAGCGCAAACGCAATACACTAATATGTAGAAAAAGACAATTGAAAATTCTAACGATCTGATTTAATCTGAGTGGCAAACAGTTTGGACCCTGATCAGACGCCGGGTTATCCGGCGTCTGATCCGGTTCCAAACTGTTTGCAACAGAAATAATAGGTAATGCGTAAACTCGTTTATTGGGAAAGAATAACGTTTTCTGCACTGAAATAAGATGTGAGCCTGTATGACCTGAACTATATTTTGTCGCTCGATAAAGATATACATGTATATATATCGGAAAAATTAAATAAAATGACTTCACATGCCTTTATATATAATTATTAATGTGATAGTCTATATAGTAACAAACATTACGGCTCTTTAGTGTTCAGATATATACACTTAATAATGCAAAATTAGATATACTTATCATTACTTAGGTACATTATCGACATATTTGACCCTATTATAGGTAATTGCATAGATAATAGCCAGTTAATTAGGTTACAAGCACTACAGAGATTGAGGACGACGCACCTAGGAACGACGAGGACGAAGGGTCACGACGGGTTACAGAACAGAACAGAACAGTATATCGTCCATATAATACAGCATTATCCCTCTTGAGCGACTATAGTCGCTGTTGAAGGGTTGCACCGTATATCATTCATATTTCTGTTCTTGTTTAACTGTTTTTCATATGTATGTATTAACGCCTCATCCTCATATTGCGACAGTATCCCTCTTGAGCGACTATAGTCGCTGTTGAGGGGTAGTACCGTATATCATTTATAGTTCCGTATGTTGAACTGTTTTCCCTATGTGCGTATTTACGCCTTATCCATATATTACTGTATTATCCCCCTTGAGCGACTTTTGTCGCTGTTGAGGGGTAGTACCGTATATCATTTCTATTTCAGTTCTTGTTCACTGTTTTTCCTATGTACATGCACTTATAAACGCCTCATTCTCAAATTACGACAATATCCCTCTTGAGCGACTATAGTCGCTGCTGAGGGGTAATACCGTATAACATCTGTACTATTATGTTACATGTATATTACTATCCCTCTTGAGCGACAATAAAATTATGCTTCAGTTGTGACTTCAAATTGTAGAACGAAAGTAATACAGAGGGCTTATGTAGGAGCTCTCTGTGTTTGCAGTGATCAGCGTTAAGCAGTTGCTTTTAATTTCCTAGTTCATTCTGATAGGTTGCGGTCGAGGGGTAGATCTGTATACATGTAGCACCCATAAATTATTTCCGTTGTGTCTCAATAATACGGTATGATCCTACTGGAGCGACACCGAAAGCAGGCCTCACATCGGCAAGTGGTCGTCCACTGTAGGACGATGTCAGTGTAGTACACTTCTTTTGAATCAAGTAACGACTCCCTGTTATACGAAAGTAATGCAGAAAGTTCCGGTAAGATCTGTCTGCGTTGCTGTTGTCTTGCAGTGTCACTGTGAGAAGCCACATGATCTGTTAACATTACAATTCATCCTAAATGATCGGTAGCTGCTGAGGCATATACTATGTGCATAGATGATTATATAAATTAAGAACGATGTGGTTTGGATACGTCCAGCCTCAGGTATTACACATCTTCCAGAATTCACCTATAGTAACTTAGTCGGACAACAGAGTCCATACAATGATATTGTCATGTATACTATATAATGAATCCATTGTATCATGTAACAAGAAACATGTATATGTTTACGTTACTTAATAAAATGTTTTGAATCTTGAATCAATCTTTATTACACGTAAACATTAAAGTTTCTGTTGTTTTACAATATACATGTTATCAAATTTTACTATCAGGACATTAACGATGGATGGACGTTGTTATCATTAACTATTATTTTCAAGTATTAATGCAATAATATATTAAATGTAAATTTTACTATTAATCAATAATATATTAAATGTAAAGTTACATATATTTACATTACAGAATACAGAGGAGAATACATTAGTTTTCTCCTCTAAACGTATTTGTGCTTAACTCTTTCCTCCCTGAAACTTTAAATGGACAATTCCAGTTTCGATATTTGTCTAGTCCATTTCTGGCTTTTAAGAGTTGTTTTTGTCAATTTTGGCATTACTGACAAACAGTGAAGACCCTGATCAGAGGGCTCCTTTCGGAGCCCTCTGATCTGGGCCTTCACTGTTTGCACAGGACAAGTGTATTATTCACATGTACACTGTTTGAAATGACGCCTATAGGCGGGACTAGGGTTCAAAGGGTTAATCTATAATTTCTGGACATTGCAAACTGTTTGAAGCCAGATCAGACGCCGGGTAACCTGGCGTCTGATCTGGCTCCAAATGTTTGCCATTCAGATTAATTTGAATATTCAGAAATGTCAAAATTTGGTCATTTTCTTTATTTCATTTCAATGCTGTTGCGTTTCGTTTGCGTTTAAACGTGAAAGAATACCATGTTCTCCACTGGTCATGTATTTGGCATCTCACGATTTAAACAATTTGCAATATTTAGTATAAAAGAGCCCTGTAGAGTGACGAACAATAACCTAGAAATCTAAAACTATTCCAGAGGTGCTTTCTATATTAGTGTCAGTCCGCTAATATCAACTAATGCTTTTCCCCTCTCACCGCCAATCTTAAACGTCTGTCGTTACCCTCTACCCCATAAATGCTCCGTTTTACGCCTCTTTTTAGTTCTACTACTGAAGGAAATAGTTTGAATGTATGCTGTAATGAATATGCATTATAAGAATAATATTCTATAGCCTGGCAAAAGTAGCTTAAAGCAGACTGAAAGTGTAGCAGAATGCGACTAAAGGCTCGTTCTGTTTTACTTTCAACCTGCTTTAAGTGGTCATCTGTCTTCAAAACTAGAACCAGGTTATGGGATAATGGGTTAGAACATCAACGCAGATCAACATTCTGTAAACATATGTCGTCAGCACTGGTTTTTGCAAAATTCATTATTTACAAGTTTCGACAGTTAAGGATCCTGATGAGATACACCTTTTACTGACTCAGCGTCTGATACAGTGGAGAAAACGTTATTCTTTCCCAATAAACGCGTTTACGCTAAAACTATTATTTTCACTGCAAACAATTTGGAGCCAGATCAGACGCCGGGTAACCCGGCGTCTGATCAGGCTCCAAACTGTTTGCCACCAAGATAAACATGAATTATCAGAATTGTCCAAAAGTTGTTCTTTTCTACGTTTTAGTGTTTTGCGTTTGCGTACGTTTGCGTTTAAACGGGAAAGAATAACAGATTCTCCACTGTATGATGATGAAAGGGTTAAACATAAACCAAATCAAGCATTCGATGTACTACAAAACCGTAAGTTCAGCGGCACTAGATATGCACATGATGTGTATTTGTTATCTACAGTGCCTCCTCTGTACAACGACCCTCCCAACAACGACTCCCTCCTTATAACGACATTTCCCCATTTACCTAAATAGGACATTTATGTCTAACGCTTTTAATTTTGCAATGTCGTCTGCTTAAAGTTCTCGTCTGTTGTTTTTCTCAAAGTTACAAAATGGACATTTTGACGGAAAAAAACTTAATGAGGAGTTACAACCAGCTTGAACCCAGATCAGACGCCGCGTTACGCGGTGTCTGATCTGGATTCAAGCTGTTTGCAAATGAAAGCACATTTCCCTCTCTATAACGACTCCCTCTGAACAACGTACACAATTGTTGTCTCCCATCGGGTGTCGTTGTAGCGAGGGAGCACTGTGGTACAAAACGGTAAGTTCAGCTGCACTAGATATGTACATGACGTGTTTGTTATCTAATATATTATTATATTTGGAGGCAATAAGGATTGTTTCGTAATGTGTGTTCCACGTGTCTCGACCAACCTCTGATTAACACTTAAAATGTCAATCTTAAACTGACTGACATTTTCAAACAATTTGGATCCAGATCAAACGCCGCAATACGCGGCGTTTGATCTGGATCCAAACTGTTTAATTCGTTAATGCTTTTAACAATTAATTGCCTAAAATTTATGTTGATGGCAAATATCTAGAAGTAGACGATGCTACAGTAGTGAACAGTTAAAAGTTCGCGTGAGATTGCTTCATGAAAATACATAAATAATTGCACTATTATGACGGATTTGATTGCATAGTTGGAATCCTAGCCACGACTACGAGTATACGTTTACAAATAGTATGTGTCTTTGAGTGCATTTGTTCTATCAACTCGTTCTATTTTCATAAAAGTACTTTTTTGTCATTAGAAACTTATGGAATGCAGATCGGGACATTCCAATTTGCAAAATACAAAAGTTTAAAACGGACATGCTCTTTGTACGAATTTATCGTATTTGCCAGCCTCAAATGACACAATGTCATTTGATATATACAAATGCTCAGAATGTAACCAAAGAATTTTATTCCCCCGATACTACTTTTAACTTTGATTCGTCAACGTTGCCGGGTAATCGGCAATCTTTCTTAAGTAAAATAGACCAGCATTGATGACAAAATGGCGATTAGCAGTTAGCAATTGGTAAGTTGCATATTCCGGCCTTCATAAAGCAATAAGCAACCGGCACAAAAGCAATTCGCATTTGAAAATTGGCACTATCGACCAACATTACGTACTGCCGAAAATGTATATATTCCATTGAAATGTTTAAAAATATTATTCATAAAGAATACAAAATATATTTTTGAATGAAATGAGTTTTCTTATGCTTTCCGGATCCCTAAATAGTAAATACAATACAGTGGATACATTTAGCCTCTAAAGGTACCTTTACAAGCATTCTCGAGTTTAGATAAACCAGAAAGACGACATGTTGACATTAAGCAAGTAGCCCATTAGCAATAATGAAACAACTGGTAAAAGCAATTAGCTATTGGCATGTCCTGATTCGCTTTCAATAGAAAAATAATAGAGCTCAGCGTTGACTTACTACAGTGGATAAGACGTGATTTTCGAATCACCAAAATACTGTACTACTACACCGACTGTAAATCAGTTTAGATAATCTAGACACACTTAGATCACCAATAGGTAGTGAAACATTTCCAAGTGTCATAAAAGCATTATCCCGAGCAGTCATATTGCTATAATGACGTAATTTTAAAAACGAAACTAGATTCTAAATGTCAAATAATCATTTCTAGTAAAGAAAAACTATTTCAAATTAAATATTATTTGAAAATTTGAATATGGTACCAGAGAAGTCTTTTCACAATACATTGATGTTGATTTTTTTTTATTTTAGTTGGATAGGCGTTTTTATCTGCGGATGAATAAAACCCAATTAACGCCTATGACGAAGAGCCTATGGCAAAAGTGAAAGTAAGACCGTTTGGATTTTCGTGTCATTTGTCATTTGGTGTATATGTGATAAATAGGATATCAAATTCGTGTGTTTTCAGTCGTGAATATATTAAACTCGTTGAATAAAATGATATGTTGCCCGCCAAATTCACGACTGAAAACACACTCATTCAATATCCTCTATTTACGAAACAATATTATTAAAAGACATTGTCAGATTATTTTTGTTTAAACAAAAGGTAATTTTCTACATTGTTTTGAATCGCGCTTACGTTTCGTTTGCGTTTGAATGGGTATAAATAACGTCTTCCACACTGTACGCATACCCTTGCTGAACCTTGTCACCATTGTAGGCAACTTATACAATGGAGAAGACGTAATTCTTACCCGTTTAAACGCATACGAAACGCAAACGTATTGCACTAAATGTAAAAAATTATAACTTTTTGTAATTGTTCACGATTTATTTAAATCTGATAACTTTTTGTAATTATTCACGATTTATTTAAATCTGAGATGCAATCAGAAGCTCTGGCTCCAAACTGTTTGCAATGGAAATATTAGTACTCACAGGGGGCCAACTAGGTATTACGTAGGAGCGTTTGTCTACGACAACATGTATTGGACTAGCTACGACAGTAAACATATTTTACATGTTCTGTCAAATGTCAACAGTGTTAAATATCATAAATCGTCCTTTTGTTCGTAAATGATAAGAAGTGACACACTGTTTATAGAATCAAGCCCCATCGTATGCAGTTTGTGGTTCCAATTGTCACTTTGTGATTGATTATATCTGATCTTACCATTTTATTAACCCGTTCAGTAATCAGCATAATATGTGTATGTATTGCTACGAAGATGTATCTGTGTGTATACGTTTCTAACAGAGGGTGTATTGGTATGCTCACGAAGTTTTCTTTTACTACATAACCAGCTGAAATGGAATACATGTATTTGGACATTTACGTTATTGACAGGAAACGTGTGTGTGTGTGTGTGTGTGTTGGGGGGGGGGGGGGGGGTTCGTGCCCCAGCCCCCAACAATTTTGCAATTAATGTTTACCAGGCAAATTCCTTTTTATTTGGTCTATAGATAAACGCCACGACTTATATAGGAAAACCCTTAAAAATCTTTTTATAGCTATATATATCACAATATTGTCTTGCCCAGTCAGCTTAGATACAATGTTCTCAGGTGAGCGACTTGTGAGCCATGGTCCTCTTGTCCTTCTTACGTTCCTGATTGAAGAGGAGGTTGTGACAGAGGGGTCATCTAATCTGGTACTTTTGTTATCTTAATGCCCATCAACGGATGCAACTTTTTACATTTTTATCTGTAGAACAGAGTTCACAATTGAACATCGTTGTTGGAAAACCATCATATTTAAAATATGCATATAGCCTAATGGGATAATACATGCATAGTACACACCGATTTGCACAAACGTACAGTATGTGGAATGTAACTTAATGATTAACGTTAATACTGCCGAGTGTTGACCATTGGAAGCAATACTGTACAGTTGTTGCTCCAAATAACACAGCTTCATTGTTGGCGTCTGCCTGTTTGTATGCCCCACATGTAGTACATATATACTTTGTCTAGCTAACTTCTCCTACACTTTTCAAGCTACAACCTTATAACTTGGCAGAGTGTTTGCACATATACAGTATAGATGTGCATGTGGACTTAAAGTCAAATTGGGGGAGGGAGGCATCATATTTGTCTTACAGAAAATATGCCTATCATCTTATTATACAGTAAAAACTCTCTAATACAACCATTAAAACAAAGGCTAATTGATTGTGAAAAGACAGTTGACAATTAACCTATGGCAAGGTAGTACTAAAACAAAAAACTCTTTTAGGAGCTTTCTGTTTTACCGTCACCTTGCTATATATATAAGAAATCACCTATCGTAAACATCTAACAATGCACACAATATTGTGGACGTAATAGAGATACTTTACTGTACTCTAGGCCAAGGTAACAGTTTAGTTTCAATTTAGGGGTCTGTGTTTGTTACCAGCAGGCGTTATCAGTATGTGAGCCTTTTACCATTTGTCAAAAAGTGTAGATATTGATTGACCTCAAATATTAAAAACTGGCAGCTGATCTGAAATGTTATTATTCTCAGATTCATGAGTCCCAGTTTCTTTTTGCATGGTTCAAATTGAAAAAATCAAAAACCTTTTCAAAATAAAGTTGTGTTTATTTCGTATACGTTTTCCGAGTGCTTTTATACTTGAACACTCGCATATACCGTAAAAAAGAATGCGTAGTACATGTATCGGTTTTCTATCATAAATCTTTACAAGACATACTTATAGTTTGCCGACTTTTTCATTTATTTATAAAAAATAATATGTCTCGACATTTTTTAAAATGATGCAGGCTACTGCAAGATATCTCCGTTTAAGCCATTATGTTCTGGAAACCATTTCCCCCCATAGCTTGTTCCTTATTTTAAAGACAGGTGGCCACTTAAAGCAGGTTGAGAGTAAAGCAGAATGCACCTTTAGTCGTTTGCTGCTTTGCTTTCAGTCTGCTTTAAGCTACCATTAACCAGGAAAATATCTTATGGTATATTACATACGTATGACTGTATAAAGTAGTATGTTTTTCTTCAATCATAGTGAGGAATAATTTGAAACTTGTTTGCCGGTGTCAGGATCAAAGTTCACAGTTTGCGTTTTCTCCGATATGGTTGCCGGTTACGTTGAAAGTCCGGTGTTTGTATCGGACACTGTCTTCTACTTAGTTGTCTCCCACGTGAATGAGACCTTTTCATCCTGGTGTACCGTAGTGCAGTGATAGACCGCCTACCTTGAACTTCTGAAAGGCAGTAGGAACAGAACAGCATGTTCGATGTCCTGAAATCAAACAAGAGACTTTGTAGCCAATCCAATACATGATTTTGTAGCGTAACCTATACATCTGAACTGTACCTCGTATAGAAACTTATACAGCTTCTGTGCAACACGTATACATACACAACGTTTACAAAAAAATGTTTTACGGTAGAATATAAGCATCATTGAAGTATTAAATGGACCTATTCAATAGTGAAAAGCTTTTTCTTCAACATGCATAGATTATTTCTTCAATGTTTTATTTCATAATACAAAATTTAAGCCACAAATGCATTTATAAATGAACAAAAGCTATCTGGCACATGTTAAATCACAGCAATGTATAGTATCGCCTTTTAACAGGCCTAAATGATCATGTAACCTATATAAGTGCATGTTAAATAATATATTTACACTTACCATTTGGGATTTTCAGCACTTTAGGGGCTAAAGCCCTCAATAATTCCATTTTTTCTTAGTACTTCAATGTTGTTTGTATACATGTTGTTGTAGCATATCCAATACATGTTGTCGTAGACAAACACTCCAACGTAATACCTAGTTAGCCCCCTGTGGTACTAGCGTTTACGCGTTTGTTTCAGAAAAAAACATCTTCGCCGCTGTAATCTAATTTCAGCCCGAATGACCACTCAGCCGACAATTTTACTCCTCTAACCATTTAGCCATCTCGCCTACAATTTTGAGCACTCTGTTCGGACCCGTTTTGTAGAAACGTTGCAAATTGTAGTAATTACTACAACGTGCGTTACTACACTTTGCGTTGAACCTTCACAACCCGTTTTGTAGTAACGTAGCATATTGTATTAATAACTACAATGTGGCAGTTAATTTTTAAAATACGGTAATATAATGCCGCAGGTAATGCCACTGACTCAGAAGCTGACGTTGATATCGACGAATGTGTCGACTACAGCGCAACTACATCGGCATTATATTTAATGAAAACGATGAGGCTGTCTACTCATGGTTGTATGTAGAACATTCTGTGTATATTATGATTAGGTATTCTTATCTCAGCCATCATGAAATAGCAGGAAATACTGCTAGTCACTGTTTTCACATATGTATTATACCAGATTTATAAAGCGCTCTTTTCACACACGTTCAAAAGAGCTTAAAACGTATAATAAATGAAACTGGTTCCGCTCAGCACCAAGTCAAATAAGGTGTATAGAGAACGTTCAGAATGTCATACACTTGATAGTATACTTATTCCTATCTCCAGTTATGGTCTAGTTCAACATTGAATTGATTAAAGAAGTCATCTAAGTAACGAAAATACAGTTATTTGTGTGTATTTCGTTTTTCTCCAACCCACCCATTCATCGATTTTGACGATATTTTTTCAGTTAAGGCTATCGATCGCAACAATTCTGTCTAAAATTTGTAAACATATTGTGAACATAACATTTAGAGCCTTGATGTTAGTGGGAGAGATAATGAATATATTTTCGTTAATATAGGTGTTTTTGCGATAAAAGTTCATGCGTGTTTCTAATTGCTCATTAATATGCTGATTAGCTAATTAGCTAAGAAACATACTAGACAAACAATTTGCTTTATTTAGACACCATTTGAAACTATCAATATTTAAGATTAAACAAAGATATAATACAGTAGTCTAACCTGTATTTAGTGTGTATTTTGGTCTTCCAAACCCATCCCCACCATCGCTTTGGGTGATATTTTGTCAGATAAAATTACCGATTGCGACATATTTTGGGTAAATTTGTAAATATATTGTGTACCAAACATTACAATCCTTTATGTTACTCACTGAGAGAGATATTGATCATATTTAGATTAAAATAGTTATATTTTAGGTGAAAATCAATGCATGTTTATGTGCATAATTATGCAAATTAGCTTATTGGCTGAACATTACATCACACAAAGGACACACTCATTTGCTTAGTTTAGGCACCATTTGGAATGACGTATATTACGATTTAGCAAAGATATAAACACTTTTGCAACAAACAGTGGAGAAAACGTTATTCTTTCCCAATAATCGCGTTTACCCTAAAACTATTATTTTCACTGCAAACTGTTTGCCACCAAGATAAAGATGAATTATCAGACTTGTCAAAAAGTTGTATTTTTCTACGTTTTAGTGTTTTGCGTTTGCGTACGTTTGCGTTTAAACGGGAAAGAATAACAGATTCTCCACTGTATACTGTCTAATCATGAGGATTGCCATGGAAACGATTACATTATGCGCTTACCCGGCGACGAATTCCATCCAACAACTAGATTTATTATTACAGTGTCTATGAAATTTCTTTTAATTCTTCGCAGAGATGATACTTTCTGTCAATTGAAAACATCTCATATGACAATAATTCAAAGTGGGAGTGTCTTTGGGCCTAGTATTATAAGCAATATATCGACATGCCTTATCTTGTTATTGCATGCTGTAGTTGTATTGGTGCTCATGTTGATTGCTACATACAGGTAGCTGAAGCTTCAATTGTCCGTTAATTGTTTTTGCAATATGAATATTATATGTCGCCACAAAAAGTATTTGTTTTGACCATGTAAATATCGGAAAAGTGTATATAAATATATGATTCAGAATTATATTACATTCAATAAGTTAACTACAAAACGGATGAGGATAGTTCGATGTAGAATTTCGTAGCCCAGGTACTAATAGTAGTTATATTTCGCAACGTAACTACACAACGAGGTACATTATTATACTGCAAAGTAAATTCCGTACTTTTCATTGGTCAACGAGCCCTAGACATAATCCCATGTACCCTGTGAGCTGACAGGGTACATGGAAATGCAGCTGTTTTCAATGGCTGACAGGTCCCTGAGTCTTGATTTGCAGAAAATAAGATGGCCGATTGCTCGACAGGTTTGAGTGCATTCAATCGTGCATCCTCCGTTTTAAGTCCATTTCGGCTAAGAACCAATCGGTGTTTCGATCTTTCAACAGTCGCATTATATCTGGGAAAGTTTGACGTCGAAGTATGCCGAGTATGCCCATTTTTCTTTTGAATAACAACCATCAGACGTGACGACATGACGTCATTCACGCTCAACGTTATCTGCTTTGACGCGATTTTGTTATAGTTTATTATGAGCGCTGTACACGACTAATTCCGAAATATTTCGTTTGAACAGTGAAAACTTTGCAGTATAATAAATTCGTTATACCTCAGCCGGGAAGAAATCCTCATGTACACTGTGAAGAAACTGTATAACTAATATTGTACACTACCAAATGTAATCAATTATGTGATGTATATTTTTCAAATGTACCCTCTTCCAACCTTATCATTCTCATTAACTCGCATAATGTCAATATGAAACAAAACCAAAATTGTTGCCGCTATTAGACACACTTGCATGCTTTATATACTTTACTTTTATTGACTGCCAACCATCTATGTAGTAATTACTATAGTGTGCAACATTACTTCAAAGCGGATCGCAAGTTTCAGTATAAATCATCATTTTACGTATTTCATATAAAAAAGCCGCACGTCGTAAAGAGCATTCTCGTACACTTATACTGTATCAATGTGAAGATTCACTCTAAATTTCGTTTCAATAGGACACCTATGACATGTTTTATAGAATTTTACTACATTTTGAAATTTCAATGTCAACCCACTGTGTAGTAATTACTACAACATTCAACGTTACTACAAAGCGGGTTGTGAGGATTCAGCGCAAAGTTTAGTAATTCACTTTGTAGTAACTACAATAGGACATTAATGACATATTTTATAAAACTTTATAACACTTTGAAATTTCGTTGTCAACCCATATTGTAATAATTACTACAATTCGCAAAGTTACTACAAAACGGGTCGCAAAGTCCGCTATAGCTCGTTTTTGGCGATATCTCCTCACAAAAGCCGTGTATCATTATTATCATTCTTGTACAATAGTATAGTATCAATTTGAAGATTTGTATAGTTGTAATATGACATCTATGACATGTTTTATGGAATTTTAACACACTTTGAAACTTCGCTGCAAACTAAAATTGTAGTAATATCTACAAAACTTGGTTCGCGATCAAGATAATTGTTAGAACTTTTTGGTTTGATATCAAATTTGTTGTCCCTAGAAACAGAACAAAGTTTGCTGATAGGTCAATCACTGTGGTTGGTCCAAAGTGGTGGAACTCTCTTCCAAAAGACTTAAAATCAATCTCAAATGAAAAAGATTTCAGAAGAAATCTCAAAACATATCTATTTGAAAATGTATATTAAGTAGAATATGAAGTGCTTTTAAAGACTGTATATAAACTGTATAGATCTATATAGACTTACTGTGTAAAGCGCAGATGAATATATTAAATAATATCTGCGCTATAGAAATGACATTGAATTGAATTTAATTGAATTTGTAAATACATTATGTGACAATTTTGAACTAAACAAACTATGGCCATAGTGGCAAATGGGCGACCCTGCTAAAGTGTTGTATATACATATAATTTCCGAGATATATAAACTATAGGACACACATATATATAGAGAAGTCTTGGTTATTTTATGCAAGTTGCATTTAGGTAGTTAACCTCATCAGTACAATTTCTAACATGTAATAATCCATATGTGTGTTATTTGCTACATGCATTTGATTTTAAAAGAAGTTGGTTTATTTTTAATCAAGAACGTATATACTTGCTTAGGAATGTTATTACATTTGACAACTTTACTACAAAAAAGGTCCGGATAGATTAACTCAAAGTGTAGTAACCAATAGTAAAGTATTTATTACAATTTGCAACGTTACTACAAAACGGGTCGCAAGGTTCACACAATTTACTCATTTTAGGAGATAGTTCCTCAAAAAGGCCGTCTATCGTAATCATATTTCTTTTACACTCGCAAACTATTAATATAAAGATTTACTCAAAATTTCGTTGCAAGTAGACACACATGTTGTTTTTAAGAACTTTTCTACACTTTGAAATACAACAATCAGCCCACTGTGTAGTAATTACTACCATATGCAACGTTACTACAAAACGGGTCGCACTATACATTTTTGAAGATAGCTCCTCATAAAGGCCGTGTATCCTTATAATCTTCCTTGTACATTCGTATAGTATCATTATTCAGATTTACTCAAAGTACATTCCAATAGGACACATATGACCTGTTTTACAGAAGTTAACTACACTTTGAAACTGAGACACCGACCCAAACTGTAGTAATAACTGCAAAATGTGTTACGTGTAACGTGGTCAAATTTTAGGTTGTAAATAATTCATGTCATAAGTTTACAAACGCATTGCAATAAGATGTACAAATTTACAACTTTTCGACAAGTCTAAGTGATACTTTTAATCTGAGTGGCAAACAGTTTGGAGCCTGATCAGACGCCGGGTTACTCCAAACTGTTTGCAATGGAATAATAGTTTTAGCATCAATGCGTTTATTAGAAAATAATAACATTTTCTCTACTGTAGGCCAGGTTGCAGCGTAATGCAGGATAAAAGTAATTCAGAAGGCTAGCTCTCCATTTCAGACCCGTCACTTGAATAAAACTACTTCAGGTTAAATACTATTTAATTTTTAAGGGCTCCTTAACCCATTACTCCATAAATACACATTTAACGCCTTTAATTTATCCTTCAACTTCAAGAATACGCGTAGGTCATGAATATGCACCATAAGAGAGTTTCTATATCATTACAGATGGTAGCCCAAAGCAGGCTGAAAATTAATCAGAATGCGTCTGAAGACGCATTCTGCTTTTCTTTCAGCATGCTTAAAGTGATGACTTGTCTTCGAAACTAAAACATGCTGTAGGATAAAGGGTTAATTCGGGAATCTGTCTATACTGAATATGTTTCAAGGTCCCGAGGGACTCGGCTCTCAGAGGTTTAAATGTACTTTACGTTGTTGATCTCAAGTTATCAATAAAGTATATATGACTCACTATCTAGGAATAATAGAGAATTGATTTTATATGACCTTCATACGTTTCAGAAGAAAGTGGAATATCATGTTATGTAGCAGTTTTATTAGACCACGTATTTCTATGGGAAACTCCTAGGGGAAAACACTTAATATCTACACCGCCAATGCATCTTCTGCTTTAAAGATGATATTAAGTGTTTTTTTAAGATTCAAATTTTAGGCATTTACACATTCAACCCTAGCACCGAGTATATTCGTCATTAAGAAGTAGTGATTTTTCCGATTCCCCGATGATGTACAGGAATGTTCTAGAGCAAGATATGCACTCTCAACGCAGCGGTTACAGTGGAGAATGTTATTCTTTCCCGTTTAAACGCAAACGTACGCAAACGCAAAACACTAAAACATAGAAAAGTACAACTTTTTGACAATTCTGATAATTCATCTTTATCTTGGTGGCAAACAGTTTGGAGCCTGATCAGACGCCGGGTTAATCGGCGTCTGATCTGGCTCCAAACTGTTTGCAGTGAAAATAATAGTTTTAGCGTAAACGTGTTTATTGGGAAAGAATAACAGATTCTCCACTGTAAGAATGAGAACATGTGAAGGGTCTGAGCCGGTAATTCTTTCACTGTCAATGACGCTTTAAAGCGCGTTACGCGGTGTCTGATCAGGTCAAAAACTGTTTTACACCCGTTTTGAAATTTCTTCAGTCATACTGCCTTATTTTAATTTTGAAACGACATTGCAGACAACAAAATTAAAGTAGATGACAATGAAGTGGTGAAAGGGTTACATTATCTCGAATAAATTGAGCATGGAAGGGTTAACAGTGCTCACTATTGGTCAAGATGACCGGCCCAATGATCAGGAGAGTGAATACACAATCTACTGAACGGTCATTCGGGCTGAAAGAGGACTATAACTTGGTCCTTTACTTTTCTATACTCTAGCAAATGGTAGCTCAAAGCTGGATGAAAATAAAGCAGATTGTGGCGCCCAGTCTTCACAACTACAAACATGATATCGGACAAAGGGTAATGCAGTTACGCTTAGCCGCGTTTTAACTTTGAAATACTGGTAAGTTAAACTAAAGCAAGTTCGAGATAATAAAGGTTCGTGTGTAAAGTCAAAATTTGTATTTATCTTGTTTTCCGTACAGTTATTTAAACTATGCAGATTATATAGAGGATAAATTTTTTTTTCAGCATAAGATAGAAATTTAATCCATTGAGTGAACATCAGACGTTATATTTTCACGAGTGGCGAAGCCACGAGTGAAAATATAACGTCTGATGCTCACTCAATGGATTAAATTTGATCTTATACTGAAAAAATACAATTTATTCTATTTATTTATGCTTTTAAGCCACTTTTTAAACGAAATTGTTCGACAATTGAGAAAGCGAAAGTAAATGATTTTACCCCGTGTTGAGCCCAACTTTATATCGAACACATTTTCGAAACAGTTTCCCGTACGATGACGTCACTTATCTATTGATTTGACGTCATCCGAATTACTTCGTTGCTCCCGAGTTTGGATTCGTGTTCTTCCGGTGAGTAGTTCGCGACCAATCGGACTGCCGGAATTTAACGATAAGACACGATTGACTAAGATTCTTGGGGAGTCCTACGGGGTAAATTCATAATACGGAAAAAAGGCTTGCCTTTTTTCCGTTCTTAAGTAATGCGTGATAAAATCAAAGGTATTCCAATTCTATTCAATCACTGACAGACTTTGAAAAGTGTTTGATTTGCGCGTGAATAATTTCCTCAAAACTAGGCAACTACAAAACATGGGGGCTGACATCTTGGATGATGACGTCACGGCTTTTACGAAGAGTTGTGCGTGACGTTTCGGGATTCCCGATTTCGGTGATATTTTTAAACCAGTTTAAGAATGAATAACCCACAACACTCACTTGTACTGATTCCTCCAAAATGACAAAATTTCAAACAGTTCAATTCATACCCTTTAACGCTAAAAATGAACGTTATTTGCAAAAAGCTACTTCTCAATCGAACCGATAAAAATAACGGATTTACCAACACGTCATCAATATAAATAATGACGTCATTATTGGTGGTCATATGACTTCCAAAAATAGTTTCAGATTGCATTATAATACAGGACTGCCATCTAATAACTTGGTTGAAATGAAAAAACCTAAGATTTCCAAATATGCATTTTTCAAGGGCGATTTTACGAATCGTACCTTTACCCAATAGCCGATTTCTAAGTTTGTTGGCATGTGACTACTTCAAGCAGACTGGAAGTAAAGCAGAATGCGCCTAATGGCGCATTCTGCTTTACTTTCAGCGTGCTTTAAGCTACCATAACCTGGGGAAATATCCAGAAATTTAGGAAAAATCCGGAGAAATGGCAGCCCTGATAATATAGATGTACGGAGGAGTTTTAACTTTTAACATTGTATATACTTATATATCTATTTGATTATTGGGTAACAACATATAGATCTTGTCCCAAACAATTTAGGTTTATAATAAAAGTTCGAGTCGGTTGTGTAATCCAGATCTCAGTCACGAGAGGCGTAGCCTCGAGTGTGATCTGGAATACACAACGAACTGATACAAGAGCGCTGATCACACACTGGAGATAGATCTATTCCGTTTCATTAGTACAAAGCCTAAATACATATTAAAAGCAATTGGTGATAATCCACTGCAGTGGATTACCAAGTGATAATCCACTGCTATTTCGTGGTAATCCACAGAAAAGCATAAATAAATAGAGGATAATTGTTTTTTTCAGTATAAGATAGAAATTTAATCCATTGAGTGAACATCAGACGTTATATTTTCACGAGTGGCGAAGCCACGAGTGAAAATATATCAGTCTGATGTTCACGAAATGGATTAAATTCGATCTTATACTGAAAAAATACAATTATTCTATTTATTTATGCTTTTATGCCACTTTTTAAACGAAATTGTTCGACAATTGAGAAAGCGAAAGTAAATGATTTACCCCGTGTTGAGCCCCAACTTTTATATCGAACATATTTTCGGAACAGTTTCCCGTACGATGACGTCACTTATTTATTGATTTGACGTCATCCGAATTACTTCGTTGCTCCCGAGTTTGGATTCGTGCTCTTCCGGTGAGTAGTTCGCGACCAATCGGACTGCCGGAATTTAACGATAAGACACGATTGACTACGATTCTTGGGGATCCCTACGGGGAAAATTCATAATAAAAGCGATTGGTGATAATCCACTGCTATTTCGTGGTAATCCACCGAAAAGCATAAATAAATAGGAATAATTTAATTTTGTTTGTTTTCATTACATTTGGTTAGCTGTGATTGGCTGTAATTTTTGTTTCATAACTCCATGAAAAAAATAAAATTTAGGCCACGCGTTGTCAGGACTACTTTCTCTTAGTCCAACTGCTCTCCACAAGCGTTGCATGAAGCAGGACGCCAAATGACGTCATTGACGTCGACGTTACCACAAAACAACGTCGCGTTTTGGCGGAAAATATATATGGCGAAGGGACTACATCCTAACTTTTAAAAGCTTTAAAAATGAACATTCACGTCGGATTCTCTATTTACATGTATCTACTTTCTTAAATTCTGTAGTGATATTAAACTATAAGGAATAATTCGAAATATTTATTGTATTCATGGAGGTATGAAAACAAAACTGGTCACACTTTTGTATGAAACCGCTTCGCGGTTTCATACAGTGTGACCAGGTTTATTTCATATCTGCATGAATACAATAAATATTCGAATTCTTCCTTAAATAAACCGCTTTTATGATGTGTGTGTGTGTGTGTGTGTGTTTTCTTTAATTCATAATGTTTTCCCAAGGACACTACGGGCTATAACACGGATGGTGTAATTGGAACAAAACTAAGGATATAATGGACATGATTATGACAATCTAGAAGGCCAAAGAAAATGTTTTATGAAAGTACATTGCGTGGACGGAAACAATCAAGAATAATGATTAATGAATAATGACATCGTGACATAGGTCTTGTTTCAATTCGTGAAGGAGAATCAAATTTCACAGGCAAACTTGTGTTAACCCTTTACCCCATAGCCTGTGTTTTGTTTTGAAGACAGATGATCACTTAAAGCAGGTTGAAAGTAAAGCAGAATGTGCCTTAATGCACATTCTGCATTACTTTCAGCCTGCTTTAAGCTACAATCTGCTAGGCTATATAAAACATATTTCTATTGGTACTTGTTCATTACTGGTACAGTATAAATTGGAACTATTTTTTCAGCGGAGGTTTAAACTAAATGTTCCAAAAATCGCTTCTATCGGGAAAAAGGGTTTATAAGATACGTACAGGAAATTCATGGTCTCTTGTGAGTTTTCTGTTATACCTCATGCCGTTTCAAAGAGTGACCGCTTAACCATTCAGCACTAGCGACTTAATTCGTATTTCTAGAATTAAATATTAGCCACGTTTTAATTATTCGACTTAAAAAGTTCAAGATATTGAAGTTTGTAGTTCCTCCTACTATGAATACGTCATTACTATCAACTAGTATCTCTTACATATGGTCTTGATTAATTGAAAAGTATATGAACCACGCAAACATCTTAACTCAATAAATATTTGCACCCAGATAACGGAGATGATTTTCAGGACAAACGTCACAAGGACTTAGATCTGATGGATAAAGCGTCATGATTGATTAGAAACTGTTTTTAATCTCTCAGAAACTTCAAAAGTGGCACATTTTAACCGCCGTGTTTTCATGGAACAACGTGGCTTACATTTAATTGTAGAAATACGAATAAATTTGAGTTAAGCGAGTTCGAGATATTAAAGTTCGACTATATATAAATATTCAGTAGGAGAAGGACGTAGATAGATTCAACGTGAGAACTTGGACGCAAATATCAAAAACGTGATTGCCTGGTGCGTGACAGTTACCAGTTTCGTAGTTACCTCGTTAAGTGAACATACTGTCGCCAGCCCTTTTCACATGCTTGAATCATTATCAGCTCTTCAATAGGTCACGTGTGTTTTCAGTTAATGGCATGGCTTCCTAATTTAGCATTTAACTATTTCCCTGTAATAATAAAGTCATGACCTGTTCAACTCGATTCTACGAACTCGTGTTAGTTCGATCATACCCATATTTCAAAGTTAAAACGTGGCTTAGCCACGTTTTAACTTTGAAATACGGGTATGTTCTACTTAAATGAGATCGACTTATCAAAATTCAACTTACGAAATACAAGTAAGATCGATTTAAGCGAGTTCGAAGTATCGAGTTTCGACTGTATTTACAGTCATATTTCGTGAGCTCACGTGTAAATCGAACCCCTTCACTGACTTATCCCGAATAAAATGGTTATTTGCAAACAGTTTGGACATAACGTGTCGTCTAATCAGGATCAAAACTGTTCGATTATTACGATATTTCAATTTATCTAAAATTAGAATTTAGAAACGAAGGACAATTGTTTAACCAATGACAATGGATGGCAATGATTTAAAACAATTCAGGTACATTTTATAATGAGTTATGACAGTTTATACAATGGTGTGACATTCGTTCTTTATGTTTCCAATGGTATTCAGAGGAGTTGTAATGAATTATTAGAGTGAAGCATTGGCTGAAATTGGTTGGTTCAAAGTATCACCCTAACTACCAGTTTACGACAGTTTCACGGAGTTTCCACCATATTAAGAGTTTATGATGAGTAAGGACAGTGAAACAATTTAAGGCAGTTCGTTGATATGTTCTCAAATATATTCAGATGATTTATGATGAGTTATTGGAGTGAAACATTGGCTAAAATTAGTTTAACTTGGTTCAAAGTATCACCCTCATTAAACGGAATTCCCACCATATTCAGGCGAGTTTATGATGAGTTAGGGGAGTGAACCAAGGGAGGGAAACTCGTTGGTGTTCCCAAAAATATTTAAATACGTTTTAAATGAGTTATTGGAGTGAAACATTGACTGAAAATTGATTCCAAATTGGTTCAAAGTATCACCCAAATTAGCCAGTTTACGCGGGTTTCACTGAATTTTCACCATATGAATTTATGATGAGTAAGGAGAGAGAACCACGGGAGAGAAACTTGTTGGTTACGTCCCCAAATGTATTCAGATGAGTTATTATGAATTATTAGAGTTAACCGTTGGATGGAAATTGGTTCAAATTTGGTGCAAAATACATGTTTCACACAATTGACTTTTTAAGATATTGGAGAATCATTTGAGTCAAAACCAATATTTGACTGGGGGACAGTATTTGTTATAGTTTTACCATGTACATAATTGGATGATTTTATGGCTTCGGTTTTGACGAAAACACGCCATCTGCTTTCTCAAACTTCCTTGAAATTAATTAACTGCCTACACAAATGTCGTTGTAATAAACAATCGAGCAACAAATGGTGAGACATAGGTGCCCTATCAGCCAAACACTAATAAAATATACTTCTTTCATTTTTTGAAATGTATATTTTCCAGTGCAAATACAAAAATATCAACCTACATCACAAGGTCTAAGGAACTACCTATATCTTTCAAAATAGCTCTGAAGATATTTTCATAAACAATGGAAATAGTATATTATTTTATCAAAAACACTGATTGATTACTTAGTAGTTTGTTAGTAAGTGTCTTCTTAATGCATGCACATATATCAAACAAAATTATGTTTTCTATTTGAAAAACAAAAAAACACAAAAGAAGTATACCTGGCTTGAAGTACGTTTTCATATCGTTTTTGTATTAAATATGTTAACTTATAGAGCTTTGTCAGCGACATAACAATATTTTTATTATATGCTTGTAAGGTTTATCGTAGGATTGCTCTTTGATAACGACATCTCAATGACGGGGAAATAAATGAGATACTAATTAAAAAGGACTGAGAAAATAGCCAAATGGTTAGACGGAGAGGAGAATGAAACAATGGAAGGAAATTTATTAATTATGTCCTCAAAGATATTCAGATTAATTATGGTGTCTGAAAAATGGTTCAAAATTAGTTCAATGTTATTTTCAAAGTACATGTAACACCCAAGTATATAGTCTGTTTAGATATTTGAGATTCATTGAAGTAAAAACATATTATTTCATGGGTATATTTGTTACAATACAGTTTTACCAGGTATAGTAATGGATAGATTTGTGGCTTCGGTTTTGACGCAAACGCGGCCTCTATTTTCAAGAACTGTTTGGAAATCAATGAACTGCCCACAAACATGTTATAATAAACAATCGAGCAACAATGGTTAGACGAGATGTTGTTGTTTGCTCCTTATTACATGTATACCGGCCCCTAAAAAGTCCGTTAACACATAATTATTTCGCCCTATACACATAGACGAACACTTTGGAAATATAGGACCGAAAATGGGGCTAATTATAAAATTCTCAAATCTTCCTTTTGTAAATAAATTTTACTGCGATTTGAAAAAAATGCACTCTTTAACTCTTTCGCTGCTTTAACTCTTTTACCGCCAAAATATCGCCTGCACTAATAGAAACGTCTGCACCATTTTCAAAATCAGAGTTCGGGCTGTTTTGACTGACGAAATGTCGATATCAGTGTCAAAAAGTTTGGATCCCGATCAGACACCGCGTGACGCGGTGTCTGATTAGTATCTAAACTGTTTGCAAAGTCGCCTGTTGGCGACTTTGGCAGTTAAAGAGTCAAGCAGTATGTATAACCAGCCGTATTTCACGATACGCTTATTGAACAATTCATCTTCTAGGAGAAATTCACTGCTAGTCATACACTTTGCGTGACTGAGTCACACAGGAAGCCGCTCAGTCTAACATTTTATAGCAAAAGATGATCTAAGTCGCTAGTCATTGCTATGAATGAATTGTTGTGCTTCTTGGAATTATTGTACAGTAGGACATTGTAAGGCCACTCGAGAGAAAGATGACGCATACAGTGGCGACGATGTTATTCTGTCCCGCCTAAACACAACCGAAACGTAAACGTATGCCAATAAAATGAAGAAAATGATTTTTTGTTTTAAATAATTCTAGTTGAAACAATATTTTATCCAAAGAAAAATATTGGATTACAGACAAAGCTTATATGAGTCCTCTCTTGATAATATAATTCTGAATGTTATTGTCTTAAGGGCAAACAGTTAAGAGATCCGGCAACGGATTTAACTGTTTTCCACTTACATAACTGTTTTTAAACCAAACTAGCTAAAATTCCAAACTTGAAATATCAAGACTGATGACGTTTTTGCAAGCTACTATTATTACCATTATTATTATTGAAACCAATTTAAAGTTCAGTTTCAGTTTATTTCTCTCTCAGTTCGTATTTACATACAAAACATGAGAACAGTCCCATACATGCAGTTAACAATTTGTACAAGCAGACGACACGAAAACGAATGTATTTATGTGTTGACGTGTTATGACGTCATAATGACTGCAAATGGCCTAAACGGGAAAAACAACGGTTCTCTCCTGTTGTTAAAAATACAATTGAGACACTGATAATTGCGTGATAAGCTGTCATATTAGTCGAATCGCAACAACGTCAAATTGTCCCTAATGATCACGAGGTGCTTAATGCTTTCATCGTCAATAGCGATAGCAACGTCATGATCAAATAAGTTAGATCCAGACTAGCAGCTAAATATCTGACAATATCAAAACTGTTTGACGCTCGTTTCAATATTCTGTTCAAAGTCCGAACTTCAACAGTCCAACTTTTGAAGAAATTTAAAAAACAATACAGACGGCAATTTATAGTCGGTGATAAAAATGGCGGTTAACTCTTTCCTCCCTGAAACTTTAAATGGACAATTCCAGTTTCGATTTAAGTCTAGTCCATTTCTGACTTTTAAGGGTTGTTTTTGTCAATGTTTTGCATTATGACAAACAGTGAAGACCCAGATCAGAGGGCTCCTTTCGGAGCCCTCTGATCTGGGCCTTCACTGTTTGCATAGGACAAGTGTACTATTCACATGTACACTGTTTGAAAAGCACGTCTACAGGCGGGACTAGGGTTCAAAGGGTTAAAGAGTTAGACATGCCAATTTGGCGAGGAAATAACTCTATTTGTAATTTGTCTCTAACATTAGCTCTAACCCTTTCGCTGCCAAGTTCTGTAACACTTACGTATGCAAACAGCTTGGATCCAGATCAGACGCCGCATAATGCGGCGTCTGATCTGGATCCAAACTGTTCAGCACTTACATAAATGCTCTGTAATTCAAACTGCCTTCAGTTGTTAACTTTGGAATTTAAAGCAGACGATAAATTTGCGAGCAGACGATGTCGAGGCAGTGACGGTGGTAGATGGGCGATGACGACATAATGACGATGAAAGGGTTAATCTACAGCGAAATGTCCAAACAAATTGACGTGGTCACGTTTTATTTCTGACGTGACTAGACACAGTTTACCTTGTCTGCAACAACACTAAATGTCTTTATCCCTTTCACTATCAATGTTTTCCAGAGGTTTTTACCCCTTCACTGTTTCATTGTCGTCTGCTTCAATTTTGTTGTCTTCAATATCGTTTTAAAAATAATTTTAAGGTAGTATGACTGACAAAATTTCGAATCGAGTGTCAAACAGTTTTGATCCTGATCAGACGCTGCGTTACACGGCGTCTGATTAGGATCCAAACTGTTAGCAAACGCGCTTTTAAGCGTCATTGAGAGTCAAAGGGTTATTATCGAATATTACCTTTTCATTGTCAATGACGCCCAAACGGCACAACTGCAAATAGTTTGGACCCTTTGGAACGTGGCATCTGATCAGGATCAAAACTACTTGATACTCGTTTTGACACTTTTTTTGTCATTCTGTCTCTTGAAAACTAACTTTGTTTGATTGATTTTAATTTGGCAATAGTGACATAAAATGGCAATACAAATGCATACAAATGTAATGTACTCTATGACAAATAATGCATACACATGAAATTGCACATGATATGCTCACCAATACCAAGGATTTAACAAAGAAGGGAAAATGTATTTTCCCCTCATGTCCATTGTGGTCTTCGATACTAGTGGCAGATCCATGAAAGTCATGCATTGATTACATAAACAAAATTATAATTTAATATTTAAACGATATTGCAGACAACATTATTGAAGCGGAAACGATATTGCAGGCAACATTATTGAAGCAGAAACGATATTGCAGACAACATTATTGAAGCAGAAACGATATTGCAGGCAACATTATTGAAGCAGAAACGATATTGCAGGCAACATTATTGAAGCAGAAACGATATTGCAGGCAACATTATTGAAGCAGAAACGATATTGCAGGCAACATTATTGAAGCAGAAACGATATTGCAGACAACATTATTGAAGCAGAAACGATATTGCAGGCAACATTATTGAAGCAGAAACGATATTGCAGGCAACATTATTGAAGCAGAAACGATATTGCAGGCAACATTATTGAAGCAGAAACGATATTGCAGGCAACATTATTGAAGCAGAAACGATATTGCAGGCAACATTATTGAAGCAGAAACGATATTGCAGGCAACATTATTGAAGCAGAAACGATATTGCAGGCAACATTATTGAAGCAGAAACGATATTGCAGGCAACATTATTGAAGCAGAAACGATATTGCAGACAACATTATTGAAGCAGAAACGATATTGCAGGCAACATTATTGAAGCAGAAACGATATTGCAGACAATATTATTGAAGCAGAAGCAATATGCCAGTGGCGAGATAAAAGCTTCTAGTTTTTATGGTAGGTGAGCATTTAAAACAGGTTGAAAGTAAAGGATCTTATAGATGTTTCCTCACTTAGTTTCGGTGATTGCACCTAGGCGGATAAAATCTTGTGCTTCACAAGCTTAGAGCAGCTGCAAAGAATCATTGAAGCGTTTAATGTGAGACCCGTTTCTTTTATTTGATGATTTGGTTTGAAAATCCCCTTGACTATGAGTTTGTCAGGGCATCTCTAGATAGGATAAGATGGCTTGCGATATTTTGCGCACAAGTTCGATGCGTTTACAGTTACTTTCAAGCCTACCGAGAACAATGGGACGGGGTTTCATCAAAGGACTGAGGAAATGTCTTTAATTCGCCGCCTGCTTTACCTTAAGCCTGTTTTAAGTTACACTCTGCTAGGATATAGAAAGCTGTTTGTTTTGGTACATGTTTAATGACTACACTGAGTGCAAAAAGAAACGCACATCGTGCTCAGGCGCAGATTAAGAAACCCTTTTTTTTTTAAGAAGACCATATCTCAAGATTTATTTAATTCTGCAACAAGTTCAGATAAAAAAACTCAAAAAACATTGTGCTGCCTTAAAACCATTTCCCTCTTAATGACGCCAAAAAGCGTTTGCAAACAGTTTTGATCCTGATCAGACGCCGCGTAACGAGGCGTCTGATCAGGATCAAAACTGTTTGACACTCGTATCGATTTGCTTTAAGTTTTTCTACATTAAATTTTACTTTGAAACGATCTTGCAAACAACAAAATTGAAGCAGACGACTATGAAACGGTGAAGGGGTAAAACCTCACGATTAATTTGGCAGCGAAAGAATTAACTACAGCTTGTTTAAAACATCGCACCGATTAGTACAGGTTGTGATGCTACTAATTCAATAATGATTTATCAACAATTCACAAATACGTTTCTTCTACATAAAAATAAATTTTGATAAAAAATGTGCGTTTCTTTTTGTGCTGAGTGTATATACATTGGAACAATTTTCTTCAGAGTCGGAATAAATGAATGGGTTAAACAGCATGGATATTCATAAATACATGCGACTTATTAATCCAACCCTTTGCCTGCTGATCGCAACTTCGCTGAATTTTGCAAGCAGCTCTGATCTAGATCAAAACTGTTTGATACTCATCTTTAAGTTCCGTTACGTTAAAATGTATGAAATTAAATGTACTGTTTTGCAGACGACAATTTCAAAGCATGCGATATCACAGCAGGACAAGAGTTAATGCAGAGAAAGTCCAATTATTCATTGTTCATACTCTGCATTACACAATTACATGTACATGTATCACAAATTGTTGAGTTAATCTTACATTAATCAATAGAATATTTACACTAAGTATTTTATACAAATGGTACTTGAAATTCAATTAAGGAAATATAAATTAATGCAGATAGCTCATTTCAGTGTTCCCTCTCCACAACAATTCTCATTGGTAGACAAAGAAAGTGTGTATTCAGTGTTCGGAGGAAGTTTTTATAGGGAGAGATACTGGCTTACATAAGCCATGAATCTTCTATATTTGGTGGTCGATTAATATAAGATTGACTATTTATTGATTCAACTCTTACTCAATGACCCCTGGAACTTCAGGTGGATAAGTCCTGTTTTCGAGTAAGGATCAATCCATGGATTATTGTCCTTACAATATATTTAAAAAACGACAGACATTGCAGATCCTGATCTAAGGGCTCCGTCAGGAGCCCTCTTGTTTTGGTCTACACTGTTTGTAAAGGAAATGGTTAATTTTCGTTTTGTAAAATGTATATAATACAAACGGAATATCACCACAGTGTGTGATCCGGGGTCTTGTATCAGTTCGAGTTGGTTGTGTAATCCAGATCTCACGAGAGGTGCAGCCTCGAGTGTGATCTGGATTACACAACCAACGAGAACTGATACAAGACCCCGGATCACACACTGTGGTGATGTTCCTTTTATTATATACCTAAACTGTTTGGGACTAGATCTAGATCTATATATTGTTCAACCGAATAATCACATATACGCATACATGTAGGCCTATATGTTAAATATCCTGAGTTCTATGCAAAACTATTCATGGAAGTCATGTGACCACCAATAAATTACGTCATTATTTTTTGTAAAACGAATCAATTTGTTCTCCATTGAATTTTGCAAATAACGGTCCTTTAAGCGTTTCAGAACACGAGTTGAACTGTTTTAAGCTTTATCCTTTGGAGGAAAACATTAGTAAAAGTGGGTGATGTGGGTTATTCACGCTGACCAATTCTTAGTTTCAACTTTTTTTAAAAATAGCGTCGGACCTGGAAATCCGAAACGTCACGCGCAACGCTTCTTTATATTAATAGATCGTGTACAACTTGTGTTGCATAAAAGCAGTGACGTCAACATTGTGTAGCATATATGCCATCTGATACGGACCATCTGATACGGAAAAAGATTGTATGGCCTGTATTCGCTTGATTTTAGAATAGGTATATAATAAACATATATACATGGAAAGGGGTCAGTACAGTATAATTCGATTATGTTTATTTGACACCACTCTCAGTTAATTGTGTATAAATGTTGTATTTTGGGCCGGAGGCCTATATTTGCGAATAAAACGTATTGTATTGTATTGTAGATGTTTCGCATAAACCTAACTACATGTATGTGGTCGCTTATTACAAGATTGCCTGTAAATTTCTGTACCTTTTGTGTATGCGTCTAATTGTAATGGTGGCTAAAAGCAAGACTTACTGTAGTATACGCAGAGCCTGTATACAAACGATAATAAAGACCCAACTATTTGAACAAAGACCTAATATAATTGTGCGTACATCGTTAATGCTGAGCCATCAACCCCTGACAAACATTAGCATCTCTATAACAGACATATCACAACTTCATTAACTCTTTCACTGCCGCGTGTTTTCGTCTTCTTTAACCCTGCCAACGTAACAATATCGTCTGCATTGAAAGTGTCGTCTGCAATATTGTTTTCAAGTTAGAATTATTGGACTTTTATTGAAGGAATATCGATACAAATGTCAAAAAGTTTGGATCCTGATCAGACGCCGCGTTACGCGGCGTCTGATCTGGATCCAAACTTTTTGCTAATTTTGGCTTCATTGGCAGTGGAGTAAGGAATCGATCAGTGGGTGCTGATTGCATTTCACAGCACGTAATTTCGTCTGTATAACAGTATCTACCTTCATTGAACAATTACTTGAGGATTTTTAACGAATTATTACGTTATGTCGTTTAGACTAATAGTGTTTGTTGCCATGGCAACAAATTCAATAAAGTCATTTGACGTACCGGATACCTAATGCGATTGCTATGAATGGCGTAAATTACAGAACAAGTATTATCGGTGGCCTATTTGTAATGTAGATCGAGAATTGAGTTATGCAAATTGTGACGCAATTCTATTGTTGATACTATAGTATAAACGACAACTCTATATAATAACCCTTTGGTTACCTTGGATACAAAACGTTGCTTAATGCAGGGTTAAAAGATGTGGTAAGCTATTACATGTATAGCTTTCTGAATAGCTTTTGCCCTGCAATACGCAATCGCCTGTCTTTAACTCGTTTGTGTCCACGAACCCATATAAGGGACAAAGTCAAACAGAATAGACCTCTGATCAGACGCCGTATTATGTGGCGTCTGATCAGAGTCTATACTGTTTGCTGATAGGTTTTTCAATATAAACAAAATGAAACTGAAAATTTAGATCAGGCACTCCTTAGGTGAAACATGGACTAATCCAATATGTAAGCATAGAATAACCGTCTGGGCGGCAATGGGTTAACCTTTTGAACCCTAGTCCCGCATATTGGCGTCTTTTGCAAACAGTGTACATTTGAATAGTACACTTGTCCTATGCAAACAGTGAAGACCCAGATCAGAGGGCTCCTAGGAGCCCTCTGATCAGGGTCTTCAATGTTTGTCATAATGCCAAACATTGACAAAAACAACCATTAAAAGTCAGAAATGGACTAGACTTAAATGGGAACTGGAATTATCCATTTAAAGTTTCAGGGAGGAAATAGTTAAAGATATGAGACGTGTCATGAGAAGATCTGCTTTATTGCACTGCAAACAGTGTAGATCAAGGCCAGCCGAAGACGCGGCGGCTGGTCTTGTTCTACACTATCTGACACGCAAGTGCGTCTAAAGCATTTTATGTAGCTGTATTATATACTGTATTTGGGAGTGTAGACCAAACTCAGATAGAGAGCATGGGATGACAACGTTGCTTGGTCTGTACAAAGTTGCAATTCAATAATGCACGTTTTGTCATGGCACAGCTCATGTCCATGCAATTTCAATTAGTAGGTGCTTTATAAGGATTTACAGTACAGTCATTACGTCTACACTGTACGTAATCAAACTTGTGTTATTTATGTAGTCACTATAGAGATATATTATCACTTCTTTTTTTACGTAAAGCACTCTATTGTTCAAAACTTTGCCTAAAGGGCGCACCTTTTCTTGATAGAGCTCTATGTATCTGTTTATATGACCGCCTAGCTAATTCCCCCTGAAACCTTATGAATGTACAGTGCTCCCTCCCTACAACGGCTCTATGAACAACAACCCTCTTTTTACAACGACTCTCCGAACAACGATTCCCTCCTTTCAACGATCCTTGTCGATGTTCCGAAAATAAAACATTTACATATAACGCTTTCACTGCAGCAACATTGTCTACTTAAAAATGTCGTCTATTGTTATTTCTCAAAGTAACGTACAGTAAAACCTCGCTATTACGACCACTAAAACGATGGCTAATTGATTGTTTAATAGAGAGGTGGTAGATTAAAGCAAGGTGACAGTGAAACAGAAAGCTCCTAAAGGAGCTTTCTGTTTCACTGTCACCTTGCTTAAAGCGGTCACCTATCGTAAACACCATAATAATTAACAACATTTAGTGGTCGTAATAGAGAGGTTTTACTGTATTTGACATTTTGATATAAGAAAAATAAAGACGCGTGGCAAACAGTATGAACACAGATCAGACCCCGCCATCTTTGATTTGATCGCATAATGCAAGATCAGCTGTGTAAGCTACAGTGGAGAAAACGTTATTCTTTCCCAATAAACGCGTTTACGCTAAAACTATTATTTGCAGTGCAAACAGTTTGGAGCCAGATCAGACGCCGGGTAACCCGGCGTCTGATCAGGCTTCAAACTGTTTGCCACCAAGATAAACAAGAAATATCCGAATTGTCCAAAAGTTGTTCTTTTCTAAGTTTTAGTGTTTTGCGTTTGCGTACGTTTGCGTTTAAACGGGAAAGAATAACAGATTCTCCACTGCAACAGGTGACAGAGATAATATCCAGGTCTACATTAACTATTCTAATACATATCCATAGTCAAAATTTTTTTTTTTTTTGGTTTCTTTTCTGTTTGATTGTTGTTATCTGTAACATGTGACATCTAATTTTGCCAATTATTTAATAAGTGTTGTTTATTTATGCTTTTCGGTGGATTACAACGAAAAAACAGTGGATGCTTAAACGCCGACAAATTTCAGTTCGCTTCTTAAAAAGACTGGGTCCACTTAAAGTAGGTTGAAAGTAAAGCAGAATGTGCCTTACCGCACATTGTGCTCTACTTTCAGCCTGCTTTAAACTAGCATCTGCTACAATGTAGAATATATTGTTTTATTCATGACTGTTTAATTAATTATTTCAGCAGTCTGTGAAGGGATTTTATTGTTACAATTTTATTGAGTTTGGTGTCAAAACCGTTATATCATATTTTATGAAGATCTCCGCTTACTACTCATTTGAAAGTCTATAACCTTTCCAGTGCACTAGCAGTCAGTGGACTAGTCATTGAATTACATATAATTGATTGGACGAAATAATCTCGTTTTGACCACTCAGATCAGTTATAGCCATTTAGCTAAATGAATTGTGATAAACGAGTGTGTCATTCTATTAGATTTGAACGGAATAACCTACACACAGCCCAACGTGCTTTAAGCGGCAAGAAAAACAAGGAATTATTTTGTTTCTCATACATGAACTGACAGCTTAAAACAATACAAAAGTAGAGCAGAAAACTCGTAAAGGAGCTCCCGTCTTTACTTATAAATGTCCTACTTTAAGCAGGCTTTTGCCTTGGGAAGCTCCGGGAAAAAACGGCCGATTGACACAATAACGCTTACCATGCTATCGGTGAATATAAGCGCCACAGCCATAACCTTTGCAAACAGTTTTGATCCTGATGAGACGCCACTATAAAGTGTTTGACACTCTGACACTGTTTTGAAACGAAATTTAGTGGAAAAAACTGTTTTTAAAACAGTTGCAGCCGACATTTTTGCAGACGAAAAAATTACTCTGCGTGCAAAGAGTTAAACAGTTTAATGATTCATTTCGATATAACGAAGGAATCAAATTGTCGAATTCAGACAAGAAAAAATTAAATCATTGCTTATTTGGTACTTATCTATAGTTATACTGTCGATGGCTGTTTGAAGCAAGAACAAACTTGAGAGATGACTTTATTTTCAAGACTAATATGATGTCCTCGCTATTTATTAAACTGAAACTTTGGTCAATTTGTGGCCCAAATATATACGACAATAGGTTAAAATAGTATATACATGTACCATTACATAAACCTTATATATGCAAAAAATGACTAAGTTAAAATGGCTGTAATTCTGTGGAATATTTAAGCAGTTAAACATCCTACCCACGTGCACACCTGTGGTATATATGCAAACACTCTGTGCAAACTTATAAGGTTATAGCTTTTTTAAATGTAGGAGGGGTTAGATGGACAAGTATGGACCGTATATGTAGACGGACAAACGAACGGACATTCTTATGAGACAGTATTTATGAGGCTAATCCTTATGCTTTCTGTTGCGTGGCTAGCCACTCAAGAGACAATTTCTTTTTGCTCTAACTTTAGAAGGAATGAGCTTGAGGCTTACCCTACCCCTAACCAGATGTCCACAACTGACCAGGTTAAAGTCGCAAGAAATGGCACGGTTATTGTCACAAGAGACTGCCAGGTTAATGGGTTTTTTTTCAATTATGCGGCTAAGAATTTTAGCCACATTAGTACCCTCTCGTAAGCACGGACGAACGGACTGACGGACGAACGGATCGAGGGACTGACAGACAGGGGTAAAATAGTCTGATCCAATTGATTGTCGAGGGGCATAAAACTACACACTGTGAACACACGCCGTTTGCCATTGTAGGAAACGAATAGTTTTTGACTGACACATCGATGCATGATTGGAAAGCATTTGGATTGAGTCTTAGATCGTTCATAAGCTTTTGATTAATCGGAATGGAGTAGAAAGCATGCCGATGGCTGTAACATCTTGATGGCATGGAACCCCTTATGATCTGGATCCAAGCTGTATGTATAATTTTGCCAAGTATACATGCAACGACAATCAAGCCAGATAAGGAGTCCATGATTGGTTAGTGCTTTCCATTAAAATATTGCATCAGTATTAGCCATTGTAGCAATTTAGCCCTTTCGGTGCCGAAGTCGCATAAAGTCGACATTGTAAATAGTTTGGATCCTGATCAGACGCTGCGCAACGCGGCGTTTGATCAGAATGCAAACGGTTTGACACTCGTATTAAAATTTCTTAAGCCATACAACATTTGATCTGACTTTGAAATGATGTTGCAGACCACAATAGTGAAGCAGACGACAATATAACGGTGAAGGGGTAAAATCGCAGTATTTTAGGATTGACCTGATCTGTCAACAACAGTAGTACAAAGTCATGTATTTACAGTGGAGAATCTGTTATTCTTTCCCGTTTAAACGCAAACGTACGCAAACGCAAAGCGCTAAAACGTAGAAAAGAACAACTTTTGGACAATTCTGATATTTCATGTTTATCTTGGTGGCAAACAGTTTGGGGCCTGATCAGACGCCGGGTTACCCGGCGTCTGATCTGACTCCAAACTGTTTGTAAAAGAAAAAATAGTTTTAGCGTAAACGCGTTTATCGGGAAAGAATAACAGATTCTCCACTGTACACGGTAGAGGTGTGGTCTTGGTCGTGCTCCATTACAGTTTACACGTGTATTTTCAGTTCAATATTTTATTATATCCGTGATTAAAACACGATGATGACGTCATTCTATTGTCCTCGCAGTACTGTCGTTTTCAATACTGGACGGGTATCAATAGTGTATTCCCGCTCACCGTACCGTATTTGTGCACGAGCAGTCCAATATTACTAATATTGGACTGCACGTGCATAAATACGGTACGGTAAGCAAGCTAATATTGTACTACACACTAATATTGTATTGGCTTGTGAGACACACAAAAATAAAGTAAAACCTCTCTATTTCGACCAATAAATTGTGTGTGAACTACAGTGGATATTTTTTAACGTTACTCTTTGCCAATAAACGCGTTTACGCTAAAACTAATATTTCCTTGCAAACAGTTTGAAGCCTGATCAGACGCCGGGTAACCCGGCGTCTGATCAGACCCTAAACTGTTTGCCACTCAGATTAAAAAACAATAATTAAAAATGTCAGAAAATGGTATTTTCCTACATTTGAGCGATTTCTGTTTGCGTTTCGTTTGCATTAAACGGGAAAGATTAACGTTTTCTGAGAAAACTTTTCTCCACTGTATATTGGAGAAGATCTTATTCTTTTCCGTTTAAACGTAAATGAAACGCCAACGCATTGCGTTAAAATGGAGAAAATGACAGCTTGTTGACAATTCTGACTACTTATTTAAATCTGAGCCAAGTCAGACGCCGGAAAACCCGGAATCTGGCCTGGTTCTGGAATTGGAAATAATAGTTTCAGCGTAAACGCGTGTATTTAAAAAAGAATAACGTATTCTCCACTGTACGTTTTAAGTATAAGACAGGTGACTGCTTAAAGTAAAGTAACATTAAAACTAAAAGCTCCTATAGGAGCTTTCTATTTTACTCTCATCTTGCTTTAAGCTGTCAACTGACTGTTATACAATCAGTTAGTCCTATTTATTTTAGTGGTCGTAATAGAGAGGGTTTACTGTATTTTAGCAGTGTCATGACAGAACCAGACTTACATGTATTGCGTTGCAAACAGAGTAGATTAAGACCAAATACCGCTTCAAAGACACGATGACTGTTCAATACACTTACAAGCATCTTCAACATTTTTAAGCAGTATTATATTATACAATATGTGGCAGTGTGTACCAAACTCAATTTCAGAGCCTAAGACGACAACGTTTTTCTAGAAAGACCCCGGAACGTTATCCTTTCACGTTCGTCATAGTGTGTTTTTTTTAACATTTTACATTTTTAGCGAAACCAGGGTTTATCGTTTTTACATCATTTTTCAGTAGCAAGTTTCGCAAGTTTTGACTGTTTTGCATTTACATGTACTATGGGATTTTAGCAAGTGAATTTGGACGATAGATTTATCACGTATCCTAATTATTTGGACTAGAGACGATAAAGTATTCGAATTGCTCGACACTGTTAACCTACATTGCGAATAGGAGCAAACTACATTGTATTTTGTACTTGTCATTAAACAGAAAAACAAACGTTCAACATTGCAAATCTTTGTCCCGGCTAACGTGGATATTCATATGAACAACATTTGCTGATCACATTGCCAACAGTGCAGACCAAGAATAGAACAAGCACTTAAACTTTCCCGAGCGGCATTTAAGCATGATCTACACTATTATCAAATTGGACATTTGTCCCACGTGTGACCCTGACAACGGTCGAAACCCTTATTCTACTAGAATCGACTACAACAGGCATTTATTGACAGTTTAGCTTCTCATCAGAAGCAACTACATCTGACAAGAACATGCTGTTCAACACTTTTCTGCTGTTTCTTTAAAACAAATTAAATAGGGCGTATAATTGCGTGAATGTTTATCATTTGTTATTTCGAATGGCCAACCAAGGTTGCTTTCACCACTAAAAAAAACACCAAAAATCAAAGTTATGAACGTGAAATGGTACAAATTGCAAAATAAAGGGTCTGTCTAGAAGGACCTCTGTTTCTTTTGTTTAAGAACTTATCAAAAGGTGAATATCTAAGCAGATGCCATTTTTTAAAGTAGACGGTATTTGAGCCTGAAAAGGGTTACGATTCTGACAAACCGTGCGACTGTGTAGGGTCTACACAGTTTGAGAAGCATAAATTGGGGTTCCCTATGTGGATATGCTTATTTCCGATTCAATAATATCCAATTCACTGTAAACTTGTCCACTATGTTAATATCCAGAAAATGTGAATACCTCGTCTACACGTTCCGACATTTTTATTGGTAATGAGTGCACAACACGCGGCAATACAATATTACCGAGGCGAAAGGCACGTGCAAATCAAGGTCCTCGTACACCACAGGGCTGATCACCCGTGTAAAGGATAAGGGGCCAATAGGCTTATATTTTAAACTTATGAATTTGATTTTATTTTAAGAAGAAAATATTAAACTATCACATATAGGTTTGAATATATAAACGTATGGCTTTCATTGAAATATTTGATGTTTTCAGAAACGTGTTTTAAGTAAGATATAAGCCTCAAACGATCCAGTATGTAAAATATTGTACAGTGTTCGGCGCTACGCGCCTCACACAGTACAATATTTTACATACTGGATCGTTATCGTCTTATATCCTATACATAGGTGTATGTGGGTCGGAGCCTTATAATACATGTTAAATATTTTATTCTAAATTATCAGCATAATCTATTATGTCTTGGATTTGTCTTAGGTTGTATCCTATATACATGTTGTGTATCTGTTTTGTATGTATCCAAATATATCGAACATAATATTTGTGTGTGTACAGTCGAAACTCGATACTTCGAACTCGTACCTATATTTCACAGCCAAAACGTGGCTTAGTCACGTTTTAACTTTGAAATACGAGTATGTTCGACTTAGGTGAAATCGATTTAGGCTAAATACTGGTAAGCCGATTTAATCGAGTTCCAAATATCGAGTTTCAACTGTATACTATACAAAAAAAGGAAAAAGAAAAAAAATGCTGAAAATAACATGTATAGATCTATGTCATACTGTGACTCTTGAAAGAAGGTATGTGATCCGCTAGACACAGGTGACAACTTAACCCTTTCCCCCATAGAAGCGACTTTTAGCGTATTTGATTAACTCCTCCGCTGAAGAAAATAGTTCCAGTTCATACACTCATGAACAATTACGATAACAAATATTTTCTATATCCTAGCAGATGGTTGTTTAAAGCAGGCTGGAAGTAAAGCAGAATGTGCCTTAAGGCACATTCTGCTTTACTTTCAACCTGCTTTAAGTGATCACCTGTATCTAATATTATAAACGGGTTATTGGGTAAAGGGTTGATACAGGATAAGAGTAAGGCAGAATGTTTTCTACTTTACCTTTGTACTGCATTAGGCTACCGATCCGTATTAAAGTCTGCCTTTATAAATTTCATCTGTGTCCGTTAACCCGTTCACTCTCAATGACGCTTTAAAACGCGTTTGCAAACAGTTTGGATCCTGATCAGACGCCGCGTCACACGGCGTCTGATCAGGTTCCAAACTGTTTGACACTCTTATCGATGTTTATTAAGAAATACAACCTTAAATCTAACTTTGAAAGGTGTCTTGCAGACAACAATACTGAAGCAGACGACACATAAGCGGTGCAGGGGTAAAACTATCCCGACTAATTTGAGCATGAAAGGGTTACACATGTTTGACATATTTTCCCCTTCCGTCATAATATTTATGTTTTCCGAATATCCTAAATGTTGTATAATGAGAAACATAAACATGTACATTCATCGAGACACCAACAGACGAGTCTGTCATTTTCAGCTAGTTTTCGTCTGATTTGAGTACAAAGAGAAAGAATGTGTGCACATGTCATTCAAGTCGCTATAAACCCATTACCTGATAGTCTATTTCTCGTATTGAAGATAGGTGACTACTTAAAGCAGGTTGAAAGTAAAGCAGAATGCGCATTAGGGCGCATTCTGCTTTACTTTCAGCCTGCTTTAAGCTATCATGTGCTAGAATATGTAAAATATTCTCTATAATATATATTCATGACTTATTAAATTGGAACTATTTTTTCTTCAGCGGAGTAATAAATCATATTCGCTAAAAGGCGCTTCTATAGGGGAAAGGGTTAAGTACAGAACGTCCTTCACAACAACGATTCCCTCCTTACAATTGACGCTTGTTGATGTTTTCCAAACAAGATATTTATGCCTAAGCCTTTCACTGCTGAAAAAACGTCTGCTTGAAATGGCGTCCGTTGTGTTTTTCAAAGTCACATATCGGTCATTTTGATAGGTAAAAGAACATAATGACCATTTACAATGACCAATGACAAACAGTTTGAATCTATATCAGACGCCGCGATACGCGGCGTCTGGTCTGGATTCAAGCTGTTTGCAAAAGTAAGCCAATGTCCCTCCCTAAAACGCGTATCACGGTGCCTTAAAACCCAACTCAATCAACCAACCTCCCTATAACAACTCCATCCGAACCTCACAGTCACACACAATCTTTGTCTCCCATTGGGTGTTGTTGTAGAGAGTGAGCACTGAAAATTAGGCCAAGCTTTCTCATGTTGCTTTACTTGTGTCCATCAAAAGCATGTGTACTCTACGAACAGATGTACAGTGCAAACAATTAGGAGCCAGATCAGACACCGGGTACATGTAACCCAATGTCTGATTATGCTCTAAAAAAAATCCACGCAAATATGCCACGATTGTCAAGCAATGTGATTACTAATTAGGCCCAATGCTGCTGGAATTTGATTCAATCTGTTAAGAGAAAAAGTCGCTATTTCAATATACATAGTCCCATTTACATTAACATCTTAAAAGTGTTTAAACACCAGGGGCCCGTTTTACTGAACAACTTACGCAAAATTTTATTTTTCGATCATAAACGTTTGCAAACAACAAATATAGCCAGATCAGAGGACGCGCTAAAAGCGCGTCCTCTGATCTGGATATTTGCTGTTTGTAGCAAGTGATAATAAAAAGTATAAATTCAAATTTAAGATTTTGACTTACGCAAAAAATTTTGCGTAAGTAGTTTAGTAAAACGGGCCCCAGTACGTTTGTGCAATTAATTGAATTGCGTTTGTGTTTAAAAAAAACAGGAAATAATTACGTCTTCTCCATTGTATATTGCAAGCAGTTTGGTGACAGGGCAAATTCAACCATGTTTATAATCATATAAAATGTAAACAAAAACCCACTTGAATTCTCAACTCACAACACCTGTCAAATTCTACGTCTAATCGGAAATAATAGCGGATGTTCTTCTTGCCACTTTATCTGCAATCGACATAATCAACAACAAATTACAGGGTCAAAATATATCGGATCAAAATAAATTATATAAGCAAAAGAATGTCATGAATGGTCAAATACATTGCACGAAATACGAGGGAAGCAGAAACTTGGAAGACGGAAGTATGAAGTGGGAAATTAGAATGTCACCACCGGTATTTCGTAGTCAACCTTTTGACTTACATTGACGTCACTCTACCGTTCTATGAGCAGATGCTACATTGGAGAAGACGTTACTATTTTCCGTTTAAACGCAAAATTTAAAAAATAACAACTTTTTGACATTTCTCACGATTTATTTAAAGCTGAGTGACAAACAGTTTGGGGCCTAATCAGACGCCGGGTTAACCGGCGTCTGATCTGGCTCCAAACTTTTTGCAATGGAAATAATAGTTTTTACGTAAACGCGTTTATTGAGAAGAATGACGTCTTCTCCACTGTACATAGACATTATTTCCAGTAGCCACCCTAGCGATTTATAATCCATAAAAAACATGCCAATGTCTAGTGCAGATACGAATATTTACTCTAGCTTAACTGTAAATGACAGCAACGGTTTTATTTACAAATACATAAAGGCATGTTCATAAACAGAAACAGTTATAATTGATACAGTTACAAAAATAACTCCCCATCCGCTCATTCCAGATACAGCATAGTTTTACAGACAAAGCCAGACAAAGAGCGAGAGAGAGAGAGAGAGAGAGAGCGAGAGAGAGAGAGAGAGAGACACACACAGAGAGAGACACAGAGAAAGAGAGACAGACATACAGGTGATGTACAGGGTGATTATGATATGATTGGTAAGAAGATTTTTTTACTCCATAGCCTGTTTATAGTCTTCCAGAACATAAAGACTGGCAGACAAATATACACACAGGGGCACACAGAGGCAGAGACGGATGGACAGAGACAGACCCTCAGATACCTTCCTAACTTGTCGTGGTTCGGGGGCTTATTTTCTGGTTATTAGACCGAGTGTATCCCCTCTCCCAAGAACTAAAAGGATAGTTAACGGCAGATCGGCGTTTTTATATCATATGTTACTTTGCAACGACTGATATTAGCCAAAATCATCTTCCTGAAATCAGCATCATCTCATCTGATCATTTCTAATCATTCATCGGCGCTATATGCTAGTTTGTGTCTCAGTGCCGTAAAACCCAACTCATCCATAGAGACATAGACAGGAGACAGGAGACTAACAGACAGGGGCAGACAGACAGAGACATAGACAGAGAGAGACTAAAACACAGACAGAAACACACACACAGAGAAAGAGTCAGATACACAGACACATACACAAAAAGATATGCAGAGATGGAGACAGACATACAGAGACAGAACAAGACAGATATACAGACATACAGACATATAGACATACAGAGAAAGACAGATAATTATAGAGAAACAAAGACAGAGACATAATTATATACAGAGAAAGAGTCAGACACAGACACAGACAGATAGACAGAGACAGACAGACAGTCAGACAGACAGACATACAGACAGACATACAGACAGACAGACAGAGAAAGACTGAGATATAGAGAGACAAAGACATAGACAAAGACACACATACAGAGAAAGAGGCAGAGATACAGACACAAACAGATATACAGAGACAGACAGACAGAGACAAAGGGTGACATACAGACAGAGAAAGACAGAAATATAAAGAGACAAATACATATATAGATAGATACACATATACAGAGAAAGAGTCAGATACACAGACCCAGACAGATAGACAAAGAAAAAGACAGAGACAAGGGGAGACAGTTAGACAGACATGCAGACAGAGAGAGACAGAGAGAGAAATACAGAGATATAGAGAGACAAAGACAGAGAGACACACACAGAGAAAGAGTCACATATACAGACACAGACACACACAGATATGCAGAGACAGACATACAGAGGCAGATGGAGACAGACAGACATACAGAGATAGAAAGAGAAATACTGAGATATAGAGATACACAGACGGGGACACACATACAGAGAAAGAGTCAGATACACAGACAGAGACAGATATACAGAGACAGAGAGACAGTGACAAACATACAGAGAGAGAGAGAGAGAGAGAGAGAGAGAGACATATACACACATACAAAGAAAGTGTCAGAGACACAGACACAGACAGACAGGCAGACAGACAGAGACAGAGGGAGAAAGACAGGGATATAGAGAGACATACGTACATACAGAGAAAGAGGGACGGACACAGACACAAACAGATATGCAGATACAGACAGACAGAGACAGAGGGAAACAGATAGACAAAGAGAAATTGACAGAGAAAGACTGAGATACAGAGATAAATACAGGAGAGACAGATAGAGATGCAGAGAGACATACAGATACATAGACAAACATACATAAAGGTAGAGACATAGATAGACAGATGGAGAGACACACAGAGAGACACAGATAGACATACAGACAGACAGACATATGGACAGACAGATGGACAGACATACAAATTGACAGACAGACAGAAAAACAGACATACATAGATACGTCGACAAGGAGAGAATATTCACATAGGTGCAGAATACAAGAGTTACACTGTGATATTGGTTTGTCTTTATTGGTTACAGGGCTGCCATAAATTGAAATGAAACATCCTAAGATTTCCAAATTTGCATTTTTCAAGTGCAATTTAACGAATCGTACCTTTACCCCATAGCCTTTTTCTTGTTTTGTTGACATACGACTACCTAAAGCAGGCTGTAAGTAAAGCAGAATGCGCTTTACAGCCTTCTTTAAGCTACTATGTACTGGGAAAGAATCCGGAGATTTAGGGAAAATCAGGAGAAATGGCAGCCCTGTGATTAGATTTGACAATAAAATCCTTTTTAATAATTCTGCAACAAATACGTTTAGACGTCCTTTAATATTTAAACAAACAAAATACATTTGATCGGGCAATACATAACTAAAAGCCGAAAATTATAACACTGTCGGTAAATTCAATTTGTGACATTACTGACGAAAATTCAAGATAATTACACATTTTGAAAGCTCCAATTGTGCTGTAAAGAAAAGTTAATGCTTTTATTCCACTGCGTTTTAGTTAAATTTATGATCGAATATCCTGTGAAATTGCAGTTTATGAGTCTGGTAATCGGGAAAATGACAGAATTCCCCTAAAGAATTTACACAGTGGAGAAGACTTTATTCTTTCCCATTTTAACGATTTTATAGAAATGTAGAAAATGATAGGTTTTTGAAATTAGATTGACATACTTTTGTATGCCTTCAGTCCATTCTTCGCGCCAACTTATAATAATAATAATAATGATAATAATAATGATAATAATAATAGTAAAACATCTGTAATAATAAGGACTTTATTCCAAGAGGAAATACACATTATGCACATACAGCGCTCCCTCTCTACAGCGAAACCCAATGGAAGGCACAAAATATGTGCGTTGTTCGGAGGGTATCGTTGATGGGAGGGAAATTGATTAACATATGCAAACAGCTTGATTCCAGATCAGACGCCGCATTACGCGGCGTCTGGTCTGGATTCAAGCTGTTTGCCACTCGTCATTATGGTTTTTTTCTGTCAAAATGTCCGATATGTAAATTTGAGAAAATTAGCAGACAACAATTTTAAGCAGACCATATAGCAGTTGTGAAAAGTTTGAACATACTTATATTGTTTAGGGAACATCGGCAATTGTCGTTGTAAGGAGGGAACCGTTGTTCGGAGGGACATTGTAGAGAGGGAGTACTGTATCTCAATAAATTGTTTTTGATGCTGGTGAGACGCGCAGAATTGCTCGGTATCTGAGCTGAATCCAAACTATTTTCCCCCTGATACAGTGGTAAATACGCTATTCCTACCCATTTACGCGTTAATCTATGCGTAAGAAACGCATTGTGAACGGTTAACGAACGCTTAACGAACTGTTAACGCTAAAAAACCGATTTTACCCGATTGGTGCTTCAGGTTTTCGTTTCACGCGGAGATTTCGAATCTTATCGACAGGCACTGACCACCGCCTGTATGCCACTCAGATATCGGGGGATTAACAGTGTATTGCCAATTAAAGATAGCAATGTTATCGGCGATACCACCTAGTGTTCTGTAATACACATGTCATAAATTGGGTGTGTAAACCGCTGAAGCTAAGGGGTCCGTCGGCTAAGTGATGACCCTTTCATCCGGGCTCTTTTAAACGCGTACATAAACGCGTAAAGAAACGTCTAGGAAAGCCGTTTAACGAAACGGATAATAAATGCATAGTGAACGGTTTACGAACGAGTAAGAAACGCGTAGAGTGGGTAGGAATAGCGTATTTACCACTGCGTCACCACTCGCCAGGAACAAATTGGTTTGAATCCCGACGGAACGCCGGGTTGCTCGACGTCTTATAAGGATAGAATCTTTCGGCATATATATAACAACCGGTCTCAAACCTTTCGGCTTGGATTCGGGTGTGATTCGAATTACTCGCACTCTACCAGGAATCAAAACTATGTATAAGTACAGCACTGCCTTTTTACAACGATACCCACTTAGAGGCAAACATTGTGTGCGTTGTTCGGAGGGAGTCGTTATAGGGAGGGAAATTGGATTACATTTGCAGACAGCTGGAATCCAGATCAGCCGCGCGTCTGATCCTGATTCAAGCTGTTTGTCACTCAGCATTAACTTTTTACCGCGAAAGTATTTTCATCACTGTTATCAAACTATTCGTAAAAGTTTCGATTCGCTATGTCAGGCTTGGATGCAGAATAAAGTGGCCCTTCCCTACAACGGCCCTCCCAACAACGATTCCCTCCTAACAACGTTTGCCACTGTTTCGTAAACAATACATTTTAGATTCCTAACTGTAGTTATGTAATGCCAAATTCTCTCGGTTTCAGTCTTAACCTTTCCTCCGGTTCGTATGTCTAGGATGAACACGGCAAATGTTCTATGTTTATACTTTGATCTATTTATTCTGATTGTGTGTGTGGTTTTTTTTGGGTTTTTTGTTGTTGTAAATTTTAATGTGTTACGCGGGCTTCATTACCAAATGTGTTCCCTCTTTAAATTAAGTTTTTTATTATTATTACTATTACTATTATTAGTTTTATTCAATTTGAGCAACAAACAATTTGGAGCCTGATCAGACGTCCGAAGTGACCTCAAATTGTTTGAAAACGACATGCAGTTTTTAGCATAAACGCATTTACCTGGAAAGAAAAGCATCTTCCCCATTGTACCATTCTTTATGTTTTATTTGAACTACAGTGGAGAATCTGTTATTCTTTCCCGTTTAAACGCAAACGTACGCAAACGCAAAACACTAAAACGTAGAAAAGTACAACTTTTGGACAATTCTGATAATTCATGTTTATCTTGGTGGCAAACAGTTTGAAGCCTGATCAGACGCCGGGTTACCCGGCGTCTGATCTGGCTCCAAACTGTTTGCAGTGAAAATAATAGTTTGAGCGTAAACGCGTTTATTGGGAAAGAATAACAGATTCTCCACTGAACACATTCAACCCTGTCGACGAGTATTCTCGTCATTAACAAATAATGTCTGTGTAAAGAATACATTTGTTGAAGAGCAATTAGGATAGCGTTCATCATGTCTGATCCAGGGGCCCGTTTTACTAAACATCTTACGCAAAAATTTTGCGTAAGTCAAAATTTTAAATTTTAATTTATACTTTTTATTATCACTTGCTACAAACAGCAAATAGCCAGATCAGAGGACGCGCTTTAAGCGCGTCCTCTGATCTGGCTATTTGCGGTTTGAAAACGTGTATGATCGATAAATAAGAGTAAAACGATTTTAACTTACGCAAATATTTTGCGTAAGTAGTTTAGTAAAACGGGCCCCAGGGCTCCAGATAAGAAGGAGTAAACTGAACAAATTCAACATTTTCTCACTCACACAGTACCAAATCCTACGGTGTTACTACTTATTAGAATCGTTTCTTTGAGACGAGTCTAATGTGTAGTGACACCATAGGATTTAATGCAGATATAAAGATTTTAGTTTTTGAATACCCCCTTATCTTGAGCTCTGCTGATCATATATTGGTACGAACATTATACTCCGCTTCTCCACACACCATCCCCTCCTAAAGCTAAACAAGACAATTGAATGCAAAACAAATATAGAAAAAGGTTTCTTGCATATGTTTTACATATAAATATGATGTTTAGTCACGTGTAACAAACAGTTTAGATTCTTATTAGATTCAGTATACATCTGATATATTTCTAACAATCGTCGTGCACAGTTATAACGCAAACAAAAAGCATACGCATTACAATAAAATGTAGAAAATGTTTGACAGTTCTGAGTATTAAGTTTAATATAAGTGGCAAACAGTTCGGATTGTCCGGCGTCTGATCAGGCTCCAAACTGTTTTCAATTTAGAAATAATAGTTTTAGCGTTAACGCGTTTATCGGGAAGAATAACGTCTTCTTCACTGTAGGGTTCCTTGTGCTACAGCCCAACATGTACAGTGGAGAATCTGTAATTCTTTCCCAATAAACGCGTTTACGCTAAAACTATTATTTGCAGTGCAAACAGTTTGGAGCCAGATCAGACGCCAGGTAACCCGGCGTCTGATCAGGCTCCAAACTGTTTGCCACCAAGATAAACAAGAATTATCAGAATTGTCCAAAAGTTGTTCTTTTCTACGTTTTAGTGCTTTGCGTTTGCGTACGTTTGCGTTTAAACGGGAAAGAATAACAGATTCTCCACTGTAGGTATTCAGAAGACGTTACACTTAACCTAATAAATTTGTTTGTGCTGGAAGAATAACATGCAGTGGAGAAGACGTTATTCTTTCCCAATAAATGCTTTTACACTGAAACTACCATTTCCATTGCAAACAGTTTTGAGCCTAATCAGACACCAGTCTCAAAACTGTTTGCCATTCACACTAAAGTAAATATTCAGAATTGTCAAAAATGTTTCATTCTCTACATTTTTAATTCGACATTTTCGAAAAGTCGAGATATTGTCGTCACCCTGTCGTCTGCGTCTGCGTCGGTTAAGTTTTTACAAGACTAACGCTTTCTACAGTCTATCGTCGTCTTTGAAAACAGCTTGGAACTTGGTTTAGCGCCGAGAGATTATGCACCTGATCAAGTTCAAAGCTGTCTGCTTGTTTAAACGGGAAAGAATAACATTTTCTCCGCTGTAGCCATTGTCGTTCAGGGTTCAAGGGTTAATTGAAATACCGATCAATATGGATTGAGGCAGGATATATGGGTTGTTGATCCCCCTTCCCCTGAAAACAATCCCGTATTTCCTACGGCTTCGGAAATCCGGATAACAAATGGCATTACCAGTCTGAATACATGTAGGAATGTAATTTACACTCACTTTGTTTACATCACTTTCGGCGTTATTGTTCACAACATGGTTAATATAAGTGCGAGGTGCATGGTTGCCCAAGTATTCACGTTGAGCCCGACACCCTATCGCCCATTCCACCACCTTGAAATAGCTACATATACAGTGTGTATAAGACGTTATTCTTTTCCGTTTTATCGCAAACGAAACGCAAATGCAGTGCACTCAAACGTAGCTAATGACAACATTTAGACAATTCTGACCATTTATGTTAAGCTGAGTGGCAAACAGTTCGGAGTCTGATCAGACGCCGGTTTACTATGAGAAACATGTGTAAATTCGTTTGAAGCTATAGATAGTGCGACTGTGGTTTGATTTTAAATACTCATTCAGGAAAATGTCGACATAAGGTTTGAAAGATGGACACTGCTGTCGTAAAAGAAAAAAAAGTGAGACGTCACAGAATAGTGTTTAAGATGGTTATGGTGTATATTTAGTAATTTAAAAGTTTTATTTTGTGTTCATTTCTATTTTATAAATTTTAGCATCTGAACCTCAATATATCCGCATCAGGTTTTGGATGCTTTTAAAGCTATATTTTCGCTTCCTTTAATAGTATCGTCTGCAAGATATTTTCAAAGTAAGATATAAGGCAGTTAAGAAATATTGTCAAACATTTGGGATCTTGATCCGAACTGTTTGCAAAGTCGACTTTATGCGACTTCGGAAAGGATTGTAATAATTTTCTTTCATTGTTTTAGGCAATCTTGCTGTTTTATCCTTAACTCGCTACCATGAATGACAAACATATCAAAAGCTGTGTAGATTGGTCTAATTTTCTTCATATTGATGGCAATTGTCTGTCAAATAATCCAATGGTATTTGTTACCATAGGAACAAATTCAATCAAAAGTAAAACCTTACCAGTTAAACATTAGCGAACATGTTATTCAGTCCCGATTTTAAAAAGCAAACAAAACATAAACGCAATGCACTAAAATGTAAAAACTTACAATATTTACAATTTTTCTACCTTTTTGTTTTAGCCTGAGTGGCAAATAGTTTGGAGTTTGATCTGACACCGGACTAACCGGTTTCTAATCAGGCACCAAACTGTTTGCAATGGAAATGGTAGTGCTAGCGTACACCAGTGATGAATTCAGTAAGGAAATCGATGACCGTCGATAGCCATCAATTGCGAGTTGGCTACCGGTCTCAAATACAGTGGAGAAAACGTTATTCTTCCCTTCAAACGAAACGCATTGCCATGAAATATAGAAAATGACAACTTTTTAACAATTATGACTACCAGTTTTAATCTGAGTGGCAAACAGTTTGGAGCCTGATCAGACGCCGGGTTACCCGGCGTCTGATCTGGCTCCAAACGGTTTGCAATGAAAATAATAGTTTAAGAGTAAATAAACCGTTACCTCTACTGTACTCTGCACACTGCACACGGGGCACAATCTGCTAACCTAAACAGCAAACAGTGGTAACTGAACACGCTACAGGTTTTTGGGAAAGAATAACGTTTTCTTCACCGTATACATTGTAATAAAAAACTGATTACATGGTATGATGCATACAATGCATTTGAACGATGACATACATGTCTTTTCGTTTGGAAACTGAATTAAACCATTCACTTCATCAATTCCAAACAATTATCATCTGCTTTCGTTTTTTAAATTTACATTTTTATGCGTTTTACACTAAAAAACATTGACATGATGGTCAAACAATTTGGATCCTGATCTGTCGCCGCAGTACAATTTTGATTTATTTCCGCACCGAAGTAAATAATTCTCATTTATACAGTCACAAATATGCTTCATTAGAGGTATGTTTTATACACAGGCTAGAGTCTTCTTTCGTATTTATTTAACCCTTTACCCCATAGAAGCGCCTTTTAGCGAATATGATATATTCCTCCGCTGAAGAAAATAGTTCCAATTTTATCAGTCATGAATATATATTACAGGGAATAGTTTCTATATTCTAGAACATAATAGCTTAAAGCAGGCTGAAAGTAAAGCAGAATGCGCCTTAGGGCGCATTCTGCTTTACTTTCAACCTGCTTTAAGTAGTCACCTATCTTCAATATTATAACTAGGCTATCAGGTAAAGGGTTAAAGAAAGGCAGAATGCGCCTTGAGGGTGTTTTGCCTTACTTTCGGACTGCTTCAAGCAACCACCATTATTCGATGATAACAAACTATGAGAGAAGCAATATTCAATTTATTGTGCTAACTCTTATCATGCTAAACTGTCGTCTGTTTCAAATATATCGTCTTTTAAAATCTAAAAATATGGTTCCATACTTTTGAAACAGAAAAATAACCTGAATACTAGTACAGTGGAGAATCTGTTATTCTTTCCCGTTTAAACGCAAACGTACGCAAACGCAAAACACTAAAACGCAGAAAAGTACAACTTTTTGACAATTCTGATAATTCATCTTTATCTTGGTGGCAAACAGTTTGGAGCCTGATCAGACGCCGGGTTACCCGGCGTCTGATCTGGCTCCAAACTGTTTGCAGTGAAACTAATCGTTTTAGCGTAAACGCGTTTATTGGGAAAGACTAACGTTTTCTCCACTGTAACAAACAGTTCTGATCGGGATCAAAACTGTTTGAAACTGTTAGGAAGGTCTAGCATATCATGATAAGGTCTAATGTTCGAACATTACCATTTATATTAAAAGTGTACTTTTTTCCAGCAATATATAACACTTTTATTTTTCTCACACATGTTTCAGATAAAAGCACATGTTTAATCTTATGTATTGAAAGGTATCAAGCGCTCTTCGACATTTAGAAAAAGCTTAAATTTAACTCATCTGACAGCTCAGCTCACACAAAGTAAAGACCAACATTAATGTTTTGTTACCTCGAATATGAACTTTAATCATAAACAATATTGTAAAATACTTATATATTCTATATTTGAAGCACATCCATTACCACAAGGGCCTGAAATGTATTCAGCACGTCCGATGCGACAAGTTACGTTATCTTTACAAGTATCTCTCCTGGACACAAATATTTAAGAAATCTGGAATCTACTAAAATATAATAAAAAATTGACCTAAATGATAATACACATAACTATTATAGTTTGTTCATATGAATGCTTGTTCAAAGTATATTTCTTGTTCCTCATGTATTCATCTAGAGTCGTTAAATGAGCGTTATAAAGAATTTGTATTGGAATGTTTTGTACTGGAAACAAAATGTGTGAAATTCGATCATATCAAACAATAAAAAGAAATAATACAATGACGTCATTTAATGGCGTCAATTTGAGATTTATAATTGGATTTGCATTCATGATATGTCATCTATAAGTATAGGTTAGACCATGGTTGCAAGCGAATAAACGATATAGTTCGAGGGGGCGTAGCCCCCTAGAACTATGTCGTTTATTCGCGCGCAAACATGGTCTAACCTATTTAGCACTGGCTTGGGCTCGAGGAAAACAAGAAAACCATTCGTTTCTGATTTCTGTTTTAGACGAAAAAGTCATTTTGTTTGTAATGTTTTACTAAAATTGAAAGGTTATTTCAAATGATAAGTTTGAGACATTAAGCATGCTTTAACACCAACATAAATAACGCTTATTGAAGCTCTATATGTAAGCACAATTCATTAGTAATTGTCTTTAAAGGGACTCGCAACCGGATGGTGTACTTGTCAAAATAAAATAAAATACTCAAATAAAAGCAAATTTGAGTTACACGGATAGTTCCGTGGTCCATTGGTCTAAGCGGTTTCCCCTATTTTGCCTTCTGTCCGCCAATGCCGGGCCCCGGGTTCGAATCCCACCAGAGACCAATATTTTTTTTTTATTGAAATACATTCTTTTTAAACAGAATTTCTTATCCTGAACTAATTCTTTACCATTTATATAAGCGTTTGACACATATTTACAAATTACTATTTTTAATGCACCATCTGGTTGCGAGTCGCTTTAAAGTCTAGGTCTCACTGTACATAATAAAACGTCACGAAGCGTGTGCAGTTCACCTCTGACCTCAGCTGTTTTTAGAATTGTGACGTCAAATTGCCTTGAGATGACGGAATCGAGGAATAAGTGAACAGTTTGTTAGTTATTCCGTGGTTTGTTGAAATAAACGATATATTCACAGGTTTTTAAGGCATCTGATTGGCCGAGAGCTCCAAGCCATGTGCTAACATACTTTATAGAGTATTGATGCGGCATTGGTGAGTTCTTACTGTGATAAATGGTTGCTGATTGTCTTTCTTATTGATATTATTATTGCATGGTACAGTGGAGAATACGTTAATCTTTCCCGTTTAAACGCAACAAAACGCAAACGCAAAACACTAAAACGTAGAAAATTGCAATATTTTGACAATTCTGATAAATCATATTTATCTTGGTGGCACACAGTTTGGAGCTTGATCAGACGCCGGGTTACCCGGCGTCTGATCTGGCTCCAAACTGTTTGTAATAGAAATAATAGTTTTAGCATAAACGCGTTTATTGGGGAAAGAATAACGTTTTCTCCACTGTATGCAATAAAGACACATGGTCGTCACATCATGTTCTAGGACCTTGTACCTGTTCTCTTGTAACCCCTTCACTGCCTTTCCTCAAGTAAAGTGGCAAATTGTCAACTAGTTTGATCCTGATTCTCATTTCAATATTTCCTTAACTCTAGACTTGCTAAATAACAGCAGAGGACACTCGTTTAAAATTGATGACGTCATGTCAGTGAAGGTGTTTAAACCCTTTCGCTCTCAATGACGCTTAAAAGTGCGTATGCAAACAGTTTGGATCCTAAACAGACGCCGCGTAACGCGGCGTCTGATCAGGATTCAAACTGTTTGACACTCGTTTTAAAATTTCTTAAGAAATGCTGCCTTGATTATTTAACTTTGAAACGATATTGCAGACAACGAAATTGAAGCAGACGACAATGAAACGGTGAAGGGGTAAAACTGATCATGATAGGGTTATGAAAATTACATCTGCCGCAGAGCAATGTACTGTAGTAAGGAGCGTTTTAATGAAGACGATTTTGAGGCTGATTAGACGTCGGTGTGGTCGGCGTCTGATCTGGTCACACACTGTTAGTTAAATTGCAATGAATGTCATTTCATATAGGTGAGTATTGGGAATGATGTATACAAACTAACAATGGTTTGGTAATGAGCCAATATTTAAAAACCCTGAAAAAGCGGGTACTTAATTCATTCCCTCGCCAATGCGATTACTATAAGAAGATTCACTAATGGTGTAAAATGGATTTTGAGGCTAAAGCGATGACCAAGAAATGCATAAACCTACTTTGGGGACATTTTATTGTATTTTTCCAAGCTTTAAATGCTTAAATTCAATTTGTTACATAGTAATCACTTATAACATAGTGTAAAATGCAATTTAGATGTAAATCAGGGTTGTTCTGAACTTTAAATACAGTGGAAAATCTGTTATTCTTTCCCGTTTAAACGCAAACGTACGCAAACGCAAAGCACTAAAACGTAGAAAAGTACAACTTTCGGACAATTCTGATAATTCATGTTTATCTTGGTGGCAAACAGTTTGGACTGCAAATAATAGTTTTAGCGTAAACGCGTTTATTGGGAAAGAATAACGTTTTCTCCACTGTATAAGAAGATTCACTAATGGTGTAAAATGGATTTTGAGGCTAAAGCGATGACCAAGAAAAGCATAAACCTACTTTGGGGACATTTTATTTTATTTTTCCAAGCTTTAAATGCTTAAATTCAATTTGTTACATAGTAATCACTTATAACATAGTGTAAAATGCAATTTAGATGTAAATCAGGGTTGTTCTGAACTTTAAATACAGTGGAGAAAACGTTATTCTTTCCCGTTTAAACGCAAACGTACGCAAACGCAAAACACTAAAACGTAGAAAAAACAACTTTTGGACAATTCTGATATTTCATGTTTATCTTGGTGGCAAACAGTTTGGAGCCTGATCAGACGCCGGGTTACCCGGCGTCTGATCTGGCTCCAAACTGTTTGCACTGCAAATAATAGTTTTAGCGTAAACGCGTTTATTGGGAAAGAATAAGGTTTTCTCCACTGTATAACTTATAAATTCCCACTTCCTATTGACAGTTGTAAATTATACGGTACGGACAAAATCAATTAAGACAAAGTCAAAGGCTAGTTGTACTGTCTACAATAAAAAGATATGAAAATAAAACCTGAGTTGATAATTTCGAATTCAAAAGAACATTACCATGTGTAAAGTTATGTCAATATTTGCGACAAAAATACACACTCTTGCCGCTTTTATGCGTTGCGCGTCGTCGCATAGACGAAACTACGGAAGTCCATTGAGGCCGTAGATAGAATTTAAAAGGCATGAAACATTTAAGATCTAAGACCTAAGTTCTAACTTCTAACTCCTAAGTTCGAATTGTTACCGGTATTGTTGCCGGAACATCTATGATCTAAGAACTTAGTTATAAGTTCTAACTCCTAAGTTCAAATTGTTGCCGGAACATCTAAGATTTAAAACCATAGTGCAAACTTCTAAGTTCGAATTGTTGCCGGCATTGTTGCCGGAACATCTATGATCTAAGACGTAAGTTCTAAATTCTAACTCCTAAGTTCAAATTGTTGCCGGAACATCTAAGTTCTAAAACCATAGTTCTAACTTCTAAGTTCGAATTGTTGCCGGAATTGTTGCCGGGGCATCTATGATCTAAGACGTAAGTTCTAAGTTCTAACTCTTAAGTTCGAATTCATGCCGGAATTATTGACGGAAAATCTATGAACTAAGACCTAAGTTCTATGTTCTAACTCCTAAATTCGAATTGTAGCCATAACATCCAAGATCTAAGACCTAAGTTCTAAGTTCTAACACCTAAGTTCGAACTGTTTGTAGAGAACTTAGAACTTAGGTCTTTGATCTTAGATGTTACGGCAACAATTCCGGCAACAATTCGAACATAGGAGTTAGAGCTTAGAACTCAGGTCTTAGATCTTAGATGTTCCGGCAACAATTTGAATTTAGGTGTTAGAATTTAAAACTTAAGTTCGAATGAATATCTTCTAACTTCTATCTCAAAACGGCCTCAATGGGCTTCCGTATGAAACAGTCACCGCATAGAGAGAACCGGTCACGTGTGTGTGGCGACGCGCGTATGCGGCGCCACACTGTAACTTTTATGTTGAGGAGAAGAAATTGATAAGCTATAGTTTTCGTCTAAATCCATTAAGAAAATATAATTGTATACATATTATGTGCATATGAAAACTTCTACAACAAGTTCATGTAAGTTTAGACTGAAACGTAATTCTTTGGAACTAATCACCAGGGCTGCCATAAGTTGACATGAAAAATCCTAAGATTTCCAAATTTACATTTTTCACATGCGATTTTACGAATCGTACCTTTACCCCATAGCCTTTTTCTTGTCTTGTTGACATTCGATTACTTAAAGCAGGCTGTAAGTGAAGCAGAATGCGCCTTAGAGAGCATTCTGATTTACTTTCAGCCTGCTTTAAGCTACCATGTACTGGGGAAAATCCGGAGATTTAGGAAAAATCCGGAGAAATGGCAGCCCTGAATCACGATGGCATTTCCGAAACGTACAGTCAAGTCTGCTGTTGTTCGCAGGTTTGCAAGATGGCCAAATTTTCATCAAATATTTTATATGTAAAAGGGATTTTACAGGTACCCATTTTTGGCGGGATTGGAAATGCGGTTTATAGATTGGCGAAAGCCGTCCGTCAGTCTGTCCTCACTTTGGTTGACAATTTTGTTAGTGTCAGTTTTAGCCAAAGTTTAAGTCCTACTGCAACAACATTTAAGATGTCGAGTTGTAGTGAAGTCATCATCACATGCCATGGGTGACTAGCTCACCATGACCTAGATTTCACGGTCCAGTGACTTAAAGAGTTCTTGGTTTGCATTAGTTTGAGCCAAAGTATAAGTCCGACATCATCCAAACTTGGCATGTGGAGTCGTAGTGAGGTCAGCATTACAAGTACGTCAATGATAAACAATAAAGAGCCAGACCAGACACACCAATATGTTTGACGATTTGTTTGTTGTAAATGATTATGTCATATAACAGCCTGCTTCTAGTTTTGAAGACAGATTACCACTGAAATCAGATTGGAAGTAAAGTATAATGCGCCGTAAGGTACATTCTGGTTTACTTCTGACATGCTTTAAGGTACCACCTGCTAGGATATATTATAGCATATATATATATATATAGCATATTTATGACTATATGAATTAACAAAATAGTCTTCAGTGGAGGAATGAATTAAATAAGTCATAAGGTGTATCGATGGAGTAAGATGTTATATATATTATATTCTTTATTTTAGTCTCATCATACATGTAGTTACATAATAAAACACATAAACATAACAATATTACTCGAACAAACCATGTCATTAAAAATGAATTATATGAGACTATTAAAAGGCTAAATGCCCGGCATCAGCACAACCATATTGAAATACCAGTAGCATAAACTACATGTATCAACCAGTTTTAGTATTAGGTCTTAAAAGTTTCTCCCATTAATCTTTTCACTCTCAATGACGCTTAAAAGCGCGTTTGCAAACATTTTGAATCTTGTCACGCGGCGTCTGGTCAGGATTCAAACTGTTTGACACTCTTTGTGAAATTTCTTCAGTCATACTGCCTTATTTGAAACGACATTAATAACAGCAACGTTGAAGCAGACGACATTGAAACGGTGAAGTTTTGGCAGTGAAGGGTTAAACAGTTCCAATACACACAAGGAGCCGTTGACAGCGGTGATATATTTTATCATGCATTAAGCATTTACGTGTTTTAGAGATCACCGGCGTCTGGCAATGTTTACTGAATGTTTACTGAATTTCTATCCCAGTTTACAACTAGCCACAAAGCTCTAGAGATTAAATCTACGACGGGAAATAATAAAAGAATGATTATCTTCCAAGCAATTAAACTTTCATCATCTTTTACGATATTAATACAGTGAAAATTTATATTACATGTATTATTCACCAAGAAACGTTTTTCTTCTATACTAGTTACAGCGGAGAATATTTCTTTCCAGTTAAAAAACGCAAACGAAACGCAGACGCAATGCACTAAAATGTAAAACAAATACTGAGCGGGTTCCAAACTGTTTGCAAATGCGCCTTTTGGTGCCATTGCGAATGATCAGTATTTATAAAACCAACAACGTTTTACAAAGGACATTCAATTACGAGTCTCAAACAGTTTAGATCAGGAGCTGTCATCTTTCAACAAGCTTTCAAAACACCTGCATTGATTAATTCGTTTTCTATGAAAAGACAATCTTTGAATAAAAGGGAAATAATGGTAAACGATTACAAGGACTGAAGGCAGTCTAGAACGGTAAATATGCTTTGCACATACATCTTACTATTATAGTCAATTCATTAAAGCCGCATTGTGTTTTTGAAAAACCTGCATAAAACGGTTGTTTGGGGTCCCATTTGAACTACGTGGGACGTGATTCTTTCACAAAAACCGGCTTTATCTAAGAAATTCGCTTTTTAATTTTTATTTATAATGTTTTTGTTCGGCACAATTTAAAAAGCCTCCCTTGTGAATGCAAACAAGGACAACTCTGTAAATACAGGGCTCCAGATAACGGAAGTATTTCGAAAACTAAAATCTTTATTTCTGCTTTTAAACCCAATGGTGTCATACTCATTAAAATTGTCTCGAAGAGACGGTTTAATCAGTAGAAACACCATAGCATTCGGTGCTGAAATGAGTGAGAATATGTTTGATTAGTTCAGGTTACTCCCGCTTATCTAGAGCGCTGAAAATGAAGCGGTTAACCCTTATTCTGCTGCACTGACGTCTGCTTTGACATTGTCGTCTGCAAAATTTGTTCAGCTTAGATGTATGCATTGTTTTAATTAAACAAACCTTAAGACGAGTGTCAAACAGTTTGGATCCAGATGAGACGCCGCGTTACACGGCGTCTTTCTAGATTCAAACAGTTTGTAAACTCCGTAAAGTTACGACCAGTAGGCACAGGGTTAAACTATGATATCCAGTCACAACGTGTAAATAATATTCACGGTGGGTGAGTATGTACAAGAAATTACGGAGAATCTATACCAAGCTTGCTGAAAATGGCTGTGTCAGCCTTGTCCGCTCTCTAACTCAAACACTTCATTTTGGATATTCACCAAACTTGCTACAAATGTTTATTAGTATAGAATCTAGGTCAGGTTCAATAACTAGCAAAATAGCATCAGGCATGTCTGAGTTAATGCCCTTGAATAATTAAAAAATGACTGTTTCAGCATTTTCTGCTCTCTAGCACAAACACTTTTTATTGGATCTTCACCAAACTTGCTGACAATGTGTATTGGTATTAAATCTAGGTCAAGAAAAAATCGAATACAGTTGAATGAAAATCCTTTAAGAGGTAAAGGAGAAATGGAGTGGTCATATATTACTTAACTTATTACCAACACGGCTAAGATGAAGCACATGCAACCATTGACCAAATATTTGGCTAAAATAGAATCAAAACTGGTCCTTTTACAGAGTGGACAGGGCAAAAATAAGGATAAAATAGCAAAATTTTTAAAATTGAAGAACCATAACTCCAACATGCCTTCGGCGATTTGGGTATTTATAGAACTGGACCAAGATTTTATACAAATATTATTTTCAGCAAATTTGGTGAAGATCCAATTAAAACTGTGTGAGTCAGAAGGCTGACAAGCCTGAAGTAGTCAATTGTTAGTCATTCAAGGGCAAAAACTCCAACATGCCTTGTGCGATTTTGGTAGTTAAGATGATTGACCTAGATTTTATATTAATAAACATTTTCAACAAGTTTGGTGAATATTTGATAAAAATTGTATGTGTTAGAAAGCAAACAATGCTGAAACATTCATTTTTAATACTTAAAGAGCAAAAACTCAGACATGCCTTTTGCGATTTTAGTAGTAATGATACCAAACCTTGATTTTATATAAATAAAAGTTTTCAGCAAGTTTGGTGAAAATCAATAAAAAAAAGTATTTGTGTTAGAGAGCAAAAAATGGTGAAAGAGTCCTTTTTAATACTTAAAGGGCAATAACTTAGATAAACCTTATGGGATTTTAGTAATAATCACACTAGACCTAGGCTTTATATAAATACAGAATATCAGCAAGTTTGGTGAAGATCCGATGAAAAGTCTTTGTGGTAGAGAGCAAAAAAGGCTGAAACAGCCATTTTTTAATTATTAAAGGGCTATTACTCCGACATGCCTTATGCGATTTTAGTAGGGTTCAAACTTAACCTTGATTATATATTAATGAAAACTTTCAGCAAGTTTGGTGAAGATTAAAAAAAAAGTATTTGTGTTAGAGAGCAAAACTTGCTGAAAACAGTCATTTTTAATACATAAAGGGCAAAAACTCAGATATGCCATATGCGATTTTTGTAATAATCCAACTAGACCTAAATTTTATATAATTAATTATTTTCAGCAAGTTTAGTGAATATCCGATAAAAACTTTATGTGTTAGAGTGCAAAAATGACTGAAACAGTAATTTTTTATTAATAAACAGGCAATAACTCAGATATAAAAAGTATGCGATTTTAGTAGTAATCAAACTAAACCTTGATTTTATATCAATAAACATTTCAGCAAGTTTGGTGAAGATCCAATAAAACGAATTTGTGTTAGAGAGCAAAACTTGCTGAAAACAGTCATTTTTTAATACATAAAGGGCAAAAACTCAGATATGCCACATGCGATTTTTGTAATAATCAAACTAGACCTAAATTTTATATAATTAATTATTTTCAGCAAGTTTAGTGAATATCCAATAAAAACTGTATGTGTTAGAGTGCAACAATGACTGAAACAGTAATTGTTTATTAATAAACAGGCAATAACTCAGATATACCTAATGCGATTTTAGTAGTAATCAAACTAAACCTTGATTTTTATATCAATAAACATTTTCAGCAAGTTTGGTGAAGATCCAATAAAACGAATTTGTGTTAGAGAGTAAAACTTGCTGAAAACAGTCATTTTTTAATACATAAAGGGCAAAAACTCAGATATGCCACATGTATTTTAGTAATAATCAAACTAGACCTAAATTTTATATCAATAAATATTTTCGGTATGTTTGGTGAATATCCGATAAAAACTGTTTGTTTTAGAGTGCAAAAATGACTGAAACAGTCATTTTTTATTAATTAACAGGCAATAACTCAAACATACTTTATGCGATTTTAATAGTAATCAAACTAAACCTTGATTTTATATCAATGAACAATTTCAGCAAGTTTGTTGAAGATCGGATAAAAATATTCGCGTTAGAGAGCGGACAAAAACGCGTGATAGTCTAACTGACTGATGGATGGACGGGCGGAGGTAGATACGGTTGCACAGTGTGAAGTTGATTCCGGCTGTATCACGTGATACTAAGCCGTGTGGTAATGTTTATGTCAGACGTTCTATTTTCGGTTTGTTATGATTTTAAATCGCCCTTTTTGGTGATTTAGGTCCGTCTTCATCATTTCATAGATCAGTTTGGTCCATAAGAATGTTCAGACATTATTATTAACCGTTATTGTATTTCAGACATTATAAGAAAAGGTCTGAAAACACAATGGGACTTTAACCCGTAGTGACGCGTATACTTTACAGACAAACAGTATATTTGTAAATGTTACACTTGTGGTTTACAAACCTTGTAGACCCAGATCAAAGAGATCCAAAAAAGAGCCCTCTCATCAGGGTCTGTCCTGTTTGTGATTGTTTGCAAATTTCCCAATACATTTTAAAACACCAACCTTAATAGTCAAATATGGACAATACTTTATCAGTTCACCCCTGAAATGATTAATGGATAATTCCAATTTCAAAATCCTTCTAGTCCATTTTTGACTATTTAGGGTTGATTTTAACAATTATTACAAAATGACAATCAATGAAGACTCTGATAAGAGGGCTCCTAAAGGAGCCCCCTCATCAGAATCTACATTGTTTGCATGGGACAGGTGTAATCCTCACAGAAACACTGTTATGAAATTACGAGTGTACTCGTTTCTAGTGTTGAATGATTTAACCATTTCTATCTCGTGTGGGTATTTATAATTCTTTTGGATCCTTCTAGTACAGGCATTTTGAACCAGTCTACTTTTGTATTTCTGGTAGAAAAAAAACACAAAAAAACAATAAAAACATCAAACAGTGCAGACCCTGATTAGAGGGCTCCTAAAGTAGCCCTCTTATCAGGGTCTTCAATGTTTGCATATCTAATCAGTAATCTCTACAGAGGATGTAGGGTTGAAAGATTTAAAGAGTCATTTCAATCCCTATTTCTTTTACGCACAGCTAAATTCCGAGTCTATTCAGCGGGAATTATCACGTGTCAGCCAATACGTGCATGACTAGCTACAGTGGAGAAAACGTAATTCTTTCCCAATAAACGCGTTTACGCTAAAACTATTATTTTTACTGCAAACAGTTTGGAGCCAGATCAGACGCCGAGTAACCCTGCGTCTGATCAGGCTCCAAACTGTTTACCACCAAGATAAAGATGAATTATCAGAATTGTCAAAAAGTTGTACTTTTCTACGTTTTAGTGTTTTGCGTTTGCGTGCGTTTGCGTACGTTTGCGTTTAAACGGGAAAGAATAACAGATTCTCCACTGTACCTACACGCCAACGTGTTTTATTTGTCCATCTTGTTATCATTCACGTTCCAAATATATGCAGTCACGCAATTCAGAACTAATTTCACGTGTAGAACACGTCGACTCTGTCTCTTGTGTAACGAGATTTTGGACAAAAATCACAACGAACTCCATAAGGTGCGTATTATTATCCTAAATAGTCTGCGTGCTATAGAATGTTTGAAACAGTTGTTCTTTGACAACCCGAACTTACGTCAATCGAACTTAGCCCTGTTTCAGGGTAGACATGGCTTAGCTACATGTACTGGACAATCCGGATGACATCCAATTAAATCGAAGAGAATTGTTTTCCTAGAGTTTAGATATCGAATAAGTTCGACTTAAACGAGCTCGAGTTTTGGTTGACAATTTTTCTTTAACTACCATAATACAACACGCTGTTTGTTTGAGCTTTTTGCGAATGATGAATTTGGAACGCAGTACTAAATTCGGTAAGTCCATTTCAGAAAAGTTCGTCACCGTGCTTCCCACTTATTTAGTTAGAAACTGTTTGAAAAAATATTACAAATCCACCCATTGAATGTTTTTTATCCGGTCACAGCCTTACGCCGAGTACAGTGAGCATTTGCAGCGCTCCCCTATACAGCCACACCCAATGGACGGCACATATATGTGCGTTGTTCGGAGGGTGTCTTTTTAGGGAGGGCAATCGACTAACATATTATGCAAAAAGCTTGAATCCAGATCAGACGGTGCGTAACGCGGCTTCTGATCTGGATTCAAGCTGTTTGCCACTCGTCATTATCGTTTTTCTGTCAAAATGTCCATTATGTAAATTTGAAAAAACACACCAGCAGACGACAATTTTAAGCAGACAAAATTGCAGCAGTTAAAGCATTAGACATAACTGTCCTGTTTAGGGAACTGCGACAAGGGTAGTTGCAATGAGGGGATCGTTGTTGGGAGGGCCGTTGTAGAGAGGGAGCATTGTATGACGGAAAGATGGATGTATTGGATGGGTCTAGGGCATTACGATACACAACAGGTCTGATAGCGTCGATGAATGACGAGGAATGAGTAGGTAAGATGATGATGATTTCAGGAAGATGATTTTTGTTAACCTCATTGGTCAATTGCGAAGCAGCGCATGGGATCAAATCCACCGACCCGACTTCCTTTTATTTCTTGGCAGAGGGGATAATCTCGGTCTAATAAACAGAAACAATTCCCTGTGACAATTAACACAAAAACCCACGAAAATAAGTGTTAAAAGATTAAGTTTCCAGAAAATCTCGATCTACCAACAAAAATGAAGTAATAAAATAATTTCGGTTCTATTTTGAAATAGACCGTTCCCGAAGCTTGACAAAAATAGTTTTCTGTGTCAAAATGACGCATCTTGTTTATCAGATTGTCAGTAAAGTTTTCTGTTTGTGACTAAAACATAATGTGAATTCCTTATTCTATCTTTTTCTGTTTTGTATTTCTAATACCAAACGTGAGTAATCACACGCATGATATCAAACAAAATACATGTCGAACTTCGATATCTCGAACTCGATTACTTCGAACTATCCGATATTTCAATACATGAACTCTCGGTTAAGTCGAACATACCCGTGTTTCAAAGTTAAAACGTGGTTTAGCCACCGAGTTCGAGATATCGAAGTTCGATATGTATGGACAAATGTGTTTTACTCTTTTACCGCCGGAGTCGCATAAAGTTGACTTTGCAAACAGTTTGGATCCAGATTAAATGCGGCATAACGCTGTATCTGGTGTTGATGTAATTAACAGACGAAACGCAAACGCATTGTAATAAAATGAAGAAAATGACAATTTTTCGACAATTCTGAATGTTTATATTAACCTTATCGGCAAACAGTTTGGAGCCTGATCAGACGCCGGGTTTGCAATGGAAATTATAGTTTCAGCGTAAACGCGTTTATTGTGAAAGAATAACGTTTTCTCCACTGTAATAGAGAAACAGTTTTGAACAATCTATCTTAAAATAACACCATTATTTAATAAACGTTTCGCTCAACCTTCCCTTGCCCCAAAAATTCAATTATACCTAAAATATATTTTCTATTGGTAAAAGAAATATTTAAACATTTTGAAATAGAAAATTAAATGCAGATTAAATTAAAAGGAAAACTAGATTAGCAAATTCAGTAAAAACCCTCTATTTCGACCCAAAACAAGAACGCTAATTGACTGCATAAAAGACAGGTGACAGCTTAAGGCAAGGATAGCGTAAAACAGAAAGCTCCTGCTTTAAACAGTTACCTGTCTTATAAACCCGATAATTAACACAATTAAGTGGTCGTTATAGAGGGGTTTTACTGTACTGAAATATACATGAATATAATATTGTCAGGGTTCTTGAGATACCGAGTTGAATGTACAATGGATTCTGGAGAAGATGTTATTCTTTCCCGTTACACGGAAATGAAATGAAATTCAAACGCACTATTATTATCATTATTATTATTATACAAGATTTATATAGCGCTCTTTTCACACAGGGGTTGTGCGTTCAAAAGCGAAATCATATAAGTGTACTTACAAAGTAAGAAAAGACATATAACTACATTTAGAATATAGTAAAGACCCCCTACTTGTAACTTCTTACAATATAATTACTAAGATTAAAAATGTTTTTATAATTAGTTTATAACATCAATTTTGAAATGATTCAAACATTTAAAAGATTAATGGCATTATTAAAAATCAGTAATTTAAAAGTCGTTCTTGTTCCAAACACTTACACCCTACTATCTCGCACATCCGACATCTGGCATACAGAACCATGTCGATGCTTGCGCATGACGTAATCAATGTCGGTGGTACTAGAGGACTTATTTAGTTTACTGCTTGTGTTTTTAGCTCACCTGGCACAAAGTGCCAAGGTGAGCTATTTTGATCGTGTTGTGTCCGCCGTCCGTCGTCGTCCGTCCGTTCGTTCGTTCGTCCGTCGTCAACAATTTCCTTAAACGACATCTCCTCCTAAACTACTGTAAGGATTTTCACCAAACTTGGCAGGAATGGTCCTTATATGGTCCTCTTTGAAATTTGTTAAAAAAGTTTCGATCCGTTGCATATCTAGGTCACATGAGCTAAAAATTGATCGTTTCAATAAAACTTAAAAAATCTTCTTGTCTGAAACCACAGTACCCTGAGCTTAGATATTTGGCACAAAGAATCATCTACAAGTCCTCTATCAAACTTGTTCAAATTATTTCCCTGGGGTAAAAAAAAATGACCCCGCCCCAGGGGTCACACATTTACATAGAGTTATATAGTAAAATCGTCAAACATCTTCTTTTCTGAAACTAATATGGCCAGAGCTTTGATATTTGGTGTGGAGACACTTCTTGAGGACCAATATTGTTCAAACTGTTCTGGTCCGTTGCATATCTAGGTCACAAGAGCTAAAATATTTTTTTTTCAATAAAAAGTTAAACCATAGTACCCTGAGCTTAGATATTTGGCACAAAGCATCATCTACAGGCCCTCTATCAAATTTGTTCAAATTATGTCCCTGGGGTAAAAAATGACCTCGCCCAAGGGGTCACACATTTACAAAGAGTTATATAGTGAAATCTTCAAACATCTTCTCTGAAACTATTTTTTTTCAGGCCTTGTCAATGAAGGACCTCGTTTATTTTCCCCGTCATAGGTGTGTAGGGGTCGAGGAACCATCCTCCTACACACCTTACACAATTATGAATTGCACAGCTGTATACATATATTTACAGGTATTAAATCTTCTTAGATTGACAAAGGTCTGAACACTGTTAATTTTCTTATAAAAATAATAAGAAAAAAACAGGAAAACAAAAATAAACCGAAGAAAAAAAGTACTTGTAGCCAGGCATGTGTAAGTTTCTTAACAGAAAAAAGTAGTTCTGCATGTGTATGCATATTCTCTGAAACTAATATGGCCAGAGCTTTGATATTTGGCATGATGACACTTCTAGAGGCTCTTTACCAATATTGTTCAATCTGTCCCGGTCCATTGCATATCTAGGTCACAGGAGCTAAAAATAGATTTTTTTTAAAAATTAAAACTAAAATCTTCTTGTCTACATCATAATGAAACCACAGTACCCTGAGATTAGCTATTTGACACAAACCATCAGGTCCTCTAGCAAGTTTGTTCAAATTATGTCCCTGGGTAAAAAATGACACTGCCCCGGGGGTCACAAATTTACTAATAGAGTTATACAGTGAAATGTTCAAACAGCTTCTTCTCTGAAACTAATATGGCAAGAGCTTTAATATTTGGCATGGTGTCACTTTTAGAGAACCTTTACCAATATTGTTCAAATTGTTCCGGTCCGTTGCATATCTAAGTCACAGGAGCTAAAATAGATTCTTTCAATGAATCCTTCGAAAAATATTCTAGTCATACCATGAGCTTAAAATTTTGGCACACAGCATCATCTGCTCAGCTTTCCAAAATATTTTACATTTACACCAACTGTTCCAGGTGAGCGATTTAGGGCCGTATACGGCTCTTGTCTTATTTTTCTATAAAGTTATCGGTGGTTCAGTATGAGTTACTAGTTATCTGATAAATAAGCTGTCCAAAAAATATACCACATATCCCAGCCAACCAGTTTCAAATATATCAGGGGCAATCCCTACCACCAAGATCCACCAGACAGGCACCGGGTCAACGGTACAACTCCTGAACTCCCATTCAGACCCACAGCATCTTCAGCAAGAACACACTGTCTAGAGGTAGAAGTCATTTATATCCTACTTTGTTCTAATAACAAATGTTAAAGAAGTGTGTTTTCAGACGTTTTTGAAGGCTGCAACTGAGCTCGCATCTCTGATGTCTACCGGTAGAGTATTCCATGGTGTTGGGGCTGCATGCATGAAACTTCTACTCCACCAAACGGCTTCTCGGTACAACCAGCGATACATGTACTGACTTACTCGGACGACAACAACAACAACAACAACAGTGTTTATTTCATGATGTAGGCCACCGGCCCTTGACATATGACATATTCAATATACAAATGGTACACATCAAGCAACTTGACAATATAACTTGAAGAATCGTTGTATGTAATTGTCAAATCTGTGTTGAACTGGAAGCCAGTAAAGCTCCTTCAAGACTGGTGTGATGTCGACGACCTTTTCATTGAAAAGGAAGACAACTCGTTGATTCTGACTATTCATTTAAATCTGAGTAGCAAACAGTTTGGAGCCTGATCAGACGCCGGGTTAATCGGCGTCTGGCTTCAAACTGTTTGCAATTGTCGAAACTCGATACTTCGAACTCTCTTAAATCATCGATCATACTTATATATCATGGGTTGAATTCGATCGCGCTTAAGTCGACATAACCGTAATTCAAAGTTAAAACGTCGCTAAGCCACGTTTTAACTTTGAAATATAGGTTTATCCGAGTTCAAAGTATCGAGTTTGGACTGTAATGGTTTTAGCGTAAACACGTTTATTAGGAAATGATAACGTCTTCTTCACTGTTCTTTTTCATGCTTATACAACACTGGGATGATAACACTGTCTTCATAGTGTGTTTTATACACCCTTTACCCATAGCCTGTTTCTAGTTTTTAAGCCAGGTGAGCACTTAAAACAGGTTAAAAGTAAAATAGAATGCGCAAAACGCACATTCTGCTTTACGTTCAAAATGTCATAACCTACCATCTGCTACGATATAGAACATAGCTATTTTGATACATTTTATGACTGTATAAATAGGAATTATGTTCTTGATTGGAGGAATAAATTATATGCGCTAAAAGGTGCCTCTATGAGGCAATAGGTTAAACGGGAACTTAATTCAAACGAAAAGTTAATTTTGCTGAAATGCCAAATATCCTATGTTTCGAAAAATCAACAATGTACTTGTATATGAGTTGCAACAGTTTGGAGCCTGATGATACGCCGAAAAACTCAATGCCTGATCTGAATCCAAACTGGCATCCTCTTTAGCATACAAGCTCTGCTCGACTGTAGTATTATATATAGCTAAGCTTTAGGGGAGAAGACTTTATTCTTTCCCAATAAACGCGTTTATGCTAAATCTATTACTTTCATTGTACAAACAGTTTTGAGCCAGACCAGGCGTCTGATTATACTAGAAAATGTCACTCAGATTAAAATGAACATTCAGAATTGTCTAAAAGCTGTCATTTTCTACATTTTAGGGCCATGCGTTTTAAAAGTTTCGTTTGCGTGTATATGTAAAATCACCGTGACTGAAAATGAATTTTGCCGAGACCAGCAGGACATGGATGTTTGGAGAATAATTATGATTGCTACTGTTGATGTGTTTTGTATTTGGAAACAGTGTTTGTATTCTAAAGACGTCTATTATTCTGTCTGAAATATTATACTGTCACATAGTCTATGGATGTCTGCTCGATGTGTCTGTTCGACGATGATCATTCCCGTTTTAACGCAAACGAAGCGCAAACGCATTGTATTTAAATCTTGAAAATGACATTTTGTAAAATTTTAATATTCACTTTAATACGAATATTAAACAATTTTGATCCTGAATAAAGATATACAGTGCTCCCTCTCTACAACGACATCCAATGGGAGACACAGATTGTGTGTGTTGTTCGGATGGAGTCGTTATAGAAAGGGACAATTAAGAATTGGCTTACATTTGCAAACAGCTTGAATCCAGATCAGACGCCGCGTAACGCGGCGTCTGATCAGGATTCAAGCTGTTTGTTACTGGTAAATATATGTATTCTATCAAAATATTCACTTATATGTTACTGTGAGAGAAAACAGCAGACGACATTATTAAGCAGACGATATTGCAGCAGTAAAATAGTTAGGCTTAATTATCCCGTTAAGGGAATTACGGCGAGTGTCGTTGTAAGGAGGGAGTCGTTGTTGGGAGGGCCGTTGTAGAGAGGGAGCGCTGTACGTATATACAGTACTCCCTCATTACGACAACACACGATTGGAGACAAAGAATGTGTGTGTTGTTCGAATGGAGTTGTTATATGGAGGGGCAATTAATACATTTAAAGTAAGGTACATGACTAGGCTTGCACTTGCAAACAGCTTGGATCCAGACCAGACACCGCAGCACTCGTCATTCCTGTCTAAATGTCCATAATGTAACTTTGAGGAAACATCGTGAAAGGGTTAGATATTATTGTCTTGTCTGTGGAACAAGGGGCTCGTTGCTCGGATGGACGGGGAGGGAAGGAGCACTGTAATTATGCTGTCTATGACAGTAATACAGCGTTCCCTCCCTACAATGACACCTAATGGGAGACAAAAAGTGTGTGCGTTGTTCGGAGGGAGCCGTTATAGGGAGGTATATTGGCTTACATTTGCAAACAGCTTGTATCCAGATCAGACGCCGCGTAACGCGGCGTCTGATCTGGATGCAAGCTGTTTGTCACTCGTCATTATATTTTTCTGTCAAAATGTTCACTTATATGTTACTATGAGAAAAACAGCAGACGACAAATCTTAGCAGACGGTTTTGCAGCCATGAAAAGAATGGACATAAATGTCTTGTTTGGGGAACAGCAGCAAGGTCGTTGTAAGGAGGGAATCGTTGTTGGGAGGGCCGTTGTAGGGATGGAGCGCTGTATGTGACAACTGTAGCGTGTTCAGTTACCACTGTTTGCTGTTTAGGTTAGCAGAATGTGCCCCGTGTGCAGCGTGCAGAGTGCAGTAGAGAAAACGTAGTTTATCCCAATACACGCGTTTACGCTTAAACTATTATTTCATTCAAAAAGTTTGATGCCTGATCAGACACCGAGTGATCAGGCTCCAAACTGTTTGCCACTCAGATAAAAACTGGTAGTCAGAATGGTAAAAAATGTGTCATTTTCTATATTTCATTGCAGTAAGTTTGCGTTTAAAATGAAGAATAACGTTTTTTTTAACTATTTGTCAGACCAGTAGCCAACGTACAACCGATGACCATCGATTTATTTACTGAACACGCTACTGGTCAATCCTATACAGGCATTGATATAATTAGTGAGCGAACATGATCCGTGCGCCTGACGCTGCAAGGAAAACTATTATTGTCGTCGTAGCAACCTGTCAACGGAAATTACTTTTTCATGATTATATTGTAAACGCATCATCACCAGTTTTGTGAATGAATGTTGCTGGAGCGTCATTCACTTTCCCTGTCAGGATCTCGTCTGCGGACAATATTGTCGTCTGCTTTTGTTTGTCAAATTTGGGTTTAAGGCAATTTTTTTAAAGAACTCGTCGATACCAGTGTCAAACAATTTGGATCCCTATCCGAGGCAGTGGACACTCGGCGTCTGATCTTGCTTCACATTACAATATGTCGGTAGATTCAGCGTTAAGCAGTATTAGAGTTGATGTGAGAATATGACAGAATATGGTGATTACTTGCACTCAAAACATTACGAGTGTATGAAACATTGACAAAGAAACACCAAAACGGTCCATTAACATGTATGCTTAATATAGAAACAATTATATATATTGTAAGTATATAGGTGTCAGTCCTTTCAATGCAAATATGACGTCATAACCTGTCGAAAACATTCACTGCCATAACAACGCTTTGCTTGTAAACATATAGTCTGTTAGAGTTTTTGACAAGTTGACTTAATTGCCTTTGTATGAGTTTTTAAAAAGTTTAGATCAAGAGACGCTATGTTACGTGGCGTCTGATTAGGATACAAGCTGTAAACAAATGTATCCTAAGACGCTGTGTAACGCGGTGTCTGATTAGGATGCAAACTGGTAACAAACGTAAGTGGTATCGGGCACTGCATTAAGTGGGTAAATGTAGACATTGTGTACGTATAGGTGTTAAATGACAGTATACATTCCCAACGAAACGCCACAAAACTGAACTATTTCTGAACAGCTATACAATTCAGTTTGTAGTGGTTTTCGGATAACGTAGTTTTTGCAGTCATATTAAACGAGTTGAAGATGTAGGAATTTAAACAGATGCCTGGTTAATGCAGGGCAATAGTCACACAAAATGCTCCTTTAGCATCTTTCTGCATGTAGCAGTCACCAATCTTATTAGCTATGCATATCCCTTGTTGAAGTATTGGTATATAGATAGTAGAAGGAATGTTTGTGACTAAAACATTATATTTTAAGGATTTCAGTCAACGGTGAACATTGGAAATCAAGTTTTCCTTCCCAAACATTAGAGGATATTGTATGAGTGTGTTTTCAGTATTGAATGTATTAAACGAGTTGGAGAAAATATATGTTGCGAGCCTTGGCAAGCAGCATAATTATCGTTTCATCCAACGAGTTCAATAAATTAAATACTTTAAACACAGTTAATACACGAATTTAATATTATATTTATCACATAAACAACAATTGACACAACGTTCCGAACGTTCTTGCTTTCACATTTTCCTCAGCTGTTCCAGTGGAGAAAACGTTATTCTTTCCCAATAAACGCGTTTACGCTAAAACTATTATTTTCACTGCAAACAGTTTGGAGCCAGATCAGACGCCGGGTAACCAGGCGTCTGATCAGGCTCCAAACTGTTTGCCACCAAGATAAAGATGAATTATCAGAATTGTCCAAAAGTTGTATTTTTTTACGTTTTAGTGTTTTGCGTTTGCGTACGTTTGCGTTTAAACGGGAAAGAATAACAGATTCCCCACTGTAACATGTAAAAACTTCTATTCATCCATATATAAAAACAAAATCAAGTGAAAATAAAGATGAACAACATCAATGAGTTTTGAAAAGACTTCTCCGATTACATAGTTAACTTCAGAAATCAATATTTAAATCTAGAAAATTTCTTAATGACTAAAATGATCGTTTTCGGAAAAACGTCATTATTGTTCCATGACGGCCTTATGATGTAACGTCAGACATAAAAAAAACCAAAACTCTTGTTCTGAGTCACTGCTAATACTATATTAACACTCCACTTTGACAAGATGAAACTGCTTTGTAACATAATGACATAGGTATTGAACATGATAAGACATAGTTTGAACAAAGACGTTTTTGAACAGGACGTTTTTTGTCAACATTGCATATTGACATAACAGCACGTTCATTGAACATGATAACATACCGTATAGACAAGTTAACACTTCATTTTGACAAGATGAGACTTCTTTGTAACATAATGGCATAGATGTTGAACATGATAAGACACATTTTGGACAAGTCAACACTGTATATTGACATAACAACACGCGTATTTGACTTGATAATATATTATACAGACAAGTTCACACTGCTCTTTAACAAGATGACACTACTTTTTAGCATAATAACATAGCTGTTTAACATGATAAAGCATGTTGTAGACAAGATCACATAGCTTTTCGACATAATGGCATGGTCTTTTGAGATGACAAGTCTCTATTTGAACAAAAAAAGAAGAAATGTGACAATAGGAGACAGCTACGGCGTTCCATAGATATCTATAGGCGACAACAACGTTCTGTCACCAAGTACATAAAACAGGGAAGGCATTTTGTTTTCCCATTTTCCCAATGAATGTGTCTGTGCGAGAAAACAATATGCTCACTGAAACTAGTTACCATACAAATTGTACAGTACCCCCTCTCTACAACAGCTCTCAATGGGAGACAAAGATTGCGTGTGTTGTTCGGTGGGAGTTGTTATAGGGAATGTTAATTAAGACTTGGCTTACATTTGCAAACAACTTGAATCCAGATTAGACACCGCGTCACCTGATCTGGATTCAAGCTTTTTATCACTTGTCATTATTTTTCTGATGTCAAAATGTCCACCTTTAATATGTAACTTTGAGAAAAACAGCAGATGACTATTTTAAGCAGTCGATATTACAGCCACGAAAGCGTTAGACATCATAACTTTGTTTGGAGAACATCGTTTTCAGAGGGCCGTTGAAAGGGGGATGGGGCTGTTAAATTCGCATATTATATTCTCAAGAAGCTGTCATTTCCTTTCTTGTATTTTTCTGAGGTTGCCTTTGCCAGGCGTTTCGTATATTACCATTTTGTATAACGCGGTGCCGTAAAACCGAACTCAATCAATCTGATAGATAGATTTATAGATAGATTTATTTCAACATAAAATGTACAATAACATGGCAATCTGTTATTAAAAACATACACAGTAAACATTAAGCAACAATATGTATGATTTAATACAGCCATGTCACTCAACACTATATGCCAAGGATAACACAAAAAAAGAGTGGGAATTACTCTTATTTCCATTGTGGTCTTTTAAATTGAAATGACTAAAGAAGAGAAACCGTTATTATTTCCCGTTTGGACTATTATTTTAATGTGAGAATCAGACGGTTCGGGGCCTGATCAGACGCCGGGATACTCTGCGTCGGATATATCTCCTAGCGGTTTTGCATGGGAAATAATACTTTTAGCGTTAACGCATTTATCGGGAAAGAATAACGTATAACGTATTCCTTAAGGTACATACTTGTTATTAACTATTTTTTGCCAATAAAAACACTTAATTTTCGATTACACGCATGATACAACTCTTTGACTCTCTTTATCAATGTTGCCTAAAGTCTGAAATTTACTTAAACTGTCTATGGCAGTTTGAAACAAAACCAAATTATCGAGGTAGAAGAGTTATTACCGCTTACGCTTAAACTATTAATTACATTGAAAACAGTTTGTCTTCAGATCAGGCTACACTCTGTTTGATACTGATATTGCATCTAAATTTGATATTTCAAATACAGGTGGCATTCTTTAGCTGCTAAAAGTGAATAAGGTGTGTGTAGCTTTGTATACATGTATATTTCATTATGATGTTCTATGGGAGAAAAAGAACATGTTAGCTACAGTGGAGAAAACGTTATTCTTTCCCAATAAACGCGTTTACGCTAAAACTATTATTTTCACTGCAAACAGTTTGGAGCCAGATCAGACACCGGGTAACCCGGCGTCTGATCAGGCTCCAAACTGTTTGCCACCAAGATAAAGATGAATTATCAGAATTGTCCAAAAGTTGTACTTTTCTACGTTTTAGTGTTTTGCGTACGTTTGCGTTTAAACGGGAAAGAATAACAGATTCTCCACTGTACGTCATGAGAAAACCTGCTTTGTTGCAGTGCAAACATTGTAAACCATGGCCTTGGTCTACATTGTTTGGCAAACACAGATGCAGAGCTTGGGATGGCAACGGTGCTTAATCTGTATAATGTTACAATGTTGCAATGCACGATGGCTGTCATGGCATGGCTCATATCAAAAGCATTTATAACCAGTAACTCGTTCTTTTAATGACTTAATTCATTTAAGCAAACAGTGTAGCATTACGCTGCACATCATCAGGGTCTACACTGTTTGCTATATCATAGTTATGACATATTTTTCTGTATGGACAAACACTGCAGTGTCTTTAGATCACCCTTGTATATCTACAAAGAAATCCTCCAGGAAGTATACGGGGAAATTTATTGCAATATCTAGACAATATCTGGTTTCAAGCTGTTTGCAAATGTATGTCAACTCTTAATAGTCCCTCCCTTTAACCACTCGATCCGAACAACACACACACACTGTGTCTTGGAGAGGACTCACAAAGGCTTTGTCTGTTGTTCAATCCTTTTCTTCTGAATAAAATATTGTTTTAACTAAACTATGTGTCTCCCACTGGGTGTAGTTGTAGGGAGGGAGCACTGTCTATTCTGTAGATAGAACACATACAATTTCAAAAGGTTACAACGTACCAAATGGCCTGAAGGGCTTTCGTAGTCCAGAAAGGAAAAACATCCCTCAAGAAATAGTGCATTGCCTCAAAACAGTATATATTGGTCGTATTCGAATCCTCGAGTTTGTTGACAACGAAAAGTGGGTGGAGCAAATGCGCGAAGATTTACTGATGACAACGATTTTGGCCCGACTCGAATAGAAATTGTGGTCAACGAAACCTTTGTACTTCCGGACGAATGGAAATGAATAAAACACCCGTTAAAAACAGTCGTAATGCCCCTCAATTTTTATATACGCATATAATGCCATGTGATCTGGATCCATTCGATTAATTGAGAGGGTCGTCATATTTGTTTTATCTAGTGACACAAATCACGTGGTCACGTGACTAAATCAACGCTCGATTTCAGGGTTTGACAACATTTTGTCAACGGAAAACATCAAGTGGTGATTCAAATAGAACTTGTTGTCAACTATTCCAACTAACGCGATAGTTGTCCTGATTCGAATACGACCATTCTGTCATAGGACATTCACTGTCTTGTGCTTTTAATGTAGTACATTAGTTACAGAGAATAGGTATAGAGTAAAGCTGTTATCCTAGAAATGATTTATGGAGAAATCACCAGGGCTCTAGATAAGAGGGAGTAAAGTGAACAAATCCAATAATTCCTCACTTATTATAACACCAAATACTATGGTGTAACTGTTCGTTAGAATCGTCTCTTTGAGACGATCCTAATGAGTAGTTACACCAAAGGATTTAATGAATAAATTAAGATTAAAATTATTGAAATACTCTCTTTATCTGGAGCTGAGAATCCTGTGAAAAGACATATTCCTGCTTTAGCCAGTCCCTTTGTCAAAAGGTAGCAATACACCGGTCCTGTCATTGGTTGTATTCGAGTCATCGAGTTTGTTGACAACGAAAAGTGGGCGGAGCAAATGCGCGAAGATTTACTGATGACAACGATTTTGGCACGTCTCGAATAGAAATTGTGGTCAACGAAAACTTTCTACTTCCGGAAGAATGGAAATGAATAAATTACCCGTAAAACAACAACAAATTCTTGGTATATGTCCTTTCGATCTAAACATTATAGTGGTGAAATTGCCTAACATTGGGAAGATAAGGGTTAACAAATTATACTCCAAATAGACTTTCCACTTTTTGTGGAAAGTAAGTTAACTAACGAGATACGTGAGGTCCACACACTTTTTTTTTTGGTATGTGTCATCTGCTGTGGGCGGAGTTAGACGTCATTTTCCATAATCTGTCTGCCGTCTGTCCTGACGTACCTCTGTCTGTCAAACGTTACTTTCGACTATAACTCAGGTTCTATAGAAGCTTTTAAGATGAAAACTCATTTAAAGAAAGGTCCTGACAAAGTAAAAGCGTCTAGCACAAGACCCATAACTCGTGCATGAAAGATGCCGGATTTATTCCCCTTTTCCTCTTTGTCCTTTTTTAAAGTTATCCCCCGCTCCTATATACATGTATTTGTTTTTGTGATTTTTTTCCTTTTCTATGGGTCGGGTTTCTACTGATGCCTTATAGATCAAACTTCAGTGATGAGAAGAGTTTGATGAACGGAAATGGTTCTGATACTGCCCATAACTCTTGCATAAATACCATGAGCGTTACTCCCTTTCTCTATATGCTAAATTCGGGCAGGTAAAGTCATAGGTAACCTCGGTTATACCGAGAGCTTGCTATATTTTCTATTTTTGACTGATGGTTATCGGGAATAGACACTGGCGTTCCGAAAGCACCCTCCAGATCTTTCTCTCTATAGATGATATTTATAGATAGTTTTATATATATATATATAACGTATTTCAGTATACAGTGCAGACTCCGATCGAGGGACTCCTATGGGAGTCCACCGACCGAGGTGTACACTGTTTTCAAAGATCGTGCGCTTGCATTTTATCCCATAAACTGTGGCTTTTTTTTTTTTTTTTTTTTTTAAAAAGACAATACATGTATAGAACAAAACAAAACACAGCTCTAGCTGGGACGTTTGATAAAATGATGTCCTACAAGACATTCCATATTGTACATATTCAGGTATTATGGCTGTATATAATGTAGGAACCCGTGTCGCAATGGGCAAGCCATCTTCACCCTCGAAACTATACTATATATAGTATACAACAAAATTATGAATTTATTCCGGCCTAAGTTTCCAATGTTTGCGGGTGGGGTTGGCGGGCCTGCTGAGACAAAGGTTTTTCTTTTGTTTCTTTTACTTGTTTGGTTTGTTGTATATCCGTTTGTAAAAACCGGGTATTATCGATAGAATTTTTTTCGAAAAGGCGCTTGCCTTTATATATGCATTTAGAAACAGACAATGTATTCAATTGGACTGTACGATACATCCTTTTCAGTATTGTACTGCTATATACTATCCACCTTTCCTTCCAACTTTAAACATACAAACGCACTACAAAAACCAGCAATAAAGCAATCAACTTACCTTAAACCACCATAATCACAATGACAACACATATACATATAAGCTCTCTAAATGTTCGCGGATTGGCTAACAAGGAAAAACGTGAAAAAATATTTACATGGATCAAAGATCAAGCAATATCAATTATTTTCTTACAAGAAACACATAGTTCAACAGAAACTAAAGACATTTGGGAAAAGCAGTGGGGATCAAAAGCATATTTTAGTGGAATTAGCACCCAAAGTAAAGGCGTAGCTATACTAATAAACAATAACCTGAATTATAACATTATAAATTACCAAGAGTTGATACCAGGTAGGGTACAATCTTTAGAAATAGAAATTAACGACAAAATAATTACACTCATAAATATCTATGGACCAAACTCAGACGACACTTTAATTTTTGAAAATCTTGAAAACTATATGAACAACAATAATGAAAAAACTTTTATAATAGGAGGAGACTTCAATACGGTCATAAATGAAAGCATAGATAAGAAATATTGTAACAAAAACACGCACCCAAAAATACGTCAAAAAATAAATACACTCACTCAAACAAATTCTCTCATAGATATATGGCGCCAAATGCATCCAAATAAAAAACAATATACATGGCATTCCAACAACAGACCAACCATCTTTTGTCGTTTAGACTATTTTGTAATATCAGACACTTTCTTAAACTGCGTTAAAAAAGCAGAAATAAAGCATGGCTACAACACTGACCATTCACTTATAAATATATCGATAGATCTGACAAAAGTCGATAGAGGACCGGGAATCTTTAAACTAAATAATAGCATTCTATTAGAAACAGATTACCAAAACCAGATAAAAAAAAGCATAGATGATATAGCAAACATAAATAAAGAAGCGAATCCTAACACCCTATGGGAACTTATCAAAGGGACAATCAGAAACGAAACTATAAAATATACAAGTGCAAAAAAGAAAAAAGAAACAGAACAAGAAAACAAACTAAAAAATGAAATATCAAATGCTGAAAATGTAATTGCGAATACAAGGAACAACATAGAGCTAGAAATACAAAAGCTTAGATTAAAACAATTAAAATTAGAATTAGATAAGATAATAGAAAATAAACTAAAAGGAATTATAATTCGAGCAAAAGTCACCGAGATAGAATTTAATGAAAAAAACTCAAAATACTTTGCTAGTTTAGAGAAAAAAAGAGCTGAATCTAAAATTATAACACACCTAACAGTAAATGTAAATTCAATCACAAGCCAACCAGAAATAAGAGCGGCACAAACAAAATTTTACTCTACTCTCTACAAACAAAAAGAAACAGACACATCATCGATAGACTTTTTCAAAGAAGACATGAAAAAGCTGAGCGAAAACGACAAAAACATATGTGAAGGACTTTTAACCGAATACGAATGCGCAAATGCTCTTAAACAAATGAAAAACTCAAAAAGCCCAGGATCAGACGGTATACCTGCAGAATTTTACAAAATATTTTGGAGAGACATAAAATCATACTACGTAAAGTCAATTAATTACTCCTTTAAAAATAAGAATTTAACAGATCTCCAAAAACAAGGTCTTATAACACTCCTCCCCAAACCCGATAAAGATTTGTCTCATTTGGCAAACTGGCGACCCATCTGTCTATTAAACATAGACTATAAAATAGCAACAAAATCCAATGCTAACAGAATAAAGAAAATCTTGGAAAATTTAATTGACAATTCTCAAACAGGTTTTATAAAAGGAAGATATATAGGTGAAAATATAAGAATAATAAGCGATATCTTAGATAACACAGATGATCTTGACTTACCTGGAATAATGTTTTTTGCAGATTTTGAGAAAGCATTCGATAGCCTAGACCATAAATTTATGATGAAATGCCTAAGGCATTTTAATTTTGGAAATGAACTCATCAGATGGATTGAGACATTCTATACGGATTCAAAGAATGCAATTCTAAATAATGGACACATCACAGAGTTTTTCATAGTAGAACGAGGTGTAAGACAAGGGTTTCCTCTATCCCCGTATCTATTTATTATATGCATTGAACTTCTATCGAACGAAATAGAAAGCAACAAAAACATTAAAGGTCAAGTAATAGCAGGTGACGAATTAAAAAGAACCATGTTTGCGGACGATGCAACTTTTATAACTGATGGTTCCAAAAAGTCTTTTGAAAACATTATACACACGCTGGACAATTTTAGCTATATCTCTGGTCTACGATTGAATCCTACTAAATGCTACTCGTTACGAATAGGCTCTACAAGACGCACAAACACAGAATACTTTCAAAACAGAAAATTTACTTGGACATCGGAAAAGACAAAAGCACTTGGCATAATTTTTCACACAGATAAATCAAAGATGATAACAGAAAATTTTGCAAAGAAAATTCAAGAATTTGATTTAACATTAAACCGTTGGAAACATAGAAAATTAACACTCTTTGGAAAAATCACAGTCATAAAAACGTTTGCACTCCCAAAACTCATATACCTCCTTAGTACTCTTCAAAACCCCGCAGCAGAAACATTAAAAAAACTAACGAAAACAATGTATGATTTTCTTTGGGACTCGAGACCCGACAAAATAAGCCGGCAAACCATCAGACAAAATCCTTTGATGGGAGGTTTGAAAATGATAGATCTAAACCTTTTCACCAACGCACTAAAATGTAGTTGGGTAAAAAGAATTATAGAAGAAAAAAACAATGGACGTTGGAAACAGAAATATGTAAAATGTTTAAACAAATATGGCGGAAAACTTATTTTCGAAGGTGAACTAAATAAAACTATCATTTCAGAAATGTTCAAACAAAATACTTTCTGAAAAGAGATCATGATTGCATGGACACAAATAAATGATTACACAAACAGTACAAAAATAAGCAATAGAATTTTATGGAACAACAAAAACATATTAATTCAAAACAAAACTATATTTAGAAAGCATTGGTTCGAAAAAGGAATTAAACACATTAGTGACATATACGACTACAGAACAAATGAATTTTATAAGTTTGAAACCCTAAAGGACCTATACAATCTAGCTGAAAATGAGATTTTCTTTTATAACCAACTTAAGTCCTGTATACCAAAACAATGGAGAGATAAATTAAAACTAGAAAATATAAATGATGCAATACAACCAAATGAAACCTTACTGCAAAAGCTGCAAAAAGCTAAACAAACAAATAAATTCTTATACAATATTCAGTTAAGAAAGCTGAAATTTGAGAAGCCAAAGCCACAAGAAAAGTGGGAACAGGACTTAGACAATACAGAAATAAATTGGATAAATACCTACAAAAACATATATGCCGCTACAATTGACACTTCTCTCAGAAGCTTCCAGTACACATTTATAAATAGAATTATTCCAACAAACACATCACTGATGAAATATAATATCAAACAAAGCAATATATATGATCTATGTAATATGCAGGTAGAAACAATAAAACACCTATTCTGGGAGTGCAATCATGTACAACACTTTTGGAATAACTTATCTAATTGGTTAGAAAATATGGTCATGAGCATAAATATAAATTACCAAACAATAACATTAGGAATAATAAGCAACAGAAACAATATGACTGACCATGCAAAGAATTATATACTTATAGCAGCAAAAAAATACATATTCCAAACAAAAAACAATAAAGAAATACCGACTTTCAAATATTTCAAAAATACCCTAACACGAAAAATAAATATTGAAAAACAAATAGCACAAAACAGAGATAAACTAGAAATACACAATTTAAAATGGAGACCATTCCTAGAACAGACATAAAAACCTTTATACATGTATATATATTTTTTTTTTCCTTAGAAAATATTATATTAAAAAGATTTAGACTGGTACTGTAGTCCAAAATTAGAGTCAAATTTCAACTCCTTCGCAAACAAATTTCCTTACTCCTCTCACTATCCCTCTTTTCTCTCTCTCTCTCTCAAAACAAATTGAAATTTTCATCTCATGTGTATAAATGTATGTTATGTTATATGAAATTGTAGCATGAAAAATGATGAAATAAAATTAATTACAAAAAAATACCCGTTAAAACAGTCGTAACGCCCCCAATTTGATATACGCATATAGTGCTATGCGATCTGGATCCATTCGATTAATTGAGAGGGTATTCATGTTTGTTTATCTAGTGACACAAATCACGTGGTATAAACGTGGTCACGTGACTAAATCAACGCTCGATTTTAGGGTTTGACAAGATTTTGTCAGCGGAAAACATCAAGTGGTGATTCGAATAGAACTTGTTGACAACTATTCCAACTAACGCGATAGTTGTCCTGATTCGAATACGACCAATGACACTATAGTTTTCTTACATAGCACATTACCTCCGTGTTTTTACCCTCTTTCAATTGTGCATAAATTTGTCTGCGGGGGACATATAGCACCTGTGTATGGAATGAAATGTGACTATTGTTTTAAAAAGATGATACAATTTATATAAATAATATAGGAGAGTTTCTTCGGTGTACCGTGCCTAAGATGCCGAAACTTAGGCTTGCCTCTCAATTTGCTAATGGATTTTTATTTCGGGCGTTTATGGCAACATTTTATCTGATCTTATCTATCAGTTTCAAATGTGTTAGACTTTATCTATCAAATCACGATACTGGTGGCTGAGATAAAATCGACATTGATTTTAGGGAGGTATATAATTTTAAAACCCTTTCACCATCGAGTTACAGTGGAGAATACGTTATCATTGTCTGTTTAAGCGTAAACGCATCACATTAAAAGGTAGAAACTGACAATTGCTCGACAATTCTGACTATTCTTGTTGTCTGATCTGGCTTCAAACTGTTTGCATTGGAAATAACAGTTTTACCGTAAACGCGTTTATTGGAAAGGAATACCGTATTTTCCACTGTAGCACTCGACTTGGCAAACAATTTGGATCCCAAGAAGACGCAGCGCATCTATACAGTTATGACGTCGCGCAATATCAAAAATAAAATGAATACATGTACTGGCTTGCCTGAAGCGTTCTAACAGTTTTAACAATTTTGAAAACCGCTAAATTAATTGAGAGGTTTCCCCCTGTCTCCGCTGTAGTATCGTCTCTTTAAGGCAGTATACATGTCTTAACCCTTTACCTGATAGCCTATTTCTAATAGTGAAGATAGATGACTACTTAAAGTAGGTTGAAAGTAAAGCAGAATGCGCCTAAAGGCGCATTTTGCTTTACTTCCAGCCTGCTTTAAGCTATCCAGCGCTAGAATATAGAAAATATTCCATATAATATTTATTTATGACTGTTTAGTTGGAACTATATTTAGTCTAATTCTTCAGCGGAGGAATAAATCATATTCGCTAAAAGGCGCTTAGAACTATGGGGGAATGGGTTAAGAAATATATACATTAGTGTGAAGTTTTTTGGACCCGGATCAGACATCGCGTCGTCTGATCAGGATCCGAAATATTTGCAAAGTCGACTTTTGGCGACTTCGGTGGTGTAAGGGTATAACCTACTTTAACGTTGTAAGCTTTTCGCTGACATTGCCTTAGGAGCTAATGTCCTGAAAATTAAGGTATCAATTTCTGTGCACGAAATTACCTTTTAAACTAGTTTAAACGCTATTTTGGAACTTTCAGGACGAGAATAAGCTCTTACCTGAATTAGTTACATCACTCTTGTATTATGCAACCGCTTACTAGTATTAAATACAAATGTTTAGTACTTGATACATGTCAATTAGGTTGCTTTAGGCAGGAGACAATTTTTCGGGAATCTCCCATATGAACTCTCTGCATTGATACATATCTTGCATTAAGCAGTCACTTGTATTATGAAGTATCAACGTTACTTTGATGATTGGTCGCTTAATACGTGATTCACTGTTTTGGCCCAAATTTCATTAGTGTCTTCACTGCCTTTACTAGTATTATTGTTATTTTCAAATAATTTGGACCTTGATCAGACGCCGCGAAACGCGGCGTCTGATCAGGATCCAAATCCTTTGATACTCAATTATATAAATATTAAGTCAACATCTCTTAAATTAAATTTGAATTTGAGAAATAAAAACAGACACTAATTGTTCAAAATTGATGATTTCATGGCAACGAAAATGTTACATGTAGAAAAGTAAACGAAGGAAAGAAAAGCATTGCAGCGGAATCAATTCAAAGTATATTGGATATAAACCTTTAATATGTCGCCTGTCGATCGTTCATTGACGGATATTTGCAAACAGTTTTCATCTAGACCAGACTGTTAACGTTACGGGACGACACTGTTTGCGAAGACAACTTTAGTCGCCTATTTAGATGAAAGGGTTGAAAAACAGTGAAGAGTTGTCATCGTAGTAAAACGGAATATATATACATTATTCTTTTCTTTGAAGCATTCTTTATTAACTCTTTCCATATTGTCTGCTTTTTCTGAACTGTCCGAGTTATTTTTAGAACAGAAAAGTTAATAATGGTAAATAGGTAAGCAAGGTCACATCGAATATGTAATCGTACACTTTCCTACTTGAGATAAGTATGATCCCCGTGCAGCACGATACTTTACTGATATTTTATTCTTTCCCAATAAACGCATTTATAAACTAAAACTTTTATTTCCATTGCAAACAGGTTGGAGTCTGATCAGGCTACAAGATTTTGCTACCCAGATTAAAAATATAGTTAACATTTCTAAATGTAAATTCCCTCAGTTTAGTGAATTGCGTTTGCGTTTAAACTGGAAAGAATAATGTATCCTCTACTGTACATTACGCACCAAAAATACAGCTATCCGTATCTCTAACTGGGTGTAGAGAAAACACACCCCTTTTAAAATATAAGAATGTTCCAATCTAAAATCTAAAAATAACTTGGACAGGTCAGAAGAAAACACTTATACCAAGTTTTATCGTCTGCTTTAACCCTCTTATCACCAATCACCAAAATTATCGTCTGCTTTGGTAGTGTGTCGTCTGCAATATTTTTAAAGTCAGATAAAAGGGATATTTTGACTGAAAAATTGTCGATACGAGTGTCAAACAGTTTGGACCCTGATCAGGATCATAAATGTATGCGAAGTCGCCTTTTGGCGCCGTTGGTAGTGAAAGGGTCAAGCATTCAAGGACAGAAGATAATAGTACAGTGGAGAATCTGTTATTCTTTCCCGTTTAAACGCAAACGTACGCAAACGCAAAGCACTAAAACGTAGAAAAGTACAACTTGCGGACACTTCTGATAATTCATGTTTATCTTGGTGGCAAACAGTTTGGAGCCAGATCAGCCGCCGGGTTACCCGGCGTCTGATCTGGCTCCAAACTGTTTGCACTGCAAATAATAGTTTTAGCGTAAACGCGTATATTGGGAAAGAATAACAGATTCTCCACTGTACTCTATAAAGGTATAAGTCGATTCAGTACCGTACGTTAGAAAACGATTATTCTATGAGGATTCTACATGGACCACGCAATTGTTATATCAGCATGCAAATATTTTAAATCACTGAGAAAAGACACATATATAGCAAGGTTTATAGTGTGTTTCAATCCTGTTCTCTATTTACATGTATGTATCAACCCCATCACTGACTTACCCCGAGTAAAATACTTATTTGCAAACAGTTTACGCGACGTTTGATCAGGTTTCAAACTGTTTGACACTTATAGTAGTATAAATTTAGTCAAATTACCTGAAATTAAATTTGAGAGATGAAAACAAACGGCAATCATTAATCAAACAGATTGCGTCATGGCAGTGAAGGGAATAGTATTGATAAATACAGTAGAACCTCTCTATAACGACCACTAAAAGAAGGCTTTTTGTCTGTTTAAAAGACAGGTGACAGCTTAAAGCAATGTGAAAGTGAAACAGAAAGCTCCTGTAGGAGCTTTCTGTTTCACTTTCACCTTGCTTTAAGCAGTCACCTGTCCTAAACGACTCATATTTGACCGATTTAGTGGTCGTAATAGAGAGGTTCTACTGTAATGTACTTTGTACACCAATTTCCGGAAATAGATATCTTAAGATTGAAAGTTAATGTACATTTATTGTAAATTTATTCGCTTTAGTGGCGATAAAAGCCGGTGAGCATTTTCATTTTATTACTGCAATATTCTGAAATTCGTTTTATGGTGCAAATCACATTTATATGTCGAACAAATATGGCAAGTATATTGCTTAAAAGTAACAATTTTCAATTTCACTAAAACATGTACTAAAAAACACGTCATTCTCTGAAGATACAGTGGGTAATCTGTTATTCTTTCCCGTTTAAACGCAAACGTATGCAAACACAAAACACTAAAACGTAGAAAAGTACACCTTTTTGACAATTCTGATAATTCATCTCTATCTTGGTGGCAAACAATTTGGAGCCTGATCAGACGCCGGGTTACCCGGCGTCTGATCTGGCTCAAAACTGTTTGCAGTGAAAATAATAGTTTTAGCGTAAACGCGTTTATTGGGAAAGAATAACGTTTTCTCCACTGTACACGCGTGCTCTTTAAATAAAAGACATAAATCTACAGTCTGTCCCATGTAAACGAAACAAAACGAAATGAAAAATTGAGTTATCTAAATCTCAGTGACAAACAATTTTTAGCCTGATCAGACGCCAAGTTTCCAGGCGTCAAACCGTTCGCGAGAGAAATAAGTGTCTATATCAAAAACATGTTTTATGATAATCACAAAATAGCCAGTAGGTTACAAGATTAAATCGAGATCATCTACTCTTTTGAAATGCCGTACTTTCCCCAGATTTATACGCAGATACCCCCCCGCAGAGCTATTCAAAAAGTGTCCTCTTACGTCTGATACCGGACACTTTTTTCTGTTACCGGACTGTTTTAGTTTCTGTTATTGTATACTTTTTACGGGCGTGATGCACGTGGTGAGCATGCTGTCACAGGTTTAACTATTGCACTGCCCGGGAATTGACGAGGTAACCCTTGCAATGCTACAGTGGAGAAAACGTAATTCTTTCCCGTTTAAACGCAAACAAAACGTAAACGCAAACACAAAATAAAAGAAATAGAAAACAATAACTTTTTTTTTATTTTTTATCATCTATTTTCATCTGAGTGGCAAACAGTTTGGATCCTGATCAGACACCGGGTTACCCGGCGTCAGATCTGGCTCGAAAATGTTTGCAAAGGAAAATAAAGTTTAAGCGTCAACGCGTTTATTGGGAAAGAATAACGTTTTTTCCACTGTGAGTACCGCTTGGCTTACATTTGCAAACAGTTTTGATCCATAGAAGACGACGTGTAACGCGGCATGTGATCTGGATCCAAATGGTTTGGCACTGATTTTCATTTTTAAATTCAATTTATTTGAAAAGCATAAAAAAGATTTTGAGATTTTCCGCAGACGATACTTTTAAGTTTGAAGCAGAGGGCAATTCAGCACGATAAGGGATAACGAACTTTTGCAAATAGTTTGGATCAATATTAAACACACAGTAACTCAGCGTTTGAACAGGATCCAAACTGATAGACACTTGATACGTGCAATCAAATCTCGAAACTTTTCGTTGAAACATAAGTGCAGACAGCAATTTCAAAGCAGACGACAATATGGCAGTGTAAGAGTAAAACAACGCTATTTAATAGTGTGCCTTTTCAGGAGAAAACTATCTGGTCCTTGTTTTGATTATGAAGGAACGGAAAAGGAAATATATCGGGTTAAAATGATAAAATTTATTGACCTTAAAGCTAAATGCCTAAAATAAGATGTCACCTAAATTGATAAATACAGCGCTTACCTTACTAGCTGAATACTTATTCTGAGCGCAATCAAACAAATGCGTAGTTATTTTACGGCATGACCCAGCACACAGGCTGCACGGAATGCTCATGCAAGTTATAAAAAGGACCAATGAAAATAATAGTTAGTTGGTTTACGTTAATTTCAATATTTTAGAAATGGATATATTAATTTGCTATATTACATTGACCACAATCGTTATTGACTCGATGTAAGGTATTTATTAAAATCTACGTATAAGTCAGATACAGCGACTCGTTCGCCTTAAAAGTGTAGGGTATGAATCGTAATAAGACTGTTTCGCTCGGACGAACAACAAATATGTCCTCGGCTTCGCCTCGGACAATTTGTTGTCGTCCTTGCAAACAGTCTTATTACGATTCATACCCTACACTTTTAAGGCGAAACCCGTCGTGTATATATTACTTAATTGAATTGCATATGCGTTTTGTTTCTTTTACTCAGGAGGGAATGGTGACATTTCATCTGTACTGTGTACAATGTACAGCGCTCCCTCCCTTCAACGGCCCTCCCAACAACGACTCCCTCCTTACAACGACACCTGTCGTAGTTCCCTAAGCAGGACACTTATGGCCAACCTATTAACGGTTGCAATGTCGTCTGCTTAAAATTTTCGTCTGCTGTTTTTCCCAAAGTTACATAACGGACATTTTGACAGAAAATAACTTATTGACGAGTGACAAACAGCTTGAATCCAGATCAGACGCCGCGTAACGCGGCGTCAGATCTGGATTCAAGTTGTTTGCAAATTTCCCTCTCTTTAACGACTCCCTCCGAACAACGAACACAATTGTTGTCTCCCGTTGGGTGCCGTTGTAGAGAGGGAACGCTATATATATCTAATGATATATTTCAAAGATACATTTTAAACCATTGCCCCATAAGTACGCCTTTTTACGCCTCTATATGTTTTCATTCTGAAGAAAATAACTTCCAATATACATGTATATGAACAATAAAATATGTTCTATATCCAAGTAGATGGTAGCTTAAAGCAGGCTTAAAGTAAAGCAAAATGCGTCTTAATGATTTACTTTCAACCTGCTCTCAGTTGTTACCTTATATCCAATACTAGAAAAAGGCTATGGAGTAAAATGTTAATACATCACACATAGTGACGCGTAAACGCCAGATCAGAGTTATATTTTGCAATATATTATAGAAAACAACCTAAATGATTCATAAGTATATTTGGCTTAACTGGAAACTGGAGTTGCCCATTTGAAATCTCAGGGGATGATGAGTTAATACGTAATGTTTCTTTTTTGTTTGAATCATACATCAGTACCGTATTTACCCGAAGGAGATTATTTAATTTCATGGTAGGGTAAACAACGGTACAGCACTCCCGCTTTGTAACAACATCCAATGGGGGTCAAATATTGTGTTTATGTTGTTCGGAGAGAGTTGTTATAGGGAGGGAAAACACCTTTATAGTGCTGAACATGACGTGGCTGACCTATGCATATATTTTGAAACCAGATCAGACGCCGCCATACGCGGCGTCTGCTTTGGATTCAAACTGTGTGTCACTTGTCATCATATTTCTTATGCAATTATTTACAATAGATAACTTTTAGAAAAAAACCAATAAACGACAGTTTTAAGCAGACGACATTGTAGCAGACTTGAAGACGCATTAGATATAAATATCTTGTGGCCATTGGAAACATCAGCCAGAATTGTTGTAAAGAGGGAGTCGTTGTGAGCAAGGCCAGTGTAAGAACAGAGTACTGTACAGTGGAGAATCTGTTATTCTTTCCCGTTTAAACGTAGAAAAGTACAACTTTTTGACAATTCTGATAATTCATCTTTATCTTGGTGGCAAACAGTTTGGAGCCTGATCAGACGCCGGGTTACCCGGCGTCTGATTTGGCTCCAAACTGTTTGCAGTGAAAATAATAGTTTTAGCGTAAACGCGTTTATTGGGAAAGAATAACGTTTTCTCCACTGTACTACACTTACGTCATGTATGTGCAACACTTCAAGCGTCAATACAGTAAACACTCTGAAAATCAAATCCTTTTGACCTGAATACAAACTTAGAGGCGTCTCGAGGGTAGAAGAAAAGGTTTGAAGCCATTTAAAGAGACTGAAACCCGAATAGTGTATTTTCAACAACAACATCATAAATACTCAAATGTAACCAAAATTTAATGTGTATTGCAAAAGTCACAGAAACTTAGAAACTTAAAATCTAAAACAATTTATCATTCTTTACTGTACATGAGCATAAAAACAATGCGTAGGTCACAAATTATAACATCATTAAATAATACATTCCATAGAAAAGGCAACCTTCGTATGATAGATGGTTGTAGACTGTTAAATTTTGGTATTTGTAAGATATGGAAACAGATTAGAAAGTAAACAGCAGATAAGTATGACATTTATATTGAACCCATTTAGGAATAAGCTTGTGACCTGGGGCCCGTTTCATAAAACTTCTTACGACAAATGTTGCCGTAAGTCAGATTATAAAAGTCACAATTATTATTTATTTCTCCATCTAATCCTGTCTTGTGGCATCTTTTTGGAATCGTCTTGAAAAGACGATTCCAAAAAGATGTCACAAGACAGGATTAGATAGAGAAATCAGAGATTAAATGTATTTTAAAGTTTTGACTTACGACAACATTTGTCGTAAGAAGTTTTATGAAACGGGCCCCTGGTTCTTTTGAAAGTGTCTTAGCATCTCACCTTGATCCAAGTAATATGACAATCAGATAATCTTGAATGAGATCAGCTACAGACGATTAAATGTACAAATGGAAAACCGTTTTGATGTTCTAAAATAAATACCTAATCAGCTGAGATTGTTCTTTTGACCGGAAGTGAACGACATTAATTTACTATCTGGAAATCTGCGGCACCTATGACGTTATCGATGTGGCTAAGGTACTGCTCTACCATATTGGTATAAAAGTTTAAATAGGATACACAGGGGTAGAGGTCATATAGTGTTCAAGGAAAATGAACAAATGTAACAAACAGTGCTCCCTCTTTTCAACAACATCTAATGAGAGAAACATATTGTCTGTCTTGTTTTGAGGGTTAGTTACATGTATAGGAAGGGCAAAATAAGACTTGGAGTTCATTTGCAAACAGCTTGTATCCAGATCAGACGCCGCGCAACGCGGCGTCTGATCAGAATTCAAGCTGTTTGTCCCTTTTCATTATATTTCTTCTGTCAAAATGTCTACTGATAAGTAACTATATAACAGCAGACGACAATTTTAAGCAGACGATATTGCAACAGTGTAAGTGTTAGATATAATTGTTATGATTGGAGAACAGCGGAAATGTTGTTGGGATGACTGTTGTAGGGAGGGAGGGAAACTGTAATCAATATCGGTCAGTATCGGTACTCTATTTATGACATCTGATCAATAACAACAAAAATGATAAATACATTTCAGCTTTTGGTCACATTTTTCATTCAGATAAACATGAATGACATCTACGTCATGTCTGTTTTGGGAACATGAATACTCGCTTTACAATGATGGTGTGAGAATAACTACAATATTGTGTGATTTTTTCTGAAAAGTCGTGATCATATTCTGACAGAAAGTATCACAGTATCTAATTGTGACCTTGTATTTTCCTTCCCTTTATACAGATTTTTTTTCAATACTCGAGAAATTTATTCTCTTCGACAGTTTTGACAACCACTGATGTCTTTTTCAAGAATCGCACTATACGACGATCGACTACCTTCAGCCTTGACCGTCAGTTTACGGTTTTGTTGAAACGACGAACACTGGGTCGTAGATTCGGGATAGTCTGAGGACCCCTCATCCCTGTTCATGGCCGAGTTCTTTCTCCGTATGTGAATGGCCTCTTTGATCTGTCGTACACGTTAGTTTGCCTCCTTTTCCATTACAGTAAAACCTCTCTATTACGACCACTGAATTGTGTTAATTATTAGGCGTTAAGAACAGATGACTGCTTGAAGCAAGGTGACAGTAAAACAGAAAGCTCCTGTAGGAGCTTCCTGTTTTACTGTCACCTTGCTTTAAGATGTCACCTGTATTTTATTCAAATAATAAGCCTTATTTTTAGTGTCCGTAATAGAGGGGTTTAACTGTATTTTAAAATCTGGACCGTGTCTTAATTTCCATTTTTTGCAATTTTACCGATAAAAATGTCGGTAAAAGACAGACATCTCCCCTTATTCAGATTTATATAATTCACAACAGCGGATGTTAAGTGCTTGTGTGGCGGCTGTAAAAAGTCGCCCCGTACTTCATTCTCAGTATTGTTATACTTTCTGGTCCTTTGGAATCATTGATTTCAGTGCATTTACACTTGAGAGTTGAATTCCGCTTAAGCCGGTGCTAGGGGGCGTGAGCACTGTTGCATATTTCAGTATTGCTCATGAACAGACTCAATTAAACCGAGTCTGCTATTTTCAGTATTTGCTTAGTTTTCTGTGCTTTCAAAGGACCTTATTCAGATTTATACAGACATACTTCTTTATTTACTGTAAACTTTACAGTTTCGTGTCATTCCACAAGCAATAAACAACATACAGCGCTCCCTCTCTATAACGGCCCTCCCAACAACGACTCCCTCTATACAACGACCCTTGTCGCAGTTCCCTAAAATTGACATTATCTCCAACCTATTCACAGTTGCAATGTCGTATGTTTAAAAATCGTCGTCTGTTTTTCTTCTCAAAGTAACATAATTAACATTTTGACAGATTTCATTTAATAGTGAGTGACAAAAAGCTTGAATCCAGATCAGACGCCGCGTCACGCGGCGTCTGATCTGGATTTAAGGTGTTTGCAAATGTAAGCAAATGTCCTTCTCTATAACGACTCCCTCCGAACAACGCACACAATATGTGTCTCCCGTTGGGTATCGTTGTAGAGAGGGAGTGCTGTATGACAGTACATATCATATGATCATCATAATTCGGATTTTTTTGCATTTCGTAACCATGGAATTAACAAATGGAACCGATCATGTATTTGTTTCTTAATTTCTTAATTTTATCCGAATAGAGTGTGAAATGCAGAAAATGCACGCATGATCTTTTTGTATTTTGATTGAGGAGTATATAATATGTTACCTAGTTACGTAAATGACATTTTCCCGCATTCTGTTGGTTCAACAGCCAAGTATAGACTAAGAAACTCAAATGATTTAACAACTTTACCTAGAAGAACAAAAATACTCTGCACCGCAACAGTTCCTTCGTCAATAGACTTTTTAAATAGAATCCCGTTTTAACATACGAAAATCCGTATCTTTATCAATTTTCAAGTCGCGACTTAAAGAACTTTATAGAGAGTGACATACGTTTCTCAGTATAACACTGTAGCTGTAGCTGTAGTTATCGTAATTTCGATCTATACAATAAACATTTACGTGAAAGTTCTTCTTGTAAATGCACCTCTGATATAGAATATTCTGAACATTTACTTAATGTCAAATGTACGCCAACGAACGTCTGCTCTTTCTACAAAAACACAACTCCTCCGTACACTAAATACTAATGCTGTACTATTTGGCAACACTGACTTAACACACGAAGATATTTCGCTGTTGGTTTTGAATATTACACATTTCCTTTTTCCTATATCCTTAAATGATGTAGATAACAATTAGATGGATCTGGGCGGGTGATCTCATGTGAGGAAGGACATATGGATTTTCTTGTTTTTTCCTTATACTTGAATTAAGTTTATTTTTTGTAAGTTAAGATAGAATTGTTTTTATTGTAGCATAACGTTTATGCCTGTACTTACGTATGACGTCAATGGGAGAGTATTCTCTTATCTTGATATAACTTATGGTCCAACCCTTTTGCCGTATATTTTAATTTATTAATAATGTTACACATATCTGCTCTAGAAACTGTGTAATGTATGTCGATAAATGTATATAATATCTGATATTTGCAAGAGAATATGATTAAATCATTAAAATCGTGAAATGTTTTACCCCTTGACGGGTTTTCCCGTCTGTTTTATTATTTTTGTCTGCAATATTGTTTCAACTTTATTTTTAAAGCAGTATAACTGACGATATTTCAAAACAAGTGACAAACAGTTTTGATCCTGATCAGACGCCGCGTCAAAAGTGTTTGCAAATGCGCTTTATGACATCAGTGATAGCGAAAGGGTTAATGCGGTTCATCTTACATTTGGAACAGAATAACGTCTTCTCCATTATAGATGGTCGTATCACACGTGTTTAAAAAACATACGGTAAACGTGAGGAAAAATAATGAGATAAGGTTTTATTATACTTATCCAACCAAAGTTATTAATGTCTACAATTCTAGTAGTATAATTTCCCAACCGCGTGTCTTATCAAGTAAATGATACCGGTATATAAGAAAAACCTCTTCATTATGACAACTGAAAAAGAAGATTAATCGCTTATATAAAATACAGTTGACAACTGCTTCAATATTTATACTGTCTGAAATTCTTTCAAAGTTAGGTACATGTATTAGGTTGTATGATTTAAGAAATATCGGATTGAGTAACAGACAGTTTGGATCCTGATCAGACGCCGCGTCACGCAGCGTCTGATCTGGATCCAAACATTTGCAAAGTCGACTGTATGCGACTTCGGCGCCACAAGGGTTAAACAGAAAAAAAAGTTTCTCCTGACAAATATATTGTTTTTCAGACTTGAACGTCACCTGTAGGTTGAACATCAAGGAAACAAGAAATGAACGTTTTTGAAATACTCGGAAATTCCTTAACCGCAATCAATTGAAAATTTGATATCTCTAAGCCGGTTAAGTTGAAATAATTCGCATAACTTCTTATACGTTTAAGTCAAGCATACTTATTATACTTCAAAGTAAATTCCTTACAGCTGATTGCCTTCCGAGCCGTAGACGTGAATCAATGTACCCTGTGAGTTGAAAAGGTACAGTGAAATACAGCTATTTCACTGGCTAACAGGTCCCTCAGTCTTGCTTTGCAGAAAAGAGATGGCCGACTTCTCGACATGATTGTACGCCTTCAATCGTGCAACCTCCATTAATAAGTCCATCTCTGCTAAAACCCCAATCGGGTTTGTATCTTTGAACAACCGTCTTTTATTCCGTTCTGGAAAAGTCGACGCCGACGTCTTCGAGCGTGCCTATGTTGTTTTGAATAACAACCGTCATTAGCATGACGCCATTTACGCATGCCATTTTTTACGTGATTTTGATACTGTTGTTGTTGTTACCAATTATTTCCAACCATTTCAGCATTTGTCGTGTAAAGCGCTCAGCTAAACACGTCAAATACCGAAGTGATTGGAAATAATTCGCTTAAACAGTGAACACTTCGCAGTATAAAAGATTCGTTAAACAGTTTATTCCCAGGCTACGCGAGGATTTAACGGCTCGGGCAACTTGATCTTTCTGACGGCTCGGGAATACATCCTCACGTACCCATGGGAAGAGCCTGTATAACTAATACTGAACTTCAAAACTACAATGTACATATCTATGTCACTTTTAACGTTTCACAAAACAAAAAAGAGACATTATTCTTACACATTTAAATGCAAGCGAAATGCAAACGCAAACGTAGTATAACATATTTAGAAAAAATTCAAGGATTTTGAATTTCTAACTATTAATATGAGTGGCAAACGGTTTGGAGCAACCAACCCGTTTGCAATCGGTACAGTGGGGGAAACGCTATTTTCCCCGTTTAACCCTTTCCCTCATAGAAGCGCCTTTTAGCGCATTTGATTTATTCCTCCACGAAAGAAAATAGTTCCAATTTATATAATCATAAACATATTCCAGCATAAATATTTTCCTTATCCTGAGAGATGGTAGCTTAAAACAGGCTGAAAGTAAAGCAGAATGCGCCCTCGGGCGCATTCTGCTTTACTTTCAACCTGCTTTAAGTAGTCACCTATTTTCAAAATTAAAAAACAGGTTATGGGGTAAAGGGTTAAATGCAAACCAAACGCACACGCACTGCATAAAATGAAGAATATTGTAACTTATAGACAATTTTGAATGTTGATTTAAACCTGGCCACAAACAGTTTCGAGCCTGATCAGACGCCGGGTTACCCGGCGTATGATCTTGGGGTCCAAACTGTTTGCATGGGAAATAATACATTTAGCGTAAACGGGTTTATTAGAAAAGAATTACGGTTTCTCCACTGTATAAAATTTTCGCAAGGACATGTTTATTGGGAAAGAATAACGTTTACATGTACATCACCACTGTACATGTAGAGTACATTTTTGTTCACAAAATGTTTGTACGGAATTAATAATATGAGTGTGATTAATTTGAAACCCACGTGTGTTTAGTGTATTACCTTTATTGATCAATATACAATGATATTGACCTTGCGAGTTTATGTTTGAACACGAAGCACATTGTAAATGTGGAAGATGTGAAAAGGACAGTTTCTGGAAATAATGTGTTATTTCGCACATATTTTCATCCATTTGTACTTATATTGCGAAATGATTCGAGGTGTGGCATTTTGTCACCCACAAGGTGGTGATTTGGATAGCATAGATTGAATAGGTCATTGTTGCTATTCATAATAATGTCTTTTGCACACTTATTTTTCACCAATCGAACCTTCTGTTACACGATGTTATTTCTCTCATTAAGGTTCATGTAAAGTCCCTGTATGAAATCAAATACTGAAATTGAAAAGCTTGCAATACTCACTAAATATACCACATTGGCTAAAGTATTTTGTCATATAATTAATGATCACTCAATTAAAAAGAAAGCATGCATAAAATATCAAATTACTAAATGACACGTATTTGCCGAAAATTAGTAGAATAAATACAAAGAGTATCTGAGCAGAGAGGGAAACAAGTTGTAGTTGTCTTTCAAAATATCCAAACTTTGACACGAGAGCATTTTCAAAGTTTTGTCTACATCAAAAGAAAATCCAACAAATACCACGATTCTTCAGTGGATTATTTACGCATTTTCTAGGCCATGTACTGCTGGCATGTGTTCCAGAGCTGGATCATATGCAATGAAAAGTTTTGCCATTAAATCGTAGTTTTTTTTTACCGTTTTAAGTATTCCACACATCTTTCCGATTATTGTAATTTTGACCAATGTTTCATTTTGCTTTGCGATCTTTATTGTAAACGCTTAGATCGATGTCGAATTACTTAAGGTCCTGTTAGGTTTACTATTGCTCAGACACTTTTCCTAATTTGACATTCGTAATCCTAGTAGAGACAGTAGCAGGTGACAATGGCGTTGGGCAGAGACATATATCATTTTTAGTTTATGAGTTCTTACTATTCTTTCACGTATATATCCGCATCTGCATTTCACACACACTAAAGCATTATGTATGCAACTATCAATTAGATAAAGTCAACCCAGTCCTGCTAGTACAGTTCTTCAAGATTCGCGGACCCTTGCTTTTCATATTGTGTGTAAATGAGATTCCAGAAATAGTGAGTTCTAAAATGTTCATGTATGCAGATGATGGTAAGCGTCTAAATGAGAGTAACAGTTACAAGATAATTCAATCTGATTTGATATTTTCAGTCAATGGTTAAAAACTTGGTTGCTGAAATTCAATGAACTGAGGGATAAGACTGGTTATTGTGGTCATTCATGTAAATCTGAATAAGAGGAGATCCTTTGAAAGCACAGAAAACAAAGCAAATACTGAAAATTGCAGACTCGGTTTAATTGAGTCTGTTCATGAGCAGAAAAATCATGAGTACTTTTTAAATGGAATACATGTTAAAAAGTCTTAAGCTGATATTCACCTAGGAGTGACAATTACCAAAGACTTTGAGTACAGTGTGGATATGCTGCTTGAATGGCATTCGTTCGACTTGGAATGCTTAGAATTTTAAACATATTTATCACATAAACGTGCAAAATATAGAGGGCCGTAAAAATGGTATGGCCCACTGGGCATATATTTTATACTAATTTTCGAATCACCACAATAATGTACTACTACGCCGACTGTAAAACGGTTAAGAGAATCTAGACAAACATAGATCACCACTAGGTATTGAAACATTTCGAAGTGTCCTAGAAACATTATCCCTAGCAGTCTCGCAAACTCAGCCTGCAAATCAGGCTAAACTTAATACTACGTAGACTTTAGTATTAACAGTGACTCAGACTGTTTTTCAAATTTAGACGTTACAATAATAATGACGTCATGTTACGTCTTGACGTTATTTTGAAAACGAAACTAGATTCTTTATGTCAAATGATCATTTTTAGTCAATTAGAACAACTTTAATTTAAATATTAATTTAAAATTTGAATATGGTATCAGAGAAGTCTTTTCAAAACGTAATGGTGTTGATTTTCTTTACGTTAATATGATTGGTGTTTTTATCTACGGATGAATAAAACCGAATAACACCTATGACAAATCGTTTACCTAAGAGCCGAGGGCAAAATTGAAAGTAAGACCGTTCGGATTTTGGTGTCATTTGGTGTTTATGTGATAAATAGGATATTAAATTCGTGTTTTTTCAGTAATCAATTTATTGAACTCGTTGGATAAAAATGATATGTTGCTCGCCAAGGCTCGCAAAATATCATTTTTATCCAACTCGTTCAATAAATTCATTACTGAAAAAACACTCATTCAATATCCTCTATATATAACATAGATATGAACAGTTTCAAAATCATTTTGCTACCTATGTGCGACCTAAGTCCAAGCATTGAATCCTTTTTGTGAAAATGTACTTGAGAGAGTTCAAAAGTATGCTACTACTTTAGTGCTAGAGCTGAGTAATATGAATTATCTGCAACGTTTGGACAAAATATTTATTGATAATGTATTCCATGGAAGACCGAATATTAAGAGGAGATTAAAATTCACACATACAAGGGTTTTCAAGGTAGTTCAGATGTGAAACCGGACAAATATTCCAAAGAGCCAACACTCGTATACACGTAGACACCCTGAGAGAGTTTAGTTGGCATACTTGGGTAAATTATAGTAACCAGAGTTGCAAATAAACTTGCGGAGTGTCTACCCTTGCGACTCTTCACCACTATTCCTGTTCAACCAAGCCGGGCATGAGGGTTGCACAAGATTGCGGAAAAAACAAATTGGTAGACAAGCGTGACAGCTTGTACCATTCTGATAGATTGATCTATCATTTAGAAATATATGTTGTCTAAACTTAATAAATATATAAAATCAAAGCAGTATTATTCAGTATCGGCACATTGGACATTCAATTATTTTTATTGGTTAATAATTGTCGTCAACGCATATTAACACACATAAACACCACCGTATTGTTTACACGAGAGTGCACTCCGTGCGTTTTGTGTATTGCTAAATACAGTAGATATATAACGTCATACAAGCTACTCCAGTTCAAGCCTAGGACCGGCTACTGAACTCGCTCTCTGACACTTTACAAATCTACTCTCCAGAGGAATCTTTACCCAGAAAGAATTTTTACTCTATCCGAGTGATATATAAGTTAAATGAACTCCCTCAAACTGTTGTAACTGCAGGATTCATTGACATCTTTAAATCCGGATTAGATTACCACCGGAAAAATGCCTTTCCAATATATGGGACACAAGAGGTTTTGACTAAAACTTAAACTCCCATACAACAGTTAATGTAAGTCGTCCTTATTGTTGCTTATTTCAGTAGTTGTAAGTATTTAGAATCAACTATTGGGACACATAACTTGAACATTTAGTCAGAAACAATCATAGATCAGTATATCTGATGCTCAATTTGGTTTAGTTCTGGGAGATCCTGCGTTTTACAATTGATGGTGGATTAGTCACAGTACATTGAAGATGATGAAAATTGGGACACTATATTTTAAGATTTATCCAAAGCTTTTGACAGCGTTACACATGAACGATTACTTTGCAAAGTAATAGCATTGCGTATCATGGTATCGTCAGGGACGTTACCAATTTGTGTACGCACCATCACTAGGGGTCCTAGGGCATGCTCATCCGGGAATTTTCTATTTTTATATGATCTCTGGTGCGTGCGGAGGGCATTTCGTCCATCCAAAACAGGTAAGTTACTAACATAAACCTATCTAAAAAATCGACTCCCAATTACCATAAATTGTGTAATGTGAAATTATATTGTTGACATATTATTTCCCGGCCATCAATCTCTAAACCCTACCCAAAATGATAAGGAGAGGGGCTTGGTAAGTGAAGAGAGAGTTATCTCCATGGAAATATGTTTTAAGTAGGGTACCTCATGCCATTCCTGGGACCCATATTATGTATTTGGTATATACATGACCTCCCTGAAGTTACCAGTAGTATCGATGCAAAAATATACAACAAAGACAGTAACGTCGATTTGATCCAACAAGACTTACCGGTAGATGATTATAAAAAAATAAATCTTAGTTTTAAACAAAACACTTGTTAGGCCACATTTTGAATATGGAAACAATATTATGGTATCCATTCTTAAGGAAAGACGCTGAAAGTCCTGAAAAAAATACAGAAGCGTGCCACTAAGCGTATTACCAGAATTGTCAGACCTTAACTATGCCGAAAGATTGCTTTTCCCCCTAAATTTACCTTGACTGGCTCATCGACGAAGGCGTGGTGACATTATTCAGTGTTTGAAAAGTATTAAAGGGGTGTATGATATACCTACAGAGAGAGAGAGAGAGTATTTCTTCTAAAGTTCTTCTTCAACTCATGGTCATAATTTAACACTGGAAAAACCTCGATGCAGAACATCAATGAGATTAACCCTTTCACTCTCAATGACGCCTTAAAGCGCGTTTGTCAACAGTTTGAGTCCTGATCAGACGCCGCGTAACGCGGCGTCTGATCAGGACCCAAATTGTTTGCCACTCTTATCAATATATATTAAGTCAGACAACCTTAAATCTTACTTTGAAACGTGTCTTACAGACAACAAAACTGAAGCAGACGACACTTAAGCAGTGAATGGGTAACACTCACCCGAATCATTTGATCATGAAAAGGTTAAAATATTTTCACAGAGAATTGTTAACAAATGTAACTCACTACCTGAGCGAGTAGTAATGGAAATGGATAAGCATTACTTTAAATCTGAACTGGATCAACAGTGGAACCAAGAAGCTGTATACACTACTAATTAGTGAAGTAATTTTGAATGTTAATCCAAACTCAACCAAAGCTGGAACAAAGAAGCCATATATTATTATTCATCTGTTATATGTCAGCTAGACATACAATGCCTTTTTTTTTTTTTACATTTTATGACAAACTTGTAATTAAGACGATTAGCAAATCAGTTAAGAAAAAGTATTAAAACACAGTTATAGAAGAACTCTAAGACCAGGGTGGGCTTATAAAGAAGCAACGCCTTACTTCTGAGCCCCAAAATGATTCTCAAGGTTTAATGCAGTTAATCAAATTGATTACAAGATTAAAAAACTATACAGTCTACAGATCTATATAATGTTTGGCAGAGGCTCATATTGCTGACCATACTTTTGAAAAAATTAAGTAGTCCACTATGGCATAAAATTGTTGTCCTTGAAAATTGTCAAGTATATTCAATGACTGCTTCTGTTGTTATTTGAGTGGATACGGTTAGAGTTTCTTCCCGCTACCTCTTGTAAGCATATTCTTTAATATAGAAGTAGAATTTGTTGAATTTCAATATGGAAACTTTTTTCTAAATTTTGACATGAATGTAAATTTTTACTCAAAATAAAAAAGCTCAGTTCTCTTATTAAATTGTAAACTGTTTCATAGGTTTATTCATTTTAAAAAACGAATATTTTGATATGAAGTTATGCAACATTGCTCTATAAATGACCAAAATATCACATTTCATTGTGTATTAAATGTATGTGCATTATAATTGTAAAAAATCTGTGAACTAAACATGTTGAAACTAACTTAAGACTAAACACTTACAATGGAGAATCTGTTATTCTTTCCCGTTTAAACGCAAACGTACGCAAACGCAAAGCACTAAAACGTAGAAAAGAACAACTTTTGGACAATTCTGATAATTCTTGTTTATCTTGGTGGCAAACAGTTTGGAGCCTGATCAGACGCCGGGTTACCCGGCGTCTGATCTGGCTCCAAACTGTTTGTACTGCAAATAATGGTTTTAGCGTAAACGCGTTCATTGGGAAAGAATAACAGATTCTCCACTGTATGTTGAACCATGACAAAACCAGCATTACTTCAATGCAACATTGTACAGAACAAGCACCGTTGTCATCATAGGCTCTGTAGCTGAATTTGGTCTACACTGCCAAATGCCGTATTTGATACAGCAACATAAAATTATTTGGATGCATATGTGTGTCAAACAGTGTAGACCAAGAACAGCCACCGCGCTGCTGGCCTTACTCTACACTGTGTCCAACAACAAACGTCAGGGTTTCTCATGGCACGGCTCATATGTATGTTGATCGAGTGGCAATTTGTTTAGGTTCGCGAAATCTTCGACTTTGTCCCCTGGGACGTTATATCCTCTTACGTCGGACACTTGTCTTAATACTTTGCCTTCTCTTAGGTATTAAGCAAAGGACAATGGATTGTTTTCAGAGCAATACCAATGGTTTACCAAGCTTAACCCCTTCATTGCCATGGAAAATTACACTAACATTTGCAAAAATTTACAAACTCTTTGAATCAAGATCAAATACCGATTAACTCAGCGTCTGATCTGAATCCAAATTTTTTGGCAACATTTTCATTAGCTCTTTTGGTAAGATGCCTTTAATTATAATGAGTGAAAACAAATCAATTAACAATGTTTAAGCTGGCAGTTTTATGACGAAAACGGATAAACGGAAATATTGTGAGAGGTCAATGAAACTCCTGGGAACGCCTGTAGTTAATCCTTACAACATTTTATGAGTCACGTAATGAAAGAATGAATATCGGTCATTGCAACAGAGGGCGACACAGGCCAGTAGTATCGCCAAACTCAAGCTGTGGCCAAAACTCTACTACAGTACTCCCTCTCTACAACGACACCCAATGGGAGGCACAGATTGTGTACGTTGTTCGGAGGAAGTCGCTATAGAGAGGAAAATTTGCTTACATTTGCAAACAGCTTAAATCCAGATCAGACACCACGTAACGCGGCGTCTGATCTGGATTCAAGCTGTTTGTCACTCGTCATAATGTTTACTTGCTGTTAAAATGTCCATTGTGCGACTTTGAGTAAAATAGCGGACGACAATTTTAAGCAGACGATATTGCAGTTATAAGAGCGTTAGACATAATTTGTCCCGTTTAGAGAACTGCGACAAGGGCCGTTGTAAGGAGGGAGTCGGTGTTGAGAGGGTCTTGTAGGGAGGGAATGCTGAATTTCAGTATAACGAAACCAAATGCAAGCACAAAGCAGTTAAGAGTATATAAAACCCTGAAGCGATTTTTTCGAATGATCTTAATCTTGTTCTGTCATGTAGGTTTTGTGTAGCTGTTTATGATAAACGAAAACAAAGTCCAAAACAGAATCATAATGTTGATTTACACTTTTTTGCATTACGATTTGTTTTCAAATTGTGTCCCATTCAAAGAATATGTACAATCTTAATTACAATCTACATGATTTCAAATGTAAAGAAATATGGTGATTTTGTGTTTCTACTACTTATTTCATGTCTATGGAAGTACTTACATATAAATACACTAAATTGAGAGAGACAAAAACAGTACATAGTATTCTATTATCAAACCATTTCTTTAACAATTATTTCCATTTTAAAAAAAGAAACAGTTTGGAGCCTGCTCAGATGCCGGAAAACCTAACGTCTGATCTAGTCCCATACTGTTGTCACTCAGATTAAACTAAATAATTAGAATTTTAACAAAAATGTAAATAACATTATGTCTACATATTTTTGCAATGCCTTTCCTTTTTGATTGTGTTTAAACAGGGAAGAATAACGCCTTCTCTATTGTAATACAGACCGATCCTTATCAAGTTGATAAATCACGGTCTTACCCAAGGCCAAACCTGAGGCTCCTGAAAATTACAAGGGAAGATTCGCTATCGACTGTTATTTGTGAAATAAATCAACCAATAATTAACTGTTATTGCTGCTCTAGTACTGTCTATATATAGACGCCAACCGCAAATAATAAACAGAATTCGATATTTTGATCATCGAAGCAAAATATCTGTAAGTCACCTTGGAAACAAGGAGAGCGAGGTCGTGGAAAATGGGAAATTTGGTATACCGTGGGGGCAATCTTTCTCACGGAGAGTATTTGTTCCTCAACATACATCTCTATTACAGACCACAGCTCCAAATGTCAGGATTATTGGCATAATATTTCAAGTACAACCCTTTGTCAATTTGTAAGCAGTACAACTTTAACACACACATTAAAAAATCAAAGTAATTTTGTGTGTAAAAGATGCCAACTTTTATTGAACAATATTGAAGCAGTCGAGAAAATAACGGTGTAGGGGTAAGAAACTTCACGAATAAGGGTTACAGTGGAGAAAACGTTATTATTTCCCAATAAACGCGTTTACCCTAAAACTATTATTTTCCCTGCAAACAGTTTGGAGCCAGATCAGACGCCGGGTAACCCGTCGTCTGATCAGGCTCCAAACTGTTTGCCACAAAGATAAAGATGAATTATCAGAATTGTCAAAAAGTTGTACTTTTCTACGTTTTAGTGTTTTGCGTTTGCGTACGCTTGCGTTTAAACGGGAAAGAATAACAGATTCTCCACTGTAACTGTGTAGGGGGGTAAGAAACCTCACGAATAAGGGTTAACAGTTTTATAAATTCCATACATGTATCGTAAGTAAACAAGGAACACACTATCCCCAATCACTGTAGCCTATTAGATTTGCTTTTTAACCCTGTCGGCGCCAAATAAATCGTAATGTTACCCCATTCATCGCTTTATTGTCGTTTGCTGCAATATTATATTTATTGCAAGATCGTTTCAAAGTTAGAGTCAATGTATTAACAATAACTTAAGGAATATTGATATCAGTGTCAAACATTTTGGATCCTGATTAGACGCCGCGTTAAAACTCTCCCGGATAATTTGATCATCAAAGGGTGAAGTAAATACACAAACTTTAAATTTGAGAAATACGAGTAAAAGCAGCCGATAATTATTTAAAACTGATGACGTCATAGCAGTGAAGTGTTAAAAATACTACACAGTAGTGTCAGTATCAGTAGTGTCAGAATGTGAGAGTTAGTATAGTGCTCCCTCTCTACAAGGGCGCTCCCAGCAACGACTCCCTCCATTCAACGACACTTGCAGTCGTACACTAAATAAGACATTAATGTCCAACCTTTTCATGGCTGCAATACCATCTGCTTAAATATGTCGTCTGCTGTTTGTCTCAAAGTTACATATACGTGGACATTTTGATAGAATAAATGTAATGACGAGTGACAGACAGCTTGAATCAAGGTCAGACGCCGCGTAACGCGGCGTCTGATCTGGATTCAAGCTGTTGCAAATTTAAAACCAAATCTTAATGTTTCCCTCCCTTTAACGTCTCACACCGAATAACACACACAATCGTTGTCTCCCATTGGATGTAGTCTAATGTCGTTGTAGAGAGGGAGCACTGTATATTGAAAGACTGAGTTGCGACGACGTTTAAATTTCCACTAAACGCGTTTGTGCTTATACAAAAATGCTGTCAATTGAAAAAAGTTTGTATATGAGAAACTCGGCGTCGGATAAGGCTCTTAACAGTTTCCCGACTTTAATAAAAATAAACTGCCTACACGTTTAAGAAATAGGGGAAAATATTAGGGGAAATCAATTGTGGTAAAAAGAATCTCACATTCATGGTCATTATTTATCAGTTTTAATAAAACGAGTTGACTGAAAATAATATGATGCTAGCCTTGGCGAGCGTCGTATTAATTTTGGTCAAAGGGTGTATTAAAACTGATACATGTAAGTAATGAGCACGAATGTGAGATTCTATTCTTTACGTTTGATTTCCCGCTACATGCAGCGCTTGTAGACGAACAGATTGGTTCGGAGCCCAGAAAACGATATTTCACTTTAAAACATGACGTCATTCTATTGTCCTCGCAGTACTGTCGTTTTCAATACTGGACGGGTATCAATAGTGTATTCCCGCTCACCAGTTCAGTTCACATTTATTGGCAAATCGGCACATTATGCCTTTGGCCATTTACAAAGATACATGGGTATGGCTTAGGCAAGACAATACAATTCAATCAAATAATACAACATATTCTCTACATATATAATAAGTATAATCAGTAGACTATACTGTTTTACATTACATATAAGTTAGTAGAAACAATTTACAGTTCAAGGGCATTCTGTCTAATGTTAAAGTACCATACCGTACCGTATTTGTGCACGAGCAGTCCAATATTACTAATATTGGACTGCACGTGCATAAATACGGTACGGTAAGCAAGCTGATATTGTACTACACACTAATATTGTATTGGCTTGTGAGACACACAAAAAATAAAGTAAAACCTCTCTATTTCGACCAATAAATTGTGTGTGAACTACAGTGGATATTTTTTAACGTTACTCTTTGCCAATAAACGCGTTTACGCTAAAACTATTATTTCCTTGCAAACAGTTTGAAGCCTGATCAGACGCCGGGTAACCCGGCGTCTGATCAGGCTATAAACTGTTTGCCACTCAGATTAAAAAACAATAATTAAAAATGTCAGAAAATGGTATTTTCCTACATTTGAGCGATTTCTGTTTGCGTTTCGTTTGCATTAAACGGGAAAGATTAACGTTTTCTGAGAAAACTGTTCTCCACTGTTTATTGGAGAAGATCTTATTCTTTTCCGTTTAAACGTAAATGAAACGCCAACGCATTGCGTTAAAATGGAGAAAATGACAGCTTGTTGACAATTCTGACTACTTATTTAAATCTGAGCCAAGTCAGACGCCGGAAAACCCGGAATCTGGCCTGGTTCTGGAATTGGAAATAATAGTTTCAGCGTAAACGCGTGTATTTAAAAAAGAATAACGTATTCTCCACTGTACGTTTTAAGTATAAGACAGGTGACTGCTTAAAGTAAAGTAACATTAAAACTAAAAGCTCCTATAGGAGCTTTCTATTTTACTCTCATCTTGCTTTAAGCTGTCAACTGACTGTTATACAATCAGTTAGTCCTATTTATTTTAGTGGTCGTAATAGAGAGGGTTTACTGTATTTTAGCAGTGTCATGACAGAACCAGACTTACATGTATTGCGTTGCAAACAGAGTAAATCAAGACCAAATACCGCTTCAAAGACACGATGACTGTTCAAGACACTTACAAGCATCTTCAACATTTTTAAGCAGTATTATATTATACAATATGTGGCAGTGTGTACCAAACTCAATTTCAGAGCCTAAGACGACAACGTTTTTCTAGAAAGACCCCGGAACGTTATCCTTTCACGTTCGTCATAGTGTGTTTTTTTTTAACATTTTACATTTTTAGCGAAACCAGGGTTTATCGTTTTTACATCATTTTTCAGTAGCAAGTTTCGCAAGTTTTGACTGTTTTGCATTTACTATGGGATTTTAGCAAGTGAATTTGGACGATAGATTTATCACGTATCCTAATTATTTGGACTAGAGACGATAAAGTATTCGAATTGCTCGACACTGTTAACCTACATTGCGAATAGGAGCAAACTACATTATATTTTGTACTTGTCATTCAACAGAAAAACAAACGTTCAACATTGCAAATCTTTGTCCCGGCTAACGTGGATATTCATATGAACAACATTTGCTGATCACATTGCCAACAGTGCAGACCAAGAATAGAACAAGCACTTAAACTTTCCCGAGCGGCATTTAAGCATGATCTACACTATTATCAAATTGGACATTTGTCCCACGTGTGACCCTGACAACGGTCGAAACCCTTATTCTACTAGAATCGACTACTACATTTGACAAGAACATGCTGTTCAACATTTTTCTGCTGTTTCTTTAAAACAAATTAAATAGGGCGTATAATTGCGTGAATGTTTATCATTTGTTATTTCGAATGGCCAACCAAGGTTGCTTTCACCACTAACAAAAAAACCAAAAATCAAAGTTATGAACGTGAAATGGTACAAATTGCAAAATAAAGGGTCTGTCTAGAAGGACCTCTGTTTCTTTTGTTTAAGAACTTATCAAAAGGTGAATATCTAAGCAGATGCCATTTTTTAAAGTAGACGGTATTTGAGCCTGAAAAGGGTTACGATTCTGACAAACCGTGCGACTGTGTAGGGTCTACACAGTTTGAGAAGCATAAATTGGGGTTCCCTATGTGGATATGCTTATTTCCGATTCAATAATATCCAATTCACTGTAAACTTGTCCACTATGTTAATATCCAGAAAATGTGAATACCTCGTCTACACGTTCCGACATTTTTATTGGTAATGAGTGCACAACACGCGGCAATACAATATTACCGAGGCGAAAGGCACGTGCAAATCAAGGTCCTCGTACACCACAGGGCTGATCACCCGTGTAAAGGATAAGGGGCCAATAGGCTTATATTTTAAACTTATGAATTTGATTTTATTTTAAGAAGAAAATATTAAACTATCACATATAGGTTTGAATATATAAACGTATGGCTTTCATTGAAATATTTGATGTTTTCAGAAACGTGTTTTAAGTAAGATATAAGCCTCAAACGATCCAGTATGTAAAATATTGTACAGTGTTCGGCGCTACGCGCCTCACACAGTACAATATTTTACATACTGGATCGTTATCGTCTTATATCCTATACATAGTAGAATACGATATTTATATATCGTCGGGCTTTATGCCACTCAATGGCCGCAAATTATGTGATAAACTGTTATATACATGGTATTGCGTTGCGTTTGCATTTAAAGTCGTTTGAACGAGTACAGAATTACATTGAAATGCACTTTGTTGTCTTGTAAAGACCTGTACGTGTACCCATGCATATGTCAGTGAGTAAAGCAGACAGCTACAGTCGAGAATCGTTATTCTTTTTCGTTTAAACGCAAACACAACGAAAACACAATTCAATAAAATGAAGGAGAATGACATCATTTTGACAATTAAATTTAATGAATATTCACTTTAATATGATTTGAAAACAGTTTAGAACCTGATCAGACGCCCGGTTACCCGGCGTCTGATCAGGCTCCAAACTGTTTGCAATGGAATAATAGTTTTAGTGTAAACGAAAACGAAACGCAAACGCATTGTAATAACATGTAGAAGATTGACAACATTATGACAATGAATATTCACTTTAATAGGAATAGCAATCAGTTACTCTGCGTCTGATCAGGCTCAAATCTGTTTGCAGTGGGGATAGTAGTTTTAGCGTAAATGCATTTATTGGGAAAGAATAACGTCTTCTGTACTGTACTTAGCGCGAACTCTAGCATTTGCGTGCTCATATAATACCAGTGGTATATTACGAATGTCTCGAATGTAATATGAATTTGCCTCGTATATATACAGTGGAGAAGAGGTTACTCTTTCGCATGTAAACGCAGACAAAATGCAAACGCAATGCATTAAAATGTATAAAATACATTTTTATGTTTTAAACTTCTATTTATTTGTATATGAGTGGCAAGCAGTTTGGAGTCTGATCAAACATCCGGGTTACCCGACGTCTAATTTGGCTTCAAACAGTTTGCAATAGAAATAATTGTTTTAGCGTAAACGCGTATAATGAGAAAGAATAGCGTTTTGTCCATTGAAAATTGAATAGTGAGACAAGACACATCTTAATAAAGATGTGTTATTATTTGTAATCTAAGATGGGATATACGAATTCTCGAGATATTAGAAGTGATAGGTTGTATATTATACAGTGGAAAAGTTTATCCTTTACCAATTACCTTTTTGCTGTTCATTCCTCATTTCACATATGTATGTGCTGAGAATATTGAATAAACTGTAAACAGCTAAAACTCTTGCAAAACATTTGGAGCCAGATCAAAGGCCGGGTAACCCGGCCACGATATGGCTTCAAAATATGTTTGACACTCAGATTTAAATAGAAAGTTATTGTAATTTCTACACTTTATTGCAATGCGTTTGCGTTTCGTACGCGTTTAAACGAAAAAGAAAAATGTCTTCTCCACGACAGTGACTCTTCTATTTTCTAACTATATTGAACATTTTACGTTGGCGCTGGAGGACTTTTTCCAAAATCAATTAAAATGATGTTAAATAGTGCGGACACTGATCCGAGGACTTCTTCACGAGTCTTCTGGTATTGTTTTACCCTGTTTGCATGTAATGTTTGACCCTTTCTGTTGTCAATAACGCCAAAGTGCGCATTGACAAACCCTTTGGATCCTGGTCAGACGCTGCGGTGCACGGAGCTTGATCAGGATCTAATCTGTTTGACACTCGTTTGGAAGTCACCTATTTGCCCATTGCTTCGACAATTCTTCAGGCGAAATGCATGTGATATAAAAACATAAATACTGACAACAAGTAACAATATTTAAGCAGTCGAAAGCCTACCAGTGACTTATTTAAATGAGCTAACTAACAAACACGAGCAGCAAGATATAGCTAGTATCCAGAGGCCCTATGGGGTGCACGGTCGAACAGGCGATGGTCTGAATACCACCTCATGGTCGGTCGGGCGCTCTGGGGCTGATGGTAACGGGTCGAGCACTGCACAGGCCATCAAAATCTAGAACCATGGTACGCACAAGGTAAAATGGGGATTGCATCTGGACGCCTGGATAGTCGAATCTGAGCAAGGCTTGGGAATACCCTGACAGATTTTTGAGTGGGATAAGATGCATCATGGATCTGTTAACAGCCAACCACTGGGAACCAGAAACAACAACACCTCCAGGACAAGACAGCATTTCCACCTTCCCGACGACCAGCGGAAACAAACGGCCCTTTTTCAGGCCCACCACAGCAACTATCAAACAACAATAGGCATGATGCTGACCATTGTCCCAATACTGAGACAATGGGATGACGCACCTGAAAAAGCTTATGCGGCACTATAAATCTTAGCAGCACAGTGACTTATTTGGTAATACATTGAGCATAGTTCATTGCGTTCATTTATTGTGGCAATTAGCATATTAGTTAGGTTGTCCTTCCATTGTTAAGATTCGTCTGCTTAACATTTCCGTATGTTTTTATCATTCAAGTTTAGAACAAAGGAAAAAAACAGTGATAAGAGTGGCAAACAGCAGCCGTCGAGATACTCGGATTTATCCGAGTATCTCGACGGCTGATCGGGACCGAAACTGCCTGATGGCAATCAAAAGTGTTTTAGCACATGTCAGTGCACTAAGGTGAGGGCCATGAAAAGGCTCAACTCCGAATTTAGGCTACTATCACTCATCCTGTTGTGATATCGTCTGCTTTGAAAGTGTCGTCTGCAAAGTTGGTATACTTAGTTTTAAATATTGTTCAGCTAAAGAATCCTAAACAGTTTTGGTCCCAATCAGTCGCAGAGATACTCGGATTCGGCGTCTGATGGCAATCTAAAGAGTTTTAGCAAAAGCCAGTGCTCTAAGGTGAAGGCCAGAAAGGCTCAACTCCGAATTTAGGCTATTAACAGTAATCATGTTGTAATACAATTATCGTCTGCTTTGAAAATGTCGTCTGCAAAATGTGTTATATTTAGTTTTAAATATTGTTCAACCAAAGAAAGCTAAAGACGAGTGTCAAACAGTTTTGGTCCCGATCAGCCACCGAGATACTCGGATTCGGCGTCTGATGGCAATAAAAAGAGTTTTAGCAAAAGCCAGTGCTCTAAGGTGAAGGCCAGAAAGGCTCAACTCCGAATTTAGGCTATTAACACTAATCCTGTTGTAATACAATTGTCGTCTGCTTTGAAATTGTCGTCTGCAAAATGTGTTATATTTAGTTTTAAATATTGTTCAACCAAAGAAAGCTAAAGACGAGGGTCAAACAGTTTTAGTCCCGATCAGCCGCCGAGATACTCGGATTGGATACTGCTGGCAATCAAAAGTGCTTGGCACATGCATGTGCACTCCGGTGATGGCCAGAAAGGCCCAACTTCGAATTAAGGCTATTAACAATAATCCTGTCGTGTTATTGTCTGGTTAGAAATTGTCATTTGCAAATATGGTTATATTTAGTTTTAAATATTGTTTAGCTTAATAAACATAAAGACGAGTGTCAAACAGTTTTGATTTTTGCAAACAGTTTAAATCCAGATCAGATGCCGCATCACGCGGCGTCTGTTCTTGATCCAAACTGTTTGCAAAATTCAGTAAACTCGCGATCAGCAAGAACTGGGTTAACGGTAATCCCGTCTGACTTAGAACTACTTGGGGAATATTTCGAGGTTATAGTTTCATGTGTCATATCGCACGTGCCAACTGGGTGTACTATTCCATGTTGTTTGTACATCTAGGAAGCACGTGCTGCATCACACGCACATTGCACAGTACCATGCCACTATAACCTCGAACTATTCATCCCAGCTAGATGATTCACTGTTGCTTGTCCTAGAAACCGTCCTACATTGCTGAGATTATCCCCTCTGCCAAGAACTAAAAAGAAGACAGGTCAGTTTTGGTTCCATGATATTAGCGAGAATTATCTTCTTGAAATCATCTCATCTAATCATCATCTCCTATCATCATTCATCGGCAGTTTATGACATATTTTGTGTCGCAGTGACGTTAAACCAAACTTACTCACCCATATCTGCTTTTTCATATTTCTGGATTGTGTATTAAACAAACGAATGATAAAGAAAACCCACCGACCACGAATGAAACACAAATGAGAGCTGAACTTTTAAAATATTCTTTTTTCTTCTACGAATTGAATTTTTCATTCTGTTGCAGATTTAAAGTTTTTTGATCAACGTCATGTTTCAATCTTTCTAGGTCTAGATACTAATTCTCTTGATTCTCGTATAAAACTTTGCGTCGAAAAGAATTAGATACCCATCACGGCACTACCAAACAATACAATGATCTGTGATGTCACCATCGAAAAGTGCTACAGTGGAGAAAACGTTATTCTTTCCAAATAAACACGTTTACGCCACAACTGTTATTTATCATGCAAACAGTTTGGAGCCAGATCAGACACAGGGTGTCTGATCAGGCTCCAAACTGTTTGCCGTCAAGGTTAAAATCAACAATCAGAATTGTCAAGAACTTGTATTTTACTTCATTTTATTGCAATGCGTTTGCGTGTCGTTTTCGTTTAAACGCGAAAGAACGTTTTCTCCACTGGTAATAAGAGAAGTAAAGCAGGGTATATAACACACAGAGAACGCATACGTATTAACCAATCATTTGACATTGACCAATTTACACAACACGAGACATGAAATGGCGGCTTTTTGGTTGGTTGTAAAAGTATATATGTTAGAAATATAGATTAAAGTCAGAGATTGGTAAAACATTAGTGTATACTGGACGCAATTTTGAATAGCAACAAGGCTAGTTCATGCAATTTATGCCAACCAATCAGTCTGAATTCTTACGTCGTTGATAAACTTTTCCTGGGGCAACAGATGGAAAAAAATGTATGAATAACACCATTTTATTCTTTGAAATCGCCCATTTCCCATCAATGGTTCCGATGTTCCCCCGTGTAGATACAGTGATAGTATACAGTATTCCCTCTCTACAACGGCACCAAATGGGAGACAACGATTGTGTGCGTTTATGGAAGGGAGTTAGTATAGGGAGAAAAATTGGCTTACAGCTGCACACAGCTTGAATCCAGATCAGACGCCGCCTAGAGCGGCGTTTGATCTGGATTCAAGCTGTTTGCCACTCTTCATTATGTATCTTCTGTCAAAATGTCTAATATGTAACTTTTAGAAAAACACTTTTAAGCAGACGATATAACATCAGTGAAAGATTGGACATAATGGTATTGTTTTGGAACAGCGGCAAGATTTGTTGTTAGGAGGGATTCGTTGTTCGGTGGGCCGTTGTAAGGATGGAGCACTGTAACTTTCTGCATTGCCTGTGTCCCATATTGCAATTTGATACAGTGGAGAATCTGTTATTCTTTCCCGTTTAAACGCAAACGTACGCAAACGCAAAACACTAAAACGTAGAAAAGAACAACTTTTGGACAATTCTGATAATTCTTGTTTATCTTGGTGGCAAACAGTTTGGAGCCTGATCAGACGCCGGGTTACCCGGCGTCTGATCTGGCTCCAAACTGTTTGCACTGCAAATAATAGTTTTAGCGTAAACGCGTTTATTGGGAAAGAATAGCAGATTCTCCACTGTACGCCACACATTTACATAATGTTTTGAGTGACGCTGAAACAGGTTTTGCTTTACCCAAACCCTTATTTCTCATTGTTCGCACACTGAATTTCATCATTCTTTCATTGCCAAGACGTCAAATTATTTAAACAATACCATCTGCTTTTATTTCTCAGAATTGTTTAGGTATTTTGACTTCAGAAATTTGAAATGTAATGTCAAACTAGTTGCAAATAACCACTGTACTCGGGGTACGGAGTTTGGGGTTAAGCCTATCATAAATTGTACTCTACAATGTTGATATTAAGGCCATCTGAATAAATTATTCTTCTTTGTTCAGTTACAGTGTAGAATCTCTTATTCTTTCCCGTTTAAACGCAAACGTACGCAAACGCAAAACACTAAAACGTAGAAAAGTACAACTTTTTGACAATTCTGATAATTCATCTTTATCTTTGTGGCAAACAGTTTGGAGCCTGATCAGATGCCGGGTTACCCGGCGTCTGATCTGGCTCCAAACTGTTTGCAGTGAAAATAATAGTTTTAGCGTAAACGCGTTTATTGGGAAAGAATAACGTTTTCTCCACTGTATGTAAGCGTGCGCAAGCTCAATTTATTCTTTAGAATTGCAACGAACACACCTAAAGGCATGTCGTAGACAAAGTTTTTCACGTTGTTTAGCAACTTGAGATATATCAAAGTGTTCCTGGTCTCTGGAATATTAATATTGGTTTCATTAGACGGCGAGAATATACGAAAACGATCGTTTCTATTGATTAAAGTGAAACAATTATTAGATAAACGATATGAACTAAGCCGGAAGGAAATACCCATTATCTTAACAATCCCTAAATCTACTAGAAAGGTGTCCGCTTAAGTTGTGTCGTCGTCAGACGTAAAAAAGTAATATTTTAAAGAATGACAGTTAAACCAGAGTCATGCGTTTTAAAACGTTTGGATACAGATCAGACACAGAGTTTCGTGGTGATCTGGATCCAAACTGTTTGCAAATGTAAATGGGATCGCACTTGGCGGTGAAGGGGTACACATTCAATATAATTGAAGAGTAAACCGGTTATTTACAAACAGTATACCTGTAAAGAGTACATTTGCCCTATGCAAAATGTAAAGACCATGATCAGAAGACTCCTTCAGGAGTGTTCCTCCGATTAAGGTTTTAAATGGTGGTCGTTTTGCTCAATATACGTCGTATTGCCAGAACAACACCAAATATGTAAAAATGGATTACACTTAATAAAACATTGGAACTGTCAATTTAACTACTTGCATGATAGCGGCGGATAATATCATATGTGCAACGGTGATTACCTGTATAAACAGTTTGGATCCTAATGAGATACCGCCTAAATAATTTACACTCTGGGGCCAGTTTAATAAAACTTCGTACGACAAATGTTATAGTAGGTCAGATTATAAAAGTCTCAATCATTATTTATTTCTCCATCTTTTCAAGACAACTCCAAAGAGATGTCACAATACAGCATTAAAAAGAGAATTCAGAAATTAAATGTATTTTACAGTTTTGACTTACGACCGTTATTGTCGTACGAAGTTTTTATGTAACGGGCCCTGGCCCTGTTTTGCGAATTATATTTTCAGAAAGTAACAGACGACAGTTTTGACAGACGAACAAAACACCCAGCATGTAAAGAGTTTAAGTCTCGAAGGTGAATGAGTTAAAAAAAAAACTAAAAGCGTGTTGTCGAAAAACGTGCTAAATAAACCCTAAAGTCATCTAAACCATGGTTATTGATGAATCTGACCACTACAGCCAACACCATGATAATTACAGTACAGTGCTACCTCCTTACAACGACCCTTGCTGAAGTTCCCAAAACGGGATAATTATGTCTAACCCTTTTATTGCTACAGTATCGTCTGTTTAAAAATGGCGCTTGCTGTGTTTTTCTCAAAGTGACATAATGGACCTTTTTGACAGAAAGTCAATTAATGACGAGTGACAAACAGCTTGAATCCAGATCAGACGCGGCGTCTGATCTCGATTCAAGATGTTTGCAAATGCAAGCTAGTTTCCCTCCCTTTGTCGATTCCCTCCGAACCACGTACACACTCTTTGTCTCCCAATGGCTGTCGTTGTAGAGAGGGAGCGCTGTATACCCTCTTAATCCCAGCACTGCCATTGTAGTGTCAATTTTAATCAATTGTCTTCAGTCTGATTTTATTATTTAGGTTTTTTCACTTAACTCTTAGGCTGCTGATTACGACTTTACTGATTTTCGCAAACAGTTTGGATCCAGACCAGACGCCGCGTCACGCGGATCGAACATGTTTGACACTCCTCTTAAGGCTTCTTTACTCTCAACTGTATACATGTAAATCTAATTTCAACAAATTTTGCAGATGACAATTTCAAAGCAGACGATATTACAGCAGGATAAGGGTTATGAAATATTGTTATTAGTCTCAAACAGCGGTAAAAGTCAAATAACTATTGTACTTGGGGTTAGGCGATGCACTGGTTAAAAGGTTTCATCCCTGGAATAGCTAATGAAAAAATTCAATTTTCAATCAAGTCTAATTAATTTATAATCATTTAGGATTGTGTTTGCAATATATTGCACACTTACAAACAGTGCAGACCCTTATCAGAGAGCTCATTCGGCGTTTAATCAGGATCGATAACGTTGGAAACAAGTACATGTATCAATATTTCCTCTGTGAAAATTTCTCATTTGACACACAATTGCAGACGGCAAATTTGTTTTGGCAGCACAATTATTAAATTGTCAATTTGCAATCAGTGCGGAAAGATATGGTTAATAGGTAGTTAGTTTAAACACATTTTTAACTAATTTTTCATTACTATATAAACTGCTCTTTTCTAATATTTCGACCTCAAAGTGCCTTTTTCAAAGAAAATCACTTTGAAAAGGCCCTTAGAGGTCGAACTATTAAAAAAGAGCAGTTTATATATTAATACTATTTTAATTCCCTATCTGGAATATTGTAAAACTTTTTTTTGGTACAGTGGAGAATGTGTTATTCTTTCCCAATAAACGCGTTTACGCTAAAACTATTATTTGCAGTGCAAACAGTTTGGAGCCAGATCAGACGCCGGGTAACCCGGCGTCTGATCAGGCTCCAAACTGTTTGCCACCAAGATAAACAAGAATTGTCCAAAAGTTGTTCTTTTCTACGTTTTAGTGCTTTGCGTTTGCGTACGTTTGCGTTTAAACGGGAAAGAATAACAGATTCTCCACTGTACAGGTGTACATGTTTTACAAAAGCAGTTAACATCACAATGTATCAATTTAAGTTAATAGGTAAGACAAACAATAGGAGTAAAAGCCCTCCGTTTATTTTAGAAGTGGCTTACATTTTTGTCAAAAGAACTATCCACCCTTTACTGTATAGCCCGTTTCTAGCTTCATAGACAGGTTACCACTCAAAGCAAGATTAATTTCCTATTCATAACAGGGCTGCTATAAGTTCACATGAAAAATCCTAAGATTTCCAATTTTGCATTTTTCAAGTGCGAATTTACGAATCGTACCTTTATTCCATAGTCTGTTTCTAGTTTGGTTGACACGTGACTACTTAAAGCAGGCTGGAAGTAAAGCAGAATGCGCCTAATGGCGCATTCTGCTTTACTTTCAGCCTGCTTTAAGCTACCATGTTCTAGAAAAAAATCCGAAGATTTAGGAAAAATCCGGAGAAATGGCAGCCCTGTCATAACTGCAAAAAATTGAACCATTTTCCCAGTTGAGGTTAACAGGTTTTTTTTAATGTGAATATACCCACATAACAACAACCAAGAACTGAACTAATGTATACCACTTTTATTGTCGCTTATATTCGCCTGCAGAAATTACAATAAAATAAATTCTGTATCTAAACTATTTGAAAATGCGATTATGTTCGGACAACAAGCCGAGTGGGTACAATGCTGATGACTTTAGTTTTCTGCAATATACACGTTTGGCGTCTGATCTGGGTCCAAGCTGTTTGAAAACGCAAACCAAGTCGCGCTAAACATGACATAGGTTAAAATTTGCTTGTTCATGTATTTCTGAAAAAAATCACCGATAGAAGTGTCGAGGAGATCGAACGGTAACGCTGTTCATATTACTACATGTAAGTATAAAACATGAACTAATGTTTCAGGGATGGAAACTTTTAGGGCCAGGGCCCGTTACTTAAAACCTTCGTCTGGTACATGTACCAACCGAATTACCACAATGAAAAACTAGTTCTTCAAGAAATATTCGCAATGACCTGGCTGATTTTAATTTTTCTACGTATCATTTTCGCGCATGAAACAATACGTCATAGAGGGAAGCAGGTAAAACACATCAAAACGACCCAAAGTAACGAGTTTAAAATTATTATAATTATCTATACAGCATTAGGTAATAAAAACAATTATTACAACGTTGTCTTTATAGGCCTTATATCTCATTGAATGTTTTATTGCACGTTAATATACAAACACAAATTTTTTTTTTCGATTCTAACACTCCAACTTAACCACATTTTGCACTGACGCAATGGCGCTACATTTTGTGGCGCACGAACTTTCCGTGTTTCATTGATAAAACGCTCCTTCTTTGGTTATATAGGTGTGTGTGTGTGATTAGTGTTAGAATCTAATTTTGAAAACAGGGGGCTCCTTAAAGAAGATTGTTAGTAAAGCAAAATGCCCCCTCCTTAACGAGCAAATTCGTGTTCAGATATTCCTAAAGGTGGTCACTACTTTAACAAGTGTATATTTGATGCAAGGCGTAAATATATGTATTTCTGGGGCAATAGGTTAATTAACCACTAGTTCAAGAAGTATGACAATCACTCAAAAGGTGACAAGATAAAAATATAGAAAACCACTTATAATCCGGCAATAAAAGTTCTCTCCTGCATTTAAGCAACATGAACCAACATTGTTGACATTGTTGCATGTATTTAAATCGTCACTAAGTACACATGTTATTGCACTTATACTTATGGTTACGCAACTTATATAATCTGTTTCTATTTTAATCGAAGGTTAGATGGAACTAGAAGGGTCTTATTCAGACATAAGTCAAGGTAATTACTTTGACCAAGAGATCCAAAGAAATTGACGTTGAAACTCGATAATACGAAATCGCTTCATTTGAACTATACTCTTATTTCAAAGTTAAAACGTGGCAGAGCCAAGTTTTAACTTTGAAATAAGAGTATTTTTGTACTTAAGCGAACTCCAGTAATCGAAATTTGAATGAAGAAAAATACGGGTAAATATGAATTAAACGAGAATTAGCGAGTCTCGATTGTATGTTTTCGTGACTACTAAAATACTTTTTATAAAAGGAAATCTTCAACCAGTCGTGGATGTCCTTGCAAATAATTAAGACCTATATCAAAACAGGACATGCGCCTTATTCAGCTGTTTAGATTTCTCAGAACACTCCATTTGTTTCAGCATTTGGACAGACGATTGTGATAAAGTAAAGCAAAGCAGAACGCTACAGAAATAGCGACCTGCTTTACTATCAGTCTGCGTTAAATATCTGTCTGCTAGGATATAAGAAAAGCATTTTAAGATTTTTCATAAGAATATGATACACACATAAAACGGCATTTTAGGCAAAAGCGTCAAAAGGCGCTTCTACGAGAGTGGGGGAGTCGGATATTTTCGACGACAATAAATTGACAGTATAAGACAACATTGCACTCGACCAATAAATGCGGGTTATATCATAACAAGATAAATGCTTGTCATTCTTGTCATTCTAGGAGAAGATGTCATTCCCCACAAAGAAAGATAATATTATTCAAAGAAAGACTTCATCCATTTTAGTAATTTATTGTTTTTTGTCCTGCTGTATTTGTTGTTTGTTATATCAATTCAGCTAGTGTCTTGCTGTTTGTTTGTTTTGTTTTGGTTTGGGTGCCCGTGATTTTGTTTTCAAACAAATGCGTTTGAGCTAAAACAATGACAGCTGTCATTTCTCTGGATTGTTCCGAAATTATCGGATTTTTCTTAACTTCTTCCGAACCTACGTATTTTGTTTGAACTCTTCGAATATTTTATACTTAGGATACATTGAAATTGGTGTCAAACAGTTTAGATCAAGACCATACACCGCGTTTCGCTGCGTTTGATATGGATCCAAAATGTTTGCATATGTAAGTGGTATAGAGCCTGTCAGCGAAAGGATTACAGGTACGATTCCTAGAATCGCGCTTGAACATTTGGAAATCATAGGAGCAACTTATGGTACACCTGTAATGATATCCATTTACCACAGACTGAAGACCATACGCGGAATACCCCGAAGTCTGATCATTCATGTTTTAAAAACTGTTAGACGCTGAACTATAAATAAGTTGTCAACTTTTTTTAAAGAACATTATGAATTATTTTCCCTGAATATTAGAGGATTTACTCCCGGCTGAGTAAAATCATGTTGCCTGAGCCGTTAGGCGAGGGTTACACAATTTTACCAACCGGAAATAAATCCTCACGAACCTTTTGAAGAAACTGTATAACAAATTTATATTTATTATACTGCAAAGTTTTTACTGTTCAAACGAATTAAGTCCTTCCAATACGGACTTTGTGGTGCTCAGTCAACAATAATAAAATAGTGTTAAAACAGATGATGATGTGCGCAAATGACGCCATACTTCTGACGGTTGTTATTCAAAAGCAAATTAAGCACTCTCGTAGACGTCGACATCATGATTTCCAGGAAAAAGCAATTATACAAAGATCTAAAACCCGATTGGTTCATCGCCGAAATAGAATTAATAACGGAGGTTGCACGATAAAAAAAAGCAAAATCTTGTTGAGCAATCGGCCATCTTTCTTTCTGTATGACAAGGCTGAGAGACATGTCAGCCAATAACGAGTCTGTATTCCTATGTGCCCTGTTAGCACACAGGGTACATGAGTTCATGTTTACGGTTACTTATCCAATGAGGGGTAAGAAATTTACTTTGCAGTATAAAGGTTATTTTGTACATCTTATTCCCTGCTTTTTTCGTCAAACACGCGACGTCAACCAGGATCCAAACTGTTTGCAAACACGCGTTGTTGCGTCATTGACACTGACAGAGAGAAGAAAGGTCTAAGTAAACTAATGTTTTGAAATAGCATTAAGCTGGCTCATATATTTAAAGATATAACTTTTATTTAAATAAGTGGTCACTTTACACATGCTGAGTGTTGTTGTTGTTATTACGGAGGTTTTATGTCCACTCGAAGCCATGTATTGATGATTCATCCGATGCCCTGTGGCCCTGGGCCCGTTTCATAAAACTTCGTACGACAAATGTTGTCGTAAGTCAGATTATAAAAGTCTAATTTGTTATTGCTTTCTCCATCTAATCCTGTCTTGTGACATCTCTTTGGAATTGTCTTGAAAAGACGATTCCAAAAAGATGTCACAAGACAGAATTAGATGGAGAAATAAGAAATTAAATGTATTTTAAAATTTTGACTTACGACCGTTTTTGTCATACGAAGTTTTATGAAACGGGCCCTAATAAATATTGGCTCATTTTCGTAGGGTCTACTGACTGTAGAAATATTGTAGTTTTAATAGGGTAAAATCAAAGTAGAAAACCGTTATAGTTCTATGCTACTACCAATGTGCTAAATGCAGGATCTTGTATAAAACATTACTAATGAACGTTTATTTTATGTGGTCATACAGTGGAGAATCTGTTATTCTTTCCCGTTTAAACGCAAACGTACGCAAACGCAAAGCACTAAAACGTAGAAAAGAACAACTTTTGGACAATTCTGATAATCTTGTTTATCATGGTGGCAAACAGTTTGGAGCCTGATCAGACGCCGGGTTACCCGGCGTCTGATCTGGCTCCAAACTGTTTGCACTGCAAATAATAGTTTTAGCGTAAACGCGTTTATTGGGAAAGAATAACAGATTCTCCACTGTAACATTTGGATTTTGGGGTATTCGTTTTTGGTTTGTTATTGCAATTATAATTATCTTACAGTTTAACCCTTTCCGCAATGATTTGCTTTCGATGTTAAAACCTGGTGTTTTCTCTAAACAGTCTAAAAATAAAGCGACAGCTCATTCAGGAACATTGTGCTCTATTTTCAGCATGTTTAAAGCATTAACTTGTCTGAGTAGAGGCATACATTTCTGTGGATGTTTGCAGGGCATTGTATCAACATGTAGAGTCATCTGTATGAGGAATACGATACTATGCTAAAAAGCACTGCTATCGGGGAAATGGCTTAAGTTTATTTCCCAATCAAGAATAAAAAAGGCCATAAAAGGTACACACACAAAGGTAATACGTTTGTCATACATAAAAATATGTTATTTCTTCCTTGTTAGATTTGTATAAATGAAGTCAAACAGATTACGGCTTGTTTGATTTATTAGATTCATCTGCCGAAACAACACCTAAGTCAATAAATAATAATTAAGTAGTTCTTGAGAAAACGGCCAAGCAGGAAAAGTCGATAGTGATTCATTTCCTATGTCAACATTGAGCGACTGCTATGGACAACTCATAGTGATTTCTAAGAATGCGATATTTATTGTGTAAATACGCTCAATTACATTATCAGACTGTAAGACAACTCTTGTCTTATTTTAATGAAAAAATGCTTACGATCAAAGACTGTGTCACAGGAAGTGACGCATGCCCACAAAAAGTATAAACCTTTTCATTGTCATGGCGTCATTAATTTGAAACAATAATCTTCTGCTTTTATGTCTCAAATATAAATTTGAGGTATTTGGACTTTATAAATATTAAAACGGGTGTCAAAAAGTTAAGATCATGATCAGACGCCGCAAGATCCAAACTGTTGGCATATAACTAGATCTATTGTACTCGGGGTAGGCAGTGCAGGGATCAACAGTAGAATTCCTTTTGCTGTTTTTACAAATCTGTAAATATACTCATACATAACATTTTAAAATGGTATGCAACAGTGACCTACAAATGGTACAGTAGGTGCCACTCTGCCACCCCAAGATAAACTCACACTCATTTGAGTTTCACAAGTTGATATGGTATAATATACGCTTATAACAAACATTTCATGGGGACAAACGTCGAGGCCAGTATCTAGAAGTTATAATTTAGCTCTGCCATGTTTTAAACTTTTAATTATGGGTTCGCGCAACTGTATCAAACACATATTATGGGAAATCAACTGTTTAAATACTGGTTCAGTGCTCGCTCCCTGCAACAGCCTTCCGAACAGCGATTCCCCCCCCCTTACAACAGCTATTGTCGCTGTTCCCCCATACAAGACAATCATATCCAACCTATTCACGGCTGCAATGTCTTCTGCCTAAAATTGTCTTCTGCTGTTTTTCTCAAAGTTACAAAATGGACATTTTGACAGACAAAAAAAAATGACGTTTGACAAACAGCTTGAATCCAGATCAGACGCCGCATAATTCGGCGTCTGATCTAGATTCAAGCTGTTTGCCAATGTAACGTAATGCAATGTTTGCCTATAACGACTCCCTTCGAGCAACGCACATTATTTTTGTCTCCCGTTTATTGTCGTTTAAGAGAGGGGGCGCTGTATATCAAAGTTCTAGTTATCAACATGGGGTCTAATTCATAGTTGCATAAAAAGAGGAAAAACATTGTACACACTTAATTTTCGAAACTTGACTTTGACCCATAGGTTACCTGACGCAGAGTTTCAAATAGATACATTTCTGTCAAGCAATGAAATGTATCTAATAAAATAAATAAATACATAAATCATTGAATGAGTAATGGTTTGTTCCATTGTTTTTTTAGAACTTTTTGTTGTGTATAATTATATTTAATGCCAACTTTATGAAGTGAAAACCATTATCGCAAGCTACTGGTTCTTAGAAGTACACGCAAATAAAGTGTCACTCCTTACAGGTTGACAATCCCGATATCCCTAACTTCGCATTTGTAAACAGTTTGGAATTTGTTCAGATACCAAAACACTCGGCGTCTGATCAGGATCCAAAATGGTTTACAATCAGAATACGTGTTTCGTCCACCTGAATTGCAATATTCGACCATTTGAAATGAAAGGCAGACGACATTTTGACGCGGGCGACAAATCTTAAGTAGAAGATACTGTAGCCGATGAGGAAATAATCTTGTTATCCCACACACATTACGCTACTCTTCAAATAGGAGATTCAGAATAACTTGTTGTCTAGCTTTAATTCTTTGCATGCTGGGTATTATTTTCGTCTGTAAAACAAATGTCGTCTGTACTTGTTTTAAAATAGATTTTTCAACATTTCTTTTCCAAAAATGATCAGAGTATCAAACAGTTTTGGTCCCGATGAGACGCCGCGTAACGCGGCGTCTCATCTGGACCAATACTGTTTGTAAATGTAATCAGCGTTGCACATATCCGCCGCTAGCATGGTAACAGTTAAGTAGGTGGTAAGTGTACCGTAAAACCATATTACGACAACATTAAGAAGGCCTACTGAATTTTCAGAAGGCATGTGATAGCTTAAAGCAATATGAAAATAAAACAATATATCCTTTGGGAGCTATGTGATTTATTTTAATCTTTATTTAAACAGCCGCCTGTCTTAAACACGTATAATTAACGTGATATAGTTGTCGTTACAAAGAGGTTTACTGTATTTATCTGATATATTTTCGGAATGGATATATCCTTAGGATGAAGATATTCAAAGCAATTAATAGATAAATGAAGCATATAACAAAGAAGTAAGCTGAAAATAGTCATTGTTAGTCCTCCACAATAATACTCCATTGTATAGAACAACAGAGATGTATTCTCGTATATGTTGTAAACGTATATGGGTATGTAATTATAACTCATGAACTATAAAACTTATACAGTGCTCCCTCTCTACAACAACACACATGACATTGGGAGACAAATAGTTTGTGTGTTGTTCGGAGGTTGTTGTTATAGGGAGGGATATTGGCTTACATGTGCAAACAACCTAAATTCAGATCAGACGCCGCGTGACACGCCATCTGATCTGGATTTAGGCTGTTTGTCACTCGTCACTGTGTTGTTGTTTCTGTCAAAATGTCCATTATGTGGCTTTTACAAAAAAAACAGCGGACAACAATTTCAAGCAGACAATATTGCAGCCATGAAAAGGCAGGGCATACTTATCTTGTTTCGGAAACAGCGGCAAGCGTTGTTGTAAAGAAGGAGTCATTGTTCAGATGGCCCTTTAAGGGAGAGAGTATTGTAAACATTTCTATTTTGAAAAACCAAAATCTGTTTATTTTGTTAACTTCTCAATCTCAATCAAAGGTTCCTTTAGAAACCCTCGGATTAGGGTCTGATCTGCTTGCTTAACATTAATGTGTTCAAGATTATCTTAAGCAAAGATTGCACTTTTGTGAGAAACTGCAACAGTGATTGTTGAATTCGAACTTGTCGCTACCTGTCCACTTCAATTCTTTCAACAATGGTCATGAAACATGCCGAAGAAAAGAAGATACAGTGTTGTACGAAAACACGGTGGTGACATTCTAATTTTATACTCCATATTTCCGAGTTCCAACTTCCAACTTCAATGTTTATAATTCCAATGTCAATTCCGACTTCCAAGTTCTGATTTTCACGAACCACGTCCCAAGTTCCGAATTCCAAATTCCAAGTTTCGACTTCGACTTTCTAAATTTCAAGTTCAGACTTCCAAGTTTTAAGTTCCTAAGTGTTAGTTCATATTAGCCAGCGCTCACCGTTTAAGTGACGTCATATTTGCGCGCCTTTTCCTTCATACGTGTGTTTGTACATTTTGTTTATAATGTAAACTTTAGTCGGGGTCATGTTGGCTGTGCACAAGTGTATTTATAGTCTGGTTCAAAAATGGCATCTGATCAGGGTCCACATTGTTTGAAATGTGTGCGATTTTTGTATAACGATATCTATAAATAACATCTGTTTATAGCATCGACCTTCCTCTCCCTTCGTATCAGTTACAGTGTTCCCTCTCTACAACGACACCAACTTGGATACACATATTGCGTGTGTTGATCGGAGGGAGTCGTTGTAGGGAGAGAAAATTAAGACTTGGCTTACATTTTCAAACAGCTTGAATCCAGATCAGACGCCGCGTGTTACGCGGCGTCTGAACTGGATTCAAGCTTTTTGTCACTCGTCATTATATTATTCTATCAAAACATCCACTTATATGTAACTTTGAGAAAAAATCAGACGACAATTTTAAGCAGACACTATTGCAGCAATAAAAGCGTTATACATAATTGTCTTGCTTAGGGAACTGCGGCATGGGTCATTGTAAAAAGTAAGTCGTTTTTGGAAGGGCCGTTGTAGAGAGGGAGCCCTGTAAATGTTTTTCAAGTCTGTTTGTATTGAATTTGTTAAATGTGGAGCACGTTGTGTTCGTAGATATATTCTGACGTGTGCTAAGCAGCCATTCTGTAAATAAGCATAGAAATAACAAGATATAACTGCTAAATGCAAACCAAGGTAAAGCAGAAAGCTCATTTAGTAGGCGTCTGCTTTAACATTGTGCTGCTTTAAATTTCCTTAAGTTTTTTGTCAACCACTCACAAATAGACTAACTATCCGTTACTATACGTCATTGTGTATACATGTGCTGAGAATGAAACTCGCAACTTGGAAGTCAGAAGTTGGAAGTTGGGACTTTAAAGCCTGAATTTGGAACTCACAACATGTTTGTTGGAAATGGGAGTCTGAACTTAGAACCTAGAAGTCGGAACTTTTGAACATGGAAAACTATGAAATTTAAACTTAGAACTCTAGTGTAAATAATATACAATAGTCATGTAACAAATTATCTTGGAAGAAAGAAGTTAGAATGTGGACGACGGAAGTTTGACAGCAGAATCTAGAATGGCTAAACCGGTATTTCGTAGTGTTGTCGTATAGTGTTAATCCTTTTCAGACATCGTGCCTTTTTCTGCGTCTGGATCAGAGCTGTTTCCAATACAGCTGTACTGATAATGGCGTAAAATAATTATAGTTGTGATGAGAAAATAATTTCTAGAAAGAATGTTTTTGCAAGGGATTTGGTTTTCCAATGATCAAAGGATAAAGGAAATAAGAGAAAAATATGTTTTGATGCTGGTAAATGATTTCAAGAAATGTCTCAAATGACTAAGAAATGTTATAAAGAATGAGAGATAATGACGTAAATTCACACTTCCATACTGTACAATGGAAAACATGCTATTATTATTTCCCAATAAACTCGTTTAAGTTAAAATCATTTATACCAATTGCAAATAGATTAAAGACAGACCAGATGCCGGGGAACTCGGCGCCTAACCAGACTCCAGCTGATTTCTATTCAGATTAAATCGTGAACATGTTCAAAAGGTTCTCAATGTTGATACATTACTGTTGCTATTAGTGTTGTTTAAACAGTGAGAGACTTCTCAGCCGTACGTCTCCATATGTCTGAATTTGAGTCCATATGGTACAGCCGAGAAGATGTTATTCTTTCCAAATAAACGCGTTTAAACTTAAACTATTATTTCCATTGCAAACAGTTTGGAGCCTTGGCAGACGTCCGGGTAAAAGGGTGCCTGACCTGGCTCCAAACTGTTTGCCATTCACATTCAAGTGAATACTTAGAAATTTCAAAACGTTGCAATTTTATTACAGTGCCCCCGTCTTTCAACGACCCTCCGAACAACGACTCCTTCCTTACAACGATATTTGCCGCTGTTCCCCAAACAAGACAGTTATGTATATCGATCTCATTTTTGCAATATCGTCTACTTAAAATTATCGTTTGCTGTTTTACTCAACGTCACATATTGGATATTTTGACGGAAAACATAATTAACCCTTTACCTGACAGTCTATTTCTAGTATTTAAGATAGGTGACTACTTACAGCAGGTTGAAAGTAAAGCAGAATGCGCCTTAGGGCGCATTCTACTATACTTTCAACCTGCTTTAAGCTATAATATAGAAAATATTCCCAATAATACATATTCATTGCTGATTAAATTGGAACTACTTTCTTCAGCAGAATAAATAAATCATATCTGCTAAAAGGCGCTTATATTGGGGAAAGGGTTAAGAGAGGCAAACAGCTTGAATCGAGATCAGACACCGCGTTAAGTACAGTGGAGAATCTGTTGTTCTTTCCCGTTTAAACGCAAACGCAAAACACTAAAACGTAGAAAAATACAACTTTTTGATAATTCTGATAATTCTTGTTTATCTTGGTTGCAAACAGTTTGGAGCCTGATCAGACGCCGGGTTACCCGTTTCTGATCTGGCTCAAAACTGTTTGCACTGCAAATAATAGTTTTAGCGTAAACGCGTTTTTTGGGAAAGAATAACAGATTCTCCACTGTATAACGTCTTCTCAACTGTAGTTGTTTGTTTATGAGGACAGGAAAGAAATATAATAATGGCTTTCTCCGAGGAATACGAACAGTAGAGAACATGTTACAGTGGAGAATCTGTTATTCTTTCCCGTTTAAACGCAAACGTACGCAAACGAAAAACACTAAAACGTAGAAAAGAACAACTTTTTGACAATTCTGATAATTCATCTTTATCTTGGTGGCAAACAGTTTGGAGCCTGATCAGACGCCGGGTTACCCCGCGTCTGATCTGGCTCCAAACTGTTTGCAGTGAAAATAATAGTTTTAGCGTAAACGCGTTTATTGGGAAAGAATAACGTTTTCTCCACTGTATTATTTCCAGTTTAGATGCAATGGAATAAAAATGTCATTGCCGTAAAACGAACTAAAAAGGTAAACTTATTGAACGTTTCGACGACATATTGAAAATAGTTGGATCCTTATTAGTTCTAAGGTAACCCGGCTTCAGAACATGAGGGTTTTTAGAAAAACGTGATAATAAGTAAAGAAACATATGTACAGATACGAACAATATATCAATGAAGACAACGGTTAAACAATCACTGGCATAAACCCTTTGAACACTAGTCACGGATACAGTTGAGAATACATCCCGTTTATACGCAAACGCATTGCAATTAAATGAGAAACTGGCAACTTTTTGACAATCTAAATACTCAGTTTAATCGAAACGGCAAACAGTATGGAGCCTGAGTGTTTTACCCGTTATTCCCAGTTTATAAAGTTTCAGCCAAAGCCCATTGCGATAGACGCTATCAAATGCCTTTCGAAAATCAACAAAGGCGCATGCGAGCCTTCCATTGTTATTCAAAACCTTTTGTATAAATGAATGAAGAACAAAAATTGCATCGGTAGTCGATGAGCCTCTTTTAAATCCAAATTGTGCATCGCTAACGATATTATTACTTTCAGCCCACTCAGTAATTCTTTTATTCAAAACACCTGTAAAGATTTTCGAGAAGCAACTCACTAAAGTTATCCCCCTATATAGTTATTTACATCACTTACATCATTTTTCTTATGTATCGGGGTAATAACTCCTTCAGACCAATTATCAGGGAAAATTCCCGAGTTTAAAATACCGTTAAAAATATCCACAAGGTGAGACGATAAAATGTCACATGATTCAATGAAATATTCATTTATCAAATTATCTATACCAAAGAAGAAAGACAGTTTGTAAACATAAGATTAACTACTCAGTTAAAACCTGTTAAACATACATTTTTCATGCACGGGCGGTGCCTATTCGAATACATATGTTCATGAAAGCTCCTGGTATTTCGAATTGTTTTGATTTGTTTTAATAAAATAACATATTAATTCACAAAAATATTTTGAAATGTCCGAAACTGACCAGAGTTTTAAATTTCGATTTGCGGCTTAATGCCTTTATTTTTCTTAAGAACACTCTAGAAATATTGACTAGGGTCATTAAGTAAGCATGCAAGATATCAAATGATCCGACATTCACACGGCAAGTAAATAATGCAATTGTTATCACATATTTCCGTTAGCGGCGAGCCCCATGTCGGCGAAAATGCGCGCATCTGCCTCGACGGGTAGTTTATGGTTCAGGTTGATAAATCTAGTGTCACTAATCGGATAAGTGGTTTTTTTTCGATGGTAATTATCACGAGGGATTGACTAATTGCAATCAGGATGCATCATGCAGCATGCCACTGTGTGCGGGTGTGTTTTGTTATGATATTCTTTTTCGTAATTTCGAGTTAATACAAACGTGGAAAAAGGGGTTTCCCATAATCATTAAGACTAATTGTACTTTTGTCAACAGTTTAGCTAGTCACTTTTCGAAAATCAGTTAGAGTAATGATTTCTTAAGCTGTATGTACCCTTTACAGCCAAAGTATCCGACAACATGCGAGGGTAGAAATGACGTCACAAAGAGGATACAGACCAAGGGGTTCCGCTTGCGAATATGCAAAGATGACGACCACCTATTTCATTAGGAAAGGTCCACCTGGATAGTGTTTAATCTATTTGTACGCTTATATGCACCCTAAAGACAACGGCATTTGAACATATGTTGTTTGTAAGACAAAATCTACAACTTTACCGAAGCCGTCCATTTCCCTTTAAAGCAATGCGACAGTAAAAATGACAGCTCCTTCAGGAGCTTTCAGTTGTACTGTCAGATTGCTTTAAGCTGTCAACTGTATTTTATACAATCAATAAGCTTTCCTTTTAGTGGTCGTACTAGAGAGGTTTTACTGTAGATAGTATAGACTCTCTGAAACCTAGTGACGATTATACTCGTCAAATACAAACAGTGCACCTGTCAATTGTACATTCCTGTTATACTGTTCACTGTGGACCATGATCAGAAGGCTTCTAAAGTCAGAGTCTGCATTGTTTGCTATTTTGAAATTTATTACAGAAAACCCCAAATGCACTTAAATGTACAGTACTAAATTGGAAACTAGAATTGTCCTTTTATAGATTAAGATATGAGTGAGTTAAAGCTTATCTCATATGAACAATAGACTTATTATCATAAGTAATACTTCTTTCAATGGATTTTAATGGTTTGCAAATAGGCAACATACATTTAGAGAGCAACAATAAGACTGCGGAAAACACTCAATAAGTAAATTTAGTCAATTTCAGTATAATTATAACTACAATGTAATATATACTAAGGTACATAAACATCCACAAAGCAAAAGTCCCTGGAACTTTCAATGTATATAGTTCTTATTTCTAATTTAGTTAAGTCGAAATTAACTATTTAGGGTTGATTTCTCTAATGTGTTGCAAAATAGCAAACAGTGCAAACACCTACCGTAGGGCTCCTTTAGGAGACTTACATCTGATACAGTGGAGAAAACGTTATTCTTTCCACGCGTTTACGCTAAATCTATTATTTGCAGTGCAAACAGTTTGGAGCCAGATCAGACGCCGGGTAACCCGGCGTCTGATCAGGCTCCAAACTTTTTGCCACCAAGATAAACATGAAATATCAGAATTGTCCAAAAGTTGTTCTTTTCTAAGTTTTAGTGCTTTGCGTTTGCGTACGTTTGCGTTTAAATGGGAAAGAATAACAGATTCTCCACTGTATGAGTATACAATATTTGAATAGGAAACCGGTATCCTTTAAGTTACATTGTTAATAAAGGACGAGTATACTAGGGTTCAATGTGATAAAGAACAAATCGCTAAATATCCAAATACGGTACAAGTACATGTTTTATTAAGACACAAAACTAGGCACGTTTTCGATAAATTCGACAAATTGTAGATTTTTGCGGACAGTTTGAATCTAGACCAGACCTCAATCAAAATTTTGTAACACACTTAAACACAGATCGAAAACAATACGAAGAGCTCAAAACATGGCCTTGGTGTGCATTCTGGCCACCAAGGCATAATGACATTAGCCTAATGGTGGACTGCAGCAAATCCTCTTTATTGCGACCACCAAATTGTACGTATTAATGTTCAGCTGTTTAAGGCAGGAGACTACTTGAGAATGTGAGAGTAAAACAGAAAGTTCATTCAGGAACTTTCTGTTTTACGTTCACCTTGCTTCAAGCTGTCATCTGCCTTTTATGCGGTCAATAAGCCTTATTTTTAGTGGTCGTAAGAAAGAGGTTTAACTGTATTTAAATGAAAGTGCATAAATACGGAACCTGGCTTAAAAATGAACCGAACTAGCATTCCAAGAGTCAATATAAAGTTATAACGATTAGTACACTGGAGAAAACGTTATTCTTTCCCAATAAACGCGTTTACGCTAAAACTATTATTTTCACTGCAAACAGTTTGGAGCCAGATCAGACGCCAGGTAACCCGGTGTCTGATCAGGCTCCAAACTGTTTGCCACCAAGATAAACAAGAATTATCAGAATTGTCCAAAAGTTGTTCTTTTCTACGTTTTAGTGCTTTGCGTACGTTTGCGTTTAAACGGGAAAGAATAACAGATTCTCCACTGTACTTCACCAATATGTGTAAATATGACGTCATAACCCGTCTAACCACATACATTACTAGATTATCGTCTGCTTAATGTTTTCTGTTTTTATTTATTATTATTATGACTGAAAACAACAACATCAACATTGTAATGAATACTTGGCATGTGGTAATTACACGATCACTTTGGTGTTTCTTTGCGTGTTGTAATTACCCGATTCTTAGATTTTACTTGGCGTGTGGTAATTACACGAACTTAAGATTTTACTTGGAGTGTGGTATGTTTTTAACTTTATGGCAAATAGAATATTATTCTTCAAGGTGTGTGGTAGGTTCATCAACTTTACATTGTCTTGCCATGTGGTAAGTTTATTGAACTTAGATTATACAGTGGTTGTGTAATGCGCATGGACTTGCGTTCACTGGGGGAACGTTGGTCCAGTGATTGAGCGTCTGATTTGGCATTGGAAGGTACCGGATTCGATTCCTAGCGCTGGATAAACGTGAATTTCTCTGGACACAAGAAATTAACTTTGATGTTCTATTCCTCAAAGGTATTGATCTACACTGTTTGCAATACAATAAAACCAAGATTTCATAATCGATTATTTAGGTGGATAGAGTTTAACCCCATACCAATGAATACATCTGTTTACCCTGAATCAAGTAATGGCTAGCAAGGATTCGAACTCAAATCAATATTTTTTCAGTTAGTACTTCAAAGATTTGAATTTTACATAACGTTGCAGACGAAAAGCAATGTAGCGGACGAGATTTTGTCTGCCAAAGGGTTAAAACGGAATGTTAAATGTGACGGTTATGTACATACAGTACACTGCTAACCATACAACGACCAAGGGGTTTTTCGTCACATTTTCTAAATAGACCGACATTATTTCCGAATATAATATGACCATGATTAAGAATGTATTAGTCCTTAAGAGTATTCAGTTAAATAAGTTAAATCTATAGCGTTGTTGGTTTAGAAATAATAAAAAAAATTGTATTGGCCATTGAGTGTTTTCCTTAAAAACAGAAATTTCTCTTCCTGGTCTCGGATAGCAGGCTCTTGCCTGGTATTGTTTTCTACCAATTCTACAGAATTTTCAGTGAAATGATAAACATTATCCATTTCTTTACTCGACACTGATGTATGCTTTATTTCAAACGGTGTAGACCCTGATAAGAATGCTCAATTAGGAGCCCTCTGACCAGGGTCTACACTGCTTGTGCCACTGTTATTTTTCAGAATTAGATTCTAAACACACCCTACAATCAACATAAACTGGTCATCCTTTAATCGTGGAATAGTCCATATGAAAAGTCTACATATAAAGGGTAAACCCTTTCATGATCAAATTCTTCGTGAGATTTTTACCCCTTCACCGCCATATTCTCGTCTACTTCAATATTGTTTTCTGCAATCACGTTTCAATATTATATGTAAGGCAGTATAACTAACGTTAATTCAAAACAAGTCGCAAACAGTTTTGATTCTGATCAGACGCCGCGTGACGCGGCGTCTGATCAGGATCAAAACTATTTGCAAATGCGCTTTATGACGTCATTGAGAGTGAAAGGGTTAATGGAACCAAATTTCCATCCTAGGAAGATTGTCCAACTAAATCATTGTAATACGGCGAGAACATGTCCGCTTGTATGCCCAGGAGAATGGGACGGTACGATCAACCGCGTTATCGTAGTTGCCAATCATGACAAGAGTATGTTATTATCACAAAATGTGTCACTTTTTTGTCGTTTATATTTAACATTGCGTGGAAATTTCTTGGGAATTGTGTTGTTTGTTAGAATTCTGTATAATCTCCCAAAATCGGACAACCGTATACCATTACCCTATAAATTACACCTTTTACGCCTTTAATTTGATTTATTATAGATAATTACATGTACAGTGGAGAATCTGTTATTCTTTCCCAATAAACGCGTTTACGCTAAAACTATTATTTGCAGTGCAAATAGTTTGGAGCCAGATCAGACGCCGGGTAACCCGGCGTCTGATCAGGCTCCGAACTGTTTGCCACCAAGATAAACTTGAAGTATCAGAATTGTCCAAAAGTTGTTCTTTCCTACGTTTTAGTGCTTTGCGTTTGCGTACGTTTGCGTTTAAACGGGAAAGAATAACAGATTCTCCACTGTAAATACATGTAATGGTGATCTAATTTAATTAATTCTTCCCGAAGGTACATAGGGAGAGCTCATTGCAATAACGAGGCATAAATATTATGATCCGGAAAAATCTCAAAACAGAACATTGTCTGTGTCCGGAAGGGTTCGGCTTTCGGAAGTTCTTCTGTAAATGTTTTATTATACAGCGACGCGGTATCTCGTTAACGCTAAAACTATTTCATATTTTTCCATTGCAAACAGCTTAATGCCATATCAGACACCGGGTACCCCGGCGACTGATAAGGCTCTAAACTGTATGCCACTCGGATTAAAATAAATACAGTTCTCCCTCTCTACAACAACACCCAATGAGAGACAAAGTTTGTGTTTGCTGTTCGGAGGAGGTTGTTATTGGGAGGGGGAATAAAAACTTGGCCTACATTTGCAAACAGCGTATACGGTGGTGTCTGGTCTGGGTTCAAGCTGTTTGTCACTCGTCCGCGGACTTATATTATATGTATATGTCCGTGACTCTTCACTGTATTTCTTTTGTCAAAATATCAACAAATACGTTTTGTACAGTGGAGAATGTGTTATTCTTTCCCAATAAACGCGTTTACGCAAAAAACGTTTATTTCCACTGCAAACAGTTTGGAGCCAGATCAGACGCCGGGTAACCCGGCGTCTGATCAGGCTTCAAATTGTTTGCCACCAAGATAAACATGAAATATCAGAATTGTCCAAAAGTTGTTTTTTTCTACGTTTTAGAGCTTTGCGTTTGCGTATGTTTGCGTTTAAACGGGAAAGAATAACAGATTCTCCACTGTATATGTATAAGTCCGTGACTCGTCACTGTATTTCTTTTGTCAAAATATCAACAAATACGTTTTGTAAGAATAAAAACAGCAGGTGACATTTTTAATCAGACGATATTGCAGCAGTGAAAGTGTTTAACATACAGTGGAGAATCTGTTATTCTTTCCCGTTTAAACGCAAACGTACGCAAACGCAAAACACTAAAACGTAGAAAAGTACAACTTTTTGACAATTCTGATAATTCATCTTTATCTTGGTGGCAAACAGTTTGGAGCCTGATCAGACGCCGGGTTACCCGGCGTCTGATCTGGCTCCAAACTGTTTGCACTGCAAATAATAGTTTTAGCGTAAACGCGTTTATTGGGAAAGAATAACGTTTTCTCCACTGTACATGTAATTGTCTTGTTTGGGGAGTAGCGGCAAGCATTATTGTAAGGAGGGACTCGTTGTTCGGAGGGCCATTGTAGGGAGGGATTACAGAAGTAAGACATTTCGATGTTCTTCACTTTTTTACATTTTGGTGCACTATGTTTGCGTTTCGTTTGCGTTTAAACGGGAAAGAATAACGTTTTCTAATCTGTATAAAAGCCGTTAGAAGATTTTTTTTGTCTTGAATTACGTTATCGCCTGTAATTATTTTTCCTTGACAACAAAATCAAATGCAAGCCGTTTGGATCCTGATCGGATGCCACACTACGCGGTATCTGGTTTGAATCCGAATTATTTTGCATTCATGTAAATACTTGTTAAACTAAACTGTCTAAAATTCTCATCTTTAGAAATAAAAGTAGACGACTTGTTAGATTTGCTAGACACTAAATTACGGCAATTAATCCGTTGTCAACAGCCTTTGACGTCATAATAACAGTTAAATGGTTAACGACTTTAGATGATAGGGACTTGACACGTACCAACGTGGACATTGCTTTATGTTTAACACACTCAACCCTAGAGACGAGTATACTCGTCATTTACAAACGGTGTACATGTGATGATTACACTTGTCCTATGCAAACAGTACAGACCCTGATCAGAGGGCTCCTTAAGGAGCCCTCTGATCAGGGTCTTCACTGTTTGTTATTTTGAAATATATTGTTAAATCAATTCTAAATAGTTGAAAATGGACGAGACTTATTTTGAAATTGGAATAGTTCACTAAAAGTTTAAGGGGTGAATGTGTTAACCCTTAGCCCGCCAAATAAATTGTCGTCTGCTATATTTCTCGTCTGCTTCAAGTTTCAAAGTGCTTCAATGTTGCTCAAAATTGCTGAAAATGTTGTCCGAGTGTCAAACAGCTTGGATCCGGATGAGACGCCGAGTTACTCGGCGTCTCATCCGGATCCAAGCTGTTTGCATATGGAGCTATAGTCGTGCGTGGCAGGCTAAGGGTTAATACTTTCCGTGCAAGGGTGTCGTCTTCGTGCGAATAGCTTGCTGTTTCCATTTCTCAGAATAGATGTTGAAACAAAACCATCACACCGCAAGGGTGTCAAACAGTTTTGATCTCTTCTAGATGCTGTATTATTTGTCGTCTGACCAGGGCCCAAAATATTTAGAAATACGTCAGTACATGGAATAAAACAGTGAGAGGTCAGTATCCCTGGCGTCTGAGCAGAATCAATATAGTTTGAAAATACATTAAAACATGAGTGTGTCCTCTCTAAAATTACAATCGTTTGAACAGTAGGTAGATGACAAAAGACAGCTGACTACTTAACGTTTTCTCTGCCAAGTTTGATTGACTGTTTGAACCCTTTTACCGCTAAAATATCGACTGCATTGGTAGGGTTGTTTGCAATATTTTTAAAGTCAGTTTAAGGGCTGTTTTGACCTCAGAAATGTCGATTCGTTCCTCCAAATTCTTCCAAAGTCGCCTTTGCCGCCGTTGATCCAAAAGAGTGAATACAGTGTAAAAGTAAGACAGATTATAGCTCATAAAACTTGTTTTATCCTGCAGTAAGCTAATGTTTGGTACCAACTGGTTTAGATACTTAAATGTTTTTTTAAAAGTGTCCTGTTCAAATGTGCATTGGTTCTAGATCTTGTACACTCGTTGTGTCGCAGTGAAGTGGCATACAGTGGCGAAAACATTCTTTCCCAATAAACGCGTTTACGCTAAAACTATTATTTGCAGTGCAAACAGTTTGGAGCCAGATCAGACGCCGGGTAACCCGGCGTCTGATCAGGCTCCAAACTGTTTGCCACCAAGATAAACAAGCATTGTCCAAAAGTTGTTTTTTTCTACGTTTTAGTGCTTTGCGTTTGCGTACGTTTGCGTTTAAACGGGAAAGAATAACAGATTCTCCACTGTATAGGTGTACATGTTTTACAAAAGCAGTTAACATCACAATGTATCAATTTAAGTAAATAGGTAAGACAAACAATAGGAGTAAAAGCCCTCCGTTACTTTTAGAAGTGGCTTACATTTTTGTCAAAAGAACTATCCACCCTTTACTGTATAGCCCGTTTCTAGCTTCATAGACAGGTTACCACTCAAGGCAAGATTAATTTCCTATTCATAACAGGGCTGCTATAAGTTGACATGAAAAATCCTAAGATTTCCAATTTTGCATTTTTCAAGTGCGAATTTACGAATCGTACCTTTATTCCATAGTCTGTTTCTAGTTTTGTTGACACGTGACTACTTAAAGCAGGCTGGAAGTAAAGCAGAATGCGCCTAATGGCGCATTCTGCTTTACTTTCAGTCTGCTTTAAGCTACCATGTTCTAGAAAAAATCCGAAGATTTAGGAAAAATCCGGAGAAATGGCAGCCCTGTCATAACTGCAAAAAATTGAACCATTTTCCCAGTTGAGGTTAACAGGTTTTTTTGAATGTGAATATACCCACATAACAACAACCAAGAACTGAACTAATGTATACCACTTTTATTGTCGCGTATATTCGCCTGCAGAAATTACAATAAAATAAATTCTGTATCTAAACTATTTGCAAATGCGATTATGTTCGGACAACAAGCCGAGTGGGTACAATGCTGATGACCAATTACCCCTTTGAACTCTTGCCATACACATATACATGTCCTTTGCAAAAATGTATATTTGAGAAGTAGTGAATACCCTGGTCTGAGGGCTCCTTAACCCTCTGATTAGGAGATGTCCTGTTTGTCAAATCGCAATAAATTGACTAAAACAATCCAAAAATTACAAACAATTGAATAGACTTATTTGAAAATTGGACTTGGCCATTTAAAGTTCCAGGGAGAAAAGGGTTTATTGTTTGACATGTAGGTACTAACTGGCCGAGAAATGATGTTGCTATTTTCGAGTATATTAATCTATATTAATCTATAATCACACCAGGTTATATGAATGATATCGCACCTTATACTACTTTTAATTATATAAAATGATTATGTTATAAATCTGTTTCACACTTGATTCTTAATATAGTTGCATTAATATGATATTTGGATTTTAGTCCAATTTGCCATGAAAACAAGTATCTTTTATTACAATAAATCCAAGCTATAATGATCATCCGAAGGCTTGTTTACACAGCCCATGCTCTAATATATACATGCACGGTTGAGAATACATAAGTGTTCCTGTTTACACGCAAACGAAACGCAAACGCATTTCTAATTAAGTCAAATTGTAAATGTACTTGTATTTGCGGGTATATTTGACATAAACGAGTTGGAAATATCGGAGTGTGGCTTATGGTATTTGTATTAACTGATGCATACATATATATACCGTTTGACACCTTGAGGGTTTACATACGAGCTGCAATTTCACACAATAATATTACATGTCGCTTCATACGGTTGTGGTTTACAGTGGAGAATACGTTATTCTTTCCCGTTTAAACGCAACGAAACGCAAACGCAAAACACTAAAACGTAGAAAATTGCAATATTTTGACAATTCTGATAATTCATATTTATCTTGGTGGCAAACAGTTTGGAGCCTGATCAGACGCCGGGTTACCCGGCGTCTGATCTGGCTCCAAACTGTTTGCAGTGAAAATAATAGTTTTAGCGCAAACGCGTTTATTGGGAAAGAATTACGTTTTCTCCACTGTAAGATTAACAACGTAGCTAACAGACTAACGTTGCCACCATTTATGTATAATTTAGTCGCTTTCGAACTACAGTACATGAACGTGGTAAGGTAGAGACAAAAAACGAATCATACAACGACCCTTGTCGCAGATCCCTGAACAAGACAATAATGTCCAACATATTCACGACTGTAATGTCGTCTGCTAAAAAGTGTCGTCTGTTGTTGTTTTTTTCAAAGCTACATAATGGACATTTTGAGAGAAAAAAAACTTAACGACGAGTTACAAACAGCTTGAATCCAGATCTGACGCCGCGTTACGCGGCGTCTGATCTGAATTCAAGCTGTTTGCATATGTCTTCCCTATAACGACTCCCTCCGAACAACGCACACAATTTGTGTCTCCCGTTGGGTGTCGTTGTAGAGAGGGACGCTGTAATCGCTACTTTTAGGTAAATCAAATCCAAAATTGATTTACCTAAAAAAAAAGCAATTATGATTCGTGTTTTGTAAATCGACATGAACACACTAGGAAATACCCTAATCATATCTCACATTGTTTTATTAATAAAAACTACGTTATATGAACTTCACACCATATGCTGGGAACTCTATGGCGACACACCAATTGACCATTTACCCCTTAGCTTGTTTCTACAGTGGAGAATCTGTTATTCTTTCCCGTTTAAACGCAAACGTACGCAAACGCAAAGCACTAAAAACGTAGAAAAATACAACTTTTTGACAATTCTGATAATTCATCTTTATCTTGGTGGCAAACAGTTTGGAGCCTGATCAGACGCCGGGTTACCCGGCGTCTGATCTGGCTCCAAACTGTTTGTACTGCAAATAATAGTTTTAGCGTAAACGCGTTTATTGGGAAAGAATAACACATTCTCCACTGTAACATGTAGACAGGTGTCCATTCAAAGCAGGTTGATAGTAGAGCAGAGTGTGCCTTCATATTAATTTTCAGCCTGTTGTAAGCTACCATCTGCTAGGATTCAGAAAATATTAGGTGACGTTACTTTTTTCGGTGTTTTAGGCAAATGACTGCTTAAAATCAAGATTGACGTAAAGCAGAAAAGTCTTCGATTTGTATTCTCTTGCACAACGTAGTGGGAGCACATTGTTTTTGTTGTGTCGTTATTTTGTACACAGAATAACTTTGGCCATACCTTTCGAGCTACATGCGATAGAGACTTCATTTTTGGCATGTGAAGCTCTTGAGCTTAGTACAACATAGGTCATGTGTGACAAAGGTCAAGGTCATCTAATGGTCAAAATGACTGAATCAACACTGGCCATAATTTTGGAACGTGTGAACATGACTCAGCTTGTACTGAAAACAAGTGCTACTGGTGTTGAGTACACATCACAGTATATAAATTGTCATAGCATGTTAGGTTTTAGCCCCCAAAGATGGCAGAGCAGGGACACTTGATCGCCTAATAAATCTGAACAAAGGGAGGTGTGTGTTTAGGGGGTGCTCGTGTCCTGTCCGCCAGTGCAAAATCAGACAGGGAATAGGATGGCAAGTCCTGCTCAATTAAGGGTTTGTGGTTTTAACACACATATATGCAGCATTGACACTGACAAGTTAACAACAGCGTAGACCCTTATCCTATGATACATGTCTAATGGAGCAGTCATCGTGGCTCTATATTCTACATTGTACATTGTATGAACAAGTATCAGAAAATTATAAAAAAAAATTCAAATCTTGTGATACAGTGCTCCCTCTCTACAACGACGTCCAATGTGAGACACAAAATGAGTTAGTTGTTCGGAGGGAGTCGTTATAGGGAGGGAAATTTGCTTACATTTGCAAACAGCTTGAATACAGACCAGACGCCGCGCAACGCGGCGTCTGATCTGGATTCAAGCTGTTTGGCACTTGTCATTAAGTATTTTTTTCTGTCAAAATGTCAAAAATGTAACTTTGAGAAAAGCAGCAGACGACAATTTTAAGCAGACGATGTTGCAGCAGTGAAAAGGTTGGATATAAATGTCTCGTTTGGGGAACAGCGGCAAGGGTCGTTGTAAGGAGGGAGTCGTTGTTGGGAGGGCCGTTGTAGAGAGGGAACGATGTACTGATAAAATGTTTGCATATTCAATAACAAATAGAAAGTGAATAGAATACCCCCTTCAGTGTTATTTACGTCGATGCCCTGACGATTCCAAAATCAATACGAAACTAGAGGGATGACTTTGTCTGTAAGACAAATATGATGGGCCCGTAGGCAAAACTTTGACAAAGTTCAACTAACTGAAATATTGTAAAACATTATAGCAGATTACAATCATGTTCACATACACGTCTATGGGATACATGTATATGCAAACATCCTGTCAATTTTAAAGTATATAGCTTGAAAACTGTAGGAGAATTTAGTCGGACAAAGTATTTACTGTACGTGGGACGGACGGACGAACGAACGAACGGACGGACAAATAGTTGTTAAACATTATGCCAGTCCCCAGCTGATCGTTGAGGGGGCATAATTGATCGTGATGTGAATCGCTTTCCCAAAGGAATGGGAACGAATTCAATGTACTAGGGTAGTTAAGATTAAAATAAACTACTTTACAAACCTTTAGTGAAATGTAGAAGAGTCATAATTTGTTGACTGATTACAAATGGTCCATTCATTTTGGCGATCTAAACCTTTGTCCATCGATGACAGCAAACTGTTATGTTTTGGTGTCCATTGTGTGGATATGGAGTAATACAATGACGCTCCCGAAAGGTTCTTAGGAGCAACATTTAAGCATTATGAGTTTTTCCACGATCGTGGTGGATTTACACCATGTTATGCTACTTTGAAATTTGAATTGACGATTTTATTGTTTGTAACGTCCGCCATGACACTTGCGATAAAATTACGTGAGGTTGGACCAGTCGCAAGTTTTTGGCAAAAAGATACGATATCTAACCACTAATTATCGTACGATATATATATTTTTGATAGTTTAAAGATGGTAGTAATATTTGAATGCAATATAAACGACAAAGACTTTACAAAAAACTATGCAACTCTCTGCCAATCTTTCTTAAATACATAATAGAGGCATGGCCATACATATACTTCGATAATAAAGCTGAATAAATAAATAATTCTAATATAGTACTACTAAATTACTGTACAATAAAGTTCTAAATGAATTACATAACAACACCATAATAATACCACATATTAAATGGGAAAAGGAAAGCACACATATCAACTGGAAGAGTGTTGAATGTATATCGTTAACTAGTTTGAATGATGTATACGTTGTTGCTATAGTTTTATTTCATCATAAATACAATTTACTGATTACGTGCGTATGCAGTATTTAACAGACTATCGTCACAATATACCATTTACCACTATTTATTTATAAATAAGTTGCTAAGTGACAGAATGTTATTCACAAAGCACACAGGTGATTAAAGTCAATTATAGCCCTCAAAGTCGCGACTGAGGTCACCGCTGCCAGGCGACAGTTAGTTTAATATTTTCATTATAAAACTTATCGTAAGGTCTTTACCCTTTCACCGCCATATTGTCGTCTGCTTCAATATTTTTGTCTGCAGTATCGCTTTAAAGTTAGATTTATGGCAGCAGTATAACTGGCGTAATTTCAAATCAAGTGGCAAACAGTTTTGATCCTGATAAGACGCCGGGTTACGCGGCGTCTGTTTAGGATAAGAACTGTTTGCAAATGCGATGTATGCTGTCATTGAGAGTGAAAGGGTTAAACTATTCATTGATTTACGCTGAATATATACAATGGTTATTTCATCTTATTTGCAAACAGTTTGGATCATGCTAAGACGCCGCGTAAAGCAACATCTGTGCAGGAGCCAAATTGTTTGTCACTCACAAAAATATTGCTTTGGTCAGTTTAGCCAAAACTTTTTGAGAAATGACAACAGACGACAAGTGTTGAATGCATATGACGTCATAACCGATATTGGGTTTAACGCGTCATGGTCAAAGTGTAGAACGTAGTTCATTCATGTACATGTACGATACAAAACTAGTCTAGATTTGATTTGTTTTGATTTGATTTTACGTCGCTTTCAACAGTATTTCAGTCATATCGCGACGTCCAGCTAATTATAGGTGGAGGAAGACCCCAGAAGTCCTTTATGTACTGTTTCAGGCACAAATCGACAACTGGGCAGAACCACCGACCTTCCGCAAACCAGCTGGAAGGCTTCCTCACATGAAAAATCCGAACGACCCTACTGGGATTCGAACTCACAGCGGTGAGGAGCTTAGTGATGTAAGTCACAGTGACTATACCACTAGGCCACGGAGGCCCCAAAACTAGTCTAGAAGCAAATGCACTTCGATAAGATGTAGAACAGTGCAGATTTTTTGTGGTTGAGAGTGACCACTGCTATGTATGGGAATAATTAGAAATAAATAGACTAGTAAGAGACTTAACCGGCTACAGGCTGAATAACAAACGTCATATCGAAATGACTGTCAATCAGTATGCATCCTGATCAGGTTCCGCGCTATGCGGCGTCTAATCACCATCATTCGACCATATGAAAAAGCGGTGAAAAGTGTTAGAAAGCCTTTTCTGAGGTTTACTGAATTACATTTAATTTCGTATCAACCAGAGCCATGCCATTTTGTCTCCTTTATTTCGATACTAAACTATATACAGTGGGGAAGACGTTATTCTTTCCCAATAAACGCGTTTACGCTAAAATTATTATTTCTATTGCAAACAGTTTGGAGCCAGATCAGACGCCGGGTAACCCGGCGTCTGATCAGGCTCCAAACTGTTTGCCACGTAGATAAACATGAATTATCAGAATTGTCAAAAAGTTGCAGTTTTCTACGTTATAGTGTTATGCGTTTGCGTTTCGTTTAAACGGGAAAGAATAACGTATTTCCCATTGTAGGATACCTACACAGTCCAAGACGAAGTTGATCACACAATAGGTTTTTGTGTAGGCACGAGAATGTTAGATCTGGAAATACTGTTCTCCAATTACATGTATGATCATGACGCATTTATGTATTCCGGTCGTTACCTTGGCACCAGTTAATGTTTAGCTGCTTCTGACATATAATAACCTATAATAATATTTAATTATGTGTGCCTTTCCCTCTGTCATACAATTCTATATTTATAGGATTAGAACTATTTGTTAAGAAATCGCATTATTACAAGGGAGGCTTAGTGCACGTGATGCTATTTTGAAATCTAACATAAACGTACTCGTGGCCGCTAAAGCCGCGTTTACGCTAAAACTATTATTTGCAGTGCAAACAGTTTGGAGCCAGATCAGACGCCGGGTAACCCGGTGTCTGATCAGGCTCAAAACTGTTTGCCGCCAAGATAAAGATGAATTATCAGAATTGTCAAAAAGTTGTATTTTTCTACGTTTTAGTGTTTTGCGTTTGCGTACGTTTGCGTTTAAACGGGAAAGAATAACAGATTCTCCACTGATACATGTACTAACCATTACACTTTAATATTGAATCTAGTCCATTTTGAACTATTTCCAAACTGTGTACAATATGGCAAACTGCAGACCCAACTCAAGGGCTCCTAAATAAGCCCTCCAATTTTGGTCGACACTAATTGCATAAACCAAGTGTACAGTGGAGAAGACGTTATTGTTTCTCGTTGGAATTGGAAAATGACACAGGACTGCCATTTCTCCGGATTTTTCCTAAGTCTTCGGATTTTTATCCTAGCCTTAAAACAGGCTGAAAGTAAAGCAGGATGCGCCTTAAGGCGCATACTGCTTTACTTTCAACCTGTTGTAAGCAGTCATGTGTCTTCAAAACAAGAAACAGACTATGGTTTAAAGGAACGATTAGTAAAATAGCGTCTGAAAAATTGAAAATTTGAAATCTTAGGATTTTTATGATAAACTTATGGCAGCCCTGTGACACCCTTTTGACAATTCTGAATACTCACTTTAAAGAGACTGAAAATCAAATGGTGTATTTGTAAAAATAAAATAAAATACTAAAGGAAAAGCAACTGTGTAGCACTATCGTGCATCTGGTATTAGAAAACAAGGATTGGTCTAAAAACCTCATCACGAGAAGTCGTAAAATCTTAGGTTTGTAGATATTTGTTATAGCTTTACCTACTCCGTCGACTAGTTGGAGAATATCAATTTCGCAACGTTTGCGCACACGCAGGCATTAACAGGGAAAGAATAACATATTATTCTTCGCTGTACACTAAAGTTGGTTAAACCGACTGCTTATAAATTTAAAGACTGCACCTTTCTGCACCCAATAATATAGGCAAAAGTACAATAAAAAGGCGTTAGTCTTTCCTAATAATGAGTTTGTGCACACAGAAGTACATTGTTCGAGCGTATGTCTGTTGCATACAATATGGGGTCACGTCAGACCGTTCAGACGCAGAATAATCCGTGGCTTAATGAATAACAAATCGTGATATGTAGTTTAATCAAGGGGCCAAAGCACTTTAAAAAATCCTTATGGAAGCTGCTCCGTATGCTCTTTTTAAGTGTCCCTATCTTGTAAAAATCCAATTAAACCAAACCAGATCAGCGCAGCGAATACTATATTCAAACAAGATATGCACGTCCCTATAATTTGGCCAATATTTATGGTTTATACATGTACATGTAACAGGCATGAATAAAGGTCCATATATTTCGACAACTGAACAACCCAAACAACATCATTTGCGGGGTAAAATGTTCCTCTGTCGAATAGTCAACAAATAACAAAATGTTTTTTGATACATGCTTTAATATTTACCTCTTTTTACTGGCAGAGTGTCGTCTGCTTCACTGTTGTTGTATGCAAGATCGTTTCAAAGTTAGATTTGACGGTAGTGTGACTTACAAAATGTCATACGAGTGTCAAACAGCTTGGATCCTGATTCGACGCCGCGTTACTCTGCGTCTGATCTGCATCCAAGCTGTTTGTAAAGTCGCCTTCAGGGAAAGGATTGAACTCAATATACATGTACATCTTAACCAAAACAGAATGAACAAAAGAACATTATTGATTAACGTATCGCGGCGTCTGATCAACTTATTTGGACATTTATTTCAAAATGTCTTAATTCAAATTCAAGAAACAAAAGCAGACGACAATTGTTTACCCCTTTCACTCTCAATTACGCCTTAAAGCGCACTTGCCAACAGTTTGGATCTTAAACAGACGCCGGGTAACGCGGCGTCTGATCAGGATCCAAACTGTTTGACACTCATATCGACATGTTTACTTTAAAATGATCTTGCAAACAACAAAATTGAAGCAGACGACAATGAAACGGTGTAGAGGTAAACTACTCACGGAACATTTGGTAGTTAAAGGGGTAATTGTATGACGTCACTGCAGTGAAGGAGTTTAACCTTTTCTTCATATTTTCGATATACAAATAAGGTTGACTGAAAGAAGAATTAGATGATAGACAGTACAGTACTCGATCTCTACAACAACAACAACAACAAATAGGGGGCATGATTGTGTGCGTTTTGTTCGGAGGGAGTTGTAATAGAGAAGGGCATTGACTTATATTTGCAAACAGATTGAATCCAGATCAGACGCCGCGTAACGCGGCGTCTAATCTGGATTCAAACTGTTTGTCATTCGTCATTATTATTCCTGTCAAAATGTCCAATATGTGACTTTGACAGAAACAGCAGACAACAATTTTAAGCAGACGATATTGCAACTTAAAAAGGATTAGACATAATTACATTGTAGAGGGAGCACTGACAAGCGTTGCTGTCTGGAGGGAGTCGCTTTTTGGAGGGCCGTTGTACATGTACAGTGGAGAAAACGTTATTCTTTCCCAATAAACGCGTTTACGCTAAAACTATTATTTGCAGTGCAAACAGTTTGGAGCCAGATCAGACGCCGGGTAACCCGGCGTCTGATCAGGCTCCAAACTGTTTGCCACCAAGATAAACATAAATTATAAGAATTGTCCAAAAGTTGTACTTTTCTTCGTTTTAGTGCTTTGCGTTTGCGTACGTTTGCGTTTAAACGGGAAAGAATAAAAGATTCTCCATTGTAGGAAGCACTGTAGTTGTATTCTCGTTTCAGTAATTAAAGACCCAATTTGTTTTGCGAACTTTCTCCAAATCTATTCTCAGACTGATGTTTGTACGTGACAATTATGGGGTTACATAGGATTAAGAAATATATGTAAACAAGTGACGACTACTTGACAATATAATGTTCCTCCTTTTAGAACCAAGCAGTTTGCCATGAAAATTACAACATCTTCCTTCTTTGTGAAACGCAGTCAGCTTTTGAAGGATATAGGGTACAGGTGAGAAAATATTTCTTTACCGTTTGAACAATTTGACATGCTTAAGCAATTCAATAAAGTGTAGAAAATTACAGCTTTAAAAATATAATTTCATCATAAGGAAAAACACAAGGAATGTGTGAGCCTAATCAGACGATATACCTTAACTTTAAATTTGAGAACCCCCCCCCCCCCCCACCCCAAAAAAAAAAAAAAACCAACAAAAACCAAAAAAAACAAAAACAACAAAAAAAAAAAACAAAAAAACCCCAACAACAACAACAACAACAAAAAAAGCAAAAAACTCAAACAAAACAAAAAGAAAAACAAACCCAAACAAACACACAACTACAAATAGACAACAGTTGTTTAAAATAGACGACGCCATGGTAGTGAAGAGGTCAAGTTTCCATCCATCTCTGTTCAAACTACTCATGAACAGTCTTTTGAGTGACTATTGGTCTGTACATACATGTATATCAAATTCACTAATTTACTTGTTATCAATACAAGACTAAATGCTGCATTGAAAAGCATGTTTTAGCTGAATTTTTCCCCACCTTGTTTGCGTCTGCTTTGAAACGGTCGTCAAAAATTTGGTAAATATCAGATTTATACATTTCGAAAATGAAGAAACTTAAAATTGGGTGTTAACCAGATTTGCAGATGTGTTTATAGCTAACGCGTTTATTTGGGTTAAGAATATCGTCTTCTCCACTGTATCCAAGTTCAAATAATATTTCACAAATTATATGTAACGAGGAACTGTGTTAAGCACTAATATGGCTCGACGAGGCTTGATTCGATTATATGGAATAAGAGGATAAAACAAATACGCCCTACAAAAATGGCTTCTATCAGCAAATTAAGCTTCGGGCTAGAATTATCAGAATTTACAGGAAGAATAAATTGTTGTATAATCAAATTGTCGATTATTTGCATTCCAAGAAACACTAATTGTATTATCCTTGTTTTCTGACCTTTATCTGCGATTGCTTTAATAGCATAACTGCGGTAATATTTGACACACATTACTGTCAGCAACATTAACTCTTTGCATGCTGGGTAATATTTTCGCCTGCAACAATTTGTCGTCTGCTGATGTTCTTAAACTAGAATTTGGTAATTTTCTTTTCAGAACAGGATTAGAGAGTCAAACAGTTTCGATTCTGATGAGATGACGCGTTACGCAGCATCTCATCTGGATCCAAACTGTTTGCAAAGGTAACCACTGTGCCACATATATTCGCCGCTACAGTGGAGAATCTGTTATTCTTTCCCGTTTAATCGCAAACGTACGCAAACGCAAAACACTAAAACGTAGAAAAGTACAACTTTTGGACAATTCTGATAATTCATCTTTATCTTGGTGGCAAACAGTTTGGAGCCAGATCAGACGCCGGGTTACCCGGCGTCTGATCTGGCTTCAAACAGTTTGCAGTGAAAATAATAGTTTTAGCATAAACGCGTTTATTGGGAAAGAATAACGTTTTCTCCACTGTAGCATGCAAAGTGTTAACTCATTCACTGCCTTACCCCAAGTAGAAGGATTTTTTAAAAACAGTTTAGAATCTGATCGGAGTTACACAGCGTCTGAATACGAACAAAACTGTTTGACGCTCATTTCAATATTTCTAAAGTCAACGAAACCTAAATTTGAAAGTTGAAGACAATTGTTAAAAGCTTATGACGAAATAGTAACTTTTATTTTACCTTTTTCTTTCAAAGTAACGCATTAGGACGCATAACCAATATATTAGACTCTGCCTCTGCCTTAATAACATCACCCCAAAATCAACGTCTGCATTCATAGTGTCGTCTGTAAAATTTTATCAAGTCAGATTTAGAGCATTTTTGACTGACGAAATATCGGTACAGTTTGAATCCTAATCAGACGCCGCCACGTAAACCCCAAAGAAGCCATATCAACCCAACATGGACTAACAGAATGAACAGCTCTATCGGGTATTTTTGTTCTGTGTTACGTAACCTAATCCCAAAAACCCAAGTTTCCAAGTTTTCCAAGTAATATTCTTCATTTTCTCAGTATGTACAATTACATTTACAAGAGAATATAACCCAACATGTTAGCGCGGAAGGACGGATCGACGGACGGAAGGACGGACGGACAACGTCATTCTGTATACCCCCCCCCCCCCGAACACACACCACCGTTGGTGTTGGGGCATAATAAACAAATAAATTTTACTGAACTAGCCAGATTTCCATAGACTGAATAAATATTGGTTACTGAAACTACCCACGAGATAACCTTCTAACCTACACTAGTTACTACTTAATATTTACATTGACCCTGTAAAGTCTTTATGTAATCCTATTAAAAAATATGCAGTCATCTGCCGATGAACCTACACTTTGAATCTGGATTTAGCCAGTTCGGATTTCGCCCGTGCTATTCGTGGACTTCTTCCAATAGACTACATCGGGCACTTAACACTAAGTTCCCATTGGTCGACGGTCATATGACACTAGCGGAGTGATACAGACCCATAGGTCGTTGCCATCGCGTTGCTATGTGTGTAAATGGGTTAAGAAAACAACCGCGACCTGTAATTTTAGAATGTGCTTTGGCAATAGATATTCAAGTTGCACTGTTATTTGTTTGCCTTGCAAGGCTTTTCCATTCACAGGAAGAAAGTTTACTGGAAAAAATCCTGAATTTTTAATACAGTTAGAGTACATGTAGTTGGGACTCCTTTCTCACCATATTTAGAAACTGGAATGGCTATTACATCGACATTACATCTATCAAACCTCTTTGACCGGTATATGATAAATTCTTATACAGAAAAACAAATCTGGCCAATAAACACATTAAATTGACAAGACAGAAAATATAAATATAAGGAATAAACAACATCTCTTTGCCGCTCATGACGGTATGACTACATTAGCTTCGGGGAGTAAATTTAACGAAATCGCCCTTCGGGCGTTTACGCAATTTACCCCCTGCGAAGCTAATGTAGTCATACCGTCATGAACGTCAAAAATATGTTGTTTATTCCTATAGTGTTGAAAGAGTTACACCTAGATTTCGTAAATATATACTCAGTGCAAAAGGAAACGCACATCATGCTCAGGCGTAGATTTAAAGACTTTTATTAAAGAAAATTAGTACTAAGACCATATCCCAAGATTCGTTTAAGTCTTTGAACAACAAGTTCAGAAGAAAAATACTCAAAAACACTGTGCTGCCTTTTAACCATTCCCTCTTAATGACGCCAAAAAGCGTTTGCAAACAGTTTGGATCCTGATTAGACGCCGTGCAACGCGGCGTCTTATCAGGATCCAAACTGTTTGGCACTCGTATCGATATGCTTCAAGTCATAAAGTGGAGAAAACGTTATTCTTTCCCAATAAACGCGTTTACCCTAAAACTATTATTTTCACTGCAAACAGTTTGGAGCCAGATCAGACGCCGGGTAACCCGGCGTCTGATCAGGGTCCAAACTGTTTGCCACCAAGATAAACATGAAATATCAGAATTGTCCAAAAGTTGTTCTTTTCTACGTTTTAGTGTTTTGCGTTTGCGTACGTTTGCGTTTAAACGGGAAAGAATAACAGATTCTCCACTGTACAACATTGAGTGTTACTTTGAAACCATCTTGCAAACAACAAAATTGAAGCAGATGACAATGAAACGGCGAAGAGGTAAAAACTTCACGATTTATTTGGCAGCGAAATAATTAACTACAATTTGTTTAAAACACCGCACCGATTTGTGCAGGTTGTGTTGCTACCAATTCGATTTAATAAAAATTCACAAATACGTTCCTTCTAGATAAAAAATAATATTGTGATACAAAATTTGCGTTTCTTTTTGCACTGAGTGTATTTCACTTTCACTACCCTTTTAACTCAGATACATATACAACTACACTACAAAATACCGTCTGCTTACAATTTGTTGTCTCTAGCTTTTTTCAATGTTTGATTTGATGCATCTAAACAGATAAAACCTTGGCATAAATCTCAAACAGTTTGAATCCTGATCAGACGCCGATTTACTCGGTGTCTGATCCGCATTCAATGCTGTTTGCAAATTTTCAGTGAACATGTAGACTGGTAATATGTATGACAGTGAACGTGTTAAGAAATGCAAAACCAGTCCATAGTACCGGAAAAGTCTGAACGGCTGTCTGGCAGCGGTTAATCAAAATTTAATAAATCAGCCCGTGATATATGTGCGAAGTACGTCATACATACAAATGTAACATTCTCTAAGGGGTCTGTCTAGGTTTTATTTAGCTTCTCTACTTTACTTACACTTGGTTGTGCACGTGTCTGTTCCTAATAGAAACCCATTCACTGCCATGACGACGTCTGCTTTAAGTAGATATATTGTCGTCTGATTTAAACTATTGATGTCTGCTTCTATTTCACAATATTCAAATTTTAGATATTTTGACTAGAGAAATATTGCAATGAGTGTCAAATATTTGGGATCCTGATCAGACGCCGCGTCACGCGGCGTCTGATCAGAATCCAAAATGTTTGCAAATGACATATGTACAAATGTACATACTGAAAGGGAGTGTGATGCGTATCTATTAGCCTGAATCAACATCGACTACCTCACATTTTTCATCTGCAATATTTCTTTAAATTAAGCTTTAAATTTCGTTTAGTGAATGAAACGAGAGATTATTAACCAGTTTGGATCCTGAGCAATAATACAATCTTCGGTGTCAGAACATGATCTAAACTGATTGCAAATTACAGTGAAAACATGCCTGTAACAATGAAATGGCTAACTTTATGGACATTGTTTATTTACCTTCAGATGTTTGTTTTTGAAACTGACAATCGGTGAAGAAGATTTTGACGAACGCCGCACTTTCAGACGCGCCTATAGAGTCTACACTGTTTGCTTTCACAACACTTCGGTGACGATAAGTGTGTTACATTGTATTAGGATGTCATGTTATGAAAAGGGATGTCATGGGTTCAAAACCAAGATTTGATGACTATAGACTTAACCATTGTCACGCATAAAAATGTGTGTCCTCCACAGTGTACCTGTGCATAGTTCATTTGACGTGTGCAAACAGTAAAGATCGAGATCAGATGGCTCTCTCACTAGTGTCTGTTTATAATGTTGCAATACATTTACAAAAACAACCGTACTTCGTCAACAACTGGCCATTCTAATTTGGTAACTGGAATTGTATATTACAGTGGAGAATCTGCTATTCTTTCCCAATAAACGCGTTTACGCTAAAACTATTATTTGCAGTGCAAACAGTTTGGAGCCAGATCAGACGCCGGGTTACCCGGCGTCTGATCAGGCTCCAAACTGTTTGCCACCAAGATAAACAAGAATTATCAAAATTGTCCAAAAGTTGTTCTTTTCTACGTTTTAGTGTTTTGCGTTTGCGTACGTTTGCGTTTAAACGGGAATAACAGATTCTCCACTGTACTAATTAACGATTCAGGGATGAAAGTGTTGAACAGTTCTAGGAGCCACACCTTATTCTGGTGTTGGATAAATCGGTCAGTACACCGGTATAGGGTATGAATTACCGAGTGACCGAATTAATAGGCTGGATGAGTGACTAAAGCACAGTATCATAGAGGCACACTCCAGTCTATTGAGTGTGAACAATATCCCTCAGGGACCGGTCGTGCCCGGGCACGTTAACTAGGCGCCTTCAAAGTTTGAGAAAAGTTAGATAGCCGGTCAGAAAAAGTGAATATTGTTTTCATTCGGCCAATGTACTCTCTGATTTCGGCCCGAGTTCGAATACCTTTTGCGTGTACCTAAAATATAGAGCTATGGTGGTCGCGGATTGTTTTTTTATTTATTTACTTTTTTCATTTCAATTTTGATCAGGAAACTGTCTTTTGTTATCGTTTAGGTACTTATTTAAGCGTGGATGAAACAAATATGAAGACCCTAATCAGAGAGCTCCTGTCCACTGAACAGGGTATACACTGTTTGTCATTTTGCAATGAATTGATAATCAACAAACTCAATAGTCAAGCATGGAAGTATCGTTTGTTCAAATTATGCACCTACATGTAGAGTATAATAAAGTCCCGCTCGGGTCACGTTTTGCATGGAGTAGTAGCGTGAAATCTTCGAACATCTTCCCTCTGAAACTAATGCGACCAGAGATCTGATATTTATATATCTAGGTCACAGGAGCTTAAATATATTTTTTTATTAAAACTTCTATAATCTTCTACTCTAAAACCATAGTACACAAGGCTGAGCTATTGAGCACATGGCATCATATACAGGTTTAGTTTAATAATATTGTATTGTTCAATTAGTTTACATATTCACACAAGCATCATATAATTTGTTTAATATAAACAAAAGGGTTGGGCCACAAGTTATTGCAACATTAGATTTACATCTGTTCAGTTTACTCCCCCTTATCTAGAACCCTGCATAACAATGTGCTGATACTGTTGTCTGAACTGATATAAGTAAGGTTAATATGCGATGTGCAATTGGCATATCTAAAACCGTACAAATACGAAATTACAGTAATTAAAGGCACTAACACCCACTCAAAAAAGTGCAACCCAATCAAGGTTCAACGAACATCCAAGTGAACAAGCACGGGATACTTCTAAAGGCACTCACTGCTCGTTTAAGATTTAGTACCAATGAAACACAGCTAAATCGCGAATGAGACTTCTTTATACAGTGGAGAAAACACTATTCTTTCCCAATAAACGGATTTACGCTAAACCTATTATTTCAGAGATGTCTTATCAGACCGGGTTACCCGTCGTCTGATATAATCTGGTTATACATTGCTCTCTCCACAACGACACCAAACGAGAGACACAGATTGTGTGTGTTGTTCAGAGGTAGTCGTTATAGGGAGGGAAATTAAGACTTGGCTTACATTTGCAAACAGCTTGAATCCAGATCAGACGTAATGCGGCCTCTGATTTGGGTTCAATCCGTTTGTTATTCGTCATTATACATGTATTTATTTTATCAAAATGTCAACTGATATGAAACTTTGAATAAAACAGCAGACGACTAAGTTAGGCAGACGGTATTGCAGCCAAGGAAAGGTTGGGTATAAATGTCATTTTTAGGGAACAACGACAAGAGTCATCGTAAAGAGGGAGTCGTTGTTGGGAGGGCCGTTGTAAAGAGGGAACACTGTAATCGTTTTTAGCGAAGTTGTGTTTATTTGGAAATAATGACGTCATCTCCACTATGATAAGAGTATGGCAACAGTACTTGACAGGTTTCTTGACGAAGCAACAACTGTACAGTGGAGAATCTGTTATTCTTTCCCGTTTAAACGCAAACGTACGCAAACGCAAAGCACTAAAACGTAGAAAAAGAACAACTTTTGGACAATTCTGATATTTCATGTTTATCTTGGTGGCAAACAGTTTGGAGCCTGATCAGACGCCGGGTTACCCGGCGTCTGATCTGGCTCCAAACTGTTTGCACTGCAAATAATAGTTTTAGCCTAAACGCGTTTATTGGGAAAGAATAACACATTCTCCACTGTACGTGACATCTCTGTTTGCTGCTGAAAACCATCCTTAATCCTTTTACCGCATTATTCCGAGGACCGTGGTTATTTGCAAACAGTTTGGATCTTGATCAGACGCCGTGTAACACGGCGTCTGATCAGGATCAAAACTGTGTGACACAGTGTTACATATATCATTTAAAAGTCCAAACACCGAAAATTTTAGATTTAAGAAACAACAGCAGACGACAATCTTTTACTTTGCAAATTGATGACGTCATGGTAATGAGGGGGTTAACTTTGTTCATATACTAGTATATGGCAGCAGGTACATGTGCGGTTGATCTTCTTTTTCTACTTGAACGTATCTAGACGCAAATATTATGTAATATTATATTATAGAAAATAACTCCTGTCTTAAATGGTTGACGATTTTTACTCAGTATGGCACACAGTTTGGACCCTCATCTGGGACCCGTTTCATAAAACTTCGTACGACAAATGATTATAAAAGTCTCAATTATTATTTATTTCTCCATCTAATCCTGTTTTGTGACATCCTTTTGGAATCGTCTTGAAAACACGATTCCAAAGAGATGTCACAAGACAGGATTAGATAGAGAAATCAGAAATTAAATGGATTTTAATGTTTTGACTTACGATCGTTTTTGTCGTACGAAGTTTTATGAAACGGGCCCCAGACGCTTACGTAAAATTCAATAGGCGTCGACGTAAAGGCTTTTACCATTTCTTTGCATTGTGTCTATTTATCAAGAATGGAATAGCATGTCAAAAGTCAAAAGATATGGCAGTTATCCACACGTTTAAACAGTATAAAATATATGATTGTCATTCGGAACTAATAATATACCTTCTTGAAAGGTTTATAACATCGTGGGGGTCCGGACAAGACAATGAGAAATGCAAAATTGAGAACTTAACTCTTTCGCCTGCGTCCTCCCCCTTCAGATGCTTTTGCCTTCTTGCCTTTGCGTGGTTTTAGGGCTTTATGGTCATAGGGAATAATGTCTGTTTATTATACAAACAAGAACTAAGAACTAAGAGCTAAAATGTACTAAAAGGAAGGTCGGTGGTTTAGATTCCATGCGCTGCTTTTTAACGTATGGGATAAGCCGAAATCATCTTCGTGAAAATATCTTCATCTCATCTCTCATCATTTATCGGCGCTATATGATCTCTTTTGTGTCGCAAAACCGTAAAACCAGACTCATCCGTCTTTCGCTCCCAATACTTTTGTTTAATAGTCTGTTTAATCCCATTGCCGCCAACATATCGTCTGTAATAAAAAGTCAGCTTTAGGGAAGTTGTGATGGAAGCAATATCGACACGAGAGTCAAACAGTTTGAATCCTGATCAGACGTCGTGTAGGTTACAATGTAGGCATAAACTTCACACCGGAACTCATCACTTCGGTTAGGAATACAACTCTTACCTATCTTATCCTTTCACACCAGCAGATGTTAAGTTCTTATGTGGCGACCGTAAAAGTCGCTTATAACCCCGAAAATAACGCTATTTGATTGTATAAAGCACAGGTGGCAGCTTGAAGCAAGATGAAAGTAAAACAGAAACCTCCTACAGGAGCATTTTGTTAACGTTCGCCTTTCTTTTACGCAGCATGGTATTAAGCAGCCACCTGTCCAAAACACCAACTAATTAACGCAATTTACTGGTTGCAGTATATATAAATGGTTTCATTGTACATAAAATATCTTCCCAAATACATCAAATACAACTTTCTCCCATATTATTAATGGTCTAAACTATCAAACAGTGTAGACTTTTATCAGAGGGTTCCTAAAGAAGCCATCCGATCAGGATCTACACTGTTTGCAAATTTAATGATTAAATTTAAAAACAGGCTCAAATAGTGTTGAACAACATTTTACAATGGCTCATGTCCGTTATTACAGTATAAGGTACAGCGAGCTGCTACAGTGGAGAATCTGTTATTCTTTCCCGTTTAAACGCAAACGTACGCAAACGCAAAACACTAAAACGTAGAAAAGAACAACTTTTGGACAATTCTGATAATTCTTGTTTATCTTGGTGGCAAACAGTTTGGAGCCTGATCAGACGCCGGGTTACCCGGCGTCTGATCTGGCTCCAAACTGTTTGCAGTGAAAATAATAGTTTTAGCGTAAACGCGTTTATTGGGAAAGAATAACAGATTCTCCACTGTATGTCCAAGCCGGAGGATATTTTATTTTCACTGTTAAAAACGAAAATGATATTCAATGTACTGCCATTTTAAAATGAAAAAGTAATTTTTAATTTTGGTCCGCGTGGAGAACATTTTGGACAAAACTTAAAAGCTCTAAATCGCATGTAAAATGTACAAAAGGACAACTTTTTGACATGTCTCATGATTGTTTTTAATCTGAGTGGCAAACAGTTCGGAGCCATAAACCTGCGTCTGATCTGACTCTAAGCTGTTTGCACATAATAGTTTTAGCGTAAATGCGATTATTGAGAAAGACTTACGTCTTTTCCACTGTATCTTTTTAAGGAGTGCAAATTCCGTTTAGTGGGAACTGCTTCCGTTTTGTTCCCTATAGCGTCATATGTTAGACAATCTTCTAGTGTATAGTTTGCATTGAAAGTAGCCAATGGGCAATTGGTTTCCTAGTTAAAAACACGAAATTGAGTTATTCCTTTCACTACTATTCCCAACTGAAATCGCACATTTCAAGAACAAAGATAATGACTAAAACTTTTCGACACTAGTATCGAATCGTATTTTAATGAATTCACCCCTTAAAATTATAATGAACGAGTCCAGTTTCTAATTAGGTCTAGTCCACTTTTTACTATTTAGGTATATTTCAAAGGCCAACTATACGTTTCACAAATACAGTGGAGAATCTGTTATTCTTTCCCATTTAAACGCAAACGTACGCAAACGCAAAACACTAAAACGTAGAAAAGTACAACTTTTTGACAATTCTGATAATGCATCTTTATATTGTTGGCAAACAGTTTGGAGCCTGATCAGACGCCGGGTTACCCGGCGTCTGATCTGGCTCCAAACTGTTTGCAGTGAAAATAACAGTTTTAGCGTAAACGCGTTTATTGGGAAAGAATAACGTTTTCTCCACTGTTATGAACGAGTCCAGTTTCTAATTAGGTCTAGTCCACTTTTACTATTTAGGTTTATTTTATGGATCAACTATACTTTTTATAAATACACTGCAAGTTTTTTTTAATCTGGCGCCTAATGTGGAGATTTGAAGACTCATTGAAGACAATTAACCCCTTTTGTCTGTCAAAATATCGTATACATGTATTTCGAAATGACAAGCAGCACAATTTGTCAAATTAAACGAGGAGTGTCGAACAGCTTGTATCCTGACAAGACACCACAGTTCGTCGTGGCTTGTCTGGACCTAGTTAATTTTAATCAGAATACGCAACATGTGCTATATTGAGTATATTATGATATATGAATATGATAGTAAATACCTTATAGGTGCGAAATACATCATATGCCACCTTTTAGCAGATATTTTTGTATTAGCCCCTTCACTACAATGCTGTCATCGATTTCAAACACGTGTCGTGTTCATTTATTTCTCAAATTCAAATCTTAGATGTTTTGACATCAGACATATTGAAATAAGTGTCAAATAGTTTGGATCCTATTCAGACGCCGCGTTCATTAAGCCACCTGACAACGGACGGTAATACTTTATTGGTGCAAATGATTATCTTTAAGTGCAGCCCGGATTTATTTATACTAGTAATTAATTGTTAGAACTGTGTAATGAATTCGGCTTATAGATATGAAAAATAGAAACAAAATAATCCTGTGCTTTAAGCTGGCTTAATCTCTCATTGAGCATATATAAGTATCAAGGTGTTTTGATTCATTAATTTCTTGTCTATTTTAGTATAAAACAGGCGGACTTGTATTGAGCGACGACTCAGTGGAGTAAGACGGGGATTTCTTGGAACAGGTGACTGTTGAATGCGGATTGAAAACTGTGTAGAGAGATACTACACTTGCTTTCTGTACCATTAGTTAATTCCTTTTGTCCATGTCGGGTGATCGCATGTTTAAAATACAGCCTACCATCCTTCCTTTTAGTTGTTGGTTAAATTGACTGTAATAATAGGTTCTGGTTAAGGAACGTTGTGAGCACATACTTTGCTGCTCTGTTGTTTGTTTGACCTGTTCATAAGGTATTGTCGATAAGGTTTGACCTGTCGGTTGTTGAATATTCCGTCTTTTTCCGTAAGCTATCTTTATCTTCCGGAAACAACAAAACAGTGTATTGTAAATAAACCATTCAAGGATGACGCGAATTTGATTATATTATCTGATAAAGATATCTACAGTCGTAAATGGCTCAGTGGTTATGTGTCTGCGCTACCAACGTAAGGGTTATAGGTTCGATACCCGATAGAGTTAATTTTGTAATATTTCTTAATATGTCTTTTTTATAACTTTTTTATGGTAGACACATACAAACCATGATATTCATGCAATTGTATAAAATAAAGTGCAGTGAAATTTCCTTAGGAAACTTGGATAGAGAAGTGCGTATACAGTGGAGAAAATGTTATTCTATCCCGTTTAATCGCAAACGAAACGCAAACGCAAAACAATAAATCATAGAGCATGACATTGTTCGACAATTTTTGCTATTGATGTTAACCTGAGTGGCAAACAGTTTGGAGCCTGATCAGACGCCGGGTTACCAGGCGTCTGATCTGGCTCAAAACTGTTTGCTATGGAAATAATAGTTTAGCGTAAACGCGTTTATTGTAAAAGAAAACGTTTTTTCCACTGAAGCAACATTACGTTGTTCAAAGCTCTCTCTGGCAAAAAGCACACTTTGTTACTTCTGTATTTCGTTAAGCAGCAAGTTTTTCTTTACCCAAACGTTAACTGTTTTATTTTAAGTAAAATATATAATTATCGGAAAAAAAACCTGAAGCTGACGTTTACAAAACAGCTAGTGCCTTGAATCGATCCAACGACCCTAGCACTACGAGTCAATGACACTATCCACTAAGCTATTGCGACAGTGGCGTTAGATCATCGACTGAAGTATACTAACTGAAGTTTTCATTGATCTATAAATAAAGTATACGGAAACGTCCGATGGTGCCAACGAAAGTTGACGGAATGGGATGACCGACAGGTCAAACCTTATGGATAATACCGGTATACCATATCTATACTCAGCCAAAAAAAGAAAACACCCACTTTTTACATTGACTTTACATTAAATATATTTCCTCAGTCCATTGATGAACTAACCCTCCAACCCACCCCAGTAGCAAAGTGTGCCCAGCCAATGTCACAAATCTCAAGTTGTGTAGAGAGGCCCTTACATAATCACACTCAAGACACTCAAGGGGCTTTTCAATGGATTTTACTAACCAAACTATCAAATATATTGTGTGGGCCTCACATGAAACGCCTAAATGATTTACTGCAGTACAGGTAAGCAAAAGAATCATGAGATTTGCAAGGAAATTGCCAGGTTAGGAATTATCACCGGAAAGAGGTCAGGAATTATATTTAAGTAAAATGTAGAGCTCCAAATCTTTTGAAGTTCCTTATCAACTCCAGTTCTGTTTGAGATTTTAAGCTCATCTCTTCACCAGTGTATTTCAGTAAAACAACTCAGATTAAACGATACATGTAACGAAAGTGAAACACTTTAAGTGCATTCTTTTTTCAAATCAAAAGTATGTATTTTGATATTATAAGACTCTCTAGTCTTGATAACGCCGTGAGTATTGTAAGGAATAAAAGTCTAATGTAATTTTATTATTGTTTCTCTTCTATGGAAAACATTTCTAAGCAAAAGTGCTGGATTGCAGGAAAAAGAGTTATGGACCTTTTAGTTTCACTGCAATGTGCCAGTTATCTAGCAACACTAGTTATATGTCGTCTGCCACTTTCTATAAAACAAATATTACATACAGTTTATGTTTGAGACCTTGATACCTTAGAATACAAAAGTGGGTAATTTTCTTAGCTATGTACTTACGCTAGTATTTGGGTGTAACTTTTTGCGAGAAACCCTTCAAGAAACTGTCGTGTTATAAATGTTTGAATATTGTTTTTTGCTCGCCGGATATATGTCCAAGAGAGCTTATGTTGTCATTCGGTCATTGGCGTCTGCATTCCCGTTGCCTTTGCCTTTCGCGTTAGCGGTTTCAAGCAAATGTCCACAAGATCTAGTCTCTTTCAACGACATCTTTCATACTTGTATCACACATATCATGCAGGAATCTTTTCCGACAATGTGACAATTTGGACCTCTGTATCCTCTACCACAGTTTAAAAATGTGTGTTTAACTTTAGAAAATGCTTAAAATCCTATGTTCATTTAGGTATTGCTTTCGCATTTGGTATGCATCTGTATCAGGACAAGACCTCAATATGCACGCCAAAATTGGACCACTGTGACCTTGACCTTAATATAAGGGTCCGCGTTTCGGTGTCGAAAATTGCGTTTAGGTTTCTAAACTGTTTACAACAAATATATCCCTTGAGGTATTGCTTTTATATTGTTATGCATGTGTACATGATCAAGGCCTTTCCTCGAACACAAACAGGTGGACCACGGTGCCATTGACCGTAAACTTAGGGCCCTGCATTTAAGTTTCAAAATCTGCGTTTAGGTTTCAAAAATGCTTATAACTTCTTTTTTTCTTGAAGTATTGCGTTGATATTGTGATTTGCAGGTGAATATGGGCAAGACCTTTCCATGCATGAAACAATTAGAGTCGTGTTAGTTTGGTCTTAAACTAAGTAGCCCGCGTTTAAGTTTCGAATTTAGCGTTTCGTTTTAAAAAATATCTTATTATTTCTGGGTCACTTTAAGTATTACTTTTTACATTTTAGGTGTACATGTGTGTGTTAAGTGACAAGACATTTCTGTACACGCAAAACGTGAGACCCCTTTTACCTTGAACTTGAATTTAGGCCCATATATTAATTTGCCGATCCAATTATGTCGTTTATTTTGAAAAAATCGGTTCGTTTCTTACATGTACATTATATTGTCCGTAATTGCTTATATCAAACGAACATTTTATGAGTATGCATGTAACACTATGTTTAATCCATATTAGATGTTGTTAACATGAATAATGTGTACCCTGAAAGGAACAACTATGAATTATGTTTTACGGCACTGCGACACAAAATAGGTTTTATAGCGCCGATGAATGATGAGGGATGCTGAGTTGAGATGATAATGCTTTCAGGAAGATGATTTCGGTTAATCTCATTCGTTGCCAAGCAAAGCATGGGATCAAAACCACCTACCTGCCTTTCTTTTAGCTCTTGACAGAGGTGATAATCTCGGTCTGGTGAACAGAACATATTCCCATTGACAATTAAACCCTATAATTTCGACAAGTTAGAAAAGTCTCTTAGGAAAGTGCAGGTAGAAGCTGTAATAGGCTATTTCAATTTTCTCGAAATTTGTATCATTAGTAAAGAAGAATGTTGGTTGATAATCGTGGTTTCCGCTAAAAGGAAGGCAAACATTGAAGTACAAATGTATATTTGAAAAAAATCGGCAAATGTCCGAGTTCGAAAGATTAATTTGCAGAGAAAAGATCCATAAGCCCCGCCTCCTCTGCGACAGATACTCAAAAGTCCCGCTCCTCTCGAGCAAATGCATTTATACAAATAAAACGTCAATTTTTCAACTGAATTGAATAGGTTGAATGCAAATATATTGATTTGTAACGTTTGCGAATACGAACAGTTTACACTCTCACCATTATAGATATATGTGTACCGTGTGCCTATGGGTACAGTCTACACTATCTCCAATATAAATGTATTTGTGACGTGTGCCAATTGTAACAGTCTACACTCTCGACGTAATGAATTGCGTTTACACGAAGTGAACGGCATTTTTTTCAATGGATTTGAATGGGGCTATTGTAAATATTTGTTAAGTGTGGCAAAGAAAAAGTCTTCATTCTCGCCGTTATAAATGTATTTGTATCGTGTGTCATTTGGGTACATTATACACTCTCGCCATTATAATTGTATTTGTAACGTGTGCTAAAAGGAAACATCTACATCCTCTCCATTATAAATGTATTTGAAATGTGTGCCTATGGGAACAGTCTACACATTCAGTTTTATAAATGTATTTGTAATATGTGTCAAAGGAACAGTCTACATTCTCTCTATTATATATGCATTTTGAAAGTGTGCTGATGGAAATAGTCAATACTCTCGGCGCTATAAGTGTATTTGTAACGTGAGGCAAACGGAGCAGTCTACACTATCGCCATTATTAATATATTTGTAACATGTGTCAAAAGGAACAGTCTACACTGTCATGCTTACAACAGTATTTGTAACGTGGGCAAATGTCAACAGTCTACACTTTTTCCATCATTAATGTATTCGTAATGTGTGCCAATACAGGCAGTGTACACTCCCTCCATTATAAATGCATTTGTAATGTGTTAATATGAACAGTCTGCACTCGTTTACATTATACATTTGTTTTGTAAAGGGTGTTTATTACATGCCTTCGTATGATATCGAGCGTTTCCGCGTGTATCTGCACAGTAAAATACAAGAGTCTGTATCAGCCCCCTTGTATCAGCCATTTTGTAGTTTACTCTGACGTCGCTTTCGAAATAGCGTGACGTCATTTACGTACATGTACAAGTGCCGCGTTATTCTTTGTGGCATACAAAAGTTATTGTTCTGCTTCAAATACATGTAGCTTATAAAGTTTTGATATAAAATGATTTAAACAACTATTTAGTTGTTTCTGGTGTGAATTCAAGGCATATAATAAACACATCACAAGTTGTCAGTGCGCTATAGAGTGTTGCATTTAGCTCTCGACGTTTTTGGCGGAAACAACCGATCAGATTCGCGTCGAGGCGCTTGTCAGATCGGCTATTTCCGCCAAAAACGTCTTGAGCTAAATACATCACTCTGTATAGCACTGTCATCTGGTAATGTGTATTTATACCAACGGGTTCTACACTCTCTATATTATGAATGAATTTGTAAGATTTGTCACTACGGGTGTATGTACTCTTTTTGTTAATCATACATGTATTTGTAACGTGTACAAATACGACAAGTCTGTACCCACTCCATAATAAATATATTTCTAATTTGTGTCAATACGGAAAGTGTGATTTCCCCATTATACATGTATTTGCAACGTGTGCCAATACAAACGGCCTGTACTTTTTTCCATAAGCGTTTTCTTATCATTTTTGTCAATACAAAGTCGGCATTCTCTTGCATCATACATGCATTTGTAGCATGTGTCATTACGGGGATTTACCATTTTACTCTCTCAATCAACTGTTTCTTTTAAATGTTGCTGCATTCTGTTTGTGTTTTATCCTGTCACAGCCATGGGCAAGTCTAGTTACTGAGCATCTGATCAGGCTACAAGGTTATAAAGCTTTTGAGTTGAGTTTGAGTTTGTTCTCAATCATTTGATTGGTAAGATTTGAGCCTAGGCTCAAATCTGACCATTCAAATGCTTGAGAACGACTTTAGACTCAACTCAAACGTTTTATAATCTTGGACACAGGATAAAAACTGTTTGCCACTTGTTTTTATATTTCTTTAATCATTCCATTTCCATTGTGACTTTGTAGCTAGTCTAACAAATTCATTGCGCTACTCTTATATGCTTGATCAACATAGTTGGCTTTCATATCATAAGTTTAGAATATTCGCAATTTAGATTTAAAACATTTATGTGAGCGTCAAACAGTTTAGTTTAAACATATTTTATTTCAAACTAGTAAATATTTTATAGTCATACAGACTAACACATTAGGATTAGAACGAAAACAATGGTTGCTTATTAAGTTCTTCTCCTAGGTTGTTTTTAGTTTGAACATGTCAAACTGACCGTAAGCCGCGATGCACAGCGTATGACCTGGACCCAAACTGTTTGCAAATGTCACGTTTGTCTACATTTAACCCTTTACCCCATGATATGTTTCTCGTATTGAAGATAGTTGAAAACTTAAAGCAGGTTGAAAGTAAAGCAGAATGTGCCTTAAGGCACATTCTGCTTTTTCTTTCAGCCTGCTTTAAGCTATCATCTGCTTGAATATAGAACATATTTGTTGTGGTACATGTACATATTCTTGACTGTACAAATTGGAATTATTGTCTGCATAAATAAAAGACGTAAAAGGACGTATTTATGGGGGAATGGGTTGAATTAAACGGGTTAACCCTTACCCCATAAAGATGCAAGTTTATGACATATACGAGTGACGAAAGTGGTTCCAATGTATACAGTCATGAATATGTACTATCATATATATGTTTTATTCTATCAGATGGTAGCTAAAAGAAGGCTGAAAGTAAAGCAGAATGCGACTTTAGTCGCATTCTACTTTGCTTTCAAACGGCTTTAAATTGTCATCTGTTTAAAAACTTGAAAAGGTCTATGGGGTTATTGGTTAATCGAATTTCATTACGATTTCCTTTCAAATCACCGAGAAGATACAAACATAAAATCAGACGACAATATTGGCAATTGAAAAATTCAAGTAGACACAAATATTGACGACGACAGGATTAAACCAAATGATAGATTTTACGATGAAAGGGGTTAGGTCGGAAAGAACAATGTTTTTCCCAAGTTTAGCAAACGATTGCACGCATTCGTCGACATCAGCGAGGCATAAATCGATTGAGGAATTTGAACATAATTTTTGTGAAAGTCAGTCAGTAAAATTAATTCGTTTAATAGCTATGGGAAGAACCGTTCTGTTGTGCCTAAAATAGAAACAATTATCTGTATACAGAAAACCGCCATCAATTACTTGGATCTTAAAGATTAACCTTTTTCCTAAATGGCATGTTTCAGAATTCAATTCTCTCTGCGGCATACACATTTTGTCTGCCTTGTAATTATCGTCTGCTGGAAAGCTCAAATTGGATTGATTCTTCATCCTTTTATTTTTGCCTTAAGCGTAATAATACGTTTTTGCTATATACACATGCAGAGAAAAACAAGTCGTTTGATTTGTATCAAAACTGTTTGTTACTGCAAGGGGGTATTGCAGTGGGTTGTGAAACGGATATGCGGGCTTGGAAGGAAGGAGAGAGACAGACACAATTTGTCATTGGGTAAAGATTTATTTCTGTACAATATATATTACCAATTGAGCAATTTTCCCAAGTGATGCTATCCTGGAAACGAAGCATACAGCCGAGAAGACGTTATTCTTTCCCAAATAAACGCTTTTATGTTAAAACAATACTTTACCATGTAAACAGTTTGGAGCCAGATTAGACGCCGGGTAACACAGCTTCTGATAATGACACAAACTAGTTGCTTCTCAAGTTGAAATGAATTGTCAGAATTTGTTAATTTAATTGTAATGATTAGCGTTTAGTTTAACCCACTTGTAGTCACGATCCCATATACGGGACATAGGCAAACAGTGCAGTCTCTGATCGAACGCCGGATTATGCGGCGTCTGATCAGAGTATACACTGTTTGCAGATAGGAATTTCAATGCAAAACAAAAACCTTGCAACCCTTAGATAAAACATAGACTAATCAAATATATAGCCATAAAAGAATCCACTGGGCGCAAATGAGTACAACGGGAAAGAATAGTGACTTTTCACCTGTAAAAAATCAGTAATCTGTAACCAACATTATACTTTTATTCCCTTACCCTTATTCCACCAAGAGTAACTTGAACATGTGTTCGCAAAAAGGTAGGATCCTGATCAAACGCCAAGGAACGCGGCTTCTGATCGGGATCCAGAAGTTTTGAGAATTTACAAATAAATAAAATTGAAAACAAAATATGGACGCCGTCCTTTTGAAGATTGTGATATCACTAGGTGAAATAAGTGTTGACAATTCCTAAGAGCAAATGTATAGCTTACTATAATTTCCTTGTAGGGTATATAATAGATAATATACAATATGTGTATTGAAACACTTTCTAGAATATATAATATCTTACACTTTTTTGCCAATTTCAGTATTTCCGTTCTCAATATGATTTCAAACTGTTCTTATAAAAAGTATGACGTCATTGCAAAAATTCTAAAGGGCAAACACATTATTAGTAATTTCTTTTGTATTCAAAGACATTTGAAATATGGATATGATAGCATGATATAAAAACATAATGCAAGCAAATAATAGGAAATCATCACCAGTAATGTACAGTGGAGAAGACATTCTTTTCCAATTAACGCATTTATGCTTAAACTGTTAATCCCATTGCAAATAACTTGGAGCAAGATCAGAGGCCGGGTAATTCGGTTTCTGATCAAGCTCCAAACCGTTTGCCAATAAAAAAAAAGATAACATCAAACTTTTAAAAAATATATGAATTCACTCTTTACTGTGTTACAGTGGAGAGTACGTTATTCTTTCCCAATAAACGCGTTGATGAAAAAAAACTATATCCATTACAAACAGTTTGGAGCATGATCAGACGCCGGGTAACCCGGCGTCTGATCACGCTCTAAACTGTTTGCCCATCGCATTAAAAGAAACATTCAGAATTGTCAATAAGTTAATACTTTCTACATTTTATTGCAATGCGTTTGCGTTTAAACTGGAAAGAATAACGTCTTCACCACTGTACGTTTGCGTTTCGTTTCGTTTAAACTGAATAACACCGTCTTCTCCATTGTATGATAGGCACAATATTGTTTTACAAGTCCGACCTGAGTAGTTTGACAAACCTTTGACAACCTACATGCAATGAAAACGTTATTCTTTCCCAATAAACGCGTTTACGCTAAAACTATTATTTCCGATGCAAACAGTTTGGAGCCAGATCAGACGCCGGGTAACCCGGCGTCTGATCAGGCTCCAAACTGTTTGCCACCAAGATAAAGATGAATTATCAGAATTGTCAAAAAGTTGTATTTTTCTACGTTTTAGTGTTTTGCGTTTGCGTACGTTTGCGTGTAAACGGGAAAGAATAACAGATTCTCCACGGTACATGCAATGACACCTTTGAAACCTCATTCCAACCAGTGTCTGAGCCCTTTCACTGTCATGACGTCATCAATTTTAAACAAGTGTCGTCTGCTTGTATTTCTCAAATGTAAAACTAAGGTATTATGAATTAAGAAATATTGAAATGAGCGTCAAACAGTTAAGATCCTAATCAGATGCGACGGTATGCGCAATCTCGTCAGGATTCAAGCTGTTTGCAATTAACCATTGGACTTGAGGTAAAGCAGTGAAGGGATTCATAAGCAAAGACATTGCTTGTTGATAAAGCACTGTGGCTCACACGATTTAGCATATCTCACTGTTTCAAAACCCAGTATGTTTGGTGCAAAATAAATTAATTTCAACGGTATTGTTCCCATTTTAGCAGAACCGCGCCTGAAAGTTTAAGACGTTTTGTCTGTGTGAAAATCGCGTATTAGTAACGACTTCTAAAAATAAGCTGCTCACTTTACCTCTTTCACTGCCACGTTTTATCGTTATGTTTAACCCTCTCACCTCAAACTTTTCGTCTACATTTATAGTGTCGTCTGAAATATTGTTTCAAGTCAGATTAAGGGCTTTCGTGACTGAAGAAATATTGATACGAGTGTCAAATAGTATGAATCATGATCAGACGACGCGTGACACAACGTCTAACCAGGATATATACTGTTTCCAAAGTCGCCTTTTGGCGCCACGAATAGTAACATTAATGGGCATTCTACATAAAAGTGTACAGATGTAAACCTGGATAGTAGGCTTGAATAAAAACTGGAATTAATCCTTTGAATGTTCAAGGGTCAATTAGTTTAATTATGGAGCATTTAAACTCAGAAATTAGAATCTATACTGTAAGCATACTGTAAACATACTGGGCCTTATAACAAACCAATCTAGTACTGAATGACCAGTCAATAGAGAATGCAGTCGTGAAGACTCACTAAATTTAAATTCATAACGTTTCAATCAGCTACATTAAAATCCATCTAGTAAGACCACTAATTATATTAACCATTTGGTGTTTAAGGCAGGTTGCTGCATAAAGCATGACGAAAAAAAAGCTTTCTGATTTTCTGACATAAGGCTTTAAGCTGCCACCTGTCTTTAATTCAATAACTGGCATTTGCTTAGTGGTCGTATTAGAAGGATTCTACTGTAAATCTTTACGTTTCATTGCCATGCAGGAACATATGTCTTGCCAAATAATATGTACACAGTTGTTTGTTTTTGTATTATCTTTGTTAAAAAATTATAATTACATATTTACACTAATGTTCGTTTACCAGCTTAGTGGCCTTTCTCCCGTCAAACATCATTGGGACCATCTTGTTAACGACAGAGTGTTAGTTATCAACTTATATACTACTTTAATGTGTTTAGACAACTTTAACTTAACGCAATCAGTAATAGTCTTACAATGTTGAAAATACTATTCCTTTCCCGTTTGAGAGGTACAGTGGAGAAACTGTTATTCTTTCCCAATAAACGCATTTACGCTCAAACTATTATTTGCAGTGCAAACAGTGTGGAGCCAGATCAGACGCCGGGTAACCCGGCGTCTGATCTGGCTCCAAACTGTTTGCCACCAAGATAAACATGAATTATCAGAATTGTCCAAAAGTTGTACTTTTCTACGTTTTAGTGCTTTGCGTTTGCGTACGTATGCGTTTAAACGGGAAAGAATAACAGATTCCCCACTGTAAACGTATTGCAATTGATATATAAATAACAAAGTTTTTAAATTCTAACAGTTTAATTAATTTAAGTGGCAAACAGTTTAGGACCTGGTCAGATGCCGAATTAACCGGTGTCTGATCTGACTACAGATTGTTTGCAATGTAAATCATTGTTTAAGCGTAAACGCATTTATTTTGGAATTAATGTCGTCTTCTCCGCTGACCGCTGTGTCTGATTCCGTCTTTACTGCTTTCCTTTCGAACACACACTGTCCTTTTGACACACTTAATGCGCACTGCTCCAGTGTTAATGTTAAGGTCGTTTAGTAATGCATCACTTCATTGTGGCGAAACCGTTGGTTATACCCTCATATTTCGTACAAGTTCTCACATTTTGACATCTTTTCTTTCTTTCCGAACACGCCTTTGATGGCGGTCCTTAGCACCCGTGTTATACCCTTCTGTGGTCTCTTTTTTGTTGCCGAGTTGAAGGCTGTGGCGAAGGGACTGTACTGGGTTAGGCGGATCTGACTGAGGACCCCGGCCAACAGTTCGTCTATGTTGTGATTGAGGGCTGCAGATGTCTCGATGTATTTACAGTTGTATGTATTGGCAAGAATACGGCCATCTGAATTATAGAAATACGTACATATAGCTCCATTTAACTCATTCTCCCCATAAACTTCAAATGAACAAGTCAAGTTTCCCTTTACATTAGCACATTTCTGACTATTTAGGGTAAGTATCTAGAATACTAGAGCAATAGAAGAGACTTGTCTAAGCATTTCCGATATATTTTCTTTTGTTCTGCTCCGTTTAAGCTGTAACCAAACCATTTGTTGTGACTACTCATTCAATTCATCTCTTCTAGACGATTCATAATGAGCAATAACAACATACTAATTACTTGATATAACAAAGGTTTCACTAATCAAATACTGTCTTTACTTTCATCTTTGATTAAGATTGTTTGTCTTTTTGAAATTCAACAAGTAATATAACATTAACAAATATACCAATTGTTACTAGTAATTATTTCAAACTTTTCAAAATAAGAAGGTACTTATGTCCCCAACACGGTGGAGAAACATCATTTGTTCAGCATAACGTGTTTACGCTAAAACAATTATTTCCATTGCAAGCAGTTAGAAGCCAGATCCTTCGCCAGGTAACCCGGCATCTGATCAGGCTCTAAACTGTTTGCCACTCAGAATAAAGTAAATCGTAAGACATTTCAAACAGTTGAAGGGTTCTATGATCATTTTGCTTTTAAGTCCGTTTGCGTCTATAAGTGTATACGGGAAAGAATAACATAGTTTCAACTGTATCAGTATCTGAATACGACGATGTTCACGTCATTACCAGTACAACAGTCTCAGATACAGAAAAGGGAAACATTTCCATAAATAAACCAAATTATATATATCAATGCCAAGGCGCCGCACGGCTCGACGCTAACCGATGTACATGTAACCGATGTAATTGATCGTTCCCTTATGCAAGTGATTCTCTTCCTGTACCCTTCTCTTTCATTTCCATGGAAACACTTGCTCCAAAACATTCAAATACGCAATAACAACCACAAGAAGTCGACTATGACGTAGCGATATCAAAGTACTATTAGATAACTTAATTATGTTAATTATTTGATGTTTAAGACAGGTTGACGCTGAAAGCAATATGAAAGTGTATATCATAAAATCAATTAGCCATATTTTTAGGAATGGTAGTAGAAGGTATTTAGTGTATTGTAAACCTTAAAGTGTTATGATTGCGACACCAAACTACAGTAAAGCTCCTCAAAAAGGATAACCCAAATAATATAACAACTTCATGTGCATACTGCTTTATATCTGTGTCAAGCAAGCTCGCTTGAATTTGACACATGCCTTAAACAACAAAACGGACGTTTTATAAACGTAAAAAATAAAAGTAGACATTAATGCTGGTTTATGTCTTTTCACACTGAGTAGGCCTAACTGTCGTCTGTTGAAGACGTCTACTAAAGTGGAGTCTGATCAGGTGTTCCAACGTTATGTGAGACCTGATCTGGATCCAGTATTTACAAATGTCTTCATAGTAGGCATGCGGTGTTAAATGTAAAATCAAACAAATACATTAAAAATACACACCTTCATGAGGAACCTGTCTTTTGCGAGCTAAGTCCACTTTATTGGCAACTATCATAACTGTCTTTTTGCAGTGCAGATCTTCTTTCAGCCGTTGGAGGGCGCCGCTTGCTGCTTTGAATGAGTTCCGGTCGGCACAGGAATACACGATCATGTATGCGTCGATTTCTTCGTCAACAGTTTCTCGGAATGTGGCCTGAAAACATAAAAACATCAAATAAATAATAACACATTTTCTAATTGATTTTTTGCCATTTATCTAGAATTTATTCTTCCATAGAACAATATAGTTCCATTTCATACAGGCATGAAAGTGTACCATAAGAAATGTTTTGTATACCTTAGCAGATGATGAGTGGTCACCTGTCTTAAAAAAGTGGAAACAGGCTATGGAGTAAACGGTTCAAACAATTATCTATGTAAATTGTTAACATATGCTTATTTTTGATTACCTAGGTGTCCACAAAACTCACGCCATTACGATCACTTACACGTACACTAATGCATATATTTCGCTGTTTACAACAGATAAAGTAACAGTTACAATTAACAAAATATATCCTTTTTGCTTTTCTTTCCCTTTGCTTAAGGTTTTTGAATATTAATACGTAATTGCGTATGTTTGAGAGCTTGGAGTAGATGAGATTTTACAATACTTAGATGCATTCACTACACAGTTCAGTTTGCAATAATATTTGTGACAGAAGCAAGTAATAATATGTTTGCTCGACTGGAGTTTCCAACTGCTGGATTCAAGGTTATAATCTTCGAGCTGAGTCTGATAGCGTTCTCAAGCATTTGATTGGTCAGATTTGAGCCAAGGCTCAAATCCGACCAATAAAATGCTTGAGAACTACTTCAGACTCAAGTTTGCTTTACCAGGCATGTTCTCATAAATACTGCCTGAATAGGGAAGATACAGTCTGGCTATGACAGCCTAGCCTCTAGACTATAAGGGCGCTGTAGCCCGTTATAGACTGGTTCGTTCCCAAAGGCCAATAAACAAATACAAAAGACGCTTGAATATGCCCGGGAATAACATTTCCCAAACTAGCATAGTCACCAATCCTACAGAATGTCTACCAGTCTAGTGTTTGGAATAAATGTTTCTCTTGAAAACAAATGTATCCAATGTACGACTTTCTATAGAAGACAATGTGATAAAGATAACACATTCAGTCGTTATCTTTAAATGGACATGTCCAGTTTTCTATAAGTCCTAGTCCATTCTTGATTATTTAGTGTTGGTTTTAACAATGTATTGCGACATATTTACTTTCATACTACGTTAATCTGCGGATTTTCTTCAACTACATTATCGATCATTTTTTTGTAATCACAGTAGCACTACATGTATATGTCCCTCAAGCAGTTCAATATAAGACTATGGGTTTATGTTATGCCCTTCACTACCTAACGCCGAGTACAATGGTTATTTGCAAACAGTTTGGATCCTGACCAGACGCCGCGTAAAGCGGCGTCTGATCAGGATCCAAACTGTTTGACATTCAATTCTATGGTTCTTTAGTCAAAACAACTAACATTTAAATTTGAGAAGTAAAGGCAGGCGACAATTGTATAAAGCTGAAGACGTCATGTTAGTGAAGGGGTTAATTCAACGTGTGGTATATCCCGTATATCTAGGAGACCGTGTTCCGAGGTTCAATTTCTGATTACTTTATTGGTCAATGGGAAACATTAATAATATTTATGCCACCAAAGAGTAGCTCCGCGGAATCCGTCAATCAATCAAGTGGTGAGAGTAGTCAAACAGGGAAGAATCCAATCAATCAAAATCGTTCTGCTTTTTTCCGCCGTTTCTTAGGCAACATTTATTTAACTAAGACATAGAGACTGACAACAAATGCCAGTTTTCTACCGATGTTTATTTATAAACCATACCAAGGAAGTGCAGATATGTCGTACCGTCGATGTCTAGAGTGTGCTAAAACGTATTTACAAATATTATAGACACTGATGAGACGCCGCTAAAAGCGGCGTCTCATCAGCGTCTACAATATTTGTTATGATATCTGTGTTGTCAGAAAGTTTGGCGAATGATTGATTACCTATATGCACCTCAACATTTTGGAAATAGATACGATTTCTACAAATCTGATTTCGTTCAGCAACCTTTACCAAAATCAAAAGTAAAACACATAATATATTATCTATATAAAACTCTTAAAGATTTGCAATGGATTCTTTCTGTTAACACATTTGGTGCATCGATATTCAGAAAAATAGCTTATTCTTAAAAAAAGGCACAACTGATACATTTACCCGAAATAACTGAATTTTTCTACACCAACTGAAAGCACGGCGATTTCTATAATATAGATATTATACTTTTAACGACCCTGTATGTTCATTGACAACAGACTCTTTCTAATATCACAGTTCAAGAAAACATTAGATTCCCCAGGCTTAGATGGTTTAAAATTCAACACCGAAAAGCGTACAGTTTTTAGTTTGTGAAAATGATATCATCTTATTTCATTACTGTTTCAATTTTAAATTGAAATCTATGGAGATTAGAAATGTCACTTTTCTGAATCCTTCCGGCTTTTCCGAACAATTTCCAGACATTTGTTAAACTCTAACAGAAATTCAAATGTATTGCCATCGTTATTAATTCTAATAGAATATAACAAATTTATTATTTCCCCTTCAGCTTGCAAGGTCGTACATGGCAATGTTAAATTGTGTCCCACTTAGCAAGATTTTTCTTGAGTTTCCAAACAGATTGGATTCAGACCCGACAACGGGTAGTTAAATGTCTTTAAAAAATCAAAAATATTTATATCTCGTGCAATTATTTTGTGTGTGACGTGATTTATATAATGTTATTTCAACAGACGATGATTTAAAAGCAGACGAAAATTGGGAGCGATAATGGATGCACATGCATAAAACTGGCAAATATATGGTAACAATTTCAAACAGGTTTGGAGCCAGATGAGACGCCGACTTATCTGGATCCAACCTGTTTGAAACTCGGATATTTATTTTTTTGTTTATTTTTATGAATGAATTCTAAGCAGACGACACAAATTTGCAGACGAAACATTCGCGTAGCGTGTTAAAGACTATAACTCCCGGCATTGTTCTCACGTAATCCGATAATGATCGGCCATTAAATGCAATACCCCATCAGTGCAACAAATTAGAGGTTGTAGTTTTCATGGTAAAATTTGGGACTGATGACGTCAAACTGAACGGTTGAAATAACTTAATTATCTAAGACAGATTCCGTATCAACCCGGGAATTCCTGCAAATGCGCCGATGATTTGCATATGAAACGGTTAAGACCCAGATCAGGCGCAGAGTAACTCAATTAGGTTTTTTTTGTTGTTGCAATATTGGATTGCATAAACTTGATTTCATGCAGACATCAAGTTTAAGGCAGACTAAGTTTTAACGCAATGCATTAACCTCTAGAAAGATGACCGTTGTTTAAGAAGGAAAATATCTATATTTATGTTAAAACAGTTTGGAGCCTGCTTAGACATTGGCTTGGATAGAAATCGAATCGCTGCAAAGAACACACAAAGTGCTAATAAAGAAAAACCTGATTAATTGAAAAGATAAAACTATCCTCTTTGTACAAATTTCTGTTGATAAACCCACGTCTTCTTGTGTATATGACTCAGCTCGTTTAACATTCTGTACATAAAGCAGCTTTTCAATTATACGCCTACGTATTAAACGTTATCGGGAAAATACTTATAGTCTGAAAAAGGGCAAAGTGTTAGATTCCAGTTGGAGTTAGATGAAGATTACTGCCAGGTAATTCCTATCGCTTGCTTCCCTGTCTTTGAAACGTACGGCTAAAATTCTCTATTGGCACCACTCAAAACAGAACTTTTAACGGCATGCGGCTACTAAAAGCAAAATGTAATTCAAGCAAAAAGCTCCTATCGGAGCTTTCTGCTTTACTTTCATATTGCTTAAAACAGAAATGTTTTTCTAAAAAGTTGGAAACGAGCGTTTTGTTAGTGGCAGTAATAACAGTCCTTTATTGTAAAATGAAGAAGGTCAAAGTATTAGTTGCAGTAGGAACTGGAAACAAGGTGATTACAAGATTGTTAGTATCGCCTACTCATTGCACTTTGTTTTGTTTGTATTGTTCCGGGAAAGTGTTGACAATTCAGACGAGTGTCAGACTTTGCAGACTTATTGGAAACGTCTATAATGCAATTGGTACTGTGGAGAAGACGTAATCATTTCCTGCTGAAACCACTGCGCTATCCGAACACCCACTCAGATATATTAAAAAACTGTAAATATTAACAAGATCCTGTCCTTTTCCTTTTATTGTATTGTACTGCTTCCCCTGTTATTAGTTCAATACAAATTAAGTCTATGCGTGATTAATGCGTGTTACATGTCCTTGTAACTTTGAGATGATTCAGAAAGAAGGCGTACATGTAACCCTTTTATGATCAAATTGGTCGTGAGGTGTTAACCCCTTCACCGCCATATTGTCGTCTGCTTTAATATTGTCGTCTGCAATGTCGTTTCAAAGTTAGATTTAGGGCTAACGTTATTTTAAAACAAGTGGCGTCTGATTAGGATAAAAACTGTTAGCAAATGCGCTTATTGACGTCATTGAGAATAAAAGGGTTAACCCCTTCACTGTTTTACCCAATGTGTGATGTTATTTTGCAAACAGTTTTGATACTGATCAGACGTAACACAATGTCAGATCAGAGTAAAAACTGTTTGACACGTATTTCATTATTTCTTAAATAGAACAAATATCTTATATTGAAATTTAGGGAATAACAGCGGACAATAATTGTTTAAAGCACGTTATGGCAGTGTCTGCTTATAAAGTGGGTGGTCTCTAACCAAGAAATGGTTTTAAAAAGTAGCAAAATTAATAACAGTGAGACATGCAACTCTGGATGATTCATTTGCATAAATATGGCTGCAAGTTTTTATACAAATGATTCAGAATCACATTTATTACTAAATCGATTCCACTTTCCACCGAATTAACGTCTGTAAAATGTTCTGAATCATTCTTGGGTCAATTATAGTTGAGAAGACGTTCTTCTTTCCTGGTGAACGTTTTCTCGTTAAAACAGATACTTCTAATGCAAACATTTTGGAGCCAGATAAGACGCATGGTAACACGGGGTCTGATCAGACTTCACTCTGTTTGCAACCCAGAATTAGATAAATAGTCAATTTTGTCAAAAGACTGTTATTTTCTTTCATTTAAATTAACTCTTAAACTACCAATGGCAACAACAGTTGACATGCAAACCGTTTGAATCCTGATCAGACGCCGCGTCACGCGGCGTCTCATCAGGATCTAAACTGTTTGACACTCGCATCGACATTTCTTCAGGCAAAACAACCCTTAATCTGACTTAAGAAATAATGCAGACCAAACTACCGACACATATGTCTTCTGCGAGGTTCAGGAACATTCGAATTTCTAACTGAAGAAGCACCAATAACAGTGACAAACAGTTACACGGCGTCTGATCTGGATCAAAACTGTGTGTAGGGTAGACTTAAATCGCATATTAAGGTGAAAGGCTTAACCCATTACCCCATAGCCTGTTTCTAGTTTTGAAAACATTTGATCACTTCAAGCAGGTTGAAAGTAAAGCAGAATGCGCTTTAGGCGCACTCTGCTTTACTTTCAGCCTGCTTTAAGCTAATATCAGCTAGGATATATAAAATATATTTTAACATATTTATGACTGCGTAATTTGGAACTATTTTCTTCATTGGAAGAATATATCAAAGGCGTAAAAAGACGTATTTACGGGGTAATGGGTTAAACTGCAAATGGTCGATCCAATAAGCAGGTGCTATAGTCTATACATGTACCACTGCAAGTTCAGAGTCACAAGAATCTGCTTTGTCACCGCATTGTCAAGGCAATCAATTTACAGCGAATCCTGCCTAGTACAACACCTCATTTAAATGCGAACAACAGCTTAAAGCGATATTGTAATAAAGCAAAATGCTCATTACGGAGATTTTTTATTTCGTTTAATATTTCTTTAAACTATTCACTGTGTTCGATACAATTAATTCGAAATGTATTATACCCCTTGGAACCCTAGTAACGCACACATGTATTCATTTGTGTGTCCTTTGCGAACAATGTACCTGTGGAGAGTACACTTGTCATATTCAAGCAGTAAAACTCCCGGTCAGGAATCTCCAAAAGGAGTTCTCTGATTAGGGTGTGTACTGTCTGTCAAGTGGCGATTTATTGTCTTTTTGAAGTTGATAGGAGGAAAAGGTTAAGCGACCGTATGGTAAGATTTCACTGTATTTACCGCGAATGAAGCTCGCTGTGACAACTAGTCTCCGTGAGGGAAACAATATATTTTATGTAGCATAAACGTCATAGATGTAAATAGCGTTACCATGGTTACTTTAATGAAATGGCAATTGTCGGGAATGGTACGACTTTTACGGCATTTATCATAATTTCTCCTGAACCCCTCTTCTATCAATTGCATCACTGCTGGCATTTGCAAAGAGTTTTGATCTAGATCAGACACCTTTTACGCTTTAGGCGTCAAATTAATCGTGAGTTTTTTTACCCCTTCAGTCTTATGTTTCCGCCTGCTTCCATTTTTGTTGTCTGCAAGATCATTTCAAAGTTACAGTGGAGAATGTGTTATTCTTTCCCAATAAACGCGTTTACGCTCAAACGTATATTTCCATTGCAAACAGTTTGGAGCCAGATCAGACGCCGGGTAACCCGGCGTTTGATCAGGCTCCAAACTGTTTGCCACTCATATCAATTGAAGTGTAAGAGATATCTAAAAAATGACATTTTCTGCGTTTTAGTGCTATGCGTTTGCGTTTCGTTTGCGTTTAAACGGGAAAGAATAACGTTTTCTCCATTGTAGATGTAAAGTAGTATGTCTTAAGAAATATCGAAACTAGTGTAAAACAGTTTGGATCCTGATCAAATTAATATAGTATCGTTTATTTCAAAATTGTCAATCGCAGCCTTTGCAACTAGATCTAAACACCTTCAATCTATTCCTCCGCTGTAGAAAATAGTACCTCTTTATACAATCAAGAATATGAACCATACATGTAACAACTAGTTTTTAAATCTTAGCAGATGGTAACATAAAGCAGACTGACAGTAAAGCAAAATGCACCTTTATGCGCATTCTGTTTTATACTTTCAACCTTCTTTAAGTAAGTTGCTCCCTGATTTCAAAACTAGAAACATGCTAGTGGTTACGAGTTGAAAGCACTTTGATTATTTGAAATCTTTTTATTTGCGTTTCAATTTCCTTTCTTTTCAATGGGACAGAATAACAATTGATCACAACAACTTCTTCACTGCCTTACCCAAACGCTCTACGTAATGCAAACAGTTTTGATCCTGATCAGACGCCGCATTACGCGGCGTCTGATCAAGATCAAAACTGTTTGACATTCTCTTTAAAATATTTCTTAAGTCAAAAAATATAATTTTTACAATTTGAGAAATAAAAGCAGACGAAATGTTTAAAATTGATGACGTCACGGCGGTGAAGGGGTTAAAAGAATAGCTAAAATATACCTACCAAGTTATTCTCTTCAATTAGGTCAATCATGGACTCTTCCTTATTGAGAATCACAGAGATGCTTGTTCTATCTTCCACTGAATCTACAGAGAGAAAAAAACAACAAAATAGAAAATATATCATATTTCCTAATAACTTCAAATATATCGTCTGCAAAAAATGAAAACAATCATATTTTAAATTTCTTTAATGGTGTTATATTATCTTTATGATTATTTAAGAGACTATGAATATAAGAGGCAAACAGATTGAATCCAGATCAGACGCCGCGTAACGCGGTGTCTCATCTGGATCCAAACTGTTTGCAAAGGTTCTGTGGAAGCTATATACACGGCTAGTGTGCAAAGAGTTAAGCGTTTAGGAAAGACACTGATATCATTTTAATATAAAAAATACACCATTAAACATTGATTTTTATTTATCACTAAGATTTAAAAGATCTTGTATTTATGAGATGGTCCGTGAAAAACTCATTCACCCACATATTCTATCAGATTTAAAAGCAGACGACACTTTTTTCTTTTCAACCAGACGATAAGTTGGGTTTTATTTTGCAGCAATCAATTTTTGCTTGGTCTGGGAAGATACTTTTGGAGAAAAAAATGTCAGAGTTCAGTTAATCAAGAATATGCCGAAATAACGTAGTTTTCGCTCTGCTACTTTCGGCGTCTTCGTAAAGGTCACTAGTCTATATATAAACTACAATAAAACTTGCCTAGCACAGCACTTAATAGACGGAGTTATATTTTAGGTGTGGAATAGGGGTGGTTGGTTAAAGAAGGATGGAAGTAAAACAGAAAGTTCATTTCGGAGCTTTGATTCACTTTCATCTTACTTTATTCATTTTCTTATCTTATATACAACAAACAAATCTGCTTTGTTACCGTTGTTTATGAAAATCCAAATCAATTGTACATATACAGTGGAGAATCCGTTATTCTTTCCCGTTTAAACGCAAACGTACGCAAACGCAAAACACTAAAACGTAGAAAAGTACAACTTTTTGACAATTCTGATAATTCATCTTTATCTTGGTGGCAAACAGTTAATAGTTTTAGCGTAAACGCGTTTATTGGGAAAGAATAACGTTTTCTCCACTGTAAGTACATGAACTACAGGCGAGAAGACTTTATTTCTTCACGTTTAAACGCAAACGAAACGCAATCGTATTGCATTAAAAAAATGGACAATGGAAACTTATTGACAATTCTGAATATCTATTTGAATCTAAATGGCAAACAGTTTTGAGCCTGATAAGACGTCAGGTTACCCGGCGTCTGATCTGGCTCCAAAATGTTTGCATAGGAAATATTAGTTTACGTTTAACGCGTTTATTAGGAAAGAAAAACTTCTTCTCAACTGTATACATACAACGGCTGCTGCTACGATATCAATCGAACATTCAGATGACGATACATCATTATGCTTTTGCTCTTAAACAGAATGAAAATAATTACAACTTTCTGTCTTATTTTTGTTCTGCATAACGCAATACGTCACTAAAATTCGCAACTCTTATTCATTTAATGAACACTAAACTCAGGTACAACTGTCTATACCGTTACGATCATTTCAAAGATGGCTTTCGAAAAGAAAAATTGATTTTACCATAATAACGTATTAAATATCTGGCAATAGCTACCAGAGTAGGTGGTTTTTCCGTACGAAAATCTATTTTATCGCTAAAAAACAAGGATAGTAGGAAGGTACTTTGAATAAGTCCGGGAAAAACAGTAGCCATGGGAACAAAACATATTCCAAGGAAATCCACTAATCTGGTTAAAAAGGAAAACAACACTATCGGTTTCTATGTAATATGATATCGGCAAACCCTGAAGAGAAAATGGCAATTTTGAAACGCGAATCGACATAAAAGGCCAGGAATCCTTATTAGAGAGAATTAAACTGAAATTTATACTACTATTGTCACATTTGGTATCATAGCAAATTCTCTCTTATGTCTTCATCAAACCCATTGTTGTTACTTCTCATAAGAATCGTATCGTAGAGACGATTCTAATGAGTATTAGCACTGTACTTAATCAACAAGGTACATCTATGTCATTTTGTAAACTGCGCAAAGATTTAATCCATCAAACCCTGTTGTCGCATACAGTGGAGAATCTGTTATTCTTTCCAAATAAACGCGTTTACGCTAAAACTATTATTTGCAGTGCAAACAGTTTGGAGCCAGATCAGACGCCGGGTAACCCGGCGTCTGATCAGGCTCCAAACTGTTTGCCACCATGATAAACATGAAATATCAGAATTGTCCAAAAGTTGTTCTTTTCTACGTTTTAGTGTTTTGCGTTTGCGTACGTTTGCGTTTAAACGGGAAAGAATAACAGATTCTCCACTGTACATGTATACAGTGGAGAAGACGTTACTCTTTCCCGTTTAAACGCAAACTAAACACAAACGCATTGCAATAAAATGTAGAAAATGACAACAATTTGGCAAGTTTGAATATCTATTTGAATCTGAATGGGTAATCCGGTGTCTGATCTGGCTCCAAACTCTTTGCCGTCGAAAAAGTAGTTTAAGCGTAAACGCGCTTATTGAACAAAGAATAACGGCTTCTCCACTGTACTAGTCCTTCGACAAAACTATTTATGCTTAACAGTATCCATATCTATGTAAACGATGTAGACACTAATTAGAGAGTTTGTATAAGAATACCCTATCAAGGTTTACACTGCTTGCCAATTATCAATAGTTTGTAAAATAACAATAATAATAAAAAAAACACATAAAAACTTCGAAGAAAAAATAGAGAAGTCAATTTTTATGTCTTCGAGTAAATCGGATCAGTGGGCATCTAAAAGGCGATAGCTTTGTACAGGATTGAAAAAAGGTGAAATGGGAGTGGTTATTCTGATTCTAGTTTTGAAATTTTATCTGTTAAAATGAGTGGGAGATCTACGCTATAAGTCCATTCTTTATATCAAAGTCATGTATGTGTAAACCAAATGTGCCTGAAGCAGAAAAAAACATTCAAAGGACACTTCTGCTCTCATTTGACCATTAGTGAAGATATTGCATGTCACAATCCGACCAATAAGTCTTATTTTGAATATCTTTGAATAGTACAAGGTTACCTTATAAAACACCAATCCCTTCCAACTCTAAAAGTGATAATATGATGTAACTCATGGAAACTAATTTATAGTTCCAGTGTTACAGTGGAAGTGGTTATTCTCTCCCCAAAAATGCGTTTGTGCTAAAACATTTTTTCCATTGTTTTAACCAGATCAGATGACGGTTTTATTTATTTTATTGTAATGCGTTTGCGTCCTGTTTTCATTTAAAGTTGAAAGAGTAACTATCATACTGTATATAAAATCTAAAACAAGCAAACGTCGATATCTCAAGTCCATGTGTGTCTAATGAACTGTGTCCTTATATTTATAATTGATTTTCATTTGATATATAGATACATAATCTATGCCTAATTAAGGATCCCCATAAGTATCGCTTCAACAAATTGTTCTATTTATCTAAATAAATAATAACGAATATGTTTTATCAAAGCAGAATGTATATTTACAGTTGATTAAAACGTTATCTAACACATTTGCGCTAAAACTATTATTTTCATTGCAAATAGTTTTTAAAGTTTTAACTACTTATTTTGAGTAAAGTAGCAAACAGTTTTGAGCCTGTTCATACGCCGGGTTTCCCGGTGTCTGATCTGGTTCTAAAAGGTTTTAGCGTAAACGCGTTTATTGGGAAAGAAAATAACTCATTCGCTGTCATGACGTCATCTGCTTTAAACATTTGTTGTCTTCTTTTATCTCTCAAATAAAACGTTTAGATATTTTGAACTTAGAACAATTGACATGAGTGTCAAAAATGTCATACTGATGGGTTTCAGAGCCTTTAAACAATATTTGTTATATCGGCTTAATGGTTTGAAAAGTCAAGACCAACCAGCTCTAATTGTTGGATGTATGTTAATACACACATTACAAATTTTGAATGATAAAGCTGACTTAAAAAGAACAATAACAATTTGCATCAATTAAAATATTAGTTCTAGTACTATTCAACATTAAGTTAATGCACGATATGCATGCATCCTACAAACGAATGTTGAAATATGATAACAAAACAACAAACATCTGACTCTACATTTATACATTTTGAACAGTACTGTATACAAAATAAAGACATACCTAAGTCATTGTTTCTTTTGAAACGGACAAAAACTTAAATCAGAATATTAACCACGTATTGCAAATTATGTAAACCCTAATCAGATGCTGAGACTATAGACATGTGTATAGATAACAATTCACTACTTATTGCAATTATAAAAGGTTTAAATTCAGAACAACTTGTTGGCGGATAAGAAATACAAACTGTTTGACTTGGCACTTGAACCAATAATCATTATGCAAACACTCTAAATTTGACCAAAAACTGCGGGTACAGTGGAGAATCTGTTATTCTTCTCCCGTTTAAACGCAAACGTACGCAAACGCAAAACACTAAAACGTAGAAAAGTACAATTTTTGGACAATTCTGATAATTCATGTTTATCTTGGTGGCAAACAGTTTGGAGACTGATCAGACGCCGGGTTACCCGGCGTCTGATCTGGCTCCAAACTGCTTGCACTGCAAATAATAGTTTTAGCGTAAACGCGTTTATTGGGAAAGAATAACGTTTTCTCCACTGTAACTATTAAAGCAGATGATCACAATATAGTTTTTACATGTTTTTTCGCAATAGGCGACTTTACTTAACTTTTCAAACATTTTGATCAGGATTCAGACTGTTTGACAATAAAGTTCGTTATGTATTTATTCAGTTAGCTTTGCAACAATACTACACACCCATATATTAAAGACGATACTTTTACGGCGGGTTAATCAATAAGTTGGCAATATCTTACCTGTATGCACATCAGAAGCACCAAGAAAGTCGGACGTCGTAAACTGATTGATAATGGCACTCTTGCCGACGTCTGAACGTCCCAACACTAGCACATTGTATTGAGTAGGCGTTTCATTCAAAACAGATTCCCGAGACCCAGGAAGCGACATAGAAAACTTGTGATTGAGTCTTTTGTATTCCCTGTCTGTAATACAACTGGTCCGCCGTAACGGCGTACAGCTATTTGCAACAAACGTACTGTACCTCCGGGCCGATGTGTCCATAGCAACGCTATCCCGACGGCAGGTCGTACTGACCACGGACACAGAACTGTCCCGACGAAAGTTCGAGCACGAGAACCCACTATCGCGCCGACTGTCTTTACGAAGATCACCTTTATTTACAAGTCCTTTCATTGTCGTGCTGAAATTTCGTACCCGTACAGAATCAAGTTCTTCGTTTTCTTCGAAATCGTCTGTGATGATATCTTTTTCGTCGAATGTGTTGGCTTGCAGGTCAAGTAAAGAGAATGGCTTTGGTGGAATAACAACTGGAATAGCTGGTAGACTCTTGCTTCTATGTCGTTGTATGCGTTTCTCTTTCTTCCGAATAGAGCGCGAGTATGTCAAACTCTTTCGCTCCCTCTCGTTTCCCGCCTTTTGTTTATTCGTCAAGTCTTCCATAACGTATTTTTCAGAGAGTTTGCAAAGGTCTTGTAATTCCATGCCAAAATCCTGTGTATCTCTTTTTCGCTGAAGTAAAACTAATTAACTACAAAAAACTACGATAAGGTATAAAACAGCGGCTCTTGTATGTGTTTGTTCACTCGTCTACTACTTACAACTAGTGAGGCACTGTGATTGTTCTCCTTATAAAGGCACGGCTGCCTTATACGTCACTTGTAAGCCAGTGTGCTATTTTTAGCAAGAAGCTGTTGATAATTCTACGGTAACGGTTGCTGTATCGGTGACTCGCACCGCGCTATCATGCCATATCGTCTGCTTTCAACTGTCGTCTGCCAGAAAATATAAATAATCATTTCTATGATTTTTAGGAGACCAAAATTCATAACGAGTGTCAAACAGTTTATATCCTGTTCAGACGCCGAGTTACTCGGCGTCTGAACAGGATCTAAACTGTTTGCAAATGCAATGGGAATTCGCGCTTAGCAGAATAGAGGTAAAATTTCCAATCGATAACGAGGTATTCAGATGTACAGAACGGCCTTCGGGGAGGTCTATTATATCCAAATATGGAACATCTACTATACTTAATTACATGTTTTAAAGAGACTGTATTAAGAGACATGATAAGGTCACTTATTTTTCATGTTCTAATTCTGACCCCGCCAAGTTAATTCCGCCCTGTTGGGATCTTAATAGACTAGTAACTAATACGAACTACTTGACATTATGGTTCATCTAACAATGTTTAATAACTGTCTTGAGTATCGGTTTGTTCAGGAAGGATATGAATATGTGTCGGCTCAAAGTTCACGCTTCAATATCGGACCCAAAATAGTGGTCGGTTTGAACCCTGTCTTATTTAACAGATATTATGGATCACTCGCTCCGCTAGATAGAAGAACTCATAGCAGATACAAGTGAGCCGTGCCATGACAAAAAAAGCTTAATTGCATTGCATCGTTGTACTGACCAAGCATCGTTGTTATCCCATGCTCTGTATCTGAGTTTGATTTGAGTTTGGTCTACACTGCCAAACACCATAATTATACAATACAGCCACATAAATTGCTTTATATATATATGGATGTCAAACAGTACAGATCAAGACCAGTCGGCGGCTGGCCTTGGTCTACATTGTTTTAAATGCAAGAAGGCAGGTTTTCTCATAGCACAGATCAAACACATTGTTTAATTATAACTTTTGTCATGCTACTCGCGATTTTGCATGAAGTTAAATAAAAGTGAAAGTTAAAAGTAAATAAAAAGACACCGCTTCACTGCAAGGCCAAATCACACGTCATTTGTGATCAATTTCCATTTTTGCTAGAAAATGGCGTCTTATTAGGAACCATTCTGTTTACAGTGGAGAAAACGTTATTCTTTCCCAATAAACGCGTTTACGCTAAAACTATTATTTTCACTGCAAACAGTTTGGAGCCAGATCATACGCCGGGTAACCCGGCGTCTGATCAGGCTCCAAACTGTTTGCCACCAAGATAAAGATGAATTATCAGAATTGTCAAAAAGTTGTACTTTTCTACGTTTTAGTGTTTTGCGTTTGCGTACGTTTGCGTTTAAAAAACCAAAAACAACAACAAACTTAAAATAGACTATGGGGATGATGTGTACATGTATACGGCCAATGCTCACACTGATGTTTCTCCATTCATAACTATATTGATACTAAAGATTAAGTTTAAGACAAAATATAAAGTAGACAACAACATGTAAGCATAAAAACCTATTGCAGCGAAGGAGTCAATGCATTCCTTCATAAATAGGCCTTTTCACGCCTCTAATAATTTCTACATTTAAGAAAGTAGCATCCACATAGGAAAAACTTAAACACATAATGCATTCCCTGTTATCTGCAATTAGATAGCTTAAATCAGGTTGTAAGTAAAGTAGAATGTTTTTATGTAGTAACCCTATAATTGCATTCGGGATTTCGTAAGATATTTTAACATACTTGAAGAGTGTAGACAAAGGGACAGTAAACTTTAAGTAGGAGAATGAGATATTAGAGGACTCGCCCAAAGCCGCGCTTATCAGGTAATGGATAACTCGCGGAAAGTAGCGCTTATCAGGGAATATACCAAGTCGCATTATCACGCGCTAATAAGGGAATAATGAAACACGCTCTATCACGCGCGCATAAGGAACAGGGTTAAATTAAATAAGGCGCATTCTGCTTTACTTTCAGCCTGCTTTCAGTTATTATTTGCTAGGATTTAGAAAATATGTTTTATGGTACATGCTTACGACTATATAAATTGGATATATTTGTTACAGTGGAGGAATAAATTAAATGTGCTGAAAGGCGCCTCCATGAGGAAAATGTTAAACGAAATCAATGTAAAAAAAAATGTTGCCAATAAGTTTCTTTTTCTGTTCGAAACAGTTGACAAACAGTTTGATAAGACGCCGGGCTACTCGACGTCTAATTTGGTTACACACTGTTTGCATTGGAAACTATAGTTTTAGCGTTTATGTTGAAAGAATAACATCTTGTCCCCTGTATGTCTGCTCAATGTAGGAAAATAATGACGCATGGAATTCCTAAAAAACAGTTAACACAACAGTAACGGTTGTCCTGTTTGGCAGCCTCTTATATCAAACCACTGCCGATTTGAATGAATTGGAATGTTTGCAAAATCTCTATATTCCGGAACCTTAGATTCAGTGGAGATTCTGTTATTCTTTCCCGTTTAAACGCAAACGTACGCAAACGCAAAGCACTAAAACGTAGAAAAGAACAACTTTTAGACAATTCTGATAATTCATGTTTATCTAGGTGGCAAACAGTTTGGAGCCTGATCAGACGCCGGGTTACCCGGCGTCTGATCTGGCTCCAAACTGTTTGTATTGTAAATAATAGTTTTAGCGTAAACGCGTTTATTGGGAAAGAATAACAGATGCTCCACTGTACATGTATATCCACACTTTGCAAGGGTCAGAAGAGTTCATTGTTTTCCTATGATCAAAATTTGAATAAACTTTAACAAACACATTAAACGCATAATCTGTAGGCCAAGATCAGATGGCGCGTAATGCGGCGTCTTACTTGGGTCTTCATTATTTGTAAATGCCGTCATTAGAGCGAACTCTAGACGTAGTTCAATTTAATTTTAGAAACGATCCAAGCGACACTCTGTGCGGTCATTAGGAGGCTGGTGACTGTTCATTCCACGGCTATTTTCGTCGCCGCATTACAAAATTAGTAACAAAGTATTGATCTGAAAATCGCGAATGGGGAGAACAGAGACACATCTCTTTGGCGACCTCTCTGTATTGAAGAATGGTGACTGGTACTTGAAGGATGAAGATATTGCAGACAACTCTTGTGTGAGCTTTCTGCATTACTTCCGTTCTGATTTTAGCAGCTTCCTACCTGAAGGAACAATAATGGGACATATTTTGATTGGTCGATGGAGAAACGTTTCAGTACAGTTCTTGTACATTTGTAATACGATTAAGTTAACACTTAGCGCGGTAATCGCGACTTTACTTATGCTTACAAACAGTACGGATCTTGATCAGACGCCGCCTACGCGGCGTCTGATCAGGATCCACATTGTTTTACTATCATTTCGATACTTCTTAGGTCAAATTGACTAAAACCGATCATTGAAAAACAAAACAAAACATTTTTATACAGACGATATAAGAGCAGCGGTAGCGTTCACCATTTTACTGAAATTGTGTCAGTTTGCTCATTTTTCATTACACAGTTTGGATCCAAATTGGCCACAGAGTACACCCGCATTTTGTCATGTGTCGAACTATCAATTATGACGTTCGTATTTTAAAATGACACAGATAAACTGATACTTAAATTACATTTTTGAAATAAAGCAGACGACAACATGACTAAATGTGGAATTCAAGGAGGGTGAGAATTAACAGGACCCGGGGGGCAATTACCATGGCGATGTGTAACAGAATAAACATCAACAAATGAATCAGGACTACAAACGTTGTTACACGTGTGACAATATAACTATTTAAAGTTTTAAACCCTTTCACTGCCATGACGTCACCAGAATTTAACAATTGTCGTCTCTTTTAATTCGAAATTTTTAAAGTTTAGGTATACTGACTAAAGTAATATTGTAATATGTGTTAAACAGTATGGATCCAGATAAGATTTCGCCCGACACTCATTGTCGTTTTGATGTTTTAATAAAAGTTAGTTTTTGGCATTTTTACTAAGAAATCTAAACATGATTTCCGAACAAAATTATTGTTTATATTTCGTCATCATATTCAGAATGTAGATTCTGATGTAGAACCAAACTGCTTGCCAACGGTAGTCCAGTAGCCGACCGTAAGGAATATACAGTAGACCTCTCTATAACGCCAACTTTATTTAGCAAATTATTTGGTGTTACAGTGGAGAATCTGTTATTCTTTCCCGTTTAAACGCAAACGTACGCAAACGCAAAACACTAAAACGTAGAAAAGAACAACTTTTTGACAATTCTGATAATTCATCTTTATCTTGGTGGCAAACAGTTTGGAGCCTGATCAGACGCCGGGTTACCCGGTGTCTGATCTGGCTCCAAACTGTTTGCACTGCAAATAATAGTTTTAGCGTAAACGCGTTTATTGGGAAAGAATAACGTTTTCTCCACTGTAACGACAAGTTATTGCTTAAGCAAGGTGACAGTAACACTATGTCATATGGCTAAGCTCGTCACTCCAAGGGCTAAAATTGAATATTAAACAGTTACGTGTCATGTGATTCATTGAAACGCTTATACAGCTAAAAGTTTGTCGACATGAATTTAAAAACAGTTTGGATACATATCAGACGCCGAGTTATTCGGCGTCTGATTTGTATCCAAATTGTTTAACACTCGCTTGTCTGTTTGTACTGTTTTAATCACTGCCAATCTGAATTACCGTTTTTTATTGCAGACGACACTTTAACCTTGCCATTATATGTGCAGCAGACGAGTTGCCAACCCTTTTAGTGCCATAGTGTAGTCTGCTAAAATATGTTTTCTGCTACTGTTTCTTTATAAACATAAATATTTTGACTTTAGAAATATTTCAACGAATTTCAAACACTTTGAATCCTGATCAGACGCCGCGATACTGTTTGCAGTTCCAGTAAGTCGCCATTGTTGGCAGCTGAATAGTTCAATAACAAACTCGTTTCCCGTGACAGTAAAACAGTTATGCGTACGTGAGTCAGGTGCTTCATAATTAAACAGTTTGTATTTTGAAATGATAATGAATAACAAATGACAAATGCGTTGAAAATGCAGGAGTGCAGTATGAATTACATGAAAAAATCACCTGTTTCGCAATTGTAGTTAGTTTCTCAGTATATTTTTAAATCACACCTACGCGTAACGTTAGTGTATGTTATATTGCACATGTGTACAATGGAGTAAACGTTATTCTTACCCAATAAACGTGTGTACGTTTAAACTACTATTTCCATTGCAAACAGTTTGGACAATGATCAGACGCCGGATAAACCGGCGTCTGATCAGTCTCAAACCAGTTTACAACTCAGATTAAAATGAATAGTCAAGATCGTCAACAGGTTCTCTTTTCTACATTTTATTGCAATGGTGTTTTTTAGTTTCGTTTGCGTTTTAACGGGAAAGAAGGAAAACGTCTTCTCCACTGTATGATTCTGACTGGAAACAAAGAATACTGAAATCGGACTTATCAAAATCATGAGAATGATCTTTATTCATCTTGAATGCTTAATAACCAATTGGCATAGTTTCCATTAAAACATTACCATCAAATACACCGTTTTACACTTCTAATTATTTCTACGCTAAGGAAAATAGTCGACACCTAGGAAATCCTTGTCATGAAGGAATCAGGGACCCGTTTCATAAAACTTCGTACGACAAAATCTGTCGTAGCTCAAAACTTTAAAAAAATCTAATTTCTGATTAATCTATCTTGCCCTGTCTTGTGACATCTTTTTGTAATCGTCTTTTCAAGACAGGATTAGATGGAGAAATAAATAATAATTGAGACTTTTATTATCTGAATCAGAATAAACTTTAATATACATTAAAGAAAAAATAGAAAAAGTGTACATTTTGGTGAACAACAGTTGGCTCCATGGCCATGTAAAATGTACCCCACCCTCTTTCTCTTATTTTGTCCCTTTAAAACAGCCCGCTTCAATAAAATCCATTTTAAATGAAAACAAATATGATAATTTGGTTTTGTATTATTTATTTCCTATCTATGGTAGCATTTCTTCATACAAAAACTAATTTAAGAGAAAACAGGCACCAAATGTGAAATTTATAAAGCTCTAAATATCATCGATATGGTACTTTTTTGTAAATTTTGTAAGGGGAGATAACTCTTTTTACTTTAATAACTCAAACTTTTCAACACTGACCTTTCAATTTCTTTTCATATTTTCAACTGCCTTAGCATTGGCTTTCATTTGGTAGAATATAAGAAAATGTTTAATACTAGAACTATTTCATTTTAAAACTTTTTTACTTTTTTTTTCATAAAATAAAAATCTAATAAAATCATGCCCTATAAAAAGCATATTTTTTATATTCGAGGATCCATATTGTTCAAACCTAGTGCCTGTTTTGTCTAAATTTGGTTTCTATATGTGAAAATACCACCTTAGACATGAACATATAATGAAAACCCAAATTACCATGTTTGTTTTGTTTTGAAATAGATTTTACTGAAGCTTGTACTCTGAATGGGTAAAATGTGAGAGAAAAAGTCCAAATTTGACATACCTTTTTCAAATCGCTGTAGCTCAAAAAAAGGACACCACCATATATGTTTTCCCTTTTTCCATTCATCATAAATAGCTCTTCCAAAAAAAACAATGATAGAAAAAAAGTTTGATACTTTGAAAAAATCGCTTATGGGTTGGATACACCCTTAAGTGCATTTTGAATTACAGAAAAAGGGTCTTTCAATACATGTCCTAAATCATGCATAATTAATTGTTCTATGATACCAATAACCCCTTTATTGTGCTTATTCGTTGCATAAGTAAACGCACATGTATATGATTCTTTGATAATACAATTTTCAGATGTAGCTATGTTACACCAATACATTAATATATGAACTTATCGATTTATATAAAGTGGAACTCTCCTAAGTTCATCGCACACTGCTTCATTGCTAACACTAAGTTTAACAACCAAAATACGTTTACAAAAACGTAAAGGTAAACATTCCTTGTTACGTTTGGTAAATCCCCAAACTTCGGTGGCAAACTTTAAAATAGACGTTACAAAAGAGTACAACAATTGACACTTCGTTTTGGGCGTATATATTAACTGTTTCAAGCTGCAAAATAATACCGCCATTACTGTTTCATATACAGTGGAGAATCTGTTATTCTTTCCCGTTTAAACGCAAACATACGCAAACGCAAAGCACTAAAATGTAGAAAAGTACAACTTTTTGACAATTCTGATAATTCATCTTTATCTTGGTTGCAAACAGTTTGGAGCCAGATCAGACGCCGGGTTACCCGGCGTCTGATCTGGTTCCAAACTGTTTTCACTGCAAATAATAGGTTTAGCGTAAACGGGTTTATTGGGAAAGAATAACAGTTTCTCCACTGTACTGCTGACAAATTGACCATTGTCACCAACAACAACTCCTTATTAGTTCAGACTTCTTGCATAAGTCCATTTTTGACTCTTCTGTACACGACTTTGACTTCTGAATACCATTACTGATGTCTTTTCAACATTAAAACCCAATCTGTCACAATACGTCTAAATATTGTTTAAACTACACTGCATATCTTCAACAGTATCTGACAAAAAAAACATATCATCAGCATACAACATGAGCATTAATGTAAGCTACCTTATAATCATAAAAGACAGAAAGTATTTCTGATAGCTTAAAACAGGTTGCAGAATGCTCCCTTACAGGAGTCAGTATGATTTACTTTCTATCTAATTTTAGTAGGCATATGTCTTCGAAACTAGTAACAGTCTGTGTGATGAATGGTTAAGCAATGGAAGGGCATTTTGGGGCCATTTGTTTGTGCCAGTATCATGCACATACATGTATGTGTATCTTCCCAGTCTTAAAGCGACTCGCAACCAGATGGTGCATTAAAAATAGTAATTTGTAAATATGTGTCAAACGCTTATATAAATGGTAAAGAATTAGTTTAGGATAAGAAATTCTGTTTAAAAAAATGTATTTCAATAAAAAAAAATATTGGTCTCTGGTGGGATTCGAACCCGGGGCCCGGCACTGGCGGACAGAAGGCAAAATAGGGGAAACCGCTTAGACCAATGGACCACGGAACTATCCGTTTATCTCGGATCGATTTAACGTATTTCGATGTGTAGCGATCGAAAGTGCATACAACTTCGAAATTCGGTTCGGGTTTATGTCTGAGCCCGTGTAGAGAAGCAACAACAACAACTATACCGTCTACTAGTCGGTATAGAAAAACGATGGAAAATATCTAAAAATCTAAGATTCGGTGACGATTCTTGAGACTTTTTTTGGAGTGATCATATTCTTTTAATGTCAGAAGCCAAATAATGCCACAAATTTGCTTTTATTTGAGTATTTTATTTTATTTTGACAAGTACACCATCCGGTTGCGAGTCCCTTTAAAGACGGCTAAACGCAGTACTACATAATGTAGATAATTATAAGCTTTTGAGTATATCAATGTATTCAATCATAGTTGTAAACAGTTTGGAAACTGATCAGACGCCGGGTTATCCGGTGTCTGATCATGCTCCAAACTGTTTGCAGTGGATATAATTTGTTAGCAACGTTATATAGTAAAGAATATTGTTACCTTTTTCTTGTAGACGACTATGAACTGGTCAGAGTCCACGGTTAGCTCAATTCTGACCTATCAAATGCTTGAAAAAGATCTTAGACATAACGTCGGGTTAGTCTTACAACGTTCTATCTCACATGAGGTTTGTTTTGAGAAAATCGACTTTAAAGTTTTGGACCCATTAAACAGCATAATGTTGATGGATTTTGAAAATTCTTTTGACTTTACCTGATGAATTGTGAATGCAAAGGATTCCATTTAAAGTTTTATGAGGATTGTAAGCATGGTTTTTAAGATATATCTTACTTTCGGTTTGAGATAGATCATTTCTCAAACTCTACCTGCTATTTCACTCATTATTACAATGTTCTATGTCCATTTTGTGGAGATAGAACATTATTAACAATACAGTTTTAGACAATTGCATGAACAATTACATTATTACCATGTTCTATGTCCATTCTAAATACTCCCCATAGGGAATATTTTTGCTTATTTTGATGAAATTATCCCCTCGATCAAGAAATACAGGTCACTGACAAGCAGACAAAACAGAATACTTCTTTAAGATTGGGTTTGGTTTGTTGTTGTTGTTAACATCCGTAAATGCGACCTCGGTTTTTTTAAGTCTCCCTTGTTCGACTTGGCTTGGTGGGGCTTCTTTAAAGGGGTATTCAGTTTTACTTTCATACTGTTTTAAGCATCTATCTGCTCTAAATTAATTACTTTGCTTTGAACTACACATGTAGTTAAAGATAAATGGGTATTTAGCCAAGTACACTGTACGCCAATAACCATGAAGGTCGCAGCCATTTTGGACATTTCTATCACGTGATCCAATTGGAACATAATGACTGGATAAATTGGACATAGATCATTGTAAGACTTAATAAAAAGTTAAAAATGGAGATAGAACATTGTAATACTGGCGATAACTTCCAATAGAAAGCTCGGATAAACATATGATTTGTACCAGGAGATAGCTCTTGAAAATAGCTTTACAACGGTATATAGAACTCTATTTGTTTACAAAATGGACATAGAACGTTGTAAGACTCACGCGACGATGACTGAAACTCTTTATAACCTTGGACCCAAGAATATCTTTAATAATAATATGTTGTAGTTGACATCAAACAATGCTCCAATATGATTCTGTATGTCATTAACTTTCAATATCAAAAGCCTTCTACGGCTGTTATAAATTTGTTCACCATTGAAGACTTATATTTGTGAATCAAGAAGTAAATGTGGGATAGGTTAATAATTTACAGCTTGGGGAACATTCTATATGTACAATATCAAACAATTTTCATCGATAATTATATGTGCTCTAAATATGTATATACTATTAACATGTATGACATTTATGGCGGAATAATTCGCTATTGAGTAAATAAATGTAGGTCATAGGTTTAAATATCAAACGGGAGATCCATGCGATTTTATCAAATTGACCGCTCCCCTTCCATCCATCCCTTTTAACACTTTCCCCCATAGAAGCGACTTTTAGCGTATTTAATTTATTCCTCAGCTGAAGAAAATAGTTTCAGTTTATACCCTCATGAACAATTACCATTACATATATTTTATATCACATAGCAGATGGTAGTTTAAAGCAGAATGAAAGTAAAGCAGAATGTGCCTTCAGGCACATTCTGCTTTACTTTCAACCTGCTTTAAGTGAGTACCTGTATTTAATGTTATAAACGGGTCATTGGGTAAAGGGTTTAAGATGTACCACATTCGTCACTTAAAAGCCAAACGGGCTCAACAGCATATGAACTTAGATTTGGCCTGGAAGTGACGTTACTATATGAATTAGGTCACTAGAACAAGACTCAGTGATGGACTGGTGTCTCAATTTAAAATATTTAAATAAGACTATCACAATTCAGGGAGTGTATACTTTGTCTAAGTGTGGACTAAGTTCATACATAAAGACTAATATATACATATTCTGAAAATAAATGCTGATTTATATCTTAATGACCTGAAAATGGAACGGGGTTTGCCAATATGTCTACCCTACTCGCATTCTAATGAAAGATGTGCCAAATATATGTATTAGGTCATTAGAAAACAAAACTCATTTATTGACGGGTGTATCAAATTAAAGCATTTCAAAGCTTTACAAAACCATACCATATTATTGAGTGTTTAACTTTTCTCTGAGCGGATAATGCTTCAGACATTAACTTTATTATTGCCAAAAGCGCCAAAGACATTGCCAAATCTTAATAAGACGAGGATCAAAACTGTTTGTAAGTCTGACTTGAAATATTGAAGACAAAAATATCAATGCAAACGACATTTTGGCGCTGAGAGAGTAAAATACAGAATACTGTGTAAATATTCAGAAATTAAATGATGGTGTGATTCGACATGCATTATTTACGGCAATCAATCTACTCTTGAAGTGTGGGTCGAAATGATGTTGATAAGAACATGAGATACCACAACATACCAAGATGATCGTATCTAGGAAATGATGAGCAAGAAATATTGTCCGGACAATGTATTTTTCTATGATAAAGTTAATATAATCACACACAATATGGTGTTACTAGTTGATTTCATATAGGATTCGGCGTCTAATCATGGTTCATGTTTTTTGTCCTTATCCTTATATTACTTATGTCCACTGGTATGAAACTTTTAGAAAAACAGCAGACGACAATTTTGAACAGACGATATTGCAGCGTGCAAAACAATGAACATATTTGTCTTGTTGGGCAACATCGTTGTTGTAAGGAGGGACTCCTTATATATGAAGGAATGTTTTAGGGAGGGAGTATTGTAGATCTAAATGGAGACGCATGCAGTTTTAACAAATTGTCTGGTCACATTTCATCCGTATTAGAAATGTTACACCAAATATGTATTAGGTAATTAGAATACAAGACAAAGTCAATTACTGGTGTCTCAATGCAAAATATTTATAAATCTTATAAGACTATCTCAATTTAGGGAGTGCTTGACTTTGCTCTAAAAGGACATTTTCTTCATACATTGACGATGTTTTCCATCATCCGAAAACAAATGATGGCTTAATTAAACATGCATATTCATTCCATTAACCCTTACAATGCGTTGGTTCGAGTACAGTGGAGAAAACGTTATTCTTTCCCAATAAACGCGTTTACGCTAAAACTATTATTTTCACTGCAAACAGTTGGAGCCAGATCAGACGCCGGGTAACCCGGCGTCTGATCAGGCTCCGAACTGTTTACCATCAAGATAAAGATGAATTATCAGAATTGTCAAAAAGTTGTACTTTTCTACGTTTTAGTGTTTTGCGTTTGCGTACGTTTGCGTTTAAACGGGAAAGAATAACAGATTCTCCGCTGTATACACATCATTTGCAAATAGTTTGTGCACAAATTCTAAACTAGTTCATATTCTTAAACCCATTACCCCATAAATACGCCTTTTTACGCCTCTAACAACAACAAACTTAAAAGTAAAATAAGATAATACCAATTATAATTATGACTATTATAAATCAAAATAAATAAACAAATAAACTCAAAAGACAAACAACAAACAAACATACAATCAAATGAATAAAAAAAAACAAAAAAAAACCATCAAAAGACAAACAACAAACAAACATATAATTAAATGAATAAAAAAACAAACAAAAAACAACAAGAAAACAACAACAACAACAAACAACAACAACAATAATAAACAAAACAAATAAATAACTGATCAATTAATAACAACAACAACAACAACAAACAAGGAAAATAAATAACTGATCAAAACAACAACAACAACAACAAATAAATAAAATAAATAAATGATCAATTTATAATAACAACATAAACAAATAAACCCAATTTGCTAAACTGATAAATAACTGAATAAATAACTGAACATAAACAACCGGTGCTTTGTCTAGACAAGATGTATAGGTCGTTTGCAGTTAAAAAAAACACGATAAATCTTAGATAATTTTAAAACTAATGGACGTATTTAAATTAAATTTTGCATACACTTATGATGTGCCTATACAGTGGTAAATACGCTATTCCTACCCATTTACGCGTTTATCTATGCGTAAGAAACGCATAGTGAACGGTTAACGAACGCTTAATGAACATTTAACGAACGGTTAAGGCCTAACGATTTGAACGCGTTTAAACGCGCTAATAAACGATTATACCCGAGATGTTGCGATTGGGGCGTCCGTTTTCCGTTTCACGCGGAGATTTCGGATCTTATCGATGATTGCCGTTTTCGAAAAATCCGAATGAAACGGGTTTATCAAAAACAAGAATCGATTTGTCACTGGAGCATTTTCGCGATAAAACTCATATTGTAATGCGATTTTTGAAAACATTTTCTGTAAATGAAACGCCTCTTATAAGGATCTAAACAGGTTTCTCTTATAGAATTTATATAAATATAGACAGTTTGGATCTCGATCATAATGCTGAGTGACTCGGCGTTTCATCGAGATTTCTGTTTGATATGTATTAAATTAGAATAATTCCTTCCATGTTGATTTCTATTCAAACGGTTTGAATCCAGATCAAACGCCTGGCTGTATAGATCGGCATAGCATCAGGGTCCAAACTGACAGCTTTGAATAAACCCAATTACTTTTCATAATAGTTAACACTATCGATTTAGATGTAGATGGGACGCCGAGTAGTTCGGTTCTTATGTTTTACAGCTAAGAATGGAGCATACATTTTTAATTTCATTTTTACAGTTTGGATCTAGATGAGATGCCGAGTTGAGTCTCATCCATTTTCGAGCTATACAGATATTTTTTTACTTTGATGAGACAGTATATTAACTGACACTCGCATATAAGATTTGGTTTATTTGGTTGATATTCCATTCAACCCCAATTAGGATACTTACTTTGATAAGCCGCAGTTTTATTACCCCCCTATCCGGCTTGTGACGCAACACTGTTAGCGGCGTGTCCTGTGATGTAACATGCATGCCACATGTGCTATTTGGAATTCCGCATGTTCATAGTAATAGTAATACTCTACCATGAAGGTTAGGGTTGTACAGTTCACCAATAGTAAACAGTGTACCTGTAATGAGTACACTTGTCCTGTGCAAACAGTATGGACCCCGACCAGAGGGAGGGCACCACAAGGTACCCACTGATCTGAATCCACACCGTTTTATTAGTTTGAAAATTGTCTAAACCCACTCTAAATAATTTAAATCTGTAATTATGTGAGTATATATGTCATAAGAAGCAGATTACTTTGTATGTGTGTATGTCTCCTATAGACAATATGTACCCCATTTTGCATATTCTAGCCAATGTAAACATATAAACCTAAAATAAGTATTGAATTGCTTACAGCGCAATATTGAATGTGTTTAAACTCTCTAACCTCATGATGAGGGCGGTACTGTTCATCTAACGTAGACAGTGTACATGTAATCTGTAATGAGTACAATTGTCTTGTGCAAACAGCATGGATTCCTACTAGTCCTTCTAGAAAGACCCTGCGTTCGAAATTTAATCATTTCACGTTCATTATGTCGATTTTTAACTTTTTTTTTCCTCAGCTCGAACCAGGGTCTTTCACAAAATGGCTGTTTTGCGATAGCAAGTTACGCCGAGGTTTGAGCCGGAATTCAAAATCACCTTTTTCTCTTAATTTGAACACGTTGGGGCTAAGTTTTTTAATGCATGTCATCAAATATTGTCTAATATTGCTTCTGTTCTAAGAAAAAGTAAAGTAGTACTTACAATTGCGTGTTATTCCATCATTTAAATCCAACACATGCCTAAATATCCAGCAAACGACAAATCATGCTACTCTTCAAAATAGAGAGGTTAAAGGTAAGGCTAAAACAATTTCACGAGTTTTTATTAAACGAACCAGTCAATAAAATCAAAGGCCTGAAGGGCATGGATGACACATCGCATAACATAAAATTTACTTTGGGTCGGCAAGACATACGAGTAACCATGGAGGAAGTATACTTCCTCCATGGAGTAACATAATATCTGAAGAGCTTTTATAACCGACTATATAAACAAATGTATGTAAACAAAAGCAAAACGACTATAAATAAGGAATGATAAAAAAGTAAATACATTATAGCATATGATTATGAATAAGAAGCTAATCCCGTAATTATGAATTAAATTTTGTCAATTAATATGAAACTCAAATTACATATAATATGGACTTGATGTCTAGATTGTAATTTTCCTTACATGAGCATTTGATAAGTTACAACCACAGGTACTTGAAACATAGATCTAGATCTATTACCCAAAAAAAAAAAAAAAAAAAAAAAAATTTTTTTCGGAAATGGATTTAATTCGATCGGACACTGTAAAAATACAGTTATTTTATTTATTTATGCTTTAGATCCACTATAAATAAAGATCTATTAGTTTTTTCTTTTTTATTGGTAATAGAGCTCGATCTATGTGTCAAGTACCTGTGGGTCTAAATAGATACTTTACAGCTCCGCTGAGATTAATCCATAAAATGAACTGAAGAAACAACGTAATTTTCGTAATGGTACGGGGTTCTGTTTCGGGTCTTGAGTTTCGTACCGCACTGTTAAAAATATATAAAATGTATTTCGTTTAATTTTTTACATGCCGATTCTATACTACATGCACCCACCAGTAATGTGATCTAAAAAACAACAACAACAATAACAAGATGGTGGCTGATAGTGGCAGATTCTCGATTGACGTTTTTAGATTGGAATTTACGTGAGACAGGGGTAATTAAGAATATTCTATTCCGACAAATGTTATTATAGTTAAGTTTTGTTCAAGTTATAGTCCGTTTTCAGTGTGGAAAAGCAATATTTGACTGTATCACTTTTGCTATGGGCTTTTGAGCAATTAAATTTGGACGCTAGATTCATCAACGCGTCTATTGGTTTGGACTAGGATTCCTACCAGAGGGCACCACAAGGAGCCCGCTGATCAGAAGCCACACTGCTGATAAGTTTGAAATACTGTCAACCCAGTTTAAGACCATGTACCTGCAAAGAGTAAACTTGTCCTGTTCATACAGCATGGACCCCGACCAGAGGGTGCCACAAGGAACCAACTGATCTGAATCCACACTGCTTGTTATTTGGAAACATTGTCAAAATCTATCCTAAAAAATGTAAATGTGTATGTATATATATATATATATATATATATATATATATGAATATAAGTGTAAGTAGAGGCAGATATATGTGTGTTTGTGTGTGTGTGGCACACACAAAATGTACCCCATTTGGCATAGTCTAGCTAATGTTAACATAATCATAAACCCAAAAAATAAGTATTGCATTGCTTACAGGCTTACAGCGCATATTGAAAGTGTTAAAACACTCTACCCTGATGATGAGGGCTGTATTGTTTATCTAATGTAGACAGTGTACCTGTAATGAGTACACTTGTCTTGCGCAAACAGCATGGATTCCGACCAGAGGGCGCTACAAGGAGCCCACTGATCTGAACCCACACTGTTGATAAGATTGAAACATTGTCGAAACCAACTCTAAATAGTGTACCTGCAAGGAGTACACTTGTCCCGACCAGAGGGCACCACAAGGATCCCACTGGACAGAATCCACACTGTTGATAATTTTGAAATACATGTATTGTCAAAATCCACACTAAATAATGTACCTGCAAGGAGTGCACTTGTATTGTACATGTATACAGCATGGACCCCGACCAGAGGACGCCACAAGGAACCCACTGATCTGAATCCACTCTGTTGCTAAGTTTGAAATATAGTCAAAATCTACTCTTAATAATGTACCTGCAAGGAGTTCACTTGTCTTGTACATACAGCATGGACCTCCACCAGAGGGCGCCACCTGGAGCCCACTGATCTGAATCCACACTGGTTGTTTACCTGAAAAATTGTCAAAATTCACTCCAAATAATGTAGATGTGTATATAAGAGTATATGTAAATATGTGTAATAGGTAGATACAGATATGTGCGTGTACACAAGAACCAACAATAAGTGTTGACACTGTCCTGCGACCACTTCATTATAACCATGTTTCTAACGAGCCATTACAATAAACAAAGTGTATTTGCAAGAATGCGGACAGGCGGGTGTGTGCATGAATGCATGCATGCGCATGTGTGTATTGGCATGCCCTGGTGCATAAATGGGTATGCAGGCATAGGCGGACATGCACGTGCATAGAGTATGCATGTATGTGTCTTATTGCTGGTGTTTGTGTGCACATGCGTATCGATGACAATGCAATGATGAATAAGTATATTGTATATTGTATAAAAAAGAATTATCTTGAGTAATTCTTCTTAGAGTGAGTCATGTAGACTATAAGGTTTACAAGTCAACCCTCTTGTATAGAGTCTCATGGTAAGAAAATATATACAGAGCAACAGATAATGGTAGCTTTTCAAAACTTTATTTCTGAATTAAACCCTATGGAGTCACTACTCATTGGGATCGTCTCTTCGAGACGATTCAAATGAGTAGTAACACAATAGGATTTGGTACTAAAATGAGTGAGAAAATGTTAGACTTGTTGAAATAACTACCTCTTATCTGGAGCCCCGATATATTTATTTACATCTATAGAGCCCAACTATAATCAAATCACACCTTTGTACAGGTACCAAGTAAAAATAGATATGCTGAAAAATGTCATACCTGATTGACCCTCAGATCAATAACAACAGGTGTTGGGGTTGAACAGAGTCCAACTGTTATGAAATCACATTTGAATCAGAGAAAATACTACTATATTTTTTGCCCATGATTCGTTTTGAGAGAAAGGCACAGTGAGAGATGGAAAGAGAGAGAGAGAGAGAGAGAGAGAGAGAAAGTGAAGGATAAAGAGGGGGAGAGAGAGAGGAGGGAGAGAAAGAGAGAGAGAGAGAGAGAGAGGGAGAAATGTCTTTAAATTCTGTGATGATACTTGTACATATATACGATATCCAGTTGAACAATCATGAATACCTGTTAGCCACCTGAAATAACCAACTAACACGTGCATTGAATTGAAGCTTACGGAAAATGACAAAGGGCGAGATAGCTCTAGTATGAAATAATGCATGCGTGAAACATTTTGACGGTAAAACTGAATACCATACTGACCTTTAACGGTGTTTTATCCAATTTCCAATAGAAAAGAACACAATAATTCCATTTAATATGAAAAACATTCTCGTAACACCAGGTGAATTAACCCATTCAACTAAATGACGTGGCTAAAGTGGACATGGCTAAATCCCGGCTAAATTGCGGGATATACCATGGACCACCCTAGTACCCACTAGAAATAGCAATTTTAAAACAAATGAATGCTGTTCTCTTCCGTTCGAAGTTAGCTAACGGTTAAGAAACTATAACTGATGTTTCTATTATAAAATATGTACCTGACCTAATGTTTTGAATGTGTGTTAGGATAGTTCTCATGTATTTGTAGAAATGTACAAACTGAGAAAATAAAGAGTATTTGAATTTGAATTGAATTGAGTACAGTGGAGAAAACGTTATTCTTTCCCAATAAACGCGTTTACGCTAAAACTATTATTTTCACTGCAAACAGTTGGAGCCAGATCAGACGCCGGGTAACCCGGCGTCTGATCAGGCTCCGAACTGTTTGCCATCAAGATAAAGATGAATTATCAGAATTGTCAAAAAGTTGTACTTTTCTACGTTTTAGTGTTTTGCGTTTGCGTACGTTTGCGTTTAAACGGGAAAGAATAACAGATTCTCCGCTGTATACACATCATTTGCAAATAGTTTGTGCACAAATTCTAAACTAGTTCATATTCTTAAACCCATTACCCCATAAATACGCCTTTTTACGCCTCTATTTGATTCATCCACTGAAGAAAATGGTTCCAATTGATACTGCTACAAATAAGAATAATAAGACTTTGTTTCTATATTCAAGCAGATAATAGCTTAAAGCAGGCTGAAAGTAGAGCAGAATGTGCCATAAGGCGCATTCTGCTTTACTGTCAACCTGCTTTAAAGGGACTCGCAACCGGATGGTGTACTTGTCAAAATAAAATAAAATACTCAAATAAAAGCAAAATTGTGGCATTGTTTGGCTTCTGATATTAAAAAAATATGATCAGTCCAAAAAAAGTTTCAAGAATCGTCACCGAATCTTAGTTTTTTTAGATATTTTCCATCGTTTTTCTATAGCGTCAGCTGACGGTATAGTTGTTGTTGTTGCTTCTCTACACGGGCTCAGACATAAACCCGAACCGAATATGTATAAAACAATCGCTACCAGTGAAGTACGTTAATTCGCTACCATAAAGATAGAGAGCCCCAGTAGTCGCGTGTTTAAGGCATTCGCCTTTGTTTTCATGTATGTCTCCGCATGGAGGGTCACGGGCTCGAATCCCACCAGAGCTTCTTCCTTTTTTTTTTTGAAATGCATTTTTCAACAGAATTTATTATCCAAAACTAAATCTTACCCATTTATATAAGCATTTGACATATATTTACAAATTACTATTTTTAATGCTAAATCCGGTTGCGAGCCTCTTTAAGTGAGCATCTTTCTTTAAAACTACAAACAGGCTATGGGGTAATGGGTAAAAGGAGCTTTTCAGAGAAACATGTAATGTCCGTGAAGGTCAATATACATGTATACAGTAAACCCATTTTAATCGGTCACTTAATGATAAGACATGGGTATCTCCAAATATAAATGTCTGCTTAATGCTGGACAAAAGTAACACATCAAGCGTTATGTATCACTTTTACCCTGCATAAAGCTACAGTGGAGAAACTGTTAATATTTCCCGTTTAAACGCAAACGTACGCAAACGTAAACACTAAAACGTAGAAAAATACAACTTTTTGACAATTCTAATAATTCATCTTTATCTTGGTGGCAAACAGTTTGGAGCCTGATCAGACACCGGGTTACCCGGCGTCTGATCTGGCTCCAAACTGTTTGCAGTGAAAATAATAGTTTTAGCGTAAACGCGTTTATTGGGAAAGAATAACGTTTTCTCCACTGTACTACCTGTATATTACCCGCAACACAGGTCTGCTGAACATTGCTCTGGGTTTTTGTCAGAATATGAAATGGTTGTGTTCTAAAATAAGCTTTATTGGGCATAAACCATAGGTAATCAATAGCGACAATAAATACACCAATCGCATCTACATTTAACTCTTTGCATGCTGGGTATTTGTTTCATTTGCAACAGGTGTCGTCTGCTATTGGTCGAAAAATATAATTTTCTGAATTTCTTTTCAAAACAAGATCAGAGTGTCAAACAGTTTGTGATCCTGATGAGACGCCGCGTTACGCGGCGTCTCATCTGGATCCAAACTGTTTGCAATTGTAATCACTGCGGGAAATACCCGCCGCGAGCATGCAAAGAGTTCACTTTTTCTTTATTTACCACCTATCTGAACAAGTATATGCCATTGTTCCATTGTTTAAATACAATATAGGGTAGCGGGTCAAATCTAACGTTATAAGAACTTGTGACCCGATATCATTTCCTTATTTATATGGAAATAAAATGTGTTTAACTACAGTGGAGAATCTGTTATTCTTTTCCGTTTAAACGCAAACGTACGCAAACGCAAAACACTAAAACGTAGAAAAGAACAACTTTTAGACAATTCTGATAATTCATGTTTATCTTGGTGGCAAACAGTTTGGAGCCTGATCAGACGCCGGGTTACCCGGCGTCTGATCTGGCTCCAAACTGTTTGTATTGTAAATAATAGTTTTAGCGTAAACGCGTTTATTGGGAAAGAATAACAGATTCTCCACTGTAACCTTAATGTACAGGAATCGAGTATCCTTTGCAAATAGAGTTACTCTGATATTATGATTTCAAAATAAACAAACCTTAACGTGACGGTATGTGTCACATATTTTTCGTCCTTTGTAGCGCAGAAAATACTGTCTACTCGTACATGTATTAAAATGTATAAAATGCGGAAAGATTTTATATAAAAACATAATAATATGTATATCTATATTTTAATTTCTTTCTTTTAGACATGTATAGAAGCCTTACCCTTTATAGTCGTTTAAATTCCTTTTATATTGCTGCTATATCCGCATACTCTTAAAGACATCTCCTGACGACCTTTTGGTCATAACGCCTTGCCAGATTATTTACTGTCAATTTCCTTATAAAAAACAAGGATCTTGTGCATATTGAACCATTGAATCGTCTTCTGTGAGACCGAACCTTTATATTTGATAGTTTGGTTAGAAATAACCATTGAAAATCACTAGAGCATGAGTATAATCTGGACCTCACCAGGTAAACTGAGATTGTGTTGCACGTGCTTTACAGTTACATTGACACCTCCAGAACAATATGCTGGTGGTCCCTCAATGGACTGAGGAAAAGTCTTTAAATTATAAGTAAATGTTTTAACTAAATTTTACTTTTTAGGAATGTGGCATATGTATATAAGCCATCATGTTTTAATGAAAGTATTTTATTTGATTTACAGTGCCTTATACATATAGATCGATTTTATTGACCTGGCAGGGAGGAGTTTCGACGAGGACCATTGCATTTCAACTTTGGGGACGGCAGCACGGTCGTTTTATTATTGGAATTTTCCGTTGTCGTCTGCCTTTTTCTTAACGTTACATGTTAGTGGACATTTTGACAGAAAGAATACCATGGCGAGTGGCAAACAGCTTGAATTCAGATCAGACGCCGCGTTACGCGGCGTCTAAGCTGGATTCAAGCTGTTTGCAAATGTAAGCCAACAAGTTTATTTCTCTCTCTACAACAACACCCTCCGAACAACACACGCAATATTTCTCTCCCATTTCGCCCTTCCAAGTGAAAAAAATCGGTCTATACAGACTTCTTCATTTCTATATTCAATACCTGCACGGAAGAGGTCAGAAGATGAGTGTGTCAATGTAAAAGCATTTGATAATATTTCTTCCCAGAAAACAATGTGTTATGGTCTTCGTTCAGACACCCGAGATCACAAAGACGAAATGAGAAAATATTTGAAACTTGAGCCAGTAACCAGACCTATTTCACGTGAAAAAAACGACTATATGTTTACGAGCTTTATTATTTTCTTTTTATTATGACCTATTCGTGCTCAACCCGTTTTCGATATACAGTGAATCATCTCTTTTACGACCACTAATCAGGAGGCTAATTAGTTTATGAAAAACAGGTGACAGTTTAAAGCAAGGTGAAAGTAAAACAGAAAGTCCATTAAGTAGCTTTCTGTATTTAATTTCACCTTGCTTTATGCAGCCACCAGCACAAAACACACGTATAATAAAAATACAGTTCATTAAGTGGTCGTTATCCATATCATTAGGTTCCTTCAGAAGCCATTAGATCAGGATAGGCACTATTCGACTTTTTTCAAGATATTGCAATAATTAAATAATGAAAATCGACCGCACTTAAAAGGAAATTGGAAAAGTCCACTTCAAGTTTTAATTTACAATATTTAAAGCTTGTATTTCTATAACATATCCTTCCTTACTGAATAATAATGACGATAATGATGATGACTATGATGCTGCTGCTGCTGCTGATACAGTGGAGAAAACGTTATTCTTTCCCAATAAACGCGTTTACGCTAAAACTATTATTTGCAGTGCAAACAGTTTGGAGCCAGATCAGACGCTGAGTAACCCGGCGTCTGATCAGGCTCCAAACTGTTTGCCGCCAAGATAAAGATGAATTATCAGAATTGTCAAAAAATTGTATTTTTCTACGTTTTAGTGTTTTGCGTTTGCGTACGTTTGCGTTTAAACGGGAAAGAATAAAAGAGTATCCACTGTAATGATGGAATTTGTTTTCAATACAAATCATGCTATACTAAAACTCGGCTTCTGATCAGGCTCCTTACCGTTTGTCACTCGGATAAAAGAACAGTAAAATCTCTCTACAACAACACCCAAAGTGGGAGATAAAGTTGTGTCTTTGTTCGGAGGGCGTTGTTATAGGGAGGGACAATTAATACTCTTTGAGTGTTGAGCACGCCTTGGTTCACATTTGAAAATAGTTTGAATCGAGTTCAGGCGCCGCGTTACGCGGCGTCTGATTTTGATTCAAACTATTTGTCGCTCGCATTATGTTTGGTCTTTTAAAATGTAAACTATGTAACTTTGAGACAAACAGCAGGCGACATTTTTAAGCAGACGGTATTGCAACGGTGACAGGTGAAAGGGTTAGACACAATCGTCTTGTTTTGGGAGTAAAACCAGGTGGAAATCGTTGTTGGGAGGGACGTTGTAGGGAGGAAGCACTGTATATAGTCAACATACATGTATTCATGAACATGTCGTTTTCTACATTTTTTGAAAAAATGCTTTTAGTTTCGTTTAAATAGGCAAAACTATATAGAGGATAACGGTATTTTACAGTCATGTGTAGATCGAAATTAAATTCCTTGGTTGAACATCAGATGTTATATTTTCACGTGTTGCAACTCGTGAAAATATAACCGTCTACAGTTCACGAATGAATAAAATTTCGATCTTTCACTGAAAAAACACAATTATTCTATTTACAAGGTAAGTCATACTTTTATACGACTTTTTTGAACTTGTTGTATGTCAATAAAAAACAAAAAGACTTAGTACAAAATCTACCCCGTACCTTTTCGTGATATTTTGCCCAACCACGACGTCACTGAGTTCAAAATGATCATCGGCAAAATATCAAAATCAGTTTTTATTCTTACAAAGACTGTATAAGTGTTAAATTTGACTGTCAAAAAGTTTGGATCCATATCAGACACGGCGTCTTATCTTTATCCAAGCTGTTTGCAAAAGTTAGTTTTAACAAAAAAGGGTTGATAGAAAATGGATATGTTATAGTATGCTTTGCGATCTTCTCTATAACGTCAAGAAATACATAAAAGCGATCACAAATGATATCCTTGCAAGTTAGGAAATGCACATAATGTTATATCAGTAAATACTACATATAGTTTACCCTGATTATTGGAAGCATTTCATATGCTTAAAATGTGTTGACTGAATATACATAGGAGAATATATTATTTATTTCACAATCAGCTTGTTTATGTGACATCGCTTATGTCGATAGCGAAATATTGGAGCTCGATCGGACGCCAGGTGGCCCGGCACCTGATCCGGACCCACAATGTATTTGACCTTTGTAATTGTTGATTAATGTTTGTTAAATTAACTCTTACCATGCTATAGCGGCGGCTATGTGTCACGGTGATAATATTTGAAAATAGTTTGAATCCAGATGAGACGCTCCGTTACGTCGAGTAGCGCGACGTCTCATCTGGATTCAAACTGTTTGACAATCTGACCCTGTTCTGAAAAGAAATTTAGAAAATTCTATTCTTAGAACAGTGTTCTAATAAGAGAAATTTTGGTAATATGTTTAGCGTGTAAAATTATCAGGTGAAGTATAACATCTATCACAGAAAACGAATTTGAAAGATTCTCTGCAAATAAATTAGTTTCGGAGTTTTCTAGAACGTTTATTCAATTAATAAAATTGAAATGGCGCCAACTCGGAAAACATTCCGTTCCAGTACTCATCATTACCATTAGATGATTCCAAAGGTGTAAATTGAATAAATTTAATATGAATATAGTACAGCGGTGAGGACGTTTTCTTTTCCCAGTTACACGCAAGCGAAACGCAAACGCATTGCACTTAAAAGTAGAAAATGGCAGCTCTTAGACATTGCTACCAATTCCTTATAATCTGAGTGGCAAACAGTTTGAATGGAGTTTATGCTCTACTTGCAGCCTGCTATTAAGGAACTACCTGTAGTAACTATGAGAAAATTGTTAGAAACACTACAATTTACTTTTTCAACGACAATGTGCTTTACTGTCTATATTAGCTCTGATTGACCCTCACAGACATATGAGTTGTGCCTTGACAAAACCGGCCTTATTGCAGTGCAACATTGTAAAGATCAAACACCATTGTAATCACAGGATCTGTGCATCTGAGTTTATTATACACTGCCAAAAACCTTATATAATACAGGTGTACATAAAACGCTTCATATGTATGTTGGTATCAACCAGGGTAGAGCAATGCCAGCCGTCGCGTCAAAGACGCGGCGGCTAGCCTTGATCTGCACTGTTTGAAATGTAATAAGGAAAGTTTTGTCATGGCACGTTTCATATATTTTTTTACGTTTTAACATGTAATTATTCAGACACTACGAAAAGTAGATCCCGGCTAGGAAAATCTGGGCATACAAACAAAAAGCATTATCAATACTTTTCCATATGGTAGATTTAAAGTAAGCTTAGAGTATGTATACAGTGGAGAATCTGTTATTCTTTCCCGTTTAAACGCAAACGTACGCAAACGCAAAGCCACTAAAACGTAGAAAAGAACAACTTTTGGACAATTCTGATATTTCATGTTTATCTTGGTGGCAAACAGTTTGGAGCCTGATCAGACGCCGGGTTACCCGGCGTCTGATCTGGCTCCAAACTGTTTGCACTGCAAATAATATTTTTAGCGTAAACGCGTTTATTGGGAAAGAATAACAGATTCTCCACTGTAGCAGAATGCTCCTAAAGAAATGCTTTACTCTCAACCGTCTTTAAATGGTAACCTGCTTTCAAAATTAGAATACAAGGTTTACACTCCCTTTCAAAGTCTTTAAATATTGCTCATAGAAATGTGTTATTCTTCTACCATGTCCTTGTTATAATTATCGCATGCTTTATTAATAATGTCTTAACTATCGTTTAACTCTTTCTTTACGTAACGCGGTGCCTGATCAGGATCCAAACTGTTTGTAAAGTCATCTTTTGGCGCTGTTGTCAGTGAAAAGGTTAAAATAATTTATTATTGGAGTTGATAAAAAGGCGATACAAATTGACATTGAAGGAGTTAAACTTTAAAGTTCTATAAAAGATTGGAAAAATTACTAACTTCACGTGTTCTTACCAACCCTTCATTTTGAACTGCGTCATTTGTTATTTTGATACATATCTACGTGCATGTCTATGCGTTCCAAACTATGTTTAATGCTTATCTAGAGAAAGTATTTACATGATAATTACCATAAACAATACTTCATTATAGTATGCAGTCAGGCAATCTAGCTGCTTTGGATTTATAAATAAATTACTGGTATGTTGTCTCATATTTTATAATTCGTAGTTCCATTGTCAGCCATCCATTTACAGTTGAATCTCACTCACTCGAACTCGCTTTAATCGAATGTGTCCATAATTTAAAACTAAAAACGAGGCTGGGCTTTGTGTCATGTTTTTACCTTTATATACATAACAGTCGACTTCACGTAGTTCGAATTACCGAAATGAAATTACAGAACAGAACAGAACAGAACAGAATATTTTATTTTGGCTTAAGCATAACAGCTCATCACCATACATACATACATATAAACATTGCATGCGTTGAAAATAATCAACATATCATGTTTACAAAAACATGTACCACATGAAAAACAGTGAAAAACTGTGAGAGTGTTAATCTCGGAATATTTCAGTACTTAAAAGTATAAGTAAGTTTCGAGTAATTTCTTTTGTCATTAGGACATTCTCTTTTGTTGTTTATCAAAATTGTTAATAGTAGTACTACTAACAAGTTTGAAAAAAACAAAAGAGCATTTTAAAACAAAAATAGTTTATCACCATATTTAACAAACAATATAATGGCAGTTAAACATGTACTTTACCACTTCAAAAATAAGTAGTTTCTCCTAAGCGTTTAATAAGTTGTCTCTTAATTTAAAACTCTTAATACAGTATATTGCTAATTTGGTTAACAGGGCTTTCTTGGAAGTGTTAAGAAGTTCAATGAATTTAAACATGTTCGGTCTTTGCCGGTAGTATCTAGGAATATATTGTTTTCTCAAATCTTCATATCTCGAACAAATTAAGATAAAGTGATACTCGTCTTCTATGTCGTTTAATACACATACCGGACATATTCTTTCATTTCTTGCTATATTTCTATGTCGACCTGTTTCAATTAAAAGCTTATGTGAAGATAGTCTAATTTTTGCTATTGTATTTCTATATTTGGCTTTATCAAGTGCACCTAGATAACTAGAGCGCTGGTAATTTATTTTCAGTTCTTTAAGGTACTTCGCATGTGCGCGTAGTTTCCATACGATTGTTATGACACTTTTCATGAAGAATGATAATAGCCTAAGAAACAATGTGTGTAAATATAGGCAAAATTTATCGTGTGGTTTGTCTTTAAGGTCTCTTTTTCTGACAAAAACCTAGACTTTTGATGATTTTATTTTTCTTAAAAATGAATAAAGCAAATGACTATAGTTCTCGCCCAATAAGTAGTCCACAACATTCATTACAAGAAAAGCTAAAAACATTTTGAATAAAGGTGTTCAGAAAGATGTTATCAGCTATTTAAATTTTGCAAAATGCTAAAAAACTGACTCATTCAACGTATATTTGTTTTCATTTTAATGAAATATATGGTTTATGAACTAGTCAGTCTGAAAAAACTAGAAAATATTACAGTCAGGATTTGTTGTAATAACATATTTTCTTATTAAATTGTGGGATATTTGTTGTTTAGATACAGTAACCTACCTTAGAATTAAAACTTTGTCATTAAAATGCATTATTATTTATTCATGGACTTGCATACAAGGTTTATTATATTGTTTTAACATAATTATAATGGGCAATATCGATATATTGAAAAGGTTAGCGTATTGATAAGCTTCAATGTGTGGCTTTATATATATATATATAGTTCGATCAAATCGTGTACATGTATACCGATTTAATTGACTTGTAAGTCATTAAACTAAAACGTACAGGTAAGTGGACATATACTTGGACCGTAAACATCACTAGTTCTAATCAACGAAGACAAAACATAACATGTATCTTGATTACTGCGTTACGGATTGACAAGTCAATAAATCGGACACTTAAACAAAATATTTGGATCGGATGGGTTTCGAACCTATGACCTCTGGATTGCTAGTCAACCACTATACTAACTGCGAAATACAGTCGAACATCAAATTATTTGCTGATGACACAAGTCTGTATATAGTTGTAGATAATCCTGTTGCCTCGGCAGTAAAACTTAATGAAGATCTTCATGCAATTAACTCTTGGTCCCAGTCATGGCTTGTCTCATTCAATCCCTCTAAAACTGAGTCAGTTCTGTTCTCTAAAAAATTGTCTAAGCCCCATCATCCTCCATTATACTTAAATGACACTCAAATTACCGGTGTATCGACACACACACATCTTGGATTAACACTCTCTGATGATGGTCGTTGGAAATCCCATATCTCTATCATTCTCGATAAGGCATGGAACAGGATAGGCATCATGCGATCTTTAAAATTTGTTCTTTCGCGTCCTTGTCTCGAGCAGATGTACATTTCTTTTATACGCCCTGTCTTAGAATATTCTAATGTTGTCTGGGACAGCTGTTCCGTTGAGTTAAAAAATGACATTGAAGCAGTGCAGAACGAGGCAGCCAGGATTGTATCTGGTGCTACAAAGTTATGCAACATCGACTCACTTCTTCATGATCTAAGGTGGGATACACTGGCTAACAGAAGAAAAAACCACAAACTTGTCCTTATGTATAAAATGACACATAATCTTACGCCCTCTTATCTTTCTAACCTTATACCACAACAACAACAAACTCGGTACTCACTCAGAAATGCTCATGATATTCCCCAACCATACGCAAGAACTAATCTCTACTCATCTTCTTTCCTTCCTTCTGCTATCAAAGACTGGAATGCACTGTCTCCTCAAATTCGCAATTCTACTTCTATTGATATGTTCAAATCCTCTCTTAAGAGGTATAAGCAAAAGGCACCGACACACTACTCATGCGGTACGCGCCGAGGCCAAGTCTTACTTGCTCGTTTACGATTAGGTTGCAGTTCACTAAACTATGATCTTCACAGACGCTCTCTCGTGGACTCACCTCTATGCACTTGTGGCTCGGTCGAAACAGCAAACCATTTTCTCTTACACTGTATTTTGTACAATCAGGCTCGATTAAACTTCTTCTCTGATATCCCTTGCCCAGCAACAATAAATAACCTACTGTACGGTAATGAACGTCTCTCTATTAAACAAAACGAAGAACTGGCCACAAAAGTACAAATGTTCATTACAGCATCGAAGCGTTTTTAATAGTGACTTGAGACCACTCGATTCTGACCTGACGACCACCGCTTGCATTGTGTGCTGTTTCTCTTTTTTTCAATATCCAACCAAATTTTACATATTTCATATCTAATACAGTCTAGGTATTTTTCCTTATTTTTATGTCGTTTACTTTACCAAATTATCAACTGAAGTAAATCTTTGTAACATTTTCCTATCATATTGTAAAAAATGTACGTAATAAAACAGTTTTGTCTTACGTTAATTCAACCATAATGTCATAATTTGCACATGTATATATCATTACCATGGAGAAGAATTTATATAAGTTATGTTTAACTTGTTTTCCTATCCATGCTTATATAGCTTATTATGTTATAACATGTGTATAATGTCATATGTAGAAATTCTGAAATAAATACTGTTTAAACTAACTGCGCTATGAAGGATTATACTCAATCGTATCAACATTTCCTTTATATAAATTTTCTAGTATAAACACGTACGAAAAAAGTCTATGTCGTCAAGACGCATATCCGCTCGCCCGCAAGACCGACTTCCGGTAGCGAAAGGCCTTAAACATATACAATGATGTACTATTATTAACAGAAGTATGCCAATTCGTAATGTAAATGTCCTTTAGTCGTGATTTCAACACAGGTATGAATTTATTTAAACTGACAGGCTCGAGTAGTAGAGTTCATGTTGTACAATTTATGTGACCTTTGTTGTTTTTGTTAATTTAACACTTACCATGCTATCGGCGGATATGTGTTACAGTGATAACCGTCTGGATTCAAATTATTTGAAACTATGACCCTGCATTCAAGAGAAATTTAGAAAAAATATTTTAGAACAGTAGCAGACAACGTTTACAGACGAAAGAATTACCCAGCATGTAAATAGGTAACCATTCAACAGTTAAAAGCGTCGTACATGTAACATGTAATTTACAAACAGTTTAGATCCAAATCAGAGTCCTAGTAAATCGCCGTCTGATCAAGATTCAAAATGTTTGTCAAATCATGTGTAGGTGTTTTTATTAACTAGGGCGTTAAATCAAAACTTACAATCAAATAGAAGATACTTGGCACGCAAACGACAATGTAGCAGATGATGTGTTAATTAATATGGCCTTTGTAATGAAAACTAAGCATGTTATCATGTGTACAATCTTATTCAACATTTTAGCCTTTCACTATCATGACGTCATCAGCTTGAAACAGCTGTCGCCTGCTTATATTTCTCAAATATGTTTAAAGTTTAGGTATTTTAACTAAAGAAACATTGAAATAAGTGTTACGCGATGTATGACTAGGATACAATGTATGACTATGATACAAACTGTTTGCAAATATCATTTGAACTCTGAATACTGCATGAAGGGACTATGAAACGATTTAATTAATGATTGTTAGCAAATTCAAGGACGAGCTTTTTATAAGATAACATTAGCCTCTTGAAAGATGTCAAGGACACAATATTAACCAATTAATATTCAATAAGAAGTTATAAGCCGCCTCACAATGTCACTGCCATAACCTGCCTTATACGACATCCTTTGTTACCAACCGATGATGTTGGATAATGGAGGGTGCCGGTTAAAGTTAAAATATATTATTTTAAAATTTCAAAATTAGAAACAGGCTTTAGGGTAAAGGGTTAAAACACATATGTATAGTCAAAAGCCTCCAATGAGTCAAACTAGAACTAGAACTGATCATTTGATACGTGAGTGGTGAATGTGTTTACGCAATTATAAAACAGTAAATAAATAATATATAACCCTACGCATCATACGTTAAGTTATAGTTGTTACGACAAAAAAAGAAATGAGCTATGGCTTTTATTACATGTACATCGGAGGATACGTTATTCTTTCCCGTTTAAGTGCAAATCGAAACACAAACACAGTAAAAAAATATTATAGAAAGTAACAAGGTTTTGAACATTTTAATCATTATAGTTATTAGTCTGAATTGCAAATAGTTTAGAGCTTGGTAAGATGCCGGGTTTCCCGGCATCTGATCTGGCTCCAAACTGTTTGCAAAGAAATTGTCGTTATAGTTTTAGCATAAGCGCGTTTATTGGCAAGGAACAAGGTCTATCCCACTGTATAAGAACACTATGTCATGTAAGATTCCACGCAACTTGATTGGTTTTACTCCAAACGGAAGCTGTTAGGCAAAATTATCATGGGAAGACTAATTCTGATGGAACACGAAATGTAAATTGGACTCACACATTTCTTGCTTATTAAATCTTGAAATGACGAGACAGTGATCAGTGTGTCCTCATCAACTGATAACTTTAAGCACGCTTCGTACAGTGGAATATAGGTTAATTCTCTCGCAATAAACGCAGTCATACATAAAGAGTCTGAAAACCATATGATGTTATAAAACTAATTTGTAAATGTATGTCAATAGCTTAACCAAATCACGTAGATATTAGTTTTATTAGTTGGATGAGATTTTCTGTTAATAAATGCATTTCATAGAAAAAATCCTATTTAGCTCGGTGGGATTCGAACTTGGCACGTGGGGACTGGAAACAAAAGAGTCAAACGTCTTAAATACAGGTATATCGAGCCATTTATTTATCGATATATGATTTTACCTACATGTACCTCATTTCACAGGGATAGGGAAGACGTTATATTGTTCCTGTTAGGGTCTGGGCTTGCGCAAACGATGCGAAATGGAATTACTCAGTCTTGAAGACGGAGTAGAAAAAGCGATGGAAAATATCTAAACGACAAAGATTCGGTGACTTTTCTTGAGGATGGTTTTAAACTGGTCATATGTTTTAATGCCAGATGCACGATACTCGTATTTGAGTTTTTACTTTTTAGTTAGAAAATACACAATTTATTTTTCAGCCGATTTAAAACCTCGTGCGAATTGTAAGCTGTTTGGTGCCTTATCAGACTCCGGGTAATTTTGTCACTCTGATAATAATAGATAGCCAGAATTACAATAACGTTGTCATTTTCAAACTTTGTATTGCACAGCGTTTCTGATCTGGCTCCAAATTGTTTGCAATGGAAATAACACGATTGCGCCCACGATCCCATATACGGAACATAGGCAAACAGTGTAGACTCTGATCAGACGCCGCATAATGCATAATAGGAATTTCAATTTAAAACAAAATGAAAATGAAAATTTTGACCAGACATCCTTTTGAATAAAATATGGACTAATCTAATACAGAAACATGGAAGAATCCACTGGGCGAACATTTGTTAAGTATAAACGCGTTTTTTAGGAAAGAATCATGTCTTCTCCATTTTACATATGCTCATTAACCTACAGACTAATAGATTCTGGTTTACACTGACGAGTATGGTTATTCAGTGACTTTCCTGCTCTTTAGATTAATCGTGATATTGTGTTAACCTTATAATTGCTTGGTAATAACCAGTTATTTCAGAATCAGTTATTTTGGTATTGTAAAGACAATCTCTCTCTAGACTCGCTAAAATCAGGAACCAGACAGCCGATTCCCACGATACAGTTCCTTGTATTATATATCTAAAGTAGAGAGGATGTCGTTTATCTTTCCCGTTTTAAACGTAAGGGAAACACAAAAGTAATACAGCGCTCGCTCTTTACAACGACATCCAATGGGAGACAAAATATGTGTTCGTTTTTCGGAGGGAGGGAAATTGGTTTACATTTGCAAACAGGTTGAATCCAGATCAGACGCCGCGTGACGCGGCGTCTGGCCTGGATTCAACCTGTTTGTCACTCGTCACTAATGCTTTATCTGTCAAAATGTCCAATATGAAACTTTGAGAAAAACAGCAGACGACAACTTTTAGCAGACGATATCACAGCAGTAAAATCGTTAGACATAATTGTCATGTTTAGGGAACTGCGACAAGGGTCGTTGTAAAGAGGGAGTCGTTGTTGAAAGGGCCGTTGTAGGGAGGGAACATTGTACACTAAATAGTAAAAAATTTCATTGTTTTTAAGATTTTCGGTCTTTATTGTTACATGTATCTGAGTGGCTAACTGGAGCTGGACCAGGCGCCGGATTACCCGGTGTCTGATCTGGCTCCAAAAGGTTTGCAACGGAAATAATAGTGCAAGCGTAAACGCCTTTTATGGGAAAGAATAACGTCTAAGTTCTTTATATAATTTTTACATGTTTACAAGGTTATAAAACAGTCAGCACCTACAGTGGAGAATCTGTTATTCTTTCCCGTTTAAACGCAAACGTACGCAAACGCAAAACACTAAAACGTAGAAAAATACAACTTTTTGACAATTCTGATAATTCATCTTTATCTTGGTGGCAAACAGTTTGAAGCCTGATCAGACGCCGGGTTACCCGGCGTCTGATCTGGCTCCAAACTGTTTGCAGTGAAAATAATAGTTTTAGCGTAAACGCGTTTGTTGGGAAATAATAACGTTTTCTACACTGTAATAGTGTAAGCGTAAACGCCTTTTATGGGAAAGAATAACGTCTAAGTTCTTTATATATTCTTTTACATGTTTACAAGGTTATAAAAAAGTCAGCACCTATTTGTGTTCGTTTTCAAACGCACGTGTGATCCGAAACAGATATCCGTTTAAATTCAATAAAATGCCTACATGACTTGCTGTTTCCAGGGCTGCCGTAATTTGATCTTGAAAAATCCTAAGATGCCCAATTTTTTTTATTTTGCAAACGCAATTACTTAAAGCAGGTTGAAAGTAAAGAAGAATGTGCCTTAAGGCACAGGCACATTCTGATTTACTTTCAGCCTGTTTTAAGCTACCATCTGCCAGGATGAAAATCGGATGATTTTGGAAAATTCCGGAGAAATGGCAGCCTTGTTGTATCTGACCTAGCTCAGGTAATAGACATTCGTGCTTGTAATAGACATTCGTGTTTGGAAGGCCCCCGTGCTCTTCCAGGAAAACAATCTGTTTTGTTTTCATAATATTGTTGTATAGGAATTGCATGTTCCGACAATACCGTAAATGGTTGTTTTCTGAGATGGAGTTTGGTCTTGGAATTATGCTAGCTTTGCAATTTCTAAGTACGGTGGAAACAACCTTTATCTTTCCTAATAAACGCGTTTAGGCTAAAATCTAGCATTCCCAGTGCAAACAGCTTGGAGCCAGATCAGACGCTGATCAGGCTCCAAAATGTTTACCACTCAGATTTAAATATTTAGAATTGTTATAAACGGTTGCCATTTTCTACATTTTATCGCAATGCGTTTGTGTTTCGTTTGCGTTTAAACGGGAAAGAAAAACGTCTTCTTCACTGCACCAGACGCGGTAAGTGTTTTATATGTACCTGTGGAATTGTGAAGACAACTTTTATACAGAGTTTCTAACACCTTCTGACGACCAGCCACTCCTCCGTTTACAATGGAGATAAACCTTTTTTTAACCCTTTTATGCAAAGTGAATTCTTCCATGTTTTATATTGGATCAGTCCATTTTTTATCAAAGGGATGCCTGGTCAAATTTGCATTTTCTGTTTGTTTTATATTGAAATTCCTATCTGCAAATAGTGTAGACTCTGATCAGACGCCGCATAATGCGGCGTCAGATCAGAGTCTACACTGTTTGCCTATGTCCAATAGATGGGATTGTGGGCACAAATGGGTTAAACCCGTTTAAAATTTCAGTGCCAAAATCATCTTGAGGTTTTACTCTTTCGCCGCCATAGTTTCGTCTCCTTCAATATTGTTTTCTACAATATCATTACAAAGTGGGATTGAAGGCAGTGCAGTACAACTGACGAACTTTCGAAACGTGTGTCTTTTGGCGTCATTGAAAGTGTACCGGGTAAACGAAATAAAACGCAAACCCCTAAGCAATTAAATGTACTACAGTGCTCATTCCCTACAACAGTTCTCCGAACAACGACTACCTCCTTACAACGACATTTGCCGCTATTCCCAATAAAATTATGTCTAATGCCTGCACTGCTGCAATATCGTCTGCTTAAAATTAATATCTGCTGTTTTTCTTACATAAATGACATTTTGACAGAAAACACATAATTACGAAAGACAGCTTAAATCCAGATCAGACGCCACGTTACGCGGCGTCTGATCTTGATTCAAGCTGTTTGCCAATGTAGCCACTTTCCCTCCCTATAACGACTCCCTTCCAACAACGCAAACAATGTATGTCTCCCATCGGATGTCGTTGTAGAGAGGGAGCGCTGTAAATTATTTCTTTTTCAAAATCTGAAGATTAGTTTTTATCTTAGATGTAAAAGGTTCGGATCCTAATCAGACGTCGGGTTACTCGTTGTCTAATCTGACTCTAAATTAGTTACAATTGATGTAATTGTTCAAGCGTAAACGCGTTTGTTGGGGAACGCAAACTCATTGCACTGAAATGTAGAAAATAACAATATTTTGACAATTCCGAATAGCCGTATGAATCTGTGTGACAAACAGTTTGGAGCCTGATTAGACGCCGGGTAACCCGGCGTCTGATCTGACTCCAAACTATTTGCATAGGAAAAACTAGTTTTAGCTTAAACGCGTTTATACTGGGAAATAATCACATCTTCGCCACTGCACCCTACTACATTTGTAAAAGCCGGCGGCTGATCAGGCTATAAACTGTTTGTCATTAAGGTAAAAATAAATCGTAAAATGTTTCAAGTGCCGTTTTTATTTTTTGTTGCATTTCGTTTATAAGATAAAGAATCGTATCTTTGTCACTCGATAATAAGTTAATAACATATAGGCTGCTAATATAAAGGTTAAACTCCACACAGCTACGTTAAAAAGAAGTTTAAATGCAAACCGGTAACGCAATGCACTAAAAACAGAAGGTACGTTTTTTTTTTATATGTCTAACCACTTACTACACGTGTTTATTTTAATCTGGTTACCCGGCGTCTTATAAAGCTCCAAACTGTATGCAATAGACATACTTGTTTTAGCACTAACGCACTTTGGGGAAATAATTCCATCGTCTCTGCTGTACAGAGTGACGCCTACTTAAAAAAAACAATCCCCCTGATATTTGTTTTTAATAAGATTGGATTGAAATATACATTTATAAAAGCTATATAACCCTTTCACTCTCAATGACGCTTTTAAGCGAGTTTGCAAACAGTTTGGGTCCTGATCAGACGCCGCGTAACGCGGCGTCTGATCAGGATCCAAACTGTTTGACACTCTTGCCGATATTTATGAAGTCATACAACCTTTAATCTAACTTTGAAACGTGTCTTGCAGACAATAATAATGAAGCAGACGGATATACAATAATTTGACCATGAAAGGGTTAAAGATACAATCGATGCAAATATAAATTACATAACCGCCATGAGACATCAATGTATTTATTTTTTTAAATTACTTACAGTGGAGAAAACGTTTATCTTTCCCAATAAACGCGTTTACGCTAAAACTATTATTTTCACTGCAAACAGTTTGGAGCCAGATCAGACGCCGGGTAACCCGGCGTCTGATCAGGCTCCAAACTGTTTGCCACCAAGATAAAGATGCATTATCAGAATTGTCAAAAAGTTGTACTTTTCTACGTTTTAGTGTTTTGCGTTTGCGTACGTTTGCGTTTAAACGGGAAAGAATAACAGATTCTCCACTGTATATTTGTACAATATTTCAATGGCAAAAAGGGCATGTTTCTCGACATTGAAAGTATTTTTTGTTAGACTTGATATTACTCTCTATCGTGCAAATTATCAAGGGACATGGTAAAAAGAACCATGAAATACCATCTCAGAATCTTTATCCAACGTTACGTCACAGGTGTTGTTGTTCAATGCCTTTCCTACTATAATAGTTCGAATATATCCGAAAGCAGTGGGAAGGCGTTACCTGACTGTATTCTTGCACAGCAAACATGCTTACGCTAAAACTTTTATTTCCATTGCAAACAATTGAGAGCCAGATCAGACGCCAGGATACCATGCGTCTGATCAGGTACCAAACTATTTACCACTCAGAATGAGATAAATAATTAGTAATTTCAATAAATTGTTTTTTCTACATATTAGTGCATTGCGTTTGCGTTTCATAATCTTTTCTCCCTTGCAATAAGTTATTGGTTTGTTTTAAGCACGCCCGTAAGAAGTACAAGACGAGCTGATGCTATACCCTAGGCGTAGGCGTCGTCTTGAACGGCGTTATCACTTTTAAAGAAATGCCTATAACTTATATGTCCTTTGAGGTATTGTTTTTATTTAATAGTTAGAGTTTATTTCAATGATTCTTAATGATTAAGAAGCCAACAAATGAGGGAGCCTGCGACCGAATTTGGCTTCTTAATTATTAAGAAGCGTTGAAATAAACTCTAACCATTTTAGTGTTTGACCCGCCCACATATGACGTCACTTCACTTCAGTTACATATTTTTCTCCGCCGACAGATGTTTACACAGCCTGTTACATATATTGTGTGTTCTATTACGCAGCAACATGGCACATTGATGATGACACATTGACAATTCGTGTTCCAAGCTGCGTTAAGAAAATGGTAATCTTAAAAAACGATGGAAAAAGAATAGTTATTGACGTCTAAATGCTTAATGCAGCACAAAATACAGGGCTCAAGATAAGGGGGTAGATTCTACTACTCATTAGAATCGTCTCTCCGATAACACCATAGGATTTGATGCTAAAATAAGTGAGAAAATGTTGGATTTGTGAAGTTTACTCCCTCTTATCTGGAGCCCTGAAATAATGCAGAAAACTCATAAATGAGCTTTCTGCATTGTTTTGATCTTCAATTATGCAGGCGCCTGTCTTTAGTGTTTTCGCCGCGATTGACAATGGTTTGTAGATTGTTGGTTTTGTTAATTACGGTAAGAATTCTGTTTTAATTACATTGTGTTTTCTTTTTCTTATTCTCCCCTCCTAAAGATTAAATAAAATTTGAATGATTTTCACAATTTTCTTCCGACTAGCGAGCTACAAAATGTCATTATTTTCCTCGATATTGAATTGTACATGTAGATATATATCTATATGCACTTTGCTGTGTAATGGATTTCCCGTAAAGCTTAAAAGTCACGCCATGGGCGGAGCTGACCGAAATATTAACACATGCGCAATGCTTGCTAACGTCTAAATCCAAGTCTCGAACACTTCATAATTAAATTGCCAAATCTCGTTAAATCCCGTTGACTTAATAATCAAACCGAGCGAAAATTTGAATTTTGTGGCTTGCTGATTGGCTGAAAAAGTAGGCCAAACACTAAAATTGGTATGCGCTTGTAAATGGAAATTACAATCCCAAGCATACAAAACGGTCGACCCCTTTGGCCTTGGCGTTGAACTGATGGCCTGCATTTAGGTTTCGAAATTCTCGTTTAAATTTCGAAAAATGTCATCTTATAGTGTGTCCCTTAAGTTATTTCTTTCATTATGGTATGCATGTGTATTGGATAAGGCCTCTCCATACATGCAAAATGTTTGATCATTGTGACCTTCACTTCAGACTCTGTTTCAAAGTCTCCACATTTGCCGCAGTCGAGCTATGTTGTCTCTCCTACAATGTCGTATATCTTAGTTTATCTTTCTTCCATCCTCAACCTATATCTCTTGAGCATTACACAATGCTATACCAAATCAACAATACAACAACTCTTGTCTTTTTGTATAGAAGAACGTCTGAACACCGAACCCCTCCGGACCAAGACAAATGTTAAGTTAAGAAAGGTTGGAAGTTCGGTTTTCAGAGACATCTTGATATTTTGGGGAGTTAGGTTTTCAAAAACTTCCGGATATTGATTGTCCGGGTTTCAGAGACATCTGGATATGAGTTGTCAGGTTTTAGAGACTTCCGGATATTGGTTGTCCGGGTTTCAGAGACCTCTGCATATGGGTTGTCTGGGTTTCTGAGACTTCTGGATATGGGTTGTCAGGTTTTCAGACACTTCCGGATATTGGTTGTCCGGGTTTCAGAGACTTCTGAATATGGGTTGTCCTGGTTTCAGAGACTTCTGTATATTGGTTGTCCGGGTTTCAGTGACTTCCGGATATGGATTGTCCGGGTTTCAGAGACTTCCGGATATGGAATGTCAGGGTTTCAGAGACGTCTTGATATGGGTTGTCCGGGTTTCAGAGAGTTTTGGATATGGGTTGTTCGGGTTTCAGAGACTTCTGGATATTGGTTGTCCGGGTTTCAGAGACTTCTGGGTATTGGTTGTCCGGGTTTCAGAGACTTTTGGATATAGGTTGTCCGGGTCTCAGAGACTTCTGGATATTGGTTGTCAGGGTTTCAGAGACTTTTGGATATGGGTTGTCCGGGTTTCAGAGACTTCTGGACATTGGTTGTCCGGGTTTCAGATACCTCTGGATATTGGTTGTCCGGGTTTCAGAGACTTCCGGATATGGATTGTCCGGGTTTCAGAGACTTCTGGATATGAATTGTCCGGGTTTCAGTGACTTCATGATATGGATTGTCCGGGTTTCTGAGACTTCCGGATATGGGTTTGTACGGGTTTCAGAGACTTTTGGATATGGGTTGTCCGGGTTTCTGAGACTTCTGGATATTGGTTGTCCGGGTTTCAGAGACTTCCGGATATGGGTTGTCCGGGTTGCAAAGACATCTGAATTTTGTTTGTCCGGGTTTCAGAGACTTCTGGATATGGGTTGTCAGGTTTTAGAGACTTCCGGATATTGGTTGTCCGGGTTTCAAAGACGTCTGGATATGGGTTGTCCGGGTTTCAGAGACTTCTGGATATTAGTTGTCCGGTTTTCAGAGACTTCTGGATATTGGTTGTCCGGGTTTCAGAGACTTTTGGATATGGGTTGTCCGGGTTTCAGAGACTTCTGGATAAAGTTGTCCGGGTTTCAGAGACTTTAGGATATGGGTTGTCAGGGTTTCAAAAACATCTGGATATGGGTTGTCCGGATTTCATAGACTTCCGGATATGGGTTGTCCGGGGTTCAGAGACTTCCGGGTATGGGTTGTCCGGGTTTCAGAGACTTCTGGATATGGGTTTTCCGGGTTTCTGAGACTTCTGGATATTGCTTGTCCAGTTTTCAGAGACTTCTTGATATGGGTTGTCCGGGTTTCAGAGATATTTTGGATATGGGTTGTCAGGTTTTCAGAGACTTCTGGATATGGGTTGTCCAGGTTTCAGAGACTTCAGGATGTGAATAGTCCGGTTTTTTTAGCTCCGTTTTATTGGAGTTTGCTTATCGGATATTACATACAGTAATGTTTTGTTTAACGCTCAGGGAAATTACATGCGTTCATACGTGTTTAAAGGACAGTTAAATCATTTTTTTCCCCAACCAGTATTAATCCGAAATTTCAATTTTCAATCTACATTCGAAGCAACTCTAAAATACGGATATGCCCGACTGAACTTAGCTTGAAATAACACAAGTCATTAGTTGAAATACCAGTTAATTCGAGTAAAGCGAGTTCGAGATATCGAAGTTTGACTTTACAACATACAGTAAAACCTCTCTATTACGAGCACTTCAAAGAAGGTTAATTGACTGTTAAAAAGACAGACGACAGCTAAAAGCAATGATAACATAAAACAGAAGCTTTCTGTTTTACGTTCACCTTGCTTTAAGCAGTCATCTACATCAATCATCTGATTATTAACACAAATTATGGATCGTGATAGAAAGGTTTACTGAACACAAATATGATCGAATCATAATTGTTCGAACTCGCCTCAGTCACATTTACACTTTTTCTAATTAGATTTACGATAATTTGAACTCGTGGAAGTCGACCGTACTCGTATTACAAAGTGATAAACGGTCGTAGAGTTAAAGTGTTACAGTACTGAACTTATTAAATCAAATTGATAATCGCAAGCGAATTGCCATCGAATTGCCATCGAATAGGGCGCTTCAAAAAGCAAACAGTGTGCTCGAGTCGTATCACGCGATTTTTCCAAAGCGGTTGTGACAAAAATGAAATCGAAAAACATTAACGAAGGCATATTTGCGAATATTGGTGAAGAAAACTTAACGTGTTAATTGCGTTCAAAAATATTCACGAGCGAATTGCCATCGAATTTTAAGCGAATCGCAAAAATTGTTAATTTAATAAAGTTCAGTACTGTAACCCTTCAGCGTCATAAGCTACTGTAAATGACTTTGCTACAGTTTGGGTCCAAATGGTTTGTTAATTGATCTATATATCTTCAGTCATTTTTGCCTTAAATGTATCTTTGAAATAATATTAAAGTACATACACATGTACTAGTATAAAAGCAGTCAATACACTTTGGCACAACAAGGGTAAAATGATTACACATATATACAGTGGAGAATCTGTTATTCTTTCCCGTTTAAACGCAAACGTACGCAAACGCAAATCACTAAAACGTAGAAAAGAACAACTTTTGGACAATTCTGATAATTCTTGTTTATCTTGGTGGCAAACAGTTTGGAGCCTGATCAGACGACGGGTTACCCGGCGTCTGATCTGGCTCCAAACTGTTTGCACTGCAAATAATAGTTTTAGCGTAAACGCGTTTATTGGGAAAGAATAACAGATTCTCCACTGTAACCTCTTTATGGATTGAGGAAGACATTACTCTTTCCCAATAAACGCGTTTATGCTTAAACTTTTATAACCGTTGCAAACAGTCTGGAACCTAATCAGACACCGATTAACACGGCGACTGATCAGGCTCAAAGCTATACGTTCCACATATAGTATTATTTTAAGACGGGTGATTCTTTAAAATGCATAATTTAGTTAAGCAGAAAACTCTAACAGAAGTAACAGTCAAATTAAAAAAAATGAAAATAATGTTCTTTAGGCTGCAAACAATCGTTTAAAACAACCAAAAAAAGGACCAGACTAAATATGGACTTGACTTGTCCATTTGTAAGTTCAGGGAAAGCAAAATAGTAGTGTACAACGTAAATTAAAAAAAGAGTACCAAGTTAAAGTCTACTGCAGTACAAATGACCGCTCAGCCGGCTGTACATTCATTCCCCTGATCATTGATCCATCTTGCCTACAATATTGAGCACTGCTAACATATGGCGCGTAGGTAGCTGCAGGACCGACCAAGACGCTTCACGGGTACCCATTTTAACCCCAAGGGGGAGATGAGCAATTTGCGGCACATGTCTTGCTCAAGTACATTCCAGTAAATCATTGGGGATTCGGAAAGAAAATCCCCTAGTCAGACCGCTGGTCCGGCGGGGGATCGAACCCTCGACCCCTGGTACCGTAGTCCAACGTGTTACCACTGGACTACTACCGCTAGTGACTGCTTTTATCCAATGAAAATAAGATATGAAATAATATTGTAAGATATTAAATAATGCCTCATAAGGGTTACATGACATACTCTTGCATCACATTCATAATCGTTAACAATACTTATACAGAGGAAATGACGTTACATTTTACTAACAAACGCTCTTAAGCTAAAACAAGAGGTTCCAATGCAAACAGTTTGGAGCTAGATCAGACGCCGGGTAATCTGTTTGTCACTCAGATTAAAATAGAATTCAAGAATTGTCAAAAATCTGCCATGTTGCAATACGTTTGCGTTTTGTTTGCATTTAAACGGGAAAGAATAACAGTAACTGTTACTTCTCCTCCTCTGTACGAACAACAGCTTGAACTTATTGGCTGGCAAACTAAGGCGAACGGTAACAAGAATTATTCGAAAAACAGCATGAACTCATAACTCATTATTTGTGTCACCAGTTGCCATATCATTTTTTCTACAGTGAAGACTACGTTATTCTTACCCGTTTAAACGCAAATCGAACGCAACCTCATATCAATAAAATGTAGAAAATGACATCATGTTGACAATTTATTTTATTTTGGATGGCCAACAGTTTCGAGCCTGATCAGACGCCTTATCAGGCGTCTGATCTGGCTCCAAACTGTTTGAAATGAAAACAATAGTTTTTGCCTAAACGTGTTTATTGAGAAATCATAAAGCCATCTCTATATATATATATCCATCGGTGCAAAAATGTGACATTGCAACATATGTTTAAGGTATATCCTTTTCAGTCTATATGGGTCATTGCCGCTGTGTTCTTCTATATTTGAAATCACACGTCATATTATTTCAAGCTGTTTCAATAGACTCATGCTAGTAGTGACCTTGGTTCTATTATCCTTGTCACTGCAACACGAGGAGCACATTAAACATTATGGGTCATAAGGCGTCGACTGATCAGTGTTCAAGCTATGTTACACTCATAACGATATACCTTTACCTAATATTAAAATTGATAAATAAAAAAGACAAAAATCATAGTTTATAGCAGATTACGTCATGGCAATGAAGGTGTCATTATAATTTGACTTCAATACAAGGCGCTGTCATCCAGTTACTGAACCTATATTCCATCGTATTGCTCAGTTCATCCAGTGTTCACTCCTGACAACCTCCCTTCCAACAACGACCTTTGGCATAGTTACCTAAACATGATACATGTAATTATGTCTTACGCTTTTACTGCTGCAATATCGTCTGCTTTAAAATTGTCGTCTGTCGTTGGTTTTATTTCTCAAAGTAATATATAAGTTGACATTGCAAACTAAGGCGAACGGTAACACGAATTATTCGAACAACATGAACTCATAACTTATTATTTGTGTCACCAGATGTCATTCCATTTTTTCTATAATGAAGACTATGTTATTCAATCCCGTTTAAACGCAAACAAAACTGAAACTCATATCAATAAAACGTATAAAATGACACCTCGAGGACAGTTCTGATTATTTATTCTATTCTGAGTTGCCAACAGTTTCGAGCCTGACCAGACGCCTTGCCAGGCGTCTGATATGGCTCCAAACTGTTTGAAATGGAAATAATAGTTTTAAAGTAAAAAGCGTTCATTGGGAAAGAATAACGTTTTCTCTAGGTACTATATCCATTTGTACAAAAATGTGACATTACAAGATATGTTTGAGGTCAAACCTTTTCAGTCTATATGTGTTATTGCCGCTGTGTTCTTCTATGTATGAAATCACACGTCATATTATTTCAAGCTGTTTCAATATTTTTTAGTGGTTGAAATTATTTTTTGACCAATGAGAGTTGAGTATTTTTGAAAAAAAATTCGAGGATTAATTTTTGTAAGTCAGTACTATCAAACACTAATCAACGACTAAAAAATTTAATCCTGCGCATGCGTTTTTGGGTTGCTTCGCAGGTGTTTCTTTGGGTGCGGCCGTGTCCATTTCCTTTGACATCTCTTTGTCGGTACTATTTAAAAAGGGAGTTTCGGGAAGAACAAACGTTGTGTTACTTCCAATTGACGGTATAGCTCTTTGTCGGTACCAAATAATAATTTCAAACACTAAATTGGTTAGTGTCTATTAGTCTATTTTAACAACAGATTAAAAGTCGCTCGGGTGCCCCTCGCTTGACTTTTAATTTTTGTTAAAATCGACTAATAGACACTAACCTATACATATTATAGACTCATGCTAGTAGTGACCTTTGGTCCTATTAACCTTGTCACTGCAAAACGAGGAGCACAATGGACAATATGGGTCATAAGGCGGCGTCTGATCAGTATGCAAACTGTGTAACACTCATACCGATATAACTTTACCTAAATTATAAATTGATAAATTAAAAAAAACAAAAATTATTTATAGCAGATCACGTGGCAATGTAGATTTTAGTGTTAATTGTGGCTAATACAAGGCATTGCCATCCAGTGACTGAACCTATATACCATCGTAGTGCTCTGTTTATATAGTAATTCTCTCGATGTGAGCCCTATAATTATGTTGTGGTATTAACATAACGGCGACAACGGGAAAACCTAGATAACACGCCGCAAAAACTTAGAAATACTACCATAACAGTGGCAAAGAATGAAAACCAAGACAGGATATCGAGAAAAATAGTTATGAGTAATGAGTGTGCAACATACAGTGGAGAATCTGTTATTCTTTCCCAATAAACGCGTTTACGCTAAAACTTTTATTTCCAGTGCAAACAGTTTGGAGCCAGATCAGACGCCGGGTAACCCGGCGTCTGATCAGGCTCCAAACTGTTTGCCACCAAGATAAACAGGAAATATCAGAATTGTCAAAAAGTTGTTCTTTTCTACGTTTTAGTGCTTTGCGTTTGCGTAAGTTTGCGTTGAAACGGGAAAGAATAACAGATTCTCCACTGTAAGCTGTACATCCTAGCAGAGGGTAGCTTAAAGTAGACCTAATGTAACCATTCGCATACTGCGTTTCTTTCAACCTGCATGTAGTGGTCATCTTTCGTTCATTCCTCAAAACGATGAATCAGGCTATGCGGTAGAAGTAAAAAACAAATCGTCAGAAATTTGTAGAGTAACACATAAATATGTCACAAGTCTTTTAAAGTCGACGTATGTTTGTTTGAACAGTCTAACTAGCTTGTATTACAGTGCTACGTTTCTAAAACGACACTCAATGGGAGACACAGAATGTGTGTGTTATTCGGAGGGAGTCTTTATAGGGAGGGAATATTCGGACGTGGTTTACATTTGCAAACAGCTTGATTCCAGATCAGACGCCGTGTTACGCGGCGTCTGATCTGGATTCAAGCTGTTTGTCACTCGTCATTATATCTATTCTTTTAAAATATCCATTTATATGTAACTGAGAGCAGACGAGATTGCAGCATTAAACACGTTACACATAATTTTCCCGTTTATCGAACTTCGACAAGAGTCGTTGTAAGGAAGGAGTCGTTGTTGGGAGGGCCATTGTAGAGAAGGAACACCGTATTTAACCATATAAACTATGGGCGAGCGATAGTTAAAAGTCCGACGCATTAGAGATGTCATGTAGGTTATTCGCGTTAAAAGAATAACTAAATCGAGGTTGCAAATAGACTGCTCTGAGGCATACGCTTTAGTAGTTGCGGTACATTGACCTTACCGTGATATCGACCGAAACAGAACGAACATTGAGCAATGAGACATTACATTAAATACCCATATAACCTGCCCATGCCGGAAAAGGTCAATGAATTATTCCCTTGTATTTGGTTGAAGACATATATGTACCAATGTATAGAAGTTTAAAAAAGAAACCAAATTGATTTTCTGTTTTTTATATATACGGTGAATAGATGTTATCTCACTATTAAAGAACTGGACGTAATTGTAATTCAATAAAAGTGGAAATATGTGCATATAGTAGTTTGAAAAAAGAACGCATTGTATTTTTGTCTAAGGCTCAAACAGTTTGGAACCGGGATATTCCAACATCCAATTTAGGCTTCAAACTGTTTTACATTGCTATCAGCTCTTAGAGTAAAAATACTTTTACTAGGGAAAAACAGTGGAGAATACCTTATTCGGCGGAGCTGACTGTTTTCTTTTTAGACACACTTTAATATTTGGCCACACATTTCAACCAATAATATTTTATCAGAAATTTAGAATTAAGAGCACCTGTTGAAACTGAATAGTCTGATTGGATAGTAGCCAGGGCTCCAGATAAGGGAATTGTTTCAAAACTTATAATCTTTAGTTGTGCATTAAACCCTGTGGTGTCACTATACATATGAATTGTCTCTTCAAGACAATCAAAATGAGTGGTAATACCATAGGGTTTGGTGCTAAAAGAGGTGAAAAAATGTGATTTGTTTAGTTTACTCACTCTTATCTGGAGCCCTGTAGGCTGGTTTATGTCCCATTACAGTTTAACATGATGTGGACTGTGGGTGTAAACTTTAGAGATACAGGCTGTCTGTTTACTACACTAGGCCACAGAATTGACAAAATTATGCTATGATCTGAAATCTATTTATAGATATACAGAGGAAGCTAGGTGTTTCATAATTGTTTACAACCAATTTGTTTTAATTGTTAACTATTTGTACACATTTGCCATACATTAAAAGCAATATTTTATATATGAATAGCCTCAAGTGAGTTAAACACAATTGTGTTGTTTCATCATTATTTACAAGAGTGAAGTACAGTAGATTGTTGTATCTGTACATTTGTGTATGCTATAGTTTGTTTCAAGAAACTCTATGAATGGAACAATAGATTAATGTGAGGATCTCCTACCAGTAGCTAGGATATGAGTTAAATTATTGTTTTGTTTTGCATTTCTGTACATGATAGTTTTGCATTTTAAATAAAAGTTACTGTTTCAATTGAATACTTGTATTTTTTGCTTTTCAATCCAAGATATATATTCTTTGAAAACCTCAATTTAATTCAATTTTGCACACCCATCTATATAGCCTTAGTTCAACCACTCATTCCGCCGAATATCTTTTTTAAAGATAATTCTTGTTTTTTATAAAGCGTTTGCACCAAAGCAATTATGTTGTGTTATTATGACATATTAGCACAATTTGACTGTAGTTACATCTCATACATACCTTAATATTAATACATCGTGAGTACCGATGTATAACAATAAGTTAGCTTTTGGCATTGCAAATATGATACCCCCTCTGGAAAGGTTCCAAACAATTTAGAGTTTGATAAAACGTCAATGATTGAAGGTGCATTCTGCTTTACTTTCAGCCTGCTTTAAGCTACCATCAGCTAGGATAAAAGTCCAAAGATATCGAAAACATCCGGATAAATGGTTCCCCTGAATTTGTCAGTTTAGGTTTTCAATAGTCACTTTGACCAGTGGGCCTCGGTGGTCTAGTACAGTGCTCCCTCTCTACAACGGCCCTCACAACAACGAGTCCCTCCTTACAACGACCCTTGTTGCTGTTCCCTAAACAGGACATTTATGTCTAACAATTTTACAGCTGGACATTTTGATAGAATAAATATAAGTACGAGGGACAAACGGTTTGAATGCAGATCAGACGCCGCGTTACGCGGCGTCTGATCTGCATTCAAACCGTTTGCAAATAAAGGTTAAGTCTTAATTTTCCATCCCTATAACGACAACCTCCAAACAACAAACACAATCTGTATCTCCCATTGAGTGTCGTTGTAGACAGGGGGCACTGTAGTTATAGCCACTGTGACTGACAGGCACTAAGCTCTTTTCCACTGTTGGTTTGTCATATAAATTTGTATTCATTTGTTTTGGAATGTACTCTTGGTAATGCAGAGAAGGGGTTACAACCTTCAGTGCCATGACATCACCTACTTGATACTATTTTCATCTGCTTATATATCTCAAACTTAAATGTTAAGTAAATGTATAAAAGTTTTATCGTTACGAATGTAAATCAGTTTGGATACTGATCAGACGCCGCATATAGACCTAAATTGTTGCATATAATCATTGAGTTAGTGGTTAGGAAATGACGGTTTTAAAGTCATAACTAGCATGAACCTACATATATATAACATCTTGAAGCAGCTTGGACAAAACATAATGTGTGGTTTAATTAATAGAAAAGCACAGTGACTGTGAGCCTGTGACCCATTTAGACTGAAAGGGATCGACCCAAAACATAATGTTGCAATGCCACTTTTACATGGGCGGCTATATATATCAGACATGATATAATGTTTCACACTAATAATTATGAATGTTTGTAAAAGTCAAAATGCCTATTTGAATGGTCTATAGCTTAAAAGAAAAAAATAACAGTTTCCACCATAGCAATGATTATACAGTGCTCCCTCCCTACATCGGCCCTTCCAACAACGATGCCCTCCTTACAACAACGCTTGCCGCTGGTCCCGAAACGAGACAATTATTTCTAACCCTTTCGCTGCTGCAAAAACGTCTGCTTAAAACTGTCGTCTGCTGTTTTTCCTCCTCAGATTGTTTCTAGTTTTGAATACAGGTCACCACTTACATGTAAAGCAGGTTGAAAGTAAAGCAGAGTGCTACCATCTGCTAGGATTAGAAAATATTTCGTTTGGTGAATCTCTGGTTGTTTTAATTGGAACTATTTTTTCAGGGGAGGAATAAATCAAATGCCCTAAATTGCGCTTTTATTGGAGAAAAGGTTAACTCAAAACGAAACACCAACCCTTATTATAACTATTGGACTGGTCTTCATTGGAAACAGGAATCTTCCATTTGAAGTTTCAGGGATCGATGAAGAAAAACGAGACTGACGCCAGTATAATGCGTTGTCAAAGAATGGAGTTTAAAGAAATAGAGCATATTAGTTTTAAATTTGATTGTTGACTATTTTTTTACTTAAAGAACTACCACGCAATAGCATTCATCTATATTATTATTATCGTTTATGTAAAAAAAACTAGTAGTTTTATTGCCAAGGCGACCACGAGTCGAATCTCAACTATTCCTCCAAAAGCACTTTTAACCAGGTGCTTGCAGATCGCGACTTTCCTGATTGTTGAAAACAGTTTAAATCCAGATCAAACGCGGCGTCTATTCTGGATCCAAACTGTTTGACACTGGTCTTTAGTTTTCTTTACCTAAACAATATCTAAATCTAAATTTAGTAAGTTTTGCAGACGTCAATTTCGAAGCAGACGATATCACCACAGGAAAAGGGTTAGCAGGACATGTTAAAAGCACAAAATGGCATCTTTATGAGAAATAAGTAAATGCACTAAAAGGCAAAACTTTATGGGGATAGGATAAAATAAATGTTATCAATTCTTCCAGAAATAGTGTTCACCTTTAGAAATGGTGCTTTAATGTAAGTGGTACAGTGGAGAATCTGTTATTCTTTCCCAATAAACGCGTTTACGCTTAAACTATTATTTGCAGTGCAAACAGTTTGGAGCCAGATCAGACGCCGGGTAACCCGGCGTCTGATCAGGCTCCAAACTGTTTGCCACCAAGATAAACATGACATATCAGAATTGTCCAAAAGTTGTTATTTTCTACGTTTTAGTGTATTGCGTTTGCGTACGTTTGCGTTTAAACGGGAAAGAATAACAGATTCTCCACTGTAGTGCTGTAATGCCTTTATATTTGTACGTTAAAGCTTTAACTGTCGTAACGTCATCTGGGTCAAAACAATTATTGTCTTATGTTATTTTTTAAATTCGATTTTGATTATAGAAAGATACGTAAGGGTCCAAAACAGTTCATATCCTGATCAGACGCCGCATTAAGCGGCGTCTGATAAGGATCAAAATTGTTTTCAAATAACCATTATACTTGGAGTAAGGCAGTGAAGGGGTTAAGATAAAACAAGACATAGAATATGAAAGTGTATGTAAGGGTTGGGTTTTATGGGTTTGTTTGTCTATTATGCGATAAAAATGAGCCAACCGTTGTTGTATACTTAAATACATTTTTACAAGTCTACTATTGAATTCATTAACTTCCTTATCTCGAATACGAAGCGTATTTGAAAACAGTTTAGATCCTAACCAGGGACTGCGAAACGCGGCGACAGATCAGGACCCCAATCGTTTAACAACAATTACGATATTACTGTATTAGTCAGTTTTCCTTTAACCCTTTGCCTGCTGATCGCAAAAACTTTACCGAATTTTGCAAACAGTATGGATCTAGATCAGACGCCGCGTGACGCGGCGTCTGATCTGGATCCAAACTGTTTGACACCCGTTTTTAGGTTTCTTTATTTAAAAAAGCGTTTATCGAGATTTAACAAAATTTGCAGACGACAATTTCGAAGCAAACTACGGTATAAAACTGCAGGATAAGGGTTAAATTTGAATTTGAGAAATAAAAGCAGACGAAAAGTGTAAAAACGAAATGTCGTCATTGCAGTACATCATGCTTTAACAATTCTCTTTTAACCCTTTCATGATCAAATTATTCGGGAGATGTTTAGCCCTTCACCGCTTTATTGTCGTCTGCTTCAGTATTGTTCTCTGCAAGACACGTTTCAAAGATAGATTTAAGGTTGTATGACATAATAAATATCGATGAGAGTGTCAAACAGTTGGAATCCTGATCAGACGCCGCGTTATGCGGCGTCTGATCGGGACCCAAAATGTTTGCAAAAGCGCTTTAAGGCGTCATTGAGAGCGAAAGGATTAACTGGGAAAGGATAGAATATACCCACTGCCCAGACTTGCAGAGTTGAAAGACTCCACCAAAAGGTGACACCAGTACATTCATACATAAGCTTGAATTACTATTTTCATGTGTCGCGGTACCCTAAAACTGAACTCAATCAATCAATCAATTACCTTTAACTTCTTTGAATCCATGAATAACGCCTCGATATTGTTCTGTAAGTAAACTTACCAGTGGTTTGTTTTTGTTAACAATCGTCTGTGTATTCTCTAGAGGCTAAATAAAACAAATATATCGGTTGATTTTTTAATATAATAAATGTTTTCTCTCGATAAGAACTGATGGGGGAGTTTTTAAATAATATGTGTATGCGTAGGAGGTGTATAACAAGTTTTATTATATACCTACCAATGTTCTGCCCGAAATATTTCCGTATTTTATCGAACAAATACACCTTGACGGATTGAAAATTCCGAATTACCCATGTACCTTGTGTAATGGGCAAAGAACGTTTACTGTGTAGTCGGAAGTTCGGAACTAATTTACACACTACAGGGGCATAGAAAATAGCTCGAAACATTTATATCGTTTTTTATTTTATTATTATTATATGAGGTATATAATAAAAGGAACATTACTATACATTGCATATCTTATGCACCGGATCACTCTCGTTGTGTGTGTAAAGGCTATATCCAACTCGACCTTCGGTCTCGTTGGATATAACTTTTACACACACAACTCGAGTGATCCGGTGCATAAGATATGCAAAGTATAGTAATATTCCGTTTGTATCTGCAGGGATATAGTGTACAGTAGAGATTTGTACAGAAGAGGAAACGTTATTATTTCCCAATTTAATGCAAACAAAACGCAAAAACATTACAATTAAATGGAGAAAATGAAAACTTTTGTGTCATTTTGAAATTAACATTTAATTTAAATTTATTTCAATCTGAAGATTACAATCATGTTCAATTCAATTCAATCATTTATTGCATAAAACATACATCAGCATGCTTAGAGCAAGTATTCACAGCTTCATACCGTTACTCATGATAGTTTTTGAGAAAACATAAACATTAAAAACCAACAAACACGACGCAGGCGACTGGTTGTAGACAATAACTCGAATTTCGGAAAAACAAACTAATAAACATGATAAAAACAACCCTGAATACTTTTTCATTCGACGGGATTTAAAGCTTTGTTGCCATGTTTAACAGAAAGAACAGAACAGAGCAGATTGTTTTCACTTGCTCTCATTAAGTCCAACAAATCTCTATGTTGTGACTACTTGTACCAATTAGAAATTTAGAATAGTATCTTAGTTTGGTCGATAAGTATAAGATGTTAGTTTATGAACTACTCATCCTTATCAGAGGCTCAGTATATGATTCGTGTCCTGGGAAAATTCTTAATACATTGCAAAACGATGTAGATCAAGCTGACTCGACGTAGGATCATTGCCTACACTGTCTTACAAGTTGCGATACTATAAGGATGTAGTTTCTTATCGCACGGATGATATTAGTAACACATCATACAGTGTTCCTGCTCTACAACAGCACCCATTGGGAATAAATATTGCGTATGTTGTTCGGAGGGATTTGTTACAGGGAAGGAACAATAAAGACTAAGCTTACATTTGCAAATAGATTGAATCCAGATCAGACGCCGAGGTACTCTGCGTTTAATGTGAATTAAAGCTGTTTGTCACTCGTCTTTATATTTCTTCTGTCAAAATATCCACTTACGAGGATACAGTGGAGAATCTGTTATTCTTTCCCGTTTAAACGCAAACGTACGCAAACGCAAAGCACTAAAATGTAGAAAAGAACAACTTTTGGACAATTCTGATAATTCATCTTTATCTTGGCGGCAAACAGTTTGGAGCCTGATCAGACGCCGGGTTACCCGGCGTCTGATCTGGCTCCAAACTGTTTGCACTGCAAATAATAGTTTTAGCGTAAACGCGTTTATTGGGAAAGAATAACAGATTCTCCACTGTATGTAACTTTGAGAAAAGAGCGCAGACGACAATTTTAAGCTGACGATATGGCAGCTGTGAAAACGTTAGAAATAATGGTCTTGTTTTGGGACCGGCATTAACCATTGTTGTACAGTGGAGAATCTGTTATTCTTTCCCAATAAACGCGTTTACGCTAAAACTATTATTTGCATTGCAAACAGTTTGGAGCCAGATCAGATGCCGGGTAGCCCGGCGTCTGATCAGGCTCCAAACTGTTTGCCACCAAGATAAACGAGAATTATCAGAATTGTCCAAAAGTTGTTATTTTCTACGTTTTAGTGCTTTGCGTTTGCGTACGTTTGCGTTTAAACGGGAAAGAATAACAGATTCTCCACTGTAAGGAGGACGTCGTTGTTCGGAGAGCCTTTGAAGGGAGGGAGAACTGTAGTAAACTAACCAAGCGGTCTTCTTTAAGTACATTAACCCTTTCACTCTCAAAGACGCTTGTGCGCGTTTGCAAACAGTGTGTGTCCTGATCAGACGGCGCCTGACGCGCCGTCTGATCAGGACCCAAACTGTTTGACACTCTTATCGATATTTATTAAGTCATACAACCTTTAATCTAAATTTGTAACGAGTTTTGCAGACAACCATATTGAAGCGGCCGACAATGAAACGGTGAAAAGGTAAAAACCCGACGTAAATATTGGTAACGAAACGATTACATGTAACATTTCCTTGTAAGAACGATGTGCCTTTTAAGTATGCATAGCTAGACTAAAAGATAATAATAATATATCATTATGATGGGCGACATTTCAGCAAGAATGTTTATGACGAATTTGTGCAGAATGCAAATACAATATTGTTCCCATTCAAAGTAGGATCATAAATATCGAAACGCAATTTTGGAGAATTAAAATGTATCTATTTGCATTCTCTTAACGAAATTATTCATAGATATGCATATTTAAGTAGAAAATGAAGTGGTCGATTGGTGCGTCGTTCGCTCTTTACTTAACCCAACGCTTGCTTTTAAAGACTTAGCTAGAATCTGCAAACAGTGTAGATCCAGATCAGACGCCACAAAACGCGGCGTCGGATCTGGATACAAACTGTTTGACGCAACAGCTTTGATTTCATCAGCTTAACAGAATTTTAGATTATATTTCAAGACTGTACAAATAACACCTTTTGAACAGACTGTATTGTAGCTAGCGAACAATTCAAACAATAACTCAGTACAGTACCATACAGCCTCGCTAAATCCAGACAAATATTGTTTTTAGTTTTATTAGAAGTGTAGCATGCTTGACGTTATTCCTTACCAAAAATCGCGTTTACGCTAAAACTAGTATTTCACATGCGAACAGTTTGGAGCCAGATCAGACGCCGGGAACCCGGCGTCTAAACAAGCTCCAAACTGTTTGCCACTTAGATTAAAGTATATATTCAGTATTGCCAACAATTTGTCATTTTCTACTTTTCTTTACGATGCGTTTCTGTTTCGTTTGCGTTTAAACGGTAAAGAGTAAAGTCTTCTCCACTATACGTGTAGAATCATGGTGCGTGTCCTAAAATGCTATCCCACATACAGTGGAGAATCTGTTATTCTTTCCCGTTTAAACGCAAACGTACGCAAACGCAAAACACTAAAACGTATAAAAGAACAACTTTTAGACAATTCTGATAATTCATGTTTATCTTGGTGGCAAACAGTTAGGAGCCTGATCAGACGCCGGGTTACCCGGCGTCTGATCTGGCTCCAAACTGTTTGTATTGTAAATAATAGTTTTAGCGTAAACGCGTTTATTGGGAAAGAATAATAGATTCTCTACTGTAACATACTTTGCCAATAGTAGCCTTAAAGGCATGCAAACTGCGCAATATTTACATACGTGAAACATTGACCCGTATGTTGTCTAATGCATTTCCGTTATTCATTTTTTCAACATGCAAGGTTGTCGTATGCAGTGTTGTTATATACAGAGGGGGGATGCTATTTCCCAATAAGCGCGTCGGTGCTGAAACGATGACATTATATAACTTCGATATTTCTAGCTCGCATAAGTCCATACATGTACCCGTAAATCAAATTTGAGTTACGGATATGTTCGACCTAAGCGAGTTCAAGATATTAAAATCTCTAGAAATACGAGTTAGTCTGACTTTACAATCGTTCGTGATTTCCTGGTTCTACTGTACGTATGTCCATTGCCAACAGTTTGGCGCCATATCAGACAACAAACACCAGAAACCACGTGATCTGATTGTGTTGGTTGCCATTTTAATTTTAATCATTTTGGTTGCTGCGAAATATATGTGTCAAACTTAGCATCTCGTCAGGACCTAACCATTTTGTAAATTCTTATTTATTAAGACTTGACGATAAATTTGCTTAACCCCATTTCGTCATGCTGAACAATTAACTCATAGTGTATACCAAATGTAGTATTTCGTGCTTATATTTGAATCGTCATTTTGTTCCTTAAGGTGTGTCTGGTGTTTTTTAACATCGAACTTATTGTTTACAGAATTTCTTGCAAGCAAACAGAGAAGACGCCGCATTGCATGCGTACAGTTTGTCATAGCCCCATTTACTGCATGCTACAGTGGAGAATCTGTTATTCTTTCCCAATAAACGCGTTTACGCTAAAACTATTATTTACAATACAAACAGTTTGGAGCCAGATCAGACGCCGGGTAACCCGGCGTCTGATCAGGCTCCTAACTGTTTGCCACCAAGATAAACATGAAGTATCAGAATTGTATAAAAGTTGTTCTTTTATACGTTTTAGTGTTTTGCGTTTGCGTACGTTTGCGTTTAAACGGGAAAGAATAACAGATTCTCCACTGTAAGTACAACCGGATAACATTCACTTAAAGTATAGTCGGAAATATTAATTTAATGTTTTATATTACCATAATCAATCATTCATTTGAAGTCGTTATTTGATAAGTTTGATAATATAAATTAGTAATTTAGAATACCTTTAGGACATTGTTTCTTCAGATGCTTTACAATTATAGCTTGAGTATTATTTAATACATTTCTCTTCGTTTTCAATCATAATACATTTATAAAATCGGCACAAGGAAATATTAAACAGAATAAAAAGAACTGTGTCATTTAGGCATTACACAAATTGAACAAACTAGTAATGTCCTGACCAAACCAGGACATATTTGCGTTTTAAAGATATTACTTGATTTGGGAGGTTTTGTAGTCATATTACGCTTTCATTGTCAATAGCACTAAATACAACTTTTCAAACAGTTTGTATTCTGATTAGACACCGCGTAACGCGGCGTCTTATCAGTATCTTAACTATTTGACACTCGTTTCGAAATTTCATACTGCCTTAGATCTAACTTTTAAACGATATTACCGACAACAGTATTGAAGCAGACGACATTATGGCGGTGAATGGTGCAACCTTCTCCAGATAAATTTGGCAAAGTACGGGTTAAAAAAAGAACAGGTCTTAAAACAGGTGTTTGCTAAGTTGAGAACAATAGTATTGCAACAACTTTCAGCATATCTTGTGTTACCCGCCCAATGAGCCCTGCATACAGTGGAGAAATATAGACAATGACAACCTTTTGAACTTTCTAACTACTTTATCTGAGTGGCAAAATGCTTGGAGTCTGCAAATAGACGCTGTTGCTCCAAACAGTTTGTATTGGAAATAAGAAATTAACGTTAACGCGATTATTCGGACAGAATAACTTCTTCTCAACAGTACAGTGGAGAATCTGTTATTCTTTCCCGTTTAAACGCAAACGTACGCAAACGCAAAACACTAAAACGTAGAAAAGAACAACTTTTTGACAATTCTGATAATTCATGTTTATCTTGGTGGCAAACAGTTTGGAGCCTGATCAGACGCCGGGTTACCCGGCGTCTGATCTGGCTCCAAACTGTTTGTATTGTAAATAATAGTTTTAGCGTAAACGCGTTTATTGGGAAAGAATAACAGATTCTCCACTGTACATCTTGTTGATTAATGATAATCACGCTGAACGAATGTTTCGAACCGCGAAATGTCTCGGTGTTCAACTTTCGGGAGATCAGCTGTTATTTGGTTCCACGGCATATGAAACCAACAGCTGCTGATAAGTCATCGGATATAGATATAGAACGACTGGACATCATCTAAAACAGTGTGTATCGACCGTCAATTAAAAATTGCTGCCATTGACAAATCACAAACAATATTGACACCACGTTTCAATCGCCAACACTGATTGGATTTCAAACCTTAGAGCGTTATTAACAACTTTCCTCATATTTTCTAACAATTTGACGCAGTGTCTGATCTGGAACCAAGAGTGGCGTGAATATTTCCTTCCCAATAAAAGCGTTTCATTATAAAGCTAGTATTTCCACTGCAAATTGGCGTCTGGCCAGGCTCTAAACTCTTTGGCTCTTAGATTTAAATACATGTAAATACAAAATGTAGTTACACATTTCATAAAATTTAATCATCTTCATTTTACTGCAAAACGTCTGCATTTTAAACGGCAAATAATTAACCATTATTCACTGTAACTGTGAGATTATATTGTAGATATTTCATCAGTCAATCTTTTTTCTTTAATCGTACAGTGGAGAATCTGTTATTCTTTCCCAATAAACGCGTTTACGCTAAAACTATTATTTACAATACAAACAGTTTGGAGCCAGATCAGACGCCGGGTAACCCGGCGTCTGATCAGGCTCCAAACTGTTTGCCACCAAGATAAACATGAATTATCAGAATTGTCTAAAAGTTGTTCTTTTCTACGTTTTAGTGTTTTGCGTTTGCGTGCGTTTGCGTTTAAACGGGAAAGAATAACAGATTCTCCACTGTATTTTGAAACAATATTGCAGACCACAATATGTAAATACAGAATATATTATTGCGGTGGACGAGTTGAACAGAACATAGAATTTCACGGTGAAATTCAAATGATGTCTGCATTGACGATGTAGGAAAACACTTTTAGTCCAGAATACTGGCCTAGAGAATATTGCCTCTTTCAAAAATAACTTATACATTGTACCGTCCTGACTTGTTACGACCTAAGCTGATTAAATCACAGGCAAGTGGTGCGGATTTCATCTTCTCTAATATCGTGTGTGGCGTTAACCTTTGCTGTTTAAGTCCCGCAGTCAGAAATTAATAATCTATAAAGTGTAAAACTTATAGCTGTGTATAATATCAATATTTAGACCAATGACCTATACAAAAATAAACACAAAAATCTTATATGGCCGTTATGACGGTACTTAACTTTGGCATGCTGGGTAATCTTTTCGTCTGCAAAAATTGTCGTTTGCAACTGTTTTAAAAAAGGTTTTCTAAATTTCTTTTCACAACAGAGTCTGAGTGTGACAGATTTGATCCTGATGAGACGCCGCGAATTGTTTGCAAAAATAATCACTGTGGCACATATATCCACCCCTAGCATGCAAATATATACAGTGGAGAAAACGTTATTCTTTCCCAATAAACGCGTAAACGCTCAAACAATTATTTCTTTTGCAAACAGTTTGGAGCCAGATCAGACGCCGGATAACCCGGCGTCTGATCAGGCTCCAAACTGTTTGCCACTCAGATGAACATGAATTGTCAGAATTGTTTAAAAGTTGTATTTTTCTACGCTTTAGTGTTTTGTGTTTCGTTTGCGATTTAATGGGAAAGAATAACTTTTTCTCCACTATATATAACTTCATGTATTATATGACATTATACTAAACAGCATGCAGCAGGGGTCCTACACTTCACAAAGGCCATAGAATCGACCGATATTGTTCGTAAAGTGGAGAAAACGTTATTCTTTCCCGTTTTAACGCAAACGAAACGCAAACGCAAAACACTAAAATGTAGAAAATAACACCTTTTTGACATTTTTCAGTATTTTTTTTTTCTGAGTGGCAAACAGTTTGGAGCCTGATCAGACGCCGGGTTACCCGGCGTCTGATCTGGCTCCACACTCTTTGCAATGGAAATAATAGTTTTAGCGTAAACGCGTTTATTGGGAAAGAATAACGTTTTCTCCACTGTATAATAAATTACCATCAGCAGGTCAGTGGCAGATGTACAGTCCTGTAAACATTATGTCATTCGCGTTGTTTTATAAGTTCATTGACATTATTTCAGAATATAAATAGAAACACAGTGAAATCTCTCAGATGCAAGTACGGCCATTTAATGAGCTATTATTTGCATTGTAGGCAAAAGGTTGTTTAAAGCAAAACAAAAAAGAAAACAAAAACAACTCCTTTAAAATTGTTTGCTAAATACTTTTTCTTACTTTAGTCTGTCACCTGACTTTAATACTGTCTGTTATACTCATATACAGCATTCGTTATATAGTGATTTCACTGTATTTATTTCTGGAAATAACATTCAGCCCATTGAATTTCAAATCACGTTGGACGGAGAATGATTAGATTACATACAGTGGAGAAACTGTTATTCTTTCCCAATAAACGCGTTTACGCTAAAACTATTATTTGCAGTGCAAACAGTTTGGAGCCAGATCAGACGCCGGGTAACCCGGCGTCTGATCAGGCTCCAAACTGTTTGCTACCAAGATAAACATGAATTATCAGAATTGTCAAAAAGTTGTTCTTTTCTACGTTTTAGTGTTTTGCGTTTGCGTACGTTTGCGTTTAAACGGGAAAGAATAACAGATTCTCCACTGTATCAGTCCTTTGTCTTATATTGGTATAGTTTCTTGAAATGTTGATGATCGGACAATCACAGCACAAACTTTAGAATGTAGTGAAAACAAGCTTAAGTCATACATGTATCTGTGCACATATATTTTAAACTGTTACATGCACAACTGATGTAAAGAAACAAACTAGATACAGTGGAACATACGTTATTCCTTTACAATAAACGCGTTTACACTAATTTTTGTTCATTTCCATTGCAAACAGTTTGGAGCCAGTTCAGACGTCGAGTAACTCAGCATCAGATCAGGCTCCAAACTGTTTGCCAATAAGATTAACATGAACGTTCACAATTGTCAAAATGCTATCAGTTGCTATATTTTAATACAGTGCCTTTGCGTTTCGTTTAAACGGGAAGAAATAATGTCGTCTCCACTAAAGCAGATAGTTTCTTATTATATACTTGTTACTTAATTCCGAGAACTTAGATGCACACTAACGTTAACTCTTATGAATAAAGAATGTGCGTATGCAGATGTGTATAAGCTCAGTATATTATCGCTAAGTTAAATATAAAATGTACCGTTAATATGTAGGCTGAGATGGGATTAATCTGGACTGTGCATATTGTTATATGTATTGCTACACCTCTAACTATCTTTCAATTTAAATACGAGGTCGAATTTGTCGAAACAAAGGTGCAAACAGTCTATACCTTTAAAGAGACCCCGAAAAGTTCGACATACCATCTGAATCAACAAGTTTGACACTCTGATTGACTAACACATATAAATAAAATCTAAACGTTATGGCAGACAAAATATTTTGCAGAAGACAGACACATATATGTTCCGGGTAGCCGATTAACTAAGACGTTTATAAAGCATAAACTCGCGTTCAGGGAAAGTACTCTCCACTATACGTGGAAAGTCGTTGTGTGTGTCATACAGGTTATCCACATAACGATTCCTTAATTTGTTTTACTTTGACAAGGGCAGCCTTAAAGGCATGCTAACTGCTCAATATTTACATACGTAAAACATTGACCCGTACGTGGTCTAGTTTTATGCGTTTCCGTTACAGTAAAACCTCTCTATAACGGCCACTAAAGTGTGCTAATTTATTAGTTGTTTTTGACAGGTGACTGCTTAAAGCAGGGTGACAGTAAAACAGAAAGCTCCTGTAGGAGCTTTCTGTTTTACTGTCACCTTGCTTTAAGCTGTCACCTGTCATTTAAACAACCAATTAGTCCTCGTTTTAGTGGCCGTTATAGAGAGGTTTTACTGTATTGTGTTTCATCATGCAAGGTTGCAACAATATGCAGTTTTGTTATAATACAGTGAGGAAGATGCTAATGCCAAAATAAGCGCGTTGGTGCTGACACGATAACAGTTAACCCTTTATCCCATAGAAGCGACTTTTAGCGAATCTGATTTATTCATCCGCTGAAGAAAATAGTTCCAATTTAATAATTTAATATATATTATAGGGAAAATTTTCAATATATTCTAGCACAGGATAGCTTAAAGCAGGCTGAAAGTAAAGCAGAATGCGCCTTAAGCGCATTCTGCTTTACTTTCAACCTGCTTTAAGTAGTAACCTATTTTCAATTCTAGAAATAGGCTATCAGGTAAAGGGTTAAACTTCAATATTTCTTCTAACCCGCATAGGTCAGTTTAAAACAATAAATCCATTTGTTGAATATTTGTTGATTCCAGGTTACACTGTTTGTCCATTCCAAACAGTTTTGCGCCATATCAGACAACAAACACCTTAAACCACATGGGCTTAATGTGTTGGTTGCCATGTTAATTTTACTCCTTTTGGTTGCCGTAAAATTGATGTTAGTATCAAATTTAGCATCTTATCTGCAGCAAATAATTTGTAAATTACTATGTATTAAGACTTGATGACAATTTTTTTTTAATTGGCTAAAATTCATTTCGGCATACTGAACGCATAACTCATATAAACATAATTTAGTCCGTTATTCTCTTTATTTTTCTATATGTTTGTAAAATAATTACTTTATTGTTTACAGAAATTCTTGACAGCAAACAGAGCAGATGCCGTATAATGCACTGTCTATCTACCCCCCATTTATTGGATGTTGAGTATAACGGATAACAATCACTAAAGCTATCTTCGGAAGTATATTTTAATGTTTTATAATATCATAATCAATCTTTCATTTGAAGTCGTTTTTGAAAAAAATAAAAATAGAAATTAATTATTTAGAATACCTTAAGGACATTGTTTCTTCAGATGCAATCAAACTATATCTTTGGTATTATTTAAATATACTGTGTTTCCTCCCTACAATGACTCTTCCTACAACAATTCCCTTCTTACAACAACGCATGTCACTATTTCGCAAACAATATCATTATGTCTGACACTTTCACTGCTGCAATACCGTCTGCTTAAATTGCCGTCTGCTGTTTTTCTCAAAATTACTTATTATTGGACATTTTGGCAGAAAAAATAATGACGAGTGACAAACAGGTTGAATCCAGATCAGACGCCGCGACAATGGGCATCTGATCTGGATTCAAGCTGTGTGCTAATGTAAGCCAAGTCTTAATTGTCCCACCTACAATTACTCCTTCCGGACAATACACACATTCGTTGTCTCCTCTCTGGTGTTGTTGTATAGAGGGAGCACTGCATTTATGTTCGTTTTAAACCATAATAACAACGGTATAAGGACATTTGAAACTGAATAAGATGAATTGTGTCCTTTAGGCATTACATAAAGTGGACAGCAAAACCCCGACTAAACCAAGAAATATGATCATAGCAACACATTTAATAACATATAATTATCTTCGTTTTACTGCAATGCGTTTGCGATTAAAACGGAAACAACTAACCCATTCACCACTGTAACTGTGAGACATTAGTGTATATATTTCATCAGTCAAGGTGTTTCCTTAACTCTTTCACTGCCAACGGCGCCAAAAGGCGACTTTGAAAAAAAGTAACACGTACTTTGAAACAATATTACAGACAACAGTATAAACGCAGAAAATAACATGGCCGTAATGACGGAACTTAACTCTTTGCATGCTGGGTAATCTTTTCGTCTTCCAAAATTGTCATCTGTAACTGTTTAAAAAAACATGTTTTTCTCTACATTTCTTTTCAAAACAGGGTAGAGTGTCAAACAGATTAGATCTCATCTAGATGCAAACTGTTTGCAAAGATAATCACTGTGGCACATGTATACATATATATCCGCCGCTAACATGTAAATACATAACTACATGTATCATATGACATTATAATAAACAGTAGCATGTGTCCTTCACATCATAAAGGCCATTGAATCGACCGCTGTTATTCGTATAATAAGTCCTCCAAAGCAGGTCAGTAACAGATGCATCTTCCACAGTCCTGTAAACATATGTCATTCGCGTTGTTTCATAAATCAAAGACATGGGTTCGTTGACTTTATTTCAGAATATAAATAGAAACACAGTAAAACCTCTTTAATGCATGTACAGCCATTAAATGAGCTATAAGTTGCACTGTATGCAAGTGGGTGCTTAACCCTTTACCTGATAGAAGCGCCTTTTAGCGCATTTGATTCATTCCTCCGCAAAAGAAAATAGTTCCAATTTATATAATCATAAACATGCTCGTACAGAAATATTTTATATATCCTGAGAGATGGTAGCTTAAAGCAGGCTGAAAGTAAAGCAGAATGCGCCCTCAGGCGCATTCTGCTTTACTTTGAACCTGCTTTCAGTGGTCACCTTTTTCCAAAACTAAAAAAAGGCTATGGGGTCAAGAGCTAAAGCAAGATAAGAAGAAAGCACACAAAAAAACCACCACCTTGACATTTTTCTTACTTTAGTATGTCAGCTGACTTTAATACCGCCTGTTTGACTCATATAAGTCTTCGTAATATAGAGATTTCACTATATTTATTTCTGGAAATCAAATTCAGCCTATTAAATTTTAAATCACGTTGAACGGAGAATGATTGATCACACATCATTTCTTTTTATCATATTGATACATGTACAGTGTCTTTAGATGTTGATTATCGGTCAATCACAGCATAAAATGTAGAATGTAGAGAACACACGATTTAGTAATATAAGTACACATACATTTTTAATAGTTACAACTGATGTAAACAAACACGACACAGTGGAAATACGTTATTCTTTCACAATAAACGCGTTTACACTATTTTTTTTATTTCCATTCCTAACTGTTTGCCAATCAGATTAAAATGAACATACACAATTGTCAAAATGCTGTCATTTGCTATATTTTGTTACAATGTCTTTGTGTTTCGTTTAAACGGGAAATAATAATGTCTTCTCAACTATAGCACAGAGTTTCTTATTATATACGTGTACTTGTTTCCGAACATTTTGATGCACACTAACGTTAAATCTTAACAATAAAGAATGTGCGTATGCATAAGTGTATATGCTAAGTACAGTAGAACCTCTCTATTACGACCACTAAAAAGAAGGATAAGTGTCTGTATAAAAGACAGGTGAAAGCTTAAAGCAACGTGAAAGTGAAACAGAAAGCTCCTGTAGGAGCTTTCTGTTTCACTTTCACATTGCTTTAAGCAGTCATCTTTCTTAAACGACTAATATTTGACACAACTTAGTGGTCGTAATAGAGAGGTTCTACTGTATATTATCGCAAAGTTAAATATAAAATGTACCGTTAATAAGTAGGCTGAATGGGGTTAATCTGGTTTTCGCATATTTTTATATGTCTTGCTACACCTCTAACTATCTTTCAATTTAAACAAGAGGTCGAATTTGTCGAAACAGAGGTGCAAACAGTCTATACCTTAAAGAGTCCCCGACAAATTCAGCATATCATATGAATCTACATTGTTAGACACTCTGATTGACTTTTTGGAAGGAAAGCACAAATAAATAAAATCTAATATTTCCTGGAAACGAAATATTTTGCCGAAGAGAATTACATAGCGGGCAGCAGGTTCATCAAGACGTTTAAAAGCAGAAAGTATCTTGCAGGGAAGCACAATATGGAAACAGCTGACGCCCTGTATTACCGAAGGTCGTTGAACCAGCCTGGTCTGTGTTACAGTGGAGAATCTGTTATTCTTTCCCAAGAAACGCGTTTACGCTAAAACTATTATTTGCAGTGCAAACAGTTTGGAGCCAGATAAGACGCCGGGTAACCCGGTGTCTGATCTGGCTCCAAACTGTTTGCCACCAAGATAAACATGAATTATCAGAATTGTCCAAAAGTTGTACTTTTCTACGTTTTAGTGCTTTGCGTTTGCCTTTAAACGGGAAAGAATAACAGATTTTCCACTGTACCTTGAACGACGTTATTCTTTCCAAATAAACAATTTTGGGCTAAAACAAGTAATTTCCATTGCAAACAATTGCCAGATCAGACGTTCGATTTCTGATCACTGTTTGCTGCACTGATAGAAATAAAACCATCGAAATGTTCAAACAACTGTCTTTTCTTCAAGGTATTGCATTGCGTTCGAATTATTTAACTCGTTTATTGCCAGGTTTTATCGCTTTAACCCTTTCCACGCCGTATTATCGTCTGCACTATTTTTTTAAAGTCAGATTTCGGGCATTTGTAACAGCAGATATATTCATACGAGTGTCAAACAGTTTTGGTCCTGATTAGACGGCTCTTTACGCGGCGTCTGATCATGATCCGAACTGTTTGAAAGGTTGTTTTGGCGCCATTGGCAGTGACAGAGTTGATCGGGGAAAGAATAAATGTTCTCCTGTGCACAATATATGGACAGCTGGCGTCACGCACTGTAAAAGGTCGTTGAATCAGCCTGATCTATGTTGCACAGTTCATTGACACGAATCCCTCTGTGACATATGGAAGGCCGGTGCGCCATGCTAAATGCTAAATGCGAATTGCTATATACGAAATGCTAAATGCGAAATGCTAGTTTAATACAAAACTCTTAAAATGCTAAATGCTGATTGCGAAATGCGTTTTGCGAAATGCCATTTGCTAATTGCAAAAATGCTAAATGCGAATTGCAAAAAATGCTATTCGCAAATTCCAAAATGCCAAATGCGAAGTGCTGTACTAAGGCCAAACAAACAAAAAAAACATATGTTTTCGGTAACCCGACCGACCCTAGTTTTTCCCTCCGATCCTAAACTTTTTTTTTTCATTTTTCGAAATTAACCATTGACATATTCAACAGGCAGACAACACATTTTATTGACATATTTGACAAACATACAACACATTACAAAATATTATTAATTCCACCTATCATATATAAGCCACTACTTTGCCGGTTTGGTATCCCAATATTGGTTAACAATCATACCAGATTTCAATGTTTAAGGTTAATTTGGTTTTGGGGCCTATCAATTAAATTAATAACAATTTGAATATGATTATATAAAATACTCCATCAGAAAAGTTAAATATATCATCATTATATGATTGTGTTAAAAAAAACTAGGGTCGGTTTGGGTACCGGAAACCGAGGTATTTTTGTTTGGTCTTAGTACAGCAATTCGCAATTGGCATTAAGGATTGCGAATAGCATTTTTGCAATTCGCATTTAGCATTTTTGCAATCCGCAAATGACATTTCGCAAAACGCATTCGCAATCAGCATTTAACATTTGGCATTTTACAAATAGCATTTAGCATTAAACACCCCTAATAGAGTTTTGTACTTAAATAGCATTTCGCAATTCGCATTTAGCATTTAGCATTAAGCAATTCGCATTTAGCATTTAGCATGGCGCACCGGCCTTCCATAGTGACATGCATTATTTTCTTCTTCATGCGAGAAGACGTTATTCTTTCTCGTTCCAAATACAGTGGAACCATCCCAACCGGAACCTCTTAATACCGGAATTCTCTCTTAACCGGACAAAACCTTTGGTCCCGTTTCCAACTCTATTTTCATCCCATGAAATTATTACTTCGCATTTTTACGCCTTTGAATTATTCCTACACTTAATAAAAATATATTCATGAATGAATGTCTATATTCTAGCAGAAGATAGCTTAAGGCCGGTTGAAAGTGAAGCAGAATGCGCTTTAAGGCGCATTCTGCTTTACTTTCAACCTGGTTTAAGTGTCCGCTATCTCCAATACTAGAAATAAGCTATTGCGTAATGGATTAAAACCCCTTTTAACCGGAAACCCCTCTAAACCGGAACTTTATGTTGTCCCCACAAAGGGAGGGGTTTAACTGTACTTTACCAGCAAACGCAATGCAATAAAATCTAGACACAGATACAGTGGATAATCTGTTATTCTTTCCCAATAAACACGTTTACGCTAAAACTATTATTTGCAGTGCAAACAGTTTGGAGCCAGATCAAACGCCGGGTAACCCGGCATCTGATCAGGCTCCAAACTGTTTGCCACCAAGATTAACACGAAATATCAGAATTGTCCAAAAGTTGTGTTTTTTTTACGTTTTAGTGCTTTGCGTTTGCGTACGTTTGCGTTTAAACGGGAAAGAATAACAGATTCTCCACTGTAGTTTATTGAATATTCAGACAATATATGTTTAACTGAGTGGAAAGCGCTGGATGTCCTGGCAGCTTATCTGGTCGCAAACTGTTTGCGACGGACAAAAAGATGTAAGCATAAACGCGTTTATTTTGGGACAGAATCACGTCATCTCCATTAGCATGTAAATACATTTGCATCACGTTAAACAAAAAACGTAGAAGGCACTTCATTGGTATTTACCTGGTTAAAACGTTCCGAGATCCCTTTATACCTGCAAATACAGTAAAACCTCTTTGTTGCGACCACTAAATTGTTGTAATGTGTTGGCGTTTACGACAGGTGACAGCTTAAAGCAAGGACACATTGCTTTGACCTGTCACTTGCTATTTACACAGTCAAATAATATTCATTTTCGTAATAGAGGGATTTTACATGTATATTCACTAGGGCACGTGCCTTTATATCTTTCCTTCATCCGTAGAATAGGAAGACATAACATATACCGATTTATCTAGTATATTTCCTGTAAGAATTTAGGAAACAATACAGATTTGCAACTTTTACTTTAAACCCATACTTTATTCAAGCGTAAAAATTGCAGTATTAAATAATTACATGAATTTGATTAAATAATAAGTCGTCGTGTTTAAAAACAGATTTACCAAAATTGCCTATATTTCTTCCATTCAGGATAGAAATCTTTTATCTTGAAATCATGCACAGTTTCTTTTTGTAATCAGTGTATAAGTATGGACCGATCCACTGAGCGCAATTGGGTAAAGCAATACAGTAGAACCCCTCTATTACGACCACTAAAATGAAGGTTAATTGTCTGCAAAAAACAGGTGACAGCTTAAAGCAATGTGAAAGTGAAACAGAAAGCTCCTGCAGGAGCTTTCTGTTTTCTTTTCACATTGCTTTAAGCAGTCAACTGTCTTAAACGACTAATATTTGACACAATTTGGTGGTCGTAATAGAGAGGTTCTACTGTACACGTACGCACGACACTCAAGAACTTGACATATCGAAATTCAACTTCAGACATACGGGAACTTACTTAGGTCAATGATCGTATAATGATCAACCCGTATTCAAATCAATAACTATAGTTCAATCTCACGTCTAGAAGCTGTTACAGTGCCGAAGACATTATGCTTTCTCAAAAAACGCGTTTAATCTAAAACTAGAATTTCCAATGCAAACAGTTTGGAGCCAGATCAGACGCCGGGTAACATTTTTCTAAACTGTTTGCCACTCAGATTAAAACAGATCTTCAGCATGGTCAAAATGTAATCATTTTCTCCGTTTTAGTGAAATGCGTTTGCGTTTGGTTTTCGTCTAAACGGGAGAGAATTACGTCTTCTCCACTGTAGATATCAATGCCAAACGCCGAAAGATGGCGTGGCCGTCGGGGATCTCATTAATATGCATGACTCAATGGCTTCCAAACCAACAATACGCGCATTTTTATTCGGGCTTAAGCACCCTTTCAAACCACAAGAAATAGCATTCTGAATGAATAAATTAACTGGAAATAAATTTACCACGAGGCCACTTGAAATGTTTAATACTTGAAAGCTGACGGGGAAAAAAGTTAAATGCGACATTTATATATAATACAGAGTAATAAAAAAAAAACCGATTTCTGAGGCATGTTTAGGTCAAGATCTACCGATTAACCACAAAATATCCCAGAAATTGGTTTTTTTTAAGACATTATTTGGGATTGCTACTGTAGATGTATTATGAAATATGAGACTATGTTCACAATTCTCCCATTAGGCGTGATATTTACAAACATTTTACATCAACCCTAGCGACGAGTATATGCGTCCTGTATGAGTGTATATCTAAGTAACTGCCCGTCTGTCCCATATTTCCGTGTCCGCTTTGTAACTCAAACATACATGAATGGATTGTTTAGTTACTTAGTAGAAATGTTCGCCATATTAATAACATGTTACTGGATTAAGACACTGGTCAATATCTCAAAGGTCGAGTTTCGTTGTAAGAGTTAAAACAATGGATGATGTTGACATGTCCAGGGTCTAACACCATGATGCATGTCGTTCAAAATAATACAGAGTAACTTACGTGTGTCATGTACTAGAACCAGGTCAGTATCTAAACAAATCAATATCAGTAGCTCTGAAATCAGGGTCACAGTATTTGATCAAAGGTCATAAAGGGAATGGGTTAATCTTGTCCCGACGCTACCATCATGCCATGATGGGATTGGACAGAACTTGGCATAAATGTTCATCAAGCAAAGACAATATATCGTACAGAAGACCAAATGGACCCTACATAATTGATTTTCAAACATATTGTAACAAAATGTATTTATAGAGATAAGGGGTATAACTGATTTCCAGTTTATTCTAACCCTACCTCAAGAAAACTAGTCACATCGGGAATAATGATTGATGAAAAAAATGTTTTGTTGCATTTCTGTCTAGCTAACATAATACGCTTCCATTTAAAAACATAACATAAAACCCATTGTGATCATGCAATGACAATAGTAACTGCGTCTTATCACTAAAACAGGAGAATTTCGGGCGCTAGCGCACCAGTGCAACCTGTGCTGATATAGCTAGCATTTCCTACTTCTGCATGTTTGTTTTGACGGCAATTTCGGGCATGACAGTCATACAGTTCCATATATATATACGTTTGACACCGATCAAATATGCTTTCCTTTCGGATAATTGTAACTAACAAGAAATGCACAGGTTTTCGTCGACAGTAAAGTTCCCCGCATGGAGGTACATGTAGTATACGAAGGGCAGTCACGGTACATAAATTGGCGCCATCACATATTGAAAAGTGGCACTTCGTCTGTGCCCGGTCTATTCATACTGATTTACATCCAACGACTTTGAACTTACCTGGCAGAAAAAGACTTTCAGATAATTATGACACAATTACTTAAAAGAGACGATAATCTTGCTATACACATGACCAAGGGTTTTATGTCAGGGGTATGTGCAAATCACATGTGCAAGTGCCTCCGCAGTTACTTAGAAAAAACTGGTAAAACAGATCCCATCATACAAAGGCAAGCATCATTTTATCAAAGGATGTTAGAGTAAGACTTGTAAGTGCAGTAAGATGTGCTGTTACGATGAGATTGAAGGAAAAAGATAAGAAAACAGCGACAGTGAAACTCGAAAAAGACATTTTAAATTAGATTCACGACATATATTTAGCAATCACAAGAACTATTCCGGTTTCTGTAAGGCTCAGTGTCAGCACACAGTATGACCCCTCAGATGTTTGCACTGAAACAACTTGATTATACAACAATGAATTGTAAATTGATAATGATCAGAGGGGTCATCCTTAAAATATCAGGTAATATTCCAGATTTTTATCATCTCTACGAAATAACGATTCAATGTCAAACATGCTTCACGACATTTCACCAATTGTTTGACAGGATTGTCAGCAAGAGTAACCGGCCTATCCATAACACTACCACAAAATTAGATGGGTGTTTGATGCACACGATGACAATAATAAAAATAATAATAATTAAAGACAGTACTTCAAGATCTGCCAGGATATCCTATGGCTCAGAATAGAATCGACGCACATATTTCTTAAGACATTCTTAAATCCAAAATGTCATACTATCTTGGTAAACACTTTACTTAAATGGTTTTCTTTATATTTGTCCTCTACTATGATTTAGATGAGAGGCCATTTCCGGGCGTTGATAGAGGCCACAAAAAACATGGCATAAAGGTGAGTCAAGTTTCGATTTTGCTTTAAAACAGTATTTTTTCTGCTTTTTTCTAGAATCGGGGAATGTAGTTCCACGTAAAAATGTCCACTTGGTGAGTATTTACTGGCACTTCTGATATCTTGAATTGTCCTTTTAATCTTCGCTGCTGGGGTACTACTTAGTGGAATATATGATTTTGAATATGAATATTTGATTTGAGCGTTGCAGCTGTGTCTATGGTGAGCATATCTATGTTTCTTCTTCGCCAGGAACAGGCATTTTCTTCTAATACCACGAAACACACCCATCTGAAACGAAAGGAAAATGAAAGTGGTCTACTGCGTCTATGTTATTTTTCATGGATTGTTAGTCATTTATGTATTTGAGAAGTTGTTGAATCCCACTTGTGTACAAAAAAGTACATATTTAAAGTATACTTTCCATCTATTTGCTAATTAGAAAATTGTTCATGTTTAAATTTTCTAACAATCTTACCTCTTTATATCCGTTTCATTGCATTTAAAGTTTAATATAAGATTATACAAAGCCGTATTATTCATTGGCACCTCACTTGAAATCATGACAGGTGAAATATAGCAATTTTTGACAATATCAGTCCTAAATCTGTTCAACAGTAACCCTCCTATTAGTAGGTTGCTCGGCTCCTACCAGGCACCTCATAGCCTCGAAGGCACCTCTTTTAGAAAATTAGCCCATAATATTCAATGTTGCGTGTTCCGATTCACATAAAGTATACCAAACAGCCAATAGTGGTCGTGTGCATCTTAAATCTGCGTTAGATGCAGAATAAATTCGTGCATTGCACTTTTCTGTACATAAATGTTGGTGTTTTGACCACTTTCGGTTTGGAAATGATCTTGTAACGTTTGCGCCGAATGAAATTGGGGCTCCACATCGCAATAATGGAGCATACGATGATAACTAATATGTCAAGTGGACATTTTTACGTGGAACTACATTCCCCGATTTCTAGAAAAAAGCAGAAAAAATACTGTTTTGAAGCAAAATCGAAACTTGACTCACCTTTCTGTCATGTTTTTTGTGGCCTCTATCAACGCCCGGAAATGGCCTCTCATCTAAATCGTAGTAGCTCTAAAAGAGCTGCCTAATAAGTCGACAGGGTGTGTCATTGCAAGCTACACTTCCCAACTACTGTCTTCTATTTATGCAGGTGTACCTCAAGGTTCAATTCTCGGTCCTGTTCTTTTTCTACTCTACATTAATGATATTGTTAATGAAATACAATCGAATATCAAATTATTAGCTGATGTCACAAGTATGTATGTATGTATGTAGTTTTAAAAAAACCTGTTACATCGGCAACAAAACTAAATGAAAATATTCAGGCAATTCATTCTTGGTCCCAGTCATGGCTTGTCTCATTCAACCCCTCTAAAACTGAGTCAGTGCTGTTCTAAAACTAGCTGTCTAAGCATCAACAACCACCATTATACTTAAACAACAATCAAATTACCGTTGTATCGATGCACACACATCTTGGACTAACACTCTCTGATGATGCTCGTTGGAAATCAAATATCTCTTTCATCCTCGATAAGGCATGGACCAGGATAGGCATCATGAGATCTTTAAAATTTGTTCTTTCGAGGCCTTGTCTAGAGCAGATGTACATTTCTTTTATACGCCCTGTCTTAGAATACTTTAAAGTTGTCTTGGACAACTGTTCCGTTGAATTAAAAAATAACATTGAAGCAGTGCAGAACGAAGCAGCCAGGATTGTATCTGGTGAAAAAAGTTATGCATTCTCGTCTCACTGCTTCATGATTTAAGGTGGGATACACTGGCTAACAGAAGAAAAAACCACAAACTAGTCCTTATGTTTAAAATGATCCATTACCTTACACCCTCTTATCTTACTAACCTTATCCCACAATAACAACTAACTCGGTACACACTCAGAAATGCTCAAGATATTCCCCAACTATATACAAGAACAAGTCTTTACTCATCTTCTTTCCTTCCATCTGCTATCAAAGACTGGATCGCACTGTCTCCTCAAACTCGTACTTCTACCTCTATTGAAATGTTCAAATCCTCTCTTCAGAGGTATAAGCAAAAACACCGACACATTACTCATGTGGTACGCGCCGAGGCCAAGTCGTACATGCCTGTCTACGATTAGGTTGCAGTTCACTAAACTATGATCTTCACAGACACTCTCTCGTGGACTCACATCTATGCACTTGTGGCTCGGTAGTAAACCATTTCCTATTACACTGTAATTTGTACAGTCAGGCTCGACTAAACTTCTCTAATATTCCTTGCCGAACAACCATAAATAACATACTATACGGAAATGAACGTCTCTCCATTAAACAAAACGAAGCACGGTCTACAAAAGTACAAATGTTCATTACAGCATCGAAGCGTTTTAATAGTGACCTGAGACCACTCGATTCTGACCTGACGACCACCGCTTGCATTGTGTGCTGTTCTTTTTAATATCTATTCAACCAAACTTTACATCTTTCATATCTAATACAGTCAAGTTGTTTTTTTTAAATTGATATGTCGTTTCCTTTACCAAATTATCAACTGAAATAAATGTTTGTAACATTTTCTTATCATATTGTTCACAAATGTGCTGAATAAAACCGTTTTGTTTTATGTAAACTGAACCGTAATGCCATAATTTCTACATGTATATATCGTTAACATGGAGATGAATTTATATAAGTTATGTTTAACTTGTTTTTATATCCATGCTTATATAGCTTATTATGTTATAATATGTGTTTAATATTATATGTAAACATTCTGAAATAAATCCTGTTTAAACTAACATGTGTAAGAGACTTCATATTTTGATATTTTGCATGTGCACACAACACAAAAATCTTTTGAACTCAGTCCAAGTGTGCCATGTTCGACAAAAGTAAATTTCATTTTGTAGACAGATGGACACATAATCAGGACTGATAAAAATACACTGTTACATTTTGGATAATTATTGTCTTTTTAGACACCTATTGGATTGTATATTTTTATAAAAAAAATAAACTAGCTAACATGAATTTCTTCTTTTTAAGATATGTTATTTTTATATATTTTGTTCGTAAATATTTGCACAATATATTGATATTTGATAGTGTTAACTGGCTAATACAACAATATGATGATTGTTTTCTATTACGAATAAATTGCAAAATATGTGGGTAATAGACTTGTCTTTTTCAGACTCTTATGAGACAGTATGTCATTTTAAAAATATAAGCCAGCTAACTTTTACTTCTTTCTGATTAAAAATATTGTTTAACTTTCTGGTACTTTGCTCAGAAACATTTGCATACATGTATGTGTTAATTTGATAATGTTTCTGTGCAGCGAGTTACCTCAACCAACCACATTGTAATATGTTGATAAGTATTGTCCTTTTAGATACTCATGACAGTTAGCAAACATAAGCCAGCTATCATTAAATTATTTCCATCAAAATATATATTATTTTTATAGATTGATCTGAAATGTTTGCTGTTTGGTGATATACTTACTACAGATAGGCAAATCATTTATAACAGATGGTTAGTATACATTTGACTATACGCGAGCAAATCTAGCCAGACGTCAAGGTCGGAACAGATTAAGATGTGAGAAATTCAATACGTACTTAAGCAGGTGTCGTAGAGCACACCATAGCAGAACTAAAACCATACAGGGCTATAAGTACAATGCGGCGCCACCAACGAGATTTATTGCCGTTGGTTGTTATTTATTTTATGTTGTGTGCCGGAGAAAAGAAATCGTGTTTGCAAACAGTTTGGATCCTGATCAGACGCCGCGTAACGCGGCGTTTGATCAGGACCCAAACTGTTTGACACTCTCATCGATATTTATTAAGTCATACAACCTTAACTTTAACTTTGAAATGTGTCTTGCAGGTAACAATACTGAAGCAGACGACAACAAAGCGATAAAGGGGTAAATATTTCGCAAATGATTTGATCATGAAAGGGTTAAGATAAAAAAAAAAACAATAACTATGCTTTGTATTTCAATGCAACCTTGCTTTACTGTCACCGCTGTGTCGCCCATGCGAAAATCGAATATAAAAAATTAAAATGAGTTCACACCCTGCAAAATCTGCCGGGTTTGTCAGTAAATCGACGTCCACAGTCCGAATTCACCTCATCCAACAATGTCTATTAGGAACACCCGTCGTGGCAAACTAAATAGCCATTTGGATCTAGCTAGTAATGTCACGAACTGCAGGGACAAGCAGCAGGTCATTGGAGCTCTCCTGGATCAAGTGACCGTGGCAAAGAAGCAAAGGAAGACGAAATGGCTTGCTGCACTTTCTCAGGACTTAGATAGCCTGCAATTCCATAGCCGAGGGTGGATCAGCAAGGAACTCAGCACACTGCAACCAAAGACGCCAAGCCTTTCTTCAGAGAAGCCCTCAGACCCTAGAAGAGATGTCCGACTCGACATTAACCCAAAGTTGGAGAGGATGGTGGCTGACTTTGGTAATAATTCAGGGAGTCAGTCACCAAGTATATTCTTCAGAAGGATTAGGATACAGGACCATTATCCCCAACCACGGAGAGCATGTGAGTCCAGTAAAGCCAACTGTTAGAAGGCAACAAGCCCACCTAGTCAGGAACGTCGGTCTAGCAAGCAGTCCCCTCGCTCAGCGAGACCTGTTAACAGATCACTACCGCGCAGATCATACGTAAGATCCCGGGATGACTCCAGGGAGAGCATACCAGCCATCAAGTGCCCTCAAGTGGCCAGCAAGAAGAGTGCCAGTTGTCAGATCAAGGGGTATGGTTCCGATTTGAGCCTGTCTCATGCCTTTAGCCGACATCTGCAACTGGTTTTCCAGCCAGCCGTGTCAGGAGAGGACGTCACCAATAGACGCATTGGAGTCCTCAAGCTAGCCTCCTGTTGGCTTTCGGGACAGGGCGCATCCTTACATAAGCTTATGAACTACCTGGACGACACATGAAGTCTCATTGAGAATGCCCAAGAGACCTTCCTACTTTGCCGCAGTTCTTGGACTTCAATTTCAAAGGGATTATTTTCTGTTTATTAGGCCGCGATTATTCCCTCGGTGTGTTTTAATCTCATGTGCTGCTAAGCAACAAATGAGATTAGCCTAAATCATCTTCCTGAAATCATCATCATCCTTCATTACTCATCGGCGCTATATGACCTATTACATGCTAAACGTCTGCTTTTGGAGACGGATGTTCATGTACCGTTCTTTAACCCTCCTGGTTATCGTCGATCATCACCATCTCTCCTGAAAATGATAGCCGCTACGGTCGGGGATGTCTTGGGTATGCCATGGAAGGAGCTTCATACATCGCTGAGCGGTTGTAAATCTTCAAACAACCACTGGATACTACCTAAGATAGTTTAGAGGAGGAAACTCTGCCATTCAGCATTCCAACAAGCCAGTACTCAGTGCAAGGTGAATGGATTTGAGTGGCACATGTTGTAATTCAAGTGTGTTATAGAACCCCGTTTCATGAACAATTACAAGTTTACATTACTCAGTGGTGTGCAAAAGTTCATGGATATTAACCATTCCATGAACAATTACTAGTTTAACTTGCTCAGTGATGTGCAAAGATTAATGGATATATATCATTCTATGGACAACTACTAGTTTACATGATTCCTGTGATTTGTAATACAATGTGTAGTACAAATAGGACTACAGGACTACTACTAGTTTACATTATTCCTGTGGAATTCATTAGCCGTTTCAACTTTCAAATGGAACGGGGAGAAATGTGGTGATTGGTCCGGTTTTAAGCTCACATGAGCCTTCGGCGCTCAGGGTGAGCTATTGTGATCCCATCCGTCCGTCGTCCGTTCACATTTTCAAACAACATCTCCTCTGAAACCTCCGATCTGATTTCAACCAAACTTTGTCAGAAGCATCAGTGACACGGACGAACGAAATCTTGTTCAAAGGTTTTGGCTAGAGTTCTTCCCCTTGCTTTCAGACTAGATTTTCTAACATGACCGTATAGACAACTTTTAATGCATAAGAAAATCTTAAAAAATATTCTTCCCAGACACCAAAAAGCCCAGACCTTTGATATTTGGTATGTATGATAACCTAATGATCTTCTATCCAGTTTCTTACAATTTTGACCCTGGGGCCAAAAATGGCCCTGCCCTGGGGCTTATCAGTTTTTCTTAGGAAATCCTTTTTAAATCTTCTTCACTGAAACTATTGCCGCGATCATATATATTTGACATGTAGCTTTGCCTTATGGTCCTCTACCTAGATTGTACAAATTATCAGAGAATTGTCATTCTCAGTGTTGTTATACTTTCTGGTCCTTTGGAATCATTGATTTCAGCGCATTTACAGTTGAAGGTTGAATTCCGCTTAAGCCGGTGCTAGGGGGCGTGAGCACTGTTGCACATGTCAGTATTGCTCATGAACAGACTCAATTAAACCGAGTCTGCAATTTTCAGTATTTGCTTTGTTTTCTGTGCTTTCAAAGGATCTCCCCTTATTCAGATTTATGACCACTGGGTCAAAATTGGCCCCGCCCTGGGGCTTATCAGTTTTACATAGACTTATATAGGAAAATCTTTAAAAATCTTCTTCTCTGAAACTGTATGGCACAGATCTTTTAAATTTGACATATAGCTTTGCCTTATGGTCCTCTACCAAGATTGTGCAAAATATGACCCCCAGGCCAAAAATGGTCCCGCCCTTGGGCTTATCATAGGAAAACCTTTAAAAATCTCATTATCTGAAACTGAAAGGCCCAGATCATTTATATTTGACATGTAGCTTTGCCTGATGGTCCTCTACCAAGATTGTTCAAAATATGACCCCTTGATCAAATTTGGCCCGCCCTGGGGATTATCAGTTTTATATAGACTTATATAGGGAAACCTTTAAAAATCTTTGTATAGCTATATATATCACAAAATTGTTTTGCCCAGTCAGCTTAGGTACAATGTTCTCAGGTGAGCGACTTGTGGGCCCATGGTCCTCTTGTTAGTATATACCCTTCCCACGTATCCGCGGACCGGAACAACGTCAGCTGACATGCTCGCGGGAAATACAGCATGCGGTCCATTTAACTGTTATCGATACAGAGAACAGTCGTACAAAACCAAACTAACGAAGTGAAGCCTTTGATGGAACAACTTTAATAAACCAATCGTAAGTTGACTTAGTGTTATGAGTTAGTAATAAAACAGTTTCCCATAATTATTGTACGACAATATTGACCTGGCGTTGGTGACCTCTAATAGCATTATTTCATACTTCGATTCATTTCTAAATATATCTTCGGGACACTTCGTTAAATTGATACTGGACCTTTCCACATTGAAATGTAAATGTAAAACTTAATACGTAATAAAATCGGGGGTTGTCTCAAAATACATAAAATGATATTGGTTAAAGACTTTTTCTCAGTCCATTGAGGGACCACCAGCATATTGTTCTGGAGGTGTCAGTGTAACTGTCAAATCATGTGTAAAGACGTACAGCACAATCAGTTTACCTGGTGAGGTCCAGATTATACTCATGCTCTAGTGATTTTCAATGGTTATTTCTAACCTAACTATCAAATATATAGGTAGAGTCTCACACGAGAAGCTTCAATGGTTCTTTGCTAACGGTATGTCCACAAGACCCATGCCATTTGCAAGGAAATTGTCTGGCAAGGTGTTATGACCAAAAGGTCGTTAGGAGATGTCTTTAAAGACTTTTCCTCAGTCCATTGAGGGACCACCCCCAATTGTCTGGAGGTGTCAATGTAACTGGCAAATCATGTGCAGCACAATCTCAGTTTACCTGGTGAGGTCCAGATTATACTCATGCTCTAGTGATATTCAATGGTTATTTCTAACCAAACTATCAAATATAAAGGTAGAGTCTCACACGAGAAGCTTCAATGGTTCTTTGCTAGCGACATGTCAATAAGACCCATGATTATTGCAAGGAAATTGTCTGGCAAGGCGTTATGATCGAAAGGTCATCTAGGGATGTCTTTAAAGATATTTCCTGACCTCCTTTTGGTGATAATCTCTAGCCTGACAATTTCCTTGCAAATCTCATGATTCTTATACTTACCTGTACTACAGTAAATCATTGAGGCGTTTCATGTGAGGCCTACATCATATATTTGATAGTTTGGTTAGTAAAACCAATTTAAAAGCCCCTTGAGTGTGATTAAGGGCCCCTTTAAACACAACCTGAGATTTGTGACATTGGTTGGGCACACTTTGCTACCTTTTAACCGTTACTTTTACATCGATAGAGGACAAATGGGGGTTAGTCAATCAATGGACTGAGAAAATATCTTTAAATAAAAAAATCCCTTTACTTTGAAGCGCTCCAAACTTCTATTCATAAATTTGGCATTGACAAGACCAGACTTATTGAAATGAAAACAGCGTATGATCACATCAGCCGCAGCGTATGTGACGCGGCGTCCGATCAGGTTCTACATCATTTGTCATTGATCAGAACACTCTCAAGTTTATCATCAGTGTATAAAAATCGTGAAAATAGTCTTAAGTGGCGACGGCGACTGATTTTGGTCTACACTCTTTGCGTGTTAATAAGTCTAGTTTTGTCATGACACGAGCAAAAAAATATTCATTTTAGCAATGAACGTTCTGCAAATCTTATTCCATTTTCGCATTACTATATACACATGTACACGGCAATGAAGGTTTTCTTGCTGTATCAGATGGTAATTCATACAGGTATAAGGTGGTACGCACGAGATTTTCGTGTCGTAATGTCTATTAAAATCCCACAAGGTGTTGTAGCTGAATTTTACCTGCCCCAAAACGAAAATGATAGATATGCAGACAGAGTCTCTCTAGACCAGCCGCAACGAATCAATAAATTAGGCCTTTAAGCTATTAGCTTCGCTTCCTGCTTTACTTCAGTCTACAGAGGACGAAAACGATAATTTCCAACTGATAAGATCGGCTTTCATTTCTTTACAAAATCCACCCAGAACCTATGCTAACTGTCAGGCAGGACATGTTCTTCGAATATGACAATGCTTTCGCTGGAAGCACCTATGTCCCGACAACAACTACAGGTAAATAGACGATGTGAAAGAGAACGAAGGATAAGGAGGAATTTAACCGGATCATATGTCGGAACAGGGTCTGTGTTGAACAAGCTATTGGGGGAAATAATAAATACAGGGCTATTGGCTCAGTTTGGAGGAACAGAAGGATGCTGATTCCACTCAGTGTAAAATTTGCCACATGCTTGACAAAAAGAAGGAAAGAACTAAATGTTGTCCATTAAACCGATAAAAAGTTCATGCCCTTGTGCATTATATTACAATTAAAATAATATTGAGAAGGCCCCTCAGAAATATAGCAATTACATAGTACATTTAAGTTTACAATTACATTTAAGTTTAATGTGGAAAGGTTCACTAGAGTGCACATGGTACCCAAACCGGTAAACAACCGCAAATAGCATTGATCGGTTATCAAACTTATCGATAAGTTATTAGCTCAAGTGGTAGGGAAGGCGACTATACATTATCTTTTCGTAAATGCCAGTGGTTCGAGATCCGTGCATCACCCTTTTTTTTTTTATATTTTTCCCCAAAATAATGCTGCTTCTGTTTTCTTCTCTTTTTTCTATAATTTTCTTGCTTTCTTTTTTTGTTTTCTTTTTCTGTTTTCTTCTTTTCTTTTCTATCTAATTATTATAAAATATCATATCTACACATAATCAGTACACACCAATCTTCGTCGTCACTGCTGTCAGACGAGTCGTCTCTGAGGTATATAACCAGAGCGTCAATGTGTTCATTTACAACGTAGTCGTTGCGCTTGCACGTCTGTTTATGTCGTTCGTTGTGGTGACACACGGCTCGCCATCTGTCAACGCCGATCTGAGCAGCAGCATTTGTGGCATCTAAGATGTCGTTATATCTGTAACAAAATAATTTTTTCCAAATAAATATATATATATTGAAGCTGAATAATACTAATACTAATAATAATGATCATAATGATAACAAGAATACCGTTCCTAACGATGGATGCTCCCCACAAGGAAAACCCCAAGGTATAGCATGTTTAGTAGGTGAACACAGTATCAAGTTTCATCAACTTATGATGTAACGTTCAGGAGATATGCTTCAGACAAGAAATGAAATGTTTATGAAAAAGGATTTGGAGTTATGAAATCGTGTACTACATTCTTTTTGTCAACTCATAATCAAGTTTCATCAAGTTACAGTGCTTCAGAAAATTTTGAGTTTTTATGTAGAAAAAGGTAGATAATTCAATATTGGGAGATAGAAGTGTTATGGTTCTTTAGTACAGCACTCCCTCTTTCATCCTGTATCACTGTATCAAGTTTCATCAACTTACAATGCAATGCTCCGGACAAAATTTGATTTTTTTAAATAGAAAAAGGGAGATAATTCAAAATTGGGAGATGACAGAGTCATGGTTCTTGTGTACTGCACCTTTTTATGTCATCATCTATCACTGAATAAAGGTTCATTAGCTTACAGTGTAACAGGCAAGAGATATGCTCCAACAAAATTATTTCATTTTAGAAAAAGGGACATTATTCATTATTGGAAGATGACAGAGTTACCCTTCTTGTGTAATGCACTTCCTTTTGTCATCCTCTATCACTGTAACACCTTTCATCAACTTACGGTGTTACAGTCAAGAGATATGCTCCGGACAAAATTGATTTTTTTTATGAGAAAAAGAGAGATAATTAAAAATTGGGAGAGGAGAGAGTTACGGTTCTTATGTACTGCACTTCCTAATGTCATCCTCTATCATTGTAACATGTTTTATAAATTTAGGGTGGAATAGTCCAGAGATATGCTCCGGACAAAAGGTTCAGACAAAATTGTTTTTTTATGAGAAAAGTGGAGATTATTCAATAATGGGAGATGACAGAGTTACGGTTCTTGTGTACTGTACCTCCTTCTGTCATTCTCTATCACTGTATTAAGATTCATCAACCTACAGTGAACCATAAAAAAAGTGACGGACGGACGGACAGACAAAGCGGCGACTATATGCTCCCCCGCTAAAGCATAGGTGTTTCTCTCGAAAAAAAAGTTGTGTACCCTTACTCTATTTATATACAAGGTATACAACTCTAAAAATGGCATTGCTAGAAAATTGGAAAAAACATATTTAAACTTAACTAAAACGGGTTTTATTTTTCGTATAATACATCATATTCATAAACAATAGCCGTATACGGCCCTAAATCGCTCACATGGAATAATTGAATGAATGGTGTTTTACGGCCCATCGACACAAAAAGGTCATTTAGAGCCGGATAAATAATGACAATAAAAAAATTAATACAATATCAACTAATAGATTACGTCAATGTCAGTCCCGATCAACGGTAAATCGCTCACATGGAGCCATTGATGTAAATGTAACATATCTTGGAAAGCTGAGAAATTATGACAATATGATTGTGCCATTTGCTGATTGGATTAAACTGAGTGTCATATAGCTAAGCTCAGGGTACTGTGGTTTCAGAGAAGATTTTTTAAGTTTTTATTGAAAGAAAATCTATATTTAGCTCCTGTGACCTAGTTATTAAACAGACCAGAAAACATTAAGGTGCGTTTAATTACAATGTGTATTTGATCCCATTTTTAATAGACTGATTTCAAACAATTAATAATGATGGTAATGATAACAATACTAGGTGCAATCATTATATGCTCCCCTTTAGCGCATAGGTGGTTCTCTCGAGTTGGTAATATACATACTAGAGTCTATCTAATTATAGAACAAGGTATACAACTCGACCTTTCAAGCGATTACACCAGCTCGTCCCTGACATATCAATGAAATTAGGGATAAAACCAGCTTATTACTCATTGCACTAATTAAACGCAACAATTCGTTGAATAAACTCAAAATGACTCGAAACATTAGCATTTATTACAAGTCATTGAGAAATAAGAGCATTGTGGTCCAAAATTCAGTATACATGTATCTTTTGTCGATTGCGAAATGTACATGCAAATGAGCGATAGCACAGTGTATAAACGAACTGTATGATGACCGGGTAAAGTGACTAGATTTAACAACGAATGTTGACATTTGTGCAAAGGTCGGAACATAAACCTGTTAATTTTGGATATCTTCTTCGAACCCATGCAAGCGAATGCAAGTAATAATTACAATTATACATTTATTTTGTATCGTAGTACACTTGTAAGGGTGTAGGTAGAGAGGAAATTGTGATCTGATTGAAAATCAACACAGAGTGTCGATTTCCCTCTCAAATTTGGCAACAGTTCTTTGAAAATGCCCTTTGTTTTAATCGCATATATTACAATACGGTACTGTATGTTATCTAAATAGACCGATAAACAAAGCAACCACTTTTTGTTTATCGTAAATCGCCATTTGATTATAAATTTAGGCAAACTTCTACATGTAGACTGTATCATTTATTGCAATAATCTGCTATCATTTAAAGCGACTACCCAACAATGTGACTGTATGACATATAGCGACAAGATTCCCCTGAAATGTGTATGACATATAGCAACTAGCTATACACGATTTCGAAAAGCCTGCTTGGTGTATTATTATAGTTTCTTAAATAAAAGCTGTATCAGAGTGATACGTATATGTACGTGCAACATCTACTACGACTTATAGTGTGTTCATGCAAATTACCATTTTCGACCATATTTTCGGAAATGTGTATGACATATTGCGACTTGCTTAATATGATTTCACCAATTCTGCATACTGTATTGTTATTATTCGGACATACTGATTTTTCCCCAAATCTTCGGATTTCTGCTCTTACTTTTAAAATTTGGACCTTAAGCGTAGTTTGCGTTGAAAACATTGATATGAGTGTCAAACAGTTTAGATCCAGATCAGACGGCGCGTTATGTGTCTGATCTGGATCTGAACTATTTGTAGAGCTTTGCAGCGAAAGGGTTAATGGTACGTTTCCTAAACCGCGCTTGAAAATTTAGAAATCTAACGATTTTTTAGCAACTTATGGTAGCCCTGATTTCAGCCTAACATTTATCAATTTATGTTTCAGGTTCAATGGATAATTTCCAGTGTATCTACTGCACTTTCAGCACAGATGTATTCGACCAAGTCATACAACATTGTGTCGACATTCACGAAGACCAAAACCTAAAGATTAAAATTTTATCGATTTCGGACATTACAAACACAATAAAAACTCACTCAAAGGACTTTCGTCTTGTTCGAATTGTCCATTTCAGGTTTGAGGGAGGAAAAGCTAAACTTTATATTAACTTAATCAAGGACTTAATTATATATGTGCATACATAAATAAAATGTCAGCATCAGCTTGGGAGTTGGAAGGTAGCGGGTTTGATCGCCAGTTGAGACAAACCAGTGCCGTAATATTGCTAGGAGCAGCTCTCTTTGGGGTCTACATTTTGTGCAAATTGTCAAAAGGAGGCATTGTAAGGTAAAGGGTTGAAAAGAGATTTATTTAAACTTTGATAAACTAACAAAAGGGCGTTTTTGACGTAAAAGGATCCTAAAGTCGTCTGAAATCGTTACCGTAAGATCGCTATAATTGATACAGTATATATATATATAGTCGCTATAATCATTCAGATCACCGTGTAGTCTTATTCAATAAACAATACAGTTTCAGTTTCATCAGGGCAGTACTTTGAACGTGGATATTTTATTAAATCTCACAGCTATTGTGGTTGTACTGCTATCTAAATAAGAGTACATAATTTTCTCAAGTTTTAACGCCAGATTAGATGTCAGGATGTGTATAAACTGCATATATGACACGTTTGTAAACACGGCCTCGTGTAAACATTGCCAGGTATTTATTGATGTAATGGAAATATTTTGTTTGGAAAGCTTGATAACGGAACAATGACAGTCAGGTAAATATCTTAAATCAATGCACAATATAATGTACGTTTGATTTTCTCAGTGATCTACTTAGAAAACAAGGAAAACAGATGAAAACACCTTCCGTACATGTCAGCATGTCGCACTGAATCGACTCCTTACAATCTAGTCATTGTACAGTTCGTTTATACACTGTGGATAGGAGAGAAGTAACTTCATTGGCTGTTGCTAAGTAGCAACCTTCCGGGAAACTGGTTCCGTCGTTCCGAGCACGGCGTCGGTTAAAATAATATGCCGGGTTACAGCAAATTTTGTAAATATTGCAGACAATAAAGCTAAATAAGAAATAAACCCGTTTCTAATAGGATTATACGGCGTATTAAACTCAGATTCAGAATAAATAACTACTTATGGCGTTATGGTGCCTTTTATTTTACGCAAATGACTGTTTACCGTTTCCGATAGTTATTAGCCTCGGCGCAATGTATTAGGGGACCAATCGACCAGCCTATCAAATCGCTGTTTACATAACTCTCTTTTTCTTCCAAAATAGAAGTCAGTAGCTAAATGCAAATTCGGTAGTCATCTGTTGTTCTCTTATGTCCATTTTATATGAGTTTGAATAAAGTTTCATGGTTGGTGATTGGATTTTTTACTTTTTTTTATAAATGTAATGTAAATTATGTGTGATATCCCCTATAGCTTGTGTTTACGCAACTTTACGCGGTTGACACCCGTGAACTCTATGGACGAGCAAGGTGAGCTATTTTGATTGCGCTGTGTCCGTCGTCAACACTTTCTTTAAACGACATCTCCTCCTAAACTACTGGATGGCTTTTTACCAATCTTGGCAGGAATGATCCTTGTGTGGTCTTCTTTCAAAGTTGTTCAAATTGTTCCGGTCCGTTGCATATATAGGTCACAGGAGCTAAAAATAGATTATTTCAATAAAAAACTTAAAAAATCTTCTTGTCTGTACCAATATTGTTCAAATGGTTCAGGTCCATTGCATATCTAGGTCACATGAGCTAAAAATAGATTTTTTAATTAAAACTTAAACAAATTTCTTCTCTGAAACCACAGTACACTGAGCTTAGATACTTTGCACAACGTATCATCTACAGGTCCTCTATCAAGATTGTTCAAATTATGTCTGGGGTCAAAAATGACCCCGCCCGGGGGTCACCAATTAACATAGTTATATAGTGAAATTTTCAAACCTCTTCTTCTCTGAAACTGATGTGGCTAGAGCTTTGATATTTGGCATGGTGTAACCTCTAGGTACTGTACCAATATTGCTCAAATGGTTCAGGCCCATTGCATATCTTGGTCACATGAGCTAAAAATAGATGAACAGACTCAATTAAACCGAGTGTGCAGTTTTCAGTATTTGCTTTGTTTTCTGTGCTTTCAAAGAATCTCCCCTTATTCAGATTTTTAACGTTTCTGAAACGTTTGCAAAGGACCAGACTACAGGATCAAGATCATTTTAGACCGAACGGCGATAGTCACAGGTGTGAGCCGCAGCACAGTTGACCGCGTGAGAAAGGAAAAGAAGGAATCCGGAAAGTTTTCATCACCAAAGAAGAATGTGGAGCGTGGGCCGTACAAGTCTTTAGATGGGGTTGACCAGGCTGCAATTAGAAACAAGATAACAGAATTCTACACAGTGAAGCATCAGCTTCCGACACTGAAGACTCTCCACCAAGTTCTTAGAGCAGATATACAATTTCCTTAGAGTATTGAAAGTCTTAGAAAAATGATGCACCAACATGGTTACAAGTTGAAGAAGACAAAGGACAATCGAAAAGTGTTGGTGGAGAGACAACACGTTGTGGCTTTACGTCTGGCATTTTACGAAAGGAAAAAGGAGCTGGAGAACCTTGGGTATGAACTAGTCTACATAGATGAGACATGGGTCGACACAGCCTACACCACCAAGAAGTGCTGGCAAGGGGACAGTTCACCAGGGATCATTTCTCGAATGAATCGCGGTCAACGCATCATCGCTGTACATGCTGGAGGCAGGCATGGTTTTCAATGGTCGTAAGAAAGAGGTTATACTGTATAACATAATAAATTGTAGTTGGTTTTTGGAAATTATCCGTTCTTTACATTGCACATTTTTTAAAGATTGGTTGCGGAGACATGACGTGCCATTCAGGCCTGAAATGCTAAGAGCCAAGCTGCTGGAGCTTGCTCGAATCCACAAACCTGCGCCAATGTTTACAATTGACGAACTACTTCGAAGTCATGGCCACGAGGTGTTGAGGTTACCCACTTGTCAACCGATTTCAACGCCATCGAGATGACCTGGTGAGGGGTGAGATGATATTTTCGGTCAAATCTCATTGTTGAAAAAAAGCAAATTAGGTAATACCACCGACTTTCCTTCTTTTTTGTTTTGGCAGAGGGTATAATCTAGGTTTAAAAAACAGAAAACATTCCCTATCACTTATATTTATATAATTATACTGTGGGCAACACTAATCAAAATCCATTCAAAACTGTAGTTGCTAAGTGTGCAAACACTGTTAAAGCCTAATATATCTGAGTACATCATAAGCAGATAACTCTTGTTATCAAATGAACCTCAAATCCGACTTAGCTTCAGATATTGCTGCATAATATTCGTGTCAAGTTTCATTAATATCTTTGTAATAGTTTTCCAAGACAAACTCCGGACAAGCTTTATTAAGCTCATTTGAGTACATCAAGAACAGATAACTCTCTTAAAACAAATTGAATGAACCTCAAACTCGACTCAGCTTCAGATCTTGATGCATACATGTATAACATTTGTGTGACGTTTCATTATTATCCTTAAGACAGTTTTCCGGAAAACACCCGGACAAACGACATGTTGACGGGCGAAAGAACATACAGGGCCACGCCAAAATAAGACCACCTTTAGAGGTAGGCGTATAAAAAATCTATTCTATTGCATATATTTTAAAACAAGTTGGTGATAAAATGTTACAAAGATTTATTTCAGTTTTTTAACAAAGAAAAGAAATTGACAATACGAAAAATGAAAGACGATGAAGGTATGGATGGATGAGTTGGGTTTTAAGGCACTGCGACGCAAAATAGGTCATATAGTGCCGAATAATGATAAGGGATGATGCAATGAGATAATTATGATTTCAGAAAGATGATTTCGGCTAATCTCATTTGTTGCTAAGTAGTATATGGGACCAAAGCCACGAACCAGCATTCCCTTTAGCTCTTTGCACAGAGGATAATCACGGTCTAATAAACAGAAACAATTTTAATATTCCCTATGACTATTAAGCCAAAGAACTGCGGCAAAGTAGGAAGTTCTCTGATGGTAAAGGTTGGTTACTGAAGTGTACAGAGTATCCCACACTGCAAGCGGTCGTCTTTAAATTAAATTCGAGTGGCCTCTATTCACTACTAAAACTCGTCAATGCTGTAATGAACATTTGTACTTTTGTAGCAAGTGTTTCATTTTGTTAAAGTCCCATTGTGTTTTCAGACCTTTTTGTCTAAAATACAACAAAGGTAAATAATAATGTTTGAACATTCTTGTGGGCCAAGCCTATCTTTGAAATGTTGAAAACAGACCTATATCACCAAAAAGGGTGGTTTAAAACTGTAACAAACCGAAAGTAAAACTTCTGATATGAATAGCACTATGTTTTGTTGTGTCATGTGACATGATCGGAAGTTGTGGAGATAACAAAAATGGCGGACAACGTGACTTCAGCTTCTTGTTTGGTAAGTGTTTGAGCTTATATTATCGATCATTCAAACCGATTAAAGATACGGACAGAAGAATGTGTTCAATTATGATGAATCGTTAAACGTGTTAATCATCTGTCATTTATTTTAAGCCTTACAGACTCAAAAACTCAGTACAAATCACCAAAATGTAGTAAGAGGCGCCCAACAGGGCGAAATCATATTTGAATATGCGTAATTTCTTCTTCTTTCATTAATGTGCCGGGTCCACCCTGAACATTTCTTTCATTAATGTGCCGGGTCCACCCTGAGCAACTAGCTTGAGTACAATTTGACCGTTGCCATAGTGGGTTATTTTTAACACGGGCTTGAATGTTTAATTCTTTCCCATGTTACTAATGATCTTGTCATAGAATTTTTGCTAAATGTTTTACATGTATTTACTCACTGTGCTGACGGTCTTTTTGATTGTGAGGTTGTGGAACAGGGTTTATATTTTATGTACACTGTTCGTCTTTATAGGTGAATATAGGAGATAAGTGTGAGGTTGGGCGCCCCTAAACCCAGGTTTACCCCCCCTGTGGTTGTTAATAATTAATTAATTTATAGTTAATTATTGATTGCTACTGACCGTACCAAGGCGGGCTCCTATATTCACTTTGCTTTATGTTTGTCTTGCGTGTTGTTTTCTATTTAGTGTGTAGATGAAGGAATGTTATTGCGTGTGTGTGTGTGTGTTTGTTGTGGTATGACTGTGTGTGTGTGTTCTGCTTTAGAGGTGGGTGTATTGTTTGTGTTACGTTTCCTGCTTGAGTCTTTCGTATTTATTTGGTCATGTATTTGGTTTATCCTTTCGAATATCTGTTAGGGAGAATGGACGAGTATCTCTCCATTCCTGAAAAATAATGGAAACGAGGCCCCGAAGGGGCCGAGTCTTCATTATTTTTCAGGAATGGAGAGATACGAGTTCATTCTCCCACTTAAAATACACCTAACATGAATTTAGTATTGTTAAATAACAAATGAATTCCCGCTGGTTCCCTCAGCTAAATATTGTGTAATTACACTGTTAGTGATACTCATGCTGATGAGCATGCTTTATTCAAGAAATTCTAGCAATTATATATAACTCTCCATTCCTTAAAGAATGTCGTGTACAATGACTGTGTACAGTGCTTTAAAATCACCGTAGACAATGGCTGACCAGAACCTATCTGGCTATTCTCAGTCTGTGTTAATATGATACCGGGAAAATATTTGAAAACGTTGGATTTATTTACTAATCTGGATTTTCTTTCTTTCGAATGGGACTTATACTTGTGTTTGAGTGTATGTTTAGCAGCTTGAAAATATCTTCTTAGTAACATTAGTCAAACATCTTAGATCCGGATCCGTCGTCGACTTACCCGGCATCTGATCTGGATCTAAGGCGTTTGTTCATGTTATTATGGTCACAATTGTAAGTACGGGTTACAACCCATACCAGACACCATTTGGACAATTTATACAGTAAACTCCTTCTATCACGACTACTAAACAAAAGGCTTATTGATTGTATAAAAGCCAGGTGGGGCTTAAAGAAAGATGAAAGTAAAAGAGAAAGCTCCAAACGGTGCTTTCTATTTTTCATCAACCTTACTTTAAACAGCCACCTGCCTTAAACACACTTTTTTTAAAAAAATAACCTAGTTTAGTGGTCATAATAGAGAGGTGTAATTGTATACCAAGGCCAGTAGTGTCTCTAAAGTTATCGTCTGCTTCATTTTGAAAGCTAACCAATATCAGTTACACGTATACTTAAGGATATGGATATATTAATCAAGTGTAAACCAGTATGGATCCAAATGAGACATCGACGTATTTGGTGTCAGGGCTGGATCCAAGCTGTTTGCAAATTTATTATAATCTGATGTTAAATGATTGGATTCTGTTAAGACGCCAAATTTTTCGGCGTCTTATTACATTCCAAGCTTTTTGTAAGGGTATTCGTTTTAAGTGTCTAGTCGTTTGTAGCTGGCTGAAGGCGAATAAAATACAAGTGAAAGGTAAAGGAATATGTAAGTAAAACAGAAAGCTTCAAAATGAAATTTCTGTGTTACTTTCACTTTCCTTGAATGGATCTAGTCACCGGCCTTAGACACCAAATAGTAAACAATGAATTAGTTGTAGTAATGGGGAGGTTTTACTGTATGCACAGTTAAACCTGTCTTCAGCTACCACTAAAATCGACATACATGTATTTGGAATTTTCACTGCAGGTTGCAGCTTAATGCAGGACAAAAGTAATACAGAATGTTCATATAGGAGCCTTCTGTTTTATTTTTGTCCTGCGTTTAGCGGCAACCTCTCTTAAAAGATCACTCTGCATTTTTCGGCCAGTGGTCGCTTAGCAGTCTCTTTTTACAGTGGATAATACGTTATTCTTTCCCGTTTAAACGCACACCAATCGCAAACGCATTGCAGTAAAATGGAGAAAATTACAACTTTTTTAAAATTCTGAGTATCCGTTTTAATCTGAGTGGCAAACAGTTTGGAGCCTGATCAGACGCAGGGTTACCCGGCGTGAAATATGGCTCCAAACTAATTGCAATGGGAATACTAGTTTTAGCGTAAACGCGTTTATTTGGAAAGAATAACGCATCCTCCCCTGTATTCAGAAATGGAGCGTTCGGAACAATAAGCCTCCATTACTTTTTCCGACACAATTATGTAACTATTACACACTTGTGTAGGGAAAAGTAATGGAGACCTATTGTTCCGAACGCTCCATTCCTGAAAAATAATGGAGCGCTTTTGAATGGGATAATAGCACAGGTGTATTTTAACCATAAAGAAAGACCTGATCGGCCGTACTGAAAGGTACGGAATGTAACAATCTGAATTAATACGTCGTAGAATCCTATTAAGGCTTTTACACGACGGTGAGAAGTGACGCCAATATTATTGCCGATGATCTCAACAATGTTGATACAGATTAAAGAATGAACTTTTTATGAATGATTTATCGTACATTAGGTAGATTCTATACAAATTGACAGCATCTGGGAACTCTACTTGTTTATAATAGTGCCAACCCTATTGAAAGGGCCAGCGATTTCCAGTTGACCTATGAGACAAATTTTGTTAACACAGCACCTCCCAATCTCTAACTCTTTTGTTGCCGCTGATGCCTTGCTGAGATTAGCCTACAGTTACTATTAATTTAACTAACATTTCAACCCTGACTCAATTGGGATTCAAATATTTGATATCCTGTTTCATAGGCAGACACACTAACCCAGAAGCTATGATTAGAATAGAGTTAAGCCAAATTTTAAATATTTTGAACAGTGAATACATATTTTTTGTAACTGCAAACTTTCTGCCACTTGTAAATGTCATATACTCGTATAACATTTTTTCACATGTTCAATACATAATTTAAGCTAAGCATGAACATGAATAACTAGAACTATATAATTTAAGGTGATACATACCCACACTGTGCATATGTCATACCAAATTGTATCTGAATTGGTACACAAATATAGAAGTTTTTGCTTTACATTATATTTTTTTAGTTCACACATGGGCCATAACTTTCTAATCCTTTGGTAGACTGGAAGGAAAATTGTGTCATGAAAATTTACACTTCATTCTCAATGCATATACAAATTTGATCTGAATTGGTACCGAAATGTAGAAGTGGTTTGGATCAAAACAACTATCAGGGGTCATATCTGCATCCATCTTGGAACAACTAGCTTGATAATTATGTCACATACATGTAAACTTCATTATAAATGCATATGCAAAGTTTGATGTCAATGGGTAAAGAAATGTAGAAGTAAGTCGCATCCCAAGCTTGTATCAATTGAAAAATGGCCAATCTATGGCATTAAATATCCTCTTCACTCGTTTGTCCGGACCCCTTAGCCAAAACGGACTATAAAGGTAATCAATTTAAATGGAAACTTGGAGATACATTGAACGAATATGGAGAAAAAACAGTTTTCTAACTGAAAATAACATTTAAAGTAATCAAACAACTTGATTGTTAAACAAATACCAGTTATTCAAACTAACTTTCGGCTGTAAATGCAGCGCCGCGAATTCTTACTAGGCCGGAAGTTTGACGTCATCATCCGGGTAGCAAAGGCGCTTGTACACAACCGGGTCAAATTTATACTGCATATGAAAGTTCAATTTCCAGATACTTGCTACACGTCATAAACATTTAGAGTTATATTGGAAAATGTGTTATTCGGAATCATTTTACAAAGATACATTAAAAAAATAAGGTACGTGGTCAATTTTGGTATTCATTTTTTAAAAATATAATTTTCTTCAAAGTTTCACTAAAATTCCAAGGTTTTTTTAGCATTTTTTTTCGGCTATTTTCTGTCCGCATCTAATACCTAACCGGAACCGCTTTTTGCGATGACGTTAGCAAACCGCACGCGCCATATCAAGCGTTTTTGTGATCCTTCCGGACTCATGATAGGCTTCCGACTAGTGAGAATCGAGGATATGTCTTTCTCGGGACAACTCACATCAAAAATATGTCAAGCACATCTGCAATTCATTATTAAATGATTATGCAACAGTTAATGTCAATCAGTAAAGAAATGTAGAAGTAGTTTGTGTCACAAGCTTTGTCCCTTGCAAAAATGGCCAATCAAGGGCAGTAATTCACTCCTTCTTGGGACAAGTCACTTGAAAACAAATTCAGGCACATCTGCACTTCATTTTGAATGCATATGTGCAAAGTTTGATGTCAATCGGTAAAGAAATGTAGAAGTAAATCACGTCACAAGGTTTATTTAGTTAACAATTGCTCAATCAAGGGCAATAACTTGGTCTTTCTTAGGACAAGTCATAAGAAAAGTATGTCATTCACATCTGCTCTTCAGTATAAATGGATTAAATGCGTATGCAAAGTTTGTTGTCAATCGGGAAAGAAATGTAGAAGTTTGCGTCACAATTACAATATATGTTTTGCTGTGCCAACAGACACACTGACATCTATATCCCCTCTCAATAAACATTACACATGTATTATTGCAAAAACTACTTGCTTCTTTGTGTAATTTCGTAACAAAGGCAGTATAGCTAAGGGAATTAAATCAATTTATCATCAAAATCTTGCAACTTTGTAAGCAAGCATCAAACTTTGCAGGGGTGTGCATTGATATGTGTTCTTTCAGGAAAACCCGTTAGCCACTCAAAAAATTCAAAATGGCCGCCATATTTTCAAGATGGCTGCCACACATCACTCTAAATATACATTTTTGTACAAATCAACCTATCTGCACTCGAATACAATTTAAAGCAAGCATTATTCTAGTTGGTTTGTTGATTAGAATGTTCAAAAGACATAATTTGTTCTTCTTTGATATTTAGAGAGAAATATTGCACCTATGTATCAAACTTGTGGCAATTTTTACTTCCTACTTCACAATAAAGAGAGTCAACCTAACATGTACATGTTGCAATATAATTACAATAAAGATATTTTGCACCTTTCAAAAAGGACACCTACGTAAAAAACAACCTGATTTATTTTGAATAAGTAACATCTGCTTCGTATTTAACTATTTCGCGCAGGGGGGGGGGGGGGTATTATTGACTTATTGGTAATAGGCAGGAAGTAGACGCGTTATACATCGTAATGTATACTCTTCAATAGGGCGGCATTTTTAATTCTCTTTCTAAGTACTACACAGACATTTTATGTTGTTTCATATGCCAATATCAGTCTGTTGTTCAGTAATAGATGTGCAGCAAAGCCTTTGATAGTTTATTGAAGTCATAGATCTAATTTTCTTACCTTGTCTAGGTTGTGGGGATCAATTGGTATAGAGAAGTTTTCTGTTTATTGGACCGAAATTATCCCCTATTCTGCCAAGAGCCAAAAGGAATGCATGCCGGTGGTTTTGAAATCATGCGTGATTCTTTTAGTATTAGGAACTACAAGGCAAAACAAGTACCAGAAGATTAATATTCAAATGTCGCCCCTGCAGTCCTTATGGGAAAGATACATGTATCTCCTCCAAAATCAGAAAATCAAACCATTCAAAACTCAAAACTCGAACTACACTGTGAATTTGAGTGGCTCGAGGAGGTTTTTCTTGTTGAAACACTGGATGAACGTGCGAATGTTACCTGGGCTGGGATCATGCATCAAAAGAGAGCGGTCTCGTGTTTGAAGTCAAAATTGCATCTCTGTTCCACTGCTTCGAGAATCCTCTCAATCCGTAGCTACCATACGACATGTCATGGACAAGGTGAAGGACACTATTGCATACCTGAATCCGGATCAGGTTGTTGTCCTTACTGCAGATCAACCACTGTATGCATTGGCAAAGCAAATTCAGTGGCGGTGGCCTGAAAAATACAGCGAGGTCAAGATTGTCATGATGTTTGGGGGGAGGGTGGGAAAGGGGGGGGGGGCTAGCCATTGAAATGGCAGCACTTAGCTCTATTGAAAGTTTCTGAATGCAAGCGGATGGTTAGACGCCCTCACAAAAGCTGATATTGCTTCTTCAGGAACTGCTAGATCATTCCTATCTGTGTCAAGTGTGACACAAACCAGAAAATCTCACCAGGTTACAGCTTGCGCATTGTACAAGGTCCTCACAGATTCATACAATATGTACTGCACCGAGACTAACGACGAATCAGAAAAGCTAGCGTTAGAACAATAGTGTGACAAGCAAGTCTAAGAAAGTCCCCAGTTCAATTATTGGCATGTTGTGCTGACAATGGAGGTAACTATTCTGTCCTTCATCAGATCTTTACGCGAGACAAACTTCCACCTATACACACAAGCCTTGTCAGCACTAATACCCTACTTCCTTGCGTACAACAACACTAATTATGCACGCTGGTTACCCATACATCTCAGGGACATGCTTAGGTAAGATGTACAGCATCCAGGGTTGAATTTTATGCGGGAAACTCTGTCGTGTTTTGACGGTCAACAATGTCAATTGACCAGGCGCATGGACAAGCCAATGGAGTGATCAAAGAACATGGTTGTGCTGTTGTTGTTACCGAAGATCCGTCTGCGATTAGACGGTGGATGGTTACTGGGCCTGAGGTTTCATGCTTTGCCTCAGAGTATGAGGCACTATTTGACGACAAAGACATAATAAGTGATAGGCACCAAAAGTAATAATAATTAATTAATGAATGGTGTTTTACGGCCCATCGACACAAAAAGGTCATTTAGAGCCGAATAAATAATTACAATATCAAATTTAAAACAATATCAAATTATAGATTACGTCAATGTCAGTCCCGATCAACGGGAAAGTAAACAAAATATGGACAAAACATAATCGACATTCAAAAAATTATCTTTAAAATATATATTTTATTCAAATTTTATAATATAAATTAATCTCTTTTAAAAATTCAAGTATTTTATAAATATCAACAAACTCAAACAGTTCCCGCAGGGAATCTGCCTGAAAGAACCTATTTCTAATTAAAGTTAAATCAGCACAATCAATAAGAATGTGCTGAATTGTATAAGGTTCAAAACAAAATAAACATTCTGGTTGAACCTCACGTTTTAAAAGATATGAATGTGTAATATAAGAATGTCCAATTCTTAGTCTAGCTAAAACTACCTCATCTCGGCGAATCGACCGGCATGAGTTTAAACTTTCACCTAATACAGGTTTAATGGCATGGAGTTTGTTGTGAGTTTCCCCACTCCAAGACTCCTGCCAATTTCTTAAAATAAATTTAGTTATCTGTGGTTTAAAATCCGAATAAGGAAGATCCATATCAGATTCAGGCAATGACAGGGCATACTTAGCTTCTAAGTCTGCCCTCTCATTGCCCTTAATTCCACAATGACTAGGTACCCAACAAAATTTTACATCTTTAGAATTAGACAGTTCATGATATTTTAAAACAATATTTTTAATAAGTACATTTTTAGTAGAACCTTTACGCAATGATTGTAATACAGAAAGAGAATCCGAAAATATTATATGTTTACTATATGAATCTTCAGCAATATAATCAAGAGCTAAATCAATAGCCTTGATCTCTGCTGAAAATATAGAGGCATTGTCAGGGAGCCGAAACTTTGTAACCGTATTGTCAGTCACAAAAGCAGCAGCGACCTTCTCATCATCTTTCGAACCATCAGTATAAATTTGTTTAAAATCTTCAAATTTTGAAATGATTTCTTTAAAAAAGGACTTGAATTCAAGCGAGTTTGTTTCAGACTTCTTATGCCAAGTTAGATCAAAAATGACATTTGGTCGTTTAATAGTCCAAGGTGGTATAGATTCAACTTTGGTCTCTTCAACCAAAGACAAATCAATACCACTACTTTCAAAAGAGTTTTTCATACGTATTCCAAAGGATGGAATAACCTTTTCTTTAGATTTAAATAAACGTTTATGTTTAGGTTTAAACACATTATTATATGTTGGATTTGAACGGTTTGAAGCTAACTTTGAAGTATATTGCATTGATAGTTTTTCACGACGAGAGTAAAGAGAAGGCTCATTGGCCTCGACATATAAACTTTTAGCAGGGGATGTCCTAAAGGCACCCAAAGCTAAACGTAAACCTTGATGATGTATTGGGTCAAGCATCCGCAAGTATGATTTCCTTGCAGAGCCATAAACACAACAACCATAATCAAGTTTGGATCTAACTAAACTTCTGTATAATCTAAGCATTACAGTACGATCTGCACCCCAGTCGGTATGTGCAAGAACGCGAAGTAATTTTAAAGTTTTCTGTCATTTTGCCTTTAAATATTTTATATGAGGGATAAAAGAAAGTTTCTTGTCAAAAATGACACCGAGAAATTTCGCCTGATCCACGACTGGAATGGGGCTACCATCCAGGTGCAATTCGGGATCAGGATGAAATTTTCTAAGTTGACAGAAATGCACACAATTTGTTTTTGATCTTGAAAATTTAAAACCATTCTCAGTAGCCCCTTTTTTGAATTTTATTAATGGACAGCTGAAGTTGACGTTCAACAGTATTAATGTTTTTGGAACGGTAACAAATTAAAAAGTCATCAACATACAATGAACAATCTGTGTCATTTGTTAAACATTTAACAATATTATTAATTTTTACATTAAAAAGAGTTACTGATAAAATACTTCCTTGTGGAACACCCATTTCCTGCTTTTGCATATCAGAAAGGGTAGTTCCAACTCGGACTTGAAACTCCCTATCATTTAAAAAAATTTCAATAAAAATTGGAAGTCGACCTTTAAGGCCATTTTCATGCAGGTCTTTCATGATACCATACTTCCATGTTGTGTCATATGCTTTCTCAAGGTCAAAGAAGACAGCAACTAAGTGCTCCTTCTTGACGAAAGCTTCACGAATAAAAGATTCCAATCTAACTAAATGATCATTAGTACTTCTTTGGCTCCTGAATCCACTTTGATACTCCGTAATGAGATTGTTGGATTCAAGATACCAAACAAGTCTTGCATTAATCATGCGCTCTAAGGTTTTGCATACGCAACTCGTCAATGCTATAGGGCGATAACTATTTGGGTCTGTGTTATCCTTCCCAGGTTTTGGAACAGGGATGACTGTCGCCTGTTTCCAAAATCTGGGAAGTTTACCACTTGACCATATATGATTAAAACTATCTAAAAGTACATTCATACAATTTATAGGCAAGTGCTTTAAAAATTGATAATGAATATCATCAGGTCCAACAGCGGTATCGTGGGATTTATTAAGAGAATCATAGAGTTCTTTTTCAGTAAAAGGTAAATTGTAACTTTCGGTGTTACAAGATTTGAAATTAAGTTTTTCTTTTTCTTTAGACTTTTTGATATTTCTAAATTCAGGAGAAGACTTAGCTGATGAAGAATTTTTAGCAAAAGCATCAGCCAAGGAATTGGCAATATCTTTAACATCTGTTATTTTTTTATCATCAACATTTAAATGACCAAATGAAGATTTACCTTTACCGCTTATTTTACGTACCATATCCCATACCTTCTTTACTGATGAGCGAGAATTTAATTTAGATACATAGTTCTTCCAAGACTGCGACTTTGCAGTCTTAAAAGTACGACGAGCTTTAGCCCTAAATACTCTAAAATGGTTTAAATTGTCCTCAGTAGGACTTACTCTAAACCTTCTAAGAGCCGACTTACGTTTACGAATAGCCTCCTTACAATCATCATTATACCAAGGTTTTGGAGGTTTCTTAGGGTTTGATGAGGACTTAGGAATGCATTCTTCTGCTATTGAATATAAAATAGAGGTGAACTTTTCAATGGGGTCATCAATATCTTTAAAAATATCTGAATCTAATTTTTCTTTACACAGAATTTCAAATTTTTCCCAATTTGCCTTCTTGAGTTTCCAGCGAGGAACACATTCCTCGACTGGAGAAGCAATATTATTTAGAAATATTGGAAAGTGGTCACTACCACATTGGTCGTCACCAACTCTCCAATCATAATCCAAATAAACAGTAGGGTAAGAAACAGAAAGATCAATGCAAGTTAAAGACCCTGATGCCGGGTGAAGATAAGTTGGAGACTTATTGTTGAAGATGCACAAATCGTGCTCACCAACAAAATCCTCAACAATCTTACCCATAGCATTAGAATGATCAGAACCCCATAATGGGTTATGGCTATTAAAATCCCCTAACAAAATAAAAGGTGAGGGCAATTGTTCAATCAGAGCGTCAAGATCTTTTTTATTAACTGTGGTCCTTGGCGGAATGTAAATTGAACAAAATGTAATAGCTTTGTGAAGGGTTACACTGACAGCAACAACTTGTAAATTAGATGTGATAGATAAATGACTATGAACAACAGAGTTGTTCACAATAATGGAAGAGCCGCCAGCAGCTTTTTCACCATCATTAAAAATATGATTATAAATAGAATAATTTCTAAAGTTGATTTGATCAGTGTCCTTCAAGAAAGTTTCTTGAAGACACATGATAGCAGGATCATGTTTATTCAATAACAGAAGAATTTCATTGTAATTTGCCTTAAGTCCTCTACAATTCCATTGTATAACGCAATGTTTCATTAGTTAATAAATAAAGTGAAAATATCTAGTTAGATGGAGGTTGAATAGGAACAATCTTTTTATTCTTTTGCTTGGCAGGTGATTTAGAAGAGGGAGAGATGGATGCATGGACATCCATCTCCTCCTCCTCCAAATCAACATGCACAGGCGAATTGACCCATTCATCCATATCATCTGACCACGAAGGTGGTTGTTTCCAGCCCAACCCGTCTGCTTCCACCGTGGATAGCGGTGAAAACTTATTCTTAACAGCAATAGAGTTGTCACTGGTTTTCAACTGCTGCGATTTTGTCCGTTGCTCATCCTTTGACTGGTCAGAGCTACATTTAGATGAACCATTTTTTGATATTTTGGTTGCATCTTTATTGTTACCAGCTTGTGCACTACTTGATTTAGGTTTTTGTGTTTTAGTATTATTGGATTTTCCATTTTTCGTTTGATTTTGAAGAGAAGGTGTTGAAGATAAAGATGTGGAAGGTTTTGGTGGCAGTGAAGGTTTTGGTGATGGGGAGTTTGGAGAATTATCAGATTTATGATTTCCTAAAAGGTCGGTTTGTTCAACTGCAGATTGAAGTATTTCTTTAATTTTGTTGGCTTTTTCAGGAAAGATTGAGACGTAACGTCAAAAGCTCATGACCCACGGCGTTACACATGACGTTGAAACTTGAAACAGGGTTCTTCTCGATCTGCCAGGCTGGTGGAAATTATGTTCTATTAATCGGGGTTTTATTTTTCACTTATGACGTAAATATACAAATACTGGTGACGTCAATTATGACACCACTTTCCCCATTTAAAATCAATATTGTCTATATTGGTGCGGTTGGTTTTCCCCACGACCCCAGGTTCACCTGTCATATTCAATGTGTTTGAGGAGAGGAAAATGAAAAAGCTGTCGAGACTTTGAAGGAATAAAAGAGGAACGCAGAGTTTGGTTTGTTAACTGTAAGCAGTTGTGCACACAGTAAATGAGTCCAGCTATTTAGAGTAGGCTACAGAATATGACAATCAGTCTAGACTCAGATCAACAGATTTATGAAAATGCGGCATCTGATCAAATTATACATTGTTTACAACTCATGGGTACGCGCCATGTTTTCTGGACCCATGCAGACCAATATCAGTAGCGGCACTTTCAATGTATCGTTGTTTACACTGTTTGCTATGTTTTATAATTTGAAATTCACTCGGAAGTTGGATCTAGAGTTGTAGAGCTAGTCAATAAAACGGTTGTTATTCATAGTTTATACACGCGTTCTTTCGGATGTTTTGCTTCTGTAGAGACACGGCGATGTTCGTTTCTTTTACAAATATACCAGTTTGTTTCTTTTTCAATTTACACGGAAGTTTCTTTTTTATATCTGCAAATTTCCTTTAAATATAAACAAACACAAACAAATAAACACAACCCCGAAAAATGTTTAAACATCGTCTTATTATTCGAACGTCAAAATTACACATAAACTAGCGTCTGGGACATTTCTTAGGGACAATTTGTTTCGTAAATTACAAAATTAATAAATTGAAACGTACAATAATCTATATATCAAAATAATCACAAGAAAAAGTGTATTTTTCCTATTTTACTATTTTTTGGCTAAAACACGTTATTATTTTAATAAAGCAGCGACAGTTTTTGGAATAAGTAAATATGACGTCGTTTTCTTACTTGGGGACATTTGACTGGACAATCCATTTTACGGATTACAGAAATATCTGAAGCGCTTTTGGTAAAACGACACTATATTTCAAAACAGGACAAAAAGTGTATTTTGCCAACAAGAATTAATCAAATAGTATAAATTCTTTATATGTCAGATAATTGATCAAAAATAGTGCTTACTTCTTTTTAGGCGCATGGGACAAATTCTCTTACTTCGAATTTCCCTCCATTCTGTCTTCCATTAATGTAGATTTTTCAAACAAATGTGTGCATTATATCTGGAAATGATGTTCCGTCAACGCTGCAGGCGAAATGTGTGCAATTTCCCGCGTTTAAACGGAACACACACGTTTGTTCATAAACAACTGCGTGCAAATGTAACATGGGACATTGGATTTTTTACTGATCATTATTAGTAATGACGTCTCATTTTAATGGCATTTTGTACATTTCTTAAATATGAGCACATCATGACATTCAGCAATCTTCGACGGTCATTTTGATATACATCACTAGTATTGGTTTACATCTTAACATGCTTTGAAAGGCAAACTAAACGGTCATGTCAGCATATTTCAAAGGGGGCATGAGCTTTTCTCTACTAAAACTTTACAAGTAGTGCACGCCTTGGCTGGAGCTGGTTGGGACACAGCAGCAGAGGGAGCTGGTCGGGACACAGCAGCAGAGGAGGCTGGTCGAGACACATCAGCGTAAGATGGCGCTGATGGGCCCCCAGGTGTTCTGGACTCAACCCGTTTCCGGGCCTCCAAGAAGGTAATGTTATTCTTAACCTTTACTGCTTGAATTTCTTTCTCCTGTTTCCACTTAGCACACTCCTTAGAGTATGCGAAGTGATCCCCATTACAGTTAGCACACTGTAAAGGGTTTCCACAGGACGAAAGATCGTGTCCTTGTTGGCCACATCGACCACAGACCTTTTCCTTGTTACAACTGTCTTGATGGTGGCCAAACCTTTGACATTTAAAACATCGTAGTGGATTGGGCACAAAGGGCTCAACTCGGTAAACCGACAAGGCAGCTTTTACCGATGATGGCACAGTTGGTACATTGAATTTTAAAATGAAGGTATTGGTTTGAATTTTTTTGTTATTGCTGGTAATAATTACCCTATTTAGTTCAGTCACATGCTGACTCCCCAAATCTTCGAGCATTTCCTGCTCAGTAGCATTTCGCAGATCAAAGCTACGAATAACTCCCTTGCAGTAATTCAACGAATTATGGGGCGACACATCAACTGGTATATTACCTAGCATTTTACAGTTCAACAGGTTAAATGACTGTTGTTTCCTTGCACATTCGACCAAAATCTTGCCAGATCGCAAGATTTTGGCCTCTTTTGCTTGACCTATTAAGCCCTTTAGTGCCTTTGCCACAAAAAAAGGCGACACTTTATCAAAGGTTTTATCAGGTTTCTTGCTAGAGATAACAAGAAACCTTGACCAAATGTCCTGTATGGTTTCAGAGTCAGACTCTGAGTCTTCTTCACGAAGTCTTTTAAAACTATTGACTTCCGAGGAAGCCGAGCGAGAAGCATTAGCTGCATCCATGGCACTACCGCAGAAATTTCATAATCCATGTTCCCCACCCACCACGGAGTCCAACAAGGGGATGTCTTCGGGAAGTCTCCAGCGAAGAACACCAGGGTTACATGGAAAATATACTCAAGTAAATAGGCAAAGTCAAGCCAACGCCGTACCTCCGATGCACTACCGCTATAGGGCATCTTCTGGCCAATAGGCTAATCAATGCGAGAATCGCTGGTCAACCATACACCAATCCGCCTGATTAGCCCTAAACCACCGCCTTCAAGGACACTTGAACAGAATAGAGAGACTATTAGAATAACTTATGAAAGTACCAATAAATAGTAAGAACAAATCATTGGAAAGAGAAATGATAGTCTTATTAAAAAAAAGAAGTGTCCTTGGGCAAGACATGGTGAGCCGATTGATCAGACCGGGCTATGCCTGACCGCTCTTCTACACCCAGAATCAAGGCCAAAGCAGTGTGTTGCATCAGGGATCTGCGCTCAGAGATCCCATCTGCTCAACTACCAGGATCCCATCATCCAGGGTGCTTCGAGTCGCAACCCACGGCAAACAGGTTGCTCCTTTTCGGGGGGATCTTACCCCTCTGCAGGAGATTCAGCTGGTGTATTCTATCCCCCACCAGCAGGGGCTCCTTCGTTTGAATCGGAAGGGTAGGTGTTGAGGGTTTTGGTGGTAGTGTGGGTTTTAAAGGTGGAGAATTTTGAGAAGAAGATTTAGAAGATGAAGGTTTAGGATATGAAGGTTTGGAAGAGTTGTCTATAGTTTGAAGAACATCTTTGATTTTGGTTGCCTTTTCAGGAAAGATGGTACACAATTTTTCAACCAAGAGCTTGCAAGTAGCACACTCCTGGACAGGGGTTGGTCTAGACACAACATCAGAAGCTGGTCCAGACACAACACCAGAAGCTGTTCCAAACACAAAAGTAGAGGCTGGTCGAGAGACAGCAGCATACGATGGTGCTGGTGTGCCCGCAGCAGTAGGAGGTTTGGAAGCTTCCACCAACTTACGGGCTTCAGGAAAGGATACATTTTTAAGAACCTTTACACTCTGAATTTCCTTTTCCTGTTTCCACTGTGGACACTCTTTCGAGTATACACAGTGATCCCCTTTGCAGTTAAAACACTGCATAGGGTTTCCACAGGTCAAGGAATCGTGATTCTCCTGACCACAACGAGCACACACTTGTGTCTTCTTGGTGCATTTGTCCTTGTGATGGCCAAATCTCTGGCAGTTGAAACACCGCAGAGGATTGGGAATGAAAGGATCAACGTTTATGTTCAGATAACCGCATTTAATGGTTGGTGGAATAGTGGGGACGTTAAACTTAAGTATAAAAGTATTGGTAAGTATTTCATTACCAACCTTAATAAACTTCTTTCGTTTAATGTCCGTGACATTCTGACTGCTTAATTCTGCTAGCATTTCCTCCTGGCACCAAAAGTAAACGACGAAAACACAGACACATTCATCGAACAAGTAGGGAACATGTACAATGTAGTCAAGGAAATGAGTAATCCTTTTCAGGAAGTGAGCAAAGACTTACTCTCTTTGGACACAAAGATGATAGCCTCTGCTCTCAAAAAATGTTCCAAATGACATGGAAAGGTTTACAAAGTTCATGAATGAATTGGAAGCAGATGACACAAGTTCTATGCTCCGAAAAAGGAGTCCAAGCTCAACTTCTGTGAGCAGAGAGTTTTGAAAGATGATTGTCGTCTGTTTTAAAAACTCTTTATATCATGTCAATCAATAGAATGTGACCCCTTAGACTTTTTCAAGCATGAAAACCAGTCTTTTTCTGCTGCTCTCAGTGACAACGGATCCCTGTATGGTTGTCATAAGTCGACATTCACGACAATTCTCGAAGCCCAAGCTATCAACTCCGAGACTACACAAAATGCTACTGTCATCTTAATCGATGGTTCGGCGTTGGTGGATGCGTTGCTTCCTAGGCTGTCCAAGACCTTTGAGGATCACGCAGCACTTGAAGTGATACCTAAGATTCAGCGTTATGCCTCCCATTATAACAGAACAAACATATGTATAAGCCAAATAGTCTGTAGGTGGAAGCTATATTGAAGAGAGGGCACAGAAATAGACGTAGGGTAACACACAAGGGTAAACTCCCTCAAAAGTGGCGCAGTTTTTTAGGGACACTGACAACAAAACTGACCTGTTTAAGTATCTAGCAGATAAGATCACCGAGTCTTGTCTCCAAAACGTTGTGATTGCCTCAAAAGAGGACAGCGCAGTATGAAACCAAGACAGCCTTCCAGAAGGACTAGTTCCTTGCAATCATGAGGAAGCAGACACAAGGATGTTTGCACATGTAAGGCATTGCGGAGACCCTCCAATCAAATAGGCTGAAATGACTTGGCCATGTAGAGAGAAGCTCTAGCTGGATCTCTCAAATCAGATGCCTGAACATGAAGGCACGCTGAAAACCAATGTCATAAGAACATCATTCTGAAAGCTAGTGACACTGATGTTCTAGTGATTGCTGTGAGTACATATTCAGCTCTTAGTGAGGTTGGGCGCCCCTAAACTCAGGTTTTACCCCCCAGTGGTTGTTAATGGTTAATTTATAATTAATTATTGATTGCTGCTGTCCGTACCAAGGCGGGCTCCTATGTTCACTTTGCTTTATGTTTGTCTTGCGTTTTGTTTTCTGTTTGGTGTGTGGGTGGGTGGGTGGGATTGCGTGTGTGTGTGTGTTATGGTATGGCTGTGTGTGTGTTCTGCTTTAGAGATGGGTGTATTGTTTGTGTTGCGTTTCCTGCTTGAGTCTTCTCTCGTATTTATTTGGAGAACCTTTGGGCTGAATACGGTCAAGGGGCTAGCGTGAGATGGATCCCTATTCAAGACATTGCCGATTCAATAGGGAACAAAACATGCATACGGCATCGCCTTCTTTCACGCATTCACCGGATGTGACACTGTGTCAGCGTTCCGTGGGAAAGGTAAAAAAGCAGCATGGCAAACGTGGAATGTGTTCACAGAAAAAGGTGACGTTTTCTAAAAAAAAATGAGTAAATACCCGCTAGTTGTTACACCTGTAGACAGTGAGGCTTTAGAAAGATTTGCCATAACCATGTATGAGAGATCCAATACGGCAGTTGATATTCATGTGGCAATATTAGACATGTTTGCTCGAAAACAAACACAATATGGTGCAATTTCTCGAACGAGAGAGGCCCTTTGTCAGCACATCAAACGAGCAGCATACCAGGCAGGCTGCATGTGGGGCCAAAGTTTAGAGTGTATCATGACAATGACATATCCTGTAGAATGGGGTTGGAGAAGGCAGAACAATTTATGGCAAGTGTTTTAGACTAAGCTGGACCCCATTGCTGAAAGTTTCAAAGAGTTAACGAAGTGTGGCTGCAAAACAGACTGCTCAGGTCACTTGCAAATGTTATAGGTTTGGCCTTGCCTGTACTGATTTGTGCAGCTGCATGTGTGATAACTAATATGCGTTTACATAAATGAGATAATGTAAATGGAGACATGCGTTCCAGGAGCTGTAAATTTTAGTTGTTTATCCTCATTAAGGGTGTATCAATGTCATGACTTTGGGAACTTTTCAAAGTATAGGAAAACACTCTATGATGGTTTTGTATTGAAGAGCTATTTAAGATGAATGAAAACATAGAAAAAGTGTACATTTTGGTGAACAACAGTTGGCTCTACGGCCATGTAAAATTTACCCCACCCACTTCCTCTTATTTTGTCCTTTTCAAACAGCCCGCTTCAATAAAACCCATTTTAAATGAAAACAAATATGATAATTTGGTTTTGTGTTATTTATTTCCTATCTATGGTAGTATTTCTTCATACAAAAACTAATTTAAGAAAAAAAGGCACCAAATGTGAAATTTATAAAGCTCTTAATATCATCGGTATGGTACTATTTTGTAAGGGGCGATAACTCTTTTTACTTTAATAACTAAAAATTTTCAACACTGACCTTTCAATTTCTTTTCATATTTTGAACTGCCTTAGTATGGGCTTTCATCTGGTAGAATATAAGCAAAAGTTTAATACTAGAACTATTTCATTTTCAAACTTTTTTATTTTTTTCATAAAATAAAAAATCTAATAAAATCATGCCCTATATAAAGCATATTTTTGATATTCAAGGATCCATATTGTTCAAACCTGGTACCTGCTTTGTCTAAATTTGGTTTATATATGTGAACATACCACCATAGACATGAAATAAATAAAGAAAACCCAAATTACTATGTTTGTTTTGTTTTTAAAATAGATTTTACTGAAGCTTGCACTCTGAATGGGTAAAATGTGAAGAAAAGAATCCAAATTTGACATATCTTTTTCAAATCGCTGTAGCTCAAAAAAAAAGGACACCACCATATATTTTTTTTTTTCATTTTTTCATTCATCATAAATAGCTCTTCCAAAAAAACAATGATAGAAAAAAAGTTTAATACTTTGAAAAAATGGCTCATGACATTGATTCACCCTTAAGGAGACAAATGAAGTTTGATTGACTTGGTGACCAAATCGCTACTTGAATTTGATAATGGCGGCCATTTTGAAAATTTATCGGCCATTTTGGATGTTCTTACACATAAGATATATCAAATATATATTTCTAAACTGTATTAGCATTAATTGTGTTAAATATTGACTCAAGTAATAGTTGTTTGAAATATACCCAACCTGGAATAATAAACTGAAAGTGGAAATGCGGCCATCTTGAAAAATGGACGCCATCTTGAATTTTTTAGTGGCTAACGGTTTTTTTCAGAAGTGCATAGCCATGTGAGTGTGCAAACTAAATTTCATACTTACTTAAATATTTTCAAGATCTTAATGTATAGTTGTGTTAGATATACCAAACTTGGATGTATAAATGTAAACTGGAAACGGCGGCCATCTTGAAAATGTGCGCCATCTTGAAGTTTTAGTGGCTAACGATTTTTATCATAAGAACATATCAAACTCAGTGTTGATGCCGAATTTCAAGCTTATTTAGTGATTTTTATGCATAATTGTGAAAGATAAATCCGACGTGGGCGTATGGACTTATACCGGAAATGGCGGCCATCTTGAAAGTGGCGGCCATCTTGAATTTTCAAGTGGCTAACGGGTTTTTTCAAAAGTGCATATCCAACTGAGTGTTCATGCCAAATTTCATGCTTGCTTACAAATTTGCAAGATTATTATGCTAATTCCCTAAGCTAGTACGTTTAATACAATATATTCATTTCTTACAGTCAACAGAGTCAGATACAGAGGAGAGGGTAATCTGCACTGGTAGAGGGACACGTGGGAGACCGAGACAGAGAAGGTACTTAACCTTTCTTGCCTAAAACTCGCAGAAAATTCACTTGGAATGATGTTTCGGTAAATAACAAGTAAATTATAGTAATTACCTTATATGATAAGTATTTTAAGCTCACCTGAGCTAAAGGCGTACAAAACAATTCTTAGTAAAGTTGATCAGTCATTATCTTTTTCCTGAAATTTAGCTATAATCTCAATTATTTTTATATTGGCTGGAATTTCCTCTTTTAGGTGTTGAATTTCTCAGTGATTGGCTATCAGTCAGTTGCAAGATTATGTGCAGAATAAGTTATTTTTTTTAGACCAAACAGTTCCAAAGAAACAGTAAAGTTGATCAATCATTACGGCATTTGTTCTTCATTCATCCTGACAAGAGAGTAATTAAGAACGCAGCTAAGATTCAAAGCCGGAGAAATTATGACTTAATAATATTAAAAGTAATTTAAAGAAATAAAACGCAAAGAAATTTCCACGATACTATAAGTATAATTACTATAATTTACCAAAACATCACTATTAACTATATGAATTCATGTTAACAAAATATCAGACACTCTGCTGAACAACTTAAATCTGTAGCATATAAAACACTTCTTAGTCTGACCCTACCACCAGTATTCTCACACTAGACGAACTTGAGGCACTGCAAAAGAGAGTGACTTGTTAGACCACAAGGGTCTATGCCTGTCTATCCTCTGTAACTGACAGGCTAAATTCTTTAAAGTAGTGATGACTAGCCCTCCAATGCATTGATCAATGCCTGGTTATGTTTTAGATCATTCTGCATGCATGACCAGATTGCCACCCCTTCCAAACTATATGCATAGTTCTACTTGCTGTAGACTCGGCCTAAAGATATTCTCATTTGTATGCATATTACGTAATGTAACATAAAACAGATTACCATAAGTTTTATTTCCCCACAGAACAGTGGTCAAGAGGAATCCAATTCCTTTGCATAAAGTCACCTTGTCTGGTCCGTGTTCAGCATGGCTGTTAAACATACATTTTTAGCAATGACAAGCTTTGATATACCCCAAGTTCACAAGACAACATTTCAGATTTATTAACAGAAATCAATCAACTTTCAGAGTTGGGAGAGGTAGGGTAGGTGCAGAGAGAAGAGGCAGCAGAGGTACTTCAAGGGGAAGATGTAGAGGAAGTAGGTGCAGAAGTCATGGAAGAGGGAGAGAAATCACAGATGTAGAGAGGGTACAGAGTCGCCGAGAAGAAAGACAGAAAGCGTTGTTGGTAAGGATGTAGAATATCAGATTATTGTAAAATATAATACAAATGCATATTTAGGTTTTTAATTGTTTGTTCTTCAGTCATATCAAACTTTTAAATTAAAATAATATTGGTGTACATTTTGTTAATTACCACATAGCCTGTTTCTAGTATTGAAGATTGGTGACCTTAAAGCAGATTGGAAGTAGAGCAGAATGCGCCTTGTTGTAGATATACAAGACTGTATAAAATGGAATCGTTCTCTTCAGTGGAATAATATGAAATAAGGCATGGCCTTCAATGGGGTTTACCCACGATTGTTTTTAAAATCTGGAAACAGAATTAAAAATATACATCTGTAATATTTGTATATAGAGGCTACTCAGCCCAAATAGAAATTACCCACTTTTGTATTCTAAACTATCAGCGTCACATATATACATACTGTATTTTATTTTTGTTTTATAGAAGGTGGAATACGACATGACATCATTGTGGCTAAATAACTGGCACATTGTAGAGAAAAAAATGTCTGTAACTCTTTTGTCTGAAAACAGCATTTTTGATTTGAAATGTTTTTCATAGAAGAAAAACAATGGTGCTCATATTCAGCAGCTAGAACTTTTTCTTAAAGGAAATAAAATCACATTAGACTGTCATTCATCGCAATATTCACTGCGTTATCAAGACTAGAAAGTCTTATCAACATTTAATTAAATAGGTCAAAGGTTAAGGTCAAGATCACAGTCAAATACATATGTATAGTTGGAAAGGTCTTGACACAAGATATATATTATGAAAGGCCTAGGCTACTGGTTCAAATGTTATAACTATTTAAAGATTTTTACGAAAGTAAATGAAAGGTTGAGGTCACAAGGTCAAAGAGAGTTGTACGGTTAGAAAAGTCTTGACACAGGGAAAATAATTGCCAAATTTAAGAGGCCCAGTTGAAATAATCAAGAGTTATAGCCAAGGTTAAGGTTTTTGGTTAATTTTTTATTAAATGGGTCAACGGTCAAGGTCAAATGGTCAAAAAGGGTTGTATGGCTGGAAAGGTCTTGATTCAAGAAATATACATACGACAAATGAAAGCCCTATGCCTAATGGTTTAAATGTTATAGACATTTAAAGAATTTTACAAAAGTAGGTCAAGGTCACAAGGTCTAAAAGGTTTGTATGGTTGGAAAGGTCTTGTCACTGGGAAGATATATGCCAAGTATAAAAGGCGCATGTGCAATAATGCAAGAGATAGAGCTAAGGTTAAGGTTTTTGGCACAGACATACAGACGGACAAACAAAAAAATAAACAGACTGGACAAAAACTATTATGTTTGTTTGTTTGTCCATTAGTATATGCCCGCGATTCATAGATTCTAGGGGCATAAAAAGTATCAAATGGTCATTGCCAAGATATCTGTTCAATATATACTTTTATCTTTCGCTATGATGTGATGAAGAATCTGATATCATATCATGCATTGTCAGATCTGTCTAGTGTAGTTTACAGACAGTTTACTGACAATACCATTTTGGGAATGTTCATAATATGATAACAAAACAATTTCTTGATAGCAGTTATAAGGGTGTATCAAAGTCATAAGCGATTTTTTCAAAGTATTAAACTTTTTTTCTATCATTGTTTTTTTCGAAGAGCTGTTTATGATGAATGAAAAAATGAAAAAAATATATGGTGGTGTCCTTTTTTTTTAGCTACAGCGATTTGAAAAAGGTTTGTCAAATTTGGACTTTTTTTTCAAATTTTACCCAGAGTACAAGCTTCAGTAAAATCTATTTCAAAACAAAACAAACATGGTAATTTGGGTTTTCATTATTTATTTCATGTCTATGGTGGTATTTTCATATATAGAAACCAAATTCAGACAAAGCAGGCACCAGGTTTGAACAATATGGATCCTTAAATATCAAAATTATGCTTTTTATAGTGCATGATTTTATTAGATTTTTTTATTTTATGAAAAAGTAAAAAAAAGTTTGAAAATGAAAAAGTTCTAGTATTAAACTTTTTCTTATATTCTATTAGATGAAAGCCCATGCTAAGGCAGTTCAAAATATGAAAAGAAATTGAAAGGTCAGTGTTAAAAAAGAGCTATCTCCCCTTACAAAATTTACAAAAAAGTACCATATCCATGATATTTAGAGCTTTATAAATTTCACATTTGGTGCCTGTTTTCTCTTTAATTAGTTTTTGTATGAAGAATAATACTACCATAGACAGGAAATAAATAACACAAAACCAAATTATCATATTTGTTTTCATTTGAAATGGATTTTATTGAAGCGGGTTTTTTGAAAAGGACAAAATAAGAAGAAGTGGGTAGGGTAAATTTTACATGACCGTAGAGCGAAATGTTGTTCACCAAAATGTACACTTTTTCTAATCTTTCATTCATCTTAAATAGCTCTTCAATACAAAATCATCCTAGAGTGTTTTCATATACATTGTACTTTGAAATTTTCCCAAATTCATGACATTGATACACCCTTAAGTGTCCTTTGTCTCACTTCCTTTACTTTATCCTCCTTGATCCACTTGTCTCATTATTATTTGTTAAACTGATGTCATCACTTTTATCCTTTTTTGTCATTCATCCAATTATTTTGTCCTCTGTGGGTATTGTTGAATTCATTTCTCTTTGGGTGGAATCATCCAAGCAGAAACACACAGCAAAGAACTCATCATAGTGATACTTACATAATGAGTTACTAAATGCATGCTTCTGAAAGGATAGGCCTTCTCTGTTGTCCAATTACACAAAAAGCATCAGAGAGAAGAGGCAGCAGAGGTACTTCAAGGGGAAGATGTAGAGGAAGTAGGTGCAGAAGTCATGGAAGAGGGAGAGCAATCACAGATGTAGAGAGGGCACAGAGTCGCCGAGAAGAAAGACAGAAAGCGTTGTTGGTAAGGATGTAGAATATCAGATTATTGTAAAATACAATACAAATGCATATTTAGGTTTTTAATTGTTTGTTCTTCAGTCATATCAAACTTTTAAATTAAAATAATATTGGTGTACATTTTGTTAATTACCACATAGCCTGTTTCTAGTATTGAAGATTGGTGACCTTAAAGCAGATTGGAAGTAGAGCAGAATGCGCCTTGTTGTAGATATACGATACTGTATAAAATGGAATCGTTCTCTTCAGTGGAATAATAATTTAAAGGCACATTTATGGGTATTGGGTTAAATTGGCATAGACCAGGGTGATGCAAACTGCTCTAACTCTTTGCCTCATAATATTGACCCCAGAGACCTTCCTACTTTGACGTAGTTCTGGGGCTTAATTGTCGGAGGGAATTGTTTCTGTTTATTAGACAGAGATTGTTCCCTCTGACAAGAACTAAAAGGAAGGAAGCCCTTGTTGGTAGGGGATATAATTCACCAGCTGCATCTCCTGCAGAGGGGTAAGACCCCCCCCCCCCGAAAAGGAGCAACCTGTTTGCCGTGGGTTGCGACTCGAAGCACCCTGGATGATGGGATCCTGGTAGTTGAGCAGATGGGATCTCTGAGCGCAGATCCCTGATGCAACACTTTGGCCTCGATACTGGGTGTAGAAGAGCGGTCGGGCATAGCCCAGTCTGATCAATCGGCTTACCATGTCTTGCCCAAGAACACTTAAAATTTCAAACAGGTTACTATTGTTCTTAACAACGACTTATTCCTGCATTATATTTATTTATACATTAGTTTGTTTTGATAGCACCTTCCAGTAGTGAGATGTTCTTGAAGGCGGTGGTTTAGGGCTAGTCAGGTAGATTTGTGTATGATTGACCAACAATTCTCGCGTTGATTAACCTATTGGCCAGAAGATACCCTATTTAGCGGTAGTGTATCGGAGGTACGGCGCTGGCTCGACCTTGCATTTTATCTGAGTATATCATCTATGTAGCTCTGATGTTCTTTCGCTGGAGATATCCCGAAGACATCCCCTTGTTGGACTCAGAGGTGGGTGGAAAACATAGGTGACGAATTTCTGCGGTAATGCCATGGCTAACCAAAACCATAATCGCTCTAATGCAAAGCCAAACTCTCTCAAAAGGTCAAGTAACGACTCCGAGTCATCGGGGTCTGACCGTGAAAACACCAACAACTCCAAAATGACCAATCATTGGCCTAGATTCTTGGTAATTTGTCCGGTAAATGATGACCAATCTCTGGCAAAGTTGTCACCCTTTGCAATTGCGAAAGCTCCGCAGGGATCGGCAGGTGAGTAAAAAGATGTCAAAGTTTTACGATCAGGTAAGAATTTGGTGGAATGTGTCAAGAAAAGTCAATCTGATAATTTACTCAAAAGTAACAATTTTGCTGGTATCTCTATTCAGGTCTCTCCTCATCAGTCTTTGAACTTTTGCAAAGGCGTGGTGAAGAGCTATGGTCTTCGCCGCACTACTCAGGAGGAAATGCTAGCAGAGTTGAGTAGTCAGAACGTCACGGAAGTTAAACGGAAGAAGTTTGTTACAGATGGTAATGAAATACTTACCAATACTTTTATACTTAAGTTTAACGTCCCCACTATTCCACCAACCATTAAATGCGGTTATCTTAACATTAACGTTGATCCTTTCATTCTCAATCCTCTGCGGTGTTTCAACTGCCAGAGATTTGGCCATCACAAGGACAAATGCAACAAGAAGACACCAGTATGTGCTCGTTGTGGTCAGAAGAATCACGATTCCTTGACCTGTGAAAACCCTGTGCAGTGCTTTAACTGCAAAGGGGATCACTATGTACACTCGAAAGAGTGTCCACAGTGGAAACAGGAAAAGGAAATTCAGAATATAAAGGTTCTGAAAAATGTATCCTTTCCTGAAGCCCGTAAGTTGGTAGAAGCTTCAACACCTTCTACTGCTGCGGGCACATCAGCGCCATCATATGCTGCTGTCTCTCGACCAGCCTCTGCGTTTGTGTTTGGACCAGCTTCTGGTGTTGTGTCTGGACAAGCCTCTGATGTTGTGTCTAGACCAACCCCTGTCTAGGAGTGTGCTACTTGCAAGCTCTTGGTTGAAAAATTGTGTACCATCTTTCCTGAAAAGGCAACTAAAATCAAAGATGTTCTTCAAGCTCTTTCAGACAACTCTTCTAAATCTTCATCTCCTAAACCTATATGTTCTAAATCTTTATCTCAAAATTCTCCACCTTTAAAACCTTCACTTCCAGAGACCTTCCTACTTTGCTGTAGTTCTGGGGCTTAATTGTCAAAGGGAACTGTTTCTGTTTATTAGACCGAGATTATTCCCTCTGCCAAGAACTAAAAGGAAGGCAGGTGGGTGGTTTTGATCCCATGCGCTGCTGGGCAACGAATGAGATTAGCCGAAACCATCTTCCTGAAATCATCATCATTTCATCACCCCTCATCAATCATCGGCGCTATATGACCTATTTTGTGTCGCAGTGCCGTAAAACCCAACTCATCATTTAAAACCTTCACTACCACCAAAACCCTCAACATCTACCCTTCTGATTCAAACGAAGGATGGTAAACAATCTAAACTCAAGTCACAAAACTCAAGTAGCACACAGGAAAACAAAGGTAACACAAAATCACCGAAAAAGAAATCTACCCAGTCAAAAGGGCAGCGATCGGGAGCTGATGTCGATACTCCCATCGCTTTAAACAACAAATACTCTGCACTTCACTCTGTTGAAGATGCAGATGATTTTTAGTCAGGCTGGGCGCGTCCACCATCGTGGTCGGACGATCTCGGTCAATGGGGAAATGAGCCTGCCAAGATGCCTAAATGTGGCAACTTGGAGAAAGAGTCGATGGATGCGCCCCTTCCTCAGCATCTCCCATTAAGAAACCTAAGGACAAAAAGATTGTCCCAATATATCCTCCATCTAACTTAATGATCTTAATAACTCTTTAATCATTAATCAATAATGAAAAATTGCGTTATACAATGGAATTGTAGAGGACTTAAGGCAAATTACAATGAAATTCTTCCTTCTGTTATTGAATAACAATGACCCTGCGATCATGTGTCTGTAAGAAACTTTCGTGAATGACACTGATCAAATCAACTTTAGAAGTTATTCGATTTATAAACATATTTTTAATGATGGTGAAAGAGCTGCTGGCGGATCTTCCATTATTGTGAACAACTCTGTTGGTCATAGTCATTTATCTATCAAATCTAATTTACAAGTTGTTGCTGTCAGTGTAACCCTTCACAAAGCTATTACATTTTCTCGCTGGAAACTCAAGAAGGCAAATTGGGAAAAGTTTGAAATTCTGTGTAAGGAAAATTAGATTCAGATATATTTAAAGATATTGATGACCCCATTGAAAAGTTCACCTCTATTTTATATTCAATAGCAGACGAGTGCATTCCTAAGTCCTCATCAAAACCTAAGAAACCTGCAAAACCTTGGTATAATGATGACTGTAAGGAGGCTATTCGTAAACGTAAGTCGGCTCTTAGAAGGTTTAGAGTTAGTCCTACTGAGGACAATTTAAACCATTTTAGAGTATTTAGGGCTAAAAGCTCGTCGTACTTTTAAGACTGCAAAGTCGCAGTCTTGGAAGAACTATGTATCTAAATTAAATTCTCGCTCATCAGTAAAGAAGGTTTGGGATATGGTACGTAAAATATGGTACGTAAAATAAGCGGTAAAGGTAAATCTTCATTCGGACATTTAAATGTTGATGATAAAAAAATAACAGATGTTAAAGATATTGCCAATTACTTAGCTGATGCTTCTGCTAAACTCTTCATCAGCTAAGTCTACTCCTGAATTTAGGAATATCAAAAAGTCTAAAGAAAAAATAAAACTTAATTTTAAATCTTGCAACACCGAAATTTAAAATTTACCTTTTACTGAAAAAGAACTCTATGCTTCTCTTAATAAATATTACCGTCAATTTACGATACAGCTGTTGGACCTGATGATATTCATTATCAATTATTCTAACACGACTCGAAACCTACGGCATATAGACAAAGAATACCCAGAAACGTATATTACGCCGCGATAATGAACTGCACGCGCGGCGTTTCCATCCGCTGTTCCATTTGCCCCATACGCTTTATACATAAATAGTATTTTTATAATAAAAGTCGCGTTAGAATTAAGATTTGATATTTCTTAATTCTAACACGACTCGAAACCTACGGCATACAGACAAAAAATACCGAGAAACGTATATAACGCCGCGATAATGAACTGCACGCGCTACGTTTCCATACGCTGTTCCATTTGCCCCTTACGCGTAAAACATAAACAGTATTTTTATAATAAAAGTCGCGTTAGAATTAAAATAACAAATTCGTAGGTGTTCATTACCGTGCATTAGATCACAGTAAGTCGTTGAGATGTGGGTAATTAGATCACTCGGCCTAAAGGCCTCGTGATCTAATGACTCCACATCTCAACTCCTAACTGTGATCTAATGCACGGTAATGAACACCTACGAATTTGTTATTTCTTAAGTAAAAAGCACTTGCCTATAAATTGTATGAATGTTCTTTTAGATATTTTCAACCATATATGGTCAAGTGGTAAACTTCCCAGATTTTGGAAACAGGCGACAGTCATCCCTGTTCCAAAACCTGGGAAGGATAACACATATCCAAATAGTTATCGCCCTATAGCCTTGACGAGTTGCGTATGCAAAACCTTAGAGCGCATGATTAATGCAAGACTTGTTTGGTATCTTGAATCCAACAATCTCATTACGGAGTATCAAAGTGGATTCAGGAGCCAAAGAAGTACTAATGATCATTTAGTCAGATTGGAATCTTTTATTCGTGAAGCTTTCGTTAAGAAGGAGCACTTAGTTGCTGTTTTCTTTGACCTTGAGAAAGCATATGCCACAACATGGAAGAATGGTATCATGAAAGACCTGCATGCAAACGGCCTTATTTAAAGCGACTCGCAACCGGATGGTGAACTTGTCAAAATAAAATAAAATACTCAAATAAAAGCAAATTTGTGGCATTATTTGGCTTCTGACATTAAAAAAATATGATCAGTCCAAAAAAGTCTCAAGAATCGTCACCGAATCTTAGGTGTTTTTTTTTTAATATATTCCATCGTTTTTCAATAGCGTCAGCTGACGGTTTTGCTGTTGTTGTTGCTTCTCTACACGGGCTCTGACATAAACCGGAGCCGAGTAATGTAGTATTAAGCGCTACCAGTGAAGTACGTTAATTCGCTACCATATATAGAGAGCGTCCGTGGTCGAGGCGGTAAAAGCGTGTGCTCATTTTTCTTGTTTGTCTCCGCAATGGAGGCTCACGGGTTCGAATCCCACCAGAGCTTCTTCTTTTTTTTTTTGAAATGCATTTTTGAACAGAATTTATTATCCTAAACTAAATCTTACCCATTTATATAATCATTTGACATATATTTACAAATTACCATTTTTAATGCTAAATCCGGTTTCGAGCCTCTTTAAAGGCCGATTTCCAATTTTTATTGATTTTTTTTTAAATGATAGGGATTTTCAAGTCCGAGTTGGAACTACCCTTTCTGATATGCAAAAGCAGGAAATTGGTGTTCCACAAGGAAGCATTTTATCAGTAACTCTGTTTAATGTTAAAATTAATAATATTGTTAAATGTTTAACAAATGACACAGATTGTTCATTGTATGTTGATGACTTTTTAATTTGTTACCGGTCCAAAAACATTAATACTGTTGAACGTCAACTTCAACTGTCCATTAATAAAATTCAAAAATTTTCTACTGAGAATGGTTTTTAATTTTCAAGATCAAAAACAAATTGTGTCAACTGAGACAATTTCATCCTGATCCCGAATTGCACCTGGATGGTAGCCCCATTCCAATCGTGGATCAGGCGAAATTTCTCGGCGTCATTTTTGACAAGAAACTTTCTTTTATCCCTCATATTAAATATTTAAAGGCAAAATGCCAGAAAACTTTAAAATTACTTCGCGTTCTTGCACATACCGACTGGGTGCAGATCGTACTGTAATGCTTAGATTATACAGAAGTTTAGTTAGATCCAAACTTGATTATGGATGTTGTGTTGATGGCTCTGCAAGGAAATCATACTTGCGGATGCTTGACCCAATACATCATCAAGGTTTACGTTTAGCATTGGGTGCCTTGAGGACTTCCCCTGCTAAAAGTTTATATTTCGAGGCCAATGAACCTTCTCTTTACTCTAGTCGTGAAAAACTATCCATGCAGTATACTTCAAAGTTAGCTTCAAACCGTTCAAATCCAACATACAATAATGTGTTTAAACCTAAACATAAACGTATATTTAAATCTAAAGAAAAGGTTATTCCATCCTTTGGAATACGTATGAAAAACTCTTTTGAAAGCAGTTGTATAGATTTGTCTTTGGTTGAAGAGACCAAAGTCGAATCTATACCACCTTGGACTATTAAACGACCAAATGTCATTTTTGATCTAACATGGCATAAGAAGTCTGAAACAAACTCGCTTGAATTCAAGTCCTTTTTTAATGAAATCATTTCAAAATTTGAAAACAAAATTTATACTGATGGTTCGAAAGATGATGAGAAGGTCGCTGCTGCTTTTGTGACTTGACACTACGGATACAAAGTTTCGGCTCCCTGACAATGCCTCTATATTTTCAGCAGAGATTAAGGCTATTGACTTAGCTCTTGATTATATTGCTGGAGAATCATATAGTAAACATATAATCTTTTCGGATTCTCTATCTGTTTTACAATCATTGAGTAAAGGTTCTGCTAAAAATGTACTTATTAAAAATATTATTTTAAAAACTCATGAACTGTCTAATTCTAAAGATGTAAAATTGTGTTGGGTACCTAGTCATTGTGGAATTAAGGGCAATGAGAGGGCAGACTGGGAAGCTAAGTCTGCTCTGTCATTGCCTGACTCTGATATGGATCTTCCTTATTTGGATTTCAAACCACAGATTACTAAAATATTTTTAAGAAATTGGTAGGAGTTTTGGAGTGGGGAAACTCACAACAAACTTCATGCCATTAAACCTGTGTTAGGTGAAAGTTTGAACTCATGCCGGTCGATTCGCCGGGATGAAGTAGTTTTAGCTAGATTAATAATTGGACATTAAATAATAATAATAATAATAATAATAATAATAATTCTTTATTCAATCAGTAACTTGAATTAACAAATTCCTCGTTACTCTTAACATACTAACATACACGTTAACATATTTACAGATGGCCAAAGTGGCCAAACAAACATGCATATAATAATAATAATAATAAAGTATTTCAAATGATAGTAGATTTATTTTCGAAAATTTAGAATTTGAGGTTGAACTGCTATTTTCATGAAAAAAAAAAGTTATTAAATGATCATTTTTGGTAAATGATTAGATAATAAAACACTGACTCGTATACAAATCAATCAAGGTAGTTCAGTGCAGCTTTCCTCATATCAAAAGCTTCATAGATATACCTTGATAGATTTAGTAAGGTTTTGGAACTATTTGATTTCATCAACTCTACATACTTATAAGCACTTGGGTTTTGGTAAAAATAACGTTTTAGATATTTTTTTCTTAAGTCCGTATACAGAGTACATACTAAAACAAAATGAAACTCGTCTTCTATGTCATGCTTGTAACAAAACACACAATACCTTTCCTCTCTTTCAGTTCTACCTGCACCGTAACGCCCGGATTCAATTCTTAAATTATGGGATGATAATCTCAACTTAGCTAAAATATACATGTACTTCTTTGGTAAAACAGTAAGATAATGTTCGTGTTCAAAAGTTTCTTTGAAAAATTTGTATGTATATAAAACGTTAGACTCTTGGATAGAAGTACACCAAGACTGTTTAAATACGTCCACTACTCTGGCTTTAAAAACAACATGAAACTTATTTAAATCCACCGTATATTGATCCAGCCAAACATAGGAAAAACCATAATCATCTAAAAGTTTTTTAACATCACTTAACCAGTTGGTTTTACCCTTGTTAAGATCATCACCCATTTCACTCAACAATGTTTGAAGAATAATATTTTCACTTAAAACAAGTTTGCACCAGTACTTAATTACTCTGCTATACCTATTGATATACAATGGAAACCTACCTAACTCACCGTAAATACACATGTTACGTGTAGAAGCTCTAACACCTAATAATCTCTTACAGTATTTTAAATGCAGATTCTCCAATTGTTTACTTTTTGTGCAGCCCCACACTTCACATGAGTAATTCAAGATGGATCCTACGAAGGCATCGAAAAGCTGACAAAAAGTCTTTGGTTTAAAGCAATACTTTTTAACGTTTACAACCAATGTATTAAGGGCTTTTAATCCCTTACCTGTTAATGTACTTATATAACTGTTAAATGTGCCAGTATAACTAAAAACAACGCCTAAATAAGTAAAATCATCTACAATTTCTATTGTTTGACCTTTATATTCCATCGGTACTCTGCCCCTATTTCTGAAAACCATTATCTTTGTTTTCTTCACATTGACCTCTAACCCCCATCTGTCACAATACCTTTCCAAATTATCTAAACTATTCTGCAATTCGCTTGGATCAGACCCCAATATCACCATATCATCCGCAAATAAAAGCAAAATAAGGTTTATTTGATCAAGAGTCAGTCCGCTACTTATTCTGTCTGAAAGAAACAGCTCAAGGTCATTAAGATAAAGAGCAAACATTATCGGTGATATTACCTTCCCTTGCTTTAAACCAATCGCACATTCGTAGAAGGATGAATAATCATCACAATGCTTAATACACATTTTAACTATTGAATACATTTCTTTAATGATCCGTAATATTTTACCCTTAATACCTACCCTAAACAATTTCAGCCAAAGACCATGGTGATACACACTGTCAAATGCCTTTTTCAAATCAACAAAGGCACAAAATAATTTCCCCTTATTACGCAATATTTTTTGAATTGTTGCATTCAACACAAATATAGCGTCTGTTGTTGAGCGGCCCTTTCTAAACCCAAATTGGGCGTCTGTCAGAATATCATTGTTTTCAGCCCAAGATGAAATGCGATTGTTTAAAACGCCTGTGAAAATCTTTGAGAAACAGCTCACCAACGAAATGCCCCTGTAGTTATTAACGTTACTTTTATCACCCTTCTTAAATAACGGTACAATAATACCCTCACACCATTTCTCTGGGAAAACACCCGATTCAAATATACAATTAAATATGTCAACTAAATGAGCAGACAGAATATCAAAAGATTCCAAAAAATACTCGTTAATAAGTTGATCACCGGCATATGCCTTGTTCCTTTTCAATTTTCTAACAACAGCTTCAATTTCAGATTGTGTAATCGGAGAATCAAGCTCCTCAAAAGACACATTTTGTGAATCAAAATCATTATTCACAAAGAAATCTTCTGAATCACTATCATGTGGATTTGGCAAATCATCATTTAGTTTTGAAAAGTATTCAAAAAATTCATCTAGCGATATGTCCCGTGCACTGCTTTCATCATTTCGCTTACTAAAATGCCGCCAAAAGTCCCTCGGCTTTCTATGTCTCAATCTTTCGACCTCTGTCATTTTATTAAGCTCAAAACGTCTTCAAGTTCTTGTATATCTTTTTCTTATCCAACATTGATATTCTGTTTGCATCATTCTTACATTTATCAAAAACATGCAAATACTGTTGATAAATACGCTTAGCTTCTAAACATTCACTATCAAACCAGTCTGCCTTTTTAATAAAGGACTTTATATAACTATTCGATCGAGATTTATACATGCGTTTTAAAAACAATGGACTAGCTACTTCATTCAATATCTGTGTAAAGTCATTAATGCCTTTATTAACACTCTCTTTGCCATTTAACACCATGTCATCAGTAATTCTATTTAATACAGGTAACTGTGCAATAAGTCGACGCCTAAAGTCGTCTTTCAAATCCGGGTCCCATTTAACAAAATTAAACACATTTCCCTTTCCAACACATTCATTGTTTAGCGCCGTATTACACCTTAACCCAAAACACACAGGCGCATGGTCAGACCATTCATTAAATTTACCTATTTCAAAATTACACAAGATACCGAAATCACTATTCCGTAACAATAAGTAATCAATAACACTGCTACCGTTTATGCTAGTATAAGTGTAATCACCTATCGAATTATCTTTAAACAGCCTGCCATTCGCAAGCCTAAAGCCGCTAGACTTGCATAAGTCTAACAGCTTTAGCCCGTGCGAATTCCAACCTTTATCCATGGAAACACGAGATAACGGTACATCAGGGGTATAGTCATCATAATCAATAATATCAGAGTTGGAATCGCAAACAATGTAGTCAGGTCGAGATCCATTGCCAACACGTGCATTCCAGTCACCACACAGCAGTACGCTACCTGCGGACTCGTAACAGTTAATGTCATTCTGTATAAGTTGAAACAAATCAATGTCATGTACATCATAAGCTGGTGAATTCTCAACCCAAATATAAATTCCTGCTAAATAAACATCATTTTCAAAATTAAAAAACTGCTTATCTAATTTCAACCATATCACCGTGTCCAAATGTTTTTAGCAACTGTAACACCCTTAACCAATGATTCTTTTATGAAAACAACTGTACCGCCACTACAACGTCTCGCCCGTCGATTCTGAAACTGTCTAGGAAAATTGAAACTCTTGTAACCTTTAATGTTAATCTTTGACGATTTGTTTGCCCATGTCTCAAAAAGAAATATAATATCATACTGCTCTAATACACGTAGTAAGTCACACTCGCTCAACTTATCACTGCCTAGCCCATGAATGTTCCATGACAAAACTTTCAGCTCAGCCCCTACAAAAGTTCATACCTTTTAAAACATGACGTTCAAAAAGAATGTTTATTTTGTTTTGAACCTTACACAATTCAGCACATTCTTATTGATTGTGCTGATTTAACTGATTAGAAATAGGTTCTTTCAGGCAGATTCCCTGCGGGAACTGTTTGAATTTGTAGACGTTTATAAAATACTTGAAATTTCAAAAGCCATTAATTTATATTATAAAATTTGAAATGTTATTTTTTTTAAAAAGATAAATATCAGTATGTTGATTATGTTTTGTCCATATTTTGTTTACTTTCCCGTTGATCGGGACTGACATTGACGTAATCTATTAGTTGATATTGTTTTAAAAAAATTTATTGTCATTATTTATTCGGCTCTAAATGACCTTTTTGGGCCGTAAAACACCATTCATTCATAATATTGAAGAAAGTAGCTTGAAAGTAATACATAATGATCCATAACACATTCCCCCATAGCTTGTTTCTAGTTCTGATGACAGGTGGTCACTTAAAGCACATTTCTTCAGCCTGCTTTAAGCTACCATCTGATAGGATATAGAATACATTTCTCATGGAATATATTATTGAGTGAATAAAGTGAAGAAAAAACTGAAGGTGTATTTATGGGGTAAGATAGTCACCTTGCCAAATAATATGCCTCATGGTCAAATAACCCCAGATACCTTCCTACTTTGCCGTAGTTCTGGGGCTTACTTGTCAAAGGGAACTGTTTCTGTTTATTAGACCGATATTGATCCCTCTGTCAAGAACTAAAAGGAAGGCAGGTGGGTGGTTTTGATCTCATGCGCTGCTGGGCAACGAATGAGATTTGCCGAAACCATCTTCCTGAAATCATCATCATTTCATCTAATCACCCCTCATCAATCATCGGCGCTATATGACCTATTTTGTGTCGCAGTGCCGTAAAACCCAATAAATACGAAAGAAGACTCAAGCAGGAAACGCAACCCAAACAATACACCCATCTCTAAAGCAGAACACACACACAGCCATACCATAACAAACACACACACACAGCCACACACACGCAATACCATTCCTTCATCTACACACTAAATAGAAAACAACACGCAAGACAAACATAAAGCTAAGTGAACATAGGAGCCCGCCTTGGTACGGTCAGTAGCAATCAATAATCAATTATAAATTAATTAACTATTAACAACCAACTCATCATCATCATCTGGTCAAATTACCCCAATAATGCTAGGTCAAATCGGCCCTATATTGTAGATATAGCGGACATGTCCTTATTAATTGAATTTTATTATTGGTTCAGTTTGTATGCTCGCCTTTAAGGGGGGAGGAGGGGGGGGGGGGGGCATATAGTCGCCGCTTTGTCCGTGTTTTCGTCTGTCGTCCGTCCGTCACGCTTTTTTGTCCGGAGCATATCTCTTGAACTGTACACCGTAGGTTGATGAAACTTGATACAATGATAGAATGACAGGAGGAGGTGTAGTAGACAAGAATCGTAACTCTCTCATCTCCCAATTTTGAATTATCTCCCTTTTTCTCATAAATAAAATCAATTTTGTCCGGAACATATCTCTGGACCGTTACACTGAAACTTGATGAAACTTGTAACAGGGATAGAAGATGACTAAAGAAAGTGCAGTACACAATATTGAATTATCTCCCTTTTTCTAAAAATACAAAATAATTTTGTCAGGAGTATATCTCTTGACTGCTACACCGTAATATAATGGAACTTGATACAGTGATAGGTGATGACATAAGAAGGTGCAGTACACAAGAACCATGACTCTGTCATCTCCCAATATTTAATTATCTCCCCTTTTCTATTTAAAAAATAATCAAATTTTGTCTGGAGCATATCTCCTGAGCATTACATTGTAAGTTGATGAAACTTAATAAAATGATACGAGATGACAGAGGGAGTGCTGTACTGAGGAACCGTAACTCTGCCATCTACCAATATTGAATTATCTCCCTTTTTCTACATAAATTTTTTAAAAAATCTAATTTTCTGCCACACTGTAACGTGAACCTTGATACTGTGTTAGAGGATGACAAAAAGAAGTGTAGTACACAATAATTATTAACTCTGTCATCTCCAAATATTGAATTGCCTCCCTTTTACATTATAAATTCATTTTTGTCCGAAGCATATCTTCTGAATGTTACATAAAAAATTGATGAAACTTGATACTGTGTTCACCTACTAAACGTGCTGTATTTTCTTTGTGGGGAGCATCCATCGTTGGGAACGATCTTGTTTAAGTTTGGAGAGAGAAACTATTGATAAGAGTTTCAAATTGTTTGGATCCTGATCAGATATGGAATGCAGTATTCAGAGATATATTTGAAATTATCGTCGCATAGCAGTTTGGATTCTGAGTAGACGCTGTGTTTCGTTTTAAATGTTGTCAGCTGCTTTTAATACTGCAGATAAAAAATATTTATATAGGCACTAATATCAAATAATACATACCCTACATACAATAGGGGGCCATGTCCGTCAATCACTTACACACTGTGACACTAAGGTAAGCCCCATCCCAGTGGAACTCAACTGAATATCTTAGGCAACTTTATAGATGTAATACTGTACTTTTCGTTTTATCCATCAGTTATCTATGATCTCTTAATTTTGCATATGTAACACTTTACTAATCTAGACAATGATCTCGAGCCTCCCAATCAGTCTTTGTTCACGGCGTCTTATCATGATTAAAACACTTTGAAAATAACAATTAAACTCGGGGCAACAAAACACCCCTTTGAGGGCCCCGCGGTTGCCGATTGGTATGTGCATGAACTATCAAACACACCAAAACCCATGTTGATTTCACTGTTGCGAAGCACAAACAATGAATAGTGTTTGCTTGCAACAAACTGCACATGAAACGTGTATCTTATGTATCGAAAAACAGTCATATTCAAATTCAAAAAAAAGTTTCGTTTTCCCTTACCAAAACGCCAACAAGACATCGGCCACAGCATCTTGTGTCTTCAGATTTTCTTCAGCCTGCATCATCTTCCATCTCTGCCAGGCATCTTCTGTTAGTCGTATGATATGATATTTCTGTATACGAAGAAGTTGTTGTTGTCTTTTCCTTTCTTTGGCAGCCAATTTCGCTGCAGGGCTGAGTACAGGTCTACCACGAGGAGGGCCGATATTTGTTGTTATATGTTTATAAGTTGTAACTGATTCTCATTGATTAACCAGTAACCACTTTGTTTTACAAGAGTTGTCGTTCTTCCCATTCACAAGGTTAAACTCTTTTATGGATATAATATCCATAAATTAAAAAACAATTAAAACGCGAATTTCTTAGATAAAGCCGCTTTTCGTGGAAGAATCACGTACTATGTAGTTCAAATGGGATCCCAAACAACCGTTTTAGGCAGGTTTCCCCAAAACACAATACGGCTTTAAGTGGATAGGCGTCCATTACTATAAAGAAAGTTATTTGTCGTTGCTGGGTAGGGTAGTTTGATCGAGCCTGATTGTTAAATTACAGTGCAATAGGATGAATGAGTCTGATTTTTTACGGCAATGTAAAACAAAGTATGTCATATAGCGCCGATGAATGATGAGGAAGGTCACTGGCTTACTGTTTCTACCCAAAACGCGTAGAGATGATTCAACTAGAGAGCCAAACAGACTTTTAATTACACCTTGTCGTGACTGAAATTGTCCCCTCTGCCAAGAACTAAATAAAAGACAGGTCGGTGTTTTTTGTATTCATGCGCTACTTCGCAACGAATGAGATTAGCCGAAATCATCTCCCTGAAATCATAATCCCTCATCATTCATCGGCACAGTATGAATTATTCTGTGTCGCAGTGCCGTAAACCTCCAACTATTCCACAGGGATCCGACACGATTGATTAGTTGAGAAAAAAATCGTCAGAAGGTTCTAATACTACATATAAGTATTTAATGTATATAGGAATGAACAGTTACCTGAATTTAGTCTGTTCGTTTCTAGTCTTGAAAACGGGATTTAACATGGAGCCGATTGAAAGTAAAGCAGAATGAGCTCTAGGGTGCATTCTGCTTTACTTCCAGTGAGCTTCATGCTTCAAATACTACATATAAGTATATGATGTATATAGGAATGAATTGATACTGTAATTTTAGTCTGTTCGTTTCTAGTATTGAAAACGGTTTTTTCAAAGGATCTCCCATTATTCAGATTTATTTAAGGTAATACTGCACGGCCATATTGAATTCTGGCTAGTGTAGCCAACTTTGAGGTCAAATGCTACTCATGCTTTACAGAGATGAGTCTCAATCAAAACACACAGTCCAATTCAAAGCATATATAGCAAACAATTCAACAGAACAACTATGACAAATTGGAACCCGGTTCTTCATTGAGATGACAGGAATGTTATTTTCAAGCATTTCTTTCTGAAAAGGTGTTTTGAATATATTTACCACGTGTCGTGAAACAAATCCATCGCCATTTTGAAGCCAAAACACGACATGTATAGTGAAATGTGGTACGACAACTTTGGATATAAAACTCTGTTCCTACGTTGATCGTACACTTTTACTTGCTTTTCTACAAGGCGAGAAATGAGACTACAACATGCACGTTTCTGATTCCAAGATCAATATTGTTTTTGATTAGATTCTCTCTCCTGAAAAGCTGTTCGCTTTTGTTTACATACAGGCTAAAAGATGACACCGAATCACTCGTAATGGAAGAAATATTAATGCGCTCCAAAACTGCTTTCGCGAAAAAGATCGTATTTGTTTTCATAAACGTGAACGTCATTGTTTTAGATACAATTTTTCTAATTCAGATTCAACTGTTTTGAAAACGAAGTCGAAATTTATAGCATTTTAGATAATTTTGTTGTGATTTTTTTCTTCATAGCCGAATAACTCATTTAAAGTACAAACGACAATACTGATCCCTTCTTTGCGCAAAAAGAACACATTCATACCCTAAAGATTATAACGTATATGCGAATTAAACAATTAATTCCAAGCATAAAATCAGAAACGTATGCTAACATTTGCATACTCGTACTAAGATCTGGTTCAAAACTAATAATATAATACAGGTATGATCTAATTATATTGGCGTGAGTTAACGATCTTCGTTCGATAAGGGCGAACTCTCATTGTTGCTTACAAATGGGTTGCCTTCGGAAATCTTGAAAATCCCGTGCAAATTGTGTGCAACCACCAGGTATAAATATCTTACCTACGGTGTGGTGTTTGGGTCCGAGTTAAAAAAAATCGCAAATTTCTCTCAACTCAACTCAATTTTATTTCGGCTTTGGTTCATAATTAACATGAACAGCTAAAGCATCAAGTAATATACATACATAGTAAAGAATATCAAAATAGGTTGTGTCAGTTAGGTCTTATAAGGATCAAAAGTAATTATCATTTAAGTGTAGGAAACGACTACTTTAAATAATTTCATTTGTATTTAAAGGGCATTCCACTCATCCGTTTGGATCCTGACCAGTCATCCTGTTTCTGAATGACTGTTCTGGATCCAAACCGTCATTCTGTTGTTTATATTTTCGAAAAAGACAGCTTATATCTTTATTAACATAAATTTTGTATTATACTAAACATCTATATGTAATTAGCACTAATGTAATTGTAGATAGGGCGCATGTGAGAAACAAACTGCTTATAGCACGGATAGGGACTCTAAGTTAATATAATTATTGATGAAAACTGATTAGATGCAGAGAAAACGCCGATTTATTTAGAGTCTTATCTGGATCTAAACCGAATGTTAAGAGAAATAAAATATTACATTTCAGACATACTGGGTATACCGTATGAGAAGATATCATATCGAGTTCTAAGCCATACACAAGAGAGTAGAAATGCTTTTTTACGAATCATATCGCCACTCTTGTGTGAGACGTAATCTGATAAGTAACCGTATACAAAAGGTTTATGTACCATCATTTGATTTACATCTATACAAACAAAAATTATTCATTTGAATTGTAATCGATCTTCCTTCCAATGGGGAATATAAATTTTCCCCTGGGGGAAATAAAAGGGGATATGGTCAAAGCGTACCATAGTCAAAGCATACCCAGTCAAAATGTACCCTTTTTGGTTGAAGCGTACCACATAAAGGATATGTAGGGGGGAAGTTCAATACGGTATTATGTGATAATTAATTGATTTTCGCACATTTTATACCTGTAAATGCGTAATTAGTGTATTTTACAATAAATTGCTCGTTTTCACCCATACACCTACTTATCTAGCACACGATGAACAGTTATGACATGTGCATGCATGTGTCTCTTATTGTTACATTAAATATACTATGCCAAACTGCCAACGCAAGACCTCCAACTTCCCTTTAATTTTCATATCAGAGCGTTTATTTTAAATCGATGGAAAATATGACACAACATTATTTAATACTTTTATTTGTGGTTTTAAATTGATGTTCTGTCCTCAAAGTTGTTAATATTGGCAACGAATTTTCATTGACACTTCTGACGAATAATAACTATCTATCCAAACGTATCGCTAATTTCTGGTTAACATTCCCCATTGTGTCGGAATTTGCCGGTTCCTCATGATAATTACCAAAAAAGCGTCCGCTATAGAGAATCGTGAATTTCCGTAATCGACATTAATTTTTAGCTCCCTTCATGCCATTTAGATTTACATCAGTTTGGAGTGAATGACGAAAAATGCCACGCCCACATACGCGACAAAAGGTTTCTAATCGCTATAAGCCTAATGAAAAATAAATACCATGTTTAAATCAAACACGTCGCGCTGCCGCATATTCCCATTAGATATAATTTAAACAAAGAAGGAACGGATCTATACATGTAAGCGTAAATGTTTTTGTTTACAGTGCATCAATTGTTTCTATCAATCGTACACAAACATTTTGTCATCAGTTTTCGCGAATTAACGATAGCACTCAGCGTATTTCAACATAATTGAAACATATCACTAATCATTTAGAAAGAAAACATACAGTATAAGAATGACAATCCAATTTCATGTTAATACGATATTTATTTAAGCCTTTTGGTCATGTTTGTACGTCCGTGAATTGATTAGACCAAACATCTTATAAGTTTTCTCGGAATTATGATAGAATTAGCAGAAAGAAATGCCTTTGAAACAAGCCATGTTAAAAAGTCAAAATATTATGGAGTAAATACAAATGACATTCTGATTTAGGATTATGATAGAGTTTCATCTACAATACATGTTTGTATACAGGAACATGGGAAAACAGTACAGAGTACAGACCCAAATTTGAGAGATCTTATGATCTAGTACTGCACTGTTTGCAATTTTCTTTTTCAAATTATTATAATGCTTATTCATCATCATGATAATCAGAAAGCAAGTGAATGTAGGTAAACTGTTTCCTTTACTTCTCTGTCAAATAAATACGAAAGAAGACTCGAGCAGGAAACGCAACACAAACAATACACCCATCTCTAAAGCAGAACACACACACACATCCATACCATAACAAACACACACACGCAATACCATTCCTTCATCTACACACTAAATAGAACACAACACGCAAGACAAACATAAAGCTAAGTGAACATAGGAGCCCGCCTTGGTACGGTCAGTAGCAATCAATAATCAATTATAAATTAATTAATTATTAACAACCACTGGGGGGTTAAACCTGGGTTTAGGGGCGCCCAACCTCACACTTATCTCCTATATTCACCTATACAGACGAACAGTGTACATAAAATATAAACCCTGTTCCACAACCTTACAATCAAAAAGACCGCCAGCACAGTAAGTAAATACATGTAAAACATCTAACAAAATTCTCTGACAGGATTATTAGTAACACGGGAAAGAATTAAACATTCAAGCCCGTGTTAAAAATAACCCACTATGGCAACGGTCAAATTGTACTCAAGCGAATAGTCTGTAGTCACGAGTAACTGTAAGACATGGGAGGGTTTAGGGTACGACAGAGAGGGAGAGAAAAACCAAAGCACGAAAATCCGACATAACTGTCCCGGTTAAGGACGGCTTTAGAGATACATCATCATGTAGTGCTAAGCCCTGTCTGTCGTCGCACAACCAAAGAGGAAAGCATAGTTATCAATTGTAGATTGATCGATAACCAAACGTGAAGTGCGCAGCAATATAGTTGGATCATAATCTTTTTTGAGGAAAAATCTAATACGTTTCACAAATAGGTTTTGAAAATGCATATGTCCAAGAATCTTACGAAGTCTGTAAATCACATCACCATAAAACTCCGGATGTGAAATACCTTGCCGCAGACAAGACTTTAAGTTACATTTATACTTGTTAATGAGAGGAAGATTTCTATAAAAGAATTTAGAAAATGTTTTACGAAGTTTATGAAATCTGTACCCCTGTTTAAGAAGCTTTTCAGTAATAGTTTTATTACGAATGTGGAAGTCCTCAACAGAGGTACAAGCCCTAGCAAAACGAATAAGTTGTGAAATATAAACCCCGTAAGATGTAGAACGGGGAACATCGCCATCTAGATGAGGATAGTTTACAATACTAAAATTAAAATCATCTCGTTTATCGTAAATCTTAGAAGAAACAATACCGTTATTTATTAAAAGATCCAAATCTAAAAATGGTGCCGATAACTTTGACTCGTTTGTTTTATTAAGGCGTAATTCTTTTGGGTAAATAAAAGGAAACAACGTATCAAAAAATGGGTTGTCTATATTAAAAATATCATCTAGATAAACCGTGCATTGAATTTGTTTCAGAGGTTGACTGAGATATTACTCCTTTTTGTATCTACCTTTTACATACAGATTCTAGCAAGGATTTCTTTATATATCATAGTCAATTTAGTCACACAGCAAAACAAATTGATAAATTTAAAAACAAAGTTTTAGCAGGCTCTTTATCTTTATAACACCACTGAAAAAGTGCTTTAAAGTCACCCAGAGAACACCATATATAATTATATATATCAGTATCGACAATGGAAAAGGGAGAGGTATATAGCTGTGTCATTAGCGAATAGGTGATTTACATTCCCCCGGAGATCATTAATGTATGTGTGGAATAGTAATGGGCCAAGAACATTGCCCTGGGGGACACCCGATGGAACTGGGATGGTGGAGGACATGGAAATATTTGCAGCTACTGGCAGAGACCTGAGAGATATGTCCTCTTATGTCATAGTGTTGTAGCTTGATCAGTTATTTTTCATGATTGGCCTTATTTAATCTTGTCCGCTTTCTAGCTCTTATACTTTTCATCCAAGTATCATTACCCTTGAAAAACTATAATTTGTCAATTTTAGCCTTGTCCTATTTGGGACTCGAGAAGTTTTAAGCTGAATTGTAAAATCTTTCTGAACATGTTGATATGAATGTGTAAAACCTTGGCCAACTTTGAAAACCGGCTAAATTGGATAAGGCATGCTCATTTATAACAAGAACGTAAGCATTTTAGCCCTGTTTTCTCTGTTACTGAAATAATTTTCATGGGATTTAGCCAGATTTTCGGACAGTGTTTGCAATAGTTCAGTATTTGTAATGCTGGTAAGAAGGTCACGAATGACCACGTTATATCCTCTTCACCCCTTGAATGGTTTTCATTTAACTCTAAGTTTTGGCTTTGTTGATACTATGCGTTGAATTTAAGCAGTTTACTCCTCCTTTTGTGGGATATTTTCTGACTTGGTCAGTGTACTAGTTACATTTGGAATCCACAATGGTTTATACAGGTACTATGTAGCATTCATTTGATGTTTTTAACTTTGACAATGTTTGACCACCATACTTTTGAAAGGATTATTTCAATTACATGTGCTAGCCAATATGGAGATTGAAATTCTTGGTGATAATGGGTATAATGTCAGACTATATAGTGTTCAAATGGACATTCTAAAGAGAAAATAAGGATTCCTTGCACATCGGGCACAGTTTGAAAATTACTATGCCATAGATAGTTTTGGAATTAGTTAGCCGCAGATGTTGGTGGACGTGCCCAAAGTTTGGTAAATTTGGAGGTAATTTCTTTTCACTATAAAAACGTTTTTATTATTATCTATAAATGCAAATGAAAAGAGGGATATATTTATCAGTTGTATAGAGTGACATTTTTAGGAGTTGAGCAATATCTGTGCCGTTTTCACCATAAATGCACCGCCACTACTTGTTTTGGTGGCCATTTTGATTTGCACTGCACTATTACCTTAACATGAAGCCGATTGAAAGTAAAGCAGAATGAGCTCTAGGGTGCATTTTGATTTACTTACAGTGAGCTCTATGCTTCTAATACTACATATAAATATTTTATATATATAGGAATGAATAGTTACTGTAATTTAGTCGGTTCCTGGTGTTGAAAACAAGTTTGCGCTTGAAGTGGTCTGAAAGTCAAGTAGAATGAGCTTTCAGTGCATTCTGATTTACTTTCAGCCAGCGTTTAAGCTTTTATAAGCTTTTAAGCTATGTTCACTAAAAATGAATTCATTTTATACAATATACAATAATTCAAAATATGGATAGATAAAGGGAGATAACACATAACTTACCGAGTTATCTCTCTTAATGAATATTTGTATAGAATTAGCCCTTAGCCTGCTGCGAAATCGTTTGATTTGAAATTATCGTCTGCAAAACTTGTCAAATTTAAATTGATGCATTTGTCAGTGAAACAATCCTGAAGACGATTGTCAAACAGTTTGGATCCAGATCAAAAGCGGCGTAGGATCTACAGTGATGCTCACTTATAACGAACTCGGATATAGTGAAAAACCGCTTAGTATAAAATAAAATTATTCCCCGACCGTGTCCTTCTTTATTTCTATGTACTACCACTTGCTTAAGATGAAATCGGATGTTGTTAATAATTAATTAATTTAAAGTTAATTATTGATTGCTACTGACCGTACCAAGGCGGGCTCTTATATTCACTTTGCTTTATGTTTGTCTTGCGTGTTGTTTTCTATTTAGTGTGTAGATGAAGGAATGGTAGTGCGTGTTTGTTGTGGTATGACTGTGTGTGTGTGTTCTGCTTGAGAGGTGGGGGTATTGTTTGTGTTACGTTTCCTGCTTGAGTCTTTCGTATTTATATAGTGAAAAATCGGTTAAGATAAACGAATTTTCAGGTCCGTATAATGAAGTTTACCTGTAAAATGGTTCGGATAATATAAAATTCCAATCGGTAATTATCACAGTTTGACGAGTGCTCACAACCGTCACGCTAGTTCATTGTTTGACTGGCTATCACCTCGGGCACGAGCGTTATGTATACATTGAGACCATTTAACCCTTATCATGCAAAATACGACTGTTTACATTTGCAAACAGTTTTGATCCAGATCAGACGCCGCATAACGCGGAATCTTATTTTGTATCCAAACTGTTTGCCACTCATCTTCAACCTTTCGACACTTTGACAAGCTAATAAAGAAACCCCTTCCTGTCACCTACAAGGCTAATAAACGTGCTTGGATGACATCCGTTTTATTTCAAGAATGGCTGATTTATATTGACAGGAAATTAAAACGAGAAAAGCGAAAGGTAAGTAGATTTGTCTTTAAATATAAATGTACCTAATTTATAAATACCGAAAATTTCGAACGTCGTAAAGATAGTCCAAATACAAAATGTGGGTCAAACAAGGGAAGCTACTCTAAGATATGTCATGGCGACTTTCGGAATTGCCACTTTAACACTTTTGTTGCCAAGCTCTATAACACTAACAATATTATGCAAACAGTTCAGATACAGATCAGACGCCGCGTAATGCGGTGTCAGATCTGACTCTTAACCGTTTGAGACTCATACAAGTATTTGGTAAGTAAAACACGCATGGATTTCCTAAGATATTGTACGTAACAAAAGGTGTTTATATTTTATATTTTAAGTGTTTCGACAAGGGAACCACGCCATTGATCAATGTTTTAGTTGCAATACGGTATGCCTATGCGACATGGCAGGCTGTGAATCCAGTGGTGATTTGCAAATGCTTTCGCAAATGTGGCTTAGTCGTGGCAGAGGATGAGGATGACGATGATAATGTACCGCTGGCTACACTGCTAGAGGAATATCAAGATTCCTTGCCACTGTCCGTGTACTGCCAGAAAACACAAACGCAGGTAAGTCATATGCATATTCAACAAGGGGAAAATATAAACAACACAACATCAATAAGGATTTAATTTTCTTCTTCTTACAGTTTACCTGGATGAAAGATACTGGCAAAAAGTTTAAAGCAAACATAGTAGGCTATAATAACTGTCCGATGTGGGTCTATTCTGTTTGCAAATGTTTTAAAAATGTACATGTACTTTGTTTTCCTTTGGCTTGCAATGAATGCTGAAAGTTTATGATTTTTCAGCTTTCTCTCTCAGATGTAGTCAATGTTGATACGGGTGTGGCTACAACTGAGGACAAAACAGACAGCGACATCATCACTGATATTCAACAGCCAGGCTCTCAGGATGACAGCGATGATGATGAGGAGGAGGAAGAGACAACACTTGCCAGAACAGTCACATCTAAAGAGACGACATTGGAGTTAATTGAGAATATTAGACACTATTTGGAAAATACTGATGACATTGGGGAGCATGTCTTTTCTGCTCTTAATGTAGTTGAGCATAACATTCAAACAGTAGCCAAAAAACAAACAAAAATTAGTGATTTTTTCACAAACTCCTCATAAACCTTGATGTTGAGATACAATAAGAAATACAATGTAAAGATACACTGGGGTTATTTTTATATTTCTGCCTATTCATTTGTTTTTGTACCAAGAATATGGTGTTTCATAAATTTCGTTATATCCAAACAGTTTTGACCAAAATTTCGCTATATGGATATAGCGAAATTTGGATATAGCGAACACATTTTCAAGGTCCCTAGCATTTCGTTATAAGTGAGCATCGCTGTATATCAAAACTGTTTGCAAAATCCGGTGAAGTCGCGACCAGTAGACAATGGGTTAAGTTCATAATTTATGTGTTAATACATATGTTTTGTATATATCTACTGTGTAGATCCAGACTGCTGTGACCATGTATTATTAATATGTTTTCTTGTATGTGGTGTGATAGGCGATTGCCTTACTTCCGAAATATACCATATATATATATATATATATATATATAAACTGATTGTCAGTATCGTTTCACCCTATTTCGACAAAACCGGGCATATGATGAAACGGCACTTTTGTTGCATTTCTGCCCAGCTAATATAATATCCTTCCATAAAAACGTATAATGAAACCAACTGTAAGCATGCACTTTAAAAAATAACCGCATTTACTCACTGAAATCAATGTATTCGGAAAATTGGACAGGGGTTCGTTCATAGCCGCCACAGAATTGACCACTACTGTACGCTTCTTTAGGCCGTATTATCTAGCATTACTGTTATCAATACTGATGGAATTATTTCTTTTCCTGCGGATTTTATCTTTTACACTGAAGATCTTGAATGGAATTTCATTCATGATAATATATTGACAAGTGAAAGTGTCTTCCAAAAGGTCATAACTCTTGCGGAAATACAATGAGAGTTCGTTTAAACATATTTATTTCCAGAAGTACATATGATTACAATTATACATGCTAACGTATTATACAATACTTATGAAAAGGATTGAAACGAACGAATAAACTTATTGAGTTTCTCTCCTTACTTATAAACTAAACAGTTAGTCTTGTGTTCAGCGGGTTCATAGAAATATTTCTTTCTAGAAAAAGTATAGTTTCATATTGTATTACTTCGGTTGCTGGATACAGAACAGAAGTAAAGGAGAAAGCGCAAAGTGTATTTCTGATTTACCTCTGCAATGCACCAATTTATCAACATTTTAGCAGAGCACCATATTCCTTCACAGGGTGCCGCTGGAGACAAAACAAACTGTAGGTGCATGCGGACAAAAACAATCAATTTGTTATTGGAGTAAATACATCATTTGATGAGCAATATTTTCGAACAGTTTAAAAGAGATACAATACAATTTTGTAAAGAATAGAGATAAAGACGATGGTAGTTAAAGAATAATGGATACGGGACTGGAAAGATGTGGCGACGCTAAACCTTGATGATACATCATTTAACCGAGGGATAGTAATAAGTGGTAATAAGTTCGATGAATCGGTTTGAGCTCTTTATATAAGAACGAACAATGTCAAAAATATGTTTGTTGCTTTCTTTATTAAATGTAGGGTCTCCATATAGTATTAATTCTAAGCTCAATTTGCTTATTTGGCATATTTCATTTACTAGTACATCTCTTATATTATTGTACGCATGGCATTCGAGGAAGTGCCTGGTGCTTTCAATCAATCCACATTGACACAGTGGAGACTCAACAATGTTTTTTAGAAAGAGGTGAGGATTGAGGGAGCTACATTTTGTACGCAGGCGAGTGTGAAGGACTTGGAGTTTACGGTCTCCGTAGTAATAATATTCAGGTAGCTTTCTAAGGTCTTGATTAAGGAATGATTAAAAACTACTCAAGGATGGGCTTTGACGCACGGAAAGCGGCATGTTGTTCCATTCACGTATTGTAGATGAAAGGAAAGAATTAAAGTACAGAGACGTTCTAGCTGGAACCGTCTAAGCTTACTGTGAATTCCGCAGGTTATAGCGAGACATTTCACCAACATCAGGAGGGACAATGGCAGAAAGATATTCAGGAGTAAGGTCATTTTTCATCTTGTATAGCAAGCATAATTTATGTTTTCGACGTCTGTCCGATAAACTATCCCAAAGAAGTTCCTTGTTGAGTTCCTGGAGTGAGATAAGTTTGGTAGTACCACTGACGATCCTACCAGCTTCGGTTTGAATTTTGTCTAATTCTTGTTTTTCGGATGCTGTGCAATTATCCCAAACAACGTCGGCATATTCTAATAAAGGTCTAATGAACGTCGGCATAATCTAATAAAGGTCTAATGAATGAAAAGTATATAATTTCGAGCGATTTTCTATTAATTGTAAATTTTAGCTGTCTCATTAAATTAATTCTGCCCCATGCTTTTTCTCTAATATAATCTATATGGTTGTGTCAAGTTCCGTCATTCGAGAAAAATACACCTAGATGTTTATGTGAGGTATCTTCAAGGATTACCTGATTAAACATGGTAAGTGAAGGATGATCTACAGTATTCCTTTTTCGGGATATAAGCATGGAGACAGATTTGGCAGGGTTAAAAGTAACTAACCAGTTGTTAGCCCAAGATGATATAGCGTCAATGTCGTTTTGAAGTACTCTCGCTGCTCCCCGATGTTCATCTACTATAATATACAGACTAGTATCATCGGCGAAGAGCCTAACATTACTTGGAATTTCTGAGACAATATCGTTAATAAAGATAAAAAACATAAGCGGGCCTAATATTTAGCCCTGTGGTACGCCTGTCTTAATGGACCGCCATTCAGATTGCACACCAGGAAACACTATTCGTTGACGTCTATTTGATAGAACCATGATAGAAGTTCACCAGAAGTACCAGCAGATTTTAGCTTAGTGATGATACCAGCATGCACGACCTTATCAAAGGCCTTACTAAAATCAAAGAATACTACCCTTACTTCGTTGCCATCGTCAAGAGCTTTAAAGTTATATGTCACTTCCCCATATTTCAACATATATTTCCTGTTCTACTGATTCTTTGTTTCAAAAACTTTCATAACTCTTGCATTATTACCATAAAAGTTTTTTTCTAAAGTTTATTTTGCGGCAAAATCCTCTGAATCGCAGTAGTTAACTATACCTCCAGACACTTGCAGGACATATTCCTCCCGTTCCTGTAAAGGCATGTTTCCAAAGGTAGATGGAACTGAAGAATTAGTTGCACTCCCTTAGCTTTTGGCTAATCTATCTGCATGAAAATGACTATCGAATGCGAATATCATTGGCTTCAGGGACTTCAATTCCTCCGCCGATACTTCTTCCACATCAACAACGGGCACATCCCCTGAGTGCATAGGAACACCTGAACTACCGCTGAATCCTCCATAACAGCCCTGGTCATGAAGTTGGTCATTACAAGGAGACACATCCAATGCAACAACACAGATAATTAATAGGAGTTAAGGAAAACCTATCAGGAACCCTCCATTCCATACTATGACATACTTGCGACATCGCATCGCCGCTACCTGTTCAGGTACGATTTCCAACCCTGGTCTGATGTTATTTCCACGATTGAAGTAATCCTGGGCATACTTCAGGGTGGCACTGGGTCCCAAAATGGTTTTGGCGATGCTAACTAGACAAGCATAACCGCGTTGAGTAACCTCTTCTGTCGGCTTCACCTTCTCGGAAAACACCACTGGCAGATGATCCTCGACAAGATGAAGCTTCAAGAAACTCGTTTCCTTCTCACAACCGGCTATTCCAAAGACGCTAACCTTGTGTCCCCCTACACGAACCCGGGTTGTAGGTTGTTGTCTTGTTTGTTTAACAACATCACGGTACGCCCTCGTACCGGCTGAGTTGGTAGACGCCTTCCACCTACTGTTCGTGAACACCTGGGTGGAAACTGATACACTAGGTTTTGAAGAAATAAAAAAGTACCCTTCCCGAGGACGACCTCGTTACCTCCAGGGACGGTGTGACCAGGCCAAACCTACGTTTCTTTTCAGAAGACGGTTTGGCTGATGCATCCGACGTTTCTACTCCTATCGTTGTACTCTTATCTGAAACCCCTGACCCCTTATACACACACTTAACAAGACCTCTTGGGTGAATCAACGACTTCAATACATGAAGACGATAATTTTTGACTCAGCCTTAAAGGCGAATCAACAATTACAGGCTCCATGGACGTATCTTTTGACGGCGGGGGTAAAGGTGGAAAATCCAGTGTAATCTAAAGGGAAAGGCATCAAGGTTAATGGCAAAAACATAATGGTGGCGGAATTGGAGCTTCGGATACTGTCTGCTGAACAGGAGCTGAAGAGAAACTTGCTATCCTGACGGGAGCAGATACCTTTTTTCACAGACGCCGCAGGCTTCCAATCATCCTCCGACTCCGAGCAAATGGGCGAGGGTGGGTCTGGGGTTCGTTTATGCTTCGTAGGGGCTATGCAAAATTGCTGAAGGACCCAATCCCACTCTGCTCCAATGACGTAAATTGCTTCAAAAGCCATTGTCCGAAGCAAGCCAGGCTTTCTTTTTCTTTCTTCTTTGCCAGAGAAACCTGGGTTGCCAATGCACCCAGGATCTGATCTTTAGTTGGAAATATTATGTTTCCTGCAGATTTAAAAGGCATGGTCAGCTTGTTTGTCAAATATTTAGGCCTCAAGAGATAGTATATAAGGGAACAATCCTGGACTTCATTCCGGGGCAATTTCTGTTTCTCGATCTGATAATAAAACAAAGAAAAGAACAAACATGATGAGTGACAAAACAACTTTTAAACAGTAGGGAAACCTTTGCACAGTGAACACTTATGTTTATCGATATCTAAAGCATCCGAGGGCGCCAGATTTATACAAGATCCGTGATCACAATATTCACACTGTATCATGAACTGACCTCCACATGGTCTCCTACACACACAGAAAATACCGGCATTGATGTCTTCCGATGAATCAGAATCATCTAGAGTGAAATTACTAAGCCAGGCGGGTAAATGCCTAGCTTTACATGGTTTCAATTCATCATGATTAACTGTGGCCAATAAAGTTGCAATACAGGGAAAGTGGTTTCCCTCTGGGATCGTCTGCTGCAGTCCTCGGCTTCCCGGTATATGAGCTACACCAATATCACTGAACTCTTTGAGACATCTGTCTTGTTCAGTATCATATAACGAAGTAGAAGATGCGCACTCCGTTCGCGGGCTTTTCTCCCAGATCTCACGAGACCTGGGTCACATGATTCTTGGTAATAACTATCACGTGATACAATTATCTACTTTCACAACACTTTCACTGTTGAGTCGCGTTGTACGAATCCAGATTGATGAAGACTAAGAATAACATGAAGTTGTATAAGCATTGGTGTATACATATTCCATCATCTTACTAAGAAAGCTAAGAAATGATACTGAACTGTAATTAACGGTTGAGGAGGATATCAATATTTCGAAAATCTGAGTTTCGTTTACCTTACAGTCGTGCAGATGGTAAATAACGCGAGTAAGCTTTAAAGAAGGACAATGGCACCATAAATTTGTAGACTCCTCCTCGTAAAAGACTGTGAGATAAGAGCTACCCCTATATGATGCACCTATTACAGAAATGGCGTCATGAACGTCTTGCGGTGAAATGTTTACATTGTATAGCTACTTAGCAGTGAGTGAGATTAGTCTAAATCATCGTCCTGAGAATATCAACATCTAACCTCACCATATTTCATCGCGCTATATGACATATTTTGTGTCGCAGTGCCGTACAACCCAATTCAGCCATCCATCTCGGTGTCTAGAATCACTAATTTTAGTTTTAAGCTCTGTGTATTCATGTGCACTACATAAAATTACAATTTTCAGTATTTGCTTTGTTTTCTGTGCTTTCTAAGGATCTCCCCTTATTCATATTTTTGCAATGTCTGTGTACAGAGTCTTCAGAATTAGAACTAGTACTGCTACCTTAGGCTGATGTTGGACCACGCAGTAAGTCGCAGCTCTTTAAAATGATATATCACACATGCATTTTGCACTTGTGCGACGGTGTCTGGCGGTAAGGCATTCCAATGGATGATAGTTCTGGGAAAGAAAAGAGTATTTTTGGTAATCAGTTTTCGTTTGAATGTGGTGGAATGCAAAGTTCTGGATTTGTTTTGTTCGGGATAACATATCCTAGGTATGGAATAGCAACCTGACCATTTAAGATATTGTAAAACATGATCAAGCTCTGATTGATGCGCCGAAGGCCAAGAGGTCTCCACTGCATTTTTTAACATTTTGGTAAAATTCGACATTCAATCGTAATCATGCCTGATCCATCTAGCAGCCTTCCGTTGCACAGACTCAATTTGCTCGGTTTGAGCAGATGTATGCGGGGACCAAACAGAGCTACTGCGCTCCAGATGGGATTCAACACGTGTTTTACAAACCGTTAAGTCCTTCGGAGTGATTTTTAATATTGCGTCTTGACTTGAAAACCTATAGCTTGACTTGCTTTTTGTGTCACCTTCTGTAGGAAGAGGTGTCACTTAGGGATTACTTTTTCCGGCGTCTGTCTATCAGTCACGCTTTTTGTGTCCGGCCTCATAACTGTTCTACTGAAGCTTTTCAGATGAAACTTCATTTATGGATAGCGCTTGACAAGTGGAAGCGCATTACACAATGGTTATAACTGTTGCAACAATATTAGAAGAGTTATACCCCTTTTCAACATCTTCATTTCAGGCAGATTTCTTCTGTTATACTAAAGATTTTGAAATGAAATTTCTTATATGGAAAGAGATTGATGAGTAAAGTTGCCTTGCACAAGGTTGATAACTGTTCCAGCGATAATGTGAGAGTTATTCCCCTTTTCCTTATTTTCTTTTTTCAGCATATAACTTCTGTTCTTCCAATGCTTTCCAGATGAAAATATTATTTACTTAAATAATGTGATGAGCGGAAGTGTCTTTCACATTATAATTTTCTCTTCCATCAATACCATGACAGTTTCTGCCCTTTTGACACTTTCTGTTGTAGAAGATTATTTCTGCTATAACGAAGTTTGTTATTTTAACTAAAACTCTTGATCGGCAGGAGACACACGTGTTCCGAGAACCCATTTATTATTTTGGTAATATTGTCTGTACAAGTATTCCAAAATAAGTTGTTTTATACTGTGATGCTCAGGTGTTTGGCTGAAGAGAATGTTTCACGGATGGTGTTGAGTACTGTGGAAGAACGCGTAGTAATCTGAAGAACCTGGCACTTAGATAGGTTCAATTGCATGTCCTACTTTGTATGAATGAATAAATTAATGGTGTTTTACGACCCATCGACACAAAATGGTAATTTAGAGCCGAATAAAAATAATGACTATTAAATTTAAAACAATATCAACTAATATATTACTTCAACGTAAAATCCCGCTCAACGGTGAAGTAAACAAAATATTGACAAAACATTATCCACAAACTCAAATTAACTTTTTAAAAAAATAATTTATTCAAATTGTATCAAATCCATTTATGGCTTTTAAAAATTCAAGCACCACTGATACATCTACAAATTCAAATAGTTCCCGAAGGGAATCTATCTGACAGAACATATCTCGAATTAAAGTGAAATCAGCACATTCGATTAGAAAGTGCTGAATTGTATTCAAGTGAAAACAAAACAAACATTCTTGTTGAATCTCACGTTTTGATATAAATGAATTTGTAACATAAGAATGTCCAATTCCCAATCTAAGCTAGAACTACTTTATCTCGGCGAATCCGGCATGGGTTCAAACTTTCACATTATTCAGGTTTAATGACACGGAGTTTGTTATGAGTTTCCTCATTCCAAGACTCCTGTCATTTACTTAGAATAAAGCTAGTAATCTATGGTTTGAAATCCGAATAAGAAATATCCATATCAGATTCAGGCAATGCTAGGGCAGACTTAGCTGCAATGTCTGTTCTCTCATTGCCCTTAATTCACATTTGACTAGGAACCAAACAAAATTTTCCATCTTAAGAACGAGACGGTTTATGATATTTTAAAACAATATTTTTTATAAGACGTTTTTCAATAGAACCTTTAATACTCAATGATTGTGAAATAGACAGAGAGTCCAAAATATTTATAATTGTATTTACGATATGAATCTTCAGCAGTATAATCAAGTGCTGAGTCAATAGCCTTGATATCTGCTGCAAATATAGAGGCATTGTCAGGGAGCTGAAATCCTACTTTGAATCCCGTATCTCAAGCTCTTGTAAATCATGTTGAAATAGACAACAGTGAGAGGAGACTTGTGAAGAGAGATAAAAAGTTTTGTCATCAGCTTAGAGACGGAATTAATAATAGTTTACATTATCAGGAAGATCATTTACATAGATAAAGAACAGAAGCGACCCTGGGACTTATCCTTGGTGTACACCTGAGGAGACTGGAATGGTAAAAGATGTTTAATCATTTATCACAACTGACTGTAATCGAGTATACATATAGGTAAAGGATGGTGTAAATTTTTACTGTTGAAATTGAATCAAGAGTTACCTGTCCCCATTATACTCAGATCTGCTAGAAAAGGCTTTGGTGTGTACAAAATTGAATTGGTTTTTATAACACTTTGGAAAAAGTTCACACAGTTTTTGAATGTTGATATTTAAAGAGAGTTGGTCATCATTTGCCCCTCCCCCTCCCTACAATAAAGTTTGCCACTTTCTTCTCTACCATCACTGCGACAGGGTGGTACAGTACTGAATCTTATTAAATTAACAATTTTTGCGATTCGCTTGCAATTCGATGGCAATTCGCTTGCGATTCAAAGTACTAATGTTACCCTCGGGTAAGTTTTCTTGAATGTTGTATCTCACAAATGTTCGCAAATATGCCTTCGTTATTGTTTTCGATTCCATTTTTGTCACGACCGCAGCGGAAAATTCGCGTTAAAATATTCAAACGTAGGATTTGTATTTTGAAGCGCGCGATTCGATGGCAATTCGAAGGCAATTCGCTTGCGATTATCAATTTAATTTAATAAGGTTCATTACTGTATCAACTCTAAGATGTTTGTTACTGTTGCAAATAGTTCAGAGCCAGATCAGACATCGGATAAGCCGGGGTCTTACCAGGCTCAACAACATTTGGCACTCAGATTAAATACAGTGAAACCAAACTAAACTGGAACCTCTTAATACCAGAATTCTCTCCAAACCGGACAAAAACTTTGGTCCTGATTCCAACCCATCTTTATTTTGACCGATTACACCACAAATACGCCTTTTTACGTCTATAGTTTGTTCTTACATTGAAAAAAAAAGTTTGAACACTCTAGTAGATGATAGCTTTAAGCAGGTTGGAGTAAAGCAGAATGCGCCTTAAGGTGCATTCTGCTTTACTTTCAACCTGCTTTAAGTGGTCAGCTATCTTTCATACTAGAAACATGTCAAAACCCCTCTAAACCGGACATTTTTGTTGTCCCCAGGCATGTCTCGTTTAGAGGGGTTTCACGGTAAACAGTTTGACTGTAATTTTCTACATTTTCGTGCACTGAGTTTGCTTTTGTGTCCTTTGAAACGGGAACAAATAACGTATTCTCTACTGTAATCGTATTTGCGACTCGTTTAGCTTACGACAAAGATTAGAAATATAAAGTAACACAAACAGTTATTTTCTATTTTAGGGGATATTTTTATTCAAGAATATAACAATCGCATTTACATTCACATTCATATCAAATTACAAATACATTTTCAGATAATTTTATATACTAAGCCAAAAAAGAAATACCCACTTATGTTTTTTACATTATCGGCGTTTCATACATAAAATTTATATAATATTCTTTTTTTTATAGAAAGTGGCAGAATTATTGTGGCTAAATAACTGGCACATTGTATGGACAATAAAAGGTATTTTACTCTTTTTCGTGAAAACAGCATTTTGGCTTAGAAATGTTTCTCAAAGAAGAGAAACGATAGTGTTCATATTCAGCAGTTAGATAATTTTCTAAAAAAAAAATAAAATCACAATAGACTTTTATTCATCACAATATTCACGGCGTTATTAAGACTAGAAAGTCTTATAATATCAAAAAACCTCCCTTTAATTTGAAATAAGAATTAATTTTTAGTGTTTCATTTTCGTTACACGTGTCGATTAATCTTAATGTATTTTATTTTTTGGAATACACTGATGAACGTTAAAACCTTTACAATCTCAAATAAAATTGGAGTTGATAAGGTTCTTTAAAAGATATGGAGCCTTAAATTTTACGTAATGTAATGTGAATGTAAAATTTGGGTTCATTTTAGGCTGAGTATAAATTTCTTGTAATTTCACATACATTATCACATATATCCAACATATGTGCCATTGCTAGATATGTTTCTATAAGTTATGTTTTGTCAAAAGATGAAATTAAAGTTCAGGTTTAACACGTGTGGGTTTGATCAAAGCCAATGCGCAAATGGATATGAACACAATTTGAACACAGTCATAATACCTTCATCGTATACAGTAAACACTTTCTATTACGACCAAATAATGTAGGCTAATTGTTTGTATAATATACAGGTAACAACCTAAAACTGTGTCTTTTTTAAATGAGGATTTTTCCAAAGAATCCTATTTTCGGGAGGGGTGATTTAAGGAAAAGAGGGGGTTGATTCATATAATAAAGGGGTAAAGAAGACAACTTATAGTCAGATTTCATCATTTATTCCAGCATTTAGTATAAGATAGGGAGGAACATTCCTTCAAAATGTTATCATTCTTACAAAGAGAGAGAGGAAATTCCCCCTTCGCACTAGTGGCCACTAGTCTAACAGAGGAATATTCCTCTGTCTACATATTCTAACAGAGGAATGTTCCTCTGTCTATAACATTCTGATACAGAGAGCGAGGAACATTCCCCCAAAAGGTTAACATTCTGACATCAGGAGAGAGGAACATTCCCCCATCACACTAGTGGCCATCAGTCTTACAGAGGAATATTCCTCGGTCTATAACATTCTAACAGAGGAATGTTCCTCTGTCTATAACATTGTGATACAGAGAGGGAGGAACATTCCCCCGTCACAGTAGTGACCACCAGTCTAACAGAGGAACATTCCTCGGTCTATAACATTCTTACAGAGGAATGTTCCTCTGTCTACATATTCTAACAGAGGAATATTCCTCTGTCTATAAAATTCTGATACAGAGAGCGAGGAACATTCCCCCAAAATGTTAATATTCTGACATAAGGAGAGAGGAACATTCCTCCATCACACTAGTGGCCACAAGTCTAACAGAGGAATATTCCTCGGTCTATAACATTCTAACAGAGAATTGTTCCTCTGTCTATAACATTCTGATACAGAGAGGGAGGAACATTCCCCCATCACACTAGTGGCCACCAGTCTAACAGAGGAACATTCCTCGGTCTATAACATTCTAACAGAGGATTGTTCCTCTGTCTATTACATTTTGATACAGAGAGCGGGGAACATTCCCCCATCAAACTAGTTGCCAGCAGTCTAACAGAGGAATATTCCTCTGTCTATAACATTCTAACAGAGGAATCCTTCCGAATGTTCCTCTGTCTATAACATTCTGATACAGAAAGCGAGGAACATTCCCCCATCTCACAAGTGGTCACCAGTCTAACAGAGGAATATTCCTCGGTCTATCAACTTTTGAACAGGGGAATGTTCCTCTGTCTATAACATTCTGATACAGAGAGCGAGGAACATTCCCCCATCGTGCTAGTGGCCAACAGTCTAACAGAGGAATATTCCTCTGTCTACATATTCTAACAGGGGAATGTTCCTCTGTCTATAACATTAGGATACAGACAGCGAGGAACATTCCCCCAAAAGGTTAACATTCTGACATAAGGAGAGAGGAACATTCCCCCATCACACTAGTGGCCACAAGTAGTACAGAGGAATATTCCCCGGTCTATAACATCCTAACAGAGGAATGTTCCCCTGTCTATAACATTCTGATACAGAGAGGGAGGAACATTCCCCAATCACACTAGTGGCCACAAGTCTTACAGAGGAATATTCCTCGGTCTATAACATCCTAACAGAGGAATGTTCCTCTGTCTATAACATTGTGATACAGAGAGAGAGGAACATTCCCCCATCACCCTTGTGGCCACCAGTCTAACAGAGGAATATTCCTCTGTCTATAACATTGTGATACAGAGAGAGAGGAACATTCCCCCATCACCCTTGTGGCCACCAGTCTAACAGAGGAATATTCCTCTGTCTACAGAGGAATATTCCTCTGTCTATAACATTCTGGCATAAGGAGAGAGGAACATTCCCCCATCACACTAGTGACACCAGTCTAACAGAGGACTATTCCTCGGTCTATAACATTCTTACAGAGGAATGTTCCTCTGTCTATAACATTCTGATACAGAGAGCGAGGAACATTCCCCCAAAAGGTTAACATTCTGACAGAAGGAGAGAGGAACACTCCCCCATCACACTAGTGGCACCAGTCTAACAGAGGAATATTCCTCGGTTTATAACATTCTAACAGAGGAATGTTCCGCTGTCGATAACATTCTGATACAGAGAGCGAGGAATATTCCCCCATCGCACTTGTGGTCACCAGTCTTACAGAGGAATATTCCTCGGTCTATATCATTCTAACAGAGGAGTGTTCCTCTGTCTATAACATTATGATACAGAGAGCGAGGAACATTCCCCCATCACACTAGTGGCCACAAGTCTAACAGAGTAAAAATCCTCGGTACATAACATTATAACAGAGGAATGTTCCTCTGTTAATTACATTCTGATACCGAGAGGGAGGAACATTTCCCCCAAAGGTAAACATTCTGACAAAGAGTGGTTGGAACATTCCCCCATCGCAGAAGTGGCCACCAGTCTAACAGAGGAATATTCCTCGGTCTATAATAGTCCGATACAGAGAGGGAGAAACATAACCCACAAAGGTTAACATTCTGACAAAGAGAGGGATGAACATTCCCCCATCGCACTAGTGGCCACCAGTCTAATAGAGAAATATTCCTCGGTCTTTAACATTCTAACAGGGGAATCTTCCTCTGTCTACAACATTCTGATACAGAGAGGGAGGAACATTTCTGCTGCATTTAGTTTTAATTGAATGATGTCACTTATAATAGACACCTTTCATACAGTATACACATCACAATTAACCCATTACCCCATCACCAGTTTCTAGTTTTGAGGACATGTGACCACTTAAAGCAGATTGAAAGTAAAGCAGAATGTGTCTTGAGGCACATTCTGCTTTACTTTAAGTCTACTTTTAGCTTCCATGCCCTAGGACAAGGAAAATATGTCTTATTGTATATATTCCTGAATAATGTAGATCTATTTTTAAATAAAAGGCGTAAAATGGCATAGTATGGGGTAATGGAATAATGTTCTTACATATTGGATCGATTACATCAACATGCTTAAACTGTGTCAGTGACAGTAAGATTATAAAAAATGAAGTGCGACAGAATGAAAAAGGAGAACAAAAGTGTCCTTGACTGATATTCCACTAAATTGTCTGTAGTTTGGATAGCCAAGTTCTTGACAAAAGTCACAAGTCAGAAACAACTTTGAAATGGTGGGGTATTTGTCTATGGGGTAAGCACAATCCTGGTAACAGAGAACTTCGTGGCATGTATTTGCTCTACATAAGTTTCACTTGGTCTCTTCTAAGCCTGGCATCCTCCATATACTTGACTGTGTAACCTGCAATAGCAAAATAACGTTATCAATAAACTCATCTTAGTTTTATAGTAACAAGATCCTTTAATATATTCCTCCACAAAAGAAAATAGCTCCACTTGATACAGTCATGAATATGTACCGTAAGAAATATTTTTCTATATATACTGGACGTTTCGCTACCTCAATTAGCATGTTTGCTACCTTGTGGTTTTCGCGGCTGGTCTTTTCACTGCCTAGATTTGTTCGCTTCTCGGTTTTTTCTCATACCTCTTATCTACCAATATGCAGGCGCCATGCGCCCATATGGTGCGGTGGATTTTATTTACAGATCTGTATCCAAACTAGCGTACAGAAATAGAACAGAACTGAACAGTATATTTATTACACGTAAACATTATAGTTTCTGGTGTTTTACAACATATAATATACTATACGTTAGTTTGGATCTATTTACTGTTGAGAAAAAGCTAGGCACGCAAGACAGATTACTTTGGAGTTTGTTTTTAGACAAGTGGCAGCTTATATTTCAGAAAGTTATTTAAGACAGGTGGCAGCTTAATACAGGAAGAAAGCAATGCAGAAAGCTCACATGTGAACTTTCTGTATTGTATTTCTGTTTAGTTTCTTCCTGTATCAACTATTTACCAATAGAAACTCAATGCATTTTAACGCCTTTGCTAATAGGGTAGACCCAGAAAGGACTACTCTGTTTGCTTATACAAAACATGTATCATAGAATTGATTTTTCACTATTTGCTATAGGACAATAAAACCAATGGTTTTATATGCCAGTGTAAAATTTCTGTTAATTGGTATTCATATTGAGTGGAGTTCTGAACGAAGCCACTTGTCTGTCTTGAAACCGTTTATTACATCTACTATAAACATATGGAGGTGGGTAGTTAAAGTTGCAGGATATCAGTTGGACAGTATAATTATTGTGGCAGTGTACCATCATGCTAGGTACACAGTTGTTTCATCATATTACCTAGAGGCATCATGGTCTTGGGTACTAAATAGTATTAAAGGTAGAAAAGGGATATGGTTGTAATTGTTGTAGAGATTCGAATGAGCCTTCAAATAAGCACAAAGGTGCATCTAGATAATTTTCTTTAATCGACCCAATTGTCAAGTAATGACATTTTCCATTACATTTATAAACAACTATATTTATCCACTAAAAACTATCCAGACTCCTTATACTGTCTTACAAGTTATAAGTATATTATTTTTGCAGAGGATTAACCCTTGTTTTGATCACAGGTGACCATTTTAAGCAGGTTGAAGTAGAACATACTGTGCTTTACTTTCAGCCTGCTTTAATCTACCATCATTTTCTGCTAGGATAAAGAATCTAAGTTGTATGGTACTTATTCAGAGGTATATATATTTATATAAATACATGTACTATGTTTGCAGAGGATTAATCCTTTATTTGAACTAAGGTGGCCACTTAAATCAGGTTTAAAGTAGAGCAGAATGTGCTTTACTTTCAGCATGCTTAAGGCTACCATCTAATACAGGGATGCAACAAGTTGATTATGAATAATCCTAAGATTTCCAAATTTTCATTTTTCAAGAGTGATTTTACGAACAGTACTTTTACCCCATAGGCTGTTTCTAGTTTGAAGACACGTGACTACTTCGTGCGGATAAGAAGTAAAGCAGAATGCGCCTGAAGAGCATTCTGCTTTATTTTCAGCATGCTTTAAGCTACCATCAACTAGAAAAATATCCGAAGATTTCGGATAATCCGCAGAAATGGCAGCCCTGCTGATCACAGGTACTTGACACATACTTTATTATCTATTAACCCCCCCCCCCCCCCTTTTTAAAAAAAAAAAAAAAAAATTTTTTTTTTTTTTATTATACTTCTATTAACCCTGTCCATTTTAAAAAGGGAATTTCCACTGATTCCCAATTACAGCACTCATTTTGGGGGTTTTACCTTACTAAAAACACACCTTTTTTTAATGAATCAAGCAAAAGCAACAAAATTAAATGTAAAAATAAATAGTTTATTGCATAAATAACATCATTTTTAATGATTTTGTAACTATTTGTTAGCCGGCTAACACACAATTTCTATCATTTTCAACACAATTTGAACACCAGAAACAAATAAGGTGTTGTTAGCCGGCTAACATTCATATCAAAATATTTTCTTCCTCTATAATTAAGTTTCCTCAAAAGGTATAAATGTTAGCCGGCTAACGCATGTATCTAAAGTCCAATGATAATAACACTTTTATCCCCCACAATAAATAAGATGCCGTTAGCCGGCTAACATTTATATGCCACTACAGACTAAATAATTCCACTAAAGTCTATGAGAAAGTGTCCTCAAAAGGTATAAATGTTAGCCGGCTAACGCATATATCTAAAATCCAATGAAAAAATCAGTTTCATCGCGCAAAATAAATAAGATGCTGTTAGCCGGCTAACATTTATAAGCCACTACAGAATAAATAATTCCACTTAAGTCTATGAGAAAGTTTCCTCAAAAGGTATAAATGTTAGCCGGCTAACGCATGTATCTAAAGTCCAATGATAAAATCTGTTTCATCGTGCACAATAAATAAGATGCCGTTAGCCAGCTAACATTTATATGCCACTACAGAATAAATAATTCCACTATGAGAAAGTTTTCTCAAAAGGTATAAATGTTAGCCGGCTAACGCATGTATCTAAAGTCCAATGATAATAACACTTTCATTGTTCACACTAAATAAGATGCCGTTAGCCGGCTAACATTTATATGCCACTACAGAATAAATAATTCCACTATGAGAAAGTTTTCTCAAAAGGTATAAATGTTAGCCGGCTAACGCATGTATCTAAAATCCAATGATAAAATCAGTTTCATCAGGCACATTAATTAAGTTGCCGTTAGCCGGCTAACATTTATATGCCACTACAGAATAAATAATTCCACTTAAGTCTATGAGAAAGGTATAAATGTTAGCCGGCTAAAGCATGTATGTAAAGTCCAATGATAAAATCAGTTTCATCGCGCACAATAAATAAGTTGCTGTTAGCCGGCTAACAATTATATGCCACTACAGACTAAATAATTCAACTAAAGTCTATGAGAAAGTTTCCTCAAAAGGTATAAATGTTAGCCGGCTAACGCATGTATCTAAAGTCCAATGATAATAACACTTTCATTGTTCACACTAAATAAGATGCCGTTAGCCGGCTAACATTTATATGCCACTACAGAATAAATAATTCCACTAAAGTCTATGAGAAAGTTTCCTCAAAAGGTTCATAAATGTTAGCCGGCTAACGCATGTATCTAAAATCCAATGATAAAATCAGTTTCAGCAGGCACAACAAATAAGTTGCCGTTAGCCGGCTAACATTTATATGCCACTACAGAATAAATAATTCCACTTAAGTCTATGAGAAAGTTTGCTCAAAAGGTATAAATATTAGCCGGCTAACGCATGTATCTAAAGTCCAATGATAAAATCTGTTTCATCGTGCACAATAAATAAGATGCTGTTAGCCGGCTAACATTTATATGCCACTACAGAATAAATAATTCCACTATGAGAAAGTTTTCTCAAAAGGTATAAATGTTAGCCGGCCAACGCATGTATCTAAAATCCAATGATAATAACACTTTCATTGTTCACACTAAATAAGATGCCGTTAGCCGGCTAACATTTATATGCCACTACAGACTAAATAATTCCACTAAAGTCTATGAAAAAAATTTCCTCAAAAGGTTTATAAATGTTAGCCGGCTAAAGCATGTATATAAAATCCAATGACAAAATCAGTTTCATCGGGCACAATAAATAAGTTGCCGTTAGCCGGCTAACATTTATATGCCACTACAGTCTATGAGAGAGTTTCCTCAAAAGGTATAAATGTTAGCTGACTAACGCCTGTATATAAAGTCCAATGATAATAACACTTTTATCGCTCAAAATAAATTAGATGCCGTTAGATGGCTAACATTTATATGCCACTCCAGACTTATTCTTACCATTATGAGAAAGTTTTCTCAAAAGGTATAAATGTTAGCCAAACTCATCTGACCTCTGATGGTCATTTACAATCTGAGCAAGTTTGAGAAAGATTGGATAAAAATTGTGGTCTCTAGAGTGTAAACACCCTTAAATATGGCATTTTCAGCAATTCAAAGGTAGATTACTCTCGACCTATCATATACAATCTGAGCAAGCTTGAGATAGAATGGATAAAAATTGTGGCCTTTAGAGTGTAAACAGTTACATGTGGCATTTTCAGTAATTCAAAGGTAGATAACTCTTGATTTATTGGTCTGAATTTAACTATATGTATAATAAAACTCTTCTGAGCTCTTTTATAAAGGGTAATATACAATCTTGACAAGTTTTAGAAAGATTGGATAAATATTGTGGCCTCTAGAGTGTAAACACTGTTAAATAGGCATTTCAGCTATTCAAAGGTAGATACCTCATTGATCTATTAGTTTGATTTCAACCATAATCAAACTCATCCAAACTCGTATGGTCATATACAATCTGAACAAGTTTGAGAAAGATTGGATAAATATTGTGGCCTCTAGAGTGTAAACACTAAAATTGCTGCAACACACGACAGACGATGCACGAAGGACATTCAAGGATTGCAAAAGCTCAGCCTGAGCTAGGCGCAGCTAGCTCAGGTGAGCTTAAAGTCCATGCATGCATGTAGGAATTACAGAGCTGACACAATGTAGGATAGATACTCAGACAGATTTATAGAACAGACAGACGCCGGAGAGTGCGATTACAGTACTATAATGGCTCCCATATTTTGGGGCATAAAAACATGTCTGTTTTTCTCCTCATGGAAACCTTGTCTGGTTCAATTACTAATCGCTTTTAACCATAAACAGGTCAGCTATACTGTCCTTAAAGAATCCCTCCTCATCTGTATTTGAGTTTGCCGTCTCATATACATTATATGTATCTACACTGTGGCTCTTCTTCTTCTGACAAGTCAAGAAGAACTGCAGCTTAAATGACATGATGTTAGACAAATTGTCACCTTAAACTATTGACGGGTCACTGATAGTGTCATCAAAATTTGCCTTGATCGATTCCAAATCACGTTCAGCCATAGACAGGTCCATATACCGGTATTGTCCTCAAAAGAAGAGTCTAATTCATGACAATCCAACATAAGTCTGTATTTGAGTTTGCCAGCTCACATGCATCTGTGTATTCTTTATCTGATGAGGAATCAAAAGATTTGAATCGATCCAGCACTGACAGACATTATGTTAGACAACATCATGTCTACTGCATGTCAACTTCATTTTCTGCAGATAGTCCATGAGTATATTCTTCATGTGAGTTGAGAATCCTTAGTTGACGAACGACATCCTGGATTCTTTAGAAAGAACTGACTGCTTGCATCTGTAAAACAAGAATGTTTGTAAGACACTCATGCATTCAAACTGTTAACCATTATAAGTATACATGTAATTGAAACAATTATAAAGTCATGTCAAGAGTAACGGGGAGATCATTCAGCAACCAGCCATACAGTCCTCTCATCTAGATAAACACTGTTTGCGACTAGCCGGCTATGTGTTAAATTTAGACAAATGCTGTATGCGGCCCTTCATCGCTCACCTGGAAAAAAAACCTCTACTAGGTCAGATTTATTGCTTAAGCCTGAGTTAACCTATTTGGACTCAGACTCTAAATTACCTTGACCTTTGTGGGACATGATCTTAGTTGTACTGAGCTCAAGGTTTGGCTTTTTTGAGTCTTGTACAGATCCAAAATATACAGTCTCTATTAATATGCAGTCAAAAAGTTATAACCAATGTTAAAGACGTATCTGGGAGTTTTTTCTAGCGCGGAGAATTTTTTTAAACTTTGCATATAAGTAAATTGATATAAATGAAAGTAAAAACAGTCTTCAAAAACATAGGTCGCTTTGCTACTTTTTGTATAATTTACTCTTTTTTAGAAGTACTATATTCAAATTTTCCGAAATTAGGCCTCATAAGAAGAAAGTTTATCAAACACACAAATATCGATACTTCAAGTCCAATTTTAATTAATTACATGTATATGGAATAGTGTTACAAATGAATGTAAAATAATTAGATTTGAGTGGCATTATACAGATTTTACGCATAAAATATGTGCAAAATGAACTTGAAAATCGTCAAAAAATCGAGCCTTTTTGCAAAAATAAAAAATTCTAGCGCAGAGAATTTCCTATTTTTTTCTATAACAGTAGATAATTATATAACAAGTATAGAACCAATGAGAAAACAGTACCTCGCCTTGCTCGTTGCAGAGATATGTTCAATTTTATTACCTCCCTTTATCAGTGAATATGCACTTTTTTAACAATTTTTTTTTAAATAGTCTAAATGTTATACTTTATAAAATAATACCCACAGCTATACAGAAATGTCTTGCATTGTGACATATATTATGCACTTTAGAAAGTTCTGCTGAAAAATGCAGTGTTGTCATCATCTCAAGTCGGAGTGAAAAATGAAATGCCCCCTCCCCCCTAAATATGATGCTGATGGTGCATAATTCATTCATTCTTTATTCACAACTTTATGTTTATTTTCACACATATTTTCTTTGGCTTAAAACCCATTAAAGTTATACAATAAATGAATAAAGCTACATAGAGCTGCATGCATATTCATACATCAAAGGGAGGTAATACATGTTCAAATATTTCAGTTCAGAATGTAGGAAGTATCCATACTCAAACACTGAATTTGGAATAGGTAACTGGTAAGATATAGGATATATGCTCAGAACAAGCTTTTTGTAAAATGAAGGTCAAAGGTCAAGGTCATGGTGACCTGAAAATGGTATGCAACACTCCGCCATCCAAAGATGAACTCACACACCTAATTTGTTATCGGTAGCTGATGTGACAAAGGAAATATACTCTGGACAAAAAGTAGACCCACCAATAAACACATCTACAATCATTATTCAAAGTGGGCAGTGAGTTAACATAACCATTCATAAGATAAAATATCATAACAAGAGCACCGCAGTGCGGCAAAACACACCCGTCATGGCCGGCGGGTGTCAAAGTCGTCCGGACTCAGGCCGACTGGAAAAAGTCGCCCAGAGTCTAGACCCGACTATCGATCTCAAAAAGACTATCACAGGAAGGGGTAATGTCAACACTAAATTCACTCCCTGTCACATTATGATTATTAACGCCGACTCGAGTCGGCGAGTTCCTGGTGAAAAAACTAATGTTTTCCAGAGATTTCGAGCACTTTTTTGTCACAAATGATCCTGATTTGGGTCTCTTCATATCCCCAGGAATTTTAAAAGGTTTTCTTGACGATAGATAACGATAGTTGAGTAAATATTGTATTCGCGAAATCCGATGATCTAGACGCTGTTGTGATCGTAAATAATTACACCCGCGATAGGAAAATACAGAAAAGAGCGGAAAGGTCATGCGCGTTTGGGATGCGCAGTAACAACTCCCGGATACGTCTTTAAATTTACCCTATTTTACCTCTAAATGACTTTGTTGGACATAACCCACTCAAGAGCTTCTTGCATAAAGTACAAATGCCAAACAGAAGTCTCTATCATATGTTGTTTCAGAGTTATGGCAATGTTAAAACAATCCTATTTGACCTCTAAATGTCCTTGACCTTTATTGAACATGCCCCATGTTGTACTTAGCTTCTTGATGTGAGTGCACATAACAACAAATATAGTCTTTTTCTAAGATTTTACCTTATTGCCTACTTTTGACCCCATATTCAAAGTTGACCTACAATTAGTTGAGATGATCATTCTAGATTGTTCATATTTTTCTAAGATTCGACCTAGTGACCTACTTTTTGATCCCATATGACCCATATTCAAACTTGATTTACAATTTGTCCATATAATCATGCTGACAAAGTTTGATCAAGATTGGGCAAAAACTATGGATACTAGATTGTTCACAATCCTTTTCTAAGATTTGGCCTAGTGTCAGACATTCTTTTTGAACCCACATGACACATATTCGAACTTGACCTTTAACTTGTCAGAATAGTCAACTCACTCTGACAAAGTTTGATAAAGATTGGGCTAAAAAATGTGGCTACTAACATGTTCTCAAGTTTTTGTTCTAAGATTTTACTTAGTGACTTATCTTTTGACCCCACAAGACCCAAACTTAAACTTTGCCAATGTGGTCATCCTGAACAAGTTTTGTAAAGATTTGGCTAAAATTGTGGCTACAAAAGTGTTCACAAGCTTTTCGTAATTGACCTAGTGACCCAACATGATTCATATTTTAACTAGATCTAGATTTTGTCCAAATTATCATTCAGACCAAGTTTGATAAAGATTGGGCTCAAATTGTGTCTACTAGAATGTTTACAAACTTTTTCTAAGATTTGATCTACTTTTTGATCCCAGATTACCCAGAATCGATTTTGACCTATCTTTTCTCCAGATTAAATAAAGAGTTTTCCATGCACAATGAAGTTGGAGCCTAGACAAGACAACATGCACCCCACCCATTGAATTTTTTTTTACCTTTGAGCTTATTTGTTGTATTTCAAAATATTTCATTCTCAAAAAACAAGTTAGAGTTAGGATCCCGATCAGAGTTCATGTTACTAACTTGGCGTCTGATCAGGATAAATGTGAGTACAGTCGTGTTTTACATTCTAATATCAATGAGCATTACCTTGCTGGGTTGTTATCAGAACATCGACAGTCTGGAGACATTCATGATTGCATCCTTCACTTTCTGCCTTATCCTTGTACCCTGGAACATAAACAAATTGCAAAGATCATTTTGAACAAGATTGCTGTGTTAAGAGACTACAACAAGAGTTCAAATTCTGTCTACAGAGGGACGGTGTATTTCTAGTATACCCCCCCCCTCCCCTGTTGCTGTTGTTGGAAAGACCGGGGTTGTAATTATCAATACTTGTATCTTATTCTAACTATGTGTAAAATAAATGCATCAACTGCATAGATCCAGAGCACTTGAAACCAAAATAGGGCTGAAAACTAAGTTATTATTAGGGCTGTACTGAATACACCATGTAGCGAATATATCACAATAACGAATACGAATAATTTTCACGAAAATGTCAATCTCTTATAATAGTACTACTGATTTGTATCCTGTTCATGTTTTTTAGCTCACCTGAGCTAGCTCATTGTGAGCTTTTGCAATCCTTGAATGTCCGGCGTGCGTCGTCAACAATTTTAGTGTTTACACTCTAGAGGCCACAATATTTATCCAATCTTTCTCAAACTTGCCCAGATTGTATATTACCACAAGAGCTGGAATAAGTTTAATTACTGTTGAAGTCGGACTAATAGATCAAGAGTTATCTACCTTTGATTTGCTGAAAATGTCATATTTATTAACAGTGTTTACACTCTAGAGGCCACAACTTTTATCCAATCTACCTCAAATTTGCTCAGATTGTATATGACCAAACAAGTTTGGATGAGTTTGATAATGGTTGAAATCAGAATAATAGGTCAAGAGTAATCTACCTTTGAATTGCTGAAAATGCCATATTTAAGGGTGTTTACACTCTAGCTGCCACACTTTTTTATCTAATCCAGTTTAGAGGGGTTCCACTGTATTCATTTTCTAATTGGTCTGAAGTATGACTGTTCTATAACACCCCTCTGATCTTGGTGTACACTCTACACTTTTTGCATAAGACAAGCATACTCTCCACAGGCGTACTGTTTGTAACAGACAAGTTAACTTGTCAACAGGGTTGATTTGTGGTAATAACATTCATTTGTGAAGTTTGAAGTGACATGCTTGAAGTATAAATTGCAAATCAGGATCATAAGGAACATCTTTTGGCTGATATTCTAAATCCAATTTGAATATTATCATGTATAATCGTTTAACCCTTTACCCCATAGCCTGTTTCTAGTTTTGAAGACAGGTGACCACTTAAACTAAAGGACTTAATGCGCCTTTAGGCACGTTCAGCTTTACTTTCAGTCTGCTTTTAAAGCTAGTACTTGCTAGGATATAGAAAATAATTTCCTTACAGTTACTCGGGTACTAAATGTTTATGACTGAACAAAATTCTAATTTAGAACTATTTTCTTTGCTGGAGGAATAAACTGAATGTGCTAAAAAGGCGCATCTATATATAGGGGAAAGGGTTAATTAAGCCACTGTGTCCTGATCGAGTTATTCAGCTCTGAAGCTCAAAATGGATAAGTTCAGTTTTTGATTAAAACTAGAACTGATTAAGTCAATTTTTTAGTCATATCAAAGCACATTTTACATAATTATATGATTTAAACAATTTATCATGGTAAAAACAGTCCTGATCCTAATCAGAGGCAAAACAGTGCAGACACTTAAGGACCCCTCTGATTAGGTTCAAGAGGACAAGTGTACACTCCAGTCCAGAGGTACATTGTTTGTAACCGACAAGTAAAACTTGTCAATAATGTGAAGTATGAATCACAATTTTTCCATATCAAATAGTTTTTGCCTGAATAAAAAACCTTCCTTTTTTAAATTATTTAAGCCCCTAAGTAACTTGGTGTTTGATCTGGATCCACACTGAACTGTAAATATAAAATGATGACTTTAAGGGTTTACATGTTGTGATTATGCTGTTGTTAAAATGTGTCTGGTAGTGTTATGTGCTGTAATAACATTTGCAAACCCTGTAAATTCTGATCAGATCCCGAGTTACTGGGTGTTTAATAGTGATTGCAAATGAGTTTATTAATGATGTTCAGTTGTGTGAAGAATTTTTATGTTGTCAATCAAGCTGCGGTTATCATATGTTTGGTGCTGTGACTAACAGTTGCAAACAGTGTAGATTCAGATCAGGTGCCAAATTACTGTTTTGACTTGGATCCATTCAGAGCTCCAGATAAGGGGAGTATTTGAAATTTTCAAAAACTAAAATCTTTGTATCTGAATCAAATTCTACAATGTCACAATTCATTTGACTCTCTCATAGAATTTGGTGCTGAAATGGGTGAGAAATGTTGGTTTTGTTAAGTTTACTCCCTCTAATTTTACCTCCAATGAGCAACAACCCCTTTACAATGGCAATATTTCATGGCCCCAAAAGAGTGTTGCTTTGCAGTGATTATACTGTATGTCAAAAAGACAGACTTTTAAGGCCTATGTTTTCTCTGCAGGTGTCAATTGACCTGTTTATTCTGGATGGGTGACCCCACATACCAGATACAGTTATTACATAATATTACCCAGCTGCACCATGACCTAGAGCAGCAAAGCTAGGGTGACTAATTGTGTAATTGTTGTAGAGATAAGATAGTTTCTTATAAGTTATATGAATGCCAAGTTTGCAGAAGAGTTACCCTTTACCCACTAGCCTGTTTCTAGTTTTGAACACAGGTGCATCCAACTCAACTCAACTCAACTCAACTCAATTTTATTTCGGCTTTGGTTCACAATTAACATGAACAGCTAAAGCATCAAGTAATATACATACATAATAAAGAATATCAAAATAGGTTGTGTCAGTGAGGTCTTATAAGGATCAAAAGTAATTATCATTTAAGTATAGGAAACGACTACTATATCAAATACTTGCATTTGTATTTAAAGGGCATTTTACTCATCCGTTTGGATCCTGACCAGTCATCCTGTGTCTGAATGACTGTTCTGGATCCAAACCGTCATTCTGTTGTTTATATTTCGAAAAAGAAAAATACAGCTTATATCTTTATTTACTTAAATTTTGTATTATACTAAACATCTATATGTAATTAGCACTAATGTAATTGTAGATAGGGCGCATATGAGAAACAAACTGCTTATAGCACGGATAGGGACTCTGAGTTAATATAATCATTGATGAAAACTGATTGGATGCAGATAAAACGCCGATTTATTTAGAGTCTTATCTGGATCTAAACCGAATGTTAAGAGAAATAAAATATTACATTTTAGACATACCGGGTATACCGTATGAGAAGATATCATATCGAGTTCTAAGCCATACACAAGAGAGTAGAAATGCTTTTTTTTTTACGAACCATATCGCCACTCTTGTGTAAGACGTAATCTGATAAATGGCCGCATACAAAATATTTATGTACATCATTTGATTTACATCTATACATGTACAAACAAAGATACATTCGTTACTGCAAATTAATACTACATTCAATTATTCTGCATATGAATAACTCTTTACCCCATAGCCTGTTTTTAGTATTAAAGATAGTTGATTACTTCAAAGCCTCAAAGCAGGTTGAAGGTAAAACAAAATGTGCCTCGAGGCAAATTCTGCTTTACTTTCAGCCTGCTTTATGCTACCACCTGCTAGGATATAGAACATATTTATTAAAATACATATTCTTAACGGTTATAAATTGTAACTATTTACTTCATTGGAGGAATAAATAAAAGGTGTAAAAAGGGGTAATGGGTTAAAGCAGGTTGGAAGTAATTTAAAGCAGAATGTGCTTTGCTTTCTAAATGCTGTAAGCTAACATCTGCTAGAATAAAGAATATATAAATTATATATATATTTCTTATCATGGTACATATTTATGACACTAGACAGTATAAAGTGGAGTTATTTTCTTTTTTTCGAACAGTGAAAGATATTATTTAGCATAAATTTCTTATTTTGCATACATTCATGAAGAAAAATTGGGAACTTTTCTCTTCAAAGGACTTTCAAAGTGAATAAAAGAATGGCGTTTTAACAAATTAGCCCTGAAATTGGCCGAGTTGGCCCGGGGATTGTAGGAAAAAATGCCAGAGGTAAATATGCCATTAGAAAACGGAAAATATGCCATAAGTAAAAATGCCATAGGTCCATATATCTTTTTTTAATAATTATGTATATTAATATGATTTATAAGGTTATAAGTACTTATCAAACAACATATTGAGGGTACTAATGAAGTGGTCTTGTAGATTTAACGCAAAATGGGTAGATTTATTTATTGAAAGTAATATTTATATTTAGAAGAGAGTGCCTAGAAATTTTTTATAACACATATATTTGGTTAAATTATATTGTAGAGTATATAATATTTTAATATGAATTCATGCTTAACTATCAATGTCAGACCATGATCATGATCCAAACTATAAAACACGTTTTTTGATCATGTCACAAAGCCAGCCAGCAAGTTATGGTAAGATTATACCAGACTGCAGGTGTTAATCCCCACTTAATTATGACACTTGACACATAACTCATTCAACCATGAAACTCGTAATGGACAGTTCAAATTAAGACTAGTCCATTTTTTGATAGTTTAGGGTTGATGTTAACAATATATTGCAAAATAACAAACTGTGCAGAACCTGACTGCTTTTCTGAAACAGTCTAAATACAGGTCAGATGCCAATTTATTTGTTTTCTTATCTGAATCTACACTGTTTGCAAATGTTATTCCAGTTGTATAGCAAAGCAATGGTAGATAGGATAGACATCTCCGTGTAGAATAGAGTGTGATCTGGATCCATACTGTTTGCAAATATAACTCTTATGCATGTTTCTCTCAAGACTCCCTCTCTCTCTTTCTGTCTCTCACAAGGATCTGATCTGAATCCAAACTGTTTGCTAAAACAACTCTAATGTATGTTTCTCTCAAGACTCCCTCTCTTTCTTTCTCAAATTCTGTCTCTCCCAAGGATCTGATCTGAATCCAAACTGTTTGCTAAAACAACTCTAATGTATGTTTCTCTCAAGACTCCCTCTCTTTCTTTCTGACTCTCTCAAGGATCTGATCTGAATCCAAACTGTTTGAAAATAAAACTCCTGCTCTCTGTCCAATTTTATTCTAAATAGCTAACTGATTTTTGAAATGATAAAAAACACACGTATTCGTGCCAAACAGTTTGGATCCTGATCCGACACTGACAGTCTACTATGAGCATGTCTTTTTCAAATGGATGATGCATACACTTAATACCAATTAGTTCCATTTTTATGTTCTTTTATCAAACTTTTTTTTTAAAGTTTCACTCAATTATCAAAATAAAATATCAATATGTTGCTTCAGAAGTTCTTATAACTTGATAAAAAATATTATAATACAATAAATTTCATATTTTATTTATAAACCTATGGCATTTTTTCCTCTGGCATTTTTACCTATGGCATATTTTCCGTTTTCTTATGGCATTTTTACCTCTGGCATTTTTTCCTATGGCATTTTTTCCACACACCGGCCCGGGTCTTGCTTATACAGGTCTGGATTTTGTCCCTCCCTGAGACTGTAAATGAGGGGTTATGGTCAAAGCGTACCATGGTTAAAACAATTGCATAAGTGTACCATTTTTAGTGGAAGCGTACCATTGTATATAAAAAATGTCAATACGTTTTAAGTGATTATTGGTGGCAATTTATCCGTTACACACTGATAATCAGTGTATAAACACGATTCACATGTATAAATATGCTTTTAAGTAGTTCATCGACCCTGATCATAATTATATGCATACTAACCAATAGTTTACGTCTACTTTCCCTAAAGATTTTCCCGTAAAACATTTATTTCACACCTATAAACACTGTAAAAACATGATTTACCTTCACAAATATGTTATTAAAGATATTTCCTCAGTCCATTGATGGGGTCAATGTCCCCCCCCCTCCCCATTTGTTCTCGATCGGATACGTGAAAAAGCATGCAACATAAGCTGCCAGCGGGTATACCAATCTCAGTTTACCTGGTGAGGCCCAGATAAACTCATGCTCTAGAGGCTTTTCAATGATAATTTCTAACCAAACTATCAAATATATAGATCAGGTCTCACATGAGAATAATAAATTGCTTCAATGACTCTTTGCTACCTGCATGTGCACAAACCCATGCTTTTTGCAAGGAAATTGTCTGGCAAGGCGTTATGACTGAAAGTTCGTCAGGAAATGTCTTTAAGTAGCTAGAAATTGTTTGGATGCTGATCATATAAATGCTTAAGCTGTCCAATATTTTATGTAAATTATCTACTTACCTAATACTAGAGATTTCCCTGTTACATGTACAGTGTTATTTACATTCATCTCTCACCTATAATCACTGTTAATCCCAAACTGGTTAAAATAAAATTTATATTTATAAGCAGACGACTCAAACCTTTTTCAAATTTTGGATCCACCATGGATCATCCTGATCAAATCTTTAAAGCCGCTAAAAACCAGTGAACCACCTTTTCACGGATGCAAGATTTCTTTTCAAGCATTGTGGATCCTTACCAGAAGCTGTTTAAAGCGGCGACTAATCAGGATCGACAATGGTTGACATTTATTCTATTTGTTTTAGATTTAGAACAGAAGACTTTCGTTTTCAAGTAGTTTGGATCCTGATCAACAGCCGCGTAACCACTACCTTTTCAGGGATGAAAGATTTACTTTCAAGCATTTTAGAAAATTTAGATCCTGATCAGAAGCCGTTTATAGCGGCGTCTGCTCAGGATTCACAATGATTGACACTTAGTTTTAGAACATACAATATTTGCTTAACTGCATTATAAAAATATTATATATTTAGATTACTTTTTGAACAGTTGGGATCTTGATCAGAAGCTGTGTAAAATAAAGACTATCTTATGCAAGGATGCAAAATTAAGGGGTCTTTGTACGGTGGTGTATGATCAGGATCCACACAATTGCTGACACTAATATTTATATTTCAAAGATAATGTGGTGCATGGGTGCACAATATACCTTCCTGATCAGAATCAATTTACGGCGACGTCTGGTCGGGATTGACATAATTGTTGACACTAGTCTAGTATTTAATATATTTCGAAAAGTTAACTTTGAGTCTAACTGATCATCCACGGAATTATACACTCACGGAATCGAAACCTAGCACTATATCCCAAATCTCGTGCGGCGCAAACGAGATTTCGGGAGACTTGATTAATGTCTAACGGTAGTCAATATGATTAATGTCTGTAAGCATTATTCACGGCTATATATTCCCGTGATTTGATAGGAATGTCTACCAACTCGTTTAAATCCAATAAAATGTCAATAAATACACGCGACTCTGTAAATTTCCCATCCAAAAATGGCAGACAACGAGGCAAAAAAGTGAAGATGTTGTCACGTGACACATGATCTCGCAAAATTCAACCGCCCCGATAGCCCAGACGCTTGTCTATCAAACTTCGCTGAGTTGCGATTCCGTCTTGTATAAATCCGTGGATCATCTACCACAATGGCAAATTTGTTCCTAATTACTAAATTTTCAAAGGATTAATATGTTGCGTCTGGTAAGAAATATCCAGGCGTATGTAAAATAAATGACTTGTGATATTTACAGGTAAATAATGTGTGAAATCAATCAATTATCAGCTAATAAGATATGGAAATTTTCCCCAATATAAATCCATTATTTGGTACGCTTCGACCCAAAATGGTACGTTTTGACTCGGTTCGCTTTTTATGGCTTTGACCATAACCCCTGACACTTCAACTTTATACTGCTTTACAATCGTAATCGATTATTACAAGGATAAACATTTTTGCACAGAGTAGATACAGAGTGTCTAGATCTACTCCTGAAGATTATCATTATGGATCGATTTAAAATTTTAAGTGTGTGATACAGACCATAAGTCAGGATCCAATATCATTTATATTGGTAGGTTTTTTTTGTTCTTCAAAAAAATAAACAGACGTTGCGTAAACTATTTTTGGAGGGGAAACCAAACATTACCGCCATTGACCCGTTTACCGTGGACATCCTATTACCGGTGACTTCCGAGTATTATGTGTAAAATCGTAACTTCCGTTTATCTTTCGGCTGCTGCTCAAGACTAATGTGTATAAAGCAAAAAAAAACTTTCCTAAAGGGAAAGTGTGCATTTTTTTATTAATTACGCAAGATAAATAATTTTCTCCCCATATAAAACCATTTAACCTATTTGTATAATGTGACATATTCCATTGCCCCCACTGTGAAAAAATGTGACGGAAAATATTACAACTTTTCAGTTAAAAATTATGTTAACAGATAGCCTTTCTTAATAATGTTTGATAGAAGTTCAAGCCGATACCTGAAAATTATTCCGGGTGTCATTTTACCTCATCACCGATAATAGGACGAGTAACCAAAACAAACATGGCGGCGCACTCGCTACAGTTGACTATGATTATTTATGTCAAATTATGGGTGTATTTATATATTAAAGCTGAAAATCATAAAGAAATGTTTACTTTATCTGTTTAATATATTTTTTAGTTAAAAACCTTATTAATTGATGAGAAATAGTCAGACGAATCCTTAGATCACCGGAAATTGGGTGAACCAGGATAAATCTGATCTTACAGTACAATACATCGTCATCGGATGTGTTATATTACTTACCAAAGAAAGACCAGTGAACTGATCTGATGAGGTTTGCTCTTGTCGCATCATCTCGCATGTTGTTTTGAATCTTTTCTGTAACAATCCGTCCGTTATAGATCTTTATTTTGTCACTTTTTGAATTTTGCGAGCTGCGAATCCGGAAATGGATTTTTCTATATGGCTTCCGGATTTGTATTCCTGCGAATATGAAAACGGGAACCAAAACATTTCGCGCTGTAGCCCAGCTGCTTTCGCGAGTCAGTGCTGAACGGGGAACCAGAAGATTTTAAACTACTATGGCGCGTTCACCTCAGCATCTCACCCAGTAGCATCAGCATGAAATGGTCGATTCTTAAATAAGTTCTGCGTAAATCGCACCTGTTTGTATACGGAGAGGCAAGGAAGAGATGTTAGCCATGAGAATTTGGAGGAAACTCTCCATTTTTGCAGGTAAATAGAATTGAATTCGCATTGCGATTTTTAGTTTGTTTATCACCAGTTTCGACGCCATTAAGCGATAAACTCGCCGTATTTTCATTCAACTTTTTAACTTGGTATCAGGGCAGCGATGGGAATAGATCTTTCCACATAAACGTTTTGGTGAAAAGTAGGATACGCCCAATCTCGGAATTTTCAGATTCAGAATCCGAGTCCAATCGTCCCAAAACTAAATCGGACCGGGTGAAATCGGCCCAATAATATGCCGGGTCAAATCATTCCGATATTGTTAATTTGTATAGATATTGTCTTCATTAACTGAATCTATTATTGGTTCAATTTTTGAAGTTTTGATAGAGAAAATATTGATAAAAGTGTAAACTTGTTTGACTCCTTATCAGATTCAAATGCGATTCGAAACAATATACTGGCTGCGTGGCTTAATGCAGGGCTTCCATTTTCTTTCTTTCTCTATATACTGCTACACGCCCCTTTCGGGTATTACGAGCAGGGGCACATTTTAGGTGCACCAATGGGACTGTACCCGGCCGGTCACTTTATCCTGACACCGACGAACCAGTCGTAATGCTAACCCGAAATCCTGAGCGCCAAGGAGGGAAGCCATTACTACCAATTGTTAAGTCTTTGGTTTGACCCGGCCGGGTATTGAACCCACAACCTCCCGCACTGCAAGCGGACGCTCTACCACTAAGCCACGCAGCCGGTCCATTTCCCTGGTCCTCGGGATTTTTGTTCTAATTCTTCGGATTTTTATTCCAACAAATGGAAGCTTAAACAGGCTGAAAATAAAGCAGAATGCGCCTCATGCGCATTCTGTTTTACTTTCAACCTGCTTTAAGCATCACATGTCTTAAAAACTAGAAACATACTATGGGTTAACAGGGCTGCCATAGCTCCAGATGTTTCCTTAATCTTCTGATTTTTTTCTAGTACACCATAGCTTAAAATAAAGCAGGCTGAAAGTAAAGCAAAATGTGCCATAAGGCGCATTCTGCTTTACTTTCAGCCTGCTTTAAGCAGCCATGTGTCAGCAAAAATAGAAACAGGCGATGGGGAAAAGGTATGATTTGTAAAATTGCACTTGAAAAATTCAAATTTGGAAATCTTAGCATTTTTTATTTCAACTTAACTTATGGCAGCCCTGGGTTAAAGGTATACCCGGCTGTACTTTTTCCTAGGTTTTATGAAAAAAAAACCATGGAAAAAACCACGGAGTATTCGGACGGTCATATTACAAAAACCTTGGAAAAAAGACGAGAAAACCTTAGAAAATACAAGACCTTGGTTTTTACATGGTTTGACAAAATACCTCGGAAAAGTTTACGAGGAATCCTTGTAAAATATTTAATTTCCAAGGTTTTCTCCAAAAAACCACGGAAACAAAAAATCCTCGGAAAAGTTTACGAGGAATCCTTGTAAAATATTTAGGAAAAAACCATGGAAATATTAGAACCATTTTACGTGGTTTCGACAAAATACCATGGAAAAGTATATATATACGAGGAATAGTTAACTACTAGTGGGTGGGGTACCACATGCTTTTGTTTGTATCATGTAAATATCCAAAATATATTATGATCATGATAAAATTGTATTTATGTAAGTTATGTAACTTACCATGAATCTTTTGTCAGGAGTCTGAACTGTGTGTGGTTTGGAGTCTTTAATTTTTGCCACATTCACATTTTAAAGTATAGATAAACTTACTTACTTAATCCTGATTTGATTTGTCATCTGCTGCGGGTGTCCCAGCATCTGGGGTAGGCAGCAGGCGGCTAGTTTGTCTGATACTTGATCTCCAAGCAGCTCTGTCGAGTGGGTTAACATCTAGGTTGCATGCATTAATGTCAGCTTTAACACAATCTGACCATGATTTTCTTGGTCTCCCACGCAGTCTTGGGCTCTGAATCTCCATGTTGGTGATGGACTTAATAGAGGAAGTGGATCTAACGACATGTCCATACCATCTAAGGCGCCTAGAGCGTAAGGCAGCTGTCACCTCCTGTAACCCAAGCCTGGTACACAACAAATGGGTTGGAATGTCATCATGGGGCTTGGCGCCATAGATCCATCTGATCATTGCTCTGTCATTTCTGCGTAGCCGCTGTAAGTCTGGAGCTGTCGGGGCCCATGTTTCGCTACCATGGAGAAGAGCAGAGCGGACACAGGTGTCAAACACTTTCCCACGGTTTGTGAGGGAGATGTGTTTGGATGTCAATATTGGCAGGAGCTTTCTGAATTTACCCCAGGCAGACAACTTAAATCTCTGACCTCTGACCTCTGATTGTTGTGAGCTGGTGTCCTGGGTGTGTATAATATTCACTGTTTTGTGAAACTTACAATTGTAGCAAATATTACTTATATTTATAATTCACTAAGTTGTACTTCCAAGGTTTTTCCGTGCTGGAAAATGTCTAAGTACAATTTTTACGAGGTGCAAATTGTTTAAGTTATTATTTTACAAGGATTTTCCGTGCTAAAAAATGGTTAAGTTCTTATTTCCGAGATTGTTCCGTGTTTATTTTTGCCAAAGTCCAATTTTTCCGAGCTTTTGCCAAGGTTTTAAGAGTTTCCAAGGTTTTTTCTTGATATTTACGTGGTATTTTTGTTCATAAGCATGCATAAACCATGGAAATTTTGGTGACTAAACAAAAACCTTGGAAATTGTTACGAATAACCATGGAACTTTTAGAATTCCATGTAAATTCCACGTAAATTATTCATATTCCATGGAAATTTTACACTGAACCTTGGAAAAAGTACAGCCGGGTTAAATCCGGAAAATTGAAAAATTTCAAAATCTTAGCAGTTACAATGTTATCAACTTATGGCAGGCCTGTTATTGGTAGAGCGTCTGCTTGCAGTGCGGGAGGTTGTGGGTTCAATTCTCGACAGGTCAAACCAAAGACATAAAATTGGAAGTAATGGCTTCCCTTCTTGGCGTTCAGTATTTCGGGTTTGCATTACAAATACAACTGGTTCATCGATGTCTGGATAAAGTGACCGGCCGGGTACAGTCCAAATGGTGCACCTAAAACGTGCCCCTGCTCGTAATTTACCGTAAAGGGCTGTATAGCAGTATAGTAACAAAACAAAATATATCTGTGTATCTTGACTTCAGTGAATATAACATTATGAAATCACAAAAACACTGTAGAAAAAATGTTTTATGTACCGGTACTGATAACGTATTTAAAAGCCTATATTTCAATAAAAATTAATTAGTTTATAAATTTTAATGAATTAATAATGCCCCTTTTCCGATAAAAATGCTTTTTATTGACCAATATTGGCGAGGGTATGAAAAATGTTGGTCTGGTATGCAGACAAATTAGTTGTACCATTTTGAATCTTAACAACAATGTTACATTTAAGACAAATTGCATTTTTTTTTAATGATTTTGAATATGAATGCGGTGACCCGAAATGCCGAAAACACTGTGTTTTTGCAAAAACATTATAAAACCGGTACTGATAACGTATTTAAAAGCCTATATTTCAATTAAAATTTATTTAGTTTATAATGAATTAATAATGCCCCTTTTCCGATAAAAAAAGCTTTTTATGGACCAAAATCGGCGACGGTGTGAAAAATGTTGGTCTGTTATATCATACGAAAACACCATAGAAAGAAGTATGTTTTGTGTACACTAATTAAATACCCATTATAGATGCTTTGAGTGATTTCGTAGGTTACCATGGATCGGCATATTTAAATTTGTTGCCGATTTTAAGCCAATAAAAGCTATTATCTGCTATATATTTTTTAATTGCGTATACTTATTCATCAATAATTTATGCTTTTAATTATGATATTAGTACAACATACTTATTTCAAATGGTGTTTTAAGAGTGTTTTCGTAGGTTAAGGCAGGTCAGCATTTTTTCAATTGTAGACGATTGCTAGCCATCAAAAGCAACTGTTTGAACAAAGGTGTCGATAATAAGTTCAAAATAAGAGTTATTAATCAATATTTATGCTTTTAAATACGATCATATAAGTACAACAAATCTATTTGAAATGGTGTTTTAGTGGGTGTTTGCGTAGATCGTGTCGGATCAGCATTTTTCATATTATCGCCAATTTTTGGGCAATAAAAGCATCTTTTTTAGTAGGAATAGTGATTATCAATTTATAATAGACTTATAAATTGATATGCATGCCTTTAAATATGCTTTCACTTGTGTAAGTTAACTTAAAACCTTTTTTTCTATGGTGTTTTCGGCATTTTGGTAGTGTTTTAGCGAAAATACAGTGTTTTTGGCATTCTGGGTTACCCTATAAATGTGGTTTTTTTTAAATTCTGAAATGCTTCCAGAAAGCAGACTTTCTTTTCTTGATTTTCAATTATAACCAAATTGTCCGCCATGATGATAACTGACAGGATATGGTAACGTAAGTGATATAAAGGTGCCAGTCGACAGTATCAGACGTTCTAATATGATAAATCACAATTTTTGCAATGAAGAATTATTTTCTTAAATGACCCACACTGTCAGTATTTGGTATATATTTCTTAGAAAATATACGTTTTTCATTTCGATATATTAGTCCAGGACAGATAGGTGAAAATTTCGCCAAACCTAAAACAAATTGCAAAAGAAATGCGATTAATATATTTGGGAACTTTATGATGTGCTCTATCATGTATTAAAAATCGCCATTGATAGTGTGTGCGCAAATTGGATTTTTTTCACCTGTAAAATGGTACCCGAGGAGTAATAAATGGACAAAAATTAACAAAAGTCGTTCAGAAGTGACACACTGTTTTACTATTTGAATACTCTTACAACCATTATAAATGGTAAAAAACCTTGATATACTGCAGAATCCTTCGAAGTAAAGAATAAACAAACCATACATGTTGAAATGCACTACATGACCTTCACAATCTGAATATGACCTTGACATTAACTGATATTTACAAAACACAAACGCAAAGCACTGAAAGTGAAAAAAATGTACTTTTTTTTTAAATTTCTATCTACGTAGATCTATTTATTTCAATCTGAGTTGCAAACTGTTTTGATTTTTATCAGATGCCGAATTACCCTGCGTCTGATCTGGATCCCAACTTGTTGCAAAAGGAAGCGCTTACTTTGAAATAATAACGTTTTCTCCACTGTACCTAGACTATACTTGATAATGAATTGAGAAGCACAAAACATAAACAAACCTTCCCAGACTTACTGCTATACACAAAGACTTAAATGAATGTTTGCGCAAATATCTGGGGGTGCGGGAGGGCTGCCCCTTCCTGATGCTGGGAATCCCCCTCTCCCACACCCCACCCCGCGAGAAAAATGAAAATAAGAACTGAAATGGTAAGCTATGAAGAGTGTTTGGAGAGATTTGGGGCACTGAATACGATATATGTTGAATACGATGTATGTGAACCATACAATTTTGTTCAAAGCTCCATTACTGTATTACATTTTAAACATCATTTTTAGGCTTCTGACTGTAGTTTTCTAGATCTACCTAGTTTTTGAGTGTCTGAAACTTGTTTTTTTACTAACGCTAGGTTGGAGAGGGGGGGGGGGGGGGGGGGGGGGGGTTTCCCCCGGACAAAAATGAAAAATTAGAACTGGAATGGTGAGCTCTGAGGTGTGTTTGGAGGGCTTTGGGGCACTGAGTACGGTCTGTGTGATTAAATACACGTTTGTTCAGAGCTCCCTTATATAAGACATAATAAAGTTTTTTATGCAGGGCTGCCATAAGTTGATCTTCAAACTCCTAAGATTTCCAAATCTTCTATTTTTCAAGCACGATTATTTAAAGCAGATTGAAATTAGAGCAGAATGTGCTTTAATGCACTCTGCTTTACTTTCAGTCTACTTTAAGCTACCATCTGCTAGGATAAAAAAAAAATATTTTGGAAAAAATCGGAGAAATGGCAGTCCTCTCTATGAGCTTTTCCTTCCGCCTTTATAGTCTTAACTTGAGATTGACAAATGTAGGTGGGGTCCGGTGGACCTCCCCCGAGAAAACAAATGGAAATAAGAACTGAAATTGTGAGCTCTGTATTATGTTTTGGGGCAATGAATACGATCTCTGTGAACCATTTAATTTTTTTAAAAGCTTATTTATATCAGATCTATACATAATTGTTTTGCGACGAACCTTTAATTCTGCTAAAAGTACATGTATACCGTTTTAACACGACCAAGAGGTACATGTAATGTAGCACTGTTCGTTTTAAGCTGCCGACTTTGTAGTTACTCACGTTTTGAGTTTCTGAATATTGAATTTGACAAGTAGGCCTACTGGTGGGGGTCCAGGGGTCCTCCCCTGGGAGGTAAATGAAAAAATAAAAATGAATTTGTGAGCTCTGAAATGTGATTGGAGAGATTTCGACATTAATGTCTAACCCCCCATCCCACCCCTAGCCTTCGATTATAATGCCATTTTTGTCCATGTAAGATTTTTCATTTTTCAAATTGATGATACGCAAGTGCGTAAGTGCGTATCGCTAGCTACACCCCTGATATATATCTAATATTTCTTCTGACATAGATCTACACGTTTGAAACTGATACAAATATAGGATTTTGCATGAGTGTTCATAAGTAAACTTGTCTTTTAGAAAACGATTAAAACGAGGCTTGCCGAGTCTTTATCGTTTTATTAAAGACTAGTTTTATAAATCCAATACATTATGAATACGAATGTTATATTCTATTTATAACATTACCTGGCAATATTATTTATACCATATCGATAAATTTTTTTAGCTTGCTAGCTGCCCTGACTTTTAAGGTAACCAACACATATTGCGTGTTTGTATATATGTACATGTACACTGTTTTCTAAAGTTATGCAGGTGACGCCCCATCTTCGCTTACGCTATGAAAGAGTTCATTCCTGTGGCTTGTATATAGGTTCATATATTATATTCCAGACTGAAGTCACTTTCAGAACTATAAGAGCAGCTGGAACCTCTGCATTATTTTAATACAACGGAACACTGAAGCCAATGCTTTCTGCATGAGCATCGCCCCGAGTCACAATTGACTAGGCATATACACTTGCATCTTATTATTGCAAAATGTCTGCTGGAGCTGGTGGCATGATCTAGTCCGTTGTCCAACTTCCATCCCCAAAGTGTTGCGTCAATTTCAGCTGCTTCAGTACACTCTTGAGTCTAAAGATGAGACAGTGGTATCTTGCTGCAGAGGACGTTGGTGGCAGTGTTTGTATCTACACAGTGTTCAAACTGTTGATAGTCTTTACAGTGAAAATGCGCAAGCGTAAGTTGTTCAAGTTGCTGAAGCTTGATCCGTTGTACAGTGCAACAAGCATTCTATCACATACATTGGTCACTTGTTCTTGTGACGTTCCTTCTTGAAAGTCTGCACATTCTGTCGGTAATGTTCAATTCACTAGACTTTACCTTTTTCAAAGTGTTCCCTTTCCCAATCGCGAAAATGCGCGAATTTCTATCGCATCAAGTAAAGGCGTGTAAGGCAGGAAGGATATAACACATTTGCAAACCAACAACATTCTTGTTTTTCTGAATGCTCCAAATTTTCAGCTTTCGATTTGAACTAGGGTTTCTGTCTGATCGAAAAATAATGTCATTTGTTTGAAGATCGGCATGGTAGCACAAGAGAACGAGCACGTCCGTTTCTTCACAGATGAATGTTGTTGGTTGTCCATATGAAGATTCGACGGCTTTTTTCACAGTTCTCACACCAGAATCAGCCCTGGCATGTACCACTTCACACCCGATAACTTGAAATGTTTCAGCAAGAAGATGAAAGCTTGCTTGTTTGCAATATTTGTCATGAAATGATCCTTCTTTGAACGTTAAGGGGTTTCTTTTGTAAACAGAACATTCTTTCTCCATCAGTTGAAAATCGGTTGATCAATAGGAAAACCATTTACAATGTAGTCTTTTTTAACCAAAGTACGGCCTATGAATACAGCTCATGTCTAGACCCTGAAAAAATTATGGAAATGTAATTAGATCAGAGATAGCAAAATGCAGGTCGCAAAAATATATTATAATAAAAATAGAATCTATATTGTTTTCCAAAGACCGGTGGATGATAGCCTATTAAACAAGGTATAGGGAACACAAGTGTTACATGCTTGAACAATTAAGATAGTATGGTGGACAGACATTCGGCCAGACATATAGAGACAGACAAACAGACTGACAAGCAGTCAGAGTAGCGATCACTAAGTGTCAAGATTATACATAAAATCTAAATTTCGTGAACTGTCTTCTTTAACCACAAGGTAAGGCCAATGTGCGCAGCTAATTTTGATACTCTGAAAATATTAAGGAACTCTACTTAAAACAGGTATATCCTATTACATAAACCTATATAAATATCATAATCAAAATAGCGGATATTGTTCTTGTTCCGAAGACCTTCTGAGGATAGCCTATTAAACAAGTGATCCCAAGTTTTCTCTCATATCACTATAAGTAAAGAGTGTGTGATGGACAGACACACCGAAAAACAGACATATGGACAGGCATGCAGACAGAATAGTGATCTCATGTACATTGAATGACCAAAATATATTCAAAAACACATTATTATCGCGAAAAATTACTTAAGAACAAATGATAAATGTAGCCATCTTATGGTCAAAATGGGCTTCCGTAGACTTTTTTTAAAAAAACGTACGTCAGTAATGAAATTCATTTTAATTCTTTTAGTTTTATCAACAACAAGCAAATACAGTAAAGGAAGTTCATAATATACAATGCTATCAACATGTTTTGTATTTTAACACAATCATGCAAATAACAAAATCTTGATTTATAGAAGGTTTACACTGTTCTAGACATACACATACTATTATGACGTCATCAAAAGTAAATATTATTATGACGTCATCAATAGTTTGTAAATTACACGCATTCTGGTGTTTATACCGCAGATGCTAATAATTAGGCTGTGCGCTTAGAATAAGGTGGAATTAAACATTGTCTGGTAAATTTTATTCTTTTTTGATGGTTTTACTTACCTTTTAATTAAACTGTGGAAATTACTGGAAAATGCCGAGTGCCTGGATCTTATCTGACATCAGTTCTTCCGGTGTTTAACATCCGGGGACAAAAACGCAGGTATGGAGGCTCATGTCAGCCAGCAGAATTGTAAACTAAATGGGCATATACTTTCGCGAATATTTCGTAAACCGCACCGGATTTTTATGGCGACTTTTTACATAAGCCTTATTTGTCTAATATCTACATAATGGAAATAGTTTTATTTCTTTTGCAATTTGTTTGAGGTTAAACCGTATCTGTCCTGGACTATATTAACTATTCTCATTTTTATGCTCCCAAAGCTAGGCTTTGGGCGCATATAGTAATCGCACCGTGCATGTGTGGGTGGGTGGGTGTGTGTACAAAAGCTTGTCTGGAGCATATCTCCTATACCTTACCAGCTAGGGATTCAAAATTTGGTGTGTGAGTACATCTTGGGATGGCGGAGTGTCGCTTACCACTTTCAGGTCACCTTGACCTTGACCTTTGACCTCGATTTAACAAAAGGTTTGTCAAGAGCATATCTCCTATACCTTACCAGCTAGGAACTTCAAATTTGGTATGTGAGTACATCTTGAAATGGCAGAGTGTCGTGTACCTGAAAGTGACTTTCATGTCACTGTGATCTTGACCTTGACCTTTAACCTCGATTTAACAAAAAGCTTGTCCGGAGCAAATCTCCTGTACCTTACCAGCTAGGGATTCCAAATTTGGAGTGTGAGTACATCTTGGGATGGCGGAGTGTCGCATACCACTTTCAGGTCACTGTGACCTTGACCTCGATTTAACAAAAAGCTTGTCCGGAGCATATCACTTATACCTTACCAGCTAGGAACTTTAAATTTGGTATGTGAGTACATCTTGAAATGGCAGAGTGTCGTGTACCATTTTCATGTCCCTTTGACCTTGACCTTTGACCTCGATTTAACAAAAAGCTTTTCCGGAGCAAATCTCCTTAACCTTATCAGCTACTGATACAAAACTTGGTTTGTGAGTTCATCATGTTACACCTCCATTACATTGTCTGTAAAAGAATTTCGCCAAATTTTGGGGGCATATACATGTCACGCTTGATGATTGTACTTGTTTATAAACTAAAAGATATTAAATGTGGTATACACATTGATTAGGCAGTGACTCATTGGTAATATACCATGCCCTGTGCTAAAAACAACAAGGGAGAAATTCCCCTTCCCTGCAAGTGGCTTATTTAGATCAAACAAAACAAAATTGTGAATATTTTAAGTTGTGAAACAAAGAGAATTTAATAAATTTATCAGAGTGGGAAAAAACACGGTTTTTCAACCCGCCGTACCTGGTTTTTATTGTTTTCAGAATGTATTGCAATATATTGGAAAACCGGTTTTATTGCACATTCCTAGTTTATTATCATAAAATAGTTGCTAATTTTTATTTTTTGTTTATCAAAATAGTATGAGACTTGCCCAGTGATGATGACAGAGTGCAGACAAACAGACGTTCAGAGGATGACATTGCCCTGAGTGGTAAGTCTGTAGGAATACTACATTGTCGGGAATTTGACTTTTATCAGCAACAAAGTTGTCTTTTTGGCACTATTGCAAATAGTATAGAAAGGCAGTGGCTGTTCTGGAAATGTTTTCATTTGGCTCACATATGGAAGCTGTATGGTTAGAGAAAGTGACATGCACAGTTACAAGGTTCATTACTCTATTGTGTCAAGTTGTTTTCATTTTTGAACTATTCCCCTTTTTAGCTCGCCAGTCGAGTGTCCTGGAAAATTATGTTGTTACCCAGTTGTCGGTGTAAAAATTGTTGTTGCTGCTCCAGTTCCCATTTTTGTTCATCATAGCAAATTTAGAGAAAGTGTTCACAACTTATATACCAATTTCCACCTAAATATATCTTACTAATGCACCACACATTTAGAAATTTAGAGCTCCTATGTTATATGTAACTCCTATGTCCCTCCAGGTAGTCCATGCATGTGTATATGGATAAAACTTTCCCATGCACAGAAAACGTTTGACCCCTGTGACCTTAATTTGAACTTGGGGCTAACGTTTAGGTTTCGAAATCTGTGTTAGGTTTCGAAAAATGGATTATTACTCATAAATTATGTCATAATATTCATTATTGTAACATGGTGAGAAAAATATGCAGCCAGACTGGGACTGGAACCCGGGACCCCTTGCTTACTAGGCAAGTGCTGAGCCACCGGGCTGCTTACACAAATCTAATCATTTAATCATAAACTCAACCCGGCTACACACACACACCCTCTAAACAAGAATTTGTCCTGAATTCTTTCTTAAATAACATTCCTTGATTTTCTTTTATATTATATTTGTACACTTTTTGAGTTACATATTACATGTATCCTATGGGTTATTTTAACTTATTTACGTTGGGCACCAAATGTAACATGGTGAGAGAAATATGCAGCCAGACCGGGACTCAAACCCGAGACCCCTTCCTTACTTGGCATGTGCTCTACCGACTGAGCCAGGGCCTACCGGGCCGGCTGTAAAAGCACTTACACAAATCTCTCACCATTTAATCATAAACTCAACCCGGCTACATAATGTACCTTCAGCTATTGCATTCATATTTGGTATGTATATGGACAATATCTTAACATGTGCACAAAATGTTTGATCGGTTGAACTAATTAGTGTCTAGGTTTAATTTATTATCAGGTTTCCAAAAATGCTTATAACTCATATGTCTCTTGAGATATTTCTTTCATATTTGGGTATGCATATGAATATAGACGAGACTTTTCCATGCAATCAAAATTTTTACCCCTGTGACCTTGACTTGAAGGCCTTCGTTAAGATTTCAAAATCTGCATTCCTATGTCCCTTGAGATATTGCTTTCATATTTGGTACACATACATATGTATATAGATAAGACCTTTTCATGCACTTATTGTTTTACCCCAGTGACCTTGACCTTGAAGTAAGGTCCGCTTAGGTTTTGAAAAATGCCTATATCTACTACATGTATGTCCATTGAGATATTCCATTCATAGTCGGTATGTTTGTATATACATTGTATATGGACAATGCAATTTTTTTTTCTCCTATCATCAGTACCTTGACCATGAAGTTATGGCCAGCGTTTAGGTTTCAAAATCTGCTTTACTAAATTAGGCTTTTTAAAATGCCTATCACTCCTAGTTCATCGAGATATTTCTTTCATATTTAGCATGCATGTCCCTAGTATATGAACCCAGTGTTTCCATGCATGCAAAAAAAAGTCAGCCTAGTGACCTTGAACTTAGGGCCAGTGTTTAGGTATCAAAATCTGCATTTAGGTTTTGAAATATGCTTATAATTCCTATGTCTCTTGAGGTACGTATTACTTTAATACATGTTCATGGTTTTTGTGTGCATATGGACAAGACCTTTCCATGTAGGCAAAAAGGTTGACCTCTGTAACCTTGACCTCAGAGTATGCTTTTGAATTCTAAATGTGCCGATGGTGAGCTTTGTTGTCTCTGACAACTCTTGATTTTTTTTAATTTAATACCCTAGAGGCAGCCTTTTCTGTCAGATCTTGATGAAACCTTGTCAAAAAATTCCTACATGATATATTGGACAATTCAAATATTGGGCTTGTGGAATTTAAAAGTAAGTTAATAGGTCAAATCTTAGAAACCATTGTTAATACTCAAGATGCTTAAAATCTGACATAACCAATTGTCAGAATGTTTGTCTGGCTTTCTTTACTCAAACCCAAAAGAAAGTGTGCATGCCTATTTCAAGCCGTTCATGGCATATTGATTGAAGAAATATGACTTATCCGATAGCGTTTGAGTATATATTATACTTGAAAGAACCAGCTTTTATTTTGTGTTGTTGTTTTCAGGTGTTGAAGACACTCTAGAGGACCACACTGTCATTTGGGCGAGCATCAAGGATGTGACGTGGAATCAAGAGCTGGGAGTTAAGTTTCATCAACTGTGATGTTTTCATTGTTGTGGTGAAAAGTTTTAGCTGTCGAACATTTAAAGACTGTCAGCTCTTAGAATTACGGATGTAGCATGATTGACTGTAAACCCAGTAGTGAGTTTAGCTGTCACTGTTGGGACTTAGTTTGTGCACCGTGTGCAGTGTGCAAGGTATTTGAGACTGGGTAGCCAACTCACAATTGATGGCCATCGACGGCCCACGATTTTCTTTACTGAACCATGGCATATATAATTTGACTGGATAACATTCAACTTCTGTGATATATTTACAATAAAACCACTCAATTATGACCACTATAAAGAAGACTTAGAAGGCTAGTGTTTGATTGTACAATGTATATAAAATATTGTACATGTATCAAAGACAGATCACAGTTTAAATAAGGTGACACTGACAGAAAAACAGAAAACTCCGAAATGAGCTTCCTGTTGTACTGTCACCTTGCTTTCAGCAGTCACCTGTCGTAAACATCTAGCTATTAACATGATGTAGTGGTTGTAATAGAGATTTTTTACTGTTACAGTAGTACTTTTTAAAATGTTTGCTAAAAGCTGTGGAATGTTTATGCCTCCCGCACGACTTAGTCAGGGCATTGCTTTTAGCTCACCTGACACAAAGTGCCAAGATGAGCTATTTTAATCGTGCTGTGTCTGTCGTCTGTCAGTGCGTCATCTGTCATAAACAATTTCTTTAAAACAACATCTTTTCCTAAACTACTAGATGGATTTTAATCAAACTTGGCAAGAATGATCCGTATATGGTCCTCTTTGAAAGTTGTACAAATAGATCCGATCCGTTGCATATCTAGGTCACAGAAGCTAAAAATAGATTGTTTCAATAAAAACTTAAAATCTTCCTGTCTGAAACCACAGTACCCTGAGCTTAAATATTTTGCTCAAAAGCATCATCTACAGGTCCTCTATTAAGATTTTTCAAATTATGTCCCTGGGGTGAAAAATGACCCCGCGCCGGGTCACAAATTTACAAAGAGTTATATAGGGAAATCTTCAAACCTAGTCTTCTCTGAAACTAATATGGTCAGAGCTTAAATATTTTGGATGGTGACACTACTAGATGAACTTTACCAATATTTTTCTAATGGTTCCGTTCCATTGCATATCTAGGTCACAGGAGCTTAAAATATTTTTTTTTCAGTTAAAACTACAGAAATCTTCTTGTCTGAAACCACACTGAGTTTAGCTATTTGACACAAAGCACCATCTGCAGGTCCTCTGTCAAGATTGTTCAAATGTTGTCCCTGGGGTAAAAAATGACCCCACCCCTGGTTCAAATGATTCTGGTCCGTTGCATATCTTGGTCACAGTAGCTAAAAGTAGATTTTTTTTCAATTAAAACTTAAAAAATCCTTCAGTCTGAAACCACAGAACCCTGAGCTTAGCTTTTTGACACAAAGCATCATCTACTGGAGTACTGATCCACTATCAAGAGTGTTCAAATTATCTCCCTGGGGTCAAAAATGCCCCTGCCCCGGGGGCATCTTATTTGTTGTGAGAGATGAAAGTGTTATTATCATTGGACTTTAGACACAGGGGTTAGCAGGCTAACATTTATATCTTTTCAGAAAACTTTCTCCTAGTTGAATGGATTGGCATATAAATTTTAGCCGGCGAACAGCATCTTATTTATTTGTGTGCTTACATTGATACCTTTTGAGGAAACTTGCTCATAGTGCAATTATTTTAGTCTGTAGTGGCATATAAATGTTAGCCGGCTAACGGCATCTTATTTACTGTGCCGGATGAAACTTTTTTATCATTGGATTTAAGATACATACGTTAGCCGGCTAACATTTATACCTTTTGTGGAAACTTTCTCATAGTGGAATTATTTAGTCTGTGGTGGCATATAAATGTTAGCCAGCTAACCACATCTTATTAGTTGTGTGCGATGAAAGTGTTATCATCATTAGATTTTAGATACATGCGTTAGCCGGCTAACATTTATAAACCTTTGGAGAAACTTTCTTTTAGACTTTATTGGAATTATTTAGTCTGAAGTGGCATATAAATGTTAGCCGGCTAACAGCATCTTATTTATTGTGCGCGATGGAACTGATTTTATCATTGGAATTTAGAAACAGGCGTTAGCCGGCTAACATTCATACCTTTTGAGGAAACTTTCTCCTAGTGCAATTATTTAGTCTGTAATTGCATATAAATGTTAGCCGGCTAACAGCAACTTATTTATTGTGAGCAATGAAAGTGTTAAAATATTATCATTGGACTTTAGATACATGCGTTAGCCGGCTAACATTTATACCTTTTGAGGAAACTTTCTCATAGACTTTAGTGGAATTATTTAGTCTGAAGTGGCATATAGATGTTAGCCGGCTAACGGCATCTTATTTATTGTGCACGATGAAACTGATTTTTTCATTGGACTTTAGATACATGCGTTAGCCGGCTAACATTTATACCTTTTGAGCAAACTTTCTCTTAGACTTAAGTGGAATTATTTATTCTGTAGTGGCATATAAATGTTAGCCGGCTAACGGCAACTTATTTATTGTGCCTGATGAAACTGATTTTATCATTGGATTTTAGATACATGCGTTAGCCGGCTAACATTTATAAACCTTTTGAGGACACTTTCTCATAGACTTTAGTGGAATTATTTAGTCTGTAATGGCATATAATTGTTAGCCGGCTAACAGCAACTTATTTATTGTGCGCGATGAAACTGATTTTATCATTGGACTTTACATACATGCGTTAGCCGGCTAACATTATACCTTTCTCATAGACTTAAGTGGAATCATTTATTCTGTAGTGGCATATAAATGTTAGCCGGCTAACAGCAACTTAATTAATGTACCTGATGAAACTGATTTTATCATTGGTTAGATACATGCGTTAGCCGGCTAACATTTATACCTTTTGAGCAAACTTTCTCATAGTGGAATTATTTATTCTGTAGTGGCTTATAAATGTTAGCCGGCTAACAGCATCTCATTTATTGTGCGCAATGAAACTGATTTTTTCATTGGATTTTAGATACATGCGTTAGCCGGCTAACATTTATACTTTTTGAGGACACTTTCTCATAGACTTTAGTGGAATTATTTAGTCTGTAGTGGCATATAAATGTTAGCCGGCTAACGGCATCTTATTTATTGTGGGCGATAAAAGTGTTATTATCATTGGACTTTAGATACATGCGTTAGCCGGCTAACATTTATACCTTTTGAGGAAACTTAATTATAGAGGAAGAAAATATTTTGATATGAATGTTAGCCGGCTAACAACACCTTTTTTGTTTCTGGTGTTCAAATTGTGTTGAAAATGATAGAAATTGAGTGTTAGCCGGCTAACAAATACTTACAAAATCATTAAAAATGATGTTATTTGTGCAATAAACTATTTATTTTTACATTTATTTTTGTTGCTTTTGCTTGATTCATTAAAAAATAGTGTGTTTTTAGTAGGGTAAAACCCCCAAAATGAGTGCTGTAATTGGGAATCAGTGGAAATTCCCTTTTTAAAATGGACAGGGTTTATTATAGATACAAGGTAAACAGCGCAATTCGACACCTAGTCTTTACTATCCACTTTTACTGATGCTAAAATAGACTCGATCGCCGATATTCTCTTGTGGTATCCTCGGGAAAGGATTAATTTATCAATATCTACTTTTTATTTCATCAAATTCCGTCAAATAACGCCACAGTACGTGAATTATAACGAAAATAAGCATCAAAAAGTTTTCTGTCGTTCTCTTGGTACAGAATTTATTGCCCAAAATAAGGGGTAATCTAGTCGGTTTGCACATTTAACGGCCTTTACGGCTGGAACTTTCACCTAATTTCATTAGAGCAAACGCGTTTGTGTCGGAACATGACCCTCTTCACTATCAGCTATATGAAATATACATGTAATTTGGCATGAAATTGACAAGTGAAAGACTCATTTCATTGTGAATGCCATTTTGAATACCGGAATGAATTGAATGAACGGAGCGATCTCATTGGTCAAAATTAAACAGGTAAAGTTTCTTTTAATTTTGCATTCTATGTAAATTATATAAAACTGATAATATTTCATTTAAAGATGATTTATAATATTTGGTGAAAGTTCCAGTGGCATAGGCCGTTTATTGTGGACAAATAACAGATCGCCCCTACATGTACATTCGTTGCTATGTACAATTCTGTACCAAGAGAACGACAGAAAACTTTTTTATGCTCATTTTCGTTATAATTCACGTACTGTGGCGTTATTTGACGGAATTTGATGAAATAAAAAGTAGATATTGATAAATTAATCCTTTCCCGAGGATACCACAAGAGAATATCGGCGATCGAGTCTATTTTAGCATCAGTAAAAGTGGATAGTAAAGACTAGGTGTCGAATTGCGCTGTTTACCTTGTATCTATAATAGAAGTATAGTAAAAAAAAAAAAAAAAATTTTTTTTTTTAAAGGGGGGGGGGGGGTGTTAATAGATAATAAAGTATGTGTCAAGTACCTGTGCTGCTGATAGGATAAAGAATATATCTTGTATGGTAGTTACTCATGACTGTTATATCTTCAACCCTAGCGATGAGTATTATTGTCTATGGAAAAACAGTGTACCTGTATTAAGTACACTTGTCCTATGCAAATAGTGTAAACCAGATCAGAGGGCTCATAAAGGTATATTCTGACCAGGGTTTTTACTATTTGTAAAACCCTGCTAAACTGGATACTCCAAAGAGTAATTTTTGGTCTTCAAGTAAGGTGGCAGCTGAATTCAAGAAGAAAGCATTACATCACTAGATATCCAATCTATGTAAAAACCATATCTATAACTCTATGTATGTATGTGACAAAAGGTCCATGGATTGAGGAATCATTCAAATAGGGTGATATCACTAAAGAGTTTTCTTTTAAAAGTGATTTCACCAATTCGAAATGTGTGAATAAAAAGTAAAACAGCGCCCGACATATATATATATGGATCAGATCTAGACTGTTTGCAAATCACAGCACATACAGGTAATCGCCAGTTCCAATCACATGACATAAACAGCATAATACAAAACAATAAAGGGATTCTCACCATTTGAACAATACAAAACAATGAAGTGATTCACACCATTTGAACAAACATTTTTTAAGCCAGGGCTCCAGTTAAGAGGGAGTAAACGGAACAAATCCAACTTTTCTCATTCATTTGAGAACCAAATCCTATACGTTGTTACCTCTCACACTGAGTACTGACAGTGTCAGTCCTCCGTTTCTCTCATTATAATTGACTCGAAGAGACTATTTTAATGAGTAAACTGTAGTGACACCATAGGTTTTAATACGGAAGTACACATTTTATGTACCCAGATACTCAATACCTAGTAACTCGGGATCTGATCTTAATCTTAATGTTTGCAAATGTTAATTCCCATAATTTCATACATATAACATTCATAGGTACATGTAACAGTAAATATGTCTTAAAATGTTAATAAAATAATGCCATTGATGCATCTGATTCAAATGAGGCGCAAAATCGGCCTGAATACATTTTCTGAAAAGGCCGACAGACCATAAACATATCTCTTTTTATGGGCTATAATAGGCCTAACATAAGTGTATAATTACCTTAACACCAGGTGAAAGGTTCATTCTTCAAGTTTTGCACATCCACAGATATCTTTCATGAACAAAACATCGCTTCAAGCCTTGCGAGTTTTCCTAAACACGCCTATATTACTTTTATTAAACAATTCAAGCCGATGCAACGGGTGTTCCGGTTTTTCAGAACGAGGCTGCAAATGGACTAGTCTATTATTAGGGGTTAGGGAAAAACTATCATTTCAACTAAATTGATTTGACCCAAAATATTAATGTGTATGTGTCAACGGAATGAATATGCAAATGACCATATCTGTTCATTTAAACAAATAATTTAATAACAAAATAAGCATTGACACCTCTACTGTACACTTTACATCGCCCTGAGACCCCTATTAGAGAGATCACAGGACTGGTCCTCGTGTCACGCGGCAACTTCAAACGGTAGCGCCTACAGCACATGGCCTGTACATGGTGTCTGTTAGCGGGACTCTGAGAGCAGCCGAAGTGTATCTGGACAGTACACACACTGGACTTGGCGATGTTCAGATGCACATCATATATAATGTTACTGGGCAGATGCGGTAGTGGGACCGAATACGGTATGTATATATGATTTATATAATATATTTGATTAATGAGGATGTTGAGTTGTTTGGTTATGCCTACTTTAATTAACCCTCTACCGTAACATGTTTTGCAGACGGGTAACCACTTAAAGCAGATTGAATTTAAGCAGATTAAGGCGCATTTACTTTCAACCTTTTATAAGCCACCATCTGGCCACCTTCTAGGCTAATTAATTGATACAGAATATGTTGACTGTATGATGTATATTAAAAGAAATACGCAATAAATATATTTGCAGTGAGTAAATTAAAGTGTACTTTTATAAAGTGTTATCAGTTAGATCTAGATCTACTAGGATTGTCTAGAATATACGTCTAAAAATTGCACTAGGTGTAACCCACATATTTGTCAACGGCTTGACTTCTTCAAAAAAAAAAAAAAACTCGTCTTTCAATAAGCAAAATGAATTATTTATGAATATATATGAATTGACTCAAATCTCTCTCTCACTCACACATACTGACTCTTTCTCTTTCACTCCCTCTCTTCTCTGAGACTCCCCACCTGTACAGTTGTACACAGTCTCTTGTCATCCTTCTCTCTGTGTCTGTCTCTATATTTTCATTTATGCATATGTAAACTGTCTGTCTATATAAAACCAGTCACTTACAAGGTGCTCTACCGACAGAGCCATCCTGACCGCTTATACAAACCTCTCTCCATATTGCATTTAACCAACCCGACTAGGCGGCAACACATATAATCCCCTCTATAGATGCAATAATTCTAACGTAAAGAACACTCCATGAATTTCTTTTTATTATATTTGAGCACTCTGTGAGTTCAGGAACGTAGATTATCTATAATATACGTTCCTGATGAGTTATAATGTTATCCTACAGACTATTTACGTTGGGGGCAAAGTCATTTAGAAATTTAACATGGTGAGAAAAATATACAGTCAGATCGGGACTCGAACCCGGGACCTCTTGCTTTCAGTGTTCTCCGACTGAGTCATCTGGACCGTTTACTCAGATCTATCACCATTAAACCGTTATCAACCCGGCTACATCTTTTTTTCATTTGGTACTGGTTAATGTTAAACTGATATGTTAGAACGTATTGGCTAAACCAAGACACAATACTGCGTTTGTGACACGGTGTAATGTGTATCTTCACAATTTGTGAGGCAGACAGTTTGGTTTTCTGATGGCTATTATGGCTTATACATTAATGTTTTATACCTTAACCCATTACACCATTAATACACATTTGTAATCCTCTAATCTATTCTTCCTGTAAAGAAAATGTTTCCAATTTATTCTGTCATTAATTTGTCACAAGAAATAGTTGTTTATCCTATCAGATGGTAGCTTAAAGCAGGTTGAAAGTATTTACGTTAGCAAAATGCGCCTTAAGGCGCTTTCTGCTTTACTTTTTAACTTGCTTTAAAGACTTTTCATCAGTCCATTGATGGACTACCCCCCATTGTCTCGATAGGTGTGAATTAAACTATCAAAGCATGCAACAGAAGCTATACCAATATCAGTTTACCTGGTGAGGTCCAGATTATACTCATGGTCTAGTGATTTTCAATGGTTATTTCTAACCAAACTATCAAATACATGTATAAAGATCGGGTCTCACATGAGAAGCTTCAATGGTTCTTTGCTACAAGACCCATGCTTTTTGCAAGGAAATTGTCTAGCAAGGTGTTATGATCGAAAGGTCGTCAGGAGATGTCTTTAACTTCACCGTGTGCTCACAGTCTCTCTTGGCACTACTATAGACAGTTAGATAAGAGATCTGACTTTATATGGAATGTTTTAATCAAAATGACAGCTGTAACTTTAACCAAAAAAACTGAACTCGAATCTGTTTGCTACTCCTATTCAGTTTTGAGCTTCACTTACAGTGGCGAAACTGTTATTCTTTCCCGTTTATTCGTACGCATGTGCAAACAATGCGCAAACGATACGCAAACTAAACGATAAACGCGTGTGAGCGTTTATAAGTGGGTTTATAAGCGTTTATAAGGGGATTTGTGCGTTTATAAGCGGATTTTCCGTTTATAAATGCGTTTCAATCGGCATACCTTTGACATTTTCGAGACCGATCAATTATACGAATGGAAATGTCCCGAAAGGTATTCAGTCACCAATAATTGACATTCCAGTCATGCTTAGTAACTCGGCGTCTGAACTGGATCGAAACATTGATGCAGACCAGATATTAAAGTAACTCGGCGTCTGAACTGGATCGAAACATTGGTTCAGATCAATTGATTAGTAACTCGGCGTCTGATCTGGCTCCAATCACGGAATTATACACTCATCTTGTATAATTCCGTGCTCCAATTAATGATACGGTTTGAAAATCTACTCCCTGTTATAAACCGGTCTAAATTGCATCACTTATGTTGTTAGTTACTGTTCTTCATCAGCGAGGACGTCTCAGCGGGGAGGCTTATTGCCCAACAAAGTAGGGATTTATTACAGGAAGTTGCTTATGGCTGACTTTCGGGCTAAAGAGGGTACCTTTAGAGTGTTAGAATACAGTGTGTCATTCAAAAGGCTTATATATGGATTTATTTTGCAGAATGTATGTGTACAATTCAATATCTTAAATAATATATTTCTTCCGGTATTATGATCTCGATATTACAGCGCAGAAATTATAGTTCATAAATCACAAAAGGATTTTTAATGACGAAAAGTAAAGCAGATGACACATATTCAGCAGCTAAACATCTGCTGGATTTAAGGTTGAAACATTTTGTATAACACGTTAAAGTGAAAGAAATGAAGCTGAATAAGATTTTAAAAGACGGGTAGATATTGTTCCTTAACAATTTATAACGATAGTTAACTACTGTACATTGGTCAAAATCAGCTAAAATGTATATACAAGATGGATTAACGCTATATTTGCTGAAATAAGGAATAAGTTCTGAATGGGCTCACCTGGCCGACATGGATTATCTCCCTTGGGTTTATAAACTGAGTAAACGCGTTTATATGCGCATTTTTGACGCATACACGCTTAACCCGTTTAAAACGCGTTTGAAACGCGGTAAATGGGAAAGAATAACAGTTTCTCCACTGTAGCTCATTTCCATATAGCCTGTTTCTAGTTTAAAGATAAGTGTTCATGCACTTAAAGCAGGTAGGAAGTAAAGCATAATGGACCTTTAAGAGAATGTGCACCATACTTTACTTTCAACCTGCTTCTTGGATTTGGGACCTATTAATTCTTAATCTTATGGTGGCGTGCATACTATTTATGATTGTGTAATGTGGAATGATTTTCTTCAGTGGATAAATATTTGAAAGGTGTAAAAAGGCGTCTTTATGGGGTAATGGGTTTAAATATCAGGGATCAAGATCAGTTCATTTTTTTTCTCTTCTGTTTTTGATTAAAATAAAATTGCTGCATATGGAAAAGCCATTGGAAAATAATGATGTGTCACAGAGAACATTATACAAACAGATTTGGGTTCATATTCACCATGAATTTCATAAACATGCCGGTATTGCTTTCTCCCTCTCTCTGTGTCTTCCTCTCTATGTGTCTCTTTGACTCTCTGTCACTGTCTCTGCATTTGTCTCGTTCTGTCTGTGTCTGTCTGTCTGTCTGTTTTTTTCTCTCTCTACATATCTGTCCATTCTCATCGGTCTCTCTTTATCTATCCCTCTGTCTTTTTGTGTGTGTCTATCTTTACCTGTCCCTGTCTTTCTGTCCCTTTCTTTTTCTATCTGTCTCGCTGTTTCTCTTTGTGTCTGTATGTCTGTCTCTCTCTCTCTCTGCCTCTCCCTCTCTCTCTGCATCCACTCCCTGTGTGCTTCTTTTCCCCTGCCTTTCTCTATGTCTCTCTTGATATCTCTCTATATATATTTATCTCTGTCAGTTTGTCTCCCTCTCTCTCGCCCTGCCTCTGTCTGTCTCTCCATCTCTTCACATATAAATTATTTCAGTCTACTTTACATTATACCAAACATTCTCCTCTATATATAGGCATCAATGCAAAAGTTAATAGTCTGTATCAAACAAAATAATAATGCAAGTGACTGCTAAAAGAAAAATGAAAGTATTAAAGCTAAACCTTGCTTTAGGGGCTTTCAAAATGATTTTCTCACTGCTTTATGAAGTCACCTTTGCTTATCGCCATCGTCTGCATTTACATACTGCCTGCTTCAACCTGACATAGACTAGACTCAAATTGGTAACTAGGTTTTTCTATTTGGAGTTTCAGGGAGGCAAGGGTTATTCATATTTAAAGCCATAAGAAAAATACAGCATTTATATAAATTTACCTGAACCTTTAAGCGCATTTTAATTCACTCTTCCTCAGAAGAAAATACAAATGTAGTTCTAAAATTATAAGTCGTGAACATATAATACAGATTTTCGAAATCCAAGAATATGGTAGCTTAAAGCAGGCTGAAAGTAAATCATAATACGCCTGTTTGACCTTCAACCTGTTTTAGTGGTCACCTGTCTTCAAACCTAGAAAAAGGTCCATGAGGTAAAGGGTTAAAGAAAGATTTAAGTTAAATAGAAAGCTTCTAGAGGATATTTCTGCTTAGCTTTCATCTTACTTGATGCAGCCACCTGCTTTAACTCATTCACCCCTAACAATTTTAATGGACAATTCCAATTTCATAACAAGTCTAGTCCATTTCTGACTATTTATGGTTGATTTTAACAATCTATTCAAAATGACAAACACTGCAGACCCTGATTAGAGGGCTCCGGCGTACATGACAAGTATACATGTACTCTTGGGTTGAATATGTTAATTACTAAAACTCGTGTTATGATGCCAATATAGGGGTTTTTAGTGATTATAGTATTGTGATAAATGGAAATTATAGGCGATTTCTGTTTTACTGTCACACTGCTTTAAATTGTTACCTGTCTTTCATAAAACCAATTAGCCTTCGTTTTAGTGGTCGTAATAGAGAGGTCTTACTGTATTGTACATGTCAATAACACTCAACAGTCAATATAATATAATACATGTACATTTGTAATTCACTTCTATTAATAGCTTTTTGTTTTGGTATTTCTTTGTTCCATTCATTAAATAAGTTTGGTAAGTTATTATTTTACCTTTTATGGGGTGGGTTCGAAATGACCAAAGATATTGGTACGAAATGACTCCGGCTAGGCACTATAATTCAGCTTTATTTCTACCTGCTTTAAGTGGTCACCTGTCTTCAAAACTGGAAACAGACTGTGGGGTATTGGGTTAAGAAATTTTACACTGGCACATAAAACCATTGGTTTTATTGTCCTATAGCAAACAGTGAAAAATCAATTCTATAATACATGTTTTGTATAAGCAAACAGAGTAGTCCTTTCTGGGTCTATCCTATTAGCAAAGGAGTTAAAATGCATTGAGCTTCTATTGGTAAATAGTTGATACAGGAAGAAACTAAACTGTTTAACAGAAATACAATACAGAAAGTTCACATGTGAGCTTTCTGTATTGCTTTCTTCCTGTATTAAGCTGCCACCTGTTTTAAATAACTTTCTGAAATATAAGCTGCCTCCTGTCTAACAAAACTCCAAAGTAATCTGTCTTGCGTGCCTAGCTTTTTCTAAACAGTAACTATACAAACAAGTTGGATCCAGGTGAGAATGTACTCGCCTTATTTTTAGTCTGAATTGTGTCTATAGAATTACAAACAGTAAAATTGAATATGCTGAGTAAATCAATTATATCTGGATCCCAACTTTCTTTTCACCTCTTTATGTTATTTATTTTTCGCAAGCAGAGAAGACCCATCCAAGGCAGATTCTTGGGAATCTGTAGTGGATTAGACTCATGCCAAACATTCTTAACCAATAATTTAGTAAATTTACCCATTTCTAGTTTTGAAGACAGATGGTTACTTAAAGCAGAATGTGCCTTTAGATACAGTATGCTTTACAATCAGTCAATATGCAGGCGCCATGTGCCCATATAATGGATTTTATTTACAGATTTGGATCCAAACTAACGTATAATATATTATATGTTGTAAAACACCAGAAACTATAATGTTTACGTGTAATAAATATACTGTTCAGTTCTGTTCTATTTCTGTACGCTAGTTTGGATACAGATCTGTAAATAAAATCCACCGCACCATATGGGCGCATGGCGCCTGCATATTGGTAGATAAGAGGTGTGAGAAAAAACCGAGAAGCGAAAAAATCTAGGCAGTGAAAAGACCAGCCGAGAAAACCACAAGGTAGCAAACATGCTAATTGAGGTAGCGAAACGTCCAGTAACCATAGAACAATATTTCTTACGGTACATATTCATGACTGTATCAAGTGGAGCTATTTTCTTTTGTGGAGGAATATATTAAAGGCTCTTGTTACTATAAAACTAAGATGAGTTTATTGATAACGTTATTTTGCTATTGCAGGTTACACAGTCAAGTATATGGAGGATGCCAGGCTTAGAAGAGACCAAGTGAAACTTATGTAGAGCAAATACATGCCACGAAGTTCTCTGTTACCAGGATTGTGCTTACCCCATAGACAAATACCCCACCATTTCAAAGTTGTTTCTGACTTGTGACCTTTGTCAAGAACTTGGCTATCCAAACTACAGACAATTTAGTGGAATGTCAGTCAAGGACACTTTTGTTCTCCTTTTTCATTATGTCGCACTTCATTTTTTATAATCTTACTGTCACTGACACAGTTTAAGCCTGTTGATGTAATCGATCCAATATGTAAGAACATTAACCCATTACCCCATACTATACCATTTTACGCCTTTTTTTAAAAAAATAGATCTACATTCTTCAGGAATATATACAATAAGACATATTTTCCTTGTCCTAGGGCATGGAAGCTAAAAGCAGACTTAAAGTAAAGTAGAGTGTGCCTCAAGACACATTCTGCTTTACTTTCAATCTGCTTTAAGTAGTCACATGTCCTCAAAACTAGAAACTGGTGATGGGGTAATGGGTTAATTGTGATGTGTATACTGTATGAAAGGTGTCTATTATAAGTGACATCATTCAATTAAAACTAAATGCAGCAGAAATGTTCCTCCCTCTCTGTATCAGAATGTTGTAGACAGAGGAAGATTCCCCTGTTAGAATGTTAAAGACCGAGTAATATTTCTCTATTAGACTGGTGGCCACTAGTGCGATGGGGGAATGTTCCTCCCTCTCTTTGTCAGGATGTTAACCTTTGTGGGGAATTTTTGTCCCTCTCTGTATCGGAATGTTATAGACCGAGGAATATTCCCCTGTTAGACAGGTGGCCACTTTTGCGATTATGTTCCTCCCTCTCGGTATCAGAATGTAATTGACAGAGGAACATTCCTCTGTTATAATGTTATATACCGAGGATTTTTCCTCTGTTATACTTGTGGCCACTAGTGTGATGGGGGAATGTTCCTCGCTCTCTGTATCATACTGTTATAGACAGAGGAACATTCCTCTGTTAAAATGATATAGACCGAGGAATATTCCTCTGTAAGACTGGTGACCACAAGTGTGATGGGGGAATATTCCTCGCTCTCTGTATCAGAATGTTATCGACAGAGGAACATTCCTCTGTTAGAATGTTATAGACCGAGGAATATTCCTCTGTTAGACTGGTGCCACTAGTGTGATAGAGGAATGTTCCTCTCTCCTTATGTCAGAATACTAATCGTTTGGGGCAATGTTCCTCGCTCTCTGTATCAGAATGTTATAGACAGAGGAACATTCCTCTGTTAGAATGTTATAGACCGAGGAATATTCCTCTGTTAGACTGGTGCCACTAGTGTGATGGGGGAATGTTCCTCTCTCCTTATGTCAGAATGTTATGGACAGAGGAATATTCCTCTGTAAGACTGGTGGCCACAGGTGTGATGGGGGAATGTTCCTCTCTCCTTATGTCAGAATGTTATTGACAGAGGAATATTCCTCTGTTAGACTGGTGGCCACTAGTGTGATGGGGGAATGTTCCTCTCTCTCTGTATCACAATATTATAGACAGAGGAACATTCCTCTGTTAGGATGTTATAGACCGAGGAATATTCCTCTGTAAGACTTGTGGCCACTAGTGTGATAGGGGAATGTTCCTCCCTCTCTGTATTACAATATTATAGACAGAGGAACATTCCTCTGTTAGGATGTTATAGACCGGGGAATATTCCTCTGTAAGACTTGCGGCCACTAGTGTGATGGGGGGGGAATGTTCCGCCCTCTCTGTATTACAATATTATAGACAGAGGAACATTCCTCTGTTAGAATGTTATAGACCGAGGAATATTCCTCTGTAAGACTTGTGGCCACTAGTGTGATTGGGGAATGTTCCTCCCTCTCTCTGTATCACAATATTATAGACAGAGGAACATTCCTCTGTTAGGATGTTATAGACCGGGGAATATTCGTCTGTAAGACTTGCGGCCACTAGTGTGATGGGGGAATGTTCCTCCCTCTCTGTATTACAATATTATAGACAGAGGAACATTCCTCTGTTAGAATGTTATAGACCGAGGAATATTCCTCTGTAAGACTTGTGGCCACTAGTGTGATTGGGGAATGTTCCTCTCTCCTTATGTCAGAATGTTAACCTTTGGGGGGAATGTTCCTCGCTGTCTGTATCCTAATGTTATAGACAGAGGAACATTCCCCTGTTAGAATATGTAGACAGAGGAATATTCCTCTGTTAGACTGTTGGTCACTAGCACGATGGGGGAATGTTCCTCGCTCTCTGTATCAAAATGTTATAGACAGAGGAACATTCCCCTGTTCAAATGTTGATAGACCGAGGAATATTCCTCTGTTAGACTTGTGACCACTTGTGAGATGGGGGAATGTTCCTCGCTTTTTGTATCAGAATGTTATAGACAGAGGAACATTCCTCTGTTATAATGTTATAGACAGAGGAATATTCCTTTGTTAGACTGCTTGTAACTAGTTTGATGGGGGAATGTTCCCCGCTCTCTGTATCAAAATGTAATAGACAGAGGAACAATCCTCTGTTAGAATGTTATAGACCGAGGAATGTTCCTCTGTTAGACTGGTGGCCACTAGTGTGATGGGGGAATGTTCCTCTCTCCTTATGTCAGAATATTAACCTTTTGGGGGAATGTTCCTCGCTCTCTGTATCAGAATTTTATAGACAGAGGAACATTCCTCTGTTAGAATATGTGGACAGAGGAACATTCCTCTGTAAGAATGTTATAGACCGAGGAATGTTCCTCTGTTAGACTGGTGGCCACTACTGTGACGGGGGAATGTTCCTCGCTCTCTGTATCACTATGTTATAGACAGAGGAACATTCCTCTGTTAGAATGTTATAGACCGAGGGATATTCCTCTGTTAGACTGATGCCACTAGTGTGATGGGGGAATGTTCCTCTCTCCTTATGTCAGAATGTTATAGACAGAGGAATATTCCTCTGTTAGACTGGTGGCCACAAGTGTGATGGGGGGATGTTCCTCTCTCTCTCTCTCTGTATCACAATATTATAGACAGAGGAACATTCCTCTGTTAGGATGTTATAGACCGGGGAATATTCCTCTGTAAGACTTGCGGCCACTAGTGTGACGGGGGAATGTTCCTCCCTCTCTGTATAACAATATTATAGACAGAGGAACATTCCTCTGTTAGAATGTTATAGACCGAGGAATATTCCTCTGTAAGACTGGTGACCACTAGTGTGATGGGGGAATGTTCCTCTCTCCTGATGTCAGAATGTTAACCTTTTGGGGGAATGTTCCTCGCTCTCTGTATCAGAATGTTATAGACAGAGGAACATTCCTTTGTTAGAATATGTAGACAGAGGAATATTCCTCTGTTAGACTAGTGGCCACTAGTGCAAAGGGGGAATGTTCCTCTCTCTCTTTGTAAGAATGATAACCTTTTGGAGGAATGTTCCTCCTTATCTTATACTAAATGCTGGAATAAATGATGAAATTTGACTATAAGTTGTCTTCTTTACCCCTTTATTATAGGAATCAACCCCCTCTTTTCCTTAAATCACCCCTCCAGAAAATAGGATTCTTTGGAAAAATCCTCATTTAAAAAAGACACAGTTCTAAGGCAAAGAGTCAGTAAAACAGTTAAACACAAAGTTCCTATATGATCCGTCTGTTTAACTGTCATCTTTCTATAAACAGTCACCTGTCTTAAACACCTAAAACTTAACACCATTAAGTGGTCTTAATAGAAAGATTTTATTGTTTCATCTGGCAAAAGGCGAAACAGAAAAAATATAATATTGCAATATTCAAAAGTAATCACGAGTTGTGTAAAAAACATGAGTTGAAAAAAATTATATAAAGAATGATTACTATCGCGTTATGATATCTTCGTGACTTTAAGTAATTCGGAGGTTCTTTATAACTACTATTTTGTATTAAACAGTCAATCCTTATTACTACTATATTTCATTTAAAAGTCAACTGTGTCTAGTTTCCCTGACGCATTCACAAGTCATGCACCGTGTGTTATTATTGAAATAGGATAGGTCTGAGACATAACGTAGTACAGTGGAGAATCTAAACACAAACGCATTGTACTAAAATGCAGAACATAACAACTTTTTCACACTTCTGAAAGTTGATTTTAAACCTGATGACAAACAGTTTGGAGCCTGATCAGACGCCGGGTTACTGTTTGCAGTGAAAACAATTGTTTTAGCGTAAACGCCTTTATTGGGAAAGTTTTCTCCACTGTATCTCCTTGTCTCGACTAACTGCTCAATCAGTGCCACAGTCAGGACTCACTGTTATATAGAACATTATATGAGTTTGAGATTGTTCTCAAGCTTTTGATTAGCCAGTTTCGACCAAAAGCTAAAATCTGACCAATTAAAGGCTTAAGGACGTAGATTCAACTAAAGTGCTTTAAAACCACAAGTTGCGGGTGCCTAAAAAGTAGGTGGACAGTGTATACAACCTATATGGTGCGCTGCTAACGAGGGCATTAAATTGGTATAAATAGAGAAGACTTTATTACCCAATAAACGCATTGACATTTAAATTATTGTTTCCATTGCAAACAGTTTAGATCAAGCTCTAAACTGTTCGACATTCAGCTTAAATTAAATCGTGTGAAATGTCAAAAAGATGTTGCATGTATTTTCAATATCTCACTGTTACGCGTTTGCGTTTAAATGGGACACAATGATGTCTTTTCCGCTGTACTTTCACGCTCTGGACTATTTTTCTGACGTTTCTGATGTTGATTCTAGGAAGGGTTTATGTCCATTCATAGCCGTGTAATGATGCAATATTCCATTCCACTCCTTGCAGCTCTTTGATCAGCATTGGCTGATCGGTATATGTGTGAACCTAGATTAACGTATCGGTGATGTTTCTAGGGTAGTCTGTAGGAGTGCTGAGTGCCTGTTGGTTTGCAGTGTTTTGGGGATGACTTGGTCTATGGATCCTATGCTTATAAAGGGCTTGATATGAATTTGAGATCATTCTAAAGCTTTTGATTGGTCAGATTTTAGAATCTTAAATAACCAATCAAAATTTTAAGAAATATCACATGACAAACTCTTTATCAGTTCTCTTGACCTGTCATACTAAGTGAAAGTACCAATACACCAAACATGTGGAGTCGTATGTTCAATGATCAGTTAAATCCCTCTAAGCACGCCACCAGAATTTGACAACAATAACAACATATCATACACCAGTCGCAGAGGTTTTTACACTCGTCATCATCACTGCTTCCACCTGCACTGGCTTTCTCATTCCTGAAACAATAGTTTGATACAAATATAATTATAAAAAAGAATAATTATGCAGTATACTCATTTAGTGGAGAATACGATATTCTTTCCCATTTAAACGCAAAAGAAACGCAAACGCATTGCAATAAAATAGAGAAACTAACAACATTTTGATACATCTGACTTTTCATTTGAATCTGAGTGACAACCAGTTTGGAGCCTAATCACACGCCGGGTTAACCATTGTCTTATCTGGCTCAAAACTGTTTGCAATGGAAATAATAGTTTTGTTCTCTCTATCATGGTTTTTTTTTATATTTTACTGCGGTATCGTGTGTAGCTCAACTTTTCACTATATCGAACTATGTTTGTCACCCTATCGCCTGTTTCGATTGTGTTGGTGTGTAGGTTAATTTTCTTTAAACAAAAAATTCCAAATAACTATTTAGATTTCAGAACACTTTTTTCAACATTCTGAGTATTTTACATGGGGGAGATTCATTACTTTTCAAAAAAGTATGATGTGCCTTAAACTTGACAATTTATCAGCTTAATATACTACTGTGAACTACACTAATTTCAGAGCATGCATATAATGGCCATTTAAATGGTACCTCGCTCCAGATATATATCGATAATTAAAAACCAAAGAAAACGACGGACACAGGGCGCAAGTTAAAAATAAGCCGCAAAAATCCCAGCGCCATTACCTGGCTTTGATTAAATTATGTAACTAAATCGGAAAGTGAAATGCAGTGATCCCTTCCCACAACGGCCCTCTGAACAACGATTTCCTCCTAAAAACAGCGCTTGCTGCAGTTCCCTAACAATACAAGCATGTCCTACCGTTGGAGGCCTTCAATATCGTCTGCTAAAATTATCGTCTGTTGTTTTACTCAAATTCAAATATTGGACATTTTGAAAGAAGAAAATATAATGACGAGAGACAAACAACTTGAATCCAGATCAGATGCCGCGTTACGCGGCGTCTGTTCTGGACCCAAGCTGTTTGCAAATGTTAGATAATTTCCCTCTCTATAACAACTCCCTCAGAACAACACACATAATATGTGTCTCTCATTGGGTGTTGTTGTAAAGAGGGAGCACTATAATCCATTTGATGATTCTAGAGAAAATGAGTTACATATACAGTGGAGAAAACGTTATTCTTTCCCAATAAACGCGTTTACGCTAAAACTATTAGTTTCACTGCAAACAGTTTGGAGCCAGATCAGACGCCGGGTAACCCGGCGTCTGATCAGGCTCCAAACTGTTTGCCACCAAGATAAAGATGAACTATCAGAATTGTCAAAAAGCGGTACTTTTCTACGTTTTAGTGTTTTGCGTTTGCGTACGTTTGCGTTTAAACGGGAAAGTATAACATATTCTCCACTGTACGAGTACATTTAATCAACCAACAGCCTATGGGCATTCTGTTGGATAGTTTCGTAATCCAAGTATGGCTGCCACTAAAGTGATGACAATAAACATACCATTGCATTGACACGGGCTGCTTCGTCGTTAATTCCTCATCCGACAACGTAGAAAAGGAGGGTTTCGTTTCTGACGACATAATCACGTGGTTCCGGTAATATTCTACTTTACAAATTGGCTATTTACGGAAGTGTTTCACACACTTTGCAACCCCCAATCCACTGCAATTGAAACAACAGAGTATTAAAGAATGCAAATGAAACACTACAGTTTTGTCGTCTGTTTTAATACCGTCAAAATATCGTCTGCATTGGAAGTGTCGTCTGCAACATTTTTAAAGTCAGTTTAATTTTACTGAAGAAATGTCGATACGAATATCAAACAGTCTGGATCCTGATCAAACGCCGCGTCTGATCAGGATCCAAACTGTTTTCAAAGTCGCGATTTTGCGCCGTTGGCAGTGAAAGAGTTTAAGAAATAAACTTATCATGAAGGTTTACATTAGCAATTCAGATTAGTTGCGCAAATTAATGTGATTGACCAAATATCGGTCAACATTGGTACTCTACCAACGTATGCTCGAGCATGGCTCGGAATGCAATATCGGTTGACGAGAATAGTCGATCATTTGACGTGGCGTTCATGAACCAATATTTACCGATTCCAAAGACCTCCTACCTTTCGACTTTGCAAACAGTTTGGATCCAGATTAAAAAAATCACAATTCCCTTGAAAACATGACAAAGTTACCATAACCCATTTATGCCTGGATATCGTGAATGAGTTTACTTAGTGCGCTTGCTTGAATATTTCATTATAGATATACAAGGATGATCTTAAGACACTGCAGCGTTTGCTGGAACAACGCTTTATTTGAATTAGCAAATAGTATAGAAATATAACACGGCATTATATCTGGGTTTGCGCTGTGTGTCAATACCGTATGTAGTAATGGGTCACTTAAAAAACGAAAAAGGGTATAGAGTGATGTGTACTTACGGCAGAGCATGTCCTATTAATTATGTAAATATGTGTCTCCTTTAGATCCCAGACCAGTTTTAAAGACTAACACCAAACTTCACACGCTGGGGTAATCGTCATGTTTGAATGACATCACTGCTCTGCATGGTTTCCGGTACTATTTTCAAACCAGAAATGCCTTCGATTGCTTGAAGTGAGCAATTTCAATATCGTTATTTATCCTGCTGTAATAACATCTGCTTTAAAAATTGCTGTCTTCAAATCTTGTCAAATGGCGTTATATGCCTTTTAAACATATGAAACTTTAAGACGGTTGGCAAATAGTTTGGATCTATACCAGACGCCGCGTTACGCGGCGTCTGGTATGGATCCTAACTGTTTGGAAATACCACTCAATTCGCAATCGACAGGATAAGCGTTTAAAATATTTTAAAATCGTGTAGAACGAAATTTCAAAATACGACACATTCAAATGCTTTCTCATAGTAAGAACAGGTCACAATCTTTCAGATATAGGTCCTGTATCAAACCCACGTGCTGTGATTATGTTATCAGTGATATTTGTCATACTACATGTATTTCGAAACACCCATACAGTACAATTATGTTCCTTTTAACTGCACTGAAATCAACGAAATAAAAAGTAGAACATTACATTTATTTTCTAACATTCTAGCGATATTTTTCATCGTTTATACACGTAGTAGCAAACAGTTTATAGCCTTATAACACGCCGAGTTGCAAGACCCGTGATCTGGCTACAAGGTGTTGACAATGGGTTTAAGGGTATGAACATCGTGTTCTCCACTGGAATACCTTTCTATTTCCTCATGACATTCGAAGAATGTACCCATGATATCATTATTATGTTATCTACTATAAATGATAACTAGCAGGCACGCTAAAGTAAACCTCGCTTTAAAGGGGCTCGCAACCGGATTAAGCATTAAAAATAGTAATTTGTAAATATATGTCAAATGCTTATATAAATGGGTAAGATTTAGTTTAGGATAATAAATTCTGTTAAAAAATGCATTTAAAAAAAAAGAAATGAAGAAGCTCAGGTGGGATTCGAACCCGTGAACCTCCATACGGAGACAAACATGAAAAATGAGGACACGCCTTTACCACCTCGGCTACCAGCGCTCTGTATATATATGGTAGCGAATTAACGTACTTCACTGGTAGCGATCGATATTACTTTATTAGGCTCGGGTTAATGTCTGAGCCCGTGTAGAGAAGCAACAACAACAACTATACCGTTAGCTAACGCTATAGAAAAACGAGGGAAAATATCTAAAAAATCTAAGATTCGGTGACGATTCTTGAGACTTTTTTTGGACTGATCATATTTTTTTAATGTCAGAAGCCAAATAGTGCCACAAATTTGCTTTTATTTGAGTTTTTTTTTTATTTTGACAAGTACACCATCCGGTTGCGAGTCCCTACTAGTATAATGTATTTTTGCAATGTTGACATGTGCATTTGTTTTAACCCGTTATCCCATGCATGTGCATTGTTAGTATGCAGTATTTATTTTACAAACCTTAACCTATTATGTAGATAGCATATTGAAGGTAAAACAAGTGCTCCTTATGGTGTCGGCCTGGTCTAATTTCGCCCTATATAATCTATAGTAAAATGCCTAACTTTCAGAGCCAACAGCTCCCTCCAAAATATTTTCTAGGCTATAAAAGACATACCCTTCAATTCTATAGACATTTCCCTGTTAATTGAGGCCAGTTTACCTATAACATCGCCGGCTACATTTTTTGCTATCAATGATTTGCTAAGGTCACTGTCAAAATAAAGGTAAACAACTTTCACCTTCATCCCATTCACTGTGTTTCCATATGCATCCGCCTGGAGAAAAAGTCCTGAAATGAGATGCCTAAAACAATGCCATTTGGGTGGAAATGACCACAAATAGCCAGTTTTCATCAAGAAAACCATTCAAACTCACCCACAGGCAAAACTAAACAGTGCAAATCCTTGAAATTGTATTTTTTCAAGGTACTACTTGCAAGACTACAACGACCCGGAAGTGATTCCTGACCAGGCCGACACCTTATGCAGCATTCTGCTTTACTTTAAATCTAATGTACTTTAAGCTAACAGTCGAATTTAAACTTGAAATGCCATTTGTGTTTTATATTCTGGACTTTCTTGCTTAGTGTAGAAACAATAAGAGGCGTAAAAAAGAGTATTAATATGGTGGAAAGGTTCATGCAGGAGAAATATCTCTTACCACACGAAGGTTCGACAAAATACTGCTACAAACCCTTCTGTGATGCTTTCATCATGATTCAATAATAACATGTATATCAGTGAGAGCTTGTACAACACATGTACATTACTAGTACAGTGCATAAGATGTTATTCTTTTTAAAAAATGCGTTTGGGATAAAACTGTTATTTCCGTTGCAAACAGTTTGGAGCCAGATCAGACGAAGGGTGACCCGGCGTCTGATCAGGCTCCAAACTGTTTGCCACTCATATAAGAATGAAAAATCAAAATTGTCACATATGTTTTTTCCACATTTCATTGCCATGTGTTTGTGTTTCGTTGACTTTATACGAGAAGAATAACGTCCTCTACACTGTAGCTGACTACAATTTATATAGTTTGCAGTAAAGGCCGGCCAGATAGCAGTGATTACTGTAAGATAACGTACTTAAGCCCCAGTGACACTGTCACGTATAAATGACTAGCAGGTTATTTTACTTTCGAAACGGCTATATGATGTCATATTGTCTAACACTTTGGAGGGCATGGTAGCTTTTAGTTATTGTATTTGTATGTGTATTCCGTCGCAAACAGTCTAATTTCTACACTAAACGACACTTATAAGTGTGCATGTATAAAAATGTCATTTGTAAGTTTATTCCTGCTTTGTTTTCAACCAGATTTTTACCAAATGCAATTATAACTCGCTATTAATTTTTTCAAAAAGCGTGACAACTTCACTGTCCAGTGCGCAAACAAATTAAAACATAAAAATGCACGTGGAATTCGATGCAGCGTGCAAAATGAAATTGCACTTGACGATAAGTAATGGAATAGCTCACGCTTGTATGAAAAACAGAAAAAATCAAGTTTTCTATCCCGCAAGGAGGCGTAGCCATTGGTTGAATTAAAGCTGGTGTCTGTCTATGCGAAGTTTGCATTTTAGTTTTTGATTTACATCTCAATCTGTTGTACGGAAATAATAAACTCACCCGTGAATAATAACAAGTATTTGTTCTTCAAATTGGCATAATTTATTTTGCAAAATGGTTTCTCCTATTTCATAAAAATGAGTTTTACATGCTCTTATATTGTGCCATCTAACACAATACATAGCTCATGTAGGCATTTAATTTTTGAACACAATATTTTTGAAACATTTTGTAATAAAGTCCAAAAATATTTATGCAATTTCGCGCTTAGGAAAAAATCCACAGGGTTCTGAAATTGTTAAAAAAAAATGATTCTATACGATTTATACTATCGATCTTATCATACGCCAGCAGCGTAAAAATCGATAATCAAACGTATTATCAAATAATGCGTACAGGTATAGGGCGCAAACACTGTGTTAGATGAAATTTAACGCTGCGTTAAAAATCGACACGATGTAAGTTTTTGATATTCAGAATCAACAAAGGGTCAGTTTTCGATGTTAAGAATCGACCCAGGTTATTTAACCTTAATTTTCGATCCGTCGGGCTCATTTTTAACTTTAAGAATCGACTTGAGGTGTAACGCAGCTTGTTTTATCGGTTTTAAGGTGGGTTTTTTTGGAATTTTGTGTGATTCATCAGTACTTTTTAACCTTTGTCATTTGTTAGCTATTCATTGATATGAAATAAAATATAAATCAGTGTGACACACGGTCTCTTAAGCACACATCCTGAAAATTTGACTTAATTCGGTTGATGCGTTAATAAGATTTTTAAAAAAATAATACATGCACACTTATAAGTGTCGTTTAGTGTATTTTGACATTGAGTTTCTAAAATATATATGTTAACCAATTAGAAATGATCAGAAAATCTATGTCAATTCTCATTTGATTGAAACACAATACTCTTATTGGCAAAATGCCTATGTTGGTGTATTGATACACATGTAACTTGAGTTGAAAACCTTGCAGTCTTATGAGATACAGTCTAATTATGTCTGTTGCTACCAGTATGTCGTTATATCTAAATATAGCGTGGATCATCTCTGCAATCAGCATGTGGGAACTACTTTTCGGAAAGTATGTTTATAAATGAAACATAATCGAACCGTTGATATAGACATGCTTACACAATGAATAATGTAACACGAAACAAATGAACCTGCAAAGAGTGTCTGTTTTGTTGTGTATATACTACTCAAAGTTTGCTAAGCACCAAGGGAAAAAACTCCGTAGATACCAATGCACTTTCTCACCGCATATGTCAATTCGTTGCCAATTTGGAGATACATGTAGTATTGCCAAGGGTTCACTTTACGGATTCTGATAACTTTTGCACTTGTCTAGGTCCTGTAGGCAAATCTCGAGGAAATCATCAAACTGTTTTCTGAGAATTATTCACCAAATATTTCAAATCCATTGAATTCTACGTTGTAATTTTCTTAGAGATGTAGTAATGGGAACAATTGAACATTGAAAGGTCAAACATTGTTTTTACCAACGAATAACGTATCTAAGAACAATACAATGTAGAATTCAATGGATTTGAAATTCGCGTTGAAACAAGACAATATTAACGTATTTTCAATTGTTTTGCCTTTATACATGCCCTTATTGTATAGCCTGCATTAACAATTTTGCAAACTTATCAGTCTATGTCCACGTTACATTTTAATGTAAATGTTTCGAAAACATGTGCTTCGTGTTCCGACACTTGATACTATTCAGTGTGTTCCAATAATAAATGTGTGTTATATACCCTGAGTACCATACACACGTTTTGTTTAAGCTTTCATAATGTTGCCATGGTGGTCCCTAATAGCTCACCTGGTGACCATAGATTGTATGGGCCGTGTCCAGACACAACCTGCCATTATTGCACTGCAACATTGTACAGAACCAGCACCGCTCGTCACCTGAGTTTGGTCTACACCACCAAATACCGAATATAATATATCTACACAAAGTTACTTAGATGCTCGAGAATGTAAAAAACAATTTAGATGAATACCTCTTTGACACGACCTTGTATCTACACTATTTGCAATGCAATAAGGCTGGTTTTGTCATGACACAGCTCAATTATGTATATGTAGGTAAAGGAAATCAGTCAAACAAAGCTTGCAAAATAAAACACACGAAGTCCAAATGTGAAATGAGAGTTGGGTTTTACGGCACTACGACACATATTGGGTCATATAGCGCCGATGCGAAAAGAGAACACTATAAAAATGAGTTGCATGTAACAGCCATACACATTAGTTTTACAGATCGCATTGGGAGTTCAGTGGTGGCACGACTAGGGATGGAGAAGCTAAAACCGGGTTAACCCTCATCCGGACCTTTGGGGTCCATTGGACCCCAACGGCTTTATTTTTGCTTGAAAAAAGTATTCCGCATAATGACGCTTATGACGATTTTAGACATTGTTCCTATGAATGTTTTTGACACTTTTAGTGAAATACGTATTAATTAGGTCAATTAGCATACATTTTATTTTCAAAACACGGCTGGGGTCCAGCCGGACCCCAGAATTCTAAAGTTTTGTTAAATGTATTTCAGGCCATCTTAAAACCGTTCCTTGTTGTTTACAACTACACTTATGGCATTTATTGAATACTTGATAATCCCGATAATACTTTTCTTCAATTTCACATGTAAATATATCTTTCACGATCTTGTGATTGAGTTATTTCTCTTGGATATTATAACCCCGGAGCGCTAACCGCGAGTCAAAGGGATTCACACTGTATGGAACGAATACAATTTTATCTGACCTAAAATTATTATTATTATTATTATTATACCCCATTTATATAGCGCTCTTTTCACACAGGAGTTGTGCGTTCAAAAGCGCTTCACATGAAATTATATAAATGTTCCTACAAAGCGAGAAAGACAAATAACTACATTCACAATAAAAATGATACAATATCGAGATGCATGAAAACATGGAAATTCTTTCAATAGTATTACCAAGATTATAAAATTGTTATAGTAAGTTTGTAAAATCATTTTTAAAATGAGTCAAATAATTAAAAGATCAATGACATGATTAAAAGCAGAGTGTTTTTTGTTTGTTTGTTTGTTTCAGTGTAGAGCCGGAGAGTAGAAAAGTATGCAAATGATTTCAAGATTCAAGTAAGTATTACTGTATTATATTTGGTTCTGGTCCTTTCTGGAAGTTTCCATAGCAGTCATGGGCCAATATTGTTGACCTTGACATTTGACCTTGACCCTATTGTATATTGGCCAACGAGGTCTGGTTGGTAGGTATTTAAGGCGTCTATTTCAGTGCTTCATTTCCATTCTTTAGTATATCAGATTCAACTATATAGCTACAGGGGAAGAAAGACATACAACAGACAAACATGCTCCCATTAGGATGTTTGGCAAACACTTGTTCAGCAGTGGCTTAACCTAATGTTTGATACAATTTCTTGTTATTTCATTCATGAATCAAAATTAATGTAATAGATGATGATCCCAGGAAACCTCAAATCATATTTCATTACAGTGATACAAAAATCTTGTGTAAACCATTGACCCAAACGAACCGTGGTTACACCTGTAACTGAGTCTAGGACACTATCATGCAGCTCATCAGACATGTGATGATGTGACGCAGACATAGTTATGAGAACGTACTCAGCAATTGATATTCAAAACTCTTATATCTTTACCATTTGAAGTTACGTGTGTGTTACTCTCATTACATATGTTTACCATACTGAGTTTTAGCACATATATTTGACATACCACTGTCTCAGTGTCAGCGTCATGAATCCTGCAGGGAGCTAAGACATGCACGGTGATAGGTCAAATAAATTGGACAACTATTGCCATAAAATAGTTGGAAGCAGAAACAAAGCTTAATAAATTGATGATATTGGTCAGCTTGGAAGCTGTTTTGGTTACATATGTTCCATTTATAAGGTTTTTAAATCAGTCATGGTTAAAAGTTGTATAGTAACCCATGTTAATATACATAAATAGTATTTGGGGTCCACTGGACCCCAACCATATTTTTGTCATTTTCTTCTAAATGTTTACATAGTTCAGTAAAATATACACCATCAATGTAACAAAAGGTATATCTAGTCATAAATATATCCACATTTCCCCATCTGTACATTTTCTGCACAAGTTATTAGATAAAATTCGATTTTACAGCAAAAAACGTTGTATTTTGTATTACTATGGTCACTGGTTGCCATGGTAACAGTGAGAGCAACGTTTCGGTTTTATCATTACAATATAGAATAAACACACCAATTTATAATGCGGCATCAGTTATGTTACAAATGCCTATCTTGACTTAGAAAAATAACAAAAATGCACAATGGGGTCCAATGGACCCCAACAGTCTCAAAATGGAAGTTTTTGCAAGGTCCGTATGAGGGTTAAATGAGCGGACGTTTTGGTCATCTCTTAGTTACTTGTTTTAATGACGAATATTGTAAATAAAGCTATATACTCTATCCAACCAAACAACAAGATTCAATTTGATATTCACTATAATAAGTATGTATAAATACATAAAACAAAGAATACATTTTTGTAATGTATTTCTAAAAGACTATTTAAACTGATGAGTCCTAAGTTCGAACAAATATGAAACCAGTTAACAATTTTTTGTGTGAACACATACTACATATACAGGCAAAGCCTTAGCGAATAATACATACACCAGGTGCGGTGGTCATACCAACGATCTCCCGATTACAAGCACTTAATAGATACACTCAAAGAAACCATGCTTGGCGTCACATGTAACCAGAGTTCTCTTCAACAAATATATTATCCAGACGAATCGGACGAACTCACGACATCGAACTCTCTTCTTAGTCGCCATAAAAACTAGCGTGTACAGCACTTCTATACAAATACCGATATAATACAAACTCCATGTGATATAATTATATCACTTGTTAAAGTTATATCGATCGTAAATAATTTAGAAGAGACGATTTGCAAAATGTTCCGTTGATGTGAATCACGGGTACCTACGGGCGGAGCCATTTTTGAAAACAACACAAATAATAGGTAGTCCCTTAAATACAGTCATAATACATACAAAATTTAAATGGTCCGGTAAGTATGGTTCCCGATAATAATATCATTGAAGGTATCTGTATAAACATGTAAAGAAAACAAGCCCCGTCCGACGGGTATGCCTTTTCGTTTTTATAAACAATCTTAGTAGGAATCACACCAATGCACAAATTGTCATTATCAAACCAGGATAACCCAAGGAAAAGACTGTCTGGGACGGTATGTAATACATCTGTCTCGAATAAACATTGCAGTCAAGTTCTTTGAAGATCGGTCTTCATTGACATGTAGGAGGACAATGTATACCTAGATGTTCTGTCACAAATAACAGCCTTGTACTGAAATATTCACGCTTTGAGTCGTTGTTGGTGCTGTTTCTGGTAAGGGTTAACGTCCTGCGAAGGTGCTGAAGTTGCGTCATCCCATAGACACCCGAAGTTATCATCGAGACTCATTAAACTTTTGGCGATCCTTGAACTCTCTGACGGACAATGTTGTGCTTATAAAGCGTGTGACATGTGTCTGAGATCCATCTCAATCATTTAATTGGTACGATTTGAGCATTCCGTTCTAATTTGACCATTCAAAAGCTTAAGAAAGAACTCAGGCTCATATCAAACGCCTGATATGCATGCTCGTGAACTGCTTACTAGGTACAGAGTGCATTGAACTTAGCCTGTGAAGGTGTAGGTTCTTCAGTTGTTATTTACATGGTTCAAAACACTGTAAAATTAGTTGGATAAATTCACAACATACGCGACAAAACTCGCAACAGTCTTTACAGTCGTCAGCACCACTGCGTCCACTTCCGTTCACCTCCACATCTCTGAAACGATAAATAATCACCAACCTCTTATGTATGCAGTACAACACAGCACAATGCTCACAATCTACAACAACACCCAATGACGAGAGTTGTTATAGGGAGGTTAAGATATAACCTTTACTGATCTGGGGTTGAACTGTTTGTCACTCGGCTTTATGTTTCTTTTGCCAAATGTCCAATACGTAACCTTAAAAGAAACAGCAGACGACCATTTTAAACGGACAGTAATGCAGCAATGAAAGCGTAAGATATAATTGTCTTGTTTTGGGAACAGCGACAAGCATTGTTGTAAAGAGGGGAACGTTATTCAGAGAGTCGTTACTTGTAAGGAGACAGTACTGTAAACTCATACTCCTGTAGTACATGTATGAACTTTTTTAGGACAGTTACCGTTTACGTTGCAGTAAATCTTATTTTAATCTATTACTCCTTGAATACGCCTTTAAGGTAGCGTTTTACGAAATAAATGGTAAAATAGTCGTTTTATACTTTGTTACAAATCCTGATAGATAAAGGTATTTTCTACAAGTTACCAAATTCTATCTTGCTTTCGCGGTCATTTTACCGGTAAATCACGCGTCAGAACCCCCGCTGGGTGCTTCAATTGCGTAGATTATGTGACTAGATAGGTGGTTTATTCCAAAGCTGTCACAGGTGATTTACGACTTTTACCGTATTAAAATCGTTATTTTTATATGATTGGCTTTGTTAATTTGGGGCGGAGTTTAACGACATGGTTGATCATAAGCTGGGTCATGTTATTTGTTGAAAAAGAAGGTCTTAGTTGAATACCGGGCGGTCACGCGAGCCTATTTGACACATCAGTCAGTTAATTGGAGATTCCGGCATTACATAATTTGAAGCAAGCGGTATTTTTGAACACCCCTAACTTTCGCTGTTGGGGTTCGATTTTCGTGCGGTTTGAAGCAGATGAAAGGGTATTATCTCCCCGAGGGAAGCGTGTCTCAGAAATTGTATAAGTAGCTCCAGTGGTCCGTTATAAAGCGTTACGTAATAGTGGTCGACTTTAAACCGTAAAAAAAACTTTGTTGTTACATAACAAAGCTTTGAAGCGATATTTTAAAAATCTGAGACATGAATCCCTAAATATGTTTATAAAGAGTATTATGGGCAATTTTAATCATGTTACAGATAAAGATGGCTTTGATATCGTTGTTTGAATTTTTTTTTAAATGTTCGTATAAAATTGTAAATTGGCATATTTTGATGGGATGTCTACCATTTTCATCCGTCAGCTATAAAATTGGGGGGGGGGGGGGGGGGGGTATACAGCTACCGTAATTCATTCCCAATTGAAGAAAATTGTTAAGCGACATTCTAAGTTCTAAAATTACCTTTTGGAATTAGAATATAACCCACATTTTAATCTATCAAACTGCCTTATGCACCAATTAAGTACAGCATTTAGTCATTAAAAATGTTGTTGTTTTTCGACCTCGCGTGGTGTCTGCACGCATAACTTTGCATCCTCGTAACTAGTTGTAAAAAAAGCCATATTTGGCGATCTTACAACCAGAATTATTGTTAACCGGCACGTGAGGTCATGTTGGCTCGCGAGGTTAACTTACTAGAATCGTCGGAACAATTTATCCTGGGCCAATCAAAATATAAGTAATATTCTAAGTTTGAACATATTAAGTTCAATCTTAGTTGCTAAGACATGGCTAGCTGCTCCGGCCTTTCTTAACCACTAAGATTTCCCTAAATAGGTTCTAACTATAAGATAGGACAGTTTGCAACTTAATGATTGCATAAGGCTCCAGTAGATACATTCGGAATACCTTTAGTCCCGTGTTAAGCAGCCATCATATATCTTTAAACATCTTTCACGGAACATATTTCCTTTACCACATCCGCTAGGAATAACGGATTTAGTGTATAGATATTGCAATGAATTTTCCCTGTGCACCTGCTGGAAGGGTTCATTATAAATATACAAGCCCCTAGGGTGAAATAAGGACACTGCAGTGATCGCCAATACAGTTGCACTATTTCTATGAAATAGCAAACATTGCAGACCCTGATATATATCTTTAACCAGATTCTGCACTGTTCGTTAATATGTACTATTCTGGAGAACAATCCTTATAAGTAAAAAAGGATTAAACTTAATTGGAAAGTTGAAAAGTTAATCTGTTTAATAATTTTCTAAATACAGGTTTATTAACCCCTTCACTGCCTTACCCCGAGTGTAAGAGTAATTTGCAAACAGTTTGAATCCTGGTCAGACGCCGCGTAATGCGGCGTCTGATCAGGATCCAAACTGTTTGCCATTCATTTCAATATTTCTGATATCAAAACACCCAAAAGTTAAATTTTAGAAACAAAGGCAGACGACAATTGTTTTTAATTGATGACGTCACGGCAGTGAAGGGGTTCAGATATTATGGCACATTTATTGTCACTGATATTTACAAACACTAAAGGTTTACACTTTATAGGTAAATTTTGTGCGATGAACCGTGACTGAGCTTTTCTATTTATAGAAGTTGCAACCATTCCATGTTATGGGTAAGTTAGGGTTCAAACCTTAACTTGATATTTGAAATAAGATTTTGATACCTATATTTTGTCATCGTGGTCGAGAGACTAGAGTACTTGCTGCACGTGGATAGCGTTTTACTGAGAAAGGTCATGGGTTCGATACCTAGTGGATGCTGTTTTTTTATTTATGTTTTTGGTTTGGAAATGTATTTTATACTACATATGACGATAACCACAAGGACATAAAGAAATTGATCAGTATTTAAATAATACACATGTATATATTATTCAATTTTTTATTACATTTCTGTATAACCACGTAGTTCAAACTAAAGATGGTACGACAGACAAAAACACCGCGTCAATAGTCTAAAATTCCATGGCAATGAAGCTTGTAGAAAACTTCTACGTGCCTGTAAGAAGGAGAAGCAGAAACGATTTAAAATCCAATAAAACTTAAACGGCAAGTATACTCGTCATTTAGAAAGAATGTACTTCACTTGTCTCCTGAAAACAGTGAATGCCAGATCAGAGGGCTCCTTAAGGAGCACTCTGATCAGGGTAACACTGTCTGTCATTTTTCAATTGTCATACATTAACTTGACCTAATTGGGAACAGAAATTGCCCGTTAAAATTTCAGTGATGAATGAAAACAAATTACATACATTTAAAACTTTCAAAACTACAAAAAGTTAAACGTTTTAGGTCGTCCATGACACATTTAGCATATATGTTAAACAATTCAAATAAGTTATTGTTTGAAAAATAATGCAATAAAAATTAAAATTTAAAAAAAATAATTGCTATTGGGAATCGAACCCACAGCCTTTTTATCCTATTGCAAGTACCCTTACACTCTACCTTTTACTCTAACACGATTATTGATTAAATATCACTACTATATATACACAAGGCACTATCCTTAGTAAACCATGAAAGGTAGGTAACTCCTGAACGAATTTATGCTTTTTGATGCGTTTTACCTCTATGGGTGGACTCGTCCTAAAGGTCACGCTCACGGGTCAAAATCTACCTATAGATACATGTACAAGCACACAATCAAAGATGATTAAACCGGTATCTACAGGTATACTGACAGCGTAGTCGAGGACCATATCAGCCGCTATAATTACACAGAATATCGCACATTTTTCTGTAACCTTGCTGGTTGGAAACTCTCTGTAGGCAAACACTTTTTTCTTTGTTTTATGATTTAATTTATATTTGGAATGAGTGTTTTGTTGGTTTGTTTTTTCATATATTTGTCGCGTATACAAACGATTGAGCAATTTTTAATGCCAGTGAGAGTTGAACTCGGTATATTTCATACATAAAAGTCTCTGTCCATACCCCTTGGGTCTGTATACAAGTATGACTTATGTAATGTGACAACAATAAACATACGGTTGCGTAGACACTGGCTGTTTTGTTGTGATTGCATCCCCCGAAAATGTAGCGTAAGAGGGTTTTGTTTCTGACGACATGGTGACGTGGTATGGAGAGATTGCCGTCGAACACTTTCGGTAATTAAGATTTGCAAATCGGTTTATCACGTAGTTCTTGGACACACTTTGCAAAACTCCACTCCACTGCAAAAGAAATGATAGAGCTTTAACCCTTTCATCGCCGCAGACGCACAAAGTTGACTTAGCAAACACTTGGATCCAGATAAGACGCCGCGTAACGCGGCGTCTGATCAGGATCCAAACTGTTTGACACTTGTTTCGATATTTCTAAAGTTATGCCTACTTAAATCTTACTTTGAAATTATCTTGCAGAAAACACCTTTGAAGCAGGCGATTTAATATAGCGGTAAAGGGGTAAAGGCCTCGCGATATATTTAGTGCCGAAAGGGTTAAAGACAATACAATTATAAAGTAAACATTAAGTGTCTAGACATATGCGGAATTTTTCACTGAATTGGTTCCAGCCGAAACTGTTTGCAATGCTCCCTCTCTCCAACGGCCCTCCTAACAACGACTCCCTCCTTACAACGACCCGTGTAGCAGTTCCCTAAACAGGACAATTATGTCCAACCTATTCAAGGCTGCAATCTCGTTTGTGTAGAATGTAGTCTAGGCCCATTTGTAATTTCGTGGGTTTTTTTTTTAGCAAAAACTCAATTGATTTAGATAGAAGATGCTATAAGTTTTTAAAAAAAATAGGGTGCCATTTTTTCTTTTCATTTTAAGGGTCCGAAATCCAAGATGGCGTCCGTAATGGCCGCCGTTGAGTAATACTTCAATAATAACGCCAGTACATACAGTACAATGACGAACACAGTATCTAAATATAGGTTTTTGAACACAACAAGACAGAGAGAATAATCAAAGTAAGGCTAAAACTGAAATTTATATGTTTTGGCGGCCATCTTGGACCCATCTTGAATAACGATGATGGCCAACAGATATCACAATTGCAGCATGCTGTTTCATAATCTACTTGCTTGTATAAACATTTTGGTATATACAATTATTTGTTCACACAAACATAGACTGGTTGATGCAAGATTTAAGAAAGTGACCCATTGCATTGTTTCGTTCCGAAAATTCCTGAACAATATGTAACATAGTTCCACTACAGTTATAAGATTCGTTTGTTTACTTAATTGTAGCGTTTACTGAGTGGATAAAACATTACTTTAATCAAACAGACATTTTATTTGTAAATTGTATGTCCAATACCTTTGTATTGATGGACTACGGTGTAAGTAAGTAGAATTTAATGAAAACGGTGTCCATTTTGGTCGCCATCTTGGAATAAGGCGTATAACTTTCAATTTTAGCCTTAATTTGATTATTCCATTTGTCTTGGTGTGTTCAAATTATTGAAGTATTATTCAACGGCAGCCATTTTGGACGCCATCTTGGATTTCGAAACCTTAAAATAAAAGAAACAATGGCACCCTATTTCTTTAAAAAGCTTATAACATCTTCTTTCAAAATCAGTTGAGATTTTGCTTTTACCAAAAAATAACACGAAGCCATTTTTGACGACAAATGAACCTACACTAATGATTGTCTGCTGTTTTTCTCATAGTTATATGAAGAACATTTTGACATGAAAAAAAAAATGACGAGTGACAAACAGCTTGAAGCCAGAATAGACGCCCCGTTACGCGGCGTCTGAACTGGATTCAAGCTGTTTGCGAATGTAACTTAATTTCTCTCCATATAACGAATTTCTCCGAACAACGCACACAATCTTTGTCTCCCATTTGGTGTCGTTGTAGATAGGGAACGCTGTTTAACCATTTTTGTGTTTAAATCTCATCTTCCCTACGTGTTCCCATTTTGAGATTTTCATGGGGGGGGGGGGGGGGGGGTCCGAAAATCAAAATAGAGAAAACTTATAATCTTTTGGTGCATTATGATTGTTTACAAAACTTAGATGTAGAATGAGAAACACCACTGGGAAAAATCTATTCTGCCTTTCAAATCGCACATTTCTACTCCGTTTAAACGCAATCATCGTCGATGTCTGTGTCCTCCCGGAGTCGGGTCTGGCTCCGAACTGTTTGCAATTTACATAAATGTTTTAGCGTAAAACGCGTGTACTTGACAATTTCCGCGTTGCACTAGATTGACTAAAAATTAACAGTTCCCTTGTAGACGGATACCTCAAATACAAGTAAAATTATGCGGTATGGCAAAGTTTACAACCCTTTAAAGCTTGCATATTACAGTAAACCGTCCCCATATGTGCTCCTTGGAGGATTTCATTATAAATAATGTTGATCTTAACTCTTATCCTGTTCTGATATCGTCTGCTATGAAATCGTCGTCTACAAAATGTATTAAATTAAGATTAACAAAAACAAAAAAACGAGTGTCAAACAGTTTGGATCTAGATCAAACGTCGCGTGACGCGCTGTCTGATCTGGATCCAAACTATTTGCAAATAACATTGAAGTCGCGATCAGCAGGCAAAGGGTAAAGAGGCACCGAAAACTGCGGCGTCTCAACAGGGTCTACACTGTTTGCTTATGTCAAGTTTTGTAGACGAGTGACATTATTAGTTTTAGAATAAAAGTATTTAGTGTAACGAAATTATTTACATAAAAAAATCATAGCATAAGGTTTACTTACGGTACCCTCTGTCCTTATTTCGGAGCACGTATGTGTTCCCTTAACAACAAATGCCAGTCTTAAAGGTGGCGACCTAACTTTATCCCATAAAATAGTAAGACATAAAATCAAAAATGAATTATTGCGTTACTTACATGTATTATCTTTCTCATTGTGTTTCATATTTACAAAAAAAGCGTGCTAAAATTGTTCGAAATTGATATTAAATAAGTTTGAAGAAAAACAATCCTGATCATGTCCTGGACCATAATCAGATTATTCTACTTTTCGCCAGTGCTCAAATACTTACATGGCTTCATTTTACCGAACCGCGGAGAAATAAAAATGATTTTAACTACCAGTAGTCAAAGAAAAAATGGCCCGGCTCAGCGGAGAAGACGTTATTCTTTCACAATAAATAAACGCGTTTAAACTAAAACTTTTATGCCCACTGCATGCAGTTTTGAGCCTCAGACGCCGGGTAACCCGGCGTCTGATCAGGCTCAAAACAATTTGCCCTTCAGACAAAAATGAACACTCAGAATTTTCAAAAAGTTGTATTTATTTTACTTTTTACTGCAATGTATTCATGACTTCGTTACTGTAACTATCAAACCAACACGCTGAGGGAATCATTTTGTTTCACTAACATCATTCGTTTTCATGTTATCATTAACTCGATTTTCAAGCCGGGAATTTATTTGACTGCTGGAAGTATGCAATTCTAACATCGTTTTTTGTGTGTTAAACTCCACATATGGGTTAAGTTAACATAACATTTTTGAAACCATTTATATAGCAAGAAAGGGTCACAACCTTTAAAATAAAGGTCCGGTATCATACAGTGGAGAATCTGTTATTCTTTCCCAATAAACGCGTTTACGCTAAAACTATTATTTGCAGTGCAAACAGTTTGGAGCCAGATCAGACGCCGGGTAACCCGGCGTCTGATCAGGCTCCAAACTGTTTGCCACCAAGATAAACATGAAATATCAGAATTGTCCAAAAGTTTTTCTTTTCTACGTTTTAGTGCTTTGCGTTTGCGTACGTTTGCGTTTAAACGGGAAAGAATAACAGATTCTCCACTGTACTCACGTGCTGTGACAATGCAACTATTCTGACAATGAAACAGTTGAGAAGACATTACTCTCAAAATGAACCCGTTTACGCTATTTTAAACTATCAGTTCCATTGCAAAATGTTTGGAGCCAGTTCAGACGCTTGCTAACTCGGCTTCTGATCAGGTTTCAAACTGTTTGTCACTCAGCTTAAGATCAATCGTGAGAAACGTCAAAAAGTTGTTATTTTCTACATTTTACTACAAGCGTTTGCGCTTTGTTTCGATTAAAACGGGAAACATACATCCTGCTCTACTGCACAATGTAATCACCATACTAATCTTAAATCGCCCGTACAGAAAAAAGTCATTCTTTCTCGTTTTTAAAAAACGACATTAATCGCAAACACAATATAATAATACATGCACATGTATGTAAACAAAAAGGTTTATCGATGTATTACCAATACAAAAGTATTTTTATCTGCTTTATCCCTTTCGTCGCCAAAGTAATCGTAAGGTTTGTGCCCCTTCAGCGCTATATTGTCGTCTTCTTCATTAGCGTTGCCTGTAAGAACGTTTTAAAGTTGCATTTGAGATAGTATGACTTCAGAAATATCGAATTGTGTGTCAAACAGTTTGGATCCAGCTCAGACGCCGAGTGATCTGGATCCAAACAATTTGCGTAGTCGACTTTATGCGACTTTTAAGCAGCAAGCAGTTTGTGTTTTTCGTTTATGACTACATGTACATAAGTGGGGTCTTCCTGACTTAATAAAGAAATAATTAGAGGCGTAAAGAGGGGGTATTTTAGATAAATAGGTTTAGCAGGAGGAAGTAACTCTTTTACAGAATGAAGGTCCGACAGAAAGCTCCTACAAAAACGTTCCGTATTGTTTTATAATGATTTAATAAACATTGAATTCAAGTATTTAAGCTTGAGCATGAACTATATTTTATTGAAAGAATAGCTGACTACAAGTTAAATAATGAGCGTTAAAGACCGGCCTAAAGGCAGTAATTACTGTAAGATAGTATACCCAAGCCCCAGTTACACTGTATTAAATACTAGGTTCAGTTACTATCGAAATGACCATGTAATGTCATTTTGTCTGATATTTTAGAGGGTCTTATAGGTTTTATTGGGGTTTAAGGTTATCAAATCTGGCCTATCAAATACCTGAGAACGATATCAAGCTCAAATCAAAAGCTTTATAAACTTTGGGCCAAATGCAAAATCAATTTAGTCTGCATCTGATTCCATTGAAACCAAGTTAAAAAGTTATGTCATCTACTTTCCGGTATAGTAATTGGTCCCTGAAACTTAAAATGGAGAATTTCAGCTTCAAATTAAGTCTAGTCCATTCTTACTAAATTGTATTTAGAGGTTTTCAATATACAACATGACACAGAAATAATGCGTCAAATTCATCATTACAGTACGACAATTAGGGCAGATACATGATGCTGACCATTGCCCCAATCCTGAGACAATGGGATGACGCACCTGATAAAGCTTATGCGGGGCTATAAACCTCAGCAGAAACAACAACAGCAGATACAGATCAGATGGCTCCTGTATAGGACAAAATTTATAGTAAAATACTTCCTCTTTACAACAACATCCAGTGGGAGACACAGACTGTGTGTGTTGATCAGAGGAAGTTGTTAGAGGGAGAGACATTGGCTTACATTTACTTCAATATGTGACTTTGCGATAAACGGCAAACAGTGAGTCTAAGCAAACGATAGTGCAGCTGGTTAGACAAAAAATACCTTGTTTAGGGAACAGCGGTAAGCATTCTTGTAGGGAGGGAATCGTTGTTCAGAGGGCTGTTGTATGGATCACCATACTCTTCACAGGAACACCATTTGTAAACGACGGGTCTACTCGTCGTACAGTGGAGAAAACGTTATTCTTTCCCAATTAACGCGTGTACGCTAAAACTATTATTTTCACTGCAAACAGTTTGGAGCCAGATCAGACGCCGGGTAACCCGGCGTCTGATCAGGCTCCAAACTGTTTGCCACCAAGATAAAGATGAATTATCAGAATTGTCAAAAAGTTGTACTTTTCTACGTTTTAGTGTTTTGCGTTTGCGTACGTTTGCGTTTAAACGGGAAAGAATAACAGATTCTCCACTGTAAACTATGAGTCCGATCTACAAAACTGTTTGCAAGTGTAGATAAATTCACCATACATCGAAAGCCCCGCCAAAGTTAAAATAAACCAAGTTAACTGATAAAAATAAAACGAGCGTAAATCATGTGTTTATTCTGAGCACGATTTAATTTGATTTTCTCCTAAAATTTCTGGACGCTGGCGCCGATTTCCATCAATACCGGTAATGTTTACGAAGTACAATACATGGCCGTTTTTTCGACTACTGCTACACAGCGGCCTTGTAAGTGTTAAATATCGTAGCTAGCTTAAAGCAGTATGCAAGTAAAGCAGAAAGCTCCTGTAGGAGCTTTCTGCTTCACTTGCATACTGTTTTAAGCAGATATAAGCTGAACACACAAATCAAGCCTTATTTGAGCCTGAAAACGGAAGTTTTGTTAAAACATCTGAATCTTTTAATGTTCTTTTTCTTCAAACTTCGAATCTTTTCTCTGTCACTGGCATATATTGAGAATCACCAGCAGTATTTAAAAGACATGCAGTGTCTTAGCGCAGAATGGTAAAATACTCAATTAAAACTTCCCTAATAGGTTGGTAGACTCCGTACTACAATGAGAAGACACTAAGTATTGTGTTTAATCTCATTCGTGCATGTTTTGTATATGGCCGCTTAAAACAGTTCACGCTGTTAAAGAGTGACAGTTGATTATCGCTTAAAATAGCGACCACCTCGTATAAAGGAACTTGGGTTGATGTATGTCGGTGGCTGCTACATGCTGCAAATAAAGGACATATTTAATGCAGGCAGTTCCACACGGAGCTTTATGTACTGTTTATGTTCTGTCTTACATGTAAACCCCTTCACATGTACCTGTCATAAAACTGACCTTGGCACATACACTGTGTGCTGCGTTTAGGGAGGTTTAACTGCATTTGACAAATTCAAAACACAGACAATTTATGTGATATATTGCCAGTGTTAAATATCAGGAAAGGGAATTACATGTTGATTAAATTGAAAATGGATGTTTTCCTATCAAAACCACCCCCGTAAATGACACAAACTCAATTAAGTAGATAACATATTAGATCTAGCAGTTAATTCCAACTTTCTGCTATTCAGCTTGTGGGGGAGTGAATTTTTTGCCTACATTAGTACATGTGTATTTAAAATAGTCCGTGATGGCCATTCGCTCGAACACTTTATTCCTGTATTACTTGTAAACAGTTGGTTCTCTATTTAGAAATATTAATGTTCGTTCGAGTGGACGCTGCTCACATTTATAGTGTACAGTGCAACATAAAACGATTTACATGTATCAAGAAAGAGTATATTTTAAGGGAGGACGAAGTGAAATATAGGAAAAGAATAATTCAGAAAGATTCTTTCTATAGAAAAGACGTCCTGCTTCACCTTTGTTCTGAATAAATTACCACACCTCATTGACATTATGTCATCTGGTTTTTAAACAATGGTCGTCGGCTTTTATCTGTAAATAAAATTAAATTTTACGCACACGGGGATGTACAAATATGAATGCAACTTGATCAATAACTTCGACGTAAGAAGTGTAATACGTACAGTGGAGAATCTGTTATTCTTTCCCAATAAACGCGTTTACGCTAAAACTATTATTTGCAGTGCAAACAGTTTGGAGCCAGATCAGACGCCGGGTAACCCGGCGTCTGATCAGGCTCCAAACTGTTTGCCACCAAGATAAACAAGAATTATCAGAATTGTCCAAAGGTTGTTCTTTTCTACGTTTTAGTACTTTGCGTTTGCGTACGTTTGCGTTTAAACGGGAAAGAATAACAGATTCTCCACTGTATGCATTACCGATATATCATTGGAAAGAAAAATGTCATGGTATAATGGACGATAAGATCACATAGCTCGATTATTCAATACGATCCTAAATGACCCCTACTCCAGGGCACTGGAATATAGCACTATAAATACTGTATGTTTTGATGTAAAAAGTTCTTAAAAAGTACGATTTCTAAAATTTGTTTTTATAATATATATCAGTTAATGTCTGAATTATAATGTAAATAAAATTGCATTACAATGGTAAGGGTAAACTGGCTTTAATTTCTGATTGTGCGTATGACAAAATGTCGACTAGAGTTATCGAACGCTTTGGAATTTTTTTCTGGATTAGTGTATCTACATTTTGATTTCAAAACAAATTCTACGTTTATGGCTTCAATTATAGCCTAGTTTAGTATAGATGAAAAAGAGTTTTAGCTTTGAACATATACTCTTGAACTTAACAGTAATAGTCTATAAATAAATGTTTTATTTTTCACGAGTTTACAGTGGAGAATCTGTTATCTTTTCCCGTTTAAACGCAAACGTACGCAAACGCAAAACACTAAAACGTAGAAAAGTACAACTTTTTGACAATTCTGATAATTCATCTTTATCTTGGTGGCAAACAGTTTGGAGCCTGATCAGACGCCGGGTTACCCGGCGTCTGATCTGGCTCCAAACTGTTTGCAGTGAAACTAATAGTTTTAGCGTAAACGCGTTTATTGGGAAAGAATAACGTTTTCTCCACTGTAGTAAAAGCTTTGTTTTTCATATTTTATGAAGTAAGAATATCTTTTAGTGTAGTAGGTTCATAACTATTTGATTTTATTTAACCGAAATTTCAAAAATGTATTAAAAATGATAGAGCCGCTATGAAAATAATAGTATCACAGTTTGTTAAAATATTACCTTGAAGTTAATAATACACAAAAACCATCCAGTGCCCTGGAATAGGGGTCATTTTATTATGATTATGTGATTTTAGTGTGCATTATACCATCATGAAAGTGAAGAATTGACCTTTCCAATGATATATGACACTTGCATAATTATTACTCTTATTACGTATGTCAACTTTATTGCTCAAGTTACATTCATATTTGAACATCCCTCGTATTTGTTAAAACCTGTTTCTGAAAAAAGACTAAACTGTGTAGTCGCTGGTATAAGGGGTCATTAGGAAGCCCTGTTGAGCCGAATTCTTCACACTTCGAATTCTGCACACCGTAATCAGACGTGTGAAGAATTCGTACGAATTCTTCCACTCGTGTGACCAATGTGTGAAGAGTTCGTACGAATATGTCACACTATGGCAGTGTGAGATTTCCGTACCCCCTTTTTTAACGACCTGTTGGTACCTACGGATTCTTCACACATCACCTTCCGTTTAACATTTCTTTATGAAACAAGTTCTAACAACTTGGGCAAATCACTTTCCATAGCGTAAAAGATGGTGTATTGCGTCGTTTTGTGGGATGACACTAGAGTACTAGGGAAAACCAACGTCTTCGGACAGGCGACCCTCTCACGTACTGTCACGACCCGGGAACGAACTCGGGATGCATTGTTAGGAAGCGGGTGCGCTAAAACTGTGCTATCCACCCTTTTACATGCAGTTTTTACGATTTAATCAAAAAAGCTCTTTAACAGCCGACCTAAATCCGAAGAATTATCTGTGGATAAGTGCAGCCTTTTTCATCCCTTGATCAAACTTAATCCCGTTGAGTTTATGCTTAGTTCCCGGCTTCCTTTGAATCAGAATAGGAAGACGACCGACAGGTTGCCGGCCGAATGCTGGTAGATTGTTGGTATTCTTAACGGGATGGGGAGGGATGGGACCCATGGCCGAGGTCCAGTGCTCATAGTGACTATAACTTACACTCACTTGACTCCTTACTGCTGTTGGTTTGAATCCCAATCTGAACACTTGGGATTTTTCATTTGGAGAAAATTCGGTGCTTTTACCCAGATGTTACTCTTTATGCAGACATTTGTATTTTGTGGAAAAAATAGTTCGGGTACTCATAACTTTAATTAGTGATTTCAGTAAATTAAGGCTTTATCAATATTTGTGAAAAATATTGGCAAAATATGAATGTAAGACCTGTAGGAGAAACAAATTGAAAAATAACTATTTGATGTGTTCCCTTTGTTGACGAATAAAATGTTGTTTCCATGTTTTTATTGCTACTTCCTCCTATTCTTTTCTATTTTATGAAAACATATGAATAACAAAATATCTAAGGAAAATTACAAAGCTGAAGAGGGGTGTTCTGAGATTTTATGATCAGAAGCACGTGTCTCTGGATAATTAGGGGTATACCAAAAAAACAAGATATTAAGAAAAGAACCAGTTCGGGGACTCCCTATTTTTATTTCATATTTCTGTACTAGCAACATGCAGCATTTGAAAAAAAAAATCTGAATGGTTTGAAAATTCGAATAAACTGCCGCGATAGTCCTTAATGAAATTTAATTTCAAAAGCTTCGGAATGGCAGATGTAGAAAGGGGAATAACTATCACGGTGTTGATACAAGAATTATGAATTTTGTTTGCAATACACGTTTTAAATGAAATTTCACCTTAAAAACTTCAGTGGAACAGGCGTTAGAGTAAAAAACAAAACCGTGACAGTCGGACGATCGGACAGATAGACTACGGAAAAGTGGCCGACCCCGATAGGTCATCTTTGCCTTCAGCTGGTGACACAGAAACCGGTCCATACATTTATAAAGTTCTTAGAATGCATCGTACAGACGGACCGAATACTATCCGATACGAGGGAATCGAGTAAATTATATTGTCACCAAAGTGCTATTATTACCATGCTATTTTTCAGTTTTATGTGTCTATAATTAATTATCGAGTGCTGAAAAATGTGACATTTCTACCCCGTGTGACCTTGACCTTTTACCTTATGACCCAGTTTAAACAGGCAGTCTACTACATATGTTTTGTCATTATGTGAAATATAAGACCTCTATCAAGTAAAGCAAACCTAATATGTACCCTTATCCATCTGGGTGGCTAAAAGCTTTTTGGAAAGTATGAGGTATTCGTATGCACACAATTTTTACAATCGTTTTTAAAAAAAATCGACATGTGAAGAATTCGTATCTATTGTCAGGGGGGGGGGGGGGGGGCTGAGAGTCAGTACGAATTGTGTGACATATTCGTATGAAATTCCTACGAATTCCTCACAGGTGTGAAGAATTCGTAGTGTGAAGAATTCGGCTCAACAAAGCCCTGTAGCTGATCAGCGCCTACACTGTTTGTAAACTACATGTATACATATTCTTATTTAAAGCGCAGAATGCATTATAATGACGTACGTGGTGGTAATAGTACATGCCTGGGGTTGGGCCTTGTAAATACAGTCGAACTTCGATATCTCGAACTCACTTAACACGAACTATCCGATAGTTCGACACATGAACTGTATTATTTCATGCTCGGTTAGGTCGAACATACCCAAATTTCAAATTTTAAACGTGGCTAAGCCGCGTTTAACTTTGAAATACGGGTATGTTCGATTTAACCGTGTTCGAGATATCGAAGTTCGACTGCAGTAATTTCAATGTGTCAGTTTCATGTGTTTGTTCGTTTCATTCAGTAAACGTGACATTTCTGTATTGGAAGGCTTGCATTTATGCGCAGTCGGTCTGTTATGACGTTAGGATTGTCAATAACATGTTCTTTTACGCAATCCCCTCTGAAACTTGAAATGGACAATTCCATTTTTCGATAAAGTCCAGTCTACTTCCGACTTTATAGGGTTGTGTTATCAATACGTTGAAAAATTACGAACAGTGCATGCACTAATCAGAGGGAGCCTCTCTGATCAAAGTCTACACTGTTTCGAAAACAAACCCATCTGTACAGTGCTCCCTTCCTACAACGACCTTCCCAGCAACGATAACCTCCTCACAACGAAGCTTGCAGTTACATGTAAATGTCTGTCCAACCTTTTCACTTCTGCAATATCGTCTGCATAAATATTTTCGTCTGCTGTTTTTCGCAAAGTTACATTGTGGACATTTTGACAAGCAAAAACTTAATGACGAGTAACAAACATCTTAAATGAAGATCAGACGCCGCGTCACGCGGCGTCTGATCTCGATTCAAACTGATTGCACATGTAAGCCAATTTCCCTACCTATAGCAACACTCTCCGAACAACGCACACAATTTGTGTCTTCTAATGGGTGTTGTTGTACAGAGGGGGCGTTGAAATGCTTGTACTTTTTATTACCAAACTGTTTGTAAATGACGCATATTCGCGTCATTAGATATTAACTCATTATCCCCTGAAACTTCCAATGGACAATTCCAGTTTGCAATAAAGGCTGGTCCATTTTAGACTATTTAGAGTTGTTTTTTGTAATTAATTGCAAAATGACAAACAGTGAAGACCCTGATCAGAGGGCTCCTACAGGAGCCCTCTGATCAGGGACTTCACTGTTTGCATAGGACAAGTGTACTCGTCACAGGTAAACATTGGTAAAGGACGCATATATGCGTCACTAGGGCTCAATGAGTTAATGGGTAAATGTAAATCTTTTTACAACGCCAACACAAAGTAAACGTAGATTTTATTCACACGAGCTAACACTTTGCCATGGTCATTATCAATGATGTTTTCATTTAGGTACATGTAGTCACGTTGTCGCGACAGAGCTTTTAATTACATCAGTCAACCTAAATAAAGATAGAAAATAACACAGAATTAGAAGAAAGTTAAGTAGAAAGCTAAAATGAGCTAATCTTCCTGTAATCAAGCACTTGTCTGTAGCACTGTATATTGGTATTCAAGTCTTCCGTAGAATGGTGACGCAATACGAGGACTTCAGTGATTATTGCGTTAAATACATTACCAATGGTTCGACGTTATTGCGTGCAATGTCAGATATCTGACTTGAATAGTAATTGATTGTTTCAATCTGATTATTTATGCCTAATTTGAATATAAAATAACATTTACATAACACGATTTCATTCACGACATAATGGTCCTCGGTGCAGTATTGTTGCATTTCTGATCTGTGCTCTGGGTTGTTGAGTTCGTTGTACAGAGTACAGTACTGAACCTTATTAAATTAAACTGATAATCGCAAGCGAATTACATCGAATTGCCATCGAATCGCCATCGAATCGGGCGCTTCAAGTAGCAAACCATGTGCTTGAGTCGTTTCACGCGATTTTTCCGAGGCAGTTGTAACAAAAATGGAAATGAAAAACATTAACGAAGGCATATTTGCGAATTTTAGTGAGATACACAATTCATTAAAATTTTGCGCGTTAATTGCGTTGGAAGATATTCACAAGCGAATCGCCATCGAATTGCCATCGAATTGCAAGCGAATCGCAAAATGTTTAAATTTAATAAGGTTCAGTACTGTAGAATACGTTATTACTTCCCAATACATACGTTTACGCTTACATAGTTAATTTCTTTGCAAACAGCTTGGAGACAAATGAGACGACGAGTCACCCGACATATGATCAAGTTCAAGCCCGTTTACACTCAGATAAAAATAAAACGTAAGACTTTTTTACACGCATTTCATTTTTATATAATAATTCCACTTTATATATTCATGAATATTCATCATAGAATTTTTTTCTATGACCTTCTTAATAGCAACTTAGAACGAGCTGAAAGTAAGGCAGAATTTAAGTGGTCGACTGTCTTCAAAACTAAAAGCAGGCTATGGGTATGATAAGGCGCATTCCGCTTTACCTCTAATCTGCTCTAAGCTACCATGTGCTAGAATATAGAAAATAATTTGGCACAAATGTTTATTTTGAAAGAGCTGTTTATGATAAAACAAAGAAAGAAAAAAAACATATGTTTGTGTGCATTTTGTTTTTGCATTACCACGTCCTGTAATTTCTGTATCCATTACACTTCCAACAATTTGCAGTTACGGTAATTTGGAAATGATGTGGCAAATTCGAACTTTTTTCTTAAATGTTGTCAAATTTATAATAAAAGCTTCAGAAAAATCTATTTTAAATAAAAATAAACATCCAGATGGTAATTTTGTTTTTTATTATGCATTTCATGTCTATGGAACTATTTTCACATACAGAAACTAAATCAAAACCAACCAGGCACCATATTTGAAAAGTATGAATATCTGAATCAACAACAAAGTTTATGAAAAATAATAAAAGCATATTTCTACCATTTCACTTTTTTATTGTGCCAGATGAAAGCCCATACGACGGCCATACGAAATATGAAAAGAAATTGATAGGTAAGTGATCAAAAGTTTGCGTTATTTAAGAAAAAGGAGTTATCTCCCTTTACCAAATTCACAAAATAGTACCATGTATCAATGATATTTAGAGCTTCATGATTTACTTTTTCATATTTAGTGCCTGTTTTGTCTTTAGTTTGTTTTTCTATGAGGTTATACAGTGAAGACTCTGTTATTCTTTCCCGTTTAAACGCAAACGTACGCAAACGCAAAGCACTAAAACGTAGAAAAGTACAACTTTTTGACAATTCTGATAATTCATCTTTATCTTGGGGGCAAACAGTTCGGAGCGTCTGATCTGGCTCCAAACTTTTTGCAGTGAAAATAATAGTTTTAGCGTAAACGCGTTTATTGGGAAAGAATAACGTTTTCTCCACTGTACTAACATAGACATTATTTTAATAGTACAAAACCAAATTACCATGTTTGTGTTCATTTGAAATAGATTTAATTGAAGCGGGTTCTTTAAAAAGGAAACAATAAGAAAACATCAAATCCTAATTTGACACACCTTTTAGAATTGGCCCTAGAGCAAAATTAATTAGACACCAATAGTTAATCTTTTTTCTATTTTTCATTCATCTTAAATAGCTATTCAAAACAAAACTATGAGATAGTGTTTTATATACTTTTGAAAATTTCACAAATTCATGAGTATAATACACTCTTAAAGTGAACACTTAAAAAATTTTCTTGAAACCACTGACACGATTTGAAAATTGTCGCGCACAAATGATTCATAGAACAATATTTCCATAATTAACAATATGTATTTTCTTAGCTTGAAAATCATTGCAACCAGTGGATGTCACTAGTTTTTTTTCTAATATGGCCAAAAGAAAAGCTGAAACAAGCTAAAGTCTAACACAAATCTTCTTTTTCCAAAACCACTTTCCCAATTTTTAATTCGCCATGACCGTATGCCCTCTTTTTCAAACTATTGTACATATATATATGATAAACGACACGGCAAAAAAGGCTTTCTCTGACATTACAATGAGTGTAGCATCCGATCAAACATCAAATCTGATCTGGATGTACATAGTTTGCAATGCCTGAGATTGCGTCATGAATTGGCTTATTGTTTTCTTAACTCTTTCACCCTCCATTTTTGTCATAAAGCCAATTTGAGAATAACTTTGATCCTGACCAGACGCCGCGTAACGTGGCGTCTCATTAGCATCAAAACTGTTTGACAATTGTTTTGAAATTAAATCAGTTAAACTGCCTTAAATCTAACTCTGAAATGTTATTGCATACAACAATATTGAAGCATAGACCCATACGGTGGAGAAAGAGTAATAACCTCACGATAAATTTAATCATGAAAGGGTTAAATAAACTTCCCACCCACGCCACATTGCATTTCTTCAGTTCCAACTTCAATCCTATGTAAACAGTAGATAAAAACCCGTATAGTCAGACTATATAACCATAAAATGCTACTTTGATAGTATGTACACGTGTGTATGCCTTTTAACACTCCTTTTTTGGCAACCAGCAGAAACTTTTAAAACCGGATTCTGAAACACGTCATTAATTCATTCAGTGCATATTGCATTTTAATCCTTTATTTCATAGAAGCACTTTTAATGCATTCAGTTTAATCCTCTACTGAAGAAAATAGTTCCAATTTAAACAGTCATGAATATGTATCAGAAACAAATATTGTCTTTATTCTAGCAGGTTATACCTAAAAGCAGGCTGAAAGTAAAGCAGAATGCGCCTTCAGACGCATTCTGCTTTATTTTCAACCTGCTTTATATAGGCACCTAGTTTAAAAACTAGAAACAGGTTATGTTGTAAAGGGTTAACAAATTCAACCCTAGTGTCTAGTACAAATACATCTAGATGGTCCACCCTGCCGTCATACTTGACTATTAGTGCGCGTTGTTGTCTGCAACAGAAAATGGAGAATATTTGAAATTATAGGAAAGTCAGAAACAGTCTTTAGGAACGTCATAATCAACAGAAAGGAAATGACCCATGCTTTTTAACATGTAGTCCGGGCACATATGACGTCTGGGGTTACGATTCGTTGGTCCTAGAAGTCGTCCATTGCTTTTGGAAACTCTTGTTCACAAAGATTACTAGTCGATGGTCTTCCGTTAATTAATGTTTGCGATATGTCACTTGTCATTATATTATTTCTGTCAAAAGGTTCAATATGTGTTGAGAAAAGTAGCACTCGACTATTCTAAGCAGACAATATTGCAGCCGTGAAAAGGTTGGGCATTATAGTCGTGTTTTGGGAACAGCGGCAAAGCGTTGTTGTCAGGAGGGAATCGTTGTTCAGAGGACCTTTGTTGGGAGGGAGCACTTAAGTACATGTATTATACTATGAAATCAGTGCATATCCTGATGAGAAAACTTCTTGCAACAATATAGCGTTAACATCATCCCTAAATAGTCAAAACTGGAAAAGTCTCAATTGGTAATTAGATTTGTCCCTCCCACTCCTTTCACGCCCAGTTTTTACGTCTGCGTTAACGCTATCCCCACCAAACAAATCGGCTGCGTTGGCAAAATCGTCTGCAATTTTTTTCAACTCAGGTTTAGGGCTTATCGATAAGAAATATAGATACGGAGTCAACCAGTCTTGGATCCTGAACAGACTCCGCGTTGGCGGCGTCTCATCAGGATCCAAATAGGTTTAAAAGTCGCCTACTGGACCACTTGCAGTAAAATGATTTAAGTTCACCATTCGTCCATAAAGTTATCCTGTTAAAGGAAATGTAACTGTAGTTTTGTCTCATGACCCGCCAGTATTTAGACTGTCGGTACTTAAAGTAGTTTACGAGTGCTGTTTTATTTCTTATGTGGTGTCCTCTTTGTCTGGCATTACCATATAAGTACCGAAAACGGTTTCAACAAGTGTAGGTGTTCAACGTATTTATAACAGCGTGCCCCGCAAATAATTTTTGTAAACAGTAAAATATCAAGAAGAGACGTATACAAATAATTTAGATCCACACCAAATGTCTCCTGTAGCATCTCTCTGATCATTTAGGGCCTACAATGTTTTCCATTTGACAACATACATGTACTGCGAATGTCCCAGCCCGTAATCTAACAAAAAGGGCTAGACTTAAATTCAACATTGAATTGTTCATTTTCAGGGGAGTGGGGGTGATGGTGAGTTTCCGTCGACCATACTCAATTTATTGTAAAGCAATGACACAGTATGGTTTATTGCCCGCAGCGTCTTCTTTTACAGTGGAGAAAACGTCATCATTTCCCAAAGACTATTATATCAATTGCAAAAACCCGGTATCTGATCATCCTCAACACTGTTTGCCACTAAAATCAAAATAAATTGTCAGAACAGTCGTAATTTTCTACACTTTATTGTAAAATGATCGCGTTTCGTTTGCGTTTAAATGGAAACGATAAAGGTCTCCTCCATTGTATTCAACCAAAAGAAAAGTACCCCTGTTTTACATTGACTTTATACTCAGCAAAATTTAAAGCTGCTTATCTTTTAAAGTACCATTTCGCTCCAGTGTAGTTTGGGATTTAACGGCTTATAAGTTTACCAATGCATTCCAGTAAAAACATTCAGATTAAACGACACATTTAACAACAATGAAACACTTAAATTTGATTTATAAGTCATTCTAGTCTTAAAAACGCCTTGAATACTGTAATGAATGAAAGTCTTATGTGATTTTATTTTCTTCCAGAATAAGTTCTAGCTCCTGATTTTGAGCACCATTGTTTTTTTTTTCTATGATATAACATTTCTGAGCAAAAGCTGTTTTCAGGAAAAAGAGTTATAATATACCTTTTATTTTCAATACAATGTAACAGTTGTTTAGTAACAATGATTTATTGTCATCTGACTCTTTCTATAAAACAAAAATTGAATATAGCTTATGTATGAGACGCTGATTATTTAGAATACTAAAGTGGGTACTTTCTTTTTTGGCTGAGTATATTTGTTGATCATTCAGACTGAAATAATTCGTTCACATAGTATTGTATTGCATGTGCGATAGGTTTCATTAAAGCCGGAAGTTATACCACCTCCTTATTGTGTAAGGGTGTGATTTGATAATGGAATTAGTCTTATATCATCGAAGACCCTCGAACTGGTCAACTTCGTCCATTGCGTGCTACACAGGAATTGGCCATTAACAATCTGATATGCAAAGTAGAGAAAACGTTTTTCTTTCCCAATAAATGCGTTAACACTTATTTCCAAATGTTGCAAACAGTTTGGATCCAGATCAAACGCCGGGTTACCCGGCGTCTTATCAGGCTACTAACTCTTGGCAGCTCAGATTAAAATGAAAGTTGAATTTCATGACTGTCGAAACGAGATGGGCATTGTCTACAATTTACGTTTGCGTTGCGTTTGATTTTTATCGTTTGAGAGAGAACAACGTCTTCTCGACTGTACTAGAATAATCTATGCACGAACTGTGTTGGTTAACATTGGAAATGCAAGGAGAAAGTAATAGTGTGTGGGAGGCTGATTGAATACGTGCTATGTGAATCAAACATCGAGAATGAGTCAGACGTCTCAACAATGGTATAACCGCACCTTGGCATTGTTATTGTTACATTGTACATGCTACAGTGGAGAAGACGTTATTCTTTCCCAATAAACGCGTTTGCGCTAATATTATTATTTCTATTGGAAACAGTTTAGAGCCAGATCAGACGCCGGGTAACCCGGCGTCTGATCAGGCTCTAAACTGTTTGCCGTTTAGTTTAAAATGAATATTCAAAATTGTCAAAAAGTTGTCTTTTTCTACATTTTAATGCAATGCATTTTCGTTTCGTTTGCGTTTAACCTGGAAAGAATAACATTTTCATTTTTTTCATACTCTATTTGTTAAGCCCTTTGGTCGCCGAAGTCGTGATCTTGCAGGAAACAATATTGAAACAGGCTACAATATAGCACAGAAGGGTTAAAACCCTAACGATTAATTTGGCAGGTAAAGAGTTAAATCAAACGAAATGCAAACGAAATTCAACAAAATACAATGTTTATCCCATTTATTTCCTTGTGGGCCCTTATATGTTTTCATTTTACCAATATATCCCAGTAGAATCGTTCGGATTTTTCATGTGGGGAAGCCTTCCAGCTGGCTTGCGGAAGGTCGTTGGTTCTATCCAGTTGCCGATTTGTGTCTGAAACAGTGCATAAAAGGGCTTCTGGGGGTCTTCCTCCACCAGTTATTAGCTCGACGTCGCGATATGACTGAAATACTGTTAACCCTTTACCTGATAGTCTATTTCTAGTATTGAAGATAGGTGACTTCTTAAAGCAGGTTGAAAGTAAAGCAGAATGTGCCTTAAGGCACATTCTGCTTTACTTTCAGCCTGCTTTAAGCTATCATGTGCTAGAATATAGAAAATATTCGCTATCATATATCTTCATAACTGATTAAATTGGAACTATTTTCTTCAGCGGATGAATAAATAAAACACGCTAAAAGGCGCTTCTATTGGGGAAAGGGTTAAAAGCGACGTAAAATCATAACAAATCAAATCAAATCATTTTACCAATAGCTAATCTCGCTATGATGGATACATTGGTTTATTGTCAAACATGGTTTTACTATAGATGAACAACTGCTTTCTCGATAACGACTACAGTGCTCCCTCTCTACGCAATGGGAGACAAAGATTATGTGTGTTGTTGTTCGGACAAGTTGTTATTGGAAGGGAGAATTGATACATGTACCGGATTGTGCTCTAAGAGTCGTGAGAATGATTTGGCCCGTTTCATAAAACTTCTTACGACAAATATTATTGTAAGTCAGATTATAAAAGTTTCAATTATAACTTATTTCTCAATTTAATCCTGTCCTGTGACAACTCTGTGGAAGCCACGATTCCAAAGACGTGTCACAAGATAGGATTAGATAGAGAAATCAGAAAATAAATGTATTTTTAATATTAGACTTACGATCGTTTTTGTCGTAAAATTTTTTATGAAACGGGCACCAGGGCGGCTGAAGATGCATGTACATGTATAATGGAGTGAGATCGATGCTCCCGCTCCTGCACGTTAATCAAACATCCGATGATGACGACGATGATGATGATGATGAACGTCATGTAACACAAACTGTTTTCAATTTTGGTCGTCCGAGTATTTCTCTAAATACATAGAAGGAAGGGTCGAGTTCAGAAGATATAATAGATGCTTATTATAGCAAACATAATTAATTTCATATCAAAGGGATGAAAATAGCTCAAGGCCATATATTTTAAGTATTCATTCAGAAACTGTCACATGATGTTGACACATTGGTATACCGTCTCTCACACGAAGTTTATTACGATCAAAACGTGTTATGCTGAAATGGTCAAGATATTGGATAATTCCATTTTTTTTTAAAAGTACCAATTTATGATGATTTTTGTTCTGTATTCATAAAACTATTTCAGAAAAAATATATACCAAGTGAAGACTATGATCAGATAACTCCTACAGGAGCCCTCTTATGATAGTCTACAATGTTTGTATAGTACATGCATATACATGTATATGACTTAATAATATCGATAAGAATGTCAAACAGGTTGGGTCCTGATCAGACGCCGCGTTATGCGGCATCTGATCAGGACCCAAACTGTTTGCAAACGCGCTTTAAGGCGTCATTGACAGTGAAAGGGTTAGCACGTTGACTCCTAAAACGTTAGATAACAACATCAAATGAGAGACACAAATTTGTTTGCTGATCAGAGGGAGTTGTTATAGCGTGGAAAAATTAATATCCTTAGCTGGCTGAAAATGACTTGACATACCTTTGCAAATAGTTGATACCCAGTTCAGACGCCACGCAACGCGGCGTCTGATCTGGGTTCAAAGTGTTTGTCATGCTTTTCGTTTCTCCTGTCAAACGTTTGAGAAAAAATAAGCAGACAACTAGTTTAAGCAGACGATATTGCAGCACTTAAGGCGTTACACATACATTTCTTGTTTTTGGTACATCCGCAAGCATTGTTGTACAGTGGAGAATGTGTTATTCTTTCCCAATCAACGCGTTTACGCTAAAAACTATTATTTCCAATACAAACAGTTTGGAGCCAGATCAGACGCCGGTTAACCCGGCGTCTGATCAGGCTCCAAACTGTTTGCCACCAAGATAAACATGAAATATCAGAATTGTCCAAAACTTGTTCTTTTCTACGTTTTAGTGCTTTGCGTTTGCGTACGTTTGCGTTTAAACGGGAAGAATGTTTGACTAGTAAAATGACAAACAGGTCAGATACTAATCAGAGGAAGCTTATATGCGCCATCTGATCTGGTTATACATTGCCAGCATAGATCGCTCACAGGTACACTGTTTGCAAATGACGAATATACTCGTCACTAGGGTCAATGAGGCTGAGCTTGTATCAATCTGCCCACTTTCTATATATATTAGTACTGTAAATATCAGACCATTTAAGACAGCCAACTGGTCCTCGCCTGTAAACATAGGTTTCTTTATACCAAAATGTTCGTCTAAGTCTGATGATTATGAATTCGGTTGATGCAGTTGGCAAAGCGGATGGACAACATCGCAATTCAAGATGGCGTCCAAGATGGCCGCCGGTTATAGAGAAAATCCCTTACGTCTTAGTTGTGGGTACAATTTTCGATAAAATTGGACTAAATTTGCCTCAAATTTATTGGAAACATATCAATTATGTATTTGGAACAAAGAATTTATAAATATTGGCATTCAAAATCAAGAAAACTTTCAAAATGGTCGCCAAAAAGCAAATTTTGCGTTTTTTCTCATGATAATGAAATTTTAACTAATTAAGAACTACAGATATCTTGTTAATGGCACTGGTTTCTTTATACTAAAATGTCTGTCTAAGTCTGTAAATTATGGAACCAGTTGCTGCATTTAACAAAACTTTGGTTTAAGTAGGCCATTCATGATTGTTTTCAAGATGGCGCCAATTAGATATAATTATGACTTCATATATAAGTGGACATTTTCGTATATAGAAAAACCTGAGCTCGTTAATTCAATTTTTGATAGAAATGGTGTACTTGTTGAAGCAAGCAAGAAATTTAGCCCGAATACTCCTAAGGGTTTATAGCTCTCAAAAAAATGTTAGTTTCCATCGCAATTCAAGATGGCGTCCAAGATGGCCGCCGAAAGTACGAAATATCACTTAGGAGTCAGTTGTGGGTACAATTTGCCTTTAAATAAACTAAATTTGCCTCAAATGTATTCGTTGCTCATAAATATGAATATTGAGCTTGAAATCCATAATAAAAAGCTGTTTCAATCAAGAAATTATTCAAAATTGCCACAAAAGAAGCGTATTTTGTGGGTTTTTTTTTCACATAATTATGGTTATTTTACTAATGAAATCCTACATTTTTTGTTGATAACTAAGTAGCTTTTGTGCAAAAATAGTGCACTTGGGGAAGCAAGCATGAAACATAAATATTCACCAAGATGTACTTACCTCATATCTGTCGTACGCAATTAAATATGGCGGCCAATTTCCAAAAAGGCCGCCACCGAGGGATATTTCAAGTTAACCAAGCCTTAATAAACTATTGTCACCTCAGAACAATGGCAATTATTTCAAACAAACCATGCCATGTGATCTTCTGATAAACAACGACGTATGTAGAAAAACCAAGATGGTTGCCATTTTCCAAAACCTGTTCCAACACCGTAAAAATAAGTTTCTGGTACATTTTCTATCATGTTTCCGAAGCAATTCAATGAAACTGAAGTCAAATGTTATGTTTTCACTCTTGAACTGCACAATTTGGTACAGGCAAGTCCATTTTTGTAGCATTTGCAGTGTCCAATGCATTCCTTCTTGCACCCGCAATTTGTCAGCTGTTTGCATATCTCTGCTATTGGTGCCATTGAGGTCCAGTGAACCAGCCTCATGTTGCTTTGCATTGTCCATTCCAAATTGGCAAGGCTTGCAGTTTCAATTTACGGCTCTAAACATTGTCCCCATATGCACCCTGCTTGGTAAGCAGCCCGTTTGATATGTTCATGAAGTGCTGCGTGAAACTTCAGGTCCAGCTACCATCCATCTTTTTAACGCAGAAGGGTATTCTGTCACACCTACAGCCCCTCTTTCTCCTTTGATTGTAGCATTAGTCTGCTCATGGGCCTGGTCAACTGCCATTGCACAGAAAATTCGCTTCGATTTAAACCCAACAATTTTCCCGTCCTGAAATGCCTGGTACACGTTAGGAACATAGGATGCGCCGCATCTAAGGTAAGCATGTCATTCAGATGCGCCGGTAGCCAGCATACATAGTTGACGTTGTTGTTTGAGAAGAAGAAAGGTATCAATGATACTAATGGTAGAGGTTGAAATTAGCCCGAAACGACATTATTACTGACAGAATAGTCAGTTCCATTGACAACACAATGAACCAGTAGTTGAACTGTGGACTTTCTTTTATCCGTTTGTTGCACTAAGGTTCAAAGTCAAGAGATTGCTGGTTTTCTCCTTCACATCCAATACAATATGAATCGTATGAATCCTTCAGAGTTTTGTACAGGGCAAGAAATGCTGTAAATTGGTGAGTTTTGCTGGTTTTTGTCACACTAGAGGCAGTCAAAAACGACAATCCTGTTCCTGAGGACGGTACCTCTTCCTCTGCGAGGCCTGTTTATAGTTTCGAAGAGAGATGGCCATTTAAGGCAAGTAGGCCTAAGTAGAATGCAACTTAAAGCCGCATTGTGTTTTTGTGAAACCTGCATAAAACGGTTGTCTGGGGTCCCATTTGAACTACGTGGGACGTGATTCTTTCACAAAAACCGGTTTTATCTAAGAAATTCGCTTTTTAAATTTTTTTTATAATATTTTGGTGCTGCACAAATTAAAAAGCCTCCCTTGTGAATGGAAAGAAGTACAACTCTGTAAATACAGGGCTCCAGATAACGGAAGTATTTCGAAGACTAAAATCTTTATTTCTGCTTTTAAACCCAATGTTGTCATACTCATTAAAATTGTCTCGAAGAGACGGTTTAATCAGTAGTAACACCATAGCATTCGGTGCTGAAATGAGTGAGAAAATTTTAGATTAGTTCAGATTACTCCCGCTTACATGTTTAGCTGGAGCACTGAAAATGACCCTGTTAACCCTTATTCTGCTGCACAGACGTCTGCTTTGACATTGTCGTCTGCAAAATGTGTTCAGTTTAGATTTATGCATTGTTTTAATTAAACAAACCTTAAGACGAGTGTCAAACAGTTTGGATCCAGATGAGACGCCACGTTACGCGGCATCTTTTTAGATTCAAATAGTTTGTAAATTACGTAAAGTTAGGCACAGGGTTAAACACTATGAGATCCAATAACAACGTGTACATAATTATTCACGGTGGGTAAACGATTAAAACAAACTACGGAGAATCTATACCTTGAGCTTGCTGAAAATGACTGTTTCAGCCTTGTCCGCTCTCTAACTCAAACACTTCTTTTTGGATATTCACCAAACTTGCTACAAATGTTTATTAGTATAGAATCTAGGTCAGGTTCAATAACTAGCAAAATCGCACAAGGCATGTCTGAGTTATTGCCCTTGAATGATTAAAAAATGACTGTTTCAGCATTTTCTGCTCTCTAACACAAACACTTTTTATTGGATCTTCACCAAACTTGCTGACAACGTGTATTGGTATTAAATCTAGGTCAAGGGAATAAAACGAATACAGTTGAATGAAAATCCTTCAAGAGGTAAAGGAGAAATGGAGTAGTCATTTATTACTTAACTTATTACCAACACGGCTAAGTTGAAGCACATGCAACCATTGACCAAATATTTGGCTAAAAATAGAATAAAAACTGGTCCTTTTACAGAACGGACAGGGCAAATATAGGGATAAAATAGCAAACTTTAAGTCATTCAAGGGCAATAACTCCAACATGCCTTGTGCGATTTTGGTAGTTAAGATGATTGACCTAGATTTAATATTAATAAACATTTTCAACAAGTTTGGTGAATATCTGATAAAAATTGTATGTGTTAGAAAGCGAAAAATGCTGAAACAGTCATTTTTCAATACATAAAGGGCAAAAACTTAGATATGCCACATGCGATTTTTGTAATAATCAAACTAGACCTAAATGTTATATAATTAAACATTTTCAGCAAGTTTAGTGAATATCCGATAAAAACTGTATGTGTTAGAGTGCAAAAATGACTGAACCAGTCATTTTATTTTAATAAACAGGCAATAACTCAGATAAACCTTATGTGATTTTAGTAGTTATCAAACTAAACCTTGATATTATATCAATAAACATTTTCAGCAAGTTTGGTGAAGATCAAATAAAAACGTATTTGTGTTAGAGAGCAAAAAATGCTGAAAACAGTCATTTTTTAATACATAAAGGGCAAAAACTCAGATATGCCTCATGCGATTTTAGTAATAATCAAACTAGACCTAAATTTTATATGAATAAATATTTTCAGCATGTTTGGTGAATATACGATAAAAGCTGTTTGTTTTAGAGTGCAAAAATGACTGAAACAGTCATTTTTTATTAATTAACAGGCAAAAAAAATAAAAAAAATTATGCGATTTTAGTAGTAATCAAACTAAACCTTGATTGTATATCAATGAACATATTCAGCAAGATTGTGGAAGATCGGATAAAAAATAGTTGAGTTAGAGAGCGGACAAAAAAGTGTGTTAGTCTAACTGACTGATGGATGGACGGGCGGAGGTAGATACGGTTGCCCCCAGTGAAGTTGAAATCGGCTGTATCACGTGATACTAAGTCGTGTGGTAATGTTTATGTCAGACGTTCTATTTTCGGTTTGTTATGATTTTAAATCGCCCTTTTTGGTGATTTAGGTCCGTCTTCATCATTTCATAGATCAGTTTGGCCCATAAGAATGTTCAAACATTATTATTAACCGTTATTGTATTTCAGGCATTAAGAAAAGGTCTGAAAACACAATGGACTTTAAGGTACATTCCCTGTTTTACTTTCAGCTTGCTTTAAGCTACCATCAGGCTAGGATATTAATTTATTAAGATATTTATTATATTGCATATTCGTTTCAGTATAGATTTGGCACTTACAAATGGGCCGTGTCGTGACAAAACCTGCCTTAATGACATAGTGTCATAACGTCGGAAAACCCCGATAAAGTTTGACGTCATAATTTTCAGTAAAAGTGTCGCGCAATTTCACCTTGACATTCAATAGATCGGATTTTCTTAGTTCAATACCACCATAAATACCTGGATAAATGGACAACGATTTAGAGGTGAGTTTAGATCTACATTTTATTCTTCTTATTATAATTATTCTATGCACATGTCCCTAGATCTAGAATTCCAAGCGTAGAGCTGTTTAAGGAAAAAGTGAAACGTAAACAAACATGACCTCTCCCCTCTCACAACAGGGTCAGCTATCGTTAGCTGTATGCTTTCACTTTCCTTTCTCAAACATTTACACTCATGTATATATGCAGACAAAAATGCATTTTTTTTTAAATCGGCATTAATTCTACATTTCTCTCTAGATCTATATTTTAATCCGGAGTGGAATCCGAACTTTGAATACTGGTGTCTGGAGGCTTTGTGAATCTATTTTTAGATCGCCAAGCACACTTTAATTATGAAACGTTTAAGCTTGTTTGACGTTTTTTTCTGTAGATTTTATGTAAATGGTCGTGAATTAATTAGATCTAGATGTGTTAATTTAACTAACAATAAACAATTGATAGAATGGTATATTATTCATTGGCACTTGCATTAGTTTTTGTTTTCACTCACGAAATTATTCAAGTAACCAAATCAACGTCGAGAAAATTACAACGTCCCCTTGGTCCAGTGGATATGTACCTCGCTTTCCAAGCCGGAGTATCGGAGTTCAATTCTTGCTAAAGGCGATGATATTTTTTCTCTACTTTTTGCTGTTATTGTTATTTCATCAACGTAATAACTCGTTTTAGATCAGTAACACAGCTTTCATGTTATATAATAATACCTACAATGTCAATTAATTCCATTTCGGACGAAAAAATGACCACTGTCATTGAAAAAGAAAACATGGCATCTCTCTTAGATCTATGAATTTTTGGATTGTTTATCTTATGGGACCTTCAAATACACGGAATTTCTACGATTTCCTTACATATGGCACACGTTCGTAAAAGTATACAGTTCCTTACGATTGATTCCACTTTTAAGAGTGAATTAAGATTTCTTACGAGTTGTTACGGGCTATTAACGGTCTGTTACGAGTTGTTACGTTCTATTTACGGTTTCTTACTAGTTATTACGATATATTTACGGCAAAACTCACCCGCGTTTTTTAGCAGTCGCACCTGTTTGTAACTACCTGAACGTCTTTCAAATAAAGGTCACTCGATACAAGTTTGATTGTACTTACCCCTTCACTGCCTTAACCCAAGTACAATGATTACTTGCAAAGGGTTTGGATTCTGATCAGGCGTCGCGTAACGCGGCATCTGGTCAGGATCCAAACTGATTGACACTACATTTTATACTCCTTCAATCAAAATACCTTACATTAAACGCAAACGAAAATTGTTCAAAGCTCATTACGTGATGACAGTGAATGGGCTTAATCGTAAAACGAACGTAATATCACTGCCTGCAACAATTGACGTGTGCTACTGTTATTATATAAGATTTTTCTAAAATTTCTCAAACTATTAGATAAGAGTCTCAATCAGAGTAAGTCTTGATGATAGGTAGCGTCACGCGCAGTCTAATCTGGATGTTAACTGTTTGCAACTGTTAAGGTTACGTGATGTTACGAACGAGTTACGAGAAGTTGCGGATTAATACGGATTATTTACGAGTTGTTTACGGAAAAGTCCATCCGTGGTCTATCGTAGTCTATCGTAGAAAAGTTTTTGACATGTCAAAAAAATTGATTTTCGTCTTACGGAGGCTTACGGATTGTCGTCGAGTTTTGCGTATGGTAACGGATTGTTTACGGACATCTGCGATGTATTTACGGATGTTAACGATTTATTTCCGGACGTTTGCGATTGACTACGGTTTGGAGATAAGAAACATGCGTGTATGTGAAGGCACCTTCATGAGTTGTAACGATTTACCTATTAAGAGAACTGACGCGTTTGACCATTTTAGGACCAAAAGGTATTCAATTTCTAATGTGTCATCATTCGATAACTGGCATGAGGTGAGAGAACATCGACATGACTGAAAAAAATATTTCACAGAGATTTTTGTACTCTTTTTGACAATAGTATGCCCATTTTACGGAAAATCTCAACGATAATACCACGGATGACTACGAACACGTTACGCGGGGTTGACGGATCATTGCGGGCTGTTTACGGAGGATAACGTGTTGTTACAACCGGTTTGCGATACTCAACGGATCGTTTTTATGAGTGATTTACGGAAGAATAAAATTTGAGATAACAAAACGGGCATCTTCTTCCACGAATCCTTACGGATACTTGCGAGTTATTTACGGACACTAATGGATCATTTGCGGATGCTTACGATTGACTACGAGTTTGCAATCCGTAAGGAATCGTTAGAAAAATCCGTGTATGTGAAGGCTCCATAAACTTCTCTTATAATTATATATTTGAGTTTTCTTACAAAATTGTGCTTATAATGTTTCTTTTTGAGGTCACCAAAACCAAATTTGCTAGACGTTGATTTAGGTATTAATATTCTATGTAGATTTACTCGTTGATTGAAGATTGAGTACCACATGCAGGTTCCAGGCCACGCCAGATGTTTAGTAGACAGCGGCCTCGCCAACATTAATAAATTGAAAACTACTTGATAATAAGGCAAGTTCTTTCAAAGATCATTTTGATGGCCTAGGTATATTTAACAGTTATACAGTCATATCTGCGGTCGCAATACGCCGTGCTAGAGTGTCTTTAAACCTAAATAGGTTGGGTAACTCGGCGTCTCGAACGCACAAAAGCTTTTAGTCAATTTGAACCATTTACAAATTAAACGATTTATTGCTGCCTAAATGTGCTACATATTTTATTAGGTATAAATCTGTTTTTATACACTTTTTTATTTTAGACGCTCCGACTGCGACACGCTTGCCCAGCTTTCAGAGAGACTTGTGGACATGTCGACGTTCAGTAACTAAGGCGATTTTGTACACATGAATTTTTTTTTTCTCTCACAGGAAGTACCAGTACTTTAGGGTTGTATCCACCGAACCTGGCGTAGTTTCTGTACGGACGGGGCAGACGAAGAGGAAGCCTACTTCAATATCTTAAGGGATCCAGTCTACCGCTTCCCTGCCATGTAGTGCGACCAGCTGTAACGGATCCGCCGGCACTGAGCCAGGCGCGACAGACGTACTTGCACAGGATGTCAGACCAGTCTTTCAAGACGTCACGTGTCCAGACTTATAAAAACATTTTTTTTGTTGAATGATGTTACTGTATGATGTTATAATCAATGTCTCATGTCCGTTGTACATTATCGTTTCTAATTAATACATACCGATCGCGTACCGAGTCCGGGAAGTGCGAGTAGATCTGGAAGCGTTATATGATTTTGCACTATCGTAAAAATCACATGGGTCTACACGGCATTCCCAGGACTTCGCGTACTTTTCTGGACTCAGCTTGTGATCGGTATAGACAAATAAATCAATAGTCGTTTACTATTTAGTTATTATTTTTCGTAAAATTAGTTATGCTATATGATGGTTATAGACTAATTAATGTTGAGATCTTTAGAACAGTGATATTGACCGAGGATGAATAGGCCTTCTCGAACTTAGCCCTCGACCAATTTGACATTTCACAGGTCATCAAAACTATATACCGACCTCAACATTAGTCTATAAGTGAAAAGTATATCAAATACACAGATCCAAGTCGTCCCCATGAAGTTTAAATCGATGTCCCGGAGCGAAAATTTTGTAAACGTTAATTCACTATGACGTCTAGATGAGTGCGTGACAAAGTTGACGTTGAATTGACGTCATGTTATCAGAATGTTACCTCATACCGCATTTTTAAAAACTTCATATCATTAGAAGTACATAGCGCATCATGATAAAAATAACATGGTTGGAAAGAGAATTAAATGATGTAAAAGAAAATGCAAAAAAGCCAAAATCGATTTTTTTGTCATTAAGGCAGGTTTTGTCGTGACACGGCCCAAATGTATTTCTTCAGTGAAAGAATGCATTTAATGCGTGTTAATGCGTATCTATGGAGTAACTAAAACTTATTATAATTATATCCACATCGTTCCAAACATTTCTTCCGGAATGTCTCCGCCAAACCCTATGTTGTGACTTCACATAGCATCGTCTCTTTGTGTCACAGCATTTGCTTAAGACGTTGGTTTCTATCAAATGAAAGCCTTAAGCGAGCGATGCCTTTCAGTGGAGAAGACGTTATCCTTTCCCAATTTACGCGTTTAAAAGAGTTTATGCTAAAACTATAATTTCCATTGCAAACAGTTTGGAGACTGATCAGACGCCGGGTTTCCCGGCGTCTGATCAGGCTCCAAACTGTTTGCCACTCAGATTAACATGAAATCTTGGAGTGATCGAAAAGCGCTTTTATTCTACGTTTTATTGTGATGCGTTTGCGTTTTGTTTGCGATTAAACGGGAAAGAATAACATCTTGTCCACTGTACCAATGTATCAGTTGATCGGTAGGATAGGGCGGCCTGTCATTCGTCTGTGAGTTACGGCGTAATAAAGAACAGAACTTGAATAAAATATATCATTCAAAGCCTGGTTTATTTTCACATAGGTTACCAATACATGTATCTGCGCGTGTACGGACACATACTGATGAGAAACGTCTATATATCTTGTATATTTTCTTTCTGAGAAATTGTTCATTTAGGTCATCATTATAGTGGATATCTCGGACCGTTTCATCATTGACTTGTGGTTGCAGAGTTATCATAAACAGGCGTACAGTATAAGAGGGTGGTTTCTCTTACAAACGTATAGGTATAGGGCCACCAAATAGACAGGAAGTGCTTCATGGTGTAGTCGAAAGAAGTCCGGCAAAGAAATAGTACCAAACCTTTTGCCTCAGAATAGCTTTTTGTCAAGAAATATTTACTATTTTGAGCTTTTTATTTAATACATGGGTGCTAGAGAATAGATACAAAGACTTTCTGTCATAATAGATGGGTTTTTGGAGAAATTATGTGAGCTGAAGTGACATGTCCCTGTTTTAGCCGGTGCCTATTTCAAAATGTAGCAAAACAGGGGTCATGTCACTGAAGCCAAGAGATTTTTCTTATACAGTACTGAACCTTATTAAATTAAATTGATAATCGCAAGCGAATTGCCATCGAATTGCCATCGAATCGCGCGCTTCAAAAACAAATTCTACGTTTGAATATTTTTACGTGAATTTTCCGAAGCGTTTGTGACAAAAATGGAATCGAAAAAAATAACGAAGGCATATTTGCTAACATTTGTGAGATACACCATTCAAGAAAACTTACCCGAGGGTAAAGTTAGTACTTTGAATCGCAAGCGAATTGCCATCGAATTGCCATCGAATTGCAAGCGAATCGCAAAAATTGTTAATTTAATAAGATTCAGTACTGTATGCCACTGACCCCCTGTTTTCTCTGCATTTTTCACTTGTGCAAGGGTGTATCTTTGTGGGAAATATAGGCTAGCACCTGTGGTTGGAATAAAAATTGTATTTTTTGGACCTTGGAAATGACGCATTTTATATAAGTTATATAGGAGAGCCGTTTTGGTGTACCAAGCCCTTAGAGAGATATTCCCGGAAAATGACGTCACAGTTTGTTTTGATAATAGAGTGCTATTTGGGGGATTTTATGAATACATGATGGTTGAAAAAGTGTTTTAGACTACATCAGGTAATTATTTTGGCTAGAAAAGTGTTTTTTTGCTTGAAATTGTGTCGGCCGTGGATTGAGCATGCGGCCGATGTACACTTTTTCGCATAAATGCTGTTGAAAAGCCCCATACTGGTCTAGTGAACACTTTGAAGGTATGTTTAAGATGAATGTCACTAGGTTTGCAGGTTTTGGTCCACAATATGTTGATTTCTTGTTTTTCCTGAGAAAAAAGGGGGTCAGTGATGGCCCGCCCTTGTCATTGGCGACCCAGGTCCAAGACCAATGGGTTGTCACTTTTCCTTAAAACCTGTCCTAAACATATTTTTTCATTAATTTTTCAATGCAAATGCATGTATTCTATGCTATTCAGAGCTGTCATCTTTGTTTTAAAACTCTTTTAGCAGAAAAAAAGCCTGTTTGGGGTGACAGATGTCAGGTTCCACCACATTTAGTATTTTAGACTGAATAAAAATTGTATTTTTTGGACCTTGGAAATGACGCATTTTATATAAGTTATATAGGAGAGCCGTTTTGGTGTACCATGCCCTAGCCACTCTCTTAAAATACATGTACTATCGATTCGATAAATCGTGCCACCACCTGCATCAGACCCGGAGTCGGATCAGGCTCCAAACTGTTTGCCACTCAGATTTAAATGCATAATTATGCAACATTTTCAAACATTTGTCTTTGTCTACATCTTATTAAATTGCGTTTTATGTGCCCCTTTAGACAGAAAAGAATAACGTTTTATCCTCTTTAAGACAGTTTCTGTTCAATACAGAGAAAATTTTAGGTAATGCTGAACCCGGTGGCTACTTTTTATGCCCCCGCGACGATCATTTGGGTGAATACTGTATTATGTCTGTCTGTTCGTCCTTTCGTCTGTCCATTCGTCCGTCCCACATACAGTACATATTTAGTCCGGCTAACTCCTCCTACAGTTTTCAAGCTGCAACCTTATAACATGACCGAGTGTTTGAAGATATACCATAGATGTGTATGTGAACAGGATTTTGATCTATAATAATTCACCAAAATACAGTCAGTTGGACTTAGTCGTTGTACAATACGGTGCTCCAGTCGTGCCAACGACACTATTTAGGACATAGGCAAACAGTGTAGACTCTGATCAGAGGCCACCTAATCCACTAGGCGCAAATGGATCAACTGATCTATAACTCGAACTCGGTCAAATCTCACCGAATTATGCATTTTTAAACGAAGAAACTTACCCCATTATCCCATAAAAACGGTCTTTACACACCTCTAATTTAATATTCCATAAATAAATAATTCAAATCTATTTAGTCAGAAATATGGACCTTTAGAAATACTTTCTAAATCCTGGTAGATAAAAGCTTAAAGCAGGCTGAAAGTAAAGTAGAATGTGCCTTAAGGCACATTCTACTTTACTTTCAGCCTGCTTTAAGTGATCACTTTACTTTAATACTCGTAACAGGCTATGTGGTACCTAAAAGACGAGTGTCAAACAGTTTATATGCCGCATGATGTGGCGTCTGATCTTGATTAAAACTTTGCACATACCAATCAAAGTCGCGATCGGCAAGATAAAGATGAACTGATCGATATATCCAGGGTACATGTACAGTGGATAATCTGTTATTCATCCCCGTTTAAACGCAAACGAAACGCAAAAGCATTGTACTAAAATGCAGAAAATAATAACTTTTTCACAATTCTGAAAGTTGATTTTAACCTTGATGACAAACAGTTTAGAGCCTGATCAGACGCCGGGTTACCCGGCGTCTGATCTGGCTCCAATCTGTTTGCAGTGAAGAATAATAGATTTAGTGTAAACGCGTGTATTGGGAAAGAATAACGTTTTCTCCACTGTATGAGACCTTGACGGAACAGAATCGAGTGGAGTGGCTATAAATAACACGCAATATGATACACTCAATATTATCCTATCACTGTCTAGCATGAATCCTTTCACTGCCATGGCGTCATCAATTTTAAACAACTGTCGTCTGCTTTTATTTCTAAAATTTAAATTTAAGTTTCTTTTACTTAAGAAATATAAAAGTAAGTGTCAAAACAGTGTGGATTCCAATCAGAAGCTGCACTATGCGGTGTCTGATTAGGATAAAAACTGTTAGCAAATTACTATTGTTCTCGAAATAAGGCAGTAAAGGGGTTAATACTAATCAATAATTGTCTCTCTGCTCGTGGTCAGTTGTTACGCTTTCTATATTAAAAGAGTAACTTAGCAACGGATAATACTAGTACTACAGTCAAGCCTTAAATGACGACCTCTATTCTTTGACGCTATCAGGCCCGTAGGAAGAAAATTGGATTTTGGTGGCACACACTTCTTCCACCGATTTTTTGTCTTTTGGTAACGTTTTTTTTTTTTTTTTAGAAGCGTTGTTGGGCGTTTATTTAGTACATATAACAAAAAAAATTGCTTGCTTACTATAATTGGCAAACTTTTTGGGGCACGGCCCCCGTGCCCCGTGCTCCTTTATGCGCTTTTTGCTTAATGTTATCCTGATTCAAAATTTAGAGTTAAAGTGACGCACAAAGCCGTCCGTTATTTAACTCATTTACATTGTACCCCTGAAACTATTAATGGAAAATTCCTATTATATATAAGTCTAGTCCTTTTTTTTGGCTATTTAGGGTTGATTTCAACAATATATTTCAAAATGACAAACAGTATCATACCTGATCAGATGGCTCCGTAAGGAACCCTCTGATTAGGGTCTACACTGTTTGCATGGTACAAGTGTAATATTTACAGGTACAACGTTTGCAAATGACGAGTATTCTCGCCGCTATGGTTCAATGTGTTAAACACCGTTGTTTCATCCCGCATGCTTACCCTCTCTTAATATGCTCTATAAATAGCATAGTGATAGCGACGAAAGGCGTATTCAATATAGAGCTCCTTAGTTAGGGAGTCGACTCTTTAGCTCAGAGTTTTTTGTATTTTGCTGTCATGCAAGCGACCCGAGTCCAATCCATGTTCGGGGTTCTTCATAATAGCAATGTGGATTTTTCTGCTATTTTGTTACGAGAGCTTTACGTAAGACTAAGTATGTGAAGTCGATCGTTTTCCTATGCTTACAGTGTATACCCAGATCAGAGGGTTTCTGTAGGAGCCATCTGATCAGGGTATGTGCTGTTTTAATTGTGCAAAATATATATCTAAATACTAGTAAATAGTCAAACATTAACTAAAATTATGGAACTGGAATTCTTCATGTAAAGTTTCCGAGGTGAATGAGTTAAGCTCTACGGTGCATACAATATCGAAAACAAGTATTGTTAAGATTTATGGCAAAACGGAAGTTCTTTATATTTCATCTGTTGCCTAGAAACCTCTCAATAAAAGATCAAAGAGCACTCCTTGATGTGGTACCAGTTTAGCTCTGTATCGTTGTAAGATTATGCCGTATAAATTTTCCTAATATAAAAGCTTTAAGGCAAAATGACACCGGGCTACAAGCCATATTAGTTTAACTCTTTGCATGCTGGGTAATGGTTTCGTGTGCAACAAATGTCGTCTGCTATTGTTCTAAATAATTAAATGTTCTAAATATAATTTTAAAACAAGATGAGAGTGTCAAACAGTTTGGATGCTGATGAGACGCCGCGTTACGCGGCGTCTCATCTGGATCCAAACTGTTTGCAATTGTATCAAACATGGAATATATAAGAGGCTAGCATGTTAAGAGTTAACAAAAGGCTTAATATAGCTATATGGTTCACGAGCGCTGTCTATATTTAAACACAATGTGTCTATAAATACGCCTATAGAATTTCTTGGAAATAATCGAATGGCTTAAAATAGAGATACGTTTAAAAATAATATACAATTAAAAAAACGATTCTATACATGAAACAGGAGCATTCTGCTTTACTTTTAACCTGCTTTAGGTGGACACTTGTTTTTTCAAAACTAGAAACAGGCTATGGGATAAAGGGTTAAAAATAATGTACAATTTAAACATTTTTAATGATACTCAACAGTCTTGATACAATAGAACACCTCTATAACGACCACCATATATTTGGACTGATTAAGGCAGGTGGCTGCTTAAAGCAAGATGTAAGTAAATCTTATGTTACAAAGACAAGAGCGGATCCATGATTTTTTTACATTCAGTATAAATCCCCTCTATTACGACCACTAAAATGGGTTCGTTTTCAGTGTTTCAAGACTTGATGAAGGTCTAAAAAGAGCCGTTTTCTTTATTTTGATCCTTTCTCTAAGTTGTCACATGTCTTAACCCTTCTCGTGCTTAATCATCGTCTGCTTTAAAACATCGTCTGCTTTAAAAACCATTGTCTGCTTTAAAAACATCGTCTGCGAAGAAAGAAAAAATTATTTTTCATGTTTTTTTGTTAAAACTTAAGAACAGTTGAATATGAGCTGTCAACCAGTTTTGATGCAGATCAGACGCCGCGTCACGCGGCGTCTGATCTAGATCAAAACCGATTGTGAATTATAGCAAAGATGCGCTTAACACGAAAGTGGTAAATGCGAGTTTGTCTTAGATGTTATAATAATAATACGGCGCATTCTGCCTTGCTTTCAACCTGCTTTTAGCTAACACTTGCTAGAATAAAGAAAATCATTTCTTTCATTTAATCCATTACCCCATAGTATGTTTCCATTTTTGAGGATGGTGGATTACTAACGCAGGTTGAAAGTAAATCAAAATGCGCCTTAAGGCGCATTCTGCTTTACTTTCAACCTGCTTCAAGCTACCTTCTATCAGAATATATCATATAATTTTTAAAAATGCATATGTATTACTGTATAAATTTAAACTATTTTCAGCAATAGAGGAACATATTGCAGGCGTAAAAAGGCGTATTATTGGCATATTGGATTAAAACAGTTTGCAACATGAAAAAAAAAAAAAATAACAAAAAAAAAAAAAAAAAAAAATAAAAAATAATACGGCATCTCATCAGAATACAAACTGCTAAACACTGATTAATGATACACGTATACTATATTTTATTTACCTCAAATTAAATTTTGAAAAAGTAAAAGCAGGCGGCAATTATTGAAACTGTTGACGACGTCATTGCAATGAAGGGGTTAACTCTTTCCTCCCTGAAACGTTAAATGGACAATTCCAGTTTCCAATTTAGTTAAGTCCATTTCTGACTTTTAAGCGTTGTTTTTGTCAATGTTTGGCATTATGACAAACAGTGAAGACCCTGATCAGAGGGCTCCTTTCGGAGCCCTCTGATCTGGGTCTTCACTGTTTGCATAGGACAAGTGTACTATTCACATGTACACTGTTGGAAAAGGACGCCTATATGCGGGACTAGGGTTCAAAGGGTTAAGCAAGAAAGATGAGTCATATTTTATTATTTGGAAACATAAAAGCGGTGTTCGTTAACACTTTTGATCCGGATCAGACGCAACTTTTATGTGTTTAACTGTGATCAAGATCAAAACTGCTTGCGAATGACGGTGAACTTAATGGTGAATTTAAGCTGTTTGTCAATCGACATTATATTTATTCTATCAAAATGTCCACTTATATGTAACTTTGTGAAAAAGAGCAGACGACAAATTTAAGCAGACGGTATTGTAGACATGAAAAGGTTGGACATTAATGCCTTGTTTGGGGAACATCGGAAAGGGTCGTTGTTATGAGGGAATCGTTGTTGGGAGGGCCGTTGTAGGGAGGGAGCAAACACAATTGCACTAAAATGTATCTAAGAAATACTAATGAATTGTTGCGTAAACGCGTTCATTGGGAAAGAAAAACGGTTAAGGACACTCAATGAACTTTTTCTGAACTATATAGGCTATCGGGTTATTTCCCTTATATTGTGATGGGGTGACCTAAGGTAATTGACCTACTGTATGATTGTATGCCGTGTTGAAAAAGGGTTATTCGTTATCTCTGACCATTATCAAGCTGGCTATTTCAAATTAACTATTCTTTGTGTTGATTTTTAGATTTTATCCGGATACAGTTTAACAGGAATCTTAAGCCGTGCAATCACTGATAAGAGGACTCCTTTAAAAGCTCTCTGGTCAGGGTCTACAGCTTGCAGATTATACAATAATACATACACATATGTTAAGTGCATGTACATAATGGATAAACACGCTATCTTACTTCGTTAAAAGTTAAACGACATACATTTAAATCAAACATGACTTCAGATAGAAAGAGACATTTTTCATATGCATACATGTATGTTATGACTACTCATTAAAATCGTCAGCATGGGATTTATACTCATTATAAATATGGCTACGCTAAGGTAAGTGTCTGTTAAAGTTGTTTTAATATCCTTTTCGGTGCCAAATTAATCGTGAGTGTTTTATCCTTTCACCGCTATATTGTCGTCTGCTGCTTCAAAAGTGTCGCCTGCAAGATCATTTCAAAGTTTGATTTAAGGTAGTATGACATAAGAACTATTGATATGAATGTCAAACAGCTTGAATCCTGATCAGACGCCGCGTCACGCGGCGCCTGATCAGGATTCAAACTGTTAGCAAAGTCGACTTTCACATCGGAAACTTTTGATGGACCATTCTAATGTCCAATTTCTTTTGGCTATTATGGGTTGACTTTAACAGTATATATTGCAAAATGACTAACTGTGTATATAACCTGTTGCGAGCACTTCTTATGGGGCACTCTGGGTCTACAGCGTCTGCATATAGGACAATACTTGGTGTTCTCGCCATAGGTACACTAGTTCTGAATGACGAGTACATGTATACTCGTCGCTAGGGTTCATGAGTAAAAGTTGTCTCAAAGCGATTTTGAAGTTTAAGTTAACAGCTTAACACCTAGTCTCATCAATGGTCGAACCCCATGTGACGGCATGCTAATTTTTGTGACAGGTGCCGTCCTCAGATGAGAAGGATATGGCAGAATCCAACATTAGCTCCATATATCTAGCTGTACATGTGGACTACATGTACTTAACGCCAACCTCGGAAAAATGACCCTTTTTACATCTGCTTTATGTGTCATAAACGCCTGATCAGACTGATCTGGGTCTGAAGTATTTGCAAAGAAAAAGTCCTACATGGCTTTCCACTGTTCTTTCTTTCCGTAGAAATTGATTGTTTTCTAAATGTTTTCGTTAATTTTAGGGAGATAACGCTACATGTACTATGGTGATAACTGTAGGCTTTATCTTCACCCGGTTTAACTTCAAAATACATGACATGTACTGATCAAAATATGTCATTTTCTACTACTTGTCATTGCAATGCGTTTAGTTTGCGGCGTCTGATCTGGATTCAAACTGTTTGTCACTACTCGGCATTATGTTTCTTCTGTCTAAATGTATAATGTCTAACTCTTGGAAAAACAGCAGACGATATTGCAGCCGTGAAAAGGTTGGATATACTTGTCTTGTTTGAGTAACAGCGGCTAGCATTGTTGTAAGAAGGGAATTGCTGTTAATTTGGCCGTTGTAAGGAGGGAACACTGTACAGTTCAATCTAGTGCAAAGGTATTATACAGTGGAGAATGTGTTATTCTTTCCCAATAAACGCGTTTACGCTGAAATTATTATTTCCAATACAAACAGTTTGGAGCCAGATCAGACGCCGGGTAACCCGGCGTCTGATCAGGCTCCAAACTGTTTGCCACCAAGATAAACATGAAATGTCAGAATTGTCCAAAAGTTGTTATTTTCTACGTTTCAGTGCTTTGCGTTTGCGTACGTTTGCGTTTAAATGGGAAAGAATAACAGATTCTCCACTGTAGAATGCTCATATAGGTTCCTCCATCATTGCTTTTTGTTCTGCATTAAGCTGTCCTCCTTAATATACTTTATGGTTGCTGAGTTCAAGTTTGTATACCGATTGCTAGCTGATTTAAAATAGACCAATATACAATGCTCCCTCCCTACAACGTCCTGATTTGGATTCAAGCTGTTTACAAATGTAAGCCAATTTCCCTCCCTATAACGAATCCCTCCGAACAACTCACATACATTTTGTCACCAAATGGATGTCGTTGTAGAGAGGGAGCGCTCTAGTCGATATTTGCAATGAAGCAAATATATTTCCTTTTTGTTTTCAGGTAAAGATACATATATATAGGTGTACAATTCTACAAGTGAAGTAGACTTATCTTAGCGATCAACAAAGATGGCGACGGGACTCAAATCATCTGTAAATCAACGTATATTGGCTCTCTGTGCGTTGTCGGGTGGACTGAGCCTGCAAAGTGCTGCGTTTAGCTTCTACTACGTCAAGATTTTCTTAACATTTACAAAATTCAAGAAAGTTGGTTTCAGGTCGAGCAGATACTTTACCTCATCTGGAACGCCATTAATGATCCACTGTTTGCATATTTACAAGACAACGCTAAGTGGTCTTTTACACGAACTCGGCGTGAAAGTGTATTGTACGCCTCCCCGCTCCTTGTCGTGGCCTTTCTGGTTCCCTGGTTTCCATGGGGCAATCCGGATACAAGTCGTTATATAGAGGGAAAGCGGCTAACAATGGCAAACAGCTTAAATCCAGATCAGACGCCGCGTAACGCGGCGTCTGAACTGGATTGAAGCTGTTTGTCACTCGTCGTTACGTTTTTTTCTGTCAAAAATGTAACTTTGAGAAAAGCAACAGGCGAAAATTTAAAGCAGACGATATTGTAGCAGTGAAAAGGTTGGACATACAGGTCTCATTTTCGGAACAGCGGCAAGGGTCGTTGTAAGGAGGACGTCGTTGTTGGGAGGACCGCTGTAGAGAGGGAGCACTGTAGACCAATGTAGTCGATATTTGCAATGAAACTTGTTTGAAATTTTCCTTTTTGTTTTCAGGTAGAGATACATATACAAGTGAAGTAGGCTTATCTTAGCGATCAACAAATATGGCGACGGGACTCAAATCATCTGTAAATCAACGTATATTTGCTCTCTGTGCGTTGTCGGGTGGACTGAGCCTGCAAAGTGCAGCGTTTAGCTTCTACTACGTCAAGATATTTCTTAACATTTACAAAATTCAAGAAAGTTGGTTTCAGGTCGCGCAGATACTTTACCTCATCTGGAACGCCATTAATGATCCACTGTTTGCATATTTACAAGACAACGCTAAGTGGTCTTTTACGCGAACTCGGCGTGAAAGTGTATTGTACGCATCCCCGCTCCTTGCCGTCGCCTTTCTGGTTCCCTGGTTCCCATGGGGCAATCCGGATACAATGGCGCCCTGGATTACAGGGCTACATCTCATAACTGCACTGTGTTTCTATGATACGATGTTCACGTTCGTGGGCTTGGCCTACTGCTGTTTATTTACAGAGCTATCACTAAACAATGAAGATAGATTAAAGGCAACAAGGGCTACAACTCTAGCCACGCTGACTGGACCTGGTATAATATTTGTCCTGCAACAAACTTCAAATCAGTTAGAAAATTTCCGGATGTTTCAGACTGTTTGTGTAGTGGTTGCTGTAATCAGTTGTTTGTTGATGATATATTGCGGTAAACATGCCCACACTGAGCGAGACCTTTCTAAGCAAGAAGGAAATGAAGTAAAGGTTGGAAATAAACAAGACCTTTCTTATTTAACAATAACGAAACAGATTCTGTTCAACAGAGACTTCTTAGCTTTTGTTATTATGAATTTGTTCCATCAGTGCCACGGAGCTTTCTTATACGGATTCTTCACCATTATTGGGGATCAACTTATAGCTAAAGGTGCCATTCCAGATATTGTTAGAAGTATCTTTTACGGAGTCGGTCCAATTATTGCTAAGGTTAGTATAGCGCTTCAATAAGGTACTATTACTCTCCTTCATAAACACTGGAGAAGCATAGTTAGCCTCAATGTTTTCAAGTGGAGAAGATGTTAGTATTGCCCGTTTAAACGCAAACGAAATGTAAAAGCATTGCAATAAAATGTGGAAAATGACTCATCATTTCTATCTGAGTGGCTCGCAGTTTGGACCCTGAAGTTATAGCAAAAATACGACTTCTAGAAGTCTATTAATTAAGAAACATTTCAGTACAAACCAAATTTAAACCGGACCAGTTGTTTCGGAGAACAGTTTTCTAGATAGTGTTCAGGGTTGCCATGCAACAAACAAAATCACTGACCCACCAGCTTTGGAAGCTGAATCCGACTTTGTACTTAAGTTTGGGAACTCTGGGGCTATTGGTAGTATAAGAGAAGAATTCATTTCCAAATGTTAACGGACGTATAGAGGGTATCACTATAGGTCACATTGGTGAGCTAAGATGATATAATAGAACAGTCCCTGTGTTCAAGTGAAATACAGCGGCTTATATTTTTTCCTTCTCTGCACGGGTTTAAATCCAAAACGAGCGTATTGTTTTCTTTTTTAAATGTATTTTCTGACATAAAACTCCTTGCTAATCTTACATTAACGTAATCATAATTATAGGCATCTGTCACCCATTACAAATGTGTTTGTCGTCCTTTAACAGGCAACGAATTAAATGTACATTTGTTTCTTTGCAGTGCTTTATCATATTTGGGACTCCTGTGATTGGTCGCCTCGGGTACTACAATGTGATTCGCTACAGCTGTATTCTTATGATTTCGATTGGTTCCGTGTTCTTCCTGACTGGACCAATAAACCACTGGGTACTCATGTTGTTTATGCTGACTGACAGGTAAATAAGTTTACATGTATACAGTTAGTTACTGCCTTGCTGGTTAATTGCTGGGTACTTAATTTTAACGACTTATTAACAGAGCTGAAGATAGGGGGGTTACTTCAAACATGCTAAATATTTTATTACTGCGTTTAACCATATGGTATCACGACTCATTAGAATCGTAGGATTTAGCGTTTAATAAGTGAGAAGATGTTAGAGTTTTGCAGTTTACTCCCTCTTATATGGAGCCCTGTAAATATCAACGCATTAACATCCCCCCCCCCCCCCCCCAATTTTCAAATGGACAATTTTGAATTTCCAATTGAGTCTAGTCAATTTAAGCCCATTATAGTCAAGTTGAATGTTCTTAGCACGAAATGTTTACTTATACATTGCTACATCAACACCCAATAGGAGACAGAGAGTGAATGTGTTGTTTGGAGGGACGGGCAATTAAAAATTGTCTAACACGTACAAAAAGAATGAATTTAGATCAGACGCCGCGTTACGCGGCGTCTAATCTGGATTCGAGATGTTTGTTACTCGTCATATAATTCCTTTTGTGAAAATGTCCACTAGTATGTAAATTTAAGTAAAAAAAAGCAGATAAAAAATAAAGCAGACGATTTTGCAGCAGTGAAAATGTTTAACAAATGTGTGTTGTTTTGGAAACAGCGTCAATCATTGTTTTAAGGAAGGAATCTTTGTCTGTAGGGTCGTTGTAGGAAGGGGAGTACTGTATCGGAAAAGGACGAGAAAGTAATAGCGCGTGGGAGGGAGATTGATTACGGTAGCTGTGATTTAAACAGCCATGCTGAGTAATTCTAGAACACAACAGATCGTACGATCAGCTCACTAAGGGACCTGTTATTTTACACTTTTACGTGTTGCACTTGAGTGGAGAAAATGACAATTTTTTGACAATTCTGAATGTTCATGTTCATGTGAAGGTCAAACGGTTTTGAGCCTTATCAAATGTCGGATCATCCGGCGTCTGATCTAGCTCAACAATTGGCAAGTTTGCAATTGAAATAATAATTCAAGCGTAAAAGCATTTATTTTGAAAGAATAACGTCTTCTCTTACGTACGGTGGAGAAAACGTTATTCTTTCCCAATAAACGCGTTTACGCTAAAACTATTATTTCAAATGCAAACCGTTTGGAGCCAGATCAGACGCCGGGTAACCCGGCGTCTGATCAGGCTCCAAACTGTTTGCCACAAAGATAAATATGAATTATCAAAATTGTCCAAAAAGTTGCACTTTTCTACGTTTTAGTGTTTAGCGTTTGCGTTTCGTTTCGTTTAAACGGGAAAGAATAACGTATTCTCCACTGTACAAAAAGCTACACAGGAATCGAACTAGAAACCAAATCAAATTGTCTAAAGTGGATAAGTGATTATGCTCTGAGTCTACTTACCATTACCATTTAATAGCGGACAGGTTCACATTTGAAATACACAAATGCACAAATTTGTTCCTGAATTTCATGTTTGCTTGCTCTTCATTTAGCTGGTACCTCAGTAGAAGACTAACATATGCTTGAATTGGTAATGTACTCTTGTAAAGAATTAATTCCACGTGATACAATAAAACAAAAACCATCTCAATTAAGAAGAAACATTATACAGTACATAATCCCACTCACCCACTAGCATGCGATAGCAATGGACATGGGTTACTATTTTTTTAGCTTTGCTTGACCCTATCTAACGTATTTAAAGGGGCATTAACTGTTAACTCCTTATCTGCCTGAGCCCGAGAATGGTTATTTGCGAACAGTTGAGATCCTGATCAGACGCGTATGTCAATTAACTAAAGCACGCTTTAGAAAAGAAAGAAGACCACATTTTATAAAGCAGGTGACACCTTTGCAGTGAAGGGTTTATGATATATATTAACCTGTTCACTGCCTTACCCCGAACGCTGTAGTAATTTGCAAACAGTTTCGATCTTGATCAGACGTCACGTAACGCGGCGTCTGATCAAGATCAAAACTGTTTGACATTCATTTCAATATTTCTTATGTCAAAATATCTCATTTTTCAATATGAAAAATAAAAGCAGACGACACATGTTTAAAATTGATGACGTCACGGCAGTGAGGGGTTTAGACTGTTTGATATATATATTTTTGTATATTTATCTGTGTCAATTAAATAATATTGCGATTTGCCCTGCTAAGTAGTGCTGCTTTCGATGCCGATATCTGAATTGCATTATTGCTATTACTTTTTGTTATGAATGACCACTCCAGCTTGTTTTTGAAGACATGACAAACAGATAACAAAGCAGAATGCTCAGTTGGATGCTTCAAGCAGCCTGAAAGTAAAGCAGAATGCTTTTTACTTGGCATTTTGCTTCATGTACTCAGCCTGCTTTAAGCTACCATCGGCTATGACATATATGACCATACTTGACATATTTTATGGCGTATATTTATTATTTATGACAGTATTACCTAGAACTGTTTTCTTCACGGGAGGAACAAATGTGTAAAAAAGAGCTGTATTCTGTAATGGGTTAAGGTGCAGTATTTGTATAAATCTACACACATTCATTTACTATTTTGTGACCGCTATTAGATTAATATTTTCCCCGTTTTACAAACATTAAATGCTCTTTATCTATGTTGCAGTGTTGCTATCGATATTGGGTCGTTTTTATACAACCTGCCTTTGTCCGACATTGCCGACAGTGACACTCTGAGATACAAAAGAAGGTAAGAACTTCTTCTACATTTATCTACCGACTGACAACAAACTTTGCATATGCATTTATCATGAAGTGCACACATGCGTGACGTATTTTTCATGTGGGTTGTTCCAATGAGAATAGAGTTATTGCCCTTGATTTGACTTTTTAACTGAATTAATTTTGTCACGCGAACTACTTCTACATTTCTTCACTAATTGATATTCAGCACCCGAGAAGGCACCTCATTGAACTTATACCATTGTGTGATGCCAACGACTTCTACAGTTCTGAACCAATTGAGATTTTATCTGTTATACGGTTACGAATTAAGTGTATAAATTTATGTCGCAATTTCGTTCCAGTCTTCCAAAGAATTACAGAGTTATGACCCCTGATTGAACGTAGAAGATATTGGATTGCAAATTACTTTTGTACGAGATATACGAGTACACGGCATGGGTATGCATGTCATTTCAGTGATAGTTATTGTTTAGTCGCATTATGATCTAGATCCTAAAATATTCTAAATTGATTATTTTAAAATTATGCCGAAAATAGATGCGATAGTTCTAACAGGACACATGTGTGCTGTTAGGGTCAATACATCATTTATTAAGTATTGTTATCTCCTTTCCGATTGTTCACGATATTGAATATAAAACAGCCTATGACTTTTTAACAGAAAAAAGTGTTGGCCATCAGGATTCCGTAATATCTTTCTTTATATTTTCAGACACCCTGTGACGTCAATGATTTACGGAACAAATGCTCTTATCACCAAGCCGTCCCAATCTCTTTCGCCCATGCTCACTGTTGCCATCTTAAATAGATATGGGTACGAACAGATGAAGGAACACACGTTGGCTCCAAGGCAGTTAGCCACGCTGAATAGCGCCATATTTTCTCTTTTATGTTTGTTTCCCCTTATTATAGGAACCATGCAATTATTGTCATGGTCATTTTATACAATACGTCACAAGAAAACTGTTGACATCACAATGCTGGTTCCCACGGATGGTGAACATGTCTAAGTCAAAAGGCCGGGGCCCTTTTCATAACATTTCGTAGGACAAACTTTGTCGTAGGTCAGCTTATCAAAGTCTCAATTATTATTTATTTCTCCATATTATCCTGTCTTGTGACATCTCTTTGGAATTGTCTTGAGAAGACAATTCCAAAGAGATGTCACAAGACAGAATTAGATAGAGAAATCAGAAATTAAATATACCGGTATTTTAAAGTTTTGACTTACGACCGTTTTCGTCGTACGAAGTGTTATGGAACGGGCCCAGGTTCGATTGGTAAATTGGAAGAGCTTCCCGATTTGGAAGACTGTCAGTGACGAAAAAGGCACGTAAACTTACAAACAGTTTTAATCCTGATCAGGCGCCGCGTTACGCCGCGTCTAATCATGATTTAAACTAGTTGACTATTTGGCAGAGAAATAAGGAAACCTCATGATAATGTTTACCTAGCCTGTTGTCCTTTTATGCTTGCACGAACACAAGAAGTGCGTAGCCGTTGTCATACATGTATATTCATTTACTACACGTCGTTTAACGTCAGTGAAATACTAAAAATGAAATACACTGAGTACAATGTGACCAATTAATTAAATAACCATGAGCATTCAAAGGAGAATACAGTCTGAAAACATACCAAAGTTTTAGGTGAAATAAGGGAAATAGCTCTAACCAAATTTAATTATTACAATTTTGTGTCAGTTTGAGTTGCCTCCCTATCAAGCTGTTTCAATTTCGGTGCGAAAAAAGGTGATCGCACCACAATGAACATATTGATTGTAACAGCAAAGATGAAGAGGCATAGAAAGCATTTTTACGCAATGTAGAACTACAAGTTTTGTTGTCAGTCGGTAAATAATGTTTTAGATTACACTGAAAACGTCTGATAGTTTGAAAACATACCGGCGTCAAACTTGGCGAAAGCTAAAACATCATTTGAATGTTTATAGTCACCCAAGGCAATGAGAAATGTGTATTAAATACTCTATGTATTGTCCATAAGGTTTGACTTGGCAGTCATCACTTTCCGTCAACTTTTGTTGGTACCATCGGAAGTTTCCGTATACATAATTTATAGATTATTGAAATCTTCACAAAATATACCTCAGCCGAAAATTAAAAGCAACTGTCGCAATAGATTAATGGATATAGTCATTGACTCGAAGTGCTAGGGTCGTGTGTTCGATTCTTGGTAGCATTTTGTAAACGTGGACTTCATTGTTTCTTTATGGTTTTTTTAATTAAAATGCAGTAGTAAACGTTTTTTCTTTGTAAATGATGGCTTGCGTAAATAGTGGTCGCTCAACACAGGCTTGATTGTTTACACAACTCGTTAAAATATTATATAAGCTGGTGATATGCATGTATATGTACTACATGTACATATAATTTATTTATCCTACCATATTAATAATGTGTATATACAGGGCTGTCCCAAAACACCGTGGACTGATATTATTTTTGAAGAACCCGACGTAATATTTCTTTGATATTTTTGCTAATGCTATTTCAAACATTTTCAAATTTGAATCAGAAATAATATGGTTCATGAACACATCATACCCTATTTTATTTGTAAATATTTAGTGTTGGTTAGATTATGCGGCGCACGCCAAAATCTTAAAGGTAGATTTAAAGAGGTACATTTTACAACCTCCTACAAAGCAATTTCAAATCGGAATTTGTGCAAAATTGCGTCATGGATGTTGACGTTGTTATATATGACGTCATCCTGGAAAAAATCGTTAACGTAGCGGCATTTTAAAAAAAGATATCTAGTTATGGCGAATGATACTGTGTTCTGAAAACGCCAGAAATGATGACGTCAGAAGAAAAGGCGGCGCAGCAGAATGTCATAGAATACTGCTTTGAGTTGAATTTGATCCCGAAACAGACGTTAAAACAACTACAATCAACAGAAATGTATCAATCAGCATCTCGCTTGCTTGTGTTTAAATAGCATAAGCGATTTTCAGAAGGATGGGTTGAGAAAATAATGTAAAGATGGGACAGCCGGAAGAAATTGACGGTTTCATTGTAGAAAACGTGGGGGGCGTCATGATTGGTGATCGGCGTCTTGCGGTGAGATAGAATGCTGAACTTCTCGGGGTCAGCAAATTGTCTGTACATCGATTTTTACGTGAGAAACTAACATGTCGAGAGTCGGTGCTATATATGTGCCACGCTTGTTAAGTGCAGAAGAAAAAGAAAGTTGTGTCCAGGTATAAACCCTCTCTTTTAGACGATATTCGAGAGATCAGGATACCAATCATACAGATCTATTGCATACGAGACGAGAAAAGTTACCGGGGTTCATGGACAAATTAGAAAGCAACATATTTAACAAGGTTATCGCATCTAGCCACATCTCCTAGCATGCACATTTGAACTTGCCGTGTTGGGTTTTCAAAGGCTTAAACCTAGCCCATTAGATTTTGCAGTATTTTCATACCTAAAACCTCAATTACGCGGACAAAAATTGAAAACTTTGAAGACAGCTCAAACAAGAAACATTGAGAGTGTTGTGCAAGCTTCCTGTAGGTACGAGCTTGTTAATAGGCTGTGCGTCCGCGAATATGCATCAATCACCACTACAAGTATTTTGAAAAGGAGTGACTGTAGCAGCCCTATATGTAACTAGGCCCCAAATGTAACTACGCGGCCCTACTTGTAACTAAACGGCCCTAAATGTAACTAAACGTCGAAATGACGTCGAAAAAAAAGTGGCCCTACTTGTAACTAAAAACGGCCCTATATGTAACTTCGGCCCTATATGTAACTACGCGGCCCTAAATGTAACTAGGACCAATGTCAGCAAGTACCAACTATTAAAGGGGGATTATTTTTGTTGCATAATCAACACAGTCTTTATTTAAAGTCCTTCCGTCCATCTGTCCGTCTGTCTGTCCGTCAACACTTTTGATATGTCACGATAACTCGAGTTCTTTACATGTACATATTAAGTATGTGTACTTGGTATTATGAGTAACACAAGCTTTGGGATTAAATATGATAATTATATCAACAGTTGCTTGCCCTTGATTTAGCAAAACTGCAATACTTAACCATGGTTACACTATAGCTGCCTGATTTGTTCATTAATCATCATAATATTTTGAAAGAAAGTATACCAGTATAAAATATTTATCATTTTGATAATGTCCCAAACTGGAGTAGACCGTGAAGAGTTACTGCCCCCGATTTATTATAAATGCTTTATTAAAAGTTTACATTATATTATGATTTCCCCCCATAATCCAAATTATGAAAACAGGTTTTGGCCCGCGGTGAGTCCAGGTTGAGTAGACCGGCAGTCACCGGTAGTCACCGGGAGTACAATATTGGCGACACCGGGGACGACCGGAAATATCTGGACTGTACCGTGTTCATCCGGCTCGAACCGGAAAGCAGCCCTGGATGCTTTGAAATGTTTAATACAACAGCGGGTCATCGGGAGTTACCGGGACAGATAACCAGAAACGGTTTAATCCGGGAATGTCAGGGCAATGCCGGAGCAATACCGGAGCTTTACCGGCACATCCGGGGCAGGTCCGGGACTCTGCCGTGATCAACCGGGGTGTTTGCGGGCATAAAAATTAATAAACATTTTAAAAATAATGCAATTTTTTTTCATTTTATTTTTTGCGTTTCGTCTGCGTTTAAATAGGAAATAATAACGTCTCTATTGTTTAGAGTAAATCTGATACATTCAAAGAGGTTATTCTTTCTAAATAATTGGCTTCATGCGAATGTCTTTTTGTCCACTACAAACAGTATGGAACCAGACCATGAGCCGGGTACACTGTCTGCCATTCATATTAAAATAATGTTTCAACAGTCAACACCTTAATAATGTTCTACTTTTATTGTATGGTGTTTGCATTTCATTTCATCTACCCTGAGAGACAAAAGAGAATGAATTGATGCCGATCTACGTTCGCTACGGCTCATGTTCTTTTCGGTAAAACGGGACCATACCGGTGAACAACCGGGGTAGAACCGGACGATATCCTGGTAATCGGGATACCACCGGCGATGACCGCGGTTACACAGGGATTACACGGGTTAGACCGGTCATGCGCCGCGATTACACAGGGGTAAACCGGGAACTAACCGCGGTAAAACGGCGAGATCCGGCTTCTTTACCGGTGTTCCACCGGAGAAGACGTCGGGATTATGAAAATGCAATTTATTTTTTCAGGACGACCACCTTCACTTTATTTTCTGTTAAATGATTTAGACTAGACCGATTTTCAAAAAATCTCAAAGGTGAAAGCAAATTGGGGTAATGCTTGGCATCCTAGTGTTTTAACCTAATTCAAGGGTGCTGGATCCAAATATAGTGGATGCCAAGCTGGATTCTGACTTTTAAGGGGCCAAAAAGGGGGAAACAAAATGGCCGCCATAAATTGTTTCTTTTCCATCCTAATTGAGTTTGTATTAGTTTAGGAAGGTACATTGCATGCAGCTAAAAAAGATGGCAAGTTGCATTACCTAATTGAAGGGTGCTGAATCCAACACAGGTGGACACCAAGCTGCATTTTGACTTTTAAGGGACCAAAAAGGGGAAACAAAATGGCCGCTATAATATTTTTCCCATCCTAGCTGAGGTTTTATTAGTTTAGGAAGGTTCATTGCATGTAGCTTAAAAAGAAAGATGGCTAGTTTATAATCTAATTAAAGGGTGCTGATTCCAACACAAGTGGATACCAAGCTGGATTTCGACTTAAAAGGGGCCAAAAAGGGGAAACAAAAGTGTTGCCATAAATATATTTTTTCATCCAAACTGAGTTTGTATTAGTTTAGGAAGGTACATTGCATGTAGCCAAACAGATGTCATGTTTTATAACCTAATTGAAGAGTGCTAATCTAAAAAGAGGTGTACTTAAATGGATTTTAAATTTTAAGGGGCCAAAAAGGGGAAACAAAATGGCCACCATAGTATGTTTTTTCAACCATGCTGAGTTTGTATTAGATTAGGAAGGTGCATTGCATGTAGTTTAAAAAGATGGCAAGTTTTATAACCTAATTGAAGGGTGCTGAATCCCAACACAAGTGGATACCAAGCTGGATTTTGAATTTTTATGGGCCAGAAATTGAAAACAAAATGTCCACTGTATTTTCACATTGTTTTAAATAGTGCATCCAAGCTGAGTAAATGTATACTTTTATTTAAATTAGTTTAGGAAGATAATTTACAGATTGCTTTAAAATATGGCTAGTGTTTTAAACTAATTGAAGAGTGCTGGTCCAAAAATTGGGATACCAAGCTGGATTTCGACTTTAAAATGGTCAAAACTGGACAACAAAATGGCCGCCAGAACATTTGGGATTTTTTTATCATTATACAACATCATTTCAAATAGTGAATCCCGGCTGAGTATGTATTTTCTAATTAGTTTAGGAAGATACATTTAAGGTACATGTAGCTGAAAAAGATGGCAGCTATTTTAAACTCAAAATGAACAACGCTTTTCCTTGTTTTAACAAAAACGTTCACACATTACTACCAATGATTCAAAATTATGCGTGACCAGTCTCACATTAATTGTGTGGATTGTAGTCAATATATTAGACACACATTATGATATAGTGTCAATAAATTTGCAAGAGTATGTGAACCTCAGCGTAGACTAGTGTACCCTTGACACAGTAATAGCTTATGATCTCTAGGTAATAATTCAGAATCGCTGGCAGCATAATCAGAACTGGCTGCAAATTATCACCAGCAACCATCAAACCAAAGTCAATAACTGATGGTAGTGTTTTAGTACAATCCACACCATTGTCTGGTAGTGTTAACGTTTGATGTATAACCTGCTGGCATCACCGATGGGTGGCAATGGCTCCTGGGCTACACATTAACTGAACAACTTAATCGACGTCCATAATACTCCATACAATCAGCGTATGAATGTTTCAGCAGCTGATACAGTAGCCTGTATAAGTTCTCCTTTGACTAGAGGCCATGTAGCAACTCAACCTGTTTTTGGCACACTTTACATGCCGTCTTCTTGATGTGGGCCGATGAAACAGTGTCACAACCAGTAATAACATGAAAGGCCAACAGAAAGTTAATAACTTGATAAGATAAACTGTGTCTGATGTCATGAAGTGAAACACATTTGGTTTATTTTGGAGGTGCCACTCTTCATCCGAAGTGTGGTACATTTCATGTGTCAAAGGGTACCAATACATCTGTATCCCGAGAAGCAGCTACAATGGACTCACAATAAATGCTCAGGTAATGGAGTACCAGACGTGTGTCAGCCTCCTCATTGTTGGCTTGTAGTGGAAATGTCTCCAGGTCAGGATTTGGTGATATAACATATATGAGCTTGTTGAGACCACCAGCAACTACGATTGTCTTATTGGTCAGCACATTCTGAATGATATGATTGGTAAGAAATTCTGACAAGTCCTGTTTGCTTTCTGACAATGAGCAAGCCCAGTTACTGGGCAACGGAATCGACGTGTCAGGGAATGTGATGTCATGTGGTTTCCCAATAGCCATTACCAAGGCCTGTCCATCTATGACTATTGTTATTGTTCCATATAGGGACACGCTAGATGCAATTACCAGATCATTGGTTAGGATATCAGATAGGAGTGATTTGCTAGCACATTGCATGCAGTCATCACTATAATTGCCAGCGACGCAGGCCCGGGCATTAATTAATGCTGAAGAATCTGCTTCATGTTTACAGGGCGATGGGGTTTGTATGCTGTTGTGAGCCACTTTGCTTCAATCTCCCTGTACATGATTCATTGTGTTTGTCTCACTTGAAGATTCTGCGAGTCTATATACTTAACTGACTTCTTAGGTTGTAAGACAATGCCAATTGACTAAGTGCAGACGTTGTCTTTTTGATGACTAAGATGTCACCACGTCTTACCAGTGGCATTAACCATTCTTGGCTGTGATCTAGGCCTACTTGATTAAATGGCTGGCTTGAATCCTTAACAACATTTAAGTTGCCTGTTTTGATCTCGACCTCAGATTAGTCTGGCAGTATGGTCATCTGACATATCTCAGAACCCCTACTCGCATAAATGTTATGATCGTAGTGGAAAAAGAACAACATAATTATCCTGAACGCATCTAGGTGCAGCTCCCAATTAAATGCTGTCACTTTGGGCTAATTTGTCTCACCTAGTATGTAGCAGAAGGATGCTATCCATCTGCTGCATATGTTGCGCCCAGCAGGTTGTCGGCGCAAATCATCCGAAGAAACGAGTCAATGCCCCATGAAATGTTCCAGATGCCAAGACACTAAGAACACCCTCGAAATCATTGGTTTCTTCTTGCATACTAGCCTTCGAGAATGGATCATGTTCAAGAAACAGTGGGCGTAGCACGTATCACAGAGCTTGTAATGTCAGCTTATGCATGCAAACAGCTCTACCATATTTCTTCCCTGACATGATTTGGTTAACTACATTTGGCCCAAGTAAATCAGCTAAGAACTGTAATATCACAACGAGACCGCAATCTGACATTTGCCGGCCAAGTACCTTCAAAATGTCATATATGTATTCAACCCTGCAATTCGGGGAAGCCTCGCTTCAAGTGAAATGCCATGTCTTTAGCTTCAACTCCTCTTGAGGTTGCATCATCCTGCATACCACCAAACCATTCCTTCTGTAGAGCTAATTCAAGTTATAGATAAATTCAAAGATCTACATCAGTCATAAAAGGGCCTGTTTGTTTACACGCATATTGCCTCTAATGGATTGCAAACATACATGGTTTATATACATATATCAGTTTATACATTTAATATCCAAGCAATTGTTTGGAAATTTAGGATATGAGTCAGTATGGAATAAAGATAATACACAATAGTAGCAGGGTCCTATTGTAAAACAAGTGAATCAACCATTTGATACAGATGTAATTTAAGTAAGCTGTATACCTGGGCAGAAAACATATTCTCTTGATTCAGAAGCAATGGGTAGATCTAGATCTGTAATCTTAATAACAGACTAGAACTGCATGTACTCATGAATAAATCTGGTTCCATATGTGTATGCATGGCTATAGGACTTTTTGAAAGAATGCATACCTCTATGTTGCCATTGTGGCAGTCATATTGGGATTGTTTTTTCTTCAAATTGTTGCTGACTTCTACAAAGTATGGGAAATTGAAAACAAGGGGAAGGATCGCTGTCATTTCAAATCTTAAATATATATCTTTCAACATACCATAGGAAAATTGTTCTTTTTTTTGCAAGTGAGCCGAATATACGGCCTATTTGATTTTTAAAACGGCTGCCATTGTAATAAATTCTATTCAGTATAATACTACATATTTCATGTTCAAGTTCCCTATGATTTGTTGTTGGGCTACTTTCAGTTCTAACACATCTTGAGTTGATTTCAAAAGGAAATAGCTAATATTTGGGGGAAAAAAGTATATTTTATGGCGGCCATTTTTTTTCCCTTTTTGAACCCTTAAAAGTCAAAATCGAGTTTGGTATCTACTTTATTTGGATTAGCACTCTTTAATTAGGTTATAAAACTAGCCATCTTTTAAGCTACATGTAATGTACCTTTACCTAAACTTATACAAACTTAGCTTGGTTGGAATTTTTTATGGCAGCCATTTTGTTTCCCCTTTCTGGCCCCTAAAAGTGCAAATTCCAGCTTGATATCCACTTGCATTGGATTCAGCACCGTTCAATTAGGTTACAAACCCATCTTTTTAAGCTACTTGCAATGTACCTTCCTAAACTAATACACACTCAGCTTGGTTGAAAAAATAATTATGGCAACCATTTTGTTTCCCCTTTTTGGCCCCTTAAAAGTCAAAATCCAGCTTGGTGTCAACTGATATTAGACTCAGCACCCTTCAATTAGGTAATACAACTTACCAACTATTTTAGCTACATGCAATGTACCTTCCTAAACTAATACAAACACAGCTTGGATGGAAAAGAAAAAAAATTGGCGGCCATTTTGTTTCCCCTTTTTGGCCCCTTAAAAGTCAGAATCCAGCTTGGCATCCACTATATTTGGATTTAGCACCCTTGAATTATGTTAAAACACTAGGATGCCAAGCATTACCCCCAATTTGCCTTCACAACTTTTTAGGAGCACATTTTCCCAAATTCTGTCTAGTCTAATTGCTTAATGCAATATCTACTGTACAGAAATCTAAGAACTGTTTGTTTATTGCATAGTTAAGGAAACATGACATTTCTGTAATATTCTTGTCTTTATTGAGCAACTTTCAGTACGGACCACCTTATCTTATAATTGCCTATTTTGAAATTTTGAAATCTAGACCGATTATTCATTGCAAATGCAAGTTTGCAAACCTTTCTACAGAGTTTGGATTTTGTTGAATTACATGAATTTTGCGTTAAGTTAATTGCTGTGCATTTTTATCCCCTTTTCAATGCGAAGTTCAAACTGAAGATTTTTATTAAAATTTTGTGAGACCTTCCTTAAACAAGAGCACCGCAGTGCGGCAAAATACGCCCGTCATGGCCAGCGGCTGTCAAAGTCGTCCGGACTCAGGCCGACTGGAAAAAGTCGCCCGGAGTGTAGGCCCGACTATTGATCTCAAAAAGACAATGCTGTAGTATTGCGATAGCTCAAGTACTATCCCGATAGTATTGCGATAGTCAAGAAACTATTGCAATACTATCACGATAGTTTTTCTACCAAATGTTTTCTCATAAACAAATGCTCTTTGGGCGTATTTACATACTTTGGATATATCACGGAATTTTGACAATAAAGGGGGCATAACTCTGCTAAAAATAGTTGCCAACATCTGAAATTTAACAGGAACCAAAATATTCACAGGTGCCTTCCCTGTATGATGAGAAAGCTAAATATGAAATTTGGTTACAATAGACAAAATGTAAGTAAAATTATTATCAGGAAACAATATATTGTTAAAAAAATTGTGTGAAGGGGCATAACTCTGAAAATACGGAGTCAAACCAAAAACCCGTAATATATATTAAGTCACTTTATTCATTGTATCACCGTATCAAATTTGAAATCAATTGAATAAAAGATAAAAAAGTTCTGGTTTTTTTTTAAAAATGTCCATTTTTGACAATAAAGGGGCATTACTCTGCTAAAAATAGTTGCCAACGTCTGAAACGCAAACTCGTCTGAGCTATTGTGGTATGGAATATTTGTAGGAAGTTTAATCAAAATCGGTCAATAAATGAAGGTGAGAGAGCGCTAAGAAGAAAAGTTAACGGCATAAGTGTGGCTTATTTTAAATTTTAAGTATGTAAAGGGGCATAACTCATAGAAAAATAATTTAACAGGAACCAAAATTCTCAGGTGCCTTCACTGCATGATGAGAAAGCTAAATATGAAATTTGGTTCCAATAGACAAAATGTAAGTAAAATTATTATCAGGAAACAATATATTGTTAAAAAAATTCTGTGAAGGGGCATAACTCTGAAAATACAGAGTCAAACCAAAAACCCGTAATATATGTTAAGTAACTTCATTCAGTGTATCACCATATCAAATTTGAAATCAATTGAATAAAAAATAAAAAAGTTCTGGTTTTTTTTTTAAAATGCCCATTTTTGACAATAAAGGGGCATAACTCTCTAAAAATAGCCGCCAACGTCTGAAACGCAAACTCGTCCGAGCTATTGTGGTATGGAATATTTGTAGGAAGTTTAATCAAAATCGGTAAATAAATGAAGGTGAGAGAGCGCTAACAAGAAAAGTTAACGGACGGACGTACGGACGGACGTACGGACGGACAGCGGAGGGTATACCATAATACGACCGTCGATGACGGGCGTATAAAAAGAGTGGATGGATTAGTATGACATAAGAACATAACTGTCAATATGACCCAGTTTTGTTGCGAAATAAATAAATTCAACAATGTTCACTGGAATTAAACTCACTACAATTATTCCTTGCCACAATAGCTCGTACGAGTTCGCGTTTCAGACGTTTACAACTATTTTTGACAGAGTTATTTATGCCCCCTTAAATATTGATATGGTGATACAGTGAGTGAAGCGACTTGACATATATTTGTTTTTGCTTTGAGGTGGGTGGGTATCTCGTTATTGTCAGAGTCATGCCACCTTGGAGTTAACATATTTTTTAAGATTTATTTTTTCTGTAAATAGTTTTAGTTTCATTTGACCTTAAGCCTTTTCAGTATACAGTATACACGAAAATAATGTTCAGTCTTGGTTTCGGTGGGATAGTATATGGAAATATGCCCCTTTAATACGTTATTTTAAAGGAATTCTCCTTTCAAATTTTATATGTAACTTACCTATTATGCATGGAAGATGCCTAGAAATTTTGGTTTCGAGTCAATAGATTTTCCTTGAATTATTCCACTTTACATACTAAATGTATTTTACGGGCTCAAACATTTACGGTTGATAGATTTTCTTCTCTTTGCCTTATTGAAACCAAGTTTTGATACTTAACTTTCTTATCATACAGAAAATGCAGCGATTGCTTTTGGCTTTGATCTTATGACCCCCCCCCCCCCCTCCCCACATACACACACACACGGCGACGATCAGTCGGAATTGGGGTACTATTTTACCCCTGGCTGCCGGTTGCCGACTGTTCGTACGTCCGTTCGTTCTTCCGTCACATATACAGTACGTGCTTTGTCCGGCTTACCACCCTTACAGTTGTCATGCTACAACCTAATAACTTAGCAAAGTGTTTGCACATATACCATAGATGTGAACAGGATTTTGATCTGCTATAACCTTTCGCAAAATTACAGTCATTTGAACTTAGTCAATTTCTTGCCGACGGGGTCATCATATTTATCTTACAAACAAAGCCATCCCTCTGGTTTTTATTTGAATTATGTCCCTTTATACACGAGTGAAATTTTTGTTTAGAAAAAAAATCGTTTCCGGACAATAACTGAAGTTATTTCTGAGGCAGATAGAGAGACATAGAAAAACATAGGGAGATACAGAGACAGACAAACGGAGACAGACATAAACACAAAGAGAAACAAACAGTGAAACAAAGACAGACATGGCCACATACATAGAGACAGACATATATAGAGATAGACAAACATATGTAAGGAGAAAGACAGACAAAAGATACAGTAACAGAGCCAGCGAGACAGATATGGAGACAGACAGAGAGCCTGACAGGTAGAGGGTGAGAGATACAGAGAGATATATAGGGAGTCAGAGACAGAAAGAGAGAAACATAGTTTCAGACAAACAAACGGACAGACAGAGAGAGATATGGACAGACAGAGACAGAAAGAGAGAGTCAAGCATATTAACAAGGGCAGACAGACAGACAGAGACCGTAGGACAGAGACAAACAAAGAGACATACAGAGAGACAGACAGGGAGAGACAGACAGACGGGGAGACAGGGACATATGTATATATATAGAGAGAGACAGATAGACAGACAGACATGTAGATAAAGCGAGAGTGAGAGAGAGAGAGAGAGAGAGAGAGAGAGATTATGCGTGCATGCGTGCAGTTGATACTTTTTTAAGGTAACCCGTAGACCTCCCTAACCCCGAATGTATTTACAGAAGGTAACAGGTTTGAGCCGGATGAGAAGCTTTATAACTAGGTACCGATATCTCATCAGGATCCGAGCTATTTGACACGTGAATGGTCAATTTCATCCATATTTGCCCTTAACTCCATGGTCTGTTTCTAGGGTCACTTAAATCAGATTGGAAATAAAGCAAAATGGGTCTTAAGGTGAATTCTGCTTTATTTCAGCCTGTCTTAAGCTTCGATCTCCTACGCTGTAGAAAATGTTTCTTATAGTTCATAATTATTCATAACTGCATAAAGTGGAACGATTTCCTTAAGTGGAGGAATAAATTGAAGGCGCAAACGAGTGTATATATGTGGTAATGGGTTAATTTAAGGTCACTTAAGAAATATAAAAAATGGTCGATTATTACAGCTTCCAAAGATGATCGTAGCCTATATCACCTGACAAGTATGTGCATATTCATCCAACTTCAGTATTGACCTGTATTGTTAATTTATATTAAGTCAACATAACGAATATCAAATTCAGTAGCTATAATATTATATTGTGGATCATCCGCCTTTCAATCATAGTCCAGGTCACCTATATAATATGTTCCATATTTACAAAAAGGGTTCGTGCGTCTTAGTAACACAATTTAAGGCATCAAATATCCTCCAAACCGGTTAGATTAGTTCGAATCCCAGTCTGGTCATTTGGAATTTTCATTGGGGAAGCCTAAGAGGTAGTTTACGGAAGGTCGGTAGCTCTACCAAGTTGCCGATTTGTGCCTGAACCCGTATATAAAACAGAGAGGAATATATAAAGGGTTTCTGGGGTCTCTATCCACCTGTATTTAGCTGAGCGCCACGATATGACTAAAATACAAATCAAATCAAATCAAAACCGGTCAGCAAATACAGTCTCTAGAGTGTACTTATCCGTCAGCCAATCATAGTTCAGAGCTAAATAATTGATTATTAATTAATAGCTGATTTCTTCAGTATTCGAGCTAAAACTTATCTTGTCAATATTTATCAACGTAAAATATTATCAATATTGGTCACTAAAGACATGAGAATAAAGCGTTATATAACAAATCAGGGTAATCACTCATTACGGTCTATTCTGAGTTGATCCATTATCAAACTATACGCTCTTTCAAAATATTATGACGATTTATGAACAAATTAGGTGACTAAAGTGTTACCATGGTTAAGATTTGCATTTTATGATAAATCAAGGGCAAATAACTGTTTATATAATAATCAGATTCAAAAACAAAGCTATAAGTTTGTTTCACTCAAGATACCAAGTATACATATTTAATATGTAAATAATTCGAGTTATCGTGACATATCAAAAGTGTTGACGGACAGACAGACGGACAGATGGACGGAAGGACTTTAAATAAGGACTGTGTTGATTATGATAATGGTAGTGATGATGATATACAACAAAAATAATCCCCCTTTAATAGTTGGTACTCGCTGACATTGGTCCTAGTTACATTTAGGGCCGCGTAGTTATATATAGGGCCGGAGTTACATATAGGGGCGTTTTTAGTTACAAGTAGGGCCGTTTAGTTACAAGTAGGGCCGCGTAGTTACATTTGGGGCCTAGTTACATATAGGGCCGCTACAAACGTCGATGACGTCATAACGTTAACTAGTGTGCGCCGGGGTTACACAGGTAGGGTGTTACAAATTATTCTTGGCTGGTGAGTTTTAAAGATAGCGCGTTAAAACTTCACACAGGTTTACATAAACCCTATGTTTATGTATACTGACGACCGTTTGTCTCTGCTGTTTTAAGGAACAATTTTATAAGGAAAGTCTACGATGTTTTGGGACAGCCCTCGTATGTCATGTTAAGTTGCATATTTTGTAAATATGTTATGTATCTCCATGAATGGAGGAAGCCAATAAATATATTATAACTTGTTTTGGACAACTTTTCTCTCAAAGTTTCCTTACGCAAGTATCATTGTATTTAGATAATATCACTGCAATAATGTCATGGTTTATATGCGTCTACCCGCAAAAGAAAAAGGAAGATTTTAAAAAATACAAATCAAGAAATGATACAAACTCTATCGCGGACCGAACTCACTACCCTAACGTTTGTAGTGCAGTCACATAACCTCTGAACCATTACCAACTGTATTATTCGCTATACATGGTATAGGATGTTACCATCATTTCTTCGAAACTTACACGCACAAGGTTTGCCAACGCTAAACATCTACCTCAAAACACAGTAGTGTAGTATGACAATTCGGCCCCTGAATTCTGTTTCACAGAAAACCTATAGTCATGCTTTAATGTTCAAGACTTGTATTTCCTTGAAGTAGGCTGAAAATAAAACAAAAAGCTCCTACTACAACCTTCTGTATTATTTTTCAACCTTTATAACGTTAAGCTCTACAAAATTGGATACCCCGTATAACTTGCAATTATCCTTTAATTAATTAAATTGTATCTGCCTAAATTGCAGAATTAACCATTTACCTGTTATAATATTAAAGATAGGTGACTACTTAGAGCAGGTTGAAAGTAAAGCAGAATGCGCCCTAAGGCGCATTCTGCTTTACTTTCAGCCTGCTTTAAGCTATCGTGTTCTAGAATATAGAAACTATTCCCTGTAATATATATTCATGACGGATAAAATTGGAACTATTTTCTTCAGCGGATGAATAAATCATATTCGCTAAAAGGTGCTTCTATAGGGGAAAGGGTTAAAAGAAATGATAAGCCTTATTGCATTGCAATATTGTACAGACCAAGCACCGTTGTCATCTCATGGTCTGCATCTGAGCTTGGTTTACACTGCCAAATACCGTAATAATACATGTACTGCTAAATACAAGTCTTTAGATGCATGTTGATGTCAACAGTGTAGATCAAGGCCAGTCGCCTTGCATTTGACGCGGCGACTGGCCTTGATATACACTGTTTGCAATGTAATAATTTAGGTTTTCTCTTTAAATGGCTGCAATATGTTTCTTTAGTTAAGACGCATTAATCTGGAAAGAAACAACGCGTGTTCTAAGTTGATAGGAAGATACCGATGTGCATGCATTCTAAATAAAACAACGTATTGTGTGATCAATGCCTTACCCAGAGTACAATTGCCATTTGCAAACAGTTAAGATCCTGATCAGACGCCGCTTAACGCGGCGTCTGATCAGGATCTTAACTGTTTGACACTCAATTTCAATTTTTTTAAGTCAAAATACCTAAAATTAAACTTTGATAAAGGCAGACGACAATTATTTAAAATTGATGACGTCATGGCAGTGAATGGGTTGATACAGTAAAACCTCTCTATTACGACCACTAAATTATGTTAATTATTAGGGTGTTTACAAAAGGTGACCGCTTAAAGCAAGGTGACAGTGAAACAGAAAGCTCCTTAGGAGCTTTCTGTTTCACTGTCATCTTGCTTTAAGCTGCCACCTGTCTATTATACAATCAATTAGCCCTAATTTAAGTGGTCGTAATAGCGAGGTTTTACTGTATTTGTCAAACGATCAATGCATTCATTACAACTCACATAGGTGTAGACAATGGGGATACGTGTTGCACGACGAGTAAGATTGCATCTAAATTACAATCATGCATCATACATGATCGTATATGCAACGGTTTGTTAGCGTTCGAAGTTTTGTAAATGAAACATTATCAATCGTATTAAATGATAAATATAACATAATAAAGGTCCGATTAACTTGTGCATAAATTATTATTCAAACAATCAAACATGTGTGTAGCGACATAAGGAAAGAAACAAGAACTTGCTTAAAATAGGGACACTTGTCTCTGTCTGTCTGTTTGCTGTCTGTCTAGCTATGTCTGTCTTTTTCTTTATCTATGTCTCTCTCTCGTCTGTTCTCTTTTTTCTGAATAGCTACTAACGCAGGTAGTGTAGAGAAATACAAGCCTACCCATTATTCACCCGTGCACAAATATATCTGCAATTGAAAGTTGTTCATCCGATGGAAAATAATATATAATGCCGTTCTGCCAGTATTACATTTGTGTGCGCCTTGTTAAACATACGCGGATATTTTCTACCGTTATCAAATATTTATAAGTTATACCACTCTATTCCGCATGATATTTGGTTTAATCTGTAAATAATATCAAATGAATATCAGTCAGCAGAATGGAAATATATTGCATTCAGATTTATGTTCAATGCGTAAATTACAGATACCAGATTCCAAATGATTTTACCATACCTTCAGACATAGAGCTAGAGCTCTGTAAATCGAAGTTTTTCAGATCAGTCTGTCTATATAACTATATTGATTATTTAACATCCAGGTAGGTTTGAACATTCATATTTGTAGGATGTCGAGTCGTATGCAACGTGTGCTATACTACATGTACACTGGAGAATCTGTTATTCTTTCCCGTTTAAACGCAAACGTACGCAAACGCAAAACATTAAAACGTAGAAAAGTACAACTTTTTGACAATTCTGATAATTCATCTTTATCTTGGTGGCAAACAGTTTGGAGCCTGATCAGACGCCGGGTTTCCCGGCGTCTGATCTGGCTCCAAACTGTTTGCAGTGAAAATAATACTTTTAGCGTAAACGCGTTTACTGGGAAAGAATAACGTTTTCTCCACTGTACGTATATATAAATAAATGTACGTTGTAAGCGTTCACATGGAATTGCGGGCAATATATATGATCTAACTCGTTGCCAACTTGGCTAATTTGATCTAGCTCTTTCAAAGAATTACGATGTTAATCGCGGACTGAATGAACTGACAAGTTACAGTGGAGAAAACGTTATTCTTTCCCAATAAACGCGTTTACGCTAAAACTATTATTTTCCCTGCAAACAGTTTGGAGCCAGATCAGACACCGGGTATCCCGGCGTCTGATCAGGCTCCAAACTGTTTGCCACCAAGATAAACATTAATTATCAGAATTGTCAAAAAGTTGTACTTTTCTACGTTTTAATGTTTTGCGTTTGCGTACGTTTGCGTTTAAACGGGAAAGAATAACAGAGTCTCCACTGTATCTGTTCATACATTATCAATAAAGAGGTTATAAACCCTTTTAAATATTTGTTTCTTCCCAATAACACCCCCTCCGAAAAACAATAGTTATCGCCTAACTCAGGTTAGTAAATATATATGGCTACGGGTTGATCATCCTGTTGCTTGCTCCACTTCATGTGGATATTTGTGTACTGGGGCGAAAGTAAACATAGTCTATGACCACGGATCAGAAATGGAAACACCAATTTTGACCTTTAAAACGCTCATTTCATTCAGTTTAACACTTTCACTGCTAACGCTTTCCTGAGATTTTTAACTTTTCACCGTTTCATTATCTTCTGCTTCAAGTTTGATATTTGCAAGATTGTTTCAAAGAAATGTTTAATGCAGTATGCTTTAAGAAATATCGATACATGTAATGAACGGTTAACGCGGCGTCTGATCAGTATCAAAACTGTTTGCAAACGCGTTTCTATGCGTCATTGAGAGTGAAAGGATTAACCACGCATAAACATTAAATTTTGTTTTAGAATAAAATCATTTGAACCATTATATAGTATTAGAGACCTGAGAGATAACGTAAATCGGACTTGCAAGCTACATGTAAGGTAGACAAACACTGGCTTTACTATTTCTCCACCACGCTCAATGTTCTGACTACTCATTTGATATTGATTCAAATTAATGGTCAAACCATGCTTTTATAGCGACACAAATGTTAACTCGCATGACATCATCAATTTTAAAAGCTGTCCTCTGTTTTTATTTCTCATATATTCAAGTTTTAGATAATTTGACTGAGGAAATATTGAAATGAGTTGCACACAGTTTGTATCATGTTCATACGTCGCGTCACTCGGCGTCTGATCAGGATTCTTAGTTCTTGCCAATAACCGTTGTATTCGAGGAGTAGGATTATTGTTACCTACGCGTACCTGCTGTGGCCCGTTTCATAAAACTTCTTACCACAAATGTTGTTGTAAGTCAGATTATAAAAGTTTCAATTATTATTTATTTCTCCATCTAATCCTGTCTTGTGACATCTCTTTGGAATCGTCTTTTCAAGATTAGATAGAGAAATCAGAAATTAAATGTTTTTTAAAGATTTGACTTACGACAACATTTGTCGTAAGAAGTTTTACGAAACGGGGCCCTGGAGCCTTGTTTAAGAATCGTAGCAGACGACAATTCTGTAGAGGGCATATACAGTATTCCCTCCCTACAACGACTCCCTCCGTACAACGACACTTGCCGCTGTTCCCTAAACAGGACATTTATGTCCAACCTTTTCATGGCTGCAATACCGTCTGCTTAAATTTGTCGTCAGCTGTTCTTCTCAAAGTTTCATATGAGTGGACATTTTGGTAGAATATATATAATGACGAGTGACAAACAGTTTGAATCGAGATCAGACGCCACGTTACGTGGCGTCTGATCTGGATTCAAGCTGTTTGCAAATGTTAGCCCATTTCCCTCCCTATAACGACTCCCTCCGAACAACGAACACAATTTTTGTCTCCCGTTGGGTGTCGTTGTAGAGAGGGGCGCTGTACAAGAGAAACCGTTCGAGAGGCGCTCACTGAATTGTACAAGATACAGTGAAACCCCTCTAAACCGGACATTAGTGGGGACAACAAAAACATCGGGTTAAGAGGGGTTTCCAGTTTAGAGGTGTTTTAACCTATTACGAAAGAGCTTGTTTCTAGTATGGAAGAGAGCTGACCACTTAAAGCAGGTTGCTTTACTTTCAACATCCTGTTGTAAGCTCATCTGCTAAAATGTAAAACTCTTTTTTTCAGTGTAGGAATAAACGAAAGACGTAAAAAGGCGTATTAATGGTGTAATATGTAAAATGAAGAAGGGTTGGGAAGGGGACCAAAGCTTTTGTCAGGTTTAGACAGAATTCCGGTAGTCAAATGTTCCGGTTTGGAGGGGTTCCACTGTACATGCAAAGCATATAAAATATTATACAGACGTGATTGACATTGAACTGTCTCTGCACACCACTTGCAAAGTTGTGATTTCTGTTGCAAAGCTTTTTGATCCAGATGAGACGTCTGAATTCGGCGTCTCATATGAATCTAAACTGTATGGGACTTTGACACTACTTTTTTGAAACAGCATGTAGATCAACCCGTGTTTACAAATATTGGAGTCAACATTTCCAGACGACAATCACAAGGGAAGGAAACGAGAAAAAGAAGCGTTTGCATGACGTAAACAGTCAACAGGTTAAACAATGTGGTAACGAAATAAAGTTTCCATTTGACAGGAATATCTGACACTTTGACAGTCGACACTCCGCTTGTGAATACAGTGGAGAATCTGTAGTTTTCCCATTTAAACGCAAACGTACGCAAACGCAAAACACTAAAACGTAGAAAAGAACAACTTTTTGACAATTCTGATATTTCATGTTTATCTTGGTGGCAAACAGTTTGGAGCCTGATCAGACGCCGGGTTACCCGGCGTCTGATCTGGCTCCAAACTGTTTGCACTGCAAATAATAGTTTTAGCGTAAACGCGTTTATTGGGAAAGAATAACACATTCTCCACTGTATACAAGGGAAACCGTTTGGGTGGCGTTCACTAAATTGTACAATATACAGTAAAACCCCTCTAAACCGGACATTAGTGGGACAACAAAAAATCGGTTTAAGAGGGGTTTCCAGTTTAGAGGGGTTTTAACATATTACCAAATACCTTATCCATAAAACTTTTTGATGCAAATTTTCGTTATAATTCACGTACTGTGGCGTTATTTGACGGAATTTGATGAAATAAAAAGTAGATATTGATAAATTAATCCTTTCCCGAGGATACCACAAGAGAATATCGGCGATCGAGTCTATTTTAGCATCAGCTTAAGTCGATAGTAAAGACTAGGTGTTGAATTGCGCTGTTTACCTTGTATCTATAATAGAAGTATAGCGGGCCGCATTTCGAGTTCCGGAAATGCTGATGACTTTCACCTGATCTTTGCGGCACGTGCTTATAGTAGAAAATGTAGATAAAGAAAAGTTTGATCTGCGTCAGTGTCTTCTCTGTTAGCGCAGTGGATACGGTGATTGACTTGCAATCTAAATGTTCAAGGTTCGATTCCCACTCGCTTCAAAACTTTTTTTTAACAAATTGTCCGATTTTAGTAACTAGTCAATCCATAACGCAGTGATCAAAGGACAGGCTATGTTTAGTCACGTAATAATGAATAATATCAGATGCAAGGATAGTCATGTGACAGCTACATTTGTGAGGATTATAGCCTATATGACAGATGGCAGCTTAACAAAGGACAAAGGTAATGCTAAAAGATAGATCCTAAAGGAGCTTTTACGCATTACGTTTGTTATGCATTAATCAGTCACCTGCCTTAAAAGATCTACAGGCTACCGTATTCAATGATCCCTTATTACAGGTTTGCCTTAAGGTATTATTTAGAGCTGACGGCATTTTAAAGTTGAACTCAAGGGAGGTTACTCGTTTTATGTTAACATTTTGTCAGAATTTCAGGAAATCATGTATAAAATGCAAATTCCACTGTAGATTTTCATTAAATTTTTGTGACTAGTAGAATTAAGTTATATCTATCTAATAAGAGTAAAATTAGTGTATGTTAATCAGCTAGATTTTTTGTAATTTGAGATTTTCAGAATTTGACTTTTTTAAAATATTGATATTTCCAGAAAATATGTTATGAAATACTTTTGTTTGCCCACTATCTTATAGTCTATGTACAGTTTACTTGAATGTACAGAAATTATTGAGTTATATCATTTTATAAAGAAATTATTCCTGTTTATTAAAAAAGGAGCTTTTCTCGACAAAAGGTCCTGTCAGAAAAAAACGGCACTGTAACTTTTTTTTATATTAACGATTTTTCACTCTCCATATGGTATCTTTCAATTTAATCAAGGTTTCAAAGAATTCTGACACAGAATAAGCTGACCCGCGAACCACCTTAAGTGTGTGTGTGGGGGGGGGGGGTGTTAATAGATAATAAAGTATGTGTCAAGTACCTGTGGTGGAGAATGTGTTATTGATTTCCAATAAACGCGTTTACGCTAAAACTTTTATTTCCACTGCAAACAGTGTGGAGCCAGATCAGACGCCGGGTACCCGGCGTCTGATCAGGCTCCAAACTGTTTGCCACTCAGATAAAAATGAATTGCAAAAAATATCTAAACATTGACATTTTCTACGTTTTAGTGTTTTGCGTTTGCGTTTCGTTTGCGTTTTTACGGGAAAGAATAACGTTTTCTCCACTGTAACAGAATACGTTTTGAATTTGACAGGAATATCTGACATTTTGACATTCGACACTCTGCTTGTGCATATGAGATTGCAAACACTTTTAGTCTAAATGTGACACATAGTCACTTGTCAAGCCCTCTGATAATTTCTGAATGCTAATGTAGATACACCCCTTTTTAAAATCGTTGAAGACAACCCTTTTCACATACTGTATATACTCGATAATTCGAACCTGCGTTGGTTCGAACATACCCATATTTTAAAATTAAAGCGTGGCTTAGCCTGTGTGAAAAAGGCAACGACATGTTATCCTTTGAGTAAAAATGTTTTAGATATGACGAAGCAGTGTTTGATTCCCTTTACAGGAACCAGATACAAATTATATAACATAACGCCTACATAACCTGTTTGAACAGGGTAAGGACTATTTCCTTATATGAGCTCTCTAACATAAGGTTTTACATTTCCTTTGAAATTGTTTACTAAACACAGTCATGTGATAGTAAGTGCAAAGTTTCTTTTTCGTGTCAGTATATGTTGCAATTCTTAAGGAATCAGATCGTACCCTAAGTAGCTTACAGCTATTCTGAAGAATAAAAATCGTAAAAAAAACCTGTCGTTGTTTATATTAAGTTGCATTTCATTTGCTAGTAGTTTAGAACTTGAAATAATATAATATAAGTCTTGACTGCAATTGCCACAATAACTATGATGCAGCTGGGTAGATATAGGAACAGACTAGTGATTTACCCTTACAGTGCTAGTTTTCAAACTGACTTTTCAGTGTTTGACCAGTTAAATGGCTAGTTCTTATTGACTCATTACAAGATGTAAAAGTATGATATAGAGTGCCGACCATAACTTGACGACTCAAGAGTCGCCTGGTCGGGGTCTACACTGTTTGCAATATATGTATAAAATAAAATCAGACCTTGCTCTGCATTAATTTTGTTAATATTATTTGTTTCGTTCAATCATAGAAATTCTTGTATGACTTGTGAACCTGTTGGACTATTTTTCAATTTTGTTGCATACTTTACTTAATCTCTACTGTAATGACTGAAATACAGGCAGACATAGTCAATTTACATTTAGTTTTCCTTAACCCTGTACCCCATAAATACGCCTTTTCACGCCTTTGAATTATTCACCAACAGAAGAAAATAGATCCATTTTATAGTCCTGAATATGTATCCTACAATTCGTGTTCTATATTCTAGCAGACGATAGCCTTTCTGCTTTTCTTTTACCCTGCTTCAAGTGGTCACCTGTCTTTAGGGCATTCTCCAGAAGATTTACAAAATAATTTGAATAAGTTAGAAGAATACTGTGATAAATGGGGACTAGAAGTAAATGTGAACAAAACAAAAATTGTCGTGTTTAGAAAAAGGGGCGGGCTATTAGAAAATGAAAATTGGGTGTATAAAGATGAAAATATAGAAATAGTGAACAATTTTAATTATTTAGGCGTAGTGTTTAATTAAACTGGTACTTTTGTTTTAAACAATCAGTTTGTCTATGGAAAAGCACTGAAGGCTATGAATGTTTTATTGTTAAATATTAAGAAGTTTGATCTTAAGCCTAAGTTATGTTTACAGTTGTTTGATGCTTTTGTGTCTTCAATTCTGAATTATGGAACGCCGATTTGGGGATTTACAAAGTCAAAGGATCTAGAACGTATCCATTTGAAATTTTGTAAAAATATTTTAGGAATAAAGCTTAGTGCTTGTAATAATGCAGTTTATGGAGAACTAGGTAGATTCCCTTTATATGTAAATAGATATGTAAATATTGTTAAGTATTGGTTAAAAATCCAATCTTCAGATAACATTATCATTAGACATGTATACCAGCGCACTCTAGAGGATTGTGAGAACGGTATGAAAAACTGGGCTACGTGTGTAAAGAATTTGTTGTCTGAATATGGATTCATGTATGTATGGCAGCAGCCTGTTCACATTGTCAATGACAAGGTTTTCTTATCACTTTTCAAACAAAGAATACAGGACGCTTTTATTCAAAAAGGGTTTGCTGATATTGGAATTAATAATAAGCTGATTCTATACAAGGAATTGAAACAGTCATTTGGTTTCGAAGACGACTTAGATTTTATTAATATAAGAGAAAACCGTGTATTTTTATCTAAGATTCGAATCTCGGCCCATACTTTAAAAATTGAAACAGGCAGATATTCGAGAACTAGATTGGAAAGGCATGAACGTATTTGTATCTTTTGTGATAAAAATGAAATCGAAGATGAATTTCATTTTGTATTAGGATGTCAGGCCTATAATCAAATAAGGAGATTATATATAAAACCTTATTTTTTCAATAGACCTAGTATGTTTAAATTTCTACAACTTCTGGCTTCTTCAAAAGGGATTAAATACAGGCTCTCTAAATATTTAGCAGAAGCATTTAAGCTCAGAAATAGTTTGAGTATGGCGTAGTGTTATCGACCCATCCTCAGAATTTGACATATTCTACAATTTAATTTAATAGTAAAAATTTCAAAATATATTTGATGTTAGGATGTAAGGAATATAGTGTGTTAAGTATTTTATGTATCTATCACATGTACCGAATATTATGTATTGTGAAATCATATTTGTATTGATGAGAAACTGTGTATAGTTTAAATCAATAAAATATCTATCTATCTATCTTTAAAATTTGAAATGGGCTATGGGGTAAAGGGTTAAATACTGTTTAAAGATACAATGATGGCACATAGTGCATAATACGTCCTTCTTTCCCGTCTACACGCAAACAAACGCAATGCAATGAAATGTACAAGTAAAGTAAAGTATCAATTTAAAGTCTATTTTCAGTCCGAATGACCGCTCAGCTGACTGTACATTTACTGCCCAGGCTCCGAGGTTATAAAGCGTTTTAGTTTAGTCTGAGTGTGTTCCCAAGCATTTGATTGGTCAGATTTGAGCCTAGGCTCAAATCTGACCAATCGAATGCTTGGGAACTAGTTTAGACTCAAGCCAAAAGCTTTATAACCTCGGAGCCTGATCATTGAGCCATCTTGCCTACTATATTGAGCACTGCTAACATATGGCGTTAATGCAGCCGCAGTACCGGCTCAGACTCTTCACAGGTACCCATTATAACCCCTGGGTAAACATTTAAATTTAGATTGATGAATGTTTATAGTAAAGAAAATTAAAGACGAGTATTAAACAATGCGGCTCAAGATCAGACGCCGCGGTACGCGGCGTCTCATCTGGAACCAAGCTGTTTGCAAAAATCTGTGAAATACAATAGTTATCTGCAATCTGTTTGGATCCAAAGGGTTTAATATTAATTTTAAACATATGTTCATTTAAGATTTGAGAAATAAAAGCAAACGACAGTTGTTTAAAATTGTTTACGTCATGGCATGAAAGGGTTATTATTATTATTATTATACAAGATTTATAAAGCGCTCTTTTCACATAGGGGTTGTGTGTTCAAACGCGCTTCACATGAAATTACATAAATGTACCTACACAGCGAGAAAAGACAAAATAACTACAATTAGATCTAAAATAAACATGAATAAACACACAAAAGACAGCCCCAAAAAATGGCTATCACAATAGCCCCATCAATCAGCAATAAACCAAAATAGATTTAAAATACATAGATCTAAAAAGATTAAACAAAATAAGAAATATCAAAAAGAAAAACGTCTGAAGACACGTCGTTTACATGTGATAATTATAAAACTTATCTTTAGATTATTGTTTGTGTGTAAGCACATTGAAACAATGGTAAACCATACAATTACAGTGGAGAATCTGTTATTCTTTCCCAATAAACGCGTTTACGCTAAAACTATTATTTGCAGTGCAAACAGTTTGGAGCCAGATCAGACGCCGGGTAACCCGGCGTCTGATCAGTCTCCAAACTGTTTGCCACCAAGATAAACAAGAAGTATCAGAATTGTCCAAAAGTTGTTCTTTTCTACGTTTTAGTGCTTTGCGTTTGCGTTTAAACGGGAAAGAATAACAGATTCTCCACTGTAGAATAAGTTGATGCGTAGTGCGGGAGCTTATCAAATATCAAATGCTTGATTTTTCAAAAATAGGACTACAGCTGATTTTGCAAACGGTCGACCACATTCTATGACGCTTAACCCTTTACCTGATAGAAGCGCCTTTTAGCGCATTTTAATTTATCCCTCCGCCAAAGAAAATAGTTCAAGATTATACAGGCATGAATACAGTGGAGACTATTCTGATATTTCATCTTTATCTTGGTGGCAAACAGTTTGGAGCCTGATCAGACGCCGGGTTACCCGGCGTCTGATCTGGCTCCAAACTGTTTGCAGTGAAAATAATAGTTTTAGCGCAAACGCGTTTATTGGGAAAGAATAACGTTTTCTCCACTGTACATGTATGTACAATTAGAAATATTACTTATATACTAGCAAATACTGACTAAAAGCAGGTTGAAAGTAAAGCAGAATGCGGCTTAGTGCGCATTCTGCTTTTTACTTTCAACCTGCTTTAAGTGGTCACTTGCCTTCAAATCTAGAAGCAGGCTATGAGGTAAAGGGTTAACCCTTTCACTCTCAATGACGACTTAAAGCGCGTTTGCAAACAGTTTGGTCCTGATCAGACACCGCGTAACGCGGCGTCTGATCAGGACCCGAACTGTTAGACAGTCTTATCGATATTTATTAAGTCATACAACCTGAAATTTAACTTTGAAACTTTTCTTGCAGACAACAATAATGAAACGGACGACAATAAAACGGTGAAGGGGTAAAATTCACCCGAATTATTTGATCATGAAAGGGTTTACACTTATCATTGCTCATCTCTAAATGATTTAAAGTACGGAGCACAATGCATATTTTTTATAAGGGACAGAAGCGCTCCCTGATATTGGGCGAGACTGTTTGCACATAATGGATATACAGTTAAACTTCGATATCTCGAACTCGCTTAACTCGAATTATCCGACAGTTCAACACATGAACTGAATTTGTTCGTACTCGGATAAGTCGAACATACCCATATTGCAAAGTTAAAACGTTTTAACTTTGAAATACGGGTATGTTCGACTAAACCGACCTCGAGATATCAAAGTTCGACTGTATTTGGACTTATCATGTTTAGTATTAAAAACTAGCACGTTATGATGCGAACTCAAAAGTCTTTCCACAAAAAAGGTTTGTTGAAAAAGATATGAAATGTGTCACAGGTACATTTAAGTTCTCTCTTGTTGATTTGGAATTACTCGCAAGAAACACCGACATCCTCAATATGTGTACAGTCGACGCCACTCCTTAACCCTTTCCCTTATAGAAGCGCCTTTTAGCGCATTCAGTTTATTCCTACGCTGAAGAAAATAGTTCCAATTGAAACAGTCATGAATATGTATCATAAGGAATTTTTTTTTAGGAGATGGTAAGTTAAAGCAGGCTGAAAGTAAAGCAGAATGCGCCTTAAGTGGTCATCTATTTTCAAAACTAGAAACAGGCTATGGGGTAAAGGGTTAAATCACACTCGTAAAGGGTGGATTCGTTTCCTTGACACTTCACATCGTCCATCACGATAGGGAGAGTTCCTAGCCCAAAATAACCATTTGAAATGGCCGACCCACTCCTACAGAAAATAAAAAAGAGTTAAGATATCATATAGCTAGTGCTGACATTTCCAATATTCTTAACCTCAATTCAATCAAAGAATTAAATTAACATGTCCCTGAAACTACATATTTCACACGATCTATCATTTCTAAAATGCAGATTGCTCAACTAAAGACTAAGTTAGTACAGTGGAGAATCTGTTATTCTTTCCCGTTTAAACGCAAACGTACGCAAACGCAAAGCACTAAAACGTAGAAAAGTACAACTTTGTGACAATTCTGATAATTCCTCTTTATCTTGGTGGCAAACAGTTTGGAGCCTGATCAGACGCCGGGTTACCCGGCGTCTGATCTGGCTCCAAACTGTTTGCACGGCAAATAATAGTTTTAGCGTAAACGCGTTTATTGGGAAAGAATAACGTTTTCTCCACTGTTTATGATATCTGAATAACTCAGTTCTCTGATCATATTTTGAAGGGAACTATATACTCTGTGTAAATATATTTAACTACATGTATTAATGAAACTATAAAGCTATCCTTTCTTTCAGTAAATGTTGTTTTCTATTATTACTTTTTAGTTGTCAAAATTTCAAAATTAAGCTAAGCTTTACTAACAAATTTCGATCTGACCTCTGATCTTGCCACACAATACTGACGACTCAAGGGCCCGTTTCATAAAGACTTCGCACGACAAAAACTGTCGTAAGTCAAAACTATAAAATAGATCTAATTTCTGACATCTCTATCTAATTATGGCTTGTGACATCTCGTTAGAAACGTCTTTTCAAGGCGATTCAAAGAAATGTCACAAGATTGTATTAGATGAAAAATAAATAATCATTGGGAAACGTAGGGGTCCGTCTTAGACAACGTCGTACGACGAAAACTGTCACAAGTCAAAACTTTAGATAACATCTAATTTTTCCATCTAATCCTGTCTTGTGACATATCTTTGAAAACATATTTTCAATACAAATTCAAAGAGATGTAACAAGACAGGATTAGATAGAGAAAATATATAATTAAGACCTTTATAATCTGACTTACGACAACATTTGTCGTACGAAGTATTTTGAAACGGGCTCCAGATTTTTACTAAAGAGTAAGTAAATGATTAAAAGCATTCTGTTATTCAGAGCAAAATTGTTTATCAGATATTGGATAATAATTTAAATTTTACCTTGAGTACATGAAAAAGGTCGAAATCCAGTAACACAAATTGTGAAATGAAGAGAAAGCAAGCAATGTTAATTCAACCTGAAATATCAAAGATAGTATACAGTGGAGAATCTGTTATTCTTTCCCGTTTAAACGCAAACGTACGCAAACGAAAAGCGCTAAAACGTAGAAAAGAAAAACTTTTGGACAATTCTGATATTTCATGTTTATCTTGGTGGCAAACAGTTTGGAGCCTGATCAGACGCCGGGTTACCCGGCGTCTGATCTGGCTCCAAACTGTTTGTATTGTAAATTATAGTTTTACCGTAAACGCGTTTATTGGGAAAGAATAACAGATTCTCCACTGTGGTATAACAAGCTCGATTAAGACATTTCGAGAAAGGTGTCGCACGGATTGATTGTCGGGATGACGGAAATGTAATTACGGACTGGGAAAACACTTATTTCCACTCAATTATCGTTGCGACAAAAAACGATATTTACGTGTAACCAAGCATACGGCACGTGACAAACGCATTTGACACACCGTACCAATTATCATCGCATATGGTGCCCCAAGTGCCATTATGTAGTATCTCAACCCGCCCCTTGCTAGGATGACATACCCTCCTTCCACCGCCCTCGCACAGACGGATGTTGTTGAGTGGATCGGTACAGCGTTTACCTCGTGTGCATTCTGGCAGGAGGGGTCCCTGCCATAAAAAGTATCGAATTTAAGCAACATTGTTTACCTAAGTAGAAATTAGCAAACAGTGTAGACCCTGATTAGATGACGCGCTTCGAAGCGTCTTATCAGGATATATTTTGTTTTCTAGGTCATATAAAATATTATGTTGTATGACACGTGTCATTATACATAAGTATAGACAAACAATATATGCGTTGTTCGGAGGGAGTCGTTATACAGAGGGAAACAGGTGTACATTTGAAAACAGCTTGATTCCAGATAAGATACCACGTAACGCGGCGTCTGATCTGGATTCAAGCTGTTTGGCACTCGTCTTTATATTTATTCTATCAAAATGTCCACATACATGAACATTTGACAAAAACAGCCGATGACAAATTTAAGTATATGACATTGCAGCCATGAAAAGGTTGGATAACATGTATTGTTTAGGGAAAAGCGGCAAAAGTCGATGTAAAGAGGGATTCGTTGTTGGAAGGGCCGCTGTAGGGAGGGAACACTGTACCACTCTTGAATACAATAATGAAATCTTCAAGAGCATATTCAAACATCCAACGATAGATATGTTAAAATAAACACATCAGAATAACAACAGCTTTCTCTACAGTATGTAACAAACGCACATAGACACTTCATATCAAGGTGCAATAACTCTTTGCATAACTCTAGCTGATGCTTTTTTAGCTCCCTTGGCACAAAGTGCCAAGGAGAGCTATTTCAATCGTGCTGTGTCCGTCGTCCGTCGTCGTCCGTTCGTTCGTTCGTCCGTCCGTCGTCAACAATTCCTTTAAACGACATCTCCTCCTAAACTACTGGATGGATTTTAACCAAACTTGGCAGGAATGATCCGTGTATAGTCCTCTTTGAAAGTTGTTCAAATATTTTTGGTCCGTTTAATTTCTAGGTCACAGGAGCTAAAGATGGATTTTTTCAATAAAAACTTAAAAAATATTTTTCTCTGAAACCACAGTACCCTGAGCTTATATCGGTTGCACAAAACATCATCTACAAGTCCTCTATCAAGAGTGTTCAAATTATGTCCCAGGGATGAAAGATTGTCCCGGGGGTCACACATTTACAAAGAGTTATATAGTAAAATATTCAAACCTCTTTTTCTCTGAAATTGATTAGCTAGAGCTTTGATATTTGGTATGGTGTAACATCTAGAGGTACTTTACCAATATTGTTCAAATGGTTCCGGTCCGTTGCATATCTAGGTCACAGTAGCTAAAAATAGATTATAAAAAAAACACGCACTTAAACAATCTTCTTCTCTGAAACCACAGTACCCTGAGCTTAGATATTTTGCACAAAGCATCATCTATAGGTCCTCTTTTAAGATCGTTCAATTATGTCCCTGGGGTCAAAAATGGCCCAGCCCCAGGGGCCACAAATTTGCATAGAGTTATATAGTGAAATATTCAAACCTCTTCTTCTCTGAAACTAATATAGATAGAGCTTTGATATTTAGCATGGTGTAACCTCTAGGGGTACTTTACCAATATTGTTCCAATAGTTCCGGTCCGTTGCATATCTAGATCACAGTAGCTAAAATTAGATTTTTTCAATAAAAACTTAAAACATCTTCTTCTCTGAAACCACAGTACCCTGAGCTTAGATATTTTGCACAAAGTTTCATCCACAGGTCCTCTATCAAGATTATTCAAGTTATATCCCTTGGGTCAAAAATGGCCCCGCCCTGGGGGTCACACATTTACATAGAGTTATATTGTGAAATCTTCAAACCTCTTTTTCTCTAAAATTAATATAGCTAGAGCTTTGATATTTGGCATAGTGTAACTTCTAGAGGTACTTTAATAATATTGTCCATATGGTTCCGATCCGTTGCATGCCTAGGTTACAGGAGCAAAACAAATAGATTTTTTTTCAATAAAAACTTAAAAAATCCTCTTCTCTGAAATCACAGTACCCTGAGCTTAGATATTTTGCACAAAACATCATCAGTCCTCTATCAAGATTGTTCCATTTAATTCCCTTGGGTTTAAAAATGACCCCGTCCGTGGGGTCACAAATTTACATAGAGTTATATAGTGAAACCTTTAAACCTCTTCTTCTCTGAAACTAATATGGCTAGAGATTTTATATTTGGCATGTAGTAACTCCTAGAGGTACTTTACCAATATTGTTCAAACGATTCTAGGTCACAGGAGCTAAAAATAGAACTTTTCAATAAAAACTTAAAAAAATCTTCTGAAACCACAGTACCCTGAGTTTAGTTATTTGGCACTCAGCATCATCCAATCAGCAATTGGCACAAAACTATTGTCATAATTTCTCAGCTTTCCATGATATGTTACATTTACATCATTAGTTCCAGGTGAGCGATTTAGGGCCGTATACGGCTCTTGTTTTAATAATTGATGTAAACGCAAGACTGGCAGAGGTCAATGGTCAAGTTTAACTTTGCGTATGTTGTACGCTTTTGTAGTGGTTGTGCGGTGTGTATTTGACATTGTTTGCTTGCTTTATTTTGTTTTTTCGGGTATTACAAGCAGGAGCATACATGATGTGCACCGGTAATGAACCCGGCCGGTCACTTTATCCCGACACAGAGGAACCAATCATAATGCTAACCCGAAATCCTGAAGCGCAAAGGAGCGAAGCCATTACTACAAATTCTTAAATCTTTGGTTTGACCTAGCAGGGGTCTGATCACGCAACATCCCGCATTGCCAGATTGCGCTCTACCACTGAGCCATGCAGCCGCTGATTCAATGTCAATATTGCTAAACTCGAATTCAACATAAAATAGTTATCAATAAAATAATGCATAGGCATGTTTAGCTGAGCATGACCCTGGGGGCAGTACCTGGTCCATAACATACCTAAATCCAAAGCAATAAATTAGGTCCTGAATGTGAAGGTCAGCGGTCTGTGATGCAACATGCAAGACGCATCAAGGATCGTGGGTGAATGAATGTGTCTGCATTAGATTGCCCATCAAAACTTAAAACGCTTCTGTATAATTAAATGCATGGAGGTAAATGTCAGAGGTATTCCCAATTATACTAAAACATGCTGTACTCATTGAGGCGCGTGTACATGTAACGTACCTTCCTTGTACAGTAGAGAATCTGTTATTTTTGCCCAATAAACGCGTTTACGCTAAAACTATTATCTGCAGTGCAAACAGTTTGGAGCCAGATCAGACGCCGGGTAACCCGGCGTCTGATCCGGCTCCAAACTGTTTGCCACCAAGATAAACAATAATTATCAGAATTGTCCAAAAGTTGTTCTTTTCTACGCTTTAGTGCTTTGCGTTTGCGTACGTTTGCGTTTAAACGGGAAAGAATAACAGATTCTCCACTGTAGATGCAGTAACCTTTGAGATGTTAATCTAAACGAAGTTTAACGCAAAATCTTAACACCGTGATAGCTACCCATGACTTAATTGTAACATCCACCATGCAAAGCGCCTACTACAGCATTCCCTCTCTACAACGACACCCAATGGGAGACAAAAATTATGTGCGTTGATCGGAGGAAGTCGTTATAGAGAGGGAAACTGGTTAAATTTCCAAACAGCTTGAATCCAGATCAGACGCCGCGTAACGCGGCGTCTGATCTGGATTCGAGCTGTGTGTCACTCGTCAATACGTATTTTTCCTGTCAAAATGTGCATTATGTAACTTTGATAAAATTAGCAGACGACAATTTTGAGCAGACGATATTACGACAGTAAAGTCGTTAGACATAAGTGTCCTGTTTAGGGAACCGCGTCAAGGGTCGTTGTAAGGAGGGAGTCGTTGTTGGGAGGGCCGTTGTAGAGAGGGAACACTGTACATTTAAATTCTAAATTTTGCTGGTCTAGTATAGTAGAGCTAAATAATAATTTGAAGCATGCATGGAGAGACATTACGTTTTTGACTGCAGGGTTATTATAAGCACTTAATTCAAAACTTTGTAAGTCAAAATATTTTACATTAAATTTTAAAATTAAGAAACAAGGGCCGTATACGGCCCTTAATAGCCTACCTGGAACGTTTGAAATAAATGTAAAATGTCTTGAAAGCTGAGAAATAACAACACAACAATTGCGCCAATCGCTGAGTATATTCCAAGGGCAATGGTTTCAACAATGTTGACAAAGTATATTTAATGTTTAGAAAATATTTTAGTAAAATATGTGCCCCACGAATCTTTCCAATTTGACAAGAAGAATTTTTACGAAGAAGATTTTTTACATTTTTATTGAAATAATATATTTTAGCTCAATGACCTTGATTTAAAGTCCCCTTGTGTTTTCAGACCTTTTCATAATGTCTGAAATAGAATAACGGTTAATAATAATGTTTGAACATTCTAATGGGCCAAACTGATCTATGAAATGATGAAGACGGACCTAAATCACCAAAAAGGGCGATTTAAAATCATAACAAACCGAAAATAGAGCGTCTGCAATAAACCTTACCACACGGCTTAGTATCACGTGATACAGCCGGAGTCAACATCACCGTGTGCAACCGCAATTACCTTCGACGGTCGATCCATCAGTCAGTTAGACTATCACACTTTTTAGTCCGCTCTCTAAGTCGAATATCTTTTATCCGATCTTCCACAAACTTGCTGAAAATGTTCATTGATATAACATCAAGGTTTAGTTTGATTACTACTAAAATCGCATAAGGTGTGTTTGAGTTATTGCCTATTAATTTATAAAAAATGACTGTTTCAGTCATTTTTGCACTCTAAAACAAACAGTTTTTATCGGATATTCACCAAACATGCTGAAATATTTATTCATATACAATTCAGGTCTAGTTTGATTATTACTAAAATCGCATGTGGCATACCTAAGTTTTTGCCCTTTATGTATTAAAAAGTGACTGTTTTCAGCAAGGTGTGCTCTCTAACACAAATACGTTTTATTGGATCTTCACCAAATTTGCTGAAAATATTTATTGATATAATATCACGGTTTAGTATGATTACTACTAAAAGCGCATAAGGTATATCTAAGTTATTCATGACGGTTTCAGTCACTTTTTGCACTCTAACACATACAGTATCGGATATTCATTAAAATTGCTGAAAATGTTTAAGTATATAAAATTTAGGTTTAGTTTGATTATTACAAAAATCGCATGTGGCATATCTGAGTTTTTGCCCTTTATGTATTAAAAAATGACTGTTTCAGCATTTTTCAGCAATAACTCAAACATGCCTTATGCGATTTTGCTAGTTATTGAACCTGACCTAGATTCGATACTAATAAACATTTGTAGCAAGTTTGGTGAAGATCCAAAAAGAAATGTTTGAGTAAGAGAGCGGACAAGGCTGAAACAGTCATTTTCAGCAAGCTCAAGGTATACATTCTCTATAGTTTATTTGACCGTTTACCCACAGTGAAAGATATGTACACGTTGTTATTGAATTTCATAGTGTTTAACCCTGTGCCTACTTTACGGAGTTTACAAACTATTTGAATCTAAAAAGACGCCGCGTAACGTGGCGTCTCACCTGGATCCAAACTATTTGACACTCGTCTTAAGGTTTGTTTAATTAAAACAATGCATAAATCTAAACTGAACACATTTTGCAGACGACAATGTCGAAGCAGACGTCTGTGCAGCAGAATAAGGGTTATCCAGATGTTCCAGCTAAACATGTAAGCGAGAGTAATCTGAACCAATCTAACATGTTCTCACTCATTTCAGCACCGAATGCTATGGTGTTACTACTGATTAAACCGTCTATACGAGACACTTTTAATGAGTATGACACCATTGGGTTTAAAAGCAGAAATAAAGATTGAAGTTTTCGAAATACTTCCGTTATCTGGAGCCCTGTATTTACAGAGTTGTCCTTCTTTCCATTCACAAGGGAGGCTTTTTAATTGGTGCTAGCACAAAAATATTATAAATAAAATTTAAAAAGCGAATTGCTTAGATAAAACCGGTTTTTGTGAAAGAATCACGTCCCACGTAGTTCAAATGGGACCCCAAACAACCGTTTTATGCAGGTTTCTCAAAAGCACAATGCGGCTTTAAGATGGACCGGAACCATTTGAACATAATTGGTAAAGAACCTCTAGAAGTTACACTATACCTAGAATCAAAGCTCTGGCAATATAAGATAAAGGACAAAGATGTTTGAAGTTTCGCTATATCACTCTATGTAAAACTGTGATCGCGGGGACGGTTTTTTTTTAACACGGGACATAATTTCAACAATATTGATAGAGACCTATAGATAAGGATTTGTTCGAAATGTCTAAGCTCAGGGCAATGTGATTTTTGACAAGAAGATTCCTGGATTTTAATTGAAAAAGTCAATTTTTAGCTCCTGTGACCTAGATATGTAGCGCGACCGAAACCATTTCAACAATTTTCGTAGGAGCCCTCTATGAGTGTCAACAGACCAAATATCAAAGCTTTGGCCATCCATTTATTTTAGAAGCGATCGAGATTTAACAGTGTCGACCATCACTTAACAGAGATCAATGGTCTGGACCTCCACCAGTCTACACACTGCTCCTCTCCAGATTTGTGTGAACTCGAAACGTCACATAACACAGCGAACCAATTTTACATCTGCTGACGAAGGGGGTTGATACCTTCGTAGATACCCCCGAAAGTTACATAGATACAAAATCACCGGTATGCACTATATACACAATACTTCTATCGCAGTTTTAGCATAAACAATTTAAAGAGGCTCGCAACCGGATTTAGCATTAAAAATAGTAATTTGTAAATATATGTCAAATGCTTATATAAATGGGTAAGATTTAGTTTTGGATAATAAATTCTGTTAAAAAATGCATTTCAAAAAAAAAAGGAAGAAGCTCTGGTGGGATTCGAACCCGTGACCCTCCATGCGGAGACAAACATGAAAACAAAGGCAAACGCCTTAACCACGCGGCTACTGGGGCTCTCTATCTATATGGTAGCGAATTAACGTACTTCACTGGTAGCGATTGATCTATACGTATTCGGCTCGGGTTTATGTCTGAGCCCGTGTAGAGACGCAACAACAACAACTATACCGGTAGCTAACGCTATAGAAAAACGATGGAAAATATCTACAGAAACTAAGATTCGGTGACAATTCTTGAGACTTTTTTTGGACTGATCATATTTTTTTAATGTCAGAAGCCAAATAATGCCACAAACTTGCTTTTATTTGAGTATTTTATTTTATTTTGACAAGTACACCATCCGGTTGCGAGTCCCTTTAAGAGATGGCTTGCAACTGGTTATCCAAAAATTCAAATAGAACACTTGATTTCAAAATATTTGTTATATTTTCGTTCTAGATGAGTACATATACCAACATTAACATTACCATTAGTCACAACTTAGCGCAAACGCAATGCAATTACATGTAGAAAATAATATATTTAGATTTGCAACCGTTCTCCTTGTCTGCAGACCTCGTGTACGTACCTGCTTATGCAAATAGAACACGTCTTTCGTGCAATCGGATGTTGTTGTTTCGAACCAACCTTCGCTGTTCAGCTTGCAGGTTTTGTTTCCTGAGTTGTACGAGCTGGATACACAAATACTGTAGTATGAGCAAACTACGGCACACGCTATTGGACTGGGAATGTATTTCAGTACTTCAACAATAGTTCCATAACTTTGTTCACATGCAAGAACCTTGTCGAATTTAAGTCCCTGGGCATGAGATGTCAAGTCCATCGCAACACAGACCGCCAAGATCACCCTGTTGTCGAATATTACCAGCATGCTTATCAACGACTAGTCTACACCTGCTTTCGAGTTATGAAGATAGGCAAAAATTCTAACCTGCCCAGTGATCAATTGCCCTTAATTGATTATGAAATATTCATTCGACACCACCCCTTTAGGCGGTGCCAGTCATGTATTGGCTTATACGATTCTTTGTAAAAGAGGTCACGCCAAGATTATTATAGAATGATAATATGAATATAAAACGGGCGCAAGTCACTATATTTCTGAAGGAAAACAAACTGCCATTTCAGGAGAACTAGTTTTAATACAGTCCGAATAAATAGAGGATAATTGTTTTTTTCAGTATAAGATAGAAATTTAATCCATTGAGTGAACACCAGAAGGTTATATTTTCACTCAATGGATTAAATTCGATAGCCGTACACTGTCGGGAATGTTCGATAAATCACGTAAATCGTGTTACATTTTGATCTTATGGGGAGTAAAACTCCCACTTAGTTAAGCGATAAAATACGATTTCCGATTATGCTAGTATAATCGTATCTACTAAAAAGCATCCTGTTGGGTTTAGATTTGGTTTTAAATTACGAGAGATACTCGATACTCTCACCTGCGATTAACGCCGGATCACTATATATACCTAATTGACAACCACTTGACGTATCGCATCTGCCATAGGTGAGTCGTAAGAGCGAATGATTTGTAATGCCGAGGTCCCGGGTTCGAATCCCGTATGAGGTAAATATTTATTTATTTGCATTTTCATATTTTATAAGTAATACATTTTATTTTACACATAAAACGCACGGGTGACACGTTCTTCTAATTGTCAAGTGTCATTCTATGCCAAATAAAACGTTTTCTCACACACGGCCTAACCAGCAACATGTCGAATAGGAAGTCTAACTATATTTTATCATCTAAGGTTAAAGGAATATTTTTTTACGTTTCTGAGATGTTTGCAAAAATAAAGAAAAAGAAAAATAAGAAAGAAAATCGAGAAAAAAGAAAATTATAGAAAAAACGAAAAAAACAGAAACACTACGTGGGGAATAAATAGAAAAAAGGATGATGTACGGGTATCGAACCACTGGCCTTTTACGAAAAGATAATGTATAGTCGCCTTCCTTACCAGTTGAGCTAATAACTTATCGATACTTTTGATAACCTGTCAATGCTTTTTGTTTTTGTTTACCGGTTTTGGTACCAAGTGCGTTCTCGTATAAATTCAACGAAGCGTCCCGAAGATATATTTAGAAATGAAACGAAATGTGTAATTATGCTAATAGAGGTCACCAACGTCAGGTCAATATTGTCGAACAATATGACAGAAAGTGTCATCGAGTTATACAGTACGGTATTGTCCGATTTTTCTGAACTGCCAGAGTTATTCTTAGAAGAGAATAGTTCATAAAGGTAAATAGATTATATGGTTACATCGGATCTATATAGTCGTACACTTTCAAACTTGAGATACAGTGGAGAATCTGTTATTCTTTCCCGTTTAAACGCAAACGTACACAAACGCAAAGCGCTAAAACGTAGAAAAGAACAACTTTTGGACAATTCTGATATTTCACGTTTATCTTGGTGGCAAACAGTTTGGAGCTTGATCAGACGCCGGGTTACCCGGCGTCTGATCTGGCTCCAAACTGTTTGCACTGCAAATAATAGTTTTAGCGTAAACGCGTTTATTGGGAAAGAATAACAGATTCTCCACTGTAAGCCTGATCATCGTGCAGTACGAGACAGCTGCGCTATTTTTACTGATATGTTATTCATTCTCAATAAACGTGTTCATGCTAAAACTATTATGTCCTATGCCAGATCAGGCTCCAACCTGTTTGCCACCCAGATTAAAAAGTTAAAGTTAATGTTCTACAGTTAGTGCACTGTGTTTTTTGGGGAAATAATAATGTCTTCGCTACTGTACATTACACACAATATATACAGCTTTCCGTATCCCTGGCTGACTGTACGGAAATCAACGAGTACAGTGATCATCCCTTTTAAAATTTTTTTAGAATGTTCCAATCTAAATATAAGTCTGACAGTTCAGAAGAAAACACTTATAACAGAATTAATAGTGTATGTGACAGAAAATCGGACATTTTGACATTCTACACTCTGCTTTTGAATTTTAAGATTACCAACAATTTTGATCCAGATAAAACACCTAGTCACTTGGCGTCACATCTGAATAAAAAATTGTATGAACCTCTGATGTTGTCAACTGAACGATTATGTAGATACGCTCCTTTCTAAAATCGTTGTAGACAGCAACTGTTCACATTTATAGAATCAAACCCGTGTGGCATTTGAACCCTTTCAGGATCAAAATTATTGTGGGATTTTACCCATTTACTGTTTCCTTGTCGTCTGCTTAAATATTGTTGTCTGCAATATCGTTTCAACGGAAGACATTTCAAAACGAATGTCAAATAGTTTGGATCCTAATCAGACGCTGCGTTACGCGGCGTCTGATCAGAATCTTAACTGTTTGCAAACGCGCTTTTTGGCGTCATTAAGAGTGAAAGGGTTAAGTATAAATGTTTTAGGTGTGAAAGGGTAGAGAATATGGTGAAATGGTTGAATGGCTTTTCTGGGTGACTCGGTAGCTCAGTCGTTAGAGCGTTGGCATGGTAAGCCAAAGGTCCTGGGTTCGAGTCCCAGTTGGGTCACAACTTTTTCACCATGTTACATTTGGCGCCCAACGTAAATAACCCGTAGAATAATATGTAACTCGTGCAGTGTACATAAATAATAATAAGAAACTCGTGGAGTGTTCTTTAATAAGAATTCGGGACGAATTCTTGTGTAGAGGGTGTGTGTGTAGCCGGGTAGAGAATATGGTGAAATGGTTGATTGGCTTTTCTGGGTGACTCGGTAGCTCAGTGGTTAGAGCGTTGGCATGGTAAGCCATAGGTCCTGGGTTCGAGTCCCAGTTAGGTCACATCGTTTTCACCATGTTACATTTGGCGCCTTACGTAAATAACCCGTAGAATAATATGTAACTCGTGGAGTGTACAGAAATAATAATAAGAAACTCGTGGAGTGTTCTTTAATAAGAATTCGGGACGAATTCTTGTGTAAAGGGGGTGTGTGTAGCCGGGTAGAGAATATGGTGAAATGGTTGATTGGCTTTTCTGGGTGGCTCGGTAGCTCAGTGGTTAGAGCGTTGGCATGGTAAGCCAGAGGTCCTGGGTTCGAGTCCCAGTTGGGTCACAACTGTTTCACCATGTTACAAAAGGACTGTTACATGAAGACTCCTATACAGAATACGGGCAAATATTATAATTATAATGAAACATTCCACTGAGCTGCTTGATAAGTTAGGAATTATTGCTTATAACATATCTCTAATATTTCCTGAGGATTTGTTTTACTAAACACAGATGTTTTCTGTTCGGTATCTTCGAAGTTTACCCCTTGCATTGGAAAATTAATCGGTAGGTTTTTTACCCCTTCAAAATCATATTGTCGACTATTCCCATATTGCTATCTGCAACATCGTTTCTAACTTAGTTTAAGGCAGAATGTTGATACGAGTGTCATACAGTTTGGATCCTGAACAGAAGCCGCGTTACGCAGAATCTGATAAGGATAAACAAATATCGCAAAGGCGTTTATTGATGCCGTGGACAGTGAAAGGGTAAGTACAGTGGATAATCTGTTATTCTGACGTCATTGGTGACGTCATACAGTGGAGAATCTGATATTCTTTCCCGTTTAAACGCAAACGTACACAAACGCAAAACACTAAAACGTAGAAAAGTACAACTTTTTGACAATTCTGATAATTCATCTTTATCTTGATGGCAAACAGTTTGGAGCCTGATCAGACGCCGGGTTACCCGGCGTCTGATCTGGCTCCAAACTGTTTGCACTGCAAATAATAGTTTTAGCGTAAACGCGTTTATTGGGAAAGAATAACAGATTCTCCACTGTAAGTTTATGAGTATTCAGTGAAAGCATGTTAAAGTGACAGGGCTTGATGACGATGACAAAACCATTGATAAGTTCAGTAAAGAAGCCGATAGCCGTCGATGGCCATCGGTTGCGAGTTGGCTACCGGTCTGAAATACAGCGGGGCAAACGTAATTCTTTAGTTCAAACGCAAACGCATTGCAAATAAATATAGAAAATGACAACATTCTGACAACTCAGACTACCAGTTTTTATCTGAGTGGCAAACAGTTTGGAGCCTGATCAGACCCCTTGTTACCCGGCGTCTGATCTGGCTCCAAACTGTTTGCAGTGAAAAACAATAGTTTAAGCGTTACTGGGGGTTATTTGGAAAGAAAACGTTTTCTCTACTGTTATCTGCACGCAGCACACGGGGCACAAACTGCTAACCTAAACAGCAAACAATGGTTAGTGAACACGCTACATGTATCTACTCCGAACTTTACAACAGGTATTGTTGGTCGGCAATTGTTTTCAAAATATCTGACATATTTTTTAATGACAGGAGCCTAAAAAATTCGGCAAACAGTATGAATCCAGATTAGATATTGCGTGTAAAGGCATGCATCTGCTCTGGATCGAAACTGTTTGCAAAACCAGTTACGTTGCGACCGGCAGGCAATAGGTTAATTCTCAGTGTTTTTATACTTTCTGGTCCTTTGGAATCATTGATTTCAGCGCATTTACAGTTGAAAGTTGAATTCCGCTTAAGCTGGTGCTAGGGGAGCGTGGACACTGTTGCATATTTCAGTATTGCTCATGAACAGGCTCAAATAAACCGAGTCTGCATTTTTCAGTATTTGCTTTGTTTTCTGTGCCCCTTATTCAGATTTACGCATATTGCAACAGCCGACGCAAGACTACCATTTATCCAGATTTGTTCAGAAATCTTCGGATTTTTATTCTTGCGAATGGTAGCTAAAAGCAGTCTGAAAGTAAAGAAGAATGCAGCTTAAGGTACAGTGGAGAAAACGTTATTCTTTCCCAATAAACGCGTTTACGCTAAAACTAATATTTGCAGTGCAAACAGTTTGGAGCCAGATCAGACGCCGGGTAACCCGGCGTCTGATCAGGCTCCAAACTGTTTGCCACCAAGATAAAGATGAATTATCAGAATTGTTAAAAAGTTGTACTTTTCTACGTTTTAGTGTTTTGCTTTTGCGTACGTTTGCGTTTAAACGGGAAAGAATAACAGATTCTCCACTGTACCTTCTATTTCAAACTAGAAGCAAGATATGAGATGCTTGGTTAACACATTACTCAATGGCCTGTTTCTAGTATCGAAAACAAGTGACAGCTTAAAACAGGTTGAAAGTAAGTCAGAATGTGCCTTAAGTAATCCTGCTTGAAAAATATAAAAAGTGAATTACAGCGCTTTCTCTCTACAACGACACCAGCTGGGATACACGATTTGTGTGCGTTGTTCGGAGGGAGTCGTTATAGGGAAGGAAACTGGTTTCCATTTGCAACTGCTTGAATCCAGATCAGACGCGGCGTCTGATCTGGATTCAAGCTGTTTGTCATTCGTCATTAAGGTTTTTTTCTGTCAAAAAGTCATTTATGTACGAGAAAAACAGCAGACGACAATGCAGCCGTGAATAGGTTGGACATAATTGCATTGTTTAAGGAACAACGAAAATAATGTTGTAAGGAGAGAACCGTTGTTCGGAGGGCCGTTGTAAAGAGGGAACAATGTAGTAGGATTTTTCAAGGTCAACTTATGGGAGTCCTGCCGACGCTTGTTCGACATACGTTAGTGATCATCGAAGTGTTCACAGACATATGAAACAAACAAAAGAAAGTTACTGAAATTAAAAAAGACCGATATACTCGTAGTATAGCAAACCATAGCACATTTTTGTTTGAACAACCATTAATAGGTTTACCAGGCAGCTGTCAACTTAAATTCGGTCTCAATTAGACAGCCGTCTGTCTTCTAAAGATACAGTTTACGTGTGACAATGTTTTGTCTTATTGTTTGACATTTATTGTTTAAAATACTGACATGTCAACGATTCCGTAATTTTACATAAATCTTTAATGTTTCGAGTTCGTCTCATTATGTATAGGATATAAGACGATAACGATCCAGTATGTAAAATATTGTACTGTGTGAGGCGCGTAGCGCCGAACACTGTACAATATTTTACATACTGGATCGTTTGAGGCTTATATCTTACTTAAAATACGTTTCTGAAAACATCAAATATTTCAATGAAAGCCATACGTTTATATATTCAAACCTATATGTGATAGTTTAATATTTTCTTATTAAAATAAAATAAAATTCATAAGTTTAAAATATAAGCCTATTGGCCCCTTATCCTTTACACGGGTGATCAGCCCTGTGGTGTACGAGGACCTTGATTTGCACGTGCATTTCGCCTCGGTAATATTGTATTGCCGCGTGTTGTGCACTCATTACCAATAAAAATGTCGGAACGTGTAGACGAGGTATTCACATTTTCTGGATATTAACATAGTGGACAAGTTTACAGTGAATTGGATATTATTGAATCGGAAATAAGCATATCCACATAGGGAACCCCAATTTATGCTTCTCAAACTGTGTAGACCCTACACAGTCGCACGGTTTGTCAGAATCGTAACCCTTTTCAGGCTCAAATACCGTCTACTTTAAAAAATGGCATCTGCTTAGATATTCACCTTTTGATAAGTTCTTAAACAAAAGAAACAGAGGTCCTTCTAGACAGACCCTTTATTTTGCAATTTGTACCATTTCACGTTCATAACTTTGATTTTTGGTTTTTATGTTAGTGGTGAAAGCAACCTTGGTTGGCCATTCGAAATAACAAATGATAAACATTCACGCAAGTATACGCCCTATTTAATTTGTTTTAAAGAAACAGCAGAAAAGTGTTGAACAGCATGTTCTTGTCAGATGTAGTTGCTTCTGATGAGAAGCTAAACTGTTAATAAATGCCTGTTGTAGTCGATTCTAGTAGAATAAGGGTTTCGACCGTTGTCAGGGTCACACGTGGGACAAATGTCCAATTTGATAATAGTGTAGATCATGCTTAAATGCCGCTCGGGAAAGTTTAAGTGCTTGTTCTTTTCTTGGTCTGCACTGTTGGCAATGTGATCAGCAAATGTTGTTCATATGAATATCCCCGTTAGCCGGGACAAAGATTTGCAATGTTGAACGTTTGTTTTTCTGTTGAATGACAAGTACAAAATATAATGTAGTTTGCTCCTATTCGCAATGTATGTTAACAGTGTCGAGCAATTCGAATACTTTATCGTCTCTAGTCCAAATAATTAGGATACGTGATAAATCTATCGTCCAAATTCACTTGCTAAAATCCCATAGTAAATGCAAAACAGTCAAAACTTGCGAAACTTGCTACTGAAAAATGATGTAAAAACGATAAACCCTGGTTTCGCTAAAAATGTTAAAAAAAAACCACTATGACGAACGTGAAAGGATAACGTTCCGGGGTCTTTCTAGAAAAACGTTGTCGTCTTAGGCTCTGAAATTGAGTTTGGTACACACTGCCACATACATGTATTGTATAATATAATACTGCTTAAAAATGTTGAAGATGCTTGTAAGTGTCTTGAACAGTCATCGTGTCTTTGAAGCAGTATTTGGTCTTGATCTACTCTGTTTGCAACGCAATACATATAACTCTGGTTCTGTCATGACACTGTTAAAGTACAGTAAACCCTCTCTATTACGACCACTAAAATAAATAGGACTAACTGATTGTATAACAGTCAGTTGACAGCTTAAAGCAAGATGAGAGTAAAATAGAAAGCTCCTATAGGAGCTTTTAGTTTTAATGTTACTTTACTTTAAGCAGTCACCTGTCTTATACTTAAAACGTACAGTGGAGAATACGTTATTCTTTTTTAAATACACGCGTTTACGCTGAAACTATTATTTCCAATTCCAGAACCAGGCCAGATTCCGGGTTTTCCGGCGTCTGACTTGGCTCAGATTTAAATAAGTAGTCAGAATTGTCAACAAGCTGTCATTTTCTCCATTTTAACGCAATGCGTTGGCGTTTCATTTACGTTTAAACGAAAAAGAATAAGATCTTCTCCAATATACAGTGGAGAAAAGTTTTCTCAGAAAACGTTAATCTTTCCCGTTTAATGCAAACGAAACGCAAACAGAAATCGCTCAAATGTAGGAAAATACCATTTTCTGACATTTTTAATTATTGTTTTTTAATCTGAGTGGCAAACAGTTAAGGGCCTGATCAGACGCCGGGTTACCCGGCGTCTGATCAGGCTTCAAACTGTTTGCAAGGAAATAATAGTTTTAGCGTAAACGCGTTTATTGGCAAAGAGTAACGTTAAAAAATATCCACTGTAGTTCACACACAATTTATTGGTCGAAATAGAGAGGTTTTACTTTATTTTTGTGTGTCTCACAAGCCAATACAATATTAGTGTGTAGTACAATATTAGCTTGCTTACCGTACCGTATTTATGCACGTGCAGTCCAATATTAGTAATATTGGACTGCTCGTGCACAAATACGGTACGGTGAGCGGGAATACACTATTGATACCCGTCCAGTATTGAAAACGACAGTACTGCGAGGACAATAGAATGACGTCATCATCGTATTTTAAGAATTCATATTAAATTAAGACTGTTTAACTTTTCTCCCACGTTTTAACCTTTTAATTTGTCTATCTATTTAAGAAATAAATTCTTCTATCTTATAGATGGAAGAATGCAGTCGTTAAAAAATAAAATAAACAGATACACATTAACAGTTGACAGTGCGATACAGAGTGATGTATTCAAATCGAGACGTTTAGCCGGAAATAGCCGATCTGACGAGCGCCTTGGTTGTTTCCAGCCAAAATGTTGAGAGCTGAATGCAACACACTGTAGCACTGTCCACTGGTGATGTGTTTAATTTATGCCTTAAATACAAATAGTTGTTTAAATCATTTTATATCCAAAATTGATAAGTAATTTGAAGCAGAACATTATTTTGTGTATACCACAAAGAATAACGCAGCACTTGTACATGTACGTAAATGACGTCACGCTAAATAGACAGTGACGTCAGAGTAAAGGACAAAGCGGCTGATACAAGGTGGCTGATACAGACTCTTGTATTTTACTGTGCAGATACACACGGAAACGCTCGATATCATACGAAGGCATATAATAAAAAAGAATATTTACTCTCAAACGTTTATAAATACACAAAATCATGATACAACAGACATACAACATTTCTCAGAAGAAATAGAAGACTTAATTATTTAAAATGATAGTGACGCGTTAATTGTAGAGGAAGATTTGAATACAGTTAAAGATATCATAATGATAAAATGAACGGAAATCCTGATACAGTGGAGAATCTGTTATACTTTTTGACATTTCTGATAATTCATGTTTATCTTGGTGGCAAACAGTTTGGAGCCTGATCAGACGCCGGGTTACCCGGCGTCTGATCTGGCTCCAAACTGTTTGCACTGCAAATAATAGTTTTAGCGTAAACGCGTTTATTGGGAAAGAATAACGTTTTCTCCACTGTAGCAATAAAAAAAATAGAGACACACTAAATAAAATAATACAAAATTACGATGTAAATGATAGATGGAGAATGAGAACATTATACCTGGCACTCTAACAATAAACCAACGCCATTTTGTAGGTTAGACATTTTCCTTGTGTCAAACAATATTGTAAATTCAATAACGCATGTAAAGTTACAACTGGTTGACGATCACATCATTCATTAGTATATTTTAAACAGGGAATAATCTATCATCAACATCGAAGATCAGTGTAATTTAAATTAAAAAATAGTGTTATCCTGGAAAAAGGCAACCAGGATAAGAAAAAAACCCAATCAATTCAAGATATTGCAGACATTAATATAGAGGGAACCCTCGTACGGTGTGGGAATTAATAAAATAAGTTATAAGAAATGCAACTGTTATGTACGATCGTACACTCCAATGAAAAAAACCCGGTAAAATCTGCTATGGTGTAAATAAAGGTAAAGGTATGGGTTTATCAAGTCTGAAATTTATGTGTCATATTCTACCGACTTTTACAATTACCTCCCTGTTCATCGAGTCACAAGTCGGCCATTTACATACGGCGCTACTAGCAGCCATGACACATTGACTTATTTCCCTCTCAGGTACCCATTTAAATCACCTGGGTAAAGTGGTGCAATGTAGGGTTATTGTTTTGCTCAGAACAATTTCAGTGATCCTGACAGGGTTCGAATCAGGAACCTCTCGCTTCCTAGTCGAGCGTCCTACTACTGGACCACCGACACCCACGAGCACTTAAAAAAATCCGGGGAAATGGCAATCCGGGAAAATGGATGTCTACTTTGTAGAATGGATGCTTTCTGTGATGTCTTTCAAATACACTGAGTTTGTTCAGTTATCTCTAGATCTTACAGTCAAACCTGTATTACTCGACCTTTGAAAAAAGGTAGTTTGTTCATTTTAAAGACAGAATATATAGGAACTTTCTGCATTAGTTTTGTTTCGTCACCTATCGTATAGACTATACGCAAACCCACTTTTAACCAATTCCCCCATAGGAGCGCCTTTTAGCATATTCAGTTTATTACTGCGCTAAAAAGAATAGTTCTAATTTATACATTCATAAAATGTATTATACCGAATATTTTCTTTATTCTAGATGACGATAGCTGAAAGCAGGGTGAACGTAAAGCAGAATGCGCCTTAAGGCGCATTCTGCTTTACGTTCAACCTGCTTTAAGTAGTCCCCTTTTTTCAAAATTAGAAACAGGCAAACATCAGTTACGTCGCGATTAGCATGTTTAGGTTAATACAAATTGCGATACTTGAATGCGACGACGCATACTTAATTCCTTTTGTTTCTCATCGGAGTAGTCAGAAACGTACGAAACAAACAGAAAATACCCGATAGTGACTGAAATTAACAACGGACCGATATATTTTAGCAAACCATATAAAAAATTTGCTTGAGAAAACGGTAATACTCATAGGTTTACCACGGAGCAGCTTAAACGAGCTGTCCACATCAGTTTGTTCTACATTAACCCTTTCAATCCTTAATTTCTTACTGTGTAATTATAACCCTTTTGCACCCTTCTAGTACTGGTATTCTGAACCAGTCTTTTGTTACATTTTTGGTATGACAACAAAATCAATTAAAATATCAAACAGTGATAAACCCTGAACAGAGGGCTCCTGTATATGTCATCAGTTATCTCTACAAGGGGCTGTAGGGTGGAAAGGGTTAAGTGGCCTTCTATCTTAAAGTCATTTTTTGGATACAGTTTAAGTGTGACAACGTCGTATTGTTTGACATTTATTGTTTTGAATTCCCTCATGTCTAAAAGATTCATGAATATTACATACTTTGTCAATTTTTTCTGTTCGTCTCATCAAGGATCCGTATTGACTGTTAAACCCGTTTCCCCATATTTAAGCCTCTTATTTATTTCTCCATTTAAGAAAGTAGTTCCACTATATACATTAAAGAATATTCACCATAAGAAATATGTCCTACATCTCAGTAGATGGTAACTTAAAGACATTACCCCATCCCTTTCATTGGTCCCCCATTGTTCTCCATATGCTTGAAATTAACTGAAAATCAGGAGAAACGTGTGCGTAGCCAATGTCACCTATATGAAGTTGTCTAGAGAGACCATGAAATACTCACACTCAAGTTTGTTTTCATTTTTGCAATTGGTTTTACTAACCAAACTATCAAATAAAAGGTACGGGCTTCAATTATTTAGTGCCTAGACATCTGTACAATTTAAACAATGCTGCATGCTTTAACTCAAACTTTCTACTGGACTAAGTGTAATCATCCAAGCTAGGTAAAAAATGTACAGTCGAACTTCGATACCTCGAACTCGGTTAAATCGAACATACCCGTATTTCTAAGTTAAAATATGGCTTAGCCACTTTTAAACTTTGAAATATCGGTATATTCGACTTAATCGAGCATAAAATAATGCAGTTCATGTGTCGAACTATTGGATAGTTCGAGTTAAGCGAGTTTGAGATATCGAAGTTCGACTGTATTTAAAGCAAGCTGTAAGTCGCCTTCAGTTTGACTTTATTGTTCATACCTGATCAGGAATTTCATTTTTTCGACTTAAGGGAGATCGATTTATCGCATTTCAACTTATGAAATACTGGTACGATCGATTTAAGCGCGTTCGAAGTATCGAGTTTCGACTGTAATATTATTCTTCACTGAAGTTGCTATAATTATGATTCACCTGAGTTAAAGTAGGAAGGGACTGGTGTGTTTAACCCATTACCCCTTAAATACGCCTTTTTGCGCCTTTAATTTATTCCTCCCATGAAGAAAATAGTTCCAATTTATAAAGTCATAAGTATATATCATAAGAAATAATTGCTATACTCTAGCAGATGATAGCTTAAAACAGGTTGAAAGTAAAGCAGAATGCGCCTTAAGACACATTCTGAATTACTTTTAACCCGCCTTAATAGTGCGCTCACATTTGCTCTACGGCGGCCGTACGGCGGCCGCAGAGACGTGATATCGAAGGAATCTTACGGCGGCCGTAGAGATTCTACGGCGGCCGTACGGCCGCCGTGCGGCCGCGGCGGCCGCCGCACGGCGTATCCCAATATCTTACAGGCCGTAGAGGTCGCCGTAGAATTATAACGCGGAGTTATAACATTTTTTCATTTCTACGGCGGCCGTAGAAACACACGCTGCAGAGTGGTTCTACGGCTGCCGCACGGCAGCCGTACGGTCGCCGTACGGCCAGCGTGCGGCCGCCGGTAGCTCAATGGTCAAATTCCCTATTGAGCATTTGTACTTTTGATCATATATGTAAAACATGAATATTATCTAAAAATGGATTTAGATGTTCTTAAATGCTGTCCAAATGTGTCCTTTGAGTTCATGGTGTTGCTGGACTGATATAATTTGTGTTAACATGTAGCAAAACCAAGTTGTGTAGCAGGAGCAGCATTTTGGTTGCAAGGTATCTGGTGGGACTTCCACGGCGGCCGTACGGTCGCCGTGCGGTCACCGTACGGCAGCCACACGGCGACCGTACGTTGGCCAAGATTTATTAACCCCACCAAAATAAAATCTCGCCGCGCGGCAGCCGCAGCAAATGTGAGCGCAACACACGGCGGCCGTAGGAATTCTGCGGCGGCCGAGGAATTGCTGCTCGCCGTAGAAATGATAAGCCGTGCGGCCGCCGTACGGCAGCCGCAGCAAATGTGAGCGAGACATAAGTGGTCAACTATTTTCAATACTAGAACGAGGCTATGGGGTAAAGGGTTAAACCTGACATTGGCAGTTTTAAAAAGGACTCGTCCATTTTAGACAAGTTTAATGACTAGGTCCTTTAAGGTTGGTCTACACTGTTTGCAGAAATGTATAAAATTAGACCAAGCTCTGCAATGGTCATTATTGGTTGCGTCGTTAAACTAAATACAGAGCTTCCTCTCTATAACATCACCCAATGGGAGACAGAGAGTGTGTGCGTTGTTCGGAGGGAGCTGTTATAGGGAGGGAATTTGACTTACGTTGGCAAACAGCTTGATTTCAGATCAGACGCCGCGTTTGTCCCTCGTCATTATATGTGTTCTGCCAAAATGTCCACTGATATGCAATTTGGAGAAAAACAGATAACGACAATTTTAAGCAGACGATAATGCAGCAGTGAAAGCGTTAGAGATACAAAATGTATTTGCTTTGTTTGGGGAACAGCGGCAAGCATTTTTGTAAGGATTGAATCGTTGTTCGGAGGGCCGTTGTATGAAGGGAGCACTATAATGGTGTGTTTATCAAACGTTCTTAGAAAGTGTTCCATTCGGTAATATTCTTTGTATGAATAGTTTACAGTGGTCCCTCTCTACAACGGCCCTCCCAACAACGACTCCCTCCTTACAACCACCATTGTCGCTGGTTCCCTAAACAAGACAATTATGTCTTACGCCTTTACTGCTGAAATATCGTCTGCTAAAAATTGTCGTTTGCTGTTTTTCTCAAAATTACGTAATGGACATTTTGACAAAATAAACGTAATGACGAGTAACAAACAGCTTGAATCCAGATCAGACGCCGCGTGACGCGGCGTCTGAACTGGATTCAAGCTGTTTGCAAATGTAAGCCAATTTCCCTCCCTATAACAACTCCCTCCGAACAACGCACAACAATTATGTATCCCAATGGGTGTCGTTTTGGAGAGGGAACGCTGTAATTTCAAATAGCTTTTATCCACAATGTTTGACCTTCATTTTGATATGTTTCAAGTAAGCATACGTTTGTTTTAAATGTGAGAAAAAATATCAATATTGATGACGTCCGTGAATGAATGGGTTAGATAAAATAAGAAATATAAAAAACCCGAATGAAGACATCAAATTTTAATATTAAATTATAAATATTATTTGCAGATTGTTGTTTTGTGTAAGCACATTGACATTGTGTAATCATTCAACTAAAACATGTGTACGTAAGGCGGGAGCTTATCTAATTCCAAATGCTTGATTTATCAAAAGTATGACTACTGCTGATCTTGCATCCGGACAAGGGTTTCTCATGGGTTTTTTTCCCCAAGCTTTTGAAAGAACAAAAAACAGTAGCCGGTTTCACAATACAATAGCTCTCTTATCTAGGTCTAGACTACAGTGCTCCCTCTCTACAACGATACCCAATGGGAGACACATATTGTGTGTGTTGTTCGGAGGGAGTTGTTATAGGGAGGGAAAATTAAGACTTTGCCTACTTTTGCAAACAGCTTGAATCCAGATCAGACGCCGCGTAACGCGGGGTTTGATCTGGATTCAAGCTGTTTGTCACTCGTTAGTATATTTATTATATCACAATATCCACTTATATGTAAATTTGAGGAAAACAGCAGACGACAATTTAAGTAGACGATATTGCAACCGTGAAAGAGTTAGACATATTTGTCTTCTTTGGGGGACAGCGGCAAACATCGTTGTAAGGAGGGAGCCGTTGTAAGGATAACACCGTTGTTGGGAGGGCCGTTGCAGGGAGGGAGCGATGTATTTGCGTATACTGGATATACATTGTATATGGACCTAGTGTAAGGTATACAAGCGGACAATTAATGATGTGAACACAATAGTCAGTCCACAATAAAAGTATTGTTGAAACAATATTTAATCTGCTACAGAGGTTTGTTGATTGAGATGGAATTCCATTTACTCGCAAGTAACTCCGACATCCTCACTGTGCTCACAGCCGTGCTTACCCAATGCTTGTATTGTACACTCGTACAATGTGGCTTCGTTTCCCTCACACTTCACGTCGTTCATCAAGATAGGGCCAGTTCCGTACCCAAAGTAAGCTTCTGACATTGCCGTTCCACTCCTACAGAAACAAATCAAGTAAGATATATCAAATAACTAGTGGTCATATTAACAGTCGGAATTTAAATCCAGTCCCAGAATTAATTGATATATTTAACCCATTTACCAAAAGCCTTATTGTAGTTTTGAAAATAGTGAAATGACACTTAAAACAGGTTGAAAGTAAAACGAAAAACGCCTGTGTGCACATTCTGCTTTACGTTCAGTCTGTCCTTAGCTTCCATCTGCTAAAATATAAGAAAATAAATTTTATCATGCATATCGATTACTGTTTAAATTAGAACTACAGTGCTCCCTCTCTACAACGACATCCAATGGGAGACACATATTGGGTGTGTTGTTCGGAGGAAGTCGTTATAGAGAGGGACAATTAAGATTTGGCTTACATTTGCAAACAGCTTGAATCAAGATCAGACGCAGCGTAATGCGGCGTCTGATCAGGATTCAAGCTGTTTGTCACTAGTCAATATAAGTATGTATTCTATCAAAATCTCCAATTATATGTAACTGTGAGAGAAAACAGCAGACGACAATCTTAAGCAGACGATATTGCAGCAGTAAAAGAGTTAGACTTAATTATCCCATTAAGGGAATTACGGCGAGTGTCGTTGTAAGGAGGAGTCGTTGTTGGGAGGGCCGTTGTAGAGAGGAAGCGCTGTACTTTCCTAAGGGGGGGGGGGGAATAAATTAAAGGCGTAAAAGGGCGTATTTATGGGTTAAAGGGTTAACATAGCAGCCCTGTAAATAATTATTTTACAAAATTATAATCACCCAATTCATCATTTCCAAAATAGTAGAGGACATTTAAAAAATGTGGGGGAAAATGCACAGAAATGACATTTGTGTTTTCATATGCTACAGCATGTACCGAATAACAGAAAAAAATCTAGGAAAATCAATCGATGCGAAATAAGATTTTTTGGGGGTAAAATGATTGAAATGATAAATGAGAATCAGAATTTTTGGAATTTTCATACTGTGGCCTTTAGTATTAACATAAAAGCTCCAAATCTACAAATTAGACTAACAGTTATATCCACTGTGGAATAAAACTAATTAGGATAAATAAAAATTTCAAAAAATGGTTCTTTTTGGGTGAAAATCATGAAATTATTAAACAAAATCCCAATTTTTTTAGATTTTAGCAGACAGTACCTGGTGTCAGAAATCCAAATAAAGAAAAACATGCACAGAAATGTTTTCTGTGTTTTCATATGATACAGCATGAACCAAATAACATAAGAAAAATCTAGGAAAATCAAACTATGCGAAATATGTTTTTTGTTTGTTAAAACTGTTGAAATAATAAATGAAAAGTACTGTGATCTTGGTTATAAATACAAAAGTTCCATATCTACAGGCTATATACTTAAACATCTTTATTGTGAAATAGTACTATTAAGGATAAATAAAACATTAAAAATGATTTTTGGGGTAAATTGGTTGAAAAAATAAATGAAAATGCAAATTGTCGGGATTTCCCTACTGTGAAAGTGGATATCAATATATATACACCTAAACTACAGGTTAAACAAATATTTATTTCCACTGTGTAATTTTACTAGTTTGGATAAATAAAACATAAAAAAAACCTGACTTTTAGGTTAAATTGTAAAAATATTAAACCAAATTCACCAATTTTAGGGATTTTAGTAGACACTCCCTGTCAACAAAATAAAAATTAATTAATGTGTTATCATATGCTTTGATATGTTCAAAATAACAGAAAAATAATCTAGGAAAATCAAACAATACCAAATATGTTTTTTTTAGGTAAAATGGTTAAATAATAAAATGTAAATGCGATTTTTTTGGATTTTACTACTGTGATCCTGGATTTCAAAATAAGAGCTCCAAATTTACAGGTTAGACAAATATTCAATTGCGCTGGGGAATGGTACTTATAAAGATGAACAAACTTTCAAAATCTGATTTTTTCAGTAAAATTGTTAGAATAATAAACAAAAACACTAATTTGCGAGATTTAAGTAGAGCGCTCCTGGCCTCAATAATGCAAATAAAGCCTTAAGCAAATAAATGGAAAAGTGTTTTCATGTGTTTTAATTTGTTTAATCATGTATCAAATAACACAAAAACAAAGTAAAAATCCAACAACGCCAAACATGACATTTTAGTGTACACTGGTTCAAATATTAAGTTTAAACGTGATTTTTTAGGATTTCCACAACATGGCCTTAGATTAAATGTAAAAGCTTCAAATGTACAGGTAATACACCTATTACTTTATATTCTAGGCTATAATCACTCTGATTGGGGACCTCACTATTTGCAAATTATATATATTCTCGTTTCGCATACAACTAAGGTTAAGTAACAACCTATATTCATATCGCTTAGGGTTAAAAAACAATATTTTGACAATTATATCAGTCTATAGATAAGCGGCTGCATTGAAAATGACGTTTGTCGAATCAGAGTCTGCACTGATAGAAGACAAAAATCTAAGCACTACAAATGAAATTTCATTGTTGAATACATGTGCCAGATAAGAGCCGTATGATAGTAAGTCTTGCTTTAAGAAGTATCCTGCCTGGAACACGGTCACTGTTATAGGTGATTTGGACTTTAGGCTATGGAGATGATAAGTGGTGCAGAACAAGAGTAATGATTAAAAGCAGCTACCTGTTGTTAGAGATATACATGCCAGTCTGGCCAGTGACACAAAATCAGCCTAAGAAACATCACTGAATTGCATTTGTTTTGATTTGTTATCGCATTTTAACCTATTGGCTATGCTTTTCGTCGTCCACTGTTATTGACTTGGTGATATATACACTATCATTTATTTCATATCTATATACCAAGTAATGTTAGATCAAATAAGTACAATGTATGTCCTATGTTCGTATACCATTATTTGCAGATATTTCCTTCATTTGTCAGATTCCAATATCACTGATCAAAGTACATGATAGGACATGGATATTTGCTTCCAACCAACATCAGAATTAACCAGTTTTGTGCAAAAAATCCAGCAATGCAGAAAGTTGTTCGTTCGTTCATTTATGTTTCTGTTTTGTTTCTTTCGGGTGTATTTTTCCAAAACACTATATATTTTTGAGATTATTATGTGTGATTTTAAATAAGTTTAAGGTACATGTCTTATTTAAAAGGACTGTGTTAAGCCTATGGATTTGGGGTTTTTAACTATTATATTCATATCCTCCCCCATGTACAGAAATTCAAAATTTGCTGTTTTATGTATATCTTTTAACATTTTCCTCAAACTATTCAAACTTTATATTTATGCTAATTAGTAAAATGTTGTATTGGAAAGAATATACGCCTTATTTGTGCACTTGACGCTTTACTGGTCATATCAACAGTCATAGTAATGAACTAAGAAAACAAACAAAATGGTAGTTATCCTTACTAATAAAAGGCTGCATTTATTAATAGAATCAAGCACGGTTTTTGGTAAAGACGGGGAATAAAGCTCGTTTCCAACAGGAACAGACCAACCGAGGTTATAGAATTCCCCGTCTTTACCAAAAACCGTGATTGATTATTTTTCTCGCTTTTAATTCCCCTATAAATGAATAAATTCTAAAGGAATTGTAAAGACCTACTTTTTTTCGTATCACACATTCCATATCCTATAGCAACAAACAACTGTTTAAAGGTCGCGCAATTTCAGCTTGGCTTTGACATTTATTTGTACACACGTTTTAAGAAGAAACATGTTCTATTTAAGATCACAACTCAGAAATACAATCGGTTTTTACTAAATCTAAGCGATTGTGTATAGTAACAGTAATCAAAACGACTATTTATTCCCTTATATACGTTCTTCTTTCAAGACATAACAACAACCGACGTCAATGACTTCACGTAACAACGTGACCTTGAGCGTATACTCGATCTGTGAAACAATTAACAACAACATAATAAATAACTGTTTCAACATCGGATCATTGAATTGTCGAAAGCTACAGACAAGTGTAGAGTCTACTGTAAAATTATCGATCGTAAACGTAGCTTGTGGTCCATTTTAAGTTTTAGGGTATGTCTGTTAGAGTTACCTCCCCTTCACTTGCTTTTAACCCAATCGGGCTGAAGAATACAGTGCCAGACAAGGTTAACCGTGCGGCTATTTATAGTAAAAAAATGTTGTCTATCGCCCTTGAAAAGCGAGAAATATTTGTCTGAACTATAATTTTAAGTTTTATATTCATCTTATATTGCTGTAACAATATACTCAAAATATTGTCTTTTTGTTTAACTGTTTATAGTTTTATATTACTTATATTGAAATTTAAATAATTATGTTAACAAATACACTGTAGGACCTTGATAGTGACACCACATCTAAAGACCACTGTTAAGATCCTCAGTGAAAACTGTTTTCGTTTAAATTATTTGTTGTCACCAAATTTTATTCAATTTAGAAATCATAATTTATTTGAACGAGTGCTTTATTTTATGGTGCCTGTTGTCTATCCAATGGATTTGGAGCTTTTCTAATCATATTTAAAGCCACAGTAAGGACCAAAATGGAAATAAGGAAAATAGTTTTCCTTTTTGTGTTATCCTTGGTTTCTAGTGCGCATTACATGGCTCTTATATGTTTGCTTTAATTATGCTTTGCCATGTTATGTACACTTTTTACCGAAATAAATCTATCTATCTATCTGTATATACATTTAAAAAATGTGCTTTGTTTAAATTTGTATCGTGTTTTCTTGAAATATAATATATTAAAATATTTGATTTATCTTGACACGAACTTAGCTAGATATATATACATTAAAATGGTGTATGTGTGTAAGTCATATCTAAGGTCACAGTGGTGAAAGTTAAAAGATATGGGTTTTCATTAAACTCTTTTAATTTTGTAACACAACAAATCAGATTTAAAAAAAAATATTTATTCATCCTAACAAGTACAAGGCTTAAGTGCCCGGTAATATGTATCCTACCTGTAAATATGTAGTTTCTATATTCCTGTCTAAGGCCATAGTGTTGGTTTCCAAAACCTCGCATTTACATTACTTGTTTTAATCCGTTTACCCTATTTTTGGTTTCGTTGGATTTTCCTAGATTATGTTCCTCTTATTCGGTATATATTGCAGCATATGATAACATATAAATCAATTATGTGCCTCTTTTCGTTAATTTCGATTTTGATGGTGGGGTCTGTCTACTAAAATCCCTAGAATTGGTAATTTTGGTTTAATGTTTTAACAATTTGACCCAAAAATCAGTTTTTTGAATTTTTTATTTATTCACACTAGGACCATCCACAATAGACATGAATATTTGGCTAGCCTGATGATTTGGAGCTTTTATATTGATATTCATGGTCACAGAAGGGAAATCCCAAGAATTAGTGATTATTTCAAAATTTTACCCAAAAGTCATATTTTGCATTGATTGATTTTCCTAGAGTTTTTGTCTGTTATTTGATACATATTGAAGCACATGATTACCTATAAATACATTCTGTGCACCTTTTCCTTTATTTTTTTTTAATGGCAGAATCTGTCTTAAATCCCAAAAATTGGAAATTTTTGTTTAATATTTTTACGATTTTACCCCAAAAATCAGTTTTTTTAAAGTTGTCTTTATATTAACTAGGGCCATTCCACAGTAGACATGAATATTTGTTTAGCCTGTAGATTTGGAGCTTTTATATTGAAATTCACGGTCACAGAAGGGAAATCCCAAAAACTAAATTCCCAAATTATTTTCAGTTATTATTTTAACCATTTCACCCAAAATTCATAATTGGCATTGTTTGATTTTCCTAGATTATTTGTCTGTTATTTGGGACATACTGAAGCATATGATTACCAATAAAAAAATTCCGTGGACTTTTTCCTTTATTTTGATTTTAATGTCAAAATCTGTCTTAAATCCCTAAAATTGGAGATTTTGGTTTAATATTTTTACGATTTTACCAGTTTTTTTCAAAGTTGTATTTATCTTAACTCGGGCCATTCCACAGTAGACTTGAATATTTGTCTAGCCTGTAGATTTGAAGCTTACATATTGAATTCCACGATCACGGAAGGGAACTCCCAAAAATGAGCGTTTTCAGTTATTAATTCAATCATTTTACCCAAAAAACATATTTGGCATAGTTTGATTTTCTTAGATTTTTTGTCTGTTATTTTATACATATTGAAGCAAATTATAACCTATAAATCAATTCTGTGCACATTTTCTTTTTTTTGCTTTTTGATGTCAGGATCTGTTTAAATTCCTCAACATTTGTGATTTTGGTTTAATATTTTGACTATTTTACCCGAAAATCAGTTGTTTGATAGGTTCATTTATCCTAACAAGTTCCATAGTTGATATAAATAGTTGTATAACCTGTAGATTTGGAGCTTTTATATTTACTTCTACGATATCGCAGTTGGGAAATCTCCGAAATTAACGCTTTCATTTATTATTTCAACGATTTTACCCCAAAAATCATATTTCGCATCGTTTGAATTCGCTAGATTTTTTTTCTGGCATTCGGTATATGTAGTAGCATATGGAAACACAAAATTCAATTATGTGCTTTTTTTCCCTTTATTTTGATTTGTGACGCTATATGCCCGCTACTAAAATGTAATTTGCTAAATTAAATACACCATTAGTGCAAAATATCATAAATCAGTCCTTCCTTCACACAACGGCTCTCTGAACAACGAATCCCTCCTTACAACAACGCTTGCTGTTGTTCCCCAAACTAGACAATTTTGTCCAAGCTTTTCACTACCGCAATATCGTCTGCTTAAAATTCTTGTGTACTGTTTTTCTCAAAGCTACATATTTGACATTTTAACGGGATAAAACCATAATGACAAGTGAAAAACAGGTTGAATCAGACCGTCTGATCTGAATTCAAATTGTTTGCAAATGTAAGCCATTTTCTCTCCCTAAAACAACTCCCTCCAAACAACACACAATATTTGTCTTCTATTGCATGGTGATGTAAAGAGGGGGCACTGTAGTACAAACAAACTCAGTTTTCTGATCACATTTTGAAGGCAACTATTCTGTATAAATAGTTTAAATTCATTCTACAATTAACTGTTGTTCATCATTTTTGAGTTGCAAAATTTCACTTTAAGCTGTGTTTTGCTCTCAAATTTCGATTTGACCTCTGATTGTGTCATAACATACTAGGTCTAAGGTTTGACAAATTGTCTGATTAACGAGTTAATTATTTGAAGCATCCTAAAAATCAGAAAAACATTGTTGATCAGAATTTACGCTAACATTTAATACACGAAAAAGGACGAAATTCAATACAGTATAACCTAATAAAACACGTTATTCCCTTCATTGTCATTGCGGGGATATACAAAACGTAATTTACGTGTAACCAAGCATACGACACGTAACACCAGCATTCGGCACGCCATACAATTCGCCATAGAATTCGTAGTCATGGACGTAATCTTCATCATTCCAAAAATCATCGCATATGGTGCCCCAAATGTCATTATGCAGTATTTCGACCCGGCCCTGGCTGGGATGACACACCCCTGCTCCACCCCCCTCACATAGACGGACGTTTTTGATTGGATCGGTACAGTTGTTACCTGGTGAGCATCCTGGCAGACGAGGTTCCTGTCGTAAACCAGTAATCAATTCAAGCATAGTGTCAACTATAGGAATAAACAACATATTTTTGACGTTCATGACGGTATGACTACATTAGCTTCACAGGGGGTTAATTTCGTAAACGCCCGAAGGGCGTTTTCGTTAAATTTACCCCCGAAGCTAATGTAGTCATACCGTCATGAGCGGCAAAGAGATGTTGTTTACTCCTTATATTTATATTTTCTGTCTTGTCAATTTAATGTGTTTATTGGCCAGATTTGTTTTTCTGTATAAGAATTTATCATATACCGGTCAAAGAGGTTTGATAGATGTAATGTCGATGTAATAGCCATTCCAGTTTCTAAATATGGTGAGAAAGTAGTCCCAACTACATGTACTCTAACTGTATTAAAAATTCAGGATTTTTTCCAGTAAACTTTCTCTCTGTGAATGGAAAAGACTTACAAGGCAAACAAATAACAGTGCAACTGGAATATCTATTGCCAAAGCACATTCTAAAAATACAGGTCGCGGTTGTTTTCTTAACCCATTTACACATATAGCAACGCGATGGCAACGACCTATGGGTCTGTATCACTCCGCTAGTGTCATATGACCGTCGACCAATGGGAGCTTAGTAAAAAGTGCCCGATGTAGTCTATTTGAAGAAGTCCACGAATAGCACGGGGAAATCCGAATTGGCTAAAACCAGTTTGGAAGTGTAGGTTCATCGGAAGATGTACTGCACATTTTTAATAGGATTACATAAAGACTTTACAGGGTGAATGTAAATATTTTAAAGTATACATAAGTAAATAGTGTAGACCCTAATAAGTCATCACGTTACGAAGGGTCTAATCAGCATCTGTATTGTTTGCTATGTCATATAAAATATTCTGTCGTATGGACAAACACTGTAGTGTCATTATACCACTCTTGTATACAATAATGAAATTTTCAAGAGTACATTGCAACATCCAGCGATATATAGGTTGATAGTCGGCAGAGGTCGAGTTTAACTTTGCCTATTTTGAATACTCTTGGAGTAGGTGTACAGTATATTCCCCACTGCAACGGTCACATCTCTAAACTGTAATGCAACATAATGTAATTATCAAAGTACATGAGCATGTTTAGTTGAGCATGACTCTAGCGATGGTACTTGGTCCATAACAGACCCTATATGTCAGCAGTCTTATCAGAGGTTCCACTAAACACCGTAATTTTAAGTTCTAAATTCGGTAGGTTTAGCATTGATACGTTTTAAGAAATATATACAAACGAGATAAGTAAAACACTTTAAGCAAACAGCAATGATAGCGGAGCCAAATGATAATTTGAAACATGCGTGGGAAGCAGTACGTTTTTGTCAACAGGGCTAAAATGAACACTTGGTTTTATACTTCTTAAGTCAAAATACCTAAAGTTTAAATCAAAGAAATAAAAACAGACAACTATTTAACACATCTAACCATAGCGACGAGTATACTCGTCAAATACAAACAGTGTACCTATGAGGATCAAACTTGTCCCATGAAAACAGTGTAGTGTCCTTAAAGATCCCTCTTATCCGGGTCTACACTGTTTGTCATTTTGAAATATATTGTTAAAATCAACCCTAAATAGTCAATAACGGACTAGTCTTATTTTGAAATTGGAATTGTCCTTTAAAAGTTTCAGGGGTAAATTAGTTAAAATTGATCAAGTCATGACAGTGGAAGGGTTAATGTAAATTACAATTGCTAGGCAGTATAACATATTTCATGGAACTTCACTACCTCAATTACATTGACATATGTTCGAAACAAATAGCGTACACGTTCTTGTTATAGACCGATTTTATTGACCTGGCAGGGCGGAGTTTCGATGCGGACCTTTGCATTTCAACTTTGGGGACGGAATTTAGCGTTGTCGTCTGACGATTTTTCTCAACGTTACATATTAGTGGACATTTAGACAGATGGAATATAATGACGAGTGACAAACGTAACGCGGCGTCTGATCTGGATTCAAGCTGTTTGCAAATGTAAGCCCAGTCTTAATTTTCCCTCCCCAGGGCCGGATCCAGAAATTTTTCAGTGGGGGGGGGGGGGGGGCACAGGTGGGGAGGGTATGGGAGGGGTATAACCCCTCCCATAGGTGGGGGTCCGGGGGGCCTCCCCCTGATTTTTTTTAAACTTGCATAAGAAATGGTGCATTCTGAGGGCATTCTAAGAAGAAAGTTAACATCGATAGAATGATGTAAACACCCCCAATGAAACACCCAAAAAAGTGGTTTCATAAGACAAAGAGATGATACATTTTCCAGTGTTTCATTTATTAAAAAAAGCACAGGCCTTCAACTGAGCTCAATGCAAAAAGTAGGGAAAAAGTAGGAGTTTTTGAAGTGGAAAAGTAGGAAAATGGAGGAATATGTTCAATAAAATAGTAGGAACTGTTTGATACAAAATTATCACATGGAGTCATCGTGCCCATATAATTTTAAAACCCGCAATCTTGAGTTTAAGACATTCTCACCCAAAGCCATTTTATTCTTTGGTTATAATTTATTCAACAGACCGAAGATGCGATCCAACAGGTTTAGGGGGGTCCGGGGGTACTCCCCCTGGAACATTTTGAAATCAAGCGCTTCATTTCCAGCAATCTGGGCCATACTGAGGGTGCTTGAAGACTTATTAGAAAAAAAGTAAGAAAAGTAGGTGGTTTGGTAGAAAAATAGGAAAAAGTAGGAAGGTGATCAAAAGTTGGAAAATAGTAGGAAAAAGTAGGAACGGTTGAAGGCCTGAAAACAGGTAAAATACTAACATAAATCTATGTAAAAAATCGACTCAAAATATTTTTTTATTTAATCATTCTATGGTGAAAGGTTGTCGTCCAGCCATTAATCTCTTACCCTATCCCTACTATTCCCTATAACAACTCCCTCCGAATAATACACAACCTCTTTGTCTCCCATTGGGTGTTGTTGTAGAGAGGGAGCACTTATATTTCCCATTATCACATGGATATGGATGCACGCATAAATTGTGTTTCTCCATGTTGAATGTATCGGACAATAACGATATAATACGGAAGTATACCATTCATCCCAAAAATCAAAAGTGAATTAGCTTATCTTTGACAAATGTTAGTTCCGCCCTGCCATGTGAAAAATTCGACCTATATAGAGAGAAGACTAAATACAAACGCAATGCAATGATATATTGAAAATAACATCTTTTCAAATTATTTACAACGGCAATGTTTTAGCATAATCGCGTATATGGGGACATAATAACGTCTTATCCACAATGAATTGTAAAAACAATCATTATGTACGTTACTTGGTTGCAGTAATGAGCAAAGTCTAAGCATCCCGTCATACATGTAGGTGGGATGAACGACGCCTCGGTATTTATTTAAAAACGTTTGTCTTGGCGGTTATACACACAGGAAACAACATCAGGGACCCATTTCATAAAACTTCATACGACAAATGTTGTCGTATGTCAGATAATAAAAGTCTCAATTATTATTTATTTCTCCATCCAATCCTGCTTGTGACATCTCTTTGGAATCGTCGTGAAAATACAATTCCAAAGAGATGTCACAAGACAGGATTAGATAGAGATATCAGAAATAAAAATGTATTTTAAAGTTTTGACTTACGACAACATTTGTCGTACGAAGTTTTATGAACCGGGCACCGAACCGTCCAAATATTTTAAAGTACACGACAGAAAACATGCGACTAGCATATTCACCACAACAGATCCATAATCTTCGACACAGTCAGATTTATGGTTCAATAATATTCCCAGAGCTTTGCTTATAACGAATACCAACTTGCATTGTAAACTATCAGTCTATCAGAATATACATGTACATTATTTTCTAAATAGTTTGTGTCCAAGCTCAGGAATGAAACTATTGATGCGTTTTTTCATGACCCTGTTTGTATTTTAACCTGTGTAATGTATCCCACCTCCATCTTAAACACGTATTGAGCTGGTTTGGAGGGTCACGTGACATTGGAAGGTCACATTATCTGACAGGCAAAACGGAACATTACATCATTAACAGTGTAGAATTGTACAGAAAATTAAGGCACAAATATGGGGTTGATCGAAGCCTTTAAGAATACATCGCGCTATCTAGATGATAATTTTAATATAGACAACCCATTCTTTGATACGTTGTTTCCTTTTATTTACCCAAAAGAACTACGTCTTAATAAAACAAACGAGTCAAATTTATCGGCACCATTTTTAGATTTGGATCTTTTAATAAATAACGGAATTGTTTCTTTTAAGATTTACGATAAACGAGATGATTTTGATTTTAGTATTGTAAATCATCCTCATCTAGATGGCGATGTTCCCCGTTCTACATCTTACGGGGTTTATATTCACAACTTATTCGTTTTGCTAGTGTCTGTACCTCTGTTGAGGACTTCCACATTCGTAATAAAACTATTACTGAAAGTTTCCTAAACAGGGGTACAGATTTCATAAACTTCGTAAAACAGTTTCTAAATTATTTTATAGAAATCTTCCTCTCATTAACAAGTATAAATGTAATTTGAAGTATTTTCTGCTGCAAGGTATTTCACATCCGGAGTTTTATGGTGATGTGATTTACAGACTTCGTAAGATTCTTGGACATATGCATTTTCAAAACCTATTTGTGAAACGTATTAGATTTTTCCTCAAAAATGATTATGATCCAACTATATTGCTGCGCACTTCACGTTTGGTTATCGATCAATCTACAATTGATAACTATGCTTTCCTCTTTGGTTGTGCGACGACAGACAGGGCTTAGCACTACATGATGATGTATCTCTAAAGCCGTCCTTAACCGGGAGAGTTATGTCGGATTTTCGTGCTTTGTTTTTTCTCTCCCTCTCTGTCGTACCCTTAAGCCATCCATGTCTTACAGAACTGTTACTCGTGACTACAGACTAGTCGCTTGAGTACAATTTGACCGTTGCCATAGTGGGTTATTTTTAACACGGGCTTGAATGTTTAATTCTTTCCCGTGTTACTAATAATCGTAAGGTTGTGGAACAGGGTTTATCACATAATTTGCGGTCTGGGAGTTGCATAAAGCGATTGTATAAATATCGTAATCCACTAGTGGAATATCGTTTTTTGGGCTCCGGCCTAACTTGTTCGTCCATAAGCGCTGCATGTAGCGGGGTGCCAAATGACGTCATTTACTATGACGTTAACGTAAACAACGTAACGTTTGGCGGAAAATATATATAGCGTAGGGTCTACAAACTACGGCTTCAAATCAATTTAATAGGTGCTTGAACTGGTAATGTGATAAATAGAATATCACATTCGTGTTCATTATTTATCATTTTTAATAAACTCGTTGACTAAAATGAATATGACGCTCGCCAAGGTTCGCGTCATATTATTTTAGTCAACTCGTTTATTAAAAATGATAAATAATGAACACTCATACAATATCCTCTATTTATATTTTATGTACACTGTTCGTCTTTATAGGTGAATATAGGAGATAAGAGTGAGGTTGGGCGCCCCCTAAACCCAGGTTTAACCCCCCAAGTGTTGTTAATAATTAATTTATAATTAATTATTGATTGCTGCTGACCGTACCAAGGCGGGCTCCTATATTCACTTTGCTTTATGTTTGTCTTGCGTGTTGTTTTCTATTTAGTGTGTAGATGATGGAATGGGATTGTGTATGTGTGTGTGTGCGTGTGTGTGTGTGTTCTGCTTGAGAGGTGGGTGTATTGTTTGTGTTGCGTTTCCTGCTTGAGTCTTTCGTATTTATTTATTCTAAAGAAAGATGCTGGGCCTTTTTTTGATAGATTGGTGTGGACTTTACGGCACCACGACACATGAAATTGGTCATATTGACCCCGAGCACTGGGCCATGAGGTGAACTCTCCCTCCGTATGGGTCAGATAATTATGTTGATGACATCATGACAAAAAGGTTGAAAAAACTGTGAGTATGACATTGACAAAATCACCGAGCATCTAAACTCCCTTGACCGACACATTTAGCTCGTTTCAGAGAAAGAGTAGGATGTGCAGTAGCATTCTTAGGTACATGCATGCATGTAAAGGGTGATATAGCGACAACACTGAAAACAAGCCTACACATGCTAATATCTTATAGTTAACCCTATTACTCTCAATGACGCAATAAAGAGCGTTTTCAAATAGTTTGGGTCCTGATCAGACGACGCGGCGTCTGATCAGGACCCAAACTGTTTGATTCTCTTATCGATATCTATTATGTCATACAACCTTAAATCTAATCTTGAAACGTGTCTTTCCGACAACAATACTGAAGCAGACGACAATGAAGCGAAGCAGAGGAAAAACTCTCCCAAATAGTTTGATCAATAAAGGATTAACAGATCAGTAGTGACGCCATCATTCCATAGAACTAATTGGCTGGTGACCCCCAAAGGAGGATCATAAAAGAATTGAGCCTGTCAAAACAGCGTTACGGGCAAACAAAAACCCATATTTACTTTTCATATAACGAAAACGAAGCATTAGCAACCCAATCAGAAGAGTGTGTCAACAGTAAACGAAGTATCGGAAGAGTGTGTCAACAGAAAACGAAGTATTAGCAACCCAATCAGAAGAGTGTGTCAACATAAAAAGAGTTAAATGTGGGTACGCCAGGCAACTGTGGATGTGATATGCATACGTGGTATCTTTGTAGGTTTTTCAAGGATATTTAAGACTCGTCGCATCACTATGTATCACCAACCTTTAACCCAATCGAAGGCAAGTGACAAAACTTATAGACAATACATACAGACTCAAAAGGGTGGGGTCATATTCTATCTTCAATGTGAACATTGCAAAGAGGACTATATCGGATAAACAGCCAGAACTCCAGGAACAAGATTTTACATAAACAGTTCAGCCGTGTATGAATCTTGTGCAAACACTTGGCCTTCCTTTAAATCTGGGAACGCCATGGTCTTCACTTAAGAAAATGGACTGATTCAAAGGAAAGTCAAAGAGGCGACCCGCCAAACCAGGTAAATGACTGTGTTTGAACAGCCTTACCCATATTATAACTGTTATGTGCAAACAGTTTGGATGCTGATAAGACCGTGTAACGTTCCAAACAATTCAGATACTATTACATGTAGTTGATCAAAATTTCAAAAAGCTATGTTCTAATTCTTATTTACTTACAAACACATTTATTTTAGACAGTAACTGTTGTTTTATACAATAACTCAAGCTGATCAATACTAGTTCAGCAAGTGCTGTGTTCAAATACTAATGATCCCTTTACAAAGAATGTGTAGACTTTTATTTAGATACACGACGTTTGGTATAGAATGTTTTTGTCGTTGTTATGTTTTATTTTGGATGGTATTGTAAATTGGATGTTGATTCTATATTTTTGAATAAGACCAAGCGGCGTCTGATCTGGGTTCAAGCTGTTTGTCACTCATAATTCATTTATTTTCTTCTGTCAAAATGTCACTTTGGGAAAAAACAGCAAACGACAATTTTAAGCAGACGATATTACAGCAATAAAAGCGTTAGACAAATTATCCTGCTAAGGGAAATGCGGCAAGCGTTGTTGTAGGAAGGGATTTTCGTTGATGGGATGGCCGTTGTAGGGAGGGAACGCTGTACACAAAATGGTCAATAACGCCTTTTGACACCTTTAATCTTCTCCACCAATAAAGAAAGTAGTTACAATTTATTGTGTCCTGAATATGTATCAAATGAGATATTTCTATATTCTACCAGATGGCAGCTTAAAACTGACTGAAAGTTGAGCAGAATGTGCCTTAATGGTTTGACAGCGGACGGCCTGCATCTCGAGTTCCGGAAATGCTGATGACTTTCACATGATCTTTTTCGGCACGTGTTTATAGTGAACAGTTACATAAAAAAGTTTGATAAACTGTCTCTTTGTTAGCGCAGTTGGTAGAGTGATTGACTAGCAATCCAAAGGTTCTAGTTTCGAGTCCCATACGCTACAAAACTATTTTTTTAAAATAATTTGTCAGATTTTATTCCCTAGTCAGTCTCACAGGTACTTGACACATACTTTATTATCTATTAACACCCCCCCCCCTTTTTTTTTTTTACTATACTTCTATTATAGATACAAGGTAAACAGCGCAATTCGACACCTAGTCTTTACTATCCACTTAAACTGATGCTAAAATAGACTCGATCGCCGATATTCTCTTGTGGTATCCTCGGGCAAGGATTAATTTATCAATATCTACTTTTTATTTCATCAAATTCCGTCAAATAACGCCACAGTACGTGAATTATAACGAAAATAAGCATAAAAAAGTTTTCTGTCGTTCTCTTGGTACATAGCAACGAATGCACATTTTTTTTTTTTAAAAAGGGGGGGGGGTTTAATAGATAATAAAGTATGTGTCAAGTACCTGTGGTCAGTCCATAACGCAGTGATCAATGGACAGGCTATGTTAGGTCACAAAATGTAATAATGAATATTATCAGATGCAAGTATAGTCAAGTGACAACTAAACTTTGTGAGGATTTATAGCCTATATGACAGATGACAGCTTAACACATGACAAAAGTAATGCTAAATGATAAATCCTAAAGGAGATGTTATGCATTACTTTTGTCATGCATTAAGCAGTCATCTCTCTTTAAAGATATACAGGCTACTGTATTCAATGGTCCATTATTACAGGTTTTACTTATGGCATTATTAAGAGCTGACGGCATCTTAAAATTGAACTCAAGGGAGGTAACTCGGTTTGTGTTAACATTTTGTAAGATATTTCTGGAAATCATGTATAAAATGTAAAGTCTACTGTATATTTTCATTAAATTATGTGAATAGTACATATAAGTAATGTCTATCTAATATCTAAAATTCGTATATGTCCCAAAGGTAGATTTTTTGTAATTTGAAATTTAGTGACTTTTTAAGAATTTGATTTTTTTAAAGATTGATATTTAAAGAAATAGCTTTGTTTGCACAATATCTAATATTATCTGTACAGTTAACTTGAATGTATAGTAATTATTTAGTTATAATATTTTATAAAGAAAATATTCCTGTTTATTGAAAACGGAACTTTTCTCGACAAAAGGTCCTGTCATAAAAAAGCGGTACATTATTTTGTTTTCTTTTACGATTGTTTAATCTCCATATGGTATATTTCAATTTAATCAATGTTTCATTGAAGTCTGACAGGGAATTAGCAGACCCGCGAACCACCTTGAGGCACATTCTGCATTACCTTAAACCTGCTTTAAGTGGTCACCAGTCTTCAAAACTAGAAACAGGCTATGTGGTAAAGGGTTAAAACCTAATTTTAGAAACACGAAAGACGAACATATGAAGCAGCCGATGTTGTGACAGGAAATAAAAGTATATAGTACGGGTTATGACGTCATCATACCGGTATCATTGAAAGGGTAAAACCTTTCATGATCAATTTATTCAGTAGATTGTAACCATTTATCGTTGTATTGTCGTCTGCTTCAGTATTGTTGTCTGCAAGACAAGTTTCAAATCTAGATTTGAGGTTGTATGACTTAATAAATATCGATAAGAGTGTCAAACAGTTTGGGCTCTTATCAGACGCCGCGTGACGCGGCGTCTGATCAGGACCCAAACTGTTTGCAAATGCGCATTAAGGCGTAATTTAGAGTGAAAGGATTAAACCGTATTATTACGTCGGTTTTGCAAATATCTATGGTATTGCAAAACGACTCCTATAGGAACCCTCCGATCAGGTTCGTCTTGGTGTGCATTAGACAGTTTTTTCTTCACAGTAGAATTGTTTGTTAATGGCAAGTCTTTTCCTAACATATATCCGCACACGTATCTTATTTGACTTATCAGTCTGTATAAATCAGTTTCCAACCTTAACTTTCCGAAAGATGCGGGCGAGTTAGGGAATATTGAGACTACAGCTGAGAAGAAGTTATTCTATTTTCGTTTTAACAAAACTATGCGAAAAAGCAATGAAATAAAATGCAGAAAATAACATATTTTGAACTGCCCTGCTTATCTGGAGACCTCATGTACGTACCTGCGTCTGAAAATAGAACACGTCTTTCGTGCAACCGGATGTTGTTGTTTCGAACCAGCTATCGTTGTTCAGCTTGCAGATTTTGTGTCCTGGTTTGTACGAGCTGGATACACAACGGCGGTTGTTTGAGCAAACTACGGCACACGCTATTGGACTGGGAATGTATTTCAGTACTTCAACAACAGTCCCATAACCTTTTTCACATGCAAGAACCTTGTCAAATAAAAGTCCCCGGGCATGAGATGCCATGTCCATCCCAACACAGACAGCCAGTATCAGTCTGATGTCGAATATTACCAGCATGCTTATCCACAACTAGACTATCCCTGTGCTCGAGGAGTTATGCAGATCTAAAATATCAACCTGCCCAGCGATCAAGCACATTAACTAGTTAATCATTAACATTGATTTGACACCGCCCCTGTAAGGTGCATTCCTTATTCAGTGGTTTCAATGTTACAGAAGTAACGGCAGGTTTATTGCAAGATAATTAAATATGTATTTTCAGTCAGCAGGAGAGCATTTATAACCGACTATATAACAAACATATGTAAATAGATTATATACATGTAATAATAATATGTATATAAATCGAGAAGTGAACCACATTTCTAGAGTATGTCATATAAGAACACTAGTTTTAAAACAAGAGACACGTGGCCATATTTTCCTACCTGAAAATAGCTGACAAAATCGAGATAATTATTTCGGTTCCGGGGCGGGTTCAATTTTTACCCAGGGCACTTAATTGGAACAATTGTGATAGAGAATCTGTAGATGATGGCATGTGGCAAATATCTAAGCCCTGTGCACTAGGGGAGATTTTACGTTAGTAGTATTAGGGTCTCTTTACGTGTAAACAAATCGACGCCATTTTATGTGATCTACTTTCTAAAAATAGGAAAAGCACGTGGGTCTATATTAAGCCCAGGGTGAAAGTCTTGTGGGGCAACCATATTGGATTTGGGTTTGAACGGGTAAAAAGAGCGGCCATGTTGAATTCTTGAGTTTTCACGAATCTGGGTCTACACGGTATACAGAACTGACCTGTAACGATCTGTTAAGATAGTCACGGACATTGAGCGTCAGGTTCTTCCCTATCAGAGGCGAATCTTAGAGGTGTTGCATATAACGTGTGTTCACTTCGATGTTTTCAGTTCAAATGACTGAGATGTTTCTCCTTCATGCGCGGGTAGAGGGTGCAATGTTTAAAATGACAGCATCGCTATATTTAGCTGGCCGGTGTTACAAGTATTGCATCAGCCGAGAAAAGGCCTAGGGCATTAACCCCCCGACCAGGGAGAGCCCGAAAACACATTCACTCCAGGAAATGGCAGTCAATCGTACTATTTTACAAGTCCAAACATGTCTGATTCCATCACAGATCCAAACATGTATGTCTATAAATAGAAAATGACGTTATGTTTGCCCACTCCAACTGGTATATAAGAGTGTAGGCAACAGTCATATTCATTCACAGTTACGCGCATGGTACAGAATGGATAACCACTCTAGCTTTGCCTTGGGGAATCAGCGATACGTGAAAGTGACTGAATGGAAAGACGAAGTGAGAGTCGATCTAAGAGAATGGCTCAATGATAAACCCAGTAAGAAAGGCATCAGTTTACCCTTAAGGCGGTGGAAAATTTGGGTCGACTGCATCGAATGCTTAGACGAAGCCTTGGCAGAGAAGAAACACTACAGTAGTCACTTGGGAGGCAACGTTTATTGCACAGTAGCCGAGGGCAGCGGGTGTGTGAGCATTAGACACTATTGGAAACCACAGGACGAAGTGGTGCCGACTAAGAAAGGCTTGTGTTTAAGACCCAACGAATACGCTAAATTGAAAGAAGTGATACCGGTCATAGGAAAACAATTGCCTGAATTGAACTCGATTGTACCCTGTTACTTGCAGAGCGATCATATGAACCAGTTGGGCGCTTTGTGTGCGCCGAGTGCAACCCCAATTCACACGCGGACTGGTAATATCCAATCTGACACGGTTACTATAAATAGTCCACCAATCAGAATGGAGACAGCAGTATAAAAAGGCAGAGGTGACTAAGATCCACTTCCACCGATATGAATACTACAGATGCTTGTCTGGTAAACAACATGTCCCAGAACAAGTATTACGAACATAGACTGAAAACGTTTGACAGTTGGCCAAAACAGATGGTTCCTAACAAATACGACTTGGCGAAACGCGGGTTCCTATACGCGGGTCATGGGGATCAAGTGAGGTGTTTTCAATGCGGCGTCGGTCTACGTGATTGGGAACGAACGGACGACCCCTGGAAAGAACATTACAAATGGAGCCCAAACTGCGATTATTTGAAAATGGTTGGGTGGCACGATATGGTCAAGGTAGCCGACGTAGGATTTGGACAAGTTACCCAACCACCCAACAGTGGCTTTGGATTTGGAGTCACTCTGACAAAATCCCAGAAACCCTTTGGACCTAATACAAACTCAAATTTATTCTAAACTGTCCATGGTGTTCTTTTTGTAATATCAATGTATTGTACGATGTTATGTAATATTGGCGCTATATTGAAATAAACATTAAATCTATTTTATGCACTTGTGATTTGTCCAATTACCAGAGAGAGAGAGAGAGAGAGAGAGAACATCCTCTGGCGCAGTGCTATAAATAGATAAACAGGTCTGGGCATGTATCAGTCAGATAAATGAGTGTAGCAAATCCCTATTCTTTTGATGACGTCATACAAAGCGTATAAAAAAGAGACGTTTCTGATGCCACAGTATCAGTTTGACTTCGAGAGTACCATGAGTAACAATCAAAGTATCGAGCACAGTACTTTAACAGACGACGAGTTGCTACAGTATTCTAAAGAACTCGGATTTAACTGGCAGCTCTTTGCGTTTCAGCTGGGTTATAAACTAACTCAAATAGACGCTTTGAAAAAGACATACTCTCAACATTTCAAAACGTTACTGTATGTGATGCTGTTTAAGTGGTACGAAACAGTGGTAAATTGCTCCAAAGAAAATCCGAAGTGGCTTATAGCGGCCGCTTGTCACGCATCGACGACCAATGTACTGCCTTAAAGATTTTGGGGAGTTTTGACTTGATAAACACTGCGAAAACGCTCCGACCTTGTGTAGACACTGAACGCATATACGTCAAATTCGCTTTTGAGAAAAGAAAATGATCACCAACGTTGTGGTGATGACCGAGACACATTGTGACATTGATCTAACAGTGCTAACCCGTAAAATTGAAAATATGATATACGATCCAGCCCGGTACTCCGGTGCCCAATGGAAACATCGAAATATAGGTGGACATTGCATGGTGTTTTCTACCGGAAAGTTAATGATCAACGGAAAATTCCATTCTATTACTGATGCCAAACGGAGACTAAGACGTTATGCCAGACGCATTCAACAACTAGGTTGGCCAGTCGCATTATCTACCATTCAAGTGGTGACCGTATCGGCTTCTTTCAAAGTTGAGGGACCTTTAGACTTACCGAAAGTGGTGAAATATTACAAAGGACGGTACGAGCCCGAATTGTTTCCGGCGGCCATGTTTACTAAAGACTCTATTCATTTTACATGTTTTCACACTGGATCCGTACTAATGACCGGTAGTAAACGTCAATGTCAGTTGAACGATATTTGTATACCCGTATTGGTAGAATTACCCTTATTGTAAAGTACGATCGGTGGGACCGCCCTAATCCCCGACGTACTTTATTGAGCGGGGCTAATAAATAGATCAGTCCATTACGATTTGTTTGTTTTGGTTCCAATTCAAAGAGAGAGAGAGGGGCATACATACAGACAGACAGACAGACAGACGTAGTGAAAAAATAGGATATTCAAAAATCCAAAAAATGTGCTTTCTTTATTCGCTTTATTTATACAAGACAAACAAAACATGTGTTCCATTTACAATATGTTACAATGACCAATGACAGCATCACTAATATTTACAAATATTCCACCACAAAGTCGCGAATTTCACTTCTTGAGAAATGTTTTAAAAATAAATTGGTCGTCATCAGTAACATCGAACGTGGTTTTTCCGGTCCTATCCGTACGCCGGAAGTCCCGGAGGCCTAATAGAAAAGTCTGGTTCAGGTACTGCTGTGAGGGGTCTCTACTTAACAGATCGTTGGTGATTCTGCTCGTAAGTTGACTCTTTTCTTCGACGTTTGACTAATGATCGGGTCATGGGCGTCTTTCTAAAGCCCCTTCTTTTATTCTGAGCGGAAGTCGTCTCCTTTCTTTGGCGTTTGACTAATGATCTGGCCATTTCGATATCTTGGGCGATGGGTGTTACCCACGGGATAGACTTTCGACCCGTGTCCTTCACACGGCCATAACCAGTTTGCAGGTCTTCCACGATATAGTGTCCCTTGTGATTTGGTTTTACTTTTCCTTCAGCCATTCTTTGGAAATGTCTTATCCACTTTCCGACTGCAGGGCTTCTTTGTGAGGAAAAATTATCCTGATCCATATCTTCATCTTCCTCAAATCCTTCACCGATAATTCCGTCGTCTGAATCATAGGATTCTGTGTCGTCCTCATCAAGATTCGCTTCATCATCGCACTCGCTCTTATTTTCGTCCGTAAGCCTGTGTCGGTAGGGCATCAGGGCTTCGTCCTCCGCGGTACCTTCATTTTTTATCGGACACCAGGTTTTGACGTGCCTTTGCAAGTGATGAATATTAGATAATATTGCTCCGCAATCGTCACACGTGATTCTAATGTCACCCTGTGTTAGGCTGTCGATAGGCGCCACTGACTGCTGAGTCTGTGCTTTCGAGGGGTCGGTGAATCTGGTTGTTCGGACCCTAGCTTCGGTTGTGTCTCTTATATCATTCAGGACACGGGTGCGCATACGTAGAGACTCAAATGTGGTCGGTTTCAAATCGATCAACAAGTACCCGTAAGGTCTGCTGACGGCCTCTTCGAAGTGCCGTAATAGCGTCTGAGAGTTACTCGGGTACATTTGTCTGGCCAATGACATCACTTGCTGTTTGTCTATGGGATTGTTGAAAAGGATCAGATAATGGCAGTTGCGTCTCTGGGTTGGGTCTTTACTATAATATAGGTTCTGGTTGAGAGCGATGACCGACACATTTCTATGGTGGCTGCCTTCCGTAAAGAGATCCGTGACTCTAGGGTCGTTGGCCGCCTCCGACGCCATATCGTCGAGGACTATTAGGTTTCTCACTCGGGTGTCGAGAAATTCATCCTTCTCTAGATTCCACGGGACGCCTCGCATAAATTCGACCGCAGGAAAGACGGACGTTTGTATGACGTCGTAGAGAGGCTGCCATCTTTTGTACAACCAAATAATGCGTTCAGGAGAAGGTTGAATGCGTTGTTGAGCGCTCTGAAGCAGTTGGGATACAAAATAAGTAGTCTTGCCACAGGACGTTGGTCCTGACACGATACAGGTAAAGGGGTGCTTTAAAGCGAATGGCAGTTGTTGTTGTTCTTCTTCTTCTTGTTGTTGTTGTTTTTGTTCTTGTTGTTGTTGCTGTTGGTCCTTAGTGTCAAGTATACCCTTGTTTTTATGTTTCCTGTGTCGTTTCAAACTGTCCAAATAGGCGTACGAGTTGTGGCAGAGGTTGCAGGGATACATTCTCGTTGGTATAGATAACTGATAATACTGTCAACAACTCTCTTCCTCTTATAAACTTTGGTCATTTATCTGAGCCGAATTTGTTGTACAATATTTACTCTTCGCTGATCATTTGCGCTCGTCTGGTTTCGTCCGCGATGGTTACTATGACGTAACGTTCTCGTAAGATGACGGGTATCAAAGAATGATGTAGTGTTAGTAATGTCTTTTTTCTGGACACGTTGACGCTTTCACTAGCCAGTGTTCTCAATAGCCTCCGTTCTCTCGCGAACGTTTGGCTGTCTCGTCTTAGGGGATTGATAGTCCCATCCACGATACGTTTGATAACTTCGCTAAGGGCTTCGGTTTGACGCCACGTCATGTTTCGGAGCAATTGTCTCCGACCTCTCACCTTCCTCAAGGCCGTCAAGAAATTAAAATGTCTATAGACTCTAGAGTGTTCCATCATGATGCGGTGCATTATAGGGATGTCGTAGAACCTCTTATAAGATACATACATACTTTTATTGAGAGTTTTTTTTAACGAGCTTTACAGGTGAATGTTTATTTATTTTGTTTTATAATGAATTATCGAGTATTAATCAATATAATTGGTATCAATTCAGAGTAAAACAAGTTCAATAGAGCGATTTCTGGATTTAAAATTATGAAATTGTGATGTTTAGACATCATTAGAAAAAATTGATGTTTCTCCTAGAAACTCATTCCTAATAGTTTTTTAACGAGCTTTACAGGTGAATGTCTATTTTTGTTGTTTTATAATGAATTATCGAGTATTAATCAATATTATTGGTATTAATTCAGAGTGAAACTAGTTCAATAGAGCGATTTCTGGATTTAAAATTATGAAATTGTGATGTTTAGACATCATTAGAAAAAAATTGATGTTTCTACTAGAAAACTTTCCTAATAGTTTTTTAGCAAGCTTTACAGGTGAATGTCTATTTATTTTGTTTTATAATGAATTATCGAGTATTAATTAATGTATTTGGTATCAATTCAGAGTAAAACAAGTTTAATAGAACGGTTTCTGGATTTAAAATGATGAAATTGTGATGTTTAGACATCATTAGAAAATATTGATGTTTCTCCTAGAAAACATTCCTAATAGTTTTTTCACGAGCTTTACAGGTGAATGTCTATTTATTTTGTTTTATAATGAATTATCGAGTATTAATTAATGTATTTGGTATCAATTCAGAGTAAAACAAGTTCAATAGAACGATTTCTGGATTTAAAATGATGAAATTCGAACATTTTGCGCATTTTATGCCAATACTGTACAATGGCGTTGCTGATGAGTTAATGACTTTTTAATCTGTGGCTTCTGACTGTGTGAGCGACGCGGTAGGTTACAGTAAAACGGTTAGAATTTGTCAGTCAAGGCTCATTCGATCTGCTTTACTTTCAACCTGCTTTTAAGTCGTCATCTGCCTTCAAAACTAGAAACGTGTTATGGGGTAAAGGGTTAAGAAAATGTATTAATATTCTACCTGTGTTTAACCCTGCTTTAAGTAGTCATCTGCCTTCAAAGCTAGAAACGTGCTATGGGGTAGTTTTAAAACACGTGTGTTGCACGGACTGTGTCAGCAGGATAAAGGTTATAGCAAAACGCTCAGAATGTGTCGGCCAAGGCGCAGTCTGCTTTAATTTCAGCCTGCTTTAAGTAGTCATCTGCCTTCAAATGTAGAAACATGTTATGGGGTTGTTTTAAAACACGTGTGTTGCACGGACTGTGTCAGCAGGATATAGGTTACAGCAAAACGCTCAGAACTTGTCAGTCCAAGCGCAGTCTGCTTTACTTTCAGCCTGCTTTAAGTAGTCATCTGTCTTCAAAGCTAGAAACATGCTATGGGGTAAAAGGTTTTTTAAAACACGAGTGTAGCACGGACCGTGTCAGCAGGATAAAGGTTGCATCAAAACGGTTATAATGTGTCGGTCCAAGCGCATTCTGCTTTACTTTCAGCCTGCTTTAAGTAGTCATCTGTCTTCAAAGCTAGAAACGTGCTATGGGGTAAAGGGTTAAGGAAATGTATAAATACACTACCTGTGTTTATTACTTTTCCTCTTATTAATTTGCTGTGACGCGCAGTTGCACTTAATACTCAGTACGAGGGTGATGCAGATAGATAGATAGATAGATAGATAGATTTAGTGTTTATACATTTTTTTCTTTTGAGGTAAAGACTTCTATTGTGACGGTCCCCTGTGATCGCAAAAGCTCACCCTGAGCTGACTCAGGTGAGCGTAAAAGTGTATCCTCTACAAAAAGATGTTTTCATTAATAATTATTTTGACTTCTAACATGAAATCTGCACTCTAAATTTCATCTCGCATTGATCAGAAAAATCAAGTGGCAGTTAGCAAGTATTAAATTCAGAGTGATACTCATAGTGTCAGTTTAAGAACGAAAGCCTTCATAAATAAATACGGATTTTCCCCTACAGATTCAAAGATGGCATTTGTCTTTGATCGGCAGCCAAACTGTCATTTTTATGAGCCAGTGATAATTTTAGAAATCAGATGAATGAGTCCTCGGGATGCACATTCTGTAAAATGCCGATGATGTACACGTCACAGTGGGTAGACGCGATTGAGTACCCCGGGTTAAACCGATCGGCATATACCGGGGCATCCCTATCACGTGGTCGGTACGCCGGATCGGATTAGTGAATCGTGTGGGACCGGTGATTCCAAAATGGCCGCAGCGTTTTGTTCTCGCGTTAACTGGTCATTCCGTACCCTTGCCTTTTCGCACCCTATTTTTTCGGTCATTTCGTACCCTCGAACAATTTACTTCTGCTCCATATTTCATAAATATCTTTAATAGTTTTAATAAAATCTATATTAAAATCTGTGTAATAGTTGCTTCATAATGTAATATACGGTTCTTAACTCTACTAACAGCCACAACCACGTCGGTTTGCCCGGAATTACCCGTGCGGGTGTGAGGCAGAATGGGATGATAGATAGATTTTTACCGCTACACGCCGCATGTCACATGCTGTTTGGATCGGGCTAATCGGCATCTCCCGGCGGTGTACCGAATGCACTTAGCCCGAATGAAACGAGTGCGCATACGGATTTCCGGGATAACCCGGCATATTCAATGGGTTATTCAATCGCGTCCACCCATTGCTATATTATAAAACGCACACAAACAGATACATGTTAAAATAATATCTATATAGATCTACGTACTTACTTGGAAGTAATTCCGTCGATAAACTCGCTGAGGCAAATAACAATTTGCAAATCTCCTCTTCGTGTTGTTGTTTCTGCTAAGGTTTATCTCCTCTTCAGCAAAATGGCATGTCTTATTTACCCACGTGAAATCTCGTTCTGGTTCACGATTAACACGCACATAATCCTACAGTACCGGAAACCAGACTAGACGTTTCCCGTTATGACTGCGAGGCTTTCCCCGTTATACTTGTCGACCGAAACTATTGGCTATACGGACAAGGCCGAGTAATGCGTCGTTAAACAGCTGCTCGGCTTTCCCCGTTATTCTTGTCGGTCGAAACTATTGGCTATACGGACAGGACCGAGTAAGCTTCGTAAAACGGACATCAACGATTTTCGCGAATGAATACTATTTAACTTTTTCTTTGAAATAAAGCAAAAGACATATTCTGACCTTCCGGAAAACCTTGAAAAATCTCATATTAGATAAATCAGAAGAGATAAAACTTACTTCAAACCGTGTAGTGCTACAAAGCGTAGATCACTACTGAAACCAAGCACTATTTTCTTGTTAGATTTGGCGGTTGTCAGATTCTACTTATCAGACGTGTAGCTGGACACAGTGCATATTCATAATCCGCGAAAACGCTCCGCTATCGCGGATCAAAAACCTTTTCTTTATGTAAATTGTCTAGTATAAGCACGTGCGGAAAGAGTCTATATCATCGAGACGCATTTCCGCTCGCCCGCAAGAAAACTCTGACTAGCGAAAGGCCTTAAGTATGTAAAGTCTCTAGTTTTGCTAAGTATATATACCATATGCACTGTGAACAGAATTTTGATCTGCTATGAAGTTTTCCAAAATTACAGTCAATTGAACTTAGTCAAGTTTTTGACGACGAGGCCATCATATTTGTCTTACAGACAAAGCAATCCCTCTAGTTGCCATTATATCGTAAGGTTTGAAACAATTACATCAACTATAATTTCATAGCATTAATATATAAACCGCTTTTTTCTAATATTTCGACTTCTGAGGGCCTCACGTGATTTTTTTTAAAAAAAGACCCTTAGAGGTCTAACTATTAGAAACGAGCAGTCTATATAAAAATGCTATTTTATAATTCCCTATCTGAAATATTTTTAGAATTATTGTATAATTTCGTAGTAAACTTGCAAGCAGTTTAGCCGAAGAAAAATCGACCCGAAATAAATGTAGTTTTTTTATTGATCAGACGTCGTACGCGGTGTCTAGTCAGAATCCAATTTGTTTACAAGGTCGACTTTAGTTTCCAATTGAGATGAAAAAGTTAATTATTTTGCTACTTTAATGTCTGTTCGTAACCCTTTCACTCTCAATGACGATTGCAAGCGCGTTTGCAAACAGTTGGGATCTTGATCAGACGCCGCGTTACGCCTTTGACTTGACCCAACTCTACTGAGCTTAAGAATTTCTTAAATTGAATAAACATGTCAACTATGAAGTATCTATCACTTGTAGTTCCAGAGGTACGGCAAATGTTAGGTTAACCATATTTGACCTATACTCTAGGGGCCAAAATTGGCTACTCCACGATTGTCACAGTTTGACATATAATTATGATGTGAAACTCCAAACGTCTTCTCTGAAACTCATTTGACCAGAGTGTTGATACTTGGTAAGATGACACTTCTTTATATCATTTACCAATGTTGTTGAAATGTTTCCGGTCGGTTGCATATTTAGGTCATTGGAGCTCAAATTTGTTTTGTTGCAACGAAAACGTAAGTAGTGTTAGGGTCTCTTTACATGTAAACAAATCGACGCCATTTTGGATGACCTACTTTCTAAAAATAGACAAAGCACGTGGGTCTATATTTAGCCCAGGGTGAAGGTCTTGTGGGGCAGCCATATTGGATTTGGGTTTGAACGGGTAAAAAAAGCGGCCATGTTGATTTCTTGAGTTTTCACGAATCTGGGTCTACATGGTATACAGAACTGACCTGTTTACGATCAGTTAAGATAGTCACGGACATTGAGCGTCAGGTTCTTCCCTATCAGAGGCGAATCTTAGAGGTGTTGCATATAACGTGTGTTCACTTCGATGTTTTCAGTTCAAATGACTGAGATGTTTCTCCTTCATGCGCGGGTAGAGGGCGCAATGTTTAAAATGACAGCATCGCTATATTTAGCTGGCCGGTGTTACAAGTATTACATCAGCCGAGAAAAGGCCTAGGGCATTAACCCCCCGACCAGGGAGAGCCCGAAAACACATTCACTCCAGGAAATGGCAGTCAAGCGTAATCAACAACACATAAAAAAGCCATTAACTGCCGGAAATGAAGGCAATTCAGAGACACAGTACCGTGAGAAAATGCCTAGCTCACAGGGCTGGATAAAAATAGATATCGTGTCATACCTTAAAATAAACTTTCTAAGTATAGGCGGATTGAAATTGAACTAATGAAACGTCAGTAAAGGAACCAATGAACTGTAAGCAGGCAACCAATCCAATTCTGCGAGCCAATCCATAATCAATTGTTTTACTCAAACAACCAATGAATAGCGGCTTGGTCTTGCCCTGGGTATTGCAAATATAATATACCATAGAATCAGTATGTCATGGCTAAACTGTAATATTTAATTAATAAAATTTTTACTCACCCGTTAGAATTCCTTACATATAACTCCATTTTCACATTGTATTTCCAACACAACAGTTTACTTTTCTCACCTAGATACGCTAAAAATAAAACACACAACAGTTTGCCGCATCTAATTGTCACTACATACTATTTCATGAAATAGAGACCCACACTTAAGAACCTTCGCTCTATGGCAGGGAACATTCCAATGCTAACATCTTGTTCAGCCAGGGAACATTACACTGTTTTAATGCTAGCATCAGCAGTGGCATAGTTACAAGTCCAAACATGTTTGTTTATATAGATAAAAAGATGATTTTTTTTGCCCGCTCTACATGTAACTTATAAGAGAGCGTAGGAAGCGGTCTTTTTTCATTCAAGTAACAGTTCGAAAAAGTTAAAGTGTTTCTTTTATTATTATAAATGGTTAACTGAGTTTCATAATAAACCTGAAAAAGAGAGGAATGACTGTACATGTAAAAGTTCACGGGTTAAGACTTTAAGTACACATAAAGGAATTGGAACCTATTAAGAGACCTTTAACCTAGTGTGGAAGAATCCGCCCATTACTCTTTTTATAAAAATACACCTTTCGATATTTTAATCGATTAACGCATGTACGAGATACAGACAGGTAAACTATATTTACTCCAGAACCCAAACATTATTTCAACACACGGAAAAAATCAAAATTCAGCGGACAGGAATATTGAGCAAAAGACATGTTTCTGTTGTATACAAGCTAAGGGTTATCCTAGCCTGGGGAACGCATTTTCTCATTAGGGGTCTCTCTCTTCTGTATATACACACACACTTTCTGAATGTTTTATGCTGTAGATTTTTAACAAATCTGTAATTGACGTTAAGTGATATACAGTTAAAAGTCTTGTTACTGATAAGAAAGAAGAATTATTGACAGTTTAAAAATAAGATAAAAACACTGCTTCTGCACTTAATAAACATGTCTAAAACCACTAACTGCCCAGCTTAAACTGATCTAGATCAGGTATAAGGGCACTGTCGGATGATAAGCTATTCCAAAGAATGATTGTCGCCGGAAAAGAAGAGAATTTGTAATAGTTTGCTGAAGTGTGGATTTTTCGATAGGAGGGTGGATGCATGTGGCGTGTCAGTCTGATTGGATGCTGCAGATACGAGGGTGCTGGAAGTGCGACTAGGCCGTGAACAATTTTGTAGAACATAACCGTCTAGAGTCAGATCGTCTGTCCTCAAGGTTCATCCATTTTTGTGACACTTTCATACGGAGAGAAGTTCCACTTGACCCACCTAACTGTCCTCCTCTGAACCATCTCAACCTGTCTAATGTCTCCTTTAGGTTTATGGGCTCCAGACCACAGAGGCGTATTCCACCTGTGGTCTGACGAAAGTCTTGTAAGCAACTTCCGTGACGTCTTGGTTTTTGGTCCTGATGTTTCGTCTCAGGAAGCCTAGGGTGCGGTTTGCTTGCTTGGTTATGTTATTCACATGAGCATTCCAACATAGGTTTGATGATACAGTGGCACCTAGATATTTCGCATCAGTCACTGTCTCCAGGACCTGTCCATGTAGGACGTACTGGGTCTTGATGGGACATGCAGACCTGGAAATATGCAAGACAATTTCACTTACCAGAATTGAAACGCATGTTCCACCGTTGCTCCAAGGTCTGTAGACAGTCATGGTCAGTCTGAAGAGAGGCGCCATCCTCTTCACCTATGGGGTAAAGGGTTAAATAAGGTTTATGGATACAATGATGATAAATAATGCATAATATTTCCTTCTTTCCCGTCTACTCGCAAACAAACGGAAACGCAATGCAATGAAATGTAGAAAATAACATTTTAAGACATTTATTATGATTCACCTTGATCTGAGTGGCAACCCGTTTTGATTCTGTTCAGGCGCAGAAATATATGACGTCTGATCTGGCTCAAAACGACTTGCAATTGAAAATAAATTAATTGTTATGGCACATTTGCGTATATTGGAAAAGATAACGTCTTCTTTAGTTAAAATCTTCTTCTCAAAATAAAACGTTGTCTACTTGTTATAGATTTTCATTAAAATGTCTTGGCCGATTATTGAAATACAATCATTTGGAATCAGTAACTGTTCGACATCTCAATCGACCTGGGATTGGGTATTTATTGTTTTTGATAGACGTCAGACTGCTACAATTAACCCTTATCCTGCTGCAATATCGTCTGCATTGAAATCGTCGTCAGCAAACATTAAAATTTAGATTGATATATGTTTGTAGTAAAGAAACTTAAAGAAGAGTATTAAACAGTTTGGATCAAGATCAGACGCCGCGGTACGCCGTGTCTGATCTGGTACTAAGCTGTTTTCAAAAATCAGTGAAGTCGCATTCAACACTGAAATGGTTAAATTCATTCCCCGCCCTACCCCAAATACAATATTTATCTGCAAACTGTTTGGATCCAAAGTATTTAACATTAATTTTAAACGTATGTTTATTTTAGATTTGAGAAATAAAAGCAAACGACGATTGTTTTAAATTGATTACGTCATGGCTTGAAGGGGTTAAACAAAATAAGAAATATAAAAAAGAAAAACGTCTGAAGACATCACGTTTTTAGTTTAATAATTTTTAAATTTATCTGCAGATTATTGTTTGTGTGTAAGCACATTGAAACTTTGGTAAATTATACAACTAGAGTAAGTTAATGCGTAACACGGAAGCTTATCATATATCACATGCTTGATTTATCAAAATTAGGACTACTGCTGATTTTGCAACCGGACTCCCACATTCTCTGACGCTTGGCCACGTAACATTGTTCCTCAATGGGTCGATCATCAAATATTTGAAAGTACGGAACAAAGTGCATATTCTTATTAGGGACAGGAGCTCTCCCTGCTCTTGGTTTGCACAGACTGGATATATTCGGACGTTATGATGTGAACACACAAGGTCATGTCGTTCCACAAAAAAAGTATTATTGAAAGCAATATACTAAAATGTGTCACAGGTACGTTTAAGGTTGTATCAAACTCATGACTTTGTAATTTGTTCAAAGGATATGACAACACTCTATCATGGTTTTGTTTTGAAGAGCTAAATAGATGAATAGAAAAACAGAAAAAGAATATATATTGGTGTACAATTTTTGACTCTACGGCAATCTCTTAAAGGTGTGTCAGATAAGAATTTGATTTTTCTTTTTTGTCATTTTTAAAGAACACGCTTCAATAAACTATATTTCAAATGAAAACAAAACATCTTAATTGTTTCACATTATCTATTCAATGTCTATGGTAGTATTTCCTCATAGAAAAAACTAAATTAAGATAAAACAGGCACCAGATGTGAAATTTATGAAGCTCTAAATATCACTGATATGATACTATGTTGTAGAGGGGGATAACTCCTTTTTTATAATTCACATTTTCCAACACTAACCTATCAATTTCTTTACATATTTTGAATTGCCTTTTATGGGTTTTCATCTGATACAATATAAGAAAAAGTTAGATACTTGAAGTATGTTTTTTGCTATATTTCATAAAAAAAAACATTTTTGTTTTCAAAAAAATATCATTACCCATAAAAACAATGTTGTTGATTCAGAGATTCATATTTTTCAAATATAGTGCCTGTTTGGTCTAGATTAATATTTCTTTTGTTGATTTGGAATTACCCGCAAGCAACTCCGACATCCTCAGTATGTTTACAGTCGTTGCGACTCCTTAAATCACACTCGTAAAGGGAGGATTCGTTTCCTTGACACTTCACATCGTCCATCACGATAGGGACAATTCCAAACCCAAAGTAACCATCTGAATTTGCCGATCCACTCCTACAGAAAATAAACTAAGTTAAGATATCATATAGCTAGTGCTCACATTTCCAATATTCTTAACCTCAATGCAATTTTAGAATTAAAATTAAGTTAACATTTAACGCAATGTCCCTGATACTTAATATGTCACACGATCTATCATTTCTAAAATTCATATTGCTTAACTAAAGACTAAGTAAGTATATAATATCTGAACAACAGTTCTCTGATCATATTTTACTATATTTAACTATTAATGAAACTATAAAGCTATCCTTTATTTGAGTATATGTTGTTTTCTATTATAACTTTTTAGTTGTCAAAATTTCAATTTTAAGCTAAGCTTTACTAACAAATTTCGATCTGACCTCTGATCTTGCCACACCATACTGACGACTCAGGGGTCCGTTTCATAAAACACTTCGTACGACAAAACCTGTCGTAAGACAAAACTATAAAATACATCTAATTTCTGACTTCTCTATCTAATCCAGTCATTTCACATCTAAACAGGGATACAGATTTCATAAACTTCGTAAAACATTTTCTAAATTATTTTATAGAAATCTTCCTCTCATTAACAAGTATAAATGTAACTTAAAGTCTTTTCTGCGGCAAGGTATTTCACATCCGGAGTTTTATGGTGATGTGATTTACAGTCTTGGACATATGCATTTTCAAAACCTATTTGTGAAACGCATTAGATTTACCTCAAAGAAGATTATGATCCAACTATATTGCTGCGCACTTCACGTTTGGTTATCGATCAATCTACAATTGATAACTATGCTTTCCTCTTTTGTTGTGCGACGACAGACAGGGCTTAGCACTACATGATGATGTATCTCTAAAGCCGTCCTTAACCGGGAGAGTTATGTCGGATTTTCGTGCTTTGTTTTTTCTCTCCCTCTCTGTCGTACCCTGAACCCTTCCATGTCTTACAGTTACTCGTGACTACAGACTTGTCGCTTGAGTACAATTTGACCGTTGCCATAGTGGGTTATTTTTAGCTCGACTTTTTCGAAAAGTCGAGCTATTGTCGTCACCCTGTCGTCTGCGTCAGCGTCTGCGTCGGTTAAGTTATTTGCTTAAGGTTTTTGTAAGAGTTGATTAGTATCAAACGGGCAATTCATTACAACAAGGCAGGTAACCCTGGGATTTGTCATTTCAGAGTTATTGCCCTTGTTTTATTTACTTAAAAATTATAAATTAACATATCTCAATAACTATAAAAGATATCCATATGAAACTTTGAAAACTTGTTCAGTTTCAGAAGGGCAACACATTACAAACCCTGAGGTTTGTGTATCCAGAGTTATTGCCCTTGTTTTATTTACTTAAAAGTTATAAATTAACATATCTAAGTAACCATGGAAGATATTAACTTGAAACTTTGAATACTTGTTAAGTATCAAAAGGAAAACTCATTACAACAAGGTAGGTTACTCTATGATTTGTAATTCCAGAGTAATTACCCTTGACTTATTTACTTAAAACTTGTAAATTGAAATATCTTAATAACTGTCAAAGGTATTAACTTGAAACTTTAAATACTTGTGTTATATCAAAAGGGCAACTCATTCAAACAAGAAAAGTGATCTGGATGTGCCGTTCCAGAGTTATTGTCCTTGTTTTGACTTATAGTTTACTTTAAATGGAATGTAGATTGTCCAAGTATGTTTGAGTTGTTGTTGCTTACAAATTTCTATGATGGGCATTAAACACCCATATACATTGTTAAGTTTGAAAAATGTAGCCGTCTCAAGTATATGAAAGTCGAGCGTCCAGCACCCGTTTGCGGTGCTCTCGTTAACACGGGCTTGAATGTTTAATTCTTTCCCGTGTTACTAATGATCTTGTCATAAAAATTTTGTTAGATGTTTTACATGTATTTACTTACTGTGCTGGCGGTATTTTTGATTGTGAGGTTGTGGAACAGGGTTTATATTTTATGTACACTGTTCGTCTTTATAGGTGAATATAGGAGATAAGAGTGAGGTTGGGCGGCCCTAAACCCAGGTTTAACCCCCCAGTGGTGGTTAATGGTTAATTTATAATTAATTATTGATTGCTGCTGACCGTACCAAGGCGGGCTCCTATATTCACTTTGCTTTATGTTTGTCTTGCGTGTTGTTTTCTATTTAGTGTGTAGATGAAGGAATGGGATTGTGCGTGTGCGTGTGTGTTTGTTATGGTATGACTGTGTGTGTGTTCTGCTTGAGAGGTGGGTGTATTGTTTGTGTTGCGTTTCCTGCTTGAGTCTTTCGTATTTATTCGTTAGAAACGTCTTTTCAAGGCGATTCAAAGAAATGGCACAAGATAGGATAAGATGAAGAAATAAATAATAATTGAGAATCGTAGGGGTCCGTCCTACAAAACGTCGTACGACGAAAACCGTTGCAAGTCAAAACTTTAGAAAGCATATAATTTTTCCATCTAATCTTGTCTTGTGACATATTTTTGGAATAATCTTTTCAATACAATTCCAAAGAGATGTAACAAGACAGGATTAGATATAGAAAATATATAATTGAGACTTTTATAATCTGAATTACGACAACATTTGTCGTACGAAGTTTTTTAAATGGGCTCCAGATTTGTACGAAAGAGTTCGCAAATGATTAGAAGCATTCTGTTATTTTCAGAGCAAAATTGTTTATCAGAAATTGGATAATAATTAAACTTTTACCTTGAATACATGAAAAAGGCCGAATTCCAGTAACACATATTGTGAAATGATCAGAAAGCAGGCAATGTTAATCCAACCTGAAAAACCCAAAATAGTATAACAAGCTCGTTTAAGACATTTCGAGAAAGGAGTCGCACGGATTGATTGTCGGGAGGACGGATATATGTAATTACGGACTGGGAATACACTTATTTCCCCTCAATTATCGCTGCGGGGACAAAAAACGATATTTACGTGTAACCAAGCATACGGCACGTGCAACCCGCATTTTACACACCATACAAGACGTCTTCTGAGTAGTCGAAGTCACCATCATTCCAATAATCATCGCATATGGTGCTCCAAATGCCATTATACAGTATCTCAACCCGCCCCTGACTAGGATGACACCCCCTGTTCCACCACCCTCACACAGGCGGACGTTGTTGATGGGATCGGTACATCTATTACCTGGTGAGCATTCTGGTAGGAGGGGTCCCTGCCATAAAAAAACTAGCTAATTTAAGCAACATTGTTTACCTTAAAAGAAATTAGCAAACAGTGTAGACCCTGATTAGATGACGCGCTTCAAATGGTCTTATCAGGACCTGTACTGTGTGCTAGTTCATATAAGATATTCTTTTGTATGGGCAAACATTGTACAGTGATGCTCACTTATAACGAACTTGGATAAGATGAAAAACTGCTTAATACGAAATAAGAATAATTCCCCGACTGCTTCCTTCTTTATTTCAATGGCCTCATGCTTGCTTAAGATGAATAAAAATAACTGGATATAACGACAAACTGGATAAGACAACATGATTTTTAGGTCCCTACCTGTAAAATGGTTCTGTTAATACAACATGCCGGTCATTATCACAGTTTGACAAGTGGCTTACAAAGGTAACAGTACTTAATTGCTTGGCTGTTCATCACCTCTGATAACAAAACATTACCCAACCAACATTTTTTGTATATATGCTATTGAAAGGATATTCAAACAACTGGAAATAATTAGTTTAATTGGCAAATTATTTGTTTGGATCCAGATCAGATGCTTAATAACTGGGTGTCTGATCGGACTTCTTGCTGTTTGACACCTTTATTGATCTGCAAAGAGATCATAGTAGATCCACAGGGACCCGGCACGATTGCTTTTTGAGATAAATTTTTTTCAAAAGGTATATATAGAGACAAGGGGTACAACTTATTGTTAGTATTTTCTCAACCTATCTCGACAAAAGCGGTCATATCACGAATAATAATTGATGAAACGACATCCTTTTTGCATTTCTGTCTAGCTATACAAGCACACAGTAGTGGTCAATGCGGTTTTAGCTGTGAACGAACACCTGTCCCGTTTTCCAAAAGTCGTTGATTTCTGTGAGTAAATGCAATTACTTTTGAAAGTGCATGCTTACAGTTGGTTTTATGTTATGTTTTTATGGAAGGGTATTATATAAGCTAGACAGAAGTGCAAAAAGGGTGTCGTTTTATCAATTATTATTTATGATATGCCCGGTTTTGTCGAGATAGGGTGAGCATGTACTAACAATCAGTTGTACCCCTTGTCTCTATATATACCTTTTGGCAATTCTTTCTCTCAAAAATCAATCGTGCCAGGTCCCTGTGATAGAGATCTATATAGAAAAAAAGTTTTATGTTAATAAAGTTTACTTATTAGATATTCATGATAGGTTGAGTTTTCTATTAATACAAAACGGGGTACAGGCTAAATGTTCAAGAAGAAATATGGTATTTCTTTTACATCATAGCCAATCTTATTTTGTTATCATTTATTCTATTTGGAACAAGTAAAGAAAAAAAGATTTAATTTCTATGCCTTTTACTATCTTTCTTTCTTTCTAATAAATTTTGTTCTAAAAGTATGATGAGTAAAAATTTCTTTATATGCAAACTATTCACAAAGAAATTTCATTGTTTGGATAAGACGAAGTTTGGATAAGACAAACTAATTTGCAAGGTCCCCTGAATTTCGTTATAAGTGAGCATCACTGTAGTGTCATTATACCTCTTTTGTATACTATAATGAAATCTTAAAGAACGCATTGCAACATCCAGCGATAAAAAGGCTAAGGACTATTGCGTCAATTTATTTTTTATATAGTCAAAGGGAGGCAACTTTTGCAAAAATGTTGATGAGTTGTCTCCCTTTGACCAATTCTCTTTTATTTACATGTAGTATATATTTGATTTTTTTTCTTCCTCAATAAGGTAAATTGTACGGGCATATTGTTGTGTTTTATTAACCTGTCAAAATTTAAATAATTATACGCTGGTTGAACACGCTATATTTAGCTTCGGTCGATATCGATTATACCCGCTAGTTTGACAGGTAGGTAACGGTTGAAACATAAAGTTCATATTTAGCATAAGAATTGAATACCTATATGTATTCGTGGTCGAGACAGTACAGTAGTGTTTTACTTAGTACATGCATGGCCATGAGTTCGATACCCAGCGGCGGATTTTGTTATTATTATTTTTATCATTTGGTGCATACGAGTCTGCAAGAAGGAGAAGAATAATTGATTGAAATCCGTTTGGATCTGATTTATGTATCATGGTCATTCACGAAGAGTGTACGTATACCACCTGTACCATAAAAACAGTGAATACCACGATCAGAAGGTTCCTAAATGAGCCCTTTGATCAGGGATACACTATTTGCCAGTAAGTTGTCATACATTGACTAGAATCAATTGCAACCTGGAAGAGTCCATTTAAGGTCTCAGTGATAATTGATGCATTTGTTATCTAGGTTTGAGAGACCACATCGGGTCACATTTTACATACATTTCAAACTTTTAATGGTTTACAAAGTGCAACGTTTAGGTTATCTATGGCACATTTTGTATTATAGATCACTTTGTTGAACAATTCGTAAACTAACTGTTTGAAAAAAAAAAAAACCTAACGGGGATCGAACCCACAACCTTTCATCCTTTTACAAGTAACATTTACCCATACTCGCTACCAACTACTCTAACTCGATTATTGATTTAAATTCGACACAGAATGCACAGTATCCTTCAGTTCCTATCCGTAAATCAAAACGGAAAGTATCGACTTTATACCGAAGCTAAATATATGCTTTCAGTGACGTTTGAATATTCAAATTTTGACAGTTCAATAAAACTAAAAATTACCAGCATTTGGCGACCACGATAAGTGATATATACTAATAATGCTTGTATAGTGATATATTGTTGACGATTAAACAGTTGATGTTGACACATTCTAGCATTTAAAGTCCCATTGTGTTTTCAGACCTGTTCTTAATGTCTGAAATACAATAACGGTTAATAATGTTTGAATATTGAATATTATAGGCCAAAATGATCTATGAAATAATGATGAAAACGGACCTAAATCACCTATAAGGGCGATTTAAAATCATAACAAACCGAAAATAGAACGTCTGACATAAACATTTCCACACGGCTTAGTATCACGTGATACAGTCGGAATCAACTTCACACTGTGCAACCGTATCTACCTCCGCCCGTCCATCCATCAGTTAATTAGACTATCACACTTTTTTGTCCGCTCTCTAACTCAACTAATTTTCTCGAATATTTTTAATCCGATCTTCCACAAACTTGATGAATATGTTCATTGATATAAAATCAAGGTTCTATGCAAAATACTTCATTTTCAAAAATAAATATGCAAAAACAATTCCTTTATTTACTAACTTCATAAAATACCTTAAACATGTTGAAAATATGGAACGAATTATAGCAACAGCGAAAGATAAAATTGAACAACATAACGGCAAATGGGATAAATTACAGTTGAATTTATAACACCAACTAATCGACGGCAAACACAGAGTGTAAAACCCGCTTCTTCCTCACACTAATACTTTCCTATTTTCCTATATTCCGCTACTTTCTCTACTTTTCTATACCGATCATATACAAAACTTATTTCTTGTTGTACATAAATAGACAGGAAAATTTACGTGCTAGAAAATAGTAAATACAAATGTATTATATTATAGAAATGTTTATTGAAACGAGAGCTGTGTATGTTATTTTCACCTGTTTGTGTATGTATATTGAGAAATAAAATATTGAAAAAAAAATCAAAAAAAATCAAGGTTTAGTTTTGTTACTACTAAAATCGCATAAGGTATTTTTGAGGTATTGCCTGTTTATTAATAAAAAATGACTGTTTCAGTAATTTTTGCAATCTAAAACAAACAGTTTTTATTGGATATTCACTAAACTTGCTGAACATGTTTAATTATATCAAATTTAGGTCAAGTTTGATTATTACAAAAATTGCATGCGGCATATCTGAGTTTTTGCCCTTTATGAATTAAAAATGACTGTTTTCAGCAAGTTTTGCTCTCCAACACAAATACTTTTTTTTTAATCTTCACCAAACTTGCTGAAAGTTTTCATTAATATAAAATCAAGGTTAAGTTTGAATCCTACTAGAATCACAGGGACCTGGCACGATTGATTTTTGAGAGAAAGAATTGCCAAAAGGTATATATAGTCTCTATATATACCTTTTGAAAAAAATTTATCTCAAAAATCAATCGTGCCGGGTCCCTGTGAGCGGGAATACACTATTGATACCCGTCCAGTATTGAAAACGACAGTACTGCGAGGACAATAGAATGACGTCATCATCGTGTTTTAAGTGGAATGAATATTTAATAAAGCGATAAAGTGCGGATGATCAATGCAATTGTTTGAATTTCAAATCTGCATTACTCAAGCACAGGCATAGACTACGGGTTAGTTGTGGATAAGCATGGTTGTAATATTCAACATCAGAGTGATCTTGGCGGTCTGTGTTGGGATGGACATGACATCTCATGCCAAGGGACTTTCATTCGACAAGGTTCTGGCATGTGACCAAAGTTATGGAAATATTGTTGAAATATTGAAAAACAGCACTAGTCCAATTGCGTGTGCCATCGAATGTTCACACAACCGTCTCTGTGTGTCTAGCTCGTACAACTCAGGAAATAAAACCTGCCAGCTGAACAACGATAGACGGTTCGAACCAACAGCTCTCGGTTGTACAAAGGACGTGATCTATATGCAGAATCGCGTACGTACAAACACTAGGGCTCCAGAATTTCATAAAACTGATATTGTCTGCCTATTATTTCATTGCGTATTTGGTAAGTTTTATTTAAACGGGAAAGTATAAGGTATTCTCAACTGTATGAACAATATGCACATGGTCGCCCGCAGAGGTGGGAAGGCTACAATTGGTCGATCTATTCTGATTAAAGAAGCATACGTATCTAGACAAGTATTTGAAAAAGGCATAACAAACTGTGTGAGAATTCACTCGTCATATTTTAATGTATGCAAACAGTACAGACCCTAATCAGAGGGCTTCAAGAGGGGTGACAATCATATCGTCTACCTTCCCGTTCGTCGACCTTTATTTATATTTTAGACCTCGAGTCGCTTAGTCGACCTTATTATTATATTAGGGTGAGTTTACCCTCCTAAGTAGCGGCAATGTATTTGATGTTAGGCACGTGTTGGCAATTGTTGCAAATTGTAGATTTTATGGTTTAGATATAGAAAAATATTACGTTATATTTGATAAAAAGGTAGATTATATGTGTATGTTATGAAGTAGATCAATATGATATTATATTTCATAAAATTTAATTGTTCAGTTCATAAATGAGAACATGATAAAAGAACATGATAAAAATGCTAAAAGTTTAGTTTCAATAATCGTTCAACAGTTTCAGTGTTTTAACAATATTTCATGACACTTTTTGATACTTTGTTGTTCAATTTGTAGAACTTCATCAAATTTCTTTATGGTTTTATGTATACTTCCTGTTTATTTCATGATTTCCGGTGGTTTACTTAAAACTGTTAGTAGATTATCCCTTGATAATCTCAGGGGTACAAACAGTGGGCAATCATTGATTGCTGCTGACCGTACCAAGGCGGGCTCCTATGTTCACTTTGCTTTATGTTTGTTTTGCGTATTGTTTTCTGTTTGGATTGTGGGATTGCGTGTGTGTGTGTGTGTGTATGTGTGTGTGTGTGTGTGTGTGTGTGTTTGTTATGGTATGGTTGTGTGTGTGTTCTGCTTAAGAGATGGGTGTATTGTTTGTGTTGCGTTTCCTGCTTGAGTCTTCTTTCGTATTTATTTACCGACAAGCAATTGAAAAACATTACATAAATATAAAACAAACATACTTTTCACAAAACACAAAACACAAAATATTATACACATAACAGTACACCTTAAAGGAAAGCAGCATAATATTTAAAGCTACATCTTACATATCAATACTTAGGTTAGAAATGAGTGCACAAATATTCGGAATTTCATTTTCTGAAAATAACTTTCAATTGTTCAATGTATTTACATCTATAAATACACATTACCAGTTGATAGTGCGATACAGTGAAATGTATTTGACGAGCGCCTTGGCGCGAGTCTGATCGGTTGTTTCCGCCAAAAACGTCGAGAGCTAAATAAAACACGCTGCCAATAGGTGATGTGTTTATTATATGCCTTGGATACACATCAAAAACAACTAAAAAGTGGTTGAAATAATTTTATATCCAGAAACATTATTACGATTGTTATTTGAAGCAGAACTAGAATTATTGAATTCCACAAAGAATCAGGCGGTACTTGCATGTACGTAAATGACGTTTCGCTAAATCGTAAAATACCAGGTGGCTAATACGATGATACAGACTCTTGTATTGTACTGTGCAGATACACGCGGACACGCTCGATATCAATAAAAGGCATATAATAAAACGATTTACAAAGTTTATTTGACACATTTCTTGGCGATTATGATTAAATTAAATATTAAAATGCCATTCATGTATGCATAATTTCGAATCCATAGAATATCCCACTTGTTTTAACAAATACAATCGAGTTTAGAGTGTACGTATGTGGGCAAATAATCGCAAAATACCTCCAGTACTCTTATAAAGCTTAAATAGGAAAAACGTGTTTGCTAACATAAATAATGTCATTACAATCAGTTTGGATGGATGGATGAGTTGGGTATTACGGCACTTCGACAAAAATAGGTCATTTAGCGCCGATGAAAGACAAGCCATGATGAGATAACCAACAGTTTGGAGACAGATAAAACGGCGTGTAAGGGGGCATACAATGTTGATGTAGGCATCACAACAATATAAAGCTTGCCCTTTCATCGTCATGTGCGACAGAAGTAGATTTTGCTTACAATTTCTTCCTAAATTAGAAGCTGCGTAAAGGTAGTTTGATCATAATCCTAACTGTTCTGCACTCGTAATGGTGGACACACCGATATCGGGCCATATTTTGGAGAAAAAATTATGACCCTCTGGTGTATACCGTATATTAAGCCATTCCGCATAAAATATTACATTGAAACGATAGGACAGAATATATTAATGCAGTCGATAATTTGACGGTGAAGTTTAAAATATCAGACACTATCTTTGGTGATGTAACGTTTAGAAGAAACAATGTGTTCAGTTCTGTTCATGCTACAATAGAAACTCGATATTTCGAACTCGCTTAAATCGAACTTAAAAGTATTTTATAAGTTGGATTTTGATAACTCAATGTCGCTTAGGTTGAATATACTTCGTATTTCAAAGTCACACCGTTTTTAAGCCACCTTCTTAACTTTGAAATATGGATATTATCGAACTGAAGCGACTTGGAAGCATCGAGATTTGACTGTAGTTCGATTCTTATCAGGGCTGCCATTTCTCCTGATTTTTCCAATGTATTCGGATTTTTATCCTAGCAAATTGTAGCTTTAAACAGGCTAAAGGTAAAACAGAATTCGCCTCAAGGCGCATTCTGCTCAACTTTCAACCTGTTTTAAGCAGCCATGTGTCTTCAAAACTAGAAACAGACTATGGGGTAATCGTACCATAAATAAAATCGCGCTTGAAAAATTTGAAAATTTGAAATCTTAGGATTTTTATGATCAACTTATGACAGCCCTGACTTATTAGTTAAGCTGCCTTTATAGGTTAGATATAGTTTTGCAGCTTTATGGTGTGGTGAATGGTATGCATTTTGCAATTTCAGGAAAATGTGAAACCGGTTTGCCTCTCTGGACAGTGTACAGCTCCGTTTAAAAACATGCGCCTGTGTAACGGTGATAGGTCCGGTATTTGTAACCCTAGTCGAGGGAGGGTGGAGGTGTTGCACAATGACAAGTGGGGCACAGTGTGTGATGACCATTGGGATGAACCTCATAGTAACATAAAGAACAAACTCAACGCAGTTATCACCTGTCGCATGCTCGGCTACACGTAAGTATTTCTTCAACATTTTAATCCCATTTATTTCTTTCTAGATCTAATTGTCATTGGAAACGGCCTCATACTTTGTCACATTGAATGCTTTGAAACAAGCAAATTGCTGAATGGTCTGATGTTTCTTCCTTTAAAATCTCCAAATACGGATTTTATCGTTTTGAAACCAGTCTACTTTTCAAAAAGAATAGCTTGGCTTCATGTCACTGTAAAGATACATGTTACGATGGCATAGGCGAAATTATACGCTTGTCTTTAAGATGACATGTATTTTATGCATATGTCAAAATATGTTCGAAACACATATAACAAGTAGGTAAATCTTTCAAAATAATGTGACGAGGGTTGTAAACAATGATGACGGGTATGTTGTCATTGGAAACGAGGAATTATTGCTAAGCAGACTCGCCTATACGAATAGACTATCTGTCGTGTATGTTTAGATTCAGTGTTGAAACGATTGTGTTAAACTCATTTACCCCTGCAATTCTAGTTTCCAAGTTGATAATGAAACAACAAAGTGATAACTCCACTTCGAATCTATAATTACTATCTAATGCAGAACAGTTCGGGTTCATTCTCTGTGGACAGCTAGAAATACGAAAAAGTCAGAACATTCAAATGTTGTAATCTTATTGACACGAACATATTACGTATATTTCTCAAATATTAACATTCGCCCATTCAATTTCATTAGAACAATTGACGTTCCATTTGCATATATTTAATTGCTCTAGGGGACAGGACTCTTTCGCAGAGGAGGCAGGGCTTATGGATCGATTCTTCTAGAAATAGTCTTTCCAGCTCGGATAACAGACATTTGTATGCTTTTTCAAATATGCTTCCTCACTGATGTATGTCGTCTCATAAGCGAAAACCATGATTATCAACTAGAACTCTTTTATATTAATGAGACCAATTACAAGAAAACTGAAATAGATAGATAGATTTATTTCAATATCATGTAACATGACAATAGTTAACAACACACATATACATCTTAAAACAAAACACAATTTATAAAAATTGCAATGATTAAATATATGTTGTGTTATGAACTATGTCAGTCACATCAATATCAAGGATTATAAATACCACGAATGAGGAACAATGTTGGTCACCACCCGTGGTATTACACAAAAAAGAGAAAGGACATCTCTTATTTCCATTGTGGTCCTTATTGATATTGATGGTCTGACATAGAGAGGCAGGGAGCTAGTCATTTCGTAACCGAGTCATTTCGTAACCGGTTAAATAAGTCATTTCGTAGCCGAATTTTTGGTCATTTCGTAACCGCACAAAACCTAAAAGTCATTTCGTAACCGATTTGTTGGTCATTTCGTAGCCGACAAAAAAGTTGAATTAGTCATTTCGTAACCACCAAAAATCAAAAAAGGAATGGCCTCAAAGAAGGCATAAGTCATTTCGTAGCCTCGCAAAATTGTTAAAGTCATTTCGTAGCCGAATATGTTTTTCTTTATTTTTTTTATAATGTTTTTGTGCAGTTTTCTGACATTATTTTAACGAAATAAATATTAAAATATATATGTTAAGAGAGTTTGGGGTCCGAAATAATTATAACCTTGATAAATAGAATTGTAATCAAGTTGTTGAATGTTTTTTAAAATAGGAATAATATTACTTGTCTTTAATTCAATTAAATGGTCCATTTGTTAACAATGAACATGTATAATTGGTCGTTAATCGCTCAATGTATGTGAAGCGTGTCAAACATTAACTTGTATGTTGTTTTAACAGTTTACACATCGGATAAACACTCATACCAAGGCAATTATCGCCTCCCGCACGTGCCGGAAATGTGGAATTTTTCCCCCTTTAATTTCACAAATGACAAGAAAAATGACTTTGTAATCAATAATCACTGTTTTTATGTTATTGCAATCAATAAGCACATATAAGTTCAACTGTTGACAGTGAACTAATAAGATTAAATATGAAATTAATAAATTAAAAATAATACTGAGTATATTTTACAGCACAGGTGCTGTTAATTACCAAACCAGTCCCTGCCCTTAATTATGATAAAAGTTATAGACTGACGTAGAAAAGTATGAAATAAACTATCCACATTAAAACATTAACAATAGGTTTACTTATAAGATACAAAATCTGTGTAAAAATATATTAGAATGAGATCACTGACTAACACTTAAGTTTACATTATTGTATCTTAAATTATGATTGTAGATATTACTTAAATATGAGTTCTGAACATATACGTCGTAGACACCAAAAATGGCTTTCACACGACGGGGAGTTACATTATTGTATCTTACTTATGATTATAAATATGACTTAAATATGAGTTACATTGACCAATAGATTTCTCTTAGATGTTCATATTATGGCTTAAAATGTGATCTTTTACTCCCCTCTTGAACTTTGCTAATGTTTATATACTTCTAAGATTTGCAGGTAATTTGTTCCACAGTGTGCATCCGTTGTAGGAAAAAGATGTGAGACCAGAACCGTTAACCTTAGGGGGTACAAATGAACCGGTCTGACTAGATCTGGTTTCGTAAGCATAAACAGTATCTTGAGCTGTAAAATTTTGACTCATATAGTCAGGACTTAGACCATTTTTTATCTTACAAACATGACAGAGAACAATTTGGTCGACCCTATTTGAAACGTTTAACCAATCGAGAGAGGTAAAGTGTTCATGTTTAATACTAGATCTGGGATCCAAATTGAGTACAAAACGGACAACCTTATTCTGAGTAACCTGAAGCTTGTCTTTCCAAAACGAAATACCTTATAAACAGCATCTGTCTTCATTTCTTTATGATAAATATATTGATATTGTATTTATCTTAGTTTTAAAATGACGTCCTTTTAAAATGACGCCTAATCGGCATTTTCGCGCCAAACTGTCAAATTGATGACGTTATAATGTTTACAATGAAACTAATTTTGTTCAGTGCGAATGTACCTAGCTTTAGTAATGCGGTTAAGGCTGTTCCTTTCAGGGTACACATTTTTCGTGTGAACAACCTCTAACATTTGTCGAACATACATGCATACTAATAAAATGTTCATTTAATATTAGAAATGACAGCAAATATAAGGTAAATATAAGAAATGAACTGATTGTTTCGGTGTTTAGGCGAAATAAACGATAGGCAATGATCGAAAAATTAGCCATGAACCGCTAGCGCGATTCATTGAATTCACGATAATTTTCTGTCGTATATTTTGCTTACACGCCGAATAAAATTTCTTCATTTCTTAAATAAAATGCATCACAAACAATAACTGTCACTGAAAGATGACAATGCCCTGAGCTGATGTTTTGACCTATTATTTTATATCTTATATAATAATTAGTGTAAGGAAGTTATCAGCAATGTTAAAGTTTTCCGTTAAATCTGATTAAATTATTGAGGAGTCAAGTTCAAATAAGTATATGTCAGCTGAGAGGTCTTTTCACAAACAGTATAATGCCCAAGTATATGTATGAAGTAAACTCATTGACTAATAAGTAAGTTATGGCCTACATTTAAGTTTTTCAAAAGTTAGATACTCAAGGTCAAGGTCAATGAGGGGCCAAGTTCATGAAATGATATATAAACTGAAAGGTCTTGTCACAAAGGGTATTTTGTCCAAGTAAATCCATTGACTGATAAATAGGTTATAACCGATTCGGATGTAAGATCCTCGTGTCAAGGTCATTGAAGGGTCAATGTATAACCAATTTATGTCAGCTGAAAGTTGTAGTCCCAAGGGGTGTTATATCAAAGTATGAAATAATTCCATTCAGTAATAAGGAAGTTATAAGCAATGTTAAAAGACTGACAGACATACAGACAGACAGACAGACAGACAGGCGGACGGATGGTCTGACTGACAGACGGAGAGTTAAAAAACTATATGACTCCGGGAGCACAAAAAGAATATTTGCAAAGATGTGAACAAATTGTCATTTGAGTAATTTAATGTAACCGTTTTTTGCCCAATGTTCTATTCAAGGACTGGTACTTCTAAAGTAAAAGCGACTTACGGAAAAGGCGTTGGCAATATTTGGATGGATAATGTTTATTGCCGTGGCAACGAGACCACCCTGTACCAGTGTCCATCAAACGATTGGGGTAAACACGATTGTGGCCATTGGGAAGACGTCGGCGTGGTATGCGAGTAACAACACCACCCTGCTTTCAGTGTAGGCTGTTCCATACAAGATGTGTAACATTTTCAATAGTTGGCCTGCTAGCGTAGCAGATGCAAACTGTAACCCAGTAATTTGCTCAGAATAAGTCTAATATGGCGCAGGTCTAAGTATAGGTTAGACCATGGTTGAGCGCGAATAAACGATATAGGTCGAGGGGGCGTAGCCCCTGAGAACTATGTCGTTTATTCGCGCGCAACCATGGTCTAACCTATTTGGCACTGGCTTGGGCTCGAGGAAAACAAGAAGACCTTTCGTTTCTGCTTTTTGTTTCAGACGAAAAAGTCATTTTAAATGTAATATTTTACTTAAATTGAATGGTTATTTCAATGTGTCGTTAGAGACATTAAGCATGCTTTAACACGAACATAAATAATGCTTATTGAAGCTCTATATGTGAGCACAATTCATTAGCTTAGGTCTCACTGTACATACTATGACGTCATCAAGCGTGTGCAGTTTCCCTCTGATCTCAGCTGTTTAGTAAAGACATTCTAGACATGCATATTCCGGTTTTTACATCTACAGCTGAAACAATGCATATATCTAGGTCCAGAGGGATGGAGTAGATCTAGATCTAGATTGCTTTAGTTTAAATCCTTGATCTGGTGTTTATTCCGATTATTCATCGTTAAGCCTACAGTGCAGGTAAAAGGTTTTCGCGGTGGCTCGCTCGAGGGATTGCTAGATTGCCTTGAGATGACAGAAGCATGGAATAAGTGAACAGTGTGTTAGTTATTCCATGGTTTTGTTCAATTAAACGGTAAATTCACAGGTTTTTGAGGCATTTGATTGGCCGAGAGCTCCAAGCCATGCGCTAATGTTTTAATAACCATACACCTGGGGCATTTAAAATAGCGGTCGTCGGATGAGATAAGGGAATTTAGCACATGGCTTGACGTCACAATTTTAGCAATCCTCCGAGCCAGCCACCGCGAAAACCTTTTGCCTGCAATGTAGCCTTAATAGGAATGCACTTTGGTATAAGCTTTACAGGACAGGTATTCAAGGGAAATTACTGTGTATTCTTAGGGACATGTACAAAAAAGTTAAGTCGTGCTTGAAACACTGTAATAGTTATTCTGAGTATTTTGAATATGCAGTTGGATTGAGGCAAGGGGATGCAATATCTCCTGTCTTGGTTTCTCTATTCATGGATGACTTAGAGCTATTTCTACAAGACGAAATTAATTCAGGTTTATTGTTTGAAGATATTGTATTGATTTTATTGTTATTTGCTGATGATATGGCAATTTTACCTAACAGTGTTGAAGGATTACAAAAATATCTAGATTTATTATACACTTATTGTACTAGGAGGTAAATACAGAGAAAACCAAAGTAATGGTGTTCAGAAAAAGAGGTAAACCACGAAGAAATGAAACCTGGACTTACAATGGTAAACTAATTGATTTGTTTGATGATTTTAATTATTTGGGTACTGTATTTAATTACACTGGTAACTTTTCCAAAAATCAAGAACATTTAACTGGAAAATCTTTAAAAGCATTAAATTTATTGTTATATAACTGCAAGAAAGTTAAGCTAAAGCCCAACATTCTGTGCCAGTTGTTTGATTCCTTTGTTGGCTCTATTTTAGGATATAGCTCGGAGATATGGGGTTTTGGAAAATCAAAGGAAATAGAAAGAATTCATTTGAAATTTTGTAAGAGATTACTCGGTGTAAGGTTCAACACGAGTTCAAATGCTGTATACGGTGAATTGGGGCGTTATCCTTTATAGTCCGGCAGAGGGCTGACTGGACCTGGAAATGCCGTCCTAAGTTTTTTTCTCGACTGATTCTACTTCAGCATATGTTACTTATTGAAAAACCACCGGGTGCCACTTTGGCACCCTTGAGCATTTTCGTATATTCAAGATGGCGGCCAAAATGGCTGGCGAAAGGCTTTGAAACAAAATAGTCAAAAATTCAGCATTCATTTTTTCTTTTTTTTAACTGATTTAACCTCATAATAATGATAAATATTGTTCAAAAGACGTTTCATGTAATTAAAATGTTACTGGTGACACCTTGTTACTCTTGAGTATTTCAGTATATTAAAAATGGCGGCTAAAATGGCTACTAAATGCGTTGAAACAAACTACTCTAAACTTCAGCATTCATGGTTTGGTTTTCTTAACTTATTTGACCCAACCATAATGATAGATATTACTATATGATGATACATATTATTGAACTGTTACGGATGACATCTTTTCACCCTTAAGCATTTCTGTATATTCAAGATGTAGGCCAAAATGACTACCGAAATGCTTTTAAACTAAATAGTCCAAAAAGCAGCATTCATTGTTTCCTTTTTTCTAACTGATTTGACCTCAACATAATGAGAATTATTATTGATAGGACAATTCATGTTTTAAAAATGTTACGGGTAAAATCTTGTCAGCCTTCAGTATTTCCGTTTATTCAAAATGGCGGCTAAATGGTTATCCAAATGCGTTACAAACTACTCTGAATAAATACGAAAGACTCAAGCAGGAAACGCAACACAAACAATACACCCACCTATCAAGCAGAACACACACACAGTCATACCATAACAAACACACACACACACACACGCACACTCCCATTCCTTCATCTACACACTAAATAGAAAACAACACGCAAGACAAACATAAGCAAAGTGAACATAGGAGCCCGCCTTTGTACGGTCAATAGCAATCAATAATTAATTATAAATTAATCATTAACTACCACTGGGGGGTTAAACCTGGGTTTAGGGGCGCCCAACCTCACACTTATCTCCTATATTCACCTATAAAGACGAACAGTGTACATAAAATATAAACCCTGTTCCACAACCTCACAATCAAAAAGACCGCCAGCATAGTAAGTAAATACATGTAAAACATTTAACAAAAATTCTATGACAAGATCATTTGTAACATGGGAAAGAATTAAACATTCAAGCCCGTGTTAAAAATAACCCACTATGGCAACGGTCAAATTGTACTCAAGCGACTAGTCTGTAGTTACGAGTAACTGTAAGACATGGAAGGGTCCAGGGTACGACAGAGAGGGAGAGAAAAAACAAAGCACGAAAATCCGATATAACTCTCCCGGTTAAGGACGGCTTTAGAAATACATCATCATGTAGTGCTAAGCCCTGTCTGTCGTCGCACAACCAAAGAGGAAAGCATAGTTATCAATTGTAGATTGATCGATAACCAAACGTGAAGTGCGCAGCAATATAGTTGGATCATAATCTTTTTTGAGGAAAAATCTAATACGTTTCACAAATAGGTTTTGAAAATGTATATGTCCAAGAATCTTACTAAGTCTGTACATCACATCACCATAAAACTCCGGATGTGAAATACCTTGCCGCAGAAAAGACTTTAAGTTACATTTATACTTGTTAATGAGAGGAAGATTTCTATAAAAGAATTTAGAAAATGTTTAACGAAGTTTATGAAATCTGTACCCCTGTTTAAGAAGCTTTTCAGTAATAGTTTTATTACGAATGTGGAAGTCCTCAACAGAGGTACAGGCCCTAGCAAAGCGAATAAGTTGTGAAACATAAACCCCGTAAGATGTGGAACGGGGAACATCGCCATCTATATTCTTCACTGACTCGATATCAACGTTATTATACCTACTATTGAAATGATACTTATTGATGAAATGTAACATCTTTTCATCCTTGAGTATTTCCGTTTATTTAAGTTGGTGCTGCTTATTATTGAAAACATGATACTTGTTATGGAACTATGTGGATGTCATCTTGTCAACCTTGAGCATTTCCATATATTCGAGATGGCGACCAAATCGTTGATCGAAATGCTTTAAAGCAAAATAAGTCCAAACAACATAATTCATAATTTCTTATTCTTAAATGGTTTGACCTTACCAGAATGATACTTATTATTGACAGAATGATACCCATTATTGAAATATTGCAGGTGACATCTCTTCACCTTCGAGCATTTTCGTATATTCAAGATAGTGGCCACAGTTGCAATAGATATGCTTAAAATATTTAAAATGTTCAAACGTCAGAAGCAACAGTTGTTTCATGACTGGTTCTATTTTAGCACATGGTATTTGTTCACAAGAGCGCTTTTACATTTAACCCAAGAGACCTTCCTACCTGATCGTAGTTCTGGGGCTTAATTGTCATAGGAATGTTTCTGTTTATTTGACCGAGATAATGCCCACTGCCAAGAACTAAAAGGTAGGCAGGTCGGTGGTTTTGATCCCATGCGCTGATTCGCAAAGAACGAGACTAGTCAAAATCATCTTTCTGAAATCATCATAATCTCATCTCATCATTTATCGGCGCTATATGACCTATTCTGTGTTGCAGTACCCTAAAACCCAAATTGCATATATCCACAGAACAAAGAAGCGTGGATACTGTGTGTTAGGCACTCTAGCCACCTGCTGCCTACCCCAGACCCTGGGATACCCGCAGCAGTTGAATAATAAACTCAGGATCAAGCCAAGTCAAAGTCGTCCATCCATGCTTTTACATATCAATATTTACGTTCTACAGGGCATGCAACCTTGACAGTCACACCTTGCTCAGTTTAAAAAGAAACTCTAACATTATGACAATGTTTTCGGTCCAAGTCGCTGGCTGTGAAGCTGTTATCCGTGTTCCTTCCTCCAGCTAAACCCTACTGGGTCAAGATCAGGTAGATTGTTTCCTTTTCGTAAATGCCATAATCTAGGCAGTAAAGTGTTGCTGATATTTCGTCGCTAAGTTGTGTGGTCTATACTTGAATGCGTGTTTCAGATATGAACTCGAGGAAATACTAAAGCTTGTGAAATGTAAGTTTCAATAGAAAATAAAGTCAACCGATAAGAGAAAACACACAGTTGGACCATGTGCAGGAAGAATGTCCTCAATGGTGTTCATATGTTTGTCCAATGCAATATAATATCAATAATAGATTTGATTAACATTTTATTTTATAATATGAATGACAGCTTAGGATTCGAATAATTTATTGTGCATAAGAATACCTACTACAATGATAGTGTCTACATGCACCTCTTAATCTGTTGTTTATAAATGTTTTCTTTCTGACATAATACCTCGGCTAGATTTAGCTTGTGTTTCATTTTTACCTATTATAATTAGCTTGTTAATTTGATTGTGCTCAATCTGAAAAGTCTCAGCATCTAGAATGTAAGAGATTATCAGCTTTATTAACTGCTTTTTTCAGTGACAACAAGATACTCTGTATTTTGGTAATGTGCTGTTAGCATGCAACTAATAGTAATCGATTTTAACCTGTTGTTCTCGTACACTTAGAGACATTTCGGTGCTGTATATATAGGTGGATATTGTTGTTCTCTTGTGGGCGATGTAGTTCTGGACAAAGCCTTTTGTGGGGTTTGTCATAAACCAAAAATAACAATATCGATCCGTCTATGGTGACTGTCTACTGGTCCAATTTTTGTGTCAGAAACTCCTATCTGGAATTGGTTTTGTGAATTGCTTTACCATGTGTCATTACTGTCATATCATTATATTTACATTCAACCTGTAAAGTCCTTATGTAATCCTATTAAAAAATATGCAGTCATCTGCCGATGAACCTACACTTCGAATCTGGATTTAACCAGTTCGGATTTCCCCCGTGCTATCCGTGGACTTCTTCAAATAGACTACATCGGGCACTTAACACTAAGCTCCCATTGGACGACGGTAATATGACACTAGCGGAGTGATACAGACCCATAGGTCGTTGCCATCGCGTTGCTATGTGTGTAAATGGGTTAAGAAAACAACCGCGACCTGTAATTTTAGAATGTGCTTTGGCAATAGATATTCAAGTTGCACTGTTATTTGTTTGCCTTGTAAGTCATTTCCATTCACAGAGAGAAAGTTTACTGGAAAAAATCCTGATTTTTTAATACAGTTACAGTACATGTAGTTGGGACCACTTTCTCACCATATTTAGAAACTGGAATGGCTATTACATCGACATTACATCTATCAAACCTCTTTCACCGGTATATGATAAATTCTTATACAGAAAAACAAATCTGGCCAATAAACACATTAAATTGACAAGACAGAAAATATAAATATAAATATAAGGAATAAACAACATCTCTTTGCCGCTCATGACGGTATGACTACATTAGCTTCGGGGGGGGTAAATTTATCGAAAACGCCCTTCGGGCGTTTACGGAATTTACCCCCTGCGAAGCTAATGTAGTCATACCGTCATGAACGTCAAAAATATGTTGTTTATTCCTATAATGATCACCAAACAGTGCTTTTGGAAAAGGTGTCCATTCATGTGACAGAACATCTCCGATATCAACCTTATGGCTGCTAGCTTGAAGACTTTCCATGACTATTGAGTAGATTACATATTATTTAACCATCCGTCACATTATTATTAATTCTCGGGACATAGAAGACGAATTCCATTTCATATGCGTCTGTCCTCGTTTTGTTGACTTGAGAGTAAACTATCTAAATAAATACGTTTTTTAAGACCTTCTATGTTTAAATTTATTGAACTAATGAAATCATCAAATAAGCATGTTTTGTATAATTTAATTATATATATAAGAGAAGCTCTAAAATTAAGACATTCTTTCAATAAAAATTAACTTATCTATTCATCCTCACTATTGTCACGTGATGTTATATGTTTGTGAATTTACTATGTGACTAAGATGATGTACTTTGTACAAATCTGAATAAAGTTATGTTCTGTTCTGTTCTTAATGATAAATGATCGGAATAAACACCAGATCAAGGATTTAAACTGAAGCAAATCGGAAATTTCGCAATAACAATAAAAGATCTAGATCTACCCCGCTCCTCTTGACCTAGATGTAGGCATTGTTTCAGCTGTAGATGTATAAACCGGAATACGCATGTCTAAATTGTCTTTTAAAAATAGCTGAGGTCAGAAGTGAACTGCACACGCTTGATGACGTTATATTATGTACAGTAAGACCTAGACTTTAAAGACAATTTCTAATGATTTGTGCTTACATGTAGAGCTTCAATAAGCGTTATTTATGTTGGTGTTAAAGCATGCTTAATGTCTCAAACTTCTCATTGAAATAACCTTTCAATTTTAGTAAGATATTGCAAACAAATGACTTTTTCGTCTAAAACAAAAAGCAGAAACAAATGATCATATTGTTTTCCTCGAGCCCAAGTCAGTGCTAAATAGGTTAGACCATGGTTGTGCGCGAATAAACGACATAGTTCTCGGGGGCTACGCCCCTCGAACAATATCGTTTATTCGTGCTCAACCATGGTCTAACCTATACATGTTGATGCTTGGCAATCAGCTCATCAGAACGGTCAACTAATTCAGGGAATTCTGAAGTAAGTGAGACTTGACCCTGAAACAGAAACTTGACCAGAGAGCTTTCCTGTCTTGAGAAGCCAGATGCTTTGACGTCACTATTTCGTTTTTGAACAGGCAGCATTCTGCCTACAAAGTCAAAATAACAAGGTTCGTTTCAATTGTAAATGTGGAAGTTTATTTATACTTTTCTGCTGCAAAATCATCATTGATTGTTCATCATATACAGGGATTCCCCTCTAAACTGGACAAATGTGGGGACAACAAAAATGATGCAGGTTAAGAGAGGTGTCAAATTTAGAGTGGTTTTAACCCATCACTAGATAGCTTTTTGTTGTATGGAAGATAGCTGACCACTTAACCCATCACCCCATAGCCTGTTTCTAGTTTTCATGATATGTGACCACTTAAGCAGGTTGAAAGTAAAGCAGAATGTGCCTTAATGCACATTCTGCTTTACTTTCAGCCTGCTTTAAGCTATCATCTGCTAGGATTTAGAATTTTTTCTTATGGTTCATTTTCAAGACTGTATAAATTGGAACTATTTCCTTGAACGGGGGAATAAATCAAATGTGCTAAAAGACGCTTCTATGAGGGAAAGGGTTAAAGCAGGTTGAAAGTACTTTCTACATTTTATTACGTTTTGATTACATTAAACGGGAAAGAATAACTTCCCCCCCTATGTACTAGAGAAATGTTTATTGAATTACAGTGGAGAATCTGTTATTCTTTCCCGTTTAAACGCAAACGTACGCAAACGCAAAACACTAAAACGTAGAAAAGTACAACTTTTTGACAATTCTGATAATTCATCTTTATCTTGGTGGCAAACAGTTTGGAGCCTGGTCAGACGCCGAGTTACCCGGCGTCTGATCTGACTCCAAACTGTTTGCAGTGAAAATAATAGTTTTAGCGTAAATGCGTTTATTGGGAAAGAATAACGTTTTCTCCACTGTAGTAACAGTCAGGTTGCTCAGTACACTTCATTGTTTCTGAAATATGAAACTTGATCCTGCGAGCAACCGAAAGCTTTCCTGTTTTAAGAAGCCAACTGCTTTGACGTCACTCTTTCGTATTTGAACAGACAACATTTTGCCTACACAATCTAAATAACAATGTTCATTTTAATTGTAAAAGTTATAGTTTATTGTATATTATTCTGCTGCAAAATCAGCATCGATTGTTCGTCACAATCAGTGATTTCCCTCTATACCGAACATGTGTGGGTACAACGAAAATACCGATTTAGAGGGTTTTCCAGTTTAGAAAGGTTTTAACCAATTGCCTAATAGCTTGTTCCTGGTGTGGAAGATAGCCTATCACTTATAGCTGGTTGAAGGTAAAGCAGAATGCACCTTTAGGTGCTTTACTTTCAATCTGCTCTAAGATATAATTTGCTTGAATGTATAAACTATTTTCTTCAGTGTAGGAATAAAAAATGGAACTAGTAACATGATTGAGTCTAAAATACAAATGTACGATGTACACTAGCTGCATATACGGTATCGTTCAGTGGAGAAGACGTTATACTCTTTCCCGTTTAAACGCAAACGCAATGCACTTAAGATAAGAAAATTACCTTTGGTTTGAAATTTCTCACAATTTATTTTGATTTGAGTGGCAAACAGTTTCGAGCCGAATAAGACGCCGGGTTACCAGGCGTCTGATCTGGCTCCAAACTGTTTACAATGAAGAAGTATTGCTTTACAACGAACGTGTCTATTGGGAAAGAATGACGCCTTCTCTACTGTGCGATGTGTCAACTCACATGCATTTTCTATTCTTTTAAAAGTTTTATCATATGAATTCGTTTGATAAGGGTATATAATATGATTTAGATATGTTTTGGTTATTATGTGTTTTTACGGACTTGTAGTTTAATCATATGAGATCTTTTGTTAAGGACACATGTATTTTCTATACTTTTAAAAGTTTTATCATATGAATTCGTTTGATAAGGGAATATAATATGATTTAGATATGTTTTGGTCAATATGTGTTTTTACGGACTTGTTTAAGTGATATTAACCTCAGACTGCATCCTCGGTAACTATCATTTTTACAGATAGAAATACATATTGACCTAAACATATTAAGTAAATAATTGTTATGTGCTCTCTCCCTACAACGGTCCTCCCAATAACGACTCCATCCTTACAACGACCCTTGCCGCAGTTCCCTAAACAGGACGAATATGTCTAACACTTTTACCGCTGCAATATCATCTGCTGAAAGTTGTCCTTTGTTGTTTTTTGCTAAAAAGTTACATAATAGACATCACTTAATGACGAGTGACAAACAACTCGAATCCAGATCAGACGCGCGACGTCTGCTCTGGTTTGAAGCTGTTTGCAAATGTAGCCAGATCAGAATATCATATATGTGTAAAACCGAAACCTAATTGTAAGGCTGTAGCTTAACCCTTTCACTCTCAATGACGCTTTAAAGCGCGTTTGCAAACAGTTTGAAGCCTGATCAGACGCCGCGTAACGCGGTGTCTGATCAGGATCCAAACTGTTTGACACTTATTTTGAAATTCGCTCAGTCATACTGCCTTACTTTTTAACTTTGAAACGACATTGCAGACACCGACATTGAAGCAGACGACAGTTAAACGATAAAGGGGTAAAAATCTCACGAAGATATTGAGAGTGAAAGGGTTAAAACTCAACACCTGTGTGAGAGGTTTAGCTGACAAAGTACAGTGGAGAATATGTTATTCTTTCCCGTTTAAACGCAAACGTACGCAAACGCAAAGCACTAAAACGTAGAAAAGTCAACTTTTTGACAATTCTGATAATTCATCTTTATCTTGGTGGCAAACAGTTACCCGGCGTCTGATCTGGCTCCAAACTTTTTGCAGTGAAAATAATAGTTTTAGCGTTAACGCGTTTATTGGGAAAGAATAACGTTTTCTCCACTGTACGTATGTATAGTCGGATTTTGACCCGTGAGCTGTGACCTTTAGGACGAATCCACCCGTAGAGGTAAAACGCGTCATAAACCATGATTTCCTTTAGCTTTAAGCTATCATCTGGTAGAATATATAAGCTATTTCTTCAGTGAAGGAATAAACCAAAGACGTCAAATTGAGTATTTATGGTGTAATGGGTAAAAATATAAAATGATTTGAAACGGGACCAAAGCTTTTAACTGGTTTTAGAGAGAATTCCGGTATTTAGAGGTTCCAGTTTGGAGGGGTTCCATTGTACCGTTTATGTGGACGGACGAACGGACGTTCAAACATTTCAGATTTATGTGATTTTCCCATTGGTAAAAAGGTGTGAAAGGCCACATAAAGAGGCCACATAAACCAAAAAGGCCACATAAACCCAACATGGACTAACGGAATGAACAGCTCTATTGGATTCTTTTGTTCTGTGTTATGTCACCTATACCCATAAACCCAAAATGTTAGCGCGAATGAACGGACGGACGGACATACAGGGGTAAAACAGTACATGTATGTCCCTTCAACTTATCGTCACGGAGGATAACTATGGACTAGACTGTATTGGCAGCTGGAATTGTCCATTTGAAGTTTCAAGTTACAATATGTTGAACATTAAACACAGACATCAACTGCTCATTAATTTGCTATTATGGAAATACGTGAAAGGAAACGACTCAAATGTGTCAAGCTTGGGATGCAAATTATGCAACCATTTATTGATTAACCCGCCACCAACAACTGAAAGAATCAGCATCCGAGAACGTCAAACCGTAGAGTCTTGTGTATTCCAAAGAATTCTACTGGGTGTATCCTGACACATCGAGCCGCGATCTTTTGTGGAAGGTTACGTATCACCAGATCGTTAGGAGAGGTGTTGCCTTGGAATATCTGCAATATGCACAGAATGGTAATCAGGCCATCACCAAAAACATTTCAATTATCCGTTTTAAGGTCTCATTCTTACGATGATATAAGTGTCATTTGTGTATTATAGTATAACCTGGCTTATAAATACGACACCTGGTTAAACAGAAACTTGCTTTATCTGACAATGATTTTCACACCCAAATGTCGAATGGCATCCGTCACAATTCTCTTTCTCTAACACGTTCAAGTCGAGCTAACATATTTTTCTTTAGATGAATTTCTATATTTCGGAGTAGTTTAAGTGGATTATACCCGTATTTCAAAGTTAAATCGTGGCAAAGACATATTTTAACTTTGTAATACGGGTATGTTCCTGTTCCACTTAAACGAGTTTGAAGTATAATGAAAGTTTGACTGTATATTTAAAACCTGTTTTTACCGGCACACTGCTTCATCTGACATCACTATTGGTACCTAAGGATGAGACAGGTTCTATTGTTAAAATATATTATGGTAGGTATTCTGATATCGAATGGAAAAGAAAAATGCATAATTATGATACGTCTTTACCAATTCATCATTACGTATCTTTTCTCTATTTACCCGTTCAGTGCATTAACCCCGCGAGTGCAATGGTTACACTGGAGAATCTGTTATTCTTTCCCGTTTAAACGCAAACGTACGCAAACGCAAAACATAAAACGTAGAAAAGTACAACTTTTTGACAATTCTGATAATTCATCTTTATCTTGGTGGCAAACAGTTTGGAGCCTGATCAGACGCCGGGTTTCCCGGCGTCTGATCTGGCTCCAAACTGTTTGCAGTGAAAATAATAGTTTTAGCGTAAACGCGTTTACTGGGAAAGAATAACGTTTTCTCCACTGTATTTGAAAACACTTCGGATCGTGCTCAACGCTGCAGCACGCAGCGTCTGGGCATGAACCAGACTGATTGATTCTCGTTACGACATTAAATTAGTCAATGACTTGCAGAAATTCAAAAATGACCTCTGAAAAAAGAATAATAACTACATAAACACAAATCAACGAAAACTACGTTGGTAGTATGGTATGCTGCTTATACAAAAGATACTTTCCTTAACTCATTGAGCCCTAGTGACGCATATATGCGTCTTTTACCAAATGTGTACCTGTGAAGAGTACATTTGTCCTATGCAAACAGTGAAGGCCCTGATCAGAGGGCTCCTGCAGGAGCCCTCTGATCAGGGTCTTCACGGTTTGTCATTTTGTAAAATATTATACAAAACAACCCTTAATAGTTGAAAATGGACCAGCCTTTATTGCAAATAAGACTTGTCCATTGAAAGTTTCAGGAGATAATGAGTTAAAGATTGCTATTGTCAGATAACTATCATTTGAATTCTTTGTTCCAATACGTGTACTGTGAAGAGTAATACAGTAGAACTTTCAATAACGACCATATATTTTTTATGCCCACCTCTTCATTACGACCGCTTGTGTTACTTATTATGTGTTTAAGATAGGTAACTGCTTAAAGCAAGGGGACAGTTAAACAGAGAGCTCATTTAGCTGTCACCTGTTTTTATACAATCACTTAGCCTCTACTAGTGTTCGTAATAGAGCGGATTCGCTGTACTTTAGGGCTTCAACCGAACAGCGTTACCTATCTGCTTTGTTTACTAGAAAGGAGAGAGCAATAATAACACAACTGTTTAAAGTTAATAGTGATTTATTCTTTCCAAATAAAGGCATAAACATGCGAAAGCCCTGTCTTTTACAACAATTGCTCATATTGCTCTCTGTTTTTGCTAGCTCCTCACATTTTTGCATTGAAAAATGTCGGCAATATCAAAACTCTGCAAATGTTCATATTATTGCATTCGTATAGTACCGTTACCTTTACTTTCTTCCAATACGTATAAGTATTGTGTAGGAACATGTACAGCAAAATCTCTCTACAAATCTTCTCTACTATGAACACTTAAACGAATGTTAAATAATTGTATTTAAGACAGGTGACAGCTTAAATAAAGATGACAGTCCTTTAGGAGCTTTCTGTTTTACTGTCACCTGCTTTAAGCAGTTACCTGTCATAATCACTTAATACCTAATACAATTTAGTGCTCCCTATAGAGAGGTGGCTGCAATATAGATGTGGCCGTAAAAGAGAAGATTCACTGTGTAGCAATCAGGGACCCGTCTTACGAAACTTTGTACGACAATTTTTGTAGTAAGTCATATTCTAATATTCTCAATTTTTATTTATTTCTCCTTTTAATCCTGTCTTGTGATATCTGTTTGGAGATGGGCTGAAAAGATGATGTTACAAGACAGGATTTCATGGAAAAATAAGAAGTTGTTATGTATTTTAAAGTATTGACTTACGACCGTTTTTGTCGTACGACATTACGTGATACGGGTCCAAAATGCGCATAGAAAACTTACTAAAGGAGTACTGCCATTGGCGATGTAACTGAAGGTGGTACAGTCATCACTGATACGGACCTTGAATGTTTTGGTATACTGGTTTACAGTGCCGCCACTATAAGATGCAGGGTCTCGTCCTTTTAATGCAATGGCGGCTATGACCTTTGGACAGCCGAAGTCAACCTGGAAGGAAAACAGGTCAAGTATTATAATATTGCGATATGTCGCCCAATTTTCATTCGACCCAAACGTTACACGATCATTTTCAAACCGAAAGTGGTCAAAACACCAACAGTTATGTGCATAAAAGTGCAATGCACTTATTTATCATGTAACTAACGCAGATTTATGATGCACATGAACACCATAGACTGTTTGGTATACTTTATGTGCATCGGAACACGCAACGTTAGATATTATGTGCCAATTTTCCAAAATAGGTGCCTTGGAGTATGTGAGATGCCGGATAAGAGCCGAGCAACCTACTTAGAAGAGGTTTTCTGTTGAACAGATTTAGGGCTGATATTGTCAAAAATTGCCATATTTCATCAAAACCATGACTTTAAATGCAATGAAGCGGATATAAAGAGTTCTGATTGTTAGCAAATTGGAATATGAACATTGTGGCAGTTTCATGGGTGCGACAACCATAGCTAGACTCTTATATTCCAATTTGCTAATAATCAGCCCTCTTTAAATCCGTTTCATTGCATTTAAAGTTTGAATTTAGATTATATAAAGCCGCTTTATGCCTTGGAACCTCACTTAGATTCATGACAGGTAATGGTTTTGAAGAAATATGGCAATTTTTGACAATATCAGTCCTAAATCTGTTTCACAGAAAACCTCTTCTTAGTAGGTTGCTCGGCTCATATCCGGCACCTAACAGCCTCCAAGGAACCTCTTTGAGCTAATTGGCACATACTATCTAACGTTGCGTGTTCCGATGCACATAAAGAATACCAAACAGTCTATGTTGTTCGTGTGCAGCTTAAATCTGCGTTAGATACATGATGAATTGGTGCATTGCACTTTTATGCACATAAATGTTGGTGTTTTGACCACTTTCGGTTTGAAAATGATCGTTTAACGTTTGCACCGAATGAAAATTCGGCGGCATATCGCAATAATAGAGCATATGATGATAACGAATTCATCGACTGGACATTTTTACGTGGAACAACATTCCCCAATTTCTAGAAAAAAGTAGAAAACTCCTGTTTTGAAGCAAAAACGAAACTCGACCCACCTTTCTGCCATTTGCCTTGTGGCCTCGATCAACGCCCGGAAATGGCCTCTCACCTATTTCGTAGTTTCTCTAAAAGAGCTACCTAATAAGTCGACAGGGTGTTTGTTAAAAATAATGTCCAATACGTTATCATTAAACCATTTCATTGTCAAAATTGTCGTGAGGTGTTTACCCCTACACCGACACATTGTCATCTAATACAATATTGTTCTCTTCTATATCGTTTAAATGTTCGTATATAAGGCAGTATGACTGACGAAATTTCGAAACGAGTGTCAAACAGATTTGAACCTGATCAGGGTCAAAACTGTTTACAAACGCGCTTTATGACGTCATTAAGAGTGAAATGGTTAAAATATAACAAAGAATGCTTCAGCTTTTGATTGCTAACCTGTACGTAATCAGTTTCAGGCGAGACATCTTTTGCGATCCACCCACCATTAATAAACCCTGTTGCATTCAGCCTTGCATACTTAGCAGATGTACTTGTATCAGTTCCGTCAGTAAAGTCTTTACAATCCATATAGGTCTGTTGGCAGTAGTAGGCGGATTGCGACAGCTGACTGTCTGCCACCCCATTCAAAAGGTAGTTGGAACATGCTGACATTAGAAATACACATACATAATTACTCAGTTCCCAAGGATATTTCAAATCAAGTAAATATACTAAAATTTAAAACACGGATATGTTAAACATACGCGCGCTCTCGATATCGAAAAGTAAGTGTAAATTAGAGTTTGGTTTGGTTTGGCTTGCGCGGCGCGTTACGCGGCGTCTGGTTTGGAATTTTTTTGAGTGTTTTTTACATTTCTCACGATTTCTTTTCAGCTGATTTGCAAATAGTTTGGAGCCCGATCAGACGCCGGTTTACCCGGCGTCTGATATGGCTCTAAATTGTTTGGAATGGAAATAATAGATTTAGCGTAAACGCGTTTATTGGAAAAGAATAACGTCTTCTCCACAAGTTTTGAGTTTACACAAAGAGCGGCCATGAGTTCAGCATTGAAATCGTTTGCCGTCGTTGCCCATCGATTGCAATTTGGCTACCTAGTCTGAAACACTGTGGAGAAAACGGTATTCTTCCGTTTAAACGCAAACGCATTGCAATGGAATACATGTATAGAAAATGAAAACATTTTGACAATTCTGACTACCAGTATTAATCTGAGTGAAAACAGTTTAGAGTCTGGTCAGACGCCGGGTTAATACTCAAATTTAATACTTAGGTGCTGTTACTTCCTTTCTGTCACATAAACTATTACCACTTGTTTACATCGTAAAGTCGCTAAATATGTGTATGATTATGTAGACAGTATAAGGAGTTGTTGGTCTTATTTACATTGATACTTAGACCAACTTCACTTGAAACTATGGTTCCGTCTATGATGACTATAGATCGCGCCGAACATCGGCTAGTTCGACCAAAGTTCTACTATAGACCGACCACGCTTTTATCCATGCTTAGAGCTGTTCCAAAATTGGGGGTGTTTGAAAATAATACGTTTCCTTTGAAATATTTGTTAAACAATGGTATTTTATTTTCAATCCTACAAGTACAAATAGCGATAAAACTGACACATTTATACAGCAACAATTGTCTGATAATTTCATAATATGTGTACGTTAGTCCGACTATATAGGCGACTAATGTTCAACAAAGGCGTTCATTTGCCGGCCTTAATGCACAAGCGCCGGACGCAATTTTGCCAGACTTAAGGTCCGAACTATAGATCTAAGTGAAGTCCACCAATAAACATTTATCTACACATAAAACACATATTCTTCAAATTATCGGAGTGTTTGGTTTACCGTATATATCTTCGCGTTGTAGACGGGTCTGCTTTTTCTTTAGACCTTTTTTCTCATAAACAATTAAACCTATAAGAAATAATAAGAAATCTAGGTCAAAGCGCACTTGCTTGAAACCATACTTTGATTGGCCAATAGGCTGGTTATTGTCTCCACACTTATCTTGGACTGAAAACGTTAGATTTAATGATATACAGTCCAGATTATTGTTGTTATTATGTCATCATTTCTTAATTAACGTGGATACTTTCTAAATAGCGTATCGGAAATTCTGTTTATGAAATGAAATGACAGACATGTTTATTAAATGAATAATGTACCCCTAAACAATTTAACCTGCGATGGAATATCTTTTTAAAAGACATTACTTGTTTTTACCCGGACTGATGGTATTTGTTGTTATACTTTTGTAATATTTTATCAGTCACTTGCGTTTAGCAATCAAACTTGACTTTTAAATGAATGCGTGTGACACAATACATTTTTTACCTGTACAGGGGGCAGGATCTGCGGAACAGGTGCCTGAAATGTACAATGTAGTAATTGACAGATGGTGTTATCAGCGTCAAATGATTAGTCCGTGTGGTTCGTCTAACAGATATGTCTTCTAATGATTCCTCTACTCTAAAAAGTCCAGCCTGCCATTTCTCCGGATTTTCCCGACACCTTAGGATTGTTCTTAATTTCTCCGGATTCCGGATTTTTCCCGAAATCTTGGACTCTCTTATCTTACTTTTAAATGTTGGAATTACGGTGACAAACAGTAAAGGCCAAATAAAAAAGTACCTGTGTTTCCGGTAACCCGACCGACCCTAGTTTTTTCACCCGACCCTAAACTTTTTTCACTTTTCGAAAAAAAGCATTGGGAAATGTCGGCCAATTTTGCGACAATCGTTTTTTGAGGAACGTGTAATAGAATATATTCTCCATTTAATTGTTTAAAAAGACTTATTTATAGACGTTTAAGTGTTTTCAAAGTTGATTTTTGAATAAGAGATCGAAGTGAAATTTGCTCAAAATCTGCAATAAAGTAGCTTTCTTGAAGATAAGTTAACCATTGACACATTCAACATGCAGACATCACATTGTAATGACACATTTGACATGCATACAATACATTTCAAAACACTATTCATTCCATCTGTCATATATAAGTCACTACTTTGCCGTTTTGGTATATCAATATTGTAAACAATCATACCGGTTTAGATGTTTAAGATTATTTTGGGTAATCGGACCAATCAATAAAATAAACAATTTGAATGGATATTTATTAGGGTGTTTATGTATAGTCTAGGACTCTGCACAATAAAATACATTTATACATTTTCATATATAAAATACTCCATCAGAAAGTTACATGTATTTTTGAATATTTACATTCACCCTGTAAAGTCTCTATGTAATCGTATTAAAAATGTGCAGGTCAATTCTCGATGAACCTACGAATCGAATCCGGTCCCAGCCAGTTAGAAAGAGGGCGGAGTCTCCGCCGCGAAGAAAATCTTCCATACGGCGGAGAGATACCGACCAAGTTAGGATCTACTTTTAGATTATCCGTTTCGGTATCTCGAAACCCCTATTTAAAGTCGCAGACAGTTCAATTAAGATCAAATTGCGATAAATAAAAATTAAATGCTGTTTTTAAGGGAGGTTACCATATTACGCTCCGTCATTAAAGCTGTACGCGTTCTCTCCCTTCTCCGAGTCTATTTATAGATTAGACAAGTTGTCTTCCAATTACGGTTTGAAATTGACAAGTTCAAACAATTTGTTCACCAGAATTACATAGGAAAGTCGCTCAAACATAAAGCAAAATAATACATTCACACTTACTAAATTGGTAACGTAATGTTCCGTTATGATATTGAAACTAGCCTATGTGTATTGGATATGCCACGGATAGCCGCGGGTGTACGCTGACTGTGTAGTCGCATTTCAGCGTTGCTATTCGCGTTGCTATGTGTAAAGCGTGTATAAAAACTTGCGCCACCTAATTGTTTAAAATATGCTTTGATAATGGATATTCAGATTGAAATGTTTGTTTTAGTGTCTTACGAGCGTTCTTAAAGCACAGCGAGAAAGTTTACTGCGTAAAACTCTGAAATTATCATGCAAATACAGTACATGTAGTAAGGACTACTTTTGACACCATATTTAGAAACTGGAATGGCTATTACATCGATATTACATCTATCAGACCCATTTGGCCGGTATATGATATATTCATATACATGAAAACAAATCTGGTCAAACTACACATTAAATGGATGACAGAAAATAAAAATATAAATATAAGGAATAAACAACATCTTTTTGCCGCTCATGACGGTATGACTACATTAGCTTCGGGGGGTAAGTTTATTGAAAACGCCATCGGGCGTTTACAAAACTTACGCCCTACGAAGCTAATGTAGTCATACCGTCATGAACGTCAAAAAGATGTTGTTTATTCCTATAATGTTTTAAAAAAAGAAGATTTTTCGATAGTCCGTCCCTAATTTTTTTGGCATGTAATAGGAAACAGAGGTATTTTTTTTATTTGGCCCAAGCTTAATAGCAAACGCCGCATTACACAGACTCCGTGTGTAACCAGTAATTTTAAAGTAAAGACGCACTGGTTAAACAGCAAAAGACAGAGGTTGACAACGTGTAAGCAGACACGGTTAACAAAACATTTTATTTCTTGTTGTGCAAATACATTTTACAAATCACATGAATAAATTCTTCTTGACTCCTACGCGGAAAGACAAAATGTATAAAAGAAATGTTCTTTCTTATTTGTTTAATTTCTTTTGTTTTGTTCAAACAGTCTGTACTAAGAACAACTTTCTAAGTTTCTAATTCTCCTCGTATGATACGTTTGTAGCAACGTTAGATGCAATAAAAGCAGGAATTGTAATAATTATATGCGATAAGCGGCGTCTGAGCTGGATTCAAGCTGTTTGCAGATGTAAGCCAAGTCGTGTCAGCACTCTAAGGGTATTAATTTCCCTCCCTATAACAACTCCCTCCGAACAACACACACACTCTTTGTCTCCCACTAATTCGGTGTTGTTGTAGAGAGGGAGCACTGTATTGGTACTCTACGATGAGCGATCGGCAATTCTTGTCAACTGATGGCCTGTCCCGAATTATTCTCCTGTTTAAATCTTATTTACTGGTAATCAATCTATGTTTTAAAATGTTTCAGGAGATGCTCCAAAGGTATATTTAGAACAAGTCTTAAATAAACACCAAGTTCACAAAGCTTAAAGGTTATCATGAAAAAAAATAAACATCGGACAATTTATTCTTACGCTCAATCTTTAACTTATTGATACTTCCATAAAACACGATGGAGAAAAAATCCAGTCAACTCGTAGATAGAACGTAATTGTTCTTTTTATTCTAAACAACGTCACTGCCTTATACCGAATACACTGGTATAAACCAAACATACTGAAAGGGTGTTGATATTAAGGCTTTATGAATCACTACAATTTAGTTAGCCTACTTTGAAAAGAAAAATACCATAACAGCATAATAGATTATGTAGATACTAATTGACTGTCATCTCCAACTATATGTCCGACACAGAAAATAAGTTATTACATGTAGAGACGAACGTTACCATAACACTTATTTTACATGTATATTGAATTTGATATAGCACACATAGAAGTGTAAACCCACATTAGATTCATTCATTACTTCGTTGAGTAAAATAGTAAACGTGTTAACAACATACATATGAAAGCGCATGAATGACCTGACATTATTAATTAGATCAAAGTGTATTATACCGATTTTTACACAATTTCACTTCGAAATACGAAAATCTAGCCTAGTATGTGTACTGGAATTACAGTACATAAGATGTTATCCTTTTTTCTCTTATATTAACCGTGTTTTTGCAAAAGCCATCATTTCTATTGCAAACTGTTTGAATCCTGATCAGACACCGAATAACCCGACATCCGACCAGCCTCTAATCTGCAACACAGATTTAGATTAAATAAGAAATATTATTTTATAGAATGTCTTTTTTTCCATGATTTCGCAATGTGTTTGTCTAATTTCGTTAGAAAGTGAAACAATAAGTCGTTTTCCACTAAAAGAAATATTGAAGAAAGTGGTACCTTTATTCGTGTATTCCAGACTCGTTTAATAATTTCGTATCGAATTTATATCGCCCATTTGAATGAATTTTTTAAAACAAAACAAATTCAAATTGCACCAGTCTAATTCATCATTACGCAATTTCTTAAGTTTAGTCTTGGTTATTATGCTTTATGAATATTTTGTTAAACCCAACCAATTTACAGTTCCTCCTATTGTTACTGCGATTGTTAATTAGGAGCAAACTTTTCAGATATCAACTCGCATTACCACTGTTTAACGATTTAAGATATTTAACCATTGACTAATATATTCAATGATTTAAATATTGACCTGAGTTTGTTCACATGTTTTACAAAACATTTGTAAACTGTGAGAAAATAACAGCGGCCCTCCGAACAACGATTCCCTCATTACAACAATGCTAGTCACTGTTCCGCAAGCTAAAAGGTATGTCTAATGCTTTCACCGCTGCAAAATCGTCTGCCTAAGATTGTCGTTTGTTGTTTTTCTCAAAGTTGCGTATAGTACTGGACATTTTGACAGAAGAAACGAGTGACAAACATATAGAAGCCAGATCAGACACTGCATTTGCTCTAATAATATTAGGTTCCCCTCCCTAGAACAACTGCCTCCGAACAACACACACATTATTTGTCTCCAATTGGGGGCTGTTGTAGAGAGAGAGAGTACTTATTATGTGTCAAATAACTGTATCAAATTTAACTGCGTGTGCCTGATACAGTGAAATGATTTGCGTTGTCTTTTTGCGATTACTCATTATTATTTTTTTGTTAAGAAATCAAACAAAAAGTACCACCAAATCATTTACAATTTAGCACAGGGCATACATAAAAAGAAATTATCCCTAATTGAACTTTAACATTTATGTACAATAAGGATTATATCGGAGGCATACTTCAGTGTAACGTGTCATATTTTTTTAAAACAAGGAGTTGGCTCAAATCTGAGTGACCTGCGATTTACTTAAGGAATAATTCGAATATTTATTGTATTCATGGAGGTATGAAAAAAAAACCTGTTCCGAATTATTCCTTTTAATTTAATATCGCTTCTAAATTTAAGAAAGTAGTTAAATAGAATAGAAAATCTGACGCGAATGTTCTTTTTTAACGCTTTTAAAACGTAGGTTGTAGTCCCTCCGCCATATATATTTTCCGCCAAAACGCGGCGTTGTTATGTAGTAACGTCGACGTCAATGGCGTCATTTGGCATCCTGCTTCATGCAGCGCTTCTGAAGAGAAGTTGGACTAAGGGAAAGTAGTCCTGACAAGGCGTGGCCTGAATTTTATTTTTTTCATGGAGTTATGAAACAAAAATTACAACCAATGACAGCTAACCAAATGTAATGAAAACAAACAATATTAAATTATTATACCATGTATATTGTATTCTATTATCAAGTTGTATAACATCAACCTTTACTCATGTTTAATGTTTTCCATGTGTTGTAAAATCGCCATTGAATACATACACCTTTGTAAAACAGGCGTTTAATCAAGTAAACCTGTTTCAGTTCTGTACTCGTATAAGTTTGCAAGACATTTACATGTTTAGTACCATATCTCACATATTTCATTGTTTGTAAATGATCAATGGAAATGTTGTGGCCGATTGTCGATAAAGTTGCGATGAGTTGAACTGAGTTGTATTATAGACATGGAGTTGACAGAGTGTTGGTGTGAAAGTACAACACAATAACACTAGCCGTTCTTACAACATGGGAATATTTGACTAATATTAGTTTCTACGCACTCTGTGGATTTCCTCAAATGATGTGCATGTATGTAGATAAAGATGGGAAATCGCCAGTATGCTTTCGTTAATTTGATTGATAGCTTTTTTTTTTTATTAAAACCGCTTCAGAAAAATCGCTCGTACGAAGCAATTTGTTTTAAGAAACATCCAGTTCGATCGCAATTTGAACGCACTTAGCTTGTGATTCGATTGTTCTAATTTATTTACATAAGTGTCACTACGGTTCAGGTTCTACAGATTTTCAAAGTCTATTTTCTTTTTCATATAACAAAACATCAATTTTGTACAATTCATTACATAGAGTTTGCATTAAGGCCTTTCGCATACGGAAGTCGGTCTTGCGGGCGAGCGGATATGCGTCTTGACGACATAGACTTTTTCCGCACGTGCTTATACTAGAAAAATTATATAAAGAAATGTTGATACGATTTAGTATAGTCCTTCATAGCGCAGTCAGTAGAGTGATTGACTACTAATTCAATGGTCATAGGTTCGAGACCCATCCGATCCAAATATTTTTTTTAAGTGTCCGATTTATTGACTTGTCAATCCATAACGCAGTGATCAAGGAACATGCTATGTTTAGTCTTCGTTGGTTAGAATTAGTGATGTTATATACGGTCCAATTATTATGTTCACTTACATGTACGTTGTAGTTTAATGACTTACAAGTCAATAAAATCGGTATATATGTATACGATTTGATCGAACTATAAATCCACACATTGAAGCTTATCAATACTTCAACCTTTTCAAGATCGATATTGCCCATTATTATTATGTTTAAACAATATAATTAACTTTGTATGCAAGTCCATCAATAAATAATAATGCATTTTAATGACAGTTTTAATTTTAAGGTAGGTAACTGTATCTCAACTTCAAATATCCCACATTTTAATAAGAAATTCTGTTATTACAACAAATCCTGACTGTAACATTTTCTAATTTTTTCAGACTAACTATATCATCAACCATATATTTGAATAAAATGAAAACAAATATACATTGAATGAGTCAGTTTTTTGTAATTCAATTTTTTAGCATTTTGCAAAATTTAAATAGCTGATAACATCTTTCTGAACACCTTTATTCAAAATGTTTTTAGTTTTTCTTGTAATGAATGTTGTGGACTACTTATTGGGCTAGATTTATAGTCATTAGCTTTATCTATTTTTGAGAAAAATAAAATTATCAAAATTCCAGGTTTTTGTCAGAAAAAGAGACCTTAAAGACAAACACTCGATAAATTTTACCTATATTTTCACACATTGTTTCTTAGGCTATTATCATTCTTCATGAAAAGTGTCATAACACCTTGTATGGAAACTAAGCGCACCTGCGAAGTACCTTAAAACCAGAACAGTTAATTTTTACACCACGGTATCTAAAAATATATTTTTTGCATAATAGTCATTCTAAATTTTGTTGAAAATTGTAAAAAAACAAACTTTTCCATACCTCCTGTATAAATTGTACATACCTGCTTAATATCAACAGAACAGCTACTATTGCGAAGAGAGGCAATTTTGCAAATATTCGTACTAAATTTTGTGGAAAATTGTAAAGTACCTCTAGTATAAATTGTTATTTCCTGCTAATTCCAGAAGAACAGCGACTATTGCGAAAAGAAACAATGTTGCAAATATTCATACTAAATTTTGTGGAAAATTGTAAAGTTGTAAATAGTTCTTACCTGCTAAACACAGAAGACCAGCTACGATTGCGAAGAGAGGCATTCTCGGTTATGCGCGTTGAAGTGATGCTCCGGCTATTTGCAGGTGCTCTTAAATAGCACAAGTGTGCAATTAATTCTTGACATTCTAGCCATGACCTAGTTAATATTTGCAAACACTATAGTTCCAGATCAGACATTGATTTATGCCGAAAACAAATATGTTTGTCATTCGCATTCTGTTACAAATAATTTAAATCATGGCATCGAATCTGATTTTGAATTATTTCGCAGATAATACCTTTGAAGCAGACAATATTTAGCATAGTTAAGGAGTAACTCTTCCACTGAAAATTTTTATCGTCTGCTTTAACCCTCTTATTGCAAAAATATCCTCTGCATTGGTAGTATCGTCTGCAATATTTCTACAATCAGATTTATGAATGTTATGACTGAAGAAATCTCGATACGAATGTAAATCAGTTTGGATCTTGATCAGACGCCGCATGACGCAGCGTCTGATCATGATCCAAACTGTTTGACAAGTCCGCTGTTGTCGCCGTTGAAGTGTAAGAGTTCACTGAACGTCGAAATATTGGTTGGATCAATTGCTTGGTAACCTTTAGCATGCTATGTAATTGCACATTTTGCCCTCTGTTACAATTCTCAGAGTGGTATTTCAACTGTATTTTATTTCAGAGATTACCACCAGAATGTCAAACAGTGTGGACCAAGATGAGACACCGAGTTAATCGGCGTCTCCTCTGGATCCACACTATGTGTAACAGCTATCACTTACAGTGGAGAATTTGTTATTCTTTCCCGTTTAAACGCAAACATACGCAAACGCAAAACACTAAAACGTTGAAAAGTACAACTTTTTGACAATTCTGATAATTCATCTTTATCTTGGTGGCAAACAGTTTGGAGCCTGATCAGACGCCGGGTTACCCGGCGTCTGATCTGGCTCCAAACTGTTTGCAGTGAAAATAATAGTTTTAGCGTAAACGCGTTTATTGGGAAAGAATAACGTTTTCTCCACTGTACTCGCTGGTAGCGTGTAGAAGATGAAAAAGATAACACGTATTTCAGATCACCTGGGGCCCGTTTTTACTAAACTACTTACGCACAAATTTTGCGTAAGTCAAAATTTTAATTTTTTAATTATATTTGTTATTATCACTTGCTACAAACAGCAAATAGCCAGATCAGAGGACGCGCTTTTAGCGCATCCTCTGATCTGGCTATTTGCTGTTTGCAAACGTTTATGATCGAACAATAAGAGTTAAACGATTTTGACTTACGCAAAAAATTTGCGTAAGTTGTTTAGTAAAACGGGCCCCTGAGCCAAAGGCTCGATGTGAGCTATTGGGATGGTCCTGTTTCCTGTGTCCGTCGTCGTCAGTCGTGCGGTGTGCGTCGTCGCCAATAATTGCTTCAAATGACATCTTCACCTATAACACTTGACATATTTAAAGCAAACTTTACAGGAATGTTACTTGGGTAAAGCCATTTCATATTTGTTCTAAGAATTAAAAATAATGCAGAACTATGGTTGCCATGGCAACCGAAGTGAAAAAATAAGTAAATCTTAAAACATATTCTTGTCAAAAATTACAGGGACCAGAACTTAGATATTTGTCACATATCATTAACTTAAGGTCCTCTATCAATGTTGTTCAAATAATGTCCCTGGGGTAACAATTGGCCCCACTCCGTGGGTCACAGATTTACATAGCTATATAGTGAGCGTATAGTATATAGTATTCTGAGATGTGATATTTGGTATGGTGACACTTCTTGATGTCCTTCACCAATATTGTTGACATGATTTCGGTCGATTGCGTATCTTGATCACAGGAGCTAAAACTATATTTGTTTCAATGAAACACTAGTACATTGAGCTTAGTTATTTAGCACAAAGCATCATCTACATGTCCTCTATCAAAATTGTTTTACTTATGCCTCTGGCGTCAAAATAGGCCCGGCTTAGTAGAATAACCCTTTTACATAGATATCTAAATTAATTGAAACTTTCAATCAGCAACTCCTCTGAAACTAATATGGACAGAAATTTGATATTTCGTATGGTGACACTTCTAGATTTCCATTATCAAATTGTTGAAACGGTTCCTGTCGATTGCATATCTCGTCACAAACGCTAATAATAGATTTTTTTCAATGAAAACTTGAGACAACTTCTTGTCTGAAACCCTTGTATACAGAGCTTAGATGCAGGCCCCCTATCAAAATTGTTAAAATTATGCCCCTCTCTCCATTTTGTCTCGGCTCTAAATGGCCACCTTGTGTACACTTTTTATTAATTCATCCCATGTTTCCAGCTATTCTCAGGTCAGCGAAATATGGCGCATGGGCCTCTTGTTTGATATCATTTTACGAAATCGCTGTCAAAATTGGATTTCCATCATTATCATTTAACACTGATTTTATACGTGCGATAAAGGCGAAATCAGGTATCAAAACGGCAGATAAGAGGATAGGTATATAATTATTCGAGGTTAATGGCCCGATATCAGTATATATTTTTACTAATTAATGTTAATGATATAAAGCTATCAGTAATGGGATCAAATCCCCGTTCCTATGGTTGAAATCTCGAATGCCTTTGTAGAACATTTAGACCCGGATGAAACGTCATGTAATTCGGTGTTTGATCTGGATCTAAACTCTCTGGCTCTCCATTAGAATTGTTCCATGGCCAGTGTCGGGAAATTCTGCATTCTGAAATCCTGCTATTGGTATTTGGCCAAAACAATTTGAGCCGTGTCATGAGAAAACATGCCTTATTGCATTGCAAACAGTGTAGCTCAATGTCAGCCGCCGCGACTGGTATAGATCTACACTGTTGGACACACATATGCATATAAAACACTGTTGGACACTCGGATCTACATTTCTACCCTTAAACTGACTTTAAGAACATTGCAGAGCACACTGCAAATGCAGACAAGTTTTGAAAGGTAAGAGGGTTGAAGCAGACGATAAAACTTGGCAGTGAAAGAGTTGAAACCAGCATTTAAGGTGGTTCGCGGATCTGCTTATTCCCTGTCAGACTTTTTTGAAACCTTAATTTTATTGAAATATACCATATGGAGAGTGAAAAATCCAATCGTTAAAATAAAAAATATACAGCACCGTTTTTTTCTGACAGAACCTTTTGTCGAGAAAAAGTTCCTTTTTTAATAAAATAGAATATTTTCTTTATAAAAAATATAACTCAATATTTTCTGTACATTCAAGTTGACTGTACAGAGACTATGAAATATTGTGCAAACAAAAATATTTCATGGCATATTTTCTGGAAATATCAATATTTTAAAAAAGCTTAATTCTGAAAAAGTCACTAAAATTCAAATTGCAAAAAATCTAGCTGTTGAACATACACTAATTTCTACAGTAGAATTTACATTTTATACATGCTTTTCAGAAATTCTGACAAAATGTTAACACAAAACGAGAAACCTCCCTTGAGTTCAACTTTACCGTAAGTCAAACCTGTAATAATAGACCATTGAATACGGTAACCCGTATATCTTTAAAAACAGGTGACTGCTACTTTGCATGACAAAGGTAATGCATAAAAGCTCCTTTATGATCTATCTTTTAGCATTGCTTTTGCCCTGTTAAGCTGCCATATAGGCTATAAATCCTCAAAAAGTTTAGTTGTCACTTGACTATACTTGCATCTGATATCATTTATTATTACATTTGTGACTAAACATAGCCGGTTCTTTGCTCACTAGTCAATAAAATAGGACAATTTAATTTTTTTAAAACAAGTTTGGAAGCGAGTGCGAATCAAACCTAGAACCTGCAGATTGCTAGTCAATTACACTTCCAACTGCACTAACAAAGAATACACTGAAGTTTATCAAACATTTCTTTATGTAAATTTTCTACTATATGTACGTGCCGAAAAGATCATGTGAAAGTCATCAGTATTTCCGGAACTCGAGATGCGGGCCGCCCGCTGTCGAACCACCTTAATACATGAAAACACTTACCCAAAAATGTATTTCAACTGGTATGTGTGAGTTATTTTTCTCATTTAATCACCTGTTAGAGATTATCTAAGGAAATATCAAATTACCATTGGCATGCCATAGATGCTTTTTCAGTCTATATGTATATTTGGTGACTAAGCCGTGCCTGGACAAAACCTGCCTTATAACATTTCAAACAATGTAGATCAAAACCGGCCGCCGCGTCGAAGACGCGGCGGCTGGCCTTGATCGACACTGTTAAACACCCTGATTCATCTAAAGCCTTGTATTTAGCAGTATTATCTCCAGTTTTTTGCAGTGTAGATCAAATTCAGATACAGAGCCTGGAATGACAACGATGCTTGGCCTTCACAATGTTTGCAATACAATAAAGCAGGTTTTGTCATAGCACGATTCATATTTATATTCGCCCCATTCAATTCCAGTGGGTGAATATGACGTTTATTTCGAACTAGAACACTACAAACCTCGACATTTAATTGACTCAAAATATTTTGACATTTTTAATTAAGTTTTGAACAGCTAATATGCAACTAAATCTATTTTATGAAGTTATATAGCGCCCCTTTCCATCAATGACCTTCAGAACAGACTGGGGCTCAAACTGCATCACCAACGAATGCAGCTGCAAACACGACTAGAGCTCAAACTGTTCCAGAAACGAATGCAGCTGAAACAACGTCTGGAGCTCAAACTGCTACAACCAACGAATGCAGCTGAAACAACGTCTGGAACTCAAACTGCACCACAAACGAATGCAGCTGAAACAACGTCTAGACTCAAACTGTACCACCAACGAATGCAGCTTAAACAATGTTAAGCTCAAACTGTACCACCAACGAATGCAGCTTAAACAACGTCTAGAGCTCAAACTGTACCACCAACGAATGCAGTCAAAACAACGTCTAGAGCTCAAACTGTACCACAAACGAATGCAGCTGAAACAACGGCTAGAGCTCAAACTGTACCACCAACGAAAGCAGCTTAAACAACGCCTGGAGCTCAAACTGAACCACCAACACATATAGCTGAAACCACAAATGGAGGTCAAACTGCATCACCGACAAATGCAGCTTAAACCACAAACGGAGGTCATACTGCACCACCAACAAATACAGCTGAAACCACGATTGGGGGTCAAACTGCACCAACAACGAATGCAGCTGAAACCACGACTGGAGCTCAAACTGCATCACCAACGAATGCAGCTGAAACCACGACTGGAGGTCAAACTGCACCAACAACGAATGCAGTTGAAACCACAAACGGAGGTCAAACTGCACCACCAACGAATGCAGCTAAAACCACGACTTTACTAAACATTGTGATTTCTACAGGTGCAGCCGAAACCAAAACTGGAGCTCAAACTGCAGTAACTGGAAATACAGCTGAAACACCGAACGGTGTCTATTAAAAAAACTATTTTGCACATATCACCATCTACAGGTCTTCTAGTCAGATTAGTCAAAATATGCCCAAGTAGACAAATTTGGCCCCACCACGGAGGTCACGGTTTCACATAGAATTATAAGGTGAAACTTTAAACATCTTCTTCTCTGATACTTATATGACCAGAGCTTTGGTACTTGGTACGATGACCCTTCTAGATGCCATTTACCAATGTTGTTGAAATGGTTTCGGTCGGTTGCATATAAATGTCACAGGAGCTTAAAATAGTTTTTTTTTCAACGAAATCGTAAATACTCCCCTAGTACACAGGGCTGAGATATTTTACATATGCCATCATCTACAGGTCCTCGTTCGAGATTCTATAAACTATATCCCCTGGGTAGAAAATGACCCCCGGACCAAACTCATTCTCTTGATTTTGTCAGCTATTCTCAGGTGAGAAAATATGGCCATGGGTCTCTTATATGACATACTTTAGAAATATGGTTCACTTTCCCGTTTTATATACATATTATCATTATACAATGTATTTACATATGTTTTTTATATAGTCGGTTATAAAAGCACTCCTGTATTATGTCATGCTGACAGATAATAAATATTAAATTATCTTACAATAAACCTGCCGTTACCTCTTTAACATTGAAACAAATACATTAGGCGTTCACCTTAAATGGGCGGTGTCAAATTAATATTTGATAAACTAGATAAATGTCCATGATCACTAGACAGGTTTAAATTTTAGATCTGCATAACTCGAACACAGGGATATACTAGTTGATCATAACCATGCTGATAACATTTGAAATCAGACTTCTACTGGCAGTCTGTGTTGGGATGGACTTGACATCTCATGCTCAGGGACTTAAATTCGACAAGGTTCTTGCATGTGAACAAAGCTTTGGAACTATTGTTGAAGTACTGAAATACATTCCCAGTCCAATAGCGTGTGCCGTAGTTTGCTCAAACAACCGTCTATGTGTATCCAGCTCGTACAACTCAGGAAACAAAACCTGCAAGCTAAACAGCGATAGCTGGTTCGAAACAACAACAGCCGGTTGTACGAAAGACGTGTTCTATTTGCAGACGCAGGTACGTACACGAGGTCTACAGATAAAGAGGGCAGTTCCATATTTAAAAATACGTTATTTTCTGCTTGTAATTTAATTTGGCACATAGTTTCGTTTAAACGGAAGTAGAATAACTTCTTGTCAACTGTAGCATCACTATTCCCACATTCGCCCTCATCGTTCGGAAAATTTAGGTTGGAAATTGGTTGATATAGACTGATACGTGCGCGGATAGATGTTTTAAAACAATACTCGCCATTAACAAACAATTGTACTGTGAAGAAAACCCTGTCTAATGCATACCGTGAATACCTGGATCAGAGCGTTCCTATAGGAGTCGTTTTGCAATACCATAGATATTTGCAAAACTGATTTGATAATGCGGTTCAAGCCTTTCACTGATATGATGACGTCATGACCCGTAGCATATACCTTTATTCCCTGTCACAGCACAGGCTGCAACATAATTTCGTCTTTTAAGTTTCTAAAGGTAGGTTCTAAACCAATTTTCCTAAAGCCTGTTTCTAGTTTTGAATACTGGTGACTTGAAGCAGGTTGAAAGTAAAGCAGAATGTGCCTTAAGGCACATTCTGCTCTACTTTCAACCTGCCTTAAGCTGTCATCTGGTAGAATATAGAAAATATTTCTTTTCATAGATATTTTGGACTCTATAAATTATAACTACTTTCTTATTTGGTGGAAAAGATTAAAGGTGTGAAAAAGGGGTGTTTGATCAGTATTCCAACTATTTGTAAATAACCATTGTAATCGAGGTATAGAAGTGCTATATGGAGCAAACAAGCCAACACTGATTAATTAATTTAGATCGTAAAAAACGACAAACAGGCGTTAGAAAAATACAACTGAAAACTATGATGAAACAAATGTTACGAGACCTATTAATTCGCGTCGTCATGACCATTCTGTGTACAAATTTCCCTCTCAACGACTTTCTCCCTACAACAACGCTTGCCGCAGTTCCTTTAACAGGATAATTTTGTCTAACGCTTTTGTTGCTGCAATATCGTCTGCTTAAAGTTGTCGTCTGCTTTTTTCTCAAAGTGACATAAGTGATATTTTGACAGAAAATAAATGAATTATGAGTGACACACAGCTTGAACCCACATAAGACGCTGTTTTAAGGCTGTGTGCAAATGTAAGTCAATATCCCTCACTATAACGACTCCCTCCGAACAACGCACACGATATTTGTCACCCATTGGGATTCATTGTAGAGAGGGAGAATTGTACTATGCAAACTACTAGAATGTTAAATGTATTGCAAAGGTTTTAATGGCCTAGGTACTAGGTCCTAGGTTATAAAGTGTTTGAGTTGAGTCACATTGAAGATTGTAAATAAGTCTTTGTAGTACATAGTGATGCTACGTGTCTTAACCCATTCCCCAATAGAAACGCCTTTTAGCGTATTCAGTTTATTCCTCCGCTCAAGAAAATAGTTCCAATTTAATCCGTCATGAATATATAGTATAGGGAACATTTTCTATATTCTAGCACATGGACGCTTAAAGCAGGCTTTACTTTCAACCTGCTTTAAGTGGTCACCTATATTCAATACTAGAAATAGGCTATCAGGTAAAGGGTTAAATATCCTTGGAAAACCTACAAAGATACCACGTATGCATGGCACATCCACAGTTGCCTGACGTCCCCACATTTACCTCTTTTTCTGTTGACACACTCTTCTTAGTCCAGCAGTTCAAGTCACTTTCATGAAGAGTATATTTGGCTTGGTGATGCAAGCACCAAATTTGGTACATATATATAACATGACATGCTCTCTCGGAAAAGCACGCTGTCCACATGAAAAAACAAAACAAAATGGCCGCCATTTTATAAGATGGTCATTCGAAGTGCTTTCAAACACGTTTTGAACTATAATTTGATTGAATAGTCCTATTTTGAAGATCTTAACATCAAAATATATGTTTTAGAGGAGGAGAAAACCATTTTTGAATTTGAAAAATAAAAGAATTTAAAATTATTATGATATACATGTAATATGAATTAAGTGACAATTTACTGTCTCGATGATGTTTTAATGGATTGCGCAGCGGCTTACTAAAATACTTCTTAATTTGGTGATACAACCATAAAAAGGCCCAGTATCTTTCGTTTATAATAACCTCATATTTGTACCTTAATTTACTGTACAATTCTACACCGCTAGTGATGTAATGTTCCGTTTTGCCTGTCAGATAATGTAACCTTCCAATGTCACGTGACCTGCCAAACTAGCTCAAAGTGTTTATGATGGAGGAGGGATACATTACACAGGTTAAAATACAACTCAGGGTCATCAAAAACGCATCAATAGTTTCATTCCTGAGCTTGGACACAAACTATTTAGAAAACAATGTACATGTATATTCTGATAGACTGTTAGTTCACAATGCAAGCTGGTTTTCGTTAAAAGCAAGGCTCTGGGAATGACATTTAACCATAAATCTGACTGTGTCGAAGATTATAACTGTTGTGGTGAATATGCATGTTTTCTGTTGTGTACTTTAAAATATTTGCACGGTCCGGTCCCGTTTCGTAAGTCAAAACTTTAAAATACATTTTATTTCTAATTTCTCTATCTAATCCTGTCTTGTGATATCACTTTGAACCCGTATTTTCCAGACGATTCCAACCAGATGTCACAGGATAGGATTCGATGGGGAAATAAATAATAATTGAGACTTTTATTAACTGACTTACGACAACATTTTGTCGTACGAAGTTTTATGAAACGGGTCCCTGATGTTGTTTCCTGTGTGTATAACCGCCAAGACAAACGTTTTTAAATAAATACCGAGGCGTCGTTCAATCCATCTACATGTATGACGGGATGCTTAGACATTACTCATTACTGCAACCAAGTAACGTACATAACCATGATTGTTTTTACAATTCATTGTGGATAAGACGTTATTATATCACGAATCAATGCTAAACCTACCGAATTAAGAATTTAAATGTACGGTGCTTAGTGGGACAAGGGTTAATGTAAACTAAAATTGCTAGGCAGTACAGCACTCGCTCTCTGCAACGACACCTAATTGGAGACACAGATTGTGTGTTTTTCTGAGGAGTCGTTATAGGGAGGGAACATTAAGACTTTGCTTACCTTTGCAAACAGTTTGAACCCAGATCAGACGCCGCGTAACGCTTATATCGACTTTAATAGACACCAATCTTAAATTAGTTACTGGTTTATGACAGGAACCTCGTCTGCCAGGATGCTCACCAGGTAATAACTGTACCGATCCAATCAACAACGTCCGTCTGTGTGAGGGTGGTGGAGCAGGAGTGCGTCATCCTAGCCAAGGCCGGATCGAGATACTACATAACGGCATTTGGGGCACCATATGCGATGATTATTGGGATGACATTGACTTCGACTATTACGATGAATTGTATGGCGTACGGAATGCTGGTGTTACGTGCCGTATGCTTGGTTACACGTAAATTACGTTTGTATATCCCCGCAACGACAATGAAGGAAATAACGTGTTTTATTAGTCCATACTTTATTGAATTTCGTTCTTTTTCATGTATTGTATGTTTGCGTAAATTCTGATTAACAATGTTTTTCTGATTTTTAGGATGCTTCAAATAATTAACTCGTTAATCAGACAATTTGTCAAACCTTAGACCTAGTATGTTATGACACGATCAGAGGTCAAATCGAAATTTGAGAGCAAAACACAGCTTAAACCACTACCCCATAAATACGCCTTTTTACGCCTTTAATTTACTCCTCCGCGGAAGGAAGAAGTTTCAATTTATACTGTTATGAAAATGTACTGTAAGAAATATTTTCAAAATTTCTAGCAGATAATAGCTTAAAGCAGGCTGAAAGTAAAGCAGAATGTGCCTTAAGGCACATTCTGCTTAACTTTAAAACTGTTTTAAGCAGTCGCTTATCTTCAAAACTAGAAACAGGCTATGGGGTCATTGGTTAAAGTGAAATTTTGCAACTAAAAATGATTAACAACAGTTAATCGTAGAATGAATTTAAACTATTAATACAGACTAGTTGCCATCAAAATGTGATCATAAAACTGAGTTAGAAATATTTGTTTGTACTACAGTGCTCCCTATTTACATCACCATGCAATAGAAGACAGATATTGTGTGTTGTTTGGAGGGAGTTGTTTTAGGGAGAGACAATGGCTTATATTAGCCAACGGTTTGAATTCAGATCAGACCGTCTGATCTGGATTCAACCTGTTTTTCACCTGTCATTATGGTTTTATCCCGTTAAAATGTCAAATATGTAACTTTGAGAAAACTAGTACACAGCAATTTTAATCAGACGATATTCCGGTGATAAAAAGGTTGAACAACATTGTCTTGTTTGGGGAACAACAGCAAGCGTTGTTGTAAGGAGGGATTCGTTGTTCAGAGAGCCGTTGTGGGAATGAAGCACTGATTTATGATATTTTGTACTAATGGTGTCTTTAATTTAGCAAATTACATTTTAGAAGAGGGTATCTAGCGTCAAAATTGGAAACAAAGAAAAAAATGCACAGAATTGAATTTTATGTTTCCATGTTCTACATATACCGAATGCCTGAAAAAAATCTAGCGAAATCAAACGATGCGAAGTATGATTTTTGGGGTAAAATTGTTGAAATAATAAATGAAAGCGTTAATGTTGGAGATTTCCCATCTGCGATCGTAGAAGTCAATATAAAAGCTCCAAATCTACAGGTTAGACAACTATTTATATCAACTGTGGAATTGTTCTTGTTAGGATAAATGAAACTATCAATCAACTGATTTTTGGGTAAAATAGTCAAAATATTAAACCAAAATTACAAATCTAGAGGATTTTAAACAGACACTGACATCAAAAAGCAAATAAAGGAAAAGGGGCAAAGAATTGATTTTTAGCTTTAAATTTGCTTCAATATGTATAAAATAACAGACAAAAATCTAAAGAAATCAAACAATGCCAAAATATGTTTTTTTGGTAAAATGATTGAATTAATAACTGAAAACGCTCATTTTTGAGATTTCCCTTCCGTGATCGTGGAATTCAATATATAAGCTTCAAATCTACAGGCTAGACAAATATTCAAGTCTACCGCGGAATGGCTACAGTTAAGATAAATACAACTTTAAAAAACTGATTTTTTGGGTAAAATCGTAAAAATATTAAACCAAAATCTCCAAATTTAGGGGATTTAAGACAGATTTTGACATCGAAATCAAAATACAGGAAAACGTGCACAGAATTTTATTGGTAATCATATGCTTCAGTATGTCCAAAATAACAGACAAATAATCTAGGAAAACCAAACAATGTCAATTTTCAATTTTGAGTGAAATGGTTAAGATAATTACTGAAAACGCAAGTGTTTTTGGACTTCCTTTTTGTGACCGTGAATTTGAATATAAAAACTCCAAATCTACAGGCTAGACACATATTCGTGTCTACTGTGGAATGGCCCTAGTTAATATAAAGACAGCTTTCAAAAAACTGATTTTGGGGGTAAAATCGTGAAAATATTAAACAAAAATCTCAATTTTTTGGGATTTAGGACAGATTCTGACCTGAAAATAAAATTAAAGAAAAGGTGCACAGAATGTATTAATAGGTAATCATGTGCTTCAAAATGTATCAAATAACAGACAAAAACTCTAGGAAAATCAAACAATACAAATATGATTTATGGGTAATATTTTGAAATAATCACTAAAAATGCTAATTCTTTGAATTTCCCTTCTGTGACCATGAATATCATTATAAAAGAGCCAAATCACCAGGCTAGCCAAATATTCATGTCTATTGTGAGTGGTCCTAGTTTGAATAAATAAAAATTTCAAAAAACTGATTTTTTGGGTCAAATTGTTTAAATATTAAACCACAATTACCAATTCTAGGATTTTAGTAGACAGAGGCACATAATCAATTTATATGTTATCATATGCTGCAATATAAACCGAATAAGCGGAACATAATCTAGGAAATCCAACGAAGCCAAATATAAATTTCAAGGTAAACTGATTAACACAAGTAACGTAAATGCGAGTTTTTGGAAACCAACACTATGGCCTTAGACAGGAATATAGAAGCTAAAAAGTTACAGGTAGGATACAGTCATATTACCGGGCACTGTAGCCTTGTACTTGTTAAGATGAATACATTTATTTTTTTAAACATCTGATTTGTTTTGTTAGAAAATTAAAAGAGTTAAATGAAAACCATATCTTTTAACTTCACCACTGTGACCTTAGATATGACTAACACACGTACACCATTTTAATGTAAATATATCTAGCTAAGTTCGTGTCAAGATAAATCAAATATTTTAATGTATTATATTTCAAGAAAACACGGTACAAATTTAAACAAAGCACATTTTTTAAGTTTATATAATGTGACTTTAATATGATTAGAAAAGCTCCAAATCCATTGGATAGACAACAGGCACCATATAATAAAGCCTACTGTCCATTTCACTCAGCTCTGTCACTGAATTTGTATCGAGATTTTTTTTATTTCAAACAATATCAGCTTTTTACCTGCATGAGACGAACAGATCGTTTTTTACGAACTCGCATGCAAAGTTTGAGATTTATCCGGGCCGTGAATAACAAAAGATTGTGAAAAATGTGTTTTCCCCGTAAATTTGGCTTCAGCTGTTTACAAAGATGGCCGACTTGTGAATGGTATGTGACGTCGTTGGACAGTCCATTTTACGTTGGGTGAAGCGGGTCTAAAAACAACTTAAAATGGTTTTGTAATTCGGTGAATGATGCTCTCAACTTTAAATTAAGACAACAAATAAATGCATTTACATCGTTATTTTGAAGGTGCTGTTATATTGTTGTAAAAGAATATTTGAAAACGAAGTAAGAGCCGAAATTAAATCGTTTGAGCAAATAGCCTGACCTATATACTCATGACGGAATCAATCGATTTGTGACGTTTTTAAATATATTACGTCACGGAGATTTTTTTTGTAGTTCTATTAATACTTTTTAAGTCGGTCCATTGTAAGCTAGTGGAAAGAACAGGGTTTTAGTGTCGTACATCGTTCTGTCGGCCACGGTTTACAAATCTTTCGAAAGGGACTTTGAAGGGTTAGACCATTTCAAATTGTATCTAAGTCTATGATTAGCGTTGATCCAGATTTTTTGGCTGGTGTCTTGATCATGTAGTTCTAGGTCCAAATCTACATGTCTTAAATATATTTCTGAAAATGGTATAGATCATTTGATCTAGATCTGAAGCACTTTTGATATGGGGAATCTAAATTAGATAATTAGATCTGGATCTATATTATTTTTCAGACACATAATCATTATGTTAATTCTTTCTTGTATACAGTGTTAATTCGTCGGTAGAGTCTGTCTCCGTGTCTCGTCGTCTGAAATAAACTTATACTATAGGGGTAATTCCATCTTGTCTACTCTTTGTGACTTTACTTGGTATGTGTGTGTGTGTCACAAAGAGTTTTCAATATGTCCTTAAAATCATTCTCAGCCTTGTCTATATTGTCATATGAAGTTTTAAGGAGGTCGTCTTTGAAGCTGTCTATGTCCTTTTAAAAGTGTTCACGACCAGTTTGCCCGCTTGTAGCTTAACACCTTTTCTTTTTGGTTAGATTTAACCTTTAGCTCTTGGAAGACTATACCATGGTTCGAGGTGCCCAGGCTCGATATGGCTTTGGTAGTTGCTACAAAGGTCGGCTTGTTGGCGAGGAACACATCTGACTCAGGTGGATCAAATGGATCAAATTTGGTGTGACTGGCACTGAATGCATGATATATCGCACGGTTTAAATCTTTGTAATGCTACACAAAAGTGCAGATCTAGAAATCTACGTGTGTAGGTTTCAAAAGAAAGTAGGAGAATATCACAAAAAGGTAATTTATGGTTCAATATACTAGATCTAGTAGTATTTTCGTTCTCGGTTTAGAATATACAGTCATTAAACATGCATAAGCAAACCCCACTCTCTCATTCTAAAATAAAACATATCACCAACTCTCTCCCTCCTCTCTCACTCGCTCATTCTTATATCTTTAATATCTGCCTCTCTCTTTGTCTCTCTCTCTCTGTCTCTCTCTCAGGTGCGTTTATAGAAATTTCCTTATTAACGTCATAAAATCGGTTATCTTTCTTGGCTTTAATTTAAACAACATCAAACAAAAACTAGGTATATAGACAATCTCAATTATTCCGTTTAACGGATTTAATTGCAACATTATCGTGCAGCATGTTAATTTATAGATGTCACAACTGCAGAAAAAATGGAATAGTCCTTGACGATTTACGCACATGCGCATTACGTCACATTACGCTACACGGCGGCCATTTGCAAACACAGCTGACCGCAAGTTTACAATAGGAAAATAATATTTTTCAGGATATCTTCCTACTCACAGTCCCGATATCTCTCAAATTTTGCATGTAAGTTCGTAAAAAACGATCTGATCTTCTCATGTAGGTACAAAGCTGAAATTGTTTGAAATAAAAAAAAATCGATACAAATTCAGTGACAGAGCTGAGTGAAAAGGACAGTAGCACTCGTACAATTAAATTATGATTTCTAAATTTAAAAAAATTTGGTGACAACAAATAAGTTAAACGAAAACAATTTTCACTAAGTACCTAAACTGTGGTCTTTAGATGTAGCGTCCCTCTCAAGGTCCTACAGTGTATTTGTTAGCATAATTATTCAAATTTCAATAAAGTAATATAAAACAATAAACAGATGAACAAAAATACAATATTTTGAGTAAATTGTTACAGCAATATAAGATGAATATAAAACTTAAAATTATAGTTTAGACAAATATTTCTCGCTTTTCAGGGGCGATAGACAACATTTTGTTTTTACTATAAATAGCCCTACGGTAAACCTTGTCTGGCACTGTATTATTCCGCCCGATTGGGTTAAAAGCAAGTGAAGGGGAGGTAACTCTTACATAAATACCCTAAAACTTAAAATGGACCACAAGCTACGTTTACGATCGATAATTTTACAGTAGACTCTACACTTGTCTGTAGCTTTCGACAATTCAATGATCCGATGTTGAAACAGTGATTTATTTTTTTGTTGTTAATTGTTTCACACGATCGAGTATACGCGTAAGGTCACGTTCTTACGTGACGTCATTGACGTCGGTTGTTGTTATGTCTTGAAAGAAGAACGTATATAAGGGATTACTGTTACTATACAAAATCGCTTAGATTTAGTAAAAACCGATTGTATTTCTGAGTTGTGATCATAAATAAGACATGTTTTCTTCTTAAAACGTGTGTACAAATAAATGACAAAGCCAAGCTGAAATTGCGCGACATTTAAACAGCTGTTTGTCGCTATAGGATATGGAATGTGTGATGCGAAAAAAGTAGGTCTTTACAATTGTTTTAGAATTTTTTTCATTTAAAGGGAAATTTAAAGCGAGAAAAATAATCAAGCACGGTTTTTGGTAACGACGGGAAATTATATAACCTCGGTTGGTCTGTTCCTGTCGGAAACGAGCTTTATTCCCCGACTTTACCAAAAACCGTGCTTGATTCTATTAATAAATGCAGCCCTTTTTAGTTAGGATAACTACCGTTTTGTTTGTTTTCTTAGTTCATTACTATGACTGTTGATATGACCAGTAAAGCGTCAGGTGCACAAACAAGGCATCAATTCTTTCCAATACAAAAATGTACTAATTAGCATAAATATAAAGTTTGAAAATGATTTTTGAGGAAAATGTTAAAAGATATACATAGAACAGCAAATTTTGAATTTCTGTACATGGGAGAGGATATGAACACACATATGACACAGTCCTTTTAAATAAGACCTGTACCTTAAACTTATCCAAAATCACACATAATAATTAAAAAAAATATAGTGTTTTGGAAAAAAAAACACCCCAAAAGAAACACAACAGAAACGAACAACTTTATGCATTGTTGGAATTTCTGCACAAAACTGGTAAATTCTGATTTTGGTTGGAAGCAAATAGCCATGTCCTATCATGTACTTTGAGCAGTGATATTATCTGCAAATAATAGTATACGAACATTGGAAATTCATTGTACTTATTTGATCTAACAGTACTTGGTATATTAATAGGAAATAAATTATAGCGTATATATCCCCAAGTTTATAACAGTGGACGACGAAAAGCATAGTCAATAGGTTAAAATGCGATAAAACATAATAACAAATGCAATTCAGTGATGTTTCGTAGGCTGATTTTGTGTCACGGCCAGATTTAATGCTCTTTGCACAATGACACCATAGTCCTTGTGGATTTTTCTTTTGATTGATTGATTAAATCATTGAATGGGTTATACGGCACTTCAACAATCTCATAATCATACTTCGTCAATGATCGGTTATTTAACTTGAATTTTACTATATTGTTATACCAATGCAAATACAGTCAAAATTTTGTAGATCATTGAAAAGGCATGTATATCTCTAACAATAGGTTCTGCACAAATTATCACCTCCACAGCCTAAAGTCCAAATCACCTATATCAAACAGTTACCGTGTTTCAGGCAGGATACTTCTTAAAGCAACATTTACTATCATACGGCTTTTATCTGGCACATGTATTCAACAACGTCAATGAAATTTCATTTGTAGTGCTTACATTTTTGTTTACTATCAGTGCACACTCAGATTAGACAAACGTCATTTTCAATGCAGGCGCTAATCTATACACAGATATAATTGTCAAAATATTGTTTTTAACCCTCAGCGATACGAATATAGGTTTTTACTAACCTTAGTTGTATGCGAAACGAGAATATATATAATTTTCAAATAGCGAGGTCCCCAATCAGAGTGATTATAACCTACAGTATAAAGTAATATGTGTCTTACCTGTACATTTGAAGCTTTTACATTTAATCTAAGGCCATGTTGTGGAAATCCCAAAAAATCACTTTAAACTTAATATTTTAACCAGTGTACCCTAAAATGTCATGTTTGGCGTTGTTGGATGTTCCTTTATTTTTCTGTTATTTGATACATGATGAAGCAAATTGAAACACATGAATCAATTCTGAACACTTTTCCATCTATTTGCTTAAGGCTTTATTTGAATTTTTGAGGCCAGGAGCTCTCTACTAAAATCTCGCAAATTAGTGTTTTTGTTTATTATTTTAACAATTTTACTGCAAAAATCAGATTTTGAAAGTTTGTTCATCTTTATAAATACCATTCCACAGCGAAATTGAATATTTGTCTAACCTGTAGATTTGGAGCTCTTATTTTGATATTGTTGGACCACAGTCGTAAAATCCCAAAAATCGCATTTACATTTTATTATTCAACGATTTATTTAAAAAAAAAAATAGTTGGTATTGTTTGATTTTCCTAGATTATTTTTCTGTTATTTTGAACATATTAAAGCATATGATAACACATTAATCAATTTTGATGACAGGGAGTGTCTACTAAAATCCCTAAAACAGGTTTTTTTTTAAAGTTTTATTTATCCTAAATAGTAAAATTACACAGTGGAAATAAATATTTGTTTAACCTGTAAATTTGGTGTATTTATATTGATATCCACTTTCACAGTAGGGAAATCCCAACAATTCGCATTTTCATTTATTATTTCAACCAATTTACCCCCAAAATCATTTTTTAATGTTTTATTTATCCTTAATAGTACTATTTCACAATGAAGATATATAAGTATATAGCCTGTAGATATGGAATTTTTGTATTTATAACCAAGGTCACAGTACTGAACTCCCTAAAATTGGCGCTTTCATTTATTATTTCAACAGTTTTACCCCCAAAAACATATTTCGCATAGTTTGACTTCCCTAGATTTTTCCTATGTTATTTGGTACATGCTGTACCATATGCAAACACAAAAAACATTTCTGTGCATGTTTTTCTGTATTTGGATTTCTGACACCAGGGACTGTCTGCTAAAATCTCAAAAAATAGGTTTTTGTTTAATATTTTCATGATTTTCACCCAAAAAGAACCATTTTTTTGAAAGTTTTATTTATCTTAATTAGTTTTATTCCACAGTGGATATAACTGTTAGTCTTTGTAGATTTGGAGATTTTATGTTAATACCAAAGGCCACAGTATGAAAATTCTAAACATTCTCATTCTCATTTATCATTTCAATCATTTTACCCCCAAAAAATCTTATTTCGCATCGATTGATTTACCTAGATTTTCTGTTATTAGGTACATGCTCTAGCATATGAAAACACAAATTCATTTCTGTGCATTTTTTCCCCAATTTTTTTTAAATGACCTCACTATTTTGGAAATGATGAATTGGGTGATTATATTTTTGAAAAGTAATAATTTACAGGGCTGCTATGTTAACCCTGTAATCCTTAAATACGCCCTTTTACGTCTTTAAATTATCCCCCACTTAGGAAAGTACAGCACTCCCTCTCTACAACGGCCCTCCCAACAACGACTCCCTCCTTACAACGACAATCGCCGTAATTCCCTAACGGGATAATTAAGTCTAACTCTTTTACTGCTGCAATATCGTCTGCTTAAGATTGCCGTCTGCTGTTTTCTCTCACAGTTACATATAAGTGGAATTTTGATATAATACATATATTGACCAGTGACAAACAGCTTGAATCCTGATCAGACGCCGCGTTACGCGGCGTCTGATCTGGATTCAAGCTGTTTGCAAATGTAAGCCAAATCTTAATTGTCCCTCTCTATAACGACTCCCTCCGAACAACACACAATATTTGTGTTATACATCCATTGGATGTCGTTGTAGAGAGGGAGCACTGTAGTTTTAATTTATACAGTAATGAATATGTATGATACAATTTATTTTCTTATATTCTAGCAGATGGAAGCTAAGGGCAGGCTGAACTTAAAGCAGAATGTGCATACAGTCGTTTTTCGTTTTACGTTTAACCTGATTTAAGTGTCATTTCACATTTTCAAAACTACAATTAGACTTTTGGTAAATGGGTTAAATATAACAATAAGTTCTGGGACTGGATTTAAATTCAGACTGTTGTTAATGTGACCACTAGTTATTTGATATATCTTACTTGATTTGTTTCTGTAGGAGTGGAACGGCGATGCCAGAAGCTTACTTTGGGTACGGAACTTGCCCTATCTTGTTGGACAGAGTGAAGTGTGGGGGAAACGAAGCCACCTTGTATGAGTGTTCTAAAAGAGCATGGGGTGAACACACCTGTGACCACAGTGAGGATGTCGGAGTTACTTGCGAGTAAATGGAATTCCATTCCAATCAACAAACCTCTGTAGCAGATTAAATATTGTTTCAACAATACTTTGTGCTCACATCATTAATTGCCCGCTTTTATACCTTACACTAGGTCCGAATATATCCAGTCTACGCAAATAGTCTAGACCTAGATTAGAGAGCTATTGTTTCTGATTAGGATACGCTCTATGGAGAGTGAAAAATCGTTAAAATAAAAAAAGTTACAGTGCCGTTTTTTCTGACAGGACCTTTTGTCGAGAAAAGCTCCTTTTTTAATAAACAGGAATTTTTTCTTTATAGAATGATATAACTCAATAATTTCTGTACATTCAAGTAAACTGTACATAGACTATAAGATATTGGGCAAACAAAAGTATTTCATGACATATTTTCTAGAAATATCAATATTTTAAAAAAGTCAAATTCTGAAAATCTCAAATTACAAAAAAGCTAGCTGTTTAACATACACTAATTTTACTCTTATTAGATAGATATAACTTTATTCTACTAGTCACACAAATTTAATGAAAATCTACAGTAGAATTTACATTTTATACATGATTTCCTGAAATTCTGACAAAATGTTAACACAAAACGAGTAACCTCCCTTGAGTTAAACTTTAAAATGTCGTTAGCTCTAAATAATACCATAAGTCAAACCTGTAATAAGGGACCATTGAATACGGTAGCCTGTAGATCTTTAAAGGCAAGTGACTGCTTAATGCATAACAAAAGTAATGCATAAAAGCTCCTTTAGGATCTATCTTTTAGCATTACTTTTGTCCTGTGTTAAGCTGCCATCTGTTATATAGGCTATACATCCTCACAAATTTAGCTGTCACTTGACTATACTTGCATCTGATATTATTCATTATTACTAGACTAAACAAAGCCTGTTCTTTGATCACTGCGTTATGAATTGACTAGTCACTAAAATCGGACAATTTGTTAAAAAAAAAGTTTTGAAGCGAGTGGGAATCGAACCTAGAACCTTCGGATTGCAAGTCAATCACCGTACCAACTGCGCTAGCAGAGAATACACTGAAGCAGATCAAACTTTTCTTTATCTAAATTTTCTACTATAAGCACGTGCCGCAAAGATCAGGTGAAATTCATCAGCATTTCCGGAACTGGAGATGCGGGCCGCCCGCTGTCGAACCACCTTAATTAAGCTGCTCCATGGTAAACCTACGAGTACTACTGTTTCTCAAGCAAATATTTGCTATGGTCTGCTAAAATATATCGGCCGTTATTGATTTCAGTTACTAGCGGGTATTTACTGTTTGTTTCGTACGTCTCTGACAACTCCGATGAGAATAGAATTATGTCAAGTATGCGTCGGCTATCGCAATTTGTGTTAGCCTAAAACTGCCAATCGCGACGTTACTGATGTTTGCGAAAGTTTCGATCCAGATCAGACGCTTTGTTACGCGGAGTCTGATCGGGATTCAAACTGTTTTCCGCTCGTCTTTAGGTTTCTGTGATTTAAACGTAAGTTTGTCTGTTTTGATTTTAAGTTGCTTTAAGGTACTTCGCATATGCTCGTAGTTTCCATACGATTGTTATGAAACTTTTCATGAAGAATGATAATAGCCTAAGAAACAATGTGTGTAAATATAGGCAAAATTTATCGTGTGGTTTGTCTTTAACGTCTTTTTTCTGACAAAAACCTAGAATTTTGATGATTTTATTTTTCTTAAAAATGAATAAATCTAATGACTATAATTCTCACCCAATAAGTAGTCCACAACATTCATTACAAGAAAAGCTAAAAACATTTTGAATAAAGGTGTTCAGAAAGATGTTATCAGCTATTTAAATTTTGCAAAATGCTAAAAAATTGAATTACAAAAAACTGACTCATTCAATGTATATTTGTTTTCATTTTATTCAAATATATGGTTGATGAACTAGTCAGTCTGAAAAAACTGACTCATTCAATGTATGTTTGTTTTCCTTTTATTCAAATATTTAAGGAATAATTCGAATATTTATTGTATTCATGGAGGTATAAAAAAAACTGGTCACACTGTATGAAACCGCGAAGCGGTTTCATACAAAAGTGTGACCAGGTTTTTTTTTCATACCTCCATGAATACAATAAATATTCCGAATTATTCCTTATAATTTAATATCACTTCTGAATTTAAGAAAGTAATTAAATAGAGAATCTGACGCGAATGTTCTTTTTTAACGCTTTTAAAACGTAGGTTGTAGTCCCTCCGCCATATATATTTCCGCCGAAACGCGACGTTGTTATGTAGTAACGTCGACGTCAATGACGTCATTTGGCATCCTGCTTCATGCAGCGCTTGTGAAGAGCAGTTGGACTAAGGGAAAGTAGTCCTGACAAGGAGTGGCCTGAATTTTTGTTTTTCATGGAGTTATGAAACAAAAATTACAGCCAATCACAGCTAACCAAATGTAATGAAAACAAACAATATTAAATTATATGGTTGATGAAATAGTTAGTCTGAAAAAATTAGAAAATATTACAGTCAGGATTTGTTGTAATAACATATTTTCTTATTAAAATGTGGGATATTTGTTGTTTAGATACAGTTACCTACCTTAGAATTAAAACTTTGTCATTAAAATGCATTATTATTTATTCATGGACTTGCATACAATGTTTATTATATTGTTGTAACATAATTATAATGGGCAATATCGATCTTGAAAAGGTTAGCGTATTGATAAGCTTCAATGTGTGGTTTTATAGTTCGATCAAATCGTTTACATGTATACCGATTTAATTGACTTGTAAGTCATTAAACTAAAACGTACAGGTAAGTGGACATATACTTGGACCGTAAACATCACTAGTTCTAATCAACGAAGACTAAACATAACATGTCTCTTGATTACTGCGTTATGGATTGACAAGTCAATAAATCGGACACTAAAAAAAATATTTGGATCGGATGGGTCTCGAACCTATGACCTTTTGATTGCTAGTCAACCACTATACTAAATGCGCTATGAAGGATTATACTAATTCGTATCAACATTTCCTTTTATATAAATGTTCTAGTATAAACACGTACGAAAACAGCCTGTGTCGTCAAGACGCATATCCGCTCGCCCGCAAGACCGACTTCCGGTAGCCAAAAGGCCTTAACAGTATTTCAGTCATATTGCGACGCCCAGCTAATTACAGGTGGAGGAAGACCCCAGACACCCTTTATGCACTGTGTAAGGCACAAATCGGCAACTGGTAGAACAACCGACCTTCCGCAAGCCAGTAGCGTATTCAGTTACCATTGTCTACGGTTTAGGTTTGTGCCCCGTGCGCAGCGTGCAGAGTACAGTAGAAACACTCTTTTTACCCAATAAACGCGTTTACGCTAAAATTATTATTTCCATTGCAAACAGTTTGGAGCCAGATCAGACGCCGGGTAACCCAAACTGTTTGCCACTCAGATTAAAACTGGTAGTCAGAATTGTGAAAATTATCATTTTCTATTATTCATTGAAATGCGTTTGCCTTTCGTTTATGTTTAAACCGAAAACTTACGTTTTCTCCACTGTATTTCAGAGCAGTAGCGCGTTCAGTTACCGTATCGATGGCGATCGATAGCCTCAAAAACGTAACAATTTAACTAAAACGACCTGTTTACACGATATCGATGGCGAACGGCACTAACGGCCTCAGAGGTAGTGAGCCAACGCCAACAAGAAACACAAAATGGCGACCAAATGAGTACATGTATACAAAAAACAGCGAACAGTCCCGAGTTAATTTCTCATCAATAAACCAATATATTTCGATACTTAATGTATCAAACGAAGCAACTTACATCTAAGAAGCTAAATCTTATTTTTATATGCGGTAAAATTGATGCATTTCAGTTGATTTGTACACTTTTGCGTGTGTTATTCCGATCCGTACATAAAACGCTCGTACCTTTGAAAAATAAATAAACATGGAGGCGCAATGAGTTATTATTGGAGAGTATTGGAGAACGTTAGATGTCGTACTATAAGGGTTGTTTGCATCGGTTAACGTTGCCGTTCTCCGATACAGTACTTGAACGCGCTAAAAGTAGCCAACTCGCAATCGATGGCCATCGACTGCCATCGATTTCTTTACTGAACTCGACCCAGCTTAAATGCTTTCACACATGAAAATTCCCACAGCGGTGATGAGGTTATTGATGTAAGTCACAGTGACTATACAACTAAGCCACGGAGGCCCCAAACAATTACGTAAATCTAAATCCGACTTTCGTGTTTTGGAATTCTGAGTAGATAAAGCCTGTAACTTAATCGACGAGACAATCAGTCAATGGATGAGTGAGTAACTTAATCATTCTTTCACTGAAAATTCATATATTTAATATAGGATGTCGGCCTGTCTTTTTGAGCATTATGAAATTTCCGAAAAAATTTACGAACTCATTTTCCGAAAAATGTTAAGAACTCATTTTTGGTGAATGCAAACAGTCATAAAATACTATTTTCCCGGGAAAAAATTAGATTTTCCGTTCCGGAAGGGACTTTTTAAGTTTTATGTCCTATTCGTAGTTTACAACATACACCGTTTTCATAGGTAGGTTGCATTTTGTTACATCCGATTTCATTTCAATTTCTCAGAATATAAGCATGCAATTTTCATGGAAGTACAGTTTTAGTATAAATTATAGATAATTCAAAAGATCAAATGATATTTTTTTGAAAAAAAAATTTTTTGGTAAAAATACACCAAAAAGTGAAAAAATGAGAAAAAAAGGATTTTTTCAATAAAACGATCTATATCTTTTTTAAAAGATCCGGGACCCTGTGTTTTTATTTGCTATTTCACTAAAACTTTATGTTTGGAAGGCTAAAATCAACAAATAAAAAATTTGGTAATTAGTTTGCTACAATTTGTAGGGCAATTTTCACTGTGCCTTATTCTCCCATTATAAAAAAGTGGGTGGGGTAAATTTTACTCCTTTTCGGTGAAATCAAACATTTTTATTTTGAATCTTGACAAAACATTATTTTCAGAGTTTATTCTTACTATGGTAATATAAATTAGGATACTTTTTGTACAAATAGTTTGTTTAAATAAAGATTGAAAAACCGTAGTACAAAAAAGTAGGAGTTTTTGTGAAGTTTCAATTTTAGGGGGGTAGCCCTGAAAAATCTAAAATTGTGAAAAAGAAAGGTCCGGTACCCCCACTTTTTTCACCAGTTTTGTCATAGAAACTAATTTTACTGTCTGTATGCAAAGTTTGAAGAATTTGGTAATTACTTTCCAAAGGTGCACCTACCCCCTTAACTGCCACTGTCGCCAGAATGTGCCATTGCATACAGTTTTGATTCTAATTAGATTCCGCGTTACGCGGCATCTGTGCAGGATCAAAACTGTTTGACACTCGTTTCAACAATTCGTCAGTCATACTAATTTTAAACTGACTTTGAAACGATATTGCAGATAACAATATTGAAATAGACGACAATATGGCAATAAAAAGCGGTAAAAGCCTAACTATACATTTGGCGATGAAAGGGTTTAAACTTCGAAAATATTGAACAGAAAACACCAGGGGGCCGTTTCATAAAACCTCTTACGAAAAATGTTGTCGTAAGTCGGATTATAAAAGTATCAATTAGTATCCATTTCTCCATCTAATCCTGTATCGTGACATCGTTATGGAATCGTCGTGAAAAGACGATTCCAAAGAGATGTCACAAGACAAGATTAGATAGAGAAATCAGAAATTAAATGTATTTTAAAGTTTTGACTTACGACAACATTTGTCGAAGTTTTATGAAACGGGCCCCTGAACTGTTACATGACTGTGGTAAGGAAACAATTCCAGAAAAAATAGTAAACCGTCATGCCAAGAGATCCTATTAGAAATTAGTTCTTAGCCTTATCCTGGGAATGATATGTTATTTATTGGGAGAGTCGACTGTTGTAAAAACTGCTCGGCAATGCAAAACGGGAGAACCCCATGGATATCCGATATTAATAATAAAACTTATATTTTCCGCGTTTTCTCTTGGAAACTGCTGATTTCAATATACTATCCGCTGTATCCTCCCGCTTTCCGTTGCCTGGATGTACCTACTTGGCACAACAAAATACAATAGCATGTTCTGTTATACACAATGTTTAATCTTTTGAAACTATTTACATTGAAAATTCAGAAAACATTTAAATATTCATGGTTTTGGCACTATTTCGGGCATGGTCCCTATTCCTATCTTGCAAACCAATTCGGTTAGAGGGTACACCGGACAAACTAGTCGTAAAGGGGCGACCTTTGACAGCCATTTGCACTCAGTCCCGAAACATTAACAAAACAAAGCCAAACTAGGCTTAGCTTCAAGATATGCCAAACTAGGCTTAAAATCAAGAACCTGCCAAACAAGGCTTAAGGTCAAGCAATGCCAAACTAGGCTTAAAATCAAGAATATGCCAAACTAGGCTTGAAGTCAAGCAAAGCCAAACTAGGCTTACAATCAAGAATATGCCAAACTAGGCTTAAAATCAAGCAAAGCCAAACTAGGCTTAAAATCAAGAATATGCCAAATTATAAGTTCATGCCAAACTAGGCTTAAATTTATGTCATGCCAAACTAGGCTTCCATTTTAAGCAATTCCAAACTATGCTTCAATTTTCAACTGACAATCCTGGTTAACGGTTAATCCGCCAGTGAGACACGTCTGGATCCCGGACGATCGGTAATCCAGCCACCAATCCCACCAGCAAAAGGCCGGGTTTTAACCAGAGCTGTAGTGTTTTCTGTAAAACTATTCCGTTACAAACCAACTTTTTAGGATTACGCTGTCGGCCAACTGGCGCCGCGCCCAGGCCAAACAAATTATTGGGCTCTGGCGCGGCGCCATCGCCAAAAGAAAAACAAAGACAACAATCATCAAACTTTTGGCACAGCGATAATCCTGTACATACGGGATGAGAGCAAATGACTGGATTGTAACGTGGACCATCTATGCACCGATTACCTAAGTTTTTGCTCTAGAACCAAGTGCCCCGTCCTAACCTGAAAGCGGATATTCCAGATGATAACTGATTTAAAAGGATATAATTGCCAAGGAAGGATAAGTTAACACCGTCTAAGGTGTATAAGGCTGGGACGACTTGTTTCAAGTCTGGGTGCTTACTGTAGAACCCATTGGCCTGTATAATTCTATTAGCGGCATAATTATTTAAACGCCTTCTGGCAGCTTCCATTGCCTTCAGATTTTTCGAGTACCTCCAACTACTCCTTGGGAGAATCTCAGACCATATCATATGCGCTTTAATATTAGATTGTATATGCGCAAAAATGTTTGCTTCCAACTGACGCAGTCTCCAAAGAGGTATACGGCCTATATCATTCCCACCACAATGCAACAATATAATATGAGGATCTGGACTAATTGTCTGCAACAAACGTAATTTGCTCGGTATTTCTGATAAATTCAGTCCGCTATAGCCCTGCCACCACACGTCTGCCCGCTGAAGGCCCAAGTTGGTCCCATCTGGGCGGTTTCTCGCCACCGAAAATGCGTGCTTTATAATGGGTGAGGCTAGACACCAGATCCGGATAGTACCTAAAATATCTTTGGTTGCATTAACTAATGGGATCAATGAATGAGAGAAGAAGTACATTACTATATTTGTTATCAACGACAATGGAGCGGGCGGAAAGAGTGTGATTCCTTCATAGTGTAACTTATAACTTTGGTAGTGTGACAATAGAGTCAGGCCGAATATAAGTACGGAAAGCCTCGGACCGCCAGCGCCCAGCTTGTTGGATAACCTCAGATGAATGACCTGCTACAGCCGCGGCTGTCGCGGGAATGGGATGAATAACTTGCATAATCCAAGTTATGCCGGCTTAAACATTTTTTGAGGATGGCTGTAAACTGGTACCTAGTTAAAGGTGTCCTGTCTAGATGGCAGAATAGGGGACCGCAAATAGGGGGGCGTTGCTGCAAGTACTGATGGAGACTGAGGACTGGACACAGTACTGCGCCATTCTCCCAATGAATATTCATGTATTACACCTTTCACTGCCTACGGCATCAAAAGGCGCCTTTGAAACAGTTTTGATCATCATCAGATACTGCGTTACACGAAGTCTGTACCCGATTCAAACTATATGGCACTCGTTTCATCATTTCGCTAGGCATTCTTCCTTAAATTAACTTTGAAACGATATTGCAGATAACAATATGGGAACAGTCGACAATATGGTTTGAAGGGGTAAAAACTGTACGATTAATTTTGTTATGAGAGGGTTAAACGTCGAAGATATTGAACATAAAACATCTGAACTGTTACATGACTGTGTTTAGTAAACAAATGCATAGGACATAGTAAAGCCTCGTGTCAGAGAAATCTCATAAGAAATCAGTCCTAACTTATTACGCAGCTCATTGGAGTATATCACTATATTTATTATATTTACCTTACCGTTCTCAAGCATTTGATTGGTCAGATTTAGACGTAACGTCAAAAGCTCATGCCCCACGGCGTTACACATGACGTTGAAATACAGTTGCACTAGTATAGATCTACCAGGCTAATGAACCGTCTATACATGTACCATTTATCGTGGTTTTTTCACTGATGACGTAAATATAACAAATACTGGTGACGTCAATTATGACACCAGTTTCCCTATTAAAAATCAATATTGGCTATAATGGTACGGTTGGTTTTCCCCACGACCCCAAGTAGGTACATCTGTCATATTCAATGTGTTTGAGGAGTGGAAAATGTAAAGGCTGTCGAGACTTTGAAGAAATAAAAGAGGAAAGCAGGGTTTGGTTTGTTGACTGTAAGCACTTGCGCATACAGTAAATGAGCCCATCTATTTTATTTAAAGTACAGAATATGACAATCAAGCTAGACTCAGGTCAACATCTGTATGAATATGCGGCGTCTGATCAAGGTCTACATTCTTTACAATTCATGGGTACGCGCCATGTTTTCTGGACCCATACAGACCAGTATCAGTTGCGGCAATTTCAATGTGGTAACGTATATTTGTTTAGGCTGCTACGTTTTATCATTTGAAATTCACTCGAAGTTGGATCTAGAGTTGTACGTAGAGCTAGTCAATAAAAAACTATTGTTATTTATATTTTACACGCGTTCGGATGTTCTGTAGAGACACGGCGATGGTCTTTTCTTTACAAATATACCAGTTTGTTTCTTTTTCAATTTACACAGACGTTTCTATTTTATATCTGCAAATTTCCGTTAGATATAAACAAACACAAACAAACACAACCTCGAAAAATGTTTAAACGTTGTCTAATTATTCGAACGTCAACGTTACACATTATAAACCAGCGTCTGGGACATTTCTTAGGGACAATTTGTTTGGTAAATTACAAAATTAGTAAATTGAAAAGTACAATAATTTATATATCAAAATAATCGCAAGAAAAAGTGTATTTTTCCTATCAGACTATTTTTTTGGCTAAAATTGATTATCATTTGAATAAAACAGCGCCATTTTTTCGGAATAAGTAAATATGACGTTGTTTTCTTACTTTGGGACATTTGAATGGACAATCCATTTCACGGATTACAGAAATATCTGAAGCGCTTTTGGTAAAACGACACTATATTTCAAAACAGGACAAAAAGTGTATTTTGCCAACAAGAATTAATGAACTTATATAAATTATTTAAATGTCAGATATTTGATTAAAAACAGTGCTTACACTTTTTTGGGAGCATGGGACAAATTCTCTTACTTTGATTTATCCTCCATTCTGTCTTCCATTAATGTAGAATTTTAAAACAATTGTGTGCATTATATCTGGAAATGATGTTCCATCAACGCTGCAGATGAAATGTATGCAATTACCCGCGTTTGAACGGAACATGTACGTTTCTTCACAAACAACTGTATGAAAATGTAACATGGGGCATTGGATTTTTTACTAATCATTACTAGTAATGACGACTTATTTTAATCGCGTTATGTATATTTCTAAAAAATTAATGCATCATGACATTCAGCAATCTTGGACGTTCATTTTGATATATAACATTAGTATTGTACTAAATCTTTACATGCTTTGAAAGGCAAAATGAACGGTCATGTGAGCATATTTCAAAGGGGGCATGAGCTTTTGACGTTACGTCTTAATCCTAGGCTCGAATCTGACCAATCAAATGCTTGAGAACGAATTCAGACTTGACTCAAACGCTTTATAAGCATGAACCCTGAAGCATTTATACTCAAATTGCCACACGTGTTCGGTTTTATATATGTGAACAGTTGTCATCTACAACGATTTTAACCTTTTTCCCCATAGAAGCGCCTTTTAGCGGATATAATTTATTCATCCGCTGAAGAAAATAGTTCCAATTTAATCAGCCATGAATATATAGTAAAGGGAATAGTTTCTATATTTTAGCACATGGAAGCTTAAAGCTGACTGAAAGTAAAGTAGAATGTGCCTTAAGGCGCATTCTGTTTTACTTTCAACCTGCTTTAAGTGGTCAACTATCTTCAATACTAGAAATAGGCTATCAGGTAAAGGATTCAAAAAGGGTGTATCTGCATTATCTTTCAGACGACAACATTAAAGGGTCATACAACTTTGAGTTCAGATGTGACGCTAAGTGACTAGGTGTCTTTTCTGGACCCAAACTATTGACAATATTAAAATTCACAAGCAGAGTGTAGACTGTCAAAATGTCAAATTTTCTGTCACATACAATATTTATCCTGTTACAGTATTGTATTAATCGTTGACGCTTTCTGTCACACAAAACGCTTCTTTTTTGCGATTCCCTCCTTTGTGTTTGTCGTCTGGAAAGGTAGTCTGCAACACTTGTAAAAACGAATTTTATCTTCATTCTCTTTTAAGAAATAGTAGTCCCAAACAGTTTAGATTCAGATGAGACGCCGAGTTTAACCAAACTATTTAAAACAGGTATCGTTGCAACTGGCGGGCAGGGACGGTGTAGTGTCAATTTTAGTTTATAATGTTAACCCTTTATAAGGTCAAAAGAGGCTGTAGTTACGGGATGTAATAATTCTTGCAACACTCAATATATGTTTTGAATGTGACTTGTATAATTCAGTAAATGTAAGTTTTTCGTTCCTTCTTTTATCTGCACTCTACAAAAGTTATCATCTGCTACATTTCAACAATCAAGATAAATCTGAATAAGGGGAGATCCTTTGAAAGCACCGAGAACAAAGCAAATACTGAAAATTGCAGACTCGGTTTAATTGAGTCTGTTCATGAACAATACTGAAATATGCAACAGTGCTCACGCCCCCTAGCACCGGCTTAAGCGGAATTCAACCTTCAACTGTAAACGACCTGAAATCAATGATTCCAAAGGACCAGAAAGTATAACAACACTGCGAATGAAGTACGGGGCGACTTTTTACAGCCGCCACACAAGCACTTAACATCTGCTGTTGTGAATATTATAAATCTGAATAAGGGGAGATCCTTTGAAAGCACCGAGAACAAAGCAAATACTGAAAATTGCAGACTCGGTTTAATTGAGTCTGTTCATGAGCAATACTGAAATATGCAACAGTGCTCACGCCCCCTAGCACCGGCTTAAGCGGAATTCAACCTTCAACTGTAAACGACCTGAAATCAATGATTCCAGGTGAATATTATAAATCTGAATAAGGGAGATCCTTTGAAAGCACCGAGAACAAAGCAAATACTGAAAATTGCAGACTCGGTTTAATTGAGTCTGTTCATGAGCAATACTGAAATATGCAACAGTGCTCACGCCCCCTAGCACCTGGATAAGCCTGGATAGCATTTACCTCTCTCCCTGAGAACAACGATTATTTGTAAACAGTTTGAATCATGATCCCGTGCCGGGTAACATGAGTCCGTAATTACAAACTGTTTGTAACTCATTTAAAAATTCTTGATTTAAAATACATTGCACATGTTTTTCGTAGAGTGTGAGCTTTCAGAATGTTATCTAATATCAGCCGTTATCTCATATAAATAAGACATATCACTTGTGTTTCCTGTAAATTTAAATGCGAGGTTTTGCCGAAGTTCTTCCTATGTAATTGGGACACTGACAGATAATTGAAATCGTCTTCTACCGTGTAAATATACATCTTAAGACAATACTGTGCAGATACACGCGGAAACGCTCGATCTCATAAGAGGGCATATAATAAAAGTATCATCACTTTCTTAACGACCAGAGACTCAAACAAGTATATTTTGTATCATTTAGAACACATATGTTGACACCCTCATGGTCATGTATATGTCAAATGTACAGCGTTCCCTCTCTACAACGACATCCAAGGGGAGACAAATAATGTGTGCGCTGTTCGGAGGGAGTCGTTATAGGGAGGGAAATCGGCTAACATTTGCAAACAGCTTTAATCCAGATCAGACGCCTGATCTGGATTCAAGCTGTTTGTCACTCGTTATTAATGTTTTTCTGCCAAAATGTCCATTATGTATCGCTGAGAAAAACAGCAGACGACAATCTTAAACGGACAACATTGCAGTTGTGAATAGGTTGGACATAAATGTCTTTTTTGGGGAACAGCCGCAATGGTCGTTGTAAGGAGGAAGTCGTTATTGAGAGGGCCGTTGTAGGGAGGGAACACTGTAATAAATGAAATTCTAAATAAGTTTCAATAAATGATAAACATATTCAAGAATTAAATGAAAAACCCCATTGGCAAACTTTGAATTTTTGTCCAAAATTGATAATTATACAAATAAATAGTCTGATACTGAAAGCGGTGTTTTCTTATGCGCTATCACACATATTTTGTCCCAAAAATATAAAACAACGGTAATATATGTCACATGTAAGAAAAGGAATCGTGGATTAGAAACAGAGATGGCGGTCAACTTAAACAAATGAGTATTTTCCTTTTATACAAATTGGCCATTATACCTTACTGGAAGTCCCACAACAGTTTAGGCTGACTGAATTAGCTTCTTTTTATTTCACTCATTACCCCATAGCCTATTTCAAGTTTTGAAACAGGCGACCACTTAAAGAAGGTTGAAAGTAAAGCAGAATGGGCCTTTAGGCCCATTTTACTTTACGTTCTGGCTGCTTTAAGCTACCATCTGCTCGAATAAAGAAACTATTTTTTATTATAGAGATTCATTACTGTATAATTTGGAACTATTTTCTTCAGTGCAGGAATAAATTAAAGGTGTAAAAAAGCGTATTTATGGGGTTAAAACATAGGTCGACCATATATGACAATTGTTAGAAAGAGAAACTATACAGGAACCTAAAGCGGTGGCCATCTTTCAAAATGCCCTTCATTTTGATTTTGTGAAGTAGCTACCTAGAAACACTATACATATAGGTATGCCACATTTGATTATTCCACTAACTATACAGTGGAAAATCTGTTATTCTTTCCCAATTAAACGCAAACGTACGCAAACGCAAAACACTAAAACGTAGAAAAGTACAACTTTTTGACAATTCTGATAATTCATCTTTATCTTGGTGGCAAACAGTTTGGAGCCTGATCAGACGCCGGGTGAAAATAATTGTTTTAGCGTAAACGCGTTTATTGGGAAAGAATAACGTTTTCTCCACTGTACATGCATGATTTACTAAAAATAGGGATTAGCTGAGCTAATTGTCTGTTTTAATGTTAAAATTTAGTATGTCTAAGAATCTATTTGATTTTATATTGACCATATTTACTATTAAACAATGACATGTGTTGTTTTTAATATATGCATTACAGTAAAGTAGACTAGGCCGAGTACACTCGAGGTTGAGTTGTCTTGGATTCGAGTTGACTAGGAATGGGTTATATTCGGACTGTTCTTTAAAACTAGTTCTCCAGAAATGACAGTTTTATCTACAGAAATATGGTCTATTGCGCCCGTTTTATATACATATTACTCATTATATAATAAACTTGCCGTGGCCTCTTTAACAAAGAAACATATAAGGCATTACATGACTGACAAAGCCTTAAAGGGGGTGTCGAATGAATACTTTATAAATCAATTAAGTGCAATTATCACTGGGAGGTTAGAATTGCAGATCTTCATAACTCGAGCACAGGGATAGACTAGTTGTGGATAAGCATGCTGGTAATATTCGACATCAGACTGATACTGGTTGTCTGTGTTTGGATGGACATGGCATCTCATGCTCGGGGACTTTTATTTGACAAGGTTCTTGCATGTGAAAAAGGTTATGGGACTGTTGTTGAAATACTGAAAAACATTTCCAGTCCAATAGCGTGTGCCGTAGCTTGCTCACACAACCGTCGTTGTGTATCCAGCTCGTACAAACCAGGGGCCCGTTTCATAAAACATCTTACGACAAAAACGATCGTAAGTCTAATCTTAAAAAAACATTTAATTTCTGATGTCTCTATCTTATCCTGTCTTGTGACATCTCTTTGGAATCGTCTTTTCAAGACGATTCCAAAAAGATGTCACAAGACAGGATTAGATGGAGAAATAAATAATAATTTAGACTTTTATAATCTGACTTACGACAACATTTGTCGTAAGAAGTTTTATGAAACGGGCCCCAGGACACAAAATCTGCAAGCTGAACAGCGATAGCTGGTTCGAAACAACAACACCCGGTTGCACGAAAGACGTGTTCTATTTGCAGAAGTAGGTGCGTACACGAGGTCTACAGTTAAGGAGGGGCTGTTGCAAATTTCAAAATATATTATTTTCTACATGTAACTGCATTACCCTTGCGCTTAGTTTTGTTTAAACGGAAAAGAATAACGTTTTCTCAACTGCAGCAGCAATATGAACACATTTGTCCGCAGAGTTCGGGAGGTTAATGTTGGAAACTGGTTTATCTAGACTGATCTGTACTGATCTAGAGAGACAATAACATTTTTTTCTAAATCAAGTGTTCTACTTGAGTCTTTGTATACCCAGTAGCAAGCCACCTCTTAAATTGTTTATACTAAAACTGCGATAGACCTGTTGTGTATATAATGTATATCGGTGAATTTGTCAAGACTCTGAGCTGTATTTTTATCTGTGTAATTTTCGGAGGTATCAACGATGGTATCCAACCGCTAGCAGGTGTTGATTTGGTTCGGTGTGTCACGTGACGTATGAAGGTTATACAAATCTGGAGAGGAGTAGTTTGTACGAGGGTGGAGATCGAGACCATGATCTCTGTTCAGTGATGGTTGTCGCTGTTAAATCTCGATCGCCTCCTTGACTTTCCTTTTAATCACTCCCGTTTCTTATGTCAAAACCTTGGCTTTCTCCGATTTAATGGCATTTCCAGTGTTTACAAGGTTCATACACGGTTGAACAGTTTTTGACCACATGTCCTAGTCTACAGGTATATTTGTCCTACAGTAAACAGATACTTTAAAATAAAAACACGCAGTTTAGTAGATACATCATTTGTACCTATTTCTGCCAAATTGCATCTAAAAATATGCATTTGTTTTAAAGTTATGAGTTTTTTAATGAAGAGTCCTAAAATCCGTTTGAACATGATATTGGTGTTTGTGATAACGCACAATGTCACCATATATGCAATAATTACCAACAGAGAGTGATAAGCTTGTGGACTGATATATTTCTATATTGCACAAATTATGTTTTTCTGACCTTTAATAAAATAGTAATGAAATTCAGATTAAACTGACATCGTATGGTCAGAAGAGGACTAATTGATTTTTCGGATGGTTGAAATCCATTTTGATAAGAGACATACATATCTGAATGTTAAAGAAAGCCTTGTATCGGGTTACTGTCTCTTCTCATGTCTTTTGCTGAGGCTCACAGTCTGCTAAATGTTTTACTTAATGTATGTGGTTTTAATTTCTCTAAGAATTAATAATGGTCTTCAAAAACAGGTTGCAACCAGATTAGATTCCACACAAAAGAGCTGTAGATCCAGATACAACCTATTGGTAACTATAATATAGACTTTTTAAAAAAAGAAAGCAGCAGAGGAATAGTTTCATTTGTGTTAACACAGTCATTGTTTCATCTTATCAAAGAACTGACAATGCTCATTAAGGCCCTGGTCGACTTATCTTTACTTAGAGGGAAATTTCACCAGAGCATGTAATTGGTATATAAATTATAATTTTAAGCGGTCAGGTGGTGACATGCTGCTTGTTACATAATTTATTATTGCATGCAGTAGCATGCAATAATAAATTATGTAACAACCAGTACACAACTTTTTGCGCTGTTTAAGAGTTATCTAAATTAGACATGCAACTGTTTTATGCTTTACCTGTATACGTATAAATTGTCTAAGAAACCAACACATATACATGTTGCACATGCAAATTAAATCGTCTTATTATTCTTTAAGATTGATTACACATTGTCTGCCTTTGATCGTATTTCAGCATGCTGGCCAATGCATATAACACCAATGGCGGTTACGAAACACTATACATCAAGCAGAGCTCCAGATAAGGGGAGTATTTCAAAAATTAAAATCTTTATTGCTGCTTTAAACCCTATGATGTCACTACTCGTTAGAATCGTCTCATAGAGACGATTCTAATGAGTAGTAACATCATAGGATTGGTGCTGAAATGAGTGAGATAATGTTGAATTTGTTCAGTTTACTCTCTCTTATCTGGAGCTCTGTACATGTTTACTTTATATTACACTTCGTCAGATTATTCTACTCAATCATTAATTTGCGATGTCATTAGTTTGTTATATCCTTGCAACATTTTCAGAGGTACCACGTACGTATGACATTACTCACAATAACCTGTGTTGCTGTTGACAAACTCTTCTGGTTTGGTTGCTAAGGCTTTCCTTTCGGTTTTTGAAAAATCAACTCTAGGTAATTGCTTGCCTATAATGCTATTTTGACATGTTCGATTTCTTTTTTTCTTGTCACTCCAACCCATCTGTTGTCACAAATAAGCTCTGTGGAACAATGTCTCACTACTAATATTTTATGCTCCAAATGCTGGTTAAAGTTGAAGTAAATATATTGATCAGTGTGGGTTGATTTTCTACACACTGTCAGTCTTGTCGCCGCATCATTCTCTACATGTATGCACGTACCTAAGAATGCAGTCACCGTCCTCATGCTCTTAAATAAACTTGATGTGTCGGTCAATTGAGTTTAGATGCTCGTATAATTATTCAATGTCATACTCATGAATGTGTTTTGGTCATAGTGCCATCAGCATATCTTAAACACAACGAGGGAGGACAGATCGCTTGGTTCAGTACCTGCAGTATTAAAAAAACTCCAAATATAAGTTGGCCACAATGAATGAGACCAATGGCCGCTTCTTTTTTCAGTTGATAAACCCGCAACCCACGGGTATTTAAATAGCTGCTTGTGGGGCAAAATTTTCAAGAGCTCGAACTTGTCTAAACTATTTAGTCAAAAGGAATAAATAGGACATTATTTAGCCCGGTAGTACGTACAGCTCCGGACTTTTCCGTACATATTCTACACTATTAATGGTATGATGTTCCGTTTTGCCGGCCAAATCATGTGACCTTCAAACGTCTCGTTAACGTCAAACCATCCCAACAATTGTTGAAACAGGAGGCGCAATACCTCCAAAAATTTCAAAGGTAAACTACAACTCAGACCTATTAAAATCATTAATATGTCCTGAGCTGGAATGTAACCTATTTCGTATGTTCTGATTGCTCACATTGCGATTTGGTATTCGGAATTAGCGAAATGTTGGTAGTATTATACAGTGCTCCCTCCCTATAACGACCCTCACAACAACGACTCCCTCCTTATAACGACCATTGTCTAAGTTCACTTAACAGGGCAATTATGTCTAACGCTTTTACTGCTGCAATATTGTCTGCTTAAAATTGTCGTCTGCTGTTTGTCTCAAAGTTACATATAAGTGAACATTTTGATAGAATAAACGATAATGACGAGTGACAAATAACTTGACGATAGTGGTGAATATAAGGTTGCAAAATTTCTGACGGGTGCCGTTAAATATTTGCAAAGCACTGAGTCTGTGTCCTGCCTGTATAGTCCCTAGGACAAACGTTGTAACATAAATGCCGAGGCGTGACTGAATCCACCTAAGGCGGGGTGCTCATACTTTCTTCATTATTGCAAACAAATAACGTACATAGCCATGATTGATTTACAATTTACTTTGAAGAGACGGTATTATGTCTTCATAAACGCGATTATGCTTAACAATGTCGTTGTAAATAGCTTACAAAATATGACATTTTCAACATATTATTGCATTGCCTTTGTGTTTAGTTTTTGCTAATGTCAAAGAATAACGTATTTACTATTGTAATGTCAAAAACATGTGTACGCTATTTGTTTCGAACAAACGTTTTCGTATTTATTGTAATGGCGTTTATAAAATCCTTTTCATCCCTAGAAATCGTAAGGGAAAAACTCTTTTAAACACTTGCAGTCTGCTTTTTTCTTAAATTTAAATGTAAGATATTTTGACTTAAAAAGTATAAAATTAAGTGCTAATGATAGCCCTGCTGTCCAAAACGTAGTGTCGTTCCCTGTATGCTTCAAAATATCATTTGGCTCTATTATACTAGACCAACCAAATTTAGAATTTAAATGTGTTAGCAGATTTGCATGGTGGATGTTACAAATAATTATTGGGTAAATTTCACTGTGTTAAGATTTGGCGTTAAGCTTGGTTTAGCATAACATCTCAAAAGTTACTGCATCTATAAACAAGCTAAGTCACATGTGAACGCGCCTCAATGAGTACAGCATATTTCAGTTCAACTTGGTTAGGCCTCTGACATTTACCTCTATGCATTTAATTAAAGCGTTTTAGGTTTAGCAATATTAACATTGAAGCACCGGCTGCGTGACTCAATGGTAAAGCGTCCGCTTGCAGTGCGGGAGGTTGCGAGTCAAACCAAAGACTCAGGCATTGGTAGTAATAGATTACCTCCTTGGCGTTCAGGATTTCGGGTTAGCATAACGACATATCGTCGGTGTCAGGATAAAGTGACCGGCCGGGTTCTGTCCCTGGTGTACCTCATAACTGCCCCGGCTTATAATATCCGAAAGGCGTGTAAAGCAGTATCAAGAAACAAACAAACAATCAAGTAGACAATGTCAAATACACCCCGCACAACTACTCAAACAGCGTAGAACATACGCACCGTTAGCTTGACATTGACCTCTGCAAGTCCTGCGTTTACATCACCTTAAGTAATACAAAATACAGAAGCAATTAGTTCTTGTACCTTGATAGAAAGTGTATGTGCATGTGTGCGCGCGTTATATACTGTAAAGTTAGTATTTGATATTCTGAGGCGGTTACTATTAAGTACTTTCGCGGCAGTTTGTTCGAAATTTGAAAAATGCAGAAACATAACATAAACATAGGGTGTCCTCGAACTTGTTCTTTTCTTAATAGTTTGTTTTTTGGATATGCCCCTAATTATCCAGAGACACGTGCTTTTGATGATCAAATCTCAGAAAACCTCTCTTTTGCTTTGTAATTTACCTAAAATGTAGGATTATTCATATGTTTTCATAAAATAGAAAACAAACAATAGGAGCAAGTAGCAATAAAAACATAGAAATTATTAGTCAAAAAAGGGAACAAATCAAATAGTTATTTTCAAAGTTGTTTCTCCTTCAGTAAAAACATTCAGATTTTGACAATATTTTTCACAAATATCCATGAAGCATTAATTTACCTGAAATCACTAATTCAAATAATAGGTACCCGAACTATTTTTTCTAAAAAAAATACAAATATTTGCATAAAGAGTAATGCTTGCCAATTCAATTACATATAGATCTATCTACAAATGATAAATGTTAACCACTTTGAAAGCCGCATTGCGTTTTTGAGAAACCTGCATAAAACGGTTGTTTGGGGTCCCATTTGAACTACGTGGGACGTGATTCTTTCACAAAAACCGGCTTTATCTAAGAAATTCGCTTTTTAATTTTTATTTATAATTTTTTTGTGCGGCACAATTTAAAAAGCCTCCCTTGTGAATGGAAAGAAGGACAACTCTGTAAATACAGGGCTCCAGATAACGGAAGTATTTCGAAAACTAAAATCTTTATTTCTGCTTTTAAACCCAATGGTGTCATACTCATATGTTGGATTAGTTCAGGTTACTCCCGCTTATCTGGAGCGCTGAAAATGAAGCAGTTAACCGTTATTCTGCTGCACAGACGTCTGCTTTGACATTGTCGTCTGCAAAATTTGTTCAGTTTAGATTTATGCATTGTTTTAATTAAACAAACCTTAAGACGAGTGTCAAACAGTTTGGATCCAGATGAGACGCCGCGTTACGCGGGATCTTTCTAGATTCAAACAGTTTGTAAACTCCATAAAGTTACGACCAGTATGCACAGGGTTAAACACTATGAGATCCAGTCACAACATGTAAATAATATCCACGGTGGGTGAGCGATGTAAAGATGTAAAAATATTACGGAGAATCTATACCAAGCTTGCTGAAATTGACTGTTTCAGCCTTGTCCACTCTCCAACTCTTCTAAACACTTCTTTTTGGATCTTCACCAAACTTGCTACAAATGTTTATTAGTATAGAATCTAGGTCAGGTTTAATGACTAGCAAAGTCGCATAAGGCATGCCTGAGTTATTGCCCTTGAATAATTAAAAAATGACTGTTTCAGCATTTTCTGCTCTCTTACACAAACACATTTATTGGATCTTCACCAAACGTGCTGACAATGTGTATTGGTATTAAATCTAGGTCAAGAAAAAAATCGAATACAGTTGAATGAAAATCCGTCAAGAGGTAAAGTAGAAATGGAGTGGTCATTTATTACTGAACTTATTACCAACACGGCTAAGATGAAGCACATGCAACCATTGACCAAATATTTGGCTAAAATAGAATAAAAACTGGTCCTTTAACAGAGTGGACAGGGCAAAAATAAGGATGAGATAGCAAACTTTTAAAAGCTAACGAACCATAACTCTAATATGCCTTCGGCGATTTGGGTATTTATAGAACTGGACCAAGATTTTATACAAATATTATTTTCAGCAAATTTGCTGAAGATCCAATTAAAACTGTTTGAGTCAGAAAGCTGACAAGCCTGAAGTAGTCAATTTTTAGTCATTTAAGGGCAATAACTCCAACATGCCTTGTGCGATTTTGGTAGTTAAGATGATTGACCTAAATTTTATATTAATAAACATTTTCAACAAGTTTGGTGAATATCTGATAAAAATTGTATGTGTTAGAAAGCAAAAAATGCTGAAACATTCATTTTTAATACTTAAAGGGCAACACCTCAGACATGCCTTTTGCGATTTTAGTAGTATTGAAACCAAACCTTGATTTTATATAAATAAACATTTTCAGCAAGTTTGGTGAAAATCTATAAAAAAAAAGTATTTGTGTTAGAGACCAAAAAATGGTGATAGAGTCCTTTTTAATACATAAAGGGCAATAACTCAGATGATCCTTATGGGATTTTAGTAATAATCACACTAGGCCTGGATTTTATATAAATAAAGAATATCAGCAAGTTTGGTGAAGACCCGATGAAAACTCGTTGTGTTAGAGAGCAAAAAAGACTGAAACAGCCATTTCTTTTAATAATTAAAGGGCTATTACTCCGACATGCCTTATGCGATTCTAGTCACAGGGACCCGGCACGATTGATTTTTGAGATAAATTTTTTTCAAAAGGTATATATAGAGACAAGGGGTACAACTTATTGTTAGTATATTCTCAACCTATCTCGACAAAAGCGGTCATATCACGAATAATAATTGATGAAACGACATCCTTTTTGCATTTCTGTCTAGCTAATATAATACCCATCCATAAAAACATAACATAAAACCAACTGTAAGGATGCACTTTCAACAGTATTTGCATTTACTCACAGAAATCAACGACCTTTGGAAAACGGGACAGGTGTTCGTTCACTGCTAACACAGCATTGACCACTACTGTATGCTTGTTTAGGCGGTAATCGAGTGTTACAGTCATTGACAACTACTGTACGCTTGTTTAGGCGGTAATATCGAGCATGACAGTCATACAGTTCCATAAATATACAGCTTTGACACCGATCAAAGCTGATTTCTTCTCAAATCATTGCCGTACCAAAAAAGCCTACATGTACAAGAAGAGCTTTACTGCCGATGAAAACATGCAAATTTGTTGTTGGTATTGCAATGGTTTGAGTATAAATCAGCTTTGATCGGTGTAAAAAAATGGATATCCATGGAACTGTATGACTGTCATGTTCGATATTACCGCCTATACAAGCACACAGTAGTGGTCAATGCGGTTTTAGCTGTGAACGAACACCTGTCCCGTTTTCCAAAAGTCGTTGATTTCTGTGAGTAAATGCAATTACTTTTGAAAGTGCATGCTTACAGTTGGTTTTATGTTATGTTTTTATGGAAGGGTATTATATAAGCTAGACAGAAGTGCAAAAAGGGTGTCGTTTTATCAATTATTATTTATGATATGCCCGGTTTTGTCGAGATAGGGTGAGCATGTACTAACAATCAGTTGTACCCCTTGTCTCTATATATACCTTTTGGCAATTCTTTCTCTCAAAAATCAATCGTGCCAGGTCCCTGTGATTCTAGTAGGATTCAAACTTAACCTTGATTTTATATTAATGAAAACTTTCAGCAAGTTTGGTGAAGATTAAAAAAAAAGTATTTGTGTTGGAGAGCAAAACTTGCTGAAAACAGTCATTTTTAATTCATAAAGGGCAAAAACTCAGATATGCCGCATGCAATTTTTGTAATAATCAAACTTGACCTAAATTTGATATAATTAAACATGTTCAGCAAGTTTAGTGAATATCCAATAAAAACTGTTTGTTTTAGAGTGCAAAAATTACTGAAACAGTCATTTTTTATTAATAAACAGGCAATACCTCAAAAATACCTTATGCGATTTTAGTAGTAACAAAACTAAACCTTGATTTTTTTTGATTTTTTTTTTTCAATATTTTATTTCTCAATATACATACACAAACAGGTGAAAATAACATACACAGCTCTCGTTTCAATAAACATTTCTATAATATAATACATTTGTATTTACTATTTTCTAGCACGTAAATTTTCCTGTCTATTTATGTACAACAAGAAATAAGTTTTGTATATGATCGGTATAGAAAAGTAGAGAAAGTAGCGGAATATAGGAAAATAGGAAAGTATTAGTGTGAGGAAGAAGCGGGTTTTACACTCTGTGTTTGCCGTCGATTAGTTGGTGTTATAAATTCAACTGTAATTTATCCCATTTGCCGTTATGTTGTTCAATTTTATCTTTCGCTGTTGCTATAATTCGTTCCATATTTTCAACATGTTTAAGGTATTTTATGAAGTTAGTAAATAAAGGAATTGTTTTTGCATATTTATTTTTGAAAATGAAGTATTTTGCATAGAACCTTGATTTTATATCAATGAACATATTCATCAAGTTTGTGGAAGATCGGATTAAAAATATTCGAGAAAATTAGTTGAGTTAGAGAGCGGACAAAAAAGTGTGATAGTCTAATTAACTGATGGATGGACGGGCGGAGGTAGATACGGTTGCACAGTGTGAAGTTGATTCCGACTGTATCACGTGATACTAAGCCGTGTGGAAATATTTATGTCAGACGTTCTATTTTCGGTTTGTTATGATTTTAAATCGCCCTTATAGGTGATTTAGGTCCGTTTTCATCATTATTTCATAGATCATTTTGGCCTATAATATTCAATATTCAAACATTATTAACCGTTATTGTATTTCAGACATTAAGAACAGGTCTGAAAACACAATGGGACTTTAAATGCTAGAATGTGTCAACATCAACTGTTTAATCGTCAACAATATATCACTATACAAGCATTATTAGTATATATCACTTATCGTGGTCGCCAAATGCTGGTAATTTTTAGTTTTATTGACCTGTCAAAATTTGAATATTCAAACGTCACTGAAAGCATATATTTAGCTTCGGTATAAAGTCGATACTTTCCGTTTTGATTTACGGATAGGAACTGAAGGATACTGTGCATTCTGTGTCGAATTTAAATCAATAATCGAGTTAGAGTAGTTGGTAGCGAGTATGGGTAAATGTTACTTGTAAAAGGATGAAAGGTTGTGGGTTCGATCCCCGTTAGGTTTTTTTTTTTCAAACAGTTAGTTTACGAATTGTTCAACAAAGTGATCTATAATACAAAATGTGCCATAGATAACCTAAACGTTGCACTTTGTAAACCATTAAAAGTTTTAAATGTATGTAAAATGTGACCCGATGTGGTCTCTCAAACCTAGATAACAAATGCATCAATTATCACTGAGACCTTAAATGGACTCTTCCAGGTTGCAATTGATTCTTGTCAATGCACAGTGTATAAACGAACTGTATGATGACCGGGTAAAGTGACTAGCTGTAACAACGAATGTTGACATTTGTGCAGAGGTCGGAACATAAACCTGTTAATTTTGGATATCTTCTTCGAACCCATGCGAGCGAACGTAAGTAATAATTACAGTTATACATTTATTTTGTATCGTAGTACACTTGTAAGGGTGTAGGTAGAGAGGAAATTGTGATCTGATTGAAAATCAACACATAGTGTCGATTTCCCTCTCAAATTTGGCAACAGTTCTTTGAAAATGCCCTTTGTTTTAATCGCTTATATTACAATACGGTACTGTATGTTATCTAAATAGACCGCTAAACAAAGCAACCACTTTTTGTTTATCGTAAATCGCCATTTGATTATATATTTAGGCAAACTTCTACATGTAGACTGTATCATTTATTGCAATCATCTGCTATCATTTAAAGCGACTACCCAACAATGTGACTGTATGACATATAGCGACAAGATTCCCCTGAAATTTGTATGACATATAGCAACTAGCTATACACGATTTCGAAAAGCCTGCTTGGTGTATTGTTATAGTTTCTTAAATAAAAGCTGTATCAGAGTGATACGTATATGTACGTGCAACATCTACTACGACTTATAGTGTGTTCATGCAAATTACCATTTTCGACCATATTTTCGGAAATGTGTATGACATATTGCGACTCGCTTAATATGATTTCACCAATTCTACATACTGTATTGTTATTATTCGGATATACTGATTTTTCCCCAAATCTTCGGATTTCTGCTCTTACTTTTAAAATTTGGACCTTAATCGTAGTTTGCGTTGAAAACATTGATATGAGTGTCAAACAGTTTAGATCCAGATCAGACGGCGCGTTATGTGTCTGATCTGGATCTGAACTATTTGTAGAGCTTTGCAGCGAAAGGGTTAATGGTATGTTTCCTAAAACCGCGCTTGAAAATTTAGAAATCTTAGGATGTTTTAGCAACTTATGGTAGCCCTGATTTCAGCCTAACATTTATCAATTTATGTTTCAGGTTCAATGGATAATTTCCAGTGTATCTACTGCCACTGTGTATACCCGTACACAGGATATTGGTACCAGCGAGTCGAGAGAATTAGCCGGTCGCTCGGCAGTGCGTGTATGTTTTTCATGGTTTTATAGCATAACATGTCTATGATCAACATATATATAATACAGTATTAAAGCGTGATGTTTCTGTGATATGCTGATGTCAAAACAGCTCTGTTTTAATCACAGAAACTCTCGTTAAATATATAATTATGCTGCCTAGTACCGGTAAATAACAACGATTGCTGACGAAAAATTACGATATCAACTGTTTCAAACGCTCCTGACTACAATATTTACATGAAACACTTAGTCTTTTTCATAATAATTCATGTAACTCACTAAAACCACACTTAGTCTACCAACATTTTGACCGTTTTTGACCCCTCATGGCATGTCGTGTAGACGGGTTACATCCACCTGATTCGTGTTCAGTGAACATATCTTAGAAATTCTAGGGGGGATGTAAAGTCGAAAAGTTCAAATTAAGGTCAGAAATGAGGTCAAAGGTCAACGGGTGCAGATTTTTGCATACCATAATATAAACCTAACTTTATTTACATTTCAAATATATCAAATGAACTATTATTGGTTACAATTAGTTCACAAATGTCTGTACTTGTTAAATATTATCAAAAAAGTAAACATATTACTGCCAATGTCCTTTTCCAGGGGTAATAACTCTGATTTTCCTCATTCTTTTTTATATTTTTATAGTTATTTTTTCGTTATTTTTGTCTGTGTTCTTATACCATCAAATTATTTTTATGTTTCTTTACACCTTAGACATAAAGTAACAATTTTAAATGCAAATGGAAGTAAATATTACAGCCAATGCCCTTTTCCAGGGGCAATAACTCTGATTTTTCTCTTTCTATTTTATTTTTTATGGGAATTTGTTTTCGTTATTTTTGGACTGTTTTCTTATAACATCAAACTTTTGTATGTTTCTTTACACATTTGACATAAAGCAACGATTCAATATGCAAATAAAATTAAAAATTACAGTCAATGCTCTATTCCAGGGGCAATAACTCTGTTTTTTCTGTTCCATTTCTCTTTTTTAATAGGAATTTGTTTTCGTTATTTTTTTACTGTTTTCTTATAATGTGTTTATGTTTGTTTACACTTTTGACACAAAGGAGCGGTTCAATATGCAAATAAAAGTAAATATTATGGTCAATGCTCTATTCCAGGGGCAATAACTCTGATCATTCAGTTCCATATTCAATTTTAAATAGGAATTAGTTTTCGTTTTTTGTACTGTTTTCTTATAATGTTTTATGTTTGTTTACACTTTTGACATAAAGGAGCAGTTCAATATGCAAATAAAAGTTAATATTACTGTCAGTGCTCTTTTCCAGGGGCAATAATTCTTGTTTTTCCATTCCTATTTTATATTTAATTATTATTATTATTATTATTATACCCGATTTATATAGCGCTCTTTTCACACAGGAGTTGTGCGTTCAAAAGCGCCTCACATGAAATTATATCAATGTACCTACAAAGCGAGAAAGACAAATAACTACATTCACAATAAAAATGATACAATATTGAGATGCATGGAAACATGGAAATTCTTTCAATATTATTACCAAGATTATAACATTTGTAAAATCATTTTTAAAATGAGTCAAATTAAACAATTATTAATGAGAATTGTTTGCGTTATTTTTGACTGTTTTCTTATATATCGAATTTGTTTGGGTTTACCTTGTACATTTTAATAAAAACAGCAATTAAATAATCAAATCAAATGTAATCTTACAGTCATTGTTCTTTCTTTAGGCAATTACTCTGGTTTTTTCTTTCTTTTTTATGTTTTTTTGTTTGTTTGTTTATTATTTATCGTCTGTTTTCTTATAAAATCAAACTACTTTATGTACATGTATATAAACACCATTGACATGAAGCAGTAATTCACTATGGAAATTCATCACTGAAATATGCGTTTTAGGGTATACATACAGACAACCCCGATATATAAAAAAGCCAAAAGATTGGATTGTGTGCGATGCCAAATGAGTTTCTCTTACATTCACTTTGGGGAAAGTATCATTATTATAAGTATTACTTTCTTAGGAACACTGTATTGACATGAACATACATAATGGATGACTATGTTAGGTTCGAATTTCTATAAAATGTTATCGTTGGTTTTGTGACAAATCCAAGGGTTATTACTATGTATCTGGCTAAAACATGGTGTATTTACAATTTTGTGACGGGAAGTTGTGCTTTACAGCCTGTATACGTGTAATTTTAACACATACCAAATGAATTAGATGTAAACATTCTGTATAATTATTCACATACTTTAACGTACAGTTTTACAAATGAACATTTACAATATCAATATCCTTTTAGAGATAGAACACTCACAAACCATACACTCGTGGTATCATTTTACCAAACTTGCGAATAACTTTACAGAACTTTCATCACCAATTGGATGTACTAAGACATGCATTATGCTTCGTTATGAAACAATCAGATCATCGATCTACATACATTCAGTTTACAATGACGCGTCTAGCAAAAGTGAGAATTTGGGGATTCTTATAAAGACGCATGCTACCAATTAATCTGAGTTACACAGTGTGTTGCCTCACAACCACATTCATACATGCATACTTGTTGGCTTTTATAGCAAGCACATTTTGCCGAGCTGCACTTTGTCTTGCAATAGCAAGACGCGAGTTGCATGTATGCCATTGGGATAAAGGGATTTCTTATCCAATTGGGGGTGATACATAATTAGTGTGTGTGTATGGGGTCCAAGGCTGTCTTGACTTTCATGAGTTGCCTATACCAGCAAGTGTCTATATTACCAGTTAAGGTATGGAAACCTATGATGTTTTGTCGACCTTGAGTGCCTCATATATTTTGTTAACAAGGAATCATCCCCTTTGCTTTGCTGAACCGGATAACATCCATATTAACACGTCATTTCCTACAAAGCATCAACAGTATTACGTCTTTGTCCCTGCATATAACAATCAGACGATCAAACCCGATTGCAACATCATCCTTAGCATGGAATATCATTCTATTGTCAGCTTCTTTATGATCGACCGACAACTTATCAGCATGGAAGCTGACTTTGCATTTATAACGCCTACGAACGTTCCATCTGCTACAACAAGCAACCCTTGTGGTAATAATGTGTCATTCAGATGATAGAAACTCGGCAATGTACATGTATTTCTACTTCTCGTCGAGCACAAGGTATGGCTCTCTGACATTCGGTAGTGGGTCCAGGTAGTGGGTCTTCTGGACCTGTGATTTTTTCCAGTGGCAGCTTTGATAGACCTGCTCCCAAGGTATCAAATGTGACATCAATGCGAGTAGGTGTGCCTGTGAAATGGTAATATACCGACTGAACAAATTCTTGAGCATACTCTCCGAATGTCTGACATCCTTGAGATCTTTCTCGAGCTTTAATAAGGTCAGGTCTTATCTGTTTCGATACTTGTTGCTATTCTGATGTCGTGTCTCTATAAATACTTGCTAATGTCTTTGACTTTGTTTTTTGGGTGGAGCAAATAGTCGGTGTTGCACTCCTTGAATCAATAATTTGTAAAGTCCTAAACCAATGAGAGGGTTCTGCAATCACATCGCGTCCAACAAAATATGGCTAATGTCTTTTGTTTCAGCATCCTTTAACGCTGTCTCAACAAATTGGTCTACAGCATTGGATGCATCTTTCGATTTTTCACTTGTCGAAATACAAAATACATCTAACAAACCGCCCAGTGCAGCAAGGGCTTAGAATTACCTTTGCTAAAAGATTTTGGTATACAGAAAGAGTTGGTTTCCTTTGTACAACAATCAAACTTGAGCTGGTTTACCGTAATGAAGTTAATATTTTTGTTAATTGACCCTGTGAGATCTGAACATACACAATCAACGCATTATAGTTCGTGTTCTGTTAATTCGTATTAGATGGTTTTCATATGGAAAGAGAAAAGGCTGCATGGACCACATCGAATGCATTTCATGGAAAGTATTTTACATTTACAATTTATTGTTTATTTACTATTAGTTAAAATGTAGAAACAGTAAAGTCTTGAAAACATTGCGATTGCTGTGTATGACAAGCCATTAGATAAGTTGTATTTAATGCAATTATTGTGTTGGACTGGACGTGTTTGCCTGATAGTGGCAAAAACCTTACTTCGCAATTCCTACAAGCCAAGCAGCTTTGTTTAAACACACGAAATTATTTGCATACTAAATAGCTTGTGTTTTGTGGCATTACGCAAAATAATATAAGTGTCCAGTAGAGTGTGAATGAAGGAAATATATTGCTGATACATTAGACTAGGCTGCTATTTATTGGATATAGATATACATATAGTTGCGAAGATTAAGCGTATGCGCTAAAGAAAACTGATTGCAGTGTTATCGATGTTGCCGCTTTTGTTCAGATTAATAAATGTGTGAATATGACAATGAATATATACACACATCATAAGCAATAATACAACAACAAACAGGATTTACTACTTTACTATGCATACACTATATATATATATGTATATATACAATGTATATGTATTTGCCAAAAGTAAGTCAATACCCAATTAAACAAGTTCTTTAATAAATATACAATCACAAAATTAGTGAATTTTAACACTACCTTTGACTCCGAAAGTTTGACTAATGGTCATGTATGAGAAAATTTAAGAAACGACAGTAATCATTAGTGCAAAAGGTAACGGTCATGTTAAAGCAAACACGTTTCTTTTTCAAACATTGGTCATTATGCATTAAAGTAAACTTCAAATCAATTTAAAATTTTCTTGATTACCTTGCCAATGCTTAAAAACATATATTTCAACACCAAAAGTTTAAAATTTGGTCATACATGTCAAATGTTAGAAGAGAAATGGTATATGAGAACCGAAAATGGTGGCCATCTTGAAAAATGGCGGCCATTTTGAATGTTTACGGTGCAAAAGGGCTTTTTGTTGAAAGAAAGGCCATATCAGTATATTATGTAAACCTACTTTGATGATTGTATATCAAGTTTATGATGTTTTCTCTAATGTGCCCATCTATTATAGCAGAAATGAACAGAATACGTGATTTACTGGCTTATTTTAAGAGTTATCGCCCTTGTTTGTGACTTATAATTGTTTTTTCTGTCACGAAAATTCTATTTCTAGATTTTTCGACCAAGTATACATTCAATAAATTAAAGTTTTTTAGGTTATCTATGATTGCATTAGCATAACAATTAATTATCATAATTCCTATTAAAAAGGAGATATGGAACAGAAAAAACAGAGTTATTGCCCCTGGAATAGAGCGTTGACTGTAATTTTTACTTTTATTTGCATATTGAATCGTTGCTTTATGTCAAAGGTGTAAAGAAACATACAAAAGTTTGATGTTATAAGAAAACAGTCAAAAAATAACGAAAACAAATTCCCATAAAAAAATAAAATAGAAAGAGAAAAATCAGAGTTATTGCCCCTGGAAAAGGGCATTGGCTGTAATATTTACTTCCATTTGAATTTAGAATTGTTACTTTATGTGAAAGGTGTAAAGAAACATAAACATAATTTGATGTTATAATAACACAGACAAAAATAACGAAAGAATAACTATAAAAAATATAAAAAAGAATGAGGAAAATCAGAATTATTGCCCCTGGAAAAGGACATTGACAGTAATATTTTACTTTTTTGATAATATTTAACAAGTACAGACATTTGTGAACTAATTGTAACCAATAATAGTTCATTTGATATATTTGAAATGTAAATAAAGTTAGGTTTATATTATGGTATGCAAAAATCTGCACCCAATGACCTTTGACCTATTTCTGACCTTAATACGCACCTAAGAACTTTACATCCCCCCTAGAATTGTTCGTATACATATGCTGAATATAAATCAAGTGGATGTTGCCCGTCTACACGACATGCCATGAGACCCATTTTCCAGAGCCTTATTTTCGATCCGTAGGCAGACTAACTGTTGGGTCGTGATTTTAAGAATAGAATTAAAAGAAATTTGTGTCAAGTGTACGGCATCTTGGTTGTGAATGAAATATTACTGTACGGCATACTGATGTGTCACTGTACGGGGGTTTGCTACCAGATATTTGGCCCTTAAAACGTTTTGCTCTGTCCCAGTTCGTCCTCATGGTGTTACGTTCAACCAAAGGTAGCCGTGTACCGAGAACAGTCTTCCTATTTATAAATTTTATACTTTTCATTGTTAATTTACTTAAAATAGATAAACTTGATATAGAGCAGGAACACCTAATAAAATGAAATTGAAACGATGAATGTACGTTTAACATATTCTAATAGCTGTTCACGTAACAGAATACTTTTGAAGCGAACGAGTAACTGTATCGGACTATATCTTAATCGAAGATTTCTATTAAAAAACTTAACACACACAGAGTCAATAATGATTGCGGTTAATTTATGATATCAAACTAATCCACCCACTCATTAAATATTGAAATACACGTACACAACTATAATTTCCATCTTTGTTTTTCCATTTTGCACGAACATATCGTGCAGTATGTTTACTGGTTTACCACAGTGCAATCAGAATAAGCTGCCCGCTTTAAAGTGTGCGGTATTCAATTTAAAGACATTTCCTGATCTTTTTCCGGTGGTGACACCAAACCAGGTATAAAATCATGCAGTCATATGCGAGTTTTGTCCTTACTGCTATCTTGTCCAGGGATAATTATACTCATCCAAGCGTTTCATGTGAGGGCCGTACTTTAAGTTTGTTAGTTTGATTAGTAAAACCCATTGAAAAACCCCTTGAGGGGTATGTGAGGGGCTCTCTAGACAACTTGAAATTACTGACATTGACTTTGCACACTTTACTACTGTGTTACCTGTATTTTCACACAGAGTGAGAACAATGGGAGAGTCCATCAATGGACTGATGAAATATCTTTAATCCAGAGTCCTTTTCTATAAAAACTGCCGCGGTCGTGTTACACTTGCTTGTTATTCCTTATCTTGCTCAATTGTTGTCTGATTCAATAATATCGTGTGCGAAGAGACACTAAACCCTTTTTTCAATGTGAGTGCCAAAACCAGTTTGAATATAGATCAGAAGTCGCGTTAAAGACATTTCCTGACATACTTTCGGTGGTAACACCAAAACAGGGTTAAAAGCATGCAACCAAGTGGAATTTGTGCAGTTAGTGTTAACTGTTCTAGGGATAAAATCATTGAAGCGTTTCATGTGAGGTCCGTTCCTTCAATTTGTTAGTTTGGTTAAAAAAACATTGGAATAACTCTTAGGTGTGAGTATGTCAGGGCCTCTCTAGACAACTTGAAATTAGTGAAATCTGCTAAGCACACTGTTCTCCTGCGTTACCTGTATTTTGACGCCTATTGAGAACAACAGGGTGCATAAAAGGACTTAAAGCGGCGTCTTGTCTTGTTCCAAACAGTTTGCAAATGTTATCCAATGAGCACTTAGGGTTAAGTTTATTCGAATAACAGAGTTAAAAGTTATAGTTGGCACACATGTTGCTCTGTGCGGACAGCACGCCTGTAATAATGAACAATAACAGTAAGCACCAAAACAGTTTAACTTCACCAGAGTATCTCATAAAGGATGTCGACTTTTCTAAGTCGAACCAGCGAACAACATCTGTGAAAAGCAAATATGTTATAATTTTAATGGGAAATTTGCCTTCAAAGACCAGCCGATTGAATGCTATAGCATATATATATAATCAAGTTTGCCAGTCTGTTTCAATTCGTCGATTACGCTTCGGATCAGGGATAGTAATTCTTTATACTCCCTTTATACTTCTTTATACTACCGAAATTCCTCTACAACAGGCAATTCGGAGTCTTGCAACAAACATGCTCATGTTCTTCATTATATGCAAACTTGCACATTTTTTTTTCAATGGAGAGTCTTTGGGTGTAAAGTATCGCTTAGATAGATTATTTTGTTGCGTTTCGTCTATTATAGACATAACCCTCCCCTCCCCTCTACATTGTCCAGGTATAATATTGAAGTTGCACACTTTTTCGAAAAAAAACAACAACAAACAACGCTGGCGAAGGTATTTTAATTCCTGATAGCAATGCATCTCTGTCAAGTGGGAAATTACCTCCCGGAACGTGGGTAGTTGTTCCTGACAGTACGAACATTTGTACAGGTCCATAATCTGTAAAAAATAAATGACAATGTACAGAATAAATACTTGTACAAATCAAACAGCCGTCGATTTCGATGTAGATTTAAGCAAGTTGCCGTACACTGGATTGAAAGGCTTTAGCAATATGCCGTTCACTAGCGTAGCAAGTTGCCGTACACCTAACCAAAGTTCATTTCGGGTTTTTAAAGCACATACGTCAAAAACAATAGTAAAAGTTTCATAATGTCAATCAAGATAGCATAAATTACTCGTATAACATGAATAGATCTCTTATACAATTATTAAAAACAAATTACAATGCTATTATGTCAGCAACAGTTGTTATTTACCGGTACCAGTCAGCTTGTTTATACGTCTTACGAGAGGTTCTCTCGGTAAAACTGAAATGTTATGGACATCAGCATGTTCCAGAAACATCTCGCTTTAATATAGTATTATTCTACATATTGATCATTGGTATATAGTTCTAGAAAATCATGAAAACATACCTGCACTGTAGAGCGATCTGCTAAAAACTCTCGACTCGCTGGTACCAATATCCTGTGTACGGGTATACACAGTGACTGCACTTTCAGCACAGATGTATTCGACCAAGTCATACAACATTGTGTCGACATTCACGAAGACCAAAACCTAAGATTAAATTTTTTATCGATTTCGGACATTACCAACACAATAAAAACTCACTCAAAAGACTTTCGTCTTGACACAAAACCGGCAAAAATTATGACATATAATTATTGTAAAAACAACCCTAAAAAGTAAAAATGGACCAGAATACAATGAAAACTAGAATTGTCCATTTCAGGTTTCAGGGAGGAAAAGCTAAACTTTATATTAACTTAATCAAGGACTTAATTATATATGTGCATACATAAACAAAATGTCAGCATCAGCTTGGGAGTTGGAAGGTAGCGGGTTTGATCGCCAGTTGCAAACCAGTGCCGTAATATTGCTAGGAGCAGCTCTCTTTGGGGTCTACATTTTGTGCAAATTGTCAAAAGGGGGCATTGTAAGGTAAAGGGTTGAAAAGAGATTTATTTAAACTTTGTTAAACTAACAAAAAGGCGTTTTGGACGTAAAAGGATCCTAAAGTCGTCTGAAATCGTTACCGTAAGATCGCTATAATTGATACAGTATAGTCGCTATAATCATTCAGATCACCGTGTAGTCTGATTCAATAAACAATATAGTTTCAGTTTCATCAGTGCAGTACTTTGAACGTGGATATTTTATTAAATCTCACAGCTATTGTGGTTGTACTGCTATCTAAATAAGAATACATAATTTTCTCAAGTTTTAACGCCCGAATAGATGTCAGGATGTGTATAAACTGCATATATGACACGTTTGTAAACACGGCCTCGTGTAAACATTGCCAGGTATTTATTGATGTAATGGAAATATTTTGTTTGGAAAGCTTGATAACGGAACAATGACAGTCAGGTAAATATCTTAAATCAATGCACAATATAATGTACGTTTGCTTTTCTTAGTGATCTACTTAGAAAACAATGAAAACAGATGAAAACACATACCGTACATGTCCGCGTGTCGCACTGAATCGATTGACTCCTTACAAGCTAGTCGCAAAATCTAGTCATCATACAGTTCGTTTATACACTGTGCAATGTATGACAACTTACTGGCAAATAGTGTATCCCTGATCAAAGGGCTCATTTAGGAACCTTCTGATCGTGGTATTCACTGTTTTTATGGTACAGGTGGTATACGTACACTCTTCGTGAATGACCATGATACATAAATCAGATCCAAACGGATTTCAATCAATTATTCTTCTCCTTCTTGCAGACTCGTATGCACCAAATGATAAAAATAATAATAACAAAATCCGCCGCTGGGTATCGAACTCATGGCCATGCATGTACTAAGTAAAACACTACTGTACTGTCTCGACCACGAATACATATAGGTATTCAATTCTTATGCTAAATATGAACTTTATGTTTCAACCGTTACCTACCTGTCAAACTAGCGGGTATAATCGATATCGACCGAAGCTAAATATAGCGTGTTCAACCAGCGTATAATTATTTAAATTTTGACAGGTTAATAAAACACAACAATATGCCCGTACAATTTACCTTATTGAGGAAGAAAAAAAATCAAATATATACTACATGTAAATAAAAGAGAATTGGTCAAAGGGAGACAACTCATCAACATTTTTGCAAAAGTTGCCTCCCTTTGACTATATAAAAAATAAATTGACGCAATAGTCCTTAGCCTTTTTATCGCTGGATGTTGCAATGCGTTCTTTAAGATTTCATTATAGTATACAAAAGAGGTATAATGACACTACAGTGATGCTCACTTATAACGAAATTCAGGGGACCTTGCAAATTAGTTTGTCTTATCCAAACTTCGTCTTATCCAAACAATGAAATGTCTTTGTGAATAGTTTGCATATAAAGAAATTTTTACTCATCATACTTTTAGAACAAAATTTATTAGAAAGAAAGAAAGATAGTAAAAGGCATAGAAATTAAATCTTTTTTTCTTTACTTGTTCCAAATAGAATAAATGATAACAAAATAAGATTGGCTATAATGTAAAAGAAATACCATATTTCTTCTTGAACATTTAGCCTGTACCCCGTTTTGTATTAATAGAAAACTCAACCTATCATGAATATCTAATAAGTAAACTTTATTAACATAAAACTTTTTTTCTATATAGATCTCTATCACAGGGACCTGGCACGATTGATTTTTGAGAGAAAGAATTGCCAAAAGGTATATATACCTTTTGAAAAAAAATTATCTCAAAAATCAATCGTGCCGGGTCCCTGTGTTCCCGCTCACCGTACCGTATTTGTGCACGAGCAGTCCAATATTACTAATATTGGACTGCACGTGCATAAATACGGTACGGTAAGCAAGCTAATATTGTACTACACACTAATATTGTATTGGCTTGTGAGACACACAAAAATAAAGTAAAACCTCTCTATTTCGACCAATAAATTGTGTGTGAACTACAGTGGATATTTTTTAACGTTACTCTTTGCCAATAAACGCGTTTACGCTACAACTATTATTTCCTTGCAAACAGTTTGAAACCTGATCAGACGCCGGGTAACCCGGCGTCTGATCAGGCCCTAAACTGTTTGCCACTCAGATTAAAAAACAATAATTAAAAATGTCAGAAAATGGTATTTTCCTACATTTGAGCGATTTCTGTTTGCGTTTCGTTTGCATTAAACGGGAAAGATTAACGTTTTCTGGGAAAACTTTTCTCCACTGTATATTGGAGAAGATCTTATTCTTTTCCGTTTAAACGTAAATGAAACGCCAACGCATTGCGTTAAAATGGAGAAAACGACAGCTTGTTGACAATTCTGACTACTTTTTTAAATCTGAGCCAAGTCAGACGCCGGAAAACCCGGAATCTGGCCTGGTTCTGGAATTGGAAATAATAGTTTCAGCGTAAACGCGTGTATTTAAAAAAGAATAACGTATTCTCCACTGTACTTTTTAAGTATAAGACAGGTGACTGCTTAAAGTAAAGTAACATTAAAACTAAAAGCTCCTATAGGAGCTCTCTATTTTACTCTCATCTTGCTTTAAGCTGTCAACTGACTGTTATACAATCAGTTAGTCCTATTTATTTTAGTGGTCGTAATAGAGAGGGTTTACTGTATTTTAGCAGTATCATGACAGAACCAGACTTACACGTATTGCGTTGCAAACAGAGTAGATCAAGACCAAATACCGCTTCAAAGACACGATGGCTGTTCAAGACACTTACAAGCATCTTCAACATTTTTAAGCAGTATTATATTATACAATATGTGGCAGTGTGTACCAAACTCGATTTCAGAGCCTAAGACGACAACGTTTTTCTAGAAAGACCCCGGAACGTTATCCTTTCACGTTCGTCATAGTGTGTTTTTTTTTAACATTTTACATTTTTAGCGAAACCAGGGTTTATCGTTTTTACATCATTTTTCAGTAGCAAGTTTCGCAAGTTTTGACTGTTTTGCATTTACTATGGGGTTTTAGCAAGTGAATTTGGACGATAGATTTATCACGTATCCTAATTATTTGGACTAGAGACGATAAAGTATTCGAATTGCTCGACACTGTTAACCTACATTGCGAATAGGAGCAAACTACATTATATTTTGAAAAAGAAACGTACAACATTGCAAATCTTTGTCCCGGCTAACGGGGATATTCATATGAACAACATTTGCTGATCACATTGCCAACAGTGCAGACCAAGAATAGAACAAGCACTTAAACTTTCCCGAGCGGCATTTAAGCATGATCTACACTATTATCAAATTGGACATTTGTCCCACGTGTGACCCTGACAACGGTCGAAACCCTTATTCTACTAGAATCGACTACAACAGGCATTTATTAACAGTTTAGCTTCTCTTCAGAAGCAACTACATCTGACAAGAACATGCTGTTCAACACTTTTCTGCTGTTTCTTTAAACCAATTAAATAGGGCGTATAATTGCGTGAATGTTTATCATTTGTTATTTCGAATGGCCAACCAAGGTTGCTTTCACCACTAACAAAAAAAAAAAAACTCAAAGTTATGAACGTGAAATGGTACAAATTGCAAAATAAAGGGTCTGTCTAGAAGGACCTCTGTTTCTTTTGTTTAAGAACTTATCAAAAGGTGAATATCTAAGCAGATGCCATTTTTTAAAGTAGACGGTATTTGAGCCTGAAAAGGGTTACGATTCTGACAAACCGTGCGACTGTGTAGGGTCTACACAGTTTGAGAAGCATAAATTGGGGTTCCCTATGTGGATATGCTTATTTCCGATTCAATAATATCCAATTCACTGTAAACTTGTCCACTATGTTAATATCCAGAAAATGTGAATACCTCGTCTACACGTTCCGACATTTTTTTTGGTAATGAGTGCACAACACGCGGCAATACAATATTACCGAGGCGAAAGGCACGTGCAAATCAAGGTCCTCGTACACCACAGGGCTGATCACCCGTGTAAAGGATAAGGGGCCAATAGGCTTATATTTTAAATTTATGAATTTGATTTTATTTTAAGAAGAAAATATTAAACTATCACATATAGGTTTGAATATATAAACGTATGGCTTTCATTGAAATATTTGATGTTTTCAGAAACGTGTTTTAAGTAAGATATAAGCCTCAAACGATCCAGTATGTAAAATATTGTACAGTGTTCGGCGCTACGCGCCTCACACAGTACAATATTTTACATACTGGATCGTTATCGTCTTATATCCTATACATAACCAGACCCTTGACGGCGGCGCCGAGTTATATAATGTTTTCGTTTTCATTTTTGTATAAGAGGTAACGGCAATTTTACCAGGGCTGCCATGTTTCCGGATTATTCCTAAATCTTCGGCTATGAATAATCTAGGTTCCGGAGTGGGTGAGACAACAATGACTATTAAATCACTATTTTTAATCATGCAATTCATCTTCTAAATATTTGACTTATTTTAAAGTGGGTTTTACAAAACTAATGATAACGTTATTTATAATCTTGGTAATAATTACATGTACCAATATTAAAAAAGTGACAGAATGTTCAGTGTTTCCATGTGTATCCATAATGTATCATGTTTATTGTAAATGTAGTTATTTGTCTTTTCTCGTTTATATAATTTCATATGAAGCGCTTTTGAACGTTAACTCTTGTGTGAAAATAGAGCTTTATGCATCTGGTATAATATGAATGATAATAAAAATAATAATACTATTAATATTAATATTCTGAATTTCTCCGGTCCTATGGATTTTTTTCAGAAGTCATCCAATTTCCTCCTTTACTTTTAAAAATTGGAGTTTTATGCAATTTTCTAATGAAGAAATATTGATGTGGGTATCAAATAGTTTTGATCCAGATCAGTCGGCGTCTGATCTAGATTCAAACTGTTTGAATAGTAAGTGTTTTAAAGCAAGGCAGAGAAAGTTTTAAAGGTAAGATTCCTAAAATCACGCTCGAAAATTTGGAAATCTTAGGAGATTAAGCTCGTCTGTTTCAAAGAAACTACGAGCCACTGTCATCATCCCGACGTCTGCGTTGTCGTTGTCATAGTCGTCGTGGTCTTGGTGAGAGTTTAAGGCTAGCAGGCATTCCTCAGGGAGGTTTTTGGCTCTACTTGTTTATAAAAAAACAAACAAAAAAAATCAAAAAATAAACATTGGTATTAGCAACAGGTTGGAGTACTAGTAATTCAGTCTAAATAAACGTACAGTGATCCATCTTTACAACAGTATACCTAATTGGAGACAGTGTACGTGTGTGTTGTTAGGAGGACTTTGTCATAGGGCGGGAATTGGTTTACTTTTTGCAAATAGCTTGAATCCAGATCAAACGCCGCATAACGCGGCGTCTGATCTGGAATCAAGCTGTTTGTCACTCTTCGTTATGGTTTTTTCTTGTCAAACTGTCCAATATGGAATTTTGAGAAAAAAATGAGCAGACAAAAAATTTAAGCAGACGAAATTGTAGCAATGAAAGCTTCAAATTAAACATACATATATGTTTGAGGAACAGCGGCAATCATAGTTGTAAGGAGGGAATCGTTGTTGGGAGGACCGTTCTAGGGAAGAAGCACTGTTTATAACCAGCGCTACAGGTCGTAGTTTTCAGCTCTCGGCGTTTCTTGGTGGAAACAGTAGATCATACTCGTGCCAAAGGCGCTCGTCAGATCGACAATTCCTTCAATAACGTCTCGAGCTGATGGCGCTCGTAAGATCTGTTTCCGCCAACAACGTATCGAGCTGAATACAAAGTCCTATAGCGAGCCGCCAACTGGTAATTTGTGCCTTAATATCTAAATGCCTTTAATTTTAACCAACAACTAAAGTTATTCAAATCATTTTATTTCTATAAACATATTACATATTAAACAATAAAAAACAAGAATTAGTTTATGTCACCACAAAGAATATCCCGGAACTTGTACACGCACATGTTTATCGAAAACGAGGTCGGGGTAAAAACAAACGGTACGGTACAAGGAGTAAGATACAGAGGCCCGTTTCATAAAACTTCGTACGACAAAAACAGTCGTAATTTAAAACTTTAGAATACGTTTCATTTCTGATTTCTTTATCTAATCCTGTCTTGCGACATCTCGTTGGAATCGTCTTTTCAAGACGATTCCAACGAGATGTCACAAAACAGGTTTAGATGGGAAAATAACTAATAATTGATACTTTTATAATCTGACTTACGACAACATTCGTCGTACTAAGATTTATGAAACGGGCCCCAGATTCCTTGTTCTTATAGTACGAATACACTCAGAAAATCTCGGTTTCACAGGAAGGCATATTAATATAGGATCTTACAATTAAATCCAATTCAATATATTTATTTGGCATAACATTTTTTTTCCCAATAATTTTATTCACATATTTTACATCCATACGTATTTTTACATTCCAACATCATGTAGTATAAGTAGAAAATACAAATACAACGCAATTTTCATGAAGAATCAATGAACTATTGAAATATATATAATCAAAAACTAAATAATATTTCTAAGATACAATTTGTCTATTGAATGTAAATATGAAAACATACATTTTTATATATTTATTTGGCATAACATATACGTGTCTGTTGCCATAACATTGGCTATATATACATATGATTACATGAGTGATTATAATATATTGGATGTATAAAACGAGTCTTTTAGAAAACAAACGAAGCTTGCCGAGTTTTATAATTTTTTCTAAAAGACGAGTTTTATAATTCCAACAAATTATGAACATGAATGTTAGATTCTATTTATAACATAGCCTGGCAATGTTGTTTTACCATCTCGATACTTTGTTTAAGCGTGCTAGCTTCCCTACATAAGTCAATGACTGACGCATGAATGGACCGCCCAAATGAGTATAACCATGCAAATGGTGGTTCCAAGATTAGCTCCGATGTATGCAGATTAAGCCAAAGGAGCAAACATTCCCTGTCTCCTTCCATCTAAGGCCACTCACTCGCCGACAAAAATGTCGTTTGACGCCATACTTTGTTTACATATTTGACAGCGCGTAGGAATACGCATTTTTGTAAGACATCCTCATTTGCATAGTTAAACCACTAGTTGTATTCGAAAAATAAACAAGGAGTGTTATTCACCGCTCGCGCCGTAGGTTATGTTATTATACGTTTATGTATATATAGCAACATATGGTCGAGTAGCTCTTCGACGCCAAATTAGCGTCTGCTTACAAATTGTCGAAAGTAATTTCATATCAAATTATTATGTTTGGAATTTTGACTGAAACAATCGAATTGATTGTCAATCGATTTGGATCCTTATCAAACACATTTTTACACGGCTTGCAAACTCCAAGTGTGATAGTTCGCGTCATTGGTTGTAAAATAGTCTACTTGAAGTTTGGTAGAAAGCGTTTATCCCTTTCCTGATCAAATTTGTCGAACGTTATTTACCCCTTCACCGCCTAAGTGTCGTCTGCTTCATATTGCTGTCTGCAATATTGTTTCAAAGTTCGATTTAAGACAATATGACAGACGAAATTTCTAAACGAGTGTCAAACAGTTTGGTTCCTGATCAGACGCCGCGTAATGCGGCGTCTGATCAGGACCCAAACTGTTTGCAAACGCGGTTTATGACGCCATTGAGAGTGAAAGGTGTATTGGTCACGTGATCGGTCAGACGTTTGTAGAGCTGCAGTCTAAGTTCTCCTCGTCCTCCTTCTCTTCTAGTACGAGTACTTTCTTTTTCTTTGCTTTGTAACTCTGATCGTCAAAGTCTGATGCCAGTAGGCAGTTTCTAGCCTTCAACAGGGAAGCGTTAGGGGCCAACAGGTTATCATACAGAAGACCTCCAATGGTTCCACCCGCCATCGGCCCCACCCAGTAGATCTGTAAATACAAAGTGTTGTTACGTTTATTGTTCATACTTGACAATTAATAGCGTTTACCTTATGATAGACAATAGATAATAACATTGCAAAAACAGATCATACAGTAATCTGTTTAAAGCAGGTTGAAAGTACAACAAAATGCTCATAAAGGAGCTTCTGTTCTATGTCTATCTTGCTTTACAAGTAAGCTACATGTACCAACCAGTTTTAGTGACCCTTATTGTGCGGGTCAAAACTACGCTTTAGTAATCGGTAATCTAATATTTTCCGATTAACATTTGATTATTACTTGACAAAGATACTCGATTACCGACAGGGAATATCGATTATCTGGATCGATTCCAATAAATGAAAAACAAATATTGTCGAAAGTCAGATTCTAAATCTTTTAATTATTAATTATTCTCCATCTAATCCTGTCTTGTGACATCTCCTTTGAATTGTCTTGAAAGGGCAGATTCCAAAGAGATATCATAAGACATGAATAGATGGAGACATCCAGAAACAAGATCTTGTTTAACGTTTTGACTTACGACCAATTGTCTTAAGACGGGTCCCAGGAATTCTTTGACAAATCAATAAATATCGTCTATTGAAAAGTGTACCTGCATTATTTCTGACAATAGATGTTTCAATAGTGGCAGGTATGCGATGCATTAACTCCTTCCTGTCATAACATCATCAGTTTTAAACAATTGACGTTTGTTTTATTTCTCAAAATTCAATACAATGCTACCTCCCTACAAAGGCTCTCCGAACAACGATTCCCTCATAATAACAATGCTTACCGCTGTTCCCAAAACAAGATATTTATGCCAAATGCTTTCAATGTTGCATTGTCGTTTGCGTAAAATAGTCGTCTGCTGTTTGTATAAAAGTTACATTTTACAGAAGAATAATATTGACGAGTGCATGACACATAGCTTTAATCATGATCAGACGCCGCGTAACGCGGCTTCTGGTCTTGATTCAAGCTGTTTTCAAATGTAATAGGTACATTTTCACTTTCTATGACAATGTCCTCCGATTAACAAACACAACTATTGTCTGTTGTTCGGAGGGCTGTTGTAATGAAGCAGCACTGTAAAAAGACGGAGAAACCAATATCAGGAGTTTTGCCGACGATATTTTCAGACGACAGACTTTACTCAGCGCTGAAAGATTTAAAACAAAGTACAGTGGTCCCTCCCTACAACGGCCCTCACAACAACGACTCCCTCCTTACAACGACCATTGCCGCAGTTACATAAACAGGACACTTATATATAACGCTTTTACTGCTGCCAAATTGTCTGCTTATATTGCCGTCTGCTTTTTTTTCTCAAAGTTACATATCAGTGGATAATTTGAAATAATAAATATAATGAAGATTGACAAACAGCTTGAATCCAGATCAGACGCCGCGTTACGCGGCGTCTGATCTGGATTCAAGCTGTTTGCAAATGTAAGTCAAATCTTAATTCCCTTCCCTATAACGACTCGCCCTGAACAACATACACACTATGTGGCTCCCATTGGTTGTCGTTGTAGAGAGGGGGCACTGTAAATCTGAATTTCTATCGTACATATGTCTTCTACAGCTGCGTTTGCTATATTCCTTTGTTTGTTTCGTTTAGTGCACAAGTACTTGACACATTTAAATTTTACTAATCTACCATTATAAACTTATGGTAGTTAGTAAAAAAGTTTTTTTTCTTAAAATGTGTCAAGTAACTGTGGTTTGGTGCAATACCTTCTGCTTAAGACATTACAGTAAAGCCAATTAGATCCTCTTCCACTAAAACGAAGGCTAACTGGCTGCATGAAAGACAGGTGACAGCTTAAAGCAATGTGAATGAAAATAAGAAAACTCCTGTTGGAGCTTTCTGATTGACCTTCACCTTGCTCTAAGATGTCACCTGCCTTAAACTTCCGATAATTACCACAATTTAGGGGTTGCAGTAGAGAGGTGTATTTGCATGTTTTCATTTATAATAAATACGCTTTTAACGTATTGCTGTATTCTTGCACTGAAGAAAATAGCCTCCCTATAGAGTCATGCTTATGAATCATATGAAATACTTTCTATATCCAAGCAGATGGTTTCTAAAAGCAGGTTAAAAATAATGCAGAATATGCCTTAGGGTGCATCTTGTTAACGTTCAGCATGCTTTAAGTTGCCACCTCGCTGCAAAAATAGAAACAAACTATTGGGTAAAGGGGTTAGAATTGACTTCTGCAAATTTCTAAAAAAATCACTTTTTAATTTTGATTTATCTGAAACTCTGTGTCAAATGATATGGATCTTGATCGGCGTCCTATACGGCTTCAAACAGTTTGCAAAATTGGGCAAAATTTGCATTAAGGTATTCCCAGCCTGAAGTTCATGTTAAGTTACAGTCAAATAAGTTTGTTTTATCGAAAGTACATGTAAGTGTGGTGCTTTTGGTGGATTTTAAACAACTTTGACGTTGGAGTTTGAAAATTATTGAAAAATATGTGTTGTCACTGATGGGGCAGAAAATGTGGTTGAAAATAAAATAACAAGAAAATTAAAAAAATGAATTTTTATCTATTTTTTTCCAAAATTCATATACTTTTTATCTTATTTCAATAGCAGATACTGTCAGCATCACATAGATATAGAAAGTGTCACTTAATTTCATAAATAACATAAATTAAATACCAAAAGGTTGACATGTCATTGAAAAAATATGCTTTTTTCTATCACGTTTTACAATGATTTGCTTCAAACAAAGAGCCATTTTTCAAAAACCTTTTAAAAGGCAAGGCTAATTATAAGTTTATAATTTTATAGATACTTTTATGATTTCAAATGCATGAAATAGAAAACTTTGACCTCAGCTAAAAAAAAATAATTCATTTTTTGTCAGATGGTGGTGTTGCCTAAAAAAGCTTATTTTCAGAATATTTCATCATCTAAAAGGCATAACCATCCATTTTTTCGACCAAAACATGATATGAAGGATGATTTCAATACAATTAACACAATATATGAATGAAACAAGTTTTACCATTTGTTTTGCGGTAGTAACTTTCTATAAAGTATGTGTAATATAATGAAATATTAACAAGTAAACGATTTATCAAACGAAGTAACTAATGTTCATTTAATACTCTAAAGTCCCACATGATTCACGAACCAGTGAATCATATTAAACGCTCGATGAATATTTATCCTTCTGCACTCTACCGGCGATTTGTGATACAGTGGAGAATCTGTTATTCCTTCCCGTTTAAACGCAAACGTACGCAAACGCAAAACACTAAAAAAGTACAACTTTTGACAATTCTGATAATTCATCTTTATCTTGTTGGCAAACAGTTTGGAGCCTGATCAGACGCCGGGTACCCGGCGTCTGATCTGGCTCCAAACTGTTTGTAGTGAAAATAATAGTTTTAGCGTAAACGCGTTTATTGGGAAAGAATAACGTTTTCTCCACTGTACATGTAACTGTTCACATCTAAGTAATATTTTCTACATAACACCTTCCATGCATACACTAGCATTTCTCCAGTGCGTGCTACTAAGGATTTATAACTACAGCGTTCCCTCTCTACAACGGCCCTCCTTACAATGACTCCCTCCTTACAACGACATTCACCGCTGTTCCCACGAAAATTATTATCTATGCTTGCACTGATGTATTATCATCTAGCTAAAATTGTTGTCTGCTGTCTTTCTTACATAAATGACATTTTGACAGAAAAAACATTATGACAAATGACAAACAGCTTGAATCCAGATCAATCCAGATTCAAGCTGCTTGCAAATTTAAGTCAATTTCCCTCCCTATAATGACACCCTCCGAACAACGCACATATTTGTTGTCTTCGAATGAGTGTCGTTGTAGAGAGGGAGCGCTGTACATCGTCCTTGTAAAATTCATCGCCCACTCAGCATACTTTCTTCCGTGTTGTAAGAGAGTGGCAGCTTAACCCGATTTACACATAGCCTGTTTCTAGTTTTCCTGACAAATGACCAACAGCCGAAAGGCATATTTTGCTTTACGTGGCGTCTGGTCTGGATTCAAGCCAATTGCCTATAAAAACTCCTTCTGAACAACAGACACAGTATTTTATTTCTCAGTGTGCGTTGTTGAAGAGAGGGAGCATTATATATCAACGAGTCTTCGGTAAAAAAAAGACCGTTAAGGTTGGTGTTTGATTGAAACTAAAGGCAAATGCAACAAGGGTATAACAAGGCTTTCACATAATATACCCCAAGAGACATTCCTAGCGTGTCGTGGTTATGGGGTCCTTATTTTCAAAGTCAATTGTTTCTTTTCATTAGACTGAGATTATTCCCTTTGCCAAGAACTAAACGGAAGGCAGATCGGAGGTTGTGATCTCATACGCTTCATTTCAACGTATGGGATTAGCCGAAATCATCTCCCTAAAATCATCATCATCTCATGTCATCCTTCCTAGTCATTCATCTGCGCTATATTTTGCGTCGCAACGCCGTAAAACCCGACTCGTCCAATCACATAATGTATGGGAGAGCTAGTTTATGCATTTAAATGGTAGCCAACAAATACTGATAAAATAAAGCTTATGGTCTAATTGTCTTCAGACACCATAACAACTGTCAACAAATCAAACAGAACAGATATGAATCATAGCAACAAAACAAACAACAACATAAAACAGTTAATGCTAAAATATCGGTTAAAAATATGACATATAAATATTCAGTGAATTCGGTACATTCAATGCGCAATCCCAATGAACCATAGCATTACCTATATCATCAATATTCCTCTTTATCTTTAATACATATTGTCAGGCGTGATTGTATTATGCCATCAAAAAGAGGAAGAACTTACTAAGCAATTGCTTTCGTTCTACAGTGTTCCCTCTCTACAACGGCCCTCGAAACAACGATTCCCTTGTTACAACGACCCTTGCCGCAGCCCCCTAAACAGGACAATTATGGCTTACGTTTTAATGCTGCAAGATAATATATATGTGGGAGAGGTAGGAGAAACCCAACCTTATTGCATTGCAACATTGTACAGACAAACAACCGTTGCCATCCCAGCCTCGTGTGGTCGTTCTAGCAGGTTTGAGTGTACAGCGCTCCCTCTCTACAGCGGCCCTCCCAACAACGATTCCCTCTTTACAACGACCATTGTCGCTGGTTCCAAAACAAGACAAATTATTTCTAACCATTTCACTGCTGCAGTAACGTCTGCTTAAAATTGTCGTCTGCTGTTTTTTCTAAAAGTTACATAATCATCATTTTGACAAAAAAAGCTTAATGACGAGTAACAAACAGCTTGAATCCAGATCAGACGCCGCGTTATGCGGCGTCTGATCTGGATTCAAGCTGTTTGCAAATTTAAGTCAATTTCCCTCCCTATAACGACACCCTCCGAACAACGCACACAATGTTTGTCTCCCATTGGGTGTCGTTGAAGAGAGGCATCGCTAATTTTGAAAAGAACAACCTTGCCCTTTACTTCCTTTGACTGTAATTAGTGTGTTTAGGTTAAGTTGTATTGAAAATGGAAAAATAATGACGTCACCACACTGTATCCCATGTGTTATTGACAGCCGTATACCGGGATATTATATAAATATTACATATCGGAGGCGAAGCAGAAGTTGCAAGTAATTGTCTAAATGTGGCAAGTTTATAGTCAGCCTGTCACAGGACTGCCATTTCTCCGGATTTTTCCTAAGTATTCGGATTTTCATCCTAGCAGGTCGTAGCTTAAAACGGCTGAAAGTAGAGCAGAATGCGCCTTATGGCGCATTCTGCTTTACTTTCAACCAGTTTTAAGCAGTCATGTGTCTTCAAAACTAGAAACAGGCTATGGGGTAAAGATACGATTCGTAAATTCGCAATTGAAAAATGCAAATTTCGAAATCTTAGGATTTTTCATGTCAACTTATGACAGCCCTGTAGTCAGCCTGTCCGATATGTAACATTTATTGTATTATACAGAAATTCTATGCTATAACCTGGAGATCTAGATCGTGCCTATAAGGCTGACTTAAATCAGGATTGTAACTAAATCCATATGCGATTCATGATGAAATTCCCTGGTTTTAAAAGATTGAAATTTTAAGGAATTATTATACAAATTCTAAGCTATATAACTATTCTCTATACACAGATAAACGTACATATGTTATAATATACATGCACTGCTGTTCCTTTTTGGATCACTTTGTCAACTTAAACTTCAAACTGCTTCACATTTTGAGATTGCGTTTTTAACATTTTGACTTCTAATGAAACATTGCGTAGGCCAAACTCTTTGGCTGATAGGGATCCAAAGAGGTTGCAATAAAAACCATTGCACCACTTTACAGTTAAATCTTTCGCTGCCAAATGTATCGTGATATTTTACCCCTTTCATCGTTTCATTGTCGTCTGCTTCAATTTCGTTTTTTGCTAGATTGTTTAAAAGGTTCAATGTAGTATGACATAAAACATATCGATACGAGTGTCAAACATTTTGGATCCTTATCCTAATTTTGTTTGCAAATGCGTTTTATATCGTCATTGAGAGTGAAAGGGTTAAAGGGTCATTTGACTGTTCTAGTTTTCTGCGTTATTTGCATAAACTACTACAGTGGAGAATCTGTTATTCTTTCCCGTTTAAACGCAAACGTACGCAAACGCAAAACACTAAAACGTAGAAAAGTACAACTTTTTGACAATTCTGATAATTCATCTTTATCTTGGTGGCAAACAGTTTGGAGCCTGATCAGACGCCGGGTTACCCGGCGTCTGATCTGGCTCCAAACTGTTTGCAGTGAAAATAATAGTTTTAGCGTAAACGCGTTTATTGGGAAAGAATAACAGATTCTCCACTGTATATTCTTGCCTAACATTCTGAAATATTAAACAGAAAAGGTAATTCAAACAAATGCTTTCTTTATATGCAAATGAATTATACTACTGTTCCAGAACTTTTGTTTTATTCAAAAGATCGCTCAAGTACGAAGAGTGCGAATTCGTAATAAATATTTCAAACATGAAACGTCGAGTAACCACGAACCATTGATTTCAAATTAAACAATCAATTTTTTGCACGCTACAGGCGAATTTTGATGACTTGCAAACATATTTTGTTAAGAGGAAACGTACAAACATTCGACATTTCGTGTGGGCCTTACTTTGAATATGTTATATTAAGTTGTCACCTGTCTTCAAAACTAGAAACAGGGCAGCGGTAACGGGTTCTGCGTGGAATAAACGATATGCAACAGTCAGCATATAAATGTTTAATTGACTAACTTCACGACTTGGACCCTCTACATTGATGTTTGCTTTGGATATACACGTTCAGCGCTCCCTCTCTACAACGACACCCAAATGAGAGACAAAGATTATGTGCGTTGTTCGGAGGGAATCGTTATAGGGAGGGAAGTTGGCTTACATTCTGCAAACAGTTTGAATCCAGATCAGACGCTGCGTAACGCGGCGTCTGATCTGGATTCAAGCTGTTTGCCACTCGTCATTATGTTCTCTCTTTCAAAATGTCCATCACGTGAGTTTGAGAAAAACAGCAGACGGCAATTTACGCAGGCGATTTTGCAGCAGTAAAAGTGTTAGACATAGTTGTCTTGTTTGGGGAACAGCGGCAAACATCAGTGTAAGGAGGGAGTTGTTGTTGTGAGGGCCGTTGTAGGCAGGAAGCAATGTAGATCAATCTCATAGATCCACCAAACATTGTGTCACTCATATCTATGTTCCTTTCTTTTAAAAGAAAAAAATAGAAAAACAATGTTAACCCTTTAATTCCCTGCTCAATATACCGTCTGTTTTACGCGTTTTGCAGAAAAAATAAAAGAGGTCCACTTTTATGTTGTGCTATGCAAGTTTGTTTCAAAGCTAGATTTATGCGGTGCCAGGGCTGCCATTTTTCGATTATGAAAAATCCTAAGATTTCCAAATTTTCGATTAAAGCAGGTGGAAAGTAAAGCAGAATGCGCCTGAGGGAGAATTCTGCATTACTTTTAAACTGCTTTAAGCTAAAATATGCTAGGATAAAAATCCCGGAAGATTTCGGAAAAAGCCGGAGAAATGGCAGCCCTGTGGTGTCTGATCAGGAGCCACATTGTTTGCAAAGTCGTCTATGACGACGAAAGAGTTTAGCTGACAATTGTTCTAAAGCATTTGATTGGTCAGATTTGAGCCTAGGCTCAAATCTGACCAATCAAATATCAAATGCTTGAGAACGCACTCAGACTCAACTCAAACGCTTTATAAGCGTTGATCCTGGTGATAAGAACATTGGACATATATATGATTTTTTTTTAAATCAAAGGGAAATAACTACGTTTTACAAGACTGATACATGTATATACGCACCCAGTGATCTGCCCAGAAGTTCATGACTACAGCTGGACCCAGACTTCGCGCAGGATTCATACTAGAGCCGGTAAACTCGACCTGCAACCAGAAACATTATCATGAGGCATGTCTCAGCGGAACTTGCAGCAAATATAAGATGTGGCTTGGAAAAGGGACTCTTCAGCTGGGCCCGTTTCATATTTTAACTTCGTACGACAAAAACAGTTGTAAGTCAAAACTTTAATATACAAGTAATTTCTGATTTCTCTATCTAATGCTGTCTTGTGAAATCTCTTTGGATTCTTCTTATCTTGACGACCCAAAGAGATGCCATAAGACTGGATTAGAGGGAGAAATAAATAATAATTGAGGTTTTTTATGATCTGACTTACGACAAAATGTGTCGTACGAAGTTTTATGAAACGGGCACAGGAGTCCTACAGGGGTCCTACATGCAGATCTACATTGTATATCTTCATAAACTATTGTCTAATAGAAATTAAAACTTAAGAAACACTTAAACCTTGTCATTTTTATCCCTTCACTGCCATTTAGTCGTCTGCTTCAATATTGTTGTCTACAGTGTCGTTTCAAAGTTAGATTTAAGGCAGTATGCCTTACGAAAGTTCGAAACGACTGTCAAATTGTTTGGGTCCTGATCAGACGCCGCGTTACGCGGGGTTTGATCAATACCCAAACTGTTTGTTAACACGCCTTTGTCGTCATTGGTAGTGAAAGGCTTAAGTTCGCATTTGAATTACATGTATGTGATTTATAAAATGTGCGCGCTTTATGTTATAGTGGAGAATCTGTTATTCTTTCCCGTTTAAACGCAAACGTACGCAAACGCAAAACATTAAAACGTAGAAAAGTACAACTTTTTGACAATTCTGATAATTCATCTTCATCTTGGCTCCAAACGGTTTGCAGTGAAAATAATAGTTTTAGCGTAAACGCGTTTATTGGGAAAGAATAACGTTTTCTCCACAGTATGAATATGATTTATTTAACTGCGTTAACCTCAGTTGATAACTTAACGTTGAATGAAAGTAAAACAGAAAACTCCTACTTGAGCTTTCTTCTACTTCAATTTCGTTTGAAGCGATCAACTTAATAAATACTATTCTTCTCTTTTAAATTCTTGCGACGAGTTTAAAGGTCCTTTACAAACAATATACTTGTTCAAAATACACTTGTTCTATGCAAACAGTGTAGCCCCTGATCGGGAGCAATCTGATCAGGGTCTACACTGTTTGCTCAGGCCTCTCTGTCGCAGTTATGAAGTACAGTTGAACTTCGATATCTCGAAAACTCGTTTAGGTCGAACATATTCGTATTTCAAAGTTAAACGTGGCTAAGCCACATTTTACTGAACTTTGAAATACGGATATGTTCGACTTAGCCGAGCATGATATAATGCAATTCATCGTCGAAAATCGGATAGTTCGAATTAAGCGAGTCGAAATATCGAAGTTCGACTGTACAATTTAACACGTACGGCCCATAGATGCGCCACTGTCACGGACAAGCCGATGGTCAAGGGAAAGCTGCCGCCCAGGTCTTTACGGGTTGTATCACATGAGGCGAACACGGTTAGCACAAGAAGTAACGTAATGAACAATTCTATGACGACACCCTGTGATGACGTCATTTCCTCTCCAAGAAAGGTACACCCTAGTCTACCCCTCTGTGACACCGGAGTTAGTACTCTCAGCAAGCCTGCCGCGGCTATGGCGGCTATGCACTGTGTAATAATGTACAATATCGTCTTCACAAGACTTATCTTTCTGGTAATAAACATCGCCATGGTGACAGCCGGATTCACGTGACCTCCACTTATGTGCCCTACGATCCAAATGGCTGTTGACACGCATAACCCGAATGAAAATGCGATTTGTACAACGTCAAGTGAATCCGGGGACCAGCCTTGTATCGTAGACCCGACAGATGTTAGCACCAATAAGAAAGTGCCGACAAATTCCGCAAACAGAGCCTTCCAAAACATAAGGGACTGTAGATCCTCCAGACTGGTTTTCATCCTGAACTTGTTCGGTGGGCCCTTGGCTCTGTTTGACATATGTGGTTCCCCAACTAGACCCTGATCTTCTTCTTCCAGCTTATCCTTAATGATCAGTGTGTCCTCAACCGACGAATGGTTTTTAGTACTCATTTACATCTGTAGTTGTCCAGGTGTAACTGAAAATAACCAAAAGTCCACTTTATCCTATTATTCTAAACGCCTTTTAAATACATCTAATTGTCCCTACACTAAGAAAACTATAGTTCTTAGCCAGAAAGTTTTAGAAATAAATCACGTATTGCATTTCAAGTAATTTCAAGATATATACTAAAAGAGGGTTTAAAATAAAGTAGAACTATCTTTCAGGCGCATTCTGATTCACTGTCACTCTGCTTTAAGTGATAATCTGTCCTCTAAATTGTAAAAAGGGGTTTTGATAATAGATTAGGCTATGTCGAAGTATCGTAACCAATGACAGAATAGGGGTGTCACTGCGTTTGATCTGGCTCCTAATTATATTAAAATCTAATAAAGGCGTCGAATCCGGATCTTATGATTTTGCTTAGGGTATTCCGATCTATCAGTGAACAGTTTCAGTAATCACTCGAAGTGTTTCAGATGTTTCAAATACACTTGGGTCTGCCGCGTCAGAAATTACATAAAAAGACACGAATCGTGACGATATGCATGTACCCCCATTCCGCTCGGCGACGATCCATGGTGCTCATTGCGACCATGGCGCTATTAAATATTCCAAAATCGCCCTAGAAGCGTCGACATGTGCACAATTTTGGGACTTTTAAGCGTCTCCAGTATGCTTATACATGTAGTACGCTTTTTGGCAGATTGATCAACATTTCGAGGCGTAGCGGAATCGCTTCTCGTTTCTAAAAATTTAAGGTTTCATGACAAGAGGGTCTTCAATGTTTTTAGGACATTTCCAATTTCCTTCTGAAACCAATGCTGACGAACCCAAATGGGGTGGCACAGATAAAACCAATATACATGTACACATGCTCACGGGTCCCAATATGGGGTTGCCCGGGTACAGCCAACATGAGGTCAATTTAGCCCCTTTACTGCTATGATATAATCACTTTTAAACCATTAACTTAAGAAATATTTAAATGAGTGTCAAACAGATTGGATCCTGATCAGACTCCGCGTCACATGTCTTTAAAAGTGAGTATTGGGTTTATTTTGAGTCGTCCTATAATCGAAACTTATAACAGTGCTCCGTCGCTATACTAACCCCTCGTTGGAGACAACTATTGTGTGTGTTTTTCGGAGGGAATTGTTATAGGGAATAAATTGGTTTACAATTGCAAACAACTTGAATCCAGATTAGACGCCGCGTAACGCGGCGTCTGATCTGGATTCAAGCTGTTTGTCACTCATCATTATGTTGCTTTTTTGTCAAAATGTCAAATATGCGACTTTGAGAAATATAGCAGACTACACTTTTAAGCAGGCGATATAACAGCCGTGAAAAAAATTGACGTAATTGTTTTGTTTGGGGAACAGCGACAAGCGTTGTTGTCAGGAGGGAATCGTTGTTCAAAATGTATAAAATTTAAATTTGAGAAATACAAGCAGACGACAAGTGTTTTAAAGCAGATGACGTATTCGTAGCGAAATAATTACATGAACGCGCATGACTGATGAGTAAACACTGATTGGTTTAGGTTTTCAATATATAATTTAGATTAAAATCCTATTTAATATGTTTTATACCAAAGTTTTTGTAGTATTAACTTGCACGATTGCAATATCTAAACGAGTCATTCTGAACTTAATGAGTTTGTTTGCAAACAGATTTGATGAAGCAAACAAGAGGATGTTAATATAAATAGTATTTGTACATGTATATACAGTGAAACCCCTCCAAACCGAAACCTCTAAATACCGGAATTCTCTCGAAATCGGACAAAAACTTTGGTCCCGTTTCGAACCCTTCTTTTTTTCCAATTACATAATAAATACGCCCTTTTATGTCTTTGGTTTATTCCTACGCTGAAGAAAATTGTTTATATATTCTAGCATATGATAGCTTAAATAGATTAAAAGTAAAGCAGAATGTGCCTCAATGCGCATTCTGCTTTACTTTCAACCTGCTTTAAGTGGTCATGCAGCTATCTTCCATACTAGAAACAAGATGTTTGGTAATGGGTTAAACCCCCTCTTAACTGGAAATCCCTCTAAACCGGAACATTTCGTCCGGTTTAGAGGGGGTTCGCTGTATATGAAAAGCTAGTTGGACAAGTTGAATAAGATGAGTTTGCTATGTTTGAAAACAATTTAGAGATAGATCAGACGCCGGGTATCCAGTCGTCCGATCCGACTTCAATCGGTTTAAATGACTAAAGTAAACCCCCTCTATTACGACATCTTAAAGGAATGTAAATTGATTGTTAAAAGGACAGGTGACAGCTTAAAACAATGTGACAGTAAAACAGAAAGCTCCTATAGGAGCTTTCTGTTGTATTGTCACCTTTGTTTTAAGCAGTCATTTGCCTTAAATTCCTAATAAATTTAGTGGTCGTAATAGAGATGTTTAACTGTAAAAAACCCTCTAGTACGACCACTAAATTGTATTAGTTATTAGGTGTTACAAACAGGTGACTGCTTAAAGCAAGGTGACAGTACAACAGAAAGTTCCTGTAGGAGATTTCTGTTTTACTGTCACCTTGCTTTAAGATGTCACCTGTTTTTTATACAACCAATTAGCCTTATTTTTAGTGGTCGTAATAGAGAGGTTTTACTTTAGTCAAAGTTGTCAAAATATTTTTATTTTCTACATTTGCTTGTATTTCGTTTAGGTTTCTGCTGCGTATAAACGGGAGATAATGACGTCTTCTCCACTTAAGATAGATGAAGATTGACGTATTACATGTATAACACCTAAATGTATTATGGTAAATTATGATTTGTTTAACCTTTAATCCATAGTTGAGAATTCACTTGCTGTAGAAAACTGCCATTCGGTGTAGATGCAGATTCAAGTGTTCTATAGGAATCCTCTTCGCAGGTTATGCACTGTTTGTCACTTTACAATATATTGTAAAACACAACCCTAACTAGTTAAGATTGGACTAGACGTTGATTGTAAAATTTCCGACTGCGGTGGATTTATGAACTAGGTTATCTGTTATTTGTTTTTGCCTTACAGTTTTTGAAAACGTCATTTGAACATCATTCATATACATCTAAATACACGAAGTCTCATCTGAATCGTTCGAAACGGTTTGCAACTGTAGCGCGTTCAGTTACCATTGTTTGCTGTTTAGGTGATCAGTGTGTGCCCCGTGTGCAGCGTGCAGAGTACAGTAGAGATAATGTTTTCTTTCCAAATAACCCCGGTTACGCTTTTAAAAACTTTTATTTTCATTGCAACCAGTTTGGAGCCCGATCAGACGCCAGGTTACTCGGCGTCTGATCAGGCTCCAAACTATTTGCAACTCAAATAAAAACTGGTAGTCTGAATTGTAAAAATGTTGTCATTTTCTATATTTCATTGCGATGCATTTGCGTTTGAACGAAAGAATTACGTTTTCTCCACTGTATTTCAGACCGGTAGCCCACTTGCAATCGATGGCCATCGACAGCCATCGATTTCTTTATTGAACACGCTACTGTTAGCTCAATTTCACATCCTAAATGTTAACCCGTTCTCTGCCTTATCCCGAGTACTTGTAATAGTTACCGGTATTTGCAAACAGTATGGATCCTGATCAGATGCCGCGTAACGCGGCGTCCGTTTAAAAAGGAATGACGTCATGGCAATGAAATGGTTGACTATATAATTATGATCCGCCTGCAAAGTTTTTTTTGTGTTTGGGAGTAGTGTCTCATCATAGGTGATTCTGGGAACAGTCCCATTGAAAATAGTTAAGGTACATTTTTGCCCCTAGTACCCCCTATCTCCGTGATATGTTTCACTCGTGTCGATATTTCTTCAGACAAATTGCATGAAATATCTATTTGAAACAAAGCGGCAAAACAGTTTATATTTAATACATTTACAGTGTATCCCTGAAGCTTTAAATGGAGAACCCAATTTTCGAATTAATAGTCTTGTCCATTTTTTGACTATTTATAGCTGATTTGTTGACAACATATTGCATATTGACAAACAGCTTAGGCCCTGATCAGAGGGTTCCTACAGGAGCCCTCTGATCAGGGTCTACACTGTTTGCATAGGAAAGGCATCTCGTTCACAGGTACACTGTTTGTGACGAATATACTCGGCGCTAGGGTTGGGTGTGTTCAAGACATGCACAATTTTGGTTTGGAGATGAAAGGCTTAAAACAGACGACACATTTGGCGTTGAAAGGATCATGCCAGAGGATGATAGAGGCTGACAATGGAGAAGACGTTATTCTTTCTCAAGAAACGCGTTTAGGCTAAAACTACTATTTCCATTGCAAACAGTTTTGAGTCAGTTCAGACTTAGGGTAACCCATCGTCTGTACTATTGTACATTTTATGTTGAAATAAATCTATCTATAAATCTATCTATATCTGTCTGATCAGGCTCCAAACCGTTTGCTACTCAGATTTAATTAAATTGTCGGATTTGTCAAATTGTTGTCATTTTTTCACATTTTATTGCGATGCGTTTACGTTCGTTTGCGTTTAAACGGGAAAGAATAACACATTCTCCGCTGTAGATCCTAATCAGATACAGAGCTACATGTAGTGTACGTACAATGGAGAAAACGTTATTCTTTCCCAATAAACGCGTTTACGCTAAAACTATTATTTTCACTGCAAACAGTTTGGAGCTCTAAACTGTTTGCCACCAAGATAAATATGAATTATCAGAATTGTCCAAAAGTTGTACTTTTCTACGTGTTAGTGTTTTGCGTTTGCGTACGTTTGCGTTTAAACGGGAAAGAATAACAGAATCTCCACTGTAAAGACAGGTGGCAGTTTAAAGTGAATGTTCGCTTTGCTTTAAGCACTATCCTACCTTAAATACACAATGATTAACACAATTTAGCGGTCGTAAAAGCGGGTATATAATGTATGTCTTAAATCAACCATGGCTATCTTAAAGTACAAAGAAGAATATGTTATTCTTTGCCGATAAAAGCGACAATTCAAATGTTCAATTACTATTAAAGCTCGTCCATATTTAGATAAGTTAGGATGGATTTAACAATGCATTTATTCAAAACTTTAACAAAACGATAAACAGTACAAACCTGATCAGAGGGAACTTGCAGGGACTGTTAATGAATGACAAGTATGCATGCATGTCGCTAAGGTTGAATATGTAAACAAAATAATTGCGCATGTTGATATAGTTTTATGTTTACAGTGGAGAAAACGTTATTCTTTCCCAATAAACGCGTTTACGCTATAAAAACTATTTTTTCCATTGCAAACAGTTTGGAGCCAGATCAGACGCCGGGTAACCCGGCGTCTGATCAGGCTCCAAACTGTTTGCCACTCAGATCAACATGAATAGTCAAAATTGACCAAACGTTGTACTTTTCTACGTTTTAATGCTTTGCGTTTGCGTACGTTTGCGTTTAAACGGGAAAGAATAACGTTTTCTCCACTGCAACGATTAATCATAATGTATTAAACGAAATAATTAGTGATTTGAATTTAAAACAATAGTGAAGAGTACACTTATCCTGTGCAATAAATAATAACAATAGAGGGCTCCTGTAAGGGACTTCTGATCAGGGTCTGCATTGCTAGTCAAGTTTGCAATTGTTTTTTTAAAAAACAGTAGTTTGTTCGGGCGAGTCATGTTTTTCCAACTCACACATGGTGTTCACTCATTCCTACCATCACCCCCGAAACCTAAAATGGAAAATTAGGCCTTGTCCATTATCGACTAGTTAGGGTTGATTTTTAAAATAAATTGTAAAATAACAAACAGTGAAGACCCTGCCCAGAGGGCTCCTTTATTCTAAGTTTCAACAATATATTGCAAAATGTGCATATCCTGTTTATGGGTTTCTTGTAAGAAGTACGCAAAATGAGTATATTTGTCCTCTGAAAACAGTGTACACCCTGATCAGTGAAGGGGCTCTTACACGAGTCCCCTTACCAGGGAATGTACTGTCTATCATTTTGCAATATATCGCATTAACCAACTATAAATAGTCAAACATGGAAAGGACTACTGTAAAATAATAAAAAAATAACATAAAAAGTCAAAAAATAAATTAATTGGAAATGTAAGTTTCAGTGGTGAAATAACTAACTCTTATCATGGTAAGCACGACCTGCATAACATTTGCACACAGTTTCAATCCAGATCAGACGCCGCATAGTGCGGCGTCTGATCTGGATCAAAACTGTTTGTCACTCGTTTTCAACTTTTCTTCTCTTTCAAAAACATAGAAACATATTTGTAGTTTATTAGCTGACGAGATATATGAAGCAGAAGACAATCCAGCATGAAGATTAAGGGTAAACACGTTAATTCTTACCATTTTCATAATGTTTTAAAATATCCCATGTCACGTTACAACTGATATGTGTATCAGACTGAAGTTGAAAGTAAGTAAACGCATGTTTACATGTACAGTGGAGAATCTGTTATTCTTTCCCAATAAACGCGTTTACGCTAAAACTATTATTTGCAGTGCAAACAGTTTGGAGCCAGATCAGACGCCGGGTAACCCGGCGTCTGATCAGGCTCCAAACTGTTTGCCACAAAGATAAACAAGAATTATCAGAATTGTCCAAAAGTTGTTCTTTTATACGTTTTAGTGCTTTGCGTTTGCGTACGTTTGCGTTTAAACGGGAAAGAATAACAGATTCTCCACTGTAAGTGTTATCTAATATTGTACAACTATTTAACCCTTTCCACGCTGGACACCAGTGTATGTATAACTCGCAAAAAGTGCAGAACCTGATCAGAGCAGTACATAAAGAATCTTCTGATAAGGGTATGCACTATTTTGGGTTAATTTTCCTGAAATATTTCCTCATGACAGCCCCATAATCCACATTAACTAGTTTTTTTCTTCCAAACTAGAGTAGGCCATTTGAATATTTAAGCAGAGAAAGGGGTCAACACCCGATACACACTGAGATTAGGGTCTATTTGTTCTAGGTCGAGATAACGTTGATTTCAGACGCGATTACTTCACATTTTATCTAAAGCAGTAATCTTTCCCTTATCGTTCCGAAATCTTGAGAATTTAATTGAGATCTTTATTTTGTTAATTGTGTTTCCTGATAAGGTTAATTTCACTACATTTTGTTACGTTATTTTCAATTTGTTAATTGATTTGTTATTAATCGCTGTATATGTTATCAAATAATATAAAATCGATCGATGTTTGCACTTTATGTTTGACAAAAAGCAATGATTCTTGAGGACATGTGTTAAAGTAGGACAAAACGTTATTATTTTCTGTTTTTAACGCAAACGAATGCAGAAAAATGTGGAAAATAACAATTTATTGAAATTTCTTAAGGATTATTTTAATCTGAGTGGGGTTAACCGGCGTCTGATCTGGCACCAAATTGTTTGCAATAAAGGGTATAGGTTAATCATACTAGCATTCAATGGGGGGGGGGGGGGGGGTGATAACGTCTTCTTCACTGTACAGTTGGGAATCTGTTATTCTTTCCCGTTTAAACGCAAACGTACGCAAACGCAAAACACTAAAACGTAGAAAAGAACAACTTTAGGACAATTCTGATAATTCTTGTTTATCTTGGTGGCAAACAGTTTGTAGCCTGATCAGACGCCGGGTTACCCGGCGTCTGATCTGGCTCCAAACTGTTTGCACTGCAAATAATAGTTTTAGCGTAAACGCGTTAACGTTTTCTCCACTGTACAAGTTGAGCTGCCTATGCGTTTTAGCTGTCCTTTGACAATTTTATAAATTACTTTAAGAACTCGTGTAGTGTTTTTTTTTCGATGATATTGCTTTCCATGTTTAGAGGGTCGTACATTTACATGTACATCTATAGCTTGATTTCATTAAACTGGCAGTCAATAAAATGACAACTACATGATTGTACAAATGTTGCAGAAGACAATACGTTATCCTATCTCATTAAAACGCAAACGAAACGCAAACGCAATCCAATAAAATATAGACAATTATTTTTGTTGAATAATTGCATGTAAAAACCCTTTATTGCTTCCACTAAATAAAAGGCTAAATTGATACATGTGACGTGTATATTTCAAATGTGCGCGTACGTTCTCAAAATGGGTACAGTGGAGAATCTGTTATTCTTTCCCAATAAACGCGTTTACGCTAAAACTATTATTTACAATACAAACAGTTTGGAGCCAGATCAGACGCCGGGTAACCCGGCGTCTGATCAGGCTCCAAACTGTTTGCCACTCAGATCAACATGAATAGTCAAAATTGTCGAAAAGTTGTCCTTTTCTATGTTTTAGTGCTTTGCGTTTGCGTACGTTTGCGTTTAAACGGGGAAGAATAACAGATTCTCCACTGTAGGAGTTGCGTTAAATTAAATGCGTCAGAAGTAGTGAGCAATTATTAGTAGACTAAGTATTCTTTTTCTTCACAATTCCAATCAATCAGTGCTGAATGAATAATCAACAAACTTAAATGAATATCTGGTCTAAAGTATCCACTTGCGGGCGGTATATTTTGATGAGTGTCTGCATTGTTTTAAAACCCACTTATAACCTTAAATGAACCGTGTAAAAGCTTAACCCTTAACCAGCTTGTCATGATTTTAAATACATGTAGTCAAAAGTCTAGATCGCGATCAGAAACCGCGTTACGCGGCGTCTGATCAGTGTTTAAAATGTTTGCCCGATATAGTAAAATTATTAAAAATAATGCGATATTGAAGTTTTAAATTCGAAATTTTTAAAACAATTATGAAGAATACGATATCGTAGCAGGCGTAGGAGTGAGTATACAGTGGAGAAACGATATTCTTTCCCGTTTAAACGCAAACGCACTGCAATAAAATGAAGAATATTACAACTTTTTGACAATTCTGAATGTTGATTTTGACTTTGACAGTAAACAGTTTGGAGCCTGATCAGACGCCGGGTTACCCGGTGTCTGATCTGGCTCAAAACTGTTTGATTGGGAAAATATATATTTGGCGTAAACGCGTTTATTGGGAAAGAATAAAGTTTTCTCCACTGTATAATACAGTTGGTTTTCGCCATTACGTCATTTGAACGGTGAATAACGTTTTACTCCATAGATACGCCTTTACAAGCATTTAATTCTTGTCTCCACTGAAGGAAATACATGTAGTTCAAATTTATAGTTATAAAACGTATCATATGAAATAGTTTCCATGTCCTAGCACTTTGTGGCTTAAAACAGTCTGAAACGAAAGCAGAGAGTGCCTTAAGGTGCATTCTGCTTTACTTTCAACTGTTTTAAGTGGCCACCTATCTTTAAAATTAGAAATAGGAGTAAATGGTTAAGACAGGTGACTGCTTAAAGCAGGGTGAAAGTGTAGCAGCAATTTCCTATACGGGAACTGTTTGCTTTACTGTTACTAACAATTTTTAAAGGCATCAGCTAGTCTTGTGTGTTTGATGGGTGCTTAAGGGTTTTGTACTGTAAACAATCTTGTATGCGTAATCTGAGTCAATGCAGACATAATTCTGCTGCTTTTGAGTAAGCTACAGAGGCTGAATACGCCTTCAATATACATTTAACGGATCAAGAACTGAACCATTTAACCATAATAATAGGAATATATTGAACAATATACCTGATCACTTTATATTGGGTTCCATATCAGCTAGCGCCGACAATTTCAAAGCAGAATACATTCGTGATTGACAGGTTTAATGTCACCCGTATTGTTAACATTCTGGTCAAGTACAATGAGATTATATATATAAGCGCATTGTTAACCCTGATTCACCCAAAAGCGGGTTTGCTTTAATCCTATGCAAACAGTTTGGATCCTAATGAGACGCCGAGTAACTCGGCGTCTCCTCAGGATCCAAACTATTTGATACTACGATGGAACCGCCTATAGGATATGATTTAATATCCTCAATGGACACTTGGACAGTCACTTATTTATAATATTCTATGACAGGTTTAGAAGACAAAAATCTTGTTAGTGTGCTATAAAGTTAAAAAGATATCGATTTCAATTCGATCGGGGTATTTAAAGATAGAGTACTTAAATAGGACAGTTATAACTTGCACGGCTATAGTAGAGTTTGTAAACAAAGGAACTGTTATCAAATTGGAAAATTGTTCTTTGTAAAGGTAGGTTTCATTAAGAAATTGAAAGTTAATTTATTGCATTTAACCCTATCCAGGCTAAATTTGATCATTTACTTTAATCCTTGAGAATGTAAATTATCCATTTTTGAATATATGGGGTCGCTTTCTATAATTTATTTCAAAATGACAAATAATGAAGAGTGTTCAGATGACTCTTATAATAACCCACTGATCTGGATCTACGCTGTTTGCTTAATACAAGTGTACTCTCAAAGGTAGTTTGTAAATGGTGAGTATGCTTGTCACTAGGGTCGTATGTGTTTACTCATTATCCCTTCGCCTGTTTCACGTTTTGAAAGCAAATCACACACTAAAAGAGACTGTTAAGCAAATGGTGTAATTGCAAAAATTAAAGAAAATACTTTAAATATACAGTACTGAACCTTATTAAATTTAAACATTTTGCGATTCGCTTGCAATTCGATGGCAATTCGCTTGCAATTCGATGGCGATTCGCTTGTGAATATCTTCCAACGCAATTAACGCGCAAAATTTTACTGAATTGTGTATCTCACTAAAATTCGCAAATATGCCTTCGTTAATGTTTTTCATTTCCATTTTTGTTACAACTGCCTCGGAAAAATCGCGTGAAACGACTCAAGCACATGGTTTGCTACTTGAAGCGCCCGATTCGATGGCGATTCGATGGCAATTCGCTTGCGATTATCAGTTTAATTTAATAAGGTTCAGTACTGTAAGCAAATGTGTAGCATTACTGTCCATCTGGCATTAAATGATCAGTCTAAAACCTTTCTTAAAAGAAGACACCACATATACAGTGGTAAATATGCTATTCCTACCTATTTACGCGTTAATCTGTGTGTAAGAAACGCATAGTGAACGGTTAACGAACGGTTAACGAACGGTTAACGCCTAACGATTTTAACGCGTTTAAATGCGTTAATAAACGATTATACCAGATATGTTGCGATTGGTGCGTCAGTATTCCGTTTCACGCGAAGATTTCGGATCTTATAGTAGATTGCCGTTATTTGAGGGAAACTATGCTAGGCAACGCGTTTAACGAAACGGATAATAAACGCGTAAGAAAAGCGTAAAGCGGGTAGGAATAGCGAATTTACCACTGTAATAGTTTTAGAAATTTGCTATAGCCTTTTCAATGTCGTCTACTTGACTGAATAAATCCATTTCATATTGTTAAAGTATAAACAAGAAATGATAACATTTTCTCCCTCACTATACTCTAAAGTAGGTTAAATCGACCGCTTTTAATCGAATGGCGCGCTGGCTCTATCGGTAATACATGTATGTCTGGCTCAATGTTTCTTGCGTCCCCTCATGCCGGGTCCCGGGTTAGAATCCCTGAACAGCTAATATATTTCTTTTGAAATGCATTTTGAACAGTGTCTTATTAAACTAATATTTACGTGTTTATAATTATACAGTGGAGAATCTGTTATTCTTTCCCGTTTAAACGCAAACGTACGCAAACGCAAAACACTAAAACGTAGAAAAGTACAACTTTTTGACAATTCTGATAATTCATCTTTATCTTGGTGGCAAACAGTTTGGAGCCTGATCAGACGCCGTGTTACCCGGCGTCTGATCTGGCTCCAAACTGTTTGCAGTGAAAATAATAGTTTTAGCGTTTACAAACGCGTTTATTCGGAAAGAATAACGTTTTCTCCACTGTAAGCGTTTGTCATACATTTACAAAAACAAATTCTATGCCTTCCAATCCAGTAGACTAACCTTCTGCTTTATTTTACCATCTTGAAAAATACTGAAACTGCCTTCTTTGTTTTATATTTAGGACTCGCTATAGTCGGGGACTACTTTTCTTAATGTATGCAAAATTAGAGGTGAAAAATAAGGTATCTCATAATCTCAAGTCTTTGACATTGGTTTCAAAGTCTCCTGTAACAATGCATTAATTCAAACTTTGAGAAATTCAAGCATGCGCCAAGTTTGTTAGTCACTCATATTCAACTTTTCTTAAATTTGGAAAGCATTAACATTGATTAAGTGATTTTTTCGCAGACGAGGTATTTGCAGCAGACGGCAATTCAGCATGATAAGGGTTTAAACACATTTCTCGGTGCTCATCATATAGCTTCATGAATAAAACATTGCAGTGGGAAGGACATCGTTCTTTCCAATTAAGCATTAATTCTAAAGTCCGTTTGACCTCTGCAACTATTCTGCAGACAGATCAGTTGTTTAACCCGTTACTCCATAAATACGCATTTTTTCACCTTTAAGTATGTAGGAAAACCCAGAAGGGAGTCTTATCTGGATCCAAACAGTTTGTAAATGCAAATTCAGGTTTGTTTACTCTAAGAGTAAATACAAGTACATACAATGTACACTCCATCTTGTTTGTTCTTATTATGTCAACTAAGGCTTGTGGACTCCTGAAAATAGAAATTTTAATTTATTTGAATATGCAATGAACTGTGCCACTGGTCAGTAAAATCCAAAATGGATGTCCATTTTCATTGAACAACATCGAAGGAAATGAGCGAGACTACATTCTGGGTTTCTGTTCTGCTATACTCCCATTCTGCATTAACCCTTAGCCTGCCAGTCACGACTATAGCTCCATATGCAAACAGCTTGGATCCGGATGAGACGCCGAGTAACTCGGCGTCTCATCCGGATCCAAGCTGTTTGACACTCGGACAACATTTTCAGCAATTTTGAGCAACTTTGAAGCACTTTGAAACTTGAAGCAGACGAGAAATATAGCAGACGACAATTTATTTGGCGGGCTAAGGGTTAAGCATCCATTTGCAAAATCATCGTTTGTTGTGGCCACTTACAGTGGAGAATCTGTTATTCTTTCCCGTTTAAACGCAAACGCAAAGCACTAAAACGTAGAAAAGAACAACTTTTGGTCTATTCTGATATTTCATGTTTATCTTGGTGGCAAACAGTTTGGAGCCTGATCAGACGCCGGGTTTCCCGGCGTCTGATCTGGCTCCAAACTGTTTGCACTGCAAATAATAGTTTTAGCGTAAACGCGTTTATTGGGAAAGAATAACAGATTCTCCACTGTAGCATGATTGTATATGTTTATACACTGGGGAAGACGTTATTTTTTCCCGTTTGTGTTCAAACTTTATTCGCAATGCAAACAGTGTTGAGCCAGATCAGAAGTCGTCATGAGTAATCCCGGGTTTGATATGTCTCCAAGTTGTTTGCAATTAACATTATTACATATATTTATTGTCTAAAAAACAGTCAATTTCTTTTTTTAATTGCAATTGCGTTTTGTTTATTTTAATTTCACTGCCAATTGTTATCGTCTGCTTTATCCATCTTTCCGCAAAAATATCGTCTGCATTGGTAGTGTCGTCTGCAATATTTTTAAAGTCATCTTTTAGGGTTGTTTTGGTTTAAGAAATGTCGATACGAGTGTCAAACAGTTTGGATCCTGATCATACACCGTGTTATGCGGTGTCTGGTCAGGATTCAAACTGTTTGCAAAGTCGCCTTTTGGCGCCGGTGACAGTGTAAGACACCGTGATAGATATCTTATAACAATATTCACCCTTTAACCCTTTCCCCCATAGAAGCGCCTTTTAGCGAATATGATTTATTCCTCCGCTGAAGAAAATAGTTCCAATTTAATCAGTCATGAATATATATTGTAGAGAATATTTTAAATATTCTAGCACATGATAGCTTAAAGCAGGCTGAAAGTAAAGCAGAATGCGCCTTAAGGCGCATTCTGCTTTACTTCCAACCTGCTTTAAGTAGTTACCTATCTTCAATAGCAATATCCTACAAGAAATAGGATATCAGATAAAGGGTTAAACGCTGAAAACAAGAGTTAAAGACGGTATATACAAACTGGATCCAGATCAGAGTCCTTGGTCCGTAAGGCCTGATCAGGATCCAAGCTGTCAGTCACTCTGATCACTCGTCGTGAATATAAGAAACTCAGATTGTTTTAGAATTCCAGCGGATGTCAGTTTTTCATTTTATGATACAGAAAAGCTCTCTATTACGGCCAATAAATTGTGAACATTATTAGGTGTTTACGACAGCTTAAAGCAAGGTGACATTAAAACAGAAAGCTCGTTTAGGAGCTTTCTGTTTTACTGTCACATTTATGTTAACTCTCACCTGCATTTCATACAATCAATTAACCTACGGTTTAGTGGTCGTTTAGAGAGGTTTTGCTCTAGGTCAATATTCTATCTCGCGGCATCTACATGTACCTGGTAGATCAAAGGCCTTTGGCTATGATTGTATTGATTTATGATATACATGTACGTCAATAAAAATGGACCTCTCTGTGTCTTTACGCTTTGCTGTGTTACATGCATCACCTTCTCGTTTGCCTAAATCTAGTCTCATGGTTGTTTTTATTTTTTATATATTATTTTTTAACTCATTCATACTCTGACATTTTTAATGGACCCTTTCTTTTTAATTAACCCATTAGATCTACCCCATAGCATGTTGCTAGTGATGACGAAAGGTGACACTTTAAAGCAGGATTCTGCTTTACTTTCAGCCTGCTTTAAGCTATCATCTGTTCGGGTATAGAACATATTTCTTACGGTACATATGCAGGTCAGTATAAAATGGAACTATTTCTTTAATGGAGGAATAAATTAAAGGCGTATTTATGGGGTAATGGGTTAAATCTAGCCAATTTATGCCTATTTCAGGTTGTCGTCTAAAATTTATTGAATATGACAAAGAATGTAAATTCTGATTAGAGGGCCCCTTTGGAAGTCCTCTGATCAGGGTCTGCACTGATTGCATAGGACACATGAGGGGTATATACGTGTCGCTAGGATTGAATGTGTTAAAATTTAGCAAATTTGCTTTACATACGTGTTTGTTATAGGGGGCGACAACCCTTCACCTACAATATAAATGTACAGTAAAAGAAAAAATGGCATACTTTTGTTTGAATTCAGCTACAGTGGAGAAAACGTTATTCTTTCCCAATAAACGCGTTTACGCTAAACTATTATTTTCACTGCAAACAGTTCTGCAAACAGAATTGTCAAAAAGTTGTACTTTTCTACGTTTTAGTGTTTTGCGTTTGCGTACGTTTGCGTTTAAACGGGAAAGAATAACAGATTCTCCACTGTATATTACATTGTTCTTGTACTGTATATTTAGAGTGTAGGGGGAGACTCAGATCTTATGTTGTTATAACTTGTGAGTTGTGACCCAACCCAAATTCCATGTATATACCGGTATGAGGGATTAAAAATATGTTTAAAATTGTTTGGATTCGATCAGCAGTTGAGTTACTCAGCATCGAATCTGCAGCTTTGATTTACCCTTTTGTGCCCACGATTCCATATATGGGACATAGGCAAACCGTGTTAGACTCTGATCAGAGGCCGCTAATGCGGCGTCTGATCAGAGTCTACTCTGTTTGCTGATAGGAATTTCAATATAAAACAAAATGAAATTTTTGACCAGGCATCCCTTTGATAAAAAATGGACTAATCCAAAATATAAACATGGATTTTTTCTGGAATATTTCATTGTAGATAAGCAATGGAGATTTAAAGACACTGTGTAGTGTTTGTACATACATCATATACAGTGGAGAATGTGTTATTCTTTCCCAATAAACGCGTTTACGCTAAAACTATTATTTCCAATACAAACAGTTTGGAGCCAGAGCAGACGCCGGGTAACCCGGCGTCTGATCAGGCTCCAAACTGTTTGCCACCAAGATAATCATGAAATATCAGAATTGTCCAAAAGTTGTTCTTTTCTACGTCTTAGTGATTTGCGTTTGCGTACGTTTGCGTTTAAACGGGAAATAATAACAGATTATCCACTGTAATACAGCAAACAGTGCCGACCCCATCTCAACATGGTCTACACTGTCTGCCAATGTACACTTTAGTTACAATGACAATGAAGTTATTTCGTAATGAAAGGCCTCCGGCCCAAAATACAACATCATTTTACCATCAACTTATGTTGTGTCTATACTATAAGGAACTATATAAATAAAAGGTAATACATATATAATTTTGAAACGATTAATATTATATATTAACATACAAGTTTAAGCAGTGTTTGTTATTATCAAATGGTTACCGCTGAGTGTGCATTTAGCTGAACTTAAGACCAAATCTCACTGAATTGCAAACTCAACTAGACACTTATTTTGTTGTGAGCTGCCTGGAACAAGATGAAAGAAAGCAAATTTGTGCTGCTTCACTATTATGTTGCTTGTATTCAATTTTGTCTACATCTTATATAATAAAGTACGTTTTATATTGAGAATATATAGTGACAGTTTAGAGCGTTTCAGCTCATTCTCAGTACATAAGAATCTCTCCATTATGGTCACTAATGGAGACTATATTTGGGCGTCCCATGCAAGCGACCATTCAAAGCAGTGCGAAAGTAAATCAGAAAGCTCTCGAACGAGCCCGCTGCCTCACCTTAACCCCGCTTCAAACCGTCTCCAGTTCCCAAATCGACCAATCAGTCCTCTTGTTAGTGATTATAATATAATGGCCCCACCGTAATCAATTATCATTACATAGTGTACTTTGTCTCAATCTAAATGCATGTTTAAGGAACTTTGCGACACTGAGGACACTATGATATCTACTGTCGGACATAATTCTAATGAATAAGTCTTCACTTATAATACATTTCCACTCCTGTAAGATGATCATGTGTCTTAAACTGTCATATAAAGGACAGTTAAGCAGAAAATGCATTTCGTCTTCAATAACACACATGATTTTTTTTACGGCAATGTTGGCAAAGTCTAAAATCTCTATCAATATTTAGATGACGTCCTGTTTCGATCATTAGATTATGTCCTGAACATCTAAAGTTCGATAAACTTTTCTTATACATAAAAGGTAATGCCATTGATAGATATTTCTCAGGATTTAGGGCACTTTTGAATATTCCATATGATAATGCTTTCGGTGATGTTTCTATATTTGAATTCAGATCCTGATAACAGCAATCTATGAGTCTTTGTTGAAAGCTCGATATGAACATATTATCATCACCTACATCGTCCATTAACCATACATAACCAAAACCATACTGGTATAGCAATCGCTTAACACATGTCGCCCATGTTGTTCGTTCTGATTCATCAAGTCTTCTTAACATCAGGTAACATTGTTTCGGGTATCTTCCATTGTCCATTCTTATCAGTTTAGTCCAATATTTTACACATCGTGTCATATACGTAACAGAAATAGGCACCCTTCCACATTCACTTAGAGCAAAAAAAATTGCAACATTATTATTTAGACAGGCAATACGTTTACAAAACCTAGTATTGATGATTTTTTCTATCTGCTCACAGTACTGAAACACCCATATTTCTGAAGAATATGTAAGTATCGGTTTAACTATGGCATCAAATAACTTGAACGCTTCACTATGTTCAAAATATCCGAAGTGTTGCTGGTATTTGAATATTGTGAACATAGCTTTATTTGCTTGTAATGCTAAAATTTCTTTGGTTTTTGACCATGACAAATTAGGAGTAAAATATGCACCTAGGTATTTATAAAACGGTACTATTTCTATCCGTTCACCCTTATAAAACCATTTTTCGTACATTCTTAAAGGGCCTCCGTTACGGTAGACCATTACTTTTGATTTGTCTATATTAATTTTCAGTACACATTAGTCTTAAATTGATTAACCCTTTACCCAATAGGCTGTTTCCAGTTTTGAAAATAGGTGTCTACTTAAAGCAGGTTGAAAGTAAAGCAGAATGCGCCTTAAAGCGCATTCTGCTTTACTTTCAGCCTTCTTTAAACCACAACCTACTAGAATAAAGAAAATAGTCCTTATGATACATATTCATAGCTGTTTCAATTGGAACTATTTTCTTCAACGGAAGAACAAGCTGACTGCGCTTCTATTGGGGAAAGGGTTAAGGACCATTAACACATTGCGCCCTAGCGGCGAGTATAAATTCTACTCGTCATGAATAAATCATAGGGAGCTAGTCATTTCGTAACCGAGTCATTTCGTAACCGGTAAAATAACTCATTTCGTAACCGAATTTTTGGTCATTTCGTAACCGCGCAAAACCTAAAAGTCATTTCGTAACCGATTTTTTGGTCATTTCGTAGCCGACAAAAAAGTTGAAATAGTCATTTCGTAACCACCAAACATTAAAAAATGTATGGCCTCAAAGAAGGCATAAGTCATTTCGTAGCCTCGGAAAATTGTTATAATTTTTTTGTGCAGTTTCCTGACATTATTTCAACAAAAATGTGCAAATATGCAAAGTTAAAAAATATATGTTAAGAGAGTTTGGGGTTAGAAATAATTATAACCTTGATTAATAGAATTGTAATCAAGTTGTTGAATGTTTTTTAAAACAGGAATATTATTACTTGTCTTTAATTCAATTAAATGGTCCATTTGTTAACAATGAACATGTATTATCGCTCAATGTATGTGAAGCGTGTCAAACATTACCTTGTATGTTGTTTTAACAGTTTACACATCGGATAAACACTCATACCAATGCAATTATCGCCTCCCGCACGTGCCGGAAATGTGGGGAAAAAATCACTTTTAATTTCACAAATGACAAGAAAAATGACTTTGTAATCTATAATCACTGTTTATTTGTTATTACAATCAATAAGCACATATAAGTTCAACCGTTGACAGCATAAATACAAAATGACGGTTAAATACAGTGGTGCAATTTTCAATTCAGTCTAGTCCATTTTTGACATTTTAGGGTTGACTTTCACAGTATATGTCAAAAGTACAAACAATGTAGACCCTGATCAGGTGGCTCCTTAATGTGCATAGGACGAGTGTACTTATCACGGATACACTGTTTGCAAATGACGCATATATGCGTGACTAGAGTTCAAAGAGTTAATATTTGATTGAAATAATGACAGGTGGCCGTATTAGAGAGGTTTTACTGTAGCTGGTAGAAAAGAAACTATGTATTGATAAATATCTTGGGATAAACATTTTCAAAAACGGGAATTGGTTCCGAACACAGCAAAAAATAGCAGAACGTTCTCTATTTGCTATGCATAATATATTCATAATTTTTAACAAGCAAGACCTAGGTGTAAATGATAAATGTAAACTTTTTATGAATATGCTTATGCTTATGCTATTTTATGCCGAATAAAATTCTGTATCTGATAAGAGTGACGGTGTTCTATTGTACGCATTACACACCAAATTATAGCTATTTAATATTAATATATAAAAGCATTTTATTACAGATGGCCTGCATCAAATAAATCTTAGAAACGAATGTCTACATCAAAAAATGAAGAATTACTGAATCTAAGTAAACTTATTTATATTTCAAAGAAACTAAAAAGTTCACTTATTTTATAAAAAATTAAAAACAATCGTATTAATTCGTTTGCATCAGGTTATTCTTTCAAACCAATCAAATACATCTATATCATAAACCACACCCACTATCTAATTTTTATTGTTCGAAGTCTACAGGTTATTGTTCTCAAAACATTCAATTAATCAAATAAATCTTCTTCATAAGCCACACCCACTACCAAGTTTTAAATGTTCGAAGTCTACAAGTTGATATCTCACACCTTTCAACCAATTAAATAAATCTTCTTCATAAGCCACACCCAATACCTACTCCTACAGCGATTGGATTGTCACGGTCCATTACACTTATCTCGCTAAATTAGACTAAAGCATCTCATTCACATTTACTTTTGTACCTGTAATTGAATTAAGCAATCACCTTGCTTTAAGCTGCCATCTGTCTTAAATACCAATAAAAAATGTTTGACCTGTTTTTCAACTAAAGTGCATATCGTCACCTGAGCGCAACACGGTCTTAAGTCACTTTTTTGAAATTTTACAGGAACGACAAAAAAACTATTTATTTTCGTAACATTTTGAGATGTGCAGACAGTTTTTCAGTTATATCTCTATTATATCCATTTGTTTGACATGGAATATTACAAAAATAATAATGTTTAATTATTTTAGGTATTTTGATGATTTGTTGACTTAAGACCTTAATGCGCCAAAAATTGGCTCTGTTCAGGAAGAAAAATTGGGCGCAACATGGTCTTATCTGAATTTTTTTGTGGTTTTGGAGATGATGTTTAGTGGAATCTTTCAGATATTTTTTGCATAATTATTACCTGTATCAACACTCTGTATTAGGAGTAAATCAGTTTCATTTATAAAGATAGAAATAAAAAGTTTTTAATACGTTTTAGTGTTTTTAAGTATTTAATTCATAGAACGTGTATTGCCTGTTGCTTTGGATGATGCTTAAAGTAAACATTCCATTTACTGGTACACTTAAAATACAATTTACCAACTATTCAATTAAATATTGTTCAAGAACTTCTACAGTTTTTCCAAGTCTGCATACATATTTTTGCTTGGTAGGTACTAGGTAAGGGTATGAAGTTCATTATCAAACAAAAAGCACAGCGTAAAATCAACTTCTTTATTAAACTTTTAGAACATTACAAAATAACAATCTGCTATAAAATTTGGCAACTGCTATATTATTTCATTAACAAGTAAATGTATTTAATAATGTTAATATACTATCATTATAAAGCCATGCCCAATAGGACATGTTTTAGAGATCATTATAGAAAGCATTATTTATCATGTGGCAGATCACAATGTTTTAAGCATAAATTATTTTTCATTTTCCAATACAGAAATATCAGATAGACTCAGTTTTTGTAGTTTTAAGTTTTAGGCAACTATGCTGAAGAAGGCAACAAACTTAGTTGACACATTTTGACCTAATGATAAAGTCCAGAGTCATAGATTATAGTTCCCATTGATGATAGTTTTCTTAATTTCTTGTGGTGTTATGAATGCATTCTAATAATTTCAACATTTGATTCACAGTTAAAGCATGCAAACAATACTAATAGATTATCAATGCTAGAATTTGAATGCTAAAAATCAATGGTTATCATGTTTGAAATATAGAGGATCTGACATGATTGTCTGTTACATCTTATTTCTATGACACAAGTTCACCAAAGTGATAAGACACAAGCTTTAGCTTTAGTGTGAACAAGTTTCATAATATTAAGATGTACGGTAAAAGGTACAAGTGTGAAATTACATTGATCACATAACCCATAAAGACGTTGTTTTTTACACTAGAAAACAATAGTTTTTCTTAAAAATTTGACTAAAATTGAGTGTGACAGTGAACATGATTTCCTAACTAGAATAATATCATCTATAATGCGTTGCATCATTAAATTTTGGACGTCATCATCTGCTGGTTTTCTGTTATTCAATGCAACGTCTTTCCATTTGCTTTAATGCACTTACTTCGTACATTATTTCACTCATTCAATGCACTCTCAAACTGCAAGTTATGTGATAAATGATATACATAGCTAATATTAGGTATTATCCAATTCAGTTAACCCATTACCCCTTGGCCTATTTCTAGCTTTGAGGACAAGTGACTACTTACAGCATGGTAAAAGTAAAGCAGAATGCGCTTTATGTCACATTCTGCCTCATTTTCAGCCTCCTTTAGACTATTTTCTACTAGGATATAAAAAACATTTCTTATTATACATATTTATGACTGTATAAAAGGGAACAATTTTCTTCAGTGGAGGCTTAAAAAGGCGTATTTATGGGGTAATGGGTTAAGACTCATTACAAGTCATATTCTGTAATCTATGGTCAACTATTTTTTTTTCATTCAGCAGAACAGAACGGAATTCTAGTAGTTTGAGAATATTAATAAGTCTCAACTGAAAAGGTTTTGACAATAAAAACATCAGAAACAGAAAATAAGAATAAACCACAATCAATATTACACTTTATCACATAAACGTGCAAAATATAGAGGTCCGTAAAAATCGTTCGGCCCACTGGGCATAAATTTTATACTAATTTTTGAATCACCAAAATACTGTACTCGTAACTACGCTGACTGTAAATCAGTTAAGCGAATCAAGACAAACTTAGATCACCACTAGGTATTGAAACATTCCCAAGTGTCCTAGAAACATAATTCCGAGCAGTCCCGCAAACTCAGGCTGCATAGATCTCTAGTATTAACAGTGACTCAGACTGTTTTTCAAATTTAGACGTTACAATGATAATGACATCATGTTGCTCTAACGACGTTATTTTGAAAACGAAACTAGATTCTAAATGTCAACTGATCATTTTTAGTCAATAACAACACTTTTTAAATTAAATAATAATTTAAAATTTTAATAATTTATGGTATCAGAGAAGTCTTTTCACAACACATTGATGTTGATGTTGATTTCTTTATTTTAGTATGATAGGTGTTTTTATCTACAGATGAATAAAACCGAATAACGTCTATGACGAATCGTTTTCTAAGAGCCGAGGGCAAAAGTGAAAGTAAGACCGTTCGGATTTTCTTGTCATTTGGTGTTTATGTGATAAATAGGATATCAAATTTGTGTGTTTTCAGTCGTGAACTTATTGAACTTGTTGGATAAAATGATATGACTTGCTTGCCAAGGCTCGCAACATATGATTTTATCCAACTCGTTCAATAAATTCACGACTGAAAGCACACTCATTCAATATCCTCTATAAATAATTTCAATTTGATTCTTATTACCAGTACAGTAAACTGTTGCAAATTAACAAGCTACACTTCATGAAAGAAATTCATCAGGATAGCATTTTCCAAATAAGTTAAAGGTTCTAATCGCATATCCAGTAATAATTCTTACACTTACACGATAAATTAAACATCCAACTGTAAACCAATTTGTGTCGGTGTTGGGTTTCATCTTAAAACACGCGTAACATATAATGAGGGATTAATGATCAATTATACACCTTTTATATATCTATTTATGTCGGGTCCAATTTTAAAGAATAGAACACTCATATGAATTTAATTGCATAGAGACACGTAATATTATTTCTATTTAAAACAATATTCAACAACTTGATTATAATTCTATTAATCAAGGTTTAAAATAAATTCGGCCCCCATTACACTCTTTCCATAATTTCTTAACTTTGCATGTTAGCACATTTTTGTTGAAATAAGTTCAGGAAACTGCACAAAAAAATGATAAAAAAATACCAAAGAAAATAATATTCGGCTACGAAATGACTTTAACAATTTTCCGAGGCTACGAAATGACTTATGCCTTCTTTGGGGCCATTCATTTTTTAATTTTTGGTGGTTACGAAATGACTAATTCAACTTTTTTGTCGGCTACGAAATGACCAAAAAATCGGTTACGAAATGACTTTTAGGTTTTGCGCGGTTACGAAATGACCAAAAATTCGGCTACGAAATGACTTATTTTACCGGTTACGAAATGACTATAACTCAAATCATACACCTATCAAGTACATTTATCCTATCCGAACAGTGTAGGCCCTGATCAGAAGGCTCCTTAAGGAGCGGCCCTGATCAGAAGGCTCCTTAAGGAGCCCTCTGATCAGGGTATACACGTTATGCCATTTTGTAAAATATTGTTAATAAACACACTAATTATTCAAAAATGGACTAAATTTAATTGTAAACTGGAATTGTCCACTTAACGTTTAAGGGGTGAATGAGTTAAGGGGTAACCAATGTTAATGTGTCGAGAATCGATTGAGACTTGTTCTTCTTTTTATTTCACCAGGCCTTCAAACCATCGCCAATGGGATACGACACTGACCGATTTGTATCGGGGGTCAATGATGCCCTCACTTGCTGTATTTGCCGTGATGTCCTGGAAGACCCGGTACAGGCGCCTTGTGAACATGCGTACTGCAGGTCCTGTATAGAGGGCTGGCTCGTGCAAGAGACCTCGTGCCCGGAGGACAGACGCCCTCTTAGCACGTCGACCCTGAGACCTTTGTTCCGTTACATGAAAAATGACTTAAACCGACTCAGACTTCGCTGCAAATTTGAACCGTACGGATGTGAGATGATTTCAGAACTGGAGTTCATCGAATCTCATGAAAGAGATTGCCCATTAATGAGATTGAAGTGTCCGAACGAAAGCTGCGCATACTTTGCTTCACGTGTAGAAGTGAGTGAACACCAGAGACAGTGTAGATACGGCAGACAGGAATGCCCCAAAGGTTGTGGACTTTTACTGACATCAACAAGCGATCAAGATCACAGCTGCATTGAAGAACTACGCACTACGATGGAGGTACTTCGCTCAGAAATGATTTGCAAGTTCGAGGAGCAAAAAAACGAGTTGCAGTTACGGCTTGACATGCAGAGAAGTCACATGATACAGAAAGAGGCCACCCTTCAAAGTCAGATAGACGCTTTGAAATCAGAGAATACAAAGAATGCACAAAGCATAGAGTTTCTGATGGACATGGAGTTGACAAGGCGTCAACAGATCGAAAAACTCGAGCTAGAGAAAACTGAGCTTCTTGAGCTGCTGAAGGCCAAGTCTAAACAGCCCACTGGTGCCTCCATGGATAAAACGAATCGTAAAGGGCCGAAACTGCAAGGAAAAGTAACAACTTTGTAATGGTCTATTAAAGGGCCGAAACTGCAAGGAAAAGTAACAACTTTGTTATGGTCTATTTCACGCCCTGGACAAAGATTTGCAGTAGAGAAGACATAATTTTTTTTAGCTTCAACGCAAAAGCATTTCAATAAAACGTATAAATTGACAATTTGTAGATTATTCCGACTTTGTATGTTAATTTGAGTGACAAACAGTTTGGAGCCTGATATCACGATGTCTGATCTGGTTCAAAACTGTTTGCAATGGAAATAACGTGGGAAATAATTTCGTATTCTCCACTGTATACAGTGACCAACTGGAAGACAGTATACATCCACATTTAAATTTTAAATGAATAAGGCAAATGCATTGCAATAAATTGTAGACAATGGCAAATCCTTCAAAATGTTGATCAGCAGTGCTCCCTCCAAACAACGCTGTTACCCAAACAAAACATTTATGTCTCACCCTTTCACTACCACAATTTCGTCCGAACAACACACACACTTTTAGGTGTTGTTGTAGCGTGAGCACTATATTACAATATATGAGCTGCTGATTGTTATTCTATGTAAATAAACGGACTTCCAGTAGGTAGTTCCAAAAAGAAAAACAATATACAAATGTATGAGTTGCGAACAATTTCTAGCCTGTTGAGTAACCCGGCGTGTGAAAGAGCTCCAAACTGTTTGCAATGGGCATAAATTGTTTCAGCACGACGGATGTATGTTGGAAATAATAATGTGTTCTCCGCTGTTGAATGTTTTTTAACTATTAAATACCCATCTACTAGTAGGAGACTTTGCATGTATAATTATGTGTTCCTGCTGAAACGTAGTAGTTTTTCGCATCAAGCGACTACTTAAACCTTTCACCGCCAAATCAACAGTGAACTCCTTAACCATTTACAGCTATACTATTGTCGTCTTCTTCAATATTTTGTCTGCAATATCGTTTAAGTGTTAGATTTAAGCAGTTTGACTGAGGAAACTTCGAAACGAGTGTCAAACAGTTCGGATCCTGAACAGAGGCCGTGTTACACGACGTCTGGTAAGAATTCAAACTGTTAGTAACGGCGCCTTTTGACAGTGAATGTTTTGAAAGTTTGTGAACTGAAAGTCTTATAAAAATGTGCCCACTTAATTAATACAGTATTAAAGGGACTCGCAACCGGATGGTGTACCTGTCAAAATAAAATAAAATACTCAAATAAAAGCAAATTTGTGGCATTATTTGGCTTCTGACATTAAAAAAATATGATCAGTCCAAAAAGTCTCAAGAATCGTCACCAAATCTTAGTTTTTTTTAGATATTTTCCATCTTTTTTCTATAGCGTCAGCTGACGGTATAGTTGTTGTTGTTGCTTGTCTACACGGGCTCAGACATAAACCCGAGCCGAATAAAGTACTATTAATCGCTACCAGTGAGGTACGTTAATTCGCTACCATATATATAGAGAGCGGTGGTAGCCGAGGGGGTAAAGGCGTTTCCTATTTTTTCATGTTTGTCTCCGCATGGAGGGTCACAGGTTCGAATCCCACCAGAGCTTCTTCTTCTTTTTTTTAAATGCATTTTTTAACATAATTTATTATCCTAAACTAAATCTTACCAATTTATATAAGCATTTGACATATATTTACAAATTACTATTTTTAATGCTAAATCCGGTTGCGAGCCCCTTTAACCCTTTACCCCATAGCCTGTTTTCAATATTGAATGTAGATGGTTGCTTAAAGCAGGTTGAAAGTAAAGCAGAATGCGCCTACAGGCGCATTCTGCTTTACTTTCAGCCTGCTTTAAGCTACGATATGCTAACATATAGAAACTATTTCTTGTGGTTCATGTTTATGACTGTATAAATTGGAACTATTTTCTTCGGCGGATGAACAAATTAAATGCGCTAAAAGGCGCTCCTATTAGGGAAAGGGTTAAAATGTATAAAATGTCTATATATACAGGGTCAGATAACTGCATGACGGTGTACAAACTTAAAGCAGACATTTCTTATAGGCACATTCTGTTAAACGATTGTCCTACATAAAGCTGGTACAGTGGCGAAGACGTAATGATATTCAAATAAACGTGTTTACGCTAAAATTGTTATATCCTTTGCAAACAGTTTGGAGCCAGATTGAACGCAGTGCCATCCCGCATCGCATCAGGCTCAAACATGTTTGCCACTCAGATAAAAATGTTAAGATTTATTTTTTATAAAAGAAAACCCAAAACCAACTCCTTTTTTACATTTTACTTCAATGCGTTTGCGTTTCACCGAGAATAATCAGATCTTCTCCACTGTACCTGTGCTAAACATTGAAAACGATTATCCTTATAGATCGTTAGATTCAAGATATTTTTATTGATCAAAGCTCACAATAATTTTCATCAAATGAACGACAAATATAGACTACGGTCAAACAAACAATTATACTGTGGAGACGCTATACAGTGGAGAATCTGTTATTCTTTCCCGTTTAAACGCAAACGTACGCAAGCGCAAAACACTAAAACGTAGAAAAGAACAACTTTTGGACAATTCTGATAATTATTGTTTATCATGGTGGCAAACAGTTTGGAGCCTGATCAGACGCCGGGTTATCCGGCGTCTGATCTGGCTCCAAACTGTTTGCACTGCAAATAATAGTTTTAGCGTAAACGCGTTTATTGGGAAAGAATAACAGATTCTCCACTGTACTTATCCCGGCGTCTGGTTAGGCTCGGAACTGTTTCCCACTCATCATTAAATAGTTAAATCTACACTGGTCCTATGCAAACGACGTAAAGCCTGATCAGAGCGCTCCTGTAGGTGCTCTCTGTTGAGGGTTTGCACTGTTTGTCATTTTGAAATGTTCTATAACAAGAGCCCCATGGTGCATATTTCGCTCACCTGAGAATAGCTGACAAAATGGAGATAATGATTTATGTCCAGGAGGGGTCATTTTTTAATCGAGGGGCATTATTAAATATGAACAATCTTGATAGAGGACCTGTAGATGATATTATGTGCCAAATATCTAAGACCAGGGTACTGGGGTTTTAGACAAGAAGATTTTTCCATTGAAAAAAAACTAAGTTTTTATAGGAAAAATCTATTTTAGCTCCTGTGACCTAGATATGCAACAGACCGGAACCATTTGAACAAAATACGTAAAGGATATTCAGAAGTGTGACCATACCAAATATCAAAGCTCTGGCCATATTAGTGTCAGAGAAGAAGACGTTTGAAATTTTCACTATATAACTATGTAAAACTGTGACCCCCGGGGCGGGGCCAATTTTGAACAAATTTGATAGAGGACCTATAGATGATGCTATGTGCCAAATATCTAAGCTCTGGCCCTTGTAGTTTCAGACAAGAAGAATTTTTAAGTTTTCATTTAAAAAAAAAATTTTAGCTTCTGTGACCTAGATATGCAACCGACCAGAACCATTTGAACAAAATAGGTAAAACACATCTAAAAGTGTCATCATGCAAAATATAAAAGCTCTGGCCATATCAGTTTCAGAGAAGAAGACGTTTGAAATTTTTACTATATAACTCAATGTAAAACTGTGACCCCCAGGGGCGGGGCCAATTTTGACCCAGGGGTATAATTTGAACAAACTTGATAAAGGACATGTAGATGATGCTATGTGCCAAATATCTAAGCTCTGGCCCTTGTAAAGATTTCCTTATTTTTTCACTTTGGTTGCCATGGCAACCAGAGTTCTGTATTGTTTTTAATTCTTTGAACAAATTTGAAAGAGCTTGACCCAAGGTACATTCCTGTAAAGTTTGGTTGAAATCTGTCAAGCGGTATAGGAGGAGATGTCATTTGAAGCAATTGTTAACGACGACGGACGACGCACGGCGGACACAGGGCCATCCCAATAGCTCACATTGAGCCTTTGGCTCAGGTGAGCTAAAAATCAACCATATTATTAGTAAAATGTGATCTAGACTTAACTGGAAATTAGATTTGTTCATTAAACGTTTTAGGGGTAAATGAGTTAATCAGTCGTAGGATTGAACATCCCAGAGAAATATCATACGGATTCTAAGACTAGAAACACCTTGTAAAGTTTTTTACCTATTCGGATATTTTCTCATACAGTGGAGAATGTGTTATTCTTTCCCAATAAACGCGTTTACGCTAAAACTATTATTTGCAGTGCAAACAGTTTGGAGCTAGATGAGAAGCCGGGTAACCCGGCGTCTGATCAGGCTCCAAACTGTTTGCCACCAAGATAAACATGAAATATCAAAATTGTCCAAAAGTTGTTCTTTTCTACGTTTTAGTGTTTTGCGCTTGCGTACGTTTGCGTTTAAACGGGAAAGAATAACAGATTCCCCACTGTACACACGTTTGTTCATTTTCTACCATGTCAAGTTTAAGAGCAATTGGGGACTATTAAGGCGCATCCTGGTAGATTGATGTTTAAAGCAGGCTAAAAGTAAAGGAGAGAACTATTTAAGGAGCCTTTTGCTTTACTTCCAGTCTACTTTAATCACCAAACTGTCTTAACCAATGCCATGCTTCATTATTCATTAACACATTAACTCCTAGCGACAAGTACGCTCGTCATTTAGGAACGGTGAAGCCATTGAGAGTATGCTTGTCTTATGCAGACAGTGTATACCCTGATCAGAGAACTCCTTGACCCTTTTCTTGCTGTAATATCGTCTGCTTTGAAATTGTCGTCTACAAAATGTGTTAAATTTATTTTATATATTTTTCAAGTAAATAAAAATAAAAGACGAGTGTCAAACAGTTTGGATCCAGATCAGACGCCGCGTTACGCAGCATCTGATCTTGATCCAAACTGTTAGCAGAAAACATTAAAGTCGCGATCAGCAGGCAAATGATTAAGAAGGCATCTGATCAGGATCTGCATTGTTTGTAACATTGAAATACATTAATCAAAACAACCCTAAATAGTAATAAATTGACTAAACTGATTTAGAAAGTTGTGAATATTGTCAGTTTGATGTTTAAGGGGAAGGAAAGGGTTAAATTAAGTGCCCTTTTTATTTCCATCCCCTCCTTCCTTCATCATTCTGCCATCCTGAGGAACAAGATTAGGAATTCCATTCTTCACTGGATATGCCACACTTATAGAGTCACTGATCAGCTCATTTGTGTCTTTATCGTATCTGAAATAAAGTTTTAAAAATATAAGCATTTATTCTAACAGCAAAAGTGAAGAAGATGTTATTCTTTCGCACACGAAACGCAAACGCATTGCAGTCAAAGGTAGAAAATGACAACTTTTGACAATACTGGTTATTTTGTTTTAATATGAGTGGCAAACAGTTTGGAGTCAGATCAGACGCCGGGTTACCCGGCGTCTGATCTGGCTCCAAACTGTTTGCAATGGATAAAATAGCTCAAGCGAAAATGTGTTTATTGGGAAAGAATAACGGCTTCTCCACTGAATAAATCTAAGCATGCTTATTAAACATAGCCTTGATTAGGATCATTTATTTTAAATATATACATATTTTATGTCTGTGTGTGTAACTATCTTAAAGTTACTATTGTAATGAGTAGTCACATACTATGGGTTTGGTGGTGACATAAAAAGCGTAGCAAATGATCAGTTCATCATAATTAACAACAGCTCTGCTTACTAGAAACATCACAATATTTCGAAAACAAATCTGGAGAAATGGCAGGACTGTTAATTTGATACCATTTTTCTTGAGTGGAAGAATAAATTAAGGCACAAAATGCGCATTTTGGGAAATGGTTTAAGATGTAATCAGATCATGTTCATACCTCAAAGGCTGTTTAGTAAGTGGACACACAAGGACCTTGAGTAAATCTTCATTAAATGGAACTGTCTCTGACTTGGAACACCAGTGTCGCCCTACCATCACACTCCAGATCCTGTGGTTTAATATTCTACCTGTAAAAATCAAAGTAGAGTAATGAACTCTTGTCACTGCCAAGTTCTATCGTCTGCTTTCATCCACTAACCGCCAAAATATCGTCTGCAAGCAAGTTGGTAGTTTCGTCTGCAATATTTTTAAAGTTTAATTTTTTTTAAGTCAGCTTTAGGGCTGTTCTGACTGAAATTATGTCGGTACGAGTGTCAAACAGTTTGGATTCTGATCAGACGCCGCGTCACGCGGTGTCTGATCAGGATCCAATCTGTTTGCAAAGTTGCCTTTTGGTGCAAGTGGCATTGACAGATTTAAACCTCTTTACCACGACCTCTAACAAGAAGGGTATGCCTAATTAATTGTAAAATAGATAGATGGCACAAGGTACAAAAAGACCAAAAGGAGCTTTCTGTTTTACTTTCACCTTGCTTTAAGCAGCCACCAACCGTGAACACTTAACACTAGTATTAAATGTAATCTAGTGGTCCCAAAGTAACGTATACTGCGTCTGATTCAGAGTATGCGGCGAAGAATCACCACAGTCTTTCGTGCACATGGTTGCCATACCTGTTATTGAGGTTTGTGAATTTCGTTTTCAGGCGACCTTCCTAATTAAGGTCATTCCATTTCCTGACATATACTCATTAAATGTAGAAAACGTCCCACATTTGAACGGACAAGTATCTGGCTTTATTTATGTTACACACCCAGTGAATGCACACCTGGGACTGTGGTAAGTTGTAATTACACATGTGTAAAGTTATCACCAAATATTGACAAGTAAAACCGTTACAGTGGTGAATGTGTTATTCTTTCCCAATAAACGCGTTTACGCTAAAACTATTATTTGCAGTGCACACTGTTTGGAGCCAGATCAGACGCCGGGTAACCCGGCGTCTGATCTGGCTCCAAACTGTTTGCCACCAAGATAAACATGAATTATCAGAATTGTCCAAAAGTTGTACTTTTCTACGTTTTAGTGCTTTGCGTTTGCGTACGTTTGCGTTTAAACGGGAAAGAATAACAGATTCTCCACTGTAACGTAACGTATCATGATTTTTACGTTCGAGCACGGTATATTGTGTTTTATTAACCTGTCAAAATTTAAATAATTATACGCTGGTTGAACACGCTATATTTAGCTTCGGTCGTTATCGATTCTTTCCGCTAGTTTTACGGGTAGGTCAGGGTTGAAAGATAAAGTTTATATTTAGAATAAGATTTGAATACCTATATGTCTTCGTGGTCGAGACAGTACAGTAGTCTTTTACTAGGTATATGTATGGTCATGAGTTCGAAACCCAGCGGAGGATTTTTTTTAATATTATTATCTTTATTATTTGGTGCTTTCCAGTCTGCAAGAAGGAGAAGAAAAATGGATTGATATCCCTTTTGATCTGATTTATGTATCATTCACAAAGAATGTACCTATACACCTGTCCCATGAAAACAGTGAATACCACGATCAGAGATTCTGAATGAGCCCTTTGATCAGCGATACTCTGTTTGCCATTTAGTTGTCATACATTGACTAGAATAATTTGCAACCTGGAAGAGTTCATTAAAGGTTTCATTGATAAATGAGTTAAGGCATTTGTTATCTAGGTTTGAGAGACCACACCATTTTACATACATTTCAAACTTTTAATAGTTTACAAGATGTAACGTTTAGGTTATCTTTGGCACATTTTGTATTAAAGATCACTTTCTTGAACCATTCAAGTAAACTAACTGTTCGAAATTTTTTTTTAATAAAAATGAAATAAAATCCTAACGGGGATCGAGCCCACAACCTTTCATCCTTTTACAAGTAACCGTACTCGCTACCAACTACTCTAACTCGATTATTGATTTAAATTTGACACAGAATGCACAATATCCTTCAGTTCCTATCCGTGAATCAAAACGGAAAGTATCGACTTTATACCGAAGCTAAATATATCCTTTCAGTGACGCATGCATATTCAAATTTTGACAGGTCAATAAAACCAAACAATACCTGTGCTCAATAAAGTAATTAAGTCAACGTCGTACGATACTCTAGACTCAGGCTATTATTACATTTAACAAGACACTGTTCAATAAACACATATGCCTCCAGTAGTATCTTGACAATATACTCTAATTTTTATACGTCAAAATAAGGTCTAGGTCAAAGTCAAATTGAAGTTGGGTATTATGTGTGAATTGGTAATGGTCCAAGGCAGCTGTATACGTATCAAAGGTCTATAGTTAATAGTGTTGGTACTAGACAAAATGGAAAAAAAGTTGTTAACCAAGATAAAACCAATTAAAAACATTATAAGTCCAAATAAGGTCAATATCAAAATCAAGGTAAGATAATGTGGCTGGATTGGTAGTGGTCCAAGGCAACAAATGTAAAGTATTAAATCATTGTAGTCAGTTGTGTTGATGCTAGAAGAAACTGTAAAATCTACAGCGCGATTCATGGTATTTGCCGATAATTTCTGTTGTTTAGTTCGCTTGAACGCGGGAAAAATCAGTTGATTTCTTATATTTACAATATATATGCTGTAATTTCTAATATTAATTGAACATTTTGCTAGTACGAATGTACATGGTTAATCCATATTAAAGGTTAACAACACATACAATATGTACCGTATAAGGAACAGCCAGGACCGCATTACTGACGCTAGCTGTGTATATTCGAAAGCAACAAAAAAGTTCCATTGTTTACATTCTAACGTCATAAAATTGACAGTTTGGCGCGCAAATGCTGACTTGGCATCACTTGGAAATGACATCATGTTTAAAGTAAGATAAATATGTCTATTTGTTTTGTCATGAAGAAATGCAGACAGCTGCTTTTTATAAGGTATATCAATTTTCTTGCAATTTATTTCATTAATAAAGACGATTTTTAGTCGGTAATCATGGTTTCAGCTAATAGGAAGGCATACATCGGTTCAGAACACATTTATGAAAAATCCGCTAAATGTTTGCTCTCCGAGTTCCAAAGAATAATTCGCGAATGAAAAATGCATATGCACCGCCTCCTCTGCGAAACTTATCCACAAGTCCCGCTCGCTCGAGAAAGAGCGTTTACACGAAATGAACGTCATTTGTTCAATGGATTTGAAAGGGGCGAATGTAAATATTTTAATATGTGCATCTATGACTCAGACAGTGATATCGAACAAAATCTAAATGATGACAGAATGACGGAGGGACGGAATGGGGCATAAAAAGAATTGTATCGATATTTGTAATAAAGTAAAGGAAACTGTGACATACCTATGTGTGGTAACTTTCTAGTGACTCTGAGTTTATCTTTCGAAGAACAAGTTAATCCACACAAATCATACTTGCAAGGTCTCTCTTCTGTATGGTCTCTCATGACCTAATTGCTTTTTCAGCAGAAAAACTTTCAACACATGCCTTACTTCCAAGGTCACTCTCATGTATGAATTGTTCAGGTGCTTGTAAAAATGTGTATTTCTGAGAGAATTAATTTCCACACTGTCACACAACGCACTTGTAATGTCCATCCCTTGTATATCTATCCTTTGTTTGTATATCCCTTGTATGGACCGATTCGTTTTGATTTACGTCTGCGTCTGTCAACTTTGGACACATTCGACGTCCAATAGATATTTGATTGAATACACAGGAGCCCGAGTAATGTCCTTCTATTTTTTGATAAGGACCTCTACTTATGTTGCATGCCCCGTGTACAGCACTGGTACATGTACATGGAATATCGGGTTAAAGTCTAAATCAAAGGACACGACCCGCCAAGGCCTACAGCATGGGACAAAAGTAATCCTCACAGGTACAATGTTTGTACATGGTGAGTACAAACGTCGCTAGGGTTGAATGTGTTAAAGCATATTTACCAGCAAAAGACTTTGCACACACGTCACATTGTAAGACCTCTCATCTTTATGAACTCTTAATTAATAACTGTGATAACTGCAATTGTCTAAATAATCTTTTGCACCTATCAGAGGTGTAGAGTATCTCCTGGATTATCACACATGCACTTGATTAAAATACTTTCCATACATATCACACTTGTAGGGTCCCTCACCTGTATGTACTCTTCATCAGATTTAAAAAATCATCCATCACTGTAAAAATCTTTGAACACATGTCACTTCTAATGTGTGCTTGAACCAGTGTAGATTTTTCTGAGTAAATTTCTTTCCACATATCTCACATTTGCAAGGTTTCTCGCTAGAATGAACACAAATGCAATTGGCAAAATGCATTCTCTGAATAAAAATAAATTTCCAAACATATCATATATGGTCTTTCATGTGCTTGACTAAAAGACCCTTTCTAGTAAAATACTTTCCACACATGCCACACTTGTAACGTCGTTCTCCTGTATGAACTCTCATGTGCCTGACTAAAGACCCTTTAACAGTAAAACTTTGTTCACATATATCACATTTGAAAGGCCTCTCTCCTGTATGTACTCTGATGTGTTTGACCAAAGTAACTCTCTGCGTGAAAGACTGTTCACATATATCACACTTGTGAGATCTCTCCCCTGTATGAACTCTCATGTGCCTGTTCAAAGTACCCTTCACAGCAAAAGACTGTTCACATATACCACATTGGTAAGGTCTCTCTCCTGTATGAACTCTCATGTGCCTGTCTAAAGTATCTTTCACAGCAAAAGGCTGTTCACATATACCACATTTGTAAGGTCTCTCTCCTGTATGAACTCTCATGTGATTAACTAATTTACCTTTCTCAGTAAAAGACTGTTCACATATATCACATTTGGGAGTTCTCTCTCCTGTATGAATTTCCATGTGCTTGACTAAAGTACTTTTCACAGTAAAAGACAGTTCACACGAAACACATTTGTGAGGTCTCTCTCCTGTATGTATTCTAATGTGTTTGACTAAAGCACCTTTCTGAGTAAAAGACTGTTCACATATACCACAATTGTGAGGCCGCTCTCCTGTATGAATTCTCATGTGCGTGACTAAAGTACTTTTCTTAGTAAAAGACTGTTTACATATACCACATTTGTTAGGTCTCTCTCCAGTATGAACTCTCATATGTGTCTTTAAACTGCCCTTCTTAGTATATAATTTTTCACAAACATCACACTTGTAAGGTTTCTCTCCTGTATGTAGCCTGTTGTGATCGACTGATGTGTCCATTCTGCCCAATGACTCTCCTTGTTCCTGGGTTGACTGGTTTTCTTCCACTATTTCAGCTTTAAATAAAAAATATCTGGTGTGAGTAAGTGTGAGTAATATAGTTAGAGTATATGCTTCGTTACATATTGTATATATACTCGTTCAAACGCCCCGAATGGGGTAAACAATCTAAACTAGACCTGTGCTATTACCAACTTGAAAGGTGATTTATATCCCCACCAGCACATTAAAAAATTAAAAACATAATCACAGAATTAAATTTCACGAAAAGGGAGATCATTCAGAAAGGAAGTAACAAATAAAAACCACCATAATCACAGGTGCACAAAAAATAGATGTTAAAAATACTGCAAAAGTTAACAAGAGCTGTCGGAGAACAACAAGCAAAGCTCGCCCATTTAAATCTTTCTTAAATAGGTAACTATCAATAGAAAAGTGCATCAGTACCTTCATATTCAAGCCACCTCCATTCCAAATATCAAATGCAAATATTTCATGTAGTATAAGTGCATTCCAACACTTATCCATAACTAACTTTGAAATTTCAATTCCACAACAGGTGAACTTTTGACTAAATTTTAACTTTTTTATTTAAATTTTAACTACGCAACATCAATGTTCAACCCACACGGCACCTCCATGCCAAATATACGCTTCCTAATACAAATATTGCATGTAGTATTAGTGCATTACAACACGTACCCCAAAACTTTAACAATGAGAAATCAACCGAAAAACTTAAGTTCTCAACAGGTGAAATGATTTTAACATTTTTTTTAAAATATAACTACGCAACATCAATGCTCAACCCTCAGGGCACATCATTTTCAAATATCAGAACACTTACCCCAAAACTTTAACCATGAGAAATCAGCCGAAAAACCTAAGTCCACAAAAGGTAAAATTTTGACTATATTTTAACCTTTTTTTTTAAAACATTTTAACTACATAACACCAATGTTCAACCCACAGGGCACCTGAATTCCAAATATTAGCTCCTTAATGCAAATATTCATGAAGTATTAGTGCATGACAACACTTACCCCAAAACTTTAACCATGAAAAACCAACGCCGACGTGATTCCATAGCCCCCCATTCTCCGAATAGGCGAGCTAAAAAGGTTCTGGTGAGGCGAGATATCTAGTAAAGTACAGGATTTTATTTCATATATTAAAATTAAGAAAAGAAAGAGGCAACAACTGTTTAAGTGCCCACACATTTGAGTAAGCAGTATTGAAGCTAGACGAAATGGTAAAATCTAGTTAACCTGTTACGGACGGAAAGAAGGATGGACGGTCGAACAACCACTATATGCATTACAGATTCCGAGGGGAAACTATGTTGAAGGATGGCAGAGTAAAGCTCCGGACAAACTTTATGTATTAAAATTACGAAAAGGGGGGATAATTCAAGAACGAAGTGACGAATCAAAACCGCAATCGCATGTGCTCAACTTCAGATGAAATCAACAATACTGCGTAAATTGAACAAGAGCCGTAAGCGGCCCTAAATCGCTGGAACAACTGAAATAAATGTAAAATATCTTGGAAAGTTGAGAAATTATAACACTACGATTTAGCCAATTAATGAGTATATATGTCAAGGGCAATGATTTAAACAATATTGACAGCGACTTGACTTGACTTGATCATGAGTTAATTTTTCAACAGCTGCGGGTGTCCCAGGGACTGGGGTAGGCAGTAGGTGGATAGAGTGTCTAACAACCAGTCTCCACGCCTCTCTGTTCTGTGGATCTTTCGTTGCAAGGCTACAGATGTTCATATCAGCCTTGATGCAGAATATATTAGGAAACAATTTAGTAAAACGTTTGACCAATGAAAGCTGGCAATATTGACAATGATTTTTTTTTGAAGATTTCATTAACAAGATTTTTTAAGTTTTTATTGAAACAATCAATTGTTTAGCTCTTGTGACCTAGATATGCAATAGACTGGAACCATTTGAACATAACTGGTAAAGTGCTTCTAGATGTCACACCATGCAAAATATCAAAGCTCTGGCCATATTAGTTTCAGAGAAGAAGATGTTTGAAGATTTTACTATATAACTCTATGTAAATTTGTGACCGCCGTGGGGAGTCATTTTTTACCCCAGGGACATATTTGAACAAATTTGATAGAGGGCCAGTAGAGAATGCTTTGTCCTAAATATCTAAGCGCAGAGTAATGCGGTTTCAGACAAGAAGATTTTTAACATTTTATTAAAGTGATCTACTTTAAGCTCCTGTGACCTAGATATGCAACAGACCGGAACCACTTCAACAATATTGGTAAAGGCCCTCTAGAAGTGCCACCATGCTAACAAAAAGGTCTGACCATATTAGTTTCAGAGGAGTAGATGTTTAATGATTTCACTACATAACTCTATACAAGAGGGCCATGGCCCTAAATTCGCTCACCTGAGGACATTGAAGTTTGTACCTAAGTTGACTAGGCAAGACAACATTTTAATATAACTATAAATGGAGTTATCTTCCAGACAAGAAAACATGACAAAAGTGAATTTTGTTGCCAAGCTTATGACCCTTATCCATGACACATCCTCTTATCAAGCTATTTCCATTTCCAATAAATGATAATTATTTCACTAGCGTCAGCAGAACTGGAATTATTTTCCTGACAATAAAATATAAAAAGGGGAAAAACTAAATATTGCTGCCCTTGTGCATGGCATTTTCTCTCATCAGTTTCTTTCCATACATAAAATTTCATTACAATAGCATCAGTAGAACTGAAGTTGTCTTCTTGACAAGAAAATATCACAAAGGGAAATAACTAAAAAAAACAATGATGTCAGAGTTATGGCCTTTGCAAATGGCACTTCCTCTCATCAGGCTCTTTCCAAATTTCATTTTACCCATTACCCCATAGCATGTTTCTAGTTTTGAAAATAGGTGGCCACCTAAAGCAGGTTGAAAGTAAAGCAGAATGTGTCTTAACCCTTAGCCTGCCACTCACGACTATAGCTTTATATGCAAACAGCTTGGATCCGGATTAGACGCCGAGTAACTCGGCGTCTCATCCGGATCCAAGCTGTTTGACACTCGGACAACATTTTCAGCAATTTTGAGCAACTTTGAAGCACTTTGAAACTTGAAGCAGACGAGAAATATAGCAGACGACAATTTATTTGGCGGGCTAAGGGTTAATGCACACTTTGCTTTACTTTCGCATCTTACATTTTCATGACTGTTTAAAGTGGAATTATTTTCTTAAGTAGAGGAATAAATCAAAGGCCTAAAAATGCACATTTATGGGGTCATGGGTTAACAAACGTCAGTATATGGGGGGAAAGGGTTGAATCCTGGACAAGAAAAAATGAAAAGACATACAGATAACTCTGACAAAACCAATATTAAACATATGTATAAATATGGCATAAGACATAATTACATAACTGTCAGTGGATCACTTCAAAATCCTGTTTCTCTAAGTATGAAGCAGACTGAACCATATCTAAACTTTAGCAGACAACATGTTCAGCTGATCATGACCAGTTCTGTGATACTCCCTACCAGTTGCATAATATTTGACCTCAGTGGCTAGAGCTCTGGGGCTTACCCTTACCAGACTGAAATGATGTCTGCTTAAAACCTACTGTATGTGAAAAGTGTACAAAAAACAATTTAGAAAATGTTAAGTTGGTAAATGAGTGGCAAATAGGTTGGATCCAGATTAGATGTAGCATTATGATTATGTTGCATCTGATCTGGATCCAAAATGTTTGCAAATATTGGCTATTTGCCCTTAGTATATTTAGAGTAACTGAGGTAAAATAGTTCTGCTTCATCAAAAATACTGTGAAACCTGCCTAGAGCAGCACTTAAACTGCGCAGGGTGGCGTCAAGTGTGACCCTAGGGATTTCATTTTAAAAAACTATAGAGGGATCGACCAGGAGATTCTACTGTAAAAATATCAAAGCTTAGGGCCTAGTAGTTTTTAGCAAGAAGATTTTTTAAAGTTTTTTGCTTTTTCAAGCAGAGTTTTTGCTTTTTCTCTTTCATTTGAACAATTTCTGTAGAGAATCATCCAAGGAACATCATGAGCAGTTTGAATCCGCCCTACAATCCGCGGGTTCAGAGGAGATGTCGTTTGAAGTAAAAGTGAACGGACAGACGGACAGACGTACTACGGACGGTGAGCGGTCACAATAGCTCACCTTGAGCCTTTGGCTTAGGTGAGCTAATAAATGTGTGACCCCCGGGGCGTGGCTATTTTTTACCCAAGGGACATAAGTTGACTAATCTTGATAGAGGATCAGTAGATGATGCTTTGTACCAAATATATAAGCTCAGGATACTGCGGTTTCAGACAATAAGATTTTTAACGTTTTTATTGAAGCGAATTATTTTAGCTACTGTGACCTATATATGCAACAGACCGGAAACATTTCAACAATATTGGTAAAGGCCCTCTAGAAGTGTCACCGTGCTTAATATAAAAAGGTCTGGCCATATTAGTTTCAGAGGAGTAGATAATTGAAGATTTCACTAAATAACTCTATTTAAATTTGTGACGCCCGGGGCGGTATTTTGACCCCAGGGACATAAGTTGACCAATCTTGATAGAGGACCATTAGATGATGTTTTGTGCCAAACATCTAAGCTCAGGAAAGAATTTTTTATTGAAGCGATCTATTTTTAGCTCCTTTGACCTAGACATGCAACAAAAAAAAAACCGGAACTATTTGAACAACTTTGAAAGAGGACCATATAAATAATGGATCATTCCTGCCAAGTTTGGTAGCCGCATGTGGCCCTTAATCGCTCACCTGGTACCTACATGTATGGTTACGGTCATGGTAACGGACCAGTAAGTTTTCACTATAAGAGATCATTGGTAAATTCACCCCACCAACTGGTGGCCATGTTTGAGCTAGGAAAGATTAGTTGAAGTATACTGCCAAAGGGTCACATATGAATCATTATTTGTGTTAAAATATTCTTAAATGAGACCAATAGTTTCAGAGAAAAAGACTTTTAAAGATTTTCTATACAGAAATATCAGGGAAACTTGCCCCATCCACTGGTGGCCATGTTTTTAAAGATAACAAAATGATTTTAAAAAATTGGTAGAGAGTAATTAACGGATCATTTGTGTAAAATTATTTTCAATTTTGACCAGTAGTTTCAAAGAAGAAGATTTTTAAAGTTTTAACTATACAGTAACATATGGAAAATGTGCCCCACCCACTGGCGGCCATTCATTTTTAGATACAAAAATTATTTTAAAAAATCTGATAGGAGATTTTTAAAGTTTTCTCTATATAGCCATATATGGAAAATCTGCCCCACCAATAGCGGCCATGTTTTTTAAGATAGGAAAATTATTTTAAGAAATCTGATAGATTTGCCAAATTGAAGATGTCAAAAGGAGAAAAATTATTAGGCGTCTTCATTGATGAAAATCTGAAATGGAGTGACCATGTCATCAAAATTAAAAAGAAGGTGTCGACAAATCTTTGGCTGTTGTCTCGTATCAAAATGTTCATCCCTCTCAGTGCAAGAGTTCTGTTTTACAAAGCTTATATACAACCGCATTTTGATTTCTGCAATATTGTTTGGGGTGGCACCACCTCAGCTAATCTTCTAAAACTATACAAATTACAAAAAAAGAGCTTCTAGAATAATATTTGGCAATGAGTATACATCTGTAGCAGATGCATTAGAAAATATGAATTGTCTTAATATCTATGAAAGAATCAAACTAAACAAGGCAAAATTTATGTATAAAGTTCACAATAGCGGTGTGCCTGGTTATATCTCAAATATGTTTGAGAAAGACAACAGACCTTACAAAACAAACTTAAGATCTTTCAGTCATACGAACTTAAGAATACCAATACCAAAATTGGAACAATTTAAAGAAAGCATAGGATATTCAGGTCCAATGTTATGGAATACAATACCCAATTCAATCAGGGATTTAAAGACCATTGATTCCTTCACCGTGAAATTAATTGAATGGCTTAAAGCAAAGAGATTCTAGTTTATTTGATATCCCTCCACCCACATTAGATCTAATAACTTTTTATATATCTGTAGATCTATTTATGGAGTGTCCGGTGTTATGTAAAATGTGTAGTGTATATTTAGATCTACTAGATCTACAGACGGATTTTGATATCCCAAACTCGCCTGACCCGAATTTTCTTGCGTTTCTGAATTTTATTATTTCTAGATTTTCTAAGTCGAACATGTCCGTGTTTCAGGGTTCAAACGTGCTTAGCAACTTTTGGGCTTTGAAATACAGATATACTCGACTTAAGCGAGTTCGGAATATCGAATTTTGACTGTACATAATTGCGTTATTGTACATAATATTTGTTACGGTTTACTAGTATTAGATTTCTGATCTTCTTGTAGCCAATACGGTGATGGTGTAAATCCTGATCAACTAGTATGGAATTGTCTGGCAGATTATTTTGATTTACCCCTTCTCCGTAACTTTCATCTGGCTGGCGGTTTTGGTTCAAGGCAGGATCTCATAAGCTTTGGAGACATGTTCTTGAGGTAGAACCGTGAGCGGGGTGTCAGTGCATGTGTTTTACATGGTGTAGATCTATATAGTGTTCAAGAGTTGCTTTCTTTTGTGTTATAGCTAAATCTTATTAGCTGGTTAATATTTACAGTTCTTGTTTATGATATTAAAACAATTTGCTATTGCTGATTATCTTAGTAGATATCTACCGACATTCATACGTTCTGAGCTGCTTATAACTGAAGACTGCAGTGACAATGGATAATTTCCAATTACCAATTAAGTCTAGTCCATTTTTTAATATTTAGGGTTGATTTTAAAAATATACTGTAAAATGACAAACAGTGTAGGTCCTGATCAGAGTGCTCCTACAGGAGCCCTCTGATCACGGTCCACACTGTTTGCATGGGCCAAGTGTAATCCTCACCAGTATACTGTTTGTACATCACAAGTACTATATTCGTCGCTAGGGTTAAATGTGTTATAAAATATGGTGCTCAATATAACCACAGCAGGTGTTGAGACACTCAGGGTCTGATCTGTTGGTGAGCTGTTTGCATAAAAAGCGGTCTGTCGTCTTGTCTTATTTGGAGCTCGAACATGTATTGATAATATATATTACAGTTAAACGTCTGAAATCTGGACACTTTTGTGGGTTGAAAGAGGGAATTAATGACGAACTATTGCGTTGTGGGCTATGATGGTGTTGCAGAGAGCTCTTATATGAGCTTTCTGTAATACCATCGTGCTGCTCTGGGCGTCAGCCTGTCGGGGAACCGCTGGTGTTGGTGTCCGGTTTTCAGATGTGTTACTGTATTTTAAACTATTTCTACATACGACCGTGGGAAATTTCTACATTCCATAGCGTCATCATTATGACGTCATATAACTACGATTATGTGATGTCATAATTGTGTACACATATGTCGCATGCTTGGCTTAGTCTGGTTCCCGTTGTGCCACGATAAATGGCGTTTTAACTTCTATATAATTATAGACTCGAACTCAGTTTGTAATAGATTTAGACTGAGTATTTAATTTTCTTTCTGGATCTAGTAGATATTGTTCGCTTTTGTTGTTTTCAGGGGTTTCTAGCCTGCCCTGGAATATCTGTTTAAGTGTTGGATATCTTGATGATTCTTCTGCTGTGGAAATCTCTCACTGCGTCATGTAGGGTTTATAATACTTTAGTATTTTAAAAGTATATGTTTCTTTAATCTGCTATTGAGCTGCTTTCGTCTGTACATATTTAACCCTTTACCGGCTAATCCCGATTTTTATTACAATCTGCAAACGGTTAAGATCCAGATAAGACGCTCAGTCAGGCAGCGTTTCATCTTGATACAAACTGTTTGACACTCGTTTTTGGTTTTCTATAATTAAAAATTGCATAAATCTGAATGTTACGAAATTTGTAAACGACATTTTCAAAGGAGTCGATATTATAGATCTAGCAGGATAAGGGTTAAAACTATAGAAAATGTATGTATGTAATACTTTAATGGAGGGCCTCATGGAGGATTAGTCATTAGACTAAATGGGCTACCCTCGGTAAATAAAGTCATTAATTAATTCATTCATTCAGAAGGTCACCAATTGCACATTTGGGTAAAATTATTTTCTATTCGGACCAGTAGTTTTTGACAAGAAGATTTAAAAAAAAATTCCAATTGGTTGCCATGGCAACCACAATTTCAATGGGATAACCTATATTTGAAGAAATCTGAGAAAGTACCCTACAAGGAACAATCCAATGAAGTTTTGAAGAAATTGGCCCAGTTGTTTCCAAGAAGAAGATCTTTAAAGAAAAAGTTTGACGACGGACTGTCGGCCGGACGGACACAGGGCGATCACAATAGCTCACCTTGGCACTTCGTGCCAGGTGAGCTAAAAATCCATCCTGTAGTTTAGGAGGAGATGTCATATAAAGACATACGTGTGCAAATAAAATGTCCATAAGAAGTCTTTATACTTTGTAAACACATACACTCAACCATTCTAAGAAAGAAAACAAAAAGAAAGTGTTGGGTTATCAGCCTCAATTTTCTAAAATAGGCTTGTACAAATATGACTCTTGATTATTTATGAACACCGCTGAGAAATAAATTTCAAGACTGCAGCTGATTACCTTTAAGTTTCTCTCTTTGCTAATTTGGTGGTATTTAATGTAAGTTAAGTGTTATTTCATAACATTGATATAAATAAAGTATATCACAATGATTTTACTGGTAAAATGAAACAATTAAAAGAACAACCGAGAAGCAAAATTTGCACTAAAGAACTTTTTCCGTTTTCGAAACAAAAATGTCATAAAAGTTACTAAATCTTTATAATCACCTATAATATTTATTCTTAACCTGGCAGAAATGATGATTGCTCCAATGCCCATCAGAAAATGTAAAGAAACCTAGATGTCACCATTCTTATTTATGAAATATTGTTAAAATTCTAACCCTACCCCCTAGGTTTTTTGCAGAAAAAAAACACCTCATCCACTAGCCAAATTAGGTCTCTGTTGGCCTAAAAATGACAAATATTTATCCAACAATTGCTTAAATTGGTTCATATATGAGTGTATGTTAATACAACAGCATTTAATAATGTTTTAGTTACTTCAAGGATTTACAGTGCTGCTGATAAAAAACAACAAGAGCCGCATGCGGCCCTAAATCGCTCACCTGAGGACTATTGTGATATATATTACTCAATGTAAAATGACGTTTGTCATTGCATGTATGTCCCACTATGTGGACTGTTGCATGAAGAAGTAATTCGGAATCTGTTTGTCATTATTACTATTTGAGCAAAAGGGGAAAATATGGCAATGATACAAATAGTGCTAATAAAGGGTCACTTAACCAATATTCATTCAAAATATTATTGAATTCAGACAATTGTTTCAGAGAAGCAATTGTTTTTTTTTTAAAAAATCCATTATAAGTCTATGTAAAATTGATAAGCCCTGGGGCAGGGCCATTTTTGACCATGGAGACATGATTTGAACAATTTTGGTAGAGGACCATAAGGCAAAGCTAGATGCCAAATATAAAAGGTCTGGGGCTTACGGTTTCAGAGAAGAAGATTTTTTAAAGGTTTTCCTATATAAGTCTATGTAAAACTGATAAGCCCTGGGGCGGGTCCATTTTTGACACGGGGGTTATTATTTGAACAATTTTGGTAGAGGACAGTAAGGCAAAGCTAGATGCCAAATATAAAAGGTCTGGACCTTATGGTTTCAGAGAAGAAGATTTTTTAAAGGTTTTCCTATATAAGTCTATGTAAAATATATAAGCCCTGGGGCGGGTCCATTTTTGACACAGGGGTCATGATTTGAACAATTTTGGTAGAGGACCATAATATAAATAGATGCCAAATATAAAAGGTCTGGGCCTTACGGTTTCAGAGAAGAAGATTTTTAAAGGTTTTCCTAATATATACAAGAGCCCCATGGGGCATATTCGCTCACCTGAGAATAATTGGAAAAATGGAGATATTGATTTATGTCCAGGACTGACCTAGATATGCAACAGACCGGAACAATTTGAATAAAATATGTAAAGTATATTTAAAAGTGTCACCATACAGAATATAAAAGATCTGGCCTTATTAGAGTCAGAGAAGAAGATGTTTGAAATTTTCTTTATATAACTCTATGTAAAACAGTGACCCCCGGGGCGGGGCCAATTTTGACCCTAGGGGCATAATTTGAAGAAACTTAATAGAGGACCTGTAGGCGATGATATGTGCCACATATCTAAGCTCTGGCCCTTGTAGTTTTAGACAAGGAATTTTTTTAAGTTTTCATTGTAAAAAAACTATTTTTAGCTCCTGTGACCTAGTTATGCAACGGACCAAAACCATTTGTACAATTTTGGTATAAGATATCTAGAAGTGTCACTATGCCAAATATCAAAGCTCTGGCCATATTAGTTTTAGAGAAGAAGACGTATGAAAATTTCACTATATAACTCTATGTAAAACCGTGACCCCGGGGCGGGGCCAATTTTGACCCCAGGGGCATAATTTGAACAAACTTGATAGAGGACCTGTAGGCGATTCTATGTGCCAAATATCTAAGCTCTGGCCCTTGTAGTTTCAGACAAGAAGATTTTTTAAGTTTTCATTGAAAAATCTATTTTAGCTCCTGTGACCTAGTTATGCAACCGACCACAACCATTTGAACAATTTTGGTAAAGGACATCTAGAAGTGTCACCATGCCAAATATCAAAGCTCTGGCCACATTGGTTTCTGAGAAGAAGACGTTTGAAAATTTCACTATATAACTTTATGTAAAACTGTGACCCCAGGGGCGGGGCCAATTTTGACCCCAGGGGCATAATTTGAACAAACTTGATAGAGGACCTGTAGATGATGCTATGTGCCAAATATTTAAGCTCTGGCCCTTGCAGTTTTTGACAAGAAGATTTTTTAAGATTTCCTGAGTTCTGCATTGTTTTTAATTCTTTGAACAAATTTAAGTCGCCCCGTACTTCATTCTCAGTGTTGTTATACTTTCTGGTCCTTTGGAATCATTGATTTCAGCGTATTTACAGTTGAAGGTTGAGTTCCGCTTAAGCCGGTGCTAGGGGGCGTGAGCACTGTTGCACATTTCAGTATTGCTCATGAACAGACTCAATTAAACCGAGCCTGCAATTTTCAGTATTTGCTTTGTTTTCTGTGCTTTCAAAGGATCTCCTCTTACTCAGATTTATTGAAAGAGCTTGACCCAAGGAACATTTCTGTAAAGTTTGGTCGAATTCTGTCAAGCGGTATAGGAGGAGATGTCATTTGAAGCAATTGTTAACGACGACGGACGACGACGGACACAGGGCCATCCCAATAGCTCACCTTGAGCCTTTGGCTCAGGTGAGCTAATAAGTCTGTGTAAAACTGATAAGCCCAATGGCAGTGCCATTTTTTACCCTGGGGTCATGATTTGAACAATTTTTGTAGAGGACCAAAAAGCAAAGCTAGATGCCATATATATTAGGTCTGGGCCTTACGGTTTCAGAGTAGAAGATTTTTAAAGGTTTTCCTATATAGTTCTATGTAAAACTGCTGATGTAAGTACGGAAATTGACCACGCCCTCTGGCGGCCATGTTTTTTGACGGATCAAAATTCTTTGAACAATTTTGAAAGTATATTAATTTAGAAACATTTAGGTGAAAACCAAATTGAAATCGGACCAGTCGTTCTTGAGAAGATTTTTTAAAATATTGTGCATGGTTGACATGGAAACAAGACCGATTGCCCCACCCACTTTTTTCAACAATTTTTAAAGCTCACAACTACAGTATGTATTTGACCAAGTTTGGTTAAAATTGGGCCATTGGTTTCAGAGAAGAAGTTGTTTGAAAGAAATTGTGAACGGATGACACCAACACCGACGTACGGCGACCGATCACAATAGCTCCACTTGAGCACTTTGTGCTCAGATGAGCTAAAAACATGATTTCTGCAAGAAATGCCACTCGGGACAGTTTTTCAAATCTTGAAACAGTGCCTGTATGGAAAGGACTATATTTCACATAATTTACCAACAAGAATTTTAAAAAATTTATTTTTGTGGTTATAAATGTATTGCAAAAGAAATTGATGACGACGGACGGACGAACGAACGGACATTTTAATATATATGATGTTTATAAGACTTTCCCAATGTTAAAAAGGTGTGAAAAGCCACATAAAGAAGCCACACAACTCGTGACATGCGTGCTTTACATGGTACGAAAATCACATGACATAACTCATATTCATTCATTGCCTAGATTTAAATCAAGCTGATCATTCTAAGCAAGTTGTGTGACATTATGGCTAAAATAAGGCCCCTGCAGTGTTTATAAGCTATTTCTATGTTTTGACCTACTAACCTACTTTTTAATCTTATGCAACCCATATTCACACAGTCCCTAGTTTTTGTCAAGATAACCATTCTTAGAAAGTTTAAAAAAGAAACACGGAAAATAACCACGCCCTCTGGAGGCCATGTTTTTAACGGTTCAAAGTTCTTTTAACAACTTAAATATTTTAGTACATCCGTTGAGAAGCATTTCAGTGAAAACATTTTTGAAGAAGATTTTTGTAAATATGGAGCACGATTGCCATGGCAACCAGACAAATTACCCCGCCCACAAAATTTTAACAACTTTTCATTCCTCAACCCTACTGATGCTTCTGATGAAGTTTGGTTACACTTGGGTTATTGGTTTCAGAGAAAAAGTTGTTTGCAATTGTTGACGGACAGACAGACAGACGACGGACAGCAGGGGTATCACAAAAGCTCACCTTGAGCACATCGTGTTCTAATGAGTGTAAAATGTAATACGTGTTTCAGCGCCTAACCCATTACCTAATGTATATGACATTTTATGCATTTACTTCATTTCTCAAAGAAAAGTAGTTCTACTTTATAGTCATGAATGCGAGTCATAAGAAAGAGGTCTTATTTCCTCGCACATTGTGGTTTAAAATAGATTGAAAGTCATTCTTCTTTCACTTTCAGCCTGCTTTAAACCATCTGATTTAATACTGAAACATGTATATTTATTAATAAAACCAAGTTTTTTTTTAATTTGGTAAATAAGTGGGATGGGGGAATTTATTAGAGAGGGGTCGTGTTGCATATATCTGTAGCCCGGGCTCAACAGTAACGGTAGTCCCACTGCCAATGACAATCAAAAGTTAGGTTCCGACAATAAGAATCTAGATGTTTCTAATTGTCCGATATGTCAAGTAGATCTGAAACTATTTTTCTGTCAAGCCTAATTATCATTCGACCGGGTTTAACCATTTACCCCACAAATACGTCTTTTAACGCCTTTAATTTATTTCTCCACTGAAGAAAATAGTTCTTATTTATATAGTTATGACTTTTTTTTTATATTTTCTTAATAACGGAAGCTTAAAGCTGGTTGAAAGTAAAGCAGAATGTGCCTTAAGGCACATTCTGCTTTAGTTTTAACCTGCTTTAAGAGGCCACCCACCATCAATACTAGAAACAGGCTATTGGGTAAAGGGTTAAACGTGAAAATAAATCATTTACCGGTGAAATGGCTAGCAAAACTTCAAATAGCAGTAGTATAGTAGAGTATTGAAGATACTAGTAGCATACAGCACATGCGTGACACTTTAGTGATTTTGTAAACGTGTTTACAAACGAAGTTATTCACGTTCAAAACACGATATTATGCTGTTTAAATGAAGTGTTTATTGTGCACACTGCAAAGTGCTTTGGTGGAGTTCTCAGTGCTGAGTACTCGCTGCATTGTGTGATTTTATTAAAAGCTTAAGTTAAAACATTACTAAATATTTTATATTTACAACAAACTTGTCTTTTGAAATAATGATCCCTTTACTTCTTTAACATCAGACATGCTTACTTATTTGAACCTTCTGACTTCAACCTTTTCAGTTACTTTAGTCGCTATATGACGTTCATGCATGGAAAACGAAAACCATCGTATTTCAACCTTTTCAGTTACTTTAGTAGCTATACGATGTTCATGCATGGAAAGCGAAAACCATCTTTTTTAAGACTATTCGGATGTCAATTTCAAATCTATTCTTTGTACATTCAATCAAAAACGAGAAAAACAATGTTAGATTATTTTACACATCAATCGGATCCCCACAAACTTTGTCCACTTTAATAGAAATAGATAGACTATTGGTGTCAAAATTAATACACAAGTCGGAATTCTGCCATATTGCATTTTAGCTATGGATAACATTAGCGTCGCGTTCGAAAGACATATGGATGCAATGTTTATATTGCCTAAAGAAAATGTTCTACACATTAAAAAACACGCTAATTTCTGAAACAAATAAAAAATCTTTTAAACTATTATTAGGTCTGATTTATCATTTAATCCATTCCCCCATAAATACACCTTAAAGTTTTTACACCTATTATTTATTCCTTTACTGAAGCAAATAGTTCCCTTTTATACAGTGATGCATATGTATCATAAGAAATATTTTCTATATCATAGCAGATAATATACTGTCAATCACATTTTAAATAACGTTACCAAATAAACGAGTTAAAGCAATTTTGTGTCAAAACCATCCACATCGATATGGCTCGACTAGCTACTGGTTCAGATAACTACCCGCCGATGTCGGGGTCCGACAAGTTTAGGTAAGTTCATATTACGCATTGTCGCAGGTTTTTTGACTGCAAATAGACAAACAAATGAAACGTTTATTGCTTTTAACGTTAGTTTTGTTACTAAATGAATACATTTAATATCAAAAGTGTACACATCCTGATAAAACATATATTAAATCAAAATGAGTATATACCCTGAGTTACACATACTTAGACTGACAAAATTATTCTGTTTATGTCCGGCTCAGAGTAGAAATGAACTTTTTTTCTACTTCAGATGGTGTCCAAAAAGTACAAAACATTGGCTTTCCAAAATTATCACCATACTATGTTAGTATCAATATTCTCAAGCTCTCATACATGTACATACACGCAATTTAAACAAATGCTAAATATTATAGTTATTAAACGGCCGAGGGCGGGCCGTCGTTGCTTATTGGCACACGTTAGTCATAATGGCACTCGGCCTTGGCCCGAGTGCCAATGTGGATAACGAGTGCCAATAAGCAACGACGGCCCGCCCTCGGTCGTTAAATGACTTGTTTATTGTATACCTGGTTCAAAATCAACGAATATGTAGCTTGTTTGAATGTTTACATAAGCGCGGCCGTTATAGAAATCAAATGACGCCATCTTCAACGAACGTTGGCCATTTTGAACGTTACGTTGCTAACGTTTTCACGTTCATAAATTCTGTTGCCCCCGGGCCAATAACCGGATGCAGTCCAAATAACCGGTTATTGGACTGCATCCGGTTATTGGCCCGCTCAGCAAGGGCGTATATTGCATTCTCATCAAAGCAAAATCTGTTACTATTTATAGTAAGGTATACAATAAGTGTATATAATGTTCTTATAACACTGCTAGAAATGTTTTACATACTTGACAGTTTTATTAGCTTATTTATTGCGTATAATTCAGAGAACATGTTTTGAAAATAGCGTGTTGGAAAAAAGCGTGTTAATCGTTTAAGCTCGGTAGGGGGTAAACAAAAATCAACAAGAATATCGTTCCCAACGATGGATGTTCCCCACAAAGAAAAAGTCTAAGGTATAGCATGTTTAGTAGGTGAACACAGTAACAAGTTTCATCAACTTACGATGTAACATTCAGGAGATATGCTTTGGACAACAAGAGCACCGCAAGCCGGGCACATTATACGCCCGTCAAATCGATCTTAGAATGTAGTCATACCAAAACCCTATCAAGGTAAAAACAAAAGGGGAAGAACCCTGAAAGTTAGGGGTCATATGCTGACCAAGTTTCAAAAGGATGGGAATAAATTTGTTTGAGAAAGAGAGCTACAAACAAAAAATGCCCGTTTTTGACGATAAAAGGGGCATAACTCTTGAATGTCAGGGGCAATCTTGCTGGTTATGGAGCTTGACCGAGACATTATGGTCATACACATGCTGACAAAGTTTCAAAAGGATTGGAATAAATTTATTTGAGTTAGAGAGCGGACAAACTAAAAAATGCCCGTTTTTGACAAAATAAGGGGCATAACTCTTGAATGTCTGGGGCAATCCTGCTGGTTATAAAACATAACCGATACATTATGGTAATACACATGCTGACCAAGTTTCAAAAGGATTGGAATAAATTTGTTTGAGTTAGAGAGCGGACAAACTAAAAAATGCCCGTTTTAGATGAAAAAAGGGGCATAACTCTTGACTGTCTGTGGCAATCTTGCTGGTTATGAAACATAATCGAGACATTATGGTCATACACATGCTGACCAAGTTTCAAAAGGCCTGAAATAAATTTGTTTGAGTTAGAGAGCGGACAAACTAAAATACTGCACCTCCTCCTGTCATTCTCTATCACTGTATCAAGTTTAATCAACCTACGGTGTACCGTTCAAGAGATATGCTCCGGACAAAAAAGCGTGACGGACGGACAAAGCGGCGACTATATGCTCCCCCCCTAAAGGGGAGCATAAACATTGTGAAATCGGTGTTATTGTCAATAAAATTGATGTTTACTATTATTTTAATGGTTTAATTCTGATAAATTCATTTATATCGGGAATTACCTTCATTTCGGAGTATTACCCGTACAATAAGACGTCTCTCAGAATTGACACAACGTTGTACGACGTGCGGAAGAACTGCATTCCATTCGACCTGGAGAGCATTCTGTAGCTTCTGCAAGTGGTCCATTCCCCTTGTATGCCCCTTTGTCCTAATTCGAAGTCGACTTTTGTTTTCGAATCTGGATAGCCTCTTTCATTTGTCTATCGCTAGGTCTGAGCAGCCACTAGGGGGCCAAGAGCCTGAAGATTATCTCTAGTATGAGAGAAAGATCTCAAATAAAATGAAGAGAAAGTAGATGCATTTTTCCACGACGAGGCGTTCAAAATGTCATCTAAAGGCACATGGTTAACGAAGGCCCACGAAGAAGCGAGAGCCCTGAGTTCATGAGAACGTATCTGTAGGAGAGACAAATTGTTTTCCGACAGGTTAGAATACGCAAAGCGTATTGTAGAAGCAACCCATCTCGAGATGGATGCTGCAGAGATATCACCTTTTCCTTTCACAGGAATAAAGAGACGTTTACGAGAACCGCGAGTAGTGCTAGTTCTGTCAACGTAAAGTTTTAGAGCTCTGATCGGGCAAAGAGTACGATCAGGGTCAGCTCTGTTTAAAGTGTGAGATAGGCTAGGAATCTTGAAAGGTTCCGGAGCCTTAGAGGGGAGTTGAGTTTTGGCTAGAAATCCTGGTTCACACAAAAATGTGACTGAACCGTCGCTATGCCAACGTAGATGTCCCGCATCAATAGATAAGGCGTGGATTTCACTCCGGCGTTTTGCTGAGGCGAACGTGAGTAAAACTACTGTTTTCCACGTTAAATGAAGGAGAGAAGCTTTATCTAAGGGTTCATACGGAGCCTTAGTAAGCGACCAGAGAACACACGATAGGTCCCACTTGGGAGTGAGAGACCTAGACACAGGTCGAGCTAGTTCAAAAGAACGAAGCAGATCTGATAGGTGAATGTCTGAGCCAATAGAATTTGGTCCACGAATCGAGAGTATGAGAGAGCATAGCTCTATACCCTTTAATAGTATTCACAGCTTGACCCATATCTTCGAAGAGATATGTGAGGAAATCAGCTATGTGATGGATAGAGGGATGGACTGGATCAATCTTCCCTCTACTACACCAATCTGTGAAGATGTTCCATTTGGCGTTATAGAATGTACACGTCGAAGAACGTCTAGCCTTGATGATATGTGTGGAGACTTCAGAAGAAAATTTCTTCTTTCTGAGGCCTTCCCTGATAAAGGCCACACGTGAAGGTGGAACAAGAGAGGATTGTCGTGAAAGACGTTTCCTTTTTGAGATAGCAGATCCTCTTGGTGCGGAAGAGGTCTGGGATGATCGTAAAGAAGTTCCAGGAGATCGTTGAACCACGATCTCTGGGGCCAGTACGGAGCTACTAGTAGAATTTTGCATTCCGACTGTCTGATTTTGCTTAGTACAGCCGGAATCAGAATGAATGGGGGAAATGCATAAGCGAACAGGTGATCCCAATTCAGAATTAGGGCATCTATTCCCCAAGCTGCGTGATCCAGAACTGGGGACACATACAGAGGGAGTCTGTTGTTCAGTCTGGTCGCAAACAGGTCCACTAGTGGACGATCGAAGCAAAGGAATATCAGGTTGGCCACTCTCTGATTGAGAGACCATTCTGATGGCAGAATCTGGTTTCGGCGGAACAGGATGTCTGCTATAGAGTTCAGTCTGCCCGCTAGATGTTTGGCTCGTATGGTGATCCCGGAGGATTGACATAGGAGAAGAAGCTTCTTGGTCTCTTGAAAGAGAGCAAGAGAGTGAGTTCCGCCCTGTCTGCGGATGTAAGAAACTACTGTCGTGTTGTCCGTGGACAGAGACACGCAATGGCCCTTTAGAACAGATAGAAAGGAGGACAGAGCTAGTCTCACTGTCATCAATTCTAGGTTGTTGATATGAAGTTGAGATTCCTGTCGAGACCATAGGCATGAAACCATTAGACCCGATGGTTCCAGGTGTGCTCCCCACCCTTCTTTGCTCGCATCTGTGAAGAGGAACAGAGATGGGGTCGGAAGATGGAGAGGAACGCCTTTCAGCATCCTGTCCTTGTTCAGCAACCATTCCAGAGCTTGATGGAATGGAGGGTGGAGGGGAACTAACGTCAAGAGGTGGTCCCGGCGGGGCCTCCATAGAGCTAAGAGATAGATCTGAAGGGGTCTCATAAAGAGGCGACCCAGTTCTATGAAGACCGCCGTTGAGTTCAGAGTCCCTAGGAGGGACAGAAGAGACCTGGCGGAGCAATGACGTTTGTGTAAGAAGGTCTGAATCAGATCTAGAACTAGATCTATTCTGGCAGGGGGAACGCGAACTATGTTCCTGTCCGTGAGAAAGTTCATCCCTACGAAGACAAAGTATTGGGATGGGATCAAACTTGACTTGTTTGGGTTTAGTATGAGACCTAGACCTGAAACGATTCCCCAGCAACGTGCCAGATCGGCGCGAAGAAAGTGACGATTTCCCTGATGAAGGAGCCAATCGTCGAAGTATTGGAGAAGGATCGAACCTCCCACTCTTAAGTGTGAGGCTACTATCCTCATCAGTTTTGTGAAGACCCTGGGCGCTGAAGACAGGCCAAAGGATAGGGCACGAAACTGGTAGACCACAGAGCCATGGCAGAATCTGAGAAGATGCCTGGATCGTTTGTGGATTGGCACATGGAAGTACGCATCCGAAAGGTCTAAAGATAGACCCCACTGAAATGGGCGGACAGCGAGCCGAATAGAGGCTTGCGTCTCCATCTTGAAGGATTCCTTCTCTAGATACAGATTTAGAGAAGAGAGATCGATGATCGGTCTCCAAGAGCCGTCTTTCTTGGTAACAAGAAAAAGGCGACTGTAGAATCCCGGGGATTGAAGATCCCGGACCCTTTCTACCACCGCTTTGTCTAGCAGGCTTATCACAGCCTGAGCTAGGCCAGGATGTTCCGACGTAAGATTGATGGGGACACTCGATAGAGGGGGGGCGTTTCTCGAGAGGGATGAAATAGCCCTCTCTGACGATGGCAAGAGCCCACTTGTCCTGAGTTATTTGGGAGCAGGCTCAGTGCATGTACTACTACTAAGCTTTCCAAACTTTTAACATCGTCTTTAATTAAAATCAAAGAACATGTTCAAAGGTATTGTGATAAGACTTACGAAAATTCTGGACTTAATCTGTTTTGGTCTATCAAAAACTCTAATGTAATTTTGGCGAAGCTTGAATATAGAAAATACCAAGCTTGCAATATAAGTACGTATGACTTTTCAACACTATATACTACCTTACCTCATAATCTAATAAAAGCTAAACTTATACAACTTATTGAAAAGACTTTTGCCAGAGAAAGGAAGCTATTTCTGGCGTGTAATACTGATCGTGCATTTTTTACAAATGACACGGTTAAGCATTACACTATGTGGACTTGCACCGATGTCTGTGAATCACTAACATTTCTTCTGGATAATATTTATGTACGTTTTGGGAGTACCATATACCGCCAAGTGATTGGTATTCCTATGGGTACAAACTGTGCGCCCCTTGTCGCAGACCTATTTTTGTACTGTTATGAGAGGGACTTTATGCTTAGTCTAAAACCTGATACACAGGCAGATATGATCGAAGCCTTTAACAATACATCGCGCTATCTAGATGATATTTTTAATATAGACAACCCATTTTTTGATACGTTGTTTCCTTTTATTTACCCAAAAGAACTACGCCTTAATAAAACAAACGAGTCAAATTTGTCGGCACCATTTTTAGATTTGGATCTTTTTATAAATAACGGAATTGTTTCTTCTAAGATTTACGATAAACGAGATGATTTTGATTTTAGTATTGTAAATTATCCTCATCTAGATGGCGATGTTCCCCGTTCCACATCTTACGGGGTTTATATTTCACAACTTATTCGCTTTGCTAGGGCCTGTACCTCTGTTGAGGACTTCCACATTCGTAATAAAACTATTACTGAAAAGCTTCTTAAACAGGGGTACAGATTTCATAAACTTCGTAAAACATTTTCTAAATTCTTTTATAGAAATCTTCCTCTCATTAACAAGTATAAATGTAACTTAAAGTCTTTTCTGCGGCAAGGTATTTCACATCCGGAGTTTTATGGTGATGTGATTTACAGACTTCGTAAGATTCTTGGACATATACATTTTCAAAACCTATTTGTGAAACGTATTAGATTTTTCCTCAAAAAAGATTATGATCCAACTATATTGCTGCGCACTTCACGTTTGGTTATCGATCAATCTACAATTGATAACTATGCTTTCCTCTTTGGTTGTGCGACGACAGACAGCACTACATGATGATGTATCTTTAAAGCCGTCCTTAACCGGGAGAGTTATGTCGGATTTTCGTGCTTTGTTTTTTCTCTCCCTCTCTGTCGTACCCTTGACCCTTCCATGTCTTACAGTTACTCGTAACTACAGACTAGTCGCTTGAGTACAATTTGACCGTTGCCATAGTGGGTTATTTTTAACACGGGCTTGAATGTTTAATTCTTTCCCATGTTACTAATGATCTTGTCATAGAATTTTTGCTAAATGTTTTACATGTATTTACTTACTGTGCTGGCGGTCTTTTTGATTGTGAGGTTGTGGAACAGGGTTTATATTTTATGTACACTGTTCGTCTTTATAGGTGAATATAGGAGATAAGTGTGAGGTTGGGCGCCCCTAAACCCAGGTTTAACCCCCCAGTGGTTGTTAATAATCAATTAATTTATAGTTAATTATTGATTGCTACTGACCGTACCAAGGCGGGCTCCTATGTTCCCTTTGCTTTATGTTTGTCTTGCGTGTTGTTTTCTACTTGTGTAGATGAAGGAATGGTATTGCGTGTGTGTGTGTGTGTTTGTTGTGGTATGACTGTGTGTGTGTGTTCTGCTTGAGAGGTGGGTGTATTGTTTGTGTTACGTTTCCTGCTTGAGTCTTTCGTATTTATTTGAGAGAAATGAAGAAGCCTGGCGCCCACTGGAATGTCAGAAGCATTCTGAGGAGGAGGTAGAAAGGGCGAATCCCTAGAGTTTCCACCAGACGCCTTAGATGAAGAAGGCGACTGTGCCGACTTGAAACCAGTTGATTTACCCTGGTAACTAGTCTTTCCCTTAGCAGAGCTATCAAACTTTCTCTGGTTAGTTTGTTTGCTCTGCTTGGTCTTCTGCCGCTTAGGCTGATTAGGGGTAGAAGACGGAGAAGGAGAACTGCGCCGGGCATTAGCTGATTTTGAGCTATTAGCCCGTGCAGCAGACTTATGAAGCTGCAACTCCCGATCAGCTTTGGCTACCTCCTTGATGAGTCCGCCAAAAAGCTGAGGGGAGGATAAAGGCGCAGATCTCAAAGTCTCCTTAGAGGATGGTACAGGCAGAGATGTTTTGCTGAGAAACGCATCTCTCCTGACCCGAAGCATCTCGGCGGTGTTAGAGCAGGCTAACCCCGACAGGATGCGGGTAGAGCGGCTGACCTTTGCCAGCCGTCTAAGAACCTCGGTGGCAGGATTATCCTCCGAGGAGAGCTGAATTAAAGCAGCGGCTTCCGATCTTACCTTGTTGGAAGAATCCAACTTGCTAAGCACTCCAGCAACGGTATGAGTTACCGGAAGTGCTAGCTTGGAAGCTCGGGGAGACAGAACTCCCCGAGCGGAAAGAAGCTTCTCATCCGCAGACAAGGCCATAGGCTCTGAACAAGAGACAGGTCTGCTACAGAGGTCCTCAGGGACGATATCAAAGACATCCTCACAGGCCTTGTCGAAGGAGAGAATGACCGGGTCGATCTCCCCGTCGTCCTCAGTGACTGATTTAGAGTCGTCCTGAGAGCGATCAGTAACGGGAGAGAGCGGGCCCTCCAGAGGAGTAGGAGGAAAACTGCTTCCGGTAGGACGGGAGCAGGAGAAGTTTCCACTGCCGGTACAGGGGCCGACGGCAGTGGAAGACCGGGTACCGGATATTCGGAAGGGATCAGAAACTGTGATCCCGGCACCTGGACCCAACCTTGCTGAGAGGTAGAACGGATCCCTAAGAGAAAGGGAGGGTCCGTTCCTGGATCTGGCTCTAGGAGGGGACGTCGAGCGACTCCGGCTCCTGGAGGAAGACAGTTCAGAACTGGACGAGGCAGAACTGGATCCAGAGAAGTGTTTCCAGTTCTTCCGCCGGTGGCGTTCCACAGCACGGGCCCTAGAGGAGCGGGAATGCCTAGAACGGACAGATCTAGTAGACCTAGATCTGTGCCGCCTTCGGCCCCTGTGAGACACACAAGACTCTGAATCAGAGGAGAAACTGGACCTATGATGGCCGGTGACCGGTGGCCGGACCGGCCCTTATGATGGCAGGTGGCCGGACCGACCACTGAAAGGTCGGTCGGTGGCCGGTGACAAAATGGGACCGGACCGACCAACAGGATGGTCGGTGCCCGGTGCTCGATGGTCGGTGACCGGTGAGCTAGAAAGGCCGGTCCGACCATGAGAATGGTCGGTGGCCGGTGGTCGGACCGACCACGAGATGACTGGCCGGTAGAAACGGCAGCAGTCAGGGGCTCCAAGGTCCGGTGGTCGGACCGACCACCGGGATCCTGGTCGGTACCGACCACTGCACGAGGTGGGTGGTCGGAGACCTGGTCTGAAAGACCGGGGGAGCCAGGTGCAACCGAGGCTCCCCTGTCGGAGCAATAGGGGCTTTCGCCAAAGATTGGCGTAACCCCTGGCAGAGGAGACTCCCGAGAAACAGAGCTATCTCGGGAGCCTCTGCGCTCCTTCCTAGATTTATAAGAACGTCTCCGTTCCAGCTTGGCCCAAGTGTCGGTTGGCCAGCTGGAGGACAGAGAACAAGGGGGGGGGGGGGGAGCTGGAGCAACCACAGCAGCCCAGACAGCTGCTGTGATCATCCCAGCTCGCCTTGTTATGCCCGCAGGAACCTTTTATTTGGGGCATGTTGGGACCCTGCAATGTAACCGAGACAATAAAACGAGTAGAATAAGTTAATTAAATTAAATATTCACTCGAAAACAGGATAAATCTAGGGGAAAAATATTCAAGATAAAAATCAGATAATAATAAATGATACTTAGAATCGAAGAACGTAGTAAAGCAGGAAAATCTGGGAGCCTAGAGAATCTTCGTGAAGTTCGAATGGCGACCAGAAAAAACCACGTGGATAATTAGACAAGCGTCTATATGATTAAGCGGACAGCCGCGGTGCGGGCGTATATGCGGTGCTATACTAGGATAGCTCAGGTGGACTTCGCTTTTTCTGGTAAAGTAGTAGTTCTATAACCGATAGCAAGATTCATAGCAGGTAAGGTATTTTTGCTAATAAAACGTGCCCCACCCACTGGCGGCAATGTTTTTTAAGATATCAAAATTATTTCAAGATATATGGTAAACTAAAGGGTCACCCATGGATCATTTGTGTAAAACTATTTTCAATTTGAACCAGGAGTTTCACAGAAGAAGATTTTTAAAGTTTTAACTATACAGTATATCAAAAGGAAAACGTGCCCCACCCACTGGCGGCCATGTTTTTTAAGATATCAAAATTATTTTAACAAATCTAGTAGAGAGTCACCAATGGATCATTTGTGTACATTTATTTTTAATTTGGACCGGCAGTTTCACAGAAGAAGATTTTTAAAGTTTACTATACAGTATCATAAGGAAAACGTGCCCCATCCACTGGCGGCCATGTTTTTTAAGATATCAAAATTATTTTAAAAAATCTGATAGAGGGTCACCCATGGATCATTTGTGTGTAATTATTTTTAAATTGGATCAGCGGTTTGAGACAAGAAGATTTTTAAAGTTTTCACTATTTAGCCATATGAGGAAAATCTGCCCCACCCACTGGCGGCCATGTTTTTTTAAGATAGAAACATTATTTTAGGAAATCTTATAGAGGGTCACCAATGGCACATTTGGGTACAATTAATTTCAATTCAGACCAGTAGTTTTTGACGAGAAGAATTTTAAAGTTTTTTCAAGTGGTTGCCATGGCAACCACAATTTCAATTGAATGACCTATATTTCAAGAAATCTGAGAGAGAACCCTACAAGGAACAATCCTATAAAGTTTTAATGAAATTGGCCCAGTAGTTTCCAAGAAGAAGGTCTTTAAAGAAAAAGTTGACGATACACGACGGACGACAACGACGGACACAGGGCGATCGCAATAGCTCACCTTGGCACTTCATGCCAGGTGAGCTAAAAACAGTTGACATCTAAAAGCAATGTGTCTGTTTGCTTTACTGCCAACTTGTGTTAAGCAGTCACCCGTTGTGAACTCCTAATATTTCACACAAGTTTTGGGTCGTAATAGAGTAGTGTTACTGTATGTATTTTCATTAGAATGACTTTACTCAAACATCATACTTTTAAAGTTTCTTTCTTGTGTGAACTCTTACATGCTCGACTAAAGGACCATTCTAAGTGATAAATGCACAAAGGAAAACACTTCTAAGGTCTGTCCCCTGTTCGAACCCTGTTGCGATTGACTAAATTAGATGTCGGAGTACCGTTAGTGCCTTTTCTCACATCTTGCACTTCTGAGGTCTCTCTCTTGAATGAACTATCATGTGTGTGACTAAAGTACTTTTACAGAGTAAGTGACATTTTTAATTCCCTATGAACACGCGTGAGAGTAAAAATAATTATTACCATACTATGATTGCAAAAAGTTTAGAGCCAAATGAGACGCTGCTGAGACGGTTAGACAGGCGTCCGATCAGTCAACAAACTGCTTGCCACTCCTGAAGATAACAAGATGGTCTTGAAGTCCGTGATATCGCTCACCTGTTGTAATGAAGCCTGATAGCTTTAATACCGTTGTGTTTCATCCGTTTTAATCTAAATCCATTATAGTATAGCATGTAAATAATATTGGAATACGACCTATTCTAGTATAGTAGAGTACATCAAGGGCAGATAACTAGAGCCTAAACAGTACTGTAATGAAGCCTCTTCTAGCATTTGAATGTATACCATGGGCATATAACCTTTACCATAATGATCATATATCAACAATAATTGCACTTCTTCGAAAGCTTATAGCTATATACATTGTGTTCAAATACGTGTATAATTTAAGTCAATTGAAACTGTAGTTGTTAGAGTGTAAACGCTACTACATATGACATTTCAACACATCAAGGGCAGATTACTCATGACCAATTATTTCAATTTCAACCATTTTCGAGCTCATCCGAGACCTTATAGTCATATATAATCTGAGCAAGTTTGAAAAAAAAAAATAACAATAGGGCCAGAATGGCCCTAGATCGCTTACCTGACCATGGTGACACTAAGCTGGGTCAATGAATTTCAAACAAGAAGATTATTGAAGTTTTCATTGAAAATATCCATTTTTTAGCTCCGGTGACCCAGATATGCAACAGACCGGAACCAATTCAACAAAATATTTGATCAACCTTGATAGAGGATCTGTAGATGGTGTTATGTGCAAAATAGCTTAGCACAGTGTATTATGGTTTCAGACAAGAAGATTTTTGAAGTTGTCATTGAGAAAATCTATTTTGAGCTCCGGTGAACCAGATATGCAACAGACCGGAACCAGTTCAACAACATATGTGAAGGACTTCTGACAGTTACATCATGTCAAATATCACGGCTCTGGCCATATTGGTTTCAGAGAAACAAATGTTTGAACATTTAACTATACTCTTTGAACAAGAGGGCCAGAATGGCCCTTGATTACTCCCCTAACTATGGTGACACTAAGCTGGGTAAAGGAATTTCAAACAAGGTTTTTGAAGTTCTCATTGAAAATATCTAGTTTTAGCTCCGGTGACCCTGATATGCAACAGACTAGAACCAATTCAACAATATACATGTATATGAAGGACCTCTGGAAGTTACAAATGTCAAATATCAAAGCTCTGTCTACATTTGTTTCTGAGTAGAAACTGTTTGAACAGTTCACTGTATAACTCTTATGTAAAACGGTGAGCCCCGGGACGGGCCAATTTCGACCCCAGGGACAACATTTGAACAACTTTGATAGAGGACCTGTAGATGGTGTTATGTGCAAAATATCTAAGGTAAGTGTATTAAGGTTTCAGACGAGAATATTTTTAAAGTTTTCATTGAAAAAATCTATTTTTATCTCTAGTGACCCAGATATGCAACAGACCGGAACCAGTTCAACAATATATGTTGAGGACCTCTGGCAGTTACACCATGCAAAATATCAAAGCTCAGGCCATATTGGTTTCAGAGAAAAAGATGTTTGTACATTTCACTATATAACTCTTTGTAAATGGGTGGCCCCCGGGGCGCAGCAAATTTTGGCCGCAGGGGCAAAATTTGAACAATCTTGATAAGAGAACCTATAGATGATTCTATTAGCTAAATATCTTAGCTCTGACCATTATGGTTTATGGCAAGAAGATTTTTTAAGATTTTCCTTTTTTTCTCTCAATTAGGTTGCCATGGCCACCAAAGTTCTCTAATGTTTCTAATTCTTTGAACAACTTTGAAATAACTTGACCCAAGGAACATTTCTTTCAAGTTTGGTTGCAATCAGGCTAGTGGTTTTAAAGAAGATGTTTGAAGAAATAGTTGACGCACGACGCACAACGCACAAAGGACACAGACCGACCACAAAAGCTCACCTTGAGCACTTTGTGCTCAGGTGAGCTAAAAACGGTGACCCTTGGGCGGGGCCAATTTTGACCCAAGGGGCAAAATTTGAACAACTGTGATAGGGGACTTGTTGACGATGTTATGTGCAAAATATGTAAGATCAGTGTATTGTGTTTCAGACAAGAAGACTTTTAAAGTTTTCATTTAAAACATCTATTTTCAGCTGCGGTGACCCAGATATGCAACAGACCGGAACCAGTTCAACAATATATGTTGAGGACCTCTGGAAGTTACACAATCCTAAATATCAAAGCTCTGACCAGTTTGGTTTCAGAGAAAAAGATGTTTGTACATTTCAATATATAACAATGTGTAAATCGGTGACCTCTCGGGCGGGCCAATTTTGAAACTATAGGCAAAATTTGAACAAGCTTTCTAAAGGACCTATGGATGATGCTATGTGCGAAATATCTAAGCTCTGGCCCTAATGGTTTTTGACAAGAAGAGTTTTTAAGATTTCCGTATGTTCTCACTTTGGTTGCCATGGCAACCAAGGTTCTTCATTGTTTCAAATAATTGAACAACTTTGAAAGAGCTTTCCTATGAAGTTTGGTTGCAATCAGGCTAGTGGTTTTGAAGTAGAAAATGTTTGAAGAAATAGTTGACGCACGACGGACAAGGACCGACCACAAAAGCTCACCTTGAACACTTTGTGCTCAGGTGAGCTAAAAACTGTGGCCTCTAAAGTGTAAACACTGCCAGATTTGGCATTTTCAACACAATAAGGGCATATAACTCATGACCTAATGATCCGATTTCAGCAAAAATTTAACTCATCCGAGGACTTATGGTTATCTACAATCTGAGCTATGTTGAGAGAAATTGGATAACAATGTGGTTTTTAGAGTGTAAACACTGTAAAATATGGCATGTTCAACTATTCAATGTTCGACTTAAGTACCTTTCATTGTAAATCAGTTTGCACACATTCTCCACTTGTAAGGTCTCTCTTCTGTATGAACTCTTATGTGACTGACTAAAGTACCTACATTTCTAAGTTATTAAAGGCAGTTCACACATATCACGCTTGTAAGGGCTTTGGTCCCTCCTCTGTTTAAACTCTCATGTGCCTGATTAAGGTACTCTTTTCAGTAAAACACTATTCACTCATACAACATTTGTTATGTCTCTCTGTATAAACGTGCATGTGCCTAACTAGGTACCTTTCTCAGTGACTGTTGACACTGTTCGCTCTCTTGTATGAACTCTCAGGTACTTGACTAAATGATGTTTCTCAATAAAATACTGTTAACACTAAGCATACTTGTAAGGTCTCACCTATTGGCTGTATGAACTTTCATATGTTTAACTAAAGTATCGTTCTTATCAAATGATTTAGCACACATGCCACATTTGTAAGGTCTCTCCGAATGAACTCTCATGTGCTGGACTACACTACTATTGGTGGTAAAAGACTTTCCACACATATTACACTTGTAAGGTCTCTCTCCTGTATGAACTCTCATGTGATTGACTAAACTACCTTTCCGAGTAAAAGACTGTGCACACATGTCACATTTGTGAGGTCTTTCACCTGTATGAATTCTCATGTGACTGACTAAAGTTCCTTTCTCAGTAAAATACTGTTCACAAATATCACACTTGTAAGGTCTCTCTCCTGAATGAAGTCTCATGTGCTGGACTAAATTACCTTTTTGAGTAAAAGACTTTTCACATATATTACACTTGTAAGGTCTCTCTCCTGTATGAACTCTCATGTGATTGACTAAACTACCTTTTTGGGTAAATGATTTTTCACACATCTGACATTTGTAAGGCCTCTCTCCTGTATGAATTCTTACGTGCTTGACTAAAGTACTTTTCTCAGTAAAAGATTGTCCACACATATCACACTTGTAAGGTCTCTCTCCTGTATGAACTCTCATGTGCCTGACTAAAGTTTCTTTTATAGCAAAAGACTTTCTACATACATCACACTTGTAATGTTTTTCTTCCGTATGAACTCTCATGTGATTGACTAAACTACCTTTCCGAGTAAAAGACTGTGCACACATGTCACATTTGTGAGGTCTTTCACCTGTATGAATTCTCATGTGACTGACTAAAGTTCCTTTCTCAGTAAAATACTGTTCACAAATATCACACTTGTAAGGTCTCTCTCCTGAATGAAGTCTCATGTGCTGGACTAAATTACCTTTTTGAGTAAAAGACTTTTCACATATATTACACTTGTAAGGTCTCTCTCCTGTATGAACTCTCATGTGATTGACTAAACTACCTTTTTGGGTAAATGATTTTTCACACATCTGACATTTGTAAGGCCTCTCTCCTGTATGAATTCTTACGTGCTTGACTAAAGTACTTTTCTCAGTAAAAGATTGTTCACACATATCACACTTGTAAGGTCTCTCTCCTGTATGAACTCTCATGTGCCTGACTAAAGTTTCTTTTATAGCAAAAGACTTTCTACATACATCACACTTGTAATGTTTTTCTTCCGTATGTAATCTCATGTGTATGACTAAATTACTTTTCGCAGTATAACTCTTTCCACAAATATCACAATGGTGAGGTTTCTTTCCAGAGTGAACTCCCATGTGCCTGACTAAATGGCATTTTATAGTAAAAAACTGTTCACACATATCACATGTGTGAGGTCTTTCTCCTGTATGAACTCTCATGTGTGTGTTTAAACTACTCTTCTTAGTATATAACTTTTCACATACTTCACACTTGTAAGGTTTAACTTCTGTACGTAGCCTGTTATTATCGACTGGTGTGATCATTCTGCCCAATGACTCTCCTTGTTCCTGTGTTGACTGGTCTTCGTCCATTATTTCAGCTTTAAATTAGAAATATTTAGTTTTAGTAGGAGTAATATATATATATATGTCAGATGATTTAGAAATTCTGTTACATACTGTATATCCACGTTCAATTTAATGTTTTTATCAGTGTTTCATTTTTTAGCTTATTACCTGATATATATTCGCCTTTGTTTTTAGTGAAATATATTTAAGCTTTTTCTATTTGAAATAGTTCTTACGTCCTAGCAGATGGCGGCTTAAAACAAGCTTAAAGTAAAGTACTCCCTCTCTACAACGACACCACAGTGGAGACTCAGATTGTGTGAGTTTTTCGGAGGGAGTCGTTATAGGGAGAGAAAAATAAGACTTGGCTTACATTTTCAAGCAGCTGCAATCCAGAGAAGACGCCGTATAACCCGGCGTCTGATCTTAATTCAGTCTGTTTGTCAAAATTTTATTTATTCTATTAAAATGTCCACTTATATGTAACTTTGAGAAAAACAACAGACAAAATTAAGCAGACGATACTGCAGCAGTAGTAAAAGTGTAAGACATAATTGTCCTGTTTATGGATCTGCGGCATGGGTCGTTGTAAGGAGGGAGCCGTTGTAGAGAGAGGACACTATCTGTCTTCAACACTGAAAACAAATCATATGCTAAAAGGGTTAAAATGCGGTACATACTTTTTTTAAAATAGAATTTTTGCAGATAAGATGGGTATTATTCAGGTCGCGTTTAAACAGTGATATTCCGTTGGTTAACATGCTAGATTCCTGAATCATTTAAAAGCTGTCACAAGACAGTGTGTTTGACTATTTTGATACTTTTTGGCAAAACTGGACATACGAGGAATATTATTTAATATTTAATTATATCACTGGCTGGCGTCGTTAAAGGCGCAGTATAAGAGGTATGCATACTTCGTTATGTCCAACCTTTGTTCCTTTTCGACTGAAATATATCATTTTAGTATTTAAATCTGATTTAGAAAGGAAAAAAGTAGCCTGTTTAATGTATACCCTGCAGATACATATAATGTAAAACGGCACGGTCCAGCTTACATTTAGAGATGGTTCAGCATAAAAAAATTACCTTTCTTCGACAAAGGGAACGAAAACCAAATAATGCCTGGTGCACAGTAAATGGGCCAATTACCAAAATTTTAATGTACATGCATTTTTTCAAAGGTAAGATAAAGGAGCCCACTAAAACACTGTTATTTAATAGCAACTATCATCACAAAGTTTTATTGAAAAATCTTGATTGGTTATAAAAAATATTTAAACGTATGTGGTAAAAAAGTGCCTTTTTTGCCTGTAATGAATTAGTATCTCTTTTTTCACAATTTTCCATGTTTTTGCCTTTCTAAACAGATTAGAGATAGATAGAGGAATATGGTTTCATCATATGGAAAATTTATTTCTGTTTAATTTGGTATATAACACAAATGTATTGGATGGGTATTTACTAAGTAAGGCGTCAGACAATTGAAAAGGACCCGATGTAATGCTTGTAAAAACTGATTACCCCTATATTATATTTTTATTAGATATCTTCAACAAAAGAATTAAAGCAGACACTTAAAATGTGTTTTTGAATGTAAAAATCAAGAATATACAGAAAAATATCCAGATAAAAGCATGCAAATTTGATTTTTTGTTCCTTCAAAATATTATCTCCTGATTCAGGTTGGCGTCAAAATTCATGTAATGCCCCCCCCCCCCTTAATTTTTTTCCCCATGGTCAAACTGAAGTGTGAATTCCTTAATATGAGGCTTAGGGACAGTATATTATAATGAAACCAGCATATTTTCAAATTCCTGTTCATATTATGTTTTTACTCACAAAAAAACAAAAGTTATGTGTAGTGTCCGTCCCCGTAATGTCCGACCCTCAGGTAGTACTTTACTATAAGACCCATAAATCAGTGACAAGTCAAACCTTTCGGTAAATAGTGATACTTTATGGATAAAATTAGTTTAACCTTTGTATAAATGTTACAAAATACACACTGTGATAAAAAAATAACATGGGAGCTTTGTCTCCTGACGGTATTTGGCGAAAAAACAATCATGTAATGTCCGTCCCCCCCCCCCCCCATATGCTATCTTTTCTTCCAATGGTATAAATTCCTTTATATTAGGCCCAGTATATCATCATTAAACAAGCATATTTTAATTTCCAGTACATAATACATGTATGTTAAACACCAAAGGTTGTGTGTAATGTCCGTCCCCTCAGGTAGTACTTTACTCTCAGATGTTAGGAATCAGTTCAAACATAATTGAACACTTTTTGCCAACTATGAGTTTGGAAATTCTTCAACAACAACAACAAAAAAGTTGTTCATTGGTAATAAGTTTGGATTACTTTAAAGATTAATATGTGCAGTGTATGTTTGTGAAGAAATAAAAGTAAATTAACATTCTATCTTGTCATAAACTACCATTTATAAATATGTAATGCTTAAGTTGTAATGTCCGTCCCTTACTAGGCCTATCAATGAAAATGTGGGAAAAAATATTTTTAAAAAAAGTTATCTTTTTACTTACTGAACATGATTCTAATACACATATGATATATGCTTCCAAAAAGCCATAAATTAATAAAATATAAGATACCTTATTTGTTTTACCTAGATGCTAACTGAATTGGCCCATTTACTGTGCACCAGGCAATATAAGAGTTATATTACGGTGAATAAAATCGGCGGGGCAAATGGGTTATCGTTTTATTTTCCAGGAAATCATTTACTATACAAGAGCCCCATTGGGCATATTTCGCTCACCTGAGAATAGCTGAAAAATGGAGAAAATTATTTATGTCCAGGACGGGGTCATTTTTTACCCAAGGGGCATAATTTGAACACTCTTGATAGAGGACCTATAGATGATGCTATGTGCCAAATATCTAAGATCAGGGTAGTAGGGTTTTAGACAAGATTTTTTAACGTTTCCATTGGAAAAATCTATCTTTAGCTCATGTGACCTACATATGCAACAGACTGGAACCATTTGTACAAACTAGGTAAAGGACATATAGAAGTGTCACCATGCCGAATATCAAAGCTCTGGCCATATTAGTTTCAGAGGAAAAGACATTTGAAAATTTCACTAAATACTCAATGTAAAACTGTGACCCCCGGGGCGGGACAAATTTTGACCCCAGGGGCATAATTTGAACAAACTTGATAGAGGACCTGTAGGCGATTATATGTGCCAAATATCTATTTTTAGCTCCTGTGACCTAGATATGCAACAGACCAGAACCATTTGAACAAAATACGTAAAAGGATATTAAGAAGTGTCACCATACCAAATATCAAAGCTCTGGCTATATTAATGTCAGGGTAGAAGATGTTTGAAAATTTCACTACATAACTCTATGTAAAATTGTGACCCCCGGGGCGGGGCCAATTTTGACCTCAGGGGCATAATTTGAACAAACTTTATAGAGGACCTGTAGGCGATTATATGTGCCAAATATCTAAGCCCTGGCCCTTGTAGTTTCAGAGGAGAAGATTTTGTAAGTTTTTATTGAAAACAAATCTATTTTTAGCTCCTGTGACCTAGATATGCAACCGACCAGAACTTTTTGAACAATATTGGTAAAGGACATCTATAAGTGTCACCATGCCAAATATCAAAGTTCTGGTCATATTAGTTTCAGAGGAGAAGACGTTTGAAAAAATCGCTATATAACTCAATGTAAAACTGTGACCCCCGGGGCGGGGCCAATTTTGACCCCAGGGGCATAATTTGAACAAATTTGATAGAGGACCTGTAGATGATGCTATGTGCCAAATATCTAAGCTCTGGCCCTTGTAGTTTCAGACAAGAAGAATTTTTAAGATTTCCTTATATTTTCACTTTGGTTGCCATGGCAACTAGAGTTCTACATTGTTTTTAATTCTTTGAACTTTGAAAGAGCTTGACCCAAGGAACATTCCTGTAAAGTTTGGTTGAAATCTGTCAAGCGGTTTAGGAGGAGATGCCAATTGTTAACGACGACGGACGACGCACACCGCCGGACACAGGGCCATCCCCATAGCTCACCTTGAGCCTTTGGCTCTGGTGAGCTAAAAACACGTGGGGGAAATCTACAATTTTATGTTTAAGGCATATCTTTAAAATTTGGATTGCACGTTTATGTTTTGTATAATATTTCTTCTTTTTTCAATATATTGACTAAATAAACCATCCTCATAACGGTTTGGTTTTTTGGTGTTTGAATTAAAGTAATGCGTTATTGGATTTCGAGAGTAATTTCATTTAAAACTTTTTCCCGCGCATTTTATAATTTCGCAATTAGCAATCTAAATTTCTCTTTACACATCGTCTTGCGATAAAATGATATACATGTGTTGCTTATAATTATAAATCACTTTAAGGCAGCTCAGAAAATGTTTAATTTGTGTTATATTATTGCTTTTCGACAGCGATTTACCAACGTTGTTCATGAGTATGTAGTATTACTCTCATGAAGGGTCCACCAAACAAAACAAATTCTAATTTTAAATTCCCATATTAAAATCATATGATATGAACCCGATATTTGACCAACACTGTTAGTTATATAATTAAATGTATGTCTTGCGTGTTGTTTAACCCTTTCCCAAATAGAAGCGACTTTTAGCACATGCATTTTATTCATCCGCTGAAGAAATTAGTTCCAATATATACCGTAATGAATATGTGTCATATTTAATACTTTCCTTATTCTAGCAGGTAATAGCTTAAAGCAGGCTGAAAGTAAAGCAGAATGCGCCATATGGCGCATTCTGCTTTACTTTTAACCTGCTTTAAGTAGTGATCTATTTTCAAAACTAGAAACAGGCTATCGGGTAATGGGTTAAGTAGATCAATCATAGCAGCAGCTTTAACTTTGGAACCCGCAAAATTGAATAGTGGCCGTCCTTAAGTAAAACTAATGTTTAAATTGCTTGTTTTGATTGAAAAATGCCATTCATTCATTCGTACTGCAAAGCTTCCATTTATCTAACAAAGTTCAAAGTATATCTATGAAATCGACATCTTCAAAATTATTATTCAACCTTTACCGTAAGCCCGTATTTCACCGCGCGCCCATAACATACACTACAATAGCTAGTGTCTATGAACGGACTAACTTAAACCTTCAACAGCTTCTAAAAAAGACGAATTCAAAAGAAATTATCAGTCAATAGGTCAATTTACTGCATTGTGGGCTTCTGTTAGTTTGAAGGTAGAAATGTGCAAGCGTGACATAATTAAATGAACGTCCCTCGTATACAAGGCGTTCACAGTTATGTTAAGTTCAAACGTGTTTAATTTACCTTGATCCATATTCACGTCAAGTAAGAATTAAACAAAAGTACAATAGTTCATACTTCAACCATATAAGGCACAAACTATGCACCCGTGCATAGTTCTATAAAATCATGCACAATGTGTTTTGTTACAAATTGAAATGCATAGGTATAATTACATAGGTTTAAGTAGGGCTTCCAATTTTGTCTCATATCTAATTACAGTAGATATTTCTGCCAGCTTTAGATGGTCAGTGTCCTTACTTGTTAAGCATTTGAATTGAACGATATCGTTCTCAAGCTTTTAATCGCTTAGATTTGAGAAGACTTCTGCTTAAATCTGACCAATCAAAAGCTTGAAAACCATTTCAGACTGAACTCAAGTGCTGTATAAGCATGGGACAAGCGAAACACAAGGTAGCAGTTACTATAAGATTTATATTATTATATTATGATATTTACAGAGTACATGTACTAGTATTCTACCTTGTTGATAATTCAATCTGTTCAGATGCGGTTACCGTTTCCAACAAAACACATTAAATACAGGGTGTTCCGAACAAGAGCCGCATGTGGCCCTAAATTGCTCACCAGAGGAACTATTGTTATACTCAATGCAAAATGACATGTGTCATTGCATGTATGTAGACTGTTGAATGAAGAAGTAACTCAGAACCCGTTTGTCATTATTACTGTTTGAGCACAAAGAAAAAATATGGAAATGATATAAATTCCTAATAAAGGGTCACTTAAATAATATTCATTCAAAATATGATTGAATTCTGACAATGGTTACAGTTTCAGAATAAGAGATTTTTAAAGGTTTTCCTGTATCAGTCTATGTAAAACTGATAAGCCCAAGGGAAGGGCAATTTTTGATCCGGGAGTCATGATTTGAACATTCTTAGTGGAAGACCATAAGGCAAAGCTACATGCCAAATATAAAAGTGCTGTGCCTTAAGGTTGCAGAGAAGAAGATTTTTAAAGGTTTTCTTCTATAAGTATATGTAAAACTGATAAGCCCCGGGGCGGGGTCATTTTTGACCCCGGGTCATGATATGAACAACCTTGGTAGAGGTCCATAACGCAAACCTACATGCCAAATATACAAGGTCTAGGCTTTAAAGTTTAAGAGAAGAAGACTTTTAAAGGGTTTCCTATGAAAAACTGATAAGCACCGGATTGCCCATATTTGACCAGGGGTCATTATTTGAACATTTTTGGAAAAGGTTCACACCATGATGCTACATAAGAAATTTGGTTGTCCTAGGAATTATGGTTATTGACCAGATGATTTTAAAAGTTTTGATTTTGGTTGTCAATATTATGTAAATACAGAAAATTACCACGCACTCTGGCGGCCATGTTTTTGAACATTTTGAAAGTATATCAATTGAGAAACATTTTGGTGAAAACCAAATTGAAATCGGACCAGTCGTTTTTGAGAAGAAGATTTTGAAGACCGATGGCCCCACCAACTTTTTTCGAACAATTTTTGGAGCTCACAACTACATTATGTATCCGACAAAGTTTGGTTAATATTGGGCCATTGATTTCAGAGAAGTTATTTGAAACAAATTGTGAACAGACGACACCGAGACCGGCGTACGACGGACAATCACAATAGCTCACCTTGAGCACTTTTTGCTCAGGTGGGCTAAAAAACGAAGCCCGGGTCAAATATGCATTATATCCAATTCCTATCAATATCTATAAATAAAACGTATATCGATAAGTAGAGGAAAAAGTTTGCCATATATTGTCAAAACTTGGTTCGATCGCAATAGGTCACAAGTGTTCACAAGTTTTCCCTAAAATTTGACCTGGTGACCTACTTTTTGAACCCATGTGTTTATTCATTTGATCTAGATTTTGTCAAGATGGTCATTCTAACAAAATGATTTGGCCAAACTGTGGCTACTAGTGTGTTCACAAGTTTTTTCCCCAAGATTTGACCTAATGACCTATTTTTTACCCAACATAAGCTATATTTCAACTTGACCTGGATTTTGTCAAGATGGTCATTCTGACCGAGTTTGATAAAGATTGGGTTCAAATTGTGGATTCCAGAATATCCACAAGTTTTTTCTAAGAATTGATCTAGTGACCTCATTTTTTACCCCACGTAAGCTTTTTCAAACTTGACCTAGATTGTCAAAATTAAAGACTGGATTCAAATCGTGGTTTCCAGAATGTTCACAAGTTTTTTTTCTAAGATTCCACCTAGTGACCTACTGTTTGACCTCACATGGATCATACCCACAGGGGACCGTCACAATAGAAGTCTGAACCCCTAAATAAAATAAAATGTGTAAACACTATATATAGACAAGGGTCGGGCTTACAACTTCCGAATTTTACACCTCTCCCAAGTAATGCCTCTATCGATAAAATGGTATATAGGGTAAAGCTATTTGCCAATAAGTAGTATAATGTTTAACCTCTGTAAATGCAAAGCGAAAGACTCCTAGTTAAAACAGTTCTAACATGCCAACGAGACCGCTAATTCGGTATGGCCGGATTGTCTGCACTTTTGCTTCGTCTATATATACAATATGACATGGCATCATTACAAAACCACCGACATTCTACTACTGAAAATTTAAATGCAAAATGAAAGCAAACAAGCTTTCCAATTGGAACTTCAAAGACATTCTCAAAGTCACTGAACCGCAATACCTATGCACCAATAGCATGTGATGCTGACCTTACTACATCTCCACCTGTCAAACTTGGTAGCTGTAGGTCTTCTACTTTGGCTATAACTAACATATACGAAAAGGTAAACCAAGAAATGATCTAAGTCATTGAATCCTGAAATCTAGGGCACAGTGACCTAGGTATCCATGGCATGTGATCATGACCTCACAACAACTCCACATGACACATTTGGTTGCTGCATGTCTTCTATTGGGGCTCAAACAAACACAAACAAAAATGTAAACCAATAAATTCCCTAATTTACTGGACCGTGAAATCTAGGTCACAGTGACCTATTTACCCATGACATGTGATGCTACCCTCACTACAACTCCTTATGCCAAATTTGGATGCTGTAGGACTTATATTTTGGCTAAAACTTTAGCAAACAAGAGCCCCTTGGGGCATATTTCGCTCACCTGAGAATAGCTGACAAAATTGAGATAATGATTAATGTCCAGGACGGGGTAATTTTTTACCGATTGGCATAATTTGAACAATCTTGATAGAAGACCTGTAGATGATGCTATGTACCAAATATCTAAGATCAGGGTACTAGGATTTTCGACGAGAAGTGCCATATTAGTGTCAGAGAATAAGACGTTTGAAATTTTCACTACATAACTTTGTAAAACTGTGACCCTCAGGGCGGGGCCAATTTTGACCCCTGGGGCATAATTTGAACAAACTCGATAGAGGACCTGTAGGCGATGCTATGTGCTAAATGTCGAAGCTCTCATTTTTTTTCACTTTGGCTGCCATGGCAACCAGAGTTCTGCATTGTTTTTAATTATTTGATTAAATTTGAAAGAGCTTGACCCAAGAAACATTTCTGTAAAGTTTGGTTGAAATCTGTTTAGTGGTATAAGAGGAGATGTAATTTGAAGCAATTGTTAACGACGACGCACGACGAACGATGCATGGCGGACGGGGGCCGGTCACAGGGCCATCCAAATAGCTCACCTTGAGCCTTTGGCTCAGGTGAGCTAACAAAAATGTACACCAAGATGTAAACCAAAATGCAAACGAAAATGTGAACCAAGAATTCTCTAAGTCACTGGACCATGAAATCTAGGTCACAGTGACCAAGTTACCCATGGCATGTGGAGATGACCTCCACACACAAAAGTTGGTTGCTGTAGGACTTATACTTTGGTTAAAACTGACACTTATAAAAAGGTAAATCAAGACGCACACAAAAAAGTAAACCAAAATTTATCTTAGTCACTGGACCATGTAATCTAGGTCACAGTGACCTAGTTACACATAGTATGTGATAATGACCTCACTACAACTCCACACACTAAATTTGGTTGCTGTAGGATAAATACTTTGGTTAAAACTGACACTTACAAAAAGTTAAACCAAGAATTCTCTTAGTCACTTGACCATGAAATTTAGGTCACAGTGACCTCGTTACCCATGGCATGTGATCATGACCTCACTACAACTCCACACACTAAATTTTGTTGCTGTAGGACTTATACTTCGGTTAAAACTGACACTTACAAAAAGGTGAACCAAGACGCAAACAAAAAGGTAAACCAAAAATTCTCTAAGTCACTGGACCATAAAATCTAGTCACACTGACCTAGTGACACATGGCATGTGATGATGACCTCACTACAACTTTACACAATAAATTTGTTTGCTGTAGGACTTATACTTTGGGTAAAACTAACACTTACAAAAAGGTCAACCAAAGTGAGGACGGACAGACAGACAGACAGACGGACGGACGGCTTTTGCCAATCTACTAGCCGCATTTTCAATCAGGCCAAAACGCAGAATCCCGAGAAACACCACAACTTTGACAGGTCAACAATGAGCTCGCAACCGCCCTCTTACCGACTATAACAGCAAGCGTTCAAATGACGTCAAGTAAATGACTGCTCAGATAAACAAATGATTTGGAGACAATTTCATTTGCCAAGCAGTGAATCCTTTTCTGAAAAAAATACATTCCACAAATATCATACTTGCAAGATCTTTGTCCTGTTTGAACTCTCAATTGTTTTCAGTTAAACAATATTCACTCATATAGAAGGTGTTATGCCTCTCTGTATAAACTTGCATATGCCTAACTAGGGACCTTTCTCAGTGACTGTTCACACTGTTCTCTCTCTTATATGAACTTCAGGTACTTGACTAAATGATGTTTCTCAACAAAATACTGTTCACACTAAGCATACTTGTAAGGTCTCACCTATTGGCTGTATGAACTTTCATATGTTTAACTAAAGCATCGTTCTTATGAAATGACTTAGCACACATGCCACATTTGTAAGGTCTCTCCCAATGAACTCTCTTGTGTTGGTATAAACCATTATTTGAAGTAAAAGACTTTCCACACATATTGCACTTGTAAGGTCTCTCTCCTGTATGAATTCTCAGGTGATTGACTAAACTACCTTTCTGTGTAAAGGACTGTGCACAGACATCACATTTGTGAGGTATTTCACCTGTATGAATTCTCATGTGACCGTCTAATGAAACTTTCTTAGTAAAATACTGTTCACAAATATCACACTTGTAATGTCTCTCTCCTGAATGAAGTCTCATGTGCTGAACTAAATTACCTTTCTGAGTAAAAGACTTTTCACATATATCACATTTGTGATGTCTCTCTCCCGAATGAACTGTCATGTGAATGACTAGAGTACCTTTTTGAGTAAATGACTTTTCACACATCTGACATGTGTAAGGCCTCTCTCCTGTATGAATTCTTACGTGCTTGACTAAAGTACTTTTCTCAGTAAAAGATTGCTCACACATATCACACTTATAAGGTCTCTCTCCTGTATGAACTCTCATGTGCCTGGCTAAAGTTTCTTTTAAAGCAAAATACTCTCTACATACATCACACTTGTAATGTTTTTCTCCCGTATGCAATCTCATGTGATGGACTAAATTACTTTTCGTAGTATAACACTTTCCACAAATATAACAATGGTAAGGTCTCTCTCCAGAGTGAACTCTCATGTGCTGTACCAAATTACATTTTGTAGTGAAGGACATTTCACACATCTCACACTTGTGAGGTCTCTCTCCAGTATGGGCACTCATGTGTTTGGTTAAACTATCCTTCCTAGTATATAATTTTTCACACACATCACACTTGTAAGGTTTCTCTTCTGTATGTAGCCTGTTGTGATCGACTGATGTGTCCATTCTGCACAATGACTCTCCTTGTTCCTGTGTTAGCTGGTCTTCGTCCATTATTTCAGCTTTAAATTAGAAATATTTAGTTTTAGTAGGAGTAAAAATCTGTGTCAGATAATTTAGAAATTCTGTTACATACTCTATATCCAAGTTTATTTCAATGTTTTCATCAGTGTTTCAGTTTTTAACTTATTACCTGATATATATTCGCCTCTGTTATTTAGTGAAATATATTTAACTTTTTTATTTGAAATAGTTCTTACGTCCTAACAGATGGTGGCTTAAAACAAGCTGAAAGTTATTCTGATTTAAAGTACTCCCTCTCTACAACGACACCCAATTGGTCCTCAGATTGTGTGTGTTATTCGGAGAGAGTCGTTATAGGGAGAGACTATTAAGACTTGGCTTACATTTTCAAACAGCTTGAATCCATATCAGACACCGTGTAACGCGGGGTCTAATCTGAATTCAGTCTGTTTGTCACTCACAATTATATTTATTCTATCAAACTGTCCACTTATATGTAACTTTGAGAAAAACAGCAGACGACACTTTTAAACAGACGATATTGCAGCAGTAAAATTGTAAGATATAACTGTCCTGTTTAGGGAACTGCGACATGTGTCGTTGTAAGGAGAGGGTCGTTGTTCAGAGGGTCATTGCAGAGAGGGAGCACTGTACTTTTAGCATGCTTTAAACGACTATCTGTATTCAACACTAAAAACAAATCATAGGATAAAATGCGGTACATAAATTTTGTGAGTTTTTTTTTAAACAGAATGTTTTGCAGATAAGGTGGATATTATACGGGTCGCGTTGAAACAGTAATATACCGTTGATCAAAATGTTAGATTCTTTAATCATTTAACAGCTGTCACAAGACAGTGTGCTTGACTATTGGGATACTTTTTAGGCAAAACTGGACATATACAACAAGGCTTTCACGGTTATGTTAAATTCAAACCTGTTTAATTGACCTTGATCCATATTCATGTCAAGTAAGAATCAAACAAAATACTTTTTTTTTTTAAAAGTACAATTATAGTTCATACTTCAACAATATGAGGCACGAAATATGCACCCTTGCATAGTTCTATAAAACCAAGTGTAATGTATTTTGTTACAAATTGCAATGCATAGGTATTTTGATTAATATACTACTCAAAGTTTGCTAAGCATGAAGGGTAAACTATCCAAAGGTACCAATGTATTGACCCTATCACATCTCTTTACATAACTTCCAACATATTTTTTCCATTTCTTCCAAATTTGGAGATGCTTTGGCCAAAGGTTTACTAAATTTTACAATTCTTCGGGTTCCCCGATTTCGCCTACCGAAGGGTAAAAGTTATCAGAATCTATAAAGTAAACCATTGGCCAAAACATCTCAACATTTGGAATAAATCGAACAAAAATGTTGGAAGTTATGTGATGAGATGTGATAGGGTCAATACATTGGTATCTATGGTGATTTTACCCTTAGTGCTTACCAAACATGAGTAGTATAATTACATAGGTTTAAGTAGGGCTTCCAATTTTGTCTCATATCTAATTACAGTAGATATTTCTGCCAGCTTTAGATGTTCAGTATCCTTACATGAAAAGCATTTGAATTGAACGATATCGATCTCAAGCTTTTAAGGACATACGCGACCAAATGAAATCTCCAAAAGATCTCTATGAAAACAGCATAGGTTCTTCAAACATATCTTAGTACCATGGCAAAAAGAAACATATAGGTTTAGTCGGTTATAATGGTGGTTTTTTTGTCTATGGACATTTGACATGTATAATGTAGCCATTCTCGGCAAAGAGTCGGCGTGCGTTATTTTGGTTTTCTAAAATGATGTAAAGTAATAATTGGCACAAACACACATTAAAACAGTTAAAAATTGATGCTAACTAGGGGCGTGCTCGATTATCAGTCCGGAATTGACAGAATCGAAATCGAGTGGTCTGGAATTCAATTCCAGAACTGTTCTATCAGTTCTGTCCAAGGGGGTGGTGTGAGCAGAATTGTGACGTATCATCATGGTTCCCGGCACAATTTTCCAACGCTTTGACATCAAAGTTATACTAAGCAGGGAACCAGACTACCATATTTGCAAGGGTTCAAATCCGTTTTTACTTGGTTTACAAATTCTATGGAATCGTTCCATACAGTTCTGGAACTGATAATCGAGCACGCCCTAAAAGTATGATGCAAAGAGTATAGTTTGTTGCCTGATAAATATGCATTTGTCTTAATTGTTTCCAGATCAAATTCAATGAAAACACTCACTCAACCAAAATCTATCCGAAAGAAATTGATGAAACTTCACACAGTTAAAGCTATAGATGTGAATGAAAATAAGGAACTGGTTAAAAAAAACATAGGTTATAATGCTTCTTTTGAAACTATAGGCACTTTTATATATATAGCAATGGCCTAAATAAGTAGACGGCTTTTTCTATGTGTTCTCGGGTTCACGCAAATATTCAATTAGATTGAAGTTCTGGGTTATTAACTAAGCCATATCAGATAGAGTATTCGCGAAGTTTCACGCAATTTCATTTACCAAGAGCATATTTAACGTTTATATTACGCGATTAAAGGAGATTGTTTGAAACCGAAAGTAGCTACGGTAGATAACCGATACGCACGATTTCGTTGAGTAACGATGCTTGATTTGTCATACTTCGTTAAAAGCCACTAGGTTTTGCACAAACTGGTAGCATTTGTCCTTTGCTCAGATTTGATTAGACCTGTGCTGCAATCTGACCAATCAAACACTTAAAACCATTTCAAATTGAACTTAAACGCTGTATAAGCATGTGACAAGTAAAACACGAGTTAGAATTTACTATAAGATTTATATTAATATGCTATTTACAAAATACTAGTACATGTATTCTACATTGTCTATAATTCAATCTGTTCAGATGCAGTTTACGTTTTCAACAACATGCTTTCAATACAGGGTGTCCCCCCCAAAAACCCGAACCCGGGGTCAAATATGCATTATATCAAATTCCTATTAATATCTATAAATAAAACGTATATCGATACGTAGAGGCAACATTTTGCCATATATTGTCCAAATTTGGTTTAAAATATTTAACAGTATTTAAGATATGAGCATTTTAATGAAAGTAATAGGCAATTGAAAACCCGTTTGAAAATGATATCGAGTTTTATTTATATTGCCTTGACGCCATAATTATTAAGCCGTTTACACTGTACATTGATTGAAGTCCTTCCACATTTTTCGCATTTGATATTGAATCAAACACCTCATAAATTGATTTGGATTTATTTTGTTGTCTTTAATGTAATTATTTATCTTTATCGGTTATTAAACAACTTTAAATATTTTACATGAAATAACCAACGTATCATATAAATGTCATTTTTACCACAGTCTCTCTGCAGAACGCGAGTATTTTAAAATAATTTGGCAATATATAAATGTCCTGTTTAAAAATATAAATGAAATATGGTTTCAACATGGATATTAAACTGTACACATGACCCATTTTCAAACTTGATCTAGATTTTGTCAAGCTATTCCATCTGACCAATTTTGATAAAGATTCGGTAAAAATTGTGGTCACAAGAGTGTTCACAAACATTTCGTAAGATTTGACCGTGTGACCTACGTTTTGAACCCGTGTGACCTTGATTTTGTCGAGATGGTCATTCTAACAAAGTTATTCTGCCAAAGTGTGGCTACTACAGTGTTCACAAGGTTTTCACTAAGATTTGACCTAGTGACCTACTATTTGACGCAACATAACCCATATCAAAATTTGACCTAAAGTTTGTCAAGTTGGACATTCTGATAAAGTTTTATTAAGGTTGGGTTCAAACCATGGATTCCAGAGTGTTCACCAGTTTTTTTTCTAAGATTTGACCTAGTGACCTCATTTTTGACTCCACATTACCTATATTCAAAATTAATCTAGATTTTGTCAAGATGGCCATTCTGACAAAGCTTGATGAAATCGTGGCTTCAAGAGTGTTCACACGTTTTTATCTAAGATCTCACCCAGTGACCTACTTTTTGACCCCACATAAATCATACCCAAATTTTACCTAGATATTGTCAAGATGGTCATTGTGACACAGTTTGATAAAGATATGGATCAAATTGGGGCTCCTAGAGAGTTCACACATGTTTTCTAAGATATCACCTAGTGACCCTACTTTTTGACACCACATAACCCCTATTCAAACTTGACCTAAATTTTGTAAAGAGGTCATTTTGACCAAGGTTATTAAAGGCCTATTTCTGGCTCAGCAGGATGTCTGTTGGATTGTATATTGTGCCAGGGTCACACAACAGGCTTAATACACAACACCCAGAGGCACATAGGGCATGGTGGGATAGGGTACTAGGTATTAATACAGGTAGATAAGGGATCTAGCTGAACCATTTCAAGACTGTGATATTGTTGCATACTGTGATACATATAAAGATAAGAATAGGTCTTCAAAAAAAAAAAAGAAGTTTGCATCTAGATCATTTCCTTTGTCAAATTATCAAATTATGAAACCTTTTTCTACACTATTTAACATAGATCTGTGTTTTGTCAACTAAAAACTGTCGTATAAGTTATATCTATACAATTTTTTCTAGAAGATTAACCCTTTAAAATGCTTTGCTTGAATACAGGTGATCATTTAAAGCAGGTTGAAAGTAGAGCAGAATGTGCTTCACTTTCAGCCTGCTTTAGGAAACTGTCTGCTAGGATAAATACTATATTTCGTAAAGTACTTATTCAGAGTTATATATATATTTAGACCATGTTTGCAGAGGATTAATTCTTTGTTTGAATACAAGTGACCACTTAAAGCAGGTTGAAAGTAGAGCAAATGTGTTTTTATGGAGAAATGTGTTAAATCACAAGAAAATGCCAAGAAAGTAAAGTGTTTTTCTTTACTTTCAACCTGATTTAAGCTACCATTTGCTATGATATAGGGGTAAATTATACCGTTGGACACTTATCAGATTTAATAGTCAAAATTGACTAGACTATTTGCTTTTATAGCGACCCTACCATATAGTCAAAATGGACTAGACTATTTGCTTTTATAGCAACCTTATCATATAGTTAAAATGGACTAGACTTTACGAGAAACTGGAATTGTTATTAAAAAGATTCATGCTGATCAAACATATCAAATACTTAGTTTTCAGTAATCAGGGTATATCTATTTGTCCTAAAGGCATTAGTATGGCCCCAGCTCATGTGCTTTGTAACTGAGAATTTGATCTGGATCTATGCAGTTTGCATTTTTTAAATGTAGTTTGAAAGTTTATGATCGTAAATGTAATGTCATGACTTGCTTGGTATTATGCTTGATGTTATTTATTAAAGCTAGATTACTATCCCACTGTTTTGCTATGTAGCATAAGACCCAAAATTACAGAATAATAAAATAAAATAAATTTCATCAATTTTTAATCTACAGATAATATCACTGTGTGCTTAACCCTTACCCTGCGGTAATATCTTCTGCTTTTAAATTGTCGTCTGCAAACAATATTTTAATTTGATTTGCACATATTTCAATTAAAAAGTCTTAGCGACAACCATTTTGGATACAGATCAGATGCGACATTATGCAGCATCAGATCTGGATCCAAACTGTTGGAAAAAATAACAGTCAACTCACGATCCACAGCTTAAGGGTTAAATGCACAGCTATCACTAGCCCCTATATTGGTCTACAACTATCAATTAGTACCCTGCTGTGATAATTTGTTTGTAATAAACATACCCTGATAAGGGCGATCTTATCACCAAGTATCAAGCTGTGATTGGGGGGGAACTGCTATGAAGGGCTTAGAATAGGGCTTTAAAGAGTTGGCTCAAAACGTGGCTACTAGAGTGTTCATACATGTTTTTCTAAGGTTTGACCTAGTGACAATTTTTTTTAACCCATATTAATATTTTCAAATTTGACCTAAAATGATATTATAAAGTCCTAATAAAGGGTCACTTAAATAATATCCATTCAACATATGATTGAATTCTGACAATGGTTACAGTTTCAGAGTAAGAGATTTTTAAAGGTTTTCCTGTATATGTCTATGTAAAACTGATAAGCCCCGGGGCTGGTCCATATTTAATTGACTCTGTGATCATGATTTGAACAATTTTGGTAGAGGACCATAAGGCAAAGCTAGGTGCCAAATATAAAAGGTCTTGGCCTTACATTTTCAGAGTAAGATTTTTTAAAATGTTTTACTACATAAGTCTACGTAAAATTGATAAGCTCCGGGGAAGGGCCATTTTTGATCCGGGAGTCATGATTTGAACATTCTTGGTAGAGGATCATAAGGCAAAGCTAGATGCCAAATATAAAAGTTCTGGGCCTTACGGTTGCAGAGAAGAATATTTTCAAAGGTTTTCCTATATAAGTCTTTGTAAAACTGATAAGTCCCGGGGAAGGGCCATTTTTACCAGGGGTTATGATTTGAACAATCTTGGTAGAGGACCATAAGGCAAAGCTAGATGCCAACTATAAAATGTCCGGACCTTACGGTTGCAGAGAAGAAGATTTTTAAAGGTTTTCTAATATAAGTCTATGTAAAACTGATAAGCCCCAGGGCAGGGCCATTTTTTACCCCGGGGTCATGATTTGAACAATCTTGGTAGAGGTCCATAAGGCAAACCTACATGGCAAATATAAAAGGTCTAGGCTTTAAAGTTTCAGAGAAGAAGACTTTTAAAGGGTTTCCTATGAAAACTGATAAGCCCCAGGGCAGGGTAATTTTTTACCCGGAGTAATTATTTGAACAATCTTGGTAAAGGTTCACAACATGATGCTACATATGAAATTTGGTTGTCCTAGGACTTATGGTTATTGACAAGATGAATTTAAAAGTTTTGAATCATGGTTGTCAATATTATGTAAATACAGACAATGACTACGCCCTCTGTCGGCCATGTTTTTTGACGGATCAAAAGTCTTTGAACAAATTTGAAAGTATATCAATTGAGAACCATTTTGGTGAAAACCAAATTGAAATAGGACAAGTCGTTTTTGAGAAAAAGATTTTGCATGATTGCCAAAAGATCGATGGCCCCACCCACTTTTTTGAACAATTTTTGAAGCTCACAACTACAGTATGTATCTGACCAAGTTTGGTTAAAATAGGGTCATTGATTTCAGAGAAGAGGCTATTTGAAACAAATTGTGAACTGACGACACGGACTCCGAAACGGACACCGACCGATCACAATAGCCCACCTTGAGCACTTTGTGCTCAGGTGAGCTAAAAACGGAGCCTGGGTCAAATAGGCATTATATCCGTTATCTATAAATAAAACGTATATCGTTAAGTAGAGGCAACATTTTGCCATATATTGTCCAAATTTGATATAAAAAAGTTTGATAAAGATTCGGTCGAAATTGAGGTCACAAGTTCACAAGTCTTTCCTAAATTTTGACCTGGTGACCTACTTTTTGAACCCATGTGACCATTATTCAAATTTGACCCAGCTTTTGTCAAGATGACCATTCTGATCAAGATTAATAAAGATTTGGTCAATAGTGTGGCCTCTAGAGTGTTCACAAAATGTACGGGTAAGCAGGCGATTGCGAGGTCGTTGCCGACATGTCAAAATTGCGGGCCAAAAAAATGTTCACAAGCTTTTTCTATTGTATCATATTCATAGAGAATTTTTGCCAGCATTTTCTAAGAATTGACCTAGTTATCTACTTTTTGACCCAACATGGCCCATATTCAAACTTGACCTAGATTTTGTCAAGATATTCATTCTGACAATGTTTGATAAATAGTCGGTCAAAATTACGGCGACTAAATTGTTCACAAGCTTTTTCTATGATTTGACCTATTTACCTACTTTTACATCACACACGACTTGACCTAGGTTTTGTCAAGATGACCATTCTGATCAAGTTTAATAAAGATTTGGTTAAAAGTGTGCCTCTACGGCCCTCTAGAGTGTTCACAAAATGTTCACGGATGCACGACGCATGTCGACAAGTTTGAGAAAGATTGGATAAAAATCGAGGCCTCTTGAGTGTAAACACTAAAATTGTTGATGACGAACGACTAACGACGGGTCCATGCCGGACATTCAATGATTGCAAAAGCTCACCCTGAGCTAGCTCATGTGAGCTAAAATGACTTTCCACACGTACCACAAATGTAAGGTCTCTCTCATGTTCGGACTGTTGTATGCTAGACTAAATAATCCTTTAAAGTAAATCCCTCTCATATAAGAACTCTCATTAACCCTTTACCTTATAGCCCCTTTCTAACTTTGAAAATAGGTGATCACCTAAAGCAGGTTGAAAGTAAAGCAGAATGCGCCTTAAGGCGCATTCTGCTTTACTTCCAGCCTGCTTTAAGCTTCCATCTGCTAGAATATGGGATTTTTTTCTTAAAAACATATTCCTGACACTGATTAAATTGGAACTATTTTCTTTTGTGGAGGAATAAATTAAATGCGCTAAAAGGCGCTTCTATGAGGGAAAGGGTTAACATGTGTGATACTAAAGTTTCTCTTCCAGTGCAACTCCTTCCACAAGATCGCTCACCTATTGCAATGAAGCCTGATAGCTTTAACTTTGAGTTTCACCCGTTTTAATCTAAATCCATTCAAATTTGTAGTATAGCATGTAAACAAGTTTGGAATACAACCTCATAATTCTAGTATAGTAAAGAACATCAAGTGCAGATAACTTAAGAGCCTAAACAATACTGAAATGAAGCCTTTTCTAGCATTTCAAAGTATATCGAGGGCAGATAACTATTGCCACAACGATTAGATATCAACAATAATTGCACTCCTTCGAGAATGTATAGCTATATACTTTGTGTGCAAGTATAATCAAAATCCATTGAAAACTATAGTTGCAAGAGTGTAAACGCTGTTAGATATGGAATTTTCAGCAATTCAAAAACAGATAACTCTTGACATCCGATTTCAACCATAATCAAACTTATTTGAAAACTTATGGTCATATACAATCTGAGCAATTTGAATAATACTCGACAAAAGTGTTTCCTCTAGAGTGTAAACACAGTTAAATATGACATTTTCAGCAATTCAAGGGCAGATAACAGTTAAACTCTTGACTGTATTCTTCCGATTTCATCAATAATCGAACTCATCTGAACTGTTATGGTCATATACAATCTGAGCAAGTTTGAAAAAGATAATATAACAAGGGCCACTATGGCCCTAAATCGCTCACCTGGAAACCATGTAACCAGGTAAACCGTGTGACCTAGTTTTTGACCGGGCATGACCCTCATTCTAACTTGACCTCGATTTCAATGAGACAAACATTATGTTCACAAATTTCATGAAGATGCAATGAATTTTGTAGTCTCTATAGTGTTAACAAGGTTTTTCGATGATTTGACCTAGTGACCTAGTTTTTGACCGGACATGACCCACATTCGAACTTGGCCTAGATTTCATTGAGGCAAACATTTTGATGAAGTTTCATGACGATCCAATGAAATTTGTAGCCTCTAGAATGTTAACAAGGTTTTTCGATAATTTGACCTAGTGACCTAGTTTTTGACCGGACATGACCCACATTCGAACTTGACCTAGATTTCATTGAGGTAAACATTTTGATGAAGTTTCATGAAGATCCAATGAAATTTGTAGTCTCTAGAGTGTTAACAAGGTTTTTCGAAGATTTGACCTAGTGACCTAGTTTTTGACCGGACATGACCCACATTCGAACTTGGCCTAGATTTCATTGGGGCAATCATATTGATGAAGTTTCATTAAGATCCAATGAAATTTGTATTGTAGCCTCTAGAGTGTTAACAAGGTTTTTCAATAATTTGACCTAGTGACCTAGTTTTTGACCGGACACGACCCACATTCGAACTTGACCTAGATTTCATTAAGGCAAACATTGTGACCAAGTTTCATCAAGATCCAATGAGGTTTGAACCTGGTAGAGTGTTAACGAACAATTGTGGACGGACGGACAGACAGACGACGGACGACAGACATCCAGCGATTTAAAAGCTCACCTTGGCACTACGTGCCAGGTGAGCTAAAAAGTTGTGGCCTCTAGAGTGTAAACCCCCTTAAATATGACATTTGTGACGTCTCTCTCAAGAATGAACTATCATGTGAGTGACTAAAGTACCTTTTTGAGTAAATGACTTTTCACACATCTGACATTTTTAAGGCCTCTCTCCTGTATGAATTCTTACATGCTTGACTAAAGTACTTTTCTCAGTAAAAGATTGTTCACACGTATCACACGTGTAAGGTCTCTCTCCTGTATGAACTCTCATGTGATTGTTTGTACCTTTCTGAGTTAGTAAAGGACTGTGCACACATATCACATTTGTAAGGTCTCTCTCCTGTATGAATTCTCATGTGACTGACTAAAGAAATTTGTAAGTAAAATACTGTTCACAAATATCACACTTGTGAGGTCTCTCTCCTGAATAAGCCTCATGTGCTGGACTAATTTACCTTTCTGAGTAAAATACTTTCCACATATATCACATTTGTGATGTCTCTATCCAGAATGAACTATCATGTGAGTGACTAAACTACCTTTTTGGGTAAATGACTTTTCACACATCAGACACTTATACGGTCTCTCTCCTGTATGAATTCTTACATGCTTGACTAAAGTACTTTTCTCAGTAAAAGATTGTTCACACATATCACACGTGTAAGGTCTCTCTCCTGTATGAACTCTCATGTGACTGACTAAAGTACCTTTCTGAGTAAAGGACTGTGCACACATATCACATTTGTAAGGTCTTTCACCTGTATGAATTCTCATGTGACTATCTACAGAAACTTTGTTAGTAAAATACTGTTCACAAATATCACACTTGTAAGGTCTCTCTCCTGAATGAAGTCTCATGTGCTGGGCTAAATTACCTTTCCGAGTAAAATACTTTTCACATATATCACATTTGTGATGTCTCTCTCCCGAATGAACTGTCATGTGAGTGACTAAAGTACCTTTTTGGGTAAATGATTTTTCACACATCTGACATTTGTAAGGCCTCTCTCCTGTATGAATTCTTACGTGCTTGACTAAAGTACTTTTCTCAGTAAAAGATTGCTCACACATATCACACTTGTAAGGTCTCTCTCCTGTATGAACTCTCATGTGCCTGACTAAAGTTTCTTTTAAAGCAAAATACTTTCTACACACATCACACTTATAATGTTTTTCTCCCGTATGCAATCTCATGTGTATGATTAAATTACTTTTCGTAGTATAACACTTTCCACAAACATAACAATGGTAAGGTCTCTCTCCAGAGTGAACTCTCAAGTGCTGTACCAAATTACATTTTGTAGTAAAGGACATTTCACACATATCACACTTGTGAGGTCTCTCTTCAGTATGAGCTCTCATGTGTTTGGTTAAACTATCCTTCCTAGTATATAATTTTTCACACACATCACACTTGTAAGGTTTCTCTTCTGTATGTAGCCTGTTGTGATCGACTGATGTGCTCATTCTGCCCAATGACTCTCCTTGTTTCTGGATTGACTGGTCTTCGTCCATTATTTCAGCTTTAAATGAGAAATATTTTGTTTTAGTAGGAGTAACATATCTATGCCAGATGATTTAGAAATTCTGTTAAATACTGTATATCCACGTTTAATTTAATGTTTTTATCAGCTTCAATTTTAACTTATTACCTGATATGAATTCGCCTTTGGTTTATGGTGAAATATATTTTTTAAAAAAATATTTGAAATAGTTCTTACGTCCTAGCAGATGGTGGCTTAAAACAAGCTTAAAGCAATTCTGATTTAAAGTACCCCCTCTCTACAACGACACCCAATTGGAGACTGAGATTGTATGTGTTATTCAGAGGGAGCCGTTATAGGGAGAGAAAATTAAGACTTGGCTTACATTTTCAAGCAGCTTGAATCCAGATCAGACGCCGTGGAACGCGGCGTCTGATCTTAATTCAGTCTTTTGTCACTCATAATTATATTTATTCTATCAAAATGTCCACTTATATGTAACTTTGAGAAAAACAGTAGACAACACTTTTAAGAATGCAATATTGCAGCAGTAAAAGTGTTAGACATAATCGTCTTGTTTAGGTCCTGTAGGCGAAACCCGGGGAATTTACCAAAAAGTGAATTTCTGAGAATTCACCCAAATTTTCAAATCTATGTTATTTGTTGGTAAAACAATGTTTTACTATTGTACCCATTATAACATCTCTAAGAACATTAAAATGTAGAATATAATGGATTTGAAAAATTCTGTGAAATCTCAGAAATTTCACATTTTTATAATTATCTCGGGTTTTGCCTACTGGATCTGAATAAGGGAAACAGTTATTAGAATCTGTAAAGTAAACCATTTGTAAAACATCTCCAAATTTGGAAGAAATGGAACAAAAATGTTGGAAGTTATGTGATGAGATTTGATAGGGTCAATGCATTGGTGATTTTACCCTTTAAGTGCTTAGCAAACTTTGAGTAGTATACGATGTAATTACATAGGTTTAATCAGGGCTTCATATTTTGTCTCATATCTAATTACACCAGATATTTCTGCCAACTTTAGATGTTCAGTGTCCATACTTGTTAAGCAATTGAATTGAACCAGATCGTTCCCAAGCTTTTAAGGACATACGCGACCCCATGAAATCTCCAAAGGATCTCAATAAAACAAGGGCCACCATGGCCCTAAATCGCTCACCTGGTTCACTATGTAAAATTAACCTATAGTGACCTAGATTATGACTGGACATGACCCACAATCAACCTTTAGAGTGTTAACAAGGTTTTTCTATAATTTGACCTGGTGACCTAGTTTTTGACCGGACATGAGCCACATTCAAACTTGACCTAGATATCAATGAGGCGAACATTCTTACCAAGTTTCATGAAGATCCATTGAGATTTGTAGTCTCTAGAGTGTTAACAAGGTTTTTCTATGATTTGACCTAGTAACCTAGTTTTTGACCGGACATGACCCACATTCGAACTTGACCTAGATTTCATCAAGACAAACATTGTCATGAAGTTTCATGAAGAACGGATGAAATTTGTAGGCGCTAGAGTGTTAACGAACAATTGTGAACGGACAGACGGAAGGACGGACAGACGACGGACATTCAGTGATCCTAAAAGCTCACCTTGGCACTTCGTGCCAGGTGAGCTAAAAATCAGCATAGTTTCTTCAAACATATCTTAGTATCATGGCAAAAAAAACCCACATACATGTAGGTTATAATGGTGTTTTTTTGTCTATGGATATTTGAAAATTAATGTAAAATGTAGCCATTCTCGGCAAAGAGTCGGCATTCGTTATTTTGGTTTTCTAAAATGATGTAAAGTAATAATTGGCACAAACAAACAGTAAAACAGTTAAAAAATGATTCTTACTAAAAGTATGATGCAAAGAGTTTGTTGCCTGATATATATGCATTTTTCTTAATTGTTTACAGTTCTAATTCAATGAAAACACTCACTCAATCAAAATCTATCCGAACGAAATTGATGAAACTTCACACACTAAAAACTATATAGATGTAAATAATAAAACAAGAAGGCCTGAAGGCCCTGATATCGCTCACCATTTGTAATGAAGCCTGATAGCTTTACCTTTGAATTTCACCCGTTTTATTCTAAATCCATTCAAGTTTTGTCGACCTACTGTATTATAGTAGAGTACATCAAAGGCAGATAACTAGAGCCTAAACAATACTGAAATTAAGCCTTTTTCTAGCATTTCAAAGTATATCAAGGGCAGGTAACTATTGCCACAACGATTACATTTCAACAATAATTGCACTCCTTCCAGAACGTATAGCTACATCCTTTGTCAAAGTTTGTGTACAAGTATAATCAAAATCAATTGAAAACTGTAGTTGCAAGAGTGTAAACGCTGTAAAATATGGCATTTTCAGCAATTCATAGGTAGATATCTCTTGATCAATTTGTCCGATTCCAACCATAATCACCCTTTTTCGAACTCTTATGGTCATATACAATATGGGCAAGTTTGAGAGAGCTTGGATAAATATTGTGGCCTCTAGAGCGTAAACACTGTTAAATATATCATTTTCAGCAATTCAAAGGTAGATAACTCTTGACCTATTGATCCGATTACAACCATAATTGAACCCATTCGAAGTCTTATGGTAATATGCAATCTGAGTAAGTTTGAGAAAGATTGGATAAATATTGTGGCCTCTAGAGTGTAAACATCGTTAAATATGGCATTTTCAGCAATTCAAAGGTAGATAACTCTCGACCTATGAGTCTGATTTCAACGATAATCAAACTCATCTGAACTCTTATAGTAATATTCAATCTGAGCAAGTTTAAGAAAGATTTGATAAAAATTGTGATCTCCAGAGTGTAAACACCTTTAAAAATGGCATTTTCAGCAATTCAAAGGTAGATTTCTCTTGATTTATTTGTCTGATTTCAACCAAAATCAGACTCATCCGAACTCTTATGGTCATATACAATCTGGGCAAGTTTTAGAAGATTGGATTAATATTGTGGCCTCTAGAGTGTAAACACCGTTAAATATGGCATTTTCAGCAATTCAAAGGTTGATAAGTCATGACCTATTTGTTAGATTTCAACCATAATATAACTCATCCGAACTCTTATGGCAATATACCATCTGAGCAAGTTTGAGAAAGATTGGATAAATATTGTGGCCTCTAGAGTATAAACACTAAAATTGTTGACGACGCACGACGGACGACGGACATTCAAGGATTGCAAAAGCTCACCCTGAGCTAGCTCAGGTGAGCTAAAAATGGTAAAAAGCATAAGTTACAATGCTTCTTTTAAAACTATATGCACTTTCATACATGTACCTATGGCTTAATAAGTAGACGGCTTTTTCTATGTGTTCTTGGGTTCACGCTTATACATGTATTCAATTTGATTGAAGTTGTGGGTTAATAACTTAGCCTTAGCACATGGCTTGGAGCTCTCGGCCAATCAGATGCCTCAAAAACCTGTGAATATATCGTTTATTTCAACAAACCACGGAATAACTAACAAACTGTTGACTTATTCCTCGCATCCGTCATCTCAAGGCAATTTGACGTCACAATTCTAAAAACAGCTGAGGTCAGAGGTGAACTGCACACGCTTCATGACGTTTTATTATGTACAGTGAGACCTAGACTTTAAAGACAATTACTAATGAATTGTGCTTACATATAGAGCTTCAATAAGCGTTATTTATGTTGGTGTTAAAGCATGCTTAATGTCTCAAACTTATCATTTGAAATAACCTTTCAATTTTAGTAAAATATTACAAACAAAATGACTTTTTCGTCTAAAACAGAAATCAGAAACGAATGGTTTTCTTGTTTTCCTCGAGCCCAAGCCAGTGCTAAATAGGTTAGACCATGGTTGCGCGCGAATAAACAACATAGTTCTCGGGGGCTATGCCCCCTCGAACTATGTCGTTTATTCGCTTGCAACCATGGTCTAACCTATACTTATTAGATATAGTACAGTAAAACCTCTCTATTACGACCACTAAAAAGAAGGATTATTGTCTGTGTAAGCGACAAGTGACAGCTTAAAGCAATGTGAAAGTGAAACAGAAAGCTCCTGTAGGAGCTTTCTGTTTCACTTTTACATTGCTTTAAGCAGACACCTGTCTTAAACAACTAATATTTGACACAATTTAGTGGTCGTAATTGAGAGGTTCTACTGTATTTGCAAAGTTTCACATACTTTCATTTACCAAGTACAATTTCATGTATTTAACGTTTATATCACGCGATTAAAGGAGATTGTTTAAAATGGAAAGTTCCTAGGATGGTAACCGATACGCACAATTTCATTGAGTAAAGATGCTTGATTTATCGTACTTCGTTAAAAGCCACTAGGTACCGCACGAACTAGTAGCATATGTCCTTCGTCGCTAAGATTTGAGTAGACCTCTGCTGCAATCTGACCAATCAAAAAGCTTGAGAACCATTTCAAACTGAGCTCAACGCTGAATAAGCACACGAGGTAGAATTTACTATAGGATTTATATTAATATGCTAATTACAAAATACTAGTATTATACATTGTCTATAATTCAATCTGTTCAGATGCAGTTTACGTTTTCAACAACATGCATTCAATACAAGATGCCCCCCCCCCCAAAAAAAACAACAACAAAAAAAAAACAAGATAATTCGCTCACCTGAGGACATTGTAATTTGTACCCAAGTTGACTGGGCAAGACAACATTTTAATATAACTATTAATGGAGTTATCTTCCAGACAAGAAAACATGACAAAAGAGAATGTTGTTGCCAAGCTCATGGCCCTTATCCAAGACACATCCTCTTATCAAGCTATTTCCATTACCCGTAAATGATATTTATTTCACTAGCGTCATAAGAACTGGAGTTATTTTCCTGACAATAAAATATGACAAAGGGGAAAAACAAAATATTGATGCCCTTGTGCATGGCATTTTCTCTCATCAGTTTCATTCCATACATAAAATTTCATTACAATAGCATCAGTAGAACTGGAGTTGTCTTCCTCACAAGAAAATATCACAAAGGGAAAAAACTCCAAAAAACAATGATGTCAGAGTTATGGCCTTTGCAAATGGCACTTCCTCTCATTTGGCTCTTTCCAAATAAGCAACTTCATTTTACCCATTACCCCATAGCCTGTTTCTAGTTTTGAAAATAGGTGGCCACCTTAAGCAGGTTGAAAGTAAAGCAGAATGCACCTTAAGGCACACTCTGCTTTACTTTCAAACTGCTTTAAGCTACCATCTACTAGGATATATAAACTTATTTCTTATCTTACATTTTCATGACTGTATAAAGTGGAATTATTTTCTTCAGTGGAGGAATAAATTAAAGGCCTAAAAATGCATATTAATGGGGTAATGGGTTAACAAACATCAGTTTTTATGGGGGAATGGGTTAAATTGGAGTTATCTCCTGGACAAGAAACGAGAGCATCGCAAACGGGTGCTGGACGCTTGACTTTCATATACTTGAGACGGCTACATTTTTCAAACTTAAAGAATGTGTATGGGTGTTAAATGCCCTATTGATCATAGAAGTTTGTAAGCAACAACAATTTAAAAATACTTGGACAGTCTACATTTTCCATTTAAATTAAGTAAACTTATTATAAGTCAAAAGAAGGACAATATCTTTGCCTGCTTTACCTGCCTTGTTGTAATGAGTTGCCGTTTTGAAACTAAACAAGTATCCAAATATATTGGAAGTTTGAAATTAATGACTTTCTACAGTTACTGAATAATTTCATATACAAATTCTTTGTCAAACAAGGGCAATAACTATGCATTGACAAATCCCATGGTTATCTGCTGTGTTGAAAGGGGATGCCCTTTTGAAACTGAACAAGTATTCAAAGTTTGAAGTTAATACCTATGGTAATTATTGAGAAATTTCAATTGACAAGTTTTATGTAAATACAAACAAGGGCAATAACAAGTATTCAAAGTTTCAAGTTAATATCTTTCAAAGTTATTTAGATATGTTAATTTATAACGTTTAAGTAAATAAAACAGGGGCAATAACTCTGGATACACAAACCTCAGGGTTACCTGTCTTGTTGTAATGAGTTGCCCTTTTGATACTGAATAACTATTCAAAGTTTTAAGTTAATATCTTTCATAGTTATTTAGATATGTTAATTTTTAATTTTTAAGTAAATAAAACAAGGGCAATTACTCTGAAATGACAAATCCCAGGGTTACCTGCCTTGTTGTAATGACTTTCCCTTCTGATACTGAACAACTATTCCAAGTTTCAAATGGATACCTTTGATAGTTATTGAGAAATCAACTCTTACAAAAACCTTAAGCAAAAAACTTAAACGATGCAGACGCTGACCGTCTGACGCAGACGCTGACACAGACTACAGGGTGATGACAATATTAGTTTATTGGCTACATAGTACATTGTCACACCCATCTACCAAATTAGATTATCACTACCCAGCGGGCAAGGGACTCAATCCCCAAGGGGGTTTACTCTGTATAACGGAAGGTCCCATTTAAACAATCTTAATAGAGGACCTGTAGATAATCGATTTTGCCAAATAAGCTCAGGTTCTCCTGATCTTTCATGTCCCAGGTCAAATTATCTGTAACTGTAAAAGTCATTCCACTAGCATCACATCTGTAAGTTGTAACGTCATTCTCCTGTATGAATGTTCCAGAGCTTGACTAAATAACTTTTCATTCAGCACTTTCCACATATATCAGACTTGAAAGATCTTTCCCCTGTATTGACTGTCGTATGCTTGATTAAGAATGAACTCCCAATAATTGTGCTAGTTTAAACAACTTTCCTGGTTAAAGTTTCCACATGTAAAGTCTCTCTACTGAATTATTTCTAATGTCCTTGGCTAAATGACATTTCTTACTTAGTAAAAGACGTTCAACATAATTATATATAACACTTGCAATGTTTTTCTATTATATATGAACTCCCATGTGATTGACTAAATGGCGTAAGAGAAATAAAACCTGTGCATACATATCAACCTTGTAAGGAACATTCCTGTATTAACCCATTACCCCATAGCCTGTTTATAGTATTGAAGATACATGACCACTAAAAGCAGGTTGAAAGTAAAGCAGAATGCGTCTTAATAGGGCGCATTCTGCTTTACTTTCAGCCTGCTATAAGCTAGAATATAAAAATATAAAACATATTTCTTAGAATACAAATTCATAGCTGTATAGATCTGATCTCTTTCCTTCAAAGAAAGAATAAATTAAAGGCGTAAAAAGGCAAATTTATAGGGTAAAGGGTTAACTCTCATGTGCCTGACTAAAATAACTGTTGGTCACACTTTCAAGGTTGCTCTCCTGTATGAACTCTCATGTGATTAACTAAACGACCTTTCCTACTAAAACACTTCCCACATATACCACACTTGTAACGTTTCTCCCCTGTATGAACTCTAGTGTGCCTGTCTAATCCCCCTTTTGAAGTAAACGACTTTTCACACTTATCACACTTGTAAGGTCGCTCTCCTGTATGAACTCTGATGTGCTTAACTAAAGTACCTTTCTCAGTAAAAGACAGCTCACACAGTTCGCACTTGTAAGGTCTCTCTCCTGTGTGAACTCTTATGTGCTTGACTAAAGTACTTTTCTCATTAAAAGACTTTCCACACATGTCACACTTGTTAGGTCTCTCACCTGTATGAACTCTCATGTGCATTACTAAATGACTTTTGTTCGTAAAAGACTGTTCGCACATATTACACTTGTGAGGTCTCTCTCCTGAATGAACTTTCATGTGCCTGATTAAATTACATTTCGCTGTAAAAGTCTGTTCACACATATCACACTTGTAAGGTCTCTCTCCTGTATGAACTCTCATGTGCTGTACCAAAGAACTTTTCTGAGTGAAATATCGTTCACACATCTCACACTTGTGAGGTCTCTCTCCAGTATGGGCTCTTATGTGTGTGTTTAAACTACTCTTCTTATTATATATCTTTTCACAAACATCACACTTGTAAGGTTTCTCGTCTTTATGTAGCCTATTGGGATCGACTGCTTTGTTCATTCTGACCAATGATTCTTCTTGTTCCTGCATTGACTGGTCTTCGTCCATTATTTCATCTTTAAATTAGAAATATTTAGTTTAAGTGTGGGTTATTTAGTTTGGCAATATGATTCTTTCTAAGTTAGCAGATAGGTTGGCATTAGTTATCTAGAGTGTTTAAACATGGATGTACACTGTACAGTGTGTCGCCATGATAGATTCCTGAATCCTTTAAGCGTTGTCAGAAGACAGTGTTCTTGGCAATTGTGATGATTGATAGTAAAGCTTGACATATAAAAATACTTTTTTTTAAGCTTAATTCAAAGTTTATGATCCCATATAATTAATAACGACTATGGGAATGAATTGATGGACCAATTTTCCATCTAGAAATGTTAATAGTAAAACGGTACCCTGGTCAGTTTTCACCTGCAGTTACGACGTAGAGAGTAATGATATAGCTACTATAAAGTTTTTATTTTTAAGCAGGTTGGTTTTGCTATACAAAGTCTTAACCTATAACCTATAGTGACTCCTTTTGTATAATTTATTACTGTACTTCACGGCTTGGCATAGTTTTTGTATTAAAACTGTAGGGTGGGCCGTTTTGACCCGGTGTCGTTTTGACTCAGGGGCTGTTTTGACTATGTAGGAGGGTGACTTCAAGGGGCCAATTTGCTTGCTCAGATAACTTGGACAAATGGCCCTTTAAACTTGGCCTTAGACCTAAGTTAGTAGATCGTCCGTTAACATTTTGTTTGTCTTTAGTTTTTTCGGAAAACTATCAAAATGATATTTAATTAATTAAACTTCACACAAATGAAATTTGCATCAAAATCTAAAGCTGGGAAGAGTTTGGTGTTTATTTGATTTGTTGTTACAGAGTTATCTGCCCTTGATGTACTTAAATATGCTAAACAAGGGCCATTATGGTCCTATATCGCTCACCTGGTACACCATGTTAAACTTGACTTTAAGTGAGATGGAGTATAACCACTGTATACACTGAAGATCTCAGTTTTATTGCAGATTATTTGCAGCATTTAGGAACATTTTTTCTTGTGGTTGGTGTTAATTTCACGGGTATAGTAATTTTTACATGTATATCATTTGATCGCTTAGTACATCACATTAAGAAAATGATGTATATACAAAGTAGCTCTTTCCAAATTTTTAATGAATTCCAAACATAATGTTTTAATTGATAATTACATGTATTGTTTAAAACAGGCTCCTTAATGTTACACCCAATCTGACAGTCACATTAATCCAATCAAAAGTTGTGTATGAGGTTCCTAAATTAATCTGATCATATCACTAAACAAGGGCCACTATGGCCCTGATATCGCTCACCTGAATATGTGACCCTCCTCCAGCGTTTTTGGGGGGACGTGTTCCCAATTGAAAACAAGGGCTTTTTTCCCAAAATGAGCATTTCATGGCATGATTTTTTTCCCAAAATGAACCTTTTACGACTCAATTATTTTCCAAAATCAAGTTTATTACGCCCATTTTAGGTCTTAAGACTCTTATTTTCCCAAATGGAGGGGTACCAACTAATTCCCAAAGTGGTGAAAAAACCACTATCCTCGCTCAACGGGCCCTACTGGGTGAGACCGTCATTTGGAGAAAAATGACATCAAAATTAATTGCAAAATCTGGTAGTGGTCTCTTGAATACATTTTTCAGTATCTGTTAAAATGCTGGTGAATAACTGAAAAACAGCAAAACACATTAATATCCAATCCTCAGTACTTCAAATTCATACAAAATGCAATAAACAGTACACTTTTTATCATTTCCCAGTATTCTAATCATAACTAACCATCGCCCTTAGCACCAATGTACAGCACACCCGCACACACCCCTCAGCGTGGATGTCTGAGAGGATTTTGCTGAGTAAACCAGTTGAAGTTGAAGTAACTGACCATAGTTTTTTTTTCACCATATTTCGATAACCTATGTGGCTCAAAATTTGGGTGTGGGTAAAATACTGACCGTTTTACTGACCAATTCAAGTTTTAGAAGGGTTATGGTCAAAGCGTACCATGGTCGAAGCGTACCGAGTCAAAGCGTACCATTTTTGGTCGAAGCGTACCACATATAGGATTATATAGGGGGAAAAATTATTAGTTATTAGGTGATAAATTATTGTTTTTCACACATAATATACCTTTTAGTATCGTAATTAGTGTATTTTACATACGCCTACATAGTTTTCATCCATAAACCACATATATGTGGGGATTTGGTAGTTATTAGCAAATCGATAATGTGCCTAAACAGTTGCTATACGTTGTCATAAGTTCTCACTCAAGTATCGAAAATATTGATATGAGTGTCAACAATTGTGTGGTGTGGATCCTAATCACATCCCATAGTGTCCTGATCCTGATCATAACTGCATGCAATAAACGTCAAAATTTAGTTCTCTATAGATACCGTTGTTCAATTCTGACATTAATGGCTTTGTAAATGCATGTTGCTAAGTTTCTAACTTGCTGACTGTTTTGATGAATTGATAAGAAATAATCAGATTTTCAAGAGCTGTTTCCAAGTTGTTTTTTCCACCTACCAGCCTATATTTTTAAAGCAGTCAAACAGTTTGGATTTTGAACAGACGTCAGTATGTGGTTACTTCTGATCTAGATCAAAACTTTTTGCGAATAATAATAACTTTAAACAATATGAATTAGATAACGGTTAAACAGACAAATGTAATCTTCACAGGTACACTGTTTGTTAATGGCAAGTTTTTTTTACCTTATCAGACGCGTGGCGCAAAAGTGTGCCGCACGCGAATGACAGGCGACTTATAACCGTAATTGTTTGATTGCAATTTGCATTAAAGGTGCTAATCTTCTGCTTTATTTTGTGGTTGTAAAGGTTAATCTCTTTATTACGAGGTACACTGGTCATTTAACAGCGTTGATCATTATCAGACACGTAACGCGGTGATCAGGATCCAAACGTTTTTCTGATGTTAACAAACATATAAATAGACTTTGAGAAATAAAAGTAATCATTATAGTAATCATTATAGATCGGTTTCCAACGGTTGAACCTGTATTAAATACAGTTATAATCTCACAGGTTTTATACCTGATCAGATGTCACGCTACGACAAGGATCCATATTTCGGATTTATTAGGATTTATTAAGAATCATTTAACACAGTAGAGGTCAGTAGATACATTCACATTGTGCGTCCCAAAGACAGTCGCGTAAAAACTAACTAACCCTTAACCTGTTTATTTTCTCTCCAAAAGGAGTTACCTGATCTGGGTCTACTCTGTTTGCAAATTGTATCCAGTTTTATCAATACAATAGGAAATCTGAATCACATAAAAAAAAATCAAGGTTTTAGATTCTATATGCAAACTCTTTAAGTCTTTTGTAATTGCTTGATGAATGATCATTTAAGTAAACATTGATAAGAATCCATCAATTAAAACAATCAATTTAAAATTTCAAAATTGAAATTTAAAAAAAAAAAAATTATTAGAAAGATAAATTACTGGTCAGTAAAACGGTCAGTCTCATTTCAGTATGAATAGTTGGATGATTGATAATATTGAAAAGGTCTGATTGATTCACAGTTTTTCAATTCTTTCAAGTACAGAACAATGTATATGGGAGAGGGGCGTATATTTTTCAACTTGTAATATGTCGGCTGAAAATTTGTACCCTTACTGAGAGAATAATTGGCAAAATTATCTGATTGGCCGGTGTTACGTGTTCTAGATAGCAGGACGAATCGTTTGAAGACGAATCGTCCCGTGTACGAGATACGATTCAAAACATGCCTCAAACCTGGATTCTGTAAACCCGATTTTTATGCTCAAATTGTAAAAGTCTCTCTCCTTGCCCAGCATGTTAATGCGGGATAGATTGAGTTGCAGAAGACAATTAATTACCATGATAAACACTTACCGTTGCACCGTGACAATCCGGAGGATAGCGCCATTTTGAATTTTTTGAAGGACTAGTCCATTGTGGGGTTTTTAAAAAAATATGTAGTAGAGTTGGGTCTCAGTTTATATGTTATTATATGCACTTTATGTTCGATATTTATGATAAATCAACTTCTTGTAAATTGGACTGATTTTTAAAAATATATCTTAAGTTCCGAGTGCCTCAAAATGCTCAACCTGAAAATGACTGATCCCGTTTTTCAAGGGAGATCAATCACACATACTACTTAATTGGATGATGGATTCGATTTACAAACGTGTATCAAAAACAGTTGAAGTTTGTTCTGAACCAATAACACAGGTATACATAATTGTTCAGTTCTCCGTTTTCAGGTTAGGCACAGTAGATATCCGAAAATAATTAAATATTGGTTACTTTAAAATTAAAAAGATAATCAAATGGGTCAACACGCCCCAAGTCAACACGTTACTTTGTCAAAACGGCTCATCCTTTGTTAGTCCACTCTGTGTATACTAGTTAGAGACAGCGAGCTAATTATTTGCTTCAGGCGCTGTCCTCACACACTGAGACGGTCACGGCACCTGTCACAAATGGGTTCATTGATGAGACTAACCCTTGGTATACGTCGTAGAATCCAAAAGGTTTTAACAGGTCGGATCAGAGACATACAGAGAGGGATTCCCAGGTACGGTGAATCTCGCTAACGAGATCGTTGAGCGAGAGTTGACCGGGTAAACGCGAGAACAGATGCTCAAGATAAGCGTCAGTGGATACGACGCAGCGCTCACCAAAAATCGATATCCAAGCGTCTGGACCGACCTCGATTACCTGGATGAATCGCATGTCAAGCGTCTAGGGAAATCATTTATCCGAGTGACAGACGATAGAGATTTCGGGTTGGATACAAAAAGTAATAACTGCCTATGATTTCCATATGCAATTAGTACAGTGATTTTTCATACCTTTATATGATTCCTCGACTACAGACAATTCTTCCACTTTATAGTCTTGAAAAGTACCATAAGAAATTGTGTTTTAATCTTAGTAGATCTAAATTGTAGATTAAAGCAGATTTTTTTTTTTGAATTCGGTTGCTTCTCAATATCGCATTTGGATCCAAACTGTTGCTGAACTCTTAGCACGGTCAGCTTTGATTCCGATCTGGGTTCTAACTGTTTGTCAGTCACTCTTATGAGTCAATGTTTCTTTCCAAAGAACTTTTCAATACATTAAAATATATCGTTTGGATCTTAATCAATCACAGAGTTTCTCAATATCTCATTTGGATCCAAACTGTTGCTGACCTTTAAGTACAGTCAGTTTGGATTCCGATCTGGGTCCTAACTGTAAATGCCAGTCTCTCGTATGGATCAAAGTTTCTTCAATGAGCTTTTCAATACATTAAAACCCTAGTTTGGATCTTTCAATCACAGAGTTTCTCAATATCTCAGTTGGATCCAAACTGTTGCTATACTTTTTGCACAGTCATTGACATGCCAAATGTGGATTATCAATTTATCATCTAGCATTTAGACTCGCAATGTCTGATTAAGATCCAAACTAGGGTTTTATTGTCTGCTGAACAAAGTATTTAATATTCTGATCTGGGTCAAAACTGGACACTCTAGATAACGTGACCCGAGTGTTCATTTATTGTATTAATGTCGTTTTTTATTAATCGTTTTATATCTTGAGCTAATATAAAGATCTATAAAAATCATAATCGAAACTGATTCAGAATATATTTCGGCAGGCAGCTTTGATCTAGATCTAATTTCATGCTGACATTCATCATCAACCACTAATCAATTAAGCTGCCACGCAAATTGTACACTATGAACCGGAAATGTTTAAACACAACCCCTTTTCTGCCTAAGACCCCCTCTGTGAAGAAGCTTGAGGCCTGCAGGGCATAAAGATCCATATTACGTAATCTAAGTAGCCGCACTTGTCAAACAGGGTTGTGATTTCAAACACAGGCTAGCTACTTAAATATGCCATTACACGCCATGAGCCTTTAACCCTTTACCCCATAGCCTGTTTATACTTCTGAAAAAATGTGACCACTTAAGACAGGTTGAAAGTACTTTCAGCCTGCTTTAAGCTTTTATCTGCTAAAATACAGAAAGTATTTCATATGATTTTTATTTGTGACAGTATAATATTGAAACTAATTTCTTCAGTATATGAAGGAATTAAGTAAAGGCGTTAAAAGGCGTATTTATGGGGGTTAAATCGATCTAAAGCCAAGATCTAAAAATAAAAAAAGAAGAAGATTAGACACTTCTAGCTCTTAGTGGTTTTGTATAGATCTAGATCTACGCTACGTGTACGCTGCTTAAAGTCAAGAGTCTACCATAAAACTCGAATTTAAATCTTAAATTAAAATTCATTTAGGCCTATCTAAAAGTTGTTTTAATTTTATTTTTTCGACAGAAATGACAAGTGTAAAGCTACACCTAGAAATTAAACGATAAAACTAGATCCAACTAAAATCGGTTTTGGACTAAAGTAAGATCGCTCTATCAGATCGGGATCTAGAGAATCGCGATGATTAAATTAAGAAAGAAAAACGATCTAGATCTATCCGTACAATATGTAGATCTAGTGATGTTTATTTATTTTTTTTCATTTAGAATTTCTGTAACGTTGAATTCTTAAACCGAGACGAACCAGGTAGAAAATGCTGATTTGTAAACGAGTTGGTAGATCTAAGCCAGTTCAATATTTAGGTCTAGATCAGCACAATATCGCTCTGATTATCAGATTATTTTTATCGTAGATCTAGATCTAATAATTATATATATATATAATCATCATACCCGATGATTAAATCAAGGTATTATGGATGTCGCCATAACAAACTTATGTATAGAATTTGGAAATAATTATCACTGCTTCTTTATTATTTTCCGCAGTTATTAAACACTACCACAGTTCTTAAAAGACGCGTCATTTTCGAGTTTTGACAGTTAGAAGTAAGAATAATAGATAGATAGATATTTTATTTCAACTTGTACATAGTACATCGTTATCAATATCATACAAAACATTAATACTACATATAGGTCACGTTTCTATCATTTCATATGCATACACAATCACACAAGAATTCATACAAATAGTTCACTACACTTGTATAGACAATTTACTAATTTAAATACACTGTTCAAGATGCGTAGTTTGAGATGACTCACGTAGTAGAGTTAACTAAACTATTTCTCCAGTTAAAAGCATATTTAATGTAAAGAGCAAGGTTGATCAGTTCCTGATTATTTTGGCTTTGAAGTAATTGGCAAAATTTTACAAAGCTTGGTCTTGCATAAAAATATGTTTTAATATATTTCTTACGGATGTCTTCGAAAGTTTTACAGATAAAAATAAAGTGATATTCGTCTTCAATATCACGACACTCACAAAAATTACAATATCTTTCATTTCTTGCAATTCTGTTTCTACCATACCTGCCAGTTTCAATCCTTAAGGAATGAGAAGATAATCTTAACTTAGCTACATAAAAACGAAGATTATTGGACAGAATATCCAGATAAGGTTCGAATCCAAAATTAATCTTAAAATTTCTATATGTTGTTAATAAACTGCTATTACTTGAGTTTTCATCCCAACCTTGTATAAAACCGTCCAATAACCTTTGCTTAAAGACTTTTGGGAACACTTTTGTATTAACACTCATTGGGTACAACCAAACATCGTAAAATCCATTAGTTTCTAGTAAAGACTTAACATTAGTCACCCAGTTAGTACAACCATTTCTGCAATCATTTAATAAAGAATTATATACAGTAGAAAGAATTACATTTTCAGTAGAAATAAGTTTCAGCCAATATTTAATAATTCTAGAATATCGAGTGATATACAACGGATATCGTCCCATTTCACCGTATATACTATACGTAGAAGTACTCTTCTTTAGGTGTAAAACATTTTTACAAAATTTCAGATGAATTCTTTCTATTTGTTTTGACTTAGTGTAGCCCCATATCTCACAACTATAGTTCAGAATAGAACTTACAAAGGAATCAAATAGCTGACACACAACACTGCACTTAAGATTTAATCCTTTTATATTAGCCATTAGCGCATTTAAGGCCCGTAATCCTTTCCCTGTGATAAATTCCTGATTTAAGGCAAAATTCCCGGTGTAATTAAACACTGTGCCCAGATAATTAAAATCATTAACTACTTCTAAAACATGTTCCCCATAATTCCATCTTTCACCCTCCCTTAAACCACCCCTTTTCCTAAAAACAACTATCTTCGTTTTGGAGCAATTAACCTCTAACCCCCATTCATCACAATACCCCTTTAACCTATCTAATTTCTGTTGCAAGTCGTCCGGAGAGCTCCCAAAGACGGCCATGTCGTCTGCAAAAAACAGCATCACCAACATAATGTCGTCAATCTGTATCCCAACATCATTTGGATCTTGAAGAGATAACTCTAGGTCTTCGAGAAAAAGAGCAAACATTATTGGCGAAATTATCTCCCCTTGCATCAGGCCAATATAATTATCATAGATCTCGGAATAATTGTTACCCATTCTTACACATGTTTTAACTTTCTCGTACATATCTTTTAAAACCCGTAATATTTTACCGTTAAGTCCAAGTTTAAATAATTTGTACCACAGAGAATTCCTATTTATACTATCGAACGCCCGCTTTAGATCAATGAATGCACAATACAATCTTTTATTTACCTTTATCGATTTTTGTACAATAGAGTGAAGAATGAAAGCTGCATCTACAGTAGACCGGCCTGATCTAAATCCAAACTGTGCATCTGATACTATATTGTTTTCTTCACACCATTTAGAAACTCTGTTGTTTAATACCCCAGTGAAAATTTTTGCAAAACAACTTATCAATGTAATCCCTCTATAATTTGAAGGGTTTTCTTTATCTCCCTTTTTATACAAAGGAACGAGTATACCCTGGGACCAGGAATCTGGGTAAAACCCAGAGCTAAAAATAGCATTAAACAAATCACATATATACGGCCCAAGAATGTCGATTGCTTCTATAAAGTATGAATTTAATAACATATCCCCACCGGCTGCTTTATCTTGCTTCAGTTTTTTTACAACCTGCGAAATTTCATCTAAAGTAATCTCATAATTCAGTTCCTCAAAATTACAATCAGAGCCATCAAAGTTATGGTTCGAGCAAAAGTTTTCCGCCTCATCGTTTACATCTGTAATATTACAACCCATCATGTTTTTAAAATAGTTATAAAAGTCGTCAACACTTATTTCATTGTTAACATTCCTCTTTTTTCGAAATAGTGACCAAAATTCTTTAGGTTTGGAATGTCGCATGCTTTCAATTCTTTTAATTTTCATATTTCTAAAGCTGTTACGTTTTCGAGAAATTAAATCTTTGTAAGCTTTCTTTTTCTCGCAAAATGTAACTCGGCATTCAGCCGACTTATTACTGTTATAATTGTTCAATGCATCGAGATACTCGTGTTTTGCCTGCTGACATTCCACATCAAACCATTCACAATTTCTCTTATAGCCATTTTCGACAATACGCACGTGCTTCGAAAAGAGAGGATTTGCAACAGAACTTATTGTTGTAACTATATCATCTAAACATTTATTCACAGATGAACGATTTGAACAGTCAATGTTGAAAACAGCTCGATTTAAGTCTGGTAGTTTCGCAATTAAACCACTACGAAAACTATTACACTGCAAACTATCCCATTTGTAGGTAGTAAATTCTCGTGTTTCACGCATATCTGGAGGTTTTGAACACAAAGAAAAGTATAAAGGTGCGTGATCAGACCACTGATTAAAACTACCAACCTTAAACATGCTAACATTTTCAAATTGAGACTCATGCAGTAATAAATAATCAATAATTGAAGAGCTTCTCGTGCAAACATAGGTGTAATTACCTATTTCATTATCCTCGCCAAGCCTACCGTTAGCTATGCGTAACGAACTAGATTTACAAAGATCAAGTATTTTCAATCCATGTGTATTACAAACTGAGTCCTGAGAGGCCCTCCCGAGGTACTGATCGGGAACGTACTCGTCAGGGTCAGTTTGTTCTAAAACTGTATCGCATACTATAAAATCGTTTCTTTTTCCAACCCTTCCATTAAAATCTCCAATAACATATGTGGATCCTAAGCTGTCAAAGTAAAATATATCGTCTTCAAGTAAACTAAATAAATCGACATTTTCAATATTATACATTGGTGAATCCTCACCCCAAATATAAACACCGCATACATATACATCATTTTCAAAATTGAAAAACTGTTTGTCAAGTTTTAGCCAAATGATAGTGTTTAAATGGTTTCTTATTACAGAAACTCCACTAGATAAATCTGAACAAAGTCCAATCATCACTTAACTGGGTACGACGTACACTCGTTAATTATTGTTTGGTAAATGCCGACTAAATAAAAGAAACAGTTTGCACGAAGGTGTAAATGAACCCATCTCTTTATTTTCGGCGCTCCAGTGGGTGGTCTCATTAAAATTAAAATTTGTAGCAGAATGCTTAGGCCACAACTTGAAATAAGTCCGAGCTACATTGAAAATGATTTCTTATCAAATTTTAAAAGCTCAAATTGAAGTTTTAAGCCTTTACGGCAGGGCGCCTGTTCAATCTTTTTATATCCAGCTACATCAGATGGTCTCATTAATATTCAATTTCTAGCAAAATGCATTGACACATGAACATGGAAATTAAACCAAAACTAAAACTAAGTCTGGGCTACGTGAAAAACAACTTTTTTGGTAATATTTGAAAGTGCAAACCAAAGTTTTAAGCGTAGCAAGGCTAAGTTTCATCTCTTTTTATTCGGCGCTCCAGTGGGTGGTCTCTTAAAAATTAAAAATTGTAACAGAATGCATCGACCTATGGACATGAAAATTAGGCAACAACTTGAAATAAGTCCAAGCTACATTGAAAACTCATTTTTATGAAATTTTAAAAGCTCAAACTGTAGTTTAAAGCCTTTACCGCAAGGCGCCTGTTTCATCTTTTTATATCCATCTTCAGCAGATGGTCTCATTAAAAGTGAAATTTGTAGCAGAATGCATTGACATATGAACATGAAAATTTAACCAACAATAAAACTAAGTCTGGGCTACGTAAAAAACAACTTTTTTTGTAATATTTGAAAGCGCAAACCAAAGTTTTAAGCGTAGCAAGGCTAAGTTTCATCTCTTTTTATTCGGCGCTCCAGTGGGTGGTCTCTTAAAAATTAAAAATTGTAACAGAATGCATCGACATATGGACATGAAAATTAGGCAACAACTTGAAATAAGTCCAAGCTACATTTAAAACTCATTTTTATGAAATTTTAAAAGCTCAAACTGTAGTTTAAAGCCTTTACGGCGAGGCGTCTGTTTCATCTTTTTATATCCATCTTCAGCAGATGGTCTCATTAAAAGTGAAATTTGTAGCAGAATGCATTGACATATGAACATGAAAATTTAACCAACAATAAAACTAAGCCTGGGCTACGTGAAAAACAACTTTTTTTGTAATATTTGAAAGTGCAAACCAATGTTTTAAGCGTAGCAAGGCTCAGTTTCATCTCTTTATATTCGGCACTCCTGTGGGTGGTCTTTTTAAAATTAAATTTTGTAGCAGAATGCATCGACATATGAACAAGAAAATAAGGCCACGACTTAACTTAGACTCAGCTACATGGAAATTTAATTCTTATTAACATTTGAAACCTGACTCTGAAGATCCAAGCATTTACGGCTAGCCATTTTGGCTTATACCGCTGGTACGCGAGTCGCCATTTTCCACATCATTTTTTTCTGCTCTCATTTATTCATCATTTTTTCACTTTAATGACGCAACACATTGTCAATTACATAAAATAATTATATAAAAGATTTCAGATAATCGTGAATGAAGAAAATGCCGCGTTCACGCCGTCGAGAAGCAAGTTTTTCATAAACAAGTTAAAAAAAAAAAAAAAAAAGCAACACCGAGTAGTCATCGATTTAACAGCAAAAACACGGGAAATAGCTTCTGTTTAATCCACAACTCATATTTATTGAGTTTAATATGAATACAATCACAAAATATCGTATTAAAACGTTATAAAGAGAAAATCTGAAACACAACTGATCACTATGCGGTTGTTTTTTCAATATGGCGGCGTAGTTAAATAAGCGCGAGTGAAGGCAAAAGTCACGTGACTGCCTCAAACTACGTCACTTCCTTTCAACGGACACCTGTTACAAAGAGAAAGAAGGAAAAATCCCGACCTGGGAATCCCTCTCTGTATGTCTCTGGTCGGATTAACCAGCTGCGTGTCTTAGAGGTAGAGCGTCTGCTTGCATTGCGGGAGGTTGTGGGTTCAATCCTCAGCCGGGGCAAACCAAAGACTTTAAAATTGGTAGTAATGCGGCTTCCCTCCTTGGCGCTCAGGATTTCGGGTTAGCATTACACTTTCGTCAGTGTCAGGACTGCATGCACAGTGACTGACCGGCTGAGAACAGTCCCAATGGTAGGGCTACATAACAAAATACAAATATTCGTAGTATTCTGATTTTGGTGAATACGTATCATATTCGCATGTTCAAGGACGGAAAATTCACCAGTATAATAAAGAAAACTTGAAAACAACTTAGAAAGGTGGAAACTGCACCTTACTATAATACTCTCAACTGTCTCCAGTACCATATTAGTCCAGAACAACAAGTATGATATAAGCTGGACCTATATATATCACAAAAACTTACTGCTTAAATGTAATTTTATTTTATAAGATTTAAAATTGAACAGGATACAAATCAGTTTTTAAGAGATTTTATAATAAAGAAACTATTGCATTCATATTCGTGAATAATTATTCGTATTCGTCACCCTATATTGTGATATGTATTCGTATTCGCTACATGGTGTATTCGTTAACGCCCTACCGGCCTACCCAGTGGTGCACCTAAAAAGTGCCCCAAATCAAATATCTAATAAAAAAAATTTATTTTGAGTCGGCAAGACATAAAACAGTGAACATAAGCTGCAAAGCTGTTTAACTGACTAACAAACAATTGTAAGCAATAAAACAAAGGTAAAACAGCTGCTAGGAGAAAGGACATACATGTATTAAAAGGATCACAGTGAATTTTTATTTTGGCTTTTAGAATAAAAGCTTCAGAGACTGATTGCTCAAAGCTATTAGCCTAAAGCAGGATGCTCCTTAAGGCTCATTCTGCTTTATCCCCAAATCAGCCCAAGTTGAGACCTGCTCAATATTTACCACTTAATAGTACTTAATGAATTACATATTTACTTAGATTCAGACAGAGCTCAAGACCTGTCATGATGCCGAATGAGAGGAGAGCAAAAAGTGCATACGTAGGGGCTCTCACTAAATTGCGCTGTAACATACACCCCCAGGATCAACCATATTAAGCCAAAGAACATATATATCAAAATTATCTACATCATACCAGAAATACAAATCAAAGTTTATACCGAGTTTGATTCTCAATGCTGGCTGGGAGTTAAACAGAAATTGAGAATGCGCCATAAGGCCCATGAAATTCTGTCATACTCCCACTTCCTATCAATATTAAAATTTAAGCTTAGTTACTGCGAAATTTAAACTAGGGGCTGTCTGAAAGAGAACCAGAAGACTCCTGAGGGAGCATTCTGGTCTCCCTTCGGCCCACCATCAGTGATTGCCTGTTGGAATGGTTAATGGGAGGTAACACATAAAACATGATACAATGTAAATTATTGTTATCTCCCTTGGATTATATGCTGCACTTTGAATTGTATCTAGTCTACATATTTTCTGCCTAGAAGATATATATTTAACATATAAGAGCTATATGTCACTTTGAGATGACTTTTCTGCTGGTATTGCACTAACCGGGAAAAGTTGAAAGACTAGTATGGTAAAGCAGAGTTTCTGATATAAATAACAATATTTAAATAAAGACACTGATGAAACATTAAATTAAAAAGGATTAGTGGGCTGGCCAGCAGCATAGTCAAGGCAGAGTTAGCACACATAAGCACACGTAAAATTTGGAGCGAAACCAAAAGCAAAACGAAGACTGTAGAAAGATGCTGATCTTGGCCCATCTAAGGACCTAAAAACTGCATTATAAATAAATTTTTAATAGGCTGAGAGCAAAAAGAAACACAAAAGTGTGATCGTTAAGAAGAAAGTAAAACACTTATCGCCTCAAATCAGATTTGGGGAGAACTGATCAGCACCTCTCTCACAATAAAATGAATAACAACGAATACATATAAACTTGCAGAATGAGGATACTATGTAGTATGTACACAGCTCATATATCAAATACCCGAAAGGGGAGTGTAGTAGTATATATATATAGAAGGAAAGAAAGAAAGGTTGGATTAGAAGGTATACTTAAATAAATGTACAGTCGGCTGAACCCCCATTTTTTTAGCTCACCTGGCACGAAGTGCCAAGGTGAGCTTTTAGGGTCGCTGGATGTCCGTTGTCCGTCGTCTGTCTGTCCGTCCACAATTGGTTTTGAACACTCTAGCGGCTACAAATTTCATCCGATCTTCATGAAACTTGATGACAATGTTTGAATGTCAATTAGGCCAATTTCGAATGTGGGTCATGTCGGGTCAAAAACTAGGTCACTAGGTCAAATCATAGAAAAACCTTGTGAACACTCTAGAGGCTACAAATCTCATTGTATCTTAATGAAACTTGGTCAGAATGTTTGCCTTATTGATATCTAGGTCAAGTTTGAATGTGGGGCATGTCCGGTCAAAAACTAGGTCACTAGGTCAAATCATAGAAAAACCTTGTGAACACTCTAGAGGCTACAAATCTCATTGGATCTTGATGAAACTTGGTCAGAATGTTTGTTTCATTGATATCTAGGTCATGTTTGAATGTGGGTCATGTCTGGTCAAAAACTAGGTCACTAGGTCAAATCATAGAAAAACCTTGTGAACACTCTTGAGGCTACAAATCACATTGGATCTTGATGAAACTTGGTCAGAATGTTTGTCTCATTGATATCTAGGTCAAGTTCGAATATGGGTCATGTCCGGTCAAAAACTAGGTCACTAGGTCAAATCTTAGAAAAACCTTGTTAACACTCTAGAGGCTACAAATCTCATTGGATCTTGGTAAAATTTGGTCAGAATGTTTGTCGCATTGATATCTAGGTCAAGTTTGAATATGGGTCATGTCCGGTCAAAAACTAGGTCACTAGGTCAAATCATTGGAAAATCTTGTTTACACTCTAGAGGTTGATTGTGGGTATACATGTCCAGTCATAATCTAGGTCACTATAGGTCAAGTTTGCCAATGTGTACCAGGTGAGCGATTTAGGGCCATAGTGGCCCTTGTTTATGCCTATTGACCTATTTAATCAAACTTAAACCAAAAACCTTAACCTTGGCTAAAACTTTTGCATTTTTGCACCTGGGCATTTTATATTTGGCATGTGTCTTCCTCGTGTCAAGACCTTTCCAACCATACAAACCTTTTTGACCTCTTGACCGTGGCATTTGACCTACTATTGTAAAAATCTTAAATGGCTAAAAAAAAAAGTTGCACCAGTAGGCACAGGGCTTTCATATTTTGTATGTATATTTCTTGTGTCAAGACCTTTCCAACCATACCAACGTCTTTGACCATGTGACCTTGACCTTTGACCTTTTTAATAAAACTTTAACCAAAAATCTTAAAATTGGCTATAACTTTTGCATTTTTGCACCTGGGCCGTTTATACTTGGCATGTGTCTTCCTCGTGTCAAGACCTTTCCAACTATACAAACCTTGTGACCTTGACATTACATTACAGAACATGATGCTGGGTGGGGGCATTTGTGTTTCACAAACACATTGCTTTTCATCTGATCATCTTCACTTTCTGAAAATGTTTGTTTTCATAAAATGGAGACCAAGTTCGATAACCAGCAGCACCAATTCATGCTAGGCCCTTTGGAGTTATGGCCTTTGAATTCCTCAAAATAGCGCTTTTATGGCGCTCCACGACAGTTTGCGCTCTCTAACTCATACAGTTTACATTTGATAGTCTGAATTCCCCTCCCTGTACCATAGGGGGCATTCCTGTAGCTGGGACATGCTCTTGTTTATTTGTTTATTTACGCCTCCATTTTTTTCAGAACACCCCCATGTTTTAAATTTATTTTTGTATGTGAATGGGTCAAACTAATGGTTTAATTTCATATATTTAGGAAAGAAACAAGCTTTAAAGGGACTCCCAACCGGATGGTGTACTTGTCAAAATAAAATAAAATACTCAAATAAAAGCAAATTTGTGGCAATTTATTTAGCTTCTGACATTAAAAAAATATGATCAGTCCAAAAAAGGGCTCAAGAATCGTCACCGAATCTTAGTTTTTTTTTAGATATTTTCCATCGTTTTTCTATAGCGTTAGCTAACGGTATAGTTGTTGTTGGTTGCTTCTCTACACCGGCTCAGACATAAACCCGAGCCAAATAAAGTACCATCAATCGCTACCAGTAAAGTACGTTAATTCGCTACTTAATATACAGAGAGCGCTGGTAGCCGAGGGGATAAAGGTGTTTCCTCATTTTTCATGTTTGTCTCAGCATGGAGGGTCACGGGTTCGAATCCCACTAGAGCTTCTTCTTCTTTCTTTTTTTTAAATGCATTTTTTAATAGAATTTATTATCCTAAAGTAAATCTTACCCATTTATATAAGCATTTGACATATATTTACAAATTACTATTTTTAATGCTAAATCTGGTTGCGAGCCCCTTTAAACCATAAATGTAATTTAAATTTTGGTACAAATGTATGTTTCATTTGATATAATTATGTGTGTCTGCATGCAATTAGTTCATTTTTTCGGATAATTTCAGCAGTTAAACTTGGTGTCCCAGTTTTTATGATTTTTATGGTAGTTGACATTAACACATGACATTGAATACTAGTGATGAGTAGTAAGCACCCCTGAATAGTCTAAAAAAGATGACTTAATTGGAAACTCTTTGAAATTCCTTTATAGGGGTCATTGAGTTAACCCATTACCCCATAGCCTGTTTCTAATTTTGAAGATAGGTGACCACTTAAAGACTTTTCCTGAGTCCATTGATGGACTATCCCCCCCATTGTCTCGATAGGTGTGAACTTAACTTCCAAAGCATGCAGCACATGCTATTATCCTATACCAATCTTAATTTACCTGATGAGGCCCAGATTATACTCATGCTCTATTGATTTTCAATGGTTATTTCTAACCAAACTATCAAATATAAAGGTCGGGTCTCACATGTGAATCTTCAATGATTCTTTGCTACCGACATGTCCATAAGACCCATGCTTTTTGCAAGGAAATTGTCTGGCAAGGCGTTATGATCGATTAAAGAAACTATTTCTTATGATTCTTATTTGTAACAGTATAAATTGAAACTATTTTCTTCAGCGGATGAATAAATCAAAGGCATAAAAAGGCGTATTTATGGGGTAATGGGTTAACTGGAAACTATTTGAAATTCCTGTATAGGGGTCAATGAGTTAATCCTTTACCTGATAGCCTATTTATAGTATTGAAGATAGGGGACTATTTAAAGCAGGTTCTGCTTTACTTTCAGCCTGCTTTAAGCTTCCATGTGCTAGAATATAGAAAATATTCCCCATAATATATATTCATGACTGATTAAATTGGAACTATTTTCTTCAGCGGAGGAGTAAAATCATATTCGCTAAAAGGCGCTTCTATGGGGGAAAGGGTTAAGACTGTTGTAATTTTCCTTTTCTAATCCATAGAACTCCAAACAAGATGTTGAAGACCTGATTACAGAGACTGTTCCACTGAAGAGAAGAAAAGAAGAGGTTGAGACACTGTCCCATAAAGCACAGGTTCTAGACTCAGTGAAACAGAAATGGAAACGTCCAGGCAAAAAGAAAGTCAGAAATATAATCTCCAGCAAAGATAAAAAACAACTGAAAATATTTGATATTAAAACAGATGGGCACAGGTATGAACAGTATGTTTTCATAATTATTCAGTGCATAATTCCAGATATTTGATAAAATGCTAATAGAATATTCTCAGAGACAAATTTTAGCTTACCTGGCACAAAGTGCCAAGGTGAGCTATTATGATCGCTGTATGTCCTTTGTCTGCCTGTCCACAATTAGTTCGTTAACACTCTAGTCGCTACAAATTTCATTTGATCTTCATGAAACTTGAGGACAATGTTTGTCTTGAAGAAACCTAGGTCAAGTTTGAATATAATGGTCATGTCTGGTCAAAAACTAGGCCACAACGAAGGTAAAATCTTAGAAAAACTTTGTTAACACTCAAGAGGCTACAAATCTCTTTGGATCTTAATGAAAATTGGTCAAAATCTTTGATATATAGGATAAGTTTGAATGTTGGTCATGTGCGGTCACAAACTAGGTCACTAGGTCAAAATAATCATAGGAAAAGCATGTCAACCCAATATAGACTACAAATCTTATTTGATCTTAATGTAACTTTGTCAAAATGAATGCCTATATGATATATAGGTCAAGGTAGAAAGTAGGTTATGTCCAGTCAAAAACTAGGTCACTAGGTCAAATCATAGAAAAAGTTGTAAGACTCTAGAGACTACAAATCTCAATGGATCTTGCTATGATGAAACCTGGTCAGAATGTTTGCTTCATTGATATCTAGGTCAAGGATGAATGTGGATCACGTTGATTCAAACACTAGGTCAAATCATAGTGAAACTTTGATAACACTCTAGAGGCATCCAATTACAATACTTCCAATTTATACAGTTATTCATATGTATCATAAGAAATATTTTCTATATTCTATAAGATGATAGCTTAAAGCAGGTTGAAAGTAAAGCAGAGTGCACCCTCAGACGCATTCTGCTTTACTTTCAACCTGCTTTAACTAGGTAGTCACCTATTTTCAAAACTAGAAACAATGTCCACTTAATTAAATGGACATTGGCAAACAGACCACTTTTAGGCTGAATCTCATCAGGTTCTGCAATGATATAGAGGATAACTGTTTTTTTCAGTGTAAGATCGAAATTTAATCCATTGAGTGAACATCAGACGTTATATTTTCACGAGTGGCGAAAATATAACAGTCTGATGTTCACGAAATGGATTAAATTCGATCTTACACTGAAAAAACACAGTTATTCTATTTATTTATGCTTTTAAGCCACTTTTTAAACGAAATTGTTTAAAAATTGAAAGCGAACGTACATTATTTATCCCGTGTTGAGCCCCACGTTTTATGTCGAACACATGCGCGTGACTGTTGGCGGTATAATGACGTCATCCGAATGACTTCGTTGCTCCCGAGTTTGGATTCGTGCTCTTCCGGTGAGTAGTTCGCGACAAATCGGACTGCCGGAATTTAACGATAAGACACGATTGACTACGATTCTTGGGGAGCCCTACGGGGAAAATTCATAATAAAAGCGATTGGTGATAATCCACTGCAGTGGATTACCAAGTGATCATCCACTGCTATATCGTGGTAATCCACCGAAAAGCATAAATAAATTGCTATATCATACAATATATGAAATATTTTTCTGTATACGGATAAACACTACAGTACGTGTCTTTAGATCATCGTTGTACAATTATATATACAACGCTATCTTCCAGCAAGTATACAGAGTGAGTTTATTACAATATTTAGGCACAACTGGGTTATTGTATCAAGAGTTGTGTTCATTTTCTGTTTGTAGGTTTGAGGACTACATACCTCTGCACAGACTGTGGCAGGCCTATATGAGGGACACAATTAACATAGCCAGGTAATCAGTACCATAGCATGATGAGTCCACCATAGAATGATAATAATTAACTTAGTACTGTGCTCCCTCCCTGTAACGGCCCTCCCAACAACGATTTCCTCCTTACAACGATGCTTATCACTGTTCCCTAAACAAAACATTTATGTCTAACACTGTCACTTGACACAAGAAATATACATTTTGATGAATATAATGACAAGTGACAAACAGCTTGAATCTAGATCAGACACCGCGTAACGCGGCGTCTGATCTGGATTCAAGCTGTTTGCCACCCTTCATTTGTTTCTTCTATCAAAATGTCCAATATGTGACTTTGGGAAAAACAGCAGAAGACAATTTTAAGCAAATGATATTGCTGCAGTGCAAGGGTAAGACATAATTGTATCGTTTTGGAAACAGATGCAAGGGTCGTTGTAAGGAGGGAGTCATTATTCATAGGGAGGGCGCATTGTATAGCATAATGTGTCAACCATAGAATGGAAACTTAGTACACTAGAGTGTGAAAGTTATTGTAAGCAGAAGCTCTGTGCGTCAAGCATGTTTGAATGTAATTGTAGTTACAGTGGAGCTGGAGAGAGTTTTCTTCTCGTTTAACCCATTACTCCATAGATACTGATTTTTGCGCTTTTAGTTTGTTCCTCCATGGAAGAAAATAGTTCCCATTTATACCATCGTGAATATCTATCATGAGAAATATTTTCAATGGTCTAGAATATTAAAGCTTAAAGCACATTCTGCTTTACTTTCAAGCTACTTTATGTTGTCACCTGTCTTCAAAATTAGAAGCAGCAATGGACTAAAGGGTTAAATGCAAACACAGTGCAATAAAATGAAAAAAATAGCAAGCTTTTCAGAATGTTTGCAATTTATTAGAATTTGTAAACAGTATATAAAGCCTGATCAGACACAGGGTAACTCGACTCTGATCCGAGTCCAACCATTTAGCAAGGAACATAATGTTTTTAGCACAAACACACCTATTTGTGAAATTCTACTTTAATCCATTATCCCATAGATACACCATTTTACACCTTTAATTTGTTCCTTCACTGAAGAAAATTGTTCCACTTTAGATATAGTCATGAATATGAACCATTAAAATATTTTCTTTATGGTAGCAGATGGTAGCTTAAAGCAGGCTGAAAGTAAAGCAGAATGCACCTTAACAATTACTTGCTTTCGAGTAGCATGTTAGAAAGGTATTTTCCATAATTTAGTTATACCATCTGTCTAACATGAATCTGCACCATTTTCAGGGGAAAATTGACCTGATTTTATTAAAATTTGTAATGTTTTATATAAATGACTATTCTATGGGAGAAAAGTTAACCTTAATCCATTACCCCATAGCCCACTTCTAGTTTTGAAGACCGGTGACCACTTAAAGCAGGTTGAAAGTAAAGTAGAATGTGCCTTAAGGCACATTCTGCTTTACTTTAAGCCCGCTTTAAGCTACCATCTGCTAGAATATAGAAAACATTTCTTACATGATATATATTTATGGCTGTATAAATTTGAACTATTATCTTCAGTGGAAGAATAAATTATAAGCGTAGAAAAGCGTATTTATGGGGTAATGGGTTAAATACATCACTATAATTACATTTTTATGTCATATTTTATACAGGCTGAAGTCTGGTGGTTTAAATAAGAAGGACATGGTGTACGAGCGACTGTTGAAGGCGGACTATCATGGCTGTATGATCGTTGTCAAGAAGACCAAGTGTCCCTCCCTACTGGGTCTCGCAGGCATTGTACTCATGGAAACAAGAAACACTTTCAAAATAATCACCAAGACAAACAAGGTTAAATGTAAGTAAAAAAAAATGATGAAAATATTTAACCTTTACCCCATAGCTTGTTTATAGTTTTGAAGATGGTTGACCACTGAAAGCAGGTTGAAAGTAAAATAGAATGCGCCTTAAGGCGCATTCTGCTTTACTTTCAACCTACTTTAAGCTATTTTCTGCTAGGATAAAGATAAAAAATTATTATGGTTCATATTCATAACTGTATAAAGTGGAACTATTCCCATCAGTAGAGGAAGTAATTCTATTGTCATCTTTCATTGATTGCGACTATGGGTTAGCCCCTTGAGAGGTTGAAGAGGAGTATAGTCACCTGTGGCTGTAGAGACCGATCCTTGATACACATGCTCTGCTGCAGTAGTGACTGGCTTTTCTCCTGATTCTATTCTGACTGTTCAAATGTGGTATAGCAAGTTTTCTTCAGACCTACAGATACTTGCTGCTTCCAGAGATTTCTGCTTTGACAATAGCTTCCCATGATTCAGACTGAATATTTCAAGCCGTCATGTCCCTTATGCACCCAAATGAAATGAAGCTGTGGACGATCTCTATTTCTTGCGCCAGTGGCCATTCCTCTGTGGGGATGCGGCCATCTTCCATTTTGTGTATTGCCGCAGAAGTTTGAAAATGAATTTTAGACAAGTTTTTGAGAAGATTTTGTTTTGGTTAAATTATTCTGTCATGTTTAAATTAAAGGATAACAAAGAATATTTATGGAGTAATAGGTTAAAACTAAAGAACCTAAACCCTAAAGCAAGATGAAAATAAGCAGCAAGCTCCTACAAGCAAGCTCCTGTAGGAGCTTTATGTTTTAACTCTTATCTTGCTTTAGCCCATATTGCCCCATAAATACACCTGTTTATAACTTTAATTTATTCCTCCGCTGAAGAAAATAGTTCTAATTTGTGAAGTCCTGGATATGTATCACAAGATTTAATTTCTATATATTTCTATATTCTAAAGGATGATAGCTTGAAGCTTTACTTTCAACCTGCTTTAAGTGGTCATATGTCTTCAAAACTGGAACAGGCTATGGAAATCGGAAACAGGCTATTGTGATATTTGAGTTTGCATGTGATTTTGGGGTTTTGAGCAAGGGGCAAAATCAAGCCCTGCAAATGTTTTTCTTTGCAGAATCAATTTGTTTGGAGTTATCTTTCTTTAGTCTACTTGATTCGTACAGTGGAGAAGAAGTAATTCTTTCCCAATAAACATATTTTGGCTAAAACTAATATTTCAATGTAAACAGTTTAAAGCAAGAACAGACGCCGGGTAACCCGGCGTTTGATCAGGCTTCAAACTGTTTGCCACTTAGATTAGAATAGATACAGGTAGTAAGAAATTTCATAAAGTATTTTAAACACTTCATACATTGAATTGTATGTCTTCTTGTTACTCATCAGTTATATTTTTATTTCAGGTGTTCCAAAGACAAACTGTATTTTTGCATTTGAGCTGGATGGTTTGTTATTCAGTATCTATGGCAACCAGTTCATGGTAAGGACAAGTGAGAGGGTGAAGCGACCCTTTAAAATGAAAAGTACCATTGACATTACCTGAGGCTAGATTGAGAGTGTTGACAGGAGACAGAAGACCACTGAAGATTACTCTTCTTCAAGAACAGTAATAAGTCTAAGAATTTGGACAGCTAGACCTGAACAAACAGGGTAGACTATGATCAGACTGCTCCGGAGGGAACATACCAGTAATAGTGGCTAAGTCAAATTTTAACTTTGAAATACTGGAAAATTTGAGTTATGATAAGCCTTTCATTGTCAAATTTATCATGAAGTTTCTACCCCTTCACTGCCATATTGTCGTCTACTTCAATATTGTTGTCTTCAGTATTGTTTCAAAGTTAGATGACTCAGTCATGAAGTAATTTCGAAACGAGTGACAAACAGTTTAGATTCTGATCAGATGCCATGTTATGCTGCATCTTATCAGTATCTAAACTGTTTCCAAAGTTGGTGTCAGTGACAGTGAAAGTGTTAAGTAAGATCACATAAGTTAATCCTTGAAAGAAAGTGTAAAATTGATAGGATAATTAATTGCAGAAGATTGAGAAACATACATGCCATGCCTGAAGAAAAACAGATAACAAAAGTATGGCATTATAATCAGTGTAGTCTAGCATCAGATACACAACATCTAGTCAAGATCTACACTATTTGAAATTGACAGTCAAGCATCTACAGCTTTTGTTTGCCAGGATTATATACAGTAAAACACTTCTTAACCGGATGCTCTTCAGAAAAGAAGGAAGACCACCAACTATAGGTGACTGCTCAATGCAGGATAAAGTAAGACAGATTGCTTCTAAAGGGAACTTTCTGTCCTACTATCCTGCATTAATAAGCTGCTATCTGTTAACAACTGGTTTAACACATTCAAACCTAGCAACAAGTAATCTTGTCATTTACAAACAGTGTACCTGTGAGGATTACACTTGTCCTATATGCAAACAGTGTAGACCCTGATCAGAGGGCTCCTTAAGGAGCCCTCTGATCAGGGTCTACACTGTTTGTCATTTTAAAATATATTGTTAAAATCAACTTTAAATAGCCAAAATGGACTACACTTATTTTGAAATTGGAATTGTTTATTAAACATTTCAGGGGTGAATGGGTTAAGGACCAAACTTGTCATTTGTTGAGGTGTCTGGTTCTGAGAGGTTTCAGTGTTCTGTATTTCATAGAGTAGACATTGATCAGGCATCAAGCTTGAGAAGACCACTTGGCTTGGTCTACATTTTTGTGCAATGCAATAAGTTTGTTTTTCTCATGGGGTGGTTTATATATAATATACTCATGAAATGTACAGTTTAACCTCTCTATTGTGACTAATAAATTGTGTTAATTATCAGGTATTTACAATAGGTCACTGCTTAAAGCAAGGTAACAGTAAAACAGAAAGCTCCTTTACGAGCTTTCTGTTTTACTGTCACCTTGCTTTAAGCTGTCACATGTATTTGATACAATCAACTAGCCTTCGTTTCTGATCAGTGGTCGTAATGGAGGGGTATTACTGTATGTGAGGAAAATGAGGTGGAATTTTGTTTTTAAAAAACTGCCTGAAAGGAACGTTGTTACTTCTTGTACATCATTATATAAAAAAGTGAAATACAGTGTTTGTTGTTGTTTTTTAATCCGTCATATTCTAAGTTAATGTTTAAAAACCATTCCAAATTTTCCAAATGGACTTTTCCTCTTTCGAAACATGTCCAGTTTGTTTTGAACTTTAGGCCTAATCTCAGAAAACCAAATGTAAAACAAACAGAGTCTACATTGTTTGTCTATGTCCCATATATTGAATCGTTTGCACAAATGGGCTAATCCTTTACTACTTAGCCTTTTTAGCTCACCAGAGCACCAAATGCTCAAGGTGAGCTATTGGATACCGCTCTGTCCGGCGTCTGTTGTCCGTCCGTCCGTCAACAATTGCAAACGACTTCTTCTCGGCAACCAGTAGCTCCAGTGTAACCAAACTTCATCAAAAGCATCAGTAGGGTAGAGTAATGAAAAGTTGTTAAAAAAGTGGGTGGGGCAAACGGTCTAGTTGCCATGGCAACCGTGCACAAAATCTAGAAAAATCTTCCTCTCCGAAACTACTGGTCAGATTTCAATTTGGTTTTCACCAGGATTTTGCTCAATAAATAGACTTTAAAACTTGTTCAAAGAATTTTGATCCGTCAAAAAACATGGCTGCCAGAGGGCGTGGTTATTTTCGTTTTTCGGAAATATTGAATTGAAAGTTAAAAACCTTCTAGAAGTCATATTTTTTGCTATATCTTAATGAGACTTTGTCAGTTTTATGTCCTTGATAAAATGTAGGTCATACTTGAATGTAGGCCATGTCAGGCCATAAAGTAGGTCAAATTGAAAAGAAAAGATTTTTGCCATTCCAGAGGCCATATTTTTAGCACAATCTTCTTGAAACTTGCTTAGAATGATTATCTTGACAAAAGCTAGGCACTGTGTGAATATGGGTTACATAAGATTAAAAAGTAGGCCAGTAGGTGAAAACATAGAAACAGCTTCTAAACACTCTATGAGTAATATTTAGCCATAATTTCACACAACTTGCTCTGAATGATTACATTGACAAAATCTAGGCAATGTACTAATATAGATTACTTTGGGTCAAAAAGTGGGTCAGTAGGTCAAATCATAGGAAAAGCTTCAAAGTACTCTAGGGCCGACATATTTTGCCCTAATTTCATGAAACTAGCTCAGAATAATAACCATGGCAAAATATAGGTAAGTTGAATAAAAAGTAGTTCATTAAAAAAAAGGCTTCTGAACACTTAATGGGCCATATTTTTAGCCCCAAATTCATGAAACTTGCTCAAAATAATCACCTAGACAAATTCTAGGCAATGCAAAAGTAGGTCATTAATTCATATCATAGGAAATGCTTCTGAACCCTCTAGTGCATATGGGGTACACACATCACATTATCCTGACACATTTGCTTCATCTGACATTAGACACGAGAGTATTAATCACCTTTAGTGATAAAGTCTATTTTAATCTTTGAACTTTGTACTCTGGTGAGCGCGTTAAAGCCCATCGGGCTCTTGTTCTGGTATTAGAAATACCTGTAGGGGACCACAGATTTAAAGTAAAGCAGAAGATGATTGACCGTCTCTCTATTTATATACTTTTGTTACAATTTGTTTGAAAATCAATGGTGTCGGGTCTCTGTGGTTTAAAGCAGCTTGGAAGTAAAACAGAACATAGTTAACCATGTTTAAGCAGGTTTAAGATAAAGGGAAAACTCGTTGAAATAAATCCCCTAAAATAATCAAATGGCCGATAAATACAAGCGTGACTGCAGGAGTGGTGTCACCAAGACACACAAGTTTACTGAACAAATATGTTAGAAGTTCAAATCTGAGCAAACTCAAATAAAAGTTCAAATACAAGTTGATCAACCCCAAAGAATAATAATGAATGTATAACCTGTAGGTCACTGACAGAGTACAGTAAAACCTCTCTATCACGACTAGACCACTTTTTATTGTAACAATTATTAGGTGTTTACGACAGGTGGCTGCTTAAAGCAAGGTGACAGTAAAACAGAAAGCTCCCAATGGCTGTCACAGTGTCCTGCCTCTTTTACAAACAATTAGCCTTCGTTTTAGTGATCGTGATAGAGAGGTTTACTGTATGTATATGATAATGACACCTCTGCTACAAAGAGCGGCCTAACCCTTTCCCGCATAGCTTGTTTTCTGTTTTGAAGCCAGGTAGTTGCTTAAAGCAGACTGAATGTAAAGCAGAATTCCCCCTTAGGCACATTATGCTTAATTTTCAGTCTGCTTTAAGCTACCATCTGCTAGGAAAAAATGTTTCTTATGGTGTTTATTCATGTTTGTTTAAAGCGGAACTATTTGCTTCAGTGGAGGAATTAAATTAAAAGCCTATAAATGCGTATTTATGAAGTTAAAGGTAAATATACTAATTTGCAAACAATCTTGACCCAGATAGGTTGGCGAGTAACTCGACATCTGATCAGGATCCATACTGTTTGATTTTATTCAATATGTTCCATCATTTAAATATTCACAGTGATTTAATAAAGTGCAGACGACAGTTTTAAGGTGGTTCGACAGCGGGCGGTCCGCATCTCGAATTCCGGAAATGCTGATGACTTTCACCTGATCTTTGCGGCACGTGCTTATACAGTAGTAGAAAATTTAGATAAAGAAAAGTTTGATCTGCTTCAGTGTCTATTCTGTTAGCTCAGTTGGTACGGCGATTGACTTGCAATCCAGAGGTTCTAGGTTCGATTCCCACTCGCTTCAAAACATTATTTTTAACAAATTGTCCGATTTTAGTAACTAGTCAATTCATAATGCAGTGATCAAAGGACAGGCTATGTTTAGTCTAGTAATAATGAATAATATCAGATGCGAGTATAGTCAAGTGACAGCTAAGTTTGTGAGGATTTATAGCCTATATAACAGATGGCAGCTTAACACAGGACAAAAGTAATGCTAAAAGATAGATCCTAAAGGAGCTTTTATGCATTACTTTTGTTATGCATTAAGCATTCTTTAAAGATCTACAGGCTACCGTATTCAATGGTCCCTTATTACAGGTTTGACTTATGGTATTATTTAGAGCTGACGGCATTTTAAAGTTGAACTCAAGGGAGGTTACTCGTTTTGTGTTTACATTTTGTCAGAATTTCAGGAAATCATGTATAAAATGTAAATTCCACTGTAGATTTTCATTAAATTTTTGTGACAAGTAGAATTAAGTTATATCTATCTAATAAGAGTAAAATTAGTGTATGTTAAACAGCTAGATATTTTGTAATTTGAGATTTTCAGAATTTGACTTTTTTAAAATATTAATATTTCCAGAAAATATGTCATGAAATACTTTTGTTTGCCCAATATCTTATAGTCTATGTACAGTTTACTTGAATGTACAGAAATTATTGAGTTATATCATTCTATAAAGAAAATATTCCTGTTTATTAAAAAAGGAGCTTTTCTCGACAAAAAGTCCTGTCAGAAACAAACGGCACTGTAACTTTTTTTTATTTAAACGATTTTGCACTCTCCATATGGTATATTTCAATTTAATCAAGGTTTCAAAGAATTCTGACACAGAATAAGCTGACCCGCGAACCACCTTACAGCAGATTGTATTTATAGTATGTGAACGACTGATTCTTTCTGCAAACATACACCAAAGGTCGTTGAGCCTTACACTGTCCGTACATGTACACTTTCAACACCGGCGAAAAACATTATTATTTCCATTTAATCCATTTAACTACTTAGATACGTATTTTACGCATTTTATTTACTCATCCACTGCAGAAAATAGTTCCACTTACTTATTATGCGTTCATAAATATGCAACATAAAAAATAAATTCTATATCCTACTCGATGATACATGTAGCTGAAAAGAAGGCGCATTCTGCTTTACTTTCAACCTGCTTGAAGCGGTCCAATGTCTTCAAAACAAGACACGTGTGAATTAAACAAAACGCAATCGCAAAGTAATAACATGTAGAAAACGACAATGTTTTAAATATGTAGACCAATCATTTTAAACTGAGTGGCAAACTTACGAAAGACTGATTAGACACCGAGATACCCTGAGTCTGATCTGACCCTTCACTGTTTGCAATGGGCTTCATATTTTAGACTACAAGATGAGCGACGAAATCGAACCAAATAACTTCAATGAACCTCTCTATAACGACACTAATCGAAAACTGATTAATTGTATAAAAGACATGTGGCAGCTTAAAGCAAGGTGACAGTAAAACATAAATCTCCTAAAGGAGCTTTCTGTTTTACTGTCACCTTGCTTTAACCCATTACCCCATAACTACGCCGTTTTACGACTTTAATTTATTCCTCCAATGAAGAAAATAGTTCCACTTGATTTTGTATTGAGGCGCTTTCGGCTGGTAAAGCAGCCAACTGTCGTAAATACAATTTAGTGGTAGTGATTTAGAGATTTCTTTTGTATAATCTCTATCGATAATCGATAATCCTGTGAACCGATATTTGATTCATAATCTAGGTCATTGGATTTCTGCTACAATGAAGAAGACGTTATTCTTTTCCAAAGTAATGCGTGTACATTAAAACAATTAGCCTACATTACTTGTATATCTATGGCAAACAGTTTGGGGTCATATCTGAAGCTGTGTTATCCGGCATATGACCATCAAAGTAAAATAAAGTACATGTATTTTCCAAAAGATGACATTTTCTACATTTTATTTGCTTTGAATTTGTGTTTTAATTTCGCATAAACAGGAAATAATAAGTAGTCTGCTTTAACATATTCAACCCTATACTAGCAAAGAGTATACTTGTCATTAACCAACAGTGCTACTGTACATACTTACGAAGAGTATACTTATGCAAATAAACTTTAATAGAGTTATCTGCCCTTGATGGCTGAGAATGCCATACAACTACAGTTACGACTTGATCTTGATTTTATCAATGCACACAATGTACAAGTTCTTAATTTTGAGTTAAATCAGATCAATGTGTTCAGAGTTACCTGTCCTTGGTGTACTCATCTATACTAGAATGTATCATATTTTTTCAGTTGAGCTAAATTTGAAATTGATTTTTATTGACTAAACTGAAAATTTGACTCTCACTTTCGTTTTTCGGAATTACGTCAAAATGATGACATGATGTCATTATGATGTAATGTTTAAAATACCCCACCCTCAAGCTACAAACGTTTTTTTTTCAGTCTTTCTTTACAAGTGTCACTGTTGTTACAGTGATCCCTCTCTACAACGACACTCAATGGAAGACACATATTGTGTGTGTTGTTCGGAGGGAGTCGTTATAGGGAGGGAACGGTTAAGCATTGGCTTACATTGGCAAACAGCTTGAATCCAGATCAGACGCCGCGTAACGCGGCGTCTGATCTTGATTCAAGCTCTTTGTCACGCGTCATTATACTTATTCTATCAAAATGTCCACTTATATGTAAAATAGCAGACGATCATTTTAAGCAGACGATTTTGCAGCAGTAACAGCGCTAGACATAATTGTTCTGTTTAAGGAACTGTGACAAGGGTCGTTGTAAGGAGGGATTCGTTGTTGGGATGGCCGTTGTAGAGAGAGAGCGCTGTACTACGTATGGGAAGGGTCGAATCTAATGTTGTGAGAACTTGTGACCCGACCCCATGGAAATAAAATATGTTTAAACTAAACTAAACTACTACGTAGTCTTTATGTGCGCTTGCTCCGAAGAAATATTTACAATGATATATAATATAGACTTCTAGTAATTGAACACTTGGAACTGGTTCGTTTAGTCATGACATTCCAAGTTTGTTAAACTTAACGGTTTTTACAGTCGGCGTAGTAATACAGTATTTTGGTGATTCATAAATTAGTATATTATATGCACAGTGTACCGTGCGATATTTAGTGCACTTTATATTTTGCACGTTTATGTGATAATATATCGGCTTCCATAAATTGACATAAAAAATCCTAAGATTTCCAAAATTGAATTTTTCAAGTTCGATTTTACGAATCGTACCATTACCCCATCGCCTGTGTCTAGTTTTGTTGACACGTTGCTGCTTAAAGCAGGCTGGAAGTAAAGCAGAATGCGCCTTAAGGCGCATTCTGCTTTACTTTCAGCCTGTTTTAAGTTACGATCTGCTAGGATAAAATCCGGATACTTAGGAAAAATCCGGAGAAATGGCAGCCCTGATACATTTATCAGCACTTATATTTCAAGTTCATTTTCAAGCTCAATGAGTGCCTTGCGTTCTTTGGGGGTATTATTTGTCCAGTTTTAAAACCTATTTCAACCCTTCTTTTGCCGTAGTCGTCGGCTTAAAATTGTCCACTGCAGAACGTGTCATATTCAGTTTTCTTGTATTTCAAACCAACGAAAATAAAGATGAATGTTAAAAAGTTTGGATCAAGATTAGACACCGAGTAACTCGATGTCTGACATGTGCCCAGACTGTTTGTAATTAACCCATTCACTGCCATGACGTCATAAATTTCAAACAACTATTGTCTGTTTTTATTTCTCAAAATGTTTGGGTATTTTGACTTGAGAAATAATGAAATGAGTGTCAAACAGTTTGGTTCCTGATCAGACGCCGCGTTACGCGGCGTCTGATCAGGGTCCAAATTGTTTGCAAATAAACATTGTACTCTGAGTAAGGCAGTGGCGGGGTTAATAGCAATTCAGTAGAGAAGGTTTGGTTATGTTTGCTTTAGGTTGTAAATGTCCTAATATTTCACCTTAAGCAAAGGCTTTATTATCGTCTGCTTCAACATTTGTCATCTGCAAAGTAATAGCAAAACTCAAAATCAGTTTGTATGCATTTTACAATGATGGCAAATCACGGCGTGATTGTCAAGCGTTTGGTTACTGATCAGACGCCGAGTTACTCGGCGTCTGAACTGGATCCAAGTTGTTTGTAAATGCTAGACAACTGTTGTCTTGCGTGAAAAGGGTAAGCTTTTTACAGAAGTTTAATATTTCGTAAACTACAAATAGGAGACATCGTCACTGTTTAACATAAACAAACATAGTTTTTGTCATGAAATAAACAAATCCTAAGCTAAGCTCCTTTACCCCTTTACCACATAGCCTGTTTCTAGTTTTTAAAATAGGTGACTACTTAAAACATGTTTAAAGTAAAGCAGAATACGCCTTAAAGCGCATTCTGCTTTACTTTCAGCCTGATTTAAGCTACCATCTGTTAGGATAAAGAAAATAGTCCTTATGATACATATTCATAACTGCATAAATTTGAATTATTTTGTTCAGTGGAGGAATATACTGAATTCGCTAAAAGGCGCATCTATAAGGAGGGAAAGGTTTGAATAATCCATTCACTGCTTTATGCGCCTACATTCGACTTTGAAAACAGTTTGAATCCTGATCAGACGCCGCGTAACGCGGCGTCTGATCAGGATCCAAACTGTTTGACACTCATATTGCTGTTTCATCCGTCTCAATCTAATTTCGAAACTATTGAAAACAGCAGTATCCATTTCGAAGAGAGTATGGCATTGTAGAGGTTAAAGGTATAGGGTCACAAAATAGACCCCGATAGAAGTTCGGAGAGAAATAGTGCCAAACTTTTTTGCCTCAGAATAGTTTTTTGTCAAGAAATATTTACTATTTTGAGACTTTTATGTAATACATGTATGGATGTTAGAGAATAGATACAAAGACTTTCTGTCATGATAGATGGGGTTTTGAAGAAATTATGTGACATGTCCCTGTTTTAGCCGGTGTCTATTTCAAAATGTAGCAGAACACCAATCTGAAGCCAACATATTTAACTTATATGCCAGATGACCCCCTGTTTTCTCTGCATTTTTCAGTTTTACAACAGTGTATCTTTGAGGGAAATATAGGGTAGCACCTGTGGTTGGAATAAAAGTTGTCTTTTTTACCTTGGAAATTACGCATTTTACAATGTGTATATAGGAGAGCCGTTTTGGTGACCCATGCCCCAAAGCAGAGCATGAAATGTGCCAGTGAAATTGCTAACTTCTAACTTTATCGTTTGCTGAAATAGTTTACCGCCATTATACCGTCTGCTGCAATGCAGTTTTCTCGCCATCATTGCAAATGCAGATTACAGAAAGTTAGAATGACGAAATATCGATACGAGTGTCAAACAGTATGGACTCAGTTCAGACGTCTCATTTCGATTCAGACTGTTTGCAAATCAACTGTGGTCGCCAATGGTGATGAAACAATTGATAAATATCGTGACTTGTAAGGTGATCATACAGTTGATAACACGTTATTCTTTTCTGTTTAATCTAAACGAAACGCATAAATAAAATGTAGTAAAATACTTGGTGATAATTCTGGATATTTAATTTGATATTGTGTAGAAATGTTGAATGCTAAAACCGCTTTGCTTAATATACTTGCATTTTAGTCAAACATACACATCGCAATCTATAAAGTTAGGATACAGTTTCTTGTATCTGGTACTTTGTCATAGTATTAACCCATTACTCCATAGTTCAATAATGTTTCTAGTTTTGAATGCATGTTACTGTACCTCTTAAGGCAGATTGAAAATAAAGCAAAATGTGTCTTAAGTCGCATTCATTCTGTTATACTTTGAGTTTGCTTTAAGGTATCGTCTAATAGAATATAAAACTATTTCTTATGATACATTTTCAAGGCCGTATAAATTAGAAATATTTTCTTCAGTGGATAGCTAAATTAAAGGACTAAAAAGGCATATTTATTGTGTAATTATTGGTTAAGAATAATAAATAAGAACAATTTATATACAGAGAGATTAGACTATATCTAAAAGCTCCTTGTTAAAAGAAATTTTTATATAAAATTGTTATAGTGTAAGCATGTTTGAGTGTTTTCGGCAGACAATCGGCATAAATGTATCGATGTCCATATATTTTCAGTCAGTTTTCTCAACACCCAATAAAGATATAATGATGGAAAAAAGACCGTACCGTTTTATTTTTTTATACTTAGTTTTTATCTATCACACTCTAGGGCTAAAACCATTTTGAAAAGATATCCCATATCACTTAGGTGACGGCGAACAAAATATATTCACTCTTTCATCATCAAATGAACAAATCTATTATCAAATAACCCTTTCATGATCAAATTATTCGGGAGATTTTTACCTCTTCATCGCTTTATTATCGTCAGCTTCAGTATTGTTGTCTGCAAGACACGTTTTAAAGTTAGATTTATGGTTGTATGACTTAATAAATATCGATAAGAGTGTCTTACAGTTTGGGTCCTGAGCAGACGCCGCGTTAGACCCAAACTGTTTGCAAACGCGCTTTAAGGCATCATTGAGAGTGAAGGGGTTAAGTCTAGACCAGTTTTAACCTTTTTTGCAAAATATCATCAACGAGACATCTGATCTGGGTCGATAATATTTGTATAGGCCAAGCGTTCTATATTAACAAGTATGTTTTTCATCTCTTACCATGCTAGCGGCGGAGACTTATGTGTCATAGTGATTATCTTAGAAAACAGTTTGGATCCTGATGAGGCGCCGCGTCCCGCGGCGTTTCATCAGGATCCAAACTGTTGGACACTTTGACCGTTTTAAAAAATGTAAACAATAGTAGACGACAAGTATTGTTGCAGACGAAACTACCTCGTATGCAAAGAGTTAAAACTGACGCGGAAACACGTGACTAGGGGTTAATGCAGGACAAATGAAAACGCGGAAAGTTCATATGCCCTATTTTTGTCCTACATTTAACTTGTTAATGTATTAATCTTCATTTCAATGCGATGCATGTATTACAATTTCTAGAGCTTCTAGAGTAAGTAGTAGAGCATACACTAAACAAAACCTCTAACGCGACGCTTGATGTCTTTTTGATAACTCAAAAACTATTTGAGATAAGTGCACCCAATTGATACCACTTTAAGAGCAGGTGTATTTCAATTGAAAAATTAATTCCCACCATATGAAGCAAATTAAGTAACCCTCAATTTCCAAAGTCACAAAATTCAACAACACAGGTAGAACATAAAGTAGTTTATCTTTTTATTGACTTCATTATCCACACAGTAATATTAAAAAAAGAATACATCTAATATATATCTAGTATAATATGGAGTCAAATTAATATTAATCAAATTAATCCCCCACGACCCTATTTTAAAACAGTGATGTAATACGGACATCTGTACTACTGCATGGGACATACCAGGTGAGTTATGTGGCTTTTGATTTTGGGGCTTTCTTCGAATGATGCAATTACAGGGTTCCCTCCCTACAACGGCCCTCCCAACAACGACTCCCTCCTGACAACGATCCTTGCACATGTCAATTATGTCCAACGCCTTTACTGCTGTAATATCGTCTGCTTACAACTTACGTCTGCTGTTTTTTTCTCAAAGTAATATAATGGAAATCTTGACGGAAAAACCTTAATGGTGAGTTACAAACAGCTTGAATCCTGATCAGACGCCGCGTTGCGCGGCGTCTGATCTGGATTCAAGCTGTTTGCAAATGTAGGCCAATTTCCCTCCCTATAACGACTCCCTCCGAACAACGCACACACTTTTTGTCTCCCATTGGATGTCGTTGTAGAGAGGGAACGCTGTAATTTAAATATTAAAGTGACCTTAATAAAATTTGCACACAATATTTCTGAATTCTTATCCAGTAAGTGAACATACTATTTGATATAATTCTGTCATGTATTATTCTTTTTTGACGTAATGAAATAGAATAATAGTTGTAGCGTTAGAAGTTTTGTTACGTGTACACTCCGATAACTCGATCTCGCTTAAGCCGAACCTACAGTGGAGAAAACGTTATTCTTTCCCAATAAACGCGTTTACCCTAAAACTATTATTTTCACTGCAAACAGTTTGGAGCCAGATGAGACGCCGGCGTCTGATCAGGCTCCAAACTGTTTGCCACCAAGATAAAGATGAATTATCAGAATTGTCAAAAAGTTGTATTTTTCTACGTTTTAGTGCGTTGCGTTTGCGTACGTTTGCGTTTAAACGGGAAAATATAACAGATTCTCCACTGTACCCGCATTTAAAAGTTAAAACGTGGCTAAGTCACGTTTAAATTTGGACTACGGGTAAGCGTGACGTAAGTGAGTTCGCGCTATCGAAGTTCGCCATTTTACGTTGTTTCGTTCTAGACATCGCGTTTACATGCAAAACTGCGTATTAAGTCTTTAACTGATTACATGTATTACACTTGCTAGAGTTAAGGCCTTTCGCATACGGAAGTCGGTCTTGCGGGCGAGCGGATATGCGTCTTGACGACATAGACTTTTTCCGTACGTGCTTATACTAGAAAATTTATATAAAGGAAATAGTGATACAATTTAGTATAATCCTTCATATAGCGCAGTCAGTAGAGTGATTGACTAGCAATTCAAAGGTCATAGGTTCGAGACCCATCCGAACCAAATATTTTTTTAAGTGTCCGATTTATTGACTTGTCAATCCATAACGCAGTGATCAAGGGACATGTTATGTTTAGTCTTCGTTGATTAGAATTAGTGATGTTATATACGGTCCAATTACATGTCCACTTACATGTACATGTACGTTTTAATTTAATGACTTACAAGTCAATAAAATCGGTATACATGTACACGATTTGATCGAACTATAAAGCCACATATTGAAGCTTATCAATACGCCAACCTTTTCAAGATCGATATTGCCCATTATTATTATGTTTGAACAATATAATAAACCTTGTACTGTATGCAAATCCATGAATAAATAATAATGCATTTTAATGACAGAGTTTTTATTTTAAGGTAGGTAACTGTATCTCAAAATCAAATATCCCACATTTTAATAAGAAAATCTGTTATTACAACAAATCTTGACTGTAATATTTTCTAATTTTTTCAGACTAACTATTTCATCAACCATATAATTTAATATTGTTTGTTTTCATTACATTTGGTTAGCTGTGATTGGCTGTAATTTTTGTTTCATAACTCCATGAAAAACAAAAATTCAGGCCACTCCTTGTCAGGACTACTTTCCCTTAGTCCAACTGCTCTTCACAAGCGCTGCATGAAGCAGGATGCCAAATGACGTCATTGACGTCGACGTTACTACATAACAACGTCGCGTTTCGGCGGAAATATATATGGCGGAGGGACTACAACCTACGTTTTAAAAGCGTTAAAAAAGAACATTCGCGTCAGATTCTCTATTTAATTACTTTCTTAAATTCAGATGTGATATTAAATTATAAGGAATAATTCGGAATATTTATTGTATTCATGGAGGTATGAAAAAAAAACCTGGTCACACTTTTGTATGAAACCGCTTCGCGGTTTCATACAGGGTGACCAGTTTTTTTTTCATACCTCCATGAATACAATAAATATTCGAATTATTCCTTAAATATTTGAATAAAAGGAAAACAAACATACATTGAATGAGTCAGTTTTTTGTAATTCAATTTCTTAGCATTTTGCCAAATTTAAATAGCTGATAACATCTTTCTGAACACCTTTATTCAAAATGTTTTTATGTTTTTAGCTTTTCTTGTAATGAATGTTGTGGACTACTTATTGGGCGAGATTTATAGTCATTGGCTTTATTTATTTTTGAGAAAAATAAAATCATCAAAATTCCATGTTTTTGTCAGAAAAAGAGACCTTAAAGACAAACCACAAGATAAAGGTTGCCGATATTTTCACACATTGTTTCTTAGGCTATTATCATTCTTCATGAAAAGTTTCATAACACCTTGTATGGAAACTAAGCGCACCTTAGTACCTTAAGTCGAACATACCAAGTCAAAAGGTGGTTAGGTCACGTTAAAATTTAGAGTACGGGCGACCTCGACGAAAGGTGAGTTCGTATTATTGAGGTTCGCCATTTAGGGTACGTTTTTTTCATTTTAGACATCGTGTTTACATGCAAAACTGAGTATTGTGTCTTTAACTGATTATATGCGCATTACAAGCCTACTGAACGTCAAAATGTCTTCACAATTTTTACAACAGAGTTAATCGTTTCCTTTAACTCTTTCATGAGCAAAATATCGTCTGCTAATAATCGTTGTTATGTATCATTATTTAAAAAGTTAGATTTCAGAATTTCGATACCAGTGCCAAACAGTTTTGTTTCTAGTCAGACGCCGCGTAAATTGACGTCTAAATTAGGATCCTATATGGCGATGAAGGGTTTAAGTAAATTAAGCACCGACCTTTGAAATCACTGCACCATGACGGTCTATCACCGCCCTGTGATCTCACAGTAAATTACGACACGATTTATTTGCTTTGTGACATCCTATTAAATCCAAACCTAGTCTACGACGTAGTTAATTGTGATCAGCACTTGTACACATAAGGACTAAACGTGATTACTGTAAAACCGGTTTTATTCGCGAGAATATAATTTACGCGTTAATTCGCGAATGTCGCTAGTTTTGAAAATAGGCGACTTCTTAAATCATGTTGAAAGTAAAGCAGAATGTGCCTGCTTTAAGGTACGAGCTGCTAGAAATATTGCATGATGTCGGGAATTAATTCAAAATCGCAGTACGCGAAATATTCATGACGCGAAAAATACCTGTTTTACAGTAATAAGATTTAGCTCTCTGCATACTCTTTAACCATGAACTGTCTTACCACGAGTTCCGTCAATCATTATTGGCAAACAAGTTTGATCCTGATCAGACGCCGCTCGAAAAGCGGCGTCTGATCTGGATAAAACAGTTTGAAAGTCGTCTAAATATCTCTTAAGTTAAAATATCTAAATTCTAAATTTGAGAAAAAAACAGACGTTAATTGTTTAGAATTGTAAACGTCATAGTAATGAATGGCTTCATTTTGTCGTGTGATTTTGTCATTTTTTATGTCGGTGAATTCTTTTTTCAAATCTATTTTCGTAGTTATTGAAAATCCGAGTGTCAAACAGTTTCGAATTCAGATCAAGCCGCACATAAATGGTACCTGATCTGGATCAAAACTGTTTACACAAATTATCAGCAATTGTCAAAAATTCACCTAGGGTGCAAAGAGCTGAGTTTGGAAATTTTATAAAACAGGACTGGCCGTCACAATGGCCATAGCGAAGGGACTGTTCGTCTGTGTGTGCTTTTTGACATATTTGGCCAATGTTCCGTCCGTGAGCGGAACTCAGTTTTTCGGCGGCTCACTGTTTCCGCTTTCAAACAGAACGATCGACAATGACTTTGGTCAACGGATGCAAAATTTAACATCAAGATTTGTGTCTGGATTCGAATTGAATATTAGGACTCAGTTGGGGCAGTACTTATCTGATAGAGGGCTAAGAAACCTCACAATCGGTAATGGGTTCGAACAACTCATACAAAATGCCACTGTTTACTTATTTTCACAGTTGCAAACTGGTATTCAAAACGAGTTACAGAAGTTTATAGTTGAAACAATCAACAGTACGTTTCCTCCATTCATATCACAAATATTGCTGTCCCCGGAGTTAAACAGTGTCGTTTCCGACTTTCTGTCATCACCCGAAGTCACTGGTCTTATTCGGAGCATATTTGCAGACTCGGCTACTGGCAATGGAATCAACGTCAACGGAACAACTAGTGATAATAACCAGACAGCAGTCGTGGTCATTCTATACCAGGCCTTCCGGAATGCTGTCCGAGAAAATCGACCCGAACTCATGCAGGCATTTAAAGAAGTATTTCCTAACGTGGCCGAGATCGTGGAAACGTTACAACAGCTTTTCTTCAGTGGAAGTTATGTCAATAGCACGGTGACGGAAGATGAAATGTTGACTTCCTTTCTGAGTACAGTGGCAGCTAGTGATGCAGTTTCTCTTCCCCAGACTGGAAACCTACGGGAACTTCTGACCAGCTCGTCTTCACTTCAGACCGCTTTGGGCCAAGTCATAGCCGGAGTTCCAACAGGGAATTTAACGGACTTAGTGGCAAACCTCAATGTTACTGAACTCCTGGAGATACTAAGCAGTTCTAACCTAACTACTAGCGTGACTGCTGTACTCGGGGCTCTCCAAAGTTCTCCTGCTGTGCAGGAGTTCATGACTGTTATAAGTACTCTCGTCGAAAGCTATGTAAGATCTGCTCTAAAAGACAACGGTGTGAGCGGAACTTGTCAAGATGGTATCCGGACATCGATTGAAGGACTTTTGTCTCAGCAACTATGGGCGTTTCAAAGTAAGACTTCAAATATTGCCTATAAAGTTCTCCCTCTCTTCTACGACACCTAATGAGAGACACATATTGTGTGCGTTGTTCGGATGGTGTTATAGGGAGGGACAATTAAGACTTGGCTTTCATTTGCAAACAGCTTGAATCCAGATCAGACGCCGCGTAGAGCGCCGTCTGATTTGGGTTCAAAATGTTTGTCACTCGTCATTATGCTTTTTTTCTGTCAAAATGTCCAGTATGTATCTTAGAGAAAAACAGCAGACGACAATTTTAAGCAGACGATATTGCAGCCGAGAAAATGTTTAGAATACTTCTTTTGGTTGGGGTACAGCGTCAATCATTGTTGTAAGGAGGGAATCGTTGTTCGGAGGGCCATTTCAGGGAGATAGCACTGTAATCATCAATATATTGAATAACCTTTCATTGTAAACATATTATGACATTGCTTTTACATTTGGTGTCGTTTAAACATGAAAGAACAACACATCCTACAGTGCTACCTGCCTATAGCGACCCTCCGAACAACGATTCACTCCTCACAACAATATTTACCACTGTGGCTCAAACAAGAAAATTATGTCTGCTGTAATAAGCTCTGCTTTAAATTGTTGTCTGCTGTCTTTTCTTCTCAAAGTTACAATTGGAATTTTTGAAAGCAAAACACAACATTATGACGATTGGAAAAGAGTTTAAATCCAGACCAGACGCCACGTGACGCGGCGTCTGATCTGGGTTTAAGCTGTTTGCAAATGTAATCCTAGTCGTGCTAAATACTCTAATGGTATTTACTTTCCCTCCATATAACAACTCCCTCCGAACAACACAAATACTCTATGTCTCCCATTGAGTGTTGTTAAATATGGGAAGCACCGTACCACTGTTTCATGTTATCCAGTCGCATGCTTAAAATATTTCGTTTGCAAACAAATCTTAAAGTTTAAAAATATTTTTATTTTTACAAATAGCAGAAGTACATTATATGGCCAATAACATGTGAGGTTAATAACCGATCAATTTTCGTTTGGCAAGCAATGGGTTAACTGTTTCACTGCTTAGTTTTATCGGCTTCTTTACCCCTCTTACTGCCAAAATATCGTCTGTATTGGTAGTGTCGTCTGCAGTATTTAAAAAGTCAGCTTTAGGGGTGTTTTGACTGAAGAACTGTCGAAACGAATGTCAAACAGTTTTGATCCTGATCAGACGCCGTGTAACGCGGCGTCTGATCAGGATCCAGACTGTTTGCAATATTGCCTTTTAGCGCCGTTGGCAGTGCAAGAGCTAAATGTGAAAGAATAACTGTACCTCCTAATGCTGTGTCATGCTATCCAGATGCATGCTTAAATATTTCGCTTGCAAACAAATCTTTAAAGTTTAAAAATAATGTTATTTTTACAAATAAAAAACCGCATATATAGGCAATAACCCAATAAGTCAATATACATGTACATGCATAGTCAATAACGCTTTATATGGCCAATAACCTGTTCGGTTAACTCTTTCACTGCCAAGTTTTATCGTCTGCCTTAATACTATTACCGCCACAATATCATCTGCATTGGTAGTGTCGTCTGCAGTATTTTAAAAATTAGTTTTAGGACTGTTTTGACTGAAGAAATGTCGATATGAGTGTTATAACATGTGAAGTTAAAATAACTTGTAAAACACCTGTGAGCGGCGACCGTTTCATACAAAGCATAGGGTTATCGTTAAACAAGCTTTTTGCAGAACTAAAGTATTGTATTACATGTATTAGCACATGGCTTGGAGCTCTCGGCCAATCAGATGCCTCAAAAACCTGTGAATATATCGTTTATTTCAACAAACCTTGGAATAACTAACAAACTGTTCACTTATTCCTCGCTTCCGTCATCTCAAGGCAATTTGACGTCACAATTCTAAAAACAGCTGAGGTCAGAGGTGAACTGCACACGCTTCATGACGTTTTATTATGTACAGTGAGACCTAGACTTTAAAGACAATTACTAATGAATTGTGCTTACATATAGAGCTTCAATAAGCGTTATTTATGTTGGTGTTAAAGCATGCTTAATGTCTCAAACTTATCATTTGAAATAACCTTTCAATATTAGTAAAATATTACAAACAAAATGACTTTTTCGTCTAAAACAGAAATCAGAAACGAATGGTTTTCTTGTTTTCCTCGAGCCCAAACCAGTGCTAAATAGGTTAGACCATGGTTGCGCGCGAATAAACGACATAGTTCTCGGGGGCTACGCCCCCTCGAACTATATCGTTTATTCGCTTGCAACCATGGTCTAACCTATACTTAAATTACTTTCGCTCAGTATCAATCTATTAAAGTAAAAAATCTATTTAATTATATATATCACATATTATGCGTTACTGACTATATGACTTATTGGGTTATTAACATCTAGTGACGCGTATTTTCGCCATTTGCAAACATGATACTAGCAAAGTCTACATTTATCGTATTTTGTGCAAATAGTGTAGACCCTGATCAGAGGGCTATTATACGATCTTTCATCCGTTAACTGGGGGCGGGGTCTTTATTGTTTTTCATTTTGCTTATAGATCTTTAACCTTAATAAACAAAATGGACTAGACTAAATTGGAAACTGAAATTGTCCATACGACATTTCAGGGGTTACTTTGACATATGTAAGACTGAAACTTATCACAAGATTTGCCATACTTAATACATTTAATGTCTTCTTCAAACTGTTTTGCCCGCAAAACAAACACCAGAATACTTTCTATTTTAATTTATACATCCAAACCCAACATGGCCACGAATGCTAAGCGTTTCGATTTTATATCGTACGCCGATATACTCAACACTGGGTGGGAAACTAGACTACAAATGCAAATCAAGTCGATTCAAGCAGTGTAAGCTTACGGTTGGACATTTGATTGTTTGCTTTAACTTTAGTGTAAGCTCCGACCATCATGCTGTCGGGATAGGGTTATTATTCTAGTTTAAAACGAATCGGTATGAAATACAATATACAGCGCTCTCTCCCATCAACGGCCCTTCCGAAAACGATTCTTTCCTTACAACGACACATGCCGCTGTTCCCCAAACAAGACATTTATGTCCATCCCTTTCATGGCTGCACTACCGTCTGATTAAATTTGTGGTCTGCTGTTTTTCTCAAAGTTACATATAAGTTGACATTTTGATAGAATAAATATAATGACGAGTGACAAACAGCTTGAATCCAGATCAGACGCCGCGTTACCCGGCGTCTGATCTTGGTTCAAGGTGTTTGCAAATTTTAGCCAAGTCTTAAATTTTCCCTCCCTATAACGATTCTCTCCAAACAACACACACAATCTGTGTCTCCCATTGGGTGTCGTTGTAGAGAGGGAGCACTGTATAGAAAATTGACATTTTAGCTCAATGAGAGCTTTTGTGACGTCTTTGTTTCAGTCAGTCAGTCTTTCCGTCAACAATTTCAAAATCAATGGTCAATAGTAACCAAACTACTCTGTGACTGAGACTTATAAGTTATTCGAAGATAGTGTCACTGTGGGTGGGCCAATCGGTTCTTTTATCCATGATGCCAACCGTACACAACTTTTATAAAACTCTTCTTCATAAGAGCAACTCACCAATTTTTTAATTGGTCAACTTTCAAACTCACTGAAAGAATATTGATCCATCAAAGAACTTGTACGCAAGAGGGCGTGGCCATTTCCGGTATATGGTAATATCGAAATTCAATGCTAAGAACCTTCTCAAAGTTGTATCTATGACTACACCTTAATGACATTTTGTCAGAATTGATACATTGATATAAATTAGGCCATACATGCATATTAGTTATGACTAGTCATAAGGTAGGTCAGTAGTTTAAATCCTTAAAAATACATTTGGACACCCCAGGGACAATAGTTTAGCCAACTCTCAGGTCAATAAGTCTAATCATAGTTAAGCTTCTATACATTCCAGGAACTATATTGTTTACCTTAAACTCATAAAACTTACTCAAAATGATAACCTTGAAATTGTCTAGGCGAACTATTAATTAATATGGGCTTACATTGGGTCATAAAGTAGGTAATACTATAGAAAAAGCTTCATGAACCTATAACTTGCACAAAACAATGACATTGAACAAATATAGGTCCTGTTTGAACTTTGAATGGGGATATGTAAAAGTAGGCCAGTATGTCAAATCTTCTGGAAAGATCCTTAAAGACTTTTCTTCAGCCCATTGAGGGACCACCAGCCCATTGTTCTGGAGGTGTCAATGTAACTTTCAATCACGTGCAGCACAATCTCAGTTTACCTGGTGATGTCCAGATTATACTCATGCTCTAGTGATTTTCAATGGTTATTTCTAACCAAACTATCAAATACAAAGGTCGGGTTTCACATGAGAAGCTTTAGTGGTTCTTTGCTAATGCCATGTTCATAAGACCCATGCTTTTTGCAAGGAAATTGTCTGGCAAGGTGTTATGATCAAAAGGTCGTCTTTAAGATCCTGGGTCATATTTTAGCACAAGCTCCTTGAATCTTACTCAGACTAATAACCTTGATACCATCTAGGTAATGTGTGAATATGGTATATATTGGGTCGTAAAGAAGGTCAGTATAGGTGAAAATATAGAACATGTTTTTGGCATATTAGATGCCATAGTCATAGTTAAGCCCAACTTATACAGACTTATGGCAGTGTAATTATATGGGTCACATGTAAATATTGGTCATGTCCGGCCGAAACGCAGTTCTATAGGTCAAATAGTAGACATAAATATGCCTGAGACAACCATGTGTTCTGTCCTACATTTTCATGTCTTAAGTGAACGCTTCAGGATCTCTTGTTTCGAATGCTACCCTTTACATGTATTTGCATTTTCAGTGACAAGCAGCTTGATACAGTTTGTAATGATCAATTGAAATTTGGGTACAGAAGAATTTAGTGAGAAAGAAAGATGTTTAGCCCCATTACCAGTTCAGCAAACCATTTTTGAAACAATGCAGGTTCTGATTCATAGTGCTGAATGAAAAGTCGCAACACGACGAGAAATGATAAACAGTGTGGATCCAGGTCAGACGGCGAGTTAACTAACTATGTATTCGTTCAGAGTCCAAGCCTTTTGATCCCCAGTTTAAGATTTTACCTTGTAAAAGTCACAACAATATTATTATGGCCCGTGCCATGACAAAACAAGCCGCAGTGCATTACAATATTGTATAGACCAAGCACCGTTGTCATCCCAGGCTCTGTAACTGCCAAATACCGTATATAATACAGCTACATAAAATACTTAAGATGCATGTGGATGTTAAACTGTGTAGATTAATGCCAGCGGCGGCTGGCCTTGATGGCTGGCTGTTTGACATCCTTAAGACAGATTTCCTCATGGTACAGCTCATATATATATTAAAGAATCACTAGACGAGAGTTTTAAAACAGAATATCCATCGTTCACTATTTTCAGTGATTGACGCTTCTGGTAAAGTAGGCAGCAACCTTATTCAGACACTTGGCCAATGGAAGTTTTTGGGTAGTTATGACGAATGTGTTGCTATCGAGGCTACTGGGGTGGCAGAAAGCGGACCGGTTGAATACTTTGAGGGAAAGTATTGTAGACTATCTTTCCGTGTTCCAATATTCCCGGACGTGCCTGGTGAGGAGGTAAAGTTATATGTGTGTTGTCATTGAACCACTCCCACTGTTTTGTTACAACGCCTAAGTTGTAGGTACTTTTGAAATGTAAATAGTTATAAATTTAACTCGTATACCCCATATTCATTTTATACTAATGACACAGATTGATTGTCAGAACAAATTTGCTTACTTTCGACCTGCTTAAGTATTTACCTATCTTCAAAACTAGAACTGGCTATGGGGTAAAGGGTTAAAACGAGTGAACAGAAAATAAGATTCAAAGGTTGGGTTTGCTCTATGTCAGCTTTAGTTTGAATGTTGTCATGTATTATGTATAACTGCTTCACGCTGATCATGATGTTTATATGACGTTCACGTCTTCCATACTACAGTGGAGAAAACGTTATTCTTTCCCAATAAACGCGTTTACGCTAAAACTATTATTTTCACTGCAAACAGTTTGGAGCCAGATCAGACGCCGGGTAACCCGGCGTCTGATCAGGCTCCAAACTGTTTGCCACCAAGATAAACATGAATTATCAGAATTGTCAAAAAGTTGTACTTTTCTACGTTTTAGTGTTTTGCGTTTGCGTACGTTTGCGTTTAAATGGGAAAGAATAACAGATTCTCCACTGTACCAATTAGCCTTCTTTTTGTTGGTCGTAACGAATGGGTTTTGCTGTAACTTTCTTTTTATGCCATCTAGTATCCGCTAGTGATGGGCGCATGCGTGCCAAACACCTGTAATACTCCTGATGTTGACGGACTTTTCAAAACAGGTAACAATAAAATTCAAAGACCTGTCAGTAACAAATCAAATCAAACGATATTAAAGCAGAATAAGGGCCAAACATCGTTATACTGTTAATTGCGATGTAACTGCATATTGTCATGTAAATAGCCCCCCTGAACAGGCCCAATCTGTTCCAGATACAGTGCTCGCTCCCACCAACGACCCTCTAAACAACGATTTCCTCCTTCCAACAACGCTTCCCGCTAGTTCCCCAAACAAGAAAGTACAATGTATGTCTAAAGATTTCGCCGTCTGCTTATTTTCTCATACAGTGGAGAATCTGTTATTCTTTCCCGTTTAAACGCAAACGTACGCAAACGCAAAGCACTAAAACGTAGAAAAGAACAAATTTGGACAATTCTGATAATTCTTGTTTATCTTGGTGGTAAACAGTTTGGAGCCTGATCAGACGCCGGGTTACCCGGCGTCTGATCTGGCTCCAAACTGTTTGCACTGCAAATAATAGTTTTAGCGTAAACGCGTTTATTGGGAAAGAATAACAGATTCTCCACTGTAAGTCAAATATTAGTGGATATATTGACACAATGAATACCGGTATACTGACGAGTGACAATCAGCTTGAACCCAGATCACACGCCGCGCTATGCGGTGTCTGATCTGGATTCAAGCTGTTTGCAAGTGTAAGTTTATTTCCCTCCCTATAACAACTCTCTTCGATAACACACACATGTGTTCTTATTTAAATCGAATAATTTACATGTTTGTCTTTAGTATAGATTTACTTCTGAATTTATATAAGTATCAGTTGTTTATTCATATGCATGTTATGTTTAGGTTTCTTTGTTACTGTTAATTCAACTTATGAGATACTGGTTTGATTGATTATTGCGAGTTCGAAGCATCGAGTTTCGATTGAACTTACATAATGTTCTTTGTATACAGCGGGAAGTCTCAGTAATGTAACCCTACCATTCACTCTGGAAACTCAGTGTGACGACGAGAGGCGATTGGAGACCGATGCTGTCATAGTCATGTAAGCACTACGATAAAGCAGTATGGAAAGAAGTCATTCCTTGTCATATAAATGAAATTCAGCGCAAACGCAATGCAATCAAAAGCAGAAAATGCCAGACAATTGTACAATGTTTAGCTGCTCATTTTAAACCATTCACTGCCTTTCCTTAATAACTATTATAGTTATGTGCAAACAGTTTGGGTCTGGGCAGACACCGCGTAACAATTGCATAACCCTTTCATCGTCAAGTTTAACTGTCTTTTAAAACCTTTCACAATATATCGACCGTTACAATTTGTCATCTATAATTTTGTTCAAAATTCATTTTGTTTAGTTTTGACCAGAAATATCGACAGGTAGGGTACTGGGGCCCGTTTTACTAAACAACTTACGCAAAATTTTTGCGTAAGTCAAAATCGTTTTACTCTTATTTTTCGATCATAAACGTTTGCAAACAGCAAATAGCCAGATCAGAGGACGCGCTTAAAGCGCGTCCTCTGATCTGGCTATTTGCTGTTTGTAACAAGTGATAATAAAAAATATAAATACAAATTTAAAATTTTGACTTACGCAAAAATTTTGCGTAAGTAGTTTAGTAAAACGGGCCCCAGGGACCCGTCTTATGAAACGTCGTACGACAATATTGTCATAGGTCAGATTCTAAAATTTCACCATCTAATCCTGTCGTGAAAAATTTCTTTGGAATTGTCTTGAAAAGACGATACCAAAAGGGTGATACAAGACAGGGTTAAATGGAGAAATGAGAATTAAGACATATTCTAAAATTTTGACTTACGACCGTTTATTGTCGCACAACGTTTAATAACACGGCCCTGGATCCTAATCAGAAGATGCGTCATAAGTTTTTAAAGTCCACTTTAAAATAGTCGCCTATGGTGACGAACCAGTTAAGAAAGCAGTATATGACTCTTCATTATTACAAACAGTTTGGAACAAGATATTATAGAGAAAGTACATGACAGAGAACCATATTTCATTGCACTCAATGAATAACGATACTCGTGAAACGTACAGTTGTGTAAATCCTGATCAGAGGGTTCCTACAGAAGCCCTCTGATCAGGGTATGTACTGTTTTCGATTTTGCAACATACTGTTATCATCAATCCTAAATATGTAGAAATAGATTGGACTTAAATGGCAACAGGATTGTCCACTTCAACATCTTCACAGCCTTACCCCGAGTACATGGTTATTTGCAAACAGTCAGGACCCTGGATTCGAGGTTATAAAGCGTTTTAGTTGAGTCTGAGTGTGTTCCCATGGTTCAAGCATTTGATTGGTCAGATTTGAGCCTAGGCTTAAATCTGACCAATCAAATGCTTGGGAACGAGTTTAGACTCAAGTCAAAAGCTTTATAACCTCGGAGCCTGATCAGACACTGCGTAACACGGTTTCTGATCAGAATTTTAACTGTTTGCCACTCGGTTTTATATTTAAGTCAAATTACCTAAAGTCTAAATTTGAGAAATTTAAGAAAACAACAATTGTTAAGGCCTAAAGCCGATGACGCAATGGCAGTTAAGCGGTTTTAGTCTCAGAAGTTTCTCTATCTGTCTATATCTATTTGAAAACTTCCAGTGGCGTTTTGATTGTGTTCGGAGTATTCATCACAATAGGAACACTATACGATGTATTGGTTGTTCAACTCGGCATTGGAGAATCCAAACACGACTCGGCTAAGTTCACTGACGGGTTTACAAATCAAGGGTACGTGATTACCGACGGAGAGACCATTGAGAGGATAAAAAAGATGAACGCGATGAATTCTAAAGACATCGACGAACAGTTTGAAAATGGGAAGAACATCAGTACTCTCTCAGACCTGACTGGGGATAAGATTGCCGGGTCTTCTATGGATGAAGGTATTCCAGACGTGTACAAAACAGTTAACGGCGACCAAGAACAACCTATTGAAAGAAAAGACAAGGACATAGAGAAACCGACACTGTTGAAGTTTTCTGGAACTCAAGCGAAGCCACAACGAAGTAAGACACTGATTCGTTGCTATAAACTCTTTCACCACTAAGTAACTCTTGTGGGTTATTAGGTTCCTTTGTGGATCATTTTAGTTTCAAAAACATAAAACAACCAGTCTGCTTGGAATTCTGAATTGTTTAATCAATATATGTCTAAATTAGCAAACAGTGTAGATCCAGATCAGAAGGCTCCTGGGTCTACACTGTTTGCAAATGTAATTAGTATATTTTAAACAGGTCCGTGATATTGAAATAGTAATGAACGTAATACACAATATTTTACATTCACTAAAGAGAAAGCGAATTGAATGTTAAACTGACAGGTGGCAGCTTCAAGCAAGGCCATCGTAAATCAAATCATTCTTGTTCTACTTTCACCTTGCTTTAAGCAATCACCTGTCTTTAAATACCGGTATTCGATCCTTGCACCGGTTGTACTCAACGTTAACAAACATTATATATACCTGTGAAAAATACACGGGTCCTATACAAACAATGTAGAACAAGATCAGATGGCTTCTAAAGGAGTATTCTTAGTAGGGTCTGCATTGTTTGTCATTTTGCAATATAGTATTAGAATCAACACTCTATAATCAACACATATCTAAACATTATTGAAAGCTGTTATTTCCATTTGAAGCATCAGGGCTAAATGAGTTAGGTATCGAATACTTAGCTAATATTTTGTGATCGGAATAGAGGGTTTTTACAGTATACAGTAGAACCTCTCTATTACGACCGCTAAGTTGAGTTCCTTAATATGCGGATACAACAGGTGACTGCTTAAAGCAAGGGGACAGTAACACAGAAATTTCCTTTAGGAGCCTTCTGTTGTATTGTCACCTTGCTTTAAACTCTCACATGTCTTTTATTCAATTAATTAGCCTTCGTTTCAGTGGTCGAACTAGAGAGGTTTAAATATATTTTCTTTACGTTCACAGCCGTCCTCGAGCAGATTCTTCTGTCGTTTTCCGTGTACACAAACGGGGTGAAGATCCTTGGCACAGAACAGGGGGCAGATTCCCTAGGGGCCCTGAACGGAGTCCGCTTCCTTAGCATGGCCTGGGTCATTTTAGGGCACACATATTATTTTGCCCAGGGATATAACAGTAAGAACTAAAAATATAAATTAACTCTTTACCATGTCAGAGCTGAATACTAATATTCAAAACCTTTTTCAAAGAATGTTCGATCCAGATCAGACCAAAGTAAACTTTTTTGTGTAATTGAGATCCTGTTTCTGTAAATAAAAATATAAAACCAATTTTAGAATTTCTGCCATCGACACTCGCTTCTGAAAGTTCATTTTAACACATTCCCCTTTTGCCTGCTTCTAGTGACTACTTAAACTAGGCAGAAAGTAAAGCAGATTGGGTCTTAAGGCACTTTCTGCTTTATCTTCAACCTGCTTTAAGCTAGCATCTGCTATGATTTATTTCATCATTTATAAGTTGGAACTATTTTCTTCAGTGGAGGAATAAATTAAATGCGCTAAAATGTGCTTCTATGAGGGAAATGACTAATTCGTATTATTGATCTAATCAATCAGTCATTTAACATTTACCTATCTTATAAACATTTTGTGCTTCTTTGAGAAAGAGCTTCGTGCCAATAGTTTAAATGCAATACTTAAGTAAACGTGTCTTAAAATGTCTTTTTAAATTTTATATGTACATGTATTTCTCATAGATACAGTTAACACAATGAACTCTAACAACTCGTATACTCTTTGTTTGCAAACAATGTTTACCTGTGAAAACTGAATGCATGCAGCGTGGACCCGGATCAGGGGGTTCCTAAAGGAAACCTATGATCCGGATCTACAGTGTTTGTCACCTTGCAATGTATAGACGAAAGCAACCATAAAAAGTAAAATATGTACTGATCAAAATTGAGAACAGGGGTCCGTTTCATAAAACTTCGTACGAAAAAAACGGTCGTAGGTCTTAACTTTATAATACATTTAATGTCTGATTTCTCCATCTCATCCTGTCTTGTGACATCTCTTTTGAATTGTCTTTGTAAGACGATTCCAAAGAAATGTCACAATACAGGATCAGATGGAGAAATAGACAATAATTGATACTTTTATAATCTGACTTACGACAACATTTGTCGTAAGAAGTTTTATGAAACGGGCCCCTGGACTTTACCATTAATAGTTCCAGGATGGATAAATTAATTGAACATGTCTGACTTTCTATGTACATTTTGCTAATTGAGTATACTATTTTGTGAATTTTACTCGTAACTCTCCCAAAATCATATACAAATCCGGAATCATTTACAGAAACTGATAATGTACTGATTTATTTGTTTGTGAATATGTATGTATTGTCTATGTACATTTTGTTTTGTTCCTCATGTTTTTTGTCTATGTATACAAATGTATTGTCTGTTCCTCATGTTTTCATGTAAAAACATGAACTGAGTGTAATAAAGAAAAATTGAAAATTTGAAATTGAAATTGTATTATATAGAAAGTAATTATATACATGTATCTCTATTGTCCATTTAGATAACCTGTTGCCTCACTACTCCGTCAAACTATTTGAATGGACGTTTATGAGCATTGTGTATGCCACCGTGTCTGTCGATTCCTTCTTTGCACTGAGGTAGGTAACTTTACGTTGTTCTTAGTAATTATCATAAATACGCACATACAGTGGGGAATGTGTTATTCTTTCCTAATAAACGCATTTACGCTAAAACTATTATTTTCACTACAAACAGTTTGGAGCCAGATCAGACGCCGGGTAACCCGGCGTCTGATCAGGCTCCAAACTGTTTGCCACCAAGATAAAGATGAATTATCAGAATTGTCAAAAAGTTGTACTTTTCTACGTTTTAGTGTTTTGCGTTTGCGTACGTTTGCGTTTAAACGGGAAAGAATAACAGATTCTCCACTGTAGTATTCGGCTCTAAATGACCTTTTTGTGTCGATGGGCCGTAAAACACCATTCATTCATTCATTCCACTGTAGTAATTATCATAAATACGCATAATTCATCTTTATCTTGGTGGCAAACAGTTTGGAGCCTGATCAGACGCCGGGTTACCCGGCGTCTGATCTGGCTCCAAACTATTTGCAGTGAAAATAAGTTTTAGCGTTAACGCATTTATTGGGAAAGAATAACGTTTTCTCCACTGTACGAGTGTCCAACAGTCGCTTTTTTGCTTTTGCGCTGTGGTAGTGAAAGAGGTATATTGAACATGTCAAAGTTTAACCCAATACTCCATAGCCTGTTTTCAGTTTTGAATACATGTGATCATTGCTTTATTTTCCAGTTTGCTACAATCATCTTGGAAATAGAAACTATTTCTTATGGTGCATGTTCATGAATATATAAATGGGAATTATTTTCTTCAGTTGAGGAACACATTAAAGGTGTGGAAAGGCGTATTGATTGAGTAATGAGTTACATGTACGTTTCTTTGTTGTAGCGGACTTCTTGTGGCATACCTTACGCTGAAAGAACTGAAGAAAGTAAAGGGTGCTCGGAATTTCAACTGGTTACTGTTCTACTTTCACCGATTCTGGAGGTACCAATGAATTTGTATTAACCCATCTACCCCTGATACTTCAAATGGAAATTTCCAGTTTTCAATTAAATCTAGTCTATTCTTACATATTTAGGGGTGATTTTAACAAAACATTCTAAAATTGCAAACAGAACAGACACTGATCAGAGGCATGGACTGCACTGTTTGCATAGACAAGACTCTTCACATATACGCTGTTATGAATGAAAATAGAACAGACACTGATCAGAGGCTTGTTTGGTCCATGTACACATACAGATATACAGCCGAAACTCAAAACGTCAAAGTTACCCGTATGCAATAAATTTATTTCGATAATTCGATCTCTCTTATGTCATACATACCGTATTTCAAAGTTAAAAATATGGCTAAGCGAGTTCGAATTACCGAGTTTCGACTGTATATATATATATATATAGCAATAACCCTTGTTTTGTCAGGTTAACGCCACCATACATGCTGGTCATTATGGTTGGCACAGTCCTGCTTCCATACATCACTACTGGTCCTATGTGGAACTTTGAAGGTGACCTTCCGTTTATGGAAAACTGTCGGACAACTTGGTGGACAAATCTTTTGTATATCAATAACCTTGTAAAGCCAAAAGAAATTGCAAGTATTTGTTTCGTGTTACTACTGTGGAGAAAACGTTATTCTTTCCAATAAACGCGTTTACCCTAAAACTATTATTTTCACTGCAAACAGTTTGGAGCCAGATCAGACGCCGGGTAACCCGGCGTCTGATCAGGCTCCAAACTGTTTGCCACCAAGATAAACATGAATTATCAGAATTGTCAAAAAGTTGTATTTTTCTACGTTTAAGTGTTTTGCGTTTGTGTACGTTTGCGTTTAAACGGGAAAGAATAACAGATTCTCCACTGTATTAGTCTTTTCAAACTATATAGTCAATGCTCTATGTTGATAATGTTAAATGTAGAAATACGATGCAGCGGAGGAATGGTTATTATTTCCCTTTTAAACGCAATCAAAACGCAAACGCATAGCAATAAATGCAGAAAAGGACAACTCTTTGAACATTCTGACTATTCGTGTTAATAGGAGTGGCCAACAGTTTGGAGCCTGATCAGACGCCGTGTTCCCCGGCGTCTGATCTGGCTCCACACTGTTGTCAATGAAAATAATGGTTTTAACGTAAACGCGTTTATTGGGAATAAATAACGTCTTCTCTACTGTATCATGTTAACCATTACAGTGGAGAATCTGTTATTCTTTCCCGTTTAAACGCAAACGTACGCAAACGCAAAACACTAAAACGTAGAAAAGTACAACTGTTTGACAATTCTGATAATTCATCTTTATCTTGGTGGCAAACAGTTTGGAGCCTGATCAGACGCCAGGTTACCCGGCGTCTGATCTGGCTCCAAACTGTTTGCACTGCAAATAATAGTTTTAGCGTAAACGCGTTTATTGGGAAAGAATAACAGATTCTCCACTGTAACCATTACCCTATAGCATTTTCTAGTTTTGAAGATAGGTGAGCACTTAAAGTAGGTTGAAAGTAAAGCAGAATACGCATTAAGTTTTGAAAATAGGTGAGCACTTAAAGTTGGTTGAAAGTAAAGCAGAATACGCCTTAAGACACGTTCTGCTTTACTAGATAACATCTGCCAGGATCATGATGCATATTCATGAATGTTAAAAGTAGAATTATTTTCATTAGTGGAGGAATAAATTAGAGACGTTAAAATGCGTATATATGGAGTTATTGGTTACCCAATGCCTTTAATATAAATTTTAAGAACGACAACGGCTTAAGTATTCACCTGTCAGGATGCACAAAAATGTCCTGTTGTTAACATTTGTAAGGGAATGGTTGGAGCATACGAAGGGATCTCAACTCTTTGAAACTCATGACAATATTGCTTTATTTAATTTACATGTCTACCTAAATTTAAATTTGAGTAAACGTAGACCACAATTGCTAAATGCAGATAAATAGGTTAAACACTATATAGAGCTCATTCACCCATAAAAACCTTTAAATGGACAATTCCAATATACAATTAAATTTAGTCCGTTATTGAATATTTAGGGTTGTTTTTAACAATATTTTTCAAAATGACAAACAGTGTAGATCATGATCAGAGGGCTCCTTTAAGAGCCATCTGATCAGGATCTACATGTACACTGTTTGGATCAGAGGGCTCCTTAAGGATCTACACTGTTGCATAGGACAGGTGTACTCTTTATAGGTATATGATTTGTTCATGGCGAGTAAACTCGTCGCTAGGGTTCAATGTGATAGTACAGCTCGCTCGGTGTCTTATTAAGCTCAGCATTGTTTGCCACACATATTGCAAGTAGATTCTAATGTCTTCTTTTGACTACAAACTTGCATTTTCTACATTTACTTGCATTGAGTTAACAATTTACACCATAGCCTGTTTCTAGGTTTGAAGACAAGTGACCATTTAAAACAGGTTGAAAGTGAAGCAGATTGCGTTTTTAGGCGCATTCTACTTACTTTTCACCATACCATCTGCTAGGATATTGAAACTATTTTATACGGTGCATATTCATGACTGTATATATCGATAGTAATTTCTTCAGTATAGGAATTAATTACGGGAACTATAAGGCATTTTTGGGGACAAGGCTTAGTGTTTAGTTTTGTTTAATACAATGTATATAAGAATCCCCCGCCAATATATTTGTTATTCCAGAACTAATGATCCGTTTTGTATTTCCAGTGTTTGGGCTGGTCATGGTACCTGTCCAATGACATGCAGTTCTACGTCATCAGTCCTCTGATTCTCCTACCACTCTTCTAGTAAGTACATTGCATTTTACAAATAGAGTAATCTGTTATTATTTCCCGTTTAAACGCAAACGTACGCAAACGCAAAACACTAAAACGTAGAAAAGTACAACTTTTGGACAATTCTGATAATTCTTGTTTATCTTGGTGGCAAACAGTTTGGAGCCTGATCAGACGCCGGGTTACCCGGCGTCTGATCTGGCTCCAAACTGTTTGCAGTGAAAAAAATAGTTTTAGCGTTTATTGGGAAAGAATAACGTTTTCTCCACTGTACCTCAACGAAACTAAATAAAGTTCTCCAATATACACAATTTAACCCTTTCACTACCAATCTTTTCGTTAGATTTTTATCCTTTCACCGTTTCATAGTCGTATGCTTCAATTTTGTTGTCTGCAATGTCGTTTTAAAGTTAAGAAATAAAGCAGTATGACTAAAGAAACTTCAAAACGAGTGTCAAACAGTTAGGATCCTGATCAGACGCCGCGTTAGGCGGCGTCTGATCGGCATGCAATATGTTTGCAAACGCGCTTTTAAGCGTCATTGAGAACGAAAGGGTTAAAATACATATACATGTAGATCTAAAGTACTTCAAGCTCAAATAGAAGTACAAATATTAAGAGTAATCAACAACTCTAGGATAAAGCACTCTGATGTTTACAATTCAAAATACGCGTTATATGAATAATAGCAGCTAACATTAGTCACAGAGTAAATATTGTAAATTCTATTATAATTTTATTATAAGGTAAACTGAGAAAGCAATTTTTGGCACAGTCTCTTTTCATATTTGTATTGGAAAACAGAAAACTGTATTTATGATATTCATTTATGTATAAGAAAGTACTGTTATATGGCTATTCATTTGCAAACAACTATTCTCTTAAAATGTTAAAAATTTGTCGGTTCAAAATCACATGACCTTCGTTTTCTATGCTGCTTTAACCCTTATCCTGCGGTGATGTCGTCTGCTTCGAAATTGTCGTCTGCAAAGTTTGTTAAATTTAGATTTATACACTTTTAAAGTAAAGAAACCTAAAGAAGAGTGTCAAACAGTTTGGATCTAGACCAGACACGGTCTAAACGGTTTGCAAACATCAATAAAGTCGCGACCAGCAGGCAAAGGGTTATTAACAATGTGGACCTCAACTTAACCCATTTGGCTCAAGCGAAGAATATACTATCCTTTATACACAATGTTCCTTTTGAGAGTACACCTGTCATCTGCAAAAATGTAGACCTAGATCAGAGAGTTCCTAAGGGTCTACACTGTTCGTCAGTTTGAAATATATTGCAGAAAACAACCATAGTCAGTCATAAATGGGATTCACTTATTAGGTAAATTGAGAAATGTCCATTGTTTCCGGAGTTGATGACTTAATACAGGGTAAAAACAACGCATTACTGTTTGTCCTACATTAAGCTGCTACCTTTGCATAAGCGTGACAATAAATTAAGTTTTAAGTGGCCGCTTAACACAGATCTTGTACAATACTATTAAACCCTTTCATGATCAAATTATTCGGGAGAATTTTACCCCTTCACCGCTTTATTGTCGTCTGCAATATCGTTTCAAAGTTAAAAGATAAGGCACTATGACTGAAGAAATTTCGAAACGAGTGTCAAACAGTTTGGCTCCTGATCAGACGCCGCGTTACGCGGCGTCTGATTAGGACCCAAACTGTTTGCAAACGCGCTTTTAAGCGTCATTGAGAGTGAAAGGGTTAAACCAAAACAGATCTACAGTGGAGAATCTGTTATTCTTTCCCGTTTTTAAAAACGCAAACGTACGCAAACGCAAAACACTAAAACGTAGAAAAGTACAACTTTTTGACAATTCTGATAATTCATCTTTATCTTGGTGGCAAACAGTTTGGAGCCTGATCAGACGCCGGGTTACCCGGCGTCTGATATGGCTCCAAACTGTTTGCAGTGAAATTAATAGTTTTAGCGTAAACGCGTTTATTGGTAAAGAATAACGTTTTCTCCACTGCTGTATGCAAATCTTTAGTGTTCTTTCTTTACAGTCATGTGGCCGCGGGTATAGGTTCGTGCCTGGTTTTCCTGGCTGGCACGGTGACTGCTGCTGCTGTCATAACCTACAAGCACGAATATCACATGCAGGCTAGTCTACCGGGCACACCCCCTCCGTAAGTTATGAATAAGTACGTGGGGTGTCCTTGAAAACATCGAAACGAAAGCAAAATGGAATATTGTAGACTCGATTTAATTGATTCTGTTCATGAACAATACTGAAAAGTGCACAGGCGCTCATGCCCCTGGCAAAATATTTAAGAATGATTTCATGCTCAGCGCAGCATGGTTAACATTTGCAAACAGTTTGGATCCAGAACAGACACCGCGTAATCTAGATCCAAACTGTTTTTTCAGTCGTATTTATGATGCCACATTTATGAGTTTATTGAACAGAACTAGTTTCTTCATTTCTCACGTGTGGATCCTGGCCAGAGGCAGCGTACCGTAGCTTAATCCTGATATCTACGAATGCTGCTTGCAACGTAAAAATGGGTTTATTTGACAATGAAATAGTTAACATCCCCGCCAGAGACTTCTCGTTGTCTGATTTTTATGGTGGCATATTTCTGACACCAGCTAAGCACATATTTATCAAGGTAGATTCCTGTTAATATCTCACATAAATAGTGAACTAGTTAGTTTTCGCAATATTTTTCGCGTGAGTGTTCAGATAATTTTCTGTAAAGTGGATGTGGAAACTTTTCACGATAACCAGATAAATATCTGTACACGAACTTTGGCATGAATTTATCTAGTTACTTAACTAGATACTTAACTAGAAAAGTGTCGTGTTACCAGTTATCTAAAAGTAGAAAATTGCATTCGGGTGACTTCGGAAGGGATCCGGAAGTACAGGATATCTATTTTTAGATAAGTTAACACGACACTCTTTAGGAAACGTTTCAGTTAATTTAAATTCGGAAGACTTACACGGTGTAAGTCCTCCGTCATTTAAATATTAGTTCGTATGGTGGCATGGTTCTGACACCAGTTACCACTTAGCTTTTCTGAAAAAAAATCCAGTTAATATCTGACATAATTATCTAGTAAGTGGAAAGTGGATTTTTTTTCGTGAAAAGCTAATAATTATCTTAACGCGACAAAATGACCTGTTAATGCCATATACTGTCACCACAAATTGATATATCCCGGATTTGGTGATGTTCGGCGATATTCATTGCAATAATCCTCCTCCTTCACAGAAGAGTCATATTGGTCCTAATAAAGGCTCTTCGCCATTAAAATGCACTTATGATATTTATTAAGTATATACATTGGAGAAAATGTTTTTTCCCCAATTAAGGCTTTTACGCTAAATCTATTATTTCCCTTGCAAACAATTTGGAGCCAGATCAGACGCCGGGTGACCCGGCATCTGACCGGGCTCCAAACTGTTTGCCGTCCAAGTTTAAATTAACATTCTGAGTTGACAAGAAGTATTCATTTTCTGCATTTTATTGCAATGCGTTTGCGTTTCGTTTGCGTTTAAACGGGAAATAATAATGTTTTCACAGCTGAATCTGACCTATGTAAACATTGTAGATCCAGACCGAAAGGCTCTTAGACTTCGTTAACAGTTTGTTTTGTTAATCAGGTGGCTTCTTTGGGCGGGTAAAGGTATAGTAGTAGCCTATGAGCTTTCTGATTTACTTTTATCTTGTTTTAAGCTGTCACCGGTGTTAAATCATTCGACCCTTGCGACGAGTAGACTCGTTCTTCACAAACAGTGTACCCTAGTGGAGTAAATCTGCCGTGGGTAAACGGTATAGACCCAGATCAGAGAGTTCCTAAAGGAAACATTGGACCAAGGTCTACGGTGTTTGTCATTTTGTAAATACATGTATATTGTTCAAAGAATCCGAAATAGTCAACGTCCGAAAATAATGTTTCAATTTTTAGATAACTGGTAACACGAAACTTTTCTAGTTAATTTTCTAGTTAAGTAACTAGATAAATTTGTTAAGTGATGGAAGTTTAAAGCAGTATCATGACAAAGTTCGTGTTCAGATATTTATCTGGTTATCTAGAAAAGTGTCCACTTCCACTTACCCGATAACTATCTGAAAACAAACGCGAAAGTTTTCTAGATAAGTAACTAGTTAAATATTTATTTGAGATATTAATAGGAAACTATCATGATAATTAAGTGGTTAACTGGTGTCAGAAATATGCCACCATAAGTTCGTGATAGTATGTGGCACTAACAGGTCATTTGACGCGATACGATAATTATCAGGTTTTCATGAAAATATTCCACTTTCCATGCACTTATTAGATAATTAGGTGAGATATTACCTGGAAACATTTCAAACAAGCTAAGTAGAAAGTGGTGTCAGAAATATGCCACTATAGATTTTACTGTTTTATATTATGATTGTCTTTGATATTTTCAGGAAAGATGGGGATGAAGCCTTTAATTTGTATTTCCCGTGTTACACCAGAATGGGTCCATACATAATAGGTCTGTTCACTGGTTACCTGCTCTACAGGTGGAAGCGCCAATGCAGGATACCAAAGGTAAGAGATGTCACGACAAGAGGCCATGCTTCCGGTCTTTATCTAACTTAAACATCAAATTTTAACTTTTATTACTTATTTACTCAATATCCCCTGAAACTTCCAATGGACAAATCCAGTTTACAAAACGGCTGGTCCATTTTAGACTTTTTAGGGTGCTTGTTTTTATAATATGTTGCAAAATGGAAAATAGTGAAGTCCTTTATTAGAGGGCTCCTGCAGGAGAACTCTAATCAGGGACTTCACTGTTTGCATTAGACATATGTACTCTCAACAGGTACACTTTTGGTAAGGATGTATATATTAGTCACTAGGGCTCAATGAGTTAAAGTTTTAAATATAACAATTATTTTTACAGGGCCATAACGGAGGTTTCGTGAACCTTGTTCTTTGGAATTTCATGCATTTTTCACTGAATAAGCATTGCTATGAGTGTCAAACAAGTTGGATCCTGAGCATACACCGCCTACAGTAGAGAAGACGTGTTTATTTCCCAATAAACGCGTTTGCGCTTAACCCTTTACCCGATAGAAGCGACTTTTAGCGTATTTAATTTATTCCTCCGCTGAAGAAAATAGTTCCAGTTTATACCCTCATGAACAATTACCATTACACATATTTTTTTAACCTAGCAGATTTTAGCTTAAAGCAGGCTGGAAGTAAAGCAGAATGTGCCTTAAGGCACATTCTGCTTTACTTTCAACCTGCTTTAAATGGTCACCTGTCTTCAAAACTAGAAACAGGCTATGAGGTAAAGGGTTAAACCATTATTTTCATTGAAAACAAAAACTAATAAAATCAAACCTAATTGGAAATTGTAGCTAAACAGAAACTGAAATTGAGCTAAAAGTATTCTTTGTGACCCGGCCGAGGATCAAACACACAAATGACAATCCCCGAATTCGTGCATTTATACAGTTATCCCTCTCTACAGCAACACCCGATGTGAAAGAAAGAGTGTGTGTGTTATTTGAAGGGAGTTGTTAGGAAAGGGAAAATTAAGAATTGGCTGACATTAGCAAACAGCTTGAATCCAGATCAAACGCGTCTGATCTGGATTCCTGCTGTTTGCCACTCGTCATCATATTTCTTCTGTCAAAATTTCCACTTTTATGAAACTTTAAGAAAAAACACCAGGCAATTTTAAAGAGTAAAAGCGTTGGACGTATTTGTCCTGTTTAGGGAACTGCGACAAGGGTCGTTGTTAGAAGGGAGTCGTTGTTGGGAGGGCCTTTGTACTGGGGAGGGGGGCACTGTATAGCCAGACGCGTGATTCACGTATATTTAAGTCGTGACCCACACATTATTTGATAATTATGTTGATATAGCTTGTTTGAAGTTCAAATTAAATATCTACCATCAACACTTGAGGTGTTGTGTTTACTTAACCCTTAGCCTGCCACTCACGACTATAGCTCCATATGCAAACAGCTTGGATCCGGATGAGACGCCGAGTAACTCGGCGTCTCATCCGGATCCAAGCTGTTTGACACTCGGACAACATTTTCAGCAATTTTGAGCAACTTTGAAGCACTTTGAAACTTGAAGCAGACGAGAAATATTGCAGACGACAATTTATTTGGCGGGCTAAGGGTTAAACATAATTTTGTATTACATGTAATTGAATATTGAATTCGTCTTCTTGCGCCAGTTTATACAGTGGAAAAAAGTTATTCTTCCCCGTTTTAAACGCAAACGAAACGCAAACGCATCGAAATAAAATGTAAAAAATGACAACGTTTTTGACAAGTCTGAGTATTCACTTAAATATGAGTGGAAAACAGTTTGGAGCCTGATTAGACACTGGGTAACCTTTCTTCTGGCCAAGATCCAAACTGTTTGCAATAGAAATAACAGTTTTAGCGTTACGCGTTTATTGGGAAAGATTAACGTTCTCTGCAGTGTACACAATATAATTATAGTGCATATTTTGTTAAGCTACCGTTTTAGCGGATTTTCTTTGCCACTCATCAGTATTGACTGGTTTAGTACCATTTGCGCCTAACTGACACCAACAAACTGTTTGGATCCTGGTCTGACATATAGTCCATTTTTGGAAGGTTTCATAGTAGAGTAAATCCTCTGTACAGTGAAGCTCATATAACGAAGTCGCCGGAATCGTCTAAAGTGTTCGTTATATCCAAATTTCGTTATATCAGGTCTATTTTACTATAAATAACAAGAGAAGGGGAATAGTGCTTGTTTTGTTATATCCAGAAATTCGTTAAATCCAAGTTCGTTATAAGCGGGCTTCGCTGTATTACGACCCTTAAGTCAATGTATTACGACTACTGAATTATGTCAACTAGCAGGTGTTTTAGACAGGTGACTGCTTAAAGAAAGATGACAGTAAAACAGAAAGCTCCTTTAGGAGCTTTCTGTTTTACTGTCAGCTTGCTTTAAGCTGTCACCTGACCTTCATACAACCAATTAGCATTCTTTTTAGTGGTCGTAATAGAGAGGTTGTACTGTAAATTGCTTTCCCTTCAGCTTGTCAACGTGCTACTCTGGGTGCTGAGTTTTGGTATCTGTTGTGCAGTGGTGTACGGCCCCTACTCGTACAAGGATGACCACATCATGTCCCTCGGGGAGTCTGTCGCCTTCAAGGCCCTACACAGGACAGCATGGGGCGTGGCACTATGCTGGATGATGTTTGCCTGTGCCTGTGGTTATGGAGGTATTTAGCACATTGATTCATAGCGACCACCATACTCGTCCTTTACAGATAGTGTAGATCTATCTGTAAAGAGTACATCTGTCCTGTGCAAACAGTGTAGATCCTTCGGATAAGGATCTGCACTGTTTGCCATTTTGCAATATATAACAGAAAGCATCCCTAAATGGTCATAAATTGACTGGACTAAATTGGAAACTGAAATTGTCCATTAAAGGTTTCAGGTGTGAATGCTAAAATATATTGCCAACTGCATGTAGTTTGGCACCAGATCAGGCGCCGGCCAACCCAAATTATTCGCCAATCAGATTTATAATCGTCAATATTTTCAAACAATTGTCTTTTTAAAGATTCTCCAATGTAAACAAGTTACACATTCATTTTGTTTTACCCTTTACGAACCATGGACCCGTCTTACGAAAAGTCGTACGACAAAAATGTTCGTAAGTCATACTTTTAAAACGCATCTCACTTCTGATATCTCAATCTAAAACTTTCTTGTGACATCTATTTGGAATCAACTTGAAAAGACGATGTCAAAGAGATGCCACAAGACAGGATTAGATGGAGAAATAAATAATTATTGGGAATTTAAGAATATGGGGCCCGTTTCATAAAACTTCGTACGAAAAATTCGATCGTAAGTCAAAACTTTAAAATGCATTTAATTTCTTATTTCTCTATTTAATGCGGTATTGTGACATATTGTTGGAATCGTCTTTTCAAGACCATTCCAAAAAAATGTCACAAGACAGGATAAGATGGAGAAATAAAACAAATATGGAGACTTTTATAATCAGACTTACGACAACATTTGTCGTACGAAGTTTTATGAAACGGGCCCCTGATTTAAGACCATATTTGTCGTACGACGTTTCATTAGACGAGCCCACAGTAGATTATATGTGTTTTTATTCTGCAGGTTGGATCAACCAGATTCTGTCATGGAAGGCTTTCATACCTTTAGGCAGAATGACTTACTGTGCTTATCTGGTCCATCCCCTGGTTATGTCAGTTTTCATCAACAGTAGAAGACAGACAACATACTTTACAGATTATGAAGTTGTAAGTACTGTCGATGATCCGGATTGTCGTTACAGTGGAGAATCTGTTATTCTTTCCCGTTTAAACGCAAACGTACGCAAACGCAAAACACTAAAACGTAGAAAAGTACAACTTTTTGACAATTCTGATAATTCATCTTTATCATGGTGGCAAACAGTTTGGAGCCTGATCAGACGCCGGGTTACCCGGCGTCTGATCTGGCTCCAAACTGTTTGTATTGGAAATAATAGTTTTAGCGTAAACGCGTTTATTGGGAAAGAATAACACATTCTCCACTGTAATCCCTTCAACACATTCAAAAACATTTCCAAACAGCTTGGATCCTGTTAAGACGCCTCGGTGGTGCGTCTGATCAGAATCCAAAATATTTGACACTCATTTCGTTATTACTTAAGTAAACTTACCTTAAATTTAAATTTGAAAAATAAAAGCAGACAACAATTTAGTTTAAAGCAGACGACATGGAAGTGAAGGGGTTACAGTGGAGAAAACGTTATTCTTTCCAAATAAACGCGTTTACCCTAAAACTATTATTTTCACTGCAAACAGTTTGGAGCCAGATCAGACGCCGGGTAACCCGGCGTCTGATCAGGCTCCAAACTGTTTGTCACCGAGATAAAGATGAATTATCAGAATTGTCAAAAAGTTGTACTTTTCTACGTTTTAGTGTTTTGCGTTTGCGTACGTTTGCGTTTAAACGGGAAAGAATAACAGATTCTCCACTGTACTACATCTCTTATTATTAATGAATTATATCAATATAATTATTAGAATTTCTTGAGATTCGGCAAATACTGCTACATAAATTATGAACATTTAACAACTTTGCTCCTAGTATACTGGTATGTGCTAATGATCAGAAGCATACTCAACAAAATTTCTAATCGGTCACCTTATATGTTAATCAAACAACGAAATATGAAGAAATAATAAATTCCCAGTGTAAGTATGCCAATGTAATCAATTTGAAAACAGATTATCAAATTTTGCCGGATATCATATTTCCTTCTAAGCTTTAACAACATCTCTATGGAGGCACCGGAATTTGAAAATCACAGGAGTGCCATACAGTTCTTAGGCCAAATGTTGGTTGCACGTATGAGCAAACTGAGTCTTATTTTGTTTCCACTTCCGGATTTCATCGGTGGTTGAGTATTACCTGCCGTAAGGATACATGTAGCCCGGCGTTCAGCATTCCGACGGGTCTGTCACATTCTTCGTGTATTACACGTATTCTCGCCGTTTTAAGCTGTTTTTCGGGCTAGGCAGTCACCAGAGATTACAAAGAATGTAGTAGGAGCATGAACACTCACTTCCATGAGCGATAGGTTTATAATCATAATATTAAGGTAGTACGTTCTTAACCCTTTCCCCAATAGAAACGCCTTTTAGCGAATGTGATTTATTCCTCCGCTGATTAAAATAGTTCCAATTTAATCAGTCATGAATATATATTAAAGGAAATATTGTTTTTATATTCTAGCACATGATAGCTTAAAGAAGGCTGAAAGTAAAGCAGAATGCGCCCTAAGGCGCATTATGCTTTACTTTCAACCTGCTCTAAGAAGTCACCTATCTTCAATACTAGAAATAGACTATCAGGTAAAGGGTTAATAAAATCGTGTCAATTTCGTTCACTGTCAGTTCACTACGTAGAGCGACCGGTCACTCTCGTCAACTGATGGTCCGTATCGACATATGGTCGAGCATGTTCGTAATGGACCATCATCTGATGGGACGAACTGATCGATCGATCTATGTAGAGTAACGATATTGAGAGACATTGGACACATCTAATTAGGAGTGTACTTCCTTAACTATTGATTATATATTTCAGGTGTACATGTTCTTCGGACACATAGTGGCAGCCTATGGTGTGGCCTTCATCGTGTCCTTGGTGTTTGAATCGCCCATGATGGGCTTGGAGAAGGCGCTAATTCGAAAGAAACGACATTGAGCCAGTAGTGCAGTGGAGAATACGTTATTCTTTCCAAATAAACGCGTTTAAGCTAAACATTTTATTTCCAATGCAAACAGTTTAGAGCCAGATCAGACGCCGGGTAACCTGGCGTCTGATCTGGCTCCAAACTGTTTGTCACTCAGATTGAAACAAGTCGTTAACATTTTCAAAATGTTGTCTTTTTCTCCATTTTCGTGAATTACGTTTGCGTTTAAACGGAAACATAACGCACTCTCCGCTATAATTTTAAGCGAACAATCATTGAAAAAGCATGTGATGACTTGCAAGAGATGGATGCTAAATTAAGGACATATTAAGGCAACAGTTCCTACCACAGCTTTATATATTAATTATATCCTGCATTTAGCAATAACCCATATGTAATTGCTTAGGGGACATTCTATTGAGTGGTTGCTTAACACACATTCGACTGTATCGACGTAATACTTAACAAATTCAACCCTAGCGATATATATAATATACAGTGTTGTGATGAATGGTGTACTTTATAAGATGAACTTGAAGCATCCTTTTTTTGGGGATGTGGATGGTTCATTCTTGTTGGTACATTTCATTGTTACAGCTAGGCGCGCTGCCGTATCTGACCGAGTATGTGTATGTCTGACTGTGTAGTCTGTTCACATTATCTATCTCTCTCTAATATACTCGTCATATATATATGCAATATACTCGTCATTTACAAACAGTGTACATGTGAGGAAAACACTTGTCCCATGCAAACAGTAGGGACACTGAGCAGAGGGCTCCTTAAGAAGCCCTCTGATCAGGGTCTACACTGTTTGTCATTTTGAAATATATTGTTATGAACCCTAAATAGTCAAAAATGGATTAGACATACATGTTTTTTGAAATTGGAATTGTCCATTACAAGTTTCAGGGGTGAATGAGTTAATACAGACAACAAAGTCTCCTCTTCAAAACGTGGAGTAAGATAGTATAGAGCATACTTGAACTGTTTGTTTTCATTGATCTTATCGCTATATTATATGTATTTTATCGAAATGCATGTAACTGGGCATTTTGTTTTTACGGCTTTAGCTGTAAAAAAAACATATTATATACCACATGATCCACAATTCTGACCGAACCTAACAATACACCCAAGTGCGACTATGGAATGGACAGAAATAACAAGGCATAAATGATTTGCACACGGAGCTTGCTAGAATAGACCTTTTATAGCAAACATTTTTTAGCTAATTTTTTCATTATTTAAACCAAAACGTATACTAAATCACATTTTCAAAAGTTGCCTACAGTACAAACCACAGGGACGCGACACGATTGATTTTTGAGAGAAAAAAATGTCAGAATGTATATATAGAGACTCTATATATACATTCTGACATTTTTTTTCTCAAAAATCAATCGTGTCGCGTCCCTGTGGTACAAACTGCTCGCGGATGAACAAAACATCGGTACGAGTGTCAAACAGTTTGCATGCTGATCAGACGCCGCGTTACGCAGCGTCTGATCTGGATCCAAACTGTTTGCAAAGTCGACTTTATGCGCCATCGGTACCGAAATGGCTAATAATAAACGCAACGTTTGTCAGTGGAAGAGAAAGGGGTCACTGTTAATATTTCGACACCCAACTTTTACAATATATCACGACTTTTGTTCGTGTAACCTAGATTGTTCTCTTTTTGTCACTACTCATTTTGCACCCGATCTTTTTATCCCAATTTCAAAACCTATGACATTTACGAATAATTTATATCTAAATAAGACGTGTTTGTCCTGTTTGATCAGCAAAATTCAAATACAGTCTCAAGGTAGTACGGTAACCAGAGCTAGTTTAACTCTTTGAACCCTAGTCACGCATATATATGCGTCATTTGCAAACAGTGTACGTGTGGGGAGTACACTTGTCCTATGAAAACAGTGTTGACCATGATCAGAGGGCTCCATAAGGAGCCCTCTGATCAGGGTCAACACTGTTTGTCATTTTGACACAATTATATTATAAATATCAACCCTAAAAGGTCAAAAATGGACTAGACTAAATTGACAACTAGAATTGTCCATTTGAGGTTTCAGGGAGGAAAGAGTTACATGTGACTCATCACCCCCTGAAACTTTCGATTAACAATTCCAATTTCCAATTCAGTTATATGTAAGTCCATTTTGTTGACTATTTAGGTTTGTTTTACAGTGGAAAATACGCTATTCTTTCCCAATGAACGCGTTGACGCTAAAACTGTAAACAGTTGGGAGCCAGATTAGATAACGGACAACCCTGGGTCTGATCAGGCTCCAAACTGTTTGCCACTCATATTAAAATAAAAAATCGGAATTATCAAAACGTTGCTATTTTCTACATTGTATTGCAATGCGTTTGCGCTTTGTTTGCATTTACAGTGGAGAATCTGTTATTCTTTCCCAATAAACGCGTTTACGCTAAAACTATTATTTACAATAAAAACAGTTTGAAGCCAGATCAGACGCCGGGTAACCCGGCGTCTGATCAGGCTCCAAACTGTTTGCCACCAAGATAAACATGAATTATCAGAATTGTCAAAAAGTTGTTCTTTTCTACGTTTTAGTGTTTTGCGTTTGCGTACGTTTGCGTTTAAACGGGAAAGAATAACAGATTCTCCACTGTAAACGGGAAAGAATAACGTCTTCTTCTCTGTAACAACATATTGCGAAATGTCAAACAGTGAAGACTTCTGCAGTAGCCCTCTGACCAGGGTCTATACTATTTGCATAGGATAAGAGTTTTCTTCATAGGTACAGTTTGTTAATGGCGACTGTACTTGTCGCTAGGGTTGAATCTTAAATGTGTTAATTCGAAAATATTCATATTCTAATTTCAAAACCTAGCTATGTTTCAACATTGACATACGTCAAAACCCAACTTAAGTGAGCTCGATTTATTGAAATTTAATAGTAGAAATTCTGGTTAGTTCGACTTAATGACGAGATGCCGAGGTTCGACTGCATCGTTGTTATTTTGGGACAAATTCGCTATCTACCCTTTTCAATATTTTATCAAATTACATTTAATTTAGTTTCGCCTCATTGGGAAAGAATGATGTATTTCCCATTGTATGAGATATAAAAACCTGATATTTCGTAAGCAAATATAAGTTTAAATATACCTTATTTCAGGTAGACAAATACCAGTTATACCTAAAAATACAATTTAAATTAAAACGAATTGGGTCTCCCCAACACTGATATAAATATATATATACATAGGTGGAACACATAGTGTACAGTAAAATCTCTTCTTTACGACCTTCCAAAATGTATCAGGTGGTGGTCGCAATAGAGAGGTCACGCTGTATAGTATGAAATATAATACAAACGATAAGAATGAAAATAAGAAAAGTGTTCAAGCCAAATTTGATTTTGATTTTGTTTGTTGTTTGTTTGTTTGTTTGATAGCATACGTGTATAAGCAGATGTTATCATGTCATTAAAAGGGTAAACTTTCTAATAAATGCAATCTGAGATGGCAGAGTGTGTGTATTGTCTTCGACTCTTTTACATTTGACCACAGGAAAACGTCTTCTCCACTATATATTCTACCACTACAGTAATCTCCCTTTATTAATGTCATTAAAAATGAAGATACAGTGGAGAATGTGTTATTCTTTCCCAATAAACGCGTTTACGCTTAAACTATTATGTCCAATACAAACAGTTTGGAGCCAGATCAGACGCCGGGTAACCCGGCGTCTGATCAGGCTCCAAACTGTTTGCCACCAAGATAAACATGAAATATCAGAATTGTCAAAAAGTTGTCATTTTCTACGTTTTAGTGTTTTGCGTTTTCGTACGTTTGCGTTTAAACGGGAAAGAATAACAGATTCTCCACTGTATATAATTGTATGAAAGACATGTACCACCTTAAAGCAAGGTGAACGTAACACATATTTCTGTTTGCGTTCACTTTTCGTTCAGTAGTCACCTGTCTTTAAAAACACACATAACTAACATAACTTAGTGGTCGTTATAGAGACGTTTCACTATAAAACTTAAATGACCCATAATGACAAATATATACGATGAAAGTGTTATGATGGTTTTGTTTGCAATATGACAGTTACATATTTAGAATAAGATAAACAGTGATAGGCTAATAGTGTTATCATTAATGATACAGTGGAGAATCTGTTATTCTTTCCCGTTTAAACGTAAACGAAACGCAAACGCATTGTACTAAAATGCAGAAAATAACACGTTTTTCTCAATTCTGAAAGTTGATTTTAAACTTGATGACAAACAGTTTGGAGCCTGATCAGACGTCGGGTTACCCGGCGTCTGATTTGGTTCCAAACTGTTTGCATTGGAAAAAATAGCTTGAGCGTAAACGCGTTTATTTGGAAAGAATAACGTTTTCTCCACTGTAGGCTAATAGCGTTATCATTAATGACACACCACAGGTGACAGTGGTTCACTGCATGAACTAGATGCTTGTTACTAAATATACACAATGACAAACGTCATATGCTTTCAAATACAGTTGCGGTTTAAGTCGCATTTTGCTCTTGGGAAACCTGGATAAAACGGTTGTTTTGGATGGCATTTTAACTACATGTACACGATAAATCTAGATTAGTATTAACATAACAGCTATTGAAGCAGAATATGTTACACAAATTAATCAGATCACATTGGGTGAAGCGGTTTTAAAATAGAGTTCGCCCTCTGAGTCGGTGATTAATATTCATAAGTTTATCTGTTTCAAATCAACTATGTTATACAGTATTTTGTAATACTTTTTCACAGCGCAGTTTCATTATAAGGACTATTGAAGCGACTTTTAGCACTTGCATTGTATTCATCCGCTGAAGAAGATAGTTCCAATATATACCGTAATGAATATGTGTCATATTTAATACTTTCCTTATTCTAGCAGGTAAAAGCTTAAAGCAGGTTGAAAGAAAAGCAGAATGCGCCATATGGCGCATTCTGCTTTACTTTCAATCTGCTTTAAGTAGTCACATATTTTCAAAACTAGAAACAGGCTATGGGGTAAAGGGCTAACTCATTGACTATTGAAACTTTAAATTGGTAATTCCAGTTTCTAATCAGTCTTGTCAAGTATTGGCTATTTAGGGTTGTTTGGTTTTGCAAAATGTAGCAAAATGGCAAACAAATTAGACCCTGATTTGGTCTACACTGTTTGTACATGAAAAGTGCGCTTCTCTTTCTTCGCTGGGGTTCAATAAGTAAAATATAGTTCCCATAGGAGTTTGTTCATCATGTTTTAATCTACTGTCTATTTTAGCGACTTTTACCAATTACACAATAGCAATTATTTAGTTTAAACAATAGCAATCCTTTCTTGTCACGTCTCACTGTTACACATACAAAAACTTGAGTCTTAATGTACAAGCGTATAACGCCCTTTTTAGATTGTTTTAATCTCATTAGGGGATGTACTACCTTAACCCGTGTCACTGCCATTGAATCGTCTGTTTGCAATACTGTTTCAATTGCAAAGTAAAGACAGTATGGCTAAAGAAATATTGATACGAGTTTGGATCCTGATCAGACGCCGGACGTCTATGACGATTAAAGGCTTTACTTTCGCCAAGAGTCTACGGAACGTCAGTGATATATGACGCAATAGAGTTTTAAGCAATACAGAACATAAATAATACAGGACAAAAGTTATAAAAACATTACAGAACATAAGCAATACAGAGCATAAGTAACACATACATGTAACACAAGTAATACAGAACATAAGTGATACAGAGCATAATTAACACATACATGTAACACAAGTAATACAGAACATAAGTGATACAGAGCATAATTAACACATACATGTAACACAAGTTATACAGAATATAAGCAATACAGAGCATAAGAAAAACATACATGTGACACAAGTAATACAGAACATAAGCAATACAGAGCATAAGTAAAACATACATGTGACACAAGTAATACAAAACATAAGCAACACAGAGCATAAGTAAAACATACATGTGACACAAGTAATACAGAACATAAACAATACAGAGCATAAGTAAAACATACATGTGACACAAGTAATACAGAACATAAGCAACACAGAGCATAAGTAAAACATACATGTGACACAAGTAATACAGAACATAAGCAATACAGAGCATAAGTAAAACATACATGTGACACAAGTAATGCAGAACATAAGCAATACAGAGCATAAGTAAAACATACATGCAACACAAGTAATACAGAACATAAGCAATACAGAGCATAAGTAAAACATATTGTAACACAAGTAATACAGAACATAAGCAATACAGAGCATAAGTAAAAAAAACATGTAACACAAGTAATACAGAACATAAGCAATACAGAGCATAAGTAAACCATACATGTAACATAAGTAGTACAGAATATAAGTAAAACATTACATAAGTAATACAAAACATATGTAACAGAGAGCAAAAGTAATATAAGTACTACAGAACATAAGTAGTACAGAACATAAATATAAAACAGAAAGTGTTCTTATATTTCTGGATCGGTAACGTAACACTAGATTGGCGGTAATTTGATTCCGACATGATGGCACAGTGTGTTACATGTATGAGTACAATACTCCCTCCCTACAACGGCCCTCCTAACAACGACCCTCCTTATAACGACCCTTGCCTCTGTTTCCCAAAACAAGACAATTATGTGTAACGCTAGCACTGCTGCAATATCATCTGCTTAAAAGTGTCGTCTGTTGTTTTTTCTATAAGTTACATACAGGTATTACACACCCTGTCGACTTATTAGGCAGCTCTTTCAGAGCTACTACGATTTAGATGAGAGACCATTTCCGGGCGTTGATAGAGGCCACAAAAACATGGCAGAAAGGTGAGTCAAGTTTCGATTTTGCTTCAAAACAGTATTTTTATGCTTTGTTCTAGAAATCGGGGAATGTAGTTCCACGTAAAAATGTCCACTGGATGAATTCGTTATCATCGTATGCTCGATTATTGCGATGTGGCGCCCCAATTGCATTCGGCGCAAACGTTACACGATCATTTTCAAACCGAAAGTGGTCAAAACATCAACATTTATGTGCATAACAGTGCAGTGCGGGCTTTATCATGCATCTAACGCAGATTTAAGATGCATACGATTACTATTGAGTGTTTGGTATACTTTATGTGCATCGCAACACGGAACGTTGGATATTATGTGCCAATTTTCTAAAAGAGGTGCCTTCGATGCTATGACGTGTCTGATAAGAGCCGAGCACCCTACTAAGAGGAGTTTTTCTGGTGAACAGATTTAGGGCAGATATTGTCAAAATTGCTATATTTCATCGAAACCATGACCTGTCATGATTCCAAGTGAGGTTCCAAGGAATAATACGGCTTGATATAATCTTATTTCAAACTTTAAATGCAATGAAACGGATATAAAGAGGATTGATTGTTAGCAAATTGGAACAAGAACAATTTTCTGATTTGCAAATAGATTGAAAATGTACTTTAAATATGTACTTTTTTTGTACACAAGTGAGATTCAACAACAACGTCTCAAATATATAAATGACGAACAATTCATGAAAAATGACATAGAATGATAGAAGCAGTAGAAGTAGTAGACCACTTACATTTTCCTTTCGTTTCAGATGGGTGTGTTTCTTGGTATTAGAAGAAAATGCCTGTTCCTGGCGAAGAAAAAACCTAGATTTGCACATCAGAGACAGAGCTACACAGCTCAAATAAAATATTCATATTCTAAATCAAATATTCCACCACGTAGTACCCCAGCAAAGGTTAAAAGGACACTTCAAGATATCAGAAATGACAGTAAATACTCATCAGACCTAAAGCGTGTTCGATTTGTGTCCCCGATATCTAAAAACGATGAAATTTTGATTTCAGCACAAACAACCCAAAAACTAGAGGAACATTATTTGACAAGAGTGCAGACATACCAACAAACAATCACCTGACGACAATTCCAGAGAAACAAACAGTACCAACTTGTTTAGACGATGAAACATATATGTATTCTGAAAACTCATTGGGTGACATAGATATGAACAATAACTCAGATGATTGTTTTCGAACAGAAACCAAGTCGTCGAATCAAGAAAGTATAAAGAGAGAAAGTTTTCTTTGAACAATGTAGCGTTTACTCTCTTTCTAGATGTCGTGAAAGGGTTCAGCAGTGATGACACAAAATGCATGAGGTATAACGACACGAGCTTGAAATTATTTTGGCTTGGGAAATTCTTTTCGGAGGAAAGTTTTTACGGTTCATGGGTGGGATGAAAAATGAAACAAATGTTCTACTGGGGATAAACCAGCTTCTACCATCGGAGTCCAAAATAAATTGTGCATGCCAAAGCGAAAATACGTTGTAAACTTTCAATCCAATTGGGACAATATCAGTCGTAAATCTGTACAACAGAAACCCTCCTCTTAGTAGGGTGCTCGGCTCCTATCAAGCACCTCATAGCCTCGAATGCACCTCTTTTAGAAAATTGGCACATAATATCCAACGTTCCGTGGTCCGATGCATATAAAGTATACCAAACACTCAATATTATCCGTGTGCATCTAAAATCTGCATTACATGCATGATAAATTCGTGCATTGCACTTTTATGCACATAAATGTTGATGTTTTGATCACTTTGGTTTGAAAATGATCGTGTAACGTTTGCGCCGAATGCAATTGGGGCGCCACATCGCAATAATCGAGCATACGATGATAACGAATTCATCAGGTGGACATTTTTACGTGGAACTACATTTACCGATTTCTAGAAAAAAGCATAAAAATACTGTTTTGAAGCAAAATCGAAACTTGACTCACCTTTCTGCCATGTTTATTGTGGCCTCTATCAACGCCCGGAAATGGCCTCTCATCTAAATCGCAGTAGCTCTAAAAGAGCTGCCTAATAAGTCGACAGGGTGTGTATTAGTGAACATTTTGACAGACGAAATATAATGACGAGTGACAAACAGCCTGGATCTAGATCAGACGCCGCGTTGCTGTTTGCAAATATAAGCCAAGTCTTTATTTTCTCAACCGGAAACAACTCCCTGCGAACAATAGACACAAGCTTTGTCTCCCATTGGATGTCGTTGAAGAGAGGGAGCACTGTATTGTATGAACAAACATACTTACAGTGGAGAATCTGTTATTCTTTCCCGTTTAAACGCAAACGTACGCAAACGCAAAGCACTAAAACGTAGAAAAGAACAACTTTTGGACAATTCTGATAATTCTTGTTTATCTTGGTGGCAAACAGTTTGGAGCCTGATCAGACGCCGGGTTACCCGGCGTCTGATCTGGCTCCAAACTGTTTGCACTGTAAATAATAGTTTTTAGCGTAAACGCGTTTATTGGGAAAGAATAACAGATTCTCCACTGTAACGTATCATTAACCTTTTCACTACCTTAGGCGACTAAAGTTGACTTTGCAAACAGTTTGGGTCCTAATCAGACGCAACGTTACGCCGCGTTTAATCAGGATCCAAACTGTTTGAAACTCGTTTCGATATGTTTTTGCCTAAACTGTTTGAAATTTTAATATGAAATAAAAGTTTAGGCGACGTTAAAATGGTGGTGAAGGGATTAACGCTTTCACTCTCAATGGCGTTATTAATCGCATTTGCAAACAATTTTGATCCTGATCAGACGTCGCGTAACGCGGCGTCTGATCAGGGTCAAAACTGTTTGCCACTTGCTTTTAAATTACGTCAGTTATACTGCCTTAAACCTAACTTTGAAACGATATTGCAGACAACAATATTGAAGCAGACGACACTATGGCGGTGAAGGGGTAAAAACCTCACAATAAATGTGATCATGAAAGCGTTCAGACAGACGATAACATCTGGCGGTAAGAGGGTTGATATCAGTAAAAGATAATAACTAGGTCTGATCAATTTATACCCCTGTTAACTACCGTATTCGACTAATGTTTACTTTGCAAACAGTTTGGAATCAGATCAGACGCCGCGTTACGTGGCGTCTGATCAGGATCAAAATGTTTGACACTGATTTCGAAATTTCGTCAGTTTTTCTGCCCCAAATCTAACTTTCAAACTGTATTGCAGACAACAATATTGAATCAGATGACAATGTAGCGCTGAGGGGGTAAAACCATTTTGACAACTACAGCGCTCCCCCTCTACAACGACACCCAGTGGGAGACAAAGAGTGTGTGTGATGTTCGGAGGGAGCCGTTATAGGGAGGGAAAGTGGCTTACATTTGCAAACAGTTTGAATTCAGATCAGACACCGCGTCACGCGGCGTCTGATCTGGATTCAAGCTGTTTGTCACCCGTCATTTTATTTATTCTATCAAAATTTCCACCTATATGTAACATTGAGAAAACACAAAAGACGACAAACGTTAGCAGACGATATAACAGCCGTGAAAAGTTGAACATAAATCTTTTGTTTGGGGAACAACAGCAAGGGTCGATGTAAAGAGGGGTTCGTTGTTGGGAGGTCCGTTGTAGGGAGGAGCACTGTACTTAAAACAACCCCAACAACGTCAATGCATCCTAACCTTAAACACATTAAACCTTGCCCCCATAGAAGCGTCTTTTAGCACATGTAGTTTATTCCTCAAATCAAGAAAATAGTTCCAATTTATACAGTCATAAATATGTATTATAATAGCTATTTTCTACATTCTAGCAGATGGTAGTTTAAAGCAGGCTGAAAGTAAAACAGAATGCGCCTAAGGGCGCATTCTGTTTTACTTTCAACCTGCTTTAAGTGGTCACCTGTCTTCAACATTAGAAACAGGCTATGAGGTAAAGGGTTAAACCTAAGTGACGAATATAATCGCAATATACAAACAGCATACTCATGACGAATACACTTGTTTTATGCAAACAGTGTCTAATGACGTACGCTATATTGACGCTATCTAGGGTAGTGTAAATAAAGACAATCCGCAATAACTAGATTTCATAACCTTAATCAAAGCTATGACATACATATTGAACTACCAGTTATAACTTATAACACATATTGACCCAGAGATCCAGATCTTGCGCAAGTCAACATGTACAGTAACACCGCTATATTACGGCCACTAAACAAAGCTTATTGACTGCATAACAGACAGGTGAGAGCTTAACTCTTCCACTGCCAATGGCATCAAAAGGCGACATTGCAAACAGTTTAGATTCTGACCAGACGCCGCGTAACGCGGCGTCTTATCATGATCCATACTGTTTCACAGTTGTTGTTGTTGTTGGCGTACCTGTGCTTAACACTCACAGGACAGCTTGGTACAGACATTATTGTCTGTCAAGCTGGAGGATTACGTGCATAGCTGTTTTCAATTACCTCGCCATATAGGCAGCCATGCTCCGTCTTCAGAGGAACTGTTTCACAGTCATATCGATAGTTCTTTAGTAAAAAAACAACTAAATCTGACTTGAAAAACTATTGTAGACGACACTATCGATTCATTCGATATTTTGGCGGAAAGAGGGTTAAAGCAGATGATAAAATGTGGCAGTGAAAGAGTTAAAGCAAAGTGAACGCGAAACAGAAATGTCCTAAAAGAGCTTTCCGTTTTACATTCACCTTGCTTTGGGCAGTCACCTGCCTTATAAACGCCTGGTACAGTGGAGAATCTGTTATTTTTTCCCGTTTAAACGCAAACGTACGCAAACGCAAAGTAGTCCGGCAGAGAAATGAGGATTTGGAGGTCCACCTAGAAATGGCGTCCTAAGTTTTTTTCTTGATTGATATTGATAGTTCAAAGTATTGTCATTCAGAATTGACCGGATGACACCTTGGCACCCTTGAGCATTTTGATATATTTCCAGTTTACCCCACCCACCATTTTTTACTCATTTCCACGAAATTGGGCCTTTTATACTATACCCCGGCATCGAATACCGGGTAAATTCCTTGAAATTGTAAGTATTATATCAATGAAACTTAAACCATAGATACGCCTTAATGTGAGTAGCATGTTGCATTGTAGTTTGGTAACCTTGACCTTTGTCCTTGACCTCTGTGACATTTGTAAATTGTTTTGCGTTTTATAGGTAAATTTTGGACTAAGTACTTCAATTACGTTCACATAACTTCACATGTATGTGCACTTCAACGAGTAAAACTAGTTACAATAGTAAATTACTAACATTGACCTTTAACCTTGACCTCTGTGGCCTAGATATTTTTTTTCTTTTTGGTCAGTGTTGGACTAAGTACCAGCAGCTAGGGTCTCGTAACTATACATGCTTTTGTGCGTCAAAATATTTCATTCTTACCATATAGTTTTGGTGGTATACTCTTACTCAACAGCTTAGTTGCTGATGATGGTAGTTTGATGGCAGACTGTGGCTTAGCCTTTATATTTGCTGATGCCTTGAAAGAGTGTAGTATATAGTGAAATGCTGCCTTTAAGTTCTGATTCAGGTCATGTTAACTAACAATGGCAGATGTGGCATGGCTTACCTGAAAGAAAGGGAGGCTCTCCGAAGAGCGGTGCTCAGAATATTTTTGAAAATTAAGATTTGATGAGGCATGGACGAGGTATATAAAAGTGCAAAGTCATATGTTCATTGAAATCCCCTTTATGTGTCATGGACATGTGGCCAATTGCATAATTAAGATTACGATTAAGCAGACATACTCATAGGCTTTAGAATTCACATGTACAACCAGTTGCAAGCAAACTTTGATATCATGGTGGCTCACAGGGATGATCCTGAAACTGACTTTGAGGGGCACAAAGGAGGCGGAAAATAGAAAACAACGCAAAGGACACGGAAGACACGATAAGACAAGAGAACCATGATGGCCATAACATCTCTCACCTGAATTGAATAGGGTAGTTTTATCTTTAAGTTTCATCAATAATCAAAATCTTCCAAAAACTTAAAGACTTACTTAACTTGTGAACGTTTGGAAAATATATATATTCAAATTTGTAGACACTAGAGCGCAAACGTTGTTAAAGTATTGCCTTTTCGAGCCTATCTGAGTGCATCAAGGAGGAATAACTCTTGACAAAGGGGTTCTATTGCACCCAAACTATAACTTATGGAAGAACTTACAGTAATATGCACTGTGAGCAAGTCAGTTTAAAGAACATTTAAAAAATTGTAGTTGCTAGATTGATAAAGAAATTGATAAAGATAGCGTTTTCAACAGTGTTACTGAAGAAATTGAATCAGATGATGTGCATAACAGCTAGAAACCAGGCTAGGGACTGCTAATAGAATTGGACAAACAAGATAACAGAGAAGAAATCACCGTGACCAGAAGAATGTGATGGTAGGTCATATTATGTGAAATCTACTCAATAATCTTCAAAAGTCTTCAAGCTATCAGCCATGAGGTTGATATTGGAGATGTTCTGTCCCATGAATTGACACCTTTTCCAACAACACTGTTTGGTAATCATAATGATATGACAGTTACAAAATTTGATAAAGCAGTTCAAAAAACAAAATCCAGATAGGAGTTTTTGACACCAAAATGGGACCAGTAGACACTCACCATAGACTGATCGATATTATTAAGGTTTTATGACATACCCCACAAAAGGCTCTGTGTAGAACATTTAAGTTGGAAGAAAACAATGTTGACCTATACGTATATACAGCACTTACATTTCTATAAGTGTTCGAGAGCAGCAGGTTAAAATCGATTACTATCAATTGCATGCTAACAGCATATTACCAAAAACAGTTTATCTTACAGTCACTGAAAAAAGCAGTTAATGAAGCTGATAATCTCTTACATTCCAGATGCTGAGACTTTTCAAATTGAGCACACACAAATTAACAAGCAAGTGATAATAGGTAAAAATGAAACACAAGCTTAAACAAGCCGATGTATTATATCAGAAAGAAAACATTTGAAAGCAACATATGAAGAGATAGACAACATGATTGTGTAGTAGACATTATTCGAATCCTAAGTTGTCAGTCATATTATAAAACAAGAAGGGCGAATTAAATGTTAATCAAATCTATTATTGATATTGCATGTGACAAACATATGGACATTGCTGAGGACATTCTTCCTACACATACCCTCTCGGGATGTGACACAGTTGCAGACAGCTTTGGAATAGGAACGTGAACTGGGAGGCCAAAGATGCCATGGAGGGAACTGACTGTAAGAGACCGCCAAGAACGGGGACTCGCAGCAGTTGACCCACATGATAGAAACGCCTGGATGTCATGTGTAAGAACCGCCATGCGTGCAGCTAGCCAGTTACCTGGAAAGGAGCCCACTGTTGTGGACAATGCTCCCACCCCTGCACGTTAATCAAAAATCCGATGATGATGATGATGAACTGCTGCAAGGAAATACTTGTGGTCCAACTGTGTGTTTTAACTTATCGGTTGACTTGATTTTTCTATTGAAACTTACATTTCACAAGCAATAGTATTTCCCTGAGTTCATATCTGAAACACGCGTTCAAGTATAGACCACACAGCTTAGCGATGAAACATCAGCAAAACTCTGCTACCTTGATTTAGGCATTTATTAGAGGAAACAATCTACCTGAAATTGACCCAACAGGGTTTGGCTGGAGGAAGGATAAACAGATAACATCTTCACAGCCAGCGACTTGGACCGGAAACCTTGTCATAACGCTATAGTTAATTTGTAAACAGAACAATGTGTGGCTGTCAAGGTACGCTAGTAGCATGCCCTGTAGAACGTAAATATTGATATGTAAAAGCATGCATGGACGAGTTGGGTTTTAGGGTACTGCAACACAGAATAGATCATATAGTGCAGATAAAAGATGAGAAATTAGGAGATGAGATGATGATTATTTCAGAAAGATGATTTCGACTAGTCTCATTCGTTGCGAATCAGCGCATGGGAACAAAATCAGCGACCTGCCTTCCTTCAAATACACAGAAATAGTCCTATGACAATTAAGCCCCAGAACCCCGATCAGGTAGGAAGTCTCTTGGGTTAAATGTAAAAGCGCTCTTGTGAACAAATACCAGGTGCTTAAAAATAACCAGTCAAGAAACAGCTATTTATTTTGACTTTTGAACATTTTAAATATTTTAAGCATTTCTATCGCAATGTTGGCCGGTTTCTTGATAACGAAAATGCTCGAAGGTGAAAAGATGTCCCCCAAAGTATTTCAATAATGAGTATCATTCTGTCAATAATAAGTATCATTCTGGTAAGGTCAAACCATTTAAAAATAACAAATAATGATTGTTGTTGTTTTGACTTATTTTGATTTAAAGCATTTCGGTCAACGCTTTGGTCGCCATCTCGAATATATGGAAATGCTCAAGGGTGACAAGATGTCATCAACGTACAGTTCCATAACAAGTATCATGTGTTCAATAATAAGCATCACCGGCGGTAGTTGTCCAATGGTTAACACCTTGGACTACGGTACCAGGGGTCGTGAGTTTGATCCCCCGCCGGACCAGCGGTCTGACTAGGGGATTTTTCTGAATCCCCGATGATGTACAGGAATGTTCTTGAGCAAGACATGTACCGCGAATTGCTCCTCTCCACCCAGGGGTTAAAATGGGTACCTGTGAAGGGTCTGAGTCGGTACTGCGGCTGCATTTGACTGCGCCATATGTTAGCAGTGCTCATAGGCAAGATGGCTCGATGATCAGGGGAGTATATGTACAGTCGGCTGAGCGGTCATTCGGACTGAAAGTAGACTTTAACTTGGTATATTATTATTTATCATCTTAAATATACAGAAATACTCAAGGATGAAAAGATGTTACCCTTTTCATTTCATCAATAAGTATCATAAATCAAATAGTAAGTATAATTACGTTGATATCGAGTCAGTTATGAATATAAAATGTATGATTGTTGATTTTTTGAAATTATTTGCTAAACAAAAATCATCACTATTTTTGCCGCCATCTTAAATATCCGGAAACGCTTAATGATAAAAAGATGTCACCCGTAACATTTCAATAATAAGTTTGATTATTTCAATAACGAATATCATAATGGTGAGATCAAATCAATTAATAAAAAGAAATTATGAATGCTGATTTGTTGACCATTTTGTTTTAAAGCATTTAGGTAGCCATTTTAGCCGCTATTTTGAATATACAGATGTGCTCAAAGGTGACAAGATGTCATCCGTAACAGTTCAATAATATGTATCATCATTTCAGTAAAAACGTTCATGATGGTGGAGTCAAATAAATTTAGAAAACCAAACTATGAATGCTGAAGTTTAGAGTAGATTTTAACGCATTTTGATAGCCATATAAGCCGCCAGTTGAATAAGCGGAAATGCTGAAGGGTGACAAGATGTCACTCGTAACATTTTTAAAACATAAATTGTCCATGTAGATAATAACTCTCATTATGGTGAGGTCAAATCAGTTTAAAAAGAGAAACAATGAATGCTGCTTTTTGGACTATTGTTTCGGTAGCCATTTTGGCCGCCATCTTGAATACACAGAAATGATTAAGGGTGACAGGATGTCATCCGTAACAGTTCAATAATATGTATCATCAGTTCAGTAATATCTATCATTTTGGTGGGGTCAAATCAGTGAAGAAAACCAAACCATGAATGCTGAAGTTTAGAGTAGTTTGTTTCAACACATATAGGTAGCCATTTTAGCCGCCATTTTGAATATACTGAAATGCCAAAGAGTGACAAGATGTCACCCGTAATATTTTGAAAACATTAAACGTCTTTTGAATAATAACTATCATTATGGTGAGGTCAAATCAATTAAAAAAAGGAAAATTGAATGCTGATTTGTATACTATTTTGTTTAAAAGCCTTTCGGCAGCCATTTTGGCCGCCATCTTGAATATACGAAAATGCTCAAGGGTGACAAAGTGGCACCCGGTGCTTTTTCAATAAGTAACATATGCTGAAGTAGAATCAGTCGAGAAAAAAACTTAGGACGGCATTTCCAGGTCAAGTCAACCCTCTGCCGGACTAAAGCACTAAAACGTAGAAACGAACAACTTTTGGACAATTCTGATATTTCATGTTTATCTTGGTGGCAAACAGTTTGGAGCCTGATCAGACGCCGGGTTACCCGGCGTCTGATCTGGCTCCAAACTGTTTGTATTGGAAATAATAGTTTTAGCGTAAACGCGTTTATTGGGAAAGAATAACAGATTCTCCACTGTAATTATCATCATTAAGTGGTCGTAATGTAGTAAGTAGTTGTACTGTAATATGTGACTTTGTATCAGCCCAATCACCGACGAACCTCATATGGATAATTCAAGTTTCCATTTCAGTTTAGTCCATTTATGAATGTTTAGGGTTATCTTAACAGTACATTTTAAATTGACAAACAATGTATACACTAGAGAAAACGTTATTCCTTCCCAATAAACGCGTTTACGCAAAATATGTTCTTTCCGTATGAAATAGTTTGGAGCCAGATCAGACGCTGGGTAACCCGGCGACTGATCAGGCTCCTAAGTGTTGTCTTTCAGATTGAAATTGACATTCATAAATATAACAATTCGTCATTTTCTACATTTTATTGCAATGCGTTTGCATTTCGTTTGCGTTTCAACGGGAAATGATAACGTATTCTTCATTGTACCCGGGTCAGAGGAGCACTATGGTCTTGGTAGGAACCGTTTACATAGAATATGCTTACTGTTCACATGTTCACTGTTATCAACAGGTCGCAAGTGCCCGTCGCTGGGATTCAAGGGGTTGACAAAATTACTAAGGCCCCATTTCATAGCCATTTTTCTGCAAAAATAGAAATAAAGGTACATGTACAGCGCTCCCTCTCTACAATGGCCCTCCCAACAACGACTCCCTCCTTACAACGACACTCGTCGTTATTCCCATAACGGGATAATTAAGTCTAACTCTTTTACAGCTGCAATATCGTCTGCTTAAGATTGTCGTCTGCTGTTTTCTCTCACAGTTACATATAAGTAGAGATTTGATAGAATACATATATTGACCAGTGCCAAACAGCTTGAATCCTGATCAGACGCCGCGTCTCGCGGCGTCTGATCTGGATTCAAGCTGTTTGCAAATTTAAACCAATTCTTAATTTTCCCTCTCTATAACGACTCCCTCCATACAACACACACACTATGTGTCTCCCATTGGATGTCGTTGTAGAGAGGGAACGCTGTATATTGTACATGCAAAGCGCCCCTCTGATATAGAACCACTATTTTAAAACCAAATCATTCTTAACCCCTTCACTGCCTTGTATCAAATACAATGGTTATTTGCAAATTATTGTAATACTCATTTCAATATTTATTCAGTCAACATACATGATGTTTAAATTTGACAAATAGAAGCAGACGAAACTAGCTTAATTGATGTCGTTATGGCAGCGAAGAAGTTAACCCTTTCCCTGATAGAAGCGCCTTTTACCGCGTTTAGTTTATTCCTCATCTGAAGAAAATATATACTATTTATAAAGCCATGAGTATGTATCTTAAGACATATATTCTATATCGCAGATGGTCGAAGAGACGGTTCTAATGAGTAGTCACCCCAAAGGGCTTAATTCAGAAATAAAGAAGTTAGTTTTGGAAATACTCCCCTTATCTGAAGCCAAATATGTATCAGTGTTCGAGTTGTATTGCAGTACGTTTACGTTACGTTTCCTTTAAACGATAAAATAATAAAGGTTTTCGAACTGCTCTGGAAACATTCTGTTGAAAACTTGATAATGGTAAGTTGGTATAGATCGCCTGGTATGAACATGTCTCTTCTGCTATTTATCACATTTAGTTATTTTGCGTTTTGTTGATGAGTGGCACATGGTTCGGATCCTATTCAGATACGAAATGGCTCCGGTGTCCGATTAAGATCTAACATGTTCGCAAATGATAGTATGGTCGGTAAATACGTTTAACGTACCCCAGTCAGGGCCTCGTTCGGTTAGTTGTAAAGTTATGAATAAATCTTTTTTATTACGAAGAGGAAACAAATTGTTCTTTTTTGTCAGAGTTGGTATAGATATATCATAAATCTATGTAAAATTCCATTTGTCAGTGTTGTCTAGTTATGGAGATATTTGAAAATTATCGTGTTTCTTTATCTGCAAACGACCTAGGTATCAAAACTGAAATACAAAATATATCGATCTTTAACTACTGCATCTCTGAAACTTCAAAAGGACACTTCTATTATCAAATAACGTATATTTTATGTTTAACTGCACGTACTTAGGATTGATGTGTTATCAATTGATTGCACATTTACATACAGTGTATATCCTGATGGGCCTTCAATCTTTGTAAATGATACAGTGGAGAATCTGTTATTCTTTCCCGTTTAAACGCAAACGTACGCAAACGCAAAACACTAAAACGTAGAAAAGTACAACTTTTTGACAATTCTGATAATTCATCTTTATCTTGGTGGCAAACAGTTTGGAGCCTGATCAGACGCCGGGTAACCCGGCGTCTGATCTGGCTCCAAACTGTTTGCAGCGAAAATAATAGTTTTAGCGTAAACGCGTTTATTGGGAAAGAATAACACATTCTCCACTGTAACTGTACTCTTCATTGGTACACTATTTGTAAATGACGAGTTTACTCGTCGCTAGTGCCATATGTATTAAGTATGTTTTCATGTCGTTCATGACGAAATGACAACGCTTGTTTGCTTAATATTAACCCTTTCACTCCCAATAACGCATGAAAGCGCGTTTTCAAACAATTTGGATCCTGATCAGACGCCGCGTAACGCGACGTCTGATCAGGATGCAAACTTTTTGACACTCGTATCGATAAGTTTAAGTAATACTTCTTTGAACCTTACTTTGAAACGATCTTGGCGAGAACAATAAACTTTAAGCAGACGGCAATGAAACTGTGAAGGGGTAAAAATCTCAAGAACGATTTGATAGAAAAAGGGTTAAAGTTATAGTTTGTAAACTCTGTGGTTAGCTAATTCGGTGCCGTACCGTGGAGAAAACGTTATCATTTCCCGTTTGAACGCATACGAAACTCAAAGGCATTGCAATAAAATGTAGAAAATGACAATAGTTTTAACATGTCATTGACCTTTTATGATAATCTGAGGGGCAAACATTTTGACTCCAAACTGTTTGCATGGACATACATACATGTAGTTTTAGAGTAAACGCGTTTATTTGGAAAGAATAACGTCTTCTCAACTGTATGTAGAACAAGGTCAAGGTTCCTAAGGTAACCCTTGCACGCTGATGGTGTATATGTTGTATCTATGACATGGATACAAATCAGACACCAGGTAACCAGGCGTCTCATCAGCTTACAAACTTTTGACAAAGTTAGATATATTTTTGAAATGTAAATAAAATATTTCTTAAACAGATTTTGCTGGAGACTATAAAAAACGTGCTTAAGGTAAAATTGCAAAAGGTCACACTGGTCATCTGATTTCAATATCCGGTCCTCTAAATTAAAATTTGCGTTATCCACATTAAGCCCGTTTTATAGGGGACATTGCGATAACTCTTGCAAACATGTTATAGTGAACATTAAACAGAATTTACAGCAGCAACATCAAGAATAACAACTCCAGTAACAACAACAACGGCACCAACAATAAAAAGAAAAACAACAACATTTACAACAAAAAAAAAAACCCCCAGTAACAACAACAACGGTACCACCACAAACAACAAGAACAACAAACAATCCCAACAACACAAACAGCAACAATAAATAAAACAAAAATAACATTTACAACAATAACTATCACTTCATTTAACTTAGGTTTTACTGTTTATGCTGCTAAATTATATTGACTATTTTTTGACAAATCGGTGAACAAAATCTCAGTATATATACCCAATTTACTGATAATGAAAGCATGACCTGGTTTTGTTCTGAAATCTAGAACACTTGGCCGGTAAGGTCACAACCTTATTACACCCAATGTCTTTTCAGCACAAAGAATTCTTTTCATGTATGCTGCTTATCGGATAGGTTTTGTGACACCATTTACCCTTCTCTTGCCCTTACAGTAGGGAAAATGTTATTATTTTCTAATAACGCGTTTGCGCTTAATAAGTTATTTCCACTACAAACGGTTTAGAACCAAATCAGACGCCGGGTAACCCGGCGTCTGATCAGGCTCTTAACTGTGTGCCACAAATATTTTTAAAAAATCGTAAACTTTTGAAAATACCATTGTTTCTATGTTTTATTGCAATGCATTTGTGTTTCGTTTGCGTTTAAACGGGAAAGAATAACATATTCTCAACTGTATAACTCTATATACATGTATTAGTTTATATTGTCGGCTTCGGAATTGTAAGTCTGCGAACTTTGTCAAGTTAATATATATCCATGTTTAATTGCAGAATGCTTCAGACGAGTGGCAAACAACTTGGTTCCAGATCCGACATGGCGTAATGCGGGGTGAGTAATAGAACCAAAATATTTGCGAATACCAATAAAGACTAGATCGATCCTCAGGTAAAGGGTTTAATCCTTTCCCTTTTATCAAATAAACTATTACAGTACTCCCTCCCTAATCCGGACCTCCCAAAACATATTTCCTCACTACAAAAAGGCTTGCAACTGTACCCCAAAGAAGACAAGTACAGTGGATAATCTGTTATTCTTTCCCGTTTAAACGCAAACGTACGCAAACGCAAAACACTAAAACGTAGAAAATTACAACTTTTTGACATTTCTCACTATTTTTTTAAATCTGAGTGGCAAACAGTTTGGAGCCTGATCAGACGCCGTGTTACCCGGCGTCTGATCTGGCTCCAAACTGCTTGCAATGGAAAAAATAGTTTTAGCATAAACGCGTTTATTGGGAAAGAATGACACATTCTCCACTGTATGTCTTTCACGTTGACTGCTGCAATATCATCTGCTTAAATAGTCGTCTGCTGTTTTTTCTCAAGTGAACCACTCTGATCAGTGTCTACACTGTTTGTATAGTACAGTGTTTACATTAACAGGTGTCTAATACAAAAAAGGTTAATACATTCAACCATATAGACGAGTATACTAGTCAATAACATATTGTGTACCTGTGAAGAGTACACTTATTCTATGTAAACATTGTAGACAATAATCCGAATGTTCCTGCTGGTCTACGCTGTTTGTCATTTTGCAATAAAGTGTTAAAAGCAACCGAAAATACTACGGTGTTCCCTCCCTACAACGGCCCTCCCAACAACGACTCCCTCCTAACAACGACCCTTGTCACAGTTCCCTAACAGCACAATTGTGTCCAACTTATTCATGGCTGCAATGTCGTCTGCCTAAAATTATCTTCTGCTGTTTTTCTCAAATTTACATATTGACAGAAAAAACCTTAATAACGAGTGACACACATCTTGAATCTAGATCAGACGCCGCGTCACGCGGCATCTGATCTGGAATCAAGCTGTTTGCAAATGTAAGCCAATTTTCCTCCCTATAACGACTCTCTTCGAACAACGCACACACTTTTTGTCTCCCATTGGGTATCGTTGTAGAGAGGGAACGATGTAATACAATGGACAAGACATAATTTAATGATAAAAATGTTAATTAACGTAATGGGTGATTAATTTGGTTAACCATTTTGATGCCATGTTATCATTTGCTTAGAAATATTGTCGTCTGTTATTTTTGTCAACCTTACAGTGGAGAATCTGTTATTCTTTCCCAATAAACGCGTTTACGCTAAAACTATTATTTGCAGTGCAAACAGTTTGGAGCCAGATCAGACGCCGGGTAACCCGGCGTCTGATCAGGCTCCAAACTGTTTGCCACCAAGATAAACATGAAATATCAGAATTGTCCAAAAGTTGTTCTTTTCTACGTTTTAGTGATTTGCGTTAGCGTACGTTTGCGTTTAAACGGAAAAGAATAACAGATTCTCCACTGTACATTGTTACTACAATGTAGCCTTATACATTAATCTTAAGATCGGAACATCTGCGAGCGGAACATCGCAAAGTTTAGACTCTGACCGGCACAGGCTCAGCCCCATTTGCAAATATAAGTTCACTAGAGATGAGTTAGCATAAACACGTTTATTGGCAAACAATGACGTCACCAAGCCATGATACCTAATAAAGGTACATGCTGATAACAGATGAAGGGTAATTTCAAAAACTAGTTCATTGCGAGCTTATCACCAGACTGTGGGGGTCATTTGAATGTGATTTCATTGCGAAATGAAACTGTCAGCCTTCAATATATAAGTAATCAGTGGGACGGTCTAGTTTGAGATTTTAAATTATATGGACAAGTGATACAATTCAATACGCCTTTTCGGTTATGATAGTTGGCAAAAGCGCAACAATGGAACGAACGGTTCTAGTGTTAGTATTGTTCGTTGGAGTATTTTCTCAGGCACTGACACATAGTAATGAAAATCATGAAAATCTTGTGAACACTGTAAACCTAAGTGAGGACGCCACTGGAAATGCCAACTCTCCAACGGACTATTTGAGCAATTTTGCTGTTAATATGCTGAACAGCCTGAAGACTGGAAATAATTCAGCCATTCTGTCACTGTTGTCTTCCCCGGTTGGGCAGGGTGTGATAAAGACCTTACCCCCAGACGTTCGCCAAATTCTGACCTCGGGAAACATGCCAGCAATTGTCAGTCTGCTTTCTTCCAAAGACGCCCAGCAAAGTTTAAAAGCCATGATAGGCGGCAAGCCGGCGGCGTCAACAGGAGCCAACAACGGGCAGTTAATGTCCATGCTAGGAAACCTATTAGGAAATAATACAAACCTACCAGATTTATTGCAAAGTGTAATTGGAGGAAATACAGGTGGGATAACCTCTCTGTTGTCTTCTCCGACAATACAGGGCCTGCTTATGAATTTGCCCCCTAATATTAGAACAGCAATTATGTCGGGAAACTTGACCGCGATTACGTCAATGCTTTCCTCACCGGCAGCTCAGACGTTTCTCCAATCAGCCCTTTCAGGGATCGCCGGTGGAAACCAAACATCCTTACCATCGATGAGTAACATTATGGATATGCTGAAAGGGTTGTCAAATACCCAACCTGGTGCCAATCCATCTGCTTACAATCCAAGCGGGCTACTGTCGGGTGCAAACTTGCTAAGTGTTCCGCAGAAGTTAGCAACCTATGGTGTTAGCCAAGAATGTCAGGCGGATCTTCTCAAGCTTATAGCTGGAATAGGAACCAAACAAACTTGGGCTTATCAAAGTAATGTATCCAGTGTTTTATCCTTTAATCCATTACTCCATAAAAGCCCATTTTCGCATTTCATGTATTCCTCCACGGAATAAAGAAGTTACAATTTAAATAGTATATAATCAATATGTATCATGAGAAATGTTTTCTATACTCTGGTAGATTAAAAGCAAACTAAAATTAAAGCGGAATGCGCCTCAAGACGAATTCTGTTTTACTTTCAACCTGTTTTAAATGACCCCCTATCTTCAAAGATAGAAACCTATGGGGTAAACGTTTATCCATGCATCGACTGAGTATTCATATTGTAACCACATTCTACTCTAATTTGGTAAACATAAGTTTGTTTATTTATTTTAAAAACTTTATTTAATTATCTGCTGCCACCACCCAAGTTAATACCTTACTTGGGAAATAAAATACAAAGATGTGATTTTGTCTACTACTGTTTATTCACGTTTACTCAAATATCTCATTCAACAATTAAAGTACAAAATGTTATGTCCAGAGCCGATGAATATATTTAATACATGTTTTCCTGATCAATTCATAAAGTTTTAGAACTATTTCCAATAGTTAAAGTTACTTCCAATTTACTTCCAATAGGATATACTAGAGCCAACCGTGTTTCGAATGTCTAACTCCCCCTTTACTCAGGTTTTCTCCAGCTTATATACCCATGGACAAGTCTACTTTTGTTGGCTGGTCAGCCCTACAAAAGTCGGCCATAATCTGCCCAAGAAATGTCGGCCATTTTCCGCCCAACAAATGTTGGCTAGCTAGCCCTACAATTGTTGGCTAGAATTCGCCCAACAAATGTTGGCTATAGCCCTACAACTGTTGGCTAGAGTATGCCAAACAAATGTTGGCTACAGCCCTACAATTGTTGGCCAGGCATTAGTCATGTATGAATCTGGTCTCAACAAGATAAACTCTACTGACCTCAGCGCTTTCCTCTCACTGTAGCGTAGGGAAGGAAACTGTTCAAATATCAATAAAAAGCTTCTGTGTTAAATTGACTAAGGCTAAATACTGTTTATACTAATTTAAAGTTACTAATTATTACAAATTGAAAATTTGCAACACTACCCCCTGCTCGACTTGTAGACTACCGGCTACAAACAAACATGAACCATCCATACAAATTCTTGCAAATCACAGAATCACTGTTTTACTTCTATCATTTTTGAAAATTGTCCAAAAGATATGTTTACTACTCTACCCATAATAGGTTTCAGACAACAGTCTGACTACAAGAATGAAATATGTACACTTCTATCTGTCTACCTCTGCATTATTATGAATGCATGTCGGAATTCAGATTTTAATCAAATGTTGACACACTACGTTTATGTCTTATAATCAAATGATCACAAGTGAATCAACCTTTAAACAGGTAAATCATTCAGCCCCTGCCCACAAACCCCAAAATATTACACACAAAAATAAAATGACTCTTACAGGACTACATGTACCTATTAAGTGTCACTATGACTTACAGGGCTGCCATTTCTCCGGAATTTTCCTAAATCTCCGGATTTTTTCCGAGTACATGGTAGCTTAAAGCAGGCTGAAAGTAAATCAGACTGCGCATTAGGGCGCATTCTGCTTTACTTACAGCCTGCTTTAAGAAGACGCTTGTCAATAAAACAAGAAACAGGCTATGGGGTAAAGGTACGATTCGAAAAATCGCACTTGAAAAATGCAACTTTGGAAATCTTAGGATTTTTCATGTCAACTTATGGCAGCCCTGGACTTACAGAAAGTCTGTACTGTAATATAAGCAGAATACAACAAATGCTATTCTAATAAACATGGAATTTCAGCCTTTCTCATGCAAGTATCAACCTATGAAATTGCCAACAGTGCAGCCCCAGATAGGAAAATGTGTTGGATGTCCCACCAATGACTGCACCAATTGCCACAGAATGCCAGAAGTATAAATCAAACACTTATTAATTATACTTAGCGCAAGAAAAGCTCCAATAAGAAAATGATTCAAATCAGTGTACTAACCAACCACTCAAACTAACACATTCAACATGGTTGGATACACTCCGAAATGTTTATTCGAAAATTACAGTTTCCATAGAAAATGTTGTCACGTTTGTACAACATTTTCAACTAAAATGCCTCAACAACCTGGACATATCAGGAGCCCGATTAAGTTAATACTAGTATCTATCTACTAAATTGACTCATTACTACTCCCATAGTTAACCCTCTATTTTATAGTGGACAGCTAATACACCACTGTAATGTATCAATAAACACCAGTCAATATAGCATCTGGTGTGGTAAAAATGATTGAATAACAATCAGTTCTGTTCGATTATAAGTGTGCCCTGATTTCATGTCAATGCCCAGCGATACAACTGGCCACTACTGCTAACTACTTAAGTACCTCTCCAATTACTGCGTTAGGCTAATTCTATTTACTGATAAGCACAGCCCTCTATCTATACAGTAACCAGAGACCGATATAACCAGCTCCCTGTCTATACAGTACCTTCAAAACTAATAAACATTGTAAAATATTACTAAATTCATACATCTTCAATAGTCAGATATTGTCTCTGAGCATATGAACAATATTTAAGAATATATCTAGAGGCTTTTACCTGAAAGAAATATTAGAATTACCCAAATAATAAATGTTCCATTAACCTGTTTGTATACAATTAAGCTGCTGCAAAACTTTGTGTGTCATTTTATTATGATAGTCATTGCTCGGGAAACAAAATCTCACCATTCACAACAGTACAGTCTAATGATAACCATCATTTGCAAGTGGTCATCATGACTTAAGTTATCAATGGATTACAATATTATAGACTCCACTCATAATTTCTTAATTACTGTCTCGTCACGGTATAAGTCCTTGAATTACACAGCTTGAACAAATGTCCAATTGTTCATTTCAATGACATTTGCATTGAAGTTCTGTTAACCAGTGCCACAGTTCCTGGATTATTTATTTTATATCATAATATTAAATCATAATAATGATAATAAGAATGTTTAACATTAACAAAATAAAATCTGTCCATCTGGATTACATTTTGAAATGTCTAACGTCAGATAGGCTCTTTACAAGCGGCTTACCCTTTATTCAGATTTATATAATTCATAACAGCAGATGTTAAGTGCTTGTGTGGCGGCTGTAAAAAGTCGCCCCGTACTTCATTCTCAGTGTTGTTATACTTTCTGGTCCTTTGGAATCATTGATTTCAGCGCATTTACAGTTGAAAGTTGAATTCCGCTTAAGCTGGTGCTAGGGGCGTGAGCACTGTTGCATATTTCAGTATTGCTCATGAACAGACTCAATTAAACCGAGTCTGCAATTTTCAGTATTTGCATTGTTTTCTGTGCTTTCAAAGGATCTCCCCTTATTCAGATTTTTACAACACTATTAGCATCACAGACTTCGTGATGGCTTACAATTTTCGCAGCGCCTGTCATCTGCTTCTTATAGTGTAGCGGCTAACAACACTTTCGGCGTCACTGACTTCATGACGGCTTACAGTTTTCGCTGCGCTGTATTCCCTATAGATAAACGTGAGCCAGCAATCATGTTGTTGAATATATCCATTCAAATTAATTATTAAAATCCAACACTTTAAGAATATTAACCAAGTGATACTCCTTAGTATGGCACTAATATGAATCACTTAAACCAATTAAATCCAAATACGCATGAACATGATTATATCCAAACTTCGAATGAATCACAAAACAAGCATGATACGTTTTAATAAATCTATAGATAAAGTCCGAAAAGCCCATCCCTACTTTCTTCATCTATTTATAACCGTTAGGGTGGAATGTAGCCCTACAAATGTTGTCTTTTGCCCTACAAATGTTGGGCTCCTCTCCGAGCTAATTAAGATTAATTTAGCTATTAAGCTAATAATTAAGCTATTTTTTTCTGTCCTGCCCATGATAAGCCTACTGATGAGGCCCTTTCTTCAGGTCTGAAATATCCAAACTCCTTACTGATGAGGCTTTTTTCGTTGTCTCTCCCCTCTACGAATTGCTGGTAAAACAAGAACCTTTTTGTTCTTTTTGACTGCATTTGGCTTCTTAGACTTCACTAAAGATTTGGTTACTTTTACTGGAATCTCATTATGCTTGGGAGCAATAATCAATTTTGTTAAATTTTCCCTAAATAGCTGTGCCCAGACTGGTACTATATCTGAAGTAAATCTTTTCACCTTATCATGATGCACAATTTTGCTTTTCTTCCGAGTCTAAATTTCAAGCAAAAGATCACTTATCTTTCTTGAAACAACAAATGGTCCATGCCAAATTATTGGTTCCAACTTTTTGGATCGGCCAATTACTTTGGTTTTATCCAGACAGTACACCAGATCTCCAACACAGAAAGTGTTTTTATGAACTCTGGAGTCATGGTCCCGTTTTTTGTTTTCTTACTGATGACTTTGTACAGTTTCGGGTCAATGAATATATATTTTCTAATTTTGTTTTTGATTTTTCTACATTTTCACAAAGTTTCATATCTTCAGCTCGTGGGAAACAATCATACTGTAGTTGAATTGGAATTGTTACCTCTCGCCCGAACATTAACTTATTTGGGATGTATCCAGTTGAGCTATGTTCACATGAACTATAATTTATGCTGATGTTATGAGTTGTAGATCAGAGTCCCAATTTGTTTGATCTGAATTAATGTATGTAGTTATCATTGCATACAAACTTTGATTAAAACGTTCACACATGCCATTTGAACTTGGACGGAAACAAGAAGTTCTAGTCTGATTTATTTCTAACAAGCGGTACATCTCTCGAAATACTTTTGACTGATAATTGGAACATTGATCACTGTGTAAATCCAGACTTAATCCATTTCGACTGAAGTATTCATATACAATGTTCTTTGCAACAGTTTCTGCCTTCTGATCCGGTATAAGGTAACACTTCACAAACTTGGTAAATTGATCCATAACCACCAAAATGTAGCGGTTTTTATTTTTACCAACTGGCAACGGGCCAACAATATCTGTGCAAACACGGTCCATTGGATGAGACACAGAATACTCTGAAAGGCTGTAACGCCCCGGCCTTACAGGACGTTTCCTTGTAGAACAGACAGTACAATTATTTATGAAATTACGAATATCTGATTTCATTTGATACCAATAGACACAGGTTTTCAGTTTTGACATAGTTTTCTCAATTCCAAGGTGAGCTGACTGTTTAGAACAATGGCATGCTCTCAGCAATGCACGATGTAAAACACTAGGTAGAACCAACTGATTAGTTACATCCCCTTTTGACACATATTTCAGGAAAAGAACACCATTTTTTACACAAAGAATGTCCTAACTTAACCATAGGTTTCGCACCACTGGAGACTCACTGGCAATTTCATCCCTGGATGGTTTTTGCCTGGTTTCCATCCACATGATGCTACGACCCACGTCTGGATCTTCTCTTTGCATACGAGAAATACTCTCCGGCGAATGATCCACTAGATGCGAAGGTTTAAACATTAAGCTACCGACGGTAGTGTCGTGGTCATTCGGAGAAAATGACTTACTAGCAAATTTACTTCCTTCTTCCACCCCTTCCGAGGATACATCCGGCTGGTCACTCCGCGACAAATCAAGGCGGTTTTCCTGCACCCTTAATCGATGTATCTTGCTGATACATGACACTGACCAGCTAAGTCCTTTGATGACATTCTTAATGCGACTAACACCAATCAGCACTACTGATGAAAAGAATTGCAAGACTTGAAGAAATGATTTTAAAGCATTAAAACTTTCATATCCACTATTTTTACAGGACACGGTAATGTTTCTGGTAAACAATGGAACCACATCATCCACCTTGGCAAACTCTGACAAATCCTTATGACGTTTAACACATGTTTTACATCCCTTGCAGGGCAGTCTATCTAAAACAGAGTCATGGTCATAACAATCACAGTCCGGATCACATGGTATTCTACTCAAACTGTCACTGTTTAAATGCTTAGAGCCTTTCCTATGTTCGATTTTAAAATTGAACTGAGACAATATTTCCAGCCACCTGGCCATCTGGTCTGTTGGAGATTTAAACGACATGATCCAACGTTAACTAGAATGATCTGTCCTGACTAAAAATTGCTTTCCTAACAGGTAGTGTCTAAACTTGTGCATGAATGTCACCATATCTAAAAGTTCCCGCCATGTGACACAATATTTCCTCTGGGTCTTTGTCAAAGATTTACTTGCAAACATTATTGGTTTTTCAACTTCTTCTTTTGATACATTACAATACTGCATTTGCGAGAGACATCCACCAACTGCCACGTCACTGGCATCCACATCCAAAATAAACAGTTCCTTGTCTTTTTGAAATCCCTGACTGATTCAAAGAAGCTGCTCTTGCAGAAAAAGATTTAATGAAGCGCCTGTAATAGATTTAGGAGTAGGCCAGCTCCGAATAGCAGACACCCCTTTCCCGGTAGGACGTACACCTTCCCTGCTGACTATGAAACCAAGAAATTTGACTGACTCTTGAAAAAGTGAACATTTCTCAGGTTTCAATTTCAAATTTGCTGTCTTTAATCTAGTAAGTATTTCCCTTAACCGATCTAAATGTTCCTCAAAGTTTCTTCCAAAACAAATTATATCATCAAGTTTTCCACTGCATGCCACGAAAAATTAATTCCATACACCTTTGAAATGTCGACGGTGAATTAGATAATCCCATTGGTAATGTAACATACTCAAACAATCCATTTCTACTAGTGCAAAAAGCAGTTTTAGGAGCATTTGGTGCATCTAATTCGATTTGCCAAAATCCACTGGCTAGATCACAGGTACTGATCCAAACAATCGAAACACTCATCAAATTTAGGTAATGGATAAGCGTCTTTAACCGATACATCATTCAACCTTCTATAATCCACACAGGCTCTTGTCCCGCCATTTTTCTTTTTCACAAAACAAAGAGGGAACGACCAAGAACTTTTACTTTCCTTGATAATTTCAGCTTGAAGGTGCTGTTGTATTATTTTCTCCTCTTCTCCCTCAAATGTCTTTGGTACCCGCCTTGGGGGTATTTTAATTGGTCTAGTATTCCCAGTGTCTATGGTATGTTTTATTACATTTGTTCGACCTAAATCACAAGGTCCAGTAGAAAATATGTCTTTGAAATCCTCTAAACTAATTTAAGATTTTGTTCTTTATCTAGATTGACACAGGAACGGCTGTACAAGTCCTACAATGGCTTACACCATTTTGGAATAATCTCGTCTTTGTCATTTTCAGTAAAATCCTGATAGTTATTTTGCGAATTACATGCAACACTATTATAAATATCGTCACCACTTATTTCTTCAAAAAGCCAAGCGTTGATCCTTTCTTAATTGTCACTTATTAGAAAGGGTTCAATCTGATTTATTTGTTTACCACTAAAAATAGAGTTCCCAAACACAGTGTTTTTAATTGAATAGCAAACAGTTTAAATACTTTAAATCCTAATCTGACTACGCGTCACACTGTGCCTAATCGGGTTCAAATAAATACGAAAGACTCAAGCAGGAAACGTAACACAAACAATACACTCACCTCTCAAGCAGAACACAAACACACAGTCATACCACAACAAACACACACACACACGCAATACCATTCCTTCATCTACACACTAAATAGAAAACAACACGCAAGACAAACATAAAGCTAAGTGAATGTAGGAGCCCGCCTTGGTACGGTCAGTAGCAATCAATAATTAATTATAAATTAATTTATTATTAACAACCACTGGGGGGTTAAACCTGGGTTTAGGGGCGCCCAACCTCACTCTTATCTCCTATATTCACCTATAAAGACAAACAGTGTACATAAAATATAAACCCTGTTCCAAAACCTTACAATCAAAAAGACCGCCAACACAGTAAGTAAATACATGTAAAACATCTAACAAAAAAATATATGACAAGATTATTGGTAACACGGGAAATAATTTAACATTCAAGCCCGTGCTAAAAATAACCCACTATGGCAACGGTCAAATTGTACTCAAGCGACTAGTCTGTAGTCACGAGTAACTGTAAGACATCCATCAAGACTATTTGCAAATATAAGGCAAGTTTTAGGTTTTGCACTTTCACTAGCACATGCAGGGCATTTCTTTGGTGTATTGAGTAGCTCAAGATCGCCCAGCATTTTATTTTTCCTTTTAACCCCCAACGCATGGCCATCATATTCAAATTTGAATGTTCGCCATTATTAAAGAAGAAGAACAAGAATTAGTACCCGATTGGATAAGACAACAATTGTATCCGAAGTTAAACTTCGAAAAAGCTGTACAATGTAAAATATACTGAACAAAAATACGTTTAGTCATACTTTTAGGACTAAAAGTTGGTTCAATAAAAATATATTTATTCAAAAAACGAAAACAACTGGGTTTTTTTCTGAAAAAATTATGTTGAATAGAAATAATATTTATTCTTTAAAAATATTTCAATATCTGACAAAATATTTGTTCAATAACAATATATTTATTCATTTTTTCTGTTCGAATCAATATACAAATGTATTTTATTGAACATATACATTTCATCGAACAAAAATAAATTAAGAAATATCGAATAAATATTTTTCAACATTTTGCAAAGGAATTAACAATTTTTATTTATATATAATTAAAATTTAGGAATACGAGCTTGCAACCTCGCCTCCAATTATAGAATGACTATTTTTTTCCGTACCTAACTTCTGTGTTGCAAAAGTATTTTATTTGTTCAATAAAGATATTACTGTTCAATAAAAAATATCGATTCGAAAAAAATTGTTTTTAACTTTATATAATAGATATTTTTTTTTGAACACATATGTGTCAGATAGACCAAAATTTAATTTTTTGAATAAATATTCTTTTTATTAAATTTTTTTATTCCGTTTATGGAATAAATATAATTTTATTGAACCATTATTTCGTTTTGCAACACTTGAAATGCCATAGCAAACCACGTCTGCGTGCTACATTTCATAACTCATGTTGCATAATGACAACATTGCAGGAAAACGTCACAAAAGAGAAGGAAATATCAACGGTGCTATGGAAAGTTGTATAAAGGGAGGTTACTCCTCTTGTAAAAGCTTGATAAGTCATACACGGGATGTCTGTTATGTTTTTTCTCATAAAAAAATAGAAATAATGTTGAAAAGTAGCAATCAACAAAAAAGCCTCACATTTGGAGAATCGTTCAGTAGCATTTTGTGTGTAATCGTCCGTTAAAAAGCGGCTTCCTAATTTATCTCCCTTTGCATTAAAAGAAAGACTATACTTCGAACAAATAACACTTGAAAACCAATCACTGCAATTGATGTATCTCTATACGGACCATTGCATTAAATGCCTGACGGTTATTTTTACTGTTTAATATGTCTTTTATATTGGTTTTCTGACCTACCCAAAAACGGAAAATGTTGTCTATGGGATATCCGGTGTTAAACAACTGACTAACCCTTGTTTTTTTCAGTATATGATTATGGTTAAACGTTTATCCATCAATCGATCTATTTCTACAATTACATTGTTATAGTGACCCTTTTTGGACGTCAGTTTGTCACGGTGCATTCTGTAGAGCGTTTATATGTTCGATCATAAACTATAAAGAAGGGACATCTTACATGTATCGTAGTGGTTATCGAAACCGCAGCTGAATCGCAACAAAACGGTAACACGATACACCGTTGCAGCTATAACCCTTTCACTCTCACTGACGTCATAAAGCGCATTTGCAAACAGTTTTGATCCTGATCAGACGCTGTGTAACGCAGCGTCTGATCAGGATCAAAACTGTTTGCCACTTGTTTTGAAATTACGTCAATTATACAGCTTTAAATCTAACTGCAAATAATATTACAGACTTCAATATTGAAGCAGACGATAACCTGGCTGTGACGGGGTAAAACCTCACGATGAGTTTGATCATACAAGGGATAATGACTATCAGCATCAGTTATTTTATTCTTTATTTCAGTGGTTGATGCCTTTTGGAAAATTCCTGCTGGTTTTTTGCATTCCTTCAGCTTTGTTAAGAAGTCCTTGGGTGATTATGACGAATGTAAAAGTATCACGCCGACGGGGTTTAAGACTAAATTCTGTCAAACAAGTTTATATTTATTGAAAGATTTGCTACCTGGACTAAAGGTAAGTTTAATTTGTACTTCGGCGACTAAAGTTGACTTTTTCAAATAGTCTGGGTCCTGATCAGACACCGGACCACTCATCGTCTGATCTGGATACAAACTGTTTGGCACTTGTATCAATCTTTCCTTGGTCAAACGAAATTTGCATAAACTTGCAGACGAATTTTAAGCAAACAATGTTACAGTTGAGAAGACGTTATTCTTTCCCGATAAACGCCTTTATAAGATACATTATTTCTACTGCAAACAAATTGGAATCAAAGTAACCCGGTGCAGATAAAAAAATAAAAGTCAGAATTTTCGAAACATATATTTTCCTACATTTAATTGTAATGCGTTTGCGTTTTATTTGCGATAAACGGGAAAGAACAATGTCTTCTCCACTCCTTTGTCTGCAAAAGGGTTTAAATCAGGTAGCTTACTTTGACATGGGAAGAATTGCATTTCGCTACAGCAGCCTTTGAAAGTACCGTAGAAGTCTTAAACAATGGGAATCCCTATGTAAATAGTGTACTTATCCTAAAAATGGAGTTAATTTCTTTTATGACATAATATTTTTGTCCAATAGACGCAAGCGGAATGGTAAACAGTGTAAACCCTGATCAGACTGCTCCCTGGTTCAAATGCCTGTCTGTCTTAATACTTAGAATCATTACCGTTTGTATTGATTGTTTGATACACCTGCTGAATATTTATATATACCCCCCACACGCACACACAAACCATGAATATCTTTCATCTGAATCACTTCATGTGCTAATAATCGTTAAAAACGTGATGAAGACCAATCCTATTAGAACATATTGCAGCTCCTAATCAGCCAGCTCATACAGGAGTTTCCGAACTGTATACGCTAAAACTGTGGAGAAAACGTTATTCTCTCCCAATAAACAGGTTTACGCTAAAACTACAATTTCCATTGCAAACAGTTTGGAGCCATATCAGAAAGAAATTTTGAGCCAGATAAGACACCGGGTAACCATGTGTCTGATCAGGATCCAAAATGTTTGCTACTCAGATGAACATAAAATCGTCTACATTTTGAAAAGGCTGTACTTTCCTACAATTTATTGCAATAAGTTTACGTTTGGTTTCGTTCAAACGGGAAATTTCACTGTTTGGACGAAAAGGGTAAGGCATAATAATTTCCCAATAATCGCGTTTCTGCTAAAACAATAAGGTCGATTGAAAACAGTTTGGAGCCAGATCAGACGGGTAACACGGCGTCTGATAAGGCTCAAAACTGTTTGCATCCATGCTAAAGATAAATAAACATTTGAAAAAATGCAATTTTCTTCATCTTATTGCATTGCGTTTGCGTTGTTACAACGCAAACGCAATGCAATGAGATGCAGAAAATTACATTTGTATAATTATGCATAACGTATTCCCGATTGTTTGAACGGAAACTGTAAGGTATGATTCTTTTATTTTTTTTAGGGATCTGTAGTTACGGGTACATGTGTCTCGGACAGATGTAACAACGACGACGTCGATGGCATACTTAAAGCAGGTGCGTTAACCTTTTCACCATTGATTCCAGGTTTGAAGACAGGTGATAACTTTAAGCAGGATGAAAATACAGAAGAATGCATATAATTATAAAGGCACATTCTGGTTTATTTACAGTCCTGTTTTAAGCTTCTATAAGAATATGATAAATATTCATATTACACCTCGCTTACAGTTACAATGTTATTTTCCGATAGACCTACAGTTAACATTTTGCATGTCTTTTACATCTATCCACAATATACTGTCACTCTTGATGATATTCTTTTTTTGCCGTCACTCTAAAGGACATTACTTTTTTTCTCCGTCCTAAAAAATACTGTCAGCATTGACATGAATTTCGCTATGGGCGATAATAGAACGTTTTAAAAAGTGGTAACTTCTAATCAACTTTTGGCATTTTCTGTACAAGTTGCTTTCTTTTGTCCATTCCTTAACGATTGTCACCATTTCGGAAGAGGATATTTGCCACCTAGACAATATAAAGACGCTGTTTCTTCAATGTACTTGTCTTAACGTTCTTCTTTCTTTCTTGTAATATAATTATAAACAATGTGACGTCGTAAGACGGCGACGTCATTTCCCGCGTTACGTACATGTCCGCACTAAATTGGTATTCACAAAACATTTGATAAAATACGAATAAAACGATTCCAAAGCCAGGGTTGATAAGTTCGGTGTAATAAAATAAATATTAGATGTCAGCTTGCGTGACATTCAAATTGTCAACCCTCGAACCACAAGAATGTCACTCCGAGGCGCAGCCTCGAGGTGACATTCTGTTTCTCGGGTTGACAATTTGAATGTCACGCAAACTGCACTCTAATATTTATATAATATTATTATAATAAAAAATTTCTTGATTGTTTAAAATAGAACTATATTCTTCACTGGTGGAATAAATTGTCGTCTGCAATAACTAATGTCGTCCGTAACAGTTCTAAGAATTGATTCATCCGCATGTGTATCCGAAAATTTCAACAAAGTATCAAACTGTGTGGATCCAACAACCATCATGCGCTAATGGAGGTTCACGTTCTTGACGTCTACAGTGGAGAAAACGTTATTATTTCCCAATAAACGCGTTTACGCTAAAACTATTATTTTCACTGCAGACAGTTTGGAGCCAGATCAGACGCCGGGTAACCCGGCGTCTGATCAGGCTCCAAACTGTTTGCCACCCAGATAAAGATGAATGATCAGAATTGTCAAAAAGTTGTACTTTTTCTACGTTTTAGTGTTTTGCGTTTGAGTACGTTTGCGTTTAAACGGGAAAGAATAACAGATTCTCCACTGTATATTGTTGTTTTTGTGAATTTCTTTTCCAAACAGGGAATATATCTGGTTTTATGTTGGAAATCGGTTCATGTCTATTTAACAAATACATGTAGCTTAGACATTGATCAGTGGTCACGCTAACGCGCCTCAGATCATGGACAGTTTGTTCAATTTTTGTTTTTCTTAACTAAAGCGTTGAAATCAATATCGATTGCTCAAAGCTAAAATATCCGATTCAGTATACATGTAGAGAGCATTAAGAGTAGGCATGCAATAGAGAATATGATATAACAAGAATTGTGATACATGAAACGCGGGGTCTGATCAGAATAAAAATCGTTTCGCACACAAGTCAATATTTTGTCGGTCAGAACATTAAAAATGTGACTGTGATTGTTTTGTTTAAAGTTGCAGGCGACACGTCTCAATAGACGCTAATGTTTTGCAAAAACAAACACTAAATTTTGCAATGAAATGGTTAATCGTGTATTCTTAGCAGAAACTATGAATTCAAGTTTTATGCAACACTGAAGCAAAACTTAATATTAGTTCAAAAACAGCTTGGATACAAACTACACACCGAGTTACCTGGCGTATGATCTAGATCCAAACTGATTTGCAAATGCCAATCAATTTTCGCTCGGCAGAAAACGGGTTAATAATTTTCATGTACAATTGCAAAGAAGTTATTATCTTTCAATAAACGCGTTAAAGCTGAACTTATGGTCCATGGCAATAGTATGTAGCCTAATCCGGCGCCTGGTTACCCTGCGTCTTATCAGCCAAACACGAATGTTTTACTCAATATTATAAAGAATCGATGTCTTTTTCTTACATTTAAGTACGCTGCGTTAAAACGGGAAATAATAACACCTTCTCCACTGTGACATGTACAGGGGATAATCTGTTATTCTTTCCCAATAAACGCGTTTACGCTAAAACTATTATTTGCAGTGCAAACAGTTTGAAGCCAGATCAGACGCCGGGTAACCCGGCGTCTGATCAGGCTCCAAACTGTTTGCCACCAAGATAAACATGAAATATCAGAATTGTCCAAAAATTGTTCTTTTCTACGTTTTAGTGCTTTGCGTTTGCGTACGTTTGCGTTTAAACGGGAAAGAATAACAGATTATCCACTGTATTTGACTGAATATGAAATAAAGGAAAGAAAAGAAACAAACAACAAATCTATCTCTGTTTCAGCTCAACAACTTTTGCTAAACGAAACGATGCTGTTTTGGCCTACATCAAACTGCTTTGAAGAAAGAGAGTTGGGGAAAGGCGAAATAGCCGTGGTGTAAGTAATATACTTCATTATAAAGGACACGTGGATTCGACTCTTTAACACATTCAACCTTAGCGAAAAGTATACTCGTCTATCTGGAAAAATGCACCACTTCTATGCAAACTATGTAGACGTTGATCTGATTGCTCCTGATTGTAATGTTGCAAATACAGTCGAAACGCGATACTACGAACTCGCGTCAGTTCGAATATATTTATATTTCAAAGTTAAAACGTGGCTGAGCCACGTTTTAACTTTGAAATACGGGTATGTTTGACTTTAGTGACATCGACTTATCGAAATTCAACTTATGAAATACTGGTACGATCGAGTTAAGCGAATTCGAAGTATCGAGTTTCGACTGTATATTGTAAAAACAACCCCAAATAGTGCAAAATGGACTTGAACACATTGTAAAATAGAATTGTTCATTGGAAGTTTCAGGGTTGAATGAGATAGATCCTTCACGGAATCAAATCACACACACATAATCTTCTTCGAGTCGTCAATATGCCGAACACCTTGATGTCTGATCTGGACCAATACTGTTTACGAATACCAGCCAGGTCGCGATCGACAATGGACGATGTGGAACACATTGCAAAACATGTCATAACAGTTTAATTTTGTTTCTTTTCTACGAGAGATTGACAGTTTCTAAAAGCATGTACAGTACTACCTCCCCACAACAGCCCTCTGAACAATGATTCCCTCCTTACAACAACTCTTGCGGCTGTTACATAAACAAGAAACTAATGTCAAACCTTTTCATGGCTGCAATATTGTCTGGTTAAAATTGTCGTCTACTATTCAAAATCACATATTGAACATTTTGACAGACAAAAACATACAAATATTATGACGAGTGTCAAACAGCTTGAATCCAGAACAGACGCCGCGTAACGCGGCGTCTGATCTGTTTGCAAATGTAAGCAAATTGCCCTCCCTATAACAACTGCTTCCGAACAACATCCACACTTTGTCGTCGGCTCTAAATGACCTTTTTGTGTCGATGGGGTCGTAAAACACCATTCATTCATTCATTTCATTCTACACATCTGTCTCCCTTTGCGTGTTGTGGTAGAGAGGAAACACTGTATTTTTATTTCAGATGTGTGCTTTCCCTTTTTGCATTATTAATGCTGGCAGGCACGCTGTACGATGTCTTTGCTGTACAACTGGACATTGTAAGCTTTTTAACCTTCAAAGGAAATAACTATGATCTAGAACTAAACGGCATAGACAACCGGGGTTTCCACAAAACAAATGGAAACGTCTCAATGGAAAAGGGGTTCGATAATGTTGACACTAAGGATGATCTAAGGCCTGCTAACGGACACACTCCTGTCGCAGCGGCTCAAACGAACAAAACAAACGAAACTCCAAAAAGGCAAATCAGTAAGTCAGAACATATTTCGTTATAACAGTGATGCTGTTATTCTTTCCCGTTTAAACGCAAACGAACGCAAAGACAATGTACTAAAACTTCAGAAATTACAATTTTCATAATTCTTACGAATGAATTTAATCAGATTGGCAAATAGTTTGGAACCTGATCAGACGCCAGGTTGATGTTTGTTTTTTCCGCTTAAACGCAATCGACATTCACAATGTAGAAAGTAACAACTCGACGATTCTCATTATTTTAATTTGAGTGGCAAACAATTTGGAGCCTGATCAGATGCCGGGTTACCCGGTATCTGACCTGGCTCGAAATTGTTTGCAATAGAAATAATAGTTTATTTTGAAAGAATAACTCCTCTGTATATTCGGCTTACACGAACTCTGGTTAGCAATGTTAGTCTGTACAAATATACTAAACCGTGAACATTTTATTATTTAAGCAAGATTTGAACAACCAATCACAGTGGTGTAGTTTGGGTATTTCCATTGAAGGAAACCACAAATCCGTAGTAAAATCAACGTATCCGATTGAGCATCATTAACTTTCCTGAGCCGGGATTGAACTCGCGAGCGCATTAATGACAAACGGTTAAAGTCATCAATGCGATATATTGACCATACCCAAACCAACGATCGTGTTATTGGCAAAACCTTGATGACCATTGCAAGCAGTTTGAAGTCAAATCAAGTAACCATTGTCTAGATAAGTAAGGCTTTTGATGCTTTAACATAACACCATAGTTGTGCATGTTCATACTTTGAGTGTAAACGAACAGTTTTCCCAAATTGCGACAGGTTACTGCTTCTATATTGGAGCAGGCTAAAAGTAAAACAAAAAAGTCCCATTAACAAAAGGTTGACTTTTAATAAACTGTATGAACAATTGGTTAGCGCTATGAAGGAAATTGTAAAGAACCTGTTTATATTACAGCATTGCCAGAGAAACTTATTCTGTCGTTTTCAATCTACACCAACGGCGTGAAGATTCTTGGCACGAATCAAGGAGCCGGGACCCTAGGGGCCATTAACGGGATCCGCTTCCTCAGTATGGCCTGGGTTATTCTAGGCCATACGTACTATTTCGCAAACGGATATGACGGTATCTATCTTAATTCTTTTCCCAAACTGGCTTTAACCCATTTGCGGGCAGTGGATTTGTTCATGGTCATACATTGGATTAGTCCATTGTTGATGTAAAGGTTGCCGGTGTAACGCAGTAGAATGACCCATCCGTGCAAAAGGACCCGGGTCTTTATACTACGTAGAGAAATGATCCCAGACCGTGAGGGGGTCATTGTACTACGAGTCGATAGGGTCCTTTTTCTACGGTCTGGGGTCATTTTTCTACGTAGTAAAATGACCCGGGTCACTGTTCTACGTAGTGACATGACCCATGGGTCATTTTAGCAGGGATGGGTCATTTTACTGCGTTACACCGGGTCTAAATTTTCATTTTCGATATGTTTCATATTAAAACTCCTATAAGCAAACAGTGATCAGACGTCGCATTGTGCTTTCAGTCTTGATTAGACTTAACACTTCCATCGGCTAGGATATTGGAAATATTTCGTATGATGCTTATTCTTTACTGTAGAAAGTGAAACTATATTTTAGTGGAGCAATACATTAAAGGTTTAAACATGCGTATCTGTAGGTTATGAGATAAATCTCTAAACTTCAAAACATTCCTGGGACACGTCTTACAGTGGAGAAAACGTTATTCTTTCCCAATAAACGCGTTTATGCTAAATCTATCATTTCCAATGAAAACAGTTTGGAGTCAGATCAGGCACCGGGTAACCCGGCGTCTGATCAGGCTCCAAACTGTTTGGCTTCCAGGTTAAAATCAACATTCAAAATTGTCAAAAAGATGACATTTTCTGCACTTTATTTTGCGTTTCGTTTTCGTTTAAACGGGAATGAATAACGTTTTCTTCACTGAAGGAAACGTCGTACGATAAAAACGGTCGCCAATCAAAACTGGAAAATGCATGTTATTTCTGATTTCTTCTTCCAACCCTGTCTTGTACAAATAATAATTGATCATTCTATAATTTAAAGTACCACCATATTTTATTTGCTGTACGACGTTTTGTAAGACGGGCCCCTGAAGTTTATTGCAAACTTATGTTCATTTTCAACTTTTCTATACATCTATTTTTGTCTTGCAGAGAATCTTGCTTCCTTTATGGGAAGCAAAATGCAACAGTGGACTTTTATGTTTATACCCTATGCAACTGTGTCTGTTGACTCCTTTTTTGCTATCAGGTAATGCTTTACACCATTGGTTCTTTTCTCTCTTAACCCTTTTCACTCTCAACATTTACCCCTTTACTGTTTCATTGTCGTCTGCAACCTATATCGATCTGGTGATCCGATAGGCTAAAGCTCAGGCGTTAATGGTATAACGTGTTAAAACATTATAATCCTAAAGAAGAATGTTTGAAAATCTGTATACCCGTCAAAAGAACACTTGGTTTGAATAGTTTTATTTCGAAATGTTTCAAACTTTGTGTCATATTTACAGAACATATTGTCAAAATTCATTCAAACAGGGATTAGAAAACAAGTTACTAAAAACGTGTATGAGTTCTTTTCAATCAAGTGAGTACATTTGTCCCATGCCAACATTTTAGACCCTGACCAGATAACTCTTAAGGAACCCTCTGATCAGGGTCTTCACTGTATTACAATTTGTAATAAACTGTAAAATTCAATTCTTATAGATAAAATCTAAATATACTTTTTGAGAAACTAAAATTGTTAATTAAAAGTTTGGCTGAAAGAATTAAAAAATATATTGGCATTATTAGCTTTTTGACTTAATCATTTCACTCTCAATGACGTCAAAGCGCATTTGTAAACAGTGCTTGTCCTGATCAGACACAGGATCAAAACTGTTTGCCACTTGTTTTGAAATAACTTCAGTTACACTGCCTTAAATCTACCTTTGAAACGACATTGCAGACAACAATATGGCGGCGAAGTAGTAAATGCCTCTCGATGAATATGATAATAAAAGGGTTACATGTAACGTGACTAAAATACAATAGTGTTTAGAATCCCTTTCTTTACATTCAATGACTCTCATTTCTGTACTTTTTCTGTCTTTTACATGATCCAAATATAAGTACAGTAAATCCTCTATATTACGACGACTAAAACGAACGTCAATTTATTTATACGAAAAGCAGGTGGCAATTTATTGCAAGGTGAAAATGAAAAGAAGGAAAGAAGCTCTCAAAGGAGCTTTCTGTTCATTTTCACTTTGCTTTAAGCAGTCACCTGCTTGAAACATGCAACTAATGTATATACGTGTTTTTAAACGTGGTCTTAATATGTTTTACACAATAGAACTGCTTGAAAATCCTATATCGCTTAAAGTTTAATATGAGTGAAGGTGCTATTAAATAAAGAGACGCGGGGGATGTAGACTATTCTAGGCAGGCTCAAAGTAAAACATAAAGCTCAAAAAATAATTTCTCAATAATTTCTGCTTAGCATAAAAGTCCAACAGTAACTCCTACCATGCTCGTACCATGCTAGCGGCGGCTATATTTGCCACTGATGTTTGCAAACAGTTTGGATCCAGATGAGACGCCGCGTCACGCGGCGTCTCATCACGATCCAAACTGTTTGACACTGACCCTGTTTTAAAACGAAATGTTGAAAAACCTAATTTTAGAATAGTAGCGGACGACCTTTGATCCGCAGACGAAATATTGACCTAGAATGCAAATCGTTAAAGAAGTCTACAAGACGCACACTCCCACGCCGGTACGCAGTAGAATGACCCACCCCTGCCAAAGGACCCCGCGTCTTTATACTACGTAGTAGAATGACCCCATACCGTGAGGGGGTCATTCTACTACGAGTCGATAGGGTCTATTTCTACGGTCTGGGGTCATTTTTCTACGTAGTAAAATGACCCGGGTCACTGTTCTACGTAGTGACATGACCCATGGGTCATTTCAGCAGGGGTGGGTCATTCTACTGCGTTACACCGGACCAAGTCCTTCGGATGAGACTTTATAAACCGAGGTCCGATGTATGAGTGCTTTACACTTGCCATCTAAAATAACCAGAGAACTCTTTCGATAATAAGAGTAGGGCATCGCGCCCGGGTTCTCTGTATCTGCCCCCTCTCTCTGGGGCGTCCAATTAGCCCATAGATGGCAGAAACGGAGGTTAACAAACAAAACAAACATAACAAAACGCACAAGTTTGACCTATCTTTTTGAATTACGTTATGAATACAATGTACTTGTAGATGTATTGTTTATTCGTTGAATATGTAAAAATGTTACATATCCTCATGAATGGAGGAAAACAATAAATATATATATTAACACAGAATTTACTGTCTATTTGACTAAACGGAACTACTATTTCAGCGGTGTCCTGGTAGGCTATTTGACTCTGAAGGAACTGAAGAAGGTCAATGGTCCGAAGAAATTTAACTGGTTGATGTTCTATTTTCATCGCTTTTGGAGGTAATTATTGTCTGATTTTTCTGACCTGACGGAGTTATTTTTAGAACAGAATAGTTCATAATTGTAAAAGGATAACAGGGTTACATCGGATCTATATAGTCGTACACTTTCCAACTTGAGATAAGTATGATCCTCGTGCAGCACGAGACCGCTGAGCTAACTTTACTACTATCTTATTCTTTGCCAATAAACGCAATTATATACTAAAACTATTATTTCCATTGCAAACAGGTTTGATCCAGATCAGACGCCGGGCTCCAACCTGTTTGCTACTCAGATTAAAAATATAATTAAAATTTCTTAAAGTAAATTTCCACAGTTTAGTGCATTGCGTGTGCGTTTAAACGGGAAATAATAAGGTATTCTCTACTGTACATTGCGCACAAAAATTACAGCTATCCGTATCATTAACCGTATGTAGAGAAAACTCATCCCATTGAAAGTTTAAGAATGTTCCAATCTAAAAATAACTCCGACAGGTCAAATGAAAACACTAATACATGTACTAAACGGTAATATATACAAATTTATATACTCAACAAAACAATTAAAGGGGCAAACATATTGGGTAGGCCCAATATATAAAAATAAGTTCATACAATATTTTTTTAACAGTTTCATGTAAAATTACATGTTAACTTCGTTGTAGAGTATAACTGTATTTCGAAAAGTAGAAATATATATCGCAGTTCCCCTTCAAACACAACCACCCTAAATTTACCGTGTGCCAGACTAGGTGGGTGGGGTAACAAACAACTTGACCAAGAGCCCCACCTTTTAGGTTCTTCTCTTAGATTACAGCCAGTATCATATGTGTTCACCACGTGCATTAATCACTTCCTTGCATCTACATGGAAATCGGAGAATTAGCTTAAGGATGTATGCAATGGACATTCTGTGACATTCTTCAATAAGCATGTCTGTTAGCCTCTAAGGTGACGATCTCGACCGGATATCCGGCGTTGCCACATGTCCTAAGCATCCTCAATGTGACCGAAGTGTGTTGACCTTGCTGGCCAGCCATCTGCCCTATGCCCTCGTGTTCCAAGTACTGGTCTACCATACGTGCTCGGTACGGACGAGCTTTGTCGTCTGTCGGGATGAAGCCTGAACCCAAAACTCCAGCTTCAGTGCGTGCAATTGCGTCTAGGGTCTCGTCCCTGTACCCCAAACTAGTCAGAGTCCAGTTCCTAATGACGTAAAGGTCCGTGCTACCGTTGTAGCCCACCCATAGGAGCCCTGACCCCTTTCTGAGTCCGTCATGCTCTGCCACATAACAGTCGAAGAAACATTCGTTTCGCTGTCTTTACATTCGTCTGCAGTCGTCATTTAAATCCAAAATGAAATTTGACGCACTAGTCCACAATACGTTGCGAAAACGTAAACGTTCAAATGGCATGATTTCTGGCAAAACGTTAGATGACGTTTTCGGTGGTGTGGGGTCAAGGCCGGTCACACGACAGGTCTTCTAGCCCATAGGTTTGCAGCATGAAGTCTATTCCCGACGATCTGAACAGAAATCCTGTAACCACACGTCTGTTTATAAACACTATTAAGCGTAACGAGGGAATTGAGCCGTTGACGTTATGCCATAAGTGACAACATCGGTCCTTTTCTTCAAATATGACCTGCAAACGACCTTGACCTGATCTCCAATTAACCATCCCATTGTCAAGGTACAACTACCACAACCTGTCGACGACACCCTTGCTAACGTTAAACTCCGTCTCAACATGACGTTGGAAAACGACAAATGACGTCTTTAGGGGCATAGTTTTCAAATGTTGTACCAATCTGCAATCTATTTTTGCTTAAGGTACAAATATGCACTCGATATAATGAAAACAGCTATAAAACTAATCGTTGAAGAATAGGCAGACACATCGTGCAAAAATCCAGTGGACGTTAAAATCCGTGTTTTTGATACTTGTCCGCTTCAATTCATTCAACCATGACCATTTATGCACATAGTGTTTCTTAATTTTTTTATTCTAAAGCATCTAAACACGCATTCACTCTTTTAACTTGAAAATGTTTGCAGTTTTGAAAAAGATATATGGACTTATACATTTGCCCCTTTAATTATTTTGTTGAGTATATAAAAAGGGATAAGTAGGAATCAGTGTGTTGGTTGGTCCGTCCGAGCGCACGAAATGCCCTTTGTTTGGTAGGGAGAACAATAGATTGTATGCATTCCGTGAGTTGTATAACTTAAATAATCCCTAAGCTTAAATATCACATAGTTCTCAAATGTTAATACGTCCGTGCATCTATCTGTCCGTCCGTGTCTCAACAGATATTGTGACGCGAACTGATTCTATAATTCTTAACCGATTGACAATAAACTTAGCATTCGCATTTTTATCACATAAACGTAAAAACTATAGAGTGAAGTAAGACTCGTTGGGCCCTCTTTGCATATATTTTATACTACAGTGCTCCCTCCCTATATCGGCCCTCTAAATAACGATTCTCTCCTTACAACAACGCTTGCATCCGTTCCCCAAACAAGACAATTACAGCGTTCCCTCTCTACAACGACACCCACTGGGAGACACAAATTGTGTTCATTGTTCGGAGGGAGTCGTTATAGGGAGGGGAATTGGTTTACATTTGCAAACAGCTTGAATCCAGATCAGACGCCGCGTCACGCGGCGTCTGATCTGGATGCAAGCTGCTTGTCACTTGTCATTAAATGTCCATTATGTAACTTTGAGAAAAACAGCAGACGGTATTGCCATGAAAAGGTTGGACATTAATGTTTTCTTGGGGAACAGCGGCAAGCGTCGTTGTAGAGAGGGATTCGTTGTTTGGATGGTCGTTGTAGGGAGGGAACGCTGTATAACCAACCTGTTCACGGCTGCAGTATCGCATTATTAAAATAACCATCTGCTTTTTTTCTCAAGGTTACAGTGGAGAAAACGTTATTCTTTCCCAATAAACGCGTTTACGCTAAAACTATTATTTGCAGTGCAAACAGTTTGAAGCCAGATCAGACGCCGGGTAACCCGACGTCTGATCAGGCTCCAAACTGTTTGCCACCAAGATAAACATGAATTATCAGAATTGTCCAAAAGTTGTACTTTTCTACGTTTGAGTGTTTTGCGTTTGTGTACGTTTGCGTGTAAACGGGAAAGAATAACGGATTCTCCACTGTACTTATTAGTGGACATTTTGACAGAAGAAATATAATGACGAGTGATAAACAGTTTGAATCGAGATCAGACGCCGCGTAATGCGGCGTCTGATCAAGATCTTACAGTGGAGAAAACGTTATTCTTTCCCAATAAACGCGTTTACGCTAAAACTAGTATTTCCAATGCAAATAGTTTGGAGTCAGATCAGACGTCGAGTAACACGGAGTCTGATCAGGCTCAAAACTGTTTGACACTCAGATTAAAATAGATACTCAGAATTATCGAAACGTTCTACATTTTAGTTCATTGCGTTTGCGTTTCGTTTGCGTTTAATCGTGAAATAATAATATCTTCTCCACATTTTGTAGACTTACACCACCCTACATGTTGTTGATAATGGTAATGACTGTAATAGTTCCCTACTTCAATAATGGACCAATGTGGGCACAGGGAGACAGTCCACTGATGCATGAGTGCCGCTCAACATGGTGGACAAACCTACTGTATGTCAACAATTATGTCAAGACGGATAAAATGGTAATAATTATGTCAGAGCGAGATACATACACATAAAGAGACAAAGAGTGAGAGAGAGACAGAGAGATAGAGAGAGACACAGACATATAAAAAGACAAAGAGGGAGAGAGCGAGATATAGATAGATATATAGATAGATAGATAGATAGATAGATAGATAGATAGATAGATAGATAGATAGATAGATAGATAGAGAGAGAGATAGAGAGAGAGAGAGACACACACACACAGACGGAGACAAAGACAAAGAAAGATACAGATAAAAATAGAGAGAGACAGAGACAGACAGAGATAAACAGAGACGTACAGACAAAGCTAGAAAGAAATTGAGAGACACAGGTAGAGATGGAGCGAGCCAGAGCCAATTATGTCAAGACGAATACAATGGTAACATGTTAACGAGAGACAGAGAGAGAATAACACATACAAAGAGAAAGAGAGCACGAGAGACAGAGAGAGTCAGAGACAGAGGCATAGATAGAGACGAAGCGAAAGAGAGACAAAGCCATACAGAGACAGACAGACAGACAGAAAGACAGAGATGAAGAGATAGAGAGAGATAGAGAGAGAGACAGAGATATATGGAGTGTGCCAGATAGAGAGAGGGAGAGAGAGAGAGAGAGATGGGAAAAAGAGAGAGAGAGAGAGAGGAAGAGAGAGAGAGGTTTTCACATTAATACAGTTATTAATTTAAGTAAGACTCAGTTTAACAAATGTCTATTATTTTTCTAATACTATCGTTACTATATTCGTTTTAGTTATAAGGTACATTATTTTGTTGACTATTACAAAGAATGTGCTTTTGTTACAGTGTATGGGCTGGTCGTGGTACCTCGCCAATGACATGCAGTTTTACATCATCAGTCCTCTTATTCTTCTACCACTCTTCTTGTAAGTAGCCCAACTACAGTAAAACCTCTTTATAGCGACTACTTAATTGTGATAATTATTAGGTGTTTACATCAGGTGACTGCTTAAGCAAGGTAACAGTAAAACAGAAAGCTCCTTTAGGAGCTTTCTGTTTTACTGTCACCTTGCTTTAAGCTGTCACCGGTTTTAATATAATCATTAGCCTTAGTTTTAGTGGTCGTAATGGAGAGATTTTACTGTATATATACTCAATCTCAAAACTACCACTCCTTATCTGCACCTCACTAATATTTTTTCTAGGCTCCAATTTTATAAACTATAGTATAATATACAAATATCAGATGTCAGTTTGCGTGACATTCAAATTGTCAACCCGAGAATCAGAATGTCACCTAGAGGCGAAGCCGATGGTGACATTCTTGTTTTCGAGGGTTGACAATTTGAATGTCACGCAAACTGTCTTATTACACCGAGCTTATCAAACCTGGCTGTAGAATCGTCTCGTTCATATTTTATAAGATATGTTGATATGTTGTAAATACCAATTTAGAATTTATTTAGAGCCGATGTGCACGTAACGCGGGAAACGACGTCGACGTCTACGACGTCACATTGTTTATATCATTATTAATAAAAGAAAGAAGAATAGAAAAAATAATATCATAATAGAGTGACAAAATAATATCATAAAGAGTGACTGTATTTGTTTGATAGATGTAAAAGACATGCAAAATGATTAATTTTGGTCTATGGGAAATTAACATTGTAACTCAAAGCGAGGTGTAAAAACCTGGTTTATCCGACACCTGATTAAACCAGAAATTTGCTCAAAATCTTAACGAGCCAAATATCACAGTATTAAATCTATGACTTGAAACTGTTATCGTTTTAAACATTTTCTATGCAATTTGACACTTCTAACGATAGTTTTCAATAAATTTCTTTATTTATATAACTGTTAAGAACGAGACAATTATTTTCAGTAAATGTAAACAGGTCACTATTTATTAGAAAACAGGAGCCCTTTCATAAAACTGCGTACGATAAAAAGGTCGTAAGTCTAAACTTTAATATACATTTAACTTCTGATTTCTCTATCTAATCCTGTCTGGTGACATCTCTTTGGACTCGTCTTTTCAAGATGAATCCAAAAACATAGTACTGGACAGGATTATATGGAGAAATAAATAATTATTGAGATTTGTATAATCTAACTTACGATAACATTTGTCGAACGAAGTTTTATGAAACGAGCCCCAGGGTTTGTTGAAATGTTGAATAAGTCGATAACTTAACCACTTCACTACTCCGAGTACTGTGTCTGATCATGCTCAAAACCGTTTGACACTAATTTCAACATGTCTTATGTCAATATATCTCAAATATCAGAAATAAAAGCAGACGACATTTATTCAAGCAGATGACGTCATAGCAGAGAAGGATTAATTGTTTATTCTTGTTTCAGTAACGTGTTCGCTGGACTTGGTGTCAGTTTTGTACTGCTTCTTGGGTCGGTGATAGCAACCGGTGTTATTGTACACATACATCAGTACCCGCTGCAGCTGTTTGTAGATGGCTCCCCAACAGCGTGAGTAGCTATAATGATGATATTAATAATTATAATGATAATAATAATTATAATGATAATAATAATAATAATAATAATAATAATAGTAATAGTAATAATGATAATAATAATAATAATAATAATAATAATAATAAATAGAGGATAATCAATTTCTTTGGATTGATATGAAAAATATATCACGAGAATGGGTTGTTATTTGGTTGAAAAACGAGTCCGCAGGACGAGTTTTTTAACCAGATAACAAACCATTCGAGTGATATACTTTTCATATCTATTCAAAGGAATTGATTATTCTATTTATTATATATATTTTAAAGACGTTTTTACAGAACAACAACACACAAAATTGATTATTTACGTCACAAAACTAATTATGACGTGACGTCACAAAAAGAGATATCATCACTACATGTAGTGATGATATCAACAGTGACGATATCAAATTTATCTAACTGAGAAATCTCTATAAATCATCGATAGGTATATAATAAATACTTTATTTCCAGAGTGTAACACAATTAAATGCTTGTATATTGGCTCCAAAAGCGTGAGTAGTTTACGGATGAAGATGTTTTACCTTTCCAATAAACCCGTTTCTGCTAGAAACAGCGTGATATCCATTTCAAACAATTTGAAGCATGGTCAAACGGCGAGTTAATCGGTTCCTGATTAGACTCCAAACGGTTTGTCACTGAGAATTTAAATAATTCCTTATCACTATAAAGAACCTGTTATTTTCTTCTTATGTTTGAGTGGAGTTTCTTTTTAACTCATTCACTTGCATTACCACCAAAAGGCGACTTTGCAAACAGCTTGGATCCTGATCAGACGCCGCGTAACGCGGCGTCTGATCAGGATCCAAACTGTTTGACACTCGTATCGTATCGATATGTTTTAAATCATACTACATTGAATCTTACTTTGAAACGATCTTGCCAACAATGAAACGGTGCATGGATAAAAAAAAACCATGAATTTAGCAGCAAAAGAGTAAAAAGGAAACGTATTCTCCATCGCACCATGTACGTGTTTATTTTTCAAATACATTGAATTCTACATTGTACTGTTCTTAGAGATGTTAAAATGTGTGCAATTGAACACGGTATTGAAAGGTAAAGATAAAATGTTTTTTTTACCAACGAATAACATCTCTAAGAATTCAATGGATTTGAAAAGTTTGGTTAATTCTCAGAACTTTCACATTTTGATATTTTTCCTCGGGTTTTGACTTCAGGATGTAGACAAGTGTACAACTTATCAGAATTCATGAAGTAAACCCGTGGCAATAATGACTCCATATTTGGAGGGAATCGAAAAAAAACGTTGGAAGTTATGTTTGTGAGAAAGTGATAGGTGCAATATATGGAACCTATGGAGGTTTTACTCATGTTGCCTAGCAAACTTTGAGTAGTACAGTGGAGAAAACGTTATTCTTTCCCAATAAACGCGTTTACGCTAAAACTATTATTTTCACTGCAAACAGTTTGGAGCCAGATCAGACGCCGGGTAACCCGGCGTCTGATCAGGCTCCAAACTGTTTGCCACCAAGATAAAGATGCATTATCAGAATTGTCAAAAAGTTGTTCTTTTCTATGTTTTAGTGTTTTGCGTTTGCGCATGTTTGCGTTTAAACGGGAAAGAATAACAGATTCTCCACTGTATATATTATTGGTACCCACGACTGCACATACACATACACATATAATATATAAGTTGTATAATAAAACTGTGTGTTGCAATTGTAGTAAAGATGGAGACTACATGAAAAACGTTTACTTTCCGAGCTATGCGCGGATTGGACCTTACTTAGTTGGCCTATTCACGGGATACTTACTGTACAAGATGAACTGTAAATGCAAAATTAACAAGGTAAGTCTATTATGTACAGTCATTTACCCATCATCCCATTGTCTGTTTCTAGTTTTGAAAACAGATGACCACTTAAAGCAGAATGGAAGTAAAGCAGAATGCGCCTCAATGAGTCATTTTCTACAATCAACAGTAAAATTTCTAAATGTATTTGATTGATAGGAAGTTAGAAATACAGTGTATTGACCCATTTCCCCGTAACCTTGTTTCTAGTATTGACGATTGGTTACATGTAACACTTAGAGTGGGGTGAAAGTAAAGCAGAATGCATCGTAAGGCACATTCTGCTTTGTCTTCAGCCTGCTTTAGGCTACAACCTACTAGGTTATAAAAAACTTATTTGTAAAGGTACATATTCATGACTGTATTAAGCGGAATTATTTCCGACAGCGGAGGCATCAAGTGAAGGCGTAGCAAGGCGTATATATGGGGAAATGGGTTAAGTGTTTGCATGTATCTATCACATGTACCTATTATTATGATGTATTGTAAATTTATATTTGTATTGATGAAAAACTATGTATACTTTAAATCAATAAAATATCTATCTATCTATCGATCTTATAATTATGTTGTTCTGTTTTTCTCCATCTAGGTAGTCAACCTCGTTGCCTGGATTCTTTGTATTGGCATGTGCTTCATTATCGTCTATTCGCCCTTCTCTAAGGACGGCAGTCACGTGATGGGCGTTAGTGATACTGCCGCCTATATGGCATTGTGTAGAACGGTGTGGGGTGCGGCTGTTTGCTGGATAGTGTTCGCCTGTGCCTGTGGATATGGAGGTAAATGCAACGGGGAAGTAGTCATTCTTTCCCGTTTTACACATTACCCCATAGCCTGCTTTTAGTTTTGAAGAAAGATGATCATTTAAAGCAGGTTGAAAGTAAATCAGAATGCGCCTTAAGGCGCATTCTGTTTTACTTTCAGCCTGCTTTAAGCAATTATCTGCAAGGATATAGAAAATATTTCTTATGATACATATTCATGTCTGTATAAAAGGGAACTATTTTCTTCAGTGTAGGAATAAAACAAAGGCGTAAAAAGGCGTATTAATGGAATAATGGTTTACACGTAAACGAAATACAATGGCAAGTCGAATAAAACGTGGAAAATAACATTTTATTGACATTTCTGACTATTCAATTTATATTCATTTCATGTCGAGCGGCAAACGGTTTGGAGTCTGATCAGACGCTGGATTACCCGGCGTCTGATCTTGCTCCAAACTGTTCGCCATTGAAATTACTGTTTTAGCATAAATGCGTTTATTCTGAAAGAATAACATCTTCTCTGCTGTACATGTATGTATACTTCGTCACTGCCATTATGCCTACAACTGGTATACTGTACGTACATATATACATGTACACTTCTGGTTTCTAAAAGAAATAAGTTAAGTATTGTAATTTGTTTCTAAAAATCGATATTAAACCATTGGTTTCCGTGACAATAGAACTGCTCTAGTAATGTAAATGCTGTGATTAAGTTGTCTCTTTGCTGCCCTACCCGGAGTCAATAGTTATTTACAAACAGTTTGGATTCTGATCAGGTCCCGGGTTACTCTGTGTCTGGTCGCGATATGAACTGATTGACACGCATTACTATATTTTGTTTGTCAGTTTATATAAATGATAAAAAATGAAGAGGTTGAATAGTTTTATATTAAACACACATAATGTACAACTAATAAACGCTTTTTATAATTGTAATTATATATTGTTTTAAAACCAATATGTTTTTCGCGGTACCCTGCTCTAAATCAGATACAAGTATAAAAAATGCAGCAAGAAGATTTAATGAGATATCACATCTTAGGGTAAGTACAACTATATAAAGTTTTTGAAATACAGTAGAACCTCTCTATTACGACCACTAAATTCTGTCAAATATAAGTCGTTTTTAAGACAGGTGACTGCTTAAAGCAATGTGAAAGTGAAACAGAAAGCTCCTGCAGGAGCTTTCTGTTTCACTTTCACACTGCTTTAAGCTGTCACCTGTCTTTTATACAGACACCTTTTAGCATTCTTTTTAGTGGTCGTAATAGAGAGTTTCTGCTGTCATATAACCTATTCAGCTTACACAATATTTAGTGATCGTTTCATACAGGTTTGACTGTAAAATGTATTTATGTCAGGTTGGATTAACGAAGTGTTGTCCTGGAAGGCGTTCATCCCACTGGGTCGCCTGACTTACTGCGCCTATCTCATACATCCGGTCTGCATGTCCGTGTTCACCTCCAGTCTACGTAGGCCCTACTATTTTACAGACTACAGTACAGTGAGTATAGCAGAGACAACTATATAAAGTCGAACTTCGATATCTCGAACTCGCTTAACTCGAACTACGCGATATATCGAAACATGAATATGCCTTATTTCAAGCACGGTTTAGGTCAACATACCCGTATTTCAAAGTTAAAACGCGGCTTAGCCGCATTTTAACTTTGAAATACGACTATGTGCAACTTATCGAGTTCGAGATATCGAAGTTTGACTGTACCTTCCTAAACAAAACTTAACACGTATGAAATGAATTAAATTGTTTTAATTTACTCCTTAACTCTCATGGCTTTATAAACTCCAAACAGTTTTCGCCTGCTTTTGTTTCTCAAAATAAATCAATCTATTGCCGTGTTTATCTCACTATACTTTCTACCTTTCACGGAGCCTATTTTCTGACGTTATTCCTTCATCCTTTAAATAACATATACACATTTAACCAGAAGGTTCGCTGTCATTTTCCCATTGTTCTGTCTTGTTTTATGTAATGTGTTTTCTGTCAGAGTGTGGGTAGGTAAATATGTGTTCTGTGTCTGAAACACTCTGTTGTACTTATTACTATAGCGTATTATATTTTTACTCGCATTATGTATCGTATTCTTAAGTATAGCTGTTGCCATTTCAGGTGTACCTGTTCTTCGGTCATATGGTGACATCCTATGGCATTGCGTTTGTCGCCTCCCTGGCCTTTGAGTCACCTATGATGTCCTTGGAAAAGGCTATATTCAAGAGGGGGAAATGATAGGCTGTTATAACCGTGCGACGAGACATGACGGCGTTTAACTCTTTACCCCATAGCATGTTTCTAGTTTTGAAAATAGGTGACCACTTAAAGCAGGTTGAAAGTAAAGCAGAATGCGCCATAAGGTACATTCTGCTTTACGTTCAACCTGATTGAAGCAACCACCTGCACGAATAAAGAAAAATTCTTATGATACGAGTCATATTCATGACCAATAAATTGGAATATATTTCTTCAGCGGAGGAATAAACTGAACGCGGTAAAAAGTGCTTTTATGGGGGAAAGGGTTTAGCCTAATACAGGAGAAATATGTTGAAACTATAGTACCCATTGCAAACAGTTTAGAGCCAGATCGGATGTCAGGTAACTCGATTTCTGATCAAGCTACAAATTACTTGAAACTCTGGTTAAAATAACTTGTCTCACTTTTTTTAAAGAGTTATAGTATTGTACTTTGGTTTAGTTTCATTCAAGAACGGAAACAGAACAAAAGTGTTTTAAATGCAATTAAGCCGAAACCGAAAAGCAGAATACAGTTCATTTATGGACTAGCATAAAGAACAATTTTATTTGTAGAAATGTTACTCTGGTGTCAGATGGATACTGTAAAACAATCTTCTCGGAACAGGGAAGAAGATAATAGAACAAATACTTTACTTACATCTACACGGCACATCTTCATATATGCCACATTTCATATAACATACATACTATTATATTCATTGCAAATAGAAATATATATATATTACACTTAAAATAGTTTCGTAATATTCAATTTGCTATAAATTACGGGTACCACTATGTATTGAGAATAAAATGGACACTGTAAACATTTAACGCTAGAATATATATACGATCTAAAATTTGGTTTGAAACGGGAAGTACATATATATTTCTGTGGGACCGCACTGTTTGCAACTATATTTACAGTGGATAGCACGCTGTTCTTCCACTTTTAACCCTTTACCTGATAGTCTATTTATAGTATTTAAGATGTGTGACTATTTAAAGCAGGTTGAAAGTAAAGCAGAATGCGCCTTAAGGCGCATTCTGCTATACTTTCAGCCTGCTTTAAGCTATCCTGTGCTAGAATATAGAAAATATTCCCTATAATAGATATTCATGACTGATTAAATTGGAACTATTTTCTTCAGCGGAGGAATAAACTCATATTCGCTAAAAGGCGCTTCTATGGAGGAAAGGGTTAAACGCAGACGCATTGCAGTTATATATACATGTGTAGGACAATTCTGAGAATACATGTCAATCTAGGCGACAAACAGTTTGGAGCCTGATCCGACGCCGGGTAACCAATCTGTTTGCAATTGACATAATGTTTTAGCATGAACGTGTTTATTGGGAAAGAATAACTTCTTTTCCATTGTACCAAATACGAAGTGTCGATGTTATTTAATTGACTACTGTTGTGACGGTGCATATATTATGATATATGCGAACATGTTAGATCCAGATAGACATCGGGGAATCTCTGCGTCTATTTAGGATTCTATTTTTGTCATTCATGTCAATATGTAGTTTAGTTACATGGCATTGCCTAAAACTAAATGTGTGAATAAAATGAGTTCCCAATACAAAAGTGAATGGTATTTATAGCAGTGACAGGTAGGTAGAAATCAGTGACGAGTTCAGTAAAGAAATCGATGGCCATCGATTGCGAGTTGGATACCGTTGTCTGTAGTACAGTGAAGAAAACATTTTCTTTCCATATAACCCCGGTTACGCTTAATCTATTATTTTCATTGCAAACAGTTTGGAGCCAGATCAGACGCCGGGTTATCCGGCGTCTGATCAGGCTCCAAACTGTTTGCCACTCAGATTAAAACTGGTAGTTTGAATTGTCAAAAAGTTGTCATTTTCTGTATTTCATTGCAATGTGTTTACGTTTGAACGGAAGGATAACGTTTTCTCCACTGTATTCCAGACAGGTAGCCACCCCGCAATCGATGGTCATTGATTTCTTTACTGAACACACTACTGATGAATACATGATAATTACGTTTTATAACATGACCAACCGTTCAGCAGGGTAGTATACCCATTGAGTATTCTCTTTATTCATCGAGTCTTTATTCAAACAGTTGAATAAAGATGCAAATGACGTCATGTTCATGACGTTATGATTCTAACTTCATATACTAACTTCACGATCTGGAGCAAAACTAAATACTATATTTTCGCATTGATTTAGCAAATAAGATGATTAATAAGTTTATCAAAATAAATGTGAGGTTAGTTTCCAGATACCTAATGCTGTTCTTAAAAAAAGAGTTTGATCGGTTTTATCTCTATTCTACCTTATCACAGCTGCAAGGAAGCAGGCAAAGCAAATTAATTACGGTTTTGTTATTGTGCGAATTGGTAGTCATGTTATAAGTAGACTATTTCATTCGTTTTCCTGTTGTGTTAAATTTTATTAAACTCGTCATCTAAAAAATGATTAACAAAATCTGCAGAGCTTCGTTTTTATCGTTTCTGATGACTCGTTTAATATATTCAATACCACAAGAACACTCATGGAAGATTCTCTATTTACTTGTGTCTTAACCCCTTCTAGACAACACGTATATTTGAGAAAATTTTGGATCAATAAAGGACTTTATTAATATTTACCCTGCATCTGTTGAGGCTTCAAATTGTTTTTCACCTACCGGTAGATTGAAATTAAGCGCCAATACTGTCAAAACATGTCATTTTTACAATGTTGTATAGATCCACATGTACACTGTAGCAATAGATTGGCTTTACCATATTTATATATGTTAATTTGTTTATTCATAGTTAAATAAATCTGATTAATATAATTTAGTTGCTTCGTTGTTTTGGTTTGAACAAAGTTTATATGCTACAAACGGTGTTATTAAACTTTTTACTTCCAAGGTCGTCAGAATTGACATTTCAAACAGTTTGGAACCGCTGCGTCTGATCAGGTTCCAAACTGTTTACCACTCATATCAAAGTTTTATATGTCAAAAATGCATTAAGTTTCAAAATTTTAAAAGTATAAGCAGACGAAAAAATATAAGCAGACGCTCATATTGCATCAACTATGTTAGACGGGTATTTCTTTAATACTTGCAGAGAAGGAGTTAAAACATTGCAATTTCCTACCAGTTTGCTTTAGACTGACCGAATTAACACTTTGCATGCTGGGTAACTTGTACGCCTGTACAAAGTATGTGTTTTCTGCAACTGTTCTAAAATATAGCATTTTCTAAAACAAATTTCAAAGCAGGGTCTTAGTGTGTCAAACAGTTTCGATCCTGACGAGACACCGCGTTACGTCTAATCTGGATCCAAAGTTTTGCAAAGCTAATCAATGTGGCACATATCCTAGCATGGTAAGAGCTAAACATATGTCACAGTTTACATTGACCCTATGTCAAGCGATGTCAAATAAGGTCAGAGTATATCTTATAATTATACTAAACCATGTGAGAGGTTGTCTGATTAAGATCACTTTATCAAAATTCATAAATACCTTTGGTCAATATGATTATGTTTTTATCAGTCGGACTATAGCAACAGAGTTAGTTAACCCGTGCCCAAATAGAAGCTTTGCAAACAGTTTGGTCCAAGATTATACTCCATGTTATGCGGCATGTGACTCAGACTAAGTTACATCTGATCAGGATTCAAACTGGTTTACACTGGACTTCTGTCTTAAAACCTATTCTACGCTAATTGCAGACAACACTATTGAAGCAGACTACGATAGGATGGTGAAGGGGTACAGTGGATAATACGTTATTCTTTCCTATTTAAACGCAATCAAAATGCAAACCCATAGCATTCAAATTCAGAAAATGGTTTTTATTTAGGTATGAGTGGGAAAACAGTTTGGAATCAGATTTGTCTCCCAACTGTTTTCAATGGTAAATAGCTCAAACGCAAACGCGTTTATTTGGAAGGTAGTAGACTTCTCCACTAAAAGCCCTCACTATTAATTTGGTGATGAAAAGGTCACACATAAAGTATTTTCTTATACTCTTCATAGAAATGAGCCGTGTTATGAAAAAACCTGACTTATTGCATTGCAAACAGTGTAGATCAAGGCCAGCCGCCGCTGGCCTTGATATACACTATTTGACAACCACATACATCTAATGCAATTTCTGAAGCTGTAATATATACGGTATTTGACAGTGTAGACCAACTCAGATACGAGTACATGTACAAAGGCTAAGATGACAACAGTGCTCGGTCTGTACAATGTTGCAATGCAATAAGGTTGGTTTTCTCATGGCACGGCTCAAGTGCATTTTATGAGTCTAAAAGAGGGTCATACGCATACTTCCCTGCATCCTGAAAGTTAATTGCTGTAATTTAGGCAGAAAGAAAGGCGGAAAAATTCTACAGGATCTTTCTCCTTTACATCTTTACATGAACCTTTTCTTAAGCAGCCACTAAATTATGTTAATTATTAGGCGTTTACGACAGGTGACCGCTTAAAGCAAGATGACAGTAAAACAGAAAACTCCAATAGGAGCTTTCTGTTTTACTGTCACCTTGCTGTAAGCTGTCACATGTCTTTTATACATGTACATCCAATTTACCTTTGTTTTAGTGGCCGTAACGGAGAGGTGTACCTGTATTAGTATTCAAAGGTGTACATGTATAGGTAGATCGTTTGATCCCGGGTTGGGGCAGTTTTTTGAGAGGGTATATTGGTCGACTGTCCGAACACATGCGTTTTATCTAGACACTCAGGTTTCCTCCCACAGAAATGACCAAATACGCAACCTTTTGAGCCTTCGAAAGTGATTGAACTTGTTTCATAATTGGTGTAAAATAAATAATGTTTACACTTCAACTTAAGGGTGTATCGAACCCAAAGTATCAAACTTGTTTTCTATCATTGTTTGTTTGGAAGAGCTATTTATGATGAATGAAAAAATGGAAAAAAATATATATGGTGGTGTCCTTTTTTTTTTAGCTACAGCGATTTGAAAAAGGTATGTAAAATTTGGACTTTTTCTCTCAAATTTTACCCATTCAGGGTACAAGCTTCAGTAAAATCTATTTCAAAACAAAACAAACATGATAATTTGGGTTTTCATTATTTATTTCATGTCTATGGTGGTATTTTCACATATAGAAACCAAATTCAGACAAAGCAGGCACTAGGTTTGAACAATATGGATCCTCAAATATCAAAAATATGCTTTTTATAGGGCATGATTTTATTAGATTTTTTATTTTATGAAAAAAAAGTATAAAAGTTTGAAAATGAAATAGTTCTAGTATTAAACTTTTTCTTATATTCTACTAAATGAAAGCCAATGCTAAGGCAGTTCAAAATATGAAAAGAAATTGAAAGGTCAGTGTTGAAAAGTTTGAGTTATTAAAGTAAAAAGAGTTATCTCCCCTTACAAAATTTACAGAAAAGTACCATATCGATGATATTTAGAGCTATAAATTTCACATTTGGTGCCTGTTTTCTCTTAAATTGGTTTTTGTATGAAGAAATACTACCATAGATAGGAAATAAACAAAACCAAAACAAATTATCTTCTTGCTTGTATACAGCCCCTTTATCTCTAAGCTGTATCTCGAGCTTGAGTCGCACATCATCGTCTTTTCGCTTCTGGGGCCCGTTTTACTAAACTACTTACGCAAATATTTTAATTTATATTTTTTATTATCACTTGCTACATGTACAAACAGCAAATAGCCAGATCAAAGGATGCGCTTTAAGCGCGTCCTCTGATCTGGCTATTTGCTGTTTGCAAACGTTTATGATCGAAAAATAAGAGTAAACGGGCCCTGATGAATACACGGTAATTACGTTTTATAACATGACCAACCATGCAGCAGGGTAGTATACCCATTGAGTATTCTCTTTATTCAACGGGTCTTAGTTCAAATAGTTTAATAAAGATGCAAATGACGTCATGTTCATGACGTTTTTATAGTAACTTCATATACTTACTTTACGATCTGGCGCAAAACTAAATACTATATTTTCGCATTGATTTAGCAAATAAGATTATTTATAAGTTTGTCAAATTAAATGTGAGGTTAGTTTCCAGATACCTAATGCTGTTCTTAAAAAAAGAGTTTAATCGGTTTTATCTCTATTCTACCTTATCACAGCTTCAAGGAAGCAGGCAAAGCAAATTAATTACGGTTTTGTTATTGTGCGAATTGGTAGTCATGTTATAACCATAGGTGGTTCTCTCGAGTTGGTAATATACATACTAGAGGTCTATCTATTTATAGAACAATATAAATAGAGTAAGGGTACACACATTTGTTTTCCGAGAGAACCACCTATGGTTATAAGTAGACTATTCCATTCGTGTTCCTGTTGTGTTAAATTTTATTAAACTCGTCATCTAAAAAAATGATAAACAAAATCGGCAGAGCTTCGTTTTTATCGTTTCTGATGACTCGTTTAATATATTCAATACCACAAGAACACTCATGGAAGATTCTCTATTTAGTATTTACTTGTGTCTTAACCCCTTCTAGACAACACGTACATTTGAGAAATTTTTTATTGATATTTACCCTGCATCTGTTGAGGCTTCAAATTGTTTTTCACTTACCGTTAGTTTAAAATAAAGCACCAATACTGTCAAAACATGTCATTTTTACAATATTGTATAGATCTACATGTACACTGTAGCAATAGATTTGCTTTACCATATTTATATATGTTAATTTGTTTATTCATAGTTAAATAAATCTGATTAATATAATTAAGTTTCTTCGTTGTTTTGGTTTAAACAAATTTTATATGCTACAAACGGTGTTATTAAACTTTTTACTTCCAAGGTCGTCAGAATTGACATTTCAAACAGTTTGGAACCGCTGCGTCTGATCAGGTTCCAAACTGTTTAACACTCATATCAAAGTTTCATATGTCAAAAATGCATTAAGTTTCAAAATGTTAACAGTATAAGCAGACGAAAAAATATAAGCAGACGATAATATTGCATCAACTATGTTAGACGGGTATTTCTTCAGGGCTTCCATAAGTTGACATGAAAAATCCTAAGATTTCCAAATTTGCCTTTTTCAAGTGCGATTTTACGAATCGTACCTTTACCCCATAGCCTTTTTCTTGTTTTGTTGACATGCGACCACTTAAAGCAGGTTGTAAGTAAAGCAGAATGCGCATTAGGGCGCATTCTGCTTTACTTTCAGCTTGCTTTAAGCTACCATGAACTTGGGAAAAATCCGGAGATTTAGGAAAAATCCGGAGAAATGGTAGTCCTGTTTCTTTAATAATTGCAGAGAAAGAGTTAAAACATTGCAGTTTCCTACCAGTTTGCTTTAGACTGACCGAATTAACACTTTGCATGCTGGGTAACTTGTACGCCTGTAAAACGTTTTTCGTCTGCAACTGTTCTAAAATAAAGTATTTTCTAAATTTCTTTTCCAAACAGGGTCTGAGTGTGTCAAACAGCTTCGATCCTGATGAGAGGCCGCTTTACGCGGCGTCTCATCTGGATCCAAACTGTTTGCAAAGTTAATCACTGTGGCACATATCCTAGCATGGTAAGAGCTAAACATATGTCACAGTTTACATTGACCCTATGTCAATCGAGGACAAATAAGGTCAGAGCATATCTTATATACTAAACCATGTGAGAGGTTGTCGGATTAAGATCTCTTTATCAAAATTCAGAAATACCCTTGGTCAATATAATAATGATTTTATCAGTCGGACTATAGCAACAGGGTTAGTTACAGTGGAGAATCTGTTATTCTTTCCCGTGTAAACGCAAACGTACGCAAACGCAAAACACTAAAACGTAGAAAAGTACAATTTTTTGACACTGATAATTCATATTTATCTTGGTGGCAAACAGTTTGGAGCCTGATCAGACGCCGGGTTACCCGGCATCTGATCTGGCTCCAAACTGTTTGCAGTGTAAATAATAGTTTTAGCGTAAACGCGTTTATTGGGAAAGAATAACGTTTTCTCCACTGTAACCCGTGCCCAAATAGAATCGCACTTAAACCCTTTTCACAGCCGTAGGTAACTAAAGTCGGCTTTGCAAATAGTTAGGATCCAGATCAGACATCGTGTTACATGCTCTCGCAACATCCAAAGATTAATTCGCGAATGAAAACTGCATACATGTATGCCCCGCCTACTCTTCGAAACTTTTCCACAAGTCCCGCCCTCTCGAGAAATGGTGTTTATACGAAATGAACAGCATTTTTGTCAATGGAATTGAATGGGGCAAATGTAAATATTTGGATATGAGTGAAAAAACAGTTTGGAGTCAGATTTGGCTCCCAACTGTATACATTACGTAAACGGGTTCATTTGGAATAAATAAAGACTTCTCCACTGTAAAACCTCGCTATTAATTCGGTGATGACAAAGTCGCATAAAGCCTTTTCTTACTCTTCACAGAATATTATGAGATAACCTTACTTGCTGCATTGCAAACAATGTATATAAAGGCCTGGGTCAAAGACGCGGCGACGGGTCATGATCTACATTACTTGACACCCACATACATCTAAGGCATTTTCTGTGGCTGAAATATATACATGTATCATATTTGGCAGTGTAGACAAAACTCAGGTACACAGCGCCTGTGGTGACAACGGTGTTTGGTCTGTACAAAACTGCAATGCAGTAAGTCAGGTTTTCTTATGGCTCGGCTGAAATGCATTTTGTGAATCTACCTTATTTCATTCTGATTAGTTTAAACATATTTTATTTCAATTATATACATGAAATGGGGTTGGGCCACAAGTTCTACCAACTTAGAGACGGCCCTTCCCCTACAGTTTAACAAGTACACATTCTTTTAGAGAGCGGGCATTAGTGAGCCAGAGAGAGAGAGAGATAGAGAGAAAGAGAGGAAGTGAGAGAAAGAGAGAGATATAGTGAGAGAGAGAGAGAGAGAGAGAGAGAGAGAGAGAGAGAGAGAGAGAGAGAGAGCAGTCGAACAAAGGAGAGAGTATGAGTGTGAGTACAGGTGCCTCCATAACCATAATGTGGATAATTATAATTATGCAAGTACAAAATTACACAGTGTAATCCGCCATCAAATAATTGACTGTGAAAAACAGTTAAGCCCGTATTAAGAAACTACCAGGTTTAGAAAGTTGTTGATATTTGGTGACCAGTGGTCCCCCAATGCACGACAGATCCAATGTAGAAAGCCCCATGCAGGGGTTCTCCACATTATTATCATTCCTGCACCAAGGAAGCACTGGCCTAAAAACATATTGGTAGCCGCCAAATACAGGTTCAACTGCAAAACAGATCAATTTATACAAACAGCAAATAACAAGAATTGCATCCCCGGTGTATTCCCTTGCATTCAGTGCAACCTCTCTATTACGACCACTAAAAGAGAACGATTATTGATTGTATAAGAAATTGTGAAAGAGACAGACTACAGCCCATAAAACGGCGAAAGCAAAACAGAAAGCTCCTAAAAGAGTCCTCTGTCATACCTTCATCCCGCTCTAAGCAGCCAGCCGCCTCAAACACAAATTAATAATAAAATAATTTACTGTTCGTAATAGAGATGTTTAACTGATTGAGTTTGGCAAAAGATAAATATATAATGGTACAAGCTTATACTTTGACTCTTGCTATAGCCGTACTAGGACATGTATAGGGGGTAAAATAACAAGGAAAAAGGAGAAAATGTCAAGATCTAAAAACGTTTTGTTTCTTTTATAAAAGTTTGGACAGCTGTGAAAATCAGGCAATTTTGTTCGAAAGTTAGATTTTTACTTCCAAAAAGAAGAATATTTCTATTAATTGGATGGTAAGGTCTTGTGGTCTGAAAAAGGGTATGTCGAAAATCTATATATTTAGGACATTTAAAAAAATAATGCTCTACATCTTCAGAAACATTCTCACACGAACAGTACGGGTCAATTTTCAAGTGGTTTATAAAAAGGTGTTCATTCAAATTACTACAATTGTTCCTAAGTCTTGCATGAAGTACCGTAAGGTGTCTATTTCCAACTAGGTAGTACTCTGGAACTCTCCCTGGCTTTGTTCTAGAGACTATATTACTTTTAAAAGAAGAGAAGGTAGGGACATGTCTGAGATCGGAGTCCAGAGAGTTCCAGAGCATTACAGATGATGGAATACATGAGTTTTGAAAAATAGAAGTTCTATTGGGTAACATTTCAAAATTTCCTCGGTTTCTTAATGGATAGTTTGACCTTTCACCCACTAATGGGGGAATTATATCACTTATGTACTGTCGAACAGTGTCATGTGAGACCTTATACATGAAAAACAGTTTTTGATTTTCTCGTCTCTTGAACAAAGGCTCCCATCCACATTCATCGTATAGCTTTTCAAGGGAAACTGATCTCGTTAGTCCTGTGACAATACGCGCAGCTTCATTCTGCATTTTTTCTATAGTGTTTGTATGTAAATCAGGACATCCATCCCATACAATTGAAGAATATTCAAAAATTGGTCTTACATATGATAAGTATATTTGGTTTAGTGCAGATCTTGAAAGAGTAAATTTTACTTTGCGCATGATATTAATAACTTTAGAAGCTGACTCAATGATGTTATCTATATGGTTAGTCCATTGGCCATTTTTGCTGAGTGTCATCCCTAAGTGTTTATGGTGGTCAACAAAATTTGTTTCAGTATTATCAAAGACAAGACTGGGTAAAGGAGATTGCCTTTTTAAAGTGAATAGAATGGCCTCTGTTTTGTTTGGATTAAAGTTAACCAACCATTGTTTTGCCCAAACTGAAATGCAACTTAGATCATGGTTGATAATACCTTCGATATCATTTATATTACTTGCAGAATAGTAAAGTGAGCTATCATCAGCATACAACCTTGTTAAGCTAAGTAATGAATCGGTTATGTCATTCACATAAATGAGAAAGAGTAACGGCCCTAAAACGGAACCTTGAGGAACACCCGCATTGACGGGCTTGAGGTTAGATTCAGCTGACTGAATTACTACTTTTTGGTGTCTGTTATTTAAATAACTAGAAATCCAATGTATTAAGTTTAAGTTTATTGGATAGAGGACCATACACATACTTCCTTGCACCCTGACAGGGGGTTGCTTTAATGAAGACATACAGTAAAGCAGAATACCTATACAGGATAATCCTGCTTCACATGAACATTTGCTAAGCAACCACCGGTTTTTGCGTATAAGTAATCTTGAGTGTATTAGTAGACAACTGTGTTCGAATAGAAAAGTGCTAAAGCGCAACGCGTCCAAGTTCGATCCCAGGTCGGGGTACATTAGTGGCCCGTCCGAATACGAGGGTTTTCCCCGGCTACTTCAGTTTCCTCCCTTAGAAATGAACAAACACGCCACCATTCGCACCGTCGAAAGGGGTAGGCCTTACAGTGGAGAATCTGTTATTCTTTCCCAATAAACGCGTTTACCCTAAAACTATTATTTGCAGTGCAAACAGTTTGGAGCCAGATCAGACGCCGGGTAACCCGGCATCTGATCAGGCTCCAAACTGTTTGCCACCAAGATAAACATGAAATATCAGAATTGTCCAAAAGTTGTTCTTTTCTACGTTTTAGGGCTTTGCGTTTGCGTACGTTTGCGTTTAAACGGGAAAGAATAACAGATTCTCCACTGTAGTTGTTAGTACTTGTTTTATAATTGATGTAAAATTAATAAAGTTAAAACTTTAAACTATTATTGAGTTTGGTTTTACGGTACAGCGACACATGAAAACCATCAAAAACATGTGGTCATTAAAAGTTGCGATTAATTTTATTTAAACGGACGAATTGGTGACCCCCTGATGACACTGACCCCAATACGCGTAATGCGGCGTCTGATCAGTGTCTAAACTGTTTGCTATTTCATATTATACTGTTGTCTCCTATTCTCGTGTGGCTAAGCCTTAGAACATATATAAAACACATACATTGCTTTTAAGAATTCTTCTTTGTGGCTTAAAAAACAGTTGAAACTCCCAATAAAGTATAACATCCATAAAATAATAATAATAAAATCCTATCTAGGTCATTTATACGTTTTAGTACACCTCCCGATATAATCTGAATCAGTCAAATGTTTCTCGTATTCTCGTGTGATTGGTTGTCAACGTTTGTTGCTATGGAGGGGGTTAACTCTTCAGTTCAGCTAAGTGTTTTAGAGTCACTTTAAATCTATCATAAGGACAATTTCTGTGTCTGTGGCATCAATTTTTGTTTGTTTATTTATTTTTAACTATGCACTAGTATTGAATGAATTACAATATCCAACACGTTTTACATGTGAAATTTCGAAAAAGGGTAATTCTAACCCAATTGATATTTTATTGGTCCTTACAACATTTTCCAACATAAATTTATCCGAGGAAAAGAGTTGATATATTTCTGGATGTCAGGAGTGTCCATTTAATCTGTTTTTGTAAGACACGAGATTATGAGAAGCCACGAGAATACGAGAATTGACGATAAATGTTTTACTGCACGTACAAACATTTTAGCGTCTTTAGATCACCCTTGCATATCGTCAATAAAATCTTCCAGCAAGTACATGTATACAGGAATAGTTCATTGCAATATCCAGGCATCTATAGGTTAAAGACATTAAGTCAGTCCATACATTGATTCACTCCCCATTGTTCTCACTAGGAGTCAAAATACAGGTATACCGATATAGAGCATGAGAAAAGTGTTCAGGCAACGACTGGGCCATCTGAAGCTTTGAATAGAGGCCCTTACATAATAGATCTCAATAGGGTTTTCAATGGGTTTTACTAACCCAGCTATCAAATATTAGGTGCGGGCCTCACATGAGACGCCTGACTGATACTTTGCCTAGACGCTAGCCGAGTAAGTGCATGGGTTCCATGCTTTGACTCAAACCACCTACGGTCTAGGTGTTACCACCCAAGCTTGGTCATGTAATGTCTTTAAATGTTGTTGTTTATTGTCGCACACATTCAGACATATATTGTCGATAAGGTTTGACCTGTCAGTTGTTAAATATTCCGTCTTTTTCCGTAAGCTATCTTTATCTTCCGGAAACAACAAAACAGTGTATTGTAAATAAACCATTCAAGGATGACGCGAATTTGAATATTTGATCTGATAAAGATATCTACAGTCGGTAATGGCTCAGTGGTTATGTGTCTGCGCTACCAACGTAAGGGTTATAGGTTCGATACCCGATAGAGTTAATTTTGTAATATTTCTTAATATGTCTTTTTTATAACTTTTTTATGGTATTGTTCGACAATATTGACCTGACGTTGAACTTTATGCATGAATGAATTATAAAAAGATGACGCAGTATAAATCAATATTCGATAGCTTACGTACAATTTCGGGTTGTTTCGGCTGATTACGTGAAACTTGTTACAGTTGTAATCCTCAGTGGATTACATGTAACTCTCCACATTGAGCAAGTTCAAAAGATTATTGTTGATAAACTATTATTCCCGAGTCTCCTAGTATAATCGCATCTACTAAAACGCATCATGTTGCGCTTTCGAGTGGGTTTTAATCCAGGTAAGATCATCGATGTTCTCACCTGCGAACCTTGCCAATATATACCTAATTTACAACCCCCAGATGTAACTAATCTGCAATAGGTGTGTTGTTAGAGCAAGGGATTTGTAATATCGAGGTTCCGGGTTCGAATCCCGATAGAGGGCAAAATATTTTTATCTTATAAAATGTTATTTTATAGACCAAACAGACGCTATGACATAATGTTTTTAAAAATAACAAAATAATCGTGTTCCAATCGATATAAATGTTGTATGATAACTTAAAAGAAACAGCATAAATAGTAAAAAAAAAAAAAAAAAAAAAAAAGGTGAAAAAATGTACGAGTATTGCATGGGATTGAACCAATGACTGTACGGAAAAATAATCTATAGTCATCTTCCTTACCACTTGCGCTAAATACCTGTCGATATTTGTAGAACCGGGCAATGCTATATTTTCTCGGTGCCGATGTGGTTACAATGTGCGTTCTCGTATAAATGATAACGAAGTGTTCCGAAGCTATATTTAGAAATGCAACAAAGTGTGTAATTATGCTAATAGAGGTCACCAACGTCAGGTCAATATTGTCGAACAATAGCCACATACAAACCATGATATTCATGCAATTGTATAAAATAAAGTGCAGTGAACTTGCCTTAGGAAACTTGGATAGAGAAGTGCGTATACATACAGTGGAGACAATGTTATTCTATCCCGTTTAAACGCAAACGAAACGCAAACGCATAGCAATACATCATAGAGCATGACAATTTTCGACAATTTTTGCTATTCATGTTAATCTGAGTGGCAAATAGTTTGGAGCCTGATCAGACGCCGGATGACCAGGCGTCTGATCTGGCTCCAAACTGTTTGCTATGGAAATAATAGTTTAGCGTAAACGCGTTTATTGGAAAAGAAAAACGTTTTTTCCACTGTAGCAACATTACGTTATGCAAAGCTCTCTCTGGCAAAAAGCACTCTTTGTTTCTTCTGTATTTCGTTAAGCAGCAAGTTTTTCTTTACCCAAACGTTAACTGTTTTATTTTAAGTAAAATATATAATTATCGAAAAAAACCTGAAGCTGACGTTTACAAAACAGTGCCTTGATTCGAACCAACGACCCTAGCACTACGAGTCAATGACACAATCCACTAAGCTATTGCGACAGTGGCGTTAGATCATCGACTGAAGTATACTACCTGAAGTTTTCATTGATCTATAGATAAAGTATACGGAAACTTCCGATGGTACCAAAGAAAGTTGACGGAAAGTGATGACCGACAGGTCAAACCTTATGGATAATAAATCAATTTATTATTTTAGAAATATTAACAACTTGATACAAATCCCTTGTGACGCATAACTTGTCATAAACAGTGCACCTGTTTAAAGTACTCTTGTCCAATCAGTGTATACCAAGATCAGGGTATCCTATATGAACCCCTTGATTAGACATAACTACCCCTGATTTCTATAGCGAACAACGATCACAAATATCCTTGTCTCTAACATGTGTAAGATAAATGTGATGGCATCACTCTAACGTCAATATTTATAAGGGCGTTATTACGTCACAGGGATTCCAAAAAAGCCTAATTGCTTTAACCCTTTACCTGATAGCCTATTTCTAGTACTTAAGATAGGTGACTACTTAAAGCAGGTTGAAAGTAAAGCAGAATGCGCCCTAAGGCGCATTCTGCTTTACTTTCAGCCTGCTTTAAGCTATCATGTGCTATAACATAGAAAATATTTCCTATAATACATATTCATTACTGATTAAATTGGAACTATATTCTTCAGCGGCAGAATAAATCATATCCGCTAAAAGGCGCTTCTATTGGGGAAAGGGTTAAAAGTTAACTTAAAATAGTTGGCTATGCGAGAAAACGAATCTGTCACTCGTCGATGTTTAAGTTGATCGCAAACTCGCAATGGCTCGCGTAATAACACCTCAATTCTAGACTCGTTTGAGACCAGCTTGTCTTAAACATCGACTCATGAAAGATCCTATATGTTTGTCATCTTGCAGCATATCACAAAACAAACCATGCATGTAATAGTCCTACATGTAATAAACGGACTAGATCAACAGGCAATTTGGAACCGGAACTGTTGATTTGGATTTTGAGGGTTAAGAAGTCAAATGCTGAATTCACTGCTTGTAAATTAGTTACAGTAGAATAGACGTTGTTCTTTGCCGTTTAAACGCAAACGAAACACTAACACAGTACACTAAGATGTAGAACATTTCAACGTTTTGAAATGTCTAATAAACTGTTTAAATGAGAGGCAAACGGTTTGGAACCTGAACAGACGCCGGGTTAACCGTAGTCTGAACGGTCTCTTACCTGCTTTAACCATTTGAACCCTAGACCCGCATATAGGCGTCCTTTTCAAACAGTGTGCATGTGAACAGTACACTTGTCCTGTGCAAACAGTGAGGGCTCCGAAAGGAGCCCTCTGATCAGGGTCTTAACTGTTTGTCATAAAGCCAAACATTGACAAAAACAATCCTTAAAAGTCAGAAATGGACTAGACTAAAATGGAAACTGGAATTGTCCATTTAAAGTTTCAGGGAGGAAAGAGTAAATGGAAGAAATAGATTTAAGCATCAACGCGTTTATTTGAAATAATAAGATCTTCTCCGTTGTACTCTGGCTTGTTCGCCACTCAGGTTAAATTAAATTGTTAAAACTATCAACACTTTGTCATTTTTCTACGTTTTAATGCAATGTTATTTCGTGTGGTACGCGCTTAAACGGGACAGAATACCGTCTTCTCGCTTTTCAGGGGTGCTAGATTACATTTTGTTACTATACATGTACCTTGCCGTACGGAAAACTTTGTATGACACTGTATCCCTTCGCGCTTTTGGGCAAAAACAAGGGAAAGGGAGGTAACTCTAATGGAAATACCCTAACACTTAAGACGGACCACAAGCTACGTTCATAGAGTGGAATAAAATCGAGAATCGTACAGTAGACACTTCACTAGTCTGTGGTTTACAACAATGCAGTGATTCGCTTTTTAACCCTTTCCCTTATAGAAGCGACTTTTAGCACATGCATTTTATTCATCCGCTGAAAAAAATAGTTCCAAATTTTACCGTAATGAATATGTGTCATATTTAATACTTTCCTCATTCTAGCAGGTAATAGCTTAAAGCAGGCTGAAAGTAAAGCAGAATGCGCCTTAGGGCGCATTCTGCTTTACTTTCAATCTGATTTAAGTAGTCACATATCTTCAATACTAGAAACAATGCTATCAGGTAAAGGGTTAAACAGTGAATTACATGTATCTTGTTGTTGATGATTGTCTCACATGATGGAGTATACGCTAAAGCTCGTTTCCGACTAAGAACAGACCAACTCGGGTATAGAACTCGCTTCTTTAACCAAAATCGTGCTTGATCAGTTATTTACCACTGTATATAATGCAACATGTCTGAACGTCAAAACCTTGTCTTTACCGCTTCATTGCCTCACATCGAAAGCACCATTATATTTTGAACAGGTTTGATCCTGGCCAGTCGCCGAAGAACTCGGCGTTTGATCAGGCTCAAAACTGAATGACACTTATAAAGACAATTTTAGTCATCTTGCTTAACCCTTTCCTCCCTGAAACTTTAAATGGAAAATTCCAGATTCCATTTTAGTCTAGTCCATTTCTGACTTTTAAGGGTTGTTTTTGTCAATGTTTGGCATTGTGACAAACAGCGAATACCCTGATCAGAGGGCTCCTTTCGGAGCCCTCTGATCAGGGTCTTCACTGTTTGCATAGGACAAGTGTACTATTCACATGTACACTGTTTGAAAAGCACGCCTATATGCGGGACTAGGGCACAAAGAGTTAAAATATAACTGAGAAATAAAACTGAATTACAAGGTCTATGTGTCAATGTGTTTACAGTGTTAGGGTTACGCTATAGACCAACCACGAAGTGTAAAAGTGGGGGAAATTACGTATGTAATGCATGAAGTCAAAACATGCAAACATATCATCGATGGTATTGAATTTGTTCAAAGAAGCTGTGCAAAGGGTATAATGCTGCCATTAAAACCATGCAATGGAGTTTGTTATGATGCCTTTTATATTTCTGCGCTGTCTTCTGTGTACTGTCAATATCGTTTGATCTCATCCTTCCCGTAATATCATCTGCACAAAATATTCAATAAAGATTCATAATGGGTTAGTTACCGGTAAAGTAACTTTGAAAGATTCACAGGCGTCCAACTGTTTGGACACAGATCATACGACATACGCAGCGTCTGGTCTGAATTCAAACTGTTTGCAAAGGGGAACTGTAGAGAAAATATTATTATCTCCCGTTTAAACGCATACCAAACGCAAACGTATGGCATTGCAATGTAGAAAATATCAACCTTTTGGCAATTTTGATTATTTATATTCGATCTGAGTGGCAAATAATTTAGAGCCAGATCAGACACCGGATAACCCGGCCTCTGATCTGGTTCCAAACTGTTTGCGATGTAAATGGTAGTTTAAGCGTTAACGCGTTTATTGGGAAGGAATAACGTATTCTCTACTGTAAGTGATCACTCAATAGAAGACACACGTGTTGTGTTTGATACAAATGGTTGTTTAATGCAGATACATTTGTAAATAAAATACAGAAAACTACTGCAGGAACTTTCTGCATTACTTCTATCCTGTGTGAAGTAGTATTGAGTGATAAGATCATTCAATTTCTTTCCCTCCCAGATCGTCTCTTAATACAACATGAACTGTATAAATATTGAAGAAAATATATTTTTTCTAGTTATAATTAACATGCCCCACAACAATAAAACCCTAATTGACACACGCGAATGGACATATTCATAATCATATTATCACAATGCGAATCTTCAGGTGATAGAAATAATGACACAATAACATATATCCGAACAGCGCTGTTGGTGCTTACACTTCCACACAGTTAGTCTTGTGTGCAGAGATCACTATTCCGAGAATCAAAGACGTCCTAAAATACAGGTCAATGCTCAATGAAGAGCGGAAGTACACATGTACACCGGAAAGTTCCTAAAGGAGCTTTCTGCTTTAATTTCGCTATGGACTATGCTGTCATTTGTATTAAAGACTGTAAACTCACTATATATATATTTACAATGTAGTCGGCATTTACGACATGCTCGGTTGTATTGCAAACGCGAGACTCGGATCGAACGCAGTCTTCCAGACGGTTGCAAGATTGTTAGTACTGTTTGACATGTTTGGGCTCATGTTTGATTCCGGTTATTTTGCCACTGACTATATACGAATTTCTGGGCAGAGTTGTCGTTCTGGGACACGTCTTACGAACCGTCGTTTGACAAATAATGTCGTAAGTCAGATTATAAAAAATATATTATCTTTTTCTCCATCTAATCTTTGTCTTGTGACATCTTTTTAGCATCGTCTTGAAAAGACGATTCTAAAGTGAAGTCACGAGACAATATTAGATTGAGAAATAAGAAATTATATGTATTTTAAAGTCTTGATTTACGACAGTTTTTGTCGTACGAGGTTTCGAAGACAGGTCCTGTTCTGTCTTGAATAGACGATTCAAAAGAGATGTCACAAAACAGGATTAGATGGAAGAATAAGAAATTAGATGTATTTTATGGTTTTGACTTACGACAATTATCGTCCCTGCTCTGTCTTGAAAAGACGATTCCAAAGGGATGTCACAAAACAAATTAGGTGGTGAAATGAAAAATAAGTTGCATTTGAAAGTTATGACGGTTTTGTCGTGCGACATTTCGTAAGACAGGTCCCTGTTCTGTTAGTGATATAATGGAGAAGACATTCCCGTCTAGCCTAAACTAGCGGCAAACGCAAAGCATTTATTTAAGAAATGGACTGAATTTGTATTTTCTAATATTAAATGAACATTTTGTAAGTATGCATGTATGTTTAATCCATATTAGAGGTTGTTAACACGATTTATGTGTACCCTGAAAGGAACAGCCATTACTCAGCTGAGAGCAGAACCGTAAGCCCCACCCTCACCGCGAGGATATACACAAGTTCCACCCGTAGTCAAATTGCGCTTATACGAAATACGTCACTTTGTTCAATAGAATTGAATGGGCAAATGTAAATATTTGATGAACATTTCTGGGTTTTTTTTTAAAAAGAAGCAAGACCCAGAGGCAAGAAAGTTTTGAGTTGAGTATGAGGTCGTTCTCAAGCATGAATTTGTCAGATTTGTTTTTTTACTTTGTCAACTCAAAAGCTTAATAACCTTGGACCCTGGACTGACACCGAGTAACTAGGCGTCTGAGTTTTCTTAATATTTGAAGGGAAAGAATTACGTCTAATTCATTTTACCACAAACTAGTCGTACAATGAAGAAAACGTCATTCTTTCCCGCTTTCACGAAATCGAAACGATAACGCATTGCAATAAAATGTAGAGTAAAATACAATCTGAGTGGCAACAGTTTTGAACATGATCAGATGCCAAGTTACCCGGCGTTTGATCTGGCTCCAAACTGTTAGCAATAGAAATAAAGTTTAGGAAAGAATAACGCTCCACTGTATCTGTACAAAATGACAAATATATCGATTAAAAAAACCTTTTTTTAGAAAACACAACCACATGTTTTATGTCAATAAGCTTCGAATGCTACTCCTTATCCTGTCGTAATATCGCCTTCTTTGAAAATGTCTTCTGCAAACTTTATTAAATTGTTTACTCATACATTTACAGTGGAGAATCTGTTATTCTTTCCCAATAAACGCGTTTACGCTAAAACTATTATTCGCAGTGCAAACAGTTTGGAGCCAGATCAGACGCCGGGTAACCCGGCGTCTGATCAGGCTCCACACTGTTTGCCACCAAGATAAACAAGAATTATCAGAATTGTCCAAAAGTTGTTCGTTTCTACGTTTTAGTGCTTTGCGTTTGCGTACGTTTGCGTTTAAACGGGAAAGAATAACAGATTCTCCACTGTATGTATTAACGAAACCTAAAAACGAGTCTCAAACGGTTTATTTATTTGTCAAACGATCTAGACTTAAACTGCTTGAAAACGATTCCCAGTGAAGTCGCGATCGGGGCAACGGGTTAAGAAATATGCTTTTTAAGTGCTAAACGTATGATGATATTGTTTCATGTTCAGAATCGATAAATTAATCGTTCTAGATAGCTTAGTGTGAGGCCTGTCACGTTAAGAACACTTTGAATAAACAATCATTTAATACAATCAGCTTAATTGAAAACTATTAAATATTAGAGTATCAAATAAACAATACCTTTTAACTCTTTCTCTGCCAGGTTTTCTCGTCTGCTTTAACACTCTTACATGTACTGCAAAAATACCGTCTGCATAGGTAGTGTAGTTTGCAATATTGTTAAAGTCAGATTACTGATATATTGACTTAAGAAATGTCGAAAAGAGTGTAAAACACTTTGGATCATGATCAGACGCCGCGTCGCGCGGCGTCTGATCAGGATCCTAACTATTTGCGGAGTCGCCTTTTGGCGACGTTGGCAGTGAAATAGTTGATTTTAAAGTATTGATTTGATTTTAACAGTACTGGTAAAGGTTGTGAGCCTTACTTGCATAAGAAAATGTGCTTTTGTGGATATTTCACCATAATCTTATATTACCCTATAGTTCTTAATTATAAACTAAAGTTCACTAATATGGACACTTTTAAAGGGATATTTTTAATTGCTTACTTCATGCGGTCAAAGAGATAACCGGTTTAACCCTGTCACTGCCAAGGCCGCTACTTGGCGTCTGACCAGGGTCAGGATCCGAACTTAATGACACGCATGTGGATGGTTCCTAAGTAAAATAAATGTATGCAATTCACAAATCTTAAAGTAAAAGCAGACTATTAGGATCCAAACTGTTTACAAAGTCTACTTTATGTGCCGAAATGGCTAACATTTTCTAAACAATATTTTTTTCTAAATCTAAGTTTTCAGCTAGTGTAATTAAGCAAACATGAGTCTTGCCTCCTTAAGCTGGCAGCCTCAAACTACAGTGGAGAAAACGTTATTCGTTCCTAATAAACGCGTTTTCGCTGCATCTATCATTTCCAATGCAAACAATTTGGAGTCAGATCAGACGCCGGGTAACCCGGCGTCTGATCAGGCTCCAAGCTGTTTGCCTTCCAGGTTAAAATCAACATTCAGAATTTTCATAAAGATGTCATTTTCTGCATTTTAATACGATGCGTTTGTGTTTCGTTTGCGTTTAAACAGGAAAGACTAACGTTTTCTCCAATGTACACTGACACTGTACAGTGTGGATGGTGTAACAAGGTCAACTATTTAACTCATTCTCCCTTCGTATAAATGTTTTTCAAGTATATTATTATTATTATTATTATACCAGATTTATAGCGCTCTTTTCACACAGGGGTAGTGCGTTCAAAAGCGCTTCACATGAAGTTACACAAATGTACCTACAAACAAGAAAAGACAAAATAACTACAATATGATCTAAAAATAAACATGAATAAACATATAAAAGACAGCCCCCAAAATGGCGATCACATTACTCCCATCAATCAGCAATGAAGCAACCGGCTTCTGATTGTCGACCGATAGAAACAATAGTAGAGCGCCCAAATGCAGGCCGCCAGGAAAAGACAAATAACTACAATTAGATATAAAATAAACATAATAAACGTACAAAAGACAGCCCCAAAAATGGCGATCACGTTACCCCATCAATCAAGAGCAACGAAGCAAATGGCTTCTTTATGCGGACTGATAGAAATAACAGTAGAGCGCCCAATGAAGGCCAATAAACATACAGAAGACAGCCCCCAAAACGGCGATTGCACTACCTCAACAATCGAGAGCAACGGAGCAAATGGCTTCTTTATGCCGACTGATAGAAATAATAGCAGAACGCCCAATGCAGGCCGACCAATGTAACATAACTAGGAAAAATAGCATGCGACAATAACTAAAATTTCTATAAGAGACCGAAAACCAGATAATACTCCAGAAACTCCCATTCATACCACAACATCTACAGCAAGAACATATCGCATAGGTAGCAGTGTTCTAATAACAAATATTAAAGTAATGTGTTTTCAGATGCTTTTTGAAAACTGCAACTGAGCTTGCATCTCTAATGTCTGATGGTAGACTGTTCCAGAGCTTTGGGGCTGCATGCATGAAACTTCTATCTCCAAACCTCACCAAACGACTCCCCGGTACAACCAGCGATACTGATTTAGTTGCAGACCGCAGCTCTCTTCGAGGTTTATACACGTCAAGCATATTGACAATGTACCTTGGAGAATCATTGCACATGGCTTTGTATGTGAGTGTCAGAATTTTGAATTCAATTCTGTGTTGAACTGGAAGCCAGTGAAGATCCTTCAAGACTGGAGTGATGTGATTGTACCGAGGGGTCCTGGTAATGATGCGGGCTGCTGTATTTTGCACACGCTGTAGCTTGCATAATGAGTTTTGGGGAATCCCATACAGCAGTGAGTTGCAGTAGTCAATTTTTGAAGTGACCAGAGAATTGATCAAGGTCTTTGTAGCTTCTGGAGAAAGGTACTGTCTAATATGACCTATCTGCCGCAGCTGTGAGTAGCCAGACCTGCACACAGCGTTAATGTGCTGTGTCATATCCATTTGGGAATCTAATCTAGTACCAAGATTCTTCACACATACTGATGGTTTGATTTTAGAGTTTCCCACTTGTACGTGAAAATCTCCAGGAACGTTAAACTTTTTTGAATGAAATAGTATGACCTCAGTTTTATCAGTGTTCAGCTTCAACATGTTCTGGTGCATCCATGATACTATGTCTTTAAGTATATAAGCATTGAATGTGTACTTTCTGTACCACATTGTGTTTATACACTTGTGTTTAGCAGACACTCTGTGAATAGTCATAACAGGTACTGTGCTCCCTCCCTACAACGGCCCTCTCAACAACGATTCCATTCTTACAACAACGCTTGCCGCTGTTACCCAAACAAGACAATTATGTTTGAACTTTTTACTGTTGCAATATCATCTACTTAAAATTGTCGTCTGCTGTTTTTCACAAAGCCACAGATTGAACATTTTGACAGAAAAAACGCGGCGTCTGATATGGATTCAAACTGTTTGCAAATGTAGACCAAGTCTTAATTTTCCCTCCCTAACGATACACTCCGAACAACACACACAATCCTTCTCTCCCATTCGGCGTTGTTGCGGAAAAGGGGCACTGTATAGTGGAGAATCTGTTATTCTTTCCCAATAAACGCGTTTACGCTAAAACTATTATTTGCAGTGCGAACAGTTTGGAGCCAGATCAGACGCCGGGTTACTCGGCGTCTGATCAGGCTCCAAACTGTTTGCCACCAAGATAAACATGAATTATCAGATGTGTCCAAAAGTTGTTCTTTTCTACGTTTTAGTGTTTTGCGTTTGCGTACGTTTGCGTTTAAACGGGCAAGAACTGTATGACGATATTACTACTTAACCATGTCACTCTCAATTACGCATTAAAGCGCATTTGCAAACAATTTGAGTCCTGATCAAACGCCGCGTAAACGCGGCGTCTGATCAGAACCCAAACTGTTTGACACTCTTATCGAAATTTATTAAGTCATACAACCTCAAATCTAACTTTGAACCGTGTCTTGCAGTCAACAATAGTGAAACAGACGACATGTCGCGACAATAAAGCGGATAAGGGGGTAAAAATCTCCAAAATAATGTGATCATGAAAGAGTTAATGCAAACCAAGCTTGAGCAGGAAACTCATTTAGTAGGTTTCTGCTTTATGTTTTACTTTGGACCAAAAATTGCTTAACACTCATTTCAATACTTCTCAATAATTTCGAAATACAAACAGCCGACAATTGTTTAAAATTGATGACGTCATCATGAGAGTGAATGAGCTTATCAAATATTACAGCTGTACTGATCTAGTGATGCAAAAACAACAACAATCATTGTATCGATCTGTTGAAATCAATTATACTACTTGAGTCTTTGCATATCCATTTGCAAGGCGACATTGCCTCTTAAGGATGAAACTGTATAATGCTAAAACCGCGATGGACCTGCTCGTGTATATTCTGATAGTTCACATTGCAATTTTGTATTCGGTACTAGCAGAGTTAAAGGAGTATTATATAACTAAGAAATTTGCCTGTGACGAAGATTACGGAACAGTAGCGGTGAATATGCAAGTTGCAAGTTTTCTGTCGTGTGCCGTTAAATGTTTGGACGTCCCGGAGTCTGTTTCCTGCGTGTACAATCCCCAGGACAAACGTTGTAAAATAAACACCGAGGCATGGCAGAATGCACCTATGACGGGGTGCTCAGATTTTGTTCATTACTTCAACCAGGTAATACAGTATATACATATGCATGGGTAATTCTAATTTTCCAGTTGTAAAGACGTTATATGTCACAATAAATGCGTTTATGCAAAACAAAAACAAACAACATATCTCCGTTGCAAACAATGTGGAGTCAGCTCAGTGGAGTTGCTAAATGCCAATACATCCAAAATAGCTTACTTTGATGAAATTGTCAAATCAAACTACAGTACCAGGCTTCACCAGATGATGTCCTTAGACATTGCCGTGGAGGTAAAGTGAAATATTGTAGCATGTTTTCCCTTACAATAGATGTAGACATGTATAAAAAATATCAAGCAACTGGCAAGTGACATATTGGCAATTGGCAAATTAGTATTATAGAACACATTAGCATTTAGCAAATGGCAAATTAGCAACTGGCAAACAAGCATTTAGCATTTAGAAATTGACTGAATTGGCCAAAACAGCAAACAAAGTAATGTAGGTTTATTGTTTGCACTCATGACCACCATCTAGTCGATTAGACGGTGTTACAGTACACCTTTGACCCCGAAACAACACTCTTCAGTTAAAAGATATTAAATTAATGACAAATGGCAATTAGCATTAAGCAACTGGCAAATGGCATACTGGCAAGTATTTAGCAAAATGTAAATTAGCAATCGGCAAACAAGCATTTAGCATTGAGCCATTGGCATGTCGCGACCGGCATTTAATAAATATCCACATTACAACCCGCTCAACTTCTACAAAAACAACATCGAACACTACGCATTTTTTGCATTTGACCTTAACCTCAATCCGATTTTCATTTTTATATCAAGTTTGACGAAATACTGAAGTTAGTGACACAGCTTGCTCATGCGATGAGAAATACTTTTTGAATAACAGTTTGGTGATTTTGACATATACCTTAACCTCCGTAACCTTGGTGCAATGTTTGCATTTAAGTCAGTTATGGACATATAAAGTGAAATGTAATGAAACAGGGCCTCTATTGTTTTTATTTTACAATCATTTTGAATGCATAGGGTTTAAATTTCTAAGAGGCATGGTTAAAGTTATAATCTCTTTTTTCAATCCTACTACTGCCTTACCCCGAGTACTATGTATATTCACAAACAGTTTGAATTCCAGCGTAAGGCGTCTGATCAGGATTCAAACTGTTTAAAAAAAACCTGTCGTGCTCGGGGTAAGGTAGTCAATGGGTCAAAACTGACGACTCATTACCTTGAAGGGGTCTTAACCAGAATCATTTCATTGCATTTTGATTTTTTAAAGGGGAAGATATTTCACAAGAAAGTTTAACTTGTTAATTACTTTTGGTTGTTTATAAAGGTTAAGTATTTGCATTGTTCCCGGTATATTTTATCACTCTGTATTTGAGTGTTGAAAAACAGATTTTAAAAAAGTGTCCGTATATTTTGGCATGGTGCAATTTAGTGTATTGAGAAGGGCTTCGATGTTTATTTTATATATTTTTAGCTTTTAAGTAAAAATATTCTGTTTAGCTCTGTTTCTCACGAGGCGCTGATCAGGATCCACACTGTTTGCAAATAACCATTGTACTTGGTGTAAGGCAGTGAAGGGGTTAATGGATTACTTGTTTACGACAGGGACCTTCATTGCCGGAATGCTCACCAGGCAACAACTGTACCGATCCAATCAACAACGTCCGTCTGTGTGAGGGGGGTGGAGCAGGAGTGTGTAATACTAGTCAGGGCCGGGTTGAGATACTGCATAATAACACTTGGGGCACCATATGCGACGATTATTGGAATGATTTTACCTACGATTTCCCTGGAAGCACCTTCTATTATGGCGTGCCAAATGCTGGTGTCACATGCCGGATGCTTGGTTACACGTAAGTTGTCCTTTTATGCCCCCCCCCAAAAAAAAATATAAAAATAAATATGTAGTTAAGGATAATTAATTGCTACCCCTTTCCGTAATTGCGGGATCGTCAGTTCTACCGTCTGTGCTTGCGACATAGTCGTTAGCGTTTGGATTAAGCTACATTTCTCTGATTTCCATTGATTTTACTGACGGACGTGGTCCATTGGTAGCACACTCGACTACGATGCCAGGAGTCGTGAGTTATATCACCCGCCGGGCTAAGTCCTTGGGATGAGACTTAAAAAAAACAGAGTTCCGGTGTATCGGTGCTTTACGTTGGGCATCTATAGGAACCAGAGCACTCGATAATACAATGTAAGAGTAGGGCATCGCGCCCTGGTTTTCTGTATCCTCTCCTCCCTATCTGGGGCGTCAAATTAGCCCATAGATGGCAAAAAACGGACGGACTTTAACAAACAAATAAAGCTATTGCCTTTAGCAAGGTTTGCGTATGTTTACTATACATATTGTAGTAATACATTTATTATACTGAACCTAGCAAAGTAGCACATATTCGTCTTTCAAATTGAAAGGGTATTAAATGTATATTCGATGAATCAAGTTCAATGTATCGAGGTTTTACTGTGATTCAAAAGAAGACAGCTTCATTAAAATTCTGAGTAAATACAGTGCATTATGATGATTCACGATTAAAGGTAGTACATTTATGTCATAATAAATATCGATACGAGTGTCAAACATTTTGGAGCCTGATCAGACGCCGCGTCACGCGGCGTCTGATCTGGATCCGAACTGTTTGCAACGTCGCCTTTATGTGACTTCGGCGCCAAAAGGATTAACCTTAACAAATATTGTTTTTTTTCAGGAACGGCACATATGTAGTGGCTCTCACTTATGGGGCCGGGACTGTTCCTAACATGATGGACAACGTTGCCTGCGATGGTTCAGAGTCTTCACTGTTGGACTGCGACTATAACGGTTGGGGAAACCATAACTGCGAAACCCACCGACAAGATGTAGGCGTGCGGTGCGAATAAACTAAAAAAACAACGCAATAAACACTGCTGAACCCCAACTTGCAAACATGAATGGACATCAATGAATTATTTTACCCTTGAAACTTCAAAGCTGACCAATTCGAATTAGTTGTATGTCAATGTTCAGCCATTCTAAAGAAACTGTTCTTGCAATAATTATATTGTATTCTGATAAACAGAGCAGACCCTGATCAGATGATTCTTGTACGAATCCCATGATCAGGGATTTTACTTTGCATAGTGCAAACAGTTCTATTCAAAGTAGCCCTCTCTTTGAATGAAGAGTATGTCACTGCTTTTTCTCACATAACTACCCCTGTTTTCTATAGCGAACAACGATGACGAATATCTTTATCTCCAACATGTGTGAGATCACTTTTATGACGTCACTATAACGTCACTATTTATAACGGCGTTTTGACGTCAACGGGGTACCAGAAAAAGCACATTGCTTAAAAAATAGCTTAAATCGCTGGTAATGTGAGAAAAAGAATCTGTCACTCGTCGATGTTTTTAAGACAAGTTCATCTCAAACTCGTATAGAATAGAAAAGTTATTAAGCTCACCAAGGCTCGCTTAATAACATTTCAATTCTAGACTCGTTTGAGATCAGCTTGTCTTAAACATCGACTTATGACAGATCCTATATATCCACAGAACAATGGCTATTTTTCCGCGTAAACGTTGCATCTGATCATGATCAAAACGTGTGACACTCATCTCGATAGCATTTCATTCAAATAACGTAAACGTTGCATTTCAGAAATACAAGTATACGATAAATGTTTAAAGCTTTGCATTACAGTGGAGAAACTGTTATGTTTTCCCACTTACTGCGTTTCAAACGCGTTTTAAACGCGTTTCAAACGCGTTTAGCGTTTATGCGTTTACATGCGCATATAAACGCATTTACTCCGTTTATAAACGCAAGGGAGATAATCCATGTCGGTCAGGCTTTCCCATTCAGAATTTATTCCTTATTTCAGCAAAAATAGCGTTTTTCCATCTTTTATATACAGCTGAGCTAACTTTGATCTACATGTATGTACAGTAGTTACTTGTCGTTATACATTGTTAAGGAACAATATCTACCAGGTTTTTTTTTTATAAAAAAACCCAAAACAAACTTATTCAGCATCATTTCGTTCACTTAAACGTGTTATACAATTTGTTTCAACCTTATATCCCGCAGATGTTGAGCTGCTGAACATGTGTTTTCTGCTTTACTTTTCGTCATTAAAATATTTTTGTGATCATGGAGAAATTACAGATTCTGTAATTTCTCCCTGTTGTGATTAATAAATAATAATTTCTGCGCTGTAGGATCCAGATCATATACCGGAAGAAAGATATTATTTCAGATATTGAATTCTACACGTACCTTCTTTAAACTAAATCCATATAGCTCTTTAAATGACACAATGTATTCTAACACTCTAAAGGCACCCACTTTAGCCCTAAGGTACATATACGAGGGGCAGTCATGGATAACTTCCTATCATAACGCCCCTACTAAGTTGCGCAATCAGCCTCCCGCTAGGATTTTCTCGCTTTATCAAACAGTATATATTTGATCTTGAATAACTGCCGCATGATAAGTGATGCAATTATATGTAAGACGGTTCATAGCAGGGAGGAGATTCTCAAACCGTATCATTGATTGGAGCCAGATCAGACGCCGAGATTTTAATCAATTGATCTGAACCAATGCTTGGATCCATATCATACGCCGAGTCACTAAGTTTTTGGTCTGAATCAGTGATTCGATCCGGGTCAGACGCCGAGTTACTAAACATGACTGGAATGTCAATTATTGGTGAAGGAATACCTTTCAGAGGGTTTTCATTCGTATAATTGATCGGTCTCGATAATAACAAAGGTGTGCCGATTGAAACGCATTTATAAACGGCAAATTCGCTTATAAACGCAAAAATCCACTTATAAACGCTAAACTCGTTTATCGTTTATCGTTTTGTTTGCGTATTGTTTGCGTATCGTTTGCATATGCGTAAGCATAAACGGGAAAGAATAACAATTTCTCCACTGTACATTGTACAGTGTTCCCTCCCTACAACGACCCTCCAAACAACGACTACCTCCTTACAACCACCCTTGTCGCAGTTCCCTAAACAGGACAATTATTTCAAACTTTTTCTCTGCTGCAATATTGTTGCTTAAATATGTCGTCTGCTGTTTTTTCTCAAAGTTACAAATAAGTGGATATTTTAATAACATAAATATAATGACGAGTGACAAACAGCTCCAATCCAGATCAGACGCCGCTTCACGCGGCGTCTGATCCGGATTCAAGCTATTGGCAAATGTAAACAAAGTATTTTTCCCTCTCTATAACGACTCTCTCCAGACAACACACACTCAATATGTGTCTCCCGAAGGGTGTCGTTATAGGGAGGGAGCCCTCTGATCAGGGTCTTCACTGTTTGCATTGGTAATCAGTGATCTCTACAGAGGGCTGTAGGGTTGAAAGGATTTACCATTTTACTGCCATTATGACTGAAATACCCGTATACATGTAATAAAGTCTCTGCCATATTATCATCTGCCTATATTGTTCTGTTTGTACTTTTAACATGAATTTTATATGTTTTTGACTGAACCTTTCCCCTATAGAAGCGACTTTTAGGGTATTTGATTTATTCCTCCGCTGAAGACAATAGTTCCAGTTTATATCCTCATGAACAATTACCATAACAAATATGTTTATATAGCCTAGTAGATGGTAGTTTGAAGTTAAGGGTCATTAATATGAGTGTCGAACAGCTTCGATCGTGATCACACGCCGCGTACTGCTTTAAGTTTCGGGGAGTTAATTTGTTTTATTATTTTATCATCTGTATGCAAATTTCGACACTTGATACAGTGCAGAAAACGTTAACCTTTTAACAAACGATTAAACGGAACGCAAACGCTTTGCAATTAAATGTTGAAAATAACAACGATTGGAAAATGTTTGTCAATTAACTTTTTTAAGTGGTAAACAGTTCGGAGCCTGATCAGACATCGGGTTATCCAGCGTCCAAGTTGAATACTGATGCATCACCGAGTAAATTTGCATGTTTTCTCTATGCAAACTGCTGGACACTCTGAGTAAATTATTTAAGGAATAATTCGAACATTTATTGTATTCATGGAGGTATGAAAAAAGCGAAGCGGTTTCATACAAAAGTGTGACCAGGTTTTTTTCCCATACCTCCATGAATACAATAAATATTCCGAATTATTCCTTATAATTTAATATCACTTCTGAATTTAAGTTGGACTAAGGGAAAGTAGTCCTGACAAGGCGTGGCCTGAATTTTATTTTTTTCATGGAGTTATGAAACAAAAATTACAGTCAATCACAGCTAACCAAATGAAATGAAAACAAACAATATTAAATTATTTAAGGAATAATTCGAATATTTATTGTATTCATGGATTATGAAAAAAACAACCTGGTCACACTGTATGAACCCGCGAAGCGGTTTCATACAAAAGTGTGACCAGGTTTTTTTTCCATACCTCCATGAATACAATAAATATTCGAATTATTCCTTATAATTTAATATCACTTCTGAATTGAAAAAATTAGTTAAATAGAGAATCTGACGCGAATGTTCGTTTTTAACGCTTTTAAAACGTAGGTTGTAGTCCCTCCGCCATATATATTTTCCGCCAAAACGCGACGTTGTTATGTAGTAACGCAGACGTCAATGACGTCATTTGGCATCCTGCTTCATGCAGCGCTTGTGAAGAGCAGTTGGACTAAGGGAAAGTAGTCCTGACAAGGCGTGGCCTGAATTTTATTTTTTTCATGGAGTTATGAAACAAAAAGTACAGCCAATCACAGCTAACCAAATGTAATGAAAACAAACAATATTAAATTATTCTGAAATGAACGGTGGATCACTCTTTTGCCTTTAGAAGCCCTTTAGAAGCCATCTGATCAGGATATGCACTGTATGCAATTTCGAAAAATAAATGTAAGAAATAACCTTAGAGAGTCAAAAGTAGACTCGACTTAATTGGAAACTGGAACTGTACATTCACAGTTGCAGGGGAAGATAATTTTACAGTGGATAATCTGTTATTCTTTCCCAATACACGCGTTTACGCTAAAACTATTATTTGCAGTGCAAACAGTTTGGAGCCAGGTCAGACGCCGGGTAACCCGGCGTCTGATCAGGCTCCAAACTGTTTGCCACCAAGATAAACATGAAATATCAGAATTGTCCAAAAGTTGTTCTTTTCTACGTTTTAGTGCTTTGCGTTTGCGTACGTTTGCGTTTAAACGGGAAAGAATAACAGATTCTCCACTGTAAGTGTAAGGTTAATGTTCAATGGATCGATGAGTTATTCAAGCTCGATATCTTAATGCACAACCCATATCTCGTAAAGAACACTTTGAAGAGGAAATCATTTAATACAATCAGCTTAATTGAAAACTATTAAAACATTCACGGGTCATTAGAAACATTACTTTAATAAATATCGATCCAGTTCATTCGGAAGATGTTTAAACATATTTACCCTAATTACATGCATTGATTTTCATTTTAAGATATATTGAAGAAAATATCTCTAAATGTTTGTAGTAAAATATTGACTAGACTTAATTGGAAACTCGACTTGTCGATTTGAAGTATCCGGGCCTATATGCGAGTTAATCTGAAATTCCAAATAGATTGTTCTATTTAAGAAAATGTACTAAGTGTAGTTTATAATAATTAAGGTTTTGTTTTATAACATATTTGTTGAAGAAAAAATGGAACAAGCAGTCAAGACATATTCAAATTGCCCTTTAAAGAGCCCTGTGATCAGAAATTGTAATATTTGCAAAATACAGTGGAGAATGTGTTATTCTTTCCCAATAAACGCGTTTACGCTAAAACTATTATTTGCAGTGCAAACAGTTTGGAGCCAGATCAGACGCCGGGTAACCCGGCGTCTGATCAGGCTCCAAACTGTTTGCCACCAAGATAAACATGAAATATCAGAATTGTCCAAAAGTTCTTCTTTTCTACGTTTTAGCGCTTTGTGTTTGCGTACGTTTGCGTTTAAACGGGAAAGAATAACAGATTCTCCACTGTATCTATGTACTGATTTGGAGCATAGGAAAGGGTTACCCTTTCTCTGCCTTACCGCGAGTACAATGATTATTTTGCAAACAGTTTGAATTCTCATCAAACACCGCGGTGTCTTATCAGGAATCAAGTTGTTTTCAAACTCTTATCGGTGTTTCTGCAGACAAAAATGCATGAAATAAATAATAGAGAAATAAAGACAGACGCCAATTTTACAAAGCATAATGAAGACCGTTTACGGCAGTGAAGAGGTAACTATTACACTCTTGAACTTTTATGAGATAAATATCACCAGTATTGGCTGCAGAAACATTTTGTCTTTTACTCTTGGCATAATGTCTGTAACATTGCGTGAAACAATGTACAGTAGGACCTCTCTATTACGACCACTAAATGTGTCCAAAACTAGTTGTTTAAGACAGGTGACTGCTTAAAGCAATGTGAAATTGAAACATAAAGCTCCTACAGGAGCTTTCTGTTTCACTTTCTCGTTGCTTTAAGCTGCCACCTGTCTTTTATACAGACTTCATTTTAGTGGTTGTAATAGAGAGGTTCTACTGTACAGCGGATACGACGTGATTATTTCCCAATAAACGCATCATAATACTTATTATACTGTAAAGTAAATTCCTTACGAGCCCACGTACCCTGTGAGCTGAATGGGTGAAAATGCAACTATTTCATTGGCTCACAGGTCCCTCAGTCTTGCTTTAAAGAAATAAAGATGGTCGACTGTTCGACAGGAGTGTGCGTCTCCAACCATGCGACCTCCGTTAATAAGTGGAACCAATCGCGGTTTGGATCTTTGAACAGCGGCTGTTTTTCCTTTCTGGAAAAGTTTGACGTCGACGTCTACCAGTGTGCACATATTTCTTTTGAATAACAACTGTCAGAAATAATGACGTCACTTATATACGTCGTCTGTTTTTGCGTTGTGAGTTAAAACTTTGCATACGAATTAGGAGAAAGCGGCGTACGGTTTACGAAACGGCCCACATAATCTTGGACCGGCCGTTGATATGAGTCTTACAAACTAAATCCCACTTAGTATCAGAGCCTCTTCAACATATCACAATTTTAAAACTATGCGATGTTTTAACTCTATACTGAGCGCCGTACATGACACATGCCGAAATAGATTGAAATTATTGGCTTGAACAGTGAAAACGTTGCTGTATAATAAAGTCGTTTTACAGTTTCTTCCCAGATACGTGAGGATTTATTCCCGGTTGCTGAAAATCATGTAACCCTCGCCTAACAGCTCGGGTAACAGGATATTCCTCAGCCTGGAATAACTCCCTACGTACCATGGGAAGAAACTGTAAAACTAGTATTGTATGATCAATGCTATCTCTCTCTGATTATAGTATCTGTCTAGAAAATGCATAAAGGGAGACAACTGAATCTTGTCTTGTCAATTAGTAAAACAAGATATATTTTCCTAGTTCGTATGCGCATGTAGTTATACCATTACCACACCTATCACTACTACTCTCTGTGCTATATCAACATTGTATGTATCGAGATGCTGTAAACCCTCATTCATAAAACTGCTGTGAAACTACAACAACAAAAACAACTACAGTAAAACCTCGCTATTACGACCACTAAAACGAAGGCTAATTGAGTGTATAAAAGACAGGTGACAGCTTAAAGCAAGGTAACAGTGAAACAGAAAGCTCCTATAGGAGCTTTCTGTTTCACTGTCACCTTGCTTTAAGCGGTCACCTATCGTAAACACCCTAATAATCAACATAATTTAGTGGTCGTTATAGCGAGGTTTTACTGTACTACTACAAATATTACTACATGTACTACTACATGTACTACTACTGCTGTTACTTTTACTACTATTACTATAACTACTACTACTACTACTACTACTTCTACTAGTACTACTACCATTACTACTTCTATTGGTGCTAGATGATCATTGTCTCTTTCACAGTGCCGTAACACCAAACTCAATTGTATACATTACTGACTCATATATTAACATACAATTGTTTTGTGCTTGCAGAATTCTTTGAAAAGTTGGTGAGTTTAATGTACTATCAACACGACAAAAGTATTTACAATTTATCTAATTTGAAAGCCAGACCATCGAAGTGCATGTTGGGTTTCTTTCAACTGGGTTTCTTAGGTCATCTTGTAGGCCAGGGGTAGTTTAAACAAATGTCAGACAAGCTAGAGATGTTCATATATTGTTCTCCCCCACCACCAAGAAACAAGTCCGTTCATTCTTATGACTGATTGGGTATTATAGAAATGTTATTCTTTTATAACGTTAGCACGATTGCTGCATCTTTGACTGACCTGACAAGAAAAGGAACTCCAAACAAATTCTTCTGGGTAACAGAAAAAGCATTGACTCTTTGATAAAAACAACATCCTGACATTACCTGACATTCAAAAGACATTCATTTTGCGGACAGACTATAGTATCTGCATTGCCGCTTGTAGGCTAAAGCTTATGTCTTATGTTCGAGCAAGGCAACTGAGACCGTGAACTGTTTTACGCCTTAGCGGCTGTTACAATTAAACTTAGTGTTTTGAGATGCGTAGTGCTTCTCTGTATTTTATATTTTCAGAGTTCATAAACGGTCGTTGTGCCTTTGTGGTTTATGTATGGTGACGTCAAAGTGACATACTAGTATATGAATAGTTAGATTGATTTACAGTATACACTAAACGACACTTATAAGTGTGCAAGTATTATATCTTAAATATCTAATTAACGCATCCAGAATTTCAGAATTTGTGCTTAAGAGACCATGTCTCACACTGATTTATATTTTATTTGATATCAATGAATAACTCACACATGACAGAGGTTAAAAGGTACTGATGAATCACACGAAATTCCAAAAAACCTAATAACCGACAGAACAAGCTGCTTCACACCCTGGGTCGATTCTTAAAGTTAAAAATTAACCCAACGGGATCGAAAATTAAGGTTAAAATAACCTGGGTCGATTCTTAACATAGAAAATTGACACGGGGTCGATTCTTGATATGAAAAATTTACATATTGCCGATTTTTTAACGCAGCGTTAAAATTCACCTAACACGTGTTTGCACCTTTACCTGTAGGCATTATTTGATGATACGTTGATTATCGATTTTTCCGCTGCTTACGTATCAGGGGGCGCAACGTAATGTAGCGAATGTTGATATTTAAGCGACGCTTTAGAGAATGTTAGTAAGATGGCGGACAAAACGTGATGTTTTCTGGATGAAACGGATAAAATTGTGGTAAGTTTCAACATTTTATTACATTTCTGAATAAAAAGTATATGCGCATCAGGTGATCGCCGGTTTCAAGAAAGCTCACAACTTTAGATCATGAACGTAGCTGTCTTCGTTTTCGAGCCAACCCCGGGACAGTTTTCGAAGTTGGAAGTTGTAAATTGTCATCGCTCTACTTTCGTTTTTATAAGTCATTCAGTAGACGTTTTTAGACTAGTCTGACGTTATTGAAAGGCCTTTACTGTAAATTTAAACTCATTAAAGCTTAAATTCAATATCTGCCGATTTTAAGCACTTCGTCGGGACCCGCACGCCCGATTTTTCCTTTTTTATGTACTTTTTGGAGAATGTTTATAATTAAGCCGATTTTAGAGAATGTTGGTCAAATGAATTACTACTTTTATCCGCGATGTACACTTACTTATGATGGCAATTTTGGCAACTTAACAGTTAGTCTGTTCGTCTTTTTCTGATTTTTTTTCCATTTTCCTCTTTTACGATTGTATTCATTAATAGTGCCATGACTGAAATTATGGTCTTTTTCATATTTTTTTTATTTTCATATAAACTTCCTGCGCTTCTTTATTTTAGAGATTAAATTTATTAATTTTATAGATTTGTTCTTATAAAAAACTGTTAAAAGGCACATTACGGTTCAAATATGTTTAAATGACAGCATAAATGTGCATGATAAAGATAAACTACTGATACAGATAACTTTCGTATACACATTTAAGTTCGTTTTAATCAAGGACTATATAACTCGGACTGAACGCGAAACTAGTGTAAGTGCTTCTTTTTTTTATATATACTTACACTAGTTTCGCATTCAGCCCTCGGAATTCATTTAGTCAGTGGTTTTTATCGGTTAGTTTTGTCTAATTAAGAAGAAAGATTGTGATGTTTAGCAGATGCATTTGGGTTAAATTTCATTTCAATGTATCGCCAGTGCTATTAGTAATATGTAACAGTATGAGTAGTTATGTATTTTAATTTGCTTCTTATTAACTCTCACAAGAAAAGGAAGAATTTTATGACGAGAGAAAAGTGTTAATTACTTTGCATATATATACGTTTTGTATATAAGTATTCGTTGTAGTTCATTTTTGAAAATTACGGAAAATAACCTGGAGCGACCGTAAGGAGCGAACAGGTTATGTTCCATTATTTTTTAAATAAATGAACTATAACTGATTACCGTTGCCCGGTTTTAAAAGTCATTTACCGTTCAACCTTTCACCTCAGTTTATCAGCCAATAACGGGGTTCTATTTCGGTGTGCGGAGCGTCATAGTTTTTGCGGGAATTGAGCGGGAATTTAATAAAAAAACAAACATGGATGACATGCCAAAATTTTAATTTTAATGTAAGCTAGTTTGTTTTTCATTTTTGTTTCGTAACAAAGACTGAACGTTCCAAGTTTCAGCGAGGAAAATTGGTGTTGTTTGATTATTTGCTTTGAATCTACATGTACAGTGGAGAAGATGTTATTCTTTCCCGTTTAAACGGAACAAAACGCAAACACAATGCAATGAAATGTAGAAAACGGTGAGTTATTGGAATAATAGATGATTTATCTAGAATTGCAGAGTGGCAATCAGTTTGGAGCCTGATCAGACGCCGGGGTATCCGGTGTCTGATCAGGTTCCAAACTGTTTGCATTGGGTATTATTGTTTTAACATTAACGCGTTTATTGGATGCTAAGTTAATTTGTTTAAAGAATGTATCAAATTTTTTATGATTGCAGATACAGGTATTACAGGGTGAAAAATTGAAAACACCTGAAAAGTCGTCGTTCAATCTGGGACTGCGCTGTATGCATTGTTGGCAAAAATGCTTATGGTACCGAATGGGTTTAAGGCGGGTTGCTGTTTAGCGCAAATTGAAAACTCACAGGAATACTCTGTACTGCTTTTCTGGTGCAGTTAACAGTAAACTACTGGTATATCAAGAATAGCCTCAACCCATATTCTGATGTCGGCTCTTGGGGGTATTACAGTCAAACCTGATTGTAGTGGTCACTCTAAAGAAGGTCTTTGGGAAGTCTATTATAGACGGATAGCCGCTTAAAATGCAGCTACAATGTAGTAGAATATTTTGGCACATTTGCTGCAACTGTACTCCTGACCTTGTCCGTGCAGTTTCACTTTGTGGACATTTAGACTTAACGTTGAAGTTGTGGCAACTCCACAAATATCGCAGCTGTACTTTGCATCTTCATGACCTGTGTCAGCATGGTAGCTCTTTGTGTCTTTGCAGAGCAAATTTTGTAGTAAAAGTCTGTTGACACACACAACATACTTTACTGATTTTATGATTTCTTTGGCGATGTAGAGACATGTATGGTGCACTCAAATAGATGTGACGGTTCTTCCTCGTCAATGATTGCATGCGACTGAAAATAATAAAAAGCAGTCTTTATTATTGCGCAATATATCCCACGACAGGAAATATTAACCAAAGTTCAAGGATTATAAGTCTATAAGATTTCATGAGACATGTCATTGTCTGTAACTGTTTTGGCGGTAACGAGAAATTTTCCTCAATATCTAATTGTATAGGTCAATGTCAACAAGCAGAGGATATGCACACCTCATTAGGGTATTGAAAGTTTCCATAAAGTTTCCTTGACATCCAGTTAGTAGTTGTCGAGAAAGAGCGCATAATAGAATGTTACTATTCAGCGGCCATAACTGTGTGTTAAACGGTGCGGATGGGACATGAGGATAGACGCATAACTTTTAGTTTCGTTGATATCTGTTTACATATTGCAGAACTAATCTGGGCCATAACTCTGTGTTAAAAAGTCCGACCGGGACACGCTAAGGATATGCACATCTCTTCTTGGTATGGAAGGTTTGTGCAGAGTTTCGATGAAATCCAGTCAGTGGTTGCCGAGAAATAGCGCGGAAACGAATTTCGGACGGACGAAAGGATGGACGGACAACGCCAAAACAATATCATCCTCTTAATTTCATCGGCGGGGAGTAGAGCTCTAATAATTTCTTCTTAATGTGTTCCGTTTAATTAAGTACACAGAATGGTGCCGTCTGTGGTTTGGATGTGACTGTAAATATGAGGTGAGGGAAAAAAACTAAATAATTCATTTGACCAACATTCTCTAAAATCGGCTTAAATATAAACATTCTCCAAAAGGTACATAAAAAAGGAAAAACCGGGCGTGCGGGTCCCGACGAAGTGCTTAAAATATGCAGATATTGAATTTAAGCTTTAATGAGTTTAAATTTACAGTAAAGGCGTTTCAATAACGTCAGACTAGTCTAAAAAACGTCTACTGAATGACTTATAAAAACGAAAGTAGAGCGATGACAATTTACAACTTCCAACTTCGAAAACTGTCCCGGGGTTGGCTCGAAAACGAAGACAGCTACGTTCATGATCTAAAGTTGTGAGCTTTCTTGAAACCGGCGGTCACCTGATGCGCATATACTTTTTATTCAGAAATGTAACAAAATGCTGAAACATACCACAATTGTATCCGTTTCATCCAGAAATCATCACGTTTTGTCCGCCATCTTACTAGCATTCTCTAAAGCGTCGCTTAAATATCAACATTCGCTACATTACGTTGCGCCCCCTGCGTATGCTTAGGTCGATAGTATAAATCGGTATAGTATCAAAATTTTGAACAATTTCAGAACCCTGTGGATTTTCTCCTGAGCACGATGTTGCATAAATATTTTTGGACTTTATTAGAAAATGGTTCAAAATTGTTGTGTTAAAAAATTAATTGCCTACATGAGCTATGTATTGTGTAAGATGGCACGATATAAGAGCAAGTATAACTCTTTTTTTATGAAACAGGAGAAACCATTTTGCAAATAAAATTATGCCAATCTGTAGAACAAATACTTGTTATTATCAGTGGTGAGTTTATCATTTTCGTACAACAGATTGATTTGTAAATTAAAAACTAAGAAGCAAACTCGACATTGATTTTTTCTGTTTTTCATAAAACCGTGAGTTATTTCATTACTTACAGTCACGTGCAAAATCGTTTTGCACGCTACATGTACGTAAAATTTCACGTGTATTTTTGTGGGTTTTTTGTTTGCACACTGGACCGTGAAGATGTCGCGCTTTTTAAAAAATGAGTAGCGAGTATTAATTGCATTATTGTTTTTAATATTTGGTTAAAATCTGGTTGAAAACAAGCCAGGAATAAACAAATAAATTACATTTGCACACTTATAAGTGTCGTTTAGTGTAGTCTCACAATAGTTTATATTTGCATACTGTATTAATGAAACATGATGTTTAAAAATATCACGAGGACGGTCTGTAGAATACGAATATATATATATATATATATATATAAACGGAAATGCAAAGGTCCGACAAAAGTCGGTCCGGTACAAGTTAAGATATATATCGAATTAAAAAATAAGAAAGATTATGCCTTTGTTTAAAAAATATTTAATAAAAACATTACGCTCCTCTACTAAACTAGTTTCGCCTTTCGGCTCCTCAGTAGTCAATGGAAATAACGTCATTACGTCGTTTGTGACGTCGTCGACGTTGTTACTTTATTTGACGTCATTTGAAGTCACGTCAATGAAGTTTTTTAATAAGAGTATTACTTGAGTAGTTTTAGGCATTTAATTTCGGTTTAAAACATTTTATGAAATAGTTTTCTTTGGCTAACCTAGCAGATGCCTTCGTTGAACGTACTTTATAAAAAGGGAACATTTGAAATTTAGGGTCATTATTGGAACATTGGTCTAAATGTGCACTGAGGGGAATTTGGCGTGTTGATGGATCTCGAATTTGCTGCGCATGGATTGTTCTTCTTGTTCTGAGTTTGTCACCCGTTTGGCCTATATAATATTCTTTGCATCCATTACAGGTAATAACATAAATACAATTTTTAACATCACAAGACATATTTGCGTTTACTTTGAATTTTTTTCCATTAAAATTATATGAGTCACTTTCTGTAATATGTTGACAGAGGCTACAGTTTGACCTTCCGCACTTTACAACTTTATTTGTTTGGTTAATGGAGAATTTGGCTTTAGTTAATAATTTCTTCAAATTTGGAAGTTGTCTTTTACTTTTGATCAGTTTGGTTTCGTCAAGAATTTTGCTCATTTTAGGGTCTGATTTAAGGATATGTAGGCTGTTAGAAAAAATCCCAAACATTTCTGGATTTTTAAAATTGTTCGTAGATACGTATGGTGTTTTATCAGTTTTTTGTTTTATTTGTACTTTGCATAGTTGTTCTCTTGGGATTTTCTTAGCTTCTTTGATTCCAGCGTCTATAATGCGCTTTGGGTATTCTCTTGTTTTGACTTCAAATGACGTCAAATAAAGTAACAACGTCGACGACGTCACAAACGACGTAATGACGTTATTTCCATTGACTACTGAGGAGCCGAAAGGCGAAACTAGTTTAGTAGAGGAGCGTAATGTTTTTATTAAATATTTTTTAAACAAAGGCATAATCTTTCTTATTTTTTAATTCGATATATATCTTAACTTGTACCGGACCGACTTTTGTCGGACCTTTGCATTTCCGTTTATATATATATATATATATATATATCACAGTTTGGTCAAAATGAAACGCCGGATTGGTTTGCGTCTTAACGATCCCGAATCGCTCGAATGAGCCATAATTTCGTCACCGCGTTCAGAAGATTTCGATCAACATAAGTTAACTACGAACAATAAAAGCGTAAACACAATTAAGCACGATTAACTATTATTGTACGGGAAAACAGTATTTATTTGCAAACAGTAAAGAACCAGATCAGACTGCTTCTGATATAGACCACTTATCTTGATCTCCAATGCTTGCAGAATTTTAAAAACTTGCGGCAAATAAAAACGAAAGACTCAAGCAGGAAACGTAACACAAACAATACACCCACCTCTCAAGCAGAACACACACACACAGTCATACATGTACCACAACAAACACACACACACACACACGCAATACAATTCCTACATCTACACACTAAATAGAAAACAACACGCAAGACAAACATAAAGCAAAGTGAATATAGGAGCCCGCCTTGGTACGGTCAGTAGCAATCAATAATTAACTATAAATTAATTAATCATTAACAACCACTGGGGGGTTAAACCTGGGTTTAGGGGCGCCCAACCTCACACTTATCTCCTATATGCACCTATAAAGACGAACAGTGTACATTAAATATAAACCCTGTTCCACAACCTCACAATCAAAAAGACCGCCAGCACAGTAAGTAAATACATGTAAAACATTTAACAAAAATTCTATGACAAGATCATTAGTAACATGGGAAAGAATTAAACATTCAAGCCCGTGTTAAAAATAACCCACTATGGCAACGGTCAAATTGTACTCAAGCGACTAGTCTGTAGTTACGAGCAACTGTAAGACATGGAAGGGTCCAGGGTACGACAGAGAGGGAGGGAAAAAAACAAAGCACGAAAATCCGACATAACTCTCCCGGTTAAGGACGGCTTTAGAGATACATCATCATGTAGTACCACTCAAGAGTCAAAATAAACTGATTATTATTTAGAAAATGGAAGACAGCATTTTCAAAGTAGGCATAGTGAAGATTAAGTTTTGCAGAGTAACTACGGTCATATAACAAGTGATTCACATGTCATGACCGATTCAAACAAAACAATCAAAGGTTCAAGCAGCCCATCAATGCCTATTTGACGAAGCATATTACTTTTCTGTCCCAAACAATGTATAAACTCTTCGCCAAATATCTAAACTCAATTTTGACGTCACATACCTGACTATGCGTCTACCATCGGTGCTACAGTGGAGAATCTGTTATTCTTTCCCAATAAACGCGTTTACGCTAAAACTATTATTTGCAGTGCAAACAGTTTGGAGCCAGATCAGACGCCGGGTTACCCGGCGTCTGATCAGGCTCCAAACTGTTTGCAACCATGATAAACATGAAATATCAGAATTGTCAAAAAGGTGTACTTTTCTACGTTTTAGTGCTTTGCGTTTGCGTACGTTTGCGTTTAAACGGGAAAGAATAACAGATTCTCCACTGTAGGAGCCTATGGCTAGACAAGTACCACACAGTGTACTTATAATACGAATCGCAAATGTTAAATCATTCCACAGACCAACAACAGAAGAGAATAACTAAAATATGCAAATATGTTGGTTCTTCTGATTGAAATTACATAATCATCTGGATTTCTAAGAGTGTAGTTTGTATTAGAGCTAACAATATGAGGCATTTTGTTTTGTAGATAGCGGAAAAGTCGCCTTTGTGTATTCTATACATATTTACAAGCTTAAAACATTATTTTATAATACTTTTCCATGCTTCTCCATTTTTGATTGTTTATCAAGATTCCTTTTTACATACAGCGACCCCAGCAAACAGATGCATATTCGATAGTACGTGTAACATACGAAACATTTTTGAGGTTTAACTGAAGATTTTAATTTTTTATGATACCTAGTAGCTGAGCTGCATATTAGTTATGTTTGCAATGTGTGTGTGTCTATTACCGTCTGAGCTTAGGGTTAACCCAAGATGTTTCTGGTTTCTGACAAAATTAACGAGATTGGTATTAAAGAAATATTGGAGTTTACAATGCTTGAGTTAAACGTAAACAGTATAGCCTCTGTTATGGTTGGTGTTTAAAACATCTACAGCGCTCCCTCTCTACAACGACACCCAGTGGGAGACAAACATTTGTGCATTGTTTAGAGGGAGTCGTTGTAGGGAGGGACATCGGCTTATATTTGCAAACAGCTTGAATCCATATCAGATGCCGCGTAACGCAGCGTCTGTCCTGGATTCAAGCTGTTTGCCACTCGTCATTATGTTATTCTCTGTCAAAATGTCTAAAATGCAAATTTGAGAAAAACAGCAGACGACACTTTTAAGCAGATTATAGCACAGCCGCAAAGGCGTTGTTCTGTTTAGGGAAATGCGGCAATGGTCGTTGTAAGGAGGGAGTCGTTGTCGGGAGGGCCGTTGTAGGGAGGGAACACTGTTGTAACAACTTAGACTAGGAATGAATATGGTCATGATTAAGGATCGCTTCCGAATCATTAATTTTGGATGTTTTATACACGCTCACGAAGTGGTCGATGGCCCCAACTGCCAGATCAAAGGAAGCTATAATGCATATAAAAAAAAAATACTGTTTTTGAGAATGTCTACAATTAAAAGTTCAAAAGTATTTGACAAAAACCAGTGGCATGTGGATAATACGGTTGCATGACTAAACAGAGTTTTCATATTTTTGTACTAATTTTTCAGAAAGTCTATCATTAAAAATTCAAAAGTGTTTAGTAAAACGAGGTGTAAGATTCAGTGATCACTCAAGTGTAGGTTATGATTGACCTAACTGTCGACAGCGCTTCAAACCTTCACTACAAATGGCGCCAAAAGGCCATTTTGCAAACGGCGTCTAATCAAAATCCTCACTGTTTGACACTCGTATCGATATTTCTTCAGTCCGAAAAACCCTACATCTTACTTTTAGAAATATAGCAGACAACACTACCAATGCAGAGGATATTTGGGCGGTAAAAATGTTAAAGCAGACGATAAAATATGAAAGAGGAAAGAGCTTAAGTGTAATGCGCAGAAAAACAAGTACGCGACATTGTTCGACTGTTTATTCTAGTACAAATACGGTTGAGATATAGTTAATCTTACACCACCATTAGTGTCAGATAAGGATATCCCACCCGAGGTTTGAAGATATTTTAGAAACACGAGGCTCCGCCGAGTGTTCTTAAATATCCTCATACCGAGGGTGGGATATCCATCTGACACTCAACTGTGGTGTTGGATTTATTTCCTTACCTCGTCAACCCTTAAAACGCGTTCAGCTTGATATACAGTGGCGAGTTGTATTTTCGCGTTCGCCTCATTAATGGCGGACGGATATAAAAAAAAGAAGTACACTAGTTTCAACAACTTAATATATATATTAACACACGTGTTAAATGTTTTAAACCGCTATTACCTCACTTGATGTATATAGCCTTTATGAACTGAATATAGATCTACTAACCAGATTCGTTAGCGAGAGTTTGGCTGTAATGTGAAGGAGGATATTTTAATTCGCTAATGCATGCATGACGACGTCATGGCAACGACAATAACAAACAATGTTCGGCTTGTCTGTCCGGACAGATAAGGTTATCTCACACACCCTAGATTTCGGGATACCTCTGTCCGAGAGGAGAGAAAATGCTACTCCGACCCGTTTAAATGACGCTTAATACAAACACAATGCATATGCCTATTCATTAACAGTGTTAATCTCCCTTAGGTCACCGTGATATGAAAAATACTGTCAGACTCAGCAGAAAACAATAATACTGTCTTTAAAATACTGTCTCCCGTTACCATAGGTTCTCGAATATCGTAAATGACGTCAACCCAAAAATGACGTCAAATCCACTTTATCGCGCCATTTGAAGCGTCATTATAGATGACGTTAAAATTACAACTTGAAGCAGTTTGAAGTTTTAAGTTAAAATGATGCAAATAAACAGTCAGATCTGAACGGAGATACGTATTCATGACGGCTATACTACGATCTATGCACGTTTATTTATATAGAGTTTGTATGATCCCTCCAAATTCAAATATTTTTATACCCATTGAATGGCATTATGAATCGTATGTGTATCTAGTTAAACTCATGATTCCAGCAAGTTTAAGGTATGTTCTAGTTTTCCTATTTAGATCCCAGCTATTTGGTTGACAGTATTTTTTCCGAAAGTTGACAATTTTATTGTCACCCTGTCAGACATGAGATATGTATATATTGAACGACAACGAGCGTCCGATTCAATTTCCAATAGAACCGAAACAAGGATTGTTCGCCGTTTTATTAACATGTTGACATTGTACTATATTGGTTTCTATAATTTAACAGATTTACGTATGGTATAATATATTATATACAACCATTTGTATGGAGTCATAACCGTATGTTCTAAAGTGTTCTTACACGTGTTAATTTTGAAATTTCTTCAGTCATACTACCCTATTTTTTAACTTTGAAACGGCATTGCAGATAACAAAATTGAAGCGGACGACAATGAAACGGTGAAGAGGCAAAAATCTCCCAAATTTTAGCATGAAAGGGTTAAAATGACGCGTGATACCAGCTACAGTGTTCCCTCTCTACAACGTCACCCAACTGGAGACAAAGGTTGTGTGTGTTGTTCGGAGGGAGCTGTTATAGAGAAGGGGAATTAATACACGTTGCTTACGTTTGCAAAAGTTTGAACAGTCGCGTTTTAACTTTGAAACACCGGTATGTTCACCTAAACCAAGCTTGAAATAAGGCAAATTCATGTATCGAAATATCGGATAATTCGAGTTAAGCGATTTCGAGATAGTGAAGTTCGACTGTAATTGTCTTGTATTTTGGAACAGCGGCAATCGTTGTTGTAAGGAGGAATCGTTGTTCTTAGGGCCGTTGTAGGGAATGAGCACTATATATAACGAGTATTCAAAGAAAACAAAAACGACGGACGACTACGTAGGACGGACGACGACGAACAAAGTGCAATCACAATTAGCTTACCACGGCACTTCGTGCCAGGTGACCTAAATTCCTGTCACAAACTCAGTACCATCAGGGCTTTGATTTTCAAATGACATGGGTCATTAACCCATTGGAATTGCAATTGACAATGTTCAGATGAGACTGTGTGCACTTTTCCCTCCATAGCCTGATTTTAGTTTTTTAAAACATGACTGCTTAAAGCATGTTGAAAGTAAAGCAGAATGCGCCCTAAGGCGCATTCTGCTTTACTTCCAGCCTGCTTTAAGCTACCACCTGCTAAACTAAAAAAACTTCCTTCTGATACATAATCATGACTGTATAGATTAGACTTATTTTCTTCCGCGGAGGATTAAACGGAATGCGCTATTAAAAGGCACTCCTATAAGGTAAAGGGTTATATGAATATTGTTATTGATTTGTTTGGGAATCAACATAAAACAGTTCCTACATAGTCTAGTTGCTTAGGGTGAAAATCGTTACTTGGTGGATTAAAGCATAAAACTTTGTATACGGGTTGCATTTGCAGTATATAATCATAATAATTGGGGGTGCCCGACCTGGCTGCCCTATTTCGGCCAAAATCCAAAACGGCGTCCAAAATGGCCGCCATAAAATAATAAGTTTTGAGAAACGCCCTTATTTGGTAAATTGTCCTGATTAAAATTGTCTATAAATGTGTAAACTGGACAGAAAGACTGTACTGTGATATGGTTGTACCCATTTATATAATAAAATTGTTTATTTTCTAAATAATAACTTAATTTTTTTAATCTGAATAGAACAGAATAGAACATAAATGGTCTAAGGCATTGACTGACACTTCATAAATGTATATTGTTATTGTTTACCTGAATAAGATGGTTCTGATGGTAAATTGAATACATAACCACAATCAATTTATTCAACGTGTTCAACATTATTAGAAAATATCATTCTTTCTTTCTAATTAGAATAGAATCGAACCTCAATATCACATGCTAGAACTGATTTAACTTGAATATTCTCGTATTTTCCGTTGAAAATTGATAATTCATTCATGCTTAAGTCAAACATGTCTGTGTTTCAAAGTAAGAATGTGGCTAAGATACATTTAACTTTGAAATATGGGTATGTCGACTAAAGAAAGTTTCGAGTTTTCAAGGTTCGATAGTATAACAGTTGTACTAGTATGTCAGTTTTGCAGTACATAACCTACATGCATTTCGTGATCAGGATAATTCATTGTTTCCACTTATACATTGAGTATTTTAGCATGTATACTTTCTAGAGCATGGTGGCATTGCCTTTTAGCCCGTTTAAGTTATATCTGCAGCTTTCTGCTTTGTTGTGAGTGTTCTCCAGGGAAGTTGTCAATTATCATCTAATTTGGTCCAACGAAAGGCGTCTTGATACGGGATATTCTGGTCTGACTATATACGCAAGACCCAAATAATGGTTTGGTAGAGGCTTCTATTGGCGTGTTGTAATACAGGTGATAGTTCCTGCATAGTTTAACATTTTACCCTGAGGAAACAGTTCCTGTCATAGGCCATTGACTTTGTATAGACTAGTTGTGATGTATGATCATAAAGTGTTCAAGTGGATCTTTCGATGCACTTATATGCTTCATTCTGCACTTAAAATGGTATTTATAAATGGATTCCTCAAAGCAACAGAAAATGGTGCCATTACTTGATAACATGATTTCAATGTCTTCCACAATGTCTTGGACATGAGGACGTATTCTTGTATCCGCTTGTGGTCATGGAGCAGCATTTGTATACTACAGCCTTTGGCAACAACAGATTGGCATGAAGTGATGTAAATTGCTTTGTTTCCTTGGTTTTCATTGGCAGCCACATCTCCCGTCAAGAGATCAAAAAGCTCTTCTTTAGATATTTAAATTCTAATGAAATAAGTAGAAATCCACTAGTAGTCTTGTCTGATGTGAAACGTCCTTTCTTGTGCCTTTCCCCTCTTTTCCTCGGATTGACTCTTTGACACTATATGTATTACTTTTGTGTGGGTCGCACACAACATCAACCTTTTAGCAACTTTGAAACTGTCTGTTTATCCATGGTATGAAAGCATTTTGACTATACTATGTCATATCCAACATGTGGTAGTTCCTGTTTATTATTTGGATCTAGGTTCTCCAATGGTTCCGACTTGCAGGTCGGATGTCTCAGTCTTTCCTGCTGAGAACACATCTGATGCCAAGGTTGATTTCCATTCCCCGAGAGGGGGTGTTGCAGGATTTAAAGAAAGAAAGAAAGAAGCTATTCTGGGCCTGAGTTTATTAAAATCTTAGCAAACATTTCATATACATGTATAACTAGTATTTGCATACATAAGTCTACTGTAAAACTTTATTAAACCTCTGCTCTGGGCCACATCATCTTCACGTACTTGGGAAACTGTGAACAGTTGACTAAAAAGAATATTATTGCTTTTTAGTGCATCATTGTTATGTTTCACTTCTGACTTTCCTTCAGTGAATGGTATTTCAAACAGTGGTATTTTTTTTTATTGAAATCTGAATTGGATAGGTCCTGTCTATTACCACTTGTTGCACATAATTTTGCATCACTGCCTAAGTGTGCCTAAATCACCTCTTGTGGCCATGCGTATGACATTTCAGAATGAATCACACCGCTCATGTGACTCTTCTAGAAATGGAGTTTTCATACTGTTCGATTGTTTACACACATTATTGACCTAACTACCTTTTGAAAGTCTCTTGTTTAGAGGGTCTAATGGTTATGGCTTCAAAATGCGTTTTTTATCAAGGTTATTTTTCTGAAATTCATTTAGAATTTTAACATTTCAGGCCAAGATATCACCCAGTCTTTATGTGCATCTGAATTCTCTGTCAGTTCAATGTCACCTTGATTGTTCTGCTCATTTGCCCGATGAAACGATTTGGCAGAAAACTTGTGATTTATTGTTGGAAATACCCGGTATTTTTGGATAAAATTGTTGCTGGTATCATATACTTGTTGTATGAACTTATAACCAGTGTTTATTATTGGTGTGGTAAAGAATAAAGAAGAGCATGGGACCAGCTGCTCTAAAACGTTAACATAAAGTGTGCACTTTAATTCACAATGTGCAAAAAGGAGAACCAACATCTCTAAACGTAGTATAAGTTCCCAGTATTTGAATGTAGAACACTTTCCTGTCATATTGTTCTTCCAGGCAACACATTTTCCGTCATCTGCTTGATCATTCATAATTTGGAATGATTCCAGGTTTAATTTAGCTTATACCAAAACTGCCACTTTGTAAGCATATCGTGTTTTAGTTAAATAGTCCAATGAGTTGCAGAAATGAAGGAATCAGCTGATCCCGGTATTGCCACATCAGCTTTTGTTAAGGCTTGTCCATCCAGATTCGTGTCACAGCTACCATCAACCCTCCAAATGGCAATCTCACTAGTCGATATGCAGACCTCCAAGCATCATCACGTAGACATTTTCGAAATGTTAATCTGTCCAGTTCCACTGAACGTATTTGGCCAAAGTAAAGAGTAAATATCTCCAGGCTCTCAAGCTGTCAGTAGGGCACCTACCCCATTACCCACCCCACATACAACACTGTTGTCCTAGCCCATGGTGTAGGAACGGTTCAACCAATAGTTGATTTGTTTTCTTGCTATACTAAACTAATAAGAAATATGGTCAGTACATAATCAAAGTAATGCAAAATACTAAATTTGTATGAGACAAACAGTTTCAACTCAATAATATGGTCGTTATTACCAATTTTTTTGGCACGAATGGGCTTCTGTAGTTTACAAAATGAACTTGGAGAGATCTAATGAAAAATGCATATTTACTTTTTTTTTTTATAATATATTTACATTTTATTGGCAATATATGTTTCATCTAATTGGTTATTGTACATTTCCACAATTTTATTCTATAGGAAAATGCTGATGGAATGTCACAAGCTGCGTGTTTGCAGCAAGTCACGAAAACTCGTGACAATTACTTTTTCTATACTATGTAATTACATTATTAATTCTCATTTCAGTTAAAACGTACTACGTGTATTGGCTATTTATCAGCCATAATTTCAAAAATAGGAAAAACAAACAGGCGTATTGTGTCATGATTATCAGACGCTCAAATCAGAAAAATATGGTATGGTGGCCTCAATGAGACATAACCTAAATTCCGTAATCTATCAAACAAATGTTTTTTTCTTTATTAATTTGTAGCAAATAAGTTATTATTTCATATCTACGTTTTTATTATAATATTTATGTGATAAAACATGCAATTTTTAGTAGCATTTAGATTTTTCGGCCCTAGCTTAAAAATGGGCCACTTTTTATCACATTCTCAATATTTGTTGGCGAGCTGCACTGTTTTGAATAGAAAAGACGGACCAAACGTAAATTTATCACACAGATACTATACAGTTTATGTATATTTTCTATTAATCTGCTCCAAAACATCACATTATATTGCAGTTCCTACTGTTGAAATGGAGCTCTAAAAAGTCTGTATACGTTGGCCGCCATTTTGAATTTTTCAAAAAGTAGGTCACCTAGCCCGGGCACCTATATGCCATTTGATTCTATAGGTGTCATACTATACATGTGAGAAGTTTGGTGCTTTAATCCACTCTGTAACGATTTGGCCAAAAAATGGACATAAGCAACTAGACGATTGTCACAGAGGATTAAAAGGCACTCCTATAAGGTAAAGGGTTATATGAATAATGTTATTGATTTGTTTGGAAATCAACATAAAACAGTTCCTACAACAGCGATTGTCACAGAGGAGAGGATAATCATGCTGCTCTTCGTGGCAACGCATGTGTTGATGGTAATGACTGTATCTGCCATTGAAGAGTTTAAATTTCATTCTGTTCTAGTATGTGCGGGAAGTTACGGAACAGTATTGGAAGAACATGGAAGTGTTCGAAGTTCCATGGATTGTGCAACATTATGCTCAAATACTCTAGACTGCACGTCAGGTTTGTACAGCATAGGAACAAAAAGCTGCAAACTGAACAGTGAATCATGGCTTACGTATCAAACACATGGCTGTTCACTTGAGGAGAAATATTTTGAACGGGTGAGTATCAGGGCTCCAGATAAGGGGACTATTTCAAAATCTTAAAACTTTATTCCACTTTAAACCCTGTCGTGTCACTACTCATTAAAATCGTCTCGAAGAGACGATTCTAATGAGTATTAACAACATAGGATTTGGGGCTAAAATGAGTAAAAGAAATGTTGAATTCGTTCAGTTTACCCCCTCTTATCAAGAGCCTTGCAGTATACACCTTTCTGCCATACCAACTATGCAAATCATTCTTTTCCAACTGTGTTTCAAACAGAATGATTGAAATGTGTCACATGTTACGTGTAAACTTGTTAACATTTTCGTTTAAACGTTTTATCGTCTGCTTTAACCTTCTTACCACAAAATACCGTCTGCATTTGGTAGTGACGTCTGCAATGTTTTTAAAATCAGCTTAAGGTTGTTTTTTTAACTGATGAAATGTCGATTCTAGTGTCAAACAGTTTGGATCCTGATCAGACACCGCGTTACGCGCCTTCTGATCAGGGTCCAATCTGTTTACAAAGTAGTATTTTGCGCAATTGGCAGTGAAAAAGTTAACACCGACATCAATTTAGATATCACATTTTATGACATTGTTTTTGCAACTTTCATAGCATTGTACGTGTAGATCTTAAACATTTTTATTTCATAATATATACACCATTTATAAATAATACATATACACTTAGAGGATCTTCTAACCGATTACTTTTTAAACTCATATTTTTCGAAAAAGGAACTGACACACTGAGGTAATCAGTTTTATTTCAAATACTAGGTTAAATGTGCATTGAATCGAAATATTGAATTATGAGTCTCTCTCTACGTTACGTCACACTTCCAAGTTTGACAATTTAGGTATTTTGCACGTGCGAAGCGTGTATGGGAACATTGGTAATCACGGCTTTTGATTATTTGTTGGTCATAAATCGTCCTAACAGAAACAAATTAACATGTCGAGAATGCAGATTGTATTAATCACACGAGCACTTGAAATGTTGTATTCAGAGCCAACGTGAAACACCACGGTAACGTCATGGACGTTGTTCGTCCTGTGTGCCCTAAATTGTTTACATGAGCTTAATATTAAACACAAATATCTTATTTCACCAACTGCAACGCATTTCAACAGGTTGTTTGCCAACATCTGCTTGTTTTAGGATATTGTGTCTAACCGGAAGTGTAGATACTAACTTTATTAGCGCCTACAGATGAAAAACTCACGTATATGGAATCTTTCATTTTGGTCATCACACACTCGCTCGTATGTTTCCACGCGTCTACGGTGACTGCTCGTGCATGTCTGGACCGTCATATATGTGAAAATAATAATAATAAACGTAATTACGTAACGTAAAGTTCTGCGTTAACGGCATCAACGCCAATCATTTAAATGCAAACTTTTAACTCGGCGGCTCAAAATTCACCTTTTTGATTGATACATTACTATTGCACGTCGCTGAAGCCGTTGATGGTGGAATTCTTTAAGTATTCTGTAAATGTCACAAAGCCACTGCTGACAGCTAGTTGCATTTTTGGTATTTTACATATTGTAAGAAAACAGATCAGGAGTTGCCTCAACTTTTTTTATTTCAGTGCCAGTAGAACAATGTGCCACCAATACTTAGAAAGTATTTTTTCAAACTATTCGTTTAAGTCCTACATAAGACACCAATGTCGCGTTCAAAGCTGGTAGCCCAACAGACAAATGTCATTCATGTCATTGCGACTTGTCATTTAAAGGTTAGGTTACAATTTCATTCATATTTTCCATAATTCGTGATCAATTTTATTCAAACTTTTCTTCCTATTGTAAAACATCTTCATCTCAAGGCAAATGTAACTTTTGGAATCCGGATTTACTAAGTTTTAGAGTAGCACCTTTATATCTGACTGATCAATTAGAAGATCCTCTGAGTGTATATACATATACATAAGAATTGGAACGAAAGCAAAAGTTTATTTGGTTCTTCTCCTAGGCATAGCAGAAATTATATTACGACAAACACATGGTAATTCAATCAGAACATGAATATGATATCGGTCAAAATCGTGACATAATGCATTTAACATTACAAACATATTCCGGAAAAATGTTCAATTTGTCTGTGAGTGTTGAAATAAAATTAAGCACGAGAAGATGATGAGGAGGTTGAGAGAATTTTGATTAGTATGTCTACCTTCACGTTCACAATGTATGACACTGTTCAGAGTATAATACGTTATGTTTCCTATTTGAACGAAACAAAATGCAATGCCATAAAATGGCGAAAGGAATAATTTTTAAAATCAAAATTTTGTCAATGGATTTGAATGGAGTGAATGTAAATATTTGAAACATGTTCATCGACAATATCCGTATGTCAAGTTAAAAGTGGCTTAACCATATCTATAGTGCGTTCAAGTACTGTATCGGAGAACGGCAACGTTAACCGATGCAATCAACCCTTATAGTACGACATATAACGTTCTCCAATACTCTCCAAAAATAACTCAATGCTCCCCCATGTTTATTAACTTTTCAAGGGGACGAACGATTTATGTACGGATCGGAATAACACACGCAAAAGTGTACTAATCAACTGAAATGCATCAATTTTACCGCATACAAAAATAAAATTTAGCAGCTTTGTTTGATACATTAAGTATCGGAAAATTTTGGTTTATTGATGAGAAACTAACCCGGGACTGTTCGCTGGTTTGTGTTAACTCATTTGGTCGCGATTTTGTTTTTATTGTTCGTGTTGGCTCACTACCTCTGAGGCCGTTTGCCCCGTTCGCAATCGATATCGTGCAAACATGTCGTTTTCGTTAAATTGTTAGATTTTTGATGCAATCGATGGCCATCGATACGGTAACTGAACGCGCTAATGATAAGCCACGGGTATGTTCGTCTGTCCAGAGCGATTGCGAGTTTTTTGTACATTATACATAATTCTAACACTACCTGAAGCTTACGTCATAAAAATAAATAATACAGAGACACGTTCTCTAGTCTGCAAATGTAAACACGTAAACTATATCTAACCATACTATTGTCCGATTTTTCTGAACTGTCCGAGTTATTTATTAGAACAGAATAGTTAATAATGGTAAATATTTAAGCATTGTAACATCGAATATATAATCGTCCACTTTCCTACTTGAGATAAGTATGGTCCTCGTGCAGCACTAACTTTACTGATATTTTATTCTTTCCCACTAAACGCATTTATATACTAAAACTATTATTGCCATTGCAAACAGGCTGGAGCCAGATCAGACGCCGGGTAACCTGGCGTCTGATCAGGCTCCAACCTGTTTGCTTCTCAGATAAAACATATAGTTAAATTTCTAAAAGTAAATTTCAACAGTTTAGTGCTTCGAGTTTGCCTTTAAACGGGAAAGAATAATGTATCCTCTACTGTACATTGCGCACACAAATTACAGCTATCCGTATATCTAACTGGATGTGGAGAAAACTCATCCCTTTTATAGTTTTAGAATGTTCCAATGTAAAATTAACTTGGACAGGTCAGACAAAAACACTTATACGTTTCGTCTGCACACAAAATCCGAAGTAATTTCACATGTCAAAATGTGTAAACACCGCTGATCTGGCATGATGATGTCGATACATAGCGTAAATGGTTTCGTTGCTCGCTCTTTTGTGAAAGATGAAGCATTTAACGAATCAGAATGCTGTTTCTGTTGCGCTAGTGTCATTTACTTGTAAAACATCAGGGTTGAGAGTCATGTAAAAGTAATACAACAGCCAAATTTTCAAAGCCATTGTCAACGCCCCCGGTTAAATGTTTTCTCCGTGAAAATTATTTTCATCGGAACGGTCTTAGAATTTTAAGAAAAACAGATGCGTAGCTATGCAATTGTGTACAATATATTAAAGTTAGTCGTTGGGGCATTTAAGCCTCGTGATCTATTGGTTCTACAGTTCAACTCATAACTGTGTTCTAATGCACGAGAATACACAGCTACATTTTTTGTTATGTCTTAACCTCTTCACTATCAATGACGCGTTGAAGCGCGCTTGCAAACACTATGGGTCCTTCTCAAACCGCGCGTAACGCGTCGTCTTATCAGGACCCAAACGTTTTGACATTCTTATCGATATTTATTAAGCCATATAACATTAAATCTAACTTTGAAACGTGTCTTGTAGACAACATTACTAAAGCATACGACAATAAAACGGCGAAGGGGTAAATATCTCCCGAATAATTTGATCATGAAAGGGTTACATTTGTAAAGATAGGAATAAACAACATCAAGATGTTGTTTATTCCTTAGATTCATATTTATATCTTTTGTCGTGTCCATTTAATGTGTAGTTTGACTAGATTTGTTTTCATGTATATGAATTTAGCACATGGCTTGGAGCTCTTGGCCAATCAGTTTAATTGAAAAAACCATGAAATAACTAACCCACTGTTCACTTATTCCATGCTTCCGTCATCTTAAGGCAATTTGACGTCACAACCCTAGCAGTCCCCCGAGCTACCTTTTGCCTCCACTGTAAGCTTAACGATAAATAATCGGAATAAACACCAGATCAAGGATTTAAACTAAAGCAATACGGTAATTCCACAATATCAAAAATAGATCTAGATCATCCCCATCCCTCTGGACCTAGATAAATGCATTGTTTCAGTTGTAGATGTAAAAAACCGGGATATGCATGTCTAGATTGTCTTTACTAAACAGCTGAGATCAGAGGGGAACTGCACACGCTTGATGACGTCATATTATGTACAGTGAGACCTAAACTTTAAAGGCAAATAATAATGAATTGTGCTTACAAATAGAGCTTCAATAAGCGTTATTTATGTTGGTGTTGAAGCATGCTTAATGTCTCAAACTACACATTGAAATAACCGTTCGATTAAAGTAAAATATTACATTTAAAATGACTTTTTCGTCTAAAACACAAAGCAGAAACGAAGGGTCTTCTTGTTTTTCCTCGAGCCCTAGCCAGTGCTAAATAGGTTAGACCATTGTTGCGCGCGAATAAACGAAACATACGAGGGCTGTCCCAAAACACCGTGGACTAATATTTTTTTGGAAGAACCCGACGTAATATTTCTTTGATTTTTTTACCAATGCTATTTCAAACATTTTTACATTTGAATAAGAAATAATAAGGTTCCTGAACACACCTGACCCTATTTTATTTGTAAATAATCATTGTTGGTTAGATTATGCGGCGCACGCCAAAATCTTAAAGGTAGATTTAAAGAGGTAGATTTTACAACATCCTACATAGCAACTTCGAAACGGAATTTGCGCAAAATTGCGTCATGAATGTTGACGTTGTTATATATGACGTCATCCTGGAAAATATCGTTAACGTAGCGTCATTTAAAAATAAGATATCTAGTTATGGCGAATGATACTGTGTTCTTAAGACGCCAGAAATGACGACGTCAGAGGAAAAGGCGGCGCAGCAGAATGTCATAGAATACTGCTTTGAGTTGAATTTGATCCCGAAACAGACGTTAAAACAATTACAATCATCAGAAATGTATCAATCAGCATCTCGCTTGCTGGTGTTCAAATAGTATACGCGATTTTTAGAAGGATGGGTTGAGAAAAATAATGTAAAGATTGGACGGCCGGAAGAAATTGACGGTTTCATTGTAGAAAACGCGAGGAGCGTCATGAATGGTGATCGGCGTCTTGCGGTGAGATAGAATGCTGCACTCCTCGGGTCAGCAAATTGTCTGTATACCGACTTTTACGTGAGAAACTAAACATGTCGAGAGTCGGTGCTATATGGGTGCCACGCTTGTTAAGTGCAGAAGAAAAAGAAAGATGTGTCCAGGTATCAACGCTCTTTTTTAAGACGATATTCGAGAGATTAGGACTTTTTCAGCAAACACCCATCACACAGATCAATTGCATACGATGCGAGAGAAGTGACCGGGGTTCATTTCCAAACTTAGAAAAGTAACATATTTTACCAGGTTGTATCGCTTCGTGCCACATTTCCCAGCATGCACATTTTGAACTTGCCGTGCTGTGCGTCAACAGGGCTGCAATTTCCCCGGAATTTTCCGAAATCTTTTAGTTTTTATGCTAGCAGATGGTAGCTTAAAGCAGGTTGAAAGTAAAGCAGAATGTGCCTCAATGCACATTCTGCTTTACTTTCAACCTGCTTTAAGTAATCGCGCTAGAAAAATAGAAAATTTTGAAATCTTAGGATTTTGCAAGATCAACTTATGGCAGCCCTGCGTCAGCGAAAATGCATCGATCACCACTACAAGTATTTTGAAAAGGAGTGACGTCGATAACGTCGTAACGTTAACTAGTGTGCGCCGGGGTTACACAGATAGGGTATTTCAAAATACTCTGTGCTAATCAGTTTTAAAGATAACACGTTAAAACTTCACACAGGTTTACATAAACCCTATGTTTATATATACTGATGACCGTTTGTCTCTGCTATTTTAACGAACAATTTTATAAGAAAAGTCTACGATGTTTTGGGACAGCCCTCGTAGGTCTCGGGGGCTACGCCGCGAATAAACGACATAGTTCTCGGGGGATAGGCCCCCTCGAACTATATCGTTTATTTGCGCTCAACCACACAGTGTATAAACGAACTGTACCATAACCGAATCTTGCGACTAGATTGTAACGATTCTATCGATTCAGTGCGAAACGCTGACATGTACGGAAGGTGTTTTCCTCTCTTTTCATTGTTTTCTAAATAGATCACTAAGAAAAGCAAACGTACATTATACTATGTATTGATTTAAGATATTTACTTGACTGTCATTTTTCCGTTATCAAGCTTTCCAAAGAAAATATTTCCATAACATCACCAAACACCTGGCTATATTTACACCAGGCCGTGTTTACAAACGTGTTAAATACGCAATTTTTACGCAGCCTGACATCTAATCGGGCGTTAAAATTTGAGAAAATTATCTACTCTTCTTTCGATAGAAGTACAAGCACAATAGTTGTGAAATTTAACGAAATACCCACGTTGAAAGTACTGCACCGATGAAACTGAAACTGTATCGTTTACTGAATCAGACTACATGCTGATCTGAATGATTATAGGGACTATTCTGTATGAATTACAGCGATCTTACGGTAACGTTTTCAGACGACTCTGGGATCGTTTTAGGTCCAAAACGCACTTTTTTTTACTTAACAAAATTAAATAAATCTCTTTTCAACCCTTTACCTGACAATGCCTCCTTTTGACAATTTGCTTTTTCAGAAAACAAACAGAGTTACAGAGTGACAAAATTGAAGCGGTGTGAATAGAAATATATTCAGCGAAAACTCAACCAATTCTAATATGTTCGTGTTACAGGCCACCAAAGCAAAATGATTTTAATGAAGAATTTGAAAAATGATTTGAAAATCAGAAGTGATATAGAATGGTTCGTTTAATGTGATTTTAACATTTGCCAGACCCAGAAAAAGGTGAACTTTTAGACAATCATACCAAGTTGCTAAACATGTTTAATCTTACTCAACTGATCACTAGTCCTACTAGAATTACTAACAACACTCAGTCTTTATTAGACCATGTTCTTATTAGACACCCCGAAAAAATATCACAGTCTGGCACACTTCCTTTGAATATAAGCGATCATTTACCAACAAACTGAACTAGGAAAGTAACAAAAGGAAAATTTCATAAGCATAACACTGTCAAAACATTACAGGAGATTTTATTGCCAACTTAAAACAAAAATTGGGATAAAATGTTTATAGTTGAATCCATACATGAAACTTATATTCTCCCACAAATATCCATCTTATATCTATATCTTGTAGCAAATGGTTAATCGATAAAAAAAAACTCTCGTTACATCTCGGAAAAACAGAAAGTATTTAGTTTGGATCTCGAATAAAATTAAATAAAATCAAAAACTTTTCCGTGATTGTAACTGTCATGAAATCAAACCTACAAGTGCAGTTAAATATGCAGACATGTCAGGAAGATTCCATTGTAAATAATATTATCAAGAAAATAAACTCTAGAATTAAATTTTATATCGCCAGCAGGATTGAACACTATTCTTTAATACAATGCCATTTAGATTACGCATCCTTCCCGTAGTTCTGTGATCTTACTAAAACCCTGAAAAACAAACACAAACTACAGGTTGCACAAAACAAAGTGCTTTTCATTCATAATTAACATTGTAGAACATTTCTTCGTGTGGCAGATCTTAGATTTTAAATTTGGAATATAGATGTAAACAATTACGACTAAATCATGTTTATATAAATATTGATAACCAATCCCCAAGCATGTATGAACACTTTACAAAAATGAGAGGTATCCAATGTTATGGAACTAAATCTAATGTAAAAGATCATTATCATGCCCCTCCAGTTGATCCCTGTACTTTTACTTCCAAATCGTTTTACCATAATGCACATATGTTTAATTAATGTCACTCAAGATCCCTATGTGACAGCTTGGACCATGTTGGAAATAAGTTTTGTTATTTATGGGCAACACTTCTCGGGCAATCCTGTGCACCATTTCTTTTCCTAAATGTCCATAATATCCTAATTATATATTGGCGTAAAATAACAACTGAATCTATTTGTGATTTTTTGTTCTTAATGTGCTATCTATTTTGTAAAGTGAATCTAGTTTTTGATAATTTTAACAATATGTACATGTTTATTTATTATTATATGTTTTCATAAACATGTGTACAAATAATTTTTTATTTTACTATTATTATTACAAAGTAGAACCAGAACAGAGCTGCTTCTAACAATTTTACGGCACTGGCTTGTCCCAACTGGCGATCAAACCCGCTACTTCCAACCCCGAAGCTGATGCCGACATTTTGTTTATGGTTGCACAAGCAATGAAGTCCTTGATTAAGTTTATATATACCGGTAGTTAAAACACTTTTCCTCCCTGAAACCTCAAATGGACAATTCTAATTTTCAATTTAGTCTGGTCCATTTTTTTTACTTTTAAGGGTTCATTTTTGCAATATATGTCAAAGTGGCAAACAGTGAAGACCCTGATCAGAGGACTCCATTGAAACCAATATCAATGTTTTCAACGCAAAATACGCTTAAGATCCAAATTTTAAATCCGAAGATTTGGGAAAAAATCCGTATGTCCGAAGAGTTCGTAAAAATACGGATAAATGGCAGTCCTGTGATATAATAACAAAACAGTATGCAGAATTGGTGAAATCATGTTTCGCGAATCGCAATGTGTCATACACATTTCAGAAAATTAGGTCGAAATGGTCGGTTGCATGCATGACCACACTATACATGTAAATGGTAGTAGATATTTGCACGTTTATATACGTACCACCCTGGTACAACTTTTAAGAAGAAATCATAAAAATAAATCAAGCAGAATTTGCGAAATCGTGTATAGCTAGTCGCTATATGTCATAAACATTTCAGGGGAATCTAGTCTCTATATATCATACAGACACGTTGGTGGGTAGTCGCTATAAATGATAGTAGATTATTGCAATATATGATACAGTCTACATGTAGAAAGTTTGCATACATTTACAATCAAATGGCGATTTAAAATAAACAAAAGGTGGTGGCTTTGTTTAACAGTCTATTTAGATACCATACAGTACAGTTTTGTAATGTATACGATTAAAACAAAGGACATTTTCAAAGAACTGTTCCCAAATTTGAGAGGGAAATCGACACTATGTGTTGATTTTTAATCAGATCACCATTGCCTCTCTACGTACATACTTACAAGTGTACTACGATACAATATACATATATAATGGCGATTATTACTTACGTTCGCTCGCATTGGTTCGAAGAAAATATCCAAAATTAACATGTTTAGTTAAGGCCTGTGAAGAAATGTCAACATTTGTTGTTAAATCTAGTCGCTCTATCCGGTTATGGTACAGTTTGTTTATACACTGTGAACCATGGTCTAACCTATAACGATATAGAGCGAGGGGGATAGCCCCCGAGAACTATGTCGTTTATTCGCGCGCATCCATGGTCTAACCTATTTGACGTCACAATCCTAGCAATCCTCCGAGCGATCCACCGCGAAAACCTTTTGCCTGCACTGTAGGCTTAACGATAAATAACCTGAATAAACACCTGATCAAGGAGTTAAACTTAAGCATTACAGAAATTTCACAGTAACAATAATAGATCTAGATCTACTCTGTCCCTCTGGACTCTGGACCTAGATATGTGCATGGTTTCAGCTGTAGATTAAAAAACCGGGATATGCATGTCTAGATTTGTTTTAAAAAAAGCTGAGTCAGAGGTTAACTGCACTCGCTTGATGACGTTATATTATGTACAGTGAGACCTAGGCTTTAAAGGAAAATGAGTAACGAATTGTGCTTCAATAAGCGTTATTATGTTGGTGTTATCGCATGCTGAATGTTTCAAACTTCACATTGAAATAACCTTTCAATTGTAGTAAAATATTACTAATAAAGAGACTTTTTCGTCTAAAACAAAATGCAGAAACGAAAGGTCTTCTTATTTTCCTCGAGCCAAAGCCAGTGCTAAATATTAGTAAATAGGTTAGACCATGGTTGCGCGCGAATAAACGACATAGTTCTTGGGGGCTATCCCCCTCGCTCTATATTGTTTATTCGCGCTAAACCATAGTCTAACCTATATACGTGTCAATGTTTGTTTGTAGTTGCCATACTGTGTAGCACAGGACAGCTGTACAATTCCAAAACAAGGAATGCGGTTATGTGACGGTGGGAGACAAGGGGTGTGTGATGCGTCGAAGGGGCGGATCGAAGTCCTACACCAGGATACATGGCATACGGTTTGTGATGACTTTTGGGGTGACACAGGTAGTCATGAAGTTCACGGGAACTTTGCCGACACTAATTCAAAAGTAACGTGTCGCATGCTGGGCTACACGTAAGTTACGCTTACCCATTTCATTGTACAACTGATATTGTATTAGACTGCTATTTATCGTTACGCAGAATAGTGGACATTCAGGTGGCTCACTTGTCTCATTTTCGCGATTTAAAATAAGAAGGGCACTTTTACATAACTTGTAATAAATTTTTTCTGGACAGATATCGTTCCTGTGCAAACGGTCCGTGTTAGCTTAATCATTTTCTTTTATAATGAAATTGTTTTGAAAAAATATTTTAATAAGATTTTGGTCCTTTTTTAAGTTGAAAATGACACCTCTTAATCACATTAAACAAAGAGTAAAATGCTGAAAATAAGCCTCGACAAGGTTAATATACTACGACCTTGTGCATTTATTCAAATCGATATCAATTCTGTGCAAACGGGCTCGTATATTTGAATATGTGTTCTTTCTTTTGATATAAATTTAAGAATTGTAAGTTAATGTTAATTTGGTCCTTTTTTCAAATTGAAAATGAAATTAATATGTTCAAAGTGTCGTCGGGAGTTTCCGTAAATACCGAGCGATTGCGGAAGCAAATATCCGGTAAGAGCCGAACATTGACGGGATAACAAGCAAATGAATAGCATTTTATCGATAATCTAGCGATGTCCACTATTCTGCTATCAGTTGAACACAATTATTGGCAGACAAATGGAAAATGTCGAAACGGGAAATAACTTTGAAAGTATTGACGCAAGCGTTATGAACATTGTTCAAAACACTTTAACTCATTACTTTATTCCATCAATAAAATAGCATTTCAAAATCTTCCGTAAAGATTCCAGAAAATGAAAAAAAGCGAAAATATTGAAAAGGCAAACGACTCTAAAAGCATTGATGCGACAATTATGGACCCTATAGTGCAATACACTTTAACTTGTCAGTCTCTATCCAAACGTGAACTTTCATCTTAAAAGGAGGGTAGGAAGGCACTTCTCCTATTTCAAGGTATGATAGTATGCATGTGCATGTATTGTCATCCGCATTTAACCCTTTCCCTTATAGAAGCGACTTTTAGCGCATTCATTTTATTCATCCGCCAAAGAAAATAGTTCCATTTTAAACTGTCATGAATATGTAATATAAGAAATATTTTCTATATACTAGCAGATAATAACTTAAAGTAGGCTAAAAGTAAAGCAGAATGTGCCCTAGGGCACATTCTGCTTTACTTTCAGCCTGCTTTAATAGGTCACATATCTTAAATACTAGAAACAGGCTATGGGTTAAAGGGTTAAAAACGAATATCATTCAATAGTATTTGTCCCTTCTATAGAGAATGTAAATTATCAATTAAAGTGGAGTACTATCAGTTTCTAAACGCCTTGCCGAAATAGAAAAACGACGTGGGGTTATTTTATGATAGTTTTTATATTTTGCTTTACAATTGAGTTGTGAATTGTCAATATTTTCTTTCTACAGGAATGGTACTGCACATATATATTCTTATTTTGGACCTGGATCGGGTTCTATCTTGTTGGATAATGTGAGTTGTCACGGAAACGAAACCTCTTTATATGAGTGTCCTGCAAATGCCTGGGGTACCAGCAATTGTGTTCACATGGAGGATGTCGGTGTATCTTGCTCATAAATGGCAGTGGACTATACTAATATAATGGATTAAAAGTGAAACTGGCTGCCTGTCTCTCCTCAGAATCGACGAGATAGTGTAAATTCTAGCTGAAGATAGTATACTCATTAACCATAAATTACCATCAAGCTGGAACATGTCGTGTATGAATCCAGCCACAATCAGAGTCCTGCTGGCGCTGATGTAGGTCAGCTATGACTTTTCAGAATGATATTATTATTGCAGACGGGATTCGAACATCTGACTAATTCTTTTTTGTTTTCCATTACTCAGAGCAAACTTGAATTACCTGTGTGTAATTTTCAGAAGTGTTTCACTTCCTTCGTCGGTACTGACTGATCGACAAGTGCGTGGAACGTGACCTGGTGTGGTCACCTGATCGAGGAGATGTGTGTAGACGGTGAAAATTCAATCATTCAGTGCTGACGAAGGAAGTGAGACACTTCTGAAAATTACACAATGGTAATTTTAGTTTTCCTCTGAGTAATTGAAAATAAACTAGAATGAATCTTCCAGAGCATGGAGACAACCTTTTTAACCCTTTACCCCATATCATGTTTATAGTTTTGAAGATAGGTGACTTCTTAAAGCAGGTTGAAAGTAAAGCAGAATGCGCCTTAAGGCGCATTCTGCTTCAAATTCATTCTGTTTTAAACTACCATCTGCTAGAATATAGAATATATTTCTTATGATATGTACTCATGGTTTGATAAATTTGAACTATTTTCTTAAGCGGAGGAATAAAGGGAAAGGATTTAATTGTATCTGACCCCGTGTTTCGCAGTACTAAAAGCCGTGCACGTTAACCACTCGGCCATTGAGAAGATGTAATCGATTTACGGTTTAAAGATATAGTTATGACTTTTATTACTATTCAATTAAAATTGATGCGTGCGTCGTGCATCCGCGAGAAATTTGTATTGTAGACAACTTTTGAAAATATGATTTATCACAATATTTGGTACATGTATAAATAAACAGAATGTAGCTAAACTATATTAATATATGTAAGGTTCAAAATGTCTATCTAACAAGCTTCATCTGCAAGTCATTTATGACTCGACTTTTCTATTAATTGCAAGATCCTGAACGTGTTAGTCGGTTTGGTTAGAATTGTGGATCATGTGCTATATATTTGTGTATCACATAACCTTCGGTCTGGGAGTTGAAAACAATAAACTAAACTTAAAGGCTGAAAGCTAACAACATTCTCTCTGGTTTATACTCGTAATTATTTAAACAACGTAATTTCATCCATAAACTCTCTCCAACTAAATACAATTAGAAGACAAGTTCAAATATCAACCTACAGCGCAAGGTTTAAGGAACTATCTATCTTTTAAATACAATTTACTTAAGTCAAACGCAATTCAAAATAGTACTAAAGACTATTTTCATAAACAATGGGAGCAGTTTAGTATTCTGACAAAGACCTAGACTTTTTTTTCTCTTCTAAAGGTCTGCACATAAATGTAATTGTTAGTATGTACTCAGATGTGTGTGTATATATAGATAATACAACACTAGTAATAATAATATGCATACTCTTATTTATCAATGCAAAATAATTTTCTGTTTTAAAATCACAAAGAAAACTTATCAGTATACCTGGCTTCAAATACTTTTTTCTTTCTTTTTGTATTAAAATGTAAACTTTTGGAGCTTTGTCAGCGATATAACAATATTGTTATTATATGTGTTTGTAAGGTGTATCGGTGGATGGCTCCCCGACCCCGACGCACCTATGACGGGGACAATAAATGAGGTCCTTACTGAAAAGGCCTGAAAAAAAAGACAAGTTCAGTGTGAAACAATCAGAATGCCAGAGCATGGAGACAATTTCAGAATTTTGTAAGAAACTATACTACAGTCGAACGACGATATCTCGATTTCGCCTAACTCGAACTATCCGATATATCGAAAAAAAAATTGCCTTATTTCAAGCTCGGTTTGGGTGAACATACCCGTGTTTCAAAGTTAAAACGCGGCTAAAGCGCGTTTTAACTTTGAAATACGGGTATGTTCGACTTAACTGAGTTCGAGATATCGAAGTTCGACTGAGTATTATTCGATGTCTTACCTGGGCCTGTATGTAGAGAAAATGAGAGTTAACCTTGCACCCAGACCAGATATCGATTAAAGTCTGGATTAAGCCCATGTTCAACGTACCAAAATTAACCCTTTCGGCACCGAAGTCGCATAAAAAGATGCGGCGTCTGATAAGGATCCAAGCTGTTTGTCACTCATATCATTATTTCTTAAATCATACTACCTTAAATCTAACTTTGAAATGAGCGTACAGACGACATTATTGAAGCAGACGACAATAAAGCGGTAAATGGGTAAAAAGATCACGAATACTTTGGCGCCGAAAGTGTTTTTAACAATTTGCATACGAGTATTATACCTGTACTTTCGACATCTTGTCTACATCCAGTCTGTGCGCAAACATGATTAGATGTAGCAGTCAGACGAGGCGTCGAATTATCAATGTATTGTCCGGATGCAGTCCGTACTCAAGAATGGCACATTAACATGAAAACATTTGTTAAAATCATACTCACCAACAACATAGTAATCATCAACTATGACATCATTATCTTCTTCTACTACTACTACTGTTACTACTACAGTGGTAAATACGCTATTCCTACCCATTTACGCGTTTATCTATGCGTAAGAAACGCATAGTGAACGGTTAACGAACGCTTAATGAACGCTTAACGAACGGTTAAGGCCTAACGATTTGAACGCGTTTAAACGCGTTAATAAACGGTTATACCCGAGATGCTGCGATTGGGGCGTCCGTTTTCCGTTTCATGCGGAGATTTCGGATCTTATCGATGATTGCCGTTTTAGAAAAATCCGAATGAAACGGGTTTATCAAATACAAGAATCGATTTGTCACTGGAGCATTTTCGCGATAAAACTCATATTGTAATGCGATTTTTGAAAACATTTTCTGTAAATGAGACGCCTCTTATCAGGATCTAAACTGGGTTCGCTTATAGAATTTATATAAATATAGACAGTTTGGATCTCGATCATAATGCTGAGTGACTCGGCGTTTCATCGAGATTATTTCTGTTTGATGTGTATTAGAATAATTCCTTCCATGTTGATTTCTATTCAAACGGTTTGAATCCAGATCAAACGCCTGGCTGTATAGATCGGCATAGCATCAGGATCCAAACTGACAGCTTTGAATAAACCCAATCACTTTTCATAATAGTTAACACTATCGATTTAGATGTAGATGGGACGCTGAGTAGTTCGGTTCTTATGTTTTACAGCTAAGAATGAAGCATACGGTCTTGATTTCATTTTTACAGTTTGGCTCTAGATGAAATGCCGAGTTACGGGAGTCTCAACCATATTCAAACTATACAGATATCTTTTACTTTGATGAGAGAGTATAATAACTGACACATACTCGCATATAAGATTTGGTTTATTTGGTTGATATTCCAATCAACCCCAATTGGGCATTAGGATACTTACTTTGATAAGCCGCAGTTTTATTACCCCGCTGTCCGGCTTGTGACGCAACAGTGTTAGCGGCTAGCCCTGCATGCCACATGTGGCATTTGGGAATTCCGCATGTTCATAGTAATAGTAATAAACACAATTTACATAATCCTTTTTAAACCGTATCCTTTATATGGGAAAATAAATGTATATTCATAAAACTCTCACAGGATAACCTTTCTTCTTAAAGAAAATGATTTCATAAAATTTTGTAAGATTATATTTACTCCACAGTAACGATATTTACTAAATTCTTAAGTAGGATAAGAGCGGCCCGCAAGTCATACATGGATTACCTCCCTTTCTCCATGATTACTCCCCTTTCATCCGGGCTCTTTTAAACGCGTTTAAACGCGTTAAGAAACGCGTTAAGAAACGCGTTAAGAAACGGGTAGTAAACGCGTTAAACGAAACGGGTAACGAACGCTTAACGAACGCTTAACGAACGCGTAAGAAACGCGTAAGAAACGCGTAAGAAACGCGTAAGAAACGCGTAAAGTGGGTAGGAATAGCGTATTTACCACTGTACTTCAACTACTACTACAACTGTTATATATTCTTCTATCACTAGTACTTCTACTACTTATGTTACTATTCCAATAATAACTACCACTACTGCTACCTTCAACTAATAAAACTATTTCTACAGCTAGTGGTACTATGAAAACAAACTCTACTTCAACTACAGCTACTGATATTACTACTCCTACTTCTACTACTTAAATTGCTACTACTTCTATTACTTCTACAATCTGAACTTCTACTACTACTACTACTTCAACTACAACTACAAATATAACTGATACTTCTACGACGACGACGACTATTAATGATAGTAATGTCACTATTACCAATACTACTATTCACAATACTACTACATGTATTACTAATACTACTGCTAGATCTTCAATTTCTGCTACTACTATACAAACTACTACAACTACTACTAAAAGTGATACTACTTCTACAACTGCCATTAAAATACGTTTAACTATAACTACATCATTCTCGTTAGAGAGAAGTTTCAGGAAGAAGAAGAATAACTACTTCAACAAATAGTAATATATCTACTTATACTAATGAGTTAAATAATCAAACATTGAAGAATTAGAAGGACCATATAGATCATAAAACACATATACATGTATAAGTGTAGATCCAGTGCAGAGGGATCTTATCAGGTTATGCCCTGTTTGTTATATTGATAGACACACATACTGCAACAAATGTGTAATTAGTCATGGGACATAATCGGAAAAACAATAAGACACCCATCTTGATCTAAATGCAACAGGCATCTCTAAGTGAGGCACAATGAGTGTTGTTTTACTCTAGCATACATGCATGACATGCAGCGCAGAATGTGACAAAATGTATCAGGTGTTTCCATGCTACAGCGTCCTCTCTCTACAACGGCATCCGATGAGAGACACAAATTATGTGCGTTTCTCTGAGGGAGTCATTATAGAGAGGGAAATTTGCAAACAGCTTGAATCCAGATCAGACGCCGCGTAACGCGGCGTCTGATCTGGATTCAAGCTGTTTGTCACTCGTCATTTAAAAACAATATGTCAAATTGTCCATTATGTTACTTCGAAAAAAACATTAGACGAAAATTTAAGCAGACGACATTGCAGCCGTATACAGGTTTGGCATAATTGTCCAGTTTAGGAAACTGCGACAAGTGTCGTAGTAAGGAGGAGGTCATTTGTGGGAGGACCGTTGTAGGGATGTTACACTGTATTTATAATGAAAGAAGCTCCGATGTTCTCATACAAGGGCTACAACTTCTTCAGTTGTATTAACTAAAACTCAATACAATTTAATATGCGTCTTTCAAAAGGATTATAATAAAATATTTTAAAAAAAACAGTGATATGTGAATACTACGGTTAAAAGACTTCATAGAACTTTCATATATTAATTATCATTTTCTTGTTGTCTGATCTTATGTTATCCTACGGGACAAGCTTCTTCAAATTCTTATTTGATCGCACAACACGATCAATACTCATGTTTAGCCTTTAATTTACTCCTCCACTAGAGAGTATAGTTGCATGAATGTGTACTGTAAATATTACGTTTCATGGCGTGGCAGATTGTTGCTAAACTCAAGCTGAAAGAGAAGGTAGAACGTGTCTTAAGGTTCGTTCTGTGTTACTTCCACCCTGTTTAAAGTGGGCATATCCTTCTCCAATACTAGAAACATGCTATAAAGTTATGGATTGACGAACAATCTTGATCAAGTGCTGAATCTGTTTGTTTTGACGTATTTACAGTGAAGAAAACGGTATTCTTTCCCAATAAACTACTGAAAAAATTGGAAATATTTTCCTCAGTGGAGGAATGAATAAGATGCTTAAAAAGGCGTATTTATATTTTGTAATGGATTAATGCTATATTGTTATAATACTGTGACACCCAGGTCGATGGCTGAGCAAATCTGATATCAGACCTGTAGACAATGTAATGTGATAAAGCTAAGCTCCTAACTTTGAGGTTTGTGACAATCAGACTTCTGCATGGTTTCAAATAATTTGCAAACATTAATGGGAAGGGCTTTACCCATGGAACACATCTGTAAAGTTTAGTTGAAATATTTCCAGTGGTATAGGAGGAAATGTCATTTTTAGAAACTGTTAACGACGGAGGACAACGCACGACGGACGGATAACGGACAACGACTGATGACGGGCTTTATATGGCGATAATAATAGCTCACCCTGAGCCGCTTAAAATGTACTAGAGTTAACTGGAAACTTAAATTGTTTATTAAACGTATTCATGCTCAAAGTAGAAACAAAGGTCGTAAAGCATTCTTCAACTAATGCAGAACGCTATTTTTTGTCTTTCTAATTTACGTTCAGTCTAGCTTCAGCAGTTACCTGTGGTGCTGTAGGACAAATACCTATCATGGCTCCTTTTCAGGACATACAAAAGAGAAAACGTTTTTCTTTCCCGTTTAAACGAAAACGAAACGCACACGCATCGTACTAAAATGCAGAAAATGACATATTTTTGACAATTCTGAATGTTGATTTTAACCTGGAAGGCAAACAGTTTGGAGCCTGATCAGACGCCGGGTTACCCGGCGTCTGATCTGGCTCCAAATTGTTTGCATGGGAAATAATAGATTTAGCGTAAATGCGTTTAATGGGGAAAGAATAACATTTTCTCCACTGTAGTAGACGCACAAAACAATAAAATAAACATATTATCCAAGGAATAATTTGATGCGTGAAAACAAACTTCTGAGGACAAAACGTTAATAACGTATGAATGAATTATATGTAGTGAAGCTTGATGACAAATTCGAGCTTAAGTTCAAAGGCGGCGGTGATGCAGTATTTGTCGCGCATACTCGCAAAAATATCCGGTTACTCCCCAATGAGAAACAGCGATACATCACTGTTCCTGCTCTAGTATCGTCTGATCAAAATCTCAATGTTAGATTTTTGGCATTTTGGTCGAAGAAACATGCCACGAGTGCAAAATAAGCTCGACGTCACTAGACTTCTGATCCGGATCAAAACTGTTCTTTAAATAGCTCTTACACGGTTAAACCACCGTGTAACAGATATTAAATAAGCAGTAAATAACAAAGGCACACACCCATGCCCATAAATATATTGAAAAGTAATAAAATAACGTACTAGGTGAAAAAAGGTATTATTAACGATAGAGCTTTATCGATTACTAATTTTCTCCGCACCAGAACTTTTCGAATCGGTGGCTCTAAATGCAACACGGGACAGTTTTTGAAATACCTTTCCAACCTTACATTTTAAGGACAAATGCACTAAAGATATACTTTTAAAATATCAATAAAATGTATGGAAATGTTATTTGGCAAAATAAACTTTCTCTTTTCATTTATATAATGACTCAATCACCCCTGAAACTTAAAATGGAAACATCAATTTTCAAGTCAAGATATTATTGACTATCTAAGGTTGTTTTTCCAACATATTGCCAAAATTACAAGCAAGCCCCCCTGATTTGGGTCTACTGTTTACACAGGATAATTGTTAACATGAAGAAAAAAACATTATTTATTACATGTCTATTGAAGAAATTTGCTCATAAACAAACTAAATTAAGCCATATAGGATCTGTCATGAGTCAATATTTAAGACAAGCTGATCTCAAATGAGTCTATAATTGAAATGTTTTTAAGCGAGCTAAGGCGAGCTTAAAACATTTTTTATTCTAGACGAGTTAGAGATCAACTTGTCTTAAACATCGACGAGTGACATATTCCTTTTCTCTCTTAACCAACGATTTTAAGCTATTTTTAAAGCAAGAGGCTTTTTGTGGAAACCCGGTGACGTCAAAACGCCTTTATAAATTGTGACTTTATAGTGGCGTCATCAAATTGATCTCACACATGTTAGAGACAAGGATATTCGTAATCGTTGTTCGCTATAGAAAACAAGGGCAGCTATGTGAGAAAAAACAGGTAACAGCTTTCATAATTATATACCGCGATATATTATCAACATGGTATTTATTGGTAGTGATATTCTAGTTTTCGTAAACAGGGGTAAATATCATTGAAAACTGCATGTTTCTAGTATTTAGATGTCTTATATTCAATAAGATGAGCGCCCGTACTAGGGCAATTCTTATGTACAGAAATTATAGGTAAGTGTTAATAAAGGAGTTTTTTTCCTTTACAAAATAGTACCATATTGATGATATTCAATGCTTGATATCCTTTTTCAAATAAGGAAACTGTTTTGTCTCAATAGTTTCATAATAGGAAAATACTACCATAGACATGCATTGTGTCCAGTATTCGAATAACTGGTGAATAGAATTAGGTTTCTGCAGGCGTGTCACACTATTCATATATCCTATGAGTTGAAGTTATCCCTACTTCGAAATTAAAATGTTGCCAAGCATTCCGGCGTATGCGAGAACGCATTATCCAAGTTCTTGTGAAGAATTTCGTGATTTTTTAGTTCAACGAGCTCGATGGATCGAGATTAAACTGTGAACAGTAATGAATAAATAATAACCAATGCAAATATGATGTCAGATGCCCTTTTGATTGTAAACTACGTCAATCTATGGGCAGGGAAACATTCCAAAAGAGGCAATTACACGTGACGGACACACTAAATAGCATATTCCACCTGAGTAATCACTGTTACAGTATCTGCAGTTTGCATTGGATTTTGATAACTAAATGTTTGCAGAACTTATATTTCATAAAATAATGAAAAGCTATACTAACTTAAAACAAAGCTAAACTGACTGACGCTGGCTATCCACATTTACTTTATAGAATTGTGTGTAATTTGACTTAATTATTTGGATTTATCACGAGTAGATTATGTGAAATTTCAATAAATATTAAATTAGCTATTGATTAGTTTTTTACTTTATATAACCACGTTTTACAGCAGCAAGAGTCACAGAGGACAATCATGCAGCTATTGTATCACGTTAAAGTCTTCTTGACAACGCCCGTGTTGATGGTAATGACTGCATCTGCTATTGAAGAGTTCGAATTTAATTCTGCTCTGGTATGTACGGGAAGTTACGGAACAGTGTTGGAACACCATGCACGTGTACAAAGTGCCATGGTGTGTGCAATATTATGTTCAAATAATCCGAACTGTAAGTCTGGTTTGTTCAACTTAGGAACAAAGAGCTGCAAGCTAAACATGGAACCATGGTTCACATATCAAACAACTGGCTGTTTACCTGAAGAGAAATATTTTGAAAGGGTGAGTGTGACCCTTTCCTCCGTAACAGGGCTGCCATAAGTTGATCAGAAAAATCCTAAGATTTCAAATTTTACTAATCGTAACTTTACCCCATAGTCTGTTTCTTGTTTTGAAGACACATGCCTGCTTAAAACAGGTTGAAAGTAAAGGCGCATTCTGCTTTACCTTCAGCCTGTTTTAAGCTACCATCTGCTAGGATAAAACTCCGAAGACTTAGGAAAACAATGGAGAAATGGCAGCCCTGCCGTAAACATCCAGCTGTGTTTCACCCTTTCATGATCAAAGTTATCGATCACCACCATCTTGTCTGCGTCAATATTTTTGTCTGCAATATACAGTAAAACCTCTCTATTACGACCACTACATGTTGTTAATTATTTGGGCGTTTACGATAGGTGACCGCTTAAAGCAAGGTGACAGTGAAACAGAAGGCTCCTTTAGGAGCTTTCTGTTTCACTGTCACCTTGCTTTAAGCTGCCACCTCTCTATTATACAATCAATAAGCCTTCGTTTTATTGGTCGTAATAGCGAGGTTTTACTGTAGTTTAAAAGTTAAATTTAAGACAGTATGACTCAATAAAATTCAAAACGAGTGTCAAGCTGTTCTTATCCTGAAGACGCCGTGTTACGCGACGTTTAATCAGCATCCAACAGTTTGTAAACGCGCCTTTGGGCGTCTTTGAGAGTGAAAAGGTTAAGGCAGAATACAGTACTGAACCTTATTAAATTAAATTGATAATTGCAAGCAAATTGCCATCGAATTGCCATCGAATCGCGCGCTTCAAAAAATAAAATCCTACGTTTGACTATTTTTACGCGAATTTTCCGAAGCGGTTGTGACAAAAATGGAATCGAAAAAAAATAACGAAGGCATATTTGCGAACATTTGTGAGATACACTATTCAAGAAAACTTACCCGAGGGTAAAGTTAGTACTTTGAATCGCAAGCGAATTGCCATCGAATTGCAAGCGAATTGCCATCGAATCGCAAAAATTGTTAATTTAATAAGATTCAGTACTGTAACTAAAACTTGTCATCTGCACCGTGCAAATTCTTTAACACTGAGAAATATACTGTTGTGTTCTGATATCACGATAAAAACATCAATAGAACATTCATACATTTTTTGACATTGCATTTTTCGACCTTTCACTAGCCTTTGCATGGCACTGTTTAGAGGAGAATACGTTAATAGTGTTCCTGTTTCAACGAAACAACCTCAACCGGAATGCAATAATGTGGAGACGATGATAGTTATTAAAAACAATGAGTTTAATCTGAATTGCTGTCACTCTGGTGGTGTCTTCTAAACCTGCATGCAAATAGATGCAAATTGTAACAGACACAAAATTTGCTAAAATCAATTGCATTACATGGAGAAGGTAAAATACCGAATGTTCCTTTCTAATTTCTTATCGTTATCCTTTTGATATATTGTTTTTTCGATCTGAGTGGCTTATGTAATAAAAAAAATGTGACATATCTTGTTAAACAGTCGCTTATTCAACTAGAAAAAGGGCGATTAGATGGCGTTCTAGTTAGGCTGAACTATATTGTTTCTATGAATTTTAATGACAGGTCTATAATGGTCGAATTTGATTTTACAGTCGTAACTTGATAGTTCGAATTCGCATTAGATCGAACATACCAATAAATTATAGTTAAAACGTGGCTTGGCCACGCTTTAACATTGCATTACGGATATCCCTGACTTGAGCCAGATCCACTGATCGAAATTCTTCATATAAAATACTGGTACGATCGGTTTAACCCTTTTCCCAATAGAAGCGCCTTTGAGCGTGTTTTATTTATTCATCCGCTGAAGAAAATAGTTCCAATTTAATCAGTTATGAAGATATATGATAGGGAATATTTTCTATATTCTAGTACATGATAGCTTAAAGCAGGCTGCAAGTAAAACAGAATGTGCCTTAAGGCACATTCTGCTTCACTTTCAACCTGCTTTAAGAAGTCACCTATCTTCAATACTAGAAATAGATTATCAGGTAAAGGTTTAAACGAGTTCGAAGAATCTAGTTTCGATTGAATATATTTTAAAAAAATGTGCCCCTGTAACTGAATGTCAATATTATTTTTGATCAACTTTCGTTAATGACGTCATTCCGAAATTGTGACAATTGTGCATGTTTGTATCATAACTACGTATATTATGTGTGATGACGTCAAAAAGACTGAAACCTAAATATTATACATGTTGAAAAATGAAAATACTCTGATAAACAAAGATTTGTGGCATTAACGAGCATATCTCATGAAAAAAGTATCATCGGTACCAAAACTTCCCCAAGCAACTTTTTTACACATTTCCGATCACTTTTTCTTAATCCAACCATGGACGAATGTGTCTTTAATTTGAGCTTCGCTACATTCAATTCAGGTTACATAAAATAAACCGTCAGATTAAAATGTCCCCGTGGTCAAGTGGGCCAATGCGCTAAAATACATTTGTCGTATATGCTTTTCTTTTTCAGAACAGGCTCAAACCACATGGAGCTCATGTTTTGTTCTTTTAAATGAAATTTTAGCAGATTTTGTTTTCCTAAATATATATTGATGTACATGTAGTTCTGTAGGCAATATGAAATCCGATTTAAAAAATGTATTTTTTTCAGTCATTATTAATATTGCATTAGAACTTATCTATTAAATAAAACCGCTTAAAGGTGTAAAATTGATTCAACGGCTCTGTACATGTATTCAGCGACCGTTAAAAAAAAGTATATACCGTCGCAAACTTTAAATATCAGTTCAAATAAACCTACGAGCGTATATTGTCTCAAATGCATTACACTGTTTGCTTTTCGGTTTGTTTCAACAGGAATGACTATAGTCTCTTCCATTGGACAGTGTAAAATGTTTAAAGCATAGTGGCAAATAGTCAGAAAGTACAATACCACAACATGTGAAAAAACAATGCTATAAAATTTGAAAATATAAAACTTAGATGGACAATTTATTGAGCAACAACACCTCTTCAACAAAACCGAATGGGAGACAAACAGTGAGTGAGTTGTTCGGAGGGAGTTGTTATAGGAAGGAAATTAGCTTACATTTGCAAACAGCTTGAATCCAAATCAGACGCCGCGTAGCGCAGCGTCCGGTCTTGATTCAAGCTATTTGTCACCTGTCATCATGCTTCTTTCTGTCAAATGTTAATACAGTGGAGAATCTGTTATTCTTTCCCGTTTAAACGCAAACGTACGCAAACGCAAAACACTAAAACTTAGACAAGTAAATGTTTTTGACAATTCTGATAATTATTTTTTATTTTGGTGGCAAACAGTTTGGAGCCTGATCAGACGCCGGGTTACCCGGCGTCTGATCTGGCTCCAAACTGTTTGCAGTGAAAATAATAGTTTTAGCGTAAACGCGTTTATTGGGAAAGAATAACAGATTCTCCACTGTATGTGACTTTGAGAAAAACAGCAGACGACAGTTCTAGTAAGATGATATTACAGCCGTGGAAAGGTTGCCTTATTTGGGATAAAGCGGCACACATTGTTTTAAGGAGGAAACACCGTTATTCAGAGGGCCGTTGTAGGGAGGGATCGCTGTATGAGCGTTTTAAACACTTAACATGAAACAGATGTCAAGCTCATATAAAACGAAAACCTAAAATAGTACCAAAACGACCTGGTCCTCGCCTGTTCAAAAGTTAATTCTAACGAAATAGGGGCAAACATTTATTAAAACAAGATGTGTTTGTGAAAATCTACATGTATATCCCCCCAATGGCACGATGACCTCTAAATGACATCGGCCTTTGTCTAACATGATCTAAGTTGTGCTCGAGAGCTTCTTAATTTGAGTACACATTTCAAAATATATCAAATGTTGTTCTAAAGCTATGGCTAAACTCAAATTCAGCATTTTTTTTACCTCCACTTTTTCCTCAAATGACCCAACACTGGGCTCAATTGCTTACTGACCTTAGTTCACATTCAAAATATGACATATTTCAAACTTATGGCCAATGCTAGATTTTACATATTTGAGTACTAAATGACCTTTGACTTAAAATGACATGACCCAAATTGCACTGGGTCCAATGGCTTATTGAGCTTAGTACACATTCAAATAATTAAAGCATTTACATCACCTGAAGTTTCGAACTTATGACCAAGGCTAGATTCAGCCTATTTGACTGCTGAATGACATTTCACTTTGAATAACATGACTCAAGTTGTACATGGACTTGGGTCAATGGCTTCTTCAGTTTGGTGTGCACGCCAAATATGAAATCTTCGCAATACGGATTTAAAGAATCATTGATTGACCCCTAAAAGACCTCGATACAATTTTTTAGCATCTTAGCACAAAAAGTATGCCTTAAAACAACCCGTCCAAAATATTAACCTGATCACCGTTTAGCAACGACTCCGGAAATAGGTACCAGCAAATCGATAAATAGACGGTCGTTGATACAGGGGCAGGTTAATAAAATGCAATATTAGTGGTATATAGGAAGAATCTAGAATTGTATTACTTTCAGTTTACTGATTGGAAGATTCAACAATAAGTATGCTCTTCCTGATTATACCAAAACTCTGTGTGGATACCTTTTTTATTGCATAATTATCGGGTTGGTACAACAAAAACAGCAGCGAGTAAGACAAAAAATGTTCCCGCAATCGCATTTCGTATCATCTTATACATACTTTAAAGCAATTGTTGACATCATATTATATATAAAACGTCTGTGCAAGTGATGAATACAGCGTATGAGGAAACATGTCTTTGAAATTGATTAAAGAAGAATGGTGCCGGTGTACTGCGATTAGGTCTTTATTTTTGATGACTGGACTGCATATAGCTCGGGAAGTGTACAGCGAATAGCTCTATATAACATGAATTTGGACACAAAAAGTACGACGTCCTGAATGGTAAAGTATAATGTCGGAATTCAATTGCTGCGTGATACAAGATACGCTTCTAATCCAAGATCCGCATCTGTGAAATTTGCTCGCTTATAAACCGCTAATATGAACTTTGAATTCGAAATAACAATGAGACTGGTAGACAAGTGAAATAAATACCATCTTGTAATTGGGACACAAATAGATTGACAAATGGACTTGGAAATCACCAGATGGTCAGACAGACAAATAAGCAGTTTGACCACCATCATCAGGGAAGATGACAAGGCAGTTGCAAGATGTAAGGGTAATACGAAGAGCTGACATGGGTTAAATAACCATACTATTATTATAGCCAAGCTGAAACTGACGTTGAGAAAAGAAAACGAGGAGAACAAGAACTTTCACGACTATATGTTGCATTGGGTTAGAAGAAACTTCTTCCAAGCAGAATTTCAGAACACGTTGAACTTAGTAAATGACCATCTGAAAGTGGAAATTGGAAGTGGAAACTTTAGCATCGGATTCCTGGGACTGGAGAAAATTAGGAAGGAACAGTTGATACAAGAATAGATGTGAAAAAAGAAAGGGGCTATTTTACAAACACAATATACTAAGTAAACGCGTGAAGAAATAGCAGCAGCTGACAAAGATGTAAAGAGACATGCGAAGGCATGAAAAAGAACAACACAGACTATCTGGCTAGAGAAACTGAAGAAGCAGCTGCAAGACAAAAAAAGGATATTGTAAAACCACTAAGGCACTGATAGGAGGATTCGATTCCACAGAAACACCAGCTAGAAACAAACAGAGTGAAATCATCTCCAACGATGACAAAAAGCTGATGTGCTTGTAAGAGCATTTCGATAAAGTACTTAATATGAAGTACCCTGTCACTTAGTCCGAACTTACACCAGCAGAAGTGCCACTGGACATCATCATGGAATCACCAACAGATGACCAGGAGATCAGACAAGCCACCAGAAACTAAAGAGTGAAAAGACATTTTGGATAGCAAACCTACATAAAGCGGGGGACATACATTTGTAAATGATTGTATGCTGTGTTTGTTTAGGATCCAGATAGGATAAGTAGTAATAGAATGTTTTCTTGAAAATAATTCAAGATGTTAGTAACCTATACGGTTTCATATTTATAAAGTCTACTTATCAAATATTCACAATGTGCTAAGTTTTTCATTAATATAAAACACGGAACAGATTAGTATACTCAACAAAATGTCTAATCGGTCACCTTATATTTCATTCAGAAACAGAAATATGAATAAATAATTAACCATGTGATTGTGTTACAATGCCAATGTAATCATTTTCGAAACAGATTATCACAATTTGTCGGCTAACAGCTTTCCGTCTAAGCTTAAACAACAACCTCTGTTAAGGGACCCAAGATTTTGAAAGTCACAGGAGTTCTTAGGCCCAATGTTAGTAATCCGTCAGCTGCAATAACAGTTTCGTATCGACTTCTCATAGACGAGAAGAATTCAGCAAAAGTATTGATGACCTAACTTTCTCACACATCGACGACGTCACGCTCCAATGCGTCAACGTTAGGAAGCTGAGGTAAGGGAAGAACACGTTTCTTGAGAATGTCCCAAACGTGCTCTGTAGCGTTAAACTCATCTGTATCATCGGGTCCAAGCTGCCTGATGATGATTTCGTCTTTACGTAGCCGCCAGCAGTGACTGCCAACCTCTCGCAGCCGATTACGTACCGTCTTCGGTGTGACGTTACGGCCGTGTTGACCCTTAAGTTGTTTTGCTGTCCTTGTAACGGGAAGGAATCTGTCTCTCAGGTGTGTCACTACAATGTATCGGTCTTAGGGGTGTCGTTATCCACCAGTTTGGTTTCCTGGGCGTTATGCTCTATTTCCGGTGACGTCAAATTTCCGCGTTTTATACCCTAAATGGTCGAAAGTTTCCGGTTAAAAGTTCTAGCCACATGTAAATGGTCGGGAATATTCCTAGTATGGAATACACGGAACTTAGTCTTGTTTTGTTTCCATTTCCGGAATTCCTCGGTGGTTAAATCTTTTTTGCCGTAAGGATATACCGACGTACAACATTCTGACGGCTTTGCCCTTCTCTCCGTGTATTGTTCTCGCCATTTTAGGTGTTTTTCGGGCTAGGCAGTAATTTGAGATTATACTCGTGTAATCTTACGGACAGATACTTTTTTCCATACTCTACACGTCCAAATTAGGCTAAACGAGTCACGTGGTTGTTCTGACGTTCACGAAGTAGGACAACGTGTATAAATCCAAAAATAAGCAGCGCTATGACCCTATCATATTGTGTGTAAAATGTCATAAATGTAAACTTAGTATTTAAACACATATGTAGCTTTAAAAAGTGACCGATTAGAACTTTTGTTAAGTATAGTCTTTATGAATTGAACAAGGAACTGCCTGCTTAACTTCTAAGAAAACCAAAGAATGTCTTATTTTGTAGCCAATTATGTTTTGTAACCATTTGTTTAAAAACAAAACCAAGATACATCTACTATTTAAGATTTATGTCGTATTATACCTTACTTTCTCATCAGAATTTCATATGAAAATAAATCTACAACGAAATTTTGTTATTTTGATAAGACAAATGTTGGATAGGACAAACTATTTTGCAAGGGCTCCAGGATTCCGTTATTAGTGAGTGTCACTGTATAATCTGGAACAGAATTATAGTTACATGTATTGTCGATCAGCTGCTGTGGAATAACCGAGCCTGTTTCAGTAAGGACATGTTCTGCGTTGACCACATCTTTTTATTAAGACAAATCATTGAATAGAGTCACGAATGGAATGCAACAGTCTATGCAAATTTAAAGATTTCGAAATGGCGTTCGATAGTGTGATCACGCCAGCATTATAATTGTTGAGGATATCAAACTATAACGATTTTCTGCACAGCTCACACACACTTTAAAAATAAGAACATTGGTGAAACACGAATATCTGGATTAATCATATATTTGTATTTGGCAGCAACCCCGTAAACGTAGATATTCGTTTTCTCCGTAAATGACATCCTATTATGAAGTAATGTTGACTTTTCTGCGGTACCAGGGAGGCATTTTACAGTTGAAATGCGACGATCTTGGGATATAAACATCAGTTTAAATTATAAGTGAAATGAAAAAATATTCAATAATCCATAAGTGTTTTTCCTGTGATGTCAAACTATTTCGAAATTCAAATAAACAGTGATTTTTCATACGTGCTATGTTTGTTTACATTGATTTCCTCGCTTCGTCTGGTACCTATTTCCGGAGTCGTTGCTATACGGTGCTGGTAGCTTGTGGCAAGTATTAGTCCACAACATAGCAAACGTTGAATAAAACCCTTGCTGTAATTTTTCACTTCACATCATCAATGTATGGCCTCAAATAAACCTCAATGGTGTCTCAAAATGAAGCTCCATACAATAAGTGACAGCAAGTAATAAAAAGAATCTTAAAAAACAATAGCTTATATGGTATAAATATGGCAAACATACATGACTTTCTTAAGCTGCAAATAAGTAACTCATGGACTTGTAAATCAACCATACACGTATTTTAAAAATTAAAACGTTGTTAAATCACAGTTAAAATTAGAAGTAGGATTACGTTCGAATGAAGCGGTTTCGAGTTATTAAGGTTGAGGAACCTAAATGAGATATGGGTCTATGCTTAAAAAGCGTTTGAGTTGAGTCTGAAATCGTTCTCAAGCATTTGATTGGTCAGATTTGAGCATATGCCTATGCTCTGATCTGACCAATCAAGTGCTTGAGAACAAACTCAGACACAACTCAAACGCTTTATAAGCGCTGGGCCTGGCCTATGTTGTTCATTATTGGTACTCTACGGATAGCAATCGACCATTCTCGTCAATCGTCGGTCCGTTCCGAACAGTTGACGAAGATGGCCGATAGCTGTACGTAGAGTACAGTAAAACCTCTCTATTACGACCACTAACTTTTGTAAATTATTGGGTTGTAATGGCAGGTTACTGCTTAAATCAAGGTGAAAGCGAAACAGAAAGCTCCTTTAGGAGCTTTCTGTTTCACTGTCACCTTGCTTTAAGCTGTCACCTGTATTTAATGCAGTCGATTAGCCTTCGTTTTAGTGGTTTAGAGAGGTTTTACTGTACCTATTCTTGATTCGTTCCCATTCGGGATCCACAACCTTTATACAACTAAAAAGGTTGTTTCCATGCTCTGGATTATTCATTCTGACTTGATTTCCATGACTGAGAGCGAAAGTGATTTACCCTGCGTAATTTTCGAACATTTCAATAACACCGGGCACAAATTCAAATCAGACAGCACCAAAATCCTGACCAGTGAGAACACCTTAATGAAAAGAAAAGTAAAGGAAGCAATTGAAATTAGACAGCGGAAACCATCACTGAACAGGGACGAGGGCCTGGAGCTACCCCCCGTCTACGCGCCTCTCCTCAAGTCAGGTGACCAAGCCAGGTCACCTGACCAGCACTAGTTGAATAGTCAGCGCCGACGAAGGAAGTGTGAAACTTCCGAAAATTACGCAGGTAAATAACTTTCGCTCTGAGTCATGGAAATCAAGTCAGAACACAACCTTTATGTTCGCTTGAACATTGCACGTGAATAATAGGTGTCATTATGTGTTTGTAGTTAGATATACCGTACTGTTCACCACAAGACGGCTGTACACGTCCACCTGGGGGCATTCGTTTATGTGATGGTGGGGGCGCTGGGATATGTGATCGATCTCAGGGGCGGATCGAACTTCTACATGATGGTACATGGGAATCAGTTTGCGATGACTTCTGGGGTGACGGGGGTCGCCCAGCTCACGAATACTTCGCCGGCGAAAACGCAAATGTTACGTGTCGCATGTTTGGTTATACGTAAGTATCGCCTCTTACATCGCCAACATTATAATGATGTCTTTACCCAATCAACCCAAAACTGTCGTCTCCTTCAATTATGTTGTCTGTTAAATAATTTCAAAAGTTAAATTCAATACAGTTTGACTGACGAGATTGCTAAATGAGTGTCAAGCAGTTTGGATCTGAATTAGATGTCACGTCGGACCAGAATTCAAACTTTAAGAGATGGCGTCTTTTGCGTTATTGATAGTGAACATGTTAACCAATTACTCCATAATCTGTTTCTAGTACTTCAGATAGGGGATCACTAAAAGCAGGCGTAAGGTGAAGCAGAATGCGCATTCGGCTTTACTGTCAGCTACCATCTTCTAGGATATGTAAAAAGCGCTGATGCTACATATTTATGACTGTATAAACTGCAACTACAGCGTTCCCTCTCTACAACGACATCCGATGGGAGACACAGATTGTGTGTTGTTCGGAGGGAGTCGTTATAGGGAGGGAAATTTGCTTAAAAGCTTTAATTTGCAAACAGCTTGAATCCAAATCAGACGCTGCGTTATGCGGCATTTGATCTGGATTCACGGTTTTGGTCACTCCTCCTTAAATTTTTTCTGTCAAAATGTCCATTAAAGATGTTACTTTGATATAAACAACAGACGACAATTTTATTCAGCAGACAATATTACAGCAGTAAAAGCGTAAGGCATTTATGTCCCGTTTAGGGAATGGCGACTATCGTCGTTGTAAGGAGGGAATCGTTGTTTGGAGGATCGTTGTAGGGAGGGAACACTGTAATTTATACATGTCTTATCACTAATTGGAAGCCATAACGAAAAACTAGCTCTTGAATTCGGCGAAGCAAACACTGGACTACTTTCTGCAACAAGCAAGAAAAACGTGCACAAGCAAATAACTTAACACCTTCACTGCCTTACCCCAAGTATAATCGTTATGTGCAAACAGTTTGGATCCTGATCAGACACCGCGTCAAGCGGCGTCTGATCTCGATCCAAACTGCTTGATACCGCTCTTAATATTTCTGAAGTCAAATACCTAAAAATTTAATTTTAGAAATAAAAGCAGACGACAATTGTTTAAAATTGATGACGTCATGGCTGTGACGGGGTTAATAGGGTTAATTTGTACAGCAAATAAAATACTCATTGTTTTAGCTAGAGAAGGGGGGCATGGTATTTTTTGATTAACCCTTTCCCCATTACTAGCGACTTTTTGCGCATTTTATTTATTCCTCTGCTGAAGAAAATAGTTCCAATTTGTACAGTCATGAACATGTACGATAAGAAATATTTTATAATTCCTGGCAAAGGGTAGATTAAACCAGGTTGAAAGTAAAGCAGAATGCATCTTAAGGCGCATGGTTACATTTTATTGGTTACATGTCTTCAAATCAAGAGACAGGCTATTGGGTAAAGGGTTAAATCTTGAAATAAACCAAGGTCGATCAAACTTTTTGGTGACTTTCAAACTAAAAGAAAAATGTTATTTGCCAAAGGGAGATAATTCTTATGCCCTGCTTGAATAGCTACAATAATGATATCAATATCGTCCATCAATCAGAACATTAATATAAACTCTAGTCCATAGGGTATTGTCCATAAGGTTCAACCTTGCAGTTCATGGACAGTCCGTCTTTTTCCGTAAGCTATTTTTAGCTTCCGAATTTTTTTACAGTATGAATAGTGAATGAGCAATTCAACAAAGATTCGTATTAGATGACATTATCTGTTAAAATGATCTACTGTCGGTAATGGCTCAGTGGTTATGTAGCTAGACTGCCAACGTAAGGGTAGTGGGTTCGATTCCCGATAGAGTTTGATTTGTATTATTTCTTAAGGTGTGTTTTTAATCGTTTGTGTGGGTAGACGCATACTTACCATGACATTTATGTGATAATATAAATTAAGTACAGTGGAACTTGCCGAAGAAAATGTTGGATAAAAAAAGTTGTCGAAATGAAATGCTTATAGCAACAACACGTTATTAAAACAACTCTCAGAAAGCATAAATGTTATATGTATTTGTTGAAAGAATATAAAAAGTATATATTTAAAGAAAGAATCGACAAAAAATAAACGATTTATAAAACAGTACTTGGAATCGAAACCACGACCCTTGCAGTAAGAATCGATGACACTATCCATTTAGCTATTGGGACACAAAGGCTATTGACTATCGGCTAAATTATAGCTCATGATGATTTTATTGATCTATAAATATAGCATACGAAATAACCCGATGCCACCAATGAAAGTTGACGGAAAGTGATGACTGCTAGGTCAAACCTTATGGACACTAACTAGAATTTAATGTGTAATAACATCAAATTCTACTGTTTGTTGTGAGTGTATGAACGTGTCGGTGGCGCAGTCTGGTGGTGTATTAACACTCTGTATTAGTGACTGTTTATGACTCTCTCAGAGAATTGTACTACAGTGCTCCATCTCTACAACGAAACCCAAAGGGAGAAACAGATTATGTATGTTGTTCGAAGGGAGTCGTTATAGGACATTTTCAAACAGCTTGAATCCAGATCAGACACCGCGTAACGCGGAGTCTGGTCTCGATTCAAGCTGTTTGTCATGCGCCATTATATTTATTCTATCAAAATGTCCATTTATATGTAACTCTGAGAAAAGCAACAGACGACTTATTTAAGCAGGCGGTATTGCAGTCATGAAAAGATTGGACATAAATATCTTGCTTGGAGAACAGCGGTTAGGGTCGTTGTAAGGAGGGAATCGTTGTTGGGAGGGCCGTTGGTTTTTTGGTGAAGTTTTTCAACTTCTTTTATTATCAATTTTCACAAAGTATATACAGTCTTAAAAATACAATACAATAAGGTAATTCATTTCATATTTTTAGTCAAATGCTTATTGAACTTGACTAAGGATATTGACAATCTTTGTTTTGACATCAAATTGGAATACATGAAGTTGAATTCCTTAACAAATACGTTTTCTATATTGTATGGATTTCTTCTTTTGTCACTTATGTAATATCGTCTGTAAATACAAAATCCTATTAGGTTCAGAACCATGTTTACATCTTTAAAGCGAGTGTCGTTAATTTTATATCCTAATATGGACGTTTTTAAAGAATATATATTATTGTGGAAACCGCATAACTTGAAGACTTTCAATAAAGTTTCCCATAAACTTGAAACAGCTTTGCATTTCAGAAACAAAATGTTCAAAGTCTTCTATCACATTACAAATATTATAGTTAGAATATTTTTCAAGTTTCCATTTATACAAGTTAACTTTTATTGCTACTATATTTTGAACTAATTTAAATTTAAATTAATTGACACGATTATCGATGTAAGACTGGTCCATTTGTGTATAAAAGTTTTTCCAGGGTATATCTTCCTTAAATGTTGTGTTCCACATATTATGAAATTAGAATGTATGGTTTTATAAAAGTATTGTCTCGCATTATGTTGTTACATTCTTTGTTGACATGTTTAATATGTTATGCCCATTAAAATTCAGTTTCAGTTCCGTTTTAACCATTGATGATTTCGATTCCCTTGATTTAAGGGTGCTTTTCCATATTTTTGGAAATGCCTTTTTAAGTATACTAATCTGACAGATCCAATTAGATTTGTTTTAAGCTCCTTTCGGATTAAATTTTCACCAAGGTTCCCCGTTGGTCCCATAATGTAATTCATAAATAGAATATCCGAGTTAATCCAAGATTTAAAAATAAGAGTTTTTCCTTTTAACCGGATAATACCCCACAATAGCTCTTGCCTAATATTAAAACACTTGTAGGGCAGAGTTTTATAATCTGACTGCTGTGATTTAAACTCGAAATATGTCTTTAAAATATCTGTGTAAAATGGTGTTAGTTTTATATCTGTTTTTGGCAATGAATATAGAGATGTTATTTCATGTAAAACATAAGAAAAGTGTTGTTAAATTGGTAAAGAAGTTTTCTGGAGATATTTATCCAGTTTGCATCATTTTCATGTCATAACGATTTTATCCATTTTAATATAATTGACCGTATGAAAATTTCTACATCGATCATGTTTAGACCACCATGTATATTTTTCTTTTAATCTTTTCATTTTTTCCATTCCATTCAAATCCAAATAGTATTTTATTTATTTCTTTTATTGTTTCTTTTAACACTGTTAACGAATGGAATAAGTAAACTTATTTTGGTATTAAGATTGTCTTCATAATCGTAATTCTGCCATAAATGGTAAGATTGCATCGTTCCCAATTTCGGATCGTCTGTTTGCATCCATCGAGTAATTTTTCCTAGTTGCTAGCGTGCATGAATCTTTATCGTAACCAAGCGTTATTCCCAAAGCTTTTACCTTATAAGAACATTTTATATTGCCGACATTTTTATCCGAATGTTTTGAACTGCCTATCCAGAGACATTCTGTTTTTTCCTGTTAATAATTGAGAGGCCTTTTGACAATTTTAGTGCAATGTTGGCATCATATGAGCTTTTAACAAATGTTGAGGTGTCATCAGGAAGTTGTGTAAGTTTTAAGCAGTAATTTGGACCATTTACATTTTCTATCTTTATACCTTGAAATTCTTGAGACGGTATTTACTTAATAGATAAAATGTCAGCCACAAGTATGTAGACGAGAGCACTTAACGAGCACCCTTGTTTTAAGCCTCGAGTTGGATGTACTATATCGGATCGCCATCCATCATTATAAATACACGTGGTAATATTGTCATAAAACGTTTCCACCCATGTAATAAAAGAATTCCCAAACCCAAATTTTGAAATTACTTTGAACATAAAAGAGAGTTCTACGGTGTCAAAGGCCTTTTTAAAGTCCAAACATAATATGGCACCATTAATATATAGCAGATCTGCGTAGTCTATGACATCTTGATTTTGGCGTATATTATAACATGGACGTAGATTAAATCTTTAATCTACTTTCCATGCTGGATAAGTGAGATTCACCTCAGAAACCTAAGATTAACTGATTATAACCAATGTATCTACCCTTTAAATAACCTTGCTGGTCAAGACTTATTATATATGGTAGAACTTTTTGCAGTCTGTTAGCGAGACATCTGGGAGCTATTTTCTAATCTATATTTAGGAGCGAAATTTGACGCCAGTTTTCAAGTTCTTCTGGGTCATCTTCCTTGTAAGTCAATGATAAAACATTGTGTCTTTGAGACACAGAAAAGAGAATTAACAGGTGATTTTCCTAGTTTTGACCAAAATTTTAGAGAAAACTCTACTGTTAATCCATTAATTTATCAAGCTTTATTTCCTTCAGTGAAGAGTAACACTCATTTACTGATAGGTAACCATCGCATAAAAGTGACGACTGATTATTTAAATCTGGTATGTCAATGCTTTCAACATATTCATCTACATCATCTGCTTTAACTCTTTCCTCCCTGAAACTTTAAATGGACAATTCCAGTTTCCATTTTAGTCTAGTCCATTTCTGACTTTTAAGGGTTGTTTTTGTCAATGTTTGGCATTATGACAAACAGTGAAGACCCTGATCAGAGGGCTCCTTTCGGAGCCCTCTGATCTGGGTCTTCACTGTTTGCATAGGACATGTGTTCTATTCACATGTACACTGTTTGAAAAGGACGCCTATATGCGGGACAAGGGTTCAAAGAGTTAACGTTACCAGATGAGTATGACTGTCTATTAAATTCTGCTTCAGCTCGAAGTATATCATCTCTGTCAGTTATCAATTGACCATTAACTTTTAATGAATGTATATATTTTCTAGATTGTCTTGATTTTTTCCAATCAGAGGAAATATTTTGTTCATTGTTTTCCTTCATCAATGAGTTGAACCCTTGATCTTATCATTGCGCCTTTAGCTTTAAGGGAGTGAATGTTTTCTATTTCTTTTTCAAGAAATGTTAATCTATTTACACTAGTATGCCCGTGTCATTTTATGTTCGCCTGTCTGTACGTATTTCAATTCCTTTTCTAATATGCCTAAATAAGTGGTTCTTACTTTAGCTTTCTGTTCAGAATAATTTATTGTAAATCCTTTTATCTCTTTTTTAAAAATGTCCCAGGTTGTTTGAGGATTTACATTTATAGATTGCAGGTCTTCTTTATAACTGTCTATGAAATAGTTCATCATCTTACAGAGAATTATTAAATGTCCAAGTCCAAGATCTCTATTTGGTTTTAAACATATCTTAAGCGAAATACCCATGTGGTCTGTATATTCTATTTACGCTGGTCTTATATCACAGGACCGTATTAATGGGATTATATCTTTATTTATAAGCCAACAATCAGTTCTACTGCGTTGTGTATTATTGAGGGCCGTTGTAGCGAGGGATCACTGCATTTGTAGTTTTCTGGTTGTCTGCTTCCCCATAAATATGTTGTTCAGTTTGAAACCATCATCAGTGATCTCAAGACTTTTGATTACAATTTACCTTACAATTGAATTGGGGGTTCTGTTTTCTTGTTTCAGGACTGGAACGCCCAAGACATCTGCTCATTTTGGTACTGGAACGGGTTCTTACTTGTTGGATAATGTGAGTTGTGAAGGCAACGAGAACTCTCTGTATGATTGTCCAGCCAATGCCTTGGGCGTGAACAACTGTGTCGCTAATGAGGAAGTCGGTGTAACTTGCTCATAAATGGCGGTGGTATGGTCTCACTTTCCCAACCTCTATTGTTCAAGACAAAAAAATCAGTTGGGCTGGTTGGAAGGTATTGTGTAGTATAACAATGCATTTAAGTTGTGATAATTGGGCGGGTTGGCTATACTTGTGCTACAATATAAGGTATTTATTTGTAATATGCATGATGAAAAAGCACATGAGCAAAAACACATGCACATTATTATATACCAAACATTATGAAAAACACATTTACTGCCTGACCCCAAGTACATCGGCAATCAATTTGACCCTTATCAGACTCTTATACAATTTAAAGAAATTTTTATGATTGACCTGTTCATACTTAATCTTCGCTATAAATTTATTAAACGTTATTTTTATCTCCATCTTTGTATGCAAAAGTTTACAGAATTGCTCAAGTCTAAAAACAATGTTTTATTGATTATATTAAGTAATTGCATAGTCACTTTCCCAACCTCTATTGTTCAAGAAAAGATAATTAGTTGGACTGGTGGGGAGATATTGTGTTATATAACAAAGCATTTGATTGATGTTAAATGGGCTGGTTGACTATACTTGTGCTAAAAAGTAAGGTGCAGTAAAGTTATTACAGTTATTGAAATGAAAAATAGATTTTGTTGCGATTTGCATGATGAAAAGGCAAACTAGAAAAAGCACATGAATATTATTAACTATACCTATAATTATGAAAAACACATTAATTTTACTCCCTGACCTCAAGTACATCGGCTATCAGTTTAAAACCCTTTTCAGACTCTTCTTAACACAAGGCTTTTGTATTATAATCAGAATCTAATAAAAATTTAAAAATGTTTGATTTATATAACATTTTGTCCTTTACTGAACTGACCTTTAATAATTGATCTAAGAAGAAGGTATTCTCCGTTGTATATTATATAATTTAAAGAACAGTATATGTTTGACATGTTCATACTAAAACTATAACTATTTAAACGTTATTGTTATCTCCATCCTAGTACTGCTCGTCTAAAAACAACGCTATATTGATTAATTTAAGTAAATACATAGTACAGGACAGCAATATTAGAAAATATTTACTAACAGGCTTATAGATCAAGTGTTGTATATTTGTTTATAAATGTATGTTATGGCAGTACATTATATATTTCATTTGTATCATAATTGTCTGACATAATTTTTCCAAGTTGAAATATTCTTATTCCTGGAGTTTTCTTTACACACACGAAACTGTAAATTTAAGTCTAATAAATAATCTGAATCTATATCGTTGACAGCTCATTGTGTGCTAATGAGTTGATTGTAATTAACATGATAAACTCTAATTGGGTAATAACTCCTTGTTTTAGTTAACTTTTTCAACATTAAGTAACTATTGTGGGTTATAAGGTTTCCTTGTGGATCTTTTTAGTAAATACAACAAAATGCACCAGTCTACTTGGAATGATTGGTAGTTAAATAATTACTCTAAATTAGCAAACAGTGTAAACCCTGATCAGAGGGCCCCTTCAGGAAATGTCTGATCTGGGTCTACAGTGTTTGCAAATGTAATTAATATATTGTAAACAGGTCCATGGTGTGAAAAGAGTTAACTTTATACGACCTTTTATTATCAATTTACTTCTATTTATTAAATATGCATGTTTGGTTTTTGTACTTCCAATCAGTGTATTAAACTTTTTGCAAGTTGTCTTTATTCATATAATGCACTTGGATACACTTATTCAATAATAATAATAGTAATAAATATATTACTATCATGATGATTATAATAAAGATGATGACACTAATAATAATAATAATAATAATAATAATAATAATAATAATAAAAATAGTACGCTGCTTATGCTTATTAAAACCTCTAATTCTACATATAAAATTGTGCTCTCTATTTTTTTAAACAGTATAGAAAAATACAAGTAAATGGGAGGTGTAAAAGAAATAGTTGGGAACTAGAGAGGTGTGAATTAAAAAGGTTGGGAAAGTGGGATACAACCATGGCAGTTACATTATCCCTTTCGGTGCCAAATTAACTGTCAGGGTTTTACCCCTAAACCGATTTGTATTGTCGTCTGCTTCAATATTGACATGTGCAAATATTTTCAAAGCAAGATCCAAGGTATCATTTTTTTATAGAAATGTCGATACGAATGTCAAACAGATTGCATCCTGATCAGACGCCGCATTACGCGGCATCTGATCAGGATCCAAACTACTTGCGACGTCGACTTTATGCGACTTCTGCGCCGAAAGGGTTAAATACCTACCATGCATCCATCCTGGCAAACGAATTTCAAGATTCTATGAACGATATTACTTTCGCTGATTTACCCTCTTGGCAGACAGATTGAAAGATTCTATGGGCAAGTATAAAGCATCGTTTATCTTTGCTCGTCATACAGGCTAAATTGAACTCAAAACAAACACGACTTGAACCATTTTCCAAAAATAAGTGAAGAAACCCACCTACGACTGTGAAGCAAGCAATGTCATCTACTTCTGTCAAGCCAGCCTGGTGTTCCTAAATCACTCGGCCTCAGAAACAAGCTGGAGCAAGTATAATCACCACATTACAAACTGTGCGTCCTAAAATCTCCAATTAACACGATAATGTCCCTGCATCTCTTTTTATCGTAGTATGTCACTTTACTTCAGGAACATGGTGGTGCTAATTGTAGGATCAAACGCAATATAGAGAAAACAACAAGAGCCGCATGCGGCCCTAAATCGCTCACCTGGTACCCATGGTTACTGTCATAGTAATGGGCCAGTAATTATTATGTTTTAACTTTAAGCCAACATCGGTAAATTCACCCCATCCACTGGCAGCCATGTTTGAGTCAGGGGATTATTTGAAGAAAACTGGCAAAGGGTCACCCATGAATCCTTATTTGTGTAAAAATATTCTTAAATGGGACCAATAGTTTCAGAGAAGAAGATTTTTAAATTTGAACCAGTAATTTTACAGAAAAAGTTTTTTAAAGTTTTTACAATACAGTAACATAATGGAAATGTGTCCCACCCACTGGCGGCCATGTTTTTTAGATATCAAAATAATTATTTTGATTTGTGGTATAGGGTCACCCATGGATCATTTATGTGAAATTACTTTCAAATCAGACCAGCGGTTTCAGACAAGAAGATTTTTAAAGTTTTCACTAAATAGCCATATAAGAAAAATCTGCCCCGCCCACTAGCAGCCATGTTTTTTAAGATAGACAATTTATTTTTAAGAAATTTGATAGAGGGTCACCAATGGCACATTTGGGTAAACTTATCAGTTCGGACCAGTAGTTTTTGACAATAATATTTTTAAATATTTTTCGATTGGTTGCCATGGCAACCACAATTTCAATTGTTACTAGCAAACCATCATTTTGACGTTATTATGTGATGACATTCGTATTATTTGTATAAAATACACCTGCTTTTCCACAAAATCTGCTTTTAATTTATTCAATGCCTAAATAATCGTACAATGGTAATTTGAAAATAACTCGGTTCCTGATAAGACGTCACGAAACAAAGCGTCTAACCAGGGTCCAATCTGTTTTACACTCAATGATATTACGTTTGTCAATTTAGCTGAACTTTGGAGTGGAGTCGGCTTTTATAGCCAAATTGTTTATGTTTGTATGGGTTGCGAAATTAAGCAACGTTCTGCTTGGTATTGTCGATGATGTTTGAACTGGCACCCTATGCATATTCCGCCCTTTTCCGTAAGCTATTTTTATCTTACGGAAAAATATTGGAGAATTTGCCACTGAACAATTAGTCGTCTACATCATTATCTGTTACATGCGACCATAGCTCAGTGGTCTAATCGACCCACCAGAATCTACCAATTTCTTGGTCGTCAGGTCGATCCCTGCCATAGAAGTTTTACATACATGCAATTTTGCGATGCTTTTTTTGTAAATTCTGTTGTCGGGAAGACGCATGCTTATCCTGCAAATCATTAATTGTGTGAGTTTTGTACAGTGAGTCTTGTATAACACAAAACTATATAAAGACGTAAAAGAAATGTAATCCAAAAATAAAATGAAAATGAAAAGTGAATAAAAGAATTAAAAAAGGATGAAGAAAATAAACATTGAAATAAAACAAATTACAAAATCAATACAGACGTATTTATATGAAAAGATAATAAATTCACAATAAAAATATATCTGTTTCATTTTACTTTTTAAAAAGACATGAACGATCTATGTTATTTAAAATAGTTCTTATATAGTTTCGAACCCACAACCTCTGTCTTTACAGTCAGCTGCACATGCCACTGGACTATTGCGACAGTAATAAAATGTAACGCGTGCGTAGTATATGTTTCCAAGTACATTTGTATTTATTGTTTTTAACCTATACAGTTATCGGAAAGTCCCGACTTCACCGACGTTAGTTGACGGAAACTGATGAGTGCCAGTTCAAAAGTCATCGACAATAAGTACCTAGATGCGATATTTATCGATTTTTTCTGATTTGACCTAGTTATTTTTAAGAACAGAATAGTTCATAATGGTGACTAGGTAACAGGGTAACATCGGATATATAGTTATGCACTTTCCTTCTTGAGATAAGCATGATCATCGTGCAGCTCGAGACCACTGCACTTATTTTACTGAAATGTTGTTCTTTCCCTATAAACGAATATACGCTAAAACTTTCATTTCCATTGCAAACAGGTTGGAGCGAGATCAGACATACCCGGTGTCTGATCAGGTTCCAACGTGTTTGTCACTCAGATGAAAAAGATAGTAGGAAATTTGTCAAAGTAGTTTTCTACAGTTTAGTGCATCTCGTTTGTGTTTAAAACCGAACGAATATGTCTTCTCTACTTTACATTCTTCTCTACTTTACATTGTAGCACAATAAATACAGCTACAGTGGAGAATCTGTTATTCTTTCCCGTTTAAACGCAAACGTACGCAAACGCAAAGCACTAAAACGTAGAAAAGAACAACTTTTGGACAGTTATGATAATTCTTGTTTATCTTGGTGGCAAACAGTTTGGAGCCTGATCAGACGCCGGGTTACCCGGCGTCTGATCTGGCTCCAAACTGTTTGCACTGCAAATAATAGTTTTAGCGTAAACGCGTTTATTGGGAAAGAATAACAGATTCTCCACTGTATCCGTAAATCGGCCAAGTCAGAAGAAAATCTGGTAGTGACGTGCTCAGCCACTAAAGCTCCGTTAGGAAGCATATGTAAACCCCGTATGACAGAATGTTTTGTAGGGGGAGCTAGCACACGTTTCAGAATTTTTCATTCCAAAGAGGCTCGTCCGAGCCAAAAAACGACAAAAAATATATGAAAAAAATGTTTATCAAATCAATAGTTACTGTAACAATAAGTCTTATCCATATCATTATCATTATCAAAAAATTAATTGAGCAATTTGCTGGAGAAGAAAATTAGGTGAAGAAAATAAGGATAAGAATAAAACGGTTTTTTTACTATACTTATTAATATTATTATAAACAATATTGTTGTCGTTGTTGTTATTACTATAAGTTTTATAGAAATCATAATTACTATCACTGTTATTGTAATAGGCTTTTAAGCTGCATACTAGTACTTACTATTATTAATTTATTTATTATTATTGTATTATTATTATAATATAGTTACTATTACAGTGGAGAAAACGTTATTCTTTCCCAATAAACGCGTTTACGCTAAAACTATTATTTGCAGTTTAAACAGTTTGGAGCCAGATCAGACGCCGGGTAACCCGGCGTCTGATCAGGCTCCAAACTGTTTGCCACCAAGCTAAACTTAAATTATCAGAATTGTCCAAAAGTTGTACTTTTCTTCGTTTTAGTACTTTGCATTTGCGTACGTTTGCGTTTAAACGGGAAAGAATAACAGATTCTCCACTGTAGTATTCTTGTTATTATCCTCGTCATTATTATTTTACTATTATCATCATTAGCAGCAGTAGCGGCATCAGCAACAGGATTAATATTTTATCATTATTAATTATTGATATTATTATTTACTATCATTATTAAATATTAATCATAATTACCATAATTATTTATATATTAATCTTAATTCTTATATTTATCGTTCTCATTATTCTCCCTATTTTTAGAAGTAGTGATCATATAAAAACAGGGCTGCCATTTCTCCGGATTTTTCCTGAATCTCCGGATTTGTTTCCACTACATGGTATCTTAAAGCAGTCTGAAAGTAAAGCAGAATGCGCCCTAAGTCGCATGTCAAAAAAACAAGAAAAAGGCTATAGGGTAAAGGTATAATTCGTAAAATCGCACTTGAAAAATGCAAATTTGGAAATCTTAGGATTTTTCATGTCAACTTATGGCAGCCCTGTAAAATTTAAAGAACTTGTAGAAGTATAGATCAAGTTCAAAGGGCTCATGGAAGAGCACTCTGACAATTCTTCACTGGTTGTTGTTTTGCAATAAAATTGTTATGAAAAAATCTGAATAGTCAATATTATTTAGACTTGATTAGAATCTCAATTGGAAACATAGTCCGTATCTGGAAACAATAACTGCATCTAACGAAGGCGAAATAAAGATACTTTATAAACGCTCGTCTTCAAAGGGGGCGTATTATGGTATGCTGGGGCCAGTTTCATAAAACTTCGTACGACAAATACGGTCGTAAGTCAAAAATTAAAAAAAATCATTAATTTCTGATTTCTCTATCTAATCCTGTCTTGTGACCTCTCTTTGGAATCGTCTTTTCAAGACGATTCCAAAGAGATATCACAATACATGATTAGATGGAGAAATTAATGTTAATTCATACTTTTATAATCTGACTTACGACATTCGTCGTACGAAGTTTTATGAAACTGGCCCCTGATGTCCATTCGTCCTTTCCTCCGTCCGTCCGGGATTTCCACACCCTTCTCATACATGTTTTGACATATGAAGCTGAAATTGTGTGATTTGGCATTGCTTTCATAAACTACAAATTGACTTTCCTTCGTCAAAGTATCCTTTATTTATGCCCCTTTTTGAACTTAAATCTATAGCATTCGTCCTTTTCTGCACATTTGTCCACATCTTAAATCATATTGAGCAGAAATTTGATACATGACGTTGTTTTTATTACCAGGCCCAGCGCTTATAAAGCGTTTGAGTTGAGCATGACTTTGTTCTCAAGCATTTGGTTGGTCAGATATGAGCCTAGGCTTGTGAACGATTTTAGACTCAACTCAAACACGTTATAACCATGGAACCTGCATGTCGAGTTTTTGTATTTTTTTTCAAAGTTTTCTTTGAGTTATGTCCCCCCCCCCCCCCCTGAAGGGCGTATTATATACTGTTTGCAATATTGCATGTTTACTTTAACATACTTGTATGACATGCAGTGTAGAATGAGAAAATGTTTTAGTCGAGTTGTATCAGCTGTTTCCACGATGATTCCATGCTGTTTGTTAACCCCTTACCCTATTAATACGCCTTTTAACGCCTTTAATTTATTCCTTCGCAGAATAAAAAGTTCCAATTTATAGTCAATAGTGATACATTATAGGAAATATGCTTTATATGCCAACAGATGGTAGTTTAAAGCAGGTGCATTCTGCTTTACTTTCAACCTGCTTTAAGAGTTCACATATTTTTAATACTAGTAACAGTCTATGGGATAATGGGTTAAATTCAAAACTCCATTGTTCTCATAGGAGAACTCGAACTTATATCGATGTAGGGCAATATAAGTTAACATAAGTCAAAAGAGTTCAATCAAAATCAATGAGATGTGAATACTACGCTTGAAAGACTACAAATAATTTTAATTTCTTTATACTTATTTTCTTATCATCTTATTTTTATGACATTCTGTAATCCCATTGGATTAGATCTTTCGAATTACCTATCTAATTCATTTACATATAAATACTTACTTTTACGTCTTCACTTTTTCCTTCTGTTAAGAAAGTAGTTCCCGATTACACATTCATAAAATTTAATAGTTATCTATATCCTAGCAGAATGGAGCTTAAAACAGGTTGAACATACATCAGAATGCGCATTAATACTAAATTTGTTAGTGAGAAAAACACATGTCTCCACCGTACCCCCTATCCCTAAAGCCTATATTCAAAATGACCGCGGCAACAACTCCAATGCACATGCACAACATCACATAGAAGTTACAGTGTTCCCTCCCTACAACGGCCCTCCAAACAACGACTCCCTCCTCACAACGACCCTTGCCGCAGTTCCCTAAACAGAATAATTATGTATTACGCTTTTATTGCTGCTATACCATCTACTTAAATTTGTCGTCTGCTGTTTTTTCTCAAAGTTACATAATGGACATTTTGACAGAAAAAACTTAATAACGAGTGACATACAGCTTGAATCCAGATCAGACGCCGCGTCACGCGTCATGCGGCGTCTGATCTGGATTCAAGCTGTTTGTAATTGAAAAAACAATGTCCTTCCCTTTAACGACTCCCTTCGAACAACGCACATATTTTAGTCTCCTATTGGATGTCTTTGAAAAGAGGGAACGCTGTATTATTATGTGAAATATTGGTGCAAATTACTCCGTTAGTAAACTTGAATTTAGTTTTCTTAACAGATCACATGCTTTTTTAACCTACTGACCTTTAATGCAATCCTAAACACCCACTTCTCACAAGCAATCAGTGCACCAAATAAATACAGTAGAAACTCGATACTTCGAACTGGCGTAAGGTTCTAGATGTGTAATGTTCTACGAAACGAATCCGCAAAAGCTATACACCATCGTATTTAGTATTTAATTCTACATCATTTTCCAGAGTTAAAAGATTGTTCACCATCTATAACTGAAAGTATGAGTATGTTTGTCTTGGTACCCTACTTTTCAAAAAACGTCCTAAAATGACTACCCCTCTTTTTTCTTTCCGAGGATAAAAAATACAAATATTAATAAAAAATAAAAATTTATTTATGCATTTATACTTAAGACATTGTTTTATACTAATACATGTAGATAAATAGTGTGCATAATACATTAAAATAAAATCTTATATTTCGGAAAAAATAATTTATGAGTCCATTTTTTTCTTAAAAATCTTTTTTTTACATTTTAGTAAAACTGAGAATTTTACAAAAAATAGGCAGGGGTATTCGTAGCGACCATTCTTAAAATTATCTACCATGTCTCTAGAACACAATAGAAAACAAAGTAGGAGGGTTGACCTCATGTAACTTGAGAAATATGAAATTGTGTTTGAGAGGGGTAAAACTTTGTGGGAAAGTAAAATCAAAGACAATTGAAGTTTGTTGGTGTAACATGCACTGTCATTTGCAAATATTTGTTGAATTCACAAAGAATTGTCAATTTAATAGCTATTGTCTGTTTTACAAATTCTGTTCTGTAAGAAAACAATATTCTCCAGCAAGAAATGTGAAAATACAGTCAATCTTGTATAAAGCAACCACCTTGCGAATAAGTGTGCATACCTCTTCATTATGACACTAGACTAATTAACTCAGGGTAGAAATAGTGAAGAAAACTCATACTGAAGCATTCTGAATTAGTTCTATCCTGCATTAAACAGGCAGCTCCATACAAGACAAAATATGGATCTTAACTAGAGTGATCACTTAATACAAGATTGACTGTAAAAGTTGACACTGATTACAAAGTTTCATAACGAATGGCTGGTATGTTGCAACCCAATAATTGCAATATATAGTTAACCCTTTACTCCATAGCTTATTTTAAGTATTGAAGACAGATGGTTTCATAAGGGCAGTTTTAAACTAAAGCAGGATTCATTCTGCTTAAACTATGTAAAATCTGCTTAGATAAAGGATTTTTTTTGTGCATATCCCCTAAAGGGGAGCATAATAATTAGTACATAGATCCACTCCTCGATAGCCGTGATAGGTATAAATACATAGATCAACTAGCATATTCAAGCATGCATAACAACATTTCAAAGGAATATCATATAGACGGTCGACGGCAACAACGATACAGACACTTCCTCTGGGAATCGTATGTATCATAGATTTATATACTCGTATAGTAGTCCTAGATAAACTGACAGCAAGTTATGCTAATTATAGGTTCGAACCGTTGTATACAACATTGCATCAAGTGAGCATTCAACCTGGATATCCTTAGAGTATATTTGCAAACAGTTTGAACCCAGATCAGACGCCGCGTTACGCGGCATCTGATCTGGGTTCAAACTGTTTTTCACTCGTCTTTATGTTTTTTATGTCAAAATGTCCGATATGAAAATTTGAGGACACACGGCAAACGAAATGTTAAGCGGATGATATTGCAGCAGTTAAAGCGTTAGATACAATTGTGTTGTTTGGGGATCGGCGACAAGAATCGTTGTATAGAGTGAGTCTTTATTCAGAGGGCAGTTGTGGAGACCCAAACTTTTGAGTAACGAGTTAAACAATAAGTTCAAAATTTATCCCCAAAACCCTTAGTCATAATCAAAGCCCTGGTACCGCTGGTAATGTTATTTTTTATATCATCTACATGTAAGTGCCCAGGGGTCCGTTTTACTACACTACTTACGCAAACTTTTTGCGTAAGTCAAAATCGTTTTACTCTTATTTTTCGCTCATAAACGTTTGCAAACAGCAACTAGCAAGATCAGAGGACGCGCTTAAGGCGCGTCCTCGGATCTGGCTATTTGCTGTCTGTAGCAAGTGATAATAAAAAATATATTAAAAATTTAAAATTTTGACTTACGCAAAAATTTTGCGTAAGTAGTTTAGTAAAACGGGCCCCTGTGTCAGCTACTGCTATCGCCCCATAGTGTCAGTTTATATAAAGTCGTTAAAGCCAAAATCGAAATACAAGGTATTTGCGAAATATGTTGCATAATACGTTCAAGGTATGAGACCGATCGGTTCATTTAAGTTGTTATTATTCGACCATGTCGATAAGCACGATTAAGTAAGATATATTTCATTTTCAAAATCCATTATTTGTGTTAATGTATCGTGTGTTCGTATTGAAATAAGCAATAGATAAATAATCATTTTGTTATTTTTCGACCATGTCGATAAGCACGATTAAGTAACATATATTTTATTTTCAAAAACCCATTATTCTTGTTAATGTACCGTGTGTTCGTATTGAAATAAGCAGTAGATAAATAACCATGACTTTATACACAAAATTATCAGCTACGTTTAGATGCATCCAGGACACAATTTAAAAAAAAAAAGTTTTCAAAACCGAGTTTTTCATCAGTTTAGTTTGCAGTCGGTTTATATTATAAATTTAACAATTTACTGCTAAACGAGCAAACAAAGTTTCATCACTTGTCGTGGAAATGGCAGGTTACAGACCCTATCCCATGTCCTGTTACTAGTGTAAGACAAGTTGAACGTAAAACAGAAGGCACCTTAAGGTTCATTCTGGTTAACTTTCAACCTGCTTCAAGCTACCATCTACTAGTATAAGGAAAATATGGTACTTTTCATAACTGAATAAATTGGAACTGATTACATCAGAGGAGAAATTATTTAAAGGCGTAGAAATGTGAATTCATGGATTAAAGGGTAAACAATGGACTTCACATGTAGTAACGTTGCAGTCAATCGGTGTTCAAATTAAGAAATAATAAATTCATACCAGTGTTTTATCGTGCAATCGAACACTGGTAGGAGTTGAGATGCGTAGTAATTTAATCACGAGGCCTTTAGGCCGAGTGGTTTAATTACAAGCATCTCAACGACTACCCGTGTTCGATTGTTAGATAAAACACTGGTATGAATTTATCATTTCGATTCTAACACATAATTTAACCCTAATCTGCACCGAAGCAACGGCGCTACATTACGTGGCGTACGCATTTTCGAAGCCAAATGATGTCACGTTAGAACGTTTAGCGCGTGAGTGTTCTACTGAAAATTCGTACACTGAGTCGGTCCTTCTTCACTTATATAGGGGTGTGGGCAAGGTGTGTAAGAATGTGAATTTCAGTGCTCCCTCTCTACAACGACACCCAATGGTAGACACATAGTGTTTGTTGTTTGGAGGGAGTTATTATAGTGAAAATGAATTGGCTTATATTTGCAAACAGATTGTATCCAGATCAGACGCCGCGTAACGCGGCGTCTGATCTAGATTCAATCTGTTTGTCACTCATGAATGCCCAATATATAATTTAGAGAAACAACAGCAGACGATAAGTTAAAGCAGACGATTCTACAGTGAGAGAATTAGATAAAGTTGTCTTGTTTTGGGAATAGCGGAAAGCTATGTTGTAAGGAGAGAATCGCTGTTCGGAGAGCCGTTGAAAGGAGGGAACACCGTCTTGTTTTGGGAACAGCGGCGAGCCATGTTGTAAGGAGAGAATCGCTGTTCGGAGAGCCGTTGAAGGGAGGGAACACCGTCTTAATTAATAACCAATATAATTAATACCATCCATTTACTCAGAGCAAATTGATTCATACCTTGGATGTTTCAGCTTTGTAACAAAGCCTTCACCAACACACTGAGAAGAAGTTAGTGGACATCGCTCTACTTTGAATCGTCACTTTGAGGTATGTATGAATTTGCTCTGAGTAAATGGATTAAATTACTATTATGGAAATCCACAGCAAGAGAACAATCACTACATTGGTGTACTGTTTAAATTATGCATAACCTTTAGAACGCTATACATTTGTTGTCTGCAAACCGTGTCGTCTGCATTTATCACATATTACGATTTATTAACCCTTTCCCTTATAGAAGCGACTTTTAGCGCATTCATTTTATTCATCCGCCAAAGAAATAGTTCCATTTTTATACTGTAATGAATAAGTACTATAAGTAATATTTTCTATACACTAGCAGATAGTAACTTAAAGTAGGCTGAAAGTAAAGCAGAATGTGCCCTAGGGCACATTCTGCTTTACTTTCAGCCTGCTTTAATATGTCACATATCTTTTTTTTTTTTTGGTGAAGCCTAGACTTCTTTTATTCATTACTATTTACATATACACAGACAATAACATACATACATGCATGAGAACTAACAAATCAGCAAGGTCATGTAAGAATAAAACTATACAATCTTTGTGTTGACCTGCTAAATACCGCAAAGCGGTAGTAAGTAAGGGTATTTTAATTGTCGTGATTAACCCTATGATTAGAGTATTCAGGTATAATAAATATTCCTTTATATTATGGGAACAATGCTTTTTGAACTCTTAAAACAAAAGGATTCGTAAATCCTTTATATTTTAAGAATTCGAGAAGTATTTGTGTTTCATAAACGAAAACTTTATAAATATCAGTTTGTAGTGTCCAGTTTTCACTTAGAAAGTACGATTTGTATATACTGAAACCAACAATAGTTAAAATTATATTGACGTAAAAGTAGTCCGTGTTTGTTATCTTATATCCTATTAAAAGTGTTTTAAGATTTTTTATATTACGTTCTATACCACATGTTTTAAACAGCGACACAATTTTTATCCAAAATGGTTGCACTTCTGAACAATTGATGAAAATGTGTTCATCGTCTTCGAATTCATGACATATTAGACAGTTTGGAGAGTTTTCCATTTTCCACTTGTATCGTATTGATCTTGATGGGAAAATGTTATTTATTGTTTTATACTTGTATTGTTTGTGCCTATTATCGTAAATTTTATTAATAAATTTATATATTTCCGACCATGGTAATTTGTCGTCAAACTTGTCATTCCAGAACCTATGTATTATAGGTTCATGAAACTTTTCAGACAGAAGCTGTTGATAGATAGTTTTATTGTTGCTTTTTATAAAATCTATGTTACGAATATATAAAGATAAAGTCGTTTTAACTTTAGTTTTAAAAGAATTTTCGCTTTTGATTAATTGCTTCCATCTGTTAGGAATTGCTTTATTAAGTTTTGCAATTTCACTTATCCAGTTTCTTTTATCTAAGAGTTTTTCTAATATATACTCCTCTTTTATTTCCCCTCTTTTGTTAATAATATCATTTATGAAAATCAAATCTGAGTTTATCCAGCTTGTAAACACAAGGCATTTATTATTAATTTTAATAAATTTATTTCCCCATATAACTTGTTTTCTGATGTCACTAAATGTCATGGTGCGTTTCTCTTTGAATGTTTTAATGCGTATCCATGATTCTAGTATATTTTTATAAAATTCAGGAATATTTGTTGCATTTATACTTTTGATGCTGTCTAAATTGTAGTAAAATACCAAAAAATCATTTCCAAAAGCTTGGAAATAATATTTTGGTATTAACTTCCAATTAGCGTCGTCATCTGATAACATCGATTTTATCCATTTTAATTTTAATGTAGTAATGTAAGTTTCTAAGTCAATCATTTGAAGTCCACCCTCTGATCTGTTCCCTATTAAAGTTGCTCGCTTTATTTTTTCACGCTTTCCACTCCATAAAAAGTCATATATAATACTATTTATTTTAGTTATAATCTGCTGCGGTACTATAATACTATGAAATAAATATGTAAATTTTGGTATCAATAGAGTTTTTATTATTTGTATTTTCCCATAAAAAGTTAAATTACGCTTACGCCAGTTCTCTATAATGCTTTTACAGGTTGAATATTTTGTGTCCCAATTTAGCACGGAACACTCATCTTTATTGTGTCCAAAATATACCCCTAGGGCCTTAATAGGACCATCTGGCCAAGTAATATCTCCTACGTTATCTTTATGTAATTTATTTTTCCCAATCCACATTCCTTCCGTCTTGTTTTTATTTAATTCAAGTCCAGAGTATTTTCCAAATTCTTTAATGATGTTTAAGGCCGAAACGATTTCTTGTCTATTTCTGAGGAATAATGTTGTATCGTCAGCAAGCTGAGAGATTTTAAGCGATCGCTTCTCATTAGTAAGTTTAACCTCAATTCCTAAGATGTTATTAGAATTTCTTATATTTATAGCAAGAACTTCTGCTGCAAGAATGTACAATAGAGCAGATATCGGACAACCCTGTCGAATACCTCTTGAGGGATTAAACAGTTGTGATCCGTATCCACTATTAAAAATACAAGATTTACAGTCTGCATATAAAACTTTAACCCATGTGATAAATTGTTCTTTAAAACCAAAGCGCCTTAAAACACTAAAAAGAAAGTTCCACTCGATTGTATCGAACGCTTTACGAAAATCTAAAAATAGAATTGCGCCTTCTATTTGTAGATTGTCAGTGTAGTCTATTATATCTTGAATTAAACGTAAGTTGTAACCTATAAATCTATTTTGTATGTATCCTTGTTGGTCTAAATGAACAATTTTGTGTATTACCTTTTTCAGTCTATTTGCTAATGCTCTGGCTGCTATTTTGTAGTCATTGTTTAAGAGCGATATGGGCCTCCAGTTTTCTAAGTCTGACGGATCACCTTTTTTGTATATTAATGATAGAGCACTTATTTTTTGTGAGTTTGACATTTCCATACAATCAAAACATTCATTTAAACAATCAGTTATAATGTTTTCAATGAGTGGCCAGAAATGTTGATAAAATTCAGAAGTAAGGCCGTCTAGACCTGGACTTTTATTTGTTTTCATTTGCTTTACTGCAATACTAAGTTCGTTTATGGTAAACATACCTTCACAGCTGTTGGCATCTTCTTCTGTTAATGTATTATTAAAAATTGTATTATCCAGGTAGTCATTTATATTACATTGATTTATATTACTTGATGAATATAACGTCTGATAAAATTTAACTTCTTCTTCAAGTATCTTAAAATTATCACATATTTGTTCGCCATTGCTGTTAAGCGACGTAATTGACTTCCTTGCCTGTCTGGATTTTTCAAGGTTAAAAAAATACTTAGTGCTTTTTTCACCTTCTTCAATAAAGTTTACTCTTGATCTTATTTGTGCACCCTTTGCTTTAATATCATATAAAAGTTGAATTTCATTTTCGAGACGTAGTATGTTGTGTTTTGTGTTGTTATCCGATTGTCCGTTCATTTCATTATCTTTTGCAAAGAGGTTAGATAATTCATGTTCTAGTACTGCAATTTGCTCTTTTCGCTGTTTTGTCTTTTGTTTAGCGTATTTTATCGAAGTTTCTTTGATATCTAATTTGGTAAGTTCCCATAAAGTTTTTGCTGATTCATGTTCATACTTTTGCTGATTATTTTTAATTAAGTTACCTATGGTATTTGTAAACAAGTCATCTTTTAGGTACATATTATTAAATTTCCAATATCCTGGTCCGCGTGTATTTTGCTTCGAAATTTTGATAGAAATAGCAAGATGATCTGTGTATTTAATGCATGCTGGTCTAATATCTACTTTATTAATAAGGGGCATTATATTACTTTCTATTAGCCAAAGATCGATTCTACTTCTTTCTTTTCGATTTTTCCTTTGCCAAGTGAACTGCAATTTCGATTTATTTTTCTCTCGCCAAGCATCTGAAAGGTCCTGTGTTTTTATGAAATTTATAAGTGATTTTACTGGTTTGCATGTTGTTTTTGATTTGCTTGTTTCGTTATATCTATCCACTGATTCTAGAGTGTCGTTCATATCGCCTCCTATTATTTTTATCCCTTGTGCGTTATTTTCAACTAGTTCATGAATGTTATTAAAATAAATGTTTCTGCTTACTTTATCATTGTACGCGTAAATATTTACAAGTGTGTATGTTGTGTCATCTAGCACGATATTTAATAGAATGTATCTTCCTATTGTATCTATATGAGAGTAGATAGTGTTATATGACAGTTGTTTATTTATAAATATTGAACAGCCTCTGCTAGAACTAGTACCAACTGAATGAAATATATCCCATTGATCAAATTCATACCTAATCAAAGTGAATATATCTATTGTAAAGTGTGTTTCTTGGAGAAAGAGTATATCAACTTTTTGTAATTTAACATATTCTCTTAATCTCAGACGTTTATCTTTACCTCGTAAACCTTGGGCATTTAATGAGAGGAAATGTATTTGACTAGACATTAAAGATTGTGAAAACGTAATACGAGGGCAACAGCCCAATATAGACATACAAAGGGGAAGAACCGCGTTCATTCCATAGCAATATATACATACTATAACAGTATCGCTTCACCACGAAGACCAGTAGTTTACATGATAAGCAGGTGTTTACCCGTAAATATGTACCCTGCTTAACCCAGACCTCTGGAACAGCATTTTCCAATACTGCACAATCAGTCAGTTTATTTACACCTGTAATTTTACATGATAAACAATTACCAAAAACTTGTACAGAGTTTAAACTGGTCCGTCAGTGCAGTTTCGTTCGATACTACACTGTCGGTCCAGCCCGAACGCCGATACATACATGTATATTTATATAATATATATCTTATTGTTTTACATGATAAACATGTACATTTATATAATATATGTCCTATTATTTTACATGATAAACATATAACAATCAACAGGTTTAAAATACTTGTACTTAGTTTAAACCGGTCTGCCCGTGCAGTTTCTTTCGATACTACACAGTCGGTCCGGATTGAACTTCGATACATACATATACAAATGGGCCGAGATGCATGCCTCGGTATATATCTTACTGCTTTACATGATACAAAGTTATCCATCCGTAGTTTTAAAGTGCATGTGCAGAGTTTAAACCGGTCCGCCAGTGCAGTTTCGTTCAATACTACACTGTCGGTCCGGTTCAAACTCCAATTAAAATTTAAAACATAAACAAATGGGTCGAGATGCATGTCTCGATATATATCTAATATATTGACTTCGTATGTCGTAATTCAGCATAACTGAAAAGTACTCGAACAACAGTGTTGACTCTGACGGGGCCAGACCTGATGTGGTCTGCACTCGTTGTATGTATAATATGTATAAATAAACACTACAATATTTACGAATTATATATCGCCATGCATACAGTGTAGACACAGATATGGCGGTAACAGTTGTTACTGTCCTATGTGGTTCTTCACTCATGACTGTATGTCATTCTGCTTTTTGCATTTACATGTTTCCGTTTTACTGCGTTTGCAGATAACAATAGATTCGATAATTTTGTCGAAAGCGCCTTTATGTTGCTTACGGTGTGTTTAAAAGACATCACATATTTAGAATAAAACATTTTTTGAAGTATAGAACCCGATCCACAACGCGTGGCAGATAAACAGCGTACATATTAGCGATAAGCTTAAAGCAAGTGACAGTACGATGTGTAGATCCAGATGATATCTCTCTGTTCGGAGTGATATAATCGGGGTTTTCACTGTTCTTTATATGTAAATAAATCAATAAGTGAGCTAGTTTTAGGTATGCAGATGATGCAAACATCATATCCTTCATAAATGAAAAGATTTTAAACTGTAGCGGTGTGCTATATACGATATCACCCAAGTGCGACTGTGTGTACACATCAGTCAGATTAGAGCACGTGCTGTTTTCTATAGAGCACATGAATCGATATTCGTCATATTTTTTCAATCGTTCTGTCTTCAAAAGACTACGTTGCGTACCTGTCCTAGGTAGTTTTATATACTTATCCTGTGTTATACTATGGATAACACATGATGACATAATAATGAAATCGTAATCAAAATCATAGTCCGTAAAGCTGTCCGTGTTCGAGTGTTTAATTAAGGGTGAAAACACTGTTTAATCGTCAGCGTCGCTATCACTGTCGTTGTCACTGTCACTGGTGCCATATCGAGATTTCTTAGAAATGTCATACAGGATCTCGGCTGGTGTAGGTGGTGAGCGTGTAACAGAGCTGGATCTTTGTTTGCCTGGAGTACGTTCGCTCTGCACAAATCGGTCCATGCTCGTCTGACCTTTGGTAGGTCCATTTTTCTTGATGTGTTTTGATTTTTTTTTCGACTTGTTAACGGGGCTAGAGATCAATGTGTCTGTTGGCGTGGTACTCGTGTCACCACGTGCGCCTTCGTCGGTAAACACATCCTTGGAGTTGCCGTCCGCTACCATCTTGCGACTGACTGGAAAGGGCGTTTGGACATCCTCAGTCTCATCAGCTATGGTGGTGTTTAAGGGACATGATCCCTTTTTGTGTCCTGGTAACTTGCACTGGACGCATGTCCAGTCATTCTCACAGCTATCAATGGTATGCCCGGATGCTAAACACTTTGAGCACTTAGGGTTAGCAGGCGTTTTGTTTTGGCCTCTGTGTATGACCTTGACCTTGAATTGTCCAATATACATGAATCTATTGAGAGGCTCTTTAAGGGAAAGTGTTTTCACGATCACTAGCCTGTCGCCTGTCTCACAATTTGTGAGTTTCCCATTTATTCGGAGCTTTTCTCTGGTACACGAAATCACATCAATGCCCTTGAGAACAAATGTTCTTGTTATCTGGCCATCATCGGCTGACAAAGGGATGTTCTGTACTCTTATGCGGGTAGTGTTTTCGGAGTCTAGTCTATAAGGGTTTGTCTGTAATATTGCCAAATGATGACCCCTTATGGTGACCCCCTCAGTTATAAGCATGGCTTTATCTTCAAGATTATCTATATAAATCCGCCATAGCCCATTAACACGCTGAAGACCCGTAATATGGCTTTGGTCTATGACGCGAGACAGGGTATTGAACATTTCCTCATGTTTCAAGAACTCAGTAAAGTGAGGTTTGCGTTTTCCAAATAGCGCTTCCTCCTTCAAGAAAACGATAGGGGCGCCATTTTGTTTGTGTTTGTCCACTGTACTTATAATGTCACTTACGTTTGTACTGTTTCTATCATCCATTTTCACAACACTATCCGACTATTTCACAGCCGCGTATTTTATACACTATCTAGTTCAACTTTGAACAATTAATATGTCTTTTTAACTGTATTGTAACATTGAATTTACAGAGACTTTCTGATCCTGCCGTAGCTCGTCTCAGTTATCTCCCATCCATTAATACCATCCATTTACTCAGAGCAAATTGATTCATACCTTGGATGTTTCAGCTTTGTAACAAAGCCTTCACCAACACACTGAGAAGAAGTTAGTGGACATCGCTCTACTTTGAATCGTCACTTTGAGGTATGTATGAATTTGCTCTGAGTAAATGGATTAAATTACTATTATGGAAATCCACAGCAAGAGAACAATCACTACATTGGTGTACTGTTTAAATTATGCATAACCTTTAGAACGCTATACATTTGTTGTCTGCAAACCGTGTCGTCTGCATTTATCACATATTACGATTTATTAACCCTTTCCCTTATAGAAGCGACTTTTAGCGCATTCATTTTATTCATCCGCCAAAGAAATAGTTCCATTTTTATACTGTAATGAATAAGTACTATAAGTAATATTTTCTATACACTAGCAGATAGTAACTTAAAGTAGGCTGAAAGTAAAGCAGAATGTGCCCTAGGGCACATTCTGCTTTACTTTCAGCCTGCTTTAATATGTCACATATCTTAACTACTAGAAACAGGCTATTGGTTAAAGGGTTAACAATTCCTGCCAACATAAATCATCAGGGTGTCTCACAGTTTGATCCTGAATACGACTCTGAGTTAGTCGGTGTCTCATCTTGATCTAAATTGATAGCAATATACATACTCAAAGGGCTCAGAAGTCCTGAACGGACGGATACAATCATTACACTGATGTCGCGCGGTATGCTTTACCATATTAAATTTGAACCCATGTGTACCAACGATCCACTCTATGGGACAGAGTCAAACAGTTTGCCGAAGTTCTTAAACCGCTTTTACTGCTCCAATATCGTCTGCTTAAAATTGTCGTTTGCTGTTTTTCTCAAAGTTACATATACATTGTAAGTGTACATATTGATAGAATGAATATAATGACGAGTGACAAAGTGCTTGAATCCAGACCAGACGCCGCGTTACGCGGCGTCTGATATAATTTCAATCTGTTTGCAAATGTATGCCAATTCTTAATTTTCCCTCTCTATAACGACTCCCTCCGAACAACACACACAATCTGCGTATCTCATTGAGTGTCGTTGTAGAGAGGGAGCACTGTATTAGGTCTGAGGTTGCGTTGACGCATTACTTGCCATGCATATCCACAAACATCAAACGAATCGGTTTGCTCCCCACAGAGATACACTCGATTTGTGTTACAGTGGAGAATCTGTTATTCTTTCCCAATAAACGCGTTTACGCTAAAACTATTATTTTCACTGCAAACAGTTTGGAGCCAGATCAGACGCCGGGTAACCCGGCGTCTGATCAGGCTCCAAACTGTTTGCCACCAAGATAAAGATTAATTATCAGAATTGTCAAAAAGTTGTACTTTTCTACGTTTTAGTGTTTTGCGTTTGCGTACGTTTGCGTTTAAACGGGAAAGAACAACAGATTCTCCACTGTAGCTCGTTCCTGCTGTTTTATCGTCTGCGTAGAAAACGTCATCTCCTTAATTCTTTGCATGCTTGGAAATTTTCTTGTCTGCAACAATTGTCGTCTGCTCATGTTCTAAAAATAATTTTAAAAATTTCTTCACAAAACAGGGTCAGAGTGTTAACAAGTTTGGACCCTAATGAGACGCCGCGTTACGAAAAGGTAATTACTGTGGCACATGTATCCGCCGACGCCGACAGCATGCAAATAGTTACATTTCCACATATTGTATTTAAGACATTTTGACCTATGAAGCGGTGCTTTGAAAGCAAAAAACAGTTTGCCCTTATGCGGCGTCTGATCTAAGTCTAGGAACCGTTTTTTAATCAACAGTCCAATGGTTAAATCCCTATTCAACCGATGATGATATATCGTACGTAAATAAGATAGATACCCACCAATGGTTTGAAATATTTTATTTACGACATTGAAGAAATCGCTAGAGGCTTGTTTAACGACATTGTACTACTCTTTTAAATCTTTGATAATAAACTGATAGGCATCGTACTAGGTGACCATAGAAGCCCCTTCACTGCCATGCTACATGTATTTTCAGCTTTAAACGAGTGCCGTCTGCTTTTATCAATCAAAATCATATTTTTGATTTGTTTACTTAATAGATATAACATTACGTGTCAAACAGATTGGATTCTGATCAGACGCTGCGTAATGCGGCGTCCGATCACAATACAAACTATTTGAAATTAACCATTGTAATCTGTATAAATCAGTGAATGGGTGGAGGGTTGAGTTTGATTGATATGGACCATAAATTCCTACGATACACCGATCGGCGGCTATGAAGGCAACATCCAGCAGGTTTGAGTTACGTTTATACATTTTCGATTATAACGTTCTAAGTAAAAATGCACGATTTTTTGTCTTTTGCCAACTGTTTTGCTTGGTTACTATAATTGGTCCCTTGATCCTACGGGCCTGTGTTATGATAGAGAGGGATCATTGTATAAGCTTTCGAGTATTTATATGGTGTTAGCACATGGCTTGGAGCTCTCGGCCAATCAGAGGCCTCAAAAACCTGTGAATATATCGTTTATTTTACAAAACCATGAAATAACAAACACATTGTTAATTTATTCCACGCTTCCGTCATCTCAAGGCAATTTGACGTCACAACCCTAGATCGAAGGGGAACTGCACTCGCTTGATGACGTCATATTATGTACAGTGAGACCTAAACTTTAAAGGTAATTAATAATGAATTGTGCTTACATATAGAGCTTCAATAAGCGTTATTTATGTTGGTGTTAAAGCATGCTTAATGTCTCAAACTGCACATTGACGTAACCTTTCAATTTAAGTAAAGTATTACAAATAAAATGACTTTTTCGTCTAAAACAAAAAGTAGAAACGAAGGGTCTTCTTGTTTTCCTCGAGCCCAAGCCAGTGCTAAACAGGTTAGACCATGGTTGCGCGCGAATAAACGCCCCCTCGAACTATATCGTTTATTCGCTTGCAACCATGGTCTAACCTATACTTATGGCAGTACATATATGTTTTTATGAAACAAAGTTTTGGTTTTCTAAAGGCAGTGCGTGTATGTTGCTATGAAACAATGTAATGTTGTTGATTTTGGCTTTTATGTTACTGAATGCCTTGCTTACAAGTTTGAAACACAATGTACTTGCAATCAAGTAACCCTTACATCGCTGTATCATGCAAATTACGACACTCGTATTAATATTTCTTATGTAAACCTACATTGAATCTTACTTTTTAACGATCTTGCAGACAGCAATTTTGAAGCAGAAGACAAAAAAGAATAAGGAGAGAAACACAATGAGCTATTTTGCTTTCGTTTCAATCCTGAACTTTGTTCTTTGTTTGTGTAATACATGTAAACTATTGAAATAAAATATGTTTAAACCAGGCAGACGACAATAAGGCGATGAAGGGGTAAGAACATCTAGATAAATTTGGCGCCGAAAGGATTGAAGCAGTTAACGTCGTAGGCAGGTGGAAATGAAAACAGTAAAACCTCTAAATGGTTGTTTAAAAAACAGGTGACAGCTTAAAGCAATGTAACAGTCAAGGAAATAGATCCTAAACGAGTTTAGATCTACTGGCACCTTGCTTTTAACAGTCGCCTATAGCAAACATCTCATGCTTAACATGATTTAGTGGCTGTAATACAGAGGCGTTACTACATACAGTGGATAATCTGTTATTCTTTACCGTTTAAACGCAAACGTACGCAAAGGCAAAACACTAAAACGTAGAAAAGTACAACTTTTTGACAATACTGATAAATCATCTTTATCTTGGTCGCAAACAGTTTGGAGCCTGATCAGACGCCGGGTTACCCGGCGTCTGATCTGGCTCCAAACTGTTTGCAGTGAAAATAATAGTTTTAGCGTAAACGCGTTTATTGGAAAGAATAACGTTTTCACCACTGTACCCTGTTCCCTTTCTTTAACGGCCCTCCGAACAACGACTCCCGCCGAACAACGACCCTTGCCGCTGTTCCCTAAACAGGACAATTATATCTAACGCTTTTACTGCTCCAATATCGTCTGCTTAAAATTGTCGTCTGTTGTTTTTCTCAAAGTTAAATATATGTCTACATTTTGATAGAATAAATATGTTGAAGAGTGACAAACAGCTTGAATCCAGATCAGACGCCGCGTTACGCGACGTCTTATCTGGATTCAAGCTGTTTGCAAATGTAAGCCAAGCACTCTCTATATAACGACTCTCTCCGAACAACCCACACACTCTATGTCTCCCACTGGGTGTCGCTGAAGAGAGGGAACGCTGTGTCTGCATAACAAGTAAAATAAATGTTACGTCAATCGTGAAATATACAGTTCCTTGGGGAATGGTGTATCTATCTATGCGTCTTCCCTTGGCTATAAACATCTCATGGTTCGTATTTTCTGAACAACAAAAGATAACATGCGACAAATGACTATCTGCGATAAACTAGAATTTTAAAGAGTTATATACATTACTAATTTAGGCCAACGCGCTGCATAGGACATTCATACTAATACATGTCAGGACTTTGAATTGTTGTTAATTGAATTTCGATATGCATACAAGAGGCATACAACATTTCATTTCCATACGTAGCTAACCCGTTTGTGCCCACGAACCCATATATTGGACATAGGCAAACAGGGTATAATCTGATCAGACGCCGCATTATGCGGCGTCTGATCAGGGTCTACACTGTTTGCGGATAGGACTTTCAATATAAAACAAAATGAAAATAATTTTTTTGATCAGGCATCCCTTTGATAAAAAATGGACTAATCCTATAGATAAACATGGAAGAATCCGCTGGGCGTAAATAGGTTAAAGCAAGATTGACAAGCGTTTTCAATGCAGACCCTGATAACAAGGTTCATGTAGGAGTTGTCTAACCTTTATCTATGCGGTATCTAAAGTGTAAATTTTGGCAATCTTGCTCGATTCGTTGAAAGAATATGTAGTGACTGTTTTTCATATAATCCCGTTTACTGTTTTCACCCGAGTACAATGGCTATTTGCAAATAGTTTGGATACTAACCGGGCGCAGCATCAACACCTATCTCTTTTTTTTGCTGGGTGAATCGTTTACTTATGTCTATACTTCTTACTTTTCAAGATTCTATATACTTTATGTTAACAGCTTTGAAAGTTAAAAACAAAAAATAAAGTATCCACAGTCACAACCTGCCATCACACTTAAAGCATGATGCAGTCGAGACTCGATACCTCGAACTTGAGTCATTTCGAACATATCCGTGTTTCAGGGTTGACTATGGCTATGCCACATTTTGACATACGGGCAAGTTCGACTTTAGCGAGATCGAATTACCGAACGTCAACACATGAAATATCAATAGAATCGAGTTCGAAGTTTTTGTACTTTATATGAAAAGGAGAAGAATTTATATAAGTTTACCCAAACTTGTTTTCTAATCCTTATATTTATATGTGAAATTGTATGTATTGTCAGTCATGACTGTATCTATTTCGAAATAAACTGTTTAAACTAACCGGGCGCAGCGTTACGCGGCGTCTGATCAAGATCGAAACTGTTTGACACTTACCTGTGGCATTGTTTGGATCTAGATGAGACGCATAACATTTAACATCAAACGCGTTATACCGTTAGATAATACACATTCGATAAATACTTAATGGGTTTGTCCGATGGCTCTCATATGAAAATATTTATTTAGTAGAAGTTCTAACGAAAACGTACTGAAAGAGAATGAAAACCATTATCGTCAATAAAACTAATATGTTTACAGTACATATATTGAAGTGCGTCCAAAGTCAATACGGAAGTACCTCCCTATATCATATAGCAAAAGCGTGACCAGTTTTTAACCCTTTCGGCGCCTAATAAATCGTGAGGTTAATTTTTACCCCATCACCATTATTTTGTCGTCTGCTTCAATATTGTTGTCTGTACGATCATTTCAAAGTAAGATTAAAGGTATTATGACTTCGGAAATACTGAAAGGAATGTCACACGGCTTGGATCCTGACCAGACGCCGCGTTACGCGGCGTCCGATCTGGATCAAAACTGTTTGCAAAGTTGAATTTATGCGACACCGGCGGGGAAAGAAACCGTTTTTACCCAACACCATTTTCTGTTTTACAGTTTTCATTTGCACCATTAGCGAGTTTTAATTATAGTTTTTTATATTTTTGAATCGTTAAGACTAGTGTCTAACAGTAAAGCTCCTGATCAGAACCCGTATAATGCGTCTGCCGATTCTGATACTACAGGAACCTACTGGTCAGGGTATTCACTGTTTGTCATTCTGCAATGCATTGTAGAAAGTACAGTGGAGAATATGTTATTCTTTCCCGTTTAAACGCAAACGTACGCAAACGCAAACTACTAAAACGTAGAAAAGTAAAACTTTTTGATAATTCTGATAATGCATCGTTATCTTGGTTGAAAACAGTTTGGAGCCTGATCAGACGCCGGGTTACCCGGCGTCTGATCTGGCTCCAAACTGTTTGCAGTGAAAAAAATAGTTTTAGCCTAAACGCGTTTATTGGGAAACAATAACGTTTTCTCCACTGTACCATAAACACAGTGTTCCCTCTCTACAACTACCACTGGGAGACAAAATATGTGCGTGTTGTTCGGAGGGAATTGTTATAGGGAGGAATCTTAGATTATTTTTGCAAACAGCTTGAATCCAGATCAGACGTCGTGTAAAAGAGTTAGAAATAATTGTCATGTTTGGGGACCAGTGGCAAGCGTTGATGTAAGGAGGGAATCGTTGTTCAGAATATTGTTTAATGGAGGAGACACTGTAGTCATCAATGGACGGATCAAAGGTAACAGGAGAGATTGAGTTTAATGTCGAACTGTAAATATCATTCGGAGCCACAGGGTTAGTGTCCATTATTGGAATAACCGGTGATTAGAATTTGGTTTTAACAGTCTTGTCTCGATAACATGAGCTCGTGTTATTTGAATTTATCATAAGTTTTTAACTAAAAACGTTGCTAAGCTGACTAATGAGAGATTGAGTTATTAAATTTTACGAACAGAATTTCGTATTATTTTAGAAAAACGAGTTCGATGTGTGTAGATTAAACTGTCTATGGAAATAGTGAATATTAAAGCATAAATCAAAAATCAATGCAAATTGTGGCGACTGTGACAACGAATTATGACTTAAAAGATTATACAGGGGAGAATCTGTTATTCTTTCCCGTTTAAACGCAAACGTACGCAAACGCAAAACACTAAAACGTAGAAAAGAACAACTTGTGGACAATTCTGATATTTCATGTTTATCTTTGTGGCAAACAGTTTGGAGCCTGATCAGACGCCGGGTTACCCGGCGTCTGATCTGGCTCCAAACTGTTTGCACTGCAAATAATAGTTTTAGCGTAAACGCGTTTATTGGGAAAGAATAACAGATTCTCCACTGTGTCTGTTTGCAGGACAGTGCTCTCTCTCTACAGCAACACCCTAATGGGAGATGACGATTATGTACGTTGTTTGTTGGGAGTTGTTATAGGGAGATGAAATTAAGACTTGAAGTACATTTTGCAAACAGCTTGAATCACGCGTCACGCGGCGTCTGATCTGGATTAAACTGTATGTCACTCATCACATTTCATCTGATAAATTGTCCACTAATATGTAACTTTGAGAAAAAAAGCAAACGACAATTTTTAGATGACGTCATTGCAGCAGTGAAAGGGTAAGCAATTATTAGCACATGACTTGGAGCTCTCGGCCAATCAGATGCCTTAAAAACCTGTGAATATATCGTTTATTTCAACAAACCATGGAATAACTAACAAACTGTTCACTTATTCCACGCTTCCGTCATCTCAAGGCAATTTGACGTCACAATTCTAAAAACAGCTGAAGTCAGAGGTGAACTGCACACGCTTCATGACGTTATATTATGTACAGTGAGACCTAGACTTTAAAGAAAATTACTAATTTATTGTGCTTAAATATAGAGCTTCAATAAGCGTTATTTATGTTGGTGTTAAAGCATACTTAATGTCTCAAACTTATCATTTGAAATAACCTTTCAATTTTAGTAAAATATTACAAACAAAATGACTTTTTCGTCTAAAACAGAAATCAGAAACGAATGGTTTTCTTGTTTTCCTCGAGCCCAAGCCAGTGCTAAATAGGTTAGACCATGGTTGCGCGCGAATAAACGCCCCCTCGAACTATATCGTTTATTCGCTTGCAACCATGGTCTAACCTATACTTATATTGTTTGTGTAACAGCAACACTTGTTGTTGTAAGGATTGCATTGTTGTTGGGAGGGCCGTTGTAGGGAAGAAGCACTGTACTATATTAATCTAGGGGCGGGATAGCCTTTCAATAGAGGCAATCACATGGAACGGACATATAAAATAGCATCTTCCACCTCATTATTCACTGTCACAGTCTCTGCAATTTTTCTATTTGTTTTCAATAGTCGTTTATACGTATTTTTCTAAAACAATGAAATATTATGCTAAGTATTTGAAGTTTTATATAACATATTTTGAAAATGTCCAAGTCTAATACATCCAATATTTGTATAAACATTTAGTAGAATACAGTTTCTTCGGTCGTGTTTTGATAACATGATCTCGCGTCACTCGAGCGTTCCCCTATTTCGAGCTTAAAACGTGGCATAAACGACTGACGCGAGCTCGATTTATCTAAGTGTTGAGTTAAATGAGTTCGATGTATCAAGAATTAGACGGTGCCAAATAATTGGGAAAATTTTACCCTTTCACATCCTTTTGTCGTCTGCTTCAGCAGTTTTGTCTGCAAGTACGTTTTAAAGTAAGATTTAAGGTTGTATGACTTAAGAATTATCGATATGCGTATCAAAACGTTTGGCTTCTGATCTGGATCCAAACTTTTTGCCAAGTCGACTTTATATGACTACGACACCGAAAGAGGTTAATGAATATTCTATAAGTTATTGATCTGTCTGTGAATTGATATAAAACAATTCTTACAACAGCGATAGTCACTGAGGACAAGCATGATGCCAACGTTCCATGTCAACCTCTTGGCAATGCCCGTTTTGATGGTAATGGGTATATCTACCATTAAAGATTTTGACTTTCATTCTGAGTTGGTATGTGCGGAAAGTTACGGAACAATGTTGGAACAACATGGAAATGTCCGTAGTTTAATAGTTTGTGCGACATTATGCTCAAATACCCAAGACTGTAAGTCCGGCTTGTACAACAATGGAACAAAGAGCTGCAAACTGAACAGTGAATCATGGCTCACTTATCGAACACATGGCTGTTCACTTGAGGACAGATATTTTGAACGGGTGAGTTTAACCTTTTCCATAACCAAAAAATGCAATTCATTTATAGCAGTCTGTGCTGAACCCATTTATTCAATACATACAGTGGAGAAAACGTTATTCTTTCCCAATAAACGCGTTTACGTAAAACTATTATTTTCACTGCAAACAGTTTGGAGCCAGATCAGACTTTTTGACAATTCTGATAATTCATCTTTATCTTGGTGGCAAACAGTTTGGAGCCTGATCAGACGCCGGGTAACCCGGCGTCTGATCAGGCTCCAAACTGTTTGCCACCAAGATAAAGATGAATTATCAGAATTGTCAAAAAATTGTACTTTTCTACGTTTTAGTGTTTTGCGTTTGCGTGCGTTTGCGTACGTTTGCGTTTAAACGGGAAATAATAACAGATTCTCCACTGTACGAGGCGTCTTTTCATTAATTCCTACTCAGAAGAAAAATATTCTACTTATACAGTCATGAATATGTACTGTAAGAAATATTTGTTTTATATTCCACTGTAAATATTCTAAAATCTGGCGGAATGTAATGTTACTTTCAACCTGCTTTAAATGGTCATCTATCTTAAATACAAGAAACAGTCTATAGGGTAATTGGTACAAGCAGAATGATACAAATGTGTCATCTGTACAGTGTACACCATCAAATGCTAATGGCATAACACTTACACATTGTAACATAATGATACCTACACTATTGTGAAATGTATGCCAACATTTAATGCATGGATAAAGTTAAACGTGGTACATTGATAACTAGTCGATGGGGTCGAACTAATACAAGACCGGAATGAGCAATCAAAATAAATCTTTACAAACAGGAACAAATAGAATCGATGAGTGTCTAAGGTCTGTGAGCACCGACAACAAACTTACATTTCGACTGCAAAACTGAAATTCCCTTGAACAAGTTTACAATTTACTTAATAACCTATTTATGAGTTAACCCCGTCACTGCCTGTTACCGAGTACACTAGTAGTTTGAAAACAGTTTGAATCCTGATCAGACGCGGCGTCTAATCAGAATACAAACTGTTTTACACTCATTTCAATATTTCAAAAGTCAAAATAACTTAATATTTAATTTTAGAAATAAAAGCAGACGACAATTGTTTAAAACTGATGACGTCATGGGAGTGAAGGGGTTAATATTTCTTTGTAGTTACCATACTGTTCAACGCTGAACAGCTGTACAGTTCCATATAAGGGAATTCGCTTATGTGAAGGCGGGGGGCCAGGGGTTTGTGATACGTCGCAGGGGCGGATCGAGATCCTAAACCTGGGTTCGTGGCACACGATATGTGATGACTTCTGGGGAGATGAAACTCGTCCAGTTCATGAACGATTCGCCGAGTCCAACTCAAATGTCATGTGTCGCATGCTTAGTTACACGTAAGTCACGCTGCATCTTTTGCTTGCTATATACGAATTTCGAATGACCGTTGCAAACAGTCAAGTTTTTAGTCGGATTTGTCGGCAAGTATAGTCCGGACATATTGACCTGACGTTGGTGAACTCTATTAACATAATTTCGCACTTCGTTGCATTTCTAAATATAGCTTCGGAACATATTTTCTACGAGAACGTACATCGAGACCGAGGAAGTATAGCATTACCTGGTTCCACAAATATCGACAAGTATTTAGCTCAAGTGGTAAAGAAGACGACTGTATTATTTATATTCGTACAGACAGTGGTTCGAATCATGCAACACTCTTTATATTTTTTACTCTTATATACTGTTTCTTTTAAGTATTCATAAACCATTTATTTCTATTTGAACATGTTTGTTTTTAATTTTTCTAAACTCTTATATCATAGCGCCTATATGGTGTGTAAAATAAAATGTATAACATAAAAAATATCTTTCTCAATCGTGATTCGAACCCGGAACATCACCGTTACAAATCCTTCGCATTATCGACACTCCTACGACAGATGAGATACGTCAAAGGTTTGTTGATTAGGTAGAATTATATAGTGAACTGACGGCAGTCACCGGTGAACGCAACGATGATCTTACGTGAATGTACGTGAATCACCCTCTAAAATGCAAATTTATGCTTTTTAGTAGAAACGATCTCGGGAATAGTATTTTATCAACAATCAACACTTTCAACTTTTTCAACTTGCTCAAAGTGAGATTTTAATCCACTTAATATCAAAATTGTAACAAGTTTTAAATAATTAATCGAACTTTCCCGACAGTATACGGATCGCTGGTGATTATTGATTTATACTGCGTCATCTCACTTTAATTCATTCTTGCATAAAGTTCAACGTCAGGTGAATATATTTTCGGACTATAACTCACCGACTAATCTGACATCACATTGTTTCCCAATGATGCTATTTTCAAATGAATACACTTCTTATCTCGGAATTGTTGCTGATGAAACATTTTATAGCCGACAGAATTACATACCGTATTAACACTTCAAAAACTACAGCCCTCTGTAGAAATTACTGATTACATATGCAAACAGTGTATACTCTGATCAGAGGGCTCCTATAAGAGCCCTCTGATCAGGGTCTGCACTGTTTGATATTTTCATTAGTTTATGTTGTGATACATTGATTGAACTTTATTGAAAAATACATGTATATCCATTTGAAATTTGAACAGTGAATTAAATGGAACTGAGAAAGTTGTTGAGAAAGGTGTTTCATTTCATAACGAATACAATGTACCGGTATAAGCCAGTCGTTAAAACTTTAGACTCAAAGGCCAATGTATCCCGTTAATATTCTATTTACTTAGTAGAACTGTCACAAAACGTAATTATTCATTACAGTTTATACTGTTTCAGCACATAGTGGTAAATGTAAGAGTTTTATAGACAGACAGAATTGTGTATTATCAATGCATCATTCATTTGTACATAAACATGTCATTAAGAATTATATGTCATTTTGTATTGATACCCGGCCGCTTTCGACACTGTAAATCAAATAAGATACTTTCGTTAAAACATAATGGCTTATATACATATGCCACATTCATGAAAAGAAGAAATAAGCTAAAACATTTACTTACAATTTAAGAGCATGCGGATATAGCAGCAATATAAACAGAATTTAGATTTTAAAAAATATATTTAAGGTCAAGGTGAGCAAATTTATTGTTTTATTTTATTGTTTAAGTTTCACGGCACTGCGATACAATTATGGTTATAAAGCGCCGGTGTGCATGCCTATATGTAAATTAGAGAAAAAATGCATAAGTTCAGCGTTCCCTCTCTACAACGACATCCAAAGGGAGACAGAGAGTGTGTGTGTTGTTCAGAGGAAGTCATTAAAGGGGGTAAATGGGTTAACGAGGCGTCTGATCTGGATTCAAGCTGTTTTACACTCGTAATTAAGTTTTACTTCTATCAAAATGTCCAATATATATAACTTTGAGAAAAACAGCATGCGCAATTTAAGCAGATATTACAGCAGTAAAAGCGTACGGCCTTATTGTCCTGTTTAGGGGACTGAGGCAAGGGTCTTTGAAAGGAGGATGTCGTTTTCGGGAGGGCCGTTGTAGGGTGGGACCACTGTATCACTTTTTGGTGGAGTCCGTCTACTCTGCAAGTTATACCTGCCATACTCCCATAGGGATTGATTTTATAGTATTGTACTCAAATTGTAACGATTACCGGTGTCTGACCTATTAAACTATCTGAGACACACGTATGAATCAAAACGCATACAGTGGAGAAAACGTTATTCTTTCCCAATAAACGCGTTTACGCTAAAACTATTATTTTCACTGCAAACAGTTTGGAGCCAGATCAGACGTCGGGTAACCCGGCGTCTGATCAGGCTCAAAACTGTTTGCCACCAAGATAACGATGCATTATCAGAATTGTCAAAAAGTTTTACTTTTCTCGTTTTAGTGCTTTGCGTTTGCGTACGTTTGCGTTTAAACGGGAAAGAATAACATATTCTCCACTGTAACAATGATCAAGTACATATTTTAAAACGGCATCTATAAAGTTATAGTCAATATTGTATGGGATAGCTACAATTTCCTCACATGGGGTAACTGTTAGGATCTACGTTTACCTCGAATGGAGAACTTAGTTTCAGGGGTTGTGTGGAAGAGGCAGTGGCACGTATAGGGTTTAAAATATGTTCGGATATGCATGCGTCTGTAGTTAAATGTTTTCGGATATGGGTGCACCTATAAAGTCACCTTTGACTTAAATGGTATAACATTAAACCGTGTTGGTCATTTTGACATATACAATGTACATAGATGGTTAATTACCATCCGTACCACAGGACTTACACCAGACAACGTCCCTCCTAATACCTATTCCCTCCTTACAACAATAAATGTGACTGTTCCCAATATAAGATATTCATGTCTTACACGTTTACTGCTGTTTTATAGTCCTATAGCTTAATATTGTCGTCTGCTTTTTTGTCACAATTTTACATATAAGTGGACTTTTTGACAATATAAATATAAAGACGAGTGAAAAACAGCTTGAATAATGATCGGACGCCGCGTTACGCGGTGTCTGATCTGGATTTAAGCTGTTAGAAAATGTAAGTCAAGTCTTAATGTCCCCTTTCTATAACAACTCTATCCGAGCAACACGCACAATCTTTGAATCCCACTGGGATAAACCATATTACAAAGGTGTTAACCTTATTCTGTTCTAACAAACACGTTTATGCTGAACAAAACTGTTCGTTGCAAACAATTTTGAGCCACGCGCGACACCGAGTAAAGTGAAGTTTGAATAGTTTATAATCGGTTTGCCACACAGATAGAAGTAAATCGTCAGAAAATGTAAGATAGATGCTACAGTGGAGAATCTGTTATTCTTTCCCGTTTAAACGCAAACGTACGCAAACGCAAAGCACTAAAACGTAGAAAAGAACAACTTTTAGACAAGTCTGATAATTCATGTTTATCTTGGTGGCAAACAGTTTGGAGCCTGATCAGACGCCGGGTTACCCGGCGTCTGATCTGGTTCCAAACTGTTTGTATTGTAAATAATAGTTTTAGCGTAAACGCGTTTATTGGGAAAGAATAACAGATTCTCCACTGAAATTATGGCGTTCAGTTTCGTTTTGTTACAACGCCTTCTCCATTGTACACATGCCTAGATTTAAAAGCATTTCAAAAAGCGGCGCACAGATTACATTTAATCAGGTATACTTTTTCCTTACAATTGAATTGTGAATTGCCAATAGTTTCTTATTCATTCCAGGAGTGGCACGTCCAAGCCGAATGCTTACTTTGGTTACGGGACTGTTCCCATCGGGTTGGACAGTGTGCGTTGTCATGGAAACGAATCCTCTCTGTATGAGTGTCCTGCCGATGCTTGGGGTGACCACAACTGTGGCCACGATGAGGACGTCGGTGTATCTTGCTCATGAATTACAATACAGTAGAACCTCTCTATTACGACCACTAAAACGAAGGCTAAAAGTCTGTATAAAAGACAGGTGACAGCTTGAAGCAATATGAAAGTGAAGCAGAAAGCTCCTGTAGGAGCTTTCTGTTTCACTTTCACATTGCTTTAAGCAGGCACCTGTCTTACACGACTTATATTGGACACGAGTTAGTGGTCGTAATAGAGAGGTTCTACTGTATATAGTGCTCCCTCTCTAAAACAACACCATATGGGACACAAAGATTGCACGTGTTGTTCATAGGGAGTTGTTATAGGGAGGGAAAATTAAGAATTGGCTAACATTTTGCAAATGTCGTCTGCTTTAATTCGTCTGCTGTTTTTCTCAAAGTTACATATGGACATTTTGACAGAAAAAAACTTAATGACGAGTGATAAACAGCTTGAATCCATATCAGCCGCGGCGTCTGATCCAGATTTAAACTGTTTGCAAATGTAATCGAGTTTCCCTCCCTATAACGATTCCCTCCGAACAACGCACACAATAGTTGTCCCCCATTTGGTGTCGTTGTAGACAGGGATCGCTGTATCTTTTACTCTTATTTTGTTTTCGCAAGATCGTGTGAGTTTGTGATATGGTGTTGTATTTTATTTTGTGTAAAATGTTTTCGTATATTTATACTATGATTATATATAAGATTGTTGAGTCTACTAGGAATTCTATTGTACTAGTTCACAACCATTATATGAGTATTAAACAGTGTTGGGTACAGGTGTGTTTTAATGAATTATATTGGATTTTACTGTCCGATTGGTATAAGTTCGTGATCAACTGTGTTAAATAACCACCTCATTTTACATCCTTAATTAGAAACGCACGGAAAGAAAAATAAAATTATTAATTTGCTTTCTTCTCCATACAGGACGAACGGTTTTTTGTTTGTTTTTTGGTGTTTTTTTGGTTTTTTGGTTTTTTTGTTGTTTTTTTGTGGTTTTTTTGTGGTTTTTTATCAGAACCCCTTCATTGGCTTATTATTGTCTGTAACAGTCACGTTTTCCGTTCTATTATTTCAAAGTAAGATTTTAGGAAGTATGACTAAAACATATCAATACGAGTGCCAAAACGTATGACTACTAATTCGGAAACCGCGTTAACCGACGTTTTATCTGGATCCTAACCTCCTGTAGAGTCGACTTTAGCAGCGAATAACGATGGAACGATACCAAACACTAGTGATTCAATGCTGAGGGGATGATAAAACACTGAGTTAATATTTAGTTTTTGAAGAGAATACATTACAAGGAAGACTGTCAAAAGTTTCAAAATCAACAGAGCTACAGTAACCGAAGGGAGCTTCTCTCACATATTTTTTTTAATTTTAATCATAGTTTAAGTTACAAGCAGCCATGTGTTTCTGTCACGTCACACATTTAAAACAGAAATATATCCATTTTAATTCAAAACATATTGGTTGTGCAATACGATAAAAATTAAACAAAACAACGACTGCCAATAGTCACAAGTTTTCGCGTGACTTTTTAAAGTCGTGCATTGTTTTTTAAACAGTTTCTGTAACATTGTTTGCACTGTACATAAGTGTTTAACTCTTTTCTCCCTAAAACTTTAAATGGACAATTCCAGTTTCCATTTAAGTCTAGTCCATTTCTGACTTTTAATGGTTGTTTTTGTAAATGTTTGGCATTATAACAAACAGTGAAGACCCTGATCAGAGGGCTCCTAGGAGCCCTCTGATCTGGGTCTTCACTGTTTGCATAGGACAAGTGTACTATTCACGTGTACATTGTTTACAAAGGACGCCAATATGCGGGACTAGGGTCCAAAGGGGTTAAGCACATGCAGAGGTAGAGCTAAACCTAAGTGAACATGATAAGAGTAAATAGCTGTGCTCCAGTCGAATTAGAGAAATTATCTCGATTCAAACTTTTGACAGATTTGGTGAAGATCCATTTTTTTTACCTCTACAACAATTACATTACTGAATTGATAATGAATTGACAATATTGCTGCTCGGAGTATAGGCTGGGTCGGTTCAGGCTGATAGCCAGCCTTTAATGCAATTTAGTCGGGCGTCGCAAACAGTTTAATACTGGTGAGTAGACTCTTAACTTACCATGTACGTGCCTGAATTAATTTTATTTCAATGGATGTAATCAGTCATGATCATTCTGAGCTACACTATCCCTATGAATTAACAGAGTATACCTTGGTCTGTTAGGTCCAACTAGAAGCTGCCTGATCTGGGACTTCTGTTTCTAAAATCGAATATAGAGTTTTTATCAAGTAAATACCGTTCGCTTTTACTTTTATTGGTGTAACAAAATAGTGAGAATTATTGGCTATAATCGTTATAGATGCACACAGAGCAGACATTGATCAGAAATCTTCCATGCTGGCAAAGGCGTGGGTAGAAGGTGTCAATCAAATCTATTGTAAATCTGAATCCAATATGTAGTATTTATCTTACGTCATTATTCTCCATTTCTTTTCCGTTTGAAAACATTAATCAAAATTTGAAAAAGTAAGTATTTACTCTTGATCCATGCTGCTTTAAATGAAGCTGAAAACTGATAAAGATTAGCAAACCATGTGTCTGGCCTTCTTGCCAACAATCGAGAGGAAGGCGGGGAATACGTGCCAAACTATTATCTATGCCGCAGTGTAAATCGAAATGGCTAATAGTATCAACCCTTTCACTGCCATGACGTCATATGCTAATATTTACATTCAACCTGTAAAGTCTTTATGTAATCCTATTAAAAATTTGCGGTACATCCGCCGATGAACCTACACTTCGGAACTTGTTTTAGCCAGTTCGGATTTCGCCCGTGCTATTCGTGGACTTCTTCAAATAGACTACATCGGGCACTTCACACTAAGCTCCCATTGGTCGACGGTCATATGACACTAGCAGAGTGACCGTGGTCCATATGTCGTTGCCATCGCGTTACTATGTGTGTAAATGGGTTAAGAAAACAACCGCGACCTGTATTTTTAGAATGTGCTTTGGCAATAGATATTCAAGTTGCACTGTTATTTGTTTGCCTTGTAAGTCTTTTCCATTCACAGAGAGAAAGTTTACTGGAAAAAATCCTGAATTTTTAATACAGTTAGAGTACATGTAGTTGGGACTACTTTCTCACCATAATTAGAAACTGGAATGGCTATTACATCGACATTCCATCTATCAAACCTCTTTGACCGGTATATGATAAATTCTTATACAGAAAAACAAATCTGGCCAACAAACACATTATATTGACAAGACAGAAAATATAAACATAAATATAAGGAATAAATAACATCTCTTTGCCGCTCATGACGGTATGACTACATTAGCTTCGGGGGGTAAATTTAACGTAAACGCCCTTCGGGCGTTTACGTAATTTACCCCCTGCGAAGCTAATGTAGTCATACCGTCATGAACGTCAAAAATATGTTGTTTATTCCTATACGAAACTCAATCACTTTCATTCTTCAAATCGAAATTTTATGTAAAACAACTAAAGTGATATCGAAAACAGTGTCAAACAGTTTTTCTCATGACAAAACACCGCTAAACAAGGCGTATGGTCATGTGAAAAACAATTGTACAGGGCTATTTACGATGAATGGAAACACAGAAACAGACGTTATTGATGAGTTCAGTAAAGAAAACGATGGCCGTAGATGGCCATCGATTGCCAGTTGGCTACCGGTCTGAAATACGATGGGGAAAGCATAATTCTTTCGTTCAAACGCAAACGCATTGCAATGAAATATAGAAAATGAAAACATTTTGACAATTCAGACTACCAGTTTTAATCTGAGTGGCAAACAGTTTGGATTCTGATCAGACGCCGGGTTACCCGGCGTCTGATATGGCTCCGAATCGTTTGCAATGAAAATAATAGGTAAACGTAACCGGGGTTATTTTGAAAGAAAATATTTTCTCTACTGTACTCTGCACGCTGCACACGGGGCACAAACTACTCACCTCAACAGCATACAATGGTAACTGAACACGCTACATACTCGTAACCATGTTACTTTGCATGATTTGTTTTTATTCTTAGCTACGCACTTTTCTAAAAGGTGTGTTATATAACGATTGTTGCCATATTCAAACAAAATGATTCAATATATAAATATTACATGTCAGGCAGTATTGTTGTATTTTATTAACCTGTTAAAATCAAATAAGTATACGCTGGCTGATTACGTTATATATAGCGTCGGTTGATATCGATTGTTTTCACTACGGATAACGGGTAGATCAGGGATGAAACACGAAGCTCATATGTAGAATAAGATTTTGATACTTTGATACATATATGTCATCGTGGTCGAGACAGTACATTAGTGTTTTGCTAAGTATGACCACTTGTTCAATACCCAGCGGAAGCTTTTTTATTATTTATTTTTATCATTTGGTGTATACGAGTCTGCAAGAAAGAGAAAAATAATGGATTAAAAAACCCTTTAGATCTGATTTATGTAGAATATTTTTATATAGGGTAACCTTAACATAAATGTATACTCGTCATTCACAAAGAGTGTTCCTATACACCTGTCCCATAGAAACAGTGATACCGCGATCAGAGAAGGAGCCCTTTGATCAGGGATGCACTGTTTGCATTTTTTCTCTTGTCATACATTGACTAGAATTAATTGCAAACTGGAATAGTCCATGAAAGTTTCAGTTATAAATTAATAAAGGCATTTGTTATTTAGCAGTGAGAGACCACATCGGGTGACAATTTACATACATTTAAAATTTTCAATAGTTTACAAAGTGTAACGCTCAGGTTATCTATGGCACATTTTGTATTATAGATTTCTATGTTGAACACTTCAAGTTAACTAATTGTTTTTAAATATAAAATATAAAAATAATTGTAAAAAACAAACACTGACGGGGATCGAACCCGAAACCTTATATATTTTACAAGTACCCTTACACGCTACCAATTACTCTGACTCGTTTATTGATTCGAATTAGACACAAAATGCACACTGTTCTTAAACTCCTATCCGTGAATCAAAACGGAAAGTACCGACTTTGTACCGAAGCCATATATATCCTTTCAGTGACGTAGGAATATTCAAATTTTGACAGGTAAAAAGAAACTAACAATAACCTTGTCAAAGACCAAGCATGTGAATTTTATTTTAATTTACCGACATTTGGTCTTTAACCAGGAAAGCTGGTTGGAATCATGAATGTTACTAGATCCGCATGCGATTCATCATGAAATTCACTGTTTTGAAAATATTTGAAATTGAAGGAATCATACAATAAACATTGTAATTGAAACTAAGGTATAATAATTAAATCTATTTCAAAAGAAAACAAACATGGTAATTTGGCCCTGCAGTATTTATCCATGCCTATGGTAGTATCTTCTTAAATAGAAACGAAATAAAAACAGAACAGGCAGGTTCTATTTGAAAATGTCGAAGCACTTTGAGTGAATATTTATCAATATGGTACTATTTTGTAAGTCTTGTTAAGGGAGATATTCAAGTATTCAAGGTGAGCTATTGTGATACCGCCCTTCCCAGCGTCTGTCGTCCGTTTGTTTGTCTGTTCGTCCGTCTGTCAACAATTGCAAACGACTTCTTCTCTGAAAACAAATAGCCCTAGTGTAACCAAAACTCATCAGAAGCATCAGTTGGGTTGGGAAATGAAAATTTGTAAAATATTTGAGAGTAGGGTAATTTGTCTGGTTGCCATGGCAACCGTGCACAATATCTAGAAAAATCTTCTTCTCCGAAACTGGTACGTGAATGAGACAACTTCAAAATAACATCCTAATTTGACCCACTTTTCCCAAATGATCGTACTGCATAATATGTACACCAAAATACGATATTTGTTTTTGATGTTTTCATTTATCTCTCTTTAGCTCTTCAAAATTACAATGCAAGAAGAATGTTAGATCCTTTGAAAGTTTCGCTTCAAGGTTTCATACATCCTTAACACATTTATGCCAACGATCCTATATATTGGAACAGTGTAGACTCTGATCAGACGCCGCATTATGAGTCTATTATGATCAGAGTCTACAATGTTTGCTGATAGGAATTTCAATATAAAAAAACGAAAATTTTGACCAGGCATCCCTTTGATAAAAAATGGACTAATCCAATATATAAATATGGAAGAATCCACTGGGCGCAAATGGGTTAAGGGGTAGGTAACAACCAACGTACATAATCAACCTGACACTCCACATTCATAGTCTCCGCCATTCGCATTTGTTTTGTGGAAATTATATTTTATAAGGCAAATGACTAGATGTACACGTGTTTCTATCGCTAGTTGTATGTACAGTAAAACCACTGTATTACGACAACTACATTGTTTGGATTACTACGTGTTTAACCCTTTACCTCATAGCCTGTTTACAGTTTTGAATACAGGTGACCACTTAAAGCAGACTGAAAGTAAAGCAGAATGTGCTTAAAGGCACATTCTGCTTTATTTTCAGCCTGCCTTAAGCTAAAATATGCTAGGCTATATAAAATATTTGTAATGGTAATTGTTCATGAGGGTATAAACTGGAAATATTTTCTTCAGCGGAGGAATAAATTAAATACGCTAAAAGTCGCTTCTATGGAGGAAAGGGTTAAGCAGGTGAATACTTTTGGCAAAATCACGGAGAGTCAAACAGAAAGGTTCTTTACGAGCTTTCTGTTTGAATGTCACCTTGCTCTAAGCTGTCCTCTGTATTTTATACAACCAATTAGCCTTATTTTGTGTTGTACAGTACTCCCTCTCTACAACAAAATCCAAGGGGGAGACAACGATAGTGTGCGTTGTTCGGGATGAGTTGTTTTAGGGAGGGAAATTGTGTTACATTTGCAAACATCTTGAATCCAGATCAGACGCCGCGTAACGCGGCGTCTGATCTGAATTCTAGCTGTTTGTCACTCGTCATTATGTTGGGTTTTTTTCTGTCAAAATGTCCAAATTTGTGACTTTGAGAAAAACAGCATACGACAGTTTTAAGTAGACGATATTGCAGCCTTGAAAAGTCTGGACATTCTTGTTTTATTTGAGGAAAAGCGACAAGCGTCGTTTTGAGGAAGGAAGCGTTGTTCATGAATATTAAATAGGTTATTGATAGATTATCGATCAGTTTGTGAATTTATATAAACATTTCTGGCCATAGCGAGAGTCGCTGAGGACTAACATGCTGCTAACGTTCCTTGTAAACGCCTTCTTGGTGTCCTCTGTTTCGATCGTAATAGCTGTTTCTAATATTAGAGAGTTTGGATTTGAATTTATTCCGGTATGTGCGGGAAATTACGGAACCGTGTTTGAACAACATGGAAGTATTCGAAGTTCCATCGGGTGCGCGACAGTATGCTCAAATAGTCCATATTGTGCGTCCAGTTTGTACGATCTAGGAACAAAGAGCTGCTCACTAAACATGGAAGAATGGCTCAACTACCAAACAACGGGCTGTTCACTTGCAATGGAGTATTTTGAACGGGTAAGTTTAAAGGAAGGAAAAAAAATGATTAACCCTTTCACCGCCAGAATCGCCTAAAGTCGAATTTGCAAACAGTTTTGGTCCTGATCAGACGCCGCGTTACGCGGCGTCTGATCAGGATCGAAACTGTTTGACACCCGATTCGATATTTCTTATGTCATACTCTCTTAATTCTAAATTTGAAATGATATTACAGACAATAATATTGAAGCAGACGACACAATAACGGTGTAGGAGTAAAAAACTCAAAAAACAAATTGGCGGTGAAAGTGTTAACGTAAGATAGTTAACATATCGCCTGACTATTTGTCAACTCTCTGCATGGTGCATGCAAAATTTGATAACTATTGCAAACAGAGTGATACAGAATGAGACGCCGAATAGCCAGGTTTCTCATTTGATTGATTAATAGGTTGATAGAGTTGGGTTTTACGGCACCACGATACATACACGGCCATATGACGCAGAGAAAGAACCAAATATATGCAAACACTAAAACAAAAACAAAAAACTCGAAATAAAGCTCTAAAATCAATACGTCAAACACTTATAGCTCCATTGCTATTAGATTCATCTATATCATTTGTATAATTTTGAGTCTTTGCATTTGGTAATGCAATATGATATATGCGTCTGGAAAGGAAATAAACAATGTCGGAAACGATATTATTGGCCTTGAAGACAAACAAACTGCAAAATGTGTGTGGACTACGGAATTCTTTAAACTGTTGTGTGCTCAAACATTTTTTAATTGCAAACAGTTTTGAGACAGGTCAGATCCTTGGTGACCAAACTCCAGTGGTCACAATGCTTGCCACTCAAGAAAAAATATCAATTTTCAACAAAAAAAATGTTTCCGGATGTATAAGTAAACAACGAGCAGTGAACCATAATATTTAGCGTAGTCCACTTTATTGGGGAATCGGCATGCTGTCAGCATATCGACAGCTTAGTTAGATGGACTGCAGCAATACAAACACCCCTTACTCGTGGAAAGTGCCAAGTTGTAAAGTACATTCAGGGTTCACTGCTCGTTGTTTACCTATATACTGAGAAATTATAACAGATTATCACTTTATAATCTCACTGTTCTAAACAGTTGGATTATTGTCGCGTGATTAACCCACTGTTGCTTCTATTTAAGAAATAATCTATGTTCTACGGTTGGGAGTTGTGGTGCGCAGGAATTGACCACGAAGGCCGAAGGCCTGAGTGGTCAATTCCTGCGCACCACAACGACCGACCGTTGTAAAATACCGTTTCACAACGGTAGAACATAGTTTAGTTCGATTCTAACATGACCAGATTTAAAGAAATTCATTAGAAAGGAAATCAAATGTTCCATACGTATTTCCTCAGTGGATGTATCTTTCGACCGAATAACTTTTTCCGCGGCATTACAACAATCTAACACCCAACAGCAAATTTACATTTACCGATCCACAATCTGGCATAAAACAAACATTACATGAAACAAGACAGAAGAATGGGAAAATTACAGTAACATGACTGGTTAAAAGTATATGGTCTTTCCGGGCTATATGAATAACGTAAGACATTTCAAAACCATAACGTATGAATGCACGAGGTCACGCCATGTCATATAACCGCGGGAGGAGCGGGGTAGAGAAGAGCGTTGTAAAACGTATCAGGTATACCACGATGAGCTTGTTCTATTTTTATAGTGACCAAAACGCGTTTCATGTTAGAATATGAGTTTTCCCATAGGGCTTTCAAAGAGTCGTAGTCAATTGTGTGTTAGCATGTCATTCCGACAGCCAGATTTTTCAAGAACCACACAAATCCTAGATCGGAAGTTCACTATACAAACTATGTTATTCCTCAGAAATAGGCTGATAATGTGTGTTGGTTATGTTATAAAAAGAATCTTGCATTCGTGTTCATGATCATTTGACTTTTTAAATTCGTCTTTCGAAACGAAAAGAAACGTGCTAAAGCTCTTTTGTATATTTTCATAAAGACGAATTTAATCAATCAAATAACCCTGAACATGCAGGTAAGATCGTCTTTTTTTACAAATAATACGAAAACGTAATGTAATTATAAGAAATGAACTAACCGCTATCGATGTTCATACGAAACGACAGAGCATTTCTCACATAACTATGCCTGTTTTCTATAGCGAACAACGATGACGAATATCCTTATCTCCAACATGTGTAAGATCACTTTGATGACGTCACTATAACGTCACTATTTATAACGGCGTTTTGACGTCACCGGGGTTCCAAAAAAATGCACATTGCTTAAAAAAAGCTTAAATCGTTGGTAATGTGAGAAAGAGAATCTGTCACTCGTCGATGTTTAAGACATGTTGATCTCAAACTCGTCTAGAATAGAAAGGTTATTAAGCTCGCCAAGGCTCACTTAATAACATTTCAATTCTAGACGAGTTTGAGATCAGCTTGTCTTAAACATCGACTCATGACAGATCCTATATGACAGGCATTTTAACTATGAATCATGTATAAATTCATGTATTTACCGATTACTGTCTGTCGTTTATTTCAAAAGACGTATGCACTATTAAAATGTCAACTTTCTATCATGTAAAACAAAACTATAACTGATAGCAACGAATAAAAGTAAAATCATCTTCGGGTTAAAATAATTACGAACTTTTGCCTTGTTTAACCCTTTCACTCTCAATTCGAAATAACGCGAGTTCGAATTATCTAGTTTCGACTTTACTTTAAAATTAATGAAGGACTAAAAGATGTTTTAACTTTGAAGTACGGGCAAATTCAACTGAAGCTACGTATAATGAACGAGGTTAGACTACGCGGTGATATTGGATAGCAGGACTGCCATTTCTCCGGATTTTTCCTAAATCTCCGGATTTTTTTTCACTACATGGTTTCTTAAAGCAGGCTGAAAGTAAAGCAGAGGCGCATTCTGCTTTACTTACAGCCTGCTTTAAGAAGTATCATGTCAACAAAACAAGAAAAAGGCTATGTGGTAAAGGTACGATTCGTAAAATCGCACTTGAAAAATGCAAATTTGGAAATCTTAGGAATTTTCATGTCAACTTATGGCAGCCCTGGGATAGTCTAACGTATTAATATGTGGTTGTAGGTCTTTGTGTTACCATACTGTTTTACACAGTACAGCTGTACACTTCCATATAAGAGCATGCGCTTATGTGAAGGCGGAGGACCAGGGGTTTGTGATACGTCGAAGGGGCGGATCGAGATCCTACACTCGGATTCATGGCATTTGGTATGTGATGACTTCTGGGGAGATGAACCTCGTCCAGCTGATGAAAGCTTCGCCGACGCCAACTCAAATGCCATGTGTCGCATGCTTGGTTACACGTAAGTTACGCGTCATCTTTTGAGTCGGATGAGTCGTAGGGTTTTTCTCACTCTAAACTATTTTACAATAATGGTTATAGTATCTAAATGATAAGATTACTCAGCACTTTTTTCGATTTGATTCAAACTTACAGTTGACACTTAACCATTTTAATCTCAATGACGCTTTAAAGAGTGTTTGCAAACAGTTCGAGTTCTGATCAGACGACGCATAACAATTTCAAATACATGCAGCGTTTGTGGACGACTAAGTTGGGTCGAGGCACATCAAATGATATTTAACTAGTTGGAAACGATAATAATAAGATAGCTTTATGCCATCCCAGACCACAAGTTATGCGTTAAAACTGTTTACTGCGGAAATATTGCGTTTCAATAATGTGATTAAAGTACAACGACCACGCTCGTGAATGAATAGTTCTTAGGAGAAATGCAAAACAGAAAATTACATTGTACAGCGTTCCCTCTCTACAAGGACACCCAACGAAAGACAAAAAAAGTGTGCGTTATTCGGAGAGAGTCGTTACAGAGAGGGACATTTGCAAACAGTTTGAATCCAGATCAGACGCCGCGTAACGCGGCGTCTGATTAGGATTCAAGCTGTGTGTCACTCGTCATTAAGGTTTTTTCCGTCAAAATGTCCATTATGTAACTTTAAGAAAGATGAGCAGACGACAATTTTAGGCAGACGAAATTGCAGCCGTGAGTAGGTTATTCAGATAATAATTAAATTCAGTATTGATCTTCACTCTTTACCTTCATTATCAAAAACATCACATTTTCCATAGTCGCATACAACAGTATACAGACTCAATGATACGTGAAATGTATAATGGACAATTCTAATGGCAAATTAGGTACAGTTCATTTTGACAATTAATGGGGTATATTTCAGACAAATTCACATCACGTTAGTAACCTCTATTAACATAATTTCACACTTCGCTTCATTTCTAAATATGACGGAATTGGTAACTACATTGGTATACAATGGCCATTCGCATTGCCCGGTTTCTTTCAATATCGACAAGCATTTAGCTCATGTGATAAGGAATACGACTATATACAGTCCGTACAGTCAATGGTTCGAATCCCATGCAATACTCATATGTTTCATTTACTGTTTTCATGAACTGGTTTGAATCGCTGGTGAAGGTATCGAGAATCTTACGTGAAAGAAACTGATGTTTATCCACTTAACCCATTATCCCATTATCTGTTTCTAGTACTGAAGATCATTGACACTTAAGCACGTTGAAAGTAAAGCAGAATGTGCCTAAGACCAGGCGTCCACTAGGGCGCGAACAAGACGCGGAACACAAATTTAGCGATTCCGCAACCCTTCCGCATATTCTTGAAAGCTTCTTTTCATTGTCCGTCTCATTTCTAAATACTTCCTCATGATTCCGCACCTTCCGGAGGGGTAAAATTGTCCGCGTCGACATTTTGGTCGATAGCAAAATTTGGACGCGGAAATGAACTTCCTGACACCTTCCGCAACCTGTCTGCATTGTCCTGCCGACATCGCCAGGACATCCGGCCTTTCCTGAAGCATTCTGGCTCTTCCGTAACCGCTCCTGAAAGCTTCCGAGGTAAAGACGATAGGAAGACATGCGGAAGACAAGCGGAAGGTAGCATGAATCCTTCAGGAACGCGCGGAGCCGGTGCGGTACTGAATAAGTGAGTGCCAGGAACCGATGCGGACAAAGTATCACGTGGCTACTTTTGTCCTACTACGATCGGCATGTTCGGGGAACATTCTGCGCCTGTCCTGTTTAATTCCTAGGACTGTCTTAAGTATGTATGCAGACAATACGCAGAGCCTGATGGCAGAGGTTCACAATATTGCAAAAAATCGGACATTGCTTCGTACCAGACGCGGAAGCTATGCCGAAATGCCATTTTTGATTCCGCAACCCTTCCTAATCTTGTTCGCACTCTATAGTGGACGCCAGGCATTAAGGAACATTCTGCTTTACCTTCAGCCTGCTTTAAGCTATTATCTGCTAGAATTTTGAAAATATTTCTTTCAATACAATTTCATAACAGTATAAATTGGAATTTTTCCTTCAGAGGAGGAGTAAATTAAATGCGTAAAACTGCGTAGTTATGGGGTAATGAATTAAGATCACAACTTAAACGATTCACGTTCTGTATCGAACCTTCCCGGGAGTGTACGATTCGTTGGCTATTATTTATTTTACAGTATCATCTCACTTTCAACTATTCGTGTATACATGTAAAAGACAAAGTTAGGTTAATTTGTTTGACCTGTATTTTGCAACTTATTGCAAAAAAAACCCAACAGAGCAAACCTTGATCAGGTAGTCCCTGTACGCAAAAAAGGCGGTTGTGTTAAAGCAATTAAAGCTCGTTGCAACTAATTTCTTTACCCAAACGTTAACTGTTTTATTTTAAGTAAAATACATAATTATCGAAAAAAAAACCTGAAGCTGACGTTTACAAAACAGTGCCTTGAATCGAGCCAACGACCCTAGCACTACGAGTCAATGACACTATCCACTAAGCTATTGCGACAGTGGCGTTTGATCATCGACTGAAGTATACTACCTGAAGTTTTCATTGATCTTTAAATAAAGTATACGGAAACTTCCGATGGTGCCAACGAAAGTTGACGGAAAGTGATGACCGACAGGTCAAACCTTATGGATAATACATCGACACTACGCCCTGCGAGGTCAAAACAATAAGCCTTTGTTTTGATTTTTTGACCTGTCAAAATTTGAATATTTCTACGTCACTGAAAGGATATATTTAGCTTCGGTATAAAGTTGATATTTTCCGTTTTATTTACGGAAAGAAATTTAGGGATATTGTGCATTATGTGTCGCATTAAAATCTATAATCGAGTTATAGTAAGTGTTAGACTGTAAGGGTACTTGTAAAAGGGTAAAAGGCTGTGGGTTCGATCCCCGTTATGTTTGATTTTTCTTTTTTTTAGAATTATTTTTTTTATGTTTTATTTCATTATTTTTTTAACAATTTGTTTGCTTGAAATCTATAATGCAAACTTGTGATACTTTTTTAAACTATTGAACGTTTTAAATTGATGTAAAATGTTACCCGATGTTGTCTCTCACTGCTAGATAACAATTACATTGACTCATTTATCACTGAACCTTTTAATTGACTATTCCAGTTTTTTTTATTAATTCTAGTCACCCTCTGATTTTAGTCTTCACTGTTTGCATGGGACAAGTGTATTGTCACACTCGTTGTACATGGCGAGTATATTTGCCGCTAGGGTTCAATGTCTGAGCAATACCTTTATTTTAAGGTTATCCCATATAAGTTCTATGGGATAGATCAGACACAAAGGGAATTTCAATCTATTCTGCTTGTCCTTTTTGCAGACTGGTATACACCAATAATAAAAAAAACCTCCACTCGGTATCGAGCTCATGGCAATACTCAGTAAAGCAGTACTCTACTGTCTCGACCACGATGACACATAGGTTTCAAAATCATATTCTAAACGTAAACTTCATGTTTCGACCCTGACTTATCCGTAAACGTAGCGGAAACATTCATTATCAATCGAAGCTGTATATAGAATGTTCAGTCAGCGTATACTTACATTGTATTTAAAAGACAGGTTAATAAAACATAACAATACTTTACTTTACAATTGTACCGTGCAAAAATCAATATTTTCTTTTCTACAGGAGTGGTACAGTGTTTCATCCCTACAGTGGAGAATCTGTTATTCTTTCCCGTTTAAACGCAAACGTACGCAATCGCAAAGCACTAAAACGAAGAAAAGAACAACTTTTGGACGATTCTGATAATTCTTGTTTATCTTGGTGGCAAACAGTTGGAGCCTGATCAGACGCCGGGTTACCCGGCGTCTGATCTGGCTCCAAAATGTTTGCACTGCAAATAATAGTATTAGCGTAAACGCGTTTATTGGGAAAGAATAACAGATTCTCCACTGTACAACGACCCTTCCAAAAATCACTCCCTCCTAACAACGACCCTTGCCACAGCTCCATTAACCCTTTACATCATAGCCTGTTTCTAGAATTGAAAATAGGTTACTACTTAAAGCAGGTTGAAAGTAAAGCAGAATGCGCTTAAGGCGCATTCTGCTTTACTTTCAGCCTGCTTAAAGCTAAATACTGCTAGGCTATATAAAATATTTGTAATGGTAATTGTTCATGAGGGTATAAACTGGAACTATTTTCTTCAGCGGAGGAATAAATTAAATACGCTAAAAGTCGCTTATATGTGGAAAAGGGTTAACAAGACAATTTTGTCTAACGCCTTTACAGCTGCAATATCTGTTTAAACTTGTCGTCTGATATTTTTTTCTCAAAATTAAATATAAATGGGCATTTGGACCAAATAAATACAATGAAGGTGATAAACAGCTTGAATCCAACGCGGCGTCTGAATTGCATTCAAACTATTTGCAAATATAAGCAAAGTCTTTATGTTCTCTCCCTATGACTAATCCCTCCGATTAAAACACACTATCTGTGTCTCTCATTGGGTGTCGTTGTAGAGAAGGAGCATTGTAATACATTGTATCGTATTGTATGATAAGTCATATACAGTAAAACCTCTCTATTACCACCACTAAATTGTGTTAATTATTAGATGTTTCTGACAGGTGACTCCTTAAAGCAAGGTTACAGTAAAACAGAAAGCTCCTATAAGCTGTCACCTGTTTTTTTTCACTCAATAAGCCTTCTTCTTAGTGTCCGTTTTAGAGAGGTTTTACTGTACTTTACTGTACAAATAAACTGTGAATAATCTATATTTTCTTTTCTCTAGGAGTGGTACATCCAATCCAAGGTCTCACTTTGGTGTTGGAACGGGTTCATACTTGTTGGATAATGTGAGTTGCCAAGGAAACGAAACCTCTCTGCTTGACTGTCCAGCCAATGCCTTGGGTTCCAACAACTGTGTTCCCAATGAGGACGTCGGTGTATCTTGCTTATAAATGTAGACTCACAATTTACAAGCATATTTCTTTGCAAATTAATTCAAATATTCTTTGAGAGAAAATAATTTTGCTGACTTTCCAATAGTTATGTATCATCGGTCGAGTTCGTTTATCTTAAAATTTAATTGTTTCAAATCATTCACTAGCTCATTTCATCTTCAGGTTTTACATCAGTACAAATATGCTACAAATGTTTATCGCCATAAGCAAAATGAAAAACAAGAGTTATACTTTTTTCATAGCATTAAGAAGAAAATACCTCTTTCGGATTGGGTTGGTACCTATTCAATTTGGAAAAGTATGCCCTTAATGTCGTAATATACATAATTTGGGGAAAATTCAGCCGTAAAACGCTCATTTTTGGAGAATTCCTGCTGTAAAATACTCAATTTGAGAAAAATCCCTGATTTTCAAAATATGGGGACTGTCCCCACAAAAAAACCGCTGAAAAACAAGGCAACTATTTGAATCAGTAAAAACATATACATGACCTGATTATTGGGAAAGTCATCAGACTTTGCCAACATCTGTTACTTTGAAACATGCTCTATTACTGCATGGTCTGCTGTCACTTTCTCGATGCGCTCCGAGAATGCGATAATTGTTCTGAAACCTGGGTCCAAGGTTATAAAGCGTTTGAGCTGATCTGAGTGTGTTCTCAAGCATTTGATTGGTCAGATTTGAGCCTAGGCTCAAATTTGACCAAACAAATGCTTGGGAACGAGTTTTAGACTCAAGTCAAAAGCTTTATAACCTCGGAGCCAGTCCTTTTTGCATAAAATAGAGACAAACTGTAAGTGACTGAAAAACGGTTGCAATGTATTTAGGTTGTCACGAATACAGAGTTTTCCACGTGACGTAAGCTGTGAACGAAATTGAATCGATAAACCGTTCATAGGCACTACCATTGTTTAACGAATGAAAAGTTGCAAATGACATCTGGCGTTTTTAAGAATGAATGGAACCGTCGAATATTGCAGATGCAAAAAATTAAAAACAATTCATAATACATTTTCGCGTAACAAATATTGTAAATTAAGTTTCAACTCAAATGAATGTAGCAGTATATTTTCTGACACAAACGATTGAGGTTCTGACGCGCAATGTGTAGAGGACTCGACTTAACTCATTGAGCCCTAGTGACGCATGTACCGTATGTGTCCTTTACCAAATATGTACATGTGATAAGTAATCTTGTCTTATGCAAACAATGATGTCCCTGATGATCAGAGGGCTCCTACAGGAGCCCACTAATCAGGGATGTCACTGCTTGTCATTTTGTAATATATTATACAAAAAAACAAACCTAAATAGTCTAAATTGGATCAGCCTTTATTGTAAACTGTAAACTGGAAACGTCCATTGGATGTCTCAGGGGATAATGAGTTAAACGTAAAAGGTTTTGGGTTAAAGTCCCTGTCTGGACGGCTTTATTTTAAATTTATTAAATATATTTCGCTTTTTTCGCATTCGCAAATACGAATTTAGTTTAAGTTTAGATGCGACAAGTCGGGTATCAAGCGGTACGTAAATATGACAATTATTGTAACAAGAAAGAGCTTACACCAAGAGCGAGTAAAAAGTTCTGCTCCGATATATCAATGAACTATCATTACATTAGCAGTATTTGTATTGTTTTCCCAAAATGGGTACGTCGCTGGATCTGGGTGAAAGTGTGTACACGCTCAGCTTGCATCAACACAGGCACCGAGTCAGGGTCAATCTATAGCTCGTTTTAGTATTTTGGCATTGTTCATTTTATACTCGACATATGAATAAATGTGTATTAGTATATAGCTTTTTTGGAAACTTTTTGATTGATTTGATAACTAAGATTGAATCATTTTATTCAATACATGAGTTAGATACGGAACCAGCTATACATGTAGAGACTAACCTCGAGTGCAAGTGAACGTTAATATGAACTCATTTGCTAACTTCAGTAAACTGTAACCAAGGCCTAATTACATTTAATCTCCCTAAAATGCTGCTGACTTTAACTTGGTCTCCTTTTAAAGGAGGCCAGCTTGTTCTATATAGGTTTGTATCAATATATACACGGTATTATGTTAAGAGAACGCATTTAATATCTGTAGTAAATACGAAAGAGTGTCCAATCCACGCGCTCGTTGCGTCCACAATGTACATGTAACAAGGGAGAGAACAACGGAGAAGTGTCAGGGGACTAACAAAATAGCATTTCATATTGTGATTAGAAAACATAACTCGAGCAAATTATTTAATAAACGACTACTTGGTGCACATGTTACAAGGAAAGGAACTGCGGATTATGCCAAAAGGTAATAAGCAATGACAGTTTCCGTTTACGACTAAACATGTATGTTTAATCAAATGTTTTGGATTATTTGATACAGGTAAATAACGCTTTCACTTGTGATAGAACTTAAAAAGGCTTTTACATATTGAGATAATCGATTTCACTTTGATTTTGTTGTTTACTTATTGACAACGCCCTTAAAGTGTGTCTTATTATTTGTTCTGAACAAGCAAAATATGCTAATGGTCTACGGTCTCCTCCTCGAAAAGCAGGAGAAAAGGGGATATTTGTTCTAAAACTAGTCAATTTTTTATAAAATATACCTTAGCTTCCAGCTACTGGAAAACGCCTGTGAGTCTATTTCACATGACTTTTTCACAAAATTTAATGTACTTTTTGTGCTGTTTACGATATTAATTCTACAGACTGAAACTATTCATTTACAAAGATGTGCCAATAAAATAAGTTTTTCTTGGGAGTTTAAGAAATTTTAAATTCTGAAAATTTTGATTTTGTAAATTTGGTTTCAAGTCAAAAAGATGTAACGGAGTAATAGTATCCTATACTTGTGAGATTGTCGTGCAAGGAGTCCAGTAACGGCGAGCAGTCGCCCCGTAAGCGAGAAGTCGCGGGCTCGAACCTATTATTATGGCCCAATTGCATCCAAATTCCCCAAAAGACTACTGACGATGCCAACTTGTATATGATAAGTATATGGGGTAATCAGAAAATAAAGGAATGTCTAACATATTGAATCCAAGCGACGATTATACTCGTCATTTAAAAACAGTGAAGCTATACACTTGTTCCGTGCAAACATTGAAGACTAAGATCAGAGGGTTCCTTTAGGAGCCCACTGATCAGGGATACACTATTTGCTATTTTGAAGTTGTCATAAATTGACTAGAATAAATCGGAAACTAGAATCCTACTAATCTTCCCCATCTGAGAGCACCCCTCTTTGAAGAGTGGACCACAACCAATGAGGAAGATAAATTCATTCATAAACTCCATGCCAATGAGAATGAGGGATGTGGAGATACCGAATGGGGACATATGCGATATTGACGTGTCAATTTCCACAGTCAATTTTGAATTCAGATTTTAGTGGGTGAGTTTCTATTCAATGCACTATTTCCTTAATCGCTTACCAGTCCTTTTGCTGTTAGTTCAGCATCGGTCATGTTCCATTCCTAGCCAAACATATTGAACATTCTACTGACATCTTACCAAGAATCATCTGCAAAGTTTACCCTGCGTTGTTTATCCTTTCAGTAATATGTTAACTCTTTCCTCCCTGAAACTTTAAATGGACAATTCCAGTTTCCATTTTAGTCTAGTCCATTTCTGACTTTTAAGGGTTGTTTTTGTCAATGTTTGGCATTATGACAAACAGTGAAGACCCTGATCAGAGGGCTCCTTTCGGAGCCCTCTGATCTGGGTCTTCACTGTTTGCACAGGACAAGTGTACTTTTCACATGTACACTGTTTGAAAACAACGCCAATATGCGGGACTAGGGTTCAAAGGGTTAAACAACTCAAGTAAAATAATTGTTTGAAAAATAATGAAATAAAGCATAAAAGGTAGATCTATTATAGAAAGAAACACATAATCAGCCTAATATAGATAGAAACTACAACAGTTTACCCTTTTACAAGTACACTAAAACGCTAACTCGATTATTGATTTAATGTATACACATACTGCACACTTTCCTAAGTTTTCATTCCGTAAATAAACACAGAAAGTATCGAATTTTATACTAAATATAACCTTTCAGTGATGTAGGAAAATTAAGGTTTTGACAGGTCAATACGACCAATCAATAAGAGAAAACTTGTTATGCAACATCATTATTTGATTCATTTTGCTAAATAAGTATGTCAAGCTTGCTATATGACCGTGTCGCTATTTCCAGACGTCATACGATAATTAAATCTATGTATAGTAGGTCAAGAACGATCATTTCTGCTCAACCATGTAATCCTTATTTCTCTAAGATATAGACACATTACTGTAAAATTAAACTCAGATACAATGGTACAATTCTGTGTCACAGTGTCGTAAAACCCAGCTAATTCATCCATCCGAGCTATATTACGCTGAGTACATATACAGGTACTATGAATGTTATCGATGTTCCCTCTAGATTTTCTTCGGCGTTGCGCAGAACATCAAGTAATGTATTTAAAGTAACTTTATGCCAATTATTCTTTACGGGGTTTAGGTCTTTTTCATATTCAAATGTTGTTTCATCTATATAATGTATATCTAATTTCGCTGAATAACTAATTTTTGAATACCGATGTTGGAAATATTGGTCATGTATCACGTATTAAAACACGATGATGACGTCATTCTATTGTCCTCGCAGTACTGTCGTTTTCAATACTGGACGGGTATCAATAGTGTAGTCCCGCTTACCGTACCGTATTTGTGCACGAGCAGTCCAATATTACTAATATTGGACTGCTCGTGCACGAATACGGTACGGTACGCAAGCTAATATTGTACTACACACTAATAATGTATTGCTAGGCATGGCTTGTAAGACACACAAAAAATACAGTGAAACCTCTCTGTTTTGACCAATAAACTGTGTGTAAACTACAGTGGATAAAACGTTACTCTTTGCCAATAAACGCGTTTACGCTAAAACTATTATTTCCTTGCAAACAGTTTGAAGCCTGCTCGAACGCCTGGTAACCCGGCGTCTGATCAGGCCTCAAACTGTTTGACACTCAGATTAAAAAACAATAATAAAAAATGTCAACAAATGGTAATTTCCTACATTTTAGCGATTTGTGTTTGCGTTTTGTTTGCATTTAACGTGAAAGAATAACCTTTTCTCCACTGTATATTGGAGAAAATCTTATTATTGCCCGTTTAAACGCAAAGGAAACGCAAACGCATTGCGTTTAAATGGAGAAAATGACAGCTTGTTGACAATTCTGACTACTTATTTAAATCTGGGCCTAGTCAGACGCCGGGAAACCCGGAATCTGGTCTGGCTCTGTAATTGGAAATAATAGTTTAAGCGTAAACGCGTGTATTTAGAAAGAATAACGTCTTCTCCACTGTACTTATTGAGTGTTTTAAACAGGTGACTGCTTAAAGTAAAGTGACATTAAAACTAAAAGCTCCTATAGGAGCTTTCTATTTTGCTCTCATCTTGCTTTAAGCTGTCAACTGTCTGTTATACAATCAATTAGCCGTATTTATTTTAGTGGTCGTAAAAGAGAGGGTTTACTGTAGTTTAGCAGTGTCATGACAAAACCAGACATTGCGTTGCAAACAGAGTAGATTAAAACCAAATACGGCTTCAAAGACGCGATGACTGTTCAAGATATACGCTGGTTGACACTTACAAGCATCTTCAAGATTTTTAAAGATTCAAGATTCAAGATTCAAACATTTTATTAAGTAATGTAAACATTAACATGTTTCTTGTTACATGATACAATGGATTGTTAATATAATATACATGACAATTTCCTTGCATAGATTCTGTTGTCCATCTTATCCATATCTGGATATAAAATACCAATATAACTCGGAATTCTTTTTATTACCTGAGGTTGGACGTATCCGAACCACATACAATCAAAAGTTTGTACAGTATTACCCCTCAACAGCAACCGTCATTTTCGGATGGTATATAATCTCAGAATCACATGACTTCCCACTGGGAAACAAAAGCAACGCAGGAAGTTCCTACAGGAGCCCTCTGTATTACTTTCGTACAACAGTGAACCGCCACCTATTCCACTACGCTAGTGTTGCCTGGTCGCTCAAGAGGGACAATAAAGTAATATGAAAAGATACTGTAAGGCATGAAACCTAACACTCTAATATGTAAACAAAAACGGAATTGCAAATTTTTTTTTTACAGTAATACCCCCCTCTCAGCGACCTATCTGAAGGATGAACTTAGGTATTTCAGACACCCGTGACTGTCCGCTGCAAGACACAAGCAATCCAGAATACTCATATATACTTGAGCCCTCTGCATTACACTTGTCCTACACTAGAATTATGTGCTATTTAGAAAAGCATGTGGATGGTCACTGCAAGACAAACGTAGCAAAGAAAGTTCGTACATGAGCTCGCTGGCCTAAGCTCGTCCAACAGTACACCTCTACCAGGCTCTAATGAGATATGGGTTCATTGCCGCTCAAGGGGGATAACACTGTAATATGATAGGATAATATTTGCATAAAACTTAGTGCACTTAATCAGGAACAGAGATATAGTTGTTATACTGTAGTACTACCCCTCAACAGCGACCCATTGTGCATGGTGAATAATGATCTTAGAAACAAGTGGGTGTCCAATGCAAGACAAGGGTAATACAAAAAGATCCTACAGGAGCTTTCTGCAATACTCCCATCATGCAGTAAACGACGATCTTCCTCGATTAAGGTATGCTTTAGTGTCGCTTGAGAGGAATAATACCGTATTACTGTTATGATAATATAATACATGAGACATAGTGCTCTTCAACACAACTGAAATATAAATTGTATTAAACAGTATTATATTATACAATATGTGACAGTGTGTACCAAACTCAATTTCTGAGCCTAGGACGACACTGTCTTTCTAGAAAAACCCTGGAACTTTATCCTTTCACTTTCATCATAGTGTTTTTAATATTTTCAGCGAAACCAGGGTTTATCATTTTTACATTATATTTCAGTAGCAAGTTTCGCAAGTTTTGACTGTTTCACGCGTCCTGATTATTTAGACTAGTCTAGAGACGACAAAGTATTCGAATTGCTCGACACTGTTAGCCTACATTGCGAATAGGAGAAAACAACTACATTATATTTTGTAATTGTCATTAAACAGAAACAAAACGTTCAAAATTGCAAATCTTTGTCCCGGCTTACGGGGATATGAACAACATTTGCTGATCACATTGTCAACAGTACAGACCAAGAATGGAACAAGCACTTAAACATCCCAAGCGGCATTTAAGCATGATCTACACAGTTATCAAATTGGACATTTGTCCCACTTGTGACCCTGACAACGGTCAAAACCCTTATACTACTATAATCGACTAAAACAAGCATTTAGTAATAGTTTAGCGTCTCATAAGAAGCAACTACATCTGACAAGAACATGCTGTTCAATACTTTTCTGCTGTTTCTCTAAACCAATTAGGTAGGGCGTATAATTGCGTGAATGTTTATCAATTGTTATTTGAATGGCAAATCAAGTTTGCTTTCGCTACAAACCAAAACCAAAAATCACAGTTATGAACATGAAATGGTAAAATTTGCAAAATGAAGGGTCTGTCTAGAAGGACCTCTGTTTCTTTTGTTCAAGAATTTATCAAAAGGTGAATATTAAGCAGATGCCATTTTTTAAAGTAGACGGTATTTGAGCCGGAAAAGGGTTAGGATTGCGACTGTGTAGGGTCTACACAGTTTGAGAAGCATAAATTGGGTTTCCCTTTGTGGATACACTTATTTCCGATACACTAATATCCAATTCACTGTAAACTTTTCCACTATGTTAATATCCAGAAAATGTGAATACCTCGTCTACACGTTCCGACATTTTTACTGGTAATGAGTGCACGACACGCGACGGTGTTAGCGAAGCAATCAAATATTACCGAGGCGAAAGGCACGTGCAAATCAAGGTCCTCGTATACCACAGGGCTGATCACCCGTGTAAAGGATAAGGGATCAATAGGGTTATATTTTAAACTGATGAATTTGCTTTTATTCTAAGAAGAACATATTAAACTAGGTTTGAATATATAAACGTATGGCTTTCATTGAACTATCTGCTGTTTTCAGAAACGTGTTTTAAGTAAGATATAAGCCTCAAACGATCCAGTATGTAAAATATTGTACTGTGTTCGGCGCTACGCGCCTCACACAGTACAATATTTTACATTTTGGATCGTTATCGTCTTATATCCTATACTTAAAACACGATGATGACGTCATTCTATTGTCCTCGCAGTACTGTCGTTTTCAATACTGGACGGGTATCAATAGTGTAGTCCCGCTTACCGTACCGTATTTGTGCACGAGCAGTCCAATATTACTAATATTGGACTGCTCGTGCACGAATACGGTACGGTACGCAAGCTAATATTGTACTACACACTAATAATGTATTGCTAGGCATGGCTTGTAAGACACACAAAAAATACAGTGAAACCTCTCTGTTTTGACCAATAAACTGTGTGTAAACTACAGTGGATAAAACGTTACTCTTTGCCAATAAACGCGTTTACGCTAAAACTATTATTTCCTTGCAAACAGTTTGAAGCCTGCTCGAACGCCTGGTAACCCGGCGTCTGATCAGGCCTCAAACTGTTTGACACTCAGATTAAAAAACAATAATAAAAAATGTCAACAAATGGTAATTTCCTACATTTTAGCGATTTGTGTTTGTGTTTTGTTTGCATTTAACGTGAAAGAATAACCTTTTCTCCACTGTATATTGGAGAAAATCTTATTATTGCCCGTTTAAACGCAAAGGAAACGCAAACGCATTGCGTTTAAATGGAGAAAATGACAGCTTGTTGACAATTCTGACTACTTATTTAAATCTGGGCCTAGTCAGACGCCGGGAAACCCGGAATCTGGTCTGGCTCTGTAATTGGAAATAATAGTTTAAGCGTAAACGCGTGTATTTAGAAAGAATAACGTCTTCTCCACTGTACTTATTGAGTGTTTTAAACAGGTGACTGCTTAAAGTAAAGTGACATTAAAACTAAAAGCTCCTATAGGAGCTTTCTATTTTGCTCTCATCTTGCTTTAAGCTGTCAACTGTCTGTTATACAATCAATTAGCCGTATTTATTTTAGTGGTCGTAAAAGAGAGGGTTTACTGTAGTTTAGCAGTGTCATGACAAAACCAGACATTGCGTTGCAAACAGAGTAGATTAAAACCAAATACGGCTTCAAAGACGCGATGACTGTTCAAGATATACGCTGGTTGACACTTACAAGCATCTTCAAGATTTTTAAAGATTCAAGATTCAAGATTCAAACATTTTATTAAGTAATGTAAACATTAACATGTTTCTTGTTACATGATACGATGGATTGTTAATATAATATACATGACAATTTCCTTGCATAGATTCTGTTGTCCATCTTATCCATATCTGGATATAAAATACCAATATAACTCGGAATTCTTTTTATTACCTGAGGTTGGACGTATCCGAACCACATACAATCAAAAGTTTGTACAGTATTACCCCTCAACAGCAACCGTCATTTTCGGATGGTATATAATCTCAGAATCACATGACTTCCCACTGGGAAACAAAAGCAACGCAGGAAGTTCCTACAGGAGCCCTCTGTATTACTTTCGTACAACAGTGAACCGCCACCTATTCCACTACGCTAGTGTTGCCTGGTCGCTCAAGAGGGACAATAAAGTAATATGAAAAGATACTGTAAGGCATGAAACCTAACACTCTAATATGTAAACAAAAACGGAATTGCAAATTTTTTTTTTACAGTAATACCCCCCTCTCAGCGACCTATCTGAAGGATGAACTTAGGTATTTCAGACACCCGTGACTGTCCGCTGCAAGACACAAGCAATCCAGAATACTCATATATACTTGAGCCCTCTGCATTACACTTGTCCTACACTAGAATTATGTGCTATTTAGAAAAGCATGTGGATGGTCACTGCAAGACAAACGTAGCAAAGAAAGTTCGTACATGAGCTCGCTGGCCTAAGCTCGTCCAACAGTACACCTCTACCAGGCTCTAATGAGATATGGGTTCATTGCCGCTCAAGGGGGATAACACTGTAATATGATAGGATAATATTTGCATAAAACTTAGTGCACTTAATCAGGAACAGAGATATAGTTGTTATACTGTAGTACTACCCCTCAACAGCGACCCATTGTGCATGGTGAATAATGATCTTAGAAACAAGTGGGTGTCCAATGCAAGACAAGGGTAATACAAAAAGATCCTACAGGAGCTTTCTGCAATACTCCCATCATGCAGTAAACGACGATCTTCCTCGATTAAGGTATGCTTTAGTGTCGCTTGAGAGGAATAATACCGTATTACTGTTATGATAATATAATACATGAGACATAGTGCTCTTCAACACAACTGAAATATAAATTGTATTAAACAGTATTATATTATACAATATGTGACAGTGTGTACCAAACTCAATTTCTGAGCCTAGGACGACACTGTCTTTCTAGAAAAACCCTGGAACTTTATCCTTTCACTTTCATCATAGTGTTTTTAATATTTTCAGCGAAACCAGGGTTTATCATTTTTACATTATATTTCAGTAGCAAGTTTCGCAAGTTTTGACTGTTTCACGCGTCCTGATTATTTAGACTAGTCTAGAGACGACAAAGTATTCGAATTGCTCGACACTGTTAGCCTACATTGCGAATAGGAGAAAACAACTACATTATATTTTGTAATTGTCATTAAACAGAAACAAAACGTTCAAAATTGCAAATCTTTGTCCCGGCTTACGGGGATATGAACAACATTTGCTGATCACATTGTCAACAGTACAGACCAAGAATGGAACAAGCACTTAAACATCCCAAGCGGCATTTAAGCATGATCTACACAGTTATCAAATTGGACATTTGTCCCACTTGTGACCCTGACAACGGTCAAAACCCTTATACTACTATAATCGACTAAAACAAGCATTTAGTAATAGTTTAGCGTCTCATAAGAAGCAACTACATCTGACAAGAACATGCTGTTCAATACTTTTCTGCTGTTTCTCTAAACCAATTAGGTAGGGCGTATAATTGCGTGAATGTTTATCAATTGTTATTTGAATGGCAAATCAAGTTTGCTTTCGCTACAAACCAAAACCAAAAATCACAGTTATGAACATGAAATGGTAAAATTTGCAAAATGAAGGGTCTGTCTAGAAGGACCTCTGTTTCTTTTGTTCAAGAATTTATCAAAAGGTGAATATTAAGCAGATGCCATTTTTTAAAGTAGACGGTATTTGAGCCGGAAAAGGGTTAGGATTGCGACTGTGTAGGGTCTACACAGTTTGAGAAGCATAAATTGGGTTTCCCTTTGTGGATACACTTATTTCCGATACACTAATATCCAATTCACTGTAAACTTTTCCACTATGTTAATATCCAGAAAATGTGAATACCTCGTCTAAACGTTCCGACATTTTTACTGGTAATGAGTGCACGACACGCGACGGTGTTAGCGAAGCAATCCAATATTACCGAGGCGAAAGGCACGTGCAAATCAAGGTCCTCGTATACCACAGGGCTGATCACCCGTGTAAAGGATAAGGGATCAATAGGGTTATATTTTAAACTGATGAATTTGCTTTTATTCTAAGAAGAACATATTAAACTAGGTTTGAATATATAAACGTATGGCTTTCATTGAACTATCTGCTGTTTTCAGAAACGTGTTTTAAGTAAGATATAAGCCTCAAACGATCCAGTATGTAAAATATTGTACTGTGTTCGGCGCTACGCGCCTCACACAGTACAATATTTTACATTTTGGATCGTTATCGTCTTATATCCTATACATAACATTGTTAATCAGCAATATTGGTACATTCTCAACATCAAACAAAAAGCTGAAATCTTTTTCAGAAGATACGTGGTTTCGAAAGTCCATATACATTGATTATATTCACCGTTTATGTCATAGACCTTGTAAATGAGTTACTCTGGTGAATGTAGTAATCTGCACCAGTTATTATATAAAGTTTTCTCAATATCTGTACACAACCAAAAGAGTTAGAGCAGAGAACGAACGTATGTTGCATCATCTAATTGACCTTTACTAGGATTGTTGAATTCATGCCCATGGAATCACAATTTGCCCGAACCGGTGGGTCACACATTTTACATGGGCGTATAATGAACACTATAAAATTATTTTCGTTTCCAAACTTGAAAGCTTGCAGATGTTATATATGATATATGATATGTAGCATCATGTGATCAATCGTTTAAAGTATGATCCTGGAGTCACAATTGGCCCAAATCCAGGGGTTACAAGCGTTGTACAGGACTATATAATATAAATTTGTACCAAACTTAAAGTCCCATTGTGTTTTCAGACCTTTTCTTAATGCCTGAAATACAATAACGGTTAATAATAATGTTTGAACATTCTTATGGGCCAAACTGATCTATGAAATGATGAAGACGGACCTAAATCACCAAAAAGGGCGATTTAAAATCTTAACAAACCGAAAAAAGAACGTCTGACATAAACATTACCACACGGCTTAGTATCACGTGATACAGCCGAATTCAACTTCACTGGGGGCAACCGTATCTACCTCCGCCCGTCCATCCATCAATCAGTTAGACTAACACACTTTTTTGTCCGCTCTCTAACTCAACTATTTTTTATCTTATCTTCCACAAACTTGCTGAATATGTTCATTGCTATAAAATCAAGGTTTAGTTCGATTACTACTAAAATCGCATAAGGTTTTTTTTAGTTTTTTGCCTGTTAATTAATAAAAAATGACTGTTTCAGTCATTTTTGCACTCTAAAACAAACAGATTTTATCGGATATTCACCAAACATGCTGAAAATATTTATTCATATAAAATTTAGGTCTAGTTTGATTATTACTAAAATCGCATGTGGCATATCTGCGTTTTTGCCCTTTATGTATTAAAAAATGACTGTTTTCAGCAAATGTTTGCTCTCTAACACAAATACGTTTTATTTGATCAATGTCATTAAATGAATGAAAACAATTTTATTAGGTGTTTCATCACAATGAATAGCATCTAATAGATTTCCTTAATAGTAAATTTTGCAAATTATATAAGATGATTTTATTCTCCAATCATGTACGGTTTGCGCCTAAAATAACTGTCATAATTGACATTTTGTGTTCACACTTACAAAATATTCAGAACTTGAACATGATTCCTCTGATATTCCATGATGTAGTATAATACATACATTCATTTAGAGCAAACGTTGCACTAAACTGCCATAGTCTGTGAATTATATTTGCTAAAAAGAAGATAGTTACATCAAGGAATCTGCAGCTACAGCAATGTTACATTAAGGAAAATACAAAGATATATCAAACGTCAAAAGTTTGATAAACATCAACAAACTGTAAACAAAACAATTAAACATTTTAGAACTGTTCACAGGGCTTAGCCATTGCTTACTTAGTATCAAAACTTGGGTTGTTTGAAAGTTATTCCTTATTATTAGTGACTGGCTGTTACAGTAAAGAAGCAAATATGTTACATTAAGGAAATATATGACTCTTCTAATACATAAAGCTTAAAGAAGTGTTTGACTGCCAACTTAGTATACATCTAGTCTCTTCAAGTATAAATACTTTACTATGACATTCATTTCGGGAACTAAAAGACCTATGCAACTATCATTTTACAGTCCCGTTACATAACTGAATTCATATGGTTACTGCAAGGATCACAATATCATTGTGAACTTGATTTGCCAAGTTCTAAATGAAAACGGATGCATGATATATTCAACAATGAGCAGAATACATGGACCAGGTTTTCCTATCTAGTTTGCACTTATTTTAAGGGCTTGGGTTTACTGTAGCTTATAAGAAGAAAAAATAGTGTAAATGTGTTACAGAAAATATATAGAGATATTAGTTATTTGCTGTAACACAAAGTAGGCTCTTAATAAAAGGCTTACAATACAAAATTCATGCCATATTTTTAGTTTCTTGTCAAAATAAATGGAAAAGTTTATTCAATTACTAATCGAATATAAAATGAAAATATTGAACTGTTTTGCAATTTATATTCCTTTATGTAACAATGTTATTTTCCTTTATGTAACGATGTATTTTCCTTGATGTAACAGCTAAGGAAAGTAGCAAAGTTTTAGGAAGAATTTAAAATGATTTTCATAATAATAACTGTTGAAATAATGCCTACCAACTTCAAAAAACGAATTTTCAAATTCTATATAAAACCTTCCTATTCTATTAAAATCTTACAACTGTTTTCCTTAATGTAACGAAATACCTCCTTGGTGTAACACGCGTTTAACAGGATTTGTCCTGTGGCTAATACTAGTAAGCAAAAGCAGCTCATGTTTTCTTTCATCCCTTGCTCCCCCTTATAAAAAGTATTCTTTTCAATGTAAAATACCTGTATACTTGAAAGAATTTTTCTTTTATTGATTTTTGGTCACTGGTTTCCTTGAAATAACGGGTTCTGGTCCATGATGTAACAACATCACTGTTACATAAAGGATCGTTACATCAAGGATGTATTTCACCTAAATGACCTTCTAACCTCATTAATTTCCGCTAAATACTGGAACTACATGACACGATTTACCATAGCTCAAATTCATACATTTGGTGCAAAAAGAGAATAATGATTATTGCAGTCAAAGGCATAATAATACATCGTTACATCAAGGAAGTGTTTAAAATGTATGGTACCAGTCTCGGCACTAAAATTGTCAGTGATTCCCTATTTCAAATCACGCGCTTAAAACTTCTTTCCGCCATTGGTGCCTTAATGTTCACTCTTCAAAATGGAGATGTTTTGCTATAAATATCTAAGGAAAGCAACTCTGTACTTAACTCGAATTGGAAATTGTTACATCACTGAATAGGATCCAGGGACAGTGATTAACGATGAAAAAAGGTATTGAAACTGAGGAATTCACACAATTTTATTGTTTGTATGAAGACAGATATACATGTAGTTAAAGTAACCTATATTGGCACACTACTGAAATATTTCAGATATTTCACAGAAAGTCAATAGATTAAATCAAAAATAACTATTTTAGGGACACTGCAAAACTGACTTTTCTTCTGTTTCAATGTCAAATAATTAAAAGATTCTGCATATCTCTTGCTCTTTTTTTGATAAAATGTGAATATAAACACATATTAGCTTAAGATAACAATTATCCCTTTTCCGAGTATGATCTTTCAAAAAATTTACAAGGACATGATTTTGTTACATAAAAAAATATTGACTCATAAGCATTTGACATATATTTACAAATTACTATTTTTAAGGCTAAATCCGGTTGCGAGCCCCTTTAAAACAGAAATAAAGATTTTAGTTTTCGAAATACTTCCGTTATCTGGAGCCCTGTATTTACAGAGTTGTCCTTCCTATCGTTCACAAGGGAGGCTTTTTAATTTGTGCAGCACCAAAATATTATAAATAAAATTTAAAAAGCGAATTTCTTAGATAAAACCGGTTTTTGTGAAAGAATCACGTCCCACGTAGTTCAAATGGGACCCCAAACAACCGTTTTATGCAGGTTTCTCAAAAACACAATGCGGCTTTAAATTTTAAAACTATTTTTATCATTATGTTATACGACGTGAATAACTTGGATTGTTGAATTTATGCCGCTGGGGTAACTATTGGCCCTGTCTCTTGTGTAACAAATTTTAAATAGGCTTATATACTTAAAACTTAAAACCCCCTTGCATCAAACCGCATGGGGTAGACCTGGTATAGTTGGTATGTAGCATTATCTAGTTCCTTTACAAAGATTGTTCCAATAACGCATCTGGGGGTCAAAATATGCCCCACCCGGGTTCACACATTTTACAAAGGCTAATGCAGTGCTCCCTCTCTACAACGGCTATCCAAACAACGAATCCCTCCTTACAACAACAGTTGCTTCTGTTCCGCAAACAAGACAATAATGTCTGACTATTTTACTGTTGCATTATTTTCTTCTTAGAATTGTCGTCTGCTGAATTGTTTAAAGTTACAAATTCAAAATTTTGACAGAAAAAAGAACATAATGACGAGTGACAAACAGCTTGAATCCAAATCAGACGCTGTGTTACATGGCGTCTGATTTGGATTCAAGCTGTTTGCAGGTCAAGTCTTAATTTTCCCTTCCTATAACAAACTCCGGACAAAGTACATAATCTTCGTCTCCCATTGGGTGTTGTTCTAGAGAGGGAGCATCGTACAGTGAAAACATTGAAAGTGTTTTGTTCCAAACTGAAATGCATATCTAGAGCTGTAGTTACCATTTTCTGTACATAGTAGCATCTACAAGTAGAACTCAGTTTAGGCCTCAGCTAAGTTCAAACTGCTCGACACTTAAAATTAGTAGAGGACCAAAAGGCCGTCGAAAGGAAATAAAAGAAAGAGCAGACGGTTACGTTTGACTTGCATCTTACTTGCATCGGAAACACAAACATATGCTATGCGTTCTTACGTCCGGTCTGCGGTCTCGACCTTTTGCAATCCGACCGTGGGTAAACCATGCGTGGCCTGTGCGTTCTTTGGCGATGCTTTGTCGTAGATGTCCCATGGGTGATGGCACAACCGGTTATTAATACCTAATATAGTCATAGGTATTTGCTTTGATTTATTACTTGTCGTTCGCCGGAAATATTTCATCTGCGAACAAATTGGAAAAACAGTTTTTGGGCCTTTTAAACAACAGGAGCGTGGAATATAGGTGTCACAAAGACCGAATCCAGAATCGTGCGTTTCGCTGCGTCAGGTCCAGATCAAGAGTATTTGTAAATGTAAGTCAAGTCACGTTTAGCATGAGAAACAGTGAGTAATGGCCTTAACCCATTCAACCCTTGACATCTCTTGTGGGAATTAATTATCATTTTGTACTCTTCTACAGTGGAGAATCTGTTATTCTTTCCAAATAAACGCGTTTACGCTAAAACTATTATTTGCAGTGCAAAAAGTTTGGAGCCAGATCAGACGCCGGGTTACCCGGCGTCTGATCAGGCTCCAAACTGTTTGCCACCAGGATAAACAAGAATTATCGGAATTGTCCAAAAGTTGTTCTTTTCTACGTTTTAGTGCTTTGCGTTTGCGTACGTTTGCGTTTAAACGGGAAAGAATAACAGATTCTCCACTGTAGTACACGCATTTTGAACCAGTCGACCGTTGCATTTCAATATGACAACAAAAACGAATAAAAATATCAAACAGTGCAGACCCTGATCAGAGGGCTCCTATATGAGCCCTCTGGTCAGTGTGTTCACTGTTTGCACATGTAATCAGTAATCTCTACAGAGGGATGTAGGGTTGAAAGGATTAAACCAGAGATTTGAGTTATACACATAATCAATAAGTAACACTAATGTGCTTAGTTTGCCATGCATAACCTTTGTGAAGCACATAGTGAAGTGAAGATGAATCCTATCTCGAATTAAGGTTGTATCAAAACCACAAGCGAAATTTTCAAAAGATCTAACTTTTTTTTCTTTCCTGTTTATTTTTGAAGAGCTGTTTACGATAAATGTATAAATAGAAAAAACTCATATGTTGCTGTGCATTATTTTGCATTATGACAATTAGGAAAAGGTGTGTCAAATTAGGATTATTTCTCAAATTTTATCAAATTTAAAGTATAAGCTTCAGTAAAATCCACTTTAAGCAAAAATAAACATGGTAATTTTTTTTATGTATTTCCTGTCAATGGAAGTAGTTTGACATAAAGAAACTAAATTTAGGCCAAACAGGCAACATACATATTTAAAAATATGAATATCGGGTAATTATGGGAAATGGTTGGGGTTTTTTAAAACAAAAACAACATTTTATGAGAAATAGCAAAAACAAACACACATTTCTAGTATTTAATTTTTTCTTATATTCTACCAGATGAAAGCCCATACAAAAGGCAATTCAAAATACGAAAAGAAATTAATAGGTAAGTGTTAAAATATTTTATGTATTAAAAAAGGAGTTATCTCCTTTTTCTAAATTTACCAAATAGTACCATATTGATGATATTTAGAGCTTTATTTAACCCACATTTGATGCTTGTTTAGTCTTAAATTGTGTTTCTATGAGAAATTACTACCATAGACATGGAATAAATAATATTAAACCAAATTATCATGTTTGTCTTCATTTGAAATAGATTTTATTGAAGCAGGTTCTTAGAAAAGCACAAAATCACAAAAATCAAATTCTGATCTGACACACCTTTTAAAAATGGATGTAGAACTAAACATTGTACACTGAAATGTACTTGTTTCTTTTTTTCCATTCATCTTCAATAGCTCTTCAAAACAAAACCATCATGGAGTGTTTTATTTTTTTATATATACTTTGAAAAATTCGCAAATTCATGAGTTTGATACACCCTTTAGGTGACAACTTAATGCTATAGGAGCTTTCTTCATTATTTGTGCCTTGCATTAAGCGGGAATCTTTACAAATGAGTTTCTATTAATCTTAATTGATTGAATCCTGAACACATGTTTTACTGTTAAGAACCATTGTATACATACATGTACAGTCGGTCGAAACTCGATAATTCGAACTCGCGTTAGTTCGAACATACCCATATTTCAAAGTTACAACGTGGCTTAGCCAGGTTTTAACTTTTAAAATTTGGTAGACTCGACTTAAGCGAGATCGACTTTAAATTCGACTTATGATGTACTCTTATGATAGATTTAAGAGAGTTTTGTGTATCGAAATTCGACTGTTTGTGTTATCTATTTGGGAACATTAGAACTTCTGACTGGCTCGTTCGGTAGCAACCACGTACGGTGGAGAAAACGTTATTATTATTTCCCTTATAAACGAAACGAAACACATACTAAATATACAGTGAAACCCATCTAAACCGGACATGTGTTGGGACAACAGGTTTCCGGTTTAGAGGTGTCTTAACCCATGGCTTGTTTCTAGTATCTATTACTTTAAGCACGTTGAAAGTAAAGCAGAATGCGCCTTAAGGCGCATTCTGCTTTATTTCCAACCTGCTTTAAGCTATCATCTACTAGAATGTAGAAATTTTTTCTGATGATACATATTTACGAATGTAGAGGAATAATTCAAATGGGTAAAAAAGCCGTTTTTATGGTGTAACGGGTTTCAATAAAGAAGGTTTAGAAACGGGACCAAAGGTTTTGTCCGGTTTAGAGAGAATTGTGGTATTTAGAGGTTCCTGTTTGGAGTGGTTCCACTGTATATATAAATTAACTTACAAAATGACAATTTATTGAAATTGTTGACTATTGTTTTTATTATTGCTGAGTTACAAGTACTGTCGTTTGACTCCAAACTGGTAGCATTGGACATTGTTTTAGCATAAACGCGTTTATAGGGATGCACCGTACAGTTATGTAATACAGTGCTCCCTTCCTACAACGGCCCATCCCAACAACGACTCCCTTGTCACAACGACTCTTGTCGCTGTTCCCTAAATAGGACACTATAATCCAACCTATTCACGACTGCAATGTCGTTTGCTGATAATTCTCGTCTGCCGATTTTCTAAAATTTACGTAATGGACATTTTGACAGAAAAATATTTAATGACGAGTGACAAACAGCTTGAATCCAGGACAGACGCCGCGTTACGCGGCGTCTGACCTTGATTTAAGCTGTTTGCAAATATTCCTCCCTTTAACAACTTCCTCCGAACAACGCACACAGTTTGTGTCTCCCACTGGGTGTCGTTGTAGAGAGTGAGCGCTGTATCATAAACGCGTTTATTGGGAATGAATAACTTCTGATTCACTGTACATAAATCAAATATAATATATAAAAGCATTTCCGCTAGATAAAAAGCATTTTTACATGCTTAATGGCTGTGTCCAACGACTCCAATGTGAACATATTTATCTAGTAGAGGTTTAGTATAACAGGTACTGTAAATAAATTAAACCAGTTATTATCCATAAAATTAATAACTTCACTGCAAATTAGGTACGTACTCATAACAATCTGTAATTTATTTACATTGGTCATGGACAAAGCCTTCAATACGGATGTCATTTCCAATGTTGTTGCAATTGCTTGTTTTCCCAATTTAAAGAGACTATATACCATATGGTGCACAGTGCTCCCTCTCTTCAACGACACAAAATGGAAGACACATAGTGTATGTTGTTCGGATGGAGCGGTTATAGGGAGAGGAAATTAAGACTTGACTTACATTTGCAAACAGCATGAATCCAGATCAGACGCTTTGTCACTTGCCATTATACTTATTCTATCAAAAGGTCCACTTAGTTGAATTTTTAAGAAAAAACAGCAGACGACAATTTAAACAGACTATATTGCAGCAGTATAAGCGTTAGACATTAGTGTCATGTTTAGGAAACTACGACCAGGGTCGTTGTAAGGACGGAGTCGTTGTTAGGAGGGTCGTTGTAGGGAGGGAACACTGTATTTGCAGACGTAAAACATAGTACTCAAATAAAAGTAAATGTGTAGAATTGTCGTGCATCTGGCTTGGAAAGATATCACCAGTTTAAAAACATCGCTTTTTCAATTGAGTCTACTAGACCAATCAAAAGAATTGTTTGTGGATTATTGTTTTGTGTCTGTTACTTAACGAACTCAACATTTTCATTTTGCTCTCTTTAACGAGGAACCGAGAGGTTGCGAATTTAGGCAACGTTATTTAACGCAAAAGTATTACTTAACTGAAACATGATCAGGCGAATACGGCCTATGATAGTTGCTAACAGTTTGGAGTCAGAAATACCAGGCGACTGACCAGTTTCACAATAATGTTATGCAATGATATTACCAACTTAAAGGTTGTTATATGGTGTTTCAGTACAGTAACGTCAGTGTTTAAAAATCTAGTGATTTAAAACCTTAAACGAGATTTTCCAACCCAATAAGCGTTCGCTCTTTGATAAATCCAAAGGTGCTTCGTTATGAGTTTGAACAAAGGGAAATAACTCTTACAATATATTTGAAGTCAGCTTTATGGCTGTTTAGACGGTCAGTCTGAAGAAATGTCGATACTAATGTCAAACAGTTTGGATTCCGATCAGACACCATGTGACGCGTCGTCTGATCAGGATCCAAACTGTTTGCAAAGTCGCCTTTTGGCGCCGTTGGCAGTGAAAACCATATAATAACCTACTATTCGATATTATCCGGTAATACTTTACATGTATGTGTAACGCGAAAAGGGTTCCTATTTTCGGAAAGAATAAATAGGCTAAGTCACTTTAGAGAACTGTTGTTGAAGAAAGATTTGTAGCCGGTGTAATGACAAAAAGTGTCCCCCATCAGAAATGTGTCCCCGGATCATTTTTCGACGTAGAAAAAAGTGTCTTCCTAGGTTATTTTTTTTACGCATGGGGAACATATTTCGTTGACGAATCAATACCCAATGACACTTTTCTACGTCGACAAATGTCTTCCGGGGACACTTTTATGACGTGGAAACATTTCATCACTACACCGGCAATTATGTCCATAAATATCAAATGTGATATGTACAGCTTCTTTTTTCAGTCATAAATGTACACCGTACTAAATAGTTTTTTATCCAAGCAGATGTAAGCTTAAAACAGACTGAAAGCTGCTACAAGTAGTCATGTGTCTTCAAAACTAGAAGTACAACCCTGTGTTCATAAGCGCGAACTCTGCTGAACCTCTCGCAGAGAACCTCTCTGTTCGGGGAGAACCATAAGTGGAGGGGCCAGGAGAAAGAGGGAGGGAGAGAGAAAGAAACAGAGAGATAGAGAGAAAGAAAGAGAACGAATGAGCGAGTGAGAACATCATGCAATGTTGAGGCTACGTGAACCTGCTTTAAAAAAAATACAGAATGCGCATCTGCTTTGCTTTCAGTCTCTTTTAAGCATCGATCTGCTAGGATAAAAAACTAATTAGTACGGTGTTCATTTACGACTGAATAAAGAAATCAATATTTTCAGCGGATGAATACATCAAGGTGTTAAAATGCGAGTCTATGAACGTAAGGGTTGACGTACAGGGGCCCGTTTCATAAAACTTCGTTCTACAGCCATTGTCGTAAGTCAGAATATAAAAGTCTAAATTATTATTTATTTGAAAAGACGATTCCAAGGAGATTTCACAAGACATGATTAGATGGAGAAATCAGAAATCAAATGTATTTTAAAGTTTTGACTTACGATCGTTATGTCGTACGAAGTTTTATGAAACGGGTCCCTGATTCTTTCAGTAAATACTATCAGAGTTTCAAATAGAAACATTGACAAACGGTATGTAGAATATTATCCCATAATCGTTTGCACGCTTTACTGTACAACTGAATTGTGAATAATAAAGTATTTCTTTCTCTAGGAGTGGTACGGCTAGGACACATGCTTACTTTGGTAATGGAACGGGTTATATTCTGTCGGATGATGTGAGTTGTCAAGGAAACGAAACCTCTCTGTATGAGTGTCCTGCCAATGCATGGGGTGAACACGATTGTGGTGATCAAGCGGATGTTGGTGTATCTTGTTCATAAATGGAAAGACTAAATATTATATGAAAGACTGACAATGTACCTGTCTTGGCAGATAAATTGAAATATTCTATGAACGAAATTACTTCGTTGATTTTCCCTTCTTTATACAGAATAAGTCGTCTTTGATTCGCGCAAAGTTAAATTGATTAAAACCATTCACTTGATCAGTTTTTGTTTTTATTTCAACACTAACATGCTATGCATGCCATGCTTCACACCATGAATGAAATGTTTAATCAAGCTAATTGTGTGTGTTTTTATAGCAGTAAGAAGATGGTGATGATGATGAAACGGGTTTAACGGCCCTGCGACACAGAATACGCCATATAGCGTCAATGAATGATGAGGGATGGTTTGATGAGATGATGATGATTTCAGGGACATAGGTAAAGCTATTCGCATTTGATGTGATGCAGAGCGTGGAATCAAAACCACCGACCTGCCTTCCTTTTAGTTCTTAGCAGGGGTGTATAATCTCTGTCAAACAATCAGAAACATTCCCTATGAAAATTAGGCACTAGAACCGCTGCAAGATAGGAAGGTCTATAGCGGCAGTAAAAAGAATACATTTCATTTTTTTTAAATACGTAAATATATGTAGATATTCTGATCACTCAATGTACAACGACACCATATGGGAGACAAAGGTTGTGTGTGTTGTTTGGAGGGAGTCGTTATAGGGAAGGAAAATTAAGACTTTGCTTACATTTGCAAACAGCTTGAATCCAGATTCGACGCCGCGTTACGCTTATACCAGTGGTAGGTATATTAATATTGTGTGTGATACTAATAATATGTTTAAGCATCATATACCTATCATTCCCTGAAACGTTAAGCAGATAATTAAGACAAGAATAACAATTAACTTATTTGGTGCGATTATTTATGAATAACATAGCTCGAGATAAGAGTGACTAAAATTAACATTTTATTTCCTCCAAGTCTCCACCGAGCTCTGTTTTGTGTACGCATTGGAATCGTCTCGTAGAGAGACATGAATTAAGCTAATGCACAATTGACTTATCCGTAATTCCGAGTTAAATCCTGACCTGTACGGCTATAAATATTAAACCTTTTCACCTCTAAAATCGCTTAATTAATGCGACTTTGCAAACAATTTGTATCCAGATTTGACACCGCGAAACGGGGCGTTTGATCAAGATCTAAAATGTTTGACACCCGTTTTGATATTACTGCCGTCATAAAAAGTGGTATGTCGTCTTGTCTTATTTGGAGCTCGAACATTATATTGATATATGACAGTTACACGTCTGAAATCTGGACACCTCTGTGGGTTGAAACAGGGAATTAATGACTAACTATTGCGTTGTGGGTTATGATGGTGTTGCAGAGAGCTCTTATATGAGCTTTCTGTAATACTATCGTGCTGCTCTGGGTGTCAACCTGTCGGGGAACCGTTGGTGTTTGTGTCCGGTTTTCAGATGTGTTACTGTATTTCAAACTATTTCTACATACGACCGTGGGATATTTCTACATTCCGATAGCGTCATCATTATGACGTCATATAACTACGGTTATGTGATGTCATGATTGTGTACAAATATATCGCATGCTTGGCTTAATCTGGTTCCCGTTGTGCTACAATAAACGGCGTTTTAACTTCTATATATAGACTCGAACTCAGTTTGTAATATATTTAGACTGAGTATTTAATTTTCATTCTGGATCTAGATATATTTCGCTTTTTTAAGTGTTGGATATCTTGATGATTCTTCTGCTGTGGAAATCTCTCACTGCGTCATGTAGGGTTCATAATATTTTAGTATTTTAAAAGCATATGTAGTGACGTCACGCGTTAAATATGGCGGCGATGTTTTCTGTCGCTCTTGATAAAACTCTAAAAATTCAGCTACATGTGTAGAATATTTGGAATAAGTGTGAATTATGGATGGCAATCCCAAATATGAAATGTGAGTTAACTGTTTTGCTGATGTTTGGATTTAAAACAAGCCCAGGATCGAAGAAATTTGACTGAAATCATCAAGATGGCTGCAAGCAGCATGCTGTCGGAAGAATTTGTCACGCGGGAAGTTTTCAAAACAAAAACAGTGAACGAGAAATTAGTTATTGTATTAGACGAGATCCGATTAACCCGAAATGAACAGATCAGTGGCTTTCAGTGTGTTGAGAATTCAGTAAAAAGGATCACGGAAACACTGACCAAGGTAGTGGAAACGACGAATGTTCAAAGTGACTTATTGAAAACCCTGGCATATAAGTCAATAGATCTAGAGGCTAGGTCGAGGAGAAATAACCTGATCTTCCGTGGTTTCTACGAGAGCCAAGGACAAGGTGAGAACTGTTTTCAAATGATTAGAGAATTCCTCAGTGATCAACTCGACCTTGACCCTTCTATGTACATTGCAAGAGCACACAGGCTTGGTCGTCGTCAGCCAGGAGAACGTAATCGCCCCCGACCCATTATCGCCAATTTCAGGGATTATTGTGATGTAGAGGACATAATGAGCAGAGTTTATATGTTGAAAAACACTTCGTTCTCTATCGATGTAGACCTTCCCAAGGAGATACAGTTAGCGAGGAGAGAGTTGTGGCCGAAACTGAGACAATGTAAAAATAACAACCCCAGAGCAAATGTGAAAATTGTCTATCCGGCAAAACTGTTGGTCAATGGGAGAGTCGCTGAAAATGCACTCCCGGAGTGGGACCGGTACGTCCATAATGACCGTTTGACGAACTTGGTGGACATATCGACACCAGACAGTGTGGAGTCAGTCAGTACAGCTAGGTTAGCTGTACAGACTGGGTCTTCATTGCCTGTGCCTAGGAACGACGGTAAGAGGTCGCAGGATAGTGATAGGATAGACAGTTCACAAACTACAGCAAAAGTTGTTTACAGTGTTACGCCCCCAAGCACTCCATTATCAGCAAGCCAGAGAAGTAGCTCTAGAACGACTAAAGCTACAGACGGTAAGAGGTCGCAGGATAGTAATAGGATAGACAGTTCACAAACTACAGCAAAAGTTGTTTACAGTGTTACGCCCCCAAGCACTCCATTATCAGAAACTGTCAACAAAAAGAGGGCACACAATTCGAGGTCAGCTCAAAAGTCTGGAAGACGTGAGACGTCCCCATCTCCTTTTCAGCGACAACCAAGGAAAACTCCGAGCATTCGATCCCAACAATCACAAAATCCACAGGCAATAAATCTGAGAACTCAAGTTGACAAAGTAAGACATTGTGGGAAATCCCCTGACGTCATCAGTGACGACACTGGTCTTGATGACGTCACACTACCTATACACATAGATGATGAACAATAATACAGACAGGAGAAGGTGTGTGGTCTGAAATTCGCTTTGTTAAATGCACAGGGATTGGTAACAAAAAGAACAAATAAATTACAAACCGAATATTTAAAAAATGTTTTTCAGCGAAATGATTTTGTACTTTTTACGGAGACGTGGGCTTCCGAATTTTCGGACTTAGAAGTTGATAATTTTGATAAGTTTATTTTGAATAGAACCATGCGAAAAATTGGCAGTAAGAGAAATTCAGGAGGAATAGCTATTTATGTCAGATGTGGGCTCACAAATGAAGATAGTTTGATTTTTAAAAGCAAAGATGATATCATTTGGTTAAAAATATCAAAACAGAAATTAAATTTAGAGAAAAATGTTTATGTCGGTTTATGTTATGTTCTACCAGATGATAGTAGTAGACAAACTGTAATTGATGATAATATCTTTGATAGATTACAAGATTCGCTAGTTGTAGTTGAAAATGACAGCAAAGATGATGGTGTTTATATGTTGTTTGGAGATTTTAATGCTTGTACTTCTACATTACCTGATTTTGTTGAAAATGATAATAACTATCTAGTGCATAACAATATGTTGTCGGAAGATTATGAAAGTGATGAAACATGTGGTAGATTTTCATTAGATAGAGGTCATACAAATAATAACGGTTCTTTTTTGCTCGAATTGTGTAAGCAAAGTGCTTTTCGAATAGCAAATGGTAGAGTTGGTGATGATAAAAAAATAGGGAAACATACACTGGTAAATAGTCAAGGAAAAAGTCTCATCGATTACGTTTTATGTAAGCCAAATTTATTGAATAATTTTATACACTTTCATGTACATGATCCAAATTTGTTGTCAGATCACTGTCTCATAGAATGTATCATAGAGCTGAATAAGCAAAGAGAGAACAGAAATGAGAACATTGATATGTTTACACAAGAAGGTGATACGACTAGTTATGAGAATGTTAGTAGAAAGTATGTGTGGGATCAGGAGAAAAAATCTGATTTTTTGGAAAAATTGCAATTATCTCAGTATGATGTTCAAATATCAGAATTAATTAATAAATTTTCTGACTGCTCGGTAAATAGTGATATTGATAATTGCATACAGACACTTGAAAACTTTTTTGAGGACGTATCAAGCACATGTCTTAAAACAATACGTAACTCATCACAAAACGATACGGAGTTTAAAACTGAAAACAATTTACCATGGTATAATGAAGATTGCTTTGAACACAAGGTTATTTTTCGGAGAATGCTGAACAATTACAGAGAGTTACCAAATGAAGAAAATAGAATTAAAATGGTGGAGGCTAGATCAAAATATAAACATTTATTAAGAAAATGTAGATATGAATATGACCATGAAAAAACGGCTAACTTCATGCAAGCAAAGAAGCGAAATGCACGAGAGTACTGGAATTTATTAAAAGGAATAGCAGGTGTAAAATCATCTAACATACCATTATCTACATTTGAGCAGTATTTTAAAGCCATTAATAACCCAAATGATCAATTCTTTTCTCCTGATGAAGATGTTTTAGATTTTGTTGAAAGGTATGAAAAAAATGAACTAGGGGTTATGTTTGAGGAACTTGACCGGGAAATATCCATAGAAGAAATTCAAAAAGCAATCAAGCAACTTAAAAACAACAGGTCTGCAGGACCCGATTTAATACTTAACGAGTTTATTATGAATAGTAAGCATGTTCTTATTCCAGTATTATATGAAATGTTTAACAAGATATACAGTTTGGGTTATTTCCCTGATCGATGGTCAGCGGGTTACGTGATACCTCTGCATAAGAAAGGAAAACTTGAAAATGTAGAAAATTATAGAGGTATTACACTTCTAAGTTGTATAGGAAAATTGTTCACACGTATTTTGAATAATAGATTACAGTTGTGGGCTGAGAATTACAATGTATATGTTGAGGCTCAAGCTGGTTTTAGACCAAACATGTCTACAGTGGACAACATTTTCGTGCTAAATGGGCTTATTTCAAGTTATTTGAATCAAAAGAAAAAACTATTTTGTACGTTTATTGACTTTACCAAAGCTTTTGACTATGTAGTTCGTGAGAATCTTTGGTCAAAGTTAATAAAGCTAGGAATTAGGGGTAAAATTCTAAACATTATACAGTCTATGTATACAGGTATTAAATCGAGAATAAAATATATGAATACCTTAAGTATACAGAGATAAAATATATGAATACCTTAAGTATACAGGTATTAAATCGAGAATAAAATATATGAATACCTTAAGTGATCCATTTCAATGTGCTTTGGGAGTGAGACAGGGTGTTTGCTTATCACCCTTTTTATTTACTATGTTTTTGAATGATCTAGAGGATACTTTTATGAAGAGTGGACTAAATGGTATAAGTGTTGACATGTTCAAAGTTTTTCTGATGTTATATGCTGATGACATTGTTTTTTGTTTGCTGATAATGAACTAGAAGTGCAAAAAGGTTTAGATGCTTTGTTTGAGTACTGTCAAACTTGGAAACTCAAAGTAAATACAAATAAAACAAAAATAATGATATTTAGAAAAGGTGGTAAAGTGAGCGATAATCTTAACTTTTAGTACGATGGTAACAGTATTGAAATAGTCAATAATTTTTCATATTTAGGTATTACATTTACATCTGGTGGATCTTTTAAAAAGACTCAAGAAACATTAGCAGGACAGGCACAGAAAGCTATTTTTAAGTTGAATAAATACTTACATAAATTCACTTATATTACACCTGCACATAGACTAGAATTATTTGATAAATTAGTATCACCAATATTGAATTATGCAAGTGAAGTATGGGGTTTTGCTACTGCACCTGCTATTGAAAGAGTCCATTTACAATTTTGTAAAAAAATATTAGGTGTGAGAAAAACAACGCAAAATGATTTCGTTTATGGGGAACTCGGGAGAACAAGCTGTCAAACTAGTAGATATTATAATACGATTAAATATTGGACTAAGATTTTGACCTCTGATGAGAATAAGTATATAACTAAAGTTTACAATATGTTAAAAAACGAGGCTGAAGAAAAGCAGTATGTTAACTGGTGTTCCAATGTAAGGGACTTATTATGTAATTTAGGTTTTCATTATGTCTGGATATCACAAACTGTTGGAAATACAAAGGTCTTTCTATCTTTGGTGAAACAACGATTAAATGACCAGTTTGTACAAAGTTGGGAAGGTAGATTAAATGACTCAAGTAGAGCAATATTTTATAACCAAATTTCGAAATTTGAGTTTCAACCATATTTACATAAAATTAACATGATGAAATTTTGTCAAGCATTAACTAAACTGAGGGTCTCATCTCATAGACTAGCAGTTGAAACTGGGCGATGGAACAAACCACTTCCAATACCATACAATGAAAGAAAATGTAGAACATGTTCAGGCCTAGAAGACGAATTTCATTTTGTATTGGAATGTAAACAGTTTGAAGACTTGAGAAAGAAATACATTCCGAGGTACTTCTTGATTAGGCCAAATATGTTTAAATTTGTAGAACTAATTAATAGCACGGTAGAAAAGACTATTAGAAACTTATCAATGTTCGTTTATCACGCCTCTCAGGCAAAAGTAGAGTAATAATGGATATAATAATAATATTAATTAGATCTAGAAAACAGGCACAATAGTTAAAATTGTCTTTAGACATGTTGATTTTTGCTATTTGATTTTCCATATGAATGAGAATATATACATGGTTTAACATATATTAATTTTTCTATTAGGTATCTCAGTATAATTGATGTTAATCTAGTTTTCTTTGACAGTATTCTGCATTCTTTACTGTCTGTAACCTGCTAATGTTGGTGCGTGCAGCACGATTGCATTACAGGAAGCTATATCAGGATCTTTTTTGCGGTGTTGTAAGGCTGTACTCGCCAGATGGCTGTTGTTTAAATTAAACTTTAATATGCTCTCATTTTTTCATGTAAACTTTACTAAGTACACTTTGAAAAAGATCTACAGTTATTTCTGGACACATTGTTGGTGCGTGCAGTACACTTCGAAATAGATCTACATAACTATTAAAATGTTTCTTTTTCCCTTTTTTTCTATAGCTGTTGCATAGATCTATATCATTCTCTTAGTAGAGGACTTGTAATTGTGTGTAAATTTTCAACTTGCATTAAGCTGCAGGTTTTCTACAGTAGGCACTGACGTCACAAGGATTTCCCCAAGAATGTTAGCGGAATTCCCTTTGTTGTCACTTTTGACGTCATTCGTTACGTAATTACTTTTCTGTCGATGGATCTCACAGGTGCTTGGCGCGGTTTTGAAGTCTGGCTGCAGATATCGGAAATTAAACGTTTCTTATAGGTAGCCGGGGTTCTGGATTCTGTCGAGCACTTTTGATAGATATATAATGTTGGTTAACAGATTTAATTTGAACTATTTTATTTTGACCTATTAGATGTTGTTTGATAGATCTAATTTGATCTATCTATCAGAATCCTTTTGCGATGATATCGGGCTGCACTCGTTAACCGGCTGTCGTTTAAGATACTCTCATTTTCTCACGAAAACTTTTAATTAAATCGCCAAGATCAACGGCTGAGCCGGCGAACATGATACTTGAATCTATAAGATACGGGTATCTCTGGACACATTGTTGGTGCGTGCAGCGCGATGATATTGCAGGGGGTATAAGTTCATCGCGTCAGGTTTAAATGTAATTATAGGGTTTGCGTCCCTTGGACCATAAATCAATTCTACTGACAGTTGTGACGTTATCTAATGCGAAGATCTCTCATTATGATAATAGAATAAATGGCTACTGTATATAATGCTTTTCATGCATTGTCATGCATTTGTTATGTCATGCATTTGTTCAGATGTTACTAGTTCTATATATTACTGAATTTGTTGTTGATACGTTGTCAGAACTATAGCTTTTATGTGGGTAGAAAAGTATGCCATAGAACTATACGTTGTGCGTTCTGTTTGGTCGTTTTATAAGTTATAAAGTTACACAAGGCTAAGTTTATATAAATAAATAGCCTACATATACACCTTCTCCGCTACAAAAACAAAACTTGTTTCCAGAGGATTCATAGTAGAGGTTCTAGATTGATGGACACAGTTTCAAGAGATAATGGAAATTTGCTCTTGGAAAAAGTTGATAAATCAAGAACGAAGTTTAGAGCTTTTGAGTTTATATTTCATTGATTACTTTAAGAGCATCGAAATAATAACAGTCTATGACCATACAAAAAGCATTTATGATAAATAACAATTCATTTGTACTTATACTTGCATTGTAAATGAGAACAGTTTCAGTATAAGATCTAGATCTAGTCACCATACAGCTTCTCTTTCAAAATATTTATTACAATAACAATTTCAAAAAGTACTGCAGCTTTGTAACTTAAGGTAGATTTTAGTGTTTGGTAAACAGAGTAACCAAAGATCAGACAGAGTCTCCATAGAAGGAACTGTCTGACCCTAGTCTGAACTGTTTGCAGATGACTTGTATCAGTCTGCAGTCTAATTATTTTTAGAACAAACTTTTTCAGGGTGGCTAGATCGCTGAAAATTTATATGTACGCATTGAAAACTAGCTTGAATGATATAGATTACTTCTGTTGATCAATGTCATCTTGATGAATGTATTGAATGTGTTACCTCATGGACTTGTTAGTCTAAAGGTGGAAATAAAATCTTATCTTATCTTTCTTTAATCTGCTATTGAGCTGCTTTCGTCTGTACATATTTAACCCTTTACCTGCTAATCCCGATTTTATTACAATCTGCAAACGGTTCAGATCCAGATATGACGCTTAGTCAGGCAGCGTTTCATCTTAATACAAACTGTTTGACACTCGTTTTTGGTTTTCTATAATTAAAAATTGCATAGAAATCTGAATGTTACGAAATTTGTAAACGACAATTTCAAAGGAGTCGATATTTTAGCAGAATAAGGGTTAAAACTATAGACAATCTATGTATGTAATACTTTTAGTCATTAGACTTAATGGGCTACCCTCTTTAAATAAAGTCTTTTATTCATTTCATTCATTTATTCATTCATACTCTCTTCAAAATCTGAATAAGGGGAGATCCTTTGAAAGCACAGAAAACAAAGCAAATACTGAAAAATTGCAGACTCGGTTTAATTGAGTCTGTTCATGAGCAATACTGAAATATGCAACAGTGCTCACGCCCCCTAGCACCGGCTTAAGCGGAATTCAACTTTCAACTGTAAATGCGCTGAAATCAATGATTCCAAAGAACCAGAAAGTATAACAACACTGAGGCGACTTTTTACAGCTGCCACACAAGCACTTAACATCTGCTGTTGTAAATTATATAAATCTGAATAAGGGGAGATCCTTTGAAAGCACAGAAAACAAAGCAAATACTGAAAATTGCAGACTCGGTTTAATTGAGTCTGTTCATGAGCAATACTGAAATATGCAACATTGCTCACGCCCCCTAGCACCGGCTTAAGCGGAATTCAACTTTCAACTGTAAATGCGCTGAAATCAATGATCCCAAAGAACCAGAAAGTATTACAACACTGAGAATGAAGTACGGGGCGACTTTTACAGCCGCCACACAAGCACTTAACATCTGCTGTTGTAAATTATATAAATCTGAATAAGGGGAGATCCTTTGAAAGCACAGAAAACAAAGCAAATACTGAAAATTGCAGACTCGGTTTTATTGAGTCTGTTCATGAGCAATACTGAAATATGCAACATTGCTCACGCCCCTTGCTACGGCTTAAGCGGAATTCAACTTTCAACTGTAAATGCGCTGAAATCAATGTTTCCAAAGGACCAGAAAGTATAACAACACTGAGAATTAAGTACAAGTGCAAGATAACTTTGAAACGATCATGCAGACAACAATATTGAAACAAACGGCACTATGGTGGTGAAAAGGTAAAGACCTCACAATTCATTTGGTGATGAAAGGGTTTGACCATAATAGACATTCACTTGGGACTAAATTCTAAAACTGCTACAACAGTAGTTATTTGAATAATTAATTAATCCTTTTGTTATACCCCTAATACGTCAATAAGGCTTATTAACCCAATTCGCTTTCAATGACGCTTAAAGTCGCGTTTGCCAACAGTTCGGATCCTTATCAGACGCCGTGTAACGCGGCGTCTGGTCAGGATCCAAACTGTTTGACTCTCGTTTTGAAATTTCTTAAGTCATACTGCCCTAATTTTAACGACATTGCAGACAACAATATTGAAGCAGACGACACTGAAACGGTAAAGGGGTAAACATCTCACGAAAATGTTGGCAGTATAAGGGTTAAATTAATTGAAACAGAAATGCTAAACACTTTTGTAAATTCAATGTCCAGAATAACTCAAGGTTCTGACTCAATGGTCAGCACTGGTTTACCTGTGGAGGTGTTTCAACTTCTTGGGCTTATTCAGAAAAAACTTCGTATACTCCAAATGTTCTCGCAAGTCAGATTATAAAAGACTCAATTATTATTAATTTCTCCATCTATTCCTGTTTTGTGACCTCTCTTTGAAATTGTCTTCAAATGTCACAAGACAGGATTAGATAGGAAAGTCAAAATTTAAATGTATTTTAAAGTTTTGACTTACTACCGTTTTTGTTATACGAAGTTTAATGGAAAGGAACCTAATACTTCTTCTCCTATTATTGATGTCAATTGACCCAATTTGGAAACAATGCAGACCCTGACCAGACTGCCTCTGAAAGAGCTGGTTAATCATGGCCCCATTATGTATTCATACATAAACTCTGTCCTCTTTGAGCATGGTATCGGAAATATTGTAGACGCGTGTCAAGAAAGTGCAGTGTTCTGCACCTTGGGCAGAACAACCCTAGGCATGTCTATTATATGAGAGACAATAATGGCCAACATAGACACCTAGAAGTCACAGAGATACAGAACGATCTTGGGGTATCTGTCGACAGCAAGTTGACATTCCATCAGCACACCAGGGGCCCGTTTTACTAAACAACTTGCGCAAATGTTTTGCGTAAGTCAAAATCGTTTAACTCTTATTTTTCGATCATAAACGTTTGCACACAGCAAATAGCAAGATCAGAGGATGCGCTAAAAGCGCGTCCTCTGATCTGGCTAATTTGCTGTTTTTAGCAAGTGATATTAAAAAATATAAATTAAAATTTAAAATTTTGACTCACGCAAACATTTGGCGTAAGTAGTTTAGTAAAACGGGCCCCAGTAATGCAGCCGGGAAATCAAACAGACTCATTGGCATAATTAAGCGAACACAAAAGACCTTTCATCACCATGGTTCGACCCAATCTTGAGTATGGTAACGCCCCACGCATACACCAATATGCAGGATGTATAGACAAGACTGAAAGAGTCCGAAAGCGTGCAAACAAAAACTATGCACAGACATCAAAGATCTGCCATACGAAAAAAAGCTTGAGAGGTTGAAGTTACCGTCACTGTACTACTCGAGACAAAGAGGGGATATGATTCAGGTTTATAAGATCATAACTAGGAAAGAAAGACTTGACTGTGACAGGCTTCTACCACAGTCTCAAGAAATAAGAACAAGGGGTCACAGCAAGAAGCTGAAGAAACGACGTAGTCGACTGAACGTCAGGAAATACTCATTTTCCTTGACAGTTGTTGATGATTGGAACATCTTACAGTGGAGAAAACGTTATTCTTTCCCAATAAACGCGTTTACGCTATAACTATTATTTTCACTGCAAACAGTTTGGAGCCAGATCAGACGCCGGGTAACCCGGCGTCTGATCAGGCTCCAAACTGTTTGCCACCACGATAAAGATGAATTATCAGAATTGTCAAAAAGTTGTACTTTTCTACGTTTTAGTGTTTTGCGTGTGCGTACGTTTGCGTTTAAACGGGAAAGAATAACAGATTCTCCACTGTACCAGAGTGGTAAGTCAGTGCCAAAGAGACATAAATGATTTTACGAACAAACTCGATAAGTACTGGCAGCAAAGGCAGTATACGACAAGACCCACGCATGCAGTAGTTATTACAATAAAAAGGTTATGTTTAGTCCTTTTTTGGTTAGAATAAGTGATGCTATATACTGTCCAATTATATGTATCCACTTACATGTACGTTTGGGTTAAATGACTCATAAGTCAGTGGAAACGGTATATAATATTTGATCGAACTATAAAGCCATAGATTGGAATTCATCAATACGTCAACCTTTACAAGATCGATATTGCCCATTATAATGTTCAAATGATATAATTAACCTTGTATGCAAGTCCATTAATAATAAATAATGCATTTTTATGACATAATTTCAATTTGAAGGTAGGTACTGTATCTCAACTTTAAATTTTCAACATTTTGATAAGAAAACTGTTATTAAAACAAATTCTGACTGTAATATTTTCTAATTTTTTCTAACCAACTTTTTCCTTTTTCACCAACCATATATTTGAATAAAATAAAAAATATATACATTAAATGAGTCAAGTTTTTGTAATTCAATTTTTTACCATTTTGCAAAATTTAAATAGCTGATCACCTCCTTCTGAACCACTTTTTACAAAATGTTTTAAGCTTTCTTTGTAATGAATGGTGTGGACTACATATTGCGCGCAACTTATTGTCATTAGCTTTATTCAATTATTTTGTTTTAAAAATCATCAAAACTCAAAGTTTTTGTCGAATAAAAAGAACCCTAAAAGACAAACCAATCGATAATTTTGTTTATTTGCAGACATTGTTTTTTATGCTATTATTCTTCTTAAAGCCAAAGTTTCCTAACACCTTTCGTGGAAAATACGCTCACCCGCGAGCTACCTTAATTGATTATCAAGAAGAATCGTTATCAGGCTATTAATGTTAATGGTTGATTCACCGCCATGCACTCTTCGTGAAGGATATGGTTGTCTTTCCAAATGTACGTGATTGTTCTTTAACAATTTCATTTCCATTCGAAACCGTTTGAAACTAGATCAAAGGCAAGGTTACTAACCCAGTGTATAAGGGTAACGGAAACTGATTTCTTTATTATAGTGTAATTCCTATTGAAAATGCCAGAGTTGACTTTATAACTTAACTCATTCACCCCTGAAACTTTTAACGGAGAATTCCAATTTCTAAATAAGTCTAGTCCATTTTTGACTTTTAAGGGTTGATTTTAACAATATATTTCAAAATGACACACAGTGTTGATCCTGATTAGAGGGCTCCTTAAGGAATCCTCTGATCAGGATGTACATTGTTTGCATAGTGCAAGAGTAATTTTCAAAGGTACAATGTTTATAAATGACGAGTATACTCGTCGCTAGGGTTGAATGTGTTAATACGTTATACAATGTACATACCTTGACAATTAATTGTTACTGTCATATTTTGCCCACTTAGTATGAATAATTGATGACACTGACACATTTAAACGATTACCAAACCATTTCTGTTTGCCGAGTAATCTCAAAACGTGTGTGTTGTCAGTCAAATCTTGTCATAGATACATGTACGACATTCATTGCTACAAACCGAAATTTAAGCCGGTTGTTCCGCCTCATTTGTAACTGTGTCTATTGAACCCGATTTTATTGGCACATTGTATTTTCAAACACTCTGGATTTAGATCAGATGACGTGTAACACAAGGTCAGCTTTGGATCAAATCTGTTTGGCACTTGGTTTTGTTTCTGATTTTTTTTGTGCATTCAAAATAGATATAAATAGACACAGTGCTCCCTCTCTACAACAACACCCATTGTGTTTGTTGTTCGGAGAGAGTCGTTATCGGGGAGGAAAAGTAAGACTTGACTTACATTTGCAAACAGCTTGATTCGAGATCTGACTCCGCGTTACGCGGCGTCTGATCAGGATCCAAACTGTTTGACACTCATTTCAATATTTCTTCAATCAAAATAGATCTAGCAAAAAATAAAATTTTAGAATTAAAAGCAGACGACAATTGTTCAAAATTGATGACGTCACGGCAGTGAAAGGGTTATTTTTTTATGCTGTTATCGTCGAACTAATTAACATCTAACTATGTCAGGTAATTGGAAATTACTTGTGACTCGATTGCAAATGTCACAGTTGAATGCATTCGATGAAATCGAATAAAAGTCGTAATGAATATTAGATATGCGAATCATCACGTTTGAAAACAAATATCAGTGTCTTCGGCGACTGCGAGAAACCCGGACGTCAATCATGCTAATAATTTTTAACATCAATCTTGTGTTGGCGACATCACTATGGCTGGCAATGGCAACATCCCATGCTCAGCAATTTGACTTTAACTATGTGTTGGTATGTGAGGAAAGCTATGGAACGGTGTTTGAAACACATGGAAGTGTTCCAAGTATCATAGCTTGTGCATCAGTGTGCTCCAATAATGCAAACTGTATGTCCAGTGTGTACAACTTAGGAACCGAAAGCTGCGAGTTGAATAGTGAACCATGGGACAACTATTCAACAACTGGCTGTTTGCTGGACGTGTTTTATATTGAACGATTGAGCGTTCCACAACAGGTAAAAACAACGGGAAAGATGTGTCCATTTCCCGTTCAACTCATTTACAGTGGAAACAAACGTTAGTCTTTCCCAATACACGCGTGTACGCTAAAACTATTATTTCCATTGCAAACAGTTTGGAGCCAGATCAGACGCCAGGTAACCACTCAGATTAAAAACAATAATCAGAAATGTCAAAAATGGTTAGTTCCTACATTTTAGCGATTTGCGTTTGCGTTTCGTTTGTGTTCAAACGGGAAAGAATAACGTTTTCGCCACTGTTCCTCTGTAAATCTAAAGGACAATTTCAGTTTCCAAATAAGTCCGATCCCTTTCGACCATTTAAAAGAGTTTCATAAAATGACAACCAGTGCAGAGCCTAGCCAGAGGGCTCTTTTAGGATTCATCTGATTTTAGTGTACCATGGTTGCATAGGACATGAGCACCCTTCACGGGAAGACTACATTTATTTGACGAGTATATGCTACAGGGATAACGTGTAATCAAGTTTGAAATGTTTAGGAATTACACGTAATCACCGGGAGTTTTAGGGAATTGATGAAATGTCTCTTTTTTCATCAAATAAATAGATTTGTAATATCTTGACATTTCCTTTGGTTTAAAACACCATGCTGTCTTAAACCAAAGGAACATTGAACGTCCATACAAAGTTTCTCGCACAAGTGAATAAAAATAAGTGAACAGTGTGCATATAAGCTAGAACAATTAAAAAACCAAGACATCCGTTTAGCTAATAAGGCTAACAAAATTATTCATATGTAGGTTACCTGCATTTGAACTTAATGAACTAAACAAGGAAAGATTAATTTCTTTAACCAAAAGTAACTGCCAAATATTTATAAAAAATCAACGAAAAGCTTCAAAGTTACGCCTTTTCCCTGGGAGATTAGGGTTTTCGTGAAATATCTGATGTTACAGTGATTTTACGTAATCCTTGAATACACGTTATCCCTTTAACATATACAGTGGAGAATCTGTTATTCTTTCCCGTTTAAACGCAAACGTACGCAAACGCAAAACACTAAAACGTAGAAAAGTACAGCTTTTTGACAATTCTGATAATTCATCTTTATCTTGGTGGCAAACAGTTTATTCTTTCCCGTTTAAACGCAAACGTATGCAAACGTAAAACACTAAAACGTAGAAAAGTACAGCATTTTGACAATTCTGATAATTCATCTTTATCTTGGTGGCAAACAGTTTGGAGCCTGATCAGACGCCGGGTTATCCGGCGTCTGATCTGGTTCCAAACTGTTTGCAGTGAAAATAATAGTTTTAGCGTAAACGCGTTTATTGGGAAAGAAAAACGTTCTCTCCACTGCACACCTCGTTAGAGTTGACTGTGTTAAACGAAACTAAATGCAAGCGCATTGCCATAAAATGGAGAGAAAAAACAAGGTCATTCGAAATGTTTGTGATCATTTAAATCTAATTGAAAAAGAGATTTGAGGTCGAACAGCCGCCGATTGTCTCCAAAACGTATTCGACTGCTTCAGGAGAAGCGCAAACACTAAGAAAGAAAACAATTTTCCAAACTGTCCATTGCTACTGATTTCGCCAGAACATTAAAAGCCAAAATGGGCTCAACAGTTATCTAAATGCATAGGCTGTTGATCTCTTTTGGCTTTTAAGTGACGAGTCGTACGCCCAAGATGCGCATCGTGACAGAATCCTTTGTCAATCACTATTTCATGTTCATCTAACCAGTTCTAGCAGGGCTACCATAAGTTGACATGAAAAATCCTAAGATATCCAAATTGGCATTTTTCAAGTGGGATTTTACGAACCGTGCCTTAACCCCATCGCCTGTTTCCAGTTGTTTTGCCACGTGGCTGCTTAAAGCAGGCTGGAAGTAAAGCAGAATGCGCCCTGAGGCGCATTCTGCATTACTTTCAGCCTGCTTTAAGCTATCATGTACTAGAAAAAATCCAAAGATTTAGGAAATCCGGAGAAATGGCAGCCGTGGTTCTAGTTGTCGACAGTATGCGCGGTATAATAGCATCAAAACGTTTATCAAATTAAGATGGTCGCACCACGAAAAATTCCAAAGGTTCCGAAAATATTCAGGCATAGATTCAGGTTAGATCTGAAGCAGCATAACCTACCTCAGCATGTTTAACACTTCCCCCATAGACGCGACTTTCATCACATTTAAGTTATTCCTACACTAAAGAAAAAAGTACCAATTTAAGCATTGAGGAATATGTATTATAAGAAATAGTTTTCATATTCTAGCAGATGGGAGCTTAAAGCAGGCTGACAGTAAAGCAGAATCTGCCTCAATGCACATGCTGCTTCACTTTCAGTCTGATTTAAATGGTTACATGTATCTGTCTTCAAAACTAGAAACAGGCTATAGGGTAAAGGTTTAACTATGGAACGCCACAACTGTCTTATAGTGTAAGCTTTCTTTTTGTCATGTGGGAAAGTCAGTTCGTTACGCAGAGGAAACAATTCGTTATGTGCATCTGTAGTTTGTCCTGTGTACAAGACAATTCGCCATGTGCAAATAATAATATGTGACGTGCACAAAATAAATCTCACAATATAAGACAGTTGTAGCGTTCCATAGTTAACCCCATTCACTGCCATGACGTCTTCCATAAACACTTGTCGTTTGTTTTTATTTTTCAAATTTAAAGTTTCAGTATTTTAACTTAAACATATTTAAAGGCGGCGTCTAATCAGGATCAAAAGTAATTGCAAATAAACAATATACACAAGGTAAGACAGTGTAGGGATTCAGTAATTAATTATCGCTATTGATATGAACCCATAGTGTGTATGCAACCATGTCTATATTCTTTATACAAATAAATACTGTAGTACCTTTCTTTAAATACTTATTCATCAAAGTATGACTTTAAGAAGGCCGTACTTCTCAAACGCAGGGCATCAATATTTAAGTACATTGTCATACACGTTTGCATTGATTATAATATAGGGTTAATACACCTTTTTTCGTGCATTAACATCTGAAGAAGCCCGCGGGCTGTATTTGAAGCCCGAGGCTTTAGCCGAGGGCCCCAAGACAGCACAAGGGCTTCTGCAGATGTTAATGCACGAAAAACAGGTGTATTGACACTATTCTTGCATAAAAATATGTCTATTTCCCCTTCTTGTTGGATTTCACCTAACTCCGTTCTCTAATACATTGACAGAATACGCGCACCTAGAGAGGTCAAGTTTGTTTACAAAATGTTCATGTATTTTATATATCAACGGCTTAGATACAGGGCCACATGCACCTGATTTATCAATGTCGGCCATTTTTAAAAGCGACTCGATTCGCATGTGTAATAATATTTTACGCTTGGCACTCAACAGACATCATGCTGTTCTTCGTCGGTTAATTCAAGGATTTGAAAATGTTAAATATATCTGGATATGAGGAGAAATGTGGTTGTATGTTGGAATAACGTTGAATGAGTTGGTCTGGTACAACGTGAGACGTACAGACCGGTCAGGTGCGACGCAACACAGAACGTCAGAGACTTTCTCTAGACCAATTCTATGGAAATACAGGTACACCGATTTACAGTTTAGCATGTTTAGGGTAGGACTTTATTTATAATGCTATATTTCTTAATAAATATCAGACACATGAATGGATTACCAGCAGTCGATTGCAGTTATTTAACTCATTATAACTCCATACTGTAGTCTAGCGGGATCGAGTGTAGTTTATTTCTATTTATTACTTATACGCCATCAATTCTTATGACTATGAGAAGGGGCACTTTCTAGGTGCAACATTAGGACTGTACCTGTCGAACACAGGCACAGAGGAGATAACGTTATTCTTTCCCGTTTTAAACGCAAATAAATGCAAACGCAGTGCACGAACATGGAGAAAATGACCTTTTTTATACTTCTGACTGTTTATTTTAATCTGAGTACTAAACATTTGGGAGCCTGATCAGACACCGGGTTACTCGGCGTATGATTTGGCTCCAAACCGACGTCTGAACTGGCTCCAAACTGTTTGCAATGGAAACAATAGTTTAAGAGAATAACGGTTTTTTTCCACTGTTATCTATGTAGAAACTCAACAAGTCCCTACAGCTCAGTCGTTAGAGTGCTAGAATGTTACGTCAGAGACCCTGGCTCCAAGGTTATAAAGCTTTTGAGTTGAGTCTGAAATCGTCCTAAAGCGTTTGGTTGGTCAGATTTGACTTATCAATGTCTAAGAACCATATAAGACTCAAGTTTTAACTTTCTATACGTCTAACTGTCATTGTGCTTGGTAACCATTTTTATACTACAGTTGTCTAGGAATTTAGAATAATTTTGAAAATATGTTTTGATAATTTTGTAAGCCATTTAAATATAAGGAGCGTACTAAGAGTCAGTTACTGAACTAGCTGGAACGGAATTTGAGTTGACATGCTATTTTATCAACATTGCCGTTATAGATTCTAAATGTGTGTGTCTGTTAGATTTACTTGTAGGTTTTAAATAAAGATTTGAATTTGAATTGTCTCATTCAATCCTTGCCTTCATTAAAGAATCAAAAATAATTCTAAATAAGATGATAAAGCTGTCTATATGTTTAAACTGTTATTATTTATTTTCATGCATGTTTGTTGTTTCAGATTCTATCACCAGATGTCACTGGCCATCAGCCTTGGATGTTGGTCTAAATCTTGAGAAGTCTGCAATATTAACCCTGGAGTCATCCTTTCTCATTGACTGTGAACAGAATGTGTTTGGTGCTTACTCAACAGAGAACAGTGACAATAACGAGAATGAACCAGATTTAACAAAACAAAGTTTAACTCATGATGAATTTATGTTTACACAAAGTCATCACCCGGCTGGTCTCAAAATAACAGGAAAAGTCTTACTTTAATGAGGAGCAGCTAACCCAAGACATCTATTACATGTACATGTACATAATTTGATTGCACATTAACCTATCACTCAATCAATATGCAGTTTCCCCCTCTTATCTATTTCTCCACTGAGCAAAATAGTTCAACACTATGGAATCATGAATGTATGCACTATAAGGAGCCGAAAGCATTTTGAAAGTAAAGCAGAATATACCATTAGGAACTTTCTACTTTACTTTCAACATGCTGTAATAAACAACCTGGATTAAGGGTAAAGGGTTAAACAGACATAGTCTGAAAGATCAAATTACAACAGAGCTACAGGTAAAAGGCATGATTTTATTCTATTTTCAAATATTCTAAATGTCTATTTTTTCATTTTTAATTCCATTTCTAAAAAATAATTATTTCCTAAATGCATTACTTTGGCTACTCAAACTTCTTAGAACATATCTATTACATTGTGCTTCAGTATATTTACCAAGTTCATTTATTATCTTGAGCTATGTAATTTTTTAAGTACTTGAAATATGTGTACAAAACCAGGATTTCAAATAAAATATATTTCAATAAGCACAATTTTGCATAGATATAAATAATAACAAGAACTTTTGTCTTTATATTTGAGATCCATTTCCATTTTTTTTTTATTAATATCAGTCATTTTCTTCCATATCACAGCTTCCTTTATTCTAATTGCACACCAATTGTATATCTTGCAAGTATCATGCTTCACTACAAACAGTGTACTTACAAGGAATGCACTTGTCTTCTGCCTCAGTGTAAACTTTGAACAGAACATCCCCTAAAGGAGCCCTAGCTCTGATCAAGGTCGCCACACGATGAATAATTTTCAATGCATCGGTGTACATGTATACTTTAAACAGAACGCAATTAAACAAGATGGACAAACTTTTATTTTGATTTTAAATGTACATTTAAATCTCCAGTGGTTATTGAATGAGAGATTTCGCCTAACTGTGGCCAACGTATGCAAATAGTCGCTGTCATGGACATTTTACTGAAATGAACTATCTGGTTGTAGACCAATTGGAGTGTCAGATGGCCGATTTTGTCAATTTCAAAATTGATTTATTTGGGTTTACGGCCGCAAACTGTGACACAAAGGTTGTCATAATAGCGCCGATGTTGTGTCAATTTCATGTCATTTATAATAGCAAGTCGCTGCCGTCGAAAGTTCGGCATTTTAAAAATATGTACATGTATGTGCACAATTACGGTACAATGTATAAATAACTCGTATACGAGAAATGGGATTCAAGCTGTTTGTTATCGCTTTTATTAATTAGTTAACTGCAAGTTTTAATAATAAATCAAAAGTTACTTTGCCTAGTGTGTTTACTTATATGATGTGTTCTGCTTTGTATCCATCCTAAAGTGGTGAACACGTTATTCTTTCCCCTTTAAACGCAAACAAAACGCAAACGCAAAACACTAAAATGTAGAAAAGGACAATTTTTCGGCATTTCTGACCTTTTATTTTTTTAGAGTGGCAAACAGTTTCGAGCCTGATCAGACACCGGCTTAACCGGCGTCTGATATGGCTCCAAACTGTTTGCAAAGGAAATAATAGTTTTAGCGTAAACGCGTTTATTGGGAAAGAATAACGTTTTCTCCACTGTACCTAATAATGTCACCTGTCAACAGAATTATTTAGTTGTACAAGTTTGGTTGGACTGTATACTATGGAGAAGACGCTATTATTCCCCAATAAACTCGTTTAATGCTAAAACTATATTTGAATATAGTTTTCCATCGTAAACAGTTTGGAAACAGATCAGCCGCCGGATAACTAAATAGTAATGAGTTCAAAAGGTGCAAACTGAATGGGAAACTGTTTAGATCCCGACCAGAATGCTCCCCCAGGAGTCTACACGTGTATTTGGCGCACGGTGATTATTTTGTAATTTCAATAAGCATCTTTGCACTGACAGTGTAGGCTGCAGTTTGGCCAGAACGCTGTTCAAACCGTCATTGTTATTGTTTATACTGGGCCCCGGAACAATCATAACTATAGCGGGCATTAACGGCGCGTGTGCACGTGAATCGCCTTGTTAATACACGTTAAAGTACTCGTTAATGCACCCCCTGGGAACGGCTTTTTATGCAAGAATGTGAGTTCCAACTCAATTCTTGCCCCTGTTTGTTGAAATGCCCGATGTAAATCTATCAACACTTTTAACAGTTTTGCATTTATTAAAATTCCTTATCTGATATTGTCTCGGGGTTTGTGCAAAAGCCTTGAAGATTTTGAATTCAGGCAAAATTTTAACCACTGTGTATGTAAGTTCGGAATTTTGAGATATTTCAAGTCTATACAGCATCTATTTCTGTAGTAAAACGATGATAAATGATTCCGGGAAATGGAAAATACTATACTAAAAACAAAATCCAACAAGACAAACAGGCATGTTGTACTACATAAAATGCATTTATAAAGATATTGTCAGTTGCATTATGTAGAGATCAATAAACGTACGAGGGATTTTTAAGTAGTGGCAACTGGTCATTAACTTCAATATAAAAAGTGCAGAATGCTTGTGTGATATATCAATTTAAAGAACAATTCTTTGCCGACACGATGGTGTAACGCACGATAAGATCACAACATGAGTCTTTATAATCCTTTCTTTAGTACACTAGATATTGCACCTGTCAGCCATTATTTTTTTATGTAATAACTTCTTTTTTTAGAAATATGTTAGTTTATGTCTCTGTTTTAATGTAAATACAATTTCGTAAACATTGAAAGGGTAAACTGTCTTAGATAGATTTTTTTTCAAAATTAGCATTTCTTATTTTGCTTATGAAAAACTCGACATGTGTTTTTGAACTTTTTTCTAGATTGGTATATCTATATTTTGATTTCAAAAAATAAAAATCTACTTCAATGACTTCAAGTATAGCCTGGTTTAATATAAAAATTGAGTATTTTTAAAGTTTTTATCTAATTTATTTAGTTTTATTTTTTATTAATTGTTTCATTTATTTTATCAAATAATTAGTTTTCATAAAATAAAATAATTTAAAACTGGGAAGTGTAAGCATAATTGTCTGATGTTCCTTGACAGAAAATTCATAAACTTATACAAAATGATAAAGCCGCAATAATACTTACAGTTCAAACTTTTTTTCAAAAAATTACCTCACCAATACACAAAAAAAGGTCAAGTGTCCTGGAGTAGGGGTCATTTAGGTTCATGTTGTGACTTATTGGCTTATGTGATTTTTTCGTGCGTTATGCCATCGTGAATTGTTCTTTAAAATGATATATCACACATGCATTTTATACTTACTATATTGAAATTATGGATCAGTTGCCACAACTTAAACTTGTCCCTCGTATGTTCTATTCTGTCCATCTAGTAACTACAGATGATAACGAGATGTCGTCAGTAGTGCACTACGCACAAAGAACTCAATCGGTGCAAACAATAGCGTCGGTATAAAGTAAATCATTGTACAATAGACTTCAAACTTATGTATCGAAAAAAAAGAGTCGTTGGTACATGTATAGGCCGATTTTATTGACCTGGCAGGGCGGAGCTTCCCTTTGGCAAAGGTAAACTAATTTACTTTTGATTTTAGGGGTGATAGGTATAGTTCCGAATTATATCGTTGTTGTCCGATACTTTCAACATGGAGAAACACAACATATCCACGTGAAAACGGTATATACAGTGCTTCCTCTCTACAACAGCACCCAACGGGAGACACATATTGCGTATGATGTTCGGAGGGAGTTGTTATAGAAGGGAAAATTAAGACTTGGCTTACATTTGCAAACAGCTTGAATCCAGATCAGACGCCGCGTAACGCGGCGTCTGATCTGGATTCAAGCTGTTTGTCATTCTTCATTTTACATGTATTCCTTTTGTCAAATGTCCACTAATATGTAATCCTGGGAAGAAACGGCAGACGACAACGGTAAATTCCAATAACAAAAAGCGTGCTGCCGCCCCTAAAGTTGAAATGCAAAGGTCCGCATCGAAACTCCGCCCTGCCAAGTCAATAAAATCGGTCTTTAACCGAGACATGACAGGTGGACGGTTCAACTAGGTATCTGTAGCGCGTTCAAGTACCGTATCGATTGCATCGATTGCAACAGAAAACGGTAACAATTTACCGTTAACGACCGTTTGGCTGTTACCGATTGCAAACGGCGCGAACGGCCTCAGAGGTAGTTTGCCATTGCCAACAAAGGAAAACAAAATGGCGACTAAATGAATTTAATAAAACCAGCGAACAGTCCCGACTTAATTTCTCATCAATAAACCAACATTTTCCGATACTTAATGTATCAAACAAAGCAGCTTACATCTGAGCAGCTAAATCTTATTTTTATATGCGGTAAAATTGATGCATTTCAGTTGATTAGTACACTTTTGCTTGTTTTATTTCGATCCGTACATAAATCGTTCGTACCCTTGAAAAGTTAATAAACATGGGGGGCGCAATGAGTTATTATTGAAGAGAATAGGTGAACATTAGATGTCATACTAAATGGGTTGTTTGCATCGGTTAACGTTGCTGTTCGCTGATACGGTACTTGAACGCGCTACAGGCTAACGTTATGCATGGGAATGTCAAAGATATTCATATTCTATTTAGATGTCTGGCCTGCCAATGTGTCTTGCACAAGACAGCTGTACAGTTCCGTATGCGAACATGCGCTTATGTGAAGGCGGGGGACCAGGGGTTTGTGATCCATCTCAGGGGCGGATTGAGGTCCACCATGAGGGCAAGTGGTGGACCGTGTGTGATGATTACTGGGATGAGGGAGACTACTTCTACACCAACGCAAATGTGGCATGTCGCGCGCTTAATTATACGTAAGTTACATTTTACCTTTGCGCTCTATACATATCCGGTATCTCTGTTGTAAACCGTTGGCTCCTAGTCACCATATTACTTTGCAGGGCTGCCATAATTTGACATAGAAAATCCTAAGATTTCCAAATTTCCTTTTTACAATTGCGATGTTACGAATCGTAACTTTAACACATCGCCTGTTTCTAGTTTTGTTGACACGTGCCTGCTTATAGCAGACTGGAAGTAAAGCAAAATGCGCCTTAAGGCGCATTCTGCTTTACTTTCAGTCTGCTTTAAGCTAGATCGTGTACTAGAAAAAAATCCGAAGATTTAGGAAAATTCTGGAGAAATGGCAGTCCTGCACTTTACCTTTGCACTCTACACATATCCGGTATCTCTGTTGTAAACCGTTGGCTCCTAGTCACCAAATTACTTTGCAGGGCTGCCATAAGTTGACATAGAAAATCCTAAGATTTCCAAATTTGCATTTTTCAAGTGCGATGTTACGAATCGTACCTTTAACACATCGCCTGTTTCTAGTTTTGTTGACACGTGCCTGCTTAAAGCAGACAATACGTAAAGCAAAATGCGCCTTATGGCGCATTCTGCTTTACTTTCAGCCTGCTTTAAGCTATCGTGTACTAGAAAAAAATCCGAATATTTAGGAAAAGTCCGGAGAAATGGTAGCCCTGACTTTGTGATTTATCAAACCATCAAACTGTTTGTCACGTCGATGAAATATAGATAGATAGTTTATTCTGCAATAGACTTTACATTCCATGAGCATACATGATATACAAAATATACATACAATACCAAACCCGGTTATGGCTATTTCAGTAGCGCTTAAAGGGTAATCAAAACGATTCGCACACTGATGAAATGTCAGTAAAGTTTTTAACCCCTTTCGCCGCCATATTGTTGTCAGCAATATCGTTTCAAAGTTCGATTTAAGGCAGTATAATTGACATAATTTCAAACGAGTGGTAAACAGTTTAGATCCTGATCAGACGGCGCGATACTGTTTCCAAATGCACTTTATGACGTCATTGAGAGTGAAAGTATGAACCCTTCCACCCATGAAGCTGCAAATGGACACTTGCAATTTCCAAATAAGTATTGTAAATTTCATACTGTTTAGGGGGCATTTAACCCTTTACCCAATAGCCCGTTCATAACATTGAATATAGGTGACCACTTAAAGCAGGTTGAAAATAAAGCAGAATATGCCTTAATGCACATTCTTCTTTACTTTCAACCTTCTTTAAACTGCCATCTGCTAAGCTAAATAAAAATATTTGTTATGGATATTGTTCATGAGGGTATAAACTGGAACTATTTTCTTCTGCGGAGGAATAAATCAAATACGCTAAAGGTCGCTTCTATGTGGGAAATGGTTAAACAATATATTGCCCAACGACAAACAGTGCAGACTAGGAGGAAGCCTTGAGTCTTCACTGTTCGCATACAACAAGTGCAGCCTTTGTAAACTGTTTTCAAAGAACGGGTGTATGCGTGACAGAGTTGAAAGTGTTATGTACGAGGTAATCAGACATCTCTGTTGGCCGCTTGACAGTTTCGGATACACGTATGTCTGCAATTCACTTGTAACCAAACCGGCACAAAACTCATTGAGTCCTAGTGACGCATATATGCGACATTTACCAAGTGTGTACCTGTGAAGAATGCACTTGTTCCAGGCAAACAGTGAAGTCCCTGATCAGAGGGCTCCTGCAGGAGCCCCCCTGATCAGGAACTCCACTGTTTGTCATTTTGCAATTTATTACAAAAAACAACCCTTATTAGTCTAAAATGGATCAGCCTTCATTACGAACTGGAATTGTCTATTGGAAGTTTCAGGGGATAATGAGTTAATCAAACTAGCGTTAAAAAGAGTAACTAGGACGAGCATTGAGTGACTGTGTCACTCGTGATTTTTTCCTTGTTTATAACTAAATCTGATTACAATTGCATGCATATGTATGTTGTTTGTAATTTATTTCCATGAAAAAGAACTTCATTTTGCTGCGCTAAACTTTCACAAATATGAAATTTTATTATTAAGGCAATTACTCCTCGTATTGGTCGAAATCATCTATTGACCATTTTGTAGTTTAGATTTCGACGTTTCGAGTTTACCTTTTGAATTTATTAGTTATATTCTTAGACTGCACGTTAATAAAGTAGATATTCGACTTAGAAACATTTATGTTATAACGCAGTTTTAATGATGACTTTAGTTTGTATGTAGAGTTTTGAAAACAAGCAAAGAACCCTTTTGATATGACTTAATATGACAATTAAAGCAGAGTAGATCTACGCCCCCTGAAACGATATCAATGCACCTCCTTGAAAGTTATCCGGTATGTGGTATTGTGACAGTTTCAATTTCGAAGCAAAGACTGAAGGTATTCGGAGTTTCTAAGACTACGGTTTGGACTAAATAACTAACAATATCACGTCAGTGTCGGCATGCTTTTCTGTCAATGGAATAACGTTTAATCACCAACGTTTTAGCATAGCCATTTCTCAAATGTTTCCATCCAGCTTGTCCTAAATTGGACGTCTTTGTGTTATCACGGCTAATATACAAATGTTTGGATTTTTTCTCCATTTAATTAATCTTTTACTAGGTTTCTTTCCTTTTCAATTATTTAATGTTACAGTAAAACTATAATCAAATGTATGAAAAACGTTATCGCCATTTTCGTATATCGGACGATTTGGATAGTCCGATTTGTCAGTACACAAAATTGTGTGCGTTGTTCGGAGGGAGTCGTTATATGGAGGTAAATCGGCTTAAATTTGCAAACAGCTTGAATCCAGATCAGACGCCGCTGTTTGTCATTCGTTATTAAGTTTTTTCTGTCAAAATGTCCGTAATGTAACTTTGAGAAAAACAGCAGACGACAATTTAACAGACAACATTGTAGTCGTGAATAGGTTGGACAAACATGTCTTGTTTGGGGAACAGAGACAAGGGCCGTTGTACGGAGGGAGTCGTTGTTGGGAGGGCCGTTGCAGAGAGGGAACACTGTAATGTCAAAAATAGCTACTGAAGAAATGATGGCTTTTAAGTAATTATATTGAGTAGTTTTCTTCGAACTTGTATCAGAAACTGAGTTACTATGATGTCTTATACTTAATAACCCTTACATTACCAAGTTTCTCGTGATATGTTTACCCCTTCACCGTTTCACTGTAGTCTGCTTCAATTTTGTTGTCTACAATGTCGTTTCAAAGTTAAAAAATAAGGCAGTATGACAGACGAAATTTCAAAACGAGTGTCAAACAGTTAGGGTCCTGATCAGACGCCGCGTTACGCGGCGTCTGATCAGGATCAAAACTGTTTGCAAACGCGCTTTTAACCGTCATTGAGAGTGAAAGGGTTTATATTTCTGTTATCAAGGAAGATACATTGTGGAAAATAATAGATATATTTGTTACATTCATTTAACATATAATGTTTCCATAGATATTGCGTTAATTGTAATTAATTCTGCGATTGAATATACATAAATGATATTGGAAATATGAGCACAAGGCACTAAGTGACTTACCTTACCTGATTTATTTCTCTAGGAGTGGATCGAGCCTGACAGACGCTTTCTTTGGGGAGGGAATAGGCAATATCTTGATGGATGATGTGCAATGTGAGGGAAACGAAGCCTCCCTGTACGATTGTCCTGGGAACAACTGGGGAAACCACGACTGTGATAATACGGAGGATGTCGGGGTTTCGTGCCAGTAACTCCTACAGTGGAGAAAACGTTATTCTTTCCCAATAAGCGCGTTTACGCTAAAACTATTATTTCTATTGCAAACAGTTTGGAGCCAGATCAGACGCCGGGTAACCCGGCTCCTGATCAGACTCCAAACTGTTTGCCACCAAGATAAACATGAATTATTAGGATTGTCCAAAAGTTGCACTTTTCTACGTTTTAGTGTTTTGCGTTTGCGTTTCGTTTCGTTCAAACGGGAAAGAATAACGCTTTCTCCACTGTATCAACAAAGACGTTCCCGTAACGGATTTAACACGTTCAACCCTAGCGACGAGAATACTCGTCATTTTAAAACAGACGCGTACCTAAATGTACACGTATTCTATCCAAACAGTGTAGACCCTGATCATAGGTCTCCTTTACTTGATGTTAAATTGGAATTGGTTTCAGGGGTGAATGTGTTAATACTGATTTTATAAATAATGCTTTTGTTGAGTGAATTGTGTGTTTTCACTTTTAGTTTAAACATATCTTATTTCCAAATTGTGTTACAGGAAAAGGGGTGGGGGCCACACATTCTACCAAAATTAGAATCGGCCCTTCCCCTACAGTTTTACAAATAATACAAACACTATTGGAAGAGGAGGGAGAGAAAGTGGAGAGGGAAAGAGACAGATATAATGAGATAGAGAAAGAGAAGTTGCTTGTTTACAGGCGTCAGCACATAATCTTGATAAGAATAATCAATTTAAATAGATGAAAACACAAAGCTAAAATATCCATCAGTGCATGTTAAACTGTCCCTCAAAAGAATCCCTGAAATGTTCTATTACTTAATGATTACACTCATATTAACCCTTTACCTGATAGCCTAGTTATAATATTGAAGATAGGTGACTACTTAAAGCAGGTTGAAAGTAAAGCAGAATGCGCCCTAAGGCGCATTCTGCTTTACTTTCAGCCTGCTTTAAGCTATTACCAGCTAGAATAAGGAAAGTATTAAATATGACACATATTCAGTACGGTTTATATTGGATCTATTTTCTTCAGCGGATGAATAAAATGCATGTGCTAAAAGTCGCTTCTATCAGGGAAAGGGTTAATGTAGGGTAAAGGTAATGCAGACAGCTTCTAGAGGGGCTTTATGCATTACTTTTATCCTACGTCATTTCCCATAAAGGTGAGGTTCCATGCTTCTATTTTCATCATTGGTACCATTACAATACAGTGGCCAGATAAATCTATCATGTGGATTCAGTCTAAACTTTGATCAGAGTGTTCCCGTCCTTGATCTTGGCATGTACTATTTGAAATTATTTAAATATGCTGTGGACAATCCATTCAGAGACAATATTACTTCGTCCATGATCAGAAAATGTTAGAGTTTGTTTGGCAAAAATTCATTGTAAGTGCTTATTCAGTTAAAGTCTAAAATTAAAAGAGGACAACTTTAGTTTCCAAATGAGCAAAGTACAAATTATACAATTACCTAGGGACTTCCTTTACAATAAATTACAAAAACGGACAAGCGAAACAGGGGCCCGTTTTACTAAACTACTTACGCAAAATGTTTGCGTAAGTCACAATTTTAAAATTTAATTTATATTTTTTATTATCACTTGCTACAAACAGCAAATAGCCAGCTCAGAGGACGCGCTTTTAGCGCGTCCTCTGATCTGGCTATTTGCTGTTTGCGAACGTTTATGATCGAAAACAAGAGTTAAACGATTTTGACTTTAGTATAATTTTTGTGTAAGTTGTTTAGTAAAACGGGCCCAGGTCCCTGTAGGTACCAGCTAATCACGTTTTCCAAATCAAGTTTTGCCCAAGACAAATGTTCTTTTAAATCTGTTTGTAAATTATACATGTACATGTGCGCGTCACAGTGGATTTAAGTCTTTCTCCAATAGAAGCGCCTTTTTGCGGATATGATTTATTCATCCGCTGAAGAAAACAGTTCCAAATCAATCAGTAATGAATATGTATCATAGGGTATTTTCTATATTATAGAACATGATAGCTTACAGCAGGCTGAAAATAAAACAGAATGCGCCCTAAGGCGCATTCTGCTTTACTTTCAACCTGCTTTAAGTAGTCACCTATTTTAAGTACTAGAAATGTATCAGGTAAAGGGGTTAAGTCCATGTTAACCATTTCACTGTCAAACTCTTCGTGAGAGTTTTATTCTTGTATCAGGTAAAGGGGTTAAGTCCATGTTAACCATTTCACTGTCAAACTCTTCGTGAGAGTTTTATTCTTTCACCATTTCATTGCCGTCTGCTTCAAATTTGTTATCTGCAAAGTTAGAAGAAAATAAGGCAGTATGACTGAAGAAATTTCGAAACGAGTGTCAAACAGTTTAGGTCCTGATCAAACGCCGCGTTACCTGATCTGATCAGGACCTAAACTTTTTGCAAGTGCGCTTTATGGTGTCATTGAGAGTGAAATGGTTAAGTAATGTGGTGAGTCAATTCATTATTAAAAGAAATATTTCCTTTTTATTTCACTGAAGAGATGCCAGGATAGCAAAGCAGAATGTACAGATAGTTTCATCCTGTCTTGTTTCTACAGGGCTTCCATAAGTTGACAAGAAAAATCCTAAGATTTCCAAATTTGCATTGTTCAAATGTGATTTTACGAATCGTACCTTTACCCCAAAGCCTTTTTCTTGTTTTGTTGACATGCGACTGCTTCAAGCAGGCTGCAAGTAAAGCAGAATGCGCCCTAAGACCTGCTTTAAGCTACCATGAACTGGGGAAAAATCCGGAAATTTAAGAAAAATCCGGCGAAATGGCAGCCCTGTTTCTATTCTACATAAACGTTTTACCCTGTGTTTCAACCCTTTGGGAAATTCGTCTGCTAGAATATGACTATCAGTTGCAATTGTATGCTAAATTTAAAGTTTGGACGTTTTGACTAAAACAAACGAGCGTATAGCTGCTTTGATCTCGAAAAGTATTTACTTTTTAAGTAATACTCAGCGATTAAACTATAAACTGTATGAAAGGCATTTAACAAAGTGTGTTGTCGTAACTATGTTCGACACCATGTAATTATTTCAATCCCCAAATAATGCCCACAGCATTGAGTTTGTTGAAGAGACTAAACAAATTGTGTTATTTGCTTAACCCCTTCACTGCCCTACCCCGGGTACAATGGTTATTTGCAAACAGATTGGATCCATTCAAGACGCCGCTGATCAGGACTCAAATTATTTAACACTTATTTCAATATTTTTTAACCCTTTCGTGATCAAATTATTCGGCACAGTTTTATCCCTTCACCAATTTAGTGTCCCCTGTTTCAGTAATGTTGTCTGCAAGACACGTTAGATATAAGGTTGTATGACTTAAAAAATATCGACAAGAGTGTCCAACAGTTTGGGTCCTGATCAGGATCCAAACAGTGTCACTGAGAGTCAAAGGGTTCTGTCAAAAAACCTAAATGTTAAATTTGATAAATACAAACAGACAACACTTTGTTAAAGCAGATGACGTTATGACAGTAAAGGGACGTAATTTAAAAAAAATCTAACATTTATTTGTTATATCAGTCTATTAAAGAAAAAGGAGTATTTATATGTAAAAACGGTTCTGTGAAATGCTGGGATACAAATAGTGAATCAAACACCACCGTGAGTGTCAGATAAGAATATCCCACCCGAGTTTTGAAGATATTTTTGGAACACGAGGCTTTGCCGAGTGTTCCAAAAATATCTTCAAACGAGGGTGGGGTATTCATCTGACACTCAACTGTGGTGTTATATTTATTTGCTCACCTCGTCAACCCTAAAACGCGTTTAACTTGCTATACAGTGGCGAGTTGTATTTTAATGCGCTAATGCATGCATGACGACGTCATAACAACGGCAATAACAACCAATCATGAGATAGTTCGGCTTGTCTGTCCGGACAGATAAGATTATCTCACACCCCCTAGATTTCGGGATACCACTGTCCGAGAGGTGAGAAATCATAATCAATACAATAAGAAATCTCTGACATATTTTCTAAATCGCTGAGACATTGATTAAGTGTTGGGTTAGAAACATTTATTAGTTATTGTGTAAAACGTGCAAATGTAAGTCAAGTTTTAAGTTCGCCTCCCTGTAACAACCCCCTCCGAACAACGTACACATTCTTTTTTTCACATTGGATGTTATAGAGAGGTAGTACTGTATCATCGAAATCGGGACACTGCATCCGCAGAGAAAAGAAGTAGGTAATGAGCCAATAAGTGAAACCCTCACGCCCTAACCGGACTTTGTTGGACCTATATTTTATTGTAGCATATACACTGCGATTAAGAAATCTGGTTATTGGATGGAATATCGTCGCCGGATAAGCGCACAATTTAATCGTTTCCATGGCAACCCTCATGATTTTGAAGTAGAACATACATATTGCAAATTGTGTTATATCTTTGCTAAACGGCAATATAAATCGTTTTAAATGGTGCCTAAACAAAGATAATTGATGTGCGATTTATTTGATGTGCTGTTTAGGTAACTAGCTAATTTGCATAATTATGCATATTAATGAGTGATTGAAAAAATGCATGAATTTTGACAAAAATACACCTATTTTAACCTAAATATCATCAGTATCTCTCCCAGATTGTAACATGAAGACTCAAAATGATTGAAACACAGTATATTAACAAATTTACAACACAAAAAATCACAGTTGATAGTTTGAAAGTATTAAAATATTGGCAAAACGGATGGTAGGGTTGGTGGGGTAAAAACCCAATACGCACTAATATGGGTTGCAATATTGTTTTATATCTTTGCTTAATCATAATATAACTCGTTCTAAACGGTGCCTTAACAAAGCAAATTGTTGTGCAATTTGTTTGATGTGTTATTTAGCTAATAAGCTAATTTGCATAATTATGCATATTAATGAGCAATTAGAAATAACCATGAATTTTCACAGTGAATATACCTATTTCAACGTAAATATCGTCAATATCTCCCAAATATAGCAACATGAAGGCTGTAAATGTTTTGTATTAAATACAATTTCACATTTACTACAAAAATGTCGCAATCGATAGTTTTAGTGATAAAATATCGCCAAAAGTGATGTTGGGATGGGTTGGGGAAAACCCAAATACCCTCTAATATATGATGCAATTTTGTGTTATATCTTTGCTGTATCGTGATATAAATCGTTTCCAACGGTGTCTAAACATAGAAAGTCGTTATGCAAATTGGTTGATGTGTGATTTGATTAACTAGCTAATTTGCATATATATACATATTAATGAGCAATTGGAAACAAGCATGAATTTTCGCCAAAAGAACATACATTTTAAACTTAATATCATCAATATCTCTCAATTTGTTAAATGAAGGCTGTAAATGTTTGGTAAACAATATGTTTACAAATTTACAACAAAAAAATAGCAATCGATAGTTTTCATGATGAAATATCCTCCAAATACACACTAATATAGGTTGCAATATAAGGTTATGTATTCGCTACATCGTAATTTATCTCGTTTTTAAAGGTGCCTAAACAAAGCAAATTGTTTTACAATTTGTCTCATGTGTTGTTTTTCTAATAAGTAATTTTTCATGATTGTGCATATTAATGCGCAATTGGAAATATTATTATATCAGATATATAGCCACACACGCTTATAGCTGTTTTTTCAGTACGTATGCAGTATGTGACTTCAAAGTAAAATATTTTAATGTTGCAAATTACCATTACTATTAAAAGGTATAAGTATACTACCGGGATTATGACTATCTCAGAATGTTATTTGTACACCTTGTTTATATTGGAGCAGAGCCGGGTCAAATGTAATTCATTATATGTTAAACCAGTGCCATAAAATGGTCATATAGCGCCTGTGTGTATACATGTATATAAATGTAATAGTGTTACTTTTTTGTGGAGTCTTACCACTCTCCCAGTTCGGGCGGTTGCTGTATCATATCCTCCCTCGTCCAACTGAGGGCATAAAACCAGTGATTAGCCGTGCGGGCGAGGTCAGGAAAAACATAGCACCACAATTTAACTTTGGTGTAACTATCCAATATATCCACAGCACATTATACATGCAATCATAACTATCATTGTCTTCATTAAAGGGTATGTTGATGTAGTTGTTGTAGTCGACACCTTCAACAATGTCGCCGTTATCTGTGGCTGAAGCTTTTGTTTTCTATTAGCTCGGGATGCAGATTGTTGCCTTACTTCCGTTGGTACGTGATCTGTCCGCAATCATCTCTCGTATAGTTATAAACATATGGGCTTGCCTCAGTGATGCATACGGCCTTTCTTAGTTAGGAAGGTGGATAGGTAAACCTTTCATTGGTAAGGAAATACCCTGCATGACGAATTGGTTGCAAGTAATAATAAAGTAACTGTCACGTGTTGGAAGTCTCAAAGTTTCAGACAAAAATTATTGTAATAACGCTTTAACAGTGAATACTTTCTTTTGGGAACAAATTCGTTTGTTTAGAAAGTGTATTTCATGCTACATTTAAATGTCTATGACCTTCTCCGCGACATTAAGGGTTGTATTGACTTATCGAAGTCCAGCAGTTTACCATTATCTGCCATTAAAGGGATTTCAAAGATCTTCAAAGGCATCTACCAACGCCATCACATCCCAGTCAATAAATTATAATCATCTTGGAATTCAGGGCGATGTTCTTGGTACATACCAGTCCGTACAACAATATTTTGTTTAAAAAGCTTGAATCCTTATTCATCATTATATATTTGGATTCTTTTGTAGGATTTTTTGTCACACTCGTTGATGGATTTCTTTTAAATATTTACATACTTATATCATCACCATATAACAATTTTATGTTTCTCGGTGCCGTTAATCTCTCTCAATAAATAAATCAATCAATCAATCATATAGCGAGCACGTGTGAATTTAGAAAATGCCCTTATTGATTTCTAAGCCCATGTAATTACACTTTTTAAACTCATTATGCACAACAAAATGTTTCTTTTATAGTCTTTATCGCGGATGTGGTTTGGCAGGTTTATAACATACTGATAATAGTCCAATATGGTTGAAGACTCATACCATCAGAAATATGAAATCTAAATTCTGCAGTGATGACAAAATTTCAGTAGCATTTGTGGCGCAATGTCAATCTTCAGTGTTTTTCTAAAAAGTGTACAGTGTATATACTGAGACCTGTCGTACGCATTTTGGTTTCAAAATGTGATGGATGCCATTGAAGGTATGAGCTCTGCCACTAGTCAAGCACATTTAGTGCGTGTTGTTGTCCTCCCAATACAGTTTAAACAGACTCAAGTCACTCATCGCAGCATAATGACCAATGTACATTGCTCCAAGTGCAACAAGGATTGCTGCCTCACCGTGTTATGTCTGCGGATATTGCCACTGAAGTTTCTTTTCAAACATGAAGACAGGCTGATCGGCAACCATTACTGGTGACTGACATGCATTGATGATGTTTCTGGCTTTATGGAGGACTTTCATTCCTTGTGAAACTATTGAAGGACGGTAAGAAAATTCAATGAACTGAACAAACATGTATGACCTAGATGGTGGGGTAGCTTGAATCTATATGATACTAGCAAAGTATGCTGCCTATAAAATCATGTCATCCGCTTCAAGGAATAGTTTCTACAACAGGCTTTATACGTGTTTCAACCTTCTTGTATATTATTTGGGTGATTGAAAGATAGAGGAGTATACTGATTGTTGATCCTCAAGACATGAACGTGAATAGCAGTATAATGATGATTTAATGACTTACTAATTGAAACAACACGTTATTAAAACACGATACTATGTGATTGCATTATAATGTCGAAACCTTTGTAATTTTGTTAATGCAATGTCGTCACAGTTTGCTATAATTTGCTCATTTGACCTTACCAGCGCAGTTGAACTTACCGACCACAAATTAGCTTGAAATCATGTATCACACATAGTTGCAAGGCCAAATTGTTTCCGGGTATTGTTTATCTATTCAAAATGGCCGACAAAATGGCCGACAGCAGCCATCTTGGGTTTTTATAAGTTGTTTTTTGTTATTTTCCTATGATTTTATGTCATCTCCATACACTCGGAAACATTTGCAGTATGATTTATAGAGAAACTCACTTAGCACCCCTACAAATAAGTGCATACATGTATACTGGAGAAAAGAAGCAGTAATTTCATCATTCAGGGGCAGATTATCAATACTAATTTCTCGACTTATCCGGCGGCCGGTTGACATCCAACAAGTGCCATTTGGTAGGGAATACTTCCACCTTTAACATGATATAGGTCTCATAAAGTCCGGCAAGGGGGGGGGACCTAGGGTCCAGGTAGCCCTGAATCTAAAGCGTGTAACATTTGATTTACTGTTCAATCGTTTTTTAAAACAAATCAAACTAGATTTAAAATAGAAACATTCTACGTCCTACCGTTGTTAACCCATTTATACCAAGTAGATTCTTCCACGTTTATATATTGGATTAGTCCAATTTTTTATCAAAGGGATGCCTGGTCAAAATTTCATTGTCATTTTGTTTTATATTGAAATTCCTATCAGCAAACAGAGTAGACTCTAATCAGACGCCGCATAATGCGGCGTCTGATCAGAATCTACACTGTTTGCCTATGTCCCATACATGGGATCGTGGGCACAAATGGGTTAAATGATGATCTTGAATGAGTGCTTATTATTTATCATTTTTAATAAACGAGTTGACTAAATAATATGACACGAGCCTTGGCGAGCGTCATAATCATTTTAGTCGACGAGTTTATTAAAAATGATAAATAATGAGCACGAATGTGAGATTCTATTTATCACATAAAAAGTTTAAGCACATATTAAATTGAGTGAAGTCGTAGTTTGTAGACCCTCCGCTATATAGAATTTCCGCCAAAACGTTACGTTGTTGACATTTAACGTCATAGTAAATGATGTCATTAGGCGTCCCGCTTGAGTAAGTTGAACCGGAGCCAAAAAAAACGATATTCCACTAGTTGATTACGATATTTATACAATCGCTTTATGCAACTCCGAGACCGCAAATTATGTGATAAACGGTATTAGACAATCGTTACTTACGAATAGTTAATAAATCATAATGAACCCATTCAACCAAAGACACGAGTTTACTCGTCATTTACAAACAAGTGTACCTGTAAAACATACACTTGTCCTGTGCAGCAAACAGTTAAGACCCTGGCCAGAGGTTTTTTAATATGTCTGAAGTGTTTGTCAAATTTGATCATACATGACAGGGTTAAACAACTGCGTCCAAAGCTATGTCCTCCTTCTTCACGATCACGCCCCTCCCTTGTCGCCCTCATTGACGTAGCTTCCTATTAGTTAAAAAACGAAAAAGGCTAAACTTGACGAGAATGCAATAACATTGATGACTAAGGGGTTTAGGGTTGAATCCCCTTTTTTAACATAGATTCAGGCTAGTATTTTGCCTGTCTTAAACACGCAAAAAGTCCTTCGAACGCATCCGAAGAGGTCATCTAGGAATAAAATTTTCCCGGGGAGCATGCCGCCGGACATCCCTAGCAAAAATGCATATATATTTATTAATTGGTGAAGTAGCCATCCCCTTGGCACGCTATCCTCACCCCTCCCCCAGCAAAAAAAGAAGGCACAACTGCGTACACACTGTCCTGAAAAATGGAACAATTTAAAAGTAAAGACTATTGGAGTTCAAATTGGAGTAAAATATTAATAGCCGGAAGACAACCTGTCAAACAATTACAATGTATTTTTTTATTTTTCAGGAAACTTTTTACATAGATGTATATTTATGTCAGAATTTTTCCCGTTTTAAACGCTCGAAAGGCATTCAGAACGCACCAGAGGCCATCTAATTCTAATAGTAGACTAATTTCCCGTGGGTAATGCGTATCCAGCGTTGTAGAAACCATAATTGTCCATTGGGAGCATGCCACCCCCCCCCCCCCCTTCCATAGATAACTTAATAATACCTACACTTTCAATGTAGACAAGCTACGCCCTGACCTTCCCAATAGCCCCAACCTCGCCCATGTGGCTTTTATTTGTTTCCAGATCTGAAAACAATGCTTGCTGGAACAGGGTTGCCATAAGTTGACATGAAAAATCCTAAGATTTCGAAATTTGCATTTTTCAAGTGCGAATTTACGAATCGTACCTTTACCCCATACTAGTATCCTGTTTCTAGTTTTGTTGACACGTAACTACCTAAAGCAGGATGGAGGTAAAGCAGAATGCGCCTTATGGCGCATTCTGCTTTACTTTCAGCCTGCTTTAAACTACTATGTTCTAGAAAAAAGGTCCGGACCCTTGTTTGCTCATAGTGGGTTGAGTTTTATATTTGAATATTCAGCATGAGAAGTTTTAAACCTTTCATAATCAAATAAATCGTGAGGTTTTTACCCCTTCACCGCCATACTGTCGTCAGCTTCAATAATTGTTGTGTGCAATTAGGTTTTAAAGTGAGATTTAAGGCAGTATGACTAACGTTATTTCAAAACAAATGGCAAACAGTTATGATCCTGACCAGACGCGGCGTCTGATCAGGATTAAAACTGTTTGCAAATACGCTTTATGACGTCATTGAGAGTGAAAAACATGTTTGTAAATGCACTTTATGACGTTATCGAGAGTGAAAGGGTTAACACAGATATCAGTATCACAGGTGTATATTGTTGGATCATGTGCGATTCTCCAGCGGATGTTATTTTGGGAGGATCACAGTTCTGTTCTTCCAAGGGCTCCAGATCCTCCGCTGTATTATCAAACAGGGGGAATATGAGATCCAGTGCCATGCTGATATCACCCATCCAGTCTAGACTGTCACGTGGCGGTAACTTCGGGTCTTGGCTTGATAACATGCCTCCGATCACTATATGGTCCTTGAAAATAAACACATTTTCATTTATCTTGGTTTAAACCCTTCCCGCTACAAAAGCACCTTAGAGCGCCTTTTAACCAAGTATTCAGTTATCGTTTTCAATACCTGATTCTGATTTAAGCAATATGAATGTAAAGCAGAACGCTCCTTAAGGAGCGTTCTGCTTTACATTCATATTGCTTTGAGTAGTATCTAAACTAAATCTTATGATTTATTCTTAAGTTAGTCATGTTAGATTCGAAATAATCAATGTTATACCGTTGTTTTAACGGTATTCTACAACGGTTGGTCGTTGTGATGCGCATATTTCTTAAATATATTATAAAATAACAACCTTAATAGTTGAAAATGGACCAGCAATTATTTCAAACTGGAACTTTATTATTTGATATTTTGAGCTCAATCTAATACGTACATGTATAATAGTGCAGGGAAACAAACCCTACCTCTTTAATATAACTGTTTCACTCTGAATGACGTTATAAAGCGCATTTACTCTTTACCATTTGTTTTGAAATTACGTCATTTATACTGCCTTAAATCTAAGTTTGAAACGATATTTAATTGCAGACAACAATATTGAAGGAGACGACAATATGGTGGTGAAGAAGCCCACTTATCTTGGTCTACAGTTTTGGCAAATGACATGCATACGTACGTTTTATATGTAAACGATGTAAAAGACAATTGCACTAATGTAAGTGAGATAAAGAAACAAATGTGTAGGAAATTATGGCCCATAATAGTTTCTTGCTTGATACATGTAATATATATGGGCCGTGTCACGACAAAACCTGCCTTAATGACAAAAAATTCGATTTTGGATTTTTTGCATTTTCTTTTACATCATTTAATTCTCTTTCCAGCCATGTTATTTTTATCATGATGCGCTATGTACTTCTAATGATATGAAGTTTTTAAAAATGCGGTATGAGGTAACATTCTGATAACATGACGTCAATTCAACGTCAACTTTGTCACGCACTCATAGACGTCATAGTGAAATAACGTTTACAAAATTTTCGCTCCGGGACATCGATTTAAACTTCATGGGGACGACTTAGACCTGTGTATTTGATATACTTTTCACTTATAGACTAATGTTGAGGTCGGTATATAGTTTTGATGACCTGTGAAATGTCAAATTGGTCGAGGGCTAAGTTCGAGAAGGCCTATTCATCCTCGGTCAATATCACTGTTCTAAAGATCTCAACATTAATTAGTCTATAGCCATCATATAGCATAACTAATTTTACGAAAAATAATAACTAAATAGTAAACGACTATTGATTTATTTGTCTATACCGATCACAAGCTGAGTCCAGAAAAGTACGTGAAGTCCTGGGAATGCCGTGTAGACCCATGTGATTTTTACGATAGTGCAAAATCATATAAAACGGGGTCTACATAACGCTTCCAGATCTACTCGCACTTCCCGGACTCGGTACGCGATCGGTATGTATTAATTAGAAACGATAATGTACAACGGACATGAGACATTGATTATAACATCATACAGTAACATCATTCAACAAAAAAATTGTGTCGTCTTGAAAGACTGTTCTGACATCCTGTGCAAGTATGCCTGTCGCGCCTGGCTCAGTGCCGGCGGATCCATTACAGCTGGTCGCACTACATGGCAGGGAAGCGGTAGGCTGGATCCCTTAAGATATTGAAGTAGGCTTCCTCTTCGTCTGCCCCGTCCGTACAGAAACTACGCCAGGTTCGGTGGATACAAACCTAAAGTACTGGTACTTCCTGTGAGAGAAAAAAAAACATTCATGTGTACAAATTCGCCTTGGTTACTGAACGCCGACATGTCCACAAGTCTCTCTGAAAGCTGGGCAAGCGTGTCGCAGTCGGAGCGTCTAAAATAAAAAAGTTTATAAAAACAGATTTATACCTAATAAAATATGTAGCACATTTAGGCAGCAATAAATCGTTTAATTTGTAAATGGTTCAAATTGACTAAAAGCTTTTGTGCGTTCGAGACGCCGAGTTACCCAACCTATTTAGGTTAAGACACTTTAGCACGGCGTATTGCGACCGCAGATATGACTGTATAACTGTTAAATATTATACCTAGGCCATCAAAATGATCTTTGAAAGAACTTGCCTTATTATCAAGTAGTTATCAATTTATTATACCTATATAGCTTTTTAATGTTGGTGAGGCCGCTGTCTACTAAACATCTGGCGTGGCCTGGAACCTGCATGTGGTACTCAATCTTCAATCAACGAGTAAATCTACATAGAATATTAATACCTAAATCAACGTCTAGCAAATTTGGTTTTGGTGACCTCAAAAAGAAACATGATAAGCACAATTTTGTAAGAAAACTCAAATATATAATTATAAGAGAAGTTTATGGAGCCTTCACATACACAGATTTTTCTAACGATTCCTTACGGATTGCAAACTCGTAGTCAATCGTAAGCATCCGCAAATGATACATTAGTGTCCGTAAATAACTCACAAGTATCCGTAAGGATTCGTGGAAGAAGATGCCCGTTTTGTTATGTCAAATGTTTTCTTACGATTGTCTACGGAGTTATTATTCCGTAAATCACTCATAAAAACGATCCGTTGAGTATCGCAAACCGGTTGTAACAACACGTTATCCTCCGTAAACAGCATACTCTTGTCAAAAAGACCACAAAAATCTCTGTGAAATATTTTTTTCAGTCATGTCGATGTTCTCTCACCTCATGCCAGTTGTCGAATGATGACACATTAGAAATTGAATACCTTTTGGTCCTAAAATGGTCAAACGCGTCAGTTCTCTTAATAGGTAATCGTTTCAACTCATGAAGGTGCCTTCACATACACGCATGTTTCTTATCTCCAAACCGTAGTCAATCGCAAACGTCCGGAAATAAATCGTTAACATCCGTAAATACATCGCAGATGTCCGTAAACAATCCGTTACCATACGCAAAACTCGACGACATCCGTAAGCCTCCGTAAGACGAAAATCATTTTTTTTGACATGTCAAAAACTTTTCTACGATAGACCACGGATGGACTTTTCCGTAAACAACTCGTAAATAATCCGTAACAATCCGCAACTTGTCGTAACTGGTTCGTAACATCACGTAACCCTAACAGTTGCAAACAGTTAACATCCAGATTAGACTGCGCGTGACGCTACCTATCATCAGGACTTACTCTGATTGAGACTCTTATCTAATAGTTTGAGAAATTTTAGAAACATCTTATATAATAATAGTAGCACACGTCAATTGTTGCAGGCAGTGATATTACGTTCGTTTTACGATAAAGCCCATTCACTGTCCTCACGTAATGAGCTTTGAACAATTTTCGTTTGCGTTTAATGTAAGGTATTTTGATTTAAGGAGTATAAAATTTAGTGTCAATCAGTTTGGATCCTGACCAGATGCCGCGTTACGCGATGCCTGATCAGAATCCAAACCCTTTGCAAGTAATCATTGTACTCGGGTTAAGGCAGTGAAGGGGTAAGTACAATCAAACTGGTATCGAGTGACCTTTATTTGAAAGACGTTCATGTAGTTACAAACAGGTGCGACTGCTAAATAACGCGGGTGAGTTTTGCCGTAAATATATCGTAATAACTAGTAAGAAACCGTAAATAGCACGTAACAACTCGTAACAGACCGTAAATAGCCCGTAACAACTCGTAAGAAATCTTAATTCACTCTTAAAAGTGGAATCAATCGTAAGGAACTGTATACTTTTACGAACGTGTGCCATCTGTAAGGAAATTGTAGAAATTCCGTGTATTTGAAGGCCCCATAAGATAAACAATCCAAAAATTCATAGATCTAAGAGATCTATTTAGATAATGATGCCATGTTTTCATTTTCAATGACAGTGGTCATTTTTTCGTCCGAAATGGAATTAATTGACATTGTAGGTATTATTAGTAGCTGTGTTACTGATCTAACACGAGTTATTACGTTGATGAAATAACAATAACAGCAAAAAGTAGAGAAAAAATATCATCGCCTTTAGCAAGAATTGAACTCCGATACTCCGGCTTGGAAAGCGAGGTACATATCCACTGGACCAAGGGGACGTCGTAATTTTCTCAACGTTGATTTGGTTACTTGAATAATTTCGTGAGTGAAAACAAAAACTAATGCAAGCGCCAATAATATACCATTCTATCAATTTTTTATTGTTAGTTAAATTAACACATCTAGATCCAATTAATTCACGACCATTTACATAAAATCTACAGAAAAAAAACGTCAAACAAGCTTAAACGTTTCATAATTAAAGTGTGCTTGGCGATCTAAAAATAGATTCACAAAGCCTCCAGACACCAGTATTCAAAGTTCGGATTCCACTCCGGATTAAAATATAGAGTGAAATGTAGAATTAATGTCGATTTAAAAAAATGCATTTTTGTCTGCATATATACATGAGTGTAAATGTTTGAGAAAGGAAAGACTTAAAGTGAAAGCATACAGCTAACGATAGCTGACCCTGTTGTGGGAGGGGAGAGGTCATGTTTGTTTACGTTTCAATTTTTCCGTAAACAGCTCTACGCTTGGAATTCTAGATCTAGGGACCTGCGCATAGAATAATTATAATAAGAAGAATAAAATGTAGATCTAAACTCACCTCTAAATCGTTGTCCATTTATCCAGGTATTTATGGTGGTATTGAACTAAGAAAATCCGATCTATTGAATGTCAAGGTGAAATTGCGGGGCACTTTTACTGAAAATTATGACGTCAAACTTTATCGGGTTTTTCCGACGTTATGACGCTATGTCATTAAGGCAGGTTTTGTCACGACACGGCCCATATTCAAAGAGTGCTCTTAATCCGTTTGCGCAAAGTGGATTCTTCAATGCTTATATTGGATAAGTCCATTTTCATGTAATGGGTGCTTGGTATAAATGTTAACTTCCGTTTCGTTTTATATTGTAATTCCTATCAGAAAACGGTGTAAATCTGATCAGGGGCCACATTTTGCAGCGTCTTATCAAAGTCAACAGTGTTTGCATACAGTGGAGAATCTGTTATTCTTTCCCGTTTAAACGCAAACGTACGCAAACGCAAAACACTAAAACGTAGAAAAGAACAACTTTTGGACAATTCTGATATTTCATGTTTATCTTGGTGGCAAACAGTTTGGAGCCAGATCAGACGCCGGGTAACCCGGCGTCTGATCTGGCCCCAAACTGTTTGTAACAGAACAAATAGTTTTAGCGTAAACGCGTTTATTGGGAAAGAATAACAGATTCTCCACTGTATGTCCCTTTTATCCTTTTATGGACGAAATTCTCTAATGAAATGATCACGGGCTGCCAATGGACAGTTGGAAACGTTTTGGACATGTCTGTTTTTCTGAAAAACTCTCCAAAATTAATGAAGAAAACTCATATAGGACTTTTCTCCATTACTTTTATCCTGCATTTAGCTGTCTTTTTTTCACTTCTTCCTTTGAGGGGCTCGGGATTATATTAAATGACATTTACCTTAACTAAACTCGTAGACAAATCCTTCACGAACAAGTTATTAGGTAAGAGTTTTTTCATGCTGACACCTTTAATTCTATCTGAAATAAAAGAAGATAAACTACTATGACTGTTCCGATACTGTATAAAGTCCAAATACCAAAACACCCCCACCCCTCTTTTCCCCAAAATCTCTAAATTCGGATAAGTTCTTTAACTTATTCTTCCCTGAAACTTTCAATGGAAAAGTCCAGTGTCAATTTGGGTCTAGTCATGCTTGATCATCCAGGGTTGTTTTCCCCATAGATCGTAAAACGATCAACAGTGCGAACCCTAATCAGAGGGCTCCTTTAGTAGTTCTCTGATCTGGGTGTTCACTGGTTGCATATAACAAGTGTACTCTCTACAGATTACACTGTTTGAAAATGACGAGAATATTGTCACTACGGTTCAATGTGTTAATCCCGTAAACATATTATACTTGTTCACAAATCCTTTAACATAGATACATTCAGCGATTATAGGATATTTGACTGCTTAACCCTTTCATGATCAAATTAATCGGGAGAGTTTTACCCCTTCACCGCCTTTGTGTCGTCTGATTCAGTATTGCTGTCTGCAAGACACGTTTCAAAGTTAGATCTAAGGTTCTATGACTTAATCAATATCGATAAGATAGTCAAACAGTATAAGTCCTGATCAGCCGCCGCCGCATTACGCGGCGGCTGATCAGGACCCTTTCAGTTTGCAAAAGCGCTCTATTAGGGCGTCATTGAGAGTGAAAGTGTTAATACAGACCATACGTTAGTAGTGCCGAAGCTCCTAAATGAACTTTCGGTATAACTGTTGTACCCCGTTAACACATCCAACACTAGAAAATAGTATAACATCAATTACAAATCAAAGTACTGATAGTACTGATGTGGCGTTTGTCTGTAAAGTTGCGGAATTTACCAGCAGTCCAAAAGTGATAAAAACTCGAAAACCTAGAATTCAAAGTCGCTTCTATTTCAGTCATATCGAAACATCCAGCTAAATACAGGTGGAGGAAGACCTAAGATGTCCTTTATACACTTATGGGTACAAATCAACAACTGGGTAGAACCTCCACTCTTTTGCAAGTCAGCTGGAAGGCTTACTCTCATGGAAATTGGAATTCAGATATGAGTGATCGTCACAATGACTTTAAAACCACTGGGCCAATGGGGTCATTCATGTAACTAAAATCACGAAGATGTCTATCTGAATCGCAACTGCAATACTTGGTCCATAATATTAAACGCTTCTTTGCCTTACCAAAAGTTATGTTTATTTGCAAACAGTTTGTATCCTAATCAGAAGTACTAAATTAGAGAAATAAAAAAACTAACAATGGATGAAGTCATGTCAGTGAAATGGTTAAAAGAACAAGAGGGTCATGATGACCCTTTATCCCTCCCCTGAGTAAAATGAACTAAATAGTTTTATATTTGGATTTCGCCCATAACCCAAATCATCTGAGGACTTGAAGTCATATATAAATAGTTTGTCATATTTTCACTGATTCTAGACGCTATAGTGTAAACACTGTGGCATCTAGAATGTTCACAAGGTTTGGCTATGATTTGACCTAGTGACCTACCTTTTGACCTCACATGACCCACTTTCAAACTTGACCTAGATTTTGTCAAGAACAACATTTGGAGCAAGTTTAGTGAAGATTTGCCCAAAAGTGTGGCCTCTAGAGTGTTCACAATTTCTTTTTAAGATTTGACCTTATGACCTACTTTTTGACCCCTAATGACCCATTTTCGAACTTGACCTCGATTATGTCAAGAACAACATTTGGAGCAAGTTTGATGAAGTTTGACCCAAAATTGTGGTCTCTAGAGTGTTCATAAGGTTTTTCTATGCTTTGACCTAGTGACCTTCCTTTTGACCCCACATGACCCACTTTTAAACTTTACCTAGATTTTATCAAGAACAACATTTGAAGCAAGTGTGTTGAAGATTGGTCCACAATTATGGTCTCTAAAGTGTTCACAAGGGTTTGCTATGATTAGACCTAGTGACCTACATTTTGACCCACTTTCGCACTTGACCTAGATTTTGTCAAGAACAACATTTGGAGCAAGTTTGATGAAGTTGACCTAAAATTGTGGTCTCTAGAGTGTTCACAAGTTTTTCTATGATTTGACCTAATGACCTATTTATTGATCCCACATGACCCACTTTCAAACTTGACCTAGAATTTGTCAGGACCAACATTTGGAGCAAGTTTGATGAAGTTTGGCTCAAAATTGTGGCCTCTAGAGTGTTCACAAGGAAAAGTTTACGGACGACGGACGCCGACTCCGGACACAGCACGGTCACAATAGCTCACCATGAGCACTTAGTGCTCAGGTGAGCTAAAAACAAAGCTAGTGAAGGTCAAAGGGATAAAATCTGAGCTAACCTGCAATGTATCATGTCAACGTCAACAACAGAGCTAAAGTGAAATCCTCTTTTTAAAGCTTCAGATGTACAAATATGGGTAACACTATATGCCATGCACTACTTTGTAGCGTGGCATAAACATGCTTTTTTTTCAACTCATACAGGGAAAACGTACATGTGTATATTGGCATTACTAAACAACAAGATCATATGTCTTCTCAAAATTTTAATAAAGTAATAATTCTACATGAAACTAGTGTATTGAGTCAGCCAAAAAACATGTAAAGTAATAGATATTATAAGATCAATAAAACGTGTAAACACGCAAATGCTTCAATAGTCTTCTGCCATAGGTTTATGTTAATGGCTAGCATGGCAGTACATTTTGTAGTTTTGAAAACAGGTGACCACGTAAAGCTAGTTGTAAGTAAAGCAGCATGCTTTACATTCATCTTGCTTTAAGCTGAAACTTAATTTCAACACATTACTGAATATTTTATTTTCACAAATTTTCAAAAATAGAATCAGGCTACGGGGTAATGCACAGGTACTTGACACATACTTTATTATCTATTAAACCCCCCCCCCCCTTTTTAAAAATATATATATATTTATTTATTTTTACTATAAATTTTTTTATTTTATTTTAAGGGGGTGTTGTTAATAGATAATAAAGTATGTGTCAATGTGTCAAGTACCTGTGGGGTAATGGGTTAAAGCGCTCTAATGTGAAGGAAAAGGTCATATAATTGACGATTTAACTCCTTCCAAGTGGCTGCTAAACTTCCTCAGTCCAGAAACCTATATAACCCGATCTTATTTCTCAGTCCAGAAGCATTCGAGTTTCAGGTTTTACTGTAATAAATACTACACATCCCATTATCACGACAGTCTTACGAATGTCATTGATTCGGGTACCGGTAACCTATCTAATCCGATATTTTTTTCTCAGTACAGAGGCATTCGATTTTCAGAGGTTTAACTGTAATAAATACTACACTTCATCCCATTATCATGACAGTCTTACGAAAGTGATTCGGGTATTTAAATAAATGCTTCAGTTCCTTTTTTCCCACAGGTACAAACAAGTGTCTAGCTATTACACCTATATACTGTCGTCACGCCATCAAGAGTGACTGTCTTCTGTTTCCATGTCAACTTGACTTGTTGTCTGTTGCTGATGCTGTGTTTTGAGGAACTTCTTCAGCAAGTGTTCCAGAGATTTCATAGCTTTGCCCTCATCCTCCAGTTCTTTGCGCATTCTTTTCTGCTCCTATAAAAAATAAATGAAGGCAATTTGTGAAATTAGCTTTTCAGAGTTCCAGATAAGGGAAGTATTTTAAACACATAAATCTTTATTTCTGCATTAAACCCCACAGTGTCACTCATTAGAAGTGTCTCTTTTAGTCACACCATAGGATTTGGTGCAGAAATGAAGGAGAAAATGTTTAAAAACTGGAGTTTACTCCTTCTTATCTGGAGCCCTGACTTTTGACTTTGATATGCACTTTTAAAAGGTGTCTGAAAAGAAAGAGTCTTCTATATATCTGAAATTTACTTTCCCATGCCTACCAGTGGGTTCCAGATAAGAGTGACTGAACTAAATATTTTCAGCATTTCCTCCTTAACGTTTAAACTTTGTTTTGACTACTCAATAAAATTGTCTCTTCGAGAATGAGTAGTCACACCATATATTTTTGAGCAAGCATAAAAAATTGTTTTCAAAATATTCTCCTTGTCTGGAGCTCTGACATAGTATGTGCATGTACAATTTGTCACACATTTTTCATCTACCGGTAGACAACTCATAACAATTTGCAAAACTCATCAATACCATTTTTACCTGATTAGCTCTTAGAATGCACACCTTGTAACCATAGTAATCTATGCAAACAGTTTGGATCCTAATGGGATGCCAGGTAATGTGGTGTCTTATTAGAATCCAAAATGTGGGACACACTGACCATGTTTTGAAAAGAAATTTAGAAAAGTCTATTTTTAGAACAGTAGCAGACGGGATAGTTTCAGAGCTAGGAGGGTTGGGGTTAACCTAGCTTTACTGGTTCCAGCAATAAATACCAATATCAAAAACTTTTGCAAACAGCTTGGATCCAGACCAGGCCCCACTGAACTTGAGACTTGATCAAAATCCAAACTATGTCACAAAGTTCCTGTTTCTATAAAATAAAGGTTGAGCCAAGTTTTAGAAGTATAGCACTCATCATTTTCATATGGCAGTTATTCAGTGTTGAATAAGATAAATACACCTTTTAATGCCTTTACTTTATTCTTCCAATAAAGAAAAAAGTCCTGAATACAGTATCAATATAAGAAATACATGTACATGTATTTCTATATACTAGAAGGTCGTTGCTTAAAGCAGGTTGAAGGTAAAGCAGAATGTACCTAAAGGCGCATTCTACTTAGTTTCAGCCTGCTTTAAGTGGTCACCTATTTTCAAAACTAGAACGGCTATCACTAAAGGTGAAATATACCCCCACTATACAGCACTCTGTCACACTCTGCAGACGTTTTCAATAAGGTTTTACAATAAGGTCAAAGGTGTAAGCCAGGTCATAATGATTTCAAAATGGTATATGACACTCTGCAACTCCTGAGTAACATTCATGCCAAGTATCAAGTGAATCCGGTTGAAAGTGAAGGAGGAAGTCGCCGTACAAGATTATGCCTGCCAATGTTAAGACCAATTTCAAGGCCAAAGGTCAATGTCACAGAGATTTGAAATTTGTGTCTTGCACATCTACTACTCCTGAGTAACATTTATGCCAAGTATCAAGTGAATCAGGTTTAAAGTGAAGGAGGAGTTTAAAGTACAAGATTTTGCCTGCCAATTTCAAGACTGATTTCAAGGAAAAAGGTCAAGGTCACAGAGACCTGAAATTTGTGTCTTGCACATATACTACTCCTAAGTAACATTTATATCAAGTGAATCAGGTTGAAGTTGAAGGAGTTGTTCAAAGTACAAGATTTTGGCTGCCAATTTCAAGACCAATTTCAAGGCCAAAGGTCAAGGTCACAGAGACCTGAAATATGTGTCTTGCACATCTACTACACCTGAGTAACATTTATGCAAAGTATTATGGCAGAACACTACTCCTTTTTGTGTCAAAAAACTTCTTACAGATCGGACATTTTTACAGTTATACAGACGTACAGAAGTAATTTTCGCAAAATGGCGGTAGTGTCTTCAAGGCGGACCATTCCGGTCACGTTATTCTTGTGATAAAACGTTAATAATTGGTCAGTATGAAATCGAGAGACTTTTTAAGTTTGTATAAATCAAATAAGCAATATAAACTACTTCAGATTTGATACATTAATGGTGGCTGTTGATATAGTGTAGGCGTTATTACGGCTATATCCGCTGGTAGCAAGAAAGGTCCGTGTTTTAAACAATGGCCTAGGTCTTTTTGGCTCAGGCGGAACACCTCACAAGTTTCTGCTATACTCCTGTTCAGAGTGCTTTGCCAACAGAATTTGGAATTGGCCAAGATGTTACGATTGGGTCCTAGATAAGTTAACATCCGATTTGAGCGTGATTAACCGACAGAAAAGGTTTATGAAAACAAGAGCCCCATGGGGTATATTCGCTCACCTGAGAATAACTGACAAAATGGAGAAAACGATTTATGTCCAGGACAGGGTCATTTTTTACCCGATGGGCATAATTTGAACAATCTTGATAGAGGACCTGTAGATGATGCTATGTGCCAAATATCTAAGATCAGGGTACTAGGGTTTTAGACAAGAAGTTTTTTTAAGTTTTCATTGAAAAAAATCTATTTAAAGCTTCTGTGACCTAGATATGCAACCGACCGGAACCTTTTGAACAAAATAGGTAAAGGACATCTAGAAGTGTCACCATGCCAAATATTAAAGCTCTGGCCATATTACTTTCAGAGAAGAAGACGTTTGAAAATTTCACAATATAACTCATTGTAAAAAGGTGACCCCCGGGGCGGGGCCAATTTTGACCCCAGGGGCATAATTTGAACAAACTTGATAATGGACCTATAGGTGATGCTATGAGCCGAATATCTAAGCTCTGGCCCTTGTAGTTTTTGACGAGAAGATTTTATTTTTTTTATAGAAAAAATCTATTTTTAGCTCGTGTGACCTAGATATGCAACAGACTGGAACCATTTGAACAAAATATGTAAATGATATTCAGATGTGTCACCATACCAAATTTCAAAGCTCTGGCCATATTAGTGTCTGAGAAGAAGACGTTTGAAATTTTCACTATATAACTCTATGTAAAACTGTGACCCCCGGGGCGGGGCCAATTTTGACCCAAGGAGCATAATTTGAACAAACTTGATAGAGGACCTGTAGGCAATGCTATGTGCCAAATATCTAAGCTCTGGCCCTTGTAGTTTCAGACAAGAAGATTTTTTAAGTTGCCATGGCAACCACAGTTCTGCATTGTTTTTAATTCTTTGAACAAATTTGAAAGAGCTTGACCCAAGGAACATTTCTGTAAAGTTTGGTTGAAATCTGTTCAGCGGTATAGGAGGAGATGTCATTTGAAGCAATTGTAATGCCCGTGTCACACTGTCCCGATTTTGACACCAGAAGGCCACACGAACATGGAATTTTGGATTTCGCGCGAAGGTGGCCCCGAACCTGGCTCAACAGGTAAACCAACACGAAGGCAAGTACGGTGCCTACAGAAGGCCACACGACGGCAACCGAACCACACACGAAGTCAACACGAATATGCGGATTTTCACAGGAAGTTTACCCGAAGGCCACACGAAGGTCACACGATAGCTATACGACGTCGTGTTGAGAGTATGATGCAGTCACGAAGGCATCACATGACCTTCCGATGGTATTAAACATTCGATAGACGGCGGGAAAGTTCAGTCGCTGATCTAAGATTAAAAGCCGCCATATATTTCCCAATTTTAGATCTAATGTAACTTAAAATTTACGTAGGTTTTAAATTCATCATGTCACGAAAAGGGGGACATGGAAGGGGAAAGATGAAGACTGAAACCACCAATAGACGAGTTCGAAGATTCAAAAAAGAAGTTAACAGTCCTTAATCCCCAGAGGGAGTTGTTGTTCAGAGGTAGTTGCTATAGGGAGGGAAATATTAAAACCCTGAGAGTGTAAACAGTTTGAATCTAGATCAGACACATCGTAACGCGCTGTCTGATATGGGTTCAAACTGATTGTCACTCGTCATTATATTGGTTTGATTTTGGGAGGCTTATTTTCAAAATGGCTAATGCCAACTTTGTGAGAAAATAGCAGACGACAGCAGTGATATCGTTGGTATTAATGTTTTACTTAGGGAACAGTAGCAAGTATTTTTTGAGAAGGGGTTCGATGTAGGGAGGGATCACTGTATGTTAAAATAATGTTAGTGTATATAATGGAAATGGTACATGACAATCTTGTCCTACCAGGGCACCAAGCCAGCCTTTAAAGTAAAGTAGTGACCTAAGTATCGTCTATAGTTTAACACTTTGCATGCTGTGTAATGTTTTTGTCTGTAACAATCTCAAAATTTCTTTTAAATTCAGGGTCAGGGACCCGTTTCATGAAATCTTGTTCGATGAATGTTGTCGTAAGTCAGATTATAAAAGTCTAAATTATTATTTATTTCTCTCCATCTAATCCTGTATTGCGGCATCTCTTTGGAACCGTCTTGAAGACAACGATTTCAAAGAGAAGTCACAAGACAATTTTAGATAGAGAAATCAGAAATTAAATGTATTTTAAAGTTTTGACTTACGATTGTTTTTGTCTTACAACATTTTATGAAACGAGTCCCTGAAGACCAAACAGCTTAGATCGTGATGAGACGCTGTTTTACGTGTTGTATCATCTTGATCCAAACTGTTTGCAAAGGTAATCAGTGTGGCCGAATTGGTGAGAGGTTAATCTCAAGTTTCCAAAATGTAAAGTTCAATACTAGATTAACATAGAATTAAAAGTTCGATCGACTCTACATCTTGGAAACTAGAAATTTTCAACTTAAGTAAAGCCTGTCTATCGGAAAAGGCTTATTGATTATAAGAAGATCGATGGCAGCTTAAAACATGGTGAAGGCAAAAAGAGTGTTCCAAAAAAGATGTTTGAACATTTCACTATATAACTCTTATGTAAAACAGCGACCCCCGGGGCGGGCCAATTTTGACCGCAGGGGCATACTTTCAACCTGCTTTAGCAGCCACATGCCTTAAACACAATATAAATCAGTGGTATTAATAGAGGGATTTTATTGTTTCTCAATATTAGTTGAAAAAAATAACGAGTTGTCCCGGACTTGACATTTCTAAACTTGAGATTTTAAACTACAGTTAAGCTTGTTCATTGCGTCCATTAAAGAAAATTCTTATTGGTTATAAGAAAGAAAGGTGATAGCTTGAAATATAGTGAAAGTAAAATAAAATGCGCATTCTGCTTTTTTAACCTACTTTATGTGGTCACGTGTCTAGAAATTGACTTTTGGTAGAGGGTTTAAGGTACAATTCATAAAAAAATCCGTTTCAAAAAGAGGACATTTGGAAATATTAGGGATTTTTCATGATCAACTTTCATAATCATCAACATAAATCTGGTACATTGTAATAAAACTAATCATAATGATAATAAGTATAATAATAACATTAACAATACAGCGCTCCCTCTCTACAACGACATCCGATGGGAGACACAAAATATGTTCGTTGTTCGGAGGGAGTCGTTACAGGCAGGGAATTTGGCTTACATTTGCAAACAGCTTCAATCCAGATCAGACGCCGCGTAACGCGGCGTCTGATCTGGATTCAAGCTGTTTGTCACTCGTAATTAAGTGTTTTACTCTGAAATGGTCAAATATGAAACTTTTAGAAAAACAGCAGACGACAATTTTAAGCAGACGATATTGCAGCAATAAAAGCGTTAGTCATAATTGTCCAGTTTCGGGAACAGCAGGGAATGTCGTTGTAAGGAGGGAGTCGTTGTACGGAGGGCCGTTGTAGAGAGGGAGCGCTGTAATAATAGCAAGCAACTAGTGGCCGCCCTGATGTACAACAAAACAAAAATTTCTAATTTTAATAGATGGCAGCTTAAAGCCGGCTGAAAGTACATACCTTCAGGCACATTCTGTCTTACTTCCAATCTGCTTGAAATGAGTACCTGTCCTCAAAACTAGAAATAGGCTATTGGGTAATGGGTTAAACACCACATTATTTATGTGATCCAGTGGTAGTTATAAATAGTGCTGTTGTTTCTTATTATGTATTTCAATGTTGAACCTTTATTTCATAAGTGCAAACAATAACAAGTACTAGGTGTTTGGAAAATAAATTTCAAAAATTATATCTATTATTTCACGTTATGTTTAAGGCATTATGCAATACAGGGCTCCCTCTCTACTACACCATCCAACAAGAGGCAGATTATGTATTTTGTTCGGAAGGAGTTGTTGCAGGGAGGAAAATCTTAAGACTCTGAGAGTAAAAACAGTAAGAATCGACTGATCTTGGTTCAAACTGTTTGTAACTCAGTATTTTTTATTTTTTTCGGTCACATCGTAGTCTCATTTCGATGCCTTCGTACTATAATACGATAGCTTCACGATAGCTTCACGACATCATTGCGATGGCTTCACGAAGTCGTGTTGCCTTCCTAAGACTTCGGGCGGCTTCGTGTTTCCTTCGTATTGTCTTCGTGAGGAGAAAAATGCCCGATGGTACCGATGATCACACGAGAGAAACACGAAGGCGACACGATTTGACAAGATGCCCACACGATGGCATTACGAAGGGTAAAATGGAAACACGAAGTCAACACGAAACCGAACCTTCGGAAGGTCCTTCGGCAACTTTTTTGACAGCCAAAGATTTTTTCATCGCTCACGAAGTTGCTCCCGATGCCCGTAAAATTCAGCCGGAGCCCACACGGTGGCTGAGGATGCCCTCGCGAATGACCCGATGATTACACGATCAGGCCCGAATGTGAACATTTCGTCTATCGTGTGTCCATCTGTTGTCAACTTCGGGACAGTGTGACGCGGGCATTAACGACGACGGACGTCGGACACAGGGCTATCCCAATAGCTGACCTTGAGCCTTTGGCTCAGGTGAGCTAAAAAATCAAACATGTCAAAGCTAATTTATGGGGGAAAACGACAATTTGATAGATCATAGTACACATTATTTTCCACTCCTCCTGCAGGACAAAAACAAGAGGGCCATGGCCCACAAGTCGCTCACCTGAGAACATTGCACCTAAGCTGACTGGGCAAAACAATATCGTGATATATATAGCTATAAAAAGAGTTTTAAAGGTTTTTCCTATATAAGTCTATATAAAACTGATAAGCCTTGGGGCAGGACCAAATTTGATCAAAGGGTCATAATTTTAACAATCTTGGTAGAGGACCATAATGCAAAGTTACAGGTCAAATATAAATGATCTGGGCCTTACAGTTTCAGAGAAGAAGTTTTTTTAAAGGTTTTCCTATGAAAAACTAATAAGTCGAGGGTGGGGCCATTTTTGGCACGGGGGTCATTATTTGAACAATCTTGGTAGAGGATCACAAGGCAACGCTATGTGACAAATATTAAAGAACTGGGCCTTACAGTTTCAGAGAAGAAGAAATTTAAAGGTTTTCCTATATAAGTCTATGTAAAACTGATAAGCACCGGGGCGAGGCCAATTTTGACCCGGGGGTCATAATTTGAACAAACTTGGTAGAGGACTATAAGGCAAAGCTACATTTCAAATATAAATGATCTTGGCCTTACAGTTTCAGAGAAGAAGATTTTTAAAGATTTTCCTATGAAAAACTGATAAGCCCAAGGGCGGGGCCATTTTTGGCCCAGGGGTCATAAGCTGAACAGTCTTGGTAGAAGACCATAAGGCAAAGCTACATGTCAAATTTGAAAGATCTGGGCCTTACAGTTTCAGATAAGAAGATTTTTAAAGATTTTCCTATATAACTCTATGTAAAACTGATAAGCCCCTGGGCGGGGCCAATTTTGACCCGGGGGTCATAATTTGAACAATCATGGAAGAGGACTATAAGGCAAAGCTATATTTCAAATATGAATGATCTGGGCCATACAGTTTCAGAGAAGAAGAATTTTAAAGGTTTTCTGAAGAAAAACTGATAAGCCCAAGGGCGGGGCCATTTTTGGCCCAGGGGTCATAATTTGAACAATCTTGGTAGAGGGCCATTAGGCAAAGTTATATGTCAAATTTTAAAGATCTAGGCCTAACAGTTTCAGAGAAGAAGATTTTTAAAGGTTTTCCTATATAACTCTATGTAAAACTGATAAGCCCGGGGGCGGGGCCAATTTTCACCCGGGGGTCATAATTTGAACAATCTAGGTAGAGGACCATAAGGCAAAGCTACATGTCAAATATTAATGATCTAGGCCATACAGTTTCAGAGAAGAAGATTTTCAAAGGTTTTCCTAAGAAAAACTGATAAGCCCTGGGGCGGGGCCATTTTTGGCCCCAGGGTCAAACTTTGAACAATCTTGGTAGAATATCATTAGGTCATGATACAAACCAAATATCAAATGTCTGGGCCTTTTGGTTTCTGAGAAGAAGATTTTTAAAGATTTTCTTATGCATTAAAAGTTGTCTATCCGGTCATGTTAGAAAATCTGGTCCCAAAGCAAGGGGAATAACTCTAGCCAAAATCTTTGAACAACATTTCGCTCCCCCTTGTCACTGATGCTTCTGACAAAGTTTGGTTGAAATCGGGTCAGTGGTTTCTGAGGAGATGTTATTTGAAAGTGTGGACGGACGACGGACGGAATGGTATCCCAATAGCTCATCCTGAGCCGAAGGCTCAGGATGAGCTAAAAAAGTAATATACCAAGTTATAGTCTACTTTCAGTCCGAATGACCGCTCAACCGACTGCACATTTACTCCCCTGATCATTTAGCCATCTTGCCTACAATATTGAGCACTGCTAACATATGGCACAGTCAAATGCAGCCGCAGTACCGACTCAGACCCTTCTGAGGTACCCATGTTAACCCCTGGGTGGAGAGGAGCAATTCGCGGTACATGTCTTGCTCAAGGACATTCCTGTACATCATCGGGGACTCAGAAAAAAATCCCCTAGTCAGACAGCTCGTCCGGTGTGGGATCGAACTCACGACCCCTGGTACCGTAGTACTGCATCTTATGATATCTGGAGCCCTGATTTAACCCATTATAACAACATTTTAGAAAATATCTAATGCTTAATTTACCTTCTGAATTCATCATCTCCACTAATGATCACAGATGCATCTGCAAGGTCTGTTGTAGATTCACCATCTACCTCAAGAGTGATGTAAAATCTGTAAAATATGTAAAAACAGTAGTTTTAATGTAATTTGCAAAGAAATCTTTAAGCACTGTGGTATTTTACAAAATGTTAGGAAAAGTATTTTTTTTTACTTGGGAAAGGGGGCCGAATATCGCTTACCGGACCCCAAAATGTCACAAAACTGGGCTGCCATAGAAATTAAATGTCATTCCAGTTTTATAGTTTTTGTTAGCGTCAATCTCAAACGGGTCAAAACTTTAACTTGAGGACGAGTGACAAATTCCATTTCTTTTATCCCTGTATCATGATACTAGAAACAAGCTTATTGGGCAAGGGGTTAAGCGGGTTATGGTCAAAGCTTTAATACCGATTCAAAACATACCATTTTTGGTCGAAGCGTACCACATTGAGGATAAAAGGATATACATATAGGGAAACATTCAATTTGTTATAAGTTGATGCGAAGACAAAGCATTATCTTTGAAAATTTAGTAATTAGGAACAAATTTGCCATTATGGTCATCAGTTCACAATGTTTCGAAATATTAATATTAGTGTCAGTGTCAACAATTATGTTGATCCTGACAATTCTGTTTTCCAGTGCTACGTCATACTCTGTTTGTTTACACTTAGCGAGCATGTGCACTCGGGGACAACAAACTCGAAATCTACATATAAGCTAGTATACAGCGTCGCTTTTCATCTCATTCATTTTTACGCATTATTATCTGAATAGGTCCTATGAATACTACAAAGGTCTTACATAAGTTGCAAAAGCGTGATTTTACCGAAAATTAGATTTAATTTTTTCTCAAGTAAGACTGACGCCATCCGAATGAAAGACCAAGAGTATGCATATGACAGGGGCGTGTCTGGACCAATTTTAAGTTTACGCATTATGGGTAGGGGGGTCCGGGGGCATGCTCCCCCGGGAATTTTTTTTTCGTTGGAAAGCCGTACGTGCATTTGGAGGGGTATTTAGAATATAAAAAACCTTTCTGAAATGATAGTTAAACTATCGTTTTAGAAAGGTTTTTTTATATTATGAATACCCCTCACAATGCACATAGGGCTGTTTGATGTCATAAAATACATAAACCATTTTTAGATATATGTCAAAACACAAAATATTAGAGCTATAAGAATATTCTTTGCTTGAATTAAACTGTTAAACTATTTAAGGTGTCCACACTTTTAGTGAAGCAAAATATACTTTCTGCCTCCACCTTTTATATCACCAACTGCAATTGCATTATCCTCTATTCATGTTACACCTTTGTCTGTTTACTTTCCCTTGACTTTACCTTCTATTGTATTTGTTATACATACATGAACATGCATTTTCAAAACTTTTTTACACTTTTGAATGAGTGCTTGAAATGCATATCAAAATACAGAGAAAGATGTTTGCTCTCCTGACCTCCCCCTCTGTATAGAGGAAAATACAATTGGGGCACACGCCAGGGGCGTAGCTAAACACAATAAGTGTATGCAACTTTACTATAGGGGTGCCAGGGGAAGCTCCCTGGGAAAATTTTACTCTTAAATGGTATCTGGTGCATTTTACACATCCAAACCAGGTAAATTACTACCATAAAAATATTTAAGAGGTCGACTCCTAAATAACATGAACTGCATAATCTTTTATATTTTTTGATTGATTATCTCCTGGCAATTTTTCTCTAACCCCTACCCTCACCAATAAGTGTACATATTATTACTAGGGTATGTGTGTGTAGGGGGGGGGGGCATGCTCCCCTGGGAAAATTTTGATTTCTATATGGTCTCTGGTGCGTTCTGGGGGCGTTTCGCACATTCAAAACATGTATAATACTAACATATATCTATAGATGTCAAAGTTCTGCTACTAATAGTTAAAATTGTAAGAAACACCTTAAATTGTTATGGGCAATTTTACCAGGTAAAATCTACTTTCTCGTAAACTGAGTAGTTGACAACCTGAAACCTTATCAGAGGATGAATTATGTGCGTTGTGTATAATTTGATGTAAACTAAAGACACTTTTTAAAAAAAAAGATTTATGCCTCACCCGGGTAAGGTGGTGATTTTTATTGCATTTTTAGCGTTTTTAAATTTTCGACTTTGTCAATTAACTTTACGCACGTGCGTGAGTGCGTAAGCCCAGACACGCCCCTGTATGACATTAAATGCCCGGATGACTGGAAAAGAGAATATGCCGCCATATACGGCTTCTGATCAGGATCCAAACTGCTTGAAAATAATTTGAGCACCTATCATGCAAAAGATAGTCTTTCTTTATGCAGCTTCTGATCAGGATCCAAATTGATCAAAAGTAATAGTAATAGTCACTACCAGATATATTTAAAAAGCATTAAAGCAAATATAGTCTATTCTAAAACTAAGTGTCAACAATTGTGGATCTTAAGCTCTACACGGCTTCTGATAACGATCTAAAATGTATGAAAGCAAATCTTTCATCCGTGAAAAGATGGTTGTTACGCCTCGATAGCTCAGTGGTAGAGCATCCGCTTTCGAGATGGGAGGTTGTGGGTTCGATCCCCGGCCGTGTCATACCAAAGACCATTATAAAAACGGTACTAGTAGCTCCCTTGCCTGACGCTCGGCATTGAAAGGGTAGTACTAGGAAGGTAAATGTAATGCCCAGGTAAGTATGCATGTTAATGGATACCTTGTTTGTCGCAATAAAAGCTCTACAGAGCTTATGTTGATTATTTACCATATGCGACGTTAAATAAAGCTTGCCTTTGCCTTTAGTAAAGGCTTTACGCGAACATAACCGAATGTCACTTTTTCCCCCACCCACTCCGTAACGAGCTAAGGCTGGGCAATAAGTTTTCATAAGGCCGTATTACTAATTCATCAACTAAATTCAGTACATAAAACATTAATAAATTACATAGAGAATTTGACTGATCAGTTGAAATTGTGTATGTTGGAGTAAATTACGAAAATTTGACATTTTTACTTACCAACTGTGCCGACTTTTGGAACTAATTTTGGGCCCGTTCGATTCACTGTTCCGATTGTTCCGGACAGACGGAACATCAATCGAATGCAGTGGAACAGTGTTCCGGACATGTTCCAACTGTTCTGGTTTTCGAGGTGGTGCAGTCGGAACAGTGACGTCATCAACATGGCGGCAATCGGAGCAATTGGAGACGCCAGATTTTATAAATGTTGCTTTGGAGTGTTTTTCACCACTCCTGAAGCAACATTCAAGCACAAATGTGCATAGTAATATTTTGGGTCAAATTGGCCAGCGAAATTTCAACAATTGCATCAAAACCTTAACTGACACCAACCCCGATGCACAAGTACATGACATATTTTTATCTAATTTTTATACAGGGTTTCTTGTTGGTTATACCAATTGTTTTATATGATATAGTAAAAAACAAACATTATTTTACAAAAATAAATGTGTCAAGTTCCTGTGCTCCGACACAGACGTGGTTACATTATAAGCGCTACAATTTGACTGGTGCACAAATGTTCTTCAGTATAATGAGGATGAAAATGGTGATTATTTTAAGAAATTTAGCCAGTGGTACTAATTTAGTGCTGCTCTTTGATTCAAAACTATTCTCTGGACGGGATAGCAAGAAAAACAATAACAACTTTGGGTTAACTGCAATCATTATTTTATTTTGACGCCATTTTGAATTTTCAACTTCCTGTTCTAAATAGAATAATTGCGTTCGATTGAGAGCTGTTCTGGAACAGGTTTGGAACGTGTTCCGGACAGTGAATCGAACGGGCCCGTCCTGTTGTATCGCTCCGCGCACGGCGCGACCCCACTTCTTAGCATAATTCCTATTTGAGTTTTTCTTGTAATTGTTTTTATTACAAATACAAATAATTTTAAGCGTACCCGAGTGGATTTATGCTCCAGACCTACTTTCTACGTTTTATGTGATAAATTAGTTAAGCAATCGCCCATATATTGAGGGTCTATTTGTTATTACGTCATGCTCGGAATAGGCCTATTGGCTGTTATAAGGTATCAAACCCGGCCACAGTATTACCTGTTTTAAGCGAGCATGCAATGAGGAAGTAAAGTACACATTTAAGACAGATGGCTTTTTATTCAGGTCAGATGTAGTGAATAACGGTCTTATGGGAGCGGTCTGCATTTTTTTCCAACCTGCAGTAAGCAGTCACCTGTCTTTGAGACCTAGATAACCTCATTTTGATGGCCGTTAAAGACCGACTGTAGCATGTGATACGATTGTTGAAATTCAGTACTGACATTGTGGCGTTGTCTGACGACAAACGCCACAAAAATGCATCTGTTCGGAGTAAACTTGTTCTATGCCAATAGTGTAGACTAAGATATATCATAGAGTGGCTGAAGGAGCAATCTGATTTGGGTCAGCACAGTTTGTTATTTTGAAATTCACTAAAAATCAACCCTTAATTATTATCAAATTCAGTATAAAGGCTTGGTTTTTTGAGTCATTTTTTACTTTAGAAATTTTGAAATGAGTGTCAAACAAACAGATCCTCATATGACGCCGCGTAATGTGGAGTCCGATCAAGATCCACACTCTCTGCCATGACTATTGTACTCGGGTTAACCCTTTCCTCCCTGAAACCTCAAATGGACAATTCCAGTTTCCATTTTAGTCTAGTCCATTTCTGACTTTTAAGGGTTGTTTTTGTCAATGTTTGGCATTGTGACAAACAGTGAAGACCCTGATCAGAGGGCTCCTTTCGGAGCCCTCTGATCTGGGTCTTCACTGTTTGCATAGGACATGTGTACTATTCACATGTACACTGTTTGAATAGGACGCCTATATGCGGGACTAGGGTTCAAAGAGTTAAGACAGAGAAGGGATAATAAATACGCGATATTCTACGACAAATAAAAAGAAAGATAATAAGCTGTCATATGTCTTCCATACAAACACTTTTCTTTTAACCAATCCAATGCCATTACGTCATTAATTTTGATCAATTGTCGTCTGCTTTGCTTTATAAAATTTGAATTTTACATTAATATACATGTATTTTGACATACAATATTGATATAAGTTTCAAACTGTTTGGATCCTGATCAGGACCAAACCAGTTTGCAAATAACTTTTGTACTTGGGGAAAGACAATGGAGGGCTTAAGTGGTCGTAATAGAGGGGTTTATTGTATTGTTCGATTTTTCTGACCTGTCGGAATTATTTTTAGAACAGAATAGTTCATAATGGTAATTAAAACACGATGATGACGTCATTCTATTGTCCTCGCAGTACTGTCGTTTTCAATACTGGACGGGTATCAATAGTGTATTCCCGCTCACCGTACCGTATTTGTGCACGAGCAGTCCAATATTACTAATATTGGACTGCACGTGCATAAATACGGTACGGTAAGCAAGCTAATATTGTACTACACACTAATATTGTATTGGCTTGTGAGACACACACCAAAAAAGTAAAACCTCTCTATTTCGACCAATAAATTGTGTGTGAACTACAATGGATATTTTTTAACGTTACTCTTTGCCAATAAACGTGTTTACGCTAAAACTATTATTTTCTTGCAAACAGTTTGAAGCCTGATCAGACGCCGGGTAACCCGGCGTCTGATCAGGCCCTAAACTGTTTGCCACTCAGATTAAAAAACAATAATTAAAAATGTCAGAAAATGGTATTTTCCTACATTTGAGCGATTTCTGTTTGCGTTTCGTTTGCATTAAACGGGAAAGATTAACGTTTTCTGAGAAAACTTTTCTCCACTGTATATTGGAGAAGATCTTATTCTTTTCCGTTTAAACGTAAATGAAACGCCAACGCATTGCGTTAAAATGGAGAAAATGACAGCTTGTTGACAATTCTGACTACTTATTTAAATCTGAGCCAAGTCAGACGCCGGAAAACCCGGCATCTGGCCTGGTTCTGGAATTGGAAATAATAGTTTCAGCGTAAACGCGTGTATTTAAAAAAGAATAACGTATTCTCCACTGTACGTTTTAAGTATAAGACAGGTGACTGCTTAAAGTAAAGTAACATTAAAACTAAAAGCTCCTATAGGAGCTTTCTATTTTACTCTCATCTTGCTTTAAGCTGTCAACTGACTGTTATACAATCAGTTAGTCCTATTTATTTTAGTGGTCGTAATAGAGAGGGTTTACTGTATTTTAGCAGTGTCATGACAGAACCAGACTTACATGTATTGCGTTGCAAACAGAGTAGATCAAGACCAAATACCGCTTCAAAGACACGATGACTGTTCAAGACACTTACAAGCATCTTCAACATTTTTAAGCAGTATTATAGTATACAATATGTGGCAGTGTGTACCAAACTCAATTTCAGAGCCTAAGACGACAGCGTTTTTCTAGAAAGACCCCGGAACGTTATCCTTTCACGTTCGTCATAGTGTTTTTTTTTTAACATTTTACATTTTTAGCGAAACCAGGGTTTATCGTTTTTACATCATTTTTCAGTAGCAAGTTTCGCAAGTTTTGACTGTTTTGCATTTACTATGGGATTTTAGCAAGTGAATTTGGACGATAGATTTATCACGTATCCTAATTATTTGGACTAGAGACGATAAATTATTCGAATTGATCGACACTGTTAACCTACATTGCGAATAGGAGCAAACTACATTATATTTTGTACTTGTCATTAAACAGAAAAACAAACGTTCAACATTGCAAATCTTTGTCCCGGCTAACGGGGATATTCATATGTACAACATTTGCTGATCACATTGCCAACAGTGCAGACAAAGAATAGAACAAGCACTTAAACTTTCCCGAGCGGCATTTAAGCATGATCTACACTATTATCAAATTGGACATTTGTCCCACGTGTGACCCTGACAACGGTCGAAACCCTTATTCTACTAGAATCGACTACAACAGGCATTTATTTACAGTTTAGCTTCTCATCAGAAGCAACTACATCTGACAAGAACATGCTGTTCAACACTTTTCTGCTGTTTCTTTAAAACAAATTAAATAGGGCGTATAATTGCGTGAATGTTTATCATTTGTTATTTCGAATGGCCAACCAAGGTTGCTTTCACCACTAACAAAAAAACCAAAAATCAAAGTTATGAACGTGAAATGGTTCAAATTTCAAAATAAAGGGTCTGTCTAGAAGGACCTCTGTTTCTTTTGTTTAAGAACTTATCAAAAGGTGAATATCTAAGCAGATGCCATATTTTAAAGTAGACGGTATTTGAGCCTGAAAAGGGTTACGATTCTGACAAACCGTGCGACTGTGTAGGGTCTACACAGTTTGAGAAGCATAAATTGGGGTTCCCTATGTGGATATGCTTATTTCCGATTCAATAATGTCCAATTCACTGTAAACTTGTCCACTATGTTAATATCCAGAAAATGTGAATACCTCGTCTACACGTTCCGACATTTTTATTGGTAATGAGTGCACAACACGCGGCAATACAATATTACCGAGGCGAAAGGCACGTGCAAATCAAGGTCCTCGTACACCACAGGGCTGATCACCCGTGTAAAGGATAAGGGGCCAATAGGCTTATATTTTAAACTTATGAATTTGATTTTATTTTAAGAAGAAAATATTAAACTATCACATATAGGTTTGAATATATAAACGTATGGCTTTCATTGAAATATTTGATGTTTCAGAAACGTGTTTTAAGTAAGATATAAGCCTCAAACGATACAGTATGTAAAATGTTGTACAGTGTTCGGCGCTACGCGCCTCACACAGTACAATATTTTACATACTGGATCGTTATCGTCTTATATCCTATACATAGATAACAGGGTAACATCGGATCTATATAGTCGTACGCTTTCCAACTTGAGATAACATGATCCTCGTGCAGCACGAGACCCTTGCGCTAACTTTACTGATATTTTATTCTTTCCCAACAAACGCATTTATATACTAAAACTATTATTTCCATTGCAAACAGGTTGGAGCCAGATCAGACGCCGGGTTACCCGGCGTCTGATCAGGCTCCAACCTGTTTGCTACTCAGATTAAAACTGTAATTAAAAGTTCTTAAAGTAAATTTCCACAGTTTAGTGCATTGCGTTTGCGTTTTTAAAAACGGGAAAGAATAAGGTATCCTCTACTGTACATTGCGCACAAAAATTACAGCTATCCGTATCTCTAACTGGATGTAGGGAAAACTCATCCCTTTGAAAGTTTTAGAATGTTCCAATCTAAAAATAACTCCGACAGGTCAGAACTTGCAACTAAATGAAAAGGGATTTATGAAAACATTTCTTACCGTTTACGTCTTTAAACACAGTCGCTGGGTCTTTGATTTGCGGTAAGGAATAAAATAATACACTAAGATGTCTGGACTGAAATACAAAACAAACAGACTGACAGTACATACAAACCGTAGGGAAAGGTATTAAACGCTGTCATTTCTCCGGATTTTCCCGGGAATCTTTGGATTTTTGCTAGTGTTAAAACTACCGATTTCTGCTTTTACATTTAGAATTTTGACTTGCTTGCTTACTAGGAAACATTGATGTAGGTGTCAAACAATTTAGATCCGGATCAGACGCGACTGATCTGGATTCACACTGGTTGCATAATAAGATTAGTCTTAAGGTAGCTATGTGTACTGTAAAACCGGTGTTATTCGCGAGAATTTAATTTACGCGTTAATTAGCGAATGTCTCTTGTTTTGAAAATATGTTACTTCTTAAAGCAGGTTGAAATTAAACAGAATATTCTGCTTTACTTTTAGCCTGCTTTACATGTAAGTTACCACCTGCTAGAAATATTGGATGGTGTCGCGTATTAATACGAACTGGAATTACGCGAAATATTCATGACGCGAAAAATACCTGTTTTACAGTATTTCCGTTCAAAGGAAACTGAACTTAAACGCAATGCATATATATGGTGGCATGGTTCTGACACCAGTTACCACTTAGCTTTTCTGAATAATAACCAGTTAATATCTGACATAATTATCTTGTGAGTGGAAAGTGGATGTTTTTCTTGAAAACCTGATAGTTATCTTAACGCGACAAAATCACCTGTTAGTGCCATATACTGTCACCACAAATTTATATATCCCGAATTTGGTGATGTTCGGTGATATTCATTGCAATAACCCTCCTCCTTCACATAAGAGTCATATGAGTCCTAATAAAGGTTCTACACCACTAAATCTATTATTTCCCTTGCAAACAATTTGAAGCCAGATCAGACGCCGGAAAACACGGCGTCTGACCGGGCTCCAAACTGTTTGCCTTCCAAGTTTAAATTAACATTCAGAATTGGCAACAAGTAGTCATTTTCTACATTTTATTGCAATGCGTTTGCGTTTCGTTTGCGTTTAAACGGGAAAGAATAATGTTTTCACTGCTGTATCTGACCTATGCAAACATCGTAGATCCAGACCGAAAGGCTCTTAGACTTCGTTAATAGTTTGTTTTGTTAATTAGGGAACTGCTTGGGGCGGGTGAAGGTATAGCAGTAGCCTATGAGCTTTCTGATTTACTTTCATCTTGTTTTAAGCTGTCACCTGTGTTAACTCATTCGACCCTTGCGACGAGTCGACCCGTCCTTCACAAACAGTGTACCCTATTTTAGATAACTGGTAACACGAAACTTTTCTAGTTAATTATCTAGTAAAGTAACTTATGGAAGGCCGGTGCGCCATGCTAAATGCTAAATGCGAATTGCTATATGCGAAATGCTAAATGCGAATTGCGAAATGCTAGTTTAATACAAAACTCTTAAAATGCTAAATGCTGATTGCGAAATGCGTTTTGCGAAATGCCATTTGCTAATTGCAAAAATGCTAAATGCGAATTGCAAAAAATGCTATTCGCAAATTCCTAAATGCCAAATGAGAAGTGCTGTACTAAGGCCAAAACAAACAAAAAAAACATATGTTTTCGGTAACCCGACCGACCCTAGTTTTTCCCTCCGATCCTAAACTTTTTTTTTCATTTTTCGAAATTAACCATTGACATATTCAACAGGCAGACAACACATTTTATTGACATATTTGACAAACATACAACACATTACAAAATATTATTAATTCCACCTATCATATATAAGCCACTACTTTGCCGGTTTGGTATCTCAATATTGGTTAACAATCATACCAGATTTCAATGTTTAATGTAAATTTGGTTTTGGGGCCTATCAATTAAATTAATAACAATTTGAATATAATTATATAAAATACTCCATCAGAAAAGTTAAATATATCATCATTATATGATTGTGTTAAAAAAAAAACTAGGGTCGGTTTGGGTACCGGAAACCGAGGTATTTTTGTTTGGTCTTAGTACAGCAATTTGCAATTGGCATTAAGGAATTTGCGAATAGCATTTTTGCAATTCGCATTTAGCATTTTTGCAATCCGCAAATGACATTTCGCAAAACGCATTCGCAATCAGCATTTAACATTTGGCATTTTACAAATAGCATTTAGCATTAAACACCCCTAATAGAGTTTTGTACTTAAATAGCATTTCGCAATTCGCATTTAGCATTTCGCATTAAGCAATTCGCATTTAGCATTTAGCATGGCGCACCGGCCTATGGAAGGCCGGTGCGCCATGCTAAATGCTAAATGCGAATTGCTTAATGCGAAATGCTAAATGCGAATTGCGAAATGCTAGTTTAATACAAAACTCTTAAAATGCTAAATGCTGATTGCGAAATGCGTTTTGCGAAATGCCATTTGCTAATTGCAAACATGCTAAATGCGATTTGCAAAAAATGCTATTCGCAAATTCCTAAATGCCAAATGCGAAGTGCTGTACTAAGGCCAAACAAACAAAAAAACCATATGTTTTCGGTAACCCGACCGACCCTAGTTTTTCCCTCCGATCCTAAATTTTTTTTTTTCATTTTTCGAAATTAACCATTGACATATTCAACAGGCAGACAACACATTTTATTGACATATTTGACAAACATACAACACATTACAAAATATTATTAATCATATATAAGCCCCTACTTTGCCGGTTTGGTATCCCAATATCGGTTAACAATCATACCAGATTTCAATGTTTAAGGTAAATTTGGTTTTGGGGCCTATCAATTAAACTAATAACAATTTCAATATGATTATATAAAATACTCCATCAGAAAAGTTAAATATATCATCATTATATGATTGTGTTAACAAAAACTAGGGTCGGTTTGGGTACCGGAAACCGATGTATTTTTGTTTGGTCTTAGTACAGCAATTCGCAATTGGCATTAAGGAATTTGCGAATAGCATTTTTGCAATTCGCATTTAGCATTTTTGCAATCCGCAAATGACATTTCGCAAAACGCATTCGCAATCAGCATTTAACATTTGGCATTTTACAAATAGCATTTAGCATTAAACACCCCTAATAGAGTTTTGTACTTAAATAGCATTTCGCAATTCGCATTTAGCATTTCGCATTAAGCAATTCGCATTTAGCATTTAGCATGGCGCACCGGCCTTCCATAAGTTAGTCAAGTTTTATTTATTTCTCCATCTTATCCTGTTTTGTTACATCATTTTGGAATCGTCTTGAAAAGACAATTCCAAAGACATCTCACAAGACAGATTTAGATAGAGAAATCAGAAATCAAATGTATTTTAAAGTTTTGACTTATGACCGGGTTTTTTTCGTACGAAGTTTTATGAAACCGGCCCAAGGTACCTTATCTACAAGTTTTTTTGTGATTGAAAAAAGACTTTAAACGTCTCTTCACATCATAATATTTACCTTAATATGGCCAATACTTGAAGATAAAACGGTCACGTTCCCGCTGTGACAAAAGAAAGAACATTTTAGGTTGTTAGATACGAGTATGTTCGTCCTCAAGAAACTCCTATAGGAGTACACTTGTCTATACAAACGATGTAAACCTAAATCAGCACAGAAAAACCTCTCTATTGCGACCACTAGAACGAAGACTAATTAATTATAAAAAAGATATATGGCAGCTTAACCATTTCACTTCCCATGAGTCCAAAAGGCGCGTTTGCGAACAGTTTAGATCCTGATCAGATGCCGCGGTACGCGGCGTCTGATCAGGATCCAAACTGTTTGACAATCGTTTCGAAATTTCGACAGTCAAACTGCCTTATATCTAACTTTGAAACGATATTGCAGACAATGAAATTGAAGCAGGTGGCAAAAATGCGGTGTAGGGGTAAACATCTCACGATTATTTTGGCAGCGAAAGATTTAAAGCAACGTAAATGTAAAATGGAAAGATCCTGGTGAAGATAATTTCCAATTATGAACGGGTAATGTGCCCCAACCATCCGATCTTTCAGGGAAATATACAAAGGCCTAGCTTGTACAGACATAACCGTCAACTTACCCAAAACCATGGAATCTGAATGTCACAGCACTGTTCTTTGGAGCCACTTGTGTAGGGATATGGGCGAGCTGAAACAAAAAATTAACTTTAAAAAAGATATTCCGTCGAAAGTTAAAGTACACACGGAATTATACACAAGTTGTCCCAGTGTTTCCCAAATGTTAAATTTAGAGATTCTCCACGCTAAATTTAGAAATGATGACATAGTAACAGCAACAATGTAGACTGTTCCTCATTTTTGACTTCATCGCATGGATAAACTACAAGAAAAATGTGCCAAAACAACAGCACACCAGTCTATGCCATTTCGGTCTATTGGCCAATGACAGTGCTGCAGTTCAAGCAAGCGGTTATTTACAGTTATTTACCAAGATTTCTGATCATTGCTATTTGGTTAAATCGTTCAACCTGGAGGTTAAAAGAGAAAACAATCAAAATACAAGTCATTACCCCATAGCTTCAAGTTGTGAATACATGTGATCTAGTTTTAAATAGTTTGTGAAGTCGGCATTAGTCGCATAATTATGTTGATGAACGTGCGTCTGATCAGGATCCAAACTGTTTGACACTCGTATCGATATGTTTGAAGTCATACTACATTGAATCTAACTTTGAAACGATCTTGCAAACAACAAAATTGAAGTAGACGACAATGAAACGGTGAAGGGGTAAACATCTCACGAACAAGTTGGCAGTGAAATGGTTAAAGAAAGGTCAAATGATAATAAACTAATAATTTACCATGGAGAAGTTAAATGCAGAATACTTTCTACTTGGGTCACATTCCAGAGCCACCTCAACATAACCAGTTAGATTTAGATTCATCTGCATCGAACCTTCAGTGATGTTTGCCGTGACATCAGCATCTGAGAGTTGTAAGTTCACCGTGGCCTCAGGATACGTTGTGTATAACTGGAATACACATTGATGTAATTAGAAAACTCCTTCACAGCCATGACGTCATCAAATTTATAAATAATTGTCGTCTGCTTTTATTTCTCAAATTTTTATTTAGGGTATTTTGACTTAAGAAATATTGAAATGCTTGTATCGCGGAACCTTATCAGGGTCCAAACTTTTTGCAAAAAAACTATTCTACTCTGTGTCAAGCAATGACTGGCACATACCCTCTAAAACTTTAAATACAGTTCTATTTTTCTAAAGAACAGCAGTCCATTGTTAATACTTTGATGTTATTGTACAATAAATTGCATTGCTGTAACACTCACAAGAGAGGAGTAGTCGTGTGTGACCCATCTTATGGTACGACGTTGGACGTTCTTAATCTTGTTGATATAAGTTTTAGTGTAGGGGGACCATATGGTGGAAGCGTACTCCAACTGCGTGCGTACCAGGGACTTATATGCTTGTTCACACACTTTCTGATTGCTAGTAGTGATGCATGTATTACGTTTAATAAAGCCAAGATATTTGTTAGCATTGGATGTGATTCGAGAGATGTGAGTGCTAAAGTTGAGATCAGAGGATATGTAAAGCGGTACTTTAGCATTGTCAGCATGGCTAAATGTCAAAATCTGCTGAACTCACCTGGGGTAGATAGGGCACACAGCAACTGCTTATATTTGAGTATGGCAATATCGGGAACAATTCTTGTAACTGAAAAAAGTTATTGTTAAACATCAATACCATGCCTTGAGAGAACAGCCAAACCTCGATAGCAGAGACTCGCTTAAGTCAAAATTATTTGTATTTCTACGTTTATTATTTCGAAGTTGCTTCGGTCGACCATACCCATATTTCAAAGTTAAAACGTGGCTTAGCTTTGCAATAGATATAATTGACGAAATAATCTAGCATTCGGAAAGAATTCTGTATAAAGTCTTATATTTATATTCGCCCCATTTGATTCAATTGAAAAAAAATGACATTTAATAATCGAGTAGACGCAATTTATCTAAAGGCGGAACTTGTGGATATCTTTCGCAGAGAAGGTGATTCTTAGCGATTATTTCTCCACCAATCACAGCTTCGGTTTTGCGGTTATGGACTGGTTGTTCCTTTCAGAGTAAACATTATTAGTGTTAGCAACCTCTAATATGGATTAAACATAAATGCCTACTAATAAAATGTTCTTTTAATATTAGAAATTACAGCAAATATAATGTAAATATAAGAAATGAACTGAAAATGTTCGGCGTTTAAGCGAAATAAACGACAGAAAATGATCGGTATTTGCCGATCATTTTCTTTCGTTTATTTCCCTTTAACGCCGACAAACATTAGTTCATTTATTGTCGTCATTGTACTTACACCAATATCGCCTTCTCCTATTTCTCTTCCTTTCTTGTAAAACTCCCAAAACTCCCCAATAAGATCACCATTGAACCATATCTCAAAAGGGTGGCTATTTTCCCTGAGAGGTGGAAAATCTGCAATGGCTTCGTGTTTACCCGTCATTGTGTCGTAGGATGGGTGGCCATTCTCCTCGAAGGAAAATTGCAACTGAAATAAAAACAATGTTATTTGATTCATCCCTGAAACTTTAATGAAAAATTCCAATTTCAAAATAAGTCTATTCCATTTTTGACTATTTAGGGTTGATTTTAACAATATATTTGAAAATGACAAACTGTGATGACCCTGATCAGAGGGCTCCTAAAGCAGCACTCTTATCAATGTCTACACTGTTTGCATAGGACAATGATAATCCTCACAGGTACACTGTTTGTAAATGACGACTATACACGTCGCTATATAGGGTTGAATGTGTAAAACTAGATAAATGGAATAAAGAACAGGCAAAGTTAAAAACAGGTGCTTTCATACCGAGGTTGGTCTGTGTTCAGCGAATTTTCGACAAGAAGAGACGCACCTAGGGTATATTTAAGCCCGACATTTTAACCCTTTCACTCTAAATGACGCTTAAAGCGCATTTGCAAACAGTTTGGGTCCTGATCAGACGCCGCATAACGCGGCGTCTGATCAGGACCGAAACTGTTTGACACTCTTATCGATATTTATTAAGTCATACAACCTAAAATCTAAATTTGAAACGTGTTTTGCATACAACAATACTGAACAGACGACAATGAAGCGGTGAAGGGATAAAATTCGTTAGAATAATATGATCATGAAAGGGTTAACAAAAGCCGTGTTTGATTATTTTACTTGCTTAATTAAAATACCATTACATGTAAAAACGAGTAAATTAACGGAATTACTAAGTACTATTTTTATTGCGTATAGTACGTTATCTATATCTAAAACCAAGAAACAGGACGCAATAGAGTTTTGGGTTCAATAAGATATATAGGGTCGGTCATGAGTCGATGTTTAAGACAAGCTGATCTCAAACGAGCCTTGGCGAGCTTAATAACTTTTCTATTCTAGACGAGTTTGAGATCAACTTGTCTTAAACATCGACGAGTAACAGATTATTTTTCTCACATTACCAACGATTTATGTTGTTTTTTTAACTCTGGTAACGTCAAAACGCCGTTATAAATAGTGACGTTATGGTGACGTCATCAATTTGATCTCACACATGTTGGAGATAAGGATATTCGTCATCGTTGTTCGCTATAGAAAACAGTGGTAGCTATGTGAGAAAATAATACGCGTGTAAGTTTGAGTTATTTTGTTTTGACAAACCTAACCTACCATCTTCGTGACGATGATGGTAGAGTTCTTTATTTGAAGATTGACAGCCTTTGTTGCCGCGTAAATATTGAAGATGTCTAACTGCAGATCGACTTCGCCACCTGAAAATAAAAATAAACAAACACTTAACCAGGTACGGTAGAATGGAATCCTGTTGTGACCAACATTTTTTTCTGTTTACAGAAACGTTACATCCTCGCATCTTTTTTCGGTATATTTCTTCCTCGAATTCTATAACACTCTTTAGTAGGTAATGCCAAAAAGGTTGGGTGTTATCGGCCACTTAACGTTGCCTATAAAACTGTGCCGGTATTTGCCGCTATAATGTAGAAGGGAGTGTTCGAGGGGTAACTACAGCGTTCCCTCTCTACAACGACACCCAGGGGGAGACAAACGTTGTGTGCGTTGTTCGGAGGGAGTCGTTATAGGGAGGGAAATTGACTACATTTGCAAACAGTTTGCCACTCGTCATTAACTTCTTTTTCTGTCAAAATGTCCATTATGTATCTTTGAGGAACTACAGTAGACGACAATTTTAAGCAAACGACATTTTGGCCGTGAATAGGACATAAGTATCTTGTTTTGGGGAACAGCGGCAAAGGGTCGTTGTAAGGAGGGGTCGTTGTTGCGGGGGTCGTTGTAAGGAGGGAGTCGTTGTTGGGAGGGCCGTTGTAAGGAGGGAGTACTGTATAATGTTCACTTATTCTATCAGTACATGTTAAGCATTGGATTTATTCCTACTGAAGAAAAACAGGTCAAATCTATATAGTCATGAATATGTATCATGACAATATTTCAATATTCTAGCAGATAATATCTCAAAGCAGGCTAAACGTAAAGCAGAATACGCATTTACCCTTTACCCCATAACCTGTTTCTAGTTTGGAAAATAGGTAACTACTTAAAGCAGGTTGAAAGTAAAGCAGAATGCACCATACGCTATTACCTGCTAGAATAAGGAAAGTATTAAATGTGACACATTCACAACGGTATATATTGGAACTATTTTCTTCAGCGGATAAATAAAATTCAAGTGCTAAAAGTTGCTTCTATAAGGCAAAGGGTTTAGAGGCAATCTGCTTTACTTTCAACTTGTTTTAAATTGTCACTTATATTCAATACTAGAAATAAGGTATAGAAAAGGGCTAACTAAACTGCATTTAACTTAAACTTTGAATTGATAGTGCAGATAGTAGTATTAACCCCTTCACTGCCGTGACGTCATCAATTTTAAACAATTTTCGTCTGCTTTTATTTCTGAAATTTAATTTTTAGGTATTTTGATTTAAGAAATATTGAAATGAGTGTTAAACAGTTTGGACCCTGATCAGACGCCGCGTAACGCGGCGTCTGATCAGGATTCAAACTGTTTGCAAATAACCATCGCACTCGGGGTAAGGCAGTGAAGGGGTTAAGTGAAACAATAATTTTGGCATTGAATTGTTTAAAACTTACAATAAATTGTCTAATTGTGTTCGAACGGAAATTGTCCCTGTAACTGAGGATGACTTTGAAATGACAACACCACTTGTTTTCACCCCGTCACTGCCTTACTCCGTGTTACTAGTTATTTGCAAACAGTTTGGATCCTGATCAGACGCCGCATAATGCGGTGTCTGGTCAGGTTCTTAATTGTTTGACACTCATGACGATATTACTGTTGTCAATTTATCTATTTTTTTATTCAAAGAAATGAAAGCAAACGGCAATATTTTAGAGAAAATACATGTCATTGCAGTGAATGGTGTTTAGCATACACTCTCTAAACATTTTACTTCAAACAATGACGAAGAAATCTTAAAGAGCTATAGTGGCGTTTTTAATTCAAAGTACTTGAAAGCACTTATGATGGTACAGTGGAGAATCTGTTATTCTTTCCCGTTTAAACGCAAACGTACGCAAACGCAAAACACTAAAACGTAGAAAAGTACAACTTTTTGACAATTCTGATAATTCATCTTTATCTTGGTGGCAAACAGTTTGGAGCCTGATCAGCCGCCGGGTTACCCGGCGTCTGATCTGGCTCCAAACTGTTTGCAGTGAAAATAATAGTTTTAGCGTAAACGCGTTTATTGGGAAAGAATAACGTTTTCTCCACTGTATCAAACTGAAATACAGAATTGGTGTGAAAAGTAAACCAGTATTTTACTGTTAGTGACAGTTCTGGGAGAACGAACTTTTTTTAATGTATTTGATAGTAGAATTTGAAATTGTTTAAAACTAGTGTTCTGTATGTATATTATGTATACAAAGAACTTGAAACATTGAACATTACTGTAAAGAATTTGAAAACCACATTTGGCATAAGAAGAAATGTCGATGCGAGTGTCAAACAGTTTGGATCCTGATCAGGATCCTAACTGTTTGCAAAGTCGCCTTTTTACGCCCTTGGCAGTGAAAGAGTGAAGGGTCAATTAAATGCAAGTTGATCAATGGGCTATTTTAAGGAAGATGTGTGCTTTATATACGTTATAAAACTATACAGAAAGTTCCGGCATTCTGCATTATATTTATTCTGCATGAAGCATGTGATTGCTCTGAGTAATATTAAATCTTCTTTTACGATCGGTCGATGTACACAATATTGACTTTAACCCTTTACTCCATAGATACTCATTTTTACGCTTTTGATTTATTCGACCACTGCAGATAATAGTTCTTATTTAACCCTTTACCTGATAGCCTATTTCTAGTACTTAAGATAGGTGACTACTTAAAGCAGGTTGAAAGTAAAGCAGAATGCGCCTGAGGGCGCATTCTGCTTTACTTTCAGCCTGCTTTAAGCTATCATGTGCTATAATATAGAAAATATTCCCTATAATACATATTAATTACTGATTAAATTGGAACTATTTTCTTCAGCGGATGAATAAATCATATCCGCTAAAAGTCGCGTCTATTGGGTAAAGGGTTAAACCGTCATGAATATGTACTGTATCATAAGAACTAGTTTCTATATTCTAGCAGATCGTAGCTTGAAGAAGGTTAAAAGTAAAGCAGTATGCGTCTTAAGACGCATTCTGCTTTACTTTGAACCTTCTTCAAGTGATCACATGTCTCTAAAATTAGAAACAGACTAAAGAGAAAAGGGTTTAACATGTTTAGGATAGTTACCATCAAATCCTAGAGAAAACTGTAGCTGGTATGTCTCGCAGATCTATGGAGAAATGGATAAAAAAGGAATTGAGCTAAGATTTGTTCATGAAACATGCTCCTAGTTCGATCCTCACAACCTCTGTACTTAATAACCACTTAACTGTCATGGCGTCATAGGTGTACATCCATTACCCAATAAATATGCCTTTTTATGCCTTTAATGTATTATTCCATCAATGAAAATGATTTTACTATATACAGACATGGGTATGTAATATTTCCTATATTTTACAGATGGTTACTGAATGCAGGCTGGTAGTGAAGGAAATGCGCGTTTTGGGTGGTCACCTGTCTTCATAAACTCGAATAGGGCTATAGGGTAAAAGGGTAGAACAATTGTCGAATGTTTTTCTTTCTCAAATTTAAAAATCTAAAAGTTTACTTTATAAATATTATAATGAATGTCAAACAGTTTGGATCCTGATCAGACGTCGCGTTTTGTTTGCACATTACCATTGTACTCGGGGTAAGACGGTGTTGGAAGTAATATTTTTTGGTAATAAACGGGTCATGCAAATATAATGGACTCGTGCCATGACAACACCGGCATTATTGCATTGCATTGAGTTTGATCTACACTACCAAATACAGTATATAATACAGTTAGATAAACTGTTTTATCGTAGTTGAATGTGAGTGTCAAACAGTGTAGATCAAGGCCATTGACCTACACTGTATGCAATGCAAAAATGCATGGTTTCCCATGGAATGGCTCAATGATATTAACCAAGGTTTGATACGAGTCAATATTTTCGGCGAATATTGTAGCGCTATACGATTCAAATAAGCAATCACAATAATGGGTTGGGGAGGAGACGTAAATGTTGTACAGTAACCCCTCTCTATAACGACACCCAATGGGAGACACATATAGTGTGCGTTGTTCGGAGGGAGTCGTTATAGAGAGGGAAAATTAAGACTTGGCTAATATTTGCAAACAGCTTGAATCTAGAGCAGACGCCGCGTAACGCGGCGTCCGATCTGGATTCAAGCTGTTTGTCAATCGTCATTACATCTATTTTATCAAAATTTCAACTTATATGTAACTTTGAGAAAAAACAGCAGACGACAATTTAAAAAGACGATATTGCAGCAGTAAAAGCGTTAGACATAATTCTCCCGTTAAGGGAATTGCGACAAGAGTCGTTGTAAGGAGGGTATCGTTGTTTGGAGGGCCGTTCTAGAGAGGGAACACTGTAGTACAGTGCTCCTTCTCTACAACAACACCCAGTGGGAGACAAAGATTATATGTGTTACTCGGAAAGAGTAGTTACAAATGTATGTGGATAGAAAATTAAAACCCTTAGAGTGCTGAGCATGCCTTTGCTTAAATTTGCAATCAGTTTTGAGTGCACATCAGACGACACATAACGCGACGTCTAGATCTCCGTTCAAACTGTTTGCCAATCGTTTCTTTTGTCAAATGTGTAAAATGTAACTTCGAGTAAAAACGGAAAACGACAACTGTAAGCAGGCGATATTGCAGGAGTGAAAGCGTAAGGTATAATTGGCTTTTTTCGGGGAACTATGGTAAGGATTGCTGCAATGAAATCGTTGTTTTTGAGGGTCGATGTAGGGAGGGAGTATTACATTTGAAGTACTCTCCATATCCGGAGCTATGACTCCACTTACCATTTGTTTGAGTAAGGACTCCAAATTACTTGAGGAAAACTCTTGGGCGACTGACTCGTCGAGACTTTCTGTGTCCACTATCAAGGATAAAACCTTACACTCTGGTACAACAAGTGTTACACCTAACCCCTGGCCCGTGACAGATTCTGTAATACAATTTATGAGCAATATTTACAGTGGAGAAGACGTTATCTTTCCCGTTTAACCCTTTCATGACCCGTGATCAAATTTTACGTGAGGTTTTAACCCCTTCAACGCCATAATGTCGTCTGCTTCAAAATGTTGTCTGCAATATCGTTTCAAAGATAGATTTAATGCAGTGTAACTGACGTAGTTCCAAAACAAGTTTTGATACCGATCTGACGCCGCGAAAGTTTAATAATTTCATTAACCCTTAGCCCGCCAAATAAATTGTCGTCTGCTATATTTCTCGTCTGCTTCAAGTTTCAAAGTGCTTCAAAGTTGCTAAAAATTGCTGAAAATGTTGTCCGAGTGACAAACAGCTTGGATCCGGATGAGACGCCGAGTTACTCGGCGTCTCATCCGGATCCAAGCTGTTTGCATATGGAGCTATAGTCGTGATTGGCAGGCTAAGGGTTAATAAACCACTTGTATCAAATGAAAACATTTAGACAATTCTGCCATTGCAATAAAATTTAGAAAATGGCTAGTTGCTGACACTTCTTACTATTTTTTTTATCTGTGTGGCAAACAGTTTTTCCACTGGAAATAATAGGTTCAGCGTATACGCGTTTATCGGGGAAAAATCACGTCTTCTCCAGGGTACATAAACTAAAACAGCTATTAGGGAAATGTTTAACTCATTGAGCCCTAGTGACGCATATATGCGTCTTTTACCTAAGGTGTACATGTAAAGAGTACCTTTTTCCTATGCAAACAGTGAAGTCCCTGAGCAGAGGGCTCCAACAGGAGCCCTCTGATCAGGGTCTTCACTGTTTGTCATTTTGTAAAATATTATAAAAACAACTTAATAGTTGAAAATGGACAAGCCTTTATTGCAATCTGGACTTGTTCAGGGAATAATGAGTTCATGAAAAATGTACTGTATTTCCAAACTGTTCGTACATTGAACAATTCACCATAAAAGCAAATCATTTATAAGTTTCCAATTAACTTTTTTTAATATAAATTCTACGGACAAATATCAACTACATTTGTAATTTGAGAGACATACGGATATTGCACTATGTTTACCATGTAATACTTAATCCATTCGTATATAGCGTCCCATTAAAGGCACATATTCAAACAGTGCAGACTCTGATCAGACGCCGCATAATGCGGCGTCTGATCAGAGTCTACACAATTTGCAATCAAGAATTATTATCAAAAGTAAAATGAAAATAAAATAGACCAGGCATCCCTTAAATGAAAAATGGACTTTTCCAATATATGAGCACGGAAGAATCCATTTGACATAGAAGGGTTAATCACTTACCGACCTGCCCTTCTGCTGATATGCAGACCTCTTTCAGACGAACAGACAGCTCAAACGGCTCGACAGTCTGTGGATTAGTCTTGCTGTGAATTGAAATATAGAAACTTTGAACTACATACGAGTATAAAAATAACATTACATTGCTCCCTCTTTACACTAACACCAAATGAAAGACAAAGAATGTATATATTGTTCAGAGGGAAATGGCAACATTAAGAGTGAGTGGCTTACATTTACGTAACGCGGCGTCTGATCAGGGTTCAAACATTTTGTCAAACTGTTTGTCACTCGTCTTTAGTGTTATCCAATACTTAACTTTGAGAAAAACGAGCACACGAAATGTTTCGTGCGATACATGGTGATGTATTCAGCTCGAGACATTTTTGGCGGACTTAGACGCTCTGAAGTCGAGAGCTGAATACAACACCCTGTAGTACACTGTCCACTAATGATGTTTTATTATATGCCTTCAATATACAGAGCACAAGATAAGGGTAGTTTTTCAAAAACTAAAATCTTTATTTCTGAATTAAACCCTCTGGTGTCACTACTCATTAGAATCGTCTCTTCGAGACGATTCTAATGAGTAGAAACATCATAGGATTTGGTGCTAAAATGAGTGAGAAAATGTTGGATTTGTTGAAATAACTACCTCTTAGTCTGGAGCCCTGAATATACACCAGCAACAACCAAATAGTTGTTTAAATCATTTTATATCTTGAAACATTTAATATTTTGAAGCAGACCAAGAATTATTTTATGCCACAAAGAATAACGCGAAACTTGTACATGTACGTGGATTCTATACATTATGTCGCGCTGAACCGAAAACGAGATCGGAGTAAAAGTACAAGGTGGACGATACAATGTGGACGATACAGACTCTTTTCTGTTCAGAATCACCCGGAAACGCTGGGTATCATAAAATGGTATATAATAAATACTTTTCTCACACAGCTACCCCTGTTTTCAATAGCAAACAGCGATCGCGAATATCCTTGTCTCAGACATGTGTGAGATCACGTTGATGACGTCACTCTAACGTCACTACTTATTAAAGGCGTGTTTACGTCACTGGGATTCTAAGAAAGGAATATTGCTGTAAAAAAAGAAATACATGAAATTGTTGGTTATGTGAGAAAAGGAAGCTGTCACTCCTCGATGTATGAGACAAGATGATCTCAACCTCGTCTAGAATAGAAATGTTATTAAGCTCGCCAAGGCTCGCTTAATAACGCTTCAATTCTATACTCGGTTAAGATCAGCTTGTCTTAAACATCGACTAATGACATATCCTATATTGGTCTTGTCTTGTTTGGGGAACAGCGGAAATCATTATTGTAAGGGGATCGTTGTTCGGAGGGCCGTTGTAGGGGGAGTTTTGTACCTGGTCCGGTTGAGGGAAGTGGATATAGTCATGCCTGTAAACGTTGTCACGGCTCTGATATGGTCGTCTTTTGGTATAGTGATATTCACAATAGTTGGCACGCTTTCGTCTACCTTTAGACTAAAATAAAGTACAAATTGACATGTCTTCACTTCATGGTTGATATAATAAACTTGTCTTCAAGTGGCTGGATTTATTCATGTACATTCAAAAATTAACCCATTTGTGCCCACGATCCCATATATGGGACATAGGCAAACATTGTAGACTCTGATCAGACGCCGCATTATACGGCGTCTGATCAGAGTCTACACTGTTTGCTGATAGGAATTTCAATATAAAACAAAATGAAAATGAAAATTTTGGCCAGGCATCCCTTTGATAAAAAATGGACTAATCCAATATATAAACATTGAAAAATCAACTGGGCACAAACGGGTTAATATGGACAGTGTCGCCGTCAAAACGATATGATACAGTAGAGAAGACGTTATTATTTTCCGTTTAAACGCATACGAAACGCAACCGCAATGAACTAAACTGTAGAAAATAACAACTTCTTTTTAATTCTTCATGTTTTATTTTAACTGAGTAGCAAATATTGAATATTTTAATTGTAACCCATTACGCCATACATACGCATTCGTACGCATTAAATTTACTTCTCTATATTGAAGAAAATAGTGTCAATTTATACAGTCATAAATATGTACCATAAGAAATATTTGCTATTCTCTACCAGATGGTAGCCTAAATCTGGCTAAAAGAAAAGCAGAATACGCAAAAAAGGCGCATTCTGCCTTACTTTCAAACCTGTTTCAAGTGGTCACCTATCTTCAAATCTATAGACATTTTATAGGGTAAAGGGCTGAGAGCGCAGCATGCGAGTTGACAGACACTTGCAAACAACTTTGATCCAGATCAGAATCCAATTTGTTTAACGCCTATACCTATAATGTGTCTAAATGTTAATACTGAGAAATAAAATCCCACGACACGTTTCAATAGAAGATATAACAGCAATAACACTCTCTTTCACTTCCGGTTCACGTATGTTTAGGAACGAAGAATACTCTCTGTAAAGGAGATTGCAATGAAATATAAACAGGATATCATTTGACAAGCATTTATTAAACTTGAATTTGCTAGTGAGTTTAGACCGAAAATGTAAAACATGTATGTTCATAGATAATTATAATATTTTAACTTGTCTGCCATTACCAGAGTGTGAAATAGTTTGGATCCAGATGAGACGTCGGGTTATTTGGCATTTAATCTGAATCAAAAGTGATTGTAGTTGAAAGGTGTTCATCTATCACTTTAATCTCTCTACAACATCCGATTGGATACAGATACTATGTACGTTGTTCGGAGGAGTTACCTCATTACCTAAGAGTGCAAACAGTTTGAATCCAGATCAGACGCCGCGTCACGCGACGTCTGATCTAGATTCAAACTGTTTGTCACTCGTCATTGTATTTCTTCAAAATGACCAATATTTATTGCTGTACATTTATTGCTGTGGGTAATGGAAGGCTATTAAGGTCGAAAATCTTCATAGATTTATGTTAGTATTTTACCTGTTGTGAATGTGAGAAATGCCCCCAGAACGTATCAGAGCCCATAAAAATTAAACAGTTTCCCTGAGGACCCCCCCCCCCCCCTCACTTAGTTAAAGTGTGTGCACTAATCGGATTGGGTAGAGGAAAGGGTTAGATATTAACGGCCGGAAGATAATGAAAAGAAATCCAATATCTTACACAATTCATGTTATTTTCAGTTGAATTTTTAGATATATAAGTCCCCTAAAACATTGCTCTTTAAAATGATATATCACACATGCATTTTACATTTATTATATTGAAGTTATTGATCCAGTATCAAAACTATTTGAATAGCCCTCGTACATGTATAACTAAACATGTATACTTACTTTTTAAAGCTAACGCTGTAATTTAAGCTTTGATCAACTACGTTGCATTCTTCGTTATAAGTGATGTACTTTTCGGGGGATGTTAACAGCACTCCAGCAACTGAAAGTACATGACACAGTTAAGCATTTCGCTGCCTGACTTTTCAACAATAACATAAATTAAACATACAGTTTGGATCCAGATCAGACGCCGTGTAAAGCAGTGTCTGATCAGGATCCAAACTGATTGACACCCATATTAATATTTGTTTAGTTCTAGAAAGTCCAATGACTATGACAGGCGGTTATTACATGATAATGGCAGGGGAATGGTAAATTAAAACAAGTGGTCGGATCTGAATTGAGTTCAGGATGTGAAAACGATAGGGACGTTTATTTTTAGTTTGGAGAAGTGCAACAGTGTTCAAAGGATCTCCCCTTATTCAGATTTATATAATTCACAACAGCAGATGTTAAGTGCTTGTGTGGCGGCTGTAAAAAGTCGCCCCGTACTTCATTCTCAGTGTTGTTATACTTTCTGGTCCTTTGGAATCGTTGATTTCAGCGCTTTTACAGTTGAAAGTTAAATTCCGCTTAAGCTGGTGCTAGGGGGCGTGAGCACTGTTGCATATTTCAGTATTGCTCATGAACAGACTCAATTAAACCGAGTCTGCAATTTTCAGTATTTGCTTTGTTTTCTGTGCTTTCAAAGGATCTCCCCTTATTCAGATTTGTTAAAGATCGTAGGAAACGTTATTAAATCCATAGTATGATAATACGTTTGTACTCTCCAAGCAGAGACAAAGAACAACATATGTGTATATCATGTATACTTGGTATAGGTTTGGATAAGCCTATTGATTCATGTAACAGTTTGTATTTGAATTGTATTTTACAAGTATGGTGGTGTATCTTGTGTACAAGTCAAATAAAGTGATTGTTCTCTTCTGTTCTGTTGAACAGTGGAGAAGACGTCATTCTTTCAGGTTTACACGCAAAAGAAACGCAAACGCATGGCAGTAAAAATATAGCAAATAGCAACTTAAGAAATTTCTCAATATTTATTTTAAGTTGAGTGGCAAAAGGTTTGAAGCCTGGTCAGACCCGGCGTCTGATCTGGCTCCGAACTGTTTGAAATGGAAATAATAGTCTTACCGTAAACGCTTTTATTGGAAAAGAATAACGTCTTCTCAACTGTAGAAACGATCATGGGTTACATGTACCCGGCTCCAAACTGTGTGCCACTCAAAATGAAATAAATCTTTAGATATCTCAAAAGAATGTAATGTTCTACGTTTCATTGCATTGCTTTTGCGTTTCGTTTGCGTTTAAACGAGTAGTAGTAGTAGTAGTAGTAGAAGTAGAAGTAGTAGTAGTAGTAGTAGTAGTAGTAGTACAGTGGAGAATCTGTTATTCTTTCCAGTCTAAACGCAAACGTACGCAAACGCAAAACACTAAAACTTAGAAAAGTACAACGTTTTGACAATTCTGATAATTCATCTTTATCTTGGTGGCAAACAGTTTGGAGCCTGATCAGACGCCGGGTTACCCGGCGTCTGATCTGGCTCTCAACTGTTTGCAGTGAAAGTAATAGTTTTAGCGTAAACGCGTTTATTGGGAAAGAATAACGTTTTCTCCACTGTAGTAGTAGTAGTAGTTTAGTTTAAACATATCTTATTTCCTAACAGTTTACAGGAAAAGGGGTTGGACCACAAGTAATACCAACTTAGAGTCGGCCCTTCCACTACAAAAAATACAAATACTAGTGGACAGAGAGAAAGGAGAGAGAAAGAGAGAGAAAGAGAGAGATAGAGAGAGAGAAAAAGAGTTTGCTTGTTAAAGTAAAGGTTGCTTGTTGAAGCAGTAGTAGTAGTAGTAGTACAAGTAGAAGTAGAAGTAGTAGTAGTAGCTGTGGTGGTAGTAGGAGGACGGGAGTGAAGTAGAAGGAGGATAAGAAATGGACGTAGTGATAGAAGTAGTAGTAGTAGTAGTAGTAATAGTAGTAGTAATATTAATAGAAGTAATAGTAGTAGGAGGAGTAGTAGTAGAGGTAGTAGTAGTACAAGAAATAGTAATAATAGTAGTAGAAGTAGTAAAAGTAGTAGAAATAGTAGTAGTAGTAGTAGTAGTAGTAGCAGTAGTTGTAGTTGTAGTAGTAGCGGTAGTAGAAGAAGTAGCGAAAGCAGAAGTAGAAGTGACTTGACCAGTAGTAGTAGTAGTAGAAGTAGTATTAGTAATAGTAGTAGTAGTAGTAGTTGCAGTAGCAGTTGTTGTTGTTTTGTAGTAGTAGTAGTAGAAGTAGTTATAGTAGTGTTGTATATTGTAATACAAATTTAATTTACACACGTGCCTATCATTATGTATATGGAACATTTATTAAAGTTACAAAAAGGAAGGTTTATCTACAAACATTTATTAAGTACAAAAAAAAATGAAATAAAAAATCTAGATTATACATCACCTTTTGAAAATTCGTCCTCGGAAATTCTGAATTGTATCGCTCCTCGCCCAGCACTGCCCAGTGTTAATGTAATTGATAATTGTAGGAAAACCAACATAGTTTCCCCCGCTCCTGCCATCCCTGTAACTGATTTCATGTGTACAGGCTACGCAACCAGGAAAACTCCAGTTCTATAAAAAGTTACAACGCGACGTAATGTGCGCTCTGTGAATAATTAAACTACGAGTTAGACCTCTCTATTACAACCTCTAAATCGAAGAATCATTGATTGTATAAAAGACGGGTAACAGTTTACAGCAAGGTGACAGTAAAACAGAAAGCTCATTCAGGAGCTTTCTGTTTTACTGTCATCTTGCTTTAAGCAGTCACCTGTCGTAAATACCTAATTCTTAACAAACTGTATCGGTCGTAATAGAGAGGTTTTCCTGCTTTGGTCGAAATAATGTTTTCCTTCATTATTCGTATAACTGATTTATGTAGGCAAGTGATTCTTAATCTACCCGACAAAACTATGATTTGATAGTCGTGCAGAACGGTAATAGAGACAGAAAGCTCCTTTTCGCAGTTAGTTTTGTTAAAAGATCGTTTAACTATTGGTCGATCTTTACTTCCTGGATTATTGAAGTATATTTTGTATTGTCTATTTTAACCCTGTCAACTTAATAATACAGTCTGCGTTTTTATTGTTATGTGCAACTGTTTTCGAAATTAGGTTTAAAGCGTTTTGAATGAAAACATATCAGTAAGATAGCCAACATTTTAGATCCTAATCAAACGCCGCATAACGCAATGTTCGCAATGTCGCCTTTCATGCAGTTAAAATGGTTATTGTTAAGCAATCCGCTGGAAGATTAAAGGTTTAACCATTTCATGATCAAATTGATCGTGCGGTTTTTACCCCTTCATCGTTTCATTGTCGTCTGCTTCAATATTGTTGTCTGCAATATCGTGTCAAATTTAGTATGACTGGAGAAGTTTCAAAACGAGTGTCAAACAGTTTGGATCTTGGTCAGACGCCGCGTTACGCGGCGTCTGATCAGGATTCAAACTGTTTGCAATGTCGCCCTTTCATGCAGTTAAAAGGGTTATTGAAAGGCTATCCGTTGATCCTAAAAGACAAAACGGCTTTCTGTTTATAAATAATTATCCCATAACTACAGTGGAGAGTCTGTTATTCTTTCCCGTTTAAACGCAAACGTACGCAAACGCAAAGCACTAAAACGTAGAAAAGAACAACTTTTGGACAATTCTGATAATTCTTGTTTATCTTGGTGGCAAACAGTTTGGAGCCTGATCAGACGCCGGGTTACCCGGCGTCTGATCTGGCTCCAAACTGTTTGCACTGCAAATAATAGTTTTAGCGTAAACGCGTTTATTGGGAAAGAATAACATATTCTCCACTGTACCCCTTTTACGCATTTAATTTATTCCTCAACTGAATTTAATAATTCCACGTTATACAGCCATGAATGTGGCCTATAAGGAATGTGTTCTATATTCTAGCAGATGGTAGCTCAAAACAGACTGAAATTTAAGCATAATTAGCCTTAAGACGCATCCTGCTTTACATTAACCCGCTTAAAGTGGTCACCTAACTCAAACACCAGGAGCAGGCTATGGGTTAATGCGTTTGATGCTGTGTTGAGGTTCGGCTTTTTATATTAATAAAACAAAAGCATTAATTAAACAAAATGTCAAGCTGCTGTTCATTACGTACCGTTACCATATGCTAGGAGATTAAAGGTTTAGCCCTTTCAAGATAAAATTCATCGAAAAATGTGTTCCCCTTCACCGCCATAGTGTCGTCTACTTCAATAGTTTTGTCTGCAATATCGTTTCAAAGTTAAATGTAAGACAGTTTGATTGAAGAAATTTCAAAACGAGTGTCCAACAGTTTGGATCCTGATCAGACGTCGCGTTTGACGGCGTCTGATCAGGATAAAAACTGTTTTCAAATGCACTTTATGGCGTCATTTAGAGGTAAAGGGTAAAGAACCATGTAATAAGAATAGATCAATCGACATTTGTATAGTATCAATCGAGCAGAACGAGACATAATTCTAAATGAGTATTGAAAAAGATACATGAACTTCCTTGTCGAAAATAGGACTGATCTAAAACTTATAAAATATCATTTATTTCATCGGCCCTTATATTAGTTTTACGCTATCGAAAAGCTCGCTATTGTTGTCTGCTCAATTAAAAAATATTTGTTTCTAAAAGGCTTAAGCTATATAAACTTGATAGCTACAGTGGAGAATGTGTTATTCTTTCCCAATAAACGCGTTTACGCTTAAACGTATATTTCCACTGCAAACAGCTTGGATCCAGATCAGACGCCGGGTAATCCGGCGTCTGATCTGGATCCAAACTGTTTGCCACTAAGATCAAAATGAATTGTGAGAAATATCTAAAAATTGACATTTTCTACGTTGCGTTTGCGTTCGTTTGCGTTTAAACTGGAAAGAATAACGTGTTAGTTTAAACATATTTTATTTCCATATACATAAGGAAATGGGGTCGGGTCACAAGTTCTCTCAACATTAGATTCGACCCTTTTAGGGGAAGGGTCGAATCTAATAACGTGTTCTCCACTGTAGTGTCAACGAGTTTGAATCCAAAACAGATACCGTGTCAGATCGGGATCCAAACTGTTTCTTTTCTAAAGACAAATCGCAGTTACATGTAGCATGCTAAGGGTTTAACAATTAAGTGAAAGACAAAACTTGTAAATAAGGGACCATGCAGGAGATGGTAAAACGGTAACAGTTTTAGCAATAATAGTAGTACAGTAAAGCCTCTCTATAACGACCACTAAATTGTGCGACAGGTGACTGTTTAAAGCAAAGTGACACTCAAACAGAAAGTTCCTTTAGGAACCTTCTGTTTGCCTGTCACCTTGCTTTTTTAAAGATGTCACCTGTCTTTTATACAAGCAATAAACTTTCGTTTCCGTGGTCGTAATAGAGAGGTGTTATAGTAGTTAGGGGGTAGTGGTAGAGTAGAGAAAACGTTATTATTTCCCGTTTAAACGCAAACGTACGCAAACGCAAACCACTAAAACGTAGAAAAATACTATTTTTGGACAATTCTGATAATTCATGTTTATCTTGGTGGCAAACAGTATGGAGCCTGATCAGACGCCGGGTTACCCGGCGTCTGATCTGGCTCCAAACTGTTTGTACTGGAAATAGTAGTTTTAGCGTAAACGCGTTTATTGGGAAAGAATAACGTTTTCTCCACTGTAGTACTGGTATAGTATAAGTAGAAGTAGTAATGTTCTTTGTGTGTGTAATTTAACATTTTAAAACTAAGCATTACAAGAAGTAGTATTAATAGCAAAAATAGGAGAAGAAGCAGAAGTAGTAAAAGTAGAAGTAGTTTTGTTCATAGCAATAATAGTAGTAAGAGGAGGAGTAGTAGCAGTGGAAGTAATGATAGAAGTAGTAGAAGTAGTAGAATTAGCAACAGCAGTAGTAGTAGTGAGTAAAGCAGTAGTAGTAGAATTAGCAGTTATAGTAGTAATAATAGTAGTAATAGAAGTAGAAGTAGCAGTAACAGAAGTAATAGAAGAAGTAGGTATAATATATTAATAGTAGTAAAAGTAGTTGAAGTAGTAGTAGTAATTGAATATATAATAGTAGTTATATTAAAATAATAATAATAATAGTAGTACTAGTAGCATCAGCAGCAGTAGTAGTAGTAGTAGCAGTAGTAGTAGTAGTAGTTAGATATGTAGTGGTAGTTGTAATAAATAAAAGAAGAAGTAGTAGTAGTAGTAGTAGTAGTAGTAGTAGTAGTAAAAGAAGTGTAGTAGTAGTAGTAGTTATAATAAATAGTAGTAGTTATACTATACGTATGTAAATAGAAATAGTGCGGTGTTGCCTTTTCGGCGGCAGCAGCAGCAGCAGCAGTTAAAGTTTAAGTAGTAGTTATAAGTGTTCAGGTGATACAGTGGAGAATACGCTATTCTTTCCCGTCTAAACGAAACTAAACTCAATCCCAAAACGTAAAAATTGAGAAAATTAAAAAAAAAATTATAAAACTGAAAAATTTATTTTTGACTGTGTGACAAACAGTTTGGGGCTATTCAGATGCCAAGTTTCCCGGTTTGCAATAGCATAAGTTTTTTTTAATAAATGCATTTATTTGAGAAGAATAACGTCTTCTCCTCTGTTCTTTGCACAACAAAACTTAAATATTTCCACAACCAAACTCTTCAATGCCGACAAAGAAAGGCGACAGCTTAACCATTTATTCCATGGCCTGTTTCTAGTTCTGAAGACAAGATGCCACTTAAAGCATGTTGTAAGTAAAGCAGAATGCGCCGTTAGATGAAACCAGCTTTACTTTTAACGTGCTTTAACCCATGACCACATACATTCGCTTTTTATGCCTTTAATTGATTCATCCACTGAAGAAAATAGTTCCAATTTATACTATTACAAATCAGAATCATAAGAAATGTTTTATATATTATATCAGATAATAGCTTAAAGCAGACTGAAAGTAATGCAGAATGCGCCTTAAGACGCATTCTACTTTACTTTCAACCTGCTTTAAGTGGTCACCTATTTTCAAAAATAAAAACAGGCTATGGGGTAATGGTTTAAGATACTAACTAGAAGGATATAAAACGTATTTATTATGTTGCACGTTTGTTTATTATAAACAGGTACTACGAGGAATAAATTGAAGGCGTAATATCTATGGAGAAGTATCTTAAATCAGGCTTAAGTAAAGAACTCAAGTTTAGGTATTTTACGCAGGTATATAACTTCCGGGTGAACGTCTTACCGTATTGGCCGACTGTTCTTTGGTCACAGCTGAGTAGTTGCCGACAAATTTGAGCACCTCTGGTGGGTTTACCCCAAGACAAACGTCATTTTGGAATGATTGCGCGGCGGAAGTTATCATAAAAGCTACTCAACCACGGTATAATCTTGTGTGCAGACGATCGAGAAAGACTGTAAGTAAACAAAGCTTATTTGTTTTTTCTCTGAAGTATTCATTTCCTTCGTTCTGTGAGGGTATAAGTCTAGCTAAGTTAAGTTTAGTTTAGTTGGTATATTATACACATTGTATCTCGTTACATCAGCATAATTATATAAATTAGATTGATTATAAACAAGTCAAATCATATCACGTGATGTGCATGCTTATAAAATGTATAAACCAAAACATAAAGAGGTCATGATATTGAGATTTATTTATTTATTTATTATTGTGTAACACTTTATCCCGTAAATACGCATTCTGGCGCATTAATTCATTTTTCGTAACATCCATTATCAAGGTATAACTTAACTCTGATTTAAATCCATATGAAATGATTTCCTGCATCGTGGCAGGTGGGTGCCTAAAGCAAACCGAACCAAAACAGAAAGTTCCGAAATGAGAGCTCCTCTGAGCTTGCTATCTGCTTCAGGCAGTCATCTGTTTCAGATGCCGAAAACACGCTTTTGGCGAAAAGGGTTAAGGCGATGGCACATTTTCCATGTATGTAATGTATATAATTTATATTAACCATGTAACAACATAGGTATATACGCACACTGGAATATACGACAAAAGACCACTTATAAAATCAGTTATGTACATGTATGTTGCAACAGTTGTGCGCTAGATGGACATGTAGTAAGAGCATAGAAATACAACAATTTGTCTTTCGCCTGAAACTAGTAGTCTGCTACCGTTCATGAGCCTTTTAACGCCTTTACTCTCAATTACGCTTTAAAGCGCTTTTGCAAACAGTTTAGTGTTCTACTGCGTAATGGCTAGACCTTCAATGAAATCTAGATTTATCCATTAAAAGTTTCAGGGGTGAATGAATAAATGCAGGATAAAAACAATAGCTTTACTGCATGTGTTTTATATTTACATCGTCATGCATCTTGGATTATTTTGCAGATAGGACAAAATGGCCACGCTTATGATTTTAAGCCTCGCTCTGGTTGCCACGTCCTGTACGTACGGTTCAACGAGCAACACATATGGTCTGATGAAGCTAAGTGTACCAGAAATCGAGTTTAACAGAGGTAAGAGCTTTAACTCTTTACTCCATATATACATGCGCCTTTTTAAGCCTTTAACTTATATCTCTACTGAAGAAAATAATTCCAATTAATATAGTTATGAATATGTACCATAAGAAATATAGTCTATATTCTGGCAGACGGAAGCCACTTTCAGTTAAAACGGGCTGAAAATAAAGCAGAATGGGCCTTCACAGAATTCGCTTAAAGGAGCTTTTTATATTACTGTTGTTCTGCATTACGCAATTTCACGCTGTCAGAGCTCTTTATTAGTATTCGTTGTAAAACTCAGCACTCGGCGTAGAGCAAACGGCTTTGGCAAAAAAAAAACGTGTCCGGTTTTCTGAGAAATCTGTTTTTAAATATAAAAATAACAAACAAGACAATACGACATAAGATTATGACATGCGATTTCAAAACAAAACAGAACAAAAAAGATACAGTTTTGTGTGGTGGTGTGTTAGTTAGACTGAGCATGTGACTAGCACCTCTTGTCCGTTGTTGGCTACCGGTATATAGGCCGTTGTTTGCAATATATGTTCTCAATTTACAAATGGTACAAACTCTGTTCACGTTATCCTAAATGGGTTTTCTGGTGTAGGTATTCACTGTTTGTGAAGGACACGGATACTCTTCAAATGATACTGTACCAACTACAGTGTTCCCTTCCAACAACGACACTCTCCTTACAACAACGCTTTCCACAGTTCCTTAAACAAGACTATTATGGCTAACGCTTTTACTGCTGCAATATCGTCTGCTGTTTTTTTCTCTCAAAGTTACATATAGATGGACATTTTGGCAGAAAAAAAATATAATGACGAGTAACAAACAGCTTGAATTCAAATCAGACGTCGCGTTACCCGGCGTCTGATCTGGACTGAAGCTGTTTGCAAATGTAAGCTAATCTCCCTCCCTGTAATAACTCCCTCCGAGCAACACACAAACAAACTCTGTGTCTCCCATTAGGTGTTGTTGTAGAGAGGGAGTACTGTATACTTAACCCTTAGCCCGCCAAATAAATTGTCGTCTGCTATATTTCTCGTCTGCTTCAAGTTTCAAAGTGCTTCAAAGTTGCTCAAAATTGCTGAAAAAGTTGTCCGAGTGTCAAACAGCTTGGATCCGGATGAGACACCGAGTTACTCGGCGTCTCATCCGGATCCAAGCTGTTTGCATATGGATCTATAGTCGTGCGTGGCAGGCTAAGGGTTAATTTAGTTTCTGAAGGACGCATGTATGCCTTACTAGGGGATTGATTGGTTCAGTTGTTTTGGGTAAATCTCTAAAAACTGTGTTAACCCATTTGTACCCACGGTCCTACATATAGGACATAGGCAAACAGAATAGAATCTAATTAGAGTCTACACTGTTTGCCTCAATATGAATTTCAAAATTATACAAAACGAAAATGATAATTTAGACCAAGTACCCCGTAGCTCAAAAATGGAAGAGTCCAATATGTAAGCATGGAGGAATTCACTTGGCGCAATAGCGCTAAATAAGACTAGGCGCGGACAAAACACGCAATACAAATTTAGTTAATCCGCAACCCTTCCGCATATTCTTGAAACATCCATTTTATTATCCTTATCATTCCTAAATACTTCCAATGATTCTTCACCTTCCGGATGGATAAAATTGTCCGCGTCGCGACTTTGATCGAGAGAAAAATTTGGACGCGGGAATAAACTTCCTGACACATTCTGCAACCAGTCTGACATTGTCGTGATGACATCGTTAGGACATCCCGCCTTTCTGAAAGCATTCCGGCGCTTCCGTTACCGATCCTGAAATATTCCGCGATACGGAAAGCTTCGATAGGAAGACATGCGGAAGACAAGCGGAAGGTACTCCGAAACCTTCAGGAAAGTGCGGAGCCGTTGCGATTCTGTATAAGTGGCTACATGCGAGAAACCGCCGCGGACAAAGTATTACATGACTATATGTGTCCTACTACGATAGGCATGTTCGGTGGTCATTCTGTGTCATTCTTGTTTAACTGCTAGGACTTTCTCAAAGAAGTATGCAGAAAATACGCAAAGCCCGATGGCAGAGGTTCACATTATTGCAAAATATCGAATATTGTTTCGTACCTGACGCGGAAGCTATGCCGAAATGCCATTTTTGATACCACCAACCTTCCTTATATTGTCCGCACTGAAGGGGAAGCCATGCATAGCACTATTATATTGATATCCAAGATTTTCAAACCAAGGTAGACAACTTGGGGTTGAAAAGTATGTTTAACTTACTATTCCAATATGGTAGCCTCTCTTGTTTGATTAAGCGCCATTTCGAATGCGACTTAACTATATTGGTTGGAAGTGATATGGTCTGTTGGTGAGCCGCGAGTTAAACAAATGGTTATCGTAGGCCCGTCTCTGACAGGCGACCGGCAATAAGAGAAGGAATTCGGGGAATACTTACCGAACAAAAGATAGGTGTCACTGGGGGCCAACTAGGTAATGTCATCAAATGTTTTGTTACGTCAACTCATATGGGTATTATAATAGATTTATATTCCTACGAGGGCAATTATTTTCGTAGCAGATCATTTCCCAGTGTATACACAGAGTTTATAGAGATACAAATCTGTTATAATACCCATGTCTCAGGAAAATATTTTGATGATAACGCATGGTTGGCACCCAGTTGGTGTCTCATAAGTCAAATAAATACGACTCAAGCAGGAAACGCAAAACAAACAATACACCCACGTATTGACGTCTGATCAGCATCCAAGTTGTTGGACACTTTTCACGGTCGATGTTTATTTGATAAAATGTTTAAAATGAGGCAACACTTTCGACGCAATCAAAACCACTTAATATAGTAAACGAGTCTTGTTAATTCTAATTTCCCTAACCGCATTATAAAGACTGCAGATAAGGTGAGTACTTCAAAAACTAAAAATATTTTTCTGCATTAAAACCTAAGGTGTCACTACATACTATAATCGTCTCGAAGAGACGATTCTAATGAGTAGTAACACCTTAGGATTTAGTACTTAAACGAGTGAAAAAATGTAGGATTTATTCAGTTTACTCCCTCTAATCTGGAGCTCTGTCATTTTCTCGTTTACAGGAATGAAACACATTATTGATAATCATCTTATTCCGTACGTTAAAGAAGAGTATCAGTTTGAGGAATATGTATTTAAATTTGGAAGAACAACAGCCTTATACATTAATCGGTGAGTAGATAAAACAAAAGACAGTATTGTCATGTTAACCTTTTACATCATTGATAAACCTTTCTATGCATTTTAATTCATTCCTCCCCTAAAGAAAGAAAATTTATTTTATATACAGTCATGAATATGCAACATAAGAAATATTCCCTATTTCCTAGCAGATAATAGCTTAAAGTAGGCTGACAGTAAAGCAAATTGCGCCCGATGCGCATTCTCGTTTACTTTAAACCTGCTTTAAGTGATCACCAGTTTTAAAAACCAGAACTATGCTATGGAGTAAAGGGCTATTGAACGATGTCTTCTCTTGTGTTAGTAGCGCCATATTTACTTTCACCTTATTGAAAGCAGCCACCTGCCACATTATATGGAATCAAGTGGCCGTAATAGTGAGGTTTTGCCGTTTTATAATTCCCATAATGAAACTTGAATGTTCAGCTTGATCTTTAAAATTCTCTAAGCAAACAGAGTAGACCCTTTTGAGAGCTCCAACAGGAGCTGTCTTTTATGGGTATTCTCTGTTTGCAAATGTTTAATAAAACTGTTTAATGACTTTATTCCCTTCTAACATGGTTCCTTTTGTATATAATCTATATTAATATATATTATGTTGGGTTTGTGGGCCATATTGAAAAAAGGGTTCATACCAAATATGTAATCCACATGAACTGAATTCGTTTTTATCACCATTATTATGTATATTATTATTATTATTATTATTATTGTCATTAATAATATTAGTAGTAGTAGTATAAGTAGAAGTAGTAGTAGTAGTAGGTAGTAGTAGTAGTAGTAGTAGTAATCATTATTCATAATTATTCATTTTTTTATAATTTTTATTATTAGTAGTAGCAGTAGTAGTATTAGTATTATTTTCTTTATTATTATTATTATTATTATTATTATTATCATTATTATACCTCTCAGGATCAAAATTGTCACCCTGGACTCGGTTACCACAAACATACAATTGATGCCGAACAACGAAGTTATCATTGCTGTACAATTGAGTGCCCTTGCCATGTCTGCAAACTTCACCTTTGTTACCTCGTAAGCTTACTTAGTGGTATTAACCTTTACTCCATTATAGCCTCAGCGCCTTTAAATTATTCCTCCTACAATTATTTCTCCAAAATACGTATTAGCCATTTGACAGAAACATCATAAAGACAAATGTGTGACAGACAGTTTGAAGCAAGATCAGATGCCGTGTTTCGCGGCGTCTGATCTGGGTTCAAACTGTTTGCAAATGTACTTTAACGGTATTTATTTCCCTCCCTATAACAACTATCTCCGGAAAAACTCAGATAAACGTATAAATCGTCAATTTTTTTAAGAAACTGTGAAAATTTTCTGTAACATATCGTCGTGTGAGTCTTGCAACGTATTATGTCCATTTTTGTAAACAAATTCTATATACATGTACATATGTTAAAGGTTTTCTCCTGGTGACAACCATATGATCCATGTCACAAGAAAACCTAGCACTTTGCATGCAATCAGTGTAGATCATGGCCAGCCGGCTGGTATTGGTCTACACTGTTTGACATTAACATGTATCTAAATATTTTATGTAGCGGAAAAAGCCTGGGATAAAAGCAGTACTTGCTCTGTACAATGTTTTCGATCTAATTAGGCAGGTGTTGTCATGGCACAGCTCATATTGTTATCCAAGATTTCTATTTGAAGTTATTGCCACTTTTACAATGTTCTTCATCCATTTTTAACGTTCCATTGAGTCTTGTAATGATCTATGTCCAATTATAGATAAAGAGTTTTCGAAATCCATGTAAAGCATGCTGCCCAGTGGGTCAAACACTTCAAAGTCGACGTTCTCAAAACAAAACATTAACACATTCAACCCTAGCAACGAGTATATTCGTCATTTACAAACAGCATTTCTGTGAAGATTACACCAGTCATATGCAAACAGTGTATGCCCTTATCAGAGGGCTCCTTAAGGAGCCCTATGATCAGGGTCTACACTGTTTGTCATTTCAAAATATATTGTTAAAATCAACCCTTAATAGTCAAATATGGACTAGACTTATATTGAAATTGGAATTGTCTATTAAATGTTTCGGGGTGAACGAGTTATTGTAGATAGAACGTTGTAAAACTCTCAAGACGATATACCACCAGCTTTGCTTTCCTTTCTATGAAAACAGAATAACCTATTTTCTTTTTATAATGCAATACAGTGTGCTGTGTAATTGGAATACTGCCTGCATGATCGTATTGCTATTTGCGACACTTTTGCACAGTTGTTAGGGTGTATCATCTTTTTAAAAAGTGCTCCCTCCCTAAAACGGCCCTCCGAACAACGACTCCCTCCTTATAACAACGCTTGTCGCCATACCCAAGACAATTTTTACACCACTTTCACTACTGCAATGACATCTTGTTATATTTTTGTCTGCTGCTTTTCTCACATAATGGACATTTCGACAATAAAAACCCTGATGACGAGTGGCAAACAGCTTGAATCCAGAACAGACGCCGCGTCACACGGCGTCATATCTAGATTCAATATGTATGCAAATGTAAGCCAATGGCCCTCCCTATAACAACTATCTCTAAACAACATACACAATCTTTATACTCCGTTAGGTGTCGTTGTAAGAGGGAGCACTGTATTCGAGCATAACTTTTTAACTGCCAGAGGCGTAGTGCGGTGTCTGATTTTGTTTCAAACTAGTTAACACTTATGTCGATATTTTTCTGTCCACGTGCCTGACATTAAACTTAAAATAAGGCATTTCTGTAACGACATTAACTGATGTCATCGTCAAAAGAACTACAGTGACTTTCTAATTTTACCACGTGACGTTAATTATTATATGAATACAGTGTTCCCTCTCAATTACGGCCCTCTCAAAAACGAGACCCTCCTTCCAACGACCCTTGTCGCAGTTCCCTTAACAAGATAATTATGTCTAACGCTTTTACTGCTGCAATATCGTCTACTTAAATTTGACGTCTGTTGTTTTTTCTCAAAGTTACACACAAGTGGGCAGTTTGATGAAATAAATATAATGACGAATGACAAACAGCTTGAATCCAGATAAGGACACCGCGTTACGCTGTGTCTGATCTGGATTCAAGCTGTTTGCAAATATAAGCCAAGTCTTAATTTTTCCTCCGTATAACGACTCCCTCCTAACAACACCATACGATCTGTGTTGTCCCCCACTGGGGGTCATTGTAGAGAGGGAGAGCTGTATTTATAGGTGGTTAATATGGTGTCATTTCTGAATGACAATCTTTGTTTTTCATGTTCGTCTTCTTGACAGAGTAATAGACAATTACGAAGATGCTGTAATAACATTGACCGAGCCATCAATAAGTGTGAAACTTAAGATAGGTAAGTCCATGTTTTATTAGCCGCTTACAAAACAGAACAGAACATAATTATTTTATTCTTACTTATACAGACAATAGTTCGTCAATGCTCACAAACAACATAAAACATTTAAATGTCATGTAAACTATGACTGAATCAAGTACAAAATAGATAGGAAAGCATACTATGACCTCGCATCGATATACTTACATTAATCGAATATAAACTTTCTTGATTAAATTTTAATCAAAACAAAGTATTTGATATCAGTGTAAAAATGTGGAACTAACATCATGTATTCCACTCAATGTTTCAATTGAATAGTTATTTTTTTTAGCCCATAACAATTCACAGTCAATCTTGTATTGATTTGATCATACAAGAAAGGACCAAAATAAATTAATCTTTTTTCAATTTAAAACTTTGCCAGCTACAATAAATAGGATCTCACATGAGTGTTCACAGTGTATTGGATTTATAAAACGAGTCTTTTAGAAACTGATAAAACGAGGCTTGCCGAGTTTATCGTTTTCTAAAAGATGAGTTTTATAAATCCAAGAAATTCGAACACGAATGTTGGAGTCTATTTATAACATAACCCGGCAATGTTGTTTTTACCATCCCAATAACTTTTTTAGCTTATTAGCTTCGTTATATTAAGTCAATTGATGACGCGTGAATCGAACGCCCAAGTGAGTAAATATGCGAAAAGTAGTTCCGATGTTAATACCGATTTTTTCAGAATAAATCTAGGGAGCAATCATTGCCTGTCCTTTCCCATCTAAAGCCTTCCGGTCGCCAACAGAAATGTCCTTTGATACAATATTTGTTTACAAATTTTGACAGCGCGTAGTTATTCACATTTTAGTAAGACAAACTCCTTTGCATGGTTAAAACACTAGTTATATACGAGAAATAAACAATGACTGTTATTCCCCGCTCGCATCGTAGGTTATGTTATAAATCTTGTTATTCACAGTCGTCATTTAAAAATGGATTATGTCCCGATATATAGGCAAGTTTGGGTTGCATTTAGTTTGACTGTACGCATGTTCGTGTGTCCGTCCGTGTCCCTATTGTCCGGAGCATATTTCCTATACTACAGTAGCTACATTATAGATATACTTAAAATGGTACGATATTACACATTGGAGATGCGTCCTGTAACATTTTCAGATAATTTGGACATTGACTTTGATCGTTGACCTCATTTATAAAACACTTCTTGTCAGGGAAAATTTTATACATAAAATTAGCTGGATATGCCTTATTTGGTGTGCGAGTAGATCTTGGGATCACAAAGCGTGGCATACCATATTAATGTCAATGTGACATTGACATTGACCTCTTACCTCAAGCTTGCTGGCGAAAATTTACTACGTATACCACATATGCTAGATTTACTACGCGTGCGTGCGGAAGAAATTATTTCATAGAAAGTTACAGAAACTCGTAGAATATATTTTTTTACATTGCGCAGATAATTTTCCATGGTTATTTATATTGAATAAAATGCGCAGTAACGCAAATAAATTCTTTTTAGTTACATACCTTAAAATTATGTTTTGTTTCCCCACTAATTAACTGCTGCAAAAGTGAAATATTCCATTTCCTAACTATAAGGAAACATCAAACTAATAACACTAATTATGTTTTTTAGAATATAACATTACGATATAATAGGTCAGTGCATAAAATCTGGAGAAATTTGATAATCAGACTGCAAAACTAAACCTTTGGGCAAAACATTTCTAAACAGCACGTGTGCAGAACGCACGTCGCCCATACCTTTATACAGTGAAACCCCTTTAAACCGGAACCTATTAATACCGCAATTCTCTCTAAACCGGACAAAAACGTTGGTCCCGTTTCCAACCCTTCTTTATTTAACCAATTACACCATAAATATGCATTTTAACGCCTTTGATTTATTTCTTCATTGAAGAAAATGCATTCATGAAAATGTATCATCAGAAATATTTCCTATATTCTAGCAGATGATAGCTTAAAGCAGGTTGAAAAACCAGAATGCGCCCAAGGGCGCATTCTTCTTCCCTTTCAACCTGCTTTAAGTGATCAGCTTTCTTCCTTTCTAGAAACGAGATATGGGTTAAACCCCTTCTAAACCGGAAACCCCTCTTAACCGGAATTGCTTGTTGTCCCCACACATGTCCGGTTTAGAGGGGTTTCATTGTACTTCGGATGTCAACGGTTGTTCGAGTACATCCTGGGATGACTGATTGTCGGGTTATAATTTTAAATGGTGTGTTTGAGCATGGCAGTAAATTGGTTTGCTTAAAGCAGGTTGAAAGTAAAGCAGAATGCGCCTTAAAGAGGCTCGCAACCGGATTTAGAATAAAAAATGGTAATTTGTAAATATATGTCAAATGATTATATAAATGGGTAAGATTTAGTTTAGGATAATAAATTCTGTTAAAAAATGCACTTCCAAAAAAAAAAAAAGAAGAAGATCTGGTGGGACCCTCCATTGCGGAGACAAACAAGAAAAATGAGGACACGCCTTTACCGCCTCGACCACGGGCGCTCTCTATGTATATGTTGGCGAATTGACGTACTTCACTGGTAGCGCTTAATACTACATTATTCGGCTCGAGTTTATGTCAGAGCCCGTGTAGAGAGGCAACAACAACAGTAACACCGTCAGCTGACGCTATTGAAAAACGATGGAATATATCTAAAAAAACTAAGATTCGGTGACGATTCTTGAGACTTTTTTTTGGACTGATCATATTTTTTTAATGTCAGAAGCCAAATAATGTCACAAATTTGCTTTTATTTGAGTATTTTATTTTATTTTGACAAGTACACCATCCGGTTGCGAGTCGCTTTAAGGCGCATTCTGCTTTACTTTCAACCTGCTTTAAGTGGCCAGCTAGCGTCCATACTAGAAACAAGTTAAAACCCCTCTAAACCGGAAACCCCTTTAAACCGGACATTTTTGTTATCCCCACACATGGCCGGTTTAGAGGGGTTTCACTGTATTCTAGTGTTTGTAATGGAAAGGTTCTAATGTATTTCAAACAGGCACAGGTCCTGCAGGTACAAGTGTCGACATATCTGAGTGTTCGGCTAACTTTGATCATATCGGAAGCAGTAACCAGGAAGTAGATGGCCACCTCTATGCCCTTATAGAGTTCGGAGCAAAGGGAACCCTCAAGGAACTTGTAGAAGACGTGAGTGATGCCACGCATTAACCCTTTACTCTCAATGATGCTTGAAAGCGCGTTTGCAAACAGTTTGGGTCCTGATCACACTGATTTTCTGACTGACTGCCTAATTGCCTGTCGGCCTGCCTTTGTGCCTTTCTGCCTGCCTGACGCAAACACAATATGGCATATTGTTGCGACATGTGAGCCATTAACCCTTTCAGTCTCAGTGACACTTTAAAGCGCGTTTGCAAACAGTTTGGGTCCTGATCAGACGCCGCGTAACGCGGCGTCTGATCAGGACCCAGACTGTTTGACACTCTTATCGATATTTATTAAGTCATACAACCTTAAATCTTATTTTGAAACGTGTCTAGCAGACAACAATACTGAAGCAGACGACAATAAAGCGGTGAAGGGGTAAAACTCTCCCTAATAATTTGATCATGAAAGAGTTAATCAATTCGACCACGGACAAGCGACTGTTTCTGTTTCTTTCTGCGATATTATCAGGGCTGCCATTTCTCCGGATTTTTCCTAAATCTACGGATTTTTTTTTCTAGTAGATCTATATGGCAGCTTTAAGCAGACTGAAAGTAAAGCAGAATGCGCCGTCAGGCGCATTCTGCTTTACTTTTAGTCTGCTTTAAGGAACCACGTGTCAACAAAACTAGAAGCAGGCGATTGGGTTAAGGTACGATTCGTAATATCGCACTTGAAAAATGCAATCTTAGGATTGTTCATGTCACCTTATGGCAGCCCTGTATTATACAGTGGCGAAATCTTTTTCTTTTCAGAGAAACGACGATACCTTTAATCGCAATATATATTCAAAAAATAGATAATATGTTATACAATACATTTTAAGTCCCATTGTGTTTTCAGACCTTTTCTCAATGCCTGAAATACGATAACGGTTAATAATAATGTTTGAACATTCTTATGGGCCAAACTGATCTATGAAATGATGAAGACGGACCTAATTCACCAGAAAGGGCGATTTAAAATATCATAACAAACCGAAAATAGAACGTCTGACATAAACATTTCCACACGGCTTAGTATCACGTGATACAGCCGAATACAACTTCACCGTGTGCAACCGTTATCTATCTCCGCTCGTCTATCCATCAGTCAGTTAGACTATCACACTTTTTTGTCCGCTCTCTAACTCAACTATTTTCTATCCGATCTTCCACAAACTTGCTGAAAATGTTCATTGATATAAAATCAAGGTTTAGTTTGATTACTACTAAAATCGCACAAGGTATTTTTGAGTTATTGCCTGTTAATTAATAAAAAATGACTGTTTCAGTCATTTTTGCACTCTAAAACAAACAGCTTTTATCGGATATTCACCAAACATGCTGACAATATTTATTCATATAAGATTTAGTTCTAGTTTGATTATTACAAATATCGCATGTGGCATATCTGAGTTTTTGCCCTTTATGTATTAAAAAATGACTGTTTTCAGCAAGTTTTGCTCTCTAACACAAATACGTTTTATTGGATCTTCACCAAACTTGCTGAAAATGTTTATTGATATAAAATCACGGTTCAGTTTCATAACTACTAAAATCGCATAAGGTATATCTGAGTTATTGCCTGTTTATTAATGAAAAATGACGGTTTCAGTCACTTTTTGCACTCTAACACATACAGTTTTTATCGGATATTCATTAAACTTGCTGAAAATGTTTAATTATATAAAATTTAGGTCTAGTTTGATTATTACAAAAATCGCATCTGGCATATCTGAGTTTTTGCCCTTTATGTATTAAAAAATGACTGTTTCAGCATTTTTCAGCAATAACTCAGACACGCCTTATGCGATTTTGCTAGTTATTGAACCTGACCTAGATTCTATACTAATTAACATTTGTAGCAAGTTTGGTGAAGATCCAAAAAGAAGTGTTTGAGTTAGAGAGCGGACAAGGCTGAAACAGTCATTTTCAGCAAGCTCAAGGTATAGAGATTCTCCATAGTTTATTTAAACCGTTTACCCACGGTGAAATAGATATGTACACGTTGTTATTGAATCTCATAGTGTTTAACCCTGTGCCTACTTTACGGAGTTTACAAACTATTTGAATCTAAAAAGACGCCGCGTAACGCGGCGTCTCATCTGGATCCAAACTATTAGACACTCGTCTTAAGGTTTGTTTAATTAAAACAATGCATAAATCTAAACTGAACACATTTTGCAGACGACAATGTCGAAGCAGACGTCTGTGCAGCAGAATAAGGGTTAACAGGGTCATTTTCAAATGTTCCAGCTAAACATGTAATCGGGAGTAATCTTAACTATTCTAACATTTTCTCACTCATTTCAGCACCGAATGATATGGTGTTACTACTGATTAAACCGTCTCACTTTAATGAGTATGACACCATTGGGTTTAAAAGCAGAAATAAAGATTTTAGTTTTCGAAATACTTCCGTTATCTGGAGCCCTGTATTTACAGAGTTGTCCTTCTTTCCATTCACAAGGGAGGTTTTTAATTTGTGCAGCACTAAAATATTATAAATAAAATTTAAAAAGCGAATTTCTTAGATAAAGCCGGTTTTTGTGAAAGAATCACGTCCTACGTAGTTCAAATGGGACCCCAAACAACCGTTTTATGCAGGTTTCTCAAAAACACAATGCGGCTTTAAATCAAACAATACAGCACATTTGAATTTAGACAATGACAATTTTGTGACCAAAAATGACGATGCTTTTATATCTGAGTGGCAAAAGGTTTGTAGCTTGATCAGACGCCGGATTATCCGGCGTCTGATCTGGCGACATAACTGTTTTAATATAAACGCGCTTATTTGGAAAGAAATACTTTTTTCTTCACTGTACACTGCCCCTTGCTGATCGCCAATGTTAATGCATCCACCCCTAAAATTGTAAGTAAAGACAACTCCACTCCAATTTCCAGTGTAAGTTGGTCCGTGTTTTATTATTGAGGCTTGAATTTTACAATATGTTTCAAAATGACAAACAGTGTAAACCCGATCAGAGGGTTTCTTTTCGAAACCTCAAATCAGGGTCTTCACTGATTGTATAGGACACAGATAGAGAACATCTTCCTCCAAGCAATCCCCTTCAGCGGATCTTCCCTGTCCGCACTGCAACCGATTCTTCAAGGCGAGGATTGGCCTGACAAGCCATCTCCGCATTCCTTATAACTGTGATAGGGAGTAGGTGTGGCCATCTTCGATTACGTAGGACGAACATTATTATAGTGGAGAATCTGTTATTCTTTCCCGTTTAAACGCAAACGTACGCAAACGCAAAACACTAAAATGTAGAAAAGTACAACTTTTTGACAATTCTGATAATTCATCTTTATCTTGGTGGCAAACAGTTTGGAGCCTGATCAGACGCCGGGTTACCCGGCGTCTGATCTGGCTCCAAACTGTTTGCAGTGAAAATAATAGTTTTAGCGTAAACGCGTTTTTTGGGAAAGAATAACGTTTTCTCCACTGTTTTAGGACACATGTACACTCCACAGGCGCACTGTTTCTTATAACAAATATGACTTTTATGCCGTTTAACTCTTTACTCCATAGTCTGTTTCTAGTTTTGAAGACAGGGGAGCTACTTTTAGGATTTTGAAAGTCATAGTAAACCCATTGCGCCATAGCGACGACTTTACTCGTCTTTAACAAGCAGTGTACCTGTATCTGCGTAATATGCAAACAGTGTAGATCAAGATCAGATGGCTCCTAAACACACGCTACTCTCGATAAACATACATTTTGTTTCGTTTTACTTATTTTGCAGATATGTCCATATTTACGAGACGAGGCCAGCGTTGCCCTGTCTAACATTCTAGAAATAGAAGGTAAGTACTGTAAAACAGGTATTATTTTCGCGCCATGAATATTTCGCGTAATGCGATTTTGTAAATTCGCGACATCATGCAATATTTCTAGCAGGTGATAGCTTAAAGCAGGCTGAAACTTAAGCAGAATGTGCCTGAAGGCACATTCTGCTTTACTTTCAACCTGCTTTAAGAAGTCATCTATTTTCAAAACTGGAGACATTCGCGAATTAACGCGTAAATTATATGCTCGCGAATAAAAAAAAAACCGGTTTTACAGTATTCACGTGATTGAACGCGCGATATGTTTGATCATATATCAACGATTATGGAGAATACAAATCAGTTGAACCCCTTTTGCTATTGCTATTTTGCATGGTATCTTTGTTGTGTGTATTGTTATATTCAAATTCGATGTGTCATATCATTGGGAGAAATATCAAATTGAATGTGACTAGGTACCTGACAAGAAAGCAATGTAAACATTCTCAGGGTAAAGTACAGCGTTCCCTCTCTACAACGGCCCTCCCAACAACGACTCCCTCCTTACAACGACACTAGTGGCTATTCCCTAAACAGGGCAATTATGTCCAACCTATTCACGGCTGCAATGTCGTCTGCTTAAGATTGTCGTCTGCTTTTTTTCTTAAAGTTACATAATGAACATTTCGACAGAAAAATATCAATTACGATTGACATAATGGACATTTCGACAGAAAAATATCAATAACGATTGACAAACAGCTTGAATCCAGATCAGACGCCGCGTTGCGCGGCGTCTGATCTGGATTCAAGCTGTTTGCAAATGTAATCCAATTTCCCTCCCTATAACGACTCGCTCCGTACAACGCACACATTTTTGTCTCCCATTGGATGTCGTTGTAGAGAGGGAGCACTGTAGTGGGTTAATTAAACGTATGAATCAATAAAATGTCACACGATAGGCATGTACAAACAGACAGACAGACAGATTTCCTGACAGTCAGATTGACTGTTTGACTAATTTTCTGACTGACTGACTGACTGTCTGATTACCTGCCTGTGCGTCTTTCTGCCTTTCTGCCTGCCTGCCTGCCTGCCTGACACACCCTATATGGCATATTGTTGCGACTTGTTACCCAATAACGCCTTCACTGCCATGGCGTCATCTGATTTAAACAATTGTTGTCTACTAAATTTCTCCGATTTGAACTTCATACAAATTGACAAAAGTTATCTCGTAATGACTGTTAAACAGTTTGAATCATGATCAGAAAACAAACTACAGTGTTATCTCCCTACAATGGCCCTCCCAACAACGACTCCCCCCTTACAACGACTCTTGCCGTAGTTCCCTAAACAGGACAGTTATGTCTAACGCTGTTACTGCTGCAATATCGTCTGCTTAAAAGTGTCGTCTGCTGTTTTTGTCAAAGTTTTGACAGAAACAACTTCCTGACCAGTGACAAACAGCTTGAATCCAGATCAGACGCCGCGTTACGCGGCGTCTAATCTGGATTCAAGCTGTTTGTCAATTTCCCTCCCTATAACGACTCCCTCCGAACAACGCACACAGTTTTTGTCTCCCGTTGGGTGTCGTTGTAGAGAGAGAGCGCTGTAATATTAATTAAACAACTTATTGTGACAGAGCACTAAATGGTGTCAATTGATATTTTGCTTCATAAGTCATTCCCGTTAAATCAATTACAGTTCAACCAGTACTAAACTGTCACTCTATAATGAAACATAGAAATCGTCTAACCCTTTCAACCCTAAATTTCTCTTGCGGGTACTTATAATCTTTTTGTCCTCTTCTATTACAGGTATTTTGAACCAGTCTTCTGTTACATTTTTGATATGACAACAAAAACCAATGAAATATCAAACAGTGTAGAACCTGATCAGAGGGCTCCTATAGGAGCCCTCTGATCAGGTTCTACACTGTTTGCATATGTAATCAGTAATCTCTCCAGAGGGCTGTAGGGTTGAAAGTGTTATTACGTCGTATATCTTATTTAGAGTGACCGATTAACGCTTTCAACACCATTGACCTGTTTAACCCTTTCGGCGCCAAGGCCGCATAAAGTCGACTTTGCAAACAGTTTGAACCTACATCAGACGCCGCGTAACGCGGTGTCTGATCAGGATCCAAACTGATTGAAACTCATTTCGATATTTTTTACGTTATACACTCTTTAAAATCTGAATTTGAAATGATCTTGCAGACAACAATTTTGACGCAGACGACATATAAACGGTGTAGGGGTAAACATATCACGGTTATTTGACGCCAAATGGGTTGAACTATACCATTTATATTTGTAAACAGAGTAGACCCAGATCAGAGGGGTCCTATAGGAGCCCTCTGATCAGGGTCTGCACTGTTTGCTAATCTAGATCAATCATTTATTAAACTACCCATAATTCCAAGTAGACTGGTCCATGTTTTGGTAACTTAAGAGATCCACACAGGTACCTAATAACCCACAAGGGTTACTAAGTGTTGAAAGAGTTAACATATGATAGACTGTAGCTACGCTCAATTAGACCTTAGCAGAGCATTCAACTTACTGCCTCTACGTACAGTGGAGAAAACGTTATTCTTTCACAATAAACGCGTTTACGCTAAAACTATTTTTTGCAGTGCAAACAGTTTGGAGCCAGATCAGACGCCGGGTTACCCGGCGTCTGATCAGGCTCCAAACCGTTTGCCACGAAGATAAACATGAATTATCAGAATTGTCCAAAAGTTGCACCTATTTACGTTTTAGTGCTTTGCGTTTGCGTACGTTTGCGTTTAAACGGGAAATAATAACATTTTCTCCACTGTAAGAGTACGTAGTTCCTGCCGTGTCCAACCCTCGCGTATATTAATTACTCGATCCACGATAATTCGAAAATGATTTAAAAATGTGACCCTAACATCATAAGTCATAGCAACCGAGACTAAATTGATGTCTGACTTATTTTGTTTCAAGATCTGACAACTTCAATGCAATTTTAAACAATTGTCGTCTGCTTTTATTTCTTAAATTTTAAAATTAGGTATTTTGACGTAAAACATATTGAAATGAGCGTCATACAGTTTGGATACTGATCAGACGCCGCGTTACGCGGCGTCTGATCAAGATACAAACTATTTGCAAATAACCATTGTACACGGAGTAAGTGCAGGGGTTATAATAGTTTATAATATGTTTATATATATATAAACGGAAATGCAAAGACAAAAGTCGGTCCGGTACAAGTTAAGATACTAGTATATATCGAATTAAAAAATAAGAAAGATTATGCCTTTGTTTAAAAAATATTTAATAAAAACATTACACTCCTCTACTAAACTAGTTTAGGCGAAACTAGTTTAGTAGAGGAGTGTAATGTTTTTATTAAATATTTTTTAAACAAAGGCATAATCTTTCTTATTTTTTAATTCGATATATATATATATATGATTTTATTGCACGCTCTTGCATACCTTGAAACGGCTGTAGTACTCTGTATGAAAACCTATTTCCTGTCGTGTCTATTCCTCACGTATATTAATGTTACTTGAATTACAGTGAAACCCCTCTAAACCGGACATGTGCGCGGACAACAAAACGTTCCGGTTTATAGGGGTTTCCAGTTTAGAGGGGTTTTAACCCATTACCAAACAGCTTGTTTCTAGTATGGAAGATAGATGACAACTTAAAGCAGATTGTAAGTAAAGCAGAATGCGCCTTAAGGCGCATTCTGCTTTACTTTCAACCTGCTTTAAGCTATGATCTGCTAGTATCTGTAAACAAATTTCTTCAGTATAGGAATAACTCAAAGAGGTAAAAAGGCGTATTTATGGTGTAATGTGTAAAAATAAAGAAGGATTGGAAGCGGGACCAAAGCTTTTGTCCGATTTAGAGAGAATTCCGGTATTTAGAGGTTCCGGTTTGGAGGGGTCCCACTGTATATATAAAAATGTGTTGCCCTAAGTTAACCAAATGAGCCCAAGTCATAGAAGCCGACAATAAATTGATTTCTGGCCAATATATTACATTAACCCCTTTACTTCTATATATGACGTCATCAGTTTTAAACAATTTGCTTTTATTTCTAACAATTATATTTTAGGTTTTTTGACTAAACGAAATATTGAAATTAGCATCAAACAGTTTTTACCCTGATCAGACACCGAGTTACTCGACGACTGATCAGGATCCAAAATGTTTGCAAATAGTTGTAGATCTACCAGTGAAAGGCAGTGAAGGGATTTATTGTGAAAATGTTGGCAAAAATAATGTCAATGAATGTCAATGAATTAATTTTATTCAAATCTGGCTCATATACGGATGCAGTGTTTCCTTCCTACAACGGCCTTCCGAACAACGATTCCCTCCTTACAACAACTGCTTATCGCTTTTCTTCAAACAAGACAATTATTCCAACCTTTTCACAGCTGTAATATCGTCTGCTTAAAATTGTCGTCTGCTGTCTTTTCTCAAAGTTACATATTGTATATTTTGACAGAAAACAGCATAATGACGAGTGACAAACAAGTTGAATCCAGATCAGACGCCGCGTCTCTTTCGATCTGAGCTGTTTCAAGCTGTTTGCAAATGTAAGCCAATTTCCATCCTTATAAAAACTCCCTCCAAACAACACACATAATCTTTGTCTCCCTTTGGATGTTGTTGTAGGGAGGGAGCACTGTAACCAACTTTACGATAAACTTATTCGTATTCCTTCAGTTTTTGTTCGATAACTAATGTCGCATACAGTCCAACTTCGATATCTCGAACTCGCTTAACTCGTATTATCCCATATGTCGACAGATAAACTACATTATTTCATGCTCGGTTAAGTCGAACATACTCGTATTTCAAAGTTAAAACGTGGCTTAGCCACTTTTTAACTTTGAAATACGGGTATGTTGGACTATACCGAGCTCGAGATATCGAAGTTCGACTGTAATTTGTTTTCACTTTTGGTTTCAGAGACCTTAACAATCACAGACGCCGCGAAGAAAAGACTAAATGTAAACATACGACTTGAATACAGCGAGACGAGCACAGATTTGGCGTCTGTTTTCGCTTCGGTAGGTGTTGGAAAGCTCTTGTATATGAACTTTCTGTTTTACCTTATCTGCTTGCAACAATTGCCGTATGCTTTTATCTCTCAAACTCTAATTTTAGATTCAAGATTCAAGATTTCTTTATTCAGTAATGTAAACACATAGTGTTTCTTATTACTTCAACATAATCATGATAATAAAATCATAGTCACATGTCAAGAACTTCCTAACAATCTTTATTTGCATTAAATACTGAACTCGGAAAAAGAGGTTAAACTCAAAACGGTTCAATCCCATTCACTCTCTATAGATTACGTATATGGATACTTTAAACAGTATTTGAAATTGACAATCGTCTTTTAAATGCTTCAGATAAAAACTTACCCAAACTGAAAAGATCTTTAGTATTTTCATTTTGCATCAGTGAAATAAATTTATAAACGCTATGTCTTTTATAAAAGAATGGTTTGATAAACTTCCAACGTATATCATCATATACCGGACAAACAAGTACAAAATGATATTCGACTTCTAAGTCGTGCTTATCACAATGCAAACAGAACCTTAGATTACGTTCGGTTCTAGATTGAGAATAACGACCAGTTTCGATTCTTAAGGTACAGTGGAGAATCTGTTATTCTTTCCCGTTTAAACGCAAACGTACGCAAACGCAAAACACTAAAACGTAGAAAAATACAACTTTTTGACAATTCTGATAATTCATCTTTATCTTGGTGGCAAACAGTTTGGAGCCTTATCAGACGCCGGGTTACCCGGCGTCTGATCTGGCTCCAAACTGTTTGCAGTGAAAATAATAGGTTTAGGGTAAACGCGTTTATTGGGAAAGAATAACGTTTTCTCCACTGTATGTTTAGATAGATGGACTCAAGTGATATCGCAATAGTTTAATAGTGTTTGTTTTCATAACATTTGGAGTGCTGTATTTGGCATTATTTTTTCCATACCCCCATGAAAAAAACATGTTTGACACTCGTTCCTAAAGTTCGTCAGTGATTCTGCTTAAAATTTGACTTTGAATCGATGTTGCAGACACCATTAATTGAAGCAGACGACAATATGGCGGTGAAGGGGTAAACACATCACAATGAAAGGTTATTGACCCTCTATACATATTTTAGGTAGCTAACATTGGACAGTCGATCCCAACTATTAATCGCGCCAATGTCCAGTTTCCGGCCGCTCTTGCTAGAAGGATCGAACTTTGTCTGGACACACCACTGCTGGAGATCTTGATGGAATCGGTGGTCAGTGACAGTGTATTTAGTGACTCTACATACAATATTCTGAATAATGGAGCCGTAAGTATGCAGAAAACAAAATAAGCCAAACCATGACAAAACCTGCCTTATTGCATTGCAAACAGTGTATATCAAGACCAGCAGCCGCGTCATAGACGCGGCTGCTGGTCTTGATCTACATTGTTTGACATCCACATGCATCTAAAGTATTATATTTAGTAGTATTATAGTTATACGGTATTTGGAAGTGTAGACCAAACTCAGATACAGAGCTAGGAATGGACAACGGTGATTGGTCTGTACAATGTTGTAATGCAATGAGGCAGGTTTTCTCATGGCACGGTTCAAATTAATCTGCCACACAACTTCAGCCTAGGGTATCCAATACAAATATGCAGTGAATATGCGGCATAAGAAATATTTTCTATATCATAGCAGAATATATCTTAAAGTTGGCTGAAAGTAAAGCAGAATACGCCTTAAGGTGCATTCTGCTTTTTTTTAAACATGCCTGAAGTGGTCACCTGGCTCAGAACCATTTGCAATGTTATGAGTTGAGTACGAATTTATCAACTCACCAAATATTTCATTATAATGTTCAAGTTGATCTAGGTCATGAATAAGTACAATATATTCCGAAACAAATTCCGGGTTTTTTTTTCCAACTATCAAACAGTTTCTTCGCCATCTTCATTCAATTAATACAGTTATTAGAAAACAATGTTGTTCCATCAATTTGAACTGTTCTTGCGTACAGTGAAACAAAGATATAGGTATATTATAGGAATAAACAACATATTTTTGACGTTCATGACGGTATGACTACATAAGCTTCGCAGGGGGTAAATTGCGTAAACGCCCAAAGGGCGTTTTCGTTAAATTTACCCCCCGAAGCTAATGTAGTCATACCGTCATGAGCGGCAAAGAGATGTTGTTTATTCCTTATATTTATATTTATATTTTCTGTCTTGTCAATTTAATGTGTTTATTGGCCAGATTTGTTTTTCTGTATAAGAATTTATCATATACCGGTCAAAGAGGTTTGATAGATGTAATGTCGATGTAATAGCCATTCCAGTTTCTAAATATGGTGAGAAAGTAGTCCCAACTACATGTACTCTAACTGTATTAAAAATTCAGGATTTTTTCCAGTAAACTTTCTCTCTGTGAATGGAAAATACTTACAAGGCAAACACATAACAGTGCAACTTGAATATCTATTACCAAAGCACATTCTAAAAATACAGGTCGCGGTTGTTTTCTTAATCCATTTACACACATAGCAACGCGATGGCAACGACCTATGGGTCTGTATCACTCCGCTAGTGTCGTATGACCGTCGACCAATGGGAGCTTAGTGTTAAGTGCCCGATGTAGTCTATTTGAAGAAGTCCACGTTTAGCACGGGCGAAATCCGAACTGGCTAAAACCAGTTCCGAAGTGTAGGTTCATCGGCAGATGACCCGCAAATTTTTAATAGGATTACATAAAGACTTTAAACGGTGAATGTAAATATAAATACATGTACGTACAGCATTATACATAAAACTTTTATGAAATGACAATATACAAATGGTGATAAGTATTATTATTATCATACATTTACAAACTTGTAAAGCGCAATTGAATATTTATACTTTTTTGCTATATAAATGTGTCTGTATTTGTATTTGTATACATAAAGTAGAAGTAATGTGCATATTTCTATAAACCACTACTACATATATACTTCAGACTTTCTTTTGTTAATGGGGTAGGGGATGCACCTTATTGAAAATAATTACCAAATTCTAAAAACTTCTGATGAAGATAGTGAAATTAGTTTGACAAAACTGGTGAAAAAAGTAGGAGTATCGCACCTCTTTTCCACAATTTAATTTTGTGTTTAATTGGAATTCCTGTCAGCAAACAATGAATACTCTGATCAGACGCCGCATGATGCGGCGTCTGATCAAAGTCGTCACTGTTTGCCTATGTCCCATATAGGTGTTCGTTGGAACAAATGGGTTAAATGCTACAAATAGGCTCTCAATGTGTTTTCCAGGTTGTCTACCAAGTTTCCGCAAAACCATACTCGGTTCAATACAGTTTGAACATAACACCAGATGGCGCTGTTTTCCGAACACAGAACAGAGTGGTTCTACAACACATCGGTCAAGGTCAAAACCCTTGTGTTGTATTGACACTCGATATGGTGAGTTATAAAATGGTGTTTTGGTGTATATAATCTGACAGGAATATGGTATGGTATGGTATAATATGAAATGGTGTGATATGCAATGATGTGATGTGATTGGATTTAAATTGATATTATATAAATGTTAGATGGCAGTTCGCATGACATTCAAATTGTCAATCCGATAAACAGAATTTCATCCCGCGGCGAAGCCGAAGGTGACATTCTTGTCTTCGAGGGTTGACAATTTCAATGTCACGGAAACTGTCATTTAATATTTATTTTATTAAACCGAGCTTATCAACACTGGCTTAGGAATTGTCACATTCGTTATTTAAATAGAATAAGAAGCAATGCACTCTTAATAATACCGAAAGAAAATCAAGAAGCAGTAGAGTTACTTGCCCCTATGTATAAAAAACGAATGTCGCATAGCTAAGACAACAATGTCAAATAGTGACAGATATCAATAGACATTAGAGTTACTTGCCCCTATGTGACATTCAAAAGAATGTTGCATAGCAAAAGAATGTCGCATAGTTCATACAGCAATGTCATAGAGTGACAGTGAAGTTTTTGGATAGATGTAAAAGATATACAAAATTAATGTTTCATTTTGGTCTATGGTAAATTAACATTGTAACTAAAAGCGAGGTGTAATAAGATGAGATAAGATTTCACTCGGTATATGACATTTAATATAATTTTTCATAAGATAAGATATTTTATATAATACACGGTAATACTGGATGAATTGTGCACCAAATAGCATCTTACCGTACCATATCATATTGTTTCGTATCCTATCGTATCATATCACACAAAGTTTAAGAGTTCACAATATCATAACACACAGTATTCAAGAATAAATTCCTTTTTACTTAACCCTTTAATGATCAAATTAATCGTAAGGTTTTTACCACAACACCACCATATTGTCGTCTGCTTCAATATTGTTGTCTTCAATATCGCTTCAAAGTTAGATTTAAGTCAGTATAACAGACGTAATTTCAAAATAAGTGACAAACAGTTTTGATCCTGATCAGACGCCGCGTTTGTAAATGCGTTTGCAAATGCGCTTCATGGCGTCATTGAGAGTGAAATAGTGAAGACTTATCGTCAAGAATGTCAGTCAGTTTGAATTATGACAAGGGACCGAGTGAACTGCCTCATTACAGCAAATTGGCTAATACACTATATGAACAACGACAGTTTCCCAGAATTTGTGCAAATGAACACATTTAACCTGGCAATAAGTTTAAGTGCATCGTCTGCAATAATTCCCCGTCTGCAGTGCAGATATTTGACGTTTGCAACACTTCCATCAGTTTGTATACAGTAAAACTTCTCTATCAAGATCACTAAAAAGAAGTCAAATAAATTGTATAAAAGGCTGGTGAGTGCTTAAAGCTAGGTGACAGTTAAACAGAAAGCTCCCAAAGGAGCTTTCTGTTAACATGTCGTCTTACTTTAGGCAGTCACCAGTCATAAACACCGAATGGTAAACACAATTTAGCTATTGTAATAGAGAGGTTTTTACTGTATCTCATTTTTCATTCAGATAATATCACCAGTCAATGATGAGCGCATTTCTTAACTAGACAATTCTAGTTTTCAATTTAGTCTAGTCCTATATTTACTTTTAAGGGTTGATTGTTACAATATATTTCAAAATGACAAACAGTGAAGACCCTGATCAGATGGCTCCGTTAGGAGCCCTCTGATCAGGGTCTACACTGTTTGCATAGGACAAGTGTATTCCTCACATGTACTCTCTTTGCAAATGACGCATATATGCGTGACTAGGGTTCAAAGAGTTAAACTGCATTAGCTATGTAAACTAAAATATTTATTTGAATATGTTTCGTTACTGTGATCTCGACCTTGACCTATGACCTCAAATAAAGCAAAATTGTGGATTATGCCGTGGAGAAAACATTATTATGTCCCGTTTAAACGAAAACGGAACGCAAACGCAATGCAAATTACAACTTTTTGAAATTTCTGTTTATTTTAACCTGGAAGGCAAACAGTTTCGAGCCTGACCAGATGCCGGGTTATCCGATGTCTGACCTAGCTCCAAACTGTTTGCAATTGAAATAATAGTTCTAGCGTAAACGCGTTTATTTGGAAAGAGTTACGGCTTCTCCACTGTTCGGCTTAAATCACATCAGCTATAGAATATCAAACTTGCGATGACACTCAGTCACTTACGATTTTTTAGATTTCTGTGACCCTGGCCATGACCTTTGACTTCAATCATAGAAACAAAGTGCCTCAGAACATAGTTCATTTGCTATGTCTGTTACATGTAGCGATATCATGTTCTTGTATCTTGGGATCTTGAAGTGTAGCATACCATTTTTAGGTCACTGTGACTTTCATCAGGACATTTGACCGTTGTTATAAAATCCTATACGTATATAGCGTTACGTTTAACGCAGGGGTTGGAAGAAACTCTAACTTTTAGATAACAATTACACAGTCTGTTTTTCTTTTCCATATTTAATTTTGCTCTCATTTTCTACACGTTTGTAAAGGTTTCTTTGGTTTCTTACATACATCATTAAATGTCTGTGCTTTCCTAAATTACAATTTCCATAGATAAAGTGTCAAAAATATTCTCTAAAGTCAAAGCTTAAGACAAAGCATATCAAATTGCCTGAACTTCCAAAAAATGTCTAAATACCCTGAAATCAAAGGAAACCCTGTACTTTTATATTGGCCTAGGGACCTTAACTCCCCAGGTATTTTAATCCTTATATAAAGGGATCTAGAGCTCCTCCTATTTGTAGCTCCAGTATTCGGTATTCTGCCTATGACCGTCAAATACAGTCGAAACTTGATACTTCGAACTCGATTAAATCGATCGTACCAGTATTTCATAATTTAGATTTCGATAATTCGATCTTGCTGAAAGTAAGCATACCCGTATTTCAAAGTTAAAACGTGGCTAAGGCTTAGCCACGTTTTAACTTTGAAATATGGGTATGTTCGAACTAACGCGAGTTTGAAGTATCGATTTTCGACTGTACTGTGACCAGCAGAGGCTATTGAGTACAGTTTTAATAGTTAAGTTAAACCATATTTAATGTCGAAATGGAAGAGGGCCACTCGTTCTCACAACAATCTGCCCTTCCCATTGCGTGTAAGCAATTAAAATAATTGTTCAATGGCTCTAAACAATAGTAAACATAATATCTAAGTATTTAATGATATTGTGCGACAATATTGACCTGACGTTGAACTTTATGCATGAATAAATTATTGTAAGATGACGCTGTATAAATCAATAATCGATAGCGGATCGTACAGTGTCGGGTTGTTTCGGCTGATTACGTAAATTTTGTAACAGTTGTGATCCTCAGTGGATTAACACTCCACATTGAGCAAGTTCAAAAAGTTATTGTTGATAAACTATTATTCCCGAGTCTCCTAGCATAATCGTATCTACTAAAACGCATCGTGTTACGCTTTCGAGTGGGTTTTAATTCAGGTAAGATCATCGATGTCTCACCTGCGACTCTTTCCAATATATACCTAATTTACAACCCTCAGATGTAACTCATCTGCAATAGGTGTGTAGGTAGAGCAAGGGACTAGTAACATCGAGGTTCCGGGTTCGAATCCCAATAGAGAAGAAATATTTTTATTTTATAAAATGTGATTTTATAGACCAAACAGACGCTATGATATAATTTTTTAAAAATAACATCAGAATCGTGTTCCAATCGAAATAGATGTTGTATGAATACTTAAAAAACCAGTATAAATTACAAAAATGTGAAAAAATGTATGAGTATTGCATGGGATTCGAACCACTGACTGTACGGAAAAATAATGTATAGTCGTCTTCCTTACCACTTGCGCTAAATACCTGTAGATATTTGTGGAACCGGCAATGCTATATTTACATGTATTCGGTACCGATGTGGTTACAATGTTCGCTCTCGAATAAATGATAACGAAGTATTCCGAAGCTATAAAAAAAAAATTATTTAGAAATGCAACAAAGTGTGAAATTATGCTAATAGAGGTAACCAACGTCAGGTCAATATTGTCGAACAATAACAGTTAGAATACGGTTCTAACATGAATTATCTTCAAAAAAGATATTCTGTCGAAAGTTAAAGTTTATTTTTGGAGTGAACAGTACTCATTATATGAACTAATACATGTACAGGAATTTTACACAGCTGCACAAAATCTCCCCGAGGGGGTTTTGCAGTATGAAAGGAAAGGAAAGAAAGTTGACTCAGTGTATAACTCCGTGCTTAAAATGTCTCATCAAATATGGTCAGCACATCCTTGAACGTAATGGAGGTCTATGGAAAATGTTTTGGTCGTCTCTGACCTCTATGCCATTTCGGCATTTTGGCCAATGAGAGGGCTGTAGCTCAAGCAATCGGTCATTGACCAAGTTTTCTGATCATTACTGATTGGTTTAATTGTTTCAACAAGTAGGTTAAAAGAGAAAACATTGCCGTCTTCGACGGGAAAAATACAGAGATTACTTTACCCATATTTCTAAACACAAAATACTAATATGTTTTTATTAATTGTACAATGACATATTACCACTGAACCAACTCTGCACTAATCAATATCAATCTCTTTCTTTCTCTCTCTTGTAATTAAACGCAGGAAACAGGTTAGAACTGAACGAAGATAGACACTACAGTGGAGAAAACGTTATTCTTTCCCAATAAACGCGTTTACCCTAAAACTATTATTTTCACTGCAAACAGTTTGGAGCCAGATCAGACGCCGGGTAACCCGGCGTCTGATCAGGCTCCAAACTGTTTGCCACCAAGATAAAGATGAATTATCAGAATTGTCAAAAAGTTGTATTTTTCTACGTTTTAGTGTTTTGCGTTTGCGTACGTTTGCGTTATAAACGGGAAAGAATAACAGATTCTCCACTGTACGAGCGGAAGATAACGATAATAACTTATGTAATCACTTTTAGAATAACCTCTTCACTGACATGACGTCATCAAATTTAAACAGTTGTCGTCTGCTTTTGTTTCTCAAATTTGAATTTAGGGTAAATTAACTTTTAAAAGAAATATTGAAATGAGTGTCAAACAGTTTTGATCCTGATCAGACGCCGCGTTAAACTGTTTTCAGTTAACTAATGTACTCGGGGTAAGGCATAGAAGGCGTTGATAAATGGCATCCACCAAGATTATCACAGATTATGAATATTCTCAGTGCTTAAACCCCGCCATTGCAACGACGTAATCTGCTTTAACAAGTTGTCGTCTGCTGTTTAATTATCAAATCTATTTTTTTACGCAAGGAATATTGCTATGAGTGTCAAACAGTTTTGATCCTTATCAGACGCCGCGTAACGCGGCGTCTGATCTGGATCGAAACTGTTTTAAAATAACCATTGTACTCGGAATAAGGCAGGGAATGGGTTAATTGGTCCATTTACAGTCCATTAGAAGACATAGATATGAAAGACATAGATTATCCTTCCGTTGTCATGATATTGCATGTGAAAAACTGTCACCTGCTTGAGTTTCTCAAATTTATAGTATGAACATCTTTGTACTTGAAAACCTTCTGTATAAGCATCAAATAGTTTGGACTCTGGTTTGGCACCTACCAAATCGTCTTCTGATCACGATCCAAATTGTTCCCAAACGCAAGAGTACCCGGATCAAAACGGCGAAGGGGTTAAAATGGCCACATCAATAACGTTAATTTTCCATGAATAAATGCATTAGTTTGAGATGAAACTGTCAAACTGACATTAAGACATATATAGCATCAACCTGTATCACGCAATTTTCAGTTGAGTAGACGTTATTCTTTCCAGTTTTAACGAAACACAAAACACTTAAATGTAGAAATTGACAACTTTTTGATAATACTAACTATTCATTGTAATCCGAGTAGCAAATAGTTTGGAGCGTGATCAAACGTCGGGTTAGCCCGGCGTCTGATCTTGCTCCAAACTGTTTGCATTTGAAATAAAAGATTTAGCGTAAACGCGTTTATTGGGAAAGAATGACGTCATCTGCATTGTAATATTCGTCTGAAAACTGTGACGTCTGCAGATTTGTCCTCTGCTACAACTGTTAGTGTTCATATAATAGACCAATTTAACAAACATAATATTATCATTAAAGTGTTATATAGTTTGGATCCAAATGAGACGCCTAGTTACTTTGTGTCTCATATTGATCCAAACTTTCTGCAAATGTTATCACACATTCGCCTGTCGTGTGCAGAAGAATCGCGCAGTTTTCTTGGCTTTTTTCTTGCTGTTATTGTATCTGATGCATGGTCGTGTCCGCTTCACGGCAATGGTGCCAAAAGGTACCTGTAGCAAACAGTTTGGATTCTGATCAGACGCCGCGTAACGCAGCGTCTAATCAGGATCCAAACTATTTGAAACTCGTTTACATATTCCGTTAGTCATAATCTTACTTTGAAACGACATTGCAGACAACAATATTGGTGCAGGCGACAATATGACGGTGGGAAGATAAACCCTCATACTTAATTTGGCAATAAAAGGATTTAAGCACAAATCAAGGTTATGACAGTAAGGTGGATATAATTACAGTGGAGAATCTGTTATTCTTTCCCGTTTATAACGCAAACGTACGCAAACGCTAAGCACTAAAACGTAGAAAAGAACAACTTTTGGATAATTCTGATCATTCTTGTTTATCTTGGTGGCAAACAGTTTGGAGCCTGATCAGACGCCGGGTTACCCGGCGTCTGATCTGGCTCCAAACTGTTTTCACTGCAAATAATAGTTTTAGCGTAAACGCGTTTATTGGGAAAGAATAACAGATTCTCCACTGTAAGGTGTACATTACAGCTAGAAATTCTTCGAACACTGAAAACATACCATCAGATAAAGACATTGATTACAAAAAGTCTAAAATTTGTTCGAGATTTGTTTTATATTTACATGATTGACATCTGAGTGGCAAACACTTTGGATCCCGATCGTGTATCTTATTCCTCGGGTTCTGGTCTGTTTCATAATTGTTTTCGAACTTTTCTAGAACAAGGGGCTACCATACGTTGCTCACAAAAATCCTAAGATTTGCAATTGATTTTAGGAATCATAAAGGAGCCCTCTGAATTACGTTCGTGCAACAGTGAGCCCCCACCTATTTCAAATACGTTAGAGCTGCATTGTCGCTCAAGAGGACTGTAAGGCATGAAACGTAATACTCTTACATGTATACAGCAGTTATATACAGTAATACCCCTCAAAAGCAATATACCGTTCAGGACAATTTAAGCTCTTTTAGAAACCCGTGGCAGTTCAAAGCAAAACACACGCAACACAGAAAGCTCATACTGGAGTCCTCCGCATTACTTTCGTCCTACAATACACTGCCATCCTCTCTGTCTCAAATGAAGTATGGCCAGGTGTTTAAAAAATTAGCAGGTTTTATGTATACTTGTTGTCTGGAAAGTTTGTCCTCTGTAACCGTTCTCAGACAGAAATATCGGCGTTTTAATTAAGCCAATGTCATCAAAGTTCCAAAAAATATGGACCCAGATATAAGACGTCTAGCAGCCCACATATAGCGTGTAGATGGTCACAGTGGAGACGACGCTATTCTTTCCAAATTAGTGCCTTTCCGTTTATTTCCATTGCAATCAGTTTGGAGTCAGATCAGACGTCGGGTGACCCGGCGATCTAATCAGAATCGTCAACAGTTTTGTTTGGTTTTTTTTTAAATTTTATTGCACTGCGATTGTGTTTCGTTTTGCGTTTAAGGGGAAAGAAACGTATCCATTCTACAATAGTGTCGACTTCATAGTTGCCAGCTGCAGTTGTTTTAAAAAATATTTTTTTAAAGTTACTTTATCTACGAAAACTTGTAAACTTGCGAAGCGTCGCGCCTGATCTGCATCCAAACTGTTTGCCAATTCCAGTAAAGTCTCGACTATCGGGCGTAGGGATAGCACGAACATGAATACATATACAGTGCTCCCTATCTATAACGGCCCTCCCAACAACGACGCTCTCCTTACAACGATCCTTGTCGCTGTTCCCAAAACAAGACATTTATGTCCAACCTTTTCATGACTGCAATACCGTCCGCTTAAAATTGTCGTCTGCTGTTTTTCTCAAAGTTACGTAATGGGTATTTTGTTAGAAAAAAACTTTCATGACGAGTGACAAACAGCTTGAATCCAGATAAGACGCCGCGTAACGCGGCGTCTGATCTAGAGTCAAGCTGTTTGTAATTGTAAGCCATTTTCCCTCCATATAACGACTCCCTCCGAACAATGCACACAATGTTTGTCTCCCATTGGTTGTCGTTGTAGAGAGGGAGCGCTGTAACATTGTTTCTGTTTTGCAGGTAATCAGTGCTCCTCTGGTGGTTATCAACAATGACAGAACTATACTTATCGCCCCTGATTTCGAGCGGTGAGTTATCTTATCTCCCCTGATTTCGACCGGTGAGTTATCTTATCTCCCCTGATGTTGAGCGGTAAGTTATCTTACCTCCCCTGATTTCGAACGGTAAGTTATCTTACCTCCCCTGATTTCGAGCGGTAATCTTACCTCCTCTGATTTCGATCGGTAAGTTATTTATCTCCCCTGAAGTTGAGCGGTAAGTTATCGTATCTCCCCTGATTTCGACCAGTTAGTTATCTTATCTCCCTGATTTCGACCGATTAGTTATATTGGTCGTACAGTTTTCACACATCTCAATTTCATGGCGTTTAACCATTTATCGTATGCGCCTGTTTCTTGTTTTTAAGGCAGATGGCACCTAAAGCAGGTTGACAATAAAGCAGAATGTGCCTTAAGGCACATTCTGCTTTACTTTCAGCCCGCCTTAAGCTACCATATGCTAGGATATACATGTATCTAACATATTTCTTTATATTGTATATTCATGACTGTATAAAGTGGAACTATTCCCTTCAGTTAAGGAATAAATTAACTGCGTAAAAGGATTTGTTTATGTTGTAATTAGTTAAAGGTCTGCACGATACGGAGGATTTTCTGTTAAATGTTGCAAAATGTTAGGATCCAGGGACCAAGTCCTATATACGAAACATCGTACGGCAAATATTGTCGTAAGTCAGATTGTAAATTTCTCATTTTTTTTATTCATTTCTCCATCTAATCATGTATTGTGATATCGCTTTGGAATCGTCTTGAAAATACGATTCAAAGAGATGTCACAAGACAGGATTAGATGGAGAATCAGAAATTACGTGAATTATCAAGTTTTGACTTAAAACCGTTTTGGTCGTACGACGTTTCGTAAGGAGGACACCAGATGACAAATAACTTATATAGTTCTTGAATTAACTTTCTGTTTGCCTTCAATATTTATGATAACATAAACCGTCATCTAAAAATGCTCATGTGGCCGAGTGGTTAGAGTATCAGGCTATATTTAGGACATTTTGTGTAGCCTTCTCCGCACTGTTTCGAATCCGGACCAAAGTTCATTATTTCTATTTCTTTGAAAAAAATTTTTTTAACATATATCCTTTTCTTATTTACTATATAGATCTAAGTATTTACATGTATGCGTCTGGCATCTATTTACATAGAAACTATGTTTAAGTTAAATTTGGTTTTCAGTCTTTTTAAATGGGATGCCATCAGTTGCTCATAAAAATCCTAAGATTTTCAATTGTTCAAGAGCGATTTTAGGAATTGTACCTTTAACCCTTTCACTGCCAGACTCTATAACACTAACATAATTATGCAAACAGTTTGGATCCAGATCAGACGCCGCGATCTAAACAGTCTGACACCGATATAAAAAAAATTCTAAGTAATAAAAAGCACACATAAAATTTCAAAGTTTAAAAGTAAAAGCAGAAATCCGAAGATTTCGGAAAAAATCCGTATACGTCCAGAGAAGTTAAGAAAAGTCCAATTATTTCGGGAAAATCCGGAGAACTTGCAGCACTGTTTAAAACAGTTAATTGCTTAATACAGGTTTTGAATTTGCGTTGAATATGTAAATATGTTATATATCTTTATGAATGGAGGAAAACAATAAATATATATGGCATCCATTTACAAATAAATGTTTTTAGGATCGTCAAAATCTGGTTTTTAGTTTCTTTAAACAAGCACTTTAAAGCCGCATTGTGTTTTTGGGAAACCTGCATAAAACGGTTGTTTGGGATCCCATTAGAACTACATGGGACGTGATTCTTTCATAAAAAGCGGCTTTATCTAAGAAATTCGCTTTTAAATTTTTATTTATAATTTTTTGGTGCTAGCACAATTTAAAGAGCCTCCTTGTGAATGGAAAGAAGGACAACTCTGTAAATACAGGGCTCCAGATAACGGAAGTATTTCGATTACTAAACTCTTTATTTCTGCTTTTAAACCCAATGGTGTCATACTCATTAGAATCGTCTCGAAGAGACGGTTTAATCAGTAGTAACACCGTAGCATTCGGTGCTGAAATGAGTGAGAACATGTTGGATTTGTTCAGTTTATTCCTCTTATCTGGAGTCGGATGAAATGAAGAATTTAACCCTTATTCTGCTGCTAAGACGTCTGCTTTGACATTGTCGTGTGCAATATTTGTTCAGTTTAGATTTATGCATATTTTTGATTAAACAAACCTTAATACGAGTGTCAAACAGTTTGGATCCAGATGAGACGCCGCGTTACGCGGTGTCTGTTTTAGAGTCAAACAGTTGCGACCAGTAGGCACAGGATTAAACTATGAGATAAGGTCCCCACGTGTAAATAATTAATCACGGTGGTAAGCGTGTACAATCCAATACGGGTGATCTTGCTGAAAATGACTGTTTCAGCCTTGTCTTCTCTCTAACTCAACCACCTATTTTTGGATCTTCACCAAACTTGCTATAAATGTTTATTAGTATAGAATCTAGCTCAATTTTGATAACTATTAAAGTCGCATGAGGCATGTCTGAGTTATTGCCCTTGAATAATTAAAGAAAATGACTGTTTCAGCCTTTTCTGCTCTCTAACACAAACACTTTTTATTGGATCTTCACCAAACTTGCTGGCATTGTGTATTTGTTTTAAATATAGATCAAGACAAAAATCGAATACAGCTGACTGAAAATCCTTCAAGAGGTAAAGGAGGTATGGAGTAGTCATTTATTACTTTACGTATTACCAACACGGCCAAGATGAAGCACATGCAACTATTGACCAAATAGTTGGTTTAAATAGAATAAAAACAGTTCCTGTTACAGAGTTGACAGGGCTAAAACAAGGATGAAATAGCAAATTTTTAATAATTGAAGAACCGTAACTCCAACATGCCTTCGGCGATTTGGGTATTCATAGAACTGGACTAAGTTTTTATCCAATATTATTTTCAGCAAATTTGGTGAAGATCCAATTAAAACCGTTTGAGTCAGAAAGCTGACAAGCCTGAAGTATGCAATCTATAATCATTCAAGGGCAATAACTGCAACATGCCTTGTGCGATTTTGGTAGTTAAGATTATGAACTTGATTTTATATTAATAAACATTTTCAACAAGTTTGGTGAAAATCACAAAAAAGTTATTTGTGTTAGAGAGCAAAATATGGTGAAACAGGTATTTCTAAATACATAAAGGACAATAACTCAGACATGCCTTATGCGATTTAAGTAATAATCAAACTGAACCTAGATTTTGTATAAATAAAGAATTTCAGCACGGTTTTGTTAAGATCCGAAAAGAAATGTTTGTGATAGAGAGCAAAAAATGCTGAAACATTAATTTTTAATAACTAAAGGGCAAAAAACTCAGACATGCCTTATGCGATATAAGTACTATTCGAACTGGAGATATATTTTATATTTATAAACATGTTCAGCAAGTTTGGTGAATATCCGATAAAAACTGTATGTGTTAGAGTGCAAAAAACCCCTGAAACAGTCATATTTTAATAATTAAAGGACAATAACTCAGATATACATTATGCGATTTTAGTAATATTCAAACTTAACCTTGATTTTATATTAATAAACATTTTCAGCAAATTGGGTGAAAATCAATAAAAAGCATTTATGTTGGAGAGCAAAAAATGGTGAAACAGTCCTTTTTAATACATTAAGGGCAATAACTCAGACCATCAATATGGGATTTTAGTAATAATCAAACTGGACCTAGATTTTATATAAATAAAGAATTTCAGCAAGTTTGTAGAAGATCCGATGAAAACTCTTTGTGTTAGAGAGCAAAAAAGGCTGAAACAGTCATTTCTAATAATTCAAGAGCAATTACTCCGACATTCCTCATGCGATTTTACTAGTATTCAAATTTAACCATGATTTAATATCAATGAAAATTTTCAGCAAGTTTGGTGAAAACTCAATAAAAAGAATTTGTGTTAGAGATAAAAACTGGCTGAAAACAGTCATTTTAATACATAAAGGGCACAAAAAACTTAGATATGCCTCATACGATTTTAGTAGTTATCAACCTAAACCTAGATTTTATACTAATGAACATTTTCAGCAAGTTTTGTGAAGATCCAATAAATGTATTTGTGAAAGAGAGCAATAATTGCTGAATCACTCATTTTTAATACAAAAATGGCAAAAACGCAAACATGCCACATGCGATTTTAGTAGTAATCAAACTGGACCAAGATTTTATAATAATAAACAATTTCAGTAAGTTTGGTGAAGATCAACTAAAAAATGCTTGTTTTAGAGAGCAAAAATTGCTGAAACAGTCAACTTTTAATACATAAAGGGCAAAACGTCTTACATGCCTTATTCGATTTAAGTAGAAATTTAACTGTACCTAGATTTTATATAAAAGAACATTTAATGCAAGTTTGGTGAAGATCTGATAAAAACTCTTTGTGTTAGAGAGCAAAAAGGGCTGAAACACCGTTGTGACGAAATGTGAATCATTTTATAGCAATCGTTCGCACCCGGTGATATTGAACCCAGCTGTTCCACGTGCCACTAATCCGTGTGGTAATATTTATGTCAGACGATCTACTTTCGGTTTGTTATGGTTTTAAATCGCTTTTTTGGTGATTTAGGTCTGTCTTCAACATTTCATAGATCAGTTTGGCCCATTAGAATGTTCAAGCATTATTATTAACCGTTATTGTATTTCGCACATTAAAAAAAGGTCTGAAAACACAATGGGACTTTAAACACTGACAATCCTATCGAGTGAATAATTAAAATATAACGTCTATAATTGTATTATATTTCAGGTTAAAAATCGCCTACAAAATAGTAAACGTGACTGGCAAGTGTTCATTACCGGTAAGTTTTATACATTACCAGTCATTAGAGAAAATCATTTTGCAATTTCTTCAGCATATAACGTGCGACCCTCTTCATTGCCAAGACGTCATCAAATTCAAACAATTGTCGTCTGCTTTAACTTTCCAATTTAAAATTTAGGTATTTTGACTTAAGAAATAATTAAGTGAGTTTAAAACAGATTGGGTCCTGATCAGACGCCGCGTTACGCGGCGTTTGATCAGGATCCAAACTGTTTGCAAATCAACATTGTACTCGGGTTAAAAGGAAGTGAAGGAGTTACACTCCTTGATTTACACCATTTTTTCCTTGCCCGCTTTAAGTTTCAATCAGTCTGAAACAAAGCCGGCGAACTTTCTGGAGAATGTCGACTTCACATACTTTGATTAATTTAGCTACATAATTATAAAATGCAAAAACACGGTTCGTGTTTAAACTATGGACCCTGTTTCTGTGTAGGGTACATTTGTTAAATAAAAACAGTGTAGAACCAAATCAGACAGCTCCTCCAGGATATTTCGGATCAGAGTATGTACTGTTTCTCATTTTGCAATATGTATATATTGCAAAACACGCAGAATAGTCAAAACGGTACTGAACATATTTAATCATTTGGAATTATACATTTAAAATGTTCAAGGGCTAATCAATGGCGTATTTGCTAATAAAATATGACAAGAATTTCGTTAAAACAGCTTAAAACAGGAATTTCATGTTGAACTTTCATACTGCTTAACTTATGCATTTCTAATATTTTCTTCATAATTTAATATTTTATTCCTTTACTTCATTCACTGCCCTACCTAGAATGTAATGGATATTTTGGGAACAGTTACACGGCGTCTGATCCGGACCAAATCTGCTTGACATTCATTACGAATTTACCTTTAGAAACATTAAAATTGAAAAGTAAAAGTAGATACCAATTTATTTAATAATTCCACCGTAACTTGTTTTCAGTATTAAAGACAGATTGTTGTTTCAAACAAGTTGCAGTTTAAGAAGCATTCTGCTTTACTTTCAGTTTGCTTTAAACAACCATATGTTAGGATATACAACATGTTGTATTGTAGATATTTATGACTGTATAATTAGAAATACGTGTAATTTCTTCAGTGGAGGAATAAATTAAAGGCGTAAAAAATTAAAAAGCGTATTTATGGAGTACTGGATTAATGCATATGACATTATAATGGTGAAGATGGCAAGCTGTGTTGTAGTTGTTCCACCTACATACAGTGGAGAAAACGTTATTCTTTCCCGTTTAAACGCAACGAAACGCAAATCCCGAAAATGTAGGAAATTACCATTTTTGACATTTCTAATTATTGCTTTTTAATCTGAGTGGCAAACAGTTTGGAGCCTGATCAGACGCCGGGTTACCCGGCGTCTGATCTGACTCCAAACTGTTTGCGAGGAAAATAATAGTTTTAGCGTAAACGCGTTTATTGGGAAAGAATAACGTTTTCTCAACTGTATATATTTGCAGGATGGAGTCGACCTCGTAAAGGAATACAATAAGCATTTCCAGAAAGTTTTGAGAGGTAAGCATCAAGCGAATTACCAAAGGGAGACAAAAAGTGTGTGTGTGTTGTTCGGAGGGATTGTTATAGGGAGGGAAATTGGCCAAACAGCTTGGATCTAGATCGTCTGGTCTGGGTTAACACTGTTTGTCACTCGTCGTTATATGTTTTTGTCAAAATGTACAGTAATAAGTAATCAGACGCGATTTGAGAATTGAAATCAGGTGACAATTGTTTAAAGTAGATGAGGTCACGGCAGTGAAGAGGTTAAAACATGTTCTGACCTAGTTTCGGTGAGTATAGGGGCCCGTTTCATAGTATGACAAAAACGGTCGTAAATCAAAACTTTATAATACATGTACATCTAATTTCTCATTTCTCTATCTAATCCAGCGTAGACCAATGATCGGCTTGAAGGAGCCCTCTGATCAGGGTCTACAATATCTTATCAAGACGATTCCAAAGAGATATCCCAAGGCAGGATTAGATGGAGAAATCAGTAAAAATGGAGACTTTTATAATCTGACTTACGACAACATTTGTCGTACAAAGTTTTATGAAACGGGCCCCTGGTAGTCAGGAAGGAATCATGCAAAACCAGATTAACCTCTGTGGGGAAAATATCAGTGACGCCTCTCTTATTTTTCATTTCTTGGTTTGAAAAATGTTTGAGTATATCAGGGCCTCTCTAGACAGGATTAGATGGTTTGGCCACAATATGCATGTTTTACAGTTACGTTCACGCCTATTGATAACAAGGGGGATGGGGTAGTCATACAAATGACCAAGAGTAATGTCTTTAAGTAGTATTAACTCTTCAACACCATGGACCTGTTGAAAATATACACTTATTACATTTGCAAAAAGTGTAGACCGAGATCAGATGCCTCCCATAGATAATCTAAACGGTGTTTACTTAATGCAGAACAAAGATGTCCATGATACTTGAATTAAGCATTATTTCAGCTTAGAGAATGGCAATAAAAAAGTTGAGAAGATGCTGTCCCCTTTAGGTACGTTTTAGTTACAGTGGAGAAAACGTTATTCTTTCCCGTTTAAAACGCACACGAAACGCAAACGAAACGCAAACGCAAAACACTTAAACACAGAAAAAGACAATCTATTGACAATCCTGACAATTTATTTTAATCTGATTGACAAACAGTTTGGAGCCTGATCAGACGCCGGGTTACCCGGCGTCTGATCTGGCTCCAAACTGTTTGCACTGCAAATAATAGCTTTAGCGTAAACGCGTTTATTGGGAAAGAATAACGTTTTCTCCACTGTACCATACTTTGCGTAGGAAATGATTACTCACTAGAGTATCTGTAATGACAAAGGAAAAACACTTAGCTTTATTTCTAACCAGACTTCCTCTGTGGTTATTTCAGAACACTATGTCGACATAGAGGTTATCCGAACACAGTACCTGGGGCTGAAAGACCTGGCCATTAAACATCACAAGGTATGTCTCCTATAGGAATGAACTCGTTCATCTCTGACACCTTTTACGCATTCACCCCTAAAGTTTTAAAGGGACTCGCAACCGGATGGTGTTCTTGTCAAAATAAAATAAAATACTCAAATAAAAGCAAATTTGTGGCATTATTTGGCTTCTGACATTAACAAAATATGATCAGTCCAAAAAAAGTCTGAAAAATCGTCACCGAATCTTAGTTTTTATGCCCCCAGAATCTACGATTCGGGGGCATATAGTTTTTGTCATGTCTGTTGGTTTGTCCGTCCGTCCGTCTGTCCGTCTGTCTGTGCCAAAAACCTTAACCTTGGCTATAACTCTTGCATTTCTGTACCTGGACCTTTTATACTTGGCATGTGTCTTCCCTGTACCAAGACCTTTCCATCCATACAAACCTTTATGACCTTGTGACCTTGACCTTGACATTTGACCTACTTTTGTAAAAATCTTTAAATGGCTATAACATTTGCACCAGTAGGCCCAGGGCTTTCATATTTTGTATGTATATTTCTTTTGTCAAGAACTTTCCAACCATACCAACATCCTTGACCATGTGACCTTGACATTGACATTGACCTTTGACCTATTTAATCAAACTTTAACCAAAAACCTTAACCTTGGCTATAACTTTTGCATTTTTGCACCTGGGCCTTTTATACTTGGCATGTGTATTCCTCATGGCAAGACCTTTCCAACCATACAAAAGTTTTTGACCTTGTGACCTTGACCTTGACATTTGACCTACTTTTGTAAAAATCTTTAAATGGTTATAACATTTGCACCAGTAGGCCCAGGGCTTTCATATTTTGTATGTATATTTCTTTTGTCAAGACCTTTTCAACCATACCAACATCTTTGACCATGTGACCTTGACCTTGACCTTTGACCTATTTAATCAAACTTTAACCAAAAACCTTAACCTTGGCTATAACTTTTGCATTTTTGCACCTGGGCCTTTTATACTTGGCATGTGTATTCCTCATGGCAAGACCTTTCCAACCATATAAAACTTTTTGACCTTGTGACCTTGACCTTGACATTTGACCTACTTTTGTAAATATCTTTAAATGGCTATAACATTTGCACCAGTAGGCCCATGACTTTCATATTTTGTATGTATATTTCTTTTATCAAGACCTTTCCAACCATACCAACATCTTTGACCATGTGACCTTGACCTTGACCTTTGACCTATTTAATCAAACTTTAACCAAAAACCTTAACCTTGGCTATAACTTTTGCATTTTTAAACCTGGGCCTTTTATACTTGGCATGTGTATTCCTCATGGCAAGACCTTTCCAACCACAGGGGGCCAGAACGTAGGGGGTGTTTGTGGCCTAAATGACCACAAAAAAAAAAAAAAAAAAAAAAAAAAATTATGAGTATATATCATATACAAGGGGTCGAACTGTCAACAGGGCCATTTCACTACCTCCATTGATAAACACGTCATATTTTGTACACGTTTTGATCAATTCAACTACATTCAACAGTTTCAAGTACCTAAATAGTCACACTAATGATAACCATTTACTTTTATCCTGCAATTGTACTTGGTCTCGAAAAAAAAAGCAAAATCCGAGCGGAGCGATGCCCAATTTGCGAAGTCGGCAGCACTGGTGCAATCGTCATTTTCAGGACTGAACAGCAATATAACGCCATGCAGGGGAGAAACGGGCGCATGCAATCAATAAACGAACATATTACATGCAACTTACCCGCATAAACCGTCGCCCTCGGGTCCTCGAGTCCACCAATTTCGCTCACTTTCTGTTTCAACACTCAAATATCTAGAGCTGGCCGCCATATAAAATCACATGACCGCAGATGCGACCACGTCATTTCATTGGCTCTTGCTATCGACTGACCCAATGAAATGACAGCTTACAAACGAGTAATGTTATTGAATATGGAGGTGAGCTGTTGATATTTGGATGTTGAAACTGAAAGTTCGCGAAATTGGTGGATTCGAGAGCGGTTGGCGGATAGTTTATGCGGGTAAGTTGCATGTAATATGTTCGTTTATTGATTGCATGCGCCCGTTTCTCCCCTGCATGGCGTTATATTGCTGTTCAGTCCTGAAAATGACGATTGCACCAGTGCTGCCGACTTCGCAAATTGGGCATCTCTCCGCTCGGATTTTGCTTTTTTTTTCGAGACCAAGTACAATAGCAGGATAAAAGTAAATGATTATCATTAGTGTGACTATTTAGGTACTTGAAACTGTTGAATGTAGTTGAATTGATCAAAACGTGTACAAAATATGACGTGTTTATCAATGGAGGTAGTGAAATGGCCCTGTTGACAGTTCGACCCCTTGTATATGATATATACTCATAATTTTTTTTTTTTTTTTTTATTTTTTTTTTGTCATTAAAGGCCACAAACACCCCCTACGTTCTGGCCCCCTGTGTTTCCAACCATATAAAACTTTTTGACCTTGTGATCTTGACCTTGACATTTGACCTACTTTTGTAAAAATCTTTAAATGGCTATAACATTTGCACCAGTAGGCCCAGGGCTTTCATATTTTGTATGCATATTTCTTTTGACAAAACCTTTCCAACCATAGGAACATCTTTGACCATGTGACATTGACCTTTCACCTATTTAATCAAACTTTAACCAAAAACCTTAACCTTGGCTATAACGTTTGCATTTTTAAACCTGGGCCTTTTATACTTGGCATGTGTATTCCTCATGACAAGACCTTTCCAACCATATAAAACTTTTTGACATTGTGACCTTGACCTTGACATTTGACCTACTTTTGTAAAAATCTTGAAATTGCTATATAATTTGCACCAGTTGGCCCAGGGCTTTCATATTTTGTATGCATATTTCTTGTGTTAAGACCTTTCAAACTATACCAAAGTCTATGACCATGTGACCTTGACCTCGACCTTTGACCTATTTAATCAAACTTTAACCAAAAACCTTAACCTTGGCTATAACTTTTGCATTTGTGCACCTGGGCCTTTTATACTTGGCAGGTGTCTTCCCTGTGGCAAGACCTTTCCAACCATATAAAACTTTTTGACATTGTGACCTTGACATTGACCTACTTTCGTTAAAATCTTTAAATGGCTATAACAGTTGTCCCAGTAGGTCTACGGCTTTCATATTTTGTTTATATATTTCTTGTGTCAAGACCTTTCCAACCATACCTACGCTTTTGCCCTTGTGACCTTGACCTTTGACCGGCTTTTGTATAAATCTGTATATGCCTATAACATTTGAACCAGTAGGCCTAGAGCTTCCATACTTTGTATGTACATGTACATTGTATGTTTCTTGTGTTAAGACTTGTTCAACTATGCCAATGTTTCATTTACCATGCGACCATGACTTTTGACCTACTTTTGCAAATAAGCATTACATTACAGAACATGACGCTGGCTGGGGGCATTTGTGTTTCACAAACACATTGCTTTTCATCTGATCTTCACCAAACTTTCTGAAAATGTTTGTTGACATAAAATGGAGACCAATTTGGATAACCAGCGGCACCAATTTATGCTAGGCCCTTTGGAGTAATGGCCCTTGAAGTCCTCAAAATGGCGCTCCACTACAGTTTCAGCTCTCTAACTTTTACGTTTGATAGTCTGGATTCCCCTCCCTGTATCATCGGGGGCATTCGTGTAACTGGGACACGCTCTTGTTTTTAGATAGTTTCCATCGTTTTTCTATAGCGTTAGCTAACGGTAACTATTTGTTGTTGTTGCTTCTTTACACGGGCTCAGACATAAACCCGAGCCGAATAAAGTACCATCAATCGCTACCAGTGAAGTACGTTAATTCGCTACCTAATATATAGAGAGCGCTGGTAGCCGAGGGGATAAAGGCGTTTCCTCATTTTTCATGTTTGTCTCCGCATGGCGGGTCACGGGTTCGAATCCCACCAGAGCTTCTTCTCTTTTTTTTTTGAAATGCATTAAAAAAAATTAATAGAATTTATTATCCTAAACTAAATCTTACCCATTTATATAAGCATTTGACATATATTTACAAATTACTATTTTTAATGCTAAATCCTGTTGCGAGCCCCTTTAAAGGACAATCCCAATTTCGTAATCAGTCTAGTCGCCTATAACAGATATTTTGGATTTTTATCCTAGCAGATGGAAGCTTAAAACAGGCTGAAAGTAAAGCAGAATACCATTAGCTACAGTGGAGAATCTGTTATTCTTTCCCGTTTAAACGCAAACGTACGCAAACGCAAAGCACTAAAACGTAGAAAAGAACAACGTTTGGACAATTCTGATAATTCATGTTTATCTTGGTGGCAAACAGTTTGGAGCCTGATCAGACGCCGGGTTCCCCGGCGTCTGATCTGGCTCCAAACTGTTTGCACTGGAAATAATAGTTTTAGCGTAAACGCGTTTATTGGGAAAGAATAACACATTCTCCACTGTAACAGAAGTACAAACCCCATGTATGTTCTAATCTGTCCGCAGCTTAAGATGGCTTACTTGATCAAATGTTTTACTAAAGTCCAGTCAGACGAGATCAGTTTGTTTGCCATTTACCAGGTTTTGTGAAATTTCATCAAATTTTGTAATAGTTGAGTCTCACATGAACGTTTTTGCCTGAAACCATGCTGTAAGTCATATAGAATGTTATACTTGTTAAAATTTTCAGTGAGTTTTGATGCAATAATATGCTCTAGGGTTTTACAAAGGATGCATGTTAATGAAATTGGGCGATAGTTGGTTGAGTCTTCCCAGTTGCCTTTCTGCATTAACCAATTAACCTCTTATATACTCATTTGTACCCTTGAATTTATTCCTCCACTGAAGAAAAATGACTATATTTTATACAGAAAGGAACATTCACCATCAGAAATAGTTTATATATCCTAGCATATGATAGCTTAAGGCAGGTTGACAGTAAAACAGAATGCGGCTTAGGGCACTTCTGTTTTACTTTCAGCCTGTTATATTCAAAACTAGAATCAGGCACATACGTTAAAGGATTAAACGCGTGGAAATTGCGATGTTTGAAAACTGAATGCCCAATATAATTAAACGGTCTAATTCAGGGAAGATAAAGATAACTTACTGTTTGAAATTAGGGGAGATAAGATAACTTACCGCTCAACATATGGGGAGATAAGGTAACTTACCGGTCGATAACTAAATCAGGGGAGGTAAGTCGATATCAGGTATGGTAAGATAACTTACCGGTCTAAATCAGGGGAGGTAAAATAACTCGCCGGTCGAAATCAAGGGTATGAAAACTTACCATTCAAAACTAGAGCTATCACTAAAGGTGATTGATACCCCCACTCCAAACTGACCTGTCACAAACAGCACAATGACATGTAGAAAGAATAATACATGCATATTAAGGAACTATATTTCAAGTTGAAAAGGAGCATACTTCTGTCAAATTTTATGCAAGAGTTGTCACACTTGAAGAAAAGTCTCACAGTACAACACTAATAATGTGTACTAAGTTTGAAGACAATGTCATGAATAGTTTTCAAGAAAATGGCATGTTCCAAGAAAATAGAAGACAATTTCAAGTTAAAAAGGGGCATAATTCTGTCATTTGTTGGCAAGAGTTATGTAACTTCAAGTAGAGTCTGCAAACATGACACTTATAATGTGTACCGAGTTTGAAGACAATGTCATAAATAGTTTTCAAGGAAATGACATGTCCAAAGAATAAATGCATATTAAGGTACAAAATTTCAAGTTATGAAGGGGCATTATTCTGTCAAATTTTGTGCAAGAGTTGTTAAACTGGATGAAAAGTCTCACAATACAACACTTATAATGTGTACTAAGTTTGAAGAGAATATCATGAATAGTTTTCAAGAAAATGGCATGTTCAAAGAAAAAAATTCAATTAAGAGACAAAACAATCAAGTTAAAAAGGGGAATAATTCTGTCAAATTTGATGCAAGAGTTATGAAACCTGTTAATGAGTGTCCCCAAATAACATTGATAATGTATACCAAGTTTGAAGATTGTATCATAAACAGTTTTTAAGAAAAAGGCAAATGTCCTGGAAAAACGCGACGGACGGACCGACCGACCGACATACGGACCGACATACGCACGTCCTCACATATGGACATTTGTTGGGTATTTTCTTTGTTTAAAAGTACCCAACAGTACACAAAATACCCAACAATAACAATAGGGTAATCACGGAATGAATGGAATCTATTGTTCTCCCTACCCAACAAAGGACCTTTCGTGCGCTCGCACGGACGGACGGACAAGGCGTTTCCTATATAGCCCCACCACTAGTGGTTGGGGTATAATTAGGGGAGATAAAATATGGTAAGATGTGATAGTGGCTTATCTCATTATCCCCTGAAACTTTCAATGGTTAATTCCAGGTTGCAATAAAGACTGTTGAATTTTAGACTATTTAGGTTTGTTTTTTGTGATAATTTTCAAAATGACAAACAGTGAAGTCCCTGATCAGAGGGCTTCTGTTGGAGCCCTCTGATCAGGGATTTCACTGTTTGCATAGGACAAGTATACTTTTCACAGGTATACATTTGGTAAAAGACGCATATGTGCGTCACTAGGGCTCAATGAGTTAAATCATTAAACCATTGCCATTAAATTACTGTATACTGCAGGGGGCTGTCTGTATTGGAGCACTACTGGATCTGAATGTAGATGTCGCTCCGTCTGCCTTTAACCATACGGTCCACCACAGAACGGCTACGGGCAAGAGAGTGGTAGTCGAAACACTGGCGGGTGAGGAAACAGTCATTGAATACCACCATCTTGTGGCGCCGCCTCCACCAGACGTCTCAACTGCAGCTAATATTGCTATACATAAGACACTGATTTTATTCATTGGACTTTTGCTACTGACGACTTACATCTGAAATTGACAGCAATGTTTCTTTAACCCATTACCCCATAAATACGCCTTTTTACGCTTTTGATTTATTCCTCCACTGAAGAATATAGTTCAAATTTTTACAAGCATATGTACGTGGCATAAGAAATATTTTCTATATTCTAACAGATGTCATCTTAAAGCAGGTTGAAAGTAAAGCAGAATGCGCCTAAAGGCGCATTCTGCTTTACTTTTAACCTGTTTTAAGTGGTCACATATCTTCAATACTAGAAACAGGCTATGGGGTAAAGGGTTAACCTTTTCATGATCAAACTTATCATGAGGTTTTTACCGCCTTAACCGCCAAATTGTCGTCTGCTTCAATGTCTGCAATATCGTTTAAATGTTAGATTTAATGCAGTACAACTGACGTTATTCCAAAACAAGTGGCAAACAGTTCTGATCAGGATCATACTGTTTGCAAGTGCGCTTTACGGCGACATTGAGAGTGAAAGGTTAATACGCATTTTTACCATAACGACGCGTTTACTTGTCATAAGCAAACAGTGTACCTGTGAAAAGTACACTTGGCATATACACATAGTGTAGACCCTGCACTGTTTGCGATTTGGCAATTGTATTTGCAAATACCCCCGAGTAGTCAAAAAGGACTAAGCTTAGTTTGAGATAGGAATTTTCCAAAAGCAGAGAAAAGCTTTGTAAAGCAGAGAGCTCTTTTTGGGTTGGACTTCGTTCAGCTTGCTTTAAGCTGCGTTTTGTTTTTATGCAATAAATTAGCCTTGTTTTATTGGTCGTAATAGAGAGATTTTACTATGTATATAAGAGATAATATTCTACTTCAACTTCGTGTTTTAATGTTCGGTATGGGAATCATTTGATGGTTCTTTTGATGTTTTAAAACCATGTTTGTTTATTGATATCTGAAATTTTTTGTTTGTTATGACGGACATGATGTTAAGTAATGTTGCTGTAATTATAACCACTGGAGGAGTACCATTTCGTTTAGTTGCTTTTTGTTTGATATGCATAATCTAGTGTATCGTAATTACATCTATTCTTTGGAGAAGTTTCAAGGAGTTGCTACCAATCCTCACATCACGCCATCACGTGGCAAAGTATACAACACTTGTGTGAGGAGTGTGATGCTTCACGCCAGCAAGACATGGCCACTATCAAAGCCGAATCTCCACCGTCTCCTGCGAAATGATGTGCTTTGGTCAGACTAATCTGCAACATCAAGCCACAGAACATTGCCACAACCAGGTCGAAAAAGCTCCTGATACAGCTTGACCTGGATGGCCTAGACATTTTCCTGGAGGAAAGAAGGCTGATGTTGTACGGTCACGTGGAGAGATCCATCGGGGCATTGAAAGTAGCATGTAACACACATGTTGCTGGCACACGTTGGCCTGGAAGGCCTAGAATGACATGGAAACAGGTGACATAGAGGGATTGCAGAGACTTGAACCTTACTGCAATTGACCCTCGAGAGAGAGAGAGACACCTGGGGATCAGGTGTAAGAACTGCCATGCGTGCAGCAAGCCAGCTACCTGGAAGGGGGCCCACTGATGTGGTTTTTTGTCCCTGAGCCTGCACGTTAATCAAAACTCCGATAGTAGTAGTAATAGTAGTAGTAGATATATTGTTGTTATCCGCATCATATTTAGCATGCTGTTCGTTGGCTTCATTAAAGCTGTGTCCGTCACCGATTAGAAGTTTTAACCACAATTTAACCCATTTGTGCCCACGATCCCATATATGAGACATAAGCAAACAGTGTAGACTCCGATCAGACGCCGCATTATGCGTTTTATGATCAGAGTCTACACTGTTTGCTGATAAAAATTTCAATATAAAACAAAATAAAGATGAAAATGACCTGGTATTTCTTTGATAAAAAATGGACTAATCTAATATAAAACATGGAAGAATCCACTGGGCGTAAATGGGTTAAAGGGGTTACATATTAACCCTTTCCTCTGTAAATGGGGCTAAAATGCACATTTGCAAATGTGTAGGATAAATGTATATCGCAGATACACTTTTTGTTACTCTAGTTATGTAATGTACATTTTGTGTAAATCATTTCCAGATCTCGTGTTTATATGAGTTTAGTTTATATTATATGTACTTATAATGTTATTCTATGTAACTTTGAGATATGTATATAATTATGTCAATACACTTGCATGAGTTGAATGGATTAAACGTTAATATCGTTATTTATACGTTCGTCGTCAAACCGAACCCGCCACCATTTACAATTGTCACTAAAGCCACGAAAGGCCGAGTCACGCGAGAAAATGGGAAAGAGAGAGACGAAAAAAGAAAGAAACAGATAGACAGACATAAAAAAAGCTTAAGCGTGTGAAAGGGAGAAAATTTGAAGAAGATAAAGAGAGACAGAGACAGCCAGAGTCACACACACAGCAGGCCCGTACCCCCACCCTAATAATTTTGCCAATTATAATAACCCCACCCCACCCATAATGTAGAGACAGACAGGCAGACAAAATGACAGAGAGAGAGACAGAAAGCTAAATACAGTTACTCTTATCAAACCAATAATTGCAGTTATCCGCAACCACAACAATCTGTAATATCAATGCTATGAATTCCCCCTTTGATTTTGTTTCAAAAAGGTGTAAGTTCTTAAGAGTATTCTGTAAATGTTGTGCAATAATACATGTGCTTTGTCTGTCAGCGTTTGAAATTATTTTAGCGCCATGGGTATTATGTTTTGGTAAGCATGGGTTTTAGAGTCATAACTGTTTTATTATGTATGTACAGTGACTCTCAGATGATGCATGTGATACTGTTTAATCATCTCTTATAACTCCACGAAGGAGTGGCATTATATATGTATAAGTTTTAAAAAATGTATGATAAGATCTTAAAATGTACGTCTAATGATGAGATTACTACTACTACCATATGAAACGCGTAATGAGGCTTAAAGACTTTTCCTCAGTCCATTGAGGAACCATCACCCCATTGTTCTGGAGGTGTCAATGTAACTGGCAAATCATGTGCAGCACAATCTCAGTTTACCTGGTGAGGTCCAGATTAAACTCATGCTCTAGTGATTTTCAATGGTTATTTCTAACCAAACTATCAAATATAAAGGTAGAGTCTCACACGAGAAGCTTCAATGGTTCTTTGTTAGCGACATGTCCATAAGATCCATGATTATTGCAAGGAAATTGTCTGGCAAGGCGTTATGATCGAAAGGTCATCTAGGGATGTCTTTTAACCATGTTCCTGTTGAATTGTCTGCTTCAACTACAGCATCTACAGTGGAGAATCTGTTATTCTTTCCCAATAAACGCGTTTACGCTAAAACTATTATTTGCAGTGCAAACAGTTTGGAGCCAGATCAGACGCCGGGTAACCCGGCGTCTGATCAGGCTCCAAACTGTTTGCCACCAAGATAAACAAGAATTATCAGAATTGTCCAAAAGTTGTTCTTTTCTACGTTTTAGTGTTTTGCGTTTGCGTACGTTTGCGTTTAAACGGGAAAGAATAACAGATTCTCCACTGTACGAAAATACTTCTAATCCTATTTCATGTGTGGTTATTTATTTCAATGAACTGATTACATGTACATGTATTTGAATTTGAAACAGTTTGGATCCAAGTTAGACTCAGTGTCTGATCAATATCTTAACCCTTACCCCCATAAATACGCCTTTTTACGCCTTTCAAATAGTCCTCCTCTGAAGGAAATAGTTCAAATTTATACAGTCATAAATATGTCTGATAAAAAATATGTTCTATAATTCAGCAAATGTTAGCTTAAAGCAGGCTGAAAGTAAAGCAGAATGTGCCTTAAGGCACATTATGCTTTACTTTCAACCTGCTTTAAGTGGTCACCTATTTTCAAAACTAGAATCAGGCTATGGGGTAATTGGTTAACTGCTGCCAGATATTATCCAAACCGTTATCTCTTTTATTAGGATAAAGTATCAAATATCAAATTACTGTTGAAAATAATCATCTAATGTGTTTCATTATTTGTTTATCAAATATGATATAGCGAGTCTTATGTAATCTTTCCACACCGAGAGTATTGTGTGCTATTTTTTTTTCTCTCAGGTCTTCACGAACAAACTTTATTTAACACATTCAACCCAGGCGAAAAGTACACTCATGTCTGAAATCGTTCTCAAGCATTTAATTGGTCAGATTTGAGCCTAGTCTCAAATCTGACCAATCACATGCTTGAGAACAAACTCAGACTCAACTCAAACTCTTTATAAGTGCTGGACCAGTAAAGAAGGACTAGCACACTTGTCCCTATCCAAACAGAGACTCCTGCTTGAACCCTGCTCTAATCAGACTCTGCTCTGTTTGTCATATTGTTAAACATGTATTGTGTTAACCCATTCAATGTCAATGTAGTCATAAGGAGCATTTGTGAAACAGTTTTGATCCTGATCAGACGCCGCGTAACGCGGCGTCTGATCATGATCAAAACTGTTTGCAACTTGTTTTGAAATTACGTTAGTTATACTGCCTTAAATCTAAATTTGAAAGGGTATTGCAGACAACAATATTGAAGCAGGAGACAATATGGCGGTGAAGGGGTAAAAAATTGATCATGAAAGGGTTAAAATCATGAATAGACTACAGTTAATCGGAAATTGGAAAGGTACATTAGAAGTTTCTTGGGTGAATGAGTTAACCAATTTGAGGCTAGTGTCTATTTAATTGGGCATTGACACTCAGTGTAGACCCTGGTGAGACACCACGTTGCGCGGCGTGTCATCAAGGTCTGCGCTGTTTGCTATATCTGATACAATATTTTTGTAAGGATTAACACTTCAGTGTCTTTATATCACCCTTATAAAAATATGTACAATGAAATCATCTAACAAATAAACAGGGAGATTAATATTTTAACCCCTTCTACATTATTTCAGAAAGCTAAAATGGCATGCTGATAGGGACTTGATGCACACATTTCAAGTAGTGGTGTCGTCTGCAATATTTTAAAAGTCAGATTTGGGGCTGTTTTATTTAAAAGAAACGCGATACGAGTGTCAAACAGTTTCGATCCTGATCAGACGCCAAATAACGCGACATGGCAAACTGTTTGCAAAGTCGCCTTTAGGCTTAAAGGGACTCGCAACCGGATGGTGAACTTGTCAAAATAAAATAAAATACTCAAATAAAGCAAATTTGTGGCATTATTTGGCTTCTGACATTAAAAAAATATGATCAGTCCAAAAAAAGTCTCAAGAATGGTCAGCGAATCTTAGCTTTTTTAGATATTTCCATCGTTTTTCTATAGCGTCAGCTGACGGTATAGTTGTTGTTGTTGCTTCTCTACACGGGCTCAGACATAAACTCGAGCCTAATATGTATAAATCAATCGTTACCAGTGAAGTACGTTAATTCGCTACCATGTAGATAGAGAGCCCCAGTAGCCGCGTGGTTAAGGCGTAAGCCTTTGTTTTCATGTTTGTCTCCTCATGGAGGGTCACGGGTTCGAATCCCACCAGAGCTTCTTCCTTTTTTTCTTTGAAATGCATTTTTTAACAGAATTTATTATCCAAAACTAAATCTTACTCATTTATATAAGCATTTGACATATATTTACAAATTACTATTTTTAATGCTAAATCCGGTTGCGAGCCTCTTTAAGGCGCCGTTGGCAGTAAAAGAGTTAATATTAGTGTTAAATGGCTTAGTTCTCGATCTGACGCTGGGTTCCTCACTAAACAATACTCATGGCACTGCATTTATAGTCTTCCCTTGGATCAATAACAACAATTTTTATTTCTCAGATCAAGCTTATGACATACACTGTATATAAGCATTTACATGACCTATTTATTCATATCAATAGACTATTTTATTCTATCCAAGGTCGGATATCGAGTTAGGTTTCAGAAAGAATTAATTAATTGTTGTTCGTACGGCTTTACTTTACTTGTTGTTATTGCTGTTTTATTGCTCTAACTAGGAGCTTACGCTCCAGATATCAAACCACATTACCACTGTCTTTGAAAAATGTCAACCTTTTACATGAAATTATTGATATGTATTTGTTCACATGTTTTAAAAAACATTTGTAAACTGTGAGAAATAAAAGAATGTTCTGTTCTGTAAAAACATAATTATATAACACATGATCCACAATTCTAACCGAACCGAGCAACACACTAAAATGCGATTGTAGAATGAGGGGATGGATGGCTGGATGAGTTGTGTTTTACGGCACTGCGACGCAAAATAGGTCATATATAGCGCCAGTGAAAGATGAGGGATGATGAGATGAGATGATGATTTCAGGAAGATGATTTCGGTTAATCTCATTCGTTGCGAAGCACCGACCTGCCTTTCATTTATTTCTTGGCAGAGGGGATAATCTTGGTATAATTAACCGAAAATGTTCCATGTGACAATTAAGCTCCCAGGGCCCGTTTCATAAAACTGTGTACGACAAATGTTGTCGTTAGTCAGATTATAACAATCTCAATTTTTATTTAGTTCTCCATCTAATCCTTTCCTGTGACATCTCTTTGGAATCGTCTTGAAAAGACGATTCCAAAGAGATGTCACAGGACAGGATTAGATAGAGAAATCAGAAATTAAATGTATTTTAAAGTTTTGACTTACGACCGATTTTGTCGTACGAATTTTTATGAAACGGGCCCAAGAACTGCGGCAAAGTATGAATGTCTCTGGAGTGGAATGAGCGGGACAACGAGGCATAAATGACTTGCAAATGGAGCTTGTAATAGATAGACATTTTAAACCAAACCTAGTTTAGCTAAATTCTTCTTTATTTATACCAAACAGTGTGCTAATTCACATTTTCAAAAGTTGCCTAAAATACAAACTGCTCGCGGATGTACACAATGAGCGCATTAATTTGACTCTAATACATATGTAGTAATAGAAGTCATATATCTTTAAAACGTGAATCGAGTCAAAAAAAATTAAGTTCTGCAAGACATGAGGTCAGAGGTTCAAATCCCGTCGACCGCAAACTTTTTCAGTTATAATAATATCATACTTTACCCTTTCCCCCATTGAAGCGCCTTTTAGCACATTCTGTGTATTCCTCAACTAAAGAAAATAGATCCAATTTATACATTAACGAATATGTATCATAAGGAATATTTTCTTTATTCTAGCAGTTGGTAGCTTAAAACAGGCTGAAAGTACTTTCAACCTGCTTTAAGTAGGCACCTATTTTCAAAACTCAGCTGACCTAGCTGACCTAGTCACTATACGTGCTATATTATCTACACAAAAAAGGTGTAAACGTATCAGCGCCAACAGGGCTTTGATTAATTGCTAATACGATTCCGAACTAGATGACCCAAAGCAACTCCGTATTATTATTGAGAAACAAATAACATCATTGGCAAACAAAAAGTACAGTCGAACTTCGATATCTCGAACTCGCTTAGGTCGAATTATCCGATTTGTCGACATATGAATTACATTATTTCATGCTCGGTAAAGTCGAACATACCCGTATTCCAAAGTTAAAACGTGGCTTAGCCACGTTTCAACTTTGAAATACGGGTATGTTCGACCTAACTAAGATCGATATATCGAAGTTCAACAGTTACTGTGTTTTATATATACTCAGCAAAAATAGAAACGTCCCACATTTTAAACGGACATATCTCTGACGTTATTTAAGTTATACATCAAGTGAATGTACTTATGGGATACTGGTTATTAGTTGGAGTTACACATGTGTAAAGTTTTGACAAAATAACACGCTGGTTCGGCTGCTATAGAGAAACCAAACAGAGGCTTGCGACCCGGTACCATCAGACTGGGACTGTTCACAATCGTTTTTGCCTTGGTCACCCCGTTTTTCATCCGTCAGAACTGATCACTACGGCACGTTAACGCACTAACGTCTACGTCATTTTCCAGCCACCGGAACGGCTGGTGAACACGATGAGTCATCACAAACCTTTGTAATCCAACGCTAAACCAATCAGAGCATGACGCCAATATTTCGGTCAAATTTGAACGACACGTCACCGTGGGGCTATATTATCTGTCGTCACGACGTCATTTGAATTTGAAGCAAACCGGCTCGTACCAAGTTCTTTTTACTGACGAATCTTGATTCACACTTAGCAATTCAGATGGTAGACTACGCAAATTGATTACATTTAAGATTCAGCATTCAATATTTGACACAGACCTCACAGCAAGAGTGAATGTCTGACGTTCTCATTAAACGTTACGTTACGCCGTAAAAATGGAGCGTATATTGGTGCAAACGGTGGCCGTACACGATATTAATCTTACTGAATAAAACTTTGGACTTTTTATGAGTATTCAGAAATCAACTAAACATTTTTAAAAAACAATCATTTATTCAGATTTTTTATTTTGACCCCCACCAACTTCTTCATTACATCACTCGAAAAGTTTTTTTCCTCAGCAATATGAGGTCAACTGATATGGATTTAAAAATGAATGAACTTTATTTTCTGCATAGGTTTTACTACCATCAACCTTATAACTTTCAAGAAAAAGTCTTTGTAATAGGGTGGGGCGTTTCTATTTTTGCTCAGTATATATATACCAAGTGATTACTGATATTGGAGATACAAGAAATTGTGTTTCAACATTCAAATACAATTATGGAAGATTTGAAGCTTTGAAATTGGGGAAAGGGAGGAAAGTGTTCACACAATATAGAAGAATAAATAAAGGAGGCGATGACACATTAGAAAACAGTAATACTTCACTAAAACAGTAAGCCCCCCCCCCCCCCCCCCCCGACTTTGACAGGGACACGATATTTTTTCTCGAAGTGGTACATTTTACGCGGCTATCTGCATAATAAGGGCAATCAACTTTTTTAAAGTTATTTTTCCAGTTGCTATAAGTCTTTGGCAAAGAAAATAACCATCAGGAGGTTGCCAAGTTTCATCCCTATGCTATGACTTTTATAAACGAAATATTTAGTATATTATACAATCTGGCCTTTAAGCTTTTTAGCAAGACGATTTTAAAAGGTTTTTCCTTACAATTCTTTGAAGAACAAATGATTCCCTTCGACCAGGGTGGGGAAATTCTTACCCCATGACTATGCAGGACCTTAATAATAGGTTAAGTAAATGTGTACTATGTGATGTCATACACCAAAATTTTAATATGACAATACAGGAAATTAAATAAACTAATGTTCATTTTATGGAGTTTTTCTCTGTTCCAAATATAATATAAAGGGATAAAATAGAAAATCATGTTCTGAAGACATTGATTGTATAAAAACAGATGGGAGCTAAAAGAAAGATGCAAGTAAAATACAAAGCTTGCTTCATCATGCTTTAAACTATTACCGTTTAAATACGCCTTTAAAAATATTAATCCACTGCAGCAAAATAAATCGAATTAAAGCAGTCATTAATATGAACGGTAGAAAATATTTCGTTTTATCTTAGTACATGGTAGTTCAAGGCAGGCTGAAAATAAAGCCGAATGCGCCCTCATACGCATTCTGCTAAATACGTTCAACCTTCTTTACAGTGGAGAATCTGTTATTCTTTCCCGTTTAAACGCAAACGTACGCAAACGCAAAACACTAAAATGTAGAAAATAACAACTTCTTGACAATTCTGACTATTGATATTTAGCTGAGTGGCAAACAGTTTGAAGCCTGATCAGACGCCGGGTTACCCGGCGTCTGATCTGGCTCCAAACTGTTTGTATTGGAAATAATAGTTTGAGCGTAAACGCGTTTATTGGGAAAGAATAACAGATTCTCCACTGTAAGTGGCCATGCACCTATCCTATTTTAAATGCAAGAAACAGGTTATGGGGTAATGGGTTAAGCAGTCGCTATAACCTTTAACATGAAATAAATGAGTGGTTGTAATAGAAAGGTTTACTTTACTGCGTTAAACAAGAATAATATTTTTTCTTTACTTAATGAGTATTATCAATTGATCCGCCTGTATCAGTACAGCCTGTGTGATTCAGTTGAGAAGACGTCTTTACCGTATAAACGAAACGCAAACGCAAAGCACTATAAATGTAGAAAATCGCAATTACTTGTACATTGCACGTTCAGGGAGAGAAATCCTATAAGACTTTATTGTCTTTCGTTTCAATCCCTTCTTTGTGTTGTATATTTCTATGTGATGTGTATATTTGCTGAATAAATAGGCCCCTATGTTTAAACTAAATGTAGAAAATGACAACTTTTTTATAATTCTGACTAGATTTCTATTCTTTTTCTCTCTGAGTGGCAAACCGTTTGAAGTCTGACTTCAAAAAATATTGCAGACGACACTTCCAATGCATCTACGATAATTTTGCGGTAAGAGGGTTAAGTCAGGCGATAAAACGTGTCAGTGATAAGGAGTGTCAGACAGTTTGGATTTTTATCAGACATCGAACTACTCGAGCTCTCCTCTGGATCAAACTGTTTGCAAAAGGTAGTCTAGATCAAATCACTGTTCCACTGTATAAGGCTCTATACTTGTACAGGTATATATACATGTAGATCTACTCTAGCGTATATGTATGAATAACCTATATACAGTAAAACCTCACTATTACGACCACTAAAATGAAGGCTAATTAATTAACTAACTAAAATGAAGGCTAATTAATTATATAACTGATTGTCTAATAGAGAGGTGGCAGCTTAAAGCAAGGTGACAGTGAAACAGAAAGCTCCTAAAGGAGCTTTCTGTTTCACTGTCACCTTGCTTTAGCGGTCACCTACCGTTACCCACTAATAATTAACAAAACTTAGTGGTCGTTATAGAGAGGTTTTACTGTAATTGCAAAAAGTTTGGCTCCGTATGAGCAGAGACTTATATACTTACTAGGTCTCTGATATGAGATGCCGAGTTACTCAGCGTATCTGAATCCTAACTTTTTGATTCTCTGTAGATAAGCTGCGGATGACAATACAGGAAAAACCATGCTGAAAAAATGTTGCTGACTAGTAGGCTACAACACCGAGGCTAACAGAGCCTACATGTAAATCTATAAGCCTAAGTTACATACTAGGCTACATGACAGGCTAAAGGTGCATTCCAATAAATCTGATCTGGAATTCGTTTAAGATTCAAGACATATTAAAATGTTCCGAACAATTGCTCTTTAAAACCCAATGGTGTCATAACCAAATATGCATCGCCTATTTATAGATCTTCAAGGCAGGTAACTTTGAAAGGTAAGATGAAAGTGTAACAGACCGCGTCCAAATGGGCTAAATATAAATACACGTGGTGTAGCTAAAGGGAGGCAATTTCTTTAATTCAATATTTGTTTACTTATTCTGATATCAAATAGTTAAATTACAGATAGACCAACATTATAGTGTAATGATTGAAAATAAAATAGAAATTAGATAAAATTACAAAGAATGTAATATTTATGTAACTTTTAGATTATAAGATAAGATATTTAATTTTGTGAATTATGACACCTTTCCGAATGTAATATAAGGAAATAACAAATTGGAATGATTTCAGTATAGTGGTAGGCAACGGTAGATAATTCTTATCTGCTATATGCACAAGTGATGATAACAAGGTGATGATCTCTTTGATTAACACTAGAGGGCGCACCTGACACGACACCAGGTGTGTTCATATCTGATCTGCATTGTTGTCTCATTTAATAAATCAAATACAACGTTTACATTATAAATTAATTATATAAATGCCTATACCTCCCACCGTAGTTGCATTCAATTTATTCCTCCACTGAATTTATGGATTTGTAACATTAAAAGTAGCACGTTGAAGTACCAAATCGATTGCATCAGAAAACGGTAACACTTTAACTAAAACGACCGTTTGCACGTTATCGATTGCGAACGGCCTCAGAGGTAGTTAGCCAATACCAACAAAGAAAATAAAATGGCGACCAAATGACTTTAAAAAAAATAAGCGAACAGTCCCGAGTTAATTTCTCATCAATAAACCAACATTTTCCGATACTTAAAGTATCAAGCAGCTTACATCTGAGCAGCTAAATCTTAGTTTTATATGCGTTAAAATTGATGCATTTCAGTTGATTAGTACACCTTTGCTTGTGTTATTTCGAACCGTACATAAATCGTTCGTACCCTTGAAAAATTAATAAACATGGGGACGCAATGAGTTATTATTTAAGAGTATTGGTGAACGTTAGATGTCGTACTATATGGGTTGTTTGCATCGGTATATATAACGTTCTGTTCGCTGTTACGGTACTTGAACGCGCTACAGGTGTGTTCATATCTGATCTGCATTGTTGCCTCACTACTAACCCATTATATACAGTGGAGAAAACGTTATTCTTTCCCTTTTAAACGAAACGAAACGCAAACGCAAAACACTAAGCCGTAGAAAAGTGCAACTTTTGGACAATTCTGATAATTCATGTTTATCTTGGTGGTAAACAGTTTGGAGCCTGATCAGACGCCGGGTTACCCGGCGTCTGATCTGGCTCCAAACTGTTTGCAATATGAATAATAGTTTAAGCGTAAACGCGTTTATTGGGAAAGAATAACGTTGTCTCCACTGTACTATGCGAAAGCCCTTTACTCGATTGGTAGGTCTTTAACCCAAAAATACGCCTTTAATTTAATCCACAAGGAATATTTTATATATCATAGTAGCTTAATGTAGGCAGAATGTGCCTAAAGGCGCATTCTGTTTTACTTTCAACCTGTTGTATATACTTGATCACCTGTCAAGGACATGGGTTAATTTATTGTTCATCATTACACAGTTATGAATATCCACCATAGGAAATATTACTATGTCCTGTTGCGGCTTTGCCGCATGTCTCATGACTTTATCGTTAATACTTTCACGCCTATTTAGAACTATTTGGGGGATGAGGGCCAAACAAAGGACCAAGAGTACTTATGCTGCGTTTACACTCAACCACGATTGCTGCGATGTCCACGATTGACATAATCGTGGTGAGCGTAGGGGGTCGTGGGATTAAATTGTGTTGATCGTGAGGGAGCTTGGAGGAATCGTAGAGAGCGCAAAGATCGTCAAAAATTTTGCCACGATGGTCCCGATTGGTTTTCTATCTTTAGAGAGCGTGAGAGAACGTGGGAATCTTAGTAGGGCGTAGTACAGCTCAACAGAGCTTAACAGAACTTAACAGAACGCATCAAATCGTGAAGCCCAAACGTAGGGGATCTTTGTTACCATTGAAAGGCGATTCTTTCAGTTTGTAGTATTAAGTAAATATAGTGCTCCCTCCCTACAACGACCCTCCCAATAACGACCCCCTCTTTACAACGACACTTACCACAGTTTCCTATAAACAAGACAATTACCGTATTTCAAGCTCTTTCACTGCTGCACTTTTGTCTGCTTAAAATTATCGTCTGCCTTTTTTCTTCAAAATTACACATAAATTGACATTTTGATAGAATAAATATAATGACGAGTGACACGCAGATTGAATCCTGCTCAGACGCCGCGTAACACGGCGTCTGATCAGGATCCAAGCTATGTTGCAAATGTAAGCAAAATCTTAATTGTCCCTCCCTATCACGACTCCCTCCGAACAACACACACACTCTGTGTCTCCAATCGGGTTTTAGAGCGGGAGCACTGTATTGTTAAATATATTTTTGATCTTGTTTTGGTGATTACAAATAGCCGGATAAAACTTGTGCAAAGCGAGCTAATAATGTATCTGCAAAGAATCAATGGAACTCCCATGTAAGGCCCGTCTCTTATATCTGATGGTCTGGTTTGAATAAAAAGCCATTGGGAATATGTACGTCAGTGTTTCTCTAGACAGAATGAGGAGGCTTTGTCATATTTTGCACACGTGTCGCATCATTTTACAGGTTTTTACGCCTGTTGAGAACAATTGATGATCATACACAGGCACACTAGGAATTTCTGAAAGTTAAGTTAATATTTTCCCGATTCGTCCCTTTGTTTATACGTAACCATTGCCTAACCCGGCAGGTCCTAGATATATTTCTTCTCTTCGGCCTTCTACCTCCGCTCTCTTCTAACATGTTCTGTTCACAGGGACGCGACACGATTGATTTTTTGGGAAAAAAATGTCAGAATGTATATATACATATGTTTTGAGAAGAAATCAGCTTTGATCGGTGTCAAAACGTATATTTATGGAACTGTAGGACTGTCATGCTCGATAATACCGCCGAAACAAGCGTACAGTAGTGGTCAAAGTTGTGTCGGCCAGGGACGAACACCTGTCCCGTTTTCAAAAAATCGGTGATTTCAGTAAGTAGTCGCAGTTACTGTTGAAAGAGCATGATTATAGTTGGTTTAAAGTTATGTTTTTATTGAAGGGTATTATATTAGCTAGACAGAATGTCGTTTCATCAATTATTATTCATGATATGCGCAGTTGTGTCGAGATAGGGTGAGACTATACTGACGATCAGTTGTATCCCTTGTCTCTATATATACATTCTGACATTTTTTTCCTAAAAAATCAATCGTGTCGCGTCCCTGTGGTCCTGTTCTGGCCATTATTTCTGATGCCGACTCTCCTTTCTTGGAGCTACTTTATGTGTACATGTATAGATAACAACTGCCAGTTCAGCATCTTCTTCACTCTTGGATTCATACCGATAGCTCGTTCCTCTTTAGAGTCTCATGAGAGATTGAGAGGTTTTTGTTGGTATTCCTCATAAGTTAAAGCTTCCCTCCAAGCATTTTCAGATGCGTCATCCCAATGTCATCAGAGATTGACACGAGCTGGAGCATCCAGAGAATGAGTGGATGGTCCATGCCTCCGTTTCATACCCCAGTCGTTCTCTATACATTTGTATACGCATTACTCTTGGTGAAATCGTTGCGATAAATCGCAGGAGAGTTTTACAGAACGTTTTATCGTGATATATCTTAACAGAACGTACTAAAACGTGATAGTGTATCGTGGTTACCGTAAGAGAGCTTGAGAGAACGTGGTGAAATCGTGGCAGGTCTTCATAAGAATCTTAGGTTCGTAACAAACCGCTACAGGAGGTAACAAGACGTGCAGAGAGCGTAAGAAAGTGTGATATAGCGTAGAAAAAGAACAAAAATCGTGTTCTGCGCTTTTACTAAATCGTGGCCATCGTAGCTATCGTGGATGAGTGTAAACGCAGCATAAATGTCTTTAAGACGCAGTCTACTTTACTTTCAACCTGCTTTGCGTGGTCATCTGTCGTCAAAAACTATACACATTGTATATTAATATTACATGTACATGTAAGTCCAAATGAAGATTTACTCGCTGGACAATACTCGCAGTTTAACCCTTTAGCCCATAAGCCTGGTGTTCTAGTTTTGAAGACCGGTTGCCACTTAAAATAGGATGAAAGTGAGACATAAAACGCCTTTCTGTCAACCTTAAGCTTGCTGCTGCCCCAACCCAAACGACAATTATCGCTTTCATTGATGCAATATCGTCAACTTCAAATTGTTGTTTACTGTTGTTGATGGTGTTTATTTCGTTTCTTTTTTATATATATTGTTTCTTTTCTTTTTTTCTTTTTTTTTTGGGGGGGGGGGGTCTTTCTTTCTTTTTTTTCTTTTTTTTGGGGGGTGGGGTCAGTTAACCTATCTATTGGACATATCGACAGAGGAAACATTTAGATGAGTGGCAAACAGTTTGAACCCGTATCAGACACCGCCTCTGATCTGTGTTCAAACTACAATGTACATGTATTTGCAAATACAGGACTGCCATAAGTTGACATTAAAAATCCTAAGAATTCCAAATTTGCATTTTTCAAGTCCGATTTTACGAATCGTACCTTTAACCCATATAGGCTGTTTCTAGTTTTGTTGCATATGTGACTCCTTAAATCAAGCTGCTTTAAGCTACCATGTACAGAAATAAAATACGAATGTTTAGGAAAAATCCGGAGAAAAGGCAGCCTTGCAAATGTAAGTCAAGTCATGCTCAGCACAAATACGTGTATTAATGTTCCCTCCTAATAACAACTCGATACGAACAAGACGCATAATCATTGTCTTCCACTGCCACTGTGCTTTTTGTAGAGAGGGAGCACTGTAGTTCATGACTGTATAATCCTCAGTGGAGGAATAAAATAGAAGCCTTAACCCTTTACACCATAACCTGTTTGTAGTATTGAAAATAGGTGACATAAGGCGCATTCTTCTTTACTTTCAGCCTGCTTTAAGGTACCACCTGCTAGAATTAAGAAAATACTCCTTCTGATACAAATCCATGACTGTATAGATTGGAATTATTTTCTTCCGCGGAGGATTACAGGGAATGCGCTTAAAGGCGCTTCTATCAGGTAAAGGGTTAAAGATCGCATTTATTGAGTAATGGGTTGACATTTTAATGAACAGAGGCAATGACCGAGTTAAGACCGCTGCATCATTTTGTGGAACTTATGATAACGTTGAAAACTTAGATGTCAGATTACTCGGTGTCTCATTAACTCATTCACGCCTGAAACTTTTGATGGACAATTCCAATTTCAAAATAAGTCTATTCCATTTTTGACTATTTAGGGTTGATTTTAACAATATATTTGAAATTGACAAACAATGTAGACCCTGATCATGCAGAGGGTCTACACTGTTTGCATGGGATAAGTGCAATCCTCACAGGTACACTATTTGTAAATGACGAGTATACTCGTCGCTAGGGTTTAATGTGTTTAAAGATCCAAACCGGCGCTTTGATGAAATTTTCTAGGGAAAACATGCGTATAAAATTCAACTGAAAATACGAAAATAAAAACAAACCAACAAAAAAGCAGGTGCAAATGGCACAACTAACTATGCGTGCTGAACCATGATTAAGACTTCATAATGACAGGGTTCTATATGGAAGTTTCCCTATTCTTCTTGACAGACAGATAAGGTTTCCAGATCAAGTACAGTCTCGAGTTCTAATGAGCGATAAGGAATTTCAAAATGCACATGGCTGCTTCGTGCTTGACAAAACAACGTATGGCAAAAGAATTATGAAATAAATGTAGAAATCGCCTACAGGAGTGTTCTGCATTACCTGCATACGGTAAAACTTTCTATTTACGATCAATAAATTTTGTTAACCCATTTATGCCCACGATCCCATACCATGGGACATAGGCAAACAGTGTAGACTCTGATCAGACGCCGCATAATGCGGCGTCTGATCAGAGTCTACACTGTTTGCTGATAGGAATTTCAATATAAGACAAAATGAAACTGAAAATTTAGACAAGGCACCACATAGGTAAAAAATGGACTAATCCAATATATAAGCATGGAAGAATCCACTGGGCAAAAATGAGTTAACTATCAGGTGTTAGGGCATGCCTACAGGTATAGCTGCTTAAAAGCAAGGTAAAAGAGAATGCCAGTTGTCTTTAATATAGCCAATTGTCATTCTTGTAGTGGTCGTAATTGAGAGACTTAACACTTAATGTATTGAAAGTATATGTCTCAGGTCCTATGCTTCAAGTAATCAATCGTTTCAGTCAAATCTGAGATCATTCTCAAGCTGTTGGATGGTCGGATTTGATAATTCTGCTTAAATCTGACCAATCAAATGCTTGAGAACGATCTCAGACTTTATCTCAAACGCTAACTATGAGCATGAACCTAGATCTGTGACTTGGAAGACGTCCTTATGAAAGTGTGCTGATATTAACCCATTTGTGCCCACGATCCCATATACAGTACTGAGTGTAGACTCTGATCAGACGCCGCATTATGCGGCGTCTGAATAGAGTCTACACTGTTTGCTGATATAGGAATTTCAATATAAAACAAAATGAAAATGAAAATTTTGACCAGACACCCCCTTTGATAAAAAATAGACTAATCCAATATATAAACATGGAAAATCTAATGGGTATAATGGGTTAACTGAGGTCTAAAGGCATGGGATGAAGCATCAATATACAGTGCTACCTCTCCACAACAACACTCGGAGTACATATATAGGGAGTAACATTGCCTTAAATTTGCAAACAGCTTGAATCCAGATCAGATGCCGCGTTACGCGGCGTCTGATCTGGATTCAAGCTGTTTGTCACTCGTTATTATAGATCTACCTTATATATCAAAATGTCCCCTAAATGTTCATTTGAGATAAAAAAAAAAAAAAAAAACAATAAAAAAACAAAAAAAAACGCAGACGACAATTTTAGCAGACGATAGTGCAACAGGTAAAATGTTGCACACAAAGGTCTGGTTGGGGCAAACATCGTTGTAAGGAGGGGGTCGCATTTGGAGGGCCATTGTATATATAGGAACTAGTGGCATCGAGTGCACGCATGTATCCGTCTTATAAGGAGTAACATCAAGAACTGTGACAGGCCCAAAGGTTATACAAGTTTGAGTTGAGTCTGAGATCGTTCTCAAGCATATGATTGGTCAGTTTTGAGCTTTGGCTCAAATATGACCAATCAAATGCGTGAGAACTCAAACTCGTTATTACCCTGGTAAACATCACGTGCAGAGCACTGAGCCGATGAGCTGACAAGTTTTTCAAGGAAATGGGATGATGCATCAGTATATGTATGGCTTTAAGCGGACATAATTTTTTCTTAGAAACTATAACAAATGGTGGCCTGGTTGTAGGGACTTTTATTGTTTATAATAGTACAAATTTCTGCTCCTATTACAGGTATATATTGGTTGCGTCAATATGCTCGACTATATATGATTTATTCATATATGGTTTATATTTGTTCATCGAAGCTTGTGGACAAGCGTTGCTAAGTAACGACTACTGTTTGTTAATCAAAAACGTTAGATACTATTTTAGAATTAATTTCTTTCTTTTGTAACACATTCAACCAAGTGTTCATGTAAAGAGTACACTTGTCTTACGTTGACAGGGTAATCACAGATCAGAGGGCTTCCATAGGAGCCTTCTTATCATGGTGTTTCCTGTTTGTCAGTTTGAAATATATTTTAACCAACTATCCCATAGCCTGTTTCTAGTTTTGAAAACAGGTGACCAGCAGGTTGAACGTAAATCAGAATGTGCCTTAAAGGCACATTCTGCGTTACTGTCAGCCTGCTTTAAACTTAAATTTGTAGGAGTAAAGAAAATATTTCTGAAGCTGCATACTCATGACGGTATAAATTTGAACTATTTTCCTCACTTGAGGCACATTTTAAAGGCGTAAAAAGGCGTATTTATGGGGTAATGGGTTAAATACCTTTTGAGTTCTTCGGCATCGCATCTGCTTGGAACAGTTATCACACGTTCGACCACGGAGTTCAGAAGGTCAAGAAAACCAAGTTCATTAGAACTATTCTACCTTACATTTGAATTCACATAAGTAAAATGCCTATAATCTAGAATAAGCATGAGCAAACGACAGATATAGACCTATTATTATCATTAATTAGGCAGCTTATATCCTGAACCCTTTCACTTGCATGACGTCATCAATTTTGAACAGTTGTCGTCTGCTTTTAATTATCAAATTAAATATTTAGAAATGTTGAAATGAGAGTCAAATAGTTTGGATCCTGATCAAACGCCGCGTAACGCGGCGCCTGATCGGGATCCAACCTTTTTGCAAATAACTATTGTACTCGAGGCAAAGCAGTGAAGGGTTTGACCGTTATGATATCGATTGCTTGATTAATGACAACGATAATTAGTATTAGAATAATATATATAATGAAACTGTCGTTTTCTGTTGATCTACAAAGAACGAAACATATCAGTGCACTCGCACTAGTTCAATCAGTTTCCAACATGTATTTGTTTTGATTTGGAGAGCGATATTGCCAATTGAATCAAGCCACTTCATGTGTTAGTTTCCTTAAACTGTAATTGATACTATCGTAAAAGGCCCCTATTATATATGTATACAGTTAAACGACCACTAAATTATGTTAAGTATAAGGGTGTTTACGAAAGGTGACTGCTTGATGCAATGTGACAGTGAAACAGAAAGCTCCTTAAGGAGCTTTCTGTTTCACTGTCACCTTGCTTTAAGCTGTCATCTGTCTATCATTCAATCAATTAGCCTTCATTTTAACCCCTTCACTGCATTACACCTAGTACACTAGTAATTTGAAAACAGTTTGGATCCTGATCAGACGCCGCGTGACGCGGCGTCTGATCAGGATACAAACTGTTTTACACTCATTTCAATATTTCATAAGTCAAAATAACTAAATATTTAATTTTAGCAATAAAAGCAGGCGACAATTGTTTAAAATTGATGACGTCATGGCAGTGAAGGGGTTAATGGTCGCAATATATTTGTTTCTTTTCTATTTCTTATTATAGTGCTATAGATATAGCTCTATCCATTGCCGTTTCAGTAAATCATTTTCCATAAACTGTCTTACCCCAGATACAACAGTTCTCTGCAAACAGTTTGGCTGCTGACCAGACGCCGCATAACGCGGTGTATGACTAGGATCCAAACTGTTTGACACTAATTTCAATATTCTGTAAGTCAAAAGACCTAAACTTTAATTTGCACAATTGCCCATCGGAGCCCAACGTCCGTGACATTTTACACAAAACGACCTATATGCATGCTATCGTTGGGCAACTACGCGAACAAGCCTCGAAGGCAATGTGGGCAGGAAATTCAAAATGGTGACCATGCAAGTAAGTTCACGAGGCAACGTTGAACAGTACGGAGTTAATTTCTCTTCAATAAACAACCCTATTTAAGGGTTGTTTGCATTCCAAACGAACGTTGGGCTCCGATTCATTGCCTAATCTCACTGCTGGTGGGTGTCCACAGTAATGCAGAAAGCTCCATTGGTGGTTTTCCCCATGGCTGTCGTCCTGCGTTGGGTTATTGTATGTATTGAGGACGGAAAATTAGATATATTTACATTCACCCTGTAAAGTCTTTATGTAATCCTATTAAAAATATGCAGTTCATCTGCCGATGAACCTACACTTCCAAACTGGTTTTAGCCAGTTCGGATTTCCCCCGTGCTATTCGTGGACTTCTTCAAATAGACTACATCGGGCACTTAACACTAAGCTCCCATTGGTCGACGGTCATATGACACTAGCAGAGTGATACATACCCATATGTCGTTGCCATCGCGTTACTATGTGTGTAAATGGGTTAAGAAAACAACCGCGACCTGTATTTTTAGAATGTGCTTTGGCAATAGATATTCAAGTTGCACTGTTATTTGTTTGCCTTGTAAGTCTTTTCCATTCACAGAGAGAAAGTTTACTGGAAAAAATCCTGAATTTTTAATACAGTTACAGTACATGTAGTTGGGACTACTTTCTCACCATATTTAGAAACTTGAATGGCTATTACATCGACATTACATCTATCAAACCTCTTTGACCGGTATATGATAAATTCTTATACAGAAAAACAAATCTGGCCAATAAACACATTAAATTGACAAGACAGAAAATATAAATATAAGGAATAAACAACATCTCTTTGCCGCTCATGACGGTCTGACTACATTAGCTTCGGGGGGTAAATTTAACGTAAACGCCCTTCGGGCGTTTTACGAAATTTACCCCCTGCGAAGCTAATGTAGTCATACCGTCATGAACGTCAAAAATATGTTGTTTATTCCTTTAATGAACCGTGTCATGAGAGAACTTGGCTCATTGCATTGCGAATTGATTGTGTACATCAAGATCAGCGACCGCGTCAAAGACGCACCGTCTGGTCTTGATCTACACTGTTTGACGTGCACTCACATGCATCTAAAGCATTTCATGTAGCTGTATTGTATGCGGTATTTAGCAATGTAGACAAGATCAATTCCAGAGCCTGGGACGACAACGTTGCTTTGTCTGATCTAGATCGCCCCTTTGTTCTCTCTTTTTCTCTTTATTATATTATATACGGTATAAGATATTTTCTCACATAACTACCCTTGTTTTCTATAGCGAACAACGATGACGAATATCCTTATCTCCAACATGTGTAAGATCACTTTGATGACGTCACTATAACGTCACTATTTATAACGGTGTTTTGACGTCGCCGGTGTTCCAAAAAATGCACATTGCTTTAAAATAGCTTAAATCGTTGGTAATGTGAGAAAAAGAATCTGTCACCCGTCGATACTTACATGTAAGACAAGTTGATCTAAAACTCGTCTAAAATAGAAATGTTATTAAGCTCGCCAAGGCTCGCTTAATAACATTTCAATTCTAGACTCGTTTGAGATCAGCTTGTCATAAACATCGACTCATGACAGATCCTATATATCTCTATGTTAGGTTTAACTACAATGGGCTCTCTCGTGTGGCAAACTAAATAAATACGCACTGACTGACCACCTTTATCTGTTACTTTATTGTTTTCTGTTATTCAGATTCTTTTCATTAGATCTAGCATCTTTTGTTTACAAAGGAAGTTCGACCGTACAGTCAGTAGACTTCTATTTATAATAAAACTTGAAATATAAAAACAGGTCTATAAGGTACCTCACCTTTAAACATGAATCCTAAGATTCTCTGCATCGTTTGTGAGCATGCAATTTACACTAACCCCTTCACTGCCTTACCCCGAGCACAGCAGTTTATTGCAAACAGTTTGGATCCTGATCAGACGCCGCGTTAGGCGGCGTCTGATCAGGATCCAAACTGTTTGACACTCATTTCAATATTTCTTCAGTCAAAATAGCAAAAAATAAAATTGAGAAATAAAAGCAGACAACAATTGTTTAAAATTGATGACGTCACGGCAGTGCAGGGGCTAAATATAATACCGCGTGAACGCACATGCATTCCTAAAATAAGGCGCTAACCATCACGGGGGGGGGGGGGGGGGCAACTAGGTATTACAATGAAATGTTTCTCTACGACAACCTATATAGGTATTATAACAGATTAGTCAGTGTATACAGTGAGAAATGTTTGTCTACGACAACAAAGTTGCCTTCGTAGCAATACAAATCTGTTATAATACCCATATAGGTTGTCGTAGAGAAACATTTCATCGTATTACCTAGTTGGCCCCCCGTGACCATGCTTTCGGTGAGAAATAACATTCAAATCGCACCAGAAACAGGTGAGACCAATACGTTCTAAAATCCCGCCGAAGAATCAGTGTAATGACGTCATCTGTGCGCCAAATTTAATGTCCGCAAAGACGCTAAGACTACACTGACCTTAGAATGAATGGAAAAGTACCAATTCACATTAAAAAAAAAACAATATTATAAACATGAAGGGATTTAATGTATCAATGACGTTATAAACACGAATGTTAAATGATTCTGTTATCCATATACAAAGTGATTAACTACATAGGTGAGTAATATAATGAATGTCCCTTTCATGCTTTTCTTGTTTTTCACTTCAACGTAATTAGATAGCTTATACATTTAATACCATATTGGGTCATTAAAATCGTATTAGAAATGAGAAAATATATACAATAAAACCTCTCTATTACGTAACGACCACTTAAACAGCGCTGATTTCATTAAATAGAGGACCTGGTGACAGCTTAAAGCAATGTGAATGTAAAATAGATATATCCCAAAGAAGCTTTCTGTTTTACAATCATTTTTCATTAACCATTTGAACCCTACTCACGCATATGTGCGCCATTTGCAAACATTGTACCTGAAAAGGGTACACATGTCCTATGCAAACAGTGAAGATCCAGATCAGAGGGCTCCTAATGGAGCCCTCTGATCTGGGTTTTCACTATTTGTCATGCTGCAATGTATTGTCTAAACAACCGTAAATAGTTAAATGAATTAGACTTAATTGTGAACTGGAATTGTCCATGTCCATTTTAAGTTCCAGGGAGGAGATAGTTAAGCTGTTTCAAGCCTTAACACCTGCTAGTTAATACAGTTTAGTTATCGTAACAGAGTTTTTCATATATTGCCAAGAAACTAATAACATTTATCAGGCTGTATAACTGTCGTCTGCAAAATTTGTCATCTACAGTATTTCTTGATTTATTTGCATTTGGTTTCCGAAAATATAACAGAATGTCAAAAGTGTGTGTCAAGATAATACGCCGAGTTACACGACGGTTCATCTGGATCCAAAGTATCTGTACACATTCACCAATAGCGTGAAAATGGATACACAGATGACGCTTTTTGGACGTAAAACTCTTACAGGTGTGAAAATAGCGTGAAAATGGATACACAAATGGCGCGTTTGGACGCATAACTCTTACAAGTGTGAAAATAGCGTGAAAATGGATAAACAGATGACGCTTTTGGACGCACAACTCTTACAAGTGTGAAAATAGCGTGAAAATGGATAAACAGATGACGCTTTTGGACGCACAACTCTTAAAAGTGTGAAAATAACGTGAAAATGGATACACAGATGGCACTTTTGGACGCACAACTCTTACAAGTGTGAAAATAGCGTGAAAATGGATACACAGATGGCACTTTTGGACGCACAACTCTTATAAGTGTGAAAATAGCGTGAAAATGGATACACAGATGGCACTTTTGGACGCACAACTCTTACAAGTGTGAAAATAGCGTGAAAATGGATACACAGATGGCACTTTTGGACGCACAACTCTTACAAGTGTGAAAAGAGGGCCATACAATAAAACCTCTCTATAACGACAACTAAAACGAAGCCTAATTGATAGTAAAATGACATGTGACAGCTAAAAGAAAAGTGACAGTAAAACAGAAAGCTCCTTCAGGAGTTTTCTATTTTATTGTTTCCTTGCTTTAAGCAGTCACATGTATTTAGCATCCTATAATTAACATTATTTAGTGGTCGTAATAGAGAGGTTTTACTGTATAAATCGCACAACTCTTACCTAAGGTGTGAAAAGAACGCTTATATATACAGTGGAGAAAACGTTATTCTTTCCCAATAAACGCGTTTACGCTAAAACTATTATTTTCACTGCAAACAGGCGTCTGATCAGGCTCCAAACTGTTTGCCACCAAGATAAAGATGAATTATCAGAATTGTCCAAAAGTTGTACTTTTCTACGTTTTAGTGCTTTGCGTTTGCGTACGTTTGCGTTTAAACGGGACAGAATAACAGATTCTCCACTGTAAGCAGGAGAAAGTGGGGTAATTGAATACAGTGTCCCTCCCTACAAAAGACGCGGCGTCTGATCTGGATTCAGGCTGTTTGCGAATGTATGCCAATTTCCCTCCCTATAACAAGTCCCTCCGAACAACACACACACACTCTGGTTCTCCCATTAGGTGTTGATGTAGAGACGGGAGCACTGTATAGAAAAAGTACTGACAACTTTAAATCTGGTTGGCAGGTGAAAGTGGGGTAATTGAATAACAAGTATTTTCTGACACATACAGTGGAGAAAACGTTATTCTTTCCCAATAAACGCGTTTATGCTAAAACTATTAATATCTATTGCAAACAGTTTGGAGCCAGATCAGACGCCGGGTAACCCGGCGTCTGATCAGGCTCCAAACTGTTTGCCACCAAGATAAACATAAATTATCAGAATTGTCCAAAAGTTGTACTTTTCTACGTTACGTTAACCCTTATCATGATCATGCTAAGCGCGATCCGTGGCTTACATTTGCAAACAGTTTGGATCCAGATCAGACGCCGCGAAACGCGGCGTCTGATCTGGATCAAAACTGTTTATCACTTATATTCAACATTAAATACAGAAGAAAAAAAATTATTAAAAACTTATTTTGATTTATTTTCGCAGACGGTATATTTGCAGCAGACGACAATTCAGCATGCTCAGCTTTAACACTTCTCTTGTTTTTAACCCTTTTCTCGTCAAATTAATCGTAGAATGTTAACACCCTCACCGCCATTTTGTCATTTAGATCTACTCCAATATCGTAATCGGCAATTTCGTTTCAAAGTTAGAGATTAAAGGCAGTATATACTGGTCCTATGTAAGTACTGTAGATTCTGCTCAGAATGTTCATAAAGGAATCCTTTGATCAGATTCTGCATTGATAGTCATTTTGTAATACAGTGTTCCCTCCCTACAACGGCCCTCCCAACAACGACCCCTCCTTACAACGACCCGTACGGCTGTTCCCTAAACAAGACAAAATGTTTAACACTTTTACTGCTTCAATATCGTCTGCTTCAAATTGTCGTCTGCTGTTTTTTCTCAAAATTACATTTTGATGGAATAAATATAATGACTGCATGGTGACAAACAGCTTGAATCCAGATCAGACGCCGCGTTACAGAATCTAGATTCAAGCTGTTTGCATATGTAAGCCAATTTCCCTCCCTGTAACGACTACCTCTGAACAACGCACACAATCATTGTCTCCCATTGGGTGTCGTTGAAGAAAGGGAACGCTGTATTTCCGTTTCAAACAAATATCAAGATCGTAACTAATGATGTGACCAAGACCCTTCTCCTGCCGATCGTGTCTGATCTGGTATTTGTAAATAGTTTGGATCCATATAAGACGCCGCGTCATGCGTCGTCTAATCTGGATCAAAACTATTTGGCAGTATAGACATACTCTTTAAGTTTCTTTAAACTATTGGCAGTTAGAGAGTTAAAGGCTTTCGATATTGCTTTTGTTTTGCACTGGGTGGAAAACTTTTGTTAGATTTACTATCATTTAACCGGTATATAGTCCAAGAAGGGCTGTACTGTAATGGATAACGTCATGTATTTATACCCTTGCCGTCAGTGCGGACCAAGAGTCTATGAACATGTTGCTTCAATAACCCATTACCCCATAAATACGCCTTTTACGCCTTGATTTTATTCCTTCACTAAGGAAAATAGTCCAAATTTACGCAGTGATAAATATGATTAATACATGTAATAATGTGTCCTTTATTCTAGTAGCTGGTAGTTTGGGGCGGACCGAAAGTAAAGCTGAATGCACATTAAGGCGCTTTCTTCTTTACTTTCAACCTGCATTAAGTGGTTACCAATTTTCAAAATTGGAAAAAGACTATCGGGTAATGGGTTAAGGTCTATCTGGTTGGGATCTGCACTGCCGGTGTCTTGTTTGTTGGTTTGATTTTGTACCCATATTTATATGCTTAAACAGTTTGCGTTGATCCATGAGTAGCTTGAAAAACATCCACACTTTAATTTGCAATGCTGACTTATAATTATGAATTAAACTAAAATATTTTAGTTATTTGTACAACATACCATGGCTCTGGATGTGGGGTGTATTTCAACAAACTTAGCCTTTGTGCCATCACTGAGCACTTGGATTGGGCAGCTCATTATGGTGAGAGGCCCTGTCACGGAGTTTGGTGGGGGTTATTATTTATTTAGGCTGAGACCCATGCGAGTATTTTACTAATATCCCCTGATTGGAGCCTTGGTAACCATATAGATTGAAACTGATATTCTAATTACTTTTAACCTTTCCTCCTGAGATAACAGTAAAACTCACCTATATCAAAATGTGTTTAATACAGACTGGTGCTCAGTTTGTGGTGAGAGTAAAGCAAAAAGCTCCTTTAGGAATGTTCTGCTTTACTATCATCATGCTTTAAGCTACTACCCGTACACAAAGTATTAATACACACTCAATCTTGGCACTTATGTGATGGAGCAGGTAGCTCAAATGTATTTCTACGGAGGAAAGGGTCGAATATTGATAAAAAAAAAAATCACACAAATTGAAATGTATCTTTCATAGTACAATAGTACATGCATATAGTTGCGACCCAGATGAGAAGCCCCGTAACATGACATCTTATTATGATCGGAACTACCTGACTGTGCATTTTGTTTTGTTTTTCTTCTTTCGGACGTGTAATGGGATCTACTTCATGAACGACCCAAGCCCAAGATACCCGTTCCGTTATCAATGCACATAAATGCATTCATAACTCATGTAAATAGTTACCCTTATTATCTGTTGTTACTTGTACTAGTAACGTTTTGCATTCATTTCCTCTCATACATTTCCTTAAGTTTCCTTTTTTCTTCTACTCTGTTCTCTTGCTTTTCTGACAATCTGTGTTTAGTTAAGTCTACAGGTGCCCCCATGATATACATTAGCCATGAAGCGGTCCAGATGGATATCCCACGACTAAAGGTAGTACTACTGCCGCATAGGTCACGACTTAAATGCTTGGAGGATATCCATAGGATTGTTTCATGGCAGATGTTTTAGAATGTGTAAAAGTTTGCATGTGCATCATGACGTTTTAGATTTTTTTAGATACTGTATCTGGTTTTTGGCAAATTTACAATTCTACCTACATAAAGGAATATGCATGTTAAAAGACATGTTTTGTAATATTACTTTTAGCTTAGTTGTAATGCTGTTACTCTTTGAAGCAGGAGATGTTGAGAAAAACCCTGGTCCTGACTTATCTGATAAATCATCAATTTTATCAGTAATACACTGCAATATAAGAAGTATCCGAAACAAAATTGATTTGATCAAAGACCACTTTCTTGATTTTAATATTCTTTGTTTCACAGAAACTCATTTAGATACCTCAATAACGAAGGAACAATTGTTTCTATCTGATTCTTTTGATGAGCCATACAGGAGAGACAGAACTAACCATGGAGGTGGAATTCTTGTCTACTTGAACAAGGACTTAGTGCATTCAAGGGTTGCTGATCTCGAGGTTTTCTGTAACGAGTCAATATGGGTAGAGGCTATTTAAAAAAACGAGCGTTATTTATTTGGAATTTTTTATAGTCCCAAAACTGCAGATAATGTATTTTTTAATAATTTAGATTTAAATCTAGAGGCAGCTTTTGAAATTTCAAAAAATGTTATTCTGCTAGGAGATTTAAATGAGGACTTACTTAATACATCCTATCACAACCTAAAGGATGTTATGCTGCTTAACTCTTTACATAATGTTATTAATGTTCCAACACGTCAAAATGCTATCCTTGACCCTATAATTACACCAATTGACACAGTGCTTTCAGACGCAGGAATTGTTCAAATACCCAGTGAAATCAGTGAACATAGTGCTACATATATACATTTACCATTTTCATACCAAATCCAACGTTGTTTTGAAAGAACTGTGTGGCTTTATAATAAAGCAAATTATGATTTATTAAATCAAAAATTAACTAATTTTAACTGGGATGTATTACTCAATGGATCGATTCATGAGGCCTGTGATGTCTTTACTGAAACTTTTATGTTATTTATTAGTCATTGTATTCCCTCTAAAGAAGTATGTGTCCGCCCTGATCTGATGACCAGCCATGGTATGATTCTGAAATAAGGAAAATGTCTAGAAAAAGAGATAGGATGAAAAAAACTGCAAGATCTTCTGGTAAAAAATCAGACTGGTTAAAACACAAACAATTAAGAAATAAAGTTAATAACTTAAAGAAACATGCAAAGGAGAAATTTTATAATACCTTAGAAACAAGTTTGGCCGAACTTCAATGTAATGATAAAAGGGGATTCTGGAAAATTATAAGACATTTTGTTAAAAATAATTCATCTTCAGCTTGCTTCCCCCCGATTCATGAAACTTTACCCAATGGACAGGAAATTTGGTATACAACAAATGAAGAAAAGGCAGAATGTTTGAATACGTATTTCACATCAATATCAAATGTTGATGAAAGTAATATAAATCTCCCATTATTTGAAGAAAAAACGATTAATAGACTATCAGTTTTTAATATTAGCCAAAAAGAAATAGAAGAGATTATTTTGAATTTAAATGTAAACAAAGCTAGTGGACCTGACAACATTAGTCACAAAATGTTAAAAAATTGTGCTAAAGCCATTTCAGTTCCACTAGCTGTGTTATTTAATAGATCCATACAAGAAGGACTTTTTCCAGATTCTTGGAAAATTGCCCAAGTAACGCCAATTTTTAAAAAAGGGGACAAATCAATACCCTCTAATTATAGGCCTGTATCATTGTTAAGCTGTTGCGGTAAACTTTTAGAAAGATTAGTCTTTAAACACATGTACAACTTCCTTTTAGACATAACTTACATGTATTATACAAATACCAGTCTGGTTTTTTACCAAACCACTCAACTACTTACCAACTTATTGATATATATCACCATATCTGTCAAAGCTTTGAGCATAATCAATATTCTTGTATGGTTTTTTGTGATATTTCAAAAGCCTTTGACAGAGTATGGCTTCAATATCGTCTGCTTCAAATTGTCGTCTGCTGTTTTTTCTCAAAATTACATTTTGATGGAATAAATATAATTACTGCATGGTGACAAACCGCTTGAATCCAGATCAGACGCCGCGTTACAGAATCTAGATTCAAGCTGTTTGCATATGTAAGCCAATTTCCCTCCCTGTAACGACTACCTCTGAACAACGCACACAATCTTTGTCTCCCATTGGGTGTCGTTGAAGAAAGGGAACGCTGTATTTCCGTTTCAAACAAATATCAAGACCGTAACTAATGATGTGACCAAGACCCTTATCCTGCCGATCGTGTCTGATCTGGTATTTGTTAATAGTTTGGATCCATATAAGACGCCGCGTCATGCGTCGTCTAATCTGGATCAAAACTATTTGGCAGTATAGACATACTCTTTAAGTTTCTTTAAACTATTGGCAGTTAGAGAGTTAAAGGCTTTCGATATTGCTTTTGTTTTGCACTGGGTGGAAAACTTTTGTTAGATTTACTATCATTTAACCGGTATATAGTCCAAGAAGGGCTGTACTGTAATGGATAACGTCATGTATTTATACCCTTGCCGTCAGTGCGGACCAAGAGTCTATAAACATGTTGCTTCAATAACCCATTACCCCATAAATACGCCTTTTACGCCTTGATTTTATTCCTTCACTAAGGAAAATAGTCCAAATTTACGCAGTGATAAATATGATTAATACATGTAATAATGTGTCCTTTATTCTAGTAGCTGGTAGTTTGGGGCGGACCGAAAGTAAAGCTGAATGCACCTTAAGGCGCTTTCTTCTTTACTTTCAACCTGCATTAAGTGGTTACCAATTTTCAAAATTGGAAAAAGACTATCGGGTAATGGGTTAAGGTCTATCTGGTTGGGATCTGCACTGCCGGGGTCTTGTTTGTTGGTTTGATTTTGTACCCATATTTATATGCTTAAACAGTTTGCGTTGATCCATGAGTAGCTTGAAAAACATCCACACTTTAATTTGCAATGCTGACTTATAATTATGAATTAAACTAAAATATTTTAGTTATTTGTACAACATACCATGGTTCTGGATGTGGGGTGTATTTCAACAAACTTAGCCTTTGTGCCATCACTGAGCACTTGGATTGGGCAGCTCATTATGGTGAGAGGCCCTGTCACGGAGTTTGGTGGGGGTTATTATTTATTTAGGCTGAGATCCATGCGAGTATTTTACTAATATCCCCTGATTGGAGCCTTGGTAACCATATAGATTGAAAATGATATTCTAATTACTTTTAACCTTTCCTCCTGAGGTAACAGTAAAACTCACCTATATCAAAATGTGTTTAATACAGACTGGTGCTCAGTTTGTGGTGAGAGTAAAGCAAAAAGCTCCTTTAGGAATGTTCTGCTTTACTATCATCATGCTTTAAGCTACTACCCGTTTTTTACCAAACCACTCAACTACTTACCAACTTATTGATATATATCACCATATCTGTCAAAGCTTTAAGCATAATCAATATTCTTGTATGGTTTTTTGTGATATTTCAAAAGCCTTTGACAGAGTATGGCACAAGGGTCTACTCTTCAAACTTAAACAAAATGGTATAAACTTAAACTTAATACATTGGATTTCTAGTTATTTAAATAACAGACACCAAAAAGTAGTAATTCAGTCAGCTGAATCTAACCTCAAGCCCGTCAATGCGGGTGTTCCTCAAGGTTCAGTTTTAGGGCCGTTACTCTTTCTCATTTATGTGAATGACATTAACCGATTCATTACTTAGCTTAACAAGGTTGTATGCTGATGATAGCTCACTTTACTATTCTGCAAGTAATATAAATGATATCGAAGGTATTATCAACCATGATCTAAGTTGCATTTCAGTTTGGGCAAAACAATGGTTGGTTATTAACTTTAATCCAAACAAAACAGAGGCCATTCTATTCACTTTAAAAAGGCAATCTCCTTTACCCAGACTTGTCTTTGATAATACTGAAATAAATTTTGTTGACCACCATAAACACTTAGGGATGACACTCAGCAAAAATGGCCAATGGACTAACCATATAGATAACATCATTGAGTCAGCTTCTAAAGTTATCAATATCATGCGCAAAGTAAAATTTACTCTTTCAAGATCTGCACTAAACCAAATATACTTATCGTATGTAAGACCAATTTTTTAATATTCTTCAATTGTATGGGATGGATGTCCTGATTTACACACTAACACTATAGAAAAAGTGCAGAATGAAGCTGCGCGTATTGTCACAGGACTAACGAGATCATTTTCCCTTGAAAAGCTATACGATGAATGTGGATGGGAGCCTTTGTTCAAGAGACGAGAAAATCAAAAACTGTTTTTCATGTATAAGGTCTCACATGACACTGTTCCACAGTACATAAGTGATATAATTCCCCCATTAGTGGGTGAAAGGTCAAACTATCCATTAAGAAACCGATGAAATTTTGAAATGTTACCCAATAGAACTTCTATTTTTCAAAACTCATGTATTCCATCATCTGTAATGCTCTGGAACTCTCTGGACTCCGATCTCAGACATGTCCCTACCTTCTCTTCTTTTAAAAGTAATATAGTCTCTAGAACAAAGCCAGGGAGAGTTCCAGAGTACTACCTAGTTGGAAATAGACACCTTACGGTACTTCATGCAAGACTTAGGAACAATTGTAGTAATTTGAATGAACACCTTTTTATAAACCACTTGAAAATTGACCCGTACTGTTCGTGTGATCTAACTTTCGAACAAAATTGTCTGATTTTCACAGCTGTCCAAACTTTTATAAAAGAAACAAAACGTTTTTAGATCTTGACATTTTCTCCTTTTTCCTTGTTATTTTACCCCCTATACATGTCCTAGTACGGCTATAGCAAGAGTCAAAGTATAAGCTTGTACCATTATATATTTATCTTTTGCCAAACTCAATCAGTTAAACATCTCTATTACGAACAGTAAATTATTTTATTATTAATTTGTGTATGAGGCGGCTGGCTGCTTAGAGCGGGATGAAGGTATGACAGAGGACTCTTTTAGGAGCTTTCTGTTTTGCTTTCTCCTTTTTATGGACTGTAGTCTGTCTCTTTCACAATTTCTTATACAATCAATATTCGTTCTCTTTTAGTGGTCGTAATAGAGAGGTTGCACTGTATGCAAGGGAATACACCGGGGATGCAATTCTTGTTGTTTGCTGTTTGTATAAATTGATCTGTTTTGCAGTTGAACCTGTATTTGGCGGCTACCAATATGTTTTTTGGCCAGTGCTTCTTTGGTGCAAGAATGATAATAATGTGGAGAACCCCTGCATGGGGCTTTCTACATTGGATCTGTCGTGCATTGGGGGACCACTGGTCACCAACTATCAACAACTTTCTAAATCTGGTAGCTTCTTAATACGGGTTTAACTGTTTTTCACAGTCAATTATTTGATGGCGGATTACACTGTGTAATTTTGTACTTGCATAATTATAAGTATCCACATTATGGTTATGGAGGCACCTGTACTCACACTCATACTCTCTCCTTTGTTCGACTGCTCTCTCTCTCTCTCTCTCTCTCTCTCTCTCTCTCACTATATCTCTCTCTTTCTCTCACTTCCTCTCTTTCTCTCTCTCTCTCTCTCTCTCTCTCTCTCTCTCTGGCTCACTAATGCCCGCTCTCTAAAAGAATTTGTACTTGTTAAACTGTAGGGGAAGGGCCGTCTCTCAGTTGGTAGAACTTGTGGCCCAACCCCATTTCATGTATATAATTGAAATAAAATATGTTTAAACTAAAAAGTTTCTTTAATTAAAATAAATGTGTAAATTCGAATTGTATATTGGCAGGCGAAATTTCAAAGTAGACGATATTACGACAGGAAACCGGTTAATTGGAAAACTCGCTCTACGTCAGCAATAATATAGTAGATCTATTAGCCCTTTGTCTACTGATCGCGCCTTCAATGTTTTTGTAAACAATTTGGATCCAGATCAGACGACGCGCTTGATCCGAACTGTTTGGCACTCGTCTTTATGTTTATTTCTCTTAAATATATATAAGTCTACTAAATTTAACACATTTTGTGAACGACAATTTCAAAACAGACGATAAGGGTTAAAAGGGGCATACAATAAACAGAGTGTATGAGTAAAATGAGTAACGAAGCATCGACAGCAGTGGTAGCAAACGATGCATGGCTGCCACAAGTTGACATAAAAAATCCAAAGATTTCCAAATTTGTATTTTTCAAGTGCGATTTTTCGAATCGTACCTTTCCCCATCGCCTGTTTCTAGTTCTATTGACACGTGGCTGCTTAAAGCAGGCTGAAAGTAAAAGCAGAATGCGCCTTAAGGCGCATTCTGCTTTACTTTCAGCCTGCTTTAAGCAACCATGTACACGAAAAAAATCCGAAGATTTCGGAAAAATCCGGCGAAATGACAGCCCTGACGATGTAATAATAATATTCTGTGTGTTAAAAGTAGCAAATGCTTGAGAGCATCACAGACTAGATCTAGATACCATTTACATTAAAACTTCATTAGTAACATTTAGATTCAGGCTCCAAACTGCTTGAAAAGTCGCCTTTTGGTGCCGTTTCAGTGAAAGAGTGAATGTCATGATAAATCGACTAATCGAAAAGTGTCCATAAATGCGACCGACTAAGATATCGACGATATTTCGAATATCATCGAATCGTACAAATAGGACAGATATTCGTTCTTACAATAAAGCACTCTAGTTTTGTGTATGGACTTTTCTTAAATAATATATTGCAATCGGGGTTTATATTTGCTCAATATCATATCAACTGCTTTTCTATGTCAACTTATGAACATTGTGATAAGATGATAATCGACCATTCAAATCTGCTGATCAATCACGATAAACGACAGATAACGATATAATGTGCGACCAATGGAAATTGACAGTGAAAATCGGCGCGTCCTAATACTGAGAATAACTTCAACGCATGACCTAGTTTTAAATGTATAGCGCTTCCTCTCTGCAACGACACCCAATGGGAGACAACAATTGTGTGCATTGTTCGGAGGGAGTCGTTTGAGGGAGGAAAATTACATTTGCAAACAGCTTGAATCCAGATCAGACGCCGCGTGACGCGGCGTCTGATCTGGATCCAATATGTTTGTCACTCGTGATTAAGCTTTATTCTGTCAAAATGTCCAGTATGTAACTTTGAGAAAAACAATAGACGACAAGTTTAAGCAGACGATATTACAGCAGTAAAAGCGTTAGATAACATAGTCCTGTTTAGGAAACTGTGGCAAGGGTCGTTATAAGGCGGGAGTCGTTGTTCGGAGAGCCGTTGGAGAGACACAGTACTGTATAAGAAAGTATAAAATCGGCCACTGATATACTGTACAAGAAGGCTTCCTCGACGTTATGGTCCGAAGGAACAGCTGGCTGATTGTTGAGTGTCCCCCACCACACTTTCTAGGATGAACTGTGGTCCCTGAAATTATATGTAAATACTCACATATGATCAACTGATACTTGTTGTAGAATTGAGCCGTGGTAAGGAAGTTATTATTTCCAAATAAACGCGTTTATGCTTAACCAATATTCAATTGCAAACAGTTTGACGCCTGATAACCCGGCGTCTGATCAGGCTCCAAACTGTTTGCTACTCAGATTATAAAAATGTTCAATATATTTCTAGAAATGGTCATTTTCTACAGAAAAGAACATTGTTTCTACGTTTTGTTTAATTTAAACGGGAAGTAATAACGTCTTCCCAACTGTAGTGTCATCTACAATCCGTGTGATCAGAACAGAACAGAACATATTTTTGTTTGACATGTAAGTAGTACTACATCATATGTACAACATGAAACAATTTTTAATAGTAAACAGTAAATCTGTAATATATAGCAAACAGTATTGTCATATCATTATTTTTGTAAAGATTTAACGATTGAAACGATCAAAATAGTTGATAATTCAATGTGTTAAGAGGCATGAGTTAAGTTAATACGAAAAGAGAGATTAACCCTTTACTCCATAGAAACGCATAGATCTATTTACACATTTAATTTATTCATACCCTGAAGAAAATAGTTCCAATATAAGCAACCATGAATATATATCATTAGAAATGTTTTCAATATTCTAGCAGATGGTAGCTTAAAGCAGACTGAAAGTAAAGCAGAATGCGGATGCGCCATAAGGCGAATCCTGCTTTACTTGTGACCTGCTTTATGCAGTTACCTGCCTTCAACTTGAAACAGGTATGGAGTAAAGGGTTAACTAAGGTAGCATAACCAGTAGTTTGTAACATTTCTAAAACTTCTAACATACTGATGCATATACGAGTAAAGTACTATATCTAATTAAATATATTTCTGTCTCAAGATATGAGCATTCAAAACTAAAATGGTATTTACAGGTATTCATCTTCAAATTCACTTAAAAAACGGAAGCCGGGGTCAAATATTCAATATATCCGATTCCTTTCAATATCTATAAATAAAAAAAATTTGGTCTAAAATAATGACCAGGGGCCCGTTTTACTAAACAACTTACGCAAATTTTTTGCGTAAGTCAAAATTTTTAATTTTAATATATATTTTTTATTATCACTTGCTACAAACAGCAAATAGCCAGATCAGAGGACGCGCTTTTAGCGCGTCCTCTGATCTGTCTATTTGCTGTTTGCAAACGTTTATGATCAAAAATAAGAATTAAACGATTTTGACGTACGCAAAAATTTTGCGTAAGTAGTTTAGTAAAACGGGCACCTGGTCATGAGCATTTCAAGGAAAGCAGTCAAACCCCCGTTTCATATGATATCGATTTTTCTTTCGAGTAGCGCACACAATAATTATGTCGTTTTAACTGTGCAGTGATTTGACGTCTATCTACACTTTCGCCTTTAATACTGATTCAAACATCACATCAATTGATTTGAATTTATTTTATTGTCTATAATATAATCTAGTTTTGTTGTATCGGTTTTTAAACAATTTTTCACTATTTTGAATTAAACAATCAGCGTAATATAATTATGCAAGTCATTTTTATCACAACGTCTCTGCATGGCATGAGTATTTTAAAATTGTCAAATGTTCTCTTTTAAAACAAAAAACAATATGGTTCCAACATGGATGTAAAATTGTACAGATTAATTGGAATTGAAATAATAAACAGCGCAAATAAATGATTGACAAGGATGATCTGACGACGTGTTGTATAAATTAAAATATGTAGCGTTTCGTAACCGTCATTGGTGTCAATGGTGTCATTTGCACTGACCAGCATGCTGAAAAACAAGAACGGTGTCACAATAAGTGACAAATGCCCCCGAGATGTTTTATCACTGAAATGCATGAATTTGGTTATACAATAAAATCATACAGCTTTTTTTCTAGATAGTAAACCAGAGTTATGTCCAATGTTGAATTATCTAAATGAGCTTGACCATTGCCTGGTATGGCAACTCTGTTATTAGCTTGTGAAGTCTCTATCACACGTAGTGCAAGAGTTATGACCAATGTACAATTAACCAGAGTTGACCTCTAAATGACCTTGACCTTTGTTTGACATTACCCGAGGTGAACCGAGTTCAAGCGCTTCTTGAGTTGAATACACTTTCAAAATATAAAGCCTCTATAAGCTTCTGGAGGTGAGCACATATACCAAATATAAAGTCTCTATTCTATGTTGTTCAAAAGTCATGGCCAAGGTTAAAGTTGTGGACAGACAAACAAACAGACAAAGTCGTGCGGGGGGGGGGGGGGGGGGGGGCATAAAATAATGAGACTAAATAGACTCAATTTGTACGTGCAACATGTATAGCATATGTGTTGATTCTGGAACAATTGATATGCATATAGGTAAGAAGTACAACAGTTGCATGCATTGTTTAGACTATAATTTAACAGTGCAAAAAGCTGTCGTGCGTAATCACAAAGACCAATATCATGTTTGAACGGGTTTTAGGGTTCTTCATTAAAATACTCATGACTTTAAAACAAATGCATATTTTATTTTTATATGCAATTTGGCCGAAATATGCCAAAATGATGTATCTACACAACTGCATATTTATATTCTATAGTATCTGTTTACTTGAGAAAAAATATCCCTTTGAACTAGGGTTCCGGTGGTTTTGGGGACACTCTGTAGTGCGCAGACAATGCTGTTTTCTATAAACTTGCATAAAGAAAGTGTGCAGACAATATTGTTTTTACAACTATAGTCTCATAAGGTAGTTCGCACGTGAGCTTAATTTTCATGAAAGGTATTACGAAAATTTGCTTCAAGAATTATATTAGTCTAAGAAACAATGTGTGGCAATTTAGGCAAACTATATCGAGTGGTTTGTCTTTAAGATCTCTTTTTGTAACAAAAACCAGGAATTTTTATGAGAAAATATTTCTTAAAATTAAATAAAGCTTATGAATATAAGTCTCGTGCAATAAGTTGTTCACAACACTCATTGCAAGGAAATAAAAACTTGCAGTTAAGATTTGTTGTTATTACAGATGTTCTTTTAAATAGTGGGAAAGTGACGCTAAGATACCGTTCACTCCCTTAAAATGAAATTCTGTCATTAAAATGCATTATTATTTATTCATAGACTTGCATACAATGTTAATAATATTGTTTAAACATTAAAAATGGGCAATATCGATCTTGAAAATGTTGAAAACAGACACAAAAGAATTGATAAGCTTCAATATGTGGCTTAATAGTTCAAGTAAATCTTAAATTCCGATTTTATTGACTTGAAAATCGTTAAACAAAACCGTAATTGGACATACATATAATTTGACAGTGTATAGCGAACACTGATTCTAGCCAATGAAGACTAAACATAACATGTCCCTTGATCACTGCGTTATGGACTGACAAGTCAATAAAATTGCCCAATGGAATTGCTAGTCAATCACTTTACCGACTGAGCTATCGAGGAATACACTGAAGCTTATCAACATTTTCTTTATCTAAATTTTCTAGTAGAAGTACGTGCAGAAAAAGGTTTATGTCGTCGAGACGCAATTCCGCTCGCCCACAAGAAAACTCTGACATGCGAGGGGCCTTAAATCAAATGACAATATGTCTAGATAGGCTTTTTATACTTACATTGAGCGTTTCAGCAAAGCTGGTTACGAAATTGCTGTTTACTTGCAGAAGAGAATACATCCGTGTAGATATCTGTATCGTCCCGGGCGACGTCGTTTCCAGCAACTTTCCCGCATCAGCCAACGCCTGTCCGAAAACAACATACTGTGGTACACTTCTACCCAAAACACCACCCACTACCGGTCCACTAGACATGGCTATAGCAACGGTAAGTTTACAGTCCATGCCGCCTAGGTGGTCTCTACTAAATCCCCCAACAAATTCTTGAACGCGTAATGCACATTTTGACATTGTGGCTACGTTCTTCTTTTCCGCCTTCGGTGCACCTGCCACATACAGATCATAGGGCACAAACCTACATATTTTGGACACTTCTTCGGTGCAGAGAACATTGTCAACACCAGTGTAAAATTTATTGAGCGTATTGATGATGCCTTGGCATGTTGTTCTGGAGAGAAGTTCCGATAAGTTGGTGACCACGAAGGCCATGGCTGTGGCGGATGTATAGTTCTTGGCTTCCACAGCGTTCCCCGTGGCGATGTCGTTAACTAAGGGTTTGGGTATAAAGTGTGTCATCTGGGTCTCCAACATGGATTTACTTTTCTCCAGCTGTCGGCAAGAGTCTGTCAATAACAAAAGGTTTCATTTATTCACTCTTTCACTATCATATCTTATCGTCTGCTTTAACCCCCTAGCTCCCAAAATATCGTCTGCATTGGGAGTGTCGTCTGCAAAACTTTTAAACTCAGTTTTAGGGCTGTTTTGACTAACGAAATGTCGATACCAGTATCAAACAGTTTGGATCCTGATCAGACGCCGCGTTACGCGGCGTCTGATCAGGATCGAAACTGTTTGCAAAGGCGCCTTTTGGCAATGAAAGAGTTAAACTTCCTCGTTTACGACCACTAATAGTACGATTTATTGATTGCTTGAAAGACAGGTGACAGTTTAAGTCAAGGTGAAGTAAAACATAAAGCTCCTAAAGGTTTTAAACAGACATCTGTCTTAAACATGTAATACTTAACATAGTTCAGCATTATTCTTTTCTCATAAAACATTGAAGCTAAAATCGTGTCTGATCGGAGTCCAAACGCGTAACGCTGCGCCTGATCTGGGCTCAAACTGTCGACTTTAGTTGCCTCTGCCGGTGAACGAGTTAATATTTCATCTCGTGCATTTTGTCTATTCAGACATTGGACAAATATTTTTAATATATGCCTTCGTATGATATCGAGCGTTTCCGCGTGTATTTGCACAGTAAAATACAAGAGTCTGTATCAGCCACCTTGTATCAGCCACTTTGTATTTTACTCTGACGTCGCTTTCGGTTTAACGTGACGTCATTTACGTACATGTGCAAGTGCCGCGTTATTCATTGTGGCAAACAAAATTTCTTGTTCTGCTTCAAATAACTAATGAATTTTGGATATAAAATGATTTAAACAACTATTTAGTTGTTTCTGATGTGTATTCAAGGCATATAATAAACACATTACCAGTTGGCAGTGCGCTACAGAGTGTTGCATTTAGCTCTCGGCGTTTTTGGCGGAAACAACCGATCAGACTCGCGCCAAGGCGCTCGTCAGATCGGCTGTTTCCGCCAAAAACGTCTCACTCTGCATCGCACTGTCAACTGGTAATGTGTATGTACGAGCGATAAAAACCAGTAAACAATTTGCTTGCAACTGTTTGCAAAATTGCCTTTTGGCGCCATTGGCCGTGAAAGAGTTAAAACGTTAACCCCTGAAACTTCAAATTGTGACTTCCGGTTTCGAATTAAATGCAGTCGACCGTTCGTCTGTTTAAGGCTGTTACAGTGGAGAATCTGTTATTCTATCCCGTTTAAACGCAAACGTACGCAAACGCAAAGCACTAAAACGTAGAAAAGAACAACTTTTGGACAATTCTGATAATTCTTGTTTATCTTGGTGGCAAACAGTTTGGAGCCTGATCAGACGCCGGGTTACCCGGCGTCTGATCCGGCTCCAAACTGTTTGTATTGTAAATAATAGTTTTAGCGTAAACGCGTTTATTGGGAAAGAATAACAGATTCTCCACTGTATGTTTTACAATACACTAAAACGAAGGCAAATTAATTTTATAAAAGACAGCTTAACACAAGTTGTCGTCTGTTTTGATATTGTTGTCTCCAATATTATTTCAAAATTAGATTTAAGCAGTATGATTGACGAAATTTCATTTCGAAATGAGTGTCAAACAGTTTTGATCCAACGCGGCGTCTGATCAGGATCCTTACTGTTTAGTTTAGTTTAAACATATTTTATTTCATTATATATATAACATTTGTAAATAATACATGTTTATACATTAGGATGGGAACGAAAGCAAAAGCTTATTTGGTTCTTCTCTTAGGCATAGCAGAAATCATATCACGACAAATATATGGTAATTAAAGCAGTGCATTGCACATGAATAGGATATCGGTAATAATCGTGACACTATGCTTTTAACATTACAAAAGGTATTACGGAAAAAATGTTAAATTTATCTGTGAATGTTGAAATAATATTGAAATGATGGCAAAGGCGCATTTACGAGTAAAATAATTAAACGTTAATGTTCGTTTGCAACATTTGTCTTCTTCTATTGTCAATTAGTAAGGCATTTCTATACTTCTTGTCCGAAATAGGCTCAGAGTGTCAATTGCTAAACTATTATAATTATTAGGGTCGAATTTAACCCTTTATCCCATAACCTGTTTCTAGTCTTGAAAATAGGTGACTATTTAAAGCAGGTTGAAAGTAAAGCAGAATGCGCCATAAGGCGCATTCTGCTTTCCTTTCAGTCTGCTTTAAGTTACCACCTACTAGAATTAAGAAAATACTCCTTCTGATACATATTCATGACAGTATAGATTGAAATTATTTTCTTCCGCGAAGGATTAAACGAAATGCGCTAAAAGGCGCTTCTATGAGGTAAAGGATTAAACCCTTTACCACATAGCCTAATTCTAGTTTTGACGACTGGTGACCACTTAAAGGCGGTTGAAAAAAGCAGAATGCGTCACAAGGCGCATTCTACTTTACTTTCAGCCTGCTTTCAGTTGATAGTAGATAGAAAATAAAAATGTTTGGAACATGTTTATGACTATAAATTGGAACTACAGTGAAAACTCTCTATAACGACCACTATGTTATGTTAACTATTAGAGTGTTTACGACAGGTGACCGCTTAAAGCAAGGTGACAGAGAAACAGAAAGCTCCTTTAGGAGCTTTCTGTTTCACTTTCACCTTGCTTTAAGCTGCCACCTCTCTATTATACGATCATTTAGCCTTCGTTTTAGTGGTCGTTATAGCGAGGTTTCACTGTATTTTCTTCAGCGGAGGAATAAATTAAATGCGTTAATAGGCGAATCTATGGATGGGAAAGGGTTAAATAGAGGATAACTGTTTTTTTCAGTGTAAGAAGGAAATTTAATCCATTGAGTGAACATCAGACGTTATATTTTCACGAGTGGCGAAGCCACGAGTGAAAATATAACAGTCTGATGTTCACGAAATGGATTAAATTCGATCTTACACTGAAAAAACACAGTTATTCTATTTATTTATGCTTTTAAGCCACTTTTAAACGAAATTGTTGAAAAATTGAAAGCGAACGTACATTATTTATCCCGTGTTGAGCCCCACGTTTTATGTCGAACACATGTGCGTGACAGTTGGCGGTATAATGACGTCATCCGAATGACTTCGTTGCTCCCGAGTTTGGATTCGTGCTCTTCCGGTGAGTAGTTCGCGACAAATCGGACTGCCGGAATTTAACGATAAGACACGATTGACTACGATTCTTGGGGAGCCCTACGGGGAAAATTCATAATAAAAGCGATTGGTGATAATCCACTGCAGTGGATTACCAAGTGATCATCCACTGCTATATCGTGGTAATCCACCGAAAAGCATAAATAAAGGGCAATAACCACGTCTTCTTCACTGCATACCTGCAATGCCTTCCTCCAGCTTGAGAGCGTATTGCTGCATGGAGTCGATCATAGTATCCAACAGTGACGTATGAGCAGGATACTCTGCCTTTAGCAACTGTTCAATCGCCTGGAACGTCGGTCTTCTACTTGGATCAATGCACCAACAGTTTTCCATCAACACTTTAATAGTTTGTGGCGTGTTTGGATAAAATTTCGGCCGCAGACAGCAATTCAAAACGGCACCCACTACTTCACTGGGAGACAAGTCTATTTCATGATAGAGTTCCTGTCTTGAAAATATCTCCTGCACAACCATCGCAAAGCTGTAAATGTCTGAACTGTAAGTTTGAGAACGATTGAATTTGATTGACTCAGGGGACATCCAATATGCAGATTTATCATTTAAGGATTCCTCGGTACTTTGAAAGTCTAGCGGTTGAATTTTGTTGCCTTTTTTATTATTTTCTTGACTTTCTAAATGTGTTTCAATCCAGGCAGTTATCTGAATATTCCAGGACGGACCTATGACAATGTTTGAGGCGCGAAGGTTACCGTGGACAATACCCTTTTTATGGAGGTATTTCATTCCGCTCACTACACTCCTCACCACGGCAATGCTTCCACCTTCCTGTATCGTCACCTGGGAGTGCTGAAGAAAGTCGTCAAGTGTCGTTCTTATATCTCCAACATGAACAGCATACAGCTCAGAGCGAACATTTGCCAAACCGAGGAATCGCATAATATTTGAATGATGTGTAGAATTTTTAATGTGTATAAGCATTTTCTTTTCTTTGAATGTAAGTCTCGGATTGAATCGTACAAATGGTGACAGTGTCAAGACTTGATCGTCGTACAAACCTGTAAGGAGTTTCTTAGGATCTGAATCGTGACGATTACTAAAAGTCCCAACCGATGCATTTCCATACAGTTGTTTTGTGGCATTACCTTTCTTGGAACACAAGTTGTTAATATTCTCAGCTGAAATATACCAACTGTTATTGAGAACGTCTCTATGAATAACCATTTGCTGTCGTACAAAGAGTAAACCCATGACCAAAACCACAACCACGCACGTGCCTATTGTCAGATATAACGGCAGTTTCCACCCGTCGTCTTCCGGTTCAATACTCTCCTGTTCCATCTGGTCCCTCATTAATCTCCACAGATTCTCACCGTTGCACGTCATGTTTTGTAATACGTTGGTTATCATTGCCTTAATAGTTGTTTTATCCAGTGGTGTGAAGCTGAAGTAAAGGGCATCCTCCCTCGCCTGTGTTGAATGATAAAACCAGTTAATGTATCGGATAAGTTCGACCATCGAGCTGCACTCCGTGGTTGTTCGAATGTTTACAATGAAGTATGTATACGCTACCAACGGATATGACATCTCTCCAGGCATGTTCATCAACGAAAAGTTACCTTGGGCGTTATATATAGCACTCTGTAGCGTGTTTGTGTCATTAGCGTCCACTAGGAATCCTTCTCTGTTCTTGAGTGAAGCATAGAGTGTTTTATATGCCTTTGTACCTGCTATGGACATATAACCCACCGAGTACCGTAACGATAGAACCAATTCGTTCATACCGCTGTTGGTATGGCCAAAGAAATTTACAACACTGTTGTTCCATTGTAAAGGGTTGCCGTCGGCATCATGACCAACAGAAAATATACCGTACGTATCCCTCCATTCTTTACTATAAGTAGACAGACCAGTAGTAAAGGCGTTAGTTGTACCTGACTTGTCTGCGCGGCATATAACGATGATGTTTTTGTCTGGGAGTGTGATATCGGGGTTCAGCGACTCTATGATTCGGTCGTTCCAGTGGGTTATGGTACCGTTATATATTCCTGTTACAACTTCAAGACTCAGGATCAGTCTGTCGGTTCCAGGCAGATTGTACCCGATTGCTATGGCCCTAGAAAACCAAAACATGATTTACTGTAAAAACCCGAGAGCATACAGCGGGCTAAAATACTTTCTGTCTCTTTGTCTCTCTGACTCTCTCTCTCTCTCTCTTTCCCTCTCTCTCTCTCTCTCTATGTCTGTCTGTCTGTCTGTCGGTCTGTTTGTCTGTCTCTCTCTTTCTATCTGTCTCTGTCTGTCTATGTGTGTATGTATTTATCTCTCTCTCTCTCTCTCTCTCTGTGGCTCTGTCTTTGTATCTCTGTTTCTATCGCTCTGTCTCTCTGTCTGTCTCTCTGTCTCATGTGTCTCTGTCTCTCTCTGTTTCTATGTATCTCTCTCTCTGTCTCTCTACCTGTCTCTATCTCTCCCTCTCTCTGTCTCTCTCTGTCACTGTCTGTCTCTGTCTCTCTGTCTGTATGTCTGTCTGTCTCTATCTGCCTCCCTCTCTCTCTATGTCTGTTTGTCTCTCTCTTTCTGTCTCTGTTTCTCTCTCTGTGTCTGTCTCTCTGTTTCTTGTCTGTCTCTCTTTCTCTCTCTCTCTCTCTCTCTCATTCTCTCTCTCTCCTTCCCTCTCTCTCTCTCCGTTTTTTTTCTGGTACTCTTTCTCATACTTTTGCAGAATGCAAAGGACAGTTATATGTACAATAATTAATACTCTGTCTCGTTCAGCTTACCCAACTAAAGTTGGAATCATGTTAAGATTCGGGTGTTGCTGTTTCTCGTCATCGGTAAGTTCCGTATCGGACCCTGCATAATGAACAAATGGCCCGACCTCGCCCTTTATTCGGGCCTTTCCGCCCCCACTGCCGATACTCTCGTAATGCATGTCCAGATTGATGTGATCGGAACGACTTCGTCTGCAACAACAAATTTAAGGTCATCTCAAACTTTAAAGAGACTGAACACCAAATGGTGTACATTGTATTTGCAAAAATTTAAAAAAAATCGAAACTATACTCAATTAAAAGAAAATGTGTGGTATTATCGTGCCTTTAAAATGTGTCCTTGAGAGTGAAAGGGTTAAAACAACCCATGGATCAGCTGTTTGGTCGCCGCTTGATACAAAACAAGATTCCATATTTTGTTGGGGTTTTTCCCATCTTTTCAATGTTTGCTTATTATCTTACAGTGGAGAATCTGTTATTCTTTCCCGTTTAAACGCAAACGAAACGCAAACGCATTGTACTAAAATGCAGAAGATAACTTTTTCCCAATTATGAAAGTTGATTTTAACATTGATGACAAACAGTTTGGAGCCTGATCAGACGCCGGGTTACCCGGCGTCTGATCTGGTTCCAAACTGTTTGCAGAGGAAATCATGGTTTTAGCGTAAACGCGTTTATTGGGAAAGAATAACGTTTTCTCCACTGTAACCTATTCTTCATTTATTGTATATGCACATCAATTCGATGAAAAAAGACACATGTACTTCTACTACCTTTGGCATTGGGTAATACTTACTGATAGAGTATGTTCCAGTTGTCATAAACTTGCTCAGGAAATGAAGCTCCGGCTCCACGAACAACAATCGTGGATTGTACTGGTCGATTGGACAAAGTCACACAGCATACCAGAAACACCCATAACCCATGGGTCACAGGTCCGCCAATTATGTCATAGGTGCTGCGGAAAACATCTGAAATGGATGGACGGATGAGTTGGGCTTTAAGGCAATGTGACACTGAATTTGTCATAAAGCGCCAATGAATGATGAGGGATAATGAGATGTTATGATGATGATTTCAGGAAGATGATTTTGGCTAATATTATTCGTTGCGAAGTAGAGGATGGGATCAAAACCGCAGTCCTGCTTTCCTTTTAGATTTTGAAGAGGAGATAATCCCTGTTTTTAATCCATTCCCCCATATATACGACCTTTTACACCTTTAATTTATTCCTCCACTAAAGAAAATAGTTCCAAATTATACAGTCATAAATATATAACATAAGAAATAGTTTCTATATCCTAGCAGATGCTATCTTAAAGCAGGCTGAAAGTAAAGCAGAATGTGCCTTAAGGCACATTATGCTTTACTTTCAACCTGCTTTAAGTGGTCACCTATCTTCACGCTAGAAATAGGCTATGGGGTAATTGGTTTAATAAACAAATACACCATGGCGATCAATTAAGCCCCAGAACCGCGGCAATATAATTATGAAGGTATCTGGGGACATCTGAAATGATATGACAATTTATCACCTTTACACGCTATCGGCGAATTTGTAATAACTAGTACCAACAGTTTGGATTCAGATTAGATGCCGAGTAGCGCTGTGTCCAATCTACAGGGTGTTAAGAAAGTTCGTTCCTATTTTTGATTACCTTAATTCCATCCCCAAACATTTCCGATCGACGTAATTTTTTCACAGTGTGGTACTATCATTTTTATACACTGAGTACTATCATAGTCAAATACTTAAAAAAGAACTTAAACCTGCACTCATGAAATCTGCTACTGACGGTAAAATAAGCAGTAGGAAATTTGTCCCAGATTCCAATCGAGCGGTTTTTCAACAAGATGGTGCCCCACCACACACAACCACCAGCACACAGCAATGGTGTCGAGACAATCTAGAGAAATTATTCGACAAAGAAGAATGGCCAGCCAGGGACCTCGCCAGATTTAAATGTTATAGAAATATCTGGAGTACTCTAGACACCGAGGCATACAATGACCCATCCCCTAGAACAATGAAAGCCCTATGACGTCGTCTACGTCACGCCTGGGACAGTTTGTCTCCAGATCACCTCACTTCATTATATGCCTAAGCGTCTTAAAAAAATGTTAAAAGGCAAGGGAGGACCCTCTGGGCATTGAGTAAAAGGTTTCAGTCGTATCCGTCTTGTAGTTTTCTTTTTAGACATGTGTGCAAAAATAGGAACGAACTTTCTTAACACCCTGTAGACTTAATTTTAACCCGTTAATGCCTATATCGATCACAAAAGCATACATTAGCAAACAGTGTAGACCTTGATGCAGCACTAATGAGACGCCGCGTTACGCGGCGTGTCATCGGGGTCTGCATCATTTGCTAGTTCATACGAAGTGGTGTGCTTTATGGATAATTATTCGTGCACGTCTCTATATAAACAAAAAGGAGCGTATCAGTGTTTAATTTTTCAATAAAACACTCACGCGCTATAACGTTCTAAAGTGACGTCATATGTCTTCGAAAAAGCGTAGCCAAGAAATGTAGCGCCGTTGCATCGGTGCAAAATATGGTTAACCTGGTTAAATTGAAGTGTTAGAATCGATATACATGTAATATATTTATACCAGTGTTTTATCTTGCAATCGAACACGGGTAGTAATTGAGATGTTGGTAAATAAACCACTCGGCCTAAAGGCCTCGTGATTAAATTACTACGAATCTCAACTCCTACCAGTGTTCGATTGCACGATAAAACACTAGTATGAATTTATTATTTCTTAATTCTTACACACTTCGCACACGCCCCTATATAAACAAAGAAGGGGCGTATCTGTGTTTGAATTCTCAATAAAACACGCACGCGCTGTAACGTCTTAACGTGACGTCATATGGCTTCGAAAATGCGCACGCCAAGAAATGTAGCTCCGTTGCTTTGGTGCAAATTTGGTTAAATTGATGTGTTAGAATCGAAATAATAAATCAATACCAGTGTTTTATCGTGCAATAACATATGGGCAGTCGTTGGTATGCTGGTAATTAAATCACTCGGCATTCGGCCTCGTGATTTAATTATTACGCCTGTTTTATTTCCACGATAAAACACTGGTATGAATTTATTATTCTTAAACATGCCATTATATCACCCTTATATACCGATAATAAGTTCTTGCATCAGGTATATAGGGAGAGTTCATTGCAATAGTCGTGCATAAATGACTTAACTATTTTACATTATGTGGACAGTTTTTATCACAAAACATGTGATATAGTCAATATGCTCCAGACAAGTTTAAAAGCCAAAGTCAAGGTCACAGCGACGTGGCAATGAAATGCGACACTCTGCCTGCCCAAGATGTATAGGCCGATTTATTCAACTGGCAGGGCAGAGCTATAAGCTTGGCAAAGATAAACTAATTTACTTTTGTTTTTAGGGGTGCTAGGTGTAGTTTTGTATATATCATTGTTGACCGATACTTTCAACATGCAGAAACACAATTTATGCGTGCATCAATATCCATGTGAAAAGGTATGTACAGTGCTCCCGCTCTACAAACACCCTCAACGGGAGACAAAGATTGCGTGTTTTGTTCGGATGGAGTTGTTATATGGCAAACAGCTTGAATCCAGTTCAGACGCCGCGTAACGCGGCGTCTGATCTGGATTCAAGATGTTTCTTTTTCTTCATTACATTCCTTCTGTCAAAATGTCCAATTATATATAATGATGAGGAAAACGGCAGACGACAACGGTAAATTCCTATGATAAAAGAGCGTGATGTCGCCCCCAAAGTTGAAATGCAATGATCCGCATCGAAACTCCGCACTGACAGGTCAGTAAAATCGGTCTATACTAACACGTCAATTGAAGTTGGAATCCATTACGGAAAGAGTGCAAGATATATGTTCCGGGCAAGAGGTACACAAACACGCTGGTGGATGGACAGACAGACATTTCAACGCATAGTTCAATCAGTATGCTTCTAAAGCGGTTCAATTCTAAGACAAAAACAATTCTTAAATTAAGTGTAAACTCAACTTATGTGCATGCTATCATATACACATACAAAATAAAAATTCCCATTTGAATTCCACCAAACGTCGTATTTGACTTTATTTTTAACACACCTGCAACAAGTGTATTATAATGACATTAGATCATATATATCACATGAAAAATTTGTATTTTGATGTGTTTTTGATGTGTATAATCCATATTTAACGCATAAAGGCAGTGTATTGTAATGTATATAAAATGATATCTAACACATAAAGATATTGAAATGAAGTATATATAAGTACAGGCGTAACGCATACTACATTGTATTGTAAAGTAGAACCTCTCGATTACGGCCACTAAAATGTGTCAAATATTAGTCGTTTAACCCTTTCCCTCATAGAAGCGCCTTTTAGCACATTTAATTTATTCCTCCACTGAAATAAAATAGTTCCATTCAATACGGTCATGAATATGTACTTAATAAATATTTTCTATATTCTAGCAGGTGGTAGCTTAAAGCAGGCTGAAAGTAAAGCAGAATGCACCTTAGGGTGCATTCTGCTTTACTTTCAGCCTGCTTTAAGTGGTCACTTGTCTTCAAACTAGAAATAGGCTATTGGGTAAAGGGTTAAGACAGGTGACTGCTTAAAGTAATGTGAAAGTGAAACAGAAAGCTCCTACAGGAGCTTTCTGTTTCACTTTCACATTACTTAAAGCAGTCACCTGTATTTTATACAGACAATTAGCCTGCTTTTTAGTGGTCGTAATAGAGAGGTTCTACTGTATATTTATAAGTAATGTTTGAATATGTTTTTTACATGTATCATAAGGTGCACTAATTTATGTTCAACGCTTTAAAATATTGTATTTGACTGTTTATATATGTAATAATGTTTAACACATAAATAATGTAATGTAATGTATACATGTATTCATGTTTAATGCGTCATAACAATGTAATTGTTTTGTAATGTACAAATATACACCAGTTGATATTTAACATATGAATATATTGAATTACAATGTATATAAATGCATGTTTAACGCATAAAAACATTGCATTTTATAATGTATATATAATGTAACATGATTTTGAATGCATAAACATGTTGAATTTAAATATGTATACATGCTTGTTAAACAAATAAAGCTGATACATTATATAATGTCTATATAATAATATCTTTAACGCATTAAGAATTTGGACTAAAATGTTTAAAAATGCATGTTTAATGCATGAGGAGCTTGAACCGACAGAAATATATCTTCAACTAACCTTTGTTTAAATCCGCATTAAACGTCCGCTTCATTTTATATTTATATTCACTAGTGCCTTTGAAACAAGTGATAATTTATGATATAATATGAGAGTTACATAGTCTCATATTCGTTTGACTCTATTGGCTGTACTACATCCTGGCTGTGATGTGCCTGTGTGAGAATATATCCACAGTGGCGTATTGGGAATATGCCACGGTCACTCTGATCGAATTGACAGCTGTCATCTAATATACAGTCGAGAAAACGTCATTCTTTCTCGTTTTTCTCGTTTCTCAATAAAAAGTAGAAAATTACAACTTGTTGGCAATTCTAACTATTAGATTTAATCAGAATGGCAAACAGTTTGGAGCCTGATCAGACGCCGGGTTACCCGGCGTCTGATCTGGCTCCAAACTGTTTGCAATGGAAATAATAGTTTTAGCGTAAACGCGTTTAATGGGAAAGAATATAATCAACCTCAGGCCTGACAATCGCGAATTCATAGACATTTGCAAACTGTTTGTATTCAGATCAGACGCCGCGTAAAGTTGCGTCTGATCTGAATCCAAACTGTTTGACATTCGTTTATAGTATGCTCATTTTAAGAATGCGTTACGTTCAATGTTTGGAAAAGGGAAATAGACGATATATCTAAAGCTGACGATTGTTCTGGAAGAGAAAAGTTAATAAACACCATTCAGTTAATGATCCTTTCACAGCCGTAATCTGAATGCATTGTTACTTTCGCAAGCTGATATAATCCTGACCAGACGCCTAGAGTTACTCGACATTTGAATAGGATCTAAATTAATTGATACACTTTTAGATGATTTCAGTCAAATGACCTTGACTATACAGTGTTCCGTCTCTACAACGACGCCCAATGGGAGACACAGATTGTCTGTGTGTTGTTCGGAGGGAGTCGCTATGGGGAGGGAGCATTAAGACTTGTCTTACATTTGCAAACAGCTTGAATCCAGATCAGACGCCGCGTAACGCAGCGTCTGAACTGGATTCAAGTTGTTTGTCACTCAAAACAAGATTTATTCCATCAAAATGTCCACTTGTGTGTAACTTTGAGAAAAACTGCAGACAGCAGAATATATTTCAGCAGTGAAAGCGTTAGATATAATTGTTCTGTGTAGGGAACTGCGACAATAGTCGTTGTTAGGAGGGAGTCGTTGATGGGAAGGCCGTTGTAGGGAGGGAACACTGTACTATAAAAGCATGGTATATAATTTCAAGAAGACGGTACTATCACTACTATGTGTTTAATAAGCCAGTCAATGCCTTTCTGATGAGGGCAGTGAATGACTTAATAAACACCTAGTTATCACACTGAATTAGCGAATGATTTTGAACCTTTGGTAAAAATCAATGTGGCATATTATATTGAACATATTTAGAATTTCATAAACACCCTTTCCATGGCTTATTGACAATTATTTGGTATGATATTATTATAATCTGCTTCAAATCTGTTTAAAACAAATATGTTGGGGCTTATTAGAATAACCCACGACGAGCCATACGTGTTTATACCTTGTCATATCATTTTATATGTTCACTTGTAGATGTTTAATTTGACGTGAACCTAGTATATAACAAGTACAACGCTTTGTTGAGCCGAATTATTCACACTACGAATTCTTCACACCGTAATTAGAGGTGTGAAGAATTCGTACCCTTTCGTACGAATTCTTCCACTCGTGTGACCAATGTGTGAAGATTTCGTACGAATATGTCACACAATGGCAGTGTGAGATTTTCGTACCCCCTTTTTGAACGACCTGTTGGTACCTACGGATTCTTCACACATCACCTTTCGTTTAACATTTCTTTATGAAACAAATTCTAACAGCTTAGGCAAATCACTTTCCATAGCGCAAAAGATGGTGTATTGCGTCGTTTTGTGGGATGACACTAGAGTACTAGGGAAAACAGGCGACCCTTTCACGTACTGTCATGACCCGGGATCGAACTCGGGATGCATTGTTAAGAAGCGGGTGCGCTAAAACTGTGTTATCCACTTTTACATGCAGTGTTTACGATTTGATAAAAAATGCTCTTTAACAGCCGACCTAAATCCGAAGAATTATCTGTGGATAAGTACAGCCTTTTTTATCCAATGATCAAACTTAAGTCCCGTTGAGTTTATGCTTAGTTCCCGGCTTCCTTTGAGGCATAATAGGCAGACAACCGACATGTTGCTTGCCGAATGTTGGTAGATTGTTGGTATTCTTAACGGGATGGGGAGAGATGGGACCCATGACCGTGGTCCAGTGCTCATAGTGACTATAACTTACACTCAATTGACTCCTTACTGCTGTTGATTCGAATCCCAATCTGAACATTTGGGCTTTTTCATTTGGAGGAGCCTTCAAGCTGGCTATCGGAAATTCGGTGCTTTTACCCAGATGCAATTGTTTACCTGATACAGTTTATGACGTGCATCCTGTTTCTTGTCCCATATGCAATTAGCTTTATGTCGAGATATGACTGAAATACTGTTAACATAGTATGAACTCAGAATTCTGGGCCTCGGTTTGATTTTAAAGTGGAGTTAAAAGCTAGTTTCAACGACGGTCATAGAAACGACATCGCCTTAAAATCGGTCGATTCCGGGCACCTTACACGTCGATCGGACCCGAGAAAGCTTTTGACCAAATATACAAACGTATACAAGCGTGTCAGAAGTCGGACAAGGCCGTCTCCATCCGGCGTTTGTCTATCATATACCGGCCGTTGTAATGACGAAAAGTGACCCTACCACTCAGAATTGTGACCCCGGGATATTTTTCGACTCAGAAAATTAACCTCCCGGGTCATTTTACATGTATTATGCCAAAGCAAGTCCCAAGGACAGTTTTCTACGTCAAAAATTGTCCTCATGTGTCACTCTTTAGAATGGGGGGGGGGGGCACATTTCGTCTTTACACCGGCACCCGACTGGCAACCGGAAAACAACGGTTTCCTTTCGGTTTCCCACAGTATTGCACGTTTTTACTGAATGCCCATGATCTGGACTTACACGATAAGGCAATCGGTAGTATGGTTCCATGTAAGAAAGTGAGCAATCAGTGCGTCTTTGTTAACCTCATTCATATATTGTACCCACGATAACCAATATCGGGCGATGATGGTCGCCCGTCTTAAAACCGTTGCCCGTCCGGTATTTAAGGACTATCGCGGCAGTTTGTTCGAATTTTCAAAAATACTTAAATATTTCCTATACAACATCTGCAACAGATACCAAAGTTAGCGCTGTTGCTACTTATTGAATGACAGAGTATCGCGTAACACATTCATCTGTTGTGTATACATGTGTAAATGTTCAGATCTGCAATCAGCCTCAAACAAGAGGGCCATGATGGTCGGAGTCGCTCTTCTTGCAGCCCATGGTTACTGTAATGGCGACATTAAAATTGGGCAAGTTTTCACTAAGCTCTCATATCTAAACTTATCCCACCTACTCATGGCCTTATTGTTCAAGCTAGAATACTAGAACCCAATCATGTACAAGTGTATGTAGATGGTCAAAACTGTATCATTTGTGTAACCCCAAAGACCTCCCTATGTTAACGCTATTTAAGGGCTTTAGTTTATTGGACAGAGATAATCACCTCTGTTATGAACTTAAAGAAAAACATGTTGGTGGTTTTGATCTCATGCGCTGCTTGTAAGCATATGAGCTTAGCCTAATTCATCTTCCTGAAACCATCCCTCATCTCATCATTAAAGCCGCATTGTGCTTTTGAGAAACCTGCATAAAACGGTTGTTTGGGGTCCCATTTGAACTACGTGGGACGTGATTATTTCACAAAAACCGGTTTTATCTAAGCAATTCTCTTTTTAAATTTTATTTATAATATTTTTGTGCTAGCACCAATTAAAAAGCCTCCCTTGTGAATGGAAAGAAGGACAACTCTGTAAATACAGGGCTCCAGATAACGGAAGTATTTCGAAAACTTAAATCTTTATTTCTGCTTTTAAACCCAATGGTGTCATACTCATTAAACGTGTCTCGAATAGACGGTTTAATCAGTAGTAACACCATAGCATTCGGTGCTGAAATGAGTGAGAAAATGTTGGATTGGTTCAGATTACTCTCGCTTACATGTTTAGCTGGAACATCTGGATAACACTTATTCTGCTGCACAGACGTCTGCTTCGACATTGTCGTCTGCAAAATGTGTTCAGTTTAGATTTATGAATTGTTTTAATTAAACAAACCTTAAGACGAGTGTCAAATAGTTTGGATCCAGATGAGACGCCACGTTACGCGGCGTCTTTTTAGATTCATATAGTTTGTAAACTCCGTAAAGTAGGCACAGGGTTAAACACTATGAGATTCAATAACAACGTGTACATATCTTTCACTGTGGGTAAACGGTCAAATAAACTATAGAGAGAATGTATACCTTGAGCTTGCTGAAAATGACTGTTTCAGCCTTGTCCGCTCTCTAACTCAAACATGTCTTTTTGGATCTTCACCAAACTTGCTACAAATGTTTATTAGTATAGAATCTAGGTCAGGTTCAATAACTAGCAAAATCGCATAAGGCATGTCTGAGTTATTGCTGAAAAATGCTGAAACAGTCATTTTTTAATACATAAAGGACAAAAAATCAGATATGCCACATGCGATTTTTGTAATAATCAAACTAAACCTAAATTTTATATACTTAAACATTTTCAGCAAGTTTAATGAATATCCGATAAAAACTGTATGTGTAAGAGTGCAAAAAGTGACTGAAACCGTCATTTTTCATTAATAAACAGGCAATAACTTAGATATACCTTATGCGCTTTTAGTAGTAATCATACTAAACCTTGATATTATATCAATAAATATTTTCAGCAAATTTGGTGAAGATCCAATAAAACGTATTTGTGTTAGAGAGCAAACCTTGCTGAAAACAGTCATTGTTTAATATATAAAGGGCAAAAACTTAGGTATGCCACATGCGATTTTAGTAATAATCAAACTAGACCTGAATTTTATATGAATAAATATTTTCAGCATGTTTGGTGAATATCCGATAAAAACTGTTTGTTTTAGAGTGCAAAAATGACTGAAACAGTCATTTTTTATAAATTAACAGGCAATAACTCAAAAACACCTTATGCGATTTTAGTAGTAATCAAACTAAACCTTGATTTTATATCAATGAACATTTTCAGCAAGTTTGTGGAAGATCGGATAAAAGATATTCGAGTTAGAGAGCGGACAAAAAAGTGTGATAGTCTAACTGACTGATGGATCGACCGTCGAAGGTAATTGCGGTTGCACACGGTGATGTTGACTCCGGCTGTATCACGTGATACTAAGCCGTGTGGTAAGGTTTATGGCAGACGCTCTTTTTTCGGTTTGTTATGATTTTAAATCGCCCTTTTTGGTGATTTAGGTCCGTTTTCATCATTTCATAGATCAGTTTGGCCCATTAGAATGTTCAAACATTATTATTAACCGTTATTGTATTTCAGACATTATGAAAAGGTCTGAAAACACAATGGGACTTTAATCAGCGCTAGATGACTCATTCTTGGTCACAATGCTGTAACACACTTTCTTGCATAACCTTTATTTGATAAAATCTAAAGGGGAACCATACATGGAACAATCCTATGAAGTTTTTTTCATGAAATTGGCCCAGTTGTTTCCAAGGAGGTCTTTAAAGAACAATTCGCGAACACAACGACGACGGACAACGGAAATAGGGTTATCACAATAGATCACATTGGCACTTCGTGCCAGGTGAGCTAAATGCCAACAAGTTACATGTGTATGTCCATACAACACTTCGGGTGTGTTCTTTAATACTCAAATCAGCAGAATCTCTCGGAAAATAGTAGAAAGGGGAATACCTCTCACGGTGTTTATACAATAATTATGAACTGTGTTTGCAATACACGTCTACTCATTAAACTCTTTAAATGAAATTTCACCTTTAAAACTTCAGTAAAAAACAAAACCATGACAGTCGGACGATCGGACAGACAGTCTACGGTAAGTTGACCGACCCCGACGTGTCATCATTGCCTTCAGCTGGTGACACAGAAACCGGTCCATACATTTATAAAGTTCTTAGAATGCATCGTACAGACGGACCGAATAATATCCGATACGACGGAATCGAGTAAATTATATGGTCACCAAAGTGCTATTACTACCATGCTATTTTTCAATTTTATGTGTCTATAATTAATTATATCGTGTGCCGAAAATGTGACATTTGTACCCCATGTGACCTTGACCTTTTACCTTATGACCCAATTTAAACAGGCAGTCTAGTACATATGTTTTGTCATTATGTGAAATATAAGACATCTATCAAGTAAAGCAAACCTAATATGTCCCCCTATCCATCTGGTGGCTAAAAGCTTTTTGGAAAGTGTGACGTTTTCGTATGCACAAATTTTTTACATTCGTTTTTAAAAAAAATCGACATGTGAAGAATTCGTATCTACTGTCAGGGGGGGCTGAGAGTAAGTACGAATTATTCACAAATGTGTGACATATTCGTATGAAATTCCTACGAATTCCTCACAGGTGTGAAGAATTCGTAGTGTGAATAATTCGGCTCAACAACGCTTCCTCTCTACAACGACACCAAATGAGAGACGAAAATAGTGTGCATTGTTCGGAAGGAGTCGTTATAGGGAGGGAAATAGGCTTACATTTGCAAACAGCTTGAATCCAGATCAGAAGCAGCGTAACGCGGCGTCTGATCTGGATTCACTCCTCATTAAGTTTTTTTCTATCAAATTGTCCATTATGTCACTTCATGAGCTATGGCCACTCCCCGCTCACAATACAGTAAAACCTCTCTATTACGACCACTAAATTACGATTATAATAATCTGTTTGTACAGGTTACTGCTTAAAGTAATGTGACAGTAAAACAGAAAGCTCCATTAGCAGCTTTCTGTTTTAGTGCCACCTTGCTTTAAGGTGTCACATGCGTTTTCTAATACCATCAATTGACATACGTTTTAGTGGTCGTGATAGAGAGGGTTTACTGTACAGACAGACACACTTTTTGATCTTTTTATTTATAAACGTTGGAAAACATAATTAACCCATTCACCTCTAAAACTTTTAATAGAACAATCCAACTAATTCTAGTCCGTTTGTTGTTTACTATTTAGGGTTCTTTCTGCCGTTTCAAAATGACAATTAGTGCAGACCATGCTCTTCTTTTACGGGCCATCTGATCTGGGTCTTAATTGTTTGTTTAGGACAAGTGTACTATTTACAGGTACACTGTTTGTTAAATGACCATTATACTTGTCGCTAGTGTTCAATGTGCTAAAAGCCTGTTGCTGGTTTAGAAAAAAAAAACTGTTCCAATATGTTTTCTTCGATTTATAAAGCTCTATAGATAAATGAACTTTGCATATACAGTATTCCCTCCCTATAACGATCCTCCCAACAACAACTTCATCCTTACAACGACTCTAACCGCTGTTCACTTAGCAGAATTATGATGTCTAACGCTTTAACTGCCGCAATATCGTCTGCTTTAAAATGTCGTCTGCTGTTTTTTCTCAAAGTTAAATATAAGTGGAAATTTTGATAGAGTAGATATAATGTCGAGAAACAAATAGCTTGAATCCAGAACAGACGCCGCGTGACGCAGCGTCTGATCTGGATTCAAGCTATTTGCAAATGTAAGCCGAGTCTTAATTGTCCCTCCCTTTGAACAACACACACAAGCTGTGTCGCCCATTGTCTGTTGTTGTAAAGAGGGAGCACTGTACATAACTCTACACTTATGTGCCATGTTAATGTCCTCAAAGCAATTTGTTATGTGACAAAATCTAAAGTTGTGTACTTTCATCACTATTTCTTCCGAACGTGAACTCGAAAGTACATGCAAATCATAGATTAGATTCATTAATACTTACTTCATAAGAACATGATGCCCCAACGAACAGTTTCCTTACACGTGTTGTTGCCTAGCAACACCAACAAAGGATTAAATAGACCAGTAATACCTGTAGTAAAATGGTTGCAAAGGTAAAAAAAAGTTGGATTTTTAAGGTTTCCATGTACATATATAGCAATTATATACACGCCTATGTCTCAGTGTGAAATCGTCTAAACACTTTTTGGGAAATACACTGTACTACAAAGCAAAATTTGAAAATATTGTTGGACTTCTTCAGTTTGTGGGTATTTCTAGTTTTGTTGCCTTGTTACATGTAACAAGACGTAGTTATGAGCAAGAGCGGTTGAAATTCTGTATTAGCAAAAGTAATTGTTAGCTATACATACAAATGTATAAACTTTTAAACAGGGCCTATTCCCAACCCTAAGAATATTTTATTCTGAATCTATTACAGTGATTCCCGCATTTTTGAGTACAGTGAAACCTCTCCAAACCGGAACCCCTAAAAACCGGAATTCTCTCTAAACCAGACAAAAGCTTCGGTCCCTTCTTTATTTTTACACATAACACCATAAATACGCCTTTTTACGTCATTGATTTTTTCCTACACTGAAGAAAATAGTTTATACATTCTAGCAGATGATAGCTTAAAGCAGGTTGAAAGTAAAGCAGAATGCGCCTTATGGCGCATTCTGCTTTACTTTAAACCTGCTCTAAGCGGTCAGCTATCTTCCATAGAAACAAGCTATTCGGGTATGGGTTAAAACCCCTCTATACCGTAAACACCTCTAAACCGGACATTTTTGTTGTCCCCACATATGTCCGGTTTAGAGGGGTTCCTATGTATTCAAATTGCCTACGCTGAAGGGCATTTTCCACTCCAATGTCTCATCTTTTGCAAAATTATAATCTTTCGGATGGTAATAATGGTATTTATCCTACCTCCTACAAGTTTCTAGCTATCCGATTGGTGAATTGGCGTCACGTGAAAGCCGTGTATTTTCCATCCACTGCTTTCAGCAACTTAATATTGTTCTTTGTGGCACGTAAACACTCTTTTTCTGTTTTAAATATCTAAAAAAAAATTATATAAAATGATTTAAACAACTATTTAGTTGTTTCTGGAGTGTATTCAAGGCATATAATAAACACATCACCAGTTGGCAGTGCGCTACAGAGTGTTGCATTTAGCTCTCGACGTTTTCGGCGGAAACAACCGATCAGACTCGCGCCAAGGCGCTCGTCAGATCGGCTATTTCCGCCAAAAACGTCTCGAGCGAAATACACCACTCTGTATCGCACTGTCAACTGGTAATGTGTATAATATTGAATCTATATATACAATCAGTTTATTTCTTAACATTGTGTTATTGTTATTTCAGTTTTTAGTTACCATGACAGCCATTTCGATAGTCAGGTACGCAATTTAGACCACCTTTTGCCTGTTGCTAGGCAACAACGGGAACCATTGAGAAAATTATTTTGATTAATGTATGTACAGAGATTGATCTACTTTATCAAACAAAAAATGTTAAGCTGTGAAAAATGTAATCATTATTTTGTGCATAAAATGTGTGGGTGGGGACATTAATTTGGCACCTGGCAGTAGATCAGAAAACAATATTTCAATTAGATATTGCAAATGGAACAGCCGATCGGATGTCGCGCGTCCAGTGATTTTCACGGAATTTAAAGACTGTGCACTGGGAATGTCTGTCTAAATATATAGTAGAAACAACAAACCAGACATTAATTGACGTTGTTATCGTGTTATTTTAATCACCAATCCAACATTAATAAGAGTAAATAATGTGTGGTGTCAATAATGATGGCACAACCATGCGTTTTTGTAACTAAGGGTCTACACCCATGTCACACAATTAATATCGCATGTGTCCCCCGTTTGTATCAATGCAAGCACGACATCTTCGTCGCCTGTACCTAACCAATGTTGCGAAAAATTGTTACGGAATTTCGTTTCTTATTTTGACTAAACACTCAGCCTGCTGCTCCAATGTCAATGGCTGATTCAGTAGACGTCACAAACGACGCTTCATTCTCGTCACCAGCTTGCTCAATTAGCAAGAGATTGGATGAACCTGTGGTCAGCTGCGGGAAATACCAAATAGTACAAGACCTCGATGTATTTATTCTGTGACGACGCGAGCAACATGTGCGCAAGCGTTGTTATGCTGTAAGACAATATGCGGATTTGACGTCAGAACATGGCGTACAGCATGACGTCACAGACGGATTCAAAAATGGCATAATATGTTCAGCACTGTCATCGGGCTGATTAGATGAAGTCCTGGATGATTTCGAGCGGTAAAGCTTGCAGCCTGGAAACGGTTAAGCGCATAATGCGCTTTTAAAACCGTTTCCAGCCTGCAAGCTTTACCGCTCGAATGCCATGCGTAACGCGAATGTGCGTATCTTGTTGACGTTACGTTACTTGCGGTCTCCCTGGTCGCGGACTCTAACGAGTGTTGCCATTTTGTCGATAACGTCTCCATAATGACGAAATTGTGTTACGATGAGCACTGCATCGGTATTTGACATCATTGTTCTGCATTCCAGCCTCTAACATGCTGTTGCACGTAAACGTGAGTTTTTGGACAACCGTGGCATCGCCGTCATGGTTGATAAAACACACCTTACTTGATTTTCCGCTGATTTCGTGTCCCCTTTTTTAGTATAGTATGCTACTTTATATGGTAATTGATCTTGATCCAAACTATTTGCAAAAGCAAGTACATTTGTCAAGAGTTGAATTTGACAGTGGTCTGTATTTGTACATTTCTAGAATAATATCCAAGTACCAAACCGCATTCTGGTCAAACCCAATTCCTGTTTTTCCTGCTTCATTTTTATTATTTTTCGTGATCTGGATATTAAATCGCTGCAAATGCAATGCAATTTTCCGATGCACCGTGAGATTTTAAACAAATCGCAAACCCATTATTGCATGTAATAGTTTTTACTGCTGATATATACAGTGTTACCTGGATATATATTAAAATAGTTACCAAGGTATTTGTAAATAAGAGTCAATAAAGCATATACATGTGTACGTATAATAAAAATCAGCTGCATGTTACATTCTACGTTATAATCGTCTTTCGTTTAAATCACGCTTTTGAATTACAAAAATGTATTTCAATAAATCCTAGAGGCTGTTTTTCCATAATTCACAATTAAACTAGATGTTATCTTTTTTAAGCTGTTATACTGTAAATATAGTTTTGTCGATCTCCAAAATTATTTAATTATATTATGAATTATTCCTCATTTTTATTGCAGTTCTATTTTTCCATGCCATCTTTCAAACTAGAAGAACCCTAAGAGCAAAAGTGGGAAATTACATAGCGGATAATCAATTCCATTGGATAAGTATGAAAAATATACCACGAAAATGGGTTGTTATCTGATTATAAACGAGTCCGCAGGACGCCTTTTTTAACCAGATAACAACCCATTCGAGTGATACATTTTTATATACATTCAAAGAAATTGATTATTCTATTTATTATATACACTTTGACTTTTTTTTACAGGGAAAACACACAAAATTAATTGTTTACGCGCGACGTTACAAAAGATATTGTGACGCGACGTCACAAAAATGATATCGTCACTGCAAAAATGATATCATCATTAGTGATGTTATCAACTGTGACGCATATGAAATTTATTTAACTGAGAAATCTCTTTAAATCATCGATAGGTACATAATAAAGTATTCTTCTAAATTGCACAAGATATCTTGAAAAAATATTTAATGAAAGTCTCCTACTTTGATTCCTTCGGGAATATACTTGAGTTGGAACGCTTAGTAATGATGGCTTTTTATTTGGACCCAAACTGCGACATAGGCCTCTATATACAGTGAACCCCCTCTAAACCGGAACCTCTAAATACCGGAATTCTCCCTAAACCGGACAAAAACGTTGGTCCCGTTTCCAACCCTTCTTTACCTTAAGGGTGTATCCAACCCATAAGCGATTATTTCAAAGTATCAAACTTTTTTCTATCATTGTTTTTTTGGAAGAGCTATTTATGATGAATGAAAAAATGGGAAAAAAAATATATGGTGGTGTCATATTTTTTTAGGTACAGCGATTTGAAAAAGGTATGTCAAATGTGGACTTTTTCTCTCAAATGTTACCCATTCAGAGTACAAGCTTCAGTAAAATCTAGTTCAAAACAAAACAAACATGGTAATTTGGGTTTTCATTATTTATTTCATGTCTATGGTGGTATTTTCACATATAGAAACCAAATTTAGACAAAGCAGGCACTAGGTTTGAACAATATGGATCCTCGAATATCAAAAATATGCTTTTTATAGGGCATGATTTTATTAGATTTTTTATTTTATGAAAAAAAGTAAAAAAGTTTGAAAATGAAATAGTTCTAGTATTAAACTTTTTCTTATATTCTACCAAATGAAAGCCAATGCTAAGGCAGTTCAAAATATGAAAAGAAATTGAAAGGTCAGTGTTGAAAATTTTGAGTTATTAAAGTAAAAAGAGTTATCTCCCCTTACAAAGTTTACAAAAAAGTACCATATCGATGATATTTAGAGCTTTATAAATTTCACATTTGGTGCCTGTTTTCTCTTAAATTAGTTTTTGTATGAAGAAATACTACCATAGATAGGAAATAAACAACACAAAACCAAATTATCGTATTTGTTTTCATTTAAAATGGATTTTATTGAAGCGGGCTGTTTGAAAAGGACAAAATAAGAGAAAGTGGATGGGTAAATTTTACATGGCCATGGAGCCAACTGTTGTTCACCAAAATGTACACATTTTCTATTTTTTCATTCATCTACTCTTCAATACAAAACCATCATAAAGTGTTTTCATATACTTTGAAAATTTCTTAAATTCATGACATTGATACACCCTTAACCCATTACACCATACATATGCCTGTTTACGCCTTTGGTTTATTCCTTCACTGAAGAAAATACATTCATGAATATGTATAATCTGAAATATTTACTATATTCTAGCATATGGTAGCTTAACGCATGATGAAAGTAAAGCAGAATGCGCCTTAAGGCGCATTCTGCCTTACTTTCAACCTGCTTTAAGTGGTCAGTTTATTTTCCATTCTAGAAACAAGGTATTGGTTAAAACCCCTCTAAACCGGACATTTTTGTTGTCCTCAAACATGTCCGGTTTAGAGGGGTTTCACTGTATGGGTACTCTAGAGATAGTGAAACAATGCGTTTGAGACCACACTCGTGATATTTATCAATATAATTGGCGAATTTCTGGTCGTAATATAGCAGATATAGATCTAGATCGTCATATCAGATTTAACCTTATATTACATTATATTTGTAAGTATCAATATGTTTATGTTTGTATGCCGAGAAACTGTATAGATCTAGTTTTTAAAAGTCAAATAACCGTTCATCTTTTCTTTCTTCTTCTTCCTCTTCTTCTTCTTCTTCAAACAAAAAAGGAACACCATCATGCCATGACGTCATCAAATGTAAACAGTTGTCGTCTGCTTTTATTCCTCAAACTTAAATTTTAGGTATTTTGATTTAAAAATATTGAAATGAGGTTGAAACATCTTGGATCCTGACCAGACGACGCGTTACGCGGCGTCGGGTCAAAATCCAAACTCTTTGCAAATAACCATCGGTACGTCGCCCGATTGCGTGCTTTCTGTTTAATGTTCAAAATGTATACTCTTTATCTCTCAGCAAACAGCGTGCAGCTAATTGTTTAACATTCTTTTTCATGTTTGTTTAAGATAAAAGAAAACTCCTAAGAATATTCCTATAATTACCATCTTCTTTAAATCATCACCATTTCATATAATCATCTCTTATCATCCATCGGCGCTATATATGGCATATTCTGTGTTGCAGTGCCGAAAAATACCAAATCATATATTCCTACTCCACATCTTTTATGTTAATTGTTTTAATTAAGTTCCATTTCTTATAATTAATGCATATACTAGTATATAACTACGTTTTACTTATGTGATTAACAAGATTTAAACTAGTCTTAAAACCATACATTTTATATGCATTACTGTTTTATGAAATCAATCTATAATCTTTTTTATCACATAATTTGCGGTCTGGGAGTTGCATAAAGCGATTGTATAAATATCGTAATCCACTAGTGGAATATCGTTTTTTGTTCGTCAATAAGCGCTGCATGTAGCGGGGTGCCAAATGAAGTCATTTACTATGACGTTAACGTAAACAACGTAACGTTTGGCGGAAAATCTACATAGCGGAGGTCTACAAACTCCGGCTTCAAATCGGTGCTTGAACTTGTAATGTGATAAATAGAATATCACATTCGTGTTCATTATTTATCATTTTTAATAAACTCGTTGACTAAAATGAATATGACGCTCGCCAAGGCTCGCGTCATATTATTTTAGTCAACGAGTTTATTAAAAATGATTAATAATGAACACTCATACAATATCCTCTATTTAATGTATTGCATGTACATGTATTGTAAAAAGCCATTGGAATTTACAACTTTGTAAAAACAAGCGTTTATCAAATAAACCATTTTCAGTTTCAGTTGCTAAAAAAGATTCACCTACCATACTTGACATTTGTGACAGGTTGCATTGATAGAGGATCTTACATGAGTGATCATTATTAATCATTTTTAACCATTGAGTTGACTAAAATTAAATGACTTGAGTCTTGGCGAGCGTCATATTCATTTGAGTCAAAGAGTCTATTAAAAATGATAAGAAATGAGCATGAATGTGAGATTCTATTTATCACATAACATTTTTAAACACCTATTAAATCAATCGAAACCGTAATTTGTAGTATTCCTGCTACATGTATATAAATGTTCCGCCAAAACTTTACGTTGTTTACGGTAACGTCATTGCAAATGACATCATTTGGTGTCCCGCTACATGCAGCGCTTGTGGACAAAAAGGTTGGTTCGGTGCTCAAAAAAGGATATTCAACTAGTGGATTACGATATTTAGATAATGGCTTTATTCCAGTCCAAGACCGCAAGTTTTCCGATAAACAATTTTAAGCACATGTCTAGAGATTTAAGTTTACTAAGAATAACCGGCCTTAGGTAATCAGACAAGAAGGTTCATGAAGTTTTGCAATCTAATTGCTTTATCCGCACAGCAATTATTTTAAACCACAAGCAACAAGAGAACGCTAGATGTTGCAATTATTCTGAAAGCTTTCAGGACTCAAACGAACAAAGACATGCAACACGAGAGAGAATCGTGTAGCAAATTAGAACCACTGATATCAATTTGGATAAGATACAGTGGAGAAAACGTTATTCCTTCCCAATAAGCGCGTTTACGCCAAATCTATCGTTTTCATTGCAAACAGTTTGGAGCCAGATCAGACGCCGGGTAACCCGGTGTCTGATCAGGCTCCGAACTGTTTGCCACTCAAATTAAAAAAGTTCGTAAGAAATTTAAATTGTTTTTAATTTTCTACATTTTAGCAAATTGCGTTTGCGTTTTGAACGCGTTTAAACGGGAAATAATAATGTCTTCTCCACTGTTTTTCTTGCCACTCGAGACCGTTAACCGCTATGTACACACCATATCAAACCCTGATCAGGTGAATTTTGTTGTGATAATAACTAAGTCATGTCTGGCTATTACAATGAACTCTCCCTATGTGCCTGCAGGAAAATTTCATTATATACATACATGGGTGATCTAACCCTTTCCCCATAGAAGCGACTTTTAGCGTATTTAATTTATACGCTGAAGAAAATAGTTCCAGTACCCTCATGAACAATTACCATAACAAATATTTATATATAGCCTAGCAGATTGTAGTTTAAAGTAGGCTGAAAGTAAAGCAGAATGTGCCTTCAGGCACATTCTGATTTACTTTCAACCTGCTTTAAGTGATCACCTATATTTAATGTAATACACGGTGTATTATGTAAAGGGCTAAGGACAGCGTAGTGTCTTTCCATAAAGCAGACATTTCATATGCAATAACAAACAATGAAGACCCTGACACGGCTAACGCGGCATATCCGCAGGGTATATGTAGCACCGATAAATACGAAATGTCTCATTTGCAGTGTTGCTCCAACGCTTTTTTTTAAAGTCAATAATTCTGGCCATCAACTGTTCGCTAAGCCAAGTTTGTTGTTATTACTATGACAGCATGTTTAATCATCGCAATCATGGTTTGACATGTGCATTACGTTTCTTATCATCAGTAAGAAGGAAATCACAGTTGGAAGTAGTTAGTGTCTTCATATATATCGCCCAGTCCAAAAGGGATTAACATATGGCACTATCTACTAAAGCTGTAACCTTTGTTAGTCTCACTACATGAGATCAGCATCCACACTGCTGGGGTCACGTGATGCGAACGATGCGTGGCTTAGCCGGTGTAGGCACTGGAGTTTAGATTCAGATTTCGGCGAGTAAAGATGTAAAATTAATAACGCGGGTGGCATCCGCCTACCGGCTTCCGTCGGACATTTCCCGATGAAACTAAAATGTAGTTCGGACATTATATATACACTTGTGATTTCTTTAACAAATTGCTACTCTTGAACAGTTCGTGTTTAATATACTTATGTTGGATTACCACGTATGTTATAACGGTACACTGGATTTCCAGGATTGAAATAAAGCAATCAGAAAACTACATCAACACAGTTTTCACTTTACGACCCCACCTAGAAATGTTACTAAGGGATATACCCACAAACACCCTTAGTACAGTTGGTGGAGAATCCGGGTACATTCATATATTTTGTTTGTGTTCGAACTTGGACCTTTCATCGACAAGCGAATGAACTCTACCATGTGAACTAATTTTCCCCAAAATTCCGAAACGCATTGGATTTACCTCACGGACTACTTCTTCGAAATATAATCAAGATGGATGGATTACCATACAACAGTTTTGTGCTGTTTTACCTGCATTTCGGACTTTCCTTTTCCTCATTTCCCCAGTTCAGCAAGTGACTCTATAACGTTTTTGACTAGTGAATCAACCATTTCCCAGTGACGCGAGTGATTAAAACCAACATGGAGTAGAATGACAAACTTTCCTGAAGTCTCCACGTGATTTACAGACATTCGGACATTATCAGCTAAAATTCCGACAGGAACTGATTTGGATATTATATTTAAGCTTAAATGCATGATCATGTTAAAAAGATACTCTTATCTGCCGTACACCTTGAGGGTTTTACATTCATTTGATTGAATAATTCTTGAAAACGTTAATCAATACTATTTCAAATTCGTTTATAATTAATCATTATAGTAAATATCATTTTACTGCTATGGGCAGACATTCTAAATGTCAAATGATAGCAATTTCATTTTTAGTTATAAATGTATGTCACGGCATTCAGAGTGTACTTAGCTATACTGTTTATGTACATTTTCACTTGTAATCAGTTCCATAATTTTAAGGTTTTGTCTCGACATTTCCTTACTACCAGTATGTATCTACTTCACATTTTTATACTTACCTAGTAGGTTATTATCATAGCTTAAACGTAGGTAATTTACAATAGGCACAGACAGTCTATTCTTTCTGTTTATACCCCTGTATTGTATATTATTTTATATTCTGCATTACCTGTGAAGGAAAAATATTCTGTCTTCACAATATTGTACATTATAAGTAAATAGTAGGCTTACACAATTATCAGTTCAGCGACTAGACACTCGAAAATACTTATATGAGTGGTTTACTACATGTACATACATTTTCAAATGTGTACTTGCTACACGGGTTACTTATAACCATTATATATACCCTACTTATCAAGTAGTCAGGTAGTCCATATACCCTACTGAGTAGTCAGGTAGTCTATAATTCCTACTTATCAAGTAGTCAGGTAGTCCATATACCCTACTGAGTAGTCATGTAGTCTATATTTCCTACTTATCAATTAGTCAGGTAGTCCATATACCCTACTGAGTAGTCAGGTAGTCTATAATTCCTACTTATCAAGTAGTCAGGTATCATATTGTATTCCATACAATATCATTACTTCTCACTCCATGTTAACTACTTTACAAGTAGTTTATGCAATTTACTAGTAATGGCGCCTTACAATTTTCTATGTAATTGCATATTTTCATTCATACATTGATTAGTGCATTAATTCATGTGTCCTTATATTGGTGTGTGGGTGAAGCTCATTTCCCTTTAAAATGCTATGGTCATTATAGCTTTAAAATACTTATTAGCTATACATACAGAGCAAGTTTTCTAAATATCCCTGATAATTATAGAAATAGTTATTGTCTCATAGTGCTAGAGTAGGAGGTCGGCCAACTTCCTATTCAAATTCTTTAGGGAACTTATTCTTTATGATAAATCAAATTCATGAGTGAGTGCGAGTTAATGCTGAGTTTCTGCTAAGCATTAGACCCGTCTATTATCACCATAGCTGTTTTTATGGGACTGATCTGGCATACCGGTAACACCAGTCAGAGCTCTGCACCTACTTACCTAAGGATGAAATCTATATAGCACCATTATCATTGTATTACTAGTTCTGGAACCACATACTGTTCATCCAAACAGAAAATCTATTATCATGTAGCAAAACCATACATGTGTATGAATGTCAATATGTATAGCCCTGAACTTGACTGTTCACTAAGAAAACATTATTAGTTATATATTCCAATTCATTGAATACCATACGTATTTGTAATTCCATAATTACTTGTTCGAGACAATGCTCTCATATTCAATATTTAACGGTCAAGGAACATTCACTGTTCTCGTTATATAATTACTATCACGACCCGATGTGCAGGTCAGTAATTTACGTATTTGGAATATGCTAAACGGGTTAATTACGAATGGAATATGTAGCTAATGGTTCATATTGTATATACTTGCCTTGTATCTTCATTAACAGGTAGCATGTGTATTAGGATATCAATTACGATTCATTTTTGATTTTCAAATTTGTAATTTACAATGCCTATGTTGTTGCGTAAATGGTCATATTTAGATGTGTATTTCAGTTCAATTAATAACTATGCGTACAGCAAATCCATTTGATTTTCGGGACATTGCTCCCTAACTTCCTTTACGGAACATTGCTTCCAGGGATTATTATACGGCCCGTTGCAGGTCATTTCTTATCAGCCTCCTGGATTATGCAGTACGGGTTTTAGAACGAAATACACAGCTAATACATTGCCTTCATCCAGCGTTAATTTTCGTAATATGTTCTCTTTAAATAGCATTTCTACAAACACTAGAAATGTACTTTTCATATTTATCGGTCTACATGATTATCATTATTAGTATTTGCATCAGTCAGATATGTCTTAGATGCGGGGACACATTCTTTTTAGGTTGGGGGGATTTGTAGCACCGATAAATACGAAATGTCTCATTTGCAGTGTTGCTCCAACGCTTTTGTTTAAAGTCAATAATTCTGGCCATCAACTGTTCGCTAAGCCAAGTTTGTTGTTATTACTGTGACAGCATGTTTAATCATCGCAATCATGGTTTGACATGTGCATTACGTTTCTTATCATCAGTAAGAAGGAAATCACAGTTGGAAGTAGTTAGTGTCTTCATATATATCGCCCAGTCCAAAAGGGATTAACATATGGCACTATCTACTAAAGCTGTAACCTTTGTTAGTCTCACTACATGAGATCAGCGTCCACACTGCTGGGGTCACGTGATGCGAACGATGCGTGGCTTAGCCGGTGTAGGCACTGGAGTTTAGATTCAGATTTCGGCGAGTAAAGGTGTAAAATTAATAACGCGGGTGGCATCCGCCACCCGGCTTCCGTCGGACATTTCCCGACGAAACTAAAATGTAGTTCGGACGTTATATATACACTTGTGATTTCTTTAACAAATTGCTACTCTTGAACAGTTCGTGTTTAATATACTTATGTTGGATTACCACGTATGTTATAACGGTACACTGGATTTCCAGGATTGAAATAAAGCAATCAGAAAACTACATCAACACAGTTTTCACTTTACGACCCCACCTAGAAATGTTACTAAGGGATATACCCACAAACACCCTTAGTACATATACACTGTTTGCCAATATCCCTTTTAATATAGACACTAGGGTTAAATGGTTTAAAATGCTTGACGTTTTATAAACGTTTTTGTAATCCCTGGGGGTCTTAGGGGTTTAGAGGGTTATTGACAACTACAACAGCCGACACTTTTCTCTCGTATAATTCGTCAAGGTCTACAATCTGTAATAAATATTACAATATTTAAACAACCATTTATAATATACATAACCTGCAAATGACATACATCAAATATACTTATATTTACTATATTTGCCTTTAATACACATATGAATGGTATAATGGTAAATGGGACGATCCTAGTGGCCTTCCTACTTACGCCTTTAATCTATATATACAACGGGTTATTATAATCCTTTAAAATCCCTTAAAATATGTTATAAACAATCCATTACAATGACACCACACAAACTCACCAACTATGGGTTGACTGCAACCTCACAACACTCCACAATCTCACTAGTGCTGCAATGCCATGGTTACAAACTGAAAGGGTTAAAAGTACTCGGGTGCAAATAACATGCCATGTGAGGTTTTTAGAAACAAATAGTAATGCTGCTATCTTGAATAATTCGGTTAAACAACGTTCGACTGTAATTTACATTCGACACGTAAACAATACAATTTCGGCTCCGAACTCGACTGTCGCTCATTTCAGATGACCCGAAAGCTAAATAACAGTATAAACATAATCAAAGACTTTACATACCCAATCCAATGTCCCAAACGATCTCAAGATAATATTTAAGTAAAGCAAAAAAGTACTCTAATGTGTTGATGTCTCAAACACTATCATCGGAATGACAAGCTGATATACATTCCGAATGACGAAAAGAATGTGCACGTGTTGCACGGGAAAATGAAAGGTATTTAGTCAATAGGATTACAATTCAGAAGGGAGAAAACTCTAGAAGGACACAGTCCACTAAATCATCTAATTTCATCACTATTACATTTTCAACGCAAAATATCGCCTGCTTTGATATTGCTGTCTACGGAATCTAAAGGAACCAGGTGACTGTGGATAATAAGAGTAGAGCATCGCCCCCGGGTTTTTCTGCCCGATCCCCTCTCTATGTAGCGTGCAATGAATGCCCCATAGGTGGCAGAAACAGTCGTAAACAAACACATCAATTGCTGTCTACACGATATAAGATATTATATTTAGATGCCGTAAACCTTATTTATAGTTGTATAGGGTGTTTACAAACCTTTTTAACAGTTTTGCGATTCCGGTTCAAAGAAATAGTTAACCTATGTATGCCTAGATATTGCAATGAGCTCTCCCTGTATACTTGCTGGAAGATTTCATTGTAGATATACAAGGGCGATTTACAGACACTGTAGTATTTATCCATACAGCAAAATATTTCAAGTGCCAGGCAGTTTGGATCTTTATCAGACGCCAAGGTTGACGCTCGTAAGTAAAATACATTAAACCTACAATTCATTTATTTATTCATTTTATTTGTTATGATTAGTCGATTTTAAGAGTATTTCAGTCATATCGCAACGCTAGCTAATTGCAGGTGGATGAAGACCCCAGAAGCCCTTAATGCACTGTTTCAGGCACAAATCGGCAACTGGGTAGAACCACCGACCTTCCGCAAGCTAGCTGGAAGGTTTCCCAACATGAAAAATCCGAATGACAAGAGTGGAATTTGAACTCAGAGGCCAGGAAGGCAATTTGAAAAATACACAAAGCACCTTGTTGGCAGAGGAAGCCATGTCAGAAGAATTGTTAACCTCTCAACAGCCTTACACTGAATGCATCAACCATTCAACAGAACAATACTCATAATTTGCATTTTGATGGCAATTAACGAGGTTACATGGATGAGATCAATTGAACGCCACCGCGACACAAAATAGGGTATTTATTGCCGATGAATGGTGGGGGGTGATGAGATGAGATGGCAAATGAGATAGAACACACGACAATACAGTATTATCCCATTTGCGCCCAGTGGATTATTCCATGCTTGCATATTAGATTAGTCCATTTTTATGCAAGGGATATCTGGTAAAACAGGCTGAAAGAACAGCTGAATGTCCCTTGAGGCGCAGTATGCTTTACTTTCATTCACCCATTGAAAATTTAAATGGACAATTCTAATTGCAAAATATGTCTAGTCAATTATTGACTATTATGGGGGGGATTTCAACAATATATTTCAAAATGACAAACAGTGTAGACCATGGTCAGAAGGCTCCTTAAGGAGCCCTCTGACCAGGATATACAATGTTTGCATGGGACAATCTCTAAGGTACACTGTTTGTAAACGACGAGTATACTCGTCGCTAGGGTTGAATGTGTTAATTGGTTAAGTATCTGCAATACTAGAAACAGGCTATGGATAAATGGGTAACCACAGTAGAGATGCTACACTGACATTATAAAAACTCGTAAACTTTGGAACGTGTCTTGCAGACAACAATAATGAAGCAGACAAGAATAAAGCGGTTAAGGAGTAAAAACCTCCCGAATAATTTGATCATGAACGGATTAAGTATAGGATATAAGACGATAACGATCCAGTATGTAAAATATTGTACTGTGTGAGGCGCGTAGCGCCGAACACTGTACAATATTTTACATACTGGATCGTTTGAGGCTTATATCTTACTTAAAACACGTTTCTGAAAACATCAAATATTTCAATGAAAGCCATACGTTTATATATTCAAACCTATATGTGATAGTTTAATATTTTCTTCTTAAAATAAAATCAAATTCATAAGTTTAAAATATAAGCCTATTGGCCCCTTATCCTTTACACGGGTGATCAGCCCTGTGGTGTACGAGGACCTTGATTTGCACGTGCCTTTCGCCTCGGTAATATTGTATTGCCGCGTGTTGTGCACTCATTACCAATAAAAATGTCGGAACGTGTAGACGAGGTATTCACATTTTCTGGATATTAACATAGTGGACAAGTTTACAGTGAATTGGATATTATTGAATCGGAAATAAGCATATCCACATAGGGAACCCCAATTTATGCTTCTCAAAATGTGTAGACCCTACACAGTCGCACGGTTTGTCAGAATCGTAACCCTTTTCAGGCTCAAATACCGTCTACTTTAAAAAATGGCATCTGCTTAGATATTCACCTTTTGATAAGTTCTTAAACAAAAGAAACAGAGGTCCTTCTAGACAGACCCTTTATTTTGCAATTTGTACCAATTCACGTTCATAACTTTGATTTTTGGTGTTTTTTTAGTGGTGAAAGCAACCTTGGTTGGCCATTCGAAATAACAAATGATAAACATTCACGCAATTATACGCCCTATTTAATTTGTTTTAAAGAAACAGCAGAAAAGTGTTGAACAGCATGTTCTTGTCAGATGTAGTTGCTTCTGATGAGAAGCTAAACTGTTAATAAATGCCTGTTTGTAGTCGATTCTAGTAGAATAAGGGTTTCGACCGTTGTCAGGGTCACACGTGGGACAAATGTCCAATTTGATAATAGTGTAGATCATGCTTAAATGCCGCTCGGGAAAGTTTAAGTGCTTGTTCTATTATTGGTCTGCACTGTTGGCAATGTGATCAGCAAATGTTGTTCATATGAATATCCACGTTAGCCGGGACAAAGATTTGCAATGTTGAACGTTTGTTTTTCTGTTTAATGACAAGTACAAAATATAATGTAGTTTGCTCCTATTCGCAATGTAGGTTAACAGTGTCGAGCAATTCGAATACTTTATCGTCTCTAGTCCAAATAATTAGGATACGTGATAAATCTATCGTCCAAATTCACTTGCTAAAATCCCATAGTAAATGCAAAACAGTCAAAACTTGCGAAACTTGCTACTGAAAAATGATGTAAAAACGATAAACCCTGGTTTCGCTAAAAATGTAAAATGTTAAAAAAAAAAACACTATGACGAACGTGAAAGGATAACGTTCCGGGGTCTTTCTAGAAAAACGTTGTCGTCTTAGGCTCTGAAATTGAGTTTGGTACACACTGCCACATATTGTATAATACAATACTGCTTAAAAATGTTGAAGATGCTTGTAAGTGTCTTGAACAGTCATCGTGTCTTTGAAGCGGTATTTGGTCTTGATCTACTCTGTTTGCAACGCAATACATGTAAGTCTGGTTCTGTCATGACACTGCTAAAATACAGTAAACCCTCTCTATTACGACCACTAAAATAAATAGGACTAACTGATTGTATAACAGTCAGTTGACAGCTTAAAGCAAGATGAGAGTAAAATAGAAAGCTCCTATAGGAGCTTTTAGTTTTAATGTTACTTTACTTTAAGCAGTCACCTGTCTTATACTTAAAACGTACAGTGGATAATACGTTATTCTTTTTTAAATACACGCGTTTACGCTGAAACTATTATTTCCAATTCCAGAACCAGGCCAGATTCCGGGTTTTCCGGCGTCTGACTTGGCTCAGATTTAAATAAGTAGTCAGAATTGTCAACAAGCTGTCATTTTCTCCATTTTAACGCAATGCGTTGGCGTTTCATTTACGTTTAAACGGAAAAGAATAAGATCTTCTCCAATATACAGTGGAGAAAAGTTTTCTCAGAAAACGTTAATCTTTCCCGTTTAATGCAAACGAAACGCAAACAGAAATCGCTCAAATGTAGGAAAATACCATTTTCTGACATTTTTAATTATTGTTTTTTAATCTGAGTGGCAAACAGTTTAGGGCCTGATCAGACGCCGGGTTACCCGGCGTCTGATCAGGCTTCAAACTGTTTGCAAGGAAATAATAGTTTTAGCGTAAACGCGTTTATTGGCAAAGAGTAACGTTAAAAAATATCCACTGTAATTCACACACAATTTATTGGTCGAAATAGAGAGGTTTTACTTTATTTTTGTGTGTCTCACAAGCCAATACAATATTAGTGTGTAGTACAATATTAGCTTGCTTACCGTACCGTATTTATGCACGTGCAGTCCAATATTAGTAATATTGGACTGCTCGTGCACAAATACGGTACGGTGAGCGGGAATACACTATTGATACCCGTCCAGTATTGAAAACGACAGTACTGCGAGGACAATAGAATGACGTCATCATCGTGTTTTAAGACATTAGACTACATGCCTCGTCGACATTATGCCACATCGACTTTAGAAAAACTTGTTCAATAATGTTTCGCTAATGAACAATAGACAACCAAGTTATCAAAGACACCGAAATGAAGAAGAATATAAAGCAAATAAAATCTATGACCAGGCAGGAGCCAGAACAGCAATAAAGAAGTAATTTGGGATTCGACAGAAATAGCAAAACATGACTATCAGATTTCCTACCTCCATTAGTGGGGTTAATGTATCACAAACAGAACAGTAATACCGCTTTAACACTCTCACTCTCAATGACGCCAAAAAAACCGCATTTGCAAACAGTTTGGATCCTAATCAGACGCCTCTTAACGCGGCGTCTGATCAGGATCCAAACTGTTTGACATTCTTTTTGCTATTTCTTAGGTCATACTGCCTTAGATTTAACTTTTAAACGACATTGCAGACAACACTATTGAAGCACACGCTAATGAAACGGTGAACGGGCAAAACTCTCACGATAAATTTGGCAGCGGAAGAGTTGCAGCTTAATGCAGGTTAAAAGTAAGAAAAAAAGTCCATGTGGGATTTTTCTGTCTTACTTAAAACATGTCACCTTTCATTTATTGTCTACCTTATTTCCACAGAGTGGCCAGTTTAACACCCCCCCCCCCCCTTCCCAATAAAAAACGCTTTTAGCGCAGAAAAAATAGTTCCAATTTATACAGTCATTAACATGTATCAACAGAATATAGGGTCTATATCCTAGCAGATAGTAGCCTAAAGCAGGCTGAAAGTAAAGCAGAATGCGCCTTCAGGCGCATTCTGCTTTACTTTCAACCTGCTTTAAGTGCTCGTCTATCTTCAAAACTAGAAACAGTGTGAAGGGTTAAACAGTACGCATTTCATGTCCTTGAATAATCAAAGAGAAATTCAGTTTAATACCCAACTGTGAAGAGGTCGACCACAAAGCAAGTTGTGCGGCAATGTTTCTTTAGTCAATCTAACTTGGAGAAATAATTTAACAGACACTGGTAAGTACTGTTAAACAGAAGATTTATTAGCTATAAACGTGTTTCGCGTGTCTCTGACTGTATTTTGTCACCGATGGATAGCGTGTTTTACACTTAATAAGTGGTATCTTCACGAAATGTCACTGTTTGTCTGATAAACTTTTAAAGATTGTACTATTTCTTTTTGTATTTTTCAAGTGAAGCAAGTGAACTCATCTACTAGGGCCATACATAACAAAACCTTATAAATATCCATTCAAATTGTTGATTTTATTGATAGGTTGCATTACCAACATTACCTTAAAAATTTAAACTGGCATTGTTGATCAATATTATATTGGTGTACCAAAACGGCAAAGTAGGGACTTATAAATGATAGATGAAATTACATGTAATAATGTTTTGAAAAGTTTTGCATGCATGCCAAATGTGTCAATGAAAAGTGTTGTTTGCATGTTGAATGTGTCAATTGTCAATTAACTAGTAGATCATATCTGCAAGGAAGGTACTATATGACAGATTTAGAGCAAGATTCACTTAAATATTTGAAAAATCTTACTAAACAATCAACTTTTAAAGGGACTCGCAACCGGATGGTGTACTTGTCAAAATAAAATAAAATACTCAAATAAAAGCAAATTTGTGGCATAATTTGGCTTCTGACATTAAAAAAATATGATCAGTCCAAAAAAAGTCTCAAGAATCGTCACCGAATCTTTATTTTTTTAGATATTTTCCATCGTTTTTCTATAGCGTCAGCTGACGGTATAGTTGTTGTTGTTGCTTCTCTACACGGACTCAGACAGAAACCCGAGCCGAATATGTATAAATCAATCGCTACCAGTGAAGTACGTTAATTCGCTACCTTATAGATAGAGAGCCCCAGTAGCCGCGTGGTTAAGGCGTTTGCCTTTGTTTTCATGTTTGTCTCCGCATGGAGGGTCACGGGTTCGAATCCCACCAGAGCTTCTTCCTTCTTTTTTTTTAAATGCATTTTTTAACAGAATTTATTATCCAAAACTAAAGCTTACCCATTTATATAAGCATTTGACATATATTTACAAATTACTATTTTTAATGCTTAATCCGGTTGCGAGCCTCTTTAAAACACTTAAACGTTTATAAATTAGCTTGATAAACAATTCAGTGAAGAAAAGCTTCTATTACACGCTCCGCGAAAAACGATTCTCACATGCGCCGCAAAAATGACAGACATTCAGCGATAAAATTTTCGAAAAATGAAAAAAAAAAGGATAGGATCGGAGAGAAATACCGGTATAGGTCGTTTGCAGTTCAAAAAAACACGATAAATCTTAGATAATTTTAAAACTAATGGACGTATTTAAATTGAATTTTGCATACACTTATGATGTGTCTATACCATCTCTGACAAGGAAATTCAAATTTTTTGAAAGTCTAACTAAAAACTTTTCTTCTTTGTTTTATATAAATTTTGTGTCGCTGAAAATGGTCAATTACGTGGGGTGTTATTGGCTATTACCTTGATCACGTTTGTTTATATTGGAGAATATCCCCAGGTAAAATCCCGTGCAAGTTGCTTCTGTCTGAAAGGTGAATCCCGTGCTGATATAGGGTGTTTAGTTGTACACAATTAATTGTGAGGCCCCATAATCCATTACATTTTTACTATGCCTAAATCCACGAACTCTTCACCAGGAATAAAGAGAATTGCAATTACTTTTCAAACCGAAGCTCTAACATTTCTACATAATTACAGAGCTCCAGATAAGAGAGAGAAACTTGAACAAGTCCAACATTTTCTCATCCAGTTCAGCACCAAATCCTATGGTGTGACTACTCGAAGAAAGACGGTTCTAATGAGTAGTCACACCATAGGGCTTAATTCAGAAATAAAGATTTACTAGTAGTTTTGGAAATACTCCCCTTATCTGGAGTTTAATATGTATCAATGTTCGAGTTGTATTGCACGTACGTTTACATTACGTTTCCTTTAAGCGATACAATAATAAAGGTTGAAAATTTGATAATGGTAAGCTGGTGTAGATCGTCTGGTATGAACATGTCTCTTCTGTTATTTATCGCATTTAGTTATTTTGCGTTTTGTTGATAAAACTTTCGTATGAGTGGCACATGGGTCGGATCCTATTCAGGTATGAAATGGCTACGGTGTCCGATTAGGATCTAACATGTGCGTAAATGACAGTATGGTCAGTTAATACGTTTAACGTACCCCAGTCAGGGCCTCGTTCGGTTAGTTGTAAACTGCTATGGTATGCGATGGCTTAACGGTGAGGCGTTGCCGGTTCGTGAAAGATAGGCTGTTGAATAACTTGAAATCACCCTTCGGAAAACTGTCCCTTAGAAGTGTAAACTTTATATAGAAGTTATGAATAAAACTTTTTTATTACGAAGAGAAAAAAAGATTTCTTTTTTGTCAGAGTTGGTATAGGTATATCATAAATCTATGCAAAATTCCATTTGTCTTCGTTTTCTTGTTATGGAGATATTTGAAAATTATCGTGTTTTTTTTAACTGCAAACGACCTATACTATGGTCGGTCGGGTTACCGGAAACACAGGTATTTTTATGTGGCCTAACATTTTCACTTCATGAAATGTTAAGTCTTTAACTGGATCTAATAGATATAAAGAAAGAATCACAGAAAACATATCGTTACAGTAGGGAAGCGGTATTGATTCCAGTTTAACATAGTCACCACTGAAACTTCAAATGAACGTTTTCCAATTAAGTCTGGCCTTTTTTAACATCTAGCATTAACTCATTGAGCCCTAGCGACGCATATATGCGTCATTTACCAAACGTGTACATGTGAAGGGTACACCTGTCCAATGCAAACAGTGAAGTCCCTGATCAGAGGGCTCCTGCAGGAGCCCTCTGATCAGGGACTACACCGTTTGTCATTTTGCAATATATTACAAAAAACAACCCTAAATAGTCTAAAATGGACCAGCCTTTATTTCAAACTGGAATTATCCATTGGAAGTTTCAGGGGATAATGAGTTAATAATAACAATAAAGTAAAACCTCTCTATTACGACCACTAAATTTTGTTAATTATTAGGGTGTTTACGGTAGGTGACCGCTTAAAGCAAGGTGATAGTGAAACAGAAAGCTCCTTCAGGAGCTTTCTGTTTCACTGTCGCATTGCTTTAAGCTGCCACTTCTCTATTATACAATCAATAAGCCTTCGTTTTAGTGGTCGTAATAGCGGGGTGTTACTGTATAGTGTAGGCGCCTCATGACCAGGTTCTACACTTATTGAAAGACACCCAAAAGAACTAGATAATTCACTCGAAGATTAGAGTAGGGCATCGCGCCCAGTATTTCTGTATCCGCTACCCTCTCTCTATCAGGGACGTCCAACTAGCCCGTAGATGCCAGAAACGGACGTCAACATACAAACCAACAAAGTTTAACTCTTTCCTCCCTGAAACTTTAAATGGACAATTCCAGTTTCCATTTTAGTCTAGTCCATTTCTGACTTTTAAAGGTTGTTTTTGTCAATGTTTGGCATTGTGACAAACAGTGAAGACCCTGATCAGAGGGCTCCTTTCGGAGCCCTCTGATCTGGGTCTTCACTGTTTGCATAGGACAAGTGTACTACTCACATATACACTGTTTGAAAAGGACGCCTATAGGCGGGATTAGGGTTCAAAGGGTTAAAGAAATGAAACACAAACACAATGCAATAATCTGCAGAAAATGAATTTTAAAATGTTGGAAACTCAATTTGCCTGACTTGCAAACCGTTTGGTGTCGGGTCAGATGCTGAGTGACCCCGTGCATGTTATGACTCCAAACATGTTTATATTGGTCATTTGTTAATTAATCCTTTGATTGTCAAATTTATCGTGATGTGTTTTAACCTCTTTTCCGCCATAGTGCCGTCTGCTTCAATATTGTTTTTCTGCAACATCACTTCAAAGTCAATTTTATGGCAGTGTGACTGAAACAAGTGTCAAACAGTTTGGATCCTGATCAGGGACCAAATTGTTTGCATAGGCGTCCTTTTGGCGTCTTTGATTACATGCTCTCAAGTGTGCCTATACTGAACCTAGACACATATTCACTAATATACAGTACCCCTTCTCTACTACAACGCCCAATGGGAGACAAAAAAGTGTGTACGTTATTCGGAGGTAGTCGTTTTAGGATGGGAAATTGGCTTATTTGCAAACAGCTTGAACCCAGATCTGACACAGCTACACGCGACGTCTGATCTGGGGCCCGTTTTACTAAACTACTTACTCAAAACTTTTGCGTAAGTCAAAATTTTAAATTTTAATTTATAGTTTTTATTATCACTTGCTACAAACAGCAAATAGCCAGATCAGAGGACGCGCTTTTAGCGCGTCCTCTGATCTGGCTTTTTGCTGTTTGCAAACGCTAATGATCGAAAAATAAGAGTTAAACGATTTTGACTTACGCAAAATTTTTGCGTAAGTTGTTTAGTAAAACAGCCCCCTGGATTCAAGCTGTTTAACATTTGTCATTAAGATTTTTCTGTCAAAATGTCCATTATGTTACTTAAAAAACCCAGCAGAGACACTTTTATAAACAGACAGCATTGTTGCAGTGAATAGGTTGGACATCATTGTCTTGTTTGGGAGAAGAGTGGCAAGCGTTGTTGTAAAGAGGGAATCGTTGTTAGAAGGGCCTTTGTTTGGAGTGAGCACTGTATAGTTTATATGTAATGAGCATTAAAGCTTTTGATATGAGGAAAGCTGCACTGAACTACCTTGATTGATTTGTATACGAGTCAGTGTTTTATTATCTAATCATTTACCAAAAATGATCATTTAATATCTTTTTTTTTCATGAAAATAGCAGTTCAACCTCAAATTCTAAATTTTCGAAAATAAATCTACTATCATTTGAAATACTTTTTTTTTTATTATTATTATTATTATTATATGCATGTTTGTTTGGCCACTTTGGCCATCTGTAAATATGTTAACGTGTATGTTAATATGTTAAGAGTAACGAGGAATTTGTTAATTCAAGTTACTGATTGAATAAAGAATTATTATTATTATTATTATTATTAAAGAGATATTCTTTGATAAGGCTGTCAAATACTAAAAATCATGTGTATGCTGATTGTCACTTATATTTAAACTCACAGAGACTGATATCGTAATTGAAAATGTAAGAAGTTCAAACGAGACAGTGCAGATTGACAAACACAAGGAAAAGCAATCTGACAGATCTGACAAGAAAGGCTTGCTAATAAAACTCGAGTGCTTAAATCTTTCCTCCCTGAAACTTTAAATGGACAAATCCAGTTTCCATTTAAGTCTAGTCCATTTCTGAGTTTTAAGGGTTATTTTTATCACTATTTGGCATTATGACAAACAGTAAAGACCCTGATCAGAGGGCTCTCAGGAGCCCTCTGATCTGGATCTTTACTGTTTGCATAGGATAAGTGTACTATTCACATGTACACTGTTTGCAAAGGACGCCAATATGTGGGACTAGGGTTCAAAGGGTTAAATATCTGTGATCGGTATATATCAAATGAGATATTTATGAGTTCATTCATTTACTTTCAGGTAATTGAACCTCTGCAGACCTGAAAGTCGAACTATTCAGATAATTATTATGTTTTGTTGAATAGTTTCAATCACGAGTCAATTACAGTGTTCCCTCTCTACAACGACACCAAATGGGAAACAAATATTGTGTGCGTTATTCGGAGGGAGTTGTTATAGGGGAGGTCAAATGATATCCTTAGAGCGCTGAGTACGAATTGGCTTACATTAAAAACAATTTGCGACTGAAAATAGTTTTGGAAATGTCATCATTGTCTCCTGTCATATTGTTCAAAGCTGTTTCGAAATAATAATATTATATCAGGGCTGCCATTTCTTCGGATTTTTCCTAAATCTTCGGATTTTTTTCTAGAACATCGTAGCTTAAAGCAGGCTGAAAGTAAAGCAAAAAATGCGCATTCTGCTTTACGTCCAGTCTGCTTTAAGTAGTCACGTGCCAACAAAACTAGAAACAGGCTATGGGTGTAAAGGTACGATTCGTTCATTCGCACTTGAAAATTTTCAAATTTGGAAATCTTAGGATTTTTCATGTCAACTTATGGAAGCCCTGCTATATATTTCATTGTATTCTAGGCATTAAATTGTGTTTTTTTGACAAGCCACTGAGCCAGTAAGAATCAGTTTTATTTTTCCTGGAAAAGATACACAACAATAAAACCCTAAGATTAGTCTGATGTTTGCTATTGGCGTTTACAAAATTTGTTTCTGCCGCTTTTAACACATTACCCAATGACCTGTTCTAGTATTGAAGCTATAAGTGGTGCCTTTAAGGAATGTTGGAAGTCACGCAGAATGCGCCTTAAGGCGCATTCTGCTTTTCTTTCAACCTGCTTTATGCTACCATCTGCTAGGATGGAGAAAATATAATAATTTATTATGGAATATACGAGGGATGTTATTGAAGTTCGTAGACTTTTGTCCTTATTTTTCTACGTCATCAAATATGTGGTATCTAACGGTATATTATTGATATATAACGTCTTCTTGATCCGAAGATACTTTATTTCTTCAAAATAATTATTTGCAAGTGGTAATAAAATGTATCCATGGCAACCGATGTAACGCTTCCCGGGGCACGCCATTTTCAATTTTGTTTCGTTTTAAAAGCATTCCCATAAGTTTGTCATTTGACGTTAAAATTATAACGTATTTTATATATGACGTATAGATAACTGTATAAAGTTGGGCTATTTTCTTCAGTGGAGGAATAAATTAATGGCTTAAAAATACGTATTTATGGGGTAATGGGTTTAGTACAACAGCGGATGAGATTATTTCTTTTACACTTTACAAGTAGAAATGGACATGGTTTAAAGGGTTACAGTTTCACGACATATTTTCATCTCAATGGCAAGCAGTTTGACGCCTAGTCAGACGCCGGGTAACCCGACGTACGATCATTATTCGATTGACTGTTCAAGTACCTTTTTGCAAAAGAAATAACTGTTTAGTATAAAAGCTATGTGGCGTTATTAGGAACGTATAATATCTTCTCCACTGTGTGACATACAGTGGAGAATCTGTTATTCTTTCCCGTTTAAACGCAAACGTACGCAAACGCAAAACACTAAAACGTAGAAAAGAACAATTTTGGACAATTCTGATATTTCATGTTTATCTTGGTGGCAAACAGTTTGGAGCCTGGTCAGACGCCGGGTTACCCGGCGTCTGATCTGGCTCCAAACTGTTTGCACTGGAAATAAACGTTTTAGCGTAAACGCGTTTACTGGGAAAGAATAACACATTCTCCACTGTATACACCTCTTGAATTTGCCACCGCAATACAGTGTTCCCTCTCTACAACGGCCCTCCCAACAACGACTCCCTCCTTACAAAGACCCTTGCCGCAGTTCCCTAAACAGGACAACTATGCTTAATGCTCTTACTGATGCAATATAGTCTGCTTGAAACATTGTCGTCTGCTGTTTTTCTCAATGTTATATATTGGACATTTTGACAGAAAAAAAACTTAATTACGAGTGACAAACAATTTTAATTCAGATCAGACGCCGCGTTACGCGGCGTCTGATCTGGATTCAAGATGCTTGCAAATGTAAGCCAATTTCCCTCCCTATAACTACTTCCTCCGAGCAACGGACACAATTTTTGTCTCCCATTGGGTGTCTCTGAAGAGAGGGAACGCTGTAACATGCAATTTTCATCCAGAAAACAGCATAGAGCATGTCAGATTTATTTAAGTGCATGTTTTCATTATAATTTCATTCTACTCTCATCATTAAATTTACAGCATAAGTTTGGTGTCAATATACATAGCAACAAATTATCGGATTTGCTGCCAGCTTGATGACAAAAATAAAACTTTATCTAATAACGCATTCGTTGCTGTGGAACCCTAAATTTACGCAATAACATTGTTTTTCACGTGTATGTAATTATGCTCTTTCAACGTTAATTAGGCCCCTGATATTCTAAATTTTATGAAAAATTGGATTTTGAATAAAATTGACGACATCATTTTTGAAGACGGTGTTCCCTCTAGGGAGACAAACAATGTATATGTTGTTCGGAGTGAGCTGTTACAGGCAGAGAAAAATAAGCTTGGCTTAATTTGCAAACAGCTTAGTTACAAATCAGACGCCTCGTTATAATAACAATAATACTAATTATTATTATTTCATGTGGATTACATATTTGGTTTCAAAAACCAATTTTCAATATGATCAACAAACAGCATTAACATATATACAACACGAATCATGTTAGAAGGGAACAAAATCATCAATTAGTATTTCTTTAAGGTTTTGCAAACAGAATGGACCCAGAATATACAGTTTCTGTAGGAGCTCCCAACAGGGTCTATTTTAAAGATCATGCCCAAAATACATTGTTTAAGTGTCATTTTGAGAATTATTATTTTACTTAAATATAATTTTCGTTCAAATTTAACTATTGTTGGTTTTGTATTAAACAAAGTAAACATATACCCATCAGAAATATGTCTTTCTGCAAAGTTTTAACACGATCTGGTAATTAGTGCCAGAGATATGACACCATAATATATTATAAGTGCACACTTAGAAGATTCGTTAAGCGTACACATACATTTTTTATGCTAAATCTGGTTGCCAGTTACTTTGATTGATGAAACTGTCCAAGGTAAAGATTCCTGAAGGGTAGATAAAAGATTGCGTAACAGAAGTTTTGTGATAAAAGAGAATATTAAACTCCAAATGCTAAGGCGAATAGATCAAAAAATAACCAGAGGGTGATTACAGTACTTCAACTCCTGAGTCACTGCTTATAAAGCAGTTTAGACGAGTCTTTGATCATTCTCAGAGCATTCTGCTCAAATCTGTACTTGCACAACACATGCCTTGAGACAAGACCTAGTCGATCATGTTACAATTTGGACCCCTGTGACCTTATCCTTGACATCAGCCACTGCGTTTAAGTTTCGAAATTATGTTTAACTTTGGAAAAAATACCTATAACTTCCTATATCCCTTTCATATTTGATAGGCATATATGGAAATTACTTTCCAATGCACACAAAAGTTTGACCCCTGTGATCGTGACCTTAAACTCTGATTTTACTTTTTTTAAATGTACCGCCAACTTTGCTGTCTCTCTGACAACTCTTTCTTTATTCTTCCACTAAAAGAATAGTTTCCCTTCAAAGTTGCAGTCTAAAATGTGTAGTTTAAGAAATATAGCCTGTATCCTAGTAGATGGTAGTTTAAAGTTGTCTGAAAGTAAAGCAGTTAAGGAACGTTCAGTATTACTTTCAGCCTGCTTTCAGCAGTCAAATGCCTTCATTACTGTAACAAGCTATAGAGCAAAGGGTTAATTGACTCATCTTTTATATTTGCAATATCAAAAAGGGTTGTTATCTCCCCTTTTCTGTTGGATCAGAGCTACACGGGAGCTACTTCTGATGACTGTCAAGTCAAACTTTGGTGCACATCACGAGAGACGTCACAGCAGATAGGATGCAACAAAACTCTGTGAGGTAGTAAAAAACGACAGCGTGTCTGCAACTATAATTGATACATCAGAACAAAGAAGACATCAATTTTTGAATTATTTTGGAACATATGCATATTCTTCAGTCAAACCAGCACTGAAGCTGACTTCAAAAATATTGCAGACCTGTTTTGTAATACATTATAAAAAAAAACATTCCTAAATAGAAACGAGTGGACTTGACTAAATTGGAGACTGGAATTCTCCATTATTTTCTAAGTTTCAGAGGTGAATCAATTACCATATTATTATAAATGTTAGTTTGCAAATGAAATGGAGCAATACAACAAATAAAATAAAATTATTCAAATGGAAACGCCAATAAAGTTTCCTATTCATTTTATTTCAGAATAATAGTCCTGAAACAATTCTAACAACAAACGTTGTCTATGGAATAAACAAGGGGGATATTGAAGACCCTGCTATCGCTCACATATTATTTGAATCTTGTAGTCGTATATGAGAGTTTCACTCATAATCCAAACAAGTTTCATATAATCCTAAATTCTGAATTTGCTTGGGTGAGCTAAAAAGCATTGATGCCCTCGATCCAGGAACCAACGAATCAGAAACCAAGGGCACATGATTTACATGAATGTATATTAGCTTTACCACTCTCTTAATTGCAACGTAACATTGATGAGACCGATAACGGACAAGATAGAATCAGTTTTAATAAACCGTTTCCTAGGGCATGCTTAGAATATTTGAATTAATATGAAATTCAATGGCTCATTTATCTTTGAAATTTCGAATAAAAAATTCCAGTTTCTATTTAAATCTATTGCAGTGCACAATTAACTTTGGTTGTAATTACAGTATGTGTATATTGCAAAATGAAAAACAGTGCATAACTTGGTAAGAATGCTTTTAGAAGCATTATGCGCTGGGTCTACCTTACTTGCATAGGATTCATATGTCGGGTTTTCTTTTCACCTTGCAGGGCGGAGTTTCAATGAGGACCTTTGCTTTCCATCTTTAGGGGTGGTAGCAGTGATAATTTTACGTGTGCATCCTGAGTCCTATACTCATTGAATTTGCCAAGGACTCATTATTTAAAAAGTTGCGAGTCCCATGGACCCATAGCTTTTCTGGCCTTAGTTATTATTAACCTATTACTCATAAGCAAATAGTAGCTTAAAGCAGGTTGAAAGAAAAGCAGAATGTGCCTTAAGGCACATTCTGCTTTTCTTTCAACCTGCTTTATGTGGTCATCTGTCTTCAAAACTAGAAACAAGTTAAGGGGATTTGGGTTAATTTTTCACCTCAAGGACCCCATGTTTGTCTAAAGGACTCATTGTTTTACAGAATGTGCATACCGAGGACTCATTCATCTGATTTCTAAAATTATCACTGGGTGGTATCACTGTTTATTATCGGTATAGTTATCATGGATATGGCTGCTCACGTAAAGTGTATTCCTTTCTGTTGAAAGTTCAGTAAAGCCTCTCCATTACGACCACTAAACTGTTTTAATTATTAGATGTTTACGATAGGTGACTGCTTAAAGCAATGTGATAATTGAACAGAAAGATAACCTTGCTTGAGTCAGTGTTTTATTATCTAATCATTTACCAAAAAATGATCATTTAACAACCTCAAATTCTAAATTTTCGAAAATAGATCTACTATCATTTGAAATACTTTTTTTATTATTATTAATATATATTATATTGTTTGGCCACTTTGGCCATCTGTAAATATGTTGTGAGTAACGAGGAATTTGTTAATTCAAGTTACTGATTGAATAAAGAATTATTATTATTATTATTATTATTATTATTATTTAAGGTGTCGCCTGTCATTTATGACGTCATAAGCCTTCTTTATAGTGGTTGTAAAAAAGAAGTTTTTACGTTTTTTGGAAAATAACGATTTATTACGGAGCTGTACCTATCACCCCTAACATTAAATGCAAATTAGTTTATATGTGTTATAGGTTAGCTCCGCCCTGTCTGGTGAAAAAATACACTTCACATTTACATGTACACTATTTCTGTAGGTTTCGTATTAACGCGCCGCTAGGGTTATCAAAAACTGAGATGCTAACAATTATACGACAAATCAATAACCAATTAGACACAAGATCTGATTAAACAAGTCGTATTTGTGTATAGTAGAACCTTTCTATTATGACTACTAAAATGTAGGCTCATTGATTGTATAAAATGCAGGTGACAGCTTAAAGCAATGTGACAGTAAAACAGAAAGCTCCTAAAGGAGCTTTCTGTTTTACTGTCACATTGCTTTAAGCAGTCACCTGTCGTAAACACCTAATATTTAAAACAATGAAGTGGTTGTAATAAAGAGGTTTTACTATATACGTACGCAAACGCAAAGCACTAAAACGTAGAAAAATACAACTTTTTGACAATTCTGATAATTCATCTTTATCTTGGTGGCAAACAGTTTGGAGCCTGATCAGACGCCGGGTCACCCGGTGTCTGATCTGGCTCCAAACTGTTTGCAGTGATATAATAGTTTTAGGGTAAACGCGTTTATTGGGAAAGAATAACGTTTTCTCCACTGTAGTAAAACATGGTAGAATCTTGTCGGAAATGCTGTCATTTTAACTAGCCTAGTTTAACCATTTAACCTAAGTGACGCATGTACGTGTCCTGAGACTAGAACACTTGTTAACTTATATACATGTAAATCAACCCTTAAAGACATCTCCTGACTACCTTTCGATCATAACGCATTGCCAGACAATTTCCTTGCAAAAAGCAAATATTGGTCTTGTGGACATGTAGGTAGCAAAGAACCATTGGAGCTTCTCATATGAGACCCGACCTCTATATTTGATAGTTTGGTTAGGAATAACCATTGAAAATCACTAGAGCATGAGTATAATCTGGGCCTCACCAGGTAAACTGAGATTGGTATAGATTGTGATGCATGATTTGACAGTTAAATTCTCACACTATCGAGACAATGGGGGTAGTCCATCAATAGACTGAGGAAAAGTATTTCATATTAAACAAGTTCACCGCATGCGGGTGCCAACGCACATCTGTTTTGTGAATCTTATAGATTAAAAAGAAACGGTCATAATAATATCCTTATAGCTATGAATTGTAACTGCTATGAGTAAAATAAGGTTAAAGGTCAAGTCCAAAAATCAAGGTTTTTCCTTGCCCAATAAAGGTTTATGCTGCATAGTGAAGAAGTATTGACCAATGTCAAGTTTCTGCTTATTTTCTTTCAAATAAGGTCAAGGCCACATATTGAAAATTTTAACGTTGATGGAAAGGCCTTACAAGGAATCCACATGTGAAGTGAGAGAGTCCTTCTGGTGAGGGTTAAAATCTTCTTTTTTTTCAAAATATAAGTAAGTTTAGGTCAAAGGTCAAGGTCAATTATGAAAGATTTTGGTATGTTAAGATTGGACTTGCCAAGATGAACATGAATACCAAATATGAAGGAATGGCTAACGTTAAGATTTCGGACAACGACGACGCGGACACCGGAGAGACCACAATAGCTCGTTTTGTTTCTTCGAAACAGACGAGCTAAAAAGGGACTAGAACTAATCGGAAATTGGTAGTGTCTCCTTTTTAGATGTCAAGACTGCATTTGATTAATTAACCATTTCAGCACAGTCGTCGACTCAATTCGAATTTTACGAATAGTTTAGAACCAGATCAGACGCCGCATAACGCAGGGTCTGATCAGGGTCAAAACTCTTTGACACTGGTATCGAAATTTCGCCAGTCATACTGCCTTATCTCTAATTTTAAAACCATCATTCAGACAACACCATTGAAGCAGACGGTGAATGGGTAAAAATCTCACGATTAATTTGGAAGCAAAAGGGTTCAACGGAAAGGCCATTGTAAATTTACACTGGGAACTTGGAAGGGGGTCTATTTAAGGTTTTTAACCAATTCACTGCCATGTTGTCATTAATTTCAAACAATTATAGTCTGCTTCTATTTCTCTAATTTAAATTTAAGATACCGGTATTTTGACTTTCGAAATATTGAAATGAGTGTCATCCAGTTTTGGATCCTAATCAGACGCCGCGTTACGCGATGTCTGATCAGAATCCAAACTGTTTGCAAATAAACGTTGTACTCGGGGTAAGGCAGTGAAGGGAATAGCCTAAGGCTTTTTTTAAATATGAATTTTCTCTCTATAAAGGCAGTTGATCTATTTGTATCTTTATTTCAATCAAATTTGATGAGACATTACAGTGGAGAATCTGCTATTCTTTCCCGTTTAAACGCAAACGTACGCAAACGCAAAACACTAAAACGTAGAAAAGTATAACTTTTTGACATTTCTGATAATTCATGTTTATCTTGGTGGCAAACAGTTTGGAGCCTGATCAGACGCCGGGTTACCCGGCGTCTGATCTGGCTCCAAACTGTTTGCACTGCAAATAATAGTTTTAACGTAAACGCGTTTATTGGGAAAGAATAACGTTTTCTCCACTGTACAAATATTGAACTCTAGAGATGCAAATTAACCCTGGAGAAATTAGCGATAAGGAAATAAGCAAATATTAAAAAGAAGAAAACACGTGAGTTCATCGTGTATTAAACGGCCACTAGAAGAACCACGGGTTGTCTTAAAATACATGTAAGCTAGATGAACGCACATAGCAGGATAAAAACAACGCAGAGTTTTCCTAGATGGAGGTTCTCTATGCCATTTCTATTTCATACCACTTGCAGCCGCTTGCCCGATAAATTTCCAAGCTACGTCAATTAAGTGATATATTAATACAGGATTGGCTAGATATAGCAAGATTCAACACAGACATGATAAAGTATACGTATATAAATACGAGGGGTGTTTCATAATTAATGCAACTAGATCAATAACTTTTATAATATAAGTGCAAAATGCATGTGCGATATATCATTCGAAAGAGCAATTCTTCGCCTACAAAATGGTGCAATGCACAGTAAGATCACATGACTAGATAAGTCACACCACGAGCCTAAAAGACCCCAACTCAAGGGCTCTGGACCGTTTTTGTGTATTTTTGAGGTAATGCTTCGAACAAATTTTGATACTGTAATTACCACAATGGTTTTATTATTTGAAATAATTTTATGAAACTTTCGGTCAAATTAATTCAGACAATTGTACACACATGACGCAATTTAAAATTATACTATTTTACAAAATGACAAAAATATAGGTAATATTTAACAACTTACTGAAAATATCATAAAAATGACACTACTGTTATGTTAAAGAGGTTTTGTTGAAACCTAGAACACATTTGTTATATCAAACCATGCTATGATGGAAGCAATTGAAGTAGATGTTCATGTTTTAAAATCAAATTATAGATATACGAATCTAGAAAATTTTCGTAGCGTTCGATAATTCATGTCAAATAAATACGAAAGAAGACTCAAGCAGGAAACGCAACACAAACGCAACCCATCTCTAAAGCAGAACACACACACAGCCATACCATAACAAACACACACACACAACCACACACACACGCAACACCATTCCCTCATCTACACACCAAACAGAAAACAACACGCAAGACAAACATAAAGCTAAGTAAACATAGGAGCCCGCCATGGTACGGTCAGTAGCAATCAATAATCAATTATAAATTAATTAATTATTAACAACCACTGGGGGGTTAAACCTGGGTTTAGGGGCGCCCAACCTCACACTTATCTCCTATATTCACCTATAACGACGAACAGTGTACATAAAATATAAACCCTGTTCCAACACCTTACAATCAAAAACTTTTTTTTCGTTAGCAAAATGAGATTTTTTTCTTTAAATTTTTTTTTAAAAACAGCTGAACTTTTTAAATGTTATGAAATCTTATTCATATTAAAAATAAGACATAAACTGATATATTTCAAAAACAAAGTACATGTATAGAAATTTTACTTTTAAAAAAGTTATTAGGTCAATAAGTTATGTCTGAAAAGTGCTATGTTCTAGTGCCCTTGAGAAGGGGTCATTTAGATAAGTATTGTGATGCATCCCGTATTGTGATCTAATCGTGCATTATACCATCGTGTAGGTGAGGAATTGCCCTTTCCAATGATATATCACACATGCATATTACAATTATTATATCGAAGTTATTAATGGAGTTGCATTAATTATGAAACACCCCTCGTATGAGCCATGCCATGAGAAAATCTGACGTATTGCTTTGCAAACAGTGAATATCAAGGCCAGCCACCGCGTCAAAGACGCGGCGGCTGGTCTTGATATACACTGTTTGACACCCATGTGCGTCCAAAGCAGTTCATGTAGATGCATTATGTACGGTTTCTGCAGTGTAGACCAAGTTTAGATACACAGTCTGGGATGACAACGGTGCTTAGTCTGTACAGTGCTGTATTGTAATAAAGCAGGTTTTGTCACGACACTGCTCAATTATACATCCAATGCAAACGACTTCGCCTTTCCTGTATTTCTGGTTTATTGACCAATTACACCATATATACATGTACATGTATACACATTTTACGCCTTTATCTTATTCATCCGTGCACTAAAGGAAATAGTTTCAAATAATAAATCATGAAATCGTATACATGTACCATAAGAAATATTTCTATGATCTAGTAGATGGTAGCTTAAAGCAGGTTTGAAGTAAAGCAGAATGCGCCTGAATGCGCATTCTGCTTTACTCCCATCCTGCTTTAAGTGGTCATATAATTATCTTCAATATCAGAAACAGGCTATAAGGGTTAATGGACTCATCTGTGTTTTAATTGATTTTAACACGGGATTTACTTTGTAATGGTATTTCTTTGCCAGACATTGTATCGGCTGATGATATTACCTTACTGTAACTCACCAAGAATGATAAAAGTGTGCTATTAATGTTCTAATCAATTATATAGTGTCAAAACATGTACAATTGTACTATGATCAAGTCTAACAAACAGTTTAAGTCCCACAGACATTGGTTTATGTGGTGATGAACGCACACGAGTGCACAAGAGTCATATACTCACACACAATGGCATACGAGACCTCGAGGCACACTGTACTTTACTTTCAGTCTGCTTTAAGCTAACACTCGCAAGGATCTAGACAATATTTATTACGGTAGGCCTACATATTCATAATTGTATAAAATGGAACTATTTTCTTCAGCGGAGGAATGTAATTCGAATAGGAAACTGGCAAAGAGGAACAACTGTTCTTATTTCTGCCGCTGTTTTTGAAAAGAGTTATCATTCTTTGGCTTACGATGATGTACCACCCCGTCCATCGGTCTGTTAAGTCCTTTATTGCTTGACTAAACCATGTTAACCATTTCATGATCAAATTGTTCGTGAGAATTTTACCCCTTCACCGTTTCATTCTCGTCTGCTCAATTTTGTTGTCTGCAATGACGTTTCAAAGTTAAAAAATAAGGCAGTATGACTGAAGAAATTTCGAAACGAGTGTCAAACAGTTTGGATCCTGATCAGACGCCGCGTTACGCGGCCTCTGATCAAGATCCAAGCTGTTTGCAACCGCGCTTTTAAGCGTTATTGAGAGTGAAAGGGTTAAAACCGCTCATTAGAATCCTATCGAGAACGAGTGGTCACATCAAAGTGTTTGATTGAGACAATGGACAAAATGTTGTAAATGTTGAGTTCTAAGTTCGGTGGTCCCTCTCTACAACAACAGCCAATGAGAGACAAAGATTACTTGTGTTGTTCGGAGGAAGTCGTTATAGAGAATGACTTGGTTTACATTTGCAAACAGCTGGAATCAAGATGTTTGTCACTCGTCATTGTATGTTTTCTGTCAAAATGTCCGCTTCTATGTAATTTTGAGCAAAAAAGCAGACACCAACTTTAAAGGGACTCGCAACCGGATGGTGTACTTGTCAAAATAAAATAAAATACTCAAATAAAAGCAAATTTGTGGCATATTATTTGGCTTCTGACATTAAAAGAATATGATCACTCCAAAAAAAGTCTCAAGAATCGTCACCGAATCTTAGATTTTTAGATGTTTTCCATCGTTTATCTATACCGACTAGTAGACGGTATAGTTGTTGTTGTTGCTTCTCTACACGGGCTCAGACATAAACCCGAGCCGAATTACGAAGTTGTATGCACCTTCGATCGCTACACATTGAAATACGTTAAATCGATCCGAGATAAACGGATAGTTCCGTGGTCCATTGGTCTAAGCGGTTTCTCCTATTTTGCCTTCTGTCCGCCAATGCCGGGCCCCGGGTTCGAATCCCACCAGAGACCAATATTTTTTTTTATTGAAATACATTTTTTTAAACAGAATTTCTTATCCTAAACTAATTCTTTACCATTTATATAAGCGTTTGACACATATTTACAAATTACTACTTTTAATGCACCATCTGGTTGCGAGTCGCTTTAAGCAGACGGTATTGCAGCAGTGCAAGCGTTACACAAAAGTGTCCTTTTTGGGGGAACAGTGTCAAGGGTCGTTGTTATGTTATGAGGGGGAGTTGTTCGGAGGGTCGTTGTAGGGGATAGCAATTGTAGTATTGTCATGGATACAGGGCTGCCATTTCTCCGGATTTTTCCGAAATATTCGGATTTTTATTCCAACAGATGGAAGCTTAAAACAGACTGAAAGTAAAGCAGAATGTGCCTTAAGGCGCATTCTGCTTTACTTTCAACCTGATTTAAACATCCCGCGTCTTAAAAACTAGAAACAGACTATGGGTTAAAGGTATAATCAGGAAAATTGGGCTTGAAAAAATTTGAAATCTTAGGATTTTTTTTATCAACGTATGGCAGGCCTGTGGATAAGATGAACATACAGTAAACCCCCTTCTATTGCGACCACTAGATTATGTTAATTAAGGTGACTGCTGAGTTATATACATGTAATGAAACTAAAACTAATTGTACAAATGTGTAGGCTTTTTATTGAAAACAAATTGTTTCATGCAAATAGAACAAAACAGGTAATATATCAGGACCTACTTTTTGCAAAGTAAACACACACCGAGAACCAGTATTTAATGGAGCTCCCTATCTCAGGTAATGCAGCATACATGTTGTCAATATTGTTTAGTGGGTTCCTTAAGTAGCCCCTCTGATCAGGGTCTACACTGTTTGTCGTTTTGCAATATGATTTTAAAATCAACTCTTAATAGTCCAAAGTGGACGTGACATATTTAGACATCGACATTGTCCATTAAAAGTTTCAAGAGTGAATGGGTTATACCAATTTTCTGTATGAAACAAGGTCAGAAAATGTATTAATTCCTGCGATATACAACATTTGGTATACCACAATCATGGACCATTACTGAAAACAATGTTATCATACAGAGTTACGGTCCTTGGATGAACAAGACAACAAGTTATTATGGTGCTATACAAGGATAAATGAGTGTTTAATTGATAGCCTGCATCTAAAGAACAACAGGATTCAACATAACTGGTAAGTAAAGATATTTTGTTTAGGAAACCTGAAGAATTAACCCTTCTCCTGCTTTTAGGGTATAGTGTCCCTTTTTGGAAACAGTGAAGACCCTGATTAGAGAGCTCCTGAAGGCGCTGTTTAATTAGAGTCTGCACAGTTTCCTGTTATAGTGATATGATATGCCGAGTATGAGTCTGCACTCTATTCTGGAGAAAATTTACATTGTTTAACTTGCCTATGTAATACTTCAGATAATAGATGTTCATGGTGGGCAGTTTATCTATGAATATTCAGCAAGAGAAGAATAAAGTACATAATACAGTCGAAACTTCAAACTCTCATTAGCTCGAACATACCCATATTTCAAAGTTAAAACGTGGCTTAGCCACGTTTTAACATTGAAATATGGGTATATTCGACTTAAGCCAGTTTGAATCATCAAAATTCAGCTTATGAAATACTGGTCAGACCGATTTAAGTGATTTCGAAATATAGAGTCTTGGCTGTACATTGTGCATAATGTAGTTATAACAAACCACACGTTACACTGATTTTCTGTATGAAACAAAGTCAGTCAATGCAATAATTCCTGTGATATACACACTTTGATATACCACAATCATGTGTCATTACTGAAAGCAATGTTGTCATACAGTTACAGTTCTTTAATTAAATATTATTTCTATTTTCATTTATTACTTCTCTCCATCCATACTGATGATTATGAGAAGGGGAACTTTTTAATATGCATTTGGTATTTCATAATCATTAAAAGGTCCATCATGAGTCTATTCCCAGGCATAATTTGTAACAGACCAGCTGTAAATCTACATAAAATGTTTCCACAATATCACAGACGGTCTTGAGACAAAACTATATACAAAACCCCTCTCTATTACAAACACTAAATTGTGTTCATTATTAGGTTGTTTTTAAGACAGGTGAATGTTTAAAGCAATGTGACAGTAAAACAGAAAGCTCCTTTAGGAGATTTCTGTTTTACTGTCACATTGCTTTAAACTGTCACCTGTCTATTATACAATTGATTGATTGAGCTGGGTTTTACTTTTCCATGAAACATGAAATGGTCATATGGCGCCAATAACTCTTTTATACAAACAATAAGTCTTTGTTTTAGTGGTTTGTAATAGAGAGATTTTACTGTACACTAAGTTACACAATCACAGTTATTTTAAACATCCATCAAAAATACACTCAGTACAAAAAGAAACGCACATTGTGCTCAGGCGCAGATTAAGAGACTTTTTAAAGATACTAAGACCATATCTCAAGATCAATTCAATTCAACCACAAGTTTAGAAAAACATATTCTTAAAATTACTTTGCTGTATTTTAACCCTTTCACTCTTAATGACGTCAAAAGGCGCGTTTTCAAACAGTTTGGATGCTGATCAGACGCCGCGTAACGTGGCGTCTGATCAGTATCCAAACTGTTTGACACTCGTATAGATATACTTTAAGTCATACTACTTTGAATCTTACTTTGAAACGATCTTGCAAACAACAAAATTGAAGCAGACAACAATGAAACGGTGGTGGGATAAAAATCTCACGATTAATTTGGTAGCGAAAGAGTTAACTAGTGCCTGTTGAAAACATCGCACCGATTTGTACAGGTTGTGATTATACCAATTCAATGATAAACCTCCCATTTTCAACATTGATAGCCCAAGACGGAACTACTGACTGTAATGAAAAGATTATTTCACAAATACGTTCCTTCTACATACAGATAATATTGGAATAAAAGTGTGCGTTTCTTTTTGCACTGAGTGTAAATGAAGCTCTTTTATACACCTCATTTTTGTGATACTTACAACTAGGACCAAAGATATTTAATAATTTTAAAGTTGCCCTTTTTAGTAAGGGGAATGAATTTCATTGACAAAAAATAAAAACTATCAAAAGAGAGCCTACATTATTTTCATAAAAGAGATGTTCGTTTCACAATATAGACCAACCAGCTCTAAACAGCGAAAGGAACGTTCCTTTTGAGAAAGGGTGTTTTGCTATGAAACATTATTTATATGAAAGTAATATTCTTTACATATAAAAAATTTCCTCCAAACTGCTCTCAAAAGTAAACGGAACATTTCGTTCCCTGTATAGACTAACTGGTCACTCAACTCAAGATTTTGACTGTATAATTGCTAGCCATTGTGAAACTAGATCTCATTTCAATATTAGTGGTGTAACTCATTATGAATAACTTCTTGGCAATTAGAAACCTCCTTTCTTCTGTATTTGTTTTTGTACATAAGCAGCCACCGATTCAGACAAGTCCAAGTCCTCAAGTTCCTGAAATAAAAATGAGAAAAACAAACAGTTATATTACAGGAGTAAAGTTTGTCATGTATTATGAATAAACAATTGTTTGACTCTTTCAACACCATGGACCTGTTTAAAATACACTCAATACATTTGCAAACAGGAGCCCTCTGATCAAGTCTACACTGTTTGCTAATTTAAAGCTATATTTATTCAACTACCCAGCATTCCAAGACCCAAGTAGACTGGTTCATGCTTTGATAACTAAAAAGATCCACAAGGGAACCGAATAACCCACAATTGTTACTTGCTCTTGACAGTCAAACATAACTCTTCCTTCAGCAAAAGCATCTTAGAATGTCTTTACTCATACATCCATCACTATATGCTTCCTAATGTATAGATACTTCAGACATTATTAGAAACATAAGTTATTCATGTAAAGTTTCAGGGGTGAATGAGTTAACTGTAATAACTTTCACATCACGGCATAACATCATATTAAGTTCACATACAAGCTAGAAACACACAGCTTTCTTACCTTTAAGAATTCTTCCTCTGAGCCAAATCCACCAACATATCCATTAAGCCTACAGGCTTTCTTAGATTTAATTAGCTCTTCATCAGTCAGTTTCAAAAAGTCTAAAACTTTTGGGTGCTGACGTAGAAGGTATTTCTGATGGTAACTGTAAAAACAACACATAAACACAGGGCTGCCATAAGTTGACATGAAAAATCCTAAGATTTCCAAATTTGCATTTTTCAAGTGCGATTTTACGAATCGTACCTTTACCCCATAGCCTTTTTCTTGTTTTGTTGACATGCGACTACTTAAAGCAGGCTGTAAGTAAAGCAGAATGCGCCTTAGGGCGCATTCTGCTTTACTTTCAGCCTGCTTCAAGCTACCATGAACTGGGGAAATATCCGGAGATTTCGGAAAAATCCGGAGAAATGGCAGCCCTGTATAAAACATCTGATTATAGCTACAGTCAAATCTTAATACAGTGCTCCCTCTCTTTAAGGACATACGCCACCAAATGAAATCTCTGGTGGATCTCTATGAAAATTTCAGCATAGGTTCTTCAAACATATCTAAGTACAAACATAGGTTATAATGGTATTTTGTCTATGGGTATTTGAAATGTATGATGTAGCCATTCTCGGCAAAGAGTCGGCATGCCTTATTTTGCCTTTCTAAAATGATGTAAAGTAATAATTGGCACAAACAAACATTAAAACAGTTAAAAAGTGATGCTCACTGAAAGTATGATGCAAAGATTATGGTTTGTTGCCTGATATATATGCATTTTTCTTAATTGTTTTCGGCTCAAATTCAATGAAAACACTCACTCAATCAAAATCTGTCCGAAATAAATTGATGAAACTTGTCACAATAAAAGCTATTGGTGTGAATAATAAGACAATGGTAAAAAAGCATATGTTATAATGCTTCTTTTGAAACTATAGGCACTTTCATACATATACCAATGGCCTAAATAAGCCGACGGCTTTTTCTATGTGATCTCGGGTTCACGCTCATATTCAATTTGATTGAAGTTTTGGGTTATTAACTTAGCCTTATTAGATAAAGTATTTACCAAGATTCACATACTTTCATTTATCAAGTACACTTTCGTGCATTTAACGTCTTTATTACGCGATTAATGGAGAATGTTTGAAACCGAAAGTATCTACGGGAGGTAACCGATATGCACGATTTCGTTGAGTAACGATGCTTGATTTATCGTACTTCGTTAAAAGCCACTAGGTGTCTCACGAATTGCTGGTGTATGCCGTTAATAACACCCAATGGGCAACAAAGATTGTGTGTGTTGTTCGGGGATGTTGTTATAGGAAGGGAAATTGGCTTACATTTGCAAACAGTTTGATTCCAGATCAGACGCCACATAAAGCGGTGTCTGATCTGGGTTCAAGCTGTTTGCCAACTTTCATTATGTTTCTTCTATCAAAATGACCAATATGCATATTTGAGAAAAACAGCAGACCACAATTTTAAGTAGACGATATTGCAAAACTGTCTAGTTTGGGGAACAGCAGAAATGACTCTATATCCTGTTTCTAGTATTGAACATAGGTGATCACTTAAAGCAAGTTGAAAGTAAAGCAGAATGTACCTGAATGCACATTCTGCTTTACTTTCAGTCTGCTTTAAGCTACCATCTGCTAGAATTACGAAAATTGTTCTTATAATATTATAATACATATTCATAACTACTTTCCTAAGCATGGCGATAATGATCGTTAGTGATCGAGGCCATTTTGTAAAAGAAGAAGAAGAAGAATATGAGGCATAAAAAATATGTATTTATGAAGTTAAAAATTGGTCAACCTAGCACAATTTATGAACTAACTATTTGTATCATAGACTAAGAGCTGTCCTTACAAGAATAGAAACTTTAAGACTTTGTTTAGACTTACTCTTCAGCCTCATAGAAAGGTAAGGCTTTGGTAATGGTCGTGACAATCGGTCTTGCTAGATGTTTCTGATGTTCCACCTTGGTCGACTCTGCTAACTTTCTCTGTTCCTCATCATGGAAGAAGATGGCCGACATGTACTGGCGGTTGTGGCTGGAAGTTGGGTTGTGCCATTTCAAGAAACAGTCCAGTAACTTCTCGTACGAGGTTTTACGTGGATCAAACTCAATGTCTACTGTCTCAGTGTGGTCTCCACTGTAATCAAACAACATAAGAATATTTCAGTCTATGGAATAATGAAATTAAATCTCAGTCTGTGGAGTTCTGAGATAATAGATAGTTTAGATAGTTTATTTCTGCAATAGCCTTAACGGTCAATGAGCATACATACTATTTCAGTCTACAGAGTAATGAGATAATCTTTCAGTCTATGGAGTAATGAGATAATCGTTCAGTCTATGGAGTAATGAGATAATCTTTCAGTCTATGGAGTAATGAGATAATCTTTCAGTCTCAGTCTACAGAGTAATGAGATAATCTTTAAGTCTACGGAGTAATGAGATAATTTTTCAGTCTATGGAGTAATGAGATCATCTTTCAGTCTATGAGTAATGAGTAAATCTTTCAGTAAATGGAATAAAAATATAATATTTCAGTCTATGGAGTGATGAGATGACATTTCTGTCTATGGAGTAATGAAATAATCTTACAGTCTATGGAGTAATGGGATGAATTTTTCAGTCTATGGAGTAATGAGATAATCGTTCAGTCTAAGGAGTAATGAGATAATCTTTCAGTCTATGGAGTAATGAGCTTTCAGTCTAAGGAGTAATGAGATAATCGTTCAGTCTATGGAGTAATGAGATAATCGTTCAGTCTATGAAGTAATGAGATAATATTTCAGTCTATGGAGTAATGAGATAATCGTTCAGTCTATGGAGTAATGAGATAATATTTCAGTCTATGGAGTAATGAGATAATATTTCAGTCTATGGAGTAATGAGATAATCGTTCAGTCTATGGAGTAATGGGATGATATTTTCAGTCTATGGAGTAATGAGATGATATATCTGTCTATGGAGTAATGAAATAATCTTTCAGTCTATGGAGTAATGAGATAATCGTTCAGTCTATGGAGTAATGAGATAATATTTCAGTCTATGGAGTAATGAGATAATATTTCAGTCTATGGAGTAATGAGATAATCGTTCAGTCTATGGAGTAATGAGATAATCGTTCAGTCTATGGAGTAATGAGATAATCATTCAGTCTAAGGAGTAATGAGATAATATTTCAGTCTATGGAGTAATGAGATAATATTTCAGTCTATGGAGTAATGAGATAATCGTTCAGTCTATGGAGTAATGAGATAATCGTTCAGTCTATGGAGTAATAAGATAATTTTTCAGTCCATGGAGTAATGAGATAATCTTTCAGTCTATGGAGTAATGAGATAATATTTCAGTCTATGGAGTAATGAGATAATATTTCAGTCTATGGAGTAATGAGATAATCGTTCAGTCTATGGAGTAATGAGATAATATTTTCAGTCTATGGAGTAATGAGATAATCATTCAGTCTAAGGAGTAATGAGATAATATTTCAGTATATGGAGTAATGAGATAATATTTAAGTCTATGGAGTAATGAGATAATCGTTCAGTCTATGGAGTAATAAGATAATCTTTCAGTCTAAGGAGTAATGAGATAATCTTTCAGTCTATGGAGTAATGAGATAATCGTTCAGTCTATGGAGTAATGAGATAATCGTTCAGTCTATGGAGTAATGAGATAATATTTCAGTCTATGGAGAAATGGGATAATCGTTCATTCTATGGAGTTATGAGATAATATTTCTGTCTATGGAGTAATGAGATAATATTTCAGTCTAAGGAGTAATGAGATAATTGTTCAGTCTATGGAGTAATGAGATAATCGTTCAGTCTATGGAGTAATGAGATAATCATTCAGTCTAAGGAGTAATGAGATAATATTTCAGTCTATGGAGTAATGAGATAATATTTCAGTCTATGGAGTAATGAGATAATCGTTCAGTCTATGGAGTAATGAGATAATCGTTCAGTCTATGGAGTAATGAGATAATTTTTCAGTCCATGGAGTAATGAGATAATCTTTCAGTCTATGGAGTAATGAGATAATATTTCAGTCTATGGAGTAATGAGATAATATTTCAGTCTATGGAGTAATGAGATAATCGTTTAGTCTATGGAGTAATGAGATAATATTTTCAGTCTATGGAGTAATGAGATAATCATTCAGTCTAAGGAGTAATGAGATAATATTTCAGTCTATGGAGTAATGAGATAATATTGAAGTCTATGGAGTAATGAGATAATCGTTCAGTCTATGGAGTAATAAGATAATCTTTCAGTCTAAGGAGTAATGAGATAATCTTTCAGTCTATGGAGTAATGAGATAATCGTTCAGTCTATGGAGTAATGAGATAATCGTTCAGTCTATGGAGTAATGAGATAATATTTCAGTCTATGGAGAAATGAGATAATCGTTCATTCTATGGAGTTATGAGATAATATTTCAGTCTATGGAGAAATGAGATAATATTTCAGTCTATGGAATTATGAGATAATATTTCAGTCTATGGAGTAACGAGATAATCTTTCAGTCTATGGAGTAATGAGATAATCTTTCAGTCTATGGAGTAATGAGATAATCGTTAAGTCTATGTAGTAATGAGATAATATTTCAGTCTATGGAGTAATGAGATAATATTTTCAGTCTATGGAGTAATGAGATAATCATTCAGTCTAAGGAGTAATGAGATAATATTTCAGTCTATGGAGTAATGAGATAATATTTCAGTCTATGGAGTAATGAGATAATCTTTCAGTCTATGGGGTAACGAGATAATCTTTCAGTCTACGGAGTAATGAGATAATCATTCAGTCTAAGGAGTAATGAGATAATATTGCAGTCTATGGAGTAATGAGATAATATTTCAGTCTATGGAGTAATGAGATAATATTTCAGTCTATGGGGTAACGAGATAATATTTCAGTCTATGGGGTAACGAGATAATCTTTCAGTCTATGGAGTAATGAGATAATCGTTAAGTCTATGTAGTAATGAGATAATATTTCAGTCTATGGGGTAATGAGATAATATTTTCAGTCTATGGAGTAATGAGATAATCATTCAGTCTAAGGAGTAATAATGAGATAATATTTCAGTCTATGGAGTAATGAGATAATATTTCAGTCTATGGGGTAACGAGATAATATTTCAGTCTATGGGGTAACGAGATAATCTTTCAGTCTATGGAGTAATGAGATAATCGTTAAGTCTATGTAGTAATGAGATAATATTTCAGTCTATGGAGTAATGAGATAATATTTTCAGTCTATGGAGTAATGAGATAATCATTCAGTCTAAGGAGTAATGAGATAATATTTCAGTCTATGGAGTAATGAGATAATCGTTCAGTTTATGGAGTAATGAGATGATATTTCAGTCTATGGAGTAATGAGATAATCTTACAGTCTATGGAGTAATGAGATAATCTTTCAGTCTATGGGGTAACGAGATAATCTAACAGTCTATGGAGTAATGAGATAATCGTTAAGTCTATGTAGTCATGAGATAATATTTCAGTCTATGGAGTAATGAGATAATATTTTCAGTCTATGGAGTAATGAGATAATCGTTCAGTCTAAGGAGTAATGAGATAATATTTCAGTCTATGGAGTAATGAGATAATCTTTCAGTCTATGGGGTAACGAGATAATCTAACAGTCTATGGAGTAATGAGATAATCGTTAAGTCTATGTAGTAATGAGATAATATTTCAGTCTATGGAGTAATGAGATAATATTTTCAGTCTATGGAGTAATGAGATAATCGTTCAGTCTAAGGAGTAATGAGATAATATTTCAGTCTATGGAGTAATGAGATAATATTTCAGTCTATGGAGTAATGAGATAATCGTTCAGTCTATGGAGTAATGAGATAATATTTCAGTCTATGGAGAAATGAGATAATCATTCATTCTATGGAGTTATGAGATAATATTTCAGTCTATGGAGAAATGAGATATTATTTCAGTCTATGGAATTATGAGATAATATTTCAGTCTATGGAGTAACGAGATAATCTTTCAGTCTATGGAGTAATGAGATAATATTTCAGTCTATGGGGTAACGAGATAATCTTTCAGTCTATGGAGTAATGAGATAATCATTCAGTCTAAGGAGTAATGAGATAATATTTCAGTCTATGGAGTAATGAGATAATATTTCAGTCTATGGAGTAATGAGATAATATTTCAGTCTATGGGGTAACGAGATAATCTTTCAGTCTATGGAGTAATGAGATAATCATTCAGTCTAAGGAGTAATGAGATAATATTTCAGTCTATGGAGTAATGAGATAATATTTCAGTCTATGGAGTAATGAGATAATATTTCAGTCTATGGGGTAATGAGATAATATTTCAGTCTATGGGGTAATGAGATAATCTTTCAGTCTATGGAGTAATGAGATAATCGTTAAGTCTATGTAGTAATGAGATAATATTTCAGTCTATGGAGTAATGAGATCATATTTTCAGTCTATGGAGTAATGAGATAATCATTCAGTCTATGGAGTAATGAGATAATATTTCAGTCTATGGAGTAATGAGATAATATTTTCAGTCTATGGAGTAATGAGATAATCATTCAGTCTAAGGAGTAATGAGATAATATTTCAGTCTATGGAGTAATGAGATTATCGTTCAGTTTATGGAGTAATGAGATGATATTTCAGTCTATGGAGTAATGAGATAATCTTACAGTCTATGGAGTAATGAGATAGTCTTACAGTCTAAGGAGTAATGAGATAATCGTTCAGTTTATGGAGTAATGAGATAATATTTCAGTCTATGGAGTAATGAAATAATCTTACAGTCTATGGAGTAATGAGATAATATTTCAGTCTATTAAATCCATGGTTACAGATAAGGCACATATTGGGTTATTTACCTAGTTGTATAGTGGAAAAAGCAATTGTTTTTCACAATATTGAGAAACAAAAAGCAAAGAAATGTAGCAAAAAGCAAAGAACTTGTAACTTTTGAATTCCTAATGAGAATATGAATAAAATTGCCAATACCCAATAAAAATTGCAAATAACCAATTCTTTACATATCAAGGAGTAACTACCCAAATGCATCAAAACTCTAATTAATGGAATCATCACTCACATTCTCCTATATGTTGGATTTATACTGGATCCTCCTGAGAAGCCAACTCGAGTTCTGATCACCCCCGGGGCACAGCCAAACTGGGCCTCGGGGAACCAAAATCAGCTTAATGCAAACGTGGCTCTCTGAACGCTTCCTGGCATTTTTACAGACTTTGTACCAACCAGAACACTGACACTGAAAGTAGAAATCATAAGTATGCAACAAATTCAACATAAATCTTACCAACACGAAATTCTGCTAGCCTACATATAGATCCCCCGGCCTGACATTCGATTTTTTTGTCATTGTTCTCAAGAGGTGCAGGCCTGCCATAAGTTGATAAAAAAATCCTAAGATTTCAATTTTTCAAACCCGAATTTCCTGATTATACCTTTAACCCATAGTCTATTTCTAGTTTTTAAGACACGTGATGCTTAAAGCAGGTTGAAAGTAAAGCAGAATGCGCCTTAAGGCGCATTCTGCTTTACTTTCAGCCTGTTTAAGCTTCCCTCTGTTGGAATAAAAATCCGAAGATTTCGGAAAAATTCGGAGAAGTGGAAGCCCTGGAGGTGTGAAAGCACCTGTAAATAATTAAGCCATCTTGAGCAGTCTGTCTAGAGAGGCCCTGACATACTCATCTTCAAGGGGTATTGCAAACCAAACCATCAAATATAAGAGACCGGCCTTACCATACATCACTGATTCTTTGCATGTACACTATCACAGAACTTATGAGCTCACTTTACACAAATTAACATAGATAATCTATATTCAAATATTGAAACATATAGGTAACATAGTGTTCATTAAAAATGCAAACAAAAAATGGAATTAGATGCAATCATTAGCTAGGTAATCAGGGCTGCCATTTCTCCGGATTTTTCCTAAATCTCCGGATTTTTCCCAGTTCATGGTAGCTTAAAGCAGGCTAAAAGTAAAGCAGAATGCACCCTTAGGCGCATTCTGCTTTACTTTCAGCCTGCTTTAAGTAGTCCCATGTCAACAAAACAAGAAAAAGGTTATGGGGTAAAGGTACGATTTGTAAAATCGCACTTAAAAAATGCAAATTTGGAAATCTTAGGATTTTTCATGTCAACTTATGGCAGCCCTGGGTAATTATCACTTATCTAAATGTCTTAACTAATACACTATATAACTATAGATCATTTTCGACGAAACGACTACAGCTATAGGTCTTTTTGACGAACTGACAGTTTGACGAAACAACCGTCAACCCTAAAAAATTTGACACCTGTGACTTGTCGCGTCTTGATTTTTACACATGCACATTAGATCTACTACACTTGAAACTAGGAAGTGACTTATTATTGTTAATTGTTGCAACCAATTAGTCGAACAAAAGACAGAACTTTATCAATTAAAAGTTATGTTCATGAATAGATCGATCTAGATCTACCCATGTATTTTCACCACAGTACCAACGTACGCCAGATATCAAGGGTAGACTTAGAATTGGCTTTAAAATGTAGCCTAAATTATCCTCTACATAACTTCACACACCTTTTCCGAGTTCCTGCTAGATATGACCGAAGTCCGTTTGTTATGAAATTATGGGCTATCTAAACGGCAACCAGGGGGCCTTCCATCAAGAGTTGGCGTTCTTTCATGACAAGCGCCATGATCCACTACGTATACGCCAGAGTAGTATACATTCAAATGACGAACAATGAGTTAACAACATAGAAAATGTATGGAATGCCGGTCGCGACATGCCAATTGCTAAATGCTAAATGCTTGTTTGCCAATTGCTAATTTACAAGTTGCTGAATACTTGCCAATTAATATGTCATTTGCCAGTTGCTTAATGCTAATTGCCATTTGTCATTAATTTAATATCGTTTAACTGAAGAGTGTTGGTTCGGGGTCAAATGTGTACTGTAACACCGTCTAATCGACTAGATGGTGGTCATGAGTGTAAACAATATACCCACAATACTTTGTTTGCTGTTTTGACCAAATAAGTCAATTTCTAAATGCTAATTAGATCTAAATGCTTGTTTGCCAGTTGCTAATTTGCCATTTGCTAATATGTTCTATAAAGCTAATTTACCAATTGCCAATATGCCACTTGCCAGTTGCATAATAGTTTTATACATGTAAGGGAAACATGCTACAATATTTCACTTTACCTCCACGGCAATGTCTAAGGACATCATCTGGTGAAGCCTGGTGATGTAGTTTGATCTGACAATTTCATCAAAGTAAGCTATTTTGGATGTATTGGCATTTAGCAACTGGCAAAGCAGCATTTAGCATTTAGCAATTGGCATGTCGTGAACGGCATTCCATAGAAAATGTGATCATTTTATTTCCCCAAAGTTCTGCGTGTGTCTGTACGTCGATCGCAAACTTGTCCGTCTGTGTCCCTTAAATTGTATATTTCCGTTAGTTACTGCATCAGCACAGCGTGTACGTGCATGGGTTTATCTTTACTACATTTGATCTTTCTTCATTATTTTTTTTTTTAAATTAGCTTTTCCATCTTGGTTTGCGGCTGCCATATTGGATTTTGCTATTGTGGAACTTGACTTTTCTGAATCAAATACACACAGACTGCACAAAGGGCATCAGAAATGAGTTCAATGCCAAAATATTATCAATTCAGAGGTATTACATTCGTTTATTCTCCAAAAAAGAAAAAGTTAGCTTTATCAACATGGCTTAAAATTGCGACGGCCATATTGGATTTGCTATTGTGGAACTTGATCCTTCTAAATCAAATACACCCCCAGAATGCACAAAGGGCATCAGAAGTGAGTTCTACTCTAAAAAATAATAAATTTAAAAGTAAATTACATTTGATTTTTCTTAAAAAAACAATAAAAATAGCTTTTCCAACATGGTTTGCGGCGGCCATATTGGATTTGGCTAATGTGAAACTTGACCTTTCCAAATCAAAGACACCCCAGATTGCACAAAGGGCATCAGAAATAAGTTCCGCACCAAAAAAACCCAATCAATTTAGTGGCTTACACTGGTTTATTCTAAATAAAAAAAAGCTTTTCCAAAATGGCTAGCGGCGGCCATATTGGATTTTGCTATTGTGGGACTCGTGTCAGTGTGGCAGACAAGCACCTCGGTGATTTGTCATGTCTAGGGACTCGTGAACTCACATCAAATGAGAAACTCTCTCAACACTATTTTGCAAACGGGTCTACGGGCCTAGTACTGCACTAAATTACTTAAGCTATGTACCCTGTACATCCAAAGTACCCGACAACATGCACGGGGAGATATGACGTCACACATAGGATAAAGACCGAATGGTTCCACTTGCGAATATGCAAAGATGGCGGCCTCCTATTTAAATAGTGAAGACTTACCTGGATAGTTTATTATCTATTTTCTTACGCGTATATGCATCCTAACGACAACGGGATATGGACATATGTTTTTGAAAGACAAGTTCTACAAAATAAGACCGACTTAACCAGAGCTGTCCATTTCCTTTCATCAAAAATCTCCAAAAGGTATTATCAACCAACAGCTGTTTAAGGGGTGAGTGGTGAAGATTTATTTGCGTTTGGTTCTATTCTGTTGCAAACTAGTGAAAGTCAATGACTAAAGTTCTTAATTTTTAGCTTTTTAGTTGTCAATATGAACACCGCGTATCACCATGACATATGATATCTGCAGAGACAATCCACTGGTGACTAACCCTTTCACTCTCAATGACGTCATAAGGCGCATTTAATCTTACAAACTAATTACTTTATCATATAACTCATATGTATGCAGTAAACCACTCTTATACAGTCCATTCCCTGATCAATCGGATACGGCTGTATAAGAGTGGTTTACTGCATACATATGAGTTATATGATTTACCTCCCTTTAATTCACAATATAATTACTTTAGTTATACTGCCTAAAATCTAACTTTGAAACGATATTGCAGACAACAATATGGCAGCAGATGACAATATGGCAGTGAAGGGGTAAAAAAATCACGATAATTTTGATCATGAACGGTTCAATAAACATTTTTATTGTATACCTTACTATAAATAGTAACAGATTTTGCTTTGCTGACAATGCAATACGCCCTTGCTGGGCGGGCCAATAACCGGATGCAGTCCAATAACCGGTTATTTGAAATGCATCCGGTTATTAGCCCGGGGGGGGGGGCAACAGATCTTATGCACGTGAAAACGTTAGCAACGTAACGTTAAAAATGGCCAACGTTCGTTGAAGATGACGTCATTTGGCGCTTATGTAAACATTCAAACAATCTTCATAGTTGTTCATTTTGAACCAGGTATACAATAAACAAGTCATTAAACGGCCAGGGCGGGCCATCGTTGCTTATTGGCACTCGTTAGCCACATTGGCACTCGGGCCAAGGCGGTCCGCCCTGGCCGTTTAATAACTGTATAGAAATGGTTAACCTTTCACTGCCTTATCCCGGGTTCAATATAGTTATTTGCAGACATTTTCTATCCTGATCAGATGCCGCGTGACGCGGTGTCTGATCAGAATCCAAACTGTGAGACACTCATGGTTCCAAACTTTTAGGCACCTCCATAAAATACGCGAAAGCAGTGTCATGGAGTATATAAAGAAAGAAAGAAAGAAACAACTTCAATATAAGCATTCATGAAATTGCATGAATGCAATGTACACACGTGCTTCAGGAAGAGCAGTAAGCCTACTTTGGGGCTCGTCGTTTCTCTGCATTTAGCTCACCAATGTGTTGTGTTATCTCGTTTATTAATTTAACTCATTGACTATTGAAACTTCAAATTTGACAATTTGCTTGTAAACAGGAATTATAAATTAAGATTCTATATTGGATAGCTCCTGTAAAAGACGCTGACATAACAGTAAACTTGTGATACTCCGTATTTCTAAGAATCCTGCGCCAAAATCGGGACCAGGCATATATGATAGATCACGGGTCATAACAGAGTTGAATGAGTGAATTAAGGTACCGCTCAAACCCGTCAGCCGTTTTTATAGCCAACTAATTTAATTGACCGTTCTGATAGCCCATAAATAACTTCCGGTGCTGTCAGAATCCGAAATTAGTAGACATCGATCGTAACCGAGGAGTTTCAAGAAAATATTTCGGGAAATACTGCCAGTCTTGGTTTTATGAGTTCATACATTGCACGTTGATAAATAGACCCGCTAGTTATACCGGGGAAATGGGCTACTATAGCTATCGGGTCATCTACACTGGACTTGCATTCTGACAGAAGAGTCTTCCACTGAGCAATCCGAAATGAGGAAAATGTTGCCAGGCATTGGCGTATTTGGGACCACACCCACAATCAGATCGTTTATTGCAATATTGAATTCTTGCGGGTTTCGAGTTGTAGCACTGTGGGGTCGTGTCAAAGCAGAGGCTCAACAGCTTGCTGAGGAACTCAAAATTCCATTTAACACTGACAATGTTGATGAAATACTGCTAAACAAGGATGTTGATGTTATTGTTATCAGTTGTCCTCCGCACATGCAATCACCAATTGCTGTGAAAGCTCTTGGAATAGGGAAACATGTTCTGTGTGGTACTCCGGCTGGACCAACACAGGTGGAAGCACTGAGAATGGTTCATGCAGCTGGGTATTATCCAAAATTAGTGTCAAGGATGATTTATGGACTCAGATTTCTACCGACTATTGTCCGTATGAGACAGCTGATTGAGGAAGGTTTTCTGGGTGAGTTAAAGATGTGCGAGGTCAGGGTCCACTTTTGGAACTATCCTAAAGATAAGTTTGATTGGACTTGTGATGAAATAATGGGCGGAGGAGTTCTGAATTCTATTGGAAGTAATCTCATTGACATTATCTCATATCTTACATTACAAAAGGCTATAAGTGCTCACGGAATGCTGAAAACATACACTAAACAGACAGAGAAGATTAAAGGTATTAGAGAAATAACCAGTGATGACTTTTGTTCGTTCCAGTTAGAATTGGACTATGGGGCATGTGCAACTGTAACTATAAACTCTCACATGCCTGGACAGTTTTATCAAGAAATATTGATTGTGGGCACAAAAGCACGCTTAACTGCAAGAGGTGCTGACCTCTATGGGCAAAAAAATGATTCTAGAAAGGAAGATCTGCTGCATTTCGATCCAATAAATTTCAAAGAAGAGGAAAGATACGGTGTATCAGAAAAAATCAGATCCGTCATTCCAACCCCATACTTAAAAGGCGTCATTCGCATGATGGAAAGTGTTAAAGAAGCCTTTGACAAGGAAGAGGAACGACAAAGTTATTGCCAAGAGTTATTGGAGAATGCAGCCACTTTTGAAGACTGTCTTTATGTACAGACTGTAATTGATGCAATTAAAAAGTCAAATCAGTCTAAAGAATGGGTTAAAGTGGAGGTAAAGAAGGATGAACCAACTCCAAGTCCTATTCTACCTCACTCAAGCAAGTCCATAGCATCTTCAGTGCCATAAAACACATTGACACATGTGTTGATAGAATGTTTGTTTTATGTCAAGGTTAACCCATTACCCCATAGCCTGTTTCTAGTTTTCAAGACAGGTGACTACTTAAAGCAGGTTGAAGGTACAGCAGAATGAGTGGTTAAAGGGCATTCTGCTTTACTTTCAGCTGCTTTAAAGTTTAATTAAGCCACCATCTGCTAGGATATAGAAAATATTTCCCATAGTGCATATTCATGATTAGAATCATGACTACATGACGATGTATATAAATTAAAAGTGGAATTATTTCCTTCAGTGGAGGAATGAAGTAAAGGCATACTTATGGGGTAATAGGTTAAAGACTGAATGTGTATTTGTATGGATTATCATATTATCAGTCTGTTAGTTTAGTATATTTAGCAGATATTTAGAAATTAGATTTAACTTGCATCTCGTTAAGCTACTTTCTGAGTATGCTTGTTTGGCAAATTTATTTATATTTAATGATATTTGTATAAAGTATACTTTAGTCCTATAAAAATTGTCTTTTATATTTTGTTGAAAAAGTTGCCCAATTTTGTCTTTAAAAATGTTAGAAGTAATCTCATATCCTTTGTGTTCAGTTTTCTACATATACAAGTATGGTTTTAATCAGTTATCACCATTTACTTACATGGTCAGTGATTAAGAGAATAAAACTTCCAACTAGTCTGCTTTGGCATGGGCTAAGTGTTAAGTAAGGACAAATTCACAAATGACATATACATAATATAAGTCTTTGTCTTATGGGGATGATTGAGTGTCTTTTTCTGTCTGCAAAAGAGTTTAAGACTGCAATCGATCTTGAATAAATGGTTAACCAACCACAAACTGAAATATTATAGCATAGATATCTTTTAAGTTAAAAATTTTAATGATTGCTTAATGCAAGGTAAAATAATGCAGAAAGCTCCTAAAGAAGCTTTTTTGCATTATTATGCAGTAAGCAACAGTCCTGTATTATTTAAAGATCAAGCAGGGGGTATTTTATGGAGTGGTCAATTAATACAAGGCTGACTGAAATGTATGTGTAACCGGACTAACCTCCCCTGGATTTGTTTCTGTTTTGCTTGGTTTACGGAAATTACCAGAATCTACCTATAAAAATAAAATGCAGTTTGTATGACTATAAGTGATACTGCATCAGAGCTCCAGATAAGCAGGGTATATTAACTCTTTCCTCCCTGAAACTTTAAATGGATAATTCCAGTTTCCATTTTAGTCTAGTCCATTTCTGACATTTAAGGGTTGTTTTTGTCAATGTTTGGCATTATGACAAACAGTGAAGACCTTGATCAGAGGGCTCCTTTCGGAGCCCTCTGATCTGGGTCATCACCGTTTGCACAGGACAAGTATTCTATTCACATGTACACTGTTTGAAAAGGATGTCTATATGCGGGACTAGGGTTCAAAGGGTTAAGCCTTAACTCCATAGATACACTTTTCTACACAATTAGTCCATTCCTCCTCTGAAGAAAATAGTTCTATTTTATACAGTGGAGAATGTGCAAAATAAATATTTCCTATAAGCTTGCAGATGGTAGCTTAAATCAGACTAAAAGTAAAGCTCATTGCTTTACTTTCAACCTGCTTTAAGTGTGTATCTGTCTTTAAAACAAGAAACAGGCTATGTACAGTAGTATAGGGTTAAAATACATTTATATATTCTTAATTCCTTTTGCCTTCACCAAGCCATATGCTGTGACGGCTTATCAGAATCATCACAATACAGGGCTACCTCTCTACAGCAACACCCAAATGAATTATGGGTATGTGTGTTGTTTGGAGGGAGTTGTTATAGGGAGGGAAATTGGCTTATCTTTGAAAACAGCTTGAATTCAGACAAAAGTATGTGTGAACTTGTTCAGATGAAGTTTTTATAGGGAGGGAACTTGGCTTACATTTGAAAAAAGCTGGAATCCAGATCAGAGGCTGCTTAACCTGGCCTCTTATCTGGATTCCATCTAATTGTCACTTGTCATTATAGTTTTTCCTGTCAAAATGTTCAATATGTGACTGAGAAAAACAGCAGCCGACATTTTAAAGCGACTCGCAACCAGATGGTGCATTAAAAATAGTGATTTGTAAATATGTGTCAAACGCCGCTTATATAAATGGTAAAGAATTAGTTTAAGATAAGAAATTCTGTTTAAAAAAATGTATTTCAATAAAAAAAAATATTGGTCTCTGGTGGGATTCGAACCCGGGGCCCGGCATTGGCGGACAGAAGGCAAAATAGGGGAAACCGCTTAGACCAATGGACCACGGAACTATCCGTTTATCTCAGATCGATTTAACGTATTTCAATGTGTAGCGATCGAAAGTGCATACAACTTCACAATTCAGCTCGTGTTTATGTCTGAGCCCATGTAGAGAAGCAACAACAACAACTATACCGTCTACTAGTCGGTATAGAAAAACGACGGAAAATATCTAAAAATCTAAGATTCGGTGACGATTCTTGAGACTTTTTTTGGACTGGTCATATTTTTTTAATGTCAGAAGCCAAATAATGCCACAAATTTGCTTTTATTTGAGTATTTTATTTTATTTTGACAAGTACACCATCCGGTTGCGAGTCCCTTTAAAGCAGACAATATTGAAGTTGAAAAGGTTGGAAATTATTGTCTTGTTTGCAGAACAGCCGCAAGGGATGTTGCAAGGAGGGAATCGTTGTTCAGTTGGCCGTTGTAGGGAGGGAACTCTGTAAAGAATGAAACATTGTCACTTTGTCCTCGCTTAACCCATGACCCCATAGTCTGTTTCTAGTTTTGAAAATATGTGACCACTTAATTTCTTAAAGTAGGTTGAAGGGAAAGCAGAATGTGCCTTAAGGTGCATTCTGCTTTACTTTCAGCCTGCTTTAAGCTTACATCTGCTAGGATATAGAAAATATTTCTATCGATTCATATTCATGACTATATAATTGGAACTATTTTCTTTAAGCAAAGGAATAAATTAAAGGCGTAATTATGGGGTAATGGGTTAACTGGAGTGCTGCTACTTGCATAATTTTGAGATCTAACTACATGTACATTGTACTGATAACAAAATGGCATACATGTACATGTATTTTATTTTAAATTTTGTTTTTAAAGTGTTCATATTTCCAAATAAAGCGAGCATTTTGCATTAATATTCCGTCTCCCATGAACCCTTGCAAATGTCCACACCATTGAGAAAAGTGGCACTGAGTCGAAAATTTAGAATTGTATGTTGTTCTGTTTCTCTCTTTGATATTATGTTAATTGAATGTAAAGTAAGATTTCTCTATTACGGCCACTTAAATTATTCTAAAAGACAGTGTTTAAAACAGGCGATAGCTAAGAGCAAGAAAAAAGTTAAGCAGAAATTTCCCATAGGAGCTCTCCACTTTAATTTTATCATGCTTTAAGCAGTCACCTGCCGAAAACACGGAAAACGTTGTAATAGAGAGGTTTTACTGTACATAGTGTATTCACTGTAATATTCGTAATTCTGCTGTAAAACATATTTTAAAATATTAACATATTCAAATTGGTAAGAACATGTATAATTGTATATCACATTTTCTTTTATTGTACAAGTTTATTACAATTTTCATGCAAATTATCATGCATTGAAAATACTTCATCTAAAATTCTTGTTGTAACCTTGAAATGTTATCTGCTATTATTGGTTTTGTAATGTTGCTTATAAACCTTTTCCTTCATAGCTTGTTATCATGTGACTGCTTAACCCATTTAATACATCATAAATACACCTTTTTGCGCCTCTAATTTATTACACCACTAAAGCAAATAGTTAAGGTGCATTCGGATTTATTTTCAGCAAGCTTTAAGCTATCATCTGATAGGATAAGGAAAGTATTTCTTATGGCACATATTCAGGCTTACATAGTGTAAGACCACTGCCATAGCCTGGCATGATTCAGTAGAAGGCTGCCAAAAGGTGTAAACTTTTGAGTGAATCAATTAATGGATAAATCCATCATAAAGTGATGTATATTTGCATCAGTGCAAGAAATGAAAAGGTTATTCTTGTCAGGGTTCAAATTTCAAGATCAATACCTAATATTTTTATGCCCCCGGCATCGACGGATGCGGGAGCATATAGTAATCGTCCTGTCCGTCCGTCCGTCCTTCCATCCGTCCGTCCGTGCAGCTAACTTAGAGTAAGGGGCCATTTTAGTGGACTGTGAACAAATATAGGGCTATTGGCAGTTAAAGGGCCATGGCCCCTTAACTCTTTCCTCCCTGAAACTTTAAATGGACAATTCCAGTTTCCATTTTTGTCTAGTCCATTTCTGGCTTTTAAGAGTTGTTTTTGTCAAATTTGGCAGTACTGACAAACAGTGAAGACCCTGATCAGAGGGCTCCTTTCGGAGCCCTCTGATCTGGGTCTTCACTGTTTGCACAGGACAAGTGTACTATGCACATGTACACTGGTTGAAGAGGACGCCTATATGCGGGACTAGGGCTCAAAGGGTTAACTGGTTCTAAAAATTGCAAAAATGGTATCAGAGGGCCTCAAGGGAGGTAAAAAATAAGTTTTCAAATTAAGGCCCTTTACCACAAATGTCCATAATCTGTCCATAGGTAGGGGTGTGACTTTAAAGGGCCATTTTGGTTTCTCAAATAATATCAATGGGCCACTTGTGGCCCTTTAACTTGGACAGCTGGCCCTTAGCAGGCTGGCCCTTAGACCTAAGTTAGTAGACCGTCCGTCCGTAACCAGGTTAAGTAGATTTTACCGTTTCGTCTAGCATCAACACCGCTTATTCAAATGCTTGGATACTTATACAGTTGTTGCCTTGGACCATTCCCTAGCCACCAATAATACCTAACCTTGATTTTGACCTTGACCTTGACCTAATTTGGACTTAGAATATTTTGAATGGGCTATTTCTTGGTTAACTAGATTTTACCGTTTTGTCTAGCATCAACACTACTTACTACAATGCTTCTATACTTATACAGTTATTGCCTTGGACCATTACCAACCCACCAGTAATACCCAAGCTCAGTTTGACCTTGACCTTGACCTAATTTGGACTTAGAAAATATTCAGAATATATTGTCAAGGATGCCACCGGGGGCATAAGCGTTTATTGAGCGCAGTCTTGTTTAGATCTATCATAGTATGTAAATGAGGTGTTGATCTGGCAACTTGTCTCCTGGAGTCTCGATATGACTGAAATACTGTGAAAGCAACTTTATTAAAACCCTATTTTCAAGTACAACAACAACATAGTGTGGACATATAATGTCTTCAGTAGAGGAATATATTCAAGGAGTAAAAAGGCTTATTTATGGGGTACCGGTATTGTGTTAATTGGACATTGAAATTGTCCATTAAAAGTTTCAGTTTCAGGACATGGAAGAAACATGAAAAAACATTTCTATAACCCATTACTCCATAAATACTCCTTTTAACCCTTTCCCCCATAGAAGCGCCTTTTAGCACATTCAGTTTATTCTTGCCCTGAAGAAAATAGTTCCAATTTATACAATCATAAATATGTATAATGCAAAATAGTTTTTATACTCTAGCAGATGATAGCTTAAAGCAAGCTGAAAGTAAAGAAGAATGCGCTTAAAGCGCATTCTGCTTTACTTTCAACCTGCTTTAAGTGGACACCCTTTATACAATACTAGAGATATGCTATGTGGGAAAGGGTTAACTTAAAGCCTCTTATTTATTCCTCCTCTCAGGAATGTACATGTATATAGATTCTAATGTACGTTCTTGCTCCTATAAAGAAAATAAGTCAACTTTATTTAATCATAAAAAACACCATAAGAAATAGTGTCTATATCCTTATAGAGAGTACTTAAATCAGGCTAAAAGTAAAGCAGAAAACGCCTTAAGATGCACTCTGCTTTACTTTCAACCTGCTTAAAATGGTCACCTGCTCTGTGAAAAGTGTTAATTTTGTTTATAATATTCATGAACTTTAAATGGCCGCTTCTAGAATTGTTCATGAATATTCAAGAAATTATTCTGGATTAGTTTTAAAATAATTCAATACCTTTCCACAGGGGTAGTCTTCAATACTAGAAACAGGCTATGGGGTAAAGTTATAAGCAGCAGGTAAATGTATGAAAAGGCATTTCATCAGGAGAAAGAGTTAAGATGTTAGATAGGTTAAGTGTTAGTTAAATGGCCCAATATCTGTAGAACTCAGTTGGCAGAAGATAAAACTATATCTGATGTTTTACTTTACCAGCCCTTCGGGTGATTATATCGTGTCTGCTTGAATACTGCCATTTTGACAAACTGTGCAGACCCAGATCAGAGGGCTGCTCCTTTAGAAGCCCTCTGATCTGGATCTACACTGTTTGCCTAGGGCAAGTATACTCTTCACATGTACACTGTTTCTAGGTCTCAATGGGTTAAGCTGTCTGGCAGTCAAGTTGTGAGTAGCAAGTCAAGAAGTCAACCCTGTCCCACACATGCACCATTAGAAAATTGTTTTATATCCTAGCAGATGGTAGCTTAAAGCAGGCTGAAAGTAAAGTGGCACATTCTGCTTTACTTTCAACCTTCTTTAAGTGGTCACCTATATTTAGCACTAGAAACAGGCTATTGGGTAATGGGTTAAGACGAGTAACCTCTTAAAGTAAGATTAAAGTAAAGCTGATTTACTTTCATTTTGCTTTAAATAATCTGTCAATAGTACTTAACTGCATCAGTGAATCGTCTTTTAACCTCTAACCCATAGTCTGTTTCTAGATTTTAAAACAAGTTACTACTTTAAAGACATCCCTAGATGACCTTTCGATCATAACGCCTTGCCAGACAATTTCCTTGCAATAATCATAGTTCTTATGGACATGTCGCTAGCAAAGAACCATTGAAGCTTCTCGTGTGAGACTCTACCTTTATATTTGATAGTTTGGTTAGAAATAACCATTGAAAATCACTAGAGCATGAGTATAATCTGGACCTCACCAGGTAAACTGAGATTGTGCTGCACATGCTTTGACAGTTACATTGACACCTCCAGAACAATGGACTGGTTGTCCATCAATGGATTGAGGAAAAGTCTTTAAGCAGGTTGAAAGTAAAGCAGAATGCACCTTAGGGTGCATTCTGCTATACTTTCAACCTGCTTTAAGATTTTATCTGCTAGAATATAGAAAATGTTTCTTATGATTCTTATTTGTAACAGTATAAATTGGAACTATTTTCTTCAGTAGAGGAATAAATTAAAGGCGTAAAAATGTGTATTAATGGGTTAATTAGTCGCTTTAAACAAGATTGACTGTCGTGATAGATTTTAAAATATTGAAATTTTGCTTTTTTCTCATTCTGTGGTCAGAAAATAGCCATTACAAACATCAACACATATTAATGTCACCTCTCTATTACGACCACTAAATTGTGTTAATTAATAGGTGTTTACAACAAGTGACTGCTTAAAGAAAGGTGACAGTAAAACAGAAAACTCTGCTTTACTGCCACCTTACTTTAAGCTGTCACCTGTCTTGTATAAAATCAATTAGCCCTTGTTTTAGTAGTCATGATAGAGAGGTTTGACTGTACTTGAAATGTAAAAAAATATTCTCTATAAATTGAAAATATTCTTTTGTTATACTGTAAAACATCTCTATTACAACCACTAAAAGGAAGGTTAATTGATTGTATAAAAGGCAGGTGACAGCTTAGAGCAAAAGAAGCTCTCTGATTTACTGTCACCTTGCTTTAAGCAGTCACCTGTAATAAACACAAAATCAATGACATATTTTTCGTAATTGAGAGGTTTTACTGTATTTTTTAAGGGGCAGGAATACACAGGGTTGACTGTAAAAATAGTAGAAAGGTGTTGGTTTTTTGCATAATATGTACATGTATATTGTAAATGATTCTGGTTTAGGCTGTTACATATCTTGTACATCTTTACTAATATCTAGAGGTGTTTTGTATCTTTATATCTGGACTATTCCCATTTCAAGTGTGCCATTTACAGACACTGTTAACCACTTACCTCATAGAATGTTTTCAATGTTCAAGACAGGTGGATGCTTAAAGCAGATTGAAAGTAAAGTAGCATATCTGCTTTACCTTTAGCTTACTTCAGGGCTCCAAATAAGGGAGTATTTCAAAAGCTAAAAAAATCTTTATTTCTGCATTAAACCCTATGCTGTCACTGCTCATTAGAATCACCTCTCCAAGACTATTCTAATGAGTAGTGACACCATAGGATTTGGTGCTGAAATAAGTGAGAAAATGTTTGATTTGTTCAGTTTACTCCCTCTTATCTTGAGCCCTGTTGCTTTCCTTTAATCTATTTGTCCCATTACCCCATAGCCTGGTTTTAGTTATGCAGTCAGCTGAATGCTCAAAGCAGGTTGAAAGTAAAGCAGAATGTGCCTTAAGACATTCTGCTTTGCTTTCAGTCTGCTTTAAGCTACTATCTGTTAGAGTATAGAAAATAAAATTTTATATAACATATTCATGATTGATAAAGTGGAACTATTTACTTCAGCGGAGAATAAATTGAATGTGTAAATATTCATATCTATTGAGTATGGGTTAAGAGAACTTTGTACTTCACATTCAGCCATTTTAGTCTAGTCCATTTCTCACTTGTAAGGGTTGTTTTTGTCAATGTTTGGCATTATGACAAACAGCGAAGACCCTGATCAGAGGGCTCTTTTCGGAGCCTTCTGATCTGGGTCTTCACTGTTTGCACAGGACAAGTGTACTATTCACATGTACACTGTTTGAAAAGGACGCCTATAAGCGGGACTAGGGTTCAAAGGGATAAGGGAAACGGGCAATCCTCTCATCCACATAAGCACCTTAGGAGGCCTTCACCCCTTTCTCCTCAAAACTGCCACAGGATGCCAAAGTATTGCCAGGGCTCCAGATAAGAGGGAGTAATCTGAACAAATCCAAATTCAATATTTTCTCACCCTCATTCATTTCAGTACCAAATCCTATGGCTATAACTTTAACACTTTACTCCATAGCCTGTTTCTAGTATTGAATATAGGTGGTCACTTACAGCAGATTAAAAGTAAATCAAAATGAGCCCTGAGGCGCATTCTGCTTTATTTTCAGTCTGCTTTAAGCTAGAATATACTGATATTTATGACTGTTTAACCCTTTACCTTATAGAAGCGCCTTTTAGCGCATTCCATTTAATCATCCGCGGAAGAAAATAATTCCAATCTATACAGTCATGAAAAAGTATCAGAAGGAATATTTTTTTTATTCTAGCAGGTTGTAGCTTAAAGCAGGCTGAAAGTAAAGCAGAATGCGCCTTATGGCGCATTCTGCTTTTCTTTCAACCTGCTTTAAGCAGTCACCTTTTTTCAAAACTAAAATCAGGCTATGGGGTAAAGGGTTAAATTGGATCTACTTTCTCAAGTGAATGAATAAGTTGGATGCCCTAAAAGGTGCTTCTATGAGGAATAGGGTTAAATCGTTTCTTTGCAGAGAATTTTGTCTTTCTGGAGCAAGTTTTCAGAGAATTTGTTACAGACACTTTTAGTTTGTTGTAGCATAATTTTACAGACGCAAATATGTAAAACTTTTTCTTTATCAGCACTATTGATAAATAATATCGTTAGATAAATTGTATTGAAATACACTTAAACCTGTATAGTTGATGAATTGTATTGAAATTGATAAACTAATTGTATTGAGCTTATCATATCTGTGTTGTAGTAGAAAATTTTTACTGAATACATTTAAACCTGTGTAGTAGAAGAATGGCACTGAAACCATTGCCCCATAAATACACCTTTTAACTTATTCCTCCAATGAAGAAAATAGAAGTTCAATTTATACAATCATGGATATTTATTATAAGAAATAATTTCTATATTCTAGCAAACAGTAGCTTAAAGCAGAATGTGCCTTATGTCATATTCTGCTTTACTTTCCACCTGCATTATGGGGTCATTTGTCTTCAAAACTAGAAACTGGCTATGGCGTAATGGGTTAAACAACGGACTAAATTTTTTTCGCTCAGTATACATTTAGACCAGTGTTGTAGAAGAATTGAAATATATTTGAAATTGTATTTAAACCTCCATTTCATGTTTCATGGAGGAAAGGGTTAACGCAAGATCAACTGTACAGCGCTTCCTCTCTACAACGACACCAAATGGGACACAAAAAATGTGTGTGTTGTTTGGAGGGAGTCTTTATAGGGAGGGAATTTAATTTACATTTGCAAGATCAGCCGCCACGTAACGTGGCGTCTGATCTGGATTCAAGCTGTTTGTCACTCCTCATTATGTTTTTTCTATCAAAATGTCAAATATGTAAATTTGAGAAAACCAGCAGACGACAATTTTAAGCAGACGATATTGCAGCCGTGAAAGCTTTAGATCTAATTGTCTTGGTTGGGGAACAGCAGCAAGGGTCATTGTAAGGAGGGAGACGTTGTTGGTAGGACCGTTGTAGGGAGGGAGCGCTGTACATATTTTACCATATGTCTACCTCTTTTGATTGGCCATCTGCGCTGATTGGCCAGTCCACTCCTTTGTTCTTTTATTTCTTTGTGTTCTCTGAATGTACAAATCAGACAAACTGCTTAATATATATCTACATGTTTTGATTGTGACTTTGTATGTTATGCTTCTAATAGAGAAAGTTGCAATGGGGAAATTGGAAGAATAGCTATCAGATCCCAATGATCGCTTGTCAGGAATGCATTTGAACAATAACCGGTACTTGATTTGATGAATAATATTTTTAACCCATTACCCCTTAAAACGCCTTTTTACGCCTTTAATTTATTCCTCCACTGGCAAAAATAGTTCTAATTTATACAGTAATGAATATGAATCACAAGAAATGATTTGTATATTCTTGAAGATTGTAGCTTAAAGCAGGCGGAAAGTAAAGCAAACTGCGCCTTAAGGCACATTCTGTTTTACTTTCAACCTGCTTTAAGACAGTGGTCACCTATATTCAAAACAAGAAACAGGCAATGGGTCAAACAGACACAGGGTTACTCTTCATATGATCTATATACAGTAAAACCTCTCTATTACGACCACTTAATTATGTCATTTATCAGGTGTTTACGACAAGTAACTGTGTAAAGCAATGTAACGGTAAAACAAGAAGCTCCTTTAGGAGCTTTCTGTTTTACTGTCACCTTGCTTTAATCTGCCACCTGTCTTTTATACAATCCAAAGAGGTAGAAATATTAGAAAAGAGCAGTTTTATAAATTAATTAAATTTTATACAATCAATTAGCCTTTGTTTTAGTGGTCATAATAGCGAGGTTGTACTGTACAAACTACATCCTTATTTCAATTGTTTGCGCCTCTTTTGCTTACTTTATGGTTTAATTTTGGAAAGTTTTTAGCTCACCTGAGCCAAAGGCTCAAGGTGAGCTGTTGTGATCGCCCGCCGTCTGTCCGTCTGTCCGTCCGTTCAAATTTACTTCAAGCGACATCTCCTCTGAAACCGTGAGTCTGAGGGGAAAACTAAAATGCTCACCGTGTTCCTTGGATGCTTCTCTACAGAAATTGTTAAAATGGAACTTTCAAGTGGGCTTCTTATTGTAATTTATTTAAAAAAGTGAAAACTTTAAACAATCTTCTTGTAAAAAACTGCTAGGCCCACAGCTTTGATATTTGTTTTTTAGTATCTCCTGGTGATTCTCTCTCAAAATTGTTAATATCAAAACTAAAACTGACCATAGGGATTCACCATAGGGATTTTTTCATTGCCGCTTTATGCAGGATTCATTGCCGCTTTATTCAGGTTATACTGTTTTACTGAAGGTTTAAGCAGGGTTTCAAGCACCCTTATACTAAATCACCTATATTTGCAAACAGTTTGGATCCAGGTCAGATGCCACATAATGCAGCATCTAATCTGGATCTAAACTATTTGCCACTCATTTACATATTTTCTTATATTTAGAAAATATAAGTTATTATTTTTTACATATTTCACATACAAACATTTGGAGCAGACAACAGTTCAGCATGATAATAGTCAGTTCTCTTATTGCATAACTGACCCATAGCTAGCTCTGAACTCAGGTCACTGAGATACATAGCAGAAATTATGATGTCTGCTATTTTATGCTCAAGCACAACTTAGTTCAAGGCATATTACTTTTGGTCTGTCTGTTTGTTTGTTTGTTTATCTTTCTGTCTATCAGTCCACAATTAATTCTTGGCCATAAACAGTATGGATCCAGGTCAGATGCCACATAATGCTGCATCTAATCTGGATCCAAATTTGCCACTCATTTACATATAGTTTCCTATATTTAGAAAATGTAAATAATGATATTTATTAACCTATTAATGCATACATATTCCTTTTTATGTCTTTAATTTATTCTTCCACAGAAGAAAATAATTTCACTTTATACAGTCATTGTTGTCTTTAACAATTGCTTCAAATGACATCTCCTCATATATTGCTGAAAAGATTTCAACCATGTTCCTTGGGTCAAGTTGTTTCAAAATTGTTCAAAGAATTAAAAACAATGTAGAACTCTGGTTGCCATGGCAACCAAGTGAAAAAATAAGGAAATCTTAAAAAATCTTCTTGTCTGAAACTACAAGGGCCAGATCTTAGACATTTGTCACATAGCATCATCTACAGGTCCTCTATCAAGTTTGTACAAACTATGCCCCTGGGGTCGAAATTGGCCCCGCCCCCGGGGGTCTCAGTTTTACATAGAGTTATATAGTGAAATTTTCAAACGTCTTCTCCTCTGAAAATAATATGGCCAGAGCTTTGATATCTGGCATGGTGACACTTTTAGATGTCCTATACCAATAAGGTTCAAATGGTTCTGGTCGATTGCATATCATCTACAGGTCCTCTATCAAGTTTGTACAAATTATGCCCCTGGGGTCAAAATTAGCCCCACCCGGGGGTCACAGTTTTCAAACGTCTTCTTTTCTGAAGCTAATATAGCCAGAGCTTTAATATTCGGCATGGTGTTACTTCTAGATGTCCTTTATCTATTTTGTTCAAATGGTTCCAGTCTGTTGCATATGTAGGTCACAGGAGCTAAAAATATATTTTTTCAATGGAAACTTAAAAAAAATCTTCATGTCTAGAACCCTAGTACCCTGATCTTAGATATTTGGAACATAGCATCATCTACAGGTCCTCTATTAAGATTGTTCAAATTATGCCCCTCGGGTAAAAAATGACCCCGTCCTGGACATAAATCATTATCTCCATTTTGATGTACAGGTATTCTCAGGTGAGCGACATATGCCCCATGGGGCTCTTGTTTAAATATCAGGGGACGTTACTTCACATTTGAACAAACCAACTGTGCTTACAGATAAGAACTAAGTGTGCAACTGTTTGCTAGAATGGTCTGATAGCCGAAAAACCTTCACTGCCTCTGGCTATCAATTCAATTGTATCTTTCAACCCAGATAAGAGGGCTCTTTAATGGGCCCTCTGATCAGGGTCTGGACTGCTTGTCGTTTTGCCATATATTGCCAAAAAACAAATCCATATAGTAAAAAAAGAACTAGACATTGTTGGAAACTGGAATTGTTGATTTGGAATTTCTGGGGGCCATTTCATAAAACTTTGTACGACAAATGTTGTCGAAAGTCAGATTATTAAAGTCTCATTTTTAGCTCACCTGAGCCAAAGGCTCAAGGTGAGCTATTGGGATGGCCCTGTGTCCGGCGTCGTGCGTCGTGTGTCGTCCGTCGTCGTTAACAATTGCTTCAAATGACATCTCCTCCTATACCGCTTGACAGAATTCAACCAAACTTTACAGAACTGTTGCTTGGATCAAGCTCTTTCAAATTTGTTCAAAGAATTAAAAACAATGCAGAATTCTGGTTGCCATGGCAACCAAAGTGAAAATATAAGGAAATCTTAAAAAATCTTCTTCTCAAAAACTGCAAGGGCCAGAGCTTAGATATTTGGTACACAGCATCATCTACAGGTCCTCTATCAAGTTTGTTCAAATTATGTCCCTGGGGTCAAAATTGGCCCCGCCCCGGGGGTCACAGTTTTACATAGAGTTATATAGTGAAATTTTCAAACGTCTTCTTCTCTGAAACGAATATGGCTAGAGCATTGATACTCGGCATGGTGACACTTCTAGATGTCCTCTACATATTTTGTTCAAATGGTTCCGGTCGGTTGCATAAGTAGGTCACAGGAGCTAAAAATAGATTTTTTCAATGAAAACTTAAAAAATCTTCTTGTCTGAAACTACAAGCGGCCAGAGCTTAGATATTTGGCATATAGCATCATCTACAGGTCCTCTATCAAGTTTGTTCAAATTATGTCCCTGGGGTCAAAATTGGCCCCGCCCCGGGGGTCAATGTTTTACATAGAGTTATATAGTGAAATTTTCAAACGTCTTCTTCTCTGAAACTAATATGGCTAGAGCATTGATACTCGGCATGGTTACACTTCTAGATGTCCTCTACATATTGTGTTCAAATGGTTCCGGTCGGTTGCATAAGTAGTCACAGGAGCTAGAAATAGATTTTTTTCAATGAAAACTTAAAAAAAATCTTCTTGTCTAAAACCCTAGTATCCTGATCTTAGATATTTGGCACATAGCATCATATACAGGGCCTCTATCAAGATTGTTCAAATTATGCCCCTCAGATAAAAAATGACCCCATCCTGGACATAAGTCATTATCTCCATTTTGTCAGTGATTCTCAGGTGAGCGAAATATGCCCCATGGGGCTCTTGTTTGTTTATTTCCCCATCTAATCCTGCCTTGTGACATCTCTTTGGAATCGTCTTGAAAAGACGATTCCAAAGAGACATCACAAGACAGGATTAGATACAGAAATTAGATTTATTTTAAAGTTTTGACTTACTACCGTTTTTGTCATACAAAGTGTTATGAAACGGGCATAAGTTTAGTGTAATGATCAAACTTGTTTTTGACATGCATACTCCTATAGTAAAGTTACAGTCATAATTGTGTTAACCAATTACCCTATATCCTGTTTCTAGTTTTGAAGACAGGTGAACACTTAAAGCAGGTTGAAAGTAAAGCAAAACGCAAGGCAGAGGTGAACACTTAAAGCAGATTGAAAGTAAATCAAAATGCAAGGCACATACTATTTTACTTTCAGCTTGCTTTAAGCTCCTATCTACCAGGATATACAAAATATTTCTTACGATATACATGTAAATTCATGACTATTGTAAATTGGAAATATTTTCTTCAGTGGGTGAATAAATTAGATGTGTGAACAGTTGATTTATTGGGTAAAATGTTAAAACATTGTAAGTTTTAACCCAATGAGTTCCAGTGATGTATATATGCATCATTAACAAACAGTGTACTAGTGAATAGTACACTTGTCCTATACAAACAGTAAAGACCCTTATCAGAGAGCTCCTCCGGGAGCTCTCTGATTTGGGTCTGCACTGTTTGCCATGTTTCAGTATATTGCAACAGATCCCTCATCCCATTATCCCATAAATAAGCCTTTTTTACATCTTTAACTTGTTCTTTTACTGAAGAAAATAGTTTGAATTTAAAATGTCATGAATAAGTATGAAAAGAACAATTTTCTATATTCTAGCAGATGTTAGCTTAAAGTATGTTGAAAGTAAAGCAGAATGTGCCTTAAGGCATATTCTGCTTTACTTTGAAAATGCTGTAAATGTCTACTTTTCTTCAAAACTAGAAACAGGCTATGGAATAAAGGGATATATAGTAAAAATGGATTAGACTCTTATGTGAAACATGAACTGTCAATTTGAAGTTTAGTGATCAACGAGTTTAAAGAGCTTGCAAGATTATGCAGTGTTTAACTTATTACCCAACAGATATGCACTCTAACACATTTAATTTATTACTCCACTGTAGAAAATAGTTCAATTTTTAGTCGGTCACTAATATTTATCATATGAAAAACTTTCTTTTTTCTAGCAGATGGTTGCTTAAAGCAATCCAAAAGTAAAGCAGAATGTGCCTTAAGGCATATTCTGCTTCACTTTCAACCTGCTTTAAGTGGTCACCTATATTTAAAAACTAGAAAATAGGCTATGGGGGTAATGAGTTTGAGAGGTCAATCATATCATGTCAATATCAAATCTAGAAGTCATATCTTTCAAATGGAGAACAGTGTTTCATTAACGTTATTCTTTTATTTTTTTACATATCCTTTTTCGCTAGCTCAGAATCTCTATGACATTTTGAAAAAGATAAGTTGCCATAATACTATTACATGATGTATATGTTTATGTATATTTTTGTGTATGTTGCTTTCATTGTTGCCATGATTTAGAGGTTTCTATGAAAGTGCAATGTCTAATGTCAATTAAATGTTAAAAAGCAACATGTTTATTGTTATTATTTCTATCATATAAAGAGCTAGGGTGGAAAACTTAATCAAATACAGTAAAAAAGCTTTATTACAACCACTTTATTGTGTTAATTATTAGCTGTTAATTGCATGTGACTGCTTAAAGTAAGGTGAATGTAAAACAGAAAGCTCCTTTAGGAGCTTTCTGTTTTACATTCACCTTGTTTTAAGCTGTCACCTGTCTTTACCCTCTTCTGAGTGTCTTAAAAGAGAGTTTTTTATGTCCCTGGAAAGATCAGGGGGGGGTACTGTTTTACCCCCTTTCTGTCCGTTTGTTCGACCCTCCCACATACAATACATACTACATAGACTTTGTCCGGCTAACTTCCAACAGTTTTCAAGCTACAAACCTTATATCTTGGCAGAGTATTTGCACATATACCATAGATGTGAACGGGATTTTGATCAGTTGAATATAGTCGATTTTTTGCCTGCGGTGGCATCATAGTTGTCTTACACACAAAGCCATCCCTCTAGTTTCTGTATTACTGTAGAGATGAGTTTTGATGCTTTTTGCCAAGTTTGGATCCAGATCATATCACATTAATAGTGGGGTCTGGTCAGAATTCAAACTGTTTTGTCACTCTGGTGGTATTCTATCCATGATATAGAAAAGATAGGGATAAATTTACTCATTCACCCCTGAAACTTTTAATTGAAAATTCCAATTAATACTGAGTCAGTGTAGTTTATTTTTTATCCAATGCCGTTTTCTTCCGTTTATTGCAAAGTGATAAACAGTGCAGACCCTGGTCAGTGCCCTCTGATACATTTTTTTTATCTACACATGAACTCTTGATTTTAATGACGAGTATACTCGTTGCTAGTGTTCAATGAGTTACTTGCACCAAAGGCAAACTGTAACGAGGCAGGGGACACAACTCTTCAGCGCATGTATAACCTGCTTGTCAACAGTTACAGTACTTTGTAGTGGAAATCGCGCGGTCCACGTGATGTTTGACCGAATTATCGCGTCGCAAGCGACCGTGTTTACAATTTATATCCTCGATAGCCAACTGTGTGAAATTCTGTGAATACACACCGAGGTAATCAATAACGGGTATACAGCCAGTCCTGTGTGAAACGACCACTATTAGAGTAGCATAGACATTTCTAAAGGGTATGTGACAGCTTAATGCAAGATAATAATGAAAAAAAGTAATGCAGAAAGCACTTGCAGGATCTTTCTGCATTTATGCATGGAGGAATTATGATTTATGTTTACCCTGCATTATATTAACCAATCACTTGTAGATATACTGAAGATTAAAATTGAGAATCTGCTTGACCCGTGTTTGACATGTATACATGTACAGTCGAAACTCGATACTTCGACCTCGCTTAAATCGAACGTATCAATTGTTCCATAAGTTGAATTTTGATAAGTAGATATCGCATAAGTCCACGTTTTGACTTTGAAATATGGATATGTTCGATCTAACGCGAGTTCGAAGTATCGAGTTTCGACTGTATTTATATCGTAATTTAGCGTTTCAAATGCGGCTTGTATAGGAATAATTCATTAACATTATTTGCGAACAGTTAACACGTGTTGAAGCGACTCCTAGCAAATCAAACACGCTGCTTTAAAATTACACCACTTTATTTTTCTCCACCTAAGAAAAATACGGCCACTTTAATTGTATACGGTCATGTATGTGCACCATGCGAAATGTTTTCTGTATCCTTTCAGATGGAAGCTACAATTAAGCAAGCTGAAAGTAAGGCAGAATGCGCCTTCTGCTTATTTGCAACCTGCTTGAACAGGTCAATCAGAGAAACAGGCTATTGGTCACAGGTTCAGCAAGTAAATTTTGTATAATTTAGTGGTCACCTAATGAAACAAATTTACATATTTGCGAGCTGTTGAGCTCAAAGCAGATTAAGGAAATACAAAAAAATATTTGTCAGTTGAATTAGGCATCCATACTCAAGACTTTATAAAAGCTAACATCACGTTTATTGGCAATCTTTGGTCTAGGTTTATAGATATTCAGTTTAGTGTAAGGCTTTTTGAGAAAGGAATTGTTAACTGCTAGACGAAGGACGGCGTAAAGCAGAAAGCTCATGCAAGAGCTTGCTGCTTTATTCTTTTCTGCGTTGTGCTGTCGCATCTGTTAGTATGTTAAAGTTACGCTCAGTCGATGGAGTATTTCTTCTTAATTGTATATATCATGTTTTTCTTGGTTTTTGTTCATAAACTGTGTATGTTTGTTCATATATGTTTGCACAATCTTCATGCATTGGAGGAAATAAAGATATATATAGCTACTTAATTATTCTGGTTAAAAAGTTTTAAATTCAATGAGTTGCAAGGAATTTCTCTTTTTCTTGCAATGTGCAGTCTTAAAATGGAAGGCGTCGAAACGCATATTGCTAACGCAGAGTAAAAGTGATGCAAAGGTATTCTTCAGTAACTGATCGCCTTAACACATGTGAGTTCGAATCCCAGTAGGGTCGTTCGGATTTTTCATGTAGGGAAGCCTTCCAGCTGGCTTGCGGAAGGTCGGTGGTTCTACCCAGTTGCCGATTTGTGCCTGAAACAGTGCATAAAGGACTTCTGGGGTCTTCCTCCACCTATAAATAGCTGGACGTCGCGATATGACTGAAATGCTGTTGAAAGTGACGTAAAATCAAAACAAATCAAAAACCTTAACACATGTTTGACCGGAAAAATCACATTTTACACTACACTGTACATTCAAATCTCATTTCATTAGCTAATTATTGGTTTAATTTCTAATTTACTGAAATGTATAAACATGTATACATATTCAATTGTGAAGTATTTGTATAGATTTAAATGACTTGTTTTTGTGACATCTAAAGTGAAACTGTTTATTTTGCATGGGACACGATTTTGGCTGTCCCAAAAATGTACCATTATTTTCAATCCCGACGAGTATACGTGTCGTTAACAAACGGTTACATGTGTTCCTGTGGATAGTACACTTATCTTATGAAAACAGTGTAGACGCTAATCAGCGGGCACCTTCTGTGCATAGGTATGCACTGGTCAACATATTCAAAAAGGACTAGACATAATTGATAACTTGAATTGTCTCTTGTTTGGTCCTTTATCACATAGCCTGTTTCTAGTTTAAGCAAGTTGAAAGTAAAGCAGAATGTGCCTTAAGGCGCATTCTGCTTTACTTTAGACTTGCTTTAAGCTACCATCTTCTATAACATAATAGAAAATATTTCCTTTTGTAAATGTTTATGACTGTTTAAATTTGAACTAGGTCCTTCAGTGGAGGAATAAATTCAATAAGCTAAAATGCGCCTCTATGGGGGAAGGGTTAACATGGATGAGTTAGTAGATTGTGTATCGTGATAGTGATCGTAACTTGATCCGGTAACAATTTTAGTAATGTGGAGAGCCTGTACGCACATTGTAAATATAGTTTTCTGCATGAATGTGTCTCGTGTCTTCAGAAACAAATTGTTGCTTGACCCTTTTTAATGGATTATATACACACATATAAATTTACAAGTGCCAGCGTCTCATATACCGTTACGGAACACATGTTGACTGTTTATTTCAAACAGTTTAGATCCAGATCAGTGGCCGAGTAACTATATATCTTCATTCAATTTAATCTTTAAAAAAAATAGCTAAATTTGATAGTTTTGTTCAGATCCAAATTCATAAAGAACGTTTACTCCATATCCTGATTCTAGTACTTAGTGACCACTTAAAGTGGGTTGAAACTATTCAGCAGAATGCGCATTCTGCTTTACTTTTAGTCTGCTTTTAGCTATTACCTGCTGGGATATAGAACATATATTCATAACTGCATAAAGTGGACGTCATGATTTGTTTAGTGGATGAATAAATTGAAAGCGTTAAAAAGCGTTATATAATAATATATGGGGTAATGGGTTCATCAATTAATGCAGGAACGGGATGGTCGATATTTCGAATCTCGGTAATTAACTCGTATTCGCTTTGTAAGTCGAATTTGGCCGTTTTCGTTAATCACTATTCAATTTTGAAATTTGGGGTTAATTTACTGTTTTATATTTTAGCGAGCTCAAAGAGCTCCAGTCATGGAAATTCGACCTATATTAGACTAGTTTACTGTTATATACATATTATAATTAACACATTCTATCCTAGCGACTAACGTATAGCTCTACTCTTCATTTACAAACAATACCTTTGAAGAGTACACTTGTTCAATGCAAACAGTGTAGATCCTTGTCGATTCGGAGTCCTCTGGTCAGGATCTGCGCTTATTTTCATTTTACATTATCAATATAGATTGTAAAAATCAATTCTAACTATTTTACAGTAAAACCTCTCTATTACGACCACTAAAAAGAAGGCTTATTGGTTGAATAAAAGACAGGTGAAAGCTAAAAGCAAGGTGACAGTAAGACAGAAAGCTCCTGGTGGAGCTTTCTGTCTTACTGTCGTATTGCATTACGCATTCACCTGTCTTAATAAAAATAATTCACACAGTTTCGTGGTGGTAATAGTGAGGTTTAGCTGTTATTTAAATAGTAAAAATAGGCCAGGCTTAAATTTGATTGGATTGTGACCTTTATAAAAGCTTAAGGGGTAAATGAGTTGCTCAATGCGTGAGCAGCTGTTGTATAAATTGTATAGTAAAACCTATCTAAATTACGACAACAACATTGTGTTTATTATTAGGTGTTTACGACAGGTGATTGCTTAAAGCAAGTCGATATAGTTTAAAAACATACAGCTCCTGTAAGATCTTGCTTTTCAGCTGTCATCTGTCTTTTATACTTTTAATCGATTGCCTTCGTTTTAGTGGTGAATAGAGAGATTTTAAAAATAGGCTATGTATATTATCTATTTACTAATTAGAATTACAAACTTGAAAAATTGTTATTTTGAAAAGCTGTGCATATTACCTTTGCATGTTTCCGTGAATGTATTTAGTTTAATAACTTTTAGAAATAGCAATGGTCACAAAAGTGCACTCTCGAGCGCTGTAAATTAAGCCCCGCCTATCTTATTGAACGCCCCCCTTTATGACCTATTTTACACACTATTACATAATAGGTCATGGTGTCATTAATATTCGTCATGTGACTCGGAGGTTTCCGTGAATGAAAATGCTGTTCACAATTAGTAACCGTAAGGTCTCTCAAATTGTGCTCTGCTGAAGGAAAAACGGTGTTATTTTTCTATACATATGGTAAATGAAACTTCAAATTGTATTCTCGAATGGCGGGGAACATCATGAAAGCGAGATAATAATCTCAACCTGGACATTCCTCTAACTATTTCACTACGGTGTTTACGTTTGTTTGTTTGGCTGTCGTCCAAGTATCGAGTAACGTAGAATGTGATTGGTCGATTCTGTGATTGACATACAAGTTGTAATTGGGTTATTCCGCCCATACATTGAAGCTGAAAGATGGCGACCTGTGCAGAACGTCATACGGAGCATTCCTCAAGTTTTCAATGATTTCTCGCTCTCGGAATATCCAAGTGTTCTATTTCGGATGCAGTGTGCACGAAAATGTGACAAATTACTGATAAATGCTGAGCATCTCAGGGACAGTGTACCAATCGTGAAGCGGACGTGTGTATACACATCGCCAAGGACAGGTTTGTGTAATATAAACTTGTGTAACCGAGTACGCCTAATGTCAAGCTGACTGGTCAGGAATCCGATCAAGCAACCATGTGAAGTTAATTTAACTCGTTTATGAGAAAACCAATCTACCTCATGTTTTTCTCCGTAAATGGCCAGTCTATCGGACCCGATAGGGGAGCAGGTCGCTTGCCCGCTGTGCTTAGGACCATTTCAAGATCCACGTGTGTTGCCCTGTTTACATTCCTTCTGCAGAAACTGTCTTGAGAGATACCTCCACGACAGCGGCCCGACAGCCACACTGACCTGTCCAACATGCCACCAGGAAGTACCACTCAATTCTACAGGTGTGGAGGGACTGCCGTCCAGTATTTTCATCACCAATATACTGGATGTAATGGTGTCCCATGAAGACTATGAAAATGGAGAATTAGAACATTGTAGTCGCTGGTGCAACTCCTGTGATGAGGGTGGGCCAGCGACATCGGTTTGCAAGAACTGTTTTGAGTATTTGTGTGATAACTGTGTGAAAGCACACCAGCGTGTAAGACTTACAAAAGATCACTATATTCAGCGGTTCAAGCGGAGAGGGTTTGACTCCCAGAGTATTGCACCAAGTGTTCCTCTGGGGTCGCCATCTATATCAGCAGCCATAGGTGATAAACAACAGACTCCGTGTTCCAAACACGAGCATGAAATACTTCGGCTATTCTGTGACAGCTGCACTTCCCCAATATGCAGAGAGTGTACAATGACTGAACATGTTGGACATAACTTCATCTACCTCAAGGATGCCCTTGATAACTCAAGGACAGTCACTGTCAAGTTACTGGCAGATGCAAAAGCAGGAATAAAAGCTTTAGAAGATAGTATACAGCTAACTCAGGGCATGGCAGAACGGGTTGAAATAAGGTCCCAAGCAGTGGCAAATGAAATCAGGTCAATAACACGCAGACATATGGCAGCTTTGGAAGAAAGAGAGAGAGAATTATTGAGACGGGTAGAAAAAATCAGGCAAGTCAAAGGCAAGTCATTGCACATGCAAGTTGATGATCTTAAAACGGGTTTAGCGTCCTTGAGTAGGACTGTAGAAAATACTGAAGTAGTTCTGAACAGTGGAAGAGACATTGACATTCTGAAGACCAAAGAGAATATAGTTACTGAAATGCACAAACTGAAATCATTGCGAGGTCACCTACAGCCCCATGAAAATGAAAGCATATTGTTCACACCACCAGACGCTGCTCTGCACATCGCAATATCCAAACTTGGGTTTATTACAAGCAGTGCATATGCTCCGAATTGTGTCGCAATGGGGGATGGATTGAAAAGAGCCCTTAAAGGAAAAGTATCAATGTTTATGGTGCAGGCAAAAGACCATCTTTGCGAGGCGAGAATTATTGGTGGGGATCCAGTTGAATGTATCATCCAAAGTCCTGATGGTGCATTGTACAGAACAGAAGTTTTAGACAGGCAGAACGGCACCTACACAATATCTTATAGACCACAAGTAGAAGGACAGCTTGTCATCTCAGTAATGATCAACGGTCGTCACATTCATGAAAGCCCATTCATGATAATTGTGAGAAGTGGCAGAAACTATGGCAACATTGGAACCATGCTTCACCAGTTTGGAGGCGAGGGTGAAGAGGAAGGCAAGCTGTGTAGACCCTGGGGTGTTTGCTTCCACAAAGAAGGCTATATTTTGGTTGCAGATAGAAGCAACAATCGTGTACAAGTCTTCAACCCCGATGGAAGCTACCATCATGACTTTGGCTCAGCAGGGACAAGGAATGGTCAGTTTGACAGGCCAGCCGGCGTGACAACTGACACTCAAGGCAGAGTTATAGTGGCAGATAAGGATAACCATCGTATCCAGATATTTACTTTTGACGGAAACTTTATTCTCAAGTTTGGAGAAAAGGGAAACAAAAATGGTCAGTTCAATTACCCTTGGGATGTGGCTGTTAACTCTGAAGGGAAAATACTTGTGTCGGACACACGAAACCACCGTGTGCAGTTGTTCACTAGTGAAGGACAATTTATTAACAAGTATGGCTTTGATGGAGCTCTTTGGAAGCACTTTGATTCTCCACGTGGAGTATGTTTCAATAACGAGGGTCATATGGTTGTCACAGACTTTAACAACCATCGCTTGTTGGTGATTCATCCTGACTTCCAGGCTGCACGCTTCCTAGGAAATGAGGGCAGCCAGAATGGCCAGTTCCTTCGCCCACAAGGAGTTGTCATTGATCAGGAAGGTAACATTATTGTTGCAGATTCTCGTAACCACAGGATTCAGATATTCCAGCCCAATGGTAATTTCCTGTGTAAGTTTGGGACCCCCGGGTCTGGGCCAGGCCAGCTTGATCGACCCTCTGGTATATGCGTATCACCAGAAGGTCACATTGTTGTTGTTGATTTTGGAAATAATCGCATACAAGTATTCTAAATGCTTTGCCCTTTGAAAGGGTTTGCTTCACTGCCTTGCTCAGGTTTCTACTCAGGAGAAAACCTGCGTTAATTATGAATATTTAATTTGTTCGCCAAAGGCATATAGTGTTTAAGCTCAGGGACAAGATTAAAATTGGTCAGAGTATTAAACTGTAAATACAATCAGTTCTGGGGCCCGTTTTACTAAACTACTTACGCAAAATTTTTGCATAAGTCAAAATTTTTACTTTTAATTTATATTTTTTATCATCACTTGCTACTAACAGGAAATAGCCAGATCAGAGGACGCGCTTTAAGCGCGTCCTCTGATCTGGCTATTTGCTGTTTGCAAACGTTAATGATTGAAAAATAACAGTAAAACGATTTTGAATTTTGCGTAAGTATTTTAGTAAAACGGGCCCCAGGGCTCCAGATTTAAGAACGTAAAATTAAGAAAATCCTAAATTAATTCGAACATGTTACCAAAACCCCAAGCCTATGCTGCACCTACTCATTAGAATTTTTTCAAAGTAAAGAATGTAATTCTAATGAATAGTTACAACATAGGGCAGGGTTCCAGATAAGAGGAAATAAGTGAAAATATTTTTTTATGCATTGAACCCTATTATGTCACTACTCATTAGAATCGTCTCGAAGAAACGATTCTAATGAGTAGTAACACCATAGGATTCGGTGTTAAAAATGAGTGAGAAATTGTTTGATTTGTTCAGTTTACTCCACCTTATCTGGAACCCTGATAGGGTCTATTGGAAATGCAAGGACTTAAGTACTTACAGCGCTCCCTTACCTTAGAGTTATTGAAATTGAAGCTTTGCTTTATTGGAGGCATAAATTGATATGTTATTTAAAAAGAGAACTTGCTACAAACATTTTCCTCTGGCCATAAACTTGCAGTTTAATATCTCTTGCCCATTTTGATTGTATATGTTGGTGTAGATGTTTTCAGGGTTCCAGATAAGAGAGAGTAAACTCAAGTTTTCCAACATTTTCTCCTTAATTATATTTGCACTAAACCCTTAGGGGAGACTACTCACAAAATCGAATCTTGACTTTGAGACGACTCAAATGAGTAGTCACACCATTTGGTTTGGTACGGACATTCAGATTTTAGTTTTTGAAATACTCTCTTATCTGGGGCCCTGTGTTTGCTTTGTTAGCTTTAAGTTTCTGTTTGCTGTCTGTTACAGATATATGCTCACACATACACCATGTATTGAACCTTCTACCTGTAAAGTATGTTTGTTGCCAAAAATGCTTTTAGCTTAACCCCTTCCTCCACACAAGTGCCACAATTGTAAATCATTGATTGTGTTGAATAAAGGTGTATGCTTAACCCTTTACCTGATAGCCTATTTCTAGTATTGAAAATAGGTGACTACTTAAAGCAGGTTGAAAGTAAAGCAGAATGCGCCCTAAGGCGCATTCTGCTTTACTTTCAGCCTGCTTTAAGCTTCCATGTGTTAGAATATTGAAATTTTTTCCCTATACTATATAATCATGACTGATTAAATTGGAACTATTTTCTTCAGCGGAGGAATAAATTAAATACACTAAAAGTCGCTTCTATGGGGTAAAGGGTTATAGAAAGTTGACTGTAAAGCAGAAAGCTCTAACTGGAGCTTTCTGCGTTACCTACTTCCTTCATCTTTTTCAAGCAGCAACCTGCCTAACACATTTGGATATAGATGATTTGCACTTGTGGTAATTCTGGAGTAAAGGGTTTAGTCTTTGATAAGAGTTTGCTTTTTCTGTTTGTAAAGCAGCTTGTAAAGCAGTTTTGATACAGTATGAAATACAAGATAAATTTGAACCTTTGTTGAGTCGCCTTTCAAAAGTAAAGATAGTCTTTAAAACAGGGGCCAGAAAATTATACAGAAAAGCTGTATAAGGAATTTTCTGTACAAGTTTAGCATTTAATTTGAACAAGATTTGCATTTTATCTGGATCTAAACTGTTGGTTATTTGACGTTTTTTATATCAGGTTCAAGGTTAAAATATGACTAGCTTGCACAAGTTTGTAATTTGCCATATCTTGTTACCTCTCCTAGGGGTCAGTCTTATGAAACGTACAATAAACGTAAGTCAAAATTTTAAAATACTTAATTTTTTATTTCTCCATTTAATCCTGTCTTGTGACATCTCTTTGGAATCGTCTTGAAAAGACGATTCTAAAGAGATGTCACAAGACAGGATAATGATTAGATGGAGAAATAGATAAGAATTCAGAATTTTAGAATCTGACTTATGACAATATTTGTCCTACGATGTTTCGTAAGACGAGCCTCTGTGCTTCAGATAAGAGTTGGTATTAACTGGACATTTCCAATATTTCATCTTTTATATTTTCAAAACAAATCCATGTTGTGACTTCTCATTAGAAACATCTCTTTCAGATGATTCTACATATAATGAGTAGTCACATCATAGGGTTTGGTTGAGAAATAAGGATGTTAATGTTAGAAATGCTCATATTATCTGGAATCCTGTACTATTCATAGATGTGCACTCAGAACTGTCACCCTAGCTGACATCTAAGCAAATTGCTGATTGACTCATGAATGATACGCTATTGACACTTAGTATAGGTTTACCAAGGTTAATTAGGTTGAATTTAATTATATCATACCCTAGTCCTAATGTTAAGTGATATCAGGCATGTATTGATTTATTATATAAGATTTAGGATAGAGATCAATTATCAATTGCTGATTGATTCAGCGTTCATTTTTATGCACTTTCAAACTTTTTAAGTTTTGACGTAATGTTGATATGACTGCCAAACAGTTTAGAAACTTTAGAAACAAATTTGAAAACAGGTGACCACATTGAAAGTAATAGAGAATGCACCTTAATGCACAACCTACAAAAAGTTACCATCTGTTAGAAAATATTTCTTATGTTGCATATTCATGACTTTATATGGGATGTAAAAGATTAAATGGGTAACAAGAAATATCTTTAAAAAAGATATTCGGCGGAATGAGTGGTTGAACTAAGGCTATATAGATGAAATTGGGTGTGCAAAATTAAATGAAATTGAGGTTTTCAAAGAATTGTAATATCTTGGATTGAAAAGCAAAAAAAATTGAAACAGTAACTTTTATTTAAAATGCAAAACTATCATGTACAGAAATGCAAAACAGAACAATAATTTAACTCATATCCTAGCTACTGGTTGGAGATCCTCACATTAATCTTTTGTTCTATATAATCAAACTTCATTCATAGAGTTTCTTGAAACAAACTATAGCATACACAAATGTACAGATACAACAGTCTGCTGAACTTCAACTGCCACTCTTGTAAATAATGATGAAACAACACGATTGTGTTTAACTCACTTGAGGCCATTAATTTTATATATAATATTGCTTTAAATGTATGGTAAATGTGTACAAATAGTTAACAATTCAAACAAATTGGTAGTAAACAATTACAAAACACCTAGCTTCCTCTGTATATCTATAAAAAGATTTCAGATGTCATATCTTAAAATAGAAGTATAATTGCATCATCCCAGTGTAAACAGTGCAGTCTGTATCTCTAAATTTTACACTCACAGTCCACATCTGGTAAAACTGTAATTGGACATAGACCAGCCTACAGGGCTCCAGATAAGAGGGAGTAAAATAAACAAATCACATTTTTTCACTCCTTTCAGCACCAAACCCTATGGTGTCACCACTCATTTTTTTTGTCTCGAAGAGACAATTCAAATGTATAGTGACACCACAGGGTTTAATGCACAAATAAAGATTTTAAGTTTTGAAATAATTCCCTTATCTGGAGCCCTGGCTACTATCCAATCAGACTATTCAGTTTCAACAGGTGCTCTTAATTCTAAATTTCTGATCAAATATAATTGGTTGAAATGTGTGGCCAAATAGAAAGAGTGACTAAATAGAAACCAGTCAGCTCCGCCGAAAAACTATTTCAATATTTATAGAGAACCTTAGGATAGTAAAGAATACACCTTATTATCTGGATGTAGTTCTTTTCAAATCCAACATGCTAAGTGGATATTTGTAAACCACTGAAGTGTCAAAGCCATGTGACCTGAGAACTGCCTGGCCACTTTTGACCTCTGACCGGTTCTCTTGACCTTGGTTTGTGGATATTAGGGACTTGGGGTGTGTTAGTGTGCAAGGAAGTAATGGCCGTGAAAGGCAGGGGTTCCGCCTGCTGAAACCTGTGAAAGTTGATATCTTAATTATACATCCACCTGAACCTTTTCTGTAATGCAGAATTCTTGATGTGATCACTTCTATCCCTTTTAATAGACCTGTGCATTTATTGTTTAAGGGTAGGCAGTGTTTGCATGTGTACTTGGAGTTAAATGTTGAGATTTCGAAGTGGGCCCTTCTGCTGTTGCAGTCAGTTTGCAGGGCTCCAGATAAGGGGAGTATTTCAAAAACTAAAAAAAAAAATACGTATTTTTGCATTAAATCCTATGGTGTCACTACTCATTAGAATCGTCTCGAAGAGACGATTCTAATGAGTAGTAACACCTTAGGATTTGATGCTGAAATGAGGGGGAAAATTTTGCTTTTGTTCAGCTTACTCCCTCTTATCTGGAGCCTTGAGTTTGTTCTGAAAGGTTAGATTTTCCTGGTAATAATTAAGTTAAAATGGCAAATAGTCTCATAATTCTGCAAAAACTGTCTGATGAATAAGGTCACAGCAAGTTTGTTTTGAAATTAGAAAATAAATGGCTAAAATAGTGTCGTGTTACTGCTAAAATTTAAGGATTAATTGACAAGATTGCCATTAATCGTAGCCAGTTTCTGATTTTGAAGACAAGTTAAAAGTTAGATCAGGCTGAAAGTAAGGCAGAATGTGCCTTATTAAAACTAAGGTCCATTCTACTTTACTTTCAGGCTGCCATAACTGCTTTACTTCCAGCCTGCATTAGGCTATCATCTGCAAGGACATAGAAAATATTTCTTAGATTATATAATCATGACTATAAAGAAGAACTATTTTCTGAAGTGGAGGCATAAATTAAAGGCATAAATAGGTATATTTATGGGGTAATGGGTTACTTTCGTATTGCATGAAGCATTGCACCTATTGTTAAACTTGTCTGTATTTCGGCAAAGAATTTGACTCTTTGACTACAAGAGTGGAATAGTTTTATATTTGACTTCAAAATCATCCAATCTTAAGAATTTGAAAGCTCAGGCTTATAGAACACTTCTTTTGCTGGCATGGCCCTGATGAATTGAAGACATGTAGATGAATCTGTTAGCAGCAATGTTGCATAATGCTGAAATGAAATACTGGAAATGTATGGATGAATTCCTTACAGTGCATTTCTCAATTTTATGTCGAATTAATAGAGTGAACAGCCTACAGTCCGTCTTGCCTTAAGACACTGCATACTGAAGTAGCATATTTACCACTAGAGGCAAATGACTGCCCAAAGCAGAATAGAAATGATCCAGAAAACTCCCACCTGAGCTCTCTGCATTAATTTTAATTCTGCATTAAATATTCACATGTTTTTAACCCTTTCCCCCATAGAAGCGCCTTTTAGCGCATTCAGTTTATTCTTGCCCTGAAGAAAACAGTTCCAATTTATACATTCATAAATATGTATCATACAAAATATTTTTCTATATTCTAGGAGATGATAGCTTAAAGCAGGCTGAAAGTAAAGCAGAATGCGCTGAAAGCGCATTCTGCTTTACTTTCAGCCTGCTTAAGTGGACACCTATATTCAATACTAGAGATATGCTATGTGGGAAAGGGTTAATACTGTGAATAGGTATTCTATAGAGTGGGTCGCTTAGTTGTTACAGTAAATGCAGGGTTGTCAATTTGCGATAGAATCATAGCTGTAGAGAGGAGTTTCCCAATAACTAAAATCCATGAGATCATTTATTATCGACTACTCAGAATCAAAGAATCATATTTTAAAGACATTTCTAAAAAGTAGTCAAAACATAGATGTAGAAACTTTATACATGTATATGTTATAGTAATACATGCACAAACAGTGAAGACTCAGATCAGAGGGCTCCTGAAGGTCTGCATCATATCATTCTATTTAACTCTATTACCACATAAAAACGCCTTTTTACGCCTATTATTAATTTAATACCTTCACTGTAGAAAATGGTTCCAATTTATACATTTATGAATATGTATAATAATAAATATTTGCTATATACTGGCAGATGGAAGCTTAAAGTAGGCTTAAAGTAAAGCAGAATGTGCCTTAAGGCACATTCTGCTTTACTTTCATCCTACTTTAAGTGTTAACTTACTTTCAAAACTTAAATCAGGCTATGGGGTAATGGGTTAATATGTTTAAATATGTTGGGGAAAACTTCAGTTGAACATTTTATGTGCCATAAAACCTATCTCAATTAATCAGTCAATCAATCAGTTTTCAGTTAATGGATTCGTCCATTGACAATTCAGCATTATAAGGGTTAAATCTGATCACTGTAATTATCTGGAATTTGTCTGATGTAATGGTTATGTGTTTGCAAATAGCCTTAGGATGAGTTGAGAATTTGGTGTTCATTATTGGGAGTTATCCCATTACCCCATAGCCTGTTTCTACTTTTGAAAATAGGTGACTACTTAAAGCAGGTTGAAAGTAAAGCAGAATGTGCATTAAGGCACATTCTGCTTTACTTTCAGCCTGCTTTAAGCTACCATCTGTTAGAAGAAAGAAAACGTTTCTTGTGATACATATTCATGACTTTATAAATTGGAGCTAATTTCTAGAATGGAGGAATAAATAAAAAGCGTTAAAAGGCGTATTTATGGAGTAATAGTATACAGACTAGAGGGAGGTGCCTAAAAACAAAACACCTGCCAGGGCTCCAGATAAGGGGAGTATTTCAAAAAAATAAAGCTTTATCTTCTGCTTTACACCCTATGGTGTCACAACTTATAAGAATTGTCTCGAAGAGACGATTCTAATGAGTAGTAACACCATAGGATTTTGTGTTAAAATAAGTTAAAAAAAGGTTGGATTTGTTTAGTTTTACTCCATCTTATCTGAAGCCCTGACTTTCTGCTTTACCAGTTTAAGTCAGCACCTAACCCTGTGTTGTGACTACTCATTAGAGTCATCTTGAAGAGATGTTTCTAAAATTTAATGAGAAGTCACAGCATGTGATTTGGTGATTATTACAAGAATATAGTATTTCTGATAGTTTACCCATAACTGGCAATAGGGTGATTTTAACTGATTTATAGACTATTTAAAAACCTTTCCCAGGAATTAATAAGCAACTAGGGCCAGGAAGTGTATCAATGCATTGATTTCTATGGAAATTTTAGTTGGAAGAAGAGACAATAATGATAATAGTTTTGTCAGTATATACCTAACCAGCACTTTGAAATGGGTCCCTATTGGCTAGATATTTTAACAGCACAGTTAACTTAAACATGTTCAGCAGACTTTGAATAAAGAACAATGTAGATCTCTACTTAAGTACTGGCCAGTGCTTAATGCAGGAAACAAGTAATGCAGAAAGCTCCTCTAGGAGCTTTCTGCATTTACTTGTGTTCTGCATTAAGCTAGGGAATTTGTGTCAGACGACAAATTTCGTCATGTAGGAAGTGGTCGCCAAGTACCGATTTATCTGTTTTGTAGCCTTAAACTACAAACAGGCAATCTGTCTGTAATATCTTCTTTGTCTTTCGCTTTAGCAACTACATCATAGAGCTGTAAGAGAATTAATAAACTCCTTTTAACCCATTACCCCATAGATTGTTTCTAGTTTTGAAGACAGTTGACCACTTAAAGGAGGTTGAAAGTAAAGCAGAATGTGCCTTAAGGCGCATTCTGCTTTACTTTCAGCCTGATTTAAGCTACCATGTGGTAGAATATAGAAAATATCCCGTATGATACATATTTATGACTGTAAATATTGGAGCTATTTTCTGCAGTGGAGGTAGAAATTAGAGGCGTAAAATGTGTATTTATGGGGTAAAGGGATATACATTTATCAAGGTGTTCTGCTATGACATTCCCTTCACTGATGCTATGGAAGTATTATAATCTGAGTTTAAAACAGTTTGGATCTAGATGAGATGCTGAGTTACACAGTAAAGACAGTTTGCAACAGTCAGTTATCATATTTTCATCAAGTCACCCACTTTCCCAGATAAGCCTTCTGCATAAAAAAACCTTTAATGGTGATTAGTGCTAATTGGATGACATGTATACTGCCGGTGAAAAGATAGATGCTGTTAGTGGATGCACAGCTTGCCACTCTGTAATTGTTTTGACCACACAAAATGGCTTCTAGCCTTTGTGTATCCCAAATCATATTACCTCATTACTTGGCATGTTGCTAATTGCTAGTATCAGCATCAGTAGAGGCTCCAGCAGGGGAAATTAGTGCGACATATCCTTGAACCCAATTTCTACGTACAGTCATACTTGTGTTAAGTAACCACCATATGAAGAAACGTAGTAAATGTTAGAGAGGAGTGACTGCTTAATGCAGGGCAAAAGTAATGCAGAAGGCTCCTGTAGGAGCCTTCTGCATCACTTTTGTCCTGCATTAAGCTGCTACCAGTAATAAATACTGCAGATGCACAATCTTTTAATGGCATAATGGTTGCTTAATACAGGTTTGACTGTAGTAAAAAGTGCACATTACCTATAGCTGACTTCTATAGTGATACTATAACTTAACCCACTGAATCCTAATGGGAAGAAGACTCATTCTTTACAGTGTTCAAGTAGTCAGTAAAAAGAATTATGCAAATGGTGTAGAACCTGGTCAGATTGGTTATATAGGATAGGAGCCCTCTGATCATGAATTGGTCTGTACTGTTTGTCATTTGAATTGAAAAACAATGGCTTATGTGTAAATCTACCCTATATAGTCAAGATTGTGGATACCATATTAGAAACAGCTAGGAGCTGTTATTCATTTGAAATTCAGGCTTGACATTTTCTATTTTGAAGCAAAGTCTATACTGAAATTGATAGCTCCTATAGGAGCTTTCTGCTTAACTTTCATCTTGCTTTATGCTTTAACTTGTATTTGGCAATCATTCCTTAATATTCATTTGAGCACATTTGAAGACTTGGTGCAAATGACAAAAGTAGAGTTCTTATGTAAGGAGAAAAGTGTTCAAGGCAGGTCCTATAATTGTTTGAATGGTCACTTTAGTATCAATTAGATGGTACATCCTGCATGGAAGCTGGGTTGGCACGGCAATGATATTCTTTTTGTTAAGGTTTATTTTGTAATTGGGGCGTTTGATCAGGGTGTGGTCCGTTTGCCATTGGTAAATTTAACTGTACAAATTTACTTTTCATCCCAAATTTGACTAAGTAAATTGAAAGTGTTCAAGACTTATCTGAAGTGTTCTGAATATTTTAAGGGGCTAATAGCAGGGCTGCCATTTCTCCGGATTTTTCCTAAATCTTCAGATTTTTCTGGCACATGATAGCTTAAAGCAGGTTGTAAGTGAAGCAGAATGCGCCTTAAGGCGCATTCTGCTTTACTTCCAGCCTGCTTTAAGTGGTTTCATGTCAACAAAGCTAGAAACAGGCCATGTGGTAAAGGTACGATTCGTAAAACCGCACTTGAAAAATGCAAATTTGGAAATCTTAGGATTTTTCATGTCAAATTATGGCAGCCCTGTAATAGTGTCACAGATCAGAGGGCAGTCAGTAGTAGCCGCAGATAGTGGTCTCTTTGGGATCTTAACCCTTTACTTCTATCAGAGAAACTTGTTTTTACACCTCAAATTTATCCCTCCACTGAAGAAAATAGTTTCGTTCTCCAGAAAAGGAGCTGTTTGATCTGGGTGTGACTGGGTCTACACTGTTTTCAAGAAATATCAGTAGATCTACAAATAGAATGAGAATAGTGCATCTTTTCACAGTGCCTGGATAGGTAGCTCAGCTATGATATTCCCCTCTACATGTTGACCCTTGCATGCTGGGTAATTTTTTCGACTTCAAAAATTGTCGTCTGCTACTGTTCTAAAAATTGAATGTTCAAAATTTATATTCAAAACAGGGTCAGAGTGTCAAACAGTTTGGATCCTGATGAGACGCCGCATTACGCGGCATCTCATCATGATCCAAACTGTTTGCACAGGTTATCATGAATTCATGGCCAGCATGCAAAGAGTTATTATTCCCAAGCCTGTACCAAGCTGGCAGCTTGCCAATGGTAGTCACCCAGCCCTATATATGTAGTGGTCAGTTATGTAATACCCTGGACTGGTCAGCGGAGTAAACAAGATAAAGATCAATGGGCAGTTGTTAGGTCAACGTGTTTACACACCAAATACACAGTGTAAGAGGGGCTTACTCACAGGTTCTCAGAGGCCAGTGGGAAAACAAATCAAGCTGCTTAGAGCATTAATAACTGAGATTTCGGACACTCCTTGTGGGGAACCTCAGGAAAGACTATATTGACTGAATGCATTTTGATCTAGTTATTAAGTTTTCACTTACAAGCTTGAATTGTTCAAGTGAAATAGCTAGGTTTTGTAAAATGACCAGTATGTGTTAAATTTCTCCTAGATACTAATTATGTAAAACAAGATGAAACTGTAGATCCTGATCAAAAGGGATCCTATGGTCATGGACTTCACTAATTTATATACCAACATGTTGAACCCATTACCCAATAGCCTGATTCTGGTTTTGAAAATAGATGACTACTAAAAGCAGGTTGAAAGTAAAGCATAATGTGCCATAAGGCACATTCTGCTTTACTTTCAGCCTGCTTTAAGCTAAAATCTACTAGGATATAGAAACTTTTTCTTATGGTATATGTTCATGAAGTATGATTTGGAACTATTTTCTTCAGCAGAGGAATAAATAAAAAGCGTAAAAAGTCGTTTTTATGGGCTAATATGGGTTGAGGCACCTGTAGTTAAAGTTCAAAAGCATATTTTTTTTGTTTCTTTATTTTAAGTGGTCACTAAAATAAATTTAAACACACATTGAACCCGGGGAGTGAGTGAGCTAAGTGACAAGTATACATTGTACTCATAATTTACAAGCAGTACGTGTGCATTTCAAGAGTACATCATTCTGTTCTAAACAGTGTCCAATCAGTGTCTACACTGTTTGTCATTATGCAAGTAATTGCAGAACCCCCTGTATATAGACTTAACTGGAAGCAGGAATTTTCTGTTAAGAATTTTAAGGTAATGCATTACCGGTAATTAACCCTTAGCCCGCCAAATAAATTGTCGTCTGCTATATTTCTCGTCTGCTTCAAGTTTCAAAATGCTTCAAAGTTGCTCAAAATTGCTGAAAATGTTGTCCGAGTGTCAAACAGCTTGGATCCGGATGAGACGCCGAGTTACTCGGCGTCTCATCCGGATCCAAGCTGTTTGCATATGGAGCTATAGTCGTGACTGGCAGGCTAAGGGTTAAGCACAATTTTATAACAATAGCACAGTGAGACAGTACGTGTTACTCTCAAAGATGTGCAGGAAACTCCTACTAATTTTATCATGCTGCGCATTAAGCAACAATCTGTAAACTTAAAAAGACTTCAAAGGATCTTCTTTAACCCATTACCTCTTAGCCTATTTCTAGCTTTGAAAACAGGTGATCACTTAAAGCAGGTTGAAAGTAAAGCAGAATGTGCCTTAAGGCACATTCTGCTTTACTTTCAGCCTGCTTTAAGCTACCATCTTCTAGGATATGGAAAATATTTCTTCTGGTACATATTCTTGGCTGTATAATCTGGAACTTTTTTTTCAGTGGAGAAATAAATAAGAGGCGTAAAAAGCTGTTTTTAAGGGGTAATGGGTTAAATGTCGCTTAATACAGGATTGACTGTAGATATGATTTTGCCAAGCTGATCTGAATCTACAACCTTTGCCAATTTTGATTTATGTGACCTACTCCATCATATGATAAGGGCTTGACATATGATCTGCTTTGAAGTCTGGGGTTTAAATAGTAAAATTTAAAAATACTGTATAACAAAGTGCCAAATAGTTTGTACTTTGATCTAACAAGCATGCATTTACTCAACATGATCTGAATAGGTTTCAAATGCCAGCCTAGTCTCGCTTGGTAAAAAAATGTTTTGAAATACAGTCAAATTTTGATATCTCAATAAGTCGACATACCACTATTTTAAACTTTAAAGTAAAAATGTGGCTAATTAAGCCACTATATATAAACCAAGCTCAGGAAACGAAGCAATTCATTTGGATGGAAGGACCTATTATAAAATAATAAGATTTATATGATAATAAGATCTTTATGGACCTTAACCTTGCCATAAAATGACAGGCAATTTCACATGAATGTACATGTACATTGTATACATAAAATCTAGGGAACAGTTTTGAGTGCACATATAATACCAGTAGTTTAATTTCTGTTTTGTGTCTTTTTTGTATTTCTAAAAAATATATGCTTTATGCATGATGTCACTACATGATTGTAGGGTTATGATATATGAGGTCCTTAGATGATGAGGACTTAGTCTTCACTGTGAGTTGTGCGGAATGTCTGTGCAGATGTTTGTCTGTGAGTTGCTAGGTAGATGTACTCCCCCCCCCCCCCTCCCAATGTACCGCAAAAATCCTAAAATTTGGGACACCTTTTGTAATTGCTGTAAATTGTATTTATCATAAATTTTGAACCAAATTGCTGTCATCACACAGTAGTTTGTCAAAAAAGGTGAAAACTGAATGGCAAATTGAAACAGTGTAGACCCTGATCAGACTGCTCCCTCAGGAGCAGTCTGATCAAGGTCTACACTGTTTGCTCAGGCTTTTTGTCCCAATTCTTAGGATCGTTACGGCAGTTGAACTGGATCTAGTGGAGCATTTTTCTGTGGATATTTGTAACCCTTACAGTGGGAGAAAAGAGCTTTTAAATTCATGCATGGCAAACAGTATAGTCCTAGATCAGAGGGCTCCTGGAAGAGCCATGTGAGTAGGATCTGTACTGAATGTTGTATCTTTCCAATATCATTGGTTTGCACCCCTAAAGAATCAGCATTAGCTTTCGGGAAATTCCTGTTTTTTCTTCGTCAAGAAAAATAAAATAAAAAATGGATTGGCGTATTTGATAAATTTGCACTCTCATGTAAGGGTTACCTTATAATTATTAAAATGACTATGTTGCTGTTTAATTAAATAATGAAGGATGAAACTTATGAATGGCTGAGTACATGCATTGCTGTTACATTGATCTTGTTAGATAGAGGTAGTAGTTAAGATGTCACCAAAAATCCTATGTTGTGATTTCACTTTAGAATATAATTCTATTGAAAAGTCACAACATCGGGGTTTGGTAGCGGCATATACTAGAGAAGAAAATGCTGTTCAACATAAATATGTAGTTCTTGTCATTTCTATGAATCATTAGATGTTCCTGTACATTACATTTTGCTTTTTCAGGCTTTTATTCATAATTATTCAGAATGTAGGTAGAGTCAAAACCTAAAGGAGTTTTATTGCTTAATATGTATAACGGTATGCAGTGATCGTTTTGTATGAAAATTTGCTTCTTTGCGGATCAAGGGCCTGACTGTTGCTTGTTTTTCCTAGAAAAACAAAAGATTGTTTTAAACAAATTTTCAGTATGTACTTTTTGTTGCCTGTTGAATGTTCAGATAATTAAATATGAGGTAGATAAAAATCATCAGTCATACAGCACACATATTTTCCATCATTCACACTTTCAGGGCTCCACGGATAAGATTGAGTAAACCGAACAAACTCAACATTTTCTTACTGATTTCAGCACCAAACCTGATGGTGTTACTACTCATTAGAATCGTCTCGAAGAGACGATTCTAATGAGTAGTGACACTATAGGGTTTAATACAGAAATAAAAATTTAAGTTTTTGAAAAACTCCTTATCTGGAGCTCTGATTCAGTAAAACCTGTATTTAGCAGGAATTCAAGGAACAGGAATGGATATCGCTTAGTACAGGTTACTGCTAATGCAAGAGAAAAGTAATGTATAAAGCTCCAAGCTTTTTTCATTCACATTTGTTTTGCTTTAAGCTGCCACCTTTAGGTAAGGCTTCCGTTACATTTGCATTTGCGTTGTTCCTTAACTCAGGTTTTTACTGGAGTATTAAATCTTTGCATGCTGGGTAATCATTTTTCGTCTGCAACAATAATTGTTGTCCTCTGCTACTGTTCTAAAATTGAATTTTTCAAAATTTCTTTTCAAAACAGGGTCAGAGTGTCAAACAGTTTGGATCTTGATGAGACGCCACATAATGTGGCGTCTCATCTGGATCCAAATTGTTTGGCAAGGAAATCACTATCACACTGCTAGTGTGCAAAGAATTAAAACACAACTTTGCTAGCTGTTAGTCGTCATGGCAACATTCTTTGATGACTGAATAGATGGTATTAATTTTAAAACAGATCTGAATCAAACTAGAAATAAAGTTGAAAACTTGCATAACCCTTTTATTAAAACACCATAATCATTATCCTGTTTCTAGTTTTGAAGACAGATGATCTCTTAAAAGCATACTGAAAGTAAAGCAGAATGTACCGTAAAGCACAATCTTTCAACCTGCTTTAAGCTACCATCTGCTGGTATGAAGGAATTTAATTCTTATAGTGCATTCATTAACTGTTACTCTGTTTGAATCTGCTTTAAGTTTAAGGGGTCAATGATCTGTCTTTAAAACTAGAAACAGGATATGGAGTAAATTTAAGGATTATCATACATGACCGTCTTGAATTTTGAAGACAGTCAATACAAATGATTAAATGTTTTATTGTTCAAGAATCATTATTTTGATTTTATAAGAAACACAGTTATAAAAGATCAAGACAGTTTGAAAAATAATGAGAAACAGATCAATATATGCAGCTTAAGATTTGTAATACATGTAGACATATACCAGTATTGTTTTTGTTAAAGTTTCAATAAGAAATATTGTCTTAAACACTTAAATTTTTCTATATAGCATTTGTAATATCATTACCGGTATATGTAAGCCAAAACTAAAGAGATTTGTTAGCTCTAGATTGGGGAGTATTATTAATTCTAAAACCCTGTAAAAGACTAAATGTTGGAAGTGCTTGGTTTACTCCCTCTAGTCTGGGACTTTGGATTTCTTAGATCTCAAGAAAAGCATATTTTGCATTCTGAGGTTCAAGGTTCCAGATACGGGGGAATAAACTGAACAAATTCAGCATTTTCTCAATTATTTCAGCACCAAATCCTATGATGTTACTACTCATTAGAATCGGATTTAAAGCAGAAATAAAGATTTTAGTTTTCGAAATACAATGTACTCTCCTTATCTGGACCCTTGAGGTTGGTAGATGTATAATGCGAGCAAGGCAAGTAAATGCATTTTTTAGCATATTAGTAAAATGGCTTTTTATATCATTTTGAAACTGTTTTCCTTGTGTTGATATGTTCATGTTAGCTTGTAGCCAGTATATTATGTGTTAAGTCTACAGATGTACATACGGTATATATATTTATGTGAGACTGTGTGTGTCCAAGATATTGTGATGTTGTATTTGGAAGGCTTCTAAAGTCACCCCAAAAACCGCATTCTACCTCAGGATCTGTGAGCTTATGAATATTCATGTATTTTTGTTATAGATGATGGCAAGCTATCAATGTTTTTTTTTCTTGTATAGATTTTATCACTTGTTACTTGCTTAACATTTTTTAAATAAGCAAACCGGGCAAGTCTTTTTGTTGCAAACATTTTGTTAGTACAGTTTTTAAGGTGTTTTCTGAAAACAGATTTTTCCGCAATTATCTACCAAATGTAAGTAAATATTTGGTTGAAAGTAGATTTTGTAACCAATAGAATTATATTAATCGTTTACTCCATAGCCTGTTTCTAGATTTAAAGACAGGTGATCAATAAAAGCAGATTTAAAGTTAAGTAAAACAGAAGTCAATCATCTTTAAAAGCAGAAAATTTGGTCTACACTGTTTGTCAGTCCTGGCCAATATTAACAGTACTGCTTCAATTAAAATAATAATAATTCTTGTAACATGTGCAGCGGAAGGGTTCAAGCTTGCTTTAAACTCACCTTTGTGTCATTTGTGAATCTCTTATTTGACACAAGAATTTTCGAATAAATAAAGCAAGAAAATTATTGAAGTTTCGCCAGGCCAAAGTCCTGAGTATGATGCCTGTGAAGTGTGTTTAAGATCAATCTGATTTTGTATATTTTCTATAAAATAATCAATAATGAAGAGACAGACATATCTTCCTCGTGAAGTTTCTGTGAAGGTCTAGATACCAGACACATTTCAATTCTGTTTTTATTGATGAGCCAAAATCAGATTATTATTTAAAGTTTTGAAGATCATATCACAAAATCAGCGCTGTTGGTACAAATATAGGACATCAAAGTGAAGCATTTGCTATCAATCCGTGTTGTGTTGGACCCACTTTGAATTGTCACATGTATACTGTTAATCCTTTGTAAAAAACATTTCAAAACAAGATACTTGAGCCTTTAAGACAAATGAAACCTAATGCAAGGCAAAAGTAATGCAGAAAGCTCCTGTAGGATCTTTCTGCATTACTTTTGTATTGCATTAAATCCGTAAAATACATTTTGGTGATCTGCATGCATCTTTTCCTGTGTGGTTTGGGTAACACACGCCTGACTGTACCAGACTGTCTGAAACGTAAGAACAAGTTTTGTAATGAAAAACCAGACTAATGTTTAAAGAAATAGGGAAAAAGAGATTGGGGTATTGATTGAATTTTGTAAGTCTGAATTTTGTAGATGGTGGCACTAGTGATTAACCCTTACTCTGATGTAGATCACAGAGGAGACACTAGCAGTTTATAGACTGGTTCTGATCCTGTGTGCTTCAAGACTTTAACCCATGTCACCCCATAGCCCCCACCCTTACATGTCTTTACCTGGTTAGAGTATAATTACAAATGTAGAGACTAAATACCTTTAAATGTTTCTGATTTGTCCTGAAAGAATCTTAGAGCCATGGGAAACTTTTGCTAAAATTCTTACAGGTGGTTGCTTTAACTGAACTCTTTACTACATGGCATCTTTCTAGTATTGGAGATAGGTGAGCACTGATAGAAGGTTAAAAGTAAAGCAGAATGCACCTTAAGTTGCTTTCAATTTAACTATCAGCCTACAGGTGGCTGGTTTAGCCATTTACAGCATTCTTGTTTCTACTCTAGTATTGAAAGTAGGTGAGCACTGATAGCAGGTTGAAAGTAAAGTAGAATGCTTTAACAGGGCTCCAGATAAGGGGAATATTTCAAAAACTAAAGTCTTTATTTCGGCATTAAACCCTATGGTGTTACTACTCCTAGGATTTGGTGCTAAAATGAGTGAGAAAGTGTTAGATTTGTTGAGTTTACTCTCTCTTATCTGGAGCCCTGCTTTAAGGTACCATCTGCCAGAGTATAGAAACTATTTCGTATGATACATATACATGACAGTATGAATTGGAACTAATTTCTTCAGTGCAGGAATAAATTGAAAGACATTTATAAAAGTGTATTTTTGGTATAATGAGCTGAAAGTGAAGCAGAAAGCTTCTTAACCCTTTGAACCCTAGTCCCGCATATAGGCGTCCTTTTCAAACAGTGTACATGTGAATAGTACACTTGTCCTGTGCAAACAGTTAAGATCCAGATCAGAGGGCTCCGAAAGGAGCCCTCTGATCAGGGTCTTCACTGTTTGTCATAATGCCAAAAATGGACAAAAACAACCCTTAAAAGCCAGAAATGGACTAGACTAAAATTGAAACTGGAATTGTCCATTGAAAGTTTCAGGGAGGAAAGAGTTAACCATTATCCCAGTCTTATCTGGTTTGGAAGACTCATAATTATGCATGGTTTTGAAGATGCATCTAAGTGTGCATGACTGTGCAAAGTGGAACTTTTTTCTTCAGTGGAGGGATAAATTCAAGGCGTATTTATGGAGAAAAGGGTTAACGAATAAGTTCTTTATTTAGGCCCTTTATTAGGATAGGTTAATGCATTATAACTTTAAAAGGCATTTCTTTTAGAAAAAGATTATCATATGAGTGAAATTTTACCTGTATGAAAGGCTGCAAATGGGATTTCCTGTTGAAGGTCACATTCAATAGGATAAAGTACTTTTTTATTGTGCATAAAAAAATCGTTTTACGGTGTTTCAGTTTCTGCTTCCAAGTTTAGATTTCCTGTTTTCTTACACCTTAATTCTAATAGGGCTACGGGCCATAAAGGTTTTCATGCATGTAAATCACTGGTATAGATGGAGAGAGTGGTTGTTTTGTCTGAGGGGGTTCCTATCTCTTCAATCTGACAATTTATCAGAGCAATTTTCAGCTTAAGTACCCAGAAGCACTTTCTAGTTCAAAGCATCTTTATGGCAAATAAATCAGGCATGTCTAAATTCTTGCATCAGTTATCTGTATTGAAGGTGGGTGTTATGTAAGCACTTGCAAGGGAAAAGTTCAGAGGAATCCTAATGATGTGCTTCCTACAGACTGGTTCCTGTTATTTACTTGTAGACTGGTTTGTTTATAGCCCACATACTCCCATACCACTAATCATGCTAATAGAATTATTTCAAACCAGGCTATGTATAGATTTAAAGCAGTCTGCTAATCATTTAAAGACTGTTTTACCTTACAGAAATCAATTTCAGGGGACCGAACATTGTAAGGCCATTTCAGATTGTTGATTACCCATTGTCTACTGCAGTAAAACGTATACCGGTCTAGCACTAAAACTGGCAAGTGTTTAAATCACAGCTTTGCACCTAAAGCTTGTCTACATCTCAGTTTTACAAAACTGGTGTCTTGTTCCTAATTTTGTGCCACTTCTTTTAACACATTACATTATCCCCTGAAACTTCCAATGGACAAGTCCAGTTTGTAATAAATGCTGATCCATTTGCAACTATTTAGGGCTGTGTTTCATCATATTTTACAAAATGACAAACAGTGAAGACCCTGATCAGAGGGCTCCTGCAAGAGCCCTCTGATCAGGGACTTTACTGTTTGCATAGGACAAGAGTACTCTTCACAGACCTGTGTACTTTGTTAAAGATGCATATATGCATCACTAGGGCTAAATGAGGTAACACTTCATGAGCAAACCTTGCAACCATCAAAGTATGTACAGGAACCTGAATATTTGAAAATCCCTTTTATCTATCGCTCCATACAGACACATCATTAAATTTTCATTTATTCCTCCACTGAAGCAAGTAGTTCCTCTTTATAGTCTTGGATATGTATCATACAAAATAGTTCCCATCTTCTAGCATAGTGTAGCTAAAAGCTGTCTGAAAGTGAAGCAAGCATTCTGCTAGACTAGCTACTACTCTGATAAATAAGATATTATCTGTTATGTATTCTGTTTTCAATATGTGCCACTGTTGCCTTATTCCTGCTACAGGGTCCGGCACATATTTATCTGAAATTGAAGATAGGAAAAGACAATTCTGTATGGGGAAAAAGGGGGAAATAATAATTTTAATTGCAGAGACTGAAGCCAGTCTAGCATTCTGCTTTACTTTCAAGTTGCTTTTACCCCTTACCCCATGAATATCATACAGTAAAGTCTCGCTATTACGACCACTAAAACGAAGGCTAATTGAGTGTATAATAGACAGGTGACAGCTTAAAGCAATGTGACAGTGAAACAGAAAGCTCCTAAAGGAGCTTTCTGTTTCACTGTCACCTTGCTTTAAGCGGTCACCTACCGTAAACACCCTAATAATTAACATAATTTAGTGGTCGTAATAGCGAGGTTTTACTGTATATGCCTTTTACACCATTACTTTATTTCTCCACAAAAGAAAATAGTTCCACTTTATACATTCATCAATATTGCCCATAAGAAATATTTTCTATATCCTTGCAGCTGGTCACTTAAAGGAGGCTGAAATAAAAGCAGAATTCTCAGGTGCATTCTGCTTTACTTTCAGCCTGCTTTAAATGGTCTACACTGTTTTCAAAAAGCATAGGTATAAACTATTAGTAATAGAAAAATTTCTTAACCAGCTGTTTATGGTAGTAGCAAACCCTCATGTAAAACCCCAAGTAGGTGTCTATCAGCTGTTAAATAGTTTTCTGAAAATAAGTACAGCAATGGAATAGAATTATCAAATGTTAACCTCAACAGTAGGTTTAATCAACACAGGTGCTGCTTTTAGTAACTTCATCAGCATTTTGCTGACACTTTGGACTCTAATTAGTCTGAAAATGTATCTGTCTTAGAGCAGCTATTTTACCCATTACCCCATAGCTTGTTTCTAGTTTTGAAGACAGGTGACCACTTAAAGCAGGTTAAAAGCAATGCAGATTGCGCCTTAAGGGACATTTTAATTCACTTTTAGCCTAGATGCTTTAACCTACCATCTGCTAGGATTTAGAAAGTGTTTCTTATGACTGTATAGAATGGAACCAATTTCTTGAGTTGAGTAAATAACCTATGGAGTAATGGGTTAATTTTAACAGCAAGTTTAATCAACCCAGGTGCTGCTTTGAGTAACTTCATCAGCATTTTATTGAAGCTTTTTGACTCTAATTAGCCTGAAGTTGCATCTCATAATCAAAGATGTCTTGTTTACACGTCACTAGAGCTCAAATGATTAAGTGACAGTGAAGGGCAATGTTTCTATTTACTTTAGAATTCTGCAAATTTACTCCCCAAGGTATTTAACCCATTACCCCATAAATACTCTAACATGCCTGACAATAATCCTCCTCAAAAGAAGTAGTCCAAATTTATACAGACATGAATATGTACTGTATGAAATACTTTCTATATCCTAGAAGATGGTGGCTTAAAGCAGGCTAAAAGTAGAGCAGAATACGCCTTAAGGCGCATTCTGCTTTACTTTCAACCCGCTTTAAGTGATCACCTACCGGTATCTTAAATACTAGTAACAGGCTATGGAGTATAGGGTTTATCATGAGTTTTTGTCATGAGAATTATTTTCTATATTCTAACAGATGGTAGATTGATTAAAGCAGGCTGAAAGTAAAGCAGAATGTGCTTTAAGGCACATTCCACTTTACTGTCAGTCTTCTTTAAGTGACCACCTATCTTCAAAACTAGAAACAGGCTATACGGTAATGGGTTAGGCAGGCAGCATTTGAAGCCTTAAAATATTACATAACATCTTATCATGAACACCTGCCTGACTGTACTGACCTCCATGATTATCAAACAACTTCACTCAACACACTTAAGCTTCTGTTTGATTATTTTAACTCATTACCCCATAGCCTGTTTCTGGCTTTGAAGACCTATAACCACTTAAAGCAGGTTGAAAGTAGAGCAGAATGCGCCTTCAGGCGCATTCTGCTCTATTTTCAGCCTGCTTTAAGCTACAATTTGCTAAGATATAGAAACTATTTCCTATGGTTAATATTCATGACTGTACAAACTGGAACTACATTCTTCTGTGGTGGAATAAATTTAAGGCGTAATTAAGGAGTAAAGGTTAAAGGACAGACAGATAGCTAGCTACATGGAGCTTTCTGCATTGCCAATGTTCTTCATTAAGTTGACACCCATTTTGCAGACTCCCGACACTGATTCATGGTTGCTCTATAGATCCCTGTTAGACTGTTAACCTTTCATAATGCAAGGCTTATGCTGGTAATGGACTCATTTACACTACGGTAGCTGGTTTGGAACACCTTTGCAAAAAGTATGGAAAAACCTCTCATATCAGGGTCTGCATTGTTTGACATATAATTTCATTGGGAGCCTAGGATATCTATATAAACTAGTAATTTGTCAAAATATGGCTGAATCTATTTGAAAATTCAGCATTGTTGTCTGCTTAAAATTTACTGTCTGTGAAAATGCTTGAATTTGTCAGCTGCATTAAAAGATCTAAATGATTTTAATGGTTTTTCATCTGAAGAAAAATAAATATTAGTGACAAACAGTCTGGATCTAGATCAGACTCAAAATTGCGCGACGCCTGATCTGGATCCAAACTTTTTGCAAAATGTTAGCCTGAAGTTGCACTTAGCAGGATAAGGGTTAATGGAGCGAGGGGAAGTACATAATGAATGTATCAAGTCAATGTGTTAGGGTCTCAGCCATCAGGAGAAAATAGCCTTCACTTTTTTGCCGAGCCATTTAACCTCAATGGCTATGATCATTTGGTGAGTTTTTATGGGGGTACGCAATAGAAGAAACATATGGACTGGTTTCCTTTGTGAGGGTCCCATTGTTGCGTGATCTAATAGGAGTCCGAGCATATGGTCAAGTGAGGAACTTGGAGTTTTAAAGTATAACCCAATACCCTATAGCCTGTTGGAGTTTAAAGTATAACCCAATACCCTATAGCCTGTTGGCGTTTTAAAGTATAACCCAATACCCTATAGCCTGTTGGCGTTTTAAAGTATAACCCAATACCCTATAGCCTGTTGGAGTTTTAAAGTATAACCCACTACCCTATAGCCTGTTTCTAGTTTTAACTTAAAAGCAGGTTGAAAGTAAAGCAGAATGTGCCTTAACTCTTTCCTCCCTGAAACTTTAAATGGACAATTCCAGTTTCCATCTAAGTCTAGTCCATTTCTGACTTTAAAGGGTTGTTTCTGTCAATGTTTGGCATTGTGACAAACAGTGAAGACCCTGATCAGAGGGCTCCTTTCGGAGCCCTCTGATCTGGGTCTTCACTGTTTGCATAGGACAAGTGTACTATTCACATGTACACTGTTTGAAAAGCACGCCTATATGCGGGATTAGGGTTCAAAGGGTTAAGCCTGCTTTTAAGCTACCAGCTGCAAGGATAGAAAACAAATCTTATTGTGCATAATTAAGCATGACTGTAAGATAAAGTGGAACAATTTTCTTCAATGGTAGGATGAAATAAAGGTGTAAAAGGGGTTGGGGATAATACATGTGAAATACTTTTTCCAAGCATCTATAAAGAGAAAATAATGTCAACCAAGAGAGACAAATTAAAAAAGTAACCTTTTAGGAAACCCATCTTCTGCTAGCTATTATGCCTCTAAGGGTATGTTAGCATGTTATTAAAACAGTGTAGAACCAGCTTGAGATACCAAAGCTTGTCTGTAGTTGCTTGGGAACCAGTTCATATCGATTGTTTATGCCTTTGCTTTGCTCTTAGTATATATCAATATTAGCATATTCGGATTTTATCTATCCTGAATATAAACCAGATATACTTGTACAGCCAGTTGCCTCATTAAAACATGTATCCATTTAACCCATTGCCTCATAAATACACCTTTTAATGTGTTCAATTAATTCCTCTACTGAAGAAAATAGTTACATTTTATACAGTCATGTATAACCACTACACGAAATTGTTTCTTTGTTCTTAACCCATGGTAGTTTATAGCTGGATGAAAGTAAAGCAGAATGTGCCAGCTTTAAATGGTCACCTGTCTTCAAAATAAGAAACATGCTATTGAATAAAAGTTTAACTCATTCACCCCTGAAACTTTAAATAGACAATTCCAGTTTACAATTAAATTTAGTCTGTGTTTGAAAAATAAGGGTGTTTTTTAACAATATTTTTCAAAATGACAAAAAATGTAGACTCTGATCAGAGGGCTCCTTAACTCTTTGATCCCTAATCACGCATATATGCGTCATTTGCAAACAGCATACCTGTGAGGAGTACACTTGTCATATTCAAACAGTGTTGACCCTGATCAGAGGGCTCCTTCAGGAGCCCTCTGATCAGGGTCTACACTGTTTGTCATTTTGACATAATTTTGTAAAAATCAACCCTAAAATGTAAAAAATGGACTGGACTAAATTGAAAACTAGAATTGTCCATTTTTGGTTTCAGGGAGGAAAATGTTAAGGAGCCCTCTGATCCCTCTGATCAGAGTCTACACTGTTTGCATAGGACAAGTGTACTCTTAATAGGTATGTGCTTTGTTCATGACGAGTATACTCGTCGCTAGGGCTCAATGTGTTAAAAGTTCAAATGAGGTTTTACCTCATCTGGAGCTATGAGATAAAGGATGTTCGTTCTTCTCCAGACATTTCTATTGTGTTCCGAGACAGTAATTTCCTTTTTTGTAGCACAGAGCTTGTAACATTAGGAATATATGTTCTTTGCAATCTCTTTTAGCCACTTACATTTACTCTTTACTTGTTAACACAATACCAAATTATTTATTTCTAATTTTGAAGATCGGTGACCACTTAAAGCAGATTGAAAGTAAAGCAGAATGCACCTTAATGTGCATTTTGCTTTACTTTCAGCCTGCTGTAAGCCAGCATAGGAAAGTCATTTCTTATGGTGCATATTCATGACTGTATAAAATGCAAGCAAATGTGTAGCATTATGGTGCATCTGGCATTGAAATAATATAATCAGTCTAAAAACATCCTTAAGAAAATTCTTCAAATCTTAGTTTTTCAGATATTTTCCATCGCTGTTTCAATTGAGACTACTAGTCACAAGGGTTATATAATTATGTTAGAAATGAAAGCCTTTTTGCAGATCTGTTAACAGTTTGGATCCCTATCAAGCCCACTAAACATGGTGCCAGATCAGTATCCAGGCTGATTGTTACTTTGATACTGTTTCTGTAATCATGAGGAAGACTAAACCATTCAATTTCAGAATTTTAAAACATGTTTTCGGCAGACTACAGCCTATTGTTGAAAATGAATAATATTGACATATGGGCCCTTGTCTAGGGTAGGAATACATGAAGTAGTCGGGTTTCGGTAGTCTGTATAGAGCGTTCTGTCTGTTGAGCTAACATTTATCAAGAAGAATGTCTAAAGAAAGTTTTTCTTTCCCGTTTAACCAAAAATACATACCTAACCCATTCAATGAAATTTAGTTGACTACAGGTACTATAGTCTTTCTTTAATAAAAACATGGTGAAAATGTATTTAAATAATCCTGCTATTAGCTACCATCTGCTAGGAACATAATGTGCTAAGAAGAAGAAACTATTTCTTTTGGTGCAAATTCACGACTGTATATTCTAAAACTATTTTCTTCTGTTTAGGAATAATGTAAAGACGTTAAAAGGGCATATTTACGGAGTAATGGGTTACATGATATATTAGGGGAGAGGGTTAAAAAACAACTTCAAATTGCTAAATCATTATAAGAGATTATACGTTTTATCATCATGTTTTATAGCAAAACTTACTGCAAGTATTTTACAAGCAGTATTTTGACTAGTGGCTACTAAAAAAGCCCAATTTAACTTGTATATGGAAAAAGTAAACCATGCTTAAAAAAACTTGTGTAACTATAGTTTTTTCCTGTATTTGTAGAAGTATTTTCATTGGCTAATTCAGTATAAATTTATTTTAAAGAGCAACTTTGAAGTCTCTGTGTAAAGTAACCATCAGACCTCTTTTTATTTTTTAGAGCTTTAAAAGGATATAAGAAAGTATAGCTTGTCATGTAAAGGGAGGTAATGATTTTATAGGTAAACTCCAATTGCTTCCCATAGATTTTGTAGCTGGACCACACAATTTCACAACAGCTTAGTACATTAGTAGCTAACTGGGTTTGCAGTGATAAGCAGTGTATCATTATGTCATTACCTTTTTACCATGTTACTTGTATAGAACGGCTTAGCCCATTAACCCATTGTATGCTGGGTAATATTTGGCGGTCATTTTAAAATGTCGTCTGCAGTGGGTATAACTCAAATATTTGCAATTGATTTTAGCAGTTTCTGATAGAATATTGACTTAGCAGCAAACAGTTTTGATCTCAGATGAGGCCCCACAATGTGGGGCCTGATCAGAGATCAAAACTGTTTGCCTAAAGTGTCTCCCGCATAAAATGGGTTAATATACAGTCGGAACGCAAAAACTCAAAACTCACACAAGTCAAACTTTCCCGTTTTTCTTCAGGTGAAATTGGGTAACTCAAGTTCACTGAAGTTGAACATTTCCATATTTTAATGTTAAAACGTGGCTTAGCCACATTCTAACTTTGAAATATGGGTATAAGCCACGTTTTACTTTGAAATACAGGTTGAACTTATGTGAGTTTGAATTATTGAGGTTTGACTGTAGATAGATAAACTCTTGGGAGTGTTGGCAGTGAATCACCTTACTTTTGAAAACAGTTTGGATCCGGATTTACTTAGTCAGTCAGTGACTTAGCTTCTGATCCGGATCTAATCTAAATCAGTTTGCAACTCAGAATTCAGGACTCAGCCGATGTTGATTTGAAGGCATTTCACATATTCAGCATTCAAAGCGTTAAAACATTATCATATATTTGTCCTTGTTATCATTGCATACTGAAGTAGTATAGATCTTCGCTTCAGACAGGGGGTCCGTCTCTCCGTTATTTAAATCTGTGAACACAAAGTCATATTTTCATCTGCAACAATTGTAATATCTAGAATTTATTCTCGATAAAGAATATGAATGTCAAACAGTTCGGGATCCTGATGAAATGTTGCAGAATGTGGCATCTCACCAGGATCCAAACAGTTGCAAAAGTAATCCAGGTTTCACCCTTGGTGTGCAAAGAGTAAGCTCCCTTCTGTCTGGAGTCCTGATGGATAACTGACGTACAGGAAAAAATCCTCGTACATTGTTTTATTGTATACGCTGCAGCTTGTTCAAGCTTTTCGTGTATTAGAGCCATGTTTTAACAACTTTTATCATGTTTCTTGTTAGCAATATTAAAAAAAAAATGACTTGTTTCTTATACTATACTTTTTGATCATGTAATTATGTACTATGCTTAAAGCGTTGACTACACGGGTATATTACTGTTGTATATGTACATATTATGCACAACCTTTTTCTCTTTTTTTTAATTGTCTTTGCTTGAAGCATTCATCGTATACCTCATTGCAAGCGTGGTCTTATTTTTGACGTTATAACGGTACTTGTTTTTGTTAGAGTGAGCGTGATGTTATTTGCGAGTGAAGAGTTTGCAATTTTTTTAAACAGATAGGGAATATGTAATCTTTGTTATATAATATTATCCCTTTACCCCAGAGCCTGTTTCTAGTTTTAAAGACAGGTGAACATTTAAAGCAGGTTGAAAGTAAAGCAGAATGCGCCTATAGGCGCATTCTGCTTTACTTTCAGCCTGCTTTAAGCTACCATCTGCTAGAATGTAGAAGATATTTCTTATGGCACATGTTTATGATTGTGAACATTGGAACCTATTTTCTTCAGTGGAGGAATAAAAAAAAAGTGCTAGAAGGTACTTATTTTTGGGGGAAAGGTTAAGGTTGCTCATTAGTCCTGGAAGGAAGTCAATTTATAATACATGTAACCAGTGTTATATTGATAATCAGAGTATCTAATTGACAGTATTGTATTAATTTATGATTTTACTTTTGTTGAATCGGAGCTAGACTTTTTAAAGCAACAGTCATTCTGAGTCGGGTTTTTCCCTCCTCCTGTAATAAGCTGGATGTCTTGATATGAGTGAATTATAACAAATCCAAATCAAATCGGGCTCAACTCTTCTCCTGTTATAAGCGTATAGTGAAACACTTTGAAAACAGTATAGACATAGATCAGACAGCTCTTTCCAGAGATGTCCCCGATAAGGGTCTGCACTGTTATATTATAGGATCTGTCTGACGCAAGTTAACCCTTTGAACCCTAGTCCCGCATATAGGCGTCCTTTTCAAACAGTGTACATGAGAATAGTACACTTCGTCTTGTCCTATGCAAACAGTGAAGACCCAGATCAGAGGGCTCCGAAAGGAGCCCTCTGATCAGGGTCTTCACTGTTTGTCATAATGCCAAACATTGAAAAAAACAACCCTTAAAAGTCAGAAATGGACTAGACTTAAATGGAAACTGGAATTGTCCATTTAAAGTTTTAGGGAGGAAAGAGTTAACACTCTTACCTTGGCAAATGTCCTGCTAATTTTCGTACTTTATTAACCTATGTAATAGTTATGATAGTTGATATTTGTAGTAGGCAGATCTGTATATGAATATTCATTGGGAGGAAGTTTACGATAAGAGAAGGTATGACCTGAAAGCTTACAAAATGATCTCCTTAATATCTTAACAAAACCTCATGCTGTGACTACTTATAACAATTGACTCTGAGACAGTTTTAATGAGTAGTCATAACATACTAGTTTTATAGAGGCAAAAGGGTTTTAATATTTTTAATACCAAACCATTTTATCAATGGTTTAACCCATTACCCCATAGCCTGTTTCTAATTATGAAGACAGGTAATAACTTAAAGCAGGTTGAAAGTAAAGCAGAATGCGCCTCAAGGCGCATTCTGCTTTACTTTCAGTCTGCTTTAAGCTATCTTCTGCTAGGATATACAAAATATTTAGTATGGTACAGACTCATAACTGTATAAATTGGAACTATTTTCTGCTGTAGATGAATAAATAAAAGGCGTGTTTATGGGGTAATGGGTTAAAAGATGTTCATGCATTCTTTATAAGAGGTGATAGTAACATTTTTGTCTGTTGGTAACCTGTTGCACGGATTGTCTGCTGAATACCGTTACATGTTTTGTCTGTGTTGATTAGGGCATTATATATCTATTTATGTTGTTGATGCAGTATATATTGTAAGCATTAAAGGCCAGGAAACATAATTTAATTGTTGATGAGATAACTGATATTGTACTGATATTCTTACTGGGCGATCATAAATAGGGTGAAATCATATTCTTGTTTTACCCATTACTCAATAAATACACCCTTTTACACCTCTGAATATTTCTACACTGAGAAAAGTAGTGCCCGATTTAGAAGTCCTTAGCATGAAACACAGATGGAATTTCAAGTATCTTAACAGATGGTGGCTTAAAGCAGGCTTAAAGTAAAGCAGAATGCACCTTAAGGTGCATTCTGCTTTACTTAAAACCTGCTTTAAGTGATCATATATATCTTCAAAACTAGAAACAGGCTATGGGATAATGGGTTAACCCAAATGGGTAGACAGAATGACTGAAATCAGATTTTGTTTTTTATGAGAATTTTAAAAGCATCGATTAGCTACTTAATTGACAATTTGTTGACTTTGTTTACTTCCTTCCAGGTTTTCTGGGCATATTTTGTTGATGATGTACACATAAAAGGTGTGCATCTCGGAATTCATGTATAGTAAAACCTCTCTATATTACAACCACCAAAGTATGTTAATTATAAGGTGTTTAGGGCAGGTGGTTGCTTAAAGCAAAGTAACATTAACAACGTAAAGCTTTCTGCTTTACTTTCACTTCACTGTGTTTTGGTGCCATGTGATTATTTCATGTCACCTGTGTCGTGGTGCCGTAAAACCCAACTCAATCAATCTTTAAGCTGTCACCTGTCTTTTATAACATCAATTAGCCTTCAATTTAATGGTCGTAATAGAGAGGTTTAATTATACAATTAAACTTAGATAACCTGAACTAGTTTAGTCAAAGTTATCTGTATTTCTGCAGTTGAACTTTGATACCTCAAACCAATTACATGTAAACTGTATTTCAAAGTTAAAGTATAACTAAGTCATGTGATCACTTTGAAATACAGTACTAGTGAGCTAGACTTAAGTGGGTTTGAGTTATAGAGGTTCACCTGTACATTGTTTAGTGTTTAGTTCTTTGAGGAAAGGCATTATAGGATGAACTCTGTTCAGGTGGCACTGAAGGTGCAGTTTGATTGGGGTCTTGGATTGTCTTTAAGGGGATCTCTGCTTCAGTAGAAGTGCAGTTGAACTTGTATAATGCAGCTACATATATGTCATGAAATGAAAGACACATAATTTATTTTTACTATACCGTAAGATATATACATAAAGACAAAAATCTGGAGCTTCTGAAAAGACAAGCTAAATTCAAACACAACTTTTCAGATTTGTCTGGAAGGGAAGATTCTAATAAGATAAGAAGTCACAGCGTAGGGTGTGATAGAAACAAAAATTGTTTAAGTATTTTACCCTAGCAACTAGTATACTCATCATTTACAAGCAGTGTACCTTTGAGGAGACACTTGTCCTATACAAACAGTGAACTGAAGACCTGATCAGAGGGCTCTTTAAGGAGCCCTCTGATCTGTGTCTGCGTTGTTTGTCATTTTGACAATTACTGTAAAAATCAACCATATGCGTGGTCAAAAATGGACCAGATGGTTTTAAAACTGACATTTGGAAAACTGAAACATCTAGATTTCATGATGTATGATAGTTGCTGAAGAGAAGCTTAACTGTATTTTTATCTGAAAAAAGCTGCAATCGAACTTGTATCAAGTGCTCACTAAGAAGGTAAAACTTCAAGATGCCGGTGACAGCTTAATGCATGACACATGTAAAGCAGAAAGCTCCTGTAGGAGCTTTCTGCTTTACTTGTGTCATGCTTTAAACACTAGTCACTTGTCTTCAAATAGTGTTGACTTTACACAAGCTTGGTTGTTTATTTGAAAGTAAGAAGTGTATATAGCAGACTGCATGCTAAGAGTAAACTGTTTAGAAACAGTCCTTTTTGTTAAGACTGTCCTAGTTAGTGTATTTTGCCGTTCTTTGTATATAGCTCTATCTTACTCGTACCTAAAATGTTGATTGATTGATTGTTGATTTTCCATGCGCTGAGCTGAGACTTATTTTTAGCAAAATGTTCACGTTTTTTCATTGGTCGAAGACCAAGTATCTCCAAATCTATTTGTTGTACTTGTCCGCTGAAAGCGACATGGCCTGGGCGAAGCCTTCAAGTGTCGAGCCTAGCGTTACATACGGGTATTATGCAGTTGTTCTAAGAACCATAAAACAGTGAAAAAAGAACTAATATACTTGTCAAAAGATTTCAAACTGCCATTAAAATGTAAGTAGTAATTTTGTGGGGAACTTCCATAAAGAAGAAGTGGGTTTTATGAGTAGCAACAAGGTAAATGAGGGTAGACTGGTCATTAATTTCTTATATGCAACTTCAAAACATATTATGTAAGGCAAATTTTAACCCAAACGTGGAAAAGCATGTTTTTGAAGTTTTAATAAAGCTGTATAAAGCCTTAACTTTAAAAGGAAATATTGGTAATGGTTAAAGGTTTGCTCCTTTCTTTACTTATGTAAAGCAAGAATTGACTGTTATTTGCAAACAGTTTGTATCCAAATCAGATCCTATGTAATACTTTTTATCTGATCTGGAAAGAAACAGATTGTTTATTGAACTAAGGTTTCCCGTAGCTAAAAAGTCATTAAAATTTAATACAGAGTTGCAGTATATGTTTTTTGGGGGGAAATCTATAATACTATTGTGGCAGGAGACCTAACGTCTTTTTTCTTGAAATTTGTTATTGCATTAGGGTCCGGTCCAAGGTTATAATGCTTTTGAGTTCAGTCTGAAGTCGTTCTCATGCATTTGATTGGTCAGATTTGAGCCTACTTTGGACCAGGGTTACAGATAAAGGGGAGTATTTCCAGAGATAAAATCCTTATTTCTGCCCCAAACTGGATGAGTAGTCACACCATAGGGTTTAGGCCAGACATTGAAAATATGGAAAAGTTTAGTGTACTCTCTCTTATCTGGAGCCTGACAAGTATTTATCCTTTGTTTACCTTGGCGCTAAATGATGCTAGAAAAAGAAATATGAAATGGAAGAATAAGAGAGGAGGAAGATGAACAAAGCTACAGTACAGCTTATCTTGAGTGACTAACTAGAAGGAAAATGTTAGAATCTGTTGACCCATTACCCCATAAATACGTCTTTTAACACCTTTGATTTATTCCTCCTTTCAAGAAAATAGTTCCAATTTATACAGTCATGAATATGCATTTCAAGAAATATTTTCTTTATTCTAGCAGATTGTAGCTGAAAGCAGGCTGAAGAAAAGCAGAATGCGCCTTAAGGCGCATTCAGCTTTACTTTCAACCTGCTTTAAGTATTCACCTATTTTCAAAACTAGAAACATTTTATTTCTATCCTTTATTTGTCTTTAAAAAACCAACAATGGGACTTTATCTTGCGGGTCGCTGAGGATAAGTTTGACTGTATTCTGCATTTTAGCTCCATATATGTTTCACAGATACACATATTAATGACAATTTTTGTATTAACCGTGTCAAACACTTTAAACTAACAGGTACAAACCCACCTGAGAAAAGTTTTTCATCAACATGTCCTCATATTTAGGCATAGCCAATTGTTTTTAACTACAGTCGGAACCGTTGTAAGTGGCCATTCGAAGGGGAATGCACTAGGACCGTATTTCGGACAAGTAGCCAAATTTCTACATCACTGTTGTTCTGATTAAATCTCTGAACCCTATAGTGACGAGTATACTCGTCATTTACAAAAAATTTACCAGTGAAGAGTATACTTGTCCTATAAAAATATGGTGGACCTAGATCCTAGTGCTTCTACTATAAAAAAAATCCTCTGATCAGAGTCTACACTGTTTGTCATTAGGCTATATATATAATAAAAAAAACAACCTCTAAAATAAACTCTAAATATTTAAAAATGAATTTGATTTTAGTTTGAAGCTCAAATTGTCAGTTTAAAGTTTCAGGGGTGAATAATATTAAAATGGTATACCCCGGTACTATGTAAAGAGATTTTAATGCTTTCTCATTGAAAGGTCACTTACAACTGGTTTCACACCAGCATTTCATTCTACTAGCCCTTACCTGGCCTTCTTGTCCAAAAGCTCCAGATAGGGGAAATACGGTATTTTCAAAAATAAAAAAAAACTTTTTATTTTTCAAAGCAAAACCCTATGTTGTGACTACTCATTAGAATTGTCTCGAAGAGACGATTCTAATGAGTAGTCACAACATAGTGATCAAGCAAGTCATAAAAAAGTTTTTAAAATTGTTTAAAAAACAATTTCATCCTTTTATCTGGAGCCTTGATGTAGGACTGGTGTGGATTTGAAGACGATATTAAGTCCATATCACACCAAGGCCAGGTATTTAGTGATAGTCTAAATTTGAGTACCGGTACATTTCATGTTACCAAACTGTTAAGAGGTGAGCTGTGTTGATGTGAAGATGTGGACGTTTGAGGCTGGTAAGGGGTTTGGGTGCTTTTTTACATGCTGTACTATGTTGCATTCTTGTGCATGCTCTTAGAGCCAGTTAAGACTATGGGTCAGTGAGTCGAGGCTTTGTCATTGTAATCTGGTCACTTGTTCCTGCTTGGATGGGTCTTTCTGTACACATGGTAAGCGGGGTAGCTAGATTGAACAGGATCCATACACACACCTTATAATCCAACACACCAATTCAGAGCACCAGATAAGCTTAGTTTTTCAAAACCTAAAATCTTTATTTCTGAATTAAACCCTATGGTGTCACTACTCATTAGAATCGTCTCTTCGAGACGATTCTAATGAGTAGTAACACCATAGGATTTGGTGCTAAAAAGAGTGAGAAAATGTTGGATTTGTTGAAATAACTACCTCTTATCTGGAGCCCTGATCCAACACACCAATTGTTCTTTGTAACCTACATACCAATTGTTAAAACCCTTTTTCCTTATACTCTTGTGGGTTATTATGTTCCCTTATGGATTATTTTACTTACCACAAATAACACAGCATGAACCTTGGAATTCTTAGTATTTTAATAATTACTGGGCAAAATTAGCAAATGTAATGTGTATATTTTAAACAGGCTCATGGTGTTGAAAGAGTTAAAACAGCTTTACAGTAATTTTACTGTAAAGCAGAAATCTCATTTTGGTGCATAATGCACAACAAGGAGATTTCTGCTCTACTCCTGTCTACTTAAAGAAGCCACCTATCATAATGTAGCAAAACCAGTCTATGACTGTCAGAGTCTTGATAAGGAATAATTTACATTTTGAAAGGCATTTCCTAAGGGAAAGGGTTTTTATATCTGGAGCAATTATCAAATAGGGTTTTCTATTTGATTTGCTTTGTATAAGTATTCATTTCTACATTCTGGACTTGTATAGATTCCGAAATATCAATCCTTGTTTTAAGTTTAGAATCACAAGTTGAAATAAATCTGTCCAGGGACAAGATATGTTGACACAATAGCACCTGGTCAGTAAATATTTGTAGCATTTGTTTTATTATTCAAGTTAATTTCACTTGATTTCAAAGATGTGTCTGGCAAATACTGTTTTTATCTAATTTTCAAAATTGTTATATTATTTACATACTTAGGTTGTTTTGTTTGATGGTGTTTTGCTTCAGCACTTTGAACACTGAACTGAAGAAATGCCAGGCAGCTTCATAAATTATAATTTTGTATAAATTATGTCCAGAAGTACAATCCACATTGCAACCAGTTTTTATCAAGATCAGATACCAAGTAACTTGTCACCTGGTCTTGATCTGAACTATTTGCGTATGCCAAAAGTTTACATCACTAGTCAGATCGTCAGGGTTAAAAGGATGAGCCAAGCCATGAGACAATCTGACTTACCGTAATTGCATGATAAACAGTGCAGACTTAGACAAACCTGCAAATGAAAGACGCATCATCTGGGTTTGGTTTACACTGTTTGGCTCTGGCCAGTATAGTTTGCTAGGATTTGCCTTGATCAGACCCCAAGACTGAGGTGATATCAGGTTTACAACAAGTCTGGTTTTCTCATGACATGGATCATATGTATTCATTAGGCCTCGCCAAGGTTCTGTTTACCTCACTATATACACTCAGTGTATTATGCAAACGTTTACTTGTCTAATCTAGCTATCCTGGGTTGCCCATATCAATATCCCGGTCAAATAATTGTCTTGTATTTTTTCTTCTCTAAAACTTTGTAATCTATTCCTCCATGTTCTATGCCATGCCATAAACACCAAGGACAACCAAAACTTGTTTCTGTCATGTGACTCATGTTGTTTATTTTTAGACTAGCCTAGAGAAAGAAGTTGGTATTAACGTTTAGCACTCAAACAATTTCAAAAATTGTTAACCAAATTGTTAACTGAATCAGACATGAAACATTGATGTCTACCGTATTCAGAAAGCAAAAAATTGGACTTGGTCGTCAGAATAAGATACAGTTATATATAAAAAGTTGAAAACATCAAAGTGCTAAAGTTAATGTCAACTCATTGGAAAATATATAGAGAGAGCAAGAGTATTGTTTGACTCACAGTCCCAACATGTGTTAAACAGACATGTAAAAGAAGATACATGTATGATGTCACTAGTCTTTAACTCTTTCCTCCCTGAAACTTTAAATGGACAATTCCAGTTTCCATTTAAGTCTAGTCCATTTCTGACTTTTAAGGGTTGTTTTTGTCACTGTTTGGCATTATGACAAACAGTGAAGACCCTGATCAGAGGGCTCCGAAAGGAGCCCTCTGATCAGGGTCTTCACTGTTTGCACAGGACAAGTGTACTGTTCACATGTACACTGTTTGAAAAGGACGCCTATATGCGTGACTAGGGCTCAAAGGGTTAAGATGGACGTCAGTAGAATGCAGGACACAAGCAATGCAGAAAGCTTATGTCCTGCAGAAAGGAATCACCATATTTGGAGAGTGCAATGCTTCTTTAATGCTTTAACACATGTTTGGAATATTTTATAATATAGCAAGTGCTTTAGTGAGGATGCAAGTCAAGGTCTACAATGCTAGAGAGTTTATTCTATCAAGTGAAAGTGCCAGTTTTTTGTTGACTTATCAACTATTATGAGAGTAAGCAAAGTATTTTTGATGTTTATATTAAGGGGACATAGTCACCATAATTACCTCAGTTACTGTTGGAATTACCTCCCTTCAGTCAAGTCATTACCTCTCATGTTCTGTATACATAGATTAGGAGCAGGTGAATGTTACTTTAAGTGATTGCCTTCAATTACATAACCTCATGTTCTTTGCAATGTCTTTTAACTTGTATTCAACATTTGTATCATTGTTGTCTTACAGGTTTGAATGATATAATTGTTACATCACTTCCTGTTCAGCCATGGGTAGAACAGGAAATTAAATATTTGGAAGTCCTTGGTATTTATGGCAGACCAGTATATGTATATGTGTGATAATCATAAAAATACTAGTAGTGTAAATTTTGCTTGAAATAAACTTTACAATTTTCTCTCTATATCTTTGTATATCAGTATACATCACTAACAGGAATGGAAAAACCACAACAGATTGTCTTTGTAACCTTTCGAATTGACACACGTTTATATAATAATTGAGTGTGCAAATCTATACAAATTTGTTTGTTTTATTATCAGAAACAAAACTTTCAGAAAAGTCCATAAGGTATGGGAATATTAATTATTGGAATAACAGATATAAAGTCATACAACAAAACCTCTATTTTGACCACTAAATTATGTTAATTATCAGGTGTTTACCACAGGTGACTGCTTAAAGCAAGATGACTGTAAAACAGAAAGCTCCTAAAGGAGCTTTATGTTTACGGTCATCTTGCTTTAATTCTTTGAACCCTAGTCACGCATATATGCGTCACTTACAAACAGTGTACCTGTGAGGAGTACACCTGTCCTATGCAAACAGTATAGACCCTGATCAGAGGGCTCCTTACGGAGCCCTCTGATCAGGGTCTACACTGTTTGTCATTTTGACATATTTTTAAATTCAACCCTTAAAATTCAAAAATGGACAAGACCAAATTGAAAACTAGAATTTTCCATTCGAGGTTTCAGGGAGTAAAGGGTTAAGCTATCACCTGTCTTTTATACAATCAATTAGCAATCATTTTAGTGGTCATAATAGAGAGGTTTTACTGTACATGAAATTGAAAAATAAGACAACGCCCTTGATATTTAGAAAACATCTTACTGTCTGTAGATCAGACCATTTCTATTTGTTGTTAGAACATACTAATTTGTATTAAGTGGCCATTCAAAAGGACTGACTACCAGTCTTTAATACAACTGACAGCTTGATATGGAACGAAAGTAAAGTAGAAAACTACTCTCTTTTTTGCAACAACGGATTCACCCCTGAAACTTTTGATGGACCTTTCCCGTTTCCAATTAAGTCTACTCCATGATTGACTGTAGGGGTGTTTACTGCAACAAAATGTAAAAAATGACGAACAGTACAGATCCTGATCAGAGGGCTCCTTTATGAGCCCTTTGATCTGAGTATTCACTATTTCATAATTTGCAAAGGACAAATGTATTTATTCACAGTAACTCTTGCTTGTAAAGAGTGTGAATAGTAAAATCTCTCTATTACGACCACTAACAAGAAGGCTAATTGTGTATATAAAAGACAGGTGGCAGCTTAAAGCAAGGTGACAGAAGCTTAAAGCAAGGTGATAGTAAAGGAGCTTTGTTTTATTTTAACCTTGCTTTAAGCAGAACTTGTAACAATCAGCACACTTTAGTGGTCATAATAGAGAGGTTCTACTGTATATACACATCACTAGGTTTTATGGGTGAAGGAATGGCTACTTAATAGAAGTTTGACTGTGAATAGCAACATTTTGTTACATTTTATGACTTTTAAGTCTGATTATATGAATGCCTGTTAGCTGTTTTTCTCCTGTGTACCTCCAGTTTTATACTTTTAGCTTGTCATAAAAATTGGGGAAAGTACAACTGTTTATTTTAAGAAATCTTATGAAAACTCTTTATAACACACCACTGAAAAGCAGCCCTCAGAGAAATGACGATTTTGATATTGTTTAAAAAAACGCATTTAGCTGTTAACATGTTCATAAGTTTTTGTCTGTAAATTTAATAGTTTTGGATCGGTTGCCAGAACTAATATTTTTGTTAGGAATATCAAAAAGATGAGATGGTAAGCAACTGTACATCCCATATTGATGAAACAATGTGTTTGAAATTCTTCACCACTAATTAGTCAATAGCATATTAAAGGTAATGGTACCACCCTTTCCTCCATATTACCAATACCTATATCAGTTGTATTTAAGGCAGGTGACTGCTTAAAATAAGGTGAGATAAAGGAGCTTTTTGTTTTACTTTTATCTCGCTTTAACCTGTTTGACCCTTTACTCCAAAGCTTGTTTCTAGTTTTGAAGACAGACAGCAACTTAAAGCAAGGTTGAAAGTAAAGCAGAATGTGCCTTAAGGCACCATCTGCCAGAATATGGAAACTATTTCTTATAATACATACTCCTGACTGTATAAATTGGAACCATTTTCTGCAGAGGGGGAATAAATCAAATGGGTTAAAAGGCACTTCTATGGAGTAAAGGGTTATGATGTCATTGACTCACTGGTACTAAATACCATAGATGTTTTAAAGGAGTCCTGAGGGAGCTCCTGTGGAGGAATGGGATAAATTATACTGTTAATGATTTATTTTGAACTTTGGTCTGAAGTGGCCTTTTCAGTGGTGTGTCGAGACCCTCTTTTTGCTGTGCATTCTGCAGATAACAAGATTTCTCTGTAAGCTAAGATGTGCAATTGGCTTTATGAATTAAAATCACTTTCTTTTGAAGCAATGTCTTGTATTTTTTGTTCCCCAAAGCCACATGAATTTCGCAAAATATCCTCTGAAGTCCCTGTGAATTTCAAAAGTAGAGACAAGGTTTTGTAAGCAAATTGCATGCTAACTTTTTGTTTCACACCAATTATAAAACATTCAATTAACCCTGTTCCTGCTGATTATTTATACAGGTTACAGTAAAATCTCTCAATAATGTGTGAATTATTTGGTGTTTAAGAAAGGGGACTGCTTAAAGGAGCTTTCTGTTTTACCATCACCTTACTTTAAGCAGTCACCTGACTTTTATACAATCAATAAGCCTTCTTTTTAGCTCACCAGAGCACAAAATGCTCAAGGTGAGCTGTTGTGATACTGCTCTGTCCTTCAGCAATTGCAAACAACTTCTCTTAACTCTTTCCTCCCTGAAACTTTAAATGGACAATTCCAGTTTCCATTTTAGTCTAGTCCATTTCTGACTTTTAAGGGCTGTTTTTGTCAATGTTTGGCATTATGACAAACAGAGAAGACCCTGATCAGAGGGCTCCTTTTGGAGCCCTCTGATCTCGGTCTTCACTGTTTTTACAGGATAAGTGTTCTATTCACATGTACACTGTTTGGAAAGGACGCCAATATGCAGGACTAGGTATCAAAGGGTTAAAACAATAACCCCCAACTTGGTCAGTTGCATACGGTTACCGTACTGTTGGTTTGAGTTTCAAAAGTTGTTAAAAGGATGTAGATGGGGTCAATGGTCTTGTTCCCTTGATCATTTGCAACCGATCCGCGGGAACTGGGATTTACTTCCCCTTTTTGCTACCTGAAGTGGTAACAAACAAAGGGTTGTAGACCTAGCTTAGCAGGAACACCCCTTGGTCGGGGTTCATCACATCCAGGTTGGTTCGGATGCGTATTGTCTCTTTGGTTTGCCTCGTTAAACTATCCAGTTCGCGAAACGGTCTGGGTAAACAGGGTTCCAGATAAGAGTGTTTAAACTGAAGAAATCCAATATTTTTTCACTTATTTCAGCACCAAAACCTATGGTGTTAATACTCATTAGAATCGTCTCAAAGAGACGATTCTAATGAGTAGTGACACCATAGGGTTTAATGCAGAAATAAAGATTTTAGTTTTTCAAATACTCCCCTTATCTGGAGCTCTGATAATAAATTTACTTATAGCAGTGTTTCAAGAACTTACAAACAAAGCATTCTACCTGCTAAATGAACCTATTCACAAATCTATGAACACTGTAGGCCAAAGGGTAGAGTAGTTGTGAGCACTTTTCAAAATGTGCACATTTTGAAACTAAACACAGAGACCGAGGTCAATGTCTGGGTCAAATTTTCACATGGATGGAAAAGTATTGTCTCAAGGTATCCAAGGTCCTAGCATGAAAGCTGTAGGTCAAAAGGCATAGAGGTTGCTTAACCCTTTCCCACATAGCATATCTCTAGTATTGAATATAGGTGTCCACTTAAAGCAGGTTGAAAGTAAAGCAGAATGCGCTTTAAGCGCATTCTGCTTTACTTTCAGCCTGCTTTAAGCTATCATCTGCTAGAATATAGAAAATATTTTGTATGATACATAATTATGGATGTATAATTTGGAACTATTTTCTTCAGGGCAAGAATAAACTGAATGCGCTAAAAGGCGCTTCTATGGGGGAAAGGGTTAACATTTTCTTGAAACTGCTAATGGCAATGCCAACGACTGGGTGACAACATAAGCTCTCCTGGACATTTGTCTCGGGAGCTAAAACGGTCAATATTCGATCCTGGCTCCAGATAATTGGAGTACATGTATATCAAAAAAATTTTTTTTTAATTTTGCATTTAACCCTTTGGTGTTACAGGGTTCCCTCCCTACAAAGACTCCCTCCTTACAATGACCCTTGTCGCAGTTCCCTAAACAGGACAGTTATGCTTTTACTGCTGCAATATCATCTGCTTTATATTATATTATTATTATCTGCTATTTTACATTTTAACGGACATTTTGATGGAATAAATATAAAAACGAGTGACAAACAACTTGAATCTAGATCAGACGCCGCGTTACCCTGATCTTGATTCAAGCTGTTTGCAAATGTAGGGCAATTTCCCTCCCTATAACGACTCCCTCCGAACAACACACACAGTCTTAGTCTCCCATTGGATGTTGTTGTAGAGAGGGAGCGCTGTACAACTCATTAGAATTGTCTCTTAGAGACAATTCTAATGAATGGTGACACCATAGGATTTGGTGAGAAAATGTTGGATTTGTTTAGTTTACTCCCACTTATGTGGAGAGGTAGGTTGGGGCTTTCTATGGCACTTCTTTGGAATAAAGGGCTTACAGAAAACAAACGGAGGCTTATGTTTATGATCAAAATTTATTTTGATCTAATAATCATTTACAATTTTATTGCAGGCACTGCCAAAAAAATTCAACATGCCACTTAAAACATACATCTAATAGAAAGCACTGACTACACTTAACGGTGTAAAATTTAAATACTTCACCATGTACAGACACTCTTCTCTATCATTTTTACAACATTGTAGCCATGAATGATGCCTTTTTACGCCTTCAACCCATTAACACGATTATTGACACCTTTAATTTATTCCTCAACTGAAGAAAATATTTCTATTTAATACAGTCATAATTATGCACCATATAGTAAGAAATATTTTCTGCATTCTAGCAGATGGTAGCTTAAAGCAGAATGTGCCGTAAGGGGCATTCTGCTTTACTTTCAACCCGCTTTTAGTGGTCAACCGTCTTCAAAACTAGAAACAGGCTATGGGGTAATGGGTCAATTAATTCTTCCACAGAAGAAAATAGTTCCAATTCATACAGTCATGGATATCATATGTATCCTAAGAAATATTTTCTATATTCGGGCAAATTGTAGCTTAACCAATTACCCCATAAGTATGCCTTTGAATTATTCCTCCACTGAAGAAATACTTCAAATTTATACAGTCATAAATTTGTTCTATAAAAATTGAAACTATTTTCTTAGGTGAATGAATAAATTTAAGGCATATTTATGGAGTAATGGGTTATTTCATAGACCCTTAAAACTTCAAATTGACAATTCCCTCTATTACTGCAAAATGTCCAACAGTGAAGACCCTTTAATTTATTAATTCCTACACTGAAGAAAATAATGCAGTTTTATGCAATTTTCTATATCCCAGCAGCTGGTAGCTTAAAGCAGGCTGAACCTAAAGCAGAATCTGCCTAAAGGCCCATTCTGCTTTACAGTCAACCTGCTATAACCTATAACCCCATGGTCCATTTCTTGTATTGAAGATACATGACCACTTAAAGCAGGTTGACAGTAAGGCAGAATGTACCTTAGGCGCATTCTGCTTTACTTTCAGCCTGCTCTAAGATACCATCTGCTTGGATATAGAAAATATTTCTTAAGGTATTATTGCATAAAGCTGCATTATTTAGACTTTCAGCCTGCTGCTACCATCTACTAGAAAATAGAAAATATTTCTTATGATAAATATTCGTATTTGTATAAATTGGAAATATTTTATTTAGTGCATGAATAAATTAGAGGTGTAAAAAGGCATATTTATGGGGTAATGGGTTAAGTGATCACTTGTCTTCCAAATTTGAAACAGGCTATTAAGTGAAGGGTTAAGTCACTGTTGTATCTGGAACCCTGTCTCTGATTGCTCATTTTTGGCACTACTCTGTGGCCCATGTACTGTTGTTGCCGGTTTTTGCAGCCATCTTCATTTCCATTTTCATGTCTATCCTATTAGGAGTGACATGACCAAAGTGTTCCTTTATTACTATCTGTGCCATCTTCCTTCTGCCTGTAAAACAACATGACAAGCTAGTGTCAGTAAGTAATAATTTATGAAACGAGTTAACCCATTACCCCATAGCCTGTTCCTGGTATTGAAGATAGGTGATTACTTAAAGCTGGTTGAAAGTAAAGCAGAATGTGCCTTAAGGCACATTCTGCTTTACTTTCAGCCTGCTTAAAGCCACTATATTACTCCCACATAATCAGAATCAAACATTTTTCTTACATGAAATTTATGTCACTATTGTAAGCGTTCCATATAAAAAGAAGTAATACGTGGTGATATTTGAAGCAATATTGCTCACGAACAGTGAAATTTGTGGAAACAAGTAATCAAGTTTGTTTATTTTTGAATAGCGACGAAAATTTACGGACATACTCGGTAAAGCTCATTTGCATAATTCTATACAACAAGTCGAGTGCTTTACAACCAAAGAGAGACAACTCCTTTAAGTTTGGCCGTTAAACTGATGTAATGTATACACATTGTCGCGACCGAATCAATCACGTGACCTTTATGTGATCGATCGAAAGTTCTCGGAACCAGCCCGTAATCTTATTTGTAAACAAACCCGCTTATAATGTAAACCACCACGATAAGAATTCGACACATTTAGGTAGGATTCTTTACGAAGTGGGTGCATATGTCAGGCTTCTTACACTCAATTTCACTTAGTTTTAATACATAGAAAATGCACACATATAAGAAATTGCGCGTTTTAAACACCAATTTGAGCGGGATTGTGCCTTTAAAGTTACTTTGTGCTAGCATATAGAAAATATTTCTGATGACATATATTCATGACTATATTAAGTGAAACTATTTCCTTCAGTGGAGGTTTGAATTAGAGGGGTAAAAAGGTGTATTTATGGGGTAATGGGTTAACTCGACTTGACACATTCATCACCATTGGCAATTAGTGTACTACTCATTTACAAACAGTAAATGAGTAAACAGCATACTTGTCCTATGTAATATATTGCAGAAAACAACCCTAACCCGAACTAGAACTATCGCTAAAGGTGATTTCAAATCAAAACCAATTTTCATGAAAAGGGAGACGATTCCAGAACAACAACATTTCATTTGTTAAAATTATGAAAAGGGAGATAATTCAAAAGTGAGGTGACAAATCAAAACCACCATAATCACAGGTGCACAAATTCAGATAAAAAATCCTGCAAAAATTTAAAAAGTTCTATTGAAACATGACAGAGAAAAGCCAAGGATTTAATTTCATATCTTAAAATTACCTTCATATCTTAAAATTACGAAAAGGGACATAATTCAAGAACATCCACAGCATCCATTAGTATTCAGCCTGCATACTTAAAGCAGAAACTGCAACAGATTTTGATATGCTTCAGTTTTTCAAAGAATTACTGGTACATCTGTGATGAGTTCAGTAAAGAAATCAATGGCCGTCGATGGCCATCGCTTGCAAGTTGGCTACCGGTTTGCAATACAGTTGAGAAAACGTACTTCTTCCATTCAAAGGCATTGCAATGAAATATAGAAAATGACAACTTTTTAACAATTCTGACTACCAGTTTTAATCTGAGTGGCAAACAGTTTGGAGCCTGATCATACGCCTGGTTATCTGGCGTCTGATCTGACTCCAAACTGATTGCAATGAAAATAATAGTTTAAGCGTAACTGGGGTTATTTGGAAAGAAAACGTTTTCTCTACTGTACTCTGCACGCTGCACACGAAAAAACTGCTAACCTGAACAGCAAACAATTGTGATTGAACGCGCTACTGCTTGAAATTTGAAAATGTTTTCATATACTGTAATGCAACTAAGGAGCCCTCTGTTCTGGATCTGCAATGAACTTATTTCTATAATATTTTCTCAAGACAACCCTAAAATCAACAGGTCAATTTTCAAAAGTTCATTGTGATAGTCAATATGAAAGACTCAGGGTCTACACTGTTTGCAAAATGTACAAACTAGTACACAATAATTACTAAAACCTCTCTATTATGACCACTAAAAAGGAAGGTTAATTGATTGCACAGTCGGCCAAACAGTCATTCAGGCTGAAAGTAAACTAAAACTTGGTACTTTACTTCTGTTTTTTGTCATTTTACAATAAGTTGCAGAGAACAATCCTAAATGTTCTAGACAAAATTAGAAACTGGAATTATCAATGGGAGTCTTGCACTCTGATTTCACTACAACACCATGCTGTTAGTAGTTTATCCAATAAGTAATTATTAAATTTCATTGACATACAGTAAAAACTCTGTTGATACAATTTCTAATTGTGTCTAAATATAAGGTGATTTAGACAGGTGGTTGCTTAAAGCTAGATGAAAGTAAAGCAGGAAGCTCCTACAGGAGCTTCCTGCTTTACTTTCATCTTGCTTTAAATGGTCACCAGTCTTTAATATCATATCAGTTTTATTTTCAGTGGTCGTAATGAAGAGGTACTCACCTTCAATAAGATCCAGGTACAGTTTGAGGAAATACATCTGAGCTGGTAAAGGAGTCCCAATGTACTTAGAGCTCTGAAATATACCAAGGATTTATACACAGTAATAAGACAAACATCACATATCAATGTGAACTGCTCATTTATTACAATATTCTGCTTTACTTTCAGCCTGTTTTATGCTTCCATCTGCTATAATATAATAAAAAATTATTATATTGCACATTCATTAATGTATAAAATGGAACTCTTTCAACACTAAGTAACTCTTGTGGGTTGTTGGGTACGGTCCTTGTTAATCTTTAAGTTACCAAAACATGAACCAGTCTACCTGAAATTCTGAGTAGTTTAATAAATACTGGTCTAAATTAGCAAACAATGTTTGCTCCTGTAGGAGCCCTCTGATCTGGGTCTCCACTGTTTTCAAATGCTATGAGTATATTTGAACTTTTAACCCCATAGCATATTTTTAGTTTTGAAGGCTGGTGACTACTTAAAGCAGGTTGAAAGTAAAGCAGAATACCCATTAACTCTTTCCTCCCTGAAACTTCGAATGGACAATCCCAGTTTCCATTTTAGTCTCGTCCATTTCTGACTCTTAAGAGTTGTTTTTGTCAATGTAATTGCATTATGACAAACAGTGAAGACCCTCTGATCTGGGTATTCACTGTTTGCATAGGACAAGTGCACTTTTCACATGTTTACTGTTTGAAAAGAACGCCTATATGCGGGACTAGGGTTCAAAGGGTTAAGGCGCACTCTGCTTTACTTTCAGTCTGCTTTAAGCTAAAGTCTGCTAGGATTTATAGAAAATATTTCTTATGGCATATATACATGACTGTAAATTTGAACTATATTTCAGGAGGAATAAATTGAATGGGCTAAAAAGCGCTTCCATTACGGAAGGGGATAAACAGGTCCATAGTGTTGAAAGAGGTTTAACCCATTACCCCATAAATATGCCTTTTTACGCCTTTAACTTATTACTCCATTGAAGAAAACAGTTCTTTCTACAGTTATGAGTGAGTATTATAAGATGTATTTACTCAATCCTAGCAGATAATAGCTTAAAGCAGGTTAAAAGAAAAGCAGAATGTGCCTTCAGGCACATTCTGCTTTACTTTCAACCTGCTTTAAATGGTCACCTGTCCTCAAAACTAGAAAGAGGCTATGGGGTAATGGGTTAATCAAAATAACAGTATGCAGAAAGCTGGTGTTCTGTGGTTACACACAGTACAGCAGTCATACCTCTGCAAGATTGGCAGCTGCTTTGGCAAACTCCGTCCTCACAGCATGGGCCGCTGCCAGGTTGTACTGCATGATAGCCTTAGCTGTCCGTAAATCACGTGGAGTCCAGGGGTAAAACGCTCCTGATCAAATACAACAACAACACATACTTAATAATCGAACTGAAAGAAGAATTCTGCAGAATTAAATTTCTTGCTTGTCTTCCACCAGTCAAAACATTTATCACTGATACATTTGTATTCAAAGGTAGGTTAGTCTAGAACTTATAATAATTGAGCTACAGGCCCCAAGGTTATAAAAGTGTTTGAATCAAGTCTGAGATCGTTCTAAAGCATTTAATTGGTCAAATCTGAGCTTTTGCTGTCAGAGTAAATCTGACGAATTAAATGCTTGAGAACGATCTAGTACTCAACTCAAAAGCTTTCTAACCTTGGACGCAGGGCTAATAAAAATTTATGTTAGAGCTAACTCCAAATGTTTGATGCTGACAACAATGTCACGGACTCCGAAGAAAAAGCGAAACCTTAGTTTCACTCTCATTACTTTGTCGCAGCCAGAAAAATATGAAACACTGTTTACTCACAGAACTATAACATGGCTACAATAAAGCCTGTTTTCTGGGCAGTGTAACCCCATCACTACGACCACTGGAAAAATTATAAAATACCATTCTATAAATGGGCTATTCTAGTTTCCAATTATTAAGCTAAATTCATTTTGCACAATCTATGGTGTTTCTTTTACAATATATCCCAAAATGACAAACTGTGCAGATTCAGATCAGATGGCTCCTACATGACCCCTCTAAACAGTCTATACTGCTTGCCTAGAGGAGAAATGTACTACTCACAGGTACACTGCATACAGTAAAACCTCTCTATTCCGTACACTAAAACCAAGGCTAATTGATTGTATAAAAAACATCTGTCATAAACACCTAATAATCAACACATATGTGTTGTCATAATAGAGTTTTACTGTATACTAAATACTAGGGTTGAATTGGTCATAAGCTTACCTTTGGCATCTGGTGTATCTGCTTCTTTATCTAATTTGTCAAGCTTGTCTGCTTTGTCTAAAAAAGAAAGTTCATAAGTAAATCTTCTGAAAAATTAACCTGGGGTTTTAGATTAAGCATTTAACCCATTACCCCATAGCCTGTTTTTAGATTTGAAGATGGGTGACCACTTAAAGCAGGTTGAAAGTAAAGCAGAATGTGCCTTCAGGCACATTCTGCTGTCCTTTCAGCCTGCTTTAAGCTACCATCTCCTAGAATATAGAAAACATTTGTTATCATACATTTCCTGACTGTATAAAATGGAACTAATTTCTTCAGTTTAAGAATAATGAAAGGCGTAAAAAGGCGTATTAATGGGGTAATGGGTTAAGCAGGGTGCTGCATCCTGTTTTTTGCCTCCCACCTAGCTGCCCTTACAGGGCTAACAATCTTCAAAATTGGTTATTTTGACACTTATATGTTTTTAGAGTAAAGTATGTATAATGGGTTGTATAGTCTCTTTATAGACAAAAATCCCTATAAAGCTTTCCAAAAGACAATTATAGGGGTATAAACGGACTTTCCATATCTTTTATATTAAAGTATGTCCCCTGTCCCGTATAGATAAACTAACAGGGAGGGACTAAGCATACAGGTAGGCACTAACTATGTGTCATGCACCCGGACCAAGGTCACTAAGGTTGAATGAGCTTATCAGGTAGCATGTATGTACCTTGGTCAGTCTTGTTGTCTGGTAGAGTTGTGGATATATCCGTGACTAGTTCAGGGTTCAAGTGTTGTATACCATCAGCAATCCTGTCCAGGGCAACCATAGCCTCTCCTATATACATGTGGGCCAAGTAGCTAAAAAACGAAACAAATATCAACACATTTAATCCATTCACCCCTGAAACATAAAATGGTCCGTTCCAATTTCAAAATAAGTCTAGTCCAATTTTGACGATTTAGGGTTGATTTTAATAATATATTTTCAAAATGAACAAACAGTGTTACTGTAGACCCTGATCAGAGGGCTCCTTATGGATCCCTCTGATCAGGGTCTACACTGTTTGCATAGGACAAGTATGATCCTCACAAGTACACTGTTTGTAAATGACAGGTATACTCGTCACTAGGGTTGAAGGAGTGAAATAGAGTCAACGCTTTCCTCCATTGCAGTCAATGCAGATCACCTGTGGTATATCCAACTGAAATAACATTCAAACAGTGCTCCCTCCATACAAACACCCTCCGAACATGTGGGCACTGGGCAGGTAATACCGTTTAAGTAGACAGTGCGTAATTGACTGCAGAACCTATCCATAGATACTATGTTTAACTGATGCTTTAAGTCATTTGAATAAGAATTACCATCATTTTGCGCTTATTGCTGAATGATTGTCATTTCATGTTGCATATTGATGTACATGTATGTAGTACCAATTCATTCTTAAATGAAAGAAAATCATATTTTGCAAACGGAACAAAGAGTTTGAAACATCTTCCAATGTTGTGTCTCTCTGACTGTTGACCAATGGGAGCTAAGTACTTCATTGTGTAGGTGCCTGATCTAGTCTATTTTAACCCATCCCCCCCATAACTGCTTTATAGTTTTGAACACAGGTGACCACTTAAAGCAGGTTGAAGGTAAAGCAGAATGCGCCTTAAGGCGCATTCTGCTTAACTTTCAGCCTGCTTTAAGTTACTATCTACATGGATCTAGAAAATATTTCTTATGCTGAATACTCATGACTATATAAAGTGGAATTATTTTCATCAGTGAAGGAATAAATTAGAGGTGTAAAAAGGTGTATTCATGGGGTAATGAGTTAAGATACCTATGGATGTCTAAGCAGACTATTTTCCAAATTTCCTATTAATCTTACCTTTGTGCTCCTGACAATTTGGGCTGTTTTAAAAGCATCTCTGAAAACTGTAATGCCATCGTGAAGTCATTCAAACACAATGCAACATATGAACTAGCACAGAGAACGGAACACCTGAAACGTAAAACAAGAGGATAAATTGCAAGGATACTGGTTGGCATGATTCTTCCCTGTTTGAACTCCTTAAACACATTCAACCCTAGCGACATGTATACTTGTCATTGTCAAACATTGTACCTATGAGGATTACACTTGTCCAATGCAAACAGTGTAGACCCTGATCAGAGGGCTCCTGAAGGAGCCTTCTGATCAGGGTCTACAGTGTTTGTTATTTTGATATATATAGTTCAAATCAAACCTAAATAGTCGAAAATGGACTACACTTATTTTTTTGGAATTGACCATTAAAAGTTTCAGGGGTTAATGAGGTAAACAAAACTAAACATAAACAAAATGTTTAAAATGAGGGAAATCTCTGAAAACTGTAATGCCATCGTGAAGTCATTCAAACACATTTGCAACATATGAACTAGCACAGAGGACAGAACATCTGAAACATATAACAAAAGGATATATTATATGCCTTCGTATGATATCGAGCGTTTCTGCATGTATCTGCACAGTAAAATACAAGAGTCTGTATCAGCCACCTTGTATCAGCCACTTTGTATTTTACTCTGACATCGCTTTCAATTTAACGTGACGTCATTTATGTTCATGTACAAGTCCCGCGTTATTCATTGTAGCAAACAAAAATTCTTGTTCTGCTTCAAATAACTAATAAATTTTGGATATTAAATGATTTAAACAACTATTTAGTTGTTTCTGGTGTGTATTCAAGGCATATAATAAACACATCACCAGTTGGCAGTACACTACAGAGTGTTGTATTTAGCTCTCAACATTTTTGGCAGGAACAACCGATCAGACTTGCGCCAAGGCGCTCGTCAGATCGGCTATTTCCCCCAAAATCGCCTCAAGCTAAATACACCACTCTGTATCACACTGTCAACTGGTAATGTGTATATATTGCACGGATAACGATTCATACTGTGGAGAAGACATGACTCTTCCCTGTTTCAACTCGTTCAACACTTGGAACGAATTGACAAAGGGTGTACACTTGTCCTATGCAAACAGTGTAGACCCTGATCAGAGGGCTTTTGCAATAAATTGTTATGAAAAATAACTCTAAAAAAAATAATCAATGAGAGTTGTGAGAGATAACAAAGCTCGCCATCGGCACATTTAGAAACTTAAAAGCAGACTCTGACCAAATCTGGAAGTAGTACATTTTTGTTCCTCAAGGGACATAGGAATTATAAGCACTTGTGAAAACCTAAACACAGATTTCGAAACTTAATCACTGGCCCTAATTTCAAAGTCAAGGTCACTGGGATAAAAACTTTTGTATGCATGAAAATGTCTTATCCATATACACATGCATACCAAATATGTAAGCAATATCACAAGGGACATAGGAGTTATAACCTTTTTCGAAACCTAAGCGCAGATTTCCAACCTTAAACTTGGGACCTAAGTTCAAGGTCACTTCACGACAACAAAGACTACGTGCGGGGAATAGAAATAGCTGGTCATGTACTTCGGACATGGGAGCTAAAAATGAAGTGGAGCTTATCGGAAACTGGAAGTGCCCATTAACTCATTGAGCCCTAGTGACGCATATATGCGTCTTTAACCCAAAGTGTACCTGTAATGAGTACACTTGTCCTATGCAAACATTGAAGTCCCTGATCAGAGGGCTCCAGCAGGAGCAGGGTTTCCCATAAAAGCCGGAAGCCGGCAGAAATCGCCGGCTATTCCAATATTTCTGCCGGCTATTATTTTCCATTTTTCAAAATTTCAAAAATAGATCCATTTATTTAAGTTTTAAAAGAAGATTCTACAATATTCTACGCAATATTTGTTTCCTAAAAGCATCGTTCGTAGTTGAAAACGAAGCGACAGTGGTTGCTATGCATTTGTATTTACTCGGCTTTTATCGTCTAAATCTACTCGCTATTTGGATGTACTCGTATTTTTCCGAGAATCAGATGTTCCAATGATAATGGAGACACGAGGATTGAAGAGGAAACCTCAATCTCAGACTGAAAAAAGTCTGTTTGACTTTGGGTTCGATGTTAAAGGTGACTAAATTCATAAATCTCTGTTGAAATATTTATGTATGCTGTCCGGTCCTGTTATCCCTCTATCGCAAGCGAAATCGGCACCGTTTGACAAGGTGTGTTAAAGTTCGACAGCCACCATAAACTATTAAGGGCGTCACCAAAAAAATACCTGTTATAATTTTCTGGTTTCTTCGGGAAGAAATTAGCGGATGTGAACAGTTGTTAGTGAATTCTACTCAAGCATTCTGTCAGTTTTTAATTACCATTTTCAACGGACGCTCGATGCCCAAACAGTACACATCTATCGAAGTTCCGGACCTTGCATACTTCGTACTGCATTCGGGCCATGCATAGTTCGTACGGGGAGCATCCGTATCGAAAACCAAGCCTTTTTATGGTGCATCCATGAGTCCGATAAACGGGCCCATTGATTCCCAATGAGAAATTGTCAAAATAATTCCCAACTTGTAAAGAAAAAATCCCAATACCAATTCCGATTTTTTTTTTTTTTTTTTTTTTTTTTTACAATTTGTTCCATATAAGTCAAAATCACATAAAAAATATTGAAACAAATTTAGAAAACAAGCTAACAGGCCTTTTTCTGATAGTAACCATAAATAAGTGAAATAATTTCCAAAAGTTCCTATACATGTTTAACATGTACCCATATGCAAAGTTTTTTTGTTTGTTTTTTTTCAAGCAAAATGTACCTTTTGGCAATAAAATCAAGCCATCTTGCATTTTTTGGACCAATATTTTGTCTACTGTAAACCTGTCCAAAATGACTCAGAATGCAGGAAATGGCACCATTTTTTCAAAAAATTTCGGGGGCCTAGGCAGCCCCGGAACCCCTCGCCGAGGTTGTTCGCTCGCTGCGCTCGCTCTTCCGGCTATTCATAAAAGTTTGCCACCTATGTCAAAACTTATGGGAAACCCTGAGGAGCCCTCTGATCAGGGTCTTCACTGTTTGTCATTTTGTAAAATATTATAAAAAAAACAACCCGAAAAAGTTGAAAATGGACCAGCCTTTATTGCAAACTGGACTTGTCCATTGGCAGTTTCAGGGGATAATGAGTTAAAAGTTTAGGTGTTAAAATAAACCAAATGTAGTTAAACGTCGAAATGACAGCATCTTTTTTTTTAATTCTGACATTCGTATTTATCTATTCGGCGAACAAGTTTGAGCCTGATCAGAGACTCAGGCATTATAAGTCCCAGGTTTGAAACAAATGAACATTTTCTATCATTTTGATTTTACTCCCAAGAGAGCCAAACAGAATTGACAGAGTTCCTTCTTGACTTTAAAGCCTGAGACTGTGTTAGTGATTTCAAGGCCCTATCAAGATCTCAGCTACTTGCTACAGTACTCCCTACCCACAACGGCCCTCCGAACACTGACCTTCTTACAACGACCCTTTCCCCTGTTCCCCAACAAGACAATGATGTCAAACCTTTTCACGGCTGTTATATTGTCTGCTTAAAATTGTCACCTGCTGTTTTTCTTAAACTCACATACTGGACGTTTTGACAGAAAAAATCAAACAGCTTAAATCCAGACCAGACACTGCGTAACACGACTTCTGATCTAGATTCAAGCTGTTTGCAAATGCAAGCCGATTTCCCTCCCTACAACAACTCCCTCCGAACAACACACACACTCCTTGTCTTCCATTGTCGTTGAAGAGAGGAAGCACTGTATAGTTAGCTTATCATATTTCTCATTTGTGTAGTAGGTGGTATTTTGAGAATACAAGACTGCACTACAATTTTATACCTTAGATTTTCAACTTCTGTAGATCTCATCGGGTTTCCCGGCGGAGCCTGCACTTGTGCAGCCTCGCTTGGTGGTTTGCTGCAAAGACAACCAAATAAATACAATAAAACCTCTCTACTAAGACCAGTAGATTGTGTTAATTATAAGAATTCATAACAGGTGACTGCTTAGGAGCTTTCTGTTTTACTTTCATCTGGCTTTAAGCTGTCACCCAGTGCTCCAAGAAAATATTTTTGACTGACAAGCCCAGGGCAAGTAAGCTTATAAAATTGACTTGCCCTGCCCAAAATGAACTTGCCCGATTTTTTTTGTAAATTGCCCCTATGAAATTTAACTAAACTTATGTGTTTACATTGGCAAGCAAATCAAGTTAAAAAAAACATAAACACCAAAAAAACAGTAACAACACAAAATAATCACTAACAAAGTTATATAATTTCCTATAAATTATAATTGCTAAATCAATCAGGAATGGATGTATAGTTGCATTTAACTTAAAAAGATCCAAGATAGCCTAATTTTACTTTTAAGTTCTATAGTCAGTGAAAGTGATTCTAACTGTAATGTGGTTCTTATGAGATTGCCAGATTCTATTTTTAGTAACAATTATCATAATCCTTTACTTTATCTTAATTAATCATTTAGCTCAATCTTACACTGCTTTTGTACCAATTTTGCATAAAAATCTTACTTTTAATTAATCTCTTCTATCATATGCTTATTCAATGTGAAGGACGCCATTGTTGACAAATATGACAAAATGGCGGAAATTTGGAAGTTTGTTTCTTAACTTTGTTTGAGTGATGGAAAGTGTTATGATTTGACTTACAGTGAAAATTTAATGCATTGGAGAATAAATGATTGTTATTTTAGGTGAGTGAAACCCTTATACAGTAATTTCAAGGGAAATTTAATCCTTTTGTTTACACACTAGTGAGATTTCAATGAAACAGACTCTAGACACTGATCATGATGCGTGACCGTAAGAGCTTATCTAATGGTAAAAGTCAACCCTGATTAGAGGCTAACATGCTAACACGCTTGCTTGGTCACTGGTTGTGTAATTATCACTAGTAAAACTGAGTTCTTAATAGATAACACGCTTCGCGGCTTGTAAAGCCAACAAAAAAAAAGTTACATCCTGTAATCATTAGGCTACTGAACAGAACAACTTGCATACGTTTAGTTGCATAATCAGACAGGCCCGGCGGGCATGATCACCAAAATTTATGACAGGCCCCAATTGAAAATGTAGGAGCCCCGGGCGTCGGGCTATCCAATTTTTTTGAGCACTGGTCACCTGTCTTTTATACAATCAATTAGCATTCGTTTAGTGGTCATAACAGAGAGGTTTAACTGTATGCTCTAGAAACCAATCTTATAGACAGATTATATGTGACAAAACAGGGCTGCCATTTCTCCGGATTTTTCCTAAATCTTCAGATTTTTTCTAGTACATGGTAGCTTAAAGCAGGCAGAAAGTAAAGCAGAATGCGCCTTCAGGCGCATTCTGCTTTACTTCCAGCCTGCTTTAAGTAGTCACATGTCAATAAAACTAGAAACAGGCAATGGAGCGAAGATACGATTCGTAAAATCGCACTTGAAAAATGTAAATTTAGAAATCTTAGGATTTTTCATGTCAACTTATTGCAGCTCTGACAAAACTGCAGTTACAGTACCAGGTAGTAGGAACATGAAATAGGAAGACTTAAAGATTTATAGGGTTTGGTCAAACACTGGCTACTAGAAGCTCTTGCTTTCTGACTATCTTCAAAGTAAAAAACTTTTCTATAGTAATACTTTTCTACATTTGTACTTACATTCAAGATTTACTTGACTTATGTGGGTCTACACTGTTGGCACACAACGAGTGTACCCTTCACAAGTACAAGTACACTGATTGTAAAGGACAATTATACTTGTCGCTAGAGTTTGGGTGAATGCTAGTCATTTATGAATTAACCAGTGAAGAGTTCACTTGTCCTTTGCAAACAGTGTAGACCCAGATCAGAGTCCCTGTGCCCTCTGATCAGGGTCTGCAATGTTTGTAATTTTGAAACTGATTGCAGAAAACAACCCTAAACAGTCATAAATGGACTAAACTTTCAGGGGTGAATGAGTTATCACTAAATTAAATAATCCATAACCCCAAAGCCTGTTTCTACATCTTAAAACAATGTACTATTTAAAGCAGGTTGAAAGTAAAGCAGAATGCGCCTTAGGGCGCATTCTGCTTAACTTCCAGCCTGCTTTAAGCAAAAATCTGCTAGAATAGAAAATATTTCTTAAGGTACATATTCATAATTGTGAAAATTGGAGCTATTTTCCCCAATGGACGAATAAACTAGAGGCGTAAAAATGCGAATTTATGGGGTAATGGATTAACTATATTCCAGATTTCAACATACCCATCTTCCTTGTCACTATCACTTTGTTCTGCTGTTGTTGTTGTTGTTTCTGATAGGTCTGGCAGTAGTAGCAACGCATTCCTCAGACACAGAGATGCAAACTCTAGCGTGGCTGCAGGGATAGCTGGTGTTCCTACACTGAAAACAACCAAAACACAATGCTCCAGATATAGTGAGTACGCTATTTCAAGTATTACATGTGCTGTTTGAGAGCAGCATAGTTCCATCTATTGGGAACTTGTTTTATTTATCAATAGAAAAATGTGAGTACACACCTGGCTTTGATCATCAAATATTTTTTAAACAGTTGTAACAGGAGTTATCAGAAGACAAGAACACTGGCTAATAGAACATTTCGCAATTTAAAAGCAGAGGTTAGGTTCAAGGACATGGGTCAAAAACCTTAACATGGATTGAAAGCTCTTGTCCAAAGGTAAGTGTGCTACAATTATGAAAGCTGTTAAGTCAAAGAGTAAAGCAGTTTTTAGCACTTTTCAAAGCTTAAAAAACACATAGAGAAACTTTAACACAGAGGCTTAAGTCAAGGTCACCTTAACCAAAATTTTCATGTGGATGGAAAGGTCTTGTCCCAATTATTTGCTAACAGTGTAGATCCTGATCAGATACAGAGCAACTTGGAACCTGCTTAGGATCCAAACTCTTTTACACACACTTTGAAGTTATTTTAACTCAAATTCAAATTTGAGAAATAAAAGCCAACAGCAACTGTTTAAAGCAGATGATGTCATCACAGTAAATGGGTTAACTTTTTTACTGATGCTATATTATGACTTTGTCTACCTATTTTTGTCATTGTTGATTCCAGAACCCAGTATAAGCTTCCTATGTACGCCACTGCCATGGGAACTCTGTATGACCTCCTGTCTCTTGTTCAATTTCCTGTCATCATCATTATTCTGAAAAATACCTCTAAACTAAGGTCTTTCTATTACAGTCACTGAAAAGAAATTTCTATTACAACCAATGAAAAGAAGACTCATTTGCAATTTTTTTAAGTCTCAATTTAATATTTTTTTATTTATTTGCTTTTTCATATTAACCCCATTACCCCATAAATACGCCTTTTTATGCCTTTAATTTATTCCTCTACTGAAGAAAATAGTTCCAATTTATACTGTTACAAATAAGAATCATAAGAAATATTTGCTATATTTTAGCAGATAATAGCTTAAAGCAGGCTGAAAGTAAAGCAGAATGTGCCTTAAGGCACATTCTGCTTTACTTTCAACCTGCTTTAAGTGGTCAACTATCTTCAATTATACTAGAAACAAGCTATGGGGTAATGGGATAAATGGACTGTACAACCAAACAGCATACTAGCTTGGACTTCATCCCTTATCATGCTAAGTGTGACCTGGCTTACATCTGCAAACAGTCTGGATCCAGATCAACTGCCGCGTAACGCTTCTTCTGATCTACTGGATGGAGAGGTAAGTACAGTAGTACACACACAACCGAGGCAATCTGGTGTTAACAGTATTTAATTAGATTCGATGTTTCGACCTTCAACGGGTCATCTAGATCGTAACTGTTTGTCAATCATATTCAATGTTTCTTCAGTTCAATAACATTAAAACTAAATTTCAGTCTATTTCCAGACAATATATTTGAAGCAGATGACGATGCAGTACAAGTGTTAACCTATTCTTCAGGAAAATGCGTTCAAACACCTCCTCCTTCTTATCTAATGTACAGTGGAGAATCTGTTATTCTTTCCCAATAAACGCGTTTACGCTAAAACTATTATTTGCAGTGAAAACAGTTTTGAGCCAGATCAGACGCCGGGTAACCCGGCGTCTGATCAGGCTCCAAACTGTTTGCCACCAAGATAAACAAGAATTATCAGAATTGTCCAAAAGTTGATCTTTTCTACGTTTTAGTGCTTTGCGTTTGCGTACGTTTGCGTTTAAACGGGAAAGAATAACAGATTCTCCACTGTATAAGTGTCATGGTTCTGGGGCTTAATTGGCATAGGGAATTGTTTCTTGGACCCAGATTATCCCCCTTGCCAAGAATTTGAAAGGCAGGTCAATGGTTTGGATCAAATGCTCTGCTTCGCAATAAATGAGTTGAGCCAAATTCATCTTCCTGAAATCATCTCTCATCATTCATTGGCGCTATATGACCTTTTTTGTGTGGCAGTGCCTTAAAATCCAACCCATCATCTAAATAAGCACCCAAAATAATTATTCATAGATGGTATTGAATATAGGTGGCACCTTAAAGCTATATGAAAGTAAGACTGTAAGCTTGTAAAATTAAAATGCTTTCTGCTTTGTATATTTTCTGCCTTAACCCTTTGAACCCTAGTCCCGCCTATAGGCGTCCTTTTCAAACAGTGTACATGTGAATAGTACACTTGTCCTATGCAAACAGTGAAGACCCAGATCAGAGGGCTCGCCCTCTGATCAGGGTCTCCACTGTTTGTCATAATGTCAAACATTGACAAAAACAACCCTTAAAAGTCAGAAATGGTCTAGACAAAAATGGAAACTGGAATTGTCCATTTAAAGTTTCAGGGAGGAAAGAGTTAACCCATTACCCCATAGTCTGTTTCTAGTTTTGAAGACAGGTTACCACTTAAAGCAGATTGATAGTAAATCAGAATGTGCCTTAAGGCATGTTCTGCTTTACTTTCAGCCTGCTTTAAGCTACCATCTGCTGGGATATGGAAAGTATTTCTCATAGTACAAAGTTCTGACTGTATTAAGTGGAACTAGTTTCTTCAGTGGAGGAATAAATTAATGGCGTATTTATGAAGTAATGGGTTAAACATAATTGAATTGGGGATATTTACTCTATTTGCTATGAAAGGTAAGGTTAAGTACGAGTTCTTTCATATATGGTATGCATAGTCTCGTTTATCCTACCTCTTTAAATGCCATTATACAGCATTCTGCCAGTCTCAACCACAGGTGGGGGTTTATTTGGTACATCTGAACAGCCTCAATCAAACACTCGAACGCTGGCAGGGCTTTCCCACAATGCAACAGTTGCACTCCCATGTTGTACATCAGCTCAAAATGGCGGCTCATGGCTAGACAGTGTAACGGTCGACCAGATAACGACTTAGTGCCTAAGCAAGAGAAATATTCGTGAAAGTAAGTGAATTATTCAAGTATGTGTATGTAAACTTTTGACAGATTTCCTTTCAGGAATATTTTCATAACTGTAAAAATTAGAACTATTTTCTTCAGTAGAATAATAAATTAAAGGCATAAAAAGGTGTATTTATGGGATAATCATAATTGGATAAATAATTTGCCCCACATGTCTGCATTCTCTCACGATGGGGCACTATTTCTTTATTTTATAAGCAAATGCAAAGTTCATATGAAAGTTGTTCATAAAGAATGGGGTTTTATATACAGATATTCAGCATGAGAAAGTGTTAACTCAAGAATTACTATGACTATCAATATATAGTAAAATCTCTGAAAACAAAACACTTCTAGCCAGAATTAACCCTTAGCCTGCCACTCACGACTATAGCTCCATATGCAAACAGCTTGGATCCGGATGAGACGCCGAGTAACTCGGCGTCTCATCCGGATCCAAGCTGTTTGACACTCGGACAACATTTTCAGCAATTTTGAGCAACTTTGAAGCACTTTGAAACTTGAAGCAGACGAGAAATATAGCAGACGACAATTTATTTGGCGGGCTAAGGGTTAAAATGTGTATTAATGTGTAGTTAATAAATACTGCTCAAAATTAGCAAACAGTGTAGACCCAGATCAGAGGACATCTATAGAAGCCCTCTGATCTGGGTCTACACTGTTTGCAAATGTAATGAGCATATTTTAAACAGGTCCATGGTGTTGAAAGAGAACTCAAATTTACTCCTGAAACTTTTAATGGACACTTTCAGTTTCCACATAATTCTAGTCCATTTGACTATTTAGGGTTGGTTTCTGTAATACATTGCAAAATGACAAACAATGGAGTCTAGGATTATAGCAACTTTCTGCATTATTTTTATCCTGCAATAAGCAATCAGCTGTCTTTAACTCTTCCAACACAGTGGACCTGTTAAATATACCTAAGACATTTGCAAACAGTGTAGACCCAGATCAGAGCAGGGCTCCAGATAAGAGGTAGTTTTTTCAACAAATCCCACATTTTTTCACTATTTTTAGCACCAAATCCTATGGTGTTACTACTTATTAGAATTGTCTCGAAGAGACGATTCTAATGAGTAGTGACACCATAGGGTTTAATTCAGAAATAAAGATTTTAGTTTTTGAAAAACTACCCTTATCTGGTGCTCTGTCAGAGGGTTCCTATACTGTTTGCTAACTTAGACCAGTATTTGTCAAACTACCCACATTTCAAAGTAGACTGGCTGGTAACTAAAATGATCCACAAGGGAACCTATTAACCCACAAGAGCTACTAAGTGTTGAAAGAGCTAAGATAAACAAAGGGTCTTCTAATGAGGGGTTGCCTATTACTGATTTACTATAATATAGCAATATTTCATAATACTAATAGTAGATAGAGGTACAGTGCTCCCTCCCTACAACTGCCTTCCCAACAACGACTCCCTCCTTTCAACGATGCTTGCCGCTGTTCCCCAAACAAGACAATAATGTCTAACATTTTCGCTGCTGCAATATTGTCTCCTTAGTGTTGCCGTTTGCTGTTTTTCTCAAAGTTATAAATTGGACATTTTGACAGAACAAAAACTTAATGTCAAATGACAAACAGCTTGAATCCAGATCAGACGCCGCATTACGCGGCGTCTGATCTGGATTCAAGCTGTTTGCAAATGTAAACCAATGTGCCTCTCTATAAGGACTCCCTCTGAGCAACGCACAGTCTTTGTCTCCCTTTGGGTGTCGCTGTAGAGAGGGAGCACTGTAATAGTAGACACAAGTAATAAACAAATGCTAGCAATACTGTTACCATTATCATTAGAGTGAGTTCTATTTTGTTGTTCTGACCCTCGTCGCATCTCTCTAACAACATTCTCATTCTCCTGTATGGCCTTGCGGAAGTAAAAAGCTCCGAGATTGTGTTTCCTCAAGTGGAAGTGTATACACCCCAGGTTATTGAAGTGCATTACTGTGAGACACTCCCCTTTTTCTGTATACATCTGCGGCCCGGTTCCCAGCATCTTCATAGCTTTACGGTAACTGCCTCGCAGGTACTCAAAATTAGCTTTGAGGAACAATACTGATGTATTCTGTAATATAGGTGAATTAACCTTTAGTTTACTTAGTAGCCTGCTTTTTGTTTTGTAGACAGGTTACCAATTAACCCATTACCCCATAGCCCTTTTCTAGTATTGAAGATAGGCGACCACTTAAAAGAAGTTGAAAGTAAAGCAGAATGTGCATTCTGCTTTACTTTCAGCCTGCTTTATCCTACCATCTGCTAGGATATAGAAAGGATTTCTTATGATACACATTCACAAGTGTATGAAATGGTATTATTAATTTCATTGGAAGAATATTTAAGTAAATGCGTAAAAAACTAAAAACAGTTGAAAATCATGACAGTTCCCTATTTTTTACAGGCAACACATAATTTAATTTCATGAGGATTCAACAACTTTAAAATGCAAATAAAATGTTCATGGTATTCAATTTTGAGCAGAATTTTTTGAAATGTTGACATTTTCAATGAATAACTCTTTCCTCCCTGAAACATAAAATGGACAATTCTATTTTTCAATTTAATCTAGTCCATTTTTTACTTTTACGGGTTGATTTCTTACAATATATGTCAAAATGACAAACAGTGAAGACCCTGATCAGAGGGCTCCTTAAGGAGCCCTCTGATCAGGGTATACACTGTTTGCATAGGACAAGTGTACTCCTCACATGTACACTGTTCGCAAATGACGCATATATGCTTGACTAGGGTTCAAAGGGTTAATCTACCTACCGTGGTTTGTACATTCATGAGGGATTTAATCTCTCGTTTGCAAGACTTCATTGACTTCATCATGATCAAACACCTTATTTTGAACTGAAAAGGAAGAAATACAAGAAAGCAATTTTAAAATTAAAACAATGATTAAAGAATACAAGAGGTCCTATATCACTAACCTGAGTCATGGTTTCAGAGAAGAAGACGTTGAATATTCATTATATGACTCTATGTAAAACTGTGACCCAGGGACAGGGCCATATTTGACCCAAGGGACATAATTTGAACAGTCATGATAGAGAACCTGTAGATGATGCTATATGTCAAATATCTAAGCTCTGTGTACTATTGTTTCATTCATTTGCAAACAGATTGATCCCAGATCAGACCCCCGCTTACGCCGCACCACATCTGATCTGGATTCAAGCTGTTTGTCACTCATCACTATTTCTTCTATCAAAATCTCGACTAATTTGTTACTTGTGTAAAACAGCAGACAACATTTTTAACCAGACGGTATAGCAGCAGTGAGGGCATAACAATTGTTTTGTTTGGTGAACACCAGCAATAATTGTTGTAAGAAGGGAATCTTTGTTGGGAGGGCTATTGTAGGGAGGGGGCTACTTAAAACAATATGGCAGGAAGTCCTTACAGGTTTACCTACCACACTAAGCATGGGTCTCCAGTTATCCCATCCCTCAGGGGAACTTTCCTCTCTACTAGGGTTATTGCTCTCTTTCTTCTCCTCCCCACTGCCCTTTCCACTGAACACATTCTTCTCTATATACGTCAGCAAACCCATGGCTTTCTCAGGCTATTGATATGAGATATACCTTGTTACAATTATAAATGCAAATGTACTTTATCAATATAAGGAAAATTATTGAAATGAAAGAATTAACTTCAAGAGTTTTCACCTTTAAGTTAACTACAATGTAGTTTGGATCCAGATCAGATGCAGAAGTTTGTATGCAGCTCATAGTATAGCCTGTAGACGATTTAAAATTCTTAAAGTTAACGTTTTCTTTCAAAGCTATAATATGACTGGTTTAACCCATTACTCCATAAATATGCCTTTTTACACCTTTAATAATTTATTCCTCCACAAAAGAACATAAGTCCACTTTATACTGTTGACAATTGAATTTTAATTTGATTCATACTTACAATTTAGTTAGCAGAGGCTCTATAGATCATTTACATTTTTAGCTCCTTGGGCACAAATACACAGCCTTAGAAGAACTATATTTTAAAGCATGTAAAAACAAACCTGGAAAGTACATAACAGCAGTTCAACTTGTAGCAAGAACACTTTCTTGTTGAGAGATTCATCTGTCAAATAAAAAAATACACAATTTTAATAACTCACAATCTTAATACTGTAACTCTTTTTACCCTTCAACCTTCTGCAGTCAAACCTGTGTTAAGCGACCTAGTTTCGGAAACTGCTAATAAGGCACATGATAGGTAGTCTCCTAATACAGACACAAGACGAGCATATAAAAATACACTTTTTTACTCTTTTAATTTATTTCTCCTCTGAAGAAAACAGATGTACATTATACATTCATGAACATGTACCATAAGAAATATTGTCCATATCCTAGCAGATGATTGCTTAAAGCAGGTTGAAAGTAAAGCAGAATGTGACAGGTGCATTCTGCTTTACTTTCAACCTGCTTTAAGTGATCATCTGTCTTCAAACCTAGTAACAGGCTATGGGATAAAGGGTTAAGTGATTAACTGTCTCAAAAACTAGAAACCGACTACATGTACATGTATAGAGTAATGCAATAAAATGTTGAAAATGTCCTACTCTTATCTTCAGCTCTGAAATTTACCTGCAGATGTGCTCAGAGGATCCATTAACTGAAACAGCTTTTCAAGAATGTTAAGAGCTGCCTTAAATTGTCTTAGATGGTATAAAATGATGGCCTGATTATAGTACAGCACACTGTGATCTATATCATCCAGTCCTTCTCCAGACTCCAAGTTCACATGGGCCTGAAAATATACAAGGTATCCTTAATTAACACATTACCCAATAGATACCCCTTTTATGCCTTTAACTGCTGAAACTATTTCTTTATATCCTAGTTTAATGTAGGCTAAAAGTAAAGCAAAATGGTCCATAAGGAGTAGTACGTTTATTTTTTGGTCTGTTTAATCTCATTAGACCATAGCCTGTTTCTAGTATTGAAGACAGGTGACCATTTAAAGCAGGTTGAAAGCAAAGCAGAATGCACATTCTGCTTTACTTTTATCCTGTTTTAAGCTACCATTTAAAAGATTTGTTAGGATATAGAAAATATTTCTTATGGTACATATTCATTTCTGTATAAAGTGAAACTATTGAGTGGAGGAAGTGGAGGAATAAGTGAAAGGCATAAAAAGTAGGGATGGGACCGAATCTTCGAATATTCGCATAAGGGCTGAAATATTTGAGTCCCATTTTAGTATTCGAATAGTTCATTATTGTTGTCTCTGAAATTTCATTTTTATTAAAAACACAATATGGATTATTTAATTTATTTGAGAGACTGTTTCATTTTCTCCAACCGGGCTAATCCAGCGCCATTAATCCTCGTGTGTATGGTGATTATCACCCCCGGCTAGTAAGTGTTTTGATAGCGCCTGTCAAGTTGTACATAGTTTGCAAACATTACTCGCTGTGTTATGTAATCAACGGCGCTTCCCTCAACATTGGACCAATGGACTCGCAGTTAACACGAAAAGATCTTGTGGCAAATGAGGTATCCTTAATTGACATGTTGGGGAACCCTAGTTGCCAAACAAACGAGGGTTGTTTAGCACAGGACATTTAAGAGCATCCAATATAAAAAAGACGAATAATTGTTAATAACGCAACAATCTAATTACTCCGTCATATTGCCAATCAAAGCAGCTCATATGACGCTTTTTGTAAACAACCAATATCACGCAAACACTATTTAAAATCAGCAAACATTCTAGTTAAGACGTCATTAAAGATTCATATTGAACAAATTTACAAAACGTAGATCCATAACAATCAAATTCTTACTAAAACGCAACTATGCCACCGGCTACTGCTTCGTCTGTGTGAAAGAATTTACTTGTTCTGGCGACAAGAAATCAGCAACCTGTTTTGTTTGTTACTTTCGTTTCTGCCTGATACATCTGAATGCAGAAACTTGAGAGTGTGTGTTCAGATTAATTTCAAAAGCAGACAATATATTTAAGCAAAATAAGTTAACTGATTCTGCATGACGGAAGACTTAATTCGAAACTAATTTGAATGCAGATATAGATGTTGCGTTAAACACGAGTTGCATCCCTTACATACGGAGACTGCCATATCTACAAAGATTAACTGTAGTAAATGGTTGCAAAAGTTGATAAGTTAACCAAATCAGACGATTGTCAGAGAATACACATTCTACAAAGCAAACGTTGAATAATTGCATTTGATGGTGAAATTAAACTCGGATATCCCCCCCCCCCCCCCCCCCCTGACTCTTTCAACACTAATTAACTCTTGTGGGTTATTAGGCTCCCATGAGGATCTTTTTAGTTACCTGAACCAGTTTACTTGGAATTCTGGGTAGTTTAATAAATACTGCTTTAAATTAGCAACAGTGTAGACCCTGATCAGAGGGCTCCTAAAGGATCCCTCTGGCATTGGTTTACACTGTTTACAAATGTAATGAGTATATCTTAAAAAGGTCTGTGGTTTTGAAAGAGTTAACAAATTCGACCTATTTGCATAAATACATTTTGCCACATACAGTAAAAAAAAATCTTACGAACACAAAATTGTGGTAATAAATACATGTTAAATGCAGATACTGCTTACAGCAAGGTGAAAGAAAATAAACTAGCTCCTTTAGGAGTTTTTCCTTTTTTCATTTCACTTTGCTTTAAGTTGTCTACTGTCTCTCTTACAATCAATAAGCCACTTAGTGGTCGTAACAGGCGCTTTACTGTACCGAAAATTTGACCTGAATTTGTGTTTACCGGTATTTGAATAACAAACTATTTGTACTTGCCATTGAACAGACATTGGCTAAACTTTGCCTGAATTCATCTGTACTTTGAAAGCCAGAAAGACAAAAGTCTGCCACAGCTTTATTATGTACCACCCTGGGATCGTTACCCCTCTGGACCATCAATTTGTTCATTATGTTGCAGCATGATGTGAACTGTTTCCTATCGAATTCTTGCAGTGCTTGAGCAGCTAGTTCTTTCTGTTGCTCTGTGACTGGTGCAAGGTCAGACATATTGTTCCTGCAAAGAAAAACAGCAAATAAATAAGATGTCCTGAATCCTGATGTGACAATGACTGGACCATTAAATGACCTTGTTCTTTGTCTGTCATGACTCAATTTTGTACTGAGCTCAAGAGTTTCTTGTGTTTAGTAGTAAGAATAGTAGACATACATCTTGATCTTGATCTTTTACAGTGTTACGTCTTTTGACACTTGTACACCGCGCATGCGTCATAAGATTTACATTTTTTTTTTTTTTTTCATTCACAAAAGATAGTGTGGAATCTTTTTTGAAGTTGATGGAAATGCATTCCATGAGACCTTTACCTAAGCTATCCCAATCTCTCACAGTTCTTGGGGAAAATTAAATTTATAACTACGGTATTTGTTTGAGCGTAAATATGATTGTAATGACAGGGTTGTCAATAAGATTTGTATCAAGGGATAATTTTGTGAAACCAACCGATTTGGCTGGGGGTCAAGGGGGCCGCCTAGGCCCTCTTGTGGGTCCAGGGCAAAGCCCTGGTAGGGGGACCAGGGTGGCAAAGCCCCCCGGCCGAAAACGATTTTAAGCATTTTTACACCCCCAAAGAAGAGCTCTCCTTGGCCAAATTTCACAACCTACCGTACCGCATTAACTCCAACAGTTCGGACATTCTTAGAGTTCGGAAACCTATAATTTTTCATGAAAATAAATTATTTTTTGCCTCTTATTTCGGACACCAAGATCAAAAGTATTTTCCATGTTTTTGGACACCATGTAACCAGGAACGTATATAGATATATACGTTAATTCCGGTAAGAGATCATCGGCGTATTTTCAGGATCCAACTTTCTCTTACCTCCGTAAATGCTCGTCAAAAGTGTGCTCGGCCGTGTGTGTTATTAACAAGATTGTCAATTTACCAGTGCGGGAGATAAGCAATTACGTAATATTTAAGAAACATTGTACACACCTAAGGCTCAGTTTCCCACTGCATTAAACAGTCAGAGAACTGCCACATTAGGAGGGCCTTCGTATGACTATATTTGGCTTTCTCTAGCTACTATTTTTATGGTCTCGCTTTTCTGTTAAATGAAGCGTAGACTGCCATGTTTGTTTTGAAAGAGGAATACCTAGAAAAGATAACAAATCATGTGTAATAGTGACGTATATTACACGTGACTTCTCGTGAGGGTGTGTACGGAATTCCGTGTTTCATTGGTTGATAAATTAAGATTTCTAAGACAAAGACAAAGGAATTATTTTCCCGCCTTTTACGAGCTGTACCGAACAGTAACGAATGACTATGCGGCATTAGTTCAACGCATAAATTATTTTCCGTCGCACACATTTTAGGGAATACCTGCTATCTTTAGAACGGATTTCCGAAAATCTTTTAACAGCAATTGAACACGTTTGAAAATACTTTGAAAACACCGTTTCTCGTCCGATCACCGAAGTTAAGCCGTTGGGTAAATTAATAGTCATTATATATATAGTGACTGCACCAACGTATGATGTAGATGTTAAGCAACGTCGAGCCCGGTTAGTACTTGGATGGGTGACCGCCTGGGAATACCGGGTGCCGTAGACTTTAATTTATACACTCCCCCGCAATAGTTTAGTCTTAACAGATAACGATAACTCGGGTGAGACGTTTAAACGAATAAAGCAAGCAAGTGAAAACTATTTTTAGCGCTACTTTCATTATATAACTACACTTAATATGTCAATCAACCCCCTGGTGTGTGTTACGAAATAAACAAAACATAGCGCCGACTTATGTTTGATTTTTAACTTTCTATAAGTAGATTTTGTGCTACAGAAAATCGGCAGAACATGATTTTTGTTCTAGTTTTTTCTCTCCAGATTTAAGGAGTCCGTGGGACTGCCAACATGCAAATCAGCAAAGGAGTCCGACACGATAATAAGGAGTCTCGGACTCCTGACTCCCGTTAGTGTCGAACCCTGCAGTGGTGTGTGTTACAAAATAAACAAAAAAAATGGTTTCTTTAACTAACGCCGACTTGTTTGATTGCGCGCTAATGTATTTATTTCAAAATACGCGGATGCGCTGGAATTCAAGGTGATTATCTTGTATATCGTTTTACCATGGAGTACTTAGACCTAAGTACTTCGTGGTTTTACCGACAGCTTGTTCAAACTTTCAGCAGCATATGAAAGCATCTATACACACGTGCGTGTATATTTCCGTGGTTTAAATATGCCGAAGATTCGTTTTGATGTTTGGCGAAAAAAGTACGAGGGGAAACAATACTTCATTAAGGATATATTCAAGTTTTACTATTTCCATGAGTACGGACACCGACGGCGATCGAACGTTTCACGTTAATATCGTAAATGAAAACTGAACAAGAAACCAGGGACATAGATTAAATATATCTTATCTACGTCCCTGAAGAAGCTAGAAACATCATGCGAAACTTGCGAAAACTCAAACGGTAACAACGGGTTATAACAAATAAATAAGATATTTAAACCGGAAGCTAATAGGTTATATAGATCGTAAGGATAAGATCCGAGAGCATTACGTATACGCAACAACTCAGACAATTACAATAATCGGCGCTATTTTTAGGCAACTAACGTCCGTCTTTCAAAGTTTCAAGAGGTCTAGGCTTTTGTTTTACTCAATTAACTTGCCGAAAACGGTAATATTTGAGTGAAACTTCACTTTTTGTGATTCTTCAATTATGTATCTGTACAAAAAACAACCGATGCAGAAGCGATTTCAACCGATGGTTTGCATCGGCAATCGGTTACTAATGAACACACTGAATGATAATGGAAAAGTCTATATAGAAGTTACTTCAGACTATTGTTACCAATAGATCACGATAACTAGTGGGCTATATTTTTTAATTCATTCACCTCACTGCAAATTAATCTCACTTGTTAGTTCAGCAGTTTTCTTTTTAACAGCGCCTGCACATAATCATCAATGCAGGGCTGCCATTTCTCCGGATTGTTCCTAAATCTTCGGATTTATTTCTGGTACATGGTAGCTTAAAGCAGGTTGAAAGTAAAGCAGAAGGCGCATTCTGCTTTAAGTTCCAGCCTGCTTTAAGTAGTCACATGTCACATGTCAACAAAGCTAGAAACAGGCAATGTGGTAAAGGTACTATTCGTAAAATTGCACTTGAAAAAGGTTAACTTGGAACTCTTAGGTTTTTTCAAGTCAACTTATGGCAGCCCTGTCAATGGAGTGCAGTGTTGACATGCAGCAGACGATGATACTGTTGACTGAAATCATAAAATCTATTTAAGTGTTTTGTGAAACATTTGAGTGGGTTGTAGATTGTATTTTGGTTCAGCTACATTCAATCAATAACGCCTAAAGCTAAAACAAACAGCAACATTTATTAACTTTTTTCTAATAAGCGTCTGCATGACATCGATGAAAAATATATTACGCCGGTCATTTAGTATGTCTGCTGCTTTCAAGAGAACCTTAAATCTACAATCAAAATAACGATACGGATAGAAAAGGTTTCAAGAAAATAAATAAATTGAACAATCGCTCAAAAGTTGTAGGTACAAACCAATTTTGCATGGAACAAACTTCATGTATTGGACCGCTCCTGTAACAATGATCAGTGATTATACTAAAACACGGGCGTCGCGACAACCGCAAAGAAACCGATTAAGGAAGGTGGTTCGCGGGTCTGCTTATCTCGTGTCAAACTTCGTTGAAACATTGATTAAATTAAAATATACCATATGGAGACTCAGAGAGTGAATATTTGTTAAAATAAAAATAACTACAGCACCGTTTTTCTAACAGGACATTTTCCTCAGAAAAGTTCTGTTTTTAATAAACAGGAATCTATTTTTTATAAAATGATATAACTCAATAATTTCTATATATTCAAGTAAACTGTACAGACAATATAAGATATTTTGCAATTAAAATATTTCATTAATATTTACAGGATATATCAATGTTTAAAAAAGTCAAAATCGGAAAAAGTCACTAAATTGCAAATTTAAAAAATCTAGCTATCTAAAAAAAAAATTAATTAGATAGATATTACTTTGTTCTACTAGCACGAATGAATAAGCGTCGTTCTTAATTCGCGCTACTTGTGACAAAAAATTAGTAAAAATCTTAAGTAGACTTTACTTTTATTAGACTAGACCGATTTTCAAAAAATCTAAAAGGTGAAGGCAAATTGGGGTAATGCTTGGCATCCTAGTGTTTTAACCTAATTCAAGGGTGCTGAATCCAAATATAGTGGATGCCAAGCTGGATTCTGACTTTTAAGGGGCCAAAAAGGGGAAACAAAATGGCCGCCAAAAATTGTTTCTTTTCCATCCTAATTGAGTTTGTATTAGTTTAGGAAGGTACATCTCATGCAGCTAAAAAGATGGCAAGTTGCATTACCTAATGGAAGGGTGCTGAATACAACACAGGTGGATACCAAGCTTGATATTGACTTTTAAGGGGCCAAAAAGGGGAAACAAAATGGCCGCTATAATATTTTTCCCATCCAAGCTGAGGTTTTATTAGTTTAGGAAGGTTCATTGCATGTAGCTTAAAAAGAAAGATGGCTAGTTTTAAAACCTAATTGAATGGTGCTGAATCCAAGACAAGTGGATACCAAGCTGGATTTTGACTTTAAAGGGGCCAAAAAGGGGAAACAAAATGGTTGCCATAAATATATTTTTTCATCCAATCTGAGTTTGTATTAGTTAAGGAAGGTACATTGCATGTAGCCACACAGATGACATGTGTTATAACCTAATTGAAGAGTGCTAATCTAAAAAGAGTAGATACTTAACTGGAATTTGACTTTTAAGGGGCCAAAAAGGGGAAACAAAATGGCCACCATTGTATGTTCTTTTCCAACCAAGCTGAGTTTGTATTTAAGTTTTGGAAGGTGCATTGCATGTAGCTTAAAAAGATTGCAAGTTTTATAACCTAATTGAAGGGTGCTGAATCCAACACAAGTGGATACCAAGCTGGAATTGAAAACAAAATGGCCACTGTTTTTTCTCACATACAACATTTTATCAAATAGTGCATCCAAGCTGAGTAAACGTATACTTTTATTTAAATTAGTTTAGGAAGATAATTCACAGGTTGCTTTAAAAGATGGCTAGTGTTTTAACCTAATTGAAGAGTGCTGGTTCAAAAATTGGGATACCAAGCTGGATTTTTACTTTAAAATGGTCAAACAAAATGGCCGCCGGATGGTTTTTTTTTATCATTATACAACATCGTTTCAAATAGTGAATCCCGGCTGAGTATGTTGTTTTGAATTAGTTAAGGAAGAAACATTTAAGGTACATGTAGCTGAAAAAGATGGCAGCTATTTTAAACTCAAAATGGACAACGCTTTGCCTTGTTTTAGCAAAAAATTACTATCAATGATTTAAAATTATGCGTGACCAGTCTCACATTAATTGTGTGGATTGTAGTCAATATAAAATACACACATTATTATGATATAGTGTCAATAAACTTGCAAGAGTCTGTGCACCTCAGTGTAGCCAAGTGTACCCCTTGGCACAATAACAGCTTATGATCTCTAGGCAATAATTCAGAATCGCTGGCAGCATCATCAGAACTGGCTGCAAATTATCACCAGCAAACATCCAACCAAAGTCAGTAACTGATGGTAGTGTTTGAGTACAATCCACACCATTGTCTGGTAGTTTAAGCTTTTGATGTAGAACCTGCTGGCATCACTGATGGGTGGCAATGGCTCTTGGGCTACACATTTACTGAACAACTTAATCGACGTCCATAATGACTCCATACAATCAGCGTATGAATGCTTCAGCAGCTGATACAGTAGCCTGTTTAAGTTCTCCTTTGACTAGAGGCCATGTAGCAACTGAACCTGTTCTTGGCACACTTTCTATGCCGTCTTCTTGATGTGGGCCGATGAAACAGTGTCACAACCAGTAATAACATGAAAGGTCAACAGAAAGTTAATAACTTGATAAAACTTTGTTTGATGTCATGAAGTGAAACACATTTGGTTTATTTTGGAGGTGCCACTCTTCATCCAAAGCGTGGTACATTTCATGTGTCAAAGGGTACCAATACATCTGTATCCCGAGAAGCAACTACAATGGACTCACAATCAATGCTCAGGCAATGGAGTACCAGACGTGTGTCAGCCTCCTCATTGTTGGGTTGTAGTGGAAATGTCTCCATGTCAGGATTTGATGATATAACAGATATGAGCTTGTTGAGACCACCAGCAACTACGATGGTCTTATTGGTCAGCACATTCTAAATGATATGATTGGTAAGAAATTCGGACAAGTCATGTTTGCTCTCTGACAATGAGCAATCCTAGTTACTGGGCAACTGAATCTACGTGTCTGTCATTACTCATTTTTGGGTGTGATACTTGTGCACGCTTTTGTCTTGTTCCAGATTTTATGGAATGTTGTTAATAATGGTCAAAAACTACATAATTCCGCTCGTTGTTTGCATCCATGGTCATCACATCGTTCACAAATGCATCTGCATAATCAGGGAATTTGATGGCATGTGGTTTCCCAATAGCCATTACCAAGGCCTGTCCATCTATGACTATTGCTATTGTTCCATATAGGGTCACGCTAGATGCAATTACCAGATCATTGGTCAGGATATCAGATAGGAGTGATTTGCTAGCAGATTGCATGCAGTCATCACTTTAATTGCCAGCGACACAGGCCCGGGCATTAATTAATGCTGAAGAATCTGCTTCAGGTTTACAGGGTGATGGGCTTTGTTTGCTGTTATGAGCCTTTGTATGCTCTTTCTATCCACTTTGATAACCTTCAGTGCTGATTTGAAGTTGGACATCTTTGGTACAGAATAAAGAGAAGCAAAGCTTAAGGGATTTTTTTGCTAGTGCTGTTTGCCCTACTTCATCGACAATCAGACGTGATTTTACAAACTTGTTGAGAGTTTCTTGTCCTAAGTTGTCTAGCACCAAGTAATGAATCCTGGATGTCTGTAGTTGCTAGATCTTTGTTGACTATTTTTGCAATGGCATATCTTGTGCAGTTGTTGGTTTAACAAATATTGTTCCACTCCGAAGTGCATTGGCAATTTTGGCCTCATCTGTCTCACTTTGTTTCTAGATATCTCCCTGTACATGATTCATTGTGTTTGTACATGTCATTTTGTTTCTCACTTGAAGATTGTGTGAGTCTATATATTTAACTGACTTCTTAGGTTGTAAGACAATGCAAATTGACTAAATGCAGACGTTGTCTTTTTGATGACTAATATGTCACCACGTCTTACCAGTGGCATTAACCATTCTTGGCTGTGATCTAGGCCCACTTGATCAAATGGCTGGCTTGAATCCTTAACAACATTTAAATTGTCTGCTTTGAACTCAACCTCAGCTTAGTCTGGCAGTATGGTCATCAGTCTGACATATCTCAGAACCCCTACTCGCATAAATGTTATGATCGTAGTGGAAAAAGAACGACATCATCATCCTGAACGCATCAAGGTGCAGCTCCCAATTAAATGCTGTCACTTTGGGCTAATCTGTCTCACCTAGTATGGAGCAGAAGGATGCTATCCATCTGCTGCATATGTTGCGCCCAGCAGGTTGTCGGCGCAAATCATCAGAAGGAACGAGTCAATTGCCTCTTGAAATGTTCCAGATGCCAAGACGCTAAGAACACCCTCGAAATCATTGGTTTCTTCTTGCAGACTAGCCTTCAGGATAGGACAATGTTCAAGAAACAGTGGGAGTAGCACTTGTCACAGAACTTGTAATGTTAACTTAAGCATGCAAACAGCTCTACCATATTTCTTCCCTGACATGATTTGGTCAACTACATTTGGCCCAAGTAAATTGGCTAAGAATTGTACATTTCATAACGACATCGCAATCTGACATTTGCCAGCCAAAATACCTTCAAAATATCTTCAACCCTCCAATTCGAGGAAGCGTCCCTTCAAGTGAAATGCCATGTCTTTAGCTTCAACTCTTGAGGTTGCATCATCCTGCATACCACCAAACCATTCCTTCTGTAGAGCTAGTTCAAGTTATAGATAAATTCAAAGAGGTGGGTGTAATGTTTGTGTTGCGTTTCCTGCTTGAGTCTTTCGTATTTATTATCTACATCAGTCATAAAAGGGCCTTTTTGTATACACGCATATTGCCTCTAATGAATTGCAAACATACATGTGTTATATAAATATATCAGTTTATACATTTAATATCCAAGCAATGGATTGGAAATTCAGGATACGTGTCACTAGGGAATAAAGAAAATACACCATAGTAGCAGGGCCCTATTGTAAAACAAGTGAACCATTTGATACAGATGTAATTTACGTAAGCTGTATGCCTGGGCAGAAAACATATTCTCTTGATTCAGAAGTAATGGGTAGATCTAGACCTGTAATCTTAATAACAGACTAGAGCTGCATGTACTCATTAATAAATCTAGTTCCATATGTGTACGCATGGTTATAGGACCTTTTGAAAGAATGCATACCTCTATGTTGCCATTGTGGCAGTCATATTGGGATTGTTTTTTCTTCAAATTGTTGCTGACTGCTACAAATATGGGAAATTGAAAACAAGGGGAAGGATCGCTTTCATTTCAAATATAAACTATGCCACCCTACTATCACTCAACATATCAAAGGAAAATTGTTCTTTTTTTGCAAGTGATCCGAATATACGGCCTATTTGATTTTTTAAAACGGCTGCCATTGTGATAAATTCTATTCAGTATAATACTACAAATTTCATGTTCAAGTTCCCTATGATTTTTTGTTGTTGGGCTACTTTCAGTTCTAACACATCTTAAGTTGATTTCAAAAGGAACTAGCTAATATTTGGCGGAAAAAAATATTTTTTTATGGCGGCCATTTTGTTTCCCCTTTTTGAACCCTTAAAAGTCAAAATCCAGTTTTGTATCTACTTTATTCGGATTAGCACTCTTCAATTAGGTTATAAAACTAGCCATCTTGTAAGCTACATGTATGTTATGTACCTTTACCTAAACTAATAGAAACTTAGCTTGGTTGGATTTTTTTATGGCAGCCATTTTGTTTCCCCTTTTTGGCCCCTAAAAGTCAAAATCCAGTTTGGTATCCACTTGTATTGGATTCAGCACCATTCAATTAAGTTACAAAACCATCTTTTTAAGCTACTTCCAATGTACCTTCCTAAACTAATACAAACTCATCTTGGTTGAAAAAAATATTATGGCGGCCATTTTGTTTCCCCTTTTTGACCCCTTAAAAGTCAATATCAAGCTTGGTGTCAACTTATGTTGGATTCAGCACCCTTCAATTAGGTAAAACAACTTGACAACTATTTTAGCTACATGCAATGTACCTTCCTAAACTAATACAAACTCAGCTTGGATGGAAAAGAAGCAATTTATGGCGGCCATTTTGTTTCCCCTTTTTGGCCCCTTAAAAGTCAGAATCCAGCTTGGCATCCACTATATTTAGATTTAGCACCCTTGAATTAGGTTAAAACACTAGGATGCCATGCATTACCCCAATTTGCCTTCACAACTTTTTAGGAGCACATTTTCCCAAATTCGGTCTAGTCTATATACACGATTTCCAGAAATTCAGACAATAAATTAACACAAACAGAGTTACCTCCCTTGGGTACAACACTTTAAAATGCCTTCAGCTCGAAAAATACCATAAGCATTGGATATGGTAGCCTGTATACCTTTAAAGACAGCTGGTCGCTAAATGCCCGAGAAAAGTAATGAATGCAAGCTCATTCCGGATGTTTGTTTTGTGCATTACCTTTGCCATGTGTTAAGCTACAATCTGTCCTTTTAGGCTATACATCCTGGATGTGTGTGAGTCATTAACCTAAACGTTATTGGACAGGCTATCTGGCAAACATTAATTCTAACAAACGAAGACTAAACATAACCTGTCCCTTATCTGCGTTATGTACTGACAAGTCAATAAAATCGGCCTTTTATACAAAAAATGTTTATGGAACGAATGGGACTCGAACCTACGAAAATACCAAAACCGTAGCCCTCTTGACTATTACTCTACGGGTGGTGCTGGTCAAGAAACGGAATTGAACATGTGAAGAGTATACGTGAAAACTCGATTATACGAACTCGCGTTGGTTCGACATATCCATATTTCAAAGTTAAAACGTGGCTTAGCCACTTTTTAACTTTGAAATACGGGTAGGTTCGTCTTAAACGAGAGCGACTTATCAAAATTCAACTTACGAAATACTGGTAATATCGATTTAAGCGAGTTCGTAGTACATGTATCGAGTTTTGACTCTGTCGTTAGAAATCAGATTGAGGACAAATAGAAATAGTTAAAGTTTGACAGCTGCATTTTCGTCTCCTGATTTGTCACCAGTGTCATGAGGGTCAAACATTTTGGACTCTGATGAGTCTCGTTTGGATCCAAAGTAGAAACCTGTTTGCAACAATTTCCACAAATTCGCCAACTGCTTGTGATGACTTAACCCTTATCCTGCGGTAATAGCGTCTGCTTCGAAATTTTCGTCTGCAAAATCAGTTAAGTTTAGATTTATACATTGTTTTAAGTAAATAGGAATAAAGACGAGTGTAAAACATTTCGGATCCAGATCAGACGTCGTGTTAAGCGGCGTCTTATCTGGATCTAAACTGTTTTCAAAATTCATTAAAGTCGCGATCAGCAGGCAAAGGGTTAATCCTCAAATGGACAATTATAGTTTTCAATTTAGTCTAGTCCATTTTTGACAATTTTATGGATGAATTTTACAATATAATTTATTATGTCAAATGACAAACAGTGTAGACCCTGATCAGAGGGCTCCTTTAGGAGCCCTCTGATCAGAGTCTACAATGTTTGCAAATGACAAGTGTACTCCATAGGTATGCTGTTTGCAAACGACGCATATAGGCATAACTAAGGTTCAAAGAGTTGACTAATTCAAACCTGAAGCATTAATGGACACTTCCAATTTCCAATTAAGTATACATGTATACAGTCCGGACCCTGATCCAATTTTGACTATTTTTATTTTAACGATATATTGCAAAATGACAAAAAGTGCAGACCCTCAGATCAGAGGGTTCCTGAATGTCTACTCTTTTGTGCACACGACAAGTGTACTCTTCACAGATACACCCTTTGTTAATGACGAGTATACTCGTCGCTAGGGTTGAATGTGTTACATTAAAATGCTATGTGTTATTTGTGATACCTGTTGCAAGTATCAAAGACTGATTCAAATAAGACAATAAGGTTCTGAACTTCTCGGCATATCATTGTGGTCCAAACTGTTTCAAGCGCACGGTAATGAGAGCTATTAGCCAATTAGTGTCAATTTCCCCATAAAAATGCGCTTTTAATTTGTTCCACCACTGAATACAATAGTTCCACTGACTGTATACAGACATGAATGTGCTCCATAAGAAATATGTTCTTTTTTCTAGCGGATTGTTGCTTAGTTAAAGCATGCTGAAAGCCCGAAGCAAATTGTAAGTATACTTCATGCTGAAAGTAAAGAAGAATGCGCCACCAAAAGTGGGCGCATTCTGCTATGCTTCCAACCTGCTTTAAGTCACCATCTATCTTCAATACCAGAAACAGACAACAGTGGAGTAGTAATGAGTTGAATTGATTATTAGATAGATATACCTTGAGATTAACTGCAAACGACAAACTTTCCAGAAGGGCTACCATAAGTTGCTCATAAAAATCCTAAGTTTTCCATATTTTCAAGCACGATTTTAGGAATTGTATACCTTAAACCCTTTCGCTGCCAGACTCTGTAACACTAACTAACAGTTTGAATTTAGATCAGACGCCGCGTAACGCGGCATCTGATCTGGATCTAAACTGTTTGACACCCATATCAATGTTTCCTAAGTAAAAACAAACTTTCCACACGAAACTTTCTTAGCGTCAATATAAGGTTGGCCAGTGCGCGAAGGAGATGCAGGTCTTTTTTATTACAATAAATAATATGTTTGCATGGCTGAATTAATGCACTTGTTTGTTAATTTTACAAGCATTGTATAAATTCATACAAACCTACTGAATAGCCATTTTTAAACAGTGTACCTGTGAGGAGTAGTTTAGTTTAACCATATTTTATTTCAAATTCCATTAAAACGGTTCGGGCCACAAGTTCTACCAACATTAGTTACGGTCCTCTCCTAGTAGAAAGACATAATAATTTTTTTTATATACTCACGGAATTTAAAAACTGTGCATTAAATTGGGAAAAGCTGTCTAAATAATAGGAATAACAAACCAGAAATAAATTGACTTTGTTATTGTGTTATTTTAAACATCAATCTAACATATCATAAGAGTCATTATAGTGTGATGTCAATCAAGATTGTATTGCCATGCGTTTTTGTCATTAATGCAATAATTATGACGGGTTTGACGTCAGCATGGGACGTACAGTAGGACAGATTCAAAATTAGCGTAATCTTTTGCGCACTGTCCTCGGGCTGATGAGACAAATGTTTTGAGCGTAAAGTTTGAAGACTGAAGATGATGACGCACATGTTTAACGGGAATATACGTATCTTGTCGACGTTACGTTAATAGCGGTATCCCTGGTCGCAGGTTCTCGCGAGCATTGCCAATTGTCGATTCGTCTCGATAATGACAACATGGTGTTACGATGAAGACCAAATTGACCTGCACAATCTTTTTTTCTGCATTCCAACCTCTTATATGCTGACTGAACGTAAACGCGCATTTTCAGACAGCCGTGGCATAGCCGTCGTGGTCGATAAAACAAACTTTACTTATTTTTCCATTGATTTACTTGCAAAACAACCAGTGTATATTGAAAACGTGTTGCATGCACCGTACAAATGAGTGTACTGACCAATTTATGCCAAAATAGACAAACGTATTTTGACACGCAAAAGTAACGTAAATTTCACGAAAAGAATAACCAACAAATTCTACACACTTTATTCAACTGTATGGACCGTCTTTACATGAGCTAATTGAAAACATGTACATTTAAAACAAATTTCAACCATGCACAGTTTTTTAAATTCCGTGAGTATACATGTATATATACACTGTGATATAGATCAGATCCTAGCGACACAGTTTGACTAACTAGGGTCTACAACCCTGCATAGTTGTAATTTTGAAATATATTATTAAAAATTAACCCTTAATAAATCTAGTCAAATTAAACGATAATTAAAGAGAAAATGGAATTGTCCGCTTGAAGTTTCAGGTTTAAATGAGTAAAGGTTACACTACTTTGAAGAAGCGTTTAAATGGTCTGAAACAACAGGTTTAAATAACACGTAGCTTAGATGAAGTGTCAACTCTACAATAAAAACATAAAAGTGTACTCTTTGTATTGGAGCCTTGTACGACAACATCTTTCAGATAAGCTGTGTACCAAATTGATGGTAGATTTACGTATGGCAAGATAAAAGTGATATGATGAAATTACAACCACGTGATACTGATAAATTGATATACATTTACAATCAAACCTGAGTTGAGCGATCACTGATAGAGGACACATTGTGACATTTGAAGAAAAGGTGACTGCTTAATACAGGGCAACAGTAATACAGAATGTTCATATAGACATCTTCAGTATTACCTTTACCCTTCATTAGGTTGCTAGCTGTCCAAAAGATAACAGATATATATCATCAATTCAGTAGTCGGTTAAGTTAAGTTTAAACCGTAAATTATTTCATTGACACATACTATTACAAAATATTAATAGCCGTTTAAAGGTGTGTATTAGTTTTAAAAGTCAAAACTTTGGATTGACGTTAGACAATACAAAATGGATAACAAAGGATATGGCGATGCTGCTGATGAAGTTTACGAGACCAAACCAAGCACCGCTTTTCCAGGTGAGTTAAATGTACACATTTTCTCAGTATACAGTCGAAACACGATAATCCGAACTCGCATTAGTTCGAACAAACCCATGTTTCAAAGTTAAAACGTTTTAACTTTGAAATACGGGTATGTTCGACTTAAGCGAGATCGATTGATAGAAATAAAACATACGACATACCGGTAAGGTAGAATAAACGATTTCGAAGTATTGAATTTCGACTTTCTTCTAAGTTTTCAATAAAGTAAAGTCTGTTTAATTTCTACTATTTAGGTTTGAATTGGACAATTCATTGCAAAATGACCATCAGTGCATACCCTTATCCGAGGGATCGTGCAGGAGCCCTCTGACCAGGGTCTACACTGTTTGCATAGCATAAGTGTATTCTTCTCAGGTACATTGTTTGTAAATGACGAGTAAACTCGTCGCCAGGGTTGAATGTGTTAAGATATTTCCTTAACCCTATACTCCATAGACACTCATTTTACACATATTTTATTCCTCGCCTGAGGAAAATAGTTCCATTTTTATAAAGTCATAAATCGTACATTATACACGTATATCATAAAAAAAATATTTCTATACTCTAGCAGATGGTAGTTTAAAGCAGGCTGAAAGTAAAGCACAGTGCGCCTTTAGGCGCTTTCTGTTTTACTATCAACCTGCTTTAAGTGGTCACCTCTTCAATACTAGAAACAGGCAGGTATTAAAGCATCCTGGTAGTATATGTATAGTGTTTCTACGAGATGTATCTCTTGCTCCAGTTAGTTTCTTTATCCCAGTGCACCCCTAATGATGCATACAAGCATGTTTACAAATACTGTACAGTGCGTCCTCCCTACAACGACCCTCCGAACAATGATTACCTACTAACAGCAACGTTTGTCGCTGTTTCCCAAATAAGACATTATGTCCAATATTTTCACTGCTGCAATATCGTCTGCTTAAAATTGTCTTCTGCTGTCTTTCCTAAAGTAACATATAATGACGAGTGACAAACAGCTTGAACGGCATCTAATCTGGATTCAAGTTGTTTGCAAAAGTAAACCAATTTGCTGCCATATAACAACTCCCTCCGAACAACACACACACTATTTGTATCCCATTAGGTGTTGATATATAGAGGGAAAACTGTACCCATGAAGAGTACACTAAGCAAACAGTGAAAAAACAAAGCAAACTACATGTATATTTTACAGTCAATCTGTGTAATCAGTCATTACGCGTAATGACTAGTCAATCTGTGAAATGACTTTTTCCCATAGTCCTTAATGTTACAATTTATGATAATTATATAATGATATTTTTCAAAGGTCAAAAAGGTAACGTGCACAAAACACCACAATCTTATTACAAAACCGATCAATTATTCAAAATTATTTTTAAAAATAAAAATAAACAAAATATAGCCTGTAGCTTTACATGAAAATTATTCAATTCTCTTCTATTTGCAGCGTTCAAGGTCTTAAACATAATTTCACAAATGGACTGAAATAAGGTGTGAAATAAATGTGGTGTTTTCTGTTTTGTGCAGGAAATCTTTGAACTTATTAAAAATATCATTGCCTATCATCATAAATAGTATCATTAAAGGACTATGTGAAGAAGTCATTTCACAGATTGACTAGTCATTACGCGTAATGACTGATTACACAGATTGACTGTAACATATACAAATTATTTTGGGTTTATTTTGAAGAGATGTTGTACAGAACATTTGAAATAATTTTTGACTAAATCATATTCTGCCCTGAAACTTTTAATGGTCACTTCCAGTTTACAATTCAATCTAGTCCTAGTCCATTAATTAACCTCTGACGTCAGTCAAAACGTTTGATACCAACTTTCGATATGGGTGGAATTTCAGCATCCGACACGGACTGGCTGGTGCAGCGGAGAAGACATAATGTTGATCAGTGCCCCTTTTCTACAACAACACCCAATGGGAGACACAAATTGTCGCAATGTGTGGGTGTGTTGCGGTGCATGTGTGTGTATGTTCGGAGGGAATTGTTATAGGGAGGGTCGGAGTGTAGGTTACATTTGCAAACAGCTTAAATCCAGATCAGACGCCGCGTTAGGCGACGTCTGATCTGGAGTCAAGCTGTTTGTCACTCGTCAATACGTTGTTGTTTTTTCTGTCAAAATGCTCAATAAATTATTATACGACTTTGATAAAAACAAACAAAAACAGCAGACAACAATTTTAAGCAGACGATATTGCAGCTATGAAAGGGTCGGACATAATTGTCTTGTTTGGGGGGAAACTGCAACGTTGTTGTTAATAGGGAATCGTTGTTCGAATGGCCGTTGTACGGAGGGGACATATTATTTTTACTATATAAACACGTATATGGCAAAGCACTGATGTCCATTGCAATTAGAATAAATCTCTTTTTTTTCCTCAAGAAATCGTACTCTTCAAGATGTTATTCCAATTGCGATTCGCTTGCGTTTAACCCTTTACACCATACACGCCAGGGGCGTAGCTAGACCAATTAGGACGTGTACGCAGTCCTATACTAGGGGGGTCCGGGGGCATGCTCCCCCGGGAAAATTTTATTTCTAGATGGTCTCTGGTGCGTTCTGAGGGCATTTCCCGCCTTCAAAACAGGTGATAAAGTACATAAATCTATGCAAAAAAATGAATAAAAAAAAACGACATTAACGTCACGACAAAATCATGGATGTTAATTTCAAACCGACAATGGTCGTATTCTCGAGTTTGTGGTCAACGAAAAGTGGGCGGAGCAAACGCGCGAAGATTTACTGATGTCAACGATTTTGGCCCGACTCGAATAGAAATTGTAGTCAACGAAAACTTTGTACTTCCGGACGAATGGAAATGAATCAAACACCCGTTAAAACAGTCGTAATGCTCCCAATTTTTATATACGCACATAATGTCATGTGATCTGGATCCAATCGATTAATTGAGAGGGTCTTTATGTTTGTTTTATCTAGAGACACTAATCACGTGGTATAAACGTGGTCACGTGACTAAATCAACGCTCGATTTTAGGGTTTGACAACATTTTGTCAACGGAAAACATCAAGTCGTGATTCGAATAGAACTTGTTGACAAATATTCCAACTAACGCGATAGTTGCCCTGATTCGAATACGACCAATGAGTAACATTCAGATCTGCAACAGAACCATTTACATTTACGTTCCGTTTTGATAACATGATAAAGCAGGCCCGTATGAAGCAAACTGTGATTCAGGGGGCACACGTCGACGACAGGGGCAAATTTAATTCATTTGGTGATCGCACTCTTACTTGGAATGCGGTATGCTCCTCCGGGGGGAAAATCCTAGATGGCCTTGGTAGGTTCTGAGGGCATTTCGAGCAATCAAAAACCAATCAAAACGTGTTACCATCTGGCAACAGCATTCTTTAATCTATATGTAAAATTCGACTCCCCCATAACGATAAATTGTATATATATTTGTTGCGTGTGTCCCGGCCATTCATCTCTTATTTTTACCCCGTCTGATTGGTTTAAAACCCTTACTCTAGAGGGGTCCGGGGGCATGCTCCCCCGGGAAATTTTTAATCCTAGATGGTCTCAGGTGCGTTCTGAGGGCGTTTTCCGCATTCAAAGACTATGTAAAAATTTGACTCAAAATAAAAAATTATTGATTCTAGGATAACGGTTTTTTTCTGACAGCTTTTCTTCCAGCCTTTGATCTCTACCCCTACCCCCTACGATTTTTATTGCATTTTTGGACTTTTCAATTTTTCTATATTTGCGGACAATGTGTACGCAGTTGCGTTTTTTGCGTACAGGTAGCTACGCGCCTGCACGCGCCTTTATACGCATTTATTTCATTTTCCACTGAACAAATAGTTCCACTTCATACAACAATAAATATACAACGTTAGAAATGTTTCATATATCTTAGCTGAAAGTAAAGCAGACTATGATGCGCCTTGTGCGTTCTGCTTGAATTACAGACGATTCGTCACCATGCAAATTCGTCACCAAAGCGATATATAGTAATGGCAAAAGACGATTCGTCACCAAAGACTTTGTATAGGGTATTTTCTTATCTGGTATATATATGATTAGGATTATTTTTCTGTTAATTGCATAAGTTATATTGTTGAAATTGACAAGTATCGATAAGCCCATATGTATATTCTAGCATTTACAATTGTAATATATAAATTACTATAAGTATAAAAGATGAATCTAGATGCCGAAATTTTTCGAAAAAAAATTAAAACTATGACCAAGTTTGTTTTATTTCTAATTAGATATATAATAGATAAATAGCAGTCCACGTGTGCATGTACAAACTAATTAGCGACAAGGATTGCAGCGGCAAAAACGTATTGTGTAATTAACTTTAATATCCCTCCTCCTAACCAATTAGCATCGTATTTTATTGATAATTTATAAAAGTTTCGTCCCAGATTTGACGTCGTGCAACTCGACGTATGACCAGGTTCTAAACTGTTTGACCGTCAATTAACGAGTACTTTATCGGTTTTTTAATTGACCAAATTGTACATAAAATGCTTAATATATAGATCTATAGAATAGAATGTAAACCTGCGTGTATCATGTTGGATTGTATAGGGCGACACCCCTGATAGAACAGAACAGAATAATATTACTGTCATTATGCATGAAAATTGTTGCAGAAAGATGCTATATGTGTTCCCTTATTAATGTCATATTGCCTTAAGCAGCCACCTGTCTAAAACACCAATATGTAGAATTACAATGTATAAGATTTGTTTTAATTTCACTGCTTGATGTTTAAAAAGGTGGCTGGTTAAAGTAAGATGAAAGTTAAGCGGAAAGCGCCTATAAGAGTATCCTTTATTACTGCCATTATGCCTTACTTAAGAAATTTCAATATATAATTTAAGATGAGTTTTATTTATGTTCATTGATTGCACTTATGAAAGGTGGCTGGTTAAAGTAAGATGGAAGTTATTACTGCCATATGTAGAATGTTCCTTGTATGATATGGGGTTTATGTTCAGTACTTGCAATGAAAACATGTGGCTGATTAAAGTAAGAGGAAAGATAACCAGAAATCTCCTAATTGAGTTTCCTGTATTACTGCCTTAAGCAGCCACCTGTCTAAAACACCACTAACATGAAGAGTTTTCAGTGTATAAGATGTGTTTTAGGTTCATTGCTTGCACTTAGGAAAGGTTGCTGGTTAAAGTATGCTGAAAGTTAAACAGAAAGCTCCTATTGGAAAATCCTTATTCTGCCATATGTAGAATTTTCAATGTTTAAGATGTGTTTAAGGTTCATTGCTTGAACATAAGACAGGTGGCTTTTTAAAGGAAGATGAAACTTAAGATCACAAATCTCCTATATGACCTTCTTTATTACTGCCATTATATCTAAGCAGCTAGCTGTCTAAAACACTAAAATAGGTAGCATTTTCAATGTAAATATGTGTTTAGGTTCTTGCACTTGAGAAATGTTGATTGTTACAAAACCACCTGTCTAAAAACAAATACGTGAGTATGTTCGCTGACCCTGGTTTTATTAAACTAATCTTAAATAAGAATGGAAATGCGAGACAAACCATCTCTATAGTGTCCACAGAAATGAAGGTTTTTTAATCTAGCCACCTGTTTAAGGAATCATAAAACGGAAAATGACATGTATTTATTGAGTGTTTTTTTTATATATATATCATATTCGAATGTGTTATTTAAAATGAATGCAAAAAATGATCTAAAGCTACAATTAATACAGTAAGAAACAGTATAGGGTCAAACGTAAAAGTTTGTTATATATACCGCCAAAGGCAGATTACTTTAATTACATGTACATTGTTGTTAATCTGGTGTGAAATGTTGATTGGTAATTAGCCGACCTGTTATAACTGTATTGATATTAACTGTAAATCCAACAAACCAATTAATGTAAATATCACAGGCACACGTACAAAGGAATGTCATGCTCAGTGAACATACACGTGTCAGTCAGTCACGTGTCAGTCACTTTGAAACTGGATACAGATAACAGGTATTCTTTGATTCAGGCTTCAAATATCACCGATTAAAGAAGTTATATAAATAGTTTAAAAATGATGAGAAAGTAAGAAATTAATTAAATACTTAATCCCGTCAATCCGTTAAAACAATACTATATATAAAGGATTAAACCAATTAATGAAAGGTAGCATGTTAATGCAGGGAAAAATTATACAGCGTAAAAGTAATGCAGAAATATTGTTAATGCAATACCTTGGCCCTACGTGTCTCCATTAGGTTAGAAAGTAAAATTGTATTTATAATACATCTATATGAAATTTTTTTCTCCAAACAACGCTTAAAAGGATGGGAATAAAATGTCATTTATAGTTTCTGGTTGCATTTTATTTCTTCAGTTTGACAAGCATTTTAGAGCCAGGTCATATGTGGATCCAAACTATTTGGTAAAATATTACCAAATTGCCCCTAATAGCGTAAATATAGCCATAATAATTACATTAACCGTATATCGGGCTCCTAACTGTCTGACCAAAAAATGTCCGTATATATCGGGATCCAAACAAATGTAAGTGTCAATTAGATCTACATTATTATTATTATTATTATACCAGATTTATATAGCGCTCTTTTCACACAGGGATTGTGCGTTCAAAAGCGCTTTACATGAAATAACACATATGTACCTATAAATCGTGAAAAGACAAAATAACTACAATTAGATCTGAAATAACATAACGTGTATTTTGATATTAACACTACAAAAAAGGTAATTATAACACCTAATGTGTGAACAATTATACTCATTAAAGCAATATATAAAAAAATTGTACTATATTTCCTTTGGTGACGAATTGACTACCCCTTTTGTACTATATTGCTTTGGTGACGAATCTGCATGGTGACGAATTGTCCATCATCCTTCTGCTTTACTTTCAGCCTGTTGCGTCAATAGTAGGAACAGACTATGGGGTTAAGCGGGTAAACGGAAATTATAACGTCTTCTCCACTGTACATAGCATAACGACAGTAGTACAGTGATACCTCTCTACAACAACACCTAATGGGAGAAAATGTGTCTGTTGTTATAGGGAGGGTAATTGGTCTACGTTTGCAAACAGCTAGCTTATCAGTTGATTTAAAAAAAAAAAAAAAAAACTGTCATAACTTTTTAACTTGACCAGCAAGAATGAATCCCCCAAATTCACTTAGCTCATTAATTGAATTAAATTTTAAAAGCACGGAATTATACATTCCGTGATTAAAACATTTAATTTTGCGAAGTTCACTCGCGAGTCAGCGACCTAGTTTTATAATGCCCACACATGATAAGTCACATGACTTTTTATTACATTACAAAATGGCGGACCGTGGAAATTCAGAGAGGGAGCCTCTCCTTCAAAATGACCACGATTCATCACCGCCACCGGAATATACACAGTATGCAGAAGGTGATATGTGATTCTTTTTTGTAAATTATTTGATATAAGTCACCAAACACGTTTGATCGGCCCCGATTACTCATCTTACGCGCAATTATTTACATCAGTTGAAGTCAACATTGTTTTTTATAGAGACAGTTTTAGCATTGAAATATATTCAAATGACAACGACCCTCACGACAGTGTCGGTGTCATTGGGATCTTTTTTTAATAATCATATACAAATACTGTCCAGGATCATCTTCTGGAGTCAGTGGTTGTTATTCTCAAATAACCTGTGGTTGTTTGATACAGTTGTGTAAATCTAAGGTCAGATAGAGTCAAGTGGTTTTAAAGATTTACAGACGTTTCGGTAAATGACCAGTTCGGTAAATTGATTTTATATAGTGAAAGTCTGGACGTTTCGGTAAAAAGGTAAAGTATAGTAATTATAGGATTAAGTATATCGCACATCGCACCTCTCTCGGTGACAATGAGATTGTGGCACAGTGTTTGTGCCAAGTTTGCAGGGTTGTTTTAGTATGTGTTGATCCTGATCTACCAACAGATACAATTTTTCGACTTGATTTCTTCAATATTTTTTTTTCATTTCTTCTATAAGGAGATGAGATTATTGTTACATCTCAAAATAATTAAGAACTAAAAAAACAAAATTTATATTTATTGGCATGTTTATAATATACATATTTACAGAATAAGAAACACTGTCGTAAATGACTAGTACACTAAAGATGGACATAGGAGATAAACATTTATATACATATACGCCCACAATGCAATCTGCTTTACTTTCAAAGTGCTGTACATACGTGGTTACAGGCTATGGGGTTAAGTTTGAGCAAACATATTACAAATCCTTGATATTTACACTGACTAAAACCAAATGTGAAGAAAAGAAGCTATGTGATAAAGTGTAGACCAGTGTCATGCCTTATTGCCAAATACCGTTTATAATATTGCTAAATACTATGACGTGGTGGCTCGGTCTACACTATTTGCATTGCAATAAGTCACGTGTTAGCATGTTTAGCAGTATACCTCACATGACCACCAACCACCAAGGCTAACATTATTATAAACAACATAATTTATACATTATATACATATTTATAAAACATACATATTTACAAAGAACTAATTTCAACATTAAATTTAAAAAAATTATTGACAAAATTTGTCAATAATTTTTTTAAATTTAAATTCCGGAATTGTCAAATATTTGGTTACGGGAGTGTTTCAATGGACATTCTATTCAAACAATTACAGTATGAATTTTATTATGCAAATAAACATCACAAATTATATCACAGGTATAGATCGTATAGTTTAGACCCAACCCATTTGCAAGACGCTACAAGGTACAAGTGATTAGAGATCAAGCGCCATCAGTTATTGATCTAGCGAAAGGTGTGATATACAGGTACATAAACCTATAATTACTATAATTTACCTTTTTACCGAAACGTCCAGACTTTCACTATATAAAATCAATTTACCGAACTGGTCATTTACCGAAACGTCCGTCACCCGTTTTAAATAGTGGTTTTAGTGTGAACTCAAGTACGATTATATTGTATGGTTCCATGACGGCTGACAACGCTGAACATTTTCTATTGCAATCCTGTATTTTTTATATTGTGGCGACCTGTCACCATATTGTTGAAGCATATTCAAGATTAGTTGCGATATCGTAACTGTATTGCGGATACAGTTACGACACGCTAGGATCTCTGCAATGGCGCAGGCCGACAGTGATTCACTGTCGCTTGAATAAGTTACTATAACATTTTAATTTTTACCGTTTTTGAAAAATAAAAGGTAGGTATCGGTTTGGAATGCATTTTTTGACACTGTGGGTGTGTAAAATCAGGTAACCTACGTCTTTGATTGAGTTTCTCCCGATTTAAACTTTACTACTGTCAACCGGCATCGGTCTTCGAGGGATGGTCGGCCATTTTGAAAAAATATGTCCCATAAACCTCTTACTACATATTCCATATATGGAGTGTGTAGTAAAACCGCCGCGCATGTCAACGAATGGCGGGAAAATATCTAATACACGAATTAAGCTTTAAACTTGTTTTTAAGCTGCCACCCTTAATCATATTAGCAATAAAATAAATGTTTTAGTTTACCTGGGCAAAATAATCCTCGAATTCATCAAAAATACCACAGCTCAGTAAGTTTTCCAATTATGAATGAAAGCCTTATATGTTAACCGGACAGCGTTTTACGCATGCGCGAGTTCTGTCTCGGCTTGGAAAATCAAAACAAATAGTGGGTCGACACCGAAAAGTTTTCAAATGGTCTTCGAGTGGGTTATTACTTAACACAAGAAGGTTATATATCAAAATATTGTTAAATATTAGTTTAAAGATTAATTCTCAACTGTTTGAACATATATAACTGATAAACAACTGCTGCAGAATTTGCGCCACTGTAGAGATGCTAGCAAACTGTAGCTCTAGTAGACCTTGGTCTAGAGTTAGAGGTACAGTACTGCAGCTAATTCAAGATGGGGTCTTACTAGTGCTTTGTATAGGTGGGAACATGTCTCCTGTTACACATGTGAATGTTTTAGCAATTGAATGCAGCAAGCCAGCTACCTGGAAAGGGACACACTGATGTGAACGTTGCCCCTGAACCTACACATTAATAAAAATCCGTTGATGATGATGATAATGAATATTTTTAGTCCTAAAATACTATTGAGTATTGGCTTTGTTTATCTTCAGAATTTTAAATTAAAGATATGTGTTTGCCGAACTTTAACTTACAAACTCTACTCCTAAATCTTTTTCTTGTGTAATTTGATTTAATTTGACTATGCTATCGTTTGTGCATTTCATGAAATATTGACTTGCACTAGTCCTACAAATATGCTTTGATTTGCATTTCTTAGTCTTTTAACTCACCAGTAACTCACCAGCTGCCAGACCGTTGATTATCCCTTGGATAGTAGAGGTCCTTCTTAGCAACTGTGAACATTTCTTGAATATTTGTCATATGCGCAGCATTTGGTTTGTGGTGCTCTAAATTTTAGTGGGTGGTTACTCCAGCACACATTTAAATTAGTCTTGAATTGGTTGACGTCCCTACTATTAACAACTGATGGCCATAGGTCGTTCCATGGGTCTACAATCCTATGAGAAAAGGCGTTGAGTCTGAGATCTAGGCGGCTGTGACACTTTTGCAGTTTGTAGTTGTGGCCTCGAGTTATAGAGTTGTTGGTTTCCTTGAAGAAAGTTCCTTTGTCCAGATTGTCAATCCTGTTCATGATTTTAAGAACTTGAATAATGTCGGCTCTTTCCCGTCTATATATTAGAGTTGGCAGTCCTAGGAATATAAGTCTTTCCTCGTAGGACTTATCTCTGATTTCTTTGATCAGCCTAGTTGCTCTTCTTTGTGTGTTTTCCAATATAAATATATCCTTTTGTAGGAACGGTGACCACACAGCTGTAGCATACTCCATATAAGGGCTGATTAACGATTTTTACAAAGTCAAGAACATTTCTTTGTCAAGGTAGTTAAATGTGCGTTTGACTATTCCTATCATTCGGTTTGCTTTGTTTACACAGTTGACAATATGTTTAGTAAATTTAAGGTCAGCTTGAAATGTCACTCCAAGGTCCTTCTCTTCTTCCACCTGTTGTATCTCATTTCTATCGCCGCTATTTATGTCCAGCATGGTATACTTGTTACAATCATTATTACTTCCTATGTGAAGGCTTTTCCCTTTTTTGGCGTTAAAACCGAGTTTCCATTCCTCAGACCATTTAGCAAGATTATCTATATCGGATTGTAAAGAGTCTATGTCATTCTGATCATTAATTATTGTGTACAATTTCGTGTCGTCTGCGAATATCTTGACAAGGCTAGATACTCTGTCCGGCAAGTCGTTTATAAATATTAAGAATAATGTCGGGCCTAAAACACTGCCCTGAGGTATTCCGCTGTAAACGTCTGCCCACTCCGACAAGTGCCCGCTGATTGTTACACATTGTTTTCTGTTCTTAAGGAAATGTTCTACCCAGCACAAAAGTTGACCAGAGATACCATATGCATTGAGCTTCTTTAATAATCGTTGGTGTGGAACAGTGTCAAATGCTTTGCGAAAGTCTAAGTATATTACATCTTTTGCTATTTGTTTGACCTGGAACACGCATCAAAAATACTACTTTGTAATTTTTCCTCATCTTCTGGATTATTATGTATAGAGTATAACTTGGTGTCATCTGCAAACAGGTTTAAAGTTAAAGACTTTTCCTCAGTCCATTGAGGGACCACCAGCATATTGTTCTGGAGGTGTCAATGTAACTGTCAAATTACGTGCAGTTTATCATTATTATTATTATACCAGATTTATATAGCGCTCTTTTCACACAGGGGTAGTGCGTTCAAAAGCGCTTCACATAAAATTACACAAATGTACCTACAAAGCAAGAAAAGACAAAATAACTACAATAAGATCTACAATAAACATGAATAAACATATAATATTTACCTGGTGAAGTGCAGATTATACTCATGCTCTAGTGATTTTCAATGGTTATTTCTAACCAAACTATCAAATATAAAGGTAGAGTCTCACACAAGACGCTTCAATGGTTCAATATGCACAAGAGCCATGCTTTTTGCAAGGAAATTGTCTGGCAATGCGTTATGACCAAAAGGTCGTCAGGAGATGTCTTTAAGGAGAATGCTTTAAGTTTAAGGAGCATTCTGCTTTATTTTCAACCTTTCTTTGAATGGTCATCTGGCTTCAAACAAGCTATGAGGTGAAGAATTACGAAATTTTAAATTAATTTTTTTCAGAGCCAAATGTATCCCAACAAGTGAATGCTACAGCGCCACCCCAGCAGCAAGTAACAGTGCCACCTATTGGACCAGATGAGTTACCTCCCCCTTACACCCCAACTGCTGCAGGTGGACCGAGGTTCATCAACTGTAAAGTCTGTCAGAATACTGTCAGTATAGAGGGGAAAGAGACACAGCATGTAGTCAAATGCCAAGTTTGCAATGAGGCCACTGTAAGTAGCCACGCAGGACATTGAAACAGTTCTTAATACAATACAGTTTTTCCTAAACGGGACAATTATGTCTAACGGTTTTAATGCTACAATATCGTCTGCTTAAACTTGTCGTTTGCTGTTTTTTCTCAAAGTTACATATAAGTGGAGAATTTGTTAGAATAAATATATTGACGAGTGACAAACAGCTTCAATCCAGATCAAACCATTTGATCTGGATTCAAGCAGTTTGGTAATGTTAAGTCAAGTCTTAATTTTACCTCCCTTTAACGACTCCCTCCGAACAACACACACAATCTTTGTTTCCCATTGGGTGTCATTGCAGAGAGGGAGCACAGCAGATACTTTTTATGCCTTTTATTTCTCTTCTAAAGAAAGTAGTTCGGACTGTTCCACTTTATAATCTTTATAAATTCCTGAAGACATGTGCATCATACAAAATATTTCCAATAGCAGGTAGATAGTAGCTTAAAGCAGGCTAGAAGTAAGGTATTCTGCTTAACTTTCAACTTGCTTTAAGTGGTCACCCGTCCTCAAATCATTATTTTCAAGCGAAGGTTTTTCTTGGGAATTACCATTTTGCAGTTGGAAATATGGAAAAAGTACATTGGCAAATAAAAAAGAGAATATAATATATACATTTCTTGTAGATCCATAAGAAAATACAAAACCACAGACGTGAAGGGATTAAATTCAACTGTTACTCTGTATTCAAAATTCTTTTGAAGTTGTCCTTTCTGTACCCACTTACTTTAGAATCTGCAAATGAACAATTGAAAGTTCCAAGTAAGTCTAGTCCATGATGTTGAACTGTTTAGGGTTGACATTTGCGATTTATTTTAAAAAAAAAACCTTAACAGTGCTGACTGTGATAAAGCTCCTACCTCTTGTCAGGTTTTGCATTATTTGCATAAGACAAGTGTACTCATCACATATACACAATTTGTAAATGATATGTATACATGTCACTAGGGGTTGATAGGTTAACCCATTACCCCATAAATAAACCTTGTTACACCTTGAATTTATTTCTCCACCAAAGAAAATACAATGCAGTTCCAATTAATACAGTCATGACTATGAACCATACAAATATTTTCTATATTCTAGCAGATGGTAGATTAAAGCAGGCTGAAAGTAAAGCAGAATGCACCTCAAGGCGCATTCTGCTTTACTTTCAACCTGCTTTAAGTGGTCACCTATATTCAAAACTAGAATCATGCTATGGGGTCAAGGGTTAATTTATCTTGAAATACTGACAGGTATTGATTTTTAAATTTCAGCCTATAAGAGGAGCTCCTCCCAACAAGAAGTATGTGAGATGCCCGTGTAACTGTCTGCTGATCTGTCGGGCTTCAGCACAGAAGATAGCCTGTCCCAGACAAAACTGGCAAGTACCTCATTTTCACTCATTATTTCAGTTATCTGGGGCTCCAGATAAGAGGAAGTAAACTGAACAAATCCAAAATTTTCTCGTGTATTTCAGCACCAACTCCTATGGTGTTACTACTCATTAGAATCGTCTGAAAGAGACAATTCTAATGAGTAGTGACACCATAGTGTTTAGTGCAGAATAAATATTTTAGATTTTGAAATACTCCCCTAATCTGGAGCCCTGAGTTATCTTTAAATCTTATCATGTTGAATTATCGTCTGCTTCAAATATATCGTATGCGAAATAAATCAAAATTCATTTTTAAGCATTTCAAACTGACGTAAGTTTGAAAATGAGTGGCAAACAGTTTGGATTTCAGATCAGACACCGCATTCCTTACATGGCATCTCAGTTCTGATCTGGATCAAAACTGTTTTCAAATGTAATCCAAGTCACGCTTAGCATGATAACGCTTAATAGATGATGTAGCATACTTTATCTCATTAACACAAAGAAGCAACCCATATCTGAGGACTCCTAAAAGAGGCCTTCTGATCAGGGTCTACACGGTTTGTCATATTGCAAAACATTTGACAAAAACAACCCCAAATAGTGAAAATGGACTTTACTCAATTGAAAACTTGAATTGTATTACCCCATAGCCTGTTTCTAGTATTGAGGATAAATCATAATACATTACTTAAAGCAAGTTACTTAAAGGCACATTCTGCTTAACATTCTGCCTGCTTTTAGCTGCAATCTGTTAGGATGTAGAAAATATTTCTTATGGAACATATTCATGACTATAATTATAAAGTAGAACTATTTGCTTCAGTGGAAGATTAAATTAAAGCACGGAATTATACAAGACGGAATAGCAACTCAGCTAAGTTGAATAGGCGAGCATTTGAGCTCTCGCGGCGGTTGAATTTTGCGAGATTATGTGTCACGTGACAACATCTTCACTTTTTGCCTCGTTGTCCGCCATTTCTGGGGTGAAAATTTACCGACTCGAGTGTTTTTATTGACCTTTTATAGGATTTAAACGACTTTGTGGACATTCCTATCAATTCGCGGGGATATAAACCCGTCAACAATGCTTCGAAACAGACATTTATCATATTGACTGCCGATAGACATTCTCTTATCAAGTCTTGCGAGTCTCGTATGCGCCGCACGAGATTTGCGATATAGCGCGAGGTTTCAATTCCGTCAGTGTATAATTCTGTGATTAAAGGCATAAAAAGGCGGATATATGGAGTAATGGGTTAAACACTGCAACAAGCTATCGGGGAAAAGGGTAACTGTTTTGTCACTAGCCTTCCATGTACAGTGGAGAATCTGTTATTCTTTCCCAATAAACGCGTTTACCCTAAAACTATTATTTTCTCTGCAAACAGTTTGGAGCCAGATCAGACGCCGGGTAACCCGGCGTCTGATCAGGCTCCAAACTGTTTGCCACCAAGATAAAGATGAATAACAGAATTGTAAAAAAGTTGTACTTTTCTACGTTTTAGTGTTTTGCGTTTGCGTTTAAACGGGAAAGAATAACAGATTTTCCACTGTAATTTAGGAACTATGTCAAACTGACTCACCCCTGAAACTTCAGGAGCTTTACTTTGATCATGCTTTATGCTGTCAACTGTATTATACTCAATTGATATGAAATTTTTGGCACTTTTTGGGAGGATCAGGTAGAGGCATTCTGCCATGCTTACCGGTGTGCTGAAGAAATGGGTCCTTGGAGGTTACAGTGTATAATATACAGTAAAACCTCGCTATTACGACCACTAAAACGAAGGCTAATTGATTGTTTAATAGACAGGTGACAGCTTAAAGCAAGGTGACAGTGAAACAGAAAGCTCCTACAGGAGCTTTCTGTTTCACTGTCACCTTGTTTTAAGCGGTCACCTACCGTAAACACCCTAATAATTAACATAATTTAGTGGTCGTAATAGAGAGGTTTTACTGTATATATATATATATGAGTTTCTTTCTTTTATATATGTGTATATTTATATTTGCAGTAAGAGGATAATAAATCTAGGGACTGCTCCCGGGACTTTTCCCACAGTCACTGTACGATCCCCAGACACCAGCAGAATACAGTGTTTCTACTGCAATCAGACTTTCCTGGTGAGTACCATAAGCCTCACCCTTTAATCTTTTCTTTATGTTCTTTGTATATTTTTCTCTCCCCCTATGTTAATATGGGGGAGGCATATTGTTTTTGTCAAATTGTCTGTCAATCTGTCTGTCTGTCACATACTTTGTTCGAACGATAACTCTTGTTGTGCTAATGCTAGTGGAATAAAATTTCATATTTATTGAAAGAGCTTGATGAGAGGAAGTGCCATTTACAAGGACCACAACTCTGGCATTATTGTTTTTGGAGTTATTCCCCTTTATCATATACTTTTTTGTCCGGAAGATAACTTCAGTTCTACTGATGCTAATCAATTGAAATTTCATAATGGAAAATACATATACTTGATGGAGAAAGTGCCATTTACAAAGACCATAACTCTGGCATCAATAATTTTGGAGTTATTCCCCTTTGTCATATTTTTTGTCTGTAAGAAAACGCCAGTTCTACTGATGCTAGTGAAATGAAATTTTATATATGGAAAGAACTTGATGAGAGGAAGTCCAATTTACAAGGGCTATAACTCTGTCATTAATATTTTTGGAGTTATTCCCCTTTGTCATATTTTTTTGTCCAGAAGATAACTCCAGTTCAAATGATACTAATGAAACGAAATTTTATACACGGAAAGAACTTTAAGAACAATATTATATGACACGTCCTATATAGTTCTTCTATTATGACAATAATTCTGGAATTATAAATTACGTTACTACATTTTCTTCAAATGTGCATTCCATGTTATTTTGCAATATCTGTGTGTGTGTGTTGGTTGCTGGTAGTGTAGGGATGCTAGGAGACATCTGTTTTCTGTGGAAACAAATCTCTACATAGAGTCCTCTTAACCCTTACCAAATACCCTGTTTCTAGTTTTGAAGATAGTTAACCAATTGAAATAAAGCAGGTTAAAAGTAAAGCCGAATGGGCCTTAGGGGTACATTCTGCTTTACTTTAAGCTACCATCTGCTTGGATATAGAAAATCTTTCTTACGATTTTAAATCCATGGCTGTATAATATGGAACTATTTTCTTCAATAGTGGAATAAATTAAAGGCACAAAAAGGTGTATTTATGGGGTAATGGGTTAACCCTGTACCCAATAAGCTGTTTCTAGTTTTCAATGTTGTTCCATGTTGCAACAATTGAAAAAAGATTTATAGAATGTCCACTTCAATAAATGACTGTGTCCTTAAAGTTGGACTGTCAGTTTGATAGCTAGGTTGTCAGTCTTATATACAGTGTTCCCTCCCTATAACAACCCTCCCAACAACTTTTCCCTCCGTACAACAATGTTTGCAGATCTTTCCCCAAACAAGATAATATACATGTAACTCTTTCACTGCTGCAATATGATCTGCTTTTTTGCTTAAAATTGGTGTCTGGTGTGTTTTCTTAATCTTACACATTGGTCATTTTGAAGAAGCATAATAAAGAGTTACAAACAAGCGCATTTATAATTTCCCTCCCTATAACAACTTCCTCCAAACAACACACACAATATGTGTCTCCTATTGAGTGTTGTTGTAGAGAGGGAGCACAGTAGGCAGACGTTGGTTTCAGTGTGACAAGAAACATAATTATACCTTCAAATTGTTCTACTTTCAGTTTGGCAGGCTGTCTATAGTGTTAGCAAGATGCCCGCATTGCAGGAGAGTGTAAGTCTTATTTCTGTTATTTCACAACCTGCATGTCTATCATATTTTTACTGATAAAGGTAAAATCTGTGTTAACCCATTACCCCATAGCATGTTTCTAGATTCAAAGACAGGTGACCACTTAAAGCAGGTTTGAAGTAAAGCAGAATGTGCCTTAAGGCACATTCTGATTTACTTTCAGCCGGCTTTAAACTATCATCTGCTAGAATATAGGAAAATATTTTATATAGTGCATATTCATGACTGTATAATATATTGAAAGTATTTTCGTCAGTGGAGGAATAAATAATAGGCGTAAAAAGGCATATTTATTGGGTAATAGGTTAACCCTTCTGTCAATGAATACCGTAAAAATCCTAAATATTGGGACACCATGTATAACTGTTATAATTATCATAAAATTTAAACATCTTTTATCACACAGTAATTTGTCCAACAGGTGCAAACTGAATGGCAAACAGTGTAGACCCTGATCAGACTGCTCCTAAAGGAGCAGTCTGATCAGAGTCTACCCTGTTTGCCCAGGCCTGTCTGACCTAATACTTAGTGTATTACAATATTCATATATATATAAAACTCCATCCACAATGAACATTATCAGAACTATTATATTGGCCTATAATATATAGAAATATTACCTAAGAGAAGAGTCCTGTAAATTTATACCAATCTCATGTATTTCCAGGTCAACTGTAAACCCATCATACATTCGTATGCGAATGATTATCTACCTTATTGTTGGCATGGTTTTCCTTGGAGGTGGCATTGGAGTTACGGTAAGATAAACTTGTGTCTCGATGCAGTGTGATCTGTGAAAAATGAATAATTCTTGAAAACTTGAAATTCCTGAAACTAGGCTAATTTATTGGTTCAAAAGAATTGTCTACAGTGCTCCCTCTCTACAACAACACCCAATGGAAGACAAAGATTGTGTGTGTTGTCCCGAGGGAGTTGTTATGGGGAGGGAAAATTAATACCCTTAGGATACATTTGCATACAGTTTGAACCTAGAGCAGATGTCAAGTAATGCGGGGTCTGATCTTGGTTCAGACTGTTTGTGGCTTGTATTTATGTTTCTTCAGTCAAATGTCCAAGATGTAAGTTTTTAATAATGTGTTAGACTGCAATAAGTTTTCAATGGGTTGTTTTTACAACTTGGCCAATGATATCACAGAAAGAAATACTCTCAAATGAAAATCAGCATTGGCCTGAAGATCAATGCCAATGTTGTCAGTTTTCTGTCAACATATTTCCAGTAGACATGATGCTGATACTCTATAACATATTTCCAGTAGACAAGATGCTGATAATCTATAACATATTTCCAGCAGGCAAGATGCTAATAATCTATAACATATTTCCAGCTGGCAAGATGCTGATAATCTATACACTGACATTCTGTCTTCGGTGTGTTTCAGGTTGGCACGTATGAAATGGCTTCACAGACAGGTGGCATCTATACTGTATGGATTGGTAAGTCATGATATACAGGCATACCTCTATTAGGCAACCAATAACCCTTTACGCCATAGCCTGTATCTAGTATTGAAGATAGGTGACCACTTAAAGCAGGTTGAAAGTAAAGCAGAATGTGCCTAAAGGCACATTCTGCTTTACTTTCAGCCTACTTTAAGACACCTTCTACTAGAATATAGAAAATATTTCTTATGATACATATTCATCACTGAATAAAATTTTAATTTTCTTCAGTGGATGAATAAATTAAATGGTTAAAATATGTATCTATGGAGTAATGGGTTAAACTGAACATAGTCAAATTTGTGTTAAGCGGTCACTCAAAAGGAGATTAATAATCGGCCTTAATTCATCATAAAATATTAAAGGCATATAATACTATTTATGGGGTAACTGGTTACACCTAAGAAATAATGCTTCTGACAATTATAAGCAGACACTGTTATAGAAGTGAATGAGGGAATCATTTTCAGTTCTGACTGCTGTTTGAACCAATTACCCAATATCCTGTTTCTATTTCAGAAGGACAACTTAAAGCAGCTTGAAAGTAAAGCAGAATGTTCTTTCTGGGTTTTTTTTCAGCCTGCCTTAAGCTATCATCTGATAGGATATAAAATATATTTCTTATGATACATGTATATTCAATGACTTATATAACCATTTTCTTCAGTTCAAAGGCATCAGGACTCAGGGTAAGGGGAGTAGATGTATTTAAAAACTAAAATCTTTATTTCTGCATTAACCCTATAGTGTCACCACTCATTAGAATCTTATCTTTCAGACGATTCTAAAGGGTTCTGTAGTTACACCATAGGATTTGGTGCTGAAATGAATGAGAAAGTATTTGATTCATTCAGTTTACTCCCACTTATCTGGACCCCTTGGACATCCTGCTTTAAGTGGCCACCCTTCATAAAAACTAAAAGAAGTAACCATTAGGTGAATTAGCAAAAATGCATTGATTATTGAAGAAAAACGTTACATATTGTATTATGTTTTCAGGTGCATTCATCATTGGGATTGCTTTTATTCTACGAGGTATCTACTTGAGCACCATTAGAACCAGCACTGTAATGGGCCCAGTTGCATAAGGTGTGAAGAGCCAAAGACTCTGTGTATTAAGGGAGATAACTCTACTGAATGTTTGTACCTGTTAACCAACTGAAGTTACATCCCTTGGCATAGCCAGAATCAGGATCATGCAGAGCATGACAAAACTGGCATTGGCACATAGTTTGGATCCAGATCGGATGCATTGTAAGTTTGCATCAGATAAGGTTTCAAACTCATGTAAGCTTTAATGTATTTGTCAAATGAGGAACCAATTTGTCCATTATTAAAAAATAATATACATTATACAGCAAAACCTCTGTACTACGACCAGTTAGTTGTGTTAATTATTAGGTATTTACAACAGATGATTGCTTAACTCTTTCCTCCCTGAAACTTTAAATGGACAATTCCAGTTTCCATTTTAGTCTAGTCCATTTCTGACTTTTAAGGGTTGTTTTTGTGAATGTTTGGCATTGTGACAAACAGTGAAGACCCTGATCAGAGGGCTCCTTTCGGAGCCCTCTGATCAGGGTCTTCACTGTTTGCATAGGGCAAGTGTACTATTCACATGTACACTGTTTGAAAAGCACGCCTATATGCGGGACTAGGGTTCAAAGAGTTAAAGCAATGTGATTGTAAAACAGAAAGCTCCTTTAGGAGCTTTCTGTTATACAGTCACCTTGCTTTAAGCTGTCACCTGTCTTTCATACAATTAATTAGCCATTGTAGTGGTCGTAATCGAGGGGTTTTACTGTATGAATAACCATACTAAAATGGCATATAGTAAATCATGTAAAACCACCGACCAAGCCCAATATGTTGATACTTTAACCCTTGTCCTGCTAGTTGTGCATATTGATGCCTTTTTAAAACAATGTAGATCCAAATCAGACAGCTCTTTTAGAGGCCCTCTGATCTTGGTATTCACTGTTTGCATAGAACACGTGTACTCTTCACAGGTCAACAGTTTTAGGTTTTTGTTGACTTAACTTATCATTAGGATTCAATGGGTTGATGAAACATTTGGGTGGCTCCTGATGATAAATTTCCTGTGATTCTTTTCTGATACAGTAAAACCTCCCTATTACGACTATTAAAAAAAAAGTAAGATTTGATTGTATAAAAGACAGGTGACAGCTTAAAACAAGCGGACAGTAAAACAAAAGTAAAACTGTTTCACTGTCACCTTGCTTTAGGCAGTCACCTGTAGTAAACACGTAATAATTAACACAGTTTTGTGGTCCTAATAGAGTGGTTTTACAGTTCCTTATTGCTATATCAGTAATAGAAAATGTGCTAAATTTCGATAGATGTTGTAATGTTTTGCTTTATTTGTGAAAAAAGTATGTATGTTATGCAGTCAAACCTGTGAAGAAATGTGTAGACATTTTATGACGGGTGGCTGCTTATTACAGTGCTATATTAACCCATTACTCCATAGATACACATTTTTAAGAAGTAATACTCTCCATTAGGAGCATTTTGCTTAACTTTTATCATGCACTAAGCAGCAGTCTGTATTAACCGATTAACCCATAGCCTGTTACTCTATTTCAAAATTAGATGGCCACTAAAATCAGGTTGAAAGTAATGCAAAGGGCACCCTATAAGGCGCATTCTGTTTTACTTTCAGCCTGCTTTCAGCTAGTCTCCAGGATATAGACAATTTTTCATATTGAACATTTTCTAGACTGTATAAATTGGAATTATTTTATGATTTAAATATTTAGTTGAGGAATAATTGATTTAAGGCTGAAAAAGGCGTATTTATTGGGTAATGGGTTAAAGGCTGTTTATTGAACTTCCATTTCAGTAGCCAATTCACACTGGTTATACTGTACAAGATGAACCATTTTGTTGATTCCTGATGATAAATTTCCTGTGATGTTTATTTACTTTGTATCTAGTACCTTTTTGCTGTACAAGTGAAAGACAGTGTTCTTAATTTATACAGATATTGTAATATTTTGCTTTTTAAAAAAAGAAAGAATTAATGTTATTAAGGATACAATGATATTTCCAAACCTTTTAGCGATGTTTACGGTTGAACCTTATTAACTCAATCTCGCTTTAGTTGAACAGAACTTTATTTTGAAATTAACTATTTCAAAACCATGGACCTGTTTAAAGTATAGCCTTTACATTTACAAACAGTGTAGACCCAGATCAGAGGGCTCCTATAGAGCAGCATTTATTAAACTACCGTGAATTCCAAAGAGTCTGGTTCATGTTTTTGTAGCGAAAAAAATCCACAAGGAAACCAAATAACCCACAAGATTTCTATAGTGTTGAAAGAGTTAAAACATGGCTTTGCCTTGTTTTAACTTCGAAATAAAGGTAAAGTTTACTGAAAGTAGCTAAAAAAATTTGAAATTCAATTGAAGAGAAAAAGGGGTAATTTTTACTTAACCTATTACTCCATAAATATGCCTTTTCCCCTGTAGGTGTATTCTGCTTTACTTTTATCCTGCTTTTTATCTACTTCTGCCAGGATATAGAAACAAATCTCACGTTCCATATTCATGACTGCATAAAATGGAACAACATACATGTGTATTTTCTAAAGTTGAGGAATGATCTAAATGCGGAAAAAGTTGTCTCTATGGAGTAAAGGTTTAACCCATAACCCGTTTCTAGTATTTAATACAAATATCTACTAAAAGCAGATGGAAGTAAATCAGAATGTACCTCCTACTTTATTTTTAGCCTGCTTTAACTTTAAGCTACCATCTGCTAGATTATAGAGAATATTTCTTATGGTGCATATTCCTCATTGTATAAAGTGGAACTATGTTCTTCAAGAGAGGAATAAATTAAAAGTTGTAAAAAGGGGTATTTATGGGGTAATGGGTTTACACGGGTGTTATTGTTTTACTTATATGGTATTAAACCAACCTATATCACAAAATTTCATTGAAGTTTTTTTTCTCCACCAGATGAGATTACATATATAAACCTTTTGCACATTATGGGCAAAGTTATAAAACTACCACAAAGAGACCAATTTAATAAGATGCCACATTAAAGCATGTAGCTCTTTCGTTGCAAAATTATCATCTGCTGAAAAAATGTTGTCTACAATTTCATGCTAAATTGAAATTTTTGACATGTTGACTAAAGAAATATTTATATGAGTATCTAAAGTATGAATCCTGATCAGATGACTCTTTATGGGGTGTCTGATCCCGATCCAAATTGTTTGCAAATAAAGACAATTGTGCCATTGGAAGTGAAAGCGTTAGTGTAGATAGAACAGAGTACTGTTCTGTGTTGAGTGGGTTTGCCTCTTACCCCATTTTTACACTGAAACTTCTCTGCCTTCTTCTCCACTTCAGTACCATCAATGAACATTTATTTATGCCCATTACCTCATAAATACGCCTTTTTACACCTTTTTCATTTCCTCCACTGGAGAAAATAGACCCATTGTATAAAGTCAAGAAAATGTAAATATTATTTATATCCTAGTAGATAACAGCTTAAAACAGACTGAAAGTAAAGCAGAATGTGCCTTAAGGCACATTCTGCTTTACTTTCAACCTGCTTTAAGTGGTCACCTGTCTTCAAAACCTGAACATTTCACAAATAATGTTCATTTATAGTCTTGACTATAGGTACCAGCTTAAAGCAAGAAAAAGTAAAGCAGAAAGCTCCCTAAAGGAGATTTCTGCTTTACTCTTATCTTGCTTTTAGAAGTATCCTGCCTTATAGATTATGGATATTGATGATTTGATTTTTTGGCAATTGTGGGAAAGGATTAACTGAAGCTCTTCGCATTGTTTGAACAAATGAAAAATTGGGGAATTAATACATTATCAAAAATTATTGTTTAATTCTTGGTACAGGACGTGATTATAATCTTTGAATATGTTGTAACGTTCGTTTATGCAAATAAGGCTTCCCAAATCATTGTATGTTGAAAAGTGAGTTAATATATATAGCGCAAGAAACACCTCTTGGTGTGAGCTTAAGCTTTGCATCAACAGGGTTTGTTGTTGCTGGGTCACTTGGTTTGCACGTTACAATGTTTACCAAAGTCATATTAATGAATTGGTGAATATAAAGGTTTTGACTGTAACTACTGATGCCTTTAATTGCAAAGAATGACCAGCGAATTTGTGATGATTAGAATTAGTAAAGCTAATGATTTTGCATGTGAAGATTGTATTGTGATTGAGATTCTATCAGTACTCCAGATTTGGCATAAAGCGTCTGTTGTGAGTTGTCTTTTAAGATCAAAGGTTCCTAAACTTGCCACAGAAAATGGGATTAAACAAGCCTTTTAGCAAGCACAATAAATATTTTCTTTGTGAGCTGAGGAACCTTTGATCTTTAAAGACAACAAACATTAGATTCTTTTTCTCACATAACCAAACATAGCTAAAATGAGTGTGTTTTTGCAGTTTTTATACGCCCACCTCTAAAGGTGGTCGTATATTGGTGTGGCCCTGTCCGTCCATCCGTTCGTCCGTTCGTTCGTCCGTCAACATTTTGTTTGTCTGGAGTTTATCTGGAGAACTTTTATAGGGATATTAATGAAACTTCACACAAATGTTATATGCATCAAGATCTAAAGCTGAGTTGAGTTTGAAGTTCATTCAAATTTTAGTTACAGAGTTATCTGCCCTTGATGTACTCAAATATGCTATAAAAAGCTTGTCCGGAGTTTTCTGGGAAAACTATTGGAGGGATATTAATGAATCTTCACCCAAATATTATAAGCATCAAGATCTAAAGCTGAGTCGAGTTTCAGGTTCTTTCAAATTTTCGTTACAGAGTTATCTGCCCTTGATGTACTCAAATATGCTATAAAAAGCTTGTCCAGAGTTTTCTGGGAAAATTATTGAAAGGATATTAATGAAACTTCACAGAAATGTTATATGCATCAATATCTAAAGCTGAGTCGAGGTTGAGGTTCATTTGATTTTTGTTACAGAGTTATCTGCCCTTGGTGTACTCAAATATGCTATAAAAAGCTTGTCCAGAGTTTTCTTGGAACACTATTTGAAGGATATTAATGAAACTTCACAGAAAGGTTATATGCATCAAGATCTGAAGCTGAGTTAAGTTTGAGATTTATTTGATATTTCGTTACAGAGTTATCTGCCCTTGGTGTACTCAAATATTCTATAAAAGGCTTATTTGACAGTGTTAACACACTTAGCAACTACAGTTCTGAATGGATTTTGATTATGTTTGCCCACAGTATAATTATAGAAGTATAAGTTCATGAAAGGGTTGATTTTTATTGAAATCAGATCATTGTGTCGAGTTATCTGCCCTTGGTGTACTCAGATATGCTAGAAAAGGCTTTATTTCTGTATTGTGTATGCTCTCAGAGCTCAAAAAGTCTACAGATTAGAATAAATTTTGATAAAACTATATATTTCTTTGCCAGTGGGCGTATAATGCTCTCGTTATAATATATGTTCTAAAATGTTCTTACATGTGTTACTGCTATAAGGGGAATCTTATCCCCTTGTTCTAACCTGGAAATAAGGAGAGTTATGTGAGAATAAGTATTATGAACTGTTTCATCATGTTTTTCTTTATCCCTTTACTACATAAATACAAATGTACATGAATGTACATACATTTAATTTATTCATATACTAAAGAAAATAGTTCCAATGGATATTGTCAGAATATGCACCACCATTATTATTTTCTATCTGGTAGCAGATGGTAGCTGAAAGCAGGCTGAAAGTAAAGCAGATTATGCCTTATGGGATCCAAACACCGACCTTTACTTTCAACATTCTTTAAGCTACCATGTGCTAGGATTTAGATTTTTTTTTCTTATAGTGCATATTTGTGACTCAATAAAATTACTTTTTTTTTTTAGTGGAAGAATGAATTAAATGCGTCAAAACACATAGAAGGAGTAAAGAGTTGAATAATCTGTATGGTAGAGAGTTAAATAATCTTTATGAAACATTTGAATATTAAAAATTGTGTAATATTTCTTACACAAGATTAATTGAAAAGCGATGAACGCTATAAGGTGTTGTGCAATATGTATATCTCTGGGTGTTACTAAATGTTACAGTGGAGAAAAATGTTATTCTTTCCCAATAAACGCGTTTACGCTAAAACTATTATTTTCACTGCAAACTGTTTGCCACTAAGATAAAGATGAATTATCAGAATTGTCAAAAAGTTGTACTTTTCTACGTTTTAGTGTTTTGCGTTTGCGTACGTTTGCGTTTAAACGGGAAAGAATAACAGATTCTCCACTGTATACAGTTTAAAACTACATGAAATCTGATTTTAGAATAACAGAATTAGTCAATTATCTATAAAAGTTTTGGTACTTTGTATATACACATGAGCAGTGCCATGAGAAACCCTGCCTTGTTGCATTTCAAACAGTGTAGATCAAGGCCCGTTTTTGTCATGGCACAGCTCATATATGTTTAAATATTATAAACCTTGTTGCATATTAATATGTAGAGGAAAGGGTTAAAGGTCTCGTCCCTTCGTTGCCTTAACCCAAATTACTATTTTCAAACCGTTTGGATCCTGATCAGACACCTTGTTACTTGTTATCAGAGTTTAAAGTGTTTGACATGGGTATCAATGTTTCTTTAGTCAAAATGTCCATAATCTACATTTAACCCGTTACCCCATGAATATGCCTTTTTACACTTCAATTTTATTCATCCACTGAGGAAAATAGTTCCAATTTATAGTGTCAAGAATAAGTGCCATAGGAAATTAATAATTTCTATATTCTAGCAGATTTTTGCTTAAAGCAGGCTGAAAGTAAAGCAGAATGCACTTAAGGCGCATTCTGCCTTATTATCAACCTGCTTTAAGTAGTTATTTGTTTTCAAAACTAGAAGCAGGCTATGGGGTAATAGGTTAAGAAATGAAATCAGAAGACAATTAAGCAGATGACATCCTGGCAGTGATTGGTGAAAGGTATATGTATTACTATGGCCTCTTTGAGAGAGAAAAACAATATTTCAAATTACTTAACCCTTAGCCCGCCAAATAAATTGTCGTCTGCTATATTTCTCGTCTGCTTCAAGTTTCAAAGTGCTTCAAAGTTGCTCAAAATTGCTGAAAATGTTGTCCGAGTGTCAAACAGCTTGGATCCGGATGAGACGCCGAGTTACTCGGCGTCTCATCCGGATCCAAGCTGTTTGCATATGGAGCTATAGTCGTGACTGGCAGGCTAAGGGTTAATTGTGTAAACAATGGAGATTTTAATTAGTTTAATGAATTTACAGGAGCTCCAAGTGACTTTGTAGTAGCTGATGTCATAGCTACTTTACAACATAAGTCAAGTCTCAATAGCTCGAACTCGCTGATGTCAAAATAACACGTTTTTCTACAGATTATTTGCTATAACTGGATGTTACCTTTAGACGAACATACTCATATTTTATAGATAAAACGTGGCTAAGCCACATTTTAAATGTAAAATATGACTGTTAGAATTAAACATGTTGTGTTATAGAAGTTGAAATGTATTTTCTATCTGTGATTATCTTGTATTTTATAGCTGCCATTAATTAAGTCAAATAGTGTTACAGTTAAGTCCCTTTATTTCAACCACTCGAAAGAAAGCGAGATTTATGGTCTTTATCTTTATGACCCTGTGATACAACTAGAAACAGGCTATGGAGTAAAGGTTTAAACAGGTTGAATGCTTTCAGCTATCTTTAGACATTTACCTGTCAAGAAATAAAGTGAATACAAGCTGGGAAGTGGAAAGGGTAAACAGAGATTTCCTGTTGGAGTTTTCAAGTGATCACCTGTATCTAACCTAACTCATCCACCACATAGCCTGTTTCTAGCTTTGAAGACAGAGGGTCACTTAAGACGTCTGCTTAAAGCAGGTTAGAAGTAAAGCAGAATGCGCCTTAACCTTCTTTTAACCTGCTTTAAGTGGACATCAGTTGCGCATTCTGCTTTACTTTCAACCTGCTTTAAGCTACAGTCTGCTTGGATATAGAAAATATTTTTTATGATACATATTCATGGCTGTATCACGTGGAACTATTTTCTTCAGAGGAGGAGTAAATTAATTGCATAAAAATGAGTATCTATGGAGTAATAGGTTAAAATACCATCACTGGGTCTTAGTATGAGTGGTCATACTAGAGGGACTTGACTGTTTCTTCCCAATACCTGTAATTTCTAAGTCTATTTGTATTGTCATTTACATGCAAGGATGGTATTAACAGGGCTCCATATAAGAGGTAGTAAACTGAACAAATCCAACATTTTCCCACTCAATTCAGCATCAAAGCCTATGGTGTTACTACTAATTAGAAATGTCTCTTCGAGACGATTCTAATAAGTAGTGACACCATAGGGTTTAAAGCAGAAATAAGAGATCTTAGATTTTGAAATAGTCGCCTTATCTTGAGCTCTGTATTAATTTTTTTAGCTCACCTGGCACGAAGTGCCAAGGTGAGCTATTAGGATCGCTGGATGTCCGTCGTCTGTCGTCCGTCGTCCTTTCACCATTGCTCGTTAACACTCTAGCGGCCACAAATTTCATTGGATCTTCATGAAAGTTGATGACAATGTTTGTCTTGATAAAATCTAGGTCAAGTTCAAATGTGGGTCATGTGCGGTCAAAAACTAGGTCACTAGGTCAAATCATAGAATAACCTTGTTAACACTCTAGCGGCCACAAATTTCATTGTATCTTCATGAAAGTTGATGACAATGTTTGTCTTGATAAAATCTAGGTCAAGTTCGAATGTGGGTCATGTGCGGTCAAAAACTAGGTCACTAGGTCAAATCATAGAAAAACCTTCTTATCACTCTAGAGGCTACACATTTCAATAGGTTTTCATGAAACTTAGTCAAAATGTTTGTTTTGATGAAATCTAGGTCAAGTTCGAATGTGGGTCATGTCCGGTCAAAAACTAAGTCACTAGGTCAAATCATAGAAAAACCTTGTTAACACTCTAGCGGCCACAAATTTTATTGTATCTTCATGAAAGTTGGTGACAATGTTTGTTTTGATGAAATCTAGGTCAAGCTCGAATGTGGGTCATGTCCGGTCAAAAACTAGGTCACTAGGTCAAATCATAGAAAAACTTTGTTAACACTTTAGAGGCTACACATTTCAATAGGTTTTCATGAAACTTTATTAAAATGTTTGTCTTGATAAGATGTAGGTCAAGTTCGAATGTGGGTCATGTCTGGTCAAAAACTAGGTCACTAGGTCAAATCATAGAAAAACCTTCTTAACTCTCTAGAAGCTACACATTTCATTAGATCTTCATGAGACTTTATCAAAATGTTTGTCTTGATAAAATCTAGATCAAGTTTGAATGTGGGTCATGTCCGGTCAAAAACTAGGTCACTAGGTCAAATCATAGAAAAACCTCATTAACACTCTAGAGGCTACAAATCTCGATGGATCTTGATGAAACTTAGTCAGAATGTTTGCCTAATTGATATCTAGGTCAAGTTTGAATGTGGGTCATGTCCGGTCAAAAACTAGGTCACTAGGTCAAATCATAGAAAATCCTTGTGAACACTCTAGAGGCTACAAATCTCATTGTATCTTGATGAAACTTGGTCAGAATGTTTGTCTCATTGATATCTAGGTCAAGTTTGAATATGGGTCATGTCCGGTTAAAAACTAGGTCACTAGGTCAAATCATTGGAAAATCTTGTTTACACTCTAGAGGTTGATTGTGGGTATACATGTCCAGTCATAATCTAGGTCACTATAGGTTAAGTTTGCCATGGTGTACCAGGTGAGCGATTTAGGGCCATAGTGGCCCTTGTTTATAGATGCTTTAGTCATCCTTTATTTTGTATTGTGGGAATTCTTGGTTTGCAGTATCTCAGTTAGGGTATTGTAAATATTATAATCCTTCGCCTGCTTAGTGTGATTAGACTGTTTATTCACAGATAGAGTGGATTTAGATCAGATGCTAGGTCACTTTACGCAATAAATATGTTTAAACTACTTTACACATGATTAACCCTTTACCCAATAACCCGTATATAACATTAAATACAGGTGAACACTTAAAGCAGGTTGAAAGTAAAGCAGAATGTGCCTTAAGGCACATTCTGCTTTACTTTCAGCCTGCTTTAAACAACCATCTGCTAGGCTACATAAAAATATTTGTTATGGTAATTGTTCATGAGGGTATAAACTGGAACTATTTTCTTCAGCAGAGGAATAAATTAGATGCGCTAAAAGTCGTTTCTATGGGGTAAAGGGTTAAAGTCAAAATTGGTTGATACTTAGTTTAAAGTGTACAGTGCTCCCTCTCTACAGCAACACCCAGTGGGAGACAAATATTGTGTGTGTTGTTCAGAGGGGGTTGTTATAGGGAGGGGCATTGGCTTAAGTTGTTCAAAATTGATTAGACTTTATTGGAAACTGCATCTTGTTTCAGGAGTGAATCAGTTAAATAATATATTAGTAATTAATATATATTGTCAGTATTTGTATAGACTAACACTTTATGTCCCAGTATGTATTTTCTAGGTCTGAAATGCTGTATAAAGTATAATGCAGGACAAAAGTAAGCAGAAAGCTCATTTTGGAGTTTTTTGCTTTACTTTTGCCTTGAACTGAACAGTGAACTGTATTTAAAGATGGCAATTCTTCTGTTTTAATGCTCCCCTAATATATGCCCCCATGTCTTTCCAAAAATAACCCCCAACTACTGAATTTAACTGAAAACTTTTGAACTCTAACCATTGCCTCCATAGAAACGCCTTTAAAGCATTTAATTTATTCCTCTGCTGAAGAAAACAGTTCCAGTTTTTACAGTCATGAAAATGTACTAAATGTATCAGAAATATTTTCTTAATTCTAGTACATTTGTAGGTGATAGCTTAAAGCAGGTTGAAAGTAAAGGCACATTCTGCTTTACTTTCAACCTGCTTTAGGTGGTCACCTGTACTCAAAACTATAAACAGGCTATGGGGTAGTGGGTTAAACACTGATACTGATATAATTTTGCCAGAGGGCATTTAAACCGGTGTATGTACTGGGACTTGTACAAGTGTAGTATTAAAGTGTTTGTACATATATATTTGGACACATTGTTTAATTTATATAAAGTGCATGTTTAGTTGGCTTATTTAAACCCTAAATGTGTTGGATATTATTACAAGATTCCTTATAATATGTAAAATTTGCAAATAAATTGTATGCCTTTCATTTTCAAATTTTTGAATGAATGCAAGATTAGAACTACGTTTGTTTTTATTCCTTTAACCCATTAAACTCTAAGTAATAAGTATTTTGGTCCTTAAGAAACAGTGCGCATGTGAAAAGTACACTTGTCATTTGCAATATATTATAGAATAAAAACAACACCCTAAATACATTAAAACCTCTCTATTAAAGCCACTGAATTGTGTTAGTTACATTTATTAGGTGTCAAAGTCAGGTGGCTGCTTAAAGTAAGGTGAAAATAAAACAAAAAGCTGACCTGTTTTTCATGCAACTAATTAACCTTCTTTTAAGGTGTCATTATAGAGAGATTTTACTTTCTCACATAACTACCCCTGTTTTCTATAGGAACAACGATGACGAATATCCTTATCTCCAACTTGTGTAAGATCACTTTGATGACGTCACTATAACGTCAATATTTATAACGGTGTTTTGATGTCACTGGGGTGTTCCAAAAAAAATACATATTGCTTAAAAAATAGCTTAAATCGTTGATAATGTGAGAAAAAGAATGTCACTCGTCGATGTTTAAGACAAGTTGATCTCAAACTCGTCTAGAATAGAAAAGTTATTAAGCTCGCCAAGGCTCGCTTAATAACATTTCAATTCTAGACTCATTTGAGATCAGCTTGTCTTAAACATCGACTCATGACAGATCCTATATGTAGTCAAAAATTAACTAGACTAATGGGAATTGTCAATTTTCTGAACTACAGTAAAAATTCTCTATTACGACCCCTAAAAAGAAGGCTAAATAATTGTATAAAAGTCAGGTGACAGCTTAAAACAAGGTGACAGTAAAACAGAAAGCTCCTTTAGGAGCTTTCTCTTTAACTGTCACCTTGCTTTAAGCAGTCACCTAAGCTTTAAGCACCTTTCTAAAACACCCAATAATTAACAAAATTGTGTGGTCGTAAAAGAGAGGTTTTACTGTATCACTAAATGTGATTCATACTCCCACTACTACAGCACCCTGTCACTTGCTCCAGACAAGGGTTTTCAGTAATCAAGGTCAAAGTGACCTAAAGGTGAATGGATACTGCAATCCCAAGATGTATCCACACTTTAGGTTTGGTAATCTTGGGTGATATAGTAAAAGAGATATGCTCTCGACAAAGGTTTTCTAAAATCAAGGTCAAGGTGACCTGAAAATGATTTGCAACACTTTGCAGTCCCAAGATATATTCACAGACCATGTTTGAAAACCTCGATGATATAGTAACAGAGATATGCTCATGGAAAAATGTTCAATAATCAAGGTCAGAGGTCAAGGTCAAATTGACTAACTGCCTTCCTAATAAATGATTCGTACCGAGAAATTTGTCTGGGGCCCGTTTTACTAAACTACTTACGCAAACTTTTTGCGTAAGTCAACATTTTAGATTTTAATTTATATTTTTTATTATCACTTGCTTCAAACAGCAAATAGCCAGATCAGAGGACGCGCTTTTAGCGCGTCCTCTGATCTGGCTATTTGCTGTTTGCAAACGTTTATGATCGAAAAATAAGAGTTAAACGATTTTGACTTACGCAAAAAGCTTGCGTAAGTTGTTTAGTAAAACGGACCCCTGGTCCTCAAAGACTTCCGTTTTTCAGAAGTTCGGGTTAGGTTTAGTCGGTATCTCTGTGGGTAGCCTACATCGATGCACATACGAGCCGTTCCATGACAAAACCTGTCTTATTGCATTGCAGCATTGTACAGACCAAGGACCGTTGAAATCGCAGGCTCTGTATCTGAGTTTGGTCTACACTGCCAAATACCCGTATATAATACAGCTACATAAAATGCATCTGGGTGTCAAACAGTGTATATTCAGGGTGGCTAGATCGCTGAAAATTTATATGTACGCATTGAAAACTAGCTTGAATGATATAGATTATTTCTGTTGATCAATGTCATCTTGATGAATGTATTGAATGTGTTACCTCATGGACTTGTTAGTCTAAAGGTGGAAATAAAATCTTTCTTTCTTTCTTATCAAGACCAGCCGCTGCGTCTTTGACACGGCGTCTGGCCTTTATCTACACTGTTTGAATGCAATAGGGCAGATTTGTCATGGCACGGCTCATATACAATTACATGTACCATTGAAATAGCAATTGACCTATCGACAAGTTCCACTCAGTCTCATGTTATCCAATCAAACAGGATTAAAAACTATTCGACAAGCACATTCACCTGTTTGAAACTTAACGCCACTCAAAAGAAGAGCAGCCGTCCGATCTGCATTACAATTTTATACCTGCACTAACCCCTTCACTGCCACGACGTCAACATGTTAGAATTGTATGCTTTTATTTTTCAATCTTAAATTGAATATTGATAAGACGCCGCGTAACGCGGCGTCTGATCAGGCTCCAAACTGTTTGCATATAATTAGTGCACTTAGGGTAGGACAGCGAAGGAGCTACAGTGCTACAGTGGAGAATCTGTTATTCTTTCCCGTTTAAACGCAAACGTACGCAAACGCAAAACACTAAAACGTAGAAAAGTACAACTTTTTGACAATTCTGATAATTCATCTTTATCTTGGTGGCAAACAGTTTGGAGCCTGATCAGACGCCGGGTTACCCGGCGTCTGATCTGGCTCCAAACTGTTTGCAGTGAAAAAAATAGTTTTAGTGTAAACGCGTTTATTGGGAAAGAATAACGTTTTCTCCACTGTACCTCGCTACAACGGCCATACGAACAACGATTCCCTCCCTACAACGACCCTTTTCACTATTCCCCCAAATAAGACGATTATGTCTAACGCTTTTGCTGATGCAATATCGTCTGCTTAAACTTGTCGTCTGATGTTACTTTGCCGTAGTTCTGGGACTTGATTGTCAAAGGGAATTGTTTCTGGTTATTAGACCGATATTTTTCCCTCTGCCAAGAACTAAAAGGAAGGCAGGTCGGTGGTTTTGATCCCATGCGCTGCTGGTCAACGGATGGGATTAGCCGAAACCATCTTACTGAAATCATCATCATTTCATCTCACCACCTTCATCAATCATCGGCGCTATATGACCTACTTTCTGTCACAGTGCCGTAAAACCCAACTCATCATCATGATCATCAAAGTCACATAGTGGACAGTTTAAAACATTATGACGAGTGGCAAACAGCCTGAATCCAGATCAGACGCCGCGTTACATGGCGTCTGATCTAGTTCAAGCTGTTTGCAAATGTAAGACAAGTCTTAAGTTTCTATCCCTAAAACAACTTTCTCTGAACAACACACATGTAATCTGTATCTCACATTGGGTGTCGTTGCACACTAGGCACATCTTGAAAATGTTTCCATGCTTCTTCACTTAATGGTCGCTCAACCCTTTCACTACCAAATTGTTCGTGAGTTTGAATTAAAACAGAAAAGGTTTGTGGAGACTTATGCTTGTAAATTGTTAGTATATAGAATAGAGAATGACAGAAAGAGGTGCAGTACACAAGAACTGTAACTCTGTCATCTCCCAATATTGAATTATCTCCCCTCTTTTCATAAAAAAAATCTATTTTGTCTGAATTTTTTGTCCGGAGCGTATCTCTGGACTGTTACACCCTAAGTTGATTAAACGTGTTACAGTGATTGAGGATGACATGAGGAAGTGCAGTACACAAGAACCATAACTCTCTCATCTCCCAATTTTGATTTATCTCCCTTTTTCTCATAAAATAAATCAATTTTGTCCGGAGCATATCTCTGGACTGTTACACTGTAAGTTAATGAAACTTGTTAGAGTGATAGAGGATGGCATAAGGAAGTGCATTGCACAAGAACATTAACTCTGTCCTCCCAATATTGAATTATCTCCCTTTTTCTAAAATCTTTTTAAAAAATTGTCCGGAGCATATCTCTTGACTGTTACAATGTAAATTAATGAAACTTGATACAGTGATACATGATGACATAAGGAGGTGCAGTACACAAAAATATTAAATTATCTCTCTTTTTCTATTTAAAAAAAAATCAAATTTTGTCAGGATCATATCTCCTGAGCATTGCATTGTAAGTTGATGAAACTTGATACAGTAATACGGGATGAAACAGGGAGTGCTGTACTCAATAACCATAACTCTGTCATCTCCCAATATTGAATTATCTCCCTTTCTTGTAAAATTTTTTTCTGAAGCCCTATAACTTGATGAAACTTGATTATGTGTTAGAGTATGACAAAAAAAATTGAAGTACACAAGAATTATAACTCTGTTATCTCCAAATATTGAATTGTCGACCTTTTTGTATAGAATTTTTATATTTTGTCTGAAGCATATCTCCTGAACGTTACATCATAAGTTGATGAAACTTGATACTGTGTTCACATACTAAACATGCTATACCTTGGGTTTTTTTCATTGTGGGGAGCATCCATCTTTGGGAACGATATTCTTGTTTATTCTGTCTTTCTCAAATTTGCTCAGATTGTACATGACCATAATTTCTTAGAGGTGTTTTCTTAATATTGAAACTGGACCAACAGGTCAAGGGTAATCTGCCCTTGATATGTTGAAAATGCCACATGTTACAGCATTTACACTTTAACAAGTACAGTTTTGAATGGATTTTGATCACACATGCACACAAAGTAGTTTTAAATAGTAATAGTGGCCATTGTTTTATCAGTTGTTTTCTACATTTCAGATCACAGAGAAGATTTACTCTAGAAGTTAAAGAAGGACCACAGTACCATCCAAATTTACAGAATTTGGGTAAAGAAGTTCATTAGATTATGTATTGTATAAAATCCTGTTTTAAGTAAGTCATTTTGTAGCAATACATTTGCTGATTCACCCAAACTAATCAATTGATGTACAAGATTCAAAGGGAGTATTTCAAAAACTAAAATCTTTATTTCTGCTTCAAACCCTATGGTGTCACCACTCATTAGAGTTGTCTCAAAGATATGATTCTAATGAGTTGTGACATCATAGGGTTTGATGATAAAATGAGTGAGACACTGTTGGATATGCTCAGTTTACTCCCTGGATGTATATTTCATAAATGTTTTTTATTATGTTTGATTAGTATAAATATGATAATTGATTTTTTTCAGAGGATGTTTCATATGAATCAATTCCTGATGGGCTTGTTATAGGGAGTGAGCATTGTAAAGAAGGACCCCACACCAAAACTTTCTTTGATTTGGAGACTACTGGACTAGGTATTTGCAAAATAACTCATTTTAAAAGTACAATGAAGTCTCCACTTTATTGTCTAAATATGCCCACAGTTTTGTATTCATTTGCAGGATGATAATTGAGCTCAGTACAACTTGTGTCTTGTCCAACAAAGGTCAAGGTCAGTTTGAGGTCAAATAGTGTTAATTTAACATGTACATTACTCTGAATCAACATGTAAAAGAGACTTCATATTTGGCATGTGTACTTAACCCAAGAAACTCTTAAGCTCATTACAAGTTGGGTCATGTCAGAAAAAGGTTCAGGGTCTTTTAGCCTCACAGTAGACAGAGGGATGAATAGTCAAGACGAAAGCAACAATATCACACTGTTCCATCTTAATCTATAAGCACAACATAACAGATAAGCACTGGCACCCACACTGTGTTTCTTTGGTTTTTGTGTCACCTGCTGTAGGCAGAGGCGACACTTAGGGATCACTCTTCCGGCGTCTGTCCGTCCGTTTGTCCGCCTGCCTGTCTGTCCGTCACACTTTTTGTGTCCAGCCTCATATATAAGGTTCTACTCAATCTTTTAAGATGCAACTTTAATTATGGAAAGAGCTTGACATGTGAACGCGTATTACACAATGGTCATAATTCTTGTATAAATATTGTGAAAGTTATTCCCCTTTTCAACATTTTTGTTTCATGCAGATTTCTTCTGTTTTACTGAAATTTTTTAAATGAAATTTCTTTTATGGAAAGTGATTGATGAGTGAAATTGTCTAAGGTTGATTACTATTGCAGCAATACTGTGAAGGTTATTCCCCTATTCCATATTTTCTATTTTCAGCAAATAACTTCTGTTCAACTCATCCTTTCCAGATAAAATTTCATTTACTTAAATAATTTGCTGAGTGAAAGTGTCTTGCATCAATACCATGAGATTTATTCTCCTCTTCTATACTTTCTTTTGCAGTAGTTTATTTCTGGTATAACGATGTTTGTCATTTTAACTTAAACTCTTGTTAGACTGATGGTTGCTGGCAGGTGACACAAGTGTTCCGAGGAACCAAACTATTTTATTAACTTTCAATATATTGTAATCTGTCTATTACAACCATTTACACAAAAGAAGGCTATTTGATTACATATGAAAGACAGTTGACAGCTCAAGGCAAGGTGAAAGCAACATAAAATAAAGCTTAAAATAACCTTCTGTTTTACTTTCATCTTGCTTTAAGCAACAATCTGTCTAAAAGACATAACATTAACACATGTCAGTGGCTGTATTATAGTGGTTTTACTGTACAAACAAATTGACTTCAACTTTTTTCATATATAAAATTTCAGGAAGAAAATCACACATCATCCAGATAGCTGCTGTATCGGAAAAGGAACAATTCAATGTATATGTAAAACCCAAGATGAAGATATCCAGCAAAGCATCTGAAATCACAGGACTAAAAACTGTAAATGGAGAATTGTTATGAAATGGACAACTTGTCAACTCATATTCAATTAATGATGCTTTAAAAATGTTTTGCACTTTTTTAAAGAAGACCAATAATAATATACTATTTGCACATAATTGTAAAAGTTTTGATAGCCAAATTCTTACCAATGCTTTAATAAGTTGCAATCTTTTTGACACTTTCTCCTCCTCTGTGAATGGGTTTGTTGACACTTTACATGTAATCAAAAAAGTATATCCTGGATTGGATTCCTATAAGCAGATTTCACTAGCCAGACACTTTTTAAATTCTGATTATGATGCACACAATGCCTTGTCAGATGTCTGTACATTGAAATCAATTTTTGAAACAGCCAAAATAGAGACTGCAAATTATATGTCAGCATCATATACTACTAATTATTGTTTACAAAAAAACAAATTCAGTTGCAATGTTGATAAGCATTTTACTTCATTGGAACCTCTTGTTAGAAAAAAAGTTTTAACTGCAGCAACTGCAACAAAAATTGCTGGCAGTGATTTATGTTTTCAACATTTACTTCTTGCATATCAGAGAGATGGTTTCAATGGGGTAAAAAGTGTTTTGTCTGAGAAAATTGATAATTCTGTAAGAGTAACAAGATCAGCTAAAATAATTCAGTCTATTGTTGAATATATCTCGAAGAATGTGTAATGTACATAGAGTTTGTTAAGTAAACCTCTCTATTATGACCACTAAAGTATGTCACTCATGTATTTCATAAAGATGACTGCTTAAAGCAAGGTGACAGTAAAACAGAAAGATCCTGTTTTCATACCTATCAACTCTCTATCACCATTTACTTATAGAAGCGCCTTTTAGCGCATTCTTTTAATCCTCCAGGGACGAAAATAATTCCAAGATATACAGTCATGAATATGTATCTAAAGGAATATTTACTAAATTCTAGCAGGAAACAGGCTATTGGGTAAAGGTAAAGGGATTAGCTGCCACCTTTCTTTTATACAATCAATTAGCCTTCACCTTAGTGGTCATAATAGAGAGCTGTTACTGTACGTTGTTTTTTTATGTGTATTTATACTGTATAGGTTACGGACTGTTTTGAATGATAAAGTATATTGATTGAGTTTGAATGATATATAAAAAAGCCTGGTGATCTTTAGAGACAAGTGACAGTCGAATGCAGAACCACAGTAATGCAGAAAAGTCCTATTGACAATTTCTTCATTTCTGTTGATTTGCACAATGCTGCTTCCTGCCATATTGACAAGAAACATAATCTTTTTAGTGGTCACATACAAAATAAAGAATTCTGTAATGAATGCAAGTGTATGTAACAAATGATGAAGTTCACCTGAAAAATAATGATGGATTGGTTTGAAATGTAATAACTGTTGATTGTATGTCTCCAAAGAAATTCATCATGATAGCTTCAATTTGTAACTGCAATTGTGCTTATTTGTAATGATTTTATGTTTGTATCTAGTGGTGAGAATAAGAGCTGGATCCGTGTGGCAGTGGTTAACAGTTTCTATGTGTGTTTTCTGAAATATGAGTACAGTAAACACTCACTATTATTTCCACTTCTTGATTATAACTTTACAAGGATTAAAGAATGTGGCTGCTTTATACAAGGTGATAGAAGGTAGAAAGTTCATGTAAGTGTACTTTTTTAATTTCATCTTGCTACAAGCTATTACATGCCTTCAATTCCATGAAGTTTCTTCTCGTCAATGGTTGTATTAGAGAGTTTTTACTGTTCAATGTGGTTTATATATATTTGTTTACCTGAATAAGTCCAGATAAGGCAGCCGTTTCTTATACTAAACTCATTGTATATCCTATAAACGATTAGATTATAATTTATGACTCATCATAATTGTCATAAAAAACAATTCCGATGAGTTGTCACAACATAGTGTTTGGTTGAGAAATAAGAAAATGTTAATGCCTGGAGGTGAGTAGAAGAGCTGGATCCATGTTTGACAGTGATAAACAGTTTCAATGTGTTTTTATGTCACCTACTGATGATTGATGATTCTTAGTGATTCTCTTTTTCTTTCTTTTTAGATGAAATAATTTCATTTATGGAAGGAGTTTGATGAGTGGAAGTGTCTTGCATATGGTTAATAACTCTTGCACCAATACCATGAAAGCTATTCCTCTGTCCTACTTTTTCCTTTTCTGACGTACAACTTCTATACTGAAGCTTTTCATTGGCTATAACTCTTGATCAACTGTTGCTTGCTCTTCTGATGATCACCCTTCTAGTTTTGGTAACATGCTTACAGAAAATTGCCACTACTATGTCAGGCCAATTTGCTCAGTTTATAGGGGTTGGGGTAGGTGACTGTTTCAGCACTTTACCACTAAAACCCATTATCCCATAAGTATGCCTTTTAAATTTATTGTAGTTCCACTTTATACAGACATGAATATGCACCATAAGAAATATCTTACAGATGGTGACTTTCAATAACAGTAATATGCTATGGGATAATGAGTTTAGCAGATTTACAGAAATACTGATGCTGTTACCTGTCTTCTGTCTTTAATACCATCATGTTTATTTATTTCTGCTGGTTGTTGCTGTGGAATTTTACTGTACATGTTTTTGAGTATAATGTGTTCCTTGTAAAAGTATTATTATTATCAGTTTTATCTTACAGAAGTTCAGATAAGGTAAATGTTTCACATGATGAAGTCCTCATGTCTTCACCAAACTATTTGAATGATACTACAGTGAAACCCCTCTAAACCGGACATGTGTGGGGACAAAAAAAATTCCAGTTTAGAGGGGTTTCTGGTTTAGAGAGGTTTTTAACCCATAGCTTGTTTCAAGTATGGAAGATAGCTGAACACTAAAAGCAGATTAAAAGTCAAGCAGAATGCGCATTGAGGCGCATTCTGCTTTACTTTCAACCTGCTTTTAGCTATCTGCTAGTATGTCTTAACCATTTTCTTCAGTGTAAGATTAAAAAAAAAAAACTTATTCATGGATATTGGTGTAATTGGTAAAAATAAAGAAAGGTTGGAAACGGGATCAACGATTTAATCCTGTTTAAGAGAGAATTCCGGTATTTAGAGGTTCCGGTTTAGAGGGGTTTCACTGTATTTATCAACATTATCACAACATAGGGTTTGGTGGAGAAAAATGTTCTTACTCTGATTTGGAACCTTTATACTAGTATGCTAAAATATTATTTATATTTTATTGTGAATGCAAGATGAATAAAAGAGTAGATACAAAAAAGAATTATGTTCTGCTATGCTCCTTATATCAAAACTGATAAAAGTTGTCCATTATAAGCTTAAAAGATGGGTGATCATGAATTTTCTGCTTCGCTTTTCTACATCAGTACTTTATCATGAGAGACACCAACAATTATGAAGAAAAGTAAATGTTTTTCAACAATCTAGTTGGGAATTTTCAGTTTACTCCATTCCCCATTATAAAAAAAGTGGTGGGGTAAAAAAATTTGAAAAAATTATTTTTTCAAAATTTAAGAATTCAATCTTTATGGATTTTTTTTTTTATTAAAAATTATAATTAGTTCAATAGATCAAATAAAAATTTACAGAAAAAAAAGAAGTTAATATTATAAAAATACACTAAAAAAGTGAAAAATAGAGAAAAAATGGATTTTTTTAATAAAAAGTTCCATATTTTTTTTATTAACTCCGGGACCCCATGTTTTTATTTGCTATTTCACTAAAACTATATGTTTGGAAGAATAAAAAAAAAAAATAAAAAAAAAAAAATTGGTTTTCTTTAATTAAATTGGCAATTTTTTCGGGGCTTTTTCTCCCATTATAAAATAAGTGGGTGGGGTAATTTTTATTCTTATCCATTCAAATCGCACATATTTTTTTTATTTTTTTTAGAAAACATGATTTTCAGGGTTTATTCTTACTTTGGTAATACAAATTACAACCTTTTGTGTACAAATACTGAGTATACATAAAGCTTGAAAAAACGTAGTACAAAAAAATAGGTGTTTTTGAAAAGCTTCAATTTTAGGGGGGTAGTCGTGAAATATTTTAAATTGTGAAAAAAAAAGGTCCGGGACCCCCATTTTTTTTTCCAGTTTTGTCATAGAAACTAATTTTACTATCAGTATGCAAAGTTTGAAGAATTTGGTAAATACTTTACCAAGGTGCACCTACCCCCTTAAAACACATCGATACGAGCGTCAAGCAGCTTTGATTATGGCGCGGCGTCTGATCAGGATCCAATCTGTTATGCAAACGCGCTTTTATGTGTTATTGTGAGTGAAAGGGTTAACCCTTATCCTGCGGAGATGTCGTCTGCTTCGAAATTGTCGTCTGCAAAGTTTGTTAAATGTAAATATATACCTTGTTTAAGTAAAGAAACCTAAAGACGAGTGTCAAACAGTTTAGATCCAGATCAGACGCCGCGTTACGCGGCGTCTGCTCTGGATCTAAACTGTTTGCAAAAATCAATAAAGTCGCGACCAGCAGGCAAAGGGTTAAAACATATCGATACGAGCGTCAAACAGCTTGGATTATAATCAGACGTGACGCGGCGTCTGATCAGGATCCAATCTGTTATGCAAAAGCGCTTTTACGTGTTATTGTGATGAAAGTGTTAATACATGTTTTGCTATAAAGATAAAATTGCCGACAGAGGCGGAACTGTACCGGTTTTGGCTTTAGTTCAATTGAATACATGTATTGGAAAACCACATTCTGTCCTACTTTGTATTTGAACCTGACTAGTACATCTCGTAATTGCGGTATTTATTTACCGTTTGAACGAAACGCAAATGCTATCAATTCAGAACTACATGTAGCTTTTTACTGTTTCTACTAAAAATGTGGATTTATTATAATCTATCATTGTTTCTCTGCGTCGGCGTCCGATCTGGTTCTAGACTGTTTACATTGGACGAAGATATGTTCTACAAGAATACCGTGTTTCCCACTGGAAATTCCAAAGAAAAAAAACCATACAGTCGAACTTCGATATCTCGAAATCGCTTAACTTGAAATATCCGATATTTCGAAACACAAATTTGCCTTATTTCAAGCTCGGTTTAGGTGAACATACCCGTATTTCAAAGTTAAAACGCAGCAGAGCCGCGTGTAACTTTGAAACACGAGTATGTTCACCTAAACCGAGTGCGAGCTATCGAAGTTCGACTGTACTTCAAAATAAAGCAATTATATTGAACAGAGAAGTGGAAAGTTCGGTTCTTTAGAGAATACATGTATTCTAATGCGACCTTGTGCAAAGTCTGTTATCGAACATGTTGCATATAACCACAGTGTAACTTATAATACGTTATTCTATCCCAATAAACGCGTTTATGCTAAAAAAAACTATTATTTCCATAGCAAACAATTTGGAGCCAGATCAGACGCCGGGTAACCCGGCGTCTGATCAGGCGCCAAATTGTTTGCCGCTCCAATTAAATTAAGTGACCAAAATTTTCAAAACGTTGTCATTTTCCCCGTTTTACTGCAACGCGTTTTCGCTTCGTTTTCGTTTAAACGGGAAAGAATTGCATATTTTCCACTAACCATTTACCCGATATCCTGTTTCCAGTTTTGACGACAGATGGCCATTTAAATCAGCTTGAAAGTACAGCAGAATGCTCCTTAAGGCTCATTCTGCTTTTCTTTCAACCTGCTTTAAGCTATATCTAGTAAGAAATAGGACATATTGTATTTCTTATGCTGTACACTCATTACTGTATAAAACGGAACAGTATTCTATTTTTCTTCAGTGGAGGAAATAATAAAATGGACCAAAAGGCGTACCTATATGGAGTAAAGGATTAAACGGTCACTTTGCAACAATATGTATTATCAGAATTCAAGTGTCAGCTCTATACAGGTATTGTGTGATCAAATAAGACATTAACGAGTTATCTAGTTCAGTTGTGTTTTGTACTGCACATAACCCATTTAACGCATAGCCATGACCGAGATATCGAAGCTGTCTTTAAATCTATATAATGCTATGAAATTGTCGTCTGCAAGAAGTCTCAGTGTTGCTTAATGTGCAAATTACTTTAGAAAATATCACTATAGAGTAAAACAGTTTTGATCCAAATGAGACGCAGTGTTACCGGACTTCTCATCTGTTTGTTTTTTTAAACATTCACCCTTACACTTTTAATGGATAATTCTCTTCTCAAAGTAGGTCTAGTCTATTAAAACTATTTTGGTATGTTATTTTACAGCTTAATGCAAAATTACAAACAGTGAAGACCCTGTTCAGATGGTCCCTTTTGGAGCCCTCTGATATGGGTCATCGCTGTTTGCATATGGCAAGTTTACTCTTCCGCCATTTACATTTTTCGTAAGTGACGAGCATACTCGTCGCCAGGGTTCAATGGGTCAAAATCTATAGTCTATATCAGTTGAGTTACGACATAGAATTGAGTTTTTGTATGATTGAAACTTATTTATTTCTCTTAAGTCTATATTTACTTTAAATGTTTCGCCTGCTACAAATCGTCTTGTTCACAGTTGTCGTCTGCAACTTTTTTTATTTTCAAAATCAGTTTAACTCAATCACCCCTGAAACTTTTGATGGACAATTCCAATTTCAAAATAAGTATAGTCAAGTTTTGACTATTTAGGGTTGATTTCAATAATATATTTCAAAATGACAAACTGTGTAGATCCATAAGGAGCCCTCTCATCAGATTCTACACTGTTTGCATCACAGGGATCCGACTCGATTGATTTTGAGGGAACAAATTGTCAGAAGGTATATATAGAGACAACTTGTCTCTATATACTTTCTGACAATTTTTTCCCTCACAAATCAATCGTGTCGGATCCCTGTGGTTTGTATGGGACAAGTGTAATACTCACACGTACACTGTTTGTAAATGACGAGAGTACTCGTCGCTAGGACTGAATGTATTAATGACACTTTATGATTGTGAGAGCCAACCAGTCTGGATCCTGATCAACTGAGTCTTGTCGTCTAACCTGGAACTAAACTCTTCGCATTTAGTATAGCCGTGATTTACAGCGAAACCTCATGTAAATAGGTTTTCAGTTTGTTTTCAATGGCGACTTTCTATAATGACGTGCAACACTGTTGACGTTTTCCTTGGCGTAAGGTATATTTAAATGTTGTAAGCAGCGACCATATCGTATGAAACTTAAAACCTGTAAAATTTAAGTTAATCGTCTATAGGGTTGGTTGAATCGGGTTCTCTGACAGGTTCGTATAAAAATAGCGGAATCGGAAAAACCGTAGTGTAGAATCTCTAAATATATACAATCTGTCATGCATTATTGTCTTGCTGAATGTACAATCAAACTTATATAATATTACCCTGTTGCTTTCGATTAATGACGCTTAAAAGCGCGTTTGCAAACAGTTTGGATCCTGATCAGACGCCGCGTAACGCGGCATCTGATCAGGATCCAAACTGTTTGACACTCGTTTTGAAATTTCTTCAGTCATACTGCCTTACTTGTAACTTTTAAACGGGACTGCAGAGAATAAACTTGAAGCAGACGACAATGAAACGGTGAAGGGGTAAAAAATCTCCCGAATAATTTGATCGTGAAAGGGTTAAGCAATCGCTCTTTGAAGTGACACACCAATCTCATAAGGCAGTTGACTGCTCAATACAGGATAAAATAGTATAGGAAGGAGCTTTCTGCATTATGTTTATCCTACAATAAGCAATCACCCGTTTTAACTCATTCACCGCTAAGACCCCGAATGGAAAATTCAAGTTTCCAATAAAGTTTAGTCCATTTGTTTTTCTATATATATACAAAGTGTTTTTTAAAATGATTTTGAAAAAATGACAAACAGTGCAGATCCTGATCAGATGGCTCCTTTAGGAGCTTTCTGATCTGGATCTACACTGTTTGCATAGGACAAATGTGTACCCTTCACATGAACCCTGTTTGTAACCGAACGAGTATACTCGTCGCTAGGGTTGCATTTTAAAGATTGCTTTTGCATATTTTACTGAGCTGTCGCTTACTATAAGATTGACTGTATTTAGCACATGTGATAATGACGCTCACTGCTCATAACTATTTATATAGCGGCCCCAGTAGAAGTTCATTGTGCCAGATTGCAAAAGTTAAATCGATCACGAGAGGGCCAAAGTGACCCACACCGCTCACCTGAGTCAAACTCTGACAAAGAGGTGTTGTTTTCAAATTTTTATCTTTCCTGCCCTTAGTAGTCATCTGTCTAAATCATTTAGTTTAATCAAATATATCGGAGTTCAATACCCTCTAGGACGAGGGTATCATACTCTGTTCTTGGGTCATATATTTTACCCCGGTTCACACTGGTGTCCAGTGCTGTAAGTACATGTACAGTGGAGAATCTGTTATTCTTTCCCGTTTAAACGCAAACGTACGCAAACGTAGAAAAATACAACTTTTTGACAATTCTGATAATTCATCTTTACCTTGGTGGCAAACAGTTTGGAGCCTGATCAGACGCCGGGTTACCCGGCGTCTGATCTGGCTCCAAACTGTTTGCACTGCAAATAATAGTTTTAGCGTAAACGCGTTTATTGGGAAAGAATAACGTTTTCTCCACTGTAGGATGACTGCAACACATATTTCTGTTTTACTTACTCCCAGCTTTAAGCTGATGTTTATTATTAAATAAATAAATACATTGCTCCCTCTCTACAACTGCCCTCCCAACAACGACTCCCTCCTCACAACTACCCTTGCCGCAGTTCCCCAAACAGGACACTTGTATCTATCGTTTTTACTGCTGCAATATCGTATGCTTAAAATTGTCGTCTGCTGTTTTACTAAAAGTTACATAATGGACATTTTAGCAGAAAAAACTAACTGACGAATGACAAACAGCTTGAATCCAGATCAGACGCCGCGTAACGCGGCGTCTGATCTGGATTCAAGCTGTTTCCAAATGCAAGTCAATTTCCCTCCCTATAACGACCCCCATCAACAACGCACATAACGTTTCCCCCCATCGGTAGTCGTTGTAGAGAGGGAGCGCTGTACCACCATTTAATCGTCTATTGATTATTAACGTATTAATTAAGGTTTTCAATGATCAACAGTTATGATCTGAGTCGATTCTATCACATATTGCCCTGGTCCCGAGATTATAAAAAGAGTTTGAGTTGAGTCTGAGACTGATTTGTCTAATTTGAGCCTAAGCTCATATCTGACCAATCAAATGATTTGGAACGATCTCAGACTCAACGTGAACATTTTATAACCTTGGACGCAGGTGAGCTGAATCATTCTGACCTGGGTTTCTCCAAAATTCTATTTGGGAACAACCAGGTCACTACTTTCATTTTAATTAACCAATGAGGTTAATCCACGTTATGCAATATGACGTTATAAAGTCTGTTTGGAATTGGAACAACTATTATCTTGCTTAGATTCAGACTTCGAAGGACACAAAAAATAAGGTAAATGACTTCAAATCTTCTGCATGTCATGCACTAGTCTGCAATTTTCGTTTTCTGTAGTAATCTAAGAATAGATTTATCTCCCTTTGCTTTCAGAACAAAATCAACAGAGTGTCAAGCAGTTTGGATCTAAATGAGACGTCGGGTTACTCGGCGTCTCATCTGGACCCAAATTGTTGTCACAGCAATCATAAATTCGCTTGTAGAGTGTAGATGAGTGTGTCTTTTATATACGTCGTAAGAAAATAGCCACAAATATGTGTGAAAACATTACTCGTTCGCGGTCAGATTGTACGTTGTCTGTTTTTTTCTATTCAAACTTAGAATTTGGGCAAATGACTGGAGAAAAAATGTATACTTTTCAAAGTGTGGATACAACTGGTCAGACATCGAGTTATTGGCGTACAATTTTGATCCTATCTGTTCGCAAATGCATGTTAAGTCGACATGTATTGTATACAGTGGACTACATGTATGCAGTTAGCTGCAGTACTGTACCTCTAACTCTAGACCAAAGGTCTACTATACAGTTACGATATCGCAACTAGTATGCAGTTACTTATAAGATGGCAACCATTAAGTGTTTTTAACAACCTATGTCGTATTCAGCGATTCTGCCGATTAAATTTGCCTTTTCTGGGCGTCTTTTCAGGATTCAAGCTGCTTGTAACAGCTACATTTATAAGAGAAATCGTTATTCTTTCCCAATAAATGCGTTATGCTAAAAACTTATTTCCACTGCAATTTGCGGTTTGCATCTTAAATATTGGTCATGGTATGCGTGTCAGCTTTGTTGTTTACAGCGATTCTCTTATTACAGTGGATAATCTGTTATTCTTTCCCAATAAACGCGTTTACGCTAAAACTATTATTTCCAGTACAAACAGTTTGCAGCCAGATCAGACGCCGGGTAACCCGGCGTCTGATCAGGCTCCAAACTGTTTGCCACCAAGATAAACAAGAATTATCAGAATTGTCCAAAAGTTGTACTTTTCTACGTTTTAGTGCTTTGCGTTTGCGTTTAAACGGGAAAGAATAACAGATTCTCCACTGTAACAAACAGTGTATCTGTGAAAAGTACTCTTGATCTATGCAAACAGTGTAGACCCTGATCACTGGGCTTCTGCAGGATTCCTCTGATCAGGGTCATTTTGCATTCTATTTTTAAAATTACCTCTTAATACTTAAAAATGAACTAGAGTTAACTGGAAATCAGAAGTGTCCATCAAACGTTTTAGAAGTGAATGAGTAAACTAGATCTAATAGATTTCGTGATAAAAGAGAACTTTGATACTATTGTACATTGGGCATTGCAATTAATTAGTGACATAATTTGAGCAATTTCAATTTTGATCCCACTGGTTGTGGCGTTTGTCGTCCGACAACGCCACAATGTCAGTACTGAATTTCAACAATCGTATCACATGCTACAGTCGGTCTTTAACGACCATCAAAATGAGGTTATCTAGGTTTCAAAGACAGGTGACTGATTACTGCAGGTTGGAAAAAATGCAGACCGCTCCCATAAGACCGTTATTCACTACATCTGACCTGAATAAAAAGCCATCTGTCTTTAATGTGCACGTTGCTACCTCATTGCATTCTCGCTTACAACAGGCATTACTGTGGTCCAGTTTGATACCTTATAACAGCTAATATTCCGAGCATGACGTATTTAACAAATAGACCCTGAATATATGGGCGATTGCTTAACTAATTTATCACATAAAACGTAGAAAGTAAGTCTAGCAATAAATCCACTCAGGTACGCTTAAAATTATTTGTATTTGTGATAAAAACAATTACAAGAAAAACTCAAATAAAAATTATGCTAAGAAGTGGCATCGCGCCGTGCGCGGAGCGATACAACAGGACAGCGAAACACAATGAGCGTGTTCACCTGAGACTCTCGGGTTGACCCAAGTTCCTGAGGTGAATAAATATTAATCGAGTTTTCGTACTCGAATGACGTCATTAGACCTCTGAACCGAACTCTACCCCCGACCCAGCGCACTTTATTTCCAAAAGTCGGCACAGGGAGATGCAAGCAGTTCGTAAGTAAAATATATCAAATTTTCGTAATTTACTCCAACATACACAATTTCAACTGATCAGTCAAATTCTCTATGTAATTTATTAGGTAGTGACTAGGGGTACGTGACCGTACCTCTAATATTAGAAATTAGCGGTACGGTCACGTACCCCTAGCGAGTCCTGTGAGGGTTGACTAGGGGTACGTGAGTCATTTAAACTATGTAGCAACACATTATTTTGCCTTCAGATACGTTTTACTGATGGTAATATTACTAATCTCTCATGTTTACCTTATTTTGGGGATATTTAATGGAGAAAAACAAAGAAACTTCGAGAAATATTCTCCACCCAAACTTGTTTTCACCGCAGGGATAAGAATAGAAGTATTCCGCATATAGGGTATAGTGTTAAATATACGCCCGATATCTGAAATCCGTCCCCAATGGGTTTTTTTCTTCTTTTTCTTATAAATTTGATTCAAATGTAACTTATAATTATATAATAGGCGTGTTCGAAATTACTGCCGTTGTTGCTATCTAACTTAGCGTTGAATATAAATTGAAAGTGGTAGATCTAAGAATATAGAAACTAGCGAAACTTCGGCTGTCATCGGGTATCGATTCATGCAAGAAGTTTGCTGGTTAAAGACAGACCTGTGACAAAAATCACCTTGAAAACACGTTTGACAATAGATCGCAATTAAACAGTGCAGTAATTCTAAACAAAGCTGGTATTGGATAATTATACATGCTTGTAAAAATGTGTCTATACGTTCTTTAAATTCAAAGATATAGTTTTCGCTGCCGTGAAAAAATTGCCGATTGGAAATTTTTTGTTAAACAGTCATATTTAATGTAGAAATGATATATTATTAACATTAACATCGATATTAAGGTATCTGCGGACAAAATAAAGTGTTGCGTTATAGTGTTTTTGACTCACGTACCCCTAGTCAACCCTCACAGGGCTCGCTAGGGGTACGTGACCGTACCGCTAATTTCAAATATTAGAGGTACGGTCACGTACCCCTAGTCACTACCAATTTATTAATGTTTTATGTGCTGAATTTCGTTGATGAATTAGTAATACGGCCTTATAGTGAAAACTTATTGCCCAGCCTTAGCTCGTTACGGAGTGGGTGGGGGAAAAAAGTGACAGTCGTTTATGTTCGCGTAACAACCATCTTTTCACGGATGCAATATTACTTTTGGATCCTTATCAGAAGCCGCGTAAAGCGGCATCTGATGATCAGGATCCACAGTGGTTGACATTTTTTTATTTGTTTTAGAACAGACGACTTTTCAAGAAAAGCTAGTTAATCAAAAGCCACCTTTTAACGGATGAAAGATTTGCTTTCAAACTTTTTAGATTTTTATCAGAAGCCGTGTAGAGCTATTGACACTTAGTTTTAGAACAGACTATATTTGCTTTGATGCTTTTTATAAATATATATCTGGTAGTGACTATTACTAATTACTTTTTGATCAATTTGGATCCTGATCAGAAGCTGCATAAAGAAAGACTATCTTTTGCATGATAGGTGCTCAAATTATTTTCAAGCAGTTTGGATCCTGATCAGAAGCCGTATGTGGCGGCATATTCTCTTTTCCAGTCATCCGGGCATTTAATGTCATATGCATACTCTTGGTCCTTCATTCGGATGGCGTCGGTCTTACTTGGAGAAAAAATTAAATCTAATTTTCGGTAAAATCACGCTTCTGCAACTTATGTAATGGGGTCATTTCACCGAACTCGTACGACCTGAAAAAGTCGCACGCGACCACGCGCGATCTTGATCGCAGCTCGGGTTTTCCCGAAGTCGCGGGCAAAAACCGCGCGACCTACCACATTATTTTCCGCGTAGGCTCAATGTTCGATGTTAGCTCGTTTGACCTTCGATGTGTACGCTCTACTTTCATCCAATACGCTCTACATACGCTCTACCTACGACCATCCACTCGATCTGAAGCGATCTTGACACGACCAAGACTCTTTCGGTTCGACCAATCTACGACATAGCCTCGACCTCCAGACGATCTATCCTCGAAAGCACGCGACCTCGGCCGACCAAGACTTATGCCCGGCCGATCTAGCTACGTCCGAGTTGCAATGTACCCTCGAGCAATACGACTTAGATACGATTTCGAACGTTCTAGCCTCGCTCAGACAACACATTATCGATCTTTTCTCGACAGAGTCTCGCGCGAATTCGTTATGGTTGCGTGGATTTTCGCGCGACTTTTTGCGATCTTAATAAAAGGTCTGGCGATCGATGGACGACCTTCAGTTTTTGACCAGTCTCCAAAGGGAAATCATGGACCAAACCGCTCTGCATTTGTTATTGGTTCGGTTCGGAACAAATCGGCAGTGACGATAATGGCCTATCGCTGTTCGTAGAGTCCATATATTTGGTCTGATCTTATCAGGGGTCCTCAACATTATCAGAAATTTTGATTGTATTAACTTTTTTATCCAAACTAAACCAAAAAACCCATATCACACCATAATTGGATAAACATTTAAAAAAGCATCCCCGAAAAAACAAAAAACTTTAAGTATTCCTTTACCCTATAACCTGTTTCTAGATTTGAAGGCCGCTTAAAGTAAGTTGAACATGAAGCAGATTGCTCCTTAAGGCGTTTATGGTGACTTAATTGTGGAAGGGAAACCGGAGTATCTGGAGAAACTCCACTTGGTTGGATGGGCGATCACTGCACCCTCCAACACTGCCCATATCGAACTCAGACCGCATTAGTGAGAATCCTGTGCGCTAACCACTTAGCTGCCCATCTAGTTTGACTCTGATATTAAGTGTTTCTGTAAGTGTTTTTAGCACACCTGAGCCAAAGGCTAAAGGTGAGCTATTGGGATGGCCCTGTGCCCGGCGTCCGTCGTCGTGCGTTGTGCGTCGTCGTTAACAATTGCTTCAAATGACATCTCCTCCTATACCGCCTGACAGAATTCAACCAAACTTTACAGAAATGTTCCTTGGGTCAAGCTCTTTCAAATTTGTTCAAAGAATTAAAAACAATGCAGAACTCTGGTTGCCATGGCAACCAAAGTGAAAAAATAAGGAAATCTTAAAAAATCTTCTTGTCAAAAACTGCAAGGGCCAGAGCTTAGATATTTGGCACATAGCATCATCTATAGGTCCTCTATCAAGTTTGTTCAAATTATGCCCCTGGGGTCAAAATTGGCCCCGCCCCGGGGGTCACGGTTTTACATAGAGTTATATAGTGAAATTTTCATACGTCTTCTTCTCTGAAACTGATATGGCCAGAGCTTTGATATTTGGCATAGTTACACTTCTAGATGTCCTATACCGAAATTGTACAAATGGTTCTGGTCCGTTGCATAACTAGGTCACAGGAGCTAAAAATAGATTTTTTACAATGAAAACTTAAAAAATCTTCTTGTCTAAAACTACAAGGGCCAGAGCTTAGATATATGGCACATATCATCGCCTATACAGGTCCTCTATAAAGTTTGTTCAAATTATGACCCTAGGGTCAAAATTGGCTCCGCCCCGGGGGTCACTGTTTTACATAGAGTTATATAGAGAAAATTTCAAACGTCTTCTTCTCTGACTCTAATATGACCAGAGCTTTTATATTCTGTATGGTGACACTTTTAAATATACTTAACATATTTTGTTCAAATTGTTCCGGTCTGTTGCATATCTAGGTCAGTCCTTGACATAAATCAATATCTCCATTTTTAGCTCACCTGGCACGAAGTGCCAAGGTGAGCTTTAAGGATCGCTGGATGTCCGTCGTCCGTCGTCTGTCCGTCCGTCCGTCCGTCTGTCTGTTCACACTTGTTCGTTAACACTCTACCGGCAACAAATCTCATTGGATCTTCATGAAACTTGATCACAATGTTTGTCTAGTAGAAATCTAGGTCAAGTTCGAATGTGGGTCATGTTGGGTCAAAAACTAGGTCACTAGGTCAAACCATAGAAAAACCTTGTTAACACTTAGAGGCTACAAATCTAATTGGATATTAATGAAACTTAGTCAGAATGTTTGTCTCATTGATATCTAGATCAAGTTCGAATGTGGGTCATGTCCGGTCAAAAACTAGGTCACTAGGTCAAATCATAGAAAAATCTTGTTAACACTCTAGAGGCTTCACATCTCATTGGATCTTGATGAAACATGGTAAGAATGTTTGTCTCATTGATATCTAGGTCAAGTTTGAATAGGGTCATGTCAGGTCAAAAACTAGGTCACTAGGTCAAATCATAGAAAAACCTTGTTAACACTCTAGAGGCTACAAATCTCATTGGATCTTGATGAAACTTGGTTAGAATGTTTGTCTCATTGATATCTAGGACAAGTTAGAATATTGGCCATGTCAGGTCAAAAACTAGGTCATGAGGTTAAATCATAGAAAAATCTTGTTAACCCTCTAGAGGCTACAAATCTAATTGGATCTTGATGAAACTTGGTCAGAATGTTTGTGTCATTGATTATAGGTCAAGTTTGAATATGGGTCATGTCAAGTCAAAAACTAGGTCACTAGGTCAAATCATAGGAAAATCTTGTTTACACTCTAAAGATTGATTGTGGGTCATGTCCAGTCATAATCTAGGTCACTATAGGTCAAGTTTGCCATGGTGTACCAGGTGAGCGATTTAGGGCCATAGTGGCTCTTGTTCCAATTATTCTCAGGTGAGCGAATATGCCCCATGGGGCTCTTGTTTGTTTTTAGCTCACCTGAGCCAAAGGCTCAAGGTGAGCTATTGGGATGGCCCTTCGTCCGTCGTGTGTCGTGCGTCGTCGTTAACAATTGCTTCAAATGACATCTCCTCCTATACCGCCTGACAGAATTCAACCAAACTTTACAGAAATGTTCCTTGGGTCAAGCTCTTTCAAATTTGTTCAAAGAATTAAAAACAATGTAGAACTCTGGTTGTCATGGCAACCAAAGTGAAAAAATAAGGAAATATTAAAAAATCTTCTTGTCGAAAACTGCAAGGGTCAGAGCTTAGATATTTTACACATAGCATCATCTACAGGTCCTAGTTTGTTCAAATTATGCCCCTTGGGTCAAATTTGGCCCCGCCCCGGGGGTCACAGTTTTACATAGAGTTATATAGTGAAATTTTCAAACGTCTTCTTCTCTGGAACTAATGTGGCCAGAGCCTTGATATTTGGCATGGTTACACTTCTAGATGTCCTATACCAAAATTGTTCAAATGGTTCTGGTCGGATGCATAACTAGGTCACAGAAGCTAAAAATATATATTTTCGATGAAAACTTAAAAAATCCTCTTCTCTGAAACTGCATGGGTCAGAGCTTAGATATTTGGCACATAGCATCGCCTACAGGTCCTCTATCAAGTTGGTTCAAATTATGCCCCTGGGGTTAAAATTGGCTCCGCCCCGGGGGTCAAAGTTTTACAGAGAGTTATTTAGCAAAATTTTCAAATGTCATCTTCTCTGAAACTAATATGGCCAGAGCTTTGATATTTGGCACGGTTACATTTCTAGATGTCCTATACCAAAATTGTTCAAATGGTTCTGGTCGGTTGCATAACTAGGTCACAGGAGCTAAAAATAGATTTTTTTCAATGAAACCTTAAAAAAATATTCTTCTCTGAAACTACAAGGGCCATAGCTTAGATATTTGACACATAGCATCACATACGGGTCCTCTATCAAGTTTTTTCAAATTATGCCCCTTGGGTCAAAATTGGCCCCGCCCCGGGGGGTCAAAGTTTAACATAGAGTTATATAGTGAATTTTTCAAACGTCTTCTTCTCTGAAACTAATATGGCCAGAGCTTTGATATTCAGCATGGTGACACTTCTAGCTATACTTTACCTATTTTGTTCAATTGGTTTCAGTCTGTTGTATATGTAGGTCACAGGAGTTAAAAATAGATTTGTTTTCAATGGAAACTTACAAAAATCTTCTTGTCTTAAACCCTTCTACCCTGATCTTAGATATTTGGCACATAGCATCATCTTCAGGTCCTCTTACAATTTTGTTCAAATTATGCCCCTCGGGTAAAAAATGACCCCTTCCTGGACATAAATAATTATCTCCATTTTGTCAGTTATTCTCAGGTGAGCAAATTATGCCCCATGGGGCTCTTGTTCTATTTTGTGTGTGTGTGTGTGTCTTTTTGTAGTTGTTTTGGGTAGTTATTTTTTTGTTTTTGGTGGGAAAGATTTTTTCTTGTTTTTTTTCTATTGTTTGTTTTTGTCTTTTTTACCCTTTCACTGCCAATATGACGGAAATAGCCATCTTGCACTGTCGCTGCATTGTTATAATATCGACTTATACTTGTCACTCTCGATCTTTAACTTTTAAAATTTCTGTTTTATGCATTTGGACTTAGGAAACATTGATATGACTGTCAAATGATTTGGATTATATTCAAACACCGCATTACGCAGCGTCTGATCAGGATCCAATATATTTACGGTCTTGGCAATGATAGGGTTTATCTTTTCATTTTATTCATGATTCAAAGAAACCAGTGTATAATAAAACAAGATTTATAAAATATTTAATATATTTACGCAAAAATACATTATTTACAATAATTGCCAAGGGTTACATTCATTTACTCATAGTTACTTTATTGGTTGAAGTTTAAGCGTACATAGGTCGCACCTTAATCCTTCTATCTCGATCCAATCATGCCAATAGAAAAAATATGGAGCGTCAGGGACTAGGGAAGGTCTGGGATACGTCGCGTCGAGCGAGGCTTGATCGCAAAAGAGGGAAGCTAGATCACACGGATCGAGCGAGGATTGAACAGTGGTCGAGCAGCACGACCATGCGCGCGATCAGTTCTCGCTCGAGTAGACTGAGCCTCGCTCACCCCCGCTCTAGTTTCGATCGTCTCTCGACCAATACATTCTTTCCTTGACCATGCTCGCTCTTTCGACGCTCTCCATGCGACTTTTAAATCGAGGCTCGGTTTTTTGACATGTCAAACAACCGAGCTACGATCTATTTTTCCAGGAGACCAATCCTCGACCATGTGCGACCACAGGAGACCAAGGTGCGACCAACCCTCGGTCAACCGTCGACTACGTGCGACCTGGGGCGACCAAGCCACGCTCTGAGATCGCAGCTCAGTCTTCCGGGAAGATTTCTTGGTGAAATGACCCCTTAAGACCTTTGTAGTATTCATAGGACCTATTCAGATAATAATGCGTAAAAATGAATGAGATGAAAAGCGACTCTGTATACTAGCTTATATGTAGATTTCGGGTTTGTTGTCCCCGAGTGCGCATGCTCGCTAAGTGTAAACAAACAGAGTATGACGTAGCACTGGAAAACAGAGTTGTCAGGATCAACATAATTGTTGACACTGACACTAATATTAATATTTCGAAACATTGTGAACTGATGACCATAATGGCAAATTTATTCCTAATTACTAAATTTTCAAAGATAATGCTTTGTCTGGGCATCAACTTATAACAAATTCAATGTTTCCCTATATGTATATCCTTTTATCCTCTATGTGGTACGCTTCGACCAAAAATGGTATGTTTTGAATCGGTACGCTTTGACCATAACCCGCTTAACCCATTGCCCCATAGCTTGTTTTTAGTATCATGATACAGGGATAAAAGAAATGGAATTTGTCACTCGACCTCAAGTTAAAGTTTTGACCCCTTAGAGTTTGAGTTTGATGCTAACAAAAACTATAAAACTGGAATGACATTTAATTTCTATGGCAGCCCAGTTTTGTGACATTTTTGGGGTCCGGTAAGAGATATTTGCCCCCCTTTCCCAAGTAAATTTTTTTTATTTTCCTAACATTTTGTAAAATACCACAGTGCTTAAAGATTTCTTTGCAAATTACATTAAAACTACTGTTTTTACATATTTTACAGATTTTACGTCACTCTTGAGGTAGATGGTGAATCTACAACATACCTTGCAGATGCATCATTAGTGGAGATGATGAATTCAGAAGGTAAATTAAGCATTAGATCTTTTCTAAAATGTTGTTATAATGGGTTAAATCAGGGCTCCAGATAAGATGCAGTACTACGGTACCAGGGGTCGTGAGTTCGATCCCACGCCGGACGAGTGGTCTGACTAGGGGATATTTTCTGAGTCCCCGATGATGTACAGGAATGTCCTTGAGCAAGACATGTACCGCGAATTGCTCCTCTCCACCCAGGGGTTAACATGGGTACCTGTGAAGGGTCTGAATCGGTACTGCGGCTGCATTTGACTGCGCCATATGTTAGCAGTGCTCAATATTGTAGGCAAGATGGCTAAATGATCAGGGGAGTTAAATGTACAGTCGGTTGAGCGGTCATTCAGACTGAAAGTAGACTATAACTTGGTATATTACTTTTTATGCCCCCGGCATCGACAGATGCGGAGGCATATAGTAATCGTCCTGTCCGTCAGTCCGTCCGTCCGTCCGTGTGTCCGTAACAAGGTTAAGTAGAATTTACCGTTTCGTCTAGCATCAACACCGCTTACCCAAATGCTTGGATACTTATACAGTTGTTTCCTTGGACCATTCCCTATTCACCAATATCACCAAACTTTGATATTGACCTTGACCTTGACCTAATTTGGACTTAGAATATTTTAATTAGGCTATTTCCTGGTTAACTAGAATTTACCGTTTCGTCTAGCATCAACACATCTGACTACAATGCTTTGATACTTATACAGTTGTTGCCTTTGACCATTCCCTATCCACCAATATCACCAAACTTTGATATTGACCTTGACCTAATTTGGACTAAGAATATTTTAATTAGGCTATTTCCTGGTTAACTAGAATTTACCGTTTCGTCTAGCATCAACACATCTGACTACAATGCTTTGATACTTATACAGTTGTTGCCTTTGACCATTCCCTATCCACCAATATCACAAAACTTTGATTTTGACCTTGACCTAATTTGGACATAGAATATTTTAAATAGGCTATTTCCTGGTTTACTAGATTTTACCGTTTCGTCTAGCATCAACACTGTTTACTACAATGCTTCAATACTTATACAGTTATTGCCTTGGACCATTACCATCTCACCAATAATACCCAAGCTCAGTTTGACCTTGACCTAATTTGGACTTAGAAAAAATTCAGAATATATTGTCAAGGATGCCACTGGGGGCATAAGCGTTTATTGAACGCGCAGTCTTGTTTTTGTCCTGCAGGAGGAGTGGAAAATAATGTGTATGATCTATTAAATTGTCTTTTTCCCCCATAAATTAGCTTTGACATGTTTGATATTTTTTCATAAACCTTTTCTGTCGGTTAATCACGCTCAAATCGGGTGTTGACTTATCTAGGACCCCATCGTAACGTCTTGGCCAATTCCAAATTCTCTGAACAGGAGTATAGCAGAAACTTGTGAGGTGTTCCGACTGAGCCAAAATGACCTAGGCCATGTGTAAAACACGGACCTTTCTTGCTACCAGCGGATACCGTAATAACGCCTACACTATATCAACAGCCACCATTAATGTATCAAATCTGAAGTAGTTTATATTGCTTATTTCATTTACACAAACTTAAAAAGTCTCTCGATTTCATACTGACCAATTATTAACGTTTTATCACAAGAATAACGTGACCGGAATGGTCCGCCTTGAAGACACTTTAACCGCCATTTTGCGAAAATTACGTCCGATCTGTAAGAAGTTTTTTTTACACAAAAAGGAGTAGTTTTCTGCCATAATACTTTGCATAAACGTTACTCAGGTGTAGTAGATGTGCAAGACACATATTTCAGGTCTCTGTGACCTTGACCTTTGGCCTTGAAATTGGTCTTGAAATTGGCAGTCAAAATCTTGTACTTTGAACAACTCCTTCAATTTCAACCTGATTCACTTGATATAAATGTTAGTTAGGAGTAGTATATGTGCAAGACACAAATTTCAGGTCTCTGTGACCTTGCCCTTGACCTTTTCCCTTGAAATCAGTCTTGAAATTGGCAGGCAAAATCTTGTACTTTGAACTCCTCCTTCACTTTAAACCTGATTCACTTGATACTTGGCATAAATGTTACTCGGGAGTAGTAGATGTGCAAGACACAAATTTCAAATATCTGTAACATTGACATTTGGCCTTGAAATTGGTCTTAAAATTGGCAGGCATAATCTTGTACGGCGACTTCCTCCTTCACTTTCAACCGGATTTACTTGATACTTGGCATGAATGTTACTCAGAAGTTGCAGAGTGTCATATACCATTTTTAAATCATTTTGACCTTGGCTTACACCTTTGACCTTAGTGTAAAACCTTATTGAAAACGTCTGCAGAGTGTGACAGAGTGCTTTATAGTGGGGTTATTTTTCACCTTTAGTGATAGCCGTTCTAGTTTTGAAAATAGGTGACCACTTAAAGCAGGCTGAAACTAAGCAGAATGCGCCTTTAGGCACATTCTGCTTTACCTTCAACCTGCTTTAAGCAACGACCTTCTGGGATATAGAAATATATGTATTTCTTATATTGATACTGTATTCAGGACTTTTTAGCTCACCTGAGCTAGCTCAGAGTGAGCTTTTGCAATCCTTGAATGTCCGGCGTGCGGCGTCAACAATTTTAGTGTTTACACTCTAGAGGCCACAATATTCATACAATCTTTCTCAAACTTGCTCAGATGATATATTGCCATAAGAGTTCGGACAAGTTCGATTATGGGTGAAATCGGACAAATTTGTCATGAGTTATCTACCTTTGAATTGCTGAAAATGCCATAGTTAACAGTGTTTACACTCTAGAGGCCACTACATTTATCCAATCTTTCTAAAACTTGCCCAGATTGTATATGACTATAAGAGATTGAATGAGTTCGATTTTGGTTGAATTCGGATAAATAGATCAAGAGTTATATCTACCTTTGAACTGCTGAAAATGCCATATTTAACGATGTTTACATTCTAGAGTTCACAATTTTTATCCAATCTATCTCAAACTTGCTCAGATTGTATATGACTATAAGAGTACAAATGAGTTTGATTATAGTTGGAATCAGACGAAAAGGTCAAGAGTTATATACCTTTGAATTGCTGAAAATGCCATATTTAAGGGTGTTTACACTCTAGAGGCCACAAATTTTATCCAATCTTTCTCAAACTTACTCAGATTGTATATTACCATAAGACTTCGGATGAGTTCAATTATGGTTGTAATCGGATTAATAGGTCAAGAGTTATCTACCTTTGAATTGCTGAAAATGATATATTTATAACAGTGTTTACGGTCTAGAGGGCACAATATTTATCCAAGCATTCTCAAACTTGCCCAGATTATATATGACCATAAGAGTTCGAGAAAGGGTGATTATGGTTAAAATCGGACAAATAGATCAAGAGTTATCTACCTTTGAATTGCTGAAAATGCCATATTTTACAGCATTTACACTCTTGCAATTACAGTTTTCAATGGATTTTGATTATACTTGTACACAAATTATATAGCTATACGTTCTTGAAGGAGTGCAATTATTGTTGAAATCTAATCATTGTGGCAATAGTTACCTGCCCTTGATATAGTTTGAAATGCTAGAAAAAGGCTTCATTTCAGTATTGTTTAGGCTCTAGTTATCTGCCTTTGATGTACTCTACTATACTAGAGTAGTTCGACAAACTTAAATGGATTTAGAATAAAATGGGTGAAATTCAAAGGTAAAGCTATATATATCAGGCTTCATTATAAATGTTAAGCGATATCAGGGCATTCAGGCCTTCTTGTTTCTTTATTGGAAGAATAAAGTAAAGGCATTAAAAGGTGTATTTATCTTATTCAACACTGAATAACTGCCATATGAAAATGATGCGTGCTATACTTCTAAAACTTGGCTCAAACCTTTATTTTATAGAAACAGGAACTTTGTGACATAGTTTCGATTCTGATCAAGTCTCAAGTTCAGTGGGGCCTGGTCTGGATCCTAGCTGTTTGCAAAAGTTTTTGATATTGGTATTTATTGCTGGAACCAGTAAACTAGGTTAACCCCAACCCTCCTAGCTCTAAAACTATCGCGGTCTGCTACTGTTCTAAAAATAGACTTTTCTAAATTTCTTTTCAAAACATGGTCAGTGTGTCCCACATTTTGGATTCTAATAAGACACCACATTACCTGGCATCCCATTAGGATCGAAACTGTTTGCATAGGTTACTATGGTTACAAGGTGTGCATTCTAAGAAGAGCTAATCAGGTAAAAATGGTATTGATGATTTTTGCAAATTGTTATGAGTTGTCAAGTAACTCTTATCTTATCTACTGGTAGATGAAAAATGTGTGACAAATTGTACATGCACATCCCATGTCAGAGCTCCAGACAAGGGGAATATTTTGAAAACAATTTTTTATGCCTGCTCAAAAATATATGGTGTGACTACTCATTCTCGAAGAGACAATTTTATTGAGTAGTCAAAACAAAGTTAAACGTTAAGGAGGAAATGCTGAAACTATTTAGTTCAGTCACTCTTATCTGGAACCCACTGGTAGGCATCGAAAAGTAAATTTCAGATATATAGAAGACTCTATCTTTTCAGACACCTTTTAAAAGTGCATATCAAAGTCAAAGTCAGGGCTCCAGATAAGGAGGAGTAAACTCCAGTTTTCAAACATTTTCTCCTTCATTTCTGCACTAAATCCCATGGTGTGACTAAAAAAGACACTTCTAATGAGTGACACTGTTGGGTTTAATGCAGAAATAAAGATTTATGTTTTTAAAATACTTCCCTTATCTGGAACTCTGAAAAGCTAATTTCACAAATTGCCTTCATTTATTTTTTATAGGAGCAGAAAGGAATGCGCAAAGAACTGGAGGATGAGGGCAAAGCTATAAAATCTCTTGAACACTTGCTGAAGAAGTTCCTCAAAACACAGCATCAGCAACAGACAACAAGTCAGGTTGACATGGAAACAGAAGACAGTCACTCTTGATGGCATGACGACAGTATATAGGTGTAATAGCTAGACACTTGTTTGTATATGAGGAAAAGAAAGGAACTGAAGTTTTTTTTCCACCAAATTCCCGAATCACTTTCGTAAGACTGTCGTGATAATGGGATGTGTAGTATTTATTACAGTCAAACCTCTGAATATCGAATGCCTCTGGACTGAGAAAAAAATACCGGATTAGATAGGTTACCGGTACCCGAATCAATGACATTCGTAAGCTGTCGTGATAATGGGATGTGTAGTATTTATTACGTAAAACCTGAAACTCGAATGCTTCTGAACTGAGAAATAAGATTGGGTTATATAGGTTTCTGGACTGAGGAAGTTTAGCAGCCACTTGGAAGGAGTTAAATCGTCAATTATATGACCCTTTCCTTCACATAAGAGCGCTTTAACCCATTACCCCATAGCCTGATTCTATTTTTGAAAATTTGTGAAAAAAAAAATTCAGTAATGTGTTGAAATTAAGTTTCAGCTTAAAGCAAGATGAATGTAAAGCATGCTGCTTTACTTACAACTAGCTTTATGTGGTCACCTGTTTTCAAAACTACAAAATGTGCTGCCATGCTAGCCATTAACCTATGGCAGAAGACTATTGAAGCATTTGCGTGTTTACAAGTTTTATTGATCTTATAATATCTATTACTTTACATGTTTTATTGGCTGACTCAATACACTAGTTTCATGTAGAAATATTACTTTATTAAAATTTTGAGAAGACATATGATCTTGTTGTTCAGTAATGCCAATATGCGTTTTCCCTGTATGAGTTGAAAAAAGCATGTTTATGCCACGCTACAAAGTAGTGCATGGCATATAGTGTTACCCATATTTGTACATCTGAAGCTTTAAAAAGAGGATTTCACTTTAGCTCTGTTGTTGACGTTGACATGATACATTGCAGCTTAGTTCAGGATGATTTTATCCCTTTGACCTTCACTAGCTTTGTTTTAGCTCACCTGAGCACGAAGTGCTCATGGTGAGCTATTGTGACCGTGCTGTGTCCGGAGTCGTCGTCCGTAAACTTTTCCTTGTGAACACTCTAGAGGCCACAATTTTGGGCCAAACTTCATCAAACTTGCTCCAAATGTTGGTCCTGACAAAATCTAGGTCAAGTTTGAAAGTGGGTCTTGTGGGATCAATAAATAGGTCACTAGGTCAAATCATTGAAAAACTTGTGAACACTCTAGAGACCACAATTTTAGGTCAAACTTCATCAAACTTGCTCCAAATGTTGTTCTTGACAAAATCTAGGTCAAGTTCGAAAGTGGGTCAAAATGTAGGTCACTATGTCTAATCATAGCAAACCCTTGTGAACACTTTAGAGACCACACTTGTAGACCAATCTTCAACACACTTGCTTCAAATGTTGTTCTTGATAAAATCTAGGTAAAGTTTAAAAGTGGGTCATGTGGGGTCAAAAAGAAGCTCACTAGGTCAAATCATAGAAAAACCTTATGAACACTCTAGAGACCACAATTTTTGGTTCGAAAATGGGTCATAAGGGATTAAAAAGTAGGTCACTAGGTCAAATCTTAAAAATAAAATTGTGAACACTGTAGAGCCACACTTTTGGGCAAATCTTCACTAAACTTGCTCCGAATGTTGTTCTTGACAAAATCTAGGTAAAGTTCGAAAGTGGGTCATGTGAGGTCAAAAAGTAGGTCATTAGGTCAAATCATAGCCAAACCTTGTGAACATTCTAGATGCCACAGTGTTTACACTCTAGCGTCTAGAATCAGTGAAAATATGACAAACTATATATTTATATATGACTTTAAGTCTTCAGATGATTTGGGTTATGGGCGAAATCCAAATATAAAACTATTTAGTTCATTTTACTCAGGGGAGGGATAAAGGGTCATCATGACCCTCTTGTTCTTTTAACCATTTCACTGATATGACTTCACCCATTGTTAGTTTTTTTATTTCTCTAATTTAGTACTTATGATTAGGATACAAACTGTTTGCAAATAAACATAACTTTTGGTAAGGCAGAGAAGCGTTTAATATTATGGACCAAGTATTGCAGTTGCGATTCAGATATTGAGACATCTTCGTGATTTTAGTTACATGAATGACCCCATTGGCCCAGTGGTTTTAAAGTCATTGTGACAATCACTCATCTCTGAATTCCAATTTCTATGAGAGTAAGCCTTCCAGCTGACTTGCAAAAGATTGGAGGTTCTACCCAGTTGTTGATTTGTACCCATAAGTGTATTAAGGACATCTTAGGTCTAGCTTTACCTGCATTTAGCTGGATGTTTCGATATGACTGAAATAGAAACGACTTTGAATTCTAGGTTTTCGAGTTACTATCACTTTTGGACTGCTGGTAAATTCCGCAACTTTACAGACAAACGCCACATCAGTACTATCAGTACTTTGATTTTAAATACGGGTGTTTTCAGTTGAGTGACTTTTAAACATTTTCTTTAACACCTTTACCGAAAAATTGTCGTCGGTCGTAATATCGGTACTTTGTCTTAACTTACGCTTCAAAGTTAGATTTAATGCAGTATGAATGAAGAAATACTGACAATGTATTTCCTGATCCAAACTGTTTGCCAAATTGACTTTAGTCGACTATTGTTATGAAAAGGTTAGTACTTAAGGATGTCAGGTCCTGGAAAGCTGGACATTGATGGTGGCAGTGACATATGTGGGTGTATGTGTGTGTGTGTGTGTGTGTGGTGGGATGTGGGGGTATTTACATTTTATTAAAAGTACATGTCCCTAATGCCTCTAACCAACGCTAGTTTCTTTTTACAACTTATCAGCCAATGATCTAAGTTAATGGGGACCTGCTTAAAACTGAATGGTCTGAATGTACCCACTTACAAGATTTACTGATGATGAATTGTGAGTGTATAATCAGTAGACACATTCTGCAATATCTATGACAACATGTTTATATTTTAAGATATGACATCTGTTCAAGTATACTTTGTTTCAAGAAACTCCTTGAATGAAGTGAGATACATGTATATAGAACAGTAGATTAATACAAGAGGATACGGTTTATATTATCGTTTGTCAATTCTGTAGATGCATAGCTTTTTAGAAGCTATGAAAAAGCTATGCTTTATTTTACATAAAATGATTTCAACTGAATTTTTTGTTTCCACCACGCACTCCGCTGAATTTTTTTTGTTTATGTTAATGTAAAGTTTAAGCGGCGGGATAGGTAGTAAGTACTAGTAACTTCGCCATATCTAATAAAAGATATAAATATAAAAGACAAGTTGATAAGTTGATCAGTTTATGTAAGCATCCCCTAAATGATATTATTAGGCCTAAACCTTAAGGTCATGCTTAGGCCAAATAAAAATGTACCTGTGTTTCCGGTAACCCGACCGACCCCCCCCCCCCCCCCCCGACCCTAAACCTTTTTTTCGCTTTTTGAAAAATGCATTGGCAAATATCGGCCACTTTTGCGCGACAATCGTACTTTTAAGGAAACGTGTAATAGAATATATTCTCCATTTAATTGTTTAAAAGGCTAATTTATGGACGTTTAAGTGTTTTCAAAGTTGAGTTTTGAATCAGATTAAGCAAATATCGAAATGAAATTTGCTCTAAATCTGCCATAAAGTAGCTTCCTTGAAGATAAGTTAACCATTGACACATTCAACATGCAGACATCACATTTTAATGACACATTTGACATGCATACAGCACATTTCAAAACACTATTCATTCCATCTGTCATATATAAGTCACTACTTTGCCGTTTTGGTATATCAATATTGTAAACAATCATACCGGTTTAGATTTTTAAGACAATTTTGGTATTGGTACCAATCAATAAAATAAACAATTTGAATGGATATTTATAAGGGTTTATATGTATGGCCCAGGACTCTGCACACTAGAATACATTTATATTCATATATAAAATACTCCATCAGAAAGTTAAATGTATTATTGAAAGAATGCGTTGTTGGTTTATAAAAAAAAAGTAAAAAAGAAGAGAGAAGATTTTCCGACCGTCCGTCCCTAATTTTTTTGGGCATGTAATATGAAACAGAGGTATCTTTTTATTTGGCCTTAGCTAGATTTTATTGTAGGTAGTTTTAAAGACTTTTCCTCAGTCCATTGAGGGACCACCAGCATATTGTTCTGGAGGTGTCAATGTAACTGTCAAATCACGAGCAGTTTACCTGGTGAAGTCCAGATTATACTCAAGACATGCTCTAGTGATTTTCAATGGTTATTTCTAACCAAACCATTAAATATAAAGGTAGAGTCTTACACAAGACGCTTCAATGGTTCAATATGCACAAGACCCATGCTTTTTGCAAGGAAATTGTCTGACAATGCGTTATGACCAAAAGGTCGTCAGGAGATGTCTTTAACAACATTTATCTTCGTGCATTTGTGTCTTCTGCCAGTCAGAGTGTCGTCTGCTTCAAATCGCAATCTACCTGTTATAATGCCCCCTCTCTACAACAACAACTTATGGGATACAAAAACTGAGTGTGTTGTTCGGAGGAAATTGTTATAGGGAGGGAAAATTTAGACTTTGATTACATTTGCAAATAGCTGGAATCCAGATCAGACGCCGCGTAAAATTGGAGTCTGATCTGAATTCAGGATTATTTGTATCTCGTCATTATATTTCTTCTGTCAAAATGTCTACTTATATGTAACTCTGAGAAAAAACAGCAGACGACAATTTTAAGCAGCAATATTATATAATATATATATTATTGCAGCAATGAAAGCGTTGACTATACTTGTCTTGCTTGGGGAACAAGCGTTGTTGTAAGAGGGGAATCGTTGTAGGGAGGGAACATGTTATATATCATATGTTTATCACATATACAAGTACATATAGATAAAGGCATTTCGATTAGACATTTTTTTCTAAACATCGTCACTGAGCTAAGATAACAGCAGAAGAAGCTGAACTACTGTGCCCCCTCCCTGCAACGACGCTCCCAACAACAACTCCCTCCTTATGTTTGCCGCTGTTTCCCTAAAAGGGACTTTTAATGTGTAACGGTTTAACAGTTGTATTCTCGTTTGCTTAAAATCGTCGTTAGTCAAGTCCCCGGATGTTTGATTATTTCATATATCAAAGATATAGGAGACAGGGAACCAGACTAAATCGTCGTCTGCTTTTTTCTAAAAAGTTAAATATTTGAGGACATGTTGACATAAGAAATAAAATGAATAGTAGTCCTGTACCTGACCTGAAGACCCGTTTGCAAAATGGTGTTGAGGGAGTTTCTCACTTGATGTGAGTTAACGAGACCATAGACATCACAAATCACCGAGGTGCTTGTCTGCCACACTGTCACGTTTCCCACAATATCCAAATCCAATATGGCCGCCGCCAGCCATTTTGGAAAAGCTAACTTTTTTGTTTTTTGGAGAATAAATAAGTGTAATACCTCTAAATTGATTGTTTTTTGGTGTGGAACTCATTTCTGATGCCCTTTGTGCAATCTGGGGTGTCTTTGATTTGGAAAGGTCAAATTTCACATTAGCCAAATCCAAAATGGCCGCCGCCAACCATGTTGGAAAAGCTTTTTTCGTTGTTTTTTTTAAGAAAAATCAAATATAATACTTCTAAATTGATTATTTTTTAGAGTATAATTCACTTCTGATGTCCTTTGTGCAATCTGGGATGTCTTTGATTTGGAAAGATCAAGTTCCGCGATAGCAAAATCCAATATGGCCGCCGCATGCCATGTTAAAAAAGCTAACTTTTTTCCTTTTTTTGGAGAGTAAACCAATGTAATACCTCTCAATTGATAATTTTTGGGTGTTGAACTCATTTCTGATGCCTTTTTTGCAATATGGGATGTATTTGATTCGGAAAGGTCAAGTTTCACAATCGCCAAATCCAATATGGCCGCCGCAAGCCATGTTAAAAAAGCTAATTTTGTTTCTTTTTTGGAGAATAAACCAATGTAATACCTCTCAATTGATGATTTTTGGGTGTTGAACTCATTTCTGATGCCTTTTGTGGAATCTGGAATGTCTTTGAGTGGAAAGATCAAGTTCAACAAAAACCAAATCCAATATGGCCGCCGCAAGCCATGTTAAAAAAGCTAATTTTGTTTCTTTTTTGGAGAATAAACCAATGTAATACCTCTCAATTGATAACGTTTGGTGTTGAACTCATTTCTGAGGCCTTTTGTGCAATCTTGGATGTATTTGATTCGGAAAGGTCAAGTTTCACAATAGCCAAATCCAATATGGCCGCCGCAAACCATGTTGAAAAAGCTAATTTTGTTGTTTTTTTGGACAAAAATCAAATGCTATACTTCTTAATTGATTATTTTTTAGAGTAGAACTCATTTCTAATGCCATTTGTGCAATCTAGGGTGTCTTTGCTTTGGAAAGATCAAGTTCCAAAAGAAGCAAAATCCAATATGGCCGCCGCAACCATGTTGAAAAAGCTATTTGTTTTCTTTTTTGGAGAATTATCAAATGTAATACCTCTAAATTAATAATATTTTGGTGTGAAACTTATTTCTGAGGCCCTTTGTGCAATCTTGGGTGTTTTTGATTCAGAAAGGTCAAGTTCCACAATAGCAAAATCCAATATGGCAGCCGCAAACCACGATGGAAAAGCTAATTTAAAAAAATAATAGTTAAAAAAGATCAAATATACATGTAATACATGTATATCTTAATTGGTTATTGCTTGTGTTTAACTCATTTCCTCTCTGAGGTCCTTTGTTCAATATGGAGAGTCATTGGTTTGAACAGGTCAAGTTCAATGTCTTTTTGATACATTAACGACCTTTGGCTTAGCTTGAACAGCAGTAGTCAGTATGTAAACAAGATGTAAGTAAATGGCAACTCTCTGACATTAGACAGAGAAAACACGACAGTGAGCGGGACTCGATCCTACGTCCTGAGGTAAGAGGCTTTTATCCTAACCACTAAGACTACCACAGGCCCATGGACAGACGGTTGGGCCGGGGCAGAATATATAACACCTTGTTCCATATGCATGGAAAGATACATCAATAAAGCATCAACAATTGATTAGATAGTAGTTCCAAAGTCATTTCGTGCCGGGTTTTCACAGGGTGAAGAAACTGAAGACAGACATGCAACAAAAGTGTCGGTTCATCAATTTTTATTCATGATATGCCCGGTTTTGTCGAGATAGGGTGAGAATATACTGACAATCAGTTGTATCCCTTTTCTCTATTTATCCCTTCTGACGATTTTTCCCCTCAAAATCAATCGTGTCGGATCCTTGTGGTAAGGAGTACATTGGTACTCTGCTGCCCTCAAAGTGCCTTAAGCCTTTACCATAGAGTCTGCTCACATTGTATTAGTGTACAGAGACGTGTGATACTCGTTGATGTCTTTGCCGTGCTGCAGAAGTACTTTTTGCAACACATTTTGTCATGGAAAACTGGACACTTCAGTTTCTTCACCCTGTGAAAACCCGGCACGAAATGACTTTGGAACTACATGTGTATCTAATCAATTGTTGATGCTTTATTGATGTATCTTTCTATGCATGTGGAACAAGGTGTTATATATTCTGCCCCGGCCCTACCGTCTGTCCATGGGCCTGTGGTAGTCTTAGTGGTTAGGATAAAAGCCTCTTACCTCAGGACGTAGGATTGAGTCCCGCTAACTGTCGTGTGTTCTCTGTAACATGTCAGAGAGTTGCCATTTACTTACATCTTGTTTACATACTGACTACTGCTGTTCAAGCTAAGCCAAAGGTCGTTAATGTATCAACAAGACATTGAACTTGACCTTTTCAAACCAATGACTCTCCATATTGAACAAAGGACCTCAGAGAGGAAATGAGTTAAACACAAGCAATAACCAATTAAGATATACATGTATTACATGTATATTTGATCTTTTTTAATTATTATTTTTTTAAATTAGCTTTTCCATCGTGGTTTGCGGCTGCCATATTGGATTTTGCTATTGTGGAATTTGACCTTTCTGAATAAAAAACACCCAAGATTGCACAAAGGGCCTCAGAAATAAGTGCCACGCCAAAATATTATTAATTTAGAGGTATTACATTTGATAATTCTCCAAAAAAGAAAACAAATAGCTTTTTCAACATGGTTGCGGCGGCCATATTGGATTTTGCTTCTTTTGGAACTTGATCTTTCCAAAGCAAAGACACCCTAGATTGCACAAAGGGCATCAGAAATGAGTTCTACTCTAAAAAATAATCAATTTAGAAGTAAAGCATTTGATTTTTGTCCAAAAAACAACAAAATTAGCTTTTTCAACATGGTTTGCGGCGGCCATATTGGATTTGGCTATTGTGAAACTTGACCTTTCCGAATCAAAACATCCCAGATAGTAGAACAGGCTTCAAACATGAGTTCAACACCCAAATATTATCAATTGAGAGGTATTACATTGGTTTATTCTCCAAAAAAGAAACAAAATTAACTTTTTTAACATGGCTTGCGGCGGCCATATTGGATTTGGCTATTGTTGAACTTGATCTTTCCAAATCAAAGACATCCCAGATTGCACAAAAGGCCTCAGAAATGAGTTCAACACCCAAACATTATCAATTGAGAGGTATTACATTGGTTTATTCTCCAAAAAAGAAACAAAATTAGCTTTTTTAACATGGCTTGCGGCGGTCATATTGGATTTGGCGATTGTGAAACTTGACCTTTCCGAATCAAATACATCCCAGATTGCAAAAAAGGCATCAGAAATGAGTTCAACACCTAAAAATTATCAATTGAGAGGTATTACATTGGTTTATTCTCCAAAAAAGGAAAAAAGTTAGCTTTTTTAACATGGCTTGCGGCGGCCATATTGGATTTTGCTATCGCGGAACTTGATCTTTCCAAATCAAAGACATCCCAGATTGCACAAAGGACATCAGAAGTGAATTATACTCTAAAACATAATCAATTTAGAAGTATTATATTTGATTTTTCTTAAAAAAACAAAGAAAAAAGCTTTTCCAACATGGTTGGCGGCGGCCATTTTGGATTTGGCTAATGTGAAATTTGACCTTTCCAAATCAAAGACACCCCAGATTGCACAAAGGGCATCAGTTATCAGTTCCACACCAAAAAACAATCAATTTAGAGGTATTACACTTATTTATTCTCCAAACAACAAAACAGTTAGCTTTTCCAAAGTGGCTGGCGGCGGCCATATTTGATTTGGATATTATGGGAAACGTGACAGTGTGGCAGACAAGCACCTCGGTGATTTGTGATGTCTAGGGTCTCGTTAACTCACATCAAGTGAGAAACTCTCTCAACACCATTTTGCAAACGGGTCTAGAGGCCTAGTCCTGGATTATAGTGTCAAACAGCTTGAAACAAAGACCAGACGCCGCGCTACGCGGCGTCTGATCTGGATTCAAGCTGTTTGCAAATGTAAGGCACGCTTTAATTTTCCCTCCCTATAACAACTCCCTCCGAACAACGCACAAATATCGTCTCCCATGGGTGTTGTTGTAGATAGGGAGCACAGTATCTGAACAATCAGACATAACCACCTTTCTTTACAACAGATTATCACAGCGACAACATCAGATGGTAGCCAAATCGGATGCAGAGTTACAGTGGAGAAGACGTTTTTCTTTCCCAATAAACGCGTTTATGCTAAAATTATTATTTCCATTGCAAACAGTTTGGAGCCAGATCAGACGCCGGGTAACCCGGCGTCTGATCAGGCTCCAAACTGTTTGCCATTAATGTTTTAGTGAATATTCAGAATTGTCAAGACGTTGTCATTCACTAAATTTTATTATAGCAATGCGCTTACGTTTCGTTTGCGTTTAAACGGGAAAAATATCGTCTTCTCCACTGCATACGGCATCTGATCAGGAGCCGAACTTTTTAACAGTGTACTATTTTAACTGTTTACATAGATATGTAGATAGGAAATTAACTTAACCTATTTACCCCCCCCCCCCCCTCTTCCCTCCCCCCCCCCCCCCCCCCCCCCCCCCCCCATAAACTATGGACACTTCCAGTTTCAATTTAAGTCTCGTCCACTTCGGACTTTTAGGGTCGTTGTTTTACATTTGTACTTCATAACCATCATCATAATCATCTTCATTAATCGCATCACTCTGCATAGAGTATACTCGCGATATGGCAAACAGTACAGACCCTGGTCAGAAGACTCCTAAATTTTAATAATTTCAATATTCACATGTACATTTTTGTCGAGAATACTATATCAAACGCAAAAGAAACTGTGCATACCTCAACCCTTTATTTCACATGAATAGGACCTCAAATCTGCATAAAGTCTTGCACAGTGCAAACATGTGAAATGCATGTAAAATGTACGTAGAGCGCGTGTAGTAAATGCGAATCGGCCAAAACAGCGTGAACCATATAAATCTTTGTTCTAATAATATGTGCATTGTAAAAAGGAACTTCTCTAGCGTAGATCAAAACAATTAATTTTAATTTAAAATTGAAATATTCCCCGAAGCTGATTGGAATCATGAATGTAACTACATAGATCTACATGCTATGGAAATGAGATTCTGTTATATCTAATAACATAGAGGAATTTGAAGGAATTATCTAAAAACTAAAGTGTATCTCTCCGGACACATGCATAGATTTCGCCTTTTTTGCAGCTACCTGTTTATATTTTTATTCATTATTTTGTGAACAAAAACTCAAACACTGGGTGAAAGTGAAGATCTAAGCTTTAACGGCAGCCATGATATTACATCGAGGACAAAGTTTCAAGTTTTAAAAACTTGAAACTTCTTACATCGGGGACCACTCCTGGTTATTTTCCGTGTACTATCGGTATAGACGCAAACCGTCGAGCGACTTCCGAACACAAAACTGTGCAGTATAATGTTACACATTATAAATTGGTTGTGCTATATAGATTGGTCGGGTTTTGGGGAAATCCCACTCCTAGAGGCATTTTTGAGGAAACATTGACAAACCACCTTTTTATCGTAATTTATGTATGCTGAATTCATTTATGGTGCCTGTCACCCTCTCCATTGCATTGAAAGCCCTTTGAGAAGGATGTAGAACCTGATCAACATGACCAAGTCACAGTTGTGGCTGGTGGGTCCTCTGATGAGCAAAACGGAACAAGCCGAATCAAACAAGCCTCGTATAGACACATAAGTACCTGAGCCTGACATGAGGAAGATATCAACGGAAATTTTTACTCTTGTGTTACAAGCGAAGCTGACAAAATAGTTGTTCTGGCCAGATACACGAATGTTTTGATTCTTCTACTGTCTCACTTCCATTCAATGTACGAGAGGCATTTTTAAGTAGTGGCAACAGATCAGTTACTTCAATATATTAAGTGCAAATTGTATTTGTTATATATCATTTTAAAGAGCAATTATTTGCCGACACGATGGTGTAACGCACGATAAGATCACTTAAGTCTATAAGTCACAACATGAATCTAAATGATTCCTACTCCAGGACACTAGAAAATAGCACTTGTCAGACATTATTTTTAACGTAATAGCAACTTTTAAAAAATAAATAAAAAATTGTTTGTTGAAATATATCTGGTAATGTCATTATTTTAATGAAAATTAAAAATTTCGTTACCATTGAAAGAGTTATCTGACTTAGATATATTGGTTTCAAAAACAACATTTCTTATTTTGCTAATGAAACCTCTCAACATTTTCTAGCGAACACTATAATCTTTTTCTAGATCGGTATACCTACATTTTGATTACGACGCATCAAAATCTAATTCAATGTTTTTAGTTATAGCCTGGTTTAATATAGAAATTGAGTATTTTTTTTTAAAATATGTTTATTTTGTTTATTATTGTCTTTTTTTTTATTAATTATTTATTTTATTTTATTACATAAGTTTTATTTTTTAAAACAATATCATTTTATACTGTGAATGTGTGCATAATTTTCTGATTTTACTTGACAGAGAAATTCATAACTTTATTCAAAATAATAAAGCCGCAATGATTATTCTTGTATACAGTTTTGTTAAAAAATTTACCTCTAAAATACACAAAAAAGGTCTTGTGTCCTGAAGTAGGGGTCATTTAGGTTAATGTTGTGACTTATCGACTTATGTGATCTTATTGTGCGTTACACCATCGTGTCGGCAAATAATAGCTCTTTAAAATGATATATTACACATACATTTTGCACTTATAATATTGAAGTTCCTGATCTGTTGTCACTACTTAAAAATGCCCCTCGTATTACACCAAACCCTGGTCCACGAGAGCCGGGGTCACAGAAACGAGTATAATATTCCTGCTCACACTATGTTGTATGGCCAGACTGTCCTAGAAGCCATTCCAGTCCTACACGCTTTAACTCGAGGTGATTGACATCCTTCTTCTCTAGCCAAAGCAAAATGACTGCAAGAAAAGGAATGATGCAACGCTTTGTAAATAGAAATTTTCAAGAAACAAATGCTTAAGATTTATCTGATAAAAAGTACAATATGGAACACTTTGAATCGTTAAACAAGTGTCAATCTCGTCCGTTTCTCGAGTCCCATTCTCCAGAGTCAATCATACAAGTGATGCACTATCATTATATTGGAAGCGTTCAAATTTCCAGACATTAGAGTAGAGTGATTACCAATAGCTTTCCATCTTAATGACATTTACACGGTCAGAATAATATACAATCGGTACGATACAAAACATGAAATACAGACTATTATAAAAATCTTATCGTACACATTTATACACAGAGAAACGTTCGATATCACCGGAAGGCATATGATATAATGATTTATCATATGCTTTCCTGTAATACTGAGGTTATTGATATACACAAGAGTTTCAGACCAAGCGCTTATACAGCGTTTGAGTTGAGTCTTTGTTCGTTCTCAAGCCTAGGCTCAAATCTGACGAATCAATTGCTTAGTAACGATTACAAACTCAACTCAAACACTTTATAAGAATGAAAACAGGAATACATGTTATGTTTTCTTGGTTTATTATTTTTATTATTTTTTACAGGAAAACAGAATGCAGTGCGGAGTGTGCGGGGAGAACAGGTTTGCGAATCTAGCCCAAAGTTCGTGTCATACGTCGAAGAACCACGCCGAATATTCATGTTCTTGTCGAAAAAAGTTCATGACCGAGGTTGACCTTAAAACCCACAAAGAAGAGAAAGAAAAAAATGCCCACCCGTTCCAATGTTCCTGTTGCTGTCGTTCCTTTACGACAGAGGATAGTGTGTTTGCGCACCAGAGGACAAAATGTCACTGGGAAACCGGAGAGAAAGCACGTGCGGAGAGCAGTTTTGGACGATATTTTTGCCAGGACGGTTGTATGAGGTCCTTTAAAACTAAACCTGGATTGGAGCAACACTGCGAGCATTTCCGATCAAAGACAGGGATGGATATGGCATGCGGAGATTGCACAAGGGTCTTTCCAATTCAGGAACGTTTGGATCAACACAAGAAGGATGCTGGCCACAAGAGTGATCCGAATAATAAGAGCGCTAATTACATGGACAAATACATGAAGAAAGTAAATGTTGATCCTGTAGACAAAAAGGACTCCGTGGAATTACTTAAAAGGAATTTAGACCCAATGCTTAAACATATAAGTCAGCAACCAGGCGGGCATATTTATTCGTCAAATTACCTAAATGCAGGAAGTCATGCCGTCAAAGCTAAAATTGGAAAGGCAGATGAATTCGACACGAATATTCCAATGAATGTTAATGTCAAAGACATTAAGACAAGAGGTTCTCTGCCGTATACATTTGAAGACAAAGTGAAGGGAAATAAGGTATGTACTAGTAAAATTAAACAGGCTCTAACGACTTAGTGGTCTTTTCATCTTCGCAGTTTGTTTCCTGCCTTAACCCTTTGAACCCTTGTCTCGCGTCCTTTTCAAACAGTATACATGTAAAAGTGCAATTGTCCTATGCAAATAGTGAATACCCAGATCAGAGGGCTCCTAATCCCCTCCTCTGGGTATTCACTGTTTGTCATAATGCAAAGCATTGACAAAAACAACCCTTAAAAGTCAAAATGGACTAGACTAAAATGGAAACTGGGATTGTCCATTTGAAGTTTTAGGGAGGAAAGAGTTAAAGAGAATATAAAAACATCACGTTAAAAGAAAACTATGACATTATTGTTAAAAGGTTATTTCCTTTTCAAGTCGCATATTTCTATTCCGTTTACATGCATTGTCTCGTACATATTCACGCGTTCTTCCTACTAGAAAGTACATAAAGTAGCTATTATCTATTTATCTACTTCCGTATGAAGATGCAATACCAATGTAGTGCTCCCTCTCTATGTCACTGTAGCCGAGAGGTATAGCATATGTCTGTCAAATGTGTGCGCCTTCTCTTAAACGTGTTGCGGCTTCGTGTATAACGCTTTTGTATTACGTAGTCCTCATTTTAATCACTAACAGTACATCATCATTACAATTATGTTTATTATATTTTCAGACTGATCACTCACCAAAAAACCTGAATGTTCCTCGAAACTTGGTTGACAACCCGTCTGGGAAAATTCCCATTGGCCGAGCCAGAGTGTCTGTGAATGATCCAACTATTCCATCAGGTTTGATTCACAAAGGAGACTTGATACCACACAAGACACAGGAGGATTTTTACCATAAGGCCCTGAAAGCAAAGGAGGAATTGAACCTTAAGGGTATGTCTGCTCGATGTAAACTAGTATAGGGAGACTTTGCCATTTTATAATCTCTATTTTAAAATTATAGAAAGCCTCTGATATAAAAATGAATTTCAGCAGAGTAACTCTTTTCCTACTGTCCAGAAGCGTTTGGTCTTCAGAGGTTTGATTATATTTGTTTAAGGGGGTAGGTGCACCTTTGTAAAAGAAATTACCAAATTCTTCAAACTTTGCATGAAGGTAGTAAAATTAGGTTCTATTAAACTGATGAAAAAAGTGGGAGTACAGGACCTTTCTTTTCACAAGTTGAGATTTTCAAGACAAACCCCCCTTAAATTGAAGCTTCACAAAATCGCCTATTTTTATAACTACGTTTTTTATCTTTAAGTATACAGACTATTTGTACAAAAATATTCTAATTTGTATTACCATAGTAAGAATAAACCCTGAAAATAATGTTTTGTCAAGATAACATATGCGTTCACCGAATATGAGTTTTGTTAATTATTATATTTTACTCCATCTTAACATCTTTCGGAAATTTCATCATGCGCACTAAGACAAGCCGACATCCTTAATTTTTCAGACCTGCACATATCGCGAAATGCCCATGGTCCTGCAGTGACTCTAAAGATTAAACAACCAACCAAACATGACATCGATGTAGACTTAACCCTGACGTTACCCTGCAAGGATCCCGTAACTCACAATGGATGGCCAAGACCTGACACAAAGAAAGCTTTCCATGCCGATGTAATTGATAAAGTCATAGATTCTGGCATGCATCTTGTTCCAAAAGGCGACGAAGCCTGGTCTTTGTCTTATTCTAAAGCAGAAAAGGCCCTCCTATTAAAGATTGACGATGGCAATGGATGCAGGAGAGATACTCTGAAATATCTCAAGCGTGAAACGGAGAAATGTGCTTCAAGCAATGGCAATGGACTTCCTGGGATATCTTCACATATTATGAAGGTATGCATAAACAATGACACAATGTGACCATTAACTTTCTGTTCGAAAACTGTTTCAAATGCATTACTATTGACAGAGCCTTTGAACATACTATAACCTATTGTTTACATCACAAAGTGTTACATAACATACAACAAATATGTTTTACTCTGAATTATAAAAAAATGCTATGCGTATACATGTACATGTGTATTATGTTTCTTTTTTCACTGCAGGAAAATACGAATAACTATTGGATGTATTTATATGAGGGTTTTACAAAAAAATGTATTTAGGAATTTGTCATTCTAAACACTATAGTCAAACTTTTAAGAGACATTTGTTAAACGAAACATTGGGATCTATAACCTTGAGTTACTGTTTAATAAGAAATGTTTCTACATGTCGTTTTGCATTACTGTTGTCAGTCACTAACTCTTTGACACAAGTGACGCGTAAACGCCCCATTTACAAACAATGGTATACAGCGCTCCCTCTCTACAACGACCCTCCCAATAACGACTCCCTCCTTACAACGACCATTGTCACTGTTCCCAAAAACAATTTCAGCATGTCCAACTTTTCACGGCTGCAATATAGTCTACCTAAAATTGGCGTCTGCTGGTTTTCTCAAAGTTACATATTAGACATTTTGACAGAAACAAACATAATGACGAATGGTAAACAGCTTGAATCCGGATCAGACGCCGCGTTTCGCGGCGTCTGGTCTGTATTCAAGCTGTTTGCAAATGTAAGCCAAATTACCTCCCTACAACGACTCCCTCCGAACAACGCGTATAATGTTTTGTCTCCAATTTGGGTGTCGTTGTAGAGAGGGAGCGCTGTACTTGTATTGTGGAAACAATGTAAACCCAAATGATACGCCTCCAGTTGACCAGGGTCTGCTCTGTTAATAGTTTTGTAATTTATTGTTAAACTATAGATAGTACAAAATGAAGTACATTGAAACCCCTCTAAACCGGACAAGTGTGGGCACAACAAAAACATCCGGTTGAGAGGGGTTTCCGGTTTAGAGGGGTTTCCGGTTTAGAGGGGTTTAAACCCATAGCTTGTTTCTAGTATGGAATGTAGCTGACCACTTAAAGCAGGTTGAAAGTAAAGCAGAATGCGCGTTCAGGCGCATTCTGCTTTACTTTCAACCTGCTTTAAGCTATCATCTGCTAGAATATAGAAAATATTTCTTATGATATATGTTCATGAATGTATTTTCTTCAGTGAAGGAATAAATCAAAGGCGTAAAATGGGTGGGAAACGGGACCAAAGTTTTTGTCCGGTTTAGAGAGAATTCCGGTATTTAGAGGTTCTGGTTTAGAGGGGTTTTACTGTATTTTCATTTGTCAATGTGATAATCATTCATATATAGCCGACTAGTTGACTGTTATGATCTTTAGTGCTTATAATATATTGCAAGTCTGACTTACTATGGTCTATTTTCTAGCATGCTGTTTTGTGGTGTGCTGAGGAAAACCCAGGCACTGAACACTGGCACCAGCGCAACAGCGTCCAGCGCAAAATCGACGCAATGGAGTATGCCCAGAATGCTCTGCGCCGTGGCAAACTTCCGAACTATTTCAATACCATGGATAACATACTTGTTGGGAAAGATCCAGTTGTGTGTAAAACTTTGGCAGACCACTTGAAAGATGAGCGGAAGAAGCTGATACATATGTAATAAAAACAAGGTGTAGAAATGAGCTAAACCGTCTCACATAAAACGACTTCAGGGTCAATGCTTATAAAGCGTTTGAGTTGTGTCTGGAATAGTTTTCAAACATTTGATTGGTCAGATTTGAGCCTAGGCTCAAATCTGACCAATCGAATGCTTGAGAACACACCCAGACTCAACTGAAACTCTTTACAAGCACTGGGCCTGGGAACAAAATTTATCGACATAGGTCAAGTACCGGTTTTAATCCCAGGACTGCCTTAGCCCGTGTACAATACTAGTTATTTGCAAACAGTTTGAACCCTGATCAGATGCCGTGTAACGCGGCGTCCGATCCGAATCAAAACTATTTGACACTCATTACGATATTACTGTAATAAATTTACCTGAATTTTATTTGAAGAATTAAAGGCAAACGACAGATGTTTCAAGCAGAGGACTCAATGACAATGAATCGGTAAAATACAAGGATCTACATGATCGCAATGGTTTATTACAACCTGTTATCGACAAATAACAAACAGCCTCGTATCTCACAGAAAGGTCTACACTGTTGGCCCACGAAACGACCAATGGCGATTTAACTTATTCTTACAAAGCGTTTCGAGTTAGATTTTGAACCAAGGCAAACTGTATATTACGCAGAAGCCAAAATTGATGTACAGTGGAGAATGTGTTATTCTTTCCCAATAAACGCGTTTACGCTAAAACTATTATTTCCAATACAAACAGTTTCGAGCCAGATCAGACGCCGGGTACGTTTTAGTGCTTTGCGTTTGCGTACGTTTGCGTTTAAACGGGAAAGAATAACAGATTCTCCACTGTAAACGGTCGCCTCCTCTTTGTTTATGGTACTTGTAATAACTAAACCTATTTCAATAATTAAACATTGTAGTATACTATAAATAGGAATGTTTTACGATGAACTGATTAAGTACCAAGTGTTGTTTTCTTAATTATTGTTGTTGTTGTTGTTATTATAATGGTCATGATTATGATTATAGGTATTATTATTAGTTTATGTATGTTTTATTATTACTATTAATATTTTCTTAATAATTATAACCACTACTATCAATTTTTATGTATCATTATCATATATTTTATTATTACTGCTATTGTTATTTTTATCATTCACTTAAATAGGATCATTTTGTCTGTATATTTTTCATTCAGTGATGTTTCAGAACTTTTCAGAAATAAAAGTTTTTTATTATCAGTATACAGCCCAACTTGTGTTAACTTGTTCACCGTCATGACGTCAATTAGCTTTCAACAATTACCGTCTTCCTTTTCCCGCAAATCTAAATTTTAGTTATTTTGACTTAAGAATATAAAAAGGAGTGTCAAACAGTGCGGGTCCTTGTGAAAGGCCACGTAACGCGGCGTCTGGTTAGGATCCAAACTGTTTGAAAATAATCATTGTAATCGGTGTAAGGCAGTGAAGGTGTTACAGTGGAGAATCTGTTATTCTTTCCCGTTTAAACGCAAACGTACGCAAACGCAAAGCACTAAAACGTAGAAAAGTACAACTTTTGGACAATTCTGATAATTCATGTTTATCTTGGTGGCAAACAGTTTGGAGCCAGATCAGACGCCGGGTTACCCGGCGTCTGATCTGGCTCCAAACTATTTGCACTGCAAATAATAGTTTTAGCGTAAACGCGTTTATTGGGAAAGAATTACGTTTTCTCCACTGTACGTAGACAGATAACTGCAAATCACTTTCTATTTGATTCATCGTTTCACAGTCCATGCATTGATTTCCCTACCCATTGTTCTCACTAGGCGTGAAAGTAACTGTAAAGCATGAGAAAATTGGGCAAACAACGGCTCGTCCATCTGAAGTTTTGTATAGAGGCCCTGACATACTAGATCTCAAGGGGATGTTCAATGGGTTTATTAACTAAACTATCAAATATAAGGTGCGGGCCTCACGCCGTTTCTTTGCATAGACGCTAGCCCAGTGCTCTCCATGATTTGACTCAAACTTTCTAAGGGGTTAGGTATTACCACCAAAGCTAGATCGAGTTATGTCTTTAAAGTACTGACATGTATGGAGCGAAACATTAAAATATGAAAACGTGCCTTGTCGATTTCGGGATTTCGGCTCTTAAAATTGTGCTCTTAATTTCTTAATCCTTTGTCCATGCCATGAGCTCGGTATTCAAGATATTTTGCATTGTAGTTACATAAAGCAATCAGTAGGATCTCCCTGCTTTACTTTGAGCCTGCTTTAAGCTGTCATCTGCCGAGATACAGGAAATGTTTTCTATGATCTTTAACAACTTCGGTGCGAAAGTCGCACAAAGTCGACATTGCAAACAGTTTGGATCCAGATCAGACGCCGCGTCAAGCGGCGTCTGATCAGGATCCAAGCTGTTTGACACTCATATCAATATTTCTTAAGTCATACTTCCTTAAATGTTACTTTGAAATGATCACGCAGACGACAACACTGCGGCAGACGACAAAAATAACGGAGAAGGGGTAAAAAAACCTCACAGTTAATTTGGCGCCGAAAGGGTTAAATAGTTTATGGTATAAGCATGAACATGAGTTTCTTTGGGATGTTTGTATATGAGCTATAACGGGACTCCCTGGGTGGGCGTTAATTCTATAAAAAAAAAAATACATCGCCAGTTTCATATTTATTATAAAGTTAAGATATTTTCCAGATATTTTGCTGTACATGGATATGTTTAGTTCTAATCACCAGGTGCCCGTTTCATAAAACTTCGTACGACAAAAACGGTCGTAAGTCAAAACTTTAAAATACATTTACTTTCTGATTTCTCCATCTAATCCTGTCTTGTGACATCCCTTTGGAATCGTCTTTTCAAGACGATTCCAAAGAGATGCCACAAAACAGGAATAGATGTGAAGAAATGAATGATAATTGAGACTTTTATAATCTGACTTACGACAACATTTACCGTACGAAGTTTTATGAAACGGGCCCAGTTCGTTTAGAGTAAGGTAAACCTGAAGATTGTTACTGAAGGAATATAAATTAAATCCCACATTTCTGCAACAACTCAAAACAGTTTGTACATGGTGTTCAAGACATATAAATAATAAGTGCTCAACTCACTCATTGTCATAATATCATCTGCCTTAAAAAGCGTAGATTAAGACCCGTTTTTATAAAACCCCTAAGTTAGATTTTCCACTTGCTTTTCTACACTACAATACTTAAGTCGTGTTTATGAAATCCCTTATCGGTTTGTATTGCTCAAATATAGTATTTAGTTAATTTGTTAAACAGTTTGGATCATGACCAGACGCCACGATACGCGGTATCTCACTAGGATCCAAACTGTTTACAATAAGCATTGTACTCAGGGCAATGCAGCGGAAGAATTAAAGTACACAAAATAACAACAAAACTTTCGATTTCGGGACCATTTCATTATACATTTATGAGAAGTCACATGCCCTATATATTTACATTAAGAATATGAGCCGTGTCATTAAAAAAAACCCAGACCTAACGCACATATAGATGGATATTGCAATGAACTCTCCTTATGCATTTACTGGAAATTTTCATTATAGATATACATGGATGGTGTAAAGACACTATTTGATTGTCGATAGGCAGATTAGTTCATATTAACCCTTTACCTGATAGCCTATTTCTAGTATTGAAGATAGTTGACTCCTTAAAGCAGCCTGAAAGTAAAGCAGAATGCACCTTAAGGTGCACTCTGCTTAACTTTCAGCCTGCTTTAAGCTATCATGTACTAGAATACAGAAAATATTCCCTATAAAATATATTCATGACTGATTAAATTGGAACTATTTTCTGCAGCGGAGGAATAAATTATATTCGCTAAAAGGCGCTTCTATAAGGTAAAGGGTTAAAGTGCAAATACGATGCCCCTCTCTGCAACAACATCCCATTGGAGACGAAAATTGTGTGCGGCATCTGATCTGGAATCAAGCTTTTTGCAAATGTAAGCCAAATACCCTCCCTTAAACGACTCCCTCCGAACAACGCACACACTCTTTGTTTCCCAAAGGGTACCGTTGTAGGTAGGGTGCGCTGTACATGTATATTGCAATTTGAAGCCAGATCAGGCGCCGGATAACACGGCGACTAATCACACTCCAAACTGTCACTCAGATAAAAATAAGTCGTCAGAATTTTCAAAAAAGTTATTATTTTTTAATATTTTGTAAATTTTATTGCACTAAATTTGCGTTACTTTCTCTTAACCACTTCCCTGCCGTACCTCCGAGTACAATATTTGCAAACAGTTTGGATACTGATCAGACGCCGCCAACGCGGTATCTGATCAGAATCCAAACCGTTTGACATACATTTATTTCAATTTCTTAAGTCATAACACCATCTTTTTTTTTTAAATTAGTTAAATAAAAGCAGACGATAAGTGTTTTACACTTGATGACGTCATGGCAGATATGCCGAGGACAACGTTTCCCCAATTATATGAACAGCGCTCCCTCATACCCATTTGGAGACAAAGATTATGTGCGTTGTTCGTAAGGATACGTTATAGGGAGGGAAATTTGACTTACATTTGCAAACAGCTTGAATCCAGATCAGACGCCGCGTGACGCGGCGTCTGATCTAGATTTAAGCTGTTTGTCACTCGTCATTAATTTATTTTCTATCAAAATGTCAATTTTGAGAATTGGGACATGGGTCGTTTTAAGGAAGGAGTCGTTGTTGAGAGGGCCGCTGTAGGGAGGGAGCATTGTATAACATTCGTGTAATAATTAACTGTATTTGAACCACTGAATGTATCGGTATAGTGATCGTTTAAAAGAAGTGACCGCATAATGCAGGGCAAACGTAATGTATTCTTCTGCATTACTTTCGTCCTGCACTAAACTGCTACTAGCTATAAGTACATGCATTACGAATGTTCAACATCTTTTGGTGTTTTTTTTATTAAAGGTTTGTAGGAAATAAAAACAAATTATACCTATTAATTTCTTATCATTTATTTGTTCTCATAGAGTTTCTTACGTTTAACCCATTTATTGTCATGACGTCATCAACTTCAAACAAGTGTCGTCTGTTTTTATTTCTCAATTTATTTTTTGTTTTTTTTTTTGGTTTAAGAAATTTAAAATTGAGTGCAACAGTTTGGATCATGATCAGACGCCGCGTAATGCGGCGTCTGATCAGGATTTCAACTGTTTGCAAATACATGTAACACTTGTACTCGGGATAAGGCAGTCAAGGGGTTAAACAAGACTATTGATATACAGCGCTCCCTCTCTACAACGACACCCAATGGGAGACAAAAAGTATGTGCGTTGTTCGGAGGGAGTCGTTATAGAGAGGGAAATTGGTTCACATTTACAAACAGCTTAAATCCAGATCACACGCCGCGTTACGCGGCGTCTGATCTGGATTCAAGCTGTTTGTCACTCGTCATTAAGTTTTTTCTGTCAATATGTAACTTTGAGAAAAACAGCAGACGACAACTTTAAGCAGACGATATTACAGCAGTAAAAGCGTTAGAAGTAATTGTCCTTTTTAGGGAACTGCGACAATAGTCGTTGTTCGGAGTGAGTCGTTGCTCGGATGGTCGTTGTAGGGAGGGAACGCTGTATATGTTCTGGGCATATGCATCTCTTTTATTTAAAATCACAAAAGGCAACATGTTCTTTTACAGAACATGTACAAGGAAACGGAATTTATTATTATCATTATTACTACCACATTTATATAGAGAGAGCTCTTTTCACTCATGCGTTGTGCGTTCAAAAGCACATCACGAGAAATTAAAGGCACGCACATGTACCTACAAAGTGGAGAAAAGACAAATAACTGTTTATACAATAAAGTTAAAACAACAACAACACCCTACCTTATGGATTTACATGGAACTAACTCTTGAATAAGGGAAATTCTTTCAGTATGGTCATTAAGAGAATATCATTATTAGTTTATGTAATCAATTTTAAAATGCGTCCACTTTTTAAAAGATTCATCGTATGATTAAGATAGTGATTTAAAGGTCATCGTTATTGTTAAACCTTCACACCCCACCGACCTACATTATTTATCCCTTAATTGATTAAGATAACCAGCCTTTTCCGACATTCTGATGATGTCGTAGTTGCAACCCAACTTTATTATTTCAAACTCGCTGAAGTGGAACATACTGGTATTTCAAAGAAATACGGGTTACCTCTCAACCGGATTTAGCATTAAAAATAGTAATTTGTAAATATATGTCAAATGCTTATCGTATAAATGGGTAAGATTTAGTTTAGGATAATAAATTCTGTTAAAAAATCCATTTCAAAAAAGAAAAAGAAAAGAAGAAGCTCTGGTGGGATTCGAACCCGTGACCTTCCATTCGGAGACAAACATGAAACATGAGGAAACGCCTTTACCCCCTCGGCGCTCTATATATATATATGGTAGAGAATTAACGTACTTCACTGGTAGCGATTGATAGTACTTTATTCGGCTCGGGTTTATGTCTGAGCCCGTGTAGAGAAGCAACAACAACAACTATACCGTCAGCTGATGCTATAGAAAAAGGATGGAAAATATCTAGAAAAACCTAAGATTCGGTGACGATTCTTGAGACTTTTTTGGACTGATCATATTTTTTTAATGTCAGAAGCCAAATAATGCCACAACTTTGCTTTTATTTGAGTATTTCATTTTATTTTGACAAGTACACCATACGGTTGCGAGTCTCTTTAAACGTGTCCGGGAGAGCGAAGTTCGACTAATGTCATTCGACATTTGGGTCCGAAAAGTATCGACGGATAAAGCAGGTTTATGGCTTGACCATGTGTCGGATAAGCCAGGTTATACTGTATAGATTTATTCAACACTTCACTCTAACAGTATAATCGGCCTCGTTCAATACGAAATGTTTTAAGCCATTACCCCATTGTCTGTTTCTAGTTTGAAGACAGGTGGCCACTTAAAGCAGGTTGAAAGTAAACTTAAAGCAGGTTGAAAGTAAAGCGGAATGTGCCTTAAGGCACATTCTGCTTTATTTTCAGCCTGCTTGAAGTTATTATCTGCTAGAATATAGAAAATATGTCTTATGATTCTTATGTGTAGCAGTATAAATTGTAACAATGTTCTTCAGTAGAGGAATAAATTTAAGGCGTAAAAGGCGTATTTATGGAGTAATGGGTTAAATAGATAATTCCATTTGATTACAATTTTACTTTGAACAGTCAATATACCTGAAATTTAGGTTTGAGAGATCAAAGCGTCAGCAGGCATGCAATATGTCACGTGTACGTACTCTTCACAGAAACAGTGTTTGTAAATGACACATAAAGTGGGGGGGGGGGGGGGGGGGGGGGGGGGCAGAGATTATTGTTTCCCGGTAAAAGCGTTTGTTCTAAAAAACAATTACATGTATTTTATTGCAATCAGTTTGAACAAGATTAGTTTCCGGTTAATCCGGCGTCTTACCAAGCTCCAAACGGGGTCTGTTATTCAGAGTTGATAGAATTTTTAATTTTTACACTAAAATGAGCCGTGTCATGACAAAACCAGCCTTATTGCATTGCAACGTACAGTACTGAACCTTATTCAATTAAATTGATAATCGCAAGCGAATTGCCATCGAATTGCCATAGAATCGCCATCGAATCGGGCGCTTCAAAAAGCAAACCGTGTGCTTGAGTCGTTTGTCGCGATTTTTCCGAAGCGGTTGTGACAAAAAAATGGAATCGAAAAACATTAACGAAGGCATATTTGCAAATATTGGTGAGATACACAATTCGGGCGTACTTAACGCGTTTATTGCGTTGGAAAATATTCTCAAGCGAATTGCCATCGAATTGCAAGCAAATTGCCATCGAATTGCAAGCGAATCGTAAAAATTGTTAATATATTAAGGTTCCATAACAGTAGCGTAAGAGGAATCCAATATTGTGATTTATGTTAAAAGTCACTACCCTGTATACCCAATGCATAAATTAGTACAGAACGAATCAGGCAGAACACATAACAGACATGTAGCACAGATCAAGCACCGTTGTAAGCCCAGACTCTGTACACTGTTAACCAGTCGGACGCTGAACGCGTTCAAAAGCCGAACACAATATAATAATATAATAATGCGTTCAACCATTACCCTAAATCTACTGAACTTACACGATTGCATACAAAGTGTTTATATTTGAAAGCTAGTTTGAACACTATCGTTCATAGGTTTAGCCCCTAGTGTTCATGGGATGCAATTTAGTCGCTTTATGGATTTGTTTCAGTTTGTCTAAATTGATTTTCTCACATGATCTCGTATATGCGTTATGCCATGTTATTACATGACTTCATGTTGCTATGGCTTGGAAGTATGACGTATATAACGGAACAATGGGCATTTTGATCATTTTTACACTACCAAATCGCTTGAAATCAATAAAAACCGTTTGTATTTCTGAATTGTGATTTAAAGTTGGACATGCTTTCTTCTTAAAACGTGTGTTCATATAAATGACAAAGCCAAGCTAAGAAAAGCGCGACCTTTAAATAGATGTTTGTTGCTATTGGATATGGAATGTGTGATACGGAAAAAGGTAGGTCATGACAATTCCGTAAATTTACTCGTTTTTAGGAAAATTTTAAGGTAGAAAAATAATCAAGCAAGGATTTTGGTAAAGACGGGGGATTCTATACCCTCGGTTGGTCTGTTCCTGTCGGAAACTCGCTAAAGCTCGTTTTCGACTGGGAACAGACCAACCTCGGATATAGAATCCCCCGGTCTACCAAAAACCGTGCTTGATTCTATTAGTTTTACGTTGGCATTCATAGCTGAACACCTTATCTTAAAGTAGTCATTTGAAATCTGAACATATAGTGTTCTGTGTGTATTCTGTCTTTTAACACTTTTTCCTTGAACATGTTCTAGGCACGTTATATCTGTTGCATGACTCTTGATCACGTCATACGTAAAAAATGAACACTTGACCTGTTCATTTGGTGTTCAAAATAGGAGCTCGAGGTGTTCAAAATTGGACCCTACCATTTGATTTTAAACACTTGCTGAACGTAACGTTTGTGTTCAACATTTGAACACAAAGACGCGTGCAATATCTGTTGCAAGCAGGCGTTCAATAAATGTTCTATATTTGAACACTTGGGTTAACAGTGTATCTGAGCTTGGTCTACACTGCCCGATACCATGTATAATACAGCTACATGAAATAATAAGATGCATGTGGGTGATGAAGAGTGTAGATCAAGACTAACCGCCGCGACGTTGACGCGATGGCTAGCCTTGCTCTACACTGTTTGCAGTGCAATAAAGCTGGTGTTGTCATGACTCGGCTCATATGTTTTGCTTCATGTGATTGCGTTGCGTTTGCGATTAGTTTCGTAAAACGGGAACGAACATATTTCCCTACTCTATACATGTATGTTTCACAAGGGGTTCATGGATATAAGAAGTCAAATACTTTGAGGTGTATCTGGTGAACCTGTTTGTTCTTCTGTAGCCGGGGTAGTTGGTGTTTTGAAAGGATCAATTATATTGTCGGATTAAGTTCTAATAGGTGGAGCGGTATGTGGTGAACCTGTCTGCTCTGGCGTAGTCGGGACAGTTTGTGATTTGAAAGGATCAATTATTTTGTCAGATGAAGTTCTAATAGGTGGAGCGGTAACTGGTGAACCTGTTTGCTCTTCTGAGGTCGGGACAGTTGTCGTTTTGATAGGATCAATTATTTTGTCAGATGATGTTCTAATAGGTGGAGCGGTAACTGGTGAACCTGTTTGCTCTTCTGAGGTCGGGACAGTTGTCGTTTTGATAGGATCAATAATTTTGTCAGATGAAGTTCCCACAGGTGGAGCGGTAACTGGTGATCCTGTTTGCTCTTCTGAGGTCGGGACAGTTGTCGTTTTGATAGGATCAATTATTTTGTCAGATGAAGTTCTAATAGGTGGAGCAGTAACTGGTGATCCTGTTTGCTCTTCTGAGGTCGGGTCAGTTGTCGTTTTGATAGGATCAATTATTTTGTCAGATGAAGTTCTAATAGGTGGAGCGGTAACTGGTGATCCTGTTTGCTCATCTGAGGTCGGGACAGTTGTCGTTTTGATAGGATCAATTATTTTGTCAGACGATGTTCTAATAGGTGGAGCGGTAACTGGTGATCCTGTTTGCTCTTCTGAGGTCGGGACAGTTGTCGTTTTGATAGGATCAATTATTTTGTCGGATGAAGTTCTAATAGGTGGAGCGGTAACTGGTGAACCTGTTTGCTCTTCTGAGGTCGGGACAGTTGTCGTTTTGATAGGATCAATTATTTTGTCAGATGAAGTTCTAACAGGTGGAGCGGTAACTGGTGATCCTGTTTGCTCTTCTGAGGTCGGGACAGTTGTCGTTTTGATAGGATCAATTATTTTGTCAGATGAAGTTCTAACAGGTGGAGCGGTAACTGGTGATCCTGTTTGCTCTTCTGAGGTCGGGACAGTTGTCGTTTTAATAGGATCAATTATTTTGTCAGACGATGTTCTAATAGGCGGAGCGGTAACTGGTGATCCTGTTTGCTCTTCTGAGGTCGGGACAGTTGTCGTTTTGATAGGATCAATTATTTTGTCAGATGAAGTTCTAATAGGTGGAGCGGTAACTGGTGATCCTGTTTGCTCTTCTGAGGTCGGGACAGTTGTCGTTTTGATAGGATCAATTATTTTGCCGGATGATATTCTAACAGGTGGAGCGGTAACTGGTGAACCTGTTTGCTCTTCTGAGGTCGGGACAGTTGTCGTTTTGATAGGATCAATTATTTTGCCGGATGATGTTCTAACAGGTGGAGCGGTAACTGGTGATCCTGTTTGCTCTTCTGAGGTCGGGACAGTTGTCGTTTTGATAGGATCAATTATTTTGTCGGATGAAGTTCTAACAGGTGGAGCTGTATCTGGTGAACCTGTTTGCCCTGGTGTAGTCGGGATAGTTGGTGTCGTGAAAGGATCAATTGTTATGCTTTTTGTTGTTGTTTGACTTATTGAAGAGAGTATCCAGTCCCCATAAGCCGGCAATTTGGTGATAACTTTAACACCAGGACTACACACATCGTCCGTGTTCCATGCAGAGATGACTCCGAGGATATGCCACTGCTGACGTATCTTGCATACATATGGTCCCCCAATATCTTCAAGGCATATACTTGACAGATCTGGTCGCATGAACCGATTAAAGCACTGGACTGACGATGGCCGATTTGATGTTACTTCGTCACAGTATGTGTCATTCACTCTGTCAACAACGATTTCTTCGAGGGAATTAGCGCAAACTGCACCGTCTGAACAAAATATCGGCTTACCCCAAACCTTTATCCTGCAGTGTTTATCGTAAATATCTTCTATATTAATGCTTTTCATTACTTCGGAATTTGATGTAAGGAAAGGCATTGTTCTTACGTCCTCTGGTAATTCTATTGGATTTTCGAGCTTTAGTAGAGCGATGTCGTTTTCATACGTCGCATCATCGTAATCGGGATGAATGATCGTTTCTGTGATTTTCCTTAATTTATCGGTGTCTTCCAACACAATGAGATCGAATTCGCCGACGACGCCTGTTTCAGATCGTCTCTTTATACAAGAGGCAGCAGTGATTACATAGTTGTCAGACACGAACGTAGCCCCACAGTGAAGCCTTTCTGAACCCTTCCGCAGCAAAGCTACCATGGACCGAGAATCGAATGCTTCAGTCACCCTCGAGTTTACAACTCGTCTGTAGGGAGCGCATGTGCACATCTCTGAAATGATATTAACTCATTCACCCCTGACACTTTTAATGGACACTTCCAATTTCAAATTAAGTAAAGTCCATTATTTTACTATTTATGGTTGATTTTAACAATATATTTTAAAATGACAAACAGTGTAGACCCTGATCAGAGGGCTCCTTAAGGAGCCCTCTGATCAGAGTCTACACTGTTTGCACAGGACAAGTGTAATCATCGCATCTACACTGTTTGTAAATGACGAGTATACTCGTCGCTTGGGTTGAATGTGTTAAAGAAATTGATAGTAAGCTTTACACATTCAACCCTAGCGACTAGTAGATTCGTCTTTACCAAACGGTGTACATGTTAAAAACGCACTTGTCCTATTCAAACAGTGTTTAACTAAAATCGTAAAATAGAAAAAGTGTTGGCCCTAACAGGATTCCGTACTTAACCCTTTAAGCTTCCAGCACCACGGACTTGTTTAGAATATACTCAGAGGGCTAATTTAGACCAGTATTTATTAAACTATCCAGAATCCCGAAAAGACTAGTTCAAATTTTAAAATTTAAAAAGATCCACAAAAGAGTTAAGGTAATCGTTTAGTTTTAATCGGATTTTTGCGCATATATATAGTGGAGACTCTGTTATTCTTTCTGATAATTAATGTTTATCTTGGTGGCAAACAGTTTGGAGCCTGATCAGACGCCGGGTTAACCGGTGTCTGATCTGGCTCCAAACTGTTTGCACTGCAAAAATAGTTTTAGCGTAAACGCGTTTATTGGGAAAGAATAACGATTTCTCCACATGTTATGTTACAGTCAATCTGTGTAATCAGTCATTTCACGTAATGACTAAACATTTTAGTCATTACGTGAAATGACTGTATCACTTAGTCATTTCACGAAATTCCTGATATTTTCAGTCATTTCATGAAATGACTGAAACTGAAAGGCCACTTTTAATCAAATTGGCTAGAAATCTTTCACAGGATTCAGGCAATGTGTGAAATGACGTTTATCTAAATAATTAAACAGCAGTTGTTCATTCATATTATTCAATATGCATACTTTTGTTTAATACTTAATATCTAATAATTATTTCAGAAAAATTGTACGCATATTTTACTTATTTAAGAGACTTGATTTGTATTACAGTTAATATGCATGTATTGTTTCAATAGTGTAGTTTGTAAATATTAAGATACACCAAACATTACGATGTAATACATAAAGATAAAGTCAATTTAGTCATTTCGTGAAATGACTGAATGTGTGTTTTAGTTATGTAACGAAATGACTGAAAATATTAGGTACATGTATTTCATGAAATGACTAAGTGAAACAGTCATTTTACGTAATGACTGAAAATTCCAGTCGTTTCATGAAATGACTGATTACACAGATTGACTGTAACACATTTACATTCATTACTGGATTGTCTTTCCATACTTATTTTTTCCCTAATACAGAGCTAATAAGAACTTTTCATGCATCCTGACATATGGTTGCTTACAATGGAGAATACGTTACTCTTTCCAAAGAAATACGTATACATATGGTAAAAAGCATAATGTATATTGCAAACATTTAAGAGCCTTATCAGACGCCGAGTTACCCGACGTCTGATCAGGCTTGAAACCGCTTGCTATCCAGATTCAAGTGAGATATCAACATTTTCTTCAAAATGAAGTCATTTTTGCTTTTTATTGAATTGCTTTAAGTCACAAGTTCGATAAACTGCATTTATTAATATCTTCGCCATTTTAAAGCAGGCTGAATGTAAAACGGAAAGCTCCTAAAGGCGCGTTCTATTTTACTTTCAGTCTGCTTTAAGCTTTCACTTGATTTTAATGATAACAAAGCGACGAAGAAAAGGTTATGTAACCATTTCATCAAAGCACTACAATAAAAACCTCTCTGTTACAGCCACTAAAAAGCAATGTGAAAGTAAAATCTAAACATTCTGTTTTACTGCCTCCATGCTTTAAGCAGTAACCTGTTGTATACACCTAATAATCAACACAATTTTGTGGTCGTAATAGAGAGGATTTTCTGTTATAATTATGCTTACCTACGAATACAAGAAGCACCAAGGCATTAGCGAAAAACATCACTACTTTCTTAAATCTGTAACTTCAAACCCTCCTCTAGATGAAGTTAGAATATCTCCGTCGCAACTGTGTTCACGGCCACTGACAATATATCATATATTTTTTATTTATGATTATATATAATAGATCTACAATATAATCTTTATTTGCCATTTAACAGAACAATGCCACATGTATAGCCAGTGTAAATGCTCTTATCAACGAAAATGGCATTTAATGTTCAACTGTATTGATGAAAGCAAATAATTGCGTTTGTTAAATACAATATCCGTTTGAAAATATAAGTTATTTTTATTATTATTCAATTTTATTGTAAATGTAGTTATTTGTCTTTTCTTACTTTGTAAGTACATTTATATAATTTCATGCGAAGCGCTTTTGAACGCCAACTACTGTGTGAAAAGAGCGCTATATAAATCTGGCATAGTAATAATTATGATATACTGATAATAATGATGATGATGATTATTATTATTATCATTGTTTTATTGAAACTTTGGGGTGTTTCTGTAAAATCATATGCCAAATATTTATATTTGGACAGGGAAAATAATTGATAATTTACTTTTAATATTCACTAAAATACTCAACAAATTATTCAGTAAAATTTTGAACTTTCAGACTGATCATCAGTCTGATGACCAGTGCTAATGTACGGCTATAAACCCTCTCCTGAATACAGTGCTCCCTCTCTACAACATCACCCTATCAGAGACTATGGGAGATTGTGTATGTTGTGTTTGTTGTTCGGAAAGAGTTGTTGTAGGGAAAGTAGCTTGCATTTGCAAACAGCTTGAATCCAGATCAGACGCCGCGTAACGCGGCGTCTAATCTCGATTCAAGCTGTTTGTCACTCGTCACTATGATATTTTCTGTTAAAATATCCATTAGGTGACTTTGACAAAAACAGTAAACTACAGTTTTAAGCAGACGGTATTGTGGCCGTGAAAGATTGGAAATGATAATTGTCTTGTTTGGGGAGAACAGCAGCAAACGTTGTTGTAAGGAGGAGTCGTTGTTACAGCGGAGAATCTGTTATTCTTTCCCGTTTAAACGCAAACGTACGCAAACGCAAAGCACTAAAACGTAGAAAAGTACAACTTTTGGACAATTCTTATAATTCATATTTATCTTGGTGGCAAACAGTTTGGAGCCTGATCAGACGCCGGGTTACCCGGCGTCTGATCTGGCTCCAAACTGTTTGCAATGCAAATAATAGTTTTAGCGTAAACGCGTTTATTGGGAAAGAATAACGTTTTCTCCACTGTAAGAGGCTGTGGGGAGGGAGCACTGTACTGTGTTTTAAGAATCTTTCTTGGAGGTGTAATGAAGAATGATAACATCAACACATTTAACCCTAGCGACGAATATACTCGTCGTTAACAAAATGCCATTCAATTTAAGTTTTATATGGTTTTATTCGAGCAGGAACAATCTAGAAAAATCGCTAAAATCTTAACCCATTATCACATCCTAGGGTCGTTTTAAAATCTGGAGAAATGTGAATATCAACTCACTCTTTCGACGTCAAAATTTACCGTCTCATTTAATTCTTTCACCACTAAAGATCGTTTAATTCAATACTGGTGTCAGCGTTCATATGAGCTGTGTCATGAGAAAACCTGACTTATTGCATAGAAAACAGTGATTATCAAGGCCTGTCGCCGCGTCAAAGACGCGGGGGCTGGTCTTGATCTACTCTGTTTGACACCCACATGCATATAACGTATATTATGTTTCTGTATTATACGAGTAAAAGTATTTTGCAGTATAGACCAAACTCAGATACAGAGCGTAGGATGACAACGGTGTTTGATCTGTACAATATTTTAATGCAATAAGTTTTGTCACGGTACGGCTCAAATCTCTTTTATTAGATTTAAGGCAAAACAGCCAACAAAATATTGATACGAATATTAAACAGGTTGGATTCTTATTAGACGTCGTGGTCTGATTTGGCTCAATCTGTTTGAAATTCAATGTAGACGTACGTCCTTTGAGTGAGGATATGTTTGCTTGAAGAGAGTATCTCTTGTCATCCTATAACAGAATGGTATGTTTGGAAGTAAACTTTACGTTTAAAGGGATACGTGCGTGTTTAAAAAAAAACCACCAGAACTAATGGAAGGTACTACATGTTGAAATTAGGTCTATGTTAATTAACTAAAGTAGAATCGTAATGAGTGTCAAACAGTTTTGGCCCTGAACAGACGCCGTGTTCTGGGTCCAAACTGTTTGCCAATAACCAATGTTCTCTGGGTAAAGTTCAGTCATCCTATGATATTGATTGTAATCAACACGATCTAAACCTGCCATACCCTTATTGATCCACATAACCAAGTTAAAGTCCAGATTTCTGAGAAAGTTTATATGATAATAAAAATGCCATAGTTATCAATGCATGTTATCAACATATCTTTATAGAATTTTTAAAATCGCTCGTACAGCCATAGACGACCACAATCCATCTTGCAGACAGTTTGGATCTGGATCAGACACCGACAAACGCGGCGTCTGATCTTGATCCGAATTGTTTGATACTGTAATCGAATACTTCTTCAGCCATACTTCCTGAAATTTAACTTTGAAACGACAGTGCTTAACCCTTTCCCTTATAGAAGTGACTTTTGGCACTTGCATTGTATTCATCCGCTGAAGAAAATAGTTCCAATATATACCGTAATGAACATATGTCATATTTAATACTTTCCTTATTCTAGCAGGTAATAGCTTAAAGCAGGCTGAAAGAAAGGCAGAATGCGCCATATGACGCATTCTGCTTTACTTTCAACCTGCTTAAAGTAGTCACCTATTTTCAAAACTAGAAATGGCTATGGGGTAAAGGGTTAATACAAGATTGACTGTATATTTGTCATGATGAATTACAGGAAAGACAAACCTTTATCGTGCTAGTTATAAAATGTTTGACTGTGCTACATGTTTAGTTCCAGATCAGACACCGATCAAATCTACATGTAATCAGGATACACACAGTTTGTCATTCGTATCGATTTTCTTCTGCTCAAAAGAACAGACTCAACTTGGAATGCAAAATAATTTGAAGGCCACAAATTTGAAACATACAGTTATTCTTTCCCAATAAAACGCGTTTACGCTAAAACTATTATTTTCACTGCAAACAGTTTGGAGCCAGATCAGACGCCGGGTAACCGGCGTCTGATCAGGCTCCAAACTGTTTGCAACCAAGATAAAGATGAATTACCAGAATTGTCAAAAAGTTGTACTTTTCTACGTTTTAGTGTTTTGCGTTTGCGTACGTTTGCGTTTAAACGGGAAAGAATAACAGATTATCCACTGTACCTGATAGGAACTAACCGCTTCTATGATGGACACTATATGTGTACTTTCAAACAGTGAATATCCTGATCAGAGGGTCCCTTACGGGACCCTCTAATCAGGATCTACACTGTTTGTTTCACTTTTATTTTTTCTAAAATTGTTTTCTTGAAAGAGCCCTCAAATTAACATATATAATTATACTGGTGGCAGTTCAAAGGTTGGATAGTCATTCTTTTTAAATATAACCATAGAAAATGTAAATGTTTAGATAATCTTTGGCACTATTGGCATGGGCCAGAGATCATAGATTGCTAGAAACTAGAAACAAACCAGCTCTACTAACAACAAGGAGCAAAAACTAAACACAAATGTGTATGCTTGAATAAGATCTTCGTACCTTCTAGCCTAGAATCTCACGACAACTTCACTGCCTGGCAAATCTTGACATGTGCCAAAACCCGTACCTGTGAACACTAACTTGTCCAATGCAAACAGTGAAGATCCTGATCAGAGGGCCCTTCAGGAGCCCTCTTATAAGTGTTTACACTGTTTGTCTTATTGTAAAATATTGCAAACAACAACCATGAATAGTAGAAAATGGACAACTGGTATTGTCCATTTAACATTTAAGGGCCAGTGTGGTTTACCCTTTCGCTCTCAATGACTTTTAAAAGCGCGTTTTCAAACAGTATGGATAATTATCAGACGCCGCGTAACGCGGCGTCTGATCAGGATTCAGACTACTTGACACTCGTTTTCACGTTTCTTTAGTCATACTACCTTATTATTTAACTTTAAAACAACATTGCAGACACCATAATTGAAGCAGACGACAATGAAACGGTGAAGGCGTAAACATCTCACGAAAGGTTTGGTAGTAAAAGGGTAAAGTGTTGACAATGCTAAAGGACGACATTCGTCCAAGGCAAGATAACAAAAAATATAGAAGGTTCCTGTTGGAAGTTTCTGCTATATTTTCTGGTAACATAGTATGTTGTTTTATATACACTGTCACCAAGAATGGTAACATAGTGCGTTGTTTTATATACACTGTCACCAAGGATGGTAACATGGTGTGTTTTTGTATATAGTACTATATACACTGTCACCAAGGATGGTAACATAGTGTGTTGTTTTATATACACTGTCACCAAGGATGGTAACATAGTATGTTGTTGTATATACACTGTCACCAAGGATGGTAACACAGTGTGTTGTTGTATATACACTGTCACCAAGGATGGTAACATAGTGTGTTGTTTTTATATACTCTGCCACCAAGGATGGCATGCAATAAATGTAAAGCTTATTTAAAAGTTAATTGAATTATAAAACTAGTTTCTATTCGCATATCCAAATAAGTTTAACTTACATGACAGTTTCGGCATACCATTGGTGTGCCTTTTTCAGACTGTGAATTGACCGTTGGAGGATGACGTCATATGACGTCAATTCACAGTTTGAAGAATGCACACCAATGGTGTGCCGAAACTGTATGTAAGTTAAGCTTATTTTGATATAAGAATAGAAACTAGTTTTATAATTGAATGATAGGCTATCCTGATGAATTTCTTTCTTCGTGACCTTTGAAAAGTTAATTGTTTTTTACATTTATTTGTACTTACCTTTCAATGAATTTATTTGGAGTATGTAATATGCGCAACAGACGACAACATGACCGGAGGAGCATAAAATATATGCATTTTTAATAAGTAATATCATTAAATATCAAGCAGCTTCGCCCTTGAATCGATGGCTCGAAGCCGCGTTACGTGACGTCTGATCAGGATAAAATCGTTTGTAAATAACCATTGAACTCGGGGTAAGGCAGGGAATATGTTAAATTCATGCACCCTTTTATGGTTTTATTGTGATGCAATGTATTGCAACATAAACAAAAAGTTCAGACCCTTGTCAGACTCTGACCAGGTTATACACTATGTACAAAGGACATACACAAATTTTACAAGTAAAGTTTGGATAATTTACATACATGTATATAGTGGTCGCTAGAATCAAACAATTGATATAATATTATGCTTGTAATGTTTGGATGTCCCCTTGGTTTGAAGCGAGTTATATACCCGGCACCTCATTTTCACTTTAAAATGACATCACTTCCATGGGTAATGCTTATAAGATATTTTGCAAGCGTTTGATTGATCGGGTTTGACCTGTCTGAATTTTGCAGACCCAACTAAAACGTTCAATAAGCATTGACCCATGTCGGGTTTAGAATCGCACTTTAACTTCATCACTCCATGTGCAATCGTAATCTGCAAAACAAACTCTAGGATCCAAACTGTTTGACACTCATTTCAATATTTCTCAAGTCAAAAACTTAAAGTCTGAATATGAGAAATAAAACACACGATACAGGCTTAACCCTTTCATGATCAAATTATTCAGGAGAGTTTTACCCAATTCACCGCTTTATTGTCGTCTGCTTCATTATTGTTGACTGCAAGGCACGTTTCAAAGTTAGATTTAAGGTTGCATGACTTAATTATTATCGATAAGAGTGTCAAACAGTTTGGAAATGGGTCTTAATGCATTATTGAGAGTGAACGGGTTAAAATTGATGACGTCATGGCAGTGAATGGGTTAAAACTGATGACGTCATGGAAGTGAATGGGTTTAATTACGATAATTTTGAGGAGACAGAAGTCTTAGAGTATTTGTGTGAAACAAGAAAAAAGATTATTCGTTTCAAATACAATAGATCTATACTATCGCGAATAAAATAATATCATAGTATAGCGACACTCTTTGGTTCAATTTCTACAGTAGAGCGAATGCGCGCTTGAGGTCTCTTGTATGTTAGTTGACAGTTGTATATAAAGCGATCGAATCATTGAGTTCACGGACGAGACAACACACATTTGAAGATAATCCTATAAAGATGATTTCCGCAAAGATACTGTTGCTGTTTGTCGTCGCAGGTAAGCGTGCATTTGATTTTAGACCTTCTTGCAAAAAAGAGACAAAAATAATAATTATTCAAGTCAGTATTAAAATGTTTAGCCAACAGTAATATTTGCAAAGTAGATTTACATGATAATAAACTAGTTAAATCACTATAAAATGTAATTAGATTTGTTGTTAACCCTTTATTATCAATGACACCAAAAGGCGCGTTTGTAAACAGTTTGAATCCAGATCAGGCGCCACGTTAAGCGGATTATTATCCACACTGTTGAATAAAGGTAACTTTAGATTTTCAAATAAATTATCCTTATATACTCGGCCAAAAAGAAAGCACCCATCTGTAAATGTTTAATTTACATTAAGTAAATTTTAATACTCCCTATATTATAAGGTACAGTTTTGTAAAACTCCAGTTTTGTTTTTGATTTTAAAGGAACACACGTTCACCAATGTATACCAGTAAAACATTCAGATTAAACGACACGTGTAACGAAAATGAATCGCTCAAAGTACATCATCATTTCAAATCAAGGGGCGTAATTTGATATTATACGAATCTCTAGTCTTAAAGAGGCCGTGAATATTGTAATGAACGAAAGTCTAATGTAATTTTATTTTCTTTGAGTGAAAGTTCTAGCTGTTGAATGCGAGCTCTATTTTTTCTCTTCTATGGATTTCATTTCTAAGCAAACTGCTGTTTTCGGGAAAAAGAGTTATAACCCTTTTATTTTCAATACAATGTGCCAGTTATTTAGCCACACTTAAAAACAGAACAGAGCAGAATATTTTATTTGGTTTAAGCAGAACAGCTCATCACCATACATATATACATCTGTATGGGGCTCTTGTTAATGTATATAATAATAGAGATTTAATTTAACTCTTTACTTCATGCGCAGTTCCTATCTCCATCTTTGCAAACAATGTCTACCATGATCAGACAACTTATGATTCAGTTAGTTGATGAAGGTCTACATTGTTTGCGATAAAAGCTCTAATTATCAGCTTGACTTTTTGTGTCACCTTCTGTAGTCAATGATGAAACATGGGGATCACTTTACCTTTACCAATACCTGTCGGTCTATTCGTCTATCAGCCTGTCACACCTTTACCCTCATCTATTACCCATGTTTTCACTAAAGCTTTTGGGATGAAATTTCATTTATGAAGAAAACTTCACAAGTAGAAGTGTCTTGCTCTATGCTCTTATAAGAGTTATTCCCCCTTCCACATTTTCTTTCCAATAGATAACCTATACTTTAATGTAAACTTGAAATGGAATTTCATTTGTTTAAGGGATATGAAAAGTGGTAGTTGCTAACACAGAATTCATAACCCTGGTACCAGTACAGTAAGAGTTATTCCCCCTTTTTTGTTATGGTCTTGATTATTCAGGAAAGAGTGAAACTTTAAACAAAAATTTAAAGATGAAATTTCACTAATTAATGTAGTAGAGAGATTGATGACAATATAAGATGACACTATTCATATAATATACATAACTTCTGCATCATTGGTATGAGTGTTTGCAAATCCCCCTCCAAATCGCCCCACCCCACTCCCCTTTTTTCTCCATGTTCCATTTATGCCTACTGGCGGGTGACACATGAGTTCCAAGAAACGGTTTTGGTGGTGTAGGCTATTTGAAAATGATAATGGGTGAGGCAGTACTGTGAGTGCTCATGACGTTTGGTGTTGGAAATATTCATGTGAATACCATAGTCTTCTATAACTCTATATAGAGTGGCAATGTCCTTTTTTATCATATATGTTTGTATTGTATGTTTGATGTACATTGATGAGACAGAAATAAACAATATTATATATTACATAATAAACATTGAATGCGTTGAAAATTAAGAAATAATCTATGTTCTACCGTTGTGAAACGGTATTTTACAACGGTTGGGAGTTGTGGTGCGCAGGAATTGACCACGAAGGCCGAAGGCCTGAGTGGTCAATTCCTGCGCACCACAACGACCGACCGTTGTAAAATACAGTTTCACACAGGTAGAACATAGATTATTTCGAATCTAACATGACCAGATTTAAAGAAATTCATTAGAAAGGAAACCAAATGTTCCATACTTATTTCCTCAGCGGATGAAGTTTTTCGACCGAATAACTTTTTTTGCGGCATTACAATAATCTAACACCCATAAGCAAATTTACATTTACCGATCCACAATCTGGCATAGAACAAACATTACACCAAACAAGACAGAAGAATGAGAAAATTACTGTAACGTTACTGGTTAAAAGTATATGGTCTTTACGGGCTATATGAATAACGAAAGAAATTTAAAAAACATAACGTATGAACGCACGAGGTCACGTCATGTCATATAACCGCGGGAGGAGCGGGGTAGGGAAGAGCGTGGTATAACGTCTCAGGTATACCACGATAGACCTGTTCTTTGTTTATAGAGACGAATTCACGTGTCATATTAGAATAATCAATATATCATGATTTACCCATGAAAACAGTGAAAACTGTGAAAAACTGTGAGAGTGTTAATCTCGGAAATTTCAGTACTTAATATAATAGTTTAGGCAAGTTGTATTTTCTTTTTGTCATACTACTAACAAGCTTGAAAAAATGAAAATTGTAAAACACAAAAGAATTAATCTTATTTTCTAACAAACAACATAATGGCAGTTATACATGTACTTCTCCACTTCAAATATGAGTAGTTGCTCCTATGCGTTTAATAAGTTGTCTCTTAATTTAAAACTTTTAAAACAGTATATTGCTAGTTTTGTTAAAAGGGCTTTCTTGGAAGTGTTAAGAAATTCAGTGAATTTAAACATGTTCGGTCTTTGCCGGTAGTATCTTGGTATATAATATTTTCTCAAATCTTCATATTTTGAACAAATAATGGTAAAGTGATATTCATCTATGTCATTTAATTCACATACTGGACAGATTTTTTCATTTCTCTTATATTTCTATGTCGACCTGTTCCAATTAAAAGCTTATGCGAAGATGTCTAATTTTGGCTATTGTACTTTTATATTTGACATTTTCAAGTGCACCTAGATAACTAGAGCTCTAGTAATTTATTTTCAGTTCTTTTAACATAATATTATACAGATACGTGCTTTTATTAACAGAAGTATGTCAGTTTGTAATATAAATGTTTTTAAGTCGAGATTTTAACACGTATACAGTTTATGCATGAGGCGCTGATGATGTAGAATACAAAAGTGAGTACTTTCAATATGGGCTAAGTAAATATTGTCGAAACTCGATACTTCGAACTCGCTTAAATCGGCATTACCTGTATTTTATATGATACGTGTTGGTAAATTGATATCGCTTTAGTCGATATACCCGTATATCAAAGTTAAAACGTGGCTTAGCCACGTTTTAACTTTGACAAACGGATATGTTCGAACTAACGCGAGTTCGAAGTATCGAGTCTCGACTGCATTTGACTATCAACCAAAGTACTCTTTATTTTCTCAGTTTGGATAAATCTACAAATACATGAGAACTTTCTCTTACATACATTCAACATTACAGGTCAGGGACCCGTTTCATAAAACTTCGTACGATAAATGTTATCGTAAGTCAGATTATAAAAGTTTCTATTATTATTTATTTCTCCATCTAATCCTGCCTTGTGATATCTTTTTGGAATCGTCTTGAAAAGACGATTCCAAAAAGATGTCACAAGGCAGGATTAGATAGAGAAATTAAATGTTATTAAATTTTTGACTTAGGACAGTTATTGCCGTACGAAATTTTTATGACGCGGACCCCAGGAACATATTTAATAATACACATTACCAACGTCTGTGATTTCGTTGTAGGTGTTTGTACAGCTCTTCCCTTCAGACGAGTTATAAACGCCAAGCAGGTTGAAACGCTCGTCCCACGAGCAGCGATAGCCTGGATTCGGAAAGGCGCAGAGAGGCTTCACTGCGGGGCTACATTCGTGTCGGACAATTACGTCATTACTGCTGCATCCTGCATAAAGAGACAAAATCTGACAGGCGTCGTTGGTGGTGATTTCGATCTCACTGCAGAGGAAGACGGTGAGCAATACAGGAATATCGCAGAAACAATCATTCATCCCGGGTACAATGAAACCACCTATGAGCACGACATCGCTCTACTAAAGCTCGAGTATCCAATAGAATTAACTGATCATATAAAACCAATACCCTTCCTTACACCAGATGCAGACATAATGTATAATATAAATATAGAAGATATATATGGTAAGCATTGCAGGGTAGCAGGCTGGGGAAAGCCAAAGCCTTGTTTAAAGGGTGCTGTTTTTGCTAATCCTCTCGAAGAAATTGTTGTCGACAGAGTGAATGACACAGACTGCGATAGTGTGATGTCAAATCGACCATCAACAACTCTATGTTTCCATCCATTCAGGAGACCTGATCTGTCAAGTACATGCCTTGAAGATATCGGGGGCCCATATTTATGTAAGATACGTACGAAGTGGTACCTGCTTGGAGTCATCTCTGCATGGAACACGGACGAGGTGTGTAGTCCTGGTTTTAAAGGTGCCACTAAATTGCCGGCTTATGGGCCATGGATACAGTCTGTTATAGGTCCTCTTCAAACAACAACACCATTACTAATGGTTGATCCCTATGACACAACACCTACGCTAATGCCAACAGATATACCAGATACCACTATCCCTATTACAGATGCTAATCTGGAAATCACAACTGCTGAAGCTGAAGTTACAACTGCTGAAACTGAAATTACAACTGCTGAAGCTGAAGTTACAACTGCTGAGGCTGAAGTTACAACTGCTGAAGCTGAAGTTACAACTGCTGAAGCTGAAGTTACAACTGCTGAAGCTGAAGTTTCCACTGCAGAATCAACTACGTCTAATCAAGAGTCAACAGATGCATCGGGCGAAGTAACTACCGCAGCACCAACAGGTGTAGCTGAAACTACGACTGGAGCTCAAACTGCAGCACCAACGAATGCAGCTGAAACCACGACTGGAGCTCAAACTGCAGCACCAACAAATGCAGCTGAAACCACGACTGGAGCTCAAACTGCAGCACCAACGAATGCAGCAGAAACCACGACTGGAGCTCAAACTGCAGCACCAACAAATGCAGCTGAAACCACGACTGGAGGTCAAACTGCACCACCAACGAATGCAGCTGAAACCACAAATGGAGCTCAAACTGCATCACCAACGAATGCAGCTGAAACCACGACTTTACTTAACATTGTGGTTAATACAGGTGCAGCTGAAACCAGGCCTGGGGCTCAAACTGCAGTAACTGCAAGTACAGCTGAAACACCGACAGTCTCTATCGATTCATTGATATAAAACATTTGGAATAGAGAACACGACTTTTAACGTAATTTAGACAGTTGAATTGATAGAGTACCGGTACCAAATAACGTAGAGGCCCACACGCCTTGAAACATACAACCAAAAAGCAAAACACTTCGTTAATATACTCTATGCAAATAAATGGTTTGAACTTTGTTGTAAGTCCTATGTGTTGAACTTCTTTATATATGGTAAAATCTCGTTATTACGACTGCTAAACTGTGTTAATTATTAAATTTGTACGATAGGTGAATGCTTAAAGCAAGGTTACAATTTAACAGAAAGTTCCTTAATGTGTTTTCTCTTTTATTGTCTCCTTGCTTTTAGCGGTCACTAATCTTTTATACAATCACTTTGCCTTCGTTTTAGTGATCGCAATTTGAGAGATTTTACTGTGCCGTTCTCTTTATATGTACTTGTTGTATAGTACGAACATATTCACCTGACGTTGAATTTTTGCATGAATGCATTAAAGTGAGATGACGCAGTATAAATCAATACCGACTGCTATCCTTATACTGCCGGAAAGGTTCGATTAACTACGCGAATCTTGCTACAGTTGTGACCTTCAGTGGAATAACAATCCCACTTCGAGTGAGTTGGAAAATTTGAAGTTTTTCATAAAATACGATTCCATACTATACAAAACAGTACTATACTTAGTACCTAATGTATGCTTATAACAGTGAAGATTACTTTCTTTCCCGTTTACCTCATTTACTTCTAAAATCTTTAACTTTTTAGTGGTTATTGGATTCTTCCATGCATATATATTGGATCAGTCCATTTCTTAAATAGGGGTTCCTGATCTATATATTTTTTCAATTTCGTTCTGTTTTTATATTGAAATTCCTATCAGCAAACGGTGTATTTGTAGTCTATAATTGACTATTTAGCGTTGGTTTTGCAATGTTTTGCAAATAACGAACAGTGCAGCCCCTGATATGAGGGTTCAAGTAGGATGCCTCTGTTTAGGGTCGACGCCGTCTGTATGAAACAACTTTACTCTTCAAAGCTACATTAGTTGTATACTATTCCAGAATAAACAGGGCTTTCCCTTTCAGCGCCAAATGCATCGCGAGGTTTAAACCCCGTCATCGCTATATTATCGTCTACTTCAATATTGTTGTCTTTAACATCGTTACAAAAGTAGATTAGATGTACAGTGGAGAATCTGTTATTCTTTCCCGTTTAAACGCAAACGTACGCAAACGCAAAACACTAAAACGTAGAAAAGAACAACTATTGGACAATTCTTATAATTCTTGTTTATCTTGGTGGCAAACAGTTAGGAGCCTGATCAGACGCCGGGTTACCCGGCGTCTGATCTGGCTCCAAACTGTTTGCACTGCAAATAATAGTTTTAGCGTAAACGCGTTTATTGGGAAAGAATAACAGATTCTCCACTGTAGTACGACTCAAGAAATATCAATACGAGTGTCAAACAGTTTGGATGCTGATTATATGATGCGTGACGGATCTGGATTTATAATGTTCGCAATGACGACTTTAGGAGTGGTTACTACGGTGGTAAGGGGTAACTGTTTCTAAAAGAAAATGGACCCCCTGTTTAGCTTTCATTTTCCGCTGCATTGCCTACATCGACAGCACGTAAAAGTTTTGAACCCTTTCATGATAAAATGATTCGGGATATTTTTACCCGTTCACAGCTTTATTGTCGTCTGCTTCAGTATTGTTGTCTGCAAGACACGTTTCAAAGGTATATTTCAGGTTGTATGGCTTAAAAGATTTCGATTCGAGTGTCAAACAGTTGGGGTCCTGATCAGATGCCGCGTGACGCGGCGTCTGATCAAGACCCAAACTGTTTGCAAACGCGCTTTATAGCGTCATTGAGAGTGAATGGGTTAAATTATTTTGAAAAGCAGTTAATATTCGTATGTGAATATAGAATGTCACTAAATTTGAAGTTCAGAAATATGAGCAAAAGTGGGTGCCTGGGGTAATAGTTTTAGATCTACTCCTAAATAATGAATGTAGATGTCATATATTATGTAAACGTATCCTATTTGTTCTTAACCATATCACTACTACATTAACCTGATGGCATGTGCTATTTCCAGAATTTATATCTTGATCAGACACAGAGTTAGTCAGTCTGTTTGACACATTTACGTTTTGACTTTTTTAAGTTTTATTCAGTTTGCCTAAAAATTAATTTTTAGAAAAAAAGTAGACGACAATTGTTTAAAGCAAAAAACGCCATGGCAGGAAATGGGTCAAGCGTGTTTAAACATATCTTTGATTAAGAGTTTATATTTCTATGTGAATATTTCAATGTGAGACATATCAACTAGAGTGGTTGGGGTAATTATACCCCTGCATTATGAACGTAGATGCCCATATATGGTGTAAACGTATATAAATTTATGATCAGGACTGTTGTTTGATTAGTACTTAGTCACCCCATTGAAAAAAATATATATGGTGGTAAATTATTCAAATTTGGTTTGGTTTCGTACTTGCTTTTGAAGCCAAATTTGATATATTTAGTCACCAATTTTCAGCCTTATACAAATATAGTTCCCATTGATCTACAACTGGCGATCTTTAGTGTGATGAACAAGACATATGAGTGTAACAGAAATTACATAAACCAATTCTGTTGCAATTAGTTCAGGGTTCGGCCCTATTCTAAGCTAGACTGACTGGACTACTAATATTGTGAACTTTTTAGACAAGTCCTGGGGCCCGTTTTACTAAACTACTTACGCAAAAAATTTTCGTAAGTCAAAATTTTAAATTTTAATTTATATTTTTTATTATCACTTGCTACAAACAGCAAATAGCCAGATAAGAGCTTTTAGCACGTCCTCTGATCCGGCTATTTGCTGTTTGCAAACGTTTATGATCGAAAAATAAGAGTTAAACGATTTTGACTTACGCAAAAATTTTGCGCAAGTTGTTTAGTAAAACGGCCCCAGATACCGCGCAACACTCATATTTATTAGTGTTTCATAATCGGCTGATTTTCATAATCGATCATCAGATATAATCGGACAGACCACTTCGATTAATCATCGATTATACAATCGAAATGAGATATCTAAATTTTTAGTATAAATATAGTAATGAAAATGTTAAAATTGACAATAAAAAAATCAGAATTTTTTATTATCATTTCAATTGCATCTGAAGATAAATATACACTAAAATGTAGTAAAATGAGTTCATACATTTTATATCAGAAACAATATCTAGCTGGTTTACATAGAATATAATGATTTTTTTTATTTTGATTTTATAATCGATTAGCTATCGAAAGAGCACTTTCGATCAATCATTGGAAATAATCGATCATCGTTTAAACACTAACATTTATGGGGTTTAAAGTACAATGCTTAGATTCTGAACTTTGAAAATAAAACGTCCGACATGTTTGCGAGTACAGCGTTCCCTCTCTACAACGACACCCGTTGGGAGACAGAAAGTGTGTGCGTTGTTCGGCAAGAGTCGTTATAGGGAGGAACATTTGCTTACATTTTCACAAAGCGTGACGCGGCGTCTGATCTGGATTCGAGCTGTTTGTCACTCCCCATTAAGTGTTTTTCTGACAAAATGTTCATTATATCACTTTGAGAAAAACAGCAGACGACATGTCTAAGCAAACAATATTGCAACTTTAAAAGTTAAACATAATTGTCCTGTTTTGGGAACTGCGACAAGATTCGTTGTAAGGAGGGAGTCGTTGTTAGGAGGGCCGTTGTAGAGAGGGAGCACGGTAGATGTAATTATGGCATTGAATGTATTTCAGTGTAAAATGGACGTTTCACTCTCGCTTACGTCGAGCATGTTGAGCCGTATTCTTCACACATCGAATTCTTCTCATACAAATATGTCACACATGTGTGGAGAATTCGTTCTGACTTTCAATCCCCCCCCCCACCGTGTATTCTTCACATGTCGAAAAAACAAAAATAAACGAATGTCAAAATCCTCACACTTTCCAAAAAGCTTTTTGCCAACCAGATGGATAAGAGGACATATTAGGTTTGTTTCACTTGGTAGGCCTTATATTTCACAGGTTGACAAAACATATGTAGTAGACTTCCTGTTTAAATTGGGTCATAAGGTAAAAGGTCAAGGTCACACGGGGTAGAAGTGTTCAATTTTTCAACACTCGATATAATTAATTATATATACATAAAACAGATAAATAGCATAGTAATAATAGCACTTTGGTGACCATTTCATTTACTCGATTCCGTCGTATCGGATATTATTCGGTCCGTCTGTACGCTGCATTTTAAGAACTTTATAATGTATAGACCGGTTTCTGTGTCACCAGCTGAAGGCAAAGATGACAAATTGGGGTCGGTCACTGTTCCGTAGTCTATCTGTCCGATCGTCCGACTGTCACGGATTTGATTTGTACTCTAACGCCTGTTCTACAGAAGCTTTTAAGGTGACATTTTATTTAAAGAGTTTGATGAGTAGACGTGTACTGCAAACAAGGTTCATAAATCTTCAGGGCTGCCATTTCTCCGGATTTTTCCTAAATATCCGGATTTTTTCCAAGTACATGGTAGCTAAAGCAGGCTGAAAGTAAAGCAGAATGCGCCTTAAGGCGCATTCTGCTTTACTTACAGCCTGCTTTAAGTAGTTGCATGTCAACAAAGCAAGAAAAAGGCTATGGGACAATGGTACGATTCGTAAAATCGCACTTGAAAAATGCAATTTTGGAAATCTTAGGATTTTTCATGTCAACTTATGGCAGCCCTGAATCTTGTGTCAACACCGCGCGAGTTATGCCCGCTTTCTACACCTTTTCCGGCAGAATTCTGTCATTCCGAAGCTTTTGAAATTAGATTTCATTAATTGAAAGAGATTGATGTGTAAAAGTGCTTTGTATAATTATCATAACTCCTGCATCAATACGGTGAGTGTAATTCCTTCTTGCCTATACCCCGGGTGTTACTGTTGTTTTTCAGATGAATTTGCATTTATGTAACAGTTTGGTGAGAGGAAGTGTCTTGCACATGGTTCATAACTCTTGCATCAATTCCATGAGAGTAATTCCCTTTTTCTACAGTTTCTTTTCTGGCAGATAAATTCTGCTGTACTGAAGCTGTATTTTTAGTTTGGCTATAACTCTTGTTCGACTGATCAATGCTTGTTGGCAGTTTTCCGAAGAACACGCTTCTAGTTATATATAAATCAGAACACGTAACAATCACAACACTGTGCACAACTCAGGTCTATACAGCACAAAGACCAATAGCACAGTTAACTTTGAACTTGTTGATTTTCAAGATATAAGTATTGGGGCGGTGTTACAGGTGACAATGTGGAGTATAGGGTGTCCTGTTTTCTACAGGATTATAGAACAATTTGGAATATTTCTTACTATAAAATGAAAACGTTTCGATGTAGACTAAAATCCGTAGCTCAACGGACACGGTCACAGTGCACGTTTGAACTATACTCAGTCAAAAAAGAAAGTACCTACTTTTGTATTCTAAATTATCAGCGTCTCATTCATAAGCTGTATTCAATTTTTGTTTTATAGAAATAGGCAGACGACAATAAATCATTGTTGCTAAATAACTGGCATATTGTATTGAAAATAAAAGGTCTATAACTCTTTTTCCAGAAAACAAACAGTATTTTTGCATAGAAATGTTTTCCATGAAAGAAAATCAATAGTGCCTATATTCAGCAGCTAGAACTTAGACTGTCATTTATTTCAATATTCAAGGCGTTATTATGACTCACTCATGTCGAGCCGTCTGCTTCCGCCGACATCCTCGGGTAGACATGGACCTCCAAACTTCTTTGTCTATCATACACTTTGCAACTTCCTCGGTGTTAATCATTCTGGTGTCCTCCAAAAGACCGTCTACGTATGTCTTTCTTTGCCCACCCCTACTACGTGTTCCCTGTCTTGGCTGCCATAATACAAGGTGGCTAGTTGGAAGTTCTGGATGCCTGTAGCAGTGTCCAGCAAACTTCAATCTTCTTTGCCTTATTTTCTCTGAGAGTTTTGGGAGGTTTCCATATAGCTCCTTGTTTGTTAGATGGTCTCTCCAGCTGATCTGATGAACCACGCGCAGCATCTTGGTATATGTGCCGTCAATGCTTTTAGTCAGTTTTGCAGTCATGGTCCATGCCTCACAGCCGTAGATGAGAACTGACTCAACTGTAGCCAGGAATAGCTTCACTTTTAGTTTGCGGTCTAGATTTGAGGTCCATACTGCCCTCATCTGGTTGAGCACTCTCCAAGCTATTGCCTTTCGAATCTTGAAGTCTTGTCAGAGGATTTGACCCAGGAACCTAGGTATTTGAAGTATTCCGCTTCTTTCAGAGCTACGCCGCTGATGGTTGTTAATGGATGATTAGATTCCATATTGAATGTCAGGTATTCAGTTTTCTTTGGGTTGAGGCGTAGTCCTACTCTCTCACATTCTACTTCAACTCTACCTAAGAGTTTCTGAGCTTGGTCCATTCCATCTGAAAGCAGGGCTATATCATCTGCAAAATCGAGATCTGTTATCATTGTTGGACCGACCCTTCTGCTTTTTCTAGGTGTAATTGTAAACCCTAGTTCTTCTTCTTTCCCTTTGATAGCTTGTCTCAGTGCATAATCTAGTACAATTATGAAGAGGTAGGGAGCTAGTGTGTCTCCCTGAAGTACTCCGGCCAACAGTTCAAATTCGTCCGTGTCTCCATCTTGGGTAACAACTCTGGCTCTTGTGTTACAGTACATTGTCATGACTGCTCGGACAATTATCTCTGGAATCCCATATGCTGATAGTATCTTCTTCATTTTTGTTCGATGAATCGTATCAAATGCTTTTCTGAAGTCGATAAATGTTATTGCAGCAGTTAGATTGTTTTGTTGGATGCCCTCAATAAGTCTTCTAAGGGCAAGGATTTATCCGACCGTCGTTCTTCCTTGTCTGAAGCCATTCTGGTTGAAGCGGATGAGGTCATCTAAGGCTGGCCGAATCCTTTTGAGCAGCATACGGTTGAAGAGCTTTGCAATATTTGAGCTTAGGCTTATACCACGATAGTTGTTTGTGTCAGTTAGGTTTCCGGATTTCTGTACTGGGATGATATTCAGCAGTGACCACTGTTTTGGTTTTTCGTTGTTTATCAAGACACGATTGCAGAGATCAAGAATCATGTCATCTAGATCACAGCACTTTATTACTTCGGGTGGGATTTCATCTGGCCCACAGCTTTTGCCTAGTTTAATCGACTTCTTTGCATTTGTATACTCTGCCTTGCTGAATGGTCCTACATTTATATCAAGTTCGGGTTGAACAGGAGGTATGGCTTCATCTTCATGATCTATATCCGGTGCGCTGCCGAGCAATGTGCTGAAGTGCGTAAACCATGTTGATAATCTTTCTTCCTCTGTTTCCCCTTGGATCTGACCTGCCTTTGTAGTCTTGCGGCCTGTAATGTCGTTTATAAGCTTCCATGACTCACTGTATGCTCTTTCCATGTATGCCTCCTCTACTTGTTTTATTCTTGCCTCAATATCCTTCTCCTGTAGTCTATCATAGAGTTGGTATAGCTGAACCTTTGCTCTTGTCAGTTCTTCAACATTGTCTGGAGTGTAGCTGGATGTTACATGCTGATATGCTGAATCTACATTATCTCTAGCTCGACAGACCTCAGGCTGATTAGATATATAGGCCTTCTTCACTTTCTTTCTGATGGGTATTACCTTTTCGCCTCCTCATTTGCTTGTATAAAACGTTCATATCGTACAGTTGGATCTTCGTCGACTGAAAGTGCCTGAAATCTATTTCTAACCTCCAAAATTAAGACTAGAAAGTCTGATAATATCAAATTACCTACCTTTGATTTAAAATAAGAATGAACTTTAAGTGTTTCACTGTCGTTAAATGTGTCGTTTAATCTGAATGTTTACTGGGATACATTGGTGAATATATAAACCTTTAAAATCCAAAACAAAACTGGAGCTGATATGGTACTTTAAAAGATAGGGAGCTTTAAAATTTACTTAATGTAAAGTCAATGTAAAAACAGGGGTACTTTCTTTTTTGGCTGAGTTTATATTAATTTTAAAGTATCGTAATTGGGTTGAGTATGTATCCTTACAGCAGCGATCGTCGCTGTTCTCCTAACAAGACTATTATGTCCATCCTTTTCACAGCTGCAATGTCGTCTGCTTAAAATTGTCGTCTACCGTTTTTCTCAGCGTCACATATTAGACATTTTTATAGACAAAAAGACAATGACGAGTAACAAACAGCTTGAATCCAGATCAGACGTAGCTGAAGGGATTGAAGCTGAAGGGACTGAAGCAAATGTAGGTCAGTTTCTCTCCTTATAACAACTCCCTCCGAATGTTCACGCACGTAACCATTGTCTTCCTTTGGATGTTGATGCCACTTAGATTTTTAGAATTCGCCAAAATATTCAAGACCTTATATTAGTGTTTTCTTCTGACCTGTCAGAGCTATTTTTAGATTGGAACATTCTAAAACTTTAAAAGGGATGAGTTTTCTCTACAGCCAGTTAGAGATACAGATAGCTGTAATTTTGTGCGTAATGTACAGTAGAAGATACATTATTATTTCCCGATTAAACGCAATGCAATAAACAAAGGAAATTTACTATTAGAAATTTTAACTATATTTTTAATCTGAGTAGCAAACAGGTTTGAGCCTAATCAGACGCCGGGTAACCCGGCGTCTGATCAGGCTCAAACCTGTTTGCAATGGAAATAATAGTTTTAGTATATAATTGCGTTCATTGGGAAAAAATAAGATATCACTAAAGTAAGCGCAAGTAGGAAAGTGTACGATTACATAGTCGATGTTACCTTGCTTACCTATTTACCATTATTAACTATTCTGTTCTAAAAATAACTCTGACAGGTCAGAAAAATCGAACAATAATTTTCTGCAATTTAATGTATAGTGTATGTGTATCGTTTTGTTTCTCTTCGTCGGGAAATAATAACGTCTTCGGGACAGTATAAAATAAACAGCAGATCTATTGTAGCTTATCTATGATTTTCATCATTTATATAATACATGTATAGCCCCTTCACTGCAATGACGTCATCAATTTTAAAACAATTGCCGTCTGCCTTTATTCCTTAAATTCAAAACTTAGATATTTTTTTATTTAAGTAATATTGAAATGAGTGTCAAACAGTTTGGATCCTGATCAGACGCCGCGGTATGCGGCGTCTGATCAGAATCCAAACTGTTTGCAAATAAATAGTGTACTCGGAGTAAGGCATTGCACAGATTTATTACATTAACAAAGAATGCTAGTTCAATTAAATAAGCTTTTGCCTTAGGATACTGGCGCTGTAGTAGTTGATATCGTTTTATATTTGATATTTCCATTATTTAAATGAGTTTCAAACGCGGCGTCTGATCAGGATCCAAACTGTTTGCAAATAACTAATGTACTCGGGGTAAGGCAATGCAGGGATTTATTACATTAACAAAGAATGCTAGTTCAATTAGATAAGCTTTTGCCTCAGGATACTGGCGCTGGCGCTCTTGAATATTATTTTATCACATATTCCTGTTATTAAAACGTGAAGCTCAACCAGAATATTTATTTTGTTTTGAAACTTATACAATTCAGCACATTCTTATTGATTGTACTGATTTGGCCTAATTTCGAAATAGGTCCTTTCTGGCAGATTCCTTTTGGGAATTGTTTGAATTTGTAGATTTAGAGCGCTTTGCATTTTAAAAGCCATTCATTTATATTATACACTTTAAACTATTTACCCTTTTAAAATGATATTTTGATTATAATATCAATTTTGTTTTATCTTGATTTTGTTCTCTCTTCCGTTGATCGGGAGTGACATGGACGTAAGCTAATAGTTGATATCGTTTTATATTTGATATTCACATTATTTATTCGGCTCTAAATGACCTTTTTGTGTCGATGGGCCGTAAACCACCATTAATAAATTCTTTCATTCATTCTGTCGAATTATTGTTTCACATGGTGTACCTTCAACATTTATGAAACATGTACAGTGCTCCCTTCCTACAACGGCCCTCCGAACAACGATTCCCTGCTAACAACCATGCTTGCCGCTGTTCCCCATACAAATAAAGTATGTCTAATCTTTTCAATGTTTCAGTATCGTCTGCTTAGAATTGCCGTTTGTCCTTTTTTCTAAAAGGTACACGTCTGATCTTGGTTCGGAATAAACGTTAAATTAATGTAAACAATGTAACCACCAGGTTATAAATACGTCTATCACACAATTATTTTAACACAAACCTTTAGTTGTACCGAATCAGAACAAATGTCTGCCAGTCACAGACAAGCCTCTTCTGTTTTCAAGTTCGATTGGTCCGTGAATTGTGAGCGTTAATCTGCCCGATCGCCGCCAACGCGTGCTGAGTTTGCACAAATTGGCTGAATAAGTGCATTATATACAGTTAAAATGTCATTGTTTTTAACTGGATCGATTGTAAAAAACTATAGGTAATAGGAATGTGTCCCGGTGTTGGCTAAAACAGTGTTCACTTTGCAAATTAGGTCGGTTTACTGCAGTGTCACTGTTCTGCGTCTTGCATTACGCATGTACTGTTTCTTTCAAAGCTAGTGATATTTATAACATAACAGACGGCGTGAGCGTTGAATAACATCCGTTGTTTAAATGTCATATATAACTAGTTATATAACTATACAAATGAGGTACGCCACGACGTCGTTTACCTGTGACGTCATTAAAATGCGTTCTATGTGCGTTCGATTTCCAACGTCTTCATTCCATCATTGAGATTCAATTTATAGATTTTTGGTGTAATTAATCAATATTAGATCTACATGAAAGTGTTTATTAATACATATAACAACATGCACATTATTCTAGTAAACGGGGTTAATTTGGAACAACTTTTTCCTGTATAGATCTACTTATATCGCGCTTAGCATTCACTTGACCTCAAAGGCTGCGATAAATAACATTTCTAGGTTTTGTTATAAAAAGAATATTACATTCGTGTTAATAATTTATTGGATTTATCAAACTCGTCGTTTTAGAAAACGATAAAAACTCGGCAAAGCCTCGTTTTTATCGTTTTCTAAAAGACTCGTTTAATAAATCCAATAAGTTATCAACACTCATGTAATATCCTATATTTACTGAACTGCTTCTTGCTAGTACTAAATTACCGTTCTTCGTCTATTTTGATGTCTACCATGAATTACACGTATGCTTACTGGACGGATTCATTCCAAACATTCAGAGTGATAATTGAACAAAGAGACCCACCCAAATAATGAAATAAAAAGTCGTATTATTGATAAGAACAAATGAAGACAACACATAGGCCGTATTTCCGGTTCCGGTGTGATAGTTGTGTTTATTTTTGGCAGTGCGTAAAATTGATAATTTTGGATGTATATTGTGTATAAAAATGGACTATTTTGGATCAAATGAAAGATAAGTGTTCTATCTAACCGTCATATTGCTAAACTTTATAAACTGTGTGTGACAAGTTGTATTTGCTCTAGATCAGTAATATTCCTTTGTTCGGAAGATATTTATTCAGGGGTCAAGGTCATCTCATGGACAGTTTGAGAAGTGTTCAGACCTCATATTGTACCCGGTTCGTCACGCATGATTGATTACGCACTGGCCATAACGGTATCGTGAATGTGGAAATACCAGTGATATACAGTCAGACTATAGTTAACATCGCATGAAACTGTACAGTGATACCATACGTATTCAATGCCAAAAAGGAAAAAATTGGACCGCAGAAAAAGCAGTGACTCAGACTCAGAAAACTTAACTAGTAAACAATGTAGACACGATAACAAACTGAACTCTAGCATAAGTGAAGCCATATCTGAGGCAAACAGTGTTTTGTATGAGGCCCGATCCGAGGCCGAAACCGACGCAGCTTTACTTGACCAACACCAAGAGTTCCCATCTAGTTCTAAACAACAGACAGTCATGGCTACAGGATCATCCAACGACTTAAAAGACTTACGTGATCAAATGTCTTTAGTGTTATCGACAGTTACTGAGATAAAAACCAGCCAGGATAGCATGCGCAAGGCATTTGACTCAAAACTCGACAAAATGAGAAACGAATTCTTGGCTACCATAGACGGAAAGCTCCGGAATCTGCGGGACGAAATAAGCCTTGATATCAGCAAAGAAAGTGGTAGAATAGACAATTTGCTGACAGCTCTTCAAACACTGAATACAAGGCTAGATAGAGTAGAGAATTCACCCAGTCAAACTCCAGCAGCAGAAGGCAACTCCGCAAATGCTTCTGTAAACAGCGGTTACCATGGCAACCGTCGTGCAAACCTCGATGACACAGATTTGTGTATAGTAGCAACCGGCGTCCCATTTCAAGAAGGAGAAAATCTAATCGAAAAAGCAGAGGGGATCGTGCGAGCGCTGGGAGATGATGTATCAACAAACGTGTTAGTCACTGGGGCAAAGCGGTTCAGATCAATCTTCGAGGGAAAGCCAGGCTTAGTGAAAATAAGCTTCCAGAATGTGCAAGAAAAGATACGTGTGTTAATGAGCAAGGGCAACCTTAAAGACACAGATGACTATAAGCATGTCTACCTTAAGAGCAGCAAATCCCGCGCTGAAAGACTGATAGAATCAAACGCAAGAACATTGCTACGTCAGTTACCACAGGGACACAACTTCCGGGTTGACGCCAGCGGTCGTATTCGGGAACGCACGGATCAGGGCAACGGTGCCCAAACTCATTAGGATAAGCCCCGACCCAGTGAAACTATAACAATCGCGCAAGCAAATGTGTGCGGATGGACTAAAGATAATCATAGTTTACGGGAAAATCTCATACGCGCAATAGACGCTGATATCATATCTATTTCTGAAAGTCATTTGCCGGGCAACAATGGTATAGATTTACATGGTTATTCATGGTTTGGATTTAACAGAAGGGACATACATCGCGATGCTCCAAAGGCCTCCGGTGGAGTCGGGCTACTTGTAAAATCAAGAATATGTGACACCTTTAACATATCAATTGTCGACAGATCATTTGACGGGATATTAGCTGTAAAATTTATTCATAAAGAAACAGACAGAAATTTCATTGTTTTCGCATGTTACCTTCCACCCGAAAACTCAACACGCGGTCGCGACTCTCAGACTTTTTACGCGCATCTGTTAGCCCAAATCTACATGCACTGTGAATGCGACTTAATGTTTCTAGCAGGCGACTTTAACTCAAGGATTGGTGCGTTATCCGACATTGTTTTCGACTGTGATTCCATTCCAGAACGTAATGTCATTGACAAAAGTGTTAATCAGCACGGCCATGAATTTCTTGAATTTTTAATTGAAAGTAAATTCTGCATTTTAAATGGTAGATTCAATGCTGAAAAAGACAATTATACATCTGTATCCAGTAAAGGGAAATCTGTGGTCGACTATATTTGTGTTCCGCATGATGTGTACAAATCGTGCAAGAGCTTCGAAGTGGTAACGGTACAGTCTATTGTCGACAGCCATTCGCTGCACGGGTTATTAGGCGAAAGATCAAGACTTCCTGATCACTCCGTTCTTCGCATGGAGATAGAACTAAATTGCAGTGTGTGCACGCAATCAAGCGATAATACAGTGGAGAATAGACGTTACAACTTTAAACGCACACCACAGGACTTTATGACTAGCGAAATATGTAGACTCGCAATCGCAGATATTATTTCAGAAATCCAAAGCGCGCGGGAAACTCAAGAGTCAATGGATAATATATATGACAGCCTCTGTGAATTCATTTTGACAGAAATGAAAAACAATATTCCTTTGTGTGGATCGTCTCAAAGAACAAACAAACGCTTTAAGCATAAGAAGCCATACTGGAACGGTGAATTGCAGATTAATTGGAACACTATGCGTGATAAAGAAAAGGAATACCTTAAGTGTCGTGATAACAGACGCGAGCGATTACGCTTACATAGAAACTATATTGACGCACGAAATTCTTTTGATAGACTTTTACATCAGCATGAACGTGCATACCGTAGACTGCAAGCCTTGGAACTGGAAGAAATGAACACATCAAATCCGAACGAATTCTGGAATAAGATAAAAAGTATGGGTCCGCGAAAAGACCGAAGTATTCCGGTTGAAATTATTAACGATCATGGGAACACATGCACAGATGAAAGCGCAGTATTTGAAAAATGGAAACGAGATTTTTACAACTTGTACAACTGCGAAGAAGAATCAGACTTTGACGAAACACACTATGACCGGGCAAAAATCCATAAAATGTTGCTAGAATATGACATGGAGGATCCTCTGTTTGATCCAAACCCAGAGCTGAATTTCAATATATCAATCGAGGAAGTGACAAACGCTGTTCAAAAATCAAGAAACGGATCAGCAATGGGGTACGATGGAATACCGTACGACGTATTGAAAAGTCCGACAGTTATAGTTGCGTTACAATCATTGTTCCAATACGTTTTTGACTGTAGCATAATACCATCTGTGTGGAGAAAGGCAATTATATGTCCGTTACTGAAAGATCCATGCTCGGACAAACGCATTCCAATGAACTATAGGGGTATCAGCCTTCTGTCCTGCATTAGTAAATTGTATTCTTCCGTGTTAAATAGACGCTTAATGACATATCTTGAAGATAATGACATCTTAGCAGACGAGCAAAACGGTTTCAGAAAGAGTCGTTCATGTGAAGATCACGTATTCACGCTCAACAGTATTATTAAGAACAACAAATCCGTTTTCACAGCATACATCGATCTTAGACGCTGTTTTGATTATATAGACAGAGATATGCTACTGTATAAATTATTGTTAAATAAAATAGACGGTAAATTTTATAGTTCAATTAAAAACATATACGCAAGTTCAGTGTCTTGTATTCGCATAAACAACAAGCTTACGGACTGGTTCATGTGCTCGACGGGGGTGAAACAGGGCTGTACTTTGTCTCCGACACTCTATTCCGTGTTCGCGAATGACCTTATTAGTGAGGTCAACGACCTTGACCTAGGATTTGACATAGGAAACCGGAAGTTGTCAATGTTGGCATATGCAGACGACATCTGTTTATTAGCACAAAATGAAAATGATCTTCAGTCAATGTTGGATGTGGTTCATAACTGGTGCAAGCGATGGCGAATCTTAATAAACACGAACAAATCAAAATGCATGCATTTCAGAAAGGGTAAAACAGAACGCAGCAATCATCAGTTTAAGGTCGGTGACAACGTACTTGAAACAGTGGATAAATACAAATACCTTGGAGTGATCTTTCAAGAATTTAACGACTTTTCGTCCCATTGTGAAGCGTTAGGTAAAGGAGCGGGCCGTGCACTCGGCAGCATCATCAGCAAAATACACTCATTGAGAGACTTGGGATTTCAATCTTACGATAAGCTATACCACTCCTGTGTAACACCAATTCTTGACTATTGTTCAGCCGTATGGGGTTTCAAAAAGTACCAATCTATTGATAACGTTCAGCATAGAGCAATGCGTTACTTTTTAGGAGTACACCGTTTCACGCCTATTTTAGCTATGAATGGTGATATGGGATGGATTCCCAGTGTTTACAGACGTTGGACTTCAATGTTGAGGCTCTGGAATAGACTAATACTAATGGAAGACTCTCGCATTACAAAGCAAGTGTTTGAAATGGATTATTCCAAGTGTAAAAATAACTGGTCAAAAGACATAAAACACGTGATGTCAGAACTAGGTCTTATAGAGTCGTTTGATAGCAAAACCGTTATCAGTATTTCTCAGGCAAATATACTGATCTATAACTACTACAGTAATATCTGGTCTCACGATGTTGAAAAAGTACAAAAACTTAGAACATACAGACGTTTCAAAAGTATATTTGGGTGTGAATACTATGTGAAAATGAACCTTAGTAAATATGAGCGCTCATTATTATGCCAGTTCAGATCAGGTATTTTACCGTTAAGAATTGAAACAGGTAGATATATAGGGGAATCACGTGACCAAAGACTATGTAGATTTTGTGATAGCGACAGCGTAGAAGATGAGGTTCACTTCTTATTTAATTGTAGTTATTACAATGACATAAGGAGAGAACCCCAGTTTCATAGTTTATTTGTCGACACTGCAAACAGTCCTATAGACCAAAGACTATCAACTGCTATGACTTCATTCCCAAGACAACTTGCAAAATATTTAGTCAAAGCGTATATTGTAAGAAGAAACGTTATTTTTAATACTAATTAGGATGTCGCAATTGTTATCGTATGGTTGAAATATCAACTTAAGCCTTTAAAGGACAAATGTTACAGGGGAAACCGTTATTCTTTCTCGACAAGCAAGTTTGTGATAAGCTGAATTGTGTTCAGCGCTGACAGTTTGAATCCAGATCATACGCCGAGCAACTCGGCGTCTGATCAGGCCTCAAACTGTTTAACTATTTGTGTATTTATCATAGTTTTATTTCATTGCGTTTGTACATGTATACCGTTTCGTTTGAACGGGAGAGAATAACGTTTTCGACACTGTTTCATGTTGTTGTAACTATGCATTCTTTAAATGTATAACAATATTACATGTATATAACTGTGTTTAATTACCTTAGCATTGATATATTCACTGAGGACTTCTCAGTTTTGTTGCAAGGGAAATGGTTATCATTTCCCAAGAGCGACTTTGTGGTCCGTTTGATAGCGTCAAGTATAGCTAGTTTGGATCAAGTTCAAACGCCGAGTAAGTCGGCGTCTTATCAGGCGCCAAACTGTCATACACTCTTTGAAGCGAATCACCGACGTTTGCGTTAGGATGTGAGTTTCGCAGTTTTATTGCATTGCGTTTGCCATTCGTTTCGTTTAAATGGGAAATAATAACAATTTGCCATTGTTCCATGTCGTGGTAAATGTATGCATTCTTTAAACGTATAATTAGATTATAACTGTGTTTAATTGAACCTTGATATTTCAATGATTACATTAACAATTAAATGTTTACCTAAACTTTGTCTTGGAGAAAGGCAAGTGTTTGTAGAAGGGGAAATCATTAACCCTTCATAAATGGCGAGTTTATGATCTGTTTCATGGTGCTCAGTGAATACAGTTTGGATCCAATTCACACACCGAGAAACTCGGCGTCTGACCAGGCTTCAAACTGTCAGACACTCGTTGAAGCAAATCGCCAGCGTTTGCGATGAATCGCGATTTTCGCCACTGTATCGTGTTTTTGTTAACTATATACTCTTTAAATGTATATAACAATGTGCAAGACATTTATGTTCAAATAGTGGTGACTTATAGGCCCACTGGGCCGGGTGCAAATTGTTTGTATTTAAACAATATTTTGTTAAAACATTATGTACTATGCACATGTCACAATAATAAAATATTTACTTACATATTAAAATAAGTTCTGATTTATGCCGTGAACAAGGACGAGTCATCTTTGTAAATGACTTGAATATAAAAATACATAATTATAGATATATATTAAGAGAAGGCACGATCCCGAAATACCAGTCAACACATGCATTATTTAATCAACTAATATATCAATTAATTTATCACTTAATTAATAAATGCATGAGTGACACGATGGTTATTTGCAAACAGATTGGATCCTAGAAAAACACCGAATAACGCGGCGTCTTCCCAGGATCCAAACTGTCTGATACTCGTTTCCATCACCACTGCAAAGAGATACAATCCTGATATTCAATTATTTTGGATAGTTCAAGGGATGTTATCTGAGGTTTATGGGGGACCCACATAAATTCAAAATGAAGACTCCCCAAGGACGTTATGCACTTGAGACATAAAAAATATTAATTTCAGCGTACCGGTCCGACGCATGTTGAAAGCGGAAAGTCAGTTTATATAAAACAAGAAGACCTTGAATATTGAATGAAATGATAGCAATTGTTGCAAACACGGACAAAGAACAATGTTTAACGTACAAAGTTTGTGTTGACGAAATTATTTACAGTTTGAACATACATATATATTTTCAGTCAAACCTCGATATCATTTTAACCTTTATCCTGCTAAACACTATTTGACAGATTTTCCATACAGCTTGGATCCGGATCAGACGTCATGTAACTTGGTGTCTGTTTCGGATCAAAACTGTTTGACACCCGGACAATATTTTCTCCGAAACTACACTAATCGGAAGAAGTTAAAAATCAAGCCGACGAGAGTTCCAACAGACGACCGTTCAATTTGTTTCCACGTTATAAGGGTTAACATTGAAACAAAGTTCGGATCTGTACGCGTTATAGGTTGGAAATCCACGAATACTTTTCAGCGAGTAATGTAAATGTTTATATAAGTGCTTATATTCCAAGATCTTAATTTCTCAATATAACTTTATACAGCAACCACGTATTTGCGTCATCTTTTTTATACAAATTTTACAAGTGGTCACATTAGAGAGTTTTCAATGAAATGAAACATTCCAATTCAACAACAGATAGTTGGTATGGGGACAAAACTATCCTACATGACTGAGTTTGTAACAATTTGAAGAAATAATGTTGAATATCCATTTTAACTACATCAAAAACCGACGATCTGGTCTCTTTTTAGAGCAGTTTTCTTCAGATTTACTAATGGTATTTCCAAGATGCAGTACAGTAGAAATGCAAGATGCGGTACAGTTAACAGTCATCTGCTTGCAAGACGCAGTACAGTGATTGTAGAATGAAACGTTTAAATTTGCAAATTGTGCGACTGTTTCGTTAACGCTTTGAGTAAATCCTAATACATAGAGTTACCTACTATCTGTAGAAGAGAAACAATTATACTTTGGCAGTTTATGATGCTGATATTCGACCAATTTTTGCAAACTCGGCACACAATGTTTAACGTACAAAGTATGTGTTGACGAGAAAAATATACGGTTTGAATATACATATCTCTTTTCAGTCAAACCTCGATATCATTTTAACCTTTATCCTGCTAAACACGATTTGACAGATTTTCCGTAGAGCTTGGATCCGGATCAGATGTCATGTAACTCGGTGTCTGTTTCGGATCAAAACTGTTTGACACCCGGGGCCCGTTTTACTAAACTACTTACGCAAAATTTTTGCGTAAGTCAAAATTTTAAATTTTAATCTATTTTTTTTATTATCACTTGCTACAAACAGCAAATAGCCAGATCAGAGGACGCGCTTTTAGCGCGTCCTCTGATCTGGCTATTTGCTGTTTACAAACGTTTATGATAGAAAAATAAGAATTGAACGATTTTGACTTACGCAAAAATTTTGCGTAAGTAGTTTAGTAAAACGGGCCCCCGGACAATATTTTTTCCGAAACTTCACTAATCGGAAGCTAGATATTCGTCTGATCTGGCTCCAAACTGTATGCAATGAAACATTATTGCTTTACAGCGAACGTGATTATTGGGAAACAAAGACGCCATATCTACGGTGCGATGTGTCAACTCACATGTATTTTTTTTTTTATACTTTTAAAAGTTTTATTTGATAAGGGTATATAATATGATTTGAATGTGTTTTAGTTACTATGTGTTTATACGGACTTGTAGTTCAATCATATGAGATCTTTTGATTAGTGCATATAGTATCATAATTATTTACATATGGTTTGGTCAATATATAAATGTACACATTACCAGTTGACAGCGCGATACAGAGTGATGTATTTAGCTCGAGACGTATTTGGCGGAAATAGCCGATCTGACGAGCGCCTTGGCGCGAGTCTGATCGGTTGTTTCCGCCAAAAACGTCGAGAGCTAAATGCAACACTCTGTTGCGCACTGCCAACTGGTGATGTGTTTATTATATGCCTTGAATACAAACCAGAAACAACTAAATAGTTGTTTAAATCATTTTATATCCAAAATTTATTAGTTATTTGAAGCAGAACAAGATTTTTTGTATGTCACAAAGAATAACGCGGCACTCGTACATGTACGTAGATGACGTCACGTCAAATCGAAAGCGAGGTCAGAGTAAAATACAAAGTGGCTGATACAAGGTGGCTGATACAGACTCTTGTATTTTACTCTGCAAATACACGCGGAAACGCTCGATATCACTCGAAGGCATATAATAAATGTTTTTACCGACTTGTTAAAGTGATATTAACCTCAGACTTCATCCTCGGTAACTATTATATTCACAGATAGAAACACATATTGACCTCAACATAAGTAAAACAACAGTGCTCTCTCCCTACAACGGTCCTCCCAACAACGACTCCCTCCTTACAACGACCATTGCCTTAGTTCCCTAATCAGGACGACTATGTCTAACAATTCTACTGCTGCAATCTCATCTGCTGAATTTGTCGTATGTTGTTTTTTCTAAAATTACATAATGGACATTTTGACAGAAAACACTTAATGACGAGTGATAAACAGCTTGAATCCAGATCAGACGCCGCGTTAAGCGGCGTCTGATCTGGATTCAAGCTGTTTGTAAATATAGCCAATTTCCCTCACTATAACGACTCCCTCCGAACAGTGCACACAATGTTTGTCCCCTATTGGAAGTCGTTGTAGAGAGGGAGCGCTGTATATTAAAAGAAAGATACCATTCAATTTGATCGCACGTACAGGAATATTCGGATCTTCATTTGTTACAAAACCTAGTCCCTTTAACCATATAACCAAGTATAATAGTGTAAAATTGATATGTTCAGTTGTCCTTTGCAAACAATGTAGACGTTAATCAGAGTCCTATTATACGAGTCCTCTTTCGCTTATTGCAGTAAATTGTACAAATAACAACAACCTTAAATGGTAAACTAGAGGGATGACTTTATTAATTGCGCAATTAATTGTTATTGGAGAGTATTGAAGAACGTTAGAAGTCGTTCAGTAAAGGTCGTTTGCATCGGTTAACGTTTTTGTTTTCCGATACGGTAACTGAACGCGCTACTGTAGTATATGTGTAAAACCTATGCCTAATTGTAAGATTGTAGCTTAACCCTTTCACTCTCAATGACGCTTAAAAGCGCGTTTGCAAACAGTTTGGAGCCTGATCAGACGCCGCGTAACACTTATTTTGAAATTCGCTCAGTCATACTGCCTTACTTTTTAACTTTGAAACGACATTGTAGACACCGACATTGGAGCAGACGACAGTTAAACGATAAAGGGGTAAAAATCTCACGAAGATATTGAGAGTGAAAGGGTTAAAACTCAACACCTGTGTGAGAGGTTTAGCTGACAAAGTATTGGTCATCCTGTCCACATGCACATCTGGGGTATATATGGGAAAAGTATGTACCATTGCCTGAACCTTATATCCAAACTATGACTACAAGTTCAAATGGCCGTAATTCTCTGATGAAAATAAACAGATCAAAAAATTAACCCAGGTACAGATACAATAAAGATCTGTAGTATATGTGTAAAACCTAAACCTAATTGTAAGGATGTAGCTTAACCCTTTCACTCTCAATGACGCTTAAAAGCGCGTTTGCAAACAGTTTGGAGCCTGATCAGACGCCGCGTAACGCGGCGTCTGATCAGGATCCAAACTGTTTGACACTTATTTTGAAATTCGCTCAGTCATACTGCTTTATTTTTTTAACTTTGAAACTACATTGCAGACAACGAAATTGAAGCAGACGACAGATAAACGGTGAAGGTGTAATAATCTCAGGAAAATATTGAGAGTGAAAGGTTTAAAACTTAAAACTTGTATGAGATTTTTAGCTGACAAAGTACATATATGTTTACCGATGCATGAATTTTATATGCAAAACACGACTATGTACAAATTATTATTATTATTATTATTATACCCGATTTATATAGCGCTCTTTTCACACAGGAGTTGTGCGTTCAAAAGCGCTTCACATGAAATTATATAAATGTACCTACAAAGCGAGAAAGACAAATAACTACATTCACAATAAAAATGATACAATATTGAGATGCATGGAAACATGGAATTTCTTCCAATATTATTACCAAGATTATAAAATTGTTATAGTAAGTTTGTAAGATCATTTTTAAAATGAGTCAAATAACTAAAAGATCAATGGCATGATTAAAAACAGAGTGGTGTTTTGTTTGTTTGTTTGTTTGTTTCAGTGTAGAGCCGGAGAGTAGTTCACAAGTCGTAAAACGAATGTTTAAAACAATACTCTCCGTGTTGTTTGGTTGGATTTATTTGTTTGTTTGTTTGTTTCAGTGTAGAGCCGGAGAGTAGTTCACAAGTCGTAAAACGAATGTTTAAACCAATACTCTCCATGTTGTTTGGTTGAATTTGTTTGTTTGTTTGTTTGTTTCAGTGTAGAGCCGGCGAGTAGTTCACAAGTCGTAAAACGAATGTTTAAAACAATACTCTCCGTGTTGTTTGGTTGAATTTGTTTGTTTGTTTCAGTGTAGAGCCGGAGAGCAGTTCACAAGTCGTAAAACGAATGTTTAAAACAATACTCTCCGTGTTGTTTGGTTGAATTTGTTTGTTTGTTTCAGTGTAGAGCCGGAGAGCAGTTCACAAGTCGTAAAACGAATGTTTAAAACAATACTCTCCGTGTTGTTTGGTTGTAATTCCATGATCATTCTAAAAGATAACAAGAGGGCCTGAAGGTCCTGATATCGCTCACCTGTTGTACTGAAGCTTGATATCTTTATCTTACTGTTTCATCAGTTTTAATTTAAATCCATTCAAATTTGTAGTATAGCATGTAAACAATTTTGGAATACAACCTCATAATTCTAGTATGGTAGAGTACATCAAGGGCAGATAACTAGAGCCTAAACAATACTGAAATGAAGCCTTTTCTAGCATTTCAAAGTATATCAAGGGCAGATAACTATTGCTACAATTATTAGATTTCAACAATAATTGCACTCCTTTGAGAACTTATAGGTATATACTTTGTGTGCAAGTAAAATCAAAATCCATTCAAAACTGTAGTTGCAAAAGTGTAAACGCTGTTCGATATGGCATTGTCAGCAATTCAAGGGCAGACAACTCTTGAACTATAGGTCCAATTTCAACCATAATCACACTTTTTTTAACTCTTATGGTCATATACAATATGAGCATGTTTGAGAAAGATCGGACAAAAATTGTGACCTCTAGAGTGTAAACACCCTTAAATATGACATTTTCAGCAATTGAAAGGTAGATAACTCTCAACCTATTGGTCTGATTGCAATCATAATCAAACTCAATCGAACTCTTATGGTCATATACAATCTGAGCAAGTTTGAGATAGATTGGATAAAAATTGTGACCCCTGGAGAGTAAACACCCTTAAATATGACAATTCCAGCATTTCAAAGGTAGATAACTCTCAATCTTTTAGTCTGATTTCAACCAAATTCGAATTCATCTGAACTCTTATGGTTATATACAATCTGAGAATGTTTCAGATAGATTGGATAAAAATTGTGGCCTCAAGAGTGTAAACACTGTTAAATATAGCATTTTCAGCAATTCAAAGGTAGATAACTCTCAACCTATCGATCAGATTTCAACTATAATTAAACTCATCCGAACTCTTGTGGTCATATACAATCTGAGCAAGTTTGAGATAGATTTGATAAAAATTGTGGCCTCTAGAGTGTAAACACCCTTATATATGGCATTTTCAGCAATTCAAAGGTAGATTACTCTTGACATCTTAGTCTGATTTCAACCATAATCAAACTCATCCAAACTCTTATGGTAATATACAATCTGAGCAAGTTTGAGAAAGATTGGATAAATATTGGGGCCTCTAGAGTGTAAACGCTAAAATTGTTGACGACGAACGACTAACGACGAACGACGCACGACGGACGCCGGACATTCAAGTATTGCAAAAGCTCACCATGAGCTAGCTCAGGTGAGCTAAAAACCTTAGCACAGGTCCCCATCTGCATTATATGTGCAAACATTCTGCCATATCATAAGGTTGTAGCTTAAAGGCTACACTGTAGTCGGAGTCCGGTTTAGAGGGGGTTCCGGTTTAGAGGGGTTTTAACCCTAAGATTGGTTATAGTATGGAATATAGTTGATCACTTAAAGCAGATAGAAAGTAGAACAGAACGCGCCTTAAGGTGCATTCTGTTTTACGTTCAACCTGCTTTAAGCTATCATCTGGTAGAATGTATATAAACTATTTCTTCAGTGAAGGAATAAACCAAAGACGTAAAAAGGAGTATTTATGGTGTAATGGGTAAAATTATAGAAGGGTTGGAAACGGGACCAAAGCTTTTGTCCAGTTTAGAGAGAATTGTGGTATTTAGAGGTTCCAGTTTGTACGGGTACCATTGTACCGTTTATAAATGTGGACGGACGAACAAATTAACCCTTTACCTGATAGCATTGTTTCTAGTATTGAAGATATGTGAACACTTAAAGCAGGTTGAAAGTAAAGCAGAATGCGCCCTAAGGCGCATTCTGCTTTACTTTAAGCCTGCTTTAAGCTAAAATCTGCTAGGCTATATAACATATTTGCAATTGTTATTGTTCTTGAGGGTATAAACTGGAACTATTTTCTTCAGCGGAGGAATAAATTAAATACGCTAAACGTCGCTTCTATGGGGGAAAGGGTTAAAATGACGGCGGACAGACAGGGGTAAAACAGTACATGTATGTCCCTTCAACTTATCGTCACGGAGGATAACTATGGACTAGACTTTATTGGAAGCCGGAATTGTCCATTTGAAGTTTCAAGGGACAATATGTTGAACATTAAACACAGATATCAACTGTTCATTAATTTGCTATTATGGAAAAACGTGAAAGGAAACGACTCGAATGTTTCAAGCTTGGGATGCAAATTATGCAACCATTTATTGATTAACCCGCCACCAACAACTGTGTGAATCAGCATCCGAGAACGTCAAACCGTAGAGTCTTGTGTTGTCCAAAGAACTCTACTGGGTGTATCCTGACACACCGAGCCGCGACCCTTTGTGGAAGGTTACGTATCACGAGATCGTTAGGAGAGGTGTTGCCTTGGAATATCTGCAATATGCACGGAATGGTAGTCAAGTCATAACAAAAAACATTTCGATTATCGGTTATAAATGTTCATGCTTACGAGGAGATAAGTGTTATTTGTGTATTATAGTTTAACCTGGCTTATACGACACCTGGTTAAACTAGAAACCTGCTTTATCTGACAATGATTTTCACACCCAAATGTCGAATGGCATACGTCACAATTCTCTTTCCCAAACAAACACGTTAGAGTTGAGCTAACATGATTTTCTAAGATGAATTTCGATATTTCGAAGTAGCTTAAGTGGGTCATACCAGTATTTCAAAGTTAAAACGTGGCAAAGACATATTTTAACTTTGAAATACGGGTATGCTCCTGTTCCACTTAAACGAGTGTGAAGTATGAAAGTTTGACTGTATATTTCAAACCTGTTTTTACCGGCACACTGCTTCACCCGACATCACCGTTGGTACCTAAGGGTGACGGATAAGACAGGTTCTATTGTTTAAAAATATTATGATAGGTATTCTAATATCAAATGGAAAATGAAAATGCATATACAGCGTTCCCTCTCTACAACGAAACCCAATGGGAGACAAAAAATATGATCGTTTTTCGGAGGGAGTCGTTATAAGGAGGGAATTTGGCTTACATTTGCAAACAGCTTGAATCCAGATCAGACGCCGCGTTACGCGGCGTCTGATCTGGATTCAAGCTGTTTGTCACTCGTAATTTAGTGTTTTACTCTGAAAATGTCAAATATGTAACTTTTAGAAAAATAGCAGACGACAATTTTTAGCAGACAATATTGCAGCAGTGAAAAGGTTGGACATAAATGTCTCGTTTGGGGAAGATCGGCAAGAGTCGTTGTAAGGAGGGAGTCGTTGTTGGGAGGGCTGTTGAAGGGAGGGAGCACTGTAATACGTTTGACCAATTCATCATTGCGTATCTTTTCTCTATTTACTCGTTCAGTGCATTGTCCCTGCGAGTACAATGGTTATCTGAAAACACTTTGGATCTTGTTCAGACACTGCAGCTCGCAACGTCTGCGCATGATCAAAACTGATTGATTCTCGTTGCGATATAACTTTAGTAAATGACCTGCAGAAATTCAAAAATGACCTCTGAAAAATGAATAATATCTACATCAAATCAACGACAACTACGTTAAAAGTATGGTATGCTGTATAAAATAATTTCCTTAACCCTTTCCCCAATAGAAGCGACTTTTAGCGTATTTAGAAAATAGTTCCAGTTTATATCCTCATGAACAATTACCATTACAAATATTTTATATAGCCTAGCAGATTTTAGCTTAAAAATAGTTCCAGTTTATATCCTCATGAACAATTACCATTACAAATATTTTATATAGCCTAGCAGATTTTAGCTTAAAGCAGGCTGAAAGTAAAGCAGAATGTGCCTTAAGGCACATTCTGCTTCACTTTCAACCTGCTTTAAGTGGTCACCTGTATTCAGAACTATAAACAGACTATGAGGTAAAGGGTTAAAAGATGGCTATCTCGGTGCCCTGTTGTGTGTGGGTAGAGAGTGTCACAATAGAGTCTCCCATAAAATCATTTCACTAGTCCTTCAGTTATTACTCAGATAATTAGAGCAACTCTTTCCAAACTAAGCCAACATATCAATTTTCAAAATCAGTTCAATATCGCCATTGCTTTTACAACCGTATCCAAGTAACTGATGCTGAGAAATGCACAAAAGAAGACGCCTAAACACAGACAATGATAATGCAAGATCACATCGCGCCAGAATCGTCCAAGAATCTTTCTTCAAAACAATGTTTAGGGCATTGACTGGCCAGCGAAGTCACCGGACATGTCTCCTTTTGAACATGTGTGGGATATTCTCGGACGGAGGGTCTGAAGCAGAGTACCAGGGCACCGAGAACCCTCGAGGGTCTAATTGCTACACTACAGGAGGAATGGAGACTGATCCCTCAAAATCAAATAGCCAGAATAATCCGAAAAATGCCAAGCCGTTGTGATCCCTTATTGGCGACTGACGGGAGACACACTCGTTACTGGACGAGACTTTGTGAAAAATGAATTTGACCCCTGGGTTACTTAAAACAGTGCCACAGCAAGACTATTAGTGCTATCCAAATAAAAGAAACACAATTTTATAGCTAAGAAATGCATCTAATGAAATAAAAGAAAATGGACATTAGTTAATTCTGATGTTCTTTTATTCCTTGGTTTTCTGCGAATTCCTTAACATTTTTGTTGAGTATTTTACACAATGCAGTGCTCCCAATAGAGAGGTGGCTGCAATAAAGATGTGGCCGTAAAAGAGAGGATTTACTGTGTAGCAATCAGGGGCCCGTCTTACGAAACTTTGTACAAGTTTTATGTTGAGTCATATTCTAAAACTCTTAATTTTTATATATTTCTCCTTTTAATCCTGTCTTGTGACATCTCTTTGGAAATGGGCTGAAAAGACGATTCCAAAGAGATGTTACAAGACATGATTACATGTAGAAATAAGACATTATTATGTGTTTTCAAGGTTTGACTTTCGACCGTTTTTGTCGTATGCCGTTTCGTCATACGGACCCCAAATGCTCATAGAAAACTTACCAAAGGAGTACTGCCATTGGCGATGTAACTGAAGGTGGTACAGTCATTACTGATACGGACCTTGAATGTTTTGGTATACTGGTTTACAGTGCCGCCAGTATAAGATGCAGGGTCTCGTCCTTTTAGTGCAATGGCGGCTATGACCTTTGGACAGCCGAAGTCAACCTGGAAGGAAAACAGATCAAGTATTATACTATTGTAAGGTGTTTTGCTTGATACATTAAGTATCGAACAAATTAGTTTGATAAAGAGAAAGTGCACTACACATTACATTTGAAAGGTTATCCGAAAACTCATATGGTCACCATTTTGGATTTTATCGATCCAATTGGCGAACTACCTTCGAGGCTGTTCGCGTAACTGCCCAATGATATCCTGCAAACAGGTCTTTTTGTGTATTTTGTTACGGATGTTGGCCTCCGATCGGCTCAAGTTCATAACATGAACTCACTGCAGGGGAATAACATGAATGTTCATTCGCGACGTGTATCTTTACGAGACATCACTAGATCTACAATGAAATACTATCAATATTATTTGTTCATTTGACCCAAATCACTGCCATGTCGTCATCATTTTGAAACAATTATTGTCTGGTTTCATTCCTTAGATTTATATTTTAGGTATTTTGACTGAACCAATATTAAAATAAGAACCATTCACTGACGCGGGGTCTGATCATTTTCCAGCTGCTTAAATTGGTCGCCTGTTGTTTTTCTCAAAGTGACATAATGGATATTTTTTGGCAGAAAATAACATAATGACGAATGGCAAACAGCTTGACTCAAGACCAGACGCTACGTTCCACGGGTTCTAATCCGGATTCGAGCTGTTTGCAAGTGTAAGCCAAATTTCCTACATATAACAACTACCTCCGAACTACACACACTCTTTGTCTCCCATTGGGTGTTGCTGTAGAGAGGGAGCACTGCATTAATATGACGTCGGTTATTAACTAGCACTATCACTATCACTAAAGGTGAGTTTTACACTAAAACAACATTTGTCATAGAAAGTGTATTACTAGTATACAAATAAATATAGTTTAAGCAAATAGTGTACCCAAAATGAATGAATGAATGAATGAAGTGACGAATCTTAATCTGCAACTGAAAATGCACAATGGGTTTAATAATCCTGCAAACTTTACAGTTGCAGCATGAAAAAGCAAAACTCCAGACAAAGGGCCAACTTTTAAAAACACAAAAGGGAGATAATTCAAGAAGAAAAGGACACCCATAACCACAACCGTATAGGTGCCCAGTTTCAGATGATAATCAACAATCTGATATCTAAATAAGTTGAATTGGAGTTTGAAAGAGTAAAATAAAAAAAAAACAATTATTCAGTTTGATAAAATGTCAAAACGGAGATACAAGCTTGTACAGCGCTCCCTCTCTACACCGACACACAATGAGAGACACAGATTGTGTATGTTGTTGTGAGGGAGTCTGATCTGGGTTTAAGCTGTTTGTAAACGTCATTATATCTACAGTGTTCCCTCTCTACAACGGCCCTCCAAACAACGACTCCCTCCTTACAACGACCCTTGCCGGGTTCCCTAAACAGGAAACTTATGTCTAATGCCTTTACTGTTGCAATATCGTCTGCTTAAAATTGTCGTCTGCTAATTTTCTGATCTGGATTCAAGCTGTTTGCAAATGTAACCAATATCCCTCTCTATAACGACTCCCTCCGAACAACGCACATACTTTTTGTCTCCCATTGGGTGTCGTTGTAGAGAGAGAGCGCTGTATTTTATCAAAATGTATACTTATATGTAACTTTGAAGAATAAACCAGACAGCAAAAAAAACCAGACGGTATTGCAGCCATGAAAAGCTTGAGCATAAATGTCTTGTTTGGGGAACAGCGACAAAGTCGTTGTAAGGAGGGAGTCGTTGTTTGGAAGGCTGTTGTAGGGTGTGTTTTCGGGATGCACTGTATTGAAGAACGGAGTTTTACGTTAAATCACACGCAGAGGACCAGACGTTATTGTTCAACAAGACTGCACAATACAGTCTTCCCTCTCTACAACGACACCCAATGGGAGACACATATTGTGTTTGTTGTTCGGAGGGAGACGTTATAGGGAGGGAAAATTAAGACTTGGCTTTCATTTGCAAACAGCTTGAATCCAGATCTGGATTCAACCTGTTTGTCACTCGTCAGTATATCCACTTATATAACTTAAATACATAGCTTACATTTGCAAACAGCTTGAATCCAGATCAGACGCCGCGTAACGCGGCGTCTGATCTGGATTCAAGCTGTTTGTCACTCGTAATTTAGTGTTTTACTCTGAAAATGTCAAATATGTAACTTTTAGAAAAACAGCAGACGACAATTGTAAGCAGACGATTTTGTATCAGTGAAGGCGTTAAACATAAATGTCTTGTTTAGGGAACTGCGGCAAGGATCGTTGTTGTAAGGAGGGAGTCGTTGTTGGGAGGGCCGTTGTTGAAAGGGATTACTGTCATAATAAAAAAGGTTCATTTGAAGCATGACAGATATGAGCTTAGGAAAAAGTTTCATGTGTTCAAGAACAAAGAGACGAATCTAAACCCCAGTCACATGTTCACAATGTCAGATGGCGTTCAAATATACAGTAAACCTCTCTATTACGACCACTAACTTTTGTTAATTATTAGGTGTTTAAGACAAGTGTCTGCTTAACAGTAAGGTGACAGTAGAACAGAAAGCTCCTTTAGGATTGTACTGTAACAGTGTTATACTGTAACATTGCTTTAAACTGTCATCTAAAATCAACTAGCATTCTTTTTAGTAGTCGTAATAGAGAGGTTTTACTATAATGCACAATTTAAAAAAGCTACATCAAAGAATGACATAGAGGTATACAATAAAAGAACAATACGTCATCAAATATAAATGTAAAGGTATGTAACGTTAGTTTGTTTTTCATATCATTATCATAACTATTTATTTGTTTTGATTTTACGTCGCTTTCAACAGTATTCCAGTCATATCGCGACGTCCAGCTAAATATAGGTCCTTTTTGCAGAAGTCCTTTATGCACTGTTTCAGGCACAAATCGGCAACTGGGTAGAACAACCGACCTTCCGCAAGCCAGCTGGAAGGCTCCCCCACATGAAAAATCCGAACGACCCTACTTGGATTCGAACTCACAGCGTTGAGGAGCTTAGTGATGTAAGTCACAGTGACTAATACCACTAGGCCACGGAGGCCCACTATCATAACTATGTTATATATAATCAATGAATTATATATACTCAATTCCAAAAGAAACTGTGTACTTTTTATTTTCAAATATTTTAATATCTAGAAGACGTATAGATTTAAGATTTTGCACACAATATCTCATGTTTATTTGCCATCCATCGATAACAAAATTACTACCTAGCGTGAAGAAACTTTCAGTTTATTGGGAAAAACGTCATTTTGCATGTTTTGCACGTGCAGCTCAAGGAAAATGCACATGCTACCGAAAACGTGCATGGGTGTAATAAGTATGCCTTATACAAACATAAAAACACATTTTACTTCACATCGGTACATAACGAACTTGCTGAGAGTGAATTAAAAAAGGCAAATTAGAGTCTTTGAAAGGCTTATTCATAACTACAACGGCACTAACATGAGTAGGACGTCAGGATAATAAAGAAACACAATAATTTGGTTTCTCAAACGTTTTCAACATACAAATGAAGTGGCAGATCGCCGCAGACAGTGCACACATACATAGGACAGCAGTTCAACAAACGAACTTGTTACGTTGACGTTACTTCGACGTCGTTTTCAAACAGCGTCTAGTTCTGCAAAACAGTACGGTATCGGTTGACAGACCATATTGTGTTGCCTCCGGAAAGCTAGGGCACCCATCCGGGCTAGGGGACCCTTTGTGGGACAGGTCTTAGCAGCACGTCGTTGGGCTGCTCGTTTGCAGCGAGCATGACGTCATTTCCGTTTTGGGCAATAGTAGTGGACTCGTGCCTTTTCTCTGAGACAACGTTTAATTCCCGTTATTAGACGTCACGTAAGGTCTATGCGATGTCTCATTGTCGCTTGCATCATGAACAAAGATGGACACATACGATAATGACAAAAAATGTCATAAAATTACAACTAAACCTATAAATAAATCCCAACTAAACATGGTCGAATTCTCAGAGTTATTTTGCAGCTTTGATTTTAACACTTCATCTGTTCTCGTTTAAAAGCAACCCCTTTAAACGACAGCATCTCAAAATCTGAACTAACTGCCATATTGTTCGTGAACTGATCTAAATTTTGGTACCAAATACATAGTCTTTTTGAAAAATAGTCCATGAATAATTACAGAAAAGAAAGTGCACAGTTTCTTTTGGAATTGAGTATATATAAGCGGTGTGTAATTATTGTCCTATCCTTTAAACTGTTAAAAACTGTAAAAGTAATGTCCAATACGTTATTATTAAACCCTTTCATTGTCAAACTTGTCGTGCAGTTTTTACCCCTACACCGCCATATTGTCGTCTGCTTCAACATTGTTGTTTGCAATCTCGTTTAAAAGTTATATATAAGGCATTATGACTGACGAAATATCGAAACGATGGTCAAACAGATTTTATTCTGATCAGACGCCACGTTACGTGGCGTCTGATCAGGGTCAAAACTGTTTACAAACGCGCTTTACGACGTCATTGAGAGTGAAAAGGTTCAGAGATAACAAAGAATGCTTCAGCTTTTGATTACAAACCTGTACGTAATCAGTTTCAGGCGAGACATCTTTTGCGATCCACCCACCATTAATAAACCCTGTTGCATTCAGCCTTGCATACTTAGCAGATGTGCTTGTTGTAGTTCCGCCAGTATAGGGTGTACAATCATACTGTTGGCATAAGTAGGCGGATTCCGACAGCTGACTGTCTGCCACCCCATTCAAAAGGTAGTTGGAACATGCTGATATTAGAAATAAACATACACAAACTAAAAAACACCTTACTCCGTTCCTAAGGATATTTTTTCATCAAGAATATATATTAAAACTGAGAAATACGTATATATCACGCGCGCTCTCGATATCGAAATTTAACTGTAAATTAGAGTTTGGTTTGGCTTGTGCGGCGCGTTACGCGGCGTCTGATTAGGACGTTAATTTAAATTTTAATGGTTTTTTTTTTTACATTTCTCACGATTTCTTTTAAGCTGCTTGGCAAACAGTTTGGAGCCCGATCAGACGCCGGTTTACAGAACACGCTACAGATCCTTTGCTTATAAACCGTTTGCGATGAGTTTGAGACTATTGGAAAGTTTTTGATTGGTCAGATTTGAGTTTTCTGTTCTAATCTGACCGAGAAAATGTTGAAAACGATCTCGGATTCATTTAAAATGCTTTTATAGCATGGGCATGTGCTTGCAGAGTAGCCGTTTTGCACCATGTATCAATTATAATACATTTGTACTACTTTATATTATTTTATCTTCAATACAAGTGACTGTAAATATATATTCTAACACACTTCGTGCACGCCCCTATATAAACAAAGAAAGGAACGTATCTGTGTTTAAATTCTCAATAGAACACTCACGAGCTGTAACGCCTTAACGTGACGTCATATGGCTTCGCAAATGAGTACGCGAAGAAATGTAGCGCCGTTGCGTTGGTGACAATTGTGGTTAACCAGGTTAAATTGAAGTGCTAGAATCGAAATAATAAATTCATACCAGTGTTTTATCGTGCAATAAACACGGATAGTCGTTGAGATACTGGTAATTATATGGTTATTTCTTAATTCTAACACACTTCGCGCACGCCCCTATATAATCAAAAAGGGACGTATCTGTGTTTGAATTCTCAAAAAAAACGTTGCATTGGTGTACATTTTGGTTGAATTGAAGTGTTAGAACCGAAATAATAAATTCATACCAGTGATTTATCGAGCAATCGAACAAGTCGTTGAGATGCTTGTAATTGAATCAAGCATTTTAAATCAAGTAATTAAATTACTAGGTATCTCAATTTCTACCCGTGTTCGATTGCACGATAAAACACTGGAATTAATTTTCTTTTTTTTTAATGCAAGATCAAATTTAATACTAATGTGTTGTGACTGCCTTTCTGTCACATAAACTATTACCACTTGTTTACATCGTAAAGTCGCTAAATATGTGTATGATTATGTAGACAGTGTAAGGAGTTCCTAGCCTTTTTTACGTTGATACTTAGACTAACTTCACTTGAAACAAAGGTTCGGTCTATGATGACTATAGATAGCACAGAACATCGATTGGTTCGACTAAAGTTCGTTCCAAAGTTGTCGGTGTCGGAAAATAATACGTTTTCTTAAAAATCTTTGTTAAACAAAGGTATTTTATTTTCAATCCTACAAATATAAATAGCAATAAAACTGGCACATTTATACAGCAACAATTGTCTGATATTTTCATAATATGTGTTCGTTAGTTCGACTATATAGGCGACTCAAGTTCAACAAAGGCGTTCCTATGCCGGCCTTAATGTACAAGCGCCGGCCGCTATTTTGCCAGACTTAAGGTCCAAACTATAGCTCCAAGTGAAGTCCACCAATAAACATTCATCTACACATAAAACACATATTCTTCAAATTATCGGAGTGTTTGGTTTTCTGTATATATTTTCGAGTCGTAGACGGGTCTGCTTTCTCTTTAGACCTAGTTTCTCTGAAACAATTAAACCTATCAGAAATAATAAGAAATCTAGGTCAAAGCGCAATTGCTTGAAACACAATACTTTGATTGGCCAATAGGCCGAAATGGCCTAGGCTGGTGTTCTGAGTTTTTTTCTCCACATTTGTCTTGGACTGAAAACGGTGCAAAATAATGATATACAGTCTAGATTGTTGCTGTTATAATGTCATCATTTCTAAATTAATGTGGATACATGTACTTTCTAAATAGCGTATGGGAAATTCTGTTTATAAAATGAAATGACATAGACATGTTTATAAAATGAATAATGTACCCTAAACAATTTAACGTGCGGCGGAATATCTTTTTAAAAGACATTTCTTGTATTACCTGGACTTGTTTTTATTATTTTATCAGTCACTTGCGTTTAGCAATCAAACTTGACTTTTAAATGAATGAGTGTGATGCAATATATTGTTTACCTGTACAGGCGGCAGGATCTGCTGAACAGGTGCCTGAAATGTAAAATATAGTAATTGACATGTGGTGTTATCAGCGTCAAATGATTAGTCCGTTTGGTTCGTCTAACAGGTTTGTCATCTAATGATTCCTCTACTCTAAAAAGTTCTCCGGATCTTTGCGAAACCTTTGGATTGTTCTTAATTTCTCCGGATTCCGGATTTTTCCCGAAATCTTTGACTTTCTTATCTTATCTTTAAATGTTGGAATTTTATGCGGTTTTTACTTAGGAAACATTGATAACGGTGTCAAACAGTTAAGCTCAATATCAAACGCCGCATTACGCAGACCATGTGTGAAACCAGTAATTTTAAACTAAAGAAGCACTGGTAAAACAGCTAAAGACAAAGGTTGACAACGTGTAAGCAGACACGGTTAACAACACAATGTATTATTTCTTGTTATACACATACACTTTACAAATCACATGAATAAATTCTTCTTGACTCCTACACGGAAAGGATAAAATGTATAAAAGAAATGTTCTTTCTTATTGGTTTCATTTGTTTTGTTTTATTTTGTTCAAACAATCTACATACTAAGAACAACTTTCTAAGTTTCTAATTCTCCTCGCATGATTCGTTTGTAGCAACGTAAAGATGCAATAAAAGCAGGAATTATAATAGTTATATGCGATAAGCGGCGTCTGAGCTGGATTCAAGCTGTTTGCAGATGTAAGCCAAGTCGTGTCAGCACTCTAAGGGTATTAGTTACCCTCCCTATAACAACTCCCTCCGAACAACACCCACACTCTTTGTCTCCCACTAATTAGGTGTTGTTGTAGAGAGGGAGCACTGTATTGGTACTCTACGATGAGCGATCGGCAATTCTTGTCAACTGATGGCCTGTCCCGAATTATTCTCCTGTTTAAATCTTATTTACTGGTAATCAATCTATGTTTTAAAATGTTTCAGGAGATGCTCCAAAGGTATATTTAGAACAAGTCTTAAATAAATCTCAAGTTCACAAATCTTAAATGTTATCATGAAAAACAATAAACATCGGACAAGTTATTCTAACGCTCAACCTTTAACTTATTGATACTTCCATAAAACACGATGGAGAAAAATTCCAGTCAACTCGTAGATAGAACGTAATTGTTCTTTTTTTTCTAAACAACGTCACTGCCTTATACCGAATAAACTGGTTTAAACCAAACATACTGAAAGGGTGTAAATTTTAAGGCTTTATGAATCACTACAATTTAGTTAGTCTACTTTGAAAAGAAAATTGAACCTTAACAGCATAATATATTATGTAGATACTGATTGACTGTCATCTCCCACTATATGGCAGGCACATAAAATAAGCACTCACTTTGGTTATTACATGTAAATACGAACGTTACCATGTCAATTATATTACATTGAATTTGATATAGCACACATAGAAGTGTAAACACACACGAGATTCATTCATTACTTCGTTGAGTAAAATAGTAAAACGTGTTAACTATAATTCAACAATCATCTACACAAAGTTACTATGGCAACCAAACCAGTTACCATACTTGAATTCAATATTTCAACAGAAGCAGACGACAATTATTTAAATGATGATGATGTGAAAGAAAAGTGTTAATAGTGCATCAGTTAAACATATAACTGTGTACTACAGTGTTCCCTCTCTACAACGGCCCTCCCAACATTGACCCCCTCCTTACAACCACCCTTGCCGCTGTTCCCTAAACAGGACAACTATGTCTAACGTTGTTACTGTTGCAATGTCGTCTGCTTTAAATTGTCGTCTGCTGTTTTTCTAAAAGTGATATAATGAACATTTCGACAGCAAATAAATTAACGACGAGTGACAAACAGCTTGAATCCAGACCAGACGCCGCGTTCAAGCTGTTTGCAAATGTATGCCAATTTCCCTCTCTATAACGACTCCCTCCGAACAACGCACACAATCTATGTCTCCCATTGGGTGTCGTTGTAGAGAGGGAGAGCTGTACTGAAATAATCCTTCGAAATACAGTAAACAGCATACATATGAAAGCGTATGAATGACCAGATATTATCAATTAGATCGAAGTGTATTATACAGATTTTTACACATTTTCACTTCAATATACGAAAATCTAGCCTAGTATGTCTACTGGAATTAACTCATTATCCCCTGGAACTTCTAATAGAAAATTCCAGTTTGCAATCAAGGCTGGTTCATTTTAGACTATCTAGGGTTGTTTTTTGTAATATACTGCAAAATGCCAAACAGTGAAGTCCCTGATCAGAGGGCTCCTGCAGGAGCCCTCTGATCAGGGACTTCACTGTTTGCATAGGACAAGCATACTCTTCATAGGTACACATTTGGTAAAAGACGCATATATGCGTCACTAGGGCTCAATGAGTTAAGGTATAGAAGATGTTATCTCTTTTCTCTTATATTAGCCGTGTTTTACCAAAATCCATCATTTCTATTGCAAACTGTTTGAATCCTGATCAGACACCATATAACCCGCCATCCGATCAGGCTCTAATCTGCAACACAGATTAAGATTAATAAGGAATATCATTTTACAGAATGTCTTTTGTCCATTGGTTCGCAATGTGCTCGTATAATTTCGTTACAAAGTGAAACAATAACTGGTTTTCCACTAAATGAAATATTGAAGAAATGATCAAACATAACGTGGTGCCTTCATTCGTGTATTCCAGACTCGTTTAATAGTTTCGTATCGCATTAATATAGTAGTCCTGCAGCTTAACTAGAAGTTATATAACAATTGTGCATTTTGTGATAAAAGCACCAAATTTGGAAGTCTTATAGTTCAACATATTCCAAACAAAATTAGATATTGAGCCATCGTGATTTTTGAATATGGTGACCATGGCAACCATTTTCCAAAATGGCCGCCAATGACAACTGTTTATTGTTAATTCTCATATAAACAGTATGTACACCATGGTATTGAAAGCATAATTACTTAAAATGATATACCACATATATTTGATTAGAATAGGGAAGTATATGGGCTAATTGGATGCCTCAGAGAGAGAGAGAGAGAGAGTGGAGCGGATACAGAAAACCCGGGCGTGGTGACTTACCCTCATTAGCGATAGTTCTCTGGCCAGTGTAAAGCACTGATACATCGAACCTTTGTTTATAAAGTCTCATCTGAAAGAATTGGTCCGGCGGGGGATCAAACTCTCGACTCCTGGCATCGTAATTGAGCGCTTTACCCATCGACTATGTCCGCCGGTATGTGTAAATAATATTCAAGATGGCCGCCATATTTTCATGATTCCAGCCATAGCAGGCATTAACTGTTGGCTGCAATAAAATTGTGTAGGCCAGTTGTCCTGTAAAATTTACCTTCTAATGAGGACGACTTTTTCGTGGGTGGGAATCAAGTATCCTGTTGACCACCAGGTCCGGTGGGAGGTTTACTCCTGTTTGGGCTACCCAAGCCGAACAGGTTCTGTGCTAGAGGGCAGACTTACTGTTCCTACACCTGCCGGATGGGACGTTTTGTGTGGATTCTGTCGATCAGGCTTTACCCGGGCACTTAAAGACATCTTGACGTAGGTAGGCAGTTTCAAAGAGAGCAGGTTGTATGCCCTCCAGAGTTGCGTGGCCAAGTATTCCACACTGCTGCTGTTAATTTTTTTCTATTTATTACTTCTACGCCATCAATTCTGATGATTATGAGAAGGGGCACTTTTTAGGTGCACCATTGGGACTGTACCCGGCCGTTCACTTTATCCTGACACCAACGAACCAGTCGTAATGCTAACCCGAAATCCTGAGCGCCAAGGAGGGAAGCCATCGCTACCAATTTTCAAATAAATACGAAAGACTCAAGCAGGAAACGTAACACAAACAATACACCCACCTCTCAAGCAGAACACACACACACAGTCATACCACAACAAACACACACACACACGCAATACCATTCCTTCATCTACACACTAAATAGAAAACAACACGCAAGTCTTTGGTTTGACCCGGCCGGGGATTGAACCAACAACTTCCCGCACTGCAAGCGGACGCTCTACCACTGAGCTATACAGGCGGTTAACAATATTGACCACAATCCAAGTTCAACATCAGCTAGAGATTCTTTCAATGGTACTGCCATCTCTCCTCTTCAACATCCCTCTTTTGATGGTGAAGGGACTGACCGTAGTCTTTTCGTACACGGTGGACCAGAGATGGGATGCTGCAATTCAATTGGTCGAGTCCTACACAGAGCCCCCCTTAGTAATGTCAAGGTGTCACTGGGTAGAATCACTGACTTTGACTTGACATGATCCTGAATATATTTTTTAACTGCTGCGGGTGTCCCAGGGACAAGGGTAGGCAGCAGGTGGCTTGAGTGTCTAAAACCCAACAGCCATGCTTCTCTGTCATGTGGAATATGCCTGCAAGGCTGCATATGTTCAGGTCAGCCTTTACGCAGTCTGACCAAGACTTCCTTGGTCTCTATCTACCTCTGGAACCAGGAATGGCCATACTCATGATTGAGTTGGTGCATGAAGTGGCACTCATGACATGGCCATACCATCAAAGACGTCTGAATCTCAGAGCCACTGTCATTTCCTGTATCCCCAATCTTGTTTGCAGCGTGTCTATAATTATGTACCTCATCATAGGGTTTGATGCCACAGATCCAGCGTATCATAGATATCATAGATCTGTCATTCCTGCGGAGCGGCTGTAGGTCCGGGGCAGAAGGTACCCAGGTTTCACTTCCATGTAACATGGTGGAGCGAACACAAGCAGTGTACACTTTACCATGGGTCTTATAAGAGACATGCTTTGACTTCAGAATTGGCAAGAGATTCTTAAACTCCTCCCAAGCAGTGCAGCACCTGGTGATGATGGCGAGCTTGCAGCCTCCTCCAGCACATAGCATGTCGCCCAGGTAGCAGGAGCTGGCCTCAACATCAAGTTTAGTACCATCAACAACTACCTGGGAGACTTGTCTACCATCAATCGGCCGAACCTGGTCACGGTATCTTTGACAAACATAGTTAGGACTGATGGTGATTCTTCCTTTGATGCCACTGCACTTCTTGTGCACCCACAGTTTGCACCGGGAACACTCAATTGAGTTGACTCCCACTCCACTTCTACAAACTGCACAGGGAATGCCCCAGAGTCTCGAATAGGATCCAGAGATCATGAGCTTAGTCTTCTTCATGTTGACACTCATTCCCTTGCCTTCCATCCCGTCCATCCATACCTTCAGCTTTGTAATGCACTCCTTCAGTGAGTCTGCGATCACAGCAATGTCATCTGCGGACAGTAGTTCCCACGGAATACCGATGCGAAATTTGCGGGACAGAGCTTTTAACTTCCAACCTTTAGGACAGTGTTAAAGGACAAGTAGCAACCGATTGCTCTGAAACAAGACATTAACAGAATCTTCTTTTTTATTGCTTGCCAGACCAGAGATGGCAATCTCGATGATTTCTTCCAGCATGAAAACCAGGCATGTCCGCCAGCGCTGTATGATGGTGGAGGTCTCCATCTAGTGCTGAATAGTGATCTTCTTTCTTGCCTTGCGGATGTCCACACTGCACATTCAGACAACCCAAAGGTAAAATACACTATACTAGATGGAGCAGCCATCATTCAGCTGTTGAAACCAACTTCAGCAAAGACCCTTAATGAGTACACCCGCGATATATTTCTCCCATACCTTGCCAAAATGCTTGAAAATGTTTCGCATCTTGATCTTGTGTGGGACCGCTACATACTTGATTCTTTGATAGCTGCTTCAAGAGCAAAACGCGGAAAAACGAGACGTTTACGTGTGATAGCTGCTGCTGCAATACCCAAGAATTGGCACAGAACTTTCTCAGAGTCGATAGTAACAAGACAGATTTGTTTCACTTCCATTCTGATGATCTGCTCAATTGGTGTGTACAGGAAGACAGACAGATTGTTGTCACAGATGATGCAAAAGTCCGTAACAAACCAACATTGTGAGATCTGGATTCAGTTGCTCCATGCACGCACAAGGAAGCTAATAGTTGCATGCTATTACACGAGGAACATGCAGCAAGATATGGTCACCGGAATATCATCATAGGAACTGTTGATACTGATGTTGTGTACTGGCCGGGGCAGTGTCGCACAGTCTTCAGCAGTGAGATGAGCTTTGGTTGGCTTTCGGGACTGGAAATAGTTTCCGTTACTTAGCAGCCCATGAAATCGCAGCTAGACTAGGTCAAGAAAAGGCACATGCACTTCCAGTGAGCCATGCTTTGACGGGCTGTGACACCGTTTCAAGCCTTGTTGGCCATGGAAAAAAACAGTATGGACAATATGGTCTTCTTTCCAGCACTTCTACATGCCCTATTACAACTGCCATCCGTTCAATCAGACATGCCTCCAGAGGCAATGACCACAATTGAGAAGTTTGTCATCCTACTCTCTAATCGACCCAGCACATGCGCTATAAAGGCAAGGAGGAAGTTATTTGTGACAAGTCACAATGTGCATCGACCCCCCAACAAAGGCTGTCCTAGAGGAGCACGTTAAGTGAGCAGTGTACCAAGGCGGCTATGTGTGGCACCAGATGCTAGTGTCAGCCCCAGAACTACCATCAGTAGCGTGTGAATGGGACTGGTCTAGGACAGCTGAGGGGAACTATCAACCCTTCTGGACACATCTACCAGATGCAAACTCGTTTCCTGCAAATGGCAGAAATGTTGCGTCAGGCAGTTTAAGTGTGCCACCACAAGCGGCAACATAATACACCCGTGACATCAGATCAGAACCAAATCAATAAATGCCGTTCCTGTATAATATGAAAGTAACGTATGAAATTTGGTTTCAATAAGGCAATCAGGAGTAGAGTTATCATTCAGAAACCAGTTTGAGCTGTTATATTCTAAGTATGTAAAGTTGAATAACTGCAATAAACATCATCAGACCATAAATAAAATCAGTAGGTGCCTAACCTGTATGATGAGAAAGCTTACTATGAAATTGATATTTACACCTTTTATAGAACTTTTTAAATGTTATGTATATAAAGGGGCATAACTCCAATAAAAATATTTCGACCACAATCTAAATCAATAGGTGTCTTTCCTGCATGATAAGAAATCTTAGTATGAAATTTTGTTTCAATACGACAAACAGAAGTAAAGCTATCATCTGAAAAACAGTTTGAGCCGTAAAATACTAAGTATGTAAAGGGGCATGACTTCATGAAAATTCATTGAACCGTAACCAAAATTACTAGGCATCTTTCCTGCATCATAAGTAAGCTACATATGAAATTTGGCTACAATCGATACAATTTTACACCTCATTAATAAGAAATTTAACTCTTGTAAAATTGACGTTGGCGGCCATTTTGGAAAATGGCTGCCGTGGGCGCTATTTTCAAAATTCACGATGGCTCAATATCTAATTTTGATAAGAATATGTTGAACTATTATATTTCAAAATTTGGTGCTTTTATCACAAAATGCACAATTGTTATGGTTATCTGCCTCACTATAGCCCATTTAGTTTAAACATATTTATTTCAGAAAATGTACAGATACATACAATATACAATATATCTATTATAGGATTAGAACGGAAGCTAATATCGCCCATTTGAATGCATTTTGTAAAAGAAAACAAATTCAAATTGCACCACTCTAATTCATCATTACGCAATTTCTTTAGTTTAGTCTTGGTTATTATGCTTTATGGATACACGCATTTTGTTAAATCCCACCAATTTACATTTCTTCCGATTGTTACAGCGATTTTTAACCAGGAGCAAACTTTTCATATATCAACTCGCATAACCATTGTTTTACGACTGAAGATATTTAACCATTGACCAATATACTTAACCATTAAAATATTGACCTGAGTTTGTTCAGGTGTTTTGCAAAATATTTGTAAACTGTGAGAAAATAACAGTGGCCCTCCTTACAACGATTCCCTCTTTACAACAATGCTATTCATTGCCCCCCCCCCCCCCCCAGCAAAAAGGTATGTCACATATTGAAACTAGATCAGACACTGCGTTTGCTCTAATAATATTAGGTTCCCCTCTTCCTAGAATAACTCCCTCCGAACAACACACACATGATTTGTCTCCCATTGGGTCCTGTTTTAGAGAGAATATTTATTATGTGTCAAATATCTGTATCAAATTTAAGGTGGTTCGACAGCGGGCGGCCCGCATCTCGAGTTCCGGAAATGCTGATGACTTTCACCTGATCTTTGCGGCACGTGTTTATAGTATAACATTTAGATAAAGAAAAGTTTGATCTGCTTCAGTGTATTCTCTGCTTGCGCAGTTGGGACGGTGATTCACTAGCAATCCAAAAGGTCTAGGTTCGATTCCCACTCGCTTCAAAACTTTTCTTTTAAAATAAATTGTCCGATTTTATTGACTAGTCAATCCATGACGCAGTGATCAAAGGACAAGCTATGTTTAGTCACGTAATAATGAATAATATCAGATGCAAGTATAGTCAAGTGACAACTAAACTTTGTGAGGATTTATAGCCTATATGACAGATGGCAGCTTAACACAGGACTAAAGTAATGCTAAAAGATAGATCCTAAAGGAGCTTTTATGCATTACTTTTGTTATGCATTAAGCAGTCACCTACCTTTAAAGATCTACAGGCTACCGTGTTCAATGGTCCCTTATTAAAGGTTTGACTTATGGTATTATTTAGAGCTGACGGTATTTTAAAGTTGAACTCAAGGGAGTTTACTCGTTTTGTGTTAACATTTTGTCAGAATTTCTGGAAATCATGTATAAAATGCAAACTCCACTGTAGATTTTCATGAAAAATGTGCGACTAGTAGAACTAAGTAATATCTATCTAATAAGAGTAAAATTGGTGTATGTTAAACAGCTAGATTTTTTGTAATTTGAGATTTAGTGGCTTTTTCAGAATTTGACATTCAAATATTGATATTTCCAAAAAATATGTCATAAAATATTTTTGTTTGCACAATATCTTATAGTCTCTGTTCAGTTTACTTGAATGTACAGAAATTACTGAATTATATTAGTTTATAAAGAATCTGTTCCCGTTTATTAAAAAAGGAGCTTTTCTCGACAAAAGGTCCTGTCAGAAAAGAAACGGTACTGTAATTTTTTTTTATTTTAACAATTTTTCACCCCCGATTTTGTATATTTCAATTTAATCAATATTTCAAAGATTTCTGACACGGAATAAGCAGACCCGCGAACCACCTTAACTGCGTGACCCTGATATGGTGAAATGATTTGCGTTGCCTTTTTTCGATTACTCATTATTTTATTTTTTTTAAAAAAATCAAACTAAAAGTACCACCAAATCCTTTTCAATTCAGCGCAGAGTATACGTAATAAAAAATATCCGAAATTGAACTTGAACATTTCTGTACAATAACAATTTTATCGGTGGCATAATTCAGTGTAACGCGTAATTTTTTTTTTCAAACAAGGAGTTGACTCAAATCTGAGTGACCTGCGATTTACCTTTACATGTACATTGTATTCTATTTATATCACGTTTTATGAAATTAACCTATACTCATGTTTAATGTTTTCCATGTATTGTAAAATCGCCATTGAATACATACAACTTTGTAAAACAGGCGTTTAATCAAGTAAACCACTTTCAGAACTATGCTCGTATATGTTTGCAAGATATTTACATGTTTAGTATCATATCTCACATATTTCATGATCAATGGAAAAGTTGCGATGAGTTGAACTGAGTTGTATTATAGACATGGAGTTGACAGAGTGTTGGTGTGAAAGTACAATACTATAACACTAACTGTTCTTATTGTTCGACAATATTGACCTGACGTTGAACTTTATGCATGAATAAATTATTGCAAGATGACGCTGTATAAATCAATAATCGATAGCGGATCGTACAGTGTCGGGTTGTTTCGGCTGATTACGTGAATTTTGTTACAGTTGTGATCCCCCAGTGGATTAACACTCCACATTGAGCAAGTTCAAAAAGTTGTTGTTGACAAACTATTATTCCCGAGTCTCCTAGTATAACCGTATCTTCACATGTACTAAAATGCATCATGTTGCGCTTTCAAGTGGGTTTTAATTCAGGTAAGATCATCGATATCCTCACCTGCGACTCTTGCCAATATATACCTAATTTACACTCCTCAGATGTAACTCATCTGTAATAGGTGTGTCGGTAGAGCAAGGGATTAGTAACACCGAGGTTCCGGGTTCGAATCCCGATAGAGGAGAAATATTTTCTATTTTATAAAATGTTATTTTATAGACCAAACAGACGCTATGACATAATTTTTTAAAAAATAACAAAAGAATCGTGTTCCAAACGAAATAGATGTTGTATGAATATTTAAAAGAAACAGAATAAATTATAAAAATGTAAAAAAAAGTATGAGTATTGCATGGGATTCGAACCACTGACTGTAACGGAAAAAATAATGTTTAGTCGTCTTCCTTACCACTTGCGCTAAATACCTGTCGATATTTGTGGAACCGGGTAATGCTATATTTTCTCGGTACCGATGTGTTTACAATGTGCGTTCTCGTATAAATGATAACGAAGTGTTCCGAAGCTATATTTCGAAATGCAACAAAGTGTGAAATTATGCTAATAGAGGTCACCAACGTCAGGTCAATATTGTCGAACAAAAAAACAACATGGGAATATTTGACTAATATTAGTTTCCACGCACTCGGTGGATTTCCTCGGATGATGTGCATGTATGAAGATAAAGATGGGAAATCGCCAGTATGCTTTCGTTAATTTGATTGGTAGCTTTTTTATTAAAACCGCTTCAGATAAATCTCTCGTTCGAAGCAATTTGTTTAAAGAAACGTCCAGTTCGATCACAATTTGAACGTACTTAGCTTGTGATTCGATTGTTCTATTATATTTACATAAGTGTCACTACGGTACAGGTTCTACAAATTTTCAAACTCTACTTACTTTTTCATATAACAAAACATCAATTTTGTACAATTTATTACATAGAGTTTGCATTACAACCAGAACATGTATTTTTCCACCACGGTATCTAAAAATATAGTTTGCAAATATTAAAACTAAATTTTGTGGAACATTGTTAAGTTTAATTCCGTACCTGCGGTATAAATTGTACGAACCTGCTAATTCCAGACGAACATCTACTATTGCAAAAAGAAACAATGTTGCAAATATTCATACTAAATTTTGTTGAAAGTTGTAAAGTTTCATTTTCCGTACCTCCGGTATAAATTGTACGAACCTGCTAATTCCAGAAGAACAGCTACTATTGCGAAGAGAGACAATGTGGCAAATATTCATACTAAATTATGTGGAAAATTGTAAAGTTGTAAATTGTACTTACCTGCTAAACACAGAAGTATAGCTACGATTGCGAAGAGAGGCATTCTCGGTTATGCGCGTTGAAGTGATGCTCAGGCTATTTGCAGGTGCTCTTAAATAGAACAACTGTGCAATTAATTCTCGACATTCTAGCCATGACTTTTTTAATGTTTGCAAACACTGTAGTTCCAGATCAGACACTGAGTTACGCCGAAAACAAATATGTTTGTCATTCGCATTCTGTTACAAATAATTTAAAACATGGCATCGAATCTGATTCTGAATTATTTCGAAGATAATAGCTTTGAAGCAGACACTATTTAGCAAAGTTAAGGAGTAACTCTTCCACTGACAAATTTTATCGTCTGCTTTAACCCTCTTACCGCAAACTATCATCTGCATTGGTAGTATCGTCTACAATATTTCTACACTCAGATTAAGGAATGTTGTGACTGAAGAAATCTCGATACGAATGTCAAACAGTTTGGATCCTGATCTGACGCTGCGTTACGCAACGTCTGATCAGGATCCAAACTGTTTGCCAAGTCCGCTTTTGTCGCCGTTGAAGTGTAAGAGTTCACTGTACGTCGAAATATTGGTTGGATCAATTTCTAGGTAACCTTTAGCGTGCTATGTAATTGCACATTTTGTCCTCTGTTACAATTCTCAGAGTGGTTTCAGCTGTATTGTCTTTCAGAGATTACCACCAGAATGTCAAACAGTGTGGACCAAGATGAAGCACCGAGTTACTCGGCGTATTCTCTGGATCCACACTGTTTGTAACTGTTATCCCTTACTCGCTCGTAGCGTGTAGAAGATTAAACAGATAACACATATTTTAGCTCACCTGAGCCAAAGACTCAATGTGACCTATTAGGATGGTCCTGTGTCCGTCGTCGTCAGTCGTGCGGTTTGCGTCATGCGTCGTCGTCAACAATTGCTTCAAATGGCATCTATACCTATAACATTTGACATATTTATACCAAACTTTACAGGAATGTTTCTTGGGTCAAGTTTTTTCAAATGTGTTCAAAGAATTAAAAACAATGCAGAACTCTGGTTGCCATGGCAATCGAAGTGAAAAAATAAGGAAATCTTCTTGTAAAAAATACAAGGATCAGAACTTGGATATTTGGCACATAGCATAACCTAAAGGTCCTCTATCAAGATTGTTCAAATGTTACAGTTTTACATAGCTATATAGTGAGCGTATAGAATATATAGTCTTCTCCTTGACCAGGGCTGTGATATTTGGTATGTTGACATTTCTAGATGTCCTTCACCAATATTGTTGACATGGTTTCGGTCAATTGCATATCTTGATCACAGGAGCTAAAAAAAAAAAAAAATTTCAATGAAAACTTAAAATGTCTTGTTGTCTGAAACCCTAGTACACTGAGCTTAGATATTTGGCATAAAGCATCATCTACAGATCCTCTATCAAGGTTGTTCAACTTATGCCCATGGGGTCAAAATGGCCCCTTCTCAGTGGGATAACCCTTTTACACAGATATCTAGATTTATATAGTGAAATTTCAATCATCAACTTCTCTGAAATTAATATGGCCAGGGCTTTGATATTTGGTATTGTGACACTTCTAGAAATGGTTCCTGTCGGCTGCATATCTCGTCCCAAACGCTAAAAAAGATTTGTTTCAATGAAAACTTGCAAGAGCTGCTTGTCTGAAACCCTTGTATACAGAGCTTAGATATTTGGCACAAAGCATCATCTACAAGTCCCATATCAACGTTGTTTAAATTATGCCCCTCTCTTCATTTAGTCTTGGCTTTAAATGTCCACCTTGTGTACGCCATTCATTCATTCATTCATCCCATTTTGTCAGCTATTCCTAGGTCAGCAAAATATGCCACATGGACCTCTTGTTTGATATCGCTGTCGAAATTGGATTTTTATCATTGTCATTAACACTGATTCTGTACGTGCGATAAAGGCGGTATCAGGTAAAAAAAAGACAGATAAGAGGATAGGTATATTATTATTCGAGATAAATGGCCAGATATCAGTATATATAAATATATTTTTACTAATTAATGTTAATGATATGAATGTATCATTAATTGGATCAAAACCCTGGTCCTATGGTTGAAATCTCGAATTTCCTTGTAGAACATTTAGACCCAGATAAAACGTTAGGTAATTCGGCGTCTCATCTGGATCTAAACTCCCTGGCTCTCCATTAGAACTGTTCCACGGCCAGTGTCGAGAAATTCTGCATTCTGAAAACCTGTTATTTATGTTTTGGAAGAACAAAACAATTTGAGCCGTGCCATGAGAAAACATGCCTTTTTGCATTGCAAACAGTATAGCTCAAGGCCAGCCGCCGCGACTGGTGTTGATACAGTGGAGAATCTGCTATTCTTTCCCGTTTAAACGCAAACGTACGCAAACGCAAATAACTAAAACGTAGAAAAGTACAACTTTTGGACAATTCTGATGATTCATGTTTATCTTGGTGGCAAACAGTTTGGAGCTTGATCAGACGCCGGGTTACCCGGCGTCTGATCTGGCTCCAAACTGTTTGCACTGTAAATAATAGTTTTAGCGTAAACGCGTTTATTGGGAAAGAATAACAGATTCTCCACTGTATACACTCGGATCTACATTTCTTATAGCCTAAAACTGACTGTAAGAACATTGTAGAAAACACTGCACCAAAACTGTATGTCAACTGGTATGTGTGAGTCATTTCTCTCGGCTTATCATCTAAGGAAATATCAAATTACAATCGGCATGTCATATATGTTTTTCAGTCTATATGTATATTTAGATGACTAAGTCGTGCCTGGACAAAACCTGCCTTTGGCAAAATAAAAAATACACCTGTTTCAGGTATCCCGACCGACCCTAAACTTTTTTTTTTTTCGAAAAATGTATCGGTGAATGTTGTTCATTTTTACGGCGCATGTGTGTAATAGAAGCTATTTTCCACTTAATTGTTTAAAAAGCAACCTTAAAGTCGTTTAAGTGATTTAAAAATTGATTTTCAAATAAGATAAAGCAGGAATCTAAGTGAAATTTTATCTAAATCTGTCATAAAATACCTTCTTTGCAGATAGGATCTGCTAGTTAATTAAACATTGGCACATTCAATATACAGGCATGTTGTCATGTTAATCATGAACCGAGAAAAAATATGAATAAAGGAAATTTGAAAATTTGAAATGTGGCAACACATTTTATTGTCACATTTGATGTTCATTCAATTCATTTCAAAATGTTATTAATTCAACTGTCATAATTATAAACGTCACTACTTTGCCGGTTTGGTATACCAATATTTATTAACATTCAGACCAGTTCAAATGTTTAAGGTAATTTTGTTAATTGGACCTATCAATTAAATCAACAATTTGAATTGACTTTTTAAGGGGTTTTAAATGTGTCCCATAAAATATATGTCTCAGTTTTAACCATAAATATTTTGTTATAAAGCCTAAGCACATAGTCAATGACTTATGTTTTAAGAGCTGAGTCTTCAAAGTTTTTAATCAATATCGCCATTTGAACGTCATTTCAAGGTAACGTTTGATGACGTCACTGATGACGTTATTCATTCATTCCATTTTTGAAATGGCTGATGATGCAAAAATCATTCAACTTTACTTTGAACTTGGAAAATCGCCGACGTCAGTCATCAGATATTTGAAGAAAAAAATTCCTGTCGAAGAAATACCATCTAGACAAAAAATTGCATGGTTAGTGAAAAAATTCCAGTTATATGGGATTGTGACCAAATGCTGTCCGAATGGAAGACGTTGTTGAGCAGGTGCGACTAACTATCGAAGAAACACCGAGACATTCAGTGAGAAAAGTTCTGAAGGATAGTTCAAATGTGACAACAGTTAGTAAATCAAGTGTTCACAGAACTTTACGCTTTATTTAATTTTCTTTCCTTACAAAATTCAGTTGCTGCAGCATTTGAAGACAAATGACATTCTATATCGTTTAGCGTTTGCAGAATGGGCACTAGCTAATGAGACTATTCTAGACAGTGTATGGTTTACGGACGAAGCTCATTTTATCCTACATGGTTACATAAATAACAAAGAGTTAGATATTGGGGAACCGAAAAGTCAGACATCTATGATGAAAAGCCACTGCACAGTGAAAAAGTCACCGTATGAGCTGCAATAAACAGCTCTGGTGTCATTGGACCTCTCTTTTTCCAGGAAGGGGAACATATTGTTTCTGTTACCTCGGATCGTTACCTTACTCTTCTATTCAACACATTTCTACCCGCTTTGTCCGGAGAGGGTATCGCCTTAGAACATTGTTGGTTTGAACAAGATGGTGCTGCACCCCACACCAGCAAGGCAGTTTTAGAATTTTTGAAAACAAAGTTTGGTGAACTGTTGATTTCTCTGAATACAACCGTTGAGTGGCCACCCCACTCTCCTGCTTTAAAACCACTGGACTTTTTTCTCTGAGGTCATTTAAAGGACAGAGTGTATGATTATAAACCAAAGTGTTTGAATTAACTCAAATCTTCATACATAAATACGCAGAGAGTTAAGGGAAATTACACAGAGCACCTGTCGAAACGTCATCGAAAACGTTCGACGTCTCATGACGCTGCTGAAAGACAAAAGGGGTGGACACTTGGAACACAGTTTATGAGGCTAATGAGGTAACCATATTGTTTAATTTGATACATACAAAATATTTTAAATGTTATCGAGGCAATGTTAAAGTATGAATGGAAGGTGAAAAGGATACCACATGTTTTGATAGTCTACCAACAGTTTGACCGTTTTTGATCCCTCATGGCATCTCGTGTAGACGGGTTAAATCCACCTGATTTGTGTTAAGTGAACATATCTAATAAATCCTAGGGGGTGTAAAGTCGAAACAATTCAAATTAAGGTCAGAAATGGGGTCAAAGGTCAAGAGTGCTTTTTTTGCATACTATAAATTATACCTGACTTTATTTACATTTTAAATGTATCAAATGAACTAATTGTGGTTAACATAAGTTCACAAATGTTTTAATTGCTATATTTTATCAAGAAAAGTAACTGCCTTTTTTCAGGGGCAATACATCTGATTTTTCTCTTTCTTGTTTTCCTTTTAAGGGTTTTTACGTAATTTACTTCATTCTTTTCTTATTACATCAGTTTATTTTTATGTTTATTTACACATATTATATAGAACAACAGTTCAGTATGCAAATAAGTAAATATTACAACTTATGGTCTTTTAAATGGGCAATACTCATTTTAATTTGTTATGGATTTTTTTTCTCAATATTTTTGACTGTTTTCTTAAAACATCGAACTACTTTTATGTTTATTTACACCTTTGACGTAAAGCATCAGTTCGATATGCAGATACATGTAAATATTACAGCCAATGCCCTTGTCCAGGGGTAATAACTGTGAATTGTCTCTTTCTTTTTTTTATTTGAATGGATTTTTTTCGTACATTTATTTTAATTGTTTTCTATAACATCAAACTATTTTTTGGTTTGTTTTTTTTTTGTACATAAAGCAACCGTTCAATATACAAATTAAAGTAAATAGTACAGACAATACTTTTTTCCAGGGGCAATAAACATTTTTCTCTCTCTCTTTATTTTGTGTTTCTTTATTCTATTTGTTAATTATTGTGCATGTTTTTTAATAACATTTATATGTATATTAAAACGTGTGACATAAAGCAACAAGTCAATGTTCAAATTCATGTTAAAATAAATATTACAGTTAATGCCCTTTTCCAGGGGCAAATACTCTCATTTTTACTTTCTTTCTTTGTTGTTTTTTTTGGGTCTTTTTTCTTATAAAATAACTTATTTTATGCATAAAGCGATAATTCGGTTTGTAAAAATGCGTTTTGAGGGAATAAATAGTCAAACCCGTTAAACCGAATAGGTCAAAAGATTGTGCGCTATTGATAAATGAGTTTCACTTAAAGACGTATCCGGGAGTTGTTACTGCGCATCCCAACGCGCATGTCCTTTCCGCTTTTTTCTGTATTTTCCTATCGCGGGTGTAATTATTTACATGGAGGAATTATACCCGTATAATTCCTCCATGTTATTTACGATCACAACAGCGTCTAGATCATCGTATTTCGCGAATACAATATTTACTCAACTATCGTTATATATCGTTAAAAAACCCTTTTAAGATTCCTGGGGATATGAAGAGACGCAAATCAGGATCATTTGTGACAAAAAAGTGCTCGAAATCTCTGGAAAACATTAGTTTTTTCACCAGGAACTCGCCGACTCGAGACATCGTTAATAATCATAATGTGACAGGGAGTGAATTTAGTGTTGACATTGCCTCGGAGTCGGATGCAGGGACAGAATGCCCCTTCCTGTGATAGTCTTTTTGAGATCGATAGTCGGGCCTAGACCCCGGGCGACTTTTTCCAGTCGGCCTGAGTCCGGACGACTTTGACACCCGCCGGCCATGACGGGGGTGTTTTGCCGCACTGCGGTGCTCTAGTTATGATATCTTATCTTATGAATGGTTATGTTAACTCACTGCCCACATTGAATAATGATTGTAGATGTGTTTATTGGTGGGTCTACTTTTTGTCCAGAGTATATTTCCTTTGTCACATCAGCTACCGATAACAAATTAGGTGTGTGAGTTCATCGTTGGATGGCGGAGTGTCGCATACCATTTTCAGGTCACTGTGACCTTGACCTTTGACCTTGATTTTACAAAAAGCTTGTTCTGAGCCTATATCTTACCAGTTACCTATTCTAAATTCAGTGTTTGAGTATGGATACTTCCTACATTCTGAACTGAAATATTTGAACATGTATTACCTCCCTTTGATGTATGAATATGCATGCAGCTCTATGTAGCTTTATTCATTTATCATATAGCTTTAATGGGTTTTAAGCCAAAGAAAATATGTGTGAAAATAAACATAAAGTTGTGAATAAAGAATTAATGAATTATGCACCATCAGCATCATATTTAGGGGGAGGGGGCATTTCATTTTTCACTCCGACTTGAGGCGATGACAACACTGCATTTTTCAGCAGAACTTTCTAAAGTGCATAATATATGTCACAATGCAAGACATTTCTGTATAGCTGTGGGTATTATTGTATAAAGTATAACATTTAGACTATTTAATAAAATTGTTAAAAAAGTGCATATTCACTGATAAAGGGAGGTAATAAAATTGAACATATCTCTGAAACGAGCAAGGCGAGGTACTGTATTCTCATTAGTTCTATACTTGCTATATAATTATCTACTGTTATAGAAAAAAATAGGAAATTCTCCGCGCTAGAATTTTTTATTTTTGCAAAAAGGCTCGATTTTTTTACGATTTTCGAATTTATTTTGCACATATTTTATGCGTAAAATCTGTATAATGCCACTCGAATCTAATTATTTTACATTCATTTATAACACTATTCCATATACATGTAATTAATTAAAATTGGACTTGAAGTATCGATATTTGTGTGTTTGATGGACTTTCTTCTTATGAGGCCTAATTTTGGAAAATTTGAATATAGTACTTCTAAAAAAGCGTAAATTATACAAAAAGTAGCAAGGCGACCTATGTTTTTGAAGACTGTTTTTACTTTCATTTATATCAATTTACTTGTATGCAAAGTTTAAAAAAATTCTCCGCGCTAGAAAAAACTCCCAGATACGTCTTTAAATTCATGATATGTACATATTTGGTTTTTTTATTCGCATACTTTAAAGTACAGTTTTACTCATTAAGTTTACAATATTCATATCCCTTTCAAGATATTTGATTTATAACAAAGAATTCACTGGTGGTATTATTTGAAAAAAGCTTGCATTGGATTTTTAGAAGTTTCATTGCGAATCCGATGTACTAAGAGTCTAAGGCATGCATATTAATGCTTCATTATGAAACAATCATATTACCAATCTACAAACATTGAGGTTGCAATGAAGAACCATAATCATGCTACCAATTTATCTGAGCATGCCATTGGATTTACACAATTTGTTGCCTCACAGTCACATTCATACATACATACATATTGGCTTTTAAAGCAAGCAAATATTGACGAGCTGCACTTTTTCTTGCAATTGCAAAACCAGAGTTGTATGCATGCGAATGTGATAGTGAGTTTTTTTTTAGGGGGGTTTTGTCGGTCAAATTTGGGGTCAAACATCCCATGGTATCTGCCCAGTCCCTGTAGCCGAAGGCTCCCCATGTGTCACAGGAAGGTTCGTCGGTTCTTTGCCTAATTTTTGAACATGCAACTCGAAAGTTTCTTTAGTTTGCGGGAGGAGTAACAAGGTTTTTAGGCCTTCACGAATAACCTTGTTACTGTCTTGTTCATGCTTAATCTTCTTTGAACTGCAGCCAAACAGACGAGAAAGGTATATTCCAATGTTTTGTATAGGTCCGCCTTGAACAACAAAAGTCACCGCTAAGGACGTCATTGGTCATGAGTTCGATCCCCCGCCGGACCAAGTCCTTCGAATGAGACATTATAAACCGAGGTCTGATGTATCAGTGCTTTACATTGGGCATCTAAAAGAACCAGATAACTCTTTCGATAGTAAGAGTAGAGCATCGCGCCCAGGTTCCCTGTATCCGCTCCCCTCTCTCTGGGGCGTCCAGTTAGCCAAGAGATGGCAGACACGGACGTTTACAAACAAAACAAACAATAAACGCCACCAGTGTTGGGGTTTCAACAAAATTTTTCCAACATAACCTCTTGATTTATTCCGTGGAACAAAAAGATTGTATCGCAACCAGTATGGACATGAAAACTTTGGATGTTTTGTCGAATTTGTGTGTGAATTGTCTGACAAACCGGTATTTAGTGAATAGAGAAGCATCGCCTCTACTGTGCTGTTCCAGATAACATCCACAGTTCCTTATCACTAACTACAAATCATCAACAGTAGTACTCCTGTGTCCCTGCAGTCGTACTACAACAAGACGCTAAAACCCGCTTGTAACAGTCTCTTTAGCATGATTGTCACCCTTGTGTCAGATTCTTCATGGTCGACGGATAATTGATCAGCATGGAAGCTGTTTGAATTAGAATTTATCTTCCCCGCGAACACTTCCGCTGCTACAACAACTAATCCCTCTGGTAATGCACCACTCTGAAGCAGTCATTCAGCTGATAGAAACTCGGCCAGTTCTTTCTTATTTTCGTCGAACGCAAGGTATTGCTACCAGACATGCGGCATTGGCACTTCTGGACGTGTGATTTGCGTTCGGATCTGATGTCTTTTTCCAGTCCTTTTCTTTCACTTGGTAGCTTTCATTAACATGCTCCTAATGTATCTATCAAGCGTGGCACCAACGCGAGTAGTTGTGCCTTCGACAGTTGAAATATAGCGACTGAACAAATGTATGAGCATACTCTCCATATGTCTGATATTCTAGAGGGCTTTCTCGAGCTTTCATAAGAACATGGCCATCTTTTATGACACATTGGAATTTGTGAGAGTCCTGTATCTCTTGTGCTGTTTCAGTTCCTTGGTGTTTTGTCAGACCACCCAGAACTTTGGACCTTACTGTCCAGTTCAATACTCCAGTAGATTTTGTCAAGGCTAGTGGAACTGGTGGCTGGTCATGTTTCAGTACATCGGCAGTCTGCAATGTACGGTCTGAACTAGCTGCGTTGAACAGACGTTGTATGAGTCTATGGGCAAGTTTTCTCTGTTTCGAAGCTTGTTGCTTGTCTGGTTACGTGTTTTTAAAAGACTAGCGAATGGACTTTGCCATTTTGAGAAGAGGAAAACTGCTCAACCAACACACTGCCTCTGCGTTCACATGTCAAAAATCGGTGCTAATACTTCTGTTGCAACACCCTTTGACGCTATGAAGACAAGTCGGTCTAAAGCTGCGGAAGTGTTGTTTAATTTTTCACTTTTCGAAATGCCAAAATACGTCTAATGAACCGAACAGGGGGTCTATGTTTATGATCTTAGTCATCTGAAAGTGTTGGTTCAATTGGTCAACACTCACACAAAGTCATAAGCTTGTTTCCCGTACATTAAATAAATACTTTTTCCAACTGAACCTGTAAAATCTCAACATACACAATTCACAGACTACAATGTATATTAATTCATGTTCCTTAACTTCCTTTCTGGTTTCCATATGGAAATAGAAAATGCTACATGAACGACATAGAATTCATATCATGGATGTATGGTAATGCAAAGTCCAGTGTATGCTTACTTTTATAAAATTGTACAAACAATCCTAAAAGTCAAGTAGCTCTATTTGAACATGTCAAAGGTTCTGCATACCAAAATAACTTTTGTTATGCCACATAACGCCAAATAATGGAAGTGTCCGGTAAAGTAAGAATCAAGGAAACATCATATTGCTGATATATTAGACTACGCTGCTATATCATGGATATACATATTTATTTCACACCTACATAGATTAAACCAATCGAAAGCCCCTCTTTCTACCACGTGACGGTACAAGAGAAACCTATATTGTACCGGAATATAAAAAAGCTATCCCAGAAGGCCACATTTTTGTCATATTGGACTCGGATCCAAAAAATCCATATCATTTTCATATTGGACTGGACAACTCTTCCGACACTCTGTTAAGAGTTACTTCCCTTCGTATTTCACCTTTGTGTTGCTCGGAGCGAGACGTTATAGGGAGGGAAAATAAGAATCGGCTTACATTTGCAGTATCTTATTTAATGACGTAACGATAAACAAAATGTTGTAGACGTTTTGGCGCGTTAACGTTCAAACGTCAATAACAGTAAAGAACGGTTTTGACGTTTAAGTTTTTTTTCCCAAGTTATGAATATAATTTTTGTTCATCAGAGTGTAAGTTTTAAAAAAGCATATAGATAATTTATGCTTATTGGACTGAAATTCTAAACATTAGTAAGTTTTATAATGATAACAAACTATAAAAATGCTTTTGAGGAATAAAATTAGGTGTTTATTCACTATTAAAGGGAGGTAATTCATAAAGTTCGTTATAAAACGGTCCTTTGTTAGACTGTTACACCTTTAATGTGTTTAAAAATTGTATGTTGATGGAGTAAATGATTAAAAATTAGATCTAGAAAAGAAAATTATGCAAAATGATACGTGTAGACGATTATAGATTTGAAATAGATCTACTGGTTGTAAGGGGAGGGCCGGTGTAGGGAAGGAACACAGTAATTTGTTTTTGGAAATTTCGAAGTCAAAGGCTAGGCTACAATGAATAGGAAAAAATGCATGTGGTTTCTTTTGTCATTTTATAATTTTATGGTGTGAAATAAAGAGGTAATTTAACAGTGTTGAGTACACTACTGAATTCAATTGGACTCGAACACAGCAGTCATAATCCATATTGGACTCGGCTATCGCCTCGTCCAAATATGGTTATGACTGGTGTGTACTCGTCCAATAGAATTCAGTATTGTACTCAACACTGTTAAATAACCTCATAATATATATATAGTTGTAAATACTAGATTTAGCATATGCGCTTACGTAAGTTGATTGCAAAGGCAGATGCAAGTATTGTCGATGTTGACTTATTTGTTCAGATAAATGTATTTGTAAATGTGAAAATGAATACAAACAGCGTCAGTAATAATACAACAATTAACAACATGTATAATTTTTGCTTTACACTAAGACTTACTACTTAACTTTTGATAAACCGTATAATTAAATTTGCCAAAATTAAATCATTATCCTATTTAATAATGTTTTTAATAAATAGAGAATCAACAAAATTTGCTTTAATGTGAATTTCAATACATTCATTTACTTTGCCGAAATTTTGACAAATGGTCATGTGTGGAAAATATAAGAAACGAAATAAATCAATAATCCAAAAGTTACGGTCATCTTCGAGCCAAATACACAGTCAAATTTTGTCTAAATTGGTATTTAGTCATTTAAGATTACATTTATATAAGTTTCAAATCACTCTGAAGTTTGACAGAATTACCGTTTTTATACTTAATAGCATATATATTTTGACACCAAAGGTATGATAGTTGAGCATATATGTCAAATGTAGGAAATACATTAGCTAAATCCAATACTAGTATAAAAAGGGCCATTTTTGTAACAAACCATGAAATTGTGTCAAAAATCGGTCATTATGTTTTTTGGCTCTTAATTAGTAATTATTCAATAAAATGAGTTTCAAATCAGTCTGATGTTTACAGAATTTACGTTTTATACTTTATGGCAAATATTTAGACACCAAAGGCATGAAAAGTTGATCATATATGTCAAATGTAAGAATTGAATTTGTTAAATCCAATATAAAAAGCGGCCATTTTGATAACAAACCATGCATCTTTCTCAAAGATTGGTCATTATGCAATCAAATAAGCTTTAAATCAGTCTGTAGATGACTTGATTAGCTTTCATATGCTTAAAATACATAAATTTCACCACCAAAAGTATGAAATTTGGCCATACATGACAAGTTTTAGAACATAAAATGTATATGAGAATCGACAATGATGGCCATCTTGAAAATGGCGGTCATTTTGATTTTTTACGTTGCTCATTGACTTTTTTGGTTGACATGCAGACCATACTAGTATACATACGTGTATCATTAAGTTTGTAATGTTTTCACTTAGTAACCCAGCTATTATAGCAGAAATTAATAGAGTACACTAATAAAAAATCAACTTTTACTGGTTTATTTTAAGAGTTATCCCCCTTGATTGTGACTAATACTTTTTCACGGAAATTTTATTTCTAATTTTTCCGACAAATTATATATTCAATAAAGTAAAGTATTATTGGGAAATATATGTTTAATTGCAATTAAAATAATAAAAAATAAATATATCATATCTCTAAAATCTGCACCCAATGACCTATTTCTGACCTTAACCCTTAGCCTGCCAGTCACGACTATAGCTCCATAAGCAAACAGCTTGGATCCGGATGAGACGCCGAGTAACTCGGCGTCTCATCCGGATCCAAGCTGTTTGATACTCAGACAACATTTTCAGCAGTTTTGAGCAACTTTGAAGCACTTTGAAACTTGAAGCAGACGAGAAATATAGCAGACGACAATTTATTTGGCGGGCTAAGGGTTAATATGCGCCTAAGAACTTTACATCCCCCCTAAATTTGTTCATATGCATATGCTGAATACAAATCAAGTGGCTGTTGCCCGTCTACACAGCAAGACATGAGGCCCGTTTTTTAGAGCCTTATTTTCGATCCGTATGCAGACTATAAAGAGTTTAAAACTGACACATGTATTATTGCCAGGGCTCCGAGGTTATAAAGCGTTTTAGTTGAGTCTGAGTGTGTTCTCAAGCAATTGATTGGTCATATTTGAGCCTAGGCTTTAAGCCTAGGCTCAAATCTGACCAATCAAATGCTTGAGATCGACTTTGGACTCAAGTCAAAAGCTTTATAACCTCGGACCCAGGGCTCTGCAAAGTAAAATACATTCATATATATATTCATATATGAATGTGATTTATTATACGATTGTTAAAAAAAGGGATTTTCCGACCGTCCGTCCCTACTTTTTTGTGCATGGAATAGGAAACACAGGTAATATTTTATTTGGCCTTATTACATTTCAAACAATGTTGATCGACACTGTTTGACACCCTGATTCATCTAAAGCATTGTATTTAGCAGTATTATCTCCGGTATTTGGCAGTGTAGACCAACTTCAGCTACAGAGCCTGGGATGACAACGGTACTTGTTCTGTACAATGTTGCATTGAAGTAATGCTGGTTTTGTCATGGTTCAACATACAGTGGAGAATCTGTTATTCTTTCCCAATAAACGCGTTTACGCTAAAACTATTATTTGCAGTACAAACAGTTTGGAGCCAGATCAGACGCCGGGTAACCCGGCGTCTGATCAGGCTCCAAACTGTTTGCCACCAAGATAACAGCTTGGTCTTTACAATGTTTGCAATGCAAGAATGCGGGTTCTGTCATAGCACGACTCATAGTTATATTCACCCCATTCGTTTCCATTGAATGAAAATGATGTTTACTTCGAACTAAAACACTGACAACCTCGACATATAGTTAAGTCAAAACTGTTTGACACTTTTCTTTAAGTTTTGAACTTACAGTTAATTACAACTAAATCTATTTTATCAAGTAATATAGTGCCCCTCCCATCAACGACCCTTCGCAGAACGATTCCATCCTTACAACAACGCTTGTCACTGTTCCCCAAAACAATACAAGTATGTCTAACGATTTTCTGCAGCAATATCGTCTGGTTAAAATTGTCGTTTGTTGTTTTTCTCAAAGTCACATATGGGATATTTTGACATATACACATCAAGACGACTGATCTGGATTCAAGCAGTTTGCACATGTAAACCAAATTTCCCTCCCTAAAGCAACTTCCATTTGATGTTGCTGTAGAGAGGGAACACTGTATGTTATACGATAAATGAATAGCAGAGAGCATTACAGCAATTTGGCAGGTATCTTCCAGCCTGTTTTGAAGATGTAGCGCATATTGGTATGTGTACATGACTTCAGGCGTTTCTTTCTCTGTCCAAAGTTCTTTCAGTATTTGCATGGGGCCTCGAACAGTGAATCCATACAATATTTCGAACGGCGCAAACCCTGTTGATGCCTGTGGAACTTCTCTGTTTGCGAAGAGAACAGCGGACAAGTATTATAATTTATTTCTGACCTGTCCGAGTTATTTTTAAAATCTTAAAAGGGATGATCACCGTACTCGTTGATTTCCGTTAGGTCAGCCAAGGATACGGATAGCTGTATTTATTGTGTGTAATGTACAGCAGAGAATACATTATTTCCCGAATAAACGCAAACACAATGCACTAAACTGTAGAAAATTGATTTTATCTTTTTTATCCGGGTGGCAAACAGGTTGGAGCCTGATCAGACGCCGGGTAACCCGGCGTCTGATCTGGCTCCAACCTGTTTGCAACGGACATAATAGTTTTTAGCATAAACAAGTTTATTGAGAATGAATAACTTATCAGTAAAATTAGTGCAGCTGTCTCGTGCTGCACAAGGATCTCAAGTTTGAAAGAGTACGACTACATGTATATAGATCCGACGTTACCGTGTTATCTTTTTACCATGATGAACTAAAAATAACTCTGACAGGTCAGAAAAATCGCACAATATGTGTCTCAGTCTTTCGGCCGCTACTGAAACATTTTTCTACAGCATGCTTTTCGGAACCCTGTGCATGCTGTTGCACAATCCATTACATTTCGGGTTGTATGGGGTAGTGAAGAACTGCTTCAGCGATATGAGTCGGTCGACAAACTTCTCCCATGAGCTCAGACGTGAACTCACTGCCTTTGTTGATCAAAATTTCGGTTGGAAATCCATCCATGAAAATACGTCGAGCAGCGCCTCAGCTAGTCGTTCTGTCTCTATCTACAGCCTCAGGATATCTTGTGGCATAATCTTCCACTGTCAAAACGTATACGTTTCCCTTATTAGATACGGGTGTGGTGGGACTTATCAAATCTACCGCTACTCGATAGAACGATGTATCTATGATGGGCATTTAACCAAGGGGCACCTTTGTGACCCATCCTTTTGGTATGGTTTTTTGGCAAACATCACACGATCTGCAATATCTCGTAACATCACTGATTATTCCCGGCCAGTGGAAACTTGTAGTGATCATGTCGATGGTCTTCTTTGCTGACAAATGTCCATCAACAATAGACTCATGGGCAAAGTTCATCACACGCTTTCTAAATTGCGTTGGGACAACTATTTGGTCAACACTTTCAGCATATGACCATAGTTTCTTCAAAGATTCATCGTCTTTCTGTGCCTTCTGAAGCACATCAACGTCAGTTTTATCTAACGGTTGACTAGTCACGCTCAACGCCCTTATATGTTTAATCTTTTTAGCAGCTTGAGCCCGTGTGACAACCGCTGCAGCGACACTAGTTTGACCCTGTCTTTCGGGCTGACCCTGTTCCAGGAGCATCTAAAACCGCATCTACATTTCCAAAGACTTAATTGCAGATGAGTGAACTCAACGCCGTTGCTTCTTTACTGCCCATGTCACAGGGTCATCAACCTCTATCAAAGCTGCTGGAACTATCTTGGCCAGACCAACGACAGTGATCATCACATATGTCCAGCATTTGGCTATCCTCGACCAAGTCTTTCTGCACTGCTGCTAGCTCACAGTCGTTCTCTCTTAAAATCTTCACCTCTTTGGTCCCTACATAGCCTTTCTGTAACTTTAAGTTGTACTCGCCCTCACGCGTATCTACGGCACATCCACCTGAAATGATGGGCACCGACTCTCCGTAGGCCAGCTGAAGTTCGCCGTCTGGTATACACTCTTTTATATGACATGTGTTCATTAAAAAAGGCATGAACATAGCTGACAGTTTGTTTCCATCCGAACCTTTGTTCTTAGACCTGTCGAACTTCCAACCTCTCTGAGACTGTCGACCATCTGTATGTCCTATACTTTTATGGTCTGGGCAACAAACTGCAGCTCCGCTGATATTTCTTGAGTTTGAATTCTGTCGTCAGTCCCTAGCATCTTTCTAGCACCTTCCTTCCTGCATATGAAACAAACCTTCTTCTAGGCATCAGGGGCCCGTTTCATAAAACATCTTACGACAAATGTTGTCGTAAGTCAAATTATAAAACTCTCAATTATTATTTATTTCGCCATCTAATCCTGTCTTGTGATATCTTTTTGGAATCGTCTTGAAAAGACGATTCCAAAAAGATGTCACAAGACAGGATTCGATAGAGAAATCAGAGATTAAACGTATTTTAAAGTTTTGACTTACGACAACATTTGTCGTAAGAAGCTTTATGAAACGGGCCCCAGGCCTGGTCACTGTGTTCGACTTATAGTTTGGAGCTGTATTGGGTTTCGGCTGTTGCTTATTAATTGCTGAGCCGCTTGTTCTGGCTGTCATGTAAGACACTATTGACCTACCATGAGCCTCAATGTATTACTCAGCCAGCTGAACAACCTCTTTCCTGAAGCTCGGCGTCCTTTTTAACAACAATGCTAGCTCAGGCGAACATGGTTTGATAAATTGTTCCCGGGCTATCAAGTCTATCAGCCCTTCAAACGTTTCGTCTACCTCGGCCATTTCTGCCCATCTACATAAATAAATAACTATGCGAGCCATAAACTGAAATACAGCTTCACCTTGCTTAGGCTAGCTATCCCGAAAATCCGTTCGGAACCCTTCTTCTGTCAACTGATACCGTTTGAGTACTGCCTTTTTCAACGCTTTGTAATCATCAGCTTGCTAAGGCGATATGCAGGTGTTCACTCAAAGACATTTGCCTGTCAACAATGAGCTGAGACTAACTGCCCATGTCTTCTAATTCCATCTTTAGCTCTTGGCAAAACGCTCAAAACGTTCGATATAGGCGTCCATATCATCATTGTTCTCTTCGAACTTCGGCAACTTTGGTCCCAGCGACTTGCTCGTGGGCTCATGTTTCAAAACGCCGGCATCAGCCCGCAATTTCATCAGCGCCAACTCTCGCTCCAGCTCTTCTTGCTTGTATACAGTCCATTTATCTCTAAGATATGCCCCAAGCTTGAGTCGCACATCATCGTCTTTTCGCTTCTGGGGCCCGTTTTACTTAACTTCTTACGCAAAAATTTTGCGTAAGTCAAAATTTTAAATTTTAATTTATATTTTTTATTATCACTTGCTACAAACAGCAAATAGCCAGGTCAAAGGACGCGCTTTTAGCGCGTTCTCTGATCTGGCTATCTGCTGTTTGCAAACGTTTATGATCGAAAAATAAGAGTTAAACTATTTTGACTTACACAAAAATTTTGCGTAAGTTGTTAAGTAAAACGGGCCCCTGGTCTTCTCTCTCAGCCTCCAACTTTCGGCGTTCGTCCTCATCCCTACGCCCCTGTTCTGCGCTCTCCGCTTATTTTCTCGTCTCAGCACACACTATTCTCTATCAAGAAACTCCCTTTCTTTCTTCTCAACGTATGTCATGAGATTCGAGCCAGTTGAACCCATGCATTCACCATCACGATCCATCATGAAACTAGTATTCAAACCTTAAAAGTTCCAACCATATAAACCTCCTCAGAACTATATCCCGGACGAGCCCCAAAATTGTCAAGACGTTCGGTTACCCTTATCCTAATGCTAGAGCCCTTAACTTGATCCCGGACAAGCCCCAAAATTGTCAAGACGTTCGGTTACCTTTATTCTAATGCTAGAGCCCTTAACTTGATATCTGTTTTATCGGGCGTTCTATGAGGCGACAGTGTATTTAGCCGGACACTAATTAAGGCATAAGCAATATATACAGACTATAACTATGAGATATATAAGTTTTATCCTTGGGCTATCATGCTTGATGATTTAGCATGAATCTACACAATCACAGGATGAAACCAAATAAAAGTTGATGGGCTACTTTGCGAACAAAATAAAAAATTAAACAATACCCCCGTACTCGCTGACTGAATGAGCACGGTGCAGGCTTGGTCGTTAACTGATGTATGCTCAGCGTTACTTCTGCTGAGCTTCAGTATGGGTGAACTAATGCTAAGCGCTATTGTTCAGCGTTGGTGTTGCTGATGATAAACAGTTTCACCAGCGCTAGTCTCAAGTAAACTGCTCGGCGTTGATGCAGGCTGATGTTGAGCCGTATGAAGGCTGGTGTTGAGCAAATTGCTCAGCGTTGTTTTTTTCGATGATCTTAACCTTGGTTGAGACTACAGTCCTATAACAACAATGTTCTCAGCTTGTCATTGAACCTCTATGTTGTATACAAATGTAATGTGGTCTGCAGCAACTGAACCCTTCGTCTAGAAGTTATATTAACCGTTTTCCTTCCTAACACACCACAATGGTCTGAAGCAACTTAATCATAAGTTACTATCAAAAGTAAGCTATTCCGTTAAAAGGAAGAGGAGAGCTTATCGTGCGAACAATTTTCAATCTCCCTGTGTCTAAATTCTCTTTAGGTTTTATTCACCGACCGTCTAACATTGTGAACAGTTCAGTTCTTTCAATCTACATATATTAGAATATTATTTGATTATTCATAATAATCAAGAAAATGTAAACTTTTACTTTTACACCAGCTATTAACTTTGGTTATGTTTAAAATGTCCAGTACAGAAAAAGAATGATTGTGAAGCTTATATGAGAGATAATACACACAATTCAATTTTGGATTTTCAGGGTAGGTAATTGCATTAGGTAAAGAAGAAAAAATACTATATGCGTTATATTCGCACTGCTTCTTTATAAATCAAATGTAATACAATACACATACGATTAAGAGCTCTACACAAAGATTTTTTCTGACAGTGTTCACAGACGTATGGACGTCAAAAACAATATGGGCGATTTTTATATACATTTCCGTTGTATGTTCACGTATTTTTGGCGTAACATGAGGGAATTTCATAAAACAAAAAGTAAACCTTGAAGCAACTGTCATTTAACTTGGACACCGCAAGCAAATTTCAGTGATCTAGTTAATTTGAACGTTAGTTCAAGTTCACAGTTAACACATACAGTGGAGAATCTGTTATTCTTTCCCGTTTAAACGCAAACGTACGCAAACGCAAAATACTAAAACGTAGAAAAGTACAACTTTTGAACAATTCTGATAATTCATATTTATCTTGGTGGCAAACAGTTTGGTGCCTGATCAGACGCCGGGTTACCCGGCGTCTGATCTGGCTCCAAACTGTTTGCACCGCAAATAATAGTTTTAGCGTAAACATGTTTATTGGGAAAGAATAAGAGATTCTCCACTGTACCTGTTCGATTCCCGTTGAATCACCTTTTCTCTAATATATGGTATAGTGAAAACAATGTCAAGTACCTTTGACCCTCGCTAGCGGGCAGGCAGCATCTCGAGTTTTGGAAATGCTGGTGGCTTTCACATTATCTTTTTTGACACGTGCTTACACTAGAACATTACATTAAGAAAAACATTTGATAAGCTCCAGTGTATTCCTTAATAGCTCAGTCGGTAGAGTGATTGATTTGATGTTTTTGTTTTGAGTACTAACGGTTGCAAGTATTGTTTTGAGACAACTCAACATTGTGAAGACGTATAGCCTATATGACAGATACAGTGGAGAATCTGTTATTCTTTCCCGTTTAAACGCAAACGTACGCAAACGCAAAACACTTAAACGTAGAAAAATACAACTTTTCGACAATTCTGATAATTCATCTTTATCTTGGTGGCAAACAGTTTGGAGCCTAATCAGACACCGGGTTACCCGGCGTCTGATCTGGCTCCAAACTGTTTGCAGTGAAAATAATAGTTTTAGGGTAAACGCGTTTATTGGGAAAGAATAACGTTTTCTCCACTGTAGCAGCTAAACACATGATAAAAGTAATGCCAAATAAAAATCCTATGTGAGCTTTTATGTATTATTTTTATCGTGCATTAAGCGGTCACCTGTCTTTAAATATCTACAGGCTATCATACTCAATGATCCCTTATTACAGGTTTGATTTATGGTACAATGTAGAGCTGACGGCATTTTAAAGTTGAACTTAAGGTAGGTAACTCTGTATAATTATTGCTTACGTTTTTTCCGATTTTTATAGAAATGTATAATAAAAAGTTAAGTCTGCTGTAGATTTTTTTAAAAAAAAATTGTGACTAATAGAATTATATAATTTCTATCTAGTAAAACATTATGTTCCACAGGTAGATATTTTCTAATATGCAATTTAGTGACTTTTTCATATTTTGACTTTTTTAAACGTTGATATTTCCAGTATATATTGCATGAAATATTTTTGTTTGGACAATATCTAATATGGTCTGTACTGTTCAATTGAATATATAGAAATTAATTTTGTAATATTATTTCATGAGAAAAAATATTCCTGTTTATTAAAAAACGTTTGTAAGAAAAAACGATGCTGTATCTTTATCATTATTATTTTAGCAAGTTTTTCACGCTCCACATGGTGAATTTCAATTTAAATCAATGTTTCATTGAGGTTTGACAGGAAATAAGCAGACCTGTGAACCACCTAAAGGCACAATACCTAGAATTAAAACATGAGAAATAAAAATAGACGACAATTGTTTAGAAATCATGACGTAATGGCAGTTAAGGGTTTTAACATAATTGCGATTTTATGTTAGCCTTTTGTCGGTTAAAGAGAGCCGTAAAGCACGACGGGACATTGACTTATATAAAACAATGGGTCTAATAGAGGGGACACTATAGGTATTTGTCCGTTGAACAACCTGTGCAGATAATTAGAAAACAATGACCTGATACCAACCCAATTCTTATTTAACCATTTTTTCTTTTGTTCTTCTTTTTTGTCTTTTCATTATCATTATTACTATTTCCGCGTTTTGGATCTTTTCAAACCTCATCATACACATCCTAGCTTGATATATAGGATTTGTCATGAGTCGAAGACAACAAAACGAGTCTAGAGTTGAAATGTTATGGAGCGATAAAAAATGGACTAATGCAGTATATAAACATGGAAGAATCTACGGGCACACATGGGTTGAATATTGTTTTGTTCTATTTATATGTATACGGTAGCCTATACTGATATAACACATACAGTACTACCTCTCTACAACGACACCAAATGGGAGACACAAAATATGTGCGTTGTTCGGAGTGAGTCGTTGTAGGGAGGGAATTTGGCTTAAATTTCCAAATAGCTTGAATCCAGATCAGACGTCGTGTTACGCGGCGTCTGATCTGGATTCAAGGTGTTTGCCACTCGTTATTATGGTTTTTTTCTGTTAAAAAGTCTAAAAATTATGTAATTTTGATAATTCCAGCAGACGACAATTTTAAGTCGACTCCATTACAGCCGTGGAAATGGTGACATAATTATATTGGTTTGGGAACAGCGACAATGGTCGTTGTAAGGAGGAACCCGTTATTCGGGGGGGGGGCGTTGTAGGGAGGGAGTACTGTACTCGTTAACTTGTTAGTCTTGAAATGTACATAGTTTTTTTTAATATAAATGAAAAATAACTCGGATTTTCTCATAAAAAGTACAAAACATATCTTACTAGTTTCGCTCTGTTATATGTTGTGAAGATGTATTCAACAAACAAGTCGTTAAGTATATGAAATACTTACTTAAAAAGTATAAAACGAACTACTTCTAGTTAATAAACACTGTCTTCACTTTAAACTTTTACATTAATTGTAACTTAAAAACTTACTAAAATATATGTTTTGTAAGAAATAAACAATCTGATTTCTGAAAATTTTATATCTTAACGCCTATCTACAATTGACAAAACATATTGACATAAATATTGATTTTTACATAACTGCTCCGAAAATATTAGCTTATATTTATCGAAGTTACATGTATATATGTATATGAAAATATAGATTTCAATAAAGATAAATATTAATGTTGATATCACGACACAAAAACTATAAACTTATACAGTGCTCCCTCTCTACAACGACTCCCAATGGGAGACACATATTGTGTGCGTTGTTCAAAGGGAAGCGTTACAGGGAGGGACACTTTACACTTGGCTTACATTTGCAAACAGCTTTAATCGAGATCAGACGCCGCGTATCGCGGCGTCTAATCTGGATTCAAGCTGTTTTTACTCGTCATTATATTCATTCTATCAAAATGTCCACTTGTATGTAACTTTGAGAAAAATCAGCAGAAGACAATTTTAAGCAAACGATAACTGTTCTGTTTAGGGAACTGCGAAAACTGTAGTTGTAAAAAGGGGGCCGTTGTTGGGAGAGGGAACACTTTATTAACCAGAGATGTGCAACTCTTTAAATTTTTAGCCATATTATAACATATAAAGGGTCCATTTAAGCCTCAGTAATAAGTATTGTAAATTGTATATGTTTGGACCAAATTAAGTGTCGACTGATTCTGATTCTTAATGTTGTTCAGAAACATCAAGTGCAAACAGGTTGGTTCCTACGGAAGGTTATACGGACCCCCTTTTATGTAATAATATCTCTGAAAAATTTAAGAGTTATATATCTTTGATATATTTACACTTAGTGATATTTTAAGTGTAGTTATATCAACATTAATATATATCTTTATCGAAATTAACAAGTTTATATTATCTGCAATATATTAAAGCTAATGTATTCGGAGCAGTTATATAATAATAATATATATTTCAATAACTTTTGGTCAATTATAAACGGAATCAAGATATAAACTGGTACAAAGCAGAGTATTTATATCTTACAAAACGTATCTTTTTGTATATTAAGTTATAATAAATGTAAAAGGCTAAAAAAGAACACATTGTATATTAACCAGATTAAGTTAAATTTCTATACTACTCAAGTAAGTAATTCTTATACTTAATAACTATATTGCTTTATATATCTTCACAGCATATTATAGATCGAAAGTAGTGAAATATATTAAATAAACAGTGTCCTTGCTATGATAAAATTCGAGCTTATTTTAATGTATGTCAGTAAAAACGAATTATTTATATTTCAAGGCTTAATATAAGAGACTAAACACTGACGAGTTGTGTTGTTCCAAACGTATATCGTTATTGTTTTAAAGCATTTTATATCATAAAACTGCGTGGCATTTTGACACATTTATTGTATATATAAGGGAGGTCCGTATAAGCTTCCGTACAAATGCCCTTGTTTAATGCAATCAATTATATTTTGTAGTTAGGCCTTTGCGGTGAGTTATTTAATTGACATGCCTTTATCTGTACTTTCATCGGTCAAATTCCATTAACACACGAGTTAATGGGTACTTACATCTTGCATAAGACAGTAAAGTACCGCTTTTATGACCACTTTATTATTTTAACCCTCTTCATTGCCAATTTAATCGTGAAGTTTTAACCACTTCACCACCATATTGTCGTCTGCTTTAATATTGTTTTCTGCAATATCGTTTCAAAGTTAGATTTCAGGCAGTGTGAAAAAATATCGAAACGAGAGTCAAGCAGTTTGGAACCTGATCAGACGCCGCTTTAACCAAGACCCACATTGTTTGCCAAGGCGCCGTTTGGCGCCATTTGATTTGAATGAGTTAACTCTTTCCTCCCTGATACTTTAAATGGACCATTCCAGTTTCCATTTTTGTCTAGTCCATTTCTGACTTTTCAGGGTTGTTTTTGTCAATGTTTGGCATTATGACAAACAGTGAATACCCTGATCAGAGGGCTCCTTTCGGAGCCCTCTGATCTGGGTCTTCACTGTTTGCACAGGACAATTGTACTATTCACATGTACATTGTTTGAAAAGAACGCCTATTTGCGGGACTAGGGTTCAAAGGGTTAAGCGCACTTAAACTTAGTCTCAAAGTTTGTAACAATATTAATTAGTGTTACAGTGCTTCCTCTCTACAACAACACACAATGGAAGACAATGAGTGTGTGTGTTGTTCCGAGGAAGATACTATAGGGAGGAAAATTAATACCATTATAGTACATTTGCAAACAGTTAGAACCCAGATCTGACGCGGCGTCTTATCTGGGTTAAACTATTTGTCACTCGGCTGTATGTTTCTTCTGTCAAAAAAGCCAATGTTACTTTGAGAAAAAATGCAAACAGCAATTTTAAGCAGACGATATTGAGGGGTACAGAGGCAATCTTTGTTGTAAGGAGGGAATCGTTTGTCAGAGGGCTAAAAGCAAATTGTCCGTCAAAAAAGGGAAAACTCCAATAGCTATTTTATAAAGTTGTTAGTTCAACAGTTCTAACATTCAGAATTTAACTATTACTTTGACAAATATTGTTGAAGCATTACTTTGCAGAAAGCACACTTACAAAGTTAGGTACCGGAGTTGTTTTACTAAAACATCTAAATGTCTGCATAGCGAATAACACGTGTTTCACATAGAAATGCATTAGGAACTTTTCCGAGTCTGCAATTTTCAGTATTTGCTTTGTTTTCTGTGTTTTCAAAGGATCTCCCCTTAATCAGATTTATATAATTCACAACAGCAGATGTTAAGTGATTATGTGGCGGCTGTAACAAGTCGCCCCGTACTTCATTCTCAGTGTTGTTATACTTTCTGGTCCTTTGGAATCATTGATTTCTGCGCATTTACAGTTGAAAGTTGAATTCCGCTTAAGCTGGTGCTAGGGGGCGTGAGCACTGTTGCATATTTCAGTATTGCTCATAAACAGACTCAATTAAACCGAGTCTGCAATTTTCAGTATTTGCTTTGTTGTCTGTGCTTTCAAAGGATCTCCCCTTAAGGGTGTATCAATGTCATGAGCCATTTTTTCAAAGTATTTAACTTTTTTTCTATCATTGATTTTTTGGAAGAGCTCTTTATGATGAATGAAAAAATGAAAAAATATATATATATATGGTGGTGTCCTTTTTTTGAGCTACAGCGATTTGAAAAAGGTATGTCAAATTTGGATATTTTCTTCAAATTTTACCCATTCAGAGTACAAGCTTCAGTAAAATCTCTTTCAAAACAAAAGAAAACTGTTAATTTGGGTTTTCTTTATTTATTTCATGGCTATGGTGGTATGTTCACATATATAAACCAAATTTAGACAAAGCAGGCACCCAGTTTGAACAATATGGATCCTTGAATATCAAAAATATGCTTTATATAGGGCATGATTTTATTAGATTTTTTATTTTATGAAAAAAAGTAAAAAGGTTTGAAAATGAAATAGTTCTAGTATTAAACTTTTTCTTATATTCTACCAGATAAAAGCCCATGCTAAGGCAGTTCAAAATACGAAAAGAAATTGAAAGGTCAGTGTTGAAAATTTTGAGTTATTAAAGTAAAAAGAGTTATCGCCCCTTACAAAATTTACAAAAAGTACCATATCGATGATATTTAGAGCTTTATAAATTTCACATTTGGTGCCTTTTTTTTCTTAAATTAGTTTTTGTATGACGAAATACTACCATAGATAGGAAATAAATAACACAAAACCAAATTATCATATTTGTTTTCATTTAAAATGGGTTTTATTGAAGCGGGCTGTTTGAAAAGGACAAAATAAGAGGAAGTGGGTGGGGTAAATTTTACATGGCAGTAGAGCAAACTGTTGTTCACCAAACTGTACACTTTTTCTATTTTTTCATTCATCTTAAATAGCTCTTCAATACAAAACCATCATAGAGTGTTTTCATATACTTTGAAAAGTTCCCAAATTCATGACATTGATACACCCTTAAAGGGACTCGCAACCGGATGGTGTACTTGTCAAAATAAAATAAAATACTCAAATAAAAGCAAATTTGTGGCATTATTTGGATTCTGACATTAAAAAAATATGATCAGTCCAAAAAAAAGTCTCAAGAATCGTCACCGAATCTTAGATTTTTAGATATTTTCCATCGTTTTTCTATACCGACTAGTAGACGGTATAGTTGTTGTTGTTACTTCTCTACACGGGCTCAGACATAAACACGAGCCGAATTACGAAGTTGTATGCACTTTCGATAGCTCCACATTGAAATACGTTAAATCGATCCGAGATAAACGGAAAGTTCTGTGGTCCATTGGTCTAAGCGGTTTCCCCTATTTTGCCTTCTGTCCGCCAATGCCGGGCCCCGGGTTCGAATCCCACCAGAGACCAATATTTTTTTTTATTGAAATACATTTTTTTAAACAGAATTTCTTATCCTAAACTAATTCTTTACCATTTATATAAGCGTTTGACACATATTTACAAATTACTATTTTTAATGCACCATCTGGTTGCGAGTCGCTTTAATTAGATTTATTTTCTTGTCATGAAGTATAAAGTCTATAGCTTATATACTTGGCATTCGACATCATTTTGTGATTCCCTACCAAAATGGAAATCAATGCCTTGTGGTTCAAAGAGGCCCCGCGACATGGGTCCAATATTGTACATATAAATATATAGAACAAATCGAAATAACATCCCCTGGAACCATATGGTCTATAGTGTAAACGTTGAGCATGTATAATCAGCTAATTAACTACTTAAAGATTTATCGTCTGCTTTAACCCTATTGTCGCCAAAATATCGTCTATATTGGTAGTGTCGTCTGCAATATTTTAAAAGTCAGATGTATGGCTTTTTTCTGAAGAAAAGTTGATGCAAGAGTCAAACACTTTGGATCCTGATCAGACTCTGCGTGACGCGGAGTCTGATCAGGATCCAAACTGTTTGCAAAGTCGCCTTTTGACGCCTTTGGCAGCGAAAGAGTTACCGGTAATACTTATATACCATATTTTAACCATATTCAAAGTACCATCGTACTTCACATTATTGCTTTTGGGGTACAAAGAGGTCACACTACATGATGACGTTTTGTACAGTTAAAAGCAAACAAAAGTCACATAGGGCTGTTAAGTTCACCATACACTTTTAAATGCGTGAATGGACCCAAAAAATACCATTGCTGGCCAACAATTTAAAATTTAGGCTTTTTGACTTAAAACTACTGACGCGGCGTATGATCAGGATCAAATCGTTTATCAAATAACTGTAGTTATCGGAGTATGGCTATGGATGCGTTAATTCCCTGGTAAAAAACCCACATCAAATAAAGCTAATTAGTTACTCTGCTTTTTATATTTCACCAATTGGCCCTTAGCCCTTTCACTCTCAATGGCGTCATAAAGCGCATTTGCAACAGATTTGATCCTGGATATAAGAATCAAAACTGTTTGTCACTTGTTTTGAAGTCACGTCAGTAAACCTGCCTTAAACCTAACTTTGGAACGATATTGCAGACAACAATATTGAAGCAGACGACAATATTACGGTGACGGGGTACAAACCTCACGATAAATTTAAGCATGAAACGGTTAAATAACAGTTATAAACAGTACTGATTATGACCATGTCCTACAGTCTGATTTCGAGAATGACCTGAATGAAAAAAAATACATGGATGGTAAAAAGTTCGTCCATACTTTTAATTAAAAGCAGAATTGGAAATTAGTTCAATGGTTCAAAGGCCTCCGGCTAACAGAACATTTACTGACCTATTAGAACTGCATTCTTAAGTTGTTACTAAAATGCAAATTTCATAGCCGCTGATCATTTTCTCCGGAGACGTCTAAAGTGCAAGAACAGAGGATAAACATGCATTGCCATTTGTCTCTTGTTTGTGCTGTAGCTTTAGCAATTCTAGGTGAGTATTGAGGAGAAGACGTCATTATTTCCCAATTGCATTAGAATGTAGAAATTGACAACAGTATGAACATACAGTAAAAATTCGTTTCTACGAACTCGCGTTACTTCGAACATACCCATATTTCAAAGTTAAAACGTGGCTAAGCCACGTTTTAACTTTAAAATACAGGTGTGTTCGACTTAAGCGAGCTCGACTTATCAATATTAAATTTACGAAATACTGGAAATATCGATTTAAGCGAGTTCGTAATATCGAGTTTCGACTGTATATATTAACTAATAATTTAATCTGAGTGGCAAACAGTTTGGAGCCTTAACAGACAGTCAAAGGGTAAACCGACGTCTTATCTAACTCCAAATTGTTTGCAATGGAAATAATTGGTTGTGCAAAAGCGCGTTCATTCACGATCTGGCTCCAAACCTTTTGTAGAAGTAAAACGAAAGCGCGTTTATTTGAAGAAAAAAAACAATGACAATCGCAATATAGTTTTTGTAGCTTTTCGGTTTTGTAAACATGAAGGCTAGTTAATTGTATAAAAACAGGTAGGCGCTTAAGGCAGTGTGAAAGTAAAAAAGAAAGCTCCTATAGGAGCCACTTCAGCCACTCATCAGTCATCATAAATAAGAAATTACAAAAAAGAGTTCGTGGTCGTGATATAGGTTTTTTGCTCTTGCAGTTGACCATTATATTGCGCCGATTGTCGTTTATTGTCTGAAATCGATTGATTTTTAGAATCGATTGATTATCGATTTGACATCAAGTCATAAGTTGGAGTTTATTAATTGCACTATTTCCTATTATAGAAATGCCACCTTTACTATAAGTGTTACAATAAAGTTAATCGTGCAATATATAAGTTAAACCTTTTCACTGGAAAGTTTTATCGTCTGCTTTAACCCACGTACTGCCAAATTATCGTCTGCATTGATAGTTTCGTCTGCAATATTGTCAAAATCAGATTTCGGGCTGTTTTAACTGAAGAAAGATCGATACGAGTGTCAAACAGTATAAATCCTGTTCAGACGCCGCGTTTGCAAATTCGCATTTTGGCGACGTTGGCAGTGATAAATGAAAACCTTTTACATGAAATTATTAACATGTTTTTACTCACATGTTTTTACAAAATATTTGTAAGCTGTGAGAAATAAAAGAAAGTTCTGTTCTGTTCTGGTAGAGTTAAATAAAGGCACACCACCATTTCACCCATTCGTTTATTGGTTAAGCATTTCCATATACATTATACATTGGGAAATCAAGTTTCTGTATATAGTTAAGTAAGATTCATTCAATATTCAAATCTTCAAGCAATGTTGGTTTTATGGTGTATCTAAATGCTTTTCATTTTGTCTGTATAAAGAAATTAAGATAAGTTTTAAAAATTGAAAACAAAACATCTATCACAAGAGTCTAAAATCCAGATGGTGTATTTTTGAAAAAAAATAAAAAATAAAGAGAAAATACAGAAAAAAGCAAGTGTTGGACATTATTGTGCATATTAATGCAAGTATGGTCGACATAATAACATCCTCAAGAAAAAAATCCAACATTGCTTCTTTCTACTCTTTATATATGCAGTCTAACCTATAATATACTATATAGATACTTTTTCGAAACTTCACTCTGCTATGGTATGTATATTTACAGTAAAACCTCGCTATTACGACCACTAAAACGAAGGCTAATTGAGTGTATAATAGACAGGTGACAGCTTAAAGCAAGGTGACAGTGAAACAGAAAGCTCCTATAGGAGCTTTCTGTTTCACTGTCACCTTGCTTTAAGCGGCCACCTATCGTAAACACCCTAATAATTAACATAATTTAGTGGTCGTAATAGCGAGGTTTTACTGTATTTCATATACATGTATTACAAATAGAATACAATAAAAATAAGAATGTCCCGATGGTCGAGAGTTCAGAAAATTGGACTTTTAATTCTGTGTGCATTTTCTGTAAAGGTTTCCAATCTCGACCGAGCTAAATTTCTTTGATTTGAATGGCAGTTTTTGACATAAATCTATTTTTCTAAGTAATGTGTACGTGTTGAAATAGAAGCGTCCGATGTTCATTTACTTTTCCCCACCAAGTCCTGTTTTCAGTATTATCATCACATGTTTGTCATATGGGTACAGTGGAGAAAACGTTATTCTTTCCCAATAAACGCGTTTACGCTAAAACTATTACGTTAGGCAGAATAGTGGACACCGATAGATTATCGATAAACTGTCCTACGCTAGCTGGCGTGCCCGTCAATGTTCGGCTCTTACCGCTCGGTATTTACGGAAACTCCCGACGACTCTTTGAACATATTAATTTTATTTTCAATTTGAAAAAGGACCAAATTAACATTAACTTACAATTCTTAAATTTATATCAAAAGAAAGAACAAATAGTCAAGTATACGAGCCCGTTTGCACAGAATTGATATCGATTTGTATAAATGCACAAGGTCGTGTTATATTATCCGTGTCGAGGCTTATTTTCAGCATTTTACTCTTTGTTTAATGTGATTTAGAGGTGTCTTTTTAAACTTAAAAAAGGACCAAAATCTTATTAAAATATTTTTTCAAAACAAATTCCATCATAAAGGAAAATGTTTAAGCTAACACAGGCCGTTTGCACAGGAACGATATCTGTCCAGAAAAAAAAGTTATTACAAGTTATGTAAAAATTCCCTTCTTATTTTAATGCTCGAAATTGAGAGCAAGTGGGCCACCTGCGTGTCCACTATTCTGCGTAACGATTAGACCGCCAAGAGCTGTCTGAACAAGGCATATACAGTACTGTTTTAAACAGCGTCAATATACATGTACCCCCAATAACAGAAGGGTTAGGTTTTATTTGATGAAAACTAATGCCAGACGATTCGAATTCTCAGAATTACGTTGTCTGATCAGTATCCACACTATTTCTCCTTTTCATGATCAAATTTATCGTGAGGTTTTTAACCCCTTTACCGCCAAATTTTCGCCTGCGTCAATATTACTGTCTGCAATGTCATTTCAAAGTTTCACTGCAAAGTTTGGAGCCAGATCAGACGCCGGGTAACCCGGCGTCTGATCAGGCTCCAAAATGTTTGCCCCCAAGATAAACATTAATTATCAGAATTGTCAAAAAGTTGTACTTTTCTACGTTTTAGTGTTTTGCGTTTGCGCACGTTTGCGTTTAAACGGGAAAGAATAACAGATTCTCCACTGTACAGTGCTCCCTCTATACAACAAAACCAAATGGATGACACATATTTTGTGCCTTGTTTGGAGGAAATCGTTATAGGGAGGGAAATTAGCTTACATTTGCAAACAGGGTGAATCCAGATCAGATGCCGCGTAACGAGGTGTCTGGTCTTGGTTCAAGCTGTTTGTCACTCGTCATTGTTTTATATTCTGTCCAAATGTCCATTATGTCATTTATGAAAAACAGCAGACGACACTTTTAAGCAGATGTTGCAGCAATCAAAGCGTTAGACATAATTGCCCAGTTTATGGAACTGCCGCAAGAGCTGTTATACGGAGGGAGTCGTTGTAGGGAGGACATTTGTAGGGATAGAGTCTTTGTTTAGATGTTTTACTGTACATGTTGATACTTGTTTCAGGCTCTTCGGGGGCTACAGTGAAAAGGAACCTGGATAAGATATACTTGGGGCGGGAGATTGAGCCTTACAGTCGTCCATGGTTAGGTTGGCTCCGTATTGGTGCGAAAAGAGTCAAATGTGGCTGTGCTCTTATATCACCTATTCAAGTCCTGACGGCAGCTAGCTGTGTCCAACAACCAATCGTGGACATCACACTTGGTGACCACAGTCGTAATGAGACAGAAGGACCAGAACAAGTGTTCACCGTCAAGACAGTAACACAACATCCAGATTTCGTTTTTGACCACCGAACCTTCCAAAGTGATCTGGCTATAATTGAGCTAGACCGCGAAGCTGATTTATCTGGTCCCGAGGTTGCAACCATCTCTATACTGCCTGCAGATCAGCTTACAGACAGAATTTACATGAAACACACCAGGGTCGCAGGTTGGGGTCATGAAGTTCTTACGAATGGAAACAGCATAGCCGACCAATCAATAGTTCCATTGGAGTATACTGCAGATATGGCTAATGCAACCGTTTGCAGCGCATTAGGAGTGGCTAGTGATTCGATATGCTTTCAACCGTTCCGAGACCCTGATCAGACAACATGCGAAGGAGATGCTGGCGGTCCCTTGGTTATTAAACGGAAGAGGGTCTGGCATCTTGGCGCGGTTATCTCGGGGTTTGATAATCTTGAAGGATGCTCTACGGGGAACAAAGCAGCGGTTAAAATCACCGAGTACATTACGTGGTTTAATTCTGTCTTGAAAATTGGAAAAATGTCAGGATAGAGCGGGTTGTACTTGTAATCAAAATGGCAAAAAGACTTTAAATCGGTATTGTTAGAAATAAAAGAAGAATACACATTCTGATTTGATTCGATTTGCTCTGAAATATAACACACTTGAACTGAAATATAACCTACAAATATTTAGCGTCTATTGAAAAAACGTTGGCAACCTGTAAATCCAGATACGAAGTCTTTACCCCAAAACCTGTTTCTGGTTTTGAAAAAGGGTGACAACTTGAAGCAGGTTGAAAATAAAGCAGAATACGCCTTACGGTACATTCCGCTGTATTTAGTTTTCAGTCTGTGTCTATCTACCATCTGCTAGAATAAAGAACATATTCCTCATGGCACGAATTCATGATTATATTAATTGGAACTGTTTTCTACAGTGGACTGATGAATTCAAGTAGTAAAATGCGTATCTAAGGTGTAATAGGTTAATATTCATCAGAATATGAGGCTGGGTTGTTTAGAATAAAATTGATACTTTATTGCTCATTTAACACCTTAACAAGAGTACGTATATAACGATATGTTTCAATATGAACGAATAAAAGCATCCATCCAAAAGTGTTAGTATCTTTTTATAGAATGCCTTCGATGCCTAGTTTAACCCCTTCACTGCCATACCCCGAGTACAGTAGTTATTTACAAACAGTTTAGATCCTGATCAGACGCCGCGTAACGCGGCGTCTGATCAGGATCCAAACTGTTTGACACTCGTTTCAATATTTCTTAAGTCAAAATACCTAAAAATTGATTTATAGAAATAGAAGCAGACGACAATTGTTTAAACTTGATGCCGTTTTGGCAGTGAAGGTTTAACTCTTTCCCAGTCGTCTGTTGTATCCCTCTTACCGCCAACATATCGTCTGCATTAATAGTGTCGTCTGTAATATTTTTAAGTCGGATTCAGGACTGTTTTGACTGAAGAAATGTTGATACTAGTGTCAAACAGTTTGAATCCTGATCAGACGCCGCGTGACGCGGCGTCTGGTCAGGATTCTAACTGTTTGCAAAGTCTCAATTTTGGCGCAGTTGGCAGTGAAAGAGTTAAACATGTTTTATTTTCATGCATACCTAAATAAGAAAATTACTATTGCTACTCCTGAATAAAAAGAAAAAGGAAACATAAACATTGGTCTCAGTCGAAATCTCTAACTTAATGTATGCCTATAGGATACACCTGCTATATTATGAGTTTTTAAATTAGCTTACATGTGTAATGTCGATGACTTACAGTGGTTATTTGTCAAAATATTTGGATCCTCATCAGTCGCTGCGTCAATATACCTTTTCAAATACCTAAAGTTTATTATTTGATTATTAGAAGCAAACATTAATTAGTTTTAGTCGTGGTAGTGTAGGGTTTAAATTATACTTGTGGTAGTAACATACAAATGTCGATGTCAGCTTCGTGTCAGCTTGGTTAACTTTCATGAATTTGATTTGATAGTGAGAAATATGATGGAAAACAGATTAAAGTTTGGAATTAAATCAGACTGCTAACTGTTTGAAGTTAAGAACTGATCAAAATTGAAGAAAACAATATGTTGCTATGTGGACCAATGATTGTTCTACGTTTCAGTCGGATGGGTCCTTCTGAGTTTGCATCATATGTCATTATTCATTATTACAACTCGCTTTTAGTTACAATGTTAATTTCCCATATACCAAAATGAAAATTGTGCATGTCTTTTACATCTATCCAAAAATATGCTGTCACTCTATATGATATTCTTTTCGCTATGTGAATGTCGCAGAAAATCTATTAGGGCAGGTTACTCGTTTCAGCTTTGAGCATTTTCTGTACGAGTTGCTTCCCTTTTTCCACTCCTTACAAAAATGTAAGCGTCTAGACAACTTGGTACCAAGATTTTGTACCAAACATGCCATCCAAAATATTTGCCACAATTTAGGAGGAGCATATTTGCCAACTAGAAAATAAAACAGACGGTGTGTCTTCAAATACTTGTCTGACCGTTATTCCTTCTTTTTTGTAACGATATAAACAATGTGACCTCGTAGACGTCGACGTCGTTTCCAGCGTTTCGTGCACGGCGGCGCTTATTTGGTATTCACAACACATTTTATAAAGTACGAACGATACTATTCCACAGCCAGGGTTGATAAGCTCGGTGTAATAAGATAAATATTACATGGCAGTTTGCGTGACATTCAAATTGTCAAACCTCGAAAACAAGAATGTCCCACTCGGCTACGACTCGGGCGACATTCTGTTTCTCGGGTTGACAATGTGAATGTCAGGCAAACTGCCAACTTATATTTATATAATGTCGTATATTGTCCCAAGTCCTAATATGATGTCGAATAATGGCTACCAGTCATTATTCGATGTCGTAGAAATTACCACAAGTTATTATTTGGTGTCGTAGAATGACCCCTGACACTATTCTGTGGCAATGAATGGCCCCTCCTCGGTCATTACTCGATTACGTAGAATGAATTTCTGGCCATTATTTGATATCTTAGAAAGATGACCCGATCATTATTCTATATATGTCAGAGAATGTCTGACCAGCAATCAAATGCCAGTAATTTCGACAAGCGAGAGTTCGACTTGCAACGGCGGTAGCGATAAATTTCATACAGCACTAGATCCTCATTCATAGATTTATTAAAGCCGTCTGCAGTAAATTGGGTTTGAATGCTACGGTGAAATGAATATGTGGAATTCATATTTAACCAATTTGCGCCTCATGACTTACACAAAATTCGACTCTCAATGTGTGTTGTAGTAGAGAATGAACACTGTATTACTTTATAAAATTCCAGACACTGTCGATTCCGTTGTGCTTAGATGTCTTATACAAACGTACTTCCCTATGCTATACCCCTTATTTTCAGGTTGGTGACCAACACCTTGGATTGTATTTGGTATACAATCACTTTTCTGCCAGTATTCTGTTTCAATTGTTTCAATTCTTCCTTGGATTCTTCAATATCATAATCGTTAAGTTCGATATTTTGAAGTTAGACAACTGGTGTTTTTTTTATTTCTTGTATCTCATGTGTCCAATATTAACGATAATGTGTATTATATTGTGTCGAATTCATCCACCCTTTTATCCAAGCTTTCTAAGCTAATCAACTGTTAAATTAATCAACTTATAAATGATGTCCTGAAATGCTTATGTCTTCGTTAGACACTGACCTTAAAGCCGCATTGTGTTTTTGAGAAACCTGCATAAAACGGTTGTTTGGGGTCCCATTTGAACTACGTGGGACGTGATTCTTTTCACAAAAACCGGTTTTATCTAAGAAATTCGCTTTTTAAATTTTATTTATAATATTTTGGTGCTGCACAAATTAAAGAGCCTCCCCTGTGAATGGAAAGAAGGACAACTCTGTAAATACAGGGCTCCAGATAACGGAAGTATTTCGAAAACTAAAATCTTTATTTCTGCTTTTAAACCCAATGGTGTCATACTCATTAAAATTGTCTCGAAGAGACGGTTTAATCAGTAGTAACACCATAGCATTCGGTGCTGAAATGAGTGAGAAAATGTTAGACTAGTTCAGATTACTCTCGCTTACATCTATAGCTGGAGCTCTGGAAATGACCCTGTTAACCTTTATTCTGCTGTACAGACGTTTGCTTTGACATTGTCGTCTGCAAAATGTGTTCAGTTTAGATTTATACATTGTTTTAATTAAACAAACCTTAAGACGAGTGTCAAACAGTTTGGATCCAGATGAGACTCCGTGTTACGCGGCGTCTTTTTAGATTCAAATAGTTTGCAAACTCCTAAAAGTTACGACCAGTAGGCACAGGGTTAAACACTATGAGATCCAATAACAAGATGTACATAATTATTCACTAGGGGTAAACGATAAAACAAACTACGGAGAATGTATACCTTGAGCTTGCTGAAAATGACTGTTTCAGCCTTGTCCGCTCTCTAACTCAAACACTTCTTTTTGGATCTTCACTAAACATGCTACAAATGTTTATTAGTATAGAATCTATGTCAGGTTCAATAACTAGCAAAATCGCATAAGGCATGTCTGAGTTTTTGCCCTTGTATAATTAAAAAATGAAATTTTTAGTCATTCAAGGGCAATAACTCAAACATGCCTCGTGCGATAGTGGTAGTTAAGATGACTGACCTAGATTTTATATTAATAAACATTTTCAACAAGTTTGGTGAATATCTGATATAAACTGTATGTGTTAGAAAGCAAAAAAATGCTGAAACATTCATTTGTAATACTTAAGGGCCAAAACTCAGACATGCCACATGCGATATTTGTAATAATCAAACTAGACCTAAATCTTATAATTTTATAATTAAATATTTTCAGCAAGTTTAGTGAATATCCGATAAAAACTGTGTGTGTTAGGGTGCAAAAATGACTGAAACAGTCATTTTTTATTAATAAAAAGGCAATAACTCAAATATACCCTATGCGATTTTAGTAGTAATCAAACTAAACCTTGATTTTATATCAATGAACATTTTCAGCAAGTTTGGTGAAGATCCAATAAAACGTATTTGTGTTAGAGAGCAAAACTTGCTGAAAACAGTCATTTTTTAATACATAAAGGGCAAAAACTCAGATATGCCACATGCGATTTTAGTAATAATCAAACTTTACCTAAATTTTATATGAATAAATATTTTCAGCATGTTTGGTGAATATCCCATAAAAGCTGTTTGTTTTAGAGTGCAAAAATGACTGAAAAAGTCATTTTTTATTAATTAACAGGCAATAACTCAAAAATACCTTATGCGATTTTAGTTGTAATCGAACTAACCCTTAACTTTATATCAATGAACATTTTCAGCAAGTTTTTGAAAGATCAGATAAAAATTAGTTGAGTTAGAGAGCGGACAAAAAAGTGTGATAGTCTAACTGACTGGTGGATAGACGGGCGGAGATAGATACGGTTGCCCCCAGTGAAGTTGTATTCGGCTGTATCACGTGATACTACGCCGTGTGGAAATGTTTATGTCAGACGTTCTATTTTCGGTTTGTTATGATTTTAAATCGCCCTTTTTGGTGATTTAGGTCCGTCTTCATCATTTCATAGATCAGTTTGGCCCATAAGAATGTTCAAACATTATTATTAACCGTTATTGGCAATGTCACGCTTTATTTATGCTTTTATGTGGATTACCGGAAAATAGCAATGGATTATCACTTGGTAATCCACTGCAGTGGATTATCACCAATCACCGAACGCGCGCTTTTATCATGAATTTTCCCCGTAGGGCTCCCCAAAAATCGTAGTCAATCGTGGCTTATCGTTAAATTCCGGCAGTCCGATTTGTCGCGAACCACTCAACGGAAGAACACGAATCCAAAATCGGGAGCTACGACGTAATTCGGATGACGCCAAATCAATAAATAAGTGACGTCTTCGTACGGGAAACTGTTTCGTTAATGTGTTCGATGTAAACTTGGGGCTCAACACGGGGTAAATCATGTACTTTCGCTTTCTCAATTGTCGAACAATTTCGTTAAAAAAGTGGTTCAAAAGCATAAATAAATAGAATAATTGTATTTTTTTCAGTATAAGATCGAATTTAATCCATTTCGTGAACATCAGACTGTTATATTTTCACTCGTTGCTTCGCCACTCGTGAAAATATAACGTCTGATGTTCACTCAACGGATTAAATTTCGATCTTATACTGAAAAAAACCATTATCCTCTATGTAAACATCCTGTTAATATTATAAGTTATGCCGTGCTTTTTGTACCTAATATGAAATATACAGTGTTATTAAAATTGATTTGGGACGAGGCGAATCCGAGTCCCATATTAATTTTAATGGCACTGTATATTCCATTTAGGTAAATATGCACGGCCTGATGAAATCATCTTATCGACTATCTTTGATTTGAAGCATTTTAACTTTAATCTATGCTTTATATAAACTATATGAATTACTCCACTTTGATCTCCAAACACCGTTATTCACCTTTTTTCTAGTTTGCATAAGTTTCATTCTATTATCATTCTTTTAATTCTATGAAACTTAGTAATAATTAAGGTTTGTACATTGTTGTTGTTAAAATAAGAATTAAAACATATAGATTTTAGAATTAATAAAAAACATTATATTTGAAAATTAAAGTCTCAGAAGAAGCAATAAATGGATGACGCAACTTCAGCACCTAGAAGGGACGTTAAATCCTAGCAGAAATGATAACAATAAAAAATAGTGTACATCTCTAAACAGTACATTATCACTTTAATCTTACCGATGCGACTACCTTTAATTTCAAGCATTTACACGCATGATAGTGTGTTTTTGAGCGGAGGTAATTCTGTCTTAGTAACAACTACAAAATGGTATTCCAAATCTATAATATTCTACGCGTATCATTGTGTATAATTTTCTGGCATAGGTCTATATTTTAACCATTTACCATTTCCACATAGATACTCTTGTTAAAAACGTTAAAGGTGTAAGAACAAAGGTCAAATTGTTCCAAAAATGGTACAAATTGTCATATAACAAACTATATGAATTACCCCCATTGGTAGTAAAGAAAAGAGAAAAAAATGATTTTATTACTCAAAAGCGTTTACATATATATTCTGCTGTTTTTTATCATTATAAAATTAACTTGTGTTAAGTATTTTAGGTCGATAAAGCATAAATTATCTGTATGCATTTTTAAAACCTATATTCGGATAAAAACCATATGGTTTCAAGCAAGGGAATTAACTCTTGTAAAGACCTAATATGAATTTTACTAACCCAAAACGTTATATAGTGGGTCCCCTTATGACCTAGGTTGACCAAGGGGATGTCTAGAATTAAGTAGGAGGTAAGATAAAGTGTAATATAGCTAATATATTTAACATAAAAAGAATAGTTAATTAAATGTTTAATGAAAGAGTAAAATTATCTTACCTCCTACTAAATCCTACACATCCCATTGGTCAACCTAGTTCACGAGAAGACCCCCATAATAACCGTATGGGGTTAGTAAGACGCCTCAAACTCATATGAGGCCTTTACAAAAGTTGAATCCTTTTTTTAATAAGTTTATGAAAATTTCAGTCAAAAATATAATGCTATTATGCAAAAACTACACAAGTTAGTATCTTATTATTCTATAACATACAAAATATAGCTAATGCTAAACACGTACTTAAAATATCATAAAAGAAATAATCTAATGTTATGTATAAAAGAAGTTGGTTAAAGCCTCAGAAGTACGGTTTTTAGTTTTAAAATCAAAATGTAGATAAACTGATCTAGAAATTTTTTATAGCGTTCGAAAGCATATGTCTACTTTTGACATTAGCAAAAACAAGAGATGTTAATTTTGATATATTGAGATTTTTGATAGTTAAACCTTTCAATTAAACTGATACAGTAAAAACTCGATTAGATACGAACTCGCGTTTTTTTTAACATACCCATATTTCAAAGTTAAAACGTGGCTTAGCCACGTTTTAACTTTGAAATACAGGTATGTTCGACTTAAACGAGATCGACTTATCAAAAGTCAACTTACGAAATACTGGTAAGATCGATTTAACCCTTTCCCTCATAGAAGCGACTTTTAGCGTATTTGATTTATTCCTCCGCTGAAAAAATAGTTCCAGTTTATATCCTCATGAACAATTGCCATAACAAATATTTATATATAGCCTAGTAGATGGTAGTTTATAGCAGGTTTAACGTAAAGCAGAATGTGCCTTAAGGCACATTCTGCTTTACTTTCAGCCTGCTTTAATCGATCACCTGCCTTTAATGTTTTACAGAGGTTATTGGGTAAAGGGAGTTCGTAGTATCGAGTTTCGACTGTATATTATTCTTAGTCGAACCATAATGTCTGAAAATTGCTATGTTCGCGTGCACTCGAGGAGGGCCATTTAGGTTCATATTGTTACTTATCGAGTTTAGTGACCTTATCGTGCATTATACCATCGTGTAGGCATTGAAATCTTCTTTAAAGTTTTATAACGCACATGCATTTAGCACTAGAATAAGTTATTGCTCCAGTATCATATCTTTTTAACCATCACGTATTTTCGTCCTCGTTTATCTATAAAATTTGGAAATGTTTTACTCGTTTCCTACGATTTATATAGTTTAACATTTAAGTATTTTCACATGTGAGCGTCGTCGAGCTTAGTAGTGAAATAATTTAATCAAGAAGTATGAAGCATTATAAAGTTGCGGTTAAGAAACATGGTTTAAATTTATCTTGCTTTGGGCCACCATAAGCCTTTTACACCTGGATTGGGTCGTTTAAAAGCAATCGTAAAAGGTTTAGGTTTTATTTTATGGGGTGGCTGATTCGCTAAACACGTATATAAAATAGTTGGCATTAATGCTTTACCCTTTCACTGTCAATTGTTTCGTGAGAGTTTTACCACTTCATTGTTTCATTGTCGTCTGCTTCAATTTTGTTGTCTTCAATGTCGTTTTAAAGTTAAAAATAAGGCAGTATCACTGAAGAAATTTAAAAACGAGTGTTAAACAGTTTTGATCCTGATCAGACGCCGCGTGACGCGGCGTCTGATCAAGATTCAAACTGTTTTCAAACGCTTTTATGCATTATTGAGAGTGACAGTATTAAAGCCCCTGTCACACAGTCACGTATTGAAATCTTGTTTCTACTTCGTATCGAAATATTCACGTAATATCAACTTTGTTTTACACATAAGAGGGTCTAGTAAGTTTAGTAGGTGTTTACTACGATCTGTAAGGATTTACTACATATACTAGCCTTTTGCTCTTTTGCAGCAGGTTGTAGTTTGCATATGAGAAATCCTGCATACGCAGCCATCTTGATATAAAGACACATATTTTCTCACATAACTACCCTTGTTTTTTATAGCGAACAACGATCACGAAAATCCTTATCTCCAACATGTGTGAGATCACTTTGATGACGTCATTATAACGTCACTATTTATAACGGCGTTTTGACGTCAACGGGATTCCAAAAAAATGCCTATGTATAGGTTAGACCATGGTTGCAAGCGAATAAACGATATAGTTCGAGGGGGCGTAGCCCCCGAGAACTATGTCGTTTATTCGCGCGCAACCATGGTCTAACCTATTTAGCACTGGCTTGGGCTCGAGGAAAACAAGAAAACCATTCGTTTCTGATTTCTGTTTTAGACGAAAAAGTCATTTTGTTTGTAATATTTTACTAAAATTGAAAGGTTATTTCAAATGATAAGTTCGAGACATTAAGCATGCTTAGACACCAACATAAATAACGCTTATTGGAGCTCTATATGTAAGCACAATTCATTAGTAATTGTCTTTAAAGTCTAGGTCTCACTGTACATAATATAACGTCATGAAGCGTGTGCAGTTCACCTCTGACCTCAGCTGTTTTTAGAATTGTGACGTCAAATTGCCTTGAGATGACGGAAGCGAGGAATAAGTGAACAGTTTGTTAGTTATTCCATGGTTTGTTGAAATAAACGATATATTCACAGGTTTTTGAGGCATCTGATTGGCCGAGAGCTCCAAGCCATGTGCTAATGCTTTGAAAAATTGCATAAAATCGTTGGATATGTGAGAAAAAGAATCTGTCACTCGTCGATGTTTAAGACAAGTTGATCTCAAACTCGTCTAGAATAGATAAGTTATTAAGCTCGCCAAGGCTCACTTAATAACATTTCAATTCTAGACTCGTTTGAGATCAGCTTGTCTTAAACATCGGCTCATGACAGATCCTATATCTCTCTCAATGTGTGTGCGTAAAAAGAGGTTCCACTTTGGCATAGCTTTAGCGTTCGAAAGGCAAAGTGTTGATGTAGGAGAAATGTTATTACACGAAATAAGCTTCTTTTTATACTTCAGTTGTTTTGTAACACGCAGCCCTTTAACCTATTACCCCATAGAAGCGCCTTTTAGCGGATATGATTTATTCCTACGCTGAAGAAAATAGTTCCAATTTAATCATTCACGAATATATAGTATAGGGAATATTTTCTATATTCTAGCAGATGGAAGCTTAAAGCAGGCTGAAAGTAAAGCAGAATGCACCTTAAGGCGCATTCTGCTTTACTTTCAACCTGTTTTAAGTGGTGACCTATCTTCAATACTAGAAATAGGCTATCAGGTAAAGGGTTAAACCATTATTGCTTTTTGTCATCTGAAGTAGACAAAAGCAAACAGAGTAAACCATGACGAGACACAGCATCATGGTCTGCAATATTTGCTTTTTCGTATGAAATAACTCGATGTATGGCCAAAACACTGCAACATCTGTAGAAAACCCTTGTACAGTACTTCCTCTTAACAACATCACTCATTTGGAGACAAATAGTGTGTGTTGTTCGGGGAGTTATTGTAGGGAGGGAAAATTAAAACAAGAGTGCAAACAGTAACGCGGTGTCTGATTTGATTCAAACTATTTGTCACCCGTCATTATATTTCTTCAACTTGGCCACAACTAGTATATGACTATGAGAATAACGATAGCCGACAATGTTAAGCAAAGAAGCAGACGATATTGCAGCAATGTTAAAGATACGCATAGTTGTCTTGTTTGGGGAACGGCAACAAGCATTGTTGTAGAGGGGTCGTTATTGGAAGGGACCACTGTATAGATATATATTGAATCTATAATAAAATATTCGAGTAGATATGCAGGGAGAGTTCATTGCAATGTCAAGACAAATACATTTACAGCGCTTTCTCTCTCTAACGGCCCTCCCAACCACGACACCCTCCGTACAAAGACACTCGCCGTAAATCCCTCAACGGAATAATTAATTCTAAATCTTTTACTGCTGCAATATCGTCTTCTTCTTAAGATTGTCGTCTGCTGTTTTCTCTCACAGTTGCATATAAGTGGAAATTTTGATAGAATACATATATTGACCAGTGACAAACAGCTTGATTCAGATCAGACGCCGCGTTACGCGGCGTCTGATCTGGATTCAAGCTCTTTGCAAATGTAAGCCAACTCTTAATTGTCCCTCTCAATAACGACTCGCCCCGAACAACACACACAATATGTGTCTACCATTGGATGCCGTTGTAGAGAGGGAAAACTGTACCGGTAAAAAATGCCCGTTTATCCTTGCCATTATGTTGTACTGAAGCATCCATGTAAACTTGACCTAGATATAATGTAGTATTAAACTGTGTTAAATTATTGATCTTCAAATTGAAATTACGTAAATAACTAAGGGCATATGACATCTTATTAAAAAGCAATTAGCAATCAGCAATTGCAAACAACAAGAGGCATCTCACAACCTGAACTCATTCAATTGTTTTGTAACACACCCCTTACGTTATCGTGTTATCCATGGCAACGTTTTTTATCATATGCTTTTATCCTTTTGAAAATTTTGATCCACAACAGACACCGCTTAACACGTTGGTGCATGGCGTCCAATGAATGCATCATGCGGCGTCTGATCTGAGTTTGCATGGTTTGTTAACAGTATTTTATATCAAATATTATAAAGAAAATGAAAAATTCGATCAGACACCTTGTACGTGAAAAATGGATTCATCCAATATATACTCATGGAAGAATTTATTTATTCCTTTTAATGTTGTGTGTTTGATAACGTCGGTTTCTGTCATCTATGAGCTAATTGGACGCCCCTGAGAAAGGGGAACGAATGCAGAAAACCCGGGCGCGATGTCCTACTCTCCTGGTCGACAAATTTCACTGAAAAACACTGATACATCGGACCTCGGTTAATAGAGTCTCATCCAAAGGACATGGCACGACGGGGCATCGAACTCACGACCCCTGGTACCGAAGTCGAGAGTGCTACCACTGAAACACGTTCGGCATTTATTCTTTTCAAAAACAAGCGTATGAACTAAGACAATTACATGTACTTCAATTGCAAAGGTTTTGGAACCAGATCAGATGTAAGATAACTTCTTATGTATTACTTTTATGTATGAAGTTATATATACATGTACAGTGGAGAAAACGTTATTCTTTCCCATTAAACGCGTTTAGCCTAAACCTATTATTTTCACTGCAAACAGTTTAGAGCCAGATCAGACGCCGGGTAGCCCGGCGTCTGATCAGGCTCTAAACTGTTTGCCACCAAGATAAAGATGAATTATCAGAATTGTCAAAAAGTTGTATTTTTATACGTTTTAGTGTTTTGCGTTTGCGTACGTTTGCGTTTAAACGGGAAAGAATAACAGATTCTTCACTGTATATATAAGTGGCATGTCAAATAATACAGCTCGCCTTTAGCTGTATACTTTGTCAGACTTCGAATGTAACTCACGTGTTGTATGTATTCGGCGTAAGATGTATACGGCCTATCAGAGCTAAAAAGTCTTATTAGCTATATTTCAAATTATTAATTACAACAAAATCTTATCAAAGTTCTTTGCTGTAAGGTCAACAGATGTTGGCCTTCTGGCAAGCAGAGTAACCACAACTACAGTCAATATTGTACTCATCAACGACCTAAATAGAGAACTTATTGGTAATATTGAATACAGGTGGCTGCTTAATGCAGGATACAAACAGTGCAGAAAGCTTCTTTAGGAGCTTTCTGTACTGTTTTTATCCTGTATTAAGCTGTCACATATTTTCAGGGATAACTACGTGACTTCATAAGTGGTCGCTTAATACAAGAGTGTCTGTATCCAAATTCCACCCGCTACTAATTAAAACACTCAACTGTGAAGAGAGTTTTTCACTTTCTTCTGAGGCTTTCGAGGTACCAGAACAGAGGATAAACATGCCGCTGAGAGCGCAGATAGTTTGTTCTATCATATTAGCTGTTCTATGTAAGTATATTGGATAACACATACGTTTTTGTTCTCTTATATTTAACATTGAAATATAAATAATTATTTCTATTGCAATACATTAAAATTAACTCGAACTTTCTCATAAAAAGGACACTGTTAATGGTATATAACTCATTCACTTGGGTCTATCATATGTTGTGAAGACGTATTCAGCAAAATAGTAATTTAGTATATGAAATACATACTTAAGTGGTACATAAAATAAACTTATTAAGTTTTATATACAGTGTGTTATTTTTAGCCTTTTACATTTATTATATATGTAATTTCAAAGCTTACAAAAAGATGTTTTTTTAATTTTCCATTTTCTGCTTTTTACAAATTTATATGTTAATTCCCATTTATAATTAACACAATATTATTTACATAAATATTATTCTTATATATCTGCTCAGAAAACATTATCTCATATATATTGATATATATTGCACATAGAATATATATAAGACAATACATTTCGATAAATATTAATAATGATATAATAATATATCACCTTATATATATCAAATATATATTTAATTGTTTCGCCATATTGTTACATATAAGGGGGTCCGTTTTTAAGCTTCCGAACAAACACACTAAAACTCGTTGTAAATAATTTATATCAATTGACAATCGTAGATGGGCAGAATTGAAGACTTGATCAAAATATTGAAGAATATCAGAGAGCTCACATATTTATTGACTCACTGTCAATGAAATCGATGTGCGTTTTTGCCCCATCGGTCGTATTGATCAATATGTCATTCTGGTTATATTAAATTATATTGACAAAATAATAATTTTTTTATTGACAATGATGGTCGAAGCAGAAATGAACAAAATATTGATCAATTGATAGTGCAATTAACTCTTTCCTCCCTAAAACTTTAAATGGAAAATTCCAGTTTCCATTTTAGTCTAGCCCATTTCTGATATTTAAGGGTTGTTTTTGTCAATGTTTGGCATTATGACAAACAGTGAGGACCCTGATCAGAGGGCTCCTTAGGAGCCCTCTGATCTGGGTCTTCACTGTTTGCATAGGACAAGTGTACTATTCACATGTACACTGTTTGAGAAGCACGCATATATGCGGGACTAGGGTTCAAAGGGTTAAGGCAAAACATTATATTGTCAATACTATTGAAACAATATTGACAATTATATTTATTGTGGGTGGGCCGCTTAACCCTTGAAGCCTTATCCAGCATATAGACGTCCTTTTCAAACAGTGTACATGGGAATATAACTCTTGTCCTATGCAAACAGTGAAGACCCAGATCAGAGGGCTCTGAAAGGAGCCCTCTGATCAGGGTCTTGACTGTTTGTCATAATGCCAAACATTGAAAAAAACAACCCTTAAAAGTCAGAAATGGACTAGACAAAAATTGAAACTGAAATTGTCCATTTAAAGTTTCAGGGAGTAAAGAGTTAAAGAGTTCTTGCATCCTGCATTACAGTGGAGAAAACGTTATTCTTTCCCAATAAACGCGTTTACGCTAAAACTATTAGATCTATTTTCACTGCAAAAAGTTTGGAGCCAAACTGTTTGCCACCAAGATAAAGATGAATTATAAGAATTATCAAAAAGTTGTACTTTTCTACGTTTTAGTGTTTTGCGTTTGCGTACGTTTGCGTTTAAACGGGAAAGAATAACAGATTCTCCACTATAACCTTCTGTACACAGGGCGAAATGATTAGACTGTTGCAAACAGTTTGATCAAGATGATAACTCGGCGTCTCATCTAGATAATAACTGTTTGACACTCTTCTGAAGGGAAATGCATCTAAATATATATTTAGCATTGTTGCCGACGATGAATTTTGCAATACATTGTAAAATTAAATAATAAGTAGTCAAAACTGGACAATACTTATTTGGAAATTGGAGTTATCCCTTGGAAGTTTCAGAAATGAATGAGTCAACACTTTTGGTGCAAAATGTTTCGTTTTTTTTATCCCAATTGCAAAGATAATATCGTATGCGAATTGTATGCAAAATTTAAAAAAATGTTGCACTTCTGACCGAAGAAGTACTGAAACGAGTGTCAAACGGTATATGGAAAGTGGAATTACTTAATTTGCTATATAATGCTAAAACGATAAAAAAAAATGTACAAGATTTAATTTGGAACTGAAATTGTCCGCTTGAAATTTCATGGATGAAGTGAATGGGCTACTGTCTAAAACAATTGAGTTGCATGTTTTTATCGACAACAAACAAGCATTAAATTTTGATTGATAACTTTTATTTTATACCATTCCTCACACATAGTGTTAACCCTTTCCTTCTCAAATTATTCGGGAGATTTTTACCCATTTATTGATTGTCGGCTGCTTCAGTATTGTTGTCCGCAAGACACGTTTGAAGATTAGATTTAAGGTTGTATGACTTAATAAATATCGATAAAAGTGTCAAACAGTTTGGGTCCGGATCAGACGCCGCGTTACGCGGCGTCTGATCAGGACCCAAACTGTTTGCAAACGCGCTTTAAGGTATCATTGAGAGTGCAAGGGTAAAAGACTATCACGGCAGTTTTTTCGCATTTATCATAACATTTAGATTTTTATGAAATGTTGCATATTGCTAGTATTTACCCTGTTATGTAGAAAAATGAAATAAAATAAAGGGTCCCCGAACTGGATATTTTATAACTTGTTTTTGGGTATACCCCTAATTATCCGAAGACACGTGCTTTTGATCTTAAAATCTCAGAATAACCCTCTTCAGCTTCGTAATTTACCTTATTTGTTGGGTTATACATATTTTTTTCATAAAATGGAAAAAATAGGAACAAGTAGCATCAAAGAACATAAAAAGAACACAATATCCGCCAATAAACGGAACACATCAAATAGTTATTCCTCAAAGTTGTTTCTTCTACCCTTCTAACATTCAGATTTTGACAATATTTTTCACAAATATTGATGAAATATTATTTTACTTAAATCACACATAAAAAGTATAGGTACCGGAAATAGTTTTTTCTAAAACATACAGATGTCTGCATAAAGAGTAACACATGTAAATCCATTTACATATATTCTATGCTATACAAATGCTATATGATAACCACTTTTAAATGTTAAAATGGATCCAAATCCATACTGTTTAATCGTCAACAATTCATCACTATTCAAGTACTATTAGTATATTACTAATCTTGGTTGTCAAATGCAGGTTTGACCGCATAATTCAGCTTATTGAGATAAACACAAGTTTAAATATAAACATTTACCATAGAGTGATGGTAAAAGGTAGGCAACTCATGCGAAACAATTGCATGAGTTTCCACCCTTTGACAAGAAGAATAAAAAAAGTCACAATTGTACGAAAGCCCGGTGGTGACATTCTAATTTCCTACTTCATAGTTCCGAGTTCCGAGTTCCAACTTCCAAGTTCCAAGTTCCACGTTTTGATTTCCAAGTTCCAAGTTCCGACTTCCAAGTTCTAAGTTCCGACTTCTAAGTTCCACGTTTCTACTTCTTAACTGTTAGTTAATGTTTGGGAGTTATATACGTTCTCGTGACGTCATATTTCTGCGCCCTTTACTTTACACGTTCATGTGTACATGTATGTAAATTTTAGACAGGAGTCATGGTGGATGTGCGCTAGTGTGTTAATTGTTTGATTTAAAAAAGGCATCTGAGTCTACACTGTCCGAATTATTTTTATGACGATATCTTTAAAAATAAAAAGAAGATAACTTATGTTTATATTATTGTCCGTCTTCTCCCTTCGTATCAATTAACTATTTTTCAAGTCTATATTTATTTGTGTAAATATAGCTCATTGTGTTTTCAAAGATACAGTCTGATTTATGTTAAACATCCATTCGGTGAATAAGCATAGATATATAAAGATATGACTGCTAAATGCAAACCAAGGTAAAGCAGAAATATCCTTTAAATATAGTAGGATTCTGGTTTGAACTTTGTTCTGCATTAAACTTCCTTCAGTATTTGTTTATTATTCACAAGACTAACTATCGGTATCCATTACGTCATAGTGTATACATATGCTGAGAATGAAACTCGGAAGTTGGAAGTTGAAAGTCGGAAGATTGAACTTGGAACATGGAAGTCAGAAATTGGAATTTGGAACATGGAACTTGGAACATGGAAGTCGGAACTCAAAACATGGAAGTGAACTTGGAACTTGGAAGTCGGAACTAAGAAGTAGGAACTTGGAACTCGGACGTAAACAATATAAAATAACCATATAGCAAAATATCTTGGAAGTAAGAAGTAAGAACTTGGAAGACGGAAGTATGAATAGGGAATTTAGAATGTCACCACCGGGCTTTCGTACAATTGTCCTTAACAGGAATGTTCGGATGTGTTATATTTTTATTTTATTTTTATTTTATTTATTTATTTGAGGGGGGTTAGCCCAATCGTTTCTTAAAAAGTTCTTATCGAGCACAGGTTTGAATATCCATTATTCGATATATTTTTAGGCTCTTCGAGGGCTGAGCTTAGGTCTGGCCTGGATAAGATATTCTTGGGGCGGGAGATCGACCCTTACAGTCGTCCATGGTTAGGTTGGCTCCGTATTGGTTCCCAGCGAGTCAAATGTGGCTGTGCTCTTATCTCACCTATACAAGTCCTTACTGCAGCTAGCTGTGTCCAACAACCCATCCTGGCCATCACACTTGGCGACCACAACCGTAGTAATACAGAAGGGCCCGAACAAGTGTTTACCGTCAAGACAATAACACAGCATCCAGATTTCGCTCTCGACCACAAAACCTTCCAAAGTGATCTGGCCATAATTGAGCTGGACCGCGAAGCTGATTTATCTGGACCAGAGGTTGCAACCATCTCTTTACTGCCTTCAGATCAACTAACAGACAGAATTTACATGAAACACACCAGGGTTGCAGGTTGGGGCCATGAAGTTCTCACGAGTGGAGGTAACATTGCCGACCAATCAATTGTTCCGTTGGAGTACACTGCAGATATGGCTAACACAACAGTATGCAGTGCACTAGGGGTGGCAAGTGATTCGATCTGTTTCGAGCCATTCCGAGACCCAGACCAGGTTACTTGTGAAGGAGATGTTGGCGGTCCCTTGGTTATTAAACGGAAGAGGGTGTGGCATCTGGGCGCGGTTATCTCTGGGTTTGGAAACCTCGACGGTTGTTCTCTTGGGAAGAAAGCAGCGGTCAAAATCACAGAGTACATCACATGGTTTAATTCTGTGTTGAAGATCGGAAAACCATCCAGTGTATCTGGTTAACAAGTTATATACAATAAAACCCCTGAAAACGGAATCCTTCCAAACCCAAAGAAACAGGTTAGGTAGAGAGAGTGCTCCGGTTTATAGAGGTTTAGCTGCTAGTCGAAAGACGACGAATTAACAGTCGTTGAACTCATTCACTGCTTAAGTTTTAATGATTAATTCCTTTTTCCATTTAGGTTAAGTAAGTTTAGGCTATTTTTTTCTTCGATATATTGCAAATTGACAGATCGGACCCTGATCAGAGGAGCCCTCTGGTCTGAGTCTAGACTGTTTGCACAGAACAAGTGTTCTCTTCATAGGTACGCTGTTCGTAAAGTCACCAGGGCTCAATGACTTCATGCAGGTAGAAGCTTAATGCAGGACAAATTTAATACGGAAAACTCTTCAAGCATATTAACCATTTGAACCCTAGTCCCGCATATAGGCGTCCTTTTCAAACAGTGTACATGTGAGTAGTACTTTGTCATAATGCCAATTATTGACAAAAGCAACCCTTAAAAGTCAGAAATGGACTAGACTAAAATGGAAACTGGAATTGTCCATTTAAAGTTTCAGGGAGGAAAGAGTTTATGTGATAATGTTGTTCTGCACATTATTCTTTAGTGACGCATATATGCATCATTTACATATTGTTTCCATTCACTATATTACAACCGTCCTATGCAAACAGTGCAGATTCTGACCAGCGTGCTCCTATAGGAACCCTCTGATCAGGGCATGTTCTGTTCGTAAGTTTTCAATACATGTGTATATTGTTATAAACAACCCTAAGTAGTCAAAGATGAACTAGACTTAATAGAAATCCGGAATTGTCCATTTGAAGTTTTAGACATCACTGAGGCAAACACATATATTTAGAAGCATGTTACATAATTGAGCCGTGTCGTGAGAAATCCTGTCGTATTGCAGTGCAAATAGTGAATATCATCGTCTTGGTCTACACTGTTTTACACCCATATGCATCTAAACCAGTGTACAGTGAAACCCCTCTAAACCGGAACCTCTAAATACCGGAATTCTCTCTAAACCGGACGAAAACTTTGGTCCCGTTTCCAATCCTTCTTTATTTAAATCAATTAAACCATAAATATTCCTTTTTACGCCTTGATTTATTCCTACACTGAAGAAAATACATTCATGAATATGTCTATATTCTAGCAGATGATAGCTTAAAGCAGGTTGAAAGTAAAGCAGAATGCGCCATAAGGCGCATTCTGCTTTACTTTCAACCTGCTTTAAGTGATCAACTATCTTCCATATTATAAACAAGATATGGGTTAAAACCCCTCTAAACCGGAAACCCCTATAAACCGGACATTTATTTTGTCCCCATGCATGTCCGGTTTAGAGGGGTTTCACTGTATTTAGCAGTTTCATATACGATATTTGGCAGTGTAGACCAAACTCAGATAGAGTCTTAGATGACAATGGTGCTTTGTCTGTACAATGTTGCAATGCAATAAGGAAGGTTGTGACATGACACGGCTCATATTCTTTGTATGATTTGTAAACTAGTATAACAAATAATTCTGTAAAAGAAAATTTGTTTGGTTTTTTTAGAGTCCATCGGTATTCGGGTATCCACAGCAGGAAAACATCGCTTTTTATTAAAAAAAAAAAAGAATACTAAGTATACCCTAAATGTCAACGGTTTCGTTTGGTTTATTTATGCCCAACATATACCAGGCTCTGAGGTTATAAAGCGTTTTAATTGAGTCTGAGTGAGTTCTCAAGCATTTGATTGGTCAGATTTGAGCCTAGGCTCAAATCTGACCAATCAAATGCTTGGGAACGAGTTTAGACTCAAGACAAAAGCTTTATAACCTCGGAGCCTGATCTAACATTGACAAATAGCGAATTACATGGTGTACAGTGGAGAAGACGTTATTCTTTCCCAATAAACGCGTTTACGCTAAAACTATTATTTGCAGTGGAAACAGTTTGGATCCAGATCAGACGCCGGGTAACCTGGCGTCTGATCAGGCTCTAAACTGTTTGCAACCTAGAGTAAAATGAATAGGCTGAATTGTCATTTTCTATATTTTACCGCAATGCGTTTAAACGGGAAAGAATAACGTCTTCTACATTGTACATGTATACATGAGTGGGGGTATAAATGAAGCTGTACTTGTAGTGGTGATGTTAACCCTTAGCCCGCCAAATAAATTGCCGTCTGCTATATTTCTCGTCTGCTTCAAGTTTCAAAGTGCTTCAAAGTTGCTCAAAATTGCTGAAAATGTTGTCCGAGTGTCAAACAGAGTTACTCGGCGTCTCATCCGGATCCAAGCTGTTTGCATATGGAGCTATAGTCGTGAGTGGCAGGCTAAGGGTTAATCGTTCCCGTTTTGAACAACGCAAAAGAAAGGCAAACGCATTGTAATAAAATGTAGAAAATGCAATTTGTTGACAATTTTGAATAACTATTTTAATCTGAGTGGCAAACAGTTTGGAGCCTGAACGGACGCCGTGTTATCCGGCTTCTAATATGGCTCGAAACTACAGATACAAAAGAAAAGAGTTATTGTTTCCCAATATGCGCGTTAATGCTAAAACTATTATACCTATTAGAAACAGTCTGGAGCCAGATCAGACGCCGGATGACCCGGCATCTTATCAGGTTCTCAACTGTTTATCACTTAGATTAAAATAAATTACATGTTGTAGAAAATGAAATAAATTGTACAGTGGAGAAAACGTTATTCTTTCCCAATAAACGCGTTTACGCTAAAACTATTATTTGCAGTGCAAACAGTTTAGAGCCAGATCAGACGCCGGGTAACCCGGCGTCTGATCAGGCTCCAAACTGTTTGCCACCAAGATAAACATTAATTATCAGAATTGTCAAAAAGTTGTATTTTTCTACGTTTTAGTGTTTTGCGTTTGCGTACGTTTGCGTTTAAACGGGAAAGAATAACACATTCTCCACTGTACATGTTACTGAATTGCGCGTGCGTATCTTTTGCGTTTAAAACGGGAAAGACTAACGTCTTATCCACTGTGTAACAAGTATTTATAGTTTGTTGGAATGTGCATCATGCATCCGTTGACAATTTAAGAATTGTCTATAAAAGTGCACAAGATGTGTAACATCCCAACAGTTGTAATGGATTTTTCTTTCCAAAATAAAGGAATTAAAGCACCCCTTGGTTTTCGTTTAAAACAGCAAACTGCACTAAAACCCTGTTACATTGGAAAATGCGTTATTCATCCCCTCGCTGCCTTACCCCGGGTACAGTGGAGAATCTGTTATTCTTTCCCGTTTAAACGCAAACGTACGCAAACGCAAAACACTAAAACGTAGAAAAGTACAACTTTTTGACAATTCTGATAATTCATCTTTATCTTGGTGGCAAACAGTTTGGAGCCTGATCAGACGCCGGGTTACCAGGCGTCTGATCTGGTTCCAAACTGTTTGCAGTGAAAATAATAGTTTTAGCGTAAACGCGTTTATTGGGAAAGATTAACGTTTTCTCCACTGTAGTTTTAACCAACGTTCTGATGGTGTCTGATCATGATCCAAGCTGTTTGACACTCATTTCAATATTTCTAAAGTCAAAACACCTAAAATTTAAATTTGAAAAATAAAAGCAGACGACGATAGTTTACATTTGATGACGTCATGGCAGTGAAGGGGCTGAGGGGTTTGTGCTAAAACAATTTCATCCATTGCAAACAGTTTGGAGCCTGGTAGAGTTAGTTATTTGTTGTCTGGTCAGGTCAAAAACTGTTATCTAATCTGACTTAAACGATGCGTCAAGAATTAATATACAACCTCTCTTTTTTCTACATTTTATTACCATGCGCTTGCGGTAACCCTTATTGTGCATGCGCGACTTGTCAAGCCTTTTCAAACAGTTTGGATCCAGCAGCGACCATGTATACCAATAGTTAATATAAATCATTGGATCCAGCTTAGACGCGGCGTAACGCGGTGTCTCATCTGGATTGAAACTGTTTGGCATTCACATTAAGTTTTCTTCATTTAAAATAGCTTTCAAGTTGATTTTGAGTTTTTCGCAAACTATACATTTCAAACAGACGACAGTTCAGTCCGATTGGGGTTTAGTTTTGTTTAAGTGATAAAAAATATATTTTCTTAATCGTATACTATAGTCGCTCGATAAATCGAACTTGCTTAATACGAATTTGCCCGTATTTCTTTTTCAGTAAAACCTCTCTATTTAAGATCACTAAATTGTGTAAATTATTCAGTGTTTAAGACAGGTAACTGCTGAAAGCAAAGTTCTGTAAAACAGAAAGCTATTGTTTGCGTGAAGCGCTTTTGAACGCAAAATGCCTATGTGAAAAGAGCGATAAATGAATCTGGTATAATAATAATAATAAATGGACTAGACTTCATTAAACGCATTAAAGACATTACTTGACTTAGCCTGGGTGGTAACACCTAGTCCGAAACAAGTTAGTATTAAATCATTCATAGCATGCTTTTAGTGTACAGATGTCTAGGCAAATAATCAGTCAGGCGTTTCATGTGAGGCCCGTACCTTAAATTTGATAGTTTGGTCAGTAAAATCCATTGAAAAACCCCTTGAGTGTGAGTATGTCAGGGCCTCTATAGAAAACTTGAGATTGCTGACATTGGCTGAGCAAACTTTTCTCATGCTTTACAGTTACGTTCACGCCGAGTGAGAACAAATGGGGGGTATCAATGAATGGACTGGGGTGATGTCTTTAAGACGCCTCTACTCTACCATATAGCCACACAAAGAACTAATCATTGATGATATTGATACAGCATAAACCAATATGAAAGCTCCTATAGTTGAGTTCTCTGCTGTTTCTTCCTTAGGACTATTGCGTTAAGCATTCATATTACGATCTTTGCAATGGCTACTTACAGTGGAGAATCTGTTATTCTTTCCCGTTTAAACGCAAACGTACGCAAACGCAAAACACTAAAACGTAGAAAAGTACAACTTTTTGACAATTCTGATAATTCATCGTTATCTTGGTGGCAAACAGTTTGGAGCCTGATCAGACGCCGGGTTACCCGGCGTCTGATCTGGCTCCAATCTGTTTGCAGTGAAAATACTAGTTTTAGCGTAAACGCGTTTATTGGGAAAGAATAACGTTTTCTCCACTGTATATAGTTGAGATTGATGTTAAAAGAAATATAATTTTAAAAAAAAATGGACACCTGTTACTGTTAGTGTTAAAGGATAGCATGTATGCAATAACAATTTTATTGACGATAACATGTTACAATGTGAAACAGTTTGGATCCTGATCGGACACAAATTTACATGGTACAGTATAACCTCTGTTATCCGACACCCCTTGGTTCCACGTTTATAAGTCGGTTAAGAGAGGTTGTCGGTTAACAGAATTATGCCTAAGTTCACAAGTTTACACACCCAAAGATTCAGTCAATTTTTAGCTGCGAGGGGAATTTGTTGATGCCAATTAACATATTAAATATATATGACCACAGTATACATCCTGATCAGATCATTCTAGATTAAAATAGGAGTCCCCTGGTGCGGATCTACACTGTTTTTCCAATTATTCTTTTAAACTACAGTAGGCATAACACGTGAATAGTGTACAATCGGATGTAAACACGCATTTGTTACATATCAATGGCTCGACGAAAACATCGGCACATTCGTATTTACATTTTATGTACAAGTACAGTCCATTCTCGTTTTGTCGAACTCGCGGGAAATTAACAAAAACTTCAAACCGCGTGAATGTATTTTATTTTCTCTCAATATAACTTTATCATAAATTTTTGCGCCTGCGATATGCAGCGAATAGTGATATAGACTTGACTTATGCGGAGGGCGCATTAGACATAAATTCGTACTTCTCATCTTGGCGGTAGTGGCCCAATGGTTAACACCTTGGACTACGGTACCAGGGTCGTGAGTTCGATCCCCCGCCGGACCAGCGGTCTGACTAGGGGACTTTTCTAAATCCCCGATGATGTACAGGAATGTTCTTGAGCAAGACATATACCGCGAATTGCTCCTCTCCACCCAGGGGTTAAAATGGGTACCTGTGAAGGGTCTGAGTCGGTACTGCGGCTGCATTTGACTGCGCCATATGTTAGCAGTGCTCATAGGCAAGATGGCTCGATGATCAGGGGAGTACAGTCGGCTGAGCGGTCATTCGGACTGAAAGTAGACTTTAACTTGGTATATTATTTTTATATTACAGTGAGGACGACTGTCAGTCATTGTTAGAAAGGATGGGATGAGTTGGGTTTTCGGCACTGCGAAACTGAACGGGCTGCTTTCATTTGTTGGCTTAAGTTATCTTATTAACCCTCACATCATTCACTCACTCTTAAAAACACACACTTTGTTTTACACGGCCATCCGAGCATTATGTGTCATTATCACATGCGCGTGTATAGTCGCCTTCAATGATCAGAGGTCAGCAAACCGTCGGATGACGAGGTGTGTAAACACCTCGAATTTGCCTTTATTGGTCCGTCCACAGGTTTTCGGCGCGTAAGCTATGAACCCCCCCCCCCCCCCATAAATCTTTCAAAATGAGTCAAAATACATCCATATGTTCAACAAACATCCTTAACAAATGTTTCAAGAAGTTTCAAGAAGTTTCAAGAAGTTTAAAAAAAAATTAAAAAAAATCGTATCATGTATGTATACAATTAAAAGGTGGATGTGTTTTCAGAGCCATCAACTTCCCAATCTTGTCATTTTGTCATTTTTGGGCCGATTTTGACAAATGATGGCTTATTATTTACATTTAACAGTTCTGCTCAAAGAAAGTTAGCTCACAGTCCAAGCAAGACACGAGCACAAGTGAAGAAAAAAAAAGTTCGATAGGCACCTTATATCGGAATCCTTCGTTCACCTTTAATTTTGGACTTTTTCGTCATTCAGCGATTAACAAGTGCATTTGCGACCATGCATTACATCATGGTACGGGTAATTAATAGAAAATGAAATATATAATAAATACCTTTTGAATTATCGGTAAATGAGCATTTCTGTTACGAAATAAATTTCTAGATAACTTTCGTTTTCAAGTTCGTATATGATATCATTGGTCGTATTCGAATCATCGAGTTTCTTGTCAACGAAAACTGGGCGGAGCAAATGCGCGAAGATTTACTGATGACAACAATGTTGACCCGACTCGAATCGAAATTGTGGTCAAAGATTTGATGGTTTGACAACATTTTGTAAACGGAAAACATCAAGTGATGATTCGAATAGAACTTGTTGACAACTATTCCAACTAACGCGATAGTTGTCCTGATTCGAATACGACCAATATATTTTGCGTCATTTCCTGCTTTGAAGCTGGTTCTCGGTTTCGCTAGAATGATAATAGTTTGACTGGGCAACCAGTTTTTTGTTTGGGAAAATTTTGCGTGACAGATGGTTTCCGAGTAAGGGGTCTCCCCACCCTTCGAGTCCCCATGCGCGTGTTCGCCGATTGCTTTGAATTTTTTACCAATTATCGTCAAAGAAAACTGTTTGCTGTAAACAATGAGCCATCATCTGTCCAGATCGTCCAAGATTTGACAAAATGACAGGGTTGGGAACTTGAGGGTTGCTTCTGCAAGGCGCTTTTTCATGGCAGCCTTTACTATTTTACTTATAAATTAGCAAAAAAAATTATTTTTTTTAAATTTCACGAAACTTCAGGAAATGTTCTTTTATGATGATTATTGAATGTATGGATAGATTTTAGGGTATTTTATCCACGTTTGGTGGTGGTGGAGGGGGGTATAGCAGCTAGGGGTAGTGTCATAGCCAACGGGCCGAATGCCTATGGGTCCGTCAAGGTGTGTCGGATAACTGTTAACAGAGGATCCGATCAAGAGAGAGTTTGTTTACATAAAACAAATAGGGAAACTGCCGGGACCAAACAGCAGGGTCGGATAACAGAGGTTTCCGGACAAGAGAGGTGTCGGTCGACAGAGGTTATACTGTATCTGACCAGTACCTAAACGTGTCCGTCCGTGTGTAATTTAGCCCAACCAATCAAATTCAAGGTCAATTCCTGTCAATGCTCTAGTGCTGCATTCCATTCGTTTGTAACTTATAGTCTGTTTCAATGCAATTTAATCCGTAAATGTCAGCTGTCTGGACTAAGGTCGGGTTCCATGAAAAAGGCTCGATCTTAGAGCCATGCAGTTTTATGATCCAAACGTTTCATGTATTGAAAAAATAATATTTGACTTGTTTCGAGTTTCTAAAATTAATCTTCATATATGATATAGATCTATCTAGATTTCTAAAAACATTAACAAAAACAGTCTGGAACAGGCTCGACCCTGGTTCCAAGTAAGTATAGAAATAGGAATTACAGTTTCTCAACAGTATATCTCTACTCTATAACATAGGCCTATCTCAAAGATGATTTTTTAAAGGCAAAGCCATATTTATATTTAGATTTAACTATAAAATTTTAAAAAGGCGACAATGTCGCTGTATGATAGCATAATACTATACATTAATACGCATTACACTGAACAGATATCGGTAGTCGGGAGGTGGGAACCTCCTTTGGTTCGCACCTTACGAATACCGATGTCTGGAAGAGTCTATTACCGGGCACAGCCCCCTTCCCCCCCCCCCCCCCCCATCACCTTATTAGATATTAGTTAAAATTAGTTAAATATAAAAACCACGTGACAGTAATTACTCATATTCTTTTGTTGTACCTCATATATTCTATGTTATGTAGAATTCGAGAAAATAAAGTTCTGTTCTGTTCTGTTCTTCTGTTCTGAGAACAATAAAGAATAGTGTGTTGAAGAAGTGTTGAAGAAGACAACAAAAATGGTTCCAGTGTTAGGCTGTTAAAATATTATATAAATCATTTCAAATACATTAACACCTCTCTTTATGACCACTAAACAGAAATCTTATTGATTGTATTAAATAGAGGATAATCAATTTCTTTGGATTGATATGAAAAATATAACACGAGAATGGGTTGTTATCTGGTTAAAAAACGAGTCCGCAGGACGAGTTTTTTTTTAACCAGATAACAACCCATTCGAGTGATATATTTTTCATATCAATCCAAAGAAATTGATTATTCTATTTATTATATACATTTTAATGACGTTTTTACAGAAAAAAACACAAACAATTGATTACCGCGACGTCACTAAACTAATTATGACGTGACGTCACAAAAAGTGATATCATCACTACATGTAGTGATGATATCAACAGTGACGATATCAAATTTATCTAACTGAGAAATCTCTATAAATCATCGATAGGTATTAATAAACTAAATAAACGACATGTGATAGTTTTAACCAACGTAACAGTAAAACAGAAAGCTCCCAAAGGAGTTTTTTTGTTTTACTGTCACCTTGCTTAAAGTATTCATCTGTCGTTATCACCTAATAATTTAAAAGAGTTTTACTGTATACCTGAAAAGGTATTTTAGTTTACATAACAGTTGTGCTCCGAGCAAGATTGTTAATTTTGATAATGATGTTTTGTCAATGCCAGCTACTCGCGCTCAATAAAATGAATGCTTGGTGTCAGTACTTAAGCACTCGGTCAATTTAAATTGACTGCTATGCCAAAGGGATACTAATACAGTGGAGAATATGTTATTCTTTCCCGTTTAACCGCAAACGTACGCAAACGCAAAACACTAAAACGTAGAAAAGTACAACTTTTTGACAATTCTGATAATTCATCTTTATCTTGGTGGCAAACAGTTTGGAGCCTGATCAGACGCCGGGTTACCCGGCGTCTGATCTGGCTCCAAATTGTTTGCACTGCAAATAATAGTTTTAGCGTAAACGCGTTTATTGGGAAAGAATAACGTTTTCTCCACTGTAGTTTTAACCAACGTAACAGTAAAACAGAAAGCTCCCAAAGGAGCTTTCTGTTTTACTGTCACCTTGCTTAAAGTATTCATCTGTCGTTATCACCTGATAATTTAAAAGAGTTTTACTGTACACCTGAAAAGGTATTTTAGTTTTCATAACAGTTGTGCTCCGAGCAAGATTGTAAATTTTGATAATGATTTTTTTGTCAATGCCTGCTATTTGCGCTCAATAAAATGAATGCTTGGTGTCAGTACTTAAGCACTTGGTCAATTTTAATTGACTGCTACAGTAGAGAATCTGTTATTCTTTCCCAATAAACGCGTTTACGCTAAAACTATTATTTGCAGTGCAAACAGTTCGGAGCCAGATCAGACGCCGGGTAACCCGGCGTCTGATCAGGCTCCAAACTGTTTGCCACCAAGATAAACAAGAATTATCAGAATTGTCCAAAAGTTGTTCTTTTCTACGTTTTATTGCTTTGCGTTTGCGTACGTTTGCGTTTAAACGGGATAGAATAACAGATTCTCCACTGTATGCCAAAGGGACAATAATAGGAGTACACCGTTAGAACGCCGTCTTCGTTAACCCTTTCACTCTCAATGACGTCATAAAGCGCATTCAAACAGTTTTGATCCTGATCAGATGCCGCTTAACGCTGCATCTGATCATGACCCGAGTTATTTGACACTCTTTACTATAATACTTAAGTCATACTACCTTGAATCTAACTTTGAAATGAATTTGCAGACAACATCATTGAGGCAGACGACAATATAGTGGCGAAGGGGTGAAACACCTCATGGTTATTTTTGGCGCCAGAAGGGAAAATAAGTTCATGCTGAGTACGCCGACCACAGAAAACGTGTTTCATACAAGGAATTTCTTTAAATCTTTGTCATATTTTGCCTTATTCTATAATATGATAGGTTTATTGAAAAGCTTAATACAAACCACAGAGCCACGGTGTCAATATGCATTTCAGAAAGTCACGATTGAGTGTAAATAAGGTTTTCATTCTAACCCTTTACCTAATAATATGTATCTAGTTTTGAAGACGGCTAATCAATTAAAGCAGATTAACAAGCAAAACTGAATGTTTAAAGCTACCGTTTACTAAAATACACATAGTATTTCTTATGGCTAATATTCATGATTGTTTAAAGTGGTACTCTTTTCTGCAGTCGGAGAATAGATTAAAAGTATATGGGTGGAGGGTTAAGAAACAACACCATACCTCTATTACGCGAGCTCGGTCTGGATCCAAACTGTTTGAAAAGTCGACTTACGTCAGCTACATGTATGACTGTCAATGAAAGATAAACACTTTCCCCTATGACCTCTTGTGAAAAACAACCAGAAATCACTGCCGAAGACGGGTTACTTATTAAAAAAAAGTCAGATACATATATATTTAGCTCCAGCGGGGGCATAATGCTTAACTATTACCTTGCTTTATCCCATTGCCCCTTTGCCTGTGTTAAGTTTTGAATATGCTATACCACTTAAAGTAAGTTGAAAGTTAAGCAGAATGCCTCTTGTCTTCAAAATATTTCAATTAGTGTATTCTTTAACACATTTAAGCCTAGTGTACTGGTATATATTAATGGGGACATTTGCCAACAGTGAAGACCCTGATGAGACATTGCGTATCGCGGCGTCTCATCAGTATGCAATGTTTCCTATTGCCTTTAACCCTTTCCCCCATAGAAGCGCCTTTTAGCACATTCAGTTTATTCTTGCCATGAAGAAAATAGTTCCAATTTATACATTCATAAATATTTATAATACAAAATATTTTCTATATTCTAGCAGATGATAGCTTAAAGCAGGCTGAAAGTAAAGCAGAATGCGCTTAAAGCGCATTCTGCTTTACTTTCATCCTGCTTTAAGTGGACACCTATATTCAATACTAGAGATATGCTATGTGGGAAAGGGTTAAAGTGTTCTGTTATATGGGAAAACATTGCAGTTTCCTTAGATCACCATTTCTGTCTATAAAGAAATCTTCCGGTAAGCATATGGGTAGAGTTCATTGCAAATTCCAGGTATAAATGGGTTAAGATTGGGTTTGTTTTCAGCGACACCCTTTGAATGAATATGGTACTCTTTGTGTATTGCAGAAGTAAATCAGAAAGACACTTTGCGCTTTCTCCTTTGCTTCTATTCAGTATCCAGCAACTGAAAATTTGATTTGATTTGTTTTGATTTTACGTCGCTTTCAACAGCATTTCAGTCATATTGCGACGTCCAGCTAATTATAGGTGGAGGAAGACCCCAGAAGTCCTTTATGCACTGTTTCAGGCACAAATCGGCAACTGGGTAGAACCACCGACCTTCCGCAAGCCAGCTGGAAGGCTTCCCTACATGAAAAATCCGAACGACCCTACTGGGATTCGAACTCACAGCGGTGAGGAGCTTAGTGATGTAAGTCACAGTGACTATACCACTAGGCCACGGAGGCCCCCTGCAACTGAAGTAATACAACTTGAAACTATTCTTTCTTCTAGCAAGCCACTGAACACATTACTCCGTGACATTACTAACTGTTAGCAAATACGCAAGGAGAGAAACTCAATACATGTAAGTATTTTATTTCGTTTCAATCCCTTTCCTAAGTAGTGTTAGTTTACGTTAGCATGTACAGTAGAACTTCTCTATTACGACCACTAAAAAGAAGGCTAATTGTCTGTATAAAAGACAGGTGACAGCTTAAAGCAATGTGAAAGTGAAACAGAAAGCTCCTACAGGAGCTTTCTGTTTCGCTTTCACATTTCTTTAAACAGTCACATGTCAAAAATAATTAATATTTGACCCAATTCAGGGGTCGTAATAAGGAGGTTCTACTGTATAATTGTAATCATATGTACTTCTGGAAATAAATATGTTTAAACTAAGATGCCTACAAAATGTCGCGACTGTACACATTGGAACCATCCCTACAATACGATTAATATGTATACTTACGACATAAGGTTTGTTTGGGTATTTTACCCTTCGCCTGCTAGTGTAGACTTTACTAGAATTTGCAAACAGTTTAAATCCAGATCAGACGCCACAAAACGTGCAAAGGAATGATATTTGAAATGCTTGCCTCTCTCTCTTCTAGAGCTCTTAACCCTTTACCTGATAGCCTATTTCTAGTACTTAAGATAGGTGACTACTTAAAGCAGGTTGAAAGTAAAGCAGAATGCGCCTTAGGGCGCATTCTGCTTTACTTTCAGCCTGCTTTAAGCTATCATGTGCTATAATATAGAAAATAATCCCTATAATATAAATTCATTACTGATTAAATTGGAACTATTTTCTTCAGCGGATGAATAAATCATATCCGCTAAAAGGCGCTTCTATGGGGTAAAGGGTTAAAGTCAAACATATAAGCAATGAGTTTGACATGTAAGAGATACATTGCATTTGTCTAGATTGGCAATTTCCAATAATTATAATGATTATAATAATAATAAAATGTATTTACTGAGGGACCACAGTGTGTGAAATCTATTCCACGAGACCCTAAATGTTTTACAGTACAAGTATCAACAATACTTTTTATGAATCGAACATTCTTAAACGATATACAACAATTACTGAATAGTTTGTAGTTTTCATGGCAAAATGTTGCAATTAGCCTGTTACGAAATTATTATGTATTTGTTTGAACCAATGCATATCAAAATACAGTGCACCCTCCCTTCAACGACACCCAATGGAAGACACAGATTGTGTGTTGTTCGGGGGAAGTTGTTTTAGGGAGAAGAAACTAAGACTTTACTTTCATTTGCAAACAGCTTGAATCCAGATCAGCGGCGTCTGATCTGGATTCAAGCTGATTTTTTGCTCGTCATTATATTTCTTCTGTCAAAATGTCATCTTATATGTAACAGTAGACGACAGTTTGAAGCAGACGTTATTGCAGCCGTGAAAAGGTAAGACAGAATTGTCTTGGTTGGGGAACAGTGGTAAACGTTGTTGTAAGGAGGGAATCGTTGTGCAAAGGGTCGTTATGGGGAGGGAGCTTTGTAGTTACCAGAACAACTGGGTCCCGTTTCATAAAACTTCGTACGACAAATGTTGTCGTAACTCAGATTATAAAAGTCTCAATTATTATGTATTTCTCCATCTAATCCAGTCTTGTGACATCTTTTTGGAATCGTCTTGAAAAGACGATTCCAAAAAGATGTCACAAGACAGGATTAGATAGAGAAATCAGAGATTAAATGTATTTTAAAATTTTGACTTACGACAACATTTGTCGTAAGATGTTTTATGAAACGGGGCACTGGTTATTATATCTAACAGCAATGTCTGAAATTCTTGTTTTCATATTGATGCGATTTACATTAATAAACATTTCAAGGCTTTTTCATACAACTGAGGTCACTCTGATCCATCAGAAGCTTGATTGGCACTTTCGTTTCGTCAGATATGTAGCTGATGGCGTCTGGGCGACCCTGAAGCATTGTCATAAAGAAGCTTGCTACAGCTCCTTGCACTACCTGGCGGTAGTGATTTAAGTCAGTTTCGTTGCGCACCGTGCAAAAATGTGAAATACGACAGGCTGAAAAAGACATGAATAAAATATGAAAAAGAATTGACTTTAACGTATTAGATCATATACATGTACATAGGATTAACAAAGCAGTTCGTTAAGTATAGTGAGTCTTTTTTTAAATGTCTCCACTGAACTTTAAATCTACAGATCTTATGAAGAGATGACCTCTCAATATTGGTTATTTGTAGGTGACATGGATATTTGAGACTTGAAAAACATCTGTACTTGAAGCAAATAACACATTTGAGCATAGCATTTAATACGTGGGACATAGTCGAACTTTACAGATTCAGATCAGACGCTGCATAATGCTGCATTGTTTGGTAACAAAATGTCTATAAAAAAAAAATGAAAATGAAAATTTATACCAAGCACCCCTTAAATGAAAAATTAAAAAATTAATCGCAGTGAATGACTACGATCGGCCATGGTCCGGTACAAACATTAACCCTTTACCCAATAGAAGCAACTTTTAGCATATTAGATTTAATCTTCCGTTGAAGAAAATAGTTCCAGTTTATACCCTCATGAACAATTACCATTGCAAATAATTTATATAGCCTAGCAGATTTAAGCTTAAAGCTGGCTGAGAGTAAAGCAGAATGTGCCTTAAGGCACATGCTGCTCTACTTTCAACCTGCTTTAAGTGGTCACTTGTCTTCAAAACTAGAAACAGGCTATGGGATAAAGGGTTAAGACTGGCCGATGCATGTCTTTAACATTTTACTCAAAGATTTTACGCATTTATTTCAGTCATCCACTGAAAACAAATATTTCAGTTTTATATAGTAATGAATGTGAAACCATGGAAATAGTGCATGTATCCTAGTAGATAGTGGCTTAAAGCAGGCTGATAGTAAAGCTTTCCTTTTAACCTGCTTTAACCCTTTGAACCCTAGTCCCGCATATAGGCGTCCTTTTCAAACAGTATACATGTGAAAAGTGCACTTGTCCTATGCAAACAGTGAATACCCAGATCAGAGGGCTCCTTATGGAGCCCTCTGATCTGGGTCTTCACTGTTTGTCATAATGCAAAACATTGGAAAAAAACAACCCTTAAAAGTCAGAAATGGACTAGACTCAAATGGAAACTGGGATTGTCCATTTTAAGTTTCAGGGAGGAAAAGAGTTAAGTAGTCTAGTGTTAAACTGACAGGATAAATAAATAAATCTATTCATACCATCCCATGGAACCGGATCGAGCATATCGCAGTGCCCGTAGTCCTGTAATAAAACACTGACATGAGTTATGAAATGCGAAAACTGCTGCGGTCTCGACTGCGATCAGTGAAGACTAAGATCCTGGGTCCCGTTTCATAAAACTTCGTACGACAAAAACGGTCGTAAGCCAAAATTTTAAATACATTTAATTTCTGATTTCTCCATCTAATCCTGTTTTGTGACATCTCTTTGGAATCGTCTCTTCAAGACAATTCCATAGAGATATCACAAGACTAGATTAGATGAAGAAATAAATAATAATTGAGACTTTTATAATTCGACTTACGAAAACATTTCTCGTACGAAGTTTTATGAAACGTGCCCTTGTTGCGTACAACAAAACGTTAGCCATAACACGTTGTGATAAAGTGTTTAAGACATTATTCTTTCCCTATAAAAGTGCTTAGCCCTTTTTAACCCTACAACGCTCTGTAGAAACTATTGATTACATATGCAAACAGTGTAGACCCTGGTCAGAGGGCTCCTTTAGGAGCCCTCTGATCAGGGTTTTCACTGTTTGATATTTTCATTGGTTTTTTTGTTGTCTTACCAAAAAAGCAACAATAGACTGGTTCAAAATACCTGTACTAGAAGAGTCCAAAAGAATTCTAAATACCCACAAGAGAAATTTAGGGTTGAAAGGGCTTATATGCTTAACCAAAATATGTCCATTGCAAACAGTTTTGGGCCAATTCAGACTCTAAGAAATATACTACAGTAAAACCTCGCTATTACGACTACTAAAACGAAGGCTAATTGATTATTTAATAGACAGGTGACAGCTTAAAGCAAGGTGGCAGTGAAACAGAAAGCTCCTGCAGGAGCTTTCTGTTTCACTGTCACCTTGCTTTAAGCGGTCACCTATCGTAAACACCCTAATAATTAACATAATTTAGTGGTCGTAATAGAGAGGTTTTACTGTATTTAAATTAGACATATTATTGCATTGCGTTTGATTAGTATAAACTGTTCGCCACTTGTTTTGAAATTACGTCAGTTATACTGCAAAAACTTTACTTTAAAACGATATTGCAAACAACAGTATTGATGCAAACGACAATATGGCGGCGAAGGGGTAAAATCTCACGATAAAGTACAAGGTTCACGAAGCCTCCGATTTGGCCCTGTAAAAAACAATTTTTCTAAAAAAGAGTTTTATCTTTATTTTCTGTTTATTTGTCAATACCAGATACTATTACTCCATAATATACACATTAAACGACCCAAATTCAAGTTTTGACAATTTTTCTTGTAAATGAGCCGAGAGGCCCAAAAGACAAAAAAGCAGATATTTGGTACAATTCTCGGTATAAATCTTAAAAATAAATAATGAAGGCACGCATGCGACACTTCAAAATTTGAATATGTTACTTCAACTTACATATTTATTGTGTACTTAAAATAGCTTTGTGTCGCATTAGTGCCTTCATTGTTTATTTCTATTATTTATACCCTAAATTGTACCAAAAATCTGCCTGTTTGGCCTATTTTGGCCTCGTGGTCCATTTACAAGAAACTATAAAGTTGTCAAAACTTGAATTTGGGTTGAGTTTTATGTATAATATGAAGTATTTATATCTGAAATTGACAAATAAAGAGAAAATATAGCAAAAACATAAATTGAAAAAAAAAGATTTTACAGGGCCAAAATGGAGGGTTCGTGAACCTTGTCCTTTGATCATTAAAGGGTAGGCACGAGTTTCACTGTACAATAAATCCTCTATTACAATTACTACAAATATTTCCACAATAAATATACTATAATATAACAATATTGCAAATAGGGACTTAAAATAATATCAATTTATAAAACTGCTCTTTTCCATTGTTTCGACCTCTAAGGGCCATTTTCATTATTTTCTTTCAAAATGACCTTAGAGGTCGAAATGTTAGAAAAGAGCAGTTTTGTGAATTAATAAAGATATATCTTTTAATTTGTTATGATTTTACGTCGCATTGACAGTATGTCAGTCATGTCACGACGACCAACTAATTACTTGTGAAGGAATGCCTGAGCTGCCCTTTGTGCACTTTTACTGTTACCGCATTACTCTAATGTTTCCTCAGTAAAAATGTCCCAAATCTAAATTTAACAAATAATGGAAGACGACTATTGTAGCATTTTTTTTTAAACTTTCGCTGAAGACGCCCTGACAGCGAAGGTACTAATTGTGTATTACATTCACGCTTGTATATACACCGTTATCCTTTCCCAACAAACTCTCAAACAATTATTTCCAATGCAAACAGTTTGGAGCCAAATCAGACGCCCGATTACCTGGTGTCTGATCAGGCTCCAAACTATTTACCCTTCAGATTAAAATGAGGTTTCAAAATTGTCAAAGAGCTGTTATATTTTACATTTTAATGTAATTCGCTTGCTTTTCGTTTCGTTTAATCTGGACAGAATAAGGTCTTCACCACTGACATATCGGATAGATCATCATTTCAGATCACATTCCATCTAAGTAAACAGAAATTCTAACCCAATTTTGAAATTTAAAAAGTCGTAACTCCCTCCTATCACGGTTTCGTAAACGAAGGCCTTGTGTCTGTATCTAAAGCAGGTTGGTACTTAAGATAGCCTGCATGTAAAAGTTCCGATATAGGATGCCTGTTTTTTTAGACTCTACATTAAGCTGTCACCTTTCCTGAACAACGTCCGTGAATTTATTATCGATGGCCGTAAAAGCGAAGAGTTACTTTATTTGAATGTATCGCTATGGTTTTATTTCAATTATATAATAAATAGCCTCAAGTGATACATCGAGCTGAAATAATTATATCTAATTAATAACTGTAGCTAGATGTAAAGTGGTTTTGTTAAATCGAGAGATTTCAAGTTGACCTTTTGTTGCTAATCGCGGTTTTCTGATTTTTGAAAACAGCTTGGATTCAGATCAGACGCTACGTTTTTCTGAATCCGAACTGTTTGACACTCATCTTTAGGTTTCTGTACTTAAAATAAGTCTTAATGTTACACAATTGCAGACGATAACGTCAAAGCAGACGATATCACAGCAGAATAAGGGTTTATATAAAATATTCACAATAATTAAAAGTCATTTTTGACATATTTTCATGTTTTCGTTTGGCTCGCAACCGAATTTGGCCGATATTCTCTCCTCATAACCACATAAACAAAGATGCAGGAACACATGACATAGAAACTAAAGGGACACTACTCTATACTGCCTCTTGCGACTTTTGATAAGTATCGTACTTGGAATACTTTGTAAGTTATCTCCCCTGTCAAAATGCCCAAACTCTAAGTGACTGAAGGAGACGAGGTAACGATCCCATACAGTGGAGAAAACGTTATTCTTTCCCATTAAACGCGTTTACGCTAAACTATTATTTCCATTGCAATCATTTTGGAGCCAGATCAGACGCCGGGTAATCCGGCGTCTGATCAGGCTCCAAACTGTTTGCCACTCAGATTAAAATGAATAGTTATCAAAATGTTGTCATTTTCTTCATTTTAGTGTGTTGTGTTTGCGTTTCGTTTGCGTTTAAACGGGAAAGATTAACGTTTTCTCCACTGTATATGGGGCATAGGCAAATAGTGTAGACACTCAGTGACTGATCAGACGCCGCATAATACGGCGTCTGATTAGAGTCTACACTGTTTGCTAATAGGAATTTCAATGTTAAACAAAACGACGGTGACAATTTAGATTAGGCACCCTTTAGATAAGAAATGGACTAATCCAATATATAAGCATGGACGAATCCACTAGGTGCAATTGGGTTGAAAGCGATATAATAGGTATCCAAAATACATTCTATCCCTACGTAGTCGCGTTATTAAATCACAGACTAAATGTGTAATTCCAATTTTCAATGACGTCCACTCTCTTTATGCAATATATCACAAATTTACTAACAGTACAGAACCTAATCAGAGGGCACATGTAGGAGTCCTCTCATCAGGATCTGCACTGTTTGTCAGTTAAACTCAGTTTGTAATTTATTGCAAAAATAACCATCTATAGCAAAATTAGGAAATGAATAACATATTCCCAACTATACTACTCACTGCGACTTCAATTTCCACCCTCGGGCATTTCCAGACGTTGTAAAACTGCTTCCAATCTAGTCCTGGGATATTACACTTTGTAATTCCTACTTCTGAGAGTTCTGCGCCGTACATGAAGGCCGGAACATCGTTAATCTTCGGCTGATTCCGGATGAGTTCGCTGAAAGGCTCAAGGAAAGCTGTTGCCTGAAAGAATCGTCAATCAGGGGGTTTGTGTTGCTTACTTCAATGAAGAAGACCTTATTCAATCCCGTTGAACCTTTTACTCCATGGATGCTCGCTTTTACGCATTTACTTTATTCCTCCACTAGAGAAAATAGTTCCAACTTAGTATACAGCAGGGCTGCCATTTCTCCGGATTTTTCCTAAATCTCCGGATTTTTTCCAAGTACATGGTAGCTTAAAGCAAGCTGAAAGTAAAGCAGAATGCGCCCTAAGGTGCATTCTGCTTTACTTACAGTCTGCTTTAACAACTCGCATGTCAACAAAACAAGAAAAAGGCTATGGGGGTTAAGGTACGATTCTTAAAATCGCACTTGAAAAATGCAAATTTTGAAATCTTAGGATTTTTCATGTCAACTTATGGCAGCCCTGATACAGTCATGTATATGAAGCATGAGCAATAATTGAAAGCAAAGCAGAATGCGCCTTCTGACGCATGCTGCTTTACTTTCAACCTGATTTAAGTAGACATCTGTCTTCAAGACTAGAAACAGACTATGGGGTAAAGGGTTAAACGGAAGTAAACGCAAGCCGAATGTAACATAATATGGATAATGATATTTTATTTGATCAACCTCCGAACAGCACACATAATCTTTGTCTCCCACTTGGTGTTGTTGTACAGAAGGAACAATATACAGCGCTCCCTCTCTACAACGACAACCAATGGGAGACACTGATTATGTGCGTTGTATGGAGGGAGTCATTATAGAGAGGGAAAATTGGTTTACATTTACAAACAGCTTGAATCCAGATCAGACGCCGCGTTACGCGGCGTCTGATCTGGATTCAAACTGTTTGTCACTCATCATTAAGTATTTTTCTGTCAAAATGTCGAATATGTAATTTTGAGAAAAACAGCAGACGACAACTTTAAGCAGACGATATTACAGCAGTAAAAGCGTTAGACATAATTTTCCTGCGACAAACGTCGTTGTAAGGAGGGAATCGTTGTTGGGAGGGCCGTTGTAGAGAGGGAACACTGTACAACCATCTGACTCACGGTAAAATAGTGAAAGAGTTCGAACAAAGATTTCAAAGCAGAAGTTATTTCGCCAGGAGAACGAGAGAGACAAGATATGAAAATCATTAAGAAGACTCTATGTACACACTCACGTTAAATCTGATGCGATTGTCTTGAATCATTTTCAGTGTGACGTCACATCCGGATGAGTGGCAAAGGAGGCCCATGTCATCATAGCGGGGCGTGGCCACGGTCTTCACGTACTTTTTAAACTAGAAAACATGTCATGAAATAAATAACATATCTTCGTAAAACTTACTTGAAAAACAGATTAAGTATCTTTAAGGATGCAAGGAGGGCAAGAAAAATCAGCTAATCAAAGCAATTTCACAAATTTTAAAACTTAGAATATGAGTTCAAGGATACTTAACCCGTGCTTGATCAAATTAATCGGGCGATTTCTACCCCTTCGCCGCTTTATGGACGGCTGCTTCAGTATTGTTGTCTGCAAGGCACGTTTCAAAGTTAGATTTATGGTTGAGTGACTTGATAAATATCGATAAGAGTGTCAAACAGTTTGGGTCCTGATCAGACGCCGCGTCACGCGGCGTCTGATCAGGATCCAAACTATTTGCAAACGCGTTTTAAGCGTCATTGAGAGTGAAGGGTTACCCACTATAACTCGTATTTGATCAGGGGAAAGTTTCATTCAATCGATGTTTTAAAGAACAGAACATCACAGCGTAAAGTATTCAAACTGAATTATTTAACATTGATCAGATAGATTAGGAAAATCATTCAGCATAAATAAAAGTTATAATATTATGCTCACAAATGCTAACTGTTCGAAATATATGTTGATGTCTTGGCCGTATCCCTGTCTATGGGCTGATAGCTTGCCATCTACAGGGTAATCATAGTCGACACCGAAGACATAGAAACCATGTTGGGCTATTTTGCGAAGCACGATACTGTAGAATTCCGCCAGTACAATTGAATTGAGGCCTCCCACGAAGTAGACAGTAGCATAGTCTCCGGCTTCTAGGGGAAAATACACTGAAACAGATAAATCAAAACATATGGTCATACTATCATATCATAGTTGACTGGATAAAATACACTGAAACAGAACAGCCGAAGCAAATATGTACACTATCACATTATAGTTGACTGAAATACTGTTAAAATATTGTTAAAAACAACATAAAATCCTATCCATTTGAAAATCCAAAAGACAAAATGTTATTTTTTATATCTGCCCATTGGTAACAGTCTGGAGCCAGATCAGATAGCTGGTAACTCGGCGTCAGGTCAGGTTTCGAACTATTTGCAACTCAGATAAATAGGATTGTCAGAAGTTTCAAAAAGCTGTTCTTTTTTTCATTTGATTGCATTGCGTATGGTTTAGTTTCATTTGAATGAATTTGGAAAGAATAATGCATTCTCCAATGCAAAATTACAAGTGTTATTTACAGGTAAGGCATAAGCCTGTTTCTAGTCTTATGGCGCATTCTGGCTTATTTTCATCCTGCTTTAAACTACCACATTATATGATATAGAAACTATTTCTTACCGTTCATATTCATAACTTACAAAGTGCATCTAATTTCTTCAGCGGTGGAATAAATTAAAGATGTAAAATGCTTATTTATGTAGAAATTATAAAAAAATAATAACGACTTCATTGCATGTGGATTACATATTAGGTATCAAACAAACAAACCAATTTCCAATATATTGATGAGTTTTTCATGAATCTGAGCAAAGTTTGTTTTTACCTGTAATTTTCGGAGGTATCGCACCTCCTTCGTCAGCACTATGAGCTAGTTTGGCGGGTCACGTGACGTAGGCTCCTCTCAATATCACGTGACTTGCCTACGTCACGTGACCCGCCAAACTAGCTCATAGTGCTGACGAAGGAGGTGCGATACCTCCGAAAATTACAGGTAAAAACAAACTTTGCTCAGAGTCATGAAAAACTCATCAATATGTCAAATCCTGAGCTTGGAAACAACCTATTTAGTTGAATTTCCAATATGGTCCACAAGCAACATTAGCATACAACACGAATCGTGTGAGAAGAGTATTTTTAAACCGTTGCAAACAGAGTGGTCCCAGAAGACAGTTCCTGTAGGAGCTCTCCACAGAGACCACTCTGTTTACTAAGAGAATTTTAAAGGTCAAGCTGAAAATGATAATGTACAGTGGAGAAAACGTTATTCTTTCCCGTTTAAACGAAACGAAACGCAAACGCAAAACACTAAAATGTAGAAAAGTGCAACTTTTGGACAATTCTGATAATTCACGTTTATCTTGGTGGAAAACAGTTTGGAGCCTGATCAGACGCCGGGTTACCCGGCGTCTGATCTGGCTTCAAACTGTTTGCAATGGAAATAATAGTTTTAGCGTAAACGCGTTTACTGGGAAAGAATAACGTTTACTCCACTGTATGAGTATCATTCTGAGAAATCAAGATTTGTTAGTTATATAGAGAATAATCAATTTCTTTGAATTGATATGAAAAATATATCACGAGAATGGGTTGTTAAACCCATTCTCGTGATATATTTTTCATATCTATTCAAAGGATTTGATTATTCTATTTATTATATATTTTTAATGACGTTTTTACAGAGAAAAACCCACACAAAATTGATTTTTACGCCACAAAACTAATTTGGCGTGACGTCACAAAAAGAGATATCATCACTTCATGTAGTGATGATATCAACAGTGACGATATGAAATTTATCTAAATAAGAAATCTCTATAAATCATCGATATGTATATAATAAATAGAGGATAATCAATTTCTTTGGATTGATATGAAAAATATATCACGAGAATGGGTTGTTATCTGGTTGAAAAACGAGTCCGCAGGACGAGTTTTTTAACCAGATAACAACCCATTCGAGTGATATATTTTTCATATCTATTCAAAGGAATTGATTATTCTATTTATTATATATATTTTATGACGTTTTTACAGGGAAAAAAACACAATTGTTTACCGCGACGTCACTAAATATGACGTGACGTCACAAAAAGTGATATCATCACTACATGTAGTGATGATATCAACAGTGACGATATCAAATTTATCTAACTGATAAATCTCTATAAATCATCGATAGGTATATAATAAACATTAATATTCAATAGGTAGAAGGCAATATAAAGTCCAGATAACACGACGTTATAACAAATAGCAAATATCTAGACCAGTGAAAGTTCATATCAAAAGAGAAGGAACATACCAAAGGTACTTTAAACTCTTTACTCCACGGTATATTTCTAGTATTGAAGAGAGGTTACCACTTAAAGCAGGTTGAAAGTCAATCATAATGAGCCTAAATGTGCATTCTGTTTTACTTTAAGCCCGATTCAAGATACCATCTGCTAGAGGACAGAAAACATTTATTATGATACAAATCTATCGAGTAAAGGGTTAAAACAACATGCAGGTAATTATCAAATGGGATGAGAAAATGCATCCTGGACGCAGTGACCGTCGTTACCCTGGTATACGTCCTATAAAACTACATATATGTAATTAGTGCGTTATTTATTGGCCGCCTCGGGTTGAGCTTGGTTGTGTTGACATTTCCGTTTGCACAGCCCCTTTACTGCCAAAATATCGTCTGATATGATTACAAATTACAGTCTGCTTTATCCCCTTCCGACTGTCATGTTGTCATCAATTTAAAACAATTCTCGTCTGTTTTTATTTCTCAACTTTATACATAGTGAAAGTATTTCGACTTAAGAAATATTTAGATGAGTGTCAAACAGGTTGGATCCTGATCAGACGCCGCGACCTTCCGCAAACCAGCTGGAAGGCTTCCTCACCTGTATAATTCCGAATGACCAGACTTGGATTCAAACCCATAGGGGTGTCAGAAATATTGAAATAATTTCCAAGCAGTTTGGATATTGACCAGACATAGCGTCCTAACTATTTGCAAAATTGTCTGCAGTCGCCAGTACATGCCAATAGGACAAGTGAAATCAATAAGTTTACCTTTGCAGTGTTTTGGGCTATTATCCACAGTCTCTGAAAGAGTAAGCTCCCCTACTTCTAAAGTTCCATCGTTGTAAGGTACGCCCTTGTCAACATATATCGGTACACTCGCACCTGAAATAAAGAGAGACTTAAATATGGATTGGAATACAATGAAAACCGCCGAAAACCGAACTGCTTTAGCATGTGTTTGAACCCTAAACACACATATAGTTTTGCAAAATGTGTAGCCATGAGATTGTTTAAATATTGTTTAAGGTATTGGTGAGTAGAGCTGGAACTGAGAAGAAGCTCGAATAAATGTTGAAGTAAAGGTGAAACTATTTCTTAGGTATATTTTGGGAAAAGCCATTGGACATTTTATATAGATATACAGCTTTCTGAAATTTGACTCTCTCAGGAAAAGTTAACCAATTTTGTTCATTAATAGAGTTTTAGATGTAATAGTAAAGTTTTATCAATTCTTAGTCTTGCAGCTCTCTTTTGAAATATGATTAGTCCTCCTGTGCAATGCTTCGATTACCCAAATTTACACATCAATAATCAAGATTGGACAAGCTATAAGTTTACAAGTTTACAAGTTTATTCAGATAAGTCAAGGCCCAGTCTGGGCATGTGACATAGAACATGTTTACAACATTGGTTATATAACAGGAAGAACAGTGTTTAACCCTTATCAATATGAGTTTTCGTCTGCTTTAAATGTGTGTCGTTTGCGTACTTAGGGTGAAGCTATTTAACCAGGAGAAAATTTGAATATGAATGCCAAACAGTTTGGATCCAGATTAAATGCCATGTTACACAGCTTGTAATCTTCATCCAAACTGTTTGCAAAATCTTGCTAAGTCGCGCTTAACACGATAAGGGTTAATATGAAAAGACATGGTAAAAAAACAAAAGTAATCAAATAAAACTATAGTAAATTATAATTAAATAATAACATAAAATGTTTACACTAAATTACATAGCAGTGAAAACGAAACAACGAAATAATTGAATTTTTTTGTATTTTGGAGAACGAGATTACTTGAAAGAATTACAGACATGAATTATCTTTTTGCAGAATAGAGACAGTTTCAATAATGTTAATTTATCTTTACTATTCATTAGATTATTGAATTTGACTGTGTTAGGAAATTTCCAGAAACTACTATTCAAATATTTCTTTCTTCTTTGAAAAAGGAGCACTCAAACAGATAATGAAATTCATCACCAATTACATTTTTATCACATATACTACAAAATCTTTGATTTCTAACAACATTAAAATATTGCCTCTTTCGATGGGCATTTTATGGTTTGTACAGTTTTGTATGTTCTGTAATTAACGCACTTACCAGATTCGAGAACAATACCATGCCAGGTTTGTAAAAAATGGTCTTTCAGTCTTGTACTTAAATCTGATTTAAAACACGAATAAGAAGGTAAATTGTTTTCATGTAAATAGTTTGATAAACCAAGCGAGTTAAGAGTCTGGTGAACGAACTTTATCCAAGGAAAGTTCACTTCATTACGGGTGTACAGAACCTTTGACATGTTAAACAATAAAACACTAATTTTTTCTTGTTTACCATTGACAAGTTTATACCAATAATTAAGTATTCTGGACTTTATTTGTAAAGAAAGGGGCACAATTCTAAGTTCTCTAAAAATCATACAATTTGGAGTGGACTTTTTCAAATTTAATACTAGTTTACAATACTAAATCTGAAAACGATCAACAATTTCCAGACTCTCTATACCCCAAACTTCAGACCCATACATAATGACTGGACTAACCATCACACCAAACAGACTCAACTGCATATCAATTGGTAAAAACAATTTTCGAGACTTCCTTATAACAGAGAACATAGCTTTTCTTGCCTGGTCAATTAAAAACAATTTTGTTCTGTTAAACTCACCATTAAAAGAAAACTGCACCTCTAAATACGAAAAATGATCTACTACTTCCAAGTCTTGGTCTTCAAATTTAAAAGTTGGAATACCCTTTAACCCTCTCTTACTTTTCCAGAAAACTACAACTTTTGTGTTATCTGTGTTAACTTTAAGACCCCACAGTTTCAGTATTCTGACATGGCATTTAATGCCAGTTGCAAGTCTTGAGCATTTTCAGCCAAAATCACAGTATCATCTGCATATAAGAGAATATATAATCGAAAAATTAGCTCTGTATCAAATTCGTTCAAAGCGCTATTCATATTTTGAAACAAACATTGTAAATGACTGTATTTGGTGGACAGGAAATCAGTCAAGTCATTCAAGAACATTGAAAAAAGAATAGGAGATAAGTTTGTACCTTGACGTACTCCTGTCTCACATGCAAAAAACTCTGAATGTCTATTATCTACTGTAACACATGATTTTGCCTTTTGATACATGATATGAATTATTTTAAAACACTTGCCATCAATTGCACAGCTTAAATGTTCTGCCAAAGGGCTGCTCTATTTACAGAATCAAACGTTTTGCGATAATCTATAAATGAACAAAAGAGCTTCTTATTTTTTGACAAATACAAGTCAATCAAACATTTTAAAGAGAGAATGTGGTCAACTGTGCTATAACTTTTCCTTAATCCAGCTTGCTCTTCACTTGCTTGCCTCAAGAAAGTTATTTAGTCTAGTATTCAAAGCATTAAAAGATAGTTTTCCCGTAGAAATTGGAAGGAATGATTTGGTACGAGATAACAAATACAGCAATAGATTACATCTTTTCAGTACATACAGTACTGAACCTTGTTAAATTAACAATTTTTGCGATTCGCTTGTAATTCGATGTCAATGCGCTTGCAATTCGATTGCAATTCGATGGCATTTCGCTTGCGATTCAAAATAGTAACTTAACCATCGGATAAGTTTGCCTGAATGGTGTATCTCACAAATATTCGCAAATATTCCTTCGTTACTTGTTTTCGATCCCATTTTTGTCACAAACGCTTCGGAAAAATCGCGTTAAAATATTCAAGCGTAAGATTTGCCTTTCGAAGCTCCCGATTCGATGGCAATTCGATGGCAATTCGCTTGTTATAATATAGGACGAAATTCATATCAGAGCAGCTACAGTGCTCCCTCTCTGCAAAAACACACAATGGGAGACAAAGATTGTGTTCGTTATTCAGAGGGAGTCGTTATAGGGCGATTGACTTATATTAGAAAACAGTTTGAATCCAGATCAGACACCGCGTCTCGCGGCGTCCGATCTGGATTCCAGCTGTTTGTCACTCGTCATTAAGTTGTTTTCTGTCAAAATGTCCATTATGTAGCTTTGAGAAAAGCAACAGACGACAATTTCAAGCAGGCGACATTGCAGCCGTGAATACGTAAGACATAATTTTCTTGTTTTGGGGAAGAGCGGCAAGCGTTGTTGTAAGGAGGGAGTTGTTGTTGAGAGGGTCGCTGTAGGGAGGGAGCACTGTATAACGTATTTCAACACGACCTGGAGGATTGAGGAAGGAAATATCAAGCTGTATGTCGAGACAGATAGTTACATATAACCCATTTAACCCTTTGACTCTCAATGCCGCCTAAAACGGCGTTTGCAAACAGTTTGGGTTCTGATCAGACGCCGCGTAACGTGGCGTCTGATCAGGACCCAAACTGTTTGACACTCGTATCGATATGTTTTCAGTCATAGTACCTTTGATCTTACTTTGAAACTATCTTGCAAACAACACAATTGAAGCAGACGACAATGAAACGGCGAATGGTTAAACATTTCACGAACGATTTTGCAATGAAAGGGTAAAGCAGAGATACAGTGGAGAAAACGTTATTCTTTCCCAATAAACGCGTTTACGCTAAAACTATTATTTTCACTGCAAACAGTTTGGAGCCAGATTAGACGCCGGGTAACCCGGCGTCTGATCAGGCTCCAAACTGTTTACCACCAAGATAAAGATGAATTATCAGAATTGTCAAAAAGTTGTACTTTTCTACGTTTTAGTGTTTTGCGTTTGCGTACGTTTGCGTTTAAACGGGAAAGAATAACAGATTCTCCACTGTATTGTAATGAAATATCCCTGTAAACTTGCTGGAAGATTTCATTGTAAACACACAAGGGTGATCTAAAGACACTGCAGTGTTTTACCAAACTGAAAAAAAGTGTTCATATTTTATAGAAAACAGTGCAGACCATGTTGAGACGCCGCGTAATGTGGTGTCTCTTCAGGGTCTACGCTGTTTGTCAATGTGCACTTTAGTAGACATTAGGCTGACCTGTAGGGCGTTCAAGTACCGTATCAGCGAACAGTAACGTTAACCGATGCAAACAACCCATATAGTACGACATCTAACGTTCACCGATACTCTTCAATAATAACTCATTGCGCCCCAACTTTTCAAGGGTACGAACGATTTATGTGCGAATCTAAATAACACAAGCAAAAGTGCACTAATCAACTGAAATGCATCAATTTTACCGCATATAAAAATAAAATTTTATTAAATTCATTTGGCAGCCATTTTGTTTTCCTTGTTGGGGATGGCGAACTACGTGTCCTTCGCAATCGGTAACAGCGTAACGGTCGTTAAAGGTGAATTGTTACCGTTTTCCGTTGCAATCGATTGCATCACGACACAAGGTTGACTACAAGCGCGCGCGCTGATGTAGGCTGCTTTAACCTTTTCACTGCCAACTTTATCGTAAGAGTTTACCCCTTAACCGTTTCATTGTCGCGTCTGCTTTACTTTTGTTGTCTGCAATGTCGTTTCAAAATTTAAAAATTTTTTAAAAATAAGACAGCATGACTGAAGACATTTTAAAACGAGCGTCAAACAGTTTGGATCCTAATCAGACGCCGCGATACGCGGCGTCTGATTAGGATCCAAACTGTTTGCAAACACGCTTTTATGCGTCATTGAGAGCGAAAGGGTCAATTTAACATCTGCTCTTTATTCTCAAGTTAGGTTTCTATGCAAGTTGACTAAATACACATAATTCTGGGTGTCAAACAGTTTAGATTCAGACCAGACGCCGAGTAACTCAAAAATGGATCCAAAATGTTTTGCAAATATTAATGTACTCTGAATAAGGAAGTGAAACTGTGTTAGTAAGTAAAATACATACAGTAAAAATCTTTCTATTACAACCACTAAAAAGAAGTTAACTGATGTTATGAAAGACAGGTTATATCTTAAGGTACTTCGCATGTGCGCGTAGTTTCCATACGATTGTTATGAAACTTTCCAGGAAGAATGATAATAGCCTAAGAAACAATGTGTGTAAATATAGGCAAAATTTATCTTGTGGTTTGTCTTTAGTTTTCTTTTTCTGACAAAAACCTAGAATTTTGATGATTTTATTTTTCTTAAAAATGAATAAAGCTAATGACTATAATTCTCGCCCAATAAGTAGTCCACAACATTCATTACAAGAAAAGCTAAAAACATTTTGAACAAAGGTGTTCAGAAAGATGTTATCAGCTATTTAAATTTTGCAAAATACTAAAAAATTGAATTACAAAAAACTGACTCATTCAATGTATATTTGTTTTCATTTTATTCAAATATATGGTTGATGAACTAGTCAGTCTGAAAAAAATAGAAAATATTACAGTCAGGATTTGTTGTTATAACATATTTTCTTATTAAAATGTGGGATATTTGTTGTTTAGATACAGTTACCTACCTTAGAATTAAAACTTTGTCATTAAAATGCATTATTATTTATTCATGGACTTGCATACAAGGTTTATTATATTGTTTTAACATATTATAATGGGCAATATCGATCTTGAAAAGGTTAGCGTATTGATAAGCTTCAATGTGTGGCTTTATAGTTCGATCAAATCGTGTACATGTATACCGATTTAATTGACTTGTAAGTCATTAAACTAAAACGTACAGGTAAGTGGACATATACTTGGACCGTAAACATCACTAGTTCTAATCAACGAAGACTAAACATAACATGTCTCTTGATTACTGCGTTATGGATTGACAAGTCAATAAATCGGACACTTAAAAAAAATATTTGGATCGGATGGGTCTCGAACCTATGACCTTTGGATTGCTAGTCAACTACTATACTAACTGCGCTATGAAGGATTATACTCAATAGTATCAACATTTCCTTTATATAATTTTTCTAGTATAAGCACGTACGAAAAAAGTATATGTCGTCAAGACGCATATCCGCTCGCCCGCAAGACCGACTTCCGTGAGCGAAAGGCCTTAAGGCAAGATATGACCGTAAAACAGAAAGCTACTAAAAGATATTTCTGGTTTACAAACACATTGCTTTATGCAGTCACCTGCCCTAAACACCTAACTAAGTGGCTGTTATAGAGAAGTTTTACTGTATTGTGTTTTCTGCATAGATTCTAAAAGCAGATTTGCAACTATTTCTTTAGAGATTTACCTCAAGGATATCGAGCTGATACGTCGAGTTACTCGGCGTCTTATCTGGATTCAAGCTGTTCGCAATTGTTCCATATACATGTAGATTCTGCATAATTACATCTACAATAGGTCATGGTATGCAAGGTTATCTATCTATGTTCCGGAAAAAAATGTCAGGATATATGTAAATGTAGGGCAGAAGGAACAGATCATGAATTTACGTTTAGAATTTAATTGACCCACATACACGACGTAACATTAAATGTGAAAATGCACGCATATATATTACCATAATTGTACAGTCGAGGTTAGAAATAGTTGGCAAGACGTCATTCTTTCCCGTTTAAACGCAAACGAAACGCAAACGCACGGCAGTAAAATGTAAAATTACAACTTTTCGACATTTGCGCCTATTCGTTTCAACCTAAGTGGCAAACAGTTAAGAGCCTGATCAGACGTCGTGTTATCCGGCGTCTGATCTGGTTCCAAACTGTTTGTATTGGAAATATAGCTTCAGCGTTAATGCGTTTATTGGGAAAGAATAACGTCGTTCCACAATCATTTAGTTTTCAAATCGATTTAAAAGTTAAATCGTGGCTTTTTACCTCATACCATTTTATCATTATTATTTAGTCAATTCTTCTGAATCGTTTTGGTTAAAACTTGGTAAAGTTTACAAGTGTGCTTGATCGTGACTTAAAGTGGCAATTTCTATTTTGATCGAAAGTCAAATACTGCCAGCAAGGCCGCCATTTTGAAATCTTTTTTTGTAAAGTCGGATAATGCCAATTATGTATTTTTGTATATACGTGTGCGTATATGATAGAATATTGAATGCATTATTGCAACTCCGAGGATCAGTTTGAGTTAGGTTTGTAGGTTATGAGGTCTAAGGTCAAGGTCACGGACATTGAAATATATTCGGAGCACTTTAACAATTGGTCCGCCGCCAAAAATGACATTTTTATGGCCAGGTTAATGTCATAAGAAATGGCCAGATTAATGTCACAATAAATGGCCAGGTTAATGTCACAAGAGATGGCTAGTTAATTTCTACGAATATGCCAAAAAGACCTGCGGACAGAATCTAAAGTTTACCCTAACCCTAAGTCCCTAACCTTAGTTTTTGGTGGCGGACCAATTGGAAACTCTAGCCATATATTCACATAAAAGGTAGTGTGCATTACCTTTTACATTTTCTTACTTGAACTAAATTCTACTGAAAAAATTCTATTTATGAAATGGTAGAAATAACCAGTGCATGATCCTGAGTAATTATTGTTACTATTGAGTCGATTCGACACCCAAATTGGCTGCCATTTCGGCCATCTTGAAAATCTATATTTCAACTTAAAACTCAGATTCCACAGAGTTGATTTTTTAACTCAATTAAGTTGATCAATGCATGTTTGCGGCCAAATGGTGTTACTTATATGTTGATTAAAAGTCAAATATGGCCCGCAGGGCCATCATTCTTTTAATAGTTCTTGTAAATAACTAATTATTTTAGAAGAAAGTATGACTTTTAATATACAGTGCCCCCTCTCTACAACATTACCCAAATGGGAGACAAATATGTTGTGTGTTGGTTCGAGTCTTTATAGGGTGAAGATTAATACCCTTAGAGTACTATTGCAAATAGTTTGAACCTAGATCAGACGCCGCGTAACGCGGCGTCTGATCTGGTTTCAAATTTTGTTTTGTCATTCGTGTTTATGTTTTTTCTGTCAAAATGTCCAATACGGAGCTTTGAGATAAACAGCGGACGACAAGTTTAAAGGCACAATCCCGTTCAAATTGGTGTTTAAAACGCGCAATTTCTTATATGTGTGCATTTTCTATGTATTAAAACTAAGTGAATCGAGTGTAAGAAGCCTGATATATGCACCCACTTCGTAAAGAATCCTACCTAAATGTGTCGAATTCTTATCGTGGTGGTTTACATTATAAGCGGGTTTGTTTACAAATAAGATTACGGGCTGGTTCCGAGAACTTCCGAACGATTGCTTAAAGGTCACGTGATTGATTCGGCCGCGACAATGTGTATACATTACATCAGTTTAGCGGCCAAACTTACAGGAGTTGTCTCGCTTTGATTGTAAAGCACTCGACTTGTTGTATAGAATTATGCAAATGAGCTTTAACGAGTATGTCCGTAAATGTTCGTCGCTATTCAAAAATAAACTAACTTGATTACTTGTTTCTACAAATTTCACTGTTCGTTAGCAATATTGCTTCAAATATCACCACGTATTACTTCTTTTTATATGGAACGCTTACGATAGTGACATAACTTTCATGTTAGAAAAATGCTCGATTCTGATTATGTGGGAGAAGTAGTGGCTTTAAACAGACGATGTTTTAGCAGTGAAATTTCTTGTTTGGGGAAACAGCGTTAAACGCATTGTTGTAGAGGAGAATTTTTGTTCGGAGGGCCGTTATAAAGAGCAGTTTAAGACAGGTGGCTGCTTAAAGCAATGTGAAAGTGAAACAGAAAGCTCCTACAGGAGCTTTCTGTTTCACTTTCACATTGCTTTAAGCTGTCACCTGTCCTTTATACTGACAATAAGCCTTTTTTTTTAGTGGTCGTAATAGAGGGGTTCTACTGTAATAGATTTTATATATGTCAACCTCCCATGTAATCAGATGAGTGTTATAGACAATGGGTCTATTGTTTATATGTAGCATACACATTTACCATGCACAGTCGAATTTCGATATGTCGACATTGCTCAAATCAAACTCAGCTATATTTCAAAGTTAAAACGTGACTGAGCCAAGGCTTAACTCTTTACCCCATAACCTGTTTCTAAGTTTGTAGACAGAAGACTTCTTAAAACACGTTGAAAGTAAAGCGGAATGCACCTTAAGGCGCATTCTTTACTCTCAATCTACTTTAAGAGCTCTACCAGTTGCTAAACTAATTTTTCTTCTTATGGTACATTTTCCTGACTAGATAAAAAAAGCTATTTTCTTCAGTGGAGTCAAAATGCGTATTTAAGAGAAATGGGTTAATTCTGATATTCGAATATGTCCGACTTTAACGATGCCTACGGCTGCTAACACTAAAGTAATCACTCAGTGTAAACCCAGAGTACATTGGAGAATCTGTTATTCTTTCCCAATAAACGAGTTTACGCTAAAACCATTATTTACAATACAAACAGTTTGGAGCCAGATCAGACGCCGGGTAACCCGGCGTCTGATCAGGCTCCAAACTGTTTGCCACCAAGATAAACATGAATTATCAGAATTGTCTAAATGTTGTTCTTTTCTACGTTTTATTGCTTTGCGTTTGCGTTTAAACGGGAAAGAATAACATATTCTCCACTGTAGCTTCTCCTGTCAAGGACTCCACTTGTCAGTTTAGTTATTTATTGATTAAAGTAATCAGTTGTAAGAGGCCAATGTGTCAGATGTTTTAGTCTATATCAGTTGACCTTGTCATCATCATGTCAATATACTATATTGTACATTGTCACTTTGATAAATACCTCGGCAATAAAGTCAACCCGATAACAGGTACAAAACCGGAATACATTATTTTAATTTCCCTTTTCAACAACCTTGACGTATTTAAGCCTAGTGTCTATCAAAATGAACATTGGCAAACAGTGTAGAACCTAATGAGATTCCGCGTTACACGGCGTCGCATCCGGTCTGCACTGTTTTCTTTATAATATGTACAGTGGAGAAAACGTTATTATTTCCCGTTTAAACGCAAACGTACGCAAACGCAAAACACTAAAACGTAGAAAATGAAAACTTTTTGACAATTCTGATAATTCATGTTTATCTTGGTGGCAAACTGTTTGGAGCCTGATCAGACGCCGGGTTACCCGGCGTCTGATCTGGCTCCAAACTGGTTGCACTGCAAATAATAGTTTTAGCGTAAACGCGTTTATTGGGAAAGAATAACGTTTTCTCCACTGTAATAAGGAAGCGAAACTGTGTTAGTATAACTTAGTAATGAACAAACACTGTAGTGTCTTTAGATCACCATTGTATATGTATCTACAATGAAATCTTCCAGCAAATATACAGGGAGAGTCTATTGTTAAACCTAGGCAAAAATGGGAAAAAGGCAAAACTATTAATTTCAGCAAACCCCTAGGGACGAGATTACTTGTCATTTACAAGCAATGTACAGTGGAGAAAACGTTATTCTTTCCCAATAAACGCGTTTACGCTAAAACCATTATTTTCGCTGCAAACAGTTTGGAGCCAGATCAGACGCCGGGTAACCCGTCGTCTGATCAGGCTTCAAACTGTTTGCCACCAAGATAAACAAGAATTATCAGAATTGTCCAAAAGTTGTTCTTTTCTACGTTTTAGTGATTTGCGTTTGCGTACGTTTGCGTTTAAACGGGAAAGAATAACAGATTCTCCACTGTATCTGTGAAAAATATATTTGTGTCCTATGCAAACAGTGTAGTTCATGATCAGAGGGCTCCTAAATAATCCCTTTTATTGGGATATGCACGGTTTGTCATTTAACACTCGGATATAGTCAAGGATGGACTAGGCTACATTGTTGATAGTTATTTAATATGCTAACTTAGTTAAATGTAGAAAATACAGCCTTTTAACACATTTTGTCTGGATATTGCAATGAACTGTCTCCTTTTTTCTTTGCAGGAATATTTCATTTTAGATATACAACATGTACATGTACAAGGGTGAAAGTAAAGCAGAAAGATTAGAAAATAAAGCAGACATATTTTTGATTTATTCATCCTCGTGGTACAGTGGAGAAGACGTTATTCTTTCCCAACCAAAGCGTTTACACTAAAACTATTATTGTCACTGCAAACAGTTTGGAGCCAGATCAGACGCCGGGTAACCCGGCGTCTGATCAGGCTCCAAACTGTTTGCCACCGAGATAAAGATGAATTATCAGAATTGTCAAAAAGTTGTACTTTTCTACGTTTTAGTGTTTTGAGTTTGCGTACGTTTGCGTTTAAACGGGAAAGAATAACGTTTTCTCCACTGTATGTACGCCAACACTATGTAGGTCACGCTTGCATCTTTTATCCATTTATAACGAAACGGTAAGTAATGCATTTTACTAACAGAACACATTTATAACCTATTCTGGTAACAAACTGTTACATTGTAATAAATGTTCATGACTTATTTAGAACTTTGTAATTTACGTTCCTTTATATTTAAAGTACTCGTGCAACCCTTTCGTTGCAGCGATACCACCTGCTGTTACCCTTTCGCCTAATAGAAGCGTTTATTTTGTGCTTCCATTTATACATCATAGAGATTTCTTTTCATATGTTTACTACGGCTGACCTGTAAAAGAACCTTAGAAATGTATTCCTGTAGCATGTAAGGTGGGTACAGTGGAGAATCTGTTATTCTTTCCCAATAAACGCGTTTACGCTAAAACTATTATTTACAATACAAACAGTTTGGAGCCAGATCAGACGCCGGGTAACCCGGCGTCTGATCAGACTCCAAACTGTTTGCCACCAAGATAAAGATGAATTATCAGAATTGTCAAAAAGTTGTACTTTTCTACGTTTTAGTGCTTTGCATTTGCGTACGTTTGCGTTTAAACGGGAAAGAATAACAGATTCTCCACTGTATCTGAAGCCACCACCTGCCTTAACCCTTTACACAATAGTCTGTTTCTAAATATGAAGACAGGTGACCACTTAAAGCAGGTTGAAAGTAAATCAGAATGCTTTAAGGTGCATTCTGTTTTAATTTCAGCCTGCGTTAAGCTACCACCTGCTAGTATAAGAAAATATTTCTTAATGAATTTTTTCATTACTGTATAAATATTAAAAACCACTTTTCCTCAGTGGAGGAATAAATAAAAGGCGCTTCTATAAGGTTGTATATTTAAATCCCGCTATAAGTGTAAGGTTAAAAGTATCGTTAGCAATTTTACTTTCAAATGTAGATTTGATGTAGTTTAACCATGCTCGGGCAGTGTTTGGTACGGACCGTCAGATGAAGAGAATGGTCTCTATGTAGAGTAGAGTATAGACACCGCATTATGCGGCGTCTTATCAAAGTCTACACTGTTTGTATATGTTCCATATATGAGATCGTGGGCACAAAAGGGTTAATGAATTTGTGTTTAAGGCATTTGGGTCCTTAAAGCAATGTTAAAATAAACAGAAGAGCTTTTTGTTTTACTTCCACCTTGCTTTAAGATGCATGTCTATTAATCAATTAGCCTTATTTCCAGTGGTCGTTATAGAGAGGTTTTACGGTAATCACAATAAAACAATCGCGACGTCCATGACAGACGCAGGTGCAGGGGTGACAGGAAAACAAAAACTGCAAGCTTACCTTGCATAAAACATGCTGAAAGCAAGAAAACGTAGACATACGAAAACCCCATGATATCGGTGTTTGAAACTTACTTTAATCCTTTCACGATCAAATATATCGTGATGTTGTTACCCCTTCACCGCCATATTGTCTGCTTCAATATTGGTGTGTGCAATATCGTTTCAAACTAAGATTTAAGGCAGTATAACTGGCGTAATTTCAGAACAAGTGACAATCAGTTATGATCCTGATCAGACGCCGCGTAACGCGGCGACTGGTCAGGATCAAAACTGTTTGCAAATGCGCTTTATGACGTCAGTGAGAGTGAAAGGGTTTCAAAAGTCACATTGCGTTTGGTTATCGGAGTTATATACTGATATGATAACAGCAACAAGAGTGCATAGTATTATAATGTTGCTCACCTAGGATCGTGGGTACTTACCCTTATCCTGCGGTTATATCGTCTGTGCAATTGAAGGTCAAGAAAGAGTCTAACTGTCGGCGTTGGAGACATACGACAGCTTAACTCATTATCCCCTGAAACTTCCAATGGAAAATTCCAGTTTGCAATAAAGGCTCGTCCATTGTAGACAATTTAGGGTTGGGTTTTTTGTAATAAATTGCAAGTGTTTAGTTGTCGCAGTACCATTTTTGTGATGATGCCCTTGTTCTTTTCCACAGGGCTGCCATAAATCCTAAGATTTCCAAATTTGCCTTTACCCCATCGTCTGTTTCTAGTTTTGTTGACACGTGACTACTTAAAGCATGCTGGAAGTAAAGCAGAATGCGCCTTAAGGCGCATTCTGCTTTACTTTCAGTCTGCTTTAAGCTACCGTGTACTAGAAAAAAATCCGAAGATTTAGGAAAAATCCGGAGAAATGGCAGCCCTGTTTCCATCGTATGACATACAATTGCGAGGATATTCTTTCCCTATTCAACGCAACGCAAACACATACATGTACACAATGCATCAAAATGTAAAAGATAACAGCTCTTACTTTTCTATTTTACTCCAGGGATATATTAAAGAGCTCCTGTTTAATCTTAGTGGCAAACAGTTTGGAACCTGGTGAGATACCGTGTTACACAGCATCTGATCTTCCTTAAGGTTATAAGCAAAGGACCAAATGGTTTAGCATAACTGTTTATAAGGAAAGTCTAACGGTGTCCCCACTAAAAAAACGTAGTACAACGGCCGTAAAACGGATTATCTTGATTGGTCAGTGTTACTAAGTATAGGAAGAAAAGTGTTATACGTTGGCTATAAAATCGCTTACCTCTTCATGGCAGTAGATATTAACCTTAAAGCACGCTCGACAATTATCATCTACAAATTGTGTGACCTGAAAACTCCTCAGGTTTTGTAAATAAGCCCATTTGGTTCCAGAATATATCGGCAAATGCCAAAAACGTGGGCGCATACAAGATACCGGATAATTCAGAGTCTCATCTGGATCTACACAATATACAGAGGTTATCAGAAATTTGCTCAAATATTATACTAAAGATGAAGTGATGAGATTGTCTAAATACCACTTTCAGATAAAACCCGACCTACATAAGAGAGAATATAACATAAAGACAGGGCTGCCATAAGTTGACATGAAAAATCCTAAGATTTCCAAATTTGCATTTTTCAAGTGCGATTTTACGAATCGTGAGCTTCAAAACTAGAAACATGTTATTGGGCAACGGGTTAAAACTGGTGACTGTTTCACTCTTTCCCTCAAACAGGTATACGTGTCGCTTTATGCCTTTACCCATTTCTCAAACACACGACTGTTCAAGTTGTCATGTTAAGATATGCATGGGAAAAGTGTTCAGCATTTTGGCCGCGGATGCTTAATTTTATTTTACGCGGCCTCTGATCAAGGTCCAAACTGTTTGCAAATACAGTGGAGAAAACGTTATTCTTTCCAATAAACGCGTTTACGCTAAAACTATTATTTTCACTGCAAACAGTTTGGAGCCAGATCAGACGCCGGGTAACCCGGCGTCTGATCAGGCTCCAAACTGTTTGCCACCAAGATAAAGATGAATTATCAGAATTGTCAAAAAGTTGTACTTTTCTTCGTTTTAGTGTTTTGCGTTTGCGTACGTTTGCGTTTAAACGGGAAAGAATAACAGATATATATTTTACGCGGCCTCTGATCAAGGTCCAAACTTTACAAATAACTGTTGCATTCGGGAAAAGACAGTGAATGGGGTTAATAAATGAATCAGTGATTCTATAAGGTTGTACGATTTAAGCTTGATAAAAGCAATTTTATTTAAACATATTTTATTGACATGTATCAGAACAAGTGCAAAATGAAATTTAACAAAAAACATGCGAGCCGTGTAACGAGAAACCCTGTCTTATTGAATTGCAAATAGTGTAGTCTTTGACGCGACGACTGACCTTGGTCTACACTGTTTGATACCAACATGCATCTAAAACAATTTATGTATACTTGTATTATATACGGTATTTGACGGTGTAGACCAAAAACTAGATACAGAGTCTGTGATAACAACGGTGCTTGGTCTGAACAACGTTGCAATGCAATGAGGCAGGTATTGTCATGACACGGCAAATACAAGAGCAAAAGGGATGCAAGCAACCACCTTGTTTAACCCTATCATTATCAAATTATTCGGGAGAATTTTATCCCTTCACCGCTTTATTGTCATCTGCTTCAGTACTGTTGTCTGTAAGACACATTTCAAAGTTAGATTTAAGGTTGTATGACTTATCGATAAAAGTGATAAACAGTTTAGGTCTTGATCAGACGCCGCGTTACGCGGCGTCTGATCAGGACCCAAACTGTTCGCAAACGCGCTTTAATGCGTCATTGAGAGTGAAAGGGTTTAAAACATAAGAATGTTTTATACTATATCCGGCTGATTATAGTGACTTGCACATTCTTCTATGAAGGAAACCATTTATTAAATCACAAGAACTCTTTCTCAGTCAAAATATTGTCTGCTAAACTTTTCGCATCCAATTTTATGTCAAATTCAATTTCTGTAAAAGCAATTACTGATGTCACAATGATACGAGTGTCAAACAATTTGGATTCTGATCAGACGCCGAGTTACTCGACGTCTGATCAGGGTCTAAACTGTTTGCAAATAGAATTTGAAGTTGCTATAGGCAGTGAAAGAGGTAATGACATTATCAACATTAACATAAATTCATGAATCTATGTTCTATTTAAGGTAAACTTAAAACAAAGAGCACCATTATGTGGGGTTGGATGGTTCAGTTTCCTTACATTCCTTTTAAAGTACAATGAAGAGTTTAGTAGACATTAGGCTTAAATGGGTTAATTAGATGGACAAATGTAAGAGGCACTGACACTTTTCTTATCTAAAAACATGTACAGCGCTCCCTCTCTACAACGACACCCGATAGGAGACATGGATTGTTTGTGTTGTTGGGCGGGAATCGTTGTAGAAATGGGAAATTTAGACTAATTTTACATTTGCAAACGACTTGAATCCAGATCAAACGCTGCGTCACGCGGCGTCCGATCTTGATTCAAGCTTTTTGTCACTCGTCAATAAGACGATATTGCAGCAGTAAAAGCATTAGAAATAATATTCCTGTTTAGGGAACTGCGGTAAGGGTCGTTGTAAGGAGGGAGTCGTTGTTGGGAGGGTCGTTGTAGGAAGGGAACACTGTACATTCATTCCTCTAAAAACAAATTTGGACAACTGACAAAATTCATTGTAGTTCAGTTTCGGTGGTTCTACCAAGTGGCCGATTTGTGCTTCAAACAGTGTATAACTGTCTTCTGGGGTCCACACCCATCTGTAAAATTTAGCTTGACGTCGCGATAAGACTGAAATACTGTTAAAGGGACTCGCAACCGGATGGTGTTCTTGTCAAAATAAAATAAAATTCTCAAATGAAAGCAAATGTGTGGCATTATTTGGCTTTTGACATTAAAAAAATATGATCAGTCCAAAAAACGTCTCAAGAATCGTCACCGAATCTTAGTTTTTTAGATATTTTCCATCGTTTTTCCATAGCGTAAGCTAACGGTATAGTTGTTGTTGTTGCTTCTCTACACGGGGTCAGACATAAACCCGAGCCGAATAATGTTCTATTAATAGCTATCATTGAAGTACGTTAATTCGCTACCATATACACTCAGTACAAAAAGAAACGCACATCGTGCTCAGGCGCAGATTAAGATACTTTTTTAAGATACTAAGACCATATCTCAAGATCAATTTAATTCTGCTACAAGTTCAGAAAAAACATATACTTAAAATTACTGTGTTGTCTTTTAACCCTTTCACTCTTAATGACGTCAAAAGGCGCGTTTTCAAACAGTTTGGATCCTGATCAGACGCCGCGTAACGCGGCGTCTGATCAGGATACATACTGTTTGACACTTGTATAGATATACTTTAAGTCATACTACTTTGAATCTTACTTTGAAACGATCTTGCAAACAACAAAATTGACGCAGACGACAACGAAACGGTGGTGGGATAAAAAGCTCACGATTAATTTGGCAGCGAAAGAGTTAACTAGTGCCTGTTGAAAACACCGCACCGATTTGTGCAGGTTATGATGATACCAATCCAATGATAAGCCTCCCATTTTCAACATTGATAGCCCAAGACGGAACTACTGACTGTAATGAAAAGATTATTTCACAAATACGTTCCTTCTACATACAGATAATATTGTAATAAAAGTGTGCGTTTCTTTTTGCACTGAGTGTATATAGAGAGCGTCCGTAGCCGAGGGTGTAAAGGCGATGCCTCATTTTTCATTTTTGTCTCCGCATGGATGGTCACGGGTTCGAATCCCACCAGAGCCTCTTCTTCTTTTTTTTTTGGAAATGCATTTTTTAACAGAATTTATTATCCTAAACTAAATTTTACCCATTTATATAAGCATTTGACATATATTTACAAATTACTATTTTTAATGCTTGATTCGGTTGCGAGCCTCTTTAAAACGACGAAAATCATATCAAATCCAAATCCAAATCTTACTTATTTTCAATTTGTTTTTTCCACCATGTTCGTTTGAAAGCGTACCTACCCGGCTCCAGTAATGGTTTAGTTGGAACATATCCTATAACTCTTATACATGTTATAAAGTTGTACATATTTTCAAAACGTTCAACATCACAAAGTAGACATATAAGTAGATGGGTTGGGCCACAGATCCTAACAACATTCATTTAGTAAAGGTCATCCCTTCTATAATAGGGTATTGGATATGTTCGAGATTTCTACATATCTAAAATTACGAATGCATTAAATTTAGTATTTGTCAACTTAAAGACCATCGCGACAGTTTCATTGAATTTTCATAACATTCAGATTTTTTAGAATGTGCATACTGCTAGTATATACCCTGTTATGCAGAAATATGAAATAAAAATAGGGGGTCCCCGAGCTAGATAACATAAAATCTCAGAATAACCCTCTTCAGTTTTGTAATTTACCTAATTTGTTGGGTTATACATGTACATATGTTTTCATAAAATGGAAAAATAGGGGCAAGTAGCACTAACTATATGAAAACAACACATTATCCGTCAATAAAGGGAACACGTCAAATAGTTGTAATGCTGCCGCACACCATCAAAGTATTGTTCTCTTTTTCTGTTTTATTCATTATGTGTCTTGGTGGTCGCAATGCATCTAGATGTCAATTTACATTGGACAATGGTGATCACTAGGTCATATAACTTTTTAGGACAATATTCTGTATTCTCCAACATGTATATAATTATGTAAATGTTTTTGTGTGTGTTTTGTCAATTTGCTGTTTATTGTGTGTCGTAAAGTTAATGATACAGGGAGTTCTTCGTAAATTCTATACATGTACACATAATTATGATCACGTGTATTTAGAACATGTTTATGCGTTATTACCATGCCTATATCATGTTTGTTTTATTTGTCTAGTTGTTCATACTATGTGTTGTATTAGTCTTCTTGTAATCTTTATATTATTGAGGAAATAAAGATATAATACTACTACTAAAAATATGAAAACAACACATTATCCGTCAATAAAGGGAACATGTCAAATAGTTTTTCAAAGATTTTTCTTCTACAGTTCTTACATTCAGATTTTGACAATATTTTTCACAAATATTGTTGAATCATTAATTTACTGAAATCACACATAAAAAGCATAGGTACCCGAATTAATTTTTCTAAGAAATACAAATGTCTGCATAGAGCACGGAATTATACAAAAAAATCAGTGTATAATTCTGTGCATAGAGAATATCACATCTAAATCCAATTACATAGGGCTATAAATGTGATTTTGTACACTTTTTTGGTGTAAATAAAGAAGAAAGTTGCTAAACGAGGTTTGGTTTTAAAGAAAGGATCTATCTAGTGACCCTCCATCTGCAAGTCATTTATGTTTCGTTATTTCTGTCCATTCCATAGTCACATTTGAGTGTGTTTTACAAGGTTCGGTCAGAATTGTGGATCAAATTGTGTATATGTTTTTTACAGCTAAAATTGTAAAAAACATTAAGGTAAAAAGGCACTATAGGTGCGGTCAGCTTTAATTTCAGGTTGATCAGTTCAATACAAACATGACATTATTTATATACATTTAGCTGAAACTCATTTAGACCTGATTATTGCATTAAACTATCCCTACATGTATATATACAAGGGTGGTCTATAACACTAAAGTGTTTGTCCATACATGAGATAATATCCATATTATATAGCAAACACGGCGTCTCATCAGGGTCTACACTGTTTGCCAATGTCCACTCCAGAAGACACTAGGCTTAATTTAGTTAATAAACGGAAAGTATTTACAAAGTAATCAGTGGCTAGTTGGAAGCGTTACTTTATTACAAATTGTCCCCAATTGTACGTTAATTTATCAGAGACGAGTGTATGGTTGGGCCACCTGTCTTGAATGTTGGCTATGTCCATTAAGATATAACATAGATCTAATACCTAACCATTATCATACCGTATACAGTGCAGAAGACGTTATTAGTTTAAACATATTTTATTTCCATATACATAAGGAAATGGGGTCGGGTCACAAGTTCTCTCAACATTAGATTCGACCCTTCCCCTCGACGTTATTCTTTCCTGTTTAAACGCAAACGAAACGCAAACGCATTGCATTAAAATTAAGAAAATGACAAAATATTGACAATTTTGACTACTCATTTTACTCTGAGTGGCAAACAGTTTATAGCCTGATCAGACACCGGGTCACCCGGCGTCTTATTAGGCTCTAAACTGTTTTAATGGAAATAATAGTTTGAATGTAAAGGCGTTTATTTGGAAAGAATCGTAATTTTTAAAACTGTCCTCGGCAAGATAATTAGCAAAACAAAGTTTAAGCAGTTTCGGATTTGAAGAAATCTTAAGACCAGCACCAAATACTTTCGATCCAGATCAGACACTGAATTCCACGGCCCCTGACCGGGGTCCAAACTATTTGGAAATGCAATTTAAGTCGCAGTCCAACGTGGAGAGGTTATATTGCAATCGTTTTTTCCAAGATGTGTATGTTAGCTTGAAGTCAATGACAGGTAAATTATGAGGGTGCATTTATCACAACAATACACTGCCGCGGGTCTCAGGTACGTCACACTGGGGACAGCTTTAACTACAATTTAGCGTTTCTCTTCGAAAGTCGGGGGCCAACGCGTACGTTACTAATCACGTGTGTTATCAACGCGATGTCAAGGAACGTATGGACATTGTTACTTAGAAGTTAGAAAGTTAATAGCGGTTAGTGCGTTCAGATCTGTGGGTTGGTTTATTTTGTTCTTGCGCGTACGAGTGCATGTTAGGATACAGACATGGATAAAAGTTCGCTTGAAGCCCAGATTAGCACGTTTGCGGTGAACATTTACAGAAGAGTGTCTGATGGACATGAAAATGTGTTATTTTCACCATATAGTGTGTACGCAGCTCTTCTGCTGGCGGATTTAGGGGCTAAGGGTATTACGGAAAAGGAGCTTCGAGCGGTGCTTGGTCTTGGGAAATTATCCAAGTATGAATTGCACGGCCAATTTAGGGATCTGAGAGATTCGTTGAAGAAAGACAAAGTTGAAAACGTGACGCTTAATATAGCGAATAGAATTTTTCTAAAAGCTGGTTGTGAAGTTGATCCGAGCTACATCAAAGATCTGGATAGTTACTATGGTAACGAACTTGGTTTTCTTGACACAAAGCAAGGTGTGGTCTCGTTAGTACAGTCCATCAATCAATGGGTGGATGGAGAAACAAAGGGTAAGATCACGGAGATTGTGTCGGCGGAACATGTGGGACAGCCTTCTATGATGGTTCTCATCAACGCTGCTCATTTCAAAGGATCATGGAATGAGCCTTTCCCGATACTAAAGACAACAACCGCTGATTTCCACATTAGCACACTGAGAAAGAGGCCAGTGAATATGATGACAGCTATGCGAAGTGCCAGGTTACTCAAGGACGAAAACCTGAACTGCACCGCGTTGGAGTTACCGTTCTTGAGGAGACGTTTGAGAATGATCTTCATACGTCCGAAAAAAAAGAATGGACTCGCAGACATCGAGACCGTGTTAACAACAGCAAACGAACTGCGGCTGTTGATGATGGGAATTGGTAAAGCCAAACACACAAAGGTTAACGTCAGTATCCCTCGCTTCAAGATGGAGGACAGCGGCACCTTTGCTAAGATTCTGCGACACCTAGGTATCCGGGCAATGTTCACAGAGGGCAGTTCTGACTTTACAGGCATGGCTCCCGGCAAACCTGACATTCACGTGTCTGACCTGGTCCATAAGGCTTGCATAGAAGTAAGTATTTCCATGGTGTCGTAGTTTAGTTTTGTTTCACATTACAGTGAAATTCGCTTATAACGAAGTTTTGGATATAACGAAGTATTGGATATAGCAGAAAACTATCATTCACCATCTCTTATTAATATTTTGTAAAATGGACCTGATTATTATTATGAAATTTTGGATTTACAATGTACAGTGGAGAAAACGTTATTCTTTCCCAATAAACGCGTTTACCCTAAAACTATTATTGTCACTGCAAACAGTTTGGAGCCAGATCAGACGCCGGGTAATCCGGCGTCTGATCAGGCTCCAAACTGTTTGCCACCAAGATAAAGATGAATTCTTAGAATTGTCAAAAAGTTGTATTTTTCTACGTTTTAGTGTTTTGCGGTTGCGTACGTTTGCGTTTAAACTGGAAAGAATAACAGATTCTCCACTGTATTACGAAATAAATCGGATGGTCCCGACGACATTGTTATAAATGAGCTTCACTGTAATCGTTAACCCCATAGCCTGTTTCTAGATTTCAAGACCGGTGAATCCTTAAAGCAGATTGAAAGTAAAGCAGAATGCGCCTTAAGGCGCATTCTGCTTTACTTTCAATCTGCTTCAACTTACTACCGTCTGCTAGGATGTAGAAAATATTTATTTTGATACATATTTATGAGAATCATGACTGTATAAGTTGAATCTATTTACTGCAGTGGAGGAAAACATTGAATGCTTTGTAAGGCGTGTCTATGGGGTAACGGGTTAAACTTTTGCCATGTAACCTCTGAAAACCGGACGACCCTACGCTGGAAATATCTGAAAATATTACAAAAGTCTCTCAATGTTCACAGAGGGCAGTTCTGACTTTACAGGCATGCTCCCGGCAAACCTGACATGCACGTGTCGGACCTTGTCCATAAGGCATGCATAGAAGTAAGTGGTTCAATGGTGTCGTTGATTAATTTTGTTTCAGGTTACAGTGAAGCTCGCTTATAACGAAATCGGATACAACGATATATTGGATATAACAAAACCTATTTCTCATCTCTTATTAATGTGTAACGTAAAGTAAAATGAACCTGATATAACGAAATTTTGATATAACGAAAGAAATCGGATGATCCCGACGATTCGTTATAAGTGAGCTTCACTGTAATCCTTTACCCTATAACATGTTTCTAGCTTTGAAGACAGATTACCAATTAAAGCAGGTTGAAAGTAAAGCCGAATGTGCTTTTGCTCTACTTTTAGCCTGTTTTAAGCTTCCATCTGCTAGGATATAGAAAATATTTCTTAAGATACATGGCCATGAATGTATAAACTATTTTCTTCATTAGAGGAATAACTTGTATGCGTTAACCCTTCCCCCCATAGAAGCGCCTTTTAGTGAATATGATTTATTCTTCCGCTGAAGAAAATAGTTCCAATTTAATCAGTCATGAATATATAGTATAGGGAATATTTTCTATATTCTAGCACATGACAGTTTAAAGCAGGCTGAAAGCAAAGCAGAATGCGCCTTAAGGCGCATTCTGCTTTACTTTCAACCTGCTTTAAGTAGTCACCTATCTTCAATACTAGAAACAGGCTATCTGGTAAAGGGTTAAAATGCGTTTGTATGGGGTAAAGGATTAAACTTATTCAGTGTAACCTATGAACACATGACGCCCGTACGCTGGAAATCTCTGAAAATAGTACACAATTCTCTGTCTTAAAACATACGAGATACTTTTCGACAAAACCCTCATAAATACCTATATGTATAAAACTTTAACGCTTTACCCCATAGCCTGTTCTATAGTTTTGAATACAGTGACCACTTAAAGCAGGTTGAAAGTAAAGTAGAATGTGCCTTAAGGTCTGATCTTAATCAAAACTGTTTGCATAATTATGTCAGTGTAGAGCATGGCAGCGAAAGGGTTAAAGGTACGATTACTAAAATCGGGCTTGAAATTTTGGATTTTTTTAGGATTTTTATGAGCAACTTAAGGTAGCCCTGTATAGAATAGGTGAACAAAACAAAAACAGACCAAAACATCTCATGTTGTCAGATCTATCTCCGAGTGACTTAAAAATCTGTCTGTCAATTTCACTGGCCTTGTCAGACCAAATTACGGCTTCCTCATTCGGTGTTAATTACCAAACTGACATTAATCCCTTTACTCCGCCGTAATATCGTCCGCTTTGAAATTGTCGTCTGCAAAATTTAATAAATAATTTTTAAATTAAAGAATCTAAAGACGAGTGTCAAACAGTTTGGATCCAGATGAGACGCCGCGTTACGCGGCGTCTCATCTGGGCCCAAACAGTTTGAAAATATCATTCAAGGTGCGTTCGGCAGGCAAAGGGTAAACCCCTTTTTATTCTATTATATTATCTGCATAAAAATTGTCATCTATTTTTACAATTTCTTCAATCTTGATGGTTACCATTTCGAGCAATTAATATCGAAATGAGTAACACACAGTTCTGATTAAACGCCGGGTAACTCGATGTTATCTCGACACTGGATATATAATTATATTTATATATCAAAACTATTTGCGAGTGTAATAAGCGCACTAAGGTCAATGCGGAGAAGAGGTTGCGGACAAATGTAAACAACTGAATCATTAAGACCTTTTACCTTTAGGCCCAGTAATATTTTTTGCTAATTAATCTTCTTCTTTTATCCATTACATGCACTGTGCCTAATACATCCATTACATGCACTGTGTCTGATATTTACAAAACTGGTTTCCATGCATTTATATACAGTTGAGAAGACGTTATTTTAAACGCAAACGCAATTAAAATGCAAACGTATTGCAATAAAATATAGAAAACGACAACGTTTTGACATTTCTGAATGCTGACTTTAATCTGAAAGGGTAAACATTTTAAACTCGGCGTCTAATCTGGCTCCAAACTGTTTGCATTGGAAATAATAGTTTTAGCGTAAACGCGTTTATTGGGAAATAATAACTTCTTCTCCACTGTATTAGGCGTCTGATCATGGACAAAACTGTTTGGCACTCGTTTTGAGGCATCTTAAGTTAATACATTCAGCCCTAGCAACGAGCATACTTGTCCTGAACAAAATTAAGGGTGTACAGGTTCTGCATCAGAGCTGCCATTTCTCCGGATTGATCATAAATCTCCGGATTTTCCCAGTACATGGTAGCTTAAAGCAGGCTGAAAGTAAAGCAGAATGCGCCCATATGCGCATTCTGCTTTACTTACAGTCTGCTTTAAGTAGTCGCATGTCAACAATACGGACCGTTTGCTTCAGTTATCGTAAACATACCAACAACGTGCAGGAGGTCTCAAACTGCTTTTTCAATGTAACTAATTGTCAAGGAGAACAACTAAATAAGCTTTAGCTTTCGTTCTAATCCTATAATAGATATGTTGTATATTGTATGTATTTGTACATTTTCTAAAATAAATATGTTTAAACTAAAACAAGAATAAGGCTATGGGGTAAAGGTACGATTCGAAATATCGCACTTGAAAAATGCAAAATTGGAAATTTTAGGATTTTTCATGTCAACTTATGGCAGCCCTGCTGCACTGTTTGTTATTTTTCAACATTTTGTAAAAAAAAAACCACGAAGAGTAAAAAATGGACTAGATGCGTTTAAAAGACATAAAAGCTAAGTTAGAAATCAAGTTACTAGTGATTCTAGCAGTAAATGCTATAACGTATGATAATGTTGAAGTTTACGAAGATTGATGCTCGCCGTCAATGTTGCATTGATTCATTCATTCCTGACACTTGAAATGGACAATTCCGGGTTCAGTCTAGTCCATTTTTACATATACTTTTGCAAATAGTTTGAATCTAGATCAGACGCCGCGTAACGCGGCGTCTGATCTGGATTCAAGCTGTTTGTCACACGTCATAACGTTTTTTCTGTCAACATGTATATTTTGAGAAAAAACAGCAGACGACAATTTTAAGTAGACGACATTGCAGCCATGAATAGGTTGGACATAATGGTCTTGTTTGGGGAAAGGTCGTTGTAAGGAGACAATCGTTGTTGGGAGGGCCGTTGTAGAGAGGGAGTGCTGTATATCGACGTTTCCAAAGTTAAACTAAACTTGATAATAAACAACAAGTAAAGATGATGAAAAAGTATATGGTTAACTATAACTATCTTGTTACCAAACGAATGTTACATGTTACCGCCGTTTGACTGTTGACATTTTTTGGTAACAAAAGTCGTTACAAGCAGTTGGTTACCGCTTTTGGTCACAAAATGTATAACATTATATGTATATTGCAGAAATGACAAATAGTGCAGATCCTGATCAGAGGGCTCGTACAGGAGCCCTTTGATAAGGGTATTCACTGTTTGTATAGGACAAGTATACTCTTCACAGGTACACTATTTGTAAAGGACAAGTATACTCTTCACTATAGGGTTGAATGGGTTTTAAAAAATGTTTCCTGCTATCAAACAACTCAACACTACTTTAATAAGCGGTCGCGAATTACAAGATTGCTTTATTTAACAAATGGCGCCAACAAGTCGATGTTTTTAAAGCTTTTGTCTGTTTCACTTACTGATTATATGAAACGGCGATTTTGCTTCTGCCGAATCAACAAAAATACACGTTTACACGCGACAGACCTAGAACCAGGGGTGCGTTTAAAAAAACTTCGTAAGACAAATGTTGTCGTAAGTCATATTATAAAAGTATCAATTATTATTTATTTCTCCATCTAATCCTGTCTTGTGACATCTCTTTGGAATCGTCTTTTCAAGACGATTTCAAAGAGACGTCACAAGACAGGATTACATAGAGAAGTCAGAAATTAAATATGTTATAAAGTTTTGACTTACGACAACATTTGTCGTACGAAGTTTTATGAAACGGGCCCCTGGTCCTGACCAGAATATTAGTTATTACATACGCACTACTCATGGCCTGGTACCAATGCTATAAAGACATTGAGTTGAGTCTGAGGTCATTCTCAAGCATTTGATTCGTCAAATTTGAACGAAAGCTCAGATCTTACTAATCAAATGCGTGAAAACGATCTCAAACTCAACTAAAACTCTTTTTAACCATGGTCTCTGTTGGTATTTTCATTTTTAACTCACGGTCGTATTCAAAGATCATTCAAATGCACATGTAGTCCGGGACCCAATGTAATAAAACGTTTGAGTTTAATCTGAGATCGTTCTCTAGCATTTGATTGGTTAAAGCGAAAGATCAAAGCTGACTCAATCAAATGCATGAGAGCTTCTCAGAACGATCTCAGACTCAACTCAAACGGTTTATAATTTGAAACCAGGTGTAGATGGAAGGTGACAGCTTATGTAGAATAAGGGTAAAACAATTCTAGAAAAGAGATCTTTGAAACAAATTATGTCTGGCTTAATTTGTTACATATTCATGATATTTTTGAAAACACCGGGGACATTTCAAAATACTTTAGGGAATAAAACTTTCAATTTTAAAATAGTTGTTTTTTATTATATCCGAAAAAGTAATAACGCAATTTATAGACGCTTCCAATTTCCAATTACGTCTAGTCAATATTTGACTATTCAGTGTCGATCTAAACAATAAATGCAAAATGACAAATAGTGAAGACCCTGATCAGAAGGTTCCTGATGAAAACTTTGATAAGAATCTACACTGTTTGCATAGAATGAGTATACCCTTCACAGATACAATGTTAATGACAATAATGCTCGTCGCTATGGTTGAATGTTTTAAGTGGTCTAAATACAATAGGTTAGTTACGCTATACGTCTGTTTTGCCCTAGATTATTTGACATGTAATCCTTCAAGTTGACAACTAAAGTGTTTTGTCAGATTCAACTTTAAACATTGTTTATTATCAAAATGAAACACCTTTCAAACTTTTCGAAGTTGCGTCTTGAGTAAGTGAATGTTCGTTTTGTTACAAACGAGCATGTAAACTGTCAGTCGGTAAGCGATACGTCACTTGTTTCCTATACAGTAAACAGTGGAGAACACATCACTTGTTCCCGTCTAAACGCATACGAAACGCAAATGCATTAGGATAAAATGAGGAAAATGTCAATGTTTAGAGTTTTCTCACGATCTATTTTAGTCTTCGTGACAAACAGTTTGGAGCCGGATCAGACGCCGGGTTTGCCCGGCGTCTGATCTGGCTCCAAACCGTTTGCATTATAAATAATTGTTTTAGCGTAAACGCGTTTATTGTGAAAACAATATTTTTTTCTCCACTGTAAACATGTATGTCAACATGTCCATTACTAGCTGTCACTTTGTAGGCAGTCAAACGCATTTAGCGGTAGCTCAAAAAGAACACGAATCTTATTTTATTAGTCTTGAATACTGGCAGCAGCTTAATGCATGGCTTAAGTAAAGCAGAAACATCCTCTTTGGAAATATTCTTTTGTTCTGCTTTCAACGGCAACCTTTCTGAAAAAAAATCAGCATGTTTTTTTCAGAACATGTTCGCTAAACACGAGTTTGGCGGTGATGGGCAATGACTTAACTACATGCTGTGATTGGCGTATGTAAACAACCACTTATAAATGTTTTGATGGTTTAGTTTTGCCTTTTATGGTTTAGTCTTGCCTTATGTGCCTGTCTGTGTTTTTGGGTGTTATTTTGTTTTTGCTGAAGCACAAATAACAGTTTCCGAAGGCGATATCGCTGACGACATATAAATATACACCTAGATCTGGCATTAACCCTTTCATGATCAAATTATTCGGGAGATTTTTACCCCTTCACCGCTTTATTGTCGTCTGCTTCATTATTGTTGTTTGCAAGACACGTTTCAAAGTTAGATTTAAGGTTGTATGACTTAATAAATATCGATAAGAATGTCAAACAGTTAGGGTCCTGATCAGACGCCGCGTGACGCGGCGTCTGATCAGGACCCAAACTGTTTGCAAATGCGCTTTATGACGTCATTGAGAGTGAAAGGGTTAACCTAAACTCGTTCGATGACTTATTCCGAGTACAGTAAATTGCAAACAGTTTTGGTCCTGATCAGACATCGCGTTTAATCCTTTCGTTCTCAGCACTATTTAGGAAATACACAGAATAGTATATATTAAAGTGTACTGATGTACGTAATCACAAATACTGACTAATATGAGTTTGTTAATTTCCTAAGACCAATAAAACCATAAACATTGTACCTTGGAAAGGGTATGATTTTTTTTTTAATATTAATAAGAATACATAAAAATTGAGTTTGAAAATGAAACAGACGATAATTAATTGATACTTATGACGTAGTGGCAGTCAAGTGGTTAGACAGTGACCTGCAAGAACGCAGGCTGAAAGTAAAATCAGAAAGCTTTGCCTCGGTTAAGATGTATCAGTTTCAGTGTCTTAGTAACAGTTTATATGTGTTAAATATACAGTAAAACCAATAAAAACCGAGCCCTTTCGGACCGACAAATATCTGCTTAGATAAGATTTGAATTTGTGAGGTTTTACGAAGCGTCACGTATAACACTGTAACAGAAATTGCATTTGCACACATCTAAGGCATGCCAGTCGTAACCCCAATGCATTGTCATATTACAGTGTATTTAAGCAGCAGAAGCGACTTTTAGCGCATTTAATTTATTTCTCCGCTGAAGAAAATAGTTCCAAATTATACAGTCATGAATATAATTCATAAGAATTATTTTCAGTTTCCTTGCAGATTATAACGCGGCGTCTTATCTGGATCTAAACTGTTTGAAACCAACGTCAATATTTTCTAAGTAAAAAACGCATAAAATTCCAATTTTTAAAAGTAAGAATAGAAATTGGAAATCCATAGGTCCGGAGGAATTAAGAAAAATCCGAAGATTTGAGATATGGCACCCCTGTCTATACTCTGTTTTATGTTTGGTACATGTACATGTATATATAATCAGTGAGGACGTTTGTTGTTTACGACTTTTTTCTTTTGTCTGTCAACCTTTATCGTAAATAGGTTGAAATTTGCAACCATTTTGTATTCAGTTACAGTGGAGAATCTGTTATTCTTTCCCGTTTAAACGCAAACGTACGCAAACGCAAAACACTAAAACGTAGAAAAGTACAACTTTTGGACAATTCTGATAATTAATGTTTATCTTGGTGGCAAACAGTTTGGAGCCTGATCAGACGCCGGGTTACCCGGCGTCTGATCTGGCTCCAAACTGTTTGCACTGCAAATAATAGTTTTAGCGTAAACGCGTTTATTGGGAAAGAATAACAGATTCTCCACTGTAAGACGCCGAGTACATGGGTGACAAATCTAGTTCAAGCGAGTTTGTGTATTTAAATTAATTGGAACATTTGGACCTTCTACACTGCTCCCTCTCTGCAATAACTGTCAATGGGAGACAAAGAGTGGGTGTAATTTGGAGGTACATGTAGTTGTTATAGGGAGGGAAATTGGCCTACATTTGCAAACAGCTTGGATCCAGATCAGACGCCGCGTAACGCGGCGTCTGATCTGGATCCAAGCTATTTGTCGCTCCTCATTATGGTTGGATTTTTCAAAATGTTCGTTAAGGGTGTATCAGTCATGGATTTGGGAACTTTTCAAAGTACATGAAAACACTCTATGATGGTTTTGTATTGAAGAGCTATTTAAGATGAATGAAAAAATAGAAAAAGTGTACATTTTGGTGAACAACAGTTGGCTCTACGGCCATGTAAAATTTACCCCACCCACTTCCTCTTATTTTGTCCCTTTCAAACAGCCCGCTTCAATAAAACCCATTTTAAATGAAAACAAATATGATAATTTGGTTTTGTGTTATTTATTTCCTATCTATGGTAGTATTTCTTCATACAAAAACTAATTTAAGAAAAATAGGCACCAAATGTGAAATTTATAAAGCTCTAAATATCATTGGTATGGTACTTTTTTGTAAATTTTGTAAGGGGCGATAACTCTTTTTACTTTAATAACTCAAAATTTTCAACACTGACCTTTCAATTTCTTTTCATATTTTGAACTGCCTTAGTATGGGCTTTCATCTGGTAGAATATAAGAAAAAGTTAAATACTAGAACTATTTCATTTTCAAACTTTTTTACTTTTTTCATAAAATAAAAAATCTAATAAAATCATGCCCTATATAAAGCATATTTTTGATATTCAAGGATCCATATTGTTCAAACCTGGTGCCTGCTTTGTCTAAATTTGGTTTATGTAGGTGAACATACCACCATAGACATGAAATAAATAAAGAAAACCCAAATTAACATTTTTGTTTTGTTTTGAAATAGATTTTACTGAAGCTTGTACTCTGAATGGGTAAAATTTGAAGAAAAAAATCCAAATTTGACATACCTTTTTCAAATCGCTGTAGCTCAAAAAAAAGGACACCACCATATATATATTTTTTCATTTTTTCATTCATCATAAATAGCTCTTCCAAAAAAACAATGATAGAAAAAAAGTTTAATACTTTGAAAAAATGGCTCATGACATTGATACACCCTTAAGTAACTTTGAGAAAAACACCTGATGACAAATTTAAGCCAGACGATACTGCAGCCGTGAAGGCGTTAGACATATATAGTTGTCTTGTTTGGGGATCAGCGGCAAGCATTGTTATTAGGAGGGAATCGTTGTAAGGAGGGCCGCTATAGGGTATTAACTGAACAAATCGAACATTTTCTCACTCATTTCAGCGCCAAATCCTATGGTGTTACTACCCACATATGTTCAAATGCAGACATAACGTTTTTGAAATACTCCCCTTAGTAGGGCCCTGTAAAACAAAACATTTCTATTGCCAACTGTTTCGTACAGTGGGTATTAAGTTTTAGTGCAAAACGTGTTCATTGGAAGAGAATAACATCTTCTTTACTGTATAACCACTTACTACAGTGGAGAATCTGTTATTCTTTCCCGTTTAAACGCAAACGTACGCAAACGCAAAACACTAAAACGTAGAAAAGTACACTTTCTTGACCATTCCGATATTTCATGTTTATCTTGGTGGCAAACAGTTTGGAGTCTGATCAGACGCCGGGTTACCCGGCGTCTGATCTGGCTCCAAACTGTTTGCACTGCAAATAATAGTTTTAGCTTAAACGCGTTTATTGGGAAACAATAACAGATTCTCCACTGTAAATATGTTAGATACGAGAAATGAAATTCTCACCAGTTACGTAGCCTAAATAGGACAGTAGGTCAGTACAACCCCTCTATTACGACCATTCCATAAGGTAAAGTTTTCAGTGTTTCAGATTGATGAAAACAGGATGAAAGTAAAGCATAGAGCTCCTGCATGTTTACTACATGTAACTAGGTAACGTGGGTGCGTACAGACCTGCACTAATCAGGATCAAAAACTGATCCAAACTGACTACGATATTACTTTTTCTTTTATTACGTCAATTTACATACACTTTTAACCCTTTACCCCATAGGTTTTTTTCTAGTTTTGAAAATAGATGATTACTTAAAGCAGGTTGAAAGTAAAGCAGAATGCGCCCTAAGGCGCATTCTGCTTTACTTTCAGCCTGCTTCAAGTTACCACCTGCTAGACATTTAGAAAATATTTCTTCTAATACATATCTATGACTGTATAGATTGGAACTATTTTCTTCCGTTGAGGATTAAATGGAATGCGCTAAAAGGCGCTTCTATAAGGTAAAGGGTTAATTAAGACAACTGTTACAATGGTTTCAAGCATATGACGTCATGACAGTGAAGGGGGTAATGTCCGGTCACTCTAAGTATAGTTAACTATAGTTATCTAACTATTAAAGTATGTAACAATGATGAATTACGGTAGTTATTTCACCAACAAAAATGCATTATTCATGCCAAGTTAGGTGAAGTTACGTCTCACTTTATACGCACTTGTCATATCACTAAATGCCGTAACTCTTCAACTCTCTGCATGCTGGGAAATTGTATCGTCTGCAACAATTGACGTCTGCTATTGTTTTAAAAACAGAACTTTCTATTTTTCTTTTCAAAACAGGGTCAGGGTGTCAAACAGTTTGGATCCTGATGAGACGCCGCGATATGCGGCGTCTCATCTGTATCCAAACTGTCTGCAAAGGTAATAATTAAGGAACACACCCGACGCTAGCATGCAAAGACTTACAATGCGCTATGAAAATTCTTAAACCCCTTAGCTGCCATACCAGCTCTAAACAATTGTCTCATTTTCATTTCTAAATTTTAAAGGTTATGTATTATAGAAAAATATATAATTAAATGTCAAACCGTTTGCATCCTGATCAACCGCCGTGTTACGCGGTGTCTGATCAGGATACAGACTGTTTTTAAGTAGCAATTGTCCTCGGGGTGAGGCTACAGTGGAGAATCTGTTATTGTTTCCCAATAAACGCGTTTACACTAAAACTATTATTGTCACTGCAAACAGTTTGGAGCCAGATCAGACGCCGGGTAACCCGGCGTCTGATCAGGCTCCAAACGGTTTGCCAAAGAGAAAAAGATGAATTATCAGAATTGTCAAAAAGTTGTACTTTTCTACGTTTTAGTGTTTTGCGTTTGCGTACGTTTGCGTTTAAACGGGAAAGAATAACAGATTCTCCACTGTATATAAAGGGGTTAACCAAAGAATGTGTATAATTTCTAGGCTGAATATATTAGCAAACTATAGTAATTTCTATGATAAATATTCACATTTTAACCTCGTTTTACATTTCTTTCTCATACTTTATCATATTCCGTTTATAACGTCAACCGTCTTTAAAATGCTGCATATGCACCTGTAAAACAGTCTAGACCTAGATGAAACGTCACAGTTTGCGTCTACACTTTTGCCAAAAACACGCATTTAACCCAAAAGCGCACAGTGGTTTATTTCTTGCTTATATACTGGATTAGTCCTTTTTATCTAAGGGGTGCCTGATCTAAAGTTTCGTTTTCGTTTTGTGTTAGATCTATATTGAAATTCCTAACAGCAAACAATGTAGACTCTGATCAGACGCTGCATTTTGTGGCTTCTGGCTAGAGTCTACACTGTTTGCCTATGTCCCATATATGGGTTCGTTGGCACAAATGGGTTTACATTATTTTAAGCTATATAGAACACTTATTGTGTTTCATATAGAACGCATTGCTTTAATTTATCCTTTAAATATTCAGCCTTAGCGACGAGTATGCTAAATGATTTAAAATCCGAATTTAACATTTTTCGACAACAAATATTTAACCCTTTCAATACCTTACCCCGAGTACAACGGTTATTTTAAACAGTTTGGATCCTGATCAGACGCCGCGTCACGCGGCGTCTGATGAGGATCTAAACTTTTTGTCACTCATTTCAATATTTCTTAAGTCAAATTACCTAAAATTTGATTTTGCCTAAGAAATAAAAGCAGACGAACATTGTTTAACTCTTTGCTCCCTGAAACTTTAAATGGACGATTCCAGTTTCCATTTTAGAGTAGTCCATTTCTGACTTTTGAGGGTTGATTTTGTCCATGTTTGGCATTGTGACAAACAGTGAAGACCCTGATCAGAGGGCTCCTTTCGGAGCCCTCTGATCTGGGTCTTCACTGTTTGCACAGGACAAGTGTACTAATCACATGTACACTGTTTGAGAAGCACGCATATATGCGGGACTAGGGTTCAAAGGGTTAACGTTGATGGCATCATGGCAGTGAATGGGTTGAATGAAATCAGCGGGCTAAGGTAAAAACGTCAGCATAAAACCTTAATAACTGAAAGCTGGACGTCATTCGACCTTTTCCACGAAAAACATGTATTGTTGTTGTATGCTTAACTGGTTGAGTTGTTTACCTCATGCAAAAATGAACCTATTTTGTGACGTAAATCACAGGAATAAAAATAAATAAACTAACACTTTATTTAACGATTTGATAAAAACCAATCTTCCACGAGTCTCTCAACAGTCAAAAAATATACAAGAACAGTGCTCCCTCTCTACAACAACACCAAATTGGAGACAAATACAGTAGAACCTCTCTATTACGACCGCTGTATTGTATCAAATATTAGTCGTTTAAGACAGGTGAATACCTACAGGAGCTTTCTGTTTCACTGTACATTGCTTTAAGCTGTCACCTGTCTTTTATACGGACAATTAACCTTCTTTTAGTGGTCGTAATAGAGAGGTTCTACTGTTTTGTGTGTGTTGTTCGAAGGGAGTGTTATAGGGAGGAAACTAGTATACTAGTACCCTCAGAGTGCTGAGCGTGACTTGGATTACATTTTCAAACTGCTTGAACCCAGATCAGATGCCGTGTAACGCGGCGTCTGATTTAGGATCCTACTGTGTGTCACTCGCCTTTATGTGTCTTCTAAGGCTACAACATTGAAGAGTTATTTAGTGAATGAACGAATGAATAAATAAATGAATGAATGAATGAATAAGGGATCACAGCTTGTGATAAGCGACCGCTTGAAAAGAAATGAAGCTGAGGTCTTGTAAAGAGGCGTTATCTTAACGCAGGGCAAACATAATGCAGAAAGTTCTTAGGAGCATTCTGTTTTAATTTTTGCACATCGCCAAGCAGTCACTTAAATATTTAGGAGACTGTTAACACAGCTTTGATCACATGTAGATCTAACTTATCATTTACACATACAGTAGGGAAGATACCATTCTTTCCCAATAAACGCGTTTATAGTTATAACAATGGTGTCAATTGCAAACAGTTTGGAGCCAGATCAGACGCCGCATAACCCGGCGTCTGATCAGGATCAAGCCTGTTTGCCACTCAAATCAAAATACTAGTCAGAAATGTCAAACAAATTTGCAATTTTCTACATTTTATTGTATTTCGTTTGCGTTTTTAAAAACAGGGAAATAAATAACGTTTTCTCTTCTGTATATGCTCATGTCATAAATAGCATGCTCGAATGTGAAACTGACGGTTGATCGAAATGGAACATTGATGAATTGAAGCTTATCAGGAAACTGAATGTCACTTGCCAGTTAGAGGCGTTGAAAGAATTTATTAGTTACATTTCTGTGATTTACTTTATGATGGATGGTCATGTCAGTCACTTACGTCAACAACAAAAAGGAAACCACAATGTGGTTAGTTCTTGCAGTGGGGAAGGCGCTAATCTTTTCCGGCTAAACTAAATTAAACGCATAATTTGAAAAAGGAACAGGTTCTTAAAACTTTGACGATTTGTTAAGCCATTTGTACCTACGATCCCATATATGGGACATAGACAAACAGTGTAGACTCTGATCAGACGCCGCATAATGCGGCGTCTGATCAGTTAACACTGTTTGCTGATAGGAATTTCAATATAAACCAAAACAAAAATTAAAATTTAGACTAGACACCCCTTAGACAAAAATGGACCAATTCAATATATAAGCATGAAATAATACGGGATTTGGTTATAACGTACCTAAACAAAACGTACCCACGTATCGGTCATTTCGTACCCAAAATGTAACCATGGTCAAAACTATGCGCAAATGGGTTAAAACCAAATTTGCATAGAATTTAGAGCTTGTTGGTACAGTTGGACAGAAGATATTCCAAATTAACGTGTTTGATCTATAAGTTCCATAATTTACATTTCGATGCCAGATCAGACACCGGGTTACCCGGCGTCTGATCAGGCTCCAAAATTATTGCCAATCAAATAAAAAAAATTGCCAAAACTTTCAAAAACCTGGGGTTTTTTTTCAACATTTTATTGCATTGTATTTGCGTTTCGTTTAAACGAAAAAGAATAACGTCTTCTTCACTGTACATATACAGATCGACTATCGTCGGTTTTAGATACATGTAATTTAATGTGATATTATAATATAGTATCCTTCTTACTTTTGCAGATCGACGAGACCGACCAGGATGGGTCGACCGTCATAGATCAAGCCCCTGACGACAGTCAACCGGACGCAGCAGCGGAGAAATTCGTTCTGGATCGGCCTTTCATGTTTGTCATACTCGAGATAACTTCTGGGACTATTCTGTTCATGGGCAGATATGCACAGCCGCCAGAAGAGGCTGACAAAAATTGTGTTCTCATTTAGATTGGCATGTACATAATTATACTGTATACATGTATAGTAAAAACCTTTTGAAACTCAATAGAACCCTTCCGGACCGAGAACAGTGTTAACTCTTTCACTGGCAATGCCGACAACCCTGACACTTGCAAAACAGTACAGTGGAGAAAACGTTATTCTTTCCCAATAAACGCGTTTACGCTAAAACTATTATTTGCACTGCAAACAGTTTGGAGCCAGATCAGACGCCGGGTAACCCGGCGTCTGATCAGGCTCCAAACTGTTTGCCACAAAGATAAACATAAATTATCAGAATTGTCAAAAAGTTGTACTTTTCTACGTTTTAGTGTTTTGCGTTTGCGTACGTTTGCGTTTAAACGGGAAAGAATAACAGATTATCCACTGTATGAGGAGTAATGGGTTAAGAGACTTCTGGTGATAGGGAGTCTGTTTTTCAGAAGTTACACTATATCATCATGATAGATTTATCAACAGAAGACATCATAGTCGGAGAGTATAGTAGTTTGTTAAGCTTGTCCAGTCAGACAAGTATTTATAAGCAATTACTTGTCCTGAGACAATTGGCGCGCGCTCGCATGGATTATACTGTTATACAGCCATACTGTGTGAAGCGGTTATTCACGGAAGAAGTGAGAATGCTTATGATCAAAGGAAATTGCTAAATGCATCAAGCAAAAGAAAAGCAAAAAGCTCTTGTGTGTGCTTTCTGCATTCCAGTGTCCTGTATTAACTATTTTCCTCATAGAATCACCCTTTAGCGTCCGTCATCTATTAATTCACCCATGGCCTGCAGAAATTAGTTACAATGTATTGCCATAAACATGTACCATAAAATATGTTCTATATCCTAGCAGTTGGTAGATTAAAGCATGCTGAAACAATAAAGCAGGATTCGCGTTAAGCCGACTTCTGCTTTACTTTCAACCTATGTTTACATGTAATATAAATGGTTACTTAAATTACAACTGCATGGTTTTGAACATTTTTTTCTAATTTCATGATATTTGTTTTATACCGAGATGACTGGATTGTCAAATAAATCGAGTGCCTGACTCAATATATTCTTGTCCCGAGCTGTCAGATAACCAGTTGTCCGTTATCCTGTCTATCGCGACTTGACTGGTATTTGCAAATATTATGGATTTAGATCAGACGCCGCGTTACGCGGCGTCTGATCTTGATCCATAATATTTGACACCCTCCGTTAAATTCCTTCTATTCCAAAAACATCACAAATGTTGCCTATGACAACGGCACGGCGCAGGATAAGGGTTAGGTTGAATCATATCTAAAGTTTAAGAGTCGTGTCTATAAAACCTTTGATCTGGATCGATACTTTGTTTATATGACAGGCATTTTATTTTCAATCGTTCGAAGCTGTTGGTGTAGGTTAAAAGTCATGTTGTTTTTCATATGCGTATGAATACACTCATATATTTCAATCATGTCGTCCCAATCGGCGACTAAAAATGACTTTTTTGACCCAGAACAAATATCGAGTAGCATCTGGTCTGGATCCAAACTGTTTGACACTCGTATCGATGTGTCCTTAGTCATACTGTCCTAATTATAAATGTATGTGTAAGTAATGAGTTAATGCAGAATTTTATAATAAATTCGAAAACATATTTATCACATAATTTGCGGTCTGTGAGTGGCATAAAGCGATTGTATAAATATCGTAATCCACTAGTGGAATATCGTTTTTTGGGCTCCGGCCCAACTTGTTCGTCCACAAGCGCTGCATGTAGCGGGACGCCAAATGACGTCATTTACTATGACGTTAACGTAAACAAAGTAACGTTTTGGCGGAAAGTCTATATAGCGGAGCGTATACAAACTACGGCTTCAATCAATTTAATAGGGGCTTAAACTTGTTATGTGATAAATAGAATCTCATATTCGTGCTCATTATTTATCATTTTTAATAAACTCGTTGACTAAAATGAATATGACGCTCGCCTTATAATTTTAGTCAACTCGTTTATTAAAAATGATAAATAATGAGCACCCATACAAGATCCTCTATATAAACATAAACATAAACTTCAATTTTAGTGAAGGAGTGCAGTATCCATGATGATGATGATAAATACAGTAACTAAGTCACATTACTAGAACTTTAAAAATTTAAAAATCAACAACACAAGGCAATTTTAACAGCAAATGACGTCATCATGACTGTGAAGAGGTTAGCCCATTTGTACCCACGATCCCATATATATATATAGAACATGGGCAAACAGTGAAGTCTCTGATCAGACGCCGCATAACGCGGCGTCTGATCAGAGTCTTAACTGTTTGCTGATAGGTGTTTCAATATACATGTAAAAACAAAACGAAAATGAACATTTAGACCAGGCACTTTTTAGGTAAAAAATAAAATTTAAAAAAATCCCATATAGAAGCATGGAAGAGTAAGCTGTGGGCAAATGGGTTAACTTGCATGTACAGTGCTCCCTCTCTACAACGACATCCAATTGGAGACAACAAATATGTGCGTTGTTCGGAGGGAGCCGTTATAAGGAGAGAATTCGTTTAACATTCGCAAACAGCTCGAATCCAGATCAGACGCCGCGTTACGCGGCGTCTGATCTGGATTCAAGCTGTTTGTCATTTGTCATTATGTTTTTTCCTGTCAAAATGTCAGTTATGTAAGAAAAACAGCAGACAACAATTTTAGGTAGATGATAACGCAAGCATAAAACATAATTTTCGTGGGAACAGCGATAAATGTCGTTGTAAGGAGGGAGTCGTTGTAATGAGGGTCGTTGTAGAGAGGGAACGCTGTACTAGACTATATATTTCATGATATTTAACCCTTTACCTGATAGCTTATTTCTAGTATTGAACATATATGACTACTTAAAGCAGGTTGAAAGTAAAGCAGAATGCGCCTTGAGGCGCATTCTGCTTTACTTTCAGCCTGCTTTAAGCTATCATGTGCTTGAATATAGAAACTATTCCCAATAATATATATTCATGACTGATTAAATTGGAACTATTTTCTTCAGCGGATGAATATATCATATTCGCTAAAAGGCGCTTCTATTGGGTAAAGGGTTAAATTGCAAACGCTTTCAATCCAGATGAGACATCGGATTGTTCGGCTTCTTATCTGGATCCAAACCATTTGCCACTCTACTTGTATTTTCTAAAAGAAAATGCCGACTCTTAGAACTGTTGCAGGCGACATATTTCACAGACGACGATTGTATCGGTATCGGACTTTTCGCAATATTACCCACGTGGCCGAGTTGGCCATCAGCCGGCGTCTCCCATGGCAGTAAAAACACAGACACGTGTTGTGTCACGTGGAAAAGTTAGATGCCTAGCAAAAAGTTAAGACTCGATTTTGATATCAAGCTGACAAGTGCCGATAATCGAACACTCCTATCAATTAATAATCAATTAAAATTCAATATTTGAATACAGTGAAGCTCACTAATAACGAAGTCGCCGGGATCGTATGATTGCATTCGTTCCATTTTATAAGCGAGCTTCCCTGTATACAAATTAAGGTCGTCGTTGATGCAAGTTTTGCTCTCATACTGATGTAATATAGCACCTGACTGTAGTACCTTGCCCACTTAAGAAGACACTACGTTTAATTATGCGCCAACATCAACATTGATAAACAAGAACTGTCTTTGATAAAGATATTCAGCGGAGAGCGTGGTGGAAGTATATGGGTTTGAAAAATGCATTATATTGAGGGTTTCAAAGAATTGTAATTCATGTACCTGGGATTGAAAGCAAAATTTCAATTACAGTAACTTTTATGTGAAAATATGGCATAGTTACTAAAAAGCCAAACGATAATTGAAACCTAATCCTGCTGAGCATGTAGATCTTTTCGTTAATCTACTGTTCTACATACATTTCATGGATATCTTGAAACAAACTATACTTGAACAAATGGCATATCTTTAAATAGAAACATGCTGTCATAGAACTGTGTCTATTACTACTATGGTGTGCCAAAGGAGTTGAAAGTATTAATGCTGCCCAGGCAGCATTTTTTCATTGAGTTCGCCAGTTGTACAATGAACCAATCAAAATCGATCTTACAAAGACAGGTATGGTGTACCAAAGGGGTCGAAAGTATAGATGTTGCCTGAGCAGCATCTTGATGCCGCCCGGGCAGCATAATGCTGTCCAGGCAGCATTTATTTATAGCATTTGGCGACGCGATGTGCCGATTAGGTACCACAATTAATCGACACATCACTAGCACATACATATTCATAACAACAGAATATATATAATTATATACAGCATACCTTTATTTTTGTTACAGTTCATACAAATTATTAATACTGACGTTTACAATGTAATTCAATCTGTTTACATCATGAGAAGCAATCGAGGTTTTGTTGGTATGTAGAACCAGGGCTCCCATTTCTCCGGATTTTTCCTAAATCTTCGGAATTTTTTTTCCAGTACATGGTAGCTTAAAGCAGGCTGAAAGTAAAGCAGAATGCGCCTTAAGGCGCATTCTGCTTTACTTTCAACCTGCTTTAAGCATCACGTGTCTTGAAAAATAAAAACATACTATGGGTAAAAGGTATAACTCGGACGATCGTGCTTGAAAACTTGAAAATTTTGAAATCTTAGGATTTTTTTTTATTAATTTATGGCAGCCCTGTAGAACGGTGAACAACAAAAAATTAAAAGGTGCAGCCATCTTGGACTGTTTTCTGGAAGTTTGAAGTTTTCACTCCGAAGCCGGCAAGTTTGTTCGTCAGCATATCTATAGTGGACTGGTCCAATGTCCTATTTCTACTTAGAATCCAGGAAAAGTCCGTTTGAACTAGACCAGCAAAATCGGAGCAAGACCAGACCAACGAGTAGTTGTCATAGTCAGTATCAACAATCCAGTAGGGAACCCTTGGTGAACCTGAAAAAGACAAACTACAATGCACTCTCCGAAAACTGTACTGCCGAAATCCGAAAAGGTTTGAAAACAGGTTACAGTGGAAAAGACATTATTCCTTTTTCAACACACGCGTTTATGCCAAATCTATTGTTTTCCTTGCAAATAGCTTGAAGCCAGATCAGACGGCGGGTAACCCGGCGTCTGATCAGGCTCCAAGCTGTTTTCCACCCTGATAAAAATGAAAAGTCAAAATTGTCCAAACAAATGTCATGCTTTACATTTTATAGAAATGCGAAAATAATAACGTTTTCTCCACTGTAAACAAGTCGCTCTTAAATATCGGGATTTGTTCTACACTGTCCCTATATCAACTTAATGAAAGTGCATAAAGATCTATATTTATAATGTATATTTTGAATGTCGTTGATCATGAACAAATAACAATGCATTTTGTTAATACATGTATATGGTAAAGTTGGGCAATATTTGCCTTTTTCCTGAATAACAAATCTAAAATCTATGCATATAAGGAGATAAATTTATGGTTACTATATTCATAGAAATAGAAATGCATAAAGTCCCTTGAGGGTCTGTCTGAATTACTATTGCCATGCATTAAACAGCCGCCTGTCTCAAACTGTCTCAAACGATTTCAAGTTAACTACTTCACTACTTCATGCGCGAACGGTTTCAAATGAGTCAAAATGGATTCACTCCGTCTTTCGACGCAGTTGAAAAAGCAATAGAAAATATCTAAAAAAAAAACACACATTCTGAATTGATGACTTTTCTTGAGGATGTTTTTAGACTGATCATATTTTTGTGCCAGATTCACAATAACGCTACACATTTTATTTTATTTGAGTACATGTATTTCCTTTTAATTTTGCAAATACAGTCCAAACTCGATACTTCGAACTCGCGTTAGTTCGAACATACCCGTATTTCAAAGTTAAAACGTGGCTAAGCCACGTTTTAACTTTGAAACACGGGTAGTTTCGACTTAAGTGAGGTCGATTTATCGAAATTGAATTTACGAAATACTGGTTAGGTCGATTTAAGCGAGTTCGAAGTATCGAGTTTCGGCTGTATATAGTTTTGTTGCGAGTCCGTTTACAGAGTTAAATGAAACTCCGCAAGTCTTACCATTGAATGACACTGATAGCTTAGCGGGAACCTTGGCGTCTTCGGGATAGGCATCGCCTACAGCTTCATCTAAACTCCCATCATCTCTGAAATAATGTAGACAAAGGAGTTTTGAGACAGTGCACGTACAGTCTAACTTGTGTTGATTCCACTTTAGACAAAGACCAGAGGGCTCCTTTAAGAGCCCTGGCCTCTGACTACGTCAGTATGCAACTTGTATGTCATTTTACAATATACTGTAAAATATTACTCTGCATACTTGTAGCTAAATTGGATGACATGATTAGACGTAATTGGAAACTTGAACTGTCTATTTGATGTGTCGTGTGTTAAATCATTAACCCCTGAAACTTTAAAGGACATTTCCAATTTCATAATAAGTCTGGCCCATTTTTGACTATTTAGAGTTGATTTTAACAATATATTTCAAAATGACACACTTTGTTGACCCTGATCAGATGGCTCCTTAAGGAGTCCTCTGATCATGGTCTACACTGTTTGCATAGGTCAAGTGTAATCCTCACAGGTACACTGTTTGTAAATGACGACTTTACTCGTCGCTAGGGTTGAATGTGTTAATGGGTTATATACGATCATGCAAAGGAAGTGTGAACTAGACCGGCCAATTCGGTTCAAAAGCCTTTATGGCATTCTGTTGTCTATACTTTGTCTTGCCGACTTAATATATATCTTTATTTCAGTCTCATCATGGTTCATAATACAAACATAATATACATTTCGTCATAACATTAACCATGCCATTCAAATAAGAATTATAAGAGACTATGTATTACTAATTACAACACACTATGTTTCTGAAACTCATATTTCAAGTATCTGTAATTCAAAGCAACTCCTAGCACTAAAACTAAAACCATGTAAATAGTGCTAATCTCAAATCTTAGACCTGCAATAAAATTTATTTTAAAACCTGATTTTCAAAAAATGCATTAACATGCGTACTTAAGTAATTCTTATAAGAAATCCAGTCTTACCATTGATCAGATCAATGATAACTTTATTAGCAAAATGTACATGGACGAAATAATAATAAGCTATAGGTTTAAACAAAACATGTTACATTATATACAATCATAAGAATTTCATATTTGCATGGACTAAAGATGATCACTTGTATTTGTTATTGCACACATCATGTATCATACAAACGATTTGTACGACGTTTTAAAATATTAAAGCAGGATTTGGCAGTAAAACGTACAAGTTTCGGGCTAGAAAACAGCAATTTAAACTTATCACATTCAGATTTCGACATAAAACTATCAATAATATTGGTTGCCTTTTCATAGAGCTCAGTTCTTATGTCCTCATATAATAGACATTCAGTAATCACATGTAATTCTGTTTCAACAGCATTTTGACAAAATGGACAGGTTCTGCACTCTAACGGCAGCCTTTCATACCTGCCAGTTTCTATTCGTAAAGGAGCAACTCCACATCTAAACTTAGCAAAAGCCGATCTGTGTTTAAATGGAAGGATAATTTTAACGTAGTACTCTATTTCAAAGGTTTCTTTAAATAATTTATATGTTCTTAATTTATTACGTCCGGATCCTGTTAAACTAAAATGTATCGATATATCTATAAGATGTGAATCGAGAGTCTTATGTAAACGTGTTAGTTTAACCTACATGTATTTATACCCAGTGGATATTGGAAAATACCAGGACTGCAACAGAATATGCAATTTCAGAATAGGACTGTAAAGTCACACAAGGCGATGCTCCACGCCTACCTCAACAGGCACAACTTCATAGTCGTTTTCGACTGACGGATGTCATACATATACCCAGTGGATTCTCCCATGTTTACATATAAGATTAGTCCATTTTTTATTTAAGGGATGCCTTGTCAAAGTTTTCATTTTCATTTTGCTTTATATTGAAATTCCTATCAGCAAACAGTGTAGACTATGATCAGACGTCGCATAATGCGGCGTCTGATCAGAGTCTACACTGTTTCCCCATGTCCCATATATGGGATCGTGAGCATAAACGGGTTAATGCGCGACTTGACTAGTGATGAGCTTCCCGAAATCCCTTCGTCCAGCATAAACTCATTCACCCCTGAAACTTTTAATTGAATGTTCCAATTTCCAATTAAGTTTAGTCCATGTATGGCAGTTTAGAGATGTTTTCTGCAATACATGTATATTGCAAATCGACAAACAGTACTGACCCTGATCAGAGGGCTCCTGCATGAGCCCTCTGATATGGGTCTACATTGTTTGTATTGGACAAGTGTACTCTTAAGAGGTACAATGTTTATGAATGACGAATATACTCGTCGCTAGGGTTGAATGTGTTAAACAATAACTTATGTTTAGCGGATATCAATGTACATGTAACTACTCGGCCAATTTCGATTTCTATCGGCATTTGGAGAAATCGATGAGTTGTTCAGATTGGAAATCAAGATGTATGGGAGAGAAAAATGAACGCTAGTCAAAAGAGCGAGGAATAGAAAAATAAAGCGTTCCCTCTCTACAACGACACCCAATGGAGACTAAAATCATGTGCCTTGTTCAGAGGGAGTCGTTCAATGGCGTGAATTTTGTTAACATGTGCAAACAGCTTGAATCCAAATCAGACGCCGCGTAACGCGGCGTCTGATCTGGATTCAAGCTGTTTGTCACTCGCCATAAAGTTTTATTCTGTCAAAATGTCCACTGTTAAACTTTACAAACAACACTTTTAAAGAGGCTCGCAACCGGATTTAGCATTAAAAATGGTAATTTGTAAATATATGTCAAATGATTATATAAATGGGTAAGATTTAGTTTAGGATAATAAATTCTGTTAAAAAATGCATCCCCCCCCCCCCCCCCCCCCCCCCAAAAAAAAAGAAGCTCTGGTGGGATTCGAACCCGTGACCCTCCATTGCGGAGACAAACAAGAAAAATGAGGACACGCCTTTACCGCCTCGACCACGGACGCTCTCTATATATATGGTAGCGAATTAACGTACTTCACTGGTAGCACTTAATACTACATTATTCGGCTCCGGTTTATGTCAGAGCCCGTGTAGAGAAGCAACAACAACAGCAAAACCGTCAGCTGACGCTATTGAAAAACGATGGAATATATCTAAAATAAACTAAGATTCGGTGACGATTCTTGAGACTTTTTTTGGACTGATCATATTTTTTAATGTCAGAAGCCAAATAATGCCACATATTTGCTTTTATTTGAGTATTTTATTTTATTTTGACAAGTACACCATCCGGTTGCGAGTCGCTGTTGCATACGAAATTGCAACAGTGAATATGTTGGACATGATTGTTCTGTTTAGGGAACTGCGGGAAGATTCGTTGTCAGGAGGGAGTCGTTGTTGGGAGGGTCGTTGTAGGGAGGGAGCACTGTACTTACTTCAAACCGCGGTTGAGCACCTGGATGTGGCCATCAGCTTTAAGGCTGTAGTTAGCCTTAATGCATTTCTCGCCTCTTTCAATTAAAAAGAAGAATTTTGTGACTTCATACCAGTCTCCGAGATACTGAAAATAAAAAGACCGTGACATTCAATCGCATACGGATTAAGTTTGAAGATCCCTAATCTGCAAGGCTATATACAGTAAAACCTCTCCATTACGACCACTAAAGTATGTTAATTATTAGGGTGTTTACGGTAGGTGACTTCATACCAGTCTCCGAGATACTGAAAATAAAAAGACCGTGACATTCAATCGCATACGGATTAAGTTTGAAGATCCCTAATCTGCAAGGCTATATACAGTAAAACCTCTCCATTACGACCACTAAATTATGTTAATTATTAGGGTGTTTACGGTAGGTGACCGCTTAAAGCAAGGTGACAGTGAAACAGAAAGCTCCTTTAGGAGCTTTCTGTTTCACTGTCACCTTGCTTTAAGGGTGTATCAATGTCATGAATTTAAGAAATTTTCAAAGTATATGAAAACACTTTATGATGGTTTTGTATTGAAGAGCTATTTAAGATGAATGTATTTAAATAGAAAAATTGTACATTTTGGTGAACAACAGTTGGCTCCATGGCCATGTAAAATTTACCCGACCCACTTTCTCTTATTTTGTCCTTTTCAAACATCCCGCTTCAATAAAATCCATTTTAAATGAAAACAAATATGATAATTTGGTTTAAATTTGACATACCTTTTTCAAATCGCTGTAGCTCAAAAAAAAAAGGGACACCACCATATATTATTTTTTTCCATTTTTTCATTCATCATAAATAGCTCTTCCAAAAAAACAATGATAGAAAAAAAGTTTGATACTTTGAAAAAATCGCTTATGGGTTGGATACACCCTTAAGCTGTCACCTCTCTATTATACAATCAATTAACCTTCGTTTTAGTGGTCGTAATAGCGAGGTTTTACTGTAAATAGTTCTTTCTATACATATTCATGGCTGTATAAACTTAATAATAAATATAATGCATTTTTTACAAAATATATACACATAATTCAAACGAATATTCGAAGGACAAAATAATGTTCGAATATTCGATTGAAAAACGAATATTCGAACATTCGTTGACATCCCAAGTATAAAGTGATGAGCCGTTTGCTTCAGTGGAGGAAAACATAAAGGCGTAAAATGCGTATTGATGGAGTAATGGGTTATTTCAAATTGATACATACTCTTCCAACATCTAGATTGTCCACTACGGAAACTTTTGGACATTTTCCAAAGGCAGGTACTTGGCCGTAACAAACAGCCGCAAGACCCAAAACACCAAGAACGAGATTCGGCAATACTCCCATAATTTTTGGAACTATAACTTCTCAAGATGCTACGTCCTGTCTATCTGCTGATCACCTAATATTAAACTGATTTGTCAATTTATTTATAACCGTTTGCTTTCCGCTCTCTAACACATTGTACATTGTTCTGATAAAATACAGTAAAACTTTCTGTAAACGATCATGGGATAGTTAGGCAGAGTTTTCTGTAAGAACAGATTAATTATGACTTAATGCATGATAAAAGGAAGCGGAAAGCTCCTATAGGAGCTTTATGCATTCCCTGCATTAAGCTATCATTTGTCACCAAGACTCTTAAGTAACTTATTTACAGAGGTCGCTTAAAACAACGTTGACAGTATTTGTCTTATACATGTAATGTGATGGTCATTCCAAGGTTATTTCGAAAGTTCCAAAGAGCGGCATTCTTATATAAGTAAGAATAATAGTGTTTCATAACTTTAAGTCTTTAACCTTTGAAACTCTTAGCAGAGTTCGTCAATAGAATGAAATACCATAGCTAGGTCTAAATAGTCCTTCGGAACTATTACATTAAACCGTTTACCTGATAGTCTCTTTATAGTATTGAAGATAGGTGACTTCTTAAAGCAGGTTGAAAGTAAAGCAGAATGCGCCTTAAGGCGCATTCTGCTTAACTTTCAGCCTGTTTTAAGCTATTATGTTCTAGAAAATAGAAAATATTCCCTAAAATATATATTTATGACTGATAAAATTGAAACTATTTTCTTCAGCGGAGGAGTACAAAATTTTCGCTAAAAGGCGCTTCTATGTGGGAAAGGGTTAAACCATTCACGGACATGTACTACTGACGTCGACTTTGCAAAGTGGCGTCTGATCAGGATCCAAACTGTTAGACACCCGTATCAACTTTTCTTGACTCAAAACTTCAAAAACCTGAATTTGGCAGGAGACAAATTTTAGCAATGGTTCAATCAGATTGACGCTGTGGCGTTGAAAGGATTAACCCTAGCGACGAGTGCACTCGTCATTAACCAACGATGTGCCTGGGAAGAGTACACTTGCCCTATGCATGACAAAAGTGTATACATGCCCTGAGTATAATATCGCTCCTGGTCAGGGTCAGCACTATTTGTCATTTTTTCTATAAATTGTTAAAATCAACCCTATGAATTGACTATATTTAGATGGAAAATGGAATTACAGCGCTCCCTCTCTACAACGACACCCAATGGGAGACAAAAAAATATGTGTGTTGTTCGGAGGGAGTCGTTATAGGGAGGGAAATTGCCTTACAATTGCAAACAGCTTGAATCCAGATCAGACGCCGCGTAACGCGGCGTCTGATCTGGATTCAAGCTGTTTGTCACTCCTCATTAAGTTTTAACTGTCAAAATGTCAATTATGTAACTTTGAGAACGTTAGCAGACGACAATTTTAAGCAGACGACATTGCAGTCGTGAACAGGTGGACATAATTTGTTCAGTTTAGGGAACCGCGGCAATGGTCGCTGTAAGGAGGGATTCGTTGTTGGGGGCCGTTGTAGGATTTAATCTTTATTTGAGTCTCATCATGGTTACATTTCATATACATATATACAGTGTATCACATTTCATATCATAACATGTTAACCATGCCATTCTTTAAAGAATTATAAGAGACTATTATCACCATTTAACACTATACATTTAACATTACATGTTCAACTTATAAAAAGCACGCAGAACTAGCTAATCCTACAATCCAATGGTTTTGAAAATATTTTATCAAAACGATTGTTTGTTAAGAACTGCTTTAAAATTTTACTTAAGAACTGACCGATCAAAATATGCCAATAAAGCCGGTTTGAAAAATGATTATAAAAATCGATTATCATCAAAATCAGATTTTGAATGAACTGATTAGCTTGATCTGCATACTTTGTTTCATAAGAGCCCAAAATCAGTAAATTACCCGAATCAGATTCGGGGTAGAACTGAGTGTCGGGACCATATGTACACAATTGAATAAACTTATGTATCATTCTTTAAGAAATACAATACATTATATACAATAAAAAGAATATCATAGTCTCATCTGGAGAGAACAAATTCCCGCCTATTTAGTATATCACAGCAGGTTTTGGCACATAAGCTAATCATACCTACATTGGAAAAGAGGAAGCTAAATTTCTCAACGTCTGAAAAGTCAACGAAATTAGGTTCAATATCACAGGCTTTAGTTTTCGTCCTAAAATCACCATACATAGAGAGAGGGAGCGCTGTACTCCTTAAGTATTTAAGACTTTCAACCCTAGTGACGTTGACAAACAGTGTACCTATGAGGATTACATTGACACTATGCCAACAATGTAGACCCTGAGCAGATGGCTCCTCTGATCAGGGTCTACACTGTTTGTCATTTTAACAAAATATTGTTAAAATCACCTCTAATTAGTCAATAATGGACTAGATATATTTTGAAATTGGAATTGTCCATTAAAGTTTCAGAGGTGAATGAATTAAAGGGTGAATGAGTTAACCCTTTGAACCCTAGTCCCGCATATAGGCGTCCTTTCAAATAGTGTACATGTGAATAGTAACTTGTCCGGTGCAAACAGTGAAGACCCAGATCAGAGGGCTCCGAAAGGAGCCCTCTGATCAGGGTCTTCACTGTTTGTCATAATGCCTAACATTGACAAAAACAATCCTTAAAAGTCTAAAATGGACTAGACTAAAATTGAAACTGGAATTGTCCATTAAAAGTTTCAGGGAGGAAAGAGTTAAAGCATTGCCAAGGTATTAAACTGAAAGTATGTATCTTGATAAAACGTCGACGTACTTAGTGTCACATTTTGATTAAAACTGCAATAGGAGCCCGTTTCATAAATCTCTAAATAAGCCGAAATGATCTGTATCTCGAAATAATTCTACGTAACTGGTATACTTTCTACAATTGATGATTTAATTATTTTGAACTCTCTTTTAAAAGTCGGTCATAACCGTATTTCAAACTTTCAAACGTGGTTGATGCAGACGACAGTTCAGCAATGCTGCATGAAAAGGGTTGTGGGCTGCCATTTCTCCGGATTTTTCCTAAATCTTCGGATATTTTTTCTAGTACATGGTAGCTTAAAGCAGGCTGAAAGTAAAGCAGGGTGCGCCTTAAGGCGCATTCTGCTTTACTTTCAACTTGCTTTGAGCATCACGTGTCTTAAAAACTAGAAACAGACTATGGGTTAATTCGTAAAATCGCGCTTGAAAAATTGAAAAAAAATTGAAATCTTAGGATTTTTATCAACTTATGGCAGGCCTGAAACACTGTTCTTTCTGTTATATATAAACAATATTGGGAACATGTTCTATGTCACATGCCAATATTTGGTCTTGACTTATCTAAATAAACTTGTAAAATTGGTTGCAAGTCGAACGTAACCGTATTTCAGAGTTCAAACCTGGTTTTGTTCGACTTAACCTGTAGACGACACGTTACACATGAACAGGTACAGAAGACGTTTACCATATATACAACTAAACGCATTCGAAATGCAATAACATATAGAAAATGACCATGCTTTGAAAATTTTGAACACGTTTTGTTATCTGATAGGCAAACAGTTAGCGGATCCAGATCAGATGCCATGTCAATTATTTTCGGTTTTGTTGTTGTTGTTGCTTTTTTTTTTTTTAGAAAGAATAACGCATTCTCCACTGTAATTGTTGCAGAAGAAAACAAGAGGGGTGGTCACGGCCAAACCACATCAGGACAAAAAGGACAAGACGGTGCAAACAGTGCTGACCAAGATTTCTCCCGAATGAAGTCATATAAAATGATACGACAGTATGATTCAAGGATGCAATTGACAAACATTTTAATGATATTTAGGGGAGTTAAACAAGTATAATTTAATCCCGAAGTGGCTAATATCTATTATTGATATGGGTCGAATGTACTAGGGGCGAAATTTCTGAAACGATTCGGTATAAGGCCGAATTGAGAATCGACTCTTCAATATTCGGTGGCCGTGGCGAGTTTGACAGGTTACTTTTGTTTGACTAGAATCATTATTTAAACTGCTATATACAAGCATTTTAAGTTCTTAGATACACAAAAATGCTCGTTTTTACATGATACACTTACATATCAGGAAAGAGTTTTCTTGACTTGTGTCATAAACTATAGGCTCTACTTTGCACTTTTCCTAAGCCTTGGCTAAGGCGTCGGCCCGGTCTAATTTCGCCCTATATGCCTTTTTCCCATCGATTCGTGGTTTCCCATCGATTCGTGGTTCGCGTATTTTTTCTAGAAGAGAAGCTCGTGCTGAACGAAAAAAAAATTTCACGACGGAATACGTTTGTGTCAGATAAAAAGAAAGTATTTAGCCAGAAAAAATGCACAAGAAACGATTTACAGACGTTTCGGTAAATGACCAGTTCGGTAAATTGATTTTATATAGAGAAAGTCTGGACGTTTCGGTAAAAAAGGTAAATTATAGTAATTATAGGATTAACTATATCGCACATCGCACCTCTCTCGGTAACAATGAGATTGTGGCACAGTGTTTGTGCCAAGTTTGCAGGGTTGTTTTAGTATGTGTTGATCCTGATCTAGCAACAGATACTAAATTTTTCGGCCTGTTTACAAAACGAAATAAAGGGCATGTGAAGGGGGTAAAAATAACTTGATTTCTTCAATATTTTTTTTTTCATTTCTTCTATAAGGAGATGAGATTATTGTTACATCTCAAAATAATTAAGAACTAAAAAAACTAAATTTATATTTATTGGCATGTTTATAATATACATATTTACAGAATAATACTCAAATTATAGATCTGCGTAACACAAGAAGACCAATGTAGAGCTCTACGCAATTCACTACCATTGCTTTGTTTTTATTTAAGGCATGGAGGAATTATACGTATAATTCCTCCATGTTTAAGGTGAAGTATCTGTAGATTAAAATCATTTTGAGATGCTTCTGATTTGTCTGAGCAGGATTCAAACTGTTCGCAAGTAACTTTGACTGATTCCAGATCTGCTGATCTTTGTCTCAGCTGCATATTATATTAAGGACTTGTAATTTTGTTTGTCAAAAAGTTTGGATTCTGATCGCTGTTTCTGATCAGAATCCAAACTTTTCGGCAAATATTTATTGGGTTTAACCAATTGCTGATCTGGGTCTGACAAGTGATTAGAGATCAAGCGCGATCAGTTATTGATCTAGCGAAAGGTGTGATATACAGACCTGTACATAAACCTATAATTACTATAATTTACCTTTTTACCGAAACGTCCAGGCTTTCACTATATAAAATCAATTTACCGAACTGGTCATTTACCGAAACGTCCGTCACCCCAAGAAACATGTAAAGCATGCCCATTTTTATTCTGTATCACAGCACTTCTTTATCCTATGTCATTTATGTTTATTGATTTCACTACCTCTTTTTGATTATTATCATATATTCTTTTATTAGCATCTGATATACATTTCTTCTTCCTAACTATTTTTATGCCCCCGGCATCGACAGATGCGGGAGCATATAGTAATCGTCCTGTCCGTCCGTAACCAGGTTAAGTAGATTTTACCGTTTCGTCTAGCTTCAACACCACTTATTCAAATGCTGAGATACTTATACAGTTGTTGCCTTGGACCATTCCATAGCCACCAATAATACCCAACCTTGATTTTGACCTTGACCTAATTTGGACTTAGAATATTTTGAATGGGCTATTTCTTGGTTAACTAGATTTTACCGTTTCGTCTAGCATCAACACCGCTTACTCCAATGCTTGGATACTTATACAGTTGTTGCCTTGCACCATTCCCTATCCATCAATATCACCCAACCTTGATTTTGACCTTGACCTTGACCTAATTTGGACTTGGAATATTTTGAATGGGCTATTTCTTGGTTAACTAGATTTTACCGTTTCGTCTAGCATCAACACTACTTACTACAATGGTTCTATACTTATACAGTTATTGCCTTGGACCATTACCAACCCACCAGTAATACCCAAGCTCAGTTTGACCTTGACCTAATTTGGACTTAGAAAAGATTCAGAATATATTGTCAAGGATGCCACCGGGGGCATAAGCGTTTATTGAACGCGCAGTCTTGTTCTCTTATATTTTTCTTATCTCTTCTTAGCGTTATGGAGTTCAAACATTGTGTAAGCGTCAAGTTTGACAGAACAATGAAACACATAGATAGGTAGATAGATAGATAGATAGATACTATAATCATTTTCCTAATTGTTTTATAATAAACTACAATATATTACTTGCACATAGTTTTTTGGACGTTTTTCTTGCTTTAATATCCAGCAGACACCATGCCTAGACGTTTGCCACTGACGTCATAGGGCGTGTTCGATTATCAGTCATGGAATCGTTCCAAACAGTTCTGGAACTGATAATCAGGCTAGTACAAAGGTATGTCAAAACGTGTTGGATCTACAAAATAATTCTGGATCCAATTAATGGAAAGATGATCTAATTAATACCTCATTTACAAGCTTTAAAATCGTTAATTGGGGTCAGTGTGATAAATTTAGTAACTTGGTGCATTTAGCATTTTGTACAGAAATCAGAGTTGTCAGACGACACTCTTCATTCCTGTGTAAACAAATTGTTAATTGGCACTTCATTTAGTTATTTCTGTCACAGTATAAATTTGTTGATGATTTTCATATCTGGTTTCATATCTGGTTGACCATTTTATAAAAAGTCACACCTTTTATTTATCAAAATGAAACTGCAGCAAAGTCGGCATTTTTCTAAAGCATATCTTTGGACAATACTGTACAAAAACCGTGCGCACTTGCCTCCGCTAATGACGTCACACTTCGACCAATCAGATTCCACGAATCAATGGGAAATTTCTGACTGACACGGATCCCTTATAGTGATGTAAATATTGTTGTATTTTACCGATAATTACTTCTAGTAAGTAAACTGGTTATGCAATGGTAAAAAGCAAACACTGATTGAAGTGTTGTTCTATTTATTATATAAAATTTTGTTTGTCCATGCATATATTTTATAGCTAAATATGATTAGACCCACGAAATTCAGGGTTGGCAAGTTTTTGCCAAGGGTGGAAAAAACCATGGAAAAAAACGGAATAAACCGGCAAGGAAAAAACTGGGTGGCAAAAACTAAAAATTTTGAGTGGCAAAAACTGAAATTAAAATCAACTTTCAGAAATGTAAAGAGGAATTACACACTCATGAAATAAATTCACACCTGTATGCACTTTTCATGCACTGCATTAGTGGGCTGTAGTTGTGTATTGTGGACCTGCCAATGAGTGACAATTAAGTGTCAGAAGAATACACAATACACAGCTACAGTCAATGTAAAGGTAATCCAAATATAAACTGACATTTTTCAAAAACATATATGAATCACAGAATCAAGTGGCACTGTTGATATTAGATAATAACCTTGAATAAATAAAATTAATTCAAAAGAAATTCAAAAAATAAAATTCTTATAATTATTCTACTTGAAACATGTATTGTTTGTTCGTAACTGCTTCTTACAGGTTGTTTCAAACAGACAGTTCTAAATAAGCAGCAACAAAAAAGTTTTCTTTTATGGAGAAAACAATTGAAATGTGTAATTTTTTTTATTCTCATTTGTGGACTAGTTTTTATAATTGTTTCTATTTTATATATTACCTTGCATAATTTTGATGACTGAAATTAAGATAAAATAGTTGATAGCATCCAAGACCTTGCTTTTCACATTTTTACCCTGATATAGTCACTGTCTTGGGTTTTTGCCATTTTAGCCGGTTTATTCCAGTTTTTGCCGTTTTTTTCCAGTTTTTGCCACTGGCAAGGAAAAAACTAGTTTTTGCCGGCAAAAACCCAACCCTGCCACGAATCTCCGAGAAAACAGCATATAATCTATGGTACTCACTTCAGAAAAGAATTTAGGCTATAAAAGACATATCCTTCAATTCTATGGACAATTTCTTGTTGATTGAGGTCAGTAAACCCATACCATCACAGGGCTGCCATTTCTCCGGATTTTTCCTAAATCTTCGAATTTTTTTCGAGTAAATGGTAGCTTAAAGCAGACTGAAAGTAAAGCAGAATGCGCCTTAAGGCGCATTCTGCTTTACTTCCAGCCTGCTTTAAGTAGTCACGTGTCAACAAAACTAGAAACAGACGATGGGGTAAAGGTACGATTCGTAAAATCAAACTTGAAAATTGCATACTTGGAAATCTTAGGATTTTTCATGTCAACTTATGGCAGCCCTGCCATCACAAATGACATTTTTAACTATCCTATATGTCCTAAGGTCGCTGTCAAAATAAAGATAAACAACTTTCACTTTCATGCCATTCATTGTGTTTCCATATGCATCTGCCTGGGGAAAAAGTCCTAAAATGAGATCCCTAAAACAATGCCATTTTGGTGGAAATGACCACTAATAACCATTTTTCATCAAGAAAAACAATCAAACTCACCCACAGGCAGCACTAAACATTGCAAATCTTTGAAATTGTATTTTTTAAGGGACTACTTTTTAGCTCACTTGAACACAAAGTGCTCAAGGTGAGCTATTGTGATCGGTCGCCGTCCGTCGTACGTCGGTGTCCGTGTTGGTGTCTGTGTCGGTGTCCATGTCGTCTGTTCACAATTTGTTTCAAATAACTTCTTCTCTGAAACCAATGGCCCAATTTTAACCAAACTTGGTCAGATACATACTGTAGTTGTGAGCTTCAAAAATTGTTGAAAAAAAGTGGGTGGGGCTATCGGTCTTGTTGCCATGGCAACCATGCACAATATCTAAAAAAAATCTTCTTCTCAAAAACTACTGGTCCGATTTCAATTTGGTTTTCACCAAAATGTTTCTCAATTAATACACTTTCAAAGTTGTTCAAAAAAATTTGATCCGTCAAAAAAATGGCCGCCAGAGGGCGTGGTCATTTTCCGCATTTACATAATATTGACAGCCGAAGTCAAAACTTTAAAAATCTTTTTATCAATAACTATAAGTCCTAGGACAACCAAATTTCATATGTAGCATCATGTTGTGAACCTTGACCAAGATTGTTAAAATAATGACCCCCGGGTCAAAAATGGCCCGCCCCTGGGCTTATCAGTTTTTCATAGGAAAACTTTTATAACTCTTATTCTCTGAAACTGTATGACCTAGACCTTTTATATTTGGCATGTAGCTTTTCCATCTGGTCCTCTACCAACTTTATTCAAATCATGACCCCCGGATAAAAAATGGCCCCGCCCTTGGGCTTATCAGTTTTACATAGAGTTATATAGGAAAACCTTTAAAACTCTTCTTCTCTAAAACTGTATGGACTAGACCTTTTATATTTGGCATGTAGCTTTGCCTTACGGTCCTCTACCAAGATTGTTCAAATCATGACCCCCGGGTCAAAAATGGCCCGCCCCAGTGCTTATCAGTTTTACATAGACTTATATAGGAAAACCTTTAAATGTCTTCTTCTCTGAAACTGTAAGGCCTAGACCTTTTATATTTGGCATGTAGCTATGCCTTACGGTCCTCTACCAAGATTGTTCAAATCATGACCCCCGGGTCAAAAATGGCCCCGCCCGGGACTTATCAGATTTACATAGACTTATATAGGAAAACCTTTAAAATTCTTCTTCTCTGAAACCATAAGGCCAAGACCTTTTATATTTGGCATGTAGCTTTGCCTTCTGGTCCTCTACTAAGATTGTTCTAAAATCATGACCCCCAGGTCAAAAATGGCTCTGCCCTGGGGCTTATCAGTTTTACATAGACTTATATAGGAAAACCTTTGAAAATATTCTCTGAAACTGTAAGACCTTTTACATTCGACATGTAACTTATGAACATTAGTAATCGACAGAATTTTCTGTTTTTCTATCTTTTTATGTCAGACTAACAGACCACTTGCCTCCTTTTATACAATATTTCAAATTTTGGAATGAAATAAATGTTTTGTGAAAGATATTCAATATTGTAACTTTTTTATGCCCCCGGCATCGACAGATGCGGGAGCATATAGTAATCGTCCTGTCCGTCCGTCCGTCCGTCTGTCCTTCCGTCCGTCCGTCCGTAACCAGGTTAAGTAGATTTTACCGTTTCGTCTAGCAACAACACCACTTATTCAAATGCTTGGATACTTATACAGTTGTTGCCTTGGACCATTCCCTAGCTACCAATAATACCCAACCTTGATTTTGACCTTGACCTAATTTTGACTTAGAATATTTTGAGTGGGCTATTTCTTGGTTAACTAGATTTTATGGTTTCGTCTAGCATCAACACTGCTTACTCCAATGCTTGGATACTTATACAGTTGTTGCCTTGGACCATTCCCTATCCACCAATATCACCCAACCTTGATTTTGACCTTGACCTAATTTGGACTTAGAAAAAATTCAAAATATACTGTCAAGGTTGCCACCGGGGGCATAAGCGTTTATTGAACGCGCAGTCTTGTTTGTTCATTTATCCTACGTTACATCTTTACTTACACTCTTCCACAGCCACCAACTTGTCTTCAGCAGGCAAATGAATACTTCCCAAAAACTATGTGATCAATTCTATTTCTGCCTTACTGCCACCCTTTGACAATTCCTTTTGGGTGGGCAAAGATAATGTTACTTGTGAGTATATTACTAAGTACCCTGTTTCTCCATTGACATAATTATGAAATACAAACTTCTTGTCATTTCATTTTCAACTTACATAATTAATTACCACTATTATTCTCAGGTGAGCGATATAGGGCCATCATGGCCCTCTTGTTTAACCATATTGACTCCTGACCAGGCCGACACCCTAGCTGCCAGCTGGTTGCTTACAAAAACAAAGTTTCAGTGTGTGTCACTCTGACTCTGGTTCTGTAAATATGAAAAAGAGTTACAAACCAATTTTAGAAAATTAGCAAACATCATTTTCATAAGATGGCTGTATTCTGATCTAATCTATTTTCTAAAATGATTGGCATTATTGTTGTTGTAAGTGACCTTTACAGGGCTCCAGATAAGGGGGGTATTTCAAAAACTTAATTCTTTATTTCTGATTTAAACCCTATGGTGTCACTACTCATTAGAATCGTCTCGAAGAGACGATTCTAATGAGTAGTAACACCATAGGATTTGATGCTAAAATAAGTGAGAAAAAGTTGGATTTGTGCAGTTTTCTCCCTCTTATCTGGAGCCCTGGACCTATATTGGCTGCTCTATTTAGACTGGAATGTATACCTATTTTCGTGACCATACAAAATGCCCAGGAATGGTCAGTTGGTGAAATGAAAAAACTAATGTATCACATTTTAATTGGGTTTCTGTTATATTTTTCTAGTTTTATGTCTATATTTTCTATTTATTCGATAATTTCATTTCACAGTGGAGTATTCTTAATCCAAGATAAGTATTCAAGGTTAAAACCCTATGTGTACTAGCTCTCATGTAAGCAACAATAAAAACGATCTTGAAGTTTAAGATTGGACAAATAGCAATCTGCAGCTTCATATGATGTTGGAAAAAAATGATTTTTAACAATAATTGTATGAATTTAAGTTAGTAAATTTGACTCTATCTGTGATTTTGCAGAACTCGGCAAAAAAAAAAGTTTCCTCCCCATGAAATGGAACCTGTCATAAAATTAGCATGCCATCACAGGGCTTCTGACTATCAGTTAGTAAACTTTATCAGTGTTGAAAGAGTAATCCAATACCCCATAACCTTTATTCTTTCGGTACATACAGTGGAGAATCTGTTTTTCTTTCCCAATAAACGCGTTTACGCTAAAACTATTATTTGCAGTGCAAACAGTTTGGAGCCAGATCAGACGCCGGGTAACCCGGCGTCTGATCAGGCTCCAAACTGTTTGCCACCAAGATAACAAGAATTATCAGAATTGTCCAAAAGTTGCACTTTTCTACGTTTTAGTGCTTTGCGTTTGCGTACGTTTGCGTTTAAATGGGAAAGAATAACAGAGTCTCCACTGTATATGTGACAATATAACTTTTCAGTGAAGAAATAAATACATGTAAAAAGGTGTATTTATGGGGTAATGGGTTAAATCAGAGTTATTATAATTATTATTTCAGATTTGGCGAGTTTAATTATGAAAACAGGAGAGATGTACAGGCTTTAAAAACTTTGGGTACATTTTAGTTTGGAGTTACTGTAGAACAATGAAGACAATAAGAACATGCAGCTCTGCCAACTGGCAGAAGGTAGTAGCAAATGTCAACAGAGCTGTAGTGTTTATAGACAATGCTTGTGCAGAATTATTACACTGGCAAGGGGGACTACTGCAGCTAGTACAAGCAGGAGCAAGCAATGTGAAAGAGTTCTCATCATTTGAGGTAACAGACTTCTAGTTGAAAAGTATAATGAGTATGATACAGTAAAATTCCCATATTACGACCACTGAAAGTAAATCCAAATTATGTGATTGCAGCGCGTTATAATATGCCCCTTCGCGTTTCTGCTGTGCCCTTTTCAGGAAAAAATACCATGCCCCTTTCAAATCCTGGGGGAAACACTACAGTATGATACAGTAAAATTCCCATATTACGACCACTGAAAGTAAATCCAAATTATGGTATTTAAGACGGGTGACAGCTTAAAGCAAGAAATGTGTAATGCATAAAGCTCCTATATGATTGAGCTTTCTGCTTTACTTTTATTTGCTTTTAGCAACAAACTGCCTTAAGCGCAGAAACGTTTAGCCAATATGAATTTTTATTAGAAGTTTTATTCATTGTATGTTATATATTTTTGTACCCAACTTATAAGTTGGGCATGTAACTTGTTTTCAGCAATTCTTTGTTATCTGATCACTGCTTGACTGGTATTTGCAAACAGATTGAATCTAGATCAGGGGTGTAAAATTCTACTCGCCCGCTCGCTATGGCGAGTAAGATTTTGTCAGGGCGAGCAGATTTTCTGATAATTTACAATAGAAACTAATGAGCAAAATGTTATTATCACCCAGCAGGCGTCTGATCAGGCTCCAAACTGTTTGCCACCAAGATAAACAAGAATTATCAGAATTGTCCAAAAGTTGTTCTTTTCTACGTTTTAGTGTTTTGCGTTTGCGTACGTTTGCGTTTAAACGGGAAAGAATAGCAGATTCTCCACTGTACCTAAAATTTTAGTTTGAGATATAAAAGCAGATGACAATATTTAAAAGCAAATGACATCATGAAAGTGAGGAGTTGACATCTTCAGTGTGTGGCTTCTTTTGACAGGTCAGAAGTTAAAACAGGTTTTGGCAGATAGAATAGCTGCTTATTCTCTAACTCTTGACCTGAAATTAAAGACTTGCACTAATTTGACAGATATGTGTTAATAGGACACAAAATAGAATTTGTGTAAAGCACTTAATCTTTATAGAAGCTGTAGATTCTCATAGCAGGTGACTGCATAATTAAATGCAGGCCAAAAGTAAAGCAGAACACTCTTTTGTCCTGCATTAAGCATCTATGGCGCCGCTTATTATGCGTATTAACTCTTTCCTCCCTGAAACTCCAGTTTCCATTTTAGTCTAGTCCATTTCTGACTTCTAAGGGTTGTTTTTATCAATGTTTGGCATTATGACAAACAGTGAAGACCCTGATCAGAGGGCTCCTATCGGAGCCCTCTGATCTGGGTCTTCACTGTTTGCATAGGACAAGTGTACAATTCACATGTTCACTGTTTGAAAATGACGCCTATATGCGGGATTAGGGTTCAAAGGGTTAAAAGCTGGTAATTCATTATCTTTTCAGTTGTATTTTCTTTATTGCAGTCTGGAAGTGAAGACCAGAAGAAAGGAGTATTTATAATCAGTTCTGTTTTAGTAGGAGTGACAAGGAAGATCTTACAAGACATTGTCCAAGCGAGTCATTTTCAGGTTAGTGTTATGCTCATTTCAGTTCTCAAGATAAGAGTGAAGTTTAGCATTACTTTTGTCATACATTAAACTGTCACCTGTTTTGAACTAAAAAAAGAAAGATTTATTTCTATATATTCAGTTGCCATTAATTTTGCATCCTTTAAACAATAAATTGTGTGATAAACAATATAAATTGTTGAATACTTACAGCAATAATGGAAGGTGTCTCAATTTTTAAAATATTTATGGATATAAGATCTTGAAATTAGGACAGTGAACCCTGCTAAAGGCCTCTTTAACCCTAGACTCCATAAATACCTTTAATCTATTCTTCCATTGAAGAAAATAGTTCCAATTTAAACTGTCACAGTCAGTCATCAATTATGCTGTGTAGATGTTTGTTTATTTCAGTATGTAGTGTTGATCAGTACTCACAGCCCTTTGATGCACACTTTCAGCAGACAGGGTACCATGGAAGATGACCCTGAGTTCTTTGAACAAGTAGGGGACAGAATCAGAGAATGGATGGGGAATATGGTATGTGATTGACAACTACTCTGTGTTTGGAATAGTCTTATTGTTGAGCTGCTGTTCTTAAAAGAAACCCGAAGTTGTAAAAAGATATATAAAAGATATATATCAACCTAAACCTTTACTCCATAGCCTGTGTCTAGTATTGAAATTAGGTGACTACTTCAAGCAGGTTGAAAATAAAGTAGAATGAGCCTTAAGGCACTGATCAGGATCTTCACTGTTTGAATATGATCAGTGTACTCTTCACAGGTACACTGTTTGTAAATGATGCGTATACTCGCCACTAGCTTGGAATGCGTTAAAGGGTTGATTACATGTTTCATGTGCTTTCTCTTTCCAGAACTATACTGCTGAAGTGTTTCACATACCACTTTTAACAGCCAGCCTAGACAACTCTGTATTTCTTACACCTGGCTATGCAAAGTTATTTCCCCTGATAGATTCAGATCTTCACCAGCTGGAGCTGCAGTACAATAATAGTTCATTAAAGGTAAGTAGGAAGAGAATTTCTCAAAACATTGTAGCCTCTACTCTACAGTCTAGAGATTAGGAAGAAAAAATGACAAGTGGTCGCAATATGGAGAAAGCAAAGAAGTTGTTTGTCTCTTTGCTATAGTTTTTCAGATTTTAAACATTGCAATGTTGAATTTTCATATCACCCATTTTTAGCTCACCTGAGCTAGCTCAGGGTGAGCTTTTGCAATCCTTGAATGTCCGGAGTCCGTCGTGCGGTGTGCATCGTTTGTTGTCAACAATTTTAGTGTTTACACTCTAGAGGCCACAAAATTTATCCAATCTTTCTCAAACTTGCTCATATTGTAAGGAGGAATCTACATCACTGTCCCCAAAGCTGTAGAAAAAATGCTTACCTCGCCCTAGTTAGGTCAAAAATGGAATATGGGGCAACTATCTGGGACCCTTATTCTAAACAAGATATTGACAAACTTGAAAGCATTCAACGTTCTGCAGCCCGATTCATTAAGAGGGATTACCATTCCAGGCATGAAGGAAGTGTTAGTGAAATGCTCAAAGAACTAAGGCTTCCTTCTCTTCAAGAGCGACGGAAACATCAGAGACTGGCTCTACTGTACAAGGTAGTGGAAGGGCATATACCGGCGATCGACAAGAGTCATTACATTCAACCCCAGAGACAAAAACGGGCAATCCGGGCTACAAGATTTGCAGGCTTTGACCATAAAAACATTGTTGAAAACTTCGTGAATAACAATACAAAATGTTACAAACCTATCCAAGCAAAATCAGAAAACTATAAACATTCATTCTTTGTCAAAACAATCTACGATTGGAACAAGTTAGATGAAAATACAGTGAATTCTGAATCAGTGGACATTTTTAGGAAAAGACTTTCAGATCAGTTTCATTTTGATTAAGCGCACACCACTCCGTCGCGTAAAAGCCAGAATTGGTTACTGTGACGTATTCATTCAGATTCAGATATTGTATATTACCATAAGAGTTCGGATGGTTTCGATTATGGTTGAAATCAGATTTTTATAGTTCAAGAGTTATCTACCTTTGAATTGCTGAAAATGTCATATTTAACAGTGTTTACACTCTAGAGGCCACACTTTTAATCCAATCTATCTAAAATCTGCTCAGATTGTAAATGACTATAAGAGTTAGGAGGAGTTCGAATATGGTTGAAATCGGACTTATGAGTCGAGAGTTATCTACCTTTGAATTGCTGAAAATGCCATATTTAACAGTGTTTACACTCTAGAGGCCACAATATTTATTCAATGTTTCTTAAACTTGCTCAGATTGTATATTACCACAAGAGTTAAGGTGAGTTTGATTATGCTTGAAATCGGACAAATAGGTCAAAAGTTATCTACCTTTGAATTGCTGAAAATGCCATATTTAGCAGTGTTTACACTCTAGAGGCCACAATTTTTATCCAATCTATCTAAAATCTGCTCAGATTGTAAATGACTATAAGAGTTAGAAGGAGTTCGAATATGGTTGAAATCGGACTTATGGGTCGAGAGTTATCTACCTTTGAATTGCTGAAAATGCCATATTTAACAGTGTTTACACTCTAGAGACCACAATTTTTATTCAATCTATCTAAACCCTGCTCAGATTGTAAATGACTGTAAGAGTTAAGAAGAGTTTGAATATGGTTGAAATCAGATTTATAGTTCAAGAGTTATCTACCTATGAATTGCTGAAAATGCCATATTTAACAGTGTTTACACTCCAGAGGCCACAATATTTATCCAATCATTCTCAATCTTGCTCAGATTATATATTACCATAAACGTTCGGATGAGTTTGATTAAGGTTGAAATCAAGCCAATAGGTCAAGAGTAATCTACCTTTGAATTGCTGAAAATGCCATGTTTAACAGTGTTTACACTCTAGAGGCCACAATTTTTATCCAATCTTTCTCAAACTTGCCCTGATTGTATATTACCATAAGTGTTTGGATGAGTTCGATTTTGGTTGTAATCGGGCTAATAGGTCAATAGTAATCTACCTTTGAATTGCTAAAAATGCCATATTTAACAGTGTTTACACTCTAGAGGCCACATTTTTTATTTAATCTATATCAAACTTGCTTAGATTGTATATGACTGTAAGAGTTCATATGAGTACGATTATGGTTGAAATCAGACTTATAGGTCAAGAGTTATCTACCTTTGAATTGCTGAAAATGTCATATTTAAGGGTGTTGACACTCTAGATGCCATAATTTTTATCCAATCTTTCTCAAACTTGCTCAGATTGTATATGACCATAAGAGTTCAAATAAGTGTGATTATGGTCGAAATCAGACCAATGGGTTAAGAGTTATCTGCCCTTGAATTGCTGAAAATGCCATATCTAACAGCGTTTACACTCTTGCAACTACAGTTTTCAATGGATTTTGATTATACTTGCACACAAAGTATATAGCTATACGATCTCGAAGGAGGGCAATTATTGTTGAAATCTAATTTTTGTGGCAATATTTATCTGCCCTTGATATACTTTGAAATGCTAGAAATTTAGGCTTCATTTCAGTTCTGTTTAGGCTCTAGTTACCTGCCCTTGATGTACTCTACTAGAACCATGAGGTAACTGGTTGTATTCCAAAATTGTTTACATGCTATACTACAAATTTGAATGGATTTAGATTAATACAGGTGAAACAGAAAGGTCAAGCTATCAGGCTTCAGTACAACAGGTGAGCGATATCAGGGCCTTCAGGCCCTCTTGTCTTATATTTGACTCTCAAGAGGGTTGTCTCTAAAATAATTGAAAGTGTGGGAAATAGTGCAGACCCTGATCAGAGTTAAGTATCCCTCAGATCTGGGGCTACACTATTTGCATAGAACATGAATACTCCATACAGTTACTCAGTTTGCTAATGACAAGTACAGTTAAACCTCTATGTATCGAACTTCAATAAATCGAATACCCCGTTGTGACGAAGGTTTTTTTGAAGTCCCGATCTTTTCCACTATATATTCCTTGTAAAAACACACCCATGAATCGAAGTTATGTGTATCGAATTCCCCGTTGTATCGAAGTTTTTTTCCAGTCCTTTTCATATAAATCCAACATAAAATACCACAAATGTATCGAACATTGATTACCTGTCAACTAACGTGGATCAACGGATTACATGACTCGCTAGACTGACGCTAATTTTTCACACCTTCGCGTGTGAACACGCTGGTGGTGCTCTTTTACTTCTGCATGCACAATCTGTGTTATCAGTAATAATTTGGTAAGTTTGTCATTTAATTGTTTCACAGTTTTCGTTAATGATATTGATAACGCCGCCATATTTAAAGGCTTGATGACACCAATTTATCCAAATGAGTAAATAAACCGCAAGGGCTGTTTTGGACCGACAATTAACGAAACAAGCCAAACTTTGTGAGAAGTTTAATAATGCTGATAAACCAGTGTTCGGCATTCTATTATCAGAGCCACAACATGGTAGATGCGCTCCGATCATGGTCTGTCCGGTGAAAGACCCGGTAACCAATCCGTGGGGATAGCTGGGCAGACCCATCTCACAACGAACGACAACTCTGCTACGAGATTGATAACGATATTACTGTATGTTCGTATTCATGCACCTGCAATCTTGACAACCTCAAAGTCGAAAATTAATCTTTAAAATCATTATTATTTAATCAAATGTTTATTTCAATTTAGAAGCTAAATTGATTGAGTTACACTGTAGTACGATTTTCAGCATTTCCGCCGTAGTTTTGCATCTTGGTGTAAATGACAGCATCTAAGTTGAAAGTAAGATACATGTAGTTTCTTTTTTCTATGTTTTAATGCGTATAACTATGCATTTTCCTACCTTTGTACACATGTATTGTATTTTGTTATTTATGCCGTTGTTTTTATTAATGATAAAGAACACGTCGGATTTATGTTTTATTTCAATATGCCAAAAAGTACACATAGACGTGAAAACATTACACACCGGGAACGATAGTTCTTATAGATCTTATATGCATTGAAATTCAATACTCAAATCACAACCCATTTATGATTCGAAGCCCCGATGTTTCGAAGTTTTTTTCACAGTCCCTTGAAGTTCAATACATCGAGATTTAACTGTATACTCATCCTTAGGATTAAATTCATTATTGTATGAAGTTGACTATTTTCTTTTGTAGAGGAATAAATTAATGGCATAAAAAGGTGTGTTTATCGAGTATTATGTGTTAATAAAACCGATGTTGTTTTTCAGTCTGACAATCGAGATTTCGACAGCTTGAAGAATGTAGACCTTGCGGCCTTACCAAAAGAACTACAGATAATGTACAAGGTATGTAAGAATTTAATCCCTTTCTTAATACTCTCGAACTTGTATAAAGCGACAACCAAAATTGAGTTTATTTATAGCGTTATGATAAATGTCAATGTCATTATGTCTATATATCTACTGGCTACTTAATTAATGGTCTCTTAATACAGGGTTGACTGTTGCTTGTTTGCTGTGTATCCATCTTTGGGGCCAATATAAGTCCCCATTTATTCCAATTCGGATTCCATTTGTTAGTGTTTTTTGCGCAATTTCAGAAAAATATTCTTAAATTCCAATAGAAATAATGAATATGAAAATTAGACTTGATGTGCCACGGTTTTCCCCAGGAAATGCCAGCTATCCAATGAACATGTCAACAATTTCTGGCGGCCTGACTTACATGTAATTGTTCAATGTTTGCCAAATAACATAAACGTTGCAGCAGTGTGGTATGTGTAAAGAAGTTTTTAGGTGCCTTAGTTTTGCAGAACTTTACCAGTAATTTGACCTGTTTTATTAATCAAATTTCTAAACTTTCCAGGGGCCTTTTGACTGCAATACCTGAAAATTTCCACATAACTATATTGTAGTATGTTTATATACTGCATTCAATCAGAGCTCCAGATAAGATGGAGTAAACTGAACAGATCCAGCATTTTCCCATTTCATCACCAAATCCCATGGTGTTACTACTCCATCGAGACGATTCTAATGAGTAGTAACACCATAGGGTTTAATCCAGACATAAAGATTTTTGTTTTTGAAATCATTAGGGGCCCTGGGGCATTAGGGGTATGTTTTATTGAGGTACAAATTCTTTTTTCAGTGTTTTGTAAGCAATGTCGACTCACTACTGCTGGATATGGGGGTGAAGGAGGATATCTACTCTATGGGTTACACTAGTGGTCTGCTGGCAACAGAGCTCGAGGCTTACCCACCTGCAAGAAATAGAAGAAAGGTAAGCAATAAACAGTAAATCCTCTCTTCAACGACACCCAATGGGATACGCTGATTGTGTGTGTTGTGATGAGGGAGTCGTTATTGGGAGGGACAATTAAAACTTAGCTTACATTTGCAAACAGCTTGAATCCAGATCAGACGCCGCTTAATGCGGCGTCTGATCTGGATTCAAGCTGTTTGTCTGTCGTCATTATATTTATTCTATTCAATTCTATCAAAATGTCCACTTATATGTAACTTTCAGAAAAAAACCAGCAGATGACTTTCTTAAGCAGACAATATTGCAGAAGTTAAAACGTGGGAAAAGTGGCAAGGGTCTTTGTATGGAGGAAGTCGTTGTTGGGAGGGCGGTTGTCGGGAAGGGGCACTGTACAGAAAAACTTTTCTATTAGGAACACTAAAAAGATGGTTTATTGATTGTATAAAAGACAGGTGGCAGTCTAAAGCAAGGTGATAGTATAACAGAAAGCTCCTAAAGAAGCTTTCTGTTTTACTGCTACTTTGCTTTAAGCAGTAACCTGCCTTATTTTAACAAAATTTATAGAGAGGTTTTACTGTACAAGCATTTAGAAACCACCAAATGAAATTCTCTCACGGCTTATTTGACTGCTTAATACAGACTGAAAGTAAAGCAGAAATCTTCCTTCTGTTTTACTTCCTGTCTGCTTTAACCATCCATCTGGATGCTGGTAAGGACAGGATACAAGCATGGAAAGGAATATTAACCCATTACCCCATAGAAGCAACTTTTAGCCTATTTAATTTATTCCTCCGCTGAAGCAAATAGTTCCGGTTTATACTCTCATGAACAATTACCATAACAAATATTTTGATATAGCCTAGCAGATTTTAGTTTAAAGCAGGCTAAAGTAAAGCAGAATGTGCCTTAAAGCACATTCTGCTTTACTTTCAACCTGCTTTAAGTGATCATCTGTATTTAATGTTATAACCTGGTTATTGGGTAAAGGGTTTATTTTCACTGCAAACAGTTTGGAGCCAGATCAGACGCCGGGTAACCCGGCGTCTGATCAGGCTCCAAACTGTTTGCCACCAAGATAAAGATGAATTATCAGAATTGTCAAAAAGTTGTACTTTTCTACGTTTTAGTGTTTTGCGTTTGCGTACGTTTGCGTTTAAACGGGAAAGAATAACAGATTCTCCACTGTATTGGAAAACATGAAGAGGTATTTCTATGAGAGTTTGATAGTGTGCATTATCAGTTAGTCTTTAACTCTTCTCTTTCTGTAATAATAATTTATTGATGCCTTTAATTTTGAAATGAGTACAGACCAAGATCAGACAGCTCCTGAAGGAGCAGTCTGATGTGGGTATGCATTGTTTCTTGCAGGTTATTGCCGAATTTTCATTTTTTTATTATCCAATGTACAGGTAATAGTTGAGATCATAGATGCTCATTGTGAGCAGACTTTTATATATGACTGTTCATCAGGCGAAGGGTTACAACTAGTGGTGATAATCGGTTGCGAAAATGACCAACCGATTATCGGTTCTATCGGTTGGGTCTCAATCGATAACTTTCCGATTATTAATCGGTTGACCGAAAGGTGGACTTACAGCACCAATATTATGTTACAAAGGTGAAGTCACACATAAATGTAGCTTATTTTCGCAAATGTGAGGTACATTTGAGTAATTAACTAAACCCTTTGAGACTGTCTCCAACATTAGCATCCAGTACCTTTAAATTAAACACTGTAATAGTAGACCAACTCTTCATCAACACAATTTTAACATTTGGAAAATGAAAAAAAAATGATTACATCACTTACTAACTACATAATCATAAAGTGAGATAAACATTTTCATTGAAAATACACTACTCCATTATGCTTAGTTTATGATACAAAAATGGTTTCAATACACATTGAGCACCTACGTTATGGCAATATGAAGCAAGAATGAATTAACGCTATACATGTACTATATGTTTATGCATGTGATTTGGTGCATACACAAACTGATGTTCCTTATTGTCCAGAAATACGACTGGCATGAATAAAATACATACACACGTAGAGTAAGCCATAATCATAGTTTCTAAAGACAGATCTAGCTTGCCTAGATGCATTTCTTGTTTTCTACGTTCACGGAATTGCGTTTTCCCGTGCTTTTATAATCATTTCCAACCAAGGCTAACTTCAGCTTATATGTTTAATAGCATGTCATTTGCTCCGTTTAAAGCAATAAATTAAGCATTTGGTATAACAAACTTACACTCTTCAGCGACACAGTATCTAAGAAGTCAGTGTATATGACAACATCAACTACCATGGAGGCTGCCATATTTATTTACGTCATAGCCGCTTACAACATACATAATTAACAACTCAACTACAGCGTGCTATAATGTGAACGTCACAAGATGTTTTAAAATATAATGGGACGTTGAGGATTTGCTCTTCCGGAGAAAAAAGTTAAGTTTCTATATTTTCAAAAACATTCTTGAAAATCTTTTCTATCTTTGAAAGTTATAAATAGATTTGCGATGTCGCGAAAGAGAGAAAATGTCAATCGATTGTCGCTGTGTTTGAAGTTAACAACTGATTGTCGGCGACGTAGCGACAATCGGATCACCACTAGTTACAACACAAGTTTTTCTCTCTGTACTGGCCCTTTACAAACTCAAATGCATACTGGTAGGGGGTCACATTATTTGTTGCTGCCATGTTTTGTGGTAGCAACAAAGAAGAGAAAGCAAGATTTATGCTATTACACTTCTAAGACCCTGGAATTCTTGTTACATTTTAAAATGTATACATTTTTTCCAGACCCAGAGTAATAGAGCATCTGTAGTATTCATTGATCGTACATTAGACCTGGCCAGTGTCACCTCACACAACGCAGAGACACTAATGGACAGGATCATCCAGGTGTTGCCACGACTACAAGATCATGTGACAGATGTAAAGGTTGATATGGCACCACTGTGTAAAGTTCACAAGTAAGTGATGTACAGTAAAACCTTTCTATTGGAACCACTAAAATGATGGTAACTGATTGTATGAAATACAGGTGGCAGCTAAAAGTAAGGAGACAGTAAAACTTTCATCTTGCTTTCAGCAATCACCTACCTCAAACACAAACCAATTAACATAATTGAGTGGTCTTTATAGAGAGGTGTTATTGTGAAGTTTCAGGGGTCAATTATATTAATTAAAGTTTAACCCATTACCCCATAAACTGTTTCCAGTATTTAAGATATGTGACTACTTAAAGCAGGTTGAAAGTAAAGCAGAATGTGCCTTATTAAGTTAAGGCACATTCTGCTTTAATTTCAGCTTGCTTTAAGCTACTATCTGCTAGAATAAAGATAAAATTTCTTATGATAGAGATTCATCACTGTATAATTTGGAACTATTTTCTCCATTGGAGGAATATACTAAAGGCATAAAACGGCGTTTTTTATGGTGGAATGGGTTAAAGAAGGAGGAAAGGAATGAGCTTTCTATTGAACTTTCATCCTACTTTGATATAGCATGCTGCGGGACAATCATTATTTACAAACTGAATTCTAGTTAATGGCTTATCCGTTTTGCTTAAATGCTTTAGAACAATCTCGGACACAACTCAAAATGCTTTGTAACCTTCGGCATGTACATGTACAGCTTATTTGATCATTCACATTTTAGTTCTTGGTTATATACGCCAAAGAATGTTTTTCATGCAAAACTGTTGGATTAAAATGCTGACTTATAGCCTTTACTCTTTCAACACCATGGACCTGTTTAAAACATACTCATTACATTTGCAAACAGTTTAGACCCAGATCTGATTTAGGAACCCTCTCATTAGGGTTTACATCATCATCATCCTGTTTAGTTTATACTGTCCCAACAATTAGTCCTTTAACAAGGGTGAGGCCTGTCTGCCTGTCGAGGAGCGTAGTCTTCCTCTCCACTTCTGGGGATCCTGTGGTTGGAAGATTCCATCTCGAGAAATGCACAATCACACATGACAAGGTCACTCCAGGATAGTTTTGGTCTTCCTTGACTTCTTTGTGATGCAATGTTCATGTTTCTGATCTGGTCGATCCAGCTTGTGCTTCGTTCTGTGTGGCCAAACCATCTTAACCTGTCTGTATGCAGGATGTCTTGTTTGCTAACTTAGACCAGTATTTATTAAACTACCCAGAATTTGAAGTGGACTGGTTCATAATTTGGTAACTAAAATGATCCACAAGTGAACTTAATTGCCCTCAAGAGTTACTTAGTGTTGACAGTGTTAAAAATAAATAAAGATCATGGTTTGAGTATATCTGTGAGAAAGTCAGTCATTATAATGGTAAATTAAGCATTAAGTTATGTTCTTTCAGAGAAGCAGGCAGTACCATGGTGTCACCAGGTTGCCTAGCAACATTGACTGGTCCCCCATCTCACTTACACAATCTCATTGCTGGGAAACAGAAGGTAAACATGTTATCTCTCTTCAGGAGGTTTATACAGTGCTTTTATATTGCATTAACCCATTACCCCGTAGCTTGTTTCTAGTATTGAAAATAAATGGCCACTTAAAGCAGGTTGAAAGTAAAGCAGAATGCACATTAAGGTGCATTCTGTTTTAGTTTCAGCCTGCTTTAAGCTACTTTCTGCAAGGATATAAAAAGTATTTTTTATGGAGCTATATATATGCTCAAAATAAATGCTTACTTATGCAGTAAAAAATGTGCAACACAAGAAATAGTTCCTATATCCTTGCAGATTGCAGCTTAAGGCCCATTGTGCTGAACTTTCAACCTGCTTTAAGTGGTCACCTGTCATCCAAAGTAGATACAGGATATGGGGTAAAGGGTTTAAGGGACTTGTACATTTTGTTTTGTTTATACAGGATGCTCTCATGGATGTAAACAGGAAGCTTGTGGAGGCAGCAAGCGAGTGTAACTTGCCTGTCAGCTTGAAGGGAAGACCAACTCGAGTAACTGCAGAACAACTAGAGTCAACTCTACAACTATTTAAGTAGGTGAACTGTAAAGTCTGTACTTGCCTATAAATACATTATGTAGCCTATTAAAACCAAAAAATCAATTTCTTTTGAAAACTGTATTGGAAGAAACAGTAATATGATTTAAAGTAATAAATTTCTAGTGAATAAACATAATACTCTGATGTATATATGATGATCACACAATGAATAGAAAGTACTTTCACTTTCGTTTGTTTACGAATGGTAACGGCACTCTCTTTCAAGGAGATTCATGCTAACATGTCTTTTCGGCTCTTGGTCGCTCTGGCCTTAGTTGTTTCGACTTAGATCGTTTAGGCCTATTAATAGGGATAGGTCGTTTCAGCCCATTTGGTTTTTTGCTTTTGGTCTAACATTTCCTTAACCTATATCAATATCTAACGCATATACTCGGCCCTGCATTAACATGCTGTACAAACAGTGTAAAACCTAATCTAATAAATTAATTAATGATATAACTAATTAATATTCTTTTAAGTGGTAAACGTCTAAGTTTGAAATCAGATCAAAACTGCAATAATACAGCATTTACAAGTATTTGCATCCAGACCAGATACTGAATAACCTGCCAGTTTTTCAGCTTCTTGTCTGCTTCTGATCTGAATGGAAACTGATTGACGCTTGGTTGAAAGAGTTCTTACTTATACATGTTTAATTAAGCTTGAAAAATATTCACACGTTCCATAAAATCATTTACAAAATTAGATTTATGCCAAATCCAATTTTCAGACTCTTTGCAGTATTGTACAACCTTTTAAGAAATATGGTTCTCTCAGAATGTCTACTATTAGTAAACTCCTGGGGCCCGTTTTACTAAACAACTTACGCAAAAAATGTGCGTAAGTCAAAATCGTTTAACTCTTATTTTAACTCTAATCGTCCTCTGATCTGGCTATTTGCTGTTTGTAGCAAGTGATAATAAAAAATAAAAGGGGCCCCAGGTTTCCTCACTCCCCACACCCCTCACCCTATACCTATGTAGTTCAGTTTGAAATTATCATCAGTGCTCTCAAGAACTTTGATTTAATCAGTTTTGTTTGATGTATCTGAAAATCTACCTTCTTATGTCTAAAGATGGAACAATCTTATTGTCCAGCATCCCATTTGGATTTAAATCATTTACAAAAATCATCAGACTTTTAACAAACTCACCCCTGAAACTTTAAATGGAAAATTCCAGTTTCCATTTGAGTTGTGTCTATTATTGACTATCTAGGACTGATTTTGAAATATAAGGAGCCCTTTGATCAAGGTCTACAGTGTTTGCATGGGACAATTGTATTCCACATGTACATTATTTGTTAATAATGAGTATACATGTATTAATATACAGTTATTAAACGGCCAGAGTGGGCCGTCGTTGCTTATTGGCACAAGTTAGCCATAATGATTTGTTTGTTGTAAACCTGGTTCAAAATTAACAAATATGTAGATTGTTTGAATTTGTACATAAGCGCGGCGTTATAGAAACCAAATGATGTCAGTCATCGAGCTTTGGCCATTTTGAAAGTTATGTTGCTAACGTTTTCACGTTCATAAATTCTGTTGCCCCCGGGCCAACTGGATTCAATCCAAATAACTGGTTATTGGACTGCATCCGGTTATTGGCCCGCTCAGCAAGGGCGTATTGCATTGTCATCAAAGCAAAATCTATTACTATTTATAGTAAGGTATACAATAACCCTTTTTAGGGCATTTACTTGTTTCTCATAGAGATATAGTGTCATGCTTTTCTTATGCCTTGAAAATAGAAAATATTGTACTTGCAACCTGACAGACCTGTCAGGTTGCAAGTACAATGTTTCTACCTGTGGATGCTTAAAGTAGGCTAAAAGTAAAGCAGAAAGCTCCTGAAAGAACTTTCTGCTTTACTTTTAACCTGCAGTAAGCAACCACCTGTCTACAATACTTAAAAACAGCTAAGTGGGGAGAGTTCAAGTAAAAACAATTCAGCTGCAGATACAACAATTTCTATTCCAGGGGAAAGTACCAAGAAATCATAACTCATTTAGATTCAGTTCAGGTTGCTATGGCAACAACACAAGCTCTGAAATCTGCCAAACTGCAACATTTGGATGAGCTGACGGGTGTGGAGAAAGGCTTGGTGCAGAGTCTAGCTGATCAGGATGATGTAGGTGCTTTATCACAGATACTGCAGATGATTGAAAAGAAAGAGGACACCCAGCAATGGTAATACTACTGAGTACAGTAAAACTTCTCTATTACGACCACTAAAAAGAATGAATTTCTCCAGCCATTTTTTAGGCATTTAATTGATTCATCCAATGAAGAAAACATTCCAATTGTATACAGTTGTGAATGAGCAACACAAGAAATATTCTAGCAAGATGGTAGCTTAAAACAGGCTGAAAAATAAGCAGGCACATTCAGCTTAAATTTCAATGTATTCGCCTGTCTTCAAAACTGGAAACGGGCTATGAGGTAAAGTGTTACAGAACTTGCATAAAGAATGATAAGGTATTCAAGGCTTTAGAAGGCACTGTAATTGAGGATAGGTTTAATACAAGAGGGAAATAGACCTGACTTTTTGGTGTATTTAAATGCCATCTCTGTTTGGTTTGACCACGATGATTAAGCTAAATGGAGACTAAATGTACATGTAAAGACTAAAAAGAACCTTTTATGTCTCATGTATTGTTTTACTTGGTTTTATAGGATGTACAGTTTAGATGACATTTTGAGCACACTGGTATATGTATATTCTCTGGCTGGCCAGGACCTGTTACACTGTGATGGAGAGCTCCAAGTGCAGGTAAGCTAGTCTGTTAGTTAGATTGGACATTAAAAACGTTTTTCCAGCTTGTCCAGTAATTTAGAGAAAATTACTAATTTCCTGAGACAATTGGCACATGCTTACAAGTACAGCTTTAACCCATTCATCAATAGCCTGTTACTAGTTTTGCAGACAGGTGAACACTTAAAGCAGGTTGAAAGTAAAGCACATGGAGGAATTTATTAAATGTGTAACGAGGCCTATCTATGGAGTATAGCATTAAGCAGTCATCTTATTTGAGACATCTCCATGTTTTTTGTTTGAATGTCCACTTACTGAAATATTTTCTGTACTTTATTAACCCACTTTTATTCTATTCTTAGACACGACTTGCAGATAGAATACTGGAAGAAAAGGAAGATTTACCTCCCTTAATCAAGTCTATAGGTAAGACTGACTAACAATTTAGTAAACCTACTGGTAAGCACTGCTCTATCCTATAGAAATAGGATCGTTATGCTCTACTTTTCCTGCATTGAGCAGTCACCATAAACCCTTTACCCCATACAGTGGAGAATCTGTTATTCTTTCCCGTTTAACCCATTATCCCATAAATACGCCTTTTTACGCCTTTAATTTATTCCTCCAAAGAAAATGATAGTTTCCTTTTATACAGTCATGAATATGTACCATAAGAAATATTTTCTATTTCCTAGCAGATAATAGCTTAAAGCAGGCTAAAAGTAAAGCAAAATGGGCCTTAAGGCGCATTCTGCTTTACTTTCAACCTGCTATAAGTAATTAATTGTCTTCAAAACTAGAAATAGGCTATGGGGTAATGGGTTAAACACAAACGTATGCAAACGCAAAACACTAAAACGTAGAAAAGAACAACTTTTGGACAATTCTGATATTTCATGTTAATCTTGGTGGCAAACAGTTTGGAGCCTGATCAGACGCCGGGTTACCCGGCGTCTGATCTGGCTCCAAACTGTTTGTATTGGAAATAATAGTTTTAGCGTAAACGCGTTTATTGGGAAAGAATAACACATTCTCTACTGTATCTTCTTCCTAGTTTTGAAGACAAGTAACCACTTCAAGCAGGTTGAAAGTAAAACAGAATGCGCCTGAAGGTGCATTCTGCTTTACTTTCAGCCTGCTTTAAGTAGAACTATTTTCTTCAATGGAGGAATAAATTAGAGGCGTAAAAAGATGATTTATGGGTAATGGATTAATTAGACAGCTTTAAGTGTTTGTAAAGATTAAAGCAGGTTGAAAGTAAAGCAGAATGCGTCTGAAGGTGCATTCTGCTTTACTTTCAGTCTGCTTTAAGTAGAACTATTTTCTTCAATGGAGGAATAAATTAGAGGCGTAAAAAGATGATTTATGGGTAATGGATTAATTAGACAGCTTTAAGTGTCTGTAAAGAGTGTCTGTTTAACCCTTTAGCCCATATCTTATGTCTTTGTTTTGATAACAGGTGACCACTTAAAGCACATTCTGCTTTACTTTCAAACTGCTTTAAGGTACAATCTGCTAGGATATTGATAAAAATGGAACTATTTTCTTCGGTGGAGGAATAAATTAAATGCCTAAAAAGGCGTAATGATGGAGTAAAGGGTTATCACAAGATTGACTACTTTTATTGTTTTTGCCCACAGTTGGAGAAGCAGTTGCTGATCACTCTATGGTGCTGGACATTGTAGAAGACACGTGGAGTCGTCTTATTGCCGTAGCAAGTGCTAGAAATAATCTACAGCAGTTTAGGTAGGGATAGAGTGTGTTATCGTAGGTTTTACAGAGAAACTTCTACAGGGCCTTAACTAGGGCTGACCAGTGCATCCAAAATCACAATAGTTATTGATAGTTGAAAACACTATCACGATAGAATATTGATTGTTGGATTCACTATTGAAATACTATCATAATAGTTTATTACATATTATTATAATATTACGATGTGTGAATATGAACCATAAGGAATGTTTTCCCTATCCTAGCAGATGGTAGCTTAAAGCAGGCTGAAAGTAAAGCAGAATGTGCCTTAAGGCACATTCTGCTTTACTTTCAACCTGCTTTAAGCAGCCATATGTCTTTAATATTGAAAACAAGCTAAAAGGTAAAGGATTAAAAAAAAGACTTAAACACACACTGGGGATGAAATCAAACACACTATCTCAAAACTTGCGGAGAGAGATACTAATAAATGTTTTCTTACTACTGATAGTATCATTGAAGGTTTGATTTTGTAGTCGATAGTCGACTATCCTGACTCCAGTGATTGTGATATGTCAATAGTATAAACTACAGGGCCACCCCCTAGCCTTAATTAGGGGAAGAGCCATAACTATTTTGGGGGGAAACTACAGTGCCACCCCTAGCCTTAACTAGGGGAAGAGCCATAACTATTTTGGGGGGAACTTGTGGCCCAATTCCATTTCCATGTATAGAATTTTGAAAATAAAATATTTAAAATGAAAACTTCTTAACCCTTTACCCCATAGCCTGTTGTCATAGTTTCTTCTAAAGGAGCTTTCTGCTTTACTTTCACTTTGCTTTAAGCAGCCACTTGTCCTAGATGCCTAATAATTGACACACATTAGTGGTCGTAATAGAGCGGTTTCACTGTAGTAGTTATTTTGCTGTCAAATCTGATTATAGTAAAACCTCTCGATCATGACCACTAAAATGAAGGCTAATTAATTGTTTAAAAGACAGGTAACAGCTTAAAGCAAGGTGACAGTCAAACAGAAAGCTCCTAAAGGAGCTTTCTGTTTGACTGTCACCTTGCTTTAAGCAGTCACCCGTCATAAACACCTAATAATTTACACAATTTAGTGGCCGTTATAGAGAGGTTTTACTGTATATGCTATTGTGTATCCACTAATACTTGTATGTACTTTTTAGGTCCATCCTTGATGCTGGATCAGCTGTCAGTCCAGCTACCCACAATTCCCTGTGTAAACAAGTGGCAGAAGCCATCTTTGATCCAGAAAAGAAGGAGGTTACAGGTCTAGAATTTAAATCCTCAGGCTTGAAAGATATGCTAAAATCAGGATTTGGGTAGGTTGCAGTGGGGATTAAATTATTCTTTACCAACAAAATCTGTTAACAGATTCAACCCTAGCGATGAGTATACTTATCATTTGCAACAGTGTACCTGTGAAGAGTACACTTGTCCTATACAAACAGTGTAGACCCTGTCTGACATGAATCTGCACTTTTTTCTAGTGGAAAATAATCCTTAGTTTATTACTCAGTGTAATAGTTCCTGTTATAGATTTTCATTGTGAGTTTTATAAGTAGAAGAGTGTTTATTGTAAGTAGAGTATTTTGATGTAAACTTGGGTTAGGTTATTTTTATGTCACCGCTTGACTTTATCGGGGGCATATTCTTTTTACCCCGTCTGTTTGTCTTACTGTCCAACACTTTAACCTTTGCCATATCTTTAGATCTACATGTGATAGAGACTTCACATTTGGCATGTGTACTGAACTCAAGAAGTTCTTGAGCTATGTATAAAAAGGGTCATTTCTGATAATAGTCAAGGTCATTTAGGAGTCATTGCTGAATTTTACCTTGGCATTAACTTTTGAACTACATGTGATAGAGACTTCATACTCCACTCAAGAAGCTCAATACAGCTAGGGTCCTGTCTGACAAATGTCAGGATCATTTAGGGGTCATTTATTTTAGGTTGAATATGCTGAACTTCACATGGACTATAACTTATGTGATAGAGACTTCATATTAGGCATTTGTACTAAAGTCAAGATGCCTGGGTAACCCAGTGTCTTATTAGGCTTCAACTGTTAAAAGAAATCACAAACATTGTCAAAAAGCTGTAAATTTCTTTATTTTATTGCATTGAATTTATTTCCATTCAATGACAGATTGTTTCGGAGTGTAGCCAAGCCAAGCCCTAGTGATCATCCTCTGTTGATACTCTTCATTGTTGGAGGTGTTACCACAACGGAGGTTAAACAGATTAGAGACGTTGTTAACCTTTACAAGCCGGCAACCGAGGTATTTAACTGTTATTACAGTCTTTGTTCTGCTTTCAATGCATCAAAAACCTTTTACATGAAATAATAAATTTCAAACTACAGTAGAACTTTGATAACTGAAACTTGCTTAAGGTTGAAGATCCCTAATGGGATTGTCCTATGTCGGTCAAATATTGGAACTCTGCGGAGAGCGATCATTCATATTCATCAACTGCCGACCTGTTCTGGATCATGGTTCAGAACAGGTCGGCAATTGCAGAGAATGGCTGATTGCTGTACGTAGAGTACCTATTTCTGTCCGATCTCCTAAGGGGTCCACAACCGTAAGTCAAATTAAACCATATTTCTTTGATGAATTTCAGTAATTTTTGCTTCCTTAAGTTGAACATACCCATACCTCAAGGTTCAAACATAGCCAAAGTTGAAACAAAGCTAAATCCTTCAGATGTTTGAGAAATTCTCCATATTGAATGCTACAGTGGAGAAAACGTTATTCTTTCCCAGTAAACGCGTTTACGCTAAAACTATTATTTTCACTGCAAACAGTTTGGAGCCAGATCAGACGCCGGGTAACCCGGCGTCTGATCAGGCTCCAAACTGTTTGCCACCAAGATAAAGATGAATTATCAGAATTGTCAAAAAGTTGTACTTTTCTACGTTTTAGTGTTTTGCGTTTGCGTACGTTTGCGTTTAAACGGGAAAGAATAACAGATTCTCCACTGTATCTCTCTATTTTACAGGTGATTGTGGGCAGTAACAGACTTCTCACACCAGATGATGCTGTCCAATATGTCTTATGTCAGAATAACACCAGTCCTACAGAGGTTTCTTGATAAAGACTGTTTAGTTTCTGGATATATTTATGACTTTGTGCAATAAAACTACAAAGAATTTCGTAATATTCATTTTGATTTGACTCTTTCACTACCAGGGTGGCATCTGCTTCAAATATTTGTCATCTGCTTTTATATTTTAGCTTTAACTCTTTCAGCCCCATGGACCTGTTTGAAATATTCTATAGGAGCCCTTTGATCAGAGTCTGCACTGTTTTCTAATTTATACCAATAGTCATTAAACTATCCATATTTCCAAGTAGACTTTTTCATATTTTGGTAATCATGGGAACCTAATTTCTCACATAACTACCCCTGTTTTCTATAGCGAACAACAGTGACGAATATCTTTGTCTCCAACATGTGTGAGATCAATTTGATGGCGTCACTATAACGTCCTTATTTGTAAAGGCATTGTCACATGGGTTCCAAAAATGCACATTGCTTTAAAAATAGCTTAAAATCGTTGGTTATGTGAGAAAAAGAATCTGTCAATTGTCGATGTTTAAGACAAGTTGATCTCAAACTCGTCTAGAAAAGAAAAGTTATTAAGCTCGCCAAGGCTCGCTTAATAACATTTCAATTCTAGACTCGTTTGAGATCAGCTTGTCTTAAACATCGACTCATGACAGATCCTATATAACCCACAATAGTTACTTCGTGTTTATTAGTGCTGACTGCTCCATCTCTACAACAACACTTAGTGGGAGACGAAGATTGTGTGTGTTGTTCGGAGGGAGTTGTTATAGGGAGGAATATTGGCTAACATTTGCAAACAGCTTGAATCCAGATCAGACACCCCGTAAAGCTGTTTGTTACCCGTCATTATGGTTTTTTTCTGTCAAAATGACCAATATCATGTGCAGAGCTGCAGATAAGGGGGGTATTTCAAAAAAATAAAATCTTTATTTTTGCATTAAATCCTATGGTGTCACTACTCATTAGAATTGTCTCTTTGAAACAATTTTAATGAATACCCGGTAGTAACACCATATGATTTGGTGCTGAAATGAGTGAAAAAAACTTAGATTTGTTCAGTTTACTCTCTCTTATCTTAAGTTCTGTATGTGACTTGAGAAAAACATCAGACAACAATTTTAATTTTGCAGCCATGAAAAGGTTGGACATAATTGTCATGTTTGGGGAACAGTGACAAGCATTGATGTAAGGAGGGAATCGTTATCCAGAGGGCTCTTTTAGGGAGGGAGCACTATATAAAACAGAGTGTATAATTCCATGCCGCAAACAAACAAATGGAACTACATGTATATGTTATAAATTCTCTATGAAACTAATTCAAGTCACTGAGCTATTTTGGAAGTATTTGATAACATAGGAGTACGGTAAGCATTATCAATGTAAATTTTATTCAACAGAAACAAGTATAACAATAACAGTTTTCAGAACAATAAATAATTGAACACAAGTGAGTGTACCTATAAAGTTATAACAATAAATTAAACAATGTAATTTTTGATCTAGAAAAATATTACCAACTGAGTAAAATATAAGCCTAATGTGCACAGTGTAGTTCTGCCCATATACATGTGTAATAAATGTAAACATTATAATCAAACACCTGGTTCAGGAGCAGTCTGATCTGGCTCTACATATAGGATATTACATGAGTGTTTATAATTTATTGGATTTATTAAACGAGTCTTTTAGGAAACGATAAAAACGAGGCTTTTTCAGAGTTTTTATCGTTTTCTAAAACGACGAGTTTGATAAATCCAATAAATTATTAACACGAATGTTATATTCTTTTTATAACATAACCTAAAAAAGTTATTTATCGCAGCCTTTGAGGTCAATTGAATGCTAAGCGCGATATAAGTAGATCTATACAGGAAAAAAGTTGTTCCAAATTAACCCCGTTCACTAGCATAATGTTTATGTTATTATATGTATTAATAAGCACTTTCATGTAGATCTAATATTGATTAATTACACCAAGAAACTATAAATTGAATCTACATGATGGAAAGAAGACGTTGGAAATTGATTGCATAGAATGCATTTAATGACGTCACAAGTAACGACGTCGTGGCGTACCTCATTTGCATAGTTATTTAACTAGTTATATATGACATTTAAACAACGGGTGTTATTCAACGCTCACGCCGTCTGTTATGTTATAAACTGATTTAAAAAAGTCAATACATGTATATTCTATAGAACAGTACCAATCATAACAACTAATGCTCACTAGCAATTTCTCACCGCAAAATTCAACCCTTTCGCAAACAAAATACATGTACAGTTTGCAATTCTATGCCAAATTCATATGTTCTAAGTTTTGATTGAAGCAATATTTATACAAGTGTCAAACAGTTTGGATCCTGATCAGATGCCGCATAATGCGGCATCTGATCAGAATTCAATCTGTTTGCAAAGTCGACATTAGTAGCATATGGGGTGAAAGTGTTAAACAGTTACCTGTATATCACAGTATACTGTCAAACTGGTTTGTTGTGACCTCAGATAGCTGGGCACATTATTACAAAAATCATGCACTTGGTGATACAAGCATCACATTTGGTATGTATACTGGTATGCCGCTACTTTCAACAAAAAGCCCATTAGCCACGTCAAAATTCAAAATGGTGGCCATTTTCCAAGATGGCCGCCATTTCTGGTTCTATTATACAGTTTTATCTCTAACATCGGATATATTTGGCCGATTTTCAAACTTTTGGTGTCTAATTATATGTTTTCAAGCATATAGAAGCTATTTATGTGATCCATAGACTTGTAAGAAGTTTATTTAATCGTATTATAAGCAAAACTGTACAAAAACGAAGTGTGTGTCAAGGTAAAAACCAAATTCACAGGGTTTTTATAGATTATACACTCACTTTACCGTCTGTCATGTTATTTAATGATAATGTTTTCAATTGCTTTTGTCTGGAGATGCTATTTTGCACATTACAACTATATAAATCTGTACAAATCAGTGCTAAAACAAAACCACGAACTTGGTGATGCAAGCATCAAATTTGGTATGTATACTAGTATGACCCTACTTTAAACAAAAGCCGTTAGCCACGTAAAATTTCAAAGTGGCCTCTATTTTGTCAAGATGACTGACATTTTTGGTTCTCATTAAGATAACATAATTATGATAAGGTTTATTTTTGAGTCGGCAATACATATACAAGTAACATAAGCTCTGAAGAGCTTTTATAATCGACTATGATCGTTGACCAATTCTTTTCTAACATTTGACATGTTTGACCAAATTTCACCGAAAAATTGATTTTAAGCATAAGGAAGCCAATTCAGGCAAACTCAAGCTGAACAGAAGTATACTTTAATGCAAAATGGCAAAGCTGCATCGTTTGTTTTCAAAATGGCCACCATTTTATATTGGTATAAGCAAAATCATTTCTTAAATTTGATCAACATTTATGTTTTTTGTGTCAACATAGATGTCATAAAGTATAAGGAAGCTAATTCAGACAACTTCTTTCTGAATTGAAACTAATTTTATTGCACAATTACCAATCTAGACAAAATAAGTGTTTTTTGCTCACTACTTTTTACAATAGTGATTTATATCCTTTCTGATCTTTTCTATATACTTCTGGCCTCTTGTCATACTTTTGGTGTCAAAGCATCATGGTAAGAGCCCAGAAAGCTAATTATGTGATCATTTTCTTTATTAAGAATCTTGTTCTTTTGGGTAGTGACTTATTTTAATGGCATATATGTGGTTTATGACTATTTTAGCAGTAATTTCTTAGTGTACATGCTGGAGTTGGTGTATAATCGCTTATACTTATGTAGGTGTTCATTTTCACATTTCCAAATATCGGTATATTAGTCTGAACAAGGATACATTGTATACATGTACTTGCATCTGTCACTGCAAACAGTTTACTTTAGAATCTATGTTTAATAGGATATTTGCAATCATATCACTAGGTAACAGGGTTGTACAATGTATCAGCAGTGTTTCATTCATTCCAACTCTATGAGATAAATCCATCATGACATAAGCTACATCTATTTGGTATGCAGAACATTTGGCATGTTCAAACAGAGGGGCTTGACCTTTAGGAACTGCACCTTAAGATCTATACTATCAAGCTAGCATGTACAATCAAACACAATAATCTTATCCCATGACTTAGCATAATTGATGCAATGATTTCCAGATTTTATTGCTTGTACATTATGAGTTATGATTATAGATTGGACTTTGCACATGCATCATATATTTCAGTTTATGTATTCTATGCAGCCTTTTCTCTTTCTTATATAGAAATTTGGCGTGAAACTAGCTCAAGTTTGACTGTTGACAAATTGCACCCAACACTTTCTGTAGAACAAGATAGTTTGAATTAGCATTTGTATTCTATGCAGCCTTTTCTCTTTCTTATATAGAAATTTGGCGTGAAACTAGCTCAAGTTTGACCGTTGACAAATTGCACCCAACACTTTCTGTAGAACAAGATAGTTTGAATTAGCATTTGAAATTCACATCCACATGAATTGTTTGCTTGCATTTCATGCATGAACATTTGTGCACACACTTCTTCATGTTAACATTGTATAATTTCTTAAAATGCTGTTGAAGATTACACAGGGATCAATCTCAAATATAACAGCTGAAACGTTCTGTCTTTATGCAATGGTACCACATGAAAACGTATACTATATTTGACTATGTATCACATCACATCGCTTTTAACAGTCTGTTGTCAGAGTAGGTTGACTATACACCCGTCCCTATGTATACAGAACAGAACTGTTACAACTTTTACACCAAACTCAGGAATGGAAATTCTTTAAAAAGATTCATGCAGAGTTTTAAGGGAGTTTTAAGGGTCATACTCTCAAATGGTTGCATGTATTACTTTGGAGAAGAGACAAGACTTATTGTGTAAAGTATATTTCTTAACATTGCTTAAATCTGATTTTATTGAAAGGAGTCCACACTGCCTTCAACTATTTTCATGGCACAGCCTTTCTTTATTAACAGTGAACATCTGGTGTACATATACCAAACTTAATTAAGATTTTGTTTGTGCAAGAATTCAAGTTGTCCAAGATGAAACTTTAAAGGATAAATTTTGTTGACTTTTACCTACTATACAGACAGATATCTAAAACATATAAGCAAATGTATTTCTGTTTCATGCTAAAGACGCTTAATCCATATTTATTGGTGTAAAATGGCCCCTTTCTCTGTTGTGAAAATCAGTTTAACCAGTGTCACGATACTATAATGCATGAGCCACCAAGCCCCATCAGTAATTCCTACAAGAAATAATCAGTAATTTAGGTGTTGGGTACATTCATTCATTTTTTCAAATTCAACCACCAAATCTTTTACTTCGAAATTTTGATTTTCTTCAAAACATAATAAGAAACACTGGTTTGTCGTCCTATTACTCGTCTGAATTTTGAACGATGTTAACCAATTTATCAGATGCTCCCTTGTTCACATGATTACTTACACGCGCATGCAGTAGTAAGATAAATGGTATCCATGAATTATCTAGTCACTATTACTATGGACATGAGTCATAATGGGCATCAACTCTGTAGGCACATTGTTTGATTTAAATATAATAATGACTATTGGGATATGCTAGACTATTAAATTTTGGTCACATTTATAACATGTGCCGGAGTGCAGATACATGTACCTGCGTCTTACATATACATGTACTTTTTCTGGTAAGAATTTAAGTTACAAAGTGGTTAAATGATCTTCAGAATAGCATGATGTTTGTTTTTGGTACAGGGATTAATTGTTATGTTAGATAATTGTGGAATTATGTTTGTTTTCTAAATGCAATTATATTTAAATTGAGAAAAAAGAAACATGTTCAAGACTTTACAGTTTACTTGAAAGGTAGAATATTGTATGGTAAAGTAATTGCAGTGTCAGATAAAGTAGTATAGTTTGGGCAATCATTGTTCAGATAAATGAAATTGTAAATGTGAGAAAACAGCACCTACATTCAGCATAAGCAGTCACATAACAACAGACAACAAGCTTTGGTCAGCTACGGAGTAAAACATATATGTGTGGCTAAAATAGGTCATTAGACAATGATATGAGTTTCTAACCGACCGGAGGCTCCCATGAATAGTTTTCTAAGCCTGTTTAAAATATTCTTTGACACCAAAACATATGACAAATCGTCATATAAACCAGATGTAAGAAAAGATATTCTACATTAGAGACTATGTTGGCAAACATATGCAAACTAACTCAACAAATTTGTCATTACACAGTTAAGTAATTTTTTAATAATAGACTGTCTTTTGTCAAAAATGTGTTATTGTGCAAACACAGCAGTCTGATGCTGACAAAATTAGCTTCCTTCTGCTGTAAAAATATCTTTTGACTAAAAAAGTGTAGAACCATGGCAATGTACGTCAAATGTAAGAAAGAGAATCGTAAATTTGAACCAAAAATAGTGGCCATCTTCGAAAAAACTATGTATTTTTATCACAAATTGGCCATTACATGACAAAGTAAGTTTTAAAACACTTTGAAATTGACTTAATCAGTTTCCTTATACTTTGAAACATAGACTTAGACACCAAAACTGTAAAGAACGGCCATATATGTCAAATATTAGCAACAAAACTGTATTTTCGAACCTGTAATGGCGGCCATCTTGAAAAATGGCCGCCATTTTGATTTTTTTAAGTGGCTAACGGGCTTTTATGAAATACTACAGATAGAAGTGCAAGTGTGCCAAGTTTGATGCTTGTATCACTAAGTGCATGATTCACCCAAAAAAATGTAATAATGTGCTGAGCTAAGAGATGAAAATGAATGATAGAAAAAATGAGCTTATAATACAGAACAAAAAACAGTACATACAGAAATTATCTGCATTATTTTTGACCTTTCATTATTGTCACATAGTACAGATTCCAATGCTTCTTTACTGAGTGAACAAGTTTAACTTCATATATCCAGTCCAAATTGTCCAAACAATCATAATTAGTCAACTTCCTCTACTGTTGGCCCCTGTCCCTGACCACCAGTTCCATGACCTGCTGGCCCCTGTTGTTGTTGCTGGGAGCCACCATGCATTTTTACCATAACTGGGGAGCATGTTTTCTGTACTTCCTGAAGTTTATGTTCAAACTCTTCTTTCTCTGCTAGTGAGTTATTGTCCAGCCACTGTACACACTCGTCACAGACCTTTCTCACAGTGTCTTTATCTTCCTCTGACAGTTTGTCTCCAGCTTCACCCACAGATTGTTTCACACTAAACACGTAATTCTCCAGACTGTTCCTGGCTGCCACTTTCTCCCTCTGTTTGTTATCTTCTTCCTTGTACCTCTCAGCCTCATTAACCATTCTGTCAATGTCTTCTTTACTAAGTCTGCCCTTGTCATTAGTAATGGTGATCTTGTTACTCTTGCCAGTGCTCTTATCAACTGCTGACACATTAAGAATACCATTAGCATCAATGTCAAATGAAACTTCAATCTGTGGTACTCCTCTTGGAGCAGGCGGTATTCCTGTCAGATCAAACTTGCCCAGTGAATTGTTGTCCTTTGTCATAGCTCTCTCACCTTCATAGACCTGAATAGATACAGCTGGTTGGTTGTCAGAGTATGTGGTGAATGTGTTGGAAGCTTTGGTTGGGATCTTACTATTTCTTTCCACTAGTTTGGTCATCACTCCTCCTGCTGTTTCTATTCCCAGTGAGAGTGGAGCTACATCCACCAGTAGGACATCCTTCAGTACTTCCGTCTGGTCACCATTCAGAATAGCTGCCTGAACAGCAGCTCCATAAGCCACAGCCTCATCCGGATTAATAGATTTGTTCAGTTCTTTACCATTCATAAAGTCACTAAGTAGTTTCTGGATCTTTGGTATACGTGTTGATCCTCCTACTAGAACCACATCGTGAATTTGTGACTTATCCAGCTTTGCATCTCTAAGAGCTTTCTCAACTGGTTCCATTGTTGCCCTGAACAAATCTGCACACAATTCTTCAAATCTTGCTCTTGTTATCTTGGAATAAAAGTCAAGTCCTTCATAAAGAGAATCGATCTCTATACTAGCTTCAGTGCTGCTAGACAGAGTTCTCTTGGCTCGTTCACAAGCTGTCCTCAGTCTGCGAATACTTCTCTGGTTCTTGCTCACATCTTTTCCATACTTTCTCTTGAACTCCTGTATAAAGTGGTTCAACATTCTGTTGTCAAAGTCCTCACCTCCAAGATGAGTGTCTCCAGCTGTAGACCTCACTTCAAATATTGAACCCTCATCAATTGTCAGAATAGAAACATCAAATGTTCCACCACCCAAGTCAAAGATGAGGACATTTTTCTCATTCTTCAAGTTCTTGTCTAGCCCGTAAGCCAGGGCTGCAGCAGTTGGCTCGTTGACAATTCTGAGGATATTAAGACCTGCGATCACCCCAGCATCTTTGGTAGCCTGTCTCTGTGAGTCGTTGAAGTAGGCAGGAACAGTGATGACTGCATTGTTCACTTTATGGCCCAGGTAAGCTTCTGCTGTCTCCTTCATCTTTGTTAGCACCATAGAGCTGATCTCCTCTGGAGCAAAGACTTTAGTCTCTCCCTTGTACTCTGCCTGTATCTTTGGCTTTTTATCATGTTTGACCACTTTGAAAGGCCAGTGTTTTATGTCACTCTGTACTGTGTCGTCCTCAAACTTTCTACCAATCAGCCTTTTAGCATCAAAGACGGTGTTGGTCGGGTTCATAGCAGCCTGAAACATATAAATGAAAACATGATAAGTATGAAGTCTAGTGATAATCACAGCAAACATTTGACATTCACCTGTCTTTAGAAATGTAAATGCTTTTCAGTGAATGGACCATAAAAGTGATACTGTAATGATAATGGTAATGAGTAATAAATTGATAGAAGAAATATCATTTATTTGAACAAATATAGGAAATTTTATTTGACAAATGTAACATGTTGATGCTGGGTAATACAGTAAAACCTTACTATAACGACCACTAAATTAAGGTAAGGCATGTCGCTGCTTACAGCCATATAGGGGGTCTATTGCGCTTTCTAGTTTCTACACACTACATATAGTATATAATGTAGTGTGTAGAAACTAGAAAGCGCAATAGACCCCTATGCTTACAGCAAGGTGAAAATAAAACTCCTTTAAGAGCTTTATGTTTTACTTTCATATTTCTATGAGCAGCCACATGTCATTCACACAATTAATGTAACATTATTCCAGTATTCGTAATATACAGGTTCTACAATGAATTTCAGCGACCATTCATTGGAGAAATGTGGACATCTCAAAGGGAAACTGCTGAACCCCTTCACTGCCACACCTTGTCCAAGGTAACTCAGGGATCCAGATAAGGGGGTATTTCAAAAACTTAAACCTTTATTTATGCTTAAAACCCTATGGTGTAACTACTCATTAGAATCGTCTCGAAGAGACGATTCTAATGAGTAGTAACACCATAGGATTTGATGCTAAAACAAGTAAGAAAATGTTGGATTTATGCAGTTTACTCCCTCTTATATTTTCTGGAATCCTGATAACCTGACTAAAAGATTGTCATGAGTGTTTGGATTTTGATCAGATACCCCGTCTAATATCAGGTTCCAAACTGTTAATGGATAATGCAGTTCTTATGGAAGCTTCACCAAACACTGTTAAGTATTAGATATCGTCTACGGTATTCTATTTGGTAGTCTCTGTACACAATTGATAATATATATGAGCTAATACAAAAAAATCAAACGTTAGTATTGCATTAAGCGATGACTCAATAGAAGTCTCATATATAGCAGAATACGATGCGTTGTTAAATAATACAGGATAAAAGTAATGCAAATAACTTCCTAACAGATTTTCTGCCATATTCTATTCTACTTTTAGCAACCACTTGTCTTTTTTCAGGACTGTCATTTTTCGGAAACCTTCGGATTTTTCTTAATTTCTCCAGGCCCTACGGATTTTTTCAGAAATTTTCGGATTCCTACTCTTACTTTAAAATTTGGAATTTTACGTGTTTTTTACTTAGGAAACATTGATGTGGGTGTCAAAACAGTTTAGATCCAGATCAGACACCAGGTTATGCAGCGTATAATCTAGATCTAAACTGTTTGCATAGTTATTTAAGTGTTATAGAACCTAACAGTTAAAGGATTTATTGTAGGATAATAGGATTCCTTATTAAAGTCGCGCTTGAAAATTTGGGAAATTTAGGATTTTTATCCGCAACTTATGGTAGCCCTGTTTTTAGCTCACCTGAGCCAAAGGCTCAAGGTGAGCTATTGGGATGGCCCTGTGTCCGGCGTCGTTAACAATTGCTTCAAATGACATCTCCTCCTATACCCCTTGACAGAATTCAACCAAACTTTACAGAAATGTTCCTTGGGTCATTTGTTCAAAGAATTAAAAACAATACAGAGGCAACCAAAGTGAAAAAATATGGAAATCTTAACAAATCTTCTTGTCAAAATCTGCAAAGGTCAGAGCTTAGATAGTTGGCACATAGCATCATCTACAGGTCCTCTATCAAGTTTGTTCAAATTATGCCCCTGGGGTCAAAATTGGCCCCGCCCTGGGGGTCACAGTTTTACATAGAGTTATATAGTGAAATTTTCAAACATCTTCTCTGAAACTAATATGGCCAGAGCTTTGATATTTGGCATGGTGACACTTCTAGATGTCCTTTACCAAAATTGTTCAAATGGTTATGGTCGGTTGCATAACTAGGTCACAAGAGCTAAAAATAGATTTTTTCAATGAAAACTTAAAAAATCTTCTTGTCTGAAACTACAAGGCCCAGAGCTTAGATATTTGGCACATAGCATCACCTACAGGTCCTCTATCAAGTTTTTTTCAAATTATGCCCCTGGGGTCAAAATTGGCTTCGCCCTGGGGGTCACAGTTTTACATAAGAGTTATATAGTGAAATTTTCAAACGTCTTCTTCTCTGAAACTAATATGGCCAGAGCTTTGATATTTGGCATGGTGACACTTCTAGATGTCCTATACCAAAATTGTTCAAATGGTTATAGTCGGTTGCATAACTAGGTCACAGGAGCTAAAAATAGAATTTGTTCAATGAAAACTTAAAAAATCTTCTTGTCTGAAACTACAAGGGCCAGAGCTTAAATATTTGGCACATAGCATCACCTACAGGTCCTCTATCAAGTTTGTTCAAATTATGCCCCTGGGGTCAAAATTGCCCTCGCCCTGGGGCTCACAGTTTTACATAGAGTTATATAGAGAAAATTTCAAACGTCTTCTTCTCTGACACTTATATGGCCAGAGCTTTTATATTAGGTATGGTGACACTTTTAAATATCCTTTACATATTTTGTTCGAATGGTTCCGGTCTGTTGCATAACAAGGTCAGTCCTGGACATAAATCATTACCTCCATTTTTTCAGCTATTCTCAGGTGAGCGAAATATGCCCCATGGGGCTCTTGTTAAGTGTCTCTGATCACTCAACACAAAATTTATTTATAAATCGTAGGCCTAAGTGGAAAGACAATAGCAAAAAAAAAGGTTGATCAACCTACCTGATTTTTGGCTGCGTCTCCAATCAGTCTCTCTGTGTCTGTGAACGCCACATAACTGGGCGTGGTCCTGTTTCCCTGATCGTTGGCTATAATCTCCACTTTCCCGTGCTGGAACACTCCAACACAAGAATAAGTGGTTCCCAAGTCAATTCCTATTGCAGACATGGCTTGTTCTCCTGGTAAATATCTGTTTCTTCTGTAATCCTGTATTGCTCCGTCTGAACTAGCTTTCAGTTTCACTTTGTTCTTCAGTTTGACTGATTCGGCAGTGTCCGTTTATTTATCCCGTAACCGAACGATACCGGACTTTCTCGATCTTTCTATTTCTAGAGGCGTCTTTCAGCCCGTCATAAAGTGTCGATCATTCACGATTGCTATTTTAAGAAATTACGGACACCTACGAGTGCTTACGGGATTTTTCCAGAACACAAGGGAAACAATTCATCTTAACCTGTCAGTCAACAATACAGAGTTATTCTTCTTCCGTTTTATTCAAAGTAAATAATATTTTATTGATAGAAAGAAGTCTTGATGAATTCATTTTTTTTTCTTCTTTTTTTTTTTTTCTTTTTTTTTAAGAATAGACTTTTAAAATCATTATTTCGGAGATATGGTTCGGATTAAGTTGAAGATTTATAATGAACATTGACCCGCATTTTGTAACCATTTCGTCGTCGTCATCGTCCGTGTTTTAGACTAGCTCTGTGATCCCAACAATGCGCGAAAAATAAACCTCTAAAATTGCAACAGTTCCCTTGGACTTTCGTTATTTAGAATGGAATATGAAGACATCAAAAAGATAGAAAGTATGTTATTCTGTGTTATTTGTATTTCCAATGAAGGGCCAACTTTCCATCGGTATAAGATAAATTAGAACACAGACGGTGACTCATTCGTCACAACCTCTTTCGTACTCTGGATTTTCGTACAAAGCACTTAAGCAGATTATAGCTAGCTTACACTGTATAATCTGTATCAATTATGTTAAAGTATATTAGTAACCCATACTTTGTGAGAGTCTTGTGTCTTATAATATGTTATGCATGCTGGTTCGAGTTGTGGTCCGCCTTTAGAATGTAGTGCGAGTTACTTGGGAAGTTGGGTGTGTACAGGTATCCTTGCTTCTTGTCATTTCGCCACTTTCTTGTCAATTCGCCACCTAAGCAAAACTTAGAATTCCGTCACGAGCAGGCTACCGAGTAAGTCCGAAAACTACAGAGGATATCCGAATACTAGGACAGTTTCACTGAGGAAGATTTCAAGCGCCGAAAATGCGAAAGAAACAGGTAAAAAAACAATAATTCACAAAAAGTTTCAAATCAATGGACATGTTGGTAATTTTATCTCTATTTGCCCGTTGTTACTTTTTTATTGTAAAGTTGTAAAAGTTATTATTTACTTTTAAAAAATTAAATATATTTCAAAATCATTAAACAATGTTCAAATTTCATGAAACAAACTATAACATACTGACAGAGCCTACATTGACCTAATTATCGAACGACCAATCAGAGGTGGCAAATTGACGAGAAAGCATCCCGATGATCCAGAGCAATGACCTCCTTCGAAAACGGTACAGTAATTTACATTTGTATTTATTTCACAAGTTTTATTTGTATATATTCGTGTTATTGAAGGTTCAGTTCAGAATTAGATCCGTGAACAAGTAAGAAATGTTACATCAAAAAGCGCATGCGCGAAAAATATAGCTAAGGGTGGCGAAAACACAGGTTAACAGGCTAGTAGGCATCCTTCAGTCTTGCTAGACTATAGATGGAGTTGAACCCGTAGAAGATGTGCATCGTCTTCTGTGGCTGAAGAGGCCGATCTGTGATTTGCATGTCCGCTCACAGTACTGGCATGTGAAGACTGATGCGTCCGGCTCAGAATTGTGTCGACCGCTAGCTTTTCCCTTGACTCTCTTTTCATCGCCTGCTGGTAGGCAGTCTCTCGATCTTGTCCTCAGACCTGATTTGACCAGTTGCTTCCAGTGAGCTCTGTTGCTGGCCTTTTCTTCCCATATGACGTCACTGGATTGATGGTGCAGATCTTCATTGCTCTCTTGCAGAAGTCTTTGTAACTCAATTGGGGGCGACCTCTTTGTCTAGTACCTGTTGCTATCTCACTGTATAGCAGATCCTTTGGTATTCTTCCGTCGTCCATTCTGTGTACATGACCGAGCCAGCGCAGGTGGCGTTGGCGGAGAAGTGTGTACATTGAAGGGAGACCAGCCTTCGAGAGGACGTCGTTGTTCCTGACCTAAATATCTTGCCAGGTGATACCTAGGATCTTCCGAAGACAAGTCAACGGAGGTGAAACACCTGCAGTTTCCGTTCTTGGTAGGCGTAAGTGGTCCAGGGCTAGCTGCAATACAGGAGTGTGCTGATGATGCAGGCCTTGTAGATACTCATCTTGGTTGGGATTGTTAAGTGCTTGTTTTCCCATGCCCTTTTGGTGAGCCTTGAGAGTGTTGTAGATGCTTTCCGGATGCGTTTGTTCAGCTCAACATCAAGTGACAGTGTGTCAGACGCCGTGCAGCCAAGGTACTGGAACTGGTGAACAACTTCCAGTTCTTCGAATTCACCCTTCACAGTGATGAGTGGAGGCTCAGGGGTATATTAACCTACATGTATGACCTGTGTCTTCTTCTGGCTGATGGTTAGTCCGAATAAGTCCATTAGCCTTTGGAGTCCCTCCCTGTGATGAAAAGTAATGTGTACAGGTAACTGGTGGATATTTATTTTATTATCAATAAGTCCTAAACCGGGTGGCTCGGTCAAGTGGTTTGAGTGCTGGCACGGTAAGCCAGAGACACTGGGTTCGAGTCCTGGTTGGGCCACAAATTTTTCACTTGGTCCAGTTACTGTTTGGTGCCGTGACCGCCCGTTGCATCGGGACGAATCTCAGGAAAAAAGGGGAGTAATGTATCAGGAGTTACTTTGGTGTGTACAGGTAACTGGTGGATAACCAATAAGTCCTAAACCGGGTCAGGACTCAGGGGGTGGCTCAGTAGCTCCAGTGGTTAGAACTTAGAGTGCCGGTAAGCCAGAGACCCTGGGTTTGAGTCCCGGTGAGGCCACAATTTTTTCACTCAGTCCTGTTACAAGAATACAAAAATACAAATACAATACTTTTATTTCAAGTCGGTGCACATAAACACAGGATGTTTGCATTCATTTACTACATGTATTTAATCCATTTGGTAAATAAATGACAACATTCAATATCATAAGTCAATAAGGTTTTTAAATTTAATTTAAAAACCTTATTGACTTATGATATTGAATGTTGTCAAATGCCATCTATAGTTGTGCCATTTTTTGGTTCTTATCAAAATTTAATTTCCTCCCTATATAATATTATATGCCCTGTCTCCATGAGACCCTGAGAGGGCACCAGATCACAAAATTAACTTGCCGTCACAGGGGTTCATTGATGAGACTTGATCTGGTAACTAAAGTCGGAGTGTCAAACAGTTTGGATGCTGATGAGACGCCGTGTTATGCAACGTCTCATCTGGATCCAAACTGTTTGCAAAGATTATCATGGTTTCATCTCTATCATTCTAAGAGTTAATGATCCCATGACACAGGTTGTACTATAAAGTATAATGACAAAACCTTCTACAGTAGGGCTGCAGATAAAAGGGAGTAAACTGAACAAATCTAACATTTTCTCACTCATTTCAGCACCAAATCTAATTATCTTATGGTGCCACTATCGTTAGAATTGTCTCAAAGAGAATTAGAATTGTCTCAAATCAAAGAGACAATTCTAATGAGTAGTGATACCATTGGGTTTAACAAATTCAATCCTAGTGACGAGTATACTAGTCATTTACAAACAGTATACATGTTAGGATTACACTTATGAAAACAGTGTAGACCCTAATCAGAGGGCTCCTAAACTCTTTCCTCCCTGAAACTTTAAATGAACAATTCCAGTTTCCATTTTTGTCTAGTCCATTTCTGACTTTTAAGGGTTGTTTTTGTCAATGTTTGGCATTATGACAAACAGTGAAGACCCTGATCAGAGGGCTCCTTTCGGAGCCCTCTGATCTGGGTCTTCACTGTTTGCATAGGACAAGTGTACTATTCACATGTACACTGTTTGAAAAGGACGCCTATATGCGTGACTAGGGTTCAAAGAGTTAAGGAGCCTTCTGATTAGGGTCTACATTGTTTGTCATTTCGAAATATATTGTTAAAATCAACCTTAAATAGTCAAATATGAACTAGACTTATTTTGAAATTGGAATTGTCAAATTAAAAGTTTCAGGGGTGAATGAGTTAATGCAGAAATAAAGGTTTTAGTTCTTGAAACACTTCCCAAATCTGGAGCTCTGGATGGAACTGTACTGGTCAGTCTTAGCTATAGGTCCATGATCTGTCTCAGTCTGATCTAATGATTGAATAGCAAGCCCAGTTTAAGTTTGATAATATTCAGTGGTCAGGATTTCAAGCTGTACTTTAATCATTGCTTTATTCTGACAGGTTTAAAAAAGCAGAAAGCCAAGGCTGATAGGAAGGGGAACTTTAAAGAGGAGGCAGACATTTGTAATTACCTTGGAGAGATATATGCAAGATGTGGTAAGAATTTTAATCTTCAATGAACCCTTGGGATGATTTTAACCCTTGAAATTACTCTAAAGTCTCTCAACAGGGATGGAACACCATGAATAACGGATTTTGTAAACAAGTTGAAGTGTTTTCCGACTATTATTAGCTGGCGATTCCTGGCAAAATTAGGTTTAGCTATTACAAATATGTCAATGTTTTCATAGCAATATCTAGTTTTGAAGACAGGTAAGCACCTATTAAAGCAGGTTGAAAATAAAGCAGAATGCCCGTTAGGGCACATTTTGCTAAATACTTTCAGCCTGCTTGAAGCTACAATCTGCTAGGATATAGAAAATAATTGTTTTGGAACATGTTTATGACTGTTTTCTTCAGTGGAGGAATAAATTAAATATGTTAAAAGGGGCTTCTATGGGAGAAAGGGTTGACCCTAGGGCCCTTACATAGTTATGCCTTTGTTTTAACGCCTGTAAACTATTCCTCCACTGAAGAACTAGTTCCAGTGTATACAGCAGTGAATATGCAGCATAAGGGACCCCTTCTTTATTGAAAACACGGGTTTCCCCCAAAAATGAGCATTTTATGGTTGGATTTTTCAAAGCTACACACAGGCTATTGAGTAATCATTTTAGCTGTAATTCAGGGCCCTAGATAAGGCCCTAAGGGGAGTACTTATACAGTTGAACCCCTCTAAACCGGAACCTCTAACTACTGGAATTCTCTCTAAACCGGACAAAAACTTTGGTCCCGTTTCCAACAATTCCTTATTTGAACACATTACACCATAAATATGCCCTTTTACACCTTTGATTTATTCCCACGCTGAATATGTATCATCTGAAATATTTTCTGTATTCTAGCAGATGATAGCTTAAAAGCAGATTGAAATTAAAGCAGAATGCGCCTTATGGCGCATTCTGCTTTACTTTCAACCTGCTTTAAGTGATCAGCTATTTTCCATACTAGAAACCTGAAACCCCTCTAAACCGGCCATTTATGTTGTCCCCACACATGTCCGGTTTAGAGGGGTTTCACTGTATTTCAAAAAAAAATTTTTTGTTTCTGCATTATACCGGTACCCTATGATGTCACTACTCATCAGAATCGTCTCTTCGAGATGATTCTAATGAGTAGTAGCACCATAGGATTTGGTGCTGAAATGAGTGAGAAAATGTTAGATTTGTTCAGTTTCTTTTCTCTTATGATGATATCCTCTTATCCTGGATATTTTATTAGACAGATATGACGAGGCCATAGAAGAGCATGAGAGAGAACTGGCTCTAAATGAGGTGTTGAATGATAAGATAGGCATTGCAGTAGCCCACAGGAAACTAGGGGAATGTTACTGCAAGAAAGGAGAGTTCCAGCGAGCTCTGAAGCTGCATAAAAACTACCTTACACTAGCTAGGTAAGATTTGCACCCAGTGGATTCTTCTATGCTTATAAATTGGATTAGTCCTCCATTTTTAGCTCGACTTTTTCAAAAGGTTGAGCTATTGTCCTCACCCTGTTGTCTGCGTTTGCATTGGTTAAGTTTTTAGCTCACCTGAGCTTTTGCAATACTTGAATGTCCGTCGTTCGTCGTTTGACGTTCGTCGTCAACAATTTTAGTGTTTACACTCTAGAGGCCACAATATTTATCCAATCTTTCTCAAACCTGCTCAGATTGTATATGACCATAAGAGTTCAGATGAGTTTGATTATGGTTAAAATCGGACTAATAGGTCAAGAGTAATCTACCTTTGAATTGCTGAAAATGCCATATTTAAGGGTGTTTACACTCTAGAGGCCACAATTTTTATCAAATCTATCTCAAACTTGCTCAGATTGTATATGAACATAAGAGTTCGGATGAGTTTGATTATGGTTGAAATCTGATCAATAGCTTGAGAGTTATCTACCTTTGAATTGCTGAAAATGCCATATTTAACAGTGTTTACACTCTAGAGGCCACAATTTTTATCCGATCTATCTCAAACATGCTCAGATTGTATATAACCATAAGAGTTCAGATGAGTTCGATTTTGGCTGAAATCAGACTAATAGGTTGAGAGTTATCTACCTTTGAAGTGCTGAAATTGGGTGTTTACTCTCCAGGTGTCACAATTTTTATCCAATCTATCTCAAACTTGCTCAGATTGTATATGACCATAAGAGTTCGATTGAGTTTGATTATGATTGAAATCGGTCCAATAGGTTGAGAGTTATCTACCTTTGAATTGCTGAAAATGTCATATTTAAGGGTGTTTACACTCTAGAGGCCACAATTTGTATCCGGTCTTTTTCAAACTTGCTCAGATTGTATATGACCATAAGAGTTCAAATAAGTGTGAATATGGTTGTAATCGGACCTATAGGTCAAGAGTTGTCTGCCCTTGAATTGCTGAAAATGCCATATCGAACACCATTTACACTTTTGCAACTACAGTTTTGAATGGATTTTGAATTTACTTGCACACAAAGGAGTGCAATAGTTATATCTGCCCTTGATATACTTTGAAATGCTAGAAAAGGCTTCATTTCAGTATTGTTTAGGCTCTAGTTATCTGCCCTTGATGTACTCTACCATACTAGAATTATGAGGTTGTATTCCAAAATTGTTTACAGTAACATGCTATACTACAAATTTGAATGGATTTAAATTAAAACTGATGAAACAGTAAGATAAAGCTATCAAGCTTCAGTACAACAGGTGAGCGATATCAGGGCCTTCAGGCCCTCTTGTTTTATGCTCCCGGCAGCTATAGATGCGGAGGCATATAGTTATCGTCCTGTCCGTCAGTCCATCCATCTGTAACAACTAACAAGGTTAACTAGATTTTACGGTTTCGTCTAGCTTTCACACTGCTTACTCAAATGCTTGGATACTGATAAAGTCGTTGCCTTGGACCATTCTCAATCCACCAATATCACCCAACTACTTTAAACCGTTTGCACATGAAATAATTGTTCTAACACAAACACGTTTATTGGGAAAGAATGATGTTTTCTCCGCTGTATCTAGCTATGCACATTGTCTTGTCCATACAGTATACCCTTTTCTCAGTGTTAGATAAAACTCTTGATAGACATATTTCTTCATCTCAGAGAATGTAGCAATGACTTGGAGGAACAGCGGGCGTTGGCAACTATAGGGAAGACATACCTGGACCAGCGAGATGTGGGTATTCCGGGCATCTGTAGATCAAAGGTCACAGAGTCTGCGGAGAAGGCATTCTCAGAGAGCCTCCAAATATGTGAGAAATTGCGTGGTACCATCAGTCAGACAGAGTACATGGACATGAAAGCTCGTCTACTACTTAACCTTGGTATGAACATTAAAACTTGTGTTAATATTGACCCCATAGCCTGTTTCTGGTTTTGAAGACTGGTGACAACTTAAAGCAGGTTGAAAGTAAAGCTTAATGTGCCTAAAGGCACATTCTGCTTTACTTTCAGCCTGCTTAAAGCTATCATCTGCCAGGATATGGAATGTATTTCTTATGATGCATATTCATGACAGTATAAATTGGAACTTTTTCTTCAGTGGAGAAATAATTGGGTAAATGCATAAATTAAGTTTTACTTGATTGTTTTTGAAGAAAATACCTTCATTTAATGGTCCCTTAACACAGGTTTATTATTGTTTCTGTTAATGTTTTACAGCCTACTACAGGGCTCTCGCTAGGCCAAAATTTTAGGGAGAAGTGACTTCTCTCTGAGCTGAAAATAGGGAGAAGTGCAGAGACTTAAGGGAGACGTTGCATTATCAGCCAAATGAATGGGATCACACCCTACTTACAATATTATCTAGAGTGAACCAGGGATAACAGTACTTAAAGCAGCAGGTCTTTCAGTCAGCAATGACTTCATACTTGTTGCTTTAATTACTAAAAATCAAAGCAATATTGAGATTAAGTTAAAAGAAAACATCTATAGACAGTCACATTTGTTTAGATTTAATGCAAACAACTCATATAAAAACACATAAATTCAAAGTACTGTAGTCTACATAGTGTTGAGGACAGTGTTGAACTAGATGGCTCATGCTGCATAGTCACTTCTTCAAGCTATGTAGTTGCATGGTGTCTGTAACAAATTCAGAGCAAGCCAATTCCCTTACTCATCTTTCCCTCAAACTCCAGATGTTGATCTGAAAAATATAATTGTATCTATAATATCCCAGTGAGTTTAGAAACATCTGAAAGTTAAATAAATCATGACATCAACGTATTTCTTTTTTCTTTTTTTTTAATTTTAAAAGCCAATAATCAGGTGTACATCCGTATTCAACTGTCTCTTAATTCAAATCAGGCTGCAATTTTTCTCTCTCTCTCTCTCTCTCTTTTAAATAACTTTAGTTCTGATCTTGTATTCGATAACTACAAGCTGCTTGTCTTTTTTGCAGAGTTACGTAAGCATTGTTTTAATTTCACAAGTGTGACAATTAAATTTATTGCTTTGTAACCAACGGTTGTTTATATAGTAATTAATGCTGCATACCTTCTCAATCATCGAGCCGACTAGATAAGGGTGTGATCCCTTCGCTGATTGCCTCCACAGGTTTATTAAGTGCCAGTCATTATCACTTTGAAAGCCTCTATAGCTTATCAAAACAAACATGCCGCCATATGCATCAGTGATTGTATCCTTGTTGTAAACTTCGCCCTGATTGGCTGGTTGATGTTTTAAGCGCTTTCATTGGTTAAGAGGTAACCTCCTTCAGCTGACATACATAATGGTGTGTATCGAAGCGTGTTTATCCCACCCTGCTGTGTAAACAAAAGCTGACAGCGATAGGGGTACAGATTTATTGATTTATTAGTTAGGCTAGCCGCTAATTGGCCCTGTTTATTCGGCGATGTGAATTTCGCCCTGCATCTTCGAGAAGGCGAAATCACAACAATTAAGGCGACTTAATCGCCCTAGTCGCTCCCTAGCGAGAGCCCTGCTACTATATTTATTGTTGTTTGTTTGTTATGTTTCAGGTCTTGTGTATGATGGTAGTGATAAAGCTGAGATGTGTAATAGCTTCCTGGTGAAGGCTTTAGATGTTAGCAAGTAAGCAACATGACTGCATACATTCAATCTTATTTTAACCCTTTACTCCATAGAAACACATTCTAATGCATTTCATTTACCAGTATTTCTCCAATGAAGAAAGTAATTCCAATTTTTATACCGGTAGTCATGAATATGTATCATAAGAAATATGTTCTATTTTCTAGTAGCTGGAAGCTTAAAGCAGGCTGAAAGTAAAGCAGAATGTGCCATAAGGCACATTCTGCTTTACTTTCAACCTGCTTTAAGTGGTCACCTATATACATTACTAGAGAAAGAGGCTATGGAGTAAAGTGTTGACCCTCTCCTCTATAGAACCTCTACCTACTCACCCACTTAAGTCCCATATTTGCATATTAATTTATTGTTTTCAATAAAAATGTCAACTTAAAGAAGATGAAAGTAAACCAGAAAGCTCAAACAAGAGCCATTCTGCTTTATTTTCATCTTACTTTAAGCAGCAGCCTGCCTTAAACACGGTTGGATAGAGTTGATTTATACATATTGCTATGTAGGAAAGGGTTAAGCATCTGTTCTGAGATGTGTAATAGCTTCCTGGTGAAGGCTTTAGATGTTAGCAAGTAAGCAACATTGTATACATTCAATTTCCTGTTTTAACCCATTACCCCATAGCCTGTTTCTAGTTTTTAAAACAAGTTACTACTTTAAGCAGGTTGAAAGTAAAGCAGAATGCGCCTTAGGGCGCATTCTGCTTTACTTTCAGCCTGCTTTAAGCAAAAATCTGCTAGAATATAGAAAATATTTCTTAAGGTTCATTTCTATAATTGTGTAAATTGGACCTATTTTACGCAGTGGATGAATAAACTAGAGGTGTAAAAAGGCGTATTTATGGGGGAAATGGGTTAACCCTCTCAATGGAAGTGCCTTTGAGCATCGCTGCCTACTCATCCAAGTTGCCATATGTGCATAATAATTTATTTCATGTAAGCAGGTTTCTAATTTTTAAGACAGTTGACCACTTAAAGCAGTGGAAAGCAAGCAGAATGAGCCTTAAGGCCCATTGCCTTTCTTTGATGCTGCTTTGTGTTACCATCTGCTAAAGAGTAGAAGATATTTCTTATGGTGCATATTTACGACCATAAATTGGAACTATTTTCTTCAGTGGGGAAATAAATTAAAGGCATAAAAGGAATTATGGAGTAATGAGTTAAATAACAGAAAATAACTTCTCCTTTATAAATTTTCAGGAAGGAGCAACTTCTAGATGTATTATACCTTTGTCAATGCTCCCTGAGTGATCTACACCAGCGTAATGGTCGCTATACAGAGGCCAGTCAGTGTATGGGGGATGCAGCTAGTACTGCTAGGAAGATGAAAGACAAGCAGTTTGAGGCTGATGCTCTGTACAGTAAAGCTCTGGTAGGTTTTCTTCTACAGTCTAACTTCAATATGTCAAAACTCCTACAAATGTTGAACTTGCTTAACCCATCACCCCATAAATAAAAAAATTATATGCTTTTTACACCTTTAATTTATTCATCCACTGAAGAAGATAGTTCAACTTTATACAGCCCTGAATATGTACCTTAAGAAATAGTTTCAATATCCTAGCAGATGGTAGCTGAGCTTAAAGCAGGCTGAAAGTAGGACAGAATGCACCTTAAGGCGCTTTATTTGCAACCTGCTTTAAGTGGTCACTGTCTTTAAAATTAGTAACAGGCTGTGGGGTAAACGGTTAAATCCATACATCCTGCAACTGCACAGATACAGAGGAGAATCTGTTATTCTTTCCCGTTTAAACGCAAACGTACGCAAACGCAAAGCACTAAAACGTAAAAAAGAACAACTTTTGGACAATTCTGATATTTCATGTTTATCTTGGTGGCAAACAGTTTGGAGCCTGATCAGACGCCGGGTTACCCAGCGTCTGATCTGGCTCCAAACTGTTTGCACTGCAAATAATAGTTTTAGCGTAAACGCGTTTATTGGGAAAGAATAACAGATTCTCCACTGTAGCAGGTGCAGAAATTGGCTAAACTCCTTATATATAAACTACATTGCCTGAAGTGGAAACAGTTTTCTTTGAATTGATATACTGTAAAGAAAATCATGAGCTGTGTCATGACAAAACCAGCCTTATTGCATTGCAACATTGTATAGACCAAGCACAGTTGGCATCCAAGGCTCTGTATCTGAGTTTGGTCAACACTGCCAAAAACCGGAGATAATGCACTTATAAAAAATGCTTCATACGCATGTGCGTGTCAAACAGTGAAGATCAAAATCATTGATGAGGGGCTGGCCTTGACCTACACTGTTAGCAAAGCATGGCTCATACATAGTAACATACGTGTTCAGAAACTTTCTAGAATCATCAGTACTTAAAAATTCAGTCAAACCCAGAAGGAATTTGGTCATATTGAATTATGTTTAGTGTGATTCATTGAAATAATCCGTATTTCAAAACTTAGCCACATTATAACTTTTGGATACCAATATTTTCATTTGATGTTAGTTTGAGATATCAAAGTTTGAATACATGGCTGTAATACAAGATCTGGGGCCTGTCTTATGAAACGTCATATGACAAAAACGGTTGTAAGTCAAATCTTTAAAATACATATAATATCTGATTTCTCCATCTAATCCTGTCTTGTGACATCTCTTTGGAAGCGTCTTTTCAAGACTATTCCAAAGAGATGTCACAAGACAGGATTAGATGGAGAAATAATTGAGCATTGAGCATTTTAGAGTTATGACCATTTTTGTCATACGACGCTTCGTATGGCAGGCCCTAGGTTAGTCAAAGCTTCAGAGAAGGAGATAAGATTTGGCATATACTGCCAACTTCATTGTTGTTATCTTCAGATTGCAGTGATGACCAGCGAGTTCAAGTCAGCACGCCATTTCTTGAAGGTGTCCCGCAAGGTGGCTTTACCAGGCAGTGATCATTCTCAGAAAGTTCTCACATGTTACAAAACAGGTACAGTCTTTCTCTAGTCAACTCATTCAACACGAAGTAACTCTTGTGGGTTATTAGGTTCACTTGTGGATTACAGTAGAACTTCGATGTGTCGAACTTCGAAGAGTCGAGTTTCTCGATGTGTCAATCTTTTTTTAAAGTCCCAACTTTTCTCCCTATATAACCTTATTTAAAATCTACGTTTGACTCGAGTTTTTATAAGTCGAGTTTTTCGCTATATCGACTTTTTTTCTCGGTCCGTACGTACTGTTTCACTCAAAATTCACTACACATGTGTCGATGTTCGACTGTACGATGGACCGGAATTTTGCGTGTCGAGTTTTTCACACCTCCGTGACCATCTTTACTCGATTGATTGTCGTGAATGAAAACTACCTGACTGCCCAATTATCCAGGACAAACAGGCCAACACCTTCTCATTGTGTTAACAGCCCTGTGTATTCCTTGATTCATCTACTCTTTTCCATATTTTATTCGTCACAGACTTTATCGTAGCGCCCTTGTTCAGTTTCGTGTAAAGTCCAATATAAACCGAATGTTAAAGCATATTCGTAGATCGGTCGATGTTTTTTATGCCGGAAAAGAAATGTGTGTGTAAAAGACAAAGAACAACTCACGCGGAACCCATCCCGAAATGTGTAGCAGCAATAGTTATGCAATTATCTTATCCCTCTAAGGAGATACATGTATTGTTACTATTTTAAGAAAAGGGTTTCCCCTGAATTTGGTTCCAGCGTTTCGAGGGAATGTATATGCTGGAATGGGTAAAAGAACCGGTGCGCAGATAAAACGCGACTTCCGTTCATACCGCTGTGTTGTTATTTTCTGAAAATCGAGTTACGGCAAACGTATTTTCACCTGACGATTCGTTTCAAGTTGAAGTTTTTGTAAAATTAGTAAATATGCATCCAGTTTGGATGCGATACGAGCGTTACATAATTGCATTTTAATGTTTTTAATTTGAAATCATCGATATCAACAAGTAACATACGGACATGTCGGCTATATGGAGATCGAGTATTTTTGAAAAAAAAATCGAGGGAGCATAAGGTCAAACATGAGTCGAGGCTTCGATGTGTCGAGTTTTTTCTGATGGTCCCTTCAAACTCGACACATCGAAGTTCTACTGTATTTAAGTTATCAAAACATGAACCAGTCTACTTGGATTTCTGGGTACAGTCGAACCTCGAACACCCTGGGGGCATTAGAATTTGTTCGGGAAAAGGGTTGTTCGAGATTCAGGTGGTATGAAGTTCGAAACTTCAAGTTCGACTTTGTACTGCGATGGAGACACACAGCTGGTGTGTTGGGTATATCAGAATAACGTGTACATTTTAAACACAATAACTTGACAGATAACTAATTCAATCTCTAACATTTACATCATACACATAGATCTATATAAGGCAGAAATAGTTCGGTGTCAACTTGCTTTTTATATGCATTTGCAATTAAAACGTACGTCAAAAATTACCGTTGTTTTCATTCATGGTCATTATATACCTAATGCACAGCTAGCATAGAAATAATGATTATATACACATGAATAGAAAAACATAAATAACTAATCTGCGCTTGTTACACTAAAAGAAAACGAGTCATATGTATATAAGTTGTTTTAATATCACTATGCTCGCATTCTTATCGCTTGAAACGAAACAGCAATATTCAAAAAGTTCATCATTGTGCATTACGATCTCTGAACATTCTTATTTAGAAAATGTGGGTATTTTTATGCCCCCGGCATCAACAGATGCGGGAGCATATAGTAATCGTCCTGTCCGCGCCACTAAAGTGGGTTAGAGGGCCAGATAACGGTAAACATAACAAAAGAAGACAATAGAGTTCATTCCGTAACAATACACTAAGGGGCCGTGGCCCGTTATTCGAACAAAAGAAAATAACAAAAGAAAAGGCCCTCTAACCCAATTCGGTGGCACTTCCGTCCGTCCGTAACCAGGTTAAGTAGATTTTACCGTTTCGTCTAGCATCAACACCGCTTATTCAAATGCTTGGATACTTATACAGTTGTTGCCTTAGACCATTCCCTAGCCACCAATAATACCCAACCTTGATTTTGACCTTGACCCTGACCTAATTTGGACTTAGATTATTTTGAATTGGCTATATCTTGGTTAACTAGATTTTACCGTTTCGTCTAGCATCAACACTACTTACTACAATGCTTCTATACTTATAGAGTTATTGCCTTGGACCATTACCAACCCACCAGTAATACCCAAGCTCAGTTTGACCTTGACCTAATTTGGACTTAGAAAAGATTCAGAATATATTGTCAAGGATGCCCCCGGGGGCATAAGCAGTCTTGTTTCTCTTATTTTTAATCAATAAACAATTCAGGTGATCACGTTTCAAATAATTAAAGCAAACACACACTGATACATTTGTGTAACGAGTGCTGATCTGACGAGATGTGAAATGTTCACGCGCCGCCGGTGTAATTATAACATGAAACAATGGGACCGAAACTGATCGTGTTGACAGTTCGAGCATAAGGTGTGAAATATAGAACAAACTGCTTCACGGAGACCGCACATCAGTTCGAGAATTCCAGCTTTCAGTGTTCGAGAATACAGAAGTAGAACAATAAGGATTATATAGAGAAAGGAACGGGACCGAGAAATGAGTTCGAGAATTCGATCGTGTTCTAGCTTTCGAAGTTCGACTAGTTATTAAATACTGGTCTAAACAAGCATAACTGCCTTGTGCCTCTACCAAACCCTATGTTGTGACTACTCATTAGAATCATCACTTTGACATTTAAATGAGTAGTCACAACGTAGAGATTAGTGCAGAAATAGGGAAAATGTAAAACACGTTTGAGTGGGAACTGGGAAGGTAATAGCACAAAGTTGCTGTCATTCTTTCAAAATACATGTACAGTATAAGCTTGTCAATGTGTATTTCAGTAAGGAAAATGGAGCAGTTGTTGACAGATGCTGAGGCCGCTGATGACACCGACTGGAACACACTGATACCTGTGTATGACAAGTTGGGAGACCTGACTGCAGAAATAGGCCTCTACAAGCTGGCTGTTAGATACTACCAAAAAATGGTAATGGCTTTTATAGCAGGGCTCCAGATAAGAGGAGTATTACAAAAACTAAAATCTTTATTTCTGCTTAAACCCTATGGTGTCACTACTCATTAGAATAGTCTTGAAGATAAGATTCTAATGAGTAGTAACACCATAGAATTTGGTGCTAAAATAAGTGAGAACATTTTGGGTTTGTGAAGTTTACTCCCTCTTATCTTGAGCCCTGTTTTATAGTCAAAATTAACTCTTTGCATGTAAGCGATGACTACATGTGCCACAGTGATTACCCTTGCAAACAGTTTGGATCCTGATGAGACGCATCAGGATTCAAATTGTGTGACACTTTGACCCTGTTTTAAAAAGAAATTTTGAAAATTATATTTTTAGAACAGTAGCAGGCGACGATTGTTGGAGATGAAAAAATTACCCAGCATGCAAAGAGTATGCACTTTAACCCATCTATGCTTGGATATTGCAATGATATCTCCCAATATACTTGCTTGAAGATTTCATTGTAGATATACAAGAATGATCTGAAGACACTGCAGTGTTTGTCCATACAGCAAATATATCTTATATGATGTGTATACATATAGCAAACAGCGTAGATCCTGATGAGATGCTGTGTAACACATCTCATCAGGGTCTACACTTTCAATGGATTAACTATTTAGTTTTCTCATAGGTCTACGAAAGGATCATAGTATGTTTCTGCCTATTATCCCTTTACTCCATAAATACTCATTTGTACGTATTTAATTTATTCCTCCACTTAAGAAAATAGTTCCAAATTATACAGTCAAGAATATGTGTCATAAGAAATATTATCTATATTCTAGCAGACAGCAGCTTAAAGCAGGCTGAAAGTAAAGCAGAATGCGCCTTAAGGCGCATTCTGCTTTACTTTCAACCTGCTTTAAGTGGTCACTTATTTTAGAAACAGGCTATGGGGTTATGAGTTAATGAATATTCATTGATGGTGCTTATGTTGAGAAAGAAATTATCCTTTGACACTTCAGTGAAAGTAAAGATCAATGATATGCATGTTGATGTTGTATCTTCAGCTTTCAGCAAGCATTTCAGCAGGTAGAGAGAAGAAAGACTTGGCTGTGATACATGTATCTATAGCAGAGACCTTGAAGGATGACAAACAGTATGACAAGGCCATCGTACACTACAGGAAAGAGATAGACTGTAGAACACCCCAGGAACAAGATCAGGTATGAGACTACTAAAATTAACATTTGCAAACAATGTAGACCCTAATGAGACACAGAGTTACACAGCATTCTATCAGGGTCTGCACTGTTTGCTTTATCATGTAAAATATTTTGCCGTACGGACAAACACTGCAGTGCTTTAGATCATCTTTGTATATCTACAATGAAATTTTCCAGCAAGTATATAGAGAGACTTCATGGCAATACTCAGGCATAAATGAGTTAACCCTCGCCCATATTTCTTTAGTGAGAATTTAGGAAAAAATAAATCCAGCATCAAAGAAATGTATAACATGTAAAATGAAATGAAATATTATTGTTCACAAATGTAATAAACAGGCCATTACAAAGTACAAAGGCAGCTGGAACTGGATAGTGAAGAAAAAACCCACAGTATAGGCTCTTACCTTGATGTAAGTCCTCGGGCAAATATCAAGATGACGGGTCAACATCACTTTCAGGCCCTTGTTGTCCCTGTAATAATCTCTATGTACATGCTTAATGCAGGACTAATAGCAATTAGAAGGCACTTAATGGGAACTTTCTGCTTTTCTCTCATCATGCTAAAAGCTGCTTCTATATGCATTAAACAGCATCCCTTAATCATATGATATGAGTACATTTATCATGACAAGTGTTTTTATTTCAAACCATTTCTTTGTAGATTTGTAACAGCCTCATGAGTATTGGCTTGCTACAGGAGCAGAGTGGCCTCAGCTATAAAGCCGTACAGATTACATATGTGGATGCCTTCAATGCTGCAAAGAAAGCTAAAAACCTAAAATTACAGGTAGGTTCAATAAGACTTGTGTTAACTGTTTACCCCATAGTCTGTTTCTTGTTTTGAAAACAGGTGACCGCTTAAAGCATGAAAGTAAAGCAGAATTGGAATAGCAATTTGGATACTCATTCCCATCCCTAGTAAAAGAGGGTATTTATGGAGTCATAGGTTAAGCAGTCACCTGTTTTTAGCTCGCCTGTTTGTAGAACAGCAGAGCTAATGTCATACCCCGGCGTGAGTGAGCGTGAGCGTGGCCAAGGTTAAAGTTTTTTGGACGGGTTGTTTAAAAGCTTAATACTTGTGCTAGGGTGCTGAAATTTTGTATGGCGGTTTATTAGGGGTCAAACATTGATGTTATGAAGTTATAATTTAAAAATAATTTTAATTTTTGTCAATATTTGACATGTTTTGGACTTAGGTTTTTTACTACAAAAGACCAGGTTAAAGTTTTTCGGACGGGTTGTTTTTAAAGCTTAATACAGTCGAACTTCGAATTCTCGAACCCGGAAAGCTAGAACACGATCGGTTTCTCGAACTCATTTCTTGGTCCCGTTCTATTCTCTATATAATCCTTATTGTTCTACCTCTGCTTTCTCGAACACCGAAAGCTGGAATTCTCGAACCGATGTGCAGTCCCCGTGAAGCAGTTTGTTCTTTATTTCACACCTTATGGTCGAACTGTCAAAACGATTAGTCGGCATTGCTTCATGTTATAATTACACCGGCGGCGCGCGGTATTTTCACACCTCGTCAGATTAGCACTTTCTGTCACATACCAGTTAAAGTGTGTGTTTGCTTAAGTATGCCCCTAATTTGATACGTGTTCACCTAAATTACTTAATGGTTAAAGATAATTAAAGTAAAAACCAAACAAAGATTAACAATTGTTTAATTAGAATTCTTTTGCTGTATTCGCTACAAATTAATAAGTGAGCAGATCGTGTCAATAAACAAAAATCGTATAAATACAGGCCTGATATGATTCAACTTCATTCTGATTCACAATGTCGAAGAAAGAACCAAAAAAAGCTGAGCAACTTAGTGAAGGACCCGGTAACGGGGGGATAGCTAAGTCAGCTTCACAACAAGAAGATTTAGCTGAGCAACTTAGGGAAGGACCCGGAAACGGGGGGATACCTAAGTCAGCTACCGGGAAGCAAGGGACGAAGAGGAAACTGGAAATGAAGACCATAGAGACCAAGTACAACGCCATACTAGAAGTAGAAAAGGGACTGAAGAGCAAAACTGAAATTGCAAAGATGTTTGGCATCCCGAAAAACACACTGTCCGGGTGGCTAAAAAAAGCAGATTCAATCAAAGAAGGCTTCGCAAAATTTGGTCCGAAGCGCCGTTACATTAGAGACGGAGACCATGAAGAGCTGGAGTCAGCAGTTTTGCGCTGGTTTTCAGAAACTAGGGCTAGAGACATACCCCTCTCTGGACCCTTGATTCTGCAGAAAGCAAGTTTCTTTGCTGAGAAACTCGGGATTGTTGATTTCAAGCAATCCACGGGATGGCTCGATCGGTTTAAAGAGAGACACGGGATAACCTTCAAAAAGGTCTGTGGTGAAGGAAAATCTGTTGAATTAAACTCTGAGCAGATGGATTCCTGGAACCAGAAGCTAGAGACAATATTGAAAACATACAGTCCGAGAGACATCTACAACGCCGATGAAACAGCTTTGTTTTATAAGCTAACACATGACAAAACCATGGAGTTCAAAAACGTGTCTTGTGTAGGGGGAAAAAGAAGTAAAGAGAGAATTACGGTCATGGTTTGCTCCAACATGACTGGCGATGACAAAATTCCGATTATGGTGATCGGAAAATTTGGGAAACCTAGGTGCTTCAAAAATGTTAAAACACTGCCAACAGACTACGAATACAATACCAAGGCGTGGATGACGAGTGAGATATTTAGCCGGTGGTTAATGAAACTTGACCTACGTTTTCAACGAGAGAAACGAAAGGTGGCAATGGTTATTGACAATTGCCCTGCTCATCCAAAAGTAAAGGGTTTGAAGGCCATAGAACTTGTGTTTTTGCCACCAAATACGACAAGCCACACTCAACCAATGGACCAAGGGGTTATTAAGAACTTGAAAGTGCACTATCGGCGACAGGTCATTATGAAGCAGTTAGACGCAGTAGACGAAGGCGTAACTTTTCAAATGACAATTTTGGATGCCATGTGGTTAATAAAACAGGCATGGACAATGGTCACTTGTGAAACAATTAAGAACTGTTTTGGCCATGCTGCTTTTTCAACATCAGCTACAGAGGTACTCAGTGAAGACGAAGACGATGACATTCCCTTAGCCAGACTTATGAAAGTGAAATCTGTGGACTTTGAAAAATTTGTGAACATAGACAGTGAAATCCCAGTGTGTTCAGAAACGACTGACGATGACATTATTAGTGATATTGTGACCATGAGAAATGCCAGTGAGTGCTTGGCAGAAGAAGACGACGAAGACGACGATATGCCAGCAGCTTCTGTAACTGAGGCACTGAAGGGATTAGACGCAGCTAAGCGATATCTGGTTACACAGTCCGGTGCGGACAATGAACTGAACATGATAAGCAACGTGTACAAGTTTTTAGTGAAATGTGACTTTAAGAGAAGAGCGGCAGTTCAGTCAACAATAGACGATTTTTTTAAGAAGTAGAACTTGTTTGTTGACAAAGATAAGGGGAAATAACTGTTAAGAAATCGTAATGCACAATGTTGAAAATTTTAAACAAGAAATGAATTAAATAAATTGTCTCCTCAATTGATAAGTATGCGTGCATTACGAATTCTAAACATCTTGAACACGTACCTCCGTCTGCTTTTAGTGAGACATGTTATTTTTCATATGTATATAATCATTGATTTCTATGCTAGTTGTGCATTCGGTATATGGTGATAATGAAAACAAAGGTACTTCTGACATGTTTTAATATATCTATGTTTCATATGTATAATATACAAAAATTGATACCAAACTATATCTAGTTAAGTAGTGTAAAATGTAAATAAAGAAATGATGTTTATCTGATCGTATTAATTATCTGTCCAATTACCGTTCCCGTTCCCATAAATCTGATATACCCAATACACAAGGTGTGTGTCTGCAAACAGTATAAAGTCGAACTTGAAACTTCGAACTTCAAACAACCTGAATCTCGAACAACCCTTTTCTCGAACAAATTTTAATGCCCCCAGGGTGTTCGAGGTTTCGAAGTTCGACTGTACATGTGCTAGGGGGCTGAAATTTTGTATGAAGGTTCATTGGGGGTCAAACATTGATGTTATGAAGATTAAAGTTAATAATAATTTTAATATTTGTCAATATTTGACATGTTTTGGACTTATGTTTTTTGCTACAAAAGACCAGGTTAAAGTTTTTTGGACGGGTTGTTTTAAAGTTTAATACATGTGCTAGGGTGCTGAAATTTTGTATGCAGCTTCATTTGGGGTCAAACATTGATGTTATGAAGTTTGAATTTAAAAACAATTTTAATAATTTTCATGTTTTCGACTTAGGTTTTGTTCTTACAAATCACCAGGTTAAAGTTTTTTGGACGGGTTGTTTTAAAGTTTAATACATATGCTAGGGTGCTGAATTTTTTTATGGAGCTTCATTTGGGAACAAACATTGAGGCTTTGAAGTTCGAATTAAAAATGATTTTAATTTATTTCAATTTTTGACATGTTTTGGACTTAATTGTTTTGACCTCAAATCACCAGGTTAAAGTTTTTTGGACGGGTTGTTTTAAAGTTTTATATAACTAGATTGAGACTCATCATTCTTTTAATAATCTTTCTAAACTGAAAATTGATTTGTTTTGGATACAAGATGTTTTTAGACTTAAAGTTCAAGCAGGCGAGCATCAGGTGGCTTTGACACCCATTTCTGGTTAGAGATTTCCATGCAACTTTACTGCCTTATTATTTTTCTGCATTAATCCATTACCCCATAGCCTGTAGTTAGTTTTGAAAATAGGTGACTACTTAAAGCAGGTTGAAAGTAAAGCAGAATGCGCCATATGGTGCATTCTGCCTTACTTTCAGCCTGCTTTAAGCTATTACCTGCTAGAACAAGGAAAGTATTAAATATTACACATATTCATTACGATATTTATTGGAACTATTTTCTGCAGCGGATGAATAAATGAATGTGCTAAAAGTCGCTTCTATAAGGGAAAGGGTTAAGCAGTCACCTTTCTTTAGAGATATCCAAACAACTTTTATGAGTGGTCATATAACAAGATTGACTGAAGAGTAGATAGATGTAAACTTGTCTCCTGGAGTCACGTTATGACTGAAATACTTTTAAAGCGCTTTAACCCATTACCCCATAATAACACCTTTTAACACCTTTAATTTATTCTGTCACTGTAGAAAATAGTTCCAATTTGTACAGTTATGAATATCTAACCAAAGAAATGTTTTCCATATTCTAGCAAATGTTAGATTAAAGCAGTCTGAAAGTAAAGCAGAATGTGCCTTAAGGCGCATTCTGCTTTACCTTCAACCTGCTTTAAGTGGATATCTGTCTTCAAAATTAGAAAAAAGCTACAGGGTAATGAGTTTAAGCCCTATTTCAACAACAACAACAAATGACTGAAAAGTCTGTCACACAAAAGCTTTTCATCTCATTCTTCAGGTGCGTAGTTTGAAGTATCTGATCGAGCTTTTCAAGTTGAACAAGGCAGAGAAACTGCTGACGAAGGTAGAGGAGCAGATGTCTAGGCTACAGGAGAAACATGATCTCACAGACACACAGCTGGAAGAGGAGGAAGAGAGTCAGGAGGTGGATGAGGAGGATGGAGTCGAGGTGGAGGAAGATCTCGTAATGTCAGACCTTACAGAGTCTGGTAATTTCACTTCTTATACATTAAAACCTCTCTATTAGTGTAAATATTTGGGGTTTAATTCATGTGATTTCTTTAAGTAAGATGACAGTAAAACAGAAAGCTCCTTTAGGAGCTTTCTGTTTTACTGTCACCTTGCTTTAAGCTGTCACCCATTACACATCAACACAAACGTAAATATTAGGTGTTTAATTCAGAAGACTTCTTTAAGTAAGATGACAGTAAAACAGAAAGCTCCTAAAGGAGCTTTCTGTTTTATTGGTACCTTGCTTTAAGCTGTCATTTATTATGTACACAATCAATTAGTCTTCAATTTAGTGGTTGTAATAGAGAGGTTTTACTGGACTTAAAAATTCTATTGACCATTCCCCTGTTGATTGTGACTTGACTGACATGACAAATAGTGTAGACCCTGATAATTGGGCTCCTTCGTTTAGAAGCCCTCGGATCTGGTTCTATACTGTTCGAATAGGACTTAAAATCTATACTGGTACACTGCTTGTAAATGATGAGTATGCTTCTAGCTAGCGTTAAAGCTCCTATCAGAGCTTTCTGCTTGACCTTTGCTTAGCTTTGCCTAACCATATGTGTTTCAGTTTCCATGATATGTATGAATCTTCATTTGTGTTGAACAAAGATTTAAATAATATTCTTTATTATATACCTGTCAATGATATATACAGATTTCTCAGTTAGATAAATTTTATATGCATCACAGTTGATATCATCACTAGTGATGTAATCACTTTTTCAGTGATGATATCAATGACGTCACGTCACAATATCTTTTGTGACTTCGCGCATAAACAGTTTAATTTTGTGTGTTTTCTCTGTAAAACATCATTAAAATGTATATAATGAATAGAATAATCAATTCCTTTGGAATGGATATTAAAAAAAATATAATACTCGAATAGGATGTTACCTGGTTAAAAAACTCGTCCTGCGGACTCGTTTTTTAGCTCGCCTGTACGAAGTACATGACGAGCTATTGCAATACCCCCCGTGTAGTCGTCGTTGTCGTTGTCGTCGTGAACGGCGTAAACAATTTGAACAAAATCCCTATAACTTCTATGTCCCTTCAGGTATTGCTTTCATAGTTGGTATGTGTGTGCATATGGACAAGACCTTTCCATGCACAGAAAAAATTGGACCCCTGTGACCTTGACCTTGAACTTAGGGCCCGTGTTTAGGTTTCGAAATCTGTGTTTAGGTTTCGAAAATTGCCTATAACTTCTATGTCCCTTGAGGTATTGCTTTCATAGTTGGTATGTGTGTGTATATGGACAAGACCTTTCCATGCACAGAAAAAATTTGACCCCTTGACCTTGAACTTAGGGCCCGCGTTTAGGTTTCGAAATCTATGTTTAGGTTTCGAAAATTGCCTGTAACTTCTATGTTCCTTGAGGTATTGCTTGCATAGTTGGTATGTGTGTGCATATGGACAAGACCTTTCCATGCACATAAAAAATTTGACCCCTGTGACCTTGACCTTGAACTTAGGGCCCGCGTTTAGGTTTCGAAATCTGTGTTTAGGTTTCGAAAATTGCCTATAACTTCTATGTCCCTTCAGGTATTGCTTTCATAGTTGATATGTGTGTGCATATGGACAAGACCTTTCCATGCACAGAAAAAAATTGACCCCTGTTACCTTGACCTTGAAATTAGGGCCCGCGTTTAGGTTTCGAAATCTGTGTTTAGGTTTCGAAAATTGCCTATAACTTCTATGTCCCTAGAGGTATTGCTTTCATAGTTGGTATGTGTGTGTATATGGACAAGACCTTTCCATGCACAGAAAAATTTGACCCCTATGACCTTGACCTTGAACTTAAAGCCCGCGTTTAGGTTTGGAAATCTGTGTTTAGGTTTCGAAAATTGCCTATAACTTCTATGTCCCTTGAGGTATTGCTTTCATAGTTGGTATGTGTGTGTATATGGACAAGACTTTTCCATGCACAGAAAAATTTGGACCCCTGTGACCTTGACCTTGAACTTAGGGCTCGCGTTTAGGTTTCGAAATCTGTGTTTAGGTTTCGAAAAATGCCTATAACTTCTATGTCCCTTCAGGTATTGCTTTCATAGTTGGTATGTGTGTGTATATGGACAAGACCTTTCCATGCACAGAAAATTTGGACCCCTGTGACCTTGACCTTGAACTTAGATCCAGGGTTTAAGGTTTCGAAATCTGTGTTTAGGTTTCGAAAAATGCCTATAACTTCTATGTCTCTTGAGGTATTGCTTTCATAGTTGGTATGTGTGTGTATATGGACAAGACCTTTCCATGCACAGAAAAATTTGGACCCCTGTGACCTTGACCTTGAACTTAGGGCCCGCGTTTAGGTTTCGAAATCTGTGTTTAGGTTTCAAAATATGCCTATAACTTCTATGTCCCTTGAGGTATTGCTTTCATAGTTGGTATGTGTATGTATATGGACAAGACCTTTCCATGCACAGAAAAATTTGGACCCCTGTGACCTTGACCTTGAACTTAGGGCCCGCGTTTAGGTTTCGAAATCTGTGTTTGGGTTTCGAAAAATGCCTATAACTTCTATGTCCCTTCAGGTATTGCTTTCATAGTTGGTATGTGTGTGTATATGGACAAGACCTTTCCATGCACAGAAAAATTTGGACCCCTGTGACTTTGACCTTGAACTTAGATCCAGGGTTTAAGGTTTCGAAATCTGTGTTTAGGTTTCGAAAAATGCCTATAACTTCTATGTCTCTTGAGGTATTGCTTTCATAGTTGGTATGTGTATGTATATGGACAAGACCTTTCCATGCACAGAAAAATTTGGACCCCTGTGACCTTGACCTTGAACTTAGGGCCCGCGTTTAGGTTTCGAAATCTGTGTTTGGGTTTCGAAAAATGCCTATAACTTCTATGTCCCTTCAGGTATTGCTTTCATAGTTGGTATGTGTGTGTATATGGACAAGACCTTTCCATGCACAGAAAAATTTGGACCCCTGTGACTTTGACCTTGAACTTAGATCCAGGGTTTAAGGTTTCGAAATCTGTGTTTAGGTTTCGAAAAATGCCTATTACTTCTATGTCTCTTGAGGTATTGCTTTCATAGTTGGTATGTGTGTGTATATGGACCAGACCTTACCATGCACAGAAAAATTTGGACCCCTGTGACTTTGACCTTGAACTTAGGGCCCGCGTTTAGGTTTCGAAATCTGTGTTTAGGTTTCAAAATATGCCTATAACTTCTATGTCCCTTGAGGTATTGCTTTCATAGTTGGTATGTGTGTGTATATGGACAAGGCCTTTCCATGCACAGAAAAAGTTGGACCCCTGTGACCTTGACCTTGAACTTCGGGCCCGTGTTTAGGTTTCGAAATCTGTGTTTAGGTTTCGAAAAATGCCTATAATTTCTATGTCCCTTCAGGTATTGCTTTCATAGTTGGTATGTGTGTGTATATGGACAAGACCTTTCCATGCACAGAAAAATTTGGACCCCTGTGACCTTGACCTTGAACTTAGATCCAGGGTTTAAGGTTTCGAAATCTGTGTTTAGGTTTCGAAAAATGCCTATAACTTCTATGTCTCTTGAGGTATTGCTTTCATAGTTGGTATATGTGTGTATATGGACAAGACCTTTCCATGCACAGAAAAATTTGGATCCCTTGACCTTGAACTTATGGTTCGCGTTTAGGTTTCGAAATCTGTGTTTAGGTTTCGAAAAATGCCTATAACTTCTATGTCTCTTGAGGTATTGCTTTCATAGTTGGTATGTGTGTGTATATGGACAAGACCTTTCCATGCACAGAAAAATTTGGACCCCTGTGACCTTGACCTTGACCTTGAACTTAGGGTCCGCGTTTAGGTTTCGAAATCTGTGTTTAGGTTTTGAAAAATGCCTATAACTTCTATGTCCCTTCAGGTATTGCTTTCATAGTTGGTATGTGTGTGTGTATGGACAAGACATTTCCATGCACAGAAAAATTTGGACCCCTGTGACCTTGACCTTGAACTTAGATCCAGGGTTTAAGGATTCGAAATCTGTGTTTAGGTTTCGAAAAACGTTTATATTTCCTATGTCCCTTGAGGTGTAACTTCATATTTAATTTTCATGTGTATATTGATAAGACCTTTCCATGCAGGCAAAAAGCTTGACCTCGGTGACCTTGAGTGTGCTTTTAAGTTTCTAAATGTGCCGATGGCGAGCTTTGTTGTCTCTCTGACAACTCTTGTTAACCAGATAACAACCCATTCTCGTGATTTATTTTTCATATCAATGCAAAGGAATTGATTATCCTCTATTTAATTAATATATAGATTATTGTTTAACCAGATAACAACCCATTCTCGTGATATATTTTTCATATCAATCTATACATTCATTTACAGAGGATGAAACAGAGAAAGTCAACAACACCAGGACTCTCAGGGCAGTGAGGTCAAGCAGAACCTTCTCAAAGAAAGTAAAGGTAGGCGAGCGTTTCCCCTAGGCCTTTTCAGCACGGCGCAGCGCCGTGCCCCTTTATCGCCCCGCCATCCTGCCCTTTACAACCGCCGAGCTGCCCTATTTTCATGTTGGGGGCTTTTTTTGCCCCTTTGATCACCCGGCTGGCTTGACACGCGCTGATGAGACCTTGACAGGATACTTGGTAAATTGCTTAATAGATCGCTAATTGACCCCCTACTGGGGCGATATGCATTGAACCATATCGCAAGCGTGAATCGCGAAAACTAACCAATGGAATGCCGAGAACTAAGGAAGTTAACCAACCGACAAGAAGTATCTGCAATGTAAAAGTCCCCTAATATGACGAGTAATTCAGTTTCCCAAAATGCCCGGGCGGTTTCTCTTTCATAGCACCTGCTATTTATAACCAAAACTAAAGTATTTTATTATATCTTTCAACTTTACACAATGTCGATGAGAACGAAAATCCGGATGTTATTGTTTCTACTGCGCATAATTTTAGCACATCCTACAATCTGAACGCCTCGCTTATCATCCTTATGATTAAGCAAAGCAATTAGGTTTTCGCGACCACACCCATAAATAATCCACGGAATTATACAAGTGTATATTTCCGTGAATAATCGTAACCCATTCTTATAGATTCTCGAATAGTGTCGGAAGTGACCGATAATTTTCAAACAATGCTTCCAATAGTCCATCGTGAATTTCCGCAGTCTATTTTCGAGTTAATTTTTAGCTCATTCCCTGTTATTAACAGCCATTGGAAGTAGCTTCGCCCACATTTCTAGACCAAATGAACTAGAGATAGAAACTTCCGACGTCCAAAATCAAACTCAAATCTATCATATCTATCTATTTCATTGAAACATTACTGTTTTATCGAAAATGGTTGTTTGAAATAAGAGTTGTTTGATTTTCCCTAAACATTGCGGGGCTGGTAACTTCACAGTTAGCGAGAATAATTTTGACGGAAAGATTAAACGTGTACGTACATTTTGTCATAAGTTTTCGCGAATATACGTTAGCGACTTTTTTCAACAGAAATGATATTCCACTTAAAGTAATGCGACCCCAACCAACAAGAGAGAAACATAGAAACAGAAATACGAATAATGATTCGATTTCATGATAAAAAAGAAGGTTTATTTAGAATGTTTGCCGTGTTTCTATGTGATAGGACAATTGATTTTTTTCGTCAGTTTCTTCGCCGTCGACTTGCGTGAAGCGGGAAATAATAAAAGTTATAATGTCTGTTAAAACTAGATTGAAGGGGAAACAAATGACATTCGGGATTATGGTACAAAAAGTGGCTACATATCTGGACATGGGGAAAACAGTACGACCAAGATTTGAGGGCTCTTGCAAAAAGCCATCTGATCTTATTCTGCACTGTCTGCAATTTTCTTTTTTTTCTTCAAATTATTAGTGCTCATTTTATGCTCAGAAACTTTGGAACTACATGACATAGACTTCATATTTGATATTAGTACTCAAATCAAGAAATGCTTGAGCTCAGTACAAGTAGGGTCATGTTCAACAAAGGCCAAGGCTATTTAGAGGTCAACTATGCTACTGTAAAATTAAGCTTGGCAATAACTTTGGAACTACATGTGATAGAAACTTCATATTTGGTATGTGTACTCTATTTAAGAAGCCCCTGAGTACAATTTGGTCATGTCAGACAAAAATCAAGGTCATTCATTCAATCAGAATAATGGTCACATAATGGGGCATAGTGTTTCACTAACATATAATGTGTTCCACCTTACTTTGTTCCTTTTTAACTAAGAGGTGATTGGCGCGCCTTATAATATGCCCCTTCACGTTTCTGCTGTGCCCTTTTCAGGAATATTACCATGCCCCTTTCAAATCCTGGGGGAAACACTATAGGCTGTATGTTTTTTCCCTACATTTTCAAAGTATTGTTTATCTATGTAAACCCATAAAAATGCTTCATTAAACACCTTTAATACATTCCTCGTAATCATGGTTCAGAACCGGCTGATAGTTAACAAGAATGGCCGACCGCTGATTGTAGAGTACCAATATTGACCAATATTAGCTCGATCTCATTAGGGGTCCTAATTTAACCCATTACTCCATAGCCTGTTTCTAGTTTTGAAGGCAGGTAACCACTTAAAGCAGGTTAAAAGTAAAGCAGAATGTGTCTTAAGGCGCATTCTGTTTTAATTTCAGCCTGCTTTAAGCTATCATATACTGGGAGTCTGGGATATATGAAATATTTCTTGTTGTGCACATTCATGACTGTATAAAGTGGAACTATTTGAATCAGGGGAGTAAAAAATTAAAGGCGTATTTATGGGTTAATGGTTTAACCCTTTCCTCAATAGAAGCGCCTTTTAGCGCATTGAACTTATTCATCCACTGAAGAAAATAGTTCCAATTTTTACAGCCATGAAAATGAATAAGAAACATTTTGTAAATCCTAGCATATGATAGCTTAAAGCAGGCTGAAAGTAAAGCAAAATGTGCCTTAAGGCTTTCAACCTGCTTTAAGTAGTCACCTATCTTCAAAATTAGAAATAGGCTATGGGATAATGGGTTAAGGAATAAGTATTTCTATGAAGGAAAGGTTTGAAATGCTGAAGTTTCTTACTGTGTTGTTTGTCATTTCAGTTAACTGAGTTTGGTGAGACGCCATTACATAAAGCCTGTATAGCTGGTGACTTAGAGAGAGTCAAGGCTCTCCTGGCAGAAGTAAGTACAAGACAAGTTAGTGAGTGATTTGACATTACTCCCTTAATCCCTTACTTAAAGAGTTATTGCTTATTATGTTATTATTTCAAGAATCTTTCTGAAATTCAGTGTAATCCATTACTCATAGCTAGGCTGTCTTATGCCTACTGAAGACAATAGCCCACTTTATACAGTCATGAATATGTACCATAAAAAAGCTGGCTGAAAGTAAAACAGACTGTCTTCAAAACTAGAAACAGGCTATGGGGTATTGGGTTAAGAATAACATTTACATGATTTTCATTTTGTGTCTGGGAAGGTCCAATGATTTTCTGTGTTTTACAAGGTGAGACATTCTTACTTTCAGGGTCATCCTCTAAATGTCCAGGACAACAATGGCTGGACGCCCCTCCACGAGGCAGCCAACAATGACCACTACGAGGTGACCGAGATGCTGCTGGTCCATGGGGCTAATATTGACCATAGAGGAGGAAAGGGCTGTGAAGGACTGACCCCTCTTATTGATGCAGCAAGTGCTGGGAATTTCGACATCATGATGCTTCTGATTGACAAAGGGGCCAGTGTCAATGCAAAGGATGACCGAGTAGGCATTACTTTTTGCTAACCCATAACACCATGAATTCACCTTTTTTACACCTTTAATTTATTCCTCCACTGAAGAAAATAACTAATTCATACAATCATGAATATGTATCATAAGAAATATTTACTATATCCTAGCAGATGGTAGCTTAAAGCAGGCTGAAAGTAAGGCGCATTCTGTGCTTTACTTTCTACCTGCTTTAAGTGGACACCTGTCTTCAAAACTGAAACTGACTTTTTTTTTTACTATGGAGTTAAGGGTTAAATGGCCATGACTGAAAGTATGACTTTCTCTAGAGGAAGATCACTACTTCATGCAGATCAAATGTAAAGCAGAAAACTTACAGATCCTTCTTATGTGCTTTATATATCTCTTTGTATAGGCATTAATTAGCAATTAGAATACATGTTTTGGACTGAGATTTTTATCAGGTTTTCAGTGAGTAGCTCAGTTTTCAGAAATTAAACTGAACATTGTATTGTGACATGTTTTGCAGCAAATGAAGGCCCTGGACCATTTGCTTACTTTCAAAGAGAGCTGTGATGAACTTGACAGAGATGCAGAGATCAAGTACAGAAATGTGCTGCAGTTACTGAGAGAGAGGGATCCTGGTTATAGAAGTAAGACATATTGTATTGTAATGAAAGGTACCCTTATGCCACACCATTGTGAAGTTGAATAAAGATAAACACTTGTGTGTATGTGTACAGGGGTATTCCGTTGCAGAATATCGGCGTACACGCATAAGAGTTGATCATTTGAAGGGTGTGTTAACATACGAGAACCTCGCGTTGACACTTCTACCCTGAACCAAAACTACTGACCATTGCTCGTTTTACGAGTATTTAAGACACTTGTAGATATTTATATGATTTGGATATATTAGGTACTTCAATGCGTATCTCGGTCTTACCTTAGTATGTATTGAATTACCATAATAACTCCGAGAATCTGCAGCTTGTTTACACTCAGAAACCGCCATTTCCTGTTGGTAAGCGGGGCACCGATAATTCACGTTCAACTATTGGCGCCTTCCTTACTCAGGATTTTGTATGTTTATTACACTGTAGCGGTCTAAACTACATTGCTCTTGTATAATGAATTCTTAGTATGTGTTTAATATTGACTTCGGACAGTGTTAGTCCATTTTAACTAGAGATAATCGGAGAGCTATATCTGATGCGGCGGATGGGTATTCCGTACGGATTTCGTCGCACTGCAGCCGATTGGATGAGGATGACGGAATGGGCTAATACCGCGTTCTCATTGGATGGTGAGGCGAATTACCGCTGTGATGCAACCAACAAATATCATGACGCAACAGTCTATATAAGAGCGCGGCAAACCTCATAATGTCAGCTACCAAACTATCGTTAGGATTACTGTAAACAGTACTAGTAAACCAAGAACTCTAATATCCAAACAGGAATATTAAGATGACTACCATTAGCCGCCCCGCAGAAATGTAATTATAAACTTTACAAAGAAGAAACCCATAAACAGTAACAATATAATAAATAGACGCCCTTATTAATATTTATAACGAGATTAACTCTGGCGTTTATCAAGGACTCTATAGACGCAACTCGGACATTTAACCTGACTCTGTTAAGACTCTATAGTGAAGTCTGTATATATATTACAAAGCGTCTCTAGCACTTATTACTTTTGATATAGATCTGCATAAGTTATTTAACCCTTTATTAAAAGTTAAACTTGTTCAGCAAGTGTTGTCCTGATCGGTTTGCCAACCCCACCCGTCCCCGTACTCTATGTCCTGGATCCGTCGTTATGATGCGTAACTAGGGGAAGTAAAGTAAAACAACAACAACACAGGCCAGAAGTATCGCTCGTGTTACATTGGTGTCAGAAGATAGGGATGTTAATTTAAATTAACGCAAAATACGAGCCTACAGATATTTAAAACAGGCCACGGAAGCCAACCTGCATACGGATTAATAGCGTGCGGATCTAGATATTGTAGATCTACGGATTTTCGGACGTGCGGAATCTCAAGCTGACAGCGTATCTCACCTGTACGGAATACGGCCCGGTATTGTGCGGATTTTCAACAGTGCGGATTTTCCCGAGAATAGAGCGGAATTCCGGACGTGCGGATTTTTAAGGCACTTTACGGATTTTGGCCGTGCGGATTTTTACTGAGTGCGGATCTTACCTGTACGGAAATACGGCCGGTAGATCGTGCGGATTTTTGACTGTACGGAATTTTAGCTTGCGGATTTTCCGGAGACGTGTGCGGAATTCCGGACGTGCGGAATTTGTAAACCTCGTGGATCCAACCTGTGCGGATTCGTAGTGAGAAAGGGCACAGATACACGGTCATTTTGAAAGCAACTGCATATAGTGAGGATTTCCTATTCAAACGTTTTTGAAGCATTTTGGTTGTGTCCAGGTGTACAATTGTTGGATAAAAACAATTATTTTCAGCACACGTTGAAGCATTTTTTTAGTCATTTTAATATTCCTGCACAGTTGGTAATTGTCTGCATTATTATAGGTAGCTCAACTAACATCACACAATAATGTCAGACAACCAGGACTCCGACTCTGAAATCATTTTCAATTTTAACAACAATCAGCGAACGGATCCTGATCAAGAGAATGATAGGGGTGACATGGAGGATCCTGGTGATCATGAATATGCCAGAAGAGATAGAGGAAACGGCAACCTAAGACGCAAGGCGGCTCCGCACATAAAACCAGATCCATACACGGGAGAAGAGGACTGGGACCAATATATCTCGTACTTTGAAGAATGTGCTGAATTGTGCCAATGGTCCGAAAGGGAAAAGTTGTTGTATTTGGCAACCTCTTTGAAGCAGCAGGCTAGGGTACACTATAGTTCCCTGCCTCGTGGGGAGAAGAATTCATATAGGTCTTTGATAGCTAATTTAGGACAGCGCTTTGGGAGTGGGCGGCAACAGAGCCGTTGGATTTCTAAGCTACAGAATAGAGCTAGGGGGAGAAACGAGACGATAGGAGCATTCGGGGACGAGATCCGTCTGTATTCACAAAAGGCATATGTGACCTTAGACAGGGAGGCACAAGAGATGCTGGCGTTGCAACAGTTTTATAAGAATGTCTCGCCTGAGATGAGATGCAGACTCATGGATAGAGACTGTAGGAACATCAGGGAGGCAGTAGAGATTGTTGAGCGTTATGAAGAGGTGATGGGGAAGACGGATGTGAATGCTAGGTCTCAAGTTCGAAGTATATCTAGCTCGGAGTTTTCATCAGGCAAAAATAGCCACATTGATCAGAGTGAATGTGGGAAGCCAGAGGGTGAAATGGAGGGGATAAAAAGTAGCCTTAGAGATATAGAGCAACGTCTACAGAAATTAGAGACTAAGGGTCAGTCAAGGAATTTGAATTCTTCTAGAACATGTTATCAATGTGGATCGGGCGACCATTTTTTTAGGGACTGTCCCAAGAAAAAGCCAAACGGGTGGAGGTCCTTTAGGAGCCAGGGAAACGGGAGTCCATCACATCAGTAGGTCGTGATGTGGTGAATTCTGATTCAAATCGACCTAGCCAGACTAAATTTTCAAAACTACCAATCACAAAACCGAGATTTGGACCCATGGATAGTAAGATAGGTAGTCAAGATAATGGGTTTTATACAAGAGGGTTTATTGGAAACCATGAAATAAATTTCTTAGTGGACAGTGGAGCCACTATTACGATTCTGTCAAAAGCTACTTATGACAGATGTTGGGGGAAAAGCAATGTTCCACTCTACCAGAGAGACGTTTCTATCAAGGGTGTTGATGACACGACTATTAAGGTGCATGGCTATGCAGATATTCCTTTAAATCTAGGCGATTTTGAGACAGAAATGACATTTGCTGTGTGCGATGTCTCGATTGAAGGAATTTTGGGACAGGATTTCATTAGGAAAAATATCAAATACTGGGATTTGGAATCTTTGGATCTTTATACTAAAGATGGAAGTAGTATACGCTGTAGTTCAGGGTGCAACTCAGAGGGGATCTGCAGAGTAATAGCCAAAGAAATGATAGAAATACCTTCGCACAGCTGCATGTTGGTACCAGTTGAAGTACCCAAGTCAACAACCCTTCCAGAAATAGCATTTATCAATAGTAGAGGAAAGGAAACACAAGAATATGGAGAATTTAAGATAATGCCAGGCATTATCAAACCGTGTGATGACAATTTGTTTATAGGAGTTATGAATCACTCAGACCAAGTCACTACCATAACTGAGGGCCTAGAACTAGGACTTTGTTATGAAATAGAAGAAGACAAGGAACAGGAAACCGAATATGAACGGTGTGCAGTTAATTCTGTTAATGTAACTAAAATAGGCCAAGAAGCTGATGTTCCAGATTACTTAAAGGAAATGTTCGACAAGTCAGTTGGCCACCTAAGTAAGACAGACAGAGATAAATTTACAACATTACTGTTAAAGTATCAAGATGTTTTTGCAAAATCTTCAGATGACCTTGGGTGTACGGATAGGGTGAAGCACACAATAAATACGGGTAATGCAAATCCAATACGCCAACCTCCTAGGAGACAACCATATGGAAAAAGAGACACGGAGACTCAAGAAGTGAAAAAGATGTTGGAGAAGGGAGTAATAGAACCCTCAAACAGTCCATGGTCTTCCCCTGCGGTGCTTGTTGCCAAGAGCGACGGGTCAACCAGGTTCTGCGTTGACTACAGACGCCTCAATGACGTCACTGTCAAGGATGCATACCCTATCCCGAGGGTAGACGACTGCTTTGATGCCCTTTCAGGATCAAAGTGGTTTAATTGCATGGACCTCTGTTCGGGTTTCTGGCAAATAGAGATGGATGAAACCGATAAAGCTAAGACAGCGTTCTCAACCAGTCAGGGGCTGTACCACTTCAAGGTCATGCCATTTGGCCTTGTCAACGCTCCGTCGACCTTCCAGAGGTTAATGGAAGACGTATTGAGAGGGTTGCAGTGGAAAGAATCATTATTGTACATGGACGACATTATAACACCCGCAAAGGCTGTAGACGAATGCCTCGAACGCATAGAGCATGTGTTCCAAAGGTTAAGGGCAGCACGCCTGAAACTGAAGCCGTCCAAATGTATCTTCTTTCAGAAATCAGCCAAGTGCTTAGGCCATATAGTCACTGAAAATGGTGTGAAGACTGACCCAGAAAAAGTCAGAGTCGTAAAGGACTGGCCAAAACCTTCTAAAGTAAAAGAAGTCCGAAGCTTTCTAGGACTAGCGTCGTATTACCGGAGGTTCGTAAAAGGCTTTTCCGACATTGCACGGCCTTTGCACAAGCTATGCGAAAAGAACAAGAAGTTCAACTGGACCACAGAATGCCAGGATGCATTTGACAAGTTAAAAGAAGCTCTTACAACTACACCAATCTTGGCGTACCCTGTAATAGGGTCGGCATTCATACTGGATACTGATGCTTCAAACGAAGGGGTAGGAGCAGTCCTTTCGCAGGTGCAAGATGGAGACGAGAAAGTTATAGCATATATGAGCAAATCCATGAATGCTCACGAAAGGTCATATTGCATAACCAGGAAGGAACTACTAGCTGTTATAACAGCTCTGAAACATTTTCATAACTATCTTTACGGCCAAGAAATATTGGTTAGGACAGATAATTCAGCTGTGAGCTGGATAAGAACACTTCGGGTACCTTCAGGCCAAGTTGCTAGGTGGTTACAGGAGTTGAATACGTATAACATGACTGTTATACATCGTGGTGGCCGAAGCCACGGTAACGCAGATGCTCTATCAAGAATGCCATGTAAAGCATGCAAACGCCAACAAGAACTTCAGGAGAAATCGGAGGAAGAAACTGAAAGTGAAAATATGGAACAGTCAGAAATTCTTGAGGAAGTTAGAGTAGTCACTAGAAGTGAAGCCAAAAGCGGACAGGCTTCTGAACTCACTGAGAATCAAACATTACTTAATGGCTGGGATCCAGTCGAGCTTGCATGTGACCAGGATGCTGATCACTATATTGGGCCAATTAAAATGGCCGTCCAAGAGAATAAACCTAGACCCACTTGGTCAGATGTCTCACCAGGGGTCTCTGAGCTCAAAACACTCTGGCGTCAGTGGGACCGTTTGGAAGTAAGAGCTGGTATGTTGTATAGAAAGTTTGATGATAACAGAGAGATGTATCATCAGTTAGTTGCACCAAAGAGTCGCCAGAATGACATTATGAAGTATCACCACGACCTTCCCAGCTCTGGACATCTTGGTGTTGATAAAACATTGAGTAGAATTCGGCAAACATTCTACTGGCCTGGAATGGTAGACTCAGTCCGTAAATATTGCGCTCGGTGTGATGATTGTGAGGCACAGAAGCTCTCTCGTGCTTCAAACAAAGCACCATTAGGACAGTATTTAGTGGGGGAACCAATGGAGAGGGTCATGATGGACATCTTGGGCCCGCTTCCGGTTACCTGTAGAGGAAATAAGTACATCTTAGTCATTGCTGACTGGTTCACCAAATGGACCGAATGTGTTGCAATTCCTGATTTGCAATCAAAAACAGTAGCACAAGCACTTGTAGACAACTTTATAACTAGATTTGGTACACCTCTTCAGATCTATACTGACCAGGGAAGTTGCTTTGAGTCCAAACTAATGGAGCAGCTATGTGAGCTGCTAAGAATAGAGAAAACACATGCCACATCTATGAGACCTCAGGCAAATGGTCTAATTGAGAGATTCAATCGCACCCTGATCTCTATGCTGAAGTGTTTCTGCAAGTCTAATCAGAATGAATGGGACGTGTATCTCCAGCAAGTGTTGATGGCTTATAGGTCTTCTCCTCAAAGCAGCACAAAAATAACGCCTAACAAAATGGTTTTTGGGCGTGAGATTGTGCTTCCCATGCAGGCAGTCATTTGCCGTCCTAAAGAGGAACACCAAGAAGAAGAGCAAGAAAGCTTTATATACAACCTTCAAGATAAGCTTAAGGAGTGTCATGAAATAGCTAGAGAAAACCTTAAGCATGCAGCAAATTACCAAAAGAAACATTATGACTCTAATTCAAAGAAGAAGACATTTAAGACAGGGCAACTTGTATGGTTGCATGATCCAGCCAGGAAAGTTGGTGTCAGCTCTAAACTAGTAAACAAATGGAAAGGTCCATTTATCATCACTAGAGCTATTGATGACCTCATAAGCATGGTAAAGAGAACATCTTCAGGTTCACCGAAGGCATACCATGTTGACAGACTATACCCATATCAAGGAAATAGAATTCCTTTATGGATTAAAAGAGAATTAGAGCGCATGAGAAGAGAATCGCAGGATAATTAGTGCACGCCTACGAATCCACGATTCCACTTGTTTTGTTGACAAAAACAATTTACCTGTGTATTCTGTCAAATAACATTGTGTGTATATAACATATGTATATAAATATTTGTGTGTAGACCAATAACTTAAGGATTGTAAATTAAAGTAGTGTAAATGAAGTATATAAATTACAAACTGTACAATAAAATACTTTGAAAAAATTGTGCGAAATCGTTGCTGAATCAAATAAATTGATCACGCGTAAGTTCGAGATTGCGCGCGTTTAACAAGCCGTTTTAACATATTGTACGCTGTGCCAGTTATGCCATCCCATAACTCCTCACCCTTACCTTTGTGACCTGACCAGATAAACGTTGTATCTGTAAAGATGCTGGGCAAACCGATCATTTAAGGACACTCTAATTGTTAAGTTGGGATCCTTTTCTCTTTGGCTCAAAAGCACCTTTTGTGTGTGTGTTTTCAGGGAAAAATGCTGGTTGTGTGATGCAATGTTCACTTCCTGGGCAGCATTGAAGAAGCATTTGGTTGGGCCAGCCCATACCCGGATGACTGTAATCTGTCCTTGGTGCACGGGGGTGGAGAAGACCTTCACCAGAATAGCAGATATGAAGACCCATGCGTTTAACATCCACCAGCTGGAAGGGGTGCAGGACCGGCACTTCAGCCGAGGTGTCGGGTTCTATTTTGCCAGGCACCCAGCAGACTACGTGAGACTGGTCGACTATGTGGCGGGATATGGAGACCAGGACGCTACAGAGGCGAGGAGTTTGATGAGGAAGTGGGCGGAGAAGCAGGAGGATAGTAAGGCATGGTTAGACAGACTAAACAAGGGGTGGAAGGTAGAGGACACGGGAAGGAGTAGGAGTCAGGAGAAGGTGGGCAGAAGGAAGAAGGAGGAGAAGAGTAAGAGCAGATCAGTGGAGAGGAGTGGAGACAAGAGGACAGTGGAGGAGGAGAGTAAGTCAAGAGAGAGGAGTAGGACAGAGAAAAGTAAGAGCAAATCAGTGGAGAGGAGTGGAGACAAGAGGACAGTGGAGGAGGAGAGTAAGTCAAGAGAGAGGAGTAGGACAGAGAAGAGTAAGAGCAGGTCAGTGGAGAGGAGTGAAGATAGGAGGACAGTGGTGGAAAGGAGTAGTCCAGTAGGGCAAAGCATGGACAGGATTGATGGGAAAGGGGATAATGTAAACAGAGTTAAGGTAACGCAGAAAGACAGTGGGAGTGTAAACGGAGGGGTGGAGGTGAAGAAGAGGCAACTAGGCATTGTGAAGGAAGATGAAAGCAGCCTAAAGAAGAAGCAAAGAGTGGAAGAGAAAGACAGTGATGAGGAGGAGTTTAGAGCCTACAAGGACGACATTGTCTTGGAAGAATCTGAAACTGATTCTTCCGACAGTGAGTCTGAGGTAGATAGTCAGATATCATCTGCCTCAGGATCAATACTACAAGACCAGTTGAGGGTACGTGCCACACGGATTCTGATGAGGGGTGCCATGCCCATTTGTCCTCCTGCCCAGCGGGATTGGTCGTTAATCGCTGAAGTCAAGATTGAGGGGGGCAATGGGAGCATGGTATGGCCCCCAAAGAACTGGAGGAATATGTCGCCAGATCAAAAATTGATGGCACACGAGTATGCGGCCCTGTTCCTAGAACAATCCAAGTCCAAGGATTTTCCTGTGGAGCTGAGCAGGAGGGCCCTGCTGGACAAATATAATTTCATGGCTCTGGAAGGTGCTGCCAGGCCAAAGCCTGAGAGCAGCAGGCATAAGATCGAGTCAAAGTTACGATATTATAACTTTCAATTTGCTAGAGATGTAGCTAAGGGATCAATCAAGGACTCCAGGATGTCGCAGGGAGTTATAGGCTCAATGGAACGCGCTGAAAGATGGAGAGACACTGACAAACTGACAGAACTTCTGGACAACGCCAATGTCAAACTTAGGGTTTAATAGTACATACTATTTGAGGAAGGCAAAACAACAAAGCCATGATATCTTTCATTTTTATCTTTTTATGTGAGCTCATAGAGCATTTGAAATTACAAATTTTGAACATGCACTGGCTTTAATTATGTATATAATCCAGGAGGATTATGTAATAAGGGAGGGGGAAGTGTAATGAAAGGTACCCTTATGCCACACCATTGTGAAGTTGAATAAAGATAAACACTTGTGTGTATGTGTACAGGGGTATTCCGTTGCAGAATATCGGCGTACACGCATAAGAGTTGATCATTTGAAGGGTGTGTTAACATACGAGAACCTCGCGTTGACACTTCTACCCTGAACCAAAACTACTGACCATTGCTCGTTTTACGAGTATTTAAGACACTTGTAGATATTTATATGATTTGGATATATTAGGTACTTCAATGCGTATCTCGGTCTTACCTTAGTATGTATTGAATTACCATAATAACTCCGAGAATCTGCAGCTTGTTTACACTCAGAAACCGCCATTTCCTGTTGGTAAGCGGGGCACCGATAATTCACGTTCAACTATTGGCGCCTTCCTTACTCAGGATTTTGTATGTTTATTACACTGTAGCGGTCTAAACTACATTGCTCTTGTATAATGAATTCTTAGTATGTGTTTAATATTGACTTCGGACAGTGTTAGTCCATTTTAACTAGAGATAATCGGAGAGCTATATCTGATGCGGCGGATGGGTATTCCGTACGGATTTCGTCGCACTGCAGCCGATTGGATGAGGATGACGGAATGGGCTAATACCGCGTTCTCATTGGATGGTGAGGCGAATTACCGCTGTGATGCAACCAACAAATATCATGACGCAACAGTCTATATAAGAGCGCGGCAAACCTCATAATGTCAGCTACCAAACTATCGTTAGGATTACTGTAAACAGTACTAGTAAACCAAGAACTCTAATATCCAAACAGGAATATTAAGATGACTACCATTAGCCGCCCCGCAGAAATGTAATTATAAACTTTACAAAGAAGAAACCCATAAACAGTAACAATATAATAAATAGACGCCCTTATTAATATTTATAACGAGATTAACTCTGGCGTTTATCAAGGACTCTATAGACGCAACTCGGACATTTAACCTGACTCTGTTAAGACTCTATAGTGAAGTCTGTATATATATTACAAAGCGTCTCTAGCACTTATTACTTTTGATATAGATCTGCATAAGTTATTTAACCCTTTATTAAAAGTTAAACTTGTTCAGCAAGTGTTGTCCTGATCGGTTTGCCAACCCCACCCGTCCCCGTACTCTATGTCCTGGATCCGTCGTTATGATGCGTAACTAGGGGAAGTAAAGTAAAACAACAACAACACAGGCCAGAAGTATCGCTCGTGTTACAGTATACAGTGTAGCTCCATTATATCGCGGAAGTTGGGGTCCACGAAATGAAATCCGCGATGTGGTCGGATCGCGATATAGCCGTATTCTGAGCTGAACTATATTCTGCTGTATATTCCATTGCCAAACGCTATTATATCAATGTCATGCAATAAACACGGTTTCTTGGTTGATTACCTTGTTATTTCTTGTCAAAACAAGTCTTTATATGCACTGTCATATCTAGCATCAGCGTTTTCATGTGTATTATACCAAATGCCTAGTTTCGTTTTTGACAACGGCCGCCATTTTGAATAAAATGTGCGTGTGTATCAGTTAATCGTGGAACTCACACTTAATGTCTATATCGCGATTAGAACGCGGATAAAATGAGATTTTCTCGATTGACTAGTCAAAAAACGTAGCGCGGTATATGAAATTGAAAGAACAATGAAACCAATTATCAGTTCACAGGTTAAATATAATTTATTTCTTGGCCGACATTGTTCGAGTACGTTGTTATCTGGTACGAATCCAGTTATGATTGTAAGCGTCTGATTGATGTATCAAAATATGAATGACTGTGATTTTAATGTCTGTGGTTATCTTTCCACTGCTATTAATACGGATTAGTCGACTTTGATAGTTATAACTCAATCAGGTTAGTTTGCTAATTATTGTTAAATAATGAGGGAAACCGCGCATGCGCGAGTTCACTCAGTAGGCCTATTGTTTGTTTGTTAGTGCACCTGTCAATCAACGCAGCGGGATGACACACGCGCAGTCCACAGATGGTGATAATTGACACTGATTACGCAATTATAACGACCTGTTAAAGGAAGATATAATTATTAAAGAAACAGAAATGATCGCTACTCGGCTTTTATTGACTTTTAGTATACATATTGGAAAAAATGGGGTCCAAGCCGTGACCGCGATATATTGGCTTTCGCGAAATAGCGGACCGCGAAGTAATGGAGCTACACTGTAGTATGGTCATCAGTAGATCACCCCATATTTCATATATTACCCTTATGCTGAGCGGGACTTGGCTTACATTCGCAAACAGTTTGTATCCAGATCAGACACCACGCTATGCAGCGTCTGATCTGGGTCCAAACTGTTGGCACTCATATTCAACCTTTTGTCAGTTTGAAAAGTTTAAAAATTATTTTTTATCTATTTTCACACACAATACATTTGAAGCAGACGACAATACAGTATGATAAGGGTTACCCCTTCACTGCCATGTTACTCCTAAAGGAATCTTAACTCATTGTTAACCCTTTACCCAATAGCAAGGTTTTAGTTTTGGAGACAGGTAACCTCTTAAAGCAGATTGAAATAAAGCAGAATGCGCCTTAAGGCGCATTCTGCTTTACTTGCAACCTGCTTTAAGCTACCACTTGTTAGAATAAAGAAATATTCCTTATGATTCATATTCATGACTGTATAAATTGGAACTATTTTCTTCAGCGGAGGAATAAATTGAATGCGCTAAAAGGCATGTCTATTGGGTAAAGGGTTAAGTAAGAAGACTTTAGAACATGTATGACATCATGTGAGACATATTTGACATCATACAATGTTTACATGTTATCAAAATGGCGAAATCACACTGTTTTGGTTGAGTCATATACAGTATTATAATATATGAGAAAAAATCTGATGCTCTTTGTCTTTTAAGATTAAATGTTCATAAACTCTCTAAGAAAATGTAAGTTAGCTAGCCAAAAGGCTCACTGAATAACATTTTCTAATGCTTGTTCAGAAACATTTTATCTTTACAGACAACTTGGAACAGATCCTCTATATCTGAAATATGACCTAAGTCACAAACAATCTAGGTACTGATCAGGGGCCTGTCTTATGAAATGTCATGACAAAAACGGTTGTTAGTCAAAACTTTGGAACACATCAAATATCTGATTTCTCAATCTAATCCTGTCTTGTGACATCTCTTTTGAATCGTCTTTATAAGACGATTCCAAAGAGATGTCACAAGACAGGATTAGATGAGAATTAGATTAAGAAATAAATAATAATTTAGAATTTTAGAGTCTTACTAACCATAACATTTTTTGTATGACATTTCGTAAGACAAGCCCCAGATGTAGAATTAGCTCATCTGGATGGAACTGTTTGCAAATGTAAGTAGATTCTCTATAGCATGCTTCAAGAGGTAACATAACTAGGATATAAATCCATTTACATAACTCAAAGTTTAAGTAACTTTTGTCAACATTTGACTAATGCAAAAAAAAAAAAACTTCTTTTTCATATTCAAGGCAAACATGGAAATTCTAAAATGAGATTATCACAGCGTACAAGTAGTGCCCTGGTGCCAGAGACAGAGAAAAGGCTTTCTAACGAGAGTAAGCGACGCTCACGGAATGACATCATTTTGGCTAGTGATAGTGACAGTGAAGAGGATGTAAGGACAAGGTAATAATAAATAATGAAGCGCTTCTATTACAACCACTAAATTGTGTTAATTAATAGGTGTTTATGAGAGGTGACAGTAAAAAGTTCCTTTTGGAGCTTTCTATTTTACTGTCACCTAGCTTTAAGCTGTCAACTGTCTTTTGCTCACCTGAGCTATTGTGATGGCCCTGTCGCTGTTAGTCGTCCATTGTCGTTAACAATTTCTTCAAATGAATCTCCTTTACTGCTGGACAGATTTAAACCAAACTTAACATGGATGTTCCTAGGGTCAAGCTCTTTCAATTTTGTTCAAAGAATTTTTTTAAAAAAATGCAGAACTCTGGTTGCCATGGCAAACGAAGTGAAAAAATAATGAAATCTTAAAATATCTTCCTGTCTGAAACTACAAGGGCCAATGCTTAAATATTTGGCACATAGCATCATCTGTAGGGCCTCTATCATAAATGTTCAAATTATGCCCCTGGGTTACAGTTAAATTTAAAGTGTCTAGTGATTTCAGACATGCAGTGCCATCTCAAGCAGTTGATGATAGTCCTGATGATCTGCCATATGGCTATACCAATCCCCATGTAGAGGACATTGTAGATCCGGATGTAAATGCCAGCAGAACATACAGGCAGGCCATATCTGAGGTGGGCAGGTCGGGCTGCCATGCTTCCCAGACAAAGGTAACTTGCTATTGCTTTTCCATCAGTCACGGCCAGGGGTATCAAGATATTTAGATGGATTAACCCATTACCCCATAGCCTGTTTCTAGTATTGAATTTAGGTGACCACTTAAAGCAGGTTGAAGGTTATAAAGCAGGTTGAAGGTTATAAAGCAGAATGTGCCGTATTGCTATCCAGGGATCATTCTGGGCCGCGATATTTCACACGAAAATGACAGATATCGCATCAAAATTTGTATATCGCGAATATTTCTCGCACTCGTTTCTCAGATACTTGCGAGCGAAACGTAATTCTTCTCGATTTATTTCCGATATTAACAAACATTTCTGATCAATTTCGTCGAACGCCTTATCATAATCGCAGCATCCCGCGCACCAATAAGTATAACAGCAAACCAATAAAGGGAATTGACCGAGAGGTCCGAATTCTGTATACATGTATATATAAAATCAAAACACATCCGGTTCAGAATAAAACGTGTACCAGACCGCACGTAGACTAATTGACAATTACAGACAGATAAATGTGACGGAAATGAACGATATTTAAACACTTCTACAGTCTGACTGGGGAAGCCGGCTTTTATAGCCAGATTGTCTAAGCGTTTGTCTCTGGGTTTTTTTGACAAATGAGAGAATTTCTCTCACTTGCATTCTGCGACAGAATAATCCCTGGCTATCTATCGGTGGAAGCAAGGCCCCAAGATTTCAAATGAATTAATTCTCATTGCTATACCATAGTCTTCATATTCCTTCATAGTCACATCAAAACATCTTGTTCTGTAACTGAAAGTTTTTGTGATATAGAATTTTAAAAAAATATTTAAACCCAAAGAATTCTAGTGATGTATATTATACAGTGATAATTTTACTTGTGCATCCTGAGTCCTATACTCATTAAATTTGCCAGGGACTCATTTGTTGTAAGTTGTGAGTCCCATGGACCGATATGTTTTCTGGCCTTTATTAACCCATTACTCCATAATTACGCATTTTTATGCCTCTAATTTATTCCACCACTACAGAGAATAGTTACTTTTTACAGTCATAAATATGCAACAGTTTCTATATCCTAGCAGATGGTAGCTTAAATCAGGCTGAAAGTAAAGCAGAATGTGCCTTGAGGCACATTCTGCTGTACTTTCAACCTGCTTTAACCCTTTACCTCATAGCCTGTTTACAGTTTTGAATACAGGTGACCACTTAAAGCAGGCTGAAAGTAAAGCAGAATGTGCCTTAAGGCACATTCTGCTTTACTTTCAGCCTGCTTTAAGCTAAAATCTGCTAGGCTATATAAAATATTTGTATTGGTAATTGTTCATGAGGGTATAAACTGGAACTATTTTCTTCAGCGGAGGAATAAATTAAATACGCTAAAAGTCGCTTCTATGGGGGAAAGGGTTAAGTAGCCACCGGTCTTCACAATAAGAAATAGGTTATGGTGTAATGGATTAAAGATCTTAATTTAAACTTTAGTTGATCATTCATACAATTTGAATAATCACATCATGCCTTTGATACTATTTCAGTCGTCTTCTGGGACATCAAAGGAGAGGCCAGCACTGTTGCAGGAGGACGAGATGGTTGATGACTGGCTTATTAATGATATACAGCCAATAAAGAGGCGTAAAGTGGACGCCAGCGGTTACATGTCCACATTTGGAGTACGAACCAAAAAGTCTAGCATAGACAGTCCCTCCCAAAGATTGGAATTATCACAGCGGAGATGTGGTAGTGGAAGGAAGAAACGACAGCTAAGTTTGGACAGTGATAGTAACAGTGAGAGTGAGGTCACTACAGATGATGTAAGACGGGATGATAATGATGCAGTTGATGGTGCTACTATTAGTGAAGCGCTAAGGGATGACACGGACTACAGTCATGATATGGACTTTCATGATGACGATGTGCGTGTATTATTTGAAGAAGTAGGGAGTGACAATGAGACAGTGATTAGTAGGACTCCAAGTTATAGTAACGGCCTTATATCAAGAGCTAAAACTAAAATTAAACCAAAGCAGTTGAAAGTGACAGACTTCACTCAAAGAGTGACAGCTGGTACTGATAGTGACAATGTGGTAGATAATAATCCTGTGATAAGAAATGAATCAAGTGAACATAGTACTCTTGGTCATGATAAGCCTGTAAAGAGTGTGCTTAAAGTGAAAGTGGAGATTAAAGGTGAAGTGTTCTTCATACCGGTCATTGAAAGGTAAGTTCAGTACAATTGGGGTCATATCAGACAAAGGTCAAGGTCATTTAGAGGTCATGGTCTCATCAGAGGGGCAAAGTGTTTCACAAATGTATCTTGTTAAGTATATGAATAATTACAAGTTTGAAGAAGTGTATTTATGGGGTAAAGGGTTAACCCATTTCCCCATAGCCTGTTTGCTGTTTCTAGTTTTGAAGACAGGTGACCACTTAAAGCAGGTTGAAATTGAAACAGAATGCGCCTTTTGGCGCATTCTGCTTTACTTTCATCCTGTTTTAAGCTACTGTCTGCTAGAATATAGAAACTATTTCTTATAGTACATATCCAAGACTATATAAGGTGGAACTATTTGCTTCAATGGAGGAAGAATTAAAGGTGTCAAAAGGTGTATTTATTGAGTAATGGGTTAAATTCATTCTGTAACATGTGAAAATGAATGTATTTGTCATGGATAAAAATAGAAACTAGTCAGCATACTCCAACAATCTACACCCACTGTAGCTTTAGTTTGATGCCAATTGATGTTACATTTATTAGCAATGAGTCGAAAACCATAGTTTGATGCCAATTGATGTTACATTTATTAGCAATGAGTCGAAAACCTTAGTTTGATGCCAATTGATGTTACATTTATTAGCAATGAGTCGAAAACCATAATTTGATGCCAATTGATGTTACATTTATTAGCAATGAGTCGAAAACCTTAGTTTGATGCCAATTGATGTTACATTTATTAGCAATGAGTCGAAAACCATAGTTTGATGCCAATTGTTGTTATATTTATCAGCAATGAGGTGAAAACCTTAGTTTGATGCCAATTGATGTTACATTTATCAGCAATGAGGTGAAAACCTTAGTTTGATGCGAATTGATGTTATATTTATTAAAGTAAAGTACCAGTTAAAGTCTACTTTCAGTCCGAATGACCGCTCAGCTGACTGTACATTTACCCCCTGATCATTGAGCCATCTTGCCTACAATATTGAGCACTGCTAACATATGGCGCTAAAGCAGCCGCAGTACCGGCTCAGACCCTCACAGGTACCCATTTTAACCCCTGGGTGGAAAGGAGCAATTCGCGGTACATGTCTTGCTCAAGGACATTCCTGTACATCATAAGGGATTCGGAAAAAATCCCCTAGTCAGACAGCTGGTCCGGCGGGGGATCAAACTTACAACCCCTGGTACCGTAGTCCAAGGTGTTAACCATTGGGCCACTACCGCCGGTTTATTAGCAATTAGGGCTGAAACGATTCAAAAAAATTCGATTCGATTTCGATTTTTTTATAACACGATTCGATTATTTTCGATTCGATTCGATTTTACATTGCAATAAATGAATTTTCTAAGTAGATGACATCCTGCAATAACAGTTAATATTAAAAACAATATACATGAACATTCAGGGCCAAAAAGTTGGGGTTAAAGTTTGGAAAACTGCATGGAAGGGTTAATACATGTATATTTCTGACTTATATGATTTTGATCATAACAATACACCTTATTGATTATGTGGATGGTTTGCAGTATTGACATACCAATTTTTCTATGTTATGATCTTCTATGCGCAAACAGTGTAGACCATTGTCATCAACCATTTACAGCTGCCTGGTAACGGTCTTATTATCAGTATACTCTGTTAGCAAGGTACAGAATGGTGTAAAGGAGTGGATAGTTATTCATCTTAAATGACAATGGTGATAATCGATACATCTGAATATTACTGTTCCTGATTTTCACTCACTGGTTTAAGTTCGTTAACAATGCTGTCAGTCGCCTTTGCTTTCGAATTTTTTGGAGCGGACTTCGAGTGTTACTTGACATATCGCGGGAATTCACCATACATTCTTACACCTATTATCCGGGTGTTGAAACGTATGTCGGGCTGTATATTCGGTATCAAAATAAATCACAATATTTTATAATTTAATTTTCTTACCTGAATTGCACGTCTTTATTTTTTAAAGTAATGAGCGTATTAGGTTGTAGGTAATAAAATATTCAACGTTTACAGAATTATTAATTTATTTAAAATAGTCGAAGCAGTACCGAGATACGTAATGTGAACGAAGAATTACATCACAATTGAGGCAAGCAATTGCTCACGCATGCGTAGAATGACACAGGAAACCGGCAAAGTAAACAAAGACATACTCGTTACGGGTGAAAATTTAATCTTTCGAACTAATACTTTACCGTAGATAATAGAGGTACATTTTAATTAGCTATTTTTTTATTACACAGAAGCGCAGCTGCACGTAATACTCATATTATAGTGTTGCAGTATGAAAAGATAGATAGATAGTTCTTAGCGAGTTTTCTACATATAAATCGAATCGAAAATGACATTTCCTAAATCGAATTGAATCATCGAATCGAGGGCATAAAATGGCGGTTCAATCCAAATCGCGATTAATCGTTTCACCCTTATTAGCAATGAGTCGAAAACCATAGTTTGATGCCAATTGATGTTACATTTATTAGCAATGAGTCGAAAACCATAGTTTGATGCCAATTGATGTTACATTTATCAGCAATGAGTCGAAAACCATAGTTTGATGCCAATTGATGTTACATTTATCAGCAATGAGTCGAAAACCATAGTTTGATGCCAATTGATGTTATATTTATCAGCAATGAGGTGAAAACCTTAGTTTGATGCCAATTGTTGTTATATTTATCAGCAATGAGGTGAAAACCTTTTCCTGGTTGGCTGATGAGGCAGCGTCGAGATACTACAAAAAGTTTGGGTTAAAGCCCCATGTGACGCTGGGCACCAAGGACGGGGCTCACTTCTCGCCTGATGATGTTGTTAGTTTAATGGTGTCAGACAGCGAGAAGGTAAGTTGACCTTCTTTTATAAAAAAAAACCAAACAAATTGCCAAGTTTTATCCTCGGCTTTAACCTATTAACCGATAGCCTGTTTCTAGTTTTGAAAATAGGTGACCACTTTCAGCCTGCTTTAAGCTATTACCTGCTAGAATAGGGAAAGTGTTATATATTACATATATTCATTACCGTATATATTGGAACTATTTTCTTCAGCGTAGGAATAAATTGAATGCGCTAAAAGTCGCTTCTATAAGGGAAAGGGTTAACAATCTCACTGCCAAATTATAGTCTACATTCATAGTGTCATCTGCAATATTTTGTTGCATTGCATTTGTGTTTAGTTTCATTTTAACATTGAACCTATTACCCCATAGCCTGATTCTTGTTTTGAAAACAGTTTACCACTTAAAGCAGGTTGAAAGTGAGACAGAATGCGCCATATGGCGCATTCTGCTTTACTTTCAACCTGCTTAACCCACCTGATAGCCTATTTCTAGTATTGAAAATATGTCACTACTTAAAGCAGGTTGAAAGTAAAGCAGAATGCCCCCTCAGGCGCATTCTGCTTTACTTTCATCCTGCTTTAAGCTATCATGTGCTTGAATATAGAAAATATTCCCTATAATATATATTCGTGACTGATTGAATTGGAACTATTTTCTTCAGCGGAAGAATAAATTCTATTCGCTAAAAGGCACTTCTATGGGGGAAAGGGTTAAAGTGGTCATCTGCAAGTATATTTGAAATATTAATTTTGGTTACGATTCATGACTGTATAAATTGAAACTGTTTTCTTCAATGGAGGAATGATTTTGAGGCGTAAAAAGGCATATTTATACTGTAATGGGTTAAAGAATAACATGTGTTTTACTTCAGATTGAAGGATTTCTGGAGGGTTGGGACTTGCCGCCGGTAAAGGAGCGATACTCTACAGCATGCAGGGCAGAGAAATCAGGTACAGTACAGGGTCCAATGTTATAGAGAGTTCGAGTTGAGTCTGAGATCGTTCTCAAGCATTTGATTAGTCAGATTTGAGCAAACGCACATTTGATGCACATTTTCATTATAAATGCACGTACTGTGGCGATATTTGACGGAATTTGATGAAATAAAAAGTAGATATTGATCAATTTATCATTTCCCGAGAGTACCACAAGAGAATATCGGCGATCTAGTCTATTTTAGCATCAGTTTAATTTGATAGTTAAGACTACCTGTTGGATTGGGTTGTATACCTTGTATCTATAATAGAAGTCTAGTAAAAAGAAATCATTATTTTTTATTTTTTTGGATAATAGATCTAGATCTATGTGTCAAGTACCTGTGGTAAAAATAGTTTAGTTTAACAAATTTGAAACACCACACATCAATAAAATATTACAAAGTGTCCAACTGGTCCCTTTAAGAGCATTCTGCATTAATTTTGTACCACATTAAGAAGCCACCTGTCTATTAATATTTTTATCAGTGTCAAACAGTTGGGATCCTTATCAGCTGCAGCATTATACAGTGGAGAATCTGTTATTCTTTCCCATTTAAACGCAAACGCACGCAAACGCAAAGCACTAAAACGTAGAAAAGAACAACTTTTGGACAATTCTGATAATTCTTGTTTATCTTAGTGGCAAACAGTTTGGAGCCTGATCAGACGCCGGGTTACCCGGCGTCTGATCTGGCTCCAAACTTTTTGCACTGCAAATAATGGTTTTAGCGTAAACGCGTTTATTGGGAAAGAATAACAGATTCTCCACTGTATATGCTGTATCTTTGTATATTTGTGCTAGGGGTTAGGTAGTGAAGGGGGTAAACAACTAAACATAGTTGAATATGAATATGAGCCGTGCCATGAGAAAATCGTCCTTATTACATTGCAAACAGTGTAGATCAAGGCCAGCCGACCTCATCTTTGATGCAGTAACTGGCCTTGATCTACACTGTTTGACATCCTCATGCTTCTAAACATTTAATGTAGCTGTATTAATATACAGTATTGGGCAGTGTAGACCAACTCAGATACAGACCCTGAGATTACAACAGTGCATGGTCTGTACAATGTTGCAATACTATAATTATAAGGCAGGATTTGTCACAGGGCTGCCATTTCTCCGGATTTTTCCTAAATCTTTGGATTTTTTCCCCAGTACATGGTAGCTTAAAGCAGGCTGAAAGTAAAGCAGAATGCGCCTTAAGGCACATTCTGCTTTACTTTCAGCCTGCTTTAAGTAGTCACATGTCAACAAAACTAGAAACAGGGTATTGGGTAAAGGTACAAATCGTCAAATCGCACTTGAAAAATGCAAATTTGGAAATCTTAGGATTGTTCATGCCAACTTATAGCAGCCCTCTTGTCATGGCATAGCTCATATGTAATGTTGTTTCAGTGGTGTACAAGAATGTACAGCAGTTGTTACAGAACAGTGAGACGACTGGCAAACTGGAGTTATCTAACCTTGCACTAAGAGCAGCAAGGTTTAAGCCTGTTATTAAAGCCATACAGTGCCAGACATGTCTCAGACACCTGGATATCAAAGGTAACCTTTATCCAGGGCTCCAGAGTATTTCAAAATTTAAAATCTTTATTTCTGCATTAAACTCTATGGTGTCACTACTCATTAGAATCGTCTCTTAGAGACGATTTTAATGACTAGTAACACCATAGGATTTTGTGCTGAAATAAGTGAGAAAAGGCTTGATTTGTTTGGTTTACTTCCTCTTATCTGGAGCCCTGCCTTTATTCCATTACCCCATAAATACGCCTTTGATTTATTCCTCCTCTGAAGAAAATAGTTCCAATTTATACAGTCACAAACCTATATCATAAGAAATATTTTCTGTACTCTAGCAGATGGTAGCTTAAAGCAGTACTTTCAACCTGCTTTAAGTGGTTACCTAATTTCAAAACTAGAAAACAGGCTATGGGGTAATGGGTTATCAAATACTGTATTAACTCTCAGTATTGGGAAAGACGGGCCTGAGCAAAAAATGTAGACCCTGATCAGACAGTGAAACTGCTCCCTCAGGAGTAGTATGAGAGTTTACACTGTTTGACAATCAGTAAAATCTGCATTCTTTTCTTGGGAAAAGTTCTTTATTTTAATAGCAAATCTAATAGTTTAGATTATTGAATGTTTTTGTATGAATATTCAGTGGTAGAAAGATTACCCATTACCCCATAAGTACACCTTTTTATGCCTCTTATTTATTCCTCCACTATTAAAGAAAATATTTCCAATTTATGCAGTCATGAATAAGTATGATAAGAAATATTTGCTATATTCTTGCAGATTGTAGCTTAAAACAGGCTGAAAGTAAAGCAGAATGCTTTAAGTGGTAACCTGTTTTAAGTGGTAACATTTGTTCAAAACTAGAAACAGGCTATGGGGTAATGGGTTATGTACCATTATCTGTTTCAGGTAACAGGATAGGTGACTTGGGTGTTGAGAGTCTGTGTAAAGTATTGCCCACCCTGCCTAACCTCACCCACCTGGGACTGGTGTGTAATGATATCACCCCGGAGGGCCTCAAACATCTCTCTGCTACTCTAGTCACAGACACAGATAAACCTCTACAGGTATGTAGAACAGGGTCTATGCTTATAACACGCTTGTTGAGTCTGAGAATGTTCTCAAGATTTTTATGGGTCAGATTTGAGCATGTGCTCAAATCTAACCAATAAAAAGCTTGAGAACAATCTCAGACTCAACACAAACGAGTTATAAGCATAGGGCCAGAGCTCCAGATCAGGGGAGTATTTTAAAAATCTTTATTTCTGCATTAAACCCTATAGTGTCACTAATCATTAGAATCGTCTCTTCGAGACAATTCTAATGAACAGTCACACCATAGGATTAGGTGATGAAACGAGTGAGAAAATCTTAGATTTGTTCAGTTTACTCCCTCATATCTGGAGCCCAGGTAGAACCAAGATTGTTTCTATGTAGCTTTAAAATTTTGCTTTGAATATGCATTTTGGCAATACACATACTGAATACACATTTCTGTGCATCATTTTCCTGAAGTACAATCTTTTGGCCCCCTAGCTAGGACCATTAACTATTTGCAACAATTGTCGTCTGCTACTTTTCCTAAAATAGAAATTTCTAAATTAAAGCAGTCTGAAAGTAAAGCAGAATACGCCTTTAGGCGAATTCTGCTTTACTTTCAGCCTGCTTTAGGCAGTCACCTGTCTTCTAAAGTAGAAACATACTATGGAGTAAAGGGTTTAAAGTTGAACAAAAACACCATTAGTCATAATTACCCTGTATCTTACAGAGCCTGAGCAGCCTAGACTTGAGCCATAACCCACTGTATGACAACTGTCTCCCCCAGCTGGCGGGGCTGGTCTCCGGCCTACCAAGTCTCTCTCAGCTGGGCCTGTCGTCCTGTAACCTTACAGTAAAACTCTTCCAGAACAACAGACTGCAGCTGACAGAGGCGTTACACAGTGAGTACCGGTATACCAACTACAGCGCTCCCTCTCTACAAAGACCTTCCCAACAACGACTCCCTCCTTACAACGACCCTTGCCGCAGTTCCCCAAACAGGACAATAATGTCCAACATTTTTATCTTGCAATATCGTCTGCTTCAATTTGTCGTCTGCTGATATTTCTCAAAGTTACATATAAGTATAGAAAAGATATAATAATGAGCGACAAACAGCTTGAATCCAGATCAGATGCCGCGCAACGCGCCGTCTGATTTGGATTCAAGCTGTTTGCAAATGGAGGTCAAGTCTTAATTTTCCCTCCCTACGACTCCCTCCGAGCAACATACACAATATGTGTCTCCCACTGGGTGTCCTTGTAGAGAGGGAGCTCTGTATAGCATGACCAGTGACAGTAATATCCTGTGTACAATACCACTCGATACATGTAGTATAGGTGTAAGGCTTATATCGAATTAAGAATTTCATACTGGTCAGTGTATTATCATGCAATAGAACACAGGTAGTCGTTGAGATGCTGGTAATTAAATCACTCAGTTTACGGCCTTGTGATTTAATAACTACTCATCTCCATTCCTACCCGTGTTCTTTTGCACGATAACACACTGGTATGAATTTATTATTTCTTAACTCACTTGTTTGTTACAGATTCCTCAGTACAGCATATTGACATCTCCTATAACAGCCTGGGCTGTGTAGGTATAGAGTTGTTCTTAAAGTGTCAGAACCCTACCAAGATTCACACCCTCAACCTCTCAGCTACCCTGACAGGAGCTGGTTCCACTCCAGTGTACCGACATCTGTACAACTATACCACACAGGTAACAAACACAGGGCTCCAGATAAGAGGATGAACTGCCTTTTAGCGCATTCAGTTTATTCCTCTGCTGAAGAAAATAGCTCCAATTTATACAGCCATGAATATGTATCATTAGAAAATTGTCTTTTTCTAGCAGGCAGTAGCTTAAAGCAGACTGAAAGTAAAGAAGAATGCGCCTTAAGGTAAGGCGCATTCTGCTTTACTTTCAACCTGCTTTAAGTAGTCACCTATTTTCAAAACTAGAAACCAATTAACAGTAATTAATCTAGTAGTGATAATAGAGAGGTTTATCCAGACTGGGGGGTCAAGTGAATTAGCCTCCAATTTGGATTTATTTGCAGAGGTAAAGAAAAAGTTGCCAGTATGATCAGAGTGTAGGCATATGAGTTAAATAGATAAGGTTGAAATGCATTTTGTTATAATTATTTTCCAGGATAAATGTGCTCTACAGACCCTCAAATTGTCTAACTGTAATCTAGGCATGGATGACACAGACTTCCTAACCAGGTAAGACATGAACTCATTAACTTCTTGATGAGTCCTCTTAACTGTAACCACATGAGAACACACCTTGATTAGCTTCCACAAGTACTAGAGTCAAGCCTGTGTTAAGAGGCCACTACAGAGAAAGATGACTAAATTGTCTTTACACTTTGAATCCTAGCCATGAGTATACTTGTCATGAACCAATCATATACCACTCAAGAGTACACTTGTCCTCTATGCAAATAGTGTAGATCCTGATCAGAGGGCTCCTGAAGGAGCCCTCTGATCAGGATCTACACTGTTTGTCATTTTGTAAAATATTGTTAACAACCACCCTAGTTATTCAAAAATGGACTAAATTTAATTGTAAACTGGAATTGCCCATTTAAAGTTTCAGGGGTGAATGAGTTAACCATTTTATTGCTGGCTATATGTTACCTGGTCAAAATGTTGTCATCTTTAATTTAAAACTTTGAATACTTCGTACATTATATAAATATTAGATGGCAGTTTGCGTGACATTCAAATTGTCAACCCGAGAAACAGAATGTCACCCGAGGCGTAGCCGAGGGTGCCATTCTTGTTTTCGAGGGTTGACAATTTGAATGTCACGCAAACTGACATCTAATATTTATTTTATTACACCGAGCTTATTAACCCTGGCTTTGGAATCATTTTATTCGTATTTTATAAAATGTTTTGTGAATACCAATTTAGCGCGGACATGTACATAACGCGGGAAATGACGTCACCGTCTTACGACGTCACATTGTTTATATTTATATTACAAGAAAGAAAGAAGAACGTTATGACAAGTAAATTGATCTTGATTCAAGCTGTTTGCAAATGTAAACCAATTTCCCTCTCTATAACGACTCCCTCCGAACAACACACACACTATTTGTCTCCCATTGGATGCCGTTGTAGAGAGGGAGTGCTGTAAGACAGAAAAAACTCCTTTAGCTCCCAGTATTATATTTACCCTGCATTAACCCTTTCCCCAATAGGAGCGACTTTTAGCGCATTTTATTTATTCCTCCGCTGAAGAAAATAGATCCAATGTGTTTAGTCATGAACATGTACGATAAGAAATATTTTATACTTCTTAGCAGAATGTAGCTTAAAGCAGGCTGAAAGTAAGGCGCATTCTGCTTTACTTTCAACATTCTTTAATTGGTTACATGTCTTCAAAACTAGAAACAGGCTATTGGATAAAGGGTTAAAGAACCATATGTACTACCGTAATTGTCCTAAGTATTAGGACATACAGGCCTGAGCAAACAATGTAGACCATGATCAGACTGCTCCTTTGAGAGCAATCTGATCAGGGTCAACACTGTTTGCCACTCAGTTTTCACCTTTTGGACAAATTACTTTGTGATAAAAGCAATTAGTTCAGACTTTAGGATAATAACAGCAATACACAGGGTGTCCCAATTAGGTCATTACCCCATACATTTGCCTTTTTTACGCCTTTGATTTATTCCTACACTTTAGGAAATAGTTCCAATTATTACAGTTATGAATATGCAGTATAAGAAATTATTTCTATATTATAGCAGATGGTAGTTTAAAGTGGGCTGAAAGTAAATCAGAAATGTGCCTTAAGGCACATTCTGCTTTACTTGCAACCTGCTTTAACTCTTTCCTCCCTGAAACCTCAAATGGACAATTCTAGTTTTCAATAAGTCTAGTCCATTTTTGACATTTTAGGGTTTATTTTTTACAATATTTGTCAAAATGTCAAACAGTGTAGACCCTGATCGGGTTTACACTGTTTCCATAGGACAAGTGTACTCCTCACAGGTACAATGTTTTCAAATTACGCATATAGGCGTGACTAGGGTTCAAAGAGTTAAGTGGTTACATGTCTTCAAAACGAGAAACACGCTAGGGGGTAATGGGTTATATGATCACAGGGCTCAATATAAGGGGAGTATTTCAAAAACTAAAATCTTTATGTCTGCATTAAACCCTATGGTGTGACTACTCATTAGAATCGTCTCTTTGAGACGATTCTTATGAGTAGTTACACCATAGGAATTGTGCTGAAATGAGCAAGAAAATGTTGAATTTGTTCAGTTTACTCCTTATCTGGAGCCCTGTGATCAGTTAATACAAGTTTGACTGTATATCCAATGACAGAAGCATGAAAAGGTATTCTATGAGGAATAGGTAAAGGCATTTCTCACCTCTCGGACAGAGGTATTCCGAAATCTAGGGGGTGTGAGATAACCTTATCTGTCCGGACTGACAAGCCGAACTATCTTATGATTGGTTGTTATTGCCGTTGTTATGACGTCGTCATGCATGCATTAGCGCCTTAAAATACAACTCGCCACTGTATAGCAAGTTAAACGCGTTTTTAGGGTTGACGAGGTGAGAAAATAAATCTAACACCACAGTTGAGTGTCAGATGAATATCCCACCCTCGCAAAGCCTTGTGTTCCAAAAATATCTTCAAAACTCGGGTGGGATATTCTTATCTGACACTCACGGTGGTGTTAGATTCACTATATCTACAATAGTTAACACAAGTTAATGACTGTAATTACATTGAAGTGGGTTAGTAAATGGTATACAGCTGACCCTCTTGTGCATGTTCTGTTTATTTGTACAGCATTTAGGGTAGGATCAATTGTTCATTATTGACTTAGTGAGTCATTTGTTTTCATTAGATCTAATTATAGCTGTGGGTATATAGATCTAATTAGAGCTGTGGGTATATAGTGTTCCCCCCCTACATCGGCCCTACCCAACAATGATTCCCTCCTTACAACAACACTTGCAGCTGGTCCAAAACATGACAATTACTTCAAATCCAATCACTGCTGCAATAACATCTGCTTCAAATTGTTTCTGTTGTCTTTTCTCAAAGTTACATATAAGTAGAAATTTTGACAGAAGAAATATAATGACGAGTGACAAACACCTGGAATCCAGATCAGACGCAGCGAAAAATGCATAAAATGGCACATTTGTGTGGTAACATCCACAAGTAGACTTACCTCGTTTGAGTGTTGCTAAAGAGAGATTAAACTGTATAATGTTAATTCAGGGCTCCAGATAATGGGGGTATTTCAAAAACTAAAATCTTTATTTCTCAATTAAACCCTATGGTGTCACTACTCGTTAGAATCGTCTCTTCGAGACGATTCTAATGAGTAGTAACACCATAGGATTTGGTGCTGAAATAAGTGACAATTTTTTTTGAAAATGATGGATTTGTTCAGTTTACTCCCCCTTATCTGGAACCCTGGTTAATTTCTATCAGGTTGCCAAGCCTTGCCAAGGACCTGCAGCAGCTGGACTTGTCTGGTAACCCTCGGCTGACCAATCAGGTGCTACAGCAGTTACTACAGGCGTCAACAACAGAATCCTCGCAGCTAGAGGAGCTCTACCTCAACAGCTGTAAAATATGTTCACCCCTCGGGGTAGACTTACTGGACTGCCTAGCTGAGAAGTTAGCCACTCAAGTCCCGCTGAGACAACTCGAGTTCACCTGTCATAAGATGGAGAAAGTGGACACTGAGAGTTTAGGACAGATTTGGAGGGATAAGTGGGAGGATCTGGCTAGTGTGACGTGTGACGGCCAAAGTGTCAGCCTTACTGTGATTGACAGATGAAAATCTTTTTTTTTCAAAGTGTTTCTTGGGGGGAGTTCATAATTTAACCCTTTCCTCCCTCAAACCTCAAATGGACAATTCTAATTTTCAATTTAGTCTAGTCCATTTTTGACTTTTTAGGGTTGATTTTTGCAATATATGTCAAAATGACAAACAGTGACGGTGTAGAACCTGATCAGAAGTCCACACTTTTTGCATCTAGGACAGGTGTACTCCTCACATGTACACTGTTTGCAAATGATGTATATATGCATGACTAGGGTTCAAAGAGTTTACCCCATTGTCTGTTTCTATTTTTGAAGACAGGTGACCACTTAAAGCAGGTTTTAGGCATTCTGCTTTACTTTCAGCCTGATTTAAGTTACTATCTACTATCTACTAGGTTATAGAATATATTCTTATGGTATGTATTCTTGACTTCATGAAGTGAAACTATTTTGTTCAGTGGGTTCAGAGGTGTAAAAAGGTATAATTATGGGGTAATGGGTTAAATTTACAGTGCTCTAATTTCAAATGAACTCTTCCATTTTCTGATGAATGAGGTTTCTTCCCAAATTGTTTAAAAGTGTGGCAAACAGTGCAGATCAGGATTTTATAACTACTTTTATGATTTCAGTCCATGATGTTAACTATTTCATAAATATGAATGTTAAAATGATATAACAAAAAAAACTATTTCGACCACCATTTGAGGTTCAATATGTGGCACTAAAAAAAGGTTGCTGCTTAAAACAAGATGACAGTAAAGCAGAAAGCTCTTACTGTCACCTTGCTTAAAGCTGTCACCTGCCTCTTAAAGCATGAATTGATATTCTGCTTAGTGGTTGTAAAAGAGAGATTTTACTCTATACTATTTCCTTCAATGGAGGAATATACACAAGGCGTAAAAATGCATACTTATGGAGTTAATGACTTTGAAAAACTGGTATGTTAGACTAACATGAGCTGTCAGAGTTAATTGAAATTTGTTAGTGGAAATAGCCTAGCCAGTAAATTGACTTAAGGTTGAAAACCCCTAATGAGATGGTTTGTCAATATTGGTACCCTACTGAGAGGGATCAGCCATTTTCGTCAACTATCAGGTGATCAGGGCTGCCATAAGTTGATCATAAAAATCCTAAGATTTCAAATTTTCAATATTTCAGACGCAATTTTACTAATCGTTCCTTTACCCCATAGTCTGTTTCTTCTTTTGATGACACATGTCTGCTTAAAACAGGTTGAAAGTAAAGCAGAATGCGCCTTAAGGCGCATTCTGCTTTACTTTCAGCCTGTTTTAAGCTACGATCTACTAAGATAAAAAAATTGGAATACTTTGGAAAAATCTGGAGAAATGGCAGCCCTGGGTCATCAGTTGACAAAATGTCTGATCATTGTACATAGAGAACAGATTTTGATTCGATCTTGTTAGGGGTCCTCAACCTTAAGTGCGCTCTTGTGCTTTTGAGATTCAATTGTACAATTATGTTTTCCTTTACTATTGTTACTTGCATGTATATTAAGAATAAGTTAAATAAATCTACCAATATTAGTTTTTGTCTTTATCTGTACAGAATCCATTAGTGATAAACTCTTTCAACACTAAGTAACTCTTGTGGATCATTTTAGTTACCAAAACATGAACCAGTCTACTTGGAATTCTGCTTAGTTTTATACAGTGTAGACCCTGATCAGAGGGCTCCGAAAGCATTGTAAAGGGACCCTCTGATCTAGGTCTACACTGTTTGTAAATTGATCTCTGAACTATATAGCATCAACACATTCAACCATATCAATGATAGACTTACTTGGAAATTGGAATTGTCCATTAACCTTTTACCTGATATCCTATTTCTAGTATTGAAGATAGGTGACTACTTAAAGCAGGTTGAAAGTAAAGCAGAATGCGCCTAAAGGCGCATTTTGCTTACTTTCAGCCTGCTTTAAGCTTATATGTGTTAGAATATATAAAATATTTTCTATAATATAATATTCATGACTGATTAAATTGGAACTATTTTCTTCAGCGGAGGAATAAATCATATTCGCTAAAAGGCGCTTCCATGGGAGAAAGGGTTAAAAGATTCAGGGATGAATGTGTTAATGAAGTTCAAGTACAGTATAACCTCTTTAATGACCACTACAGTGGAGAATCTGTTATTCTTTCCCGTTTAAACGCAAACGTACGGTACGCAAACGCAAAACACTAAAACGTAGAAAAATACAACTTTTTGACAATTCTGATAATTCATCATTATCTTGGTGGCAAACAGTTTGGAGCCTGATCAGACGCCGGGTTACCCGGCGTCTGATCTGCCTCCAAACTGTTTGCAGTGAAAATAATAGTTTTAGGGTAAACGCGTTTATTGGGGAAGAATAACGTTTTCTCCACTGTACATGAGAAAGAATATTCCAAGATTTAGGCAGGTGGCTGCTTGAAGCTAGATGACAGCAAAGCAGAAAGCTCCTGTATATGTAAACAGTTGATCTAGATCAGGGATCCGTTCCATAACTGACCTTAACTTTTACATGCTGGGTATTGGCATGTTAATTGTCTGCTACCATATTTTAAAAGTAGAATTTTCAAAATTTCTTTATAAACAAGGTCAGGGTCTTAAAACGATTTGAATTCTGGTGTTATGCGTCTCATCAGGATCACAACTGTTTTCAAAGGTTTTTTCATCATACATGGTTTTAAAATATCGCTAGTATGCTTAGAGTTACATGTAACACTAAGTACTCCCTCCCTACAATGATTCCCTCCTTACAATACTGCTTGCCGCCGTTCCCCCAATGCATCAAAACAATCTTGTCGAACTCTATCACCGTTAAAATATCGTCTGCTTAGAATATTCATTTGCTGGAGTTTTTTTTCTTCTCAAATTCACGTATCGGACTTTTTGACAGAAGATTGATTTGTTTTGATTTTACGTCGCTTTCAACAGTATTTCAGTCATATCGCGACGTCCAGCTAATTATAGGTGGAGGAAGACCCCAGAAGTCCTTTATGCACTGTTTCAGGCACAAATCGGCAACTGGGTAGAACCACCGACCTTCCGCAAGCCAGCTGGAAGACTTCCCCACATGAAAAATCCGAACGACCCTACTGGGATTCGAACTCACAGCGGTGAGGAGCTTAGTGATGTAAGTCACAGTGACTAGGACACGGAGGCCCCTTTGACAGAAGAAACAAAGGCGAGTGACAAACAGTTTGAACCAAGATCAGACGCCGGGTAACTGTTTGCAAGTGTAGGCAACGTGTATTAATGTGCCCTCCTAATAACAAATCTCCCAGAACAACACACAGTCTTTGTCTCCCATTTAATGTTGTTGTACAGTGGAGAATCTGTTATTCTTTCCCAATAAACGCGTTTACGCTAAAACTATTATTTGCAATGTAAACAGTTTGGAGCCAGATCAGACGCCGGGTAACCCGGCGTCTGATCAGGCTCCAAACTGTTTGCCACCAAGATAAACAAGAATTATCAGAATTGTCCAAAAATTGTTCTTTTCTACGTTTTAGTGCTTTGCGTTTGCGTACGTTTGCGTTTAAACGGGAAAGAATAACAGATTCTCCACTGTATATAGGGAACACTGTATAGATGTAGGCTGTGGGGCAAATGGTGGATAACTGCTGCATTCAGTCTATATCCAAATGACACGCCGAGTAACGTATATATCTGGATCTAAAACTTTTTGACACCGATAATTTCTGAAAGAAATTTGGGTCTGATAAATAACTTCTGTAAAATGCGTTGCCGGCGACAATTACCGGACAACTTTTTGGACTACTTTTGCCATTTTCCTAATAATTTAGGTTCCGTGAGTTCCATAAATGTCCGTGTTTTGTCAAGGGCGAAAACATGTGAAAGTTCGCCTTTATCTTTTCGTTACTCAACCTTTGATCAGGACATAAACTGACTCTCATTATCGTTCGTTTCTTTATTAAAAATGTCTAAATTCTTTATAGATAAAATGCAAATGACAAGTCGATAAAATAATATATTGTTAAATACATTTCCTCTCAGCTTCTTCATTGTTCAGACATGCAGTGAGGCTACGTTGACTCTTTCATTGTCAAGCTTTATCGTCTGCTTTAACCACCTCACCGCCAAAATATCGTCTGCATTGATAGTGTCGGCTGCTTTTTTTTCAAGTCAGATTTAATTATTCTTTGACGGAAGAAATATTGATACGAGTGTCAAACAGTTTGGCTCCTGATCAGACGCCGCGTTACGCGGCGTGTGACCAGGGTCCTTACTATTTGCAAAGTCGCCTTTAGGCAGTCATAGAGTTAAGCAGCCACGTATCAAGGTGTTGAAACAATTATACATCTGTCTAAGGCTTTTGACCTGGTTGATCACATGATACTCTTGGAAAAGTTAAAACATTTCAATATTAACCAAAAGACATGTTCATGGTTTGCCTCATACCTGCATAATAGATCTCAACAAACGCATGTATCTGGAGTAACCTCGCAGATAACTTCTGTTTTATCTGGTGTACCACAAGGCTCAGTCTTAGGTCCTCTTTTATTTTTGATATTCATAAATGACCTACCATCTGCATGTACACATTCTGTTGCAGACATTTTTGCAGACGACACAACGCTGTCAGTACATAATGCTTCTCTCAACTTTGTAGCAAACTCGTTGAGTAAAGATCTATTTAACGTTAATGATTGGTGTGAAAAGAACAAAATGTCAATTAACGTTACAAAAACTAAATCCATGTACATTACATCAAGATCTAAATCTGCAGGCATTCAAAATATTGCTCTGCCAATCCCATTTGGAAATGAAGAAATCCATTGCAGTCGTGAGGAGAAGTTACTCGGTGTCACCTTTGATGTATTTTTATCTTTTGATAGCCATATCAATAACATACTTAAAAAGTGTAACTCCTTATTATACCTCCTCTCAAGAATCAAAGTATTTCTAACTATACCATTGAGAAAAATGTTTTTTAACTCCTACATCTTACCTCATCTCGACTACTGTTGCGTTATTTGGGGAAACTGTTCAATATCGCAAGAACAAAAAATCATTCGTTTTCAAAAACGTGCAGCAAGGCTTATCCTTAATAAAGATAAAACTGCCCATTCAGCTGATCTCTTCAAAGAACTTAATTGGATGACTTTTCCGGAAAGAGTTACATTTCACAAAGCTACTCTAATGTTCAAAGTATTCAAAGGTTTGGCACCTGTATATTTATATGATTTGTTCACACTAAAGTCAAATGTGCATGATAGAAATTTAAGGTCTTCATCAAATTCTCAGTTATATTCTCCCAGACCAAAGTCTGAATTTTTCAGGAGGTCGTTTGCCTATTCTGGAGCTATGGTTTGGAATAACTTGCCTTTGAACATAAGAAATGCTCAATCACTTGCCTCATTTAAAACCTCATACCTTAAATGGGTTAAATTAGACAGATAGTGTAGTCACTTGTTATGCTTCATAATGCTTCAAAATGTAATACATGTATAGTGATGAAAATTTGCTGCTCAGGGGTGAAAGTTCATTTCCCACTATAGTTTAAATTTATATAAACAAGGTAGATTACTGTACATGAAATTTATTACAAGGCGCCAAGGTTTCTATACGCCGCATATTGTAGTTTGCAGCTGAAGTAAGCTGTTCTTTACGTTTAATATGGGTTTATATCACTATTCCTAAGGTGCCAGTCTAACCATCGCTTTCCTTGACCCGTTACCATATATCGAAACGCCTTTAAGCGCATTCAATTTGTGCAGTCATAATTATTTACAAAAAGTTAAATAAGAATATTTGCTAGATCTATATCTTAGCAACTTAAGGCTGGCTGAAAAAAGGTTAATGCATCTTAAGGCGCATTCTGCTTTACTTTCAACCTGCTTTAAGTGATCACCTGTCTTCAAAACTTGAACTGAACTATGCCATGTGCGGTAAGGGGTTAATGTTGCGATGGTTTCATGTAGGCTTTGTTTTTGCTGCTGAATCCCTGATCGGCTGTTACACTATTAACCTTTAGCCCGCTAATTATGTCGATAGTAGTTTTTGCTGAAAGTGTAGACCCAGATGAGATACTTCCTTAAGAAGCTCTCTGATCAGAGTATACATTATTTGCTAGAAGAAGAAATTATTCTGAAATAGACAACATTCTAAGTTTTCAAATTCATAGTATTCTACTTTTAAATAAATGGTTTGAATAGTATCCATAAAATGAGGGGTAATTTTTTGAATATGCGTTGAGCTAAGGGTTAATGACTGAGCAAGGCCTTAGCTGCTTGTAAGGGCTTCTATGTATATAAGTTATGATATAAATATGGATCTTGATTAAAACCTACATGTTGCTTTAACCCTTTACTACATAGATATGTTTCATGAAAAATGTTTTATGTTCTCTAGTAGATGGTGACTTGAAGCGGGTTTAAAGTAAAACAGAGTGCACATTTAGGCTCATTTTGATTAACTTTCAACCTGGTTTAAGTGATCACCTTTCTTCAATACTAGAAATATACCATGGAGTAAAGGGTTTGAAGTATCTTTGGTATATTCCTTCCCGTTTGTTATGAAATTTCATTGATCTAGATCTTTGCTATTTGTCAAATCGTCGGGTTTTTTTGGCTTTATATTGCCTCTACCTATTCAATATTCATGTATAGATAACAAATCCTGAATTCTCATAATGACACTTGTGCATTATCATTTTCAGCTTAATCTTTAAAATGCTTTAAGTAAACAGAGTAGTCCCTGTAGAGAGCTCCTACAGGAACTGTCTTTTCAGGGTCCACTCTGTTTGCAAAGGTTTAAAAATACTGATTTGTAATTGTGTTCCTTCATGTTGTATATATGTTAATTTTGTTTGTGGACCATATTGAAAATTGGTTTGTTTGTTCTATACCAAATATGTAATCCACATGAAATAAAGTCGTTATTATTATTATTATTATTATTATTATTATTATTATACATGTTCAGGGCTGCCATTTCTCCGGATTTTTCCTAAATCTCCGGATGTTTTCCCACTACATAGTATCTTAAAGCAGGCTGAAAGTAAAGCAGAATGCGCCCTAAGGCGCATTCTGCTTTACTTACATGTACAGCCTGCTTTAAGTAGTCGCATGTAAAAAAACAACAAGAAAAAGGCTATAGGGTAAAGGTACGATTAGTAAAATCGCACTTGAAAAATGCAAATTTGGAAATCTTAGGATTTTTCATGTCAACTTATGGCAGTCCTGCATGTTCGCTTTATCTAGACAGAGTAGAAATATGTATATGAGGAACAGGTGAATGTGGTCCAGTATTTGCAAATGGTTCGGGTAATGATCAGACGCTTAGAAACTCAGGATCCAAACTGTTTGACACTCATATCGATTTTTTTCTTCAATCAAAATGCATAAGAAAAATCAGCAGACGATATCATGGCTTTTAACATATTACCCCATAGCCTGTTTCTAGATTGGTAGATAAGTGGTCACTACAAGCAGGTTGAAAGTAAAGCAGAATGCGCCTTATGTGCATTCTACTAACTACTTTCAGCCTGCAGTGCTTTTAACTACCATATCTGCTAGAAGGTAGAACACATTCTAATGATACATATTTATGGCTGTATAAATTAGAACTATTTTCTTCAGTGAATTAACAAATTTAAGGTGTTAAAATGCGTATCTATGTGGTAATAGGTTAAGGGGTTAAGTACATGATAAACCCCTGTTGAAGGGAGCACAGACGATAACATAGGATAGTGAAGTCATTGAGTGATGAAATATTGTTCCAGAGAAGGAGCTTTCCACAAAACTCGTCAACTATCCGCGCATGATGGATTTCAGGGACAATCAAATTGTAGCTCGTCAGTCAGCTCGGACACGCGCCCGTCTTTGTCCTTTACCATCTCTATCACCTCCTCAGTCATTCCCTGTTCCCGGGCATTGCTCATCTCAAAAGCGCGTATTTCATCCGCTGTCATACATATATACTCAATCCAACGACGAACCATGAGGTCTGCCGCATACTTCATGAGGACATTATACTTTCTTTCAGCGTCAAGAATTTTAGCCTTACTTTTCCATTCTTCTTCGCCCACTTCTTTCGGTTCAAATGACTTTCCTACACGTTCAGTCTCTTTGGATTCGCTTTTAATTTTTCTTTTTACGACTGCTACCGATTTCAAATTGTTTGCTGAACTACGTGTATCTTTAACGTGGTCTTCTGAGAAACTGATAATGGTGTCATTTTTCAAGTCATCTGCATTGGTATTTTCCAACCTTTTCCGTATATTCGATAGCGGATTTACAATTTTAAGGCAATTACTTTTCACCTGTGTGAAAGTTCTGTTACTTGAAGATTCGAAGGTTGTTGGTTGTTTTGGTGGTTCTTTAGGACAAGCGTCTTCTTCGACCACTGCATCGGAAATTGGAGCGAAAGATGTCATATTTATAGCATTTTGAAATACTTGTTGGATAGAATCCGCATCAAGTGAATTCATTTCGGGATCCACGTCGCTAATGTTCTCATTTCTAATATTTTCTGATAGCTCTTGGCCAACCTTACCGTTCGAGTCTACTCCTGTATCCCAGCTACACGATGGGCTATTGTAGGCTGATGTCCCGTCTTTGATTTCTTGTCCTGGATGGCCATTAGAGGGTGATTGAACACCATTCCGAGCTGAATATAAATGATCGAACTGAATTGTGTTGAGAATATCTGTTGCTGGACTGAGAACTGATAACAGCTCGGTATACTCTTTATGTTCTTTATACTCCTCAGTGCCTTCTTTAGGAAGCTTTACCTTCATTTTCGTTTTTTCAGTCAGCCTTTTCTTTATTTCGACACCATTAACCCAGAAACCCGTGTGACATAACGTCAAGGTAGCGTAGAAAACAAATATCCACGGAAAGGCGGGAAAAGGAAATACATGCGACGATGCTTTGAATTCCCACCAAACAGTGCGCCACCTTCCCGAACAAACTGAATGGTTTACAGCGCTCCCTCTCTACAACGACATCCAATGGGAGACAAAGATTGTGTGCGTTGATCGGAGCGACTCGTTATAGGGAGGGAATTTGGCATATATTCGCAAACAGCTTGAATCCAGATCAGACGCCGCGTCTGGATTCAAACTGTTTGTCACTCGTTATTATTTATTTTCTGTCAAAATGTCCATTTTGTCACTCTGAGAAAAATAGCAGACGAAAATTTTAAGCAGACGATATTGCAGCGTTCGACATAATTGTCCTGTTTAGGGAACTGCTGTAACCTCTTGGGTCGTTGTGAGGAGGGAGTCGTTGTTGAGAGGGCCGTTGTAGAGAGGGAGCACTGTTTTTAAAGCTTATACAATGAAGTTTCCGCCATCACAAGATATTGAGCATTGCTAAAGGGTAGATAGACCGATAGAAAGAGTGAAAAATAAACAATAAGCTCCTTTTAGAGATTCTTCTAGAATCGATTAGCCGGTGTTACAAGACTTTAGTTACTGGGATGATTCTGTCACTTTTTATTTCACATGTAAACGGATGTTGTTATAAAGAAACATACATGCCCAACTTCGGGATCGAACCAGAATCGCCAGATTTGCAGTCAAGCACTAGATACCATATGTCGCAAAAGGGGCCAGATTAGAGTTAGATTCGGAGTCGTTTGTCTACCGAAAGAATTTAAAATTCGGGACGAATTTCAACTTGCTGCTATATCGAGTATAGATGGCACCGTGTGTAGGTTCATCGTCGCACACATAGTACAGAAAATACCCATAACAATAGCCTGCAAGACATTTCCATAACTAAATTACCACAGTTCTAATTGAGTCGGTGTTTACATGTACATTGATATTAGTAGATCTATCCTACTTGGATAAATCTATACCTACACGTATATGCTTGTTTTCATTTATTTTTTCATTATTCTGTATTTATTGATATAGATCTATATATTTATTTGGTTTATTTTTTTTATTCAATATCACACAATTTGTACATCATTGTAAATGAAAATAAAGAATTATTCATTTTTACTGGCTATTCGGCCCTTATATTATCTGCCTGAGATATTACGTATGCGTGACGTCATGAATGCAAGTTCATTTACCGCGAGATTTTCAATACCACAACAAAAGAGTTCGTCATAACAACCCTATGTTTGAAAGACCAAGCATCACTTGGATCACAAAGAAAGCAAACAAGTATTAAGGTTTAGACACAGATCTTTTAATATGCCGAAATGCTATCTACATGCTGTTAGAGATTACAAGAATGGAACGTATCACGGAGGAGACGGTAAACTTTGTATTGATAGATATAGGATATTCTTCTTTCAGCACAGACAGCAAGTGCTCGTTCAAACAGCTGTTTTTTTTTAAACATTCAAAATAACTCCATCAGTTTGGTTGTAATATTAAAAAATGGTCTTTTTCACTTTCGATTTAATCCATTGTAACCAGTGGATTATCAATGAATTCATACATCCTCCTTGTGTTGTTTTTGTTTATTTTTTAAATGAGTGTCCATAATATCTAAAGCAGGTGCTTTATAAGTTTTAGCCGAGAACCTTCGGGAACATGCATATATAGATCTACCTTGATAGTTGATACTTATAGTCCACCTACTGTATTTATATATATCTACAATCAAGTCAAGGAGTTATTCAGGGCGTGGTGGTTTGCGTGTAGTGTCTGCTTTTAAACTAAATATATAATTTGCTTTCCTATCATAGGCTCAATCTAATTTAGCATTTCATTTTTAGGTTATTTGAAAAAAAGTTGTTGGTTGAAAATTCAGAACTTTTTACTTCTTTTAATACCCCAAAGCAATCGGACCGTGAATGTGCCTGTGTGTGTGCGTGTTTCAATGCCGTCTTATAAAGCAATATCATCCAGGCCAGTAGGAACAGAAGGTACAGTACCTGAGGACTGGATACAAGCAAATGTAACGGCCATATTCAAGAAAGGTGAACGCTTCAAGGCCAGCAACTACCGACCCGTATCCCTGACAAGTCTGTGTTGCAAGATACAGGAACATATCTTGACAAGCAGCATCATGAAACACCTAGAGAAGTACTCCATTCTCACTGACTGCCAGCATGGTTTCCGAGCCAGACGAGGATGCGAAACACAGCTGCTCACTCTAATCCATGAACTGACATCTAGCCTTGACAAGAGAAGCAAGAAAAGCAGGCAAATCGACATGGTAATATTGGACTTCTCTAAAGCCTTCGATCGTGTTCCCCATCGACGACTTGCAGCAAAACTTAATCCCTATGGTATCAGAGGACACACGCTGTCATGGATTGAATCTTTTCTCTCCAACAGACAACAATGCGTCATTGTTGAAGGAGCAACCTCGGATGATGTGCCAGTGATCAGCGGCGTGCCACAAGGGACTGTCCTGGGGCCACTCCTATTTCTCTGCTTTATTAACGACCTGCCTGAATGTGTTGACTCACATACAAGATTATTTGCAGATGACTGTGCGATATACAAAGAAATCCGGGATGAAAGTGACTCCTGTAAACTACAAGAAGACCTCCACAGACTGTCTGATTGGGAACGTAAGTGGGGGATGTCCTTCCACCCCGACAAGTGTAACACAATGCACATCACCAGGGCAAAGTCACCAGCCAAGTACAACTACACCCTGAAAGGCCAAGTACTTGAAGAAGTCAATACAGCAAGGTACCTAGGCTTAGATATCAGACCAGACCTATCTTGGACCACACATGTCGACAGGGTGGTTAAAAAGAGCAACAGTATGCTAGGATTCCTGCAGAGAAACCTGAGAATAAATAACCAGGAGACAAAATCCGTAGCTTACCACGCCCTTGTCCGATCAAACCTCAAGTACTGTGCCAGTGTCTGGAATCCTCATACAGCAGCAGCGGTCAACAAGATAGAAATGGTTCAACGCCGGGCAGCTAGGTACACAACAAATCGCTACAGAAACACGAGCAGTGTCACAGACATGATTGACTCTCTAGGTTGGGAAACTCTAAAATCAAGACGTACAAAACAGCAGCTCAGCATGATGTACAAGATAACAAACAACCTAGTTGATATAAAGGCTGACGACTTCTTAACTCCGACAACTACTAGGACCAGGAAGAAACATGAGAAGACCTTCAGAACCATCTCTACCTCCACTGACTCTTACAAATAGTTTTTTCCCTAGAATCATCCCGGTATGGAATTCTTCTTCTTCTTCTTCCTTTTTCTGGCCACCCTCGTCATGCCGAGTATTATGCCAGTTTCTTAGATCTGCGCTTACCCCCCTACCCTTCCTAATCCCCTTTTAGAAAAGCAAAATTCACTTCCAGCCACCATTGCAGAAGCCCCTGGTCTGGTATCCTTCAGAGAGGGGCTATCATCTGTAATATTCTAAATATACCGCTTGACTTCGACTGTTAGTACAGGTACCGAGGATGGGGAGAGCTGTGCCGGTTGAGTGAATTCTCAGTGGCCGCTACGGTAGCCGGATTGGTCTTCTCTGAGGGACGGAAAGCAGTCGATATCTATTTTTCTTACTAACTTCTGACTTTGATCTGTCTGTTTCTACCATTCCTGTATAACTTTCACTTTTCTTATTCACCACTTGTGCCGAAACGTAATGGTCAATCGTTGACAGTGTTTCGTAAAGAAGTAGAAGTAGAAGAACAGGGAGGGGTGGGGGCAATATTGGTTGCAGTTTTTTACCATAGGCGTTCGGCCCGTAAGCTATGACACTACCCCCCCCCCCCCCCCAACCCAACACCCCCCCCCCCCCCCCCCCCCAAACATGGATAAAATACCCTAAAATCAATCCATACATTGATCAAACATCATAAAAGAAGATTTCCTGAAGTTTCATGAACTTTTAAAAATAATAATTTGGGCTTCTTTACCTTTTTTAAATGGGCAAAACACCCCCAAAATGCAGGAATAAAAAAATTATGCAACGGGCCCCAGATGCGCCTTTTTCCTTCTTTCCAAGTCTAAAATTACCCTCCATCTCAACATCAACATTCTGTGTCTCTAGAACTATGTCCTTCAGAGTTTTTGTCATCCTTTTTCTTTTCTGCGGCGACATTGCTTTTGCTTTCGGGAATATTATGAACTACCATATTCAGTGCATCACTTTAAGTTCTTATCCCCCCTATCTTTCTTCTAGTACAACTTGCCTGGCCCCAAGGTTATAAAGCCTTTGAGCTGAGTCTTAGTGTGTTCTCAAGCTTCTGATTGGTCAGATTTGAGCCTAGGCTCAAATCTGACCAATCAAATGCTTGAGAACTACTTCAGACTCAACTCAAAGGCTTTATAACCTTGGGCCCTGATGGACTCTTTACGAGTTTCATTTGTCGTAGTTGGCTCACCCTTTGTTTTCCAAAATAGCAAGTTTCTCTTTAAATTTCCCAAGATTGTCTTTTTCTATTTCACAGGAGTAGCCAATACCATTTTTATTCCTGGAACGGATATTGTACAATGCTCACATGCCCACACAATGTTCTCGTTCGGTCCGATATCATCAAACACAGCAGTCCTCACCTTCGAATATTCATACAAATCCAAGTATCACAGTCATCACACTGAATTGAAATATCTGCCTTATTCAGGTTCTGTGCAGTTACTATTGGGCTTGTCATGGACTCTTTTGCAGTTTTTGATTCATTTTTACATCACATGCAATGAAAAAAAAATGTGCGGCAACCATTTTTACCGGAACCGGAAGTTTCCCATCTGCTAGGATATAATAATAATAGTAAATAATTCTTATGGTACAATACTACATACATGTTCATGGGTGCTAGAATTGGAGATACATGTAATATCTTCTGCGTTACATGCGCTGGGGGTTAACTTGTGTATATTTCCTATATATACGGGAACCAAAAATACAAGCGTTATTTCTTGGGATCATCGTTGAGTGTCGGATACTTTTGATCTAAACTATAGCAAAAACTTGTACGGATCATATGTCATATAGCTAGGGATGTAAAATTTAGTGTGCGAGTATATCTTTAAACAGTATACAGTATGGTATATCTCGTATAATTTTAAGGTCACTGTGATCTTGATCTTGATTTTCGACCACAATTATCTATAAGTTCTAATAAGAGCTTATTTCCTAATCATATCAGCAAAGGACATTCACTTTGGTGTCTGAGAACTTCTTGAGTAGGCACAGTGTCGCGTACGATTTTCAGATTGTTTTGACCGCGACTTTTGATCACGATTAAAGGGGAATACCTTGTCAAGAGCATATTCTTGATTAGCTAGGAATACCAACGTTGGTGTGTGAGTACTGAGAACACCTTCGGATGGTGGATCTTACCATAGCACTGTCAGATCACTGTGATTTTGACCATGGATTTTAACTTCACTTATAAAAATGCTTGTTCGTAGCATATTTCGAATACCATCATCGAAGTTGGTGTGTTAGTATATTTTGGGATGGTTGGGCTTTGATCTTAATCACAGACAAAACTTGTCTGGAATATATTAACTACACTATATCAGTTACATATTTATAATTTGAGGTGCTAATACAGAGTGTCGGGTGCCATTTTCAAATAGTGTGTATTGGTATATAAATAGGTCTGCATACAACAAAAGGCATTTCACTGATTTCAGTGTCAATAAACACGTTGGTGGCATTTACTGTGACACAATTCTTGCTTTTACTGTCTTTGCCAATACTATTATAATTGATTTTACCTGCCAATCAAGCAGATTCATTTACTTATTCACGATGCACGGAATTAAATTGTCAAAAGGTTATGACGTCAGAGCTGCCATTTCTCCGGATTTTTCCTAAATCTTCGGATTTATGCCCAGTACATGGTAGCTTAAAGCAGGCTGAAAGTAAAGCAGAATGTGCCTTGTCTACTTTAAGCACCCACGTGTCAACAAAACTAGAAACAGGCGATGGGAAAAGGTACGATTTGTAAAATTGCACTTGAAAAAATGCAAATTTGGAAATCTTAAGATTTTTTATGTCAACTTATGCTAGACAAAATGTATGTTCAAGTTAAGTTGGTATCGCCAATAGTTATTGTTTTGTTGTTATTTTTTTCAATTTTGAAGTACGAATACATATGAGTCACAGGGTCAGTGCATAGGCATTCGGCCCGTAGGCTATGACACTACCCCCAGCTGCTACCCCCCCCCCCCCCTCCACCACCACCAAACGTGGATAAAATACCCTAAAATCAATCCATACATTCAATTATCATCATAAAAGAACATTTCCTGAAGTTTCATGAAATTTAAAACAAAAAACAAAAAAACATTCTAATTTATAAGTAAAATAGTAAAGGCTGCCATGAAAAAGCGCCTTGCAGAAGCAACCCTCAAGTTCCCAACCCTGTCATTTTGTCAAATCTTGGACGATCGGGAAAAATGGTGGCTCATTGTTTACAGGAAACCGTTTTCTTTGACGATAATTGGTAAAAAATTCAAAGCAATAGGCGAACACGCGCAGCATGGGGACTCGAAAAGTAGGGAGACCCCTTATACGGAATCATTCGTCCACGCGAAATTTTTCCAAACAAACGACTGGTTGCCCAGTCAAACTATTATCATTCTAGCGAAACCGAGAACCAGCTTCAAAGCAGGAAATGACGCAAAAGTCAAACGCCTCAATTGGTCGTATTCGAATCAGGACAACTATCGCGTTAGTTGGAATAGTTGTCAACAAGTTCTATTCGAATCACCACTTGATGTTTTCCGTTGACAAAATGTTGCCAAACTCTCAAATCGTTGACCACAATTTCTATTCGAGTCTGGTCAAAATCGTTGTCATCAGTAAATCTTCGAGCATTTGCTCCGCCCAGTTTTCGTTGACAACAAACTCGATGATTCGAATACGACCAATGATCATATCCGTTTGTCAACCGAAACTTGAAAACGAAAGTTATCTAGAAATTTATTTCGCTCATTTACCGATAATTCAAAAGGTATTTATTATATATTTCATTTTCTATTAATTACCCGTACCATGGTGTAATGCATGGTCGCAAATGCACTTGTTAATCGCTGAATGACGAACAAGTCCAAAAATTAAGGTGGACGAATTAGCGGGTACGTTTGCTAATCTTATTCTAAAATCAATTTCTAAAACACTAAAATGACTATAAAGCAGCTTATTAAACAATTAATTGAATTAATTTAACCTGCTCTTAACCTTATTCGTTTTAAACCTAACAATTATCTCACTATGTTATTCTACTTTTCTTTTTTCCTTTCACTTATTTCTACTAACAGACACAGACACAGACGCGCAGCTGCTCAAAATTACCCGTGAGGGTGTGCAGCAGTATAAAGAGATAGAGATAGATAGATAGAATAGCTTCTATTACACATTGCTCAAAAACAACTGTCACATGCACCGCAAAAATGACAGACATTCGCCTATAGGTTTTTCGAAAAATGAAAAACAAAAAAAGTTTAGGCTCGGAGGGGAAAACTAGGGTCGGTTTACCGGAAACAGATATATTTTTTGTTTGGCCTTAGTACAGCAATTCACTTTTGGCATTTTGGAATTTGGGAATAGCATTTTTGCAATTCGCATTTACCGTTTTTGCAATTCGCAAATGGCATTTCGTAAAACGCATTTCGCAATCAGCATTTAGCATTCGGCATTTTACAAATAACATTTAGCATTTAGCACCCCTAAAAGAGTTTTGTATTTAATTAGCATTTCGCAATTCGCATTTAGCATTTAGCATGGCGCACCGGCCTTCCATACCTATCGAACTTTTTATTTCTTCACTTGTGCTCGTGTCTTGCTTGGGCTGTGAGCTAATTTTCTTTGAACAGAACTGTTAAATGTAAATAATAAGCCATCATTTGTCAAAATCGGCCCAATAAAATGACAAGGTTGGGAAGTTGATGGCTCTGAATTCACATCCACCTTTTCGTTGTATACATACATGATACGAAACAAATATTTTTTTTTTAAAACTTCTTGAAACATTTGTTAAGGATGTTTGTTGAACATAATTATGGATGTATTTTGACTCATTTTGAAAGATTTATGGGGGTAGTAGCTGGGGGTGGGGGGGGGGGGGGGGGGTCATAGCTTACGCGCCGAAAACCTGTGGGTCAGTGGACAGTGGGATTTGGATATGGCGGGATCTTTATTGGTAGATTATGGGCTTGTGTCACACACAACAAAGGCTAACCTAACAGGTAATTCGCTATTTTTTCTTGACAGGTAACGACCACTTTGTTATGACCACCCGATCTGGACTGTCTATTAAGAAAATTCCGGTCAATGTGAAGTTTGGTCAGAGTGGACAACCAGTGATACAAACCATGAAAGAGGACCGTTCGCTTGTCATCAAGAACAAACCCAACCCACCGAGACACAAGTCATTGAGCTATATGTCATTTGTGACGAGATTTTACCTGTGTCTTAGAGTTCCTGAGCTGGACCTAGCTGGAGTCAACTGCAGCGATGTGATGCAGTATTGTCCGAGTATTCCCTCGAATTTCGGTAGTGACGATAGCTCTGATGAGGAAGATGACTATGACGACGATGACATAGATGAAGACAATAATGATACGCTTGATGACTTTATACTCAGGATAGCAGAGGATCTGAATAATAACAAATTGGTAGAATGCAGAACTGACAGAGAAGAGAACTCAACCTCAGATATCGTGAGCAATCCTATCCCAGAGCTTCCTAGATCGTTGGGCGTTAACGATGGTTCTCCCAAAGCGGTGACTTCAATTAGTAAAGCAGGATCTGAATCAGATTTTGACTCTGAGAGCCAAAGTACAAACAATAGCTACGAGTTCACTTTTGACTCGGAATTTGACAGTGAAGACTCATCGTCTGGTTGTAGTGATTCCTACATTGATCTTCAGTTCAGAGGCTGTACTGCAAGCGAAAATGGGCAAGACAATGCCCAAACAGCTGGTACCAGTGGCTTTCCTTTTAAGATACAGCTCTCCAATGGAGAGGAGAAGGGGCTAATAAAGTGTCCAGAGTGTGACAGATTATTCACAGCAATGGCTGCCTACGCCACACATTTGAGATCGCATTTCAAGCGCAAGAATTGTTGCCATCTTTGCGGCAAGGAGTTCAGTCGATCCTGGCTCCTTAAGGGCCACTTGCGTACCCACACCGGCGAGAAACCTTTTCTATGTCCCCACAGAAGCTGCAGTAAGGCGTTCGCCGACAAGTCCAATCTGAGGTCCCACTTGTTGATACATACGGTTACGAAGAAGAACTATTCATGTCAAAAGTGTGGAAGAGCTTTCGCTCAAAAGCGGTACCTTCACAAGCATATGTTGGAGGTATGCAGGTTAATATAGCACCTTTTGACAGCTGAACTCGGCAAAAATCCACTATGACGACAACCAAATGAGGTTTACCTATCGGTGTTTAACTCATTCACCCCTGAAATTTTAATGAACATTTCCAATTTCCATTTAAGCAGAGCACCAGATAAGGGTAGTTTTTCAAAAACTAAAATCTTTATTTCTGAATTTAACCCTATGGTGTCACTACTCATTAGAATCGTCTCAAAGAGATTTGGTCCTGAAATGAGTGAGAAAATGTTTGATTTGATGAAATAACTCCCTCTTTAATATCTGGAGCCCTGATTAAGTCAATTCCATTTTAAACTATTTATGATTAATTCTTGCAATATGTTTCAAAATGACAAACAGTGTAGATCTTGATCAGAGGGCTCCTACAGTAGCCATCTGATCAGGATATACACTGTTTGCATTAGGACAAACATACTTTTCACATGTATACTTTATATTAATGACGAGTATACTCATCGCTAGGGTTGAATGTGTTAAGGCAGGTGCCTGTTTCAAGCAAGATGAACGTAAAGCAGAAAGCTCCTTTAGGAGCTTTCTGTTTTACTCTCATCTTGATTTAAGCTCGCATCTGTCTTTAAAAACCCTACCATAATTACTTTTTAGCTCTCTGTCTGCTTATCGCTATTCTTCACTAAAATGCAAAACAGCTTATATCCAGATCAGGCGCTGCTAGATACGGCGTCTAATCAGGATCCAAACTGTCCGGACCTCCTGTCTAGATGCTAATATTACCCTAGAATTAATTTCTTAACACAAAGACAGACAACTTTGAAATAGACGCTATCGTAGTAGACGAATCATTACGTTTATGTACATTTGTCGTAACTCATTCACCCCTGAAAATTCTAATGGACATTTCCAAATTCAAAATAAGTCTAGTCCATTATTGACTTTTTAGGGTTGATTTTAACAATATATTTCAAAATGACAAACAGTGTATGCCTTGATCAGAGGGCTCCTTAAGGAGCCCTCTGATCAGGGTCTACACTGTTTTCATAGGACATTTGTAATCCTCACAGGTACAGTTTGTAAATGACGAGTATACTCGTCGCTAGGGTTGAATGTGGTAATACAGGGGTGTTACTGTAGGCCAAATCCTGGTACCACAGACAGCAATGTACAACAGATGTCGCAGCGCAGAGCCTGCACATGTATCTCCACAACTCTTTTTATTGGCAGCATATGTCGTAGTAGCAGAACAAGTTCGCTCAAGATGATGAGAGTTACTCTTGGACATGTACATTTGGCTGCCATTTCTCCGGATTTTTCCGAAATCTTCAGATTTTTATCCTAGCATGTGGTAGCTTAAAACAGGCTGAAAGTTAAGCATTAAGGCGCATTCTGCTTTACTTTCAACCTATTTTAAGTAATCGCGTTTGAAAAATAGGAAATTTGGAAATCTTAGGATTTTTAATTATCAACTTATGGCAGCCCTGTTAACGTACAGTCAATCCGCGATACCACGACATCACTAACCCCTTCATTATCAATATTATCGTGACGTCATCTATTTTTTAACGCTTTCCATTTCCTTTCATTTTTTCAAATTAATTGACGTAAGTAATATCCTAATTGGCGTTGAACAGTCTGGATCCTGATTAGACAATGCGTTGGTTCTGATCAGGACCCAAATTGTTTTCAAAAAACATTTTCTCGCATAACTACCCCTGTTTTCTACAGCGAACAACGATGACGAATATTCTTATCTCCAACATGTGCAAGGTCACTTTGATGACTTCACTATAACGTCACTATTTATAACGGCGTTTTGACGTCAACGTTTTTAAAAAAAAAATGCATATTGCTTTTAAAGCGACTCGCAACCAGATGGTGCATTAAAAATAGTAATTTGTAAATATGTGTCAAACGCTTATATAAATGATAAAGAATTAGTTTAGGATAAGAAATTCTGTTTAAAAAAATGTATTTCAATAAAAAAAATTATTGGTCTCTGGTGGGATTCGAACCCGTGGCCCGGCATTGGCGGACAGAAGGCAAAATAGGGGAAACCGCTTAGACCAATGGACCACGGAACTATCCGTTTATCTCGGATCGATTTAACGTATTTCAATGTGTAGCGGTCGAAAGTGCATACAACGTCGTAATTCGGCTCGTGTTTATGTCTGAGCCCGTGTAGAGAAGCAACAACAACAACTATACCGTCTACTAGTCGGTATAGAAAAACGATGGAAAATATCTAAAAATCTAAGATTCGGTGACGATTCTTGAGACTTTGTTTGGACTGATCATATTTTTTTAATGTCAGAAGCCAAATAATGCCACAAATTTGCTTTTATTTGAGTATTTTATTTTATTTTGACAAGTACACCATCCGGTTGCGAGTCCCTTTAAAGTAGCTTAAATCATTGGTAATGTGAGAAAAACAATCTGTCACTTGTCGATGTTTAAGACAAGTTGATCTCAAACTCGTCTAGAATAGAACAGTTATTAAGCTCGCCAATGCTCGCTTAATAACATTTCAATTTTAGACTCGTTTGAGATCAGCTTGTCTTAAACATCGACTCATGACAGATCCTATATGTACTCGGGGAAAGGTAATTAATGGGTTAACTCTGACCCATGGAATCTGAAATGAACTATTCCAGCTTTTATATAAGTCTAGTCGTTTTTTTTTGCATTTCATAATTGGTTTGGTTGGTACAAAATACTGACAAACAGTACAGACCATGACCAGAGAGAATCACAACCTATATATAGTGGTCTTCTGATCAGGGCCTACACTGTTTGCAAACATATGCGTACATTTTAATGTTGTACCTGTATAGTGATTGCAAATGGTGCGGGGATACATCATCGGGGTCCAAGGTTGTAAGGCGTCGGAGTTAAGTCCGGTATCGTTCTCAAGCATTTGATTGGTCAGATTTGAGCCTAGGCTCAAATCTGACCAATCAAATGATTGGGAACTACTGCAGACTCAACTCAAAATCTTTATAACCTTGGACAAAGGACTAAATGAGCTAAGACCTACATATAACTGTAAATTACTGGTATGATTGACTTAACCCATTATTTCATAAATGTATACACCTTTTTACGTTTAATTATTCAACCACTGAAGAAAATAGTTCTACTTTATACAGTCATGAATGTGCACGCTAAGAAATGGTTTCTATATCTTATTCTAACACACCTCGCCCACGCCCCTAAGCGAAGAAGGACCGTTTCAGTGTACGAATTTTTAATTAGAACACTCACGCGCTAAACGTTCTAACGTGACGTCATTTGGCTTCGAAAATGCGTACGCCAAGAAATGTAGCGCCGTTGCTTCGGTGCAAATTAAGGTTGAATTATGTGTTAGAATCGAAATAATAAATTAATACCAGTGTTTTATCTAACAATCGAACACGGGTAGTCGTTGAGATGCTTGTAATTAAACTACTCGGCCTAAAGGCCCCGTGATTAAATTACTACGCATATCAACTCCTACCAGTGTTTGATTGCACGATAAAACACTGGTGTGAATTTATTATTTCTTAAGCAGGTTGAAGGTTAGGCAGAATGCAACTTAAAGCGCATTCTGCCTTACTTTCAACCTGCTTTAAGTTGTACCCAGAAATGACTTGAGAAATATCGATACGAGTATCAAACAATTCCGATCCTAATCAGACGCCGCGTTACGCGGTCTCTGATCTGGATCCAAACTGTTTGCAAAGTCGACATCATACGACTTCGGCGATAAAAGGGATAATCTGATATTGTAAACAGTTTGCACCCTGTTGAGATGCGGGGTTATCCGGCGTCTGATCTGTGTGCCCCAATCGTATTTTCCTTCATACAAAGCGGGAGGTCAGGAGAGCAAACATCTTTCTCTGTATTTTGATATGCATTTCAAGCACTCATTCAAAAGTGTAAATAAGTTTTGAAAATGCATGTGCATGTATGTAAAACAAGTACAATAGAAGGTAAAATCAAAGGAAAGTAAACAGACAAAAGTGAAACATTAATAGACGGTAATGCAAATGCAGTTGGTACATGTAATATAAAAGGTGGAGGCAGGAACGTATATATACGTTCCTGGTGGAGGGGAGGAGGAGGTTAATTAACACATGTCAGAACCGTACGGACATAGATGGTTAGTCAGGGAAATTTGATTTTAGTCAGGGAAAAGTCAGACTGACTCCAAACATGGAGATAACGTTTTAGCATAAACGCGTTTAACGGAAATAAATGACTTATACACTGTATAGCTGCGAATTTTTCCTGTTATGTGCACTGTGATTGCAAGCGTCATAAATTGGAAATTGATTTTTCTAATCAAGAAGTTTTGAGAAAAATAAGATTGTTGAACTTTTATGTACATGTATCAAATTCATTTCCGGTAATATTCGTTTTACATGGTAAGGATTTGTTATGGGTCAAATTTGTTGCACTATTTAAGATAAATATATGAGCTAATTTTGTTATTGTAGTCAATTTAGCGCGTTTGAACGCATATCTCCTGTATACAATTCTTTGCACTCTAGATAGCGGTCAAATGGTGATTAACTTTGCAAACAGTTTGGATACAGATGAGACGCCAAGTTGGACGTCTTATCCGGATTCAAGCTATTCTCTGACATTGTTTTGAAAAGAAAGTTTGAAAATTCTAATTTGGAACAGTAAAAAAAATATTTCAGACGAAAAATAAAATAGTTAGAGCTGAAGGCAAGGGACAGCTTAAAGCAAGGTGAACGTAAAACAGAAAGCTCCTTTAGGAGCTTTCTGTTTTACATTCACATTGCTTTAAGCTGTAACCTGTATTTAGTGCTGTCAAGTAACCTTCTTTTCAGTGACCGTAATAGAGAGGGGGCCTCCGTGGCCTAGTGGTATAGTCACTGTGACTTACATCACTAAGCTCCTCACCGCTGTGAGTTCGAATCCCAGTAGGGTCGTTCGGATTTTTCATGTGGGGAAGCCTTCCAGCTGGCTTGCGGAAGGTCGGTGGTTCTACCCAGTTGCCTGAAACAGTGCATAAAGGACTTCTGGGGTCTTCCTCCACCTATAATTAGCTGGACGTCGCGATATGACTGAAATACTGTTGAAAGCGACGTCAAATCAAATCAAATCAAATCAAACGTAATAGAGAGATTTTACTGTACTTAGAAACTGTGATTTCAGTGTTACTGTGTTTGTGAATAATACGGTGGAGGAGACGTAATTCTTTCCAACTTTAAACGCTTTTATACTAAAACCCTACTGCCCATTGCACACTTTGGAAGCAGATTAGACTCGGGATAACTCGGCGTGTCGTTAGCCCCCAAACTGCTTTCCAATTTGAATAGATGGATAATTTACATCTTCGAAAATACGTACTTTTTCTACATTTTGTTATTTATTTAAAATACTGCTTTGACGTTAGGATTAATTTATTCATTTCCCCATAAACAAGCATTTTCACACCTTCAATTTGTTCTTCCACTGAAGAAAATAGTTCCACTTCATACAGTCATGAATATGTGCTGTAACTTGTAAGAAACATTCTATATACATACCCTAGTAGATGGCGCATGTCTTCAAAACTAGACATATTCTTGGGTAATGAGTCAAATCGGTAAAACATAACGTCTTCTCCACAGTAGGTATACAGTGAAACCCCTCTAAACCGGACATGTTTGGGGACAACATAAATGTCCGGTTTAGTGGGGTTTCCGGTTTAGAGGGGTTTTAACCCATTAGCCCATAGTGTGTTTCTAGTACATGTATGGAAGATAGCTGACCACTTAAAGCAGGTTAAAAGTAAAGCAGAATGCGCCTTAAGGCGCATTCTGCTTTACTTTCAACCTGCTTTAAGCTATCATCTGCAAGAATGTATAAAATGGAACTTTTTTCTTCAGTGTAAGAATAAACCAAAGACGGGAAAATGCATATTTATGGTGTAATGATTTAATAAAGAAGAGTTGGAAACGGGACCAAAGTTTTTGTCCGGTTTAGAGAGAATTCCGGTATTTAGAGGTTCCGGTTTAGAGGGGTTATACTGTACATGTGACTGTCTGATATTTATTACTGTTGTCTGTATACATACAGATAGTGAAATACCCCACCCACTCTTTTACTGCCAATGGCGCCAAAACGCGACTTTACATACAGTTTGAGTCCTGATCAGACACCGAATCTTACGTAATTATTTTGCTGTACTTTCGTTTTGCTTTATTCTTCTCTCGCTCCTTTCAGCTGGAAAGGCGACTAGTGTCGACATTGCAAACAGTTTGGATCCTGATCAAGCGCCCAGTGAGTACCGATATTGACCAGTATTGGCACTAACTTATTAGGAGTTTATCGTATATGAAATAATCAATTGTTTAATTTACCAGGGTCAAAGGTTATAAAGCGTTTGAGTTGAGCCAATGATCGTTCTTAAGCTTTTGATTGGCCAGATTTAGCTAAAATCTGACCAATTAAATGCTTGCGAACGATCTCAGACTCAACTTAATTCCTTTATAACCTTGGGGCCTGATGCATAGACATATATATATCCATTGATTCAGTAATTATAATCTTGTGAGCATGTATCCTTTGTTTCTTTATTTTTTGTAACCCTAGTTACCCCATAAGTATATTGTCTGACAGATTAGTGTCCACGCCAAATTTTGCTTTTGTTTCAGAGAGCAGCCTAAGGCACATTCTGCTTTACTTCCAGCCTGCTTTAAGCTATCACCTGTTAGAATATATAGAAAACATGTCTTATGGTTCATATTTATGACTCTATAAAGTAGAGGAGTAAATTCAAGCCGTATAGTTTATGGAGTACAGTGGAGAATCTGTTATTCTTTCCCGTTTAAACGCAAACGCAAAACGCTAAAACGTAGAAAAGTGCAACTTTTCGACAATTCTGATAATTCAATTTTATCTTGGTGGCAAACAGTTTGAAGCCAGATCAGACGCCGGGTTACCCGGCGTCTGATCTGGCTCCAAACTGTTTGCAGTGAAAATAATAGTTTTAGCGTTTATTGGGAAAGAATAATAGATTCTCCACTGTATATATTTATGTCCTTGTATAGAGAGGGAGACATATTGATGTTGCGGTTTCTGTCTGTCTGTCTTTTCGTATATTTGTTGCTGTTTATCCCTTGTCATGCCGAATAGTCATTTGCTGCAAACACGTCATCTGCACAACAAGAGGCCCATGGGCCATATATCGCTCACATGAGAATAGCTGACAAAATAGAGAGAATGATTTATGTCTTGAGGCGGGGTCATTTTTGACCCAAGGAGTATAATTTGAACAATCTTCATAGGGGACCTGTTGAAAATGATATGTGCCAAATATCTAATTTCTGTGTACTAGGGTTCCAGACAAGAATATATTTTTTAAGTTTTCATAGAAATAAAATTAGTTCCTGTGACCTAGATTTGCAATAGACAGGAACCATTTATACAATACTGGGAAACGACATCTAGAATAGTCACCGTCATGACAAATATCAAAGTTCTATCCATATAAGTTTCAGAGAAGATGTTTGAAAATTTGACTATTTACTCTATGTAAAACTGTGACCCCTGGGGCTGGGCCAACTTCAAGCCTAGGGACATAATTTGAACAAACTTGATACAGGGCCTATAGATGATGCTACAGTGGAGAATCTGTTATTTTTTCCGTTTAAACGCAAACGCAAAACACTAAAACGTAGAAAAGTACAATTTTTTGACAATTTTGATAATTCATCTTTATCTTGGTGGCAAACAGTTTGGAGTCTGATCAGACGCCGGGTTACCCGGCGTCTGATCTGGCTCCAAACTGTTTGCAGTGAAAATAATAGTTTTAGGGTAAACGCGTTTATTGGGAAAGAATAACGTTTTCTCCACTGTATTTGTCAAATATCTAAGCTTTGGGTACTAGGGTTTCATGTGAGAAGAGATTTTGAAAAATTCACTATATAACTCTATGTAAAACTTTGATCCCCGAGGCGCGGCTATATTTGACACCAGGGGCATTATTTGAAAAAACTTGATAAAGGACCTAAATATGATGTTATTTGCCACATTTCTAAGCGCTGGCCCTTGTGGTTTCTGACAAGAAGATTTTTAAAGTCTACATTGAAAAATCATTATTTTTAGCTCCTGTGACCTTGATATGCAGCGGACCGGAACCATTTCATCATTGTTGGTAAAGAGCATCTAGAAGTGTCACAATGCCAAATATCAAAGCTCTAGCCATATAAGTTTCAGAGAGGAAGATGTTTGAAAATTTCACTATATAACAATGTAAAACTGTGACCCCCAGGATGGGCCCAATTTAGACCACAGGGGCATACTTTGTACAAATTTGATAGAAGACTTGTAGGTGATGTTATGTGCCAAATATCTAAGCTATGGCCCTTGTAGTGTTTGACAAGAAGACTTTTTAAAGATTTCCTTAATTTTTCACTTTGGTTGCCATGGCAACCAGAGTTCTGCATTGTTTTTAATTCTTTGAACAAGTTTGAAAGAGCTTGACCCATGGAACATTCCTGTAATGTTTGGTTGCAATCTGTCCAGAGGTATAGTAAAAGATATTATTTAAAGAAATTATTAACGACGACGGACGCATCCCAATAGCTCACCCTGAGCCTTTGGCTCAGGTGAGCTAAAACACATAATCAATTTTATTCTTTCAAAACTTAAGAAAAGTTAAATATGCAAACAAGTGTGGATCCTGATCAGACGCCGCGTAACATTGCGTCTGATCTGGATCGATAATGTATGCAAACTGTTCGCAAATTCTAACCAAGTCGCGTTTAGCATAATAAGTGTTAAAGCAGGTTGCCAATAAGAAGGAAACCTTCTAATTGGAGACTTTTACTTTACTTTCAGCATGCTTTAACCCTTCCGCTCTCAATGACGCTGAAAAGCGCGTTTGCAAACAGGTTGGATCCTGACCATACGCCACGAACCTGGTGCCCGTTTCATAAAACATCTTACGACAAATGTTGTCGTAAGTCAAATTATAAAACTCTCAATTATTATTTATTTATCCATCTAATCCTGTCTTGTGATATCTTTTTGGAATCGTCTTGAAAAGACGATTCCAAAAAGATGTCACAAGACAGGATTCGATAGAGAAATCAGAGATTAAACGTATTTTAAAGTTTTGACTTACGACAACATTTGTCGTAAGAAGCTTTATGAAACGGGCCCCTGACCTGGATCTACATGTATACCGTATAAACAGGATGACATTAAGAAGGAAACCTTCTATTTGGAGACTTTGACTTTACTTACAGCATGTTTAATAACCCTTTCACTCTCAATGGTGCTTAAATGCGCGTTTGCAAACAGTTTGGATCCTGATCAGACGCCGAGCCACGCAGCGTCTTATCAGGATCCAAACTGTTTGACGCGGCGTCTGATCAGGTTCCAAACTGTTTGGCACTCGTATAGAAATTTTGTCAGTTATACTGCGTTAATTAACTTTGAAAAGATATTGCAGACAACAAAATTGAAGCAGACGACAATGAAACGGTGATGGAGTAAAATCTCACGTAAAATTTGGCAGTGAAAAGGTTAAGCAGTGAAATGAATATATGAAAATAATCTTGATTATTTAAAAAGAGGCGTTAAGAAAAAAATTCGTAACTCTGTGTGGTTCGAACCTGCTACCCACGACATGCTAGTCCGACTCGTTCTCTATTGAGCCACGGCGACTTCGGTGGTTTTCAGTTCGTTAGTTAGTTATAATTGTGGAACGAATTATGTAATTACGCTAGTTTTGGTACAAAAAAGTGATTATTTATTACTCAAAAAAGCTTCCGCTAAACGTATCTATAGGTCTATACACGATTTTTATTCAATGAATTTATTCTTTGCAGCATGCTTTTAGCACTAACTTGTATTAAAAAGAAACAAATTTATGAAAATAAAATATATAGAGAAAAAAAATCGCACACTGTGTGTTTTGAACCTGATACCCTCTGCATGTTAGTCCGACTCGTTCCCTACTGAGCTACATCTACTTCGTTGAACTTTGGCTCATTAGTTTGTTATAATTGTGGAACATTATTCTGTAATTACGCACGTTTTAGTACAATAAGTGATCATTTATTACTCAGCTTTAGATTCGGTAATACTTGAATGTCCGTTGTTTGTTGTGCGTCGTCCGTCCTCAACAATTTTAGTGTTTACACTCTGGAGATCACAAATGTTATCCAATCATTTCAAACTTGCTCAGATTGCATGTTACCATAAGGTCTCGGGTGAGTTTTATTATGGTTGAAATCGCACCAATAAAAGCTTATTCCCCTCCTTGTGGCTTATTGATTTTCTTGTCGCTTTTAATTTTTATTTTGGCTTATTTTAGCTACCTGTGGCTAATTGATTTATTTTCTTGTCGCCTTTTATTCTTCATGTGGTTTATTTCCCTTCTTGTAGCTAATTGATTTTCTTTTATTCACCTTGTGGCTAATTTCCCTACTTGTAGCTTTTTGTATTTCTTTTGGCTTTTTATTTTTCTTGTGGCTCATTTCCCTTCTTGTGGCTTTTTGTTTTCCTTGTGGCTTTTTATTTTTCTTGTGGCTCATTTTCCTTCTTGTGGCTTTTTATTCTTCTTGTGGCTAATTTCCCTTCTTGCGGCTTTTTGTTTTTCTTGTCGTTCATTTCCCTTCTTGTGGCTTTTTGTTTTCCTTGTGGCTTTTTATTTTTTCTTGTGGCTCATTTCCCTTCTTGTGGCTTTTTGTTTTTCTTGTGACTTTTTATTCTTCTTGTGGCTAATTTCCCTTCTTGTGGCTTTTTGATTTTCTTGTCGCTCTTTATTCTTCTTGTGGCTAATTTCCCTTCTTGTTGCTTTTTTATTTTCTTGTGGCTTTTTATTTATTTTTGTAGCTTTTAACCCTTCTTGTGACTTTTTGTTTTTCTTGTGGCTTTTATTCTTCTTGTGGCTTTCTGTTGTACTTGTTGCTTTTTATTTATTATTGTGGCTTATTTCCCTTCTTGTGGCTTAGTGTGTCTACTCGTGGCCTTTGTTTCTTCGAAACACATTTATATCAAACTGACGAGCCATAGTTCAACAAAGTCTCCGTGGTTCAGCAGTGAACGAGTCGGACTAGGACGTCGTGGGTAGCAGGTTCAAACCACACAGGATGCGATTTTTTTTCTGAACGATTTTTTTTTATAGATTCGTTTCTTTTTTAATATAAGTAATAGCTGAAAGCATGCTGAATAGAAAATGTAAAATTCTTCAATTAGAAGGGTTCCTTCTTATTATCGGCCTGCGCCAACGTGACTAATATTATGCAAAGCGCGACTTGGTTAATATTTGCTAACTGTTTGTAAACAGTTTAGATCCAGATAGGAACCCACGTTACGCGGCGTATGATCAGAATCCAATCTTTTTGCCAGTCATATTTTACTTTTCTTAACCCTTTGCCTGCTGGTCGCGACTTTATTGATTTTCACAAACAATGTTTGACACTCGTCTTTGGGTTTTTTACTTAAAAAATGTATATATCTAAATTCAATAAACTTTGCAGACGACAATTTCAAAGCAGACGACATCACCGCAGGATAAGGGTTAAGTTTTGAAAGTATAAAATGATTATGTGTTTTTCCGCAGATACTGTATTTGCAGCAGACGGCAATTCAGCATGATAATGGTAAAACAGCAAACCTGCATGACATTTTTATAAAACTCTTCAAATATCAAGAAAGAGCAGAAGCATTTCTAGAACGATCAGCCACTGTTTAGAAATACATTTGGTAAATGATGATTTACCAATGAGAAAAAAACACACCAACGACACCGCAAATAACAAGTCATTTCTACAAACGATAAATCTCGTGTTAGGTTGCGAGAAGAGTCGAGAAAGCCATTTACAACGGCCGTTTTTTACTCTTAGATTTTTGCTGCCTAGACTTTAGTATTTTCTTAGACGAAAAGTTATAAATCATTTTTCTAAGCGGAGTTAGAAATTGTAAACCAAAATATACTTAGAATGTTTCAGAATACGGGCATTATTCGTCGGTTATTGCTGTAGTTCAGTTTGTTTTCACATGGTTACAGTGGAGAATCTGTTATTCTTTCCCGTTTAAACGCAAACGTACGCAAACGCAAAACACTAAAACGTAGAAAAGTACAACTTTTGGACAATTCTGATAATTCATGTTTATCTTGGTGGCAAACAGTTTGGAGCCTGATCAGACGCCGGGTTACCCGGCGTCTGATCTGGCTCCAAACTGATTGCACTGCAAATAAAAGTTTTGGCGTAAACGCGTTTATTGGGAAAGAATAACAGATTATCCACTGTACAAACTCAGTCAAAACAGTTATTTTGGACTTTTAGCCCCACAGTAGGATAGTTTTGACCCCATACGAACGCTAGGTGTTTACCACCAAATAACACTCCATGGTGTAACGAGGGGCATTTGAAAACTACTGATAATTGAGCGATAATTTTTCATTGAATGGTTTGATTTTATAAAAGTGAAAATTTTCTGAAAGATCAACCTTTCAGCGAGACATTCAAAGTAAATTTGTTCTAACAAGTTTGAGAATTTCTGTTGTATTTGTATTCAAGCAAGACATGGTTTTAGGTATTGACCGAAATCCCTCTTCATTGCGCGAGGTAATTACGTTGTGTTGGAAGCATGTATCTTTTCAAGTATCGCTCAGGCTGATTGAAATAAAATTGATATTATTTGAAATATGGTTAGCAGTAATAACCCATCCTTGTTCACGACATAAATCAGAGATTACTTTAAAATGTGTTGTCTTTATCTTGTTCTTATCAACAGCACGATTTTTTTTATTCACTGGGGTGGATTTCTGTGGTGTGTTCAATTATCCCTCTAAATGTTTGGAATGTATCCGCGCAGTAAGTACACTTGTAATCCATGGTAGACCTAAAAATAGACGAAGAATGGTCATTTAGTTAACAAGAAGCAGTACAGTAAATATCACTAGCCTCTACAAGAAACCGTACATACGTATTGCAAGACGCAGTACAGTAATGCTGCCATAAATTGACCAAATTTGCAATCTGTAGATCATTTTAGCCAACACTGTGAGATATTCCTAATACATGTAGTTATTTGCCATCAATCCAGTGAAAAACAATTACATTTTAACTGTATATAATGCACATATTCAGCCAATTTGTGCAAACTTGGCACACGTTGGTAGTGATCGGCGAGACTAAACGCTCATAATTCACGGACCAATTGACGTTTGTAACAGAAAAGGCTTGTTTGCGATAGACATCAATTAGTTCTGATTCGGTACGATTAAATGTTTGATACTTATGCAGAAATAAACTATCTAAAACTATGTGTTGCAATAATTGTGTAGTAGACGTATTTCTTACCTGGTCTGACATTGTTTACATCAATTCACCATGGATTCCGAATCACTTTGGGCCAATATCCGGTGTACGATGTATACAAGTGATTATAACGTATAGAGAGCTATATAAAGCTGAGAGTCAGAACGAATTATTCACGCGTGTGTGACATATTCGTATGAAAGAGTGACGAATTCGTACGAATTCGAAGTGTGAAGAATACGGCTCAACAGAGCGCTCCTAATAGAGCCTTTTGATCGGGTTCTATACTGTTTGTAATTTTGCAATATATTGTAGAGAATAATCCGAAATAGTCATAAATGGACTAGAATTAATTGGAAACTGGATCTTCCGTTAAAAGTTTCAGGGTGAATGTGTTAATCTGGTCGGCGTTATCGTGGGGTGTTTATTTATGTCATTAATGGATCACGTTGTATTATGGTGATACTTCTCGGTATTATGCCCTGCGTTATGAGCTAGTTGCAACTAGTTAAGTGAGCTAATTGCAAATGCTAGTAGTCAGTACCATGAGTTCATTAGTGAGCTATTGTTTACACTATCAGCACGTGCGCATGCAACATCAGATGGCTACTCTCGTCTGCCATACTAATGGTTGTGTGATCATGGCGGACGTGTTTGAAAATTGCACCGAAAGAAAATAGACTAAAGGTATCGTATTCAATGACAATAGATGTTATAGATGAAGAGTGATATGAATACGAATATATATAACATATGATAAACGTATACAATGATAAAAAAGAAGCAGAATAAGAAAAGGACAGAAAATAAACGAAATCTACACCCAGGAACAAAGAGTGCTACCCCACCCAACCAAGCTGACCACCGGTCAAACAAAGAAACACAAGATACACAAAGACTAGATAAAGGGCATACAAATTTAATGGAGAACAATAATAACAATCATACGAACAGTGGGACTAGTGACAAGAACATTAGTACGACAAATGTAGCACATCAGTTGTCGCAGGCTAGAGAGACTCTGTATGATCCAGCATATGAAGCCCCACAGCAACCTCCGCAACAACATAATTTAGGTTGTCCTCAGTATCCACAAAGCACCCAAAGCATGCAGAGCACTACAAACAACAGAATGAATAGCCAGAACAGTAACAGTAATGACTATTATATGTGCATGGTACCCCCACCCTTTCAAACTTTTCCCCAGCCCCATAGTCAACCTCAAATGCAGGGAGTAACAGGGGGCCTCAGTGATATTACTCAATGGTTATCAACGATGATCCAAGACATCAATAACAAACTTGATACAAAATTAAACAGCATAGAAACAAAACTAGTGCAACAAGGTGAGGACAGGAAATGTTTTGAACAAGCTTTGAAAACTCAAAATGAAAGATTAACCAAAGTAGAAAAACACGTGTCTGAAATAAAAGGTCTGAACCAAAATATAAAACAATCAGTTTCGAGCAACACACTGAAAGTTTGTGACATGAATACAGAACTTATTGAAATACAGAGTAAGATGAATGACATGGAGCAAAGCTGCCAGACAAATGGGGAATTATTTGACAACCAGATGATTACAAACACAGAAGCACAGGAAGTTCTAACAGACCACAAAAAACAAATCCTCAAATTAACAGAAGAAAATGAAAATCTAAAATCAAACCAAGAAATCCAAAAAGAGACCATCCTTGAAATGCAGTGTAAACTAATGGAAAATAACCTGATCTTCTTTGGGATAGAAGAATCTGAACTTGGCTTAGATGCAATAGAATACACAGAAGGTGTAATAAAACAGTTCTTGAAAGTGAAACTGGACATTCAAAGATCCATAACAATAGACAAGGCATACAGAATAGGAAAGAAGTCAAGATACCAACTCCAACCAAGACCTATAGTGATCAGACTAGTCTCCTTAAAGGACAAAGATTATATACAACACATGTCATCAGACAAATTAAAAGAAACACCATATTCAGTAAGGGAACAGTTTCCCAAAGAAATACAAGAAAGAAGAAAACCTCTTTATGCAGAGCTAAAAAAGGCAAAGGGAGATGGAAAGAAGGTAAAATTAGTCAGAGACACACTCTTCATAAACAATGAAAGATTTACACCTCAAGAAAGAGCAAACAAAAATGTCAATCCTCCAGCTCACCAATATACTGCTAGAAACAATCCATACAGGCCCAGGAATTATCAAGATAGAAAGGTAGATAACCAGTATCAAAGAAACCACCAGTCAAACTATAGAATGATCTATAACAGTACAAGAAAAGACACACACATGTACAATGAAATGCTTCAACCACAAACCCCAACATCCAACAAATACAATTTTCTCAATAGTGAAACACCATTAAACACAAAAAATGGAAAACAATCTGACAAAAGAACTGCAAGTGAAAGATCACCTATAGACATAGAACCAGAATCCAAGAAACACAGAGACAATGAATCAGAAGAAGAGGACATGGAAAATCAGCCATCAGAATACCATCCAGTAATAATTGAAGACTGTGATGACAGTGATAATGATCATTAGGACAGGAAAGAGGGCAACACTAGAGATTACAATAGTGCTCATTATACATGTATAGACACAGAGAAACAAGAAAAAATCAAAATCTGTTCACTTAATGTCTGTGGCTTAAAAAGCAAATTACTCTCACCAGAATTTGACCAATTTATTCACCAATTTGATATTTTGGCAGTCCAAGAAACAAAGCTTGACAATATTGATACAATAAATATTGATGGCTATAAAGTATTAATGTCAAATAGAGAGGAGATTTCCAAAATCAGGTCAGGTGGTACCGCCTTTATTATTTCGGAAAAATTGGAATCTTCCATAAAAACCCTAGAAAACACTAGTAAACTTGTTCAATGGGTAAAACTGTCATGTAATATTGATAGCAAACCTATAGAGTTGTATATTGGAAATGTTTATATACCCCCTGTTGGATCAAAGTATGAACACACTGACCCTTTTCTTGAATTACAAGTAGAGATTGATAAAATTGATGATGAAAATATATTACTGCTAGGCGATTTCAATTCAAGAACCGGTGATAAAGAAGATTTCATTATATGTGATGAGTATATTTTCAACTTATTTTGCAATGAAGAAATGTTTACAGATAGTACAAATCCCCTGCAAGAACTAGATATATTAAATATTCCCCAAAAGAGACAATCCCTAGATAAAACAGTCAATAATTATGGTAAACAGCTACTTGAATTATGTGCAGCCAATGATATGTTTATACTAAATGGCAGAATTGAAAATGACAAGACCTCACCAGGACTTACCTGTAAAGGAGTAAGTACCATAGACTATTTTATAAGTAAAATACCTATCATGAAGTATGTGACAACTTTAAACATACAACCATTTTCATGTCTATATTCAGATGTACATAACCCCATTGAACTGCATATGAATCTGACTCAGCAAAAAAAGAGTAACAATACCTCTGAAGAAGATAATCATAATACTAATCACCAACTATTATGGAATAAGAATAAAGAACATACCTATTTACAGAATGTTGATGACCAAACAATCACACATATTAATGAGTACTTAGAAAACCTTAGCAGACATGACAATGTTACCCCTGAAGAAATAGATACATGTTTAGAGGATATCCAACTATTGTTTCATAACACATGTACAAAAACCTTTGGGGAACCAAAGCAATATACCACAACTAAAAACAAAAAGGAGTGGAAACCATGGTTTACTAAAAACTGCAATACCATGAGAAACAAATATCATATAGCTAAAAGAACCTATAACAGAAATAAAACAGAGAGAAATAAAACCATTTTAAAAACTATAAGTAAAGAGTATAAACAGAACATAAACAAGGCCTACAGAGCACATAAAACATCTAGAACAGAAAAAATTAGAAATTTGAAAAGTACAAATCCAAAGGAATACTGGAAAATAATCAACTCCTTTGATAAAAAAAACAAAACAACAAAAGCAAGTCTGCAAAATTTATATACCTTTTTCAAAAAAGTTAATGAAGGAGACCCCTACCAGGAGGACAGTGAAGATCCTGATATTAACTTATTAGATAACACTGATAATTTAAATGCAGAAATTACTGAGGAGGAAATATCTAAAGCCACAAAATCACTAAAAAATAGCAAAAGTCCTGGGATAGATAACATTTTAAATGAACATATTAAGTCAACCATAGACAAAATGTTACCAATATATACAAAACTATTCAACATAATATTTAACTCTGGAAACATTCCCTCAAGTTGGACAAAAGGCATTATATTACCAATATACAAAAATAAAGGCAATCAAGACTCACCTGAAAACTACAGACCAATCACTTTATTAAGCTGCCTAGGAAAACTATTTACTACAGTGCTAAACAACAAAATAACAAGATTTACAACTGAAAATGAGACCATCACAAACTGCCAGGCAGGATTTAGAAAAAATCATTCCACAATAGACAACTTATTTGTACTTCAAAGCCTAATTGATATTATAAGATCCCAAAAGAAAAAACTATATTGTGCTTTTATAGACTTCAAACAAGCCTTTGACACAGTCTGGAGAGCTGGCCTATGGACAAAATTAGTAAACTACAATATAAATGGAAAATTTCTAAATATAATCCAAAATATGTATAAAAACATCAAATCTTGTATTAAAACATCCCAAGGAATGTCAGAATATTTTCCAAGTTTGATTGGAGTAAGGCAAGGTGAAAACCTGTCCCCAATTTTATTTTCGCTGTACTTAAACGACCTCGAGACCTTCTTGAATGAAAATAATGCACAAGGAGTAACATGCAATATAATGGAACAAGACCTAACACTGTACCTAAAATTATTTGTAATCTTATATGCTGATGATACTGTTCTCATGAGTGACACCGCACAAAGCCTACAGAAGGAACTAAACATATTTGAACAATATTGTGCACAATGGAAATTAACTGTTAACACTACTAAAACTAAAGTGCTAATTTTTGGATCAAGACTAAGAAACCATTTACCTAAATTTACCTACAAAAACGAGGAAATAGAAATAGTAAATGAATATAAATATTTAGGACTTTATCTGTCAAGAACATGTAGTTACAAAAAAACTAAAGAACATATAGCACAACAAGCCAACAAAGCAATGTTTCTGTTACTTAAGAAAATCAGACATCTGGACCTAACATATGATATACAAGTAGAGCTATTCAACAAGACTATAAAACCTATCCTACTCTATGGTAGTGAATTATTTGGATTCAGTAACATAAATATCCTAGAAAGAGTACAACTCAAATTTTTTAAACTTATTCTAAATCTGAAAAAAACAACCCCTTCTTACATGATATACAGTGAATTAGGTATAATGCCACTTAAAGAAGAAGCCAAAATAAGAATGGTTTCATACTGGTGTAGGTTGAACAACACTGATAATGTAAACAATAATAATAAGTTAGCCACAAAGGTGTATAAACTAGTAAAGGTCCCCAAGGAACAAAGAAATATTAAATCAAATTGGCTTGACTGTATACAAAACCTAATTGAAATCAATGGTTACAATAATGTATGGTTAAATCAAGATACTACTAATTTTAAGTGGTTTTCCTTAGCTTTCAAACGAAGCATCTCAGACCAATATTTACAAACCTGTAATTCCACAATTAACAACTCCTCAAATTTTATCTATAAAACAATCAAACATGATCTACAACTTAATACATATTTTACAAAAATTCCCAATTATTATTGCCAAATATTAACAAGATTTAGAACTAGAAATCACAAACTCCCAATTGAAGTTGGGCGCTATCACAATATACCTATAACTGAGAGAAGATGCTTTCTGTGCAATAGTGGTATAGGTGATGAATATCATTATATTCTAGAATGTAAACATTTTGAGGAGTCAAGAAAAAAACTTATCAAACCATATTATTATAAAAATCATAACACACTGAAGATTGATCAATTATTTAATTCTAGTAACAGAACCGAGCTTATAAAGCTAAATCGCTTCACTGAAATAATACTTAAAGAGGTCAAAACCCAGTATTAGAGATATGAAATGGAATGAGTACAGTGAATAGTACTTATAATTACCTATAGTTTCATAATTATTAATAGTTTTATAGTACATGTATATACAATTTAAACTATTATATGGAGAAAAGCAAGAATCAACACAACTTGAGACAGGTTTAAAGCAAAGCATAATGTGCCCTAAGGCCCATTCTGCACTGCTTTCAACCTGCTCATAGACCAAAATATATACAATTATGACTCCAAAACATATAAACTATATTCAAAACAGTAACAGAGGCTTCAGGCTGTTTGAGGGTAGGGCAGAATGGGCCTTTAAAAGGTGCTTTCTGTCCTACTCTCACCCCTTCAAGTGTTAACCTGTTTTTGAAAGAAAAAAAACAAAAAAACTTCTTCATAGTTAAGTATGTAAATCAAAGATAATATAGTAATTGAAGCTTGGGACCTGCTGAAAGTAAGGCAGAGTGCACTGAAAACTCATTATGTCATGCTCTTAACCCACCTCAAGCAAGAATTACTTTAAAATTCATATCAGTGTTAAAGTATACCTCGCTTTAACTATTTCATGGTGAAAAACAATAATCAACACAATTTGAGACAGGATTAAAGCAAAGAAGAATGTGCCCTTTGACACATTCTGCTTTGCTTTCAACCTGCTCCAAGACCTTAAACACAATTATGACTCTAAAACAGATAAATCAAATAGTCAATAGAATGACAGAGGCTTAAGGCTGTCTGAGAGTTTAGCAAAATGTGCCTTTAAAAGGTTAATGACTTAATATAATGCTTGGAAACTTATTCATAAAAAGAAAACTAAAGCCAATTTATTGATTGTAGACTGAAGCCTGTAAAAAGTAAGGCAGAAAGCACTGGAAGCACACTGTGCTTTGCTTTCAACTGACTTCAATGGTATAAATCATCAACTATATCATAGTTAAGTATATACATGTAGATCAAACTTAATATGTGATTGTAGCTTGTGGCCTGCTGAAAGTAAGGCAGAGTGCATAAACACTCATTCTGTCATGCTTTCAATCCGCTACAAGCAGTAAAGATGCTTCCAACACTAGGGGCATGATGGTAAACAGTGTATCTGTTACATAGTGTACAAATAAGAAGCTTAAGGCAGTTTGAGAGTAGAGCAGAATGTGCCTTTAAAAGATGCTTTCTGCCCTATTCTCATCCACTTAAGTGTTAAACTGTTGTTGTTGTTGTTTTTCCATAAACAAAATACAAACAAATCCAGAAATAGGCTAAAAAACATTAACTATTTCATAGTTAAGTATATAGACCAAAGTTAACATGGGATTGTAGCCTGCTGAAAGTAGGGCAGAATGCACTGAAAACTCACTCTTGTCATGCTTTCAACCCGCTACAAGCAGTAAATATATTTCCAACACCAGGAGCAGGGTGGAAAGCAGTACAAATGCTCCAAAGTATACATATCAAAGTTAATACAGTGCTTGGAAACTAAAACAAAGCTAATTTATTGATTGTAGCTTGAAGCCTGCAGAAAGTAAGACAGAAGGTGCTGAAAGCACACTCTGTCTTGCTTTCAACTCGCTTCTATTGTTAATTTGCTACCAACATCAGGAACAAGATGAAAATAGGTAACACTTTAAAACTGGGAGCCTACTGAAGGCAGAGCAGATTGCGACTTGGAGTGCACTCTGCTATGCTTTCAATACGCCTCAAGTGATACCCTGTTTTCATAACCTAGAAACAGGCTATAATACAGTAACTACTCCATAGTATTTCGATTCAAAGCTAATACAGTGATTGAAAGCTTAGGGTTGACTGAAAGTGAAGACGAATGCGCCTAAGGAAGCATTCTGCTTTACTTTCACTCACCGGTTTCCAAAACTGGAAAATGGCTATGTAATGAGTTCATCTTAATAATTATGGTAACTACATGTAATTATGATAACCACTTAGTTGGTTGTCATTGTATGTATGTTTGCTTGCATGTTTGTTTGTTTGTACAAAGAGAATGTAATTTATTACCATTGTCTTTATATATATATATATATATATAAAAGATATATTTAGTAGTAACAAATATTGAAATGGAAAAGCTCAGTTCACATTACAATTTATGTGCACAGAGTTACTTCTATTTCCATATTTAGGTATGTTTTCTTCCAAATACAAACTACAACGCCACCAAACGGAGATTTGGTGCAGTCATTCATAAGTTTGTAAATTTTGTATTGAACTATACATTAAAACCAACAACATATAGATCTACTGTCTCCATAAATAGTACAAAAATATTATGTACACAATGCAAGGGACAACAGTTATTCAGACAGCGTATTTTGGTTAAACGCACACTGTTACCCCCATCCCGTCTCAGTTACACCCCCCCCCCCCCCCAGAAAGCCAGAACCCATTCATATTCTTCACGTGACCCCCCCCCCCCCCCCATTTAAACAAACACAAACACTTTACGACTTTTACCTTTCTTTTAAAGTATAGTGCACCTATTTCAGAGTCTGACGGTCTAATTGGCTAGTTTTTGCGTTTTGTTTTCGGCAAAGGTTGGCAGGTTTGACATATCATTTATGAACAGCAGGCCATTAGCACGTCGGCACTATCTACATGCTTACTTACTTCAGGCTATTAATTAACAATCAAGATTTACTTACCCACATGTAGAAGGTGGAAACGGCATGCGGTCACACATTCTAAATGCAGCTTAATAATACTCCAAATTTATTTCACTAATCCACTTTAAATTCCATCTCTGCAGAATACTTCTTATGAATTTTATCACATTTCACTAAATTCCCTTTGAACTTCGAACTAGATCACTTTTGTCGGTAGCTTAAACACACGCCGTAACATTTCTACAACCACCCAATTCAAAACAAAAAATCCGAAATTCACGTGCGACCTTGACCGACTCACAATCCAGTGACCCAGAGAGACAGTAATTTACATACATTAGTCCGGCAGAGAAATGAGGATTTTGAGGTCCACCTAGAAATTGCGTCCTAAGTTTTTTTCTTGATTGATATTGATAGTTCAAAGCATTGTCATTCAGAATTGACCGGGTGCCACCTTGTCACCCTTGAGCATTTTGATATATTTCCGGTTTACCCCACCCACCATTCTTTACTCATTTCCACGAATTTTGGCCTTTTATGCTGTACCCCTACATCGAATACCGGGTAAATTCCTTGAAAGTTTAAGTATTATATCAATGAAACTTACACCATAGACACACCTTAATGTCAGTAGCATGTTGCATTGCAGTTTTGATAACCTTGACCTTTGCCATTGACCTCTGTGACATTAGTAAATTGTTTTACGTTTAATAGGTCAATTTTGGAATAAGTACTTCAATTACGGCCACATAACATCATGTGTATGTGCACTTCAACAAGTAAAACTAGTTACAATAGTAAATTACTAACATTGACCTTTAACCTCGACCTCTGTGTCCTGGATTATTTTCTTTTTTTGGTTAGTGTTGGACTAAGTACTAGCAGCTAGGGTCATGTAACTGCACATGCTTTTGTGCGTCAAAATATTTCATTCTTAGCATATAGGCTTGGTGGCATACACATGATCATCAGCTTAGTTGCTGATGATGGTAGATTGATGGCAGACAGTGACTTAGCTTATTTGTGCTGATGCCTTGAAAGAATGTAGTATAATTATAGTGAAATGCTGCCTTAAAGTTCCGATTCAGATCATGTTTACTAACAATGGCAGATGTGGCATGGCTTACCTAAAAGAAATGGAGGCTCTCCGAACAGCGGTGCTCAGAATATTGTTGAAAACTAAGAGTTGATGAGGCATGGACGAGGTATATAAAAGTGAATATGTCATATGTTAATTGAAATCCCCTTTGTGTGCCATGGGCATGTGGCCGATTGCGTAATTAAGATTATGATAAAGCAGAAATACTCATAGGCTTTCGATATTCACATGTACAATTAGCTGCAAGCAAAATTTGATATCATGGTGGCTCACAGGGATGATCCTGAAACTGACTTTGAGGGACACAAGGGAGAGGGAAAATAAAAAAAACCCGCAAAGGACACGGACGACACGGCAAGACAAGAGGACCATGATGGCCATAAACTCTCTTACCTGAATTGAATCTGGTTGTTTTATCTTTAAGTTTTATCAATAATCAAAATCTTCCTAAAACTTAAAGCCTTACTTAACTTGTGAACGTTTGGAAAATATATGTTCAAATTTGTAGACACTAGAGCGCAAACGTTGTTAAAGTCTTGCCTTTTCGAGTCTATCTGAGTGCATCAAGGATGTATAACTCTTGACAAAGGGGTTCTATTGCACCCAAACTTCAACTGATGGAAGAACTTACAGTAATATTCACTGTGAGCAAGTCAGTTGAAAGTGCATTTATAAAACTGTAGCTGTTAGATTGATAAAGAAACTGATAAAGATAGCGTTTTCAACATTGTTGCTGAAGAAATGGAATCAGATGATGTGCATAACAGTTTGAAACCAGGCTAGGGACTGCTTATAGAATTGGACAAACAAAATTTAAGATAACAAATCACTGTGACCAAAAGAATGTGATGATAGGTCAAATCATGTAAAATCTACTCATTAGTCTTGGAAAGTCTCCAAGCTAGCAGCCATGATGTTGATATCGCAGATGTTCTGTCCCATGAATTGACACCTTTTCCAACAGCACTGTTTGGTGATCATAATGATATGACAGTTACAAAATTTAATAAAGCAATTCAGAACAAAGTCCAGATAGGGGTTTCTGACACAAAAATAGGACCAGTAGACAGTCACCATAGACGGATCGATATTGTTATTATGGGTTTAGGACATACCCCACAAAAGGCTCTGTGCAGAACTACATCGCCAACATTTAAGTAGGAGGAGAACAACAATGTTGACCTATATAACAGCACTGACATTTCTATAAGTGTACGAGAGCAACATGTTAGAATAGATTACTATCAGTTGCATGCTAACAGCATATTATCAAAACACTGTACATGTATCTTACTACCACTGAAAAAAAACAGTTAATGAAGCTGATAATCTCTTACATTCTTGATGCTGAGACTTTTCAAATTGAGCACACACAAATTAACAAGCTAGTGATAATAGGTAAAAAAGAAACACAAGCTTAAACAAGCCGATGTATTATGTCAGAAAGAAAACATTTGAAAGCAACAGGTAAAGAGGTAGACAACATCATTGTGTAGTAGGTATTCTCATGCACAATAAATTATTCGAATCCTACCGGTTAGCTGTCAGTCATATTATAAAACAAGAAGGGCGAATAAAATGTTAATCAAATTTATCATTGATATTGATATTGCGTGGGACAAACATATAGACATTGTTGAGGACACTCTTCCTGCACATAACCTCTCGGGATGTAACACAGTTGCAGACAGCTTTGGAATAGGAACGTGAACTGCTGCAATGAAAGAATTGTGGTCCAACTGTATTTTTTAACTTATCGGTTGACGAGATTTTTCTATTGAAACTTACATTTCACAAGCGATAGTATTTCCTCGAGTTCATATCTGAAACACGCGTTCAAGTATAGACCACATAGCTTAGCGATTAAACATCAGCGAAACTTTGCTACCTTGATTTAGGCATTTATTAGAGGAAACAATCTACCTGGTCTTGACCCATCAGGGTTTTGCTGGAGGAAAGAAAAACGGATAACATCTTCACAGCCAGCGACTTGGACCGAAAAGCTTGTCATAAGGCTATTGTTAATTTTTACACTGAGCAATGTGTGACTGTCAAGCTAGCATGCCCAGTAGAACGTAAATATCAATATGTAAATGCATGCACGGACGAGTTGGGTTTTAGGGTACTGCAACACAGAATAGATCATATAGCGCCGATAAATGATGAGAGGTGATGAGATGAGATTGTGATCATTTCGACTGATCTCATTCGTTGCGAATCAGCGCATGGGATCAAAACCACCAACCTGCCTTCCTTTTATTTCTTGACAGCGGGCATTATCTCGGTCAAATACACAGAAATATTCCTATGACAATTAAGCCCCAGAACCATGATTATGTAGGAAGGTCTCTTGGGATAAATGTAAAAGCGCTCTTATGAACAGATATCAAGTGCTAAAAAAGAACCAGTCAAGAAACAACTGTTAATTTTTTACCTTTGCATATTTAAAATATTTTAAGCATTTCTATAGCAATGTTGGCCGCTTTCTTGAATACGAAAATGCTGGAAGGTGGAAAGATGTCCCCCCGTAGTATTGCAATAATTGGTATCATTCTGTCAATTATAAGTATCATTCTGGTAAGGTCAAACCATTTAAAAATAAGAAAAAATGAATGTTGTTGTTTGGACTTATTTTGATTTAAAGCATTTCGGTTAACGCTTTGGTCGCCATCTCCAATATATGGAAATGCTGAAGGGTGACAAGATGCCATCCACATACAGTTCAATAACAAGTATCATGTTTTCAATAAGCATCACCATCTTATATATACGGAAATACTCAAGGATGCAAAAGATGTCACCCGTTACACTTAATCAATAAGTATCGTAATTCAAATAATAAGTATAATTACGTTGATATTGAGTCAATTATAATTAAAAATGTATGATTGTTGGTTTTTGGACTTTTTTTGCTCAACAAAATTTCCGTCACTATTTTGGCCGCCAGCTTGAATATACGGAAACGCTTAAAATGATAAAAAAAAATGTCACCCGTAACATTTCAATAATTAGTTTGATCATTTCAATAACGATATCATAATGGTGAGATCAAATCAATTAATAAAAAGAAACTATAAATGCTGATTTGTTGACCATTTTGTTTTAAAGCATTTCGGTAGCCAATTTAGTCGCTATTTTGAATATACAGATATGCTCAAGGGTGACAAGATGTCATCCGAAACAGTTCAATAATATGTATCATTTCAGTAAAAACTTTCATGATGGTGGGGTCAAATAAGTTTAGAAAACAAAACTATGAATGCTGAAGTTTACAGTAGTATTAAACGGATTTGGATAGCCATATAAGCCGCCATTTTGAATAAACGGATATACTGAAGGGTGACAAGATGTCACCCGTAACATTTTTAAAACATGATTTGTCCTTTCAATAATAACTCTCTTTATGGTGAGGTCAAATAAGTTTAAAAAAAGAAACAATGAATACTGTTTTTTGGTATATTTTGTTTAAAAGCAAATTCGGTAGCCATTTTGGACGCCATCTTGAATATACAGAAATGCTCAAGGCTGGAAAGATGTCATCCGTAACAGTTCATTAATATGTATTATCATTTCAGTAATATCTATCATTATAATGGGGTCAAATCAGTTAAGAAAACCAAACCATGAATGCTGAAGTTTAGAGTAGTTTGTTTCAACGCATTAAGGGAGCCATTTAAGCCGCCATTTTGAATATACTGAGAGTGACAAGATGTCACCCGTAACATTTTGAAAACATGAATCGTCTTTTGATGAATAACTACCATTATGGTGAGGTCAAATCAATGAAAAAAGATAAAATGAATGCTGATGTCTGTGCTATTTTGCTTAAAAGCCTTTCGGCAGCCATTTTGGCCGCCATCTTGAATATACGAAAATGCTCAAGGGTGACAAAGTGGCACCCGGTGGTTTTTCCATAAGTATCATATGCTGAAGTAGAATCAGTCGAGAAAAAAACTTAGGACGGCATTTCCAGGTCAAGTCAGCCCTCTGCCGGACTACATGTAGCGGTTCAGCCGCTAGCCGATCTAAACTAGGTTATAACCAAAAATAGATCTATAGAGAGATGCCAAGGAATTTATATCACATTTCACAAAAACTCCCTTTGAAACTTGAACTAGATCACTTTGGTCGGCAGTTTAAACGCACGCCGTATAACATCTCCTACAGCAACACCCAATTAAAATAAATCGGAATGCACGTGCGTCCTTAGAAATAAATCGAGGTCGCCAGACACACACCCACTGACCCAGTGGCAGTCTACACTGGCCACGCTTAACTCATTCACCCCTGAAACTTTAATGAACAATCCAATTTCGAAATAAGTCTGGTCCATTTTTGCCTTTTAGGGTTGATTTTAACAATACATTTGAGAATGACAAATAATGTTGATCCTGATCAGGGGGCTCCTTAAGGAGCCCTCTAATCAGGATCCACACTGTTTGCATTGGACAAGTGTAATCCTAACAGGTACACTGTTTATAAACGACGACTATACTCGTTGCTAGGGCTGAAAGTGTCAACTAGGTAATAACCGAAAATATATCCCTAAAAAATTGTCAATATTTGATGTTAGAGGGAGATTTCATATAACTGCTTTTGAATAAAAGTTGTCCTCTGTGTTCACGTGGCTTTGATATAGTATTAAAGAATGTATTCTCTTGTATATGTAATTGTACATACTGAGAAAATGAAGAATAAAACTTGGAAAACTTGTGTCCTTTTCTACACAGTCACAGTTAGCCCCTTCGCTGTCATGCGTTCGACCAGGGTTCAAACTGTTTGCGAATTCATTAGGGTCCCACCGAGAAGGGCCCAAACGAGAGGTGGGTGCCCTAAAGTGATCGCCCTGGCCGTCAGTCAGTCTGGCACAATTTTTGTCCGCTCTCTAACTCGAGTATTTTTTATCCAATCTTCACAAAACTTTATGAAAATGTGTATTGGTATATAATCTAGGCCAATTTCGATATTTACTCAAATCGCATAAGGCATGTTGGAGTTATTGCCCGTAATTGCCCGTAATTGCCCTTGAATTATTAAAAAATGACTGTTTCAGTCTTGTCCCCTCTCTAACACTTTGTATCGGATATTCATCAAACTTACTGAAAAATGTTAATTGGTATATAATCTAGGTCAAGTTCGATAACTACCCAAATCGCCAATGGCACATCAGAGTTATTGCCCTTCAATTATTAAAAGATAGCTGTTTCAGCCTTGTCCGCTCCCTTACTCAAACAGTTCCTATCTGATCTTCACTTAACTTGCTGAATATGTTTATTGGGGTTCTATCTGATCTTCACTAAACTTGCTGAAAATATTTATTGGTATAAAATCTAAGCCAAGTTCGATAACTACTCAAATCGCATAAGGAATTATAAAAAATTCGCTCTCTAACACAAACACTTTTTACCGCATCTTAACCAAACTTGCTGAAAATGTTTATTAGTATAAAATCTAGGTCAAGTTTGATAACTACCCAAATCGCACAAGGCATGTTGGAGTTATTGTCCTTGAATTATTTGAAAATATTTTGTTTCAGCCTTATTTTAGCCTAGTCCACTCTGTAACAGGAACAGTTTATCCTATTATAGCCAAATTTATGGACAATGTTTGCATGTGCTTCATCTTGGCAATGTTGGTAAAAAATTTAGTACCACTACATAGCTCCTTAACCTCTTTATGGATTTTCATTCAACTATTTTCAATATTTTCGTTCCGTAATACTATATGCTGAACTTTGCAGTTTTTTCTTGTGCCTTCCTCCTCCTGACTCCTTTTGTGGGGCCCTTTCTGACTGGTCAGTATTCTAGTTAGGATACCATCCTTGTAAGTCAGTGAAGGGGTTAACTTGTAAATTAGTTATGTTAAATATTATAGTTTCAAGTCTAAAATAAAAGAAATATTGAATACTAATCTTAGAACTATTTCGTGCATTGTGAAAGTAAAACCGCTTAACCATTTGATGGAATTTATTTAGACCAGGCGTCCACTAGGGCGCGGACAAGACGCGGAATACAAATTTAGCGATTCCACAACCCTTCCGCATATTCCTGAAAGCTTCTTTTCATTGTCCGTATCATTCCTAAACACTTCCTCATGATTCCGCACCTTCCGGAGGGGTAAAATTGTCCGCGTCGATAGCAAAATTTGGACGCGGAAATGAACTTCCTGACACCGTCCGCAACCAGTCTGCATTGTCCTGCCGACATCGCCAGGACATCCGGCCTTTCCTGAAGCATTCCGGCTCTTCCGTAACCGCTCCTGAAAGCTTCCGCGGTAAAGAGATCTTCGCGCACCGATCGGAAGACATGCGGAAGACAAGCGGAAGGTATCCGGAATCCTTCAGGAACATGCGGAGCCGGTGCGGTACTGTATAAGTCAGTGCGAGGAACCGACGCGGACAAAGTATCACGTGACTATTTTTGTCCTACTACGATCGGCATGTTCGGTCGACATTCTGCGTATGTCCTGTTTAATTCCTAGGACTGTCCTAAGTATGTCTGCAGACAATACGCAGAGCCCGATGGCAGAGGTTCACAATATTGCAAAAAATTGGACATTGCTTCGTACCAGACGCGGAAGCTATGCCGAAATGTCATTTTTGATTCCGCAACCCTTCCTAATCTTGTCCGCACTCTAGTGGACGCCAGGCATAATTTTATCTATCGTAAGTAAGTACGGTACACAATCAGTCAGCTACTGTGGGCCATTATATTAGGTTTAAAAAAATTGTAAAATGGTTTTAGGTACAATTTCTTGTAAAAGACGTTGACAGAGACTGACACGCTATAATTCTTAAGAATTTTCGCCGAATCTAGCCGAAAGTAGTACCTAGCCTGCGACAGAGATGAATGTGTGAAAAAGAGTGTAAAGCAAGTTGGTCCAATAGTAATTTAGACTGGTAGCGGAAATTAATGTCCGATTTATTTGATTCACCGTTCGTTGAACCGACATTAAACAAAAAGTTCGGAGATGAAAAGCGAACGCGTTGCAATAAAATGTAGAAACATGACACATTCGTTGATGATTCTAGTTAATCTAATCTGAGTGGCAAACAGTTTGGAGCCTGATCAGACGCCGGGTATCCCGGCATCGGATCATGCTCCAAACTGTTTGTCACTCAGATTAAAATGAATAATAAGGATTGTCAACAATTTGTCATTTTCTACATTTTATTGCAAGGCATTCAAAGTGGGAATGAATTTCACGTTTTCTCCACTGCAACACATGCATGTTTATTGAGAAAGAATAACACAATGTTCTTCACCTGTAAAGACCGGTTTTATTGACCTTGCAGGGCGGAGTTTCGATGCGGACCATTGCATTTTAACTTTGGTGGCGGCAGCACGCTCTTTTATTATCGGAATTTACCGTTGTCGTCTGCCGTTTTTTCTCAACATTAAAAAAGTGGACACTTTGACAGAAGGAATATAATGAAGAATGACAAACAGTTTGAATCCAGATCAGACGCCGCGTTACGCGGCGTCTGATCTGGATTCAAGCTGTTTGCAAATGTAAATCAAGACTTAATTTTCTCTCTATATAACAAATCCCTCCGAATAACACACGTAATATTTGTATCCCGTTGGGTGTTTTTGTAGAGAAGGAGCACTGTACATACCTTTTCACATGGATATAGATGCACGCATAAATTGTGTTTCTCCATGTTGAAAGAATCGGACAATAACGATATAACAACTACACCAAGCATCCTTAAAATCAAAAATAAATAAATCTATCTTTGCCAAAGGTTAGCTCCGCCCTGCCAGTTGAATAAAATGGGCCTTTACCCTTACTGGCAAGAAACATGTTCCCTGGCGATATTCGCACCCTGCTGTACGCAGGTTTCTTATTATCAGTTTAAGATACCTGCATCAAGAACCTGCGTGCAGAATTGTGCATTTCCGAATGCAAATCAGGGAAACGTCTGCCAAAAATGATAAACTGGTGGATCAAAATGATATTTATAACACGTATATACAAAACATGTCTAAGAAAAAGCAAGGAATACACACGAACACACACACTTAGGTTATTTTCCAATTAGCCCTTTTAAGACTAGGGATCTATGAAAGGGGACATTGGCAAACAGTGTATTCCCTGATGGGACGCCGCGTAACTCATCAGGGACTACACTGTTTGCTATCCATATGAAATATTCTACTATATACGGAAACATGCAATATTCAGGCATAAAGGGCTAAGTCTAGTTTAGTTTGACTATTTAGGGCTGCTGTTTTACATAAAATTGCAAAATGACCAACAAAGTCGTCCTTTGTCAGAGGGTTTAGGTATAAAAAATATTGAGTCTACACTAAATATGGCATTCACAAGGCTCCAGATAAGAGGGAGTAAACCGAACAAATCCAACATTTTCTCACTCAATTCAGCATCAAAACCTATGTTATTACTGCTTATTAGAGTCGTCTCGAAGAGAAGATACGATTTGAACGAGTAGTGACACCATAGGGTTTAATACAGAAATTTAAAAAATAGATTTTGAAAATACTCCCCTTATCTGTACGGAGATCTGTGACAAGTGTAGTCTTCATACATACAGTGGAGTAGAAAACGCATAGCAGTAGAAATGCAGAAAATGACTTCTTGACAATTCTAACTACACATTTTAATCTAAGTGGCAAACCGTTTGGAGCGTTACCCGGCATCTGATACTCCAAACTGTTTGCAAGGGAAAAATTAATTTTAACGTAAACGCATTTATTGGGAATGGATAGTTTGTCTTCTCCACGGTACAAGGTTTGTACAGGACGCATATACTCGCCCCCTAGGGTTCAATGGATGAACATTTGTACCTGCAGTATCGTTTGAAAATTGGATTTTAGACAGAAAATACCTTTCACTGGCATAGAAGACTATTATGTACAGTCGAATCTTCAAACAGACTGGGTCCAAATTAAACTAGACGACGCAAGTCAAACGGTCAAACACTCTAATCCAGATTACGTCATGCTACCTGAAATTTGACTGAGAATCATTCGCCACCTAAACTTCAAATGGACTATTTCAGTTTAAAATAAAGAAAAGTTCATTTTTAACTATTCAGTGGTGTTCTTCGTGTTTGAAGTAAAGAATGATCCATTCATAACTAGTCAGTGGCGTTCTTCGAGTTTGAAGTAAAGTATCGCCATTCATTACTATTCATAGGTGCTCTTCACCTTTGAAGTAAAGTATAGTCCATTTATTACTATTTATTACTATTCAGTGGTGCTCTTTCCCTTTGAAGTAAAGTATAACCATTCACTATTACTATTCAGTGGTGTTCTTCCACTTTGAAGTAAAGTATAGTCGATTTATTACTCTTCAAAGATGCTCTTCCACTTTGAAGTAAAGTATAGCCATTCATTACTATTCAGTGGCGTTCTTCCATTTTGAAGTAAAGTATAACCATTCATTACTATTCAGTGGTGTTCTTTCACTTTGAAGTAAAGTAAAGCCATTCATTGCTATTCAGTGGCGTTCTTTCACTTTGAAGTAAAGTATAGACATTCATTGCTATTCAGTGGCGTTCTTTCACTTTGAAGTAAAGTATAGTCATTCATTGCTATTCAGTGGCGTTCTTTCACTTTGAAGTAAAGTATAGCCATTCATTGCTATTCAGTGGCGTTCTTTCACTTTCAAGTAAAGTATAGCCATTCATTACTTTTCAGTGGCGTTCTTTCACTTTCAAGTAAAGTATAGCCATTCATTACTATTCAGTGGCGTTCTTTCACTTTCAAGTAAAGTATAGCCATTCATTACTATCCAGTGGCGTTCTTTCACTTTGAAGTAAAATATAGTCATTCATTGCTATTCAGTGGCGTTCTTTCACTTTGAAGTAAAGTATAGCCATTCATTACTATTCAGTGGCGTTCTTTCACTTTGAAGTAAAGTATAGCCATTCATTACTATTCAGTGGCGTTCTTTCACTTTCAAGTAAAGTATAGCCATTAATTTCTATTCAGTGGTGTTCTTTCACTTTGAAGAAAAGTATAGCCATTCATTGCTATTCAGTGGCGTTCTTTCACTTTGAAGTAAAGTATAGTCATTCATTGCTATTCAGTGGCGTTCTTTCACTTTGAAGTAAAGTATAGTCAATTCATTGCTATTCAGTGGCGTTCTTTCACTTTGAAGTAAAGTATATAGTCCATTTATTACTATTTATTGGTGTTCTTCTTGTTTGAAGTAAAGTATAATCCATTTATTACTATTCAGTGGTGTTCTTCCACTTTGATGTTAAGTATAGTCCATGTATTTACTATTCATAGATGTGCTTCCACTTTGAAGTAAAGTATAGTCCATTTAATACTATTCTGTGGTGCTCTTCCACTTTGAAGTAAAGTATTGTCCATTCATTGCTATTCAGTGGTGCTCTTCCACTTTGAAGTAAAGTATAGTCCATTTATTACTTTTCAGTGGTGCTCTTCCACTTTGAAGTTAAGTATAGTCCATTTATTACTATTCAGTGGTGTTCTTCCAGATGAAGTTAAGTATAGTCCATTCATTACTATTCAGTGGTGTTCTTCCACTTTGAAGTAAAGTATATCCATTTATTTTTATTCATGGTGTTCTTCAAATTTGCAATAAATATAGTCCATTTATTACTATATTAGGATGTTTGCAAAACGACAACACCGCAGACATTGTTCAGAAGAAGACTCCTATAGGAGCCATCTAATCAGGATCTACAATGTTTGCATAGGACATGTTTTCTCTCTTGACATGTATTCCGTTTGTAAACGACGAGTATACCTGTCACTAGGGCTCATTGGGTTGAAACAAGTATATTGACGGTTAAAGCAGCGGCTTTGAGTAGTGAAAGGGTTAATAAGGCGTACTCCAATCACATTTGCCGTACAGTTCTCCCTCCCTATACAAAGACACTCCGAACAAAGACTCCCTACTTGCAATGTCGAGGCTTGCCACTGTTCCCTTTTTTCACTGTTGCACTCTCGTCTGCTTAAATTGATGTCTGCTGCTTACATAATGGACATTTTTGAAAGAAAAAAAACCAACATAATGACGAGTGGCAAACAGTTTGAATCCAGATCAGACGCCGTGTAACGCGGCGTCTGATCTGGATCCAAGCTGTTTGCAAATGTAAGCCGGATTTTCTCCCTTTAACAACTCCCTCCAAACAACATACTCAATCTTTGTCGCCTATTGGGTGTTGTTGTAGAGTGGGAGCACATTTCTTAACATTTTGCTGGTGGTATCCCGAAGGACTATCTGCTTTAACCCATTACCATGCAGCTTGTTTCTTCGTTTTTCAGACAAATGACCGCTTACAGCATGTTGAAAGCAAAGCAGAATACACATTAAGACGTATTGTGCTTTACTTTAGTATGCTTTAAGCTACCATCTGCTTTTGTGTATAAGACATATTTCCGATGCTGTTTATTCATTACTGTAACGAGCTAGTCAAACATATTTAATTTTATATTTCAAAGTTAAAACGTAGCATTGATCACTCGTTTCAAACCGCAATACTCTTAACTCTTTCATTATACCAAGTTTTATCGTCTGCTTTAACCCCCTTACCGCCAAAATAACGTATGCATTGATAGTGTCGTCTGCGATAGTTTCAAAGTCAGATTTCAGGCTGTTTTGTCTGAAGAAATGTCGATACGAATGTTAAACAGTTTAGATCCTGATCAGACGCCGCGTCACGCAGCGTCTGATCAGGATCCAAACTGTTTGCAAAGTCTCCTTTGGCGACGTTGGCAGTGGAAGAGTTTATTAACGAGACTTAGTAATTACAATTCATTTTTCAGATGATGAAGAAGAAGAATCGTTCTAACGTTTACTTGACTTAAGCTATAGATCTACAGTTTCTTGTCATACATACACTACATATAAATATTTACAATACATGTATAACATAATATAATACAAGAAATACGGATAAGTGTGGCGTTATCGAAATATAAACACCAGCATTCGACAGTGTTTTTTTTTTACTATAGTGCAAAAATAGGAGAATGTAGAAGTGTTTAACGATTTTACCGCCAATACGAGTGCGGCTAATTTAGCTGCATTAGACGGGGTAAGCCGGAGTCAGTTTTCATTAACATTCTTTGTACAGTAGCAAAGGAGTTATTGTTTCCATTTAAAACGAAACTAAACGCAAATGTATTGCAATTACATGTGAAAAATGATGGCTTTTTAATATCCTGACGATTTTTTTTATCTGAGTGGCAAATAGTTTGGAGTCAGATCAGATGCCGGGTAACCCGGCATCTGATCTGACTCCAATCTGTTTGCAATGAAAAAGTATCTTAGCATAAGCGCGTTTATTGGGAAAGAATAACGTCTTCGCCACTGTAGTAGAAGTAAAAAACGATGATAGGCAGGAATAAGGGTCCATTAATAGTTTTTTGCTTGCAATATACGAACCATGCATAAGTTGGCAATTCACCAATGCAATAACTGAGGTATAACTCCTGTCTTCCAACCCAGGCGTAATGTTCCAGTTGTATAAGAACTGAAGCACGAGAAAAATGGTATTAAGACATAGCAAGCAGTTACCGTGGCTCCAGGTATTATCAATAAGGTTTGACCTGACGGTCATCACTTTCCGTCAGCTTTCGTTGGTACAATCGGTGGTACAATCGGGAGTTTCCGGATACTTTATTGATATATACCTTAGCCGATACCAAAAGTCACTGTGTTGCAATAGCTGAATGGATAGCGTTAATGACTCGTTGTGGAAGGGTCATGGGTTCGATTCTCGGTACTGTTTTGTAAACTTCGGCTGTAAATATTTTTTAAATAGTAAAAAATTAAAAGTTTAGTATGCCTTAAACGATACTAAAATAAATCAGTCAGCAATTTCTTTGAAAAACGGCCTGCTGCCTGATGCATTTTGATGCTTGACGAAATACAAAAGTAACGCATATTGCTTTCTGGGAGTGTTTTGCATAACGTGGTGTTCTTTGGACCAGTTTTCTAGCCAAGTTTTACCTAGGCAAGTAGCACTACTCTATTTCATATACATGTACATGCAATTGCATGAATGTCATGGTTTGCATGCGTCTATCCGCATTTTTAAAAAAAATACATGTACATATTCAATAAATAATACAAAACTCTACCGGGGATCGAACCCAATACCCTTACCTTGGTAGCGCGGCGACCTTACCACTGAGCCACCACCGACTGTATTTATCTATAACCGATAAATTAACACTATTCCAGTTCGAGTCACCGTTGAATTGTCTATTCTCAATACACTAGTTGTTTTCGGAAGCTAACGAATAACTTACGGAAAAAGACGGAATATGCATGAACCGTCAGGTCAAACCTTATCGACAATACATGTCAAAAGAGAGTAAATGATAAACTTCGAAAGTACACACAACTCAGTGTAGTGATTGTTCATCAAAATCGTCTCTCCGGGTCGATCCTGACAAGCAATATATGACTTTCAATGATCGTTTGTACAGTCACAATTTTTTTTTAATATTTCGCAGGGAAAATATCGTCTGCTTAATCTGGCCGTCTACTTTTTTTATGAACAATTCACTTTTTTGAAGTTTTTGATTGTAGAAATAGTGATACGAAAGGACAAGCGTAGATCTAGATCTACTCTTTACAGGTACAATTTTTTGTAATTATCGAGTATACTCGTCGGTAGGCTCCAATGTGTTAACTAAGATCAGTCGCTAATTTACTAGTGTTGACTGTACGAATATTGTCGTAAGTCAGGGGCCCGTTTCATAAAACTTCGTACGACAAATGTTGTCGTAAGTCAGATTTTAAAATTCTCAATTATAATTTATTTCTCCATCTAATCCTGTCTTGTGATATCTCTTTGGAATCGTCTTTTCAAGACGATTCCAATGAGATGTCACAAGACAGGATTAGATAGAGAAATAAGAAATTAAATGTGTTTTAACGTTTTGACTTACGACCGTTTTTGCAGTACGAAGTGTTATGAAACGGTCCCCAGATTCTTAAATTCTCAATTATTATTTATTTCTCTATCTAGTCCTGTCGATACGATTTCAAAGAGATGTCACAAGACAGGATTAGAAGAAGAAATCAGAAATTAGATGTAAGTTTTGACTTAGTTCCTTTTTATCTGACGACGTTTTTTAAGACGAACCCGTGAACTGTTTTTTCAACACAACTTGGGCCCCGTTTCATAAAACATCTTACGACAAAAGTTGTCGTAAGTCAAAACTTTAAAATTCATTTAGTCTCTTATTTCTCTATCTAATCCTGTCTTGTGACATCTTTATGGAATCGTCTTTTCAAGACGATTCTAAAAAGATGTCACAAGACAGGGTTAGATGGAGAAATAGATAATAATTGAGAGGTTTATAATCTGACTTACGACAACATTTGTCGTACGAAGTTTTATGAAACGGGCCCCTTGTGATTAGCGTAAATTATAAACTCATTCACCACCGAAACTTAAAAGACAATTCAAATTTCCAACTACGTTTGACTGTCGTTACAGTACGTCTGTCTATTAAGGGTGTTTTCTGAAATAAATTGCAACATGACCAACAGTGCAGACCCTGGTCACAGGAGCCCTCTCGTCGGGGTCTTTACTGTTTATAGAGAATGTGTGCATTCTTTATATACATGTGCAAATTTGATATAATCATGGCACTATTGGTCAATGAGTTAAATAGTGTCGATCCAGATCAAACGCCGAGTTAATCTGCATGTAATCGGGATCCACACTGTTTTGAACATCATTTTTCAGCTAATAGCCAGTGTTCCTTCCCCACAACGGCTCTCTGAACAACGAATCCCTCCTTGCAACAACGCTTGCCGCTGTTCCAAAAACAAGACAAGTATATCAAACCTTTTCACTGCTGCAATATCGTCTGCTTTCATTTTGACAGAAAAGGAATATAATGACGAGTGACAAACAGCTTGAATCAAGATCAGATGCCGCGTGACGTGGCGTCTGATATGGATTCAAGCTGTTTGTACATGTAAACCAATTTCCCTCCCTATAACAACTCCCTCCGAACAACACACACAATCTTTGTCTCCCATTGTGTTTTTGTAGAGAGGGAACACTGTAGCAAAATCTGTTTTTCTTCAAAACTAACATTGCAGATGACATGTGTGTACATGTACATCATAAGCAGACGATATTGTCGCCTGCTTGAATTCTAAAATTTAATTTTCAGGTATTTTGACGACTTAAGAAATATTAAAAAGAGTGTCAAACAATTTGGATTCTGATCAGACGCCGCGTTACGCGGGGTCTGATCAGGATCCAAACTGTTTGCAATTCACCATTGCACTCTTTGATGAGGCAGTGAGGACGATTAATGATGTGAAACTTGTCCAAACGTGTCATAGTAATCAGGAGCAGCGCTAGTAGCTATTGTCAGCCTGCCAAACTGGGATTTGTTCGTAATCAATTCCTCACCTGGAAGACTGAAGCGTGTGCGGATCTAGAGGTGGGCTGGCCAGCGTACCCGGACCGTCTGCCTATACAATTTCAGGGCTACCATAAGTTGCTCATAAAAATCCTAAAATTATCAAACTTTCAAGCGCGATTTAACATAATTATGCAAACAGTTTGGATCCAGATCAGACGCCGCGTGACGCGGCGTCTGATCTGGATCTAAACTGTTTGACAACCATGTTTCCTACATATGAAAAAACGCATAAAATTCAAAATTTAAAGTATGAGCAAAAATCAGAAGATTTCGGGGAAAATCCGTAGGACCTACGGATTTTCGGACCTAAGGTCCGGAGAAATTAAGAAAAATCCAGAGATTTCGGAAAAATACGGAGAAATGGCAGCCCTGACACTTTGACTATAGTGTGGTTATCTGCTTTGTACAGTGCTCCCTCCCTACAACGGCCATCTGAACAACGATTCATTTCAAGACTATTTTGACTAACCCTTTCAATGCTGCAATATCGTCTGCTTAATATTGTTAATTGGACGCCACAGAGAGAGGGGAGCGGATACTGAAACCCGGCGCGATGCCACAGTCTTGTTATATGCAGATTTCTCTGGTTTGGTTTATTTTGCTGCTCCATAAATTTAACCCATTTTGATTTTAGATCCATATGAAGCTAGCTTCTGATATTCTATAATTCTATTACGCTTTATACTTTATATGCTCACATATTGTTGCTTCTGTATGTAACGTGTGACGATAATAAAGGTTCTGTTCTGTTCAGTTCAATTGCAAACAATTTGGAGCCTGACATGGCTGCACAATATTTGCCACTCTGATGACATTAAATTATGAGCATGTTTAAAAAGGTGTCATTTTCTACATTATGATTGCACTACGTTTGCGTTTAGTTTCGTTTAAACGGTATAAACACAACGTCTTCTAAACTGTATATGATGTTCTTTCCCAATGAAAGCGTTTATGCTAGTATAGTTTAAACATATTTTATTACCATAACTTTTTATATGTGTGCAACCATGTAGCACAAGTTGATAATCAAATTTAACAGAATACAGATATACGAGCAAAAGGGTTAGGCAACAAGCTCCTACCAACATTAGTTACGGCGGGTTTATAAATGCTAAATGTATCATTTCCATTGCAAACAGTTTGGCGCCAGATCAGTGACCTGGTAACCAGGCGCCTGATCAGCGGAGAAAAAAGCGTATGTTTCGGCCGGACCATCTGAGAAATGTGTTGCAGGATCCGCGGCTGGAATGAATGGCAACCGAAATCAATGTTCCTCTCCACAGGTCGATTCCCTGAAATTTACAGTGGAGAAGACATTAATCTTTCCCGTTTAAACGCAAACGAAACGCAAACACATTGCAATAAAATGTCAAAATGACCCCAACTATTTGAAAAAATTAACTACTTCTTTTATCTGAGTGGCAAACAGTTTAGAGTCTGATCAGACTCCGATTTACTCGGTGTCTGATCTGGCTTCTGTTTGAAATGGAAATAATTCAGTTTTAGCGTAAACGCGTTCATTGGGAAAGAATAACATCTTCTTCATTGTACACGTGTCTCCAGTTTAGTCATAGAATCAAGAAACATAATTAACATGCTCATAGCTGTACCTGGGTTTGACTCAATTTTGTTGACCCCACTTTTTTGCCTTGATGTCATCTTAACCCTTATCCTGCGGTATTCTCGTCTGCTTCGAAATTGTCGTCTGCAAAGTTTGTTAAATTTAGATTTATACATTTTTAAGTAAAGAAACCTAAAGAATCGTGTCAAACAGTTTGGATCCAGATCAGACACTGCGTTACGCGGTGTCTGATCTGGATCTAAACTGTTTGCAAAAATCAATAAAGTTGCGACCCGCAGGCAAAGGGTTAATTATTATATTAATCAAATTTGAATTTTAGCTATTTTGACTGCAATAACTTGGATACGATTTTCAAACAATCTGATCAGGATACAAACTGTTTCTAAATAACCATTGTACACGGGGTAAGGCAGTGAATGGATGAATGAACAATTCAAATCAATTAAATCTAGTCCCTTTTGACTATATTTAGGGTTGATATCATCACTTTATTACAAACTGGCAAACAATATATACAGTGGAGAATCTGTTATTCTTTCCCGTTTAAACGCAAACGTACACAAACGCAAAGCACTAAAACGTAGAAAAGAACAACTTTTGGACAATTCTGATAATTCTTGTTTATCTTGGTGGCAAACAGTTTGGAGCCTGATCAGACGCCGGGTCACCCGGCGTCTGATCTGGCTCCAAACTGTTTGCACTGCAAATAATAGTTTTAGCGTAAACGCGTTTATTGGGAAAGAATAACAGATTCTCCACTGTACTATGATCAAAGGGTTTATTTCGGAGTTTTCTAATCCGGGTAAATAGTTTGTAATTTACGAGTATGCTTCTCGCTAGGGTCCAATGTTTCCAAAACATTATCCCCATACTGATATTTAATGCTAATGCCAAAAAGTATTACTGGTGTTTCCTGTAACATGCCAAATATTAATAATATTAAAGAGTCTGTAGGTCAGAAAATCATTTTCTTTTCCACGTACAATAATACATTTAACTTTCTGATGGATTATTATATATAATTATATTCATATATGAAAATATAACATAACATAATTAAATTATGTTATGTTATGTTATATGAAAATAAGTGAAAAAGTTGTATTGTGCATAGCCCTGGGGCCATACCTAAAAACGCCTATAAATATTAATTCAAATTGTTGATTTTATTGGTTTTTATTGATTTTATTACAAAAAATACCTTAAATTTTTTAACTGGTATCATTTTTTATTCCTTCCTATATCTTCTTAAGTAATCATGTGTCTTTTAAACTAGAAATAGGCAATCGCATAAGATGATTTAAAGAATTCAACGGCATATTGTTATTGAAAGATGCTAACTTAATGCAGGACAAACGCATTGCAGAGTTTCTGTATTGCTTTATTCAGTAAGTAAGTAATTAAGTATTTCAAGGTTTGATGTCCCTCATATCTTGGTGCGAACATCCAGCTAATAACAGGTAGAGGAAGATCCCAGAAGGGCTTTACACATAGTTTCAGGCACAGTTAGGCAACTGGGTAGAACCACTGACCTTCCAGAAGGCCCAGATCGGGATTCGAACCAGCAACGGCAAGGTAAGTCAAAGTGACAATGATCACTAGGCCACGGGACCCGGGACTCGAACCTGGGACCTCCCTTACAGGGCGAGTGCTCTACCGACTGGGCCACCCGGACACCTTAGCTTTGAGCAGAATTAAATATTTACGTGTATATATTAGAGACCCATGTGTCACTCAAATAAAATTTTACTGTACAGTGCTCCACCCCTACAACGATTTCCTCCCTACAACTATTCTTGTCGCTGTCCCCAAAACAAGACAATTATGTAAAACCCTTGCACTGTTGCAGTATATTCTGCTTAAAATTGTCGTCTGTTGTTTTATCTCAGAAGTGACATAAATACGAGTGACAAACACTTTGAACCCAGATCAGACGCCGCGTTACGCGACGTCTGATCTGGGTTCAAACTGTTTGCAAATGTACGCCAGGTCAGTACTCTAAGGGTATTAAACTGTCCTTCCCTATAACAACTCTGTCCGAACACCACACACAATATTTGTCTTCCATTGGGTGTTGTTGTAGAGAGGGAGCACTGTTTTTGAAAACGACAATCAGGTTAAATTACTCAACACGGTTAAATGTCACAGTTTGACTTGAACTCAGATTTGTATCTAATTGTTTTGGCCGTTATGCCTATTTGGTCGATGTATCAATTGAACCGGGTACATTTTATTGATATCAGCTTATCTTACCCCTGCACTGCCTTACCCCGAATACAATGTTTCTTTTCAAAAACGGTTGTACCCTGATCAGACGCCGCGTAACAACATGTAAAGTCCTAAGATACTGTAGACAAAATGCAGTCTCCTAAGACAACATAAAATCTTAGTTCCTGGTGACAATATGAAGTCTTCTTAGTTCCTGGTGATAGCAAGCAATCTTCTTAGTTCTTGGTGACAATATGCAATCGTTTTAGTTCCTGTTGATAACATGCAATATTCTTAGTTCCTGTTGATAACATGCAATCTTCTTAGTTCCTGGTAACAACATGCAATGTTCGTAGTTCCTGTTGATAACATGCAATCTTTTTAGTTCCTGGTGATAACATGCAATCTTTTTAGTTCCTGTTGATACCATGCAATCTTCTTAGTTCCTGGTAACAACATGCAATATTCTTAGTTCCTGTTGATAACATGCAATCTTCTAGTTCCTGGTGACAACATGCAATCTTTTTAGTTCCTGTTGATAACATGCAATCTTCTAGTTCCTGGTGACAACATGCAATCTTTTTAGTTCCTGTTGATAACATGCAATCTGCTTAGTTCCTGTTGATAACATGCAATATTTTTAGTTCCTGTTGATAACATGCAATCTTATTAGTTCCTAGTGACAACATGCAATCTTATTAGTTCCTGGTTACAATAAGTAATCTTCTCAGACCCTGGTTACAACATGCAAAGTTCTTATTTCATGGTGATAACAAGCAATCTTCTAAATTCCTGGTGACTACATGCAATCTTTATAACATTTCTTACATCCTGATGGTAATAAGAACACGTCTAAGTTCCTGGTGACAGCATGTAATCTTCTGAGTTCTTGGTAATAAAAAGCAAACTTCTTAGTTCCTGGTGATAACATGCAATCGTCTTAGTTCCCGGAGATAACAAGCATACTTCTTAGTTCCAGGTGACAACAAGCACATTCTTAGTTCTTGGTAATACATGTTACATGCAATCTTAATAGTTCCTGGTGAAAAATTGCACTCTTCTTAGTTCCTTATAATAAAAACTAAACCTCTTAGTTTCAGAATTCTTAGTTTCTTGTGGCAACATGTAATCTTCTTAGATCCTGGTTACAACATGCAATATTCTTAGTTCCTGGTTATAACATGCAACCTTCTTAGCTCGTGGCGCTAACATGCAATGTTCTTAGATTCTGGTGACAAACACAATCTTCTTAGTTTCTGGTGATACCATGTTATCTTCTTTGTACCTGGTGACACCATGCACTCTTCTAAGTTCCTTGTTATAACATGCAATCAGGCAATCTTCTTAGTTCCTGGTGACAACATGCCATTGTCTAAGTTCCTTGTACAACACGTAAGTGTTTTAGTTCCTGATTACAACATGCAATCTTCTAAGTTCCTGGTGATAAATTGCACTCTTCTTAGTTCCTTGTAATCCGAAACTTCTTAGTTCAAGAATTCTTAGTTTCTTGTGGCAACATGCAATCTTCTTAGTTCCTGGTAACAACATAAATCTTCTTAATGCCTGGTGATAACATGCAATTGTCTTAGTTCCTGGTGACAACATGCAATCTTCTTAGTTCCTGGTTACAACATGCGATGTTCTAAGTTCTTGGTGATAACGTACAGTCTTCTTAGTTCCTAGTGATTACGTACAATCTTCTTAGTTCCTGGTGACTACACGCAATCTTCTTTGTTCCTGGTGATAACATACAATCTTCTTAGTTTCTGGTGACAAAATGCAATAATCTTTGTTCCAGGTTACACGTGCAATTGTCTAATGTCCTGGTACAATATGTAATAATCTGAGTTCCTGGTGATAACATGCAATCTGATAAGTTTCAAGTGACAATAAGCAATGTTCTTAGTTCCTGGTGACAACATGCAGTCTTCTCAGTTCTAAGTGACAACATGCAAAGTTCTTAGTTCCTGGTTACAACATGAAATCGTCTTAGTCTTAGTTCCCGGTAACAAAATGCAATCTTCTAAGTTCCTCGTTGATAACATGCAATTTTTCTTAGTTCCTGATGACAACATATAATTACCTTAGTTCTAGATGACAACAAGCAACTTCTATGTTCCACGTGACAACATGCACTCTTCTTAGTTCCTGGTGATAACATGCAATCATCTTAGTTCCTTGTGACAACATGCAATCTTTATAGTTCCTGGTGACTACATGCAATCATCTTTGTTGCCGGCGATAACAATCATTTATTTTAGTTACTGGTGATAACATGCACTCTTCTTAGTTCCTGGTGATAACATGGATGCTTCTTATTTCATGGTGACAAAATGCAATATTCTAAATTCCTGGTAACAACATGTAATCTTTTTAGTTCCTGGTAGCAACATGCAATCTTCTTGGTTCTTGGTGACTACATGCAATCTTATTAATTACTGGTTCCAACATGCAGTCTTCTTATTTCCTTGCGACAAAATGCAAATTCTTAGTTTCTGGTAACAACATGCAATCGTCTTAGTTCCTAATGATAACAAGCAATCATCTTAGTTCCTGGTGATAACATGCAATATTCGTAGTTCCTGGTGACAACATGAAGCCGTCTTAGTTCCTGGTGACAGCATGCAACCTTCTTAGTTCCTGGTGATAACATGCAATCTTTTTAGTTCATAGTAACAACATGCATGTTTTCCCCAGTTCCTGGTGATAACATGCGATCTTCTTAGTTCCTGGTGACAACATGCAATCTTTTTAGTTCCTGGTGACAACATGCAATCTTTTTAGTTCCTGGTGACAACATACAATCGGCTTAGTTTCTTATGATAACTTGCAGTGTTCTTAGTTCCTGGTGACAATATACAATCGGCTTAGTTCCAGATGACAACGCCCAATTTTATTAGTTCCAGCTGACAACATTCAATCTTCATAGTTCCTGTTGATAAGATGCAATTTTCTTACTTCCTTGCGACAAAATGCAATAGTCTTAGTTCCTGGTAACAACATGCAATCTTCCTAGTTCCTGATGATAACAAGCAATCATCTTAGTTCCCGGTGAAAACATGCAATATTCTTAGTTCATGGTGACAGCATTCACTCTTCAAAGTCTTTGTTCCTGGTTACAACGTGCAATCTTTTTAGTTTCTGGTAACAGCATGCAATCTTCTCAGTTCCTGGTTACAACATGCACTCTTCTTAGTTCCTAGAATTAACATGCAAACTTCTTTGTTCTAAGTGACAACATGTAATGTTCTTAGTTCCTGGCTAAAACATTCAATCTTCTAAGTTCCATGTGACAACGCCCAATCTTATTAGTTGCAGTTGACAACATTCAATCTTCATTGTCACTGTTGATTACATGCACTCTTCTTAGTTCCTGTTGATTACATGCAATCTTTTTATTTCCTGGTGATAACATGCAATCTTTTTAGTTCCTGTTGATTACATGCAATCTTGTTATTTCCTGGTGATAACATGCAATCTGCTTATTTCCTGGTGACTACACGCAATCTTTTTTGTTCCTGGTGACTACACGCAATCGTCTTAGTTGCTGGTGACATGCAATCTTCTTATTTCCTGGTGATAACATGCAATCATCTTAGTTCCTGGTGACTACACGCAATCTTCTTAGTTGCCGGTGATAACATGCAATCTTCTTATTTCATGGTGACAAAATGCAATATTCTTAGTTCCTGGTGATATCAATGCAATCTTCTTAGTTCTTGAGGATAACATGAAATCGTTTGAGTTCCTGGTAACAACATTCAATCATCTAAGTTCTTGGTGACTACATGCAATCTTCCTAGTTCCTAATGATAACATGCAATATTCTTAGTTCCTGGTGACAGCATGAACTATTCTTAGTTCCTGTTGATAACATGCAATCTTCTTAGTTCCTGGTAACAACATGCAATCTTCCTAGTTCCTAATGGTAACATGCAATATTCTTAGTTTCTGGTGACAGCATGAAATATTCTTAGTTCCTATTGATTACATGCAATTTTCTTAGTTCCTGGTGATAAATGCATTTTTTTAGTTCCTGGTTACAACATGAAATCTGTTTACTTCCTGTCTACAACATGCAATCTTCTAAGTTCCTGGTGATAAAATGCATTTTTATTTAGTTCCTGGTTACAACCTGAAATCTGTTTACTTCCTGTCTACAACATGCAATCTTCTTAGTTCCTAGTGACAACATGTAATCTTTTTACTTCCTGGTTACAACATGCAATCTGTTTACTTCCTGGCTACAACATACAATCTTCTAAGTTCCTGGTGATAAAATGCAATTTTTTTAGTTCCTGGTAACAACATGCACACTTCTTAGTTCCTAGGGATAACATGCAATCTGTTTACTTCCCGGCTACAACATGCAATCTTCTTAGTTCCTGGTGACAAAATTCAATCTTCTAAGATGCGACAAAATGCATTTTACTTCTTAATTCTTGGTGGCAATAAACACACTTCTTTGTTCCTGATAATAACAAGCAAACCTCTAAGTACGTGGTGACAACATGTAAACTTCTGAGTTTCAGGCGATACTAGTAACATGCAGTCTTCTAAATTCCTAATGACAACACGCAATCTTCTTAGTTCCTGGTGATAACATGCAGTTATCTTATTTCCTTGCAACAACATGTAAAATATTTAGTTCCTGTCGATAACATGCAATCTTCTAAGTGTCTGGTGATAACAAGCAAACCTCTTAGGACCTTGTGACAACATGCAATCCTCTAAGTTCCTGTTGATAACATGCAATGTTCTTAGTTCCTGGTGATAACATGCAGTTTTCTTATTTCCTTGCGACAAAATGCAAACTTCTTCGTTCCTGGTGGCAAAAAGAAACTTGTTAGTTCCTGGCGATAACATGCAATCTTTTTAGTTTCTGGTGATATTAAGCAACTCGCTTATTTCCATGTGGTAACATGCAAACTTCTTAGGTCCTGGTGATAACATGCAATTTTCTTATTTCCTTGGGGAAACATGTAATACTCCCCGATACTAGTGATAACTTGCAGCCCCCTTTGTTCCTGCTGACAACATGAACTCAGGTATTGCTGTTTACAAGTACAAGTGTACTCATCAGATGTTAACTGTTTGTAAAATCACAAAAAACCCATATCACTAAGATCAAGGTTTTTCAGTTTCTGCTAACAAACTGTAATACATGTATATATTTTGTTCCTGCTGCCAAACTGTAGTTTAATTCTCTCTGACAAAGTTTAACCCTTTCACTGTCTTACCCTGAGATTAATGGTTATTTGCAAACAGTTTGGATCCTGATCAGACGCCACGTAAGGGCTCGGTGAGTTATTTTAGACGGTCCCCGAGTTGCCAATACATGTATGAAACAAGTAGCCTTGGCTGAAGCTGGTCCTCATCCCAACCTCTATATCCGCACATGGCCCCATTGTCATATCTCATTATCACGGGATATTTCGATATTTCATGCAATTAACATTTAATATCGAAAAAAAGGGTTGGTTCCACTAAAATCGTATAAAACATTAGGGTTAGTATGTCGACATTTTTTTTTCAGATAAAACATTCAGTAATTAAAAATGAACTCAGAGATGGCAATTAAAGATTAAGTCAGTTTAGTTGTAATATATAGTTGCTCTTGAGTTTAACTACAGTTTTAAACGTTTTATTCTCCCTTAAATTTTGTTTAATTTGAAACAAAAACAACTTGAAGAGCCTGTAGATACAGTGGAGAATCTGTTATTATTTCCCGTTTAAACGCAAACGTACGCAAACGCAAAACACTAAAACGTAGAAAAGTACAACTTTTTGACAATTCTGATAGTTCATCTTTATCTTGGTGGCAAACAGTTTGGAGTCTGATCTGGCTCCAAACTGTTTGCAGTGAAAATAATAGTTTTAGCGTAAACGCGTTTATTGGGAAAGAATAACGTTTTCTCCACTATACCACAGGATAGGTCGAATAAGCAGAAACATTAGTGCTTTTCGAAGTACAGTAAAACCTAAATAAAGCGGCAAATCAAATGAGCCGTGCCATGAGAAAACCTGACTTATTGCATTGCAAACAGTGTTAACCAAGACCAACCGCCGCTCTATGACGCGGCGGCTGGCCTTGAACAACACTGTTTGACATCTAGACATTTCAAGCATTCTATGTAGCTGTATTATATATACGGTTTTTGGCAGTGTAGACCCAACTCAGATACAGAGCCTAGGATGACAACGGTGCTTGGTCTGGAAAATGTTGCAATGCTACAGTGGAGAAAACGTTATTCAACGCGTTTACCCTAAAACTATTATTTTCACTGCAAACAGTTTGGAGCCAGATCAGACGCCGGGTAACCCGGCGTCTGATCAGGCTCCAAACTGTTTGCCACCAAGATAAAGATGAATTATCAGAATTGTCAAAAAGTTGTATTTTTCTACGTTTTAGTGTTTTGCGTTTGCGTACGTTTGCGTTTAAACGGGAAAGAAGAACAGATTCTCCACTGTAAAAGGCATTGTTTGTCATGCCATGGCTCAAATGAAGATGACTTAGCAGTAAATCCCAAATACATTAAATTCATTGTTACGAGCACAAACAGAGAAGGACAATTGACTGTATTAAAGACATTCGAGAGCTTAATGTTGAAGTTGACGACACTATGGTGGTGAAGGGGTAAAAACTTCAAGATAAATTTGATCATGAAAGGGTTAAAGACCTTTCAAACAAATGGTTGTTTACTGTGTGTCAGACAGTTTACTTAACCTATTACTCAATTAATACTCGTTTTACGCCTTTGATTAGTTCCCTTACCCCTTTCCCTTATAGGAGCGACTTTTAGCGCATTCATTTTATTCATCCGCCAAAGAAAATAGTATTTATACTGTCATGAATATGTACTATAAGAAATATTTTCTATCTACTAGCAGATATTAACTTAAAGCAGGCTGAAAGTAAAGCAGAATGTGCCCTAGGGCACATTCTACTTTACTTTCAGCCTGCTTTAAAAGGTCACATATCTTAAATACTAGAAACAGGCTATGGGTTAAAGGGTTAAAAACCAAAATAGTTCAACAGTATAAGTCATGCAAACACATATTTTATATACCCTAGCAGATTGTAGCTTAAAGCAGTCTGGAAGCTAAGCAGAGTGCTCCTTCAGGATCATTTACCCTCAGCCTGTTTAAGCAAGCCACCTGTCTTCAATAATGATAACTAGCCACGGGGAAAAGGTTTAACGAAAAGTAAGAGCTCATAAAGTAGCTGTCTGGTTTTCTTGATTGCGTCTTTTAAGCTTTGACCAAACTCCAAACGGTTTGCAGTGAAAACAATTGTTTTAGTACAAACGCGGTCATTCGGAAATACTTAACGTCTTGTCAATTGTAGAGTACTGTAGATGTTATTTTTTCCCGTTTAAGCGCAAACGAAACACAAACGCACTGCAAAAATTGTAGAAAATGACAATTTTTTTACATTTCTGGATGCTAAATTAATCTGAAGGGTAAACCGCTTTGAGCTTGAATCAGATGCCGAGTTACCCGGCGTCTGATCTGGCTACAAATTGTTTGCAATGGAAATAATAGTTTTAGCGTAAACGCGTTTATTGGGAAAGAATTACGTCTTCTCCGCTGTAACGCATTGAAATGTACATGTCCACGTATTCTACACCATTCACCCCATGTCAGGGCTGCCATAAGTTGATCATGAAAAATCCTAAGATTTCAAAGTTTTCTATTTTTTAAGCTCAATTACTTAATGCAGGTTTGAAGTAAAGCAAAATGCGCCTTAAGGCGCATTCTGCTTTACTTTCAGCCTGCTTTAAGCTATCATCTGCTACGATAAAAATCAGAAAAATTCAGAAAAATCCGAAGAAATCGTGGGCAGCCCAGCCATGTGGACCTGGAACATGTCAGCTTTGTCAACTGGCAGAAAGGAATGGGGACCACTGCCATAGCTCGGCATGATACAATAGAAGGCTGCCAAAAAGGTGTAACCTTTTGAGCGATTTGGATCACAGAATTATACAAAACAGTGTATAATTCTGTGTTTGGATTGACGGATAAATCCATCTAAAAATAATGTACATGTACGTCAGTCCAAGAAATGAAAAGGTTCAAATCCAGAATATTTGTTACTCTAGTATTCTGGTCAGGGTTCTAGATCAATACCTCATATTTGGACCGGTGTAAATGAGGTGTTGATCTGGCAACTTGTCTCTCGGAGTCGCGGTATAACTGAAATACTGTTAAAGTGACTTAAACCCCAATTTCAACATCTACACTGTAAACCATTCGGACACTGAACGCGTTCAAAAGCCAAACATAATGCAATTCAAATTTTTAATATATACGTTCTTCATAGAAATGCTTTTTATGGGAAATATTTCTATGATCTAATGTGTGGCCGCTCTTTTAATTAGTCTGAAAGTAAAGTAAAACGCTCTCTGGGGGAGCATTCCATAAGCATTAATGTCTTAGTCAATTACTCTATAAAATATGCCTATTTACGCCCCTAACTTATTCCTCTACTGAAGAAAATAATGTTTCTTATACAGTCATGTCTATATTTATGCACCACAATAAATATTTTCTTCATCTTAGCAGACGATAACCTAAAGCAGGCTCCAAGGTTATAAAGCTTTTGACTTCAGTTTAAACTCGTTCCCAAGCTTTGATTGGTCAGATTTGAGCCTAAGTTCAAATCTGACCAATCAAATGCTTGTGAACACACTCAGACTAAACTAAAACGCTTTATAACCTCGGAGCCAGGCTGAACGTAAATCAGAAGGCGCATTCTGCTTTACTTTCAAGCTACTTTCAGTTTTCACCTGTTATCAGAAACAGGATATGGGGTAACGGGTTAACCCTTTCAACCCTAAATATCTCTTGTGGGTATTTAGCATCCTTTTGGACTCTTCTAGTACAGACATTTTGAATCAGTCTACTGTTGCATTTTCTTGACATTACAACAAAAACAATGAAAATATCAAACACGGTAGACCCTGATCATAGGGCTCCTATAGGAGCCCTCTGATCATGGTCTATACTGTTTGCATATGTAATCAGTAATCTCTACAGAGGGCTGTAGCGTTGAAAGTGTTAAACACATAAATACATGTATGCTATGAGGCAAATGGTTAAAACGTTTGCCAACACTACTAAGCTCGATTTTCTGTTCAAGAGATAAAGTTTGACTCTACAAGTGAAGCAAATAAAAATCTCTTTTTTGTTACACTTGAATTGCAGAATGATTTTATCATCTAATTTAATAATATCGATATCCTTTTAATGCCCGAAACTCTGCCCTGCTTCTAGAATTGGTGTGTGTAGAAATGGCGCAACTGTTCTCTTGTGTGTAATAATGAAAATAATAACACGACTTTCAATCAGATTCGATCCTGATCAGACTCTTTGATACACTGCTTTACATCTGGATCAACATTGCTTGCAAACGTTAGCTGGGTGATTTTCAGTTGTACAAAGTGTATTATGACTAAAGTGTTTTCAAGTACTATAAAATTTGTGTAAAGCGACTGCCTTAAAGAAGATACATTGGCAATCTTAAATAACGCAATATGCTTAATGCAGGACAAAAGTAATTCAGAAAGCTCCTCTAGGAGCTTTCAGAATTACTTTTATCCTGCATTAAGTAGTCACCTATCTTAAGGTGTACACATTCTGCTGCATTGAATGCCCTGTTACGGCAGGTTTTACAGTATTTTAATGTTTGATACGGAGGCTGCAGTGGTTCACGGCACAGAGATAACCCTTTCATCACAGATGGACGCCATAATCTTTTTTTGCAGTCATAAAATCGGAGATTGTATCTCTGTGTGTGCCGTTGTTTCTGTTTATTAGCCTGCAGACGTAATGTTTGTTCATCTGTTTCGATGTAAGAGCTTTGAAAGTCGTTGGTTTTGTGAAATAAAAAATAACGAATGATTTCCAGAGATGGTAGAGTGGATGAAAGAGTAAGTGATCGAGTGATTGAGTAAGTGAGAGAGTGAGAGAGAGAGAGAGAGAGAGAGAGAGAGAGAGAGAGAGAAAGAGAGAGACACAGAGAGACACAGAGAGAGAGAGACAGATAGAGAGAGACAGATAGAGACAGAGAGAGAGAGACAGACAGACAGACAGACAGACAGACAGACAGACAGAGACTGGGAGACAGAGAGAGACAGAGAGACAAAGAGAGAGAGAGAGATCGAGAGACAGACAGACACACAGACAGACACATAGATACATATAGATACAGAGAGATGTACGTACAGAGATAAGGACAGACAGACAGTGATACAGACAAACAGAAGCACTGAGAGACAGACAGATACAGAGAGACATACAGAAATAGAGAGAAAGAGACAGACAGACATACAAGCAGACATGAAGAGAGAGAGAGAGAGAGACAGACAGACAGACAGACAGAGCCAGACAGAGACAGAGAGGGAGACAGACAGACAGACAAAGAATCAGTCGGACTGCGGGCAGATTGACAGGTATACAGACTTTCAGAATCGGTTCAATGCTGCAATGTAAAATAATGGTTTGGTCTTGTGCCAGTATAATGTACGACGTAATACCCTTTCCCGTGTGTACCTTATGAGATAAAGTGGGTTCGGAACAAACCGTCAGATGACGAAAATGGCCGATCGCTGTGCGTAAAGTGTCGATATTGACATACAGTGGAGAATCTGTTATTCTTTCCCAATAAACGCGTTTACGCTAAAACTATTATTTGCAGTGCAAACAGTTTGGAGCCAGATCAGACGCCGGGAAACCCGGCGTCTAATCTGGCTCCAAACTGTTTGCCACCAAGATAAAGATGAATTATCAGAATTGTCCAAAAGTTGTTCTTTTCTACGTTTCAGTGATTTGCGTTTGCGTACGTTTGCGTTTAAACGGGAAAGAATAACAGATTATCCACTGTACATTGGCTCAATCTCGTTAGGGATGAACGACCTTAATACAGTAGAACTTGTCGATTACAAAATTAAGAGTAGACTTAATAATTATTAACTAAGTTGAACTTACTCGTGACAAAGTTAAAATGTAGCTAAGCTAAACCTGAACTAAGGATTAGATGTTATATAATTTAAGTCGTATAGTAGCATGTTCTTTGAAATACGGGTACATTTCGTAAGTGCGACTTAAACACGGGGGGCCAACTAGGTATTACGATGAAATGTTACTCTACGACAACCTATATAGGTATTATAACAGATTTGTATAGCTACGAAGTCAGTGTATACAGTGAGAAATGTTTGTCTACGACAACAAAGTTGCCTTCGTAGCAATACAAATCTGTTATAATACCCATATAGGTTGTCGTAGAGAAACATTTCATCGCCAAGTTGGCCCCCCCGTGTTAAATGCCATCGGGATAATGTGTTTATAATTATGGCGATATTCTTTTTGCCTTAAGAATACCAGTAACATTGCATTGAAGAAGAGTATTCTGTTAAGAATTTTACAGTTTTAAGGGAATAAACACATTTATCTTTTCATTTTAGAATAATTCCTAATTTCTGCTTATACAGTAATGCTCAAACTATAATTCCGCGGGAGTTTATTTTTTCACTAAAATTAAAAATGCGTTTCACCCGACAGCGAAACAATGGCGCGAAATCGCAGAAATGGGCGTTTTCCGTCTGTTTCCATGGCAATCACAGCGACGCTCCACCAACAAACGGAAGAGGAGACAATGCAAGTGTTTGATCGTTTGACTGCGGTAAAGTCCGCCATTAATAATTCAGACGAAGATGGAAGACACGGTATATCGCGCTAGAATCAATGCAAATGACATATACAGACATGCTCGTATAAGCCGTCACTCATAGCAAGATGAAATTGACATTTCCAATACTCATACCTAGCTTAATGCAGAACACAAGCCAAGCAGAAAGCGCGTATTGGATATTTTCTTTTTTACTTACGATCTACATTAAGCAGTCACCTATCTTAGCTTATAGCTGATGTTCACGCATCTGTAGAATAGTCGCTTAGCATGAGATTAATCCCTTCACTGCCTTACCACGAGTACTATAGTAATTTGCAAACAGTTTGGATCCTGATCAGACGCCGCGTAACGCGGCGTCTGATCAGGATCTAAACTGTTTGCAATCCATTTCAATATTTCTCAATTCAAAATACTAAAAAAATTAAATTTGAGAAATAAGGCAGACGATAACTGACGTCATGGCAGTGAAGGGGTTAACTTATAGGGGGTACAGAGCGATACTGGAGTACGTATTTTTCCACTACTGATACTAGATTCTTCATCGACTAGTTCTAATGCATAGACCCATTTCGCTCAACTCCGTATAATTATCAAGCTATTCAATCCAATATGGATCCAGATCGCCAGTTGAGAGTCTCAGCGTTTACTCAAGATCCCAATTCCAGATCCACTCCGTTTCAGCTGTCAGTGATAGACTAAGTATATGCATTAATATTTCAATATTTCAGCAGACGACTGTTTCGAAAACAGACGATACATTTAGTAGTCGCAAGGATATTGAAATTTTCTCTACATTGTATGCGTGTGAAACCGTTCTACAGCTTCACCGCCAGTTAGTTGATCATGTAACATCGAGAAATACGGTGGCTGGTGGAGGAAATAGAACGGGTTATAATTCTTGCTATCTCCCTGTGTTTTGGATTATCGTGGCTTCTTCGAACCGGAGTAAAGGTTGTGCGAGTGTTGCTGGAGTGCTTCTGTTTGTATTATATACCGCTACTCCGGCATTCACATTATCAGCGCGCTAGAATCCAATGGAATCGGCCAACCTTATATGGAAAACCGACCTTGCAATGCTACTCTGCCAGGAGTAGACGCATGGCAGTGTATTTCGCATAATTTATTCGTTCTGAAGTGTATTTTTCGCAGTGCTCTGTTCTCAAAATTTGTATGGGATATGTTCAGTGTCACAACCCCTTCATATGTGCTAATTAAAGGGTCGTTTCCCCGGCAAGGGGCCGAGGAATCTCGGGGATAGGGGCTGGTAACTGGAGTACAGTAGAGCGTTCATGTTACCTACGACCTCTGTGCTGTTGTATGTAGCAGAGAAAACACCGGTATATCTTTTTTTCGCCGTTTACTGGTGTGATATACATAGCGTGTAGAGTGTAATACTTTCTGTCAAGCTGTCAAAAGATGGATTTATACTTTCAAAAGATTGTCTAAATGCTTGCTTGTTTTCGGTTACAGATTAATTGGCGATATTGAAATTGGAATGAGTTCTATCAATGGTGACATTTATCGGATTTCATGGAATGTTTCTGACTTGGATTTAGTACACATGCGGATAGTACGGTGACAATCTCAATCAAGAAGGTATTCTTTAAACATTAATTATACAATAAACACTTCATTTTATAAATTTGTAACCTTAAACACACGACCCCTCCTATCGGCTCCCCTGTTTTCAGTTCCGATGAGCGTCACTCTGGTGTTGGATTTCGCTACGCTGATTGGGATTCGTGCGCGGACGGACTGGTAGAAGGGCAGTTAAATGACGCAGGGCGGCGGGCGTTTCGACTTTGATGACGGCGGGACGTACTGTGGGGGCTGGGAGGATGGCAAAGCCCACGGGCACGGCGTTTGTACCGGCCCTAAAGGCCAAGGAGAATATTCCGGGGCCTGGCAGTTTGGGTTTGAAATATCCGGTGTGTACACCTGGCCTTCCGGTAACACGTACAGGGGCCAGTGGTTCCAGGGTAAAAGGCACGGAATAGGGGTTGAGACAAAAGGGCGATGGATATACCGTGGAGAGTGGACCCAAGGATTTAAGGGCCGTTATGGGGTGAGACAGAGTATGACATCCGGTGCTAGGTATGAAGGCACGTGGACAACGGGCCTTCAAGATGGTTACGGGTGCGAGACTTATGCTGACGGAGGTAAGGTTCTTTATATGCTTGCCATTTCTACCTGTTTGAACCCATGTACTTACAGATATAATCAATGGATCCTCCCATTTTCCTGTTTGGAAGCGTTCATTATCGAATAAAGGGGTTACATGTACACACATACTTAATTAATTATGCACCAATACCACGTGCTTGATGTAAAGGTAACAACACATGTAGACCTTGATGAGACGACGCTTGTCTGAATTTATACCCATACCTTGCCTATTTCTTTAACCCCTCCACTGTCATGACGTCATGAGATATAAACAATTGTCGTCTGCTTTTGTTTCTCAAATTTAGATTTTAGGTATTTTGACTAAGAAATGTGGAAACGAGTGTTAAACAGTATGGACCCTGATCAGATGCCGCGTTACGCGGCGTCTGATCAGGATCCAAACTGTTTGAAAAAAAACCCATATATACTCTGGGTATGGCAGTGAGGGGGTTAATACGTCACTACTAGTCTATACTCACTAGTTAAAATATTTAGCCAGTCCACATTTGTTATACTTTTCATTTATCGTGTACCTACAGTGGAGAATCTGTTATTCTTTCCCGTTTAAACTTTTTGACAATTCTGATAATTCATCTTTTTCTCTTTGGCAAACCGTTTGGAGCCTGATCAGACGCCGGGTTACCCGGCGTCTGATCTGGCTCCAAACTGTTTGCAGTGACACTAATAGTTTTAGTGTAAACGCGTTTATAGGGAAAGAATAACAGATTCTCCACTGTATACATGTACTTTTCATTTATGGTGTACCTATAGCCATTGTACATAACCTTCAGCAGGATAGGCAGTGGTCGCCTTTATTTCAATTCTGAAACCATTAGTCCCTTACATGATATCCCCAGAGTGTCAAACAGTTTGGCTCCAGATGTGACGTCAAGTTTCTCAGCGTGCCATCTGGAGCCGAACTGTCCACAAGATGTATTACAAATTCGCCTGACAGCGTGCTTAGTGTTATAAGTGGACGGATTGTGCATAGTTCATGCCTATTATTCATAAGTATAATCCACACATGGTTTCCCACCATAATAGACATGTAAAACAAACTCATGTCAAATCTGAATGTGTGATGTTGCTGGATGAAACATGCTTTATACATGTGGTTTCTAATTATCTGACTTCACTCAATATTTTTAAACGAAAGCGGTTCATCCTCTCCATTATAGGGGGTCTCATGCCCTACTTTTAATAAGAAGAAAACGACAACCTCCCCCTTCAAACGAAATCAAACACAAACGCAATGTTGTTAAATAAAGAAAATAACATCACTTTGAAAATATTATTATTTACTTTCGCCAAAGTGGTAAATTGTTTGGAGCTTGATCAGACTTCGGGTTACCCGATTGGAGGATGGGGTGTTCTGATCAGGCTCCACGATGGGTGTAATTGTTTTAACATACACGCATTTTTGGGGAAAGAATAACATCCTCCCTAATATACCACTACCTCATAGAAATACGTATTCAACCTTCCAATGTCCAGTATTCAAGCAGGTCGATGCTTAATTGAATGTGAAAACATATACTGAGTGAAATGAAGAATTTGAATTTGAATTCAAAGCAAGCTGAAAGTAAAAAGGAAAGCTCCGTATAGGGAGATTTTTGGCCATATACTTTCAACCCGTTTTAAGTACCCACGTGTCTTAAACTCTGTACATGTAACACGCTTTGAAGGACAGGGTTAATCATTTTGAAACATTTTTATGTTAATCGTGTACTTGTCTATGATAGTGGAGGGAGGAGGACAAACGTATTATGCACTTAATAACGAAAAAACTCACCCAGTCGTATGTTACACGTCTGTCAGATTATGTTAATGAATCACACAACTATTCATACCGGTGACAAATTATCCTCAAATAGTTTCATATATATATGTTTATAAGTACAGAACAGAGTCGCAATTACCTTCACAGTAATAACGCAAACTCCAATGTTTAACCATTTGAACCCAAAACCCGCATATAGGCGTCCTTTTCAAACAGTACACATGTGAAAAGTGCACTTGTCCTATGTAAACAGTGAATACCCAGATCAGAGGGCTCCTTAGGGGCTCCTTACGGAGCCCTCTGATCTGGGTCTTCACTGTTTGTCATGATGCAAAACATTGACAAAAACAACCCTTAAACGTCAGAAATTGACTAGACTAAAATGGAAACTGGAATTGTCCTTTTGAAGTTTCAGGCAGGAAAGAGTTAAGGCAAGTGGTTGCTGAACGCAGAAAACCTCAACTCAACACAGAATAGAAGTGAAGCAGGAATTTCATATAGCTTAAAGCAGAATGGAATTAAAGTAGAAAGCTAATCGAAATTAAAGCAGAATGAGCATGTAGCTTAAATTAGAATGAAAGTAAAGCGGAAAGCTCCTATCAGAACTTTCAACTTACCTTTCGTCAAACTTTAACCTATGTATTTGTGCCTACGATCCCCTATGTGTTAACATAGGCTAACAATGTAGACTCTGATCAGAGTCTACATTGTTTGCTGATAGGAATTTCAATATAAAACAAAACGAAGATGAAAATTTAGACCAGTTACCCCATTACATTAAACATGGACTAATCCAATAAATAGGCATGGAAGAATTCACTGGATGCAAACGGGTTAACCTTCAACCTGTCTTTATCGTCAAAACGTCCGCTTTTGCGAGGTCATATTTGGTTATGTTCTGTTCTGTTCTGTATTTTAAACTAGATCTCAAATTCTATGAAACTAGCCTGCTAACGTGCTTTCTCTTATTTCTACCAATATGCAGCGAATGTCCATATAGCTTATCATTTTATAATTATGCATTAGCAAACAGTGCAGAACCTGGTGAGACGCCATAAAGAAGTTGTGTGGCATCTCATCGTCGTCTACACAGTTTGTTAATGTCTAATTTCTTGGACTATATGCAATAATGAGGGGTCTATATAAGAGATGGGTGTGGTAGGGGATAGAGGGGGGGAGTGGGTGGGTGGGGTTAAACTCAAGTATTCCAATATGTTTATCCTTTATGTCTGCTCCAAACGCTTTGGTGTGACTACTCATTAGAATCGTCTCGAAGAGACGATTCTGGTGAGTAGTCTCCCCATTGGGTTTGGCGCAGATATAAGGATTTTTGTTTTTGAAATACTTCCGTTATCTTGGGATCTGATTTGTGTGCAAATGGTGTTAATTGTTAATGTTTTTCCTCTGGAAAACAGCCCAGTTGCTTTAGCTCACCAAATGGTTGGCTGTTCTGTAACGTTTGCATCGCCTAGGGCTTTACATGTGATTCTTGTGTTACGTAATTAGCTACTATCTATGCCTGTTTCCAATATATCCTTCGAATTATCGAGTTATGCGAAGCTGCAATCTCCTTCGGATCCTGATCAAATCTCGATTATTAACCCGTTATCGAATCTAGATCTATACCATTTAATGATTAACATGACTTCCTTTTGTAAGCGTGTAATTAACAACTCTCAAAATGAATGCAGACGATATTTACGAAAGCAGACGACATGTTCGGTCGTGTGAAGGATATAGATCTGCCATATCAATTACCAATATGTTCCCCACCCACCCCGGTACAGTGAGCGTGACTGTCTGTTTACCCTGCATCTCTCGTGTACCACACATGTTATTATTTATATAACGCGCAGGACGACATACGAGCGGTGTATCGATCCAGGCAATAATGTCAGTTTTCTAGGTACAAAATCAATAGATCGTCACTGTGCACGATTTCAGTGTCTCCCAGTGTACTGATGTGGTCCGCGCGCTTTAGTGTGTCGTCTGCTGAACCTATACTGAAATGCTACAGTGGTCCCTCTCTACAACTGCCCTCCTTACAACGACTCCCTCCTTACAACGACCCTTTCCTCTGTTCCATAAACAATACAATTATATGTATAATACGTTCACTTCTGAAATATCGTCTGATTAAAACTGTCGTCTGCTGTTTTTTCCAAAGTCACAAATTGGACATTTTGACAGAAAAAAATCCATACTAGCGAGTGACAATCATCTTGAATCCAGATCAGACTGTTGGCAATTGTATGCCGATTTCCCTCCCTATAATGACTCCCTCCCAACAACGCACACACTTTTTGTGTCCCATTTTGGGGTCGTTGTACTATTTATTTTAATCTGAGTGACAAATAGTTTGGAGCCTGATCAGACACCGGGTTACCCGGCGTCTGATCAGGCTACAAACTATTTGCTATGGGAATAAATGTTTTTATTGGTAAAGAATAACGTCTTTTGCTCTGTTTACCAGTGCAAAGAAAATAATGCTCGGCTTGCAATTTCTGTTTTATGTGATTGTTCTTGTTTTTTGTTTGCACCATGTGCACAGTCATACAGCGTTGTCATGTGAAGATGGGCGTCGATTTTCCAGCATTGTTTGGTGTCTTTTTGTGGCTTCAGTGGGGGAACACATGGTTCTTTCGCGTTTAAACGAAATGAAAAGCAAGCAAAATGCAATTAAATGTAGAACAAGACAAATTTGGTAAAATGACGATTAATCTGGCATCAAACAGTGCTGAGCCTATTCAGACGACGGGTTACGCATTACTTCAGACCATTCAAACAAGACATACAAATATCTATTGTGTCATTATAATGATGTCTGCATAGACATAAAACAACTATCAGTTCTTTTTGTGTTTTTAATTTATTCCTCCATTGAAGAAAGCAATTCCACTTGATACAGTCATATATATGCTCAATAAGAAATACTGTAGTTTCTACTTGTATGTCCTAGCAGATATATTAACAATAAGACTGTGACGGATATCAAACAGTTTGAATCCTTATGATAAAGGGCTCTAGATTTTAAACTGAGTAAACTCAAGCTTTCCAACATTTTCCCATGTTTGCACTAAACCCTATGTTTGACTACTCATTTAGCATTTGAAAAATAAACTCTTCAGCAAGAACACTGTTTGAAAATGAGGAGTATACTAGTCACTATATGGTTAAACTGGTTTAGACATATGTACTTTAACTGATTGCCTATACACGTACACTAAAGCCCCGCTGTGATTGTATAAAAGACAGGTGTCAGCTTAAAGCAGGATGAGAGTAAAAAAACAGAGCAGCTTTCTGTTTTACTTTTATCGTGCTTTTAGCATTCACCTGCTTTAAACACCAACAAAACTAACATTATTCAGTGGTGGTATGGGAGAGGTGGTTTGCTGTATACGCCAAGCTAGACACAGTCCCTGCTCTAACGGTAAATTAGAACAAGGTGATAGCTTGACACATCATCTCTAGGTACAGGTAAAGATGATTGGTAAAGACAGATGACGGATTACAGACAAACCTATATCAAACACATACAGTGAAGCTCGCTTATAACGAAATTGGATATAAAGAAATATTGGATTTAACAAAACAAATCTTATCAAACACATAGTGAAAACAAAGATGCACTAAAATCTATAGTCTTCAGTACAGGTGATAGCTTAATGCAGGACAAAAGTAATGCAGAAAGCTCCTACAGGAGCTTCCTACAGGAGCTTTCTGTATTACTTTTATTCTGCATTAAGAAGTCACCTGCTATTATAGATCGTCAATATTCTTCAGTGAGTCGCAGGGCTCCGGATAAGTGGAGTATTTTAGATAGTAATATCTTTATTTCTGCATTAAACCCTATGGTGTCACTACTCATTAAAATCGTCTCTTCGAGACGATTCTAATGAGTTGTCACACCATAAGATTTGGTGCTAAATTAAGTGAGAAAATGTTGGAAAACTTGAGTTTACTCCGTCTTATCTGCAGTCCTGTGTTTGACAGTACTTGGAGAGGTACCATGGAATCTTGCAAGAGGTCATCGACTCAGAGGTCATAGTCTACATTATAGTCTATATCTACAACACGTGGTATTACTTATTGTAATTGGTAGATCAAGCCAACGAATACTGTGCATTTCATGCAGAGAACTAATTTAGCCTTAATGCGCATTCTGCTTTACTTTCAACCTGCATTAAGCTGCCATCTGCCAGGATTTAGGAAATCTTTTTTATGGTGCGTGTACATGTTTATGACTACATGTATATAAACTTGAACTAATTTCTTCAGTGGATGAATAAATTAAATGCAATAAAAGGCGCTCCTATTGGGGAAATGGCTAAAGCAGACAATACCATGGCAATGCAAGGGTTAACACATTCACCACTGAAACTTAAAATGGACTATTCCAGTTTATTATTAAATCTAGTCCATTATTTAATAATTAGGGTAGATTTTATAAATATTTACAAAAAGACAAACAGTGTAGACCCTGAGCGGAGGGTTCCTTGATCAGGGTCTACATTGTTTGCATAGGACAAGTGTACTCTTGACAGGTATATGATTTTTTAATGACGAGTATACTCGTCGCTAGGGCTCAATGTGTTAACCGCGACTCTCGCACGGATCTATAACTTGGCCTCATTATTTTGTTGGCAATTTCACTGGGCCACAGTTAACAGTAATCAATAACGGTGAAACACCAACATTTCATGTGGAAAGTAAAAATAACACAGGCAACGCCACAACTATAGAAAATCTCCTTCAATATTGAAACTGGGAGCATTTGACACATTGAACCCTAGTGACTCGAATACTCATCATTTACAGTGGAGAATCTGTTTAAAATACCGTTTAAACGCAAACGTACGCAAACGCAAAACACTAAAACGTAGAAAAGTACAACTTTTCGACAATTCTGATAATTCATCTTTATCTTGGTGGCAAACAGTTTGGAGCCTGATCAGACGCCGGGTTACCCGGCGTCTGATTTGGCTCCAAACTGTTTGCAGTGAAAACAATAGTTTTAGCGTAAACGCGTTTATTGGGAAAGAATAACGTTTTCTCCACTGTACATAATTATAGAGTACACTTTTCCTATGTGAACAATGACGATCCAGATCAGATGGGCAACTACAGTAAAACCTCTCTATATCGACCACTATAATTTGTTAATTACGAAAGGTGTCTACTTTAAGCTGTCACCTGTCTTTCATACAACCAATTAGCCTTCCTTTTAGTGGTCGTAAAAGAGAGTTTCTACTGTATACAGGAGCCCGGTATGATCAGAGTATGCACTGTTTCACATTTTGCAACATACTGTTAAAAACTATAACGTAAACGAAACATAAACAAGATGACATCACTGAATTGAAATCTGGAATTGTTCATTTGGAGATCAATGGTTCAATGAGAAAAGGGTACAAAAAACTGCGTTTTCTCTAAAGTCTAAAAATATGTTTGTTTGTGGAAGGGTCTTGACTTTACTCTTTGCGTGGGTGATTACGTTTGCAGAACAGAACAGAACAGAACATTCTTTGCAAACAGTTTGAAAACTCTAATTCTAGAAAGGAGCAGGCGTCAATAGTGCGTATCGTTCAAACCATTAACTCTTTCAACATTAAGTAATTCTTGTGGGTCATCAGGATCCCTTGTGGACCTTTTTAGTGAACGTGAACCAGTGTATACTTGGAATTATGGGTAGTTTAATAGATACTGGGTCTAAATTAACAAACAGTTTAGACCCAGATCAGAGGGCTCCTATAGGAGCCCTCTGATCTGGGTCTACACTGTTTGCAAATGTTATTAGTATATTTTAAACATATCTATGGTATTGAAAGAGTAAAACAGTATTACATGATTACAGTATACTTTCCCATTCATGTGTCGAGAACCAGTCAATAACTGATGGAGGATAACGCCAGATGTTCATCTATGTGTGAAGCATTTAACATACGTTTATGCACAGATGAGCATCCTGGTGGAACCATCGACCTATAACCAGTTACAGTGGCGGAGGCGTTACTATATCCCATTTAAACGAAACGCAAAAGCAATGCACTAAACTGTAGAAAATAACATTTAAAAAAAAAATTGTTAACCATTCTTTTGAACCTAAGTGGCAAATAGTTAAGAGCCTGATCGGATTCCGGGTTACCGTTGGCGTCTGATCTTCTTCCAAATTACTTACATGTACGATGTAGCTACAAGTTTTAGCACAAACTCGTCTACAGTGTTCCATCCATACAACGGCCCTCCGAACATCGATTCCCTCCTTACAACAATGCTTATCGCTGTTCCGCAAATAGTCAACAATATATAATGCTTTCACTGCTGCCATATATATAGTATACTTAAACTAGTCGTCTGCTGTTTTTCCTCAGTGTTACATATAACAGGGCTCTAGATAAGAGTAGTTTTTCAAAATCTAAAACCTTTATTTCTGCATTAAACCTTATGGTGTCACTACTCATCAGAATCGTCTCTTTGAGACGATTCTAATGAGTAGTGACACGATAAGGTTTGGTGCTGAAATGGTTGAGAAAATGTTGAATTTGTTCAGAAAACTACCCCTTATCTGGAGCACTGATATAAGTCGATATTTTTGACAGCAGAAATATAATGACGAGTGACAAACAGCTTGAATCCACTGTCACCTTACTTAAAGCAGTCACCTGTCGTAACTACCTTGAAAAGCACAAACTATTAGTGGTCATAATAGAGAGATTTTACATGTACTTATACACATCGTCATGCAAAAAGCAAACATAAAATACCCTTATCATTTTCTACACTGTATTGCGTTTTCGTTTAGTTTCATTTGAGGTGGAAACCAGACTGTGACTTTTGTCGCAGACAATGTCATCGAGGAAATCGAATAATATCTAGAGCAGGTAATACGATATTGGTTAGGTAATTGCGATGTAATCTGCTTAACCATTATCATTCTGACTTGTCGTCTGCTTCAAATATATCGTCTGCGACAAAAAAATCAAATTTTGTTTTAAAGTTTCGTTAACTGAAGGAAAGTTAAAAATGAGTGACACACAGTTTGGATTCAGATCAGACGCCGCGTTACGCGGCGTCTGATCTGGATCCAAACTGTTTGCAAATGTTAGCCAAGTTGCTCTTAGCATTTTAAGGGGTAACCTTAGCTTGCTTCATGTCAGACTGCAGAGGGTGCTCAAACATGCTAAATGCGCAATATTTCATATTAGCAGCGACATGAATACATAATTTATGGCCTTGATACCAGCGGTAAGGTTTTTTTTATTATCTTTATCGAAACTGTATATCATTTTGCAAAGCCTGATTTGTTTTTGTCATGGACCAATCTAGATGCATCATCTTACGCAAGAAGTGTGAAAAGGTTAGATTTTGCAAAGAAGATAATATAAGATGTAGCATTGGTTTTTCATAAAACTGAACTTGCATCGTCGGCAACATAGTTGTAATGTTTTATAAAACCTTATGTACAGTGGAGAATCTGTTATTCTTTCCCAATAAACGCGTTTACGCTAAAACTATTATTTGCGCTGCAAACAGTTTGGAGCCAGATCAGACGCCGGGTAAACCGGCGTCTGATCAGGCTCCAAACTGTTTGCCACCAAGATAAACATGAATTATCAGAAATGCCCAAAAGTTGTACTTTTCTACATTTTAGTGCTTTGCGTTTGCGTACGTTTGCGTTTAAACGGGAAAGAATAACAGATTCTCCACTGTAGCTACATTGGAGGAGATACTTAATTCTGCCAACTAATCACAAATTCAATGCAACACATCGAAAACGGTACCTTTTTTAAAAAATAAAAATAAATGTGGACGCCTTTTTTGAGTCTGAAGTCGTTCTCAAGTATTTGATTTGTCAGCATTTAGCCTATGCTCAAATCTGACCAATCAAATGGTTGAGAACGATCTCAAACTCAAATAAATCGCTTTATAACATTGAAGCCAGGTGTACTTTTGGGGTTATTGACAGTGAAAGGGTTAAAGCTCCTGTCATAAAGTTAACTAGTCCTGTAAAATGTGTCCAAAGAGCATTTACTGTCAATATGACTATATGACTTTGGTCATGCAATAACCTAATCACTCGGTATAAAAGTATAGATCAGTACCACTGATAACGCTCTATATTTCCCAGAAAAGAATGAAATATGTAGTATTTTACCCCTTCACCGCCCTATTTAGCGTATTTTTACCCCTTCACCGCCATAATATTACCGCCTGCTTTAATCGTTTTGCCTGGAATATTTGTTCGAATAAAGGTTTAAGGCAGTATGACTTAAGAAATATCGATACGAGTTTCAAAATGTTTGGATCCTGTTCAGACGCCGCGTTACGCGGCGTCTGAACAGGATCCAAACTGTTTGCAGTTGAATTTAGTTGTCTAGGCGGTTGAAGGGTTAAATTATGAGTTACTGTTACAAGAAAATAAATAATTAATGAGCAAAGTCCATTGTCGTGTAAACGTGTATTGAACATAGTTTTTCACTAAAATACAAGCTATTGATATTGGGAAAATGTTTTTTCCACTACAATAGAAGCTATTGATATTTGGGAAAATGCTACAATAATGCATGTGTATTGGAGCCATTTTATAAAGAATCATAACCCATTACCCCTTAAATATGCCTTTTTACGCATCTAATTTATTCAACCACTGGCTGTTATTAGTCTCCACCGAAGAAAATAGTTTCACTTTATATACATGTACTTGTAAATATATATCATAAGAAAGTCAATCCTATATGAAGCGACAAGAATAATGTGACCTGTTGATGTTTGACCGCTTCATGCAGGGCAAAAGTACTGCAGAAATCTCCTAACTGTTTCAAGACTATAGGCTATACCAGATAGATGTACACATACTAACTTGTATTGGCCGCTTAACATTTATGTGCCTGTACTGATGTATAGTTTGCTGTTTAGAGATGACCGCTAATAAAGAGTTTGAGTTGAGTCTTAGATCGTTCTCAAAGATTAAATTGGTCAGTTATGAGATTTAGCTGAAAGTCTGAGATAGTTCTCAAACATTTGATTTGCCAGATTTGAGCTTTTGCCGGCTCAGCAAAAGCCCAAATCTGACCAATCAAATGCTTGGGATCGATCTGAAACTCAACTCTTAGCAAAAAGTTTAATCTCACATCGCAATTAAATGATTGAGAACGATCTCAGACTCAATCTTGAGCAAAGTTTCCAAACTGACCATGCAAATCAAATGTTTGAGAACGATCTCAGACTCAACCCAAACTCTTTATAACCTTGGGGCCTGGTTTGCCTGTATTTTGAGCTGAGTGGGCACAGATAAGTACAGTGGATAATCTGTTATTCTTTCCCAATAAACGCGTTTACGCTAAAACTATTATTTGCAGTGCAAACAGTTTGGAGCCAGATCAGACGCCGGGTAACCCGGCGTCTGGTCTGGCTCCAAACTGTTTGCCACCAAGATAAAGATGAATTATCAAAATTGTCCAAAAGTTGTTCTTTTCTACGTTTTAGTGCTTTGCGTTTGCGTACGTTTGCGTTTAAACGGGAAAGAATAACAGATTCTCCACTGTAAGATAGAAACAAGCAATAGCTAGTGATTGATCTTATCATCATTTGTATCAGCAAGACCACCATAAAGATCAGAGAGATAGGCGCATAACGGACCTGATACCAGCTAACCTTCGGCACGCTTCGGTTGAATTGTTGTAAACTTTTTAAACATTTGGGATCCAGATGAGGATCAGGAAACTCGGCGTCTTATCTATAGGTCCGAACTGTTTGACACTCTGGTATTTTTTTCTGAATGAAATGTAGATAGATAAGTGATGCTGATTATTAAGGTCGACATAATTTGCAGACGGTGGTTACATATAGCATGTAAAAGAGATGGAATAGATACTTTGTAATATGTAGAATGTCAATTTGGAACATCTCGGAGTTTTCCCGTAGAATTTTCCTATTCCAAGATTAACCTCTTTGTTGAAGTCTATAATGTCGTCTGCTTTAAAAATGTAGTCCACAATATTTTTACAGTTGGTTTAAACTTTGAATGTACCGTGCTCTCTCCCTACAGCGACCCTCCTGACAAGGATTCCCTCTTTACAACAATGCTTGTTGCTGTTCCCCAAACAAGACAATAATTCCAACCTTTTCACGGCTGCAACAATTGTCTGCTTAAAATTGTCGTCTGCTGTGATTCTCAAAGTTAGGTATTGGACATTTTGACCGAAAAAACAAATGACGAGTGACACGCAGCTTGAATCCAGATCAGACGCCGCGCTTTGCGGCGTCTGATCTGGATTCAAGCTGTTTGTAAATGTAAGCCAATTTCCCTCTTTATACCAACTCCCCCGAACACCACACCCAATCTTTGTCTCCCAAACATAAGGTTTAGTTCAAGTGCTGTTTTACTAATTATATATACATTGAGGCTAAGATAAATAATAATTCAGTCGTTGCATTTGTACTGCATCATGACGTTTATGCGCTGTGTTGGCGGCAGTTATCCCTTTAAATGCCATGACGTCATCACCTGTGGAATATTATGTCGTCTGCTTTTATTTCTCAAATTCAGAATTTAGGTAAATTGACTTAAGTAATATAGTAATGAGTGCCAAACAGTATGGATCCTAATCGGACGCCGTGTTACGCTGCGTCTGGTCAGGATCCAAACGGTTTGAAAATAATAGTGTAGATCTACTATGGGTAAACAGTAAAAGGGTGAACCTAATTGTGGTTGAATGCTCTATTTATTGAAATTTTATTCTGATGTATGTAGCGTTTAGAAGCGAAAACAAAATGTCAAAATGCGTAAATTGGTTTGTTTTTAGACTGCAAAATCAAAACCCATAAAATTAAATGTATTAAGTATGTCGTGCATGGATGTTAAACAGTTTGGAAACAGATCAGCTATTTTATCAATAATTTTAAGAAATTGCCATTTTCCTCACTAAAAACGTCCTTTACATTGATAGACAACGTCATTTTTACTATAGGGTCGTCCACATGATATAAATAGGATTTTATCACAGATACAGAGAATAACAGTATTAACCTATAATCATATATAAGTAGCGATGTTTTAACCCTATTCACTGCCTTACCATGAGTATAATGGTTATCTGCAAAAGTCTGGATCTTTAATTAGACACCACGTAAAGCGGCGTCAGACTATAGGATACAACTTGATTACTTCTCACTATATATACGATGTTGCTTTGGTCAATTTACCTAAAAATTGAATTCGCTAAAAAAAGCAGGACGATATGTGTTTGAAGCAGATGGCACCGTAGCAGAGAAGGGATTAACATTGATCAATGTTTTATATGAAATGCATTTTCTACAGAGGCTTCCTTCTGCCGAAACTTAACGAGTGTCAAACACGTTTTGGGTCTTGATCAAAAGCAGCTTTCGACGTCTGATCTGGATCTAAACTGCTTGCCAACGTTGATCCCTCTTTGCCAGCTTAGCTGTTGACTCTCTAAGTGCGTAGTAACATAATTTATAGGATCAAAAATAGCGATGATGGCTATGCAATAGATTATTAACCCTTAGCCCGCCAAATAAATTGTGGTCTGCTATATTTCTCGTCTGCTTCAAGTTTCAAAGTGCTTCAAAGTTGCTCAAAATTGCTGAAAATTTTGTCCGAGTGTCAAACAGCTTGGATCCGGATGAGACGCCGAGTTACTCGGCGTCTCATCCGGATCCAAGCTGTTTGCATATGGAGCTATAGTCGTGACTGGCAGGCTAAGGGTTAACCCTTCCACTGCCAAGTTTCATCGTCTGCTTTCACCCTCTAACCGTCAAAATATCGTCTGCGTTGAAAGTGTCGTCTGCAATATTTTAAAGTCAGATTTACGGCCATTTTGACTGAAGAAATGTCGATACGAGTGTCAAAGAGTTTGGATCCTGGTCAGACGCCGAGTTTCGCGGCGTCTGAACAGGATCCAAACTGTTTGCAAAGTCGCCCGTTGGCGCCGTTGTTAGTGAAAGAGTTGAGTATCTATAAGTGAAATATGATTGGCTATTTTTCTATCCTGTTTTTCCTGTCAGTCTAGGTCAGAGTCTGGTGATTATTGCTAAGCCTATAAGTCTAAGTCAAACTTCGGTATCTCGAGCTCGCTTAAAACAAACTTATCCATATTTATACTGTTTAATTTCATTATTTTAAACTCGTGTAAATCGAATACATTGGTATTTCAAAGTTAAAACAAGGATTAACCACGTTTCAAATTTGAAATACGGATATGCTCGACTTAAGTGAGTTTGAGATATCGAAGTTTGACTGTATGTTTATTGTCTGCAGGGAAGTCATTCCATTGTTAGTTGAGTTCTTTGCCAATATTATAATCATGTCTTGTTGTGGGAAATAAATACTTGTCAACAAAGCTAAAAATGTTTTATTAAATCATATTTCATATTTTTTCTTTAAAATCATTTGACAGAGTATCACCTTGATCTGTATCGGCTACAGTGGAGAAAACGTTATTCTTTCCCAATAAACGCGTTTACGATAAAACTATTATTTTCACTGCAAACAGTTTGGAGCCAGATCAGACGCCGGGTAACCCGGCGTCTGATCAGGCTCCAAACTGTTTGCCATCAAGATAAAGATGAATTATCAGAATTGTCAAAAAGTTGTACTTTTCTACGTTTTAGTGTTTTGCGTTTGCGTACGTTTGCGTTTAAACGGGAAAGAATAACAGATTATCCACTGTATGACGTCACCAATGACGTCAGAATAACAGATTCTCCACTTGTACTTTGTCAATGTGGATGTCTGCATGCTTTATGTTTATTCTGCATTTAATAATAGTTATAAGTTAAATTCATTTGCAACGGGAACAATTAACGTCTTCTCAACTGAACTCGGGCTTTCCGTGATAAAGCATGGATATATCTTAAAAAGCAATGCACTAAAGGTAAAAAGTTGACATCTTTTTCAAGATTCTGACGCATTATTTCGACCTGGTTGGCAATCAGGCTGGAACTTGATCTGACACCGCGGGTTAGCCGTCTACTTAATCTCCAAACTGTTAATTGTGTTCGCATTATTGTGAAAAGAATAACGTTTTTCCTTCTGTAACACAAATGTGACTGGATGCAGGGATTAATTGGTTCAATACATGCACGTGCACTGCACGACATTGTTGACCTTTGTGTACCGCCAGCAATTGATCCTAAACCTTTACCATGGTGAAGGTTTTTCCAAGGCCACTCATCCATTTTGTAATAAATGACATATATTTACATTGGCTGTTGAAGGATGTATCCCTAAAATTATATAAATGACAAACAGTCTGGACCCATTTCGGAGGGCTCCTAGAGGAGCACTCCGATCTGGGCCTACACTGTTTGCAAATGATATATCCTGCTCTAGCACTACGGGAGTCAACCTCACACCAATGTCTGAATGTAGAACAGCTTGTTGGTAAAGATTGCAAAGAAGATTCACTCAATAATTGATTGAGTACATCTTATATTATACAGTAGAGGCCCGCTTTACGACCGGTCCGAAATTAAGGCCAATCCGAAATTACGACCACATCTTATAAGAACGGAATATTGTCCTTCATATTTGATTGGTCGTAGGGTACGATATTAACAACACTGTACTTACATAATGGATGACAACTTTATGGAAAATACAGTAGAACCTCTGTTATCCGACACTCCATAGTTCCACGTTATAATGCCGGTTAAGAGGGGATTCTGGTTAACTGAATCATACCAAGATCTTTTGTAACACAAATAGGACATTTTAATTGTTTGTCCTTTTAACCCTTTCCCCCATACCTTGGTTTTGGTATTGAAAGACAGATGGTAGCTTACACAGGAGGGCAGTACTGCCTGCTATACTGTCAATCGATCTGCTTTAGGCTACTTTTGCTAGGATATAGGAACTATTTCATTCATTCATGATTGCATGAAGAGGGACTTTTTTCTTCAATGGAAAAATAAATAAAATAAAGACCTAAAAAGGCGTATATATGGTATAGTGGATGAAGCTGTACCCAGTCGTATGTATAGACATTAGACAACCCTATATACCCGTTATATTAAATGGTCGCTCAGCACACCGCAGGGCTGCCATAATTTGATCATATAAATCCTAAGATTTAAAATTTTCAATTTTTCAGACGCAATTTTACTAATCGTACCTTTACCCATAGTCTGTTTTTGTTTTGAAGACACATGGCTGCTTAAAACAGGTTGAAAATAAAGCAGAAGGCGCGTTCTGCTTTACTTTCAGCCTGTTTTAAGCTACGATCTGCTAGGATAAAAATCCGAATACTTAGGAAAAATCCGGAGAAATGGCAGCCCTGATGTCACCGTTGTTGACAAGCCGCTTACCACTTCAACAAAACGATATCGAAGTTCATGCTCGCTAGTTAACCAGCAGCATGCTCTGTAAATCTCGCCTGCAAAAATTAATGTCTGCAATCAAATCTAAGAATTGATTTAATCTACATTTTCTTTCAGAAAACAACAATCAGAGTGTCAAATAGTTTGGATCCCGAAGAAACGCCGACTTACTCGGCGTCTCATCGGCGTCCAAACTATTTGCTAAAGTTAACAAAATTAATTCGCAACGTGCGAAAGGTTAATAGAGAATGGGTCTTGATGTGTGTGGATGATCCGATTGTGAAGGAAACATCAACATATCGACCTACCCTAATTGCAGGATAAATACAAAATGTTCTAGGCGAGTATTGTTATAACCGTTTGGTCTATGGGACGCAAGGTATATGTACAATGGGGGAGACGTGATTCGTTTTCGTTTGCAAACGCCATGGCAATAAAATGGTAAAAATGACAGACTTCGTTTTTGAGCTTGTCTGCTTCATTTGTTTCCTGTTTTAACCCTTTACTCCATAGTCTGTTTCTAGTATTGAAGATAGATGATCACTTAAAAACCCATTCTGCTTTACTTTCACTTATTCTGCTCTAAGCTTCCATATTCCAAGATATAGGATACAGTGGAGAATCTGTTATTCTTTCCCGTTTAAACGCAAACGTACGCAAACGCAAAATACTAAAACGTAGAAAAGTACAACTTTTTGACAATTCTGATAATTCATCTTAATCTTGGTGGCAAACAGTTTGGGGCCTGATCAGACGCCGGGTTACCCGGCGTCTGATCTGGCTCCAAACTGTTTGCAGTGAAAATAATAGTTTTAGCGTAAACGCGTTTATTGGGAAAGAATAACGTTTTCTCCACTGTATATATGAGGTAACAACTTCCTTTAACCCTCCTCATTGTCCGTAAGCACTGAAAACATACCCTTAGTAAGTAGTCCTAGTGTCTACTAAAGTGGACATTGGCAAACAATGTTGACCCTGATGAGACACCGCGTTACATGGTGTCTCATCAGGGTCTACACTGTTTGCTATACCATATGAAATATTTTGCTGTATGGACAAATACTTCAGATCACACTTGTAAACCTACAATGAAATCTTCCAGTTAGTACACGGCGAGAGTTCATTGCAATATCCAGGGTTATCCAATCTTATTTATATGCACGAGTACATGGAACTGTACACGACTCGGATGTTATCTGGTTTGATCAGAAAGTTCCTCTTCATGTTATACATGTATATTGTTATAGAGAGGGCAAAGGTCAGTTGGCAATCTGACAGCAGCTAATTGGCTGTTAATCCGTTTGGCAACACGCTGTCACGTGCTGCAACGAAATGATTCGCTTCATCTGCGAACGCTCAGCATTCTTCCGAGTCATTAGCGGCTTAGCTCATTGACCCCCGAAACTTCAAATGGACAAACCCAGTTTACAACTAAGACTAGTCTACGTTTTATTTTGTAGGGGTTGATTTGGAAAATGACAAACAATGCAGACTATGATCAGTAGGATTTGGTCTCTAGTGTTTAGATAGGACAGCCAGGACGGGTTAATGCGTCATTAGGGTTCAGTGGGTTAATGACCTTTTGTCCACTTCCCTTTTATTTTAGGTTCTTAAGACATATAAGCACTTAATGCAGGTTGAAAGTAAAGCAGAATGCGCCTTATGGCGCATTCTGCTTTACTTACAGCCAGTTTTAAGCTACCATCTGCTAGGATGTATGTTATATTACTTATTGTACATATTCATGACTGTATAAATTGGAACTATTTTCTTCAGCGGAGGAATCAGTTAAATGCGCTAAAAGGCGCTTCTATGTGGGAAAAGGTTAACGATTATTTTGATAATTCTATTGGTATGCCAGTGTGCAATGACGCTGAGTGAGATCTATAATCGTTATAGGATTCATGCTGCCATTGAAGAGTCGGTACACGTTTTTTTCAGGTCTCCAAAATGAGAGGAAGTATCTTAAACCCTTGCTACATAGATACGCATTTTATGCCTTAAATTATTCCCTCGATTTAAGAAAAAAAGTTCCCCTTTATACAGTTATGAATATGAATTATAAGAAACGTTTTCTTGTCCAATCAGACGATAGATTGAAGGGCCTGAATGCGCATTCTGCTTTACTTTCAACCTGTTTTTTGTTTGTTACATGTCTTCAAAACTAGAAAAAAGGCTATGGCGGAAAGGTTTAAACTCTTCCTATAAGTTTTGTCTTACTCTATGTAAACTAACCTTTTACAGCATTTCTCCTGATCAAATAGTGTCAAAGATTTTGGACCCAGATCAGACGCCGAATCACTCGGTGTCTGGTCAGGATTTTAACTATATGAAAGTTTTAGTTTATTCTGACCAAGCCAGGGAAGTTGTTCAATACCAAAACAAACTCCTGGTATGAGTAATTTGTGCAAAAGGGGGAAACTGACTGTCAAACAGTGTAGACTCTGATCAGAATGCTCCTAAATGAGCAGTCTGATCAGGGTCTACACTGTTTTCTCAGGTCTGTCTGTACCAATATTAAGAGTCGATTACTGTATAATATTATAGTTGCATGTTGTAGAGTTATTGGTGTTTGTTTACAACATATCGACAGACGATGCCAAGGTCATTGAAATGAGTAGTTGTGTATGTTCATTACAAATATGACCAGACGACAATTCCACGATCGATATTTCAGTATTTCACGATCTAAAAAAGTGCCGTCTGCTTGAAAGTGCCATTATAGATAGATTTATTCATCATAATATGAAAATTTGCATGGCACATTGATTAAAGCATAGCACAATAGTTAGCAGTTAGCATGATAAATCAACAGACCATGTCAAACAACATTATACGATACTAAGATAGCTCAAAAATTAGTAAAAGTATACTTTTATTTCCATTGTGGTTCTTAACCCGTTTTTGATGCCGTAATATCGTCTGCTTTGAAATTGTCGTAGACGTCTGCAAAATTTGTTAAATTTATATATATTTGTATATAGTAAAGTCCCCCTATACAATAACACCAAATTGGAAACAAAGAGTATGTGTGTTGTTTGGATGGAGTTGTTATAGGGACGGAAATTGGCCTACATTTGCAAAAAGCTTGAATCCAGATCAGACGCCGCGGAACGCGACGTCTGATCTGGATTCAGGCTGTTTGTCACTCACTTGTCATTATGTTTTTTTTCTGTCAAATGTCCAATATGTGATTTTGAGAAAAACAACAGACGACGATTTTAAGCAGATGCCGTGCGAACTCTGCTACTTCGGAATGCTACAGTGGAGAATCTGTTATTCTTTCCCAATAAACGCGTTTACGCTAAAACTATTATTTGCAGTGCAAACAGTTTGGAGCCAGATCAGACGCCGGGTAACCCGGCGTCTGATCAGGCTCCAAACTGTTTGCCACCAAGATAAACTTGAAATATCAGAATTGTCCAAAAGTTGTCCTTTTCTACGTTTTAGTGCTTTGCGTTTGCGTACGTTTGCGTTTAAACGGGAAAGAATAACAGATTCTCCACTGTATAAAGTAAAGTGTGGCTAAATGTAATTCTCAAGACAATAAAGTGCATAAAAACATAAAGGTAAATACAGAAACCCTAAAGCATGTCTTTTTAGGAAGAAAAACTTCAATATAAAGCTGCAAACAAAAGATTTATATAATCTAAAAAATAAATCAAGTGAAATTTAAAAAAGTTATTTTCCGCATTTTCGTGCATTGCATTTGCTTGTTTGCGTGTAAACTGGAAGGAATAAGGTCTTCTCAATATACTCTACTTAATTTGAGCTTTCTGTATTACTGTTGTTCTACTTGAAACAGCCACCTGTTCCAAACGAATGCGGATTCACGGTTTCCTTGGCGTAACTGGATTTCTTCTCTGGACTGTGAGGATTGGGTTTTCCATGAGATGTTTCACCGTAATGTGCTCTTGACCTTCTTCCGATAATTGAGACAAAGCACACCCAGCCTCTGAGAGTTGATCATGCCGAAGACAAATGTGTTTTCACATTAGCACGTTTGGGAAACAATTCATTCCTGTTGTCTGTTATACCGTCGCCATTGCACGAAAAAGAAATATGTCCAGCCGCCATTTAGCCCTTTACCCCAAAGTCTAATTTTAGTTTTTGAGATAGGTGACGACTTAAAGCAGGTTGAAAGTAAAGCAGAATGCGCCTCAAGGCGCATTCTGCTTTACTTTCCAGGGCATGAACTTTAGATTTTTTCCCACTTGCATTTTTTTGCAAGTGCCCATATTTTCTACTTGCAAAACCAGGTTCCAACTTGCTTTTTCAATACGATTATCTACAAATTGATGTTTCACATCATTTTGATCAAAATTATAAGATAAACATTACTTTGTTGAACTTTCATTCTGTATCTCATTCTGTGCTAGATTACTCATGTAAATAAAGTTTAAAAAATAATAACTAGAGTGTGTGTCTTTTTGTGTAGGTACAGTACTGTACAGTTACTATTCTTATCTTTAAATAAGTCTTTATTTGCAGTCCATCCCATATAGTCAATTTTCATTCAAACAGCAAGGTTTGCAGATTAATTAAATACGGACTATAGCTGAACTTTGTAGCTGGGTCGTTTTGTCAAGGGGGCGAAAGGACCGTGTTATATTTTCAGAGTTCGATGTTTATGGATGATTTTTTTTTATCTTCGGTGAAGACAGTCGGCAGACAGTACACTATATTTCGAAAACGCTTTCACTATCGTCCATAATATTATGTTCGAGAAAGATGTGCATTTCTTTCTACCATTTTTAGGACAGATTTTAGCGATGCCGTTGTTCGACCCATTTTCGCACAAAGCAATAAAACACAATTTACTTCGTGAGTTTCTTAACTTGGTTTGGGAAAGCTTTCAGCCTGTGTTCGGCTGTTCTTCCTTAAATGTCTCGTCAGCCTTCCGTCTATAAACGCTAGAAGGACGAGTCGACTGGAAAACGTTGATATTTGAGTTCGCCATTCGCAGTTTGTGGTCACTAGCTAATAGACTGGTTCCCCTTTTTCTGATGCTGATTTAGCGTTGGTACGTATGAAGCCGGGCTATCAATCATGCGCATGCGTTCAGTGCTGGGTTTCCCGAAGTTATAAATAGCCGAGATACGAAAAGAACAGAATGGGCGAAAGGCGATAATTATTTATAAGAAGGGTTAGACATTGTGTTCGTCTTTACCAATTTAACCTTACATTTTGGAATGTCTGAACATCAAAATATACACTCGCAATTTTTTTCAAGTGCTGAATTTTTCAGCTCGCATTTTCAAAATTCCACTCGCATTTTGCGAGTTCGCAAGAACGAAGTTCGAGCCCTGCTTTCAACCTGTTTTAAATAACCACCTGTTTGAATATAGAAATATTTCTTGCAGTGCATATTCACGACTATATGAATTGGAACTACTTTGTTTTGTGGCGGAATAAATTAAAGACGTCAAAAATACGTATTCATGGAGTAATAGGTTAATGTTGAAGGGAAGTTTCTGCATTACCTTTTGTCTTTCTTTAGCTGCATACTGTCTTAAAGGATGCCAACTGTTCTGCACTGAATGAAAGCTGAGCACAAGCTTTTTTTCTGGGTATAGGTGTCAGACAAAGAGAATGAATTGTTTTCCAAAATGTGTTAATGTGAAACTCCATTTGTCATCAGCATATTAAATACTCTGAGGTATACAGTGGAGAATAACAGCGTTATTCTTTCCCATTTAACGCAAACGAAACGCAAACACAATGGGAGACAAAGGTTGTGTATGTTGTTCGGTGCTTACATTTGCAAACAACTTGAATCCAGATCAGAGGCCGCGTAACACGGCGTCTGATCTGAATTCAAGCTGTTTGTCACTCGTAATTGTGTTTCGTTCTGTCAAAATGTCCAATATGTAACTCTGAGAAAAAACAGTAGACGACAATTTTAAGTGGACGATATTGCAGCCGTGGAAAGGTTAGACATGTGTGTCTTACAGTGGAGAATCTGTTATTCTTTCCCGTTTAAACGCAAACGTACGCAAACGCAAAACACTAAAACGTAGAAAAGTACAACGTTTTGACAATTCTGATAATTCATCTTTATATTGGCTCCTAACTGTTTGCAGTGAAAATTATAGTTTTAACGTAAATTCGTTTATTGGGAAAGAATAACGCTTTCTCCACTGTATTTGGAATACAGTGGCAAGCGTTGCTGAAAAGAGGGGATCGTTGTTCAGAGGGCCTTCGTGGGGAGGGAGCATTGTAAATGAAAATATGGTCAGAGAACATATTTGAAGCAGACGGCATTTATTACATTCAGGATTTATAAGCACCATTGGGGATAATTCTTACACACACACACATAAAGTGATTCATCTATAAAAACGACAATATTGAAGAACAGACATGCTTTACGACAAGCGAAAGCTTAATTAAGAACAAAAAGAAATACAGACGCTCCTTATAGAAGGAGCTTTCTGTATTTCGATTTGTTCTGCATTAATGCATCACCTGCCTTTAAACACGTCTATAACTGTCCATTAATTGGTTGCTAAGCAATGGTTTTACTGTATAAGAGATTCAGGTACTTGTACCCTAGAAGTATAGCTAGTTGCCTGGCTCTCAAAGATGTCTTGTATTCTTACATGTTACAGACTACAACACATTGCAGGTAAAACGCAAAAAGACGTAAAACACCTGGATAAGTTCTCTGTTTTAACCCTTTACCCCATACCCTGTTTCTAGTTTTAAAAATGAGTGACTCCTTAAAGCAGGTTGAAAGTAAAGCAGAATGCGCCTTAAGGCGCATTCTGCTTTACTTTCAGCCTGTTTTAAGCTACTATAGATATATCTGCTAGAATATAGAAAATATGTCTTTTTTTTGTAACAGTATAAATTGGAAGCCTTTTCTTCAGTGGATGATTAAAGTAAAGGCGAAAAAATGCGTATTTATGAGGTAATGGGTGAAACTGTCGCCTGCCTCAAATAATTAGAGCGTCTCCTTCAAACATGTCGTCTGCTTTCAACATGAAGTCTTTGTCAATTTGAAAAAAAAAGAGTAATAATCGTCAAACTGTCGTCTGTTTCAAGCTGTCGTCTGTTTCAAATATGTCGCCTGTTACCATTGTTGTTTGATAAGTTTTTAAAAAATGACATATACATCTTTTCCATTAGAAACTGTTGCACGTGACAAGTGCTCAGAGAAAGTCATCTTCGTCGCAAAATAAACATTATTATTTCGCAGTTGTAATACTGTCTGCTTAAAGCATCATATGTATATCTTTAGGCATTCCGACCGATGAATCATCAAGCAGAGTTTCAAACAGCTCGGATCCTGATCAGACGCCGCGCATCGCGGCGTCTGATCAGGATCCACGCTGTTTGCAAGTACATGTGTCACTCTAGGACTGAATCTTGCGCATGCATATTGGTCCTGTCGCCATTTACCGTACCTGCAAACCACATTTACCTGTGCATTACATACATGACACGTGGTGATTTAGTCAACATGTACTACAAGTTCTTTGAACCAATTCTACTGGTTCCATCTGTTTCTGCAAAACACATCATTCCATTTCTCATATTAGCACTAATCAGCATAACCGTAGGTGTGGGGACTTCTTGAAGGCATGATGACGTAAAACGCGCGCACGTGTTTACCGCTTTACGGCAGTATCGCACGTTTTCGCCTCTATTCAGGTACATGCGAGCGTATAAGCCATAGGCTAAAACGCTTGGAACTGTTCGGAATTAGCCCTTAAACTGCGGAGTATGTAAGAAGATCTAGCATAAAAGACTAAGAATCTTCCTGCGAAATGATTTTACGACAACTGATCATTGATATTCATAGAATTTAAGCTCGTGTTTGTACAGCCCAAACGCCTTTTCAAGCTCTTGCCGTTGATTGTTTTTCGGTTAAACAATATTGCAGATTCCAATTAATGATTTGGGAGTGGAATCGCTACCATGAACAGTCTTGGGAATTGCCTCTTCTGTTCACCACTCCTCTCGTACAATCTCGTCTGCTACGAGAAACTGTCGTCTGCTTTGATTTCTCCAAACTAAGATATGACCGTAGAATCGTCGAAACGAGTTTCAAACAGTTTGGACCCAGATCAGACGCCGCGTTACGCGGCGTCTGATCTGGATCCAAACTGTTTGCTAATATTACTCAAGTCGCGCATAGCAGTTTAAGGATTAATTAATCACAGGTTATTTCTCGCTATGTATATATTGTCATTACAAGATCTGGTATTTCTCTTGCCAAACGGCATTCCTTTCGCATTGTGTAGACATCTTGGCACCTCGCTAGTCACCGAGTAACCTCCATGTCTTCATCAGGATCCACACTGTATACATGTTTATATACTATGTTTTCAAAACGTTTAATTTATGATAAAATCAAGATCTAAAGAGTATATTAACTCTAATAGATAGTGTAATTTATCTCGATATTGCCTACCTGCTCTAACGTATTTAACCCTAGCGACGGGTATACTCGTCACTTATAAGCAATGTACCTTTTAATAGTACACTTGTCATATGCAAACAGTGTAGACACTGATCAGAGCAGGGTATGTACTGTTTGTCATTTTACAATATGTTGTATAGGTGGAACTGGTTAACTGTTTCTTTTTCTTGGCATTCGGAATTTCCATGTGGGAAAGCCACCCAGTTGCCTTTCTGTGCGTAAAACAGTGCATAAAGGCAGAGACATACATATGTCTGTATGTCTCTGATAAAGGACTGCAGGGGTCTTCTATCACCTGTAATAAACTGAACGTCGCGACATGACTGAAAAATCATAACAAAAGAAACAAACACATGCAGAAGGATAGCGCATACTACGCTTCGCAGTAGACTAATATACATAGGAAAAAAACATTATTCTTTCCCAATAAACGCGTTTAAATGCTAAAACTATTTATCCATTACAAACAGGGTAACCGGCGTCTGACAAGGCTCCACACTATTTGCCATTCAGATTAAATAAATCGTTATAAATTTTTAAACAAAATAATGTAATAAATAATTTCTACATTTTTGCTGTATTTCGTTTAAATTTCACATGCGTTTATATTAGAAAGAATAGCGTCTTCTCTAATGTATTCCCCTGATATAAGATAGAGTGGAGGCTGCCAATATTCTCCATGCTACGTTTCGTGTATTGGGAACCTATATTACAAGAGAAAATCCATGTGTGCCTTTTTGCCCGCATGCTGCCTCGATACAAAATGCATTACATGTATACGCACATCCATTGCTTGGCGACAATGCTTGAAGCCTTGAGTACAATCAAACTAATGTTAAGGTAGTGTGCCACTAATGTGATCAGGCCAGTTCCAATATTGACCCGATTGTATTAGGGGTGTACTACCTTAATGATGCAATATTCTTTTGAAGAAAACGTTGCTCTTTCAAGACAGGCGAGTCCTGAATGTAGAACTGAAGTAAAGCAGGAAACTTTACAATTGAACTGCATTGTTCTGCATTAATATACATTTACCGGTGTGTACCAACGGTCCTATATATGGGACATAGGCAAACAGTGTAGACTCTGATCAGACGCCGCATAATGCGGCGTCTGATCAGAATATACACTGTTTGCTGATAGGAATGTTTACATTTTATTTTTCTGAAATAATTTCTTGAAAAACAACCTAAAAATCAATATAAACTAATCATCAATTTTGTCGATTTTGGAATATTCTATTTTGAAATGATCAGCACAGAAAGGGCTAATTGAGCGACTGTGGATAGTTATCGTAAATAGCTCGTAACATTTGAGTGAGAACACGTGCGCTCTGGTGATGTCGAATCGCCATGGCATCCAGACCCATTACAAGGAAGAAAAAATATAAGTAATGGGGCATTCTGTGTTTGGTTTTTGCTTCAGGTATATGTCTAGGTGATAATATTTATCTATTACAGGCATTTGTAATGGATTTTGGAAATTATAATAAAAGCACGTGGCACGCAAGGCGCACGTGGCTAGAATATTTACTGAAACGTGTGTTTACCTATTTTCCCATAAATACGCCTTTTATGTATATTATTGTATTCCTTCAATAAAATAAAAGTTCTAAAATGTACCACTAGATACAATTCCTATGTACTAGTGAGCTGTACCTAAAGCAGGATGAAAGCAAAGCAGAATGCACCTGATGGTGCAGTATGCTTTAATTTCAACCTACTTTAATTTACCCATTATCCCATAAATAATTATACGCCATTTATTTATTTTATTTTATCCCTCCACTGTAGAAAAAAGTTCCAATATGTACCACAATATACAAATCCGTTGTTTACTTGTGGGTGGTACCTTAAAGCAGGATGAAAGTTAAGCAGAATGCACCTTATGGTGCATTCTGCCTTAAATTCAACCTGGTTTAAGTGGTCACATGTCTTCATAATTATAAATACCAGCCATGGAGTAAAGGATAAAGCGGTCGTTAACCCGTTGACCGCCATTGGCGACCAAAATCTACTTAAATCTTTGACACACGTGGTGATAGTTCAGTCATACTCGTTATGCGTGGCGTGTAACTTTGAAACGATATTGTAGACGACACTATTGAAGGTGTGTGTGTGTGTGGGGGGGGGGGGGCGTTTTATGAAACTTCGTACGACAAAAATGGTCGTAATTCAGTTTCTAAAATTATCAATAATTAATTATTTCATTTAATCCTGTCTTGTGACATCTCTTTGGAAAATCGTCTTGAAAAGACGGTTCCAAAAAGATGTCCTTGGACAGGATTAGATGGAGAAATCAGAAATTAGATGTATTTTAAAGTTTTGACCCACGACAGATTTTGGTCGTACGATGCTTCATAAAACGGACCCATGGTAAACAATTTCTTACAACGTTAGATCTTATCCGCTCCCTAACCTTCTGCAGTAAAGGGGATGCAATAATTCGACAAGTAGCCTAAAGGGTAGTCCATAAGCATTTCTGACGCCAGACCAACAGTTAAAATATCATATAAATAAACGTATTTTGACCTAAATCTGGTTCAATATTGTAGCCTTGAAACTGTCTTGTAAAGCAAAATAGTTTTGAAGTGAAAAATGTAAAAACAATCAAAAGGTTTGGATTCTTACCAGATTCTAACTCGGCCTCTAACCTCTTTTTGACCAGTTACTCCATAAATACCCTTTTTACGCCTCTAATTTATTCCTCTACTGAAGAAAATAGTGCCAGTTTATAGTCATAAATAATTAAACACCTATAGGCTAAGAAATATAGTGTAATGCACTAGGAGCTTGTAGCTTAAAGTAGGCTGAAAGTAAAGGAGAATGCGCCTTAAAGAGGCTCGCAACCGGATCAAGCATTAAAAATAGTAATGTGTAAATATATGTCAAATGCTTATATAAATGGGTAAAATTTAGTTTAGGATAATAAATTCTGTTAAAAAATGCATTTCCAAAAATAAGAAAAAGAAGAGGCTCTGGTGGGATTCGAACCCGTGACCATCCATGCGGAGACAAAAATGAAAAATGAGGCATCGCCTTTACGCCCTCGGCTACGGACGCTCTCTATATATATGGTAACGAATTAACGTACTTCACTGATAGCTATTAATATAACATTATTCGGCTCGGGTTTATGTCTGACCCCGTGTAGAGAAGCAACAACAACAACTATACCGTTAGCTAACGCTATGGAAAAACGATAGAAAATATCTAAAAACTAAGATTCGGTGACGATTCTTGAGACGTTTTTTGGACTGATCATATTGTTTTAATGTCAAAAGCCAAATAATGCCACAAATTTGCTTTTATTTGAGTATTTTATTTTATTTTGACAAGAACACCATCCGGTTGCGAGTCCCTTTAGGCTCATTCCACTTTACTTTCCATCGGCTTGTCTGCAAACCTAGAAACAGGCTATGGGGTAATATGTAGGTGAAAACACAGTCGATCGGCGCTTACCTGGATCAAGTTTATACACTTGCACATCAGCACTAGAAACAAAAAAAATATATTTATCATATGCAAGACAGTTGTTTCTATTTTAGAATCTGTTAATTACCTACTAGCTCAAACCGCGCCGTGAACTCTTTTCATGCCGTAATACCCGCCTGCTGTAAAAACGTCGTTTGCGAAGTTTATAAAATATTCTTTTCTGGATTTTTCAATAAAGAAATATAAAGAATTAAAGATTGATTTCCAACAGTTTGGATCCAGATCAGACGCCGAGTTACTCGGCGTCTGATCTGGATCCAAACTGTTTGCAAATACGATTGCACTGGCGACCGGCGGGAGAAGGGTCAAATCTATCTGCTTGTATTTTATGAATGGAGCTTTACGATAAGTGTTAACACGCTCGATTCCCTCCTGCAACAGCTGACTGCATATTCATCCAATCAAAAGCTACGTTTAATGATTTTCATCCATTCAGTTGAGAAGATTTTATTTTTACCCAACAAATGCGTTAACGCTATAAAGGGTTTTCTTGAAAGAAAGCATATCAATGTACAGTGGAGAATCTGTTATTCTTTCCCGTTTAAACGCAAACGTACGCAAACGCAAAACACTAAAACGTAGAAAAATACAACTTTTTGACAATGCTGATAATTCATCTTTATCTTGGTGGCAAACAGTTTGGAGCCTGATCAGACGCCGGGTTACCCGGCGTCTGATCTGGCTCCAAACTGTTTGCAGTGAAAATAATAGTTTTAGCGTAAACGCGTTTATTGGGAAAGAATAACGTTTTCTCCACTGTACACCTATGCAAGGTTTGTTGCTTGCTTACAAATTTGCAAGATTTTGATGATAAATTGATTTATTTCCCCTAGCTAATATGACTACTATGTCCATTGTAAACAGTTTGGAACCAGATCAGACACTAGGTACATGACCAGGCGCTAAATTGGTTTAAATGAATAGTCAGGTTTTTGCAATATCCAGACAAAAAATGGGTTAAACCTGACGATATTTCGTCACGATAATGGTCACGCATGCATTTTGCAGGTAAGCATACACTACACCAGGCAGTGATAACTTTGTTGTGGATTTTAATACAGTATATTGGGAGTAACTCGACGTCTATCTGGATCCAAAAAAATGTTCTAAAAACCACCGTCAACATTTACAAAAAAGCAACAAACAAACCAAACAAACAAACAAAAAACACCCATATATTTTTAAAAAAGATAAAACAAATTGCGTTATAATTCATTGCGTTTCGTTATGATTAACCAGAAAACTTTAACGCATTCAGCACTGTATATACCTGGGTCTGATTTCTGATATAAACGCTGATAAACAGACTCTGTTGTCCCGGCAACAGCATGTTAAATATCAAAAGGAGTTTTGATCTCATTCCAAGATCCGAACATCAAATGCTTTAGAGATTTATTGTGGGATTGAATCTGCATGTTATCAAACGGTTTGAATCTGCAACTTGTTCAATGCCTTTACACAGTACATGTACATTATATGCGCAAGTGGTTGCTTAAACCTTCACTGCCTTACCCCGAGTACAGTAGTTATTTGCAACCAGTTTGGATCCTGATCAGACGCCGCGTAACGCGGCGTCTGATCAGGATCCAAACTGTTTGACACTCGTTTCAATATTTTTTCAGTCAAAATACCTAAAAATTGTTTTTAGAAATAGAAGCAGACGACAATTGTTTAAATTGGATGACGTCCTAGCAGTAAAGGGGTTAAAGTTACAAAAATAATGCGATGACTAAATATGCTTTTATGACGTTAACCAAAGTGCTTGTCGTCTGCCTCACAAACGTAGACATTATCAAACAGTGCAGACCTTGATGTAATATCACAATAAACGGTATCCCATCAGGGTCTACACGGTTTGTTATTTCATATGAAATGATCCTCTCTATGGTCAAGTACAGTGGAGAATCTTTTATTCTTTCCCGTTTAAACGCAAAAGTACGCAAACGCAAAACACTAAAACGTAGAAAAATACAACTTTTTGACAATTCTGATAATTCTTGTTTATCTTGGTGGCAAACAGTTTGGAGCCTGATCAGACGCCGGGTTACCCGGCGTCTGATCTGGCTCCAAACTGTTTGCACTGCAAATAATAGTTTTAGTGTAAACGCGTTTATTGGGAAAGAATAACAGATTCTCCACTGTACTACAGTGCTCCCTCTCAACGACAACACCCAATGGGAGACAAATATGTGTATGTGTGTTGTTTGGATGAAGTTGTTATAGGGCGGGAAAAATTAATACACTTTGCTTACATTTGCAAACAATTTAAATCCAGATCAGACGCTTCGTTTGGTCTGGGTTCAAACTGTTTATCATTCGTCGTTTTGATTCTGCGATCACAATATCAAATGCATTACTTTGAGAAAAGATAGCAGACGGCAATTTAAAGCATACGATATTGCAGCAGTGAAATGTTAAGTTATATTTGTCTCGTTTTCGGAAAAGCGACAAGCATTGTTGTGTAAGGGGGAAAACGTTGTTCGGAAGGCCGTTGTATAGAAAGAGAGCACTGTATAGTGTATTTAGATCAATCTGGTACAGTGGAGAAAACGTTATTCTTTCCCAATAAACGCGTTTACGCTAAAACTATTATTTTCACTGCAAACAGTTTGGAGCCAGATCAGACGCCGGGTAACCCGGCGTCTGATCAGGCTCCAAACTGTCTGCCACCAAGATAAAGATGAATTATCAGAATTGTCCAAAAGTTGTACTTTTCTACGTTTTAGTGTTTTGCGTTTGCGTACGTTTGCGTTTAAACGGGAAAGAATAACAGATTCTCCACTGTATATCTATAATGAAACTTTCCAGCAATAGTACTACTGAGGGAGTGGACAGCAATGTCCAGGCATTAATGAGTAAATGATCTTGTCCACTCCTGGCAATTGATGTTCCGTATATACAGTGGAGAATCTGTTATTCTTTCCCGTTTAAACGCAAACGTACGCAAACGCACGCAAACGCAAAGCACTAAAACGTAGAAAAGAACAACTTTTGGACAATTCTGATATTTCATGTTTATCTTGGTGGCAAACAGTTTGGAGCCTGATCAGACGCCGGGTTACTCGGCGTCTGATCTGGCTCCAAACTGTTTGTATTGGAAATAATAGTTTTAGCGTAAACGCGTTTATTGGGAAAGAATAACACATTCTCCACTGTACGATACGAGATACGGTATCTCTGATCTGGATACAAGTTGTTTACAAATGCAAGTTTATTGCACTAAGTGCGACTCCATGGTTTCAAAGAATTGTTTACATTATTTTATTGGTTACCATGAACGTTCTATAAATAACACTGGAATGCATCCAATGTTGCAAGAACAGGAAACTTTCATGTTTTAATGTTCATGCTTTAAATACCAAGTAATTCCTCACTGTTCCTACCTCTCAAATTAAGGACGTCGATGGTTTAACGCATTCACTGTCATGACACCCATCAGCTTGAAACAATTTTATTTCTCAAATTTCATTTCATGTGTTTTGACTTAAGATAAGTTACGCGGTGTCTGATCAGGGTCCAAACTGTTTTCAAATAACCATTGTACTCGGGGTTATGCAGCAAAGAGGTTAAACGACAGGTGTAACCTTAAAGCGGAAGGAAAGTTACAGTGGATAATCTGTTATTCTTTCCCGTTTAAACGCAAACGTACGCAAACGCAAAGCACTAAAACGTAGAAAAGAACATCTTTTGGACAATTCTGATAATTCTTTTTTATCTTGGTGGCAAACAGTTTGGAGCCTGATCAGACGCCGGGTTACCCGGCGTCTGATCTGGCTCCAAAATATTTGCACTGCAAATAATAGTTTTAGCGTAAACGCGTTTATTGGGAAAGAATAACAGATTCTCCACTGTATCAAGATCTGATGCCTAATTATTCATGATGTGTTTGACCAGTATCCAAACTGTTTATTTGATTGTTTTTGTATATTTATACATTTTATTGCATTGCGGTTGAGCCGTTTCGTTTAAACGAGAAAGAAAAATGTATTGTCCACTGTAGGCATATACTTTCATGTGCTTAATACATATACATGTACGAGTACTACTGATTATGAGATTCTATCAATTTCTCGCAGAAAATTGTATACCAAGTACCTACAGTGGAGAATCTGTTATTCTTTCCCATTTAAACGCAAACGTACGCAAACGCAAAACACTAAAACGTAGAAAAGTACAACTGTTTGACAATTCTGATAATTCATCTTTATCTTGGTGGCAAACAGTTTGGAGCCTGATCAGACGTCGGGTTACCCGGCGTCTGACCTGGCTCCAAACTGTTTGCAGTGAAAATAATAGTTTTAGCGTAAACGCGTTTATTGGGAAAGAATAACGTTTTCTCCACTGTAGTTTATGTCTTACACCGTGTAGACGAGCAAACGAAATGTTCATAACACTTACACCAAGGTGTCTCCCAACTGATGAACTAATCATCTGCTTTGTTTATGATGCCGGCTACTGGCTGGTAAATATTTATTCTTCCTTGTGCAGGAAATCAATTGATAGCCAGTCCAATCCCATCCTTACTCCCACCATGGTGTTAACGGATCGAAAGCCCCAAATACAGTGGATAATCTGTTATTCTTTCCCGTTTAAACGCAAACGTACGCAAACGCAAAACACTAAAACTTAGAAAAGTACAACTTTTAGACAATTCTGATAATTCATGTTTATCTTGGTGGCAAACAGTTTTGAGCCTGATCAGACGCCGGGTTACCCGCCGTCTGATCTGGCTCCAAACTGTTTGCACTGCAAATAATAGTTTTAGCGTAAACGCGTTTATTGGGAAAGAATAACACATTCTCCACTGTACATACTGTATACGGTCGAGTATGTATTAACCCATTTAAGCCTAGTGTCTACTAAAGTGGACATTGGCAAACAGTGTAGACCCTGATGAGATGTTGCAATTAATAAACGACTTTATTTATCGAGGGTAACTCACTAAGTCAGGAACCTAATCTACCGCGAGGCCCTCAAAGAAGCATTTCTTACAAATCATATAATTAACAACAATAACACGATCAATATGAACAATCAAAACAATTAGCAAGAACATAACACTCTCTATATATAAACAGGCATTTAGGCATTCTCTGCAAATAGTGTATCTGTGAAGAGTACACTTGTCCTATACAAACAGAGAAAACTCAAATCAGAGGACTCCAAAAGGACTAAAAGGAGTCCTCTGGCCAGGGTCTCCTCTGTCTCATATTAGAATATATTGACAAAACAAACCCTAACTAGTATATGGTGTTCTAGGCTCAATTGGAAACGGGAATTGTCCATTTGAAGTTTACACGGCGTCTCACCAGGGTTATGTACTGTTTGCTATATTATATGAATCATGTTGTTTTAGACAAACACTGCAGGGCCTTTGGATCACCCTTGTATATCTACAATGAAATATTCCAACGAGAATAAAGAGATAGTTCATTGCAATGTCCAGGTATAAATGGATTTATTTGGTTTATAGGGGAAATAGTAAGTTAACAACGTCTTTACAATCCTAAGTATGACTGTTATCTCCTGCAACACATGTTTTGCTCGCTAAAAAGATGTTTTTCGTCGTTATCGAATTTCCCTTAATTCTTAATCAGCACCTGTTGTCAAAACAAAATAATTATATTATTTTACCTGAAAAAATCCCATTAAATACACGCATTATATTAATAGGTAGAAATTTAGTCAATAATACATTTTGAACACTAAATAGATACCGACTGAGCATTCGCGTGTGCTCACATCTAAAATTGTATTTTCTTTCATATACTTACATGTACAGCGTTCCCTCTCTACAACGACACCCAATGGGAGACAAAAATATGTGCGTTGTTCGGAGTGAGTCGTTATAGAGAGGGAAACTGGTTACATTTGCAAACAGCTTGAATCCAGATCAGATGCCGCGTAACGCGGCGTCTGATCTGGACTCAAGCTGTTTGTCACACGTCAATAAGTATTTTTCCTGTCAAAATGTGCATTATGTAACTTTTGAGAAAATGAGCAGACGACAATTTCAAGCAGACGATATTGCAACAGAAAAGGCGTTAGACATAAGTGTCCTGTTTAGGGAACCGCGGCAAGGGTCGTTGTAAGGAGGGAGTCGTTGTTGGGAGGGCCGTTGTAGATAGGGAACACATACAATGGAGTAGACATTATTATTTTACAATAGGCGCTTTTTCACTAAATTAATTATATCTGTTGCAAACTTTGAACAGGTTGGAGTCAGATCAGAAGCCACACAAATTAAAATAAATAGTTAGAAATGTCAAAAATGTAATTCTCTACGCTTGAGTGCATTGCGTTTCTTTTTCGTTTCAGTGGGAAATAGTAACATCCTCTCCACTGTAGAATTCATAAAGTTTCTATTCAAACGTACAGTGGAGAATGTGTTATTCTTTCCCAATAAACGCGTTTACGCTAAAACTATTATTTGCAGTGCAAACAGTTTGGAGCCAGATCAGACGCCGGGTAACCCGGCGTCTGATCAGGCTCCAAACTGTTTGCCACCAAGATAAACATGAATTATCAGAATTGTCCAAAAGATGTACTTTTCTAAGTTTTAGTGCTTTGCGTTTGCGTACGTTTGCGTTTAAACGGGAAAGAATAACAGATTCTCCACTGTACAATTATGTTTTCGTTTAACCATTTAATCGTCGTCTTTTCTAACTGTTCTTCGGCCCTCGTGGTTAATATGCTACATTGTTTTGCACATTTAATATGTTCTACAGTGTTCCCTCTCTACAACGGCTCTCCCAACAACGAATCCCTCCTTACAACGACCTTTGCATCAATTCCCTAAACGGGACAATTATTTCTAACGCTTTTACTGCTGCAATGTCGTCTGCTTAAAATTGTCGTCTGCTATTTTCCTCAAAATTACATATTCTACAATTTGACAGAAAAATACTTAATGATGAGTGACACACAGCTTGAATCCAGATCAGACGCCGCGTAACGCGGTGTCTGATCTGGATTCAAGCTGTTTGTAAATGTAAACCAATTTTCCCTCTCTATAACGACTCCCTCCGTACAACGCACATACTCACTGTCTCCCATTGGTTGTCGTTGTAGAGAGGGAGCGCTGTACTACATGTATTTGACTTATTCTATAAGCTGTGTCCTGTAACAAGCAGTATTGTGTTATAGTTTTGTATTTTCCCTTAAGGGCTAGAGGAAGGAATAGCTAAGACTACACATGCTATATATTTCATATGAAATGATAATGTTCTACTATTTGGACGAATATTTCATTGTCATTGGGTCACACTTGTATATCTACAATAAAATCTGAGCAAGCACATAGGGAGATTGTTTTTTGCAATATACAGGCACAAATGGGTTACCGTAAGAGAAATTGAGAGACTAAGTCAACGAGATTTTGAGTTATTTTTAACACTTTGGACCCTTTAATATAATGTCGTTTACCAGGAATTTGTTGTCGTCTCAAATTCTGAAATTAAATGATTTCTCTGTTTCTTTTCATAAAAAAGATTCATGCGGCGGATCCAAGCTGTTTGCAAAATGCCAATATTCACAGCGAGCCACCCTGTAGTTAACCATTCCCACCGTAGAAGCCAATTTTAGCGCTTTTTGAAATTTAATTTATTCCCCCATGCACTGCAGAAAATGGTTTCAATTTATACAGTCATGAAAATGGACCATAAGAAATGTATTCTAAATCCGAGCAAATTATAGCTTAAAGTTGAATGAAAGTAAAGCAGAATGCGACAAAGGCGCATTCTGCTTTACTTTCAACCAGCTTTAAGCGATCACCTGTCTTCAAAACTACAAAACGGCTATGGGGTAAAGGGTTTAAACCCCTAGCAGTGAAGTATCAAGGTTTGTGTTATCTCCTATCTTTATTAGACATGTAGATAACATTTTTGCAGGTTATCTGTCTGAGTTGGCAATTTAACTGTAGGTAGATTGTGGAACTACATTCCTGTCCGATACAGCTGTGTCGATCTCTCACACAATCTGGCATTCGCAAAGTCTTGTGCTAGAATGAAAGAACGAAAGTAGGAGAAATAGAGATAGAAAACAAGTTTCCAATAGAGAAAAGGGTCTGTTAAGTCTATACTTTATGTCGACTTACACAGATTTGGTAATAGTATGAAAGTGTCCATGTGGTTGGACTTTGCGATCATTTTGACAGAAGTTATGGCCCTTTGAACATTTTCCTACATTTACTATAAAATTATAGGAGAAAAGTCTCTACAACCTCTACACTTTCGAAGGAATTTTCAGTAAACTTTCATAGATAATCTACTTGTATATGCAGGTGTGCATGTGGATTGCAATTTTGGTTGTGATCATTTTGGCAGAAGTTATGGCCCTTTGAATATTTTCCTACAAATACTAATAACAGAAAAGATATATAATATGTATATTATAATTATGTAAAAGTCTTGAGCAGCTAACTTCGACACTTTTGAACGGACTTGCTGGACACTTTCGTAGGATATCTACATGTACTTATATAATTATGAAGGTGTTCATGTTGTTGGCCTATTTGGACAGTAGTTACGGTTCTTTGTAAATAAACTACTTTTACACGTTTGAAGGAATTGCTCCAACTTTTTACATACCGGTATTTATATGTAAAAACGTTTATGTGGTTTTAATTTTGGGTTGTGGCCATTTTGGGGGATAGGTGTATGCAGTGGAAGATATATATCTTTCTCAAAGAAAAGCTCTAGTTTAACATGTGGTGTTTCCGAAGAGCCTTAATTGATCTGAAGACACCCTTCATTTAAACACCATCTTTACATCCATCTTTCCGAAGTTATGTTTTAGTACAATGGAGTAGACGTTATTCTTTTCTAATAAACACGTTTACGCTATAACTAATTCCATTGCAAACAGTTTGGAGCCAGATCAGACGCCGGCTTCAAACTGTTTGCCAGAAATGTCTAAATATGTAATTTTCTACATTTTAGTACATTGCGTTTGCATTGTGTTGCTTTTGAAAGGGAAAGAATAACTTCTTCTCCACTGTAATACAGTGGAGAATCTGTTATTCTTTCCCAATAAACGCGTTTACGCTAAAACTATTATTTGCAGTGCAAACAGTTTGGAGACAGATCAGACGCCGGGTAACCCGGCGTCTGATCAGGCTCCAAACTGTTTGCCACCAAGATAAACAAGAATTATCAGAATTGTCCAAAAGTTGTTCTTTTCTACGTTTTAGTGCTTTGTGTTTGCGTACGTTTGCGTTTAAACGGGAAAGAATAACAGATTCTCCACTCTACCCTGAGCATTAACCATTCGGCCCTACAGAGACCAAGGTTGTAATGATAATTGAATAAACATAAATCATCAACTCTTTCAATGCCATTGGCGACTTTGCAAACAGTTTGTATTCTGATCAGACGCCGCGTGATCAGGATCCAAACTGTTTGGTATCGACATGTCTTCAGTCAAAACAGCCCTAAAGCTGACTTAAATATTGCAGACGACACTACAAATGCAGACGATATTTTGGCGGTAAGATTGTTAAAGCAGATGATAAAACTTGGCAGGAAAAGAGTTAACCTCCGCAACACTTCTCGTCCTCAACAATTCTCATAGTTTATTTATCGACGTGTTCTCAAGCATTTGATTGGTCAGATTTGAGCCTAGGCTCAAATCTGAACAATCAAATGCTTGCTAAAGACTCAACTCAAAAGCTTTATAACCTTGGAGCCAGTTTATGGCAGGATGGAAGTGAAGCATACATTTCATTCAGGAAGCATTAGGTATACATTTATGTATATTAAAGCTATGTTCCAAGAACGTTTAAGAACCATTTAACCGTCTGGCTTGAGTCCGGAAAATATATTATATTTTTGTGTCGTAATAAAATAGGTTATAAAAAACGATTACTATCGGAGTTATGGGTCCATGTTAAAGTGATACTTCTGTTTATTGAAATAAGATGTCAGTAAACATCGAGAGAAGGTCAGTTTAGCATAAATAATGGCGTACCCTCTTTCAACGTTATCTTAATTTCCTTTTAACCCTTTCACTACCAATTTTTACGTGAGAGTTTTACCCCTTCACCGTTTCATTGTCGTCTGCTTCAATTTTGTTGTTTGCAATGTCGTTTCAAAGTTAAAAAATAAGGCATCATGACTAAAGAAATGTCCAAACGAGTGTCAAACAGTTTGGAACTTGTCGACTAAGGTTTATACACTTTTCTATTAATAGAGAAACTTACAGGCGAGGATCAAACAGTTTGGATCCAGATCAGACGCCGCGTTACGCGGCGTCTGATCTGGATTCCATACTGTTTGGAAACCAGTCAAGTCGTGATCGGCAGGATAAGGGTTAAGGGTTAAACCTGATCTCACCAAAACTTCAAATTTTATTTCAATACTTCATAACATGATGTTTTTTTACATCACTTCGATACGAATTTCAACTAGAGATGGTGTATGGTACAGTGGAGAATCTGTTATTCTTTCCCGTTTAAACGCAAACGTACGCAAACGCAAAACACTAAAACGTAGAAAAGTACAACTTTTTGACAATTCTGATAATTTATCTTTATCTTGGTGGCAAACAGTTTGGAGCCTGATCAGACGCCGGGTAACCGGCGTCTGATCTGGCTCCAAACTGTTTGCAGTGAAAATAATAGTTTTAGCGTAAACGCGTTTATTGGGAAAGAATAACAGATTATCCACTGTATGACCACTTATGTTACAGTATACAGTGCTCCCTCCCTACTACAACACCCAATTGGAGACATATGCTGCGCGTGTTGTTATAGGGAGGGAGTTGTTATATGGGGGGAAATTGGCTTACGCTCGCAAACAGCTTGAATCCAGATCAGACGCCGCGTTACGCGGCGTCTGATCTGGATTCAACCAGTTTGTCACGCGTCAATGTGTTTTTTTTCTGTCAAAATGTCTAATATGTGACTTTGAGAAACACAGCAGACAACAATTTTAAGCAGACGATATTGTACAGTGGAGAAAACGTTATTATTTCCCAATAAACGCGTTTACGCTAAAACTATATATTTTCACTGCAAACAGTTTGGAGCCAGATCAGACGCCGGGTAACCCGGCGTCTGATCAGGCTCAAAACTGTTTGCCACCAAGATAAAGATGAATTATCAGAATTGTCAAAAAATTGTACTTTTCTACGTTTTAGTGTTTTGCGTTTGCGTACGTTTGCGTTTAAACGGGAAAGAATAACAGAGTCTCCACTGTTTCAGTGAAAAGGTTAGGCATACTTGTCTTGATTGGGGAACAGCGACAAACGTTGTTGTAAGGAGGAAATCGTTGAACATTCAGAGGGCCGTTGTGGAGATGGAGTATTGTATAATCATGGCTGTCAATATTGGACATGTTTTCTTCAGTGTGTGAGTAAATCAAAGGCGTAATTATGGAGTAATGGTTAAAGCGAGGATTTGCCATGAGGTCCAGTGTTAGCCATTTATATCTGACAGGTTGCTGTGGATATACGCCACGTGTATGAATACATAAAACATGTCTTGTTGCATTCGTTCCCCACTAGTTTTATTCCATTCAGATTTATCATGTATAAACGATCCCATTTCCATGGTAACGCCATAGAGATGAGTACTAAACTATCTCATTGTTGTGTATATATACTTCCTAAACATTGAATCACTTATTTTCGACCACTGTTAACCCTTATCCTGCGGTGATGTCGTCTGCTTCGAAATTGTCGTCTGCAAAGTTTGTAAAATTGAGATTTATACATTTTTTAAGTAAAGAAACCTAAATAAAGTGTCAAACAGTTTGGATCCAGATAAGACGCCGCGTTACGCGGCGTCTTATCTGGATCTAAACTGTTTTCAAAAATCAATAAAGTCGCGACCAGCAGGCAAAGGGTTAAGAAACTTTCATGAGTACGTATTAGACAGGTAGCTGCCTAATGCAGGTCCAAAATAATGCAGAAAGCTTCTTAGGATACTTTTGTATTATTTTGGCCATGCATTACGTTTTCAGCTGTATTCAACGATCGCTATAATTATTGTCATTGACTGGTGGCATACAACCCTAGCAACGAGTAAACTCGTCATTTACAAACTGTTTACCTGTGAAGAGTGCACTTTCCCTATACATCTTATCAGGCATCAAGGTTATAAAGCGTTTGAATTAAGTCTAAGAATGTTCTCAAGCATTTGATTGGTCAAACTTGAGCAATGGGCTCTGCGGGTATACACTTTTTGTCATTTTGCAAATATTTTGTAACAATAACCAAAGATAGTCCAAAATGGACTTATTTTATTTGAAATTTAAATAGTTCGTACGAAGTTTCAAGGTTGAATTAGGTAAAAGGTTTCCATTTCAGATCCCAAATACAGGGCTGCCATAAGTTGACGTGAAAAATCCTAATATTTCCAAATTTGCATTTTTCAAATGTGATTTTACGAAATCGTACCTTTACCCCATAGCCTGTTTCTAGTTTTGTTGACGAGCGACTACTTACAGCAGGCTGTTAGTAAAGCAGAATGCGCCTTAAGACGCATTCTGCTTTACTTTAACCTGCTGTTAGCTACCATGTCCTGGAAAAAAATCCGAAGATTTAGGTAAAATCCGGAGAAATGGCAGCCTTGCAAATTAGTCGGCCTATGATTAAATGTTTTGGTCCGATTGGAGTTACTGAAGCACTTATAATGTTCTTACATAGATCTACCACACTGTTCACCTTTGAGGTAAAGCCGTTTGTGTGGCAATTGGTTTGTGTCCAAAATATGATTTTTTGTAATCTTTGAAAATGACACAATTAATATGTATGATATTATAGAGGGCCACATGTTCTAAATCTCGGGAATGCTTTGTCTCACAAATTGTAGCATTGTTCAGGGCAGACACAGATCACAGATGCAGAGTGTTCAATTAAATGTTTTCTGGTCGAAATTTACAGTTAAATGGGCGTTATTTCTTTCCCAAAAATGCGTTTACGCTGAAACTATTATTCCCATTTCAAACAGTTTAGAGATAGATCAGACGCCGGGTTACCCGGCGTCTGATCAGGCTCCAAACTGTTTGCCACTCAGGTTAAATTAAGTCGTCAAAATTGTCCAAAAGGTTTAATTTTACCAATTTTAATGCATTGTGATTGCGTTTCGTTTGCGTTTAAACGGGAAAGAATAACGTCTTCTCCACTGTAGCATGCTTTAAGCAGCAACCTGAAGAGATATTTCTTGTTGTTAATTAGGATAGAATGGAAATAATTTTAAACATAACTATGGAGTTACGGAAAGGCCCTGAGAACAGATCTCTATGACGAATGGGAAAATGCATGAAATATGCGTTTCTATGAGAAGAAAATAATAACCTGGAATTTGCAAGGAACTATTCCTATGAGCAAATTGGATAATTTCGATGAAGATATACTATGTACAAGAGTGTTCTAAATGTTCTAAATGTTCTAAAGACACTGCAGTGTTTGTCCTTACAGCAGACCATTTCATATAATAATAATAAAAATAATAATAATAATAATAATAATAATAAATACTTTATTTAACTATAGAGAGCTCATTTTGTAAAGACCAATCTTCCATGAGGCCCTCAACATATATACAAGCACACAAAACGAAAGGCATTTTCATACAAAACAAATAATGAACAACAATATAACAACACCAACCGTGATGCAGCAATTTGCAAGAACAAACGATGAAATAGCAAACAGTGTAGTTCCTGATGAGACGCTACAAATTGCAGCGTCTCATCAGGGTCTACACTATTTGCTTACATCTAATTGTAAACGATAGGCATTCACATATCCCCAACCCCGAAACATAAAATGTGCAATTCCAGTTTCCAATAAAGTATAGACCATTTGTAACTATATAGAGTTAGTTTTTACAAGGTGTTGCAAAATGACAATACAGATCCTGATCAGAGGGCTTCTGTAGGAGCCCTCTGATCATGATCTTCACTGTTTGCATAGGCAAAGAACACTCTTCAATGGTACGCTTGTCGTAAATGACTCACATATACTCGTCGATGAAGTGTTCAATGGGTTACTGGGCTTGAATATCTACACGTTAATCCTTTCGGCGTCAAATTAATCGTCCGGTTTTTACCCCTAAAACGTCATCTTGTCGTCTGCTTCAATGTCATTGTCTGCAAGATCGTTTCAAAGTTAGATTTAAGAAAGTTAGACTTAAAAAGTATGGAAACGAGTGTCAAACAGTTTGGATCCTGATCAGACGCCGCGTTACGCGGCGTCTGATCTGGATCCAAACTGTTTGCAAAGTCGATTTTATGCGACTCCGGTAGTGAAAGGGTTAAACATCGGAAATATGTATAGTGAGCATAAGTAGTTGTTGTGACTAATGAACAACCGGAGGGCTTTTCTGGAACTGTTCTGTTTGTCGCTTTGATATTTGTACAAACACTAAACGAGAAGACAAGTAGTTAAACAAATCATAGGTTATGTAAACTCTTCTAGAGGACTTGCTAATGGTTTGGTATGTTTGTGACTTGATTGGTAACGTCTAGGGTTCTTGTGGCGATTAACCGAGAAAGAAAATATATCATTTCTTTTACTGTTTTCCACTTTTTAAATCACATTCCCCCATTAATACGCCTTTTTACTCGTTTGATATGTTTCTCCACTGAAGGAAATAGTTCCAATTTATACTGTCACGAATAAGAATCATGATAATCATTTTTTTTTTATATTCTAGAAGATGGTATATTAAAGCAGGGTGAAAGAAAAGCAGAATGCGCCTTAAGGCGCATTCTGCTTTACTTTCAACCTCTTTTGAGTTGTCACCTGTCTTCAAAACTAGAACAGGCTATTGCGTTAAATATGGAGTCCAGATAAAAGAATGCAAACTATTATATACATTGGTTGTTATCTAAGTTCTAGGTATTTTGGAAGTCGCATAGCTTGAAGCAACATCTCTCTTACCTTTCGGTGAAGTATCGGCATACTGTCTTGTATAGTCATCCCCACTATAACCACCAGTTAATAGAATGCCCGTTTAACTTCTGTCAAATACACGTGGTTGTTACATGTAAAAGCGGAATGTAAGTTAAGCAGAAATTTGTGCTTTACTTCCATCCTGCTTTTAACTTTAAGTGGGGGTCCTATCTTTAACACTGTCAACGAGTCCTAGTTTAGATGGTCGTTATGTAAAGGTTTGACTGTAATATGTTGGTATCTGTTTGAATGTATTTTACAGGTATATATTCTCTACATTCCTACACATACAGTATATATTGTATAAAACGACCCCTCAACATAAGAGCAAGTGGGTTTCCTTTTACTGATATGTGTCTAATGTAAGATAAAACTATTGCAGAAAGCTACCTTCTGCATTATCATTTATCCTGCATAAAGTAGCCACCTGGTGTAAGCGATCAAATGAGTGATCTCTGAATACAAGATGTATTGTGACTGATAGCAAGTATCCTGTACTGTTAGTCATACCCGTAAAACCTCAAACATGAGTGTATCCTGTTCAAATATCGTCTGCTTCGAAATAATTGTCGTCTGCTAATATTTTCAAACTCTTATGTTTTGAATTTAAACAATAACACACGTAACAATCCGTTTAAATCTTGGTCAGACGAGTAACTCGGCGTCTGATTTGGATCCAAACTGTTTGCAAGATCTAGTATAATCGTACCTAGCAGGCGAATGATTGAAGTGATAAATATTTGTAGCACTGGGTCATAATGCAGGCATTTGTGGTCCCCGCCTGGCATTCCATTCAGAGTAGGTCTTGTAGAAGACTTAGCCCTTACTGCGCTCATCCTCCCCTTCGATGCTATGAAAAACGATTTTAGATTTTCAAACACTCTCCTTATCTGGAGCTCTGTCTAGTCCGGGCGATACTTGGTTATTTCTTGAGTTACTTTGACATTGTTTTAATGAGTTATTGTCTGCTTATTAATGAGTGGCTGCATCTATCATTTTTCGGCGAATTACTGCATACTGTTGATTCAGATTCAAACCAATTATACTCTAAAAACTGGGAGAATGGTGGCTGGTCTTGATCTTCACTGCTTGCAATGCAATAATTCTGTGTTTCTTATAGCTCATACATTTGCATACTGAGTTCAGTTATGTCTGAACAGCGTTGTGCCGGTGCCATTCTTTTCCGTTTAAACGAAACTTGAAAATGTGTATGTTTTGTTAAATCTCAGTGTCCAGGCTCCGAGGTTATTAAGCGTTTTAGTCGAGTCTGAGTGTGTTCCCAGGCATTTGATTGGTCAGATTTGAGCCGAGGCTCAAATCTGACCAATCAAATGCTTGGGAATGAGTTTAGACTTAAGTCAAAAGCGTTTTAACCTCGGAGCCTTGTGTTTAGTCTGGTTCCAAATATTTTGCAATGAGCACAAGCGTTTTGGAAAAGAAAAAGACCCCCATCCTCGTCTTTGGCTAACATGGTTCGCCTAGGTTGTCCCATCCCCACTTAGCTTAACATGCCACGCCTAGCTGGCCAAATGCATCCTCATTTTGGTAAAATACCACGCCTAGCTGGCTCATCCTCATTTTGGTTAACATGCCACGCCTAGCTGGCCCAATCCGCATATTGATTCACATGTCACGCCTAGCTTGCACCATCCTCATTTTGGTGAACATGGGTACATGTAAAAGAGGACATTGCCAGGTATTACCATTTTACAGAACTCAATTATTTGTGTGCACGTATAGTTCAGGGCTCCAGATAATGTGAGTATTTCAAAAACTAAAATCTTTATTTCTGCTTTAAACCCTATGGTGTAACTACTCATAAGAATCGTCTCTTCGAGACGATTCTAATGAGTAGTAACAACATATGATTTGGTGCTAAACTGATAAGGACAATGCTGAATTTGTTCAGTTTACTCCACCCTTATTTGGAGCCCTGATAGTGTATGGGTTATCTGACTATTTTCTGGACTGCCAATAAATCACAGGACAGCCATTGTGGTATCTTCTCTAGTTTCCGTTTCTAGTAGTAACAGATGTCGCCTTTACAGATACATTGGAACCCCTCCAAAGCGGAACCTCTTAATACCGGAATTCTCTTTAAACCGGACAAAAAAAATTGTCCCGTTTTCAACCCTTCTTTAGTTTACCCAATTACACCATATATACGCCTTTCACACCTTTGATTTATTCCTACACTGAAGAAAATACATTCATGAATATGTGTCATTAGAATAAATTTCGATATTCTAGTAGATGATAGCTTAAAGCTGGTTGAACGTAAAGCAGACTGCGCCTTAAGGCGCATTTTGTTTTACTTCCAACCTTGTTTAAGTGTCCGCTATCTTCCATATTAGAAACAAGCTATTCTGTAATGGGTTAAACCCCCTCTAAACCGGAAATTTATGTTGTCCCCACAGTGACACACGTCCGGTTTAGAAGGGTTTCACTGTATATCTGTGGTAGACACCATTGAACTTCTCCATTGTCATGACGTCATCTACAGTGATCCTTCCCTACAACAGTCCTCCCAACAATGACTCCCTCCTCACAACAACGCTTGCCGCTGTTCCGTTTACAAGACAATAATGTCTAACGCTTTCATTGATGCAATACATCGTCGTCATAATAGTGTCATCTGCTGTTTTTCTGAAAGTGTTTTTCAGCTGTTTTTCTTGGACATTTTGATAGAAAAAACATAATCAGTTTCCCTCCCTATAACGACTCCTTCTGAACAACGCACACACTCCTTGTCTTTAATTTGGGTGTCGCTGTAGAGAGGGATCACTGTACTTTAAACAACTGTTGTTTGCTTTCATTTCTCAGATTAAAATTTGAGGTAAATCGACTAAAGTTACATATAAATTGAAGTTCTTTCAATTAAACGGTAGAAAGGCCATCCATGTTGTAAAAAGGCTCTAAGGCGTCTGGGTTTAACAGGTCATTCAATCACAGTATAATCAGGTATTGTCAGTGAATTTGTGAGTACTTTCAAGTTCAGTTGAGGCTCTCACTTCAGTCGAAAAAGCAAATTGTTTCTTTAGGTGAATTTTAAAACCTCGAAGTCGCTTAAGTCGAAAATACCCGTATTTCAAAGTCTAAGTCACGTCTTAACTTTGAAATACGAGTAAATTCGACTTCAGTCACTTCGACTTATTGGGGTTAGACTTAACATGATTTGTTCCCAGCGTTCCATTAAAGGAACATTGGCAAACAAGGTAGACTCTGATCAGACGCCTCATTATGATGCGGCTGATCAGAGTAAACACTGCTTTTTGACCCTGTTTGTTGGTAGGAATTTCAGTATAAAACAAAACGAAAATGAAAATTCAGACCAGGTATCCCTTTCATCAAAAATGGACTTATCCAATATATAAGCATGGAATAATGCAATGGGGGTAATAACGGGTTAATTCATATATCTCCACCAACTCATATGCTCGATCTCTCAACAGAATGTTCTCTTAATTCGATGCAATTATTGCATCGAATTAAGAGAACTTTCTGTTGAGAGATCCAGCATATTATTCTCGATCACAAAACCTGTGTAGCGTTTGATGGGGAATATAAAGGAGATGCTGCCAGCTTCACGGGTTTTCATTTCATTTTAATCGCTTTGTCTATTTATATTACGGCGTTGGCGCTTTTAGATTCTGGTCCACTTTTTGCCATTCCATTGTTCAATGCATGTGATAAATTAACCCTTACAGTCCTGGATTTTCAGGGCATAGCCTCTTAATTCATTTGTTTGAAAACATGGCCAGATTACATTGTTTCTAGAGGGGTTTGTTCCTAGATACAGAGACCCACATTCAACGATCCCCGCCAGGTTTGCAATATATGTACAGTGGATGGATGGATGAGTTGGGTTTTACGGCACTGCAACTCAAAATTGGTCACATAGCGCCGATGAATGCTGAGGGATGATGAGATGAGGTGGAAAAGAAGTTATTCTTTCCCAATAAACAGTTTGGAGCCAGATCAGACTCCAAATAGTTTGCCACGAAGATTAAAATAAATAGTGAGAATTTCAAATTTTTAGAATTTCCACATTTTATGGCATTGTGTTGGTGTTCCTTTTCCGTTTAAACGGGAAAGTATGTAACGTGTTCCCCACAGTATCACCTGTCTTTGAAACTACTCATAAATCTTCATTGAGTGATCGTCCAACATAGACTTGACTAAGACAAATGCCATGCTAAAACAGTTCATTACTGGAAACTCTACAGTCTTAATCGCCTGCACTCGGCAATTTCCGTCATTCTTCGCGATTATACTAACATGCGGAGATCACCGAGATGTTCCTATTGTACCCGTTCCGTATGGACTCGGATCGTATACGGTTTGGTAGACAGTAATTGCATTATGTACATAATAGTATGTAACGTCTGCAGTAGCTGGAAGACCGACAATTCAATCGGACAAATTTGTTAATGTGACGGATGAAATGCAAGCTTGTAGATTTGCTTTGATGTAGATTGGGAAAACTGCTGGATCAAACAGGATTAAAGTTTGGTCCACTGGCCTAGTTTTAAGAGTTTGGCGCATACTTACCAAAATCAATTTTTGTTTTGCCTATTAGTACATGTACACCAAATACTAGCTTTTGCAAGCATTCAACTATCAGAATTAGAGTGGTGTTCAAGACAAGTAGCCACTGAAAGCAAGCTGAAAGACAAAGCTGAAATGACCTACTGGAGTCATTTCGACCTGGCAAAAAAATGTTTGTTTTCCGTGTAACGGAAAACAAACATTAATTTGTGTGGTCGTATTACTAGGATTTTAAAGTTCGTTGTAACCCCCCAAAACCGGACAACTCTAAATCCGGAGAATCTGAAAACGGGGAACATTTCTCAGTCCAAAACATTTGTTCTGTTTGCTTACCAATACTTTAACAAATAGGCATACAGAACTCAAAGGATAGCTAGGTGCATAATTATGTTGTTCTGCATTAAGTTCACATGTGTCGTTTACGTCATACAACGTCTGTAAATTCAACTTCTTTTGATAGACTTACAAGGCTCTCTCATCATTCTCTTTCTCTTACACAGATTTTATTGTTATTTACATAATTACATTGTAGGCCAGGTACTACTTTTGGCCTAATATCTTAAGAATTATGACGTTTCAGTCTCGGTCAATGTCTTATACAAGAAATTGTACCAAACGTATTTAAACAGCCAATATGATGGCCTACAGTAGCTGAGTGATTGTAATCCGTGATGAATGGTAATAAATATTATGAAATACAATGTATATCAAACGGTTAAACGGTTTTACTTTTCAATATACTGGAAATAGTTCTCAGAAATGTCTCTACTACTTTATTTACTTTCGACTAAAAACTATAACATTTGACATAATGTAAAATAATTACATGTACTGTTTTATTATTTTACAAACTGTACGAGAAAATTTATGTCAATATATCTTGCCATTTGAAGGTGTAGCCTGTTACAGAGATGCATGTTAAGGAACGAATTGATTCTCCCTGTGCAGGAGATTGCTCCCTCATTTGGAAACCTAGCTAAACTTAACATGGTATGTTCTGTACAGTACCCCCTCTCTACAACAACACCCGATGGGAGACACATATTGCGTATGTTGTATTCGGAGGGATTTGTTTTAGGCAAATAGAAAATAACAATGATTTGAAATTTCGAACTACATGTATTTGTTTTATCTGAGAGCATGGCAAACAGTTTGGAGGCTAAACAAACACCGGGTTACCCGGCGTCTGATCTGACTCCAAACTGTTTGCAAGGGAAAAATTTGGGTTAGCGTTAATGCTTTTTATGGGAAAAGATAACTTCTCCACTGTAAGTAATTTCATAGGAATCGAGGGTTGTTAATTGTTCTTAATTAAAAAACACGAACCTTTCTCATATAGCTCGAGGTCAAGGCGACAAGAGCGTATTTTCGCTGTTCAATGCTCTCTTTCTGAGCAACCTGGGAAAGTTCACCACTCAACCTCCGTTAACCTACCATTTATAGAAGATACATTAGTAAGATGATTGCTTATTGCAAGAAAATGGTAATACAGGTTGCTCATAGTTCTGAATTACAGTTTGTTCTATATTAATCTGCCCTTGTTATATAGACTACATACTTATGATATTTTTCTAATGCTCATTTGAGGCAGGTTCTACTGTGCCAATGTATTTTTCCCCGGTAATTTCAATAATTAGAGAGAAAATTGTGTTTTTTAACCTTGATCACGCGAAGGCCGATTCTGTGTCAACTACTTTGGATCCAGATGAGACGCCGAGTTACTCGGCGTCTCATCTGGCTCCAAAGTATTTGACACTATGGTGCCCATTTCTCAAATCAAACAGTAGATAAACTAATTTGAAAAGTGCTGCAGACGACACATTTTGCAGACGAAAAGAACCTGGTACGTCCAAAGGTTAATCGATTGGTCCCCTATTTCTACACTCTCATCTACTTTGCTAGTCGTTTTTGTAGCACCATGTTTTCAACTATATTGTAAGAGTTACCAATTGCCAACCAATTCATGCCTTGCTATGATCCATGGGTCCCTCGAAAGGTTTTGTTGCATTTTACAAATTGATAAATTAATGGAAAACCGCAGCATCAAAATATGCTTTAAGACTATAAGACTATTATAGATCCAATTTATACACTGATGAATATGTATCATAAGAAATTATTTTTAACTTTCTAGTAGATGGAAGCTTAAAGCAGGCTGAAAGTAAAGCAGAATGTGCCTTAAGGCACATTCTGCTTTACTTTCAACCTGCTTTAAGTGGTCATCTTTCTTCAAAACTAGAAACAGGCTATGGGGTAAAGGGTTAATACATGTTTATTTGTAGCTTTAGGGCAGTGAGAAAATAAAAAATTATGTTTAGGCGCTAAAATGAAATGAGGAGAACACGTTTATATGCCTATTGCTGCCTGTGTCCCGTTTCATGCCTTATGCAGACATGTTTACTGGTCTCTGTCGCACCATATTCTTGTACTCGTTTCCCAATAACATGAAGCTTCTTGAATCTAGCATAAAACCTTCGTTTGTTTGGTGAACGTCGTCTGGTTCCATCTTGTCTTCTGCCAAAACATTTGCATTTTACTGTCACTCTGCACACTACGGAAAACGTATTATACATAATTATACATGTATACAGTGTTCCCCCTCTACAACGGCCCTCCCAACAACGACTCCCTCCTTACAACGACCATAGTCGCCATTCCCGAAACGGGACATAAATGTCTAACGCTTTTACTGCTGCAATAGCGTCTGCTTGAAATTATCGTCTGCTGTTTTTCTTAAAGTTACATAATGGACTTTTTGACAGAAAATGCCTAATTACATGTACGAGTGACAAACAGCTTGAATTCAGATCAGACGCCGCGTTACAGCTGGATTCAAGCTGTTTGCAAATGTAAATCAATTTCCCTCCCTATAACGACCCCCGAACAACGCACACATTTTTGTGTCCCATTGGGTCTCGTTGTAGAGAGGGAGCGCTGTATGTTACAGTCAATCTGGACAATCAGTCCTTTTGTGAAATTACAGTTTACACATTGTGAAAAAAACCAGTTTATGATGACATTGGCAGTTTTTAACCCTTTACCCCATAGCCTGTTTCTAGTTTTTGAGACAGGTGACCACTTAAAGCAGGTTGAAAGTAAAGCAGAATGTGCCTTAAGGCACATTCTGCTTTACTTTCAACCTGATTTAAGCTACCATCTACTAAAATATAAGATATTTCTTATCATACATATTCATAATTGTATAAATGGGAACTACTTTATTCAGTTTGGGAATAAATTAAAGGTGTAAAAAGGCGTATTTATGGGGTAATAGATTAAAAGTCCAAAGCGGATCTCACAACAATATCACTCAATTTGTCCACACAAAAAATAAACATAAAAACCCAAAATAAAGTATATATTGCCATATTTTACATGAAAATCATAACATTATTTCATATTCATAGCGTTCAATCTCTGAAACGATATTTCACAATTTGACTGAAATAAAATGTGAGGCTAAAATTTAAATTTGAGAAAACAAAAGCAGACGACAATTGCTAAAAGTATATGACGTCATGAAAGTGAAAGGGTATAACTCGTTCAACACCATGGATCTGTTTAAAATATACTCATTACATTTGCCAACAGTGTAGACCAAGAGGGCTTCTATAGGAGCCCTCTGACCAGGGTTTATACTGTTTACTATAATTTAGACCAGTATTTATTAAACTATCCAGAATTCCAAGTAGACTTGTTCAAGTGTTTGGCTACTAAAATGATCCACAAGGGAGCCGAATAACCCACAAGAGTTTCTAAGTCTTGAAAGAAGTAAACATGACAAAGGTTTTGGCTGACCTTGTCGCAATCGACCTATATGTTTTCCAATGTTTGTGTTTGGACGTATTGAACTGGCTGACGGTCTCGTAGAAAGTGGAATAAAGATAAGTTTTGTGCCAAACTTGTCATTCTGGTTTTAAATCATCTTAATGTGCATTTTTGGTGAATACGTGAGTTTTGGTTTTAAAGAGTTTGGGTCCAGATACATGTAAGACACTGAGTAAATCGTCGTCTCATCTGGATACAAACTGTGTGATACTTTGGTGGTACTTATTTTAAAAAGAAATGCTAGATTACAGGGCTCCAGATAAGAGGGAGTAAACAGAACAAATCCAACATTTTCTCCCTTATTTGAACACCAAATCCTATGGTGCAACTACTCTTTTGAATCGTCTTGAAGAGACGATTCTAATGAGTAGTAACACCGTAGGGTTTAATACAGGAATAAAGATTTTAATTTTTGAAATACTCCACTTATCTGGAGCTCTGAGATTAATTTACAAAGAAAAATGCTATGAATCAACCCTTTCACTCTCAATGACGATTAAAAGCGCGTTTGCAAACAGTTTGGATCCTGATCAGACGCCGCGTAAAGCGGCGTCTGATCAGCATCCAAACTGTTTGACACTCGTTTGAAAATTCAGTCATTCTGTCTTATGTTTTAACTTTGAAACGCCATTGCAGACAACAACATTGAAGCAGACGATAATGAAACGGTGAAGGGGTATGATAGGCAAACAGTGCAGTGCAGAGGGTCCTCACTGTTTGCTTTTCCGTTAAATAAAATTGAGCTCAAATGAGCCGATCTAGGTCATGTTCGTTAAACGTTTTGGAACGAGTCCTGATCAAACTAATAAATCACAGAGGGTAAGTAGAATGTAAACATACTAGAAATAATATAATAATTTTCATTTTATTGAGTAAACAATGCTAGGAAACTATTTACTGTTCTCAAGAGCTGACACATTTTATTTGATTTTGCCAGATTAACGAATAATGGTTGCAGTTTAATCATATAACTGGCATGGTTCATATCAACCGTTTCATGATCAAATTTATCTTGAGGTTTTACCTCTTCACGCCATATTGTCGTCTGCTGCAATACTGCTGTCTGCAATATCGTTTCAAAGCTAGATTTAAGGCAGTATAAACTTACGTAATTTCAAAACAAGTGGCAAACAGTTTTGATCCTGATCAGACGCCGCGTTACGCGGCGTCTGATCAGGATCAAAACTGTTTGCAAATGCGCTTTATGACGTCATTGAGAGTGAAAGGGTCAAGCGTCTTGTTGGATCCAGGAAACAAAAACGTTTTATCCACGTAAAGCGTCTGAATAGATCCACGTAAATGCAAAGCATATGATTGCATCACTACAAAGCATCTAGTTGAATTTGATTAGTTTTGATAAGGTCAACACAACATTAATTTATTTCTGATAAATGGATATTAATCGAAACAAATAAACGGAAATCATATTAAAAAGCCTTAATACGACTACTTCACCAATGTTTTTTTGCACTATTTTTGGTTACTATTTTAAAAATAATCCTCGTTTGAATGGTTACAATAACGGCGGATCTTTGCTCTGGTATAACCCTCTCGCCGCTGTAATATCGACTGCTCAAAACCTATCGGCGTCTGAGCTGGCTTCAAACTGTTGGCAATCAAAATACAGTGCTCCCTCTCTTCAACGACCCTCCCAAAAACGATTCTCTCCTTACAACAACATTTGCCTCTGTTCTACAAGCAAGACAATCATGTTCAACCTATTCACGACTGCAATGTCGTCTGCCTAAAATTGTCGTCTGTTGTGTTTCTCAAAGTTACATAATGGATATTTTGACAGAAAAAAAACTTAATGACGAGTTACAAACAGCTTGCATCCAGATCAGACACCGCGTTTACGCGGCGTCGAATCTGAATGCAAGCTGTTTGCAAATTTAAGCTAATTTCCCTCCCTATAACGACCCCCTCCGAACAACACACACAATCTGTGTTTCCCAATGGTTGTCGTTGTAGAGAGGGCCACTGTAATTACTTTATATGTAACGTAAACGCGTTTATTGGGAAAGATTCAAACTTCGTTTCTATTCTTCTTACTGTAACTTCTCTTTTTTTAAGCGAAAGGACCCGATGAACTCCCAACCGGCTCCTTTTTGTCAGAATGGGGGAAGTTGTTAGTTTTATTGTAGGGTAATGCGCTTTTATCAGGTTTAACTACTTGTTGATTGTCGCTGCTGTCATATTTTACAGCCGTTTATACGTTAATTCTGTGGTCTAGAGAAATTCCTGTGTGCTTATTTGGACAGTATATCACACTTCGTTGTCTGGTTTGGCAAATTAAATACTTTTTGCGACCTAGTGACACATATTGATATCATGCTTTTCTTTATCAAAAAGGGAGTATAATAATAATAATAATAATAATAATAATAATATAATAATAACGACTTTATTTTACGTGGATAACATATTTGGTAGGTAAACCAATTTTCAATATGGTCCACATATATTTTATTAATTTTATTCAGATAAGATTAATGGGCCGGAACACATCATGTAGACCGTCTTTAGGATGTTTCGAAAGCGCCCATGATGTATAATATAAGCTTGGCCTACACCCTTTTATTAAACATTTAACATGAGCCATGAGCATTATAGCAACAATAAACACATATCAGGTAAAACGGTATGGCTAGATGACGTTTGGCAGAATACTTTTGGACTACGTATGTAGTTTTTCAAGATTAATCAATTTCTCGAGGTTCAACATATAATTTATTATCGTAATCTGTTTTTGATACGGGAGAGGAACATGCAAAACGTGTCGTTTGTATCAATCTTTTCGTCTGCGAAAACTGACGTTTATTACAATTATTGCAGTTTCAATGCCAATTATTCTGATTTTTATTAGAAGCCAACTTACTTGCTGCCCTACTATGTTCCATACACTGTACAAGATAGATGGGGAATAAAATGTTATCATTTCCAAACAAACGCGTTAGTACTCCAATATTTAATGACCATGGCATTTACAGTTTTGAGCCAGATCAGACGCCGAGTTACTCGGCGTCTGATCAGGCTCCAAACAGTTTGATACACATATTTAAAAAAGTTTTATTCTATTGAGTTGTGTGTCGTATAAACTAAAAAATATATAACAAGAATACTCAACTTGGGGTAGAAGGTTGTGGTCCCTTATACGTTTCTGCGGGGTATAAGGGTTAAACATATTAAGGGTACCGTATAACGTGATTCTTGAATTGAACTGGAGACCGACAGACTTGTACCAGACTGTTTCTCAAATGTAAGCTCTCAGAAACATACTGAGCACATCTGCGATCTGCCAGCTCTTCTGTTTGTTAGTGGGTAAAGCCGCGGCAGTCAAAACAGACGCGTGTGATAGAAATATCAGGCATCATCTCTCACCGGATGTGGCGCTTTCTGCCAAGTTTAGGGCTGCCATAAATTGACATGAAAAATCCTAAGATTTCCAAATTTGCATTTCTCAAGTGCGATTTTACGAATCGTACCTTTACCCCATAGCCTTTTTCTTGTTTTTAGCCTTTTGCTGACATGCGACTACTTAAAGCAGGCTGTAAGTAAAGCAGAATACGCCTTCGGGCGCATTCTGCTTTACTTTCAGCCTGCTTTAAGCTACCATGAACTGGGGGAAAATCCGGAGATTTAGGAAATTCCGGAGAAATGGCAGCCCTGCAAGTATTTCTGGTTACCTGGGTTTTACCCTACTTTCAGTGATCCGGACAAATACATACACCTTGGTAAAGAGGGATGGAGCTCATTTTAACCCTTTTGCTGTCAAATTTGAATACGCTTCCATTATATACTGTAAATGAAAACAGAATGGATCCAGATCAGACGCCGAGGAACTCGGCGTCTGATCAGGATCCAATCTGTTTTGATATTCGTACAGACGATACAGCGAAAATGCTTGAAATTTAAAAAAGAAAAAATAAGCAGACGACAGTTCTAAACAGACGATGCAGTGGCAATAAAAGAGTTAACGAGATTTCACGGTTTTGTACAAAATGATTTACGATTGAGTTCAGTTCATGATTATTGTAATCATAGTGTAGGCATGGTGATAGTGTACCATTTAGTCTGGTGTTGTAATATACAGTGATCCCTCCCTACAACGGCTCTCACAACAACGAGTCACTCCTTATAACAACTGCTGCTTTCGTCTGCTTATAAATGTCGTCTGTTGTTTTTCTCAAAGTTTCATACTTGTATTAGATATTTTGACAGAAGAAACATTAAGACGAGTTACGAACAGTTTGAATACAGATGAGACGCCGCGTTAACTCTAAGGGTATTATTTTCCCCTCCCTATAACAACTACATCCAAACAACACACACACTCTTTGTCTCCCATTGGGTGTCGTTGTAGAGAGGGAACACTGTTCACACTGTAGATGGCAAATTGAGGAAGAACACAACTAATGCAAAATACCTATGTGCAAAGGTCAGGGCTGCCATAAGTTGATCATAAAAATCCGGAGATTTCAATTTTTCAGACGCAATTTTACTAATCGTACATTTACTCCATATTCCGTTTCTTGTTTTGAAGACACACGACTGCTTAAAACAGGTTGAAAGTAAAGCAGAATGCGCCGTAGGGCGCATTCTGCTTTACGTTCAGCCTGTTTTAAGCTACATTCTGTTAGTATAAAAATCCGAAGACTTGGAAAAATCCGGAGAAATGGCAGCCCTGAAAGGTCGTGCCAAAGATGTGTTTGCAGGCTTATTAAAAGATAACAGTTTAATGCAGGACAAACGTATATCGGGGGCTTTTTGTATATTTTTTTCTCTATTAAGCAGTTATTGCCTTGAAAGATCGCAATGTATCTTTGAATAAGTTTTTAATTAACTTAGGTTGTACTTAAGCTAACTCCAGGTACATGTACATGCAATACGACTGTGAAATACGCATGTCTATACTGACTTGGTATAAAAAGGACCACTTTCATTCTCAAATACATGCTATATACAGCACGTTCTTGTCCAATTGAATTATAAATGCTGAAACTAGGGGTCCGTTTCATAAAACTTGGTACGACAAATGTTGTCGTTAGTCAGATTATAAAAGTCTCAATTATTATTAATTTGTCAGAAAATGTCACAAGATATGATTAGATATAGAGAAATCAGAAGTTAAATGCATTATAAAGTTTTGACTTCCGACCGTTTTTGTCGTACGAAGTTTTATGAAACTGGCCCTTGTATTTTGGCGTACAGTATACCCTGATCAGATGGCTTATTAAGGAGTCTTCTGATTAGTTTGAGGTCTGTACTGTTTGTGTTAATTTTGTGCTTATCTGAATTGTTTTATAGATAGTCTTAAAACAACATAAAATTGTCATTTTTGTGCACAAATTGGAAAGTTTATATGAACATGCAGCATACAAAAGGTTGGAAACACAACAAGAGCGTCATCAGAACATCAACCAAGCTCTCTCCAAAAGACTATCGATTATAACACGAACATTCCGTTGATAGTGTTGGAATATTCGATGACAACGATTGTGTATCGTCTATGTGTTACATGTACAGTAAAACCTCTCTATTACGAAAACTAAATTCTGTTAGTTATTTGGTGGTTAACTCATAATAAGTATTGTCCATTATTGACTATTTAAGGTTTAATTTAACAATATAGCTCAAAATGACAAACAGTGTAGACCCTGATCAGAGCGCTCCTTAGGAGCCCTCTGATCAGGGTCTACACTGTTTGCATGGGACAAGTGTAATCCTAACAGGTACACTATTTGTAAATGATGAGTATACTCGTCGCTAGGATTGAACATCTTAAGGCAGATGGCTACTTAAAGCAATGTGGCAGTAAAACAGAAAGCTCATATAGGAGCTTTCTGTTTTGCTGCCACCATGTTTTAAGCTGTCACCTGTCTTTCATACAATTAATTAGCATTCGTTTTAGTGGTCGTAATAGAGAGGTTTCACTGTAGTTCATACTCTCAGTGCAATGGAACTATTCCTAAATCCGACCTCCTTAACTCTTTCAGTAGCACATAGCTGTTCCTAGTTTTGATGACAGGTGACCATTTATAGCAAGTTTAAAGTATAGTAGGGTGTCCTAAAGCGTATAAATGCTTTACTTCCCGTCTGATTTAAGCTACCACTTGCTACATGTAATATAATTGTAGAAAACATTTCTTATGATGCATATTCAATGACTGTATAACTTCGAACTATTTTCTTCAGTGGAGGAATAAAATAGAAGCGTAAAAAGGCGCGTTTAGTTGGCAATGTGTTATCTAGCCACGCCTTATTTCAAATGTATTGTTTCTAAAATTGCCTATTTTGAGTGCAAGCTGCTTTACAGAACTTTTTAACCTGTTTAAAGATATCACCTGTCTAAAACTAGAAACAGGTTAAGGCCTTCACAGAGTTTGTACGATTCGAAAGAAACCAAACTTTGTCGATATTTTTAAAAAGAAACTGCATCGCGTTACTCCTGTCGGCATTTTGATTTACAGTAGTTACCGAATCGATAAAAGAAAGTAACCAACTGAAAATGACTGGTCCGAAATGATTTTACGGAAATCGGCGAAATGTTCCGGTTGGACTTCATTACTAGGTCAAAGGTAATAAAGAGTTTGAGTTGGTTCTGAGATTGTTCTCAGCAAGCATTTGATCTGTCAGATTTGAGCAAAAGCTCAAATCTGGCCAATCAAATGCTTGAGAACGATTTCAGTCTCAACTCAAGCTCTTTATAAACTTGGGACCTGGATTTAGTTCCTACCAATCGCACTGTGTATACCCGTACACAGGATATTGGTACCAGCGAGTCGAGAAAGTTATGGATTTGTTAGCAGATCGCTCTGCAGTGCAGGTATGTTTTCGTGATTTCCTGAATTATATGTCTAAGATCAATATGGAAAATAATACTGTATCAAAGTGTGATGATTCTGGAACATGCTGATGTCATAACATTTCAGTTTTACCAAGAGAAACTCTCGTAAGACGTATAAACATGCTGCCTGGTACCGGTAAATAACAACGTTTGCTGACAAAATATCATTGTAATATTTTTTTTATAACTGCATAAGAGAATTATTCATGTTATACGAGTAATTTGTACTATCTTGATCAATATTTATGAAGCTTTAACTATTGTATTTGCCGCATGTGCTTTAAAAACCCGAAATAAAATTTGGCTAGGTGTACGGCAAATTGATACGCTAGTGAACGGCATATTGCAAAAACCTTTCAATCCAGTGTACGGCATCTTGCTTAAATCTACATCGAAATCGACGGCAGTTTGGTTTGTACAAGTATACATTCTGTACATTGTCATTTGTTTTTTACAGATTATGGACCTGTACAAATGTACCTACTGTAAGAAACAACTACCAATGTTCCGGGAGGTAATATCACACTTGATAGAGAGGCATGGATGCCAGGAGTTAAAATACCTTCGCCAGCGTGGTTGTTCCGCAAAAGTGTGCAACTTTAAAATTAAACCTGAACAATGTAGAAAGGAGGGGAGAGTTATAACTATAATAGACGAAACTGAAAAAATCCATCTATCTAAGTTTAGATTTCGAAATCTGTGTTTAGGTTTCGAAAAATGCCCCTTAACTTCTATGTCCCTTGATATATTGCTTTTATACTGGGTATGCATGTGTATATGGACAAACACTGTCCATGGACACACATCATTTTCCCCAGTGACCTTGAAGTAAGGACCCGCGTTTAGGTTTCGAAACCTGTTTTTAGTTTCCCAATGGCCAATAACTCCTATGTCCATTGAGATATTCCTTTCATATTCAGAGTGCATGTGTATATGAACATGGCATTTCCTTGTATGCAAAACAATTGATCTCTGTGACCTTGACCGTGAACTTAAATGCTTGAGAATGATTTCAGACAAATTTCAAAAGCTTTATACCTTGCAGCCAGGCATAACAAAATATCAAATAACTCATTTTCATGTAAGTATATAGGCATTAAGTTTCTCAAAATGCCTTTAAACTCCTACGCCCATTGAGATATTCCGTGTGCATGTGTATATAGACAAGACCTTTCTTGCATGCAAACAGTTTGACCCCAGTGACCTTGACTTTCAACTAAGGATCCAGCTTAAGGTTTCGAAATCTGCGTTTAGGTTTCTCCAAATGCCTATAACTCATATATCCATTGAGATATTCCTTTAATATTTGGCATGCATGTGTAGTGACACTACATTTCAATGCATGCAAAAAAAACCAGCCCAGTGACATTGACCTTTAACTTAGGTCCCGGGTTTAGGTTTCGAAATCTACGTTTAGGTTTCAAAAAAGGCTTATACATGCAATTCCTATGTCCCTTGAGGTGTTACTTTCATATTTGGTTTGTATGTGTACATGTGTACATCGACAAGACCTTTCCATGCATGAAAAGTGGTTGACCTCGGTGGCCTTGAGTGTGCCAATGGCGAGCTTTGTTGTCTCTCTGACAACTCTTGATTATTCTTCCCCCGTGTGTTGAAAATTATTTCATTTTATACAGTAATGAAGATGTAACATACGACATGTTTCCTTTATCCTAGCAGATGGTCGCTGGAAACAGACTGAAAGTAACTCAAAATGCATCTTACCTTGGCGCATTCGGCTTTACTTTAAACCTGCCTGAAAGACATTTCCTCCGTCAATTGATGGAACCCACCCCCCCCCCCCCCCCCTCCCCGTTTTTCTCACTAGGTGTGAACATACAGGTAACGCAGTAGTAAAGTGTAAAAAGCCAATGCATCCAATCTCAAGCTGTCTAGAGAGGCCCTCACATACTCGCACTCAAGGGTTTTTTCAATGGGTTTTACTATCCAAACTTTCAAATTTAAGGTAAGAGCCTCACATAAAACGCTTAGATGAGTATCCATAGACAAGATAGCAGTAAAGACAAAACTCGCACATTTTACCTGGTTTGGTGTTACAACCGAATGAAAGAAATGTATTTAAGTACTCATCCGTCTGCAAAACTAAATCAAGCTAAAAAGGTTTAAAGATATATCCTCAGTTCATTGATGAAGTCCCCCACTGTTCTCGTAAGGCGAGAAAAAGCATGCAGCATAAGCTGCCAGCGGGTATACCAATCTCAGTTTACCTCGTGAGGCCCAGATAAACTCATGCTCAAGAAGGCTTTTCAATGGTTATTTCTAATCAAATTATCAAATATAAAGGTACGGTCTCACGTGGGACGCTTCAATGGTTCTTTGCTACCGGCATGTCCACACGACCCATGTTTTATGCAAGGAAATTATCTGGCAAGGCGTTATGACCGGAGATGTCTTTAAAGGAAATACCAACCCCGCAGAGCTATCCAAAAACTGTCCTCTAACGTCTGTTATTGTACACTTACTGTTAATGTTCACTATCACAGGCGTGCAGTCCGTGCTGAGCAAAATGTGTGCTAAATATCAATTTTAACTCTTTCATTCGAATACACGTAACCCTAAGTGCCCATTGGATAATGTTTGGGTCAAGACAAGACGCCGCTTTACGCAACTTCTGATCTATATTCACGCCGCTTAACGTGACTTCTGATCCATATTCAAACTGTTCAGCACTCTTATTGAAAAAAAGGACTTAGTGGTTCTTCGCACACGATAGTATTGAATCAGACGACAATTCAGCAAGATAAGGAATAACAAGCAAGTGTAACACGACCGCGGCAGTTTTCTAAAGAAAATAACTCTGGGTTGAATTGAATACCGCTCACTTTAAAGTGGGCAACTTATTCTGATTGCACTGTGGTAAATGATACCGCATAACCCAGTAATCTTACTGCACGATATGTCCGTGCAAAATTGAAAAACACATATGGAAATTATAGTTGTATACGTGTATTTCAATATTGTAGAAGTGGGTGGATTAGTTTGATATCATAAATTTACCGCAATCATTATTGACTCTGTGTTAGATTTTTAATAGAAATCTTCGAATTAGGTAAAGTCCGATACAGTTACTCGTTCGCTTAAAAGTGTCCCATTACGTGAATAGCTATTAGAATATGTTCAAAGTGTATTCATCGTTTCAATTTAAACTTCTTAGGTATACTCGCTCTAGATCTAGTTTATCTATTCTAAGTAACTTAACAATGAAAAGTATATAATTTATAAATAGGAAGACTGTTCTCGGTATTCAGCTACCTTTGGCTGAAAGTAACACCCCGAGGATGAGCTGTGACAGAGCAAAACGTTTTAGGGCCAAATACCTGGTACCAAACCCCCGTACAGTGACACATCAATATGCCGTGCAGTGAAATTTCATTCACAACCAATATGCCGTACACTTGACACAAATTTGTTTTAATTCTATTCTTAAAAGTATGACTCAACAGTGTGGTATTAGTGAGTCACAGGAATTATTATGAAAAGGATCGAATGTTTTATGAAAAGATTGTAGTCTGGATCATTTTAAACAGTTGATATCATAAATTTTCGTCAGCAATCGTCGTTATTTACCGGTACCAGGCAGCATATATATATGTTTTACGAGAGTTTCTCTAAATAAAACAGAAATGTTTTGACACCAGTGTATCCCAGAAACATCACGCTTTAAAACGGTATCATAGACATGTTGATCATATACATTTTATGCTATAAATCATGAAAAAACATACCTGAACTGCAGAGCGACCGGCTAACTCTCTCGACTCGCTGGTACCAATATCCTGTGTACGGGTATACACAGTGAATCGAGGGATGTCATTTGAAATGGACATTTATTTCGTATGCAGGGCTCCAGATAAGAGGTAGTTATTTCAACAAATCCAACATTTTCTCACTCATATTAGCACCAAATCCTATGGTGTTACTACTCGTTAGAATCGTCTCTTTGAGACGATTCTAATGAGTAGTGACACCATAGGGTTTAATTAAGAAATAAGATTTTAGTTTTTGAAAAACTACCCTTATCTGGTGCTCTGCACGGTATGTAAAATGGATTAATACCGAACTTCATTTTCGTGATAAAGTATACGAACGAATACAAAGTAGATGGTTATTAACGATAGTAATTTTTAAAATAACAAACAAATGAAAAATCAAAACAATACTCACGCAGAATTCATTACCAGTGAGTTATAGGGTAAATTGAACAGCTTGAATATGTTGTCATAGTAACTTGGAGCGTATTGTAAGCGCCACATGATATTGATCTCAGCGTGTTGTCACATATTGAACTATTGTGGTTCGTAGAATTAGTAGGATCACTTGGGGGTTACAATGAATCTTCTAAACACGGCCTACTCTAAAAGAAGACTTTGTAATCTTATATTTAGGTGGCAGCAAAGTAGAAAATACAACTTTTGTAGAAAAAAATAAAGGAGCTTTCTGGTTTACTTATGTCGTGTATTTAACAGTAATCTATTCTAAATTATTATTTAAGGTTTTATTGTGTGACAGTTGTACGGCAGTTATATTGTTGTTTCGAATGATCTATTTTATAGACATTCTATGTTCTGTTTCATCTCTGGCAACTTTAAAACGATTAACTTTCAGTCGTGTTTTTTTTGCTCATTCAATCAACTAACAGCTTCGGGTAATAGGACTTTGCACTGTCGGTTTGACTTTTTATTTACAAATTTGAGATTCTTTTCCAAAAAACGCGTTTACGCTAAATTCATTATTTCCATAGCGTCGAACAGTTTGGAGCCAGATCAGACCCTAAACTATTTACCGCTCAGACTAATATGAATTGTTAAAATTGTAGAAAAGATGTCCTGTTTCTACATGTAAGTGCATAGCGTTTGAGTTTCGTTTACGTTTAAAAACGGGAAAGAATAACGTTTTCTCAATTGTATGAAAACGATAAAATTGAATGACATCTGCATACCGGTAGTTTGGATTTAGATCATATGATGAAAACTTTAACCACTTAACTGTCGTATCCCTAGTAGGAACGACATGGTTATATTAACTCTTTCCTCCCTAAAACTTTAAATGGGCAATTCCAGTTTCTATTTTTATCTAGTCCATTTCTGACTTTTAAGAGTTGTTTTTGTCAATTTTGGCATTACTGACAAACAGTGAAGACCCTGATCAGAGGGCTCCTTTCGGAGCCCTCTGATCAGGGCCTTTACTGTTTGCACAGGACAAGTGTACTATTCACATGTACACTGTTTGAAAAGACGCCTTTATGCGGAACGAGGGTTCAAAGGGTTAAAGCAGTTTTGATCATGAACAGACTCAGATCAGGATGATGGATCCAAACTGTTTGACACATTGCGATATTTTTTTGTCAATGTGTCCACATTTACTGTCTACGTACTTTAAACTGTCAAATGTCTTTAATACAATCATTTAGCCTTCAGTTTAGTGGTCGTAAAGCAATGTCTGCACTGTTTGCCATTATGCAATTTATAATTAAAATCTACTTAAATAGTTAAAATGGAATAGAATTAAATTGGACTTTAGAATTGTCAATTTACGATTCATTGGTGAATGGGTTAAGCATTTACTTATGTACCTGCCATCACCGATCACGCTGCTTTAATAAGCGAGATGATTACATGTAATAACAAATTGAACGTTATGATTGAATCAGGTGATTGTGCATTTTAGAAGCAGATGTTTGTTCCAGGAATCGAGCGGATATGATTATTACGCGACACAATAAATGTGTTGTTTCCGAGAAATTAACTGCTTAGAACCGGATCATAAAATTGCACGTTGCAAACTGACACCTGTTGTGAGTGAAACGGATCCAGGGTTTTAGTTTGAGGGGTGATCAGACATAGGGATGGCGCCCTCGTTCGAAGGTTGTTGCAGACCCATAGTTACATGTATACAACACCCCCAGCAGAGCTATTTAAAAACTGTCCTATAAGTCTAACGTCTGTAATACATGTAGTGCACTTATTTGTTACTCGGCTTCGCCTCGGACATTTTGTTGTTCGTCCGAGCGAAACAGTCGTCTTACCGTTGATACCGGACACTTTTAAAGCGAAACTCGTACTGTATCTAATACATAACTCACTGACGTCGAATATTGTTTTGTCACGTTTTAACTTTGAAATATGGGAACGTTCTGCATAAGGGTTACAGCAGAGAATAAAATTTGTGATGAAATTGTTGATAAGCTTTTACTTTTGTTGGACAACGTCCAGTAGCAAATACATTACTTTTTCCCCAATAAACGAATTTGTGCTATAGAGAGAGAATGTGTTTATTATAGTGACATGTGATATTTACATAACAAAATACAAATCATCAAAAGTAAACACATATAATAATCACCCGGCCCCATGGGCCTATATGTCACCTTGATATTATAAATATACAAATTATAAATGTTTAACCCTTTCAATGCAAAATATTTCTTGATATATTTGCCCCTTCACCGTTTCATAGTCGTCTACTTTAAGTTTGGTGTCTGCAATGTCGTTTCAAAGTAAAAAATAAGGCAGTACACTGAATTACTGAAGAAAATTCAAAACGGAGTAAAACAGTTTGGACCCTGATCAGACGCCGCGTTACGCGGCGTCTGATCAGGATGCAAACTGTTTACAAACGCGCTTTTAATCGTCATTGACAGCGAAAGGGTTGAAGCCAGATCAGATGCATGCCCAATATTCCGGCGTCTGATTCGGCTCTAAACTGTTTTGCCACTCAGATATAAACAAACAAAAAAAGTTCATTTTTTATACTTTGTTGCATCGCATCGACTGAAGTCTCGTTTATACGAGAAAGAATAATAATCTTCTCCACTCTGCCCCGATGTTTATAGGTACAAATATAGATCCGCCGTTGCGCTCTATCATATGAAGGCCATTCAGGAAGCACGTTTACAGACAGCTCAAATTGCACAGTGATGTTCACCAATTTCAAAAACATATGATTCAGTATTCACGGCGTCTGAAAATTGAATTTTGTTATAGAAAATGAACAAGGTTTATAAATAATTGATAAAATGTATTTTCTCTGTTACTTCTCGGAGTTTGTTCTTTGACCTACATTTTGGTCAGGGGGAAGGTTGTAATGTTTTCCAGGAGCCCGTTTCATAAAACTTCGTACGACAAATGTTGTCGTAAGTCAAAACTTTAAAATACATTTAATTTGTGATTTCTCTATCTAATCTTGTCTTGTGACATCTTTTTGGAATCGTCTTTTCAAGACGATTCCAAAAAAGATGTCACAAGACAGGATTAGAAGGAGAAATAAATAATAATTGAAACTTTTATAATCCGACTCACGACAACATTTGTCGTAAGAAGTTTTATGAAACGGGTCCCTGATAAGCAACTTTACAGCTGAGAAGACGTTAATATTAGACCGTTTAGAAGTGAGTCGATGATCATGTTTTTAGCGTAAACGCGTTTATTGGGAAAGAATAACGTTTTCTCCACTGTAGGATGCACAAATGTATAGCTTCAAGTGGACGTAAACACTTAGTAACAACAACCACAACGACAACAACAACAACAACAACAACAACAGGGACGTTATTCTTTCCCAATAAGCACGTTGATAACAATCTTAACGTCAATTGAAAAAATTACTTGGAGTATAATCAGACGCCGGGTAACCCTAACCGACGTCTGATCAGGCTTCAAACATTTTGCTATTGAGATTAAAATGAATGGTTCTTAATATGTTTGAAACGTTATCCTATTCTGCATTTAGTTTAGTTTATACGGGAAAGAAAAACACCTTCTCTGCAGTAATTTACTCACAACTGAAACTTCACATGGACAATTGCAGCCTCCATTTATGTCTAGTTGCTTGATAGCTTGGACTTCAAAGGAATGTTCTTTAAAATATATTTCAAACTATAACAACTTGCAGACCCTGATCAGATGACTCTTGTAGGATCACTATGCTCTGGGTATGCACTGTTAGTATAGTCCATGTGTACTCTTCATGTGTACATTGTTGCGCCACTAGGGCCCAATGGGTTAAACAGTGTTTAACAGTTTAACATATCATATCAATGTATATAGTTCACCCTTAAAGGGACTCGCAACCGGATGGTGTACTTGTCAAAATAAAATAAAATACTCAAATAAAAGCAAATTTGTGGCATTATTTGTCTTCTGACATTAAAAAAATATGATCAGTCCAAAAAAAGTCTCAAGAATCGTCACCGAATCTTAGATTTTTAGATATTTTCCATCGTTTTTCTATACCGACTAGTAGACGGTATAGTTGTTGTTGTTGCTTCTCTACACGGGCTCAGACATAAACACGAGCCGAATTACGAAGTTGTATGCACTTTCGATCGCTACACATTGAAATACGTTAAATCGATCCGAGATAAAACGGATAGTTCCGTGGTCCATTGGTCTAAGCGGTTTCCCCTATTTTGCCTTCTGTCCGCCAATGCCGGGCCCCGGGTTCGAATCCCACCAGAGACCAATATTTTTTTTATTGAAATACATATTTTTTAAACAGAATTTCTTATCCTAAACTAATTCTTTACCATTTATATAAGCGTTTCACACATATTTACAAATTACTATTTTTAATGCACCATCTGGTTGCGAGTCGCTTTAAAACCAGCATGTTCCTTAGTTGTTGAAATTTCAAAAACAGGTTTTCATCAGATAACCAGATAAGGGTAGTTTTTTCAAAAACTAAAATCTTTATTTCTGAATTAAACCCTATGGTGTCACTACTCATTAGAATCGTCTCTTCGAGACGATTCTAATGAGTAGTAACACCATAGGATTTGGTGCTAAATAGAGTGAGAAAATGTTGGATTTGTTGAAATAACTACCTCTTATCTGGAGCCCTGTACCATTCATAGAACGTGCTTGAATAGAACTCCAATGCCCTTTCAAATCTGACATGATGGAACAGGCTTTCCTAACGATTTAATTTCGATTTGTTTGCGGTTGTCTTGTAAGTTTTAACTAGCTGTTTATTTGTGAAGAGACTGGAGAGGCATTGCACTGATAAATAGTTGATTACAAAGATAAACATTAGCGTATATACAACTAGAACAAACTGCCAAGGTATACACTGTCGAACTTTCATTAATGCTAACTGGATTCGTCCATGCTTATATATTGGATAAGTTCAAATTTGATGTAAGGGGTAAAAGATTACCTCGTGTTAACGACCGTCGAATGAACAATATTACTGTTACAGTGGAGAATCTGTTATTCTTTCCCGTTTAAACGCAAACGTACGCAAACGCAAAACACTAAAACGTAGAAAAGTACAACTTTTTGACAATTCTGATAATTCATCTTTATCTTGGTGGCAAACAGTTTGCAGCGAAAATAATAGTTTTAGCGTAAACGCGTTTATTGGGAAAGAATAACTGTTTCTCCACTGTAACTCATACCCCATAAATACACATTTTTACGTTTCTAATTTATGCCTCATTTGAAGAAAATAGTTGCAATTTAAACAGTTATAGATATGTTTGATAAAACTGTTTTCTATATTTAGCAGTTGTTAGCTTAAAGCAGGTTGAAGGTAAAGCAGAATGCGCCTAAAGGCGCATTCTACTTTACTTCCAACTTGCTTTAAGTGGTCACCTGTTTTCAAAACTTGAAACAGGCTATGGGGTAATGGGTTTAATGAAGAACAAAAGTAATACAAAAAGCTTCTATGCAAGCTTCCTGTTTCAACATTTTTCTGTATTTAACTGTCATTTTCTGTAAAATGTTCATCCCATTCTAAATCAAATGGTCGCTTACGGCAGGTTTTAGTGTAGTTAGCTCTGGTCGAACTCTGTGAACTAAGGTGTACTGAAGTCATCAGTAACCACAAATTTGTTTTTTCTATTTGCCTAAAGAATGTTTTAGTACATTTGTAATTACAAACTTTTGAATAACATCTTCTCCGCTATATAAAGAGATCGTCTCCATATATAGTGTAACTGAATTCTACTGAACTATTGTTCAAGGGGCCAACTAGGTATTATCATCATATGTACTAGACCAAACTGCCAACGCAACACCTCAGAGTTCCCTTCTATTTTCATATCAGAGCGGGTGTTTTAAATCGATGGAAAAGTTGACACACATTTTTTAAATGTTTTTAATTTTTTTTTAAATTGATGTACTGTCCTCAAAGTTGTTAATATTGGCAACGAATTTTCTTTGACACTTCTGACGAATAATAACCATCTTTCCAAACGTATCGATAATTTCAGGTTAACATTCCCCATTGAAAGTGCATTGGAATGAGATTTCTGAAAACTTGTTTTCAAAAAATCGATATTTTTGGGACCAAATGCCAATTCATTTTGTTTTTGTTTACCAAAAGTATTGTCCATTGATCACTCTATGAATTGCAGAAGAAATCTATTCAGGATATGCACACATTACAGAATTGATCAGACTAACTTAAGACATGTTTAACATTGGAAGTAATGGGAATATCCGGGATGTTGCGTTGGAAGTTTGGCATAGTATATTTGCTACGACAATTTATATGGGTATGATACCCGGTAATAGATTTGTATTCCTACGAAGGCAATTTTGTTTTCGTAGCAAAACATTTTCCAGTATATATGTTACAGTCAATCCTGTGTAAATCAGTCATTTCATGAAATGACTAAAATATTTAGTCATTTCATGAAATGACTGTTTCATTTAGTCATTTCACTAAATGCCTGGAATTTCCAGTCATTTCATGAAATGACTGAAAACTGACACCTTCAGTCATTTTATGAAATGACTTCATAGGAATACAAATCCATTATAAAACCCATATAAGTTGTTGTAGCAAAACATGATGATGATACGTAGTTAGTCCCAATTGTTGTTGGTGGGACGGTAAACCAACAAACTCACTCACTCACTCACTATATAGAGAGAGGTTGTTCTGGTAATAATTGGCAGTTGCTCTCTCGTGCTTCGATACTACAGTGGAGAATCTGTTATTCTTTCCCGTTTAAACGCAAACGTACGCAAACGCAAAACACTAAAACGTAGAAAAGAACAACTTTTGGACAATACTGATAATTCATCTTTATCTTGGTGGCAAACAGTTTGGAGCCTGGTCAGACGCAGGGTAACCCGGCGTCTGATCTGTCTCCAAACTGTTTGCAGTGAAAATAATAGTTTTAGCGTAAACGCGTTTATTGGGAAAGAATAACGTTTTCTCCACTGTGCACACTTTGTCTTAACTCTCTCGTATGGTACAGCTGAGAACATGTTATTCTTTCTAGTTTGATCGCAAACGAAAAGCAAACATATTGTAATAAAAAGTTGAAAATGAAAACTTGTTGACAATTTTGACTATTTATTATAATCTGAGTGGCAAACAGTTTGAAGCATGATCAGACGCCGGGTTACCCGGCGTTTTATCTTGCTCCAAACTGTTTTCAATGGAAATAATACTTTTAGCGTAAAGGCGTTTATAAGGGGGAAATTAACGGTAGTCATAGAGTACCTTTGGTACAGATAAACATCCCTCAGTTCACAGCCTCCCTTGTAAGATGACATGTTTTATGTCGCTCAAAGTACTAGGCAGTCATACACACACAATTAATGGAGAAAAAATGTATATTTTCCCGTTTAACCCATTTCCCCATAGACTGTTTATGTTTTTGAAGATAAGTGACCATTTAAAGCAGATTGAAAGTAAAGCAGAATGTACATGCTTTAAGCTACCATCTGCTAGAATATAGAAACTATTTATTCTGCTACATACCCATGACTGTATTGTGTGGAACTAAGTTCTTCAGTGGAATAATAGATTAACCCTTTACACAATAACCCGTATATAACATTAAATACAGATGAACACTTAAAGCAGGTTGAAAGTAAAGTAGAATGTGCCTTACGGCACATTCTGCTTTACTTTCAGCCTGCTTTAAACAACCATCTGCTAGGCTACATAAATATATTTGTTGTGGTAATTGTTCATGAGGGTATAAACTGAAACTATTTTTTTCAGCGGAGGAATAAAGTAGATGCGCTAAAAGTCGCTTCTATGGGGTAAAGGGTTAAAGGGCATAGAATGGAATATTTATGGGATATTGGGTTAATGCGCGTTATGCGTAAACTTTTTGACACTGGTATTGACGTTTTGTCTCCCTATAACAACTCCCTCCGAACTAAACACACAGTCTTTGTCTCTCATTGGGTGTTTGAAGCAGACATTATTCTGTCCAAGTTAGTACGTTTTGCTAAAAACACACTTTTTGCTGACAGGATGTTTCAATATAAAAGCAAAACGTATAAAACAAAAAGTTTAGGCCAGGCACCCCTTACAAGAAAAATAAACTATTCCAATATATCCGGTAATAAGCATGGAAGAATCAAATTGGCATAAATGGGTTAAGTCGATCCGTCCATATATCAAAGTTGAAAATACCCTATTTCAAATCTAAACATATGCGGGAATACGGATAAGTGCGACAACGTGGAGTTCGATTTATTGATACTCAACTCCAATGAAAATATAAAGGATATATGAATTTGTGAGGTTCTTTTTTAGCATTTTTATAAAATTATATTCTTATGTATAGTTACTTATACAGTTAGACGTGTGTATTGCAGCAATTAAACATTATGCATTAGCAGGCTGCTATACAGATGACAGATTAATGTGGGATAAAAGTAAAGCAGAACGCTCCTTTAGGAGATTTCTGCTTTACTTTTCTTATAAAAGAGTTCCAAGATTCTTCAAATGATGGACCATTTACAGAGGTTTGACTATATGTAGAGCTTTACCCTGATTTATACCGCTGCATTTACTCCTTCACTGCCGTGACGTCATCAATTTTAAACAATTGTCGTCTGATTTTATTTCTTAAATTTCATTTTTTGCTATTTTGACTGAAGACATATTGAAATGAGTGTCAAACAGTTTGGATCCTGATCAGACGCCGCGTTACGCGACGTCTGATCAGGATCCAAACTGTTTGCAAAAAACTGTTGTGCTCGGGGTTAGGCAGTGAAGGGGTTAAGGTGGTCGGTTTATGAATAATAAGGTTTTATACGTCGAGATTACTTTATCGTCTGGGGAATTCTCACGCGTGCCATGGTAACGGTGTTAATTAAAAGCCATTATGTACAGAAACCTTTATCCTTGATATGTGATGGCCGATGCCAAGTCCGCTTTATTGTACATTTAGATTGCTAAAAATACATCTCAAAATCACGCTATACATATACGGTAGATTGACAAAATACAACAACAAAATTTCGTATTACTACCAATAAAAAGAATATAGATTACGCGAATCGTGTTAAAATAGGTTAAAGATTGAAGTAAGTTAAGATTAAAGCAGGAAGCTGTTGAAAAAGCGTACTGCACCGCTTTCATCTTGTAATTATAAGTCACAAACCATATTCCAAAAATCAGTCCATCATACGAGGGTAGGCAAACATTTTTTCTATAAAATGAAATATCACACTTGCATTTTGCACGTATTATATCAAAGTTATGCACCCTAACAATTTTAAAATGTATTTTGATAAGGCTATTTATTGTGCGCAAACGTTTGTCATATCTATAGTCCATGATAAATCCAAAATCTGATTGCATTATATCGAGATCCAGATAAGGGGAGTTTTCAAAAACTGAAACTCGAAGAGACGATTCTAATGAGTAGTAACACTATGGGATTTGGTGCTGAAATAAGTGAGCCCATGTTTTAGTTTTGAAAACAAATAACTACTGAACCCATTGAGCCCTAGTGACGCATATGTGCGTCCTTTACCAAAGGTGTACCTGTGAAGAATACACTTGCCCTATGCAAACAGTGAAGTCCCTGATCAGAGGGCTCCTGCTGGAGCCCTCTGATTTGGGACTTCACTATTTGTCATTTTGTAATATATTATAAAAACAATCCTAAATAGTCGAAAATTTACCAGCTTTTATTGCAAACTGGAATTGTCCATTGGAAAATTAAGGGGATATTTATGGGTTAAAGCAGGTTCAAAGTATCTTTCTGTGTAACTTGCATCGTGCTTTAAGCTCTCATCTATAAAAAAAAAACTGTTTTCTTCATTTTATTTTGAGAACTTATCAGCATGGGACTACTTTTCTTAATGTTGAAATAATTAGGGGTGTAAACAGGCGTATTTATGGAGTAATAGGTTAAACGGTAGTCTTCTCCACTGTAAGTATGTCAGGTGCAGACAGACTCTTTTTTTGTGTAGTTATCTCGTGTTCGTCTACTGCTTGTTAAATAAATAACATCTTGTTGACAGGTTTCATTTTCGATTCTTTTAACCCCTTCTCCGCCATGACGTCATTAATTTTAAACAATTGTCGTCTGCTTTTTTTTTTCAATTTTAGATTTTAAGTATTTTGACTTATAAAATATTGAAATTAGTGTGAAACAGTTAAGTTCCTGATCAGACGCCGCGTTACGCGGCGTCTGATCAAGATCCAAACTGTTTGCAAAATTACTATTTTGCTCGGGGTAAGGACGTGAATGGGGTATCGCTATTGATATAATCTGCTTAACAACTGTTCTATGAATTAAATGATTATAGAATGTGTTCTTTCTGATTTTTAATGGTGATTAAAATCGACCAAGACTCTATAGGAGTACATTGTATAATTTGGGAGTATTACGAACGCACATAGATCTAGTCATTGTTTTAAAATGCAAGTAAAGTGTGTTTGAGCGCTCGGATGGTAAAGGGGCACGATGTCAGATATCTTTATCGCTACTCTTTCATTATTTAAGAGGTGAGATGAGTTGAGACGAATCTTTCGACACACCCATTCTTTTTGCTTATGTTTGATTTAGTATTCGGCTATTGCCGGTGGAGAGTTTCGTAGAATTACGAGATATTCCGAAAGAATGAATTTGTTGTCCAGAGATAAAGAATATGGTGTGAAAATGCCAAAAGAATGCCATAGGGTCTAACATTTTCCTTCCTATCTGATACCACTTTTAACTATTCCAACGCCAAAGGCGACCAATATTCGATTATGCAAATAGTTGTATTTAGATCGGACGCCGCTAGTTTTAAAGACAGGTGACCACTTAAAGCAGCTAGAAATACGCACTATGCTTTTCTTTCAACCTGCTTTTAGCTAACAACTGCTAAAATATAACAAACATGTCATATGGTACAAATTCATGACTGTATTAATTGGAACTATTTTCTTGAGTGGAGGGACAATTTAAATGCGCTAAAAGGCGCTTCTTTTGAGGGAAAGGGTTAAGTTATTATCTGACTGATCATAAACACATTTGATTCAGGCTTTCAGCAAAATAAATTCAAAGAAATCAAAGTCAATACAAGAGTGACTGTACCTTTGAAGCAGTCGCGCACCCATGTATATTTTACATCTTACTTGTATATCAATTTGAACGACATCATTCCATCGAGTCCGATGGGGGCATATCTCAAGATAAGTTGGGCATTTCAACTAATAACTACCTTATTTCTTTAACAAACCCTATGTTGTGACCACTCATTAGAATTGTCTTGAAAAGACAATTTTAATGAGAGTTTTAGTTTGGACAATATTTGAAGGAGAAAATGTTGGTATTGTTAAGTTTACCCATTCTTACCTGATGAAAGGATTATACGTACAGTGCTCCCTCTCTACAACAACACCCAATGGGAGACAAAGATTGTGTGTGCTGATGGAAGGAAGTTGTTATAGGGAGGGAAATTGGCTATTATTTGCAAACAAATTTAATCCAGATCAGACACCGCCTAACGCGGCGTCTGATCTGAATTAAAACTGTTTGTCGCTCGTCATTAAAATACTTTTGTCAAAATGTCAACTAATATTTTACATGGAGAATATACGATAGACGAAAATTTTAAGTAGACGATATGGCAGCAGGAAAAGTGTTATATATAATTGTATTGTTTTGGGAACATCGGCAAGCATTGTTGTAAGGAGGGAATCGTTGTTGTGAGGGCCGTGGTAGGGAGGGAGCACTGTATTAGAGGAAACGGTGTATGTATGGACAATGCTCTCTGTGTATATTATAGGCTCAACAGATATATTAGCAATCTGTGAATACTCATGCCAGTCAACTCGACTATGTAAAACTACTGTAGAATATAAATATCTCGAATTCGTTTGTGTCAAACAATGTGAGCTGGGTTCGTTTAAAAATAACTAACGTTTAAATAAAAAACACGGGTATACATGTATTAGAGAAAATGTTCATTTAGCAGGAATGATTCATATCTAAGAAAGTTCCTTTTACACTGCTAAAAGTTGAATATTTACCTAGACAGTTTTGCAGACTGTCAGTCAGCTTGGTCACTGGTGGCGGCGACAAAGGGACGTAAACCTCTCAGCACATCTCACAGTTCGCCAGTGACCAAGCTGACTGACAGTCGGAGAATATCCAACTTTTAGCAGTGTGAAAATAACTTTCTTAGATAAATCGAGATTTGAATCTAGTACGTCCAAGTAAAGCTGGAGTTAACAGTGGTTTGCTGACTGTTTATACCATTTGTTATAAATGTGTCTTATCTCTCCTTTTTCTTTTCACGCTTTTTCCATCCAGGAAACTCCCCGTTCAGTAGAGGGGTAGGCGGTGAGTCAACAAGTTTTTGATTAACCCATTTATGTCTGGACTATTCTCAATGAACTCTCTCGTTCTGCTTTCTTGGGAGAGCTGCATTATCACTTCATAGTCTGTTACAAAGGTCATATGGTATCTACTTAACTCATTCACCCCTGAAAAATCATATTGAGAATTCCAATTTGCAATGAGAGACGGTGAATACCCTGATCAGAGGGCTCCTTAACTCTTTGAATCCTAGTCCCGCATATAGGCGTGCTTTTCAAACAGTGTACATGTGAATAGTACACTTGTCCTATGTAAACAGTGAAGACCCTGATCAGAGGGCTCCGAAAGGAGCCCTCTGATCAGGGTCTTCACTGTTTGTCACAATGCCAAACATTGACAAAAACAACCCTTACAAGTCAGAAATGGACTAGACTAAAATGGAAACTGGAATTGTTTATTTAAAGTTTCAGGGAGGAAAGAGTTAAGGAGCCCTCTGATCAGTCTTCATGTGTACTCTTCACTGGTATACTGTTTGTAAATGACGAGTATACTTTCGTCTAGGGGTGAGTTGGTTATTTAAAACACTGTAATCTCTGATGAGCCTCTACGGTACGCACAGTTCATCTGAGTCTACACTGTTTGCCAATAATCTCGTTTTCAGTAGTCGCTAGGCATTGGTGGGTTAAGTCTCGTTCAACTGCATCTATACTTTTTTCTAAGTGCAGATGTACTTATTTTATCACTTCAGATGTTTTGCCACAGTTGTCAGTGTTAGTCAATTGTCAGCTTTGTCGTGAATTTACAGGAGCGGATCTAATATATAAGAAAGGGACGGAAAATAGGGGCGCACCGGGAAATAAGACAGGACACAAGTCATGAGCTTTGTGTGTTACTTATTCCCTTCATTAATTCGCTGGTCCCTGAAAAATTTAAAATATATTTCAAAATTATCATGCCTAATTTTCCAATTAAGTCTAGACCATTTTTGACTATTTAAGGCGTTATTTACAACATATTTCTATAAAAAAAACAAAACAAATGGGGACCCTGATCAGAGGGCTCATGTACGAGCTCTCTGATCTGGGTCCCCACTGTTTGAAGAGGACAAGTTCACTCTTCACGTGTGCATTGTTTGTAAATGAATTGTGAATGTGTCACTAGGGGTAATATATGATTTAAGTTGTGACTAGGTTTGAAATACAGTAAAAACCCTCTATTACGACCACTGAATTGTGTTTATTAGATGTTTAAGACATGTGACTGCTTAAAGCAAGGTGATGGTAAAACAGAAAGCTCCTTTAGGAGCTTTCTGTTTAACGGTCATCTTGCTTTAAACGGTCGCCTGTCATTTATGCAGTCAATTACCTTTCTTTTGAGTGGTCGCAATAAGGAGGTTTTACTGTTACTCCAAGATTCTTAAGTGAATATTTTCTGTATAACTCACAGACATTGAAAAAGTCATAGACTCAGGTTACCGCCAGGCTAACCAGAATCTTCACTGTTTTCGATGTCGTTGTGAATTTAAAAAAGATAATTGGAGTTCAAGATTACAAAACAGTAGATCCGCCCTTGGTTTATATTTCTTTCTTCAAGAGAATATTTCTATCGCTCAATGTCACTTTCAAAATACTTTTTGTCGATATTTTTATTGGCACCATCTTCAGCATGCACACCTAAGCTTTTGTCTTTGTTTATGTTGTGTATGTCTCGCGCAGGTTTTCCCTGCGAAATCACGTGACTATGAATTATTTATAGCATTTTATACATTCAGTATGTTTACGTTTACCGCCATCTTTTTTCTGTATATGTGTCTCATTTTTTTCCATTATGTGTTTATGTTGATTGTCGCTCGTGTGTGTATTTGTTTTTTCGTATGTTCTGCTGAAATGTGTGTTGTATTTTCACTTTCTTGGACACTTTCAGCGCAAAAGTTTATTGCAGGCGACACTGCAAACAATTTGAATAATAATAATTTTATTCGTGCACAAGCTTATGAAAACATATGATAATAAATATACATATTGTTACATATACATAATTGTTAAAATTATCAAAGACTAGAATCACTTTTCAAAATAGATATCACATAAAGAAGAAAACGACATCACGCGGCGTCTGATCAGAATAGTGCGTTAATTTAAATGTTCACCCCTGGAACTTTTAATGGACAATTCCTATTTACAATTAAATTTAGTCTATTTTGAAAAATTAGGGTGGATTTTAACAACATTTCACAAACTGACAAACAGTGTAGATCCTGATCAGAAGACCTCTTAAGGAGCACTCTGAACAGGGTCTACACGGTTTGCATAGGACTAGTGTACTCTTGACAGTAATATGATTTGTTCACGACGAGTATACTCGTCGCTAGGTTCACTGTGTTAAGCTTTTAAACAATAATTGCAGACGATATTATGGCGGTAAAAGAATTAAAGCAGACGATTAAAGGGATAAAATCAAAACCAATTTTCGCGTGAGCAGTCGTGACGTAGAATGTAGAGACAGGTGAATTATGCATACACTAGCGTGTTGAGTTTTCATATCGTGAACAGATGCACACACATTCTATCTTATATTAAGGTGGTTCGCGGGTCAGCTTATTCTGTGTCAGAATTCTTTGAAACCTTGATTAAATTGAAATATACCATATGGAGAGTGAAAAATCGTTAAAATAAAAAAAATTACAGTGCCGTTTTTTCTGACAGGACCTTTTGTCGAGAAAAGCTCCTTTTTGATAAACAGGAATATTTTCTTTATAAAATGATATAACTCAATAATTTCTGTACATTCAAGTAAACAGTACATAGACTATAAGATATTGGACAAACACAAATATTTCATGACATATTTTCTGGAAATATCGATGCTTTAAAAAAGTCAAATTCTGAAAAAGTCAAATTACAAAAAATCTAGCTGTTTAACATACACTAATTTTACTCTTATTAGATAGATATAACTTAATTGTACTAGTCACAAAAATTTAATGAAAATCTACAGTAGAATTTACATTTTATACATGATTTCCTGAAATTCTGACAAAATGTTTACACAAAACGAGTAACCTCCCTTGAGTTCAACTTTAAAATGCCGTCAGCTCTAAATAATACCATAAGTCAAACCTTTAATAAGGAACCATTGAATACGGTAGCCTGTAGATATTTAAAGGCAGGTGACTGCTTAATGCATAACAAAAGTAATGCATAAAAGCTCCTTTAGGATTTATCTTTAAGCATTACTTTTGTCCTGTGTTAAGCTGCCATCTGTCATATAGGCAAATTTAGCTGTCACTTGACTATACTTGCATCTGATATTATTCATTATTACGTGACAAAACATAGCCTGTCCTTTGATCACCGCGTTATGAATGGACTCGTCACTAAAATCGGCCAATTTATTAAAAAAAAAAAGGGGGGGGGGGTTGAAGCGAGTGGGAATCGAACCTAGAACCTTTGGATTGCAAGTCGATCACCGTACCAACTGCGCTAACAGAGAAGACACTGAAGCAGATCAAACTTTTCTTTATCTAAATGTTCTTCTATAAGCACGTGCCGCAAAGATCAGGTGAAAGTCATCAGCATTTCCGGAACTCGAGATGCGGGCCGCCCGCTGTCGAACCACCTTAACTCATTCACCCCTGAAACTTTTAAATGAAAAAAAAAAAAAATTCAATTCTGCTTAGTCCGCTTTTGACCATCGAGGGATGTTTTCTGCAATATAGGTTTCAATTAGGTCAATATAATTGATTTTATCAACATATTGCAAACTGACACACGGCACAGAGCCATCAGAGAGTTCTCTAATCTGGGTCTACACGTTTTGCATTATTTCCCACTTACTGCGTTTCAAACGCGTTTTAAACGCTTTTAGCGTTTATGCGTTTACGTGCACATATAAACGCGTTTACTCCGTTTATAAACGCAAGGGAGATAATCCATGTCGGTCAGGCTTTCCCATTCAGAATTTATTCCTTATTTCAGCAAATATAGCGTTTTGCCATCTTTTATGTACAGCTGAGCTAACTTTGATCTATGTACAGTAGTTACTTGTCGTTATACATTGTTAAGGAACAATATCTACCAGGTGTTTTAAAAAAAAAACCAAAAAACCTTATTCAGCATCATTTCGTTCACTTACAGTGGAGAATCTGTTATTTTTTCCCGTTTAAACGCAAACGTACGCAAACGCAAAGCACTAAAACGTAGAAAAAAACAACCTTTGGACAATTCTGATAATTCGTGTTTATCTTGGTGGCAAACAGTTTGGAGCCTGATCAGACGCCGGGTTACCCGGCGTCTGATCTGGCTCCAAACTGTTTGCACTGCAAATAATAGTTTTAGCGTAAACGCGTTTATTGGGAAAGAATAACAGATTCTCCACTGTAAACGTGTTATACAATTTGTTTCAACCGAAAATCCCGCAGATGTTGAGCTGCTGAATATGTGTTTTCTGCTTTACTTTTCGCACGGAGTGTATAATTCCGTGCTTTTCGTCATTAAAATATTTTTGTGATTAATAAATAATAATTTCTGCGCTGTAGGATCCAGATCATATACCCATGGAGAGATCTGTGATTTCTCCATGATATACCGGAAGAATGATATTATTTCAGATATTGAATTCTACACGTACCTTTTGTAAACTAAATCCATATAGATCTTTAAACGACACAATGTATTCTAACACTCTTAAGGTACCCACTTTAGCCCTAAGGCACATGTACGAGGGTCATGGGTAACTTCCTGTCATAACGTCCCTACTAAGTTGCGCAATCAGCCTCCCGCTGGGATTTTCTCGCTTTATCAAAAGTATATATTTGATCTTGACTAACTGCCGCATGATAAGTGATGCAATTAAGACGGTTCATAACAGGGAGGAGATTATCAAACCGTATCATTGATTGGAGCCAGATCAGACGCCGAGTTTCTAATCAATTGATCTGAACCAATGCTTGGATCCATATCATACGCCGAGTCACTAAGTTTTTGGTCTGAATCAGGGGTTTTCTCCTTTACTTCCATCTTGTTTTAAGCTGTCAGCTGTCTTTTATTAAATCGACGAATCATCTTTTGAGATATAGAAATGGCAGCGTTTTACTGTGCTCTCTAGTCTCGGAGGGGAGTAAATACACATGGGTACATTGCAATAAACATTTGGCACGTTTCTGTGTGGTTCCCCCTGTCAGGTAGCCAATATATTCTACGAGCACATTGAACTGATACGAACTGTATTTCAGTGTAGGCGGCTATTACAGTGGAGAATCTGTTATTTTTTCCCAATAAACGCGTTTACGCTAAAACTATTATTTGCAGTGCAAACAGTTTGGAGCCAGATCAGACGCCGGGTAACCCGGCGTCTGATCAGGCTCCAAACTGTTTGCCACTAAGATAAACAAGAATTATCAGAATTGTCCAAAAGTTTTTCTTTTCTACGTTTTAGTGCTTTGCGTACGTTTGCGTTTAAACGGGAAAGAATAACAGATTCTCCACTGTATCACAATTTAACCAATTATCCCATATATATTTTTTGCCTTTAACTTATTTCTATACTGAAGGAAAAAGTTCCAATATATGAACCATAAGAAATATGTTCAATATCCTATCAGGTGGTAACTTAAAGCAACATGGAAGTAAAGCAGAATATGCATGAATGCGCATTCTGCTTTACTTTCAGCCTGTTTTAAGTGAACTATAGTGGAGAATCTGTTATTCTTTCCCGTTTAAACGCAAACGTACGCAAACGCAAAGCACTAAAACTTAGAAAAGAACAACTTTTGGACAATTCTGATAATTCTTGTTTATTTTAGTGGCAAACAGTTTGGAGCCTGATCAGACGCCGGGTTACCCGGCGTCTGATCTGGCTCCAAACTGTTTGCACTGCAAATAATAGTTTTAGCGTAAACGCGTTTATTGGGAAATAATAACAGATTCTCTACTGTATCTAAGGTGCAACTTGTGTTTAACATTGTCAAATATTTACAGTACCTTGCTAGTGGTTTTATAGTACAGGTACATGTATATAGGTAGAAAGTCATACATTCCACTATACTTTCTGAGTTCTTAAGCAATGACTGGTTCAGTGGAGAAAACGTTAATCTATCCCGTCTCAACGCAAACGAAACGATAACGCAACACACTAAAATGAAGAAAATGAAACCATTTTGATAATTCTAACTATTCATTTTAATCTGAGTGGCAAACAGTTTGGAGCCTGATCAGACGCCGGGTTACTCGGCGTCTGATCTGGTTCCAAACTGTTTGCATTGGAAATAATAGTTTTAGCGTAAACGCGTTTATTGGGAAAGAATAACGTTTTCTCCGCTGTAGTCTGCAGGTGGCTTACATTACACCCTTACCCTATAGATGCACCTTTTTACGCCGTGTGTTTATTCATCCACTGAGGAAAATAGTTCCACTTTATGCAATCAAGTATATGTACCACAAGACATATTTTCTTTTTTCTAGCAGATGATAGCTGCTTAAAGCAGGCTGAAAGTAAAGCAGAGTGCACATGAATAAAAATACATTTAGTTAACCTGCTTTAAGTAGTCAGCTACATGTATCTTCAAAATCAGAAACAGGGCATAGGGTAATGGGTTAAATCTTTAAGCGACCTTTTGCAAGAAGAAGAAAGAACAGTGGTTTCTTCCTCGACCCTGACTTTTGAGATGGCCAGGCAAATTCCAGTCTCCAAATGAGTACATGTACAATCATTTTAGCTCACCTGGGGGCCCGTTTTACTAAACTACTTACGCAAAATTTTGCGTCAGTCAAAATTTTAAATTCTAATTTATATTTTTATTATCACTTGCTACAAAAAGCAAATAGCCAGATCAGAGGACGCGCTTTTAGCGCGTCCTCTTATCTGTCTATTTGCTGGTTGCAAACGTTTATGATCGAAAAATGAGAGTTAAACGATTTTGACTTACGCAAAATTTTTGCGTAAGTTGTTTTGTAAAACGGGCCCCTGGTACGATATGCCAAGGAAAGCTATTGTTGCCAACCTGTTCTTGTTTTCTTGCTACATCCGTCGTGTCTTGTGTCGTCAACCTCTTCTCTAAAGAATTTCTTTGGAACCACAGTGTCAGTTTCATTGAAACCTAGGATTGTTTTTGAAGGTCGTTATGTTAGATTGTTTAAAATGTAGGTCTTTCTTTTGAAATTGTGGTTGCCATGTCAACCAATTGAGAAAAAAAACCACGTTAGATATCTTGTCAAAAATACAAGTCAACATTGTATATAATTGTACACGAATGATCCATGGGTGACCCTCTGTCAGATTTCTTAAATCAACTTTCTTAGCATAAAAACATGACCGCCCGTAGCTTTGGTCATTTTTTCCTCATATTGCTCTCTTCCAGACTTCTTAATATTAATTTCCTAGCTTAAAACAAATCCTAGTTTGAAAAACATGGCCGCCAGTTGGTGGTTGATGCCTTCTTTTTCCCATGAAGAGTACACTTGTCCTACATACAAACAATGTAGGCCCTGATCAGAGTGCTCTTCAAGCAGCCTCTGACCAGGGTTGGCACAAATTGTCAGTTCGTAGTAAATTGTAAAAGCATCCCCAAACGTCAAAAACATATTAAACTTTATGGAATCGTCCTTTTTAGGATTCAGGGGTTTATGAGTAAAAGACATAAACACGCGGATCTGTGGAGCAAGGTTTAAACGTAGATATGCTCTTGAAATGATAGGTGTGTGAAGTATATCGGTGCAATCTTGCATACTGGCGGGCACAGGTAGTGGTTTATACCTATATATCATACCTGTGGTGTAGCAAGTCGACGCCATGAGTGCGGCTCGTGCACAGCATGCGTGCATGCTTAACGTTTTTATGTTCCTTTTGAGGACGGTTATTTGTGTTTAAAGGCTGTCAATTTTTCTTGAAAAGAAAACATATGCCAGGGACTGCAAGATTAATGATCATACGTTGCATTCCTTGGTTCTTTAACCCGATAAACCATAGCGGCGAGTATATTCATCCTTTAGTGTACATGTATCTGCAAATAGTACACTTATCACACTAAAACAGTGCAGATCCTGATCGTGTTTGCCGTTTTTGTCTATGTTTTGTATGTACTTTTGTGATGCTTTTACTGCATAAATGTCTTCCTATTAGCTATTCTCTTGCTGAATATTTATATATTAAACTGGCGACTATCACTTATACAGCCGGACAATCCCCATTAACCCATCCTTTGTCGCCTGTTTAATGTTCGTCTTTCACTTTTGTCTACAGTGGAGAAGGCGTTATTCTTTCCCGTTGAAATGAAATTGAACGCAACGAAAAGCATTAAAGTGTAGAAAAATACAGCTTTTGAAAGTACATGTACAGACGATTTATTTTCATCTGAGTGGCAAACAGGTTGGAGCCTGATCAAATAATATACTGTTTGTTTTGGCTGCTATTGTTTTAGCATAACGTCTTCCCTACTTGGTTTGAAAAAAAAAACAATTGAGTTTGAGTATGTCAGTGCCTCTCTTTAGATAGAATGAGATGACTCTACCACAGGCTCCGAGGTTATAAAGCATTTTAGGTGAGTCTGAGTGTGTTCCCAAGCATTTGATTGGTCAGATTTGAGCCTAGGCTCAAATCTGACCAAGGAAATGCTTTGGAACGAGTTAAGACTCAAGTCAAAAGCTTTATAACATCGGAGCCTGGTTTCATGCTTTTACAGATACAATGTATTTGCATTGAAATGACTGGGGTTATGTCTTTAAGACAAACGCGTTTATTAGGAAAGTATAACATCTTCTGACACTGTACGACATTTATAATAATTATATATTTCCTTTAAAATGATATGGCTGTCGATCACACTGTCTGAGACTATGATTATAACCATCCTTTGTCGCCACTCGGTATAAGTCAATGTTCGACTTAACTCGCATTTTTCTGTGACATCTAAACTATAGAATACAGTAACACGTCTCTATTACGACCACCATATAACGTTAATTATTCGGTGTTTACGACAAGTGACTGCTTAAAGCAATGTTGCTCTTTTAAATACCAATTAGCTTTATTTTATTGTTCGTAATACAAAGGTTTTACTGTACATGCATAACATTGACCTAGAACCACTATACTCCAAACAAGTTGTTTTTAAATGCTCTTTGGTGGTATCAAATATTGATCACCGCTCAAAGAAAAATGAAAGCCAAGAAAAAGCTCCTTTAGGAGCTTTCTGCTTTACTTTCATTTTGTTTTAAGGTGTCACCTGTCTTTAACACCATGAACTAGTAAGTAAGTATTTAACCCATTACCCCATAAATACGCATTTTGATGCCTTTAATTTATTACTTCTCTCAAGAAAATAGGTCCTATTTATACGGGCATGAATAATGTATCAGAGAAAATATTATCTATATTCTATTAGATGGTAGCTTAAAGCAGGCTGAAAGTAAAGCAGAATGCGCCTTAAGGCACATTCTGCTTTATTTTCAACCTGCTTTAAGTGGTCACCTGTCTTCAAAACTAGAAATAGGTTATGGTGTAATTGGTTAAAGGTTTAAACGTTTAACGTTCCTCCATTACAATATCGACCATCAAAGAGTTTTTGTTTTAGTGATCAGATTTATATAGGATATTACATGAGTGTTGATAATTTATTGGATTTATTAAACGAGTCTTTTAGAAAACGATAAAAACGAGGCTTTGCCGAGTTTTTATCGTTTTCTAAAACGACGAGTTTGATAAATCCAATAAATTTTTAACACGAATGTTATAGAGCAACGGCGGGTATTATCGGCCACTTAACGTTGTTTATAAAGCTGTGCCGGTATTTGCCGACATAATATACACGGGAGTGTTCGAGTGGTAACTATAGGGTACACTTATTCTACTAGTGCATGTTTAGGTTATAGTGTGCTATTGGTGAAGATATACTCGAGTTGAAAATTATGTCAAGTGGAGTCGGCAGTTATCGGCAGCTTTCGGTAGTTATCGGCAGGCTGATGAAGTTAACGAAAATATAAGAATAATGTTAAAGCAAAGGCCGCAAATACAGTATCTGTGTGTAGATCTATTAAATTGCATGCTAGTATATTGAATTTGGTATCCTTATCATCCAAATCAACGCATTTATCTAACAAAATCAAAATCTAACACAGACTTCATCTTTAATTAGCTTCTAATCTGAATAACAGCAAGTTGTTTTTATTGATTAGCATACAACTCTAGCTCCAACTTCAAGTCAATATCACATTATAAGACGTAGCAAACAGTGTAAACAAAGATACGCTATCACATTGAAAATGTAGCATCTGATATTGGTCTGCATGATTCCAGAATAGGGCCTACATTGTGTGTACCCAATGATTGTAAACAATGTACACCTTGATCAGACGCCACATTTACATGCAGATACTGATCTGAGTCTACACTGGTTGTCATGTTATGTGGCTCCAAATCTAAATAGTTTGACTCAATTACTGTCGACACAACTGTAGACCTATATAGTCTGCAAACGGTGTGGCCATCAAGTTACATGTAATTTGTCAAAAACAAACTGTACATGAAATGTTGATCCAGATCTAAGAACCCCATGGATATAAATGAGGACAATCTATCTCAGACATGGATCCGCACCTGATCATTTGTAATGTAGTCGCCAGTTTTTATCCGCGAATACTTTAGGCATATTACAAAAATATTTTCTAAACTAGATCTAGAATTTGGTCGGAAAAGACAACAGCAAATGTGATTATAATAATGTTTGGGTGTTCAGTATTTAACACTGCCGATAATTGCCGAAAGGGATATTTCGTGTCGGCAGTGACCGGCCACAACAAAATCTAAACTTATTTATACCTTAGGCACATGGTTTTGCGGCAAATATAACGTATAACATCCTTTAAGCATCACTGTATGCAAAAGGTACCCTTTTAAAAGAGGTTTGTGAGTCAACGAATTTTCAGGTACTCGACCTCTCTTAAGTCACTCGATAAGAAGAGGATTTTCATATATGAGAAGTGCACCTACAATTTTCATCTTGTGACACAACGGTCGTGGGGAAAACCAACAATACAAATATAGCCAGTATTGGTTTTTAATGGAAAAGTGACGTCATAATTGACGTCACTAGTATGGTAACTTTACGTCATCATTGGAAAAAATAATATAATAAAGGAGCATGCCAGTGACTACCGACGGCCGCTAATACCCGCCGTTGCTCTATTCTTTTTATAACAAAACCTAGAAATGTTATTTATCGCAGCCTTTGAGGTCAAGTGAATGCTAAGCGCGATATAAGTAGATCTATACAGGAAAAAAGTTGTTCCAAATTAACCCCGTTCATTACTATAGCATAATGCTTATGTTGTTATATGTATTAATAAATACTTTCATGTAGATCTGATATTGATTAATTACACCAACATTCTATAAATTGAATCTACATGATGGAATGAAGACGTTGGAAATCGAACGCGCATATAACGCATTTTAACGACGTCACAAGTAAACGACGTCGTGGCCTACCTCATTTGCATAGTTATATAACTAGTTATATATGACATTTAAACAACGGGTGTTATTCAACGCTCACGTCGTCTGTTATGTTATAAAAGTTGTTCTTCACAGTTACAGTGGAGAATCTGTTATTCTTTCCCGTTTAAACGCAAACGTACGCAAACGCAAACGCAAAACACTAAAACGTAGAAAAGTACAACTTTTTGACAATTCTGATAATTCATCTTTATCTTGGTGGCAGAAAGTTTGGAGCCTGATCAGACGCCGGGTTACCCGGCGTCTGATCTGGCTCCAAACTGTTTGCAGTGAAAATAATAGTTTTAGCGTAAACGCGTTTATTTGGAAAGAATAACGTTTTCTCCACTGTATTAAATATAGTTCTGAGACAGGGGAGTGTCCTGTATGTCTACTTATCTTATTCAGCAATGGACCCTTATTATGCTAAACTTAATTTGTCTTGCATTTGTAATAGTTTGTATCAAGACCAGAGACACCGAACATATCGACGTTTTGTCTGGACTCAAACTATTTGCAATTGTAAGTCACTGATGATAACTGTAAAAAAGAAATTGGATGCAATTTTTTGCAGACTTTTTTAAAGCAGACAATTATTTAGAGGCATAATTGTTTACAAACTAATAATGAGCTTTTATCCATAAATACTATAATTCATTACTTCCGGCTAAAACTCCATCTGGCACTTGACAGTGTGGAAGATCGTTCCCAATAAAAACGTTTGTGTTTAAGCTGACTTTAAATCAATGCAGAAGATACTTACAGGGCTGCCATAAGTTGACATGAAAAATCCTAAGATTTCCAAATTTTCATTTTTCAAGTCCGAATTTACGAATTGTACCTTTACCCCATATCCTGTTTCTAGTTTAGTTGACACGTGACATGTTCTAGAGAAAAAAATCCGAATATTTTGGAAAACTCTGGAGAAATGGCAGCCCTGTACTTAGGCGGTAGAGGGTTCAAGCAGACGATGTACAGTGGAGAAAACGTTATTCTTTCCCAATAAACGCGTTTACGCTTAAACTATTATTTTCACTGCAAACAGTTTGGAGCCAGATCAGGCGCCGGGTAACCCGGCGTCTGATCAGGCTACAAACTGTTTGCCACCAAGATAAAGATGAATTATCAGAATTGTCAAAAAGTTGTACTTTTCTACGTTTTAGTGTTTTGCGTTTGCGTACGTTTGCGTTTAAACGGGAAAGAATAACAGATTCTCCACTGTACTTGGCAGGGAAAGAGTTAAACAACCATTTCCATTCAAAACAATTAAAAGCAGGGGCCCGTTTCATAAAACTTCGTACGACAAAATTTGTCATACTCCTGCTTCTACCATTTCGCTGCTGTGATATCGCCTGCTTTCTATATGTCACAAATTTGAATGTTAGCCTCAAAAACGCAACGCCGATATAAGTGTCAAACAAAAAGTGTCTGATCAGAAACCGGGTCACTCTGTGTCTGATCTGGATCCAAACTGTTTACAAATGTAAGTTGAATCGCTGTCATCACTTGCAGGTTGGTCGATGTGGGTTTTACGGCACCGGATCGCATAAAATGCCAATATGGCGCCAAATGACTAACACATTCAACACTAGCGACGAGTATACTCGTCATCACAGAGTACAGTAAAACCCCTCTATTGCGACCACTAAAACGAAGGCTAATTGATTGTTTAATAGACAGGTGACAGCTTAAAGCAAGGTGACAGTGAAACAGAAAGCTCCTTAAGGAGCTTTCTGTTTCACTGTCACCTTGCTTTAAGCGGTCACCTATCGCAAACACCCTAATAATTAACATAATTCAGTGGTCGTAATAGATAGGTTTTACTGTAGTTAGTATAGTAACTACTCCGTTTCGTTATTTACAAACAGTGTACTTGTGAAGAGTACACTAGTCATTTGCAATTAGTGTAGACGCTAAACACAGGGCTCCTGCAAGAGCTCTCTAATCAGGATCTGTCCTGTTTGTCATTTTGAAATATATTGTAAATAACCCCCTAAATACATGTAGTCATAAACGGAATAAACTTGGACACTCGAGTTCCCCATTAGAAGCTTCAGGGATGAATGAACTAAGTATCCTTGAAGATGTTCCAGGTTGTGTTCGAGAGGTATCATGTCAACAAATGTTTAAGCAATTAGCTGAGCATTAGTCGAACACTGAATACCCATTTGTGGATTATCACGTTTGTGTTTCCTCCGCTTCAATTGTGTTCTCCTCTCAGCGAATATACAGTGGAGAAAACGTTATTCTTTCCCAATAAACGCGTTTACGCTAAAACTATTATTTTCACTGCAAACAGTTTGGAGCCAGATCAGACGCCGGGTAACCCGGCGTCTGATCAGGCTCCAAACTGTTTGCCACCAAGATAAAGATGAATTATCAGAATTGTCCAAAAGTTGTTCTTTTCTACGTTTTAGTGTTTTGCGTTTGCGTACGTTTGCGTTTAAACGGGAAATAATAACAGATTCTCCACTGTATTGACTGAAATACAGTGTACAGTGCAGTTCTGCTATAACGTCCACCACAGGGAAGATTTATCGATGAATTTTACTATTGACGACACGTAGGTTACAGCTTAAAACAGGGTGATAGTAACGTAGAAAGTTGATAAAGAAGATTTCTGCTTATTTCAGCCTGGTTTTTCGGTAAAGGGGCTAGTAATACAGTATCCTTGTTTCAGTTAAATACTATAATCAAGCCTGTACTCTTTTGAGTGGGTGCTGTAAGTGTCGATAATTATTATATTGAGCGTGTTGTTTTAACCCATTACGACATAGATGCCCCTTTTTATGCCTTTAATTGATTTATCCACTAAAAATATATGTTGTTCAACTTTATACAGTTGGACTTACAATTATGCACTATATGAATTGTTTCCATATCCTAGCAGATGGTAGCTTAAAGCTAGGTGAAAGTAAAGCAGAATGCGCCTTAAGGCGCATTCTGCTTTACTTTCAACCTGATTCAAGCGGTCACCCGTTTTCAACACTAGAAACAGGCTATAGGGTTATGTGTTCAGATACCGTCGTTCCGACTAGTATGGACAAATTCAAACGTCACGCACACGTTTAGATATATAATAATACTTTTCCTTGACATACATGAAATTGTTACATACATGTATTGTACACATGTACCGAGAAACAGACATGATAATAAGGATAGATAGAGGGAATAAGAGAGAAAGAAATGAGCCACAATGAGTAATAACAAAATAAAATCGACAATTGTCAAATGTTTTCATTCAGTGATTGATTGATTCATACATGGATGGATGGGTGATTAATATTCGGATAGGTTGATGGATTGACTGATTGAGTGATTGATATACAGATATATATAGATATACAGACACAGATTGAAATGTAGATAGCTAGATTCGTTTGTTCCATACTGCTACTAAATAACGTGACCAAGCCATGGTCAGCCGCAGGAAACTTTGAAGGCCATTTTTTGTTTCGGAAATTGATCAATGTCTACACTGTTTGAATGTCATTGTGGCTTGAAGAAGGCTGGTCAGAGTCTACACTGTTTGAACACGTGTGAAAGCCCTTTTATCGTGACGTGGTTCATTTAATTCTGTATACATGGTGAATTTTATGGACACCAGTAGTGTGTCCAATAAAGACATCGAGGGCCGTCGATGGCCATCGATTGCGAGTTGACTACCGGTCTGAAATACAGTGGGGAAAACGTTATTCTTCCGTTCAAATGCAAACGCATTGCAATGAAATATAGAACATGGCAACTTTTTAACAATTCAAACTACCAGTTTTATCTAAGTGGCAAACAGTTTGGTGCCTGATCAGACGCCGGGTTACCCGGCGTATGATCTGGCTCCAAACTGTTGGCAATGAAAACAATAGTTTAATGATTAGAAATAAAAGGTTTTCTCTACTGGTTTCTGCACGCTGCACACGGGGCACAAACTGCTAACCTAAACAGTAAACAGTGGTAACTGAACACGCTACAGTTTGCGAGACAAAATTGACGTGGCGATAGTCTCTCTCGACTGCTATCGATCTGGCCATGGCACCAAAGCTGTTATCCAGTGACCTAGATTAGTTCCACAACCGAGCATGTCGTCAGCTTCAAAGTTGTCGTCAGCTGTCGAAAGTACAGTGGAGAAGACGTCATTCTTTTCCGTATTACTTTTTCACTGTCAAGTTCTATCGTCTGTTACCGCCCAAATATCGTCTACATTTTTAGTGTCGTCTGCAATATTTTTAAAGTCAGCTTTAGGGCTGTTTTGAATGAAGAAATGTGCATCCTAGTGTCAAATAGTTTTGATCCTGATAAGACGCCGCGTGACGCGGTGTCTGATCAGGCTCCAGACTGTATGCAAAGTCGCCTTTTGACGCCAAAGGTAGTGAAAGAGTTAAACGCAAACGAAACGCAAATGATAAAACTCAATGATACAGTATGTAGAAAATGGCAACTTTTTGGCATTTTAATCTGAATGGCAACCAGTTGGAGTCTGGTCTGGCTCAAAACTGTTTGCAGTACATAGAGTTATAATAGTTTAAGCGTAAGTTTATGCATTTATTGGTAAATAATATCCTCCCTACTTCAGTGATCATACTATTACATTTATTATATATAATATAATATATATTACGTACTATTACAGTAAGATGTATTGTTTCAATACCATTTGCAGTAACCTAAGTAAGGACAAATGGAAATCATCTGCTGACAATAGTCTGACCTGGTTCCAAATGCATTTAAAATATAGGTTTTGTAAACATTTGACAAAGATCACGTGCATTCAATGACAAATTTCGGCTATATCATGTACACTAAAAATATAAAATTTTTAGTGACCCTCTAGACTGTTGACATCCAAAAGGAATGTGTGAGTAAGGAAGAAAGCCAGTGCTGTCAAGAATTCCTATTTGTAACTTTAGGAAGAAAAAAAAACAGATGACAAGTTTAAGCAGACGATATTGCTGTCTTATTTTGGGAACAGTGGTAAGCCGTGTCGTAAGGGGGGAATCGTTGTTCGGAGGGCCGTTGTAGGAAGGGGACACTGTAGGAGCACTGTAAAAGCATTCAGTTGCCTGCTTTACTGACTCAAGTTCATTCTGTTACAGTGGAGAATGTGTTATTCTTTCCCAATAAACGCGTTTACGCTAAAACTATTATTTGCACTGCAAACAGTTTGGAGCCAGATCAGACGCCGGGTAACCCGGCGTCTGATCAGGCTCCAAACTGTTTGCCACCAAGATAAACATGAAATATCATAATTGTCCAAAAGTTGTTCTTTTCTACGTTTTAGTGCTTTGCGTTTGCGTACGTTTGCGTTTAAACGGGAAAGAATAACAGATTCTCCACTGTACATGGTAGTGGTTGGTTGCAACGAATCTTATTTCTGTTTGGACGTCTGTGACTTGCTGGATTGTAATTGTTAATGTAACAAATGATGTTTCATATTAAACTTTGCCCAGTAGTTCTGTTTTTGTAAATATTTAGATCTACATCGGTGTAATCTATCAATTAATAACTTAAGTCAATAGCCTCATAAATGCACCCTTTTATGCCTTTGATTTACCGGTACATGTATAAATAATTCCACTTTATTGGAATAAAAAAAAGGTTTAAACTAAACAACACTTTATACAGTTATGCGTATGCTGCATAGAAAATGTTTCAATGTAGTATGACTTAAAACATATAGACACGAATGTCAAATAGTTTGGATCCTGATCAGACGCCGGGTTGCGCGGCGTCTGATCCGGATCTAAACTGTTTGCAAAGTCGCATTTTTTGCGCCATTGTACTATATTACGGAAATCTCATTTCAATCTGCTTTAAGCAGTATCGTGTATTTAATACTAAGGATGGGGAGGGGTGTGTAGGGGTGAGGATTGACTACGAATTTGGTAATGCTAGTTTTGTGTGTTTCATCTGTTTCATCATGACATGTTCACTCTAACCCGAGCACACGTTTGCCATAACCAAAAAAATACCCCAAAAATATCCCTTTTTACGCCTTTGATTTATTCCTCCACTTAAGAAAATAGTTTTATCTGATACAGTCATGAATATATACTACATGTATAAGAAATATCTCTATATAAGCAGATGGTAGCTTAAAGCAGGTTGAAAGTAACGTAGGGTGTGCCTTAAGGCACATTCTGCTTTACTTTCAGCCTGCTTTAAGTATTCATCTGTCTCCAAAACTAGAAAACGGTTATGGGAATTGGTTACAGTGGAGAATCTGTTATTCTTTCCCGATTAAACGCAAACGTACGCAAACGCAAAGCACTAAAACGTAGAAAAGAACAACTTTTTGACAATTCTGATATTTCATGTTTATCTTGGTGGCAAACAGTTTGGAGCCTGATCAGACGCCCGGTCTGGCTCCAAACTGTTTGTATTGGAAATAATAGTTTTAGCGTAAACGCGTTTATTGGGAAAGAATAACACATTCTCCACTGTAACCCATTCATACCTGGATATTGAAATGAACTCTCTTGATGTGCTTGCTAGAAGAATTCATTATAGATATACATTACAAAGGTGATCTAAGGACAGTTACAGTGGAGAAAACGTTATTCGTTCCCAATAAACGCGTTTACCCTAAAACTATTATTTTCACTGCAAACAGTTTGGGGCCAGATCAGACGCCGGGTAACCAGGCGTCTGATCAGGCTCCAAACTGTTTGCCACCAAGATAAAGATGAATTATCAGAATTGTCAAAAAGTTGTACTTTTCTACGTTTTAGTGCGTTTGCGTACGTTTGCGTTTAAACGGGAAAGAATAACAGATTCTCCACTGTACACTGCAATGTTTTTCCATACAGCAGAACATTTCATATATGCAATAGCAGACAGTGCAGACCCTGATTAAATGCCGCGTAATCCGGTGTCTCATTAGGGTCTTCACTGTTTTCCAAATAGCCCTTTTAATAGCCACTAGGCCTGGGATTAGATGGGTTTACACATTCAACCCCTAGCGATGAGTATACTCGTCATTAACAAACAGTGTATCTGTTTAGAATATCCTTGTCCTATGCAAACTGGTTAGACTCGGATCAGAGGGCTCTCTCTGAACAGGGTCTGTACTGTTTGTCATTTTGAAAATAATACTGAAAAATCAATCATATCGTAACACAAGGACTAGACTTATTTGGAAATTGGAATTGTCCATTAAAGGTTACATGGGTTAATGAGTTAATACACTCATAAGTGGGTATTTTACATGGATGCTTTAATTGTGCTTGAACATTTTGTAAGATGTGTTCATTGCCAACGTAAATGGGAAATTTATTGACAAAAACCGTATTGCAGTGTAAAACGCGCATATTATATATTAAAATACATATTCAGGCATCCTTTGCTTGTTTCATTGTTAACTTACCCATTGAGTATAATCATTCAATGAAGAAAAGGGAAGTTAGTAAACGATACACATAATACAGATCGGAGAGCATGTGTTTTTATATATGTTCACTATTACGACCACTAAAATGTATCAAATATTAGTCGTTTAAGACAGATGAATGCTTAAAGCAATGTAAAAGTGAAACAGAAAGCTCCTACAGGAGCTTTCTGTTTCACGTTCACATTGCTTTAAGCTGTCATCTGTATTTTATACAAACAATTGGTCTTCTTTTTAGTGGTCGTAATAGAGGGGTTCTACTGTATTTGTGATTAGATAAAGGCATCCTGTTATATTAACAAGTTACCCCATAGTCTGTTTGTAGTTTTAAGGGCTGGTGACAACGTAAAGCAGGATGAAAAGAAAGGAGAATGTCCCTTATGGCACATTCTGTTTTACTTTCAGCCTACTTTAGGCTGCCACATGTAGGATATAGAAATATTGCTTATGGTACATTAAACGTATTCATGACCGTACAGTGGATAATCTGTTATTCTTTCCCGTTTAAACGCAAACGTACGCAAACGCAAAACACTAAAACGTAGAAAAGTACAACTTTTTGACAATTCTGATAATTCATGTTTATCTTGGTGGCCAACAGTTTGGAGCCTGATCAGACGCCGGGTTACCCGGCGTCTGATCTGGCTCCAAACTGTTTGCAGTGAAAATAATAGTTTTATAGCGTAAACGCGTTTATTGGGAAAGAATAACGTTTTCTCCACTGTACTTATGGTACATTAAACGTTTTCATGACCGTATATAATAAAGTGGAACAATTTTCTTGGGGGAGAGGGGTGTTAAAATGAAAGGGTAAAATGCGTATAAATGGAGTAATGGGTTAATCATTTTCATCGACACTCATGAATGACATTCATTTCACCTGTTTTTGTTATGTTGCTGCCCTGTCACTCTCCGCCTATCTCAAAGCGTTTCATATTTAGGTCAATCTGACATATTTAATATCTAACCAACCTTATTACGAAAAGGAATCGCAAAAGTATCAAAGAATTCCCGAATTGAACACGTTTAGTATGTCAAATGTTGTACACCTTCCCGACAGGCTTAGCTTTTTAGGCTTCATTTGCAAGTTTTCCCAAATTTTGAGGCGCCTGATATCTGACAAAAGCTTAACCCAATTGTTTATTAATTTAAATTGTTTAAAACGTCTTAAAATGATAACATATTATCTATATAGATACTGGTGCGTCATCTTCAGTGTGTTAGAGAACAAGTAGAATCTCACTGTTACAGTGGAGAATCTGTTATTCTTTCCCAATAAACGCGTTTACGCTAAAACTATTATTTGCAGTGCAAACAGTTTGGAGCCAGATCAGACGCCGGGTAACCCGGCGTCTGATCAGGCTCCAAACTGTTTGCCACCAAGATAAACATGAAATATCAGAATTGTCCAAAAGTTGTTCTTTTCTACGTTTTAGTGCTTTGCGTTTGCGTACGTTTGCGTTTAAACGGGAAAGAATAACAGATTCTCAACTGTACGACCTCTCAGCTAGTGATCATTTTTTATGGCAGCTAAAATCAGCATGCAGATAAAACTTAAAACTTCCTTTAGGGGCTGTCTGTTTTACTTTCATATTACTTTAATTTTTTTTTACAGTTAACTTCCTTTCACCATGGAATGTCGTCTTTTGAATGACCATGTCGTAATGGTGAGATTTCGCTATATGTGTATATTTCTGTTTGACAGATGTCTATTTCTATTTTGACAGATGTCTATTTTCACTTTGACAGATTCGTAGTTTAGTGTCAATTACATGAGTTGATATACTGCAGGAAACATGCTTATTGTTCCATAGTGTATGCACTCGCAGGTAAACACGTGCGCCATCATATCTCATGTGAGTGCACCTCATACACGTGCCGCCTCACTAGAAAAAGAGCTTTCTATCACATTACACCGTGTAGACCCAGATAAGCCAGCGCGTTTCAAACGCATCTGATCAGGTTCTACATGGTTTGTCGATTTCAAGAGGTGAATAGATCAATAGAAGTTACTATAAAAGCAATGCAGGTAATGCAGACCCGGAAATACCCCACGATTCTAACTTGGATGTTGATCTGGGTCTACCCTGTTTGCAATACCAGAAAGCTCATTTTCTCGTGACACGATTCACGTGTTCCATAACATATGTCTATCAAAAAAGAAGTAACACTTAGTTCCTATGGAAACGTTTTATGTTATATTTGATTTACGATTAAGTTGGGCCATAATTATGTTTTCCATAAAACGTTATACCTTAGCGGCTTTAGTCCGTTTGAATTCTCAATCTGTATTTATTTATTGTTTTTCTTTTTAAGACACCTTTTGTGAAGAAGTCCAAGGTACGTCATTTCCTTTTTAAGCATGGTGTTATTATGGAATTTTGGTGTGGAATACTGCAGTTATATCGCATTTAGAGTACAGTCAAACTCGTGTTAGCGGCAATTCAATGGAAGTTCCTTGTACTGTCTTTTTAAACAGGCTCCATAGACAGAAAGCGTTTGAGATAAGTCCCAGGTCGTTTTCAAGCTTTTGATTGGTCAGATATGAGCAGAATGCTCATATCTGACTAATCACAAGCTTGAGAAAGATCTCAGACTCAGCTCAAACGCTTTATAACCACAGACAATGAAGCACAAGAAAAAAAGAAGACTTCGTGAGATAGTACGTAAAGCTTTATTCAGGAAAAAGTAATGCAGAAAACTACTGTAAGAGAGTATTACTTTTGACCTGTATCAAGTAACAACGTTTCTTGATGTTAGTGCAACTTCTATGAGTGGCCGCCAACACTGGTTTGTTCAGTATGTGTAAAAAAAAAGTAATTAAAATAATTCGCTTTTCGGCTTGAAATATCTGTCTTTTGTACGAATGAAAATCAAAAACATTTTGTAATTGGAATTTGGAAGGTTCGGTATGTTTGAGTGCATTTCGTGAACAAAACTACTAACATATAGACACTAAAACGGAAATATATATTGCTAAAACTTCTAAATGTACTTTGTGCATTGCAAAGTTCCTTGGGGTTGGTTGGGTAAATGTTTAACATTACGACTATAACCCGCGTCAATAAGTGAAAATGTCCCCCGCCCTAGACAAAGCAAGGAGCGTATGACAAGATCAGAAACAACGGTCCAATCGTTGCGTCTGATCAGGGTATACACTGTGTTTGCAAAATTTAGTTAGAAAACACGCTTGACTACAAACAGTATAGATCAAGATTAGTCGCCGCGTTTTCAACGCGGCGGCTAATCTGGATCTACACTGTTTTCAAAGTGGGAGGGGGGTGTGCCACATGACGTGACTCACAAATATATATCTTTAAATCAGTTGGGTTTGACACACGTGAATGGATGCGTTGGCTAAATAATACCCCACCCCCTTGTTTGAGATAGGCGGAGTTGTCCAGTCACATACACCTACCATTGTCTCCTGATCCACTCTTTGTAAAATGTCCAAAACATTTTATTATGTTTAATTCATGTATGCATTGTTATTAATATTCGGACATTGGCTTCGCTTCGTGTTTTATTTTGGTCCCACATTTGTACCGCTTAAATTGCTTTACACTCTTTGGAAATTGCTTCAAATTTTAGCACATTTTGCTTTAATTCAAAGTAAATCAATTTTTGTGATTAACGGTGAGCTCGTGATACTAACACTTTCATGAAATGTACCTCAGTGTGTACTGATGCTTGTATTTGTATGTCTTGCTTTCAGCATACTAATTACTAAACTAATGCATTTGGTTTGGCATGATCTGTGTGACTGCAGAAATCTTGGAGTTCAACTACAATTATGATCTCACAAACGAAGGTTTTTAAAGACAAGTTGCATTTTAAAGCAGGACAAACTTAACTTATTCCCCATAGCCGTTTTCTGGAAGACAGATGACCACTCAAACCAGGTTGACTGTTTGTCAGAATGGGCATTAAGGCACTTTCTTCTTCACTTTAATTCTGTTTTAAATTACCATCTGGTAGAATAAGACAAAAGAAATTATAGTATAAATTCATGACTGTTGTATAAAGTTGAATTGATTGCTTCAGTTGATGAATGAATTAAAGGCATAAAAAACGTTATGGGTAACGCAATGAAACAGACTACGCCATAAGGGACTTTATGCTGTTCGTCTTTTAGCAATCTCTTGCCTGAACCCACCATACTACTAATCCCTACTAACGCGTACACGCGTCATCTACAATGTACTTCAGTAGTAAAGAATGTTCTTATCTAATGCAAATAGTGAAGACCCTGTTCAGAGCGGTCCGGCAGGAACACTTCGAACAGGACATGCACTACAGTGGAGAAAACGTTATTCTTTCCCAATAAACGCGTTTACGCTAAAACTATTATTTTCACTGCAAACAGTTTGCGTCTGATCAGGCTCCAAACTGTTTGCCACCAAGATAAACATGAAATATCAGAATTGTCAAAAAGTTGTACTTTTCTACGTTTTAGTGTTTTGCGTTTGCGTACGTTTGCGTTTAAACGGGAAAGAATAACAGATTATCCACTGTATATGTCAATTTTCAATATACAGTTAACCATTTCTATATAGAGACCATCAAATTACATTATATTTTGTGTTTAAATCAACTGGTTCTTTAAAACAAGTTGAAGATAAAACATAAAGTTCGTTTAAGAGCTTTCTGTTTAGCCTGTCTGTCATACAATAAATTAGCCTTATTTAGTGGCCGTACTAGAGAGGCGTCACTGTATTACAAAAATGACAACAACACAAAATAGTCAAAAATTAACTAGACTTACAGTGGAGAATCTGTTATTCTTTCCCAATAAACGCGTTTACGCTAAAACTATTATTTGCAGTGCAAACAGTTTGGAGCCAGATCAGACGCCGGGTAACCCGGCGTCTGATCTGGCTCCAAACTGTTTGCCACCAAGATAAACATGAATTATCAGAATTGTCCAAAAGTTGTACTTTTCTACGTTTTAGTGCTTTGCGTTTGCGTACGAATAACAGATTCTCCACTGTATCAGGAAACTGGATATTTTCGTTTGAGGGAGTCGATCAATTACAGCAGAATGAAATCATAGCAGCAAACTAATAAAGCAACTTTATTTAACCCTTTCCTCCCTAAAACCTTAAAAGGAAATTTCTAGTTTTCAATTTAGTCTAGTCCATTTTTGACTATTTATCGTTGATTTTAATAATATATTTCAAATTGACAAAAAATGAGCCCTCTGATCAGTGTCTAGACTGTTTGCATACGACATGTGTACTCCTCAAAGGTACGATGTTTGCAAATAATAATAATAATAATTATTTTAATAGACTTTATTTTGCGAGCGAGATCATTTGGTTAAGACAATCTTCCATGAGACCCTCAACATATATACAAGTACATAAAACAAAAGGCATGTCATACAAAACGAATAACTAACAACAATATACAATGGAGAATGTGTTATTATTTCCCAATAAACGCGTTTACGCTAAAACTATTATTTTCACTGCAAACAGTTTGGAGCCAGATCAGACGCCGGGTAACCCGGCGTCTGATCAGGCTCCAAACTGTTTGCCACCAAGATAAAGATGAATTATCAGAATTGTCAAAAAGTTGTACTTTTCTACGTTTTAGTGTTTTGCGTTTGCGTACGTTTGCGTTTAAACGGGAAAGAATAACAGATTCTCCACTGTACAAAACGAATAACTAACAACAATTTAACAATACTAACCGAATGTAGAAAATGGCGCATTTATGCGTGACCAGGGTACAACGAGTTAACTATGTACATGTACCTGTAAAGAGAACCTGTTTCCTATGCAAACAGTATAGTCTCAGAACAGAGGACTCCTTATTGAACCCTCTGATCAGGGTCTGCACTGTTTGCCACTTTGCAAAATAGTTGCATCAAACAACCCTAAATAGTCATAAATGGACTAGAATAAATTGGAAACCTTAAAAGTTCAAGGGTCGGATTTATTAAACACACTTATCGAAAACCAAGCCGTCTTTTGACTGGACGTTATGGGGAGGTCTAGACGGATTGAAAGTTTGCAATATTAGATATTTCTATAGCATGCATTTGAATTGTTATAAATATATCCCTCGTGAGCGAAAAACCTTTCCTGCCGAATTCAGGGCGACAGACATGTAGAAAGCGTTCATAGGAGTTTCTGTATTACTTCTGCCCTATATTAAATTTGCTACCTGTCCTTTATGAGCCCTCTGGTCAGGGTCTACACTGTTTGTCATTTTGAAATATACTCACGGAATTTAAAAACTGTGCATTAGGAAAAGCTTTCTAAATAATAGAATAACAATCCAATTATAAATGGTCTTTGTTATTGTGTTATTTTAAACATCAATCTAACATTTCATAAGAGTCATTAAAGTGTGATGTCAATCAAGATTGTACTGCCAGGCGTTTTTGTCATTAAGGCAATGTGACGAGTTTGACGTCAGAATGGGCCGTAGAGTTGGACGGATTCAAAATTAGCGTAATCTTTTGCGCACTGTCCTCGGGCTGATGAGACAAATGTTTTGAGCTTAAAGTTTGAAGACTGGAGATGATGACGTACATGTGTAACGGGAATATACGTACCTTGTCGACGTTACGTTAATAGCGGTATCCCTTGTCGCAGGTTCTCGCGAGCATTGCCAAATTGTCGATACGTCTCGATAATGACAACATGATGTTACGATGAAGACCAGATTGTCCTGCAAAATCACTTTTTCTGCATTCCAACCTCTAATATGCAAACTGAACGTAAACGCGCATTTTCAGACAGCCGTGGCATAGCCGTCATGGTCGCTATAACAAAGTTTATTTGTTTTTCCATTGATTTACTCCCAAAACAACCAGTGTACATTGAAAACGTGTTGCATCTACCGTACAAATGAGTGTTCTGACCAATTTATGCCAAAATAGACAAACGTCTTTTGACACGCAAAAGTAACGTAAATTTAACGAAAAGGATAACCAACATATTCTACATATTTTATTCAACTGTATGAACCGTCTTTACGTGAGCTAATTGAAAACGTTTACATTTAAAACATATTTCAACCATGCACAGTTTTTAAATTCCGTGAGTATATATTGATAAAATCAACCCTAAATAGTCCAAAATAGACAAGACTTATTTTGAAATTAGAATTGTCCATTAACAGTTTAGGGGGTTAATGAGTAAAGACAGTGAACGACTGACACATGCAAAAGTATTGACTGGAAATGATTGACAATTGTTTACAGTGTTTGTTCCCATTGTGCTTGTACAGTGGAGAAATCGTTATTCTTTCCCAATAAACGCGTTTACGCTAAAACTATTATTTTCACTGCAAACAGGTTGGAGCCAGATCAGACGCCGGGTAACCCGGCGTCTGATCAGGCTCCAAACTGTCTGCCACCAAGATAAAGATGAATTATCAGAATTGTCAAAAAGTTGTACTTTTCTACGTTTTAGTGTTTTGCGTTTGCGTACGTTTGCGTTTAAACGGGAAAGAATAACAGATTTTCCACTGTACAGGGGGATGGGGGTGGGATGGGGATATTTGTTTCATTGGGTTTGGTTTAGTTAAAATGGGACAGAATAACATATTCTCCACTGTATCTTGTAATGGTATGTTGGAAGTGATATTGCCGTTGCCCACCATACGGCCATTAGAAACTAATCAGCATGAATTATATGCCCCACCGTCTCAACTGGGTAATTTGTGCACATAAGGGATTTGCATGGGGCACCGCTTATTACGCATTTACTTTGAGACTGCATTGTGTTTCTAACAAACTTTCAGATGTTTTGAAAAAATGTCCATGCCCCCGCAGACTAAGTCGGGAACATATCGATATTGTCCTATTTGTCTGTCCGTCAACAACTTTAACACATTCAACCCTAGCGACGAGTATACTCGTCATTTACAAACAGTGTACATGTGAGGATAACACTTGTCCAATGCAAACATTGTATACCCTGATCAGAGGGCTTCTTAAGGATCCCTCTGATCAGGGTCTACACTGTTTGTCATTTTGAAATATATTGTTGAAATCAACCCGAAATAGTCAAATGTGGGCTGGACTTATTTTTAAATTGAAATTGTCCATTAAAAGTTTCAGGGGTGAATGAGTTAACATCGGCCTTAACTTTTGACCCACATGATCTACTCATCTAGAGCAGCTCTTGAGCTCAGTACAACTTGGGCAGTCTGTCTAAAGACCCCAAGACCTCCCCAAACCTCTCCGGATCCCCAACCACTTTTAAAAACAAGTTTTCCATATTCTAGCACATGGTAGCTTTAAGCAGGCTGACATTAAATCAGAATGCGCCTTAAGGCGCATTCTGCTTTTACTTTCAACCTGATTAAAGTGGATATATGTCTTCAAAAACCAGGAACAGGCTGTTAGATTATTGGTTAATATCTAGAAGTAACTGTGTATAGCTATCTTAAGTTTTGTACGATTTGCTCCCTTTGAAACGAAAAACATCGTGGATTTAATTTTAATTTAACGTGTTTTTCATTATTTTAGCTTAAATTCGCCATTTATAAGCTTTATTTAATTGGATATTAAGGAATTCAAGTAGTTTGGGTTGTTTTTTTAAGCGAATTAGATAGGTTTGGAGTGGTTTGGGGAGGTTTGGTGTCTTTAGACGGACCACAACTTGGGTCATGTCCGACAAAGGTCAATGTCATTTAGATGTAATTTAAAGGTCAAATAGGCTGACGTTTACATTGGCCATAACGTTAGAACTACATGTGATATATAGATATCATATAAATTTGACATGTGTACTCAACTTAAGAAACCCTTTAGCTCAGTACAACTCGGGTCATTTACGACGAAGGTCAATGTCATGTAGAGATCTTAAACGATCAAATAGGCTGAATTTACCTTTTGCCATGATTTTGGGACTACATGTGATACAGAATTAACTTTTGGCATGTGTACTCAATTAAAAATGCCCTTGAGCTCAGTACAAGTTTGGTTATGCTAGACGAAAGGCATTGTCATCAAGAGGTCATGGTCACTTCAGGGGACGTAGTATTTCACAAAGATATCTTGTTTTCTAGTTATTCAAGGAAGTATCGCTAAGTCGGATATACAGTACCTAACTAATTGCCCAGCATTCCTTATACAATTTGACTTTATCCTGGCTTGGTCGCCATATCATTACTAATTTACTACATTGTATTTCTTAAATATTATAAAATCTTATTCGAGCTGTTATTTAGGACAAACGTTTACTAAACTATTCACTGTCAGTTACATTGTACAAGTACATGAGATGCACTAGGGTCTCGAAAATATATTTATCTCTTAACCCATTACCCCACAGATACTCAGTTTTAGACCTTCAGTTTATTCATCCATGAACTGAATATAATGGTTCCATTTTATTCATTGATGAATATATACCTTACGAATTATTCCCTATATCCTAACGGGTGGTAGCTTAAAGCAGGATGAAAGTAAAGCAGAATGCGCTTTCGTGCGCATTCAGCTTTACTTTCAACCTGATTTAAGCGGAATGTGCTTTAAGGCCCATTCAGCTTTACTTTCAACCTGCTTTAAGTAGTCATCCATCTTCAATACTAGAAACAAGCTATTGGGTGATGGGCTAAAGAAAGACGTATTATTTTCACAGAGGTGTCTCTTTAATGCAATATGAAAGTGAAGTAGAAATATTCTTGTAAGAGCTTTATTGCTTTACGGACCTCTGCTTGAAGCAGTTGCCTGCTTTGTGTTTACCCAGAAAACAGACATAATTTTATGGTCGAAGTTCTCATGGTTAGATAGTTACAGTGGAGAAAACGTTATTCTTTCCCAATAAACGCGTTTACGCTAAAACTATAATTTGCAGTGCAAACAGTTTGGAGCCAGACCAGACGCCGGGTAACCCGGCGTCTGATCAGGCTCCAAACTGTTTGCCACCAAGATAAATATGAAATATCAGAATTGTCAAAAAGTTGTACATTTCTACGTTTTAGTGTGTTGCGTTTGCGTACGTTTGCGTTTAAACGGGAAAGAATAACAGATTCTCCACTGTACAGTGGCTAGGACGTTATCCTTTCCCAATAAACGCATTTGAGCTGAAACGATTATTTTCGTTGTATGCAGGGATTAGTCGGGAAATGCAAAATTATTATTTTTATTATTATTATTATACCAGATTTATATAGCCCCTTTTTTAACACGTGTTGCAGAATTTAATGAATCTTGAGATATGGTCTTAGGATCCTATTTTTTCTGCAATAATAAACCCTCTCAATCTGCGCCTGAGCACGACGTTAGTTTCTTTTTGCACTGAGTGTACACCTGAGTCGCAGAAGCAACTCTGAATTAGCATCCCGGTCGAATTTACAAGAACATACCTTCAGACAGGCAGTAGTTAAATACAGTAAACAGTGCTCCATCTCTACAACAATATCCAATGGGAGACAATTGATGTGTGTTTTGTTCTGAGGGAGTTGTTATAAGGAGGGAAAAATGGCTTACATTTGCAAACAGCTTGAATCTAGATCACGCGGCGTCCGGTCTGGCTTCAAGCGGTTTGTTGCTCGTCATTTTTTTTTCTTTCAAAATGACCAATGAGTGACCTTGTGTAAAACAATAGACGACAATTTTAAGCAGACGATATTGCAGCAGTGAAAGCGTTAGAAGTAATTGTCCCGTTTAGGGAACTGTGGCAAGGGTCTTTGTAAAGAGGGAGTCGTTGTTGAGACGGTCGCTGTAGGGAGGGAGCACTGTATACATATATTGGTAATGTTTTGAAGATTTTAATGCAAATTAGTATTGTATGAGCCCTTTACTCTGTTGCCTGGATATTTCTAGTTTTGAAGTGACTGCTTTTAAAAAGAAGGTTGAAAGAATAGCAGAATGTGCCTTAAATTTCGTATTTATGGAGTATTAAATGATTGAAGTACCCGTCGGTCTTGAGACAGCTATGTTTCGACTTAGATTTGTTGTAAAACAAGAAAAACACTAGAAAAAACCTTGACAATCTGAAAAGACATATAACTGCTTAATGCAGGACAAAATTAATGCAGAATGCTTGCATTAAGCTGCACCTTTTAAACCCCATAGTCTGTTTCTAGTTTTTTAAGATGACAACTTAAAGCAGGTTGAAAGTAAAGCAGAATGCTGCTTTAACGTCAGCCTACTTCAAGCTCCCAACTTCTAGAATATAGAAACTATTTTTTATGATACATATACATGACTGTATAAATTGGAACTATTTTCTTCAGTGGAGTAATAAATTAAATGTGCTAAAAGGCGCTCCTATGGAGTAAAGGGTTAAGTAAAACTGCGAATTTGTCTTTAAGGTCTTCGCCGCTTCATGCTTGACTGTGTCCCAGACTTTATGCCAGAATCGTCTGTGCCAGCAGGGTTGCCATAAGTTGATCATGAAAAATCCTAAGATTTGCAAATTTCAAATTTTCAATCGCGATTACTTAAAGCAGGTTGAAAGTAAAGCAGAATGTGCCTTAAGGCGCATTCCGATTTACTTTCAACATGCTTTAAGCTACCATCTACTATGACAGAAATCCGAATGTTTCGGAAACATCAGGAGAAATTGCAGCCCTGTGTCTGGAATTTAGTAGAAGGGGGGCTCTATGTGTTATCATGTTCTGTTCATAATCATTTGTTATACCTGTAATTACGCGCATATCTTTGGCAGTAAATGTGGCTTGTATATACTCTTCCAGAACCTGATAAAAATCAGCTAGATATCATTTCGCCTACTGTAACTTTATGTTAGCCTAAAAAAATTGTCGTATGCTTAAACTGTTAATATTAATACTCTGTTTCGTCTGTTTTCTTGGAGGGTAATGTGGGTGTAAGACACATTTTTATCACAGATCGTGTCCGTATTTTCTTGGTCTCAAGACTGGATCGAAACTGTTAGCAAGTGTCAGTCGCATTACCTTGGTTGGGAAGGGCTTATTGGCAGGTTGCCTAGCAACCCCGTCATGTGTAAAGTACAGTCACGAAAACTGATTACTCGCCAAATTCCATTCCTCTCGTGCTGCGATGGAGAGGTAGATGCTTTCATTCTAGTCAATAGCGGATCTATACACAATAAACAATTCCGACACACGCACCCCTCCCCCACTTTTCGAAATCAACACCTTCAACCGTACCGACGAGTATACTTGTCATTTATAAACAGTGTTCCGTTTGAGAGCACACTTGTCCTGATCAAATGGATCCTTAAGCAGTCCTCTGAAAAGGTTTGCACTGTTTGTCATTTTCAATACTTTAAAATCAACCCTTAACTCTTTCCTCCCTAAAACTTTAAATGGACAATTCAAGTTTGCATTTTAGTCTAGTCCATTTCTGACTTTTAAGGGTTGTTTTTGTCAATGTTTGGCTTTATGACAAACAGTGAAGACCCTGATCTGAGGCCCCCTTGCGGAGCCCTCTGATCTGGGTATTCACTGTTTGCATTGGACAAGTGTACTATTCACATGTACACTGTTTGAAAAAGACGCCTATATGCGGGACTAGGGTTCAAAGGGTTAGTATGTTAAACAGGACTATATTTAATTGGTATACGGGTTTGTGCATTTGAAGTTTCAGGGGTGAATTAGTTTAGATTGATTCACATTAATACAGTGGAGAAAACGTTATTCTTTCCCAATAAACGCGTTTACGCTAAAACTATTATTTGCAGTGCCAACGACACATTTAAGCGTCACATCAGGGTCAACAATGTTTGGACAATGTTCTCATTAATAGACACTAGGCTTAAATGAGTTATTCACATACAGTAGTTATATGCTTAAATTACATGGTCGTTAACAGTACGTCTAACTGTATGTGAACGACCTCCTACATGTACGAGATGGCTACTGGAACGTTGAAACTGCATCTTAATGACGCCGTAAAGCGCATTTGCAAACAGTTTTGATCATGATCAGACGCCGCGTGACGCGGCGTCTGATCAGGACCCAAACTGTTTGACAATCGTATCGATATTTAATAAGTCATACAACCTTAAATCTTACTTTGAAACGTGTCTTGCAGACAACAATACTGGAGCAGACGACAATAAAGCAGTGAGGGGTAACAATCTTCCGAAAATTTTGAGCATGAAAGGTTTAAATAAAGATTCTAGTCTTGCTTGCTAGAACAATTTTTCCCGTTATAAACAGTTTGGAGCCTGATCAGACGCAGAACAAGCCACCGTCTGGTCAGAATCCTAACTGTTTACATGACGTTTGCCCCCTTACCCTTAAATAAAACTTTTTACGCAATTAATTTATCCTTGCCTGAAGAAAATAGCTCCACTTTATACAGTAATAAGTATGTACCATACGAAATAGTTTCTATATCTTGAAAATTGTAGCAACTGAAAGTAAAACATAATGTGCCTTAATGCGCATATCTGCTTTACTTTCAATCTGCTTTTAGTGGTCACCTAACTCAGGCTATGGGGTAATTGATTGAACTGGAAAGAAACCCGTCGTTTCCACGGTACCACGTGACTAGAAGAAGATTCATTTAGATTGACAGAAAAATCAAACAAGCTAATTGGAAAAGGAAACATTTTGAAACCAGAGATATCATCAAAGAGGTTTGGGGTGTTGGGTATCTTTGAGCGTAATTTCGTACCTGAGGGTGGCCTCTGCAAAGGGATTCCAAACTTTACTATTGATCTAACGGATATAAGGCACAAGCAAATCCAGCCATAAGCTATGTATAAATCATCCATGTTATCATATGTTTTAACACATTCAACCCTAGCGACGAGTAAAGTCGTCTTTAACAATCGGTGTATCTGTGAAGAGCACACTTGTCCTATGCACAGAGTGTAGACCCTGATCATAGGGCTCCTACAGGAGCCCTCTGATCAGGTCCTGCACTGTTTGTCATTTTGCTATTTATTGTTAAATTCTAAAGAGTAGAAAATGGACTAGATTTATTTTAAAATTGGAATTGTTCGTCAAAAGTTTTAGAGGACTCAGATGAATGTTATAATCCGTTCAACACTGTTATATCTTCTGCAATGGTATTGTGTTTGTAATAATATTTAACTCACTACTCAATACGCATTAAATTTCATCATACACTGAAGAAAATATTTCGATTTTATACAGTCGTGTATATGAAACCATAAGAAATTCTTTCTCGTATATTGCAGCTTTAAGCAGACTTAAAGTAAAGCAGAATGCGCCTGAAGGTGCATTCTGTTTTACTTCCAGCCTGTTTCAAGTTTCCTTAATACAGCACTCCCTCTCTACAACGACATCCAATGGGAGACACAAATTGTGTGTGTTGCTCGGAGGGAGTCGTAATAGGGAGGGCAAATTGAGAATTGGCATACATTAGCAAAAAGCTTGAATCCAGATCAGACGCCGCGTTACGCGGCGTCTGATCTGGATTCAAGCTGTTTGACACTCGTTATTATATATATTCTATGAAAATATCCACTTACATATAAATTTGAGAAAAACAGCAGACGCCAATTTTAAGCAGACGATATTGCAGCAATAAAACGTTAGATATAATGGTCTTGTTTGGGGAACAGCGGCACACGTCGTTGTAAGGAGGGAATCGTTGTTGGGAGGGCCGTTGTAGGGAGGGAACGCTGTATCTAGAAACAAGTTATGGAGAAACGTATTAAAGTTTAGAATGACTGTACTTTCACTGTAGATATACCAGTATGGGTGTCAAATAGTTTTACTCTAGCTTCGAAGCTGCGCTACGCGGGGTCTGGTCATGGCCAAAATTGTTTGCCAAGTCGCCATTTGGCATCAATGTTGGTGAAAAAGTTAAAAGCAAGCAATAATGGCCAAGTAGACTTAAAATTATGCCTGACAAATATACCGAGAGAAACAAATTTAGTCAGTTGTTTAACACTGGCTTACTCATATACAATATTACCAGTTTTTTGTAGGTCTGGAAAGCAATATCAAAGAAAAATAAAATAGCAGAAAATAAAGTAAGGTAAGCAGTTAAAGGGGCTGCATTGAGAGACATCGGTTGCAATAATTGTTTTCTAGTATTATATTTTCAAAGTTTACTCCTTTTCAAAACAAAGGGGGGGGGGGGGGGGGGGTATTTGAAAATGGATTTTTAATATGACCATATCCAAACATAGTTCCCATATTAATTACTGCTAACTTTTATGACTATTAAAGCAGTTACAATGCAAGAGGAGTTACCTCCCTATACACAAATGTTTAAAGCACAGTCGATATCGCTTTATGTTCTGTGACGTTCGGTTCTTTATGTCATTATGCAATGTCTCTGATAAAGTGTACCACGTGACGTGGTTGGCATCCTTAATATATGACTAAACTTTTTTTTGTTCAGTACTTGTACTTTGTACAATGCGAAACCTCCAGCAGGGTATTTTGTCTTCATCTCATGCATGTATGTATTACAACAATGGCAAGTGCAATAAGTGATATACTATCAATTTCAGCTATATCCAGGCTTATTTTTTGCAAATAATGAATGCTATTTCAAGAAAATTTGGTGTTTTTAGAATCTACTTGAATTTAAACACGTCAGTTTGTTTAAAATTATTTTCAGTTATATCAAGGTTGTTTGTTTACAATCAATCAATTTATTTCATTATATTGTTGTTTGCAATCATATCATAGTAATCTATTTGCACCAAGTGGTTTCTTCTATGCTTCTATGGTCTACATGTTCATTTTCGTTTTGTTTTATATTGATATTCCTATCAGCAAACAGTTTAGACTCTGATCAGACGACGCATTATGCGGCGTCTGATTAGAGTCTACACTGTTTGCCACCGTCGCATAAATGGGATCATGGTCATAAATGGGTTAATACAGTGGAGAATCTGTTATTCTTTCCCGTTTAAACGCAAACGTACGCAAACGCAAAACACTAAAACGTAGAAAAATACAACTTTTTGACATTTCTGATAATTCATCTTTATCTTGGTGGCAAATAGTTTGGAGTCTGATCTGGCTCCAAACTGTTTGCAGTGAAAATAATAGTTTTAGGGTAAACGCGTTTATTGGGAAAGAATAACGTTTTCTCCACTGTACCCCTTGATTTGTTTACAATCGATGCGCATTATTACATATTCTCGGTGTTTGAAAGCTAGAAAAAACCCTAGAGACGTGCATACGCCTCCTTTACAAATTTTGTACATGTAACGAGTACACTTGTCATGTGCAAGTAGTGTGGACCCCGATCAGATGGTACATACATGCACGCTCTAATCAGGGTATGCACTGTTTTTAGTTCGCAATATATTATAAAACAATCCAAAATACAGTGAAATGTCGATAATCCAAAAACGATTATCCAAATGTACGCTTTAATACGAAGGAATAGTTCTGGTCACTGGAAACTGATATGTCCATGTAAAATTTCTGACCCCAAGGTTATAAAGTGTTGAGTTGAGTCCGAAATCGCTTCAAGCATTAGATTGGTCATAGTTCAGCTTTTGCTCAAATTTGACCAATCAAATGCCCGAGAACGATCTCAAACTCAACTCAAACTATTGATAACATATAGGGCAAGGATTGAATGAGATAAACAACGTTGTGTTTCAGTTTATTTTCAGCTTGTTTTAATCTGCCTCATATATTTAAAACTATAAATTAAGTCTTATTTGGTCATAAAAGGGTGAATTGGCCTTGGCTTAACCATTTTTCTGCTCTTCGCGACTTTAATAGAATTTGCAAACATTTTGGAACTGTTTGACCGTCACGTTTAGATTTCTTATGCTTTATTGACTTAAATATATTTTTAAAATCAATTACAGACTATAATAATGAAGTAGATATTATAGGGCTCCAGTAACTGATCAAAGTCAACATTTTCTCGCTCATTTCAGCACTAAATCCTATGGTATTACTACTGATTAGAATCCTTGCTTTGAGACGATTCGAATGAATAGTACAACCATATGTTTTAATGCAGAAATAAGAAATAAGTTTTGAAATGCTCGCCTTATCTGGAGCTCTGAGATAATTTACTGCAGTAGACGAATGGTTAGGGCATTTTGGACAGTTTCCTTATTTGTACATATATCATGGCACGTTCAGGATTAGTTTTAGTGATACAGTGAAGATGGAATTATTTCTCTTTTAAACGCTTACGAAACGCAAACGAAATACAATAAAATGTTGAAATGTACATTTTAAAAAAACAACAAAAAAGCACCCCAAAACGGTTTAGTTTAATCTAATTCGCAAAAAGTTTGGAGTCTGATCTGAATCCTAGCTGTTTGCAATATAGATACTTGTTTAAGCATGAACTGTAGAGTCATTTATTCCATTGAACTGTCGCACTTTGAAAGCTCGAACAGCTTTGGGACATCAGTGTTTGTTCGTGTAATCGAAAAGTCCGACACATCTAAAGTTACGTGGAATGCACAATGAATGTACAAACTGGTACACAAATTCATGTGCTCACATTACAGTGTTGAACTTTCATTATAGTAAACGAATTGTCTTATATTTGATTTCGCTCATTGCAGGGACATACCAAGGTCAATGGCTCCGGGGCATGCGTCACGGCTATGGGGTGAGAAAGAGTGTACCATACGGCCTCGCCTCCCACTATCGGCCCAAGGCCCTTCGTGCCTCGCTCACCTCTCTTCGCAGCGAGAATGAGGACGAACAGGTTGTCAAAAATAGGGACAAGAAGCTGGACGAGTCCAGAGGTGGATTCGTCCTTAAGGCTCGCAGCGATGAGACTCCACCCCAACGACGCCGGTCGTTTTTCGACAAACAAGGTAGATCTAGTTTGCGCAAAACTCTCATGTCCGGATTACGTTTAAAGAAGCAAAAAAGCACAGGTGATATAAACGACTCGCCAAAGAGACAGACTGGCTCGGTCCGAAGCACCATTAGTAGTCTTAGTCACGTGAGCGCTGAGTCGACCCAGAGCGGGATGACAAATGCGTCCATGTATACAGATAGCAACTTGAGCTTTGTTAGTCAAGACGACATCACAGATGTCAATGTCACAGAGACGTACATGGGCGAGTGGAAGAATGATAAAAGATCAGGGTTTGGTGTAAGTGAACGCTCCGATGGATTAAAATACGAAGGTGAATGGTTTAATAATAAAAAGTACGGCTATGGTGTCACAACATTCACGAACGGAACGAAAGAGGAAGGGAAGTATAAAAATAATGTGCTTATATCATCAGGGAAGAAAACTAAATTGTTCTTAATTCGGACTTCCAAGTTACGAGAGCGGATAGACAACGCTGTCCTGTCAGCTCAGAGGGGTGCCCAGATTGCCTTACAAAAAGCGGATATAGCCATTACTCGGTAAGAACCAGAGCACCAGATAAGGGTAGTTTTTTTTCAAAAACTAAAAAAAATTATTTCTGAATTAAACCCTATGGTGTCACTACTCATTAGAATCGTCTCGAAGAGACGATTCTAATGAGTAGTAACATCATAGGATTTGGTGCTGAAATGAGTGAGAAAATGTTTGATTTGTTGAAATAACTCCCTCTTATCTGGAGCCCTGAAGAACTTAAAACCACCCAGATACAGTGGAGAAGACGACAAGTTTCCCCATAGCACATTTCTAGTTTTAAAGACAGATGACCACTTAAAGCAGATTGAAGTAAAGCTGAATGCGCCTTAAGGCGCATTCAGCTTTACTTTCAACCTTATTTAAGCTACCATCTGCTAGGATATAGTCACTATTTCTTATGAAGCATATTCAATACTATAACTATAAAGTTTAACTATTTTCTTTTATTGGAAGAATAAAATAAAGGCATAAAAAAGACGTATTTATTGAGTAACAGGACGCAAATGCAATGTAATAAATACATGTATAGAAAAAAAATTATTCTAAAAATTTACTTCAATCTGTGTGGCAAACAATTTTAGCCTGATCAGACGCCGGCTTACCTGGCGTCTGACATGACTCCAAACTGTTTACAATTGGCATACAGTGGAGAATCTGTTATTCTTTCCCAATAAACGCGTTTACGCTAAAACTATTATTTGCAGTGCAAACAGTTTGGAGCCAGATCAGACGCCGGGTAACCCGGCGTCTGATCAGGCTCAAAACTGTTTGCCACCAAGATAAACATGAATTATCAGAATTGTCCAAAAGTTGTTCTTTTCTACGTTTTAGTGCTTTGCGTTTGCGTACGTTTGCGTTTAAACGGGAAAGAATAACATATTCTCCACTGTACGACTAAAAATTAGCATACACGCGTTTATAGGGGAAACTAACGTCTTCTCCACTATAGCACTTTCCTATCTCATTGACCCCAGACATTTGGACAATGGCACTTGCAGTTTCTAATTAAGTCTAGTCCATGCTTGACTATTTAGAGTTGTTTTTATTTATATTCAATTTGTCGGACCATGTGGACTCTGATCAGAGGACTCCATTGTCCAAATTTATTAAAAGGTTGATTTTAGTGTGAGATCGTTCTCTTGCATGTGAGTGGCCAGATCTGGGTAAAAGCTAAAATCTCACGAATCAAGTGCTTGAGAACGACATCAGACTCAACTCAAACTTTTATAACCTTGTGACATGTAGCCTAAGTCCTCTAGTCTAAGTCGTATCCGTTTTCATAATATTATGACATGCATTTTTCATAACAGGTACACTGTCTGGAAAGGTTGCGTATAGTCGTAACTAGGGTTCAGCGACGACACCAACATACAAATTACTTAATTAGCCATGTCATGACAAAATAAGCGATATGGCAATACAGAAATTAGTACAATAACTTTGACCAAACCATTGTTAATCGGTATAAGTGATATTAAATCAGATATTAGTTAAATAACTTTGACCAAACCAGTGACAACCAGTATAAGTGATATGTAATCAGTTGTTAGTTACATAACTGTGACCAAACCATTGTTAATCAGTATAAGTGATATGTAATCAGATATTAATTAAATAACTTTGACCGAACCAGTGACAACCAGTATACGTGATATGTAATCAGTTATCAGTTACATAACTTTGACCAAACCATTGTTAATCAGTATAAGTGATATGTAATCGGATATTAGTTAAATAACTTTGACCAAACCAGTGACAACTATTGTAAGCGATATATAATCAGGTATTAGTTAAATAACTTTGACCAAACCGGTGTCAATCGTATAAAAGATATGTTAATACAGAAATTAGTAAAATAACTTTGACCAAACCGATGTCAACCGGTATAAGTGATATGTTAATACAGAAATTAGTAAAATAACTTTGACCAAACCAGTGTCAATCGGTATAAGAGATATGTCCAGACTCCATACAAAAATTTGATGGATTAGTTGGGTTATACGGCACTGTGACAGATAAGATAATAAGGATTTCAGGAAGATGGTATTGGCTTATATCATTCGTTGCCAAAACTACCGACCTGTCTTCCTTTTAGTTCTTGGCAGAGGGGAAATATATGTCTAATAAACAGAAAAGATTCCCTTTGACAATTAATCCCCGGAATTGCGACGAAGCAGGAAAGTAGAAAGTAGTAAAATAAAATTGCCTGAATCTGTGTTAGCCAGTTTAGGCGATATGTCAATACAGATATTAGTTAATTTACTTTGACTAAACAGTGTCAACCAGTATAAGCGATATGTCAATACAGAAATTAGTTAATTTACTTTGACTAAACAGTGTCAACCAGTATAAGCGATATGTCAATACAGAAATTAGTTAATTTACTTTGACTAAACAGTGTCAACCAGTATAAGCGATATGTCAATACAGATATTAGTTAATTTACTTTGACTAAACAGTGTCAACCAGTATAAGCGATATGTCAATACAGATATTAGTTAATTTACTTTGACTAAACAGTGTCAACCAGTATAAGCGATATGTCAATACAGAAATTAGTAAATTTACTTTGACTAAACAGTGTCAACCAGTATAAGCGATATGTCAATACAGAAATTAGTTAATTTACTTTGACTAAACAGTGTCAACCAGTATAAGCGATATGTCAATACAGAAATTAGTAAATTTACTTTGACTAAACAGTGTCAACCAGTATAAGCGATATGTCAATACAGATATTAGTTAATTTACTTTGACAAAACAGTGTCAACCAGTATAAGCGATATGTCAATACAGATATTAGTTAATTTACTTTGACAAAACAGTGTCAACCAGTATAAGCGATATGTCAATAGGTGTGTGAAGTTTGCACGACATTCGACAATTCGACATTCGACCTTTCACAAATGAAAGGTCGAACAGCTGTCGAATTTCGACTTTCGACATTTAAGCTTTCACATAATGTAACAAATTTTGCCGACCGACAAGTCAACTTTGCCATAATGTAGAAATATTGTCGAAATTCGACTTTCGACATTCAACATTTTTAAAACACATTACTTTGTCGAACTGATGTCGAATTTCGACGTTCGACATTTATACAAAGTCGGGAAATTGTCGAAATAGGGTTGAATTTCGACGTTCGACAAACTGCAAGTAAGGGAAAAGTCGAAATATTGTCGAAATTCGACGTTCGACATTCAACTCTTCTTAAACACATTACTTTGTCGAACTGATGTCGAAATTCGACGTTCGACATTTATACAAAGTCGGCAAATTGTCGAACTAGGGTTGAATTTCGACGTTCGACAAACTGCAAGTAAGGGAAAAGTCGAAATATTGTCGAAATTCGACGTTCGACATTCAAAACTTCTTAAACACATTACTTTGTCGAACTGATGTCGAATTTCGACGTTCGACATTTATACAAAGTCGGCAAATTGTCGAATTAGGGTCGAATTCGACGTTCGACAAACTGCAAGTAAGGGAAAAAGTCGAAATATTGTCGAAATTCGACGTTCGACATTCAAAACTTCTTAAACACATTACTTTGTCGAACTGATGTCGAATTTCGACGTTCGACATTTATACAAAGTCGGGAAATTGTCGAACAAGGGTTGAATTTCGACGTTCGACAAACTGAAAGTAAGGGAAAAGTCGAAATATTGTCGAAATTCGACGTTCGACATTCAAAACTTCTTAAACACATTACTTTGTCGAACTGATGTCGAATTTCGACGTTCGACATTTTTACAAAGTCGGCAAATTGTCGAATTAGGGCCGAATTTCGACGTTCGACACTTATACAAAATCGGCAAATTGTCGAATTTCGACGTTCGACAAACTGCAAGTAAGGGAAAAAGTCGAAATATTGTCGAAATTCGACATTCGACATTCAAAATTTCTTAAACACATTACTTTGTCGAACTGATGTCGAATTTCGACGTTCGTCATTTATACAAAGTCGGGAAATTGTCGAAATAGGGTCGAATTTCGACATTCGTCAAACTGCAAGTAAGGGGGAAAGTCGAAATATTGTCGAAATTCGACGTTCGACATTCAAAATTTCTGAAACACATTACTTTGTCGAACTCATGCCGAATTTCGACGTTCGACACTTATACAAAGTCGGGAAATTGTCGAACTATGGTCGAATTTCGACGTTCGACAAACTGCAAGTAAGGGAAAAAGTCGAACTATTGTCGAAATTCGACGTTCGACATTCAATATTTCTTAATACACATTCCCTCTGTTGAAATTATGTCGAATTTCGACGTCCAACAATTTTCCGGACCCGGGAAAAGTCGAAATATTGTCGAAATTGGACATTTTTCTTTCAACAATTCTTTAACACATTTACTATGTCGACCTTATGTCTACTTTCGACGTTCGACAAGTGGTCTGGCAAGGAAAAAATCGAAATATTGTCGAATTTCGACATTCGACATTTCAACAAAGCCAGTAAAGTGTCTAATTTATGTATATTTTCGACAATCGACAAATTTCCCGATAGTGCAATAGTCGAAATATTGTCGAATATCGACGTTGGACATTATCCTTTTACCAAAATTTCGAAAAATTGTCAAAATATTCGACTTTCTTCTTTTAAAATTACTTTAACACACCCACTATGTCTATTATGTGTCCAATTTCGACATACGACAATTTTCCAGGCCGGGAAAAAAGTCGACACATTATGTCGAATTTCGACATTCGACATTGTCCGTTTACCAAAATGTCGAAAATTTGCCGAAATTCAATGTTCGACTTTCAACACTACTTAAAAACATTCACTATGTCGAACTTGTGTAGAATTTAGCGGGCCTAGAAAAAGTCGAAATGTTGTCGAAATTCGTCATTTGACAATCAACATTTCTTTACCACATTCACAATGTCGAACTTATGTGGAATTGTGACGTTTACAAGTGCCATTGCAGGGAAAATGTCGAGTTATTGTCGAAGTTCGACTTGCGAGAAATTGCCAGACAGGTAAATGGTCGAAATATTTTCGAATTTCGACTTTCGATAGTGTCCTTCCACCAAAGTGTAAAACATTCAACATTTCTATAAAGTCTGGGACATGTGGAAAAAGTATCAGATTTCAATTTCGACAAATTTAACGGCAGATAGTGCGAATAAGTCTTCGGGAGTCGTGCGATTAAATCTGTATACGTATGGGGCAATTGCGGACTGGACCGAAAGTGCCTAGAAGAGCCCTTTGATCTAGTTATACACTGTTTACTACATGTATTTGACAAGAATGAATAACTGTACCACGCACTATTATTTTGTAATTGTATAATGTATAACCTGAATATTTATACGAAACACGGTTTGAATTCAGATTAAAGGTCTTCTACCGAACTATATTTATCTAGGTCTTATACTTGTCTTACCTGCTGTGTAACGTATTGATGTATATTTGGTACAGCTAGACCGCAAACAGATCACACCGGGCCTGGTGTCTCCTACCAGAGCCCACTGGGCAGGGTTATACAATGACATGTATTTTGTGTAATTTTATATAGGCGTATAGTCGGTAAGTTCAGTGACATATTAAAGATCAAGTCTTCAATAACCTTAAATGTACGAGTTACTATGTAATAAAGTTAAGTAATATTTTACATATAGATACGGTGTATAAACTGATTATACCAGGACTATATTAGTCACCTGGGAGGGCCATTGTGCTGATCCTTCACTGTTTTCAGTAATTTTGCATGCACGGATTATCTTACACTGGTAGAATGCCATTTCTATAATAAGATGGAACATTTATAAGACAAACTGTTTAGGAGTAGGTCGGTGGTCTTCAATCCGAAACCATTGACATGTGGCTGTTTCTAGTATTGAAGATGGATGACCGTTTAGAGTTAAGTAGAATGCAAGTAAAGACCAGTTCTGCTTTGCGTTCAACCTGCTTTAAGCTTTAGACTATCATCTGCTAGATTATAGAGAATGTTACTAATAATAAATATTCTTGAATGCGTAGAATAGAACTATTTTCGGCAAAAAGTGGAAGATGAAAGATGTTAAAATGCGTATCTGTGGAGTAATGAGTTAAACTTAAAAGCAAACGTTTACCTTCTTATAGCGGATCTATAGATTGAAACATGATGCGCCTTATAGGGTGCGTTCTGTTTCAAGTTCAGACTGCTTTACCCGATAAATACGCCTCTAATTTATTCTTTCACCGACGAAAATACTTCCATTTATACAGTCATGAAAATGTATCATAAAGCAGACTAAAAGTAAAGCAGAATGTGCCTTAAGGCGCATTCTGTTTTACCTTCAACCTGCTTCAAGTATTCGGTTATTCATCTATCTTAAAAACAAAGAAACGGGCTTTGTGGTTTGTGGTAAATAGAAAATATTTGTTATGATAAAATTGGTGACTGTCTAGGCAGAAACTATTTTCTGTAGTGTTGGAGTGAATTGAAATGCGTATATGGAGCAATGGGTTAATTGGTCAACCTATATGTGTGGTCCCTGAACATTAACCCTTTGTTCCATAGACTGTTTCTAGTATTGAATATATGTGACCAATTAAAGCGGGTTAAGAGTAAAGCTAAATGCGCATTGAGACTGCTTTAAGCTTTAAATTTTCGGTTAACATCTGTTTGAGAATAATATATAATATTTGTTATTATATACTACTGTGTACTTACTTACTTACCTATTTGCTCGTCTGTAATAGACAGAGCAGAACAGAACAACCCTTTCTCTTTTGTCACAGAAAACAAAACATATGTTTTGTAATTACATGTGAAGTATAATATAATAAAAAACTATTGAGTTAGTAGGACATTTGGTGGTCGAATACTGAATTAATCTGCGATATAGGGGGAATGTGGAAAAATATTAAAATACTTAACTAAATGGTATGGACACAATATATAGAAATAAATACCAAGCTATTAATAGATGATACAATATATAAATTAGCTATGCAGATCAGTTCACTTATAATAAAGCAAACTGGTCCGTCTATAGTTAAAGCTGCGACTATTCTTTCTTTTGAACAATTTCCAAATAAATAAACCCTCACATGTCTATAGAGGGCATCATTGCTGATGTAGTCTTATAGTGAATAGAGAGAAGTACAGTGTAACCCTCCCCAAACGGACATTAAAAAAACGAAGTCAAATTGCGACAAATACATCGTCAAGCAAGAACAAGAAGAAAACTGAGTGAGGCGCTGCCTTGGCAATGCCTCAGACCGTTTGGATCCTTATCTGGCGACGAAATGCACATGTGAGAGGTATGTGTCGTAAAGTCCGGGGGAAATAGGCTACACTGTACTTCATTTTATTGACGGATACCGTGGGAGTTTTGTCCATTTCCTTCAAGGTCAGCACGTGCAGATGTAGAATTTTAGTAAATAATAACACTGACAGACGAGAAGTACTGTGTTGCCCCGCTCAGCCGGACAAATATATAAAAAAGCATAGTTTGTCAAATATTTTGTCAGTTCAAAAACAGAAGGAAAGAATCGCGTACCTTTCTATTAGGGAAGATACACTCTACTTGGATCCTGTTTTATGTGACAAGACGCATCAGACGATGGTTAAGATAGTGTTCCTAAGAACGTTATATTGTAATAGAGACGATCATTTTTAATAAATGTTCAAAGTACATGTACTACGCGAATTATATGTTTCTGATTTAGTCGTATATCGACTATTCAGCATTATCGTCTCTTAAAGACGATTACATTTTGTCCTATAGCGCGTTTTATATTTTCAGTGAATCGTCTTTGAACTACAATTAAACATTATCGTCTCAAAGAAACGATATAAGTTTGCGCCATTATGTTGAAATTCGACATAAATTCGACACTTTACCGGCTTTGTCAAAATGTCGAATGTCGAAATTCGACAATATTTCGACTATTTCCTGGCCCGGCAAATTGTCGAACGTCGAAATTCGATATAAATTCGACATAGTGAATGTGTTTAAGATATGTTGAAAGTCGAATTTGGACAAATTTTCGACATTTTGGTAAAGGACCAATGTCAAACGTCGATATTCGACAATAATTCGACTATTGCACTATCGGGAAATTTATCGATTGTCGAAAATATACATAAATTAGACACTTTACTGGCTTTGTTGAAATGTCGAATGTCGAAATTCGATAATGTTTCGATTTTTTCCTTGCCGGGCCACTTGTCGAACGTCGAAAGTAGACATAAGGTCGACATAGTGAATGTGTTAAAGAATTGTTGAAAGAACAATGTCGAATTTCGACAATATTTCGACTTTTCCCGGGTCCGGAAAATTGTTGGACGTCGAAATTCGACATAATTTCAACAGAGGAATTGTGTATTAAGAAATCTTGAATGTCGAACGTCGAATTTCGACAATAGTTCGACTTTTTCCCTTACTTGCAGTTTGTCGAACGTCGAAATTCGACCCTAATTCCACAATTTCCCGACTTTATATAAGTGTCGAACGTCGAAATTCGGCATGAGTTCGACAAAGTAATGTGTTTCAGAAATTTTGAATGTCGAACGTCGAATTTCGACAATATTTCGATTTTTTCCCTTACTTGCAGTTTGTCGAATGTCAAAATTCGACCCTAGTTCGACAATTTGCCGACTTTGTAAAAATGTCGAACGTCGAAATTCGACATCAGTTCGACAAAGTAATGTGTTTAAGAAACTTTGAATGTCGATCGTCGAATTTAGACAATGTTTCGACTTTTTCCCTAACTTGCAGTTTGTCGAACGTCGAAATTCGACCCTAATTCGACAATTTCCCGACTTTGTATAAGTGTCGAAAGTCGAAATTCAACATCAGTTCGACAAAGTAATGTGTTTAAGAAATTTTGAATGTCGAATTTCGACAATATTTCGACTTTTTCTCTTACTTGCAGTTTGTCGAACGTCGAAATTCGACCCTAGTTCGACGATTTGCCGACTTTGTATAAATGTCGAACGTCGAAATTCGACATCAGTTCGACAAAGTAATGTGTTTAAGAAATTTTGAATGTCGAACGTCGAATTTCGACAATGTTTCGACTTTTTCCCTTACTTGCAGTTTGTCGAACGTCGAAATTCGACCCTAGTTCGACAATTTCCCGACTTTGTATAAATGTCGAACGTCGAAATTCGACATCAGTTCGACAAAGTAATGTGTTTAAGAAATTTTGAATGTCGAACGTCGAATTTCGACAATGTTTCGACTTTTTCCCTTACTTGCAGTTTGTCGAACGTCTAAATTCGACCCTAATTCGACAATTTCCCGACTTTGTATAAGTGTCGAACGTCGAAATTCGACATCAGTTCGACAAAGTAATGTGTTTAAGAAATTTTGAATGTCGAATGCCGAATTTCGACAATATTTCGACTTTTTCCCTTACTTGCAGTTTGTCGAACGTCGAAATTCGACCCTAATTCGACAATTTGCCGACTTTGTTTAAATGTCGAACGTCGAAATTCGACATCAGTTCGACAAAGTAATGTGTTTAAGAAATTTTGAATGTCGAACGTCGAATTTCGACAATGTTTCGACTTTTTCCCTTACTTGCAGTTTGTCGCACGTCTAAATTCGACCCTAATTCGACAATTTCCCGACTTTGTATAAGTGTCGAACGTCGAAATTCGACATCAGTTCGACAAAGTAATGTGTTTAAGAAATTTTGAATGTCGAATGCCGAATTTCGACAATATTTCGACTTTTTCCCTTACTTGCAGTTTGTCGAACGTCGAAATTCGACCCTAATTCGACAATTTGCCGACTTTGTTTAAATGTCGAACGTCGAAATTCGACATCAGTTCGACAAAGTAATGTGTTTAAGAAATTTTGAATGTCGAACGTCGAATTTCGACAATGTTTCGACTTTTTCCCTTACTTGCAGTTTGTCGCACGTCTAAATTCGACCCTAATTCGACAATTTCCCGACTTTGTATAAGTGTCGAACGTCGAAATTCGACATCAGTTCGACAAAGTAATGTGTTTAAGAAATTTTGAATGTCGAATGCCGAATTTCGACAATATTTCGACTTTTTCCCTTACTTGCAGTTTGTCGAACGTCGAAATTCGACCCTAATTCGACAATTTCCCGACTTTGTATAATTGTCGAACGTCGAATTTCGACATCAGTTCGACAAAGTAATGTGTTTTAAAAATGTTGAATGTCGAAAGTCGAATTTCGACAATATTTCTACATTATGGCAAAGCTGACTTGTCGATCGGCAAAATTTGTTACATTATGTGAAAGCTTAAATGTCGAAAGTCGAAATTCGACAGCTGTTCGACCTTTTATTTGTGAAAGGTCGAATGTCGAATTGTCGAATGTCGTGCAAACTTCACACACCCTATGTCAATACAGATATTAGTTAATTTACTTTGACAAAACAGTGTCAACCAGTATAAGCGATATGTCAATACAGATATTAGTTAATTTACTTTGACAAAACAGTGTCAACCAGTATAAGCGATATGTCAATACAGATATTAGTTAATTTACTTTGACTAAACAGTGTCAACCAGTATAAGCGATATGTCAATACAGATATTAGTTAATTTACTTTGACTAAACAGTGTCAACCAGTATAAGCGATATGTCAATACAGAAATTAGTGAAATAACTTTGACAAAACCAGTCTCAACCAGTATAAGCGATATGGCAATATCGAAATAAGTCATATAACTTTGACCGAACCAGTGTCAACCAGGATAAACGATATGTTAATACAGAAATTAGTGAAATACTTTTGACAAAATCAGTGCCAACCGGTATAAGTGATATGTTAATACAGATATGAATTATATATCTTTGACCAAACCATTGTTAACAAATTAAGTCTCCAAAACGAGTAAAAGTCCTCTATCAATCGGTCAGTCAAATCCGTTTGTGCTTTTAATTGACAGCAAAGCAGACGTTATTCGTTCCCTTATTAAACGCACAACTCAAAAAAATGTTAAAAATACAATTTTTTGAAGTTTCTAACAATTTAGTTTAATCTGAATGGCGAACAGTTTGGTGCCTGATCAGACGCCGGATTAAATGGCGTCTGATCTGGCTTTAATTGTAATGCAATGCATATTATAGTTTTACGTGGAGGCTGATCTGGATTCAAACTGTTTTAAAAAACCAGTGAAGTCGCGATCATCAGGCAAAGGGTTAAGTGGTACCCAGTCTTTAAAACTAGCAACAAGCTACTGGGAAATTGTTAAAATGTCCCCAGTTTATCCACGTTTTGGCCAAAATTAACAAGGTTCAATGTCAAAAACAACTAACAGTACTTCAATCTCAGCCATATTGTTAAATATATTGTTGCCTGTCTTATCAAATATTCGTGCTTTATTATGACTTAACCGAAAAAAGTTAATGATTAGACTAGGACTTGCGTGATTCTTTTACAGAAATTAGCACGATATAACACCAGGAATAATAGATCATATAATATATTTCCACCGATCCCTCTCATTATCAATGGAAACTGAGCAACGCTATACTCTTTTTAATATAGCCAAACCCTGTAATACAATGGAAAATACGTTATTGTTTTTCCAATAAACACGTCTATGCTAAACAGTTTGGAGCCAGATCAGACGCCGGGTAACCCGGCGTCTGATCAGGTTCCAAACTGTTTGCCATTCAGATTTAACTACAGTGTTCCCTCCCTACAACGACTCCCTCCTTACAACGACCCTTGTCACAATTCCCTAAACAGGGCAACTATATCCAACACTTTTACTGCAAAGTTACAAGAAAGTGGACATAATGATATACAAATATAATGACGAGTGACAAACAGCTGGAATCCAGATTAGACGACTCGTTACGCGGCGTCTGATCTGGATTCAAGCTGTTTGCAAATGTGAGCTAAATCTAAATTTTCCCTCCCTATAATGACTCCCTCGGAACAACGCACACAATCTGTATTCCCATAGGGTGAGGTTGTATAGAGGGAGCACTGTAAATAGTTAGGAATTAAAAAACAACAACAATGTGATTTGCTACATTTTATTGTTTGCGCATGCGTCTCTATGCGTTTGACCAGAAAAGAATAACTTCTTTTCCACTCGTAATGCAATAGTCTCATTTAGAAACTTTGGCAAAATATTTGTATTGCATTAAGTCGCCAGTGGCCTATACAGTGCTCTCTCTCTACAAAAAACACCCAATAGGGGACAAATAGTATGTGTGTTGTTCGGAGGGAGTTATTATAGGGAGGAAATTGACTTACATTGCAAACAGCTTGAATTCAGATCAGACGCCGCTTATCGCGGCGTCTGATCTGGTTTAAAGCTGTTTCTCTCGTGTCATTGTACTTTTTTCTGTCTAAATATCCAATATGTAACATTGTGAAAAACAGCAGACGACAATTTTAAGCAGACCATATTGCAAAAGTGAAAGCGTAAAACATAATTGTCCGGGTTTTGGGAACAGCGGCAAGCGTTGTTGTAAGGAGGTAATCGTTGTTCAGAGGGCCGTTTTAGGGATATATTGCCGTATATATCCCAATCTTTTACATAACTTGCTAGCCAATTTATCGAGATTGTACTGTTTATTTAATCACATCCAACTGCTATTATATTATATGTTTAATATGGTTTTACACTGCTTCGGTTTTTGCTCTAGGGTTAAACAACTGGATCCATGCCATGAACAGGCAATCCTAACTTTTCATACAGTGAAATAGCACTATTCTTATACTAAGGCGATAAAGAAACTGTACTTTTGGTTTGAGGGACTTTTGTTAGTATAAACTATAGGAAGATTTGGTATCAAAATGCGCTAAAAGTATTAGCTACACGAGTATGTGTTTTAATTGTGATTTAATAACTTACAGAGCATGAGTTGGTGAGTGAAAGACGATGGTGTGAAAGGTTTAAGCCACAAACTTGTAAATACATGTACTTTTATAACTCTATGTAAACCGTGACCCCCGGACGGGGCAATTTTTGACTCTAGGTTAAAAACATTGAACAGTTTTTGTAGAGGTACACTATGCAAGGCTGCATGTCAAATATCAAAGTTCTTGGCAACTTCGGTTGGCACAAGAAGATTGGTCGATGGCCAAAATACAGTTACAAACATTACAAGTCTGCAACTTTTACTTTTTACTCGCTCGTCATTCACACGCAATGTTATATAATCTGAAACTTATCAAATCACAATTAAACATACAACATCGTGTGGCGACTACTTTTTGGCCCAATTTGTCTATGGTTTGTACTTATAAATACAGTGTTCCCTCTCTACAACGAAACCCAATGGGAGACACAGATTGTGTGCGTTGTTCGGAGGGAGTCGCTATATAGAGGAAAATTTAAGATTTGCTTACATTTGCAAACAGTTTGAATCCAGATCTGGATTCAAGCTGTTTGTCACTCGTCATTATCAGTTTTTTCTATCAAAATCTCCACTTGTATGTAACTTTGAGAAAAAGCAGAATACGACAATGTTAAGCATACGATATCGCATCAGTTTAGGGAATTGCGACAAGGGTCGTTGTAAGGAGGGAGTCGTTATTGAGAGGGCCGCTGTAGAGAGGGAACACTGTATAACAAATCCCCTCAAACCAAATGCACAGTTTCTTTATCGTGTAAGTATAGAAATAAACTATTTATATTAACTATTTCTAGCAGAAAACAGAAAATAGTTTCAGTGATTGAAAAACGATAACAAATTTAAATAGTCATGTGATGTGTTAAATGAACAAAAGATCATTTGAAAAAAATTATCGCAGGATTTTAAACATATTTGAGGATACCATAATAATTATATGAAATATAACTGCTCTTTGGAACAAGTCTGTTTGTCAGCAATACTGTTGGTATATGGCTGAGTTAGATAAAACGGGAATATAAGTATACGGATGATGTTGGTCCAACCTAACCCTTTCCCTTATAGAAGCGACTTTTAGCACATTCATTTTATTCATCCGGTGAAGAAAATAGTTCCAAATTATACCGTAATGAATATGTGTCATATTAAATAATTTCTTTATTCTAGCAGTTAATAGCTTAAAGCAGGCTGAAAGTAAAGCAGAATGCGCCTTAGGGCGCATTCTGCTTTACTTTCAACCTGCTTTAAGTTTACACATATCTTCAATACTAGAAACAACGCTATCAGGTAATGGGTTAACATGTTTAATGCAGCCGATATATATACCTCTCAAAGTTTGCTAAGCACCAACTTTAAGGGTAAAATTTCCATAGTTACCAATGCATTGACCCTATCACTTCTCATCACAAAACTTCTAACATTTTTTGTAGAATTTCTTCCAAATTTGGAGATGTTTTGGGCAAAGGTTTACTGTACAGATGTTAAACAATTACACTTCCTCAGATTCTGCAGGCGAAACGCGAAGACATTATCAAAATGTGAAATTTCTGAGAATTCACCAACATTTTCAATTCCATTGGATTCTACTATACCTTGTAATGTCCTTAGAGGTGTTATTCGTTGTTTAAAAACAATGATTTACCTTTCAGTGTTCAATTGTACACATTGTAACATATCCAAGAACATTAAAATGTAGATTTCAATTGATTTGAAAATGTTGGTGAAGTCTCAGAGTTAAAATGAGTCGTCAAAGTTTTAACAAGAAATACCTTTAAAAAAGATATTCAGCGGAAGGAGTGGTTGAACTATAAGGCTATATAGATGGATGTGCAAACTTGAATGAAATTGAGGTTTTCAAAGAGTTGTAATATATTGGATTGAAAAGCAAAACATACAAGTATACAATTAAAACAGTAACTTTTATTTAAAATGCAAAACTATCATGTACAGAAATGCAAAACAAAACAATAATTTAACTCATATCCTAGCTACTGGTTGGAGATCCTCACATTAATCTATTGTTCTATATGTCAAACTTCATTCATAGAGCTTCTTGAAACAAACTATAGCATACACAAATGTACAGATACAACAGTCTGGTGCACTTCACTCTTGTAAATAATGATGAAACCACACGATTGTGTTTAACTCACTTGAGGCCATTTATATATAATATTGCTTTTAATGTATGGTAAATGTGTACAAATAGTGAACAATTAAAACAAATTGGTAGTAAACAATTACAAAACACCTAGCTTCCTCTGTATATCTATAAAAAGATTTCATATGTCATATCTTAAAATAGAAGCATAATTGCATCAGCCCAGTGTAGTAAACAGTCAGTGTGTGTCTGTCTGTGTCTCTAAATTTTACACTCACAGTCCATATCTTGTAAAACTGTAATTGGACATAGACCAGCCTACAGGGCTCCAGATAAGAGGGAGTAAACTAAACAAATCACATTTTTTCACTCCTTTCAGCACCAAATCCTATGGTGTTACCACTCATTTTGATTGTCTCGAAGAGACAATTTCGAGACAATTCAAACGTATAGTGACACCACAGGGTTTAATGCACAAATAAAGATTTTAAGTTTTGAAACAATTCCCTTATCTGGAGCCCTGGCTTCTATCCAATCAGACTATTCAGTTTCAACAGGTGCTCTTAATTCTAAATTTCTGATCAAATATAATTGGTTGAAATGTGTGGCCAAATAGAAAGTGTGGCCAAAAAGAAACTAGTCAGCTCCGCTGAAAAAAAAGTTGTCACTTTGCCCATTTTAATGCATTGTGTTTGAACGGGAAAGAATAAGGTAAATCTTTTCCGCGGTAGTTGAGTGCAGACACGTTTGTTGGGCAAGAAAGACGTCTAGCTCAGTGTACTGTAATAGATGATAACCCATGCAAGATTGCATTTTATTGTATCGGAAATATATCGCGCAATTTAGCGTGTTAACTTCTGAAGAATTTCAATGAGCGAGTGCATTTTTTACAATTTGCATAACCTTAATCCTGCCATGTGTTTATTCACAACTATTATAATGTATGGATCTAGGGCCCGTTTTACTAAACAACTTACGCAAATATTTTGCGTAAGTCAAAATCGTTTAACTCTTATTTTTCGATCATAAACGTTTGCAAACAGTAAATAGCTTAAAGCGCGTCCTCTGATCTGGCTATTTGCTGTTTGTAGCAAGTGATAATAAAAAATATAAATTAAAATTAAAATTTTTGCGTAAGTAGTTTAGTAAAACGGGCCCCTAGAACAGACTCCCAGAAATTCGACGTCTGACCAGGAAATTAACTGATTGATGAGTTAAATTTCTTCTAATTTGAAAGTACAGTAAAACCTCTCTATTACGACCACTACATGAGATAAACCTATTCAAGTTTAAGGCAGTAGGCTGCTTAAAGCAAGATGACAATAAAGCAGACACATCCTATAGGAGTAAACAGTGCAGACCCTGATTTGAAGGTTTCTTTAGGAGTTCCCTCAGATCATGGACTGCACCGTTTGTCATAATGCATTGACAAAAACATTCTTAAAAGTATGATCAAGAATAAAGGGGAAACTGGAACTGTTCATTTGTAAGTTTCAGTGAAGAGAGGGTTAACACATTACACCGTAAATACGCCTTTTTACACCTTTAATTATTCCTCCACTAAAGAAAATAGATCTAATTTATACAGCCATGAATATGTATCATAAAATAATCTATTTTCTAGAAGATGGTAGCTTAAAGCAGGCTGAAAGTAAAGCAGAATGCGCCTTAAGGCGCATTCTGCTTTACTTTCAACCTGCTTTAAGTCACCGCCTATCTTCAATATGCCTACTACAGACACAGGCTATGGGGGAAAGGGTTAAACTTTTAAAGTTAATCACTGATATCTGGAGCCCTAGGATCAGAGGGTAATATTCAAGGACAAGGTTTAAAGAGCAAGATCTATTAGATGTTAACTCCGGAACGCCTGTCTGATAAGCCTGAACTATAGTGACGCCAGTTGGAGGTGGATTTCAGTGCAAGAGTTCTCAAGAATTTCACCATGTTCATTGATAGTTATTCTTACAAGAGCTAACCCTTACACTGCTAACATTCCTAATGGACTTTTTACGTAGTACTGACCAGTTTTTCACTGATTGTCATAAAGCGCATTTTGCAAACAGTATTTATCCTGATCAGATGCCGCGTAACGCGGCATCTGATCAGGATCAAAACTGTTTTCCATTTGTTTTGGAATAACGTCATTTATACGGCCTTAAATCTAATCTTGAAACGATATTGCAGACAACAATATTGAATCAGACGACAATATAGCGGTGAAGGAGTAAAAACCTCAAGAAAAATTTGACCATGAAAGGGTTAAGGGAACGAACATAATTATTTAAGATGGCGAACATTACAGTCCGACCTAAAATCTACAATTTGAGAACTGAAAGTAGGCAAACTGTATTTATTGAACCCTTTCCCCATAGCCTGTTTCTAACTGGTGAGAACTTAAAGCAGGTTGAAAGTAAAGCAGAATGCGTCATTAGGCACGTTCTGCATTACTTTCAGCATGCTTTAGGCTATCGACTACTAGGATATAGAAATATTTCTTATGCTGCGTCTTTAGGCACATTCTGCATTACTTTCAGTATGCTTTGGGCAATCGACTACTAGGACATAGAAACTATTTCTTATGCTGCATATTCTATATTGTATAGTTGTTGGACTGCTTTCTGCAGTGGAGAAATAAATTAAAGGCGTATTTATGGAGCAATGGGTGAAGTACAGTGGAGAATCTGTTATTCTTTCCCGTTTAAACGCAAACGTACGCAAACGCAAAGCACTAAAACGTAGAAAAGTACAACTTTTTGACAATTCTGATAATTCATGTTTATCTTGGTGGCAAACAGTTTGGAGCCAGATCAGACGCCGGGTTACTGCAAACTGTTTGCACTGCAAATAATAGTTTTAGCGTAAACGCGTTTATTGGGAAAGAATAACAGTTTCTCCACTGTAGGCGATGGTGCAAAGAATGCCATAAGCAGTTCTTCAACTGCCTATATACAGATATTTTAATTAAAATTGTAGTGCGTTCGCTCTGCAGCTTTTGGTCCCTTGTCTTGAAACTTTAACGTTTACCCATTACCCCATAGCATGTTTCTAGTTTTGGAAACCGGTGACTACTTAAAGCAGGCTGACAGTAAAGCAGAATGCGCCTTAGGGCGCATTCTGCTTTACTGTCAGCCTTATTTAAGCTATAATCTGATAGAATATAGAAAATATTTCTTTTGCTACAAATTCCTGACTGTATAAATTGGAACTATATCCTTCAGTGGAGAAATAGATGAAAGTCGTAAAAAGGCGTATTTATGGGGTAATGTGTTGAAGAAACGTCTTTTAGCGCATTTACGTAGTTTTCATAGAGATGCATTTCTTTCCTCCTACATGTATCATGGCTATAGTTAAAGATCTATATATAAGATTTTTTCTCGCACTCTGACAAGTGGATGCTAAAAGCAGGCGGGGAGTTCAGCTAAAAGCTCATTTCTACTGTCAGTCTGTTTTTAGCAGGCACCTGGCAGGATGTATAGGAAAATTCCCAATGTCTTTTTATCAGACTTGGTTGAATCATTTAGGGTGATTTGTAGACGCGTAGAAATGCACTACTATGGGAGAAAGAGTTACACCGTGGAGAAAACGTATAGTAACCTAGCTTCTGGTCAGGCTCCGATTTTTCGGAACTGTAAACTGTTTCGCATTAAAATTAAAACGAGTCGTTAAGATTTTCAAAAAGTTGTCATTTTCTGCATATTCCAATTTTCGGAAACTTGTCATTTTCTACAATTGATTGCCTTGTGTTTAGTTTCGTTTAACCCATCACCCCATAGCGTGTTTCTAGTTTTGAAGACAGGTGACCGCTTAAAGTAAGTTGAAAGTAAAGCAGAATGCGCCTTAATGTCTTCTGGTACATGTACATATTCATGACTTTATAAAGTGGAACTATTTTCTTCAGGGGAGGAAATATCAGAGACGTAAAAAGGCGTATTTATGGGATAATGGGTTTAAATATTGTATTCTACACTGTAAAAGCGTCTCCTGGAGACTTAGCTAAGGTCTGGGAAAGATAGGGAGGTTAACCAGTAAGCATTGCTTATGAACAAAACTGACATCGTGCAGGTAAAAGTAATTCCCCCTTTCACTGTCAATCTCGAATACCCTGACATCCCCAAACAGTTTGATTCCAGACCAGAGGCCTACAATTGCGGATCGGGATTCAAAATCGTTGACACTCGTATTGATGTCTCTTTAAGCAAATTATCTATAAAACAATGCAGAACAGAATACAGTGGAGAATCTGTTATTCTTTCCCGTTTAAACATGCTGTACATGCAGACAGCAAATTAAAGCAGACGTTGCTTTGGCAGAGAAAGAGTTAGAAACAGCTGGAATAATAGGAACAATGGCGGACAGTGTTGTGGAAACTGACAAGGTAAATTCCATAAGCTTCTGGCACTTCCAGCAGAGTAGGCTGCACGGGCGGATTCAAAATTTCTACTCTGGGGCAAAACTACAGGACGCACAGTGGAGAATCTGTTATTCTTTCCCGTTTAAACGTAAACGAAACGCAAACGACAAACACTAAAACGTAGAAAAGTGCAACTTTTGGACAATTCTAATAATTCATGTTTATCTCGGTGGCAAACAGTTTGGAGCCTGATCAGACGCCGGGTTACCCGGCGTCTGGTCTGTCTTCAAATTGTTTGCAATGGAATTAATAGTTTTGCGTAAACGCGTTTATTAGGAAAGAACAACGTACGAGTAGCTTAAAACAGGCTGAAAGTAAAGCAGAATGTGCCTTAGTAGTATCCACTGTAACGTTATTCCTTTGCGCTTGACCCGTTATCCTATATTCTATATTCCTAAACCCTAATTAGTTTACCAATAGTCTGCTATTTTGTTTAAATGACTTGTGACCATTTAAAGCAGGTTGTGCTTTACTTTCAATCTACTTTAAGCTACCATCTGCTGGTATATGGACTTCATTTCTTATGGTGCATATTCATGACTATATAAATTGGAACTATTTTTTTTTCGGTGGAAGAGTGAAATACAGGCGTAGAAATGCGTATTTATGGAGAAATTGGTTAGACGAAACTTAATGTAATCGCAATGCAATAAAATAGTGAAAATGACAGAAATTGATATTGTGAACGGTCTAATATAACCTGAGTGTCAGATACGTGTAGTTTATACAGTAGGCTAATCAAGTGTCAGGCTACTCCGAGACGATACAAACGGACATACATGTAGTTGTTATAAGCACAAAAATGTTAACTTAAAAAAGAAACCGTTTTTCTCCACTGTACCCGAACATGTGTTTTCCCGCAGAATGTTATTTGTCAGTTTCGTGTAGAAGAATGCGTTATTAAAGTATAATGTTCCTGTGTGCGTGTCATGCATTCATAATGATACTTTCGGCGTGATAACAACACTTCCTTGTCTGTCATAGTTTTTTGAAAATGCATACTCATCTTTCACAAACATACTCACGTTCACACACTCACAAGGCTCCAGATAAGATGGTGTAAACTGCACAAATCCAACATTTTCTCACTTATTTTAGCAACAAACTCTATGATGTTACTACTCATTAGAATCGTCTCTTCGAGACGCTTCAAATGAGTAGTAACACGATAGGGTTTAAAGCAGAAATAAAGATTTTAGTTTTTGAAATACCCCCTTATCTGGAGCCCTGCAATCATATAAACCACTGCACGCAACAATTACACACATAGCTGCACGCAGACAAAGGCACACGCACATACACTCATACGCACATACATTTACACGCTCTACATCGAGCACACACACAGTCGGACACACATACGGCCACATAAACAGTATAAACACACAGTCACACGAGCACAGTAACACGCACACATTCGGACGCGCACAGAGTCACACACACGCGCATTATTTCGAATATCCTGCGGAACAATCTCTTTTGAGAGGCAAAATAACAGGAAACTTTTGACACAAAATAAAAACGAAATATGTCTAATTCGAGTAGGACTAAAGTTATTGTCCGGAAACAAGCTCTTTGTAAAGTCTAAGTACATGTACATGTATATAAAGGTGTAAAGTTCCAAACAAAATCATCAGACCAACACCCAAATCAATAGGTGTCTTTACTGTATGTTAAGAAAGCTATATATGGAATTTGGTTTCTCTACGGTAAACAGATGTAAAGTTATTCATCATCCGGAAATCAGTTTGAGCCGTAAAATACTAAGTATGTAAAGGGACATAACTGCAGGGAAACTCATTTTTCAATGGACACCAAAATCACTAGGCATCTTCCCTGAATAATAAGTAATCTAATTATTAAATTGGCTTCAATTGGTAAACAAACTAAAGTTGTTGTCTAAGAATTATTTTATTTAAAAAAAAAAAAAAAAAAATATTAAAAGGGTATAACTCTAGTTAAAATCATCGGACCGAAACCAAAATTAAAATCTATTACATGTGTATTCATATAAAAGAGAAAGCTTTAAAATATGAAATTTGGTACCAATAGGTCAAATGAAACTAAACTTATTTTCATGATTTTTTTTAAATGTGTAAAGGGGCTAGCTCAGTTAATACAGAGACACACAAAAATACCGTAATGTATGTAAATTCGCTTAACCCACTGTCTCATCATCTCAAAGTTGAAAGGAATTGAACACAGAATGTTTTGGCCTTATTAAAAATACCATTTTTTGGCAATAAAGGGGACATAACTCTATAATAATTGCAATTGTCTGAAACGCGAACTCGTTCGAGCTATTGTGGTAAGGATTATCTGTAGTCAGTTTCATTAATATTGGCAATAAATGAGGCTTAGAGGGCGCTAACAAGGAAGCGTTAATGGACGTACGGACAGACAGCACAGGATATACAGCGCTCCCACCCTAAAACGGCCCTCCAAATAACAACTCCCTCCTGAAATCGACCCTTGCCCAAATTCCCTAAACGGGACGATTATGTCTAACGCTTTTACTGCTGCAATAATGTCTGCTTAAAATTGCCGTCTGCCGTTTTTCTCAAAGTGACATAATGGACATTTTGAAAAAAAATATATTAATGACCAGTGACAAACAGCTGGAATCCAGATCAGGAGCCTCGTGACGCGGCGTCTGATTTCGATTGAAGCTGTTTGCAAATGTAAACCAATTTGCCTCCATATAACGACTCCCTCCGGACAACGCTTTCAATAGTTGTCTTCCAACGGGTGTCGTTGTAGAGAGGGAGCGCTATACTATAATATGACCCGTTTTCTACCCTTTAAGTGAATTGCGTTTGCGTTTTTGATTTGGATAAAACGGGGGGAGATAACATATTCTACACGGCATCAAGTTATGGGTTGAAATAACCATCATTACCACTCATAGTTAAGACATTACTCCAAAACGGCAGGCTCAGGCTTCCACAGGTAAAATCACATATTTACAATACTGTAACGGTTACCATGACAACGCATTGTTGACATAAGAGAGAGAATCCGTTTGGCTGTTTGTAGTGTGCCTGTTCTTACAAATACTTTCCATGTGTTTTTGTTCCTGCAAATCTGCTTTACATTCGTGTAAATATGAGCTAATCAAGTATCTGACAGGTCTGATATACACAGTACAGTGTTCCCTCCCTACAATGATTCCATCCTTACAACAACGATTGTCGTTGTCCCCTAAACAAGACAATTATGTGCAACATTTCACGGCTGCAATATTGTCTGCTTAATATTGATGTCTGCTGGGTTTTTCAAAGTCACATATTGGACATTTTGACAGAAGAAAACCTAATGACGAGTGGCAAACAGCTTGAATCCAGATCAGACGTCTGATCTGGATTCAAGCTGTTTGCAAATGTAAACCAAATCTTAATTTCCCCTCCCTATAACAACACCCGCCGAACAACGAACACATTGTTTGTCTCGAATGTTGGTGGTGTTGTAGGGAGGGAACACTGTATAGAGAAAATGTTACAGTCATAAAACCTTCTCTATAAATACTATAACAACCACAGAATTATGCCTTCCTTTAATGGTTGTAAAAGAGAGTTTTTACTGTATTTTCCCTTTTAAACGAAACGCAAACGCAATACAATGAAATGGGAAACATGGCGACATTTTAGTCAAAATTCTGTTCTAGCTGTAAGATGAGTCAGTACATGTAGTAGCCGGTTTGGGGCCTGATCAGTTTCACAGTTTTATTGCGTCATATGGCCACCGGCCCATACACAAATACGTTCACATATACAATTCTAACAATACACAGTGATCAAGGTCATAAATTCTCGAAAATACACATACATTTCAATCAAAAATTTGTCATATATTAGGCCTCATTCATGTCTTAATCATGGCTTGTAGTTTCTACAATGGTGTTAATGTGTTATTTTAGCAAACCAATGTGTACCTTAATGAAATACTGATGTGAACAATTTTCTAATTTCAAATGCTTTATAAACATATAATGCAAGGTTTCTTATTACTTGTTGGTTTTTGCAAGCCATGAGACTATAAAACTTATTTATATTTGGATATTCATGATAATAGTTTGGTATGTACAATGAACGCAAATCATTAAACTGTGAACATATAAGCAAAAAATGATATTCGTTTTCTATACTACCATAACAGTATGGACAATATCTAAATTCCCTTTCTATATTATAATAACGACCTGTTTCAATCTCAAGGCAGTGTGCTGAACTTCTGAAACTAGCTAAACATCTTCTGTATTTATTTATATCTAGAACCGTAATGTACGCCTCTCTATCATAATCTAATTTAAAATGGTTTAATTTAGTATTTTCCAGGCATCTAGAAGACCAAGTTTGTACATATTGGTCTTTTAATCTCTGGGTATACTCAGCTAAAAAATGTACTGGATTTGAAACCTCCTGTGCCTCCCATATATATCCGTAACCGTTTGAACAAAGATGTATTCTTAAATCTGTTACCCAGTTCTTATGTCCAATATTATCATAACATTTCAACATATTATAACACAATTTGGCATATCTAGTATTTGGCACATTCAACAAACATAACCAATATTTGATACATCTCTTAGATGCAAAAATATGAAGGGGGAACCTTCCAAGGTCACCAAGTATAGCATCGTTACATGCCTTACTATTTACATTCATAAAACGTTTGCATACATTAACATGAACATTTTCAATAACTTTGATACAATTCAAACCCCATAGTTCTGAACCATATAACATAACTGGAGCCACTTTGTGGTCAAATATTTTAAAATATGTCTTATATGGCAAAGACGGTAGGTGAAACAATGATGCACATACATAATTTAGTACTTTCTTAGCTTTAACTGCAACAGCCTCTGCCATTTTATATATTGAAAGCTTAGGTGAAAAGAACACACCAACATATGAAAATCCTTTAACAACTTCTAGATGCGTTCCTGCATAATGCCACCTTTCCCTTCTGGATAATCTCCCACCCTTTTTAAAAACCATTACCTTAAATTTATCAATATTTACCTCAAGTCTGCTGTCTTCACTAAAAGCATGTAACAAATTCAGTTGTTTTTGTAGGCCAACTACGGTATCTGACAACAGAGCTATGTCATCAGCAAACATTAATAAGAAAATTTCAACAACATCAGGAAATAGCTGTATACCTCGTACGTTTTCATTGCAGAGAAATGTATAGAACTCATTGATAAAAAGAGAAAACAATATTGGGCTTAAATTACACCCTTGCCTTAATCCAATCGGACAAGAGAATACATTTGAGCACCCTTTCCTGGTTCGGACACATGCTTTAACAGATACATAAATAGACTGTATAGCTTTATACAAGTAACCTTTTATGCCATATTTTCGTAGAATTTCATACAAAATATTTCTATATACAGAATCAAAAGCCTTTTTAAAATCTATGAATGCCACATATACAGGTCTCGCCTTCCTGTTAAGATATTTACTAACCACTGCTTGTAAAATAAATGCATTATCTATTGTACAATAACCTGATCTGAAACCAGCCTGAACTTCAGTTATTTTGCTGTACATGTCTACATAAAACGTCAACCTTGAGGTTATGATTGAAATATATAATTTGCTTAACACATCAACTAAAGCAATACATCTATAATTATTTGGATTGTTGACATAACCTTTCTTGTATAATGGAATAAGTATGCTCTCAGTCCATTGATCAGGAAATTCACCATTTACAAAAAGCCTATTAAACAGTTTGTTTATATAAGGTAATAGTACTTCGATACCAAACACAATCTGTTCATTGTCAGACACCGGTTATTATTATTATTATTATTATTATTACTATTATTATTATTATTATTATTATACATGTACCATATTTATATAGCGCTCTTTTCACACAGGAACTGTGCTTTCAAAGGCACTACACATTGCATTACATAAATGTACTTACAAAGTGAGAAAAGACAAATAACCAACACCCAAACTGTTGGCAACGGAAATAATTGCTATAGCATAATACGCTTTTAGTGTACAGGAATAACCATTTCTCCACTGTACATGAAAGTACAGCAGTGCTTAAAAATGTTAAGGTTATACTCCCCTCATATGATCTTGCCATTGTGGCTCAAGATCGATACTCTACAAAGAGCGATCTGTCATTCTCGTTAACTGACGTCCGCATCTTACTATGCTCGGGTATGATCCGACACGGGTGGTCAGTAAACGAGAATAGCCGGTCTCTCTATGCATAGTATCGATAATGATCGACAATGACTCGCTCGCATTAGGGTCGTACTACCTGAATTATAAAAGTAAATGGCATAAGAGGCCACTTAAGTGGTACATGCACATGTAAATGGTTTTATGCTTGAGTGAACCTTAATATTACAAAAGGAATAAGTAAATGGTATTTTCATAAAATATTTACCATAAGGAAGAGAACTTTCTTTAATCCGGATCGTGTTAAGCACGACTTGCCTAACATTTGCAAACAGTTGTGATCAAGATCAGACGCCGCATATTGCGGCGTTTGATCTGGATCCAAACTGCTTGTCACCCGTACCCAATTTTTCGTCTGTTTCAAAAAAATGAAAAGTTGAAAACTACTTTTAGTATTTTAGCAGAAGATATATTTTAAGCAGACGACAATTCGGCATGGTAAGAGTAAACTGCTAAAAGCTGTTCATAGTGACGATGAAAGGGTCAACACTCATTCACCCCTGAGAATTATAATAGACAATTCAACTTTCCATGTCAATCTTCATTTTAAATATTGTCCATATTTGACTGTATAAGTTTGATTTTCATAATAAATTGCAAGATGACAAACAACACTGACCCTGATTAGAGGGTTCCTGCATGGACCCTCTGGTCAGGGTTTACATTGTTTGCATATATGATAACTGTACTCTTCACAGTTGAGGTATACAGTTTATTAATGACGAGAATACTCGTCTCTAGGGTTGAATGTATATGTATAACATGGAAAATCGGTTTTTCTGTACTAAATATTTAGAAAATTGAAGCTGACATTTCATTTTGTCTTGAAATATACTGCCAGTATAAGTTGTCGTTGACACTTACCCACTTTACTGCCTGACCCCGAGCACCAATGTTATTTGCAGACAGCTTGAATCTTGATCAGACCCCGAGTAAATCGGCGTCTGGTCAGGATCAAAGCTGCTTGACACATTGTACGTTTCCCTTTGCAGGGCTACAGATAAGAGGGGCTTAATTGAACAAATCCAACACTTTCTCACTCATTTTACCACCCAATCCTATGGTGTTACTTCTCATTAGAATCGTCTCTTCGAGACGATTCTAATGAGTAGTGACACCAAAGGGTTTAATTGAAAAATAAAGATTTTAGTTTTTGAAATACCCTTTATCTAGAGCCCTGCCTTTGTAGACACCTTCTTACGTTTTTTACAAGTATGTCCAGGTAGTTGATGTTTTGTCCTCTATTTCAGGATGGCTAATGCTCGAGCCAAGGCCGAGCAGGCGGACCAGGCAGCCCTAAAAGCTGAACAAGATTCAGACACAGCTAGGTTAAAAGCTAAACAGTTTGCTCCAGAGTTCCACCAACCAGGTAGGTAACAGGTTTGACACCTAAATACCGGACGATTCAATGGTTATTAGGGAATCGCATCGTAAACACTTCGTTGTAAATGTCACAGTTTCCTTAAATATCACAATAAGGAAACCTTGATTCCGGGATTCTTTTTAAAAGTAAATAAAATCGAGACAATGAAATCCGTTACTCATTAGTATTTACTAAAAACAACAACACTACAATCAATACTAAGATAAGTCTTTAAATATATTGTCTTCGGTATAATTGCTCTATTTCGCCCACAGGCGTACTTTAATGTTCCATTTCACAATTCTGGTACATGTATAACAATATCTCAACAACACAGGTTGTACATTGCATACGAACGACCACATAGGTCACCTTAAAAGAATATTATCACACAGGTGAAGTCTAACCACACAGGTTACTTTAGATAAATATAGCAACACAGGCGTAAAGTTCAATTGCACAGATAACTTGAAAAAAATATAGCCACACAGGCATAAGGTTGAACCCACAGGTCACTATAAATTAACATAGCCACACATGCGTATAGTTCAACATAGATGATATTAGACACAGGTACACAGATAAACAGTCAACTGGGCAAACATTTATTGTCAAAGGACTGGCATAGTTATAGTTTTCCGGCGTTATAATAACTCAAAAAGGATATTAAAGGAGTATCTTAACTAAAAAGCATCGTGACATATCGCATATCTTTAATGAAACATTATTAAACCTATAGTAACCGAAAATTCAATAGAAAGCCCATATGTTGTCCTTGTCACAGTGGAAAAGACCTTCTTCTTTCCACATAAACGCGTTTATGCTAAAATCCCTATTACAAAATACAAACACTTGGGAGTCTGACCAGACACTTGATAACCAAGGTTACAAATCATTTTCCTCACAGAATTCGCAAACTCGCTTTTAATAATCAAATTTATCGCGAGATTTTTACCCCTTCACCGCCATACTGTCATCTGTTTCAAAAGTATTGTCTGCAATATCGTTTCAATGTTAAATTTAAGGCAGTGCGACTGATTTTATCCCAAGAAGAACGTCAAACAGTTTGGATTCTGATCAGACGCCATTGAGAGTGAAAGAATTAAGTGCCTTAACCCCATCACTGTCTTTATTCCGGGTACAATGTTTTTTAGTAAACAGTTTGGATCCTGATCAGACACCGCGTAGCGCGTCGTCTGATCAGGATCCAAACTTATTGACACTCAGTACGATATTACATATTACAGTTTTGAGAAAACAAACAAAGACGACAATTTTTAAAGCAGATGGCGTCATGGCACTGAATGCGCTTTAACCCTTTCCCCCAATAAAAGCGACTTTTAGCGCATTTAATTTATTCCTCCGCTAAAGAAAATAGTCCCAATTTGTACAGTCATGAACATGTATAATAAGAAATATTTTATTAAACCTAGCAGAGGGTAGCTTAAAGCAGGCTGAAAGTAAAGCAGAATGAGCCTTAAGGCGCATTTTGCTTTACTTTCAACCTGCTTTAAGAAGATACATGTCTTCAAAACTAGAAACAGGTTATTGGGTAAAGTGTTAAACAAAAAGCAGAAGACATACACGTGATGGCTTATTGTAGTGGGCTGAACATGCATTTTTGTATAATGATGCACAAGGAATAGCTAGTAGAAATAAAGGAGTGGTCTATCTAAGCATTCCTGTACCGTCAAACCTATCATCCCTTTACCCCTTAGCCATTTTCTAGTTTTCAAGTCTGGTGACTGACCACTTTCAGCCTGCTTTAAGCTATCATGTGCTAGAATATAGAAAATATTCCCTGTAATACATATTCATGACTGATTAAATTGGAACTATTTTCTTCAGCGGGGTAATACATCATATTCGCTAAAAGGCGTTTCAATGGATGGAAGGGTTAAATCCGCAGCTTCAATCAGAACAAAAGTGTTAAAGAAATATTTACGGGAGTTTTCTGCATTACCTTTGTCATACAATAAACAGTCATTTATACAGCCGAACTTCGATATCTCGACTCGGTTAAATCGAACATACCCGTATTTCAAAGTTAAAACGCGGCTGAACCGCGTTTTAACTTTGAAACACGGGTATGTTCACCTAAACCAAGCTTGAAATAAGGCATACTCATGTTTCGATATATCGAATAATTCGAGTTAAGCGAGTTCGAGATATCGAAGTTTGACTGTATTTAAGAAGAAAACACACACAATGTAAGAATTTAAGAAATCGTTCAAGGGTACGCGTATTCTTCTTAACTGAAAGATTTTCGAAACTGTTAAACCTTATCCTTCTGTGATATGGTTTGCTTTGAAAATTGTCATCTGCAAAAGTTGTTAAAGTCAGCTATATATTTTTTCAAGTAAAGAAAAATAAAGAAAGGTGTCAAACAGTTTCGATCTAAACTGTTGGCAAAACACAGTGAAGTCGCATCAGCAAACAAAACCATGGTTTATCTATACAATAAAACAAAAGGCATATGGCTGGTTAAAGTCACATGTAAGTAAAGCAGAAAGCTTAACTGTCGTCTTGCTTAAAAATAAAAGTAGCCGTGTACGTGGCATTCAACATAGAAATAAACGTTGTTTCAATTACAGTGGAGAATGTGTTATTCTTTCCCAATAAACGCGTTTACGCTAAAACTATTATTTTCACTGCAAACAGTTTGGAGCCAGATCAGACGCCGGATAACCCGGCGTCTTATCAGGCTCAAAACTGTTTGCCACCAAGATAAAGATGAATTATCAGAATTGTCAAAAAGTTGTACTTTTCTACGTTTTAGTGTTTTGCGTTTGCGTACGTTTGCGTTTAAACGGGAAAGAATAACAGATTCTCCACTTTAGTAGTAAAATGGAGAAGACGTTGTATATTTTTTTCCGTTTAGAAGAAATTAAATGCAAAAACAATTCAATAAAAAGTAGAAGATGATAAGCTAACGAAAGTTCTGGCAGTTTATTTTTAATGAGTGTCAAACAGTTTGGAGCCTGATCAGACGCCGGGTTTCCCGGCGTCTGATCAGGCTCCTAACTGTTTGAAATGGACATATGCCCTTTTAGCATAAACGCGTTTATTGGGGAAGCATAACGTCTCCACTGTAAGGATTTTTCCTCTCGTTTATGAGGGATTGCCTTCGAGCCCCTACTCCATGTTTAAAACTTCCTTCAATTAGGGTTTTGTTTTTGTCTAACAATACAAATAGTAGGTCTGTCCAATTATTTAGCAAAAAACTTTTCTGGGAGCAATGTCTTGCAGAATGTGTTTGCTTAAATTGAAAAGTTATTTGGTAAAAAAAAAGAAGGTTGTTTTCTAACGGCTATAGTTATTGATAATTACTAGAAGACTGCGACTGTCAGATTACATGTATGTAAAATTTCAGCAAAAACAGAATTGGTTGGCAAGAAAATACGCATTTGAAACTTATTTTTGTCATGCTCACAGAAATTAATATACCTTCAGCGTATTTCAAAATATATATATTGAAAACAGTGTAGACCCTTACGTGTATGATACGACGCTAAAGGTCGTGTTTAATAAAGATCTGGGGCCCGTTTCATAAATCTTCTTACGACAAATGTTGTCGTAAGTCAAAACGTTAAAATACATTTAATTTCTGATTTCTCTATCTAATCCTGTCTTGTGACATCTCTTTGGAATCGTCTTTTCAAGACGATTCCAAAAAGATATCACAAGACAGGATAAGATGAAGAAATAAATAATAATTGAGACTTTTATAATATGACTTACGACAACATTTGTCGTACGAAGTTTTATGAAACGGGCCCCAGCACTGTTTGCATTTCTTTCTTGGAAACATTTGTCAACCATAGAATCAAAGGGATTGTACTGTCAATGTTAACACTGTTTCATGCAACAAGTGGAATACAAACTACAGTGCTCCCTCCCTACAACGGACGTCCCAACAACGATTTCCTCCTTACAACAACGCTTTTCGCCTAGTAGCTAACAAAGTGGACATTTGCAAACAGTGTAGACACTAATGAGACGACGCGTTACGTGGCGTCTCATCAGGTGCTACACTGTTTGCTATATCATATGAAATAATTTGCTGTATGGACAAACACTGCAGTGTCTTTAGATCACCGTATATCTCCAATGAAATCTTCCAGCAAGTATACAGGGAGAGTTCATTGCAATATCCTGGCATAAATGGGTAAAGGGCAAACAAACAAACGGAACGAAACTAAAAGGCAGAGCAATTATATGTAGAAACTGGGTGTATTTTAATATACAGTGGAGAATCTGTTATTCTTTCCCAATAAACGCGTTTACGCTAAAACTATTATTTGCAGTGCAAACAGTTTGGAGCCAGATCAGACGCCGGGTAACCCGGCGTCTGATCAGGCTCCAAACTGTTTGCCACCAAGGTAAACAAGAATTATCAAAATTGTCCAAAAGTTGTTATTTTCTTCGTTTTAGTGCTTTGCGTTTGCGTACGTTTGCGTTTAAACGGGAAAGAATAACAGATTCTCCACTGTACATGTATTGATTTCAGTTAGAGTGTCAAATAGTTCGAGACATGTTCAAAATCAGAGCGATTCTTGATTCAAATTGCTGCCAAAATAGCCTTTATCCCTTTTTTGCCTAGATAAGAAAGACTTATCCGTAGGCGTGGTACAGTAACTCAATGGAGTATTGCTTGGAGATCAATTGAGTTAATCTCCCTATTTATATCGATCTATAGCTGAAATTACGATGACGATTATTGTCCGATATGTCAAACTGTTGCCAAAATAGTGTTAAACACTAAAACCCCTCTGAACCGGAACCTCTAAATACCGGAATTCTCTCAAAACTGGACACAAACGTTGGTCCCGTTTCCAATATTTCTTTGTTTAAACCCATTACACAATAAATATGCCTTTTTATGCCTTTGATTTATTCCTTCACTGAAGAAAATACACTCATGAATATGTATCATCAGATATATTCTAGCAGATGATAGCTTAAAGCTTCAAGTGATCAGTTAACAAGCTTTGGGTTAAAACCCTTCTAAACCAGAAACCCCTCTAAACCGGAAATTTATGTTATCCCCACACATGTCCGGTTTAGAGGGGCTTTGCTGTATTCTGCTGTAATATAATACATTGTATTATTGTCTTCTATTTAATGTATTTTTGTCTTCTATACATTGTATCATTGTCTTCTATTTAATGTATTTTTGTCTTATATTTATTATTATTATCTTCTTTTCATTGTATTTCTTTCTTCTATTTATTGTATTATTGTCTTCTTTTCATTGTATTTCTGTCTTCTATTCATTGTATTTTTGTCTTCTATTCGCAGGAACGGATATTCTTAAGAAGAAACTCTTGGAGCAAAACCATAACGGCCAACACACGGATGAGAATTATGACTTTAATCAGATGGACATGCAAAATCACAATCCACACCAACGCTCAAAATCGGTAATGATGAAGCATGATGGCGGGTTCGGGGGTCTGTCCCCGACCTATGACCCGGGGCTAGCAAATAGAAAGACCAGTGCCCAAGCGGAGTACAACTATCTTAGTGCAAATAACCCCTTGTTACAGTCCCCCAACTCCTTTAGCTCCCCTCAAGACACTGTGATTGCCAATCATACCCCGCATAGGAGCCCCTCGTTGAAAATAAGACGGTACAGCTTCCTAGCGGGGTCGAGAAGGGGCCGAGGATTTAGTGAGCTTTTTAATTCCACGATATTAAATGACCATTTTGATCAGTATTCTGCTCAGCGTGACGATAGTGGTTTAGGAAGGGAATTTCTGGCCCCGGAAGACCGTTTATATAAGGGCCCTAGTGACACCTCCCCCGATTCCGGTGTGTCTGAAGGGGTCGATGACGGTACCCGACCCTTTCAAAGACGTAGGACTCTTCCATGTATTGTTAGGGACGATGAAACAGATAGCGCGGCTAAAGCAGTGGTGAAAGAACAAGCTCACAGTAGTGAAAACTTGGCTACTAAAAACCCAGACACTTATATAATTGAAAACGGTATACGCAAAAGGGTGAAAGGAATTACAAGGAACCCTCACCCTACTTCCAACAGAGCATCGTCCAGGGCCGACTTACCGAAGGAGTATGAGATTGAAAGCCAAAATCCTCTAGAACGGGCGGGCAAACACGGAAGTCTTCCAGATATCACTGCCATAAAGAAATCGGATAAAAAACCAATGCCAAGAGATGAAGTGTACAAACTCAGCACAGCTAGGAGGGAGGAGCTTAGGCGGCTACAAGACCTTGCAGATAGGCGGCGCCAAGGTGACGTCACAGTCATTCTAGGAGACTTAAGGGTATGCTTTTCTTTTTTATTTTTTTTATTTTATTCGGACCCCTTAATCATGGACACTTCCATGGTACAGTGGAGAAAACGTTATTCTTTCCCAATAAACGCGTTTACCCTAAAACTATTATTTTCACTGCAAACAGTTTGGAGCCAGATCAGACGCCGGGTAATCCGGCGTCTGATCAGGCTCCAAACTGTTTGCCACCAAGATAAACAAGAATTATCAGATTTGTCCAAACGTTGTTCTTTTCTACGTTTTAGTGCTTTGCGTTTGCGTACGTTTGCGTTTAAACGGGAAAGAATAACAGATTCTCCACTGTAGTTCAGTCTAGTCTATTTTTGACTATATAGGGATTACAATATATAAAATACTAATAGTATGATTGTTTTATATCCTTATGAGAGGGTTCCGGTATGGGCCCTCTGATTTGGGTTACATTGTTTGTATAGGACAAGTGTATTTGTCACTGCACAAGTTTTGTAAAGGATGCATATATTTTAAACTCGGGTTCAATGGAATGAACGGTCTGTGGCAAAACAAAAATGCATCCAGTTTTATCCCTCTGCACACTGCGGGCAAATGTGTGCTGTGGTAACGGCTTAAAACAGTTTGGATCCAGGGGCCCGTTTAATAAAGCTTCGTTTGACAAATGTTGTCGTAAGTCAGATTATAAAAGTCTCAATTATTATTAATTTCTCTATCTTATCCTGATTGTGACATCTCTTTGGAATCGTCTTGAAAAGAAAGGATAAGATAGAGAAATCAGAAGAAAGTTTTGACTTACGATCGTTTTTGTCGCACGAAGTTTTATGAAACGGTGCCCAGATGACACGTCGAGTAACTGTTTGACGCTCTAGTGGTATCTTCTGACAGAAAATAAACTTTTTAAATAATAATAATAATAATAGATCTAGTAATAATAGTATATACTTTATTTTAAGAGGGTAACACAATTAGAACACACAAGCAACTAATCTCCCTTGTGGCTTTATAACTACTACTTGGACTATAACGACGATTTCTTCTTCGTTAGTTTTCTTTCTGTCAAAATAATAATTACTATTATGCTTTTCTTACCCTATACAAAATTGTTTTTACATCATTCCAATATAAATGATATTAGAATCTATAATATTCTGTATGATTTGTTAGCCCATACAATTTAAGTCTAGTGACGTCTAAAGTGGACATTGGCAAATAGTGTAAACCAACATGAGACGCCGCATGTACTAGAACAAACACTGCACAGTGTCTTTAGATCACCCTTGTATAATATATATACAATGAAATCTTCCAACAAGTATGCAGGAAGATCGAGTTCATTGCAAGTCCAGGGGATAAATGGGTTAACTACATAAAGCAGGGCTGCCATTTATCCGGATTTTTCCTAAGTATTCGGATTTTTATTCTAGCAGATCGTAGCTTAAAACAGGCTGAAATTTTACGGCGCATTCTGCTTTACTTTCAACCTATTTTAAGCCGTTATGCGTCTTCAAAACAAGAAATAGCCTATGGGGTAAAGGTACGATTAGTAAAATTGTGTCTGAAAAATTGAAAATTAGAAATCTTAGGATTTTTACGATCAACTTATGGCAGCCCTGATAAAGGTTCGGGGAATATGCTTTTCATTTTCTGTTTCATCTATATTTCAGGATTTTGTTCAGCAGAGACAGCTGCTCGTGCTGGTTATAGCATTGAACTTGAGTTTAGCTACAATGTTCTTCAACCTGCTTTCCTGATGGAAACCGCCGCAAGGTGTCTGTCATTCCTACCCATAATTCCCTGTTTTGGTGAATTTCCCGTCACATGACCGAGGGCGTCATGTTCATTGGTCGATTTGCAACGAGTAAGGGGCAATACTCTGGGGGACGTGGAGAAAGGTTTGGAGGAGTTGCCTCGCTTTTGGAGTGGAGAGAAGGAACCCCCTTTTGGTTAACCGCCAGTTGCAGAGAGGGTTTATAGTGTGATTTATTAATAAACGGATCGGAATTGGACTATGCCGAGGTCGATAGTAATATGGGCTACACTATGGAGGACTCTTACAATCAGACTTGATTTCAGCGATATTTCATTAACCCTTATCCTGCGGTGATTTCGTCTGCTTCGAAATTGTCGTCTGCAAAGTTTGTAAAATGGAGATTTATACATTTTTTAAGTAAAGAAACCTAAAGAAAAGTGTCAAACAGTTTGGATCCAGATAAGACGCCGCGTTACATGGCGTCTTATCTGGATCTAAACTGTTTTCAAAAATCAATAAAGTCGCGACCAGCAGGCAAAGGGTTAAGAACGCTTGGAGGTACTCAAAACAGGAGAGTTCTAAATGCAAGATAAAAAATAAGACAGAAAGCTCAATTTGACCTTTCTGCATTATTTTTATCCTGTATTTAGCAACCACCTGTATAAAAGATGCTGATGGGCATTGTATTGAACAGTCGACTGATAGGAGGCTCGACTGTATTCATTTGACCATTTATCATAATATGAGTGATAAAAAAAAACCTGAACATTAACACCAATTCCACGGACAATACAGAGAGACTGTATGACCGTGTTATGTTATGGATTGAAATATTACATTGGAACCATCTGGAGTAATGAAAAACCACTGATGGATTTAATTAATAGATTTCTGACGTCTGTATTCAAACCATACAGACGGATAGCATTTTGTCAAAGTTTGACATAGTACTTACTTCAATTCAAAGTGTATGCAATTTGTTTTTGTTTTTTCTTGATAAGTAAAGAGATGTTTTAAGTGAGAAGATAATGAGGAAAACAGGGCATGGTGATACAAGTATGTTTTTTGTCATTGTTGACTGCGTTATTTTCTGTAGCTTGATTTACAAATGCCTTATCATTTCATCATGCTCATTTCATTACCCATTGCAAACGTGACGTCATGTCGTCTGCTAGCAGGTCCAAGATGTCGGCTGCTTCATCACGAACCTCTGCGCGTGAATCTCCGATATTGACATACTTTCATGTAATCACTTAAAATTTTTAATTATCCGAGGACGGATCGACCATTATAAACCAACCTATTTTCTAATATTTCGTTCTAAATTCACTATGGATCACGTAAACATAGATTCCTGTTTGAAGTTAAAAACAGTGTTTATCCTGATCAGACAACGCGTTGCAAACGAGGCGTCTGATCAGGGTAAACACTGTTTCCGTACCAGATATAGTTCATATTCCAGTGACGCGACTACTAAAACATAGGCAAGCACGTTCAAGTTTTGTTAGCGCTCTTATATCAATATCCTCTAAATGAAACCCCGGATCCGTCCTGGGTTATTTTGGTTTTAGCAATAGTCTGGCCTATGCGGAGAGAAACCATCATTCAGCATTAGGTTAAAAATACTTGCAGATCCAAGTTCAGTTCCAACTCCCTATTAAACATTTTTTTCTGCATATATAACCAGGATAACACACTCATTTACTTGTTTGAATACTATATATTTAGGCCAAAGTATCGTAGATTTATATTGGGTTTCCTAGTAACCGTATATTGATATGAATAACCAATTACTAATATTTGAATATTATATGCTTTATATTTGGTTCAGACGTGATTTACATGAATTTTCTAAACTGCACGCACACGCCTGGTCCCTATAGGGTAATAAAGCGTTTGGATTCAATCTGATAATCATTCTCAAGCATATGATTGGTCAGATTTGAATTTTAGTTCATATATGACCAATCAAATGCTTGAGAACGATTTCAGACTCAATTCCAACCCTGTATAACCTTGGTGCCTGAATATTTATTGTAGACATATTTTCTCTCATTGTTAGAAAAGGCATTTAACCACTATATCAGTTTCACGCCTGTTTATCATCTTTTTGTATATAAGTACCAATTAAGTGTGCATTAAATGCCCGTGTTGTTTTTGAAAGATGGTTTATACATCTCACACTCTTACTTTATGAATGCGCCAAATTGCACATGATAAGTATCCATTTCATTTTTCGCCCGTGCAGTTGAAGTGAGCGAATATTTCGATAAATGAGAGTAATATATTTGCTAGCATTAATGACAATGTGAAAAGTTACATGTTTTGGCAGACATTTTTTTCTTCAAAATTGAAAATGTTGATATTTATATACCCTTTTCTTCAAAGTCAGAAATACGATTCGCCTATACCCAACCATGTCTAATGCAAGTTAATGCATTAAAGCAAGATTGAAGTAAAACAAAAGGCTCATATTGGAGCTTCTTGTGTTACTTACATCTTTCTTTAAGCTGCTACCTGTATTCAAAACCATCGATGAATATTCACTTGTGGTACAGTGGAGAAAACGTTATTCTTTCCCTATAAACGCGTTTACGCTAAAACTATTATTTTCACTGCAAACAGTAACCCGGCGTCTGATCGGGCTCCACACTGTTTGCCACCAAGATAAAGATGAATTATCAGAATTGTCAAAAAGTTGTACTTTTCTACGTTTTAGTGTTTTGCGTTTGCGTACGTTTGCGTTTAAACGGGAAAGAATAACAGATTCTCCACTGTATGCCATATGTGGATAGAGTGAACACATTTCTAAGGCGTGAAGGAAAGGATTTAATTAATTATCCAAAAAAATATGTCCCCATTTGCAGTTTTAAACTAAACAGCCAGCAAATGGGATAAATAGCATAATATACTGCGCACTTCCTGTCTTAACAGGAAATGACGTTGATATTATTTAAAACCAAAGATTGAGATGTGGCATATCTATCGCCTTGTTTGGATCTAGTAAAGATGGCCGAATGAGCGGGATATGAGGTGAGATGCGGTGTGATGGAGTTGTCCATGAGAATGTTTCTGATTGCCTGTGACTGGTTTTCTATGTCTTTCAATCTGCTGTATGGTGAACCCATTTCTTATGCCTGGGATTGTTGTGGTAAAGGATGTTTGGTATAAATTTATAGTTCATTAACTTATTACGTTTGAATATAGTCTCCTTTTAAATTATTTTGTTGCCGTTTTGATGTCATTAATCTGTTGCGTTTTTGTCCAGATTTCTCCCCACGTGTTTACTACTCATTATGTACATACGAAATGTTGTTCTATACCCAGAGCTCCGGGTTGGAGGGAGTTAACTTAACATTTCCATCCCTTTCTACTTTATGTCAGTACCAAATTCTATGGTGTGCTGCTCATTAGAATCGTCTCTACGAGACGATTCAAATGAGTAGCACACCTTAGGATTTGGAACAGACATATGGATTTAGGTTTGGAAATTCTCCCTTTATCTGGAGCCCTGTATACCGATACTATTGAAACTTGTTACAGTCAAGTCTGTGTCCTCCGACCGTTCATTGAAGGTGCATGGGGGTCTCTAAAGATACGGGATTGCTTAACATTTTCACTGATATTAACTCTTTCAACATTAAGTAATTATTGTGGGTTATTAAGTTCCCTTGTGAATCAGTTGAGTAATCAAAAACATGAACAGTCTACTTGGAATTCTGAGTATTTTAATTAATAGTTACACTGCTCTAAATTAACAAACAGTGTAAACCTAGATCAGAGGGCTCCTATACGAACCCTCTGATCTGGGTCTACACTGTTTGCAAATGTAATGATTGTATTTTGAACAGGTCCGTGGTGTTGAAAGAATTAAACTATCTATTTTGAATGTCTTTTTTTATTTCACTTTTCAAATTTAGATGTCATGCATTTGTGTGAAGTAATGCTCCTTGTCACAAGAATTAACGAGCGGATTAACATAGACCAAATATGGCGTCTAAAAGTTTTAATCTGAATAAAGTATGGTTAAATTTAAATCATCCATCCCTGACACTTCAAATAGACTTTTCCATTTTCAAATAAAGTCTAATACATATTTTACAATGTAGGGTTATTTTTTACAATTTATTGCAAAATAATAACAGCGCTTACTATGCCCGTTTAGGAGCCCTCAGCTATTGGACTACCCTGTTTGCATAGGACAAATGTATTCGTCACATGTTCACCGTTTATAAAAGACGACTTTACTTGTCGCTTAGGCTCGGTGGTTTTTACTATATATATTGAACCCTGATCGAACAAGGAGTAACGGTCATGATGTTGTATTTTTGCATCCTGACTTTTGTCAATACCAATGTAGCAATGCTTAGCAGTAAACTGATAGACAAAAGAATTACAGAAAATCTCCAATAGGCGCTTTCTGCATTACTTTTTTCCATCCAGCAAGCAGCTATAAACTTTCTTTAATACCTCCAATGTGTCTTCTTGTTATTGGTTGCTCCACACAGATTTGACTGTATTTTGGTAGTTCTAGATGGTAATAATTCTCCTACACGAGTTTAGTATGGGCGACGATATGCATCACGTGACTACCACCGAAACACGTGCTAATTTACAAAATTTGAGTACATATATTTCTTAATTTATGCATGGTTAATAATCTCAGATTATTTTTTATTAGATATTATATCTTAATTCACGAATGTGTAAATGTGTAAGCGTGCATTTTTTATGCATTCCACGCATTTTCATGGTGTATTCTTACTATACTAGAGAGTAGACGTTTACATGTATATATACAGCCAAACGGGTGTTAATCGGTCTCTCAAAAAGAAGGCAAAATACCAAACTCTCTAATACGCGTTACAGCTTAATGCAGGGTAAAAGTAAAGCAGAAAGCTCCTTAAGGAGCTTTCTGCTTTACTTTTGTCCTGCATTAAGCTGTGGCATGTCTGTAAATGGTTTTAAGCTTCTTTAAAGCCTGACCGTTTAACACAACTTTGACATGTGAAAATAGCTATCTCGCCCAAAACAAACTTTCATAAACAGACCCCCTTTACAAGTACACAGAATACAAGTTTAGATTCTTCTACCGATGTGTTTGTTCTTCTTTCGATTCCATATAAACCGACCTGTCACATTCACTGTTAAGTTCACCCGAGTACGAAGTGCTCATGGTGACAATTTAGTATCGCCTTTCGTCCGACCAGAACTGACTTAACTCCTTCGCTGCTAACGTCGACAAAAGGCGACTTTGCAAACAGATTGGATCCTGATCAGACGCCGCGTAACGCAGCGTCTAATCAGGAGCCAAACTGTTTGACACTCGTATCGGCATTTTTTTCAGTCAAAACAGGTCTAAAACTGACTGACAATTTTGCACACGACACTTCCAATGCAAACGATATTTTGGCGGTAATAGGGTTAAAGCAGATGATCAAATTTGTCAGCAAAAGAGTTAAATGACATCTCATATACCACCAGGAACGTACATCTACGTTCCTGATACCACTGACCAGATTTCAAAAGATGGAGGACTAAAGGGTCGACTTTAGTCCATCCGTTTGCATGTCGGTCCGACCATAACGTGCTCACAAACAAGATACGTGGCTAAAATTGGCTTCCACAACGAGACACATTATAATTGAAAAACATTAACCTGGCAGTTTCTTGTAATGATCTAATACGTTTTCAAATAAGGAAACCTGACTCAATCCCATGCTGGCCATGGTTGTTAGAAACCATCACAATTTGAACAACCTCATTGGAGTGTCAGCTTCACATTATTTCTGCTGTATATCAATCACAGGGCTGCCATTTCTCCGGATTTTTCCTAAATCTTCGGATTTTTTTCTAGTACATGGAAGCTTAAAGCAGGCTGAAAGTTAAGCAGAATGCGTCTTAAGGCGCATTCTGCTTTACTTTCAGCCTGCTTTAAGTAGTCAACAACAAAACTAGAAATAGGCTATGGGATAACGGTACACTTCGTAAAATCGCACTTGAAAAATGCTAATTTGGAAATCTTAGGATCTTTCATGTCAACATATGGCAAATCTGGTAAATTGTTTCGAGTCTTCTTGCGGTCAAGTTTTTTTGTTTTAATAGAGGGTCACCTTAATATATACTATTCCTGCAAAATATTATAAAAAGCTAGCAAGAGGTTTCAGATAAAAAAAATTGTGTTAAAAGGTATTCCTATATACATTTTAGCCTATGTAAAACTGATCAGCGCCAGAGCGGTCCATTTTCGATCCCGGAATCATAATTTATACAATCTTGATAAATAACCATAAGGAAAGCTGCATACGAAAAATTAAAGGTCTAAGCTTATTTAATACTGTCGCATGAAAAACTGATAAGCCCAGGAGGGGGGACTATATTATTTATATTTGACCGGGTCAATATTTGAACAATCGAAATCGTGAAACACAAGGCAATGTAACTTGCCAGATATGGAAGCCTCGCGGTTTCAGAATAGAATAGTTTTAAAGATTTTCTATATAATTGCCCGGAGCGGGCCATTTTTGACCCAATATCCATAATTTGAAAAATCATGGTAAAGGACCATAAGGCAAAGCTTTATGCCAAATATTTAAGGTCTGTGTCTTACATTATCAGAGAAGAATATTTTTTACATGTTTTCCAATATAAGTTTATGCCCTTTTTGAACCGGAAATCTTGTAAAAACCATAAGGTAAGAAATCATGACAAAATAAAGGTGTAAGTCTTCTGGTTTCAAAGAAAAAAACAAGAGGGCCTGAAGGCCCTGATATCGCTCACCTGTTGTACTGAAACCTGATAGCTTTACCTTTCTGTTTCACCCATTTTAATCTAAATCCATTCAAAATTGTATTATAGCATGCAAAAATGTTTGGAATACAATCTCATAATTCTAATATAGTAGAGTACATCAAGGGTAGATAACTAGAGCCTAAACAATACTGAAATGAAGCCTTTTCTAGCATTTCAAAGAATATCAAGGGTAGATAACTATTAATTAGATTTCAACAATCATTGCACTCCTTCAATAACTTATAGCTATATACTCTGTGTGCAAGTATAATCAAAATCCATTCGAAAACTGTAGTTGCATGAGTGTAAACGATGTTAGATCTATATGGAATTTTCAGCTATTCAAAGGCAGATAACTTTTGAACTATTGGTCTGATTTCAACCATAATAGCACTTATTTGAACTCTTATGGCAATACATAACCTGAGGATGTTTGACAATTGTGGCTGTTAAGAGTGTAAACACCCTTAAATATGGCATTTTCAGCAATTCAAAGGTAGATAACTCTTGACCTTTTCGTCCGATTTCAACCATAATTGAACTCATCTGAACTCTTATGATAATATACAATCTGAGCAATTTTGAGAAAGATTGGATAAAAATTGTAGCCGCTAGAGTGTAAACACCCTTAAATATGGCATTTTCAGCAATTCAAAGGTATATAACTCCTAACCTATTAGTCTGATTTCAACCATAATCACACTTATCCGAACTCTTATAGTTATATACAATCTGAGCAAGTGTGAGATAGATTGGATAAAAATTGTGGCCTCTAGAGTTAAATATGGCATTTTCAGCAATTCAAAGGTAGATAACTCCTGACCTATTAGTCTGATTTCAGCCATAATTAAACTCATTCGAACTCTTATTATCATATACAATCTGAGACAGTTTGAGATAGATTTGATAAAAAGTGTGGCCTCAAGAGTGTAAACACTTAAGTATGGCATTTTCAGCAATTCAAAGGTAGATAACTCTTGATCTATTGATCTGATTCCAGCCATAATAATACTCATTCAAGCTCTTATGGTTATTTACAATCTGGAGGAGTTTGAGATAGATTGGATGAATATTGTTGCCACTAGAGTGTAAACACTGTTAACTATGGCATTTTCAGCAATTCAAAGGTAGATAACTCTTGACCTTTATGTCCAATTTCAACCATAATCAAACTCTTATAGTAATATACAATCTGAGCAAGTTTGAGAAAGATTGGATAAATATTGTGGCCTCTAGAGTGTAAACACTAAAATTGTTGACGACGAACGACTAATGACAGACGACGGACGCCGGACATTCAAGGATTGCAAAAGCTCACCCTGAGCTAACAATATTTTTCCATGAAAAACTGATAAGCATAAAAGCAGGGACGTTTTTGCTCGGGTCGCAAATTCTGCGTCTACACTGTTTGCAAATGTGATGAGATCATGGCGTTGAAAGTTTCAAAATTAAATAATAATACAGAAAGCTTCTGCATGAACTATTTACAGGGCTGCCATAAGTTGACATGAAAAATCCTAAGATTTCAAAATTTGCATTTTTCAAGTGCGATTTTACGAATCGTACCTTTACCCCACAGCCTATTTCTAGTTTTGTTGGCATGTGACTACTTAAAGCAGGCTGGAATTAAAGCAGAATGCGCCTTAAGGTGCATTCTGCTTTATTTTCAGTCTGCTTTAAGCTACCATGTACTAGAAAAAATCCGAAGATTTAGGAAAAATCCGGAGAAATGGCAGCCCTGTATTTACAATTTGAAATTCAAAACAGTGTCCTTGTTTGTGTTCTTTACAAATTGTGTACCTATGATATTAAGTACAGTGCAACCTCCCTACAATGACCAACCCAACAAGGACTCCTTCCTTACAATGACACTTGCAGCAGTTCCGTAAAAGGACAATTATGTCTAACCTATTCACGGCTGCAATGTCGTCCGCTTAAAATTGTCGTCTGCTGCTTTCCTCAAAATTACATAATGGACATTTTGACAGAAAGAACCTTTATTGACTAGTGACAAACAGCTTGAATCCAGGTCTGATCTTGATTCAAGCTGTTTGCAAATGTAAGCCAATTCCCTCCCTATAGCGACTCCCTCCGAACAACGTACACAATTGATGTCCCCCATTCGGTGTTGTTGTAGAGAGGGAACGCTGTACCTTGTCCTATATTTAAACAGTGCAGAATCTGATCAGAGGTCTAATTTGATAGCCCTGTGATCAAGATCTGTACTGTTTGTTAGTTTGCAATATACAGTAAAACCTCTCTAATATGACCACTAAGTTATGTTGATTATTAGGTGTTTAAGGCAGGTGATTGCTTAAAGCAAGGTGACAGTAAAACAGAAAGCTCCTGAATAATGCTGTTGCCTATATTTGATATCACACATTAGCTTCTTTTTTAGTGGTCGTAATAGAGGGGTTTTAATGTCCACAGTTTGAAGGCGCCATTTTGCTTATGGTTTTCATCAAGGGGGATAACTGCAATTAACATATGAACACTTTATAAAAGGGGGATAATCAAGACTAACATCATGGTAATTGGTATATTTATTGCACTATACAGCTACAGTCCTGTCAATCAAACGCCTCTTGGCACATGTCTTTAGCTAGTTTCTCTAACTTTCTCTGTGGCAGACTCATGTCTTCAGAATCACAGTATTCCTTTGCTTTTGATACCCAGTAGTCTTTTGTTCGTTCAAAGTACTGCTTCACAGGTTCGGAGGCTGGTTTCTCAGGGGCGTCACTGAAGTCTATGTCCAGTTCATCGTCCGAGTCATCTGGATGACAGCAAAAAATAATTCAGGATCAAGAAATGTTTTCGTTTATGTATCATCCAAACCCTATATAGTAAAATCTCCTTATTACGAGTTTACGACCACTATTTTTTTAAATTATTAAATGTTTAACACAGGTGACTGCTTAAAGCAAGGTGGCAGTAACACAGAAAACTCCTTTAGGATCTTTCTGTTTTACTGTCACCTTGCTTTAACCCATTACCCCATAAATACGCTTTTTTCACTCACTCACTCACTATCCGGTTTATTTGTTGATCAGGCCACAATTAATCCTCTGCTGAGGGTGGGGCCTGACTGTCAAATTTAAATTTATTTCTCCATTGAAGACAGTAATTCCACTTGATACAGTGATGAATATGTTCCATAAGAAATATTTCTCTTTTTCCTAGCAGATTATAGCTTAAAGCAGGCTGAAAGTAAAGCAGAATGTGCCTTAAGGCACATTCTGCTTTACTTTCAACCTGCTTTAAGTAGTCCTCTATCTTCAAAACTAGAAACATGCAATGGGGTAATGGGTTATGCTGTCACCTGTCTTTTATACAATCAATTAGCCTTCTTTATAGTTGTTGTGATAGAGAGGTTTTACTGTATTGTAACTACTGCCCATTACAGTGCTCCCTCCGTACAAGGGCCTTCCAAACAATCAGTCCCTCCTTACAACAATGCTTACTGGTGTTCCCGAAACAAGATCATTATGTCTTACACTTTCACTGCTGCAAATAGCCTGCAATATCGTATGCTTAACCCTTTTCCCCATAGAAGCGACTTTTAGCGTATTTAATTTATTCCTCCACTGTAGAAAATAGTTCCAGTTTATACCCTCATGAACAATTTCCATTACAAATATTTTATATTACCTAGCAGATTTTAGCTTAAAGCAGGCTGAAAGTAAAGCAGAATGTGCCTTAAGGCACATTCTGCTTTACTTTCAACCTGCTTTAAGTGGTCACCTGTCTTCAAAACTAGAAACAGGTTATGAGGTAAAGGGTTTAAATTGTTGTCTGCTTTTTTTCTTGAATTCACGTATTGGATATTTTGACAGAAGTAACATTAAGACAAGTGACAAACAAGTTGAAACGAGATCGGACGCCACGTTATGAGTCTGATCTGGGTTCAAATTGTTTGAAAATGTATTCTAAGGTTAATAATTTTCCCTCTCTATATCAAAAGCTCCGAACAACACACACAATCATTGTGACCAATTAGGTGTTGTTGTAGAGAAGCAGCACTGTACACAAGGTCTCTGGAATACAGTTCTCATAAGTAGTCACAACATAGGGTTTGGTAGGGAAACACATCTTTTTGTGTTGTTCAGAGGGGGTTGTTATAGGGAGGCAAAATTAAGACTTTGGATACATTTGCAAACAGCTTGGATCCTGAATCCCTGATCAGACGCCATCTAATGTGGTGTCTGATCTGGATTCAAGCTGTTTGTCACTCTTCATTATATTTCTTCTATCAAACTGTTTGAAATAGTAGGCACTCTTAGGTTACATGTATTAATTTTCCCTCCGTACAACAACTCCCTCGGTACAACACACACAATCTTTGTCATCAATTGGTGTTGTAGAAAGGGAGCACTGTTATTTAGAAAGAGTGAATAGTACACTTGTCCTATGAACACAGTGCAGACCTTGATCAGAGGGCTCCTGCAGGAGCCCTCTGATCAGGGTTTGCACAGTTTGTCATTTTTCATTTTTTTGTCAAAGTCAACCCTAAATATGTAGAAATGGACTAGACTTAATTGAATACTGGAAGTTTTTTCCATTTATAACTCCATTGGCGAATGAGTTAAGTACCAAGCATTTTTTGGAAAGTACTTTAGCAGGGCTCCAGATAAGTGGGTATTTCAAAAATTAAAATATTTATTTCTCAATTAAACCCTATGGTGTCACTACTCATTAGAATCGTCTCTTCAAGTTGATTCTAATCAGTAGTAACACCATAGGATTTGGTGGTAAAATGAGTGAGAAAGTGTTGGATTTGTTAAATTTACCCCCTCTTATCTGGAGCCCTGATTATATCTTCCCCACTGTAGCACATTAGTCAAACTATCAACAGCACTTACCACTATCTTCATCCTCCTGGCCCCCTTTAGCCCCTTCTGGCCCCTCCTCCATGTCCTCCTCGTCTGATGATGAATCTGACCCTTCCCATACCTAAACGATAGCCAAACTAATAAACAAATTACACTCAAACTTGTAAAAAAAAAGAAAAAAAAGAGAGTAATATACCAAGTTAAAGTCTACTTTCAGTCCGAATGACCGCTCAGCCGACTGTACATATACTGTACTAACCCTTTCCCCAATAACTGCACCTTTGAGCGTATTAAATTTATTCCTCCGCTAAAGAAAATAATTCTAATTAAATAGTCATGAAGATGTACTGAAAAAATATCCTAGCAGATGGTAGTTGAATGCAGGCTGAAAGTAAAGTAGACTGCGCCGTAAGGCGCATTCTGCCTTACCCTTCCGCCTGCTTTAAGTGATCACCTGTCTTCGAAATTAGGAACAAGCTAGTAAGAGACCTTTCATTCAGGAAGTATGGAGGTCATCAAAGACAGATGACTACTAAATGCATGATTAATTAACCCTTTACCTGATAGCCTATTTCTAGTATTGAAGATAGGTGACCTCTTAAAACAGGTTGAAAGTAAAGCAGAATGCACCTTAAGGCGCATTCTGCTTTACTTTCAGCCTGTTTTAAGCTTCCGTGTGCTAGATTATAGAAAATATTACCAATACTATTATATTCATGACTGATTAAATTGGAACTATTTTTTTCAGAGGAGAAATAAATCATATCCGCTAAAAGGCGCTTCTTTGGGGGAAAGGGTTAAAATAATGCAAAAAGCTCCTGCACCCACATTTAAACTTTGAGATACAGTGCTCCCTCTCTTTAACGACATCCAATGGGAGACAAAGATTTTGTCTGTTGTTCGGAAGGAGTAGTTAAAGGGAGGTAAATTGGCTTACATTTGCAAACAGCTTAAATCCAGATCAGACCCCGTGTAATGTGGCGTCGGCTCTGGAATCAAGCTGTTTGTCACTTGTCATAATAATTCTGTCAAAATGTTAACTAATATGTGACTTTGAGAAAAAACAGCAGACAACAGTTTTAAGCAGGCGATATTGCAGCAGTACTAGCCTTAGACATAATTGTCTTGTTTTGGGAACAGTGTCAAGGGTATTTGTTCGGAGGGAGTCGTTGTAGGGAGGGAGCACTGTACAGGAAAATTTGAGTTCCAGTTATCAAAGCTGGCTCTGAGGTTATACAGCTTTTGACTTGAGTCTAAGCTCGTTCCCAAGCATTTGATTGGTCTGATTTGAGCCTAGGCTCAAATCTGACAAATCAAATGCTTGGGAACACACTCAGACTCAACTTAAACGCTTTACAACCTCGGAGCCTGTACTGTATTTCTTTCTAAACACTGATGTCCACAGCAAACAGTTTGGAGCCAGATCTGAGGCTAAGAAACTGTGTCTGATAAGGCTCAAAACTGTTTTTCTCATCATCAAATTTTTTACCATGCTGTAAGTTTCTACATTTTATTGATCGTTACTGCATTGAATTGTGTTTAGTTTCATTTAAACATATACAGTGCTCCCTCTCTACAACAATGCCCAATGGGGGACAAAGAGTGTGTGTGTTGTTTGGCGGGAGTTGTTGCAGGGAGGGATATTGGCTTAAATTTGCAAACAGCTTGAATCCAGATCAGATGCTGCATATAATGTGGCGTCTGATCTGGATCAAAGCTGTTTGTCACTTGTCGTTTTGTTGTTTTCTATCAAAATGTCCAATATGTGACTTGAAGAAAATCAGCAGACAACAATTTTAAGCAGACAATATTGCAACAATGATAAGATTGGGACATAATTGTCTTGTTAAGGGAACAGCAACAAGCGTTGTTGTAAGGAGGGAACCGTTGTTCAGACGGCCAATGTAGAGAATGAGCACTCATGTGATGATCTCTGAAATGTATCTCATTTTTCTTTGTTACACTCAATCTCATTTTCATACCTACCTGGTCTTTCAAATCATTCTGTATGATAGTTTTCCATTCATCAAATTTCTGTACATCAATGGAGTAAAAGTCTGAGAATGTGTATTGTCTATCACCGGCCTCATATATCCCACCGTACACAAACAACTCTCCACTCTTCACTGCCATCAGGGCATTCATACGAGGTGGAGGAATAAACACATCCACCATACTCGAGGCACTAGCACCGTTTGTAGTCACAGTGTCAGACCCAGAGCTCTGTGCTGCTACAGTCACTTTAAACACACTTTCCTCATTAGTGTCCATCGTTTCTACCTCTGGTTTACCACTCTCCACTGCCCGAGATTCAGGGTTATCTAGAGTCAAGCTTTTTATATCTTCCTCCCCTATCTGCATCTCTTCTTCGTCTTCTTCTTCTTCCTCCTCCTCCTCATCATCGTTGTTTGTCTCTCCCTCTGCTAATTCCTTCTTCTTTCTCCTTTTTTTCTTCTCAGTTGGTTTCTTTCCTCTGAAAACAAAATAATCATCTTAACCCATTACCCTGTTTATAGTTTTGAAACAAGAGGGCCATGGCCCTAAATTCGCTCACCTGAGGACATTGAAGTTTGTACCTAAGTTGACTGGGCAAGACAACATTTTAATATAACTATAAATGGAGTTATCTTCCGGACAAGAATACATGACAAAAGTGAATTTTGTTGCCAAGCTTATGACCCTTATCCATGACACATCCTCTTATCAAGCTATTTCCATTTCCAATAAATGATAATTATTTTACTAGCGTCAGCAGAACTGGAATTATTTTCCTGACAATAAAATATGACAAAGGGGAAAAACAAAATATTGCTGCCCTTGTGCATGGCATTTTCTCTCATCAGTTTCTTTCCATACATAAAATTTCATTACAATAGCATCAGTAGAACTGAAGTTGTCTTCTTGACAAGAAAATATCACAAAGGGAAATAACTCAGAGTTATGGCCTTTGCAAATGGCACTTCCTCTAATTAGGCTCTTTCAAAATAGGCAATTTCATTTTACCCATTACCCCATAGCCTGTTTCTAGTTTTGAAAATAGGTGGCCACCTAATGCAGGTTGAAAGTAAAGCAGAATGCGTCTTAAAGCCCTATTCCAAGTCCTTCATAGCAGCCCCCCCCCCAATCACAGCTTGATACTTGGTGATTAGATCGCCCTTATCAGGGTATGTTTATTACAAACAAATTATCACAGCAGGGTACTAATTGATAGATGTAGACCAATATAGGTGCAAGTGATAGCTGTGCATTTAACCCTTAAGCTGTGCATCGTGAGTTGACTGTTATTTTTTCAAACAGTTTGGATCCAGATCTGATGCTGCATAATGTTGCATCTGATCTGTATCCAAACTGTATACCAGTTATCGCTGAGACTTTTTTAATTGAAATATGTACAAATCAAATTTAAATATTGTTTGCAGACGACAATTTAAAAGCAGAAGATATTACCGCAGGGTCAGGGTTAAGCACACAGTGATATTGTCTGTAGATTAAAAATTGATGAAATTTATTTTATTTTATTATTCTGTAATTTTGGGTCTTATACTACATAGCAAAACAGTGGGATAGTAATCTAGCTTTAATAAATAACATCAAGCATACTACCAAGCAAGTCATGACATTACATTTACAATCATCAACTTTCAAACTACATTTAAAAACTGCAAACTGCATAGATCCAGATCAAATTCTCAGTTACAAAGCACATGAGCTGGGGCCATACTAATGACTTTAGGACAAATAGATATACCCTGATTACTGAAAACTAAGTTATTAGCAAAATATTTGATATGTTTGATCAGCATGGATCTTTTTAATAACAATTCCAGTTTCTCGTAAAGTCTAGTCCATTTTAACTATATGATAGGGTTGCTATAAAAGCTAATAGTCTAGTCCATTTTGACTATATGCTAGGGTCGCTATAAAAGCAAATAGTCTAGTCAATATTGACTATTAAATCTGAAAAGTGTCCAACGGTATAATCTTCCCCTGTATCATAGCAAATGGTAGCTTAAATCAGGTTGAAAGTAAAGAAAAACGCTTTACTTTCTTGGCATTTTCTTGTGATTTAACCCATTTCTCCATAAAAACACATTTGCTCTACTTTCAACCTGCTTTAAGTGGTCACTTGTATTCAAACAAAGAATTAATCCTCTGCAAACATGGTCTAAATATTTATATAACTCTGAATAAGTACTTTACGAAATATAGTATTTATCCTAGCAGACGGTCGCTTTGCTTTACTTTCGCATCTTACATTTTCATGACTGTTTAAAGTGGAATTATTTTCTTAAGTAGAGGAATAAATCAAAAGCCTAAAAATGCACATTTATGGGGTAATGGGTTAACAAACGTCAGTATTTATGGAGGAAGGGTTGAATCCTGGACAAGAAAAAATGACAAGACATACAGATAACTCTGACAAAACCAATATTAAACATAAGTATAAATATGGCCTAAGACATAATTACATAACTGTCAGTGGATCACTTCCAGATCCTGTTTCTCTAAGTATGAAGCAGACTGAACCATTTCTAAACTTTAGCAGACTAATTATTCAGCTGACACGACCAGTGATCACTGAGGTCAAATATTATGCAACAGTTGTTGAGTATGGTAGAGCCTGCTAGGGCTTACCCTTTCCAGACTGAAATGATGTCTGCTTAAAACCTACTGTATGTGAAAACTGTACAAAACAAGACTGCGCGTTCAATAAACGCTTATGCCCCCGGTGGCATCCTTGACAATATATTCAGATTTTTTTCTAAGTCAAAATTAGGTCAAGGTCAAATTGAGCTTGGGTATTATTGGTGAGTTGGTAATGGTCCAAGGCAATAACTGTATAAGTATCAAAGCATTGTAATAAACAGTGTTGATGCTAGACGAAACGGTAAAATCTAGTTAACAGAGAAAGAGCCCATTTAAAATATTCTAAGTTAAAATTAGGTCAAGGTCAAGGTCAAAATCAAAGTTTGGTGATATTGGTGGATAGGGAATGGTCAAAGGCAACAACTGCATAAGTATCAAAGCATTGTAGTCAGATGTGTTGATGCAAGACGAAACGGTAAAATCTAGTTAACCAAGAAATAGCCTATTTATATATATGCTAAGTCCAAATTAGGTCAAGGTCAAGGTCAAAATCAAAGTTTGGTGATATTGGTGGATAGGGAATGGTCCAAGGCAACAACTGTATAAGTATCCAAGCATTTGGGTAAGCGGTGTTGATGCTAGATGAAACGGTAAATTCTACTTAACCTTGTTACGGACACACGGACGGACGGACGTACGTTCTCACAGTTGGACATTTGTTGGGTATATTTTTTGTTATAAAGTATCCAACAGTACACTAAAATACCCAACAATAACAATAGGGCAATCACAGAATGAATGGAATCTATTGTTCTCCCTACCCAACAAAGGACCTTTCGTGCGCTCGGACTGACGGACGGACTGACGGACAGGACGATTACTATATGCCTCCGCATCTGTCGATGCCGGGGGAATAAAAACAATTTAGAAAATGTTAAGTTGGTAAATGAGTGGCAAATAGTTTGGATCCAGATTAGATGCAGCATTATGAATATGTTGCATCTGATCTGGATCCAAAATGTTTGCAAATATTGGCTATTTGCCCTAATTTTATTAAGGGAAACTCAGGTAAATACAGTTCTGCTTAAATCAAAATACTGTGAAAACTGCCTAGAGCAGAACTTCAACTGCGCAGGGTGGTGTCAAGTGTGACCCTAGGGATTTCATTTTAACAAACTATAGAGGGATCCACCAGGAGATACTACTGTAAAAATATCAAAGCTTAGGGCCTAGTAGTTTTTAGCAAGAAGATTTTTTAAAGTTTTTTGCTTTTTTACTTTTTCAAGCTGAGTTTTTGCTTTTTCTCTTTCATTTGAACAACTTCTGTAGAGAAGCATCCAAGGAACATCATGAGCAGTTTGAATCCTCCCTACAATCCACGGGTTCAGAGGAGAAGTCGTTTGAAGTAAATGTGAACGGACAGACGTACTACGGACGGTGAGCGGTCACAATAGCTCACCTTGAGCCTTTGGCTCAGGTGAGCTAAAAAGGTGATCACTTAAAGAAGGTTGAAAGTAAAGCAGAATGTGCCTTAAGGCCCATTCTGATTTACTTTCAGTCTGCTTTAAGCTATTATCTGATAGAGTATAGAAAATATTTCTTTTGCTACATTTTCCTGACTGTATAAATTGAAACCATTTCTTTCAGCGGAGGAATAAATTAAAGTCATGAAAAGGCGTATTTATGGGGTAATGGGTTAACCCTTATTTGGCTGAGATCGACTTGGCAAACATTTGCAAACAGCTTGGGTCCAGATCAGACACAGAGTAATGCAGCGTCTGATCTGGACCCAAGCTAATTGCCACTCATATTAACTCTTTCACTGCCTACAACGCCAAAACATGGTGCGGATCAGGATCCATACTGTTTGACACTCTAGCCGATATGTTTTAAGTCATACTACATTGAATCTTACTTTGAAGCAATCTTGCAAACAACACTAGAAACTCCAAAAAAAGCTCTTATTATTTGGAAGTTAAGTTCTGGACAATCCTAAATTGGATAAAAATAAAACAATAAAGGGCAATAACTCAAAAATTACTGATGACAGAGTTATAGTTCCTGTGCACTGCACTCCTGGTAAATGAGATCTATCTGTATATGAAGTTTGACGGACGGACATGGTGACTCCAGTATACCCCCCCCCCATACTTCGTTTGAGGGAGTATAAAAATTGAAGCAGATGACAATGAAAGCATGAAGGGGTAAAAAGAATCTCATTATTTATTTGGTAGTTAATCAATTAATATTTTCTTAAGTAAAAAAAAATATCTTTTTTTTATCTTTTCGATGACAAAATATTTTCAGCAGAAGACAATTCAGAATGATATGAGTTAATCCTTCCCTCGATAATACTCCATTTTCTCAGGAGCTTTACTTTAATTACAACTTGCTTTCATTCCTTTCATTCCAAATAATATGTATTCAAAATGCCAAAATTGAAAACTTTTTCCCATATACTTTCAAAGATCAGATGAAAATTGTCTAACATTCTAAACATTAACTCATTCATACCTGAAACTTCAAATGGCAAATTCCAGTTTCCAATAAGTTCTAGCCTATATGTGATCATAAACCCATTACTCCATAAATACGCCTTTTTACGCGTTTAATTTATTCCTCCACTGAAGAAAATGGTTCAAGTTTATACAGTCATGAAAATGTTTCATAAGAAATAGTGTCTGTAGTTTAGCAGATGATGGCTTAAAGCAGGCTGAAAGTAAAGCAGAATGCGCCTGTTTTGAGTGGTTACCTGATTTCAAAATAAGAAACAGACTATGGGGTTATGGGTTAAGGATTGTTTCTCACACAAGTTATTGCAAAATCATAAACAGTGCAGACCCTGATCAGAGGGCTCCTATAGGAGCCCTCAGATCTGGGTCTACACAGTTTGCATAGAACAAGTGTATTTTTCATACATACACTGTTCACAGCATAGAAAGTCTTTGACAGTTGCCTTACCTCAGATCTATTTCATACCATTTGCCCTTGTCTAGTTCCACTGTGAAAAGTTCATTATAGAACTGACTCTTCACAATTTTTTGCAAAAGGACAAACAGTGCAGACCCTGATCAGAGGGCTCCTATAGGAGCCCTCTGGTCTGGGTCTACACAGTTTGCATAGGACAAGTGTATTTTACAGGCATACACTGTTCACAGCATAGAAAGTCTTTGACAGTTGCCTTACCTCAGATCTATTTCATACCACTTGCCCTTGTCTAGTTCCACTGTGAAAAGTTCATTATAGAACTGACTCTTCATCTTCTCATCATTCTCTTCCTGAAAACACAAACAAACATAGGTAAGTAATGTTTAACATGTCACTCCATAGCCTGTTTCTAGATTTGAAGACAGGTAACTACTTAAAACAGGTCGAAGTAAAGCAGAATGTGCCTTAAGGCCCATTCTACTTTACTTTCAGCCTACTTTGAGCTTCCATCTGCTAGAATATAGAAAATACTTATCATGATAGATATTCATGATATATAAATTTGGACTATTTTCATCAGTGAAGGATTAAATTAAAGGTGTTAAAATGTAAGGTAATGGAGTAAATATATGATTTTTTTCACTTATCCATTTGAATCTTTAGTGGCTATTGTCTGTACAAAATATGTTCCACATGAAGGAGAAATTTGAATATTATCATACCAAACTAATTCATAATACATACCACATCATATACGCCTCCAAAGCAGACAGCTTTATTACCACCAACTACAGCCATGGAGAGCCCAGATCTTGGGGAGGGCCGAGCCCCGCTCTGTTTCACAACATTCCACTTCCATTTGGTGGGCTGAGTATCATCTTTAGATTTACCTAATAAATATGAACATTTGTTAATTACCCAATAAATACCCCATTTTACGCCTTGAATTTATACCTCCATTGAAGAATATAGTTTCACTTTATACCGTCATGAATTAGTATTTTAAGAAATATTTTCTATATCCTAGAAGATGAAAGATTACTTTCAACCTGCTTTAACGGTCTCCTGTCTTTAAATTTAGAAACATGCTATGGGGTAATGGGTTAAGATAAGCTTGTGTTAACCCTTTCCGGGTAGCTATGTTCAGCATTTAATCCTTTCCCCTCAAAATATGCCTTTTTTATGTTCGTAATTTATTTCTCCACTCAAGAAAATAGTTCCAATTTATTCAGTCATGAATATAACCATAAAATATATTTTCTACATTCTAAAAGATGGTAGCTTAAAGCAGGCTAAAAGTAACGCAGAATGTGCCTTAAGGCACATTCATTCTGCTTTACTTTCAATCTGCTTTAAGTAGGTACCTGTCTTCAAAACTTTAGGAACAGGCTATGGGGACGTAATGGGTTAACCCTTTTAGCCCTAGTCCCGCATATAGGCGTCCTTTGCAAAGAGTGTACATTTGAATAGTACACTTTTACTATGCAAACAGTGAAGACCCAGATCAGAGGGCTCCTAGGAGCCCTCTGATCAGGGTCTTCACTGTTTGTCATAATGCCAAACATTGACGAAAACAACCCTTAAAAGCCAGAAATGGACCAGACTTAAATGGAAAGTGGAATTGTCCATTTAAAGTTTCAGGGAGGAAAGAGTTAAGACAGATGGTTGATTAAAGCAGACTGGAATTAAAGCAGAAAGCTCCTTCATGAGACAGACTTTACATTCAAACTGCTTTAAGCTATCATCTGTTAGGATATATTGGTGGATATTCTAAACTGTTCAATGAATAAAGTGGAACTATTTTCTACAGTGGATAAATTGAAGGCATGAAACATTTCCAAACATATGTTTTACTTTCTTCACTACTTGCTTATCACCAGTTAGTATCCAAACTGTACTCAAGCAAAAACTTTGCAAGAATTCCTATTATGATTCACCTATGTAAAGTAAAAAAAACAAAAAAACTTTAGACCGTTCAGGATTGTTTACTTTACAATTTATTGAATAATGACAAACAGTGCAGACCCTCATTTAGGAGCCCTGTGATCTGGGTCTACACTGTTTGCATCTAGGACAAATGTACTCTTCACAGATACACTGTATCGGAAATAACAAGTATTCTCATTGCTAGGGCTCAATGTGTTAAACCTTCACTCCATAGCCTGTTTCTAGTTTTGAAGACAGGTCATCACTTAGGCTACCATCTGTTAGGATATAGAAATATTTCTAAATCAACACATTTATGACTGCATAAAGTAGACCTATTCTTTTTCAGCGGAGAAATTATTTAAATGCATAACAAGAGTTGTCAGAGAGACAACAAAGCTGGTCAACGGCACATTTAGAAAATTTGAAGCAGAGTCTGAGGTCAAGGTCACACATATGTATATGTGCATGGAAAGGTCTTGTCCATATAAACATGCATACCACATATGAAAGCAATACCTCGACGGGCACAGTACATGTAGCTGCAAGCCTTTTTTGAAACCTAACGGCAGGATTGCGTTCAAGGTCACAGGGGTCAAACTTTTTGCGTGCATGGAGAAGTCTTGTCCATATACACATGCATACTAAATGTAGAAGCAATACCTCAATGGACATAGAAGTTATGAGCATTGTTTTAAAACTGTTTACGTCGCCGCCGTTGACAACAACAAGGACTACACGGTGGGTATAGCATTAGCTCGTCTTGTACTATATACAGGCGAGCTAAAAAGGTGTATCTATAGAGTAAATGGTCAAAGGTTGGGGTTACTTGGTCAGGGCTGCCATAAGTTGACATGAAAAATCCTAAGATTTCAAAACTTGCATTTTTCAAGTGCTATTTTACGAATCGTACCTTTACCCAATCGCCTGTTTCTAGTTTTGTTGACATGTGGCTACTTAAAGCAGACTGGAAGTAAAGCAGAATGCACCTTAAGGTGCATTCTGCTTTACTTCCAGCCTGCTTTAAGCTACCATGTACTAGGAAAAAATCCGAAGATTTAGGAAAAATCCGGAGAAATGGTAGCCCTGCTTGGTCCAATATTTCTACCTCTTCCACTTGCAGCTGGTGGACCTACCTTCAGGTATCAACACAAACATGTCAGTGTGTACTTTGCCAACATCCACATCCTTTTTCACTCTCTCCTTGCTGTAGCCACCTGTTATAACCACCCTACCTAGCTCCTGTAGCGTAACCATGGTACAACCTGACCTAGGGACGGGTCCGTTACCACTGGCAACAATCTGTGACCAGGTGTAGGTATCAAGGTTAAAGGCGTAACAGTCATTGTAGTAGCGATAATCTCTGTAAACGAAAAAAGTACAGTATATGGCAGCTTTAACCCATTACCCCATAAATATGCCTTTTTACGCCTCTAGTTTATTCATCCACTGAAGAAAATAGTTCCAAATTATACAGTTATGAATATTTATTATAAGAAATATTTTCTTTTTTCTAGAAAATGGTAGTTTAAAGCAGGCTGAAAGTAAAGCAGAATGCGCTTTAAGGCGCATTCTGCTTTTCTTTTGACCTGCTGTGTGGTCTACTATCTTCAATATTAGAAATAGGCTATGGGGTAATGGGTTAAGCAGGCTGAAAGTAAAGCAAAATGAATTACATTCAATCTGCTTTAATAGTCACCTTTCTTTAAAACTAGAAACAAGTTATGGGGTAAAGTGTAAGTAGAAAAATATATAGAGAGTAAAAGATGCAACAATATAATATGCTATTTATTAACATTAAATATTCAGGACCTTTTTTCTCTCCAAGATAATGATTTTTAACCCATTTCCCCATAATTATGCCTTTTTATGCCTTCAATTTATTCCGTCACTGTAGAAATTTTATAAAGTGATGAATATCTATCCATAGAACTTTTTTCCTTAAGGCACATTCTGCTTTACTTTCAACCTGCTTTTAAGTGGATACCTGTCTTCAAAGCTAGAAACAGGTATTTCGGGTAATGGGTTTACATGCTTCCCTACTTTTTTTGACTCTCAAGAGGGTTTTTCTTGATTTTTAAGAGGGAGATTTGGGGTCTCAAGAGGGAGATTTTTATGCCCTGGCATATTTCAGTTATTGTGTTATACTACATGGTACTGCATGTATCTAGTGCTGTAATTGGATGAAATATCAAAGTGGTTTTTTTATTCATTGACTTCTGAAACTTTAAATTTACTAAATTCCTGTTTCCAATCAAGTCCATTTTTGACTATTAATGGTAGTTTTTTATGACATATATAATTACTCAATTTATTACATGTACATGTAGTACTGTTTTGACCTCTCCATGGATCTTGTCAGGCAGATATGAGTACATGTATTTACTATTTAGTCACTATTAAGTTATTAACATCCTATATACTGCCAGTTTTTTTGTCTTTTTCTATTTTCAATTCCTTTTCCATTTTGTGAAGTTCCTGGTGAAGTCAAGTGATATCAAATTATTTTCTCATTATGTGAAGTCAAATATTCTCCTATCACTCCCTTCAATTATTTCTTTGTTTTTTGGTGTGAAAGTTTAAAAACAAAAGTCCAACACGAAACACAGTTCATGTGAATGTCCTACATAATTGTAATACAACTTTCATTTTGTTCAGAGTGACTTATATAAAAACAAATCCTATAACACTTGTGAGTATCTGTGCCTGTGGTCGAATTTTATACCTGTAATACATTTTTTGCATTTATGTAAAATATGCTTTTCGAACAAACGGGGAGAAAAGTTGGGAAACAACTTTGACTCTAATCTATGTACGAACCTCGCCGGTAAAGCTGTCTTTTCTCAACACGTGGAGTGAACAAATATATGTCAATGTCAATAATTGCCCTATCTATCAGTGAAATAAGTGTCATGCTTATTTATAATGCAGAATGACAATTGTCAGTTACATAAATTACGCCAAAACAAACTATACGCGCATGAAATTATACCGACGAAAGTCTACTTTCATTTTCAACGGAAGAGCGTCCTTGGTTTCAGATCAATAATCCGTATCTTGACTATCCTCAGATGTTATCGTTGAGTTAGGGACAGGTATACCAGTCTATATTGTGATACCCTGTCAAATAGGGAAAGCAGAAAGTAATTGATCAAGCGAAACTGCTCTTCACAAAGGCCATGGCACCACTCTAAAAACCGGTATTCCCCAATTATAAAAGCAATCCCCCTTATCATTAATCTCAAATAACCAACCCCTTTCTAATGTGTCAGAAATAGACCGCCCGCGGCTGGAATACACACGCACTGACCTATGACACGAGTGAATGGTTCCGCTGTATAGTAGGACCTGTAAACAGCGACGTTTACAGAATGATGTCCGTTTCTAATTTCAACGAATGGAATGATATTTTGACAGAAATTCAGGCAGTCAAATATCAAATTTTCAAAAGATCTACACCTTATTCCGGATTTTTTTCAAATCGGATTTTTAGTCAAATAATTGGGGTGGTCGGGTTTTGTCTTCAGAATCGGGAGACTCCCGACGAGATCCGGGGAGTTGGGAAGCATGGGTTAAGGGATAAACTTTGGTAGATCTGTATATGTCCATAAATTGATTTATCATTAGCATCATTTCCTAGAAACACTTACCTAATGTTGTCATGGAAACCACCAAACACAATCAGCTGTTTCTTACACTGGACCATTCTATGTCCACTTCTGGCTGATGGTCCACCTGGGGCACTGCCATAAAAAGGGCATTACATAAGATAATATAAAAAGATATGCTTGTGAAACAATATGCTTCCAAAGGCAAAACAGTTGTAAGAATTCAGTGTATTTGACTGTTAAAATTACCTTGACTTTTACCTGATATGACCCAAGTAAAACTGCACACTACACATGTCAGTTATTGTCCGATTTTTCTGACCTGTCAGAGCTATTTTTAGAACAGAATAGTTCATAATGGTAAATAGATAACAGGGTAACATCGGATCTATATAGTCGTACACTTTCCAACTTGAGATACGCATGATCCTTGTGCAGCACGAGACAGCGGTGCTAATTTTACTGATATGCTATTCATTCTCAATAAACGTGTTTATGCTAAAAACTAGTATGTACATTGCAAACAGGTTGGAGCCAGATCAGACGCCGGGTAACCCGGTCTCTGATCAGGCTCCAACCTGTTTGCCACCAGATTAAAAAGATAAAATTAATTTTCTACAGTTTAGTGCATTGTGTTTGCGTTTATTCGGGAAATAATAATGTCTTCTCTACTGTACATTACACACAATAAATACAGCTTTTCGTATACCTGGCTGACCGTACGGAAATCAACGAGTACGGTGATCATCCCTTTTAAAATTTTAGAATGTTCCAATCTAAAATATTTTTTATGAGGCATATTCATGACTGTATAAAGTTGAACTATTTTCTTCAGTGTAGGAATAGATTTAAATGCGTTAAAATTGTATCTAAGGAATAATGGGTTAAAGCATTCTTAAAGTTAACCTCACACTTGCTTACCTGACTTTCTCCCAGCGTTTCTCCTTGAAATGGTATACCCACAGATCTTTGTAATGATAGAACTGGGACTGTGTGGGGCTGGCAAACTCTCCACCAAATATCCACAACTGACCCCCAGCTTGTTTTACAGCTACAGCCTAGCAATTTACATATCACCAAGTGTCAGTCAATCTCATGTTATCCTACCAAAAGTAGCTCACAACTTCTCACAAACAAAACAAGAGGGCCATGGCCCTTAAGTTGCTCACCTGAGGACATTGTACCTTAGCTGAATGGGCAAGACAACATTTTAATATAGCTGTATATGGAGTTATACTCCGGACAAGAAAACATGGCAAAGGGGAATAACTCAAAAATATTGGTGGCAGGATTATCTCCCTTATCCATGACAAAACCCTCTTATCAAGCTATTTCCATATATGATATTTTTTGCACAGTATGCTTTACTTTCAACATGCTATTAGCTATAACCTACTAAGATATAGATACTATTTCTTATCTTACATTTTTATTACTGCATAAAGTGGAACTATTTTCTGGAGGAATAAATATTAAGGGCGTAAAAAGGTGTATTTATGGGGTAATGGGTTAAGCATTCACCTGTCTATAAATATTTCCATGTTTCTTTGCTTAACCCTTTGAACCCTAGTCCCGCATATAGGCGTCATTTTCAAACAGTGAACATGTGAATAGTACACTTGTTCTATGCAAACAGTGAAGACCCAGATCAGAGGGCTCCGAAAGGAGCCCTCTGATCAGGGTCTTCACTGTTTGTCATAATGCCAAACATTGATAAAAACAACCCTTAAAAGTCAGAAATGGACTAGACTAGAATGGAAACTGGAATTTTCCATTTAAAGTTTCAGGGAGGAAAGAGTTAATGGTTGTTTAAAATCAGGTTTTACTATAATGGCAAAACCTCAGACAGAGGCAGAGATACCATCAGTCTTAGCAAAATGTAGTTTAATTAACCCATTCCCCCATAGCCTGTTTCTAGTTTTAAAGAAAGATGATCTCTTAAAGCAGGTTGAAAGTAAAGCAGAATGTGCATTAAGGTGCATTCTGCTTTACTTTCAGCCTGCTTTAAGCTATTATCTGCTCGCATATAGAAAATATTTCTTATGATACAAAGTGAATTATTTCTTCACTGGAGGAATAAATCAAAGGAGTAAAAAGGTGTGTTTATTGGGTAATGGGTTAAACAAACCTTACTTAGATCTTTACCTTGTAATTTGAAAAGGCTTTCGCTTTTCACACAGTAATTATGTCAAACCTTTCTGAATTTCTATGGTTGCAATAACTACATTTGTTAAACATGCGGGGTACGGTCAGTTGGTCACAGATCCAGTTGAATCATACATATGAACAATTAGCTCTTTCAACACTAGGACTGCAACGGTTCACCGAATTTCGGTTATTTTCGGTTCGTTTGTCTCGGTTCGAGTTTCGGGTCGGCACCGCGAATTTTCGGTTCGGTGCGCCGATGTATGGTAAATTATACTAGACCGCTAATTTACCAATCAGCGTGCAGTCTGCCGCGAGTGCGTGTATATTTTTGATGGTCAGACGTTCCAAAATAAAAGGTTAAATCACAGTTCATACCTTTTCATCGTGCAGTAATTTAAATAGCTCTCTTCTCGTCCGTCTCATTCTTTTCATATCGGCTATTTATAATTCCGGGAAACCCAGCACTTAACGCATGCGCACGATTGATAGCCCGGCTTCAAAGGTACCAAAGTCGATTCAGCATCAGAAAAAGGGTAACCAGTCGATTACTTAGAGACCGCAAATTGCGAATGGCGATGTAAATAATTAAACACAAATATCAATGGCTTTTTCAGTAAAATAATAATATAATTGGAGCTGAGTAGTTCTTCTAGCGCTTATAAATAGAAGGCTGATGAGGCATTTAAGGGCGGTAGACCAGCCAGAATGACAAACAAAATAGGCTGAAAGCTTAGTTACGAAACTTCAATGAAAAACAGGTCGGGACGAACCACGCCTTAAATTCGCTACAATCTGTCCTTAAATGGTAGAAAGAAATGCACATCTTTCTCGTACATATGATAAAATTATAGATGACAGTGATAGCGTTTTCGAAAAAGTGTGTAGATCTATTGTCTGCGTAGACATGTGCCAGTAAATGAGAATTATTTTCATGTTGATTTTATCAAGTTCTTAACCTAATACCCGAAAACCGAAGGGGTCTACTCGAACCCGAACCGAACCGTGAAGTACCTGAACCGTTGCAGCCCTATTCAACACCATGTCCCAGTTTAAAATATACTCATTGGGTATCCTGCAGGAGGCTGAGCCCTCTGATCAGGGTCTGCACTGTTTATCATTTTGCATTATATTGTTAAAATCAATCCTAAATAGTCCTAAAAGTTTCAGGGGTGAATGAGTTAAGAAAGTTCTTGTTATTGAAGTTTGACTGTAGCTTATCTTGATGGGGAATGCTTACTTGATGTGAACTGCGGGGTGGTGGGCTATTAGGAGCAGTGACTTTTATCCAATCATTCTTCTTGATGTTGTAAAACAGCAGATCGTTGTACATGAACATCTGAAATACAGCAGAATCATAGGAGGTTTAGTAACATAACTTCATTCACCGATGAAACTACCAGTAACAAAATATTAAGTCACTGCAATCTATAGCATTTACAGTGGAGAAAACGTTATTCTTTCCCAATAAACGCGTTTACGCTAAAACTATTATTTTCACTGCAAACAGTTTGGAGCCAGATCAGACGCCGGGTATCCCGGCGTCTGATCAGGCTCCAAACTGTTTGCCACCAAGATAAAGATGAATTATTAGAATTGTCAAAAAGTTGTACTTTTCTACGTTTTAGTGTTTTGCGTTCGAGTACGTTTGCGTTTAAACGGGAAAGAATAACAGATTCTCCACTGTATCACATAACTTGCGGTCTGGGAGGAATAAAGCCATGATATAAATATCGTATTCACTAGTGAAATATCGTTTTTGGGGCTCCGGCCTAACCTTTTCGTCCAGAAGGGCTGCATGTAGCGAAACACAAAATGACGTCATTTACCATGACATTAGGTCCGTAAACAATGTCAGGGTTTGGCAAATATATATAAATATATATAGCAGAAAGACTACAAACTACGGCTTCGATTGATTTAATAGGTATTTAAATTTGTTATGTGATAAATAGAATCTCACCTTATCATTTTTAATAAACTCATTGACTAAAATTATTATGACGCTCGTCAAAGCTCACGTCATATTATTTAAGTCCACTCGTTTATTAAAAGTGATAAATAATGAACATTCATGTAAGATCCTCTATTTATAATTACAAAATTATTTAACCAATTACCCTATAGCCTTTTTCTAGTTTTGATTACAGGTGATCACTTAAAGCAGGTTGAAAATAAAGCAGAATGCACCTGAATGCGCATTCAGCTTTACTTTCAGCCTGCTTTAAGCTACCATCTGCTAGAATAAAGAAAATATTTTTCATGGTACATATTGATGACAGTATAAGTTTGATCTATTTTCTTCAGTGGAGGAATTAATTAAAGGCACAAAAAGGCATATTTATTGGGTTATGGATTAAATCTGTCCTGTGCATGCTTTGATATCAAATGTTCCAGTTCTAGCAGTCTTCTTACAAAGCACATATAGGCATTGGTCAGACAACTTTCAGCCTGCTTTAAGGTGGTTCGCGGGTCAGCTTATTCTGTGTCAGAATTCTTTGAAACCTTGATTAAATTGAAATATACCATATGGAGAGTGAAAAATCGTTAAAATAAAAAAAAGTTACAGTGCCGTTTTTTTCTGACAGGACCTTTTGTCGAGAAAAGCTCCTTTTTTAATAAACAGGAATATTTTCTTTATAAAATGATATAACTCAATAATTTCTGTACATTCAAGTAAACTGTACAGAGACTATAAGATATTGTGCAAACAAAAAATATTTCATGACATATTTTCTGGAAATATCAATATTTTAAAAAAGTCAAATTCGGAAAAAGTCACTAAATCTCAAATTACAAAAAATCTAGTCGTGTAACATACACTAATTTTACTCTTATTAGATAGATATTACTTAGTTCTACTAGTCGCAAAAGTTTTATGAAAATCTACAGTGGAATTTACATTTTATACATGATTTCCAGAAATTCTGACAAAATGTTAATACAAAACGAGTAAGTTCCCTTGAGTTCAACTTTAAAATGCCGTCAGCTCTAAATAATACCATAAGTCAAACCTGTTATAAGGGACCATTAAATACGGTAGCCTGTAGATCTTTGAAGACAGGTGACTGCTTCATACAGAACAAAAGTAATGCATAAAAGCTCCTTTAGGATCTATCTTTTAGCATTACTTTTGTCCTGTGTTAAGCTGCCATCTGTCATGTAGGCTTTAAATCCCCACAAAGTTTAGTTGTCACTTGACTATATACTTGCATCTGATACTATTCATTATTATGTGACTAAACATAGCCTGTCCTTTGATCACTGCGTTATGGATTAACTAGTCAACAAAATCGGACAATTTATTTTAAAAAAAAGTTTTGAAGCGAGTGGGAATCGAACCTAGAACCTTGGCATTGCTAGTCAACCACCGGAACCAACTGCGCTAACAGAGAAGACACTGAATATCATCCAACTTTTCTTTATCTAAATTTTTTACTATAAGCATGTGCCGAAAAGATCAGGTGAAAGTCATCAGCATTTCCGGAACTCGAGATGCGGGCCGCCCGCTGTCGAACCACCTTAAGTTGCCACCTGTTTCCCTCTCTATGTGCAGCAGTAGTAGTCCAGTGGTAACACATTGGACTACGGTACCAGGGGTCGTGAGTTCAATCCCCTGCCGGACCAGCGGTCTGACTAGGGGATTTAAATGAATCCTTGATGATGTACAGGAATGTTCTTGAGCAAGACATGTACCGCGAATTGCTCCTCTCCACCCAGGGGTTAAAATGGATACCTATGAAGGGTCTGAGCCGGTACTGCGGCTGCATTTGATTGCGCCATATGTTAGCAGTGCTCAATATTGTAGGCAAGACGGCTCAAAGATCAAGGGGATCAAGATATTTCTCATGGTGCACATTCACAACTGTATAAGTATGAACTATTTTCTCCAGTGGATGAATAAATTAAAGGTGTTAAAATGATCAGTCGGCTGAGCGGTCATTCTGACTGAAAGTATGGAATATAAGTTGGTATATTTATTTTATATTTTCTACAACAACACCCAATGGGAGACAAAGAATGTGTGTGTTGTTTGGAGGGGGTTGCTATAGGGAGGGAAAGTGGCTAACAATTGCAAACAGCTTGAATCTAGATCAGACATCACGTAACGCTTACTTTCAGCTAGGATGTGGCAAATACTTTTAATGGTACATATTCTGTATAAAAAAATTCAGTGGAGGAATATGGATGCACCAAAATTGGGGGAAAGCATTATTTTAATTTGATCAAGTTAATTTTTTTAAATGAGGCAACAATGCAGATCAGATATGAACACACCTGGTGTCGTGTCAGGTGTGCCCTCTAGTGTTAATCAAAGAGATCATCACCTTGTTATCATCACTTGTGCATATAGCAGATAAGAATTATCTACCGTTGCCTACCTATCCACCAAAACCATTTCTATATGTTATTTCTATATATTACATTCAATAAGGTTTCTTCACAGATATATTTCTTTCCGAAAAATGAACATTTCTCAGGTTAAATCAGTTTTAAATTGGTAATATTCTAGTTACAATATATTAAATCTAACTCTACCTATAATAAAATGTGTTTGGTTACCACAACACAGTTTTACAAATGCTGAATAAAATATTGTCCTAATTACCTCCCTTTTTTCAATACTTGTATAGAGTAAGTTCAAAATAAGAAATTACCTCCCTTCAAATTTCTTTCCTGTGCATGTACATGTAAGTGATAAACTGATAATGATTACGGCACTGCAACACTTAACCCTTAGCCTGCCACTCACGACTATAGCTCCATATGCAAACAGCTTGGATCTGGATGAGACGCCGAGTAACTCGGCGTCTCATCCGGATCCAAGCTGTTTGACACTCGGACAACATTTTCAGCATTTTTGAGCAACTTTGAAGCACTTTGAAACTTGAAGCAGACGAGAAATATAGCAGACGACAATTTATTTGGCGGGCTAAGGGTTAATAATTGTAAATAGGGTTGATGTAGGTGAAAGCAAGAGAGAACATATTAAACTGATAGTAGAATTGGATGGACCTAATGTAAACAGGTATTTAACGCATTACCCAGTAAATATACCTTTTTATGCCATCACCGTAGAAAGTAGTTCCAATTTATACAGCCAGGAATATGTAACATTAAGACTTAGTTTAAACATATTTATTTCAGAAAATGTACAAATACATACAATATACAACATATCTATTATAGGATTAGAACGAAAGCTAAAGCTTATTTAGTTCTTCTCCCATTAAGACTTACTTGCTATATCCTAGCAGATAATAGTTTAAAGCAGGATGAAATTAAGGCACCTAATGCTTTATTTTCAACCTGTTTTAAGTGGTCACTTGTCTTCAGAACTAGTTACAAGCTATGGGGTTATAAATAATAAATGCCTGGAGTAAATAACTTAACCCTTTCTCCGCCATGTCAAATAAAGTCGAATTTGCAAACAGACACCATGTTATGTGGCATCCGATCAGGGTCAAAACTGTTTGATACTTAAGTTTTGTTAGTCATACATGATACTGCATTAAATCTTAACTTAAAACAATATTGCAGACATTATTGAAGCAGATAATAATATGACTGTGGAGATTAATAACTAAAAAACTAAAAAACTAAAAAGCAAAGAAATTTAAGTACAAGCGGCCATCACAAGAGTTACAGGTTTTTTTATACTCTTTCACTGTAATGACATTGTCTGTTTTAACCCTTTACTCCATAGATAGACATTTTAACACCTTTAATTTATTCATCCACTGGAGAAAATAGTTCATACTTATACAGTTGTGAATGTGCACCATGAGAAATATATTCTATACTCTAGAAGATGGTAGTTTAAAACAGGCTGAAAGTAAAAGAGGGGCATTCTGCTTTACTTTCAGCCTGCTGTAAGTGGTCACCTGTCTGCAAAGCTTGAAAAGTCTATGGAGTAAAAGGATAGCTTGTGGAACTACTTTCTTTTGTGATGAGTGAATTAACTCTTTCCTCCCTGAAACTTTAAATGGACAATTCCAGTTTCCATCTAAGTCTAGTCCATTTCTGACTTTAAAGGGTTGTTTTTGTCAATGTTTGGCATTGTGACAAACAGTGAAGACCCTGATCAGAGGGCTCCGATCAGAGGGCTCCTTTCGGAGCCCTCTGATCTGAGTCTTCACTGTTTGTATAGGACATGTGTACTATTCACATGTACACTGTTTGAAAAGCACGCCTACATGCGGGACTAGGGTTCAAAGAGTTAAGGGTGTTAAAAGGCATATCTTCTGGGCAATTGATTAAATGGATGTTTGAAGAGTTAACCCCTTACACCAATATGGTCATAGCCTGTTTCTAGTTTTGAAGACAAATTCTCACTTAACCCATTACCCCATAGCCCATTTCTAATTTTTAAAACAAGTAACTAATTAAAGCAGGTTGAAAGTAAAGCAGAATGCGCCTTAGGGCGCATTCTGCTTTACTTTCAGCCTGCTTTAAGCAAAAAGTCTGCTAGAATATAGAAAATATTTCTTGAAGTACATATTCATAATTGTGTTAATTGGAACTATTTTCTTCAATGGATGAATAAACTTGAGGCGTAAAAAAGGCAGATTTATGGGAGGCAGATTTATGGGATAATATGTGTTAAAGCAGGTTGAAAGTTACTCGAAGTGTCTTCCGGGTTTCATGTTTCGGTCTCTCAAAGTGGAGGCTAATTTCTTAAGTGTTGAAATAATTAGCAGCATATGGGTAACGAGCTCAGCTGCGACAACAAACCAACAATTAGAATTTAAAAATTAAGCGAGACTTACCTTGTAAGTTGAAGTTGAATTGTAATTTTATGAGTAAATTAAATTAGGAGGGAGTGCGCATGCGCGACGGAAGTGCTATCTCAGTTAACTACCTTCTAATGGTTTACGAAATAAAATCTACCTTGTTGCCAGTAAAGTATTCCCCACCAAACATGACAAGTTCTTCTTTGTCAGGGTGCGGCGTTAGCGACATGTTACACCTGTAAATGACAGGAGAAATCATAGACAATATTATGTGAGTAGATATATACTGGACAAGACAGCCAACACTGGCAGAATAGCAGTTAGAGTAAAACCTTTCTATTACCACCACTAACAAGAGGGCCAATTGATTGTCGAGCATGGGATGTAATAATATGCATCAGGGGTCCAGATATGAGAGAGTAAATAGAACAACTCCAACATTTTCTCACTCATTTTAGCACCAATCCTATGGTCTTACTACTCATTAGAATCGTCTCGAAGGGGACGATTCTAATGAGTAACAACACCATAGGGTTTAATGCAGAAATAAAGATTTTAGTTTTTGAAATACTCCCCTTATCTGGAACCCTGTGCATATATTAAAATTAAAGAAAATTAACATTTGTTGAGTGTCAAATAGTTTAGATCCAGATCAGATGGCGCATTATTGATCTAAACTCATGTTTGCAAAACATATTTGATTTGATTTGTTATGATTTTACGTCGCTTTTAACAGTATTTCAGTCATATCGTGACGTCCAGCTAATTACAGATGTAGGAAGACCCCAGAAGCCCTTTATGCACTGTTTCAGACACAAATCGGCAACAGGGTAGAACCACCGACCTTCCGCAAGCCAGCTGGAAGACTTCCGAAAAATATTAACGACCCAACTGGGATTCGAACTCACAGCGGGAAGGAGCTTAGTGATGTAAGTCACAGTGACTATACCACTAGGCCATGGAGGCCCCTGTTTGCAAAACAGATTGAGATCGGCAGGATAAGAGTTAAGTCTGTACATAGTTTTTCAACCATGTTTAACCCTTTACCTGATAGCCTATTTATAGTACTTAAGATAGGTGACTATTTAAAGCAGGTTGAAAGTAAAGCAGAATGCGCCTTAGGGCGCATTCTGCTTTACTTTCAGCCTGCTTTAAGATATCATGTACTATAATATAGAAAATATTCTCTAAAATACATATTCATTACTGATTAAATTGGAACTATTTTCTTCAGCGGATGAATAAAATGCATGTGCTAAAAGTCACTTCTATAAGGGAAAGGGTTATCAATTATATTGTTACCTTGGTGATGGAGGTGGACATTTGTCTTCTTGTACTTGGGTCTTTTTTCTGTCCTGCTCTTGAAACTCAGCTATCATCTTCTCTACATCATCCTAACAGTAATATAAAATATATAGATTAACCCTTAGCCCGCCAAATAAATTGTCGTCTGCTATATTTCTCGTCTGCTTCAAGTTTCAAAGTGCTTCAAAGTTGCTCAAAATTGCTGAAAATGTTGCCCGAGTGTCAAACAGCTTGGATCCGGATCCAAGCTGTTTGCATATGGAGCTATAGTCGTGACTGGCAGGCTAAGGGTTAACTCTTTGCATGCTGGGTAATTTTTTCGTCTGCAACAATTGTTATCTGCTACCGTTCTAAAAATAGAATTTTCAAAATTTCTTTTCAAAACAGGGTCAGAACAGGGTCAGTGTCAAAGGTTTGGATCCTGCTTTGACACAGCGTTAGTTACATAGCATCTCATCAGGATCCAAACTGTTTGCAAAGGTAATCACTGTTGCACATGTACCCGCTGCTAAGCCTGCAAAGAGTTAATAAATATAGTACAAGTATTAAAATCTCATACAATCAGCCTGGTCCCATGTAGTGCTGGAACTGGCTATCATATATACATGTATATGCAATACGTGCAAACAGTGCAGACCCTGATCAGAGGGTTCTGATCTAGATCTGTACTAAAAATAATTGTTTAACCCATTACCCCATAGCCTGTTTCTAGTGTTGAAGATATGTGACAACTTAAAGCAGGTTGAAAGTAAAGCAGAATGCACCTTAAGTTGCATTCTGCTTTACTTTCAGCCTCCTTTAAGCTACTATCTGCTAGAATATAGAAAATATTTCTTATTATACATATTCAAAATTGTATAGATTGGAACCATTTTCTTCAGTTTGGGATTAACTAAAGGCGTAAAAAGTTGTATTTATGGGGTAATGGGTTAATCAAATTGAATCATAAATATTCAACATTTATCAGAAACTAGATGAGTCAATTTGAAAATTCAGCATTGTAAAATGTACTGTAATAATATCTTCTTTCAAGGGTCATGCCTGCAAAATTGTCACAGGGGTCCAAAATGTCACATGGTCAGAAAGGTCTTGCCCAAAGGCATGACAAGTGCAAGTATGAAAGATGTTGGTGAAATGACATAGAAGTTGTGAACACTTTCTGTAGACTGTTAACGGGAACGGACACAAGAAGCCGACTCCAACAACTTGGTGACAACATAAGAATTCCTGGACATTTGTCTGGCAAGCTCAAATTTAAGGCATACATTTATGGTGTAATGGGTGTTAACTCTTTGAACCCTAGTCACGCATATATGCGTCATTTGCAAACAGCTTACCTGTGGAGTACACATGTCCTATGCAAACAGTGTTGACCCTGATCAGAGGGCTCCTTAAGGAGCCCTCTGATCAGGGTCTACACTGTTTGTCATTTTGAAATATATTGTATAACTCAACCCTAAAAAGTCAATAATAGACTAGACTAAATTGAAAACTAGAATTGTCCATTTGAGGTCTCAGGGAGTAAAGGGTTAAAGATTACTGATAAAATTAAAATGTTTATACACACCTCTCCTTTTTCAGCGAGTTCTTTCTTTGCCCTCTTATTGGCTTTCTTCTCCATCTTTTGCATCGTCTTCTCCATACCCTGACCCTTCTTCTCTTTCTTGTTCTTCTTACCCATTGTAGATAGTTATGCTGAAAATAAGTGTAGACTAACAATCTGTTCATTTGTTATTACTTAGCGTTACTTAGCGTTGTTTTCCGACACAGGTCCTGGTTGGTCCTCTTCGTCAGACTCTTTTTCTTGGCTTGCACTGGTGACTTAATCTTTATGCCCCTTCTAACAGTTCACTAAAACCTCTCTATTGCGACCACTAAAAAGATGACTGATTGATTGAATAGAAGACTGGTGGCAGCTTAAGGCAAGATAACAGTAAAACAAAAATCTCCTTAAGGAGCTTTCTGATTTACTGTCATCTTGCTTTAAGCAGTCACATGTCGCCCCCGTAAACGCCTGGCAATAAAACAAATTAGTGGATGTAATAGGGAGGTTTTACTGTATTTCATAATGCAACGTTCAGCTAATGACATGTGAAGGAAGACTCCATATATGCACTTTATACACTGTTTCTGGAACGAATCAGAAATAGCTATAGGGGCAAACCACCAACCTTCGGCAAGTCAGCTGGAAGCTAGGCTTCCCCATATGAAAAATCTGAAGTGTCCAGGCCGGAATTCAAACCCATTACAGTGGTGAGGGCTTAGTGAATGCCAGTCACAGTACCCTGCCAAAGACAACCAATGTAAAGGAAGTCCAGGGAGGGAGGGAGTGGGGACAATACAGACAGAAAGAGAGAGAGACACACACACAGACAGACAGAAATTTAAGAAAGACAAATCAAGCCAGAGAGAGAAACAGAAAGAAAGAGAGACAGAGAGACAGACAGATAGATCTTGAGAGACAGGCAGTGAGAGATAGAGACATATAGAGACAGGGAAAGAGACTAGCTCATGCAGAGACAAAAAGACAGACATAGATAGTCTTATTGAAAGACATATAAACAGGGAAACAGACAGAGAGACAGACAGTAATACAGACAGGTGCTGACAGACAGATCTGATCATCTTGAGACACACTGAAGAGAACTAAATTATCATTCTGGAAGTTGATGGTGAAAAGTAAGAAGAAGAAAGGGTTCGGTCCATGGAAAAACCCCATACGACTGGCACACTACTGGTATACTACCGAGAGCCTGCCCATACGTATCCATACGAGTTGAATCTATACCGTAGGGCCATTTTTATGGGTATTATTCTATCATACATGTTAAATATGATCATTATGAAGATATTCCATCAAAAAAATTAAATTAAATCCCATTATTAATCTCATAATATCGATATTTCCAAATACGTATGAATATCCCATACGAGTAAATGACCACATGAACCAGGGCCCAAATACGAGTTGAATCTACACTATAAGGATTATTTATATGTCTAATATTCTATCAGAAACAATAAATTTGATGATTAGAGATCTACATATTTTGTTTTAATTTAAATTTCATTTTATCCTATAATAATCATATGATTATAAATGTGAACCCGAGCCCCATACGAGTTAAATCTATAATACAGGGCCACTTTTGTGAATTAAATTCTATTAATTTCAATAAAAACGATAATTAGAAAAATATTATTATATACAATACAATCCTGTTTTATTTGACAATATGGTATTATAAAACGAAATTTAAAATGGAGTAATCATATGCACAGAACCATGAAATGTCCCAGACATTAGTTGCAGGCCATGTTCCCATTTTAAATGCACACACAATTCGTAAGGTATGGAATACACAAATAAATTCACAATTGAATAGAAATTATTTTATTATATTTTCTTAAACTAAATGTTGGCAATAAAAACGACAATAAACGCAATAATAAATTTAATTTAGAATAGAATAATTTTGGTTTATATGCAGATCAGATTTTTTAGGATAAGGATACATACTATTCAATAAATTATGTAAGACACAGTCCTTTTTATGTTGGTGTTTTTTTTATGATGATGCAAAATATCAATTAGACTCTATAATCACCTATAAAGCGTGAAGGGTGTCATGCTGAGACCGTCAATTATACATAACACTAATCCGCTTTAACATACCTCTGGGTGATAGGCTCTTGGCTTTAATGTGCCGCTAAACTGTTACCGTTTACCTGTATTGTTTGTTAACAAGCGAGTTGAATCTAATGCAATGCTCAACATTCATATAGTATACTGTATCATTATAACAGAGATTCTTAAGAAAGACGTTTATAATAATCGAAACCAAATTTTGCCAGGGATAGTCGGTAATACAGAAAAGTCTTTATATGGACAGGGTTATATTGTATTTCATTATTAATTACCGCTGCGATGGATGGCTTCAGCCATCTACTTTCCCCTAGGTGAATGGTTGTTTAAAGCAGGGTGAAAGTAAATCCGAGTGCGTCTTCAGACGCTTTACTTTCAACATGTTTTTTGTGACCACATGTCTTCAAAACCAGACCCAGTCTTCCATTAAGAAATCAGCGTGCGTTAATGTCCATTAACAAATATTTTAGTTGTTGTAATAGAAGGGTTTAACTGTATTTTATTAATGTATTGTTTCCATCTTATAAATACATTTTCTTCTTTTGTATTTGAACATTTAAAGCCCATTAACACGTACCTCTGCTTTGTTTCCATATTTTGATAATTTGTTCTCTTTCAGTTCAGGTTCATTCTTCATTTGATAATCAGTCTCATTTTAAACACACAAAAAACTTGGGTTTATCGACCTCTCACACTCTTACATAATAATGCGCTTACTTACCCCGATCGTTTCGCTAAAGCATGTCATAACGGTAATTATATACTGTTGAATGCAGTAATTTAAACTGTCTTTAACTTTGTTCATAAAAATGTTGATTTCATTTTTTCTTACCATGTTTTTTACTTAAACCATTCACTCCCTAACCAAGAGTACATTGATTACTTGCAAATAGTTTTGATCATGATCAGACAAATGTTCAAATTACTTGAAAATGAGTTATAGAAATAAAAGCAGACGGCAATTTATAGTGAATGGGGTTAAAGAGCATGCATCATTGAGAGTGTGAGGTCAATACACGCAAGCATATTATGACAGTTATTTTTTATTTTACATTTTTTAGGTATTTTCACTATTTAGTTAAATAATTCGGCATTTTGTTCCAAATTATGGGACTCACGAAGGTGGGGTTCTCGTCACGAGCCCCGAGTGCATTAACTTTTACATAATTTGAAATTTGAATTTGCATATGCAACAGGCGGTAGAAGATTTGATGTGGCGGATGCTCTCTTTCAAAAACGGTATACTGTGTGAATTAGCGGCACGTGTTAGCGACACGTGTTAAAGTGACAGGTGTTAAAAGAAGTGGGGTCTAGGTAAAACGCTGACGCTTCGCTGACACTAGTTAAACTATGAACAGAAACGCTGACGGGTGCGAGAAACGCTGACGCCGGTTAGATTATATAGTGGTCAACGGGCCGTGACTTACCTGGATAAGGAGATAAGTATGGGTTATGTTAGCAAACAATTTTCATTCCGTATTCAATAGTATATATGCAGAATGTAGTCAATAAAGTACTGGTTTTGATGTTTATTTTTTTTTTTTTTTTTTTTTTAAAGTACAAATCATGATTCAAATACGGAATTATAAACAGCGTGATTTAAATTATGTTTTCAGCAAATTTGTTTTACCTGCAAATGCAGTTTCCTATGAAATATCTAGTTATAAGGTAAATATGTGTATATAAATGGTAAAGAATTAGTTTAGGATAAGAAATTCTGTTTAAAAAAAATGTATTTCAATAAAAAAAAATATTGGTCTCTGGTGGGATTCGAACCCGGGGCCCGGCATTGGCGGACAGAAGGCAAAATAGGGGAAACCGCTTAGACCAATGGACCACGGAACTATCCGTTTATCTCGGATCGATTTAACGTATTTCAATATGTAGCGATCGAAAGTGCATACAACTTCGTAATTCGGCTCGTGTTTATGTCTGAGCCCGTGTAGAGAAGTAACAACAACAACTATACCTTCTACTAGTCGGTATAGAAAAACGATGGAAAATATCTAAAAATCTAAGATTCGGTGACGATTCTTGAGACTTTTTTTGGACTGATCATATTTTTTTAATGTCAGAAGCCAAATAATGCCACAAATTTGCTTTTATTTGAGTATTTTATTTTATTTTGACAAGTACACCATCCGGTTGCGAGTCCCTTTAAGCCATATATATATACTTGTATTTGAAATTGTATGCATTTTGCTCAATTTTTAAAAAAGTTTAAAAGGAATACGGTTTAGAGAAAAATGGAGCGGACTAACAGTGACTATACGGAATGATTGAAGCCAGCAATAGTGAAGGCTTAAACTAGTAATAAAATCGCTGACAGAATGCAAAAACGCTGGTACACTAGTTAAACTATGAACAGAAACGCTGACGGTTGCGAGAAACGCTGACGCCGGTTAGATTATATAGTGATCACCAGGCCGTAACGCTTGCGCTGGTTAGATTATTTAGCGAGGAAGACTTGCAAGCATTAAACTATGAACAAAAACGCTGACACTGGTTAGATTATATAGCGATCACCAGGCCGTAACGCTGGCGCTTTTTAGCGAGGAAGGCTTGCGAGCATTAAAATATGAACAAAAACGCTGGCACTGGTTAGAGTATATAGCGGTCAGCGGGCCGTGACCTAGAATTACATGAATTATTAATAAATTATTATCCTTCTGGGAACTGAATCATTTAAATTGAATTTCTCAGTTAATAATTCAGTCAAATTAAAGAAAATTAAATATATCAATAGATATTTATATCGTTTAAAATCTCTTACAGAGCTGGATTAGATTAAATAGATGTCTTCGGGCCGTGACTTACTCAGGTAAACAGGCATTATAGGGAGACTTGCGATATGATTTATTAATTTTAAATTACCCCGTTAATGTTTCTTTCAATTAAAAAAATCAAATTTAAAGCGAAATTTATAAATCATTTTAGAATCCCTATATTAATGTCAACGAATCAGTATGTGACATTTTCCAAAATGATTGAAATCGCAAAGATAAATAAATAAACAAAATGACAAGTTATAAGCATGCAGACAATCATTCGAAAGAGACTGGTGTGAATTAAACTATTAATGAAAGCGATGGCAATGAGTAGAAATGCTGGCGCTGGTTAGATATATAGCGGTCAGCGTACCTTGACTTATAAATATGATTAGAAATACTATGAAGTAAAACTGTTTTTATTGGTAATATATTAAGATATATTGCATGAAAGTGTTTTATAAACACAAGCATTCGCAATACATTTTTAATATTTTTAATACCGAGTTTACCAAGAGCTATTGTTATCACAGTTCTTGATAATTCTGACAGTTTAACAGAACAATGCACAAGTTTGCATTACCTATACTTAAAGGTCATTAACGGGTCATTAACGGGTCACATAAGCAGTTGCTTAATACCGGGTATTCAATTAACGGTCACATGATATCACAGTTTGTCGGCAAGCCTTTACGACTCCTCAGGATCCTCAATTGGTGGACTTCAATATTATGTAGATGGTTTGCAGTATTGACATACCAATTCCTCAAGGGCCTTTAGGCCTAATGGAACTACTATGAATAAACTTATCAAACTTATCAATACGTTGACACTGTACCAGTGTATAGCGATGCGAAACGCAAATGGCTTATGTCCGTTCCCTTCAAAAGAGCAAACTCTCCATCGTGCCAGATACATCATAATCACAAAGATCACTGGGTAGCTTCTTTTTCCCACAACGAAAAGATTTACATGGTTGATAGTTTGGGTGCTGAAAACAGATCTAATGACTCTTTAATACCCAACGGTTTGAAAATACAGCTTTCTCAAATTTACAGTAAAAATGAAAAGACTTTAAATATACATTTTCCAGCTGTAATGCAGCAAACTAACTCCGTAGATTGTGGTCTGTACGCAATAGCATTCGTGACATCTTATTGTTTCAGGAAAAAATTATGTTTTGATAATATTTTTGATTCAACTAAACTTAGGACACATCTTTTAGCTTGTTTTGAGAACAATGACATGCAGAAATTCCCGTTAACAAATAAAAAAATAAGTTTAAGGAGACAGAGAAAGATGCACGAATTTTCAATTGATAACTAAGTTGTATATGTAACTTACCGGAATGCGTAGAGAACATGGTAGAGTGCTCAAGATGTGAAAGCTTGTTTCATTACAGTTGTGTAAATGCACCTGCAGATATTTCAACCGTGAGCAGTGAATTCGAGTGCGGTTTTTGTGGTTAGAATTCTGTTCCCTACCGAAACGGTGATCAGTGAACCGTTTATTCTGTCACGGGCATCAGACACGCGTCGCCTTAAGCTGCTTTATCGCTAAGGCTTTAATAATTACGCCACAGCTAATGACATGCGTCAACATAATCCATTTAAACCATGACACGCGCCATCTTCTCCCTTTAACCGATAAGTACTTCTTTAATTGCTATTCCGCTGCATAATGACACGCGTTTAAATAAACCTATTCGCCATTTATTAATTAAAATAACTTTAATTTCTATGCCAGTTACGAATAATCATTTTGAATTAATTGATACTTATGAGATTTTTACACTTCCAATTTGTACTTTTACCTATATAGATCTACTTTTTGTATTCTTTGCAATTATTAACCATTTCGAATTTTTGGACAATGGCTTTAATTACTCGCTTCAATTACTTCAATTGCTGTTACTTTTTATTACTGATTTTTCACTGCTTCATTTAGGTAATGTTTTTGGCTTAAATTTTTGTTTTCAAAAAATGGGGCTCATGAAAGCAGGGTCCACGTTCCCGAGCCCTGGGTACACACGTTTTTTTAAAAAAAAAAAAATGTGTGAAGCGAATGCTTTCAGAAATAATTAATTGATCAATAATTAAAATAATGAAGCGGAGCGCTGACCAGGTAGTCACGGCCCGCTGACCACTATATAATCTAACCAGTGCCAGCGTTTTTGTTAATATTTTAACCAGCGCAAGCGTTACGGCCCGCTGACCACTATATAATCTAACCAGTGTCAGCGTTTTTGTTCATAGTTTAATGCTCGCAAGTCTTCCTCGCTAAATAATCTAACCAGCGCAAGCGTTACGGCCTGGTGATCACTATATAATCTAACCGGCGTCAGCGTTTCTCGCAACCGTCAGCGTTTCTGTTCATAGTTTAACTAGTGTAAGCGAACCAGTGCCAGCGTTTTTGCATTCTGTCAGCATTCTGTCAGCGATTTTGTTACTAGTTTAAGCCTTCACAATCATTCCGTATAGTCACTGTTAGTCCGCTCCTTTTTCTCTAAATCGTATTCCTTTTAAACTTTTTTAAAAATTGAGCAAAATGCATACAATTTCGGCAAATTTAACATAGGGATTCAAATACATTGTATATATATATGGCTTAATTAAAATTTTCGTTTAAAATTTAATTTTAATATAAAAAGTAAATAAATTTTACTATAGATTACCATATAACTTGATATTTCATAGGAAACTGCAAAAAAAATCAAAAAAATAATTTAACAGCAAAACCAGTACTTTATTGACTCAATTCTGCATATATATACTATTGAATACGGAATGAAATTGTTTGCTAACATAACAGCTCAACCCATACTTATCTCCTTATCCAGGTAAGTCACGGCCCGTTGACCACTATATAATCTAACCGGCGTCAGCGTTTCTCGCATCCGTCAGCGTTTCTGTTCATAGTTTAACTAGTGTCAGCTCCGTTTTTCTCTAAATCGTATTCCTTTTATTAAACTTTTTTAAAAATTGAGCAAAATGCATACAATTTCGGCAAATTTAACATAGGGATTCAAATATATATATATGGCTTAACTTGATATTTCATAGGAAACTGCAAAAAAAATAAAAAAATAATTAAACTTTATTGACTACATTCTGCAATAATACGGAATGAAAATTGTTTGCTAACATAACAGCTCAACCCATACTTATCTCCTTATCCAGGTAAGTCACGGCCCGTTGACCACTATATAATCTAACCGGCGTCAGCGTTTCTGTTCATAGTTTAACTAGTGTCAGCGAAGCGTCAGCGTTTTACCTAGACCCAAAGAAGTGATTGTCAAAGGTGTTAAAACCTCGGCGAGATCAAGCGTGTTTAATCCTTATATAGGAATTTACAAGTTTTAGCTTGAATTACTCGTTCAATAATTTTATATTTTATAAAAGACCTCATAAATTATATTTATCATTATCACTGTTTGCGCAGGAATCCGGAAAGTGAACTGATGGTGTGGATTCAACTCGTAGGGGTTCAGGTTTATCTGGCGATATTCGTATGGCGCTTTTATACTTTTTTGGGGCACTATTGAAACTGTATAATAAATAATGGGTTTAAAATGACAAAAAAAACTTTCTAAAACGTGTTTACTTTACAATTATAATTTTTATTTATAATAAAATAGAAAAAATACTCGTTTTGTGCCTTTTCAGAAACTTTTGGGAAATGTTGATACTGTATTATAAATAATTTGAAGAAGAAAATAGCTATTTGTATACAAATGTATATTATGATTATATTTTTTTAAGATAGACTTATGTCACGGGGTCAGGTCAGTTGCTATCTTCATCACATCATTGCCCATTAGAAGCTCATCCCATTTCATCTCATTTTATCTCATTTCATAGTATTTCATGGTTCCCAGAAGCCGTTCCCATCATATCCATGTTCATCCAATCGTTTGGCTTCATGCTACTAACCGGTTTATACTTACACGTACCTAATACTATTTTTAGATAACGCATGCGCACTTCACTTCTTCATACCCGTTTGTGCTCACGCCAACGTTAGGTCGTTACAATTAAAGAATATTTACAGTGCTGCGCCTTGTGTTTTCAGGTATTTGAGTGTTATGTATTTGGGTCTAAATCATTTATCTTCATTGTTTCATTCATACATTTATATGTTTCATTTCATTTAGTTGATAAACTTCGTCATTTTAGCCGAAGGCACTTCACTTCTTGATACCCGTTTGTGCGGTGACGGGTCAAAACGGCCCAGATCCATAACGGCCCGGGTCAAAACGGCCCAGGTCAAAACGGCCCAATTTTGGGCCGTTTTGACCCGCATTCGGAAGTTAAATAATAGTTTATATTATTGGTGGAAATTTAGTTAGTTTATAGAGAAAACGATGTGTACAAAAAAAATAATGATATGGAAGATAATATCTACTAGATAGATAGATTTACGAATGAAAGTAAGTAATAAATCCTGGTGAGATGCATAGTGAGGTGGCGTTTCATCTGGATCCAAACTGTTTGTAATGGTTATAAGAGTTCTGCAAATGACAGACATGGCTATTAAACTATATAAAGTATTGGGTGTTTAAGGCAGGGGGATACTGAAGGCATTGTACATAAATATTGATCTACATTATACATATGTGTAAACTATATAATTGTTTAACTTTAACTGGATCAAAACTGTATGCAACGCCGGCTTTTTTATGAAACGAGTTTCTTTATATTGTTTAAGTATAGAGGTTTTCATTTTAATACATCAAATGTCAAAATACGTAAAAGAAACTTGAGAATTGAAAGCAGACATCGATTCTGCTTAAACGTACGTGCCAAGTGTGCCGCCAAAGTGTGCCGCTAGAGACACGCGACTTCTGTAATTGTTTAATTGCATTAAAGGTGTCAATATTTGCTCTTTGACCTGCTGTTGTGATAGTTTGTTACATATTAACACCTCACTGCCTTACCTCAGGTACACTGGGTACTTGCCAACAGTTTTGATTCTCATCAGACCCGTAAAGCAGGTTCTGATCAAGATCGAAAACAATCTGATTTCAAAAAGAAACTAAAGAAATTGAAGCAGATACTTGTTTAAAGCAGATGACATCTTGGTAGTAAAAGTGCTGTTAAACTAGCTTTACTTAACGTATAGATCTGCTTCCAACCATTATCCAAAGATTTTTTTCAATCAACATAGAAAGTATTGTCGCATAGCAGACTTTTAACAAAAATGTAATCTGCTTTTATTTCTCAACGTTCAATTTTAAGTATCTTGACTAAAGTAATGAGTATTAAACAGTTTGTGTTGTGATCAGAAACCGGCATACGCAGTGTCCAACTTTGTGGCAAATAATCCTTACGATTACTTACCTTCCTACTTTGCCGCATTTCTTTGGCTTAATTGACAATTTTGTGACAATATTGTATACTCATTTTAAACTGAGTGGCAACTAGTTTAGAACCTAATCATACGTCTGGTTACCCATCAAATGAAAAAAAGATACTTACTCCGTCCAATAGTATAAGTTCTTCTATGTTTAAATTTTTTAAGTTATACGTAAATCATAAAACAGTATTATAATAAATTAACGAGTTGGGCCGTTTTGACCTGGGCCGTTTTGGATCTGGGCCGTTTTGACCCTGGGCCGTTTTGGTTTTGGGCCGTTTTGACCCGCATTCGTTTGTGCTCACGCCAACGTTAGGTCGTTACAATTAAAGAATATTTACAGTGCTGCGCCTTGTGTTTTCAGGCATCCCAAACAACCCTACTCCCTTAAAGAAGAACCCCCGGTTAGTGCTAAAATATTGCACTCCCGGTGACATTTTGGTGGCCAGTGTGACTTCTAGGGCGAAGATTTTTGGGACGAAACCGCCATTTCTCGTTTGACACAGTGAAGTGACGTCACAGTAGTCTACAGCCAATGGGCGATGGGGTTTCCCGCACTCTTGTAAAGTGTCAACATTAGCCATGCCGTGTGAAACAGCTCCGGCTTGACGTTTATTTCATCTGTTTACCGGGATTTCAAGTGTTTACGCACAGGATTATATATTCCATTGTGGTAACAGTATCTTCAATATCTGTATTATACCGTTCTGCGTTTAACTACCTTGTGAATAACGAATTTAATAGCTTCTGATTGTGACAAACTTTACTCTGTGTTTTCAACTTTCTTCATCGTTTTGGAACACTTTATTTGGAGCACAGATCATTATTTAATTTGTATACCTATTAATATTCTATAAGACCATCATCGTGACAACACCTGTATTAACTATAGCCTTTGGTGATTTCAAGAGACAGTGTTTATCCTCAGTAATTATCATCAGTGTGATTTGTAAATATTGTAAACTGGAAGTGATTGATGACTGAAGGATTGATTGATGTGTTGATGTGACTAACTTTCAGTGTATATATTATCATCGTCTTGTTAAAAAAAAAAAAAAAAAGGTTTCACTATTTAGATCTAGTTTTCATTCATTTTATGACAAGTAGATCTATCTATTGAAAATATTATTCAGAATTATTTATCATTTAGATCATTTGTGAACGATTTGTGAATGCATATTTGATGTTGTATATTTTTGTGATTTGGTTTTAAAATTGTAACTTTGTTTTGCAGATTGTGTGTACATGTAGTATGTTTGGCTATGGTTTGTGTGTACAAGGCCAGCAGTGTTGATCCTGCACTCACCTGACAGTCACCGCTAAACGAAGAATGTTACACCTGCACTTGTTTGGTTTTGGTGAGCAAAATTAATATTACTAACCGTAACATCTCATTTCATTTGATCGTTCCTTCATTCGCCATGTCCATTAGTTAGATTAAATTATGGCCTGATCAATTTCTTCAACGAGGATTAGCAACTGATCTGGTCCTGGGTCATTTTCTATATTTCATTTAATTAAATATGTTTATTTAGCAGATACCTGTACTGTTCAACTAAAGACAGAGATTGTATTAGTTGGTTTTTGGTTGTCTACTACTCAGTTATTACTGTTATTTTGCAATACAAACAGTTGTATATAACAGTTTAGTCTATCCATGAGTAAGTTAGTTTGTTTGATTAAGTGTAGCTTATTTCATAGACAGGGTCAGAGGTCAGTAACACATTGTTTGTCTATCTGAAGCTTGTTACTGTCATTGGGTGTAGAGATAATTTCAGAATTGTCCGTTGTTATTGTTCTATACCAAGTATAGCTCAATATGGCTGATAGTACACGTGATTTGTCAGATGTTCAGAACGAGGCTTTGAAGTTTTTTATTGAAGAGGTAAGGCGGTCAGGTAAATTTCAGGTTGTCCGTGTAACAGACACAAGTCCTGCCGTGCATTCAGCACCCGTCCCACCTACACGTGATATACCAGTTGATATTACAAGGAATTTTCACTCCACCCCTGTACATATACCTCCAAAAAGACCCCCTTTGCCCAACTTTGATAACACTTCCTTTATGAACCCATATCTGGATAGATCAGTACTTGTAAACAGTGTTAGAGTGCCCAAGTTGCCAGAATTCTCAGGGGAGAGCTCTGGTGACGACTTTGATATTTGGCTATATGATGTCAACTGCCTTATTAAAAGTAGCTCCTATTCAAATCAGGCCATATTAGAGTCTATTAGGAAAAGCTTGAAAGGAAGGGCCAGAACTGTGTTACTCCACCTTGGAGAGTATGCCTCTATAGGAGATATCGTTGAGCAGCTTGAAGGCCTTTATGGCAATGTGGCGTCAAGTGAGAAGCTGAAAGAGAAGTTCTACTCAGCATATCAGGAGGAAAAGGAGTCAGTGGCAGACTACAGTCTCAGACTCGAGCAGCTTCTACGCCATGCTACCTTCAATATAGACCCGTATAGCAAGAATGAGATGCTGAAGAACAGGTTGTGGTCAGGATTGAGAGACCACGAGTTACAGAATGCCTCCAGATATAAGTTTGAGGTTAGACATGACTTCAACAACTTTAGGAAAGATTTGCGGAAAATTGAAATGGACTTGGTAAGATCAAGGGAGGTAAGTACAGAGGTAAGGAAGAAGGTGACATTTTCAGATAGTGCAACTCAACCCAAGGAGGAAGTGTCATCTCAAATGACATCTGTGGAGAGTAAGATGCTGCGTCAGATGCAAGATCTTTCTGATCAGATGAAGAAGCTAAACAATAGAATGGATGGAATGGATAAGGAGATTAAGTCTTTGAAGACTGAGAAGGGAGATAACAACAACCCTAGATATGAGAGGAATCAGAATAGGAGATGGGGAGATGATAAGAGATGGGGAAATGACAAGGGAGATGATAAGAGATGGGGAAATGACAAGAGTAAGAAGCCAGAGGATAAGAATGAGTCTTTAAACAAGACGGGACCTCCTTCAAAGGGTCAGTAGGAGGTCAAGGCCCAAACTATCACTCTGACCCTCCCCTTGTTCCCTTAGTTGGTAAGGCTGCAACTACCCAAGTATTTTTGAATGGTCAACAATGCAAAGCCTTACTGGATTCTGGTTCAATGGTTACTCTATTATGTGAGTCTTTCTATAACTCTTTGCAACAGAAACCAGAATTACTTAGTCTTTCAGATTTTAAGTTAGACATTAGAGGGGCTCAGGACTGTTCCATTCCTTATACAGGTTATGCTTTACTTGACATCAGTATTCCTTCTTCTAATGAAACTTCTGTATCTGCTCCAACTTTAATAGTTCCAGATACAAAGTATTCTGCTTCAGTACCTCTTATTTTGGGTACAAATGTGATCCATAATTTTAGGTCTACTGTTTCTGAGGACATACCCCCAATTTGGACAGAAGCTTTTAGTTCTTTGCCAAACTCCCATATGGTACAAGTTAGGACTTTTAGTAACAAGCCTCTTGTAATTGGGCCTCATGAAACCCACACTGTAACTGGAAGAGTCCGCAATACAGATGGAATCGTATATGGTGTCACAGAGACTGATGAGGATCATGACCTTGGGTTAAATGTCTGTCCTCGTTTAGTTCAGGTTAACCCCAATAGGAGTTTTTCAAAGATCCCTGTTAGGGTCTGTAATATTTCTGCTAGGCCCATTACCATTCTGCCCAAGAGTATACTTTGCAGCTTACATGAGACCGATGTCATACGGAGAGTTGACCCTTATGAGAATGAGAACAAGAAATCTGATAATGCAGAAAAGTCTCTCAAAGACTTAGGTGTAGACATTCCTTCAGATACTTTGAATGATAGCCAGCAGGAGAAGGCGAAGCTGTTCCTTGAAAGGTGGAAACATATTTTTTCTTCCGGGCTTACAGATCTTGGGTGCACAAACATAGTGGAACACGGAATTGAGTTGTCTGATCCCGCACCTTTCAAGGATCATTATCGCAGAATTCCTCCTGGTATGTTTGAAGAAGTCAGAGAGCATCTCAAGGAAAAGTTGAAAGCAGGTGCTATTCGGGAAAGCCATAGTCCGTTTTCTTCTAATGTTGTACTTGTTAGAAAGCGCGACTCATCCTTGCGTTTTTGCATTGATTTCAGGAAGCTCAATAATAGAACTGTTAAAGACGCTTATTCTCTTCCGCGTATTGATGAAACGATTGATACTCTAAAAGGATCAAAGTACTTCACAAAGCTCGACTTGAGATCAGGCTATTGGCAGGTTGCCATGAAGGAAGAGGATAAGGCTAAAACAGCTTTCTCGGTTGGACCTCTAGGCTTTTACGAGTGTAATCCCATGGCTTTTGGGCTTTGTAACGCCCCCGGGACTTTCCAGCGTCTTATGGAGCGTTGCATGGGCGAGTTGCACTTGAGGGAATGCGTCATATACCTTGATGACATCATCATTTTCAGTCAGACGCTTGAAGAACACTTCAGAAGGTTGGAAGCTGTGTTCCAACGCTTAGAATCAGCCTGCTTAAAGTTAAAAGGCTCTAAGTGTGAATTTTTTCGCACTCAGGTTCAATACCTTGGGCATGTAGTTAGCGAGAAAGGTGTGGAGACTGACCCTGGGAAGATTGAAGCTTTGAAGAAATGGCCTGTGCCAAATGGCCTGTGCCATCAACCATAAAAGAGCTTCGCAGCTTCTTAGGTTTTGCAAGCTATTACAGGCGGTTTGTACCTAACTTTGCACAGATTGCAAAACCTTTGAATGACCTGCTTGTAGGACATCCTACAAACAAGAAAGGCAAGTCTCGTAAAGAAGCAGTGGTTTGGATATGGTCAGATGACCAACAGGAAGCTTTTGATAAGCTTATTGAGCTTTTTACCTCAGCTCCAGTACTTGCATATGCAGACTATGAAAAGCCATTCATTTTGAATATTGATGCTAGCAGTACTGGACTGGGTGCTGTCCTATATCAGGAGACTGATGGTGCTGAGCATGTGGTTGCTTATGCCAGTAGGGGTTTGCGTCGTAGTGAAAGGAATTACCCTGCTCACAAACTCGAGTTCTTAGCTCTGAAGTGGGCAGTGGTTGACAAGTTTCACGATTATCTGTACGGCGGTAAGCCATTCAGAGTGCGTACTGACAACAACCCCCTGACATATGCATTCACAACAGCCAAGCTGGATGCCTTGTCTCATCGTTGGCTGGCTGCTCTTGCCACATACAACTTTTCTATTCAGTACAGATCTGGTGTGCAGAATCTTGATGCAGATCTATTGTCTAGGCCAAAGCTTGGTTCTGATGAGGTGATACTTTTCCCAGACTCTTTGAAAGCTCTGTTTCAGGCTCATACTGTGACATCAGAATTATTGCCTGCCTTTGAGTGTGTTGCACTGACGCAGCAATCTGTGGTTGATGATTCCAACACAGATACTCGTCTTGGTGAGATCAACTGGAAGGTAGAGCAAGAAAATGATGCTACAGTTGCCAAAGTCATAGACCTTGTGAGAACTGGTTACAGACTCACGAGTCGCCAGGCTGCTTTGCAACCTGAGCCTGTCAGAAAACTGCTCAGAGAATGGGATCGTTTGCTTCTGAAGGATGGAGTTTTGTTCAGACATGGAACTGTCAGTGGGCAACCAGTTGATCAACTGGTATTACCTGACATGTACCAGGATATAGTCTTCATGGGTCTCCATGATGACTCAGGGCATCAAGGTCGTGAGCGCACCACATCACTCATCAAGGCTCGGTTTTACTGGCCGGGTATGGATAGCTATATAGAGAAACGGGTGAGAGATTGTCCCAGATGCATCAGAAGGAAACGTTCAGAGACACGTGCAACAGGACTTGTTCCTATTGTATCTACTTATCCCTTAGAGATAGTGTGTATGGACTTCCTTACTTTGGAGATGTCATCTGGTGGCTATGAAAATGTCTTAGTTATCACAGACCATTTCACCCGTTATGCACAAGCCTATCCTACCCGCAACCAGACTGCATGTACAACAGCCAAGTGTCTATTTGACCAGTTCATTGTTCACTATGGCTTTCCAAGTCGTCTACATAGTGACAGGGGACGCAACTTTGAGAGCTCTGTGATCAAGGAACTATGTCAGATAGCCAGTATTGACAAATCCAGAACCACTCCTTATCATCCTCAGGGTAATGGCCAAACTGAGAGATTCAACCAGACATTGTTGAACATGTTGGGTACCCTTGAGGATGATCAGAAGTTGGACTGGAAGAGTCATGTTGCAACTCTTGTACATGCATACAACTCTACCAGGCATGAAAGCACAGGTTTCACCCCACATTTCTTGATGTTTGGAAGACATCCACGCCTTGCTTTGGATGCTTTCCTGGGGATTGAACCTGATGAGACTCTCAAGTCTAGAGAGAAGCAGACCTATGTCAACTCCCTTAAAAGAAGGTTAGACTTTGCCTACAAGGTTGCCAACAGAGAGGCAAAGAGGCACGGGAGGAAACATAAGAAGTACTATGATAAGAAAGTACGGAATGTTAAGCTGGACACAGGAGACCGTGTACTGATTAGAAAAGTTGGATTGAAAGGGAAGAACAAGTTAGCTGATAGATGGGACAAGGACATCTATATAGTGGTAGATCAGCCTAACTTGGATGTACCTGTGTACAGGGTAAAGAAGGAGCAAGGCAAAGGTGCCATCAAGACCCTTCATAGGAATCTGCTCCTACCTTTCATGGGATTACCTCTAAAGAGCCCAGAAAGGACTGATAAGGAAGAATCGACCATACAGGGAGATTCTTTGGGCAAAGACAGTGAGTCTAATGAACTTAACGGCTTAGACTCAAGTATTTCACCTGTAGCCCCTGGAACTTTAGCAGATCCTATCACAGAGCCTTTGTCAGTGCCACAGTCCCCTTCACAGTCCACCTCTGATGTACCTATCCCATCTGTAACTTGGGATCCCAATAGGTCTAGAACTTTTGACCCACCCCTTGCGCCAAACCTTGGCAAATACATCATTCCGGCTAGGCGTTTAGACCCTTTCGCAAAGCCATTTGAACCTGATAAGAGACCTTCAAGGAAAAAACAGCTTCCTTTGAGATTTAGAAGTAATGATTGGTGTTAGGTTCATTTAGCTTTGCATAACTGTCAGAGATCAGGAGTTTAGTTTATTGTATTTTAGTTGATACAGTCCAGTTCAGTCTAATTTCAGTTTAGACTTTGATATGGTAGTAGAGTTGAGTCTAATATCAGTTTAGACTATAAGATTATAGTACAGTTGAGTCTTAAATATCAGTTAAGACTTAGATTGTAGTTGAGTTGAGTCAGTTTAGACTATTTGAGTTGAGTCTTATATAAATTTAGACTAGTAGAGTTGAGTTTAATGTCAGTTTAGACTAGCAGATTTTAGTGTATATACAGTATTTTCAGTTATAGTGTAATGTTATATTGGTGCACTATTGCATTTTTGTATTTCATTCACTCTTCATAGTAGTGATTAACTATGATACTTATATGTGATGCTGATAACTCTGACCTTGGCTAGGAATGTTGGTAATGTTTGATACAGCAGTATTTGTATAGCTATTTAGTTTGTTTATATGCTATCCTAGTTACTACTGCTTTTGTATAAGTACTTGTTTTAGTGAACAGTACAGGTGATCCGCTTGGTTGTATTCGAAATGTCGGGACGACATTTCCCAAAGAGGGGGAGAATGTCACGGGGTCAGGTCAGTTGCTATCTTCATCACATCATTGCCCATTAGAAGCTCATCCCATTTCATCTCATTTTATCTCATTTCATAGTATTTCATGGTTCCCAGAAGCCGTTCCCATCATATCCATGTTCATCCAATCGTTTGGCTTCATGCTACTAACCGGTTTATACTTACACGTACCTAATACTATTTTTAGATAACGCATGCGCACTTCACTTCTTCATACCCGTTTGTGCTCACGCCAACGTTAGGTCGTTACAATTAAAGAATATTTACAGTGCTGCGCCTTGTGTTTTCAGGTATTTGAGTGTTATGTATTTGGGTCTAAATCATTTATCTTCATTGTTTCATTCATACATTTATATGTTTCATTTCATTTAGTTGATAAACTTCGTCATTTTAGCCGAAGGCACTTCACTTCTTGATACCCGTTTGTGCTCACGCCAACGTTAGGTCGTTACAATTAAAGAATATTTACAGTGCTGCGCCTTGTGTTTTCAGGCATCCCAAACAACCCTACTCCCTTAAAGAAGAACCCCCGGTTAGTGCTAAAATATTGCACTCCCGGTGACACTTATATCCACACACGTTGACCTACAGTATAGATTCAACTCGTATTGGGCCCTAATAGTCATTTACTGGTATGGGATATTCATACGTATTTTGAAATATCGATATTATAGGATTAATAATGGGATTTAATTAATTTTTTTGATGGAATATCTTCATAATGATCATATTTAACATGTATGATAGAATAATATCCATACAAATGGCCCTACGGTATAGATTCAACTCGTATGGATACGTATGGGCAGGCTCTCGGTAGTATACCAGTAGTGTGCCAGTCGTATGGGGTTTTTCCATGGACCCGAAAGATTCCGGGTCGTTTCGGCTCTGAGTCGTTTCGGCCCTAGGGTCGTTTCGGCCGTGAGTCGTTTCGGCCTGAGTCGTTTCGGCCTGGGTCGTTTCGGCCTTTTGGAGGGGGTGGGTCGTTTCGGCCCATTTCATTTTTTTATGTGATTTAATCAAATTTCAGGGAAAACCTGTTGTCCGAAACTTGTTTTGAACATTATCTGTGCGATGTGTTCCCTAAAAATGATGATTTGCACTGTTTTAGAGTGGTAAAGACAAGTAGATATTATAGAATTAGTTCGCCCTGTCACGTCAGTCATTGATGTAAAGTTTTTCACCACAGTGTTTCCAGTTGGCATCATCGAGGAGATGTTATAGATAAAATACAGATCAAATGATAGTCAAATACAGTAAAACCTCTTTATTACGACCTTTTAACGAAGGTTAATTAATGGATTTATTTCTATAAGATAGAATTGAGTGAATGTAATGTAGAGATTTTACTATTACTTAGATTTTTCTTAACACGCTGTAGGCGATACTCCTAAATTTTGCAGTGTGGATTCTGAGCATACAGGACGTTCTTTACTGATCTGGGTGCAAACTGCCAGACACTGCTATCGAGATTGTTTGTAATTTCCTTTCAAAACACTTTTTAGCAGAATGTTACAATAGGCAGTGCTTCGAGATCTTTTTTAATCCTTCACAGTTGTTGATTTTATTGCATTTTTAGCTATAAAGTTTATCATAAAATGCCAAACACCGCAGACCTTGATAGCATGTTTATAAGCCCTCTGACCTGGGTCTACACTGTTTGTACAAAACACGTTTTCAAGTCACTATTAGCGTACTGTTAACTGAACCAATTTCCCCCTGAAACTTCTTAATTTCAATCCCAGCATCCAATTAAGACATAACAAATAACTACATCAATATATTTACTAACTATTGTTAAAACTTACGCTGGCCTGTTCTGTTCTGCTACAGATGCCTACCTTTTCGATACACATCTGTATTGTTAGTCAATTAATGAAGGTGTCAACACGCGGTGTCTGCCTCATATACAGCGTACTTTGCCGACACACGGCGATTAGTGGTGACACGTGGCAAGTGATTAATTGCTTTAACACCCCGCTGTTACAGATTAACGCGTTTGTTATCCACTAAGATATGGCACTTACTTGAATTACTCTACACTATTTTAGCATTTTTTGATTATCAGAAATATTTTTCAGCATTATTGTTGGTATTGTTAAATAACTGGGGAAATAAAACGTTATATAGTAATATATACTTATTTCAAATATACAAAAATGTCCACCAAACTCTTCTAAACTCCTCTAAAACATCACTCATAAATCACAGTGTGTTGATGAAGGAACGATCAGGATCTGTACAGTATGTTGATGAAGGAACAATCAGTGTATACTCTGTTTTTACAGTATGTTGATGAAGGAACGATCAGGATGTATACAGTATGTTGATGAAGGAACAATCAGTGTATACTCTGTTTTTACAGTATGTTGATGAGGGAACGAAGTTGTGCTTCATATGTAAATATAAATTACTGAAATAATAGGCCGAAACGACTCACCAAAATGGGCCGAGGCCGAAACGACCCACCAAATGGGCCGAAACGACCCACACCTAAAAACAGGCCGAAACGACCCGGGCCGAAACGACTCAGGGCCGAAACGACCCGTTACCACCCGAAAGGGTTGGAGAGACAGAAACTGAGAAAGACAGACAGAGTGATAGAGACAGAGAGAGCACGAGGCAGACAAACGGACAGACAGATGAAAAAATGATTTGGCAATCAGATTCATAATGACAGGTTCAGAACTCACCAAGCTTTATTGTAAATTTATACGCTCAGTTGTCTTTTCTGACACATGTGATGGAAATGTGATGCATAAAAACAAAGTTTAACCAAATGAGAGAAAATTTTGACTGGTGCCCAAGACGGTAATAGCTTTATGTGAAAATAGGTAACCAATGACTTAGACCCAGCTTTCAACGGAAAAACCCAAGGTTGACGTCACACTGTCAAAAGAGATATGGGTAAATCTTACAGATTAAACTAATGCAAAGTGACAAAAAAGCACATTAATTTAGAATTTCCGTTCATTTTCTGTTTTTTTGTAGACGATATGAAATCAGATTATGTCATAGTCAGGGGCGTAGCCAGCGATACGCACGTACGCACGTGCGTAACATCAGTTTGAAAAATGAAAAATCAAACATGGCCAAAAATGGCATAAAAACCGAAGGCTAAGTGGGGTTAGACCTTAAAGTCTAAAATGAAGATTTCAAATACACCTCAGAGCTCACAATTTCAGTTCTAATTACCATTTTCCTCCCCGGGGGAGAACCCCCGGACCCCCCTCCAGCATGAATTACAGACGATTCGTCACCAGGCAAATTCGTCACCAAAGCGATATATAGTAATGGCAAAAGACGATTCGTCACCAAAGACTTTGTATAGGGTATTTTCTTACCTGGTATATATATGATCAGGATCATTTTTATGTTAATTGTATAAGTTATATTGTTGAAATTGACAAGTATCGATAAGCCCATATGTATATTCTAGAATTTACAATTGTAATATATAAATTACTATAAGTATAAAAGATGAATCTAGATGCCGAAATTTATCGAAAAAAAGATAAAACTATGACCAAGTTTATTTATATCTAAATAGATTAAAGTAATTAGATATAATATACTAGATAAGTTGGTAGATTCTAAGTTGGTAGAACTTGTGGCCCAACCCCTTTTCCTGTACAACAATTTGGAAATAAAATATGTTTAAACTAAATAACATTCCACATGTGCATGTACAAATTAATTAGCGACACGGATTGCAGCGGCAAAAATTTATTGTGTAATTAACGTTAATCCCTCCTGCTTAAGGAGGATCATATATGATCACCCTTATTACTGCCATTATGCATGAAAATTGTTGCAGAAAGCTGCTATACGTGTTCCCTTATTAATGCCATCTTGCCTTAAGCAGCCAACTGTCTAAATAAATACGAAAGAAGACTCAAGCAGGAAACGCAACACAAACAATACACCCATCTCTAAAACAGAACTCACACACAGCCATACCATAACAAACACACACACACACACACGCAATACCATTCCTTCATCTACACACTAAATAGAAAACAACACGCAAGACAAACATAAAGCTAAGTGAACATAGGAGCCCGCCTTGGTACGGTCAGTAGCAATCAATAATCAATTATAAATTAATTAATCATTAACAACCACTGGGGGGTTAAACCTGGGTTTAGGGGCGCCCAACCTCACACTTATCTCCTATATTCACCTATAAAGACGAACAGTGTACATAAAATATAAACCCTGTTCCACAACCTTACAATCAAAAAGACCGCCAGCACAGTAAGTAATTACATGTAAAACATCTAACAAAATTCTCTGACAGGATTATTAGTAACACGGGAAAGAATTAAACATTCAAGCCCGTGTTAAAAATAACCCACTATGGCAACGGTCAAATTGTACTCAAGCGAATAGTCTGTAGTCACGAGTAACTGTAAGACATGGGAGGGTTTAGGGTACGACAGAGAGGGAGAGAAAAACCAAAGCACATAAATCCGACATAACTCTCCCGGTTAAGGACGGCTTTAGAGATACATCATCATGTAGTGCTAAGCCCTGTCTGTCGTCGCACAACCAAAGAGGAAAGCATAGTTATCAATTGTAGATTGATCGATAACCAAACGTGAAGTGCGCAGCAATATAGTTGGATCATAATCTTTTTTGAGGAAAAATCTAATACGTTTCACAAATAGGTTTTGAAAATGCATATTATGTCCAAGAATCTTACGAAGTCTGTAAATCACATCACCATAAAACTCCGGATGTGAAATACCTTGCCGCAGAAAAGACTTTAAGTTACATTTATACTTGTTAATGAGAGGAAGATTTCTATAAAAGAATTTAGAAAATGTTTTACGAAGTTTATGAAATCTGTACCCCTGTTTAAGAAGCTTTTCAGTAATAGTTTTATTACGAATAATAGGAAGACTTTTCAAAGTAAATGTGTGTTTAGGTTCTTGCACTTGAGAAGGGTGGATTGTTAAAAAAAACCTGTCTTAAAACAAATACGTGAGTATGTTCGCTGACCCTGGTTTTATTAAACTAATCTAAAATAAAAATGGAAATACGAGATAAATCCTCTCTATTGTGTCCACAGAAATGAAGGTTTTTTAATCTAGCCACCACCATAAAACGGAAATTGACATGTATTTATTAATTGAGTGTTTTTTAAAATATTCGAATATGTTATTTAAAATGAATGCAAAAAATGATCTAATTAATACAGTAAGAAACAGTTGGTCAAACGTAAAAGTTTGTTATATCTACCGCCAAAGGCAGATTACTTTAATTACATGTACATTGTTGTTAATCTGGTGTGAAATGTTGATTGGTAATTACCCGACCTGTTATACCTGTATTGATATTAAACTGTAAAAACAACAAACCAATTAATGTAAATACCATAGGCACACGTACAAAGGAATGTCATGCTCAGTACATACACGTGTCAGTCAGTCACGTGCCATCAGGAACGTATATTAGATATAATCGACGTTCCTGGTGCCATTCAGTTTGAAACTGGATACTGATAACAGGTTTTCTTTGATTCAGGCTTCAAATATCACCGATTAAAGGTAGTTATATAAATAGTTTAAAAATGATGAGAAAGTAAGAAATTAATTAAATACTTAATCCCATTTAATGTTGGACAAAAGTAATGCAGTGGTAAGCTTAATGCAAGACCTTTACTATACGTGTGCCGATCAGTGTAAATTAATTCTGGTTATCTATGATTTAGGTCCTTGGCGGCATTTGCAGAGGATTTAAATTGAGGCACGATTATGATTATTATCTGTCTATACCCTTATCACTGCTGCATTTAATTTTGTAAAAAATGCTAACTGTAATTTTATTGCACATCATCATTTATTATAATCTATCTCATTATACTATCAAATAATTCCATACAGAGTGTTCTAGAGATATGGACTTATTTATATACATAAAGACTTACTTTTATTTGGGAAAAGCAGCCATGAAGTAAAGATGGATTTGCCTTCTGCTTTACTTTCATTTTGCTTTAGCCTACGTGACATCTTATATAGTAACTAGGAAGCGGGTGTGAAGATCTTCTATCTTTAATGTAATAAAGGTTTATATGATATGATCGGTCTTGAGTATTTATTTCACCTATGAAGTTCTAAAAAGATAACACAGTTTCGATCCAAATCTTTTCTGGCTCCGATTTATTTCCAAACAACGCTTAAAGTATTGGAATAAAATGTCATCTATAGTTTCTGGTTGCATTTTATTTCTTCCGCTTGACAAGCATTTTGGAGCCAGATCATATGTGGATCCAAACTATTTGGTAAAATATTACCAAATTGCCCATAGCGTAAATATAGCCATAAATAATTACATTTCCCGGGCTCCTAACTGACTGACCAAAAGTTGTCCGTATATATCGGGATCCAAACAAAATGTAAGTATCAATTAGATCTACATAACGTGTATATTAACACTACAAAAAAGGTAATTAAAACACCTCTATGTGTGAACAATTATACTCATTAAATCAGTATATAAAATGTTTGTACTATATTTCCTTTGGTGACAAATTGACTACCCCTTTTGTACTATAATGCTTTGGTGACGAATCTGCATGGTGACGAATTGTCCATCATCCTCCAGCATTGATCAATTTCAAGTTTTAGAAAACCAATAACTTAGTAACTACAAAGATGGCAGCTCAAACCTACGGTGCTACATGTAATCTGCTACATGTACCTCTCGTGCGTCTAAACATTGAGTCAAATAGTTATATAATGTTATGTCTTATATAACGAACCTTTGAAGAAAAATGTATGGATCACATAGTTCGTATTTATAGTGCCCAAAATCCCCCACCAACAATTTTTCATAGTTCATATACATATGGATCGTACGTACAACGTATACCTAAATCTTCTAAAAGTCGAAAGTTCTTGGAAATATATAGGTTAGTCACATTGATCGTATTCAGTGTCCAAAATCCCTACAAACACACTTCAGAACTCGGACACCATTTCAGTTCTTATTTCGATTTTTTTCTCCCGGGGGATGAACCCCGGACCCCACTTTCATCGGTCAAGTTCAAGTTTCAGAAAATAAAGAACTTAGTTACTAGAAAGTTGGCAGCCTGAAAAACTTCTACAGTGTTTCGTGTACTTCTCGCGAGTCTTAAAGTCAAATAGTTCTAGCAGTGGAAAAATTAGTCACAAAATAAGGTTGTGTCTAATAAAACAGAGCCTTCAAAGCAATTGTATGGTTCACGTTGATCGTATTCAGTGTCCCTATTCCCTCCAAAAACACTTCAGAGCTCACCATTTCAGTTCTTGTTTCCATTTTTCTCCCCGGGGGAGGACCCCCGGACCGCCACTTGCATTTTTCAAGTTCGAGTTTTGGAAACTCAGGATCTTAACAACTACAAATTTAAATCAGCATCATGAAAAAAAAATACGGTGCTTCATGCACCTCTCGTGCGGCAAAGTAAAAAAAAAGTGTTAATCACTAAAATTATTGTTATGTTATAACGGAGCTTTGAACATAATTGTATGGTTCACGTTGATCGTATTCAGTGCTCCAGATCCCTCTAAACACACTTCAGAGCTCACCATTTCAGTTCTTATTTCCATTTTTCTCCCGGGGGAGGACCCCCGAACCCCCACTTACATTTTTCAAGTTCGAGTTTCGGAAACTCAGGATCTCGACAACTACAAATTTAAGTCGACATCATAAAAGACTACAGTGCTTCTTGTATATACCACTCGTGCGGCTAAAAGTCAAATTATTTTAGCAGAAAAAAACGCTAATCACAAATTTTAATTATATGTTGGACACATTTGTATAGTTCTCATAGATCGTATTCAGTGCTCCAAATCCCTCTAAACACACTTCAGAGCTCACCATTTTACTTCTAATTTACTTTTTTCTCCCGGGAGAGGCCCCCCGGACCCCCACCAGCAGAAGGGGGTACCCCCCTCCCGCACCCTCCCCCTGATGTGCGTAACATTCGTTCAAGCCTGGCTACGCCGCTGATAGTTACCCTGATCTTTACCTGCACACATTATATTTGAGTTTCGGACCATGACTGCTTCATACCCAAACACTAATCATGTGCGGATCTAGTCATTTTGTCCAGGGGATTGGGTTTTGGGTGCAACCCAAATTTCAGGGGGTGGATGATCTAATCGAAATGAAATTGTCATACAACACAAAGTCAATTATTAGTCAGTATTAAAAAAAATTCTTTCCTTTTTCTAGGTCTGAAGGGGACGGGCCATGAGGACCCACTGCACCCATTGCCCTTTAGACCTGCATATTCTAATTACAGAGTCTTCAGGGCTGCCATTTATCTGGAGTTTTCCAAAATTTTCGTATTTTACTTAATTTCTCTGGACATACAGATTTTTTTGAAATATTCGGATTTGATCAAAATAGAGTTTACTGTGGGTTTTTTTTGTGTGTGTGTGTAGATCAGGCCATGGCTGTAAATGGTGGTTTGAAAGTTGGCTTTGAACACAAACGCACACAAATAGTGCCCTTTTAATCCGTTTTTCATGAATATACACCATAAGAAAATGTGTTTGTATCTTAGCAGATGGTAGCTTAAAGCATTCTTCTTTACTCAACCTGCTTTATTAAGTGTTTAAGTGGTTACATACAATTCTTAAATTCATGCTTAAAAAAATAAATGGAAATCTTAGGATTTTTTATGATCAACTTATGGCAGCCTAATTTCCTTAATGTTCTTTGTTTAACCAAATAGTTAATTTTAAATACTACAATCTAAATTTAGTAAACTAAATTCCGAAATTATGAGAAAACAACTTAAGTTCAATATTTTGAAAGGAAGAAACTTTTTGCATTTCCAGATCATCATCAGATGCATAGTTATCTGATAATCTCGCAGACTTTTTCAGTTGTTTTTTTCTCCAATAAACCCGTTACCCATTACCCCATAGCCTGTTTTGTAAGTATTAAAAATAGTTGACCACTTACAGCAGGTTGAAAGTAAAGCAGAATATGCCTTAAGGCGCATTATGCTTTACTTTGAGCCTGTTTTAAGCTAGTGATAGGATATAGAAAAAAATTCTTACGGTAATGTTCAATTCATGACTGTAAAAAAAGGAACTGTTTTCTTCAGTGGAGGAAAGATATGGGTTAAACCAATGAAACCATTGAACACTTGTGACAAGTAAACAAGTCCTAAAGACAAGGTTATAGAGAATTAGAGTGCTCAGAGGTTTAGGTAATGTTCTGTTCATTTACATGTATATTGAAATGATGTTTCACTTTTTGATAGGACGCAATTATGTGACAGAAATGTGGAGAAGATCTTAGTGAATCCTTCAAGCATGAATGTGACAGAGCAGTTACATAGGGCCATACAAGCTGGCCTCCTCCCAGAGGTGCAGAAACTGGTGAAGGAAGGTGCCAAGTTAGATCTTGTCCTGGGTAAGTGCTTATCTCATTCATCCATGAAAGTTCAAATAAACAATAAGAATTCCTGTTTCATTCTAGTCTAGTCCATTTTTCACGGGTCCATGGAAAAACCCCATACGACTGGCACACTACTGGTATACTACCGAGAGCATGCCCATACGTATCCATACGAGTTGAAGCTATACCGTAGGGCCATTTTTATGGGTATTATACTATCATACATGTTAAATATGATAATTATGAAGATATTCCGTAAAAAAAAAAGAAGGTAAATCCCATTATCAATCCTATAATATCGATATTTCCAAATAGGGATGAATATCCCATAGGAGTAAATGACCATCACTTATTCGGGGCCCAATACGAGTTGAATCTATACTGTAGATCAACGTGTATGGATATAAGTCTATCTTAAAATTATGATCATAATATACATTTGTATACATAGATCTATATCTATTTTTTTCTTCAAATAAACCCCATTATTTATGATATCAACATTTCCCAAAAATGTCTGAAAAGTAAAAAAAAAACGAGTATTTTTTCTATTATATATTATAAATAATAATTATAATTGTAAAGTAAACACGTTTTAGGAAGTTTTTTCCCATTTTAAACCCATTATTTATCATACAGTTTCAATAGTTCCCCAAAAAAGTATAAAAGCGCCACACGAATATCGCCAAATAAACCTGAACCCCTACGAGTTGGATCCACACTGTAGGGTCACTTTCTGGATTTTATTCCTTCGCAAACAGTAATTATAATAAATTATAAACATAATTTATTAGATCTTTTATAAAATATGAAATTATTGAACGAGTAATTCAAGCTAAAGCTTGTAAATGATTAAACACGCTTTATCTCGCCGAGGTTTAACACCTTTGACAAGCACTTCCTTTAACACGTGTCGCTTTAACACGTGTCTCTAACAGCACGTGCCGCTAATTGCACACAGTATACAGTATATCCGCCACATCAAATCTTATACTGCCTGTTGTATAAGTTAATGCACTGGGGGCTCGGGACGAGAACCCGGCCTTCGTGAGTCCCATAATTTGGAACAAAATGCCGAATTATATAACAAATTTTCAAAATACCTAAAAATGTAAAAATGAATAAATCATAATATGCTTGCGTGTATTCACCTCACCAGGGCTGCCATAAGTTGACATGAAAAATCCTAAGATTTCCAAATTTGCATTTTTCAAGTGCGATTTTACGAATCGTACCTTTACCCTATAGCCTTTTTCTTGGTTTTTTGACATGCGACTACTTAAAGCAGGCTTTAAGTAAAGCAGAATGCGCCTAAGGGCGCATTCTGCTTTACTTTCAGCCTGCTTTAAGAAACCATGTAGTGAAAAAAATCCGGAGATTTAGGAAAAATCCGGAGAAATGGCAGCCCTGCCTCACACTCTCAATGATACGTGCCAAGGCTCGCTTAATAACGTTTCAATTCTAGACTCGTTTGAGATCAGCTTGTCTTAAACATTGACTCATGACAGATCCTATATTTATAAGATGGAAATAATACAGTAGTAACATACAGTGAAACCCATCTATTACAACAACTAAAATATTTGTTAATGGACATTAACGTACGGTGATTTCTCAATGGAAGAATGAGTCTGGTTTTAAACATGTGGTCACAAAAAGCATGTTGAAAGTAAAGCGCCTAAAGGCGCACACTGATTTACTTTCAACCTGCTTTAAACAACCATTCACTCTGGGGAACGTAGATGGCTGAAGCCACCCATCGCAGCAGTAATTAATAAAGAAATTTAATATAACCCTGTCCATATAAAGACTTTACTATCCCTGGCAAAATTTGGTTTCGAATATTATAAACGCCTTTCTTAAGAATCTCTGTTATAATGATACACTACATAAACGGTAACAGTTTAGCGGCACATTAAAGCCAAGCGACTATCACCCAGCGGTATGTTAAAGGGGATTAGAGGGTTGCAGGTCAAAACGCCCCCAAGCCAAAACGCCCCCAGAATTGGTCAAAACGCCCCCAATTCCTAGTCAAAATGCCCCCCATTTATATATATCTCTTTTTTTATGCTAAATGAAATATATAATTATGAACTTTTAGTTTCTTTTTATACCACTATTAATCGGTAATTGTTATTTTCATATATTTTTAAGGTGATTTCAATTTCCCAGACATTGTTAGCCATTAAACATGAGTATTTACTGCAATACATGCTGATATACACTTACAGAAAGTGAATATAAAGTAGTCACCTGATCTTTAAAAATAGAAACAGGTAAAGGCTTAAAGTCCATCTCCATATTTTATAACCTCATTTTTTAATAACCGTATACTTTATCTACTTTATGTGTGTTGTTAATTATCGCCACGTGTTTGCCGAAGTGCTGAAGTGATTACCAAAGGTGTGAAGTGTAAGACCAGTACATGAGTGTTTATTCCTTTAAAAACAATCATTGATTTCAGGTCAGGTGTCGTCCATTTGTAACAATTGGTGTCTGCTTTTATTTCTCAATTGCAGGTGTTTGACTTGTATAAGGTGTCAAACATTTTGGATTCTGATCAGATGCCGTGTTGTGAGGCGTCTGACCAGGATCCAAGCTGTTTACAATTCAAATGGCACTCGGGAAAAGGCAGTGAAGAGGTTAAGTAAATAAACAAATGCTGTAAATATTAAATTTGAATAAAGAGTCTCTTTCTTTTATTAAAGAAAATGGTTATGTGACTTTAATTATCCATTGGATGGCCGCTCAACACGTCAAGTTTATAATATATAATTAAGATGATGTGGCGGATCTCTTAATCTACTTTATACGAATATTTATATGTGACTAAGATGGTGTAGTAACTGTAGATCCACTTTGTACGAATCTGAATAAAATTATGTTCTGTTCTTATAGTCGTTTCAAAGGCCTTTATGGCTTATGTTGTCTATTGTATGTCTTGCCGACTTAAAATAAAATTTATCTTATCTTATCTTAAGCAGATGCTATTAGCGGCATGTGTGCAAACTCATTATGTGATTACAAAAGGTGTGAATTCTAGGTGAGATGTCTCCTTATAGTTGGCTAGAGAAGATTTTTTTGTTTTTAACAAGTTTTGTTACTTGTATAAATGTCAACATCTACAATTTATTTGGGGGAAAATGATAAAATATACATCATACTATAAATTGGAAATAATTTTGGGATCGGGGCCACGCAACATCTTTTATAGGGATAGATGTCCAGATGTGTAACACAGGATTATGACAGGTATAAATATACGTATGTTTGGTCTTTTGGGGGAATAAATGATAAAAATACTTTAATATGGTAATAAACTTTGATTACATTACTATAAAACATATATGAATGCCTATATGTAGTAGATTCAACTCGTTTTGGTTTGGGGGCGTTCTGAAAAAAAATATGGGGGCGTTTTGACTAGCATATGGGGGCGTTTTGACCAAAATGGGGGCGTTTTGACTTGGGGGTGTTTTGACTTGGGGGCGTTTTGACTATAAATCGGATTAGAGGTATGCAATTGACGGTCTAAGCAAGACACCATTCACGCTTTATAGGTGATTATCGAGTCTAATTGATATTTTGCATCATCATCAAAAAAACAAAAAACATCAAAAGGACTGTTTCTCACATAATTTATTGAATAGTATGTATCCTTATCGTAAAAAATCTGATCTGTATGTAAACCAAAATGATTCCATTCTGAATTAAATTTATTATTGCGTTTATTGTCGTTTTTATTGTTAACATTTAGTTTAAGAAAATATAATAGAATAATTTCTATTCAATTGTGAATTTGTTTGTGTTTTCCATACCTTACGAATTTTGTGTGCATTTAAAATGGGAACATGGCCTACAACTAATGTCTGAGACACTTCATGGTTCTGTGCATAATTCCATTTTAAGTTTCGTTTTATTATACCATATTGTCAATGAAACGGGATTGTATTGTATATGATAATATTTTTCGAATTATCGTTTTTATTGAAATTAATGGAATTTATTTCACAAAAGTGTCCCCGTATTATAGATTTAACTCGTATGGGGCTCGGGTTCACATTTATAATAATATGATTATTATAGGATAAAATGAAATTTAAATTAAAACAAAATATGTAGATCTCTAAATAATTTTCTGCTAGAATATTAGACATATATGTTCTGTTCTGTTATAAATGATCCTTATAGTGTAGATTTAACTCGTATTGGGCCCTGGTTCATGTGGTCATTTACAATACTCGTATTGGATATTCATACGTATTTGGAAATATCGATATTATGAGATTCATAATGGGATTTAATTAAAAAAAATTGATGGAATATCTTCATAATGATCATATTTAACATGTTGGATAGAATAATACCCATAAACATGGCCCTACGGTTTAGATTCAACTCGTATGGATAGGTATGGGCAGTCTCTCGGTAGTATACCAGTAGTGTGCCAGTCGTATGGGGTTTTTCCATGGACCGATTTTTCACCATTTAGGTATGTTTCTGCAATATACAGTGGAGCTCCTATGATTGCATTTAGCACAAGTGAGTAATCTTCATGTGTACTCTCTAAAATACGAGTGTTTACTGATTGCTAAAGGTAAATGGGTTGATAGCGATTTAAGCGACTAGTCTAGAAATCCCGGAATGACGCTAAGCAATTTGCTTCCATCTCAAAGACCCCAAACTTGGCCAAACGTGTCCAAACTACTTGAAAAACAACCCAAACTACTTCAAATTAATTTCACTAATATCAATATTTAAAACTAATAAACTTTGAATTTAAGCTAAAAAATACAAATAGCCTAATAAAAAATAAATTTAGATGTTTTGTATTTTTTCATCAAGGGGAGCAACTCATACAAAACTTAAGAACATAGCAGTTTACAGTTACTTCCCTTTGATGCTGGTTTTAATTTATTTACAATCAAAGGGAGGCAACTTTCGCAAAAAATTTGATGAGTTGTATCCCTTTGACCCATCGTATTACATGTATATAGTTTATATTTCAAATTTGTATTTTTTTTCAACCTCAATAAGCTAAATCATGCGGTCATACCAGCATTTGGCGACCATGATAAGTGATAAATACACTAATAATGGTTGTATAGTGATATATTATTGATGATTAAACAGTGGATGTTGACACAATCGAGCATTTAAAAGTGGTTAACATATATCATTTGTAGATAGCCCTATATGTTATTGGATTGACATGCGTTTCTCTTTAAGCAAACATTTGTATTTTTTAGAAAAAATAGTTTTGGTACCTATAATCTTAATTAGTGATTTCAGTAAATTAATACTTTATCAATATTTGTGAAAAATATTGTCAAAATCTGAATGTTTTTACTGTAAGAGAAAAAAACTTTGAAAAATAACTATTTGATGTGTTCCCTTTATTGACGAATAATATGTTGTGTCCATGTTTTTATTGCTGCTTGGACCTATTTTTTTTTATTTTATGAAAACATATGAATAACCCAACATTTTAGGTAAATTACAAAGTTGAAGAGGAGTTTTCTGAGATTTAAATTAATGATTAAAAACATGGATCTCTGGATAATTATGGGTATACCCAAAAATAAGCTATTAAGAAAAGAACCAGTTTGGGGACCCCTTATTTTTATTTCACATTTCTGCATAACAGGGTATATACAAGCAACATGCAAAATTTAAAAAAATCTGAATGTTTTGAAAATTCGAACAAACTGTCGCGATAGTCCTTAAGTAATACATTTCATGTATAACAGGATAATGTTTACAGAATGTCCTCATTTGCTTAACATGTGGTAACCTGAGGTATTTCTGTTTTAGGAGCATCCATGATTTTCAAGTATATTCTTATTTGATTTCAGGTATGAGAGGCACCGCTCTTTGTGCTGCAATTGAAGCCAGGAATTTGGAGATTACAAACTTTCTGATACACTCTGGCTGTGATCTGAATGCCCAGGACTTTGATGGGGAACCACCTTTACTGCTTGCTCTCAGGAAGGACAGCCCAGGGGAGATTCTGGGTAGAAAACCATCCTTAGACATTGCTAAGGTACTGATTGAAAACAAGAACTGCAATGTAAACAAACATGACCCATTGACAAAGAAAAGTGCCTTACATTATGTTGCTGAGCAAGGTATGGAGGAGGTTGCTGAATGGCTGATGAACGCCCCACATGAATGTAATGTAAATGCTGTAGATAGAAATGGGAATTCAGCCCTTCATCTTGCAGTCCATGAAGGACATTGTAAAGTTGTTCAAATTCTAGTCTCCAATCCAAAGTGCCTTTTAAAAATTTATAACAGGGCTGGACTGATACCGCTTCATATTTGTGCCAACAACGGTGATAAGCAAAGTTTGGATATTCTTATCACAAGACTCCTGAAATATTCCAAAGACAGTGTGATGATTGAGAGAGAAACAGGGATTGAGTGTGAGAGTGAATTATCAGTCAATATAAATGCAGTCAATGTTTTTGAGAAAGAGACTTGTCTGCATATTGCTTGTAGGAATTATCATGTGAACATTGTTAAAGTGTTGTTGGACAATGGAGCTAAAGTAAATTGTTTGAACAACATCAATAACACTGCACTTCTCTTGTCCCTTGGCTCAGTTTATCAATGGCAATCAATGAGCAATGAAATTCCAAAACTTTTACTAAAGAAGGGAGCTAACCCAAATATAAAAGCACCTGTCAGGTGTAGATATATTAGAAATAATTCCACTGTTACTCCACTGATTATGGCAGCTATGAACAATAATGTTGAACTGACCAAACTTCTGGTTCAGCATGGAGCAGATGTAAATGTAGCAGATGATAATGGACAAACTCCACTGTACACTGCATTATGGGAAAATTCACAGCCTGTAGCCAAGTATTTATTACGAGAGTGTCCAGGCGTGAATATAAATGTTTATACTGTGGACGGAAGTACTTGCTTGCATGCAGTAATGATGTTCTGTGACCAAGGTAATCCAAAAGTACAACTTGACATGGTGAATAGTCTGCTTGAAGCTGGAGCCGAGCTGATGCCTGACAATCAAGGACTAAATCCTATTAAATCTGCATTTACATATGAAAATCATCAAGTGTTGGATGCCCTTCTTGAAGGTACAAAAGCAACTGCAGATAAACTAGTATGTGGGCAGAGCTGTATCGGAGAGCCTCTGACCATGCTGTATGTAGCAGTGACGCATGGCTCTTATGACCTAGTCAAGGTCTTATTGGCCCATGGAGCAGATTTAAATGAAAGACGTGCAGATAGGGACAATTTGTCATTGCTCTACATAGCACTGTATAATGAGGAATACAACATTGCAGAATTCCTGGTAGAAAATGGAGTGGACTTGCAACAAGAGACATTTATTTTCCAAGAGTTTGGCAGCAAGGAAAACAAAGAAAGTATTAGATCTGCTGGGAACAAAGACTCTGATTCTGATGACAGTGACACTAGTGACAGCGATGTTTCAGAGAGTGATTATGACTCTGAAGATGTATTCAGAGGAAATGAAACTTTCAAGAAATGGCTGAGAGAGTTGGTGTCTTCACCAAGATCCCTCCAGTTACTATGCATCAACAATATCCGGTCTTATTTCAGAGTTGCAAGTGTCCCCTTTTACAAGATTGAGTCTCTTCCATTGCCACAAAAACTCAGAAACAAGTTAAGGTACAGATAAAGATTGGTGTATACAGGGCTGCCATTTCCCAGATATTTCTGAAATCTTGGGATTTGTCTTAATTTTCGGGACCTACAGATTTTTTCTGAAATCTTCAGATTTCTGCTTTTACTTTAAAATTTGGAAATATATGTGTTTTTTACTTAGGAAACATTGATATGGGTGTCAAACAGTTTAGATATCCAGATCAGATGCCAAGTTACACAGTGTCTTATCTGGATCAGAACTGTTTCCATAATTATGTTAGTGTTTTAGAGCCTGGCAGCGAAAGGGTTAAAGATACGATACCTAAAATCGCGCTTGAAAATTTGGAAATCTTAGGATTATTATGAGTAGCCCAATTTATATAATATCATTATATTCTTCTCTGAAACTTCAAATAGACACTCCCAGTTTCAAATTTAGTCTACAAGGGGTCCGTTTCATAAAGCTTCGTACTACTGATATTGTCGTAAGTCAGATTATAAAAGTCTTAATTATTATTTATTTCTCCATCTAATCCTGTCTTGTGACATCTTTTTTGGAATGGTCTTTTCAAGACGATTCCAAATAGATGTAACAAGACAGGATTAGATACAGAAATCAGAAATTAAATGAATTTTAATGTTTTGACTTACAGCCCTTTTTGTCGTACAAAGTTTTATGAAACGGGCCCCAGTAGTCCAATCCATGGCATTCATGTCCTATTAAGGGTTGTTTTGGTATGCTCATCTTGACTGGACATACAGTGTTCCCTCTCTACAACAACACTCATTGGGAGATAAAGATTGTGTATGTTGTTCTAACTTGTTCATGTTCAGAGGTAATTGTTATTGTGAGGGAAATTGGCTTACATAAATTGCAAACAGCTTGAATCCAGATCCTGATCTGGATTCAAGCTGTTTGTCACTCATCATTATGGTTTTTTTTCCTGTCAAAATGTCACTTATGTGTTTTTGAGAAAAACAGCAGGCACCAATTTTAAGCAGATGCTATTACAGCAGTGTAAAGATTGGACATAATTGTCTTGTTTGGGAACAGCGGCAAGCATTGTTAAAAAAGGGGCACCATTGTTCATAGGGCCATTATAGAGAGGGAGCACTAAAATATGAAACCTTTCATCATGTGTAAGTCTGGGTGACCCAATTCAAAATGCACCTGTTAAGAGTGCAGTTGCTGTATACAAACAGTGTAGACCCAGATCAGAGGTAACTTAACTCATTCATCCCTTAAACATTTAATGGACAATTCCAATTTCAAAATAAGTATAGTCCAATTTTGACTATATACGTAGGTTTGATTTTAACAATATATTTCAAAATGACAAACAGTGTAGACCCTGATCAGAGGGCTCCTTGAGGAGCCCTCTGATCAGGGTCTACACTGTTTGCTTAGGACAAGTGTAATCCTCACAGGTATACTGTTTGTAAATGACTAGTATACTCGTCACTAGGGTTGATTGTGTTAAAGGAGCAGAAGCCCTCTGATGAGAGTGCATTGTTTTCCATATTGTTATTAATTAAAAACAAGACTGCGCGTTCAATAAACGCTTATGCCCCCGGTGGCATCCTTGACAATATATTCTGATTTTTTTCTAAGTTCAAATTAGGTCAAGGTCAAACTGAGCTTGGGTATTATTGGTGAGTTGGTATTAAATGGTCTAAGGCAATAACTGTATACGTATCAAAACATTGTAGTAAACAGTGTTGATGCTAGACGAAACGGTAAAATCTAGTTAACCAAAAAAAGAGCCCATTTAGAATATTCTAAGTTAAAATTAGGTCAAGGTCAAGGTCAAAATCAAAGTTTGGTGATATTGGTGGATAGGGAATGGTCAAAGGCAACAACTGTATAAGTATCAAAGCATTGTAGTCAGATGTGTTGATGCTAGATGAAACGGTAAAATCTAGTTAACCAAGAAATAGCCTATTTAAAATATTCTAAGTCCAAATTAGGTCAAGGTCAAAATCAAAGTTTGGTGACATTGGAAGATAGGGAATGGTCCAAGGTAACAACTGTATAAGTATCCAAGCATTTGGGTAAGGGGTGTTGATGCTAGAGACGAAACGGTAAATTCTACTTAACCTTGTTACGGACGCACGGACTGACTGACGGACAGGACGATTACTATATGCTCCCGCATCTGTCGATGCCGGGGGAATAAAAACACTAAATAATTGAAAAATTGACTAGACTTTATTTGAAACTGGAAACGTCAATTTTGAAGTTTCAGGGTGAATTATGTGTCAAAAGCCTAATATGGTTTGGCAAGCTCATAATTTGTGATCAATAGGACGATTATATCTGTCTTGCTTCTGTGATATTTTTATGCCCCCTAAAGGCGGGCATGTCTGTCTGTAACTCCATCCGTCCTCCTGTCCATCCTAAATTTCGGTCTTTAACTTTTTAGCTCACCTGAGCTAGCTCAGGGTGAGCTTTTGCAGTCCTTGAATGTCCGTCGTCCATCGTTCGTCGTCAACAATTTTAGTGTTTATTCTCTAGAGGTCACAATTTTAATCCAAACTTTCTGTAACTTGCTCAGATTGTATATTGCCATAAGAGTTCGGATGAGTACGAATATGGTTGAAATCTGACCAATAGGTCAAGAGTTATCTACCTTTGAATTGCTGAAAATGCTATATTTAACAATGTTTACACTCTAGAGGCCACAATTTTTATCCAATCGAAATTTAACGAATAGGTCAAGAGTTATCTACCTTTGAATTGCTGAAAATGCCATATTTAACAGTGTTTACCCTCTAGAGGCCACAATTTTTATCCAATCTATCTCAAACTTGCTCAGATTCAATATGACTATAGGAGTTCAGATGAGATTGATTATGGTTGAAATCAGACTAATAGGTCGAGAGTTATCTACCTTTGAATTGCTGAAAATGCCTTATTTAAGGGTGTTTACACTCTAGAGGCCACAATTTTTATCAAGTCTTTCTCAAACTTGCTCAGATTGTATATGACCATAAGAGTTCCAATGAGTTTGATTATAGTTGTAATCAGACGCACATGTCAAGAGTTATCTACCTTTGAATTGCTTAAAATGCCATATTTAACGGTGTTTATACTCTAGCAGCCACACTTTTTATCCAGTCTTTTTCAAACTTGCTCAGATTGTATATTACTATAGAGTTGCAATAAGTGCGATTATGGTTGAAATCAAACTAATAGGTCAAGAGTTATCTACCCTTGAATTGCTGAAAATGCCATATCAAACAGGGTTTACACTCTTGCAACTACAGTTTTCAATGGATTTTGATTATACTTGCACACACAGTATACAACTATAAGTTCTCAAAGGAGTGTAATCATTGTTGAAATCTAATCATTGTGGCAATAGTTATCTGCCCTTGATATACTTTGAAATGCTAGAAAGGCTTCATTAGCTCGCCTATTCGGAGAATGGGGGGGGGGGGGGGGCGTTTGGAATCACCCCGGTGTCGGCGTCGTGGAATCACCCCGGCGTCGGCGTTGGTTTTTCATGGTTAAAGTTGAAGCTGATATTTGGAATGGAGGTGCCCTGTGGGTTGAACATTGATGTTACGTAGTTAAAATGTCTGGGTGACCCAGTTCAAAATGCACCTGTGCAGTTGCTGTATACCAGCAGTGTAGACCCAGATCAGAGGTAACTCATTCACCCCTTAAACATTTAATGGACAATTCCAATTTCAAAATAAGTATAGTCCAATTTTGACTATATACGTAGGTTTGATTTTAACAATATATTTCAAAATGACAAACAGTGTAGTCTAGACCCTGATCAGAGGGCTCCTTAAGGAGCCCTCTGATCAGGGTTTACACTGTTTGCTTAGGACAAGTGTAATCCTCACAGGTATACTGTTTGTAAATGACTAGTATACTCGTCACTAGGGTTGATTGTGTTAAAGGAGCAGAAGCCCTCTGATGAGAGTCTGCATTGTTTTCCATATTGTTATTAATTAAAAAATCCACCAAATAATTGAAAAATTGACTAGACTTTATTTGAAACTGGAAATGTCAATTTTGAAGTTTCAGGGTGAATTATGTGTCAAAAGCCTTAAAGGGACTCGCAACTGAATGGTGTACTTGTCAAAATAAAATAAAAGACTCAAATAAAAGCAAATTTGTGGCATTATTTGGCTTCTGACATTAAGAAAATATGATCAGTCCAAAAAAAAGTCTCAAGAATCGTCACCGAATCTTAGTTTTTTTTTAGATAATTATATTCCATCGTTTTTCTATAGCCTCAGCTGACGGTATAGTTGCTGTTGTTGCTTCTCTACACGGGCTCTGACATAAACCGGAGCCGAATAATGTAGTATTAATCGCTACCAGTGAAGTACGTTAATTCGCTACCATATATATAGAGAGCGTCTGTAGTCGAGGCGGTAAAGGCGTGTCCTCATTTTTCTTGTTTGTCTCCGCAATGGAGGGTCACGGGTTCGAATCCCACCAGAGCTTCTTCTTTGTTTTTTTGGAAATGCATTTTTTAACAGAATTTATTATCCTAAACTAAATCTTACCCATTTATATAATCATTTGACATATATTTACAAATTACCATTTTTAATGCTAAATCCGGTTGCGAGCCTCTTTAATATGGTTTGGCAAGCTCATAATTTGTGATCAATAGGACGATTATATCCGTCTTGCTTCTGTGATATGTTTATGCCATGTCTGTCTGTAACTCCATCCGTCCTCCTGTCCATCCTAAATTTCGGTCTTTAACTTTTTTTTTATCAATGTACGGATTTCAAAATATGTTGAAACAGATGTTCACCAGAGAAATATGAGGTGTCTGGTTTAACCCCCATGTCCATTGGTCAAGGTCACAGGGCATGATTCTGCTGTAACAAATTTCATGTCCGGTCTGTATATATAACACTTTTATCTGTGAATGGATTTCAATATAATTTAACACAAATGTTCATTAGACGAAAACTATGTGTCATGTTCAACTCCCATGTCCCTGGACCAAAGGTCAAGGTCACAGGGAACAATTACAGTGTCACAAATGTCATGTCCAGTATGTAACCTTTTTAGCAGTGGATTCCAAAATCACTTAGCACAAATGTTCAACAGACAAAGACGATGTGTCACATTTAACTCCTGTGTCTATGAGCCAAAGGTCAAGGTAACAGGGTATGATTAAGTTGTCACAAATTTCGTGTCCGGTCTGTTATTTCTTTATCATGGAAAGGATTTCAAAATACCTTGTCGCAAAATTGATGTTCACCAGACAAAGACACTGTGTTGTGTTGAACTCCCTTGTCCATTGAACAAAGGTCAAGAAGATAAGAAGAAACATTCGCCAAAACTGTGTACTGCTTTAAAGTATTATAGGTGATCAACATCCTTTTTGAAACAGGACTAATTATGAGGTCCTTCGACACACATTCAGTTCAGGTTATGCATTTAGTATAGTCATAAACCCATTTGACAGGTAAGAAAAGTAGATATAATGAGACCTTCCTACCTTGTCCTGGTTCTGGGGCATAATTGTCATAGGTCTCGGAATGTTTTCTTTATTGAGAAGTTTAGACTGTTCAAATTCACACACAAATATTGAAAACTATTACCTAGGAGCTTTCACCTGACTACTTCAGGCTTCATCAGCTTTGTGACGGTCTGTCACTTACTGACCACTAACACCAGTGTGGGAAGATTTGTGTAACATCATTAAATCTATAGTACATGTCACTATCCAAAGAGCAACAAAAACCTCTGTGTAAAGTATGCAAATTTGTATGAATAAGCTTATGGATTCATGTAACAATCTGTGCTTATCTCTTTCCACACCATGGACCTGTTTAAAATACACTCTTAACATATACAAACAGTGTAGACCCAGATCAGAGGGCTCCTATAGGAGCATTTTGATCTAGGACTACACTATTTGATAATTTAGACCAGTTTTTATTAAACTACCCAGAATTTCAGGTAGACTGGTTCTTGATTTGGTAACTAAAGTGATCATTAAGGGAACCTAATAACCCACAATAGTTTCTTAGTGTTAAAAGAGTTAAATTGTATTTTACTGGTATGATCATGACTGTATCCTATATACAAGGCAAATAAATAACTGTTATGTTTTGTTCTGTTCTGTTATTCTTAAAAAGTTAAATAGTTTAATTGCTTTATAAATTCACTATACAGTAAATATTGTGTAAAATGGCCACACAATAGAATCAGGAACGCACATTAGATATACGTTCCTGATAGAACACATGTCCGATCTTAACACACGGGGTCGCCTAGTGCAGGATAAGAGCTTTCTGAATTATTTATTTTCATTACTAAGCACCACTCATATTTTTAAAAGGTGTCCACACTATACTTCACCTAGACGTCATTTAACTCTCTTACTACAGGGCTGCCATAAATTGACATGAACAATCCTAAGATTTCCAATTTTGCGATTTTACGAATCGTACCTTTACCCCATAGCCTTTTTCTTGTTTTGTTGACATGGGACTACTTAAAGCAGGCTGCAAGTAAGGCAGAATGCGCCTAAGGGCGCATTCTGCTTTACTTTCAGCCTGCTTTAAGCTACCATGTTCTTGGAAAAAATCCGGAGATTTAGGAAAAATCCGGAGAAATGGCAGCCCTGTCACTACCAACTTGAGTTTTATTGTCTGCTTAACCCTCTTACTGCCAAAATATCGTCTGCATTGGTAGTGTCCTCTGCAATATTTTAAAAGTCGGTTTTAGTGCTGTTTTGACTGAAGAAATGTTGTACATGTACAAGTGTCAAACAGTTTGGATCCTGATCAGACGCCGCATTGTACGTCTGATCAGGATCCAAACTGTTTGTAATGTCTATATTATGTCCAAATTCACACATGCGTATCAGGGGCTTTTATCATAGAAAATAATACAGAATACATCGCAGAAAAGAAATTTAGTTTTTTATCTGAAAAGATGGCGAGTGCAAACAAATTACTTTCATCCTAACACTCAGAGTCAGTACAAAAAGAAACGCACATTGTGCTCAGGCGCAGATTAAGATACTTTTTAGCTCATCTGGCACGAAGTGCCAAGGTGAGCTTTTAGGATCGCTGGATGTCCGTCGTCCGTCCGTCCGTCTGTTCACAATTGTTCGTTAACACTCTACCGGCTACAAATCTCATTGGATCTTCATGAAACTTGATCACAATGTTTGTCTAGTAGAAATCTAGGTCAAGTTCGAATGTGGGTCATGTTGGGTCAAAAACTAGGTCACTAGGTCAAACCATAGAAAAACCTTGTTAACACTCTAGAGGCTACAAACCTCATTGGATCTTAATGAAACTTGGTCAGAATGTTTGTCTCATTGATATCTAGGTCAAGTTCGAATATGGGTCATGTCCGGTCAAAAACTAGGTCACTAGGTCAAATCATAGAAAAACCTTGTTAACACTCTAGAGGCTACAAATCTCATTGGATCTTGATTAAACTTGGTCAGAATGTTTGTCTCATTGATATCTAGGTCAAGTTCGAATATGGGTAATGTCCGGTCAAAAACTAGGTCACGAGGTTAAATCATAGAAAAATCTTGTTAACACTCTAGAAGCTACAAATCTCATTGGATCTTGATGAAACTTGGTCAGAATGTTTGTCTCATTGATATATAGGTCAAATTCTAATATGGGTAATGTCCGGTCAAAAACTAGGTCACTAGGTTAAATCATAGAAAAATCTTGTTAACACTCTAGAGGCTACAAATCTCATTGAATCTTGATGAAACTTGGTCAGAATGTTTGTCTGATTGATATATAGGTCAAGTTTGAATATGGGTCATGTCAAGTCAAAAACTAGGTCACTAGGTCAAATCATAGGAAAATCTTGTTTACACTCTAAAGGTTGATTGTGGGTCATGTCCAGTCATAATCTAGGTCACTATAGGTCAAGTTTGCCATGGTGTACCAGGTGAGCGATTTAGGGCCATAGTGGCCCTTGTTTAAGATACTAAGAGTTAGACCATATCTCAAGATCAATTTAATTCTGCCACAAATTTAGAAAAACATATACTTAAATTTACTGTGCTGTATTTAACCCTTTCACTCTTAATGACGTCAAAAGGCGCGTTTTCAAACAGTTGGGATCCTGATCAGGATCCAAACTGTTTGATACTCGTATAGATATACTTAAGTCATAATACTTTGAATCTTACTTTGAAACGATCTTGCAAACAACAAAATTGAAGCGGACGACAATGAAACGGTGTTTGGATACAAATCTCACGATTAATTTGGCAGCGAAAGAGTTACTAGTGCCTGTTGAAAACACCGAACCGATTTGTGCAGGTTGTGATGATACCAATGCAATGGTAAACCTCCCATTTTCAATATTGATAGCCCAAGACGGAACTACTGACTGTAATGAAAAGATTATTTCACAAATACGTTCCTTCTACATACAGATAATATTGTTATAAAAGTAAAAGTGTGCGTTTCTTTTTGCACTGAGTGTATGTTCTATACAGTGAAGATGTTATTCTCCCCCGTTTAAACGCAAACGAAACGCAAACGCATTGTAATAAAATATAGTAAACGACAACTTTTTATTCATTTTAATCTGAGTGTTTGGGGTCTGATCTGGCTCCAAACTGTTTGCAATGGAAATACATGTAATCGTTTAACTCTTTCCTCCCTGAAACTTTAAATGGACAATTCCAGTTTCCATTTAAGTCTAGTCCATTTCTGACTTTTAAGGGTTGTTTTTGTCAATGTTTGGCATTATGACAAACAGTGAAGACCCTGATCAGAGGGCTCCTTTCGGAGCCCTCTGATCTGGGTCTTCACTGTTTGCACAGGACAAGTGTACTATTCACATGTACACTGTTTGAAAAGGACGCCTATATGCGGGACTAGGGTTCAAAGGGTGAATCGTAAATGCGTTTATTGGGAAAGAATAACGTCTTCTACACTGTACATAACACCATCAGAGAAATGTCAACAGTTGGGTCCAACTTGGATGCTTAGCTCGTCAATGTCGGTTCTAGATCCCAACCCCTTCCATATATAACCCTTTACTCCATTAATTTATCCCTACACTGAAGAAAATAGTTCCGCTTTATACGGTGCCTACGGTATTCATGAACGTATTTATAAACTGGAGCTATTTTTCTCAGCAGATGAATAAATTAAAGGCGTAAAATACGATATGGAGTAATGGGTCATACGACGCTCACATTTGCCCTACGGCGGCCGCAGAATCAACTTTCAACTTTCAACTTTTATTTACATATGCATAAGTCCCACGGATAGTGAGAAACATTAGCATTATAATTATTTATAACTCAAAGTAACATTGAACAACAAAAGTAAACAATATAAGGGAAAACGGCTACACATAGTTTTATACCAGGGCTCCAGATAAGAGGAAGTAAACTGAACAAATCCAACATTCATACACATTTCAGCACCAAATCCCTTGATGTAACCACCCACCTGAATCGTCTCGGAGAGTCGATTCTAATGAGTAGTGACACCACATGGTTTAATGCAGAAATAAAGACTTTATTCGTTTTGAGTTACTCCCCCTATTCAACCTGGAGCTCTGTTTATATACATTCCATAATTATGACGTAAATGTTACGTAATTTGTATTTAAAAAACGACGTCATAATCTAATCTAGAATTTAGTGTATGGTGCAGTTTTCAGGCCACCTAGCGCTGAATACACAACAACAGCCAATTCCATATTTTGTCCCACATAAAACTCGCCGGCTGTGCCACAGCGCCAATTACCAGAAAACTGCACAACATACGATTATTAACACATTCAACCCTGGCGACGAGAATACTCGTCATTTACAAACAGAGTACCTATGCGGATTACATTTGTCCTGTGCAAACAGTGTCGACCCTGATCAGAAGGCTCCTTAAGGAGCCCTCTGATTAGGGTCTACACTGTTTGTCATTTTGAAATTTATTATTGAAAACAACCATAAAAAAGTCAAAAATTGACTAGACTTATTTTGAAATTGGAATTTTCGATGAAAACTTTCAGGGGTAAATGACTTAAAGCATGATTAGCGCCAAATTACCAGAAAACTGCACAACATATGATTATTAACACATTCAACCCTGACGACGAGTATACTCGTCATTTACAAACAGTGTATCTATGAGGATTACACTTGTCCAGTGCAAACATTGCAGACCCTGATCAGAGGGCTCATTAAAGAGCTCTCTGATCAGGGTCTACACTGTTTGTCATTTTGAAAATTAATTGTTAAAAACAACCATAAATAGTAAAAAAAATGACTAGACTTATCTTGGAATTGGAATTTTCGATGAAAAGTTTCAGGGGTAAATGAGTTAAAGCATGTATATTTCAAACAATTAGTATTAAATCATTTACATGTACTGGGTCCACGCCTATAAAGCATCCGAGACAAGCCCGAGACGGCCCCAACCCCATGATTTGTCAGACTTGAGCATTCTGCTCACATCTGACCAACCAAAGACCCGAGAACGATCCCAGACTCAAACCAAACGCTTCACAAGCATGGGGCCAGATATGAATTTTAGAAAACATTTAAAAATATTTTAGAATCTATAGATCTAGTCCTTAAAGGTTTGCTTAATTTTGCTGCAAAATATACTTAGATTTTTTAGTTTTTCAATATTATTATGCGTTATTAGTTCCATTAATTTTCGTTTACTTGGTCTCGTTCTAGTTTGATAATCAATATATTTCAATCTTAAGTTATTAAACGTTGGACAAACAAGTAAATAGTGATACTCATCTCCGATATCTGTACAATATATACATTTCCGCTCAATGTAAGGTATATTATGCCAGCGGCCTGTTTCAATAGGAAGTCGATGATTTCGGGTGAAGTATTTAATAATATTTTTACCAAAATAATTAGGCAACTTGTCTAAATAACCACTGCGGCCAAAGTTTTGTTTTATGTATTTATAAATACTGGAATCCGATGTTTGGTTAAGGTCTGAGTGCCAGTTTTGTATAAAGATATCTTTAAGTTTTTGATAAGATGCTTTTATAAGCCATTTGGAACTAACAAAGCTTTGACTGTACCAGATTCCAGAAAAGCCAGTATTACAAAGATACTGTTTAGTATTTTCTAGCCACTGTGATTTAATTTTATTTTTGGAATGTAGTGTGAATATTGTGACATAAAGTTTTGATGCTAATTTTGTACTTTGATTTGTAGATAAATTTTCAATAAGTCGGGTCCAATATGCAATAACCCTGTTTTTAATATTAAGTATTAACGGAGTAACACCGGTTTCTCCGTATATCATATATGATGGTGTAGATGTTTTTAAATTAAAAATGTATTTGTAAAACTTAAGTTGCACCTTCTCTAGCATTTGACAGTTTCCAAACCCCCAGAGTTCACACCCATACAAGAGTATTGGTTTTATTGTTTTTTCGAAAAGGTCTATTTGTATATCATATGGAAGTGACAATACTTTAATCCGTCTAATTAATGCAAACATTGCCTTACTAGCTTGAGCAGCAATTTGCAATTTTGTTTTATGAAAACTCCCACTTTTTGTAAACAATAAACCTAAATATTTATATTCATTTACAAGTTCAATAACATGTGTACCTATTTTGAATGAACAGTTACATTTAGCAGATCCCTTACCAAAGAGCAAAATTTTCGTTTTATTTTCATTAATATTAAGTTTCCATAAATCGCAGTATTCCTTAAATCTGTCCAGAGCATTCTGTAGATCCTGCTCGTTATCACTAAAAATTATCGTATCGTCGGCATATAATAATACAAAAAGCTTTAGGTATATGCGTACTCCATCTACATCTATATCACTGGCTATGCCATGTACTTTATCACTTAAGTATTGTTCAAGGTCATTTAGGAAAATAGAAAACAAAAAAGGGGATAAATTTTCTCCCTGTCTTACTCCTACAAGGCAGTCAAAGAACGGGGTAGATCCTTCTGCAGTCATAACTTTTGATTTAATATTGTTGTACATGCTTTTGATAATGTCAAAACATTTTCCATTGATATGTTCTTTTCTTAGTTTTTGCCATAGACCTACTCGCCAAACTGAATCGAAGGCTTGTTTAAAATCGATAAAACAGCAGTAAAACTTTTTCTTACTTGAAAGAACAAGATCAATTAAGTGTTTTAGAATAAAAACATTGTCTATGGTTGAAAAGTTCTTTCTAAACCCTGCCTGTGTCTCATGTATCAAATTTGTTTTCTCGGCAAATTCATTTAGTCTATTGTTTAGAATACATGTAAATAATTTCCCGAGACAGCTCAGGAGTGATATCGGGCGATAATTTTCAGGTTTGTTAGGGTCACCTTTATTTTTGTAAATCGGTTTGATAATTCCGATTGTCCATTCTTGAGGTATTATACCCGTATTAAAAACTGTATTGAAGAGTTTTATGTAAACAGAAACCATGGTATTTATTGAGTATTTTATTTGTTCATTTATAATTTCATCAACGCCTGGTGCTTTATTAGTTTTTAAACTTTTAACCGCTTTAATGATTTCTTGTTCTGTTATTGGACCATTTATGTCTTCATTTAGTGCAGTATGTTCTATTTCATTATCGTTTTCATTTTCATTCTGGTGATTTTCATTTATTGATTTAAAGAATTGAAAAAAATCATTTAAAGGTGCTGCAGGTTGTGATTGGTCATTTTTACAATTAATTACTTTCCAATAATGCCGGGAGTCCGCGTTTTTCAATTTACGTAATGTGTCTATCTTAGCAGAATCAAAGTTATTTCTTGCATGTTTTAATGTGTTTTTATATTCTTTACTTATGGATTTTAAAAGCTCTTTAAAGTAAAGTGTTTTATGTTTATTGTATGCTTGTCTTGTTTTATGATATATATTTCTTATATTTTGGCATGATCTATCAAACCAGGGGTATTTATTTCTCTTTGGGGCTTTATTATCATTTAGTCGCTGCTTAACAGTGCCAAATGATTCTTTAGAAGAATTTCTAAATACAGACGCAATGCTGGATACTATATCGTCCATATCAGTTTGTAAGACAGTACTAGCCTCCACCATTCTGTCCAGTTTCATTTCAATATCAGATACCTTTGCTAGATCAATATTTTCTAAAAATAACTCTGTTTTGTTCGTGTCCCACAGCTTAATTTTATCTGGTTTTTGAACATCATTTTTAACTTTGGTTTCAGGTAAACAACCTTTAGTTTTCAAAACTGCATACAATGGACAGTGAACATCAGAATAGAGAGAACAAAAATCATCAATGTTGAAATCTAAGATATTTTCAAACACAAATGAAGAGGATAAAAAATAGTCAACTGTGCTAGCATCCTTGCATGTCAATTTAGGATGGTAAAACTCATTTTTGATTCTACCATTCCAAAGAAACATATTATTATTCTTACATAAATCAATAAATTGATTGCCATAATTGTTAGTAGTATTATCTTTAACATTTCTATCCAACGGTACATTGTACATTGAAAAATTTCGAAATATTTCATTCTCTTCATTTTGTAATGTTTGTAAGTCATATAGTTCAGAGATAACTTCATCAATCTCGATATAATCTTTTAAAATTCCACATCTTGAGTTCCAATCACCAAACAATAAACAATGTTTGCTACTAGAAAAGTACCTTATCATTTCAACCTGAATTTCAAAAAAAGGATCGGGATGCGAATATTTGGAGCCATTTGGTGGTACATAGACCAATCCACACTTTAGATCTTCGTCGCAAATGCTGTTCTGACTGCCGTATATTTCTTTTGAAATAGTAAAAAATGTTACTAATTTACACTTATTACTTGTATCAATTTGGACATAAGGTGCTAAATTTTCTCGTACAAGTAGAGCCATCCCTCCTGAACGATAATTCGACAGTTTTTTCCTACTGAACATGTGAACTTCAAAGCCCGGAACACATATCTGATCAGTGTCATCAGTTTTAATCTCCTGTAAGCCTACTATATCATACTTGCTAATATAAGATATAAATTCTGGGCAATTAAGTTTCGATAAAATCCCACAAACATTTAACGACAAAATTTTTATATTATTACTATTTACAGAAATCTGTTCATTGTCATGACCATTACTACTATATGTGGCACAATAGCCGTCTCCCAATAACAGCTAGGCGCTGTTTTCTCCGTCCAACTGATCTGAGACTGATGAACGTTTAGCTACATCACTCTCACCATCAATTGGCGCTTCCCTTTGTTGCTGGGAAACATGCATTGTTATAACAGGTGAATGTTGAAGTGTCATGTTTGTAGATGGTGGATCAACAAGGATGTTCGCGAGTAGAGAGGGCGACTCTTGGGTGATAGTTTGTTGCGAAAATAATTCAGTTTCCATTAATGTTTCATCAGCGTCTGTGTTTTGCTCAACGTGTTGCTTCTTGAATGTCGCACCGTCCTCAAGTGGAGAAGTGGCCTTTTTCTTACCGCCATAAGTGACTCGTTGACTAACTGGAGTACTTTCTCCTAGAGCAGAATATCTGTTGTATGTTGAGATACTGTCCACTCTGTTAGCGTTAACCGTATCGTTCGTTGTTTTACGTGTATATGTTCTCTCATTTCTCACGATATTTGGATTACGTGGTTGCATTGTTCTGTTGAATGTATTCCTTCGCCAAGCGTCTGTATTTGTTTGATTGTAAGATTCACGGTATGGTATTCTCTGTGTGTCCCCGTTTGAGCGAATGTTTCCACGAAATTGCTCACCTTGCATTGTTGGTTTGTACAACTCACCATTAATGTATAATTTGTCTCTCACCATTTTCACCTTATTGTCTTTGTTTTCACGCGCCCGTTTTGCTATATGGTACAGTGGTTTGCGTTTTTCTTCTATTTCATGAGGAAACTGCTCTGATATCCCAAACCCTGTCCCAATTAAAACTTGTGGGGTATTTAGTCTAATTAGTTCTCTGTCTTTGAAAAAAGTAAATTTCACAACAATAGGTCTAGGACGTGCGTTTCTGTGGTTGAAGCGACCTAACCGATGTGCACGGTCAATAAGTACTTCTTTGCCAATACCCATCTCATTTCTAATAAATTCTTTGATTTTTTCTTCACAATTCTCACCATTTCCCCGGAAATTCTCAGCCTCTTGAATACCGAAAAATAGAAGGTTTTCTCGCATGCTGCGCCATCGTGCATCGGTTAGTTTGTCATTTGTTTCCTTTATATTTTCATTCAGATTGTCATGTTTGTATTCCAATTGCCGTATGCGTGCGTCCATGTCACGAAGCTTCTTGTCCGTGTCACTATTGTTTGATGTTATGTCGTCGTACATGTCACTGTACTGATGTATTGTCTCATCAAAGTCTGTGATTTTAGATTTTAAGTGCACAACTTCATTTTCTACCTGGAATATTTTCGTATTTGTTTTAACCAATTCTTGTCTAATATTGGACATTTCTGATAACTGTTTATCCACTTTGTTTAATTTCTCGCTCTGCATTGCAATATTACTTTCAATAGTTTGCCACCGTTTTGAATTACCGTTAAGCATAAGCTGTATATTGCTCATTTGTTGACAAAGACCAATTGCCCATGGTGGCATGCTTGTGTCGGCCCCGGTTCCGTTAAACGTTTGTATAGCGCTCGGTATATATGGCCCGTTTGGATCACCATACTGTTGACTTTGTGTAGCGCATTGTTTATATGGCACATTTTGATTACTTGTAGAATATTGTTGATTCGCTTGCCCATTGCTATGTTGAATGGTGTTAGCATTCTGCATAAATGACTGATCCCATTCCGAATTCGGTCGGATGTTGCTTAAATTCTGGAGATTTTGCATTTGTTGGCCATATTGCATACTGGGGTTCGATATTTGCAAATTTTCACCATAGAGGATTTCTCTGGATTGACCGATGAGTTCAGACGTGTCAAAAGCATTTAGATTTGTTTTGGTCTGTAATGCATTCTGTGTATTCTGTGTATCACTTGGTTGCGTCGTAGCCTGACGCCGTGTCGATTTTTGCGGTTGACCTTGACCCTTTTTCTTGTTTTGCTTACTACTCATGTCTGCTTTTTGTTAAATAAAGTCATCTTGGCTACATAGAGGTGTCACTGGTAAGGGCATATATGTAGAACTTGAACGATTTACCTGAAAATCACTGTTTTGGTCTCCGATGCCTCCACATTTTACATTGTGTTTGTTACTTAGATTTAACCTTCAAAACGTCCAGCTCACACGAATGTTGTTGTAAATAAACACCATTATATCTTCGTATTTCAGTCTTTTTCACTTTAGTTCTGCACAGGTATACCACAAAATAGCATTCATAGAGTGTCGGGAACTATCACATTATGGAAAAACATTCTTAGAATAGCGAAATATTTAAAAACAAGTAGAGAATCGGAAAATCGGTAGTTTCCCACGGCCGCCGTAGAAATCCTACGGCGGCCGTACGGCAGCCGCACGGCGTATACCCATATTTCACAGGCCGTAGAGGTCGCCGTAGAATTATAACGCGGAGTTATAACATTTTTTAATTCCTACGGCGGCCGTAGAAAACACTCGCCGCAGAGTGGTTCTACGGCTGCCGTACGGTGGCCGTACGGCCGCCGTACGGCCGCCGTAACTCAATTGTCACTTTTCTTATTGTGCATTTGTACTTTTGTTCATACATGTAAAACATGTGTATTATTAAAAATGGGTTTAGATGTTCTTAAGTGCTGTCCTAATGTGTCCATTGAGTTCACGGTGAAGTTGGACTGATATGAGATGCGTGAACATGTAGCAAAACCAAGTTATGTAGCAGGAGCAGCATTTTGCTTGCAGAGAATCTGGTGGAGCTTCCACGGCTGCCGTAGGAATTCTGCGGCGGCCGGTGAATTGCTACTCGCCGTAGAAACAACAAGCCGTGTGGCCGCCGTACGGCAGCCGCAGCAAATGTGAGCGAGGCATAAGGGAACTATGCCTATTTATTTCATACCTACATCGATTAAACCAATCGAAAGCCACTCTTTCTACCACGTGACGGTACAAGAGAAACCTATATTGTACCGGAAGGTATAAAAGCTATCCCAGAAGGGTAATAACGTTTTGACGTTTTAATAAGTTTTTTTTTCCAATTTATGAATATAATTTTTTGTTTATCCGACTGTAAGTTTTTATGGTGTGAAATAAAGAGGTAATTTAACAGTGTAGAGTACAATACTGAATTCAATTGGACTCGAACACAGCAGTCATAATCCATATTGGACTCGGCTATCGCCTCGTCCAAATATGGTTATGACTGCTGTGTACTCGTCCAATAGAATTCAGTATTGTACTCAACACTGTTAAATAACCTCATAATATTGACTAGCATCTGCAAACATTTTGGATTTACTCCAGGTTCAAATAGTTTGTCATTTTTGATCGCTTTTCTGTGAATGTATCATCACTTGCTAGAAGCCTTTTACTGTTTTCCCTCTTTACAGCAATTCCCAATTGGAGACAAAGAGTGTGTGTGTGTTGTTCGGAGGGAGTTGTTATAGGGAGGGAAAATTAATACTCTTAAGAGTGCTGGCCACGTCTTGGCTAACATTTGTAAACAGTCTGAATCCAGATTAAGCCGTTTGTCACTGTCATGTTTTTTTTGGTCAAAATGTCAAATATGTAACTTTGACAAACCACAGACGACAATTTAAGCAGATGATATTGCAGCGTTGAAATGGTTGATAACCCATTACCCCATAACCTGTTTCTAGTTTTGAAGACAGGTGACCACTTAAAGCAGGTTGAAAGTAAAGCAGAATGTGCCTTAAGGCACATTCTGCTTTACTTTCAGCCTGCTTTAAGCTAAAATCTGCTAGGTTATATAAAATATTTGTAATGGTAATTGTTCATGAGGGTATAAACTGGAACTGTTTTCTTCAGGCGGAGGAATAAATTAAATATGCTAAAAGTCGGTTCTATTGGGTAAAGGGTTAAGGGAACAGCGGCAATCATTGTTGTAAGGAGTGAATCGTTGTTCGAAGGGCCGTTGTAGAGAGGGAGCACTGTACTATCAATAAACAGGTCTGTTTTATTAGCCAATGAAAATAAAAAATCCATGTTGTTACTCAGATGTGACATTTTAACCCGTTACCCTATAAAACACCCTGTTACGCCTCCAAGCATTCATACAATATGAAAAGTAGTCCCAAACTAGGAAACCCTGAAGTACCTTTCCAGAGAGCTTAATACAGGCTGAAAATTATTCAGAATGTTTTTAAGGAACAGTCTGCTTTACTTTCAACCTGGTAACATGTTTTCAAAATTAGAAACAACCCGCTATGGAGCAACGGTTTTAATGGGGTAGAATTAGCACAGAATACTACTGTTAAAGCGACGTAAAATCATAAGTTCATAACACATCAAAATCAAAATTACTGCCACCTTGCTTTAAGCATTCATCTATCGTATCCTTAATAGAGATGTTTCATTGTATGTAGTCGTAAGTTGTAGTGTCCGTCGTAAGAATTTTTACAGCGGACTCCAATGTGACATATAATGGGCGTGTTCACATGAGACTCGCGATCAAGTAGAGTTGATCAAATGACGTAAGATTGCGCTAAATTCCGAATGCGCACGCATCTTTCAGCAGAACGACAAACCCTTCAGACGAGTAAGTAATGGGTCAAATTACGGCCTAAAACAAAATGGGAACCACGCCAACCCGGACCAATAATGGCAATTTTATGATTATAATGTCGAACAATGAAACCCTAGGCTAACTATTTGTTACCTTATAGCATGGTTACAGGACTGTTCATTAAAACACTCTTATACATGCGTAAATTATACGGTATTTAGCTTTTTACTATTGGGATTTTGCGTTGTCATTTTCGGACGCCATTTTGAAACTCGACTAACCCTGCGCAGAGACTGGGTTAGCCTAGAGTTCGGTTCAGAGGTCATTTGACGTCATTCGAGTACGAACACGGTTTGTTCACCTGTAACCTGAGGAACTCGGGTCGATTCGAGGGTCTCAGGTGAACACGCTCAATATGACACCAGAAAATGTGGAAACTCCAGTGGGACTTTTGGTCAACAATAACTGACTGATCATTTTTTGCAGCACATTTATTGAGAAAACAGTGAAAGCGCACGTGCTATTATCTAATAAACATTCCCCTGAATCGATGCACGAGGTTTTTCCAGCGTGGATGTCCGCTCGTGGATTCCGACGAGTCGCGCCCTCTGTCGTCTGACCACGCCCCTCCCTCAGCAGATGCGCTTAGATCACTGCACTGTCCACTGTCAGTGGAGGTGGAACTTGTCGGGTTTAAATCTGCAATATAACGAAACTTAAGTTAACCCAATACCCCCATCAGATACACAGTTTACGTCTTTAATTTAACCCCTCCCCCTCCACGGAAGACAAGAAACTAGGCACTGCCACGAGTTCAGGTTTTAGCTAATCACCGGCTATGTCTTAATGTAAGCTTGCTAAATACAAAGTTCGATCTTAAAAAGGGAATCGCAACCGGATGGTGTATTTGTCAAAATAAAATAAAATACTCAAATAAAAGCAAATTTGTGGCATTCTTTGGCTTCTGACATTAAAAAAATATGATCAGTCCAAAAAAAGTCTCAAGAATCGTCACCAAATCTTAGTTTTTTTTAGAAATATTCCTTCGTTTTTCTATAGCGACTAGTAGACGGTATAGTTGTTGTTCTTCTCTACACGGACTCGGACATAAACCGGAGCCGAATAATGTCCTATCAATCGCTACCAGTGAAGTTAGTTGATTCGCTACCATATATATACAGAGCGCTCGTAGTCGAGTGGGTAAAGGGGTTTCCTTATTTTTCATGTTTGTATCCGCATGGAGGGTCACGGGTTCGAATCCCACCAGAGATTCTTCCTTTTTTTTTAAATGCATTTTTAACAGAATTTATTATCCTAAACTAAGTATTACCCATTTATATAAGCATTTGCCATATATTTATAAACTACTATTTTTAATGCTAAATCCGGTTGCGAACCTCTTTAAGTGGTATATCCAATCCTAAGTTATTGACCGGAAACATTTTTTCTATTTTTAGTAACAGTGACCTTAACATCGACCGATCACCCCCAAATACAATCCCAAGATAGATCTTCATGTAAATTGACCAATATAATCTGAATTTATCAGCAGTGACATTGACGCTATAAACTATATAGCCTCAACGTACAATACCAAGCTATGTCTTCATATAAGTTTTCTAAATACATAATTTGGTCAAAATTGGCCGACCTAATCTGAAGTTATTGACAGGAAACTATTTTTTCTATTTTTAGTAACAGCAACCTTGACATTGACCCTCAAATAAATCACAAGCTAGGTAGTCATGTTCGTATTTTATTGAATATAATGTTTGGTCAGAAAAGGCCACACAGTAGAGAGTCCGAGTTGATCCTTCAAAGAGGCCACAGACAATGACTTTGACCTGATTTTACATTCAGAAACACTCCTTTTTAGGTCCTATTTGTTTTTGTTCAATTGAAAAGATTTAAACTAGATCTATGTAAAACAAACAGTCTAACCTCTTATTCAAACGCAACATCATTTTAGCATCATGACGTCATCTTTATGTCATGATGACGTCGTTGTCATAACAACGTTTGTCATATTTTCTAAATTTAGAAATGATCACATCACTAAACGCACCACAATATTAAAGCGACATTGACCTTGACCTGAATACACGCAAATACAATTCCAAACTAGGTCTTTATGTAAGCTTGCTAAATACAAAGTTTGGTCGAAATTGGTCGTCCTAATCTGAAGTTATTGACCGGAAACCTTTATCTACATTTAGTAACAGTGACCTTGACCATGACCTGACCCCCTCCCACCAATAGAATCCTAAGCTAGGTCTTTGTGTAAGAGTTTGGTCAAAATTGGCTTTGTTTTGTAATCTGAAGTTATCGATGGAACACGTTTTTCTATTTTTAGTAACAGCACCATTGATCTTGAACCGACCCCCTCTATACACTCCCAAGCTAAAATATGTTAACGAAAACTAAAGTCATTGGCCGAAAATCCCGGTTGGACACCATCCGCCGGCCCTTCCGCCCAACGACATACCCCAATCTAATAATCATGTTTTTGGAAGAAACCCGAAAAATCAATTCTGAGAAATGTTGTAGCCGATAATCTATGCAGACATTAAATGATGTGAAGTAGGATACGCCATTTAACTTGTCTGACTATACAGTGGAGAAAACGTTGTTCTTTCCCAATAAACGCCTTTGCGCTAAAACTATCATGTCAACTGCAAACAGGTTGGAGCCTGTTCAGACGCCGGGTTAACCGGCGGCTGATCAGGCTCCAAACTGTTTTCCACTCATATCAATAGGGATAGTCAGAATTGTCGAAAAATTATTCTTTGCTACGTTTTTAATGCGATGCGTTTACGTTTCATTTGCGTTGAATAACGTCTTTCCATTGTACAGTGGAGAAAACGTTATTCTTTCCCTATAAACGCGTTTACGCTTAAACTATTATTTTCACTGCAAACAGTTTGGAGCCAGATCACAGGTTTTCGGCGCGTAAGCTATGACCCCCCCCCCCCCCCATAAATCTTTCAAAATGAGTCAAAATACATCCATATGTTCAACAAATATCCTTAACAAATGTTTCTAGAAGTTTCAAGGAGTTTCCAAAAAAAAATTTTTTTTTCGTATCATGTATGTATTTTACTTATAAATTAGCAAAAAAAATTTTTTTTTAAATTTCACGAAACTTCAGGAAATGTTCTTTTATGATGATTATTGAATGTATGGATAGATTTTAGGGTATTTTATCCACGTTTGGTGGTGGTGGAGGGGGGGGGGGGGGGGTTATAGCAGCTAGGGGTAGTGTCATAGCCAACGGGCCGAATGCCTATGAGCCAGATCAGACGCCGGGTAACCCGGCGTCTGATCAGGCTCCAAACTGTTTGCCACCAAGAAAAAGATGAATTATCAGAATTGTCAAAAAGTTGTACTTTTCTACGTTTTAGTGTTTTGCGTTTGCGTACGTTTGCGTTTAAACGGAAAAGAATAACAGATTCTCCACTGTACACCTTACCTTCAGACTGGTTCGCCTTTCTGTATCGCGACACAGCAAACTTAATGCATTTTGTGGACGCCCCTCGCTTCATTAGGTACTTGGTCATAGATCTCTCGTTCATGCCGGGGGACCTAAATACCTCTTCTGGGAGATAGATCCGCCTCTGTAACAATACATCCGTGTTAAATTAAATGGTTTAATATAATATACAGGTATCATCTACACTACATGACTTTAGATAAGGAGTGTATTTCAAATTTCTGCATTAAACCCTATGGTGTTACTACTCATTAGAATCGTCTCTTCGAGACGATTCTAATGGGTAGTAACACCATAGCTTTGGTGCTGAAATAAGTTGGATTTGTTCAGTGTACTCCCTCTTATCTGGAGCCCTGCATATCTACATGGTATTGGCTGCATTATATTAACTCATTCAAATTTGCAAGTTTCAATAGAAAATTCCAGTTTCCAATTTGTTTTCAATTTATTCATATTCAATTGCAATCCACAAGTCTGTCTATTTAACTCTTTCAACTCTTCCCAACCCCAGTTCATGTATATGTTTGGAATAGAATATGTTAAACTAAACTTATGTAAACGATATTTTAATCATTCCAATTAATGTATAGTTGTAGTTTATTATATCTGTAATTGACAGTTGTAGTTTGTTATATATTTTGTAATTGAAAATGTGTGGTCACATTTTCGGGAGAAGGGGAGAAGACGGCATTTAAGTTAATGCTCTTGTCAGTTTATATGTGTAGATTACCGTTATTCATAGTTCGTGAATAGTATTTGAGAGGATATAGTGGTGAGATTTCATTGTTTTTTTGACACATTGAAATCATTTCGTTTTGCTCAGTTTGTAGATTGGCATCAGAATGGTGATATCCACAGAGGTTTGAAGAGTATTATGTTAATGAAAAATGTTAATTTTTCTGCCTACATTGAGGTATTAAGGATAAATATGTCTCTTTAAGAAGAGTACAGGGGACGAGTGAGTTTACAGAGTATTTGTAGCCTTCTCACAGTTTTATTGTAAGAAAACATAACATGTCATTTTTGAAAGAAAATATTGTTCTAGCTCTAATTGGTCGGAGTTTTAAGTTAGGTTCATGAGGTGGTTTATGGTTAAAATGACTGGGACGTCATTTTTCGGGCCAGGGAAGTATGTAACAAAGGTAGTTTTGACAAGGGGAATAAATCCGGCATTCTTAGGTGAAAGTATCATTATGTCAGGCAGAGTTGCCTATCTTCATATTGATTTATATATTAGTGGCACTAATATATAAATCAATATGAAGATAGGCAACTCTGCCTGACATAATGATACTTTCACCTAAGAATGCCGGATTTATTCCCCTTGTCAAAACTACCTTTGTTACACTTACTCTATCAAGAGTTGCCCCGTGTCAAGTACCGATACATCGGACCACAGTTTATAAAGTCTCATCCAAAGGACATGGTCGAGCTTACTATCCCTGGTATCGTAGTCGAGTACATTATAACTGGACCACATCCGCCGGTTTGTGCCAACGGAAAAATAGGGACGATGAAACTTTGCAAGAACCTGAACTTGTGTATTTCTCATTGTAATTTGCATTTGAAGTTACCATAAAATGTTCCTAAGGAACTGTTAATACAAAGATCTATATTATATAAATATTAGATGGCAGTTTGCGTGGCATTCAAATTGTCAACCCGAGAAACAGATGTTCGCCTCGGGTGACATTCTTGTTTTCGAGGGTTGACAATTTGAATGTCATGCAAACTGACATCTAATATTTATTTTATTACACCGAGCTTATCAATATGTGTGAATACCATTTGGCAGCCGCTATGCACGTAACGCGCAAAACGACGTCAAGAAACGACGTCATAATGTTTATTTCAACTCAACTCAAGAGTAGAGAAAATAATATCATATAGAGTGACGTCACAAAAATAATATCATATAGCTGACAGTATTTTTAGGAATAGAGAAAATAATATCATTTAGAGTGAAGTCACAAAAAGAATATCATAAAGAGTGACAGTATATTTTTGGATAGATGTAAAAGACATGCCAAATGTTTAATTTTGGTCTATATAGAATTAACATTGTAACTCAAAGCGAGGTGTAATAATAAAATTACCGTATTTTACTTTAGTTTCGTCTAACTCCTTCACCCCGGAAACTTAAATGGACAATTCCAGTTTCCGATTTAGTCTGGTCCATATTAACAATTCAGTATTGTTTTGTATTGTATTGCCAAAATACAAACAGTACATCCCCTGATCAGATGTCCCCTGCATGAGCGATCTGATTAAGTTCAATACTTTTTTGCATAGGACAGGCGTACTCTAAAGCGTAGGTACAGTGTTCCCTCCCTACAACGGCCCTCCCAACAACGACTCCCTCCTTACAACAGCTCTTTCCACTGTTCCCCAAACAAGACAATTATATTCAACCTTTTCATGTCTGCAATGTCGTCTACTTATTTGTCGTCTGCTGTTTTTCTCAAATGTACATGTAAGTGGACATTTTGATAGAATAAATATAATGACGAGTGACAAACAGCTTGAATCCAGATCAGACGCCGCGTTACGCGGCGTCTGATCTGGATTCAAGCTGTTTGCAAATGTAAACATGTTTCCCTCTCTATAACGACTCCCTCCGAACAACGCACATAATCTTTGTCTCCCATTGGATGTCGTTGTAGAGAGGGATCGCTGTATACTGTTTGTTTGTGAATGTCGCAATACGGTGCGAAAAGACAACTGTACAAACAACTTGAATCCTGATCAGACGCCGCGTTCCGAGGCGTCTGATCAGGATCCAAACTGTTTGATACTCGAATTACGTCAGTCATACTGCCTTATATCTAACTTTAAAACGATATTGCAAGACAACAAAATTGAAGCAGACGACAATATGGCAGTGAAGGGGTCAAAACATCGCTACCATTTTGACAATGAAATGGTTTAAAGGGAAATAATAACGTTTTTACGACCTGTATAAAGCAGAACGAAATTGGATACCTTCCTTGGAAATGCTGGCTCGGAGTACTGGTATATAGCTGCATCAAGGAGCCAGTGACGTATTTCTATATCCTTGATGGACTCAACCTTCGGTGTAGGCCCTGTAACTATGACAACACACGAGATCATTAAAATGCGAACTTTATTATGTATATATACAAGATACAAGAAACTTTATTTAAAGTCGGGTGTTTACAAATATAGATTTAACATTAGCTCGAAGCTATTTACCGACTAAATATGTGATGAAAAATTAGATGATGAAGTTAGGCTTTTTAAAAACTGTTTTATTTACCATAAATACTATAACATTTAAACAACAGTTCAAGGAAAGAAACACAATTATCTAGATATCTACTAGTATATCTTCGTTTTCGTTTGAACGACTTAAAAGTATTGTATGATTGTGTACATCTACATCTACATCTACATGGTACGTCGTCACAGTCACACTTGACTATTACGCGACGGGTGGTTGTCAGAAGAAATAAGAAAAATGAAGTGATAGACAGGTAGAAAAGTGGGATAGTTAACAGATAGGAAAATAGTAAAGAGTTTCCAACTTCGTTTTCGCCCCTTTAACCTGAACCTCTGTAATGCACGTAAATTATAGATACATATTGTTTAAACCAAGCCGTTTGCCACAAGGATAATTACTTCGCCCTCGTAGCGTGCAAAAATGTGCCAGTAAAATGTTATGTTTAGAAAATGACACATTTGTTGTGATGATGGCTTTGAAAAAAAGGGCTTTCGTTTCTCTGGATTTTTTTCTGAAATATTCGGATCTTTATTCAGATGATACCTAAAGGCAGGCTGAAAGTAAAGCAGAATGCGCCTTAAGGCGCATTATGCTTTACTTTCAATCTGCTTTAAAAAAAATCGCGCTTAAGGCCTTTCGCTACCGGAAGTCGGTCTTGCGGGCGAGCGGATATGCGTCTGGACGACACAGACTTTTTTCGTACGTGTTTATACTAGAAAATTTATATAAAGGAAATGTTGATATAAATTAGTATAATCCTTCATAGCGCAGTTAGTATAGTGGTTGACTATAGTGGTTGACTAGCAATCCAAAGGTCATAGGTTCGAGACCCATCAGATCCAAATATTTTTTTTTACTGTCCGATTTATTGACTTGTCAACCCATAACGCAGTAATCAAGAGACATGTTATGTTTAGTCTTCGTTGATTAGTACTAGTGATGTTTACGGTCCAAGTATATGTCCACTTACCTGTACGTTTTAGTTTAATGACTTACAAGTCAATTAAATCGGTATACATGTAAACGATTTGATCGAACTATAAAGCCACACCTTGAAGCTTATCAATACGCTAACCTTTTCAAGATCGATATTGCCCATTATAATTATGTTCAAACAATATAATAAACCTTGTATGCAAGTCCATGAATAAATAATAATGCATTTTAATGACAAAGTTTTAATTCTAAGGTAGGTAACTGTATCTAAACAACAAATATCCCACATTTTAATAAGAAAATATGTTATTACAACAAATCCTGACTGTAATATTTTCTAATTTTTTCAGACTGACTAGTTCATCAACCATATATTTGAATAAAATGAAAACAAATATACATTGAATGAGTCAGTTTTTTGTAATTCAATTTTTTAGCATTTTTGCAAAATTTAAATAGCTGATAACATCTTTCTAAACACCTTTATTCAAAATGTTTTTAGCTTTTCTTGTAATGAATGTTGTGGACTACTTATTGGGCGAGAATTATAGTCATTAGCTTTATTCATTTTTAAGAAAAATAAAATCATCAAAATTCTAGATTTTTGTCAGAAAAAAGACCTTAAAGACAAACCACACGATAAATTTTGCCTATATTTACACACATTGTTTCTTAGGCTATTATCATTCTTCATGACAATTTTCATAACAATCGTATGGAAACTACGCGCATATGCGAAGTACCTTAAAAAATTAACCTAGTAAAAAATAGAAAGTTTGGAAATCTTAGGATTTTTCAATATCAACTTATGGAAGCCCTGGAAAAATAAAAACAATCGATTTTAAATACCTGTTGTACAGACTGTGTTGTCCTCTGTGTCCATTTGTTGTCTACATGGCTGGGAAACACCCGATCAATCTAAATTATTATATCAATAAGACTAAGATTTATAAACTTTAAAGTATTCACAAGCTCTGCTAGTGACGTTTTACCTCACAGCATCAAGTTGCGCGACGCTGTTGTTAAGGACGCGGTAAAAATCTCACGTTATGACGGCATGACGCGTCACGTCATATTTTTGTAGTACCACCGACTCGGCTGAATCCGACATATTACGGAAATAGACACTTTAAATGTTGATTTCACCGTACCTTCCTCTCAGTACCAATATGAAATAATCGCTATTGCTGGTCGTGTGTAGAATACAATCACTATAGAAACATGCTATTTTCTATACATTTTACAGTAAAACCTCTCTATTACGACTACTAAATAGAATGCCATTTGATTGCATGAACACAACCATTTTTTTGACACTTCGGACAAATTGAAGGTGATTGTAAAGTAAAACAAAAAACTCTTAAAGGGCTTTCTGTTTTACGCTCACATTGCTTTAAGAAGCAGCCTGGTTAACACAATTTATTGGTCGCAATTGAGGTTTTACTGACTTTTAAATCTATTGAATGTTCAAATTTCGGCGCTCACGTCAATGTTTTTTCACCCAGTCCCTTAAATATAAGATATAAGATTTTACAATATATATATATATTGAATAGTGAATAATATAGTTTTTAAAAAGCCTACTTTCATCATCTAATCTTTTAAATAATATTTTAACGCAGTTTTTCATTCAGTATTGTCTCTGAAAGTACTAAAGTAAAACATTTGAACAAGATTGGTTCCAATAAAGCTACTGGCTTAGATGGTATTCCTTCTACGTTTGTAAGCGATGGTGCCTCCTTTGACTCATATAACCTTTCTATCATTGGATTGAAGGATTTATAGTATCTTTGGTATCTCTTATGATATACAAGTATAACTGAAGAGCTATTTGTTTTACTGTCACCTTGCTTTAAAGCGACTCGCAACCAGATGGTGCATTAAAAATAGTAATTTGTAAATATGTGTCAAACGCTTATATAAATGGTAAAGAATTAGTTTAGGATAAGAAATTCTGTTTAAAAAAATGTATTTCAATAAAAAAAAATACTGGTCTCTGGTGGGATTCGAACCCGGGGCCCGGCATTGGCGGACAGAAGGCAAAATAGGGGAAACCGCTTAGACCAATGAACCACGGAGACTATCCGTTTATCTCCGATCGATTTAACGTATTTCAATGTGTAGCGATAAAAAGTGCATACAACTTCGTGTTTCGGCTCGGGTTTATGTCTGAGCCCGTGTAGAGAAGCAACAACAACAACTATACCGTCTACTAGTCGGTATAGAAAAACGATGGAAAATATCTAAAAATCTAAGATTCGGTGACGATTCTTGAAACTTTTTTTGGGACTGATCATATTTTTTTAATGTCAGAAGCCAAATAATGCCACAAATTTGCTTTTATTTGAGTATTTTATTTTATTTTGACAAGTACACCATCCGGTTGCGAGTCCCTTTAAGCAGTCACCCGTAGTAAACACTCAACGATTAACACAATTTGGTGGTCGACATGGAGAATTTGACTGTAATGAAATCGATTAGATAACAGGCATTGTCTATATAAGTCATTTCCCCTCTTAACCCTTCAACCCATAGCATGTTTCTAGTTTTGAAGACAGATGACCACATAAAGCAGATTGAAAGTAAAGCAGAGCTCACCTTAAGGCACATTATGCTTTACTTTCAGTCTGCTTTAAAGACATACGTGCGTAAATGAAATTTCGATAAGAATGTCTTGATACTTTGTTAACATATACACTTAACTATTCTAAGAAAGAAAATAAAAAGAAAGTATGGGGTTACCGATCTATATTTTCAAATATAGGCTTTTACAAATATGACCCTTGATTATTTTTTAACACCGCCGAGAATTTGTTTTTAAAACTGCATGCAGCTGATTACCTTTATGTTTTTCTCTTTGCTAATTTGGTGATATTAAATGTTAGCTACATGAACGTGTTATTTCATCAAATTGATAGATTTAAAGGATATTATAATGATTCTACTGGTAAAATGAAACAGTGAAAAGAATAATTGGGAAGCAAAATGTACACTAACACCCTCTTTTGTAAGATCTTTTTCAATTTTCGAAATAAAAATGTCATAAAAACTACTAAATTTTTATAATCACCCATAACATATTTTTGTAACTTGGCAGAAATAATGACTAGCCCAATAACAATCAGAAAATGTAAAGAAACCTAGGTGTCACCATATTCATTTTTGAAATATCGTCAAAATTCTAAATCTAACCCCTTAGATTTTATGCCGAAAATATACCTCCCCCAATAGCCAAATTGGGTCTCTGTTGGCCTAAAATGAGAAATATTCATCCAATGTTTGCCTAAATTGGTAAATATATAAGTGTATGTGAATACAGCATTTAATAAAGTTTCAGTTACTTAAAGCATTTACAGTGCTGCTGATAAAAACATAAACATAATTTCTATAAGAACTGCTACTCGGGACAGTTTTTTCAAATCTTAAAACTACGGAAGCTTATACGGACCCCCTTATATATACAATAAATGTGTAAACATTCCACGCAGTTTTATGATATAAAAATGCTTTAAAACAATAATGATATACGTTGGGTACAACATAACACGTCAGTTTTAAGTCTCTTATATTTAGCCTTGAAATATAAATAATTCGTTTTTACTGAAATACATTAAAATTAGCTCGAATTTTCTCATAAAAAGGACACTATTTATTTAATATAATTCGTTACTTTCGATCTATTATATGTTGTGAAGATATATTCAGCAATATAGTTATTAAGTATATGAAATAATTACTTAAGTAGTATAGAAAATAAACTTGTTTTGGTAAATATACAATGTGTTCTTTTTTAGCCTTTTACATTTATTATAACTTAGAAATATACAGAAATAGACGTTTTGTAAGATATAAATTCTCTGCTTTTTACCAATTTATATCTTAATTCCATTTATAATTGACAAAAGGTTATTGACATAAATATTATAATCATATAACTGCTCAGAAAACATTAGCTTTTATATATTGCAGATATATAAAATTGTTAATTTCGATAAAGATAAATATTAATGTTGATATGATTACACATAAAATATCACTTTATATATGTCAAATATATGTAACTCTTTAACTTTTCAAAGATATTATTACATTTAAGGGGTCCGTATAAGCTTCCGTATAAAACAGTGCCAGTACGGAAAGAACTATATTTTACATAATTTACCAATGAGAACTTTTCAAAATTCATTTCTATGGTAATAAATGTATTGCAAACCAGAAAAAAATAGTAATCAAGATATTTAAGAAGTTTATTTTTCAACATTTTTAGTATAGACGAGTATGTCTTTAAGATACCAATTGCTAAAATGTAGGAAATATATCTTAAGGTGTATATATATGTATTACTGTGTAAATAAGAACTATATTTTTCAGTAAAATAAATAATCAAATGCGTAAGACGTTTTATAGAGTAATGGGTTGCACAACATGAAGTACTTGAGACGTTAGATGGTTAAGTTGTAAATTGACAAATAACTTTCTACATTCGTTCGCAAACGGCAAACTTATATGTAGGAAACTTCAGCACCAAATTGTATAAACGTTGGTTAATATAACCCAGTGGTTAACTTTAATTCTAACATGACACGCATTTTGAACACTATAAAAATAGAACAAGCTTATCGTGGTGTACCTGAGACGTTTTACAACGCTCTTCCCTACCCCACTCCTCCCGCGGATAAATGACGTGACGTGTTACGTAAAGATCATATACTTTTAACCAGTCATGTAACTGTAATTTCCCATTTTTTCTGTTTTGTTTCTTCATGTTATGTTTGTTCTATGCCAGATGGTGGGTCGGTAAATGTGTATTTTGTGTGCGAATTCTCTGCTGTACGTAAAGTTGCTGTTCGGTGTTAGATTCTTGTAAGTTATTCGGTCGAAAAACTGCATCCGCTGAGGAAATACGTATGAAACATTTGATTTCCTTTCTAACTTATGTCTTTAAATCTGGTCATGTTAGAATCGAAATAAGCTATGTTCTACCGTTGTTAAACGGTATTTTACAACGGCTGGTCGTTGTGATGCGCAGGAATTGACCACTCAGGTCTTCGGCCTTCGTGGCCAATTTCTGCGCATCACAACTCCCAACCGTTGTAAAATACCGTTTAACAACGGTAGAACATGGATTATTTCTTAACCAACGTTTATACAAATGGAAAAGAAGGTTTGCAAAACTCTCATGAGAATTAACAGAAGTATTTTGAAATAAGATCATTATTATTGAAATAACAAATACCAATTTAAGCCAGAAAATTATATGGGATTCAGGCTAAAAACTGTCACAAATGATTATCATGGGGTTGGTTTATCTAGTAAGGGGTCTTTTAATATAGCACATCATATTCTCTATACTTATGTACAAGTGTTCAAATCAAGTTTTCAAAATTAGAAACATGCTTTGTGGTAAATGCGTAAAATAGAATGCCAGTGGCTTGGAGCAATGACAAATCGGAAAAACAAACACAGAAAAAGTCAGCAACCGTTTTCGAATAGTTTATTTGAATTAGGAAAACAATATCACAAGAAACAAAATTAACACAACAAATAAAATAAATGGCATAGCCCAAGATACGTATTGTACTTACAAGTAGATATTTCATGTCTTATCAATTTCTATGTTTTGAATACTCATAATGATAGTCTGTTATGACTTCTCGATAGAATCGTCTCAAAGAGACGATCCTGGGAACTGTCTTACGAAACGTCGCACAACAAATATTGTCGTAAGTCAGATTATGAAAGTCTCAACTACTATTTATTTCTCCTTCTAATCCTGTCTTGTGGCATCTCTTTGGGATCGTCTTGAAAGACGATTCCAAAGAGATGACACAAGACAGGATTAAATGGAGAAATAAGAAATTAGATGTATTTTAAAGTTTTGACTTACGACCGTTTTTATCGTACGACATTTCGCAAGACGGGCCCCTGATGAGTAGTTATAACATATTGCTTGGATCGATATCTAAAGAAAGATATTGTTGATAAAGCTCAGCCAACTTTTCCGCCGTTTGTTATGTGTAAACACAATTATATGGCAAATTAACTTACGTTCATTTGATATTGTTAAGGCCATATACCGAAATGACCCTTTCAGTATTGGGACAGACTGACCTGGGCAAATAGTGTAGACCCTGATCAGACTGTTCCTAAATGAACATTATGATTAGGAGCTACGTTGTTTGCAATTCAGTTTGTACATTTCGGACAAATTACTGTTCGATACGTGTAAAAGCAATGAGTAACAAGTTTAGAATAATCAGCTATCCCAAATTTTAGGTTTATTTAGGTACGTTTGCTCATGTTCTTGCCAAACAGTGTGTGCCAATTAAAAACTGTTATGGGAACTGTAATTCGATCTACGCTACAATATAACGAAAACATGATGATAAAAGGATAGATTAAGACGTACAGTGGAGAAAACGTTATTCTTTCCCAATAAACGCGTTTACGCTAAAAGTACTATTTTCACTGCAAACAGTTTGGAGCCAGATCAGACGCCGGGTAACCCGGCGTCTGATCAGGCTCCAAACTGTTTGCCACCAAGATAAAGATGAATTATCAGAATTGTCAAAAAGTTGTATTTTTCTACGTTTTAGTGTTTTGCGTTTGCGTACGTTTGCGTTTAAACGGGAAAGAATAACAGATTCTCCACTGTATTATTCCATAGGCAGAAATATATACTAAGCATGTTCAGATATAGCATGAACTAGATCTATACCACTGTCTACTGATTGATAAATTGGTCCACCAGCTAACCCCAGTAAATAATCTCGTTGTTTCGACCATTCAAACAATACTAATATTTGGTGTTAAAGGCAGGTGATTGCTTAATACAATAGGGAAATAAAAGAGTCAGTTCTTGCTTTCTGCTCAGGCTACTAGTATCAATTTATACACTTCCTATACCCCGCGGGGCCTCCGTGGCCTAGTGGTATAGTCACTGTGACTTACATCATTAAGCTCCTCGCCGCTGTGAGTTCGAATCCCAGTAGGGTCGTTCGGATTTTTCATGTGGTGAAGCCTTCCAGCTGGCTTGCGGAAGGTCGGTGGTTCTACCCAGTTGCCGATTTGTGCCTGAAACAGTGCATAAAGGACTTCTGGGGTCTTCCTCCACCTATAATTAGCTGGACGTCGCGATACGACTGAAATACTGTTGAAAGCGACGTAAAATCAGAACAAATCAAAATCAAATCCTATACCCCGGGTACATGTACAACGGTTATTTGCAAACAGATTGGATCCTGGTCAGACGCCGCGTTACGCGGCGTCTGACCAAGATCCAAACTGTTTGACACTCATTCCGATATTACTTAAGGCGATTCGTTAACCTAAAATTTAATTTTGAGAAATAAAAGCAGACAATTGTTGAAAACTGATGACGTCATGGCAGGGAATGGGGTAAGCCATAGGTGGTTTTTACCTTTACTAGATCTCTCGTAAAAAGAAAAAAAAATTGAAAAAAAAAATTTCGGAAAAAAAAAAAATTGTACCCTTACTATATTTATATTAGGGATGTCAACGAATATCCGGATATCCGGATATCCGTATAGCACCGAATATCCGGATATTAATTTAGTATCCGAATAGCTCTAAACGAACTTGTGATTTTTGGTATTTCGCATTATTTGACTTATATAAATATACCAATGTCACTCAAATTTCATTACTAGAGCAGAACCTAAACGATTATTTCATCATCTGCATGAAGATACAGGTAGCGGGCAAACTGTTACATAATTACCGTTAATTTACATGGTCCCCATCGTAACATAGCGATAAATGTGTGTGTGGAGTGCCTATGACACCAGTTAAAACAACATGCGTGTAATTGCTGTGGTGTCTTTTGTCGCCGATTAAAGGTCTTTGTTTTGATAACGGCTGTCACAGTTTGCCTGGATCAACAGGGTAGCATGGGCTGCATTGTTTCGGACAATTATCACAGTTTACATAACACCTCTTTAAAAAGAACATCAAGAGTTATATTTCACTAACTTGAAGGCAAAACGATATTTGCGCATGCGCGGGTATGGCGGCGATTTTCAAATCGTTGCAAATAAATACAAGGAAAATATAATTTAAACTAGTTAAACGTCGCTAATTTTCATAAAAGTGTTTGTAATTTGGAGATAAACTGATAAGTGGTGTGGACAGTGAATAAAGTGATCGAAAATAAACTGGTTGATGAGTTGTAATCGATTTAAGTTGTGAGGCGGTGAACGATTCTGAATGGCAAGATCTAAAAAAGGCAAAAAACGGACTAAATCCCAATCATCACCAGGTTCGGTGAGTACATGCCCTGATAAAAGGCAAACGCTTGATGATACCAGTAACGGTGTAAACAGTGTAAACAGCAGCACGAACATTATATATAACGATCCTATGATGGCGTCCCCACAACAATATATGCAGCAAAATATGATGCCCCACCCACAATATAACGGTCAAATGCTGAACAGTCTATATACACCTCCCACTCCGAATAGTCAACAATATGGACCCCCACAGACCCCGATGACCCAGATGACAGTACCTTCTGCTCAATGTGACTCAAATTTTCAACAAACTGTCTTAAATAAGCTTGAATCCATGGAAACACGTTTACATAAACTTGACACGATCGAGAAACAGCTATCATCGGTGTCACAAAAAATGACACAAATGGACAATCGTATCTCGTCGCTAGAGTCTTCAGTCCGTGCAAACAATGACAAAATCATTTCTCTTGAAACTAGCCAAACAGTTGACTCCCAGATATGCAGCGATCTTGAGAAAACAGTCAAAAAGGAATGTGATCGTATAAACACTATATCCCGAGAATGTGAGGCGCTTAAACGCGAGAATTCATCTTTAAGCAATGAGGTCTTGGATCTACAATCTAGATCTATGAGGGACAATTTATTGTTCTTTGGTATGGAAGAGTGTGACAGTGTTGATGGTAGAAGGGAAGAAAACTGTACGCAGGCGGTGTTAGATTTTTGTGAGAACACATTACAGATCGAAAATGCACACACAAAAATCAAAATCGACAGGGCTCATCGCATTGGACGATATGTTCTCAACAAAAAACGGCCGATAGTGGCGAAATTCAATCACTACCCTGACAAGTTAACGGTTAAGCAGCAGGCGTCAGCTATTCTCAGTGGCCAAAGTAACGGCTATCGTGTGGGTGACCAATACCCTAAGATCATACAAGACCGCAGGCGACAGCTCGTGCCTATCATGATAAAGGCAAAAAATGACAACAAGAGGGCATTTCTGTCCTATGATAAACTCTACATAGACGGCAATATGTATACTGTGGAAACTGTCTCTCGTTCCGGTTACAACAGTAGTTAGGAACCAGATGAGAAACAATTTCGCTTTCTACTTTGGAATGTACAGGGCATTAAATCAAAACTGAATGACCCTGATTTTCAAAACTTCATACAGGATTATGACTTTCTTCTGTTAACTGAAACATGGCATTCAAATGTAACAAATATAACTATAGATGGTTACCAAAGTTTCGACTGTATTCGACCGAAAGCAAATAAGCGTGCTAAGCGTGAAAGCGGAGGTGTGATTGTTTACTTCAGAGAGCGTTATCGAAAACATATAGATGTACTATCTGTTAACAATAACGGCATTCTGTGGCTTAAACTGCAAAAAGAATTTGGTAACTTTGACGAGGATCTATATTTATGTGTATGTTACATACCCCCTGAGGGATCATCAGTGTATAGAAATGAACAATCTAATCTTTTTCAATTTGATTTCTTCGATGCTTTGAACGATGACATTAGAAAATATAGTGATTTAGGTACAGTTTATATCACTGGCGATCTAAACTCCCGTACGGGAACTCAGCCTGACTTTATACCGGACATTAATTTGAACCGTTACGTCGATGTTCCAGAAAACAATGACACATGCTCTTTGCCTTCGAGGGAAAATAATGATAAAAATGTAAATAGTTTTGGACTTAAGCTATTAAATTTGTGTAAGGAATGTAACCTTTTGATAACAAATGGTCGACTCGAAGAAGGAAAGTGCACGTTTCATGGTTTGTATAGAAACAGACCGGTCTCTAGTACAGTTGATTATATAATAACTAGTGGTGATAACTTTAAATATATATCTGATTTTTGTGTATTAGATCTTACAGAACATTCCGATCATTGTCCTGTCACTTTCGCACTGAATGGCTTTTATCGAGCATCCAGTGGGAAAGATGACGACAATGGGTCACGTGATAAAATATTATGGGACTCTTCAAAGAGAGAAAGTGTTATACAATCTTTAATAAATAAACAAGAACACTTGGATGGATTAATGAGTAAGCTTTCGTCAGGTGATATCGACGTAAATGAATGTGTTGAGACATTTTCGAAGTTTGTTTATGACATTTCTTTCAATCATTGTGGAAAGAAGTGTTTTAAGAAACATACGAAAATTGTGTACAAAGCAGAATGGTTTGATGAGAATTGTAGAAAGGCTAAAGGGGAATTTTTAAAAGCGAGACGCAAACTATTAACAGATAATTCTTTTGAAAATAAGGCAGCTTTTCTACATTGTAGAAGTCAATTCGCTAATACAAAACGTTTAGCAAAATCGAAATTCTACAATAAAGAAAAGACTAAATTATCAGATTTAAGTAAACACTCTCCTAGAAAATTTTGGAAATATATAAAAAAGTTTAAAAAATGCAATAAAACGGAAATTGATGCTGATCTTAGCGATTTTGTTAACTATTTTTCAGATTTGGGAAACACACCACATGCTCAAGATGATAGTTCAAATGATCACAATTTTGATAATGCCGCTACTGAAAACATTGAAATGTTAGATAGGCCTTTTGATATAAATGAAATAAAGAAAACTATTTCTTCACTTAAAAGAAACAAAAGTTGCGATTTAGACAATAATGTTGCTGATTTTTTCATAGACACCAATAACTTTATTTCTCAGTATCTTTGTACAATATTTAACAAAATTTATGACTCAGGGATTTATCCAGAGTCATGGACTAAAGGTATTATAGTGCCTATTTTTAAAAAAGGGAACCCATCGGACCCTTCTAATTATAGAGGTATTACCCTGGTAAATATAATGGGGAAAATCTTTTCTCTCACTCTCCGCAATAGGTTAAATGCATGGTGTGAACAAGAAAATGTTTTCCATGATACTCAGTTTGGATTTCGTGACAATTGTGCTACTGTTGACGCAGTATTTTTACTCCATACAATTATACAAAAGGTATTGTCTAAAAAATCAAAGCTATGGTGTGCTTTTATCGACTATCAACGTGCTTTCGATACCGTTATCCGTGAATCATTATGGATTAGACTGGTTCAGTCAGGCATTAGCTGTAAAATGTTGCGTATGATTAAAAGTCTATACGAAACAGTTAAATGTTGTGTAAGAATCTCGCCGGATATGGATCTTTCTACCTTTTTTGACGTTACTTTAGGATTAAAGCAAGGAGAACCGTTGTCCCCTATACTTTTTATCCTTTTTATTAACGATATAGTAAACAATGTAGACCTTGACAACATGACTGATAACGACCTTGATCTTTTATCCAGATATTTGATAGCATTCGCTGATGACATAATACTTTTTACCACCAATCCTAACAGTCTACAAGTGCAAATTGACAAAGTTTATAGATATTCTTTGAAATGGGGGTTGAAAATAAATGTTAGTAAAACCAAAATATGTGTCTTCGAAAAAAGGAAACAAGTACATTTAGAAGAATTCACGATTGGAGATGAAAAAATTGAAATGGTTGATTACTTTGTTTATCTTGGTATTAAATTTACTCATACTGGAAACTTATCTAATGCAGTAAAGGCTTTATCTGAGCAAGCCCTTAAGGCATATCATAACTTATTATATCTCTTTGACAAAGTCGATTTTGATTTCAGCACAAAACTTAAACTATTTGAAACTATGGTTGTACCTATTTTAACGTATTGTTCGGAGGTTTGGGGTGTATATAATTTTAAAGAAGTTGATATATTGTATGTTAAATTTTGTAAATATATCCTCGGTGTTAAAAAGCAGACACCTAATATGGCAGTATTTGGTGAAATAGGTCGATTCCCTTTGTCTCATATCTGTAAGGAACGTTCTTTGAAATTCTGGACTAAAATCATGAGTAACCCAGATTCTTACCTTTACCATATGTATGTAGATCAACTTAATAGTATAAATGGATCCTGTTGGTCAAAACGAATGAATTCACTTATAAATCATCTAGGTTTTACATATACTATTAACAATTTTAACCCTGACCGAAATACATTTGTAGATCTTAGTAGAAGACTACGGGATCAATTTATGCAAGGATGGACTGAAAACATAAATAATACCAATAAACTGGATTATTATAAACAATTTAAAAAATCTTTTGAATATGAACAGTATTTGGATAAAATTCATTATGATTCTTTGAGAAAAGCCATAACGAGAATTCGTCTTTGTTCGCATAAATTAGAAATTGAAGCTGGAAGATTTACTGGTACAGATAGAAATCAACGAATATGCAAATTATGTAATTTAAATGTAGTTGAAACGGAGTATCATTTTATCATGTGTTGTCCAAGGTATAAAGATGTCAGATTAAAATGTTTAGGAAATATTTCATGGCCGACTGTTAATAAATACATTTCTTTAATGAGCTCTACACACAAAAGAACATTGTATAATTTAGGAAAATTTATTAAAAGTGCCTTTAACATCAGACAAAATGCCCTAGAATTGTAAATTGTTTCTACTCACTTATTTGTATAATCTACTAATACTTATTTGATATGTAGATAATATGTTGAATTATTGATTGTATTGAATTGTATTGTTTTGCCTAAGCCATACCCATGTATCTTTGTAAATGGCCAAAGGCATAATTTGCCGATTTGCCAATAAATGTGAACTGAACTGAACTGTTAATAAGACATTTTCAAAACAGAAAGAAGTAAATAAATCAGTAATATGTTTATAGTAAATGCGTGTACATTTATGTGCAGTCTAGAAAACTGCGTAATTAGGTTATACCATTGGGATATTCTTTTGTAGAACCTTCTGTCTGCCTTTCAAGCGTCTGAACAAATGAAGGCGGGGCTTAGTTTGATTGACATGCACTCATTGCGTGTAGCCTTTGACCCAGAGTTTTCTGAGAATACCTAGATATCGGCGCTCGATTTGCACAGTTAAAACTTTTGTTGTGTTTGAAATATTTGGAAACCTGCCCGATTATATCGTACTGATTGATATTCCAAAAAGAGTTACTAATATTTAAAATTAAACACTACATGAATTTTAAATTAAGACGAGTTAGTAGACTATTTATATATTTTGATAAAGTTTTTCAACGAACTTCTTCTCTAAATAATGCGACGTAGTAAAAGTAATAAAGTACACACAGAAACAATGGACGCGCCGTTAACGATTGCAAGTAAATAAATGTTTTAATAGTTGTTGCAAGTATGTAAAGTCTATTGAACACGGGGAGAACCGTGAAATCTATTCTGCCTAGAATTAATTTACAGACCCGCTTATTAAAGCGTTATGAAAGCTACGCTGTTAAATAGATAACTGCAATTCAATGGCGAAAAAAAACTTCGTCACAAAAAAAACCCAAACAAACATTGTCTGGATACGATTTGTCCACCGCACTTATAAGTGGAAACAAAATAGGCGATGCTTTAGAACAATCAACAGTGTTGCATTCTTAACAAATTGCCGTGGGTTCGACTCAATGCGAATATCCGGATATATCCGGATACCTCATACGGATATCCGAATAGTGATTTTGGTATTCGTTGACATCCCTAATTTATATAAAAAGAGTAAGGATATACTTTTTTTTTTTATTTTTTTTTTTTAACTTTTTTTTTTCGAGAGAACCACCTATGGGGTAAGCAGCACTCTGAACACTGTTTCCTACCTACAACGACCCTCCCAAAAACAATTCCCTTCGTATAACAACGCTTGCCACTGTTTCTCAACAAAACAATAACGTCTTACATTTTCACTGCTGCAACATCCTCTGCTTAAAATTGTCGTCTGTTGTTCCTTTCCAAAGTCACATACAGTGGAGAAAACGTTATTCTTTCCCAATAAACGCGTTTACGCTAAAACTATTATTTTAACTGCAAACAGTTTGGAGCCAGATCAGACGCCGGGTAACCCGGCGTCTGATCAGGCTCCAAACTGTTTGCCACCAAGATAAACATGAATTATCAGAATTGTCAAAAAGTTGTACTTTTCTACGTTTTAGTGATTTGCGTTTGCGTACGTTTGCGCTTAAACGGGAAAGAATAACAGATTCTCCACTGTATTTACCATTTGGACAGAAGAAATATAATGACGAATGACAAACAGCTTGAAAAAAGATCAGAGGTCGCTTAAAGGCTGAGTTTGATCAGAATTTAAACTTTTTGAAAATATACGCCAAGTCTAAATTTTCCCGCTCTATAACAACTCCCTCCGAACAACACACATACTCTTTGTTGTTATAGAGACGGAACACTGTATTAAATTCAGCACGTATCTGTATCTACTTTTGAATGGTCGTAAAACCGAGTCTATACTGTATATTGAATGTAAATGAAGTATGGCCACACCCACTATGACACGCCCCTTTTACTCAGGTCCATCCTGGGCCTGTGATGTGCTTGGGTCGGCGTTCCTGGCCACTGGGCCAGTGCCCGGCGGACTACCAAAGACGGACCCGGCTTGGTCCCCGCTTTGTTCCATCCTGGGCTCCGGTTTGACGTCATCTTTGTCGTCACCGCTGTCTGAGCAGACACACGCTATAAACTCTGAAATTGCAATTATAAACATTAATAATTAAAATCAGAAGTAATTTTTATGTAAAATATGTCAACCATTATTGTTTTCAGTCAAAAATAAGTAAAACACTAGAGACAAATCTCAAAACTAGTTCGTGTATTTTGAAAGTAAAACCGTTTCATCATTTGACGAATTTCAAAGGTTTATCGCAAATAGAGACAAATCTCAAAACTATTTCGTGTATTTCGAAAGTAAAACCGTTTCACCATTTGATGGGTTTCATATATATTTTTTGCAAATAACCATTGAACACAATCACTTAGATATTGTAGGTTACTAGATTGGCTTTAAAATGTGTTCTTGGTATACATTTTCTTGTAATAGAGATTGAAAGAGACCAAAACGCTATCGTTCTTAAGAACACTATGCCTGCCAGACAGATGAATGTATGAACAGGAAGGGAAAGAGAGTGAGAATGCAGAAGAATTTTATTGCTCCACATCGGAAAACACATAAAAATGCAAAATTCACCACGCACTGTAAACTGTACAGTGCCCCCTCTCTATAACAACACGCACTATGGGAGACAAAGCTTACGAGTGTTGTTCGGAGGGAGTTGTTATAGGAGGGGAAAATTAAGACCTGGCTTACATGTGCAAAAAGCTTGACTCCAGATCAGACGACGCGTAAAGCGGCGTCTGATTCAAGCTGTTTGTCACTCGTTATTATATAATTATGTTTCGTCTGTCAAAATGTCCACTGACATGTAACATTGAACAAAAAAAGCAGACGACGATTTTAAGCAGATGTTATTGCAGCAGTGAAAGTGTTATACATTATTGTCTTGTTTGGGGGACAGCGACAAGATCTGTTGTAAGGAGGGAATCGTTGTTGTGAGGGCCGTAATTTCGGAGGGAGCACAGTGTAAAACACTTTTACCGTCGTAGTCTATCCGCCCATCACCGTCAATATCTACCTCGGCTATCATTTCGTCAACTGAAATGAGACAGAACTTTCGTACAGTGGGAAAGACTTCAAATAAATATTTTCCCCGTTTAATCCATTTACCCATAAATACATGTACGCGCTTGAGCATTTAATTGATTCCTCAACTGAAGAAAATAGTTCCATGTTAAAATTATACATACACAACATTCAAGACTAAATAAGGTCAAAGGTAGGCATTTCTAATTATTCACATCTCTGATATAAATTAAAACATCCTGTAAAATTACAAGGTCATAGCTTGAAAACTGTATGTGAAGGCAGTCAGACAAAAGTATGTGTACCGTATAGTTATGTGGACGGATAAATAAGCGAACACTAGATGAACGTCCGGACAGGGGTAAAACTGCATTGTCCCGACTAATCTTCGAAATGGCATAAAATGATATTGTATACACTGAACATCATTCTTTTGGGGCATGTTTAAATACCAAATGATTAACATATCCAGTGGTCGTATACTAAAAGAGGGCTTTTACTGTTTGTTACAGTGGAGAAAACGTTATTCTTTCCCAATAAACGCGTTTACGCTAAAACTATTATTTTCACTACAAACAGTTTGGAGCCAGATCAGACGCCGGGTAACCCGGCGTCTGATCAGGCTCCAAACTGTTTGCCACCAAGATAAACATGAATTATCAGAAATGTCAAAAAGTTGTACTTTTCTACGTTTTAGTGGTTTGCGTTTGCGTACGTTTGCGTTTAAACGGGAAAGAATAACGGATCCTCCACTGTACCTCTGTTAACTCATTATAGGATAGCTTTATTTCCCCCGAAAAGTGCAAAATTCAGCAATTTTCTCTTCCTGTTATAGCATGCAAAATTAAACTATTAGTATCAGAAACACAGGCATGTAATTTTCCCCCACTTGCCTAATGAAATTTGTTCAATTTAGATGTTTGAAATGCTAGCAATTCGTAAATCAGAGTATTGCTGTGGTTATTTTTTTGGAATTCACATGCATGGTTAGGCTTGAGGGACTGAATAAACATTTCCCGATTAAACTTTAAATTCAAATTACAATGTAGTTTTGATATATTATATTGACTGAATTTGCAACAAGGAAACTTTTTTTTTGTAATTCGCTTAAACTCACAAGAGAAACACATGAAGACCATAAAGTCCCGCTATTTCGACATCTCCAAGGAGATCCTGTTTTCTATGTGTAACCCTTTCCCCATATATTTCAATATATAAGAAAGACGGTTGCTTAACCCTTTATCTAATTTTGTTTTTCTTTCAGTCTGCTTTAAGCTACACTTAAATTATTTCTTATTATACATATTCATGACTCTATAAATTGGAACTGTTTTATTCAATGGAGGATTCTGATTTAAGCAGAAACTCCTATTTGCTATGAAAGTATCTGGTGTACAGCCACACGCTCAACTGTGTGTCTTTATACAGTGGAGAAGGCGTTATTCTTTCCAAATAAACGCGTTTATGTTATATCTATTATATTCATTACAAGCAGTTTGACAATCCTTCCTTTTAGCTACCATCTGCATGCTAGGGTATAGGAAATATGTCTCGTTGCACATATTCATGACTGTATAAAGTGGAGTATTTTTCTATAGAGGATATATGGAACAGTGAGTTAAAGTAAAGGAACAGCAGCCCTAAAAATGTCCATTTTTAGTTGGTTCTTTTACTAACGAAAAAATGGTTAGAATTGCTCTTATTCAAGCAAAGGGAGCGGTAGACTGAGTAACGAAAACTGTTTAGCATTTTTCCATATATATCAACGCCAAAGACACCTATTCGGAGTTTCTTGCATGGTACTTGACAAATGTGATCTGTTTGGTCACGCACTTCGCTCGATCCTTAGAATCACAGGGCTACCATAAGTTGGCATGAAAAATCCTAAGATTTCGAAATTTGCATTTTTCAATTGCGAATTTACGAATCGTACCTTTACCCCATAGCCTGTTTCTAGTTTTGTTGACACGTGACTACTTAAAGCAGGCTGGAAGTAAAGCAGAATGCGCCTTATGGCGCATTCTGCTTTACTTTCAGCCTGCTTTAAGATACCATGTTCTAGAAAAAAATCCGAAGATTTAGGAAAAATCCGGAGAAATGGCAGCCCTGGAATCACATCGTGTGACAGTACACATTATTTTCTACAAACGGGCTATTAATCTACCTGCCTATCTATTGTTCAGATTATAGCACAGCAGAAAAAATAAATTTGCGAATGATACTAGTACGGTTACTAAACGCAAATACAATGAAATAAGATACAAAAAGACCACGCAGGGGTCCTGATAAAGGAAGTATTTCAAAAAGTAAAATCTGTATTTTCTGCTTTAAATCCTATTATGTCACTACTCATAACAATCGTCTATTCAAGACGAGTCTAATGAGTGGTAACACTGATGTTACCCTAACATCATAGTATTTAGTACTGACATGAGTGAAATAATGTTTATTTATTTCTGGAACCATGCAAAAAGACAATTATTTTAAATGTGAGTTTCATAATGTCTGACCTGGCTCCATTGAAGCCACTTATTTTACAATTTGCGTCTGTTTTCAGGGCACACACGCTTTTGTCAAGCAAACGATACCATTGAGATGAAAGAATAAAACATTTGAACCATGCCATGAGAAAACCTATTGCACTGCAAACAGTGTATATCACGGCCAATCACCGTGTCGAATATACGGCGACTGACCTTGATCTACACTGTTTGACACCAACATGCATCTAAAGCATTTATGTAACTGTATTATATACTATATTTGCAGTGTATACCAAACTGAGATACAGAGCCTGTAGACTACTGGGATTCTGTACAATGTTGCCATACAATAAGATTGGTTTTGTCATGACCCGGCCCACTTACTTTCTTCCTCTGTGAGATCTTCTCCAAGACACTGTAGAATGGCCCGGATGTCAGAGGCACAGATGTACCCACATCCTCGCTTGTCGAAGACCTTTAACAGGAAAACAATATTTTGATGATCATGTAAGAGCTGTGCCATGAGGAAAGAAGACTGAGCCCTTTTCTCCACAGAAACGCCTTAGAGTACTTATACTTATAGTGCTACATGTATTCCGATCAATCGATTTAGTCGACGCCGATTCATTCACCTACAGAAATCGATTATTTGACTAATAAAATCCATAATCAACTAGTAAAAATAAAAAAAATCCGAAGCAAAATCCCAGGCCCTACTGACTCCTCCACGTAAGAGCCATAGACGAATATTCAATTATGGGGTTGAACATAGATTCCAGCTTAAAGCAATATGAATGTTAAGCAGATAGCTACTAAAGGAGCTTCCTGCTTTACATTCATCTTGCTTTAAGCAGTTTCCTTTTCTAGTGCCTATATAGAGGTATGGGTTAAAACATTGAATAATGATATACTACGTCAAGCCTCTGTTCAGCATGCTAACAGTCTAACAAGTCAAATAAGAATAAAGTGCTCCCTCCAACGGCCATCATAACAACGACTCCCTTCTTACAACAACGCTTGCCACTATACCAAACACAATTATGTCTTACGTGTTCACATACTTAAAATTGTTGTCTGCTGTTTTTCTTACATAATGGACATTTTGACAGAAAAAAAACTTAATGACGAGTGGCAAACCATTTAAATCTAGATCAGCGCCGCGTAACGCGGCGTCTAGTCTGGGATCAAGCTGTTCGCAAATGCAAGTCAATGTTTCTCCCTATAACATTTCCCTCCGATAAGCACACACAAGCCTTTTCTCCCATTGGGTGTCGTTGGGAGAACTGTATACTCATCATGCTGGTAGGTATCAAACACATACGTTAAACAGTCCTTTCTCAGGGTTGTGTTTACATGGTATATTTTAGGACCGGATAAAAGCATCAATCTGTATTTCTATACGAGGAATAGGTGCATGCGTTAAAGGGCTTTTTCTGTGAGGGATAGAGCTTTTTTGGTCACTTTGGTCTATCATTGAACAGCTACATATATATATTATAAATGAACCTGGTATCTTTCAGTGAAAGGAAGATTAACGATTAACTAAATCAATTTTATTTCATTTTAAATTCAATAATTAGCCCAACGGCTTTTTAGTTAGAGGGGGAAAACTATATTCACAACATTTTTCCTCTTTCAGTCACCATTAAATTATTTGTAGTGACTATAAAACTGTCCCAAAGAGACGTGTATGACGAGTAATCACATTAAACATATTGATGGAGAAACAAACGTATTTTATCATGTCTGCAAATGAATTTCTTCATTTCGGCCTCGATTTAGTTGAACACATTTCCAGAGCCACGTTTAAACTTTGAAATACGGATATGTTCGACGGATATGTTGAATTGCGGATATATTCGATTAAAGCGAGTTCTATATATCGAAGTTTGGCTGTATTTGAAAATCATCTTCTGGATTATTTATCTGGGACTATAGATGCTTCGATATAATAAATTTTAATGAAGTCCATAAAGTCAGCTTTCAAACACGCTATAATCTGATAAAATAAATTACAGTAAAACCTCTCTATTACGAAGGCTAATTAATTGTATAAAAGACTGGTGACAGCTCAATGTGACCTTTAAAGTTATAAACAAAAAGCTCCTAAAGGAGCTTTCCGTTTTCCTGTCACATTACTTTAAGCATTCACCTGTCGAAAGTTTACACCTAATTATTAACCCAACTACAAGTGGTCGCAAAAGAGAGGGTTTACTGTATATTATCGAAATTAAAATACAAGCCATGAATGTCAACGCAAATACGCTGAACAGATATCGGTCGTCGGGAGGTGGGAGCCTCCTTTGGTTCGCACCTTACGAATACCGATGTCTGGAAGAGTTTATTACCGGGCACAGCCCCCCCCCCCTTTCACCATATTAGATATTAGTTAAAATTAGCTAAATTATAAAAACCACGTGACAGTAATTACTTATATTCTTTTGTTGTACCTCATATATTCTATGTTATGTAGAATTCGAGAAATAAAATAAAGTTCTGTCAACTGACGCATGGGTTAATTTCAAGAATGTCCATGTAGCTCAATTACACGACTGAAAAGGCTATTATGAATGTTATTAATAATTCAAATTAATAACCACAGTTGATAGATTTCTAGGAATGGCCATACTGATTATACTACCCAGCGCGAGTTTGCTGATGTTTTCAAATAGTTTGAATCCAGATCATTCATCGAGTAATCTAACTCTTGGAAACGCGCTTCGATTTGTTGTTAAAACTTTTTTTGTTTTGTTCATTCAAACATTTTTTAATGAGCCCACTCTTCCGGGTCTGTACTGTATGTTTTATTTTGATTTTTATAATAATATTTTCCCTAAAATAGCCAGGGCTCCAGATAAGAGATAGTTATTTCAACAAATCAAACATTTTCTCACTCATTTCAGCACCAAATCCTATGGTGTTACTACTCATTAGAATCGTCTCTTCGAGACGATTCTAATGAGTAGTGACACCATAGGGTTTAATTGAGAAATAACGATTTTAGTTTTTGAAAAACTACCCTTATCTGGTGCTCTGAATAGCCCTTACGTCAATATAAACTTGTCATTTTCAAAAAGTGGAATGATAATCAAAAGTCCATATGAAAAAATCAACGCTATATACGTTTCTGTTAAAATGGACATTGGCAAACAATGTAGACCCTTTTGAGACACCGCATTACACAGCGTCTCACCAAGGTCTGCACACTGTTTTTTATCATATGAACTATTTTTTCTGTATGGACAAACTTTGTAGTGTCTTTATAATATAGATCACCCTTGTATATTTATAATGAAATCTTCCAGCAAGTATATTGGGAAAGTTCATTGCAGTATTCAGGCATAAATAAGCTTAACAAGCGAATTGTTAAACATGTACATACAGTACGGTACATGTAACCACAATGAATAGGACACACGATAGGATATTGATGGAAAGCAATGCTTGCCTCCCAGGAGTAAAGAAAATCCATTATCAAGAAGATTATCAAGCAAAGGAGAACATATATTTGGCGAAAATCAATCATAAACCCTCGCTAGAATATACCATAGGTTGAGCGCTAATTATGTGTCGTCTTTGACCCCTCATGTTCATGTTCTTATTTAAAATATCAAAGATATATATGCTTTAGTGAAAACATAACCATATTTTACTATTCATATGAAAGTTTCTTATTTATGGTATGTATGTATACCCAGGTGGAATACAGCTGTCATTTCATTTGACCATTCGTGCTTAAATATTTCTTATTTCCAATGGATTCGTCCATAAAACAATTTGGAAATCCAACCTGTAAAATATTTAGATGTATTTGACCACATATTTAAAAACTTCATGCATGAGTTACAGCAAACTGTGTTGAACAAAATTGAATTCACTGTATACGGCGCTCAAATAGGGTTGCCACATACCAAAACAAGTGAGATACACGTTCCTAAATTCGATGAGTATATATACCTGTACTGCAAACACCGGAGCAGTGGATAAAACGAATTTCTTTCCAGTTTAAACGCAAACGAAACGCAAACACATGACAATAAAACAATGAATTTTCTTTTGGACAATTCTGAATTTTCATATTAATCTGAATGCCAAACAGTTTGGAGGCTGATCTGGCTCTAAACTGTTTGCAATGGAAATAACAGTTTAAGGGTAAACGCGTTTCATTGAGAAAGATAAATGGACTCTCCACTGTACCATATATCACGAAAGACAAAGGCATAAATTGGTCTACGGATATAAGTACTAGTAAGTAGTAAGTATCCTCGATTTCGAAGGCCCGTACGTGGCGATGGTGGTGCTCATAAAACATCGACCTCCTGTTTTATTAGCTCTCTTGTGCCCTTAGACAGACTCTTGGTTTACTGTGATTGGTCGTGTGTTTTCCCAACAAACGCGTTAGTGCTAAAACAGTTATTTCCATTGCAAACAGTTTGGAGCCAGATCAGACACCGGGTAACCCTGCATCTGATCAGTCTCCAAACTGGTTGCCACTCATGTTTTAAAAAGATTGTCAATATTTTCAATAACCATTTTATTACATTGCGTTTGCATTCAATGTCGTTTCACTCTTTCACAGCCAAGTTTTATTGTCTGCTTTAACCCTTTCCCCAATAGAAGCGACTTTTAGCGCATTATTTTTATTCCTCCGCTGAAGAAAATAGTTCCAAATTATACAGTCATGAATATACTTTATAAGAATTATTTTTAGTTTCCTTGCAGATTATAGCTTAAAGCAGGCTGAAAGTAAAGCAGAATGTGCCTTAAGGCACATTCTGCTTTACTTTCAACCTGCTTTAAGTAGCCACCTTTCTTCAAAACTAGAAATAGGCTATGGGGTAAAGGGTTATCCCTCTTACCGCCACAATATTGTCTGCATTGGTAGTGTCGTCTTCAAAAGTTTTAAATTCAGATTTAGGGCTGTTTTGACTGTTTTGGATGTTTTGAAATGTCGATACTCGTGAATGACAAACAGTTACGAAGTCGTTAGCAGTTGAATAGGTTAACATAGAAAAAACACAATAAGTATGTTTTGCTTTCGTTTCAATCCTAAATTTTATTGTATGTTTGTGTAATGCATGTGAATATTTGAAATAATATATGTTTAAACCAACCTAGAACCCCAATCTTTTTGTGTGTTTTTTTAAATTCTACGCTGAAGAAAATATTTCCAGTCATGACTATGTACCATAGATGATACATGTATTGATATATCCATAGCATTGCCTTAAGACGCACTCTGCTTTAGTTTCAACCTACTTTAAGTTGTCCCCTGTCTTCAAAGCGCTAAACAGGCTATGGGGGTAAAGGGTTAAACAAGAAAGAATAACGTTTTCACCGCTGTAATTGACTACTCGCAGCTGTTTGATCAATGAGGGGCCAGATAGTGATGGTCCAAGGTAGCTCATATATCTGTCTGTAGTTTAGGGGTGATATTCTAGCCACGATTATTCTATACCCTTAGACAAATTAGCAGGCGCCGTCTGACATTTACAAGACGTACAAGGGATAATTCACTGCTGCTTTCTTACAACGGCTCTCTGAACAACGATTCCCTCCTTACAACAAAACTTGCCGCTGTTACCAAAACAAGACAATAATGTATCAAGCTTTTACTGCTGCAATATCGTCTGCTTAAAGTTGTCGTCTTCTGTTTTTCTCAAAGTTATATCATGGACATTTTGGACTTTAACGACGAGTGACAAACAATTTCAATCCAGATCAAAGGCCGAGATATGCGGCGTCTGATCTGGATTCAAGCTTTTTGCAAACGTAAGCCAAAATCCCTCCCTATAACATCTCCCTATGAACAACACACACAATGTTTATCTCCCATAGGATGTTGTAGAGAGGCAGCACTGTTTGTTATTCTTTCGTCATTACCCCTTTGCCTCTTTCTAGTTTTGAAGAGAGATGAACACTAAAGTAAGTTGAAAGTAAAGCAGGATGCGCATTAAGCTACATTCTGCTTTACTCTTGAGAAACCTACTCCAAACTGCCATTTTCTCGGACATAGAAACTATTTCTTAAGTAGTAGATCTCTATTCATGAATGTATAAAGTGGTGATATGTCCTTCAGCAGTGTTAAAATGACGTATTTTTGCAGAAATGGGTTACAGTAATGATGTTCAGGTACGATGCTGCTTAATACAGAGCGAAAGTTATCCAGAAGGCCCCATCGATATCCTTTTACATTGCCTGTTTCCTGCTCTTGGTGGATACATGTGTACATGTGTATATGTGTAATATATGTCTTGGGTACCACGAAAATCATTGAATTTATACCTGAACATTGCATTGAACTCTTCCTATGTGCTTGTTCAAATTCAAATTCAAGTTCAAATTCAAATTCAAATTCTTTATTTCGCTCAGTACATGTTTTCACATGAATACATGAGGTTAATTGAAGGTGTAATACAAACTAAACAGGTAATAATAGAGAACTTTAACAATTAAGTATTTTAAAGATATTAGCTATACAGGCTCAGGTGGGAGAGCTACAATGAAATTTCCAAATAAACCGCCGTTCGCGGCAATGGTTTAAGTTTTGTAAGTTGCAATCAATAGATTTGAAATAGATAAAAATAGATTTATACATCTGTAGGGACATAGTGAATTTAACACCACCTTTAGTGTCAGATAAGGCTATTGTTGGAAGATTTCATTACAGAAATACAAGGGTACAGTGGAGAAAACGTTATTCTTTCCCAAAAAAATGCGTTTACGCTAAAACTATTATTTTCGCTGCAAACAGTTTGGAGCCAGATCAGACGCCGGGTAACCCGGCGTCTGATCAGGCTCCAAACTGTTCGCCACCAAGATAAAGATGAATTATCAGAATTGTCAAAAAGTTGTACTTTTCTACGTTTTAGTGTTTTTGCGTTTGCGTACGTTTGCGTTTAAACGAGAGAGAATAACAGATTCTCCACTGTAATCTAAGGACACTGCAGTGTGTGTCCATACAGCAGAACAATTCATATCAAATAGCAAACAGTGCAGATCCTGTTCTGGCACCAAACTTTTTGTCACTCATATTCAACTTTTTCCTCAGTTTAAAAAGGCATACAAACTAATGTTGCTCTTTTCGCAGAAGAAATATTTAAAGCAGACGACAATTTAGCAAGATAAGGGTAACTTTGACAAAAGAGCAGACGACAATTTTAAGCAGACGGTGATATTACAGTACTGAAAGCGATAGACATACAGTGGAGAATCTGTTATTCTTTCCCAAAAAACGCGTTTACGCTAAAACTATTATTTGCAGTGCAAACAGTTTGGAGCCAGATCAGACGCCGGGTAACCCGGCGTCTGATCAGGCTCCATACTGTTTGCCACCAACATAAACAAGAATTATCAGAATTGTCCAAAAGTTGTACTTTTCTACGTTTTAATGCTTTGCGTTTGCGTACGTTTGCGTTTAAACGGGAAAGAATAACATATTCTCCACTGTAGTTGTCTTGTTTTGGGAATAGTGGCAAGCATTGCTATAAGGAGGACATCGCTGTTTGCAGGGCCGTTGTAGGGAGGAGTCACTGTACATGAAACTCAACGCAAACGTAAAGGAATAACATCTGTGAAATTACCCTTTTTTTTTTAAAAGTGTCAATCTATATAAAGTAAGGAACCTGATCAGACGCCGGGTTACCCAATCTGGTCTGGTTACAAACCGTTAATCGTTTCTTACGGTTATAGTTTCTAAATGTTTTAGCCTAAACGCGTTTAATTGGGAAAAAACATATTTCCTTAAGGGTTTACAGTGTTCCAACATGTGTTAACTAATTAAGTCGTGTCTGTTAATTGTGTTCTTGCCCTTCCTTATTCGACAGGGTCTATTTAATCTACAGTGGAGAATCTGTTATTCTTTCCCGTTTAAACGCAAACGTACGCAAACGCAAAACTCTAAAACGTAGAAAAGTACAACTTTTTGACAATTCTGATAATTCATCTTTATCTTGGTCGCAAACAGTTTTGAGCCTGATCAGACGCCGGGTTACCCGGCGTCTGATCTGGCTCCAAACTGTTTGCAGTGAAAATAACAGTTTTAGCGTAAACGCGTTTACTGGGAAAGAATAACGTTTTCTCCACTGTAGGAGCAGAGTACCGTCACACGCGATAATGGACTGTGAGTTATATACCAGGTGCCCGTCTTATATACGAAACGTCGTACGGCAAAAACGGTCAAAACATAAGAATACATATACATCTAATTTCTTATTTCTCCATCTAATCCTATCTTTTTAAATCTCTTTGGAATCGTCTTTTCAAGACGATTCTAAAATGATGTCACGAGACAGGATAAGATGGAGAGATAAATAATAATTGAGACTTTTATAATCTTACTAACGACGTTTCGTAAGACGGGTCCCTGCGTGGTCCGATCACGCCCACAAATGGTGAAAACGTTAGTATTTTGCTTTAATTACAAAATTAGACTTATCACTAAAGGCAAACGCAGGGCTGCCATAACCTGACTTAAAAAGTCCTAATATTTCCAAATTTGCATCTTTCAAGTGCGATTTTATCGTACCCTTTCCCCATCGCCTGTTTCTAGTTTTCTTGACACGTGGCTGCTTAAAGCAGGTTGAAAGTAAAGCAGAATGCGCCTTACTTTCAGCCTGCTTTAAGCTACCATGTACTAGAAAAAAATCCGAATATTTAGGAAAAGCCGAATATTTAGGAAAATCCGGAGAAATGGCAGCCCTGCAAACGCGTCAGGATAATGTTGAAATATGAAACTGAAATTTTCTGATATTGAAAGTGGCTTTTCGGATGCTTGTCTTGTATATCAAAATGATTTGATACAAAAAACTTAAGTGTTAAATAACAAAGGACAATAACTCCAACAATACTGAAAACAGGGCTACAGATCTTGTGCACACTTGTTGTCTATATGTGTTGTTCGGAGGAAGCTGTTATAGGGCTGAAAATTGGCTTAAATTTGCTAACAGCTTGAATCCAGTTCAGACGCCACGTCACATGCACTTATGTGTTTTCTGTCAAACTGTCCAATCTGACTTTGAGAAAAACAGCAGACGACAATTTTAAGCAGACGATATTGGAGCCGTTAAAAGGTAATTGTCTTCTTTGAGTAACAGCGGCAAGTGTTGTAAGGAGGGAATCGTTGTTCAGAGCACAACTTTCTACACATTATATGGTACTAACGTTAGCAGGGCTGCCATTTCTCCGGATTTTTCCTAAATCTTCGGATTTATTTTCTAGTACATGGTAGCTTAAAGCAGGCTGAAAGTAAAGCAGAATGCGCCTTTAGGCGCATTCTGCTTTCCTTTCAGCCTGCTTTAAGCAGTCACGTGTCGACAAAACTAGAAATAGGCGATGGGGAAAAGGTACGATTCGTAAAATCGCACTTGAAAAATGCAAATTTTGAAATCTTAGGATTTTTTATGTCAACTTATGGCAGCCCTGCGTTAGTATATACACTATATAGTCGGTATAGACCCATGTGGTTCAGAGGACCATTATAGGGAGGAGGATCACTGTATGGAATTTCGACTCACTGTGAAAGCCTGACGTAGTTCTTTCTCCTCGTCCTCCTCCGACTGTTCACTGAGACCTCCCATGTTGGCCATCACCTGGACAAACTCCTCAAAGCTGAATGTGCCATCACCTGATGAAAGAATATGTAGATGTAAGCCTATAACAAGAAATATCTTTACCAATATATTCAGCGGAGTGCGTGGTGGAAGTTATACTATAGATGGGTGTGACAAAACTCAAAGCTAAATGTGCCATTACCTGATCAATAAATATGTAAATGTATAACACTCGTAACATAATCTTTACTCGTCATAAAGTTGCACGCACAAATCTCATATATATATACAGTGGATAAAACGTTATTCTTTCCCAATTAACGCGTTTACGCTAAAACTATTATTTTCACTGCAAACAGTTTGGAGCCAGATCAGACGCCGGGTAATCCGGCGTCTGATCAGGCTCCAAACTGTTTGCCACCAAGATAAAGATGAAATATCAGAATTGTCAAAAAGTTTTACTTTTCTACGTTTTGGTGTTTTGCGTTTGCGTACATTTGCGTTTAAAGGGGAAAGAATAACAGATTCTCCACTGTACCAGTATTGTGGATGTAAATGTATAACAAGAAATACATGTATCTTTAAAAAAGATAGTCAGCGGAGTGCGTTGTTGAAGTTATACTGTAGATGGGTGTGAAAAACTCCTCAAAGCTAAATGTGCTGTCTCCTGATAAAAAATATATATTGTCAAAGAACTGAGCTTTCTAAACAGGGCTCCAGATAGGAAGGCGTTAACTGAACAAATCCAACATTTTGTCACCCATGACAGCACCAAATCCTATTGGATTACTATTCATTAGAATTGTCTTGAAGAGACGATTATAACAAGTATAGGGTTTAATGCAAAAATAAAGATTTTTGTTTTTGAAATACGCCCAATATCTGGAGTCCTGTCTAAAGACCTACAACTATTTAACTCATTCAACACCATGGACCTGTTCAAAACAAAAGCAATATATTTACAAACAGTGTAGACCCAGATCAGAGGGCTCGTATAGGAGCCCTCTGATCTGGGTCTACACTGTTTGCTAATTTGGCGGAATTTTCTAATCTTGTTTCTGGCCAACTCTATTAGTTTACTGTGTTTTATTAGGTCTGGCCTGGCCTCTTGAACCATGCTGGTGTCTATTATTGAGACGTAATTTCTTGATTTGCTAGAAAGCCAAATGACCCTTTCATCGCCTATGTCGCGAAAATGTGACTTTGCAAACAGTTTGGATCCTGATCAGACGTCGCGTTACGCGTCGTCTGATCAGGATCCAAACTGTTTGACACTCGTTTCGATATTTCTTACATCACACTTAACCCTTTACCTGATAGCATTGTTTCTAGTATTGAAGATATGTGACTACTTAAAGCAGGTTGAAAGTAAAGCAGAATGCGCCCTAAGGCGCATTCTGCTTTACTTTCAGCCTGCTTTAAGCTATTTACTGCTATAATAATGAAAGTATTAAATATGACACATACTCATTTCGGTATAATTTGGAACTATTTTCTTCAGCGGATGAATAAAATGAATGTACTAAAAGTCGCTTCTATAAGGGAAAGGGTTAAATCTAACTTTGTATCAATCTTGCAGACAACTATATATTGAAACAGACGACAATAAAGTGGTAAAGGGGGTAAAAACCGCACGATTTACTTTGCGCCGAAAAGGGTACATGTAAATCAATGATCAGTGCTGGATAAAATGGCTTGGTACAGTGGAGAATCTGTTATTCTTTCCCGTTTAAACGCAAACGTACGCAAACGCAAAGCACTAAAACGTTGAAAAGAACAATTTTTGGACAATTCTGATAATTCTTGTTTATCTTGGTGGCAAACAGTTTGGAGCCTGATCAGACGCCGGGTTACCCGGCGTCTGATCTGGCTCCAAACTGTTTGCACTGCAAATAATAGTTTTAGCGTAAACGCGTTTATTGGGAAAGAATAACAGATTCTCCACTGTACGTTTTTCCTTACAATAAAAATGCGTTTGTGCTATAACAACGTTATCCATTTCAAACATGTTGGAGCCTGATCAAACGCCGAATACTCGGAATCTGATCACGGGATCCATACTGTTTGCCACTAAGGTTGAAAGAAATCGTCACAGCATTTGCAAAAAATGTGTTATTTTCCATTTATTGCATTTCATTTCGTTACGATTAACGGGGAAGAATAACTACAGTGTTCCATTCTGAACAAACTTTTTCAGGGTGGCTAGATCGCTGAAAATTTATATGTACGCATTGAAAACTAGCTTGAATGATATAGATTATTTCTGTTGATCAATGTCATCTTGATGAATGTATTGAATGTGTTACCTCATGGACTTGTTAGTCTAAAGGTGGAAATAAAATCTTATCTTATCTTTCTATACAGCAACACCAAATGGGAGACAGAGATTGTGTATGTTGTTTGGAAGGAGTTGTTCTAAGAAAGGGGAAATAATATCCTTAGAGTACTGAGCACGACTTGGCTAACATCTGAAAACAACTTGAATTCAGGTCTGGATTCAAGTTGTTTGCCAGACGGCATTATGAATTTTTTGTCAAACTGTCCAATATGTTAAAATCAGGAAAAGCAGCAGACGACAATTTTATGCAGACGATATTGCAACAGTGAAACGGTTAGACATATTTGTCTTGGGACACAGTCGCAATCACTGCTATAAGGAGGGAATCGTTGTTTGGAGGGTCGTTGTAGGGAGGGAGTACTGTATACTATATTGCATAACGTACTAACCGTCGATATCTATTTCTTTTAGCATCATGTTTAACTCGTCTGCTGACGGGAACTGGCCCAAGTTCCGGAGAACGGTTCCCAACTCTTCTGCGGTAATAGAACCATCCCCATCCTTGTCAAACAGTTTGAATGCTTCCCGCAGCTCTGTAAAGTGAAAATATACTTAGTTACATACAAAAGAACCGCGGTGATATTTCCACTTCAAGATTTCATACAGTAGAATTCATAAGATCTACTTCACGATTTCTCTTCCAAATTTCCCGATTTCTTATTTTCTTGATTTCTCAGTTGCTCGATTTCTTTTCCAAACCCGACTTCTCAAGTTCTTGATTTCTCAACTGATCTATATCTATTCCAATTTCTTTACTGCTGAATCTCGATTCCAAATTTCGCGATTTAATTTATCAATTTCTCAAATATTCTATTGTTCTTCCAAATTTCCGATTTCCCAATGTATGACTGTTTTTGACGCCACAATAACATGTCACGTTAAGATCGTCAACTCTTCTGCTATAAAAACATTTTGATGATATTTGAAAACAATTTAGATCCTGACCAGACAGACCCTAAAAGAGCTGTCTGGTCGGGTTAGAACTGTGTTCTCATAGGATCTGTCTAACACACGTCTGCACGCCATTTGCGCCTAGTGGAATCTTACATATTTATACATTGGATTATGCCATTGTTGGTCTAATAGGTGCCTGGTCTAAAGTTTCATTTTGTTCTGTTTTATATTGAAATTTCTATCAGCAAACATTGTAGAATCTGGCAATATGCCTGATATCTATTGGATCGTTGGCATAAATGGGTAAAACTTTGACACTCATTTTCTTTGGTTCCTTGTGTTAAAACACAAAAAGTTGATACAATGTATGAACCATGTTATAAATATCATAGTAGGATAATGGTAAAAATTACCTCTAATTTGGCCCGGAGAGTAGCGGGACAAAATGTCAGCATCAGTCTGAAACGACAAAACAACAAATAAATAGTGGTACACTTAAAACTAGTGTTGACTCATGGACCACTAGTGCCGCATATGCGTTCTTTACAAACATTGTAGTGCTCCCTCTCTACAATGTCCCTCTGAACAACGATTCCCTCATTTCAACAATGCTTGCCGCTGTCCCCAAAACAAAACAATTATGTCTAACCTTTTCATTGTTGCAATATCGTCTGCTTAAACATCTGCCGTTGTTCTCAAAGTCACGTATTAGACAGGAAAAAATATAGTGACGAGTGACAAAGTATTGAATTCAAGGTGTTTGCAAATGTAAGCCAATTTCCCTTCCTGTAACATATCCCTCTAACCAACACACACACTCTGTGTCTACCATTGGGCGTTGTTGTATATAAAGGGAGCAATTTACCTGTGAAGGGTATACGAGATATTTTTTTGGATCGAAGAAATATCATTTCGAGATTGAAACAGCTTTTCTCCAGATCAGGGGACGAGTAAACTGATGCCTTCTTTAACCCTTTACCCAATACCCTATTAATAATATAAAAGATATGTGATTACTTAAAGCAGGTTGAAAGTAAAGCAGAATGTGCCTTAAGGCACATTCTGCTTTACTTTCAGCCTGCTTTAAACTACCACCTGCTAGGCTATATAAATTATTTGCTCTGGAAATTGTTCATGAGGGTATAAACTGGAACTATTTTCTTCAGCGGAGGAATAAATTAAATATGCTAAAAGTCGCTTCTATGGGGGAAAGGGTTATACCAAGTACTTTAGTCAATTACAAACATTTTGGATTCCAACTGTTTATTCTAGTCAATTTACACTAACTAAAAGATTTGAGAAATAAAAGCAGACAAAACTTGTTTCAAGCAGATCAGGTCATAGCAGTGAAAGTGTCCGTAGTTAGAATTGTTTTCGGGAAAATCTCTTGTTACTTCTAACTGTAACAACTAACCGTGCAAAACTCGACTGAGCTTGAACTCTTAAACAGATTTTATTCAGATCAGACGCCGAGGATGACCAAGGTGAAACAGTTTGACACTAGAGTCGGTGTTCATTCGGCTAGAATAAGATATATTCGAAAATATTTTGCAGGCGACAATTTTAAACATACATGTACGAAAATATACCACGATAAGTGGCAAGACAAGTTAATGTCAACGATAAAGCATGTGGCCTACTGAAAAACCGCTGGTTAATTTGTATATACGATGAAGAAGATGATATTCTTTCCTAGCGAACGCAAACCATTGCAAAAAGTTAGGAGTCAGATCAGATACCGGGTAACCCGGTGTCCGATCTGGCTCCTAACTGTTTGTCTACCAGATTAAAAAAATCGAAAGAAATTTTCAAAACAATGTCGGGTCTAATTTTCTAAATTTTATCGCAATATATTTTCGTTGCGTTTACTTATAAATGGCAAAGAATAGTACAAGTGATTTGCGTGTGGAATATGTTCTTGTATGACTCGTGTACCATCAGCTACATGTACGACGTTTCTCAGTAGTATGATTGATGACTTAGAGAAGTTAGCATCAAACAGCTTCAGAGACGACACGTCTTGCTAAGTAAGTTAAACGCGTTTTCTGCCAAAACAACGATGACCATGCAATCGGTATGGAGCCAGATAAGACGCCGAGCAAAACGAACTTTGATCAGGTTCAGAACTGGTTGCCATTCTAGACGACAATGTCGTCTATATTCCCCAAGCGCCCATTTTCTACATTGAATTACATTGCCCTCTGATTAGGGCCTGTACTGCTGGTCTTTTGCAGCATATTGCAAAAATTAACGGAATGGCTATTGACAGTCGACTGTCAATAGCGATTTCACGTCAAATTCGCTAATGACAGTCGACTGTCAATAGCGGTTTTACGTTAAAATCGCTATTGACAGTCGACTGTCACTAGCGAATTTGACGTGAAATGGCTATTGACAGTCGATTGTCACTAGCGTTTTTAACGTAAAACCGCTATTGACAGTCGACTGTCACTAGCGAATTTTACGTGAAATCGCTATTGACAGACGTAAGTTAGAAATTTTCTTTGGATACTAATATTTCAATATAATTTTTATGATCTCTTCACTTCATGTACGTAATGAATCTTTACTGAACTTGTTCTCATATTGTCGAAAACAGTGATAATCTGGTGATAAACATTAAGACATCACCCCTTCTTCAATATTGAATAGATATAATGTTGGCTTCCATAATGTTATGTTGTTTGTCTGTCTACCTGACTGTCCGTCCGCCCGAGCTCACACGCCGGTACTTGTGTGGCTAAATTACCTAGTGAAAAACACGAAACCTGGTCATCTCTCGTGACATTAAAAATTGACCATCTCTTTTGACATTAACCTTGCTAGTTATCGGAATAAGGTTGTGGTTAGCTTCTAGATCATTTTATTTAAAGATAGAGCAACATGAAATTATTTGTTATGTGACTAGCCAAAGGTGTAATGAAACATAGGTAAACCTCGTCCTTCCGTTCCATTATGTCCTGTCCTGTCTGTATATATGTCCGTCCGTCTGTCCCTCTGTATGTATGTACGTCTCTGTGTCTGTCTCTCTGTCTCAATCTACGTTTTTCAGTCACTCAGTCTCGTCCACACATCAAATAACTGTTATTGCTTACTAACACAACATTGTCAGCTTCACAACTACATGTATGTTGTTTTACCATACACTTTTTATGTGAAGAGGAACGATGTTTATGATAGACGGTTCGGATCCTTATCAGAGGCTGAACTACTCAGACCCTGATCTAATCATAATTGCAACTGCCAGTGCCCACATCAGATTTTGGTTTAACCCTTTTCTTCACAAAGGCGACTAGGGGGCGTGAGCACTGTTGCCTATTTCAGTATTGCTCATGAACAGACTCAATTAAACCGAGTCTGCCATTTTCAGTATTTGCTTTGTTTTCCGTGCTTTCAAAGGGTCTCCCCTTATTCAGATTTAGAGCGCTTCCACCGGCCGCTCCTCCACATAAGTATCACAAATGAATATCCAGTTACTGTATTGAATACAGGTTGTAGCTTAAAGCGAGGTGAAAGTAAAGCAAAAATACTCCTACAGGGGATTTCTGTTATACTGTTATCCTTATTTAAGCAGTTTGCTGCCATGCATACTTGAATTTGGGTGATTTGCAACATTGGCTTTACAGGGAAAGAATTAAGATAGTTTAAGCATGTTTGATCGCGGATCTCATACAGGAGTTCTTCAAAAAATAAAAAAAGTAAGTAATTGTTATTGTTATTGTGCACTATCAATATATCACCAAATTGATAACTTTATATCGCCTAGATTTTAGTTTAAAATAATAACCTAATACAACCATTTTACGTTTAAAATGAGTGATGCTGAGCTACCCAGACCCTGATCTAACTGGCATTTGCTAATTTAAAGTTTCTCAAATAAAAAGATGAACCAATCATGATTTACATTTTAATCTTCCTGAAAATCCGAATGCCCGCATCATAACTACTAATCCCAGGTTTCGGCTCCGTGGTGTTTAATCAGGGTCTGCATTATGTGCAGCGAAAGTGAGGTTTATTGATTATTACTTATTTCTAAAACAAAATAAAATGTAAGTTTGCTTAACTTGATTTTAATCGTATAAGTATTATTCGTTCTGTTGCATTTGCAGTCACTGTTGTAGAAATATACAAGACAAGAAAAGTGTCATACAAAACAAAAGTTATTAAATAATGAAAAAAAAAATGTACACATTTGCAAACATATACTTCTCCCATAAAATCACCATTTAGCACATTCAGTTTTCTTTCACTGGAGAAGATAGTTAAACAGTCATGAGAATGTATTATTAGAAATGTTTTCTACATGCTAGGAGATGGTAGCTTAAAACAGTCTGAAAGAAAAGCAGAATGTGCATCAAGGAGCTTTCTGCTTTACTTTCAACCCGCTGTAAGATGTTACCTATATGCAATATTAGAAACATGGGTAAACAGTAGCACAGTTCAAACCTAATGGTGCATCTCTGATGCAACGAAACGAGAGATGCAACATTTGGTGAAATACAATGAAATAGATACAATCGCAGAGTTAAGGTGTTAAGGAGAGGATGCAAGAAGAGAGAGAGAGAGAGGAGAGAGAGAGATGGATGGAGAAAGAGACATACAGACAGACATACAACCAGAGAGAGAGAGACGGGCAGAGAGAGAGAGGCATACAGAGAGCGAGACAGAGAGCGATAGACAGAGAGACAGACAGAGAAGGAGAGAGAGACATACCGAGACAGAGAGACAGACAGCGGCACATATATAGAGAGAGACATACAGAGAGAGAGAGAGAGAGAGAAACAGAGAGAGAGAGAGAGATAGACAGACATACAGAGAGAGAGAGAGCGAGACTATAGGCAGACAGACAGACATACAGACATACAGGCAGACAGACAGACAGACAGACAGACAGACATACAGACATACAGACAGACAGGAGAGGGAGAGAGACAGAGAGACAGAGAAAGTAAAAAAGAGAAATAGAGTAAAACGAAAGAGATAGAGCGCGAAAGTAAAACAGAAAGATAGAGAGCGAAAATAAAAGAGCGACATACAGAGACTAGGAACATGTGATCATGTCAGAAAGTAAATCTGGCAGAACTATTAAAAGTGTTCACAGTTGTGTGGTTTTTGTTCAAAGCCGTAAATTTATGTGAAAGTTAATATCAGTATAAATATGACAATTGTGTATAATGTGCTTACAAAGTCTAACTCAAAGCGGTCTTCGTTTCTGAAAAATTAGTTGTGTACACAATTTTCAATTTGTGGTTGTTATTTGACAATCGTATTGTTCGCCGTTGATTGGATTATATTTTCAGTGGGTGGGCTTAAAGGCCTTCTCCTCCCACTAACACGCAGGGTGCCTGAGTGGTATACCAGGGTGTGTTTATTGCAAACTTATAGGCACAGAACATTTTTGCATACGACAACTTTATCGGCAGGATAAGGTTTAATGATTATGATTGGAAAGTTTTATAACGGGTCTTTGTGCTATATCACACAACAGTGAGATGGTATACCAATAGTAGTAGCTTGGGTAACAAACAAACCACCTATATACTGTATAATATAAAAAAAACTAAGAACGGCATCACATTTACAATTATTATTATTACGTGTTTATGTTATTTGCTTTGCACATACAAACTGCATGGCTCCAAAGAAAATCTCTAGTAACAAATGAGTTATGTTCTTGTTGGAACATAGCTAAATGACGTGTGGGTAATATTTATCCTGAACACTAAGTCATTGGTCAGACTTGGGACATACAGTAAAACCTTCTATTACGACCATAAAATAGAAGGCAACATGATTGTATGAAATACCAGCGACAGCGTTAAAGAAGGTGAAAGTAAAACAGAAAGCTCCTAATTAAAGAAATGATTTCTATCCAAACTTTTGACAGAGATTTTTTGTGCGAAGGCCCACTCTTATTTAAACAACAATTAAAGAACTCTATTTGATAAAATTGACATTATTTCCGGTTTGGGTACACTCTGGGTTGATTAAGCCAATCTGTTAGGAAAATTAACCGGAAGTAGCAAACAGTTTGGATCCTAGTGAGACGCTGAGTAGCATGTAACTAAGTCTTTATGTGTTTGATTTGGATTTTGTTTAACTTTTATTGATGTAATCAGTAGTGAAAATTCTGAGCTACAATATTGAATGGAGCAGACAGGGTAGATCCTGATCTGTAAGCTCTAGTAGCGGTTGTCTGATCTGCGTCTAATCTGTTTGCAAAGACGTGAATAGGCATATTCATGAAGTAAAAAGTGTTTTTACTTAATATATTAATGTAGCCAAGTAGTGAAACATCTGAGTTACATGTTTCTCTGAAGCTATCAAAGCAGACCCTGACCAGGTAGCTCCTGTATCAGTTGCCTGATCTGGGTCTACGTACTATGTTTGTATTAGCATGGATAGGCGCATTTATTAAGTCGGTTGTCATTTGAATCTAATCTGTTTGTATAATTAACATTAATCTTACATCATTTCCAACTTTCTTTTCTATTTGTAAATTTTATTCAAAATCAGTAAAACGAATGAACGGATCTTGACTTGTTCCATGCTGTACAGTTGATCTGGATACAAATAGTTATAAATAAAAAATATATTTTCTACTTTTAAATGCATAGTACCCAGACAGCAAACATTATGGTAAATGCTTTGGGGAAATCATTGGTTGATAAGATTCCCTGTTTGTCCGAAAAGAGGTTGTACTTTTCACATGCTTTACAGTTACTTTCACGAAGGCTTAACCCAATGTTTTTTCTTTAAAACGTACTTTCAGATACAGCTGGATTTTTTACCATTTCAATAGGGATTGTGAGCGTGATAAAGTTTTAAAGAAAGGGAAGAACAAAAAAAACATGTAGATTCTACTATACTTTCTGCTTTACTTATGTCCTATATACAGCAGTCAATGTCTTAAGCGATCTATTTTAGTGACTGCTTAACACTTTGCCTCTGGTGGCGACTTTACATCGCTTTTGCAAACAACTTGGATCTAGATCTGATGCCGGGTAACATGGCGTCCGATCTGGATCAAGACTGTTTGACACTCGTTTTAAGTTTTTTATTTACAAAATGTACATATCTAAATCTCGGAGCAGACACAGAAATTTCTCCATGTCTAAATGTAAAATTTTTGCAGACGACAATTTTAATGTAGACGATATCACCGCAGGATATGGGCTTATATGGGTTTGCTACTATATTTAATATATAATATATCGATAAATCAAATTAAGATGATTGACGTTTACTTTATAATAAAATGATCAAGTTAATAGTGTGGTAAAAAAACACCTATTTTTTCTGGTTCAAACCCGCTTGTAACTGTCAGGTTAAGCCTGTAGTAAAATACAGGTCTACCACATCACACATCACACATTACACAGAAATGTGACATTACGTAACCAAACACAGAAGCCGCACTAGCGTCATAAAACTCCCCCAGCATGCATAACAGCCGACTATCTATTAAGTGGATATTTGGGTTCTGTTCTCCACAGGGATCTATACCGCATCAATAAAATCCCAAAGTTACCCGTGTTGCTTGAACATGCGTTTTTGACTTCTGTACTCGAGTGATGTTTTTGATACAGATGACAAAAAATTAAAAAATACATAGATTTAAATTAAAAGGTTAATAATGAAAACAATAACAAATAAAGCACCTGGTTTAGTTCATGACTTTGGATTAAGCCTTTCAACACTGAGCACCAGTAATGATGACTATTGCAAACAGTTTTAATGCAGAGACTGCAAACAAGTTGGATTCATAGGGTCTATCTCTTGAAATATATTTACCCCATTTTTCTATATATATACACCACATCTTACTTTTTCTCCGCATAATGAACTGAGGATGCCTCTACACTGTCTTAAGAATTCCGAATACATGCAGACGAAGCAAGGGTGACTTCAAAAGCAGTATGAAAATCATGCTGAAAGCACATAAAGCAAAGTTTAGCTTTACTTTCATCTTTCTTGCATTATTATTTGGATATAGACTTATAAATTTTGCATTCACCGGGTGTCTATAGAGGAGAATGTTTGGTATGTAAAGCAGACTGAAACAATTTATATGTAAAAAGAGAGACCGACACAGACACAGAGACACAGCGACAGAGAGAAAGGTGAGGATAGAGAGATATACAGATAGAGACACATACTGACTGACGCAGAGAGGCATACAGACATACAGAGAAAGAGAGATGGAGAGGGGAGAGAGAGAGAGGGAAATATTGCACAGCCATTTTGCAGTCATTTCAAATTATCTAGAGAGACCCTGACACAGGGCTGCCATTTCTGCGGATTTTTCCTAAATCTTCGGATTTTTTTCTAGTACATGGTAGCTTAAAGCAGGCTGAAAGTAAAGCAGAATGCTTTAAGCAGCTACGTGTCAACAAAACTAGAAATAGGCAATGGGGAAAAGGTACGATTCGTAAAATCGCACTTGAAAAATGCAAAATTGGAAATCTTAGGATGTTTTATTTCAACTTATGGCAGCCCTGCTGACATACTCACAGTCAAGTTTTTTTCCAATGGGCTTTATTAACCAAATTATCAAATATAATATATCTTACTTTCTATTGATTTGTCCTTCAGTTTTGATCCTGATCAAGCGAACTTATCATTGCCTTATCTGGGTCGAAGCCCTTGTTCCGATTTATTTGCCGATCGATCGATTGATTGATGGGTTTGGGGTTTACAGCACGTACCGTGACACATAAAATGGTCATAACTATGGTTCCAATGTGTTTTCCGCTGAAATGTTATCCCAGTCAGTTTTGATTTTAGTCTGGATTCAAACCGCTTGCCACGTTTGTCAATGGTGTCTGTCAATGTGTTTTCTACTAATTGCATTCTTTCTGGTAGCTTGGATACTAATCTGTAGTATGTAAGATGAAACAAAGTATTTATCTATCTACAGAGAGACATATACAGAGAGGGACAGAGAGATAGAGACAGTGAGACAGAGACATATACAGATACATAGACAGAGTGACAGAGACAGCGACAGAGAGACAGAGACTTAGAGAGACAGAGACTGATAGAGACAGAGACAGCCAGAGACAAAGACAAAGATAGAGATAGTCAGATAAAAGGAAAGCGACAGATAGAGGGAGAGGCAGAAAGACAGAAACTGGGCCAGAGACAAATACAGAGATATGTTAGTTTTGGGTATTAAAAGTTAGTTTTTGGTAATTTATGTCAGTTTTGGGTATTAAAATTCATTTTGGGTAATTTATGTCAGTTTTGGGTATTAAAAGTTAGTTTTGGGTAAGTAATTTAGTTTTGGTTCTTTCGAATTAATTTTCGGTAAATTTATGTTAGTTTTGGGTTTTAGAATTAGTTTACGCTAATTAATGTTAGTTTTGCGTATTCAAAATTAGTTTTGGGTCTTTTAAATTCATTTCGGGTAATTAATTGTCAGGTTTTGGTATTTACAATTAGTTTTGGGGTTTTAAATTAGTTTTCGCTCTTTTAAATTCATTTTGGGTAATTTATGTCAGTTTTGGGTATTAAAATTCATTTTGGGTAATTTATGTCAGTTTTGGGTATTAAAAGTTAGTTTTGGGTAATCAATGTTAGTTTTGGGTAATATAAATTAGTTTTGGGTAAGTAATGTATGTTTTGGGTTTTTAAATTTGTTTTGGGTCTTTTAAATTCATTTTGGGTAATGTATGTCAGTTTGGGTAATTAAAGTTAGTTTTGGATAATTTATGTTAGTTTTGGGTAATAAATGTTAGTTTTGGGTTATTAAAATTAGTTTTGGGTCTTTTAAATTCATTTTGGGTAATTTATGTCAGTTTTGGGTATTAAAATTCATTTTGGGTAATTTATGTCAGTTTTGTGTATTAAAAGTTAGTTTTGTGTAATCAATGATAGTTTTGGGTAATAAAAATTAGTTTTGGGTTATTAATGTATGTTTTGGGTTTTTAAACTTGTTTTGGGTTTTTACATTCATTTTGGGTATTTTATGTCAGTTTGGGTAATTAAAGTTAGAGTTGGATAATTTATGTTAGTTTTGGGTATTAAAGGTTAGTTTTGGGTAATCAATGTTAGTTTTGGGTTTTTAAAATTAGTTTTGGGTCTTTTAAATTCATTTTGGGTAATTTATGTCAGTTTTGGGTATTAAAATTCATTTTTGGTAATTTAAGTCAGTTTTGTGTATTAAAAGTTAGTTTTGTGTAATCAATGTTAGTTTTGGGTAATAAAAATTGATTTTGGGTAATTAATGTATGTTTTGTGTTTTTAAACTTGTTTTGGGTCTTTTAAATTCATTTTGGGTAATTTATGTCAATTTGGGTAATTAAAGTTAGTTTTGGGTAATCAATGTTAGTTTTTGTTTTTTAAAATTAGTTTTGGGTCTTTTAAATTCATTTTGGGTAATTTATTTCAGTTTTGGGTATTAAAATTCATTTTGGGTAATTTATGTCAGTTTTGGGTATTAAAAGTTAGTTTTGGGTAATCAATGTTAGTTTTGGGTAAAAAAAAATTAGTTTTGGGTAATTAATGTATGTTTTGGGTTTTTAAATTTGTTTTTGGTCTTTTAAATTCATTTTGGAAATTTATGTCAGTTTTGGGTATTAAAAGTTAGTTTACAGTAATCAATGTTAGTTTTGGGTAAGAAATTTAGTTTTGGTTCTTTCAAATTAATTTTCGGTAAATTTATGTTAGTTTTGGGTTTTAGAATTAGTTTACGGTAATCAATGTTAGTTTTGGGTTTTTAAAATTAGTTTTGGGTCTTTTAAATTTATTTTGGGTAATTTATGTCAGTTTTGGGTATTAAAATTCATTTTGGGTAATTTATGTCAGTTTTGTTTATTAAAAGTTAGTTTCGGGTAATCAATGTTAGTTTTGGGTAAGAAATTTAGTTTTGGTTCTTTCGAATTAATTTTCGGTAAATTTATGTTAGTTTTGGGTTTTAGAATTAGTTTACGGTAATTAATGTTAGTTTTGCGTATTCAAAATTAGTTTTGGGTCTTTTAAATTTATTTTGGGTAACTTTTGTTAGCCTTAAATCAATTAAAGCCATAAAGATTTTACTGTGGAGCATATTAGGTTATTGAGAGAGATAGAGAAAGATAGATAGAGACGCAAATAGAGAGAGAGAAACACACAGAGAGACAAAGCGAGACAGAAATTTATATAGAGAGACTGACAGAGAGAATCAGATCGAGAGAGAGAGAAAGAGAGAGAGAAAGAGAGAGAGACGGAGGGAGAGAGAGAGGCAGACATACAGACATATATACATGCAGACAAAGAGAGAGCGAGAACAGAGAGGTAGAGAGAGAGAGAGAGAGACATACTGACATACAGGGACAGGCACAGACAAGAAGAAAAACAGAGAAAGACAGACATACACAGAAAATTGGAGAGAGAGACAGAGACAGAGAGACAGAGAGATATAGAGCGACAGTCAGAGACAGACAAAGAGAGAAGAGATACAGAAACTGAAATACAAAGAGAGACAAAAATAGAGACAATAAACAGAGGGAGACATAGAGAGAAACAAACATACATGCAGACATAGAGAGAGAGAGAGACAGAATGACAGACAGGCAGCGCTAGAGATAGACATAGTGACAAACAAGCAGCGCTAGATACAGACAGAGAGACAGAGACAGAGAGACATAGATAAGAGAAACACATAGAGAGACAGACAGCCAAACGGAAACAGAGACAGACAAAGCCAAGGTGATAGCCAAAGAAAGACAGAGAGACAACAGAGAGAGATAGAGAGAGACATAGACAGAGCGACGAGACACATAGTACACAGAAAGAGACACACACAGAGCGACAGATTAAGTGGTGGAAAGAGAGAGAGACATAGAGTCATAGACAGAGAGAGTCATAGATTGAGACAGATAGAGACACAGATATAAAGAGACAGAAATAGAGAGACACGCAGAGAGAGACAGACCTTCAGGCAGACATTCAGGCGGACAGAGAGAGACACAGAGAGAGACGGACAGAGAGACAGAGAAACACATAGAGAGACACAGATACATCGAACCAGAGGGGGACAACGTGGGAGAAACAGATAGAGATACAGACATGAAGACAAACATACGGATATATACAGAGAGATAGATAAAGCAGTTGGAGTCATTATCGGGTAGTTGTAGCGTCGTGGGGTATTTAATTTAAGTGTTCGGTAGTTGGTTTTGTTATCGGGTGATTTGTAGAGTTATGGGATTTTTACTGTTAGTGTTCAGTATTTAGCGTTTGAACAGACCAAATTGTTCGAATTGAGAACGGTTCTGTTGGGCAATATCCTGGAATAGCCCCAGCAGTCACGTGATGTGGTTCATTCCGTATATACGGAATGAGCCACAGTGGTGTCCTGCTGGGGCTATTCCAGGATATTGCCTTCTGTTGGAATAAAGAAAGGTAAAGCGAGTTGTTCAAATCGTTCCTTTTTATTTTGCAAGAAAAATACAAATTCATAACGTCTCCAAGTAGCTATATTTCCAGACGGCCACCATGAACGTGATATCGATGGTTTCAAGAAATACATGTACATATCGGATAAAAAAGAGGGGTGGTAAGATTTCTCGAGTAGGCCAGTGGTTACATCACAGGTAAGGACACACACACACACACACATCGTTTTGCCTTCTCCGCACGGGTTCGATTCCCGACCGAGCTTAAATATTTTTCTTTCTTAACATTAGTATTATTATTATTATTATATATACATGTATTTACGATGAAAATTAAAAGATTCAAAATAAAAAGGAATTCAGAGAAAAAGTATTGAAAATATGAAATTACTATATTTTTATTTTCTTATATTAGAGAAGAGCAATTAAATGATTTTATAGTATATAGGCGTCTGCCACTCATTAAAGAAAACCTTTTCTCAGGCAAAATCAAGGAAACATAGGAAATATCTTATATTTATCAGATAATTTATCTGTCAAATACTGCGCTTAAAATTTGCGATTGAGGGTCACAAGGAAGATTAGTTGCTTGTTTGTTCTAATTGGGTTACCCTCTTGAACTAGTATTCTTTAGTATGTGTCCTAATAATGCTGTGAAATGTTTTTTCATTAAACATTTTTCAATCAGTATAATATTATATCTATTCAACGGTTTACATTATACACAAGTAAATTCCCTTTTCAAGAGAAAGAGAGAAACAAACGTACATGCAGACATAGAGAGAGAGAGAGAAAGATAGATAGAGAGAGAGAGAGAGAGGGGGGAAGTCAGAGATATACATACAGGGACAGAGAGAGAGAGAGACAGAGAGAGAGAGGGACATATACATACAGCTAACCATGCAGATATAGAAGGGCAGAAAGAGAGGGGAAATCAGAGATATACATACAGGGACAGAGAGACACACACAGAGAGAGGGACAGATACATACAGATAACCATGCAGCTATAGAAGGACAGAGAGAGAGAGAGGGGGGAGTCAGAGATATACATACAAGGACACAGAGAGAGACAGAGAGAGAGGGACAGATACATACAGATAACCATGCAGATATAGAAGGACAAAGGCAGGGAGAGAGAGGAAGTCAGAAAAAACAGAGACAGAAAGAAACACAGAGAGAGATAGACAGTGCCGGAGAGACAGAGACAGACATACAGGGAGAGACAGAGAGAGACATCTACAGAGCCAGCGACAGAGATAGAGAGACAGAGGCAGACAGAGAGAGAGAGACAGACAAAGACAGAGAGAGAGAGAGGGAGAGAGAGAGAGGGGGAGAGAAAGAGAAAGACACAGAGACAGACACAGGCACAGATAACCAGAGAAAGAGAAAGAGAGAGAAAGAGAGAGAGGGACAGAGAGCGAGATACAGATACTGTCCGTTTTTGTCTCTCTTGATGCACCTGTATGTCACATACAGGGACGCAGCGAGAGCGAAACGCATTCAGAACGCACCAGTGACCATTTAAGAAAGAAAAATCACGGGGAAGCTAAATCCTACATGTCTGTAAATCCAATTAAATTTGATGAAAATACTAAATTCTTATACAATCTAAAGGGTAACAAAGACATTTTTAAATGCCTATCTAGATGATGAGTAATACCCAATTAACTACGCCCGACGGAACAGAGAGACAAAGCGAGACAGAAATTTATATAGAGAGACTGACAGAGAGAATCAGATCGAGAGAGAGAGAAAGAGAGAGAGAAAGAGAGAGAGACGGAGGGAGAGAGAGAGGCAGACATACAGACATATATACATGCAGACAAAGAGAGAGCGAGAACAGAGAGGTAGAGAGAGAGAGAGAGAGACATACTGACATACAGGGACAGACAAAGACAAGAAGAAAAACAGAGAAAGACAGACATACACAGAAAATTGCAGAGAGAGACAGAGAGACAGAGACAGAGAGACAGAGAGATATAGAGCGACAGTCAGAGACAGACAAAGAGAGAAGAGATACAGAAACTGAAATACAAAGAGAGACAAAAATAGAGACAATAAACAGAGGGAGACATAGAGAGAAACAAACATACATGCAGACATAGAGAGAGAGAGAGAGACAGAATGACAGACAGGCAGCGCTAGAGACAGACATAGTGACAAACAAGCAGCGCTAGATACAGACAGAGAGACAGAGACAGAGAGACATAGATAAGAGAAACACATAGAGAGACAGACAGCCAAACGGAAACAGAGACAGACAAAGCCAAGGTGATAGCCAAAGAAAGACAGAGAGACAACAGAGAGATAGAGAGAGACATAGACAGAGCGACGAGACACATAGTACACAGAAAGAGACACACACAGAGCGACAGATTAAGTGGTGGAAAGAGAGAGAGACATAGAGTCATAGACAGAGAGAGTCATAGATTGAGACAGATAGAGACACAGATATAAAGAGACAGAAATAGAGAGACACGCAGAGAGAGACATACCTTCAGGCAGACATTCAGGCGGACAGAGAGAGACACAGAGAGAGACGGACAGAGAGACAGAGAAACACATAGAGAGACACAGATACATCGAACCAGAGGGGGACAACGTGGGAGAAACAGATAGAGATACAGACATGAAGACAAACATACGGATATATACAGAGAGATAGATAAAGCAGTTGGAGTCATTATCGGGTAGTTGTAGCGTCGTGGGGTATTTAATTTAAGTGTTCGGTAGTTGGTATTGTTATCGGGTGATTTGTAGAGTTATGGGATTTTTACTGTTAGTGTTCAGTATTAAGCGTTTGAACAGACCAAATTGTTCGAATTGAGACCGGTTCTGTTGGAATAAAGAAAGGTAAAGCGAGTTGTTCAAATCGTCCCTTTTTATTTTGCAAGAAAAATACAAATTCATAACGTCTCCAAGTAGCTATATTTCCAGACGGCCACCATGAACGTGATATCTATGGTTTCAAGAAATACATGTACATATCGGATAAAAAAGAGGGATGGTAAGATTTCTCGAGTAGTCCAGTGGTTACATCACAGGTAAGGACACACACACACACATCGTTTTGCCTTCTCCGCACGGGTTCGATTCCCGACCGAGCTTAAATATTTTTCTTTCTTAACATTAGTATTATTATTATTATTATATATACATGTATTTACGATGAAAATTAAAAGATTCAAAATAAAAAGGAATTCAGAGAAAAAGTATTGAAAATATGAAATTACTAAATTTTTATTTTCTTATATTAGAGAAGAGCAATTAAATGATTTTATAGTATATAGGCGTCTGCCACTCATTAAAGAAAACCTTTTCTCAGGCAAAATCAAGGAAACATAGGAAATATCTTATATTTATCAGATAATTTATCTGTCAAATACTGCGCTTAAAATTTGCGATTGAGGGTCACAAGGAAGATTAGTTGCTTGTTTGTTCTAATTGGGTTACCCTCTTGAACTAGTATTCTTTAGTATGTGTCCTAATTATGCTGTGAAATGTTTTTTCATTAAACAGTTTTCAATCAGTATAATATTATATCTATTCAACGGTTTACATTATACACAAGTAAATTCCCTTTTCAAGAGAAAGAGAGAAACAAACGTACATGCAGACATAGAGAGAGAGAGAAAGATAGATAGATAGAGAGAGAGAGAGAGAGGGGGAAGTCAGAGATATACATACAGGGACAGAGAGAGACAGAGAGAGAGAGGGACATATACATACAGATAACCATGCAGATATAGAAGGGCAGAGAGAGAGGGGAAATCAGAGATATACATACAGGGACAGAGAGACACACACAGAGAGAGGGACAGATACATACAGATAACCATGCAGCTATAGAAGGACAGAGAGAGAGAGAGAGGGGGGAGTCAGAGATATACATACAAGGACACAGAGAGAGACAGAGAAAGAGGGACAGATACATACAGATAACCATGCAGATATAGAAGGACAGAGGCAGGGAGAGAGAGGAAGTCAGAAAAAACAGAGACAGAAAGAAACACAGAGAGAGATAGACAGTGCCGGAGAGACAGAGACAGACATACAGGGAGAGACAGAGAGAGACATCTACAGAGCCAGCGACAGAGATAGAGAGACAGAGGCAGACAGAGAGAGAGACAGACAAAGACAGAGAGAGGGGGGGAGAGAGAGAGAGGGGGGAGAGAAAGAGAAAGACACAGAGACAGACACAGGCACAGATAGAGAGAGAGAGAGGGACAGAGAGCGAGATACAGATACTGTCCGTTTTTGTCTCTTTTGATGCACCTGTATGTCACATACAGGGACGCAGCGAGAGCGAAACGCATTCAGAACGCACCAGTGACCATTTAAGAAAGAAAAATCACGGGGAAGCTAAATCCTACATGTCTGTAAATCCAATTAAATTTGATGAAAATACTAAATTCTTATACAATCTAAAGGGTAACAAAGACATTTTTAAATGCCTATCTAGATGATGAGTAATACCCAATTAACTACGCCGACGGAACAGGGTGCCCCCCCCCCCCCCCCCAACATAATTATAATTTTTCCAATATTGATTGCAATTTTTTTACATAGATTTGTGTTGGTCCTGTAACTGTTTTGAACGTGCGAAACACCCCTTACCATCCCACCCGCAGAACGCACAAGAGACCATCTAGAAATTATACAGGCCTACCATTTATCCGGATTTTTCCTAAATCTCCGGATTTTTCATAATTTCTGCGGATCTCCGGTTTTTTCCGAAAATCTCCGGATTTTTTCAAAAATCCTAAGCCCCGATCCAGTGTGGCAGACAGCACCTTCTCGGAGTTAGTGACAGTGTGTACAATAATTGGATAGGTATGGGTTAATGGCCGAAAAATAACCTGTCGAAAATTTTATCCTATATTAAATAATTTGATATGTTATTGTGATTCGAATATTAATATAGTAGATTTATGTAGCATTTTACCTATTTTGAATGCGATAAAACTCCCTCAGAACGCACATTGATCATCTGGGAATTAACTTGTGCAGGGGGAGCATGCCCCCAGACACCCCTAGTAAGAGTGCGTACTGTGGTTCTGGGGACACCTTGGAGCAGGATCTGCACTGTTTTTAATTTTATCATGTACAGTACTGTAAAAAACAATATTTTACAGTGGAAACTGAATTTGTCCATTTGATGTTTTTAGGGAATATGAGTTCAGTTTGAATATACTTACAGTGTATTAGTGACCAGAACTATTGTCCTGTGAAAATAATGCAGACCAACTTCAGAAGTCTCCTAAATGAGTCCTCTGATCAGGATTAGTCCTGTTTGTCATTTTGTAATAAACTTTATCACATAAACGTGCAAAATATAGAGGGCCGTAAAAATCGTATGGCCCACTGGGCATATATTTTATACTAATTTTCGAATCACCAAAATACTGTACTACTACGCCGACTGTAAATCAGTAAAGAGAATCTAGACAAACTTAGATCACCACTAGGTATTGAAACATTCCCAAGTGTCCTAGAAACATTATTCCGAGCAGTCCCGCAAGCTCAGGCTGCAAATCAGGCTGCATAGAGCTCTAGTATTAACAGTGATTCAGACTGTTTTTCAAATTCAGACGTTACAATGATAATGACGTCATGTTGCTCTAACGACGTTATTTTGAAAACGAAACTAGATTCTAAATGTCAACTGATCATATTTAGTCAATTACAGCATTTTTTAAATTAACTATTCATTTAAAATTGAATATGGTATCAGAGAAGTCTTTTCACAGCACATTGATGTTGATTTTCTTTATTTTAGTTTGATAGGTGTTTTTCATTACGGATGAATACAACCGAATAACGCCTATGACGAATCGTTTCCTAAGAGCCGAGGGCAAAAGTGAAAGTAAGACCGTTCGGATTTTCGTGTCATTTTGGTGTTTATGTGATAAATAGGATATCAAATTCGTGTGTGTTCAGTCGTGAATTTATTGAACTCGTTGGATAAAATGATATGTTGCTCGCCAAGGCTCGCAACATATGATTTTATCCAACTCGTTCAATAAATTCACGACTGAACACACACTCATTCAATATCCTCTATGTATAAAATTTGATAAAGTTAAAAATTGAAAAGTTTGTTTTATTTGGAAGCTGGAATTTTCCATTTTCTGTTTCAGGGGAGAAAAACGGCGAAGTTTTAATATGTTAACAGTTGACTGCTGAAAACTTGTTCTGTCAAAACACTTTATACCCAGATCAGATGGCCCCTAAAGATCAGGGTGTGAACTGTTTGATATTTTGTAATAGATTGTATATAACAACCTTTAATATTTAGTCAAATATGGACGTCATAATTGGAAACAGAAAACGTCCATTTGATAATTGAATGGGACAGCTATATAATGTCAAAGTACATGTACACTATGTTAATTTGTGATATATACAATAGACAGAAGAGTTATGAATTTTTATGTTTTATGGTTCTGTTTTCACTGATGAAAATCTTTAAATGACCATAGTTGAAAGTAATAGATTTCTGAGAATGGAGATAAAGCTGTTAAAAAATTCTCCAGATTATGATTTTATCTTCTCTTTGTCTTATGAAATCACTTTTTTGATGTTTCATTTGGGATATTTACATCATACTATTGATGTAAACTTTTATTCTTACGAGTGCCCTCAGAATGCATTTTCGGTGCAAGGGAGAACACCACCCCTTCCAATACCTCCCCGCCTGTGCCCCACCCATCCCCCTGAACAAATTCTGGATCCGGCCTTGCAATTGGTCTATCTACGCCCCTCAAGCGTGCCCCCATCCCACCCAACCCACCAACATCATCACCACCACCATCGCATTTTATGTTGGCTTCCTAATGGGTTAGTGTACATACACTCATTGGTCTGACTCTACGTTGGTCACCAACGCCTATAAACGCCATCTAATACATGACGTGGGGCGTTCTTTTTCAAGTCATACCAATTTCCCCTTTCCGATATACAACTAGCTATATTAAAAAAAATAATGGAAGATAAAGAGAGTGAAATAAAATTGATATATAGATATTTCTCTTCCGCTTTTTACTTCCTTTTAATCGATAAACAAATGCAAACTTCACAAAATTCTCATACGATTAACGCTACTAGGGAGTGCTGCCTTAAGTTCAGTTCACAATAAGTATAGGATATAAGCCTCAAACGATCCAGTATGTAAAATATTGTACTGTGTGAGGCGCGTAGCGCCGAACACAGTACAATATTTTACATACTGGATCGTTTGAGGCTTATATCTTACTTAAAACACGTTTCTGAAAACAGCAGATATTTCAATGAAAGCCGTACGTTCATAGTTTAATATTTTCTTCTTAAAATAAAAGCAAATTCGTCAGTTTAAAATATAATCCTATTGATCCCTTATCCTTTACACGGGTGATCAGCCCTGTGGTTTACGATGGCCTTGATTTGCACGTGCCCTTCGTCTCAGTAATATTGGATTGCTTCACTTACACCGTCGCGTGTCGCGCACTCATTGCCAATAAAAATGTCGGAACGTGTAGACGAGGTATTCACATTTTCTGGATATTAACATAGTGAATTTTTTTACAGTGAATTGGATATTAGTGTATAGGAAATTAGTATATCCACAAAGGGAAACCCAATTTATGCTTCTCAAACTGTGTAGACCCTACACAGTCGCACGGTTTGTCAGAATCGTAACCCTTTTCCGGCTCAAATACCGTCTACTTTACAAAAATTGGCATCTGCTTAAATATTCACCTTTTGATAAGTTCTTGAACGAAAGAAACAGAGTTCCTTCTAGACAGAACCTTCATTTTGCAATTTTTACCATTTCACGTTCATAACTGTGATTTTTGTTTTTGGTTTGTAGCGATGTAGCAAATTTGATTTGCCATTCAAATAACAAATGATAAACATTCACGCAATTATACGCCCTACTTAATTGGTGTAGAGAAACAGCAGAAACGTATTGAACAGCATGTTCTTGTCAGATGTAGTTGCTTCTTATGAGAAGCTAAACTGTTACTCAATGCTTGTTTTAGTCGATTATAGTACATGTAGTATAAGGGTTTTGACCGTTGTCAGGGTCAAAAGTGGGACAAAATTTTTAATGTCCAATTTGATAATATTGTATATCATGCTTAAATGCCGCTTGGGAAAGTTTAAGTGCTTGTTCCATTCTTGGTCTGCACTGCTGACAATGTGATCAGCAAATGTTGTTCATATCCCCGTAAGCCGGGACAAAGATTTGCAATTTTGAACGGTTTTTTTCTGTTTAATGACAATTACAAAATGTAATGTAGTTGCTTTCTCCTATTCGCAATGTAGGCTAACAGTGTCGAGCATTTCGAATACTTTGTCGCCTCTAGACTAGTCCAAAAAATCAGGTCGCGTGATAAATCTATCGTCCAAATTCACTTGCTTAAATCCCATAGTAAATGCAAAACAGTCAAAACTTGCGAAACTTGCTACTGAAAAATAGTGTAAAAATGATAAACCCTGGTTTCGCTGAAAATGTTAAGAAACACTATGATGAACGTGAAAGGATAACGTTCCAGGGTCTTTCGAGAAAGACTGTCGTCTTAGGCTCTGAAATTGAGTTTGCTACACACTGCCACATATTGTATAATATAAAACTGTTTAAAATCTTGAAGATGCTAGCGTATATCTTGAACAGTCATCGCGTCTTTGAATCCGTATTTGGTCTTAATCTACTCTGTTTGCAGCGCAATACATGTAAGTCTGGTTTTGTCATGACACTGCTAAAATACAGTAAACCCTCTCTTTTACGACCACTAAAATAAATACGGCTAATTGTTTGTATAGCAGTCAGTTGACAGCTTAAAGCAAGATGAGAGCAAAATAGAAAGCTACTATGAGCTTTTAGTTTTAATGTCACTTTACTTTAAGCAGTCACCTGTCTAAAACACTCAATAAGTACAGTGGAGAAGACGTTATTCTCTCTAAATACACGCGTTTACGCTTAAACTATTATTTCCAATTGTAGAGCCAGACCAGATTCCGAGTTTTCCGGCGTCTGACTAGGCTCGGATTTAAATAAATAGTCAGAATTGTCAACAAGCTGTCAATTTCTCCATTTTCACGCAATGCGTTTGCGTTTCCTTTGCGTTTTTAAAAACGGGAAATAATAAGATCTTCTCCACTATACAGGGGAGAAAAGTTTTCTCAGAAAACGTTATACTTTCCCGTTAAAGGCAAACGAAACGCAAACACAAATCGCTAAAATGTAGGAAATTACCATTTTTTGACATTTTTTATTATTGTTTTTTAATCTGAGTGGCAAACAGTTGCCTGATCAGACGCCGGGCTACCCGGCGTTCGATCAGGCTTCAATCTGTTTGCAAGGAAATAATAGTTTTAGCGTAAATACGTTTATTGGCAAAGAGTAACGTTTTTTCCACTGTAGTTCCAGGGCTACCATAAGTTGACATGAAAAATCCTAATATTTCCACATTTGCATTTCTCAAGTGCGATTTTACGAATCGTACCTTTACCCTATAGCCTTTTTCTTGTTTTGTTGACTTGCGACCACTTAAAGTAGGCTGTAAGTAAGGCAGAATGCGCTTTAGGGCGCATTCTGCTTTACTTTCAGCCTGCTTTAAGCTACCATGTACTGGGGAAAAATCCGGAGATTTAGGAAAAATCCGGAGAAATGGCAGCCCTGTAGTTCACACACAGTTTATTGGTCAAAACAGAGAGGTTTTACTGTATTTTTTGTGTGTCTCACAAGCCATGCCTAGCAATACAATATTAGTGTGTAGTACAATATTAGCTCGCTTACCGTACCGTATTTGTGCACGTGCAGTCCAATATTAGTAATATTGGACTGCTCGTGCACAAATACGGTACGGTAAGCGAGAATACACTATTGATACCCGTTCAGTATTGAAAACGAAAGTACTGCTAGGACAATAGAATGACGTCATCATCGTGTTTTAAGTATAGGATATAAGCCTCAAACGATCCAGTATGTAAAATATTGTACTGTGTGAGGCGCGTAGCGCCGAACACAGTACAATATTTTACATACTGGATCGTTTGAGGCTTATATCTTACTTAAAACACGTTTCTGAAAACAGCAGATATTTCAATGAAAGCCGTACGTTCATAGTTTAATATTTTCTTCTTAAAATAAAAGCAAATTCGTCAGTTTAAAATATAATCCTATTGATCCCTTATCCTTTACACGGGTGATCAGCCCTGTGGTTTACGATGGCCTTGATTTGCACGTGCCCTTCGTCTCAGTAATATTGGATTGCTTCACTTACACCGTCGCGTGTCGCGCACTCATTGCCAATAAAAATGTCGGAACGTGTAGACGAGGTATTCACATTTTCTGGATATTAACATAGTGAATTTTTTTACAGTGAATTGGATATTAGTGTATAGGAAATTAGTATATCCACAAAGGGAAACCCAATTTATGCTTCTCAAACTGTGTAGACCCTACACAGTCGCACGGTTTGTCAGAATCGTAACCCTTTTCCGGCTCAAATACCGTCTACTTTACAAAAATTGGCATCTGCTTAAATATTCACCTTTTGATAAGTTCTTGAACGAAAGAAACAGAGTTCCTTCTAGACAGACCCTTCATTTTGCAATTTTTACCATTTCACGTTCATAACTGTGATTTTTGTTTTTGGTTTGTAGCGATGTAGCAAATTTGATTTGCCATTCAAATAACAAATGATAAACATTCACGCAATTATACGCCCTACTTAATTGGTGTAGAGAAACAGCAGAAACGTATTGAACAGCATGTTCTTGTCAGATGTAGTTGCTTCTTATGAGAAGCTAAACTGTTACTAAATGCTTGTTTTAGTCGATTATAGTACATGTAGTATAAGGGTTTTGACCGTTGTCAGGGTCAAAAGTGGGACAAAATTTTTAATGTCCAATTTGATAATATTGTATATCATGCTTAAATGCCGCTTGGGAAAGTTTAAGTGCTTGTTCCATTCTTGGTCTGCACTGCTGACAATGTGATCAGCAAATGTTGTTCATATCCCCGTAAGCCGGGACAAAGATTTGCAATTTTGAACGGTTTTTTTCTGTTTAATGACAATTACAAAATGTAATGTAGTTGCTTTCTCCTATTCGCAATGTAGGCTAACAGTGTCGAGCATTTCGAATACTTTGTCGCCTCTAGACTAGTCCAAAAAATCAGGTCGCGTGATAAATCTATCGTCCAAATTCACTTGCTTAAATCCCATAGTAAATGCAAAACAGTCAAAACTTGCGAAACTTGCTACTGAAAAATAGTGTAAAAATGATAAACCCTGGTTTCGCTGAAAATGTTAAGAAACACTATGATGAACGTGAAAGGATAACGTTCCAGGGTCTTTCGAGAAAGACTGTCGTCTTAGGCTCTGAAATTGAGTTTGCTACACACTGCCACATATTGTATAATATAAAACTGTTTAAAATCTTGAAGATGCTAGCGTATATCTTGAACAGTCATCGCGTCTTTGAATCCGTATTTGGTCTTAATCTACTCTGTTTGCAGCGCAATACATGTAAGTCTGGTTTTGTCATGACACTGCTAAAATACAGTAAACCCTCTCTTTTACGACCACTAAAATAAATACGGCTAATTGTTTGTATAGCAGTCAGTTGACAGCTTAAAGCAAGATGAGAGCAAAATAGAAAGCTACTATGAGCTTTTAGTTTTAATGTCACTTTACTTTAAGCAGTCACCTGTCTAAAACACTCAATAAGTACAGTGGAGAAGACGTTATTCTCTCTAAATACACGCGTTTACGCTTAAACTATTATTTCCAATTGTAGAGCCAGACCAGATTCCGAGTTTTCCGGCGTCTGACTAGGCTCGGATTTAAATAAATAGTCAGAATTGTCAACAAGCTGTCAATTTCTCCATTTTCACGCAATGCGTTTGCGTTTCCTTTGCGTTTTTAAAAACGGGAAATAATAAGATCTTCTCCACTATACAGGGGAGAAAAGTTTTCTCAGAAAACGTTATACTTTCCCGTTAAAGGCAAACGAAACGCAAACACAAATCGCTAAAATGTAGGAAATTACCATTTTTTGACATTTTTTATTATTGTTTTTTAATCTGAGTGGCAAACAGTTGCCTGATCAGACGCCGGGCTACCCGGCGTTCGATCAGGCTTCAATCTGTTTGCAAGGAAATAATAGTTTTAGCGTAAATACGTTTATTGGCAAAGAGTAACGTTTTTTCCACTGTAGTTCCAGGGCTACCATAAGTTGACATGAAAAATCCTAATATTTCCACATTTGCATTTCTCAAGTGCGATTTTACGAATCGTACCTTTACCCTATAGCCTTTTTCTTGTTTTGTTGACTTGCGACCACTTAAAGTAGGCTGTAAGTAAGGCAGAATGCGCTTTAGGGCGCATTCTGCTTTACTTTCAGCCTGCTTTAAGCTACCATGTACTGGGGAAAAATCCGGAGATTTAGGAAAAATCCGGAGAAATGGCAGCCCTGTAGTTCACACACAGTTTATTGGTCAAAACAGAGAGGTTTTACTGTATTTTTTGTGTGTCTCACAAGCCATGCCTAGCAATACAATATTAGTGTGTAGTACAATATTAGCTCGCTTACCGTACCGTATTTGTGCACGTGCAGTCCAATATTAGTAATATTGGACTGCTCGTGCACAAATACGGTACGGTAAGCGAGAATACACTATTGATACCCGTTCAGTATTGAAAACGAAAGTACTGCTAGGACAATAGAATGACGTCATCATCGTGTTTTAATAGTGTATACATAATTATGCGCTACCACATAACCAAACTATAAGTTAACATAAAAATACAAACGACTGTCAATAGCGAGTTCACGTTGAATTCGCTAGTGACAGTCGACTGTCACTAGCGATTTCACGTCATATTCGCTAGTGACAGTCGACTGTCAATAGCGATTTTAATGTAAAACCGCTATTGACAGTCGACTGTCAATAGCGAATTTGACGTGAAATCGCTAGTGACAGTCGACTGTCACTAGCGCCTTCCAAAAATTAATCCTATATAGATCTAATCATAGATGGACTAGACTTTAATAGAAACTGGAATTGCCAACTAAACGTAACGCGGAGTCTGGTCTGGGTTCAAACTGTTGGTCGCTCGTTTTTATGTTTTTCCCCTGTCAAAATATCAAATTTGTAACTTTGTGAAAATAGCAGACGACAATTTAAAGCAGACGATATAGCACCAGTGAAAGGGTTAATTGTGATGACAGTCAGTGCATACATGTACTAACTCGTCCACCGCCATGTTATCTTCTTAAAACTTTATCGTCTGCAATTATAATGTCAAATTTCTTTTTTTGAAAATTTGACAAGAAATATTGGTACAATTGTCAAACAGTTTTGACCCTGATCAGACGCCGAGTTACTCGGCGTCTGATCTGGATCCAAACTGTTTGCAAATCCCACGAGCTGTTTAATTGGCGGTGACAGAGTTAAACATTGACTGAACCGTTCTCTGTTTATTTTGTACTGTTTGCAATAGCTGTTGAAGCCATATGACGTCATACAAGCATCAATACAAGTGCCTGCTCTACTTGACACTTTACCCCTGCACGTGCTAGCACATCGTCTGCTTCACTATTGTCGTCTGCTTTTATTTGTTAAAAGTTTACTCTTTAGGATGAAGAAAGTTTGAAACGGGTGTCAAACAGTTTTGATCATGATAAGACGCCGAGTCACAGGATCCAAACTGTTTGCAAGTAGTCATTGTATTCGAGGTAAGACAGTGAAAGGGTTAACCCTTAGCCTGCCACTCACGACTATTGCTCCATATGCAAACAGCTTGGATCCGGATGAGACGCCGAGTAACTCGGCGTCTCATCCGGATCCAAGCTGTTTGACACTCGGACAACATTTTTCAGCAATTTTGAGCAACTTAAAAGCACTTTGAAACTTGAAGCAGACGAGAAATATAGCAGACGACAATTTATTTGGCGGGCTAAGGGTTAAGGGTAGAAATTGACGTTTATGAAAATTAATTTACTTCATCACAAAACATCAAGTTATGAGTTGCTCTTAACTCTTTCATTCTCAATGACGTCATAAAGCGCATTTGCAAACAGTTTTGATTCTGAGCGTAATGCGGCATTTGATCAGGATAAAAACTGTTTGCCACTTGTTTTGAAATAACTTTAGATATACTGCCTTAAATCTAACTTTGAATCGATATTACAGACAACGATATTGAAGCAGACGACACTATGGCGGGGAAGAGGTATAAACATCAATATAAATTTGATCATGTAAGGGTTACCTGCTACTTCCATTATGGCGTGTTTACAAGTGTTCTCATTACAGGTACACTGCTTGTTAAGGACGAGTAAACTCGTCACTACGATTCACTAGGGTTCGATGTCTCAAATAGGTTTGCATGTTTGGGAGTTTGCAAGTACATGTAGTAGTTTGTATGTGTTACAATTTGACAGTTTAAAAATAAGAAGACTCCATGTGTTAATGTTTTACAAGGTGCATTTTGTATGAATGGGGTTTACAAGGTGTGTTTGTATGTGTTTGGGTTTACAAGGTGTATGTGTATGTGTTTTGGTTTTGAAAGGTGTATTTGTATGCCAGTCTTGTGTTTTATAATGTGTATTTTGAATGTGTTTGAGATGTTTAAGGGATATTTGTATAAGTATGTGTTTTACAAGGTGTATTTTATATGTGTTTGTGTTTTATAAGGAGTTGATTTTGTACGTGTTTGTGTTTTATTAGGTATATTTTGGCGTGTGTTTGTGTTGTACAAATGGAAGTTCGTATGTGTTTGTGTTGTACAGTTCTACGTCTCTACAACGACATCCAATGGGAGAAACAGATTAAATGTGTTGTTAGGAGGGAGTCGTTATAGGGAGGGAAACTTAGGACTCTGCTTACATTTGCAAACAGCTTGAATCCAGACCAGACGCCGTTTGTCACTCGTTATTATATTTTTTCTATCAAAACGTCTACTTATATGTAACTTTGAGAAAAACAGCAGACCACAATTTTAAGCTGACGATATTGCAGCATTAAAACGTTTGACATAATTGTCCTGTTTAGGGAATTGCGGCAATGGTTGTTGTAAGGAGGGAGTCGTTGTCGGGAGGGCCGCTGTAAGGAGGGAACACTGTAAATTGAGTATTTTATGTGTGCTTGTGTTGTACAAGGAGTATTTTGTATAATTGTGTTTTATACAAGGCAAAGTAAGTGTATGTTGGGTGAAGTAAGACAGAGTACTTTTTGCAAGGGTTAACCAGTATGAACTAATTATCTATGTCTGTTTAAAATTTCATGAAGAGACATTTCGAAAAGACTGTACATTGGTAGACTTTTTGATGTTCGACAAATTAATGCAGGGTAAATCAATGTAATGCAGAAAGTTCCTCTAGAAAGGTTTGGCACAGCGTTTGCCCTGTAGTAAGAAATAATTTGTCAATATATTTCACCGTGTTTCATTATTAAGTGGTGGTACAGTGTAGCTAGGTCTGAGTGTATCTCTGTTTAGCAAGCCAAGGTGCATGGTTATTTGCCATGGCGGACTATTACAAATGTGAATACGTTATTCGTTCCCGTTTAAACGCAAACGAAACGCAAACGCATTGCGGTAAAATGTAGAACATGACAATTTTTTTTACAATTCTAACTGTTCATTTAAATCTGAGTTGCAAAGAGTTTGGAGCCTGCTCAGACGCCGGGTAACCCGGCGTCTGATCTGGCTCCAAATCGTTTGCAATGACAATTTCTTTTTTAGTGTAAACGTTTATTTGGACAGAATAACGTCTTCTCCATTTTATGAGTGTATCTCTGTTCAGTAAGACAGTGTTCACTATATTGTTATTAGCCCATGACGGACTAGTACAGTGGAGAAAACGTTATTCTTTCCCAATAAACGCGTTTACGCTAAAACTATTATTTTCACTGCAAACAGTTTGGAGCCAGATCAGACGCCGGGTAACCCGGCGTCTGATCAGGCTCCAAACTGTTAGCCACCAAGATAAAGATGAATTATCAGAATTGTCAAAAAGTTGTACTTTTCTACGTTTTAGTGTTTTGCGTTTGCGTACGTTTGCGTTTAAACGGGAAAGAATAACAGATTCTCCACTGTAGGTTTAATTAGTAAGGTTTCTCGGTTAATTAGTACATCATTTGTAACTACCACAAATATAAAGAGGAATATGACATTGTTCAGGGTTACCGTCTAAAGTTGCTAGAAAAACACAGTAGGACTTGGCTTCGGTCATGAGACAAGCCACCGAGACGGTATCAAGGGTATACTGTTGAATGATGAACGAAAAAGAATAAAAACAAAAATGTATTAGAACTCTAGTTTTGTGAAAATTTGGCATTCAATTCTTATTATTGACATTAAACTGTCAATGAAACATCACCAGATCGATTTTAACCCATTTGCGCCCATTTGATTTTTCGATGCGTATATGTTGGATTAGTCCATTTTTTAACTACATGTAAGGGAAATCTGTTTAAAGAGCGTCAGAAAAAGGTAATCAGATTAGAGAGCTCTTGATTTAAAACCAACCTAATCAGCAAATCTAATTTTACATAGTTTATAGAATCATGCAATCAAACGAAGATAGAAAACCAATGGCGACTGTAGCCTAAAATAAAATGGCCATATAGTGTATATGGTCAAATATGCTCCTGGAGATACAATGTACATGTACAGTCAAGCATGTATCAAGGGACCGTTCGATAAGGAAGTAAAAGGGAACCGAAGACAGATTACTGAAAATAATGCATCTAACGTTCTGCAGTATTTTCATGCTGCAATTAGCAAACACCATATCAGTATATAGTAAGTGACACATTTACTTTGGTGTTATGCAGTTTGGATTCTAATCAGACGCCGCGTACGTCTAATCGGGATCCAGACAGTTTGCAAATAAGAATTGTACTTGGGATAAAGTAGTGAATGTGTTATCAGCTTATGAAAAACATTTTCACTGGTGGTATATTTAAGGTTGATGACCCTTAATGAGAGCATGCCAATGTCGGTCAATATCTACGGAGAGCGATCGGCTATTCTCGTCAGCTGTCGATCCGTTCCAAAGTCCAACCATGCTAAAGCATGATCGGAACGGGCTGTCAGTTGACGAGAATAGCCGATAGCTTTGCGTACGGTACCGATTTTTGTCCGATCTCATTATAGGAGTATTCAACCTTAAAGTGATTGTTTCCTACAATTTTGACTGTAGCTCACTTTCATTTGTCTAATTGTTTTACGCCGCCTTATTGATCTAGTCATCGTGCTACCCCTATAGGTTTCTGGTCGTGAACAAGTTAAATTGCGAAAATGTATTAACCCTTAATGTGTTGAGAGCAGCTTGATCAACATTTTGCAAATAGGTTGAAGCCATATCAGACTCCGAGTAACTCGGCGTCTGGTCAAGATCAAAATTATTTGAAAATTCGTATCGTTGTATATTTGGTCAAAATATCGTTACAGTGGAGAAGACGTTTTTCTTTCCCAATAAACGCACCTACACTTCAATCATTATTTCCATGGCAAACAGTTTGAAGCAAGATCAATAGCCGGGTTACCCGGCGCCTGATCAGGCTCCAAACTGTTTGCTATATATACTCAAATTAAAATAAGTCGTCAAATGTATTAAAAAAGTTGTCATTTTTTTCGTTTATCTGCAATGGGTTTGCGTTTAAACGGGAAAGTATAATGTTTTCTCCACTGTAATTTGATTTGAAAAATAAAAGCAGAAGACACTATTTAACTCTTTCCTCCCTGAAACTTTAAATGGACAATTCCAGTTTCCATTATAGTCTAGTCCATTTCTGACTTTTAAGGGTTGTTTTTGTCAATGTTTTGCATTATGACAAACAGTGAAGACCCAGATCAGAGGGCTCCGTAAGGAGCCCTCTGATCTTGGTATTCACTGTTTGCATAGGACAATGCACTTTTCACATGTATACTGTTTGAAAAGGACGCCTATATGCGGGACTAGGGTTCAAAGGGTTAAGCAGACAATATCACAGAAGCTACGGTATGGGTTAACCCCTTTACGGTCATTATACCGTCTCTTTAACATTTTCTGTCTCCTGCTTTTATAAATCAAATATATATTTCAGATATCTTAAAGAGAGAAAATATCGATTTGAGTGTCAAGCAGTTTAGATCATGACCAGGTGCTAAGTTTATGAATGTGTGATCTAGACTAGCTTGGTCGAGTTTAGTGACGCGGTGAAACATATAAATTATACTGGTAGGCTGGTTCGTAACTTAGAAATAAAATTGTCAAACTATATACATGTAGTGGAGGAGATGTTATTATTTACGGATAAACGCGCTTATTGTGCTATCCAATGATATCCATTGTAGACAGTTTGAGCCAGATCCAAACTAGGCGTCTTGTCAGGCTGCAAATACAGTGCTCCCTCTCTACAACGACACCCAATGGGAGACAACAATTGTGTTCGCTGTTCGGAGGAAGTCGTAATAGGGAGGGAAATTGACTTACATTTGCAAACAGCTTGAATCAAGATCAGACGCCGCGTAACACGACATCTGATCTGGATCCAAGCTGTAAAACGTGTCACTCGTCATTAAGATGTTCTGTTTTTCTCAAAACTAGAAACAAGCTATGGGGTAATGGGTTAAGTGCTCAACTTTTTTAAAACTAGAAACAAGTTATGGGGTAATGTGTTAATGAGGTTTTCTCCTCGGTATTGACTTGTAATTAAAGTTTTGTCTGGACTGGGTGTTCACATAAAGACGCATTCAGCGTAAAGATGCCATTTGATACCGGTTAGAAAAATATATAAACTTTCCATAGATTAAACAACTCCTTAGCCTAAGGCAAAGCAGCCTTGTACAGAGAAGCCGTTATTGTTTCCAAACAAACGCGTTTACGCTTCAACTTTTTTCGGCGGAGCTGTCTGGTTTCTATTTAGCCACACTTTCTGTTTGGCCACACAGTTCAACCAATTATATTTGATCAGAAATTTAGACTTGAGAGCACCTGTTGAAACTGAATAGTCTGATTGGATAGTAGCCAGGGCTCCAGATAAGGGAATTATTTCAAAACTTAGAATCTTTATTTGTGCATTAAACCCTGTGGTGTCACTAAACATTTGAATTGTCTCTTCGAGACAATCAAAATGAGTGGTAACACCATAGGGTTTGGTGCTGAAATGAGTGAATAAATGTGATTTGTTTAGTTTACTCCCTCTTATCTGGAGCCCTGTAGGCTGGTCTATGTCCAATTACAGTTTTCCCAGATATGGCTGTGAGTGTAAAATTTAGAGACACAGACCAGACTGTTTACTACACTGGGGGCTGATGCAATTTAAGATGACATCTGAAATACAGAGAAAGCTAGGTGTTTTGTAATTGTTTACTACCAATTTGTTTTAATTGTTAACTATTTGTACACATTTACCATACATTAAAAGCAATATTAAATATAAATGGCCTCAAGTGAGTTAAACACAATTGTGTGGTTTCATCATTATTTACAAGAGTGAAGTAGAGCAGACTGTTGAATCTGTACATTTGTGTATGCTATAGTTTATTTCAAGAAACTCTATGAATGAAAAGTTTGATATATAGAACAATAGATTAATGTGAGGATCTCCTACCAGTAGCTAGGATATGAGTTAAATTATTGTTTTGTTTTGCATTTCTGTACATGATAGTTTTGCATTTTAAATAAAAGTTACTGTTTCAATTGTATACTTTTATTTTTTGCTTTTCAATCCAAGATATTACAATTCTTTTGAAAACCTCAATTTCATTCAATTTTGCACACCCATCTATATCTCCTTAGTTCAACCACTCATTCCGCCGAATATCTTTTTTAAAGATATTTCTTGTTTCCCATTGCAAACAGTTTGGAGCCAGATCAGACGCCGGGTTATCCGGCGTCTGATCAGGCTCCAAACTGTTTGCCATTCATATAACAATAAATAGTCGAAATAATTGTCGAAAAGTTGACATTTTCTATACAATTTAGTGCAATGCGTTTATCTTTCGTTTGTGTTAAAACGGGAAAGAATAACGTCTTCTCCACTGGAGCTGTTAAACTAATATAATTTTAATCATCATATTTTCAGTAATCTACCCGCAACATTAATCATTATGTGTTCAGTGATGTACCCGGTAGATCTAGATGTACTACTGTAAAACCTCTCTATAAATTACGACCGCTAAACAAAATGCTTGTATACAAGACAGGTGACAGCTTAAAGCAAGGTGAAAGTAAAACAGAAAGCTCTTAAAGGTTCTTCCTGTTTTACTATTACCTTGCTCTAAGCAGCCACTTACACTTTAAACATGTGATCATTAACACAGTTTAGTGGTCGTAATAGACTCGGAGGTAAAGCGGCAGTTAAACCTCTGTATTACCAAAAACTAAATTGTGTCAGGTGTTCAATAAAGTTTAGTGCTTTAAGCACGATACGAGTTAAACAGAAAGCCCCTAAAGGGCAATTGTGCATTTTACTCTTACCTTACTTTAAGCAGTCATCTGTCTTTTATACAATCAATTAGTCTTCTTTTTAGTGGGTCTAGGAGAGGTTTAAAGCCGCATTGTGCTTTTGGGAAACCTGCATAAAACGGTTGCTTGGGATCCCATTAGAACTACATGGGACGTGATTCTTTCACAAAAAGCGGCTTTACCTAAGAAATTCGCTTTTTATTTATGTTTTTAATTTATGGGTGTTAACACCCATTAATTTGACCTTGTGAACGGAAAGAAGGACAACTCTGTAAATACAGGGCTCCAGATAAGGGGAGTATTTCGAAAACTAAAACCTTTATTTCTGCTTTAAAACAAATGGTGTCACTACTCATTAGAATCGTCTCCAAGAGACAATTCTAATGAGTAGTAACACCATATCATTCGGTGCTGAAATGAGTGATAAACTGTTGGATTTGTTCAGTTTACTTCGGATTAGCTGGAGCACAGGAATGAAGTGGTTAACCCTTATTCTGCTGCACAGACGTCTGCTTTGAAATTGTCATGTGCAAAATTTGTTTAGTTTAGATTTATTCATAGTTTTAATTAAAAGAACCTTAAGACGATTGTCAAACAGTTTGGATCCAGATAAGACGCCGAGTTACGCGGCGTCTGTTCGAGATTCAAACAGTCAAAAACAACTAGGTCTGACGTGTCAAAGGTCAGCCGAGTCCATTTTTTAGGTAACACAGCATTCCGCATGTTCTCGGACCATATTTTAAACAGCCGAATTTCGTATATGAGGTGAAATAATGAAGGCGGAATTATTGTGAGCAGTTTAGCGCAGTAGACAAAGGTTAGGTATGCAAAGGCAAATAGCAGTATTTTTAGTAAGCGTGGGTTCGAATCCCACGTCGACCTTACACTTTTTTTTTTATTTAAATCTTGCATGAATAGTAAAGCATTATATTCTATTTCATACTGTATAATATAAGCTGACCATTTATGAACACGTTCGCCAGTGTTGGAGAAGGGTTGCTTTGTTTCAGTTCGAGTCCGATATTAGTCATATTTTAAACAATTAATCGATGATAAAATACATACATGTACAGGTATATACATATAGGCTTCAATAATATTGAAATGTAATGAGTTACAAGCATGATCTGTTTACTGGGCTCCAGATAAGGGGGAATAGACACAAGTTTTCCAACATTTTCCTCATGTCTGCACTAAACCTTATGGTTTGATTGCATGTACTAATTAGAATGGTCTCTTCGAGAAGCTTTTGATTAGTAGTCACACTATGGGGTTTGAAGGAGACATGAAGATTTTACTTTTTGAAATACTCTCCTTGTCTGGAGCCTTAATTACGGTGAAACACATAGGAATCGACCACTCATTAAGGACTATTACAGTGGTCTTTTTAGATAGGCTGCTGCTGAATGTAGAACAAAAGTAATGGAGACTGCCTTATGCATTATTCCCCCATTATGATGTCACCTGCCTTAAAGGCCAACAATGACTTATGTATAGAGATGTTTCACCGTATAATCATCTACATAGATCTACATTACAATGAAAGTATATGATGGTTGAAATGAAATTGGAAATAAAGTAATTATAGAATCCTTAATATATTTTAGCAAAAAAAAAGTTTTAGGTTGATGCGAGTTTCGAACCCACGCCAAATAAAATTTCCCCGATCATATACTCGATTATGGGCCTACGACCTATCCATTACGCTATGTTTCTGATAACTAATCCGCTCATTGTTTATACCTATAACTCAACCTTGTTTTTTTAAAAGAATGAGACGAGGATATCCGAAATGCTGATCTCCCTTAAAAATGGACTCGGCGACCCCGTGACACGTCAGACCTAGTTGTTTGACTATACTTTCGGTTTGTTATGGTTTTAAACTGCCACTTTTGATGAATTAGGTCTGTCTTTAACATTTCATAGATCAGTTTGGCCCATAAGAAGGTTGGAACATTATTATTAACCGTTATTGTATTTCGGACATTAAAAAAAGGTCTGAAAGCACAATGGGACTTTAAATGAACGACCAGTCAAATTCAGGCTTATTTTGGTGTTAAAGCAGATGCTACAAGAGCTTTCTGCTTTACTTTTAGCTTGCTTTAAGCTACATCATTTACGTGCCGATACCACCAATGAGCTTTACTATATGAGTGTATTGACGTGATAGTCAATCTTTACTAGGTCATATCTTCTCTTCAGATATTTGACTTGTATAATAAACGGGCAAATTACGTGACTATCGGACTTATATAATAGGTCAGATCCGGTTTTGAGGGAAGTGCAAATTCACCCACTATCATAATCTCGTCCTGCAGCTCCTGCTAAAAGTTGTCGTCTGTGTTTAACTCATTGAGCCCTAGTGACGCATATATGCGTCCTTTACCAAATGTGTACCTCTGAAGAGTACACGTGTCCTATGCAAACAGTGAAGTCTCTGATCAGAGACTTCACTGTTTGTCATTTTGCAATTTATTACAGAAATCCACCCTAAATAGTCTAAAACGGACCAGCCTTTATTGCAAACATGAATTGTCCATTGAAAGTTTCAGGGGATAATGAGTTAATCACATTTGGTCAATGGTTAACGCAGGACTTTAATGCAGCAACCTTTACAAAGTAACATTCTTCATTACTTTTATCTTTCCTTAAGGATCCACTTTACTTAACCAATTACAGTGGAGAATATGTTATTCTTTCCCGTTTAAACGCAAACGTACGCAAACGCAAAACACTAAAACGTACAAAAGTATAACTTTTTGACAATTCTGATAATTCATCTTTAACTTGGTGGCAAACAGTTTGGAGCCTGATCAGACGCCGGGTTACCCGGCGTCTGATCTGGCTCCAAACTGTTTGCAGTGAAAATAATAGTTTTAGGGTAAACGCGTTTATTGGGAAAGAATAACGTTTTCTCCACTGTACCCCATAGCCTGTTTCTAGTATTAAGATACATGTAGGCGATCGCTTAAAGTAGGTTGAAAGTAAAGCAGAATGCGTCTTAAGTCGCATTTTGCTTTACTTTCAAGGGTATCAATCTTCCCGCTCTATAACAACTCCCTCCGAACAACACACATAAACATTGTCTCCAAATGTATGTTGTTGTAGAGAGGGAGTACTGTACTGGTCAGTTAAACCAGGTACAGTGGGGAAAACGTTATTCTTTCCCAATAAACGCGTTTACGCTAAAACTATTATTTTCACTGCAAACAGTTTGGAGCCAGATCAGACGCCGGGTAACCCGGCGTCTGATCAGGCTCCAAACTGTTTGCCACCAATATAAATATGAAATATCAGAATTGTCCAAAAGTTGTACTTTTCTACGTTTTAGTGTTTTGCGTTTGCGTACGTTTGCGTTTAAACGGGAAAGAATAACAGATTATCCACTGTAATGCAATCGAACTTCAATCAGTCGAGTTCTCTAAGTTGAGCTCTAAGCTGTTTAAATAATTCGATCTCGTTTCTGTTGAGTACACCTAAATTTCACAATTAAAATCTGAATAAGCAGAGGGTAGTCTCATCAATGAACCCCTGTGACGCCATGCTTTTGCGACAGGTGCCGTCTCAGGGGGTCTCATGAAAATACAACATTTACTGAGAGGAAAATAAGTTTTGCCTCATTCCGTAAAAATCACAGACTGAGTCACATTCAATTGTAAAAATCACACAAGTATTGCTTAAAATCATTTTGATACCAATGATAATCCAGAGTCTGATCAGGCTCCAAATTGTTTGTCACCCAGATAAAAATAAATGGTCAACAGGGTATTTTTATAGTAAAAAAAACAACAACAAAAATACCAGAAATTTTCTACATTAAATTGCTCTGCATTTGCGTTTCGTTTAACTCTTTGAACCCTAGTCCCGCATATAGGCGTGGTTTTCAAACAGTGTCTATGTGAATAGAACACATGTCCTATGCAAACAGTGAAGACCCAGATCAGAGGGCTCCGAAAGGAGCCCTCTGATCAGGGTCTTCACTGTTTGTCATAATGCCTAACATTGACAAAAACAACCCTTAAAAGTCTAAAATGGACTAGACTTAAATGGAAACTGGAATTGTCCATTTAAAGTTTCAGGGAGGAAAGGGTTAAACAGGAAAGAAAAACGTCGGCTCCACTGTATATTTGCCCCATAAAAGAAATCTGTCACTAATCATTAAAAACCCAGCGAAATATACATGTAAATTGTCTATAAAACACCTTGATAATGACACAATTAGAACGTTTATTCTAAAAAAATAATCAATCAACCCCACTCTTGCTAAGCTCATCTTAACTGACAACGATTGGGATCCAGATTATACATCGAGCAACCCTGTGTCTTAATAGGATCCAAACTGTTCAACACTCGTATTTAGATTTTTTACAAGAAGGGTCAAATTAAAACAACTGCAGACGACAATTTGGAAGCAGACGATACTCGACACGTGTATTATATAACAGGAAAGACAATATCGTCTGCTCATAAGTGTCGTCTGCACTACCTTTTAAAACAACAACAACAACAACAACATTTTAGCAATTTGACTGAACATGGACTCGAGTGTCAAACAGTTGGGATCCTGACCAGACGCCGATTTAATCGGCGTCTGATCTGGATTCAAACTGTTTGCATATGCAATAATGCATTATTTATAACCACCAATGGCGATTAATAGGTAAAAGCAATTGACACACGTACCTTCTTAGATGCTTTAATAGACATGGTGTATTATCTCCTTGTTCTATCGGTAATTTGCTGGTATTAAATTCCCACCACTACCACACCACAATGAACGTGTAACAGAAAAGTCTTGAAGGAACAGAAACACACAGAGATCAATAAAGTATTCCTTGAACCCTAGTTCATCCACATTGATATCCGTGTTCTCTTCACTAGAGCCCAACAGTTTATCTGAACTGTAAACATACGGCGAGTCGTCTCGTACAAAAGTACTCTACAGCGCACCCTCTCCACAGCGACACCCACCGGGAGACACAGATTGTGTGTGTTTTAGGAGGGAGTCGTTATAGGGAGGGACATTTGCAAATAGCTTGAATCCAGATCAGATGCCGAGTAAGGATTAAAGCTGTTTTTCGCTCGTCGTTAATTTTTTTTCAGTCAAATGTCCATTACGTAACTTTGAGAAAAACAGTAGATGACAATTTTAAGCAGACGACATTACAATCGTGAATAGGTTTGACATAATTGTCCTGTTAAGGGAACTGCGACAAGGGTCGTTGTAAGAAGGGAGTCGTTGTTGGGAATAATGTTGTGTAGAGGGAGCACTGAATTAGGCCAACAACAGTCAAACCTATTTTAAGCGGACGCATACTACAGTTCTCCCTCCCTACAACGGTTTTCTTAACAACGATTCCCTCCTTACAACACCGTTTTCCGTTGTTCCCCAAACAGTACAATGATTTCTAACCCTTTCACTGTCGCAATAACGTTTGCTTGAAATTGTCGTCAGCTGTTTATTCTCAAAGTTATATACATGTTAGTGGACAATTTGACATGAGAAATATAATAACGAGTGAAAAACGTCTTGAATCTAGATCAGACGCCGCGTGACGCGGCGTCTGTTCTGGATTCAATCTGTTTGAAAATGTAAGTCAAGTCTTAATTTTCTCTCCCTTTAACAACTCTCTCCGAACAACGTACACAATCTTCGTCTCCTATTGGGTGTTGTTGTAGAAAGGGGGCACTGTATAAGGCCAACAGCAGTCAACCCTATTTTAAGCCGACGCATACTAAAAATTTACATTAACGGGCGATTAAAGTTAAATTTGCAAACAGTTTGGATCCACATCAGACGCCGCGTAAAGCGGCGTCTGATCAGGATCCAAACTGTTTGACACTGGTATCGATATTTCTTTAATCATACTGCTTAAAACTAAAACAGAACTTCTGAAAAGATGTTGCAGAGAACAATATTGAAGCAGACGATATAATATGAAGGTGAAAGAGTAAAAACGCTAAATCTAGCAGTGAAAGGGCACTAAATTATCACCTGTAGTAAATACATTGTATGTCATCTGCAAATTATTCTGTTCATCATTAATACAAGTGCTAGATTGATTTGGATCTGGTGCTAAACTATTTGCACTTGCAAGGTAGATCTAACTCGTGATAAGAGTGCGTAGTTCGAACTACAGGTAATATAATAATAATATTGTACGACTTCTGCATTAAAAAGTATTCGCTATTTAACCCATGCCGTGCTAAGTGCAAATTGGTTAGTACATGTATTTGCTAATATCTTGGATCCAGATCAGATTAAGCAGATAAAGGGTTAAGGGTTTCTGTTTCAGGGCTGTCATTTCTCCGGATTTTTCCTAAATCTCCGGATTTTTTCCCAGTTCATGGTAGCTTAAAGCAGTCTGAAAGTAAAGCAGAATGCGCCCTAAGGCGCATTCTTCTTTACTTACAGCCTGCTTTAAGTAGTCGCATGTCAACAAAACAAGAAAAAGGCTATGGGGTAAAGGTACGATTCGTAAAAACGCACTTGAAAAATGCAAATTTGGAAATCTTAGGATATTTCATGTCAACTTACGGCAGCCCTGCTGTGTTGTTGAACATTGGCATTTTAACCCTTAGCCTGCCAGTCACGACTATAGCTCCATATGCAAACAGCTTGGATCCGGATGAGACGCCGAGTAACTCGGCGTCTCATCCGGATCCAAGCTGTTTGACACTCGGACAACATTTTCAGCAATTTTGAGCAACTTTGAAGCACTTCGAAACTTGAAGCAGACGAGAAATATAGCAGACGACAATTTATTTGGCGGGCTAAGGGTTAATACAGGTTTGACTACATATTTATTATGAAGTGCACTATCAAATTATCGCCTGCTTCACACGTTTTCGTCTGCTGATTGTTTCCAATTGGCGGACGTTTAATTTGCTTATCTGAAAATGTAGTCCGCTTGAAAACCTAGCCTGTGTTGAATCTAATTCAACATTTAGATATAGATTAGATTTAGTGAAGCTTAAATCGGCAAATCTGCTTCAAATATTGTTTTGTTGTTTTGATGAGTTATTGATCGGACACTATTTGCTGCAAAAACACAATGAATTACAATATCAAATGACATTGCCCCTTGGCTTACTGACATTTAAAGAAATAGGGGTCGTTTTCTGTGCAAAACAAATGTGCCTTCTTAACTGACCGGAGCCCATCTACTTATAACACTGAGAACTCAAGGCTGAAGGAAGGGCGAGTTATTTGATCGAAAACCATTTTGTATACCAACCGACTGACGGACAGACCGACCGACATTTGCAAAGTATTACATGCCTTTTTAGGAATCGGGAGGTAAGGCAATTGATAGAACTTATCTTTGTATAAATGGTTGTTGGAATATAACCTGCAACTCTCGAAGCAGACAATGAAAACAAACGCAGACGACACTTTAAAGTCCTTAAGATAATACCACTCGGGTGATATCAGCAACAACAATCAACAACAGCTGAAGAGTATCTAACTTCCTGTAAGCAATCCACTGTCCCGATATAGATACAAACAATTACAAAACACAACTTGACACTACAGTAGAGAAGACGTTACTCTTACAGTAGAGAATCTATTATTCTTTCCCAATAAACGCGTTTACGCTAAACCTATTATTTGCAGTGCAAACTGTTTGCCACCAATATAAACATGAATTATCAGAATTATCCAAAAGTTGTACTTTTCTACGTTTTAGTGCTTTGTGTTTGCGTACGTTTGCGTTTAAACGGGAAAGAATAACAGATTCTCCACTGTACACGTTTTTAACGAAACTCAACGCAAACGCAATGTAATTAAATGATAACTCAACCAATTACTACGTAAATACGTCTTTATATTCCATTTTATACAGTCATGAATATGTACATTAAGAAATAGGTCTTATATCCAAGGATGGTAACTTCAGGCTAGAAGCACAGCAGACTGGACAGAGGTTTACAATGTACACTGTTTGACACTCGAAAGCATCTACAGCATTTTGTTTAGCAGTGTTATATACACAAAGATTGGCTGTGATAACCAAACTCAGATGCAGAGCCTGGCCACAAGGTTATAGAGTTTGAATGGAGTCAGAGATCGTTCTCAAGTATTTGATTGGTCAGATTTGAACTTTTGCTCAAATCTGACCAATCAAATTGCGTTTGCTCAAATTGGACCAATCAAATTGTTTTAAAACGATCTCAGGCCTAACTCATACTCTTTCTGGGATGACAAAACTGCTTGATCTTCATAATTTTGCGTTGGAATATGTCAGTTTTTCTCATGGCGCAGCTTATTGTGTTATTTGTTGAATGCGAACTAAACACAGAGGTGGGTTGTGTGTATATTATTTTGCATCTGTTACACAAGCAATTGTTTGGTAAATATCATGTTCCACAGTCAATTATCTTTTATTACAGCTAGTTAATTAATATAGATGGTTTGCATATTAGCTTGCATATTATCTCGCAAGAGCGGATCTAAGATAAAATAAATAAAAAATACCAACAACAAAGTTTTAACAAATAAAAAAAACCATTAAAACAAAACAATACAAAACTCGGCGTCATCTCTCTCATTAACCCTGACCAGGCGCCATCGAAACTGTTAAGTTAGTATATATATATATAGATCTAGTAAGATTTGGATTTAAAAAGAAGAAGTTATACAATTTATTAGATATCTAGTTTGGATTGGTTTTACTAATGAAGTATACCATATTTCTTCTTGTGACATATTCACTTAGAAATGACTGATATACATTGCTCCCTCTCTACAACGACACCCAATGGGAGACAAAAAGTGTGTGCGTTGTTCGGAGGGAGTCGTTATAGGGAGGGAATTGACGTTCAGTTGCAAACAGATTGAATCTAGATCAGACGCCGCGTAACGCGGCGTCTAATCTGGATTCAAACTGTTTGTCACACGTTATTATGTTTTTTCTGTCAAAATGTCCAATGTGTCACTTTGGGAAAAACAGCAGACGACAGTTTTTGCAGACGATATTGCATAAGGGAAAATATTATACATATAATTGTCTTGTTTGGGGAACAGTGGCAAGGGTCGTTGAAAGGAGGGAATCGTTGTTCGGAGGGCCGTTGTAGAGAGGGAGCGCTGTACTGTTATAACGTGAGTCAAATTCATGACAAAACTTTCCTCTCCTGCATGTTTGAATGGCACTAAAAGCAAGCACAACCCAATGCCATAACGTATAATGTATAATGTTATGTTTATTTAACCCATTTATGTCTGGATATTGAAATGAACTCTCCCTATTTGCTTGGTAGAAGACTTAATTATAGATATACAAAAGGTGATCTTAAGACACTGTCCATATTATTAATCTTTTCATATAAAATAGCAAACAGTGCAGACCCTATAATGAGACGCTGTTTTGATGAAGTCACTGGCTTAGCACAAACATCTCATTTGGGAGATGTAAGCGCACCAAGATCAGACGCCGCACAAGGAGTATGCACTGTTTGTTAGCAGGAATTTCTATCAAAGACAAAATGAAAATGAAAATTTAGATCAGACACCCCTTAAATAAAGAAAATAGACTCATCCAGTATATAGGCATGGAACCATCATTTCCTAATTGAAGACCAGGGTCCACTCCTGAGTGGTCGCCAATTTTCATATTGTTACCATGACTACTTTCCTGAAAATGATTTCCATTTACATATAACACGTTGCCATGAAACGTGTGATCTCTGATATACATTCGTGTACAGTAAAATACAGTGCTCCCTTCCTACAACGGCCCTCCCAACAACGATTCCTTCCTCAAAACAACGCTTGCAGCTGACCCGAAACAAAAACATATGTCCAACCTTTTTACGTCTGCAATATTTTCTGCTTATAATTGTCGTCTGCTGTTTCTCTCATAGTCACATATTGGACATTCTGACCAAAAAACATAATGAAGAGTGACAAGTAGCCTGAATCAAGATAAGAAGCCTGATCTGGATTCAAGCTGTTTGCAAATGTAAGCCAATTTCCCTCCCCATAACGAGTCCATCCGAACAATGCTCACATTTTCTCCCATTTGGTGTCGTTGTACAGTACTGAACCTTATTAAATTAACAATTTTTGCGATTCGCTTGCGATTCGCTTGCAATTCGATTGCAATTCGCTTGCGATTCAAAATACTAAACTACCCTCGGGTAAGTTTTCATGAATGGTTTATCTCACAAATGTTCGCAAATAATCCTTCGCTAATTTTTTCGATTCCATTTGTGTCACAACCGCTTCGGAAAATTCGCGTAAAAATATTCAAACGTAGGATTTGTTTTTGAAGCGCCCGATTCGATGGCAATTCGATGGCAATTCGATGGCAATTCGCTTGCGATTATAAATTTAATTTAATAAGGTTCAGTACTGTAGTGGGAGCGCTCTATTACGACCACTAAAAGGTGATAAATGGTGAAAATTAGTGATTGTTTGAGACAGGTGACTGTTTTAATCAAGGTGACAAAAAAAACAGAACGCTCCTATAGGAGCTTTCTGTTTTACTTTTAATTTGCTTTGAACTGTCAACTGTCTTTTATACAATCACTTACCCTTCTTTTTTGTGGTCGTAATAAAGAGATTTTACTGTATTTTGTAACTTGTATTAAAGCTGCTATTCAAGAGAAGATTGGTTGACTGTCTTAAATGTATTTACAGCTAAATTCAGAGCAACAGTAAAGGCGGAAAGCTCCTTAAGGATTTTGGCAGACAAATGCTTTCAGAGAAAACCATGCATCTCAACGAATAGCCACCTTACCCTTTACCTTATAGCCTGTTTCTAGTTTTGAAGACGAGATACCAGGTTGAATATAAAGCGGTATGTGCCTTGAGACACATTCTGCTTTTCTTTCAGTCTGCTTTAAGATGCAATATGTCAGGATCTAGAATGTCATGACCGTATAAAGTGAAACTACTTTTTATTCAGTGGAGGGTTAAGTAAGATGCGTAAAAAGTTGTATTTAAGAAGTAGATCTAATAGGTTACTACGTGGTGTTGTGTTTGTTCGTGGAGGCGAAAAACAGAGGGTCGGGGAATGGGGAGGGGAGTATGTAGGCGGTGGAGGGGAAGGGAGTTGGGTATATACACATTACCAGTTGACAGTGCGATACAGAGTGATGTATTTAGCTCGAGACGATTTTGGCGGAAATAGCCGATCTGACGAGCGCCTTGGCGCGAGTCTGATCGGTTGTTTCCGCCAAAAACGTCGAGAGCTAAATGCAACACTCTGTAGCACACTGCCAACTGGTGATGTGTTTATTATATGCCTTGAATACACACCAGAAATAATTAAATAGTTGTTAAAATCATTTTATAGCCAAAACTTATTAGTTATTTGAAGCAGAACAAGATTTTTTGTTTGCCACAATGAATAACGCGGCACTTGTACATGTACGTAAATGACGTCACGTTAAATCGAAAGCGAGGTCAGAGTAAAATACAAAGTGGCCGATACAAGGTGGCTGATACAGACTCTTGTATTTTACTGTGCAAATACACGCGGAAACGCTCAATATCATGCACAGGCATATAATAAAAAGGGGATTTGGAATAATTCAATCAGATTTTTACCATTTATGCAGTTTCCCCAAACAAAACATTATACATGTATACACAAAACATCATCTCATCTTTGTTTGCAGCGTATCTTATCGTTTGGTTTATTTCTACGTATACAAAACAATGTTCATTAACTATGTAAAAATACGAACAACACTATCTAACGCCGATTTCTTGCAAATTAATAGTTCCACATATCAGACTGAAATAAATAATTCAAATCTTGTACTACCTTATTGTCGTCTTTAACCCATTTAAGTCTAGTGTCTACTACAGTGGAGAAAACGTTATTCTTTCCCAATAAACGCGTTTACGCTAAAACTATTATTTTCACTGCAAACATTTTGGAGCCAGATCAGACGCCGGGTAACCCGGCGTCTGATCAGGCTCCAAACTGTTTGCCACCAAGATAAAGATGAATTATCAGAATTGTCAAAAAGTTGTATTTTTCTACGTTTTAGTGTTTTGCGTTTGCGTACGTTTGCGTTTAAACGGGAAAGAATAACAGATTCTCCACTGTAAAGTGGACGTATGCATGGTCATATAAAGTGGAACTTTTTTCCTCAGTTAGAGAATAAATTAAAGACGTAAAAAAACATTTCAGGAGTAATGGGATTAAATAAATTGACTTCGACATGGTTTCAATTTTAATTCAGCGTCTGATCTGGATCTACACTGCTAACAAATGTAAGTTAATCCATTACCCAATACATACCCCATCTTTCCCCTTAAATTTATTTCTCCACTGAAGAAAATAGTTCCACTCATACAGTCATGAATATGTGTCATAAGAAATATATTCTATATTCAGGAATATGGTAAATCAAAGCAGGCTGAAAGTAAAGCATTCTGGTCTATTTTCACCCTGTTTTTAAGTTGCCCCCTGTCTTCATAGCTAGAACCAGACTATGGGGTAAAGGGTTAAGTTACGATTTGCAACAACAGTGTTAAATTAAGTAAGATAAAGCGGTGATTGAATCAAGTTTATCATCAATATCCACAGATGTTGCACGAACTTAATTACAGTTTAATGACTATAGATATTTCAAGCTTACATAAAACCTTGTATGGTCTAATCATGTTTTACAGTCATAGCGACGAGATCTGGTCATAACGTACAGTGGAGAATCTGTTATTCTTTCCCGTTTAAACGCAAACGTACGCAAACGCAAAACACTAAAACGTAGAAAAGTACAACTTTTTGACAATTCTGATAATTCATCTTTATCTTGGTGGCAAACAGTTTGGAGCCTGATCAGACGCCGGGTTACCCGGCGTCTGATCTGGCTCCAAACTGTTTGCAGTGAAAATAATAGTTTTAGTGTAAACGCGTTTATTGGGAAAGAACAACGTTTTCTCCACTGTACAATCGACGCTAAATAGTCAAAATGGGTTAAACTTAATTGGTTTATTGGAATTATTGATTAAAGGTTTAGGGGCGAATGAGTTAATCCCTAGTGACGCGTTAAGATTTCTTATGCAAACAGTGTCGACACAGATTAGAGGGAACTCCTAAGTAGAAAATGAACTGACTCAATCAGGAACTTATATGATCTAAAAAGTGCCCCTCCTTCAACAACCCTGCGAACAACGATTCACTCCTTACAACAACGCTTGTGGCTGTTCCCCAAACAAGACAGTTATGCCTTACCCTTTCACTATTGCAGCATCGTCTGCTTAAACTTGCCGTATCCTGGGTTTTTTTCTCAAAATTACATATTGGACATTTGACAGAAAAAAAAACCAATCTTAATGACTAGAAGCAAACAGTTTGAATCAATTACGCGGCGTCTGTTCTGGATTCAAGCTGTTTGCAAATGTAAGCCAAATTGTTATCAACACTCTAAAGTTACTAACTTTTCCTCCCTAAAACAACTCCCTCCAAATAACACAACATTGTTTGTCTCTTTGTGTGTTGCTGAAGAGTGGGGGCGCTGTATACATGGAGTTTCATGTATGAATGTGTTAAGGGGTGTGTATAAAGTAAGACGAGGGTAAAACAATAGGCTTCTAAAGGACCATTCTGTCCTGCACCTATTTTGTTTTAACCCATTACAACATAAACACGCCATTTTACGCCTCTTGTTTATTTCTCCACTCAAGAAAATAGTTCAACTGTATTTAGTCATTAATATACAATGTTTATAGTATATACCATCAGAAATGTTTTCCTAGTGGATAGTAACTTAAAGCAGTTGAAAGTAAAGCAGAATGCGCCTTAATGCGCATTCTACCTTACTTTCAACCTGTTTTAAGTGGGAACCTATCTTTAATAATACATTAATAAACAGACTATGGTGTAACGAGTTAAGCAGCCATCTGATTACACAATGTACAGTTTTTGCTATGCAGGCCTGCTATAAGTTGACATAAAAAATCCTAAGATTTCCAAATTTGCATTTTTTAAGTGCGATTTTACGAATCGTACCTTTCCCATCGCCTGTTTCTAGTTTTGTTGACACGTGGCTGCTTAAAGCAGACTGAAAGTAAAGCAGAACTTGATGCGCCTTACCATGAACTAGAAAAAAATCCAAAGATTTAGGAAAAATCCGGAGAAATGGCAGCCCTTGCTATGACGGTAAGGTTTCGGTTTTTTGACCGTATTTGCGTAAGTGGTGTTCGGAGTAACATCTGTTCACCTTGTCAGGTTTCCCGCGTATATCGATATCGTCTGCAATCATGAATGTAAACAGACTGACATTAGCAAATAGAGCTGAAACCCGATGATTCGAACTTGCTTTAAGTTGAACTTTCAGCATATTTCAGTTAAATTGCGATATCTCGAGCCCGTTTTACAGTAGAGAATCTGTTATTCTTTCCCGTTTAAACGCAAACGTACGCAAACGCAAAACACTAAAACGTAGAAAAGTACAACTTTTTGACAATTCTGATAATTCATCTTTATCTTGGTGGCAAACAGTTTGGAGCCTGATCAGACGCCGGGTTTCCCGGCGTCTGATGTGGCTCCAAACTGATTGCAGTGAAAATAATAGTTTTAGCGTAAACGCGTTTATTGGGAAAGAATAGCGTTTTCTCCACTGTAGTCGTTAATACTCGTAATTCAAAGTTACAACGTGGCTAAGCCACGTTTTAACTTTGAAATACAAGTATTTTCGACTTAGGCGGTTTCAAAATATCGAGTTCACGACTGTACATGTACATGTAGTTGGAATAACGATCAGACTTCGATCTGCTATACCTACCGACTGACCGGCCGACCGACTGACTGACTGCATAACAAATTGACTATATAGGGGAATTCTGATCTGGATATACACTGTTTGCATAGATCATGCCAAACCAGTTATCCTGTAAACGACGCATACACGAGCCTCTAGTGGTTAATGGTTTTTAAAAAACAGTTATATACATGTGGTCTTGCTCGTCCTGGACAAAATATATGTACATGTACACTGGTATTTTAACCCATTTAAGCCTAGTGTCTACTAAAGTAGACATTGGCAAACAGTGTAGAGCCAGATGAGATATCGCGTTTCTGCATTACCTTTGACCTACTTTAACCATTTACTCCATAAGTGTGCATTTTACGCCTTTAATGTTTCCTCCAGTGAAGAAAATATTTCCAATTTATACAGTCATGAATATCATGTAAGGCACCATAAGATTTGTTTCCATGTCTCTCGCAGATGATAGCCTAAAGCAGGCTGAAAGTAAAGCAGAATGCGTCTTATGTGCGTTCTGCTTTACTTTCAATATGCTTTAAACTGTCTTCAAAACTAGAAACAGGGTAATGAGCTAAGATTTAACATGTCTTTAGAGGTGTCAATGTTTCTTTACTGAGTGAACATTGAATACATGTATACATACAGTGGAGAATCTGTTATTTTTCCCGTTTAAACGCAAACGTACGCAAACGCAAAACACTAAAACGTAGAAAAGTACAACTTGTTTGACAATTCTGATAATTCATCTTTATCTTGGTGGCAAACAGTTTGGAGCCTGATCAGACGCCGGGTTACCCGGCGTCTGATCTCGCTCCAAACTGATTGCAGTGAAAATAATAGTTTTAGCGTAAACGCGTTTATTGGGAAAGAATAGCGTTTTCTCCACTGTATACAAATATACATACATGTACATGTACATTGTGTTAGTTTATCTTATCCAAGTGTTTATTTCTACCCGGTTCAAGTGTACTCTACCCGGCCATTTTATGCCATATTTATCTAAACCATTCACATTGACCGCGATACGTATAAATTACGAGCTATTCTTGACACCAAGTCCTGAGTCTCTTGCCATCGAAATGCCCATAAACAAGTATTTGAATTGCTCTGTAAACATTGTCGAAACATTTTGCATATTTTACAGTCGGTGAAGACATGCGATCCTTATTAATTGTTGGATAATATGAACGCATCATTTATATAATGCTAAAGAAGGGAATTAAGCCCTTGCGGTGTCTCAATCTTTCATTACGGTAAATTTTAAATTAAGCTATTAATCTGTTAACCCATTCCCTTATAGAAGCGACTTTTAGCGCATTCATTTTATTCATCCGCCAAAGAAAATAGTTCCATTTTATACTGTCATGAATATGTACTATAAGAAATATTTTCTATATACTAGCAGATAATAACTTAAAGTAGGCTGAAAGTAAAGCAGAATGTGCCCTAGGGCACATTCTGCTTTACTTTCAGCCTGCTTTAATAGGTCACATATCTGAACTATTAGAAACAGGCTATGGGTTAAAGGGTTAATAAACGCGGAGATCCCTAAAGACAGATCACTTCTAAAAGAGACTGAAAACCATGCAGTTGGTGTATTAACAAGTTGTGGAAATATCGTGCAATAGCTTTAATAACATGATCGGTATAAAACATTTTCAAGAAAAAGTTTTTTGTTTTAATTTGATGTTGTTGGTGTTTTTTGGTGTTGTTTGTTCTAGATATTCTATCGTTTTTTCTAATACGACTGTCGACGGATTAGATTCTTGTTGTAATCTTTGCGACATAGAATTTAAATAGATGTGATAGAACGTCAGATAAGAATGTCCCTGTGGTCTAATGAGTTAGAGTGTGGCTCTATACTTTAGGGAATTATTGTTTTACACTATTATTTTGCTAAAAAAACAAATACGCCATTTTTGTTTGTACCATTACAGCTCTTCACGTGAATGTTTTGTTTGGTACTTTCATATATTGACATTAATTTATTGTCATTAATAATTTGTACTTTAATGGTTAGAAGCAAAGTACTTTGCTTAAAGCTGAAATAAAGAATTATAATTCATGTTTTGCCTTCTCTGCACCGGCTCGAATCCCGACGAGCTCATTATGGTTTTTTTTAAATGTATCGATATTTTTTATTATTTATTTAATTTGTTTTTATTTAATTTTTTTATTTTTTATTTTTTTTGGGGGGGGGGGGGGGGGGGGGGGTCCCAGTTTTCTAAGCAGGAGTTTGCAACCCGTTTTAAAAAAGGCATATTAAAACAAAATGACTAAGTACTTTTCCACGTCTAGCAGTCACCTGCAACAGTACTATAAAGTCACTCACCAATTACTGTAGAATTGTTATTTTAAACGTACGTACGTTTGTGAAAAACACCCCTAATTTCGGTTACATGTAATACACTGACTGATGTATAGCCTTTGGCATTAATATTACTGTCTGAAATATTGTTTTCAAAGTAAGAATGGAGGCACACAGGCTTAAAAAAAGACCGATACGAGAGTCAAACAATTTGGATCCTGATCAGGCGTCCGATCAGCATCCAAACTGTTTTCAAAGTTGTCTGTTGGCGCCTTCGGCGATGGTTGGGATATTTATGAAATGGACCATTTCATTCACTAGATTTGCAAATAAACAGAACAGACGAGATGTTTTACTAGACTAATGTATACAAGTTCATCATCATTAAAAGTAGAATGACAAACAGTTTTAATCCTTCAGTAAGCAGTGCATCTGGTCACGATCTAAACTGTTTACCATGATCTAAAGTACAATGTAACTCTGTCTTTGACGGGAAAAACAATAAAAAGTAGGACTATACAATTTCACAAAACCTATCAGGGGATCTAACTCTGACATGACGATATACAACACTGTGACAGATAATGTCCCCTGACATATTGAAAATTGAAATAACTCCATTGAATGGTTTGATGGAGACAAAAAGCAGATTAATAAATCTATGCCCGCTCTCTCAATTTCTTACTCTCTCCCCCCTCTCTCTCTTTCTGTCTGTCTGTCTGAATGTCTGTATGTATGTCGCTCTCTCTCTCTTAGTCTCTGCATGTATGTCTGTCTCTGTCTGTCTCTGTCTGTCCTTCTCTTTCTGTGTATGTGTCCCTGTCTGTCACTGTCTATGTCTATATGTCTGCTTGTCTGTCTGTCTGTCTGTCTCTCTCTATGTATATGTTTCTCCTTTTCTCTCCCCTCTCTCTCTCTCTCTCTCTTGATGAATAAAAGCAGACGGCAATTTATTAAGAAATTGACTTCATGAGTCGTGACAGGGAGGGAATAATGAACATATATAATATTACCATCATTCAGATTGTCAGTAACCCTATATTTCGGATGAATATCCCAAAACCGATGCTACAAATTAACCGAAATTCTGGCATAAAGAAAGGAAGAGAGACCCATTGATCAAAAGCAAACTGCTTGATTATATTGTTCTGGAACTGTGCTTGTGTACAATGGTATCAGATATTGTGCCATTTGATACATACATGTACATGTACAGTGGAGAATCTGTTATTCTTTCCCGTTTAAACGCAAACGTACGCAAACGCAAAACACTAAAACGTAGAAAAGAACAACTTTTGGACAATTCTGATAATTCTTGTTTATCTTGGTGGCAAACAGTTTGGAGCCTGATCAGATGGCGGTTTACCCGGCGTCTGATCTGGCTCCAAACTGTTTGCACTGCAAATAATAGTTTTAGCGTAAACGCATTTATTGGGAAAGAATAACAGATTCTCCACTGTACTTAGAATTACAAATGTAAGTGAAGAACGATAATTTCTTTTCCGTTTTACACATTTCTCCATAGATATGATTTTTTACACATTTAATTAATTCCCCCACTGAAAAAAATAGTTCCACTTCATACTGTCATGGATATGCTGTATACGAAATATTTCTTATATCCTAGCAGGTGGAAGCTAGCAGGCTGCTTTACTTTCAACCTGCTTAAATGTACATGTAAGTGGTCACCTGTCTTCAAAACTAGAAACAGACTATGGGCTAAAGTGTTCTAAAAATTGAACGCTATATGTAACGCAACAAAATGTAAGAAATACATGTATATCTTTCAACGATGCATATAGTTTGAAGCCTTGTCAGACGCCGAGTTACCCGGCGTCTGATCTTGCTCCAAACGGTTTACAATGGATATCATCATTTAAGCCAGACATAATTATTATAAAAAGAAATAACGTACTCAACGTACTCCTCTAAACCTTTTCGGAACTGTGCGTATGTTCAGTGGTATTGTTAGTTTAATAATATTTTATTGTTCAATTAGTTTACATATTCACACAAGCATCATGTAATTTGTTTAATATTTAAACAAAAGGGCTGGGCCACAAGTCATTGCAACATTAGATTCGGACCTTCCCATACTGTCACAAACATGTCGGTAAACAATATGTTTTTTTCGATATTCTGTCTTCAATTAGAAAAAAGGAAATTCGGAATGGAGACAATAATGATATTGAGACAGAAAGGAGCTTCGTTGAATTGAAACATTTGTTTGACAATAAAATTAAATAAGAATAAGGTAACTTTAAAAAAGATAAAAAAGAAAAAACGAGAAAAATTGCTGACAATTTCTCTCCCATTCCCAACTCTGCATTTTGTTCCCAGGATCCCCACCCAAACTCACTATTATTCAAACCAAGTTACCATTAACAAATACATTCGTCAAATAGCATTAACATAAACATGGAGTCTCTGTTCTCAAAACTATTAGTATCCAATAGTAAACTAAAATACAGAAGTTTGCTCATGTATAGAATCGTTGTGTGAACTTAATAAACTAAATAAAACTTCATTTTCTTCCAACGTAAGTTCATCAATACCAAACAACACCTTTTTAGTGCTAAGAGGCAGAAATTTACGTGTGTTTCGAAACAGCTGAATCCTTTGGTCATTAAAAATTTACATCTAAAAAAGAAATGTTCAGCATTTTCGTGGTCATCGCCACAACTACATATTGGATTATCACGCAAGTGGTTATTATAAAGATCATAATGTAAATTACTACAATTATTTCTTATTCGAGCATGGTGGACAGAGTAAAAACGTGAACCACTTAAATAAAATTTAGGTACAGTCTGTCGGGTAAATAAATTGGATATGGCAGACTTGAAAGCCCCTAGAGAAGTGATGTTTCGAAGATCCTGATCAAGTTCGTTCCATAACTTAATCGAAGACGGTAACGTGGATCTGCTATATATTTCTGTTCGACGGATAGGAGTAACGAACTTTTCTCTAGATCTAAGATTATAGGTCGTTGCTTGATCAACTGTACGAGGGAAAAGTTCATTTAGGTAGTCTGTGAGTAACCCGTATTTTTGTTTAAAAGTGAGTATATACTTTTGCATTTTTCGCCTATCTAAAAGTGACATCCAACCCACTTCTTTTAGTAGATTTTCGATTGAAACCGAACGGGTGAGACCCGTTACAATTCTTGCTGCCTTGTATTGTAATTGTTCAATACTTTCTTGTTCCTGGAGTGTACAGTTATCCCAGACTATAGATGCGTATTCTATAGTTGGGCTAAGATAAGATAAATATATTATATTTAAAGATTCGCGATTAAGTTTAAATTTAAGAGCTTTCATCGAACCTAGTATTTTAGAGGCCGAGGTGATCAAGTTTGAAATGTGTTTATGCCAACTACCATCTTCACTAAAAGTAACACCTAGATGTTTGTGAGAGTCTGTAAACTGCAATACTGTATCATCAAAAATGAGTGTTGGTCTATCAACATATGCTAAGGAAAAGAGTACTACTTCAGTTTTACTAGGGTTACCAGCCATTGTTTCGACCATGACAAAGAATATTCCAAATCGGAGTTTAAGACGGTTTTAATATTTTTTACATTTGATGACGAAATTGCAAGAGAACTATCATCAGCAAAGATCCGTGTTGCACTGAGGAAAGCCTCGGCGATATCATTCAAAGTGGTATTGAATATTGTATTAATATGTTTCTTAAATTATACATGTATTAACTGCATGGTTTGACGCAGAATCCATTAGCAATAACCCATTAAGTTAGAGAGGCTTTTTAAAATAATAGCAGAAGGCAATGACATGTGAACAGTATGACTTATTCATATTACAGGGCTCCCTCCCTACAACGGCTCTCCGAACAACGATTCCCTTCTGTCAATAATGAGTGCTGCTGTTTCCCTAACAAGACCCCTTCACTGCTGCAATATTGTCTGCGTTTTGTTGCTTGCTAAAGGTGTGGTCTGCTGTGTTTTCTTCTAAAAGTTACATATTGGCCCTTTTGACAAAAGAAAAATAATGGCAAATGACAAACAGTTTGAATCCAGATCAGACGCCGCGTGACGCAGCGTCTGATCTGGATTCAAACTGTTTGCTCTGAGTATTAAATTTCCCTTGCTATAACAACCCCCTCTGAAAAAAACACACAACCTTTGTCGCCCAGTGGGTGTCGTTGTAGAGAGGAATCAGTGTATTCTCTTCACAGCTCTTTACTACTTCTAATTGGTTTCAGAACTACATGTATAATTTTAATGCCATCTTGAAATGATTGTCAAACAGTTTGGATCCTAACTAGATGCGGCGTTACTCGGCGTATGATCAACCGGGTCAAAACTGTTTGAACGGCCGACTGTTGTCGCTTGTGGCGACGAAAGGTTCAAATGAGTGATACTAAAAATAGATGTAGTGTTCTCTTTCTACAACAACACATAATGGGAGACACATATTGTGTGCGTTGTTTGGAGGGAGTTGTTATAGGGAGGGAATCTTGATACCCTAAGAGAACTTAATATGACTTGGCTTACATTCATTTGCAAATAGTTAGAAACCAGATCAGACGCCGCGTAACGCGGCGTCTGATCTGGGTTCAAACTGTTTGTCACTCGTCTGTATGTTTCTTCTGCCAAATGTCTTAGTAACTTTGAGAAAAACAGCAGATGGCAATTTTAAGCAGACGATAGTGCCGCAGTGAGTGAAAACGTTAGATATTACTGTTTTGTCTGTGTAATAGCGGCAAGCGTTGTTGTAAGAAGGGAATCGTTGTTTGGAGGGTCATTGTAGGGAGGGAGCACTGTAGTAGACACGCATAGAAATAGAACAATATGACTTATTCATATTAAGTATGAGCCTGCTTTTAGCTAACCCTATACTCATGGTGAATTATAAAAAATGTAGTTTTCCTCTTTCGAAACAAATGACCATTTGAAGATATTTTAGAGCGGTTTATGTGTAATATGTACACTAAAACAATTACAGCATTCACTGGCCTGTGGGCTCCTTCAGGAGTCTGCTAATCAGGGTCTACACTATATGTAGACGATTCGCAAACTGGTATATCCCACAATAAGGGTTTATGTTCCACGGGTGACTTCCTGTTATGACATTAACGGCTTACTTGTATAAATCTTACAACATGTGGCAAGGTTTCAGTTTCGTTTCAGCGTAAAAATATATAACGTATTCTTCACTGTAACATCAACAGACTGAGAAAATGTTAGATTCAGTCATACACATTACATCATTGCACACTAAGGAAGATGTGATTATCTTATTCTCATCAATAAACCTCTGTGACGACAAGCTAATTTTTGACGGGTGCCGTCCTCAGGACAGAGTCTGAAGTCTAAAAATAGCTCTCTGTCTCTACATGTACACATATGGACTATGATTATATGTGCAAACAGTTTGGATCCTGATGAGAGAGTATGCGGCATATCATCAGGATTTAAACTGTTTGAAACTCTGACCCTGTATAAAAAAGAAAATTTTGAAAATCCTATTCTTAGAACAATGACAAGAAAGCATGAAAAAAGTAGAAACTTACTGAGTGTACAGTTTTAAATTCTTATCTTAGGATTTTCTCAAAGTTACATATAAGTGCATAAATATAAGTATGAGCGACAAACAGCTCTACTCCAGTTCAGACGCCGCGTTACGCGGATTCTGATTAAGATTCAAGTTGTTTGCAAATGTAAGCCAAGTCTAAATGTTCGCCCAAAACGACTCTCTCCAACCAACACGCACAATCTGTGTCTCCCATTCGGTGTCGTTGTAGAAAGGAGCATTGTATTTTAAAATGGAAACAGTTTGGAGTCAGATCAGAGGTGTGGTAACCCGTCGTCTGATTAGGTTCCCAAATGTTTGCCACTCAGATTTAAACCGCATTTAGTCTATGTTTTCATACAGCTGTCATCTTCCACATTTCATTACAAGTGCGTTCGCGTTCCGTTACGTGTAAACGGAAAATATACGACCGATCGACAAACAGACATATTTACGGCCATAGAAAGACACACAGATAGACAGACAGACAGACGGACGGACATACAGACAGACAGATATACACACATACATACAGAAATACAGGCATACAGACAGACATATAAACATACATACAAACATACAGACAGACAGACGGACGGACGGACAGACAAACAGATATGCAGATACTCAGGCAGACAGACAGCCAGTTATAGAGAGAGGGAGAGGAAGATATCGAAGTAGCAGCCTCTCAATGAACCAGATCCTTATTTGACAATGTGGTGGACAGACAAGGCATTGGAATGAACGAACATAAACATGCGCAGATATATGAAGTTTCAATAAATACACATTACCAGTTGACAGCGCGATACAGAGTGATGTATTTAGCTCGAGACGTTTTGGGCGGAAATAGCCGATCTGACGAGCGCCTTGGCGCGAGTCCGATCGGTTGTTTCCGCCAAAAACGTCGAGAGCTAAATGCAACACTCTGTTGCGCACTGCCAACTGGTAATGTGTTTATTATATGCCTTGAATACAAGCCAGAAACAACTAAATAGTTGTTTAAATCATTTTATATCCAACATTTATTAGTTATTTGAAGCAGAACAAGATTTTTTGTATGTCACAAGGAATAACGCTGCATTCGTACATGTACGTAAATGACGTCACGTCAAATCGAAAGCGAGGTCAGAGTAAAATACAAAGTGGCTGATACAAGGTGGCTGATACAGACTCTTGTATTTTACTCTGCAAATACACGCGGAAACGCTCGATATCACTCGAAGGCATATAATAAATACACATTACCAGTTGACAGTGCGATACAGAGTGATGTATTTAGCTCGAGACGTTTTTGGCGGAAATAGCCGATCTGGCGAGCGCCTTGGCGCGAGTCTGATCGGTTGTTTCCGCCAAAAACGTCGAGAGCTAAATGCAACACTCTGTAGCGCACTGCCAACTGGTGATGTGTTTATTATATGCCTTGAATACACTCCAGAAACAACTAAATAGTTGTTTAAATCATTTTATATCCAAAACTTATTAGTTATTTGAAGCAGAAAAAGATTTTTTGTATGCCACAAAGAATAACGCGGCACTTATACATGTACGTAAACGACGTCACGTTAAATCGAAAGCGACGTCAGAGTAAAATACAAAGTGGCTAATACAAGGTGGCTGATACATACACATTACCAGTTGACAGTGCGATACAGAGTGATGTATTTAGCTCGAGACGTTTTTGGCTGAAATAGCCGATCTGACGAGCGCCTTGGCGCGAGTCTGATCGGTTGTTTCCGCCAAAAAACGTCGAGAGCTAAACGCAACACTCTGTCAACTGGTAATGTGTTTATTATATGCATTGAATACAAACCAGAAACAACTAAATAGTTGTTTAAATCATTTTATATCCAATATTTATTAGTTATTTGAAGCAGAAGAAGAGTTTTTCTATGCCACAAAGAATAACGCGGCACTTGCACATGAACGTAAATGACGTCACGTTAAACCGAAAGCGACGTCAGAGTAAAATACAAAATGGCTGATACAAGGTGGCTGATACAGACTCTTGTATTTTACTGTGCAAATACACGCGGAAACGCATGATATCATACGAAGGCATATAATAAAGACTCTTGTATTTTACTCTACAGATACACGCGGAAACGCTCGATATCATACGAAGGCATATAATAATCATGATAATGACGACAACAATGACCAATGTGTGCTTATTCGAAGCCTTAACAATTTCAATACTATGGACCTGCTTAAAATGTACTCATTACATTTGCAAACAGTGAATTAATACAGTGAAACCTCCGAAAACCGTACCCCCGAAAACCGGAATTCTCCCTAAACCGAACAAATATTTTGGTCCCGAAAATATTGTTCTTTGTTCTATATAAGAAAAACCTCCGAATACCGGAACCTCCAAATTCCGGAAACCGAACAATTTGTTTTGAAAATTCAGACTATTTCTATACAAATCTACCTCTGAAAACCGAACGCCTATTGCAAAATGTAATACAAAAGCATGTTTGACACTGTGATTTTAGTGGATCAGTTGAAATCACAGCCATTTGTGGGTGCCATGTGTTATCATAAAAGGTGTCATAATCTAATCAGCAGTAAACAGGATGTAGGTATGTGTGCTAACAGCTTCTGCTCCAGGGCCAGAGTGATCTGGATCTGCACCAAGTCTGGGGTTGGTTTTTTTTTAAGTTTTTTTTTTTTCAAATAAAAAAATGTCAATATATGCTAATAAGCTGGAGTAGGGTTAAAAATCATGAAAGACACTTTAAACAAAAAAGAAAACTGTCAGAAAGCAGATGGAAATTTTCCATAGTAGATGATGGGGGAAAATAGACATTAGTTGCCTGAAACATAAATTACGTAAATGCATTTGCATGTTTGCGTTATAAAAACTTAAGTTTTATTATGTTACAGTACCTGATATATCATTAATGCTATTTAATAGTAAATGCATGCTTTAAGAACACAGATAGTTCATAAACATATGGATCAATTCTTGTTCATTTGAAAAAACCTCCCTAAACTGGAAACCTCTGAAAACCGAACTTTTTCCTCGGTCCGGAGAGGTTCGGTATTCGGAGGTTTCACTGTACACCGACTCCTGTAGGGGGCCCTCTGATCAGGGTATTCACTATTTGCTAATAACATGTAAGAGCAGTACTTATTAAAATACCCAGAATTCCAAGTAGACTAGTTCATGTTTGGTGACTAAAATGTTCAATAACGGAACCTAATGACCCACCAGAGTTAAAAAAGTGTGTGTACTTCTTATTAAGCACAATATCAAAAATCGACTAATCGATTCCCGAAATATGATATTCGAGGAAAGTGCAAAGTGAAGGGGTATTCTTTTCAGCATTGCTCATTCAAACAGATATAGATTTTGGGATGAGCTTTTTCCCGACATACTAAAGAAGCAGTGAATCACATATTTGCGGGTGTCACTTTTCCAAAAAAATCAGATAACAATAAAAACCTGCTTTCAACGACCATTTAATAAAAGCACGGATATGTCCGTAAACAGAGTACTGCTTATGTATGATAAAAGTAATGCAGAAAGCTCCTATAGGAGCTTTCTGCATAATTTTTGTCATGCATTAAGTTGCCATCTCTTATATAAAAGTGGAAATTAATATTGTTGTTTTAGTGCTATACGGCTATACAGTAAAACCTCTCTATAACGGTCACTAAAGTGTGCTAACTTATTAGTTGTTTTTGACAGGTGACTGCTTAAAGCATGGTGACAGTTAAACAGAAAGCTCCTGTAGGAGCTTTCTGTTTTACTGTCACCTTGCTTTAAGCTGTCACCTGTCATTTAAACAACCAAATAGTGCTCGTTTTAGTGGCCGTTATAGAGAGGTTTTACTGTACATACAATGTAAAGGATTTATTGTTTTCAATGGCAGGCGTTGTCCCAGCTGTGACGACTAATATTTTATGGAATTACAAAAGAATCGTTAACAAAACATGAACTAATTCCAGAATAACGAACAATAATATTCAACCCCTTAACTCTAAAGCAACGCACAAATATACTGGCATTTGCAAACAGTTTGGATCCTGATCAGACTCCGAGAAACTCGGCGTCTGATCAGGGTCCAAACTGTTTGACGCCTACATAATTGATTTTTGAGTCAAACCACAGGTACTTGACACATAATTTATTATCTATTAACACCCCCCCCCCTTTTAAAAATTTTTTTTTTTTTACTATAGATCTACTTCTAAATATATAATATTTTTTTATTTTTTTTAAAGGGGGGGGGGTTCATAGATAATAAAGTATGTGTCAAGTACCTGTGAGTCAAACAGTCTTGCAGCTAGGTTAGACAAGCAAATTGGTAGATGACATTTTGTTAATATAGCATGGCTGCGAAAGGGTTAAGCCAAGTCAGGACAACAAAAAATATATACTATTGGACATTGCAATTGGTGAAAACGGCATCTATTTAGTGTTTGCATGGACACTGGCAAACAGTGAAGTTCCTGATCAGAGGAAGACGCGCTACAAACGCGGTGTCCGGTACATGTATGAGTTTAACTCTTTCCTCCCTGAAACTTTAAATGGAAAAATCCAGTTTCCATTTTAGTCTAGTCCATTTCTGACTTTTAAGGGTTGTTTTTGTCAATGTTTGGCATTGTGACAAACAGTGAAGAACCTGATCAGAGGGCTCCTTTCGGAGCCCTCTGATCAGGGTCTTCACTGTTTGCATAGGACAAGTGTACTATTCACATGTACACTGTTTGAAAAGCACGCCTATATGCGGGACTAGGGTTCAAAGAGTTAAACGTTCAAATAACTACAGTGCTCTCTCTCTCTCTCTCTACAGCGCCACCTGAGGGGAGACAACGAGTGTGTGTTGTTGATCGGAGGGAGTTGTTATAGGGAGGGGAAATTAAGACTTTGCTAACATTTGCAAACAGCTTGAATCCAGATCAGACGCCCTTTCACGGCAGCCATATCGTCTACTTATAATTGTCGCCTGCTTATTTTCTCAAAGTTACATATTGGCCTTTTTGAAAACAGCTTGAGTCCTGATACAGTGGAGAAAACGTTATTCTTTCCCAATAAACGCGTTTACGCTAAAACTACTATTTTCACTGCAAACAGTTTGGAGCCAGATCAGACGCCGGGTAACCCGGCGTCTGATCAGGCTCCAAACTGTTTGCCACCAAGATAAACATGAATTATCAGAATTGTCAAAAAGTTGTATTTTTCTACGTTTTAGTGTTTTGCGTTTGCGTACGTTTGTGTTTAAACGGGAAAGAATAACAGATTCTCCACTGTAAGACGCATCCTTACGCGGCGTCTGATCTAGATTCAAGCTGTTTGCAAATTTATAAGCCGATTTCCTTTGTCTCACATTTGGTGTTGTTGTATAGAGGGGGCACTGTTTATTGCTGTAAAAGACGCATACATGTGTTACTAGGGTTCAATGTATTAAAACATAATAAATGACGAGATGAGTATCCACCTTACATCAAGAAATATCACCGCCTACAGATAACACATTCCAACGTGCTAGAGAATTTATATCCAGGATATTTGGCTCGTATGGTATCTTTGTATACCTGGCATGTCCTTGCATTATTTCTTATTTGAAATACAATTATATTATAGTCAGTTGTAACATATATCTTCATATACATTGTATACTGATCGGTGCAATGACAAAACCAGTCGTCTTGCATTGCAACATTGTATTGTTCGACAATATTGACCTGACGTTGGTGACCTCTATTAGCATAATTTCACACTTTGTTGCATTTCTAAATATAGCTTCGGAACACTTCGTTATCATTTGTACGAGAACGCACATTGTTACCACATCGGTACCGCGAAAATATATCATTGCTCGGTTCCTCAAACATCGATAGGTATTTAGCGCAAATGGTAAGGAAGACGACTATACAACTACATTTTTTCCCTAAAGTCAGTGGTTCGAATCCCATGAAACACTCATACATTTTTTTATTACTTTTTTTTTGCAATTTATACTGCTTCTTTCAAGTATTCATACAACGTCTATTTCGTTTGGAACACGATTCTTTTGTTATCTTTTAAAAATTTATATCATAGCGTCTGTTTGGTAACATTTTATGAAATAAAACTATTTTTCCCTCTATCGGGATTCGAACCCGGAACCTCGATGTTACAAATCCCTTGCTCTAACGACACACTGTTGTAGATGAGTTACATCAGAAGGTTGTAAATTAGGTATATATTGGCAAGAGTCGCAGGTGAGGACATCGATGATCTTACTTGAATTAAACCCCACTCGAAAGCGCAACATTGTGCGTTTAGTGAATACGATTATACTAGGAGATTCGGGAATAATAGTTTTTTGAACTTGCTCAATGTGGAGTGTTAATCCACTGAGGATCACAACTGTAACAAGATTCACGTAATCAGCCGAAACAACCCGACAATTTACGATTCGCTATCGATTATTGATTTATGCTGTGTCATTTCGCTGTAATTTATTCATGCATAAAGTTCAACGTCAGGTCAATATTGTCGAACAATACATACAGTGGAGAATCTGTTATTCTTTCCCGTTTAAACGCAAACGTACGCAAACGCAACGCACTAAAACGTAGAAAAGAACAACTTTTGGACAATTCTGATATTTCATGTTTATCTTGGTGGCAAACAGTTTGGAGCCTGATCAGACGCCGGGTTACCCGGCGTCTGATCTGGCTCCAAACTGTTTGTATTGGAAATAATAGTTTTAGCGTAAACGCGTTTATTGGGAAAGAATAACACATTCTCCACTGTACCAAGTCAGGGTTTTCCCAGAAATTTATAAAGGCATGTTGCATATGACGCGTTAAGCTGGTTTCAACAAACAGGTGAAATTATTTATACATAAATCAGGCATTATTTTTGCAAATTAAAGAACTATTGTCATTTCATGCTCTGTATGAGTATGATTGACACTGACAAATACCATATATAAAATACAGCTGCATAACATGCTTTAACCCTTTTCCACATAGCCTGTTTCTAGTACTGAATATAGATGTCCACTTAAAGCAGGTTGAAAGTAAAGCAGAATGCGCCTTAAGCGCATTCTGCTTTACTTTCAGCCTGCTTTAAGCTATCATCTGCTAGAATATAGAAACTATTTCTTATGATACATAATTAATGACTGTATAAAGTGGAACTATTTTCTTCAGTGGAGGAATAAACTTAGTGTGCTAAAAAGCGCTTCTATGTGGGAAAGGATTAAATGCATTTAGGTGTCAAACAGTGTAGATCAAGACCGGCTGCCGCGTCTTGACGCGGCGGCTGGTCTTGATCTACACTGTTTACTATGCAATAGTGAAAAAAGACAGGTTTTCTCATGACACGACTCAATTAGATATACATGTTATTATGATACGAGCCACTATATAAGAGAGAAAACATTCGAAGCCATGACATTGTCTGCTCAACTTCTTGACCCCCGAAACTTCAAATAGTCAATTTCAGTTTCCTATTTAGGTCTAGTCCAATTTACTATTTAGGGGTGTTTTACAATATAAAAGTTATTGCAAAATGAAAAATAGTGAAGATCCTTGGTTAAGAAATAAACGTAATCCCTATTTTCGTTTAATTGCACTTTTGTTTGTGTTTTATTTAAACAGGAAATCCTCCTATAAAAATACGTACATAAACATGTTCGTTATCACTTCTAGTTTAAACAAAAATAAACTCGATGCATTCAAATAAAGAATTTGAAAACTTTTTGAAAATGCTGACGATTAATTTAATCTGAGCGGCAAAGAGTTTCGAGCCTGATCAGACTCCGGTTAAACGGCATCAGCCTCCAACATGCTTGCAATTGATATACATTTTTATTTGTACATTGTAATTGTTTTAGCATCAGCACGGTGAGTGGCAAAGATCGTCTTTTCTTTTTGTAATAACCATAGCTCTGGGGTCATTCTGTGTCCCTGGTGACTATCAGAAAGGTAATATATCACATTACATCTGAAGACCTGTTAGCCCCTATATGATATGGGCTTATTGAAATATTCAATCATTTAGATAGAAGACGTACAGTAATACCCCTGCACCAAACCTTTAAAGTTACCATTACTCCGCAAGCAGAGGTTCGGTTTTTAATAACTACTGCTCTTAAAGCATTGTGAAAGTAAAGCAGAAAGCTCCTTTCGGAGCTTTCTGTTTTACTTTCATCATTCTTTGAATTTCTATCTAACATTTACACCGAAACGAATACCAATTTGCAGTAGTTGTAATATAGAAGTTTTTACTTTGTTTGATCTCCTTGGGATTTTGGACAAATTTGACTGTTAATCGAAGTTGCAAACAGTTTAGAGCCTAATCAGACGCCGGGTTACCTGGCGTCTGATCTGACTCTAAACTGTTTGCAATGGAAATAACAGTTTTAGTATAAACGCGTCAATTAGGAAAGAATAACATCTTCTCCACTGTACGGCGTTGACCCAATCGATGCAGCACTTATCGAGCTCATGATGCGGGGGTGTTGGAATCTAGAGTCCTGATCAGAAAATATTAAACACACTGGAGTATGTTGGTAGTAAAACATTGATATTTATTGCAAATAGTTTGGAGCCAGATCAGACGCCGAGTTACTTGGCATATAAACTGTTTGCCTCTCTGATTCATATATATGTACACCAACAGAAATATTTGCCAACTTTCCCCTCGATCATCTCGCGTTATACAGTAGAAAAGACGTTTTAGCTTTCCCAATAAACGTGTTTACGCTTAAACTATTATTTCCATTGCAAACAGTTTGGCGTCTGATCAGGCTCCAAACTGTTTGCCACTATGATTAAGATGAGCATTCAGAATTGTCGAAAAGTTGTTCTTTTCTTCGTTTTAATGCAATTCGTTTGCGTTTAAACGGGAAAGAATAACGTTTTCTCCACTGTATGTTACTTCGTCATAAGGAGACAGGAATAAGTATCAATTAGTGTCGATTTGGTACATTAGGTTTTTGACAGAACCATATATACATAAAGACCATATACATGATATATAAGACAAACACTGTCGCAGTACTTAACCCTTTCGGCTCCAAATTAATCGTGAGTTTTTTTTACCCCTTCATCGCTTTATTTTCTTCTGCTTTGATATTGTTGTCTGCAAGAACGTTTTGAGTTAGAATTAACCCTTAGCCTGCCAGTCACGACTATAGCTCCATATGCAAACAGCTTGGATCCGGATGAGACGCCGAGTAACTCGGCGTCTCATCCGGATCCAAGCTGTTTGACACTCGGACAACATTTTCAGCAATTTTGAGCAACTTTGAAGCACTTTGAAACTTGAAGCAGACGAGAAATATAGCAGACGACAATTTATTTGGCGGGCTAAGGGTTAAGGTAGTATGACTTAAGAAATATCAATTCGGGTGACACATAGTTTAGATCCGAATCAGATGACGCGTTACGCTGCGTCTGATCTGGACCCAAACTGTTTGCAAAGTCTACTTTATGCGACTTCGTCGCCGAAAGGGTTCATCCTTTCACTGCCTTATCCTGAATACAGTAGTTTGTTTGCAGACAGTTTTTATCCTGATGAGACTCCGCGTCAGTCTTGCGACATCTGATCAGGATCCAAACTGTTTGGAACTCATTTCAATATTTCTTCAGGCTAAAAACCTAAAATTTTAATATGAGGAATAAAAGCAGACAACAATTAGATGCTCTATGTAAGATTGATGACGCCATGATAGTGAAAGGGTGAACTATTTGCCTGCCCTACAAAATTGTCTGGTCTGTATAGTTGTCGTTTGTAATTAATTTTTAGAATTTATTTTAACCCACTTCTCCATTAGGACGCATTTTACGCCTTTAATATAACCTTCCACTGATAAAAGTGTTCCCTTTTATACAATTTTGAATGTGCACCATTAGAAATATATAGTTTCTACATTCTAGCAGATGGAAGCTTATATGAGACTGAAATTGGTCACCTGGCTCCAAGGTTATAAAGCTTTTGAACTGAGTCTGAAGTTGTTCCCAAGCATTTGATTGGTCAGATTTGAGAATGCTTGAGAATGAACTGAGCCTAAACTCAAAAGCTTTATAACCTTGAACCCTGTCTTATTATGATATAAAATGTTTCTCTATGGATATTAAGGACATATACTGCATTAAGGTGTCGTTTCTATGAAGGACATATATTGTGAGAATCAACCATAAACATATTGAAATGGCTAGACTGATTGGACAACTAGATACATGTATAATGTATTTGAAGTTTCAGGGGTGAATGAATTTATCCAAATGTTACAGAACGTTCTTATAAGATTTTAAAACAGCCATCTCTCTTTAAGGTTCTTATTAAATTTTCATTAAATGATTGATGAACAACGATACCAAATGTCTTTCAGCGATAATGTGTTGTTTAGGAAGTAAGTTTTAACACTGCATCCCTATTGACGAGTATACTCGTTATTTACAAACAATGTACAGTAAAACCTCTCTATTACGACCACTAAATTATGTTAATTATTAGAATGTTTACGGTAGGTGACCGCTTTAAGCAAGGTGACAGTGAAACAGAAAGCTCCTTTAGGAGCTTTCTGTTTCATTGTCATCTTGCTTTAAGATATCACCTCTCTATTATACAATCAATTAGCCTTCGTTTTAGTGGTCGTAATAGTGAGGTTTTACTGTACCTGTAAATATTACATTTGTCCCATGCAAACATTGTTGACCCTGATCAGAGGGCTCCTTAAGGAGCCCTCTTAACAGGGTCAACCCTGTTTGTCATTTTGCAAAATATTATTAAAAATCAACCAAAAATAGTAAATAATGGATTAGGCTTATTTTGAAATTGAAAATGTCCATTTAAAGAATCAGGGGTGAATGAGTAAAAGCCTTTTAGAGCTGTATGTGTACGAGGTCAAACAGACTTGATTATAGGCTAATAAGTATAATGCAAGTCAAATGTTATACAGAAAACTTCTATAGGTCCACTCCGCTTTACTATTCATTGAATTGCATTAAGTAGTCACCTTTCTTGAAAGAGCCCTATAGTACATCGAAGATTAGTCGCTTAACTCTTTCCCTGCCAAGTTTTACCGTCTGCTTTAACCCGCTTACCGCCAAAATATCGTCTGAATCAGTAGTGTCGACTGCAATATCTTTAAAGTCAGCTTAAGAGCTGTTTTGACTGAAGAAAAGTTGACACCAGTGTCAAACCGTTTGGATCCTGATCAGACGTTATTCGGCGTCTGGTCAGGATTCAAACTGTTTGGAAAGTCGCCTTTTGGCGCCGATGGCAGTGAAAGAGGTTATCCCCTTCTCTGATATGATGTCAACTACTTTAAAAGAACTGTCGTCTGTACTTCTCAAATCTAAATTTTAGGTTAATTGTTTAAAAATATTGTTACATCATATATGAGTGTCAAACAGTTTGGATCCTGATTAGACGCCGCGTTTTACGCGGCGTCTAATCAGGATCCAAACTGTTTGCAAATGACCAGTGTTCTCTGGGTAAGGCAGTGATGGAGTTAACTCAAACTTGGTGGTACAGTGAAGCTCGCTTATAACGAAATATTGGATATAACGAAATGAAAGTTATTTCCTATCTCTAATAAACGTATAGTAACAGGGACCTGATATAACGAAATGAAAGTTATTTCCTATCTCTAATAAACGTATAGTAACACGGACCTGATATAACGAAATTTCGATATAAGAAAGAAACCAGACATTCTCGAGGACCTCGTTATAAGTGAGCTTCACTTTACATACCGTAAATAATTTCAAAAACTGTCATTTTGATAATTTCTTGAATTACGTTTGTTTGTTTTGTTTCAAACCTGAGATAATAACGTTATTTTTTCACTGAATAACAGGCATATATAGCCATAACCGGATTCCGTATTGTATGTATATTATGTATGCTCATGGACTGTAAAGTCTATTGCAGAATAAACTATCTATCTATCTAATCACCAAAAATACAGTACTTACAATGGTGTATGTGTCCTCCTCGCTCATAATGGCTGATATTACTACTTCAGTAAAATCTCCAAAAAGTAATAACTCAGTGAATTTTCTAATCCCAGATCTCAATACGTATGTCGAAGGATCAGTTAACGGAATCTAACCACACTCTCTTTATCTATATGAGCAGGGACTGAAACAACAACCTTTTCAAACGGCCTGTGCAAATTGGTTTTATGCATTATTGGTGAAAAGAGAATTCGTTGAATAGCGACAAAGTGTATTATCAGTCCAAAATGGGGTATTTAACCCATTCGCTGTCTTTTATCAATGGACTGACATTTGCAAATAGTTTGGATCCTAAACAGATGCCGAGTAATCAGAATCCAGACTGTTTGGTATTCATATTTTATAGGCTAAATGCCGAAACTCAAAATTTAAAGCCGCATTGTGCTTTTGGGAAACCTGTCTAAAACGGTTGTTTGGGATCCCATTTGAACTACATAGTACGTGGTTCTTCCACGGAAAGCGGCTTTATCTAAGAAATTCGCGTTTTAATATTTTTTTTTAATTTCATTGTGCTAACACAATGAAAAGAGTTTAACCTTGTGAATGGGAAGAACGACAACTCTTGTAAAACAAAGTGGTTACCGGTTAACCAATGAGAATCAGTGACAATCACAACAAATATGGCCCCTCCTCGTGGTAGACCTGTACTCAGCGCTGCAGCGAGATTGGCTGCTAAAGAAAGAAAAAGACAACAATAACTTCTTCGTATGCAGAAATTTCATACGATACGACTAACAGAAGATGTCTGGCAGAGGTGGAAGGTGATGCAGGCAGAAGTAAATCTGATTACACAAGATGCTGTGGCCGATGTCTTGTTTGCGTTTTGGTAAGGGAAAACGAAACTTTCATTTGAATTTGAATATGACTGTTTTTCGATACATAAGTTACACGTTTCATGTGCTGTTTGTTGCAAGCAAACAATATCCATTGTTTGTGCTTCACAAAAGTGAAATCAACATGGGTTTTGGTGTGTTTGATAGTTCATACATACCAATCGGCAACCGCGGGGCCCTCAACGGGGTGTTTTTGTACCTTTTTGTTGCCCTGGGTTCAATTGTTATTTTCGAAGTGTTTTGATGCTGATAAGACGCCGTGAACAAAGACTGATTGGGAATTTGGGAGGCTCGAGATCATTGTCTTGATTAGTAAAGTGTTACATGTATATACCAAATTAAGAGATCATAGATAACTGATGGATAAAACGAAAATACTGTATTGCATCTATAAATTTGCCTAAGATATTCAGTTGAGTTCCACTGGGATGGGGCTTATTACCTTAGTGTCACAGTGTGTAATTGATTGACGGACCTGCCCCCCCCCCCCCATTGTATGTAGGGTACCGGTATGTATTATTTGATATTAGTGCCTATATAAATATTTTTGATCTGCAGTATTAAAAGCAGCTGACAACATTTAAAACAAAACACAGCGTCTACTCAGGATCCAAACTGTGTTTGTAATTTTTTGGCTAGGTGACGATAATTTCCAATACTATCTCTGAATACTGCATTCCATATCTAATTTGAAACTCTTATCAATAGTTTCTCTCTCCAAACTTAAAAAACTGAACTAATAAATAAAATTCAATTAATAAGGACATGTCCGCTATATCTACAATATAGGGCCCATTTGACCTAGCATTATTGGGGTGATTTGACCAAGAGGCATATTATTTGGCCCATTTGACCTGACCCGATTTAGTTTTGGCCGGATTTGACCCGGATTCATAGAAATTCAGGAATTGTCAGGGGAGTTATAAATGTCACAGTGTACGTGTAGGTTTATCACTTGTAATGGCCTTGCTGTGCAAGCACGCTTTTATAGCGACGTGGTAGCGTGCATGTGAACCTGGCGACCTGGGTTCAATCCGGGTCTCAGCTGGTGTTTCAGAACATCTTGGTCCATGGTAATAAAGCATTTGACTTGAGTCTTTTGGTCAGATTTGAGCATAGGATCAAATGTGACGATGATCAATACTTGAGAACCACTTCAGACTCGACTCCATACTTTTATATAACCTCGGAACCAGGTTTCATTTGTTTTATCTGTGAGGCTACTCCAATAACTTACAGTTCTGGGGGGAAATTAGTTCATGTTGTATTTTGAGTTTGAGTTTATGTGATAAAAAAAGTTAATTTCTTACGCATAGATTAACGCGTAAATGGGTAGGAATAGCGCATTTACACCTGTATGAGTTCACCTGCCAAACTCACTCTCTCACTGGCCACTGACAAGTACATATACATGTACATGCTGGAAATAGTGAGCAATGATACAGACTACAGCATGATGTAAAAGACTATCTATAGTCTGTATGATCATCAAATTGAACAATGGAGTACAGTCAAACCTAACCTGGGATACATGTGATCATTTAAAATCTGGCTGCTGCACGTTGAGCACCTTCCAGCTTCTTGGTGAGGTGTTTTTGCCAGAAATGAAAAATGACATAGAGGATAACTGTGGTTTTTTTTCAGTGTTACAAAGATAAGAATTTAATCCATTGAGTGAACATCAGATGTTATATTTTCACGAGTGGCAAAGCCACTCGTGAAAATATAACAGTCTGATGTTCACTCAATGGATTAAATTCAATCTTACACTGAAAAAATACAGTTATTCTATTTATTTATGCTTTTAAGCCACTTTTTTAAGCAAAATTGTGTGACAATTGAAAGCGAAAGTACATTATTTATCCCATGTTGAGCCCCAAATTGATATCAAACACATTTCCGTGACATTTTACCGAATAATGACGTCACTGAATTATTTTTTTGACGTCATTGAATTATGATTCTTGGGAAGCCTTACGAGCAAAATTAATAAAAGAACCTAGTGCAACGATAATTCCACTGCTTGAAACTGAAATTATCAAGTGATAATCCACTGCTATTTCCTAGTAATCCACCAAAAAGCATAAATAAAAAGCAATATGCTAATTGGTGGCGGGCATAGGTGCATTCTGTGACTTTACTAAATTCATTTGTTATACGTCTGCTTAAAGAATCAAGAGCTTTCTGATTAATGTCTGCATCGTATTCTTATAGAATCAGTAATAGTAATGATAAATTGATAATAGTAATAACTGAGAGTGTTTTCACAGGTTTGAGAATAGAACATCAAAAGGAGAAGCAAGAGAGTGTACCGGCCCAAGACAGTCAAGCCCAATATATTTGGCTGAAGCCCCAGGACCATCTTTTCCTGTCGTCTGAGATATCAGAATCAAATGGAGGGTAATCATTATTATCTATTATCTATACCACACAACCTCATGGGTAATTGCGGTCATTTTTTTAAAAATTAATCAATGTTACCAAACTTGCTCAGATACATGCTATTGGTTTGAGCTTCAAATTTTTTAAAAAAAAATTGGGTGGTGCAAATGGTCTTGTTGCCATGGCAACAGTGCAAAAAATCTAGAAAAAATCTCTGAAACTCCTGGCCCGATTTCTAAAAAAAAATCTCATTGTATAGACTTTAAAATTTGTTCAAAGAATCTAGGCAATGTATGAATGCGAGTTATGTATGGTCAAAAAGAAGGTCATTAAATCAAATCATAGGAGAAGCCTCTATTTCATATGGAGTACACACAAAAACATTTATCTTGACATATTTGCTTCTTGTAACATTAGGCGCTAGTGGGGGTATTAATCACCTTTAGTGATAAAGTCTAGTTATACCCCTACAAACAGAGTTTGAAGGGAGTATACTGGAATCAGCCTGTCGGTCGGTATGTCTGCAAAATTTTGTACTTTCAACTCCTGCTTCAGTTTCAACCAAATTCATTTGATACTTGGCATAAATGTTATTCAGGTGTAGTAGATGTGCCAGACACAAATTTCAAGTCTCTGTGACCTTGACTTTTGGTCTTGAAATTGGTAGGCAAAATCTTGTACTTTGAACTCCTCCTTCACTTTCAACCTGATTCACATGATAATTGGCATAAATGTTACTCTTGGTCGCTTCGTAATGATAGGCAAAAGTAGTGACGCTTTTACTCTTGCAAGTAAAAAGTTCAACAGACTAATCAGCTCAACCCGACCCCCTAGGCCTTGGTCGCTTCATAATGAAAGGCAAAAATAGTGACGCTTTTACTCTTGCATGGCGACCTGTTATTAAGGAAGATCCTGGGGGCAGGCAAAGTATAATCTATCCCAATTTCTTCCCCACCGTCGAAAGAAAGGTATTCCAAGTATGAGTTCATATTATTGAGCTTCATATTTAATTATTTATATACTTTTGCTTTGGGCAGGGATGAACATTTAGGTTGTCATTATTTTCAATAAGTGGCCAAGAAACGTGTTGGTTATACAGTGAAATTGCCGTAATATGTGACTGAACTGTAATTATGTGTAACATGGTGAGAAAAACATGCAGCCAGACCGGGGCTCGAACCGGGGACCCCTTGTTTACAAGTTACAGGGCAAGTGTTATACCCACAGAACCATCAGGCCGCTTACACAAATATCTGACCATTTAATCATAAACTCAACCCGGCTACACATGCGATTTGAACATTCAAATTCTTATTCTTCAGCAATATGTCGCAGTCATCAGACCATCTATACCACAAAAGTGTTACACAAGATAGGACAGTTAGAAGGGAAAAATAATGGCATCCCAGTGTGATCCAGTTCCATGGGTATGGTTACAGCAAACCCGCTCTTTCAATTCCCCAAAACAGTTGCCGGAAGAGGGAGAGCATGGAGAGGGGCACCACCAACAGGCAAAACTTCTCAAAATCCCAATAAAAGAGCTATACCTCAGGTAAGAATGCCAAATGCTTCAGGAATTCTATGTCATGCATTATTTGGAACCCTAAATCACTGTAAATGTTTTACCACTAATAGCCCATTCTGTGTTTGAGACAGGGTACTGCAAACAACAAGATGAAAGCTAACCAGAAAGCTCCTTTAGGACCTTTCTGTTTTACTCTCATATTATTTTAAGCCGCCACCTGTATTAATGTATTTTACCCTTTTCTCCCCATAGAAGGGCAAGTTCTAGCACATTTAATTTATTCCTCCACTGAAGAAAATATTTCCAATTGATGCACTCATAAACATGTACCAAAATATATAGTTTCTATATGTACTATTAGAGGGTAGCTTAAACAGGCTCAAAAGCAGAATGCTTGGGGTGCATTTTGCTTTTTTTTAACTGTCTTAAGTTCTAATCTGTCCTCAAAACTAGAAACAGGCTATGGGGTAAAGAATAAATAGTAACTGGTTGAGTGGAGGAAAGAGTCAATCAATTAATTGTAATGATTGGTGTAGTGACTGTGTATGCAAGGGGGTGCATGAATTGGTAATTTAAACAAGATTCAATTGTATGTTCACATTAGTTTGTTAAAGTACTGGTGATATAAAATTTAAAATACATGTATAACACAAAAACACAAAGGTATATTTTAATTGAGCAGGTGATTGTACAAATTCAAAGAGATTCCCATGGTCTGCTCTCTGAAAAAATGAAAAATTAGTATTATGGTCATTATTATCCCCTGCCGAAAGGCAGAGGGATACTGTTTTAGGTCTGTCCGTCCGGCTGTCCGTGCGTGTGTGTGTGCGTGTGTGTGTGCGTGCGTGCGTTTTCCGTCCGCAACTGTATCTCCGAAACCTATGAACAGATTTGGATTAAACTTGGTATACTTATTTGTCATCATAGGAGCACCGTGGGAAATCAAATTTTTTTCAGAAAATTTTAGGAATTTATGAGTTATCTGCCCTTTTTGTGTTAAAAATGCCGTCCGTCACGTTTTCCGTCCGCAACTGTATCTCCGAAACCTATTAACAGATTTGGATTAAACTTGGTATCCTTATTTGTCATCATAGGAGCACCGTGGGAAATCAAATTTTTTTCAGAAAATTTCAGGAATTTATGAGTTATCTGCCCTTTTTGTGTTAAAAATGCCATATTTAACAGTTTTTACACTCTAGCAACTACAGTATTCAACATATTTTGTTTATACTTGCACACATTGTCTATAAGTACAAGTTCTTGCATGTGTGCAGTTATTGTAAAAAAAGGATACTTCTGACAAGAGTTATCTGCCCTTGATGTACTTAGAAATGCTAGAAAATGCTTTATTTTGGTATTGTTTACATACTAGAGCCTATAAATATGCATGGATTTTTGAAAAAACTTTCTTGAATTATGTATGGCTATTAGTTTTCAAATGAATTTGATTATTGTTGAAAACGGAGAAATTAGTCATGAGTTATCTGCCCTTGATAAGTAAAAAAAGCCATATTTAACTGTTTTTATACGCCCGTCATCGACGGTCGTATTATGGTATACCCAGCGCTGTACGTCCGTCCGTCCGTCCGTTAACTTTTCTTGTTAGCGCTCTCTCACCTTCATTTATTTACCGATTTTGATTAAACTTCCTACAAATATTCCATACCACAATAGCTCGGACGAGTTCGCGTTTCAGACGTTGGCGGCTATTTTTAGCAGAGTTATGCCCCTTTATTGTCAAAAATGGGCATTTTTAAAAAAAAAACAGAACTTTTTTTTTAATTATTCAATTGATTTCAAATTTGATATGGTGATACAATGAATGAAGTTACTTAACATATATTACGGGTTTTTGGTTTGACTTCTTATTTTCAGAGTTATGCCCCTTTACACAATTTTTTTAACAATATATTGTATCCTGATAATAATTTTACTTACATTTTGTCTATTGTAACCAAATTTCATATTTATCTTTCTCATCATGCAGGGAAGGCACCTGTGAATTTTGGTTCCTGTTAAATTATTTTTCTATGAGTTATGCCCCTTTACATCCTTAAAATTTAAAATAAGCCACACTTCGTCCGTTAACTTTTCTTCTTAGCGCTCTCTCACCTTCATTTATTGACCGATTTTGATTAAACTTCCTACAAATATTCCATACCACAATAGTTCGGAGGAGTTTGCGTTTCAGACGTTGGCAACTATTTTTAGCAGAGTTATGCCCCTTTATTGTCAAAAATGGGCATTTTTAAAAAAAACAACAGAACTTTTTTATTTTTGATTCAATTGATTTCAAATTTGATATGGTGATACAATGAATGAAGTGACTTAATATATATTACGAGTTTTTGGTTTGACTCTGTATTTTCAGAGTTATGCCCCTTCACACAATTTTTTTAACAATATATTGTTTCCTGATAATAATTTTACTTACATTTTGTCTATTGTAACCAAATTTCATATTTAGCTTTCTCATCATACAGGGAAGGCACCTGTGAATTTTGGTTCCTGTTAAATTTCAGACGTTGGCGACTATTTTTAGCAGAGTTATGCCCCCTTTATTGTCAAAAATGGGCATTTTTTAAAAAACCCAGAACTTTTTTCTTGACTATCGCAATACTATCGGGATAGTACTTGAGCTATCCCAATACTACAGCATAGTCTTTTTGAGATCGATAGTCGGGCCTACACTCCGGGCGACTTTTTCCAGTCGGCCTGAGTCTGGACGACTTTGACACCCGCCGGCCGTGACGGGCGTATTTTGCCGCACTGCGGTGCTCTTGTTACTCTCTGGCAACTACAATTATAAATGGATTTAAATGATACTTGCACACGATGTCTATAAGTAAAAGTTCTTGAAGGTGTGCAATTATTGTCAAAAAAGGGTACTTGTGGCAATAGTTATCTGCCCTTGATGTACTTTGAAATGATAGAAAATGCTTTATTTTAGAATTGTTTACATCCTAGTATCTATAAATATGCATGAATTTTGATAAAACAAATTCTTAAACTATGTATGGCTATTAGTTTTCAAATAATTGTTATCATTTTTGAAAAACGGAGAAACTAGTCAACAGTTATCTGCCCTTGATGAGTAAAAAACCCCATATTTAACAGTTTTTACCATCTAGAAACTACAGTCTTTAATGGATTTTGATTTAACTTACACATGATGTATATAAATATAAGGGTAGCAATTATTGTCAAAATAGGATACTTTGTGGCAAGAGTTATCTGCCCTTTATGTACTTAGTAATGCTCAACATGGCTTTATTGTTTACATGCTATTGTGTACAAATGTGAATGGATTTTGAAGAAGAAAAAAATCATATATGGCTAATATTTATAGAATGAGTTCAATTATTATCGAAAATGTGCAAATTAGTCAAGAATACTCTGCCCTTGATGAGTTGAAAATGTGTTTACACTCTAGTAAATTCTACAGTTCTGATTTTTTTTAATAATACTTGCACACAATTATAAGTTCTTGAAAGTGTTTAATTACTGTTGAATTTGAATCAAGAGTTACCTGCCCCTGTCATACTTAGATTTATAATGCTACAAACGGCTTTATTTTTTGTATTGTTTAGGCTTTAAAATGTACAAAATTGATTGGATTTTATAAAACTTTGTAAAAAGCTTTTGAATGTTGATCTTTAAAGACAGGTGATCACCATTTGCCCCTTCCTCCCACAAAAAAGTTTGCCACTTTCTTCTGGACAATCGCTGCGGCAGGGGATATCAGCTCTAAGGTGCTTGTCATTACTGGTACATCACTTCTTTGGCTTCAAAGTGAATGTGAACCAATGTTCAAGTTAACTCTTTCAACACTTAGTAACTCTTGTTGGTTATAATGTTCCCTTGTGGATCATTTGAGTTACCAAAACATGAGCTATTCTACTTGGAATTCTGTGTACTTTAATAAATACTGGTCTAAATTAGCAAACAGTGTAGACCCTGACCAAAGCCCTCAGATCAGGGTCTGCACTGTTTGTAAATGTAACTATTATATTTCAAACAGGTGTATGGTGTTGAAATAGTGAAATGTTTGATGCAAATTGTAAAGAAAGAAGTTATATATATATATAAAAAAAAAAAGTTTGACACTTATTTTCAAGAGAATACTCAAAGCTGCCTGGTGGTAAAATGTTTCAAAGTATTCTAGACAAGTGAGAATAAACTTGATAAAATTGATTTTTTCTAAATCAACACATATACAGTAAAACCTCTCTGTTACGGTCAGTATATTGTGTTAAGTCGAAGGTATTTAAGGCAGGTGAATGCTTTAAGCAAAGTGACAGTTCAGTTTTACTGTCACTTTGCTTTAAAGAGGCTCGCAACCGGATTTAGCATTAAAAATAGTTATTTGTAAATATATGTCAAATGCTTATATAAATGGGTAAGATTTAGTTTAGGATAATAAATTCTGTTAAAAAATGTATTTCAAAAAAAAAGAAAAGAAGAAGCTCTTGTGGGATTCGAACCCGTGACCCCTCCATGCGTAGATAATCATGAACAAGAGGCCCATAGGGCCACATTTCGCTCACCTGAGACATTGTACCATAGAAGCTGACTGGGCAAGACAACATTTTGATATAGCTGATATAACTGATAAGCCCCGGGCGGGGCGAGGACAATTTGATCCAGGGGTCATAATTTGAACAATCTTGGTAGAGGACCATATAGGGGCAAAGCTTCATGTCAAATATAAATGATCTGCCATCTGGGCCTTACGGGTTCAGACAAGAAGATTTTTTAAAGGTTTTCCTATGAAAAACTAATAAGCCTGAGGGCGGGGCCATTTTTGGCCCCGGGGTCAAAATTTGAACAACCTTGGTAGAGGACCAGAAGGCAAAGCTATATGTCAAATATTAAAGATCTGGGCCTTACAGTTTCAGAGAAGAAGATTTGTAAAGGTTTTCCTATAATATAGTCTATGTAAAACATATAAGCCCCGGGGCGGGGCCGGGCCAATTTTGACCCGGGGGTCATAATTTGAACAATCTTGGTAGATGACCATAAGGCAAAGCTACATGTCAAATATTAATGATCTAGGCCATACGGGATCTGAGAAGAAGATTTTTAAAGGTTTTCCTATGAAAAACTGATAAGCCCCTGGGCGGGCCATTTTTGGCCCCGGGGTCAAAATTTGAACAATCTTGGTAGAGGACCACAAGGAAAAGCTATATGTCAAATATTAAAGATCAGGGCCCTACAGTTTCAGAAGAAGATTTTTAAAAGTTTTCCTATAAATTCTATGTAAAACTGATAAGCCCCGGGGTGAAGCCAATTTTTACCCGGGGGTCATAATTTGAACAATCTTGGTAGAGGACCATAAGGCAAAGCTACATGTCAAATATTAATGATCTAGGCCATACAGTTTCAGAGAAGAAGATTTTTAAAGGTTTTCCTAAGAAAAACTGATAAGCCCCAGGGAGGGGCCATTTTTGGCCCCAGGGTCAAAATTTGAACAATCTTGCTAGAAAATCATTAGGAATTGATACATACCAAATATCAAAGGTCTGGGCCATTGGGTTTCTGAGAAGAAGATTTTTTAAGATTTTCTTATGCATTAAAAGTTGTCTATACGGTCATGTTAGAAAACCTGGTCACACAGCAAGGGGAATAACTCTAGCCAAAATATTTGAACAAGATTTCGTTCCCCCTTGTCACTGATGCTTCTGACAAAGTTTGGTTGAAAACGGGTCAGTGGTTTCTGAGGAGATATTGTTTGAAAATGTGAACGGATGACGGACGGCATGGGATCACAATAGCTCATCCTGAGCCTTTGGCTCAGGTGAGCTAAAAATGAGGAAACGCCTTTAATACCTCGGCTACCACCGCTCTCTATATAAATGGTAGCAAATTAACGTACTTCACTGATAGCGATTGATAGTACTTTATTCGGCTCGGGTTTATGTCTGAGCCTGTGTAGAGAAGCAACAACAACAATTATACCGTCAGCTGACGCTATAGAAAAACGATGGAAGATATCTTAAAAAGCTTAAGATTCGGTGACGATTCTTGAGACTTTTTTTGGACTGATCATATTTTTTTAATGTCAGAGGCCAAATAATGTCACAAATTTGCTTTTATTTGAGTATTTAATTTTATTTTGACAAGTACACCATCCGGTTGCGAGTCCCTTTAAGCTGTAACATGTCTTTTACATAATCAATTATCCTTTGTTTTAGAGAGGCTTTACTGTATATGGAAATATATCAGTAGTACACAAAATTGTTATAATCTTTTATTTTTATTTCAGATTCATCAACACAGATGTTGCAACAACAGAGAGCATCTTCAAGGATAATACACCGGGACAGTCTATGATATTCATTGAACTATATGTTGAATGATTTATAAGTCATACCAATGATACCAGTTAGAAAAACAAATTTTCCATTGAGCGTGTGCTGATCAAATTTAATTAAATATTACATTTGTGTATTTAAGTTTTGTTGTTTTGTATCTCCAACAATGATCATCAATATTTGTTTTGTGTGTCTTTAACTTGTAAAACTTGAAGAACTAACCATCTTTAGTACTAAACTTTCCCTTCAAAGAACTTTATCAGTGTTTAAAACAGATGACTGCTTAACCCATTGAACCCTAGAAATGAGTACATGTATACTCATAGTTATTAACCAGTGTACCTGTGAAAAGTTCACTTGTCTTATTTAAACAGTGTATACACTGATAAGGGTGCTCCTAAAGCACAACTCTGATCATGGTCTGCACTGTTTATGAGTTTGCGATATATAAAAATCATAATGGACATGGCTTAATTGGAAACTGGAAATGTCCACTTGATGTTTTATGGGTGAACGAGTTAATACATTTAATTCTAGAAATGAGTCTTTTACAGTGTACCTGTAAGATTGATGCATCTTGGGTTGATGCATCAGGAATGCTCTTTAAAGTACTATTTAATATCTAAAGCTAACTACAATTCTACACATGTTAACATCAAGCTTTATGAATCGGAACCCAATTAATTACATGCTATTTGAGAGGCATCAGTCTGCTAGCAGGCGGGGCTACATATTAAACTGACAGTTACATGGTTACAACACTACAGTACCTGTAAATAGTAGTAACTATAGTACACTTGCTTATATGCAAAAAGTGAATACCCAGTTCAGTGGGCTCCCTGAGCATTTACCCTTTCCACCATAACCTTATACATGTGTAAATCACCTACATCAACTATACTTGAGGTAGTTTGCTTCTGAAAGCAAAATGAAATTAAAGCAGAAAGTCCAAAAGGGAGTTTTCTTTAGTTTCATCTTACTTAGGTTTAGAACCCTTTACATAGTTTATCCTTTACCTCCATAGCCTGCTTCTTGTTTTGAAGATTGATGACCACTTAAAGCAGATTAAAAATAAAGCAGAATGCTCCTTAACCCTTTCGCTCTCATTGACGCTTAAAACTTTAAAGCATGTTTGCAAACAGTTTGGATCCTGATCAGATGCCGCTTCATGCGGTAGGTGTCTGATCAGGATCTAAACTGTTTGACACTCGTTTGGAAATTTCTTCAGTCATACTGCCTTTTTTTAAACATTGAAACGACATTGCAGACAACAAAATTGAAGCAGATGACAATGAAACGTTGTAAGGGTAAAAATCTCACAAAAGAGTTGGCTGTGAAAGGGTTAAGGCACTTGCTGCTTTTAACTTTTAGCCTGCTTTTAGCTACCACCTGCTAGGATATGGAATATATTTCTTATGGAGCATATTATTGACTGTAAAAATTGAACTACATGTTACATTGTATTTGGAGGCATAAATTAGAGGTGTAAATTAATTAATTTTATTTTACACCTTAACATTATGATTTGGAGGCACGTTGTCTGGGAAAGACAGTGTTAGTAAAGTGTTACATAAAAATTAAGAGATCGAAGATAAGAGATAGATAAAACAAAAGTATAAAGAATATACTTAAACAGGGTGCAAAGTTAAGTTAAAAGCAAGCTCTCAGTGCTTAGTATATGACTGCTCCCAGTCCCACCCTAAAGGCATCTAGACTGGGGCTTGACTTACTAATGAGATGAGGTCAATATTAATATTGGTACTGTACAGAAAGCGATCTGCCATTCTCGCCAACTGCAGGCCCATACATAACCATGCTATTTAAGCATGGTTCGGATCGGACCATTAGTTGAGGTACATAGATTACTAATTTTAGTCCGATCTCATTAGAAGCAATGGAAAGATCAACATTTTCCTGGATAATGATTGACCAAATTGTTATTCTGCAAAATAACAAAAGGCTACTTCATCTACAATGTAACTACATTTAATGTTTGTATTACAATGCATTATGGGTTCACTCTGTATAGCTGAAATATACTGTCAATATTAATTTGTCCAAGGTTCTTGGTCCCCCTACATACTTGATGAAAGTGAGTTTGCATCATTCACCAAATATGTAGTATTATCTGCTCAAGACAGGGGTATCACTGGTTGCCAGCCAGCTCATTGTTGCCAAGCTAAGGACAAATCAAACCGAACGTTATTAAAAATATCTTCTTCTGTTCATAATATTCAACCAAAGTTGCCCCCCCTTCCAATTTTTCCCAAGTTATTCTCTTATTTCTTCTATGGTAATGAAAAACAACCAAATATCATGGCCATGTTGCCTTGAGTACATATTCGAAAAGAAACCCACCATACGAGCTAGTGTGCCATTATCTATTGACTTTTGGAAGATGTGTTTTAGGATAGGTTACAGTTCCTCTGCTAGGTTTTTCAGTAAGTTGTCTGGACCACAAGCTTTGTGAGGATTTAGGTTTTGTAGGAGTTTGGTAATTCCTTTACCATCTATCAGTATCTCTGACATGTCCGGGAAATGTTGACCATTATTTTCTGTGGAGCTGGAGATATTGTCAAGTTTCATTTGGCACAGAGACAATAGCTTTAACGGTGATTTTGGGCTGAAAACTGATTTAAATTGATTGTTTAGAAATTAGAGCTGTGGCTTTGTCTTCATAGGAGAACTTATTTTCAGCTTTTAGTGGTGGTAATGTTGTGGAGTCTTGTGTGGAATGTTTAATGAGTGAAAATATATTTTTGGTGTTTGGTTTCTTGGTCTGAGATGAGTCGGTATCGTCAAAATTTAAGATGTCTTCGAGATAGTGTTTATAAGACTCCTTTATCTTTTTCTTGACGAATTTTTTCCTATCTGAAGGTTTGTGTGTCTTATTTGCTTTACTAAATGCCCAATTTCGTTTCCTGATTAGCCTTTTCAAGCATTGGTTGACCCAAGGGAGGTGATTTCTAATTGATGACATCGCCGGCCCTTTCAATAGGGTTGGCACTATTATAAACAAAACCTTTACCTTTATATTTTATTCAACTAAAGTTCCCCGGTGCTGTCAATTTGTATAGAATCTACCTAATGTACGATAAATCATTCATAATAAGTTCATTCTTTAATCTGTATCAACATTGGTGAGATCATCATCAATAATATATTGGCGTCACTTCTCACCATCGTGTACAAGCCTTAATAGTGTAGTGTCTGTGGAGGTGGGATCGATAAACCGCCCGGTTAGCTCAGTCGGTACTCGGTAGAGCACCGGACTAGTGTTGAGGTGGTCGTGGGTTCGAGTCCCACCTCGGGCGGACATTTTTCCCCTGTTTCACTTTAATGGTGTCAGAAGTGTTTGACGGTCCGGGCCTGGGAGTCATTCGGTCTTCGTGAGAGCTGGGTTAGGCTCTGAAAAGTGAAGGGGGAGGAATGTAGTGGCTGTGGAGGTGGGATCGATAGACCGCCCAGTTAGCTCAGTCGGTAGAGCGCCGGACTAGTGTTGAGGTGGTCGTGGGTTCGAATCCCACCTCGGGCGCAAATTTTTCCCCTATTTCTCTTTAATAGGATTCTACGACGTATTAATTCTTCTTCTTCTTCCAATAAAGGAGCCGGGATCCTTCAGGATCGTATAGACTAGAGGCTCTGCTGAGCCGGATCAAATGGTCTCAACATAATTCAGATTGTTACATTCCGTACTTTTCAGTACGGCCGATCAGGTCTTTCTTTGTGGAGATATTCGAAAAGATAAACCAAATACATGACCAAAGTTGCCCAGGGTGGACCCGGCACATTAATGAAAGAAGAAGAAATTACGCATATTCAAATATGATTTCGCCCCGTTGGGCGCCTCTCACTACATTTTGGTGATTTGTACTGAGTTTTTGAGTCTGTAAGGCTTCAACTAAATGCCAGATGATTAACACGTTTAACGATTCATCATAATTGAACACATTCTTCTGTTAGTATCTTTAATCGGTTTGAATGATCGATAATATAAGCTCAAACACTTACCAAACAAGAAGCTGAACTCGCGTTGTCCGCCATTTTTGTTATCTCCACAACTTCCGGCCATGTCACATGACACATCAAAACATAGTGCTATTTATATCAGAAGTTTTACTTTCGGTTTGTTACGGTTTTAAACCACCCTTTTTGGTGATATAGGTCTGTTTTCAACATTCCAAGGATCGGCTTGGCCCACAAGAATGTTCAAACATTATTATTAACCTTTGTTGTATTTTAGACATGGAAAAAAGGTCTGAAAACACAATGGGACTTTAAGACATGAAAGCAATTGGCAAATGTTTTAGCAGACGAGATATTCTCGGGGTGAATGGGGTTAGTATATCCGAGTCTACATGTTGTATATGTAATCTTCAATTATCGATAATAAGATATAGAAATATAATACCCTATTGAATATCATCCGCCAGTAAAAGTCATAACATGAACAACAGGTTTATTAAGTGTAAGTGGTACAGTAAAGTCTCGATTTTATGCCCAAATATTAATATACAGTCACAGTGCTCCCTCCCTACAACGGCCCTTCAAACAACGACTCCATCCTTAGAACAACGTTTTCCGCAGTTCCCCAAACAAGACAATTATGTCTAACGATTTAACTGCTACAATATCGTCTGCTTAAAATTGCCGTCTGCTGTTTTACATATAAATGGACGTTTTGACAACGAAATATAATGGCGAGTTACAAATACAGTAAAACCTTGCTATTACGACCACTAAATTATGTTAATTATTAGGGTGTTTACGATAGGTGACCGCTTAAAGCAAGGTGACAGTGAAACAGAAAGCTCCTATAGGAGCTTTCTGTTTCACTGTAACCTTGCTCTAAGCTGTCACCTGTCTATTATACACTCAATTAGCCTTCGTTTTAGTGGTCGTAATAGCGAGGTTTTACTGTAGCTTGAACCCAGATCAGACGCCGCCCTTATCATGCTGAATTGTCGTCTGCTTCAAATTGGTCGTCTGCAAAAAACATCAAAATCAAACTTTAAGCTACTAAGCTGTACAAAAGTTGAATATGAGTGCCAAACAGTTTCGATCCAGATTAGACGAAGCGTAACGCGGCGTCTAATCTGGTTCCAAACTATTAGCAAAATTTTGCCAAGTCGTGCTTAGCACAACAAAAAACCTAACACATTTCTTCGTCTTTACCCCCATCCCAATAGATGCGCCTTTTATCGCATTTAATTTATTCCTCCACAAGAAGAAAATAGTTCCACTTTATACAGTTATTAACATGTACGCTATCATAAGCAATGTTTTCTGTATGCTAGCACATGGTAACTTAAAGTAAGGCCGAAAGAAAAGCACAAACACCTTATGGCGCATTATTCTGCTTTACTTCCAACCTGCGTTAAGTGGTTATCTGTCTTCAAAGCTAGAAACAGGATATGGAGTAAAAGGTTAAAACATGTTCCACAAACTTTTATCAATACATATACAGTTTTTTTTTATCACCTCTGGCATGCATTAAACTTCCATCTGTTGTAAACGTTTGCGAATTCTGGGGCCCGTCTTTCGAAACGTCGTAGGAAAAAACGGCCGTAATAAGTCAAAACTTTAAATACATCTAGGTACTGATTTCTCCATCTAGTCCTGTCTTGTGACATCTGATCGTTGGGCCATACCTTACATTACACCATGCAAGACATACAGCGGAGAAGACGTTAAATATTATTTCCCAATAAAAGTGTGAAATAAAGCTAAAACTATTATTTCCATTGAAAACAGTTTAGAGCTTGATCAAAAACAGGCTAACCTGGCGTCTGATCAGACTCCAAACTATTTGCTACTCAGATAATCAGAATCGTCAACAAGTCATTGTTTCCATTTTATTGCAATGCGTTTGCCTTTCGTTCGCGTTTAAACTGAAAAGAATAATGCCTTCTCAACTGCAATTGTCAGCTTTGAAAGACATATTCTGCTTTAATTAGGATGTCCTCCAATTAGTCGTGAATTTAAACTAAATACAGTAAAACCTCTCTATTACGACCACTAAATTATGTTAATTATTAGGGTGTTTACGGTAGGTGACCGCTTAAAACAAGGTGACAGTGAAACAGAAAGCTCCTGTAGGACCTTTCTGTTTCACTGTCACCTTGCTTTAAAGGGACTCGCAACCGGATGGTGTACTTGTCAAAATAAAATAAAATACTCAAATAAAAGTAAATTTGTGGCATTATTTGGCTTCTGACATTAAAAAAATATGATCAGTCCAAAAAAAGTCTCAAGAATCGGCACCGAATCTTAGTTTTTTAAGATATTTTCCATCGTTTTTCTATAGCGTTAGCTAACGGTATAGTTGTTGTTGTTGCTTCTCTACACGGGCTCAGACATAAACCCGAGCCGAATTGTGAAGTTGTATGCACTTTCGATCGCTACACATTGAAATACGTTAAATCGATCCGAGATAAACGGATAGTTCCGTGGTCCATTGGTCTAAGCGGTTTCCCCTATTTTGCCTTCTGTCCGCCAATGCTGGGCCCAGGGTTCGAATCCCACCAGAGACCAATATTTTTTTTTATTGAAATACATTTTTTTAAACAGAATTTCTTATCTTAAACTAATTCTTTACCATTTATATCAGCGTTTGACACATATTTACAAATCACTATTTTTAATGCACCATCTGGTTGCGAGTCCCTTTAAGCTCTCACCTGTCTATTAAACAATTAATTAGCATTCGTTTTAGTGGTCGTAATAGCGAGGTTTTACTGTACATGAACGAGAATTGCCTGAAAGACAAACTATTCCAAACTGAGTCAGTGATCTTTGAAATTAAAAAGTGGTAAACGGATTCATAATTATTACTCAGCCTCTAAAACAATGATTACAGTGCTCCCTTTCTACAACAACACCCAATGGGAGATAATGATTGCGTGTGTTGTTCGGATGAATTTGTTATAGGGAGGGATAAGTAAAACCTTACAATACACTTGCAAACAGTTTGAACCCAGATCAGTCGCCGCATAATGCGGCGTCTGATCTGGGTTCAAACTGTTTGTCACTTGTCTCAGAGTTTGTTTCTACTGTCAAAATATAAAATATGTAACTTTAAGAAAAACAACAGCAGACGACAAATTCAAGCAGACGATATTGCAGCAGTGAAAAGGGTAGACATAAGTGTCTTGCTTTGGGAACAGCGGCAAACATTATTGCAAGGAGGGAATGATTGTTCGGAGTGCCGTTGTAGCAAGGGAGTAGTTTATTGAGATCAGCAGACAACTATTACCCCGACATACTCAAGCTCAATTTGGTTTTCAAACCAAACCATCAAAAATTAGAGACGTGTCTTGCGTGAGACGCTTCACTGAATCTTTGCATAGACAATCTTATAGTTTTCAGCACAACTTGAACATGTTTTACCGGACAAGTCGTAATAACCGAAATTTGGTCAGGAAATGCCTTTGGGCATCGACCACTCTTTACTTGTACTTGTTCAATATGAGTATATTGGTGACTATTAAGTAATAAACGACATCTGTCTGTCGTTCATCGCAGTATGAACCCCTATCTTTCTTAAACGCACTAAGTAAAGTGCGTTTACGAAACTTACCCCCACTGGGCCCAGCGAAGCTAAGGGGTTGATACTGTGATAAACGACAGAAAGATGTCGATTATTGCTTATATTTCTATATTCTTCCTTGTCCATTAAAAGTGTATCTTGACCAGATTTGTTTGATGTACATTAAATATAGGATATTACATGAGTGTTCATAATTTATTGGATTTATTAAACGAGTCTTTTAGAAAACGATAAAAACGAGGCTTTGCCGAGTTTTTATCGTTTTCTAAAACGACGAGTTTGATAAATCCAATAAATTATTAGCACGAAAGTTATATTCTTTTTATAACATAGCCTAGAAAAGTTATTTATCGCAGCCTTTGAGGTCAAGTGAATGCTAAGCGCGATATAAGTAGATCCATACAGGAAAAAAGTTGTTCCAAATTTACCCCGTTCACTAGCATAATGTTTATGTTATTATACGTATAATAAGCACTTTCATGTACATCTAATATTGATTAATTACACTAAATATCTATGAATTGAATCTACATGATGGAAAGAAGACGTTGGAAATTGAACGCATAGAACGCATTTTAATGACGTCACAAGTAACGACGTCGTGGCGTACCTCATTTGCATAGTTATTTAACTAGTTATATATGACATTTAAACAACGGGTGTTAGTCAACGCTCACGCCGTCTGTTATGTTATAATATATCATATACCGGCCAAATAATGTTGATAGATGTAATTCTCGGTGTAACAGCCATTCGGCATCTGTATACGGTATGAAAAGTAGTCCCGAATTCATGTACTGTACTTGCAACTTACAAATTCAAGCTTTTACCAAGAAACTTTCTCTCTGAAACATATGTATACATGTGTCTAACAAAAGGTTCTGCCACGTAGAATTACCGTAGTTTAAATGTCAAAATAGATTTATTACCTTACTTTCGTAGATCTGGTTAAGGTCCCAATTGAAAGTGTGAACGTATTACTTTAATTTGGTATTAAAGATAAGATAAGAACTAAATAGATAAATAGATCTATGGTATAGGCATTCTATTGTTTCTTGAAATACCTCGAATTTGCACAGGACATTGCCACTGGTAGTAGTATGGTAAATCTGAACAGGCAATCACTTACATGGGACCCAACAACTAGCATTTAGCTTCCGTCGATGCTGTGTTTGAAGAATTGTTGGTAATTATAACCCACAGTCTATCTTTTACTAACACCGACTACAAAACACGCTGTTTCAATACTCGTAAAACCATGGGCCTGCTTAATGCAGGACAATAGTAATGCAGAAAGCTCCTTTAGGAGCTTTCTGCATTGCTCTTGCCCTGCATTAAGCTGACACATGTTTTATAGATATGTCTGTTATCAATTAAATGGCCAATGAGCAGAGGTTTGGTGGTAGTTAGATGGTACAGAGGTTTATTTGTCGGCAGCTGGTTTTTACTTGCAATCGATTGCGCATAACAGCCACTGTAGCATTACGGGAAACCCCGGCAGAAATATTTTCCCCTCAAGTGTGGGGGTTATTAATTCATATATTATTTACTTAAATGTTGAAACAATATTTACGACGCTCGGTTTATCGTATTAATGAGGAAACAGCCCCAACTAATAACGCTGAAAATGGAAAGGAAAAATCAATAAGCAAGAATTAGAATGAACCTTTTAACCCTTTCATTGTCATAGGAAACAGTTTGGATCCAGATCAGACGTCGCGTTACGCGGCGTCCGATCAGGATCCAAACTGTTTTGGGTTTTTTCTTCAATATTTATTCAGTTAGAACTTCAAAATTTTGAATTTGGCATAAATGCAGACAACAAATTTTATCAGACGATAGTCTGTCTGGGACACGGTTAACGCCTTCACTGTCCTGACGTCATTAACTTTAAACAATTGTCGTCTGCTTTTATTTCTATAAGTTATATTTTAGGTATTTTGACTTAAGAAAATATTGAAATGAGTGGCAAACAGTTGTAATCCTGATCAGGATCCAAGCTGTTTGCAAATAACCATTATAGTCAGGGTAAGGCAGTGATTGAGGCCCGATGGATCATCAAGGCAAGGCAGTGAAGGGGTTAACTATTTCGTTATAAATTAATCGTGAGATTTTTACCCATTCACCGTTTCATTGTCGTCTGCTATAATTTTGTTGTTTGCCAGATCGTAAACTTTCAACGTAAGATTCAAGTAGTATGACTTAAAACATATCCATACGAGTGTCAAACAGTCTGGATCCTGATCAGAATTCAAACTGTTTGCAAACGCGCTTTTTGGCGTCATTAAGAATGAAAGGTTTAAAAGAGACTGTTAAATTTAGCGGCGAAACGGTTAAAGTGGATCTGCTCTCCTAAATCTTTAACCATGCATACGACGTATGCGCCCGGTGGGTTCGTCCATGCTGATATTTTGGATTAGTCCATTTTTATCTAAGGGGTGCCTGGTCTGAATGTTCGAGTTAGTTTTGTTTTATTTTGAAATTCCTGTCAGCAAACAGTGTAGACTGATCAGGCAAAGTATTATGGGGCATCTGATCAGAATGTCCACTGTTTACGTCAACCGACGGCCCGTTAGGATCCTCAGCTTTAAACAGACGATACTCTGGCGGTGAAAAGGTTACTCATTGTTTTGCACTGATATGGTCTACTGGAAAATTTCGTTAACATACATTTGATTGAAGAAATCTTAAACGAGTTTATTGGGAAAATTTACCGTCTTCTACACTGTAACTACCCGTTTGGATTTTGCTTAACCCTTTACCCTATAACCTGTTTCTAGATTTGAAAATATGTGACTATTTAAAGCAGGTTGAAAGTAAAGCAGCCTGCTTTAAGTTACCACGTACTAGATTGTAGAATGGGAATGTACTATAGGAATGATAACAAAATTTTGGTATACGAAATTACTAATGCATTATGTTTGCAATCAACAAACAACACAAACGCTTTAATTCATTTTCTTTTGATTGCTTAATTACAATTTCTAAACCCATCCCTATGAAGAAGAGTGCAAAAAAGCATCTTTAGTATCGCGTATTGCATTTATTGCCTCTATTATTCTCCTTTGCGTGTATTTAATCAACCTGGTGATTCTTTTAAAGCAGCCCATTCCCCCTGTTAAGCTGCGAGGTCATTGACGTTGTTTAGGACGTTACGTCGACGTCAGACATTGCGGTCTAAATTGTTACAAAGGTGCTCAATTGGGGTAAGGTTGCCTAGGTTAACGAGAGAATAAGCTGAGTGCGTTCTGTTGCAACCAGTCCACGTAACGCGAAAAGCACGACGTCGATGCGCTAGTGAAAACCAAACGTACGGTATGTACGCCCGAAGTCCGCATTCTTTGAGATGCCTGATAACCGTGACGGAATGTATCATGTCCCAGTGACGCCCTTACGTGTTATTGGCCGTCTCTCACGCCGTTAGGAACCGGATTCTTAAAAACGCAAGGCGTATCTGACGGTCCTTACGTTGCGTTGTTTCTTTGGTGCGTCCACCTTTCGGTTGATCATTTACGGTATTTATCTCCAGCAAACGATTACGGAATGGAAAATTTGTTGATTATACAACTCCCAGTTGTCTAGCGGCACTTTTCTGTGAACACTCTTGCATTAGAAGACCAATAGCTCGGCCACGGTCATTAACGTTCAGCCTAGGCATCGCGCTGAATGTTGTGATTATCTGCAATGCTGATTTAAAGTACGTAAGCGTACTACACATTTCAATCAGTTGAGTGCTTTTGAATTTGTTTAACCGGAAGTAGGTCAGATGGCTTACGTCAGGGTTGGTGTAGAATCAAATTACCACGCAGGATATGCACAAGTTTTTGTTGGACAATCGTGGATCAATTTTATCAAAACACGGTGTATCGATAATCTTGGTTGTACTCCAATACAACCGATACATAAGTTGAACACATTATGCGTTACTTATGTTTTTCAGTATATATACTTCTATACATTTTACAACCTACATCAATTGGAACTTCTTTTTTCCAACCTAGCTATTACTATGGTGTATAAATATCTACTATAAAAAAAAATACATGTATTACACTATACATGTATTATACTTTGTGTATATTATGTACTGAATGTTTTTGTGTATGGGCCGGAGGCCTTATAGAAAATAAAGAACTGAACTGAAAAAAAATAAAAAAATATTTCTTCTGATACATTTTCATGACTGTATAGACTGGAATTATTTTCTTCCGCGGAGTATTAAACGGAATGCGCTAAAAGGCGCTTCTATAAGATAAAGGGTTAAGTTGAAGCAGAAACGAGTAGGTTCTGAAAGAAAGCGGAAACAAAAAGTTACTATGACCCTTTCTCTTCATTGTTACAGTGTGCCCTTTCATGGACAAGTTTTGTTGACCCCTAATATAGGTGGCCTTAAGAAACAATGCATCTATGGGTAGTGCATTTGTTCCATATAAATGCAATTTACGATGAAGACCCGGATCAGAGGGCTCCTGGGCCCCCTGATCTGTATCTGCACTGTTTGTAATTTTGAAATGTATAGTGAAACACAACCTTTAATAGTAAAAATGGACTGCACTTTAAAAAATAGAAATTGGAACCGTTCATTTGAAGTTCAGGTGGTGAATGGGTTAGGAAGCGCATAGTTGGAGTGATATAAATACAATGTTTATGCCAAAAATGGGAATCCCCCAAATGAACGTCCGTGATTGTTTCGTTCTGCATTAAGCAGCCATCTTTAAAGTAGATTATCAATCTTCATTTGCGACAATAAGTAATGTGAAAGAGAACCTATAGACAAATGGTCCGTACTTTACGTGTGAACATACTGCCGTATATAGATTTCCTATCGAGTTCTGCTTAATGAATCAACTTGTTCTATATCTCTGTTCACCTACAATACGCCAATTTATCTTATACAGTGGGGGATATGTTTATTCTTTCCGGTTTAAACGCAAACAAATGAAGAAAATGACAAATTGTTGACAATTCTGACCACTCATTTTAATCTGAGTGGCAACCCGTTTGGAGCCTGGCGTCTGATCTAGCTCCAAACTGTTTGCAATGAAAATGATTTTTTAACGTAAACGCGTTTATTGGGAACGAATAATGCCTTCTTCATTGTACACTAAGAAATACAGTGAAACCCCTCTAAACCGGAACGTCTAAATACCGGAATTCTCTCTAAACCGGACGAAAACTTTGGTCCCGTTTCCAATCCTTCTATATTTTAATCAATTAAACCATAAATGTGCCTTTTAACGCCTTGATTTATTCCTACACTGAAGAAAATACATTCATGAATATGTCTATATTCTAGCAGATGATAGCTTAAAGCAGGTTGAAAGTAAAAGCAGAATGCGCCATAAGGCGCATTCTGCTTTACTTTCAACCTGCTTTAAGTGATCAACTATCTTCCATATTATAAACAAGATATTGGTTAAAACCCCTCTAAACCGGAAACCCCTATAAACCGGACATTTATTTTGTCCGGCGGTCCTCTGTGATCCAGTGGTGGCAAACTTGACTGCCGTACCAGGGGTCGTGAGCTCGAACACGCCGGACCAAGTCCTTTGGATGAGACTTTATAAACCGAATTCCGATGTATCAGTGCTTTACACTGGGCATCCAAAAGAACCAGAGAATTCTGTGGATAATAAAATTAGGGTATCAAGTTGGGTTTTTCTGTATCTGCTCCCCTCTCTCTGGGGTATCCAATTACCCCATAGATGGCAGAAACGGATGTTAACAAACAAACCAAACCAATCAATAGAACTGGATTTACTTGAGACATCAAGGATTTGGTGAGGATGGGGGCTATGAAAGACAAAGACTGCCTCGACGGGTAGGTTAAATATTTATTGCATCAAAAAAACAAAATAAACATGTATATTAGTTACTCATATCTAATACATTATTGTCAAACATAATCCCTCACAAACACTCTTATTTCACTCGTGTTTGTTAATCATAATCCTGCATTTTATACAGGGATGAATATGCACAATAAGAATTGTTTTTCCATATCCTTGCAGATGTTAGCTTAAAGCAGGCTGAAAGTAAAGCAGAATGCATCTTAAGGTACATTCTGCTTTACTTTAAATCTTTTTAGGTGGTCACCTGTCATTAAAACTATAAGGATGCTATGGGGGTAAAGGGTTAAAACTATTTAGTAGTTAAAGGCAGAAATACTTGCTATCTTGCTTTAAGCAGTCATTGATTTTAACCCATTACCCAATAGCCTGCTTCTTGAATTGACGATGCATGTAGGTGATGACTTAAAGCAGGTTGAGAGTAAAGCAGAATTGGCCTTAAGTTAAGGCATATTCTGCTTTACTATCATCCTGCTTTAAGCTATTATCTGCTTGCATGTAGAAAATGTCTTATAATTAGCATATTCATTACTATAAAATGGAACTGTTTGGTTTAGTGGATGCATAAATCAATGGCTTTAAATTGGTTTTTATGGGGCAGTGGGTTAAACAATGAAATCCACTCCCCTTTTAGGTTGCCATAAATGCTGATTTAAAATATATTAGATATTTTATACCTACTAATTGTAAATTCATTTTGTTATGGCACTGTTTCTCAATCTAATCTACTCTAACTAATATTCTTTCATTTAATAATCTCCATCAGAACAACAAATACAGAAAAACCTCTATATTACGACATCTAAAAAGAAGACCAATTGCTTGTATAAAAGACAGGTGACAGCTTAACCCTTTCTCCATAGAAGCGCCTTTTAGCACATTCATTTTCGTCCTCCACTGAAGAAAATAGATCTTATTTATACAGACATGTATATGTATCATGAGGAATATTTTCTTTATTCAAGCAGGTGGTAGCTTAAAGCAGGCTGAAAGTAAAGCAGAATGTGCCTTAAGGCACATTCTGCTTTACTTTCAACCTGCTTTAAGTAGTCACCTATTAACAAAACTTGAAACAGGCTATGGGGTAATGGGTAAAAGAAAGATGAAAGTAAAACAGAAAACTCCTATAGGAGTTTTCTGTTTTACTTTCACCTTGCTTTAAGCAGCCACCTGCCTTAAACACCTGATAAGCAACACAATTTAGTCGTAATAGAGGTTTTATATTGTACTTTTATACAGGAGTGAACAAAACATAAAAGTAAAGAGTAATCCTTTACTGTGCAATAACTGCTTAAATACACCTTATAAGCAACATGTAGACTCTGATCAAAGGATTTTTGGAGAATCCCTCTAATCTTGGTCATCACTGTTTTTCATACTTATAAAATTAATACATGTACTGAAAGATCATACCTCTCAAGTGCCAATGTAAATTACATGAAGTCTTTCTTTCAAAAACAAATACTTTTGTTTTGTTCAGTACTGTAATTTTTGAAATTTATTTGGAATGTATAGAAGAAATTAAATTAACCCTTATCATGCTGAATTGTCCTCTACTTCAAACATATTGTCCATGAGAAATGGTCAAAATTAGTTGGTTTTCGATCTGAAGAAATGTTGAATAAGAGTGACAAAACAGTTTAGATCCAGATCAGATACTGCATTACACGGAGTCTAATCTGGATCCAAACTGTTTGCAAATGTTAGCCAAGCCATGCTAAGCATGATAAGGGAAAAAACAGAATTAAATTGTTTTCGGGTTGATTTGAGAATATAATTGTTGCAAAATGACAAGCAGTTTGACCCAGATCAGAGGGCTTCTTAAGAATCCCTCTGATCTGTGTCAACACTGTTGCAAAGGACAAGTGTACTCCTTATAGATACATGTCGAGGACTTGGTGCAAAACTATTGTAACTCCCTCACAATTGTGAGGGAGTTACAATAGTTTTGCACCAAGCCCTCGATTTACACAGTTTGTATATTTGTTGCTAGGGCTCAATAAGTTAATGAAGGGAATTAAACATTTCAAAGTACATAAAAATAATTATGCGAATCAATAGAATAGAATATAAATCAGATCTGTTATTATTATTGTACAATTTGAATTCTTTCATTTTAGATACTATGAGCAACATCATGATTTTAAACAAACTTCAAACACAATAGGCCTTTATCCCTGAAAACTCATGCAGGCTGTCAACCACAACTTCAAATCAAAACTTCAAACACTGAAAAACACACCTTTAAACCTGCCGCCCTTATTCGCTCACCTTGAAATCACCCTGGGCGGCATCATTTTTACCCAAGAAGAATAATTTGTTCAAACTTGATAGATGAGCATGGATTCTGCTATGTAGTTTTAGAAAATAAGATTTTGTAGTTTTAGAAAATAAGATTTTGAAGTTTTCATTGAAAAAATCTATTTTTAGTTTTTGTGATCTACATAATTTTTTATGTAACTGCCTGGAACCATTTCAGCAATATTGGTAAAGTACCGTTAGGAGATTTGCCATGCTAAATATCAAAAGCTCTGGCCATATTAGTGTCAGAGAAGATGTAGAAATATTCCACTATAGCACTCTATGAAAAACTGTGAACCCCTGGGTCTAGGAGGTCATTTTTGACCCAAGGAGGGACATAATTTGAACAATCTTGATATTGGACCTGTGGATGATGCTCTGTGTCAAATATCTAAGCTAAGGGTGATGTGGTGTCAGACAAGAAGAATTTAAAAGTTTTCATTGAAACCATCTATTTGTAGCTCCTGTAATCTACATATGCTATGGACTTGACCTATTTTTAACAACTTTGAAAGAGGATCTTATAAGGATAAAACTTACCAAATTTGGTAAAAATCCAAACAGTAGTTTAGGAGATGTCTTATTAACTCTTTGCATGCTGGTTAATTTTTTTGTCTGCAACATTTATCGTCTACTATTGTTCTAAAAATAGAATTTTCTAAATTTCTTTTCAAAACATGGTCAGAGTGTCAAACAGTTTGGATCCTGATGAGACGCCGCATTGCGCGAAGTCTCATCTGAATCCAAACTGTTTGAAAAGGCAAGCACTGTGACAGATATTTCCCCAACTAGCATGCAAAGAGTTTAGAAATTTTCAAAAGGCCCTTAGAGGTCGAAATATTAGAAAAGAGCAGTTTATATATTGATATTAATTTAATTCCCTATCTGGAATATTGAAAAAAATTATTAACAAACTAACAGACAAAGACCCTGGACATTGAACGATCAAAATAGCCGACCTTGGCACTACATGATATCACAACTGATACCCTGCTACAAGATGTGATATTACTATCAACAATATATGTTAACAGCTTTACACGAGACAATATCAATGACATACATAATACCCTGGTTCATCTTGGACAGTTTCTCTATTATCACTTACAGTAAATATATCAGCATTTTTAACCATTTATTCCATAGGCTGTTTCTAGCTCTGAAAATAGGTGACCACTTAACCCTTTACCCCATAGAAGTGAGTATTAGCTTATTTCATTTATTCCTCCACTGAAGAAAATAGTTCCTGTTTATACCTTCATGAACAATTACCATAACAAATATTTTATATAGCCTAGCAGATGGTAGTTTAAAGCAGATTGAAAGTAAAGCAGAATGTGCCTTAAGGCACATTCTGCTTTACTTTCAACCTGCTTTAAGTGATCACAAGTATTTGATGTTATAAATGGGTTATTGGGTAAAGGGTTAAAGCAGGTTGAAAGAGACTCTCTCTAGCAGACATTCAGCAGAAACATTTAAACTTCAGGGTTGCCATTTTTCCCGATTTTTTTCGAAATCTTCGGATATTTATCCTAGCAGGTTGTAGCTTAAAGCAGACTGAAAGTAAAGCAGAATACACCTTAAGGCACATTCTGCTTTACTTTCAACCTACTTTAAGTAACCTTGCTTGAAAAATAGAAAATTTGGAAATCTTAGGATTTTTCAAGATCAACTTATGGCAGCCCTGAAACTTTGCAATGTAAATGAAAATACATGTAGCACAAAAATAATTATCAACACAGCCTTCATTTATTAAGGTTAAACTGTATTTAAGATCATTTAAAAGTACTATTGAAATAAAGCTTTTCTTGTGACAGTCCTGATAATATGGTCTTTTGAAACTCAGAAAGAGCGTTGTGTCATTTTGGTTCACATAATTTGTTATACAAATATCAACACTCATATAGAAAAAATACAACATAAAAAATCTACTTATATAATATACGGACAAGCAACATAGGCATTATCTAAAGGCAGACATAAAAGCATCTGGTATTAATATTCAAGGCATACAAGAGTCATATATCAAAGCCCTTTTACAACCACTCAAATCAATGGTGCTTTGGGCAGGTGACTGCTTAAAGCAGGATGAATGGAAAGCAAAAAAACTCCTTGACTTGTCTGCTTTACTTTCATCCTGCCTTAACCTATTACCCCATAGCCTGTTTTTAATTTTGAAGACAGGTGACCACTTAAAGCAGGTTGAAAGTAAAGCCTGCTTTAAGCTACCATCTAATAATATGTAGGAAATACTTCCTATATGCGTAATTTGGAACTACTTTCTTCAAAGGAGGAATAATGTAAAGGAGTAAAAAGACATATTTATAGGGTAATGGGTTAAGCTGTGACTTAGCACCATCTAAGAGCTATCATTTTGAGTGGTTGCCACAGGATCTTATTGTAAAAAAAGATAAATTCAATTAAAAAATATTGATAGAGGTATAATTCTTATTATACATTATCAGTATAAAAGTAACTGTATAGTTTGTGACAATCAATCTTTGATGAAAATTTAACTCATTCACCCCAATTCAAATATCCAATAAAGTTTAGTCTATTTTTGACTATTTAAATTTATTTGTTTTTTAAATAATTTATTTCTAAATGACAAACAGTCCAGATCCTGATAAGGAACTATCTCAATCTAGGTCTACACTGTTTGCATTAAGCAAGCAAAACTTTTTTTCAGGTTCACTGTGTTTGAATAACGAGTATATTCATTGCTAGGGTTGAATGCGTTTATAAATCAGTTACTCAAGTTTCACAGGAGGCCTGCATGATATGTATATTATGTTCATAATAGAGTGAGTTGAGCTGTACTTTTTAAAGGCACATTGTTAGATATGGTAACCTTATTACAACCTGAATATAGGTGTTCCGTGTAACAATCAGAGCTCCAGATAAGAGGGAGTCAACTAAACAAATCCCAACATTTTCTCACCTTAATCAACACCAAATCCTATGGTGTTACTACTCTTTAGAATCATCTCGAAGAGACGATTCTAATGAGTAGTGAGTGACACCAAAGGGCTTTATGCACATACTAAGATTTTTATTTTTGAAATACTCCTCTTATCTGGAGTCTTGAACAATTCATATGGAGTTAGTTCATATTTGTAAAGAACAATGTTGACAACAAATAAAATAAAATTTTACTAATTTTACAAATCAAAAGAAGACTCCTCCATAAAGTTACAGAAGAGTGGCTGTTAAGCATGATTAAGATAAAGCAGAAAGCTCATAGTCATGCCTTCCATTTTACCTTCCTTTTTGTTTTAATCAGCAACTTACCTTTGCAACAAAAAAATAAAACGTTCTTTTGAAAAAGTTTTTATACAATAGTTTAATAATAACTATTTGATTTTAAAATTTGCTGTATAGCATTAACATTTTGTTTTGGCATTTGTTAATTGGTTTATACATATTAATTGTAGTTATTTAGAGTAACAAAAATTAGAGATTATAGAACAGGACACTCTCACATTCAAGCAGTGTAGAACCCAAATAGCCATCACTTATTATAATCTGCATCTTACTAGGTTCTACACACTTTACCAATTGCTTAGTTATTCTGTTTAATAATTCTCTTGCTTATAGCATATATTGACATTACTTGAAAACAGTGTAGATCCAGATCAGACAGCTTCTGTCTGATCTGGGTCTACTACGTTTTCTTATAGAATCAGTCTGTTATGAGTCTGCATTCATTCCTGAGACAAAAGTTCTTTACTTTATTAGCCAAAGTATCATTCTAGATGCTAGATGTTCATAGTGGGACAAGTTTTATATATTCATCAGGAGTAGGGACAAGACAAAGTACAGTGGAGAATCTGTTATTCTTTCCCGTTTAAACGCAAACGTACGCAAATGCAAAACACTAAAACGTAGAAAAGTACAACTTTTTGACAATTCTGATAATTCATCTTTATCTTGGTGGCAAACAGTTTGGAGCCTGATCAGACGCCGGGTTACCCGGCGTCTGATCTGGCTCCAAACTGTTTGCAGTGAAAATAATAGTTTTAGCGTAAACGCGTTTATTGGGAAAGAATAACGTTTTCTTCACTGTAATTATGTAAATAACAATAAAATCTGTGTTTCAAAAATGTCTATATCAAAAATATTCAATGACCTGAATTTGATTGGTACTGATCTTCGTTCAAAAAATCTAATCACATAAAATATACATGTACATTCGGCTAAAACAAGGTATTTGGCACAGTAGAGTAAAAATGATGTTATATGATGATTGAAAGTAACTGAATAGAGAGTCAATGCTTTTCTTGCATTCAATATTTGAAGCTATGACCAATCTTGATAGCCTCAAAATTTTAAGTCAATATCTAACTCCGTTGTTGAGATATTGTAACAGATATGCCCCAAAAATGGCCATTTTTAAGCGTTATGCTGTCCCACTTCAATAAATTTTAATTTTGAGCTCAGAATACAATATTTTAACCACCTTAAAATCAGCTGTAATTAAGACAGTCTCATAGATGTATTTGTTTACTAAGTTTTTATAGGTGGATGATGAAAATAGACAGTATATTAATAAAGTTATGACCGTATAACTGAAATAGGTGATTTGGCCTAATCATCAGATTCACAGAGGGTATGCTTTGTTATATGTCTGTAAAGAACTGCTATATTGTCAATAAACTGGAGGTTAGTGTTTAAAATGACTCATTTTTAATCAAAGTTTAAAATACCGAAATATCTTTGAATTTGCACTTTGCATTTATAAAATTTTAGCATTCGAATGCGGAAAAGCGGAAAATGAATTTTCTGTAGTGTCCGTAACAATGGGTTTAGAAAGTCAATTTGTATTTACATTAGACATTTTAAATTTCCAAATATTATTTCTATGAAGGTTTGTATGCAAAAGCTAAAATATTAAAGATTTCCTTGATTTGAAAGATAGTTGTTTTCGTGATTTTAGTGTTACGGACACTACAAAAATTGTACACTTAAAATGATAATTCATCATATCAAACTTCAAGAGCTTTTTTCTTAGTTTTGCTGCTTTGCAGAGCAATAAGTTTTGTTATGGATTATTCCATCACTTAAATACTCTTGGAAAATACAAGAAAATCTTGTTTGATATAACAATAGTAAGATGTTATATTGCAATCGAAAGAGGGGTGTGCTTCCAAGAAATTTTCCAGTTCACCAGACCAGTGCCCAGTTTAACAAGAAAGGGCTGAAACAGTCTTCTATCATGTCAAACTGAAAGAAAGAAGTCCTGAGTAATGGACAAAACCAACAATTTGAGCCAAAATGATGGCAAAGGTATGTAATAAAGACTTAAAGCATTGCTTGTTGATAAAATGTAGTGTCCGTAACATATTACAGGCATTGCTGTGTAACCATGCTCAAGTAGCCCAACGCTCAATTGTTACATCTGACTTTTTTAATTAATGTTCCCAAACAAAACAAATGTTGCAATTAACCCAATATAAGTAATCATTATCTTTCTCTCTTATATTTCAAACACCATTTAAGTCAAATTTAGTGATGCAAATAATTTGAAAGAATTTTTTGACTCATGTATTACATCAAATAAAATTGTGTTCCTTGTATCAAGTCATATAGGCTTTTTAAACAACATATTTAAAACCTTAGTGTCTGTTTGATTCAAAGCAATCATGTCTTTCCTAAACTTATTTCTTCTTGTCAAAAATGTTACGGACACTACATGATCTATTTAATTTATTGAAGGCAATCTATTTAAGTATTTACACATCTGTTTCTTTCATTATCTATGCCATTTGACCAGGCTATACACTTACAGACAATTTTGACTTGGTTTCTACAGAAACAAATGGTCTAAAGCACACATAACCCAACTCATGATGATCTGTGTTTGACAACATTTATGAATTCTTCTAAAATATAATTCTGTTCAGTCAGATCTGTAGTGCAAATGTTATAATGCTGAACATGTATGAGAAATTTGAAAATAACTAAATGTAAAGGTTCAGAGAGCTCTTGTTTAGATCCTTCTAATCTGAACTTATACTGCTTGCAAGTAAAAGAAGTGCAACTGTGTGGTCAAAGGTTACGAGATAGTTCAATTGTATAGAATATAGACTCACATTATTGAGATCTTGAAAGGGACCCAGAATCTAAGCCTAAACAATTTATGAAAAATGATTATAGATCCAACATCAAAGAACTCTTTTAACCCATTACTCCAAAGATACACATTTAAACACTTTTTAATTTGTTCCTTCACTGAAAAAAAGTGTTCCATTTTCTACGGTCATGAATATATATTATAAAAAAAACAACATTTTCTTTATTCTAGTAAATGGTAGCTTAAAGCATGCTGAAAGTACAGCAGCATGCACCTCAAGGAACATTCTGCTTTACTTTCAAACTGCTTTAAGTAGTCACCTGTCATCAATACTAGAAACAGGCTATGGAGTAAAGGATTACGAGCTCTTTGATCTGTATCTGCACAGTTTATTACTTTAAGTTGATAGCATATAGTGCTGCATATTTCAATTGGGTCTAATCATGAAATTATTATTATGAAATAATCGATTAACGATTGAAATGGCAATATATCTTAAATATATTTTGCAGATCAGAGCAAGAGTTCATCACTGGGACAAACTATATCTGCTGTTAAGAAATTGTACTTGAAGTGGAAGATGAGAAGAAAAATGCGAATACTACACTGAGAGTTAAGATGAGAAGAAATTGTCAGAAAACAGAAAACAGAAAACCCTAAAACATATTCAGGGCTGAAGAAGACTGACTAAGACAGAAGAAAATACTACAGATTAACCTGATGTCATCTTCATATCCTGAAGTACAAAATTTAATGTACAAGCTGCTCTTAGAAAGAATAGAGTTGTCAGAGATACAATAAAGCTCGCCGAAGGCACATTTGGAATCATAAAGACAGAGTCTGAGGTCAAGGTCATAAGGGTCAGAACTTTTTGTGTTCATGAAAAGGCCTTGTCCATATACTCAAAACTATAAAAACAAGACATCAAGAGTCATAGCATTTATAAGCATTTTTTAAAACCTAAACACAGATTTCGAAAGCAAAAAGTGGGCCCTAAGTTTGAGGTCAAGTTCACTGGGGAAAAGAGAAAACTTGCCATTACAGGTACATGCAAGTCAAAGGACATCCAGAGGGTGAATGAAGACCATAAAAACTAGGCCTTCAGCATAAACACCTGCTTCAGAATAGGAATAGGATGATATAACCACAGGAAACAGAAACCGCTAAGAAACAGTAAACAGCAAAAAATACCACACAGCAACTTCAACAGTCCAAAAGTTACAACTCTGGGGATTTTTTTGCTTTTGATTTGAAACCAAAGAAGAACCCATATGTGTTTGTGTGGCAGAAGTTACAAATATATATGAAGAGGAGTGTTGGCTTAAATACATGAAAAAATCAGGGGGTTTGTGCACATGGCCTAAACAAACAAGTGACTTTGTCGTAAGAGCTGATTGACAATACCATAGGGACACTTTAAACCCTGAAATTGTAAACAAAAGGGGCCTTTTAAGTTTCAAACAAGTGAATTAGACAATGTAAGGGTTACCCTTATATGAAAACACAAACAAGTCTGCTTTAAATATTTTGGCATTGTAGCTTAACGGTACAATTTGGAATTGTAGTGTCCGTAACAAAAGTGGTTTGAGATAATTGTATGTCCAAAGAAAATAATTGAACACATTTTGAACAATGAAAAGTGACCGGAATATAAAACTAAGTCCTTGTACTAGCAAATAGATGTGATTTTAACATTGGGTTTGGAGGATGACAAATGTTAGGTGAAACGTTGCAAGTTCATTTTTTTGAAGTTTTGCGCCTGTACGTATTAAAATTTAAAAAAAATCAGTTTTGAATTTGAATTCAACTATATTTCATTTCAGTTATCTTATTTACATTCCATGTTTGAAGTTATGTGTTTAAATCAATAAATATGTTATGTTTTGAAGAAAATTAGTGTTGTTATATGCCTGATGTAGTGTCCGTAACATTTAGGTGACGTATACTTTAAAACCTCTACAAAAATACATTTGTAGAAGCTGCAAACTTAAAACAAGATTTGATATGAGTGGTCAAAGCTTTAACTTTTTGATGCTCTAAATTTCAAAATGCTACATTAAAGTTCATTTTTTGATCCAAGTGGGACACTGGTGTGCCAAATACCTTGTTTTAGCCGATTGTATTCCAAAATATTAAAGAATCACATAGAGTAAGGCATTGGTCCATGAGTAGGCTTCACTCTGAAAAATCTTGGTAAAAATGATACCCATGAATAAAACCTTTTAAAGTGTTAGCAATGTAAGAATGAGTTACCTGATTTTTTAATATAGTCAATCTCTTAACAACAACAGAATATATGAAATAACTAGAAAACGTGTTCCAACATTCCTAAGATTAACCCTATACCCCATAGCCTGTTTCTAGTTTTGAAAACAGGTGGCCATTTAAAGCAGGTTAAAAGTAAAGTAGAAGGTGCCTTTAGGCACTTTCTGCTTTACTTCAAGCCTGCTTTAAGCTACCATCTGTTAGAACATAGAAACTATTTTTATTGAAATATATCCATGACTGTTTAACCCTTTGAACCCTAGTCCCGCATATTGGCATCCTTTGCAAAAAGTGTACATGTGAATAGTACACTTGTCCTATGCAAACAGTCAAGACCCAGATCAGAGGGCTCCGAAAGAAGCCCTCTGATCAGGGTCTTCACTGTTTGTCATAATGCCAAACATTGACAAAAACAACCCTTAACAATCAGAAATGGACTGGACTAAAATGGAAACTGGAATTGTCCATTTAAAGTTTCAGGGAGGAAAGAGTTAAATTGGAAAAAAATCTTTAGTGGAGGAATAAATCAAAGGTGTAAAAATGTGTATCTATGGAGTAATAGGTTAAGATGAGATGCTGCATTCAACTGATGCATATGTCCCCAGAGGCATGACTGAAAACAGATTTTGAATCTTTTCAAAGTATTAGACAAAGTCGAAGTTCTGTGATATGACAGAATTGGGCATGGACAAAAGCAACAACTGTATAAAGTATCCAATCATTCTAGTTAGTGGTGTTGTTACTAGACAAAACATGAAAACCTGGCCATGCCAATCACCATATACCTCCCATGTCAGTAGATCAGGAGTCACAAATTCATGTAATGTAATAATTGAGGATTGTAATGTATATATTTAATATAAAGATCACAGCAAAAATGTAGATATGAAAAGGAGAAAGGCACTAGTTTAGAATTCTTGAACCTTCAAGCCATGTTTAACCCATTACCCAATAAATACACATTTTCCCGCCTTTAATTTATTGCTTCACTGAAGGAAATAGTTCCACTTTATACAGTCATGAATAAGCACCATAAGAAATATATTCTATATCCTAGCATGTGGTTACTTAAAGCAAGTTGAAAGTAAAGCAGAATGCGCCTTAAGGCGCATTCTGCTTTAATTTCAGCCTGCTTTAAGCTATTATCTGCTAGAATATAGAAAATATTTCTTATGGTGCATATTCATGACTGTATAGATTCTTATTTGTAGCAGTGTTAATTGGAAGTATTTTTTTCATTAGAGGAATAAGTTAAAGGCATATTTAAGGGGCAATGGGTTATATGATAAAGGGTATTAACAAAGTTCTAATCCAGATAAAAGAAGTCTTTCCAAAAACCTCATGTTGTGACTAGTTATAAGTTTACAGTATACCTATGTTTATGTAATGCTTTTCCTCTAATAAATCCTCTTCCCCACTTTCTGCCAAAAAAATTTCCAAAAGCATTGATTTTAGCTAAAAACTATTGCATTTTACCATTTTCTAATTAGCTTGGTATCACATAATCAGTATTGAGGATAGATGCTTGCTTAAACCATTACCCCATAAATACGCCTTTTTACGCCTCTAATTTATCTCTCCACTGAAGAAAATAACTCCAATTTATACCGTTGTGAATATTCAACATCAGAAATAATTTCTATATTCTAGCAGCTGGTAGCTTAAAGCAGACTGACAGTAAAGCAGAATGTGCCTTAAGGCACATTCTGCTTTACTTCCAACCTGCTTTAAGTAATCATATGTCTTCAAAACTTGAATAGGCCATGGAGTAATGGGTTAAAGCAGGCCGAAAGAATGTTTGCAGAATGCTCCTTAAGGAACAATCTGCTATATTTTCAGTGCGTTAAGCTACCATCTGCTAGGATATATGAACATTTCTATAGTGCATATCCATGACTGTATAAAGTAGCACTATTTTATTCGGTGGAGGAATAACTTGAAGGCACAAAAAGGCATATACATTAGGTAATAGGTTAAACGTTGAAACTCTGAATTGTTTGGATTAAGATCACCCCTGGGGCCATTTATCCCTTTACCCCATAGCCTGTTTTTAATTCTGAAGATATGTGACCACTTAAAGCAGGTTAAAAGTAAAGCAGAATGTGCACTGAGGCGCATTTTGCTTTACTTTCAGCCTGCTTTAAGCTAACATCTTCTAAAATATAAATCATATTTTTCATCGTTCATGTTTATGACTGTCTACATTGGAACTATTTTTTTTCAGTGGAGGAATAGATGAATGACGTAAAAAGGTGTTTTTATGGGGCAATGGATTAAATGAGTGTATAGAGTAAGTCTTAATTACTAATCACAACATTGGTGTTTAAAGACCTACATGTCATGGTGAAAACATTGGGGGAGACGAGAGTTGTTATAACAGAGCTCCAGATAAGGGGAGTACTTCAAAAACTAAAATCTTTATTTTTGTATTAAACCCTATGGTGTCACTACTCATAAGAATCGTCTCAAAGAGACGATTCTAATGAGTAATAACACCATGGGATTTGGTGCTGAAACAAGTGAGAAAATGTAGGTGTTGTTCATATTAATCTCTCTCTTATCTTGAGCTCTGTTATAAGATTTATAACTTCTACGAAACTTATCAGAGTAATCAATATCATACATCATGGAAAATATTATATTATTAGGGGGCGACCCTGAGAACATAATTTGTGAACAATAAGAAACATAATTCATTATAACGATAATAATTATTATGAGAAAAGAATAAAAAATAAAAATCTATATATTGGTCATATACATCGCATTGAGCAAAATAATCAAAATCTTTCCTGGATAAGTGAGAGAATTGATCCCAACTAAATAACAAATTCATCAAACTGTTTAGAGTAATATGCTGGATTCTAATTTGTAAAACATTCAAATTATTTTACAACATCTAAGGTCACAATCTATATAACTACTATAAAGCAGCACAACTCTGCTACAGTGGAGAAAACGTCAATCTGTCCCTTTTAAATACATGCGAAACGCAAACGCATTGCAATCAAATGTAGAAAGTACCATCTTTTTTACATCTCTGAATGCTCAATTTAATCTGAAGGGCAAAACAGTTTGGAGCCTGATCAGATGCCTGGCATCTGGCTTCAAACCGTTTGCATTCGAAATAATACTTTTAGCATAAACACGTTTATTGGGATTAAAATAATGTCTTCTCCACAAATGAACACTCAAGTCTTTGAAGAGTATATCAAATATTTGTGTCTTAGAGAATATTTATTGACTGTGCTTATACAGTGGAGAATCTGTTATTCTTTCCCGTTTAAACGCAAACGTATGCAAACGCAAAGTACTAAAACGTAGAAATGTACAACTTTTGGACAATTCTGATAAATCATGTTTATCTTGGTGGCAAACAGTTTGGAGCCTGATCAGACGCCGAGTTACCCGGCGTCTGATCTGGCTCCAAACTGTTTGCAGTGAAAATAATAGTTTAAGCGTAAACGCGTTTATTGGGAAAGAATAACGTTTTCTCCACTGTAAGGACAGATGGCAGCTTTGCACAAGACAGTTAAGCAGAAAGCTGCTCAAGGAAACGTCTGCTTGTCACACAGTTGTAGGCTGCAAAATGCCATAACCTCATTACTCAGTGGCCTGTTTCTAGTTTTACCAGACTGGTGACCACAATAAAGCAGGTTGAAAGTAAAGCAGAATGTACTCGCTTTTCTTCCAGCCCGCTTTTGTGTATCTGGAAAATATTTGAAATGCAGTCGACGATTGATTTAAAGAAGTTCCTAGCCAAGGACTATTTATTTTTGGGTAGAAATAACTTGGTGTATAAGAGGAATGTATTGAGTAATTGGTCAAACAACATCAATTGGTCGTCTTTGGGTGATCATAATAGCAGAGGTTTACTGTAGGTCTACTTCTTGCAGAGGATTAAGGCAACAATATTTAGAAAGTTTACAACATTCATGTTTTCTGCACCAATCTATCACTATAATCACAATGGGCTATTTCTTTGGTAAAACTTTCTGTATGGAAACAGGACTCCAGACAAGCAGAGTATTTCAAAAAATAAATTATCTATTTTTGCATTAAACCCTATGGTGTCACTACTCATTAGAATCGTCTCGAAAAGACAATTCTGATTGGTGGTGACACCATGGGCTTTGGTTCTAAAATAAATATGAAATATTTGTGCAGGTTACTCCCTCTTATCTGGAGCCCTATGGAAATCCAGTATCTGCTTTAAAATACATAATCACAATATAAATATCACCAAAGCACAGAACTACCTATCACTAAAAGCACATGGAACCATATCTTGATTGTAACCATGTTCTTAGGCTTCAAAACCAGAGCTCCAGAAAAGGGGAGTATTTCAAAAACTTTATTTCTGCATTAAACCCTATGATGTCACTATTCATTAGTATCTTCTCTTGGAGACAATTCGAATGAGAAGTGACACCATAAGATTTGGTGCAGAAATGAGTCATAAAAGTTTTCATTTCTTAAGTTTACTCCCTCTTATCTGGAGCCACTCAGACTCAAGAAAAAATATCTGAAACTTACATTTGGGTTCCAACTTCTGCCATTCTGGTAGAAGCTGGGAACCAAATCAAACCAAGCTTATTCTTGAATCTCAAGCCTGTGTAATCCAGTCCTGACTCAGGTGTATGGGGAGCCGAACAGCTGATGATCCAGGATACATAGTTGACGTATAAAGCCGCTGTTTGGTTGGATCTTCCTTTTGGCACGAACAATCTTCACGGCTTCAGACAGACAAGTGTTATGCTTCAACATCAGGAAGGCAAGAACAATAGTGGCAGACCTGCTAACTCCCTTAAAGCAATGGATAAACACCTTACCTGAAAATAAAATAGATTTCCAAATTTATAAAACAATAAGTTTGGAAGTAAATGAGACTAAACCGTAATGTAAAACATAAGAATGAAGAAAATAACAGCATTTTGAAAACTATTACACTTTGATTTGATCACAGGGTCGAGCATTTTGGAGCCTGATCCAGGTCTCCAGATAGGAGGGAGTTAACTGAACACTACCTATATTTTCTCACTAGTTTCAGCACCAAATCCTATGGTGTTACTACTCATTAGAATCATCTCAAAGAGACGATTCTAATGAATAATGACACAATAAGATTTAAAACATAAATAAAATTTTAAGTACTCCCCTTATCAGTACTCCCCTTATCTGGAGCTTTGCTGATCACTCATTGGTTTACCCAAGCGTATGATCTGGCTTGAACAGTTTGCATCTAAATATAAGGTTTTAGCATAGACAAGTTCATTGGGGAAAAAATAATATCTTCTCCCTTGTATGCAACCTTTCAGTGAAGAAGAAAGCTAAAATTGAACCCACGTGACTTGCTATTAAAGTCAGGATTAAGCAATAAACTGTTTAACTCTTTACACCATAAATATGCCTTTTTATGCCTTTAATTAATGTCTCCACTGAAAAAAATACATGTTGTTACATTTTATCGTCATGAATATGTATCCTAGCAGATGGTACATGTAGCTTAAAGTAGGCTAAAAGTATAGCAGTATGCTTTATTTTCAACCTGCTTTAAGTAGTCCAATGTCTTCAAAGCTATAAATAGACTATGGGGGAATGGGTAAAATGACCTGATACAAAAATTTGACTTAAATACTATATACCCTGAAATTACTTTTGCCTACATCTTTAACAAATGCTATCAAAATCTTTAACAATCTGCAATATTCTCTTACCGGGTACATGCATGCAACATATTTCTTAGTAATTTGTAATTTTTCAACGAACTGATTTTCAGCATAATTCAGTATAAAGACCATTTCTAATGAGTAATGATGGATGACTGCTTTATCATTATGCATGATGAAAATAATGCAGAAAGCTTCAAAAGGAGCTTTCCGCATTAGTTGCATCAATACGTAACATTATGCTGTCATCTAAGAGATTGACCTTCAACCATTTCATCTAAACGGTTGTTCAATACTATACTGAGCAAAGATAGAAACGTCCCACCCTATTACAGGGACATTTTCTTGAAAGTTATAAGGTTGATGGTAGTAAAACCTATACAGAAAATGAAGTTCATTCATTTTTGAATCCATATCAGTTGACCTCATATTGCTGAGAAAAAAACTTTTCGAGTGATGTAGTGAAGAAGTTGGTAGGGGTCAAAATAAAAAATCTGAATAAATGTTTGTTTTTTTAAAAATGTTTAGTTGATTACTGAATTCTCATAAAAAGTCCCAAATTTTATTCAGTAAGATTAATATCGTGTACTGCCACCGTTTGCACCAATATACGCTTCATTTCTACAGCGTAACGTAACGTTTAATGAGAACGTCAGACATTCACTCTTGCTGTGAGGTCTGTGTCAAATATTGAATGCTGAATCTTAAATGTAATCAATTTGCGTAGTCTACCATCTGAATTGTTAAGTATGAATCAAGATAAAAAGAACTTGGTACCAGCCAGTTTACTTCAATTTCAAATGACGTCGTGACGACAGATAATTTAGCCCACGGTGACGTGTCGTCCAAATTTGACCGGATTATGGGCGTCATGCTCTGATTGGTTTAGCGTTGGATTGCAAGCGATTACAAAGGTTTGTGATGACTCACCGTGTTCACCAGCCGTTCCGGTGGCTGGTAAATGACGTAGACGTTAGTGCGTTAACGTGCCGTAGTGATCAGTTCTGACGGAGGAAAAACGGGATGACCAAGGCAAAAACGATTGTGAACAGTCCCAGTCTGATGGTACCGGGTCGCAAACCTCTGTTTGGTTTCTCTATAGCAGCCGAACCAGCGGGCGACGTCAATGGCCGTCATTGCCTGATTTCTTTCAACTTCAGACGAGCGTGGCATGATGCAATAATTGAATTCATATGGTGTTTTTTCAATTTTTTTATTACCATGTGTCGTGTGTATTTTACGACGGCGACATAATTACTTTATTGAAACGCGTGTACCGTGCACGTGCAAAATGTGCGAATCATCATTCCGTTAGGTTAGCGGTTTTTATCTGTGCTATTTTGTGAAAACTTTACACATGTGTAACTCCAACTGACCAGTATCCCATAAGTACATTAACTTGATGTATAACTTAAATAACGTCAGAGATATGTCCGTTCAAAATGTGGGACGTTTCTATTTTTGTTGAGTATACATGTAATTTGAATAGTAATGTCAAAATCAAGACATAAAACGAGAGTCAGGCAGAGACAAATAGGGCAATTAAACTTACCACCGCCTTTTAAAGCCTTGTCAATAAACTCTGAAGCAGCTTTAAAGAATGGCATCATATTGAAGGTGCTGTCATCTAGAGCCTTGATACCATGATACTTCATCCCTACATCTCTGTAGAACCTGGAAACAAGAGAATAGTTATCTCTTTGCATGCTGGGTAATTTTTTAGTCTCAAACAATTGTCGTCTGCTTTTTTCTAATTTTCTTTTCAATAAGGGTCAGAGTGTCAAACAGCTTGGATCCTGATGAGATGCTGCGTTACGCGTTATCTCATGATCTGGATCCAAACTATTTGCAAAGGTAATCACTGTGGCACATATATCCGCCGCTAGCATACAAACAGTCAATATTATCAGAGTTCACGATAAGGGGAGTACTTCAAAAGCATAACCTTTATTTCTGCTTTTAACCCTATGGTGTCACTATAATCTCTGGGAACTATGGTTTCAGGCAAGAATTTTTTAAGTTTTCAGTGAAAAAATCTATTTTTAGCTCTGGTGACCTAGATATGCAACAGACCTGAACCAATTCAACAAAGACAAAGTAGATAAAAGACCTCTAGAAATTACACCATGCAAAATATCAAAGATCTGGCTATATAAGTTTCAGAAAAGATGCTTGAAAATCACTATATAATTCTATGTAAAACGGTGACCCTCAGGCTGGGGCCGATTTTGAACGCTCTTGATAGAGACTATGTGCCAGATTCTAAGCACTGGCCTTTGTGGTTTTTCGACAAGAAGGTTTTAAAAGATTTCCTTTTTTTTCATTTTGGTTGCCATGGCAACCAGTTCTGCATTATTTGAACATTTCTTTAACACCTATAACGAGTCTTTTATTATGTCTAAATTATAACAGTGTGGGTTTATAATAGATTACCTTGAGTCAGTGTTGATTTCTCGAGATCCATTTCCCTGGGAACAGTTGACAACATGGGTCACACCTAACTTCTTCAAGTAGGGTTTGTCCCTCACTAATGTACTGTAATGTAGGTCATGAGAATATAGAGGAGTAACAATCATGTACATGTACCTGTATCTTACAATGTACAGTAAAACCCCTCTATTGCGACCACTAAATTGTGTTAATTATTAGGTGTTTAAGACAGGTGACTGCTAAATGCAAGGTGACAGTAAAACAGAAAGCTCATTTATGAGCTTTCTGTTCTACTGTCATCTTGTTTTAAGCTGTCACCTGTCTTTTATACAATCAATAAAGCCTTCATTCAAATATTTGTAATAGAGAATTTTTACTATACTTTTAAGAATCATCTCTTATAGACAATTCAAAATTGAGAGTTTGGTGGAGACCATTTGAAAAGTGAAATCCCTTCCTTTGGAGCTACAGATCTCCCTCTCTACAACGACACCTTAGGGGAGATGATTGGGTTTAGAGTTTGCAGGGAGGTGTTATAGGGAGGGGAAATTAAGACTTGACTTACATTTGCAAATAGCTAGAATCCAGATCAGATGCCACATAACATGACATCTGATCTGGATTCAAGCTGTTTGTCACTCGTCATTATATTTCTTCAGTCAGAATGTCCACTAATAAGTAACTTTGAGAAAAACAGCAGACAATAATTTTAAGCAGACGATATAGCAGCAGTGAAGTGTAAGACAGAATGGTCTTGTTTGTAGAACAGCGGGAATGCATTGTTGTAGGGAGGGAGTCATTGTTGGGAGGGCGGTTGTATAATGTTCTAAATGAAAAGTAGCAAGTATAACCTATTATTCCATAAATATGACTTTTAACTTAAATTAACTTTTTTAAGGCTTGTATTTTTTGCTGCACTAAGAAAAGTAGTATTGAACAAAGCCTTGAACTTAATAATGTAATGGAATTTCAAGTACTTTTCCATTAAGTACATACCTGTCGCCCATATAAATTCCTGGATACACCTCATCACAGTTGTTTTCTGGACACTGTGTCTGCATGAGGATGGAAAAAGCCGGAGTAGAATGGCTTTGGTGTAGGCTGCCATCATTCAGATGGTCAGTTGAGGTAAGAATATACTCTCTTACTTTAGAATAAAGCAGCTGTGAATAGGACATCCCTGGACACCTGTTAAATTTAAGACAATTATCATAAGCTGAATAATTCAGATAATGTGAAATTTTTTAAAAAAAAATTACAAAAATATCCATTTTTTTTCACATAACACAAGTTAAAGCATAACTTTATAAATACGCTTTTACACACCTCCACTGAAGATAGTAGTTCCATGATTTTATACATTCAGGAATATGCACCATCAGAAATTGTTTCTATATCCTAGATTATGGCCGCTTAAAGCAAGTAAAGCAGAATGTGCTTTAAGACCTTGTGCATTCTGATTTACTTTTCACTTGCTTCAAGTGGTCAGTCACCTGTCTTCAAACCTAGAAACAGCCAATGGGCCTGTGTGAGATAAAGAAGTAGTTGGTGCTGAATTTCTAAAATATGCATAGAAGCAAGAAATCTATTATCATTCAATGATCCCTGACCAGTCTGTAAATTTAATATGATTCACTTAATCACAACCCAGATTTGAATGCATGTTCTTGGGCTACAAACGGAAGTGAAGCACAAGTTTATGTATGACCCAGTTAGCCAGTACAACATCCAACAATGAAAATGTTGAAATTGATTCTGTGTCAAATTTCAAAATCATTTGTTTTCGAGAGTAGGACATATATGATATATAATACCCTTCGCTCTATTCTGCCAGGGCGGTAAAAAAAACCTCATATTATAGTTTAGTAATAGACACAGTCATGTCTGTGTCTTAGTAGTATGTCTTTTAAATTAATCTGAGCTTATCAAACGGATAACCAAATTTTTTTAGATTAACCATCCAATTCTTAGTTTTGTCGACTTCTTTTTTATAATGGAGTAAGGCAATACTTCTGATAATTGCACTTATCATTAATAACGAGCGAAGCGAGCTTCTACAGCTACGTATACAATAAATTTCAAGTTAAAATTCACATTTTTAGACCTGTATGTTAGACCTGTATGTTAGACCTGTATGTACATTGAATAGATTTTTCTTCGTAGGTTTTTTGTACTTCCGCCGGATCTACTTGCTACATTATTTTTCACAGACTGGTCGACCCTGCTCGCGTTTTATTTATGAACATGTTGAACAAAAAAAGTTTCGTTAAAAATTTTGCTTCCGGTTACCCATACGTTGACCCGGAAGTTATTGTCTATCACTTGCGACCTCTCAGCTATTTTTCACATACTGGTCGACCCTGCTCACGTTTTATTTATGAACATGTTGAACAAAAAAAGTTTCGTTAAAATTTTTGCTTCCGGTTACCCTAGGTTGACCCGGATGTTATTGTCTAACACGCGCGACTATTCTGACTGACCTCTCAGCTCTGGAAGAGTCTATTTGAGATTTTTTAAGTGCACATTTCCGGTTATCTCCAAAGAAAACATAATTAATTGCGAGAATCACACATCAAATTTAAATCAAAAAACCTCGCTCGTTAATACCATCCTACTGAAATTATCAACACAGTCAAAACTGTTTTATTGAGTTTCCCCCCTTTGTTTATCAGTTGTGATGTTTATGACGTCACTTCCTACGATTAGAAAAGTACAATGTCACACACATTCGACCGGTTTCGACTAGGCCTAGATCTTTATTTCTGTGATATCAGATATGTTGTTTCTAAATCTTGTCAATATCAAAGTGCATGTGTATAATACACAGATGATTTCAACACTGTGCTCGATCATGCCAGGTGGGGTAGATTTACGTAGATAGTCTGGCAGTGTTGACAGTTTCAGCCGGTTTCGAAACACCTAGAAACCCAGGGCTATCCACTATTAAAACCCACCGTCCAATAGCCATGAAAAAAGTCATTTTCTGTAATAGTTTTCGTTATCTGAATGCCAGTCAGCTATATGGAAGTAATAATATTAGTGCCAACTATACACTTAATCCTCATTCATCAATTCACCCAAAGTCACCCAAATCCACCCAAGTTCAACAGTGTTTTTAAAACTCTAGAAGCCACAATATGTCTCCAATCTTTCTCAAACTTGGCCAGATTGTATATATGACCATAAGATTTTGTATGAGTTCGATTATGCTTGAAATCAGATCAATAGATCTAGATCACATCAAGAGTTTTCTATCTTTGAATTGCTGAAAATGCCATATTTAACAGTGTCTACACTCTAGCGGCCACACTTTTTCTTCAAACTTGCTCAGATTGTATATGACTATAAGAGTTCAGATGAGTGTGATTATGCTTGAAACCAGACAAATGGGTTGAGAGTTATCTACCTTTGAATTGCTGAAAATGCCATATTTAAGGGTGTTTACATTCTAGAGGCCACAATTTTTACCCAATCTATTTTAAACTTGCTCAGATTGGATATGACCATAAGAGTTCATATGAGTTTGAATATTGTTGAAATCGGACACATAGGTTGAGAGTAACCTACCTTTGAATTGCTGAAAATGCCATATTTAACGGTGTTTACACTCTAGAGGCCAGAATTTTTATATAATCTATCTCAAACTTGCTCAGATTGTATATGACCATAAGAGTTTAGATGAGTTTAATTATGGTTGAAATCGGACCAATAGGTTGAGGATTATCTAAATTTGAATTGCTTAAAATGCCATATTTAACAGTGTTTACACTCTAGAGGCCACAATTTTTATCCAGTCTTTTTCAAACTTAGCCAGATTGTATATGACCATAAGAGTTTAGATATGTGTGATTATGGTTGAAATAAGACCTATAGGTCAAGAGTTGTCTGCCCTTGAATTGCTGAAAATGCCATATCTTACAGCGTTTACACTCTTGCAACTACAGTTTTCAACGGATTTTGATTATACTTGCACACAAAGTATATAGCTATAAGTTCTCAAAGGAGTGCAATTATTGTTGAAATCTAATCATTGTGGCAATAGTTATCTGCCCTTGATATACTCTGAAATGCTAAAAAGGCTTCATTTCAGTATTGTTTAGGCTCTAGTTATCTGCCCTTGATGTACTCTACTATACTAGAATTATGAGGTTGTATTCCAAAAAGTTTTACATGGTATACTACAAATTTGAATGGATTTAGATTAAAACGGATGAAACAGAAAGGTAAAGCTTTCAAGCTTCAGTACAACAGTTGAGCGATATCAGGGCCCTCAGGTTATTAAATCATTTAGTTTATTAACCCATTACCCAATAAATACGCCTTAATGGGTTATAGTCAAAGCGTACCATGGTTAAAGCGTACCAAGTCAAAACGTACCATTTTTGGTCGAAGCATACATAGGGAACATTTTCAATATGTTATTAGTCGATAATTTATTGTTTTTTGCACATTATATAACCTCGCGTAAATATCATAATTAGATCTAGTGTATTAAATATATGTCTTGATGTATAGTTTTTACCCAGACACAACAGTATCTTTGAAACTTTAGTCATTAGGAACAAATTTGCCATTATGATCATCAGTTCTCAAAGTTTCGAAATTATTAATATTAACATTAGTGCCAATAATTATGTTGATCCTGACCATGCGTCGCCGTACACATCTTCTAATAATCTACGGACTGTCACAAGTTCAGCTTCTTCCCGCGCACCATTCCAGTGTGGAACAGGCTCCCAGCGACTGCAGCTGAGGCTCCTTCTTTGGCATTTTTCAAGAAGGAGCTCTCCACTCTCTCCAATCTAAATGTAACAAGGCAACCGCCGGTAGACTCACATGACGGGTAGGAGCTGTGCCAGCGGGGTTTTGTACCCCAGCAGGGCCTCCCAAGCTGGATTGGTCTTACCCAGATGAGTTGAAAGTGGTTTGGTGACACTATCTCTTTTTCTTACTTTGTCTGTGTGTGCATTTATCTTGTCCGTGTCTTTTTCTATCTTTGTCTATATTTCTCTTTATTTTTCTGTCTGTGCGCCGCTGCAGTATTGTCAGTCTGTATGACAGTTCAGCGTATTATGTAGATGTAGATAAGGATCCAAACTGATTGAAAATAAATTGTGCACCCATGCACCACAGTATCTTTGAAGATTCAGTTCTCAAAATTTCGAAATATTAACATTAGTGTCAACAATTGTGTACGGTAGATCCTGATCATTCGCCGCCGTACGCAGCTCCTGATCAGGATCCAAACTGCTTGAAAAATAAATTTCGTGCCCATGCAAAATATAGTCTCTAATTACGAGGCTTCTGATCAGGATCCAAACTGTTCAAAAAGTAAATAGTTCCATTTGATACAGTCCAAAATCTGTACCATAAAATTATATTCTATATCCTAGCAGATTCTGACTTAAGGCAGGTTGGGAGTAAAGCAGAATGCGCCGTAAGGCGCATTCTGCTTTACTTTCAACTTGCTTTAAATAACCCTTCATTCTGTTTTCAAAACTAGAATTAGGCTATGGGGTAATGTGTTAATTTGTTTAAATGCTCCATTATTTAACAGCTTCGCTCGCTTGTAGGCTGTGCCTATTTCATATTAATTGTCGCAGGTTCAATCCCTGACCGGGTCAAACCAAAGACTTGAAAATTGGTAGTATTGTTATTCTTTTTTATTAGTACTTCTCTCCTTCAAGATTGATGATTATATGAAGGGCAGGGTTGGGTTTTTGCCGGCAAAAACTGGTTTTTTCCTTGCCAGTGGCAAAAACTGGAAAAAAACGGCAAAAACTGGAAAAAAACGGCTAAAATGGCAAAAACCTAAAACAATGAATTTATCAGGGGGAAAATGTGAAAAATAAGTCTTTGGATGTTTTCAACTACCCGGTAGCTTTATTTTAATACCAGTCATCAAAATTATGCCTGATATTTATAAAAGTGAAACAGTAATAAAAACTGGGCTACAAATGAGAATGAGAAAAAAAACCATTTCAATTGTTTTCTCCATAATGTTGCAAACAACTGTTTTGTTACTACATGTACTTATTAGAATTTTTTGCTTGAGACAACCTGTAAGAAGTACTGTAGTCACAAACAATACAGGATTCAATGGAGAAATAAGGATTTTAGATTTTGGTTTTTTCTCATCTGAGTTTCTTAAGATGTAGCATTCTGCAACAAAACACAATTAAGTTTTCCTGCTTTTTCTATTCCAAGACAGGTCTCAGTTTTGTCTGAATATGACTTCAATTTACTACAGTTAGAAACACCCTTTCCATAGAAGCAGAACTTGCAGGAAATAAACACTTACAGCAGTGTACATTCTGCTTTACTTTCAGCCTGTTTTACTCATTTCCATTGACTGTGTATTGTGCATTCTTCTGACACTTGACACTAGTGCATTGGCAGGTCCACAATACACAACCACTGCCCAAACACTTCAGTGCATGTGCCTTAAGGTGTTAACCTGTTAAGAAGAGTAACTTGCTAAAAGGATTTATTCAAATTCAGTTTTTGCCACCCAGTTTCTTTAGTTTTTGCCACCCAGCATCTTTAGTTTTTGCCACTCAGAATTTTTAGTTTTTGCCAGTTTTTGCCACCCAGTTCTTTCCTTGTTTGTTGGCTATACACAATACACAACCACTGTCAACCTACTTCAGTGCATGTGCCATTAGGTGTAAACCTGTTAAGAAGAGTAACCTGCTAAAAGGGTTTATTTAAATTCAGTTTTTGCTACCCAGTATCTTTAGTTTTTGCCACCCAGTGTCTAGTTTTTGCCACTATTTTTTTTAGTTTTTGCCAGTTTTTGCCACCCAGTTTTTTCCTTGCTGGTTTTTTCCGGTTTTTTCCATGGTTTTTTCCACCCTTGGCAAAAACTTGCCAACCCTGATGAAGGGGTACGTACTGTACAAGTTTGTGAGACTTGAAGTGCACCAGTCACCAGGGACTGTACCCAGTCGGTCACTTAATTTATCCTGACTCTGACAAACCAGTTGTTATGCTATCCCGAGTTCCTGAGTGCCAAGGAGGGGATTGATTACTACCAATTTTTTATTAAAGAGGAATTGACAGATATGAGCCCCGGTTCCCACCCCCTGGCGCCGATTATGCCTTGGTGGACACCAGTCCCGACACTTTTGCATGGGCGGACATGAGCCACCCGGTCAGTTTGTGTGTGTGGGGGGGGGGGGGGGGGGGGGAGGGAGGGCAGCATCATGTGGACGTTAAAGGATGAAGGATGAGGATAAAGTGGCCGGCCCGGTACAATCCCTGGTGCACCACATAATATTTTGACCCTTCTCATAATCATAAATTTTTCCAATATAAGTAAAGTGTAGTCATGCAGGACACAGACGCTTATTCAAGGTCACAAACAGGATGTCTCCAACGAGTTTACAATTTCCATTAACATTTTACTGAACTTTAATCATTTAAAAAATATATGCGTCATTTTTTTAAGTGTTTCGAAATCCTATGTCCATCGAAATCCGTTCAGTGAAATCAAAAGTCCTTGAGGAATTAAAAATTGAGATTCAGGAACTGGAAAAACTTTCTTACCACCATAATCAGCTGCTGGCCCTCTTTGGGAAGCAAAACAGTTTTCAATATCGACAACACTAAAGCCAGAGTACTGTATTCCTATGTTCTACTTTTTGTTTACAAAATAACAAAAACAACCGGATATGCGAAATTACAAACAGGAAATGGAACATGCGGAAAACCTCCCTCCACAGAGTTACTTCCCTTAGGGAAAAACATAATTTCGTCCCATAACCATTTCACTCCTTTTAACTAGGAGCTGTTATATAATATTATGCAGATTCTCAATGTTTTAACTTTTCACTATTTGCTTTATCTTTATGTCATTTCACCATTTCTTACTTTATTAATTTTTCAATAGATTTCTACTGAATCTGATATCACTTTGATGGAAAAGTGCATTTAAATACTACAGAATGCTTATTTAAAAAAAATGTTATTGGATAATCTTCTTCTTCTTTGGATAATCTTCTTCTTCTTCTTCTTCTTCTTCCTTTAAGGTACAGGACCACACTCTGGTGTATAATCGTACCGTGACTAAAATGTGTGCGCAGAACCAAAAAGTCGTTGCTAAATAAAATGTCCTTTGTACAGTGCAACTAAAAGATAAAAGCTGGTACGGACGATTAACGGAGCTAGCTGGACAGCCTGTAATCTTTCTTTCTTTCTCTTTCCTTTCTCTATATACTGCTACACACCCCTTTCGGGTATCTTGACCTGAAGATGTCGATGGATGGGCTGTCAATGACTGTCTGGGGTAGAGCGTTCCAGAGGCGGATCCCGTCTATGAAGAAGGAGTTTTGGTAAACCAGGGTTCTGGCAAATGGGAGAATAAATTTCTGGTTGTGGCCACGAAGGGTGGTGGATGGTATGAGATAGGTATGTTGGACATGTACAAGTTGGGTTACCCTGTACATCATCACAGCCCTAGCCTGTGCTCGCCTCTCTTGTAATGTGAGCAGGTGCAGATCTTGGAGCATCTGTGTGACACTGCTAGTCCTGTGATGATCTCCAGTGATGTACCTTACTGACCTCCTCTGTACCATTTCCAGCTTATTCCTGTTCTCATTGGTGAACGGGTCCCATATGATGATGCCATATTCCATGATTGGACGTACAAGGGTCCTATAACACAGTTCCATGGTTGATTGAGGGCATTGATAAGTGTTCCGAGAAATAAAGGCTCTGGTGTTGTTTGCTTTCGTGGTGGTGATGTCAATATGTTTGTTCCAGCTTAGAGATTTATGAATGTTTAGGCCTAAATATATATATATATATTTCGCTGAGTCGACAATAGCTGATCGAGCTTTAGCGTTGATTATGCAGATATGTTGAACATAACCGATTTTAAAATAAAGATTATCTTATCTTATAAAAAAAATGATGGCCCAATTTCACAGTATATAAACTCCGGTGTATCCCTTCCGGAAGCTGCGATCAACAAATCGACAAAATGTCACGAAATAGACCACACCCCAGCGAAACGAGTAAGATTTAACTTTATTTTACAGCCCTGTGTTAAAAAACAATTATAAGATATGGTCCAATACACTTGCAAGATAAATTCCTTTCAGTTCACCAACTGTCTTTCGAATCTGAAGCAAACTCTCTCTGAAATAAGCTTCTGATCACTGCCATTGCCTACCGACTCGCCGTAGAAGCGTGATTTAAAACTGTTCCAGCTACACCTGAAGTTAATTTCTGCTGACACATTACTGTTTAACACTCGCAGCTAGAATAAACTGATGTAACCGAAGTGTCTGTTAATGAAAAATAAACAGAAAAACACAACATAATGCAATTTTTACAAACTGGAATGGTGTATGACTAGACCTGCGTATTGATAAAATCTAACTGTATGACCAGTTGTGATAGCTGTGATTTATATACTATTTACCCTATATTACCTTAAACGTCTTTTTGGTAGAAGGTTGACATAGTTATTTCAATTGTATGATAACTATGGTGTGACCCCAGTGAACTTTGCTCATTCTTAAGCCTATATAAAGACTATTCGAGTGTCAATCCTACATGTCCACTGTTCAATATTATCAATCCATTTCCTTTTCTGTCTTCCTCGTCTCCTCTTTCCTTCTACTGTTCCTTGTAAAAATGTCTTTGAAAGGCCACTAGATCGAGTGACATGGCCGTACCATTTCATCTCCCCCGTTTGACTATAAATGGGAAAAAACACAATGTTTACCTATATGGTTAACTACTAATTGTCTGACTTGTTCATTGGAAACGTGCTCCATATACGAAATGCCCAAGATGGTCCGGAAACATCTCATCTCATGTTCTTCTTAAGTTCAGTTGTCAGCATAAAGAAAAATTGACAGAACCAATGCAGGCATAAGTCTGATCTTGCGTTTCGTTGTGATCCTGGTGCCTGTCAAAATATGCTTTAGTCGTGTGAGTGATGCTGCTGTCTGTGCCGACCTTGTTAGAATTTCTGGCTTGGAACCCTCGTCACTGATAATTTAGCACCTAGGTATTTAAATTGTTGTACTCTTCTAAGTGTCTGGTCATGAAATGTACATGTATATGCCTGTAGTGATAGTGTTATTATTGTTTGTCATTTTCTTTGTTTTCTCTGCGCTGATTTACATTGCGATTTTCGTTGCGGCATAATCAAGCCTTTTAAACCAAGGAAGCAAGTTCTTCTTCACCACCCGCTAAGCTATCAATATCATCAGCAGATCTTAGATTTGTGGTGTTACGTCCTCCGATACTTATTGTTCCAGCATGTTCTTCAAGCGCTTCATTCATAAGTTTTTCCAGGAAAATGTTCAATGAAGTAGGGGAAAGCAGTAATCACTGTCGAACTCCAATTGATGCATAGAACAAGTTCCATATTTTACCTTGGAGAAAAAATGTACTGGTTGTCTTTTCATAGAGTTTTTCAATGGATTTGATCAGTACTCATACAAACATTGAATTAGACTTTCTGCTATCTATTTGGGTAGTTTTCATTAAAAAGACACTATGTTGAACATATTAGATGCATATCTCAGAGGCTTATAGGGATTTAAACAGGGTAGGTGTGTAAGCAATAAACATGGCTAAAATTCCACACTTTGCCGCACACCCAGTCTGCTTAAATTTTGCTGTAATTCACTTTTACCTGCAGGATTTTGATCAAATAAAAAGTAATGATACGTCCGAGACCGCTCCTTTCACAACTGGCATATTTGTTTACTTGTAGCCTAATCTATGTATTTTAGGGATAAATTTTCTTTGAAAATGAAGCAAATTTTATGAGAAAATCATCGTTTCGAGGAATCAAAATCTACATTGAAGCATTTTCTGCAAATTAGTCTTACTTTTACATTATATTTATATTAGCACTGGCTACGCCCCCTCGAACTATATCGTTTATTCGCGCGCAACCATGATCTAACCTATACTGATATTATAAACATATACTAAGACAACCACCACCTCCACCCATACCCCACTTCGTATAACGAACGCAGAATTTTTAACATACCATAATTGCTCGTTACGCCTAAATATAGAGTCAGGTAAAGTGAGAAAAGTCAGGTAGAGTTACAATCAGGCATGCTGGTGCTTATTTAGTGTTGAAATGCATATTTCAAATGTAAAAGTCCACATTATAATCTCAAATATCATGTTTTGGTCCGTTTTCAGTAATATTCCCATGCTGGCGATCCCCAGTTTGGTCGACGTAGAGTCAGTTAGAGTCAGGTGGTGTAGTAAGGGGCTATATGTGTGTATACGTGTGTTTTCATTAATTCAACACCTTCAGTGAAGACAGTTAAAGACAAGGAAGGGATTTCAGCAACATACAGATTCAAAACACAAACTTACATATAGATTCACGAGTGGGTGTAGTAAAAGGGACTACAACTCGCTCTATAATCATAAAGGACACTTTGCATCCAACGACAAAGTATTGGAGGAGAAGTGTAGTAAATGTCCTGCTACATTCCAATACAAGAGCTGTCTGCGAGACAATTACAATGGCAACTTCGGTGCTAACAATGAGTTCGTTATTGGTAAAGCTTTAAAGGCACTGTATACCTTATTAGAAAATTGTAATAAAGTGCCATTAAAGCCAAAAACGCTTTGCCAATTATTTGACTCGTTTGTGGGTTCCATTTTGAATTACTCTTCCGAAATTTGGGGTTTTACTAAGTCAAAAGATATTGAGAGGGTTCATCTTAAGTTTTGCAAACGCATTTTGAGGATTCCAAAAAATTCAAGCACCATGGGTGTATATGGGGAACTCTGTCGCTATCCTATTTTTATTACCCGTTTTTATAATATAATTAAATATTGGTGCAAGTTAACCCAAACAGACAATATAATTCTAAATAGATTGTATAACTTGTCTGTGGGAGACTTTGAACAGGGTAAGAAAAATTGGGTTTGGCAGGTTAAACATTTGCTTGATATTTATGGTTTTTCAGATGTTTTTAATAATTTGAATCAAGCCGCTGTTAAATCATTCCCGGCCTTATTCAAACAACGTGTAGTTGATTGTTTTGTCCAGGAATGGTATGAGTCAATACAAAACAGTCCCATTTTAGAAGAGTATAAACACTTTAAACCCAGTTTTTCATATGAACTATATCTAGATGTTGTACCCCACGACCTAAGACTGTATATAACAAAGTTAAGGCTATCGTCTCATTCTCTTAGAATACAGACCGGGCGTTATGGCGTTAATAGAATTCCCAGAAACGAGAGAGTTTGTACTTTTTGCGACCTTTCAGACATAGAAGATATTTATCATTTCATTTGTGTTTGTCCAATATATAACGAGATAAGACACAAATATTTAGATAAAATCTATATTTCAAGGCCATCAATGTTTAAATTATGCCAATTATTTCTTAGTCATGATAAGAAAATATTAAATAATTTAGCTTTGTTTACTAAAGAAGCATTTGCTTTAAGAAGCAGACATGTAAATATTGTACAAGAGTAATTTATACTTTCCTTCTAAAATACCAGACCCTATGCTTATGGGGCGTTTGACCCTGGTTTGGGATCGTTCACGAGCTTTTGGTTAGTCAGATTTGAGCATATGCTCAAATCTGACCGATTAGGGGCTGGCGAGCGATCTCGGACCGGGTTCGAACGCTTTATAAGCATGGACCCAGAAATCTTTGTTTAAGAACTTAATGAACGTTATTAAATCCATAGTATGATTATAAGTTTGTGCTCTCCCAGCAGAGACAAAGAACAAAAAATAATTATGTATATCATGTATGTTGGTATAGGTTTGGATAAACCTATTGATTCACGTAACAGTTTGTATGTTAGTTGTATGACGATGTATCTTGTGTACAAGTCAAATAAAATGATTGTTCTGTTCTGTTCTGTTCTGATCATACTAGTTTCCAGCACGATTTTTCCATAGACATTTTATCATTGTCAATAGAAAATGGGACCTCAGGCTATACAGAAAGTGCTATTCAAACCAATACACCGTGTCTGACACTACTCAGAATAATTTGTTATGTAATATATAACGAGTAAATTGCGTGGGTGTTCGTTGCCTTCGTTTTATTGATTCATTAATATAAATACCTAACACCCGGTCTTGTTTCGTAACGAGGACAAAGCTCTCAGCTAGTCATACAGTTAAATTCACGATAAATCTCAGCTAGTTATACAGTCACATTTGCAGCTAGTCATACATCCAGTGAAATTAGGTCAGATTTATTTATGACAAAGTATTCGTGTAAAATTAATATTTTCATGGTACATTATACATTTTTAGGTAGATATTTAATTCATTTTGCCATTTCAATCATGCGTGGTGCGGAAATGCTGCAATGGACGGAATTTACGATACTTCTTTGAAGCACCTGTTGTTTTCACTTGATACTAAGCGATGATCATGTCGAAAATTCAATGTTTATTTATTACAACATTGTAGGAAGAGGTGTGTTGAATGTTTTAAACTGTATCACAATCGTAGATGGTGTATTTCATATGAGCTAGCGTGTTAAATTATTACAAACTTACTCGTCAAAGTGGTCTGCATCTATCCGTCAGAGAAAATATCGGTAAACATCTCGCTTCGCTGATCGCAGCTTCCGGAAGGGATACACCGGCGTTTACATACTGTGAATTTGATACAGTGCTCCCTCTCTAGTCTCTACATCACCACCCGATGGTAGACAAATATTGCGCGTGTTGTTCGAAAGTACATGTAGTTGTTATAGGGAGGGACAATTAATACTTGGCTTACTTTTGCAAACAACTTGAATCCAGATCAGACGCCGCGTAAAACTGTTTGTCACTTGTCATTATATTTCTTCTGTCAAAAGGTCCAATCACATGTAACTTTGAGAAACTACAGCAGACACAAAATTTAAGCAGACGGTATTGCAGCAGTGAAAGTATTAGAAAAATGATAGTTTGGGGGGCAACAGCGGCAAGCACTGTTGTCGGTAGGGAATTGTTATTGTGAGGACCGTTGTAGGGAGGAATCACCGTAATTACAGGTGCATTAATTCATTAAAGTTGTTTCCCTATTTGCGGGTTTTTTAAATGACACGTGGGAAGACGTATAACTGTGCCTGTGCTGCTAAAACAATTATTTTTCATTACAAACGATTCTGAACCAGACAAGTCATCGGATTACTTGATACCTGATTAAACTGTCTACCACTCGGAGCAAACTAAATCGCCAATACTATAAAAGAAAAAAAAAAGAAAAAATGTAGTTTGACTCATTTTCTACACTCACAGGCTGCCATTCCTCCGGATTTTTCCGAAATCTTTGTATTGTAATTTCTCCGGACCTACGGATTTTCCCCCGATTTTTTCCGTTTTCTGCTCATACTTTCAGAAATTGAAATTTTATGCGTTTTTACTCAGAAACATTGATATGGGTGTCAAACAGTTTAGATTCGGGGCGGGGCGTCTGATCTGTATCCAAACTGTTTGCATAATAATATTAAAATTAGTGTTATAGTCTGGCATCGAAAGGTTAAAATATACGATTTCTAAAATCGCGCTTTAAAATCTTTTGATTTTTAAAGAACAACTTATGATAGCCCTGCCACTGTATCTAATTAAAATCAATCTTTACATACACTAGACATAGAGAACACGTTATATTTTCCCAACAAACGTGTTTATGAATTGATGTCTATTGCAGGCATGGGTTTCGAACCAACTGTGTAACATGGTGTCAAGCCATTCTCCAAACTACGTGTCATTCACTGCCACAACGTGAATCAAATTTATTGACATTCTCGTGTTTTGATTTCAGAAATGTTGAAATGAGTGTCAGTTTGGATCCTGATCAGACGCCGTGTTACGCGGCGTCTGATCAGGATCCTAATTGTTTGACAAAATAACTAATGTACTCGGATTAAGGCAGGGAATGGGTTAGAGACTCGTCGTATTTTATACTGGACCGTGCATTAACTATCAGTCTGCCTCTGTGAGTGACCTATAGAGTGGAGAAGACGGTACCCTTTCCCGAAACTAAACGCAAACGCGATACGATAAAAATGACAGCATTTTAAAACTGTTGACTAGATCTAAATCTAGATCGGCAAACATTTCGGAGTCTACTTGATTACCCGGCGTCTGACCTATTTGCAACGGACATAACTCCTTTAGCACCAACGCGGGAGAACCACGTTTTCGCCACACGGGGCTCATTAGAAGCCCTCTGACCAGGATCTACACTGTTTGCACAGAACGTTACAAGTATAGTAATCACAGGTACACTGTTTGTTAATTACGAGTATACTCGTCGTTAAGTACGATTTTGTTAACGCAGTGGGTTAAGTTAAAGAAATAGGTCAAACAATCGGAATCTTGATTTTGTTTTATCTTATTAAAGTCATAGATTCCTATACCAAGTATGGCAATTAATAGTTTTGTCAATGAAAATACCCTTTAACATACATATATACACTTGTCCTAGTACATGTAGTGAAGAAGACGTTTGGTTCATAATAGATCATATAATATATTTCAAAAGAGGATTAGAATGAAAGCTAGTTACTTTAATCCATTGCCCAATAAATACGCCGTTATTTAGCCTTTAACTTATTCTTCCACTGAAGAGAATAGTTCCACTTTACACGATCATAAGTATGTTTCATAATAAACATTGTCTTCATCGAAGCTTATTACAACTTAAAACAGGTTGAAAGTAAAGCAGAATGCGTCTGAAGGCGCACTCTGCTTTACTTTCAACCTGCTTTTAGTGGTCACACAGCATACTTATCTTCAATACTAGAAACAGGTTATGGAATAATGGCCCGGCTTAAGGCTTATCAACCCTTTTAGTGCAAAACCATAATTATTGTCTTCTGTTTCAATATTGCCGTCTGCAATGTCGTTTTACAATCAGTTTTAACCCTTCCGCCATAGAAGCGACTTTTAGCCTATTTGATTTATTCCTCCGTTGAAGAAAATAGTTCCAGTTTATACCCCCATGAACAATAACCATTACAAATATTTTATATAACTTAGCAGATTTTAGCTTAAAGCAGGCTGAAAGTAAAGCAGAATATGCCTTAAGGCACATTCTGCTTTACTTTCAACCTACTTTAAGTGGCCACCTGTTTTTCAAAATGAGAAATAAGCTATGAGTGAGGTAAAGGGTTAAGGCAGCTCGACTGATGAAACATCGACTGTATGTCACAGTGCCTATACCACTAGGCAACGGAGGTCCCCGACGGTTAACTGATTACATTATTCTCCAAACTGTTTGCATAATGTTAGTGTGCATTGGCACTAAAGGTTTTACATGTACATGTATTATCATTTTATTGTAAGCCATGGATATTAACCCTTTCAACCCTACAGCCCTCTGTAGAGATTACTGATTACATAGGAGCCCTCTGATCAGGGTCTGCACTGTTTCATATTTTCTTTCCTTTTTGTTGTAATATCAAAATTGCAACAGTAGACTGGTTCAAAATGCCTGTACTAGAAGAGTCCAAAATGATCATAAATAACCACAAGAGATATTTAGGGTTGAACGGGTTAACAACGCCTCATCTGAATCCAAACTGTTCGCAACAGCTATTACATATCGCTCATAGCGTGCAGAAGACGAAACAGTCACTTGTTTAACCCATTGCCCCATAAATACGCTTGTTATGACTATAATTTATTCTTCCACTGAAGAAAATAATTCCAATTTGTACAATATTGTGAATAGGCACCATCAGGAACAGATTCTAAATCTTAACAGAGGGTAGCTTAAAACAGACTGAAAATAAAGCAGAATGCAACATAAGGCGCATTCTGCTTTACTTTCAACCTGCTTTAAGTGGTCACCTGTTGTAAAACTAGAAACAGGGTATAGGGTAATGGGTTAAATATGTTTCATATATTCTGCACAAAAGTGTTACTTGTAATGAACAAGGGAAACAACAAATAAACACTATGAAACAAGGACACCCCTTTATAGTTCAAGCTTTAATGATACACAAGAGCAAAGTTTGATTATAGTGGAGAAAACGTTATTCTTTCCCAATAAACGCGTTTACGCTAAAACTATTATTTGCAGTGCAAACAGTTTGGAGCCAGATCAGACGCCAGGTAATCCGGCGTCTGATCAGGTCCAAACTGTTTGCCACCAAGATAAAGATGAATTATCAGAATTTGTCCAAAAGTTATACATTTCTACGTTTTAGTGGTTTGCGTTTGCGTACGTTTACGTTTAAACGGGAAAGAATAACTGATTCTCCACTGTACATGAATTTTGTGTATATCTAATATAGATAGAAAGCTAGACATTAAAGTTTTATCCAACTATATCAACTCGATACTCAACCAAAAACTCTGATTAGTGATTAAAACACATGGTGGCTCTTGAAAACTCTTCACTCCCCTGTACAATATTTGCAAACATTTTTTAACCCTGATCAGACGCCGCTTTACGCGGCGTCTGATCAGGATTCAAAAAGTTTGACACTCATAATGATAATTACACGTAATTTAGTGAATTTACTTACAATTTAAATTTGAGAAGTAAAGGCAGACGACATTTTTTTTTGAAGCAGATGACGTCATGACAGTGTGATGACAATGCAATGGAAAGTTCACTAATGAGATTGTACTGTCAGCTGCTTTCTGTCTTCAAGCCGAAATCACGCATTCTTGTCACTGGTCATACTTACATACTTTTTCATATAAAATTACTAAAGAATTAGATATCTAGATGAAAATAACAATAGCTTAGTTTTTTTAAATATTTTATTTTGAGCATTGTTCAACGTTTGAAGATGGCTTAACCCTTTGCCCCATAAATACACCATTTACGCATCTATTACTCCATTGAAAAAATTGTTTCACTTCATACAGACAGGAATATGTTTCATAAAAATTAAAGAAAGTTGAAAGTAAAGCAGAATGTAGACACATTATCTGAAAGAAAAAATCACAAAAACAAAATTTGATTGAATTTATTTTCTTCAAATTAAGTTACACTGCCAAAAAAGTGTAACGTTATTTTTTTTTTAAATTGCGTGGCGGTGCTCCGAGTTTTAACGCAATGTGATTTTTCGGGGTCTTATTCTTCAAATTGGGTGTCTACAGCGCACTCTGCTTTACTTTCAACCAGCATTACAGTGGAGAATCTGTTATTATTTTCCGTTTACACGCAAACGTACGCAAACGCAAAACACTAAAACGTAGAATTCTGATAATTCATCTTTATCTTGGTGGCAAACAATTTGGAGCCTGATCAGACGCCGGGTTACCCGGCGTCTGATCTGGCTCCAAACTGTTTGCAGTGAAAATAATAGTTTTAGCGTAAACGCGTTTATTGGGAAAGAATAACGTTTTCTCCACTGTAAGTGGTTGCCTATTTCCCCCGGAAACTAGGAGGTACATGTTATGGCTCTTGGGTAATGGGTTAAGATGTTTTAGTTCAGTATATCGTCAATCCAGCTCTGAACCTGGGACACACGGGTATATACGTTGAACCCCTGGTCACATCTGCTCCTCCCTACGTTACCCCAGGACAGAACGCCGAGAAGTTTGAACGACTCGCTGATGGGATCATAACAACCCAGTGGACCGCCTAAGTCGCCCTGGAATGGAAATATGGAAATACAAGTAAACCCTATATATTACGACCACTAAAAAGAAAGTCAGTTGATTTATAAAAGATATGTGACACCTTAAAGCAATGTGGAAGTAAAAGGTGTTTTTTTTTAAATAGAAAGCTCCTAAAGGAGCTTTCTGTTATACTGTCACCCTGCTTTATGCACTAACATGCCTTAAACACTAGCATAAGTTACACAATAGAGAGGTCATAATAGAGATATTAACAGTAGTTTGTATTCTGAATGTGATTATATTGATTTACATTTTCTGGACATTTGCCCCGTTTTCAGGAAAAAAGTATTCATCTGGTGACAAATCTATTGGCGCCATTGTATAGAACACGATTATCCCCATGACATAGCATAGGGTATGTTTCGTTGAAATCCGATGGAAAGTAAAATACTTGCATTTGATTACATGTGTATTTTAAAAAATTTGTTGACAATTTGGCTGTCAGTGAATGCAGTGATACCCAAAACTTACGTCACAGACCACGTGATATGGTCACACTGGATTCAGCAGTCCATGGAGTGATTGTGACCATACCATATACAGTCGAACCTCGATAGTTCGAACTCGCGTTTGTTCGAACATATCCACGTGTCAAAGTTAAAACGTGGCTAATATATAAGCCACGTTTTAACTTTGAAATACGGGTATGTTCGACTTAACCGAGAATGACTTATCGAAATTAGGTTATATGATATCGGTACGATCGATCTTAGCGAGCTCGATATATTCGAGTTTCGACTGTATATACAGTTTTCAAATCCTAATTGAATATATTTGCAGACGACAATTTCAAAGCAGACGATATAATTATGTGCAGGATAAGGGTTAATTAATGAATGAGCACGAGTTCTGACTTAGTATTACTCACAGTACAAGGTCCACTGTAGACATTCCTGGTACACAGTGATTGCCTGAATATCCTGTCACCCTCCCCAAATTTAGAGTCAGCCATTTTTCGGCAACGCTTTTTAGACAGCACCATTGTACCAAGGTGTTGTAAGAAATTGGGCGACTCTTCTGTTTCTGAAATACAGAGAAAAACACACTCTATTTTGATCCCTAAAAAAGGCTAAATTGATTGTGTGGAAAACAAGTTGCTTTCTGTTTTACTGTCGACTGGCTGTAAGCTAAAAGACCTAATAATTAGTATAATTTAATTAATGGTCGTTATAAAAAGGCTGTACTGTAGCTAATTTCAATTTCTATTGAATTCTTCCAGTCCACATAACAATAATACGCGAGTATATCTTAATACCGGTGCTCATTTTAAAATACAGACGAACTTCGATATCTCGAACTCGCTTAACTCGAACTATCCGATAGTTCGACATATGAACTAGATTATTTCATGCTCGGTTCAGTCGAACATACCTATATTTCAAAGTTAAAACGTGGCTTAGCCACGTTTTAACTTTGAAATACGGGTATGTTCGACTTAACCGAGTTCGAGATATCGAGGTTCGACTGTATGTGTTATATGGAAGAAAGGAAGAAAACAAAGAAATAAGGACACAACCAATGTGATACCAAATGCGAATTCACTTTAAGTTATCGAATGTGACCAAACTAATAGAACCTATAATCGGTTGGTCATTTTGGCAACCGATTACCACCACTAATCTATACGTTTTATGGAATTCGAGTCATACACTTGTAGGTGGTTGCTGTATGCAGACTGAACGTAAAGCAGAAAACTCATTAAAGGCTTTACTTTCAGTTTGCTTTAAGCAACCATCTGTCTATAATTCTGTGACCAAGCTATGGGACAACGGATTAACACTTCCACTGCCATTGGCGCCAAAAGACGAATTTGCGAACAGTTTAGATCCTGATCAGACGCCGCGTGACGCGGCGTCTGGTCAGAACCTAAACTGTTTGACACTTGTATCGACATTTCTTCTGTCAAAACAGTCCTAAAGATGACTTTAAAAATATTGCAGACGACACTACCAATGCAAACGATATATTTAGCGGTTATCGCGTTAAAGCAGGCGATAAAACTTGGCAGCGAAAGAAAAAGCTAAACAATGCATGATGCTTATAACGATGTACTCGTAGTTAAGGTTGAGAACCTCTAATAAGATCGGTCAAATTTTGGTTAATATCGGTACTCTACGGAGAGCAATTGACCATTCTCGTCAACTGTCAGCCCGTTCGAACCATGTTTTAGCATGGTTCGGAACGGACTGATAGTTTACAGGAATTTCCGATCTCTGTACGTAGCATACTGATGTTGGTCCGATCCAATAATTCGGGTCTTCAACCCTAAAGCTTATTACTCCAAACTTACCTTGGTCGGTTACCCCAAACCCGGCTAGCCAACAGTCCATGCCCGGAGCCTGGTCAAAGACGGCGTCTGAAAAGTATACATATACACGTATATAAAGGACATCGTTGGAAAAATTGATACGTTGCTCGCCAAGGCTCGAAACATATTATATTGTCCAATTCGTTCAATAAAGTCACTACTGAAAGCCCACTCATTCAATATATATTTTGCACAGTACGCCGTACGATATAAATGTACGGAACTCTATATTTTGCACGTTTATTTGATAAATATAGATATATACGTACATGTTTTATATATGTAACAGGGATAACGTGTATTCAGGGAATAAGTGAAATGATCACAGAAATCTTTGAAAAATCAAGGATTTCACGGAAACCCTAAATCTCCCAGAGAAAAGGCGTAATTTTGAAGCTTTTCGTTGTTGTTTTTTTATATAAATATTACTTTTGGTTACAGTAATGAATCTTACCTTGTTTAGTTCATTAAGTTAAAAGGCAAGTACCACTTTCTTAACCTTATTAACAAGACAAATGTCTTAGTGTTTTAATTGTCCTAGCTTATATACAGTCCTATTGGGAACATACCATCTCATTTCTAGTACAACTTGTGAAGAGAGTTACTTGTGAGCACTTTTACTAGATCGACGCTTCTTTGTTGACAGTGGTAGAGATCAAACTATCATTAATAGCTTAAACGGTCGTCAATAGTATCGATAGTGATATTTTGCAATCGATAGTCAACTATCGTTATTTCAGCTATTGCGATAAGTCGATATTATAGGCTATCGCTTCTTTGTTGAAAGTGGTAGAGGTCAAACTATCGACAATACCTTAAACTATCGCTAATAGTATCGATAGTGATATTTTGCAATCGATAGTCGACTATCGTTATTTCAGCTATTGCGATAAGTCGATATTATCGGCTAACGCTTCTTTGTTGCAAACTATCGATAATACCTTAACTCTTTTCCTGATACAAACACCTTTTAGCGCATTTAGTTTATTCCTCCACTGAAGAAAATAGTTTCAATCTATAAAGCCATGAGTATGTATCATAAGAAATATATTTTACATTCTAGCAAATGGTAGCTTAAAGCAGGCTGAAAGTGAAGTTAAGGCGCATTCTGCTTTACTTTCAACCTGCTTTAAGTGGTCATCTGTACGTAAAACTAGAAAATGGCTATTGGGTAATGGGTTTAACTATCGCCAATAGTATCGTTAGTGACATTTGCAATCGATAGTCGACTATCGTTATTTCAGCTATTGCGATATGTCGATATTATCGGCTAACGCGCCAACCGTACTAAATACCCAGCATGCAAAGAGTAAAAGAGATACCTGACAGAGATGCTGGTTGTACATCTATTGAGAACTTCATTCGGGTTGTACGTAGTATAGCGATGTCGTTCAGAGATGTGGTGGCATTATAGTCAGGGTGCTAAACATAGAAATAACAGTTGTTCTAACCCCCTCACTTCCACGACGTCATCAATTTAAAACACTTGGCGTCTGCTTTTATTCCTCAAACTTAAAGATTCGGTATTTCTGACTTAAAAAACTAATGTTTCCGCCAAGAACGTCGAGATCTGAATACAACGCTCTGTAACACATCGCCAACTTGTGATATGTTTAACATATATGCCTTCAATACATACCAAAAACAACTAGATAGTTGTTTAAAGCATTTTATTTTCAGAAACATTTAATATTCGAAGCAAACAATAATTATTCTATGCCTCAAAGAACAACGCGGAACTTGTACATGCACTCGGATTCTAACCATGACTTCAAGCTTAATGGAGTAAAATACAAACAGTAAAATACAAGGAGTATGATACAGCCTCTTGTATCTTACTGTACAGATACACGCGAAAAGCTTGATATCACAGGAAGGCATATAATAAATATAGGATATTACATGAGTGTTCAAAATTTATTGGATTTATTAAACGAGTCTTTTAGAAAACGATAACAACGAGGCTTTGCCGAGTTTTTATCGTTTTCTAAAACGACGAATTTGATAAATCCAATAAATTATTAACACGAATGTTATATTCTTTTTATAACATAACCTAGAAATGTTATTTATCCCAGCCTTACAGGTCAAGTGAATACTAAGCGCGCTATTTAAGTAGACCTATACAGGAAAAAAGTTGTTCCAAATTAACCCCGTTCACTAGCATAATGTTTATGTTATTATATGTATTAATAAGCACTTTCATGTAGATCTAATATTGATTAATTACATCAAAAATCTATCAATTGAATCTAGCTGATGGAAAGAAGACGTTGGAAATTGAACGCATAGAACGCATTTTAATGACGTCACAAGTAACGACGTCATGGCGTACCCCATTTGCATAGTTATTTAACTAGTTATATATGGCATTTAAACAACGGGTGTTATTCAACGCTCACGCCGTCTGTTATGTTATAAATGTGTTTTACTATACATGTACACGCCTACCTTGAATACTCTGCGCACGGACAGTATTTGCTCATTCGGTGTTGGCCTCCTAATTGAGTACAGCCCAACATAAACGAACACATCTTCTAACTCACTGTAACATAATACAATTCAAAACAATGTATATAATGAAATGCACAATACAATACAAAATAAAACAATGTATTTATAATGCAATACAATACAATGTTTAATACAATATAATACAATGTATAACACAATGCAATGCAATATAATACAATGTATAATGTAATGCAATATTATACAATACAATACAATGTAAAATGCAATAAAATACCATTTATTTCAGCGTTAAACATTACATGAATGCTAGCTCTTTGGTCGTATTATAACGAAAGCCATGCTAAGGCAAAGGGAAGAAAACTACAGCTCGGTACACTTTATTATTTCACGTTAACCCCTTCACCGCCTTACCCCGAGCACAACATATTTTTGCAAACAGTTTGGCTCCTGATCAGACGCCGCGTCACGCGGCGTCTGATCAGGATTCAAACTGTTTGACACTCATTTCAATATTTCTTTAGTCAAAATAACAAAAAATAAAATTTAAGAAATAAAAGCAGACGATAATTGTTTAAACTTGATGACGTCATGGCAGTTAACACATTTGTACCTAGCGTCCTATAAAAGGGACATATATAGGCAAACAGTGTAGATTCTGATCAAACGCCACACGAAGAAATTCACAGGTTTTCAACGACAGTAAAGTATTTTGTATGGTGGCTGGTTTTAATGAAATATTCCACTTTCCACTTATTAGAATAATATGTGAGATATTAACTGGAAACTTTTCATAAAGCTAAGTAGTAAGTGGTGTCAGGAATATGCCACCATAGGTATGTAATGATGTTTACAAGATTAGTCTAACTGACCTGACAGTACAAGAAATGCTAGTCATAATATGGCGGTCATCTAGGATAGTCGCCCCACACTCCAGCTCCACATCCCCTTTTACCGATATCAGTGCATACCAAGGGTATTCGGACCTCGGAGCTCGTGTGCCCTTTATTAAGGAGAGAGTGCCTGGAAATGATTTAAACGTATAAGTTAGACTCTTTCGGTGCCATATTAATCTTGAGGTTTTTACACCCTCGTCGCGTTATTGTTGTCTGCTTCAATATTGTTTTACCAAGATCGTTTCAAAGTAACATTCAATGTAGTATGACTTAAGAAATATTTTTCAAGATCAACTTATGGCAGCTCTGCGGTTGGAAAGCTTGAATATCTGGATCTCTGCATAATCTCACCTTGTAGTAAAGAACACAAAATAACCACTGTTGCTAATACTTTTCCCATTTTCAAGCACCAGTGACCTCCTATGTTTCTTAATCTATGGCCTGACTCCTTTAATGAACACTACCAATAGTTTAAAATCGCTCGCAGACATGTGTTTTATAATACCTAGTGGAAAGGGGTAATCAAAATTTTTCAAATGAATTAAACATTTTGAAGTCTTTCTACTTTGACAACGCACTTGTGCCTACCTTTGCCAACAATTTGGACCCAGCTGAGACTCCGAATGGCTCGGCTTAACCGGATCTAAAATGTTTGACACTCTTGCCCCAAGGTTATTTAGAATTTGCGTTGAGTCTGTGATCGTTCTCAAATCTGACCAGGCAAATGCTTCAGAACGAACTCAGACCTATCTCAAACTCTTTATAACCTTGGACACTGGTCATGTTTCTTTATTTTTGTTTTGTTTTTTTGTTTCCGTTTTTTTTTTAATTGTTTGTTTTCATTTTGTAAACTTTTTTTTTTTGTGGACACAAATTATAAAGTGTTCCTAACGGGTTTTTTTTATCCTCTTTTGCTATTAATATTTTACCGTATAAAGTATTAAACCCTTTCTGTGACGGAAACAGCATACGCCGTAGACTATGGTCGGTGCCTTCTGATCAGAGTCTACATAGTTTGTTTTACTTTCAAAATGTCCAATATGAAGTTTAGAGAAAACCAACATACGACCATTTAACCCATTGCCCCCAAAGCCTGTCTCTAGTATTGACGATAAGTGATCACTTAAAGCAGGCTGATAGTAAAGCAGAATGTGCCTTAAGGCACATTCTGCTTAACTTTCAACCAGCTTTAACCTACCATCTGCTAGAATATACAAACTATTTCATATGATACATATCCATGACTGTATAAATTGGAAGTACTTTCTTCACTGGAGGAATAAATCAAAGGCGTAAAACGGCGTATTTATGGGGAAATGGATTAAGCAGACGATATTGCAGCCGTGAATAGTTGGGCATTATTGTCTTGTTTTGGAAACAGCGGACAAGCGTTGTTGTAAAGAGGGAGTCGTTGTAAGGAGGGTCGTTGTAGGGATTGATTCATTGTAGGGAGTCGTTATAAGGAGAAAGTCGTTGTAGGGAGTAGCCGTTATTGGGAGGGGTACTGTATACAGTTTATGTCAATTTGAGACCTAGCTATGTCACAGAATCTAGTTCGACTTTTTAAACGCCCCATATCGAAGGTTGTGGTTATATCCCTATATTATACAGTCAAACCTGTGTTAAGCGGTCAATCTTTTAAGATGCAAGATGCTGTCTCATTACATTATATTTACAATCGCCCCATTCAATTCCATTGACATAAAGGGTGTTCATTTCGTATAAACACCACTTTTCGAGAGGACGGGACTTGTTGATAAGTTTCGAAGGGGAGGCGGGGCATATGCAGTTTTCATTCGCGAATTAATCTTTGGAACTTGGGACAGCAAACTTAACGTTTGGCGGATTTTTTCAAAATTTGGTCTTAACCGATATATGCCTTCCTATCAGTAAAACCGATGATACCCGAGTAACCCGACTAAATTTCTTCTTTATAAATGAGATAAATTGCAAGAAAAATGACATACCTTCTAAACAGCGGCTATTTGCGTTTCTTTATGACAAAAACCTCGATATATTTATCCTACTTTAAAATGACGTCACTAATAATCATGTCAAAAATCGGCATTTTTCGCGCCAAACTGTCAAGTTGTTGACTTAGAATGTAAACAATGGGACTTATTTTTTCTTGCTTTCGAAAGTACGCAGCTTTTTTCGAACAGTAAGTCGGTCATGGCTGTTCCTTATAGGGTACACATTATTCGTGTTATCAACCTCTAATATGATTTAAACATACATGCATACTTACAAAATATTAATATAATATTAGAAATTACAGTAAATACATTGTAAATATAAGAAATGAACAGATTTTTTTCGGCGTCCAAGCGAAATGATCGACAGAAAATTAGCGCGATTCATGGTATTTGCCGATAATTTTCTGTCTTTCATTTCGCTCGAACGCCGAAAAAAATCAATTCATTTCTTAAATATTTGTATGCTTAATACAGGACAATACTGAAAAAATCGTAGGAGTATTCTGCGTTATTTTTACCCTGCATCAAAGTGTCGTATGTAGATCTTTTAGAGACTGATCTTTTGGACAATACACCAGTGCTCCCTCCCTACAACGGATCCCCGAACAACGATTCCTTCCTTACAACCATGTTTGCCGCTGTTGCCAAGAAAGACACTTACGAGTCCATCTGACACAATTTTAACTGTACAGTCTTACATGTACCTCGATATCTAGAACTCTCTTAAGTCGAATATGTTCGTATTTCAAAGTTAAAACGTTGCTTACTTGTTATGAGCCCATTTTAGTTTTGAAGACATGTGATCACTTAAAGCAGGTTGAAAGTAAAGCAGAATGTGCCATAAGGCACATTCTGCTTTACTTTCAGCCTGCTTTAAGCTAAAATCTGCTAGGCTATATAAAATATTTGTAATGGTTATTGTTCATGAGGGTATAAACTGGAACTAATTTTCTTCAGCGGAGTAATAAATCAAATACGCTAAAAGTCGCTTCCATGGGGGAAAGGGTTAACATATAGTGCGTTCGATGTAAACGAATTTGACATGACGAGGTTTGACTGTCTATGCTGAACATTAAAACAATTGGTATAATGCTGCGACAATTAACACTTTGCATGCTGGGTATTTTTTTCGTCTGCAAAAATTATCGTCTACAATTGTTCTGAAAATAGAATGTTCTAAATTTCCTTTCAAAACGGTGTCAGAGTGGCAAATAGTTTGGATCCTGATGAGACGCCGCGTGACGCGGCGTCTCATCAGAATCCAAACTGTTTGCAAAGTTAATCAACGTGGCATATTTATCCGCCGCTAGCATGCAAAGAGTTAAAAGCAACAAGTATACATGTAGTTCAGCACAAGTTCAGCTATATCTCATATTACAATATTCGTTTTGCGTTCAGCAAATTGATTCGATTGCTTATTGCCAAAGGCTAACATACGTTTTAATGTTTAAAGATTAATGGGTCACTAAATAAATTAACAATTTCACTTAATGTATGTTTGGGTCATTTGGTGTTTAGATATATACAGGGTTTTTCATAATATCGGTTACCATTTTGCCGTCTCACATTTTTCAACAGTCTGAATATATGTAAAACTGAAAATCACTAAGTGATAGGAGACAAAACAAGGCTTCATTTGATAACTAACATCAATGTGTCTTCGTGAAATGCTCGCCGTATTGTACTTTCATAAAAAGATGTGAGTTTATAGTACATGCTCAAGATGACGTCCTGTCCGTAGCAAAACGACGTCTAAACGTTACTTAATGGTAACTGATATTATGAAACACCCTGTATCTTTATTTAAGTCTCATCATGGATGCAGCAAACACACAATTACTTAACAACTTTACATGTAAGTTGTGAATTAAAAGAGAGTATCATAGTGTTATCAAAACACATACTAGGTAATAAAATAATCTCGACATTATTTACACTAAAAACGGACATGGTAACCATTATTAAATACAATTTGCACTAAATATCATATACATGTATATACTTTTAATACAGTTTACACATTGTTATTTAACAGAAATCTGTATCTTTTTAAAATTAGATGGCAGGATTTAGCAATATTAGTGCGTATTAAATTTTCATTAGAAAATATATATATATATAAAAACTTATCTGTATTATTCTTAGGGTTAAAATAAGTATCAACTCAAGAAGCCTTGGTAAAAATATAATAACAAGTATAACTTTTTTATTATTACATGATAGATAGATGGATGGATGGAAGAATGGATGAAAGAAGGGATGTGATGGTAGATGAATGGATGGAGCCATGGGTGGTCTACAATGCAGACGATATTTTGGCGTCAAGAGGGTTAAAAAGCAGACGGTAAAACTTGGCAGGAAAATAGTTAAGCTACAACTTGTCTATAACAAGAGTTCGTAATAACTAGGTGGGTGGGATTCCGTATTCTGAACATTAGATCGCTTTATCTTGGCGGCAATGTTCTTTACCCACGTGGGGGTCTGGGCAGTCCAGCGTACGTTTGGCATATGTCGTTGACTTTAAAATGCATAGTTAACAAATTATTTTCAGAGCCTTCGGCATCTCAGCTTAGTTGTATCTGTAAGCAGTTAAAATAACGAACATGTATTTGCTAACCTGACCCTTTCGGGGCCATAGGCAACTGCTGTCGACGCTACAAGTAATTTGAACCAGGATCCAAAATGCTGGACAATCATTTCGACATGACTTCGGTTATTTTAACTCAAATCTAACCGTGAACCAACGAAATACGACGCCTGAACAAACTCCGAACTGTTTGCCCCTTTGATAAAACAAGAGGGCCTGAAGACCCTGATATCGCTCACCATTTGTAATGAAGCCTGATAGCTTTACCTTTGAATTTCACCCGTTTTATTCTAAATCCATTCAAGTTTGTCGACCTACTGTAGTATAGTAGAGTACATCAAAGGCAGATAACTAGAGCCTAAACAATACTGAAATGAAGCCTTCTTCTAGGATTTCAAAGTATATCAAGGGCAGGTAACTATTGCCACAATGATTAGATTTCAACAATAATTGCACTCCTTCCAGAACATATAGCTACATCCTTTGTGTACAAGTATAATCAAAATCCATTGAAAACTGCAGTTGCAAGAGTGTAAACGCTGTAAAATATGGCATTTTCAGCAATTCAAAGGTAGATATCTCTTGATCTACCGTATGTGTCTGAGTCCAACCATAAACACCTTTTTTCTAACTCTTATGGTCATATACAATCTGGGCAAGTTTGAGAGAGCTTGGAAAAATATTGTGGCCTCCACAGCGTAAACACTGTTAAATATATCATTTTCAGCAATTCAAAGGTAGATAACTTTTGACCTATTGATCGGATTACAACCATAATTGAACTCATCCAAAGTCTTATGGTAATATACAATCTGAGTAAGTTTGAGAAAGATTGGATAAAATGTGTGACCTCTAGAGTGTAAACATGGTTTAATATGGACATTTTCAGCAATTCAAAGGTAGATAACTCTCGACCTATGAGTCTGATTTCAACCATAATCAAACTAATCTGAACTCTTATAGTCATTGACAATCTGAGCAGGTTTGAGATATATTGGATAAAAATTGTGGTCTCTAGAGTGTAAACACTGTTAAATATGGCATTTTCAGCAATTCAAAGGTATATAAACTCTTGATCTTTTTGTCCGATTTCAACCAAAATCGAACTCATCTGAACTCTTATGATCATATACAATCTGGGCAAGTTTTAGAAAGATTGGATAAATACTGTGGCCTCTAGAGTGTAAACATTGTTAAATAAGGCATTTTCAGCAATTCAAAGGTAGATAACTCTTGATCTATTTGTCCGATTTCAACCAAAATCGAACTCTCTTGAACTCTTATGGTCATATACAATCTGGGCAAGTTTAAGAAAGATTGGATAAATACTGTGGCCTCTAGAGTGTAAACACTGTTAAATATGGCATTTTCAGCAGTTCAAAGGTAGATGACCTATTTGTCCGATTTTAGAGTGTAAACACTAAAATTGTTGACGACGGACGACGCACAACGGACGCCGGACATTCAAAGATTGCAAAAGCTCACCCTGAGCTAGCTCAGGTGAGCTAAAAACTTGAATTTGAACCCCCCCCCCCAAAAAAAAACCAACAAAAAATAAAAGAAACAAACTCTTGTTGTTTGCTACATTTTATGCATTGCATTTCATTTAACTATTTCCCTGCCAAGTCTTATTGCCTGCTTTAAAACTTTCTTACAGCGATAATACCATCTGCATTCTTAGTGTCGTCTGCAATATTTTAAAGTCAGCTTAAGGGCTGTTTTGACTGAAGAAATGAAACCAGTTTGGGTCCTGATCAGCCGCCGCGTTACACCTTTTGGCGCCGTTGGCAGTTGACAAGAATATTTTCAAAGTGTTTTTCAATTGGTTGCCATGGCAACCACAATTTTAATAGGATGACCTATATTAGAAGAAATCTTAGAGAGTACCCACAAGGAACAATCCTTTGAATTTTTGATGAAATTGGCCCAGTGGTTTCCAATAAGTTCGGGGCCTCCGTGGCCTAGTGGTATAGTCACTTTGACTTACATCACTAAGCTCCTCACCGCTGTGAGTTCGAATCCCAGTAGGGTCGTTCGGATTTTCATGTGGGGAAGCCTTCCAGCTGGCTTGCGGAAGGTCGGTGGTTCTACCCAGTTGCCGATTTGTGCCTGTTACAGTGCATAAAGGACTTCTGGGGTCTTCCTCCACCTGTGATTAGCTGGACGTCGCGATATGACTGAAATACTGTTGAAAGCGACGTAAAATCAAAACAAATCAAATCCAATAAGCGGATGACGGACAAAGGGCGATAACAATAGCTCACTTTTGCACTTCCTGTCAGGTGAGATAAAAAGTGAGATAAAAAGGTACATTTATGGTGTTATGGGCTGTTAACCCTTTACCCTATAGCCTGATTTTAGTTTTGAAAATAGGTGACCACGTACAGCAGGTTGAAAGTAAAGCAGACTGCGCATTAAGGCACATTCTGCTTTACTTTCAGACTGCTTTAAACTATCATCTGCTAAAATGTAGAAATTATTTATGTTCATATTCATGACTGTATAAACTGGAACTATTTCCTTCAGTAGAGGAATAAATTTAAGGCAAAAAGGCGTATTAGACTAGACCGATTTTCAAAAAATCTCAAAGGTGAAGGCAAATTGGGGTAATGCTTGGCATCCTAGTGATTTAACCTAATTCAAGGGTGCTGAATCCAAATATAGTGGATGCCAAGCTGGATTCTGACTTTTAAGGGGCCAAAAAGGGGAAACAAAATGGCCGCCATAAATTGATTATTTTTTTTATCCTAATTGAGTTTGTATTAGTTTAGGAAGGTACAGTGCATACAGCTAAAAAGATGGCAAGTTGCATTACCTAATTGAAGGGTGCTGAATCCAACACAGGTGGATACCAAGCTGGATTTTGGCTTTTAAGGGGCCAAAAAGGGTAAACAAAATGGCCGTAATAATATTTTTCCCATCCAAGCTGAGGTTTTATTAGTTTAGGAAGGTTCATTGCATGTAGCTTTAAAAGAAAGATTGCTAGTTTTATAACCTAATTAAAGGGTGCTGAATCCAACACAAGTGGATACCAAGCTGGATTTGACTTTAAAGGGGACAAAAAGGGGAAACAAAATGGTCGCCATATATATATTTTTTCATCCAAGCTAAGTTTGTATTAGTTTAGGAAGGTACATTACATGGCATGTTTAATAACCTAATTGAAGAGTGCTAATATAAAAAGAGTCGAGATACTTAACTGGTTTTTGAATTTTAAGGGGCCAAAAAGGGGAAACAAAATGGCCACCATAGTATGTTTTTCCAACCAAGCTGAGTTTGTATTAGTTTAGGAAGGTGCATTGCATGTAGCTTAAAAAGATGGCAAGTATTATAACCTAATTGAAGGGTGCTGAATCCAACACAAGTGGATACCAAGCTGGATTTTGAATTTTATGGGCCAGAAATTGAAAACAAAATGGCCACTGTTTTTTCACATTGTTTTACAACATTTTATCAAAATTTTAATAGTGCATCCAAGCTGAGTAAATGTATACTTTTATTCAAATTAATTTAGGAAGATAATTTACAGGTTGCTTTAAAAGATGGCTAGTGTTTTAACCTAATTGAAGAGTGCTGGTTCAAAATTTGGGATACCAAGCTGGATTTTGACTAAAATGGTAAAAAAAAATGGGCGCCAGAACATTGGTGTTTTTTTTTTTTATCATTATACAACATCGTTTCAAATAGTGAATCCCGGCTGAGTATGTATTTAGTTTAGGACGATACATTTAAGGTACTTGTAGCTGAAAAAGATGGCAGCTATTTTAAACTCAAAATGGACAACGCTTTGCCTTGTTTTAGCAACAAAAGTTCAAACATTATTATCTATGATTCAAAATTATGCGTGACCAGTCTCACATTAATTGTGTGGATTGTAGTCAATATATTAGACACACATTATGATATAGTGTCAATAAATTTGCAAGAGTCTGTGCACCTCAGCGCATACTAGTGTACCCCTTGGCACAATGACAGCTTATCATCTCTAGACAATAATTCAGATAAATAAGCAACCCTACTATCGCTCAACATACCAAAGGAAAATTGTTCTTTTTTTGCAAGCGAACCGAATATACGGCCTATTTGATTTTTAAAACGGCTGCCATTGTGATAAATTCTATTCAGTATAATACTACATTGTACAAATTTCATGTTCAAGTTCCCTATGATTCGTTGTTGGACTACTTTCAGTTCTAACACATCTTGGGTTGATTTCAAAAGGAAAAAGCTAATATTTGTCGGAATGAGTATATTTTATGGCGGCCATTTTGCTTCCCCTTTTTGAACCCTTAAAAGTCAAAATCCAGTTTGGTATCTACTTTATTTGGATTAGCACTCTTCAATTAGGTTATAAAACTAGCCATCTTTTAAGTTACATGTAATGTACCTTTACCTAACTAATACAAACTTAGATTGGTTGGAATTTTTTATGGCAGCCATTTTGTTTTGCCCTTATTGGCCCCTAAAAGTGCCAAATCCAGCTTGGTATCCACTTGTATTGGATTCAGCACCCTTCAATTAGGTTACAAAACCATCTTTTTAAGCTACTTGCAATGTACCTTCCTAAACTAATACAAACTCAGCTTGGTTGAAAAGAAAATATGGCGACCATTTTGTTTCCCCTTTTTGGCCCCTTGAAATTCAAAATCCAGCTTGGTGTCAACCTATGTTGAATTCAGCACCCTTCAATTAGGTAATGCAACTTGTCAACTATTTTAGCTACATGCAATGTACCTTCGTAAACTAATACAAACTCAGCTCGGATGGAAAAGAAGCAATTTATGGCGGCCATTTTGTTTCCCCTTTTTGGCCCCTTAAAAGTCAGAATCCAGCTTGGCATCCACTATATTTGGATTCAGCACCCTTAAATTAGGTTAAAACACTAGGATGCCAAGCATTACCCCAATTTGCCTTCACAACTTTTTAGGAGCACATTTTCCCAAATTCGGTCTAGTCTATATTTATGGGTAAATGGGTTAAGATACCACTGAATAAAGAATCATGGTGATCTTCATTAAAGACAGGCAGCTGCTTAATGAATAAACAAGAGGCCCATGCGGGCCTAAATATCGCTCACCTGGAAAAACCAACACAAGGGTCACATGACCCCTGGGGTGAGAACATTTTTTTACCCCAGAGACATAATTTTAACAAGGGCCACTATGGCCCTAAATAGCTCACCTGGTAACCATGTAACCATGTACACCGTGTGACCTAGTTTTTGACCTGGCATGACCCTCATTTTAACTTGACCTTGATTTCAATGAGACAAACATTTTGTTCAAGTTTCATGAAGATTCAATGAATTTTGTAGTCTCTAGAGTGTTAACGAGGTTTTTCGATGATTTGACCAAGTGACCTAGTTTTTGACAAGACATAAGCCACATTTGAACTTGACCTAGATTTTATTGAGGCTAACATTTTGATGAAGTTTCATGAAGATCCAATGCAATTTGTAGTCTCTAGTGTGTTAACGAGGTTTTTCGATAATTTGACCTAGTGACCTAGTTTTTGACCTGACATGACCCACATTCAAACTTGGCCTAGATTTCATTGAGGCAATCATATTGATGAAGTTTCATGAAGATCCAATGAAATTTGTAGCCTCTAGAGTGTTAACAAGGTTTTTCGATAATTTGACCTAGTGACCTAGTTTTTGACCGGACATGACCCACATTCGAACTTGACCTAGATTTCATTAAGGCAAACATTTTGATGAAGTTTCATGAAGATCCAATGAAATTTGTAGTCTCTAGAGTGTTAACAAGGTTTTAGAAGATTTGACCTAGTGACCTAGTTTTTGACCGGACATGACCCACATTCAAACTTGGCCTAGATTTCATTGAGGCAATCATATTGATGAAGTTTCATAAAGATCCAATGAAATTTGTAGTCTCTAGAGTGTTAACAAGGTTTTAGAAGATTTGACCTAGTGACCTAGTTTTTGACCGGACATGACCCACATTCAAACTTGGCCTAGATTTTATTGAGGCAATCATATTGATGAAGTTTCATAAAGATCCAATGAAATGTGTAGCCTCTAGAGTGTTAACAAGGTTTTTCGATAATTTGACCTAGTGACCTAGTTTTTGACCGGACATGACCCACATTCGAACTGGCCTAGATTTCATTGAGGCAATCATATTGATGAAGTTTCATGAAGATCCAATGAAATTTGTAGTCTCTAGAGTGTTAACAAGGTTTTCGAAGATTTGACCTAGTGACCTAGTTTTTGACCGGACATGACCCACATTCGAACTTGGCCTAGATTTCATTGAGGCAAACATATTGATGAAGTTTCATGAAGATCCAATGAAATTTGTAGCCTCTAGAGTGTTAACAAGGTTTTTCGATAATTTGACCTAGTGACCTAGTTTTTGACCGGACATGACCCACATTCGAACTTGACCTAGATTTCATTGAGGCAAACATTGTGACCAAGTTTCATCAAGAGCCAATGAGATTTGAACCTGCTAGAGTGTCAACGAACAATTGTGGACAGACGGACGGACGTTCTCACAGTTGGACATTTGTTGGGTATATTTTTTGTTTAAAAGTACCCAACAGTACACTAAAATACCCAACAATAACAATAGGGCAATCACGGAATGAATGGAATCTATTGTTCTCCCTACCCAACAAAGGACCTTTCGTGCGCTCGGACGGACAGACGACGGACGACGGACATCCAGCGATCCTAAAAGCTCACCTTGGCACTACGTGCCAGGTGAGCTAAAAATCTTGCTGATGAACTTGAAAATTAAGTGTTCTGTCAAATATTTTGTACATGGATGGTTTCAGACAGGAAGACTTTTCATTGAAAAAAAATATCCTTTTTTAGCTAATGTGACCCAGATATGCAACAGACCTGAACCATTTCAGCAATATTGGTAAAAAAAAAATATCAAAAAGTGTCACTATGCTAAATATCAAAGGTCTGGCCATAATAGTTTCAGAAGAAGATTTCACTATATAACTCTATGTACAAGAGCCACATGCGGCCCTAAATCGCTCACCCGAGTAACTATTGTGTTATACTCGATGCATAATGAAGTTTGTCATTGCATGTATGTGGACTGTTGCATGAAACTGTAACAACTCAGAATTAGGTTTTCCTGTGACCTAGATATGCAACGGACCGTAACTATATTTACAATAATGGTTCGAGGCTTCTAGAAGTGTCACCATGTCAAATATTAAAGCTCTGGCCATATTAGTTTCAGAGAAAAACTTCAATATATAACTCTATGTAAAATTACGACCCCGGGGGCGGGGTCATTTTTTACCCCAGGGACATAATTTGAACAATCTTGATAGAGGACCTAAAAATGATGCTTTATGCCAAATATCTTAGCTCAGGGTACTGTGGTTTCAGACAAGAAGATTTTTTAAGTTTTCATTGAAAAAATCTATTTTTAGCTTCTGTGACCTAGATATGCAATGGACCGGAAATGTTTGAACAACTTTGAAAGAGGACCATACAAGGATCATTCCTGCCAAGTTTGGTGAAAATCCATCCAGTAGTCTAGGAGGATAAGTCGTTTGAAAAAATTGTTGACGACGAACGAACGACAAACGACACATGACGACGGACACAGCACAATCAAAATAGCTCACTATGTGCCAGGTGAGCTAAAAAGTAATGCAGAAAGCTTCCTCAGGCAAATTATCGTTGAAGCCTTTATCAATTACAAGGCAAGAAAGATAACAGAACATTATATGATAAAGATGTTATATTTATTTTGTGTTATTTTGATTCTGTCAAAATATTTTTTGACAAATAAACTTTGATACAGTGGAACCTCAATAAAAATTTAGCTCTCTTTAGTTGAATAAACTCTATTTCAATGTTAAATGTGATGATGGCTTAGCCATGTTTTAATTTTGAAACAAGTAAATGTTCAACCTTAGCCAGTTTGACTAAAGGAATTACAACATTGGAAATTCCTGCATGTTTGATTTAACCCATTACCCCTTAAATACACCTTTAATTTATTCCTCCACTAAAGAAAATATTTCCAATTTGTGTAGTCATGAATATGAACCATAATATTTTCTATATCTATTCTAGTAGATGGTAGCTTACAGCAGGCTGAAAGTAAAGCAGAATGTGCCTTAAGGCACAATCTGCTTTACTTTCAACCTTCTTTTAGTGGTCAAATTTATTCAAAACTAGAACAAGGCTGTTGAGTAATGGGTTAAACCACTTCTATTTATTGAGGTTTGACTCTATAGTCTGAATGCATAAAATAAATAAAACAATTTGTGCTCTTTTATTTATTCTACAATGTACATGAACTTGAGACCACGGGTAAACAAAGCATTAGAAAGCCATAACATCACAGAGATCAAACATACGGAGTTACTAACAGATCAAAAAGAAATGAGATTCGGTTACCCTATATAGTGAAATCCTTTAGGTAAGATATATGTAAAACATCAATGGAACAGATCACATAAACACAGTAATTTAATACAGCAATACCTCTCTGTTATGACCATTAATTATGAGGTGTATAACCCATTACCCCATAATTACACTTTTTATGCCTTTGATTTATTCCTCCATAGAAGAATATAGTTCCACTTTATACAGTCATGAAAATGTATTGTGAGATGATTTTTCTATATTCTAGCAGATTATAGCTTAAAGCAGGCTGAAAGTAAAACAGAATGTGCCTCAAGGCACATTCTGCTTTACTTTCAACCTGCTTGAAGTGATCACTTATTTCCAATACTATCAACTGGCTATGGGGTGATGGGTTAAGACAGGTGATTGCTTAAAGCAAGGATACAGTAAAACAGAAAGCTTCTTTTAGGGACTTTCTGTTTTATTGCCAAATTGCTTTAAGTTGTCACCTGGCTTTAATACAATCAATTAGCCTTTTTTAGTGGTTGTAATAGAGAATTGAATGAATGAATGGTGTTTTACAGCCCATCGCCACAAAATGGTCATTTAGAGCCGATTGTAACAAAGCAGTTTTACTGTCCTATACACACACATGCAGTCATTCAGTAAAATATAATCTACCTGACCAATCCTTATCTAGTGAGAGAGATGGTTTTATAGTGCCACCAACAGTATTTCAGTAATATGAAGACATAGTGTACTTGAGACAGTTGTCACACAATGGCACAGTGGAGAATATGCAACTCTTTCCCCATAAACCTGTCTACGCTTAAACAGTTATTTCGATTGCAAACAGTCTGGAGCCTGATCAGACGCTGGGTAACCCAGCGTCTGATCAGGCTCCAAACTGTGTGCCACTCAGATTAAAATGAATTGTTAAAAATTTCTAAAAGATGACATAACCTACATTTTAGTGATTTGTATTTGCGTTTCGCTTACTTTTAAACAGGAAAGCATAACATCTTCTCCCCTGTAGCACCCTGGAGTCTACTTGAGACAGTTGTAACACTATGGTAGCACCCCATAGATGCATCATACCACACCAAGCCATGGTAAAGACTGATCATACCAGGCCGACTTGTCATGAAAGTAGAAAAGTTGCTAGATCCACATCTAATTTATATCGAAATAATGATATGGAATATTGGTTACCCTTTTGATAAATCTGGGTCCATGCTTATAAAGCATCTGAGTTGAGTCAGAAATCGTTCTCAAGCATTTGATTGGTCAGATGTGAGCCTAGGCTCAAATCTGATCAATCAAACGCTTGAGAATGAACTAAAACTCAACTCAAACGCTTTATAAGTGCTGGGTCAGAAATACTAATATTCCAGGTCATTTGAACTGCCAGGTCATTAGCTGCCTCTTATGATCATGCAAGGGAAACACACTACAGTGGTCCATATTCTCTGCCATTGTGGCATGCCCCAAAACTATATGAGGCCAAAGATTTTTTAGACAGTAAATAACAAATGTATTTAAGTAACTGTATGATATGATTTCTCAAAAATATACATATGTTTTTTTGCATACTAACAAATATATTAAAGGTAAGCGAGATTCATTTGGTGAAATTCTCCAAGACAAGAGGGCCTGAAGGCCCTGATATCGCTCACCTCTTGTACTGAAGCCTGATAGCTTTACCTGTTTTAATCTAAATCCATTCAAATTTGTAGTATAGCCTATAAACAGTTTTGGAATACAACCTCATAATTCTAGTATAGTAGAGAACATCAAGGGCAGAAAACTAGAACCTAAACAATACTGAAATGAAGCCTTTTCTAGCATTTCAAAGTACATCAAGGGCAGAAAACTATGATTAGATTTCAACAATAGTTGCACTCCTTTGAGAAGTTATAGCTGTATACTTTGTGTGCAAGTATAATCAAAATCCATTGAAAACTGTAGTTGCAATGGTGTAAACCCTGCTAGATATGGCATTTTCAGCTATTCAAGGGCAGATAACTCTTGACCTATTAGTTTGATTTCAACCATAATTGCACTTATTGCAACTCTTATGGTAATATACAATCTGAGCAAATTCGAAAAAAGACTGGATAAAAGTTGTGATGGCTAGAGTATAAACACCGTTAAATATGGCATTTTCAGCAATTCAAAGGTAGGTAACTCTTGACCTATGCGTCTGATTACAATTATAATCGACCTCATTTGAACTCTTGTGGCCATATACAATCTGAGCAAGTTTGAGAAAGATTGTATAAAAATAGTGGCCTCTAGAGTGTAAACACTCTTAAATAAGGCATTTTCAGCAATTCAAAGGTAGATAACTCTCAACCTATTGGTGTGAGTTCAACCATAATCAATCTCATCTGAACTCCTATAGTCATATTGAATCTGGGCAAGTTTGAGATAGATTGGATAAAAATTGTGGCCTCTAGAGGGTAAACACTGTTAAATTTGGCATTTTTAGCAATTCAAAGGTAGATAACTCTTGACCTCTAGGTCGGATTTCAATCATAATCAAACTCATTCGAACTCTTATGGTAATATACAATCTGAGCAAGTTTTAGAAAGATTGGATAAAAATTGTGGCCTCTAGAGTGTAAACATTGTTAAATATAGCATTTTCAGCAATTCAAAGGTAGATAACGCTTGACCCAATCGGTCAGATTTCAACCATAATCGAACTCATCCGAACTCTTATGGTAATATACAATCTGAGCAAGTTACAGAAAGTTTGGATTAAAATTGTGGCCTCTAGAGAATAAACACTAAAATTGTTGACGACGAACGATGAACGCCGGACATTCAAGGATTGCAAAAGCTCACCCTGAGCTAGCTCAGGCGAGCTAAAAACACTTTTATACTTAAAAGGATACATATTATGCTTTTACAAAAAATATACATTGTTTTTTATATACTAACAAAACATATATTAAAGGTATGACTGTGAGGTTCACATTTGTGATATTCTCCAACAAAACATTTTTATACAAAAAGTGACTATAATAACAAAATAACAAAGATTGCATAAACAGTTAAACCTTAATAACTCACATACTTCAAACTTGCTCATATTTCTTCACTTGTGTCATAGGATTAAGCTTACAAACCCGTATTAAAAACTTAAAACATGGCTCAAATTTTTCAGTTTCAATTTGAAATATGGATATGCTTGACTTTACCCATTGCCTGTTTCTAGTTACTGCTTAACCCAGATTGAAAGTAAAGCAGAAAGCTCATAAAAAATTAACCAATTATTCCACAAATACACTTTTAAAGTTTTTTACGCCTTTAATTTATCCCTCCACTGAAGAAAATTGTTCAAATTTATATAGTTATGAATATGTACCCTTAGAAATATTTTCCATATCTTAGGTAATGGTAGCTTAAAGCAGGTTGAAAGTAAAGCAGAATGTGCCTTTAGGCGCTTTCATCTTTACTTTCAACCTGCTTTAAGTGGTCACTTATCTTCAATACTAGAGACAAGCTTCATGACTTCTTAGTTTTGCACTTATTTCTTTAGTGAATGGACAAGTAGAAACGTAAAAAAAGTGTTTTTATGGCCAAGGGTAAAGCGAGTTCTAGTTGGTGAGGTTTCACTGTATTATTATTATTATCATTGAGCCAGATTTATATTGCGCGCTTTTTTCACACAGGACTGGTGTGCTCAAAAGCGCTTCACATGAAAATATTCATGTATCAAAAAGGGAAAAACAAATAAATACATTGACAATAATAAAGCAAAATCAAAGTACAATGTAGCTTGTTTGATTGTACACTCATTGCTCTCTCTTTCTCATTCAGTCTTGTCTGTTGTACACATCATCATACATTCAAAGATACAATATAAACATAAAATTCTTCAAAAATAATTAAAGCTATAAAATAAATACAGATGTACATGTATGTTTCACATACCGGTACATGTACAAGAAAAACAATAACAAAATCTAAATATAATATTTTTAAGATATCAAATCTATATATTAACAAATGGACCTTCTAAAATTCATTTCCAGAACTAAAATCAATTACAACTAGAGCTTGTTTTTGAGAAAAACACATGTCTCCCCCCGGTACACCGCCCCCGCACCCATAAGAGGAATAAATTCACCCCCTGGCAACCTCCACCCTGGCACCTATATTAGGAATAAATTCATATGTCAAAATACTGACATTGTAAATTGTAAGCAATTTATTTTCAGATTAAAATTGTGTGTACTTCTGTCATAATTGTTGCAGCCCATATGCCTATCTACATGACCATCCTCACATATAGCTGGTGAATATGTAAAAGTTTGAATGAAAACTCTTACAGAGTATAGGAGGAGTTAGCTGCACAAGACTTTTTCGCTATATAATCTATATAAGGAAACCACATGACCATCCTCACATATAGCTGGTACATGTGTAAAAGTTTGAAGTCAATCCCTCAAATAGTGTAGGAGGAGTTAGCTGCACAAGAATTTTTCGCTATATACTCTATACATGTATAAGGAAAAACTACAAAGGGCCATAACTTCTGTCAAAATTGTTGCAGCCAAAACTCCACACCACATGACCAGCCTCACATATAGCTGGTACATGTGTAAAAGTTTGAAGTAAATCACTGATATAGTGTAGGAGGAGTTAGCTGCACAAGAATTTTTCGCTATATACTCTATATAAGGAAAAACTACAAAGGGCCATAACTTCTGTTAAAATTGTTGCAGCCAAAATTCCAAACCACATGACCATCTTCACATATAGCTGGTTCATGTGTAAAAGTTAAGTAAATCCCTCAAATAGTGTAGGAGAAGTTAGCTGCACAAGAAATTTTCGCTATATACTCTTTATAAGGAAAAACTACAAAGGGCCATAACTTCTGTCAAATATGTTGCAGCCAAAAATCCAAACCACATGACCAGCCTCACATATTGCTGGTACATGTGTAAAAGTTTGAAGTAAATCACTGAAATAGTGTAGGAGGAGTTAGCTGCACAAGATTTTTTCCCTATATACTCTATATAAGGAAAAACTACAAAGGGCCATAACTTCTGTTAAAATTGTTGCAGCCAAAATTCCAAACCACATGACAATCCTCACATATAGCTGGTTCATGTGTAAAAGTTTGAAGTAAATTCCTCAAATAGTGTAGGAGGAGTTAGCTGCACAAGAATTTTAACAGACAGACGGACAGACGCACGGACAGACAGAAAGCACAACACCAATATGTCTCCCTCCCCTAAAGGGGGAGACATAATAATACGCTTTTAACTTTTTTGCCACACAATTGGGTGCTGGTGACTCCTCAAAGGCCTTTCCTGGATTTACCTTTTCTTCCATAGCCAAAATTGCAAATTACCTACTAATATATTAATTTGCTTTCAGGCAATCTACTGCTTGATTCTTTAAACACCATGGACTGTTAAAATATACTCATTAAATTTGCAAACAGTGTAGACCCAGATCAGAGGGCTCCAATAGGAGCAGGATCTGGATCTACAGTGTTTGCAGATTCAGACCAGAATTTATTTAACTACCCAGAGTTTCCAGTAAACTGGTTCACGCTTTGGTAACTAAAATGTTCCACAAGGGAACATAATGACCAACAAGAGTTACTTAATATTGAAAGAATTAAAGCAAGATGAAAGAAAAAGCAGAAAGACTCTGTATAATCTTTCATATTGCTTTAACCCATTACCCCATAGCCTGTTTCCAGTTTTGAAGATACATGACCACTTAAAGCAGATTGAAAGTAAAGCAGAATATGCCTTAAGTCTGCTTTAAGCTACCATCTGCTAGAATACAGCAAATATATCTTCAGATGTAAATTTGTGACTGTATACATTAGAACTATATTCTTCCATAGAGGAATAAATGAAGGCGTAAAAAGGTGTATTTATTTGGTAATGGGTTAAACTGCTATCTGTATTCAACAGCAACGGTAAACATTCAAGGCTTCCTATGGCAATTGTGTGGAGAAAAGGGTCTATGTGTGGAGAAAAGGGTCTATCAATCACCTATCTAGACACTTTGCATTTACTGGTAAGTACATACGGTCACAGGGCTCAAGATAAGGTGGAGTAAACTGAACAAATCCAATATTTTCTTCGAGACGATTCAAATAAGTAGTAACACCATAGGGTTTAAAGCAGAAATAAAGATTTTGGGTTATGCAATACTCCCCTTATCTAGAGCACGGAATTATACAAAACGGAATAGCAACTAAGCGAAATTGAATAGGCGAGTACCTGAGCTCTCGCGGCGGTTGAATTTTGCGAGATTATGTGTCACGTGACAACATCTTCACTTTTTTGATATGGGTGAAAAAGGTTAAATATAGCCCTGATGTTGCTGAAAAGGGTTAAATATAGCTCTGATATTGGTAAAAAGGGTTAAATATAGCCCTGATATTGGTATAAAGGGTTAAATATAGCCCTGGTATTGGTGAAAAGGGTTAAATATAGCCCTGATATTGGTGAAAAGGGTTAAATATATGTAAATAATGGGTGAAAAGGGTAAAATATAACGGTGACACATCAGAAGAAAATCATTGACACAGGAAACAGTGCAGCAAATCATCAGTTGCTTTCTTTTTGCAGGGTCAGACCAAATTATAGTCATGGAATAAAAACTCTTTGCATGCTAACGGCGGATATATCTGCCACAGTGATTAAATTTGCCAACAGTTTGGATCCAGATGAGATGCCGCGTAACCCAGCGTCTCATCAGGGTCCAAACTGTTTGACACTCTGACCCTGTTTGGAAAAGATAATTAGAAAAATCTATTTTCAGAACATCAGCAGACGAAAAATTGTTGCAGGCGAAAAAATTACCCAGCATGCAAAGAGTTAACCCATTACCCCATAGCCTGTTTCTAGTTTTGAAGATAGGTGACCACTTAAAGCAGGTTGAAAGTAAAGCAGAATGCGCCTTAAGGCGCATTCTACTTTACTTTCAGCCTGCTTTAAGCTATCATCTGCTAGGATTTTCAAAATATTTCTTATTGTTCGTTTTCATGGCTGTTAAAATTAGATCTATTTTCTTCAGTGGATGAATAAATTCAATGCGCTAAAAGGCGTTTCTATGGGGTAAAGGGTTAAATTAATTGAACCTTTACCCTATAGCCTGTTTGTAGTTTTGCAGATAAGTTTGCATTTTGTTTTCGTTTAATTGTAACTTTTGATCTTGAACCCTTTCCCCAATAGAAGCGGCGGCCCTTTTAGCGCATATGATTTATTCCTCCGCTGAAGAAAGTAGTTCCAATATAATCAGTCATGAATATATAGTATAGGCAATAATTTCTATATTCTAGCAAATGAAAGCTTAAAGCAGGCTGAAAGTAAAGAAGAATGCGCCTAAGGCGCATTCTGCTTTACTTTCAACCTGCTTTAAGTAATCACCTATCTTCAATACTAGAAATAGGCTATCAGGTAAAGGGTTAACTGTCTTACTCCAAGCTGTTTGCAATTGAAAGTATCGTTTTAGCTGAAACATATTCACAGGGAAAGAATAACATCTTCGCCACTCAACAGATTAATCATAATTCCCTTAACCCATTACTCCATAAATAAGGCTTTTTACACCTTCAATCAATTCCTCCACTACAGAAATGTTTTCCATTTTTACAGTCATGAATAAGCATCATAAAAATATTAGAGCAGGATAAAAGTAAAGCAGAATGAGATACTCCTTATTGAGAAATCTGCTTTACCTTCAGAATGTTTAAAGCAACCATATGTCTTCAACATTGAAAACAGGCTATTGGAGATTTTGATTAATAAGTGAACACAATCAGAGACAAAAACATTATGCACCCAATGTTGGTTACTGGAGCAATAAAGAGCACAGTTTCTTTTATGCTAAGCAGTGAATTATAGAGTTTTCTCAGCAGATTATAATGTTATAATCTACAGTGAATTATAACTTTTCGGAATAATTTTTTTTCCGGGATTTTTTTTTTGCTTTGACTTCTTTTTAATTTGAATATGCCATACACGATTACTTTTGTGTCGCAAGTCCAGTTTACTACGCCTTCAAAATGATACTTAGTCTGGAGCGCTTTGATTTTGAGAGGCTCCATATGGGGTAAATACATGGCCAAAGTGATTAATCGACGGCTTTATATTAATATTTCTCTGTTAAAGGCATAAAAGAAATAGAATAATCGTTTGTTTCAGTGTAGGATGGGGTTTTCTTTCATCTCGTGAAAAGCAAGGGTTATATTTTCACGAGTGGCAAAGCCACTCGTGAAAATATAACCTTGCTTTTCACTCGATGAAAGAAATTCCCATCTTACACTGAAACAAACGATTATCCTCTATATGATGCTTAACCCATTCTTCCATAAATACACATTATTGTATACCTTACTATAAATAGTAACAGATTTTGCTTTGATGACAATGCAATACGCCCTTGCTGAGCGGGCCAATGACCGGATGCAGTCCAATAACCGTTTTTTTTTTGACTGCATCCGGTAATTGGCCCGGGGGCAACAGAATTTATGAACGTGAAAACATAAGCAATGTAACGTTCCAAATGGCCAACGTTTGTTGAAGATGACGTCATTTGATTTCTGTAACGACCGGGCTTATGTTAACATTCAAACAAAATACATATTCGTAGATTTTGAACCAGGTATACAATAAACAAGTCATTAAACAGCCAGGGCGGGCCATCGTTGCTTATTGGCACTCGTTAGCCACATTGGCACTCGGGCCAAGGCCCTCGTGCCTTTATGGCTAACTTGTGCCAATAAGCAACGACGGCCCGCCCTCTGTCGTTTAATAACTGTTTATTATTACACCTTTAATTTTTCCATTCACTGAAGAAGATAATTTGAATTTTTAAGGTCATGAGATTAATTCATAAGAAGCAGTTTCTATATTCTAGCAGATGGTAGCTTAAGTTGCATTGTGGTTTACTTTCAGCCATCTTTAAGTATAGTCAACTATTATCAATGCTAGAAACAGGCTATTGGGTAAAGACTTAGTATAAGACTGTCTGTACTAGGAAAGATCATAAATTCTATCTTTAGACCAGGGCTCCAGATAAGAGGGAGTAAACTGAATTCAATCAATCCAACATTTTCTCACTGATTTTAGCACTAAATCATATGGTGTTACTACTCATTAGAATCGTCTCGAAGAGACAATTCTAATGAGAAGTGACACCATAGGGTTTAAAGCAGAAATAAAGATTTTAGTTTTTCAAATACTCCTCTTATCTGGAGCCCTGTTTAGACTAGATTATGTGCATGGGTACTTCTGCACAAACATGTTGTAAATATTGACAGTGACAAACATAACTGCGGCTCCAATGGCTGATCCAAGTTGAGTTACTGCTCCGCACCACAACAGGGCTTTTCTACCTTCAACACGGAAGAGTGTAGCAATGGCAACTTTGGTGAATGACAGCAGGAAATATACAATCACAAAGGCAGTCACCTAAAGTTAAAGAAAAAAGACACATGTGTGCAATGTTTTAATATACAGTTACATAATATTGTCAGTGCTTCACTCATTTCAGCACCAAATCATATGGTGTTACTACTCATTAGAATCGTCTCAAGTAGACAAATCTAATGAGTAGTGACACCATACAGTTTAATGCAGAAATAAAGATTTTCGTTTTTGAAATACTCCCCTTATCTGGAGCACTGATTGTACATGTGCTTCTTAACATTTACCTTTTGCCTGTTAGTTGTGACTGTTCTAGAATTTGAAACAGTTTGGATCCAGTTCAGATGCCATATAACCTGGCGTGACGTGGGGTCTGATCAAGGTCTGAACTGTTTGAAGATTGGACCTAATGTTTAGATTTCTTAGGCTAAAATAACTTTAAAATTCTAATTTTTCAAATTTGAAAACTGAAAACAATTGCAAACAATAGCTATGAAACAGCTATAGATTACAAGCCGTGTAACAGCGCATCTAATCTGGATCAAAACTGTTTGACATTCATATTCAAATTTTCTCCAGCTTAAATACATGTAGCTTCGCACTAATTTCCCAAACGACACACATTTAAAGCAGACGACAATTCGGCATGATAAGGGTTAAACACTGTTCTTCCTGTTATATAACCAATGTTGTAAAACACATTTCCAGTATCTTTCCCCATGGATGCTTAACCTAGGTTGAATTCTGCTTAAATTTCAACCTGTTTCAACCAATTACCATTATTACCGTATAAATAAGCCCTTTTATGCCCCATATGTATTCCTTCACAGAAGAAAATACATTGTAGTTCCAATTTATACAGTCATGGTTATGTACATGTATCTGAAGAAATATTTTCTATATTATAGCAGATGGTGGCTTAAAGCAGGCTGAAAGTGAAGCAGTATGTGCCTGCTATACTTTCAACCTGCTTTAAGTGGTTACCTGTCTTCAAAACTAGAAGCAGGCTATGGGGTCATGGCTAAGAAGCCACCCATCTTAAAATCTAGAAACAGGCTGAAAAATATTACAGTAAATGGTTAAGATAGTTTTTCAACTTACCACTAAAGCTGCCCCAGCTCCTGTGTCAACAAATGGAGGAACTGGACTGAGAACAGCAAGCACCATTATATAACCAGCAAAGCCACTGCCTATCAGTGTCATAGCCCCAATCACTGACGCTGAACTCACTGGCAGGAAGAAGGCAACGAAACATGCCACCGGGTTGGCAATATTTAACAGTGTCACAGCTAAATGATATGACTGAGATCCATATGGTAAGCAAGCATATGTTTGTATTGATGGTAGAACACCATTGGTTAGAGCATTTACCCAAGCTATGAGCAATAGAAAGTATAGGTATCCATAATTTGACATTGGACGTTGATCGTGAACATCTACTGGTGTTAATTGATATGATCTCTTCTTGTATCCTGACTGGACTTCTGAAGCATCAACAAAATGCTGGGTACTTGACATTGTATTTTCCATTGTGAGCTCATAATCATTCAATGACGACGTTGATTTTCCTGTGCGGTTATCTTCTTTCATTGTCTGAACATGTTCATTTTTACAATAAGGTAAATAATTTAACAGGGTAAATGCAAGGCCACATACAATCATCATTGCAAATATGAACAGGAAGAAATCTTTCACAGGGAAACTAGGTGACTGGTATACACCCTGGATAGTGTACTCTGTAGTATTTGTTGTTGTATTTGTAACACTTGTGTTCACACAATCTACTTGTCCTACACCTTGGGCGAGAGCAACAACACTTGGCAGCAGACCACTAAATCCTTCTCCTATATAGTATGATGTTAAATACTGAGGCTTGAAAATGTTCATAAATGGTAAAAATACCACTGAAGATGTGCAGTCAACCAAAGACAGGAAAAACATCGATATGAATAGGGCAGTGCTGTGCTCAGCTCCAGCAAGATATGAAGTCTTTGTCCAGAAAAAAGCAAGAAATATAGAGGCCAATGATCCTACTACCACCATAATGTTTATGACTAGTTTCTCTGACGGCTGTTTTTTCAAGCAAAGATTACAAATCGTAATGGTAATTGGCCCAATATTTGCCAACTGGATAATGACAGCCATGTAAGATGGCAGATTCCAGCCCTCTGGTAATTGGTCAACGAGGATCGGAAGCTCCACCCATATTCCATTTATGGCAATCCAGGATCCCATACCAAACAGAACTGTCAGAATGCATACTAGAAGCTTGACATCAGAACAAAACTTGGTGGCCATGTTTATTTTTGTACTTGAAAAATCTGAAAAACAAGAGAGAGAACTGTTATAACATGTACAGATGAACATTGATAACTCAAAATTGCAAAACCCTTTACTGCATCATGCAATACCTGGTACAACTATTTATGCCTTTTAATCCTCCACTAAAGAAAATGGTTCTACTTTACAGCCATGAATATGCACCATAAGAAATTGTTAATGGTTTCTATATCCTAGTAGATGGAAGCTTAAAGCAGGCTGAAAGAAAAGCAGAATGAGCCTTTAGGCGCATTCTGCTTTACTTTCAACCTGCTGTAAGTAATTGCCCTTGAAAAATAAACAAGAGCCGCATGCGGCCCTAAATCGCTCACCTGGTACCCATGTTACGGTCTGGGTAATTGACCAGTAATGGTGAAGTTTTCACTATATGCCATCATCAGTAAATTCACCCCAGCCTACTGATGGCCATGTTTGAGCTAGGAAGATTATTTGAAGATAACTGGCAAAGGGTCACCCATAAATCATTATTTGTGTAAAAATAATCTCAAATCTGTCCAATAGTTTCAGAGAAAAATATCTTTAAAGATTTTCTATACAGAAATATAAGGAAAACTTGCCCCACCCACTGGCAGCCATGTTTTTTAACCCTTTCCCTTATAGAAGCGACTTTTAGCACATTCATTTTATTCATCCGCTGAAGAAAATAGTTCCAAATTATACCGTAATGAATATGTGTCATATTTAATACTTCCCTTATTCTAGCAGATAATAGCTTAAAGCAGGCTGAAAGTAAAGCAGAATGCGCCTTAGGGCGCATTCTGCTTTACTTTCAACCTGCTTTATGTAGTCATATATCTTCAATACTAGAAACAATGCTATCAGGTAAAGGGTTAAGATAACAAAATGATTTTAAGAAATCTGATAGAGAGTCAATGGATCGATATCATTTGTGTAAAATTATTTTCAATTTGGACCGGTAGTTTCCCAGAAGCAGATTTTTAAAGTATTTACTATATACAGTAACATAAGGAAAATGTGCCCCACCCACTGGCGGCCATGTTTTTTTAGATATCAAAATTATTCTAAGAAATCTGGTAGAGGGTCACCCATGGATCATTTTTGTGAAATTACTTTCAAATCGGAACAGCGGTTTCAGACAAGAAGATTTTTAAAGTTTTCATTATATAGCCATGTAAGGAAAATCTGCCCCACCTACTAGCGGCCATGTTTTTAAAGATAGGAAAATTATTTCAAGAAATCTGATAGAGGGTCACCAATGGCACATCTGGATAAAATTATTTTCAATTTGGACTAATAGTTTTTGACAAGAAGATTTTTAAAGTTTTTTCAATTGGTTGCCATGGCAACCACAATTTCAATTGGATGACCTATATTTGAAGAAATCTGATAGAGTACCCTACAAGGAACAATCCTATGAAGTTTTGAAGAAATTGGCCCAGTGGTTTCCAAGAAGAAGATCGTTAACGAAAAAGTTTGACAACGGACGGACCAGACATGGGGTCAATTACTTAGCAAAGTAAATAATTAAATTACCAATTAGTTGGATAAAATGCAATTAAATTACCGATTAAATTACTCTGTTTTTCCAAAAGTAATGATTAAATCTAATTACTTTACCCCTCAATTAAATTAAATTAACAATTACTTTTCATCGTTACACTACATGATACAAGTTTATTAGTTCTTTGCAAACAATATAGACCCAGGTCAGAGGATTTTGAAGGTGCCCTCTGATAAGAGTCTGCTCTATGTACTATTTAGCACAATCCTATGCATTGGAAAATGTCACTGCCAATCACAACTACATGTATGTAGAATTATTAAACCAGTGTGGAAACAGATCAGACTTATTTTGAAGCTGATCAGCATCTTAGTCGGTTAAAAAGCTTTGCAGCTTATGTTCATTGTTATATGTCTTGCCGACTCAAAATAAAATTTATTTGATTTGATTTGATCGAAGCTGTTTATGCCGGGCTAAGGTTTGTTATGAAATTGTCAAAATTTAAGTGTTTTGTTTTCAAAGCAGATGACACATCATGACAGGGCCACACACAAGGGGGTATAAACTAAATATTTCCAACATTTTCCATTTATGTTTAAACCAAACCCAATGGTGAGACTATGCATTAGAATCATCTCAATGAAACAATTCCAATGCAAATTCCTATGCACAATAGGGTTTTGAGCAGGCATAAAGATTTTAGTCTTCAAAATATTCCTCTAATCTGGATCCCTGACACTATCAGCAGATGACAACATTAACACTTAATGAATCACTTGAATTGCCCAGTGCCCAATGTGTGAAAAATAGCTTTGTGTATTATAATAATGCTAATGTCACCTTTCTTAAACAGGCGATGAATGACCTTTAACCCAATGCACCTTAAGTGAATGTTGACAGCAAAGTTGTTGTCTTTGTCTTTAAGAAAACACTTGTATTTCTGTCTAATACTTTCTCAAATATACTGAACAAAACAATTAAAGGGGCAAATATATAGGATAGGCCCAATATATAAAAATAAGTTGATACAATATTTTTTTAACAGTTTCATGTAAAATTACATGTTAACTTTGTTGTGGAGTTTAACTGTATTTCGAAAAGTAGAAATATATATCGCAGTTCCCCTTAAAACCCAACCACCCTAAAATACCTGTGTGCCAGACTAGGTGGGTGGGGTAACAAACAACTTAACCAAGAGCCCCACCTTTTAGGTTCTTCTCTTAAATTACAGCTATTACCATATGTGTTCACCACGTGCATTAATCACTTCCTTGCATATACAGGGAAATCGGAGAATTAGCTAAAGGATGTATGCAATGGACATGCTGTGTCATTCTTCAATAAGCATGTCTGTTAGCCTCTAAGGTGTCGATCTCGACCGGATATCCGACGTTGCCACATGTCCTAAGCATCCTCAATGTGACTGAAGTTTGTCGACCTTGCTGGCCAGTCAATCTGCCCTATGCCCTCGTCTTCCAAGTACTTGTCCATCATACATGTTCGGTACGGACGAGCATTGTCGTCTGTCGGGATGAAACCTGAACACAAAGCTCAAGCTTCAGCGCGTGCAATAGCATCTAGGGTCTAGTCCCTGTACCTCAAACTGGTCAGAGTCCAGTTTCGAATGACGTAAAGGTCCGTGCAACAGTTTTAGGATATGCCCACCCGTAGGAGCTCTGGCCCCTTTCTGAGTCGGTTATGCTCTGCTACACAACAGTCGAAGAAACGTTCGTTTCTCTGTCTTTACATTCGACTGCAGTCGTAATTTCAATCCAAAATGACATTTGACGCACTAGTCCACAATACGTTGCGAAAACGTAAACGTTCAAATGGCATGGTTTCTGGCAAAATACTGGATGACGTTTTCGGTGGTATGGGGTCAAGGCCAGTCACACGACAGGTCTTCTAGCCCATAGGTTTGCAGCATGAGGGCTATCTCGACGACCTGAACAGAAATCCTGTAACCACACGTCTGTTTATAAACACTATTAAGCGTAACGATGGAATCGAGCCGTTGACGTCATGCAATAAGTGACAACGTCGGTCCTTTACTTCAAATATGACCTGCAAACGGCCTTGACCTGGTCTCCAATTAACCATCTCAGTGTCCAGGTACAACTACCACCACCTGTCGACGAAACCCTTGCTAACGTTAAATTCCGTCGCAACATGACGTTGGACTGACCATCTAAGAGATAGCCAAAACGACAAAGGGCGTCTTTAGGGGCATATTATTCAAATTTTGTATCAATATGCAATCTATTTTTGCTTAAGATACAAATATGCAATCGATATAATGAAAACAGCTTTACAACGAATCGTTGAAGAATAGGCAGAAACATCGTGCAAAAATCCATTGGACGTTAAAAACCGTGTTTTTGATACTTGTCCGCTTCAATTCATTCAACCATAACCATTATTGCACATAGTGACATTTGTTTCTTATTTTTTTTATTCTAAAGCATCTAAACACGCATTCACTCTTCTAACTTGAAAATGTTTGCATTTTTGAAAAAAGATTTATGAGCTTATACCTTTGCCCCTTTAATTATTTTGTTGAGTATATATAAAATGAAGTTTAAACTGTTGGGATCTTTGTGTGACTTGATCTGTATTCAAACTAACTTTTCAAGTGAAATGAATTCGTAGTATATTTCCAAAGTCTATTTGGTCAATGAGCAACTCCAGTAAGGGTTAAGCAATCCGATTTTGCAAATTGAGAATTGAGAATAATTAAGAGCTAGCTAAACATATTGGGTATTGCCTCATGGTGCATGTATTGTTGCAGCTAATAAGGATTTATGTCCATCCATGATGAAGCTACATTATCAACATGCATGTATTTTAACACCTTTTTAGCTCACCTGAGCCAAAGGCTCAAGGTGAGCTATTGGGATGGCCCTGTGTCCGTCGTCGTCCGTCGTGTGTCGTCGTCGTTAACAATTGCTTTAAATGACATCTTCTCCTATACCGCTTGACAGAATTCAACCAAACTTTACAGAAATGTTCCTTGGGTCAAGCTCTTTCAAATTTGTTCAAAGAATTAAAAACAATGCAGAACTCTGGTTGCCATGGCAACCAAAGCGAAAAAATAAGGAAATCTTAAAAAATCTTCTTGTCAAAAACTGCAATGGTCAGAGCTTAGATATTTGGCACATAGCATCATCTACAGGTCCTCTATCAAGTTTGTTCAAATTATGCCCCTGGAGTGAAAATTGGCCTTTTGCATTAAATTCAACGCGACTACTAAATCTTTGTTTTTCGCAACATCTAGACTTATTCGAACACTTTTAATTTATCTGAAAGTGTGCGGATAACCCTTTTTAGCTCACCTGAGCCAAAGGCTCAAGGTGAGCTATTGGGATGGCCCTGTGTCCGTCGTCCGTCGTCGTGCGTCGTCGTTAACAATTGCTTCAAATGACATCTTCTCCTAAACGGCTGAACAGATTTCAACCAAACTTTACAGGAATGTTCCTTGGGTCAAGCTCTTTCAAATTTGTTCAAAGAATTGAAAACAATATAGAACTCTGGTTGCTATGGCAACCAAAGTGAACAAATAAGGAAATCTTAAAAAATCTTCTTCTCTGAAACTACAAAGGCCAGAGCTTAGATATTTGACACATAGCATCAATTCAGGTCCTCTGTCAAGTTTGTTCAAATTATGCCCCTGGGGTCAAAATTGGCCCTGCCCTGGGGGTCACAGTTTTACATAGAGTTCTATAGTGAAATTTTCAAACGTCTTCTTCTCTGAAACTAATATGGCCAGAGCTTTGATATTTGGCATGGTGACATTTCTAGATGTCCTATACCAAAATTGTTCAAATGGTTCTGGTAGGTTGCATAACTAGGTCACTGGAGCTAAAAATATATTTTTTCAATGAAAACTTAAAAAATCTTCTTCTCTGAAACTACAAGGGCCATAGCTTAGATATTTTACACATAGCATTGCCTACAGGTCCTCTATCAAGTTACTTCAAATTATGCCCCTGGGGTCAAAATAGGCCCCGTGCCGGGGGTCACAGTTTTACATAGAGTTATATAGTGAAATTTTCAAACGTCTTCTTCTCTGAAACTAATATGGCCAGAGCTTTGATATTCAACATGGTGACACTTCTGGATATCCTTTACCTATTTTGTTCAACTGGTTTCAGTCTGTTGCATATGTAGGTCACAGGAGCTAAAAATAGATTTTTTTCCAATGGAAACTTACAAAATCTTCTTGTCTAAAACCCTACTACCCTGATCTTAGATATTTGGCACATAGCATCATCTACAGGTTCTTTTACAAGATTGATCAAATTATGCCCCTCGGGTAAAAAATGACCCCTTCCTGGACATAAATAATTATCTCCATTTTGTCAGTTATTCTCAGGTGAGCGATAATGCCCCATGGGGCTCTTGTTAACAAATCATGTTTTCTTGACCTGAGAATTAAAACTGTTTAAGCATTAGCACATTTGTATCATTTATACTTGTAGGTTATTGACAAAATAGAGAGGATCCAAATAAGCTTTTAATCTAACCCTTTTCATCATTATATGTGTTTCAATCTTGTCCGTTTGTAAATATTATGGAATTAAATGTTTTAACTAAGATGAGGTCAATCTTAAAAACTAACATGAACAAGCTTAGAAAATGTATAAAAAGGCTTATCTTGTTTTCAATATGAGTTCAGAATGTTATTGTTCCAAATCATGTACATATTGTGCAGGGTTAATTGAAAAGTAATTGAAATTCAATTAACAATTACCCACTTAGAAGAACTTTCAAAAGTAATGATTAAATTACAATTAAAGTAATTGAAATATTGCTCAATTAACAATTATCTCCAATTACTTCACTTTTTGTTAATTAATTATTAATTAATTAAATTATCAATTTCAATTACCCCATGTCTGGGATGGACGTACCCACAATCTCCATTTAAGTGGCTATATCCTTCTTTATTGTTTCTCTTTTATGTGACTAAAATATGTGTGGTTAGCCACATAAATGAATACTAACTTTGTTATAGAACGATCTGGAGGCTAACCCTAACCCTATGTCCCTTAACGGTTACTGGACGTTTCGCTACCCTGTTGCGTTCGCGCCTGTCAGTTCGCTACCCTGGGTGTTTTTACCCTGGACGTTTCGCTACCCCGTACATTTTCGCTACCCCCAAATTTTTATTACCCAACTAAAATGTATTATTTTGTTAATGACTTATCGTAGTCAGCGTTATATACTAGCATTTAAAATGATTGAATTAAAAAGTTTAATGATCTGAAAGTTCACGTAGCAGTTGAAAATGAAATTAGCAGTTGTCAATTTTGAAAGGCGCATCTAAAATTTTAATTTTATATCACGACATTTTTTTTGTGCGATACAGATCTGCTTTTGCTAAATTCCAATCAGTCAATCAATTTCCGCATTGAGAAGAGTAGATAAAATTCTCTTTTATAGAAATTCCTTTGGTTTGGAACCAAATTAATAAGATTAAATCTCTCATGTTGATGCGTGGGGTCTGCACAAATATTTCATCAAAATTATAATTATATCTGTCTTGGTTAGTTTGGATCCATATTAGTATATAAAAATCTCTTCTATTTATGTCCGTTAGTTGCCATGGGATCCATATTAATAAATAACCCCCTTTTTCCGTAAATAAAAACCTCTTATATTGAGCTAGCGTTGGTTTGGATCCAGATAACTAAATAAAAATCTCTGATGGGGACGCGTGGCGTCTGTGCAAATATTTCGTCAAAATTGTAATTTTTTCTGTCGGTATGTTGGATCCAGATTATTAACATAATCATTAAGGAATAACAAGAGGGCCTGACGGCCCTGATATCGCTCACCATTTGTAATGAAGCCCGATAGCTTTACCTTTGAATTTCACCCGTTTTATTCTAAATCCTTTCAAGTTTGTCAACCTACTGTAGTATAGTAGAGTACATCAAAGGCAAATAACTAGAGCCTAAACAATACTGATCGAAATGAAGCCTTTTTCTAGCATTTCAAAGTATATCAAGGGCAGGTAACTATTGCCACAATGATTACATTTCAACAATAATTGCACTCCTTCCAGAACGTATAGCTACATCCTTTGTGTACAAGTATAATCAAAATCCATTGAAAACTGTGGTTGCAAGAGTGTAAACGCTGTAAAATATGGCATTTTCAGCAATTCAAAGGTAGATATCTTTTGATCTGTTTGTCCGATTCCAACCATAATCACTCTTTTATGAACTCTTATGGTCATATACAATCTGCGCAAGTTTGAGAGAGCTGGGATAAATATTGTGGCCTCTAGAGCGTAAACACTGTTAAATATATCATTTTCAGCAATTCAAAGGTAGATAACTCTTGACCTATTGATCCGATTACAACCATAATTAAACTCATCTGAAGTCTTATGGTAATATAAAATCTGAGTAAGTTTAAGAAAGATTGGATAAAATTTGTGGCCTCTAGAGTGTAAATATCGTTAAATATGGAATTTTCAGCAATTCAAAGGTAGATAACTATCGACCTATAAATCTGATTTCAACCATAATCAAACTCATCTGAACTCTTATCGTCATATACAATCTGGGCAAGTTTTAGAAAGATTGGATAAATTCTGTGGCCTCTAGAGTGTAAACACCGTTAAATATGGCATTTTCAGCAATTCAAAGGTCGATAACTCTTGATCTATTTACCCGATTTCAACCAAAATTAAACTCTTCCGAACTCTTATGGTAATATACAATCTGGACAAGTTTTAGAAAGATTGGATAAATACTGTGGCCTCTAGAGTGTAAACACTGTTAAATATGGCATTTTCAGCAATTCAAAGGTAGATAACTCAATACCTATTTGTCCGATTTCAACCATAATCGAACTCATCCGAGCTCTTATGGCAATATACCATCTGAGCAAGTTTGAGAAAGATTGGATAAATATTGTGGCCTCTAGATTGTAAACACTAAAATTGTTGACGACGGACGATGGACGACGGACATTCAAGGATTGCAAAAGCTCACCCTGAGCTAGCTCAGGTGAGCTAAAAATGTCTGATGTGAACACGTTGAGACTGTGCAAATATTTCATAAAAATTGAAATGATTTCTGTCCGTTATTTTTGATCCAGATTAATAAAAACAAGGGCCACTATGGCCCTAAATCGCTCACCTGGTACACCATGGCAAACTTGACCTATAGTGACCTAGATTATGACTGGCCATGACCCACAATCAACCTGTAGAGTGTAAACAAGATTTTCCTATGATCTGACCTAGTTTTTGAATGGACACAATCCATATTTGATTTTGACCTAGATCTGATGTAGGCAAAAATTCTGACAATACTTCATGCAGATCTAGTGAGATTTGTAGCTTCAAAAAGGTTAACACTGTTTTTCTTTGATTTGACCTAGTGACGTAGTTTTCAACCAGACATCATTCAAAATTAACTGAGCTAGATATAAATGAGGCAATCATGTTGAGCAAAATTCATTAAAATCCAATGAGAGTTGAAGCATCTAGAGTGTTAACAAGTTTCCCCTATGATTTGACCTAGTGACCTGGTTTTTTACTCTAAATGACCCATATTCGAACTTGACCTTGGTATCAATTAAGCAAACATTCTGACCAAAGTGCATAAAGATCAGATGAAATTTATAGCCTCAAGAGTGTTAACAAGGTTTTTCTATGATTTGACCTAGTGACCTACTTTTTGACCGGACATGATCCATATTCAAACTTGACCTAGATATCAATCAGACAAACATGCTGACCAAGTGTCATCATGATCCAATGAGATTTGTAGCCTCGAGAGTGTTAACAAGGTTTTTCTATGATTTGACCTAGTGACCTAGTTTTTGACCGGACATAACCCATATTCGAACTTGACCTTGGTATCAATTAGGCAAACATTCTGCATAAGTTTCATCAAGATTAAATGAGATTTGTAGCCTCTAGAGTGTTAACAAGGTTTTTCTATGATTTGACCTAGTGACCTAGTTTTTGACCGCACATGACCCATATTCGAACTTGACCTTGATATCAATGAGACAAACATTCATACCAAGTTTCATCAAGATCCAATGAGATTTGTAGCCTCTAGGGTGTTAACAAGGTTTTTCTATGATTTGACTTAGTGACCTAATTTTTGACCGCACATGACCCATATTCGAACTTGACCTAGATATTAATGAGACACACATTCTGACCAAGTTTCATCAAGATCCCATGAGATTTGTAGCCTCTAGAGTGTTAACAAGGTTTTTCAATGATTTGACCTAGTGACCTAGTTTTTGACCCAACATGACCTACATTCGAACTTGGCCTAGATTTCTACTAGACAAACATTGTGATCAAGTTTCATGAAGATTGGATGATATTTGTAGCTGCTAGAGTGTTAACGAACCAATTGTGGCCGGACGCCGGACGCCGGATATCCAGCAATCCTAAAAGCTCACCTTAGCATTTCAAAGTATATCAAGGGCAGATAACTATTGCCACAATGATAAGATTTCAACAATAACTGCACTCCTTCAAGAACTTATAGCTTTATACTTTGTGTGCAAGTATAATCCAAATCCATTGAAAACTGTAGTTGCAAGAGTAGTCGCTGTTAGATATGGCATTTTCAGCAATTCAAGGGCAGATAACTCTTGACCTATTGGTCCGATTTCAACCATAATCGAACACATCTGAACTCTTATATATACAATCTGAGTAAGTTTGAGAAAGATTGAATAAAAATTGTGGCCTCTAGAGTGTAAACACCCTAAAATATGGCATTTTCAGCAATTCAAAGGTAGATAACTCTCGAACTATTAGTCAGATTTCAACTATAATCGAACTCATCTGAACTCTTATGGTAATATACAATCTGAGCAAGTTTGAGAAAGATTGTGGCCTCTAGCGTGTAAACACCCTTAAATATGGTATTTTCAGCAATTCAAAGGTAGATAACTCTCGAACTATTGGTCTTATTTCAACCATAATTGAACTCATCCGAACTCTTATTGTTATATACAATCTGCGCAAGTTTGAGATAGATTGGAAAAAAATTGTGGCGTCTACAGTGTAAACACTGATAAATAGTGCATTTTCAGCAATTCAAAGGTAGATAACTCTTGATCTATTGGTCCGATTTCAACCATAATCGAACTCATTCGAACTCTTATGGTAATATACAATCTTGGCAAGTTTGAGAAAGATTGGATAAATATTGTATCCTCTAGAGTGTAAACACTGTTAAATATGACATTTTCAGCAATTCAAAGGTAGATTACTCTTGACCTATTGGTCTAATTTCATCCATAATCAAACTCATTCGAACTCTTATGGTAATATACAATCTGAGCAAGTTTGAGAAAGGTTGGATAAATATTGCTGCCTTTAGAGTGTAAACACTAAAATTGTTGACGCCGGATGACGGACCCAACAATAACAATAGGGCAATCACGGAATGAATGGAATCTATTGTTCTCCCTACCCAACAAAGGACCTTTCGTGCGTGCGGACGGACGACGGACACAGGGCGATCACAATAGCTCACCTTGGCACTTCGTGCCAGTTGGAAAATTTTAGCTTTTCTAAGATCAACTTATTGCAGCCCTGAAGTGCTTAATTCTAAAAATAAAGAAGAATTTCTCCTATATGGCTCCATTATCAATATCATTCTACACATCCATTTCATACAATAATTTAACCTTTACCGTACATTTGTGTTCTCAGAGAAGTAAGCTGTCTCATGACCTTTACAACATAGGAGTTATGACAGCCAAAATCAAGAATGTAAGTAAACAAAACATATCTGTGTACTGTGTCATAGACATGTATCTAATTCAACAGTGTCAGAGACCCAGACAAGGGGAGTATTTCAAAAACTAAAATCATTATTTCTGCATTAACCCTTTGAACCCTAGTCCCGCATATAGGCGTCATTTTCAAACAGTATACATGTGAAAAGTGCAGTTGTCCTATGCAAACAGTGAATACCCAGATCAGAGGGCTCCGTACGGAGCCCTCTGATCTGGGTCTTCACTGTTTGTCATAATGCTAAACATTGACAAAAGCAACCCTTAAAAGTCAGTAATGGACTCAACTAAAATGGAAACTGAGATTGTCCATTTTAAGTTTCAGGGAGGAAAGAGTTAAACCCTATAGTGTTACTGCTCATTAGAATCGTCTCTTCGATGCCATTCTAATGAGTAGAACATCATAGGATTTGGTACTGAAATGAGTGAGAAAATGTTGATTTTTTTTTTCAGTTTACCCCCCTCTTATCTGAAGCTTTGCAGTGTACAGAAAACAAACAACTCCCAATGAAGACTCATTGGGGATTGATACACAGCTGGCAGCTTAACCCTTTCCCCCATAGAAGTGCATTTTAGCGCATTAAACTTATTCCTCCACTTAAGAAAATACATGTAGATCCAATTTATAGTAATACACTACAGTCATAAATACCTGATATATATCATAAGAAATATTTTCTAAATTTTAGCAGATGATAGCTTAAAGCAGGCTGAAAATAAAGCAGAATGTGCCTTAAAGCACATTCTGTTTTTCTTTCAACCTGCTTTAAGTGGTCACCTGTCTTCAATTCTAGAAACATGCTATAGGGTAAAGGGTCAAACCTGTATGAGAGCAAAGTATGAAGCTCAATGCTTTCTGCTTTACCTTTATTTTACTTGCAATTTAATGCAACATGACAAACAGTCAGTGCAGACGTGACACCCTGATCAAAGGGCTCTTTTAACCTGTTACCCCATAAATAGTTTATTGAATACACATTTTTACGCCTTTAATTTATTCATCTACTGAAGAAAATAGTTCCAATTTATACTGTTACAAATAAGAATCATAAGAAATAATTTCTATATTTTAGCAGATAATAGTTTAAAGCAGGCTGAAAGTAAAGCAGAATGTGCCTAAAGACACATTCTGCTTTACTTTCAATCTGCTTTAAGTGGTCAACTATCTTCAATACTAGAAACACGCTATGGGGTAATGGGTTAAGAGCTTTCTCACATCTGTTTACACCCCTTGCATAGGACAAGTATACTCTTTACAGATACATAATTTGCTTGTAAACGATAAGTACTCTTGTCACTAGGTCTGCAAGGTACCAGATATAAAGGGGAGTTTTTCAAAAAGTAAAATCTTCATTTCTGCTTTTTAAACCCTATGGTGTCGCTACTCATTAGAATCGTCTCAAAGAGCTGCACTATTTGTAATTTTGCATCATAAGATGTAAAATAAAGCTTGAATCTGAAACCAGGTTTTTTTTACTTCTGTGGTCAATTAATTCAACAGACATCAGTATCAAAAAGACTTATCAAAAGTAATTCATGGAGTGCTTGTGCCTATAAGGGAATTTCTTTCAATTAGGTATTATACCGTAAAGGCGTATATCAAGTGATAATCAATTGGTTTTCACACATTACATACCTTTAATTTGCGTATTTTGTGTATTTGACATATGCCTAGACACAATTTCTACACTTATTATTCAGAGTATACAGGGCAGTAAAATGAACAAATCCAACATTTTCTCACTCATTTCAGCACCAATTTGTGACCAAAGCCTATGTTGCTCAGGGGTGTAAATTTTTTCAGAATTGTTATTCGCGCCTGCTGGGTGATTATAAATGACATTTTGATCATTAGTTTCTGTTGTAAATTATCAGAAATTCGAGACGATTCTAATGAGTAGTGACATCATAGGGTTAAATGCAGAAATAAATATTTTTGTTTTTGAAATACCCCCCTTACCGGGAGCGCTGGAGTATATTAACATTGTCAGCTGCCATATTAAAATTCTCTTCCAGTCCACTAATTAAATGACTTTAGCCAAGGTCATTTAAAATCTGAATTGCTTCAATGTTAAGGATAAACTTTAGACAAACATAGAAACAATTGTGTTAGATAAAATGGGTTTGCATAGACCTTAGGGTAGGGAATATAAAATGTTGAGAGAGTCTTCAACAGAGGGTAATATGCAGACAGACTAATCAATATTCTACAGTACACTTATCATTGCCATTGGCAACATTTCTAACATTTCCTGTATCAACTTTATATCATTAATAATTCATTTTTATTTCTTTGCTATACCCTATGATGTACCTACTCATTAGAGTCGTATCTTTTAAACGATTCTATTGAGTTGTCACACCATAGTGATTGTCGAAGACATGGGTTTTCGTGGTGTTTTGTTTTCATTAGGTTCACTAGGTGTAACAATCATAGATGAAAATGACTAAATGTCACCTAGTTTGCTGTTATTTGGTATGGAGAACTGAAACTTCAATTCAATATATCTCATTCTTAAAGCGCATAATGATGGTATTCTCCGTTCAACCACTTTTAGCAAAATACTCACCTTTTTAACCGGATGACGAAATCGGAGAATCTGCGTGTGTGGACAATGTTTACCTCAACACCGCCGGTGTTGCAGTAGAAAAGCAACAAAAGCGTCTAAACGATGCAGACTCCACTCGGATTACTTCGTTGATTTTCGTCAGACAGAAAATAGAATTGAGGTCGAGGAAGCTTCACGTTGACAGTCACAAGAATTCGTTTTTCCCATCATTTGAGATTGGTACAAAAGTAAGCATTTTAGAATTGTTTCTATAAACTCCAACTAGAGGCGTAGAATAAATAAGAAGATGTTTTTTGTTGAAATAAAAAGTAAAACTTACTTGAAACGGAGGTGGGGAAATCCAGATTCCTACTTTCGTTTTCAACCTCATATATGGTGATTAGGTGGCCGAAAGTGTAAGTATACTTCTACTTCTACCACGAAACGGCCACCATCAAATAGTTGATATACTTGTTCATGAATACATTTTAAACAGGCTATTCACCGGAACAAGTTTACTAGTTTACTTGACGATAACTTACAAATGTAAGTATTTCTAATAGTTTACAACACAGGTTTTCGGCGCGTAAGCTATGAACCCCCCCCCCCCCCCCCCCTCGCTGCTACCCCCCATAAATCTTTCAAACTGAGTCAAAATACATCCATATGTTCAACAAACTACCTTAACAAATGTTTCAAGAAGTTTCAAGAAGTTTAAAAAAAAAATAATTTCGTATCATGTATGTATACAATGAAAAGGTGGATGTGTATTCAGGGCCATCAACTTCCCAACCTTGTCATTTTGTCATTTTTGGGCCGATTTTTACAAATGATGGCTTATTATTTACATTTAACAGTTCTGTTCAAAGAAAGTTAGCTCACAGCCCAAGCAAGACACGAGCACAAGTGAAGAAATAAAAAGTTCGATAGGCACCTTATATCGGAATCCTTCTGTCACCTTAATTTTTGGACTTGTTCGTCAGTCATTCACTGATTCAGCGATTAACAAGTGCATTTGCGACCATGCATTACACCATGGTACGGGTAATTAATAGAAAATGAAATATATAATAAATACCTTTTGAATTATCGGTAAATGAGCATTTCTGTTACGAAATAAATTTCTAGATAACTTTCGTTTAGTTTCGGTTGACAAACGGATATGATATCATTGGTCGTATTCGAATCATTCAATTTGTTGTCAACGAAAACTAGGCGGAGCAAATGCTCGAAGATTTACTGATGACAACGTTTTTGACCCGACTCGAATCGAAATTGTGGTCAACGATTTGATGGTTTGACAACATTTTGTCAACGGAAAACATCAAGTGGTGATTCGAATAGAACCTGTTGACAACACGTCCAACTAACGAATACGACCAATTGAGGCGCTTGACTTTTGCGTCATTTCCTGCTTTGAAGCTGGTTCTCGGGTTCGCTAGAATGATAATAGTTTGACTGGGCAACCAGTCGTTTGTTTGGGAAAATTTTGCGTGACAGATGGTTTCCGAATAAGGGGTCTCCCCACTCTTCGAGTCCCCATGCGCGTGTTCGCCGATTGCTTTGACATTTTTACCAATTATCGTCAAAGAAAACTGTTTGCTGTAAACAATGAGCCATCATCTGTCCAGATCGTCCAAGATTTGACAAAATGACAGGGTTGGGAACTTGAGGGTTGCTTCTGCGAGGCGCTTTTTCATGGCAGCCTTTACTATTTTACTTATAAATTAGCAAAAAAAATTATTTTTTTTAAATATCACGAAACTTCAGGAAATGTTCTTTTATGATGATTATTGAATGTATGGATAGATTTTAGGGTATTTTATCCACGTTTGGTGGTGGTGGAGGGGGGTTATAGCAGCTAGGGGTAGTGTCATAGCCAACGGGCCGAATGCCTATGGTTTACAATTGTGTAAAAACTTGAATAACAAGCAAAGTGTGTTTGTGAAAGAAGAATGTTTGACAATGTAAATATGGTAAACTATAATTTCAATTATATCGCGAGTATACTCTATGCAGAGTGATGCGATTAATGAAGTTGATGATGATGATGATGATAGTGTGGTTAGAAAGGTTTTGGAACAGAAAAAATACATACCAAATATGGAAGCCCTATCATGTCTATTGGATCAAATGTTATAGGCATTTACAGAATTTTTTAAAAGTAGGTAATATGTCAAGGTCATTAGGTCAATATGCAAACATTTTGGCATAGTTGAAAGGGCCTTGACATAAGAAAGACACATGCCAAGGCACATATGCAATAGTGCAAGAGTTATAGTCAAGATTAAAGGGTTTTGATAAATGTTTGGTTAAGTAGGTCAATGGTCAAGGTCACATGGCTAAAAACATTGGTATGGTTGGAAAGGTCTTGACACAACTGTGACAAGAAAGACACATGTATATACCAAATATTGAACCGGAGCTGTATGCCTATTGGTTCAAATAATATATAGACATTTAAAGATTTTTACAAAAGTAGGTCAAAGCTCAAGGTCACAAAGACAAATATGTTGGCATGATCAGAAAGGTCTTAACAAAAAGATTAATTATAATGTTTTTGGTTAAAGTTTGATTAAATAGGTCATAGGTTTAGGTTAAGGTCAAATGATAAAAACTCACCAACATTTGTATGGTTGGAAAGGTGTTGACACAGGAAAGATACACATATACCTTATATGGAAGCCCTAAACCTATTGGTTCATATATGTTATGGGCATTTAAAGAGTTTTCTAAAGTAGGCCAAAGGTCAAGGTCACAAAGGCAAACATGTTAGCATGGTCAGAAAGGTCTTGTCAAAAATAAGATGGCATGCATGCCAAATATAAAAGGTCCATGTGCAATAGTGCAAGAGTTATAGCCAAGGTTAAGGTTTGATCAAAGTTTGATTAAATAAAAGGCAAAGTCAAGGTCACACGATAAAAATATTGGTTTGATTGGAAAGGTCTTAACATAGGAAAGATACATACCAAATATGGAAGCCCTAGGCCTATTGGTTCAAATGTTATATATAGGCATTTTCTTTTTACAAAAGTATGTCAAAGGTCAAGGTCACAATGGCAAAAATATTGGTATGGTCAGAAAGGTCTTGACACATGCAAGTCTCAGACCAACTATGAAAGCCATTTGTCCTGGTGGGCAAAGGTTATAGAAAAGGGTAAGGTTTTGTAACACAGACAGACATATGGACCAACAAACACAGATTCTTGGGGCATAAAAATATCAATGATGAGATTTTATTGGGTAAACATAGGTTTACTCCTGATACATGGATGCTATGTTTAAAGATAATTAGTCTACTCAGAAGCCCTGACATCAGGATGTTATAGGTGTGAATACTGTAGATCCATCCTTTTTGAACAAACAATATACTTTGGACTTAGATGACACTGAATGAGTCCTCTGATCAGGATCTGCACTGCTTGTCATGCTTTTTATTGTGTCACCTGCTGTAGGCAGAGGTGACACTTAGGGATCACTTTTCCGGCGTCTGTCTGTCCGTTGGTCAGCCCTGTCAGAATGTCACACAGTTTGGATCTTGATAAGAGCTTACATTATGCAGCGTCTCATCTGGATCCATTCCTACTTTCGTTTTCAACCTCATATATGGTGATTAGGTGGCCGAAAGTGTAAGTATACTTCTACTTCTACCACGAAACGGCCACCATCAAATAGTTGATATACTTGTTCATGAATACATTTTAAACAGGCTATTCACCGGAACAAGTTTACTAGTTTACTTGACGATAACTTACAAATGTAAGTATTTCTAATAGTTTACAATTGTGTAAAAACTTGAATAACAAGCAAAGTGTGTTTGTGAAAGAAGAATGTTTGACAATGTAAATATGGTAAACTATAATTTCAATTATATCGCGAGTATACTCTATGCAGAGTGATGCGATTAATGAAGTTGATGATGATGATGATGATAGTGTGGTTAGAAAAGTTTTGGAACAGAAAAAATACATACCAAATATGGAAGCCCTATCATGTCTATTGGATCAAATGTTATAGGCATTTACAGAATTTTTTAAAAGTAGGTAATATGTCAAGGTCATTAGGTCAATATGCAAACATTTTGGCATAGTTGAAAGGGCCTTGACATAAGAAAGACACATGCCAAGGCACATATGCAATAGTGCAAGAGTTATAGTCAAGATTAAAGGGTTTTGATAAATGTTTGGTTAAGTAGGTCAATGGTCAAGGTCACATGGCTAAAAACATTGGTATGGTTGGAAAGGTCTTGACACAAGAAAGACACATGTATATACCAAATATTGAACCGGAGCTGTATGCCTATTGGTTCAAATAATATATAGACATTTAAAGATTTTTACAAAAGTAGGTCAAAGCTCAAGGTCACAAAGACAAATATGTTGGCATGATCAGAAAGGTCTTAACAAAAAGATTAATTTTTTGATGGATATTTAACTGTGTGGTAATATTCATTTCTTACATAGTCTAAACTTTTCAATTTCACACACAAATGTAGAAAGCAATACCTGGTAGCTTTCGTCCGAGTACTTCGGACTTCGTCAGCCAACTGTTCTGACATCTCATTGTTCATGTGTTAATCCCCAATGAGATGTCAGAACAGTTGGCTGACGAAGTCCGAAGTACTCGGACGAAAGCTACCAGGTATTGCTTTCTACATTTGTGTGTGAAATTGAAAAGTTTAGACTATGTAAGACAAAAAAAAAAGATTAATTATAATGTTTTTGGTTAAAGTTTGATTAAATAGGTCATAGGTTTAGGTTAAGGTCAAATGATAAAAACTCACCAACATTTGTATGGTTGGAAAGGTGTTGACACAGGAAAGATACACATATACCTTATATGGAAGCCCTAAACCTATTGGTTCATATATGTTATGGGCATTTAAAGAGTTTTCTAAAGTAGGCCAAAGGTCAAGGTCACAAAGGCAAACATGTTATCATGGTCAGAAAGGTCTTGTCAAAAATAAGATGGCATACATGCCAAATATAAAAGGTCCATGTGCAATAGTGCAAGAGTTATAGCCAAGGTTAAGGTTTGATCAAAGTTTGATTAAATAAAAGTCAAAGTCAAGGTCACACGATAAAAAAATTGGTTTGATTGGAAAGGTCTTAACATAGGAAAGATACATACCAAATATGGAAGCCCTAGGCCTATTGGTTCAAATGTTATATATAGGCATTTTCTTTTTACAAAAGTATGTCAAAGGTCAAGGTCACAATGGCAAAAATATTGGCATGGTCAGAAAGGTCTTGACACATGCAAGTCTCAGACCAACTATGAAAGCCATATGTCCTGGTGGGCAAAGGTTATAGAAAAGGGTAAGGTTTTGTAACACAGACAGACATATGGACCAACAAACACAGATTCTTGGGGAATAAAAATATCAATGATGAGATTTTATTGGGTAAACATAGGTTTACTCCTGATACATGGATGCTATGTTTAAAGATAATTAGTCTACTCAGAAGCCCTGACATCAGGATTTTATAGGTGTGAATACTGTAGATCCATCCTTTTTGAACAAACAATATACTTTGGACTTAGATGACACTGAATGAGTCCTCTGATCAGGATCTGCACTGCTTGTCATGCTTTTTATTGTGTCACCTGCTGTAGGCAGAGGTGACACTTAGGGATCACTTTTCCGGCGTCTGTCTGTCCGTTGGTCAGCCCTGTCAGAATGTCACACAGTTTGGATCTTGATAAGAGCTTACATTATGCAGCGTCTCATCTGGATCCAAACTGTTTGCAAGGGTAATCACTGTAGGATATACGCCGCTAGCATTGTAACTCGGTAAGAATTAATATGTGGTTGCTTATAAATACAAGATTGACTGTACATATCATGTTTTGCAGAATAATGGCTGAAACAGATTCCTTATTAGATGCGGATAAACTGACTGGCATATCTGTATCAGGTGGTGATGTCAAAGACTTCAGACCAATTAAAAGAGGATCAACTTATATCTGTCCATGGAAACCATTTCAAAGACCTGGAATATTTGCAGTACTATTCTGGAAGTTTTTTATCAAGGACAATAGCAATATTCCCAAGAAAGAGGTAGATGTTTAACCCCTTTACTCCATAGACCAATACATATTTTTACACATTTAATTCATCCCTCTTAAGAAAATAGCTTCATATCATACAAGAAATAGATTGTACTGATCTTGATCCAAACTGTTTTCAAAAATAGTGAAGTAGCCATCAACATGCAAAGGGTTGAATTAAATTAAGATATCCTTTGAGTCAAAGAATTTCTAGAGGATAATTGAAATTATAGTTTACCATAATTAATCATTATGAACTCAATTCATTTTCTGTTAGCTTAACATATCCTTTCTGAAACTTCAAATGTGCAATTCCAGTTTCCGATTTAGTTTAGTACATTTTTCGAATATTTCAGGGCTGCCATAATTTGTCAATAAAAGTCCTAAGATTTCCAAATTTGCATTTTTCAAGTGCGATTTTACGAATCGTACCTTTGCCCCATCGCCTGGGTCTAGTTTTATTGACACGTGGCTGCTTAAAGCAGGCTGGAAGTAAAGCAGAATGCGCCTTAAGGCGCATTCTGCTTTACTTTCAGCCTCCTTTAAGCTACCATGTACTAGAAAAAAATCCGGAGATTTAGGAAAAATCCGGAGAAATGGCAGCCCTGCTATTTGTTGTTTTGGTTGTCAATGTATTGCAATGTGACAAACAGTCCTCTGATCTGGGTTTTCACTGTTTGTATAGCACAAATGTACTCTTCACAGGTACAATGTTTGCAAAGGATGAGCATATGCGTGACTATAAGGGTTCAAATGGTTTAAAAAAGTAATTAAATTAAATATCATATAGGTGACTTTAGGTTTGCAGCAACTCCCAATATATACTGTAGATGAATAATGAGTAGTAACACCATAGGTTTTAATGTAGAAATAAAGATTTTAGATTTTTAAAATACTCCCCTTATCAGGAGCTCATCATCATCATCATCATCATCATCATCCAGTTTAGTTTAACCAGGCCATTGATTAATCCTTCTTATAAGGGTGAGGCCTGGCTGTCCAGTCTGGAACGAAGTCTCCCTCTCCAAGGAGCTCTGTTACAACATTTATCAAATTTTTACAGGAGCTTGATAGAATCCATCCTATCAGAACAGTTCAACAATCAGATCTTGCCAGCCCTCCTGATGGAGAAATCCAGGTGACGTGGATTGGGCATGCCACTATGTTAGTTCAGTTTGATGGTATCTCTGTTCTCACTGACCCAGTATTTGGAGACTTTTCCGGGCCAAGCATAGCAGGGTACCGGTTTCTGCATTTCTTAGCCTACTGGCGGTATAGAAAAGCTGCATGCCAGGTGGACAGTATTCCAAAGCTTGATGCAGTGGTCATAAGTCATAACCATTATGACCATCTCGATGTTGGGTCTGTAAAAGCCATTAACCGAAAGTTTCCCGATGTCGAGTGGTTTGTGACCTCGGGATCTAAACAATGGTTCAGAGATGAAGGCTGCAAGAACATTACGGAGCTGTCGTGGTGGCAGGGTGAATCTCTCACAGTGAATAGGAAGACATTTAAGTTCATCTGTACTCCCTCTCAACATTGGTGTCAGAGAGGCATCTGTGACCTTAATAAGGTATGAATTGCTTGATAAGTTTATAATTACATCATTGAATACTTTACAGTCAAAATTCAATACATGTACTTAGAACTCGCGTTAGTTCAAACATACCCATATTTCAAAGTTAAAATGTGGCTAAGCCACATTTTAACTTTAAAATACGGGTATGTTTGACTAGATCTACTTATCAAATTTTAACTTATGAAATACTGGTACGATCGAATTAAGTATATGCGAAGTATCAAGTTTCGGCTGTATATCTAACAATATTACAGGCAAATGACTGCTTGCAACCATGCAATGCTGATTTTTTGCTGGACTCACCCATTTTTCTTATCAATAACCAACATATGAAATCATGAATAGCTTTTTCTTTTATCTCTACTAATTCTTAAAGTTATGTCCGATAGTTTCCATGACTGCTGTCAGCAGCATCAAAGACACAATGCATATGAATCATGTCACATTTTTCTTGAAAAGCCTTTTCCTATTGTGTTTGCAGTGTTTGTGGTGTTCGTGGGTGATCCAGGGTCCGTCAAACAGAAAGTTCTTCTTCGGAGGTGACACAGGTTATCACAAACCGTTGTTCGAGAAGATAGGAGAAATGTATGGTCCATTCTCCTTGTCAGCTATACCAATTGGAGCATATGAACCAAGGTAAACTGGATTTCATGGAGTATTTAACCCATTACTCCATGGCCTATTTCCAGTTTTGAAGATAGGTGACTACTTAGTACACAAGTGCACACATAAAAATGTTATTGTTATTACTTAAAGCAGGCCTAAAGTAAAGCAGAACGCACCTTAAGGCACATTCTGCTTTACTTTCAGCCTACTTCAAGCTTGCATCTGCTATACCGGTAATATAAAAAATATGTCCTATGCTATTTATTATATAAAGTGGAACTATTTTCTTCAGTGAAAGATTAAACAAAAAGCATAAAAAGGCATATGTGTGGGATGTAATGGGTTAACACATTATCCCCTGAAACTTCCATTGGAAACTTCCAGTTTAAAATAGAGGCTGGTCCATTTTAGACTATTTAGGGTTGTCTTTTTTATAATACCGTATTTCTTCCAAGTCTTGGGCCACTCCAAATCTTGGGCCACCCTTAATTATTTCTGAAAATAATTTGTTTCATGCCTCTAACTTTGGGCCACCTAAAATCGGCATTTGATTTTTTTTTTTTACCTTTTCTACAGATGTCGCAGAATCGGCGACTGTAGCATATGGTTCTATTAATCTTATTCAATGACTCATTTTGAGTGCATATATTTCCATAACCAGAACGGTTAATTGGATAAGAATACTGCCTATAGTATCATTAAAACTGTTTGGAATGAATAAACCAACAAGTTGTTTGTTTGTTATCCCAAAACGTATTTGCGTTCCGACACCATGTGACATTAATCTGGTAAGTGTTAAGGAGTGCCTTTTCATCCAAGCGATCTCTTACCTCCAATCAAGCTAGTCCAAACAATGTGCTCAGCCTTGCGTGTTATTTGCAAGACTGTCAATTTACAGTTCAGCTTTATTAGCGTATCGGAATGATATCAACTTAAATTGCCTTTGGCTAGATTCATCCAGTGCTGGGAGATAAGCAATTACGTAATCAAACATCTCTATTTTCCAGTGAGAAGCACAAACCTTGAATACACACGTGTCATGATTTCTAGTAAAATCCGTGTGGCTACACAAGTGCCACTGTGTTCTGATAATTTCTCTGTTGATATATTACCACAGGGGGCCACGGACAAATTTAAAATGTATCCTGTTACTATGATATAGTCTATTATTATAGTAGGCTGCTGTTCCCTTATTTTTGTGTTTCATGCCCTTGTGGCCGATATTCTGAAGAAGTCGCGGCTTGTCGCTAACATCAAAGGCAAAAATTTGGCGACCGTCTTCAACCCTAGTGACGAGTAAAGTTCAAAGGGTTTAGATTTTGGTGACAGTCTACAACTTTATGTCGATTTCAGTGTCATACTGCAGCTGCAGATTGTGTTCAGTGTCAGATATATATCTAGATAAATATATATAAGTGAACACACAGAGAGCAAGGTCATTGAATCAAAATGGGCGGAGCTGTGATGTGTTAACATCTTGTGTGTAAATCGTGTCTGAGTAACTCAGTATGAAAAGTATCATGTACAAAAAGGATAATTTTGGATGCTAGAGGCAAACATTCAAGGTGATATTATTTATTTTAGACTTTTTAATTACTGTCAACTTAATCAAACTTTCAGCGGTAAAGGAAAACATTTAGAAATGCCGACGTTTCTTTTTGACGTTCCGCCATATTGGCATAAGTTTTACTAGTAGTGGTACGTTTTAACATTGATCTAGATGTTGGACCAAACATTTTCAACTTTTTTTTTTGGTATCTAATTCTTGGGCCACTGAAAAAAATAATTATTTTTTGCTGGCCCAAGACTTGGAAGAAATACGGTACATTGCAAAATGACAAACAGTGAAGTTCCTGTTTAGAGGGCTCCTGTAGGAGCCCTCTAATCAGGGACTTCACTGTTTCCATAAGACCAGTGTACTCTTAATATGTACACTGTTGGCAAAGGACACATATATGCGTCACTAGGACCCAATGAGTTAAACATATTCTAAACAATATAGCTGATTGTAACAAAAGATGTAAAAAAAAAAAGCGTATGGGCCGTCACGTGCCTTGAGAAAACTTGCCTTATGGCATTGCAAACAGTGTAGATCAAATATGCAGTTACTGGTCTTGATCTACACTGTGTGACACCCACATGCATCTAGAGCATTGTACTGCAATGCATTACAGCAGTTTTGTCATGGCACGGCTCATACAGTGGAGAAAACGTTATTCTTACGCTAAAACTATTATTTCAAATACAAACAGTTTGGAGCCAGATCAGACGCCGGGTAACCCGGCGTCTGATCAGGCTCCAAACTGTTTGCTACCAAGATAAAGATGAATTATCAGAATTGTCAAAAAGTTGTACTTTTCTACGTTCTAGTGTTTTGCGTTTGCGTACGTTTGCGTTTAAACGGGAAAGAATAACAGATTCTCCACTGTATGTGATTTATCTGTTGGGTATTTGGTTAACTCTGAACCCTAGTCACTCATATATGCGTCATTTGCGAACAGGGTAGCTGTAGAGTACATTTGTCCTATGCAAACAGTATGGACCCTGATCAGAGGGCTCCTTAAGGAGCCCTCTGATCAGGGTCTACACTGTTTGTCTTTTTGACATACATGTATTTGGTAAAAATTAACCCTTAAAAGTCAAAAATGGACTAGACTAAATTGAAAACTAGAATTTTCCATTTGAGGTTTCAGGGAGGAAAGGGTAAAAGGTAACACTCTCTATTTCAGGAGCATCACATGGTATCAACATGTTGACCCAGATGAGGCTGTGAAGATACACAGGGACATTAAATCACAAATGTCCATTGGAATACACTGGGGAGCTTTCGCTTTAACAAATGAGGTGAGTTTAACCCATTCTCCCATATTTTTGCACGTTTAATTAATTCCTAATTCCTAATTCCACTAATTAATTAGTGAAGTCTACACTAAAAATCCTATTGAGAAATGGACTAAGGGGTGCATCCTTCCCTTTCCAAAGAAAGGTGACTTAGGAATTACAAAGAACTACAGGGGAATTACACTCACTGCAATTGCTGCAAAAATCTACAATGCAATGCTCCTCAACCGCATCAGACCAGAAATGGAGAAGATATTGAGAAAGAATCAGAACGGATTCCGTAGATCGAAGTCCACAGTTTCTCAAGTTCTGACAGTAAGACGTATCATAGAAGGAGTGCGATCTAAAAACCTTGAAGCTGTTCTCCTTTTTGTTGACTTCTCAAAAGCCTTTGACTCAATTCACAGAGGAAAGATGGAACAAATACTCCGAGCTTATGGTATACCAGATGAAACAGTTGATGCTATAATGATGTTGTACAAAAACTCAACTGCCATGGTCAGATCATCCGATGGAGACACAGACTTTTTTGCCATCACTGCAGGGGTTTTACAGGGAGACACACTAGCACCATACCTGTTCATTATCTGCATTGACTATGTCCTACGAACATCTGTTGACAAAATGAAGGAAAATGGTCTTACACTGGATAAGGCAAGAAGTAGAAGATACCCTGCGAGAACAATTACAGATGCAGACTATGCAGCTGATCTTGCGCTGTTTGCAGACAAGGTTGAGGAAGCAGAATCTCTTCTACACAGTTTGGAGAAATCAGCAGATGGCGTTGGCTTACATGTTAATGCAGACAAGACAGAGTTCATGAGCTTTAACCAAGATGGAGACATAAAATCACTAACAGACAAGCCGATCAAAAAGGTGGAACAGTTTGTGTATTTGGGAAGCAATATCTCTTCAACCACGACCGATTTAAATTCTAGACTCGCAAAAGCCTGGTCAGCTTTAGATAAATTCAATACCATTTGGAAATCATCCCTCCCAGACAAAGCAAAACGCAACTTCTTCCAAGCCACAGTAACGTCAGTATTATTGTATGGATGTACGGCCTGGACTCTCACAAAGAGCTTAGAGAAAAGGATAGATGGAAATTATACCAGAATGTTACGAGCAGCTCTCGATAAATCCTGGACTGAGCATCCAACAAAACAACAACTATATGGACATCTACCACCTATCTCCCATACAATCAGAGAGAGAAGAATGCGCTTTGCAGGACACTTCTGGAGAAGTAAAGATGAGCTAATCAGCGATGTCCTACTATGGACACCTAAACAAGGACAGAGCAACGTGGGGCGCCCTAGAAAGATGTACATCGATCAGCTGAGTGAGGATGCGGACTGCCCAGCAGAACATCTACCAACACTGATGGAAAACAGAGACGAGTGGAGGAGTTTGGTCATGCGATTCCGTGCAAGCAGCGCGCCCCATAGATAGATAGAATTAATTCCTCCACAGAAAAAATAGTTCCAATTTATACAGACATGAATATGTATCATAAGAAATACTTTCTATATCCTAGCAGATGGGAGCTTAAAGCAGACTGAAAGTAAAGGAGAATGTGCCTTAAGGCACCTTACTGAAGAAAATAGTTCCAGTTTATACTGTTACAAATAAGATTCATAAGAATATTGTTCTCTATTCTAGCAGATATTAGCTTAAAGCAGACTGAAAATAAAGCAGAATGCACCTTAAGGGGCTTTCGGCAATACTTTCAATCTGTTTCAAGTGGTCACCTACCTTCAAAACTAGAAACAGGCTATTGGGTAATAGATTAATTATGTTCTTTTCCTAGGTGGGAACTCAGGACTACTTTCCTTAGCATAGACATACTTGATAGTAAGAAGCGTATTAAGGTCTGTTGATAGAGAAATGTATTCATTTTCAATATATACATTACAGTTTTATCTGGAACCGCCCAGGGCTGTGGAAGAGCTGATGCGACACAAGAAGCTGGATACCAGCAAGTTTATTAGCCTTACCCTAGGAGAGACCTGGGTAGTTGGTCAAGACCGGGTACCATCACCCTTCATGAAGAAGAGACAGGAGACTGAGGACTCAGAGGGTAGTAGTGGCAGGAAAAAAGAACTTTAGATAATAAAAATTGATTTTGGAATCCAATTGTCCAAAACATAGAACAAAACAAAACTACCTGTGATAAGCTGCACTTGTATGATCAAGACATTTGGCATTCTTTTAAGACAAAATGCCACTAAACTCTTTCAACACTATGAACCTGTTTAAAATATGTTAATTACATTTGCAAACAGTATAGACCCAGATCAGAGGGTTCTTATAGGAACCCTTTACCCCATAGATACACCTTTGTAGGCCTTTAATTTATCAGTCACTGTTGACATTATACAGTCATAAATATACACTAAATTAAATATTTCTGATATCCTAGCATATGGTACATGTAGCTTGAAGCAGGCTGAAAATAAAGCGGAAAAATTCAGATTGGATGTTCTCTAAGAAAAAAATCTCATTAAGGAACATTCTGCTTTATTTCAACCTGCGTTTAATAAAAACTTCTATTCAAAACTGGCCTCTGGGGGAAAGATAATGCGATTATGCAGTGTCACTCTTTAAGCATTGGCAATTTTTCAGACAAAGTTTTACAACCAGATGGCTCCTGTCTTCCTATAACTCCAGTCTACTGTACTTTTCAGATGAAATTTCATTTATGGAAAGAGTTTAATGATTGGAGGTGTCTTGCACATGGTTCATAAGTCTTGCATCAATATCATGAGAGTTATTCCCCTTTTCCACACTTTCTTTTCCACCAGATATCGTCTGCTATAATGAAGCTTTTCATTTTGGCTGTAACTCTTGTTTGAACGGCGCTTGCTGGTAGGTAATACATGTGTTCTGAGGAACACCTTTCTAGTTCAAACATTTAGACATTGAAACCAAATTTTGAAGTTCAAACTTCATGTAGTTTGACATTTGTAAACAGTTTGGATCATGCTCAGGCCCCGCAAAATGTAGGGACCAGTCAGATGTTGCAAAGATTTAGTTTTCTTTTACTTGAACCCCTTACCCCATAACCTGTAAATAAATTGTCGTCTGCTATATTTCTCGTCTGCTTCAAGTTTCAAAGTGCTTCAAAGTTGCTCAAAATTGCTGAAAATGTTGTCCGAGTGTCAAACAGCTTGGATCCGGATGAGACGCCGAGTTACTCGGCGTCTCATCCGGATCCAAGCTGTTTGCATATGGAGCTATAGTCGTGAGTGGCAGGCTAAGGGTTAAATTAACGTTTCTAGTTTTAAAGACAGGTGAGCACTTAAAGCAGGTCTAACGCCTTAAGGTACATTCTCCTTTGCTCTCAGCCTGCTTTAAGTTACTATCTGTTTGGATATAAAAAACATTTCTCATGGCCCAGATTTCCCACTGTATAAAATGGAACTTATTTCTCCAATTTAGAAATAATTTAAAGGTATTTTATCATTTTCCTGTTCTAGGCCAAACACCATGAATCAAACAATGGCTGAGGATGCTGGAGAGCTGTGATACTTTGATGAGTTATAGGTTGTAGAATGCTTGTTTCGAAAGAGACCGTCATTGCACAAGATGTAGACTGACTATGTAAAAGTGGTTTTATGCCCCGCACAACATAGTCAGGGTGTATTGCTTTTGGTTTATTTCTCTTTTCTGTCTGTCTGTCCACAACTTTAAGCTTTGCTATAACTTTGAAGTTGTATGTGATTGGGACTTCTTATTTGGCATGTGTACTCAACTCAAGGAGCCTTTGTGCCCTGTTCAACTTGGGTGATACATGACAAAGATCAATGTCATTTAGAGGTCAAGTAGACTGAATTTAACCTTGGCCTTAACATTTGAACTACATGTGATAGAGACTTTATAAAAGGCATGTTTACTCCACACAAGTAGCCTTTTGAGTTAAGTTAGGTCATGTCAAACAAATGTCAAGGTCATTTAGAGAGGTCATCCTTACATCAGGGGGCATATAAGCTGTTTTAACATCATCCATCATTTTGTACATGAGTTCATTTGACATGATAGGATGTTTTTATCATAAAATTGTTTAATCCATTATGCCATAAATATGCCTCTTTACGCCTTCAATTTATTCCTCCACTGCAATAAATAGTTAACTGAATATGTTCATGAATATACACCATAACAATTTAACAAATATTTTCTATAATATAAAAGATTGTAGCTTGAAGCTAAAGATGCAGTCTGCTTTACTTATAGCCTGCTTTAAGTTACAATCTGCTAGAATACATAATTTTGTTGTTATGATACATGTATATTCATGACTGAATAAATTTAGACTGTATTCTTGAGAGAATGGATAAATTAAACATTTAAAAAGGCGTATTTATGGGGTAATGGGTTAAGCAGAAAGTGCCCAGAGTTTGTTTTATCTTCAGTCTGTCTAAAACAATGAGGGGAAGGGTTGAATTAACAAATAGATCTCACAAACAGTTTAAAATAAAGAATAAGAAACTTTAGTTTATATAGTAAACGCTCTTTAGAGCTACATGCACCATCAGAATTAGTCATAGTGTTAATCTTTAAAGATGTTACAGCTTAATGCAAGACAAAAGTAATGCAGAAAGCTTCTTGTGCATTAAAATTGTCCTGCAATTAGTAGCCACATACTACAAAAGATGGTAATGTTTCTCCCCCTATATTATAGGAAGGGGAGAGAGAGAGATTTATGTTGTACTTTCTGTTCCGCTGTGTGTATATCAAAAACTTTTGTGCAGCTCTTATGTAAAATTGTTTTTAAACAATTTAGGTTAAAAGGCTGCTAAGAATAAATGGCCAATAGCCCTTTCTTATTAGAACTTGTAAAGATTATAGACTGAGGTTCAAGGTCATTAAAATGTGTCATTTTTTACATCTGGTCAATCTTGTGTTAAGTAGTCATTCAATACAGAATCATATACAGTAAGCTTTTTACCCATTACTCCATAAAAACGACTTTTTAAGCCTTTAATTTATTGCTCCACTGAAGAAAATAGTTCAATGTTATAATTATAGTCATGAATATGCACAATAAGATGTATTTTCTATATTCTAGAAGATGCTAGATTAAGGGTGTATCAATGTCATGAGCCATTTTTTCAAAGTATTAAACTTTTTTTCTATCATTGTTTTTTTGGAAGAGCTATTTATGATGAATGAAAAAATGAAAAAATATATATATGGTGGTGTCCTTTTTTTTTAGCTACAGCGATTTGAAAAAGGTATGTCAAATTTGGATTTTTTTTCTTCAAAATTTACCCATTCAGAGTACAAGCTTCAGTAAAATCTATTTCAAAACAAAACAAAAATGTTAATTTGGGTTTTCTTTATTTATTTCTTGTCTATGGTGGTATGTTCACATATATAAACCAAATTTAGACAAAGCAGGCACCAGGTTTGAACAATATGGATCCTTGAATATCAAAAATATGCTTTATATAGGGCATGATTTTATTAGATTTTTTATTTTATGAAAAAAAGTAAAAAAGTTTGAAAATGAAATAGTTCTAGTATTTAACTTTTTCTTATATTCTACCAGATGAAAACCCATACTAAGGCAGTTCAAAATATGAAAAGAAATTGAAAGGTCAGTGTTGAAAATTTTGAGTTATTAAAGTAAAAAGAGTTATCGCCCCTTACAAAATTTACAAAAAAGTACCATACCGATGATATTTAGAGCTTTATAAATTTCACATTTGGTGCCTTTTTTTTCTTAAATTAGTTTTTGTATGAAGAAATACTACCATAGATAGGAAATAAATAACACAAAACCAAATTATCATATTTGTTTTCATTTAAAATGGGTTTTATTGAAGCGGGCTGTTTGAAAAGGACAAAATAAGAGGAAGTGGGTGGGGTAAATTTTACATGGCCGTAGAGCCAACTGTTGTTCACCAAAATGTACACTTTTTCTATTTTTTCATTCATCTTAAATAGCTCTTCAATACAAAACCATCATAGAGTGTTTTCATGTACTTTGAAAAGTTCCCAAATTCATGACATTGATACACCCTTAAGACAGGCTGAAAGCAAAGTAGAATGCGTCTTAATTTGCATTCTGCTTTACTTTCAACCTGCTTTAAATGATCACCCATTTTCAAAACTAGAAACAGGCTATAGGGTAATGGGTTAAGACAGGCAGCAGCCTGATATAATATAAAAGTGGGGTCTTGCTGTATTACATTTAGCCTGCTTTATGCTGTCAGTTGCCCGTTGACAAAGTTTTATTGGCTGGGTACAGTGGAGAAAACGTTATTCTTTCCCAATAAACGCGTTTACGCTTAAACTATTATTTTCGCTGCAAACAGTTTGGAGCCAGATCAGATGCCGGGTAACCCGGCGTCTGATCAGTCCCCAAACTGTTTGCCACCAAAATAAAAGATGAATTATCAGAATTGTCAAAAAGTTGTACTTTTCTATAAAAATGTAAAATAGTTTTTGTTTAGAGTTGACTAACTGCAGTAACAGTCAACTTTGTTAGATATGGCATTGTTTTGTGATATAAGTAGATACAGTAGAAAACAGTTTTACAGGGTTTCAAAATATGTGAATTTACAGTAAAACTTCTCTATTACGACCACTAAATTATGTTAATTATTAGGTGTTTATGACAGTTGACTGCTTAAAGCAAGGTGACAGTAAAACAGAAAGCTCCTTTAGGAGCTTTCTGTTTTATTGTCACCCTGCTTTAAGCTATCATCTATCTTTTATTCAATCAATTAGCCTTTGTTTTAGTGGTCGTAATAGTGCTCAGTATTTATTTTGGAAAATTGAGTTACAAAAGCATACAGTGCTCCCTCCGCTCGACCACCCTCTGATCAACGATTCCCTCCTTATAACAACGTCTGTTGCTTTCCCCTTAACAAAACCATTATGGCTAACCTTTTCACAGCAATATCCTCTGTTTAAAATTGTCATCTACTGTTTTTCCAAAAATCATATACCGGGTATTGGACATTTTGACTGAAAAAAACCCACAATGATAAATGACAAACAACCTCAATCCAGATCAGACGCCGCTGCGTTACATGGCTTCTGATTTGGATTCAAGCTGTTTGCAAATGCAAGCCAATTTCCCTCCCTCTTAACAACAGAAACAAGCTTTGTCTCCCATTGTGTGTTTGTTGGAGAGAGGGAGCACTGCACTACTTTAATGTCATGTAAATAGTGTATATAGAACTTATAGTGTGCATGAGAATTAGACGCTGAGTAACTCGGCATTACTTCCAGATCAAATCTGTTTTAGCACATTTAGATTATACATGTACTTCCACAGCAATAGGAAAGGCCTAAAGGTCATTTATATATATTCAAACGGTGATTAGTGTTGGGAAGTACATTGTTCATGTATAGTGTTTTTAAAAAGTGAAGTGCATTGTATAGTGTTTTTAAAGAGTGAAGTAGATCTATGTTGTACATGTATAGTGTTTTTAAAAAGAAGATTTGTTCAGTATGAGAACAGTTGTTTGCAATTAACGGTACCATAAAAAACGTTACGTTATACTTCAGTTTATTTTTGATAACAATTATGTTCATTTTAAACCATTTTGTATAAAACATACACACTGTAAATCTTAGAACATTGTACAGTGCTCTCTGTCTACAACACCCAATGGGAGACGAAGCCTGTGTGTATTTTTCAAAGGGAGTTGTCATAGGGAGGGGGATTTAAGACTTTGCTTACATTTGCAAACAGCTTGAATCCAGATCAGACGCCGCGTCTGATCAGGATTCAAGCTGTTTGTCACATGTCATTATATTTCTTATGTCAAAATGTCCACTGATATTTAACTTTGTGAAAAACAGCATATGGCAATTTTACGCAGACGATATTGCAGCAGTAAAACGTTATATTAGACATAATTGTCTTGTTTTGGGAACAGTGACAAGCATCGTTGTAAGGAGGGCATTGTTGTAGGGAGTGGGCACTGTATGTTCAGTAGCATGTGCTTGATTGGTGATTGATATAAATTACAGCATTATTAAAGATTGTTGAAACAGTATTTATCGGTGTTGTTCTTTCTCAGTATGCCATACAATATTACTGTAATATACCATCATACTTTCTTGAAACAGAGCACAAAGTGCCCTCTCTGCCATCCGCCTGTCCGTCAACAATTGCAAATGACTTCTTCTCTGTAACCTATAGACCAAGTTTAACCAAACTTGTTTGAAACTTTGAATACATTCTGTTGGGTTGAGCTTCAAAAGTTGTTCAAAGAAAGTGTGTGGGGTGGGGGTGAATGATTTTGTTGCCATAGCAACTGTGCACAAAATCAAGAAAAAACTTATTCTCCAAAACCACTGACCAGATTCATCAAAATTGTAGACGGATCAAACTTATTTGAACAATTCAAAGTGCATGTTACGTCTATCAATGAAAAAAACATTTAAAATGTTTCTCAATCGATAGACAATGAATTAACATGACCGTCAGAGAACATGGTCATGCTCCGTGCTCGGTAATATCGAATTAAAAGTTTAGAATCTTCTAGAAGTTATATTTTTAGCACACCCTGAGCATGAAGTGCTCAAGGTGAGCTATTATGAAACCGATGTGTCCGTTCGTCCGTCCGTCTGTCAACAATTGCCAACGACTTCTCTGAACCTAATAGCCCCTGTATAACCAAACTTCATCAGAAGCATCAGCAGGGTGGGGGTGAAAAGTTATTAAAAAATTGTGGGTGGGGTAAATTTTGTCAGGTGGCCTCCTGGTCCTCTTGTTTTTGTTTCCTTTTGAATGAAACCGTATTAAAATATTACCATAATAGAATCATTAGCAATTTAAGTAGTTTGATGTGTTCATTACATTGACCCTCTGCTTCATGACCTTGATATTTACATCAAAATGATCTCTGCTTTCAGTATGCCTATGAAAGTCTTATTTACGCACAGGTACTTGACACATACTTTATTATCTATGAACCCCCTCCCCCCATAAAAAAAAAAAATTTTTTTTTTTTTACTATACTTCTATTATAGATACAAGGTAAACAGCGCAATTCGACACCTAGTCTTTACTATCGACTTAAACTGATGCTAAAATAGACTCGATCGCCGATATTCTCTTGTGGTACCCTCGGGAAAAGATTAATTTATCAATATCTACTTTTTATTTCATCAAATTCCGTCAAATAACGCCACAGTACGTGAATTATAACGAAAATAAGCTTCAAAAAGTTTTATGTCGTTCTCTTGGTACAGAATTTATTGCCCAAAATAAGGGGTAATCTAGTCGGTTTGCACATTTAACGGCCTTTACGGCTGGAACTTTCACCTAATTTCATTAGAGCAAATGCGTTTGTGTCGGAACATGACCCTCTTCACTATCAGCTATATGAAATATACATGTAATTTGGCACGAAATTGACAAGTGAAAGACTCATTTCATTTTCAATGCCATTTTGAATACCGGAATGAATCGAATGAACGGAGCGATCTCATTGGTCAAAATTAAACAGGTAAAGTTTCTTTTAATTTTGCATTCTATGTAAATTATATAAAACTGATAATATTTCATTTAAAGATGATTTATAATATTTGGTGAAAGTTCCAGTGGCATAGGCCGTTTATTGTGGACAAATAACAGATCACCCCTACATGTACATTCGTTGCTATGTACCAAGAAAACGACAAAAAACTTTTTGAAGCTTATATTCGTTATAATTCACGTACTGTGGCGTTATTTGACGGAATTTGATGAAATAAAAAGTAGATATTGATAAATTAATCTTTTCCCGAGGGTACCACAAGAGAATATCGGCGATCGAGTCTATTTTAGCATCAGTTTAAGTCGATAGTAAAGACTAGGTGTCGAATTGCGCTGTTTACCTTGTATCTATAATAGAAGTATAGTAAAAAAAAAAAAAAATTTTTTTTTTTTTTTTTAAGGGGGGAGGGGGTTCATAGATAATAAAGTATGTGTCAAGTACCTGTGTATTTACGCTCGTACATGTATCTGTATATTAAAAATAAATACTTTTTGAGATGATTTGAAATTTTTCCATTATTCTATAAGTAGCTGTCGGTATCTGTGACTTTTGACATGGTAACCCTAAGATTTACATCAAAATGATCCATGCCTACAATATTCTATTTATATATATTTTTTTTTAGATAATTGGCTTTTTCGTTATTCTAAATATTCTAAAAATAGGTGTCCCAGTAATCGCCCTGAAAGTCATGTTGAATTTTGGATATCTGTACCGCTCCCTGTCTAAAACGACAACCAATGACAGACACAGAGTGTGTGTGTTTATCTGAGGGAGTCGTTATAGGGAAGGAAAATTAAGACGTCGCGTACATTTGCAAATATCTTGAATCTGTATAACTCGTCATTATAATTATTCTATCAAGGAATCCACTTATATGTAAGTTTGAGAAAAAACAGCAGACGACCATTTTAAGCAGACAATATTGCATCAGTAAAAGCGTTAGACATAATTGTCTTGTTTAGGGAAATGCACTGGTCGTTATAAGGAAGGAATTGTTGTTGGGAGGGCCGTTGTACGGAACGCAACAATGTTTGGTTAGTGCAATGCACCATTTATTTCTTTCAAGTTTCAACAAAATTGGTTCAGTAGAATTTGAGTTTAAATTCAAACAAGGTTTTTCAAGACGGCTTTGGTAATGGCCATGTTGGATTTTAGATCACAAAGAAACAGGCAATGTTTTGTCAGAACCAGGCACCAAACATTTCTACAATATTTCAACACATTCAGTTAAGTAGATTTTGTGTTTAACTCAGACTTTCTTAAATACTATATTTTACTGGAAAGCATACCAAAACTATGGAAACAAAAAATGAAAACAGGCAACATAGCTGATAAGAATATACGAGAAGTCTTATTGCAGCAAGTCCAAAAATCTAATAGTACCAATAAATTACTGTACAATAAACAACTGAAAGAATTACATAACAATTGCTTACTTACTTACTTGCTTAATTCGCCAGAGTATGGCGGATGATGCTTTTCCATGTGTTCCTATCATTCATAGCTGTAGGCAAATCATTTAGTTGCAGTCCTGTGTCCTGGCTTAATATGTCTATATAGGTGAGCCGGGGTCTACCAATTGTCCTTGTCCCATGTTTTGGTGTCCATAACACTAGCTGGCTTACTGGCAATTCTGGGTGACGGAAACTATGGCCAGAGAAACATAGTCTTCTTTCTCGGATTTTTTATGTTATGGGTGGAGTTTTACCGTAGAGCTCTGCGTTTGTTGTATGCGATGACCAATGAACTTGCTTCACTTCTCTCAGCATTCTTGTATATGTGCCGTCGAGCTTGCGCTCTAACTGCTTTGACAATGTCCAAGTTTCACATCCATATAGAAGAACCGATTCAACTGTTGCCTTGAAGAAGTTTAGCTTGAGGTGGTCTGCAATGTTACTTCTCCATATTGTTCTCATGGAGTTAAGAGCTTGCCAAGCAAGGGCAATACGTATTCTCACATCTTTTGCTGTCTCGTCTACCCAGGATAACCAGGTACTTAAAGTCTTTGACTAGTTCAAGTGTAGAGCCATCCATGGTCTTAACATCTATGTCGCCTCCAGTGTTAAAAGCCATATATTTGGTCTTCTTAGCATTGAGATGGAGACCCACTTTTGCGCACTGATCCTCGACAGCTATTAACATTTCCTGTGCTTGTTGTATTTCGTTTGATACTAGAGCAATGTCATCAGCGAAATCGCGATCTGTGAGGGTAACAGGGCCCATTCTCCTGCTCATTCTTTTGCTGATTGTGAAGCCAAATCTCTCTTCCTTTCCATTTATTGCTTCTCTGAGCGCATAGTCAAGCACAATGACAAATAAGTAGGGAGCTAGAGTATCGCCTTGAAGTACTCCTGCTGTTATGTTGAACTCGTCTGTTGTGCCATCTGGAGTAGTGACTATGGCTCGTGTGTCCTTGAAGCAATCTTGTATTGTATTAATCACCTTCAGCGGTATTCCATATGCTTGGAGTATGGCTATCATTTTCTTTCGGTGGACTGAATCGAAGGCCTTCTTGAAGTCGATAAATGTTGGAAGCTTGTTTGCCTCGACACCTTCGATTATTCTCCGTAGTGCAAGAACCTGGGCTACAGTGGTTCTACCTTGTCTAAAGCCATTTTGGTTTACTCGTAGAAGTGGGTCTAGAGCTGTACGTATACGGTTGAGTATCATTCTGTTGTAGAGTTTGGATACTTGACTGCTGAGACTTATCCCTCGGTAGTTATCGGTCTTCGAAAGATCGCCTGATTTGGGAATTGGTATAATGTTAAGAAGTGACCATTGGCTAGGTTTCTCTCCCTCGGCTAGTACTATGTTAAAAATGTCCAAGACCTCTTGGTCTAAATTGCACAGCTTCAATACTTCCGGTGGTATACCATCCGGACCAACGCCCTTCCCTAGCTTAATGGAGGTTTTAGCCTTCTGGAACTCTTCTTGAGTAAAGGGATCATCGCTGATGGTAGGTCAGTGAATATAGGGTCTATGGTGGCATTACTGTCAGACACATTAGGAGGCTTGTCCAGTAGATTGTTGAAGTGATTAAACCAAGTTTTCACTCTTTCATCTGGTGTTTTGCCTTCCACCTGCCCTGCAGGTGCACCTTTTCTCCCTGTTATATCATTAATGACAGCCCATGCTTCGCTGTACTTTTGTTCGTAGCTGGCCTTTTCAATCCTAGAAATCATGTCTGTTAGGTTATCCTCGCTTAGCTTGCTGTACATTGTATACAAATTCTCCTTCGCTGCTTTAAGGGCCTCTCTACTTTCTTCATTTGTTTCAGTTGAGTGTTTTTGGTAAGCATTCCTTATGTCCTGCCTGGCGTCTACAACTTGAGGGTGGTCCGAGAAACAAACTTTCTTCTTTTTCTTAGCATTTGGTACCAACGCTTCAGCAGTTTGTTTGTTGGCCTGTACACTCAAAGCAACTTGTCTGATCCGTGTTTGCCTCGTGCTGCAGGATGCTATATCTGTTCTTTACCTCTACTTGGTATGTCATTTGCAGCTCAGTGTTTTTAGAAAAGTCTTTCCAATCATATCTGATCGTCTTAGTTGTTTTCTTACTAGGGACTCTCAAGCTAGCCTAACATTGGCCGTGACAATTCTGTGATCAGACATAACAATACCATAATAAAACCTCATATTAAATGGGAAAAGGAAAAAAAACATATATCAACTGGAAGAATGTACACATAGTACCCTTCAAATCCTTAATCGATACCAAAATGCGAGCTTTTCAATACAAATACATAATGCGAATTATACCAAACAACCAATTTTTGTATAAATGTAAACTAGAAAATTCGAGCTTGTGTTACTTCTGTGCCATGCACATAGAATCAAACAAACACATATTCTGGGAATGTCAATATTCCAGAGCACTGTGGACACATTTAGAAATATATCTAAAGGGCCCGTCACACCATAACGTTCTGGCCAACGTTCTCTGAGCGTTTCAATCGTTCAATTTTCGAGCGTTCTAGAAGGAAGATGACACTTCTGGCGTTTGATTAACGTGTGCCTAACGCATGACTAGCGTGTTTCTAACGCACGAGAAGCGTGTAACAGCGTCCAAGTAAGATAGCCCCGAAAATATTAGCGTGTGCTAATGTGCCACTGGCGCGCGACGAACGATTTGCCAACGTTAGACGAGCGTGTTGAGCGTTCGACTAACGTGTGACTAACGACAGAATAACGTTATGCTGGCGTGTGATTTTTTACGGGCGAACGGGTACAAAACGCTGGGATATCAGTTGTTCTTGTGAGTTTGAACAGTCAGCATCATGCCGCCAAGACGCAAACAGGGTGGGAAGGTGACTTCTGCTACTAGCGCTGCAGGTAAGGAAAATCATCTTTCACTAGCAATGTCTTATGACGAAGAAGAACACAATGAGGAAGAGCACTACTGAGAAGTAATGGACAATGTGACAACCCCTGAAGACCCTAAACACCCCGAAACCCCCTCTGATGACGGCCCGACCATTGCAAAGAGAAAGAAGAAGCAGAGAAAGGATTGTAAGCTCGTTGACCAGGCGGTGGAGGATAGTCTGGTCGAGTCTGGTCTGGGCTATAGCAAGCACATATAGCATCCTTAGTCTTTCTGGATCCTCAATAGTAGCAGTACTGAACCTTATTAAATTAAATTGATAATCGCCAGCGAATTGCCATCGAATTGCCATCGAATCGGGCGCTTCAAAAAACAAATCCTACGTTTGAATATTTTTACGCGAATTTTCCGAAGCGGTTGCGACACAAATGCAATCGAAAAAATTAAAGAAGACATATTTGCGAACATTTGTGAGATACACCGTTCAGCGGTCGTTGACAAGTCGCCAGTGAGTCGTTTACTGCAAAGCAAACGATTAGTAACAACACAGTAACGCTAGAGTAACGACTGACTAACGTTAGCCGAGCGCGTGCAACTCTCGGTGAACGTTAGTAAAACGTTCAACGAACGTTCTTAAACGATTTTTAGCGTTTAACACTAAACGTTCGAAGAACGCTGGTCTCAGAGAAAACTTTTGTGCATGTTCAAAACTTTTTTTTCGGACCAGCGTTCTCCGACGATTACCAACGATCACCGACGTTTACTAGCGTTTACATAACGCTCTTCTGGCGCTATCCCAGCGACCATGTGCGACTACCAGCGTTTCCTCAATCGTCATAGAACGTTGGCCAGAACGTTATGGTGTGACGGGCCCATAAACGAAAAACAGGTAAATTTAAATCTAAATTATATTTTAATTTCACTTGGATATACGGAGTGGAGTAGTTTTTCATCTTTGATAAATACCATACTGATTTATGCGAAATATTTCATTTACAAAAATAAATATGAAAATACAATTCCCTTATTTGTTAATCTTATAAAATATCTGAAACAGGTTGAAAACATAGAACGAACGATAGCAACGGCAAAATATAATGTTGAACAGTATAACGGCAAGTGGGACAAATTACAGTTGAACCTCTAGCATGTAATAAAAGTTTGCAAACACATGGAGTAAAACACTCTTCTTCTTCAAATCTTTTTTTTTCCTACTCTCTTCCGCAACTTTTTCTTTTTCTCACTTTACATAAATTATTCCTTGCTATACATAGATAGACAGAAAATATTCTTCTTAAGAAACTAATATATGCTGTATTATGGTAATATTTCATTGTGTGTCTTATATTTGTCTGTATATGTATATTGAGAAATAAAATATTACCTAATAAAAAAAAAAGAAGAAAGATTTTGTGTTTAAATGTTCAATACGAATATCAAGATGACTGCCATACATGCCATATTGGATTTCTGGTCAGCATGAAATGTATGACGTTTGGTCAGAACAATATTGAACTGATACTTTCTACCATCAACATTATTAAACATATTCATGGTCTAGTAGAACTTGCGTTTATGTTTTAAAAATATTTTCAAAATGGTTGCCATGGCAGCTATATTGGATTTGGGATCAACATGAAAGTAAAATGTTTGTTCAGGACCATGCACTGATCATTTCTACCAAATTTCAGCGTTCAGTAGTGATCTCTTTCACTGTCAAGTTTCATCGTCTGCTTCAGCCCTCTTACCGCCAACTTTATGATGATATCGTCTGCATTGGAAGTGTCGTCTGTAATATCTTACAGTCAGCTTTAGGGCATTTAATGAAGAAATATCGATGTGAGTGGCAAACAGCTTGGATCCTGATAAGACGTCGCGTTACGTGGCGTCTTATCAGGATCCAAACTGTTTGCAAAGTAGCCTTTTGGCGCCATTGGCAGTAAAAGAGTTACATGTATTTAATGTTTAAGCAATAAATGTAAAAGTTAATGGACGACGGACAAAAGATGGATGGCAATAACTCACTTGATATCATCTTTTGAACTTAAAAATACAACACATCATCAACACTGAATTAGCTGTAAAATAATATACTTTATTCAACTTAACATATATAACATATATTAAAATATTTATGTACAATAAGATACTTCAATAAATGTCTTCAATATAAAAATGGCATACAGAGATAGTAAATTTATTTAATAATATCATATATATGAATATATTAAAATTAAATATACATGTGTATTATTTAACATTAATATATTATATAACATACAACAAAACAATAACATATAAATATATAAATAGCAAATTAAGAATACCAGCGTTGGTGGTAATGTGATTTTTATATCATTTTTCTGCGTTGTTCCATTATTGCATCACCAGCTTCTTTGATTTGTCTAATACACCTACAGTGCTCCTTCCATACAACGACCCTCCGAACAACGATACCCTTCTTACAGCAAAGCTTGTTGCTGCTCCATAAATAAAACAACTGTAACTCTTTCACTGATGCAATATCGTCAGCTTAAAATTGTCCTCTTTTTTATTCTCCAAGTCACATATTGGACATTTTGACAGAAAAAGACATAAGGACAAGAGATAAACAGCTTGAATTCATATCAGACGCCGCGTTACGCGGCGTTTGATCTTGATTCAAGTTGTTTGCAAATGTAAGCAAATGTCCCTCCATATAACAACTCCCTAAGAACAACACACACACCATGTATCCCATTGGATGTTGTTGTAGAAAGGAAACACTTTACATGGATATTTTTAACATTCATATAATATTATATAACATACAACAAAACAATAATACATAATTATATAAATAGCAATATAAGACTTTCTGGCGTTGGTAATTTTCTCATTTGTCTTTGTTGTTAAATGATTGCATTAGCAGCTTCTTAGATTTGTCTAATACACGTACAGGGAGCACTGTATATATGTGCATGTAGTATACAACCAGTAACTGTTATATTGCCGTCTATCTACTCTGAACAAATATGTCTGCCACTCCCTTAACATTCTGTAACTGATCACATTCCAGGGTGACGTAGATCTGCTTCAGTCCTGGTTTCCCTACCCTACATCCAATGATCGTCGACATATCCTGACCAGCCCCAATAGACCTGAATACAGAACAAAGGCATGCTTTAATTTTTCAAACTAGTCTCGAAAGCTCTTTGCACGATATTTTAACTCGTTCAATACTATAGTAACTCTTGTGGGTTATTCGACTTCCGTTTGAATGTTTTAGGTGACCGAAACATGCACCAGTCTACTTGGAAGTCTTGGTAGTTTAATAAATACTGGTCTAAATAGCAAACAGTGTAGACCCAGATCCTATAGGAGCCCTCTAACCTGTTTGCATATGCCATGTGTATTTTTAACAAATAAATACGAAAGAAGACTCAAGCAGGAAACGCAACACAAAGAATACACCCATCTCTAAAGCAGAACACACACACAGCCACACCATAACAAACACACACACACACAACCACACACACACACACACGCAATACCATTCCTTCATCCACACACTAAATAGAAAACAACACGCAAGACAAACATAAAGCTAAGTGAACATAGGAGCCCGCCTTGGTACGGTCAGTAGCAATCAATAATCAATTATAAATGAATTAATTATCAACAACCACTGGGGGGTTAAACCTGGGTTTAGGGGCGCCCAACCTCACACTTATCTCCTATATTCACCTATAAAGACGAACAGTGTACATAAAATATAAACCCTGTTCCACAACCTGTTCCACAAGTCCATTATGTGTTGAAAGAGTTAAGTTGATTTTCCAGTCAAAAATTATCTGCATTGAATTTTCAAATACAGTTTACCCAATACGTGACGCGTAATATGTCGCCTGGTCTGGTTTTCAACTGTTTAACACTGATACCGAAATAACTATGGTTAACTTACCTTTATTAACATTTGAATTTGAGAAATTGACATAGACATGACAGCAAGGAGTTTGTCGCTAACCTGTTGTTCCATTTCATAATGGATTAACCGATTTTTGGCTTGGCGGTTTACCACCATGGCCAAAGTGTTCAAAATTCTTTATTGTCCTTCAAGGCACACAACAATTATGTTGCCAAAATACAAAATACTTTTTTTCCCGAAAAAAGCTTGTGGCCGGTTCATCGTTCTCAATCAATTGATTGGTCAGATTTAAAAATAAAAATCTCAAATCTGACCAATCAAAGGCTTGGGAACTATCTTAGCCTCAACGCAAAAGCTTTATAACCTTAAACCCTATATGTCTACCAACCCAAGTGGAACTGTCACATTATCTTCCATGCCTGGGCATTCTACATTTATAACAGCGTTAGTCAGCTTCTTGTCCAGTGGGTTCTTCCAGTTGACCCTGAACTGCAGAAGCGTACCGACATAAGACATTGTTGCCAACATCTACAATAGAAAGAAACTGCGCTTAATAAACGATTGTACCCCGTGGCATCCTAGTCAATATGTTCTGAATCTTTTCTGTGTTCAAATTAGATCAAGCTCCATGTCGAATCGGGGTTTGGTGATATGGGAGATTTTGGGTATGGTCCAGGTCAACTACTGTTCAAGTATCAAATCATTGTATTAAGCGGCGTGGATGCCAGATAAAACGGTAAACCCTAGTTTATCGAGATATAGCTAAATTCAAAATATTCTTTGTTATTATATAGGCCAAGGTTGTCTGATATGAGTGGATTAGGAATCGATCAAGGCAACAACAGTCTAAGTATCAAAACATTCTTGTAAGTGGTATTGATGCTAAATAATACGGTAAAATATGGTTAACCCTTTGTAAGCGGTGTTGATCCTAGATTAAACGGTAAATATACGGTACCCCTTTGTAAGCGGTGTTGATGCTAGATTAAACGGTAAATATACGGTTACCCCTTTGTAAGCGGTGTTGATGCTAGATTAAACGGTAAATATACGGATACCCCTTTGTAAGCGGTGTTGATGCTAGATTAAACGTTAAATATACGGTTACCCCTTTGTAAGCGGTGTTGATGCTAGATCAAACGGTAAATATACGGTTACCCCTTTGTAAGCGGTGTTGATGCTAGATTAAACGGTAAATATAAGGTTACCCCATTGTAAGCGGTGTTGATCCTAGATTAAACGGTAAATACATGTATACGGTTACCCCTTTGTAAGCGGTGTTGATCCTAAATGAAACGGCAACATATGGTTAGTCCTTTGTAAGCGGTGTTGATCCCAAAATGAAATGGTAAAATATGGTTTACCCTTTATAAGCGGTGTTGATGCTAGATGAAACGGTAAAATATGGTTAACCCTTCAATAGTTATTTGCGAACAGTTTGGATCCTGGTAGGACCCCGCGCAGTGAAGGGGTTAATAATATAAAATACATACATCAGCCGTTCTGTTATATACTGGCGAGTCTGTTCTTGTATCCTCGGAGAAAAGTTAGTTAGATTTTCACTTTTCAGATACTTCGCTTTACGAGAGCCCCTTTTTCTTCAGATGCAGTTCGCATGCCGTCGAAACTCGATAGATCTACTTTGAACTCGCTTAAATCGATCGTACCAGTATTTCATAAGTTAATTTTCGATAATTCGAGCTCACTTAAGTCGAACATACCCGTATTTCAAAGTTAAAACGTGGCTATAAGCCACGTTGTAACTTTGAAATATGGTTATATTTGAATTAACGCGAGTTCGAAGTATCGCGTTCCGACTGTATTTTTAATTTTAAAAACTGTGTACCTTTATCTGAAGATCAGGAATTCGAAGACGGAAGTTGTCAACAAGGGCAGCAGTGGCCCCTGTTTCCTTGACTCGTACAATGACCGATATTTTCACGATGGCAGACTCGTTCATGTACTGAAGGTAATCCTGGGCTGCAACTTTAAGCTTCATGCTCTGAACTGTTATAACACAATATTGAAATATCAATTTATAGCACTGTGTATGATGCCTGTTATAAATTTATGTTCTTGAGCAACAACGTTGACGGAATACTTCATTTGAAAAAAATGTACATCTATATACAAATATGATTTGAAAATGTTAGATAATGAAATTAGGCTTTTAAAACTATTTCATTCACTAAAAAGTAAAAACAATGCGCGACGCGTTTCAACAGATCATCAGATCATAATCTGCGTCTGATGATCTGTTGATCTGTTGAAACGTGTCGCGCATTGTTTTTAGTTAATAAAAGAGTTTTAAAAACCTTATTTCATCATCTCATATCTTTAAATCATCTATACACCTTTCCGGTAGTTTCCTGCATAACTGCTAGAATTACACATTATATACAAATATGAAAAGGTAGTAGGTCCCGAATGAGATTATGTCAATGTTGGTCAATATCGATACTCTATGTAGAGCGATCTGTCATTCTCATTATCAAACGGTCGTAACGAACTATAAAGCTTAGTTCGACATGACCGTCAGTTGGCTAGAATAAGTAATAACTTATACAGAGTACCGATATGGACATTGAAATGATCTCTTTTTTTGGCGTACTACCTCTACATGTAAGTCTTATGACCATGTAAAACATGTACAAGCAAACAAAGGCATGTAATACATAGACTAACAAACAGTTATGACAATAAAGATGAATGTAAGTAAAGAAAAACATTAAAATTATGTGCAGCAATTTTATTGAAATGTTTATGTCGTATTTCAGTCTGTCATACGGGCATTTTGATATTGCAAAATGGTCAAAGGTTATAACAAGTTTGGGTTGCGTCTGAGATCGTTCTCAAACTTTCAACTTGTAAGATTTGAGCAAAAGCCCAAATCTGACAAATCAAATGTTTGAAAACGATCCCAGACTCAACTCGAACTCTTTATAACCGTCGGACCAGGCAGAAAATTATTATCCCCGCCCTAGAAAGGATTTCAAAAGGAAAAATGTAAATGACTTTGAAAAACCAACAACAGCAATAAACATTGTTCTTGTTAAGAACGTCAGCTTAACAATGGCCGTGTGCACTTTTAAGTCAAAATATAGTCTTGAAAGTGTTACTGAACAAACATTGATAAAAGTACCAACTATATGTATAACTCGATTATATGAATAATAGCGTATTCATCTACAACCTACACTAAATTTAATTACTTTGCTTTGAAACGTTTACATACTATTAGACAAACATTTATGTTGACACAGTAAAGTATTAAACACTATATATATCCCTTTTAAATGCATCACAATAGTAATTTCAAATTCTATAAACATGTAGTGTTATTTATGTGATGTTATTACTGCCAAATTAAGAAAATATTAGATAAGAATATTGAATTGCGTGAAACATCTTAAAATCCGAAAGAAAATTTCACACAGTTATACATTTTAAATATTGTTTCATACATGAAAATCGTACATGAAAATTCAAGAAAATGTCCAAGTAACAGAAATTTTTAAGGACCCTCGTATATTGTTATATAATTACAGTGCTGCCTCCAAAACGGCCCTCTGCACAACGATTCCCTCATTACAACGACCCTTGCCGCTGTTCCCTAAACAAGACAATTATGTCTAACCTTTTCATGGCTGCAATATCGTCTGCTAAAATTGTCGGGTTTTTTTCTCAAAAAAACATAATGGACATTTTGACAGAAAAAAAACGTTATGACGAGTGACACACAGCTTGAATCCAGACCAGACACCGCGTTACGCGGCGTCTAATCTGAATTCAAGCAGTTTGCAAATTTAAGCCAATTTCCCTCCCCATTATGACTCCCTCCGATCAACACACACACTTTTTGTCTCCCATTGAGTGTCGTTGTAGAGAGGCAGCACTGTACCAATTTTTCTAAACACACATCTTACCTGTCCGCGGTTCAATACTCAAACTGACTTTTTCCTGGCGACAAGTGCTGATTTTGTGTCCCGTGTACGACACCAGGTCATATATGACCTTGCCTACCACTGTCCTGACATCCCGGGAGGTATTCTCAAACGATACAGTTGACTCAAAGTCACTACCGACCAACACATGGTCATGGTTCTGTATTTTTAGTTTTACATCCTGTGAAAGAGAACGGCATTTTTATGCCACCGTCTTATACATGTACATGTACTTACCCGGTATGTACTTTTTAATTGTTCTGGAATATACAACCGCAAAATGTATGATCCGTGCAATTATTGCATTGTAAACAATGTAGATTAAGGCAAGCTACCGCGTCAAAGACGCGGTGGCATACCTTGGTCTACTCTATTTGATACCAACATGCATCTAAAGCATTTGGTGTAGCTGTATTATAATGTGGTAGTTTGGCTGTGTAGACCAAACTCAGCCGGAGTCTGTACAAAGTCCAATGCAATAAGGCAGCTTTTGTCATGGCACGGCTCATACAGTTAAATACAGTTGAACTAAGCGACCAACTATTGAAAAAAATAGTTGAGATCTCTACAGACATGCTTAATGCACGATAAAGATTATGGGGAAAACACCAAATCACGTCACCTGCAGTTATTTTTTGAAATTGACATTGTTTTTATCCAAAAGTTTTAATCTTGAACGTAGGCGATTGTACGGAACCCTGTTAGGACCAATATTTTTTCTGTTTAACAATTTCAGTAAAACGCCAAAATAAAAGATGCCAAACTGCAAGGGTCCTTTCGGTACTTTTTGTCATCAGATCCTACATATATAGTATAATATTGTAAAATACGTCGAAAACAAAGATGCCAGGTTGCAAAGGTGCAATCTCGAATCTTTTTTCAGTGCATTTTTTCCATGAATCCTATATAGGCTAATAGTAAGCTATTGCAAAGTTACGTCGAAAAGAGATGCGAGGGTGTACCCTTTTAATCTCGCATCTTTTTTCGACATTTACAATAGAATAGTTTTTGTTATCGAAAAACTATGCGAGGTTTCACCCTTGCAATTTCGCTTCGTTTTCAGCATTTTACTAATATTGTAAAATAGAAATAGTGTTGGCCCTAACAGGATTCAGTACGTTGCTATTGTAAAGCTGGAAAGTACAACTTTAGTGTTTTTGAGTATTGGGCACTTAACTGTAGACCATTTAAGGATTTGTTTCCTAACACATTCAGTCCTAGCGGCGAGTACACTCGTCGTTTACAAATCGTATGCTCTAAATGTTTTCAATGCAAAGTGTAGACCCTTGTAAGAGAGATTTTTGAGTTGCAATCCGATCAGGGTGTGTCATTGTGCAATACATTGCAGAAAACAAGCCTAAATAGTCATAAATATATTAGTGTCAATTGAAACTTGAATTGTCCTATAAAAGTTTCATGGTTTGAATGAGTTTTAAAATAAGTCAGCGCAGTAATATGTCTTTGATTTACCTGTATACGAGTCAGTGTTTTATTATCTAATCATTTACCCAAAAAAATGATCATTTAATATCTTTCTTTTTTTTTCATGAAAATAGCAGTTCAACCTCAAATTCTAAATTTTCGAAAATAGATCTACTATCATTTGAAATACTTTTTTTTCTTTTTTTTTTTATTATTATTATATGCATGTTGGTTTGGCCACTTTTGCCATCTGTAAATATGTTGTGAGTAACGAGGAATTTGTTAATTCAAGATACTGATTAAATAAAGAATTATTATTATTAAAAAAAAAAAAAAAAAAATTATTATTATATTAAAATTATTATTATTATTTATCCATCAACTTGGAACAAACTATTTAGATGGTGTCTTTTTTTCTTAATTGTTTACCGCTTTCTTCCTACTGTGAAGAGGAATTCTGTTTGTCTTTGACGTCCTTCCGGCGTTTATAACAGCAATTCGCTCACGCTCAGACTCTAAAGGCAATGAGAAAACAAAAAATAAGAGAGTGTAATATATCAGCATGCATTATAATTCAGTACACCCTGAGAAAAACACTCTAAAATGATGACTTTGTGTCATTCGATCTGAATTTCTCGCTGTACTTAGTCAATCATCTTAAACATTGAAATCTAGGTTAAGGGCACCTGCTTAACCCTTTCATTCTCAATGACGTCATAAAGTGCATTTGCAAACAGTTTTGATCCTGATCAGACGCCGCGTTACGCGGCGTCTGAGATCAAAAACTATTATAATGCCGGAAAACTATCTTTTAAATGATATTGTAGACAATAATATTGAAGGAGACGATAATATGGCGATGAAGGGGTAAAAAAACTCACAATAAATTTGATCATGAAAGGGTTATAACCGAATGGGTTTTTACCATGTTACTGTCGGAGATGAATAAATCGTGAGTGCAAAAATTAAGATACGCTTGACGTTACAGACTGCAATGCTAAGACATCATGTTTTCAGTTTAGTTATGACATCTGTTGAAGTATTGTATAGTTTGTTTCAAGAAATTCAAAGAAATAAGTCTGATATATAGAACAGTAGATTAAGGCTAAAATCTCCGATTAGCAGGATAATGTTTAAATTATTGTTTTGCATTTCTGTAGATTATAGCTGTTTATAGTAGTTATTCTATATTTTACATAAATTACTGTAGTTATACCTTTAGTTTTCAATCTAAGGTACTAGGTACAATTATTCTTTAAAAAATCAATTTCATAAGTTTTTGCACTCACATCTACAGCCTGACGTCCACCACACACTCCGCTGAATATCATTTTTAAAGAAAATTCATGTTAGTATTGAACCCGTTCATCGCCAAATTAATCGAAGTTTTTTTTACCCATTCATATTCATATTGTCGTCTGCTTTTTTATTACTGCCTGCAATATCAATTCAAATTTCGATTTAATACAGTATTTATTTACTGATCAAATCAATTAAACGGCGTCTGATCTGGATCCAAACTTTTTGCAAAGTCGAGCCAGTCGTAATTATAGGAAATATTGCTTTATTTATGACTGTATAAAATGGTACTACCGGTATTTGCGTCTGTGAAGAAATAAATTAAAGGCGTAACAATGCGTATTTAAGGGATAAACGGCTAAAGTTGAAGCTCACCGTCGGGATATTTGTACTGCTGTGTTATATCCTCCCGGTAACGGGTACAGTCGGCGAGGCTGGCTGGTATAGGGCGGCCATCCGGGATCTTTGTACTTATGTTCTTACCAACCCTGATAAAAGTGCAATAAAAAAACTACATGTATATGTCTCATTTCATTTTAAGTCTAAACTTTTCAATTTCACACACAAAATGTAGAAAGCATTACTTGGTGAATAACACCACACAGTTAAACCTTCATCAAAAAAATACATGTATATGTATACAGTGCCCCCTCCCTATTACGGCCCAAGAACAGCGATTTCCTCCTTACAACAACGCTGCTGTGTCCCAAACGATCACTGCTGCAATATCGTCTCCTTTACAATTGTCGTCTGCTGTTTTTCTCAAAGTTACATGTTTGACATTTTGACAGAAAAAAACATAATGACGAGTGACAAACAGCGTTTCTCGGCGTCTGATATTGATTGTTAATGTAAGTCAAGTCTTAATATTCATTCCTTATCACAACTCCCTCCGAACAACTCATACAATATTTGTCTCCCATTGGATGTTGTTGTAGAGAGAGGACTGTACAGGGTTGACTATAAAATCGACACTATTGTGTTGAAAGATGTGTTTGAATGACATAATGGCTTGCATACATGTTATACATAAGTCATAGGGCGAAACCAAGTTTGTTCTGTTTCACCAAGGATTCCGTTGAGAGTGCAACTGTCGGTCTATAAAGCTACAAAACACTGTTGTTCGTTACTGTTTGTTGGATTATTTTTCAATAGACAATAGTGGATACAAAGTGGTGTTTTATAATGTTATAACTAACAAGAACATTTCTAATCGACTTTTCACATTTTAGGCGGGGATCAACCTTCAAAACGTTTTATAAGGATCTTGAATAAATTGTGTTTTAACTAACACAGATTGTTCGACATCGATGACATCCCAATCTCCATTTGGTGCCCGGCCCCAATGTACCCGGTCAGCGTTGACCTCAGCAAAGATGAACGGGGTGTCGTATTGGGTGTCGCACTGGCCGGCACGTACAGCGGTAATCGGTGACGGCCCACACTGGAACGTACCTGAAAAGGTAGAGGAAAACCCATATGAGCCGTACCATGAAAAAACCTGACTTACTACATTGCAAACTGTAGATCAAGGCCAGTCACCGCATTAAAGACACGGCGACTGAACTTGATCCTAACTCTTAGACACCCATATGTATATAAACCATTTTATATAGCTACATTGCATACGGTATTTGGCAGTGTTGACCAAATTCATATAGAAGAGCCTGGGATGACAATGTGCTTAGTCTATAATTGTTACCGTATATGCAATAATTACCAACAGTGAGTGATAAGCTTGTGGACTGATATATTTCTATATTGCACAAATTATGTTTATCTGACCTTTAATAAAATAGTATTTAAATTCAGATTAAAATGACATCGTATGGTCAGAAGAGGACTACTTAATTTTTCGGATGGTTGAAATTCATTTTGATAAGAGACATACATATCTGAATGTTACAGAAATTAGAATCTACTGTCTTTTCCCGTGTTGTGGTCGGACATTTTTGCTGATACTTGCAGTCTGCTAAATGTTTACTTAATGCATGTATTTTTAATTTCTCAAATAATTTACAATGCTCTTAAAAACAGCTTGCAACCAGATTAAACTCAAACAAAAGAGCTGTAGATCAAGATACAGCCTTTGGTAACTACAATATAGACTTTTTAAGAAAAGAGAAATAGTTCAATTTGTGTTAACACATTTTTTCATCTAATCAAAGAACTGACAATGCTCATTAAGGCTCTGGCTGACTTATCTGTACTTGTAGCGGATTTTCACCAGAGCATTTAATTGGTTTATAGATTATGTTTCTAAGGGGTCAACTGATGACATGTGGTGACAAGCTGGTTAATTCATAAGATATTATTGCATGCAGTAGCATGCAATACTATCTTATACATTAACCAGGACATGTTGCAATGCAATATGGCAGGTTTTGTCATGGCACGGCGCATATCAATGTTCTATGCCTTGACCTTTTAGATGAATGTTTCCATTATGAGTGTCGACCTCAATTTGTGTTAAGTGGCCATTAAAATTCATGAAGTAAGGTTCAAATGTTATAAAGCTTTTTAGTTGAATCTGAGGTCGTTCTCAAGGATGTGATTGGTAAAGTAAAAAAGTAATATACCAAGTTAAAGTCTACTTTCAGTCCGAATGACCGCTCAGCCGACTGTACATATACTGGTCAGAGTTGAGCTTTTGCTCAACAAACGCTCAAAATTTACCAATCAAATACTTGAGAACGATCTCAGACTCAACTCAAAAGCTTTATAACATTAGAACCTGATGACTCAATACCCAGATGACAGATAGAAGGGGAAATGATTCAGTTTGATTGAATCTTACTATTGACAGTCAGTGCGTGATCTTCATCAACAAAGTACATGGTTATGTTATTTCCTCATTTGAGCTTATATTCGCTAATTAAAACGAGTACACTGCTCTCTCTGTTCAACAACACCCTATGGGGGACAGAGTGTTTGTGTTGTTTGGAGGGACTTGTTGTAGGGAGGGAAATTGGCTTACATTTGCAAACAGCTTTAATTCAAATAAAACGCCGCGAAACACAGCGTCTGATATAGGTTCAAGATGTTTGTCACTCGTCATTATGTTTTATTTTTTGGTCAAAATGTCAAGTATGTGACTCTAACTTGAAACAGCAGACGACAATTTTAAGCAGACGATATTGCAGGCGTGGAAAGGTTGGGCATAATAATCTTGTTTTGAAAGCAGCGGCAAACATTGTTGTAAGGAGGGACTCGTTGTTCAGAGGGCCGTTGTGGAGAGGGGGAGCACTATATTGTCTATTTTCTGCCAATAATACAGTGGAGAGACGTTATTCATTCCGTATTTGAAAACGCAAACGAAACGCAAACGGAATGCTATAAAGTGTAGAAAATAACAACCTTCTGATCTGGCACCGAACCGTTCGCTATGAACATGATGGTTTTAGTGTAAACGCGTTTATGGTTCAAGAGTAATGTCTTCTCAACAGCACAACCCTGACATGGTATAGATACGTACCGTTACTTCTCTCCTGGGGTGTGGCATCCAGCACCTGCCACCCATCGTTGCCAGCCGGAAGGTCAGGTCTTCTCATCCACACATCGTTCCACACATGGAAATTCCTGTTAAATTAAACTTGCGTTTAAGGTTGAGGACCCCTAATGAGATCGGGACAATTTCGGTCAATATCGGAACTCCTAGGGAGAGCAATCGGCCATTCTTGTCAACTTCCGACCCGTTATGAACCATGCTAAAGCACAAAGAGTACCGATTTTTGCCCCATCTCATTAGGGGCCTTCAACTTTTGTACTGTAACAGCTATGCATGACTATTTCATATCGCTTCTGAAAGTCTAGTTACTATACAAAATATAGATCTACATAAAATATTTTTAACACAACTAATTTATGATAAATTCCTGTGTGTACATTAAAAAATATTTAAACCTTTTCACTGACGTAAGCGTAAACAATCGAATTTGCAAACAATTTAGATTCGCATAACACATCGTCGGATCAAATTCCAAACTGTTTTCGGTTTATCATCAGTCATTATGTCACAATTCTAGCTTTGGAACAAAAGTGTAGATCACACTACTAAAGCATTCGATAATATGTCAATGAAGGGGCACAACAGAGGCTAAATTTGAAGATGAAAGGGTTTACAGTGCTCCCTTCCTACAACGGTCCTCCTAATGTTCAATGAGTCCCTCCTTACAACAACGCTAGTTGCTGTTCTCCAAACAAGACACTTATTTTAACCTCTCGCTGCTGCAATATCGTCTGCTAAAAGTTGTCGTCTGCTGCTTTTCCTCAGTTACATACAACGTATTAATGGACATTTTGACAGAAGAAATATAATGAAGAGTGGCAAACAGCTTGAATCCAGATCAGACGCTGTGTCTGATCTGTATTCAAGCTGTTTGCGAATGTAAGCCAAATCTTAACTCTCCCTCCCTATAACAATCCCCTCCGAAAGTGTGCTGGGTGCTGTTGTAGAGAGGGAGCACTGTAATTGGAATTAGGATAATTAGTGACTCACCAGATAGAATCGGTGTTAAGATGTTCCAGCGAGTTGTCGTCATCCTCCCCGGCGTCCCAGTGAACGTCAACAGAGACGCTAGCGTCGGTGTCGTGAGCCGACGAAAAGTTTGTGACACTTCTACAGGGGATACCCAGCGCACGGCAAACTGAAATACACATCACTGATTGTCATTATACATGTATGGGAACCCTTTCCTCAACATATGCACCTAAAGGCGATCATATCTCCTTCTCCATATAAGTGAAACGAACCTGGGACCCGTCTGATGAAACGTCTTACGAAAAATATTGTCGTAAGTCAGATTCTAAAACTCTCAACTATTATTCATTTCTCCATCTAATCCCGTCTTGTGATATCTCCTCGGGAAAATACAGGATTAGATGGAGAAATCAGAAATTAGATGTATTTTAAAGTTTTGACTTACGACCGTTTTTATCGTACAACGTTTCATAAGACAGACCCTAGTACCTCCCTTCCTCCTCCTCTTCTGACCATTTTCCTACATTTTTTTCCATGTTGAATATTTCTTTTAACCAATTTAACTGTGTTTCGTCTTAATCCATCTGGGAGCTGTTGGGATGCCCAGATAAGTCAAAATGATAGTTTAATTTCCATATACTTACATTGTATTTTACTATATTTCAGAGAAATATCAAACTTCAGGCATGGAACACCAAATTAGGCTCTCGTATACAATTCATATAAATATGTCATCTTCAAGGTCAAAATGTGTCAATTTTTACAGCCAGCGAAGCCAGGTTCAACTCTATATTTCCCCCAAAGATACATGCATGCACAACTGAAAAAATGAAGAAAAACAGGGGGTCATGTGTTATGTAAGAAAATAAAGCATGACTTCAATGACATGACTGGTGCTCTGCTTCCCATTTACAGAGGGTCTGGCTAAAACAGGGACATTCACATCAGCCCACAACATTTCTACATAAAACCCTTCTAGGATGACTGAATTGCCTTGTATCCATTATCTGGTACCCATGTATGACATCAAAAGCACAAAACAGTGAATGTCTAATGACAAAATGCTATTTTGAGGGGGGGGGGGGGGGGGGGGTGTTGGCACTATATCATTTGGGGAACTACTTTTGACTGGCACTTCCGGTATGTTTGGTGCTCCGTAGCCTATAATGACAATGCCACATAAAAGATTTCCTTACTGGTTGTCACAACTCCGGAGAAGACGAAGCACTGTCCGTATTTTACGGGAGACCGCTTCTTCATGAACTGACGTAGAATCTCCACGCTCCCTGTCCATGCCAGAGGTGCCTTGCCCCCGTAATAGCTTCCCGACCAGTTCCCTACCACCACGCCTTTGTCGTCGTTACTGTTGACCTATTATAGAAGATGTTTACAATATTACATTTACAGACATTAACTCATTGAGTCCTAGTGACGCATATACGCGTCCTTTACCAAATATGTACCTGTGCATAGTACACTTGTCCTATGCAACAGTGAAGTCCCGGATCCTGCAGGAGCCCTCTGATCAGAGACTTCACTGTTTTACATTTTGCAATTTATTACCCAAAACAACCCTCAATTGTCTAAAATGGACAAGTCTTTATTGAGGACCCCTAATGAGATGTCGGTCAATATCGGAAACTCTACGGAGATCAATAAGCCATTACCGTCAACTGTCGATTCGTTCCGAACACTGCTAAAGCAGCAATTGGCTATGAAGTAACACTCTGGAAGTTTTGGTAATCCGTTTGATAGCCACTGATTTCCATGAATTGTCAATGTGTCGTTTTCAAGGACCATTGTTGTTTTTCTTTTCATTTCTGAAACATATGATGCAATATATAATATAATGATAAAACTATAATAATACTTACGATCTTAGAAATCGCCCTTGATACTTGGATTGGGCCAGCGAGAGATTGGCTAGACCGAGATTTGAAGGCTTTATTTAGACAGTAGATAGCTGCTTCCAGTATCCCGGCTTCGAACTAAAACACAGTTGAACAAAAACATGTAAATCCTAATATGTATTTAGGCTTTGCCTATGGACGAAAAAAAGCAAAATTGTACTAATGAAAACGGAATAGATCTATCACCAGTGTGTGATCAGCGCTCTTGGTAAATAGCTTTTAGCTAATGTTATATATGTTGTGAAAACACCCGACTATAAATAAAGTTTCTTGTATCTTGTATCTTGTATCAGTTCGTTGTGTATTCCAGATCACACTCGAGGCTACGCCTCTCGTGACTGAGATCTGGATTACACAACCGACTCGAACTTTTATTATACCGGTATACCTAAATTGTTTGGGACACGATCTATATGTTGTTAAACCAAATAATAAAATAGATCTATAAGCACCCGTGTATACAATGTAAAAAGTTAAAACTCCCCCGTACACCTATAATGCAATCTGAAACTATTTTTGGAAGTCATATGACCACCAATAATGACGTCATTATTTATATTGATGGCGTATTGGTAATCCGTTATTTTTATCGGTTCGATTGAGAAGTAGATTTTTGTAAATAACGTTCATTTAAGCGTTTAAGGGTATGAATTGAACTGTTTGAAGCTTTGTCCTTTGGAGAAAATCATTTCAAGTGAGTGTTGGGGGTTATTCATGCTTAAAATGGTTTAAAAATAGCACCGAAATCGGGAATTCCGAAACGTCACGAACAACTCTTCGTTAAAGCCGTGACGTCATCATCCAAGATGTCAGCCCCCATGCTTTGTAGTTGCCTAGTTTTGAGGAAATTATTCACGCGCAAATCAAACACTTTTCAAAGTCTGTCAGTGATTGAATAAAATTGGAATACCTTTGATTTTACCATGCATTACTTAAGAACGGAAAAAAGGCAAGCCTTTTTTCCGTATAAACATGATGGCATATGGCATTAATGAGACACAAAGACATTTGAAGTACACGATAATTATTTAATTTTAAGTAACATGTCTAAATTTTGAAGTATCGAATTTGTGTCTTTATTGTTTATTTCTAAGATTTATACCGTAAATTGTACTCAAAATCGGCTTTTTGTGTCTTTTTGGCCAATTGGTTCATTTACACGAAACAATAAATTTGTCAAAACTTGAATTTGTGTTGAGCTTTGCGTATAATATGAAGCATTACTAGCTAAAATTGACACACACATAGAAAATAAAGATAGAACAAAATATTTAGGAAAACTGATTTTTACAGGGCCAAAACGGTTGCTTCTTGAACCTTGTATGTTCTAGATTTCAAAACAGGTCCAGAGTTTGTGGAGCATATTGAAAATTGGTTCTTAAGACCAAATTTGTAATCCACGTGAAATAAAGTCGTTATGATTATTATTATTATTATTTTATTATTATTATTATTAGTTTCGAATAGATTCTTGGAACATAAAAATACGAATTTGAGATGATATAACGAAACAATTAACAAACAAATACATGTACATTTGTATATTACAGTGGAGAAAACGTTATTCTTTCCCAATAAACGCGTTTACGCTAAAACTATTATTTGCAGTGCAAACAGTTTGGAGCCAGATCAGACGCCGGGTAACTCGGCGTCTGAGCAGGCTCCAAACTGTTTGCCACCAAGATAAACATGAATTATCAGAATTGTCCAAAAGTTGTACTTTTCTACGTTTTAGTGCTTTGCGTTTGCGTACGTTTGCGTTTAAATGGGAAAGAATAACAGATTCTCCACTGTAATTGCAGTTTATGAATTCGGATAGTTTCTTACCTGTCCAAAGAACCATGGATTTGCTCCAATTTGGTTGTGGGTTCCGAAGAAAATACAACCATTGTCGTTTAAAACATACTCGGAAAGTTTAGCTTGGTCAGGAAAGTAGACACTGTCACCTGTGAATGGAAATTTATTTTAAGAAATGATAAATTCGTAGGTGTTCATTATCGTGCATTAGATCACAATTAGGCGTTGAGATGCGGAGTCATTAGATCACAGGGCCTCAACGACTTTTACCCCTGATGTAACGAGTAAATGGCAATAGCAGATAACAGAAACAACACTACACAGTCAATAGTACTTCTTCTATCACAATGAAGCGAACAAAGATACATGTCAGGACAACTTTATGCCAGAGCTATTGTGTTTACAGATTGCATTCATATATTACGCGAATGGGGCAAATGGAACAGTCGATCGAAACGCCGAGCGTGCAGTTCATTATCGCGGAATAAAATACGTTTCTCGGTTTTCTTTGTCTATATGCCGTAGGTTCCGAGTCGTTTCAGAATGACTGTTTACCAAACGATTGGTACAATAAGGGTGTATGAAGGGTTCACTTGGTTGGTTTTTTTTCATTTTAAGAAATATTTCGAACATTTTTTGTTTTCATGTAGGTCACATTTTAGTTTGAAACCGTCTTTTACATTTAATGGTTTTGAAATGAAGTGATTGTCACTAATGCATTTACGAAGCTTATGTCAGGGCCTCTCGAGACATCTAATGATATGGCTTTGCCATATTTCGCACACATGTCTCATGCTCACGCATATGGAGAACAATTGGGGAGGGGTCATATAAAGGCCCAAGAGTAACGTATGTACACCTATAAAGGTATAATACAAACTTTATACAATGCTCCCTCCCTATAACGGCCCTTCGAACAACGACCCTCTCCTTACAACGACCCTTTCCTCTATTCCCCAAACAATACAATTATGTCTAACGCTAGCGCTTCTGCAATATCGTCTGCTTAAAAGTGTAATCTGGTGTTATTTCGAATAGTTTTCTTACCTGTTCAAAGAGCCATGGATTTGCTCTAATTTGGCTGTGGGTTCCATATTAGTGGACATTTTGACAGAATAATTATAATGACGAGTGACAAACAGCGTTACGCAGTGTTTGATCTGGATTCAAGCTGTTTGCAAATGTAAGTCAATTTCCCTCCCTATAACAACTCCCTCCGAATAACATACACAATATGTGTCTCCCACTGGGTGTTGTTGTAGAGAGGGACCACTGAACACATACTAGTACCTCTACACCATGGGTTGAACAATATATAGACTGGTATCTCAGTGCTGCTTTGTTGTCGCCCTGACTTGGATACCATTGAAATCTTCAGTCGCCAATCGCCAACAATCGCATCTGCACCAGTTTCTATGGCAACGGTTACGTCATTTCCAAATGACCTTGACACCTTTGCCTTCCACTGACCGGAAGGGTCTGTCTGGAAAAAGGTGCACGAGACAAACGTGCCTTTACCAGGTAATGGCTGAGTCCCTGAAAGCAAGTTGATTGGGTCATCAGTTATTCCAAAGACAAGTTGTGTTTAAATGTACATCTATGATGAAAGGAAAACCATGCAAAATTTCAAAACCCTGGCTTAGTTTCAAAGAAGATGTTTGAAGATATCACACTATAGTCTATAGTTTTCATCGAAGTGATCTAGTTTACCTCCTCTGACCTAGATATGCAACGGACCGAAAATAAAAGAGGGGCATATAAGGATCATTCCTGTAAAGCTTGGTGACAATCCATCCTGTAGTATTGGAGGTGTCGTTTAAAGAAATTGTTGACGAAGGACGAACGGACGACGACGGACACGGGACACAGGGCGCTGGAAATAGCGCACCTTGGCACTTTGTGCCAGGTGAGCTAACAGTTCCACCAAAAGGTCCAAAACGGGCTTGACTTAATTTGAAATTGGAATTGTCCATTCACAGTTTTATTGAGGAAAAGGATAACCCTAGCAGTGGGGACAAATAACATCTTCCTCATAAATGGTTGAAAAGACATTACCCATTCCCGTTTAGACGCAAATGAAATGCAAACACAATGCAATAAAATGTAGAAAATTATAACGTTTAAATAATTCTTACAACTCAATTTCATCTGAGTTCAAAACATTTTAGAGCCCGATCAGACGCCGGGTAACCCGGCGTCTGATCTGGCTCCAAACTATTTGCAGTGGAAAAATTGTTTTAGCGTTAGCGCGTTTATTGGTGAAAGAATAACGTTTTCTCCATTGTATATACATTTATATACACGTTCTTACCTGTCTCAAATACAAACTTAATATTGTCTTTCCCTTCATTGAACCTGCGATCAAGAGATATGTTAAGTTCGAACACTTGTCCTCTCCTGATCACGAGACCCCCGCTGTCGACCACGTGGAACTGGTCTGTGTGGTGTGCACGTGCGTTCTCTGACACTTTGGCATCGATCTTAACAATGGTGGCAACCTTTTCTTCATCCTCCTTTGGGGATTCTTTCGGAATGTCACTTGTAATTGCTGAAAACCATGAAACGATAGTTTTCTACCCTGCGTTCATTAGTGGGAACCTCTCGCCGCGAACCTCTCTGCTGGGGGGCGAATCACAGGTGGCGGGACCAAGAGTGAGACATACTGTGCTATGTTGAAGCCACGTGAACCTGTGGTTCGCCCCCAGCAGAGAGGTTCGAGGCGAGAGGTTCGGTAGAGTTCGCGCTAATGAACGCAGGGCAGCTTCACTTGTTTGCAACAGTAATCTGCTTGAACCCATTAATACATGCAGAGTTTTGTAAAGTGTGCCTACATAATGTCCACTTATACCGATTACTCCATAAATTACGCATTTTTTCGACTTTAACTTATTCATCCACTGAATATACATGTATTAGTTCCACTATTAGTCCGGAGGATAAGCAAAAAATCGTGCATTTTTGATACACCTATGAAAGTTCGCACACAGTTCACCTAGCACCTACAATGTCATTTAAAAACGGGACCCCAGCTCAATTCCCCCTGTGGCCAAAATGGCGGTCATTTTTCAAAATGGTGGACTCCAATTTTAATTTTTTTTTATCTTTTTGCTAATAGATATGCTAGAGAAATCATTTTTTGTGTCTATATCTATGTTTTTACGGTAATAAATGATTTATTTGACCAACCATCTATGATTTTTAAGTTTGTTGTACTGTATGGTCAAAATATACAAGAGTTATGGCCCTTGACGTCAACAAATACATTCTTTTTAAATGACTAAACTTCAACTCATCCTAGGTTTCTGCCTGTAATTTGTTAAAACTACTCAGAATGGTTCAACATGACACAGCTGTTGTAAATCTGCTAATTGCGTTATGCTTAAACCTTTTTTGCCAGAGTTATGGCCCTTGATATGAGTAAAAAAATATAATGTTGTGCGCCAACCATCTTTAAAGAAGTCCTATATAGAAACTATTTGGCCAATTTCATTAAAATATCATATATATGTTTCTTGGAAGATGCTCTATGCAATTTCTTAAAATGTAGATTGTCGTTGCCATAGCAACCAATTGAAAAAATCTTTAAAACTCATCTTTTAAGAAATGATTGGTCCAATTTTAATTTTTTATATATATTAATGATAAATGACTAACCATATACAAGAGATCTTGAAATTATCTGCCTCGCTTGAAAATCATGGCGGCCAGTTGGTGGGGTAAAATTCTCTTATATTGCCATTACAACCAAATGAATCAAATTTTAACAATATTCTTGTATGAGACCTCAATGTTGATTTGTTATTTTACGCAAATGAGCCTCTAGTGACCGATTTTAATTATTTTTTGTAATTTTTATCTTAGCTTATCAATCATGGCCGCCAGTCGGTGGGGGTATTTTCTTTATATGACCATTGCAACCAAAAGAAACAAACTTATACATCTCCTTGTCTGAAACGTCTGTGCTGATTACAGATATGATTACTTTTTTTATAAAAATAATTAATTAGTAAGCCACTTCAATAAGTCTTGCAATATGTTTCTTAGCTCATAAAACATGGCCGCCAGTGGGTGGGGAAAATTTTCCTTATATGGCCATAACTACCAAAAGAAACAACCTTTAAAAATGTTTTTTGTCTGGAACCATTATGGTGATTTCTTTTACTTATTTGATCCACTAGTGACGTACTTCTAATTTTTTTCAAACAATGTTCATAGCTTAAAAAAATATGGCCGCCAGTGGGTGGGGTAAGATTTCCTTTTTTGGTTATAGCAGACTTTGATGACATTCTTGTCTGAAATTTCTACTCTGGTTTGCTTTAATACAAATGATCCACTAGTGACCCACTTCAGTATATTTTTTTAAATGTTTGTCTTAGCTTATCTAACGAGGTTGCTGCAGGGTCGGGTAAGATTTCCTAATATGGTCATAGGGGAAAACCAAATGAAACAAATTTGAATAATATTATTGTCTGGAGCTGATATGTTTTATACATATAATTTTTTAAATATTTTCTCAGGCTCCTAAAACGTTACCGCCATTGGGTATAATTATTTATATGATCATTGGAACCAAAAGAAACAAACTTAAAAACTATTATTTTCAGACACTACTGGACCGATTTAAATATAATTGTGTACACGTTACCTTTTGGTGACCTGCTACTTAATTTCGTCAGATACCCCCTTGTTATTTATCTTATATAATTTTACACAAGTTATTTTCGGGTGAACTTCTACTGGTTTTCGTGAAATATAGTTCTGTTTTCTATCGTACAAATATATACCTGCCAATGGGTGGGGTAAGTGTTCCTTACATGGCGTTGGTGAAACCTGTGAAACTCTTTTTACAGACACTTCTGTCCCTATTACAATACAATATTACACAAATGATCCTTGGTTGACCTTTTTACCAATTATAAATTCGAAGACGTACAATGTGGAAGTATGACAGTATTGTTCGTCCGTCTGTCTGATAGACAACATATATCTGTCTATCCGGTTTGCTTACACGATAACTCGAATTCAATTTTGCAAGTTTCATCATGCATATACTTCGCTTCATTACCTAAACAGTTTGAACAATTTCATCAATTACTACCTTTTGAATATATTTAATGAATGTTTTCCTTTATTGCCAAATAAAGACATGAGGTAGAAAAGCAAGAACTTGCGTTTTCATCTTTCTTAATTCATCTCTAAGTTTGTGTAGTATTTAAAAAAAGCAATCATATTTAAAACACATTACGTGTTATGTTTTTGTCTTTTAAATTAAAGATAATCTTGTCATGTGGCTAAATATGAGCATTATCTAGAGAATTGAGTTACATGTAATGAAAATATTGCCTGTTCATGCAAAAATGCGATCCAATTTTGGTCGATTTCATGATATACTTGATACGACAATTCATTCTGCAAAGCGTATAAAACATGGCCTCCAGTGGACGAGAAGACGTTACTTATATGGATAAAGAAGCCAATTGCAAACATTGTTATTTGAAACCTATGCACTAATTTTCCAAAAATGTCATTTAATTACTTGCCATCATACTCGTTGGATTTATGTTCATATTTGAGCCGCCAGTTGATTGGGTTAGCTGTCATTATATGTCTGAAGTGAAAACTTAGTCCTTTCAATTGAAACATTTTGCCCATTTTGTACAAAATATTTCTTTGATAACCTTTGTAGCATTTATTGTCAGACAATGCTCGTTAATTAAACCAAGAGATCCATGGTCATATATTGTTAATTGGAATCACTGTAAAACAATACCATTGAGTTTCATATAGGTACATGTAAAACAAACAAAACATTCAGGAATTATTCAGCTGACTCCGTGGTAGGAAAATGTTCATCCTCGGTCTATTACTTAAACAATCCTGGTAAATATCTACTACGAGATGCTTTACGAGCAATGTTCGAAAGGCATTGCATATGGTAGTGAAACAACAATTTCCACAAGGAATTTTCAGCAGCTTTCTACATAAAGTTACATCCTATCATGATTGTTTCAACAAGTTGTCATTATTTCAACATGGACACAAAAATCAACCACTTCATCAAAAGCTAGTTTGAAAATGAGTAACAACTACTGACGATATTTAGTCGTATATGAAAAATGTGTAAACTCGGTTAAAAGAGCTTTTTGCCAATATAACCAGAGATGCTTGGTCTTCTTAGAGGTGGTTTGCAGATGAAGAAAGACAATTGATTGCCTTGTAGAGTATGTGCTTAATGCCACATAATCAGGTTGGTAAAATCCAGGAACATGTCAAAAAATATTTTAAAAATAAAAAAGTATGTTTGATATAAAGTATATAATATTGCACGCATTATTGGCAATTAACTATTTAGAGCTCATTTTGTTTTTAACGATGTCTGCTAAATGGGTACTCCATATTTGACTTAAAACTAAAAATGGTTACATGTTGAAACTGACAAAGAATTGCACAAGTGTCCCCAAGATTCGACTAAACGGTATCGGAAACTGTTGATAAAGTAACCTAGGTGTATCTGTTTAACAAACGAGAAATGTTAGTAACAAATATGGAATGTCAATAGTTACAAAATACACGTTGAGTGCAAAGAAAGTTTTGAATGCCATAACCTTCAGTACAGAGTACAACAAAAAGGGTAGGAGTATGACAAATAGGTAAAACCATGCTGTTATCTTTAAAACATAGAACAAGTACTTCCAGGCACGTAAAGTCGGTAAATACTGTGATACCGCATTCACTTATTATTTCCAAGATCTGGTGGGTTTGGTTTGGTTGTTAACGTCTATTTCTATTTTTTAAGTTAGCATCTCTTATCATTGGGGACATGTTGAGGGTATGATGTTAAAAGACTCGAACAATACATAATACTTTTCGAACTGTTATCGTACACAAACTATCTAAGCTTTTGCGCTGTAGATTTTGAGGAAGATACTTCTATTTTGTGTGTACTATACGTCTATGTATAATAAGTGACCCAGAGTAGGTCCAGTATCCTCACATATGCTATGATTTTGACAAGTTTGATAGAAATCTAGAATATAATGATAATGCCAAATATCTCAGACCAGTGACACTTTATACTTACTAGAATATCTTATATAATTGCCGTGGAGACCAGGTTTCATGCATGGTACAAATTAGCTTCTAAGTTTTTGTATGAATCCAATTATTAAATATCGATGCCTATTTTCTTTTAAACACATTAGTTTGCAAATTGGAAGGCAAGTGAATGGACATTTGTACGTACATACGGATGGACAAAAGTAACATTATATGACCCACACGTCTGCGTGGCATGACATTAAACCCATACACCTTGTAATTTTTGTTACTTTGTTTCTATATTTCTATTTTGAGACAATTTCTTTTATTATTTATTTAAAAAGTTATGTTTGCGTAAAATGGCTGCCTTTTTAGTATTTTTACGTGAATTGGCTGCAATTTTGATTTTTATTCATCAATATATAGATTTGTGTTTATATTTGAATTCCTTGACCTTAATAACATAGGTAGAGATGTCAACATTTACTTTCTACCGCTATAATTAATCGAGCTACAAGGATTTGAAAATTGAAATGACGGCCATTTTAGAAATTGCCGCCTTATCTTCCATATGTAAAATCTGTTTAAATAAGGTCTATTTCCTGAATTAACAACATTAGACCAAAAAGTGTGTTTTCATTAAATTCATAATGTGAATAATGTGAATTTTAAGTTGGAAACAAAATATTTGATTATTTACTAATATTTAGTTTATTTTACGTAAAATGGCTGCCATTTTAGTAATTTGTACGTAAATTGGCAGCCATTTTGACCTTTCTTCCTCAAAAAACAGTTTTGTTCTATATTTTAATTCATTGACCCGGAAAATATAGGTATAGCTACCAACATTTAATCTATATACCTATAATTATCAAAAATTGAAATGGCGGCCTTTTTTTAAATGGCCGCCACAGTGGCCATTGATCAAATCTGACCGGGGTCTGATTTTCAAATAAACCATAACAGGTCAAAGTTAGTGTGTGCCAAATTTCATGAAATTCGTCAACTCTGTTTTTCAACGTTTCCACTTTGAGAGAATGTATTTTTTTCTGGTAAAATGACTGCATTTTATTATTATTATTATTATTATTATACCCGATTTATATAGCGCTCTTTTCACACAGGAGTTGTGCGTTCAAAAGCGCTTCACATGAAATTATATAAATGTACCTACAAAGCGAGAAAGACAAATAACTACATTCACAATAAAAATGATACAATATTGAGATGCATGGAAACATGGAATTTCTTCCAATATTATTACCAAGATTATAAAATTGTTATAGTAAGTTTGTAAGATCATTTTTAAAATGAGTCAAATAATTAAAAGATCAATGGCATGATTAAAAACAGAGTGGTGTTTTGTTTGTTTGTAAATTTCAAATAATTCTTTTTGATAAAATGGCCGCCTCAGTCACCATAGGTCAAATATGACTGGGGTCCCGTTTTTAAATAAACCGCAATAGGTCAAAGTAAGTGTGTGCCGAATTTCATAGATGTATCAAAAATGCACGATTCGGCCCAAAACCGGCCTTAATCCTCCGGACTATATATAGTAATGAATATATACCGTAAGAAATATATTTTCATTTCCTAATAAGCGAAATAATAGTTTTAGCGTAAACGCGTTTAGTTGGGAAAGAATAACGTTTTCTCCCCTGTATATACCAGGGTTGTACCAGTAATTCGTGGACTATGCTTATCATGTTTTATCGGAGGTTAAATCATCATTGTATTTTGCAAGTGCATTCATAGCCATTCCATTTCAATAAAGAATGTGTATGAATAATAAAATAAAATTATTGATACGTGAATTAAATGTGTGATTAATCGATCGTGTGTCGTATTTAACTCTTTACTCCTTATCCTGTTCGTGATTTTGAATATACAGCGAACCCCCTCTAAACCGGAACCTCTAAATACCGGAATTCTCTCTAAACCGGACAAAAACGTTGGTACCGTTTCCAACCCTACTTTATTTTAAACTATTAACCCATAAATATGGTTTTTTCACCTTTGATTTATCACTTCACTGAAGAAAATACATTCATGAATATGTATTATAAGAAAGAGTTTCTATATTCTTGCAGATGCTAGCGTAAAGCAGGTTGAAAGTAAAGCAGAATGCGCCTTAAGGCGCGTTCTGTTTTACTTTCAACCTGCTTTAAGTGATCAGCTATCTTCTATACTAGAAACAAGCTATGGGTTAAAACCCCTCTAAACCGGAACCCCCTCTAAACTGGGCATTTATGTTGTCCCCACACGTGTCCGGTTTAGAGGGGTTTCACTGTACATGTATGTGACCACTTAAAGCAGGTTGAAAGTAAAGCAGAATGCACATTAAGCAGCATTTTGCTTTATTTTCAGCCTGTTTTAAGCTACCATCTGCTAGAATATAATAACATATTTCTTATGATCCATTATCCTAACTGTATAAAATGGAACTATTTTCATTAGTGTATGAATAATACATGTAAAAGGCGTAAAATGTGTATATATTGAGTAAAGGGTTTTATAACACAACCTACGGTCCGAGCGTTGAATAATACTCATTTTTTTTTTGGCGGAGCTGTCTGGTTTCTATTTAGCCACACTTTCTATTTGGCCACACATTTCAACCAATTATATTTGATCAGAATTTTAGAATTGAGAGCACCTGTTGAAACTGAATAGTCTGATTGGATATTAGCCAGGGCTCCAGATAAGGGAATTATTTCAAAACTTAAAACCTTTATTTGTGCATTAAACCCTGTGGTGTCACTATACATTTGAATTGTCTCTTCGAGACAATCAAAATGAGTGGTAACACCATAAGGTGTGGTGCTGAAAGGAGTGAATAAATGTGATTTGTTTAGTTTACTCCCTTTTATCTGGAGCCCTGTAGGCTGGTCTATGTCCAATTACAGTTTTCCCAGATATGGACTGTGAGTGTAAAATTTAGAGATACAGACCAGACTGTTTACTACACTGGGCTGATGCAATTATGATTCTATTTTAAGATGACATCTGAAATATTTTTATAGATATACAGAGGAAGCTAGGTGTTTGCCATTTAATCTATATACCTATAATTATCAAAAATTGAAATGGCGGCCTTTTTTTAAATGGCCGCCACAGTGGCCATTGATCAAATCTGACCGGGGTCTGATTTTCAAATAAACCATAACAGGTCAAAGTTAGTGTGTGCCAAATTTCATGAAATTCGTCAACTCTGTTTTTCAACTTTTCCACTTTGAGAGAATGTATTTTTTTCTGGTAAAATGACTGCATTTTAAATAATTCTTTTTGATAAAATGGCAATCGTTTCATTTTTTGCTTCAAAATACAGACTCGTAATTATATCTGAACTCAATGACCCTAAAAACAGAGGTATAGATGCCGACATTAACTTTCTACCCCTATTATTAAACGAGCTACACATATTTGAAAATTGAAATGGCGGCAATTTTTAAAATGGCCGCCTCAGTCACCATAGGTCAAATCTGACTGGGGTCCCGTTTTTAAATAAACCGCAATAGGTCAAAGTAAGTGTGTGCCGAATTTCATAGATGTATCAAAAATGCACGATTCGGCCCAAAACCGGCCTTAATCCTCCGGACTATATATAGTAATGAATATATACCGTAAGAAATATATTTTCATTTCCTAATAAGCGAAATAATAGTTTTAGCGTAAACGCGTTTAGTTGGGAAAGAATAACGTTTTCTCCCCTGTATATACCAGGGTTGTACCAGTAATTCGTGGACTATGCTTATCATGTTTTATCGGAGGTTAAATCATCATTGTATTTTGCAAGTGCATTCATAGCCATTCCATTTCAATAAAGTATGTGTATGAATAATAAAATAAAATTATTGATACGTGAATTAAATGTGTGATTAATCGATCGTGTGTCGTATTTAACTCTTTACTCCTTATCCTGTTCGTGATTTTGAATATACAGCGAACCCCCTCTAAACCGGAACCTCTAAATACCGGAATTCTCTCTAAACCGGACAAAAACGTTGGTCCCGTTTCCAACCCTACTTTATTTTAAACTATTAACCCATAAATATGGTTTTTTCACCTTTGATTTATCACTTCACTGAAGAAAATACATTCATGAATATGTATTATAAGAAAGAGTTTCTATATTCTTGCAGATGCTAGCGTAAAGCAGGTTGAAAGTAAAGCAGAATGCGCCTTCAGGCGCGTTCTGTTTTACTTTCAACCTGCTTTAAGTGATCAGCTATCTTCTATACTAGAAACAAGCTATGGGTTAAAACCCCTCTAAACCGGAACCCCCTCTAAACTGGGCATTTATGTTGTCCCCACACGTGTCCGGTTTAGAGGGGTTTCACTGTACATGTATGTGACCACTTAAAGCAGGTTGAAAGTAAAGCAGAATGCACATTAAGCAGCATTTTGCTTTATTTTCAGCCTGTTTTAAGCTCCCATCTGCTAGAATATAATAACATATTTCTTATGATCCATTATCCTAACTGTATAAAATGGAACTATTTTCATTAGTGTATGAATAATACATGTAAAAGGCGTAAAATGTGTATATATTGAGTAAAGGGTTTTATAACACAACCTACGGTCCGAGCGTTGAATAATACTCATTTTTTTTTTGGCGGAGCTGTCTGGTTTCTATTTAGCCACACTTTCTATTTGGCCACACATTTCAACCAATTATATTTGATCAGAATTTTAGAATTGAGAGCACCTGTTGAAACTGAATAGTCAGATTGGATATTAGCCAGGGCTCCAGATAAGGGAATTATTTCAAAACTTAAAATCATTATTTGTGCATTAAACCCTGTGGTGTCACTATACATTTGAATTGTCTCTTCGAGACAATCAAAATGAGTGGTAACACCATAAGGTTTGGTGCTGAAAGGAGTGAATAAATGTGATTTGTTTAGTTTACTCCCTTTTATCTGGAGCCCTGTAGGCTGGTCTATGTCCAATTACAGTTTTCCCAGATATGGACTGTGAGTGTAAAATTTAGAGATACAGACCAGACTGTTTACTACACTGGGCTGATGCAATTATGATTCTATTTTAAGATGACATCTGAAATATTTTTATAGATATACAGAGGAAGCTAGGTGTTTTGTAATTGTTTACTACCAATTTGTTTTAATTGTTAACTATTTGTACACATTTACCATACATTAAAAGCAATATTATATATAAATGGCCTCAAGTGAGTTAAACACAATCGTGTGGTTTCATCATTATTTACAAGAGTGAAGTACAGCAGACAGTTGAATCTGTACATTTGTGTATGCTATAGTTTGTTTCAAGAAACTCTATGAATGAAGTTTGATATATAGAACAATAGATTAATGTGAGGATCTCCTACCAGTAGCTAGGATATGAGTTAAATTATTGTTTTGTTTTGAATTTCTGTACATGATAGTTTTACATTTTAAATAAAAGTGACTGTTTCAATTGTATACTTTTATTTTTTGCTTTTCAATCCAAGATGTTACAATTCTTTGAAAACCTCAATTTCATTCAATTTTGCACACCCATCTATATAGCCTTAGTTCAACCACTCATTCCGCCGAATATCTTTTTTAAAGATATTTCTTGTTATTTCTCGTATATTGTTAGTTAAACAGTTTCTTCACAGTGTACATGAAGATCATTTCTTCCCGGCTGAGGTAAATCATGTTGTCCGGGCCGTTAGGCGAGCCGGGAAGAAATCCTCATGTACACTGTGAAGATTTATTATACTGCAAAATTTTGCAAAGTGTTCACTGTTCAAACGAAATACCTCGTAGAAAACTATAACAAAATCGCGCCGAAGCAGATAACGTTGAGCGTAATGACGTCATATTCATACTCGTAGACTTTCGGCGTCAAACTTTCCCAGAAATAATGCGACTGTTGGAAGATCCAAACATTGATTGGTTCTTAGCCGAAATGGGCTTAAAGCAGAGGGTGCACGATTGAATGTACTCAATCCTGTCCAGCAGTCGGCCATCTTATTTTCTGCAAAGCAAGACTCAGGGATCTTTCAGCCAATGAAAACAGTTGCATTTCTAAGTATACTGTCAGCTCACCAGGTACTTGGAATCACGTCTAGGCATCGGTATCCAATCAAAAGTAAGGAATTTACTTTGTAGTATAATAAAACTAGTGGTTTAACTATGCAAACGAGGTTGCCATACTAAAATGTGTATTCCTACTCACTGTCAAAATGTGTAAACAAATATGACGTCAAGCGATATTTCTGTCGGCGTTCGAGTGGCTATAGATGGGAAGGGGCATGTAATGTTTGCTCCCTTAATCTATTCTGAATAAATCTGACTTAATCTTGGATCTACTTTGTGCATGTTTGCTCATTTGGGCGGTCAATTCACGCGTCTTCCATTCACGCGCCATCCATTGACTTATATCGTACAGTGAAGCTAGCAACCAAACATAAGTATCGAGATGGTGCAAAAAGCATTGCCAGGTTATGTTATAAATAGAATAAACTCGTCTTTTAGGAAACCATGAAAACTGGGCACGCCTCGTTTTTATCGTTTCTAAAAGACTCGTTTTAAATTTCCAAAAAGTTATGAACACTCGTGTTTAAGATCCTATATATATAATCGAGTAAAGAGTGTTTACAGATGTGTAGATGTGTGTATTGAGAATATAAAGAGAAGTGTATAGGTACAAGTTTATAATCATAACAATTAATTTTTTAGAGGCGAAAAATCATTAGATTTTTAATCGGTTTTTTTTTATGTTTTGCCACGCTTATCAACTTTATATGTACGTTTAAATTATGCAGGATTAAAGTTTTGGAATTTTTTTTATTATAAAGTTCACGACATTCTGTATTGACCTTTTACTTCATAGCCCGTTTCTTGTTTTGCAGATAGAGGGTCACGTAAAGCAGGTTTAAAGTAATACAGAATGCGCCTTAAGGCGTATTTTGCTTTACTTTCAGCCTGCTATAGAGAATGTACATTATGTATCACATTCGTAACTTTTTGAAATAGAACTATTTTAGAACTGTGGAGGAATGAATTTATTGCGTAAAAGGACGTTAATAAATAATAGGGTTCGCATTATTTTCTGATGACTTCAAGGCATGTGGACAAATAGTGCAGTATTATTATAATTATGACACTAAACCCTACTAACAAGTTCTACCTTTGAAAAGTATTACATCGTGACAATATTCATTAAATCTCCACTGTCACGTCTACTGGAAAGAAAAAGGAAGAGAGATGTAGGAATTTAAAGCAATTTGAAAGTAAATAAAACATATCCTTTAGGAGTTTTCTGCTCTACTTTCACATTGGTTAACCCATTACCCCATACATACAGTGGAGAATCTGTTATTCTTTCCCGTTTAAACGCAAACGTACGCAGACGCAAAACACTAAAACGTAGAAAAGTACAACGTTTTGACAATTCTGATAATTCATCTTTATCTTGGTGGCAAACAGTTTGGAGCCTGATCAGACGCCGGGTTACCCGGCGTCTGATCTGGCTCCAAACTGTTTGCAGTGAAAATAATAGTTTTAGCGTAAACGCGTTTATTGGAAAAGAATAACGTTTTCTCCACTGTACGTATTTTACGCCTCTAATTATTTTTACACTGTGAAATGCAGTCCTCGCCTAGGGATTCCTAATAATAAAACACAAGGCATTTATAGCATCTTTCAAGATGGTAGCTTAAAGAAGGTTGAAATTAAAGCAGAATGCGCCATATTAATGTAAAGCGCATTCTGTTTATTTTCAACCTGCTTTAAGTGGGTGTCTATCTCTAAAACTAAAAACAGTCTATGGAATAAAGGAAAAGAACAACAATCACCTTTATGATAACAATATAGGCTGAATTGCAATCAGCCTTCTTTATAATGATCGCTATAAATCTATGATTTACTGTTCATATTATAGTTCAAAACAAAAAAAGAACACAAACAACAGCAATAAGGTATTCCGAGAGTAAAATAAGTTTTGATCTACTGAAAAACTTACGCAGTGATATGTCCACTGGTCTAGATCTATCCGTTACAGCATCATTTATGTCATACATGTGGTATGTTATTGGTCCATAACTTATTCTTGGATTTGTATCCCATGATCCCATTCCATGCCCGACACCAGGGCCACTTGCCGTGAAGCCATGGCGCCCGGGCGGTGCATCTATATGCGTGCCATTACGGGTAACCAGCCGACCCACTGAGGCAGAAAACGAAGAAGGGCCTGTCTCCGGATACTCATGGGAGTGGGGTGTGTGGTAAGTGCTTCTAGGACTGGTTTCCACAGGAATATCAATGGTCCTTCTGTTCAAACTTCGACTTCTGTGTCTTGATACAGGCTTGTTTGTCCTCGACATCACAGGGCGCAGATACGCCCGATTTTCCGCGGCGCCGCTTCTAATCCGGGTACTTTGCGGCACGTGATGCCCTGTTATTGATCCAAATGTTGTACTCGAAGTATTCCGCGGCCATGATGTATACGTATTCGAAACTGGATTGCCTAATAATCTACTGCTGTATTCGAATTCCCTTCGTCTCACAGGAGCGTTTCGAATGATAGGAATTTCCATTTATGTATCAATTGACGTCACAGATACCGTAAACTTTTTTAAATGTAGATATAAATGTTAAACGCACCATAAGCAGACACGGCTTGTTACTTTGAAGTATCCCAGTATATCTAAGCAATTGTTGCATCTGTTATAATACCAACATTCCGTTGGAAGTAAATCAGCTGCAGGTTAAACCTTACCCAAATATATCGCTAGGTTTCATTTTATATCAATTTACAAACAACTTTGATCCTGATCAGACACCGAGCTTACTCGGCGTCTGATCCGGATCAAAACTGTTTGTCACTCTCACTGATATTTCGCAAATTAAAATACATAGAAATCTTAGTGTGATTTTTTGTGCAGACGACAATTTCAAAGCAGACGATAGTTTAGCGGGTAAAGGGCTAAGGCGTTGACAATGCATGCGTGATACATCAAAGAAAGACAAATGATAGGTAATTTGGCAACATGTCCACTGCCTTTGGGTTATACTGACCGTACTAAAGCAGGTGTGTCAGTAAAAAACACAATTACCATGGACAGGAGCGTAAGCAATACGCATTTTTTGCCAAAACTAACAATTATAATTAAACCCATAGCAAACAGCTTGGAACCCGATCAGACGCCCAGTACAGTGGAGAAAACGTTATACATGTATTCTTTCCCAATAAACGCGTTTACGCTAAAACTATCATTTTCGCTGCAAACAGTTTGGAGCCAGATCAGACGCCGGGTAACCCGGCGTCTGATCAGGCTCCAAACTTTTTGCCCCCTTGATAAGCATGAATTACCAGAATTGTCAAAAAGTTGTATTTTTCTACGTTTTAGTGTTTTGCGTTTGCGTACGTTTGCGTTTAAACGGGAAAGAATAACAGATTATCCACTGTAACTCGGCGTCTGGTCAGCCTCCAAGTTGTTTGCCAGTCAGAATTTAGTAAATCGTCAGTAAGTTCAAGAATCTTAAACTTTCTTACGATTTATTGTTTTGCGTTATCCGTTACTTTATTGTAAAAGTATTTACTCGTATTTGTCTTTTCTCACTTTGTAAGTACATTAATTTACTATGTTCCCTCTCTATAACGGCCCTACGAACAACGAATCCTTCCTTACAGCAATGCTTGCCGCTGTTCCCCAATCAACACAATTATATTTTGCGATTTCATTTTTAAAATATCGTCTGCTTAAAGTGACAAACAGTTTGAACCCAGATCATCAATTAGCTGGACGACGCGATATGATTGAAATACTGTTAACCCCTTCACTGCCGTGACGTCATCAATTTTAAACAAAATTTAATGTCGTCTGCTTTTATTTCTTAAATTTTATTTTTTGCTATTTTGACTGAAGAAATATTGAAACGAGTGTCAAACAGTTTGGATCCTGACCAGACGCCGCGTTACGCGGCGTCTGGTCAGGGTCCAAACTGTTTGCAAATAACTACTGCACTCGGGGTAAGGCAGTGAAGGGGTTAAAAGCGGCGTAAAATCATACATGCATTAACAAATAAAAAAAATCTACTATAGTTTTCGACAGTATATAATATGTTCCTCCATTATCCAAATAAAAACGCCTTTTTGCGCCTTTAATGTTATCGCCCGAGGAAGAAGATTGTTCCAATTTATATAATCATGAATACCGGTATGCACAATGATAAATATTTTCTATACCACTTTTATTATACTAGTATATATTCTATTTAGAAGCAGTCTATGGGACAATGAGTTAAGGTGGGTTACAAAATGAAGACCTAAGAACACTACACAAAATCTGAAAAGATGTGCGTTTATTTCTGTATGAGAACCATAACGAGAAAAGAGATTTTATTAGTTCATTTAACTGAGTTTTTCAGCACCGTAACACTGTATATGTTTTAGGCCAGCGTGAACTTTGGATAAGTGACGGACTCATTTTACATAAACATGAAAAGATGACAACATAAGGCATATAGATTATCTTCCGCTTGTACACGTAAAAAACCTTGAAAAGTGGCATGTCATTGATCTTTTAATTATTTGTTCTATTGCATTAGGCGGCCTGCATTGGGTATACATCGTACACCGGATATTGGCCCAAAGTGATTCGGAATCCATGGTGAAATGATGTAAACAATATCAGACCAGGTAAGAAATACGTCTATTACACAATTATTGCAACACATAAGTATCAAACATTTAATCGTACCGAATCGGAATTAATTAATGTCTATCGCGAACAAGCCTCTTCTGTTACAAACGTCAATTGGTCCGTAAATTATGAGCATTTAGTCTCGCCGATCACCACCAACGTGTACCAATTCAATTCAATTTCTTTATTACACTCAGTTCATGATTTTACATGAAAACATGAGGAACAGACAATATACATAGACAAAACCTGAGGAACAAAACAAAATGTACATAGACAATACATACATATTCACAAACAAATAATTCAGTACATTATCAGTTTCTGTAAATGATTCCGGATTTGTATATGATTTTTGGGAGAGTTACCAGTAAAATTCAGCAAAATGTTCATAGAAAGTCAGACTATTAATGGTAAAGTCTAGTTCTCAATTTTGTTTATTACATATTTTACTTTTTATGGTTGCTTTCGTCTATATAGTTTGTACAAATTGGCTGAATATGTGCATTATATACAGTTAAAATGTAATTGTTTTTCACTGGATTGATGGCAATTTGCCAAATAACTACATGTATTAGGAATATCTCACAGTGTTGGCTAAAACGATCTACATATTGCAAATTTTGTCAATTTATGGCACCATTACTGTACTGCGTCTTGCAATACGTGTGTACTGTTTCTTGCAGAGGCTAGTGGTTGTTACTGTACTGCTTCTTGTTAATACTAAATGACCATTTTTCGTCTATTTTTAGGTCTACCATGGAATACAAGTGTACTTTGATTCATTCCAAACATTTAGAGGGATAATTGAACACTCCACAGAAATCCACCCCAGTGAATAAAATACAAGGTGTTGATAAGAACAAAATAAAGACAACACATTTAAATCAATCCCTGATTTATGTCGTGAACAAGGATGGGTTATTACTGTTAACCATATTTCAAATAATACCAATTTTATTTCAATCAGCCTGAGCGATACTTGAAAAGATGCATGCTTCCAACACAACGCAATTACCTCGCGCAATGAAGAGGGATCTCGTAAAACCATGTCTTGTTTGAATACAAATAAAACAGAAATTCTCAAACTTGTTAGAACAAATTTACTTTGAATGTCTCGTTGAAAGGTTGATCTTTCAGAAAATGTTCACTTTTATAAAATCAGACCATTCAATGAAAAGTTATCGCTCAATTATCAGAAGTTTTCAAATGCCCCTCGTAACAGCATAGAGTGTTCTTTGGTGGGAAACATTCAAATTTAACAACCTAGCGTTCGTATCACAGGGACGCGACACGATTGATTTTTGAGAAAAAAAAATGTCAGAATGTATATATAGAGTCTCTATATATACATTCTGACTTTTTTTTTCTCAAAAAATCGTGTCGCGTCCCTGTGGTTCGTATGGGGTCAAAACTATCCTACTGTGGGGCTAAAAGTACAAAATAACTGTTTGGACTGAGTGTGTAACCATGTGAAGAAATGCTGTTGAACATATATCTTAACTTCAGCAATAACCGACGAATAAGGCCCGTATTCTGAAACATTCTAAGTATATTTTGGTTTACAATTTCTAACTCTAACATTTTCTGCTTAGAAAAATTATTTTATAACTAAGAAAATACTATAGTCTAGGCAGCAAACATCTAAAGAGTAAAAAACGGCCGTTGTAAATGGCTTTCTCGACTCTTCTCGCATACTAACACGAGATTTATCGTTTGTAGAAATGACTTGTTATTTACGGTGTCGTTGGTGTTTTTCTCTCATTTGTAAAGCATCAATTACCAAATGCATTTCTAAACAGTGGCTGATCGTTTTGGAAATGCTTCTGCTCTTTCTTGATATTTGAAGAGGTTTATAAAAATGTCATGCAGGTTTCTGTTTTACCCTTATCATGCTGAAATGCCGTCTGCTGCTAAAACAGTATCTGCGGAAATATACATAACAAATTTTATGCTTTCAAAACTTAAGAAAAGTAAAATTTGACTGGCAAAAAAGGTTGGATCCAGATCATACGCCGCGTAACGCGGCGTCCTATCTGGGTCTAAACTGGTTGCAGACAGTTAGCAGCAAATATTAACCAAGTCGCGCCTTAGCATAATATTAGTGTTGGCGCAGAAACCTTCTAATTGAAGAGTTTTACATCAGAAAAAAAATCGTACCATGTGTGGTTTGAACCTGCTACCCACGACGTCCTAGTCCGACTCGTTCACTACTGAACCTAGGAGACTTCGCTGAACTATGGCTCGTCAGTTTGATATAAATGTGTTAAGAAAGAAAAAATAAGCCCCAAGAAGAAATATAAAGCCATGAGAAGGAAAAATAAGCCACAAGAAGAAAAAGCGACAAGACAAAAAAAGCAACAAGAAGGGAAATAAGCCTCAAGACTAAATAAAAAGCCACAAGAAAAACAAAAAGCCACAAGAAGAATAAAAAGCCACAAGAAAAAACAAAAAGCCACAAGAAGGGAAATTAGCCACAAGAAATATATAAAGCCACAAGAAAAACAAAAACCCACAAGGAGGGAAATGAGCCACAAGAAGTATAAAAAGCGACAAGAAAAACAAAAAGCGACAAGAAAGGAAATTAGCCACAAGAAAAACAAAAGGCCACAAGAAGGGTAATTAGCCACAATAATAAATAAAAAGCCACAAGAAAAACGAAAAGCCACAAGAAGAATAAAAAGCGACAAGAAAGACAAAAAGTCACAAGAAGGGAAATAAGCCACAATAAATATGAAAAGCCACAAGAAAAACAAAATGCCACAAGAAGGGAAATGAGCCACAAGGAAAACAAAAAGCAACAAAAAAAACCAAAAAGCGACAAGACAGGAAATTGGCCACAAGAAAAACAAAAAGCCACAAGAAAAACAAAAAGCCGCAAGAAGGGAAATGAGCACCAAGAAGAAACAAAGCGACAAGAAAAACAAATAGCCACAAGAAGGGAAACACAAGAACAATAAAAAGCCAAAAGAAATACAAAAAGAAACAAGTAGGGAAATTAGCCACAAGATGAAAAAAGCGACAAGAAAAACAAAAACCCGCAAGAAGGTAAATAAGCCACAAGAATAAATTAAAAGCGACAGGAAAAACAAAAAGCCACAAGGAGGGGAATAAGCCTGTATTGGAGTGATTTCAACCATACTAAAACTCACCCGAGACCTTATGGTAACATACAATCCCGAGCAAGTTTGAAATAATTGGATAACATTTGTGATCTCCAGAGTGTTAGTATGGACGACGCACAACAAACAACGAACATTCAAGTATTACCGAATCTAAAGTTGGGTAATATGATCACTTATCGTACTAAAACGTGCGTAATTACAGAATAATGTTCCACAATTATAACAAACTAATAAGCCAAAGTTCAACGAAGTCGCCGTGGCTCAGTAGGGAACGAGTCGGACTAGCATGCCGAGGGTATCAGGTTCGAAACACACAGTGTGCGATTTTTTTCATATATTTTATTTTCATAAATTCGTTGTTTTTTAATACAAGTTACGGCTAAAAGCATGCTGAAAAGAATAAATTCATTGAGTAAAAGGCATCGTTTATAGACCTATAGATACGTTTAGCGGAAGTTTTTGAGCCGACGTTTGTGTTTGAGTGGCTTCTTGAAATTGGGTCAACTTCGGGGTGGGGTAACGTCATTACAAACGACCGAGACTACTGTTTAAGACATTGTTACCTGCGGTTTTCATCGCAAAAACGTGGAAAAGATCGATATATATTCAAAATCTATATTTGAGTAATAAATAATCATTTTTAAGTACCAAAACTAGCGTAATTACATAATTCGTTCCACAATTATAACTAACTAACGAACTGAAAATCAACGAAGTCGCCGTGGCTCAATAGGGAACGAGTCGGACTAGCATGTCGTGGGTAGCAGGTTCGAACCACACAGAGTACGATTTTTTTTCTTAACGCCTTTTTTTAAATTATCAACATTGTTTTCATATATTCGTTTCTTTAAATACAAATAACTGCTTAACCCTTTCACCGCCATATTTTTCTTGAGATATTACTCAATTATCGTTTCATTGTCGTCTGCTTCAATTTTGTTGTCTGCAATATCTTTTCACAGTTCATTAATTATAAAACATTAACGCAGTATGTCTGACAACATTTCTATACAGTTTGGATCCTGATCAGACGCCGCGTCAAACAGTTTGGATCCTGATCAGGATCCAAACTGTTTGCAAACGCGCATTTAAGCGCCATTGAGAGTGAAAGGGTTATTAAACATGCTGAAAGTAAAGTAAAGTGTAGCCGGGTAGAGAATATGGTGAAGTGGTTGATTGGCTTTTCTGGGTGACTCGGTAGCTCAGTGGTTAGAGCGTTGGCATGGTAAGCCAGAGGTCCTGGGTTCGAGTCCCAGTTGGGTCACAACTTTTTTCACCATGTTACATTTGGCGCCCAACGTAAATAACCCGTAGAATAATAGGTAACTCGTGGAGTGTACAGAAATAATTATAAGAAACTCGTGGAGTGTTCTTTAATAAGAATTCGGGACGAATTCTTGTGTAGAGGGGGTGTGTGTAGCCGGGTAGAGAATATGGTGAAGTGGTTGATTGGCTTTTCTGGGTGACTCGGTAGCTCAGTGGTTAGAGCGTTGGCATGGTAAGCCAGAGTTCCTGGGTTCGAGTCCCAGTTGGGTCACAACTTTTTCACCATGTTACAAAAGTCTCCAATTAGAAGGTTTACTTCTTATTGGCAGCCTGCGAATTTGCGAACAGTTTGCATACATAATGGACGCAGATCAGACGCAATGTTACGCGGCGTCTGATCAGGGTTCACACTTGTTTGCCAGTCATATTTAACTTTTCTTAAGTTTTGAAAGCATACAATTGATTATGTGTTATAGCTCACCTGAGACAAAGGCTCAGGGTGAGCTATTGGGATGCGTTCGTCGTCCGTCGTTAGTCGTGCGTCGTCGTTAACAATTTCTTAAAATGATATCTCCTACTATACCTCTGGACAGATTGCAACCAAACATTACAGGAATGTTCCATGGGTCAGGCTCTTTCAAATTTGTTCAAAAAATAAAAAAAATGCAGAAATCTGGTTGCCATGGCAACCAAAGAGAAAAAATAAGGAAATCTTAAAAAAGCCTTCTTGTCAAACACTACAAGGATCAGAGCTTAGATCTATGGCACATAACATCACCTACAAGTCTTCTATCAAGTTTGTTCAAATTATGCCTCTGTGGTCTAAATTGGCCCCATCCCGGGGAGGTCACTGTTTTCTAGGTCTAGTGGTCTAGGAGGTTGGGTGAAGACATGCACCGAGAGCATCACACATGACTCCCGTGATCATCGCAGAGAGCATCGCTGGCAAGATCAGTATCGCCAGGGCCACTTTGTTCATTCTTGAGACCACTCGGTCCATGGTAGTGGTCACTTGGCCCATTCTCGGAGCCAACCCGTCACTTTAAGCCCATGCATTGTTGCTAAGTACTGTTTAAGATAGTAGCCGCAACAACTGCTAAATTACCATATTAGCATATGTTTGAAAATACGTGTAGATGATGCGAAAATTAGTTATCTTCCAGTGGAAATGGGAAGTAAGCTTAGGGCCACCTGGTCTATTCGCATTGCTTGTCGGCCAAATATAGAAGGTCCAGTATGCCCTTCCTAGGACCAATCGGCCTATTCTCAGGACCGATCAGACCATTCTCAGTGCCATTTGGTCCATTCCCAGGGCAACTTGGCACAGTATTTAACCTGTTTCTTGTTTTGAAAACATGTTTTCACTTGAAGCGGATTAAAAGTGAATCAGAATGAGTCTTCAGATGCATTCTGCTCAATACTTTCAGCCAGCCTTAGGCCCCATTGTATTAATTTTGTTTTATAAACTATGGACTGGTTACTGTACTTTGCTCATAAAATAGTCCAGTTATGAGTGCCTTGCTTGTGTCAATACCTTTCCAACCATGCCAACAGTTTTGGCCTAATGACCTTGAAATTACCATTTGAACTACTTTTTCTTAAAATCTTCCAATACCTATACTAATTGAATCAACGGACAAAGGGATTTTTATATTTGGTATGTACCTTCCTTGGGCCAATACCTCTCCAACCATACCATCATTTTGACCTTTTGACTTTGGTCTTGATATTTGACCTACTTAACTAAACGCCCTTACCTTGGCTATAACTCTTGTACTAAACGCCCTTACCTTGGCTATAACTCTTGTACTATTTATATGGACCTTTTATACATTGTATGTGACTTGCTTGTGTCTAGACCTTTTCAACCATACTGGTCAACACGTTTGCCCTTGTGACATTGACCTTGATATTTGACCTATTTAACAAAAAAAACCAAAAAAAACCATTAGCCTTGGCTATAACTCTTGCACTATTGCATATGGGCCTTTTTTTTTACTTTGCATGTGAGTGAAGTGACTTGCTTAGGTCTAGACCTTTCCTACAATGCCAACAAGTTTGCTCTTGTAAACTTTTAAACCAGACTGGCAGTCTGTATTGAATGAATGTTGGTGTTCTTTATTTTAAACAAACCCCATTATAACATTGTAAACAGCATATAGTCTGATCAGAGGGCTCCGACACGATATGCAAATGACATCAGTGTTGCATAAACAGGTCTATAGTGTTAACCCTTTACCTCATAGCCTGTTTCTAGATTTGAAGGCAGGTGACCACTTAAAGCAGGTTGAAAGTAAAGCAGAATGAGCCCTAAGGCGCATTCTGCTTTACTTTCAACCTGCTTTAAGTCACTAGTTGCTAGTATATAAGTAATATTTCTAATTGTACATGTTCATGCCTGTATAATCTTGAACTATTTTCTTTGGCGGAGGGATAAAAAAAATTAAAATGCGCTAAAAGGCGCTTCTATCAGGTAAAGGGTTAAAACAGTAACTGCTTTTTCTTTATTGACCTTGTGACCTGGCCTTAAGGTGGGTCGACAGCGGGCATCAGCATCGGGCTGTCATATTTGGTGTGTGCTTTTCATGTGTCTTGAGACATTTCAAATCATATAGATAGATAGATAAGTTTTATTCAGCAAAAGACATAACATGTCCATGAGCAATAACATGCATTAACAAGTTGTATGGCAGGCAATCATTTTGACACGCTTCTTACACAATAGTATTCATAGCATGCAGTACAATTATACAGTTTACCATACATTCAACTTTGGCCTTGACCGTAACCGGATTACCTCCAAATACAAGCCAAAACTAGGTCTTCGTGTAAGCTTGTTAAAAAACAAAGTTTGGTCATAATTGGGATATGAAATCTTCGGTTATTTACCGAAAACTGTTTTTTATCTTAAATAACAGTCACCTAAAAAGTCCTTGACCCTATGACCCAAAATTGCTAAAAGTAAAGTTTGATCATTGGGATATCCAATCTTCAGTTATGACCAGAAAACGTTTTTCTATTTGTAGAAACAGTGACATTGACCTTAATCCGATGCCCTCCAAGTACAATCCCACGCTAGGTCTTCGTGTAAGCTTGACGGCTAAAAATCAAAGATTGGTCAAAATTGGGCTATCCAATCTGCAGTTAGGCTACTGGCCGGAAATCGTTTTCTAATTTTAGTAACAGCGACCTCGACCCGATTACCCCCACATACATTGTCAAGACAGGTTTTCATGAAAGCTGGCAAATACCAAGTTTGGTCAAAATACCTTAATTCAAACTAAAGTTATTGAATGGAAACCGCATGCATGTTTGACGCCGTCCGCCCAACGACGTACCCCATTCTAATAACCAGGTTTTTCGTTGAAAATTTGGTTAAAAGGCTCATGAATGAGTGTTCTGTTATACTGTCATCTTGTTTTAAGCTGGCACCTGTCGTCCATTTTAGGGCCACTCGTTTTTAGGGATCATCCGGATGCTATTATAAATAGTTAATATACGTCATTGGTTTGTTTTAATAGGTTAAGATACATGTAGGACCACTCAGCCCAAGATAGATTCCTCAATCCTCATATGGCAAGTTTTTTTTATATTAGTTTTAAATTCGTTTATACTTTCTGATCAAGATCGATAGAATCATACCTCGCTTTAGCGGTTTTGAAAACAAGAGCCCCATGGGGCATATTTCGCTCACCTGAGAATAGCTGAAAATGGAGATAATGATTTATGTACAGGACTGACCTGGTTATGCATTTGAACAAAATATGTAAAGGATATTTAAAAGTGTCACCATAGTGAATATAAAAGCTCGAGATCTGGCCATATTAGTTTCAGAGAAGAAGACGTTTGAAATTTTCTCTATAAAACTCTAAGTAAAACTGTGACCCCTGGGGAAAGGGCCAATTTTGACCCCAGGGGCATAATTTGAACAAACTTGATAGAGTACCTGTAGGCGATGCTATGTGCCAAATATCTAAGCTCTGTCCCTTGTAGTTTCAGACAAGACGATTTTTTAAGTTTTCATTGAAAAAATCTATTTTTAGCTCCTGTGACCTAGTTATGCAACCAACCAGTACCATTTGAACAATTTTGGTATAGGACATCTAGAAGTGTCACCATGCCAAATATCAAAGCTCTGGCCATATTAGTTTCTGAGAAGAAGACTATATAACTCTATGTAAAACTGTGACCCCTCGGGCGGGGCCAATTTTGACCCCATGGGTATAATTTGAACAAACTTGATAGAGGTCCTGTAGATGATGCTATATGCCAAATATCTAAGCTCTGGTCCTTGCAGTTTTTGACAAGAAGATTTTTTGTAAGATTTCCTTATTTTTTCACTCTGGTTGCCATAGCAACCAGAGTTTTGCATTGTTTTTAACTCTTTGAACAAATTTGAAAGAGCTTGACCCAAGGAACATTTCTGTAAAGTTTGATTGAATTCTGTCAAGTGGTATAGGAGGAGATGTCATTTGAAGCAATTGTTAACGACGAAGGACGACGCACGACGGACGACGACGGACGCCGGACACAGGGCCATTTCAATAGCTCACCTTGAGCCTTTGGCTCAGGTGAGCTAAAAAAAAACAAACAACTAAGTCTTTTTAGCCGGGGACACAAAGTTCACTATCCCATTTTGAGCGTTGGGATCCGCGTAGGTACATGTAACCAGGGCCGGATCCAGAAATCTTTCAGTGTGGGGGGGGGGGGGGGGGGGCACAGGTGGGGAGGGTATGGGAGGGGATTTTTTTTAAACTTGCATTAAAAATGGTGCACTCTGAGGGCATTATAAGAAGAAAGTTAACATCGATAGAATGATGTAAATACCCCCAATGAAAACCCCAAAAAGTGGTTTCATAAGACAAAGAGAAGATAAAATCATAATCTGGAGAATTTTTTTAATAGCTTTATCTCCATTCTCAGAAATCTATTACTTTACACCAGGGACGTAGATTAAAGATCTACGTCTCCCTGTTTACTTCATGGTCATACAAAGATTTTCATCAGTGCATTCACAACACAGGCCTTCAACTGATCTCAATGCAAAAAGTTGGAAAAAAGTAGGAGTTTTTCAAGTGGAAAAGTATGACAAAGGAGGAAGATTTTCAATGAAATAGTAGGAATTGTTTGATACAAAACACCACATGGAGTCATCGTGCTCATATAAATTTAAGCAATCTGCAATCTTGAGTTAAAGACATTCTCACCAAAAGCCAATTTATTCTTTGGTTATAATTTATTCAACAGGCAAAAGATACAATCCAACAGATTTAGGGGGATCAGGGGATACTCACCCTGGAAAATTTTGAAATCAAGCGCTTCATTTCCTGCATTCTGGGCCATACTGAGTGTGCTTGAAGATTTATTAGGCAAAAAGTAGGAATAGTAGGAGATTTTGGTAGAAACATAGGAAAAAGTAGGAAGGTGATCAAAAAGTTGGAAAATAGTAGGAAAAAGGAGGATTGAAGGCCTGAAAACAGGTAAAATACTAACATAAATCTATGTAAAAAATCGACTCAAAATATTTTTTTCATTTAATCATTCTATGGTGAAAGGTTGTCGTCCAGCCAATAATCTCTAACCCTATCCCTCCTATTCATATGCACACTGTTATTAGGGGGTCCTGGGGCATGCCCCATCCTCCCACCTCCTGGAAAAATTTATTCCCAGATGATCAATGGTGCGTTCTGATGGGAGTTTTTTCGCATTCAAAATAGGTAAAATACTACATAAATCTATGTAAATATTCGATTCAAAATAACATATCAAATTCTTTAATATAGGATAATGCCTAAATTAAAATTGACAGATTGTTTTCTGGCCGTTAACCTGAAACCTACCCCATACCCCCTCTGATTATTGTTCACACTGTCACTAAGGGGGTCCGGGGGCATGCTCCCCCGGAACTTTTTAATTTCTAGATGGTCTCTGGTACATTCTGGGGCGTTTAACACATTCAAAACAGTTACAATAATAATATAAATACATAAATCAATATAAATATTCTGCAACTAATATTGGCAAAATTATTGGAGGGGAAGGGGGGGGGGGGGAGGGGGGGAGCACCCTGGTCCTACATGCATGAGTTAATTGGGTATTATTCATCATCTAGTTAGGCATTCAAAAATGCCTTGCTTTTTGTTATCGTTAAGTATTTTCATCAAATTTAATTTGATAAACAGGCCTGTAGGATATGCAATTTGGGGGCACATGCCTGAGGCATAGCCAGACCATTTGTGTACGTGCTGAATGCTTTTGCACATTCAAAACAGGTAAAATACTTGCATAAATTTATGTAAAGATCTAGGATCCTTTTACTTACACATGTATTGGCAAAATTATTGGGGGCACAAGGGCGTTTTTATTTTTTGGTTGGGGAGGGGAGCACACCGCCGTGCCCCCATCCTTGTTACTACAGACCTGTGTCGGGTTCAAACACAGACCAGGCATGCTGAGGATTTGAGGGGGTACAGGGGCAATTTTGGATTTACTGGCCTGTAGGTTATGCAATTTGGGGGCACAGGCACAGGCATTTTTGGTTTTTTTGGTTGGGGGAGGGGGCACACTGCTGTGCCCCCATCCTTGTTACTACGAGCCTGTGTTGGTTGGGGGAGGGGCACACCGTCGGGTTCAAACACAGACCAGGCATATTGACTTACTGAGGATTGAGGGGGCACAGGGGCAATTTTGGATTTACTTGCCTGTAGGATATGCAAATTGGGGGCACAGGTACAGGCATTTTTATTTTTTGGTTGGGGAGGGGGCACAGGGGCACACTGTCGTGCTCCCATCCTTGTTACTACGGGCCTGTGTCGGGTTCAAATACAGACCAGGCATACTGAGGATTTGAGGGGCACAGGGGCTATTTAGATTTACTGGCCTGTAGGATATGCAATTTGGGGACACAGGCATTTTTACTTTTTGGTTGGGGAGGGGGGCACACTGCCATGCCCACAGCCTTGTTACTACGGGCCTGTGTCGGGTTCAAACACAGACCAGGCATATTGAGGATTTGATGGCCCGAGATAAGAGACACAAGCCATTGAAGCAGCTCCAGATAAGTTCAAGCACTGGCCTGAGGGACTTGTGCCCCCGTGTCCCCAGTGGATCTGTGCCTGTAATGTCATATGCCAATGTGACCTTCATACCCAGCTAAATTATGAATAAATGAATCAAGCAAAAAAAAAAAATTTTTTTTTTTTTTTTTTTTTAGCAAAAAAAATAAATAAATTCAAGCCAGCGGGGGGGGGGGGGGGGGGCACGTGCCTCCTGTGCCCCCCGGTAAATCCGTGCCTGTGTAACTGCAGGGCCACTCAGCTCAAGATAAATTCCTTTTATGAATTTTTTTTAGGTTACCTTTTTGTAACATATTAGCTGTTTTTAAAATAAAATTACCCCTTCTGATCTAGATCGTTAAAATCATACCTCAATTTATCGGCCTTGGAAAAAAAATAAAATAAAGGGAAACAAGTCAGGTAGGGAAATAGTGCGTCACTATCCTTTGAAAATACTTTTACAAGGGAAATAATCCAAAATGCAAGCCTCGCTTTCGTCCGCGGCCTCCCGAAGTCGGCCATTTTGTAGCAAATTGTACAATGATGTGAGAAGAAACTACGAACTGATTCGCTCAGAAATCGTTCAGTACAGTTCGGAATCACTTAAATGTCGATTATTTCAAATATTTGGATATTAAATTATTTGAAAAGTTAATTTTTCGAGAGTGTAAATGCTCAGATACACGAAAACCGCAAGGAAACGCACAGCCGGTCAACAAAAAACATGATACAAATCGGTAGCCGTAGATAAACGTGCGCATGACTACAATCACAGAAATTGTGATATTATACACACATTAACATAATATTTTCGTTTGTTACTTTTTATTTGTGCAAAACTAAACAACTGTTTTGCTACGAACACTGGTCAAGTCGCTTGCAGGGTACAGCTTGCCCAAAAGGACTGCACTTCCAGCACGTTGCATGTCGAAAATGCCGCAACCAAGCAGAGCCAGAGTTTATGCAGATGTGAACAACCACAGGCCTAGAGAATACTGGGACTACGAGTCACATGTAGTTGAGTGGGGGTTAGTATATATTATATGATAAGTAGTTGCACTAGTTTTAATTCATAGTTGCACTAGTTTTAATTCAGAACTGTTCCGAATTCTTCAATTTGTGAGACATAGCAAGTCATGTCACGACTCAGGTGAAATGTTTTAGATGTCCCCAACTTCAGAAATTCACCTTTTATTAGCACAAACACATACTCCAAAGTTGTGGCATAACTGTATGACACCACAGGTTTGTATTTCTGTAAAGGAAGTGACTGTATAGGTCTTTAATATTTGAAATGAGTGGTACGGTCACGTCCGCGGAACGCCTTTACTTTACTGCGTCCTGTGTATTACACGCATAAAAAACCTTGAGGACGCATAATCTGAAAGGACTCACAGAGTTCCCATTCACGTACAGATGTACGTGATTCACGTATAATTTCAAAAAATCACGCATAAAATCAATGCCCTGAACGTGCATGCACGTACAGATTTATGTTGCAGATAATGCCGAAATCGGATGTAAGAATACCAGTTTTATTAACAAACAACAAAATACAAGTTAAACGTCAAAGTCCAGCGTGTCAGTTTGGATTTGTTTTCATTTTGCTTATAGTGTCTGTCAGGCGCTTGACAATTCTTATCATTCTTATTACGTAAAGCGCCTGGTTCACCCGCTTCGCGAATATGATGATTAAGCGGTTTAAAATAGATTGTGGGATTTCCCGTCTCTGTGCCTAATAAAGTCGCTATTTTTTCTATCAATTTTTGTTTTTATAAGAGTTCAATACTTATTTAGAGGAATACGTGTTTGAAAAATGCTGACAAATTATTAAAACAAAATGTCCGGTCATAGGTCTAATTCTGGTCACTTTCGATTTCAAAACAGCGACGCCATTTTTTATGCGAAATCCGAACAACACAGTGTTGAAAAACTGGACGGGTTATCAGATGTATTTTATCCTGTCTATTAACAATGTTGAGGAAAATGCCTGATTTAGTGAGACACAGTCTTAGCATAGGCCTACGCATTCGTGTAGTCTGCAAATATGTCGGCTAAGTCCCAATTGACGGTCTGGTTAAGAAATAATGTGAGAGATACGAACAGTACACATCCAAACAAATTATATAAAAATTTAGCGGTGGAACCACAAATTTCCAAAGATCATCCCTGGTGCGTATCCATTGTTTGAATACAGATTGCTACTTTGTTATGGGACCACTCGTCGTAGATACGTTATAAGCCTTTCGGCCCCGGCCTCATCGTACTTTGTCCCTGGCGTCCTCGCATCAGAAGAAACAGAAAAACGTTTCATATGCACCCTCTGAAATTTGTCTGCACCCCGCAAAAATAGCCCTAGAGGATGCATGCACCCTTAAAATAAAAAAGCCTGTGGGAACCCTGACTCATCGCCATATTGCATGACAGTTAAAGAATTTTACCAATAGGACAAAATCAGATTCTAAATTGTATTGGGAGACGAACAGTACTTTGCTAAAGACTGAATATATTATAGTAATTTGATCAAGATAAAACAGAAATTTATGCAAAATGTTGCGCCACACAAAAATGACCTACTATATATTACTAATAGATGCCTGGTGAACAGCATGTCCAGTGGGTTTTCATTTTGGGGACCACGCCCGTAAATGCACACACTGATGATTGATTGTAGGGGTACAGTACTGTTGCAAACTTAGGGGTACACGTATGATCAATGAAAATTAATGCATCTGATTTGAGAGACTTCTAAAGTCACTTACTAGAGTTGCTGTCTGCCTCGCACGTCGTGCAAAACGGTGTTCCCAATAGTCATTTGAATTGGCCAATACGTTTTTGCTGGAACTTTTTTTCTCGTTTAGGTTTCTTCGTCTGTGACAAAACTTTCGTGGCCATTTTGTCAGGTTTATGTTTGTTATTTTAGTTTGCGCTAAGGCCATCAGATTCAGACAATTGTTTTTTTTGAAAGAAACAAAGATTTTCTTTCAAAGAAACGTGATGTTTTCTGAAAAGCCATCTTTCAACAAAAGCCATTGCATTCTTGCATAATTAAACAAGGTTTCGATTGCATTTATTTTTATGTTTCAACCAATAAAAATCAAACTACGGGCTTTTACTAAATACTTTTGAATCCGGCTAATTATTATATAATGCATCGACTACCTTCGGTACTCACTGTCAACCAATCATATTATTTGACGCCAGGGTCATGTTTTGACTGGAATGAACTATTTAAAATGATCATATGTGACAAGCACTTTTAGAGACAGAATTTACGATTTACCGGAAGAAACGTGCAAGCATCCTGATTTTGCGTGTGTGAAATCATATATGGTATCCAGATTTTGTATGTGCAAGCAGAATTTTTATGTGAATCACATATTGCGGTACAAATTACAATGTAACATGAATGGGCTGAGTCAAGGCAGTGCAGGCAAAGGTTTCAACATAGCCTAGCTAGAACCAAAATGGTGACTTGCTGCTCAAGTTTATAACTTTATTTGACTCAACAAGAATCTTACCAATCTTTGAACGATTTGACGCAAAGTATTTAACCCATTCACCCATAAATACGCCTTTTTACGCCTTTGATTTATTTCTCCACTGAAGAAAATAATTCCAGTTTATACAGTCATGAATATGCATCATTAGAACTATTTTCTATATTCTAGCAGATCATGGTAGCTTAAAGCAGGGAGAAAGTAAAGCAGAATGCGCCTTAAGGCGCAATCTGCTTTACTTTCAACGTGCTTTATGTGATTACCTATATTTATACTTGAAACAGGCTATGGGGTAATGGGTTAAACTTGGTCATTTAGAGGTCATGGAGACGATCAGGACAGGGGACAGTTTTTCACAAACACATCTTTTTGACTTGTACCCTCACAATGAGTCATAGAGGGTTTATAGGGATCTACCCATTCAAATATATACATCAGGGTTTATTCTAGAACATGCCATTTTCGTTTTGACGCGGAAAAGTTACATAGCAGGGGACCAGGGGTGTAATTTTTTTTCAAAAGCTACTCGCCCTGTAGGACTAGTAACTACTGAAATCCACTCGCCCTTCTGCAACTTTTGCTCGTCCATGAATTTTCATATATAATTCATATGAACTAAAACTTTCACAATTTTCTTATTCATTTATCTAAACTCAAAAATATCAACTTATAGGAACATACTGTTTTAACTCTTTCATCACTTACGTAACTCTTGTGGGTCTTGTCATCGTTTCGACATCCCTGCTAACGCCGCTATTTTACTCCGAAGAACGACTGTAAGATAGTATTGTTATTTTGTTTACATTTTGACATGTAGTGGGAGAACTAACGGTGCTTCCCGTTTTTTCGGCATGTGAAATTTTGACTCGTTCAAATTAGGTACGAAATCGTCGAAGCTTTATATTAAGAAATGTTCGCAGTTTGACGTATGATTGAACAATAAAACACGTTATAACACTGTTATGCATACTTTAATTTCATAATTCGGATAAATATTTAAACCATCGCTCGACACTTTTAACACAAATAAACCTTTTTTGGCCGAAACTTTCGTACTTCGAAGGCCGAATGAAGATGAAACAAGTAGGTGCCCTTGATTCAGAATGCCTCTAACTTCTTCGTTGATAATAGTGAAATGTACGACATTGTAGAAAATGTGTCTACGATGTTGACACACGCGGAGAATTTCAGCCGTTTTGATTTGCACTCTAATTACACTGCGCAAAGCTATTTGTTAGGAAAATACCAGACCAAAGATCCACTCGCCCTGAAGGTCGAGCGTATATTTGAAAGCACTCGCCCGACTTCAAAACCTATTGGGGAGTGGAATTTTACACCCCTGCATAGCCTATGGCGCATATTTATAATGTCCCATCGGGGGCTTATTTTTTTATTTCCGAACTTTTAGAACTATTCTTGTTAGAACCTTATTCCATTCCTCTGTAATCCAGTATGTCCAAGCTGAATTCCACAAATGTGTTAGACCCAATTTGATTGGCTGTTATATTACTACAACTGCTTTTTGTCCAATCGCTATGCTTCTTTCATATACCTCACAGCAAACAGTGACACTAATCAAAATGTCCGAGTGTAAACAACTATGGAAAATCGAAGACTTTTTCGTCAGCAAACAGCAGAAAAGCAATGAAAATAATAACAAAGACATCTTCTTAGACTGATAATACCAAAGATCCCCTCAAATGAATCGGAAGTGTCTAGTACAAAGGTTAGTTGTACTCGAAGTTTTCACGGTGTTACGATTCACCCAAATCGACGATTCACCTAAAGTCACCCAAATCCACCCAATTCTAGTGTCATATCCTATAAAGAGCAGTAAATCCACTAGAGCTATAGGTCAGTTTTCACACCTCGTTATGCTAAAAACAATTTATGACTTACTTAAAGGGCCCCACTTTTAATCTTATGACCCATGTTTTTTCTCTTGGTTGGGTCACATGACCCCACCATTTCTGATCCTAGAATGAAACCTGATACATGTGTGGGTGTGTACATGTATGTTTTTATGACACTTATTTGTCTGGAGTATATTTCCTTTACCACATTAGCTAAGGACACCAAATTTGGTGTGTGAATACACCTTGGGATGGCGAAATGTCCTGTACTACTTTATGGTCACCTTTTGACCTCTATTACAAGTATAAAAGCTTTTCTTGAGCATATCTTCTGTACATTGTCAGCTAGGGATACATTTGGTGTATGAGTACATCTTTGGATGATGGAGTGTCGCGTTAAGCTTTAAGGTCACTGTGACCTTGACCTTTGACAACAATTGTAGAAAAAGCTTGTTCAGAGTAGATCTTCAGAATCTTCTATACCTTATCAGTTACTTAGATATACAAAATTTAGCGTGTGAGTATATTTTGGATGTCCGAGGGTCAAATAGTATTTTCAGATCACTGACCTTGACCTTTGACCTAATTCTGTAAAAAAAATTACATGGAGCATATCTCCTATATAGTATATCTGCTAGGGATAGCAAATTTAGTGTGTGAGTACACCTTGGGACAGCGGAGTCACGCCGCAGTGTCACACATTACTTTCAGATCACTGTGACCTTGACCTTTGATCTAATTTGTAGAAAAAGCTTGTCTAAAGCATGTCTCTTACTTTACTTAAGCTAAGTAAGGAAACTAGGAATACAAAATTTTAGATAAATCTTGAGATCATTGAATGTTGCATACCACTTTCAGGTCTTAATGACCTTGACCTTTGACCTCAATTATAGAACAAACTTTAACGAAATAACCTCATATACATGTACCATATCCTGGAAGGTATTAAACCAAATTTGTTGTGCAAGTACATTGGCAATTTAACAGTTTTTGTTTGAAAAATGAGTGACTGTATCTAAAAGTTCAAACAGAACTCGGCCAGGGTATTTTGTATTGTCGGAGATGCTTCGTTTTAACAGCTTTTTCCCCAAATTAAATCATAGACTTGAGACTCGCCATTCTTTTAATAATCTTTCTGAACTGAAAATATTTGTTTCCCCGCTACAACATGTTTTAGACTTTAATTTCAAATAGGCGGACATCAGGTGGCTTTAACACCATTTCTGGTAATGGTATACATGTTTTAAGTTCAGCTTGCTTTAGCTACCATCTTCGAGGATGTACGGGTAGACATTTCTTATGGTGCATATTCAATGTATAAATCGGAACTATTCTTCCGTGGAGGAATAAATGAGAGGCATACAAAGACATATTTATGGATTATGGTGCAAGGTTTACCCTGTACGCCATAACATGTTTCTAGTTTTGAAGACACTTACAGAAGGCTGAAAGGAAAGCAGAATGCTTCTTAAGGCGCAGTCTGCTTTACTTTTAGCCTGCTTAAGTTACAATCTGCTAGAAATGGGGAACTATTTATTTTGGTACAAGTTCAATAATGCATAAATTGTCGCAGAAGAATAAATTAAATGCGCTAAAAGGCGCTTCTATGGGGGAAAGGATTACTCACAAATAGAACATGTAATGGACTTGCAATGTACTTTAATCGGAGTCAAGTCACAATATAATATATACAAAACAGATCAGCGTTTTTTTTGGGGACCCGTTCCCAATTGAAAACAAGGGATTTTTTCCCAAAATGAGCATTACACGGCACAATTTTTTCCCAAAATGAGCCTTTTACGACTCAATTTTTCCCAAAATCAAGTTTTTTACGCTATTTTAGGGCATATTTTTCCCAATTGAAGGGGTACCAACTCATTCCCAAAGTGGTGAAAAAAAACACTGCAGATATTTATTTATTTGGATTTAAATGTTTCGTTTTTCATCTACTGTGCTCCCTCTCTGCAGCAACACTCAATGGAAGGCACATAATGTGTGCGTTGTTTGGAGGGAATTGTTGTTATAACTCAACTAAGGGAAGATTAATTACTTTAAAGTACAATTTGCAAACAGTTTGAATCCAGATCAGATGCTGTGTAACTGGATTCAAACTGTTTGGCTCTCGTCTTTGGTTCTTCTGTGTTAATGTCCTATAAGTAACTTTGAGAAAAAAAGGCAAACAACAATCTTGAAGCACAGGATTTTGCAACAGTGAAGGCATTAAACAAAATGTTCTTGTTTGAGGAACAGTGGCAAGTATTGTTGTAATGAGGGAATCAGTTGTTAGGAGGGCTGTTGTAGGGAGGGAGCACTGTATACAATAAGTCAAGGTCAATGAAGTAAACCACCGTAAGAGTAAATTTATGTAATTTACAATGATAGGTACAACTCCTTGAAGTTATTGATAAATTCTAAATTGTCATATATAAGGGTAATTTTCATGGGACCCTCTACAACAGTGGGGCAAAAAACGTAAATGTGGAACATAATTATGTCAATTATAGTATTTACAAGTAATACAACACAGTTTTGTGAAAGTTTTATACACATACACTCAGCGCAAAAAGAAACACACATTTTTTATATTATTTTTATGTAGAAGGAACGTATTTGTGAATTATTATCAAATCATTATTGAATTGGTAGCATCACAACTTGTACTAATCGGTGCGGTATTTTAAACAAGCTGTAGTTAATTATTTCGCTGCCAAATTAATTGTGAGGTTTTTACCCCTTAACCGTTTCATTGTCGTCTGCTTCAATTTTGTTGTTTGCAAGATCGTTTCAAAGTAAAATTCAATGTAGAATGACTTAAAGCAAATCGATACGAGTATCAAACAGTTTGGATCCTGATCAGACGCCAGGATCAGGATCCAAATTGTTTGCAAACGCTTTTTGGCCTCATTAAGAGGGAAATGGTTAAAAGACAGCATAATGTTTTTTGAGTATTTTTTAGCTCACCTGGCACGAAGTGCAAAGGTGAGCTTTTAGGATCGCTGGATGTCCGACGTCCGTTGTCTGTCTGTCTGTTCACAATTGTTCGTTAACACTCTACCGGCTACAAATCTCATTGGATCTTCATGAAACTGGATCACAATGTTTGTTTAGTGGAAATCTAGGTCAAGTTCGAATGTGGGTCATGTTGGGTCAAAAACTAGGTCACTAGGTCAAACCATAGAAAAACCTTGTTAACACTCTAGAGGCTACAGATCTCATTGGATCTTAATGAAACTTGGTCAGAATGTTTGTCTCATTGATATCTAGGTCAAGTTCGAATGTGGGTCATGTCCGGTCAAAAACTAGGTCAAATCATAGAAAAATCTTGTTAACACTCTAGAGGCTACACATCTCATTGGATCTTTATGAAACATGGTAAGAATGTTTGTCTCATTGATATCTAGGTCAAGTTTGAATATGGGTCATGTCAGGTCAAAAACTAGGTCACTAGGTCAAATCATAGAAAAACCTTGTTAACACTCTAGAGGCTACAAATCTCATTGGATCTTGATGAAACTTGGTCAGAATGTTTGTCTCATTGATATCTAGGACAAGTTCGAATATGGGTCATGTCAGGTCAAAAACTAGGTCACGAGGTTAAATCATAGAAAAATCTTGTTAACACTCTAGAGGCTACAAATCTCATTGGATCTTGATGAAACTTGGTCAGAATGTTTGTCTCATTGATATCTAGGACAAGTTCGAATATGGGTCATGTCGGGTCAAAAACTAGGTCACGAGGTTAAATCATAGAAAAATCTTGTTAACACTCTACTTCTCTAGAGGCTACAAATCTCATTGGATCTTGATGAAACTTAATCAGAATGTTTGTCTCATCGATATCTAGGTCAAGTTCTAATATGGGTCATGTCCGGTCAAAAACTAGGTCACTAGGTTAAATCATAGAAAAATCTTGTTTACACTCTTAAGGTTGATTGTGGGTCATGTCCAGTCATAATCTAGGTCACTATAGGTCAAGTTTGCCATGGTGTACCAGGTGAGCGATTTAGGGCCATAGTGGCCCTTGTTTCTGAACTTGTTGCAGACTTAACTAAATCTTAAGATATGGTCTTTCTATTAAAATTTCTTCAAAAAAAGGTATCTTAATCTGCGCCCTGAGCACGATGTGCGTTTCTTTTTGCACTGAGTGTATAAGGCATAACCCTTCTCCTGCTGCATACAGGGCTCCAGATAAGGGGAGTATAAAATGGTTACAACTTACAATGACCATTGCACTCAGCCACTCACTAGAATCGTTACAAATGTACATGTATTCAAAGATTCTAATGAGGGGCCACACCATAGGGTTTGATGGAGGCATTAATTAAGGAGAAAACCTTTGGAAATAAGTGGTTTACACACTCTTATTTGAAGCCCTGAAATAAGGACAAAGTATCTTCACTCAACAGTACACCGACTGAGAGCCACTTTGAGTAAAATGATTATGTCAGATCAATGAAATTATTCTGTATTATTTGTAGGTTAATGTGTTAGCAAGGTGTACAGACAGTTTTGTCAGGTTGTTAAGATTGTATTTGTGATGAGTTTATTGTCAATGACCTCATTAAAATGGTTTATGAAGAAGGTTTATGCAAATTATTTCAATGCTAATGAATCCGAAATGAAAGAGCTGTTTTAATTACCAACTGGTGCACAGATAACTAAGGTAGTATGTCCCTTAATGAGAGTACAATAGGATGCCTTCATGTGTTAACAACTTAACAGCGGCTAAGATTTTAATATTGAAGTTCAGGACTCTAATCCTGGAAAAAGTAGGAGTTCCATGGCAAATATTGGAGCTCAAATCTCAAAAAAAAATTTGTTATGGTTAAAAAGGTTAGAAAAAGAGGGAGTTCAGGACTCCAATGCTGGACAAAATTGCAGTTCGGATTGTTCCAGGACTGCAAATTACGAGTTAGTGAGAACCCTGCGAGCCATTGCCTGATCTTGTTAGAGACATACTACCTTAACCTGTTACCCCATAGCTACACCTTTTTACGCATTTAATGTATATACCACTACAGAAAACCTTTTCTTTTTTTCGCCTATACAACAATGAATATGTACCAAAGAAAATTTCTTGTATATATGTAGTACCATATGGTAGCTTAAAGGAGGCTGAAAGTAAAGCAGAATGTGCCTTAAGGCACATTCTGCTTTACTTTCAACCTGCCTTTAGGGGGCACCTGTCTTCAAAAACTAGAAACCTATTTTGGGGTAATTGGTTAAAACACACTGTGTTGCAGACATATTTGATTGTGAATAGAAAGGTCAACTGGTTTAGGTACACTAATTTTTGCAACTTTTCCACTCAGCTTATTTAATTTGTTAGGCTACTGAAGAAAATAATTTCAGTTTATACAGGCATGAACAGGTACCATATTACATACATCATGATCATCATCATCATCGGATTTTTGATTAACGTGCAGGGGTGGGAGCATTGTCCACAACAGTGGGCTCCCTTCCAGGTAACTAGCTAGCTGCACGCATGGCGGTTCTTACACAGGATCTCCAGGCTTTTCTATCATGTGGGTCAACTGCTGCGAGTCCCCATTCTTGGCGGTCTCTTACAGTCAGCTCCCTCCATGACATCTTGGGCCTCCCAGGCCCACGCTTCCCTGCAACTTTCATATAGTGGAGCGTTCAACGTGCCCATACCATCGAAGCCGTCTTTCCCTCAAGATGAGCTCCAAGTCCTCTATGCAAAGTTGCGTTAACAGCTTCCTGGAATGGACAGTGGTCACATCTTCTGGCTTGACATTGCAATTAAATTTGTCTGATCATGGCCCTGTCATTACGCTGCAGGCGCTGGAAGTTTGGCTTGGTCAGAGGCCAGGTTTCACTGGCGTGGAGCATAACACTTCGCACGCACATGCTGTAGATGCGGCCGCGTGTCTTGTATGAGAGGTGGCGTGACGTGAGGACAGGCAGTAGCTCCTTGAATTTCTTCCAGGCAGACTTAACACGAGCTGTTGTTGCGAGGTCACAGCCGCCTGCTGCAGACAACATGTCCCCAAGGTAGCAAAAGGAGAGAACCACCTCCAGCTTGTCTTGGCCAACTTGGGACCTCTCTCTGTGCCCTGCAGTCAAATACATATTTTATAATATCCTAGCAGATGGTAGCTTAAATCAGGTTGAAAGTTTAGCAGAATGCACCTTTAAGGCTGCTTTAAGTGATTATCTGTCATTAAAATTAGAGTAAAGGGTTAAAACAAGGTCAGTGCTCCAGCTAGGCCTTTTTAGAAGGGCGCCGCGCCCTGCCTTTGTTTACCAACGCCCTGCCCTAATCAATCACGCCCTGCCTTAAAAATATAAAAAAAAAAAAAAAAAAAAAAAAAAAAACTTGGTTTTTTTTACAAATTGTTTTTTTTACATTTCCTAATTGGGAATGGTCCATTTTACGGACCTGTGGATGCACCAGAAATAGGCCTGAACTCAGACTGAAATTTTACCAATCTGATACGATATCGGTAATTGACAGTTTTGACTGTCACGCCCAGTTGCACCAAACTGATATTTTATCATAATATTATAGTAATGTTTACTACACAAGTACAGCCACACCTTCCCGAGGCATGGTTCCCCTGTGTGAACAGCCAAAAAGATGTCCCAATGCCTATGTCAGATCAAATTTTCACCTCGTTAAAATTTCACGAAATATTCACCCCCTCGTAAAATTGTCACCCCCTCAAAGTTTGGCAACACTTCTCCCATATGCAAAATATTGGTCACTTGTGTTCTTTTATTGATTATTTTGATGTTATTTTGTATTTATGTATCATAGATACTTTGATTTAAGCGTCTTCAGTTGGGGAGGGGGGTGGGGTGAAAATTTGACGGCTTTAAAATTTCACCCCCTTCCCTCAACAACATTTAACCGTTGACCCCAGTCATTTGATCAACACATCAATTATTTTCAATCAGTTCTTTAGTTTTGATGATGAGTTTATTCCTATGATATCCCTTGGGTACTATACCCTGCAATAATTTCATTTTGGAAGGGGGTGAAAATTTGCTGGCATTAAAATTTCATCCCCCTCCCTAGTCAACACCCAACCATCAAACCTTAAGTCATTTGATCTACACATCAAATATAGTTACATATATTTTCAATTAGTTGTTTAGTTTTGATGGTGAGTTTACTCCTATCCCTAGGGTAGTATGCTCTGCAAATGATTTCACTTTGGGAGGGGGTGAAAATTTGATGGAGTTAAAATTTCACCCCCTCCCTCGTCAACACCAAACCATCAAACCTAGTCATTTAGATCTACACATCAATTTTTTTTCAACTAGTTGTTTAGTTTTGATGATGAGTTTATTCATATCCCTAGGGTACTATGACCTGCAAATAATTTCAGTTGGAGAGGGGGTGAACATTTTATGGCGTTAAAATTTCACCCCCTCCCTAGTCAACACCAATTTAAACCATCAAACCTTAAGTCGTTTGATCTACACATGAACTATAATTATTTTCAATTAGTTATTTAGTTTTGGTGATATGTTTACTCATATCCCTATGTTTCATTGCCTTGAAAATAATATCAGTTGGAGGAGGGGGGTGAAAATTTGATGGCGTTAACATTTCACCCCCTCCCTCGTCAACACCAAACCATCAAACCTTGAGTCTTTTGATCTACACATCAACTATAATGTAAGTTTCAAATAGTTGATGTGTTTACTCCTATCCCTAGGGTACTATGCCTGCAAATAATTTCAGTTGGGGAGAGGGTGAAAATTTGATGGCATTAAAATTTCACCCCCTCCCTAGTCAACACCCAACCATCAAACCTTATGTCATTTGATCTATAAAACTATAATTATTTCAATTAGTTGTTTAGTTTTCAAGCTTCCTTTAAGCTACCATCTGCTAGGATAAAGAAAATATTTCCTACTTACAGTAAAATGGAATTGGGTTTTTTTCAATGTAGGATTAGATTTAGGGTGTTAGAAGGCATATTTATGGGGTAATGGGTTAATATATTCATTGTTTTGTTATTAATTCATTGTGATCAACTCTATATCAAGTTATCTTACAATACAAATTGTTTACATGGGGGTGAAATTTTTCAGTACAAGACTTAGTGGTAAATTGTACATGTACAATAAAAGCAGATCTGCAATAAAAAGGTTATGACAGACACATTTTTTTTTTATGATTTCTCCGACAAAAGAGTCAACAGTATTTCCAGTCAGAAAACATACCAGAAGGCTTCTTTAAGGTTTAAATTTTCAAAATTTTCTGGGGGAGGCCCCTGACGCATCCAGGTGCCCTCAAACTCAACAGCACCCTGCCCTATTCAAATCCTAGCTGGAGCACTGAAGGTGATAGTAAAACACAGTTTTACTCTGTCACCTTGCATTAAACAATGACCTGTCATAAACAACTAATAATTAACATAATTCACTGGTTGTAATAGTCTAATAGAGAGGTTTTACTATACCTATTTCACAATTATGAATACAACTTGAACTTTGTTTGTTACAGGCAACAAGATGACTACCAGATTGTGAGAAAGTTGGGTCGGGGAAAGTACAGTGAAGTGTTTGAAGCAGTCAATGTGACCAACAATGAAAAGTGTGTCATCAAAATTCTCAAGGTAACACAAACTTTCTATCTACAATCCAGCTAGAGTATGGAAATTGCTATTTCGTGAATTTAACCCTTTCTTCATTAGACAGAGCTTTAGATAAGGAGAGGTATTTCAAAAACTAAAATCTTTTATTTCTGCATTGACTCCTATGGTGTCACTACTCATTAGTCTCAATTCTAATGAGTAGTAACCCCATAGGATTTGGTGTTGAAATGAGTGAGAAAATATTGGATATATTCAGTAGAGTACTCTCTCTTATCTGGAGCTCTACTAAATGCTCATCTACTTACCACATAAGCACTTCAAATAAATATTGATTTAAATTGATTGTGTTAAAAAAAAATTGTGTTGAATATAGATGGCAACTTAGAGCTTTCTGCTATACCTTCTCATTGCTTTAAGCAGGTATGACCCCTAATATTTAAAAAAAGGGAGGTATGTTGGGGGAGTGTCATTATGACTCAACATTGGGGGGAAACGGGAAAACAATGAATGTACACTTCCATGGTGTCACAGTTTTCAAATTTTTTTTAAAGTTTTGAGACATTTGCACTATTATTATTGTAGTACAGTGAACTTGTTTTTCTAACACTTTTCCCCTATAAACATGTTTGTTAAAACATATGTCCATTGAAAACAGTTTGTAGCCACCCCAGACATCGGGTAATCTGTCTGATCTGGCTCCAATTTTTAGCTCACCTGAGCACAAAGTGCTCAAGGTGAGCTTTTGTGGTCAGTCAATGTCTGGCGTCCGTCGTTGTGCGTCATGCGTCAACAATTTCTTCAAACATCTTCTTCTCCAAAACCACTTGCTTGATTGCAACCAAACTTCACAGGAATGTTCTTTGGGTCAAGCTCTTTCAAAGTTGTTCAAAGAATTTGAAACCATGCAGAACTCTGGTTGCTATGGCAACCAAAGTGAAAAAATAAGGAAATCTTAAAAAATCTTCTGGTCACAAACCACAAGAGCCAGAGCTTAGATATTTGGCACATGTCATTACCTATAGGTCCTCTATCAAATTTGTTCAAATTTTGCCCCTGGGGTCAAAATTAGCCCCGCCCCGGGGGTCAACGTTTTACAAAGAGTTATATAGTGAAATGTTCAAACATCTTTTTCTCTGAAACCAATATGTCCAGAGCTTTGATATTTAGCATGCATGGTATTACTTCTAGAGGTATTTGACTTATATTGTTGAATCGGTTCCGGTCCGTTGCATATCTGGGTCACCGAAGCTAAAAATAGATTTTTTTCCCATGAGAACTTAAAAAATCTTCTTGTCTGAAACCATAGTACACTGAGCTTAGATATTTGGCACATAGCATCGTCAACAGATCGTCTATCAAAGTTGTTCAAATTTTGTCCCTGGGGTCAAAATTGGCCCCGCCCCGGGGATCACAGTTTTACATAGAGTTATATAGTGAAATGTTCAAACATCTTTTTCTCTGGAACCAATATGACCAGAGCTTTGATATTTGGCATGATGTAACTTTTAGAGGTCCTTCACATATATGGATGAATTGGTTCTGGTCTGTTGCATATCTGGGTCACCGGAGCTAAAAATAGATTTTTTCAATGAAAACTTAAACAAGAAATATCTTTAAAAAAGATATTCCGTCGCAGGCTAAAGTTTTTGTGTTGGGTACAGTATTCACTTGTATACACTGATTCTGACTTCTGACATCTTCCCACATGCTAAATTTAGAGCTTATCCACGCTTAATTTAGAAATGATGACATAGTAAACGCAGCAATAATTTAGACTGCATCTCATTGTTTTGCCAGGTTAACACTCGCAAGATAGATGTGAAAAAATAACAGAACGCCAGTCTAGGCCATTTTGGCACATATAATTTGGCTGATAAGAGTACTGCATTTCAAGCACGTGGTCATTGACCAGGATTTCTGATCATTCCTGATTGGTTAAATTGTTTCATAGAGTTGAGGTCTAAAGACAAAACAGACCCGTCTGCAACGGGAAAAATCTTCTTGTCTGAAACCATAGTACACTGAGTTTAGATATTTTGCACATATCATCGTTTACAGGTCCTCTATCTTAGTTGTTCAAAAACAACCTAATTGGTCAGTTTCTACATTTTATTGCATTGCCTTTAAAATCTAAGTACAAGAGGTATACAATAGACAACACACAATCTCAGACATGTTGTGTAGACTGTATTTTATTGCATTGCCTTTAGTTTACCCAATAATAAATACTGCAATACTCCTTTGAGTATTACAATACATGGCAAGAAAAATTAGCTACATACTTCCACATAATCCAAGTTGCAGACTGTATCTCCAGACCAGGGTCCATCCAATGTTGTAATGAAACTTTTGAGTTTGAGTCTAAGATCATTCTCAAGCTTTTCATTGGTCAGATTTGAGCTTTTGCTCAAATCTGATCAATCAAAAGCTTGAGAACAATCTCGAGCTTAACTTGAATGCTTTCTAGAACCTTAAATTGGATCCAGTTAACAAGTTATTCTAACTTATAACATTTTGTATAACTTGTAACATTTTATCTCAACTGTTTTCAGCCTGTCAAGAAAAAGAAGATCAAGAGAGAAATAAAAATCCTGGAGAACCTCCGAGGTGGAACAAATATCATCGCACTTCTGGCAATTGTCAAAGACCCAGTGGTAAGTTACAAGTAGAAGTGAAAACTTGAAGAAAATAATTACTAATTATATCTGCTGAATTCAAATTCAAAATATAAATTCTTTATTACACTCAGTACATGTTGAAGATAAATTGATTCTGGGAGAATTAAAAGGATTCAATGTTAGGACACAGGTGCTTGTTGTTTTACAATTAGTTTAACTGTCAACTTGTTATTGAATTGACTGTGACAGATCTGTCATTTATCCATTCCAGATCAGATATAGATATACATAGTGGAAGGCATTTAACTTTTGAATATTCAGTGGTTAAAGCGGTTAAATGATTCATTTTGAAAACAGTGTAGACCCAGACTGTTTGATCAGGTTCTACACTGTTTTCTTATAGGATCTGCCTGACATGATTTTGAACTCTTTCATGGAGAAAATTCTCATGGTATCAGTTTGAATATTCATAGTACTACCATTGATGGCGTTCATTGTATGAATATTCAGCCGATACACAGTTAATTCAAGTTAACAGATGTAGAATAAAAATAAGGAATCATTACCAGCTGACAGCAACCCAAACCTGTTTTCCTTACTTACCCATGCTGTGGCAGAAATAGCAGGTGACTTGTAGTCAGAGCTTTGATGAAGGACATAGACATGTCCGAAACTGTCAACAGATAAATTCGATATTGGTCGAGATGAAGAAAATTTTATACAATGGACTACCAACCAGGGGCCCATCTTACAAAACATCTTGCAATAAAAATGGTTGTAAGTCATAACTTTAAAAGACATCCAATTTCTTATTTCTCCATCTAATCCTGTCTTTTCAAGACGATTCCGAAGAGATGTCACAAGACGGGATTAGATGGAGAATAATAATTTAGAATTTGACTTACGACAATGTTGTAAGACAGGCGGGCCCCTGATGAACTTATTTAAGGATATGAATTTAAGGGTTGATTAAGGCTTATCATGCTGACATGCTCGTGGTGAAACCATGATAACCTTTGCAAACAGTTTGGATTTTGATGATATGCTACGTAGTGTCATCTCATCAGGATCCAAACTCTTTGACACTGAATGTGTTTTAAAATGAAATTCTGAAAATTCTGTTTTTAGAACAGTAGCAGACGACAATTTTTGCAGACGAGAAATTTACCAAGAAATCGAAGAGTTGAGACTGAAATCTAATAGATAAATCATGCATGTCTTGTAGTTGCCGACCATTCAGTTTTTGTTTTTTGACTTCTTTTACAGTCCAGAACGCCAGCCCTTGTATTTGAACACATAAACAATACAGACTTCAAGGTTAGTCATTTATTGTTTTACCTCAAGAGCATTTGTCTTTAATCCTGTCCCCCATAGAAGTGCTTTATAACCCATTTAAATTCATTCCTCCACCGAAGAAAATAGTTCCAATTTATACAGTTATGAACATGTACCAAGAGAAATAATTTCTATTTCCTTGCAGATGGTAGCTTAAAGCAGGCTTCGGCTCTAAATGACCTTTTTGTGTCGATGGGCCGTAAAACACCATTCATTCATTCATTCTTAAAGCAGGCTGAAAGTAAAGCAGAATGTGCCTTTCTGCTTTATTTTCAACCTACTTTAAGTGGCCACCTGTCTTCAGAACTAGTTACAGGCCATGGGGTAATGGTTTAATATCTACAGGGATCTAGATAAGGGGAGTATTACAAATATCAAAATCTTTATTTCTGCAATAAACCCTATGGTGTCACCACTCATTAGATAGTAACACCGTAGGATTTGGTGCAATATGAGTGAGAAAATGTTGGATTTGTTCAGAATACTCCCCCTTATCTAGAACCCTGTATCTGGTTAATATAACCATGATCTGAGGATTCAAGATAAGATGGAAGAAAACTAAAAACTGCAACATTTTCTCCTTGATCCCTTTTCTCCATTGCTACACATTTTGACACCTTTGATTTATGTGTTAGCAGGGCTCCAGATAAGAGGTAGTTATTTCAACAAATCCAACATTTTCTCACTCTTTTTAGCACCAAATCCTATGGTGTTACTACTCATTAGAATCGTCTCGAAGAGACGATTCTAATGAGTAGTGACATCATAGGGTTTAATTCAGAAATAAAGATTTTAGTTTTTGAAAAACTACCCTTATCTGGTGCTCTGTGTTAGGATGTTATTTAACTGAGCACATACCCCATAGCCTATTATTTATTTGAAGACGGACAACCATTATAACTAAAGTAAAAGCAGGGGTTTAAGTAAAGAAGAATGTACCTTAAGGCCAATTTTCTGCTCTGCATTAAGCTACCCTCTGCTGGCATATAGAAAATATTCTTATGATTGCAACTGTGCATTCATGACTTGTATGAAGTTTTGTTATTTTCTTCATTGGAGGAATAAATTAAAGGCATAAAATGCGTATTTATGGTGTAATGGGTAAAAGTCATTTATTTGTGATTTGCATAATTAGCTATGGAGGAAGGGGAGATAAAAGGTTGAAGCAGAACACTCATTTCAAGTCATTTGTGAGCTTTCTGCTTTACTTTTGTTCACCTGCCTTTAATAAATTCAGTGTTTCATGAAAGAGTGGTTGTTTAATCCCATTACCCCATATACTGTTTCTAGTATTGAAGATAGATGACCACTAAAAGCAGGTCGCAAGTAAAGCAGAATGTGCCTTAAGGCACATTCTGCTTTACTTTCAGCCTGCTTTAAGCTACCATCTGTTAGGGTATAGAATATATTTATGGTACACGTTCAAGAGGGTATAAAGTGGAAGCAATTTCTTCGGTGGAGAAATAAATTAAAGGCATAAAAAGGCATATTTATGGGGTAATTGTGTAATACAAGTTGGACTGTACGAAAAACCTGATCAGTGATCAGATACATTATTATTGTTGCTACGGTTTCCATGTATATATATACTCACATGTAAGACTGTCCACTCACTGTCCCTATACTTTCCTCTGACCAGATACTTTTGTTCTATTCAGGGCACTACATAAGTGATCATATTCTAAAATGATTTCTCCCTAATGATAAAGGTCATTACTTCTGAACAGTGTGAATAATGCTATTTTTTGTTTTTAGTCTGATTAGTTATCTCTACGCATAAGCTCTCTAAATATTTCAAATTTTTATACTCTTTTGATACTTCTTGACTCTTTAAGTCTTAATACAATTTATCCCCCCCCCCCCCCCCCCCTTCAAATCACACACACACTGTACCTTTCCTGTTACAAAGTCATCCTCATAGCAATAATCTTATAATACAAGCAACAGACTGATTTTAATGTTAAGCTCTTTCTGTTTTATTGATAGCACATTCATTATTGTAAAATCTGCCTTAGTGACAAAATTCGACCTAGCTGTAAACAGATGTAGAAATAGATAGTTGCTGTGTTGGAAATTTGAAATCCAAGCGGCCTTATCTTTCAAAGGGTCCTTGCACTGATGGGACTTTCAATTAGGAACCTCTTCAAGAGACGATTGTTATAAGTAGTCACAACAAAGGGTATATTGGAGACATAAAGAAAAATGTTAGAAATGTTCAGTATACTGGCTCGTACATGTAACATTAACACATTACCCCATAGCTTGTTTCTAGTTTTGAATACAGTTGACTACTTAAAGCAGGCTGAAAGCAAAACAGAATGCGCCTTAAGGCGCATTCTGCTTTGCTTTCAGTCTGCTTTACATTTTCATTTCTGCTTTGCTTTCAGTCTGCTTTACGTTACCATCTGCTGGGATACATAGAAAATGTTTATTCTGGTGCATAGTCATGACTGAACAAATTGGAACTATTTTTATTCAGTGGAGGAAAACATTTAAGCTTAAAAAGGGGTATTTATGGGGTAATGGGTCAATCCTGTCTAAGGAATACGAATTGGCAGTCTTACAGAAAGTGATAGTATAACACAAGAAAGAAATATGCTGAAAGCACAAAAGAGCTTTGGTTTTGCATTAAGCCGTGACTTTGTACTGTTAGATAATCATATTTATGTTTCTTCAATGAGTAACAAAGGTTTATTGTATATCCAAACAGTGCTCCAGATAAGGTGCGTACGTGCGTTTTCCCGCATTGTTTTTGGAGAGAAACGCATTTGAAATGACAATCCATGCGTACAAAAACGCACAAAGGAAATCGCGTACGCATTTCAAATATTTAGTTGCGAGTAACAAACGGTAGACTGGGCATCAGTTTTGCGCATTTGATGGGTTAGAACTACGTTCTTTACTTAGAAAAATAACTTCAAACCAGTCCGTATTTTAAGTGAAATGTTTATCCTAACACCGTTCGCTTTTTAAATAAGTTTCGCACCCGCAGTGTCTCGCCTCCGTCGCGAACTTTAAAAAGCGGCAACATTGGATCGGCCGGGTTATCTCCATTCCGTAGCCTTTCAGAAAGGATTGTGAATTCGGTGTGCTTTAAAACTCAAATACTCGGAGACCGGTATAAACACGCCCGCGTAGTCTTCCCCCTATATACTACAAGGTACGGGTCGAAACATTATGGGACGAAATTGTCATTGCAAGCGTCGGCAGAAAAACATGTTATGATGGCGGCGTCTGGTGCTGGTCAACGTAAAAAATAATGATAAAACGCCTATACTATTCAATTTAAAAAAAAACGCGAGGATGCCATGAGCGGGTATTCAAATCTATCATTGAGTGTTAATTGATAGCGTCATTCGCGAGGACAACACCAGTGTATAAAAAATCTGCAAAAATTATCAAAAGAAAACACAACGGTGCCCAGGTAAATAAAAAACTTGAAAATAATACTGGAAATGAATTATCCCTAGATAAATATTAGTTTTAAGGGACAAGATCGAGAAACAGTATTGAAATGTCCCATATGCATTGAGGGAAATGTAGACACCTTGTTGGCTCAAAGACTCAGACTGCAAAGAAATACTGTTGACAGGCATGGGTATTAAACTTAAAGAGCACAAGCGATGTGTTCAAATATGAACAGGAATGTACACATTGCACAATGTCTTGCTCAGATAATGACATTAACATAGAAGTGTGTACATGTCTACATTGCTCAATTCAGTATAAGTTAAATTTAGTTGAAGTTTTCCATTGTTTGTATTCTGCATAGATTTTCAGCATTCAATTTCAATTTTCAGCATTGAAGTGAAAATAGTGTGAGTACGTACTCATTGCATGCAAAAATTATCTGGAGCACTGTCCAAATCATACTGAAAGATAGTAAAAAAGGACTTTAAAACACTTTTCTTCTATAACTTATCAAATTGGAAATTGACTAGTATAGTTCTGTTGCTAGGTTCTCAGCTATGATGTTTCCCTATCTTACATGCAGTATCAGACCATTGGTTTCAAGTATTTGACTCTATTCTAATAATTCTTTATAACTTTTAGACTAGTAATGGACTAATGGTAAGTTACCTACAGACACAGTTAACCTGCTATTTCAAGGCAGAAAAAAAGTTATTTCCATTTCCCTGTCTGTTTGTTCTGTTTATCGTCTTGCCTGTTTTTTTCAGACAGACACGTAAGCCATTAATTCTTCAAACAATGGTGTCACCAGATTTTGGTGATTTTTTTCTGTTATGTTTTTCAATAGATGTGCAAAACTTGGATGGTGGCTGTCTTGCTGTGATTGTTATCTCGAATTAATTCTTGAAATAGTTAGCTGACAAAAAACACCACTGGCTGGTGTGGTCCAGTGATAATACGCTAGAATACAATATTAATGGCTGCAATTTTGATCCCCGCTGGATCAAGTCCTCCAGATAAGACTTTATAAACTCTAAGTCCAATGTATCAGTGCTATACACTGGTCATCCGAAAGAACATGAGAATTCTGTCAATATTAAGAGTAAGGCATCACGCCTAGGTTTTCTGTAACCGCTCCCCTCTCTCTGCAGCTTTAAAGTTGATTTAAAAATTCCAAAAAATTGTAATTTTATTTTCTATCACCAAGCAAGCTTAGGCTCAGATATGAGTTGATATTGTTAAACTGCTTCTTGTATGAACACTCCTTAATCAGGTGTACCATCATTATGTGAATTGCATTTCCAATTCTTTAGGCTGTACAATTGGATTATCAAAACTATGTAATGCAAAGTGTGGTAGGACAGCGGACCTTCAGACATTGCAATGGGTACAAAATAATGTTAATCAACTTTATCCCCTCATGAGACATGGAACACTACAGATTGTAACTTAATTCTAGAATTGTATTTCCAATATTAGATATTAGAATTGTCACAACAAAGTATACAGTGTAGACATAAATGAGAAAATGTCAGAATTGTTTTGTTTGTATCCGTGTATCAGGAATCTTGGCTTGCACTGTACAAATTCCAAAAGGCAAACTGTGTCATGTCACATCTCATAGTGACCACTTACAGCATTTTTTGTTTGTTACAGAGTACTTTAGATGATGAGGTATGATATAAGATGGTACAACTAAATCCTATTAAGTTGACTTTATTTTCAGTTGGAATTCATTTGTTATCACACTATTTTGGCTTGTCCAATTTCTTTCAAAGTTGACACTTCCAACGTTATATTCTCCAGTTATTTTTGTTACGCAGGATTTTTGTTGTGAAAAATGCACTGCTATAAGAAATACCAATTTAGTTAAACAATAAAACAGTTCAAAACCAATTCTTGCACTACTTTCAGTAGCATTATAATTTGACCATTGTGCCTAAAAGCCCAGATTCTAGATATGTTAATTAAACCGCCCTGCCCAAGAGACCTTCCTACCTTGTCATGGTTCTAACTTGTAAGGCTCAATTGTCCTAAGGAATTTATGTTTATTAGACCGAGATTATCCCCTCTGCCAAGAACTTAAAGGAAGGCAGGTCGATGGTTTTGATCCCATGCGCTGCTTCGCCACAAGCAAGATTAGCTGAAATCATCTTTCTGAAGTCATCATCATCCCTCATCATTCATCGGCACTACATAACCTATTTTGTGTCATAGTGCCCAAAAACTCAACTCATCCATCCATCCTTATCATTCATTGGCTCTTTATGATCTATTTTGTGTGGCAGTGCCGTAAAGCGCAACTCATCCTTTAAACTGGCCCGCAAGTCTAATCTTTTGTCTTACAAGTGAGTATATATATTATAGCTGCCATGTACAAATGCCTGTGGTGTTCAGCCATTTAAGCCTAATGTCTACTGGTTTATGGCAAACAGTGTTGACCCTGATGAGACACAGTGTTGCACTGTATCTCACAAGGGCCCACACTGTTTGCCATGTCATATGAAATGGTGTGTTGTATGGACAACTACGGTAGTGAGTTTAGATCCGCCCTTGTGTATTTGTAATGAAATATTTCAGCAAGCACATAGGGAAAGTTTGTTGCAATATGTATGCAGGCATAAATAGGTTAAAGTTAATACAGTCAAACTTCGAAATCTCGAACTCGGTTAAGTCGAACATACCCATATTTCAAAGTTAAAACGTGGCTTAGCCACGTTTTAACTTTGAAATACGGGTATGATCGACATAACAGAGCATGAAATGATTAAGTTCTGTTCATGTTTCGACATATCGGATAGTTCGACTTAAGCGAGTTGGAGATATCGAAGTTTGACTGTATGTGCAAACAAATTTGATATAAACCCATTTAATGATTACTACTTCCATACACCTTCTTGTGTTAAACTGTTAAATATCTACAGTTGAAACTCAATACTTGGAATTCTCTTTATTGGAACTTACCTGTATTTCATAAGTGAATTTCGATGACGCGATACTGGTACAGTCAAACTTCGATATCTCAAACTCGCTTAATTCGAAGTATCTGATAGTTTGACACATAAACTGCATTATTTCATGCTCGGTTAAGTCGAACATACCCATATTTTAAGGTTAAAACCGCCCCGTTTTAACTTTGAAAAATGGGTATGTTCGATTTAACTGAGTTCGAGATATCGAAGTTCGACTGATTTCAAATTATCCAAGCCTCATTAAATTTTAAACTCTTAAAAAACACCTGGTAAGTTCAACTTGAGCGAGTTTGAATTATCGAAGTTTGACTATATGATGTGTGAAAAGTGTTTTAATGGAAATGAAGATTTCAGTGTTATCATATAACTTATTTCACCATGTCTCATTTCAGCAATTGTATCAGACATTCACAGACTATGACATCCGGTTTTATTTGTATGAGCTTCTAAAGGTAAGTGATGTAGAAACTCTTAGAAACGTAAATGGTTAATACATTCAAACCTAGCAATGAGTCAATACTCGTCATTAAAAAACAGTGTGCCTATAGAGAGTAAACCTGTCTATGCAAACAGTGTAGACCTTGGATCAGAGGGCTCCTGCAGGAGCCCTCTGATCATGGTCTGTACTGTTTGCTATTTTGCAATATATTGTTCAAATCAACCCTAAAAAGGCAGAAATTGACTAGGCTAAATTTGATAATTGGAATTATGCACTAAATGTTTCAGGCATGAGTTAATTTACTTGCATTTGCATACAGTTTTAATCTTGCTCAGACACATTAAAAATGTTTTAATATCAAGACTTAAAATCATGACAAAAATATAGTTCCAGCTTTGTCTATCCTCTGTCAAGCAACTATTTTGGCATATTAAATTCACAAAATTTGGAATTCTAACACGACTCGAAACCTACGGCATATAGACAAAGAATACTGAAAAACGTATATTACGTCGCGATAATGAACTGCACGCGCTGCATTTCCATCCGCTGTTCCATTTGTCCCATACGCGTAATACATAAAAAGTAATTTTACAATTAAAGTCGCGTTAGAATTAAAATTTGTTAAGTCTTAATTCTAACACGTCTCGAAACCTACGTAATAGAGACTAAGAATAGCGAGAAACGTATATAACGCTGCGATAATGATATACACACGCGGCGTTTCCATCGGCTGTTCCATTTGCTCCATACACGTAATACATAAATAGTATTTTTATAATAAAAGTCACGTTAGAATTAAAATAACAAATTGGTAGGTGTCCATTACCGTGCATTAGATCACAGTTAGTCGTTAAGATGTGGGTAATTAGATCACTCGGCCTAAAGGCCTCGTGATCTAATGACTCCACATCTCAACTCCTAACTGTGATCTAATGCACGGTAATGAACACCTATCAATTTGTTATTTCTGAAATATGATCTAATTAAGTGGGGAGAGGTGGTATGTTTGCTTTATTTAGTTTACTATAATATTGAGCCCTGATTATTCTTGATGTTTAACTTGCAGGCATTGGACTATTGTCACAGTATGGGTATAATGCACAGAGACGTAAAACCTCATAATGTCATGATAGACCATGAAAACAGAAAGGTACGTGCAGTGGAGAACACATAGTTCTCACCCACTTTATGGCAGCGCTTGTGCTTCTACAATTACAGTAAAACCTCTCTATTACGACCGCTAAACGAAGGCTAATTGATTGTTTAAGATACATGTGACAGCTTAAAGTATGGTGAAAGTAAAAAAGAAAGCTCCTAAAGGAGCTTTCTGTTTTACTGTCAACATGCTTTAAGCAGTCTTCTGTCGCAAAAATCTTATACCTAAAACAATTTAGAGGTCATAATAGAGGGGTTTGACTGTAATCACTGTAGGAATAATAATGTAATGCAAACAGTTTTGGAAGCCAGATTAGATTCCGAGCATTTCGGCATCAGTTAAGGGAAAAGAAAGGCATTTACTGTGGTGCATTGATTTCACAAAGTGTCTTTCTTTATTTGATTTAGAGATTATTGCCTCTGCCAAGAAATAGGCGGGTTAAGATCCAATACGCTGCTGGGCAGGGAATGATATTGCCCGAAATAATCTTGAAGATGAGGGATGATTTCAGGAAACCTTCCTGAAACCATCCCTCATCTTTTCCTGAAATCATCCCTCCTCATAATCTCGTTTCATTATTCATTGGTGTTGTATGACCTACCGTAAAATTTCTAAAAATTGGGCCACCCTGTGTATTTGCTCTAACTATCATAAAACATCAATTTATTGCTTTTATCCACACAGTAATTTATTTAATTTTAAAAGGTGTAAACTGAATGTCAAACAGTGTAGACCCTGATCAGACTGCTCCTCAGGGAGCAGTCTGATCAGGGTCTACACTGTTTGCTCATGCCAGACTGTCACAATACTTAGGATAATTATGGTATTCATTGTCCCAGTGCTGTAAACTCAACTCATCCATCTATCCACAAAATCCTTTAATGATACGCATGCAACAGATAGATCTGAAAGTATAGTTTTAGGTCACCTCTTTACAAAAAGCGTAAACATTGACCTGTTATAATGCTATAGTCATGTTCTAACCTGTTGCTTTCAGCTACGATTAATAGACTGGGGGTTAGCAGAATTCTATCATCCAGCTATGGAATACAATGTACGTGTAGCATCTAGGTATTTCAAAGGACCAGAATTACTACTAGATTATCAGGTAAGTTGTGCTGTTTTTATGTGGACATACAATTTTAATGGGACATACACATATAAATACTGTGAAGTGAAACCTTGTGGCATCCAGCTGTCTGTCTGGATGGCTCCAAATAGTTTCCCGTTGATGACTTAGTTCTTAGTTTCCATGCTAGGATATAGAAATATCTCGAACTCGGTTAAGTCGAACATATCCGCATTTCAAAGTTAAAACGTGGCTTAGCCACGTTTTAACTTTGAAATATGGGTATGTTCGACTTAACCGAGCATGAAATAATGCAGTTCATGTGTCAAACTATCGGATAGTTCGAGTTAACCGAGTTCGAGATATCGAAGTTCGACTGTATTTGTAATTGTCCAAAGAGGAACTGTTTTTGCCAGTGGATGAATAAATTAAAGGGCAATTTAGGACCATGATGAATCAAATCAAAGAATACAGCATGCTATATTGCAGTTCAGTGACTCTGATCTCTGTGACCATGGTAAAGTCAGGTCTAGACTAATAAAGGGTTTGCATTTATGAGGGTTATTCAAAAAGTAATGTTACTTAGGCAAGAAACACTACTTTTTGAAGGACCCTCGTATGATCAACCATGTCGCAAGGTATCCATGTTTACAGACACATTCCTGGTTTGAACATGTTGTAGTGGCTTTGTCAGACTTAAATAACTTACAGAACGGTTTTCTTGTTCTTTTCAGATGTATGATTATTCCTTGGACATGTGGAGCCTAGGTTGTATGTTTGCTAGTATGATCTTCAGGAAGGAACCATTCTTTCATGGTCATGACAATTATGACCAGGTAAGTACAACAGAGCACCAGATAAGGGTAGTTTTTCAAAAACTAAAATCTTTATTTCTGAATTAAACCCTATGGTGTCACTACTCATTAGAATCGTCTCTTTGAGACGATTCTAATGAGTAGTAACACCATAGGATTTGGTGCTAAAAAGAGTGAGAAAATGTTGGATTTGTTGAAATAACTACCTCTTATCTGGAGCCCTGGTACAACATGAAGTTGCCCCTTTCTGTTCTTCCGTCATCATTCAGTTTCACTTCAATACATCTGTCATAGATACACATATTGGACTCAGATTTGATATGTAGATACATCATGGCAATTCACAGTTCAAGTTTGAATTTTGTTCCTACAGAATAGTTATTAACAGTCATACATCCTTGACTTAGAAAGTTTTTAACAATTTAATAACCGTTCATTACCATGGTCATGCATTGACATTTTAAATTGAAATTTGGTATATAGGTACATTATGGCAATATGCAGGTCAATTTTGAATTTGGTTTGGGTCCAATAGTTTTTAACAGAGTCCTGCATCTTGGACTTTAATTATTTTGAACATTTTGTGGTTTCGGCTCATTATTTCAGTCATACAGAAATTGATATATTAGTACATCATGAGAATACACAGGTCATGAGAATACTCAAGTCAAGTTTTAATTTTGGTTTGATTTAGTATTTCTTGGCAAAGTTATTTATGCAGGAACAGGTTAGTATAAGATTTGTCCTTTACAATGTTTATATATGATTTTATTTGTCTATTCTAGTTGGTTCGAATAGCCAAAGTTCTTGGAACAGATGACCTTTATGCATACATAGAAAAATATCAAATAGACCTTGATCCTAGGTTTAATGATATCTTAGGAAGGTAAGTGAAATATTGTAATTCCCTTTAATGTTGAACGAATTATTATTTCTCACATAACTACCCTTGTTTTCTATAGCGAACAACGATGATGAATATCTTTATTTCCAACATGTGTAAGATCACTTTGATGACGTCAGTATAACGTCACTATTTATAACGGCGTTTTGACGTCACAGGGGTTCTAAAAAATGCATATTGCTTAAAAAATAGCTTAAATCGTTGGTAGTGTGAGAAAAAGAATCTGTCACTCGTCGATGTTTAAGACAAGCTGATCTCAAACGAGTCTAGAATAGAATAGTTATTAAGCTCGCCAAGGCTCGCTTAATAACATTCAATTCTAGACTCGTTTGAGATCAGCTTGTCTTAAACATCGACTCATGACAGATCCTATATGTTCAACATGTGCAAATTAAGATTTGACTTGCTGTTAAATACAGTAAAACTACTGTGTGATTTAAATACTGTAAGGATTGATCCCTTTAACCCATTACCCCCATACCCTCAGGGCCTGGATGACTACTTAAAGCATGTTAAAGTAAATCAGAATGTGCCTTTTCTCAGCTCATAGTACTTCCAACAAACATTTTATATATAACAAGTATTTGCATACATAATTTTACTGTAAAGATATCCAAATCAGGTTACTAAAATCAATTAAAGGGTATTATGTAAAAACAAGAGCCTGTACTCGAAATTGAGTTTTGAACAAAATTTAAGCGTATACAGTTAAAGCTCTCTCACCTGTCTTTTATACAGTTAATTCTTTTAACTCTTTGAACCCTAGTCCCGCATATAGGCGTGCTTTTCAAACAGTGTATATGTGAATAGTACACATGTCCTATACAAACAGTGAAGACCCAGATCAGAGGGCTCCAAAAGGAGCCCTCTGATCAGGGTCTTCACTGTTTGTCATAATGCCAAAAATGGACAAAAACAACCCTTAAAAGCCAGAAATGGACTAGACTTAAATCTAAACTGGAATTGTCCATTTAAAGTTTCAGGGAGGAAAGAGTTAAGCGATCATAGTAGAGAGGTTTTACCATATATATTTCAAATACTTTCTTGCAGACATTCACGGAAACGCTGGGAGAGGTTTGTCCACAATGAAAATCAACACTTGGTCAGTCCAGAGGCATTAGACTACTTAGACAAACTCTTACGTTATGATCATCAAGAACGGCTGACAGCTCGAGAAGCCATGGAACACCCATACTTTTGTAAGCTTTCATAAAACAGTTTTGTTTGTTGACATCCGTTTCTGCCATCTGTAGAGTAATTAGATGCCTATGAGAGATGGGAGCGGAAACAGAAAACCCAGGCTTGATGCCCTACTCTTATTATCAACATAGTTCTTTGGTTCTTTTGGATGCCTAGTGTTAAAGCATCGATTCATTGGACCTTGGTTTATAAAGTCTCATCCAAAGGACTTGGTCTGCCCGGGAAACTCAAGACCTCTGGTACTGCAGTCAAGTGTGCTGCCTTTAGACCACGTCTGCGTTATGAAACAGCAACATGATTATTCCTTAGAGTGCTTATAAGCTTCCACGCATCTTTAATTACAACCAATGAGTCTTTCGCATACTTTTACTCATTGCTACCCTAGTGACGAGTAATTTCGTCCTTTAGAAACAGGATATCTGTGAAGAGTACACATAACTTGTGCAAACAGTGTAGACCCAGATCAGTGGGCTCCCTAAGCCTTTTATCTATAGCCTGTTTCTAGATTTGCAGACAGGTGAGCACTTAAAGCAGGTTGTGAAAGTAAAGCAGAATTCACCTTAAGGTCCATTCTGCTTTAAATTTAACCAGCTTTAAGCTACCATAGATCTGTTAAAAGGTGTATCTATTAAACGTAAAAAGGTGTTGCTATTGGGCAATGGGTTTAGAACGTTCAATTCTCAATAATTATTATCTTGTTTGGTTCGCATCATTAGTTAACGTCTTGGTGGCTGCCAGTCACTACTATTTATAACTCAGGGCTCCAGATAAGGGGAGAATTTCACAAATTAAAATCTTTATTTCTGCATTAAACCCTGTAATGTTACCACTCATTAGAATCGTCTCAAGAGACGATTCTAATGAGTAGTAACACCATAGGATTTGGTTTTGAAATGAGTGAGAAAACATTGGATTTGTTCAGTTTACTCTCCCTTATCTGGAGCCTTGATAACCATGTGCATGTCTTCATTGTTGCAGATCCAATAGTCAAGGAACAAGGTAGAATGTCCTCCATGTCTGGGCACAACTCTCCCTCCCCCATCCCAGCGACAGGCCAAGTTGGAGGTACGCCCAACACGTACCATTAGCATACAGCATACATACATACATACAACTTCCTGTACGAAAAGTCTCAGCTCTCTAGGGTACAGAGGAGCTACTACCCCCCCTGTGATATATTGAGCTCCCATGAGCATATTGTCTTGTCAGAAAGCGTCTCGTATTATAAGTGGCATAAAAACTCTTATGAAATAACAACTCCTGTACAGACAGTCTGGTGTTTGAGTGACTACCGGTTGTAGAGTGGAAATATAAAGACAAGCAACACCTTAATGCAGGGTTCTTATAATGCAGAAAGCTCCTGAAGGAGCTTTCTGCATTTTTCCTACCCTGCATTAAGCATTGTGTTGGTTAATACGAGACTGTCTGTACTTTGTATATATGATATGATGGCAACAAAAGTCTGTAAATTCCATGTAAGATATTTCATGGGTTATCTTTTGTTATTCCCCAATCAAATTTAATTAATAGTGGCCAAGTAGCCAATCTGTTTTGAACTAATTTCAGTGCATACTTTTCAGTACATTAAGTTTATTTGACAGGGCAGTTATTCTAGGCAAACTGGTAATTCCTGTTTGTTTGAGACTGAGTGCAGACCAAATGAATAATCAATTCCTGTGAATAGTTTTTCACATATTCCTCTAGAAATGTTAGAACTCGCATATTGAACAAATAGCCTTGTAAGAGAAATATTGTTTAAAAACGAATTCATTATCAGTTATATATCATCTAAGTATTTTATTCTGGGTGCTAGTAAGAGGGATATTTTCCCTTATGTTTTAACAATACATTCAGCTTTAGGGACGGGTATACTCATCTTTTACAAATAGTGTACCTGTGAGGAGAACTCTTGTCCTATACAAACAGTGTAGACCCTGATCAAAGGGCTCTTAAGGAAACCTCTGGTCAAGGTTTGCACTGTATGCCATTTTGAAATATTTTATAAAAAATGAACCCTATTTAGTCAAAATGGACCAGATTCTATTTGGAACTGTCAATTTAAAGTTTCAGAGGTTGAATGATTCAAACTCTATGTAGTGACTACCTATAAGAATTGTCTTGAAGAGAACATTCTTATGATTATTCTCTTCACAGGGTTTGATAGAGACACAAGGATATTGCAGTGTTTGAAATACCCTGCTCACTTGTAGCTAAGTTATTGTGAAATTTTTTGAGTCCATTTCTACAGCGATAAGTGTATTGGTCAGTGATGCCCTATATAAGAGTCCAGCGATATTGTATGCTTTGTTTTGTTCAATACCCAGCCTTCCTGCGCGTTGTTCTGGCCAGTTTTTATTTTCAGTTTGTCTGTGTGCAGCATATTTAGGCAAGCATTTTATAGGTTTATCATTATTATTTTTGCAGCTCAGTCTGTATTATCTGCTAAATTATTAAATATTGGGGTTAACCCTTTCCCCCATAGAAGCGCCTTTTAGCAAATATGATTTATTCCTCCGCTGAAGAAAATAGTTCCAATTTAATCAGTCATGAATATATATTATAGGGAATATTTTCTATATTCTAGCAAATGATAGCTTAAAGCAGGCTGAAAGTAAAGCAGAATGCTCCTTTTGGCGCATTCTGCTTTACTTTCAACCTGCTTTAAGTAGTCACTTGTCTTCAATACTAGAAATAGGCTATCAGGTAAAGGGTTAAGCATGAACTGTAGGGGGAAAGCAGCTATACGCGTAAAGGCACATTAGACAATTTGCAGGCCATACTTTAACTAACAGCAGAAATATGGGCAAGACTTTATGTTCTTATGATATGTACAGTTTCAATTTATGCAGAGTATAAAAATCAATGATGAAGAAAGGAAACAATTTCTATACACATTCAGAAAAGAGGGGACCTTTGATGATTTGAAAACTCTTAAGAGATTGCAATGAAATAACAAAGTCACTTTTACTCCCATTACCCCAACCACTAAACTAACTTTCACATTTCTAAACTACAGTCAAACTTCGATATCTCGAACTCGCTTTACTCGAACTGTCGGATATGTTGACACATGAACTACATTATTTCATAATCGGTTAAGTCGAACATACCCGCATTTCAAAGTTAAAACGTGGTATGTTCGACTTTTATATCTGAGTTCGAGATATCGAAGTTCCACTGTATTGGTGATGGTAACTTGTGGTTTGAAGTTGCCCTTTTTTCAGACCAGTTTGCTGTCAAACCTGTGTTGAGAAACCAATAAAGATAAAGTATAAGGCACATTCTGCTTTACTTTCAGTATGCTTTAAGCTATCATTTGCTAGAATACAGAAAATATGTCTTTGAGTACATATTCATTGCTATATAAAGTGTAATTATTTTCTACAGTGGAGAAATAAATTTAAAGCGTAAAAAGGCATATTTATGGGGTAATGGGTTAATACAAGATGGACAATATTTCAGTTTTGCATAAAGCAGCTACCTGGGATAAAAAACTTCTGTGCTCCTCCATATTAAGGTGACTTAACCTAGGTTTGACAGTGTTTGATAGTATTAAAAGAAGTTCCTTATAGTTTTATTATGTTCGGATAGCAGCACTTTAAACATACTAATTACTTGTTCATGAAGAATAAAGCTAACCTTTTAAAATCAGTCGAAATGAAGGGTTATTGATAACTGTGTCAAAGGGTGCACCAATCTTTTATAAATCTTCAATATCCAATTATCCATATAAGCTAAGTCTTTGATATAAATTCAAGGTTTTGTTATAAGTAAAGTGAGTTGAAACTTTTGCATTAACCCTAGGGTCGTTCGGATTTTTCATGTGGGGAAGTGGAAGATCGGTGGTTCTACCCAGTTGCCGATTTGTGCCTGAAACAGTGCATAAAGGGCTTCTGGGGTCTTCCTCCACCTATAATTAGCTGGACGTCGCGATATGACTGAAATACTGTTGAAAGCGACGTAAAATCAAAACAAATCAAATCAAAAACCTAGCGAAATAAATAGATATATTAAAGCTTGGGATCCGTAATGAGATCAACCATTGTTGGTCAATATCAGTACTCTACGGAGAGCGATTGACCATTTGCATAAACTGTCGAAAATGGACGATCGTTGTACATAGAGTAACGATTTTGGTTGGATATCATTTGGGATCCTCAAACTTAAATCTGTATCCTTATGTTTCTACCAAGCTGTTACTGCTTATTTGGTTAAGACAAGGATTTTAAACCCATTACTGTCTGAACCCTGTTCCAAGAGTACATTGGTATTTACAAACAGTTTGGATCCGTATCGGACGCCATGTAATTTTTATAGAATCATTACTGAACTCTTCTTTACTTAATCTCAGGTTTGTGTGTGATACCTTCCTATCAATATCGTTCAGCCTGCTTTGAGCAACTAGCCTTGAAGATTGAATACCGATGTCTAGATAATCCCATGATTTAAGACATAGCCTGATTACATACTTTATATAAGGAGCAGGGTTGCATGTGTAGCTATTGATAACACTTCAATTTAAAGGGCTTACCAGGCATGGTAGAGATGCTGCATGAGAAAACTGGGTCCATGCTTATAAAGCATTTGAGTTGAGTCTGAGTGCATTTTCAAGCATTTGATTGGTCAGATTTGAGCCTAGGCTCAAATCTGACCAATCAAATGCATGAGAATGATTTCCGACTCAACTCAAACGCTTTATAAGCATGGACCCAAGTCACACTCTCTCCTTCCTTCTCAACTCAGTCAGTGCTTTTTCATCCCCTTCCCCCATAGAAGTGCCTTTTAGCACATCCAATTTATTCACTGAAGAAAATAGTTCAAATTTAATCAGTCATGAACATGTGCCATAAGAAATATTTTCTGTATATCCTAGAATTTGGTACTTAAAGCAGGCTGAAATTAAAGCAGAATGCGCCTTAAGACATATTCCGCTTTTATTTTCAATCTGCTTTAAGTTGTCGCCTGTCTTCAAATTAGAAACAGGGTATGGGGTACAGGGTTATCAGGCTGTTTTGGTAATTGTTCCCTCTGAAGGGTTTAGATCTTCCCCATATTCTGTTTCTCTACTAAATCAGGGCTCCAGATAAGAGGTAGTTTTTTCAACAAATCCAACATTTTCTCAATCTTTTAGCACCAAATCCTATGGTGTTACTACTCATTAGAATCGTCTCTCCGAGACGATTCTAATGAGTAGTGACACCATAGGGTTTTATTCAGAAATAAAGATTTTAGTTTTTGAAAAACTACCCTTATCTGGTGCTCTGCTAAATTATTTTAAATTTTTCTTAAAACAATAAATTTTATACCCATAGCAACTTTCCCCCTAATATATGCTGAGGAAGTGTTTTTAAAGCAGACTGAAAGAAATACAGAAAGCTTCTTAAGGAGCTTTCTGCATTACCTTCAGTCTACTTGAACTCGTACATGCATGACTATTTTACCCTGTTAAAAAACCTGCCATCATCTTGAATGAAAAAGCACTGTCAGTTAATTGCATAGCATATATAGCTGCTGTCTGAATAAATGAATTGCACTTAAATAGTAAGAAAAATTGGAGAAATCGTAATCGGGATAAAAGAGGTTGAAACTTAGACACAATTGATTTACACGCTTTAGCAAAACCCTGCTTGGTTTGAGCATAACTGGATTTTGCAAACAGTAAATCCAGACCAGCTACCAAATAAATATGTCTAACCAGGATCCAAACTATTTGACACACTTGCTAGGGCTTTCTTAAATAGATAAAAACAAATTTGACTCAACAACTCCACAAATGACGGTTTTGAAGCAGACAACAATATAACAGCCAAATTGTTTAGTTTATCCCATTACCCCATAAATATGCCTTTTTACGCCTTTAAATTAATCCTCCACTCAAGAAAATAGTTCCAATTTATACAGCTATGAATATAAACCTTAAGAGATATTTTCTATATCCTAGCAGAGTGTAACTAAAAGCAGGCTGAAAGTAAAGCAGAATGTGCCTCAAGGCACATTCTGCTTTACTTTCAACCTGCTTTAGTAATCACCTATCTTCAAAATGAGAAACAGACTATTGGGTAATGTGTTAAATCAAGTAAATAAGCTTTGTAATGAAATCAAGCTCAGAATTTTCTCTGTGGTTAGGCTTAAATAAAAGCATTTGAAGAAAAAAAAGAAACAATTAGCTTCTTCCTTGTTGACAATACTCAGACCTCTTACTGCTGCTACCCGAGACATAAGACCCTAGATACTGTCTTAATTAACCTTTTCCTCCATGGCCAACTGTAAATTGCCTATATCTCAAGTATGTTTACGGCAGATTGTGGCTTTCATCAAAATGAAATTAAAGCAAAAAACTTCTTTCCAAGTTTTCTGTTTTACTTTTATTTTGCTTTAAGCTATCACTAGTATTGAACACTATCAATGTACAGTCATTGGTGTGAAGTAGATGGATGTCCTACGGCTTTCTGTGGAGGAAAGGGTTATTTCTTCTTATCATAGATCTCCATTCTAAGTAGAGTACCTTTGAGTGTGTGGAAGAGATTAGTCTTAATTGATAATTAGGAAGACTTAAGAAGCTGTTGCCCTACTTACTGAAATGTATTTTCACATTGTTTGATATACTGGTATATCACTTGAACTCATTCACACCAAGAAACTTTTAATGGAAAATTCCAGTTCCAAAATTAAGCCTAGTCCAGTTTTGATTATTTAGGGTTGTTTTTACAATACATTGCACAAATTACAAACAGTGTCGACCCTGATCAGAGGGCTCCTGCAGGAGCCCTCTGATCAGGGTCTACACTGTTTGTACAGGACAAGTGTACTCTTTACAGGAACACTGTTTGTTAATGAAAAGTGTAACTTGTCACTAGGGTTCAAAAAGATAAAATAAAGACGTAATAGAACATCACTAAGAAAAATTGTAGAATTTGTCATGTGGACATTCCCGGCTTTCACCTTTACAATTTGTAACTTTGATTTTAAATTTAAAATTTTCTCAAAACTGTATTACAAATCTCAGTCAGTTGGGCTTATTATAAGATTTTCTCTTGCATTTTTTGCTAATAATTGACTTCTCAGGACTGCCATGGATGGTCTTAATAATTAGCAATGAAATTCCTACTAAATGGCCAATGATAAGAAATTTCAGCTCATGAAAATTGAACTTGAATATTCCCTTTATGATTTTGGCACTTGAAATAAGCAAATGTTTTGAATATCTCATTTTGTTATTTACAAAAGTTATTCTTTATACAGCAAGATCAGTTTTATTGAGTCTTTTGTTCGAGAACTAAAGAGTGGACTAATATCAAAATGAGAACAATTTCAGATGATGTCAAACTTGTGTTAAAATAAGTGCTCCAGATAAGAGGTAGTAAATAAAACAAATCCTGCATTTTCTCCTTCACACTAGCAAGAAATCCAATGGTGTCTTCTCAGACGATTCTAATGAGTAGTGGCACCAAAGTGTTTAATACAGAAATAAAGATTTTAATTTTTGAAATACTCCCCTTATCTGGAACCCTGTTAAAACAGTCATCAAGAAAAGATAAGTTCAATCTTTAGATACAGGTGCCAAGATAAGAGTGGAGCAGAAAGTTCCTGTTGGAGCTTTCGGGTTTTACTTTTAACTTGCTTTAACCCATTACCCCATAGCCTATTTCTAGTTTTAAAGAAAGATGATCACTTAAAGCAGGTTGAAAGTAAAGCAGAATGCACCTTAAGGTGCATTCTGCTTTACTTTCAGCCTGCTTTAAGCTACCATCTACTAGAATATATTAAATATTTCTTATCATACATATTCATGATTGTATAAATTGGAACTATTTTCTTAAGTTTTGGAATAAATAGAAGACGTAAAAAGGCGTATTTATGGGGGAATGGGTTAAGCAGTCTTTTGTCTGCATAAAGCTCTTTGTATGTTCAAAGAATTGGAGCAAATACAAGTTTGACTCGGAATTGTTTGTGTGTGATACTTGGCCCTTTTTATGCCGCAAACCAGTGTACAGTGTAGACCGAAATCAAAGGTTTCTTTATGAGCCCCTGATTAGGGTCTGCATTGTTTGCTTTACTTAATTTTACTGATGTTTCAAATAGTCTAAAGAAAAATTCAGCATAAAATTGGTTCAATGACCCTTTTAACAAGAGTGTGATCAGGTCGAACGAACTCTTACCATGTTAGCGGTGAAACCATGATTAATCTTTACAAACAGTTTGGATCCTAATGAGACGCCACATCTCGTCATAGTCAGAACTGTTTGACACTGATCTTGTTTTAAACAGAAATTTTGAAAATTCTGATTTTAGAACCTTTGCAGATGACAATTGCTGCAGACAAAAAAAAATGCTCAGCATGCAAAGAGTTAATTTTACTTCCCAATGGCTTGTAACCTTCCACGACAGTCCTATGCTTTGCTGCTTCACTGGCTTGTATTCTATATCTGTGTGTATTTTGTACACTGTCTAGGTACCAACGTTAACAACTCCGTGCCGGTGTCCAGCTCTCCTGTACTGACTCCGAGTATGTCACCCCTGCCTAATAGCGCTACCGCTACAGCACAGTCCTAAAGCACGTGTGTGTCACGAGCATCCCTCTAACCGTGGTAACCGTCGCGTCAGAACAACAAGCAGTGTTACTACTACTACAACCTACCAGCTGGGACAAAATAGAATAAATGCAAAAACTTACACAAAAACAATGGATCTTTACATGCTGTTACCTCAGAAAATACTTTTTTTCATGGTTTCTCAGTCTTCGTCCTAACCCACTTGCCCGAAGCCAGGGGCAAGTGGTTTCTGATTCGGGCAAGTGATATTTGCTTCAGAACTTTACTAATTACGGTTAAAAAAAACAGTTTTTGTCAGTTTCGGGCAAGAGGTTTGAAATAATTCAGGCAAAGACTGTTTTCTTTTTTTTAACAAAGTCATTAATAACTTTTCAGAATCTCTTGTAGACAAAACACCTGTATGGGAATTAGCGAAGCTGTCACCATGTTGTGTCATTCTGTTAAGCAGAGTACTCCGTGTTCCTTATTTTGCAAATTATAAGCATTTGAATGTCTCTTCTTTTCAGGTTTTGACAATTTGGTGGTTTCATTTTAATCTTTTTGTTGCTAAGAAACAGGCATGTCTTTGTAGCCAGCAAGGAGTGATAGGGAGTCTGGACATTAACCCCTTTCAGGGCTCCAGATAAGAAGTAGTTTTTTCAACAAATCCAACATTTTCTCACTCTTTTTAGCACCAAATCCTATGGTGTTACTACTCATTAGAATCATCTCGAAGAGATGATTCTAATGAGTAGTGACACCATAGGGTTTAATTCAGAAATAAAGATTTTAGTTTTTGAAAAACTACTCTTATCTGGTGATCTGCCCTTTAAACTGTCTCAAATCTATAGAGTTGATTAAAAGATAGGTAGACCAACTCGTGTTAAAGCAACCATAGGATCCCAGATATAAGGGAGTAAACTAATGGTTTCAACTTTCTAGCATGTCTGCACTAAACCCTATGGCTTAACTATTCTTTAGAATTGTCTCAAAAAGAAGATTCTAAAGAGTATTCACACCATAGGGTTAGATGCAGAAGAAGATAGAATAGTCACCAATGTGCTTGATACAGACTGAAGCCCTGCAATTATTCAGCAAAGTTGTTTAGTGTCTATAAACAAGTGACTCCTTAATGCAGGTCAGAAGTAGAAAGTTCCTTGTAAGAGCTTTCTGCATTTTAGTTGTGCATTAAGTCAACACCTTTCTATGAAACTCAATTAACCCATTACCCCATAGGATGCTTCTAGTTTTGAACACGGTTGACCACTTAAAGTAGGTTGAAAGAAAAGCAGAATGTGACTTGAGGAACAAATTAAAGGCGTATTTATGGGGTAATTTGTTAAAAATCTTCATTGGAATGGTTACTTAACACTAGATGGGCTGTATTTAGATGTCTATCTTCCACCCATTACATTGATTTTAACTATACATTGTACTTAACTGTGACAGGTCTGGTCTTTTGTGATGTGTAGAATTTTAGAGTTTAGAGGTGGTCAGATATAGATTGAACTGTGGAAGGTTTTAGGGCTGAAATAGTTGGCAGGTGTATTGTATTAAGTTATTACAACAAATTGACCTATCACCAAGACTAGTATTCCACCATAGTAAAACCCATATTATCCCTTTACTCCATAAATCTGCATTTAACCCTTTCCCCCATAGAAGCACCTTTTAGCGCATTCAGTTTATTCTTGCCCTGAAAAAAAATAGTTCCAATTTATACATTCATAAATATGTATAATACAAAATATTTTCTATATTCTAGCAGATGATAGCTTAAAGCAGGCTGAAAGTAAAGCAGAATGTGCTTAAAGCGCATTCTGCTTTACTTTCAACCTGCTTTAAGAGGAGACCTATATTCAGTACTAGAGATATGCTATGTGGGAAAGGGTTAATTAATTCTTCCACTGAAGAAAATAGTTCCAATTTATACAGTTATGAATAATATGTATCATAGGTGTTAAGGACTTCTACTAAATGATGTAATATTTATAAACAGGTGGCTACTTAGTGCAGGATAAAAGTACCTTCTTTCACCTTTTACAGAATAGTTTAAATTTATAGTCATACTATAATAAAAAGCAGATGGTAGCTTAAAGAAGGCTGAAAGTAAAGTGGTCACATTATCTTTTATGTTAGAAACAAGCTATTGGGTAATGGGTTAAGTGGCCAGGGAAACAAGGGTTTTGCATTTCAGGTAAAGCACATTTATGTGTTTGTTAGAGGTATTTAACCATTTTTGATTTGATAACATGAGATTGATTGACACTGTCTTGGTGATAGGTCAGCTTGTGATTGATACAGGGCTTCAGATAAGAGTGGGGTAAACTGAGCAAATCCAACATGTTCTCACTCATTTCAGCACCAAATCCTATGATATAACTACTCGTTAGAATCGTCTCTTTGAGACGATTCTAATGAATAGTAACATCATAGGGTTTAATGTAGAAATAAAGATTTTAGTATTTGAGATACTCCCCTTATCTGTAACTCTGGAGGTCCGTTTCATAAAACTTACACGAAAAATATAGTCGTAAGTCAGATTATAAAAGTCTCAATTATTTTATTGTTTTTCCATCTAATCCTGTCTTGTGACATTTCTTGAAAAGACAATTCCAAAGATAGGAATTAGATGGAGAAATCAGAAATTAAATGTTTTTTTAAAGCTTGACTTACAACTGTTTTTGTCGTACAAAGTTTTATGAAACAGACCCCTGGTGATAGGTCAATAGGTTTACATGGCAAGTACCCTTGAGAGTCAACTAGTTAGTGATAGCACTGCAAAGGGGCTCCTTGTCTGCATACCAGCTGTGAACCAATTTATGCCAGCTAGTCCCTGATAACAGACATTGGCAAATAGTGTAGACACTGAAGAGACACTGTCATGTGCTAGACCTCGTAAGGGTCTGCACTGTTTCGATAATAAAAGATAATATGAAAAATTCCGGTGTAGAATCTTGTAGAAAGTATTATATAATTTCACTGTAATCACTATTGAGGCACTCAGCAGTATCTCCCTTTTAACCGCCAATCGGTAAAGATTAATAGGGAACTTTAATCCTCCCCCCCCATAGTTTATATTGAAGACATGACCACTTAAAGCAGGTTTAAAGTAAAGCAGAATGTGTCTTAAGGCACATTCTGCTTTACTTTCAGCCTGCTTTAACCCATTACTCCATAGCCTGTTTCTAATTTTGAACACAGTTGACCACCTAAAGCAGGTTGAAAGTAAAGCAGAATGCACCTTGAGGCCCATTCTGCTTTACTTTCAGCCTGCTTTAAACTATCATCTGATAGAAAATATTTCTTAAAAGACATATTCATGACTATAAATTGGATCTACTTTCTTCTGTTGAGAAATAAGTAAAGGGCGTAAAAAGGTGTATTTATTGGGTAATGGGTTGAGCTTCTATCTGGAAAAATACTTGAAATATTGTCCATGATCCATTTCTAGAACTTCCTAGCTAATGACGTCATTTCTTAGAGTAGAGGCGTTAAGATGTGTATTTATGGAGTAATTGGTTAAAGCTTTCTTCCATTGAAACGTTTAAGCAGCTCTACCTACTCTTTGAAATAAATGCCAGTATAAAATATTCAATTACAATGCTCCCTCTCTACAACAACACCTTAGGGGAGACAAAGATTGTGTGTGTTTGTCAGTGGGAGTAGTTATAGGTATGGAAAATTAAGACCTTGCTTACATTTACAAACAGCTTGAATCCAAATTAGATGCCGCGTTTTGCGGCATCATAATTCATGTATTTCTTCTGTCAAAATGTTCACTAATAAGTAACTTTGAGAAAAACTACAGAAGACCATTTTAAGCTGACGATATTGCAGCATGAGAAACATTTTCTAGATGTTTGCTTAAAGCAGGCTGACAGTAAATCAGAATGCACCTTTTGGTGCATTGTTTACTGTCAACCTGCTTTAAGTAGTATCTTGTTTTCAAAACTAGAAACAGGCTGTGGGGTAATGGATAAAAAAAAGTTAGATTGGTCAGTGAGTGACTAGCCTGTTAAGTGATCTGTTAGAACATACAGTGGAGAATCTGGTATTCTTTCCCAATAAACGCGTTTACGCTAAAACTATTATTTGCAGTGCAAACAGTTTGGAGCCAGATCAGACGCCGGGTTACCCGGCGTCTGTTCAGGCTCTAAACTGTTTGCCACCAAGATAATGATGAATTATCAGAATTGTCCAAAAGTTGTACTTTTCTACATTTTAGTGTTTTGCGTTTGCGTATGTTTGCGTTTAAACGGGAAAGAATAACAGATTCTCCACTGTACTGGCATCTGTAGTGACTATAATCTGTGTAGGGGATACTAACTACCCTCCACATGTATAATTGTTGTCCAGTGATGTCTTTGCTTCTCTTGTTGATAAGTAAGTGAAATAAATTAGTGCTAATATAAGTTAAGATAAGTCCGTGCTAATTGGTGATAGTAGAATTCTGTCTTGTTGAAAGATGGTGGTGTTTGGAATGGAATTTATCAATGCAAGGTGTAAGGTACAAATGAGAGGCTTGGGAGGAAGTATTTGAGTTATCCCTTTACCCCTTAAATACACCTTTTTATTCCTCCACTTAAGAAAACAGTTCCTCTTTATACAGTCATGAGTATGTACCATAAGAAAATGATCTATATTCTAGGAGTTGGTAGCCTAAAGCAGGTTGAATATAAAGCAGCATGCACCTTAACTGAGACACATTCTGGTTTACTTTCAACCTGCTTTAAGAGGTCATCTGTCTTCAATAATATGAAACAAGCTTTTGGGTAATGGGTTAACACATGTATGAGGAATGGATTATAAGAAGTCAAACAGTGCTTCTATAGGGGAAAGGGTTAACTTTTTGAAATTGCAGAAAAATCTCTTAGAAGTAGCTTTATGCTTCTCCTTTGTATTGCAATCAGCCGACACAGTATAAACCCGTTACTTTATAGTCTGTTTCTAGTATTGAAGAAAAATGACCACTTAAAGCAGGTTGAAAGTAAAGCAGAATGCGCCTTAAGGCGCATTCTGCTTTACTTACAACCTGCTTTAAACGAATATAGAAATTATTTCTTGCGACACATATTCATGACTGTAAAAAAATGGAATTATTTTATTCAATGAAGGAGTAAATTGAAGGCGTTATAATGAGTATTAATGGAGTAAAGGGTTACAGGCTGGATTTCCATGTCTCTTGAAGAGAAATGTGTATGGAATGGATAAATTACATGTGATATTCAAATGTTTTGTCTTCAATAAATCTGTTATTTAGGGCATACAGTGAACTCTCTCTATTAGGACCACTATAACGAAGCCTAATTGATTGTATAAAGTACAGGTGACAGCTTAAAGCAAGTAGACTGGAAGGAGCTTTCTGTTTCACTGTCATCTCTCTATTAGGACCACTATAACAAAGCCTACTTGATTGTTACAGCTTAAAGCAAGTAGACTGGAAGGAGCTTTCTGTTTCACTGTCACCTAGCTTTAAGCAGTCACCTGTCGTAAACACCTAATAATTAACACACATTAGTGGTCGTAATAGCGAGGTTTTACTGTAGTTTCAAAGACACAATATTATTTTAGGGACATAGGTTGGTATTGAAGTTTTTGTTTTGTTGTTTTTGAGTACTTATCCTTTTGTAGATGTTAAGGCATCAAAGAAAAATAACTGGTAATAGAAGCCTTTGTACGGTCAGGTCACAGTCAGATTTCAGAAATTCTTGTATTGCAGAAAAACATAATTATAATAATGAGTTATATTTATATTAGGCAATCTTACAATACTGTAAAACAGGTATTTTTCGCGTCATGAATATTTCGCATAATGTGATTTTTGTATTAATTTGCGACATCATGCAATATTTCTAGTAGGTGTTAGCTTAAAGCAGGCTGAAAGTAAAGCAGAATGTGCCTTAAGGCACATTCTGCTTTACTTTCAACCTGCTTTAAGAATTCGCCTATTTTCAAAACTAAAGACATTCGCGAACGAGCGCGTAAATTATATTTTCGCAAATAAAACCGGTTTTACAGTATATGAATTTAGCTGGTATTGAGTGCTGTTTCAGACAACTTTAAACAGAACTAGATAGTCAAGCATTTCTTTGTTTCTATCAATATAAGCTAGGCATAGCTCAGATAAGGGTCATGTGAGTATTAGAAATACTAAAGGGGGCCTCCCTGGCCTAGTGGTATAGTCACTGTGACAGACTTGCATCACTAAGCTCCTCACCGCTGTGAGTTCGAATCCAAGTAGGGTCGTTTGGATTTTTCATGTGGGGAAGCCTTCCAGCTGGCTTGCGGAAGGTCGGTGGTTCTACCCAGTTGCCAATTTGTGCCTCAAACAGTGCATAAATGACTTCTGGGGTCTTCCTCCACCTGAAATTAGCTGGACGTCGCGATATGACTGAAATACTGTTGAAAGCGACGTAAAATCAAAACAAATCAAATCGAAATACTAAAGTCCGTATATCTCTTTGAAACCAATTTTGTGACTACTCACTTGAATGGTCTCAGAGAATTCAAATGAGTAGTCATACCATTAGGTCTGTTGACCAATGAGAATATGCTATCCCATTTACTCCATAGCCTGTTTGTAGTATTCTTGACAGTATATCTAGTATTGAAGATAGGTGACCACTTAAAGCAGATTAAAAGTGAAGAATGCGCTCTAAGGCACATTCTAATTTACTTTCAGCATGCTTTAAGCATCAATATCCTATTAAAGATAAAGGAAATATTTCTTATGTTGCATTTTCATTACAGTATAAATTAGAACTGTTTTCTTCAGCGAAGGAATTAACATGCATAAAAATGCATATTTTTGGATGAAAGGTTTAATCCATTACCCCATAGCCTGTTTCTATTTTTCAACACAGGTGACCACTTAAAGCAGACTGAAAGTAAAGCAGAATGTGCCTTAAGGCACATTCTGCTTTACTCTCAGCCTACTTTAAGCTACCATCTGCTAGAATATAAAAATTATTTCTTATAATTCATGTTCATGACTGTATAAATTGGAAATATTTTCTTTAGTGGAGGAATAAATTAGAGGCGTAAAAAGGGGTAATGGGTTAAGACATATTTTGGACTAACCCTTATCTGAGATTGTACAACATATAAAAAGGCTGGATATGATGCTGGTATTTATCCAAGTGAAGCTTGTATGTTTATCTACACAAATATTAAATTCTTCAACACCTCCACATTGGCATCTGTTCTGTGAAAATAAACCTTTATCCTTTCGAACTTTACCCAAATAGATAAGTATCAGTGTTTCAGACAGGTAGTTACTTAAAGCGTTCTGCTTTACTTTCAGCCTGCTTTAAGCAACTACCTGTCGATATTAAACATAAGAGGTATCTCGTTAGCTGATAGGGGTAGATATATTCCCAGATTTGTGACTAGAAGCAATACTTAGGGTAATTACTAATTTTGTTCACATTTATACTAACTTGATGAAGTCTTATATTATAATAGAACAGCTGTGATGTTTAATTGGTATCTGCATGTATTTGTTAACCAGTTGTAAGGATCTCTTTATACACAAGCACCTATTATAGAGAACGTATTTGAAGTAGGTTAAAGCAATTAAGGATATAAACTAAATGTTAGAAAATGTTTACCATTCTTCTATTTACAGTGAGTACCCTTTTAGTTCAGTCATTTACTGGAAATGTTTGTGTTGATATAAATGAAGTCTGTTCTAGCTACTCAAAACAAGACTTACCTTCCGTTGTTTAACGCTTTTCCCCATTGAAGTGGCTTTTAGTGCAGTTATATTATTCTTCCGCTAAAGAAAATAAGTCTAATTTATGCAGCCATGAACATGTGCCATAAGAAATTATTTTCTATATTCTGGCAGATGGTAGCTTAAAGCAGGCTGAAAATAAAGCAGAATGCGCCTTCTGCTTTAATTTCAACCCGCTTTAAGTGGTCACCTATCTTCAAAACTAGAATCAGGCAATGGGGTAATGGGTTAAGGCAGGTGTCTGCATAAAGCAAGACTAAAGTAAAGCAGAAATTTCCTTGTCAGAGCTTTCTGTTTGACTTTAGTCTTTCTCTTTAAGCTGACAACTGTTTTTAACACCGTCGGTGAATATTTATTTGAGTGGTATTCGTAGTTGGACTTTTCTGGCATTGTTTGATAACTGACTCGGGACATAAAGATATGGAATCAGTTAAAAGTTAAGTAAATTTTGAGTTAGTACACTGTCTTGTGTTACTGTATTTTCTTTCTGTTTTATTTATTTTCGTGTAGGGGACTGTTCTTTTCCTGTGTCTCTAATGGTTTCTTCAATAATAACTGTGTAGATGAATAACACATATCGTCAAACTTGTATTAACCCTTTCCCCGATAGAAGCAGACCTGTTTAAAAAATACTCATCAATTTGGCAAATAGTGTGGACTCAGATCAGAGGGCTCCTATAGGAGCCCTCTGATCTTGGTCTACACTGTTTGCTAATTTAGACCAGTATTTATTAAACTGCCCAAAATTCCAACAAGACTGGTTCATGTTTTGGTAACTAAAATGATCAAAAAGGGAACCTGATAACCTATAAGAGTTACTTAGATTTGAAGAGTTAACTGTTTGCATACTAGTGGTGGATACATATGCCACAGTGATTACCTTTACCTTTGCAAGCAGTTTGGATCCTGACGAGATGCCTCGTAATGCGGCGTCTCATTAGAATCCAAACTGTTTGACACTTTTTTGAAAAGAAATTTTGAAAATTCTACCTTTAAAACAGTAGCAGAAGACATTTGCTGCAGACAAAAAATAAATACCCAGCATGCAAAGAGTTAAAACTTCAGGGGTGAACTGTATGACGCATATATGTGTCATTTACCAATTGTGTACCTGTTAAGAATACACATGTCCTATGCAAACAGTGAAGTCCCTGATCAAAGGGCTCTTGCAGGAGCCCTCTGATCAGGGACACCACTATTTGTCATTTTGCAATTTATTACAAAAACAACCCTAAATAGTCTAAAATGGACCAGCCTTTATTGCAAACTAGAATTGTCCATTCGAAGTTTCAGGGGATAATGAGTTAATACAAGTTTGACTGTAAGTTCTGTGTAATACCTTCTATAACATTCTGTAACTGTTTGTGTTCATACATATGGTCATTGCAGAGGGAATTCAAAACATTGATCGATAAGGGACAACTTATAGAAGAGATTAACATTCGCTTCATCTTTTCCTGTCATTATCATTCCTATGCCTATACAGTATAGACCACAGCATGATGATTAACAATACTTTTATTTTCCCCATAACATTATCATTTAGTTTCTTCTCCCTATATAAATCTTGTTTAGCACTTCGTATAGTGGTCTTCGTATAGTGATCTTTGTAAGTTAATGATATGACGTCGTGATATGACTGAAATACTGTTAAAAGCGATGTAAAATCATTTATAATAATAATAATAAGTTAAAAATCATAGAAACTCTTATCAGTTTGTTTCTAATATTATGAAGTTACACTATGATCTTAAGGATCAAGTACTTGAAAAAATGTTTGTCCATACTAGCCCTTTCCCTAATAGCTGTTTCGAATGTTCATGGCAGGTTGTTTTTTAAAGCAGGCGGAAAAGGGAGATTTCTGCTTTACTTTCAGTCTGCTTTAATCAGCTACCTGTCAAGATACAAGAGGCTTTGTATAGGGAATAGGTTAAAGTGAGAAAAAGGTGTGTATATGAGGGCAAAAGTTTAAGTTGTTTTCAGCGTACATCTAACGGTAACAAAACTTGTACCTTTGAATGAGACCAATAATAAAATAGGCAGCTAATTTACAGACAAGTAATAAATGAGAAAGATCAAATAACCCTTCCCCCATTGAAGTGCCATATAGCGCATTTAATTTATTCCTCCACTGAAAAATAATTCCAATTTATACAGTGATGAACATGCACCAAAAGAAATGTTTTCATATCCTAGCACACGGTAGCTTAGCTTAAAGTTGGTTGAAAGTGAAGCAGAATGCGCCTTAGGGCGCCTTCTGCTTTACTTTCAACCTGCTTTAAGTAGTCACCTGTCTTTAAAACTAGAAACAGGCTATGGAGTAAAAGGGTTAGGAATAGTCTTGATTGACGATAGTGTTTTCTCGTTAAAACACATAACTTCCTCGTTTATCTTCCAGAGACTATATTAGTAGTCTTGATTCTGATTTAAGCGTGAAATGTTTGACATTTTATCCAAACTGTTCCAACCAGTAATGTTAGGTAGAGCTTGTTGATTGGAAACCTGGTTAGCAAACACATCTTTTGTTCTGTTAATGATTTTATCTTATAGCAAAGATTATTTAAAAGCAGTCCTTGAAGGGCTATTTCTTGACTGTTTTAGTTTTGAAGCGCTAAATCCATTTCTCGAACTGGTCAAGTCAAACATACTCATATTTTAAAGTCAAAACATGGCTAAGCCACATTTTAACTTTGAAATACGAGTATGTTCAACTTAACCAAGCTTGAAATAATGAAATTGATTTGTAGAAATACTGATTAGTTCGCGTTGAGCAAGTTCGAGATATCGAAGTTCGTCTATATATTACAGCTATTTCAGCCTCTTAAATGAAGATTGGAAGAGTAACAGTCAGATGGCAGCTTGACTTAGAATGGTAGTAAAATAGAAAGCTCCAGCAGGGGCTTTCATCTTTACTTTCATCCTTCCGTTGGCAGTCATATGTTGCAGGATGAAAGTAAAAAAAGCTTCATTTGGATTGTCTTGATAAGGGAATTCATTGTGTATGAAAATCCAACTTTCCAAGTTCATGGAGGTACTCATAACTATGTTCATCTGATAAACATGGTATGGTTGGAACAAACTAGGCATAGATTAGTTATGAAACAGACAATGATTAAAGCTGAGGTTATTTCTGGTAGATATGGTACGTACATTAATATTTGCCATCGTAAGATGGAAGCAAACTGTGTTGAGAAGTTTGAAAGAGGAATCTTTACAGGGGTACCCTACCATGTTCATTATGTACATCTCATGATATTGTTTTGCTCTGTCAAATAAACAATCATTTGATAACTGTATTGTATTTATTTTTTTCACCTGTATTTATTTCACAATGAAAGGCAAAACAAGCGTTTCATATGGCTCTAACTTTTCTCTGCATTACCCTTATCCCATTACCCCATAAATACGCATTTTACGACTTTTAATTGGTCCTCCTCTGAAGAAAATAGTTTCAATTTATACAGTCAGGAATATGCAGCATAAGAAATATTTTCTATATTCTAATAATGGGTAGCTTAAAGCAGGCTGAGAGTAAAGCAGCATGCGCCATAAGGCACATGCTGCTTTACTTTCAACCTACTTTTAGTAGTCACTTGTTTTCAAAACTGGAAAAAGCTATGGGGTAAAGGGTTAAAGGGACTCGCAACCGGATGATGTACTTGTCAAAATAAAATAAAATACTCAAATAAAAGCAAATTTGTGGCATTTTTTGGCTTCTGACATTAAAAAAATATGATCAGTCCAAAAAAAGTCTCAAGAATCGTCACCGAATCTTAGATTTTTAGATATTTTCCATCGTTTTTCTATACCGACTAGTAGACGGTATAGTTGTTGTTGTTGCTTCTCTACACGGGGTCAGACATAAACACGAGCCGAATTACGCAGTTGTATGCACTTTCGATGGCTACACATTGAAATACGTTAAATCGATCCGAGATAAACGGATAGTTCCGTGGTCCATTGGTCTAAGCGGTTTCCCCTATTTTGCCTTCTGTCCGCCAATGCCGGGCCCCGGGTTCGAATCCCACCAGAGACCAATATTTTTTTTTATTGAAATACATTTTTTCAAACAGAATTTCTTATCCTAAACTAATTCTTTACCATTTATATAAGCGTTTGACACATATTTACAAATTACTATTTTTAATGCACCATCTGGTTGCGAGTCGCTTTAAAGCCCTAGAAATTCGGACACCATATATAATTACTGTAATTATCTAAAAATTTAAACTAATTGCTATTGCCACACACTAATTTGTCCAAAAGTTTAAAACTCGCTGAATGGCAAACAGTGTAGACCCTGATCAGACTGCTCCTAAAGTCTGATTAGGGTCTATACCGTTTATTCAAGCCTAACTGTCCCAATTCCTAGGTAATTATGCGTAATTGCCAAAAGAGGAAGCTTTAGTATGAAGGTCTTTGCGCATAAAGGGGTGTCACAAAATATTTGAAGATTAAAAGGATTTTATTATAGTAATTCTGTGATTATCTAATTTCTTAACCCGCAATGCCTAGTGTTAAAAGAAATTTACAGACAGTGTAGATCCTGATGGCATGACACATTTGCGGCATATCTCATCAGGATCTACACTTGTCATATCTATTGATGTAACGGTAAGAGACGCATAAGACAAATAATAAAATAAGCCATAGTTCCCTATACAATCCCTAAACCCATTTCTCCATAAATAGCCTCAAGGCGCATTCTGCTATACTTTCAACCTGTTTTAGGTGGTCACCTGCCTTGAAAACCAGACACAGGCAATGGGATAGTGGGTTAACCTATTACCCCATAACATGTTTCTAGTATTGAATCAAGGTGACTACTTAAAGCAGGTTGAAAGTAAAGCAGAATGTGCCCTAAGGTGCATTCTGCTTTACTTTCAGCCTGCTTTAAGCTACCATCTGCTAGAAAATAAAAATCATTTCTTATGACACCTATTCATTACTGTGTAAAGTGGAACTATTTCATTCAGTCTATGAATAAAAATTCAAGGCGTATTTATGGGGGGAACGGGTTAAACAATAACTGTCCTGTCAAAGAAATTCTCTAGAAGCAAAGGTGATCATTATCAAGGCATCTGGGGTTTAGGTTTTATCTTCAGTCTGATTAGTTGTTTTCATCACACCAACCATTTGTATTTACAGTGCTCCTTCCCTACAACAGCCCTCCCATCAACGTCTCCTTTCTTAAATAATGATAATGCTTACCACTGTTCCCCCAAAAAATGATTTTTCTAACACTTTCACTACTGCAATATCCTCTGCTTAAAAATTGTCGTCTGTTGTTGTTTAGCAAAATTGCATATGGCACGGCCTTTTAACAAGACATTATATAACAAGCGACATACAGCTTGAATCCAAATCAGAAGCCGCATTACGCGGCATCTGATCTGGATTCAAGCTGTTAGCAAATGTAAGCCAAGTCTTAATTTCCCCTCTCTATAACAACTCCCTCTGAACAGAACACAAACAATCTTTGTCTCCCATTGGGTTTTGTTGCAGAGAGGGAGCACAGTAATATCACTAAAGTGAGTATGTGCGTGTATTAATTTTGTTTCAATTCTCAAGTTTTGTACTCATATCAAGTAGTGGACTCAAGTTGATTCTCAGTGACTAATGTCTGCATAGGGCAATCTTGACCTTTACCTCCACTGAAATGCCAAAGGGTCCATTTGCCAATTCCACCCTAGAACACCCACTGATTGATGGTATTGAAGACAGGTGGGCACCTAAAGCAAGATTAAGATAAGCAGAAAGCAGCAACTGGAGCATTCTGCTTTAATAGTAAGTAGAGCAGCCCCCATCCCTAAAAGTTTAAGACCTGAGGGTCCAAGGTTATAAAGCAACTGAGCTGAGTCTGTTAATGTTCTCAAGCATTTGATTGGTCAGGTGTTTGAGAACTACTTTAGACTCAACTCAAAAGCTTTATACATGTAACTTTGAACCCTGGCCCTGAGGTTATAAAACTTAAAACAAACTCTGTGCTAAAAACTCAAATTTTGATTACAGACTCCAGTTTTAATAAAACACTCTTTATTATGGGGAGGGAGACATTGGTGTTGTGCTTTCTGTCTGTCCGTCCGCCCGTCTGTCTGTTGAAATTCTTGTGCAGCTAACTCCTCCTACACTTTTTGAGGGATTTACTTCAAACTTTTACACATGAATCAGCTATATGTGAGGATGGTCATGTGGTTTGGAATTTTGGCTGATACAATTTTAACAGAAGTTATGGCCCTTTGTAGTTTTTCCTTATATAGAGTATATAGCTAGCGAAAAATTCTTGTGCAGCTAACTCCTCCTACACTATTTGAGGGATTTACTTCAAACTTTTACACATGTACCAGCTATATGTGAGGATGGGCATGTGGTTTGGAATTTTGGCTGCCACAATTTTAACAGAAGTTATGGCCCTTTGTAGTTTTTCCTTATATAGAGTATATAGCGAAACATTCTTGTGCAGCTAACTCCTCCTACACTAAAAAATTCTTGTGCATCAACTCCTCCTTCACTATTTGAGGGATTTACTTCAAACTTTTACACATGTACCAGCTATATGTGAGGATGGTCATGTGGTTTGGATTTTTGGCTCCAACAATTTTGACAGAAGTTATGGCCCTTTGAAGTTTTTCCTTATATAGAGTATATAGCGAAACATTCTTGTGCAGCTAACTCCTCCTACACTATTTGAGGGATTTACTTCAAACTTTTACACATGTACCAGCTATATGTGAGGATGGTCATGTGGTTTGGAATTTTGACTCCAACAATTTTGACAGAAGTTATGGCCCTTTGGAGTGTTTCCTTATATAGATTATATAGCGAAAAAGTCTTGTGCAGCTAACTCCTCCTATACTATGTAAGAGTTTTCATTCAAACTTTTACATATGAACCAGCTATATGTGAGGATGGTCATGTAGATAGGCATATGGGCTGCAACAATTATGACAGAAGTCACACAGTAAGTATACACACAATTTTAATCTGAAAATAAATTGCTTACAATTTACAATGTCAGTATAGGTGCCAGGGTGGAGGTTGCCAGAGGATGAATTTATTCCTCTTATGGGTGCTGGGGCGGGGTACCGGGGGGGGGGGGGGGAGAGATGTGTTTTTTCTGAAAAACAAGCTCTAGTTTGATTTTTGTAACCTCAATTTAATACATGTACAAGTTTTACAGTAGAGTTATTTATGTGTGCAAATACTAGTTATAAATAAAATGGTTGCCAAAGTGTTATGAGCGGAGAAAAATTCTGAGAGCACGGAGTTTGTCTTCAAGCTTCATAACCTCGGGCCAGGTCTTAGTTGTAATTTTACTGTCCATATATCATTTTCATATGATGGACATACAGTGGAGAATCTGTTATTCTTTCCCGTTTAAACGCAAACGTACGCAAACGCAAAGCACTAAAACGTAGAAAAGAACAACTTTTGGACAATTTTGATAATTCTTGTTTATCTTGGTGGCAAACAGTTTGGAGCCTGATCAGACGCCGGGTTACCCGGCGTCTGATCTGGCTCCAAACTGTTTGCACTGCAAATAATAGTTTTAGTGTAAATGCGTTTATTGGGAAAGAATAACAGATTCTCCACTGTAGGTGATTTGACCTGGTAGCTTTGGAGGAAAGTGTTTAAAACGCATACGAGATACTCTCGCATACACAGTATGGCATTATATATAGTATGGCATAATAAATTGTTGCAATTTAGTTCTGTGTTATTCAATGGCACCACCTGTTTGTCTGATTTCTGAACATTTGTTTTTATGATTATTAATTTGAAACATTCTTTATTTTGACTTGAAATGATATGGGTTCATAGTGGCATATAATAATGAATTTAGCTTTTAAATATCAATATAATTATGTAAGCTAAAAATTATAATGTAGTGTATCATAATATATATTATGCCCCCGGCACCACTATTAGGGCATTTTGTTTTTGTCCTGTCTGTCTGTCCACAACTCTAACAACTTTGGTCATAACTTTAGAGCTACATGTGATAGAAATTTCATATTTGGCATGTGTACTGAATTCGAGCAGTCTTTGAGCTCAATTAAAATTTGGTCATGTCCAACAATGGTCAAGGTCATTTAAAGGTCAAATAGATTGAATTTTACATTGGCCATACTTTTGGAACAACATGTGATAGAGACTTCAGGTTTGGCATGCATACTCAACTTAAGCAGCCTTTGAGCCCAGTACAAGTTTGGTCATGTCTGATAAAGGTCACAGCCATTTAGAGGTCAAATAGACAGTGTTCAACATTGGCCGCAACTTTGGAACTACATGTGATAGAGACTTCATATTGCAAGTGTGCTCAGTACAAGTTGGGGGCATGTCAGAGAAAAGTCATTTAGAGATCATAGTCACCACAGCATCCACAGCATGGCCAGAAGTGGAGAGGAAGACTACGCTCCTCAACAGACAGACAGGCCTCACCCTTGTTAAAGGGTTAATAGTTTGACCTGTACAAACTAAACAGGATAATGATGATGATGATGATCGGGGGGGGGGGGAGGGGTAGTGTTTCACAAACACATTTTGTTTGTTTTATGACTTAGATTCAAGTGCAATTTCACCTACATTTTGATCAGAATTTTAAAATGTCATAATTTGTTTGTTAGTTTCTACCAGAAAGATTGAGCCTTTCCCTCATATTTTCAATCTTGTTTTTGTGTTTTAACCCTATACTCCATAGCCTGTTTCTAGTTTTGAAGACAGGTGACAACTTAAAGTAGATTGAAACAGGAGCTCTTAAATATAGATTGATCTAATCTACATGATTGAAATTAAAACAGAATTTGCCTTAAGGCGCATTTTGCTTTATTTTCAGAATGCTTTAGGCTACAATCTGCTAAGATATAGAACATATTTGTTGGTGCATATTCTTGACTGAATACAGTAGACTTTTCTATAGTGGAGGAATAAATTAAAAGGCGTATAGGTTACAGTAGGCTGAAAGTAAACATAAAATTTCCTTGAGGTAGATATCTGTTGCAATTTATCTCTATTATAAGCAGCAAATACATGTATAGGATGTAGGGAAAGTTTCCTATGGTCCTTTGTTAAGATAAATGCAGTTCTTGAAGGGAAAGGGCGTAACTTATGTGAAAAATCGGATGTGATCTAACATTCAAATAGGCCATACAGATATTATATGCTCATTGTAATCAAAGGTCATTTTTGCGCATTGTGATAATTGAATTATGTATAATTTATAATTCAGCCCATCACTAGAATAATGTTTGCTTTATCTTTTAATGCTAAAGTGTCCTAAACAGGACATTTTGAAACTACAAAAGTAGTGTCTCATGAGTACAGTGGAGAATGTGTTATTCTTTCCCAATAAACGCGTTTACGCTAAAACTATTATTTGCAGTGCAAACAGTTTGGAGCCAGATCAGACGCCGGGTAACCCGGCGTCTGATCAGGCTCCAAACTGTTTGCCACCAAGATAAACATGAAATATCAGAATTGTCAAAAAGTTGTTCTTTTCTACGTTTTAGTGTTTTGCGTTTGCGTACGTTTGCGTTTAAACGGGAAAGAATAACATATTCCCCACTGTATGATGGAAGTCGGCCCTATCTTAGCAGCAGATGGCAGATCGTAATTAACCCTGTACTCCATAGCCTGTTTCTAGTTTTGAGGACAGCTGCCCACCTAACACATAACCCCATAACTTGTTTCTAGTTTTGAGGACAGCTGACCACTTAACACATAACCCCATAAGTTGTTTCTAGTTTTGAGGACAGCTGACCACTTAACACATAACCCCATAACTTGTTTCTAGTTTAAGCAGGTTAAAAGTAAAGCAGAATTAGTGTGCCTTAAGGTGCATTCTGTTATACTTTCAGCCTGCTTGAAGCCATCATCTGCTAGGATATTTCTTATGATACATATTCAAGACTATAAATTGGAACTTTTTTTTTCATTGGAGGAATAAATTAAATGGGTAAAAATGAGCATCTATGGAGAAATGGGTTGGCCCAAAGTCCCTGGTGCATACTGTTCTTACACATCATACCCATGCAGACATGCATTCTGTGATTGATCTTGACTCAATCACAAAACATACCAATCAGGATATTGAACAGACTGTGCTTTTTATCTTTGTACAGTTGATGAAAACTTGGCTTCATGTTTTTGTTTGGTATGACTTACAGTGGAAAAAACGTTATTCTTTCCCAATAAACGCGTTTACGCTAAAACTATTATTTTCACTGCAAACAGTTTGAAGCCAGATCAGACGTCGGGTAACCCGGCGTCTGATCAGGCTCCAAACTGTTTGCCACCAAGATAAAGATGAATTATCAGAATTGTCAAAAAGTTGTACTTTTCTACGTTTTAGTGTTTTGCGTTTGCGTACGTTTGCGTTTAAACGGGAAAGAATAACAGATTCTCCACTGTAAAACAATTACAATGTACGTGTACATGTATCTCCATTGCAAACTGTGAAGCCAGATCAGACACCAGGTAACACAGCCTCGGATCAGACTCTAAATTGTGTGTTACTCAGATTAAAATAAATAATGGTACTTGCAAACCAATTGGATCCAGATCAGATGCTGTGTAACACTCGTCTTTTAAGGTTGTTTCAAAATATTAATGCATTAATTTCAAACCTCTCATCTAATCATATGTTGTTGAGTTGTTGTGTAAAAAAAAATCAATGCAATACTATTTGCAGCTTCAAACATAACTGTATTGGATATATCATAATAATAGTCATGTCTGTGTCAATCCACCATTTTTCGTGAAAAGGCAACCCTATATAGTCAAAAATGGACTAGGCGTCATAAGAGATTTGGAGTTGTCCATTAAAAATTTGAATGTTGATTAAAGTAAGTCATTAAAAATACAGTCAAAACTCGATAATTCGAACTCTCGTTAGTTCGAACATACCCTTATGTCAAAGTTAAAATGTGGCTGAGCCAAATTTGAACTTTGAAATACAGGTGTGAGAGACTGACCTATCAAAATTCAACTTATTAAATACTGGTACAATCGATTTAACGATTTAAGAAAGTTCGAAATATTGAGTTTCGACTGTAGTCTTTCCTTACAGAAATGGTGTATAAGCACAGACATGGCTCTTTGCTAGTTGTATGAACATGTGGTTTTCAGACGTGAACTGTTTAATTTCGTAGATGATTTCCTGCGGTAAGTTATTGTTCTGTATTTTTTTTGTTGAATGGCTATTTGTATATTGAGTTTGTATGACAGTAATCCTGCCAGGAAGGTGCAGCAGATCAGAAAAGTATAATAACAGTAAAACGTCTCTAATATATGATAGAAGACACATAAAGGTTGTTGTGTAATGAAGAATATAAGTAATGCAGACATCTCCTTTAGGAATTTTCTTCATTACTTTTATCATTCATTAATAGTTACCATGCATTCTTCAATTGACTAACTACTGATCACAGATTTTACTGTACAGTAAAACGTCTCTATTGAGACCACTAAATTGTGTTAATTATAAGGCGTTTATGACAGATGAATGCATAAAACAAGGTGACAGTAAAACAGAAAGCTCCATCAGGAGCTTTCTGTTTTACTGTCACCTTGCTTTAAGGTGTCACTTGCCTTTTAATCAACCATTCAGCATTCGTTTTAGTGGTCGTAACTGAGAGGTTTTACTGTATAATATGATTTTAATTGTTTGATTTATTGAAATATTCGAATCTTGAGAACTCAAACTCACTTAAGTCAAACCTACCAGTATATCCTCAATAGTAATTGGATAACTTGAACAAACTTTGGTTGAACTAGCCTACACAGTGAAACCTCTCTATTACGACCACTGAAACGAAGGCTAATTGATTGTATATAAGACAGTGACAGCTTAAAGCAACGTGACCGTAAAACAGAAAGCCCCTAAAGGAGCTTTTTGTTTTACTGTCACCTTGCTTTAAGCAGTCACCTGTCGTAAACGCATTATAATTAACACAATTTAGTGGTCATAATAGAGAGGTTATACTGTATTTCAAAGCTAAAATGTGGTTGAGAAAAGAGCAAGTTCGACGAAAGCCGGCTCAAGTTGCCAAAATTCAGTTGCCAAAATATGTGCAAGTTTGAGTTAAGTTAGTATGACTTATGGAGCGTCCACTGTACATGAGTATTTCATTTGTGCTAGTGAGTGTAAATGTGTATGTATGTGGCCATGCCTTATGGCCCTGCAGCTTGATATTAGGACGTTGCAGTGTTTGTTGGTTTGTTTGCAGCCACAGGTACTTGACACATTTTGAAAAATATATATTCATGTATTTGTTTTACTATCTACCATATATAGCTATCTAATGACTATATATATGAAAGATAGTAAAGAAAAAAAAATCAAAATGTGTCAAATACAGGTGACTGTTTGTACATGTATGCATGCAGCCATGCCCCATGGTCCTGCAGCTTGATATACTGGATAATGCTGTAATGTTTGTTGGTATGTTTTAGTATAGCTGAGAGTGATGCCTTGGTTGGGAAGACTGGTTCATTATTGGCCAACATGGCTTGCATGATTGTATAGTATGTTTAAGACTGTAGATTTGAATTGTTTTACAGTACTGACAAGGCTGTGTTGAATGAATATTTAACCCATTACCCCATAACCTGTTTCTAATTTTGCAGACAGGTGCTCACTTAAAGCAGGTTGAAAGTAAAGCAGAATGCGCCTAAAGGCGCATTCTGCTTTACTTTCAGCCTACTTTAAGTTACCATCTACTAGAATATAGAAACTATTTCTTATGATACATGTACATAGATCTATTCATGACTATATAAATTTGAACTATTTCTTCAGTGAAGGAATAAATTAGAGGCATAAAAACGCATATTAATGGGTAATGGGTTAACATAGGTTTGGACTAGTAGTACTATCTGAATCACACAGACATCCTATGTATGTTGCTAATAAATCTGAAATATTGACATTGGCTATGGATGGTTTGTATGCTATGTATGTATCATTTGTACTAAGTGATAGTATTATACATGGAAACTTGGACTTCTCGAGGAATCACATGCAAACTCCAGTTTTGTATGGCCATCGATTATTTGTAAAATTTAGAGTTATGAAGAGTTATTAAAGAATAATAGTGAAATGATGTGTTTTTGTTTTCTATGCGCCAACTTCACGCATGCGGCTCTTGTTGCCTTGACTTCACGCATGCGGCTCTTGTTGCCCTGACTTCATGCACGCGGCTCTTGCTGCCCTGACACCACGCATGCGGTTCTTGTTGCCCTGACTTCACGCATGCAGCTCTTGCTGCCCTGACTTCACGCATGCGGCTCTTGTTGTCCTGACTTCGCGCATGCGGCTCTTGTTGTCCTGATTTCACGCATGCGGCTCTTGTTGCCCTGTAAGTCCCTACGTCTGTGCGTTTTGTCTGTCTGTATCACAAAACCATAACCTTGTGTATAACTTTTGCACTACTGCACATATGGCTTTCATAGTTGGTCTATGTCTTGTATGTGTAGACAATAGAACAAGAAGGCATTTAGATCCTCTAGGTTGAAGGCAGGGTGAACTATTGTGATAGCCCACCGTTAGGTGTCTGACGTTCAGAGTCCGTCAACATTTGTATATTAGTGTTTTCTTCTGACCTGTCACGAGTTATTAGTTTAGATTGGAACATTCTTAACATTTAAAAGGGATGATCACCGTACTCGTTGACTTCCGTACAATCAGCCAGGGATACGGAAAACTGCATATATTGTGCGTAATGTACAGTAGAGAAGACATTATTATTTCCCGCATAAACGCAAACACAATGCACTAAACTGTAGAAAACTAATTTTATCTTTTTAATCTGGGTAGCAAAAATATTGGAGCCTGATCAGACGCCGGGTTACCCGGCGTCTGATCTGGCTCCAGCCTGTTTGCAATGTACATAATAGTTTTTAGCATAAACACGTTTATTGAGAATGAATAACATATCAGTAAAATTAGCACAGCTGTCTCGTGCTGCACGAGGATCATGCTTATCTCAAGTTGGAAAGTGTACGACTATATAGATCCGATGTTACCTTGTTTACCTATTTACCATTATTAACTATTCTGTTCTAAAAACAACTCTGACAGGTCAGAAAAATCGGACAATACTATACATCTCCTTTGAAACCATTGGCTGCGTTTCGCAACAAAAGAGATTAGCCGAAATCATCTTCCTGGGGTCATCATCATCATCTCATTTCTTCATCACTCATCATTCATCGGCGCTAGGCTATATGCCCTTTTTAGCTCACATGAGTACAAAGTGCTCAAAGTGAGTTTTTGTGGTTAGTCAGCGTTGTGCGTCGTTCGTCGTGTGTCAACAATTTCTTCAATTATCTTCTTCAAACCCACTTACCTGATTGCATCCAAACTTCACAACAAAGTTTATATCTAAAGTAGATTCTATATTGACTTAAGAAATATTGAAATGAGCACCAAACAGGGTTGGATCTTGATCAGACGCCGCGTGACGCGGTGTCTGATCAGGATCCAAACTGTTTGCAAATACAGTGATCCTTCCCTTCAACGGCCCTCCGAACAACGACCCCCTTACAACGACCCTTGCCGCTGTTCTCCAGACAGGATAAGTATGTCTAACGATTGCACTGCTGCAATATCTAATATTTAAAGTTGTCGTCTGTCGCTTTTTCTCAAAGTTACATATTTAGTGAACACTTTGACAAAAGAAATGATATTATAATGACGAGTGACAAACTGCTTGAATCTAGATCAGACGCCGCGTTACGGAGCGTCTGATCTTATATTCAAGCTGTTTAGTTTAAGCAGTCTTTATTTCATATTTTTCACATACGCCATTATACACGTGTTATATTAAAATAAGCTGTATATATCAGCATGGATAAGAGAACAAGTTATTCATAATTTAAATAATGCTTCTCCATGTAAATGATATCTACAGTTGTTGGTCATAAATAAGTTCCCATCCTTAAAATCTGTCATACGATTTTGATGTATTTGAGCTGTTGAAGGTAAACAGGAACCTGTCGATTAACTCAAAGTCACTAAAGGTAAATATCTACCAAAAGTTGAATTAATTTCCGATCAGATTCAGAGGTGACATTATATTCACTTCTGACATGATTCTGTTGCTAAGCAACTTTAGAACAATAGTGAAAATCCATGACTGGTGTTCTGAATAATGTTGCCATGACAACGTGAACATCACATGGCATCAAGACATGCTATCATTTTAAAGAGAAATCATTATTATTATTAAGCATTTGGCATGGTACAGTCTGGGTAAAATGACAGATGTGTATAAATGAAACTTACGTTGTTGAAAACACAATCTCCACTGCTTTCTATATGATTTACATGAGCAATTCTGGCACTATGGTTGAGTAAAAGGCTTTTTGCAAATGTAAGCCAAGTCTTATTTTCCCCTCCCTATAACAACTTCCTCTAAACAACACACACAATCTGTGTCTCCCATTGAATGTTGTTGTAGAAAGGGACCACTATAAAACTAAGGTACTCGGGGTAATTTTGTTGCAATGGAGGGGTTAAGCAGATTCGGGTTATATACAGACAACTTAGCGACTGTATCCATTGTATGGTATTGAGTATATTGACCAAAGAATATATACACGTGCTAGCACTGTATCTGGCCCTTTCAATGACACACCATCGTCTGCTCAAGATTTATCGTCTGCACTATTTTTGAATTATGAAATATGATGTTTTGACTTAAACATATTGATATAAACACGACCTTTTTTAATTTTTTTTTTTTTTTTATAAAATACAGAGTTGTTCAGCTTCTAATCTGTACAATTGAAAGTGGTCACGCCATTGGTTGTTTAAAGGGGTTCGGCTTAAGTAAAGCATATATTCTCAGTGTGTTTGTTAATGGACAAGATAAATACATATCACATTAACCCCTTCACTTTCCGTGGATCCTTAACTTGAATTTTCAAATATTCTTGATCCAGATCAGACGCCGCGTAAGGCGGCGTCTGATCTAGATCAAAACTTTTTGACATTTATACTAATATTTTTTCAATCAAAATTAAAAAAAAATCTAAAGTTGATAAACAATTATCGACAGCAACATTCTGGCAGATCGCAGTATTGAAACGAACGGATTAAGTTCAATATATAAAACTGACACACTCTCTTTGTCAAATATCTCTAATTTTCAGAAAGTAAACATTTGCTAATGTCCCCGATATTCACAACCCTACAGTCAGCCTGTGCTTAGCTGTCATTCAAACGAGTACATTTAGTTGATACACACTGAGTGGCGGCATTCGCAGAGTTAGTGCAAACTCCTGTTTTGAGATTCCTGTTACAATGTATTTTCTTTTTTAACTGCATTAAGTAGCCACCTATTCATAGAGATAAAAAAAATCACTTCTTCTACAGGGTATTGTCGCCAAAGACATGTGGCAGTACAGGAGAACCTCTCTATTACGACCACTAAATTGTGTCAATTAGGTGATTAAGGCAGATCTATGACTGCTGAAAGCAAGGTGACAGTAAAACAGAAAACTCATGCAATAGTTTTCTGTTTTACTTTCACCTTGCTTTAAGCTGTCACCTGTATTTTATAAATCAATACGCCACATTTCAGCGAACGTAATAGAGAGGTTTTACTGTATATTAAGCGACTGTTGGAAAGAATAAACTTTTTTATAGTCTTTAAAGCAGGTTGCACATTCATGTCGGATAGAGGTAATGCAGAAAGCTTCAAAGGGAGGAGCTTTCTGCATTACCTATTATTCTGCAATAAGCAGTCGCCTGTTTCTGAAAAAAACAAAAAAAAACCAACAACAACAACGTAATATTGTTTGATCCATTAGTCGCTGGACATTGGTTTTACTGTACTTCAAAAGATTGGGACAATTACCGGAGAAAAGTGTCCATTGTATAGATTCTAATTAGACTCTAAGCCAATGTTTACTTTTATTTTTTATTGCTTTCCTTGAGACATACAGTCTGATCTTGATAATTCAAACTCTTTTAAGTCGAACATGCCCGTATTTCAAAGTTAAAACGTGGCTTAGCCACGTTTAAACTTTGAAAAACGGGTTTGTTTGAATTTAGCGAATTCGTGTTTTCGAAAAAACACACAAAATAATCGGATTTAAGGCGTAAATTCGACTAAAACGTTTTGAAATGAACGAGATTTTACTGTTCCAGTAAGAAACTCTTTGCATGCTGGGTAATTGTTCGTCTGCAACAATTGTCGTCTGCTATTGTTCTAAAAATAGATTTTTCATCAATATGTTTTCAAAATACGGGCAGAGTGTCAAACAGTTTGGATCCTGATGAGACGCCGCCTTACGCGGCGTCTCATCTGGATTCAAACTGTTTGCAAAGGTAATTACTGAAGGATATATCCGCCAATACCATGGTAAGAGTATAGCAAATATTCAACTGTTACAAAATCCATAAACGTACTTTTGTAGACAGAGTCAGCTTACAAAAGAAAATTATTTCGATTATCGCACGTCGGTTTTAGGCATTGTTCGAAGTCATTTAACTTTCATGTTATTGATCTACAAGACCGTTATTATAACCAATCTTGTAGTTAACAAGTCTTATATTACTGAAACGGATACGAAAGAGTAAGGAGGGAGAGAAGGTGATTTTCTTGTTATTATAATATTTAATTTATCTATTTACTTTTTTTTTTTTTAAAATGATATTGTAACTTTTACTTGAAAACATATAATTTTGTAGTAAACAGTCTTATATTACTGAAACGGATAAGACAGAGTTAGGAGGGAAGATGGTTTTCATTTTCATTTATTATAATATTTATTTTATATATTTTTTAAAATGATATTATCACTTTTACTTGAAAACATATAGTCTTGTAGTTAACAAGTTTTATATTACTGAAACGGATAAGAAAGACTTCGGAGAGAAGGGGATTTGCATTTATTATTATAATATATATTTATTTTTTATTTAAAAAAAAAACAACAACAAAAAAACGCAAACTTGAAAACATATAATAAATATCATATTCATTTATAGATATACTATTCCAATTACGTCTATTTGTACAGAAATATATTTAAAGTCGTATTTTGAAACATCACTGTTTTTAAATACACCGGGTAGATTTATTATCTGCAAAACGTTTGGATCCTGATCAGACGCTTCGTAATGATCCAAACTGTTTGACACTCATTACATTTTTCTTAAATCAAAATACATCAAATTTGAATTTGAGATATAAATGCGAACGACCATTGTTTAAAGAAGATTACATTATGACAGTGAATGGGTATCTCTATTTAATCTTAATTTTGTGATAAGGTACCACTTACGAAATCTTTAGACGCGTGACTGCTTAATGCAAGATAAAAGCGATAACCTGAATAGAAAATAATTATCCAACATATTTTTACTGAATGGGTGCACAGTCAATTCAACTCTAGTTACACTCATACATTTACAAACAGGGTAAATATGAAGAGTACACTTGTCTGATGTAATCATTGTAGACCAATATCAGCGGGCGTTTTTCCTCTGATCTGGGTCTTCACTGTTTGCCTTTGTTCAGTATATTACAGTGGAGAATCTGTTATTCTTTCCCGTTTAAACGCAAACGTACGCAAACGCAAAACACTAAAACGTAGAAAAGTACAACTTTTTGACAATTCTGATAATTCATCTTTATCTTGGTGGCAAACAGTTTGGAGCCTGATCAGACGCCGGGTTACCCGGCGTCTGATCTGGCTCCAAACGGTTTGCAGTGAAAATAATAGTTTAAGCGTAAACGCGTTTATTGGGAAAGAATAACGTTTTCTCCACTGTATAATGTAATTAGATTTTGCTTGATTCAATTGGAAACTGGAATGGTTCATTTTAAGATTTAGGGAACAATGCGACAATACGAGTTACAGTTTAAAAGTATTTAGCTGCGTTACGCGGCGTCTGATCTGGATTCAAGCTGTTTGTCACTCGTCATTGAGTTGTTTTCAGTCAAAATGTCCATTATGTAACTTTGAGAAAAACAGCAGACGACAATTTTAAGCAGGCGACATTGCATCCGTGAATAGGTTGTTAAGGGGAAGAGCGGCAAGCGATGTTGTAAGGAGGGAATCGCTGTTGGGAGGGCCATTGTAGGGAGGGAGCACTGTACTATTTTATCTGTAAACTGTTTCGTTGTTTTAGCACAGTCATTTATCGATCTTTTAATCGGATCTGACACGGGCGAATCTCAATATCTCGAACTCGCTAAATTCGAACAAATTTAAAGTACAACCAAGCTGCCATTTCTTTTTTTACCCGAAATATTCGGTGTCCAGACTTCTCTGAATTTCTCCAGACACACGGAATTTTCCCGAAATAAAGTTCATTATGTATAAAGACGCACGCAATTTCACAGAAATAAAGTTCATTATGTTATTTTGTTTATGTTTCATGATTTAAATGGTGGATCTTTTATTTTGAAAAGATGGCATTGAACACTAATTCACACGAATATAGCACTTTTTTAAAGGCACGATTTTAAGATTCTTAAAATCGTGCTTGGAAAATTGAAAATTTGGAACTTTTAAGAAATTTAAGAAAACTTATGGTAGCCCTGGTACAAACGAGAATTATACACTTTTTTAACATCGAACTACATATATGTTCGAACTAAACGACATCGATTTATCGATAAACAACGGCAGAAATACTGGCCAGGTTCGACTTAAGCGAGCTAGAGTTACAGTGGGGCATCTGTTATTCTTTCCCGTTTAAACGCAAACGTACGCAAACGCAAAGCGCTAAAACGTAGAAAAGAACAACTTTTGGACAATTCTGATATTTCATGTTTATCTTGGTGGCAAACAGTTTGGAGCCTGATCAGACGCCGGGTTACCTGGCGTCTGATCAGGCTCCAAACTGTTTGCACTGCAAATAATAGTTTTAGGGTAAACGCGTTTATTGGGGAAAGAATAACACATTCTCCACTGTATCGGTATTCAGCTACAGTCGAAACTCGATAATTCGAACTCTCTTTAATCGACCAGTCTTTCATTATTTTAATTTTGATAATCCGATCTCGCTTAAGGTGGACATACCCGTAATTCAAAGTTAAAACGTTGATAAGCAATGTTTTAACTTTGAAACATTGGTATGTTCGAACCAAAGCGAGTTCGATTTATCGAGTTTCTAACTTTCTAGTGTATATAATTATTGCCAGGCAGCTAAGTTCTGCTGTATGCAGGACAAAATAATTTCTATTAAATAATTTCTATAAAAAGTTTATTCGGCATTTAGCTGCCACCTGAGATGACCATTATTTTTTTTGATGGCCTTATACAGTGGAGAGGACGTTGGTATTCTTTCCAGTTTAAAAGCAAAATAAATGCAAAACGCATTGCACAAATAGTAGAAAACGTCAATTTTGAGAAGTTTCTATCGATTAATTTTAATCGGAATGGCAAACAGTTTGGAGCCTGATGGGATGCCGGGTTACGCGGCGTTTGATAATCAACCAAGTTGTCTGCAATGCGCATAATCGTTTTAGCATAAAAGCGTTTATTGGGAAAGAATAACATCGGTTTTACTGTAGAACAACTTTGACTAATACATTGAGTTTTTATTCTTCAGAAAAAATAAATCTAGCCTTCGAAAATGACTAGTGAAAGAATGGAATCAACGAACAACACCGATGAAGAGTGTTTAACTAAACATTCGTCGTTATTTGACCTTGACGAATATGCAGAAACGGTAGATGAACCGAAACCTGATATTGTTGAGTTGACATTTCAGGATTTTGATCTACGAACTAAAGAAAATATTTTTAAGAGATTAAACAGCACCGAAACGCCAGAAAAGACTGACAGCCATGGCTATCAAAAAATAACTTCAATGATTCCAAACGTAAATGAAACGTCACCGGAACAAGATACTGATACTGATGGAAGTGTAACTCAGAATGGAACCTTCTTTCCTGAGACCAAATATACAGCAATACAAGAGGACGAACATATCGACCAAATATCAGGGATGTCATTGATGGCAGATTCGAATGATTTTATCATCTGTAATTACGAGAAGAGAGATATCAGGCTTATAGACAGTCGATTTAAAGCTATTGCTCACCACAGAAGTATATTCCAGCCATGGGATATTGCCGTTATTGACCCAACACTTTTTATTGTATCATTCCCTTTCGTCAGAATGCTGCAGTATTTCAAAGTTAGGCACAAAAAGGAACTTTCGCCTTGGTATCCGTTGACTTCCGGTAATGAGTATTATGGGATAGCTTACGAACGTGGTCACGTGATAGCAACCTGTTTGTATGACAGTACAGGAAGTGAGACACCGTGTGTACATGTGATGAACATGAAAGGCATTCTACAAACAGTTATAAGCAAAGATTCGGACGGAAACCAACTTTTTGTTGAGCCTAAATGTATCGCAGTAAACAGTAAAACCCACATATTTTATGTTCTTGATGAAGGAAACAAATCGATTGTCACCTTCACAAGGGACGGTGTAATTCTTTCCATATTGAGAAAGGTATGTGATGCACCAACAGGCTTGGCACTAGACATAGTCGGAGGAACTGTTATGGTCAGTGATAGCTCGTCACGCTCTATTTTACTCATGGACGAGTATTTGAAGGTGTACAAAGTAATCAGAGCCAGATATGACAGTACATGGACACCATTTTCACTAGGGTATTGTGCAGGATTGGGCAGACTCCTGGTTACAATGAAACCATATCCAGCTATAAGGGTGTTTGAAATCTAATATTCAACTCGTTGAACCCTTGCAACGAGTATTTTCGTCATTTATAATCCATGTAAAAGTGATGATTGCACACGTCTTAGGCAAACAGAGTAGACCCCGGTCAGATGGTTCCTTAAAGAGTCCTTTGATCAGAGTATGCACTGTTTGTCATTTTTGCAACAAACCGCAAAAAATAACCCTTAATAGTCAATATTTGACCAGACCTAATTGGAAACTTGAATTGAATTGTCCATTAAAAGTTATTAGTCTACACAGTCAATCTTCTAAATACCAAACTCTCCCGGACAACGAAAACAGTATGGTTTTGTCTAAAAGAGGATTCCTGAATTGGGAAGTTTAACGACAATTCAAAAGAAATTGGAATTGCATTCATTTAAGACGGTTGGCAGCTTAACCCTTTACCCCATAGCCTGTTTCTACTTTTGAAGACAGGTGGCCATCTAAAGCAGGTTGAAAGTAAAGCAGAATGCGCCTTAATGCGCATTCTGCTTTACTTTCAACCTGCTTTATGCTACCATTTGCAACGATTGAAGTCTATTCATATTGAGAAATGTTTGTGATGGACCAACAGGCTTGGCACTAGACATAGTCTGGGGAACTGTTATGGTCAGTGATAGCTCGTCACGCTCTATCGTACTCATGGACGAGTCTTTGAAGGTGTACAAAGTAATCAGAGCCAGATATGACAGTACATGGACACCGTTTACACTAGGATACTGTACAGGATTGGGCAGACTCCTGGTTACAATGAAACCATATCCAGCTATCAGGGTATTTGGAATCTAATATTCAACTCGTAGAACCCTTGCGACGAGTATTTTCGTCATTTATTATCCATGTGATAGTGATGATTACACATGTCTTAGGCAAACAGTGTAGCCGCGATCATATGGCTCCTAAAAGAGTCCTTTGATCAGAGTCTGCACTGTTTCTCATTTTGCAACAAACCGCAAAAATAACCCTTAATAGTCAATTTTTGACCAGACTAATTGGAAACTTGAATTGAATTGTCCATTAAAAGTTATTAGTCTACACAGTCAATCTTCTAATTACCAAATTCTCCCGGTTAACGAAAAACAGTATGATTTTGTCTAAAAGAGAATTCCGAGATTGGGAAGTTTGACAACCATTCAGAAGAAATTGGAATTGCTTTCAATTAAGACGGTTGCCAGCTTAACCCTTTACCCCAAAGCCTCTTTCTAGTTTTGAAGGCAGGCGATCACTTAAAGCAGATTGAAAGTGCAGCAGAATGCGCCTTAAGACGCATTCTGCTTTACTTTCAACCTTCTTTAAGCTACCATTTGCAACGATTAAAGTCTATTCATATTGAGAAATGTTTGTGATGCACCAACAGGCTTGGCACTAGACATAGTTGGGGGAAATGTTATGGTCCGTGATAGCTCGTCACGCTCTATCTTACTCATGGACGAGTCTTTGAAGGTGTACAAAGTAATCAGAGCCAGATATGACAGTGCATGGACACCATTTTCACTAGGGCATTGTGCAGGATTGGGCAGACTCCTGGTTACAATGAAACCATATCCAGCTATAAGGGTGTTTGAAATCTAATATTCAACTCGTTGAACCCTTGCGACGAGTATTTTCGTCATTTATAATCCACGTAAAAGTGATGATTACACACGTCTTAGGCAAACAGTGTAGCCCCGATCATATGGCTCCTAAAAGAGTCCTTTGATCAGAGTCTGCATTGTTTCTCATTTTGCAAAAACCGCAAAAATAACCCTTAATAGTCAAAATTTGACCAGACCAATTGGAAACTTGAATTGAATTGTCCATTAAAAGTTATTAGTCTACACAGTCAATCTTCTAATTACCAAACTCTTCCGGACAACGAAAACAGTATGGCTTTGTCTAAAAGAGGATTCCAGAATTGAGAAGTTTGACAACCGTTCAAAAGAAATTGAAATTGTAGTTGTTTAAGACAGATGACAGCTTAATGCAAAAAAAACATAAAGCTCCTTAGTGAGCTGTTTGCATTAAAATTGTTCTGCATTAAACAACCGCATAATTATCATAAGAGTAATTGATGACTTCATTAAATGTTTTGTGAACAATGAAAATAAAGTGTTTTGGAAGGCAAAAAAGGTTCAAATATTTCCACTATCAGAACCCGGGCTCCTAAGGTAACAATGCACTGTATAATTTATTATAAACAACATAATTATGACAAAGGTAATTGAAACACTTTACGCACAGAAATCAGTGTTAACTTTGTTTTCGTATCTGATGATATGGCATACTTGTTTTGATAGGACATCTTCTTAACCAATTACACCATAAACAGTCATGAATATGTACCATCAGAAATATTTTCTATATCCTAGCAGAAGGTTGTTTAAAGCACGCTTTTAACAATTGTCGCCTGCATTTATTTTTAGGTGAAATAACTAAAGTGATATCGTAATGAGTGTCAAACAGTTGGGGCTCTGATCAGACGCAAAAACCGCTTTATTGTCGTCTGCTTCAGTAGTGTTGTCTGCAAGTCACATTAAAGTAAGATTTAAGGTTGTATGAATTAATAAATATCAAACAGAGTATCAAACAGTATGGCCTTAAAGCGACTCGCAACCAGATGGTGCATTAAAAATAGTAATTTGTAAATATGTGTCAAACGCTTATATAAATGGTAAAGAATTAGTTTAGGATAAGAAATTCTGTTTAAAAAAATGTATTTCAATAAAAAAAAACACTGGTCTCTGGTGGGATTCGAACCCGGGGCCCGGCATTGGCGGACAGAAGGCAAAATAGGGGAAACCGCTTAGACTAATGGACCACGGAACTATCCGTTTATCTCCGATCGATTTAACGTATTTCAATGTGTGGCGTTCGAAAGTGCATACAACTTCGTGATTCGGCTCGGGTTTATGTCTGAGCCCGTGTAGAGAAGCAACAACAACAACTTAATGTCAGAAGCCAAATAATGCCACAAATTTGCTTTTATTTGAGTATTTTATTTTATTTTGACAAGTACACCATCCGGTTGCGAGTCCCTTTAAAGCGTCATTGAGAGTGAAAGGGTTAAAACCCAACTTATCCACCAATCTCGTCAAACCCGCACACAGACATTTTACAGAGGTTTAATAAAAAAGTAGCGCGTTTGGATATCTTCAGGCAGCCGTGCAAGGGGACAGAACTCGTCGTCAAGCAATCGCAGGACAACTTTCATGGATTGATTTCCCTTTACCCATTGTGGTGGATGATTCCGTAGCGGTTTCTCTAGCGAATTGATTCTCTTTTGATGATGATTCATCAATTAACCCTTTACCCTATAGCCTGTTTCTAGTTTTAAAGACTGTGGGTACTTAAAGCAGGTTGAAAGTAAAGCAGAATGCGCCTTTAGGCGCATTCTGCCCTACTTTCAGTCTGATTTAAGCTACAGTAATATCTGTTAGGATACAGATTTTTTTTTATTTTGATATATATTTTGACTGTAAAAAAAGGAACTATTTTCTTCAGCGCAGGAATAATTTAACATCGCTCAATGAGGAGAGGGGTTAATCCCTTGAAACGCATATTCGCGTCATTTACGATCACCCTGACACTTGTCCTATGCAAATAGTGTGTACCCAGATCAGACGATTCCTGCAGGGGCCCTCTGATCAGTGTCTGTACTGTTTGTCAATTTGCAATAAGTTGCATACACCAACAACCTCAAATGTCAAACATGGATTGACTTGACTTAAGTTGAAGCTTGAATCGTCATTTTGAAGTTCAAATGGTTAATGGCGCAATCGTATGTGAATGTTATACAGTCTTAAGCGACATCAGTGTGACCATACCACGTGGTCTGTGACGTAATGTTTGGGTACCACTGGCAGCTAAATTGTCAACAAAAATAAGAGTTTTATTTAATTTCCAACCGATATTTAAGAAACGTAGCCTATGCTAGGGGAAAATTAGTTCTTTCCAATAGTGTCAATGGATTTGTCTTTTTGCCTTAAAATGGGAAAAAGTGTCCAGAAAATGTTAAACAAACAGTGCTACCACGACACTATCTACTCCTAAATGTTGCCGAGAAAGGAATGCAATTGTTTACTAGTTTGATTATGCTAACCGGAGGTTCCGGCAATCATGTCATATCACAGGTTAATTGACTCCACATTTATCGTCCTCTTAATAGCTAAATAATAATCTAATAAGGTCTTGTACCTTCTAGCTCACCTGGCACTAAGTACCAAGATGGGCTATTATAATCGCATTGTGTCCGTCGTGTGTCGTAATCTAATACTTTTAAAGAACTTCTTGACAACCACTGTGCCAATTTCATCAAAATCATAGGATTGTTCCTTATAGGGTACTCTGTCAGATTTCTTCAATAATAAAATAATTAAAATCTACGAGGGGTGTTCAAATAGTTTTGATACTGAATCAATAACTTCAATATAATGAGTGCAAAATGCACGTGTGATATATCATTTTAAAGAGCAATTATTTGCCTACACGATGGTATAATGCACGATAAGATCACATAACTCGATGAGTCACAACATGAACCTAACTGACCCCAACTCGAGGACACTGGAACATAGCACTTTTCGACGTAATAACTTCTTAAAGAGAACAATTTCCAGATTTGTTTTGGAAATATATCAGTTTATGTCTAGATTTTAATGTAAATTAAGTTTTGTTTCTATTGAAAGGGTAAACTGTCTAAAATCTCACTTTTTCAAAATCAAAATTTCTCATTTTGCTAATGACGAAAGTGGACATGTTTTTTCGAACGCTATGAAAATGTTCTAGATCAGTATATCTGCATTTTGATTTTTAAACCTGAAACCGTTTTTCAATGGCTTCAATTATAGCCTAGTTTAATAATAAAAAAGAATTTGTAGATTCCCTAACTACTTTTATACATAACAGGAGATCACTTTTTTATTATATTTTCAGTACGTGTTTAGAATTAGCTCTATTTTTAATATATAATGTAATAATAACATTTAAAACTTTGTAGTGTTTGCATAATTGTCTTATTGTATTTGACAGAAAATTTCATAAACTTATTCAAAATAATAAAGCCGTAATAATAATTATAGTATCAAATTGTGTTTAGAAAATTAACTCAAATATACACAAAAAGGTCCAGTGTCCTCGAGGAGGGGTCATATAGGTAAACTTTGGGGCTGATCGAGTAATGCGATCTTATCATGCATGATATCTCCGTGTCGGCAAAGAATAGATCTTTAAAATGATATATCACACATGCATTTTGCACTTATAATAATGAAGTTATTGATCCAGTATCAAAACTTTTTGAACTACCCTCGTACAGATCTGAATTGAAAATACTATTTACCCAAACGATCCATGGATGACCCTTCATTAGATTTCTTTACATGATTTTCCTAGGATGGAACATGGTTGCCTTATATGGCTATATAGTGAAAACTTAAAATAATATTGTCGGAAACCAATGATACGATTTGAAAATTATTTCACACAAGTGCTCCATAGGTGGCCTTCAACCAGTTTTCGACCAGTTTTCGAGGATTAAAAACATGGCCGCCAGTTGGTGGGGGTACGTTTTCCTCATATTACTGTAACGTAAAAACTTTAAAAAATCTTTCTCTGAAAATGCTGGTCTGGATTGAAATTGATTTTACACAAACGATTCATGGGCGACCTTTTGTCAGATTTCTTAACATTTTTTCCTAGCTAAAAAAAGGTTACATGAGTTCAAACTGGAGTCCTTGCAATACGTGTAAGCCCTTTCATCGCCATGTCGTCATCAACTTGAAACAAGTTTCGTCTGCTTCATTTCTAAAATTTAAAGTTTCAGTAGTTTGACTTAAGGAATATAAAGTTGAGGGCAAAACATTGCCATTTTAGGTATTCATAGACTGAAGATCGCCTTTTTCCCTGTTATCTCGGCATTTTCCGTGTTTAACGGCATATACCGAACACTCCCATATAAAACCTGGACGATAATGTTAGAAAGTATCCGAACGTAGTCCGAAGTGTTGCAAATCTCGTCTTGTAAATTTGCATGGCCTTCCCCGCAAGGGTTCGAATCCCGACCGAGCTCAATATATTTTTCTTTGAAATATATATCTTTTTTTAAACAAAACCTTTTCCTAAATCAATGATTACATGTTTATAAATGCACCTGACATTAACTTGCAAAAATATTTAATTATAAGCCAAATTTATAAATTTTTAAAGTATTCAAGGTCTCCAACACTTTTTCGAAGAAAAAAAATCCAGTCAGGTGCGGCCAAATGTCTTCATATTTTGGATTTAGATTGCGTAAGTATTGTATGAAAAATTAAGCAAGGGGTTTGCTTTGCCCAAGTTTTCATTTTTGTACAAACATACAACCTTTTAAGTCATATAATGTAAAATCGTATGGAAAATATTGCATATTTTTAAGAGGACGGTTCAGATTTTTTAATTTTTCACATCATATGATGCAAATATTGGGACAAAAGCTTTAATTTTGTGATTTTCACGTCTTCTGGCATAGGCATGACATAAAAAATATCAGTAGTTTAGGTAAGAATAGGTAACTATCACCTTTCAGGAATATTTGTCTTAAATTTTCTCGCATATTTTCCTACCTGTAAGGCTATATACAATATTTCAAATATTTTCGAGAAGAGATGGCGAAGAGCCTTCATATTTCACACAGGACACGGGAATTACATGTAGTATCCATTCATAATATCATTTTCACATTACAATTACCATATCTTCAGTGTTGGATAACCTTAATGTTTCATAACAATATTTATTCAATAATTAATATTCCAAATACAATGTAGTATCCCATCGGGCATACTGTTTAACGAATACTTTTTCGCACCACAGGGTTGAATAATGTTTTTTAATAACATTAAATTAATGTAACATCGAAAGTAAATTAAAAGAATGCATGTTTTTAAACACTGAATGGAAAATATTGTCGTAACACCGAATGAACAATAAATTATTGAATAAATAGTTTTTTGGCAGTAAATTTGTAAAATGATACTGATATTACAACGTTTATATCCCCATATGGGACAATAACATTGAAGCAATTCTGTTTTTTGTCCGACATACTAATTTTACTGTAACACATTCAATACTAGGGACGAATATACAGTGGAGAATCTGTTATTCTCTTCCGTTTAAACGCAAACGTACGCAAACGCAAAGCACTAAAACGTTGAAAAGAACAACTTTTCATGTTTGCACTGCAAATAATAGTTTTAGCGTAAACGCGTTTATTGGGAAAGAATAACAGTTTCTGTGTTGTACTCGCCATTAACAAACAATATAGATATACCTGTATAGAGTGCACGTGTCTTACGTAAACAGTGTAGATCCTGATCAGAGGGCTCCTATAGGAACCCTTCTGATCAGGGTCTGCACTGTTTGTCATTTTTCCAATATATTGTTAAAAGAACCTCTATAATAGTCAAACAGGAACTAGGTTTAATTTAAAGTTGTAATTGACCTATAAAGTTTCAGGGGTGAATGAGTCTACCTTTTGCCAACTGTCATGTCTTTGTTGACCTGTGTCGCCTGAAAAATTGGTGAAAATGTGTTCAAATTTATTTGTTTTCTTATTTTGACTCGAGTATCAAACTATTAATATCCAGTGCAGACATCGAGTTATCCGGCATCTAAAAGTCAAGCTGCGCTTATCAGGCAAATGGTAACGCTTTCAATCCTGCATTATACGTACCATCGTGTAAGAAAATAATTGCTGTTTAAAGTGATATGTCACGCATGCATTTATACAGACTCATCGGAAGGACTTGGTCCTGCGGGGGATTGAACTCACGCCTACCGTTCTATTATGTTTGATTCATTGCGATAAATTCCTGTGTCATTTAAAGAACCTTTACTGTGATATTTTGGCGGTATTATTTTGGTTTGTCACAGACTACCTACAGGTATAGATACAATATAGGTATTTTTTAAAGTATAAAACCACAATAAAACTCAGTTGAAATAAAAACTCAAAAGAACTAAAAAACACACAAAAAACCACAACAAAACCCACATTGATGATGTGAAGAATTGCTGTAAGGCAGGATTGTCGGCCTTGAAGAAACCCAAAACGTATCCCTCAGGGACTATCTGCTTTACTTACAGACAGAGTTCCCTCCCTAAAACGACACCCAATGCGAGACAGATTGTGTGTGATGTTCGGAGGGAAGTGTTTTTGGGATGGAAATTTGCTTAAATTTGCAAACAGTTTGAATCCAGATCAGACGCCGCGTTACGCGGCGTCTGATCTGAATTCAAACAGTCTGTCACTCGTCATTATGTTTTTTTCTGTCAAACTGTCCATTATATGAGAAAAACAACAGGCAACAATTTTAAGAAGACGATATTGCAGCAGTGAAAGCGTTAGACATAATTCACTTCGGGCCAGTGGCAAGCGTTGTTGTAAGGAGAGTCGTTGTTCAGAGGATCGTTGTAGGGATGGAGCACAGTATTACCTTAAGCAGTCACCTTCATCTCACACAAAAACCGGCATTTTGACATGATTGTACATTACAAGAAACCGTTGGGGTTTATTTTATTTTTGTATGGGATTGTGTGACATTTCAATGAAAGCATGGCGATATTTAATAACATGTGACTGAGCAATGAGATTTAATACAAAAGTTAAATATTCGTTCGTAAGAAGTAAAATGTAATTAATTTATCTAAACCTAGAGACGAAAGTGCTCGTCATTTACAAATAATGTACAGGCAAAGAGAGCAATTATCTTATGCAAGCGGTGTAGACCGAGATCGGGGGTCTTCTAAAGGAGCTATCTGATCAGGGTCTGCACTGTTTGCAATTTTACAATAAATTTTAAATACAATTAAATAGGTCAAAAATGGACTAGACTTGATTGGATAATGGATTTGTCTATTTGGAATTACAGGGATTAATGGGGTTTTAAGTGAAATTTCCATGGGAACCGGCTTTTAATTATCTAAGTTAGATATTCTCTGTAGAAAAGCGATCGGTGTTCATTAAGTTTGGAAATGTTTAACCCTTTTTCTTGCTAAGCGCACCTTGGCTAATATTTTCAAACAGCTTGGCTCAAGATCAGACGCCGCGTCACGCGGCGTCTGATCTGGATCCAAGCTGTCTGCCACTCATATTACATTCTCAAGTTTAAAAAAGATCAAACTTAATTATTAAATATTTTTAACAGACGATATATTTTAAGCAGACGACAGTTCTGTATTATAAGGGTTTAGCGCAGAAGTCTCTCTAACACTTGTACAAAAATGTGATCCTAATGTAATAATCTTCCTAAGGGTTCATCATTTCAGACTTATGCAAATTCTTGCCCCCATGAGAAATATATAAATATATTTCATTAAAACAATCTCTAGAATGTGGAATAAAAAGGTAAACCAAAAACCATTGATAGTTATTCTCGCTAAAAGTAACTTTATTATATATTTGTACATATATATTAACCGACTTTTACCTAGCGATTTGAATACAAAACACGAGGCCAATTAAAAACAGTGAACAACGCGACATTATTTCCCAAAATAAGCGCACTTAATGTTAAGTTGCAGAGCTCAAAATGAAGCTGAATGATCTTGAAGGAGCTTTATTTGAAAATGTATCATTTCAACACCCCTTTACGTTATTTTGTCAACGCAGTAGCCTTTATGTGCGAGTACATCCTACATTAAGATAATTCTTGGAGTTTTGTGTTTATTTTTGTTTTTATATGTTCGGCTATTATTTAATTTTTCGAGTTAATATTTCCACTGCCAGTGGCGCCAAAATGCGACTTTGCAAACAGTTTGGATCCTAATCAGACGCCGCATAGCGCAGCGTCTGATTAGGATCCAAATTGTTTGACACTCGTATCGATATTTCTTCGGTCAAAACAGCCGTAAAGCTGACTTTAAACATATTGCAGACGACACTATCAATGCAGACGATATTTAGGCGGTAAGAGGGTTAAAGCAGATGATAACAATTGCAGGGCTGCCATTTCTCCGGATTTTTCCTAAATATCCGGATTTTTTTCCACTACATGGTATCTTAAAGCAGGCTGAAAGTAAAGCAGAATGCACTTGAAAAATGCAAATTTGGAAATCTTAGGATTTTTCATGTCAACTTATGGCAGCCCTGCATTTGGCAGTGAAAGATATATTCTCTTCATTTCTATTACGACGAAATACCTATGCGATAATATCGCCCGCTCGCAAACTTATTGCAGGACTCCAGATAAGGGGAGTATTTCAAAAAATTAAATCTTTATTTCTTCTTTGACCCTTTCCCTTATAGAAGCGACTTTTAGCACATGCATTTTATTCATCCGCTGAAAAAAATAGTTCCAATTTAATTCAGACTGATTTGACGTGGAATTTTCTCGTCTATTTATACTCCTGAGAAAAAACGACCACTTTTGTCAGTTTTTTGTGACCAAAATTGACTGGAGGGTGAAAAGACGCTACCACCCACTTTTGACGGGGATTTCCGATCAAAAATGGTTGGAAAAAGTGACCGTTTCACCCACCAGTGACGTCAGACCCGTCAAAAATGGGTGGAAATAAAATGCTAATTTAAATTGATTTATTTACATGTGCGACGTTGGAAATTAGGATTAAAAGGATTTAATTAAGTTTTTATACCGAATGAGTATTGAGGCGAAATTTCGTTTATTGAAAAAAACGTTCCTAAATAGTAAACTACGGAAAGAATTCAATTGGAAATGGAATGTTCCATTAATAATTTAAGAGGTGAATGAGATTAAATAGACGTATACCTTTGAAACAACCGACTACCCAACTTTGCGCTTGACTTTGGTTAATGGTGCAGCAATACTCCGGTTCACCGACATACAGTCGAAGATTGGGTAACTACAGTGCTCCCTCCCTACAACGGCCCTCCTCTACGCGGCGTCTGATCTGGATTCAAGCTGTTTTCAAAATTAAGCAAATTACCCTCCCTAAAACAACTCACTCCGAACAAACCACACACTTTTTGTCTCCCATTGGGTAACGTTGTAGAGAAGGGGTGCTGTAGAACTCTTTATGGTCGAACCTACCTTTATTTTACAGTTAAAGCGTGACTTAGTTACACATAACGCTAACGTATGATATCCACTTTGATGCAAACAGGATAGACCCGGGTGATTCGTCTCGTACGCTAACCAACTTCTGATCTGACATTGTCCGATTGCCATACATCGTTTTTCTGTATCATTTTTGGCTCGGAGAGCCTATATCGAATCCTTAAGAAAAATATTGGTGCGAGTCTAGCTCCCCCTACAAACAAATCCTGTCATATGGGGTTTACATATGCCATCTAATGGAGCTTCAGTTGCTGGATACGTCACTATCAAATAAACCGTGTAGTAGCAGCACTGAGTTAAACTCAGGATCCTGAGTCTGTACCTGTGGTGATTTAAACACCGTATTTACTCCCTTGTAATAAACATTCACCTAGTAGTCATAGCAGACGATGCATTATAAGACATGCACATTACAAAATTCTTTAGGGTCTTTAAGCGCTGCATGTTACTGCTTAATGCATGGCAATGGTAATGCAGAAACTCCATAATTAGCTTTCTGCATTACTTTGTTCTACATTAAACTGAAAGTCCGAGCCTGCAGTACTACAGTACTTTGATTCTTTTAAGTGTTTATGTGCATGATCAATGTTATATATTGTATTGCTTACAAACAGTTATAAATATTATGAAACATAATATATTTAAACTATGTAATGATACTGATACTCTCAATACGTTTTAAACAGAAATTCTATATCCGAACCTGCTTTCAGTCAAACTTGTAGTAACCTTTATTACGGACACGTGACTGTAAATCTAAGCTAATTGACTGCTAAATGCACGATCGAAATAATGCAGAAAGTCCATTCATGACCTTTCTGCATAAATGCTTTTCTGCATTATATAGCAGCACACTGTATATGAACATTACATTTAATGGTCCCTTAAAAACGAGTTGACAGTACTATACCTCTCAATTACGACAACTAAAACGAAGGCTAATCGGTTATATAAAAAACAGGTGGCAGATTAAAGCAAGGTGACAGTAAAACAGAAAGCTCCTAAAGGAGCTTTCTGTTTGACTGTTACCTTACCTTGAAACAATCACCTGTCGTCAACACCTAGTGTTTAACACAATTGAGTGGTCGCAATAGAGAGGTTTTACTGTATGCGATTATTGTTAAGAAACACGTGCCTCCGATCATACGTGTTGGCATAGAAACCGTTGAAGCTCTACAGACAAAAATCTAATAATTCACAAGGACTGGATGGCACACTTAAATATGCTTAAACGACCAGCTTTATTTTAAGTATGGTTCAAAGACACATTGAATGGAAATATCAGACATCTTAAAATACATTAATATTATATAATACCTTTCAGCGCTAAATAAATACGAAAGAAGACTCAAGCAGGAAACGCAACACAAACAATACACCCATCTCTAATGCAGAACACACACACAGCCATACCATAACAAACACACACACACACACACACACACACACACACACACACAAACGACTCTAACATATGCAAGCAGTTTGCATCCAGATCAGACACCATGCAACTCGTATTCTGATGAAGTTCCATAATAGGTGGCACTCATACAGTGGAGAATCTGTTATTCTTTCCCGTTTAAACGCAAACGTACGCAAACGCAAAACACTAAAACGTAGAAAAGTACAACTTTTTGACAATTCTGATAATTCATCTTTATCTTGGCTCCAAACTGTTTGCAGTGAAAATAATAGTTTTAGCGGAAACGCGTTTATTGGGAAAGAATAACGTTTTCTCCACTGTGTAAAGGATTTTAAGTTAAACTGTCAAAAATTCTTAACTTTAGAAATAAAAGCAGACCATATTTTGTTTGCGGGCAAACGATTTAATGTCAGTGAATGTGACAGACGAGTTATGACGTCATAATGGCACCGACACGGGTTCAAATACATTAATGATTTATGTAATTAGTGAAGGCGCCAAGTCTCAAAAGGCCCTTATTTAACAATGATTTGCAAGTGGAGATGCAGAAAATTTCTAATGGTATATTTGAATAGTATAGACCTTCCCGAGTTTAGAAAGGCCGGATGCCAAGGCTGAAAGTGGTCAGGGACATTTTTACAAGGGCGATAACTCTGACCTTCAATTATTCAAATACTAACCTCAAAACCGTGAAGCTAAATTCTTCACTAACAAAAACGTTTAGATCCATATCACGCTTAGATACTCGGTGTATGATCAGGATTAAAACTGTTTCATTTTTGGAATTACAGTCGAAATTCGATACTTCGAACTCGCGTTGGTTCGAACATACCCATATTTCAAAGTTAAAGATCTGAGATACGGATACCGGTATGTTCGACTTAAGCGAGATCGCGTTATCGTCTTTAAACTTTTGAAATAATGGTAAGGTCGATTTAAGCGAGTTCGAAGTATCGAGTTTCGACAATAATACAGTGGAGAAAACGGTATTCTTTCCCAATAAACGCGTTTACGCTAAAACTATTATTTTCACTGCAAACAGTTTGGAGCCAGATCAGACGCCGGGTAACCCGGCGTCTGATCAGGCTCCATACTGTTTGCCACCAAGATAAAGATGAATTATCAGAATTGTCAAAAAGTTGTACTTTTCTACGTTTTAGTGTTTTGCGTTTGCGTACGTTTGCGTTTAAACGGGAAAGAATAACAGATTCTCCACTGTAATACATGTACATCCGTTAAGTGCAGAAAAACAAAAATTAACCCCATTCAATGCCTTGCCCAGAGTACAATGGTTATTTATAAACAGCTTGGATCCTGATCAGACTCTGCCTGAAGCGGCGTCTGATCAGGACCCAAAGTGTTTGACACTAATTTTTATATTTCTAAGGTCAAAAATACATAAAAATCGAATTTTAGAAATAAAAGTAGACGACAATTGTTTAGAATTGATCACCACATGACAGTGAAGTGGGTAATATTGATAAATATAAACGACACTTGAGAGGCAGATGGTGTTATCGCAGAAATAAACTTGACCACTTTCACTCTCATTGCTTCAGCTCTTTGATCCCGTTCACCGCCAAATGTTAACCCTTCAATGTCTTGTTGTTCTCTGCGTCAACATCGTTGTCTGCAATAACGTTAAAAAGTTACAGTATTTGACTGACGAAACTTCGAAACGAGTGTCATTTATAAAAACACACCAGAATGTGATATGACAATATATGATTTATTTCAGAAATAAGGCAATAACTGCCCATTACACCATAAACATTTAACGTATTAATCATACATGATGGTCAACAGTGATCACAGTACATATATGTACCATAATGCTGTTTTTACCTTAATATAAATAATGGACTTCAACTCAATGAGAACTAGCCTTCAGGAATCACACCCTAAGTTCCAGGATGCAAGGAACAGAGAAAAAGTGGAAGATTTCTGGAATACATTCAAGAAAAAAATCCACACCTTGATGGACCAATGTATTCCAAGTTAGATACTTCGGGCCAACAGAGTCCATAAGCAATGGGTCACCAGAAAGGTCAAAAGGCTCATAAGGAGACAACTGCAGCTCTTCAACCACAGATATCTTTAAATAACCTAGATCGGCTGTAGGCCAATCAGCGACGGTCATCGAGAAGCCATCTTGATGCGTGTATGCTACTCATATTCCAATGGTCTGGTGCACGTCGTATTGCGGTAAATTAATGACGTTACATGCTGTGCGCAGTAATCCCGTCTACGTTGACGGTGTGTCATTGACTACAGAAGTTACTAAGAAGCGTTCCATAGTTGCTATGATTAACCGAGGATTTTAATTAGTTAAATAAGAATTACCATCATTTTGTGCTTATTATCGTTAGATTGTCGTTTTACGGTGCATATTTATGTTACAATATGTATGAAGTACGAATTCATTCTTAAATTAAAGTAAATAATATTTTGTCGCCGGAGGGAAAATGTATGATATACGTACCAAAATGGCGTCTTTCTGACCGTGGACCAATGGGAGCTCAGCGCTAGGTGGCCGATCTAGTCTCTTAAGATATATATGTCTTCAACAGACAACGACAAAGCGAACTTGCAAAGGACGTCAGGGAAAACAAGGAAACCATGGCAATATTCCAGAAAGCAGAAATGCAATCGTAATGGAAATATGTTGAAGACATCATAGAGTTTGGAGACCCAGACCAAGAGCAACCTCGTAACCAGAGGCGGTTTTTCAACTTCAAAAAAGCTATACGGAGAGACAGCAGTGGCAAAACACCAGTTAAGGAATACGGGAGACTCCACGATGACCAAAAAGACAGGGCTGATATTCGTAACCCTTTCGCTCTCAATGACACTTAAAAGCGTGTTTGCAAACAGTTTGAGTCCTGATCAGACGCCGCGTTACGCGGCGTCTGATCAGGATCCAAACTGTTTGACAATCGGTTTGAAAGTTCTTTAGTCATACTGCCATATTTTTAACTTTGAAACGACATTTGCGACAACGGCTCAGATATATCCCCTCCCCTCAACATAGCCATAATGTTCCAGAAAGTTCGTCTGTCTGGAGCCCTCAGACCAAGACAAACATCCACAAAGTTGAGATGTTTAATCGCAGAGCGGTCAGATACGTCACCACTAGGTACAGAGATACCAGTGGTGTGACCCATATGTTGAACCACTTAGAGTGGGGGTCACTAGCATCACGTCGGACCAAAACCAGGGTGATCATGTTGTTTAAAATCATACATGGCCCGGTTGCAGTTGCAGCTGATGACTACCTGATGCCCGCTCCTTCTTCTAGATATATGCGGTCAGCACACATCAAAAAGTATCTCTATGTTCATGTATCTACAGAACAGTACAAACACAGTTTCTTCCCCAGCACCATCAGGATCTGGGGTCCGTTTCATAAAACTTCGTACGTCAAAACGATCGTAAGTCAAAATTTTAAAATACATTTAATCTCGGATTTCTTTATCAAGTCCTGTCTTGTGACACCTCTTTGGATTCGTCTTGAACGGAATCGTCCTTTTAAGACGATTCAAAAAAGATGTCACGAAACAGGATTAGATGGAGAAATAAATAATTATTTAGACTTTTATAGTCTGACTTACGACAACTTTTGTCGTAAGAAGTTTCATGAAATGGGCCACAGACCCTCCCCCATCCACCCACGCTCGACAGTTGTTTTGCAAAGAATGGCGCGCGTGTTGTAGGCTGCTGGTTGGTCTGGACGAACTATTCAATTCTAGCATTGATGGATTAACACTTTCCTCCCAGAAACCTCAAATGGACAATTCTAGTTTTCAATTTAGTTCAGTCCATTTTTGACATTTTAGGTTTGATATTTACAATACAGTACTACTTCTCTATTACGAAGACGACTTGATTGGATAAAAGACAGTTGACAGTTTAAAGCAAGGTGATAGTAAAATCAGAAAGCTCCTACAGGAGCTTTCAGATTTACTGTCACCTTGCTTTTAGCTGTCACATGTCGTAAACACCTTATAATAAACACAATTCAGTGGTCGTAATAGAGGGGGTCTACTATATATGCCAAATGACAAACAGTGTAGACCCTGATTAGAGGGCTCCTCAAGGAGCCCTCTGATCAGGGTCTATACTGTTTGCATAGGACAAGTGTACTCCTCACAGGTACAATGTTATCAGATGACGCATATATGCGTGGCTAGGGTTCAAAGAGTTAAGGCGCCCACACCTCTTCATGGCGCTACTACTACATGTATGTCATATACATAGCAAGTTCATGTGCACTGTTCTATTTTTCGTCTAACAATCCGAAATGAATAAGATGAGACCTGGTAATCCAATTAAAATAACCAGAACATTTATGATAATTTAATATATCTATACAACACTTTTAGTTACCCCTGTAGGGACAGTTGAACTATGATGGGAAAATAAATACGGATGTACAAAAACCCAACGAATGTGATGTGATTAGGACATATTTTTGAAATGCTAGAAACTAAACTTGAAATCATGTATGAACTTTGTACTAACCCTTGTAGTGCTGACTCCGACAAATTAGCATTTGGAAACAGTTTGGATCCTGATTCTATAGACGCTGCGTAACGCGGTGTCTGATCAAGATTCAAACTGTTTGCCACTCATATCAATGTTTCTTATTTAATTATAAAGGTATGTTTGTGAAATACTTTGACCCCTGGAATGAAAATGATCACAAAATGACTAGTAACATGCTCCTTAATTAGAGAAATATGTATACACAATATGGAGGCCATATCACTTAAGGGTAAGTGGTAATTTTGACCTTTTTTAACTATGTGACCTAGACCTTTGATCCGACATGTCCTAGCACTGCTAGGGGGCATAAAAAGCGCATCAAATTCCAAAAAACTATAAAAAGGCGAACTATTCAGCAGACGATTACAGTGGAGAATCTGTTATTCTTTCCCGTTTAAACGCAAACGTACACAAACGCAAAACACTAAAACGTAGAAAAGTACAACTTTTTGACAATTCTGATAATTCATCTTTATCTTGGTGGCAAACAGTTTGGAGCCTGATCAGACGCCGGGTTACCCGGCGTCTGATCTGGCTCCAAACTGTTTGCAGTGAAAATAATAGTTTTAGGGTAAACGCGTTTATTTGGAAAGAATAACGTTTTCTCCACTGTACATGACAGCCACTTGTTAGACTTGTTAGACGGGTGATTACGTCAGTCATAGTGGAAGTAAAATGGTTAATGGATTTTTTCATATCCGGGTGGCAGAAAAAACAGCTGTGTTTGACCGGTCCATGGAAAAACCCCATACGACTGGCACACTACTGGCACACTACTGGTATGGCTGCCCATACGTATCCATACGAGTTGAATCTATACTGTAGGGGCTTTTTTATGGGTTTTATTCTATCATATATGATAAATATGATCTTTATGAAGATATTCCATTAAAAAAATTACATTAAATCCCATTATTAATCATATAATATCGATATTTCCAAATACGTATGAATATCCCATACGAGTAAATGACCATACGAGTTGAATCTATACCGTAGGGCCATTTTTATGGGTATTATTCTATCATATATGATAAATATGATCTTTATGATGATATTCCATAAAAAAGATTAAATTAAATCCCATTATTAATCATATAATATCGATATTTCCAAATACGTATGAATATCCCATACTAGTAAATGACCATATGAACTAGGGCCAAAAACGAGTTGAATCTACACTGTAAGGTTCATTTAATATGGCTGATATTCTATTAGAAACAATAGATATGATAATTAGAGATCCAAATATTTTGTTTTAATTTAAATTCCATTTTATCCTATAATATTCCTATGATTAAATATGTGAACCCGAACCCCATACGAATTAAATCTATAATACATGGCCACAAATTTAAATGCACACACAATTCGTAAGGTATGGAAAACACAAATAAATTCACAATTGAATAGAATCTATAATTTATTTTAATATATGCTGACTAAATGCTGATAATAAAAACGACAATAAACGCAATAATAACATTAATTCAGAATAAAATCAGTTTGGTGTATATGCAGATCAGATTTTTACGATAAGGATACATACTATTCAATAAATAATATGAGACACGGTCCTTTTGATGGGTTATTTCATTGATGCAAAATATCAATTAGACTCGATAATCACTTATAAAACATGGAGGGTGTCATGCTGAGACCTTTAATTACATACCACTAATCCCCTTTAACAAACCGCAAGGTGATAGTCGCCTGGCTTTAATGTGCCGCCAAACTGTTATCTGTTACCTGTGTTGATTGTCAACAAGCGAGTTGAATCTAATGCATAGGGATAGTCGGTAATACGGAACAGTCTGTATATGCTTTCTTCATTAATATTCAGAATAGTAAAACAGACCACTAATAAAGTTGAAATGTTAATTTGTAATCTATTTCTTTTTTTCCACAAGTATAACACTAACGGGAATGTGTTCAAACATATTTAAGCGTTGTCGGTTTGGAACCGAAACCGAAGACATTTATTTTTCAAGCATTTGTTGAACAGAACTGCTCTGTTCAATTCTGTTCTGTTCAGTTTACAAGCATGTGTTCTTTAAAATACAGCATGTTGTTGAATGCAGTAATTTAAACAGTATTTAACTGTCATCTTGCTCATAAAAATATTGATTGCTTTTTTCTTATAAGGTTGTTTCCTTAACACTGAGAACATCGATTAGGTGCAAACAGCTAGTTTTTTCCTTAACACTGAGAACATCGATTAGGTGCAAACAGCTAGTTTGGATCGTCATCAGACAAATGTCCAAATTACTTGAAAAAGAATTTATAATATAAAAGCAGACGACAATTTATAGTGAATGGGGTTAAAGAGCACGCGCCATTTAGAGTGTGAGGTCAATACACACAAGCATTTTATGACACTTTTTGGACACTTTTAGGTATTTTGTTTATATTTCGGCATTTTTTTTCCAAATTTTGGGGCTCACGAAAGCTGGGTTCTCGCCCCGAGCCCCGAGTGCATCAACTTATACTAGGCATGCAACAGGCGGTATAAGATTTGATGTGGCGGAAGCTTTCTTCCAAAACTCGTATCCTGAGTGCAATTAGGGGCACGTGCTGTTACCGACACGTGTTATTAAAAGCGACACGTGTTACAGGAAGTGATTGGCAAAGGTGTTAAACATAGGCGAGATCAAGCTTGTTTGGAATGTACAAGCTTAGCTTGAGTTACACGTTCAATATTTGTATATTTTATAAAAGACCCAATAGAATATCTTTATCATAATTAGAAAATGGAGAAAAAAACTTTCTAAATCGTGTAAAATTATAATTATTATCTCTAATAGAAAAATACTAGTTTCGTGCCTTTTCTGACATTTTTGGGAAATTTTGATACATTATTAAAAAAACCCCAAAGATATAGCTATATGTTTATATTATGGTCATATATTTTTTATATAGACTTATGTCCACACACGTTCACCTACGGTATGGATTCAACTCGTATTTGGCCCTTTTACTCGTATGGGATATTCATACGTATTTGGAAATATCGATATTATATGATTAATAATGGGATTTAATTTAATCTTTTTATGGAATTTCTTCATAATGATCACATTTAACATGTATGATAGAATAATACCCATAAAAATGGCCCTACGGTATAGATTCAACTCGTATGGTCATTTACTCGTATGGGATATTCATACGTATTTGGAAATATCGATATTATATGATTAATAATGGGATTTAATGTAATCTTTTTTATGGAATATCTTCATAAAGATCATATTTATCATATATGATAGAATAAAACCCATAAAAAGCCCCTACAGTATAGATTCAACTCGTATGGATACGTATGGGCAGCCATACCAGTAGTGTGCCAGTAGTGTGCCAGTCGTATGGGGTTTTTCCATGGACCCGTGTTTGACACCATATGCTTCCTCTGAAGACGGAGGATGGCTGCCTATATGGCGAGGTAATTGAAAACAGCTATAGATGCACGTATAGATCCTCCAGCTTGACAGACCAAAGGGGTCTAAAGTATAGATGCTGCTCGGGCAGTATCTAGATGCTGCTCGAGCAGCATCTAGATGCTGCTCGAGCAGCATATTTGCTGCTCGGGCAGCATTTTGCTGCCTAGGCAGCATCTAGATGCTGCTCGAGCAGCATATATGCTGCTCAGGCAGCAAATATGCTGCCCGAGCAGCATATTGCTGCCTAGGCAGCAGTTATTTATAGCATTTAGTGTTATCCAATCAAAACGCTCGTTCCTTTCAGTTGCTTTTGCGAGTTGTACCAAAGGGGTCTAAAGTATCTAGATGCTGCCCGAGCAGCATATATGCTGCCCGAGCAGCATTATGCTGCCTAGGCAGCAGTTATTTATAGATTTCGCCAATTTTACAATGAACCAATCAAAATCGGTCTAACAAAGACAGGTGCGTGTGCTTAATCATAGAAGTCAGTCTGAATCGTATAACGTCTATCTATATGTCGCTTGCACCTTTTCAGGAGCAGTTTAATGTAATAAAGACTGAACATATCTTATATAGTTCTTAGATTTTTTAAAAAAATTATACATAATTAATTGTTTTAAGCGGAGTATGTGGCTGTAAAATACCCAGTGGCACGTATCACCCAAAACCACAAACTTCAGACTTCAGAACAACTTTATTTAAGGATTTTCGCATGAAACATCCTCCTTTATAACGATTGAATATGTTATTTCAAGCTGAAATAATGTAAAGATTTTGCAAACGTATTAAGTTTATATTATGGTTTAGCTATATCAGGTAATATTCGGGGCGATCGCTACAAACAGTTCGGGGTTAGCACGTAAATTTGTCATTTCCTGGCAGTGATCGATTATTTAATCCCTCTAGCACGCTTAATATAATATTACAAGAATACTAATCTGGTATAATGGTATTTAACTAATAAAAGTTTTGAGAACACAAAATATACATTGTTTTTAAAACCTTACCTCGATCGTAGCAGATTTTATATGTCCATGTCCCATCGATTTGAACGAAATCAGCAGCGGCAGATTTTTTTTTATCACAAATTCCATTTATTTGCACATCTCGAACAAATGCACTAGAACTATTTATTAATGTTTAACCACGAATGAATTATAATTCATTCGTGGTTTAACCAAGCACCACACACTAAAACATTTTTTTTGTCACCAGTTACACTTTGACAGCCTTCAAAAAGTAGCAGTATGCTACGGTTATCGTTCAATTTGATCCGATATATAGATTCCTACATGTATTAAGGAAACCGCATTAACACGGAGTACTCCGTGGTATTAACAAATAGTATATATTCAGATCAAACACCATGTAACTTAAAATGTTGAATCCCATCTGAAATTAGACTTTTGACAGCAAATTAGAAACCAAGAGTACACGTGTCACTAACATGTGTATGTGAAGTGTACACTTGTCCTTTCCAAGCAACAGCCCCTAACGTCAAAACACTGTTGTCACTTTTGCAACATATCAACTATGTCAAAACAGGACTAGACTTATTTGGAATTGTGTAAATGGACACATGGTTGAGTGAGTTAACATGTCAAATGTCATGCGTGAAACAAGGAATAACAGCAGGGTTTCACACCTTTTCATTAATAGTATTGTCTGACCCACTTGTTTCGACGCCGAGTCACCTGGGGCCTGATCATGATCATGGAGGGTATAATTCCTCCATGTCATGATCTTATCTGTCAGGCCACATACATGAACATATATTACTATCTATGGAACGAATTTCGATAAACATCTATATATTCAAGTGTAAAAGTTTTTATTTAGACTTTAAATAAATTTCAACAAATTCAAATAGTTTCCGTGTTCCCAACTAATGGCTTCCCTATTTATATTTGTATTTATTTAATATTTGTATAATGTTAATGCTGTTCATGGTAAAGTGAACCTTATACAATTATGATAAATAAAAGTTTGAAAGTTTAATTCTTTTTGTAAACCCGTATCATGCTAGGGGCTACTTTGACAGCATTTGCAAACGGTTTGGATTCACATCAGACAAAAACAATCTGTAAAACCTCGTATTTTATATCTGATTAAACAATTTACCCATATATACAGTCTGCTTTAAGTTTTGAAGACAGGTGACCACTTAAAACAGGTTGAAAGTAAAGCAGAATGCACCTTAAGATGCATTCTGCTTTACTTTCAGTCTGCTTTAAGCTACAATCTGCTAGAATATAAAATATATGTTTAAGGTTGCATACGCATGTCGGTATAAATTTAAACTAATTTTTCGGTGAAGGAATAGATTAGATACGTAAAATGGTGTATTAATGGGGTTTTGACCACCAAATGTACTTAATAAGTAATTATATAACTCATTAAAACATATTTACTCTCCTCGTGCGAAGCGCGACTTGGCTAACATTTGCAAACTGTTTGGATCCAAATCAGACACGTTTGATCTAGATCCCAACTCTGCCCAAATTCACCGTTTCTGCAGTTTAAAAAGGCATAAAAACTGACATTGATTTTTCTTGCAGACGATGTATTTGACACACATGACAATTTTTGCACGATAAAGGTTATTTAAGTTTTATGAATATTTTTCCTCTGTTATTTTCCCCTTTATATGGCAGTTTTCCTTTAGCATTTTACCTCTGGCCTTTTCTTTCCTTAGGCATTTTTTCGTAGAAATTGTTCTTACAATCTAAATGGCGGAGTTATATGTCACCAAGAGCCAATCTGTGTCAATTTCACAATATTTACAATCACCCTGTAAAGCCTCTATGTAATCGTATTAAAAATATGCAGATCAATTCTCGATGAACCTACAAATCGAAACTTACCTTATGGCGCATTCTGCTTCACTTTCAACCTACTTTAAGTGGACATCTATATTCAATATGAGAAACAGTCTATGGGGTAATGGGTTAAACATGTTGTCTTATTTCATAATCTAAAATTAGGTACATGAATTAAAGTACGATAGTAAATTGATTTCAAACTGTTTTGATCCTGGTCAGTAAACTTAGATAGATGACCACTTAAAGCAGGTTGAAAGTATAGTATAGAATGCGCCTTGAGATGCATTCATGCTTAATTTCCTGCCTGCATTAAGTTGTCACCTGTTTTCACAAGGAGGAAATACTTATTATTATAGGCTATTAGGCTAAGTGGTTATGGTGGTATGATTAATATTTGCCATCATTCTAGACGCAAATTAGATGCCGAGGTACTGGGTATTCGGTCATGATCCACACAGCTTGCATATATTGTTTGAAACACTTTAATGTTGTTAATTATGCTGCGATATTCATGTGCTTGGAATTGGTGGTTATTATGTTATGATTTAATATTGGCAATGACGTAGGATCAAATCAAATGCAGAGTCACTAGGTGTTTGTTCTGGATCCACACTGTTTGCACCTTTTCGCTACTATAACTGACTTGGTTTATCACACATTTATCTAATATTTAAGAGAGATCTGGATCTAAACCATATGTATTGTATTTTATATTACATGTAGGCAAATGTAAATCAAATATTCTGTGGAAGGTAACGATGCTTAAATACGCAAAGTGCGGGTAGCGAAACATCTATTTTATCAGTTATTGCTGACCACCAGATATAATCCGTGCTTTACCGCGTCACAATAGCAGTTATCGCCAAAGGCATAGCGTTTTTCTCAGCGGGATACCAGTTTCGGAGGAAGAGGAAGAGTTTTGTAACATCATATTGCGCTATATGTTCTGTCTAGGTACTTGGCATTTACAGGTAGATAAGAGATCTGACTTCATATGACTTAATATGGAAAAATTGAATCACAAGTATAAAGAGTCCTGTGAAAACTGTTAAGACCAATCTCTGAGGGCTTCTAACGGAACCGAAAGATCAGTATCAGCACTGCTTGTCATTTCGCAAATATTGCAGAAAACAAACCTTATAATCATTACTGTACTTGGAAGCCTTAATTGGAAACTGACATTGTTAATTAAAATGTTCAAGGGTGAATAAGTTAAATTTAAAATTGAGAAAAGCGTTTAACCCTTATCATGCTGAATCATAAAATCTGCTAAATATATACTGTCTGCGAAAAAGAGCAATTCGGTTTTCATTTCATGTTTTAAAACTAAAGAAAAGTTGGATCATATGAGTGACACAGAGTTTGGATTCAGTTTCGCGGCGTCTGATCTGGATCAAAACTGTTAACAAATTTCGCGCATAGCCTGTTAAGGATTAAAGCCAATTTAAGCATGGCAAATTATTTGGTGTTTGATATGGATCTACACGGTTGCATAACCAAAGTTTAAACTTAGAATTGATTTTAACCGCGGGTTAAGTAACTGCCGATTGCATAAAACGGTGTTTTGTTAACATAAACGCGACTTTTAGCATTTATTTACCGTAAAACCTCTCTATTACGGACACTAAAAGAAGGCTAATTGAATGTAAAAGCGTTTTAAACGCTAAAACTATTACTTCCATTGCTAACAGTTTAGAGCCAGATCAAACGCCGGGTAACCCGGCGTCTGACCAGGCTCCAAACTGTTTACCACTCAGTCTAAAATGAGTCGTCAAAATTGTCAAAAAATTGTCATTTTACTCATTTTAATGCACTGCGTTTGCGTTTCGTTTGCGTTTAAACGGGAAAGAATAACGTTTTCTCCACTGTGCATATTATGTATATATATACGTATTTTCTAAATCGTGTTCCGAAATTGGACAACTTGTACAATCATGCATGATGTAGGTCTTAATTTACTGTGTTATGTTAATCCTTGATGTAGCCTACAGTGGAGAAACGTCATTCTTTCCAAATAATCGCGTTTACGCTAAAACTACAATGTAGTATTTGCCCTGCAAACAGTTTGGAGCCATATCAGACACCGGGTAACCCGGCATCTGAATAAGCTTCCAACATTTTGTATCTTAGACGAAATTAAATTGAGATAAATTTAAAAGATATGTAATTTTCTGCATTTTTGTGTTTTGTGTTTGCGTTTCGTCTTCCATCGATGGGCATGTCTGCATCACTTATTGCGTCGGCGATACTTTCCCAGCTTTTTTTTGTTCTGGAAGGGGTTTTGTGCTAACACCTCTCTCAACAGCTTGACATCAAACGTTTCGTTGAAACGAACCATTTTTTAACGGGATGATGCCATTTTCTAGCTTTAATAAATCTAGCATTTGATTAGGTATTGATCTATACATAGTACTTATATCTATATAGATTCGATATAGGAAAAGATCTATTCTCAAATTAGAGAAACATGATCATATTTTATGTCTTAGATCTAAAGAGAGAGAGAGATACTTAGAGAGAGAGAGAAAAAAAGAGAGAGATAGAAAGAAAGAAAACGAGAGGGTGACAGAGATACAGAGACAAACATACACAGCCAGAGAGACAGAGAGAGAAAATGAGACACATAGAAACACACACAAAGAGACAGAGAGGGAGAGAGAAACAGAAAGAGAGAGGGAGAGAGATAGAGATGGAGTGAAATAGATGAGTAAAACAAATAGAGAGAAAGATAGAGTAATAGACATACATGGACAGAGAGAAAGAGAAGGAAACAGAGAGACACACAAATAGACAGAAAAAGAGACACAGAGAGGGGGAAAAAGCAGACAGAGAGAAGGAGTGAGATAGAGATAAACAGTGAGAGAGGGAGAGAGAGACGAAATGACAGATCGGACAAATAGGCAGACACATAGACATCTGCAATCGGAAACAGACAGACAGACAGGCAGAGACACAGACAGAGACACAGAGAGAACGAGAGAGAAATAAGGAAGAATTTTTTAAAAAAGGAAAATTTAATTCTCCATGTGTACATAATTATATGAACCCAGAAAATTATTTTGATTGAGATTATGTTTTGAATTGCTATATATATAAGAACGATACTATGAGATGCTAAAAATAAAGAAAAGGGTGTTACTGTAGTAAAGAATCATTATGATACAATTATATGGTTAAAACTTTGTAGGCATTATTTTAATCTTGATCGTGATATTTATATTTGTGGTGTTTATATTTGGTGTGAGGATTCTCCTGCATATAATGTACACAGTGTAGACCTTTTTCAAATCCTTCAGAGCGATATATGTGATTTCAAAAATTTAGGTTCAATATTTATTACAGGTGATTTTAATGGGCGGGTTGGCAGTAAACACGATTTCATAGTATATGACAGGGAAAATTATTATTTAGATGAGCCCAATTATGTTCCCGACAAGCACATGGAAAGAACCTCAATAGATAAACATTGTAATTCTCACGGGCATATTATTATTGAACTTTGTAAATATACAGGTCTACGAATAGCAAATGGCAGACTGGGTACGGATTGTAGGACCATACACCTTTTGTAATAAGCACGGGGCAAGCATGATCGACTATTTATTGCTGAAAGAATCTGATTTCAGGTATGCCACTGATTTTGCTGTGGAAAATTTCAATGAATGGTCAGATCACGCGCCTCTGTCATTTGTATTTGATAGTAACATTCCCCAGTATGCTACATCAGATGAACCGTATTTTTCATGCAAATGGAAAGATTCATTGAAAGAGGAATTTCGTGGAAAGTTAATTGGTCCAATCACGTTGTTACCAACGTGGATGGCAATAGTCGATTGTCCATTAATAATATGATATCTGATTTTACAGGGTTGGTAAGACAAGCTGCTGATCCATTATTCTATAAATCAAAAACATTGTTAATTTTATACAATACTTTCATTAACGTTCATTTAGTAAACATGTACAGTAAAACCTCGCTATTACAACCACTTAATTGTATTAATTATTAGGTTTTTATAACAGATGACAGCTTAAAGCAAGGTGACAGTTAAACTGAAAGCTCCCATGGAAGCTTTCTGTTTTACTGTCACCTTGCTTTAAGCTGTCACCTGTTTTTTATACAATCAATTAGCCATCATTTTAGTGGTCGTAATAGAGAGGTTTTACTGTATATATATAGGTAATAAATTCTTCACTACGTGGGAAAAGTATTTCTTCCGATGAGAAAATCTTCCTTTTGCTTCACCACTAAATATCGCTATTTTATAACTTGCAAAACTGGCTGTTGTTCAAAAGTGGCTGTTGTTCGCAGGTTTGCAAAATGGCCAAAATTTCATCAAGATTTTATATATAAAAGGGATTATACAAGTACACGTTTTATAATTGTTATTGATTTTTTCTGATCAACTTAATATGGGTTTCACGAGTTTGATAAGAAACAATTTAAAGAACTGATCTTGCAGTTTGCCCTTTCAAAAACTCTTCCATTTTCAAAAATGTGTTTACATATCAGTTTTTTTTAAAAAAAAAATATATATATATGTATATTAAATGGATTTCAATTATTTCTTTATTGAAAATACTGTATCAACACAGAAATGTTGTCTGCTTACATTGCTGAATTGCTATAGGTGAATGACTTGATAGTGTCTCAATTTCCTATTTGTCAAAATGCCATACACGTACATGTAGAAACAAAATCACTGAGAAATAAATTATGTAAATGGAATTACATATTTAATCTGGATTAGGTGAATATAAACTATTGCTCAATCATATGCAACAATGGACATCTTCAATATTAATTGGACAAAATATGAACAAAAAACAATTTCTTTTAAATTTGTTAATCCTAATTGATTCCGTTAGAAGCCTTCTGATCTTGGTCTACACTCATTTCACAGGACTCTTTATACTTTTGATTTATATTGTTCATATTACGTCATATCTCTTATCTACCTGTAAATGCCAAGTATCTAGACGGAACGTATAGTGCAATATGATGTAACACAACTCGTCCTGCATATATATGGATCGTGGGAACAATATACAATGTACCTCTAAAACTGGTATCAAGCTGAGAAAACGCCATGCCTTTGGCGATATGTGCTATTGTGACACGGTCACAGGCTGAATGCGCGTGGCGGTAAAGCACGCATTTTGTCTGTTGGTCAGCAATAACCGAATAGATAGAATCAGAATCAGAAATTTCTTTACTGACTTAAACTTTACAGTTTCTCGTCATTCCATAGTAATTTTAACAATAAGTATAATATGTCACAAAGTCATCAAAGCGTATACAAAATGAAAAAACATATTTCCAAGTTTCGTATAAATATTAATGATTAAATATGAAGTTATATGCATTAGACTACCAACATCATATTCGTTCAGGAGTAAATTTGGAAAAAACAACATATGTATAAATGTAGATATATAGATGTTTATCATATACATAGACATAGGGGGGCTGGGTCGTCCCTGTTTGCACAGTATAACATTAATGTACTTTTCAGACTGCGTCTTAAACGATTGTACAGAGTACTAGATGTAAATATAGTTAACCTATCTTTTTCGGTGTGTGGAAAAAATGCCAGAGGAAAAAATGCCATAGGTTTAAAAATAAAATATGAAATTTATTGTATTATAATATTTTTTATCAAGTTATAAGAACTTCTGAAGCAACATATTGATATTTTATTTTGATAATTGAGTGAAACTTTAAAAAAAAGTTTGATAAAAGAACATAAAAATGGAACTAATTGGTATTAAGTGTATCATCCATTTGAAAAAGACATATTAATTAACATAGAGTTTGTTAATTCCTTATTCCTTGGAGTGAGATACATGGACTGAGAGCAGGAGTTTTATTTGCAAACAGTTTGGATTCAGATCAGATCCTTGGGAGAGTCAGAAAGAAAGAGAGGGAGTATTGAGAGAAACATTCATTAGATTTGTTTTAGCAAACAGTTTGGATTCAGATCAAATCCTTGGGGGAGACAGAAAGAAAGAGAGAGAGTCTTGAGAGAAACATACATTAGAGTTGTTTTAGCAAACAGTTTGGATTCAGATCAGATCCTTGGGAGAGTCAGAAAGAAAGAGAGGGAGTCTTGAGAGAAACATACATAAGAGTTGTTTTAGCAAACAGTTTGGATTCAGATCAGATCCGTGGGGGAGACAGGAAGAAAGAGAGGGAGTCTTGAGAGAAACATACATAAGAGTTGTTTTAGCAAACAGTTTGGATTCAGATGAAATCCTTGGGAGAGACAAAAAGAAAGAGGGGAGTCTTGAGAGAAACATACATTAGAGTTGTTTTAGCAAACATTTTGGATTCAGAACAGATCCTTTGGAGAGACAGAAAGAAAGAGGGGGAGTCTTGAGAGAAACATAAATTAGAGTTGTTGTAGCGAACAGTTTGGATTCAGATCAGATCCTTGGGAGAGACAGAAAGAAAGAGGGGAGTATTGAGAGAAACATACATTAGAGTTGTTTTAGCAAACAGTTTGGATTCAGATGAAATCCTTGGGAGAGACAAAAAGAAAGAGGGGAGTCTTGAGAGAAACATACATTAGAGTTGTTTTAGCAAACATTTTGGATTCAGAACAGATCCTTTGGAGAGACAGAAAGAAAGAGGGGGAGTCTTGAGAGAAACATAAATTAGAGTTGTTGTAGCGAACAGTTTGGATTCAGATCAGATCCTTGGGAGAGACAGAAAGAAAGAGAGGGAGTCTTGGGAGAAACATACATTAGAGTTGTTTTAGCAAATAGTGTAGATTCAGATAAAAAAACAAATAAATTGGCATATGACCTGTATTTAGACTGTTTAAGAAAAGCAGTCAGGTTCTGCACAGTTTGTTATTTTACAATATATTGTTAACATCAACCCTAAACTATCAAATAATGGACTATCCTTAATTAGATATTTGAACTGTCCATTACGAGTTTCATGGTTGAATGAGTTATGTGTCAAGTGTCATAATTAAGTGGGGATTTACCTGCAGTCTGGTATAATCTGACCATAACTTGCTGGCTGGCTTTGTGACATGATCTAAAAACGTGATTTATAGTTTGGATCATGATCATGATCTGACATTGATAGTTTAGCATGCATTCATATTAAAATATTATATACTCTACAATATAATTCAACCAAATCTATATATTGTAAAAAAAATTCTAGGCACTCTCTTCTAAATATAAATATTAATTTCAATAAATAAATCTACCCATTTTGTGTAAAATCTACAAGACCACTTCATTACCCTCAATATGTTGTTTGATAAGTACGTATAACCTTATAAATCATATTAAAATACATAATAATTAAAAAATATATATGGACCTATGGCATTTTTTCCTCTGGCATTTTTACTTATGGCATATTTTCCGTTTTCTAATGGCATTTTTACCTCTGGCATTTTTTCCTATGGCATATTTACCTATGGCATTTTTTCCTCTGGCATTTTTTCCTACAATCCTCTTTTTCAGTTAGTGTATACGTTATAGTTTATTTTCTACATATGATCTGTCATGTACTTATATTATCATAAATGTTTAAAATCACTGAAAAGTGGAATAAAAGAGTATACATGTACATGTATATATAAACTGAAATAGCACGAATATTTGTATCTGCTTAAAGCAACCACTTGTATGTGAGATTCACCAAGGGTAATAATTATGTATTTATTTAATAAATTTAAGCACTTAATGCATTTTCAACTTTTCATTTATAAAGCTAATAGTGTAGGCACAAAATCTTATTACGGATTTTAGTTCTATTTGCAAACAGTTTGGATCACGATCAGTCAAGGATAAAAAGTAGATGCATGATCTTGATAACGACTGTTGACACTTTTATTGGTGTGTCTTTACTATTAACCCTAAGAAATCTCAACACAAATTTGATATTATAACATTCCCAAACAGCTTGGCTCCAGATCAAAATCCCAGTAACCTGGTCTCTGACAGATGAGGACATTATGATAACATTTGCAAACACCGTGGATCCAGATCAAAAACCTAGTGACTCTGCATTTGATTTGAACCTACATCAATTGCAAATATTAAATCATAACATAACCACCAGTTCCCTGCACATGAATATTACAGCATAATGTACAACATTAAAGTGTTTAAAACCATTTAAACAACATATGCTAACAGTGTGGATATAGATCGAACACCCAGTACCTCGACATCTGATTTGCGTCTAGACTGATAGCAAATGTTAAGCATAGCACCATTACCACTAAGCCTTGTGAAAACAGGTGATCACTTAATGCAGGCCAAAGTGGGAATTAAGCATAGAATGCATCTCAAGGCGCATTCTATACTATTTTTTCAACCAGCCTCAGTTCTTTGATGGACTTCTGCCCCGCCCCCCCCAAAAAAATGTCCACAGTAGGCGTGAAAGTAACTGTAAAGCAGGTGCAAAGTGTGCTTTGCCAATGTCACTAATCTAAAATTGTCTAAAGAGGCCCTGACATACTCACACTCAAGTTTTTTTTCAATGGGTTTTACTAACCAAACTAACACATTCAAGGTACGGGCCTCACATGAAACGCCTCAATGGGTATATCCCTAGACAAGATTACAGTAACGGCACAATTTGCACAGGGATGCATGCTTTATGGGTGCCGCTCAAAATCCCCTTGGTCAAAATCCCCTTGGTCCAAAACTGACAGGGTAGTCAAAATCCCCTTGGTGAATTTTACAGGGTAGTCAAAATCCCCTTGGTCAGATTTACAGGGTAGTCAAAATCCCCTTGGTGAAAATTACAAGGTAGTCAAAATCCCCTTGAGCAAAATTACAGGGTAGTCAAAATCCCCTTGAGGGGTAGTCAAAATCCCCTTGGTCAGTGAAATAATTTGTTTACTGATAACATAACCCATTACCCCATAGCTTATTTTGGAGTATTTTATGGGGTAACGGGTAAAGCTCTTGGTCATTTGTTTTTATGGGGTAGTGGGTTTATTTAAGGATGCAAAGATACAAAGAAGACAAATTCAGAAACACATTCTTTATTAATCTTATACTGTAAAAAAAAATTGCACATTTCAAAATAAAGTTAAAGCCCTCACAAAAGAGGGGCTTTACTAAAAGTAACACTATCAACTTATTCATGACGCAGTTGTAGATACACATATACATTATTTCTAGTTTTTAAGACAGGCGACCACATAAAGCAGGTTGAAAGTAAAGCAGGCACATTCTGTTTTACTTTCAACCTGCTTTAAGCTACATTTTGTTTGGATATAGAATATTTCTTGTGGTGCTTATTTCAAGACAGGCGACCACATAAAGCAGGTTGAAAGTAAAGCAGGCACATTCTGCTTTATTTTCAACCTGCTTTAAGCTACATTCTGTTTGGATATAGAATATATTTCTTATGGTGCCTATTTAGGACTATATCATTTGGAGTTATTTTCTTCAGTGGAGGAATAAAATAAAGGCGTATTTATGGGGTAATGTGTTAATACATACAGAAAATATTGAAAGAGTGTAGATTATAAAAAGCAGCACAAACTCTGACCGGACTGTTCCTGAAAAGGCTGTTTGATATGGATCTACACTAATGAGCATGAGAAAATATTTCCAGCAGTCTATTGAAATACTGGCATGGCCTTTTGTTGTATACAAAGAAACTTATTTGTCATAGATAAAAACATAAAATAATCAACACAATATATTAACTCATTCAACTGTGAAATTTCAAAAATTCCTATTAAAGCCATGTTGATACAAGCTGATTTATACATTAATTTGTGAAAATGACAAACTTTGAAAACCCAGATCAGAGAGTTCCTGTTTGAGCCATCTTATCTAGATCTACACTGTTTGCATAGGTGTAACAGTTTGCAACTGACGAGAATTGGTTAATGCAGGATGATGCTACAAAAGACTGAATGATGTTGCATAGATTTAACAGTTGGACTATTCATAATTAGATACACGTTATTATAATAACATGCAATTAAGAAAACAGTTAATCAATATAATCAATTAAAGCAATTGTTATTGTAAGATCTTAAGACTTAAAGTAATTAATTATCTAATTTGATAGTATTATTGGATTAGCACCCTTATTGCTGTGACAAATAAAGTTGAAATTTTAAAGTATGTACTAATTATCTAATTCAAAGGCATCACCTTTAAATGGTGTTAAAACTTTTAAAAAAGTTGTTTGCTTGGATACTAAAATGGTGACTGAATTATTCTGGGGATTTATCAAATACAGAATATAAATAAATGATCAGGATCCAAACTTGGTAAAATACAGATAAAAGCTATGATGTTGAAACTGGTAACTGAATTAATCTGAAGATTGACCAGGATGCAAACTTGATAAAATACACAAAAATGCTTGGATATTTAAACTGGTGCCTGAAATATTCTGAAGCTTGATCAGGTTCAAAACTTGATAAAATACGAAAAAATATTTGGATATTGAGACTGGTTTCTGAATTTTTCTGAAGATTGATCAGGATCCAAACTTGTTAAAATTCAAACACATATTTGATTATTGAGACTTTTTTCTGAAGTATTCTGAAGATTGATCGGGATCCAATCTTGTTAAACTTTAAACAAATATTTGGCTATTGAGACTGGTTTCTGAAGTATCTGAAAAGTGATCAGGTTCCAAACTTGTTAAAATACCAGCAAATATTTGGGTATTGAGACTGTTTTCTGAATTATTCTGAAGATTGACCAGGATCCAAACTTTGTAAAATACAAATAAGTGCTTGCACATTTTAAATGATTTCTGAAATATTCTGGGGATTGATCAGGTCCAATATAATTATGTTTTTACAATAATGTCTACAGCAACAAAAAGGCAGACAGCAATATATAAGCAAACAATAGATTGGCTGTAGAGGTGTGACTCTGCTAGTGAAACACATTTTGTTGATTTGTTAATCTATTGTATAACTTATGTTATCAGTGTACTCCTGTCAACATTTTGTGAGTTGAGAAGCAAAATATCTTTTTTTTTGGCATGTAAATCATTGACCCATATATCATCTACTCAATTATTCTTATATATCTGATTCCCTCTAGTGCCTTCTAAGGAAATGTGTCAAGAAAAAAAAAGAACTGGTTCTTTATCCTTAAAATAACACCAAGGCTACATAATATTGTTAACACAACAAATAAAGTTTGACATGTTTTTACAAGCAATATACAATAATTTTTACATCAAATATATGGTATAACATTCTGGACCAAGGGGATTTTGACTTCTCCTCAAGGGGATTTTGACTACCCTGTAATTTTGATCAAGGGGATTTTGACTACCTTGTAATTTTCATCAAGGGGATTTTGACTACCTTGTAATTTTCATCAAGGGGATTTTGACTACCCTGTAAATTTCACCAAGGGGATTTTGACTACCCTGTCAGTTTTGGACCAAGGGGATTTTGACCAAGGGGATTTTGACATACACTCATGCTTTATACCTGTTGTAGTGTTACCAGGAACTGTCTTTCAGTGATCATCTAAGTTAATTGACCAGGATCACAACAGTTTGAATCAATTACTATCTTTCTTAAATCATTGTACCTAATTTAAGTTCATGGAATAAGAGAAGACAATATTTCTATAGCAGATAAACGGCATTCAGCACATTGTCCAAGACAGTTTCTTCTTTGCCTACTTGCGGCGGAATTATGATTATCTGTGCGAACCATTTGGATCCTGATGAGACGCCGCGTAACGCTGCATCCTATCAGGATCCAAACTGTTTGAAACTCTGACCTTGCTCTATAAAGAAAATCTGAAAAATCTAATTTTAGATCAGAAGTAGACGAAATTGTTGCAGACGAACAACTTACCCAGAATGCAAAGAGTTCAATAGAAACAGTTTAGCAGCTGATATTTGTTAATGTATTGCTATATGACACGCAATGCGGAGCCTTAACAATGTCGGCATAGGGCAAGTGTACTATTCAAAAATACACTGTTAGCCAAATACTTGATATGCGTGACTATTGTTCAAATGATTAATGTGTGGGTCGAACTGCAAAAAATTAAGCTAATTCACATAAATATTTTGAATTAATTTAGCTCAAGAAAAAACGCGTTTCAATATTCCGTTTGGAGGCAGATAAGGCGGCGGGTGACTTTGCGTCATATCAGAATCCAAACCATATACAAATATGCCAATACATGTACATTGTTTTTCAATATGAGGGGGTTAATTGTGAAGTTGACAACGATTGGCTCTTGGTGAAAATAACATCGCCATTTAGATTTTAAGAAAAAGGTCATACGATAAAATGCCATAGGATAAAAAAGCCAGAGGTAAAATGAAAATGCTAAAGGAAAACTGCCATATAAAGGGGAAAAATAACAATATTGAATCGTAAATATATATTTCATAAAATAATATTCATAAAATTTTAATAACCCTTATAGTGCTAAAATTGTCTTGTGTGTCAAATACATTGTCTGCGGGAAAAATCAATGTCAGTTTTTTGCCTTTGTAAACTGAAGAAACTGTGAATTTGTGTAGCAAACAGCTTGGATCCAGAGCAGACGCATCTGATTTGGATCCAAACAGTTTGCAAATGTTAGCCAAGTCGCGCTTAGCACGAGGAGAGTCAATATGTTTTAATAAATTATATAATTATTTATTAAGCAAATTGTGTGGTCATGAACCAGTTCCCTCATAAATAGACCTTTTAACGCCTCTAATTTAGTCCTTCACCAAAGAAATTAGTTTCAATTTATAATAATACTGACATGTGTAGGCAACCTTAAAATAGTTTGTATATTCTAGCAGATTGTAGCTTAAAGCAGGCTGAAAGTAAAGCAGAATGCATCTTAAGGTGTATTCTGCCTTACTATCAACCCCTTTTAAGTGGTCACCTGTCTTCAAAACTTAAAACAAGCTATGGGGTCATTGGTTAATCAGATAGAAAATAAGAGGTTTTACCAAGGAAATATACAGAAGTGTATAATTCCATGTCAGTGTATAATTCCATGGTTTTACAGATTTTTGTCTGATCTGAATCCAAGCTGTTTGCAAATGTTGTCAAAGTCGCGCTTAGCATGATAGGGCATTACAAAAAGAATCAAAACCAGATGTTCTAACAGAGGGTCATAAATTCTATAAATAAAAAGGTGTGAACCCCCTCTCCTGTGTTAGTTACTCTCTGGGTCAAGTATGGCATTTGGCATGTTAACTCACTCAACCATAAACCATATATAGACAAAATTCAAATTTCCAATTAAGTCTAGTTCTGTTTTGACTATAAAGTAGAAATGTTGCAAATAAACAATAGTGTAGACGTTAGGGGGCTGCTGCTTGCATAGGACAAGTGTACACTTCACATGAGCACTGTTTGTTTGTTAGTGACACGTGTACTCGTGGTTTCTAATTTGCTGTCAAAAAGTCTAATTGCAGGTGGGATGCAAATTTAAGTTACTTGGTGTTTGATCTGAATATACACCATTTGTTTATACATGTAGGAATCTATATTTCGGATCAAATTGAACGATAACCGTAGCATACTGCTACTTATGGAAGGCTGTCAAAGTGTGAATGGTGAAAAAAAAAGAGTTTTAGCGTGTGGTGCTTGGCAAACATTAATAAAGAGTTCTAGTGTTTTGGGTCGAGATGTGAAAATAAATGGAATTTGTGATAAAAAAAACAACGTCTGAGGCTGCTGATTACGTTCGAATCGATAGGACATGGCTATATAAAATCTGCTACGAAGGTAAGGTTTTAAATACAATATGTATATCGACATTGTCAGTTCGATTTATGTGCTATCAAAACTTGTATTAATTAATTATCATTATACCAGATTAATATTATTGTAATATTATATGAAGCGTTCTAGAGGAATTAAATAATCATTCGCTGCCAGGAAATGACACAATTACGCGCTAACCCCAACTGTTTGTAGCAAACATCTCATCTCCTCATGGAAGAAATGAAATAAATATATTTAATAAATCCAGTTAGTTTTAACCCTTCAATACCCATCTATTTTGCTGGTAGATCAGGATCCACACATACTAAAACAATCCTAGTCGTGATAAAGGGGGTTGTGTTATTAAAATATCGCTAAAAAGTTGTTCTAAAGTCTGTAGTTTGTGGTTTGTGGTTTGGGGTAATAATGCAATTGGCAAAAGCTACTGAAAGAAACGAGCGTTTTGATTGGATAACACCAAATGCTATAAATAAATGCTGCCCGAGCAGCATCTATACTTTTGACCCCCTCGGTACACCATATCTGTATATGTAAAATCGATTTTGATTGGTTCATTGTAAACCAGGCGAAATCTATAAATAACTGCTGCCTGAGCAGCGTTATGCTGCTCGGGCAGCATAATGCTGCCTGAGCAGCATCTTGATGCTGCCTGAGCAGCATCTAGATGCTGCTCGAGCAGCATATATGCTGCCTAGGCAGCATAACGCTGCCCGAGCAGCAAATATGCTGCTCGAGCAGCATCTAGATGCTGCTCGAGCAGCATCTAGATACTGCCTGAGCAGCATCTATACTTTAGACCCCTTTGGTACACCATAGTCCTGTGAGTGTTGAGCACAGATACGCCAACAACAACAACAACAACAACACCACCACCATATGCTATAGCATAGTTTAAATATTGGAATCAGGTGTACATGTATTTCTGTATCAGCATTACAATTTTACCTTTTTGTACTTGGTATAGTAAAATTACCACAGTTTATAGAAAATCGATATTTCATCCTTTTTATACACGTGGCATTAAGATTATATTTCTAATTTAGCGAATTAAATTTAATTAAGAGTAATTTGAAAAGTGATAGTGCTAATGACATAATGCATCGTGTGAAATTTTGTTTTTATAGTGTAAATATTATCTGATATTGCTTTGTACAGTGGAATCTTGAGAAGACGTTATTCTTTCCTAGTAAACGCGTTAAATTTACGCTCAAACTATTATGTCCATAGCAAACAGTTTGAAGCCAGATCAGACACCGGGTAACCCGGTGTCTGATCAGGCTTTAATATGTTTGTCACTCAAACTAAGATAATTCTTTATAAAATTAAAAGATGTTATTTTCAACATTTTATTACAATGCGTTTGCGTTTTGTTTGTGCGTTGACACGGGAATGAATAAAAACTTATCCGCTTTATCTTCAGCTTTGACAAAGCATTTGCATATCTTTACTCATTCACCCCTGAAACTTTTAATGGACAATTCCAATTTTAAAATATGTCTAGTCAATTATTGACTAATAAGGGTTGATTGTAGCAATATATTTCAAAATGACAAACAGTGTAGACCCTGATCAAAAGGCTCCTTAAGGAGACCTCAGCTAAGGGTCTACACTGCTTGCATGGGACACATTGTTTGTAAATGACGAGTATACTCGCCGCTAGGGTTAAATGGATTAACCATTACTGTGCTTTCACAACTTCACTGACTTTGAACACAATAAAAACGTCTTCTGATTAGGATCAAAACTGTCATTTTCACTTTCCCCCCATAAAAATATATGTTTTCGTATTTACATTCAAGAGACAAATTGCATGTTAGAAATATTATTTAGCTGGCTGATATATATTTCAATATTTCATTTTTTTTCATGCAAATTACGTCGTAAATTACATTGTATTAGTTTCTACTTGTATTACATGTTGGAATGTAAGGATATGTATGGTGTAAAATTTGTGAATAAAATTATTGAGAAAAATTTGATCTAATTGATCTAATTGAAGCCTGGTCTAAATTTTCATTTTCGTTTTGTTTTATTTTGAAATTCCTATCAGCAAACAGGGTAGACTCTGATCAGAAGCCAACCGATGCGGTGTCTGATCAGAGTCTACACTATTTGCCTATGTCCCTTTTCTGGAACGCTAGGCACAAATAGGTTAATAGAAAAACCTTAAAATGACATTGGGAACTGGTGTTGACAAAAACTATAAGATGATGATATCATTGCATTAAATTGAAATTAAGTAAGCGGTCAAGTTTCTCCGCGTATGAGCTTGTTTTAACCGGGAAACTTTAACTTTACATGTACAGTCGACACTCGATTCTTCGAACTCGCTAAATCGACCATATCAGTATTCCATAACTTTAATTTTGATACTTCGATATCGCTTAAGTCGAACATACCCGTATTTCAAAGTTAAAAGTGGCCAAGCCACGTTTTAACTTTGAAATATGAGTATGTTCGAACTAACGCTAGTTCGAAGTATCGAGTTTTTATTGAATTATCAAGTCTTGCACATCTTTGACTATTTAGCATTCGGGAACGTTGATGCAAGCGGTCGAAATTCTCTAATAACATGAGCTTGTTTATTTAAAATACAAAACTTTAACTGGAATATGTACAGTGGAGAATCTGTTATCCTTTCCCGTTTAAACGCAAACGTGCGCAAACGCAAAACACTAAAACGTAGAAAAGTACAACTTTTTGACAATTCTGATAATTCATCTTTATCCTGGTGGCAAACAGTTTGGAGCCTGATCAGACGCCGGGTTACCCGGCGTCTGATCTGGCTCCAAACTGTTTGCAGTGAAAATAATAGTTTTAGCGTAAACGCGTTTATTGGGAAAGAATAACGTTTTCTCCACTGTAAGTTGCTTCAATGTTGAATGAGTATACTTATTGGCCTATGAACAACCTAAATGGACACTTCTAATTTCTAAGTGTTTCTAGCTAAACTGTTACTTCTGAACCATGTGAGCTTGGTCTATACGCTGCTTGTATAGGACAAGTGTACTCTTCACATGTACATCGTATGTTAGTGACGAGTATGCTCGCCGCCACAGGGATCCGACACGTTTGATCGGGTCACCCGAAAAACCGAAAACAGCCTGTTTTCGCGAAAACAGGCGAAAACAGGCTGAGCTTACGAAAACAGGCTAGAAAAAAGGTTTTATGTTGTGAAAGTATATTTAAAGCCATCAATAACAGTTTATTAGTCTATTATAAAATAATAATCGTCATTCCTACTCAAAAAGGTGCTTTTATTGCCCCAAAATCGGCGTCAATATGAAAAGTGCCGGTCCGACATGACATACGAAAACAACCGAACACACCACTTAGAAGCTATATGTATGTTGTACCGATATCGTATTATACGGTATTCATATTTTTTATATCGTTAATACGGTATTAATATTGTTTATTCACCAATATATTTTAACAAATTATCAAAAAAGATGCTTTTGATGGCTAGCAATCGTCGCAATATGGAAAAATGCTGACCTGCCTTAACTTACGAAAACAGCCTGAAAACACCATTTGAAACAGATATGCTGTACAAATATCGTTATGGCATGCAAAGAAAAATGATATAGAGTTGGTATTATAATTTGTCTGGCTAAAAGTCGGCAACAAATGTTCAAGAAGTGAATAATGAAACTACGGAGAACGGTCAGATTGTATAGGGATCGAGCGAGATGAAAATCAATTAAGTTCTCAAACATGTCAGCACGAGTGGCTTTAATACTAATTAGCGACACTCATGAACTTTTCAAACATGTCAGCATGAGTGGTTTTAATCATAATTAGCGAAACTCTTAACTGTGCTCACTACTAATTATTCTTATCGTTCACACTTTGTCATTCTCAAATACATTTCAAAGCCATATCGCGGCCCTGTAAATCTATTATCTGGATCCATGTCATATTTGTTATATTCGAATCTCATTATATGGTATATTGAAGAAATATTTATGCATTGTGTTTATCCAGAATTAAAATTGTATATACAAATACCTATGTTTCATTCAATATGTGTGGTTCTTATCCAGGGGCAGAATCTGTAAATTATCTAAAATTATATGAATTCGGGTGTGTGACAGTCGAGGGTACCGACAGTCGGCAAGCTTTGACGGATGGATCAAAGATGGTTTGGACTTAAATTTTTTGTATTACAATGTAACAATAAATCCGAGTGAACACATTACACAAGCACTTTCACTTATATAATCCAGCATTTCGAATTACATGCTCATGTGTCATCATCACAGATAAAACACAAAACACACATTCATATAATAATCCAATTGAATCAAGTGTTGATAGAATTCACGTAATCCACAGCTCAAAGGCTGTACAGGAGGGGTCCGGCAACATGAAAAAAATAAATATCATAGTTTAAATTAATATGTTTACAATATGTGTACAACATTAAATATTGAAACGCATTGCAGAGCTTCATATGAGGGAAGTATTTAAAAAACTAAAATCTGTGAATGGAAGCTCCAGCGCTGACTTACTCCGTACATATTCAGCAGCTCCATCTCTGTCTCAGCCTGCTTCTGGAGGGCATTTCCTCTTCTTGTCAGTTTTTCAATTGTTAACCTATACTTTTCCGAAAAATCCTCTGATCAGGATCTGCAATGTTTGTTTCGACTGTTTGTTTATGACGAGTATACTCGTCCCTCGGGTGAATATGTAGTACTATGTACCATAAGAAAGTGTTTCTTTATATAGGCAAATTGAAGCTTAAAGAAGGTTGAATGTAAAGCAGAATGCTACTTCTGCTTTACTTTCAACATGCTTTAAGGACCTATCATTTTCGTCCATAATCATAACTGTCAACAACCAACACACAGTTTGATACCCGGTGATAAGCTCGATCTTTTAACCAATTAACACATTAGGGTACTAATTGATAGACAAATATTGGGGATTATAACCCAGATCATATTTTCAAATTGCTTTATTTCAAATCTCAGTTTACATACATATATGTTATATTGTAAATATTTATGTGTTATGACGAGAAACTGTATAGTTTAAGTCAAATAAACGTTCTTCTTCTTCTTCTTCTTCATATATGCAAATACATGAGACAATTATATTACTAGTATTGGTCTGGCATAGGCGCGCAAACAGCATTATGGCTGCACAATGTCTCGTCTGAACTGGGGCCAAACTGTTGTACAATTGTCTTAGACTTTTCTTAAATAAAGTATGCATAAACCTTAGTTAAATACTTTTTGCCGACGACACTTTTACGAAAATACTGATTTAATTCATTATTCCTTGGGCAATAGCACCGAGTAATTAGAGCGGTCTAATTACTCCGTAGCCAATAGATAGCTTGAAAACAAAATTATTAGCAAAACTTTTTGAAAATAATTCTTCTTAATACAGTCTTCAATATGCACCATAAACTTAAAGCAGGCTGAAAGCAAATCAGATTTTGATTTACTTTCAACCTGCTTTAAGTGGTCAGTGGTCACCTGTGATCAAATTAAAGGCCTGTGTCGGTAAAAAGCTATATTCATAGCAAATGTTAAATGTTATATATGCACCAACTTCAATTAAACTTTGTATTGAACTCAAAACTAGAAACAGGAATGGGTTAATCCTCTGCATACACAGTATACATCAGGCTCATTTCACGCATTTAATTTGCCAAGGACGAAAACTATATCTGTTTATAATGTCCACCATAATGAATATTATTCTTTATCATACGAGATGGTACATTAAAGCAGAACAGAAAAGTAAAGCATTATAAATTGGGTGCTTTCTGCTTTACTTTCAACATGATATGATGTTCTTCAAAAATAGTCAAAGATCATGGAGTAAAAGGATGAAACGGACGACAACGTACATTCATGTACTTTTCAGCTATGGCAATTCAGCAGACGACAATAAATTCAACGACTTAGACCACGAATGAATAACAGATGTGTTATTCAATATACAATACAATATTCATTCGTGCTTAGACCATATAGACATAATTCATTATCCCTAGCAGATAGTAACTTAAAGCAATCTGAAAGTTAACAGAATATACGCCTTAGGATACGTTCTTCTTTACTTTCAACCTGCTATAAGTGGTCACTTCTTTTCAATAGACAAATGCCATATGGTAAATATTTTTTTTATATGGTAAATAAGGAAATAGCTAAATCGATAGTTGATTTGACAAGAAGGAAACGAGACAGGATAAAAGTATTATATGAGTAGTACGTACCTAACCAGGGCAGCGCTGGCATCTTCGTCGAACATTACTTGACCAGACGACGACTTACAGAAGAAACAATGAAGCTTGGTGTTTTCCATTGCTAATTTAGACTGTAACGTATCTAACCAAAACCAAACTAAGAATGACACAGCAGACCCATCCTTTGTTTTCATAAATTTTAAGATTTTACACCTATGTGAAATTATGAAGAATGTGACGGCTACATCAAAGGCTATCCTTGCACGTGCCAGCCATCAGAGAATGGTCGTGTTTGTTTGAGCAACGCGTGTCAGCGGTGGACGCGTGTCAGCGGTGGTACTGACACACTTCATACAACCTGGTCCTGTAAATTACTCGTCCTAACGTGTTTGCTGTATGTGTGGAATCCAAACAGGAAAAAATTGTTACAGTTATTCGTTATTGGATTATTCTATCGTTTTGGTAATTATGTACAATTTACTCATATTCGGATTTCTTAACTAATTCCGACTTATTTCAGACAAGTTTAGAACATTGTTTTTAATTATTGACCTTTTAAGTCAATTTTTCAAATTTAGGCTAAATTTAATTAAACAAAAGAAACTTTTACCATCGGCATTTATTTGGGAATTAAGTTTTTCAACCGATGCGCGGTCTCAACCAATTCCCAAATGAATACACCTTACGCCTCTGCAAACAGGTGAACCCAGACCAGAATGCTTCTTTACGATCTGCCTCATCAGGGTCTACTCATTTTGCCCATATACATAGATTCATAATATATTTCGAGGCGTTTGCGAGAGTAAAGGCCAAAACAGTTTTTAAACGGGATTATTGGATGATTAGTTAATTATACACATATATATCGACTTATAGAAGTATTGAAAGCCAATTTTGGGCATTTTCGGCTGTCCGATATGTGATCTCAACCATTTACCAAATGAATACGCATTTCGTCTCTGCAAACAGGTAAACCCAGATCAAGATGCTCCTTTATGATTTGCCTCACCAGGGTCTATTTAGGTTGCCGATATATAAATGTATAATATATTTCGAGGCGTTTGCGAACGTCAAGGTCAAAACAGTTTTTTAAACGGGATTTTAGATGATTAGTTCATTGTACACATTCTGCTTTAATTTCTGCCTGCTTTAAGCGGACATCTGTTATTATATAGCAAATATTTCTTATGGTAAGAGTACATACACCGAGTTTTAGTTGATCAAATAAATTTTTTGAGTCGGAATTTCGACGATATGATCAAAATATAATTATAAATTTTCATTTGTGCATTTTTTTTTTAAAATATGAGTGTGTAACACCTATTTTAGAGGGTGTTTTCGTATAAACAAATTTAGATTTTCGTAAGTTAAAACATTCAACCCTAGAGATGAGTATACTCGTCATTTACAAACAGTGTAGGCCTACTTGTGATGATTACACTTGTCGCATGCAAACAGTGTAGACCCTGATCAGAGGACTCCTTAAGGAACCCTCTGATCAGAGTCTACACTGTTTGTCATTTTGAAATATATTGTTCAAATAAACCCAAGATATTAAATTATTGGTTAGACAAATTTTGAAATTGAAATTTTCCGTTAAAAGTTTCAGGGGTGAATGTGTTAAGGCAGGTCGGTATTTTTCAATTTGTCGCCGATAGTTAGCCAACAAAGACAACCTTTTTTATTGATTACTAGTTTTAATACTTATAATACATATCGCCACATATGTTTTGAAACCTATTACCTTTAGTAAACCCGTTACTCCACATCCTTTTTATAGTTTTAAGTACAGGTTCCCGCTTAAAGCAGGTTGAAAGTGAAGCAGAATTCGCGCTTGGCGCGTTCTGCTTTACTTTCTGCCTGCTATAAGCGGACATCAGCTAAGCTTTATGAGCGAGCTATTCTTTAACGCTTTCACTCTCAATAACGCTTATAAGCGCGTTGCAAAAAGTATGGATCCTGATCCGAAGCCGCGTCACGCGGCGTCTGATCAGGATCGAAACTGTTTGATACTCGTTTTGAAATGCCCTTAGTCATACTGAATTTTTTTAATTAACTTAGAAATTACATTGCAAACAACAAACATGTGATATTACGCACCGATATTTTTCATTGCGTCGCCGATTTTGGTCAATTTTATTGTCGATTGTAGGTCAACAAAGGCAACTTTTTTAGCCTAAATAACATTTATTAGTTCAAATTATTATTATTAAACAGTGTTTATGTCTTTGAATGCGATATTAATACAAAAAAAACATATTTCCTATGCTGTTTCCGTATGCTATTACAGACCAACATTTTTCATACCGTCGCCAATTTTGGTCAATAAAAAGCATTTTTATCGGAAAGGGGCCATTATTAAATCATTATAAAACATTTAATTGGAATATATGCTTTTAAATACGTTTTCTCAACGTATGATATTAGTACACAAATCATACTTTCTCTACTGTTTTCGTGTGACATTAGTTATTACGGACCGATATTTTTCATAGCTTCGCCGATTCGGGTCAATTTTATTGGCGATTGTAGGTCATGAAAGGCAACTTTTTTAGCCTAAATGACTGTTATTAGTTCAAATTATTGAATTATATCCTTTTAAATACGTTTCCAGTACATAAACCCTTTTTTCTAGCCTGTTTTCGTAAGATCAGCCTGTTTTCGCCTGTTTTCGCGAAAACAGCTGTTTTCGGTTATTCGGGTAACCGGTTTGATCTATGTGCTCGCCGCTAGGGTTGAATGTGTTAAGTAGTTGTTGCCTTTTTACCTGGGGCACGTTTAATAAAACTTCGTACGTCGGAAGTCAAAACTTTTAAATACATTTGAAATTTTATTTCTCTATCTAATCCTGTCTTGTGACATCCCTTTGGAATCGTCTTTTCAAGACGATTCCAAAGAGATATCACAAGACAGGATTAGATGGAGAAATAAATAATAATTGAGACTTTTATAATCTGACTTACGACATCATTTGTCGTACGAAGTTTTATGAAACGGGTCCCAGAATCGCTGAATACATCAAACGTACAGCCATTTAAACGCAAAAACACACACGCACAATTTCAAGCACACGCTCAAATGCGAATGGAACCCTTTGCGCGTTACGTAGTTTCATCAGATCCTAAACATTTTGCAACCGTTTTTCTTTTTCTAGGAAAATTCTTAACAATTGAATTGATTAAATAACCGGGGGCCCGTTTTATGAAACGTCGTGCAACAAAATCGGTCGTAAGTCAAAACTTCAAAATACATTTCATTTCAAGACGATTCCAAAGAGATGTCACACGACTAGATTATAGAAATAAATGATTATTGATGATTTAAGAATCTGACTTACGACCAATTTGTCGTACTACGTTTCATAAAACGGACCCCAGATCTGTTGTTATTTGTAGAAAGACTCGTCTGATCCTACACCTTTTGCAATTGTTTCTTTTTTTCCTTTTTTTAATAGGGGATTACTTTACACGTCAACTCGTTTAATAACCGGGAACTGTTGTTAACTGCAAAAGAAAACACCAAAAGAGACGTTTGAAGCAGACGATATTTTCAGAGCACATGGTTACAAGAAAATGCGAGTAAAACGTGACTGTCGTTACGCACGCTACTGGGAAGGCATTAACGTTTCAACTGCTTTAATATCGTCTGCTTCAATATTGACATCTGCAATATTGTTAAAATTTATTTTCAGAGCCAGTTTTAATTTAAGAACCTTAACCCGAGGACCAAACAGTGTGGATCCAGATCAGACGCCGCGTTTCGCGGCGTCTGGTCTGGATCCAATCTGTTCGCAAATTCTGGTAAAATTCTCGACTAGTAGACGAAGGGTGAACGTACTTTACAGTTTTCCAATAACCGCAGTACTGTAAAGCGACTTTCTCACAGATGACAAAAAGTCGGCGAAATATCCGACCTTCACCTTCCGTTTTTTCTTCAGCTGCGAATTGTCAATTTAATATGCTCTCAAGCTAACCCACTCATTCCTTTAACAAGTATGGATATTTCTAGTTTCCAATTTAAGCCCAAACCACTTTCGGCTATTTAGGAGTGTTTTAACAATAAGTATAATAATGACAAACAGTGTAGACGCTTATCAGGAGCCTTCTAACCTGGGTCTATACTGTTTGCATAGGACAAGTTTACCCTTCAAATGTACAGTGTTGGTAAAGGACGAATATACACGTCGCTAGGGTTGAAAGTGTTTAAATTGTCATCTTAAATTTTGCCAAAATTAAATGTATTGCTCACTTTATTTGTCATATGTTTCAAATATTTGAACAGTTTTTATCTAATCATGTCTAAACTGGCATCGCAAAATTTTGTTTGGACGACAAAAAACAGTGCAATTCAAGAATTTAATGGTAAATCCTAACTCGTCTGTCTGTACAGTGGAGAATCTGTTATTCTTTCCCGTTTAAACGCAAACGTACGCAAACGCAAAACACTAAAACGTAGAAAAGTACAATTTTTGGACCATTCTGATAATTCATCTTTATCTTGGTGGCAAACAGTTTGGGGCCTGATCAGACGCCGGTTTACCCGGCGTCTTATCTGGCTCCAAACTGTTTGCAGTGAAAATAATAGTTTTAGCGTAAACGCGTTTATTGGGAAAGAATAACGTTTTCTCCACTGTACTTATTCAAATGCTGCTTGCATAAGGAACATTGCAAACTCATTAACACAGGCATCGTCAAATGTAGGACATCGAAGTTTTTTGGATGATGCAAGTACACTCTTCATATACGAGTCACCCGTGTTTAATGGGCTAAGAAATGTCTTGACTGAAGTGATGTTAAGATCTCTGACACCTGGGGCCCGTCTGACGAAACGTTGTGCGACAAAAAGGGCCGGATTTTCCAAACTTTAAAATACATCTGATTTCTGATTTCTGATTTCTGCAAATAATTATTTTTTGTGACATCTCTTCGAAGTCGTTTCTTTCAAGGCGATTCCATTGAAATATCACAAGACAGAGTTATACTAAGTTTTAGGATAATACTTACGACAATATTTGTCGTACGAAATTTCGTAAGACGTGCCTCTGATTACTAAAAGCGGGATTAAACATAGGAGGTTATTGCATTAATTTCATCCTGTATTTAACAACAATTGGTATCTAAATTTGCCAAAGGTGTTTACTGCCTTTGACGACGACAGCATTGATTTCTCCCACCAACAATATCGAAACTTATGACATGTACAAATCGTTTGGACCCAGTGTAATAGCATGTCAAATTGTCGTGAAATACAGTGTTTCCCCCTACAACGGTCCCCTGAAAAACGATTCCCTCCTTACAGCAACATTTGCAGCTGCTCCTCTAGCGAGACAATTATGCCCTACCTTTTCCGGCTGCAATGTTCTCTGCTGTTTTTCTCAAAGTCACGCATCGGACATTTTGACAGAAAAAGCCATAATGTCGAGTGACAAACAGCTTGAATCCAGATCAGACGCCGCGTTACGCGGCGTCTGATCTGGATTCAAGCTGTTTGCAAATGTAAACCAATTCTTAATTTTCCCTCCCTATAACAACCCCCGAACAACACACACAATCTGTGTCTTCCAGGGAATGTCGTTGTAGAGATGGAGCACTGTAGATCTACGTCCTTCAGAAAAGGTCATACGTCAGCTGTTCCAATCTATTTATGTTCCATCTGGGTATTGAACACAACTCATTCAACACTAGGTTACTGCAACCGCTGACTGATAACATCCCAAATTTGTTTCATACCAGTCGTCTTTTAATTTACAGAAAAGGGATCCAAGGGACAAACAGTTTAGATATTGATCAGGCCCCAAGTTAAATGGGGCCTTATCTGGATACAAACTATTTGCAATGTATGCAGTGTTAGAACGGTTGTAACGGTATATCGCCAAGGTCCCTAATTCCGTGGGGTACCAAATTCCGATGACTTTTTGTTTACATCACGCGCAGCGCGAGATTTGCACACATCACGAATCCGACCGTAAGATTTGTTTTTACTATGAATGTATTTCATCTTCCAAACAACACAAGTGAAAAATGCGGTACATAAAAGTATGTTTTCGATGTGATTATGCATATACACCCAAAAACAGTTATTTTCACTATTCCCAAACTTATCTGTATCTTAGCAACGAATTTGATGCCTTAAACATACAGAATTTAGTTTACTACTACATCGTCTGCAAGCACTGTCTATTTGTTTTGAAGGTCACGTGACTATAAATACGTCACATTTAAGGCCAATAACTTTTAATTGGTTGGTTTATTGGTAATCACCTTATCATGTGTAAGCAAAGAACTGGCACAGTTTTGCATTACTTTCAGATCAACCTCACCCACATTAAATAAGAATAAAAATAGAAACTACCAACCATCAGCCCTCACAAATGCATAAAAATATGTAAAAGAGAACAGTGGTTCTGTCAGGAGAACAGGATATATTCATGGAGTACCTATTAAACTATACTGAGGGACAAAGTATAATTAGGCAATGTTTACCCAGAATCTGCGACTGTTTGAAAAAACCAATTTTGACCAGTATTAAGAAAATATTTAATGTATCAATATTTCTAGTTTATTTGTTTTTATTTTTCATTTAAAAACATTGAACAAGTGTTAAGAAAAAACCTTTATGGGATCTTGGACTTAAACCTAACAATTACTTTGTACTTGGCCTTAATTTTGATGTCATCGGTTCAAGGTACCCTTTCAAAATGGCGGCTAGATTTGACAGTGAAAATACATGCATGTTTGAAAGACGATTTTAGTGGAACTTTAGTGTTAATTTAAATTTCACTGGTGTACAAAAAGGCTTTAGGGACAATTTGATTATGTAAGTGCATATGTTGATGTTTCTGGTACATTTTTATATCTTTTATCACGGTCAGTATCTGATAGGGGAAAAAGTCATCGGAGTTTGGGACCTCGGGGATACTATTTTTCTAGTTTAGAGAGCGAACGTAACTTATTACATAATTTCGGTGAATAAAGATTATAATCTCCACGTTTCCGGAGTGGTATGGCAGGATGTGACCTAAACAGTCTGCCCATATACAGTGAAGAAGACGGAATTCGTTCCCAATTAACGAGTTTACACTCAAACTATTATTTCCATTGTAAACAGTTTGCAACCTGACCAGACACCGGCTAACCTGGCGTTTGATCACGCTCAAAACTGTGTGTTACTCACGTTGAAATAGTATATATTCATATTTGTCAAACAGTTGTCATTTTCTGAATTTTATGACATTGCATTTTTTTTTATTTGCGTTTAAAAATTTCACCACTGTATGGGCATTAAATCTGAGTTCAGTTTGTATGGGTATAACGATTGAATATTATTAAATTTCTTTAGAGTAGGAGAGCAGACAAAGCTTATTACGAATAAATGGCCAATTACTCCAGTGATTTTGATGAGATATGGATCAGTTTCAACCTGTTTCAAGTGTCCGTTCACCTGGATCAAAACTGTTCTGCACGATTATCAGATATTCGCCGATGTGTATAATAAATTTCACCAGCAAACATTATTCCTTCCTCCCAGTACACTTATTTATTAGTTGTCTTTTAATTAAAAGTACAGACAGTTTTATAATCAATTTTGTTCAACAGTATAGAAAAGTATACCGGTAGGTGACTGGACCTTCTTAGGGGAGAATATGAAAAGTGTGAACTAAAAACGGCCGGGAAAATGAGATATATGTACTACATACAGAGGTGAACTTAACCTGGAAACGGGCTGGGATTGGATATGATACAGGGAAACATGTTTCGAATGGCCACTCAAATGTGTTACATCAGTAGTCTTGGATACCAATGGGAGATTTTAATCCTTTCATGATCAAATTTATCGTGAGGTTTTTACCCCTTTACTGCCATAATGTCGTCTATTTCAATATTGCTGTCTGCAAAATCGTTTCAGGTTAAATATAAGGCAGTATAACTGACATAATTTCAAAACAAATGGCAAACAGTTTTGATTCTGATCAGACGCAGCGTCACGCGGCGTCTGATCTGGATCAAAACTATTTGCAAATGTGATGTATGACGTCATTGAGAGTGAAAGGGTTAAAAACGCATTCAACCTTTGCGACTAGTAAAACAATGATCATGTGCAGGGAAAACTTGTTCTATGCATAAAGTAGATCTAGATCAGAGGGCTCGTGATGGAGCTTTCGGTTTTTACTGTCATCGTGCTTTTAGCTGCATTCTATATTTAAAGTAATCAATTAACAGTCTTTTTAGTGATCACAATCTAGAGGTTTTATTGCAGTCGTCATAAATTTTCCCCAAACACTCAGCGTTTTCAGAAGGTCAATGATTTCCAGACTTCTGAATGACTCTAATGCACAGAATGGGCATGTTTTACAATAAAGATAATGTTTTATGACTTCAAGGAACATTGTCTGGTAGTTCATTATCTATTTATATTGTATATCTCAAATAGGTTGTAGGTTTGAAAGGATACAGATAAAAAACCCATTGCATTAAGGTAAAAAGAAGAATGCAGAAAACCCCCGTAGTATTTTGTGTTAAGATTTAACAAGCGATTGCTTGATAAAGGTTGTCTGTAGGTTTTATGTTTTTGCATATTGTATGGCTATAAACGCAATTATTGCAAACGGATGCGTAGTTTAAACAATTCATTTTCAATGACGTCCTAAAGCGCATTTGCAAACAGTTTTTTATCCTGATCAGACACCGCGTCAGGGTCGAAACTGTTTGCCACTTGTTTTGAAATTACGTCAGTTATACTGCCTTAAATCCAACTTTGAAACGATATTGCACACAACAATATCGAAGCAGACGACAATATATTTACTTAGCGATCAAATAGCGTCTATTCTGTACAGCTTGCTATTTATTATAAAAACGGTGTTTCCCAGTGCAAACAGTGTGTTGTGCATGTCACTGTACGATGCAGAGACATTTAATTTGATAATTAGAACTCATTTACAAATGTAACCCTTTCATGATCAAATCATTCGAGATATATTTACCCCTTCACCGTTTCATTGTTGTCTGCTTCAATATTGTTGTCTCTAGTGTGGTTTCAAAGTTAAAAAATAAGTCAGTATGACTCAAAACGAGTGTCAAACAGTTTGGATCCTGATCAGACGCCGCGTTACGCGGCGTCTGATCAGGATCCAAACTGTTTGCGAATGCGCTTTGAAGCGTCATTGAGAGTGAAAGGGTTAAGTCGACTTGCCCTTATTTTAACTCATTTGCGTCAAGTGGATTCTTTCATGCTAGATAATGTATATTGCATTGGTCCATTTTTTTTATTCTAAGGAATGCCTGTTCTAAATTTTCATTCTCGTTTTATTTATATTGAATTTCTTATCAGCAAACAGTGAAATAGACTTTTCTCAGACGCTGCATCATGTGGCGTCTGATCAGATAGAGTCTACACTGTTTGCCTATACAATACATGTAGGGGATGGTGGGCACATAAGGGTTAAAGTAAAACGTGGCTTAGACATGTTTGACCTTTGAAAACTATGGATATCTTCCACAAGTTTGACATAATTATCATTATATCCCATAAAAGCAATAATTTTATTTTCGATTGGCTGTTGAACTTGACATGACGACCTTGACTTTTCACAGCTCGTGACAACCCACAACGCCAACCTTTTTGTGTTTTTACATTGGAGCTTTAACATTCAGATCTGATTGATTTCCATGAAACTGCGATATAAAAAATAAGTAGAATTACCGATTTGTTTTTCCCTTCGGAATTGAGACCTTTAACATTATCTCTTTTTGCATGTCCATTCATACATTCAAAGTTTAGAAATGCCTAGGGGATTATTTTGATTGTTCCAAGGCAGCAAAATCCGTATTCATCAATGTCACAAAGTCACGAGACAGGCATGTGGAAATTATAATTACATGTATACGATGTACGACTAGGACATAGCAATTTGTTCTTATAGTGTATATTAACGACTGCATAAAGTGTAACTATTTTCTGTAGCGGATTGATAAATTAAAGGCTAAAAATTGGTTCCTATCGGTCAATAGGTTAATGTAATTTTTTGTTATGATTTTACGTCGCTATAACAGTATTTCAGTCATATTGCGACGTCCAGCTAATTGCTGGTAGAAGAAGACCACATAAGCTCTTCATGTACTGTTTTAGGCACAGACTGGCAACTAGGTAGAACCACCGACCTTCCCCAAAACAGCTGGGAGGCTTCCCCACATGAAATATCCAAATGCCCAGACCGGGATTTGAACTAAGAGCGGTGGTGAGCTTAGTGATGTTAGTCACATAATGAGCAGTCGCATAACTGTGGAGCTCTCAACGGCTCACAAGTAAATGTTCTTATGACAAATATTTAACTGTATCTGTATGTGCGCTAAATTTCTATAAATGGTTCAACCCTTGTCATGCTGATTTGACTAACATTAGCACACTGTTTGGATCCAGATATGACACGTCGTCTTATCTGGACCCAAATCGTTTGCCACCCATGTTAAATTTGAGCCGTGCCATGACAAAACTTGCTTTATTGCATACAGACCAAGCACCGTTGTTATCCTAGGCTCTGCGTCTGAGTTTTGTCTACACGTCCAAATACCGTTTATAATGCAGCTACATAAGATGCTTTAGATGCATGTGGGTGTCAAGCAGTGTAGATCAAGACCAGCCGCCGCGTCTTTGACGCGGCGGCTTGTCTTGATCTTCACTGATTGCAATGTAATACAATAAGGCATGTTTTCTGATGGAACGGCTCATTTTTCTTAAGTTTAGAAAAGCATAAAATTTGAAAATGTGTCTTTTGTTGCAAACGATCCTTTTGTAGCATACATGTACGCCATTTCAGCAGGATACAGGTTAAGCTATAACGGCAGACGTTGAATCTCTGATGACTTGTAAATACACGAGGTAGTAAAAGAATATTCAATACAATATAAAACACATACTCTTTACATTTCAGAGACTGAAGTCCTCTGAGATTCCATCTTGTAGTAAGAAAACGTTTCTTGGGAACTATTTTAACTCTTTTCATGCTAAGCGCGACCTGGCTAATATTAGCAAACAGTTTGGATCCAGATCAGACGCCGCGTAACGCAGCGTCTGATCTGGATCCAAACTGTTTGTTACTCAAAATAAACTTTTCTTTGCTTTAAAAGAAGCATGAAAATAATAAAGTTTTTTTTCGCAGACGATATATTTGAAGCATACGACAATTCAGTATTATAAGGGTTGATTAAACAATTATCTTCCGTAATCTACGGGTGAATGTACGATAATAATTACTGTTGCAAACGGTTACGAACCAGATGTGACAATGTGTAACTCGGTGTCTGATCTGGATCAAAAGTGTTTGACAATCTAGTGATACTTTTTGAAAGAAAATACAGCTAAATAAACTCTAATAATTGATGCAGACAACTGTTGTTGCATACAGCAATTACATGCCCGCCAAAAACATAAAAATAATCTGAGTACAGGGTCGTTGGCATTATGACATTGAGGCCTAGCGACGACTATACTCGTTATTTACCTTAAACTACAACAACAACAAACAACATTACCTTTACTTCATCTCAGGCACCCAAGTGCAACATGAGGGAGTATATACATTTAAGTGCAAAATACATATAACAAAGTAACATTGCAGATAATAGGATACAGTGGAGAAAACGTTATTCTTTCCAAATAAACGTGTTTACTCTAAAACTATTATTTCAATTACAAACAGTTTAGATCCAGATCAGACGCCGGGTAACCCGGCGTCTGATCAGCCTCCAAACTGTTTTCCACCAAGATAAAAATGAATTATCAGGATTGTCCAAAAGTTGTACTTTTCTACGTTTGAGTGTTTTGCGTTTGCGTTTCGTTTGTGTTTAAACGGGAAAGATTAACAGATTCTCCACTGTACATAAACATATAGTAGGGTGGTTGGTTTATTTAATTTATGTAAACGTTTTAACGAAGAATCAACCCAACCGTCACAATTCTAAATACAATTAATGGGATCTTAATCTGGCCGTTAGTAAGGGATAAACATGGTTATCCTTTTCAAAATGCATACACGTATCCGTTAAATATTAAAGAGAAGGAATACACGGTTGAAATTCATATTAACAGTCAACGATAAAAGAAATTGGGATAATATTGAGCAAAATTCCTCAAAATTTTATTGTTGATCTAAAACTTAGCTTGAGAAGCATCAGCTGGTTGCATTTATCTTAAATTTTAAAATTTCTCTCTGCACAGATTACACTGCATTTTACCGTTCATTGTTACTATGCTGCTCAAGAATAATACGACATGGAACATACGTTGATGACAATGGCCGATCGCTCCAACTGATCGACATTGATTAGATGTCATTAATCTTGCCCCCCATAGAAGCGACGTTTAGCGTATTTAATCTATGCCTCCGCTGAACAAAATAGTGCCAGTTGATACCCTCATAAACTATTACCATAACAAATATTTTATATAGCCTAGCAGATGGTAGTTTAAACAGGTTAAAAGTAAAGCGGAATGTGCCTTAACCTGCTTTAAGTGGCCACCTGTATTTCATGTTATAAACGGGTTATTGGTAAAGGTTTAAATACGTACTACTCACAGTAAAACCTCTCTATCTATTTGACTCATTTCAAATATGATTTTACAAACTAATGATAAGTTATGTTTTCTATAATCTTGGAAATTACATTGAAAGAATTTCCCTTGTTCGGAATTTGTTTCCATGTAAATCTATAAGGTATCATTGTTTAATTTAGATCTAAATGTAGTTATTTGTCTTTTCTCGCTTTGGAGGTACATTTGTGTAATTTCATGTGAAGCGCTTTTGAACGCACAACCCCTGTGTGAAAAGAGTGCTATTTAAATTTGGTAATAATAATAATAATAATAATAATAAAAATAAAATACATAAAAATAGAATAATAGTGATAATATTATTATTAATAATAATAATTATGATAATAATAAAATAATAATAATAATCATGACCATTACTCTGTGTTAATTATCAGGTGTTTGAGGCAGGTGTCTGATTAAAGCAAAGTGAACGTTAAACAGAAAACTCCTTAAGGAGCTTCTGTTTTTCGTTCACATTGTTTTAAGCTGACATCCGTCTATACTGCACTCAGTAAGCCTTCATTTTAGTGGTTGTTATAGAGAGGTTTTACTGTAATGGGTTAAAGGAAACGACTAACATCGCAGACGAAACCTGCCTGTTGGCTTGAACGATTTATAAGAAAATTCTTCAAAACGATAGAATTTCAATAAAAGCGTTTGAACTCATTTTCTGTCACATTTGTGTAGGATTGAAATTAGTCTAGTTGGTGATACGATACATTTCTACAGAAGATGAAAGTCAGAATCACAAACAATAACAATAACACGGTGTTTGTTTTGCTTTGAAACCCGAACTCTACCAGGCCATTGGAAATAGTTTCGTTCAGAGAGCTTTCCTGACTAAATACAGTGCTCCTTCTCTACAAAAACACCCAAATGGGAGACACATATTATGCATGTTGTTCGGAGTGAGTGAGTGAGGGCGGGAAATGGGCTTACATTTGCAAACAGCTTGAATCTAGATCAGTCGCCGCGTAACACTGCCTCTGATTTCGATTCAAGCTGTTTGTCGCTCGTCATTATTTTTTTGTTTCTGGCAAAATGTCAATTTTGTAACTTTGACAAAAAGCAGCACACGACAATTTTAAGTGAGAGTGTTAGACATATTGGTATTGCTTTAGGAACAGCGGAAAACATTGTTGTAAGGAGGAACTCGTTGTTGGGAGGGCCGTTGTAGGGGGGGAGCAATGTAGTTTCAACAGTCATTAACCCTGAGCCCGCCAAATAAATTGTCGTCTGCTATATTTTCTCGTCTGCTTCAAGTTTCAAAGTGCTTCAAAGTTGCTCAAAATTGCTGAAAATGTTGTCCGAGTGTCAAACAGCTTAGATCCGGATAAGACGCCGAGTTACTCGGCGTCTAGTCCGGATCCAAGCTGTTTGCATATGGAGCTGTAGTCGTGAGTGGCAGGCTAAGGGTTAAAAACAAGTCGAAATTGCAGCAATTTAACCAATCCAACCGTAGTGACAAGAATATGCGTCGTTTTTTTTTTAAATAAAAAAGGGTACTTGTGAAGACTACACTTGTCCAGGGCAATCAGTTTAGTGTCTGATCAGAGGGTTTCTAATTGAGTTCATTATTATATGTACGTTCTCACAGTAGTACAAGTAAAAACAACGTTTGTAGTAGAAGTAGCAGTGGAAGTAGTTGTAGTAGTAGTCGAAGTAGTAGTAGTAAAAGTAGTAGTGGTAGTAGTAGTGGTTTCAGTCAGAAGAAGCGGTAATACAATGAGTAGTGGTAGTGGAAATAATAAAAATAGAAGAAGTTGTTGTTGCTGTTTTAGCAATACATGTAGTACAGAAATTTATAGTAGTTAAAGTAGCAGTCCTACTCCTCCTCCTCCTCCTACAAGAAATAGTAGTAGTTGTAGTAGTTGTAGTAGTAGTAGTAGTAATAGTACTAAAATAGTAGTTTTAGTTGCTGTGAAAGTAGTAGTAGTAACAGTAGTAATTGTAGCAGTAATACTAGTAGCAGTAGCAGTGGATGTTATAGCCATAGTAATAGTACTAGTACTACTACTAGTAGTAACCTCAGTAGTAGTTGTAGTAGTATGATGAGCAGAAGTAGTAGTAGATTAAGCAGCCTCGGAATAACAATAATAAAACGAATAATCTACGTAGTAGAAATAGTAGTAAACGTAGTAATAGTAGAACCGTGGGAGGATGTATATTCGTAGGAGGGAGGAGGCGTAGAGACAACCACAACAATCAGCTGTAGCTGTAGTATCGGAAAAGTTGTACAGCGCTCCCTCTCTAAAACGACATCCAATGGGAGACACATATTATGTGCGTTGTTTGGAGGGAGTCGTTATAGGGAGGGAAATTTGCTTATATTTGCAAACAGCTTGAATCCAGATCAGACGCCGCGTAATGCGGCGTCTGATCTGGATTCAAGCTGTTTGTCATTTTTCATAATGTTTTTTCTGTCAAAATGTCATTTATGTAAGAAAAACAGCAGACAACAATTTTAGCTAGATGATAATGCATCAGTGCAAGCATAAAACATAATTTTCGTGGGAACAGCGGTGAATGTCGTTGTAAGGAGGGAGACGTTGTAGGGAGGGTCGTTGTAGAGAGGGAACGCTGTAGTACCAGTAGCTACAGTGGATACACATATAATTATTAAGACGGGGATTATTCCAAATAGACAAGTATATACTAAAACAGTCATGTGTAGTGCAAAACATTTCAAGCCAGATCAGACCCCGGGTAACCCGGCGTCTGACCAGGCTCCAAATATTTCCCCACACATATAAAAATAAGTGGTCGGCATCTAAAAGATTGTAAATTCCTTCATTTTATTGAATTGCGTTTGCTGTTGGTTAAGTTTAAAGAGGCTCGCAACCGGATCAAGCATTAAAAATAGTAATTTGTAAATATATGTCAAATGCTTATATAAATGGGTATAGTAATATTTAGTTTAGGATAATAAATTCTGTAAAAAAATGCATTTCCAAAAAAAAAAAGAAGAGGCTCTGGTGGGATTCGAACCCGTGACCATCCATGCGGAGACAAAAATGAAAAAATGAGGCGTCGCCTTTACGCCCTCGGCTACGGACGCTCTCTCTATATATGGTAGCGAATTAACGTACTTCAATGATAGCTATTAATAGAACATTATTCGGCTCGGGTTTTTGTCTGACCCCGTGTAGAGAAGCAACAACAACAACTATACCGTTAGCTAACGCTATGGAAAAACGATGGAAAATATCTAAAAAACTAAGATTCGGTGACGATTCTTGAGACGTTTTTTGGACTGATCATATTTTTTTAATGTAAAAAGCCAAATAATGTCACAAATTTGCTTTTATTTGAGTATTTTATTTTATTTTGACAAGAACACCATCCGGTTGCGAGTCCCTTTAAACGGTGGGAAATGCAGTAAAACCTTTGTATTACGACTACTAAAAAGAAGGCTAGTGGATTGTATAAAAGACAGCTGGCGGGTTAAAACTAGGTGACAGTAAAACAGAAAGCTCCTGAAGGAGTTTTCTGTTTTACAGTCGCCTTGCTTTAGGCAGTAACCGAAAGTAAATACCTGATAATAAACAAAATTCTGTGGTTGTAATAGTGAGGTTTTACTGTAACGTATTTTCCACTATAGCAGCAGTAGGTTCATGTAACTGGTTAACATCGTAACACTATTGATAGAAGCTGAACCAGCACTGGAATTAATCTTCGAAGTTGCAATTTTATGATGCCTACAAAAATTGAAAAGCTGGCTTCCTATACGGAACAAGATACGCGCTCCATATAGTAGAACTTATGTAAGATATATAATGTCGATCTCAAGGGGAACTAAACACTATAGAAAAACGTGCATTTGATGACCCATTTAATGGACTCACGTGTGTCCGTTACACGTTTATTCTTAACAAGCAAATTGTGTGTGTTTTGTCCTATAGGAGCTTTCGAAATAATTTTGTCTTGTATTCAGCAACCATATATTTCTAACACTTGACACGTGTTTTCTATCTAGTGGTCACTTAATGGTATACAAAGTCGACTTTTGTTTTCAAATATTCTAAAGGTGTTTTAGTTGTGCGACTATGGGATACAGTTACAATGTATATGATAATATGTATTTAGGCTTTGCCTATGGACGGAAAAAAGCAAAATTATACTATTTAAAACGGAATAGATCTATCAACAGTGTGTGATCAGCGCTCTTGTATCAGTTCGTTGTGTATTCCAGATCACACTCGAGGCTACGCCTCTCGTGACTGAGATCTGGATTACACAACCGACTCGAACTTTTATTATATACCTAAATTGTTTGGGACAAGATCTATATGTTGTTAAACCAAATAATCAAATAGATCTATAAGCACCCGTGTATACAATGTAAAAAGTTAAAACTCCCCCGTACACCTATAATGCAATCTGAAACTGTTTTTGGAAGTCATATGACCACCAATAATGACGTCATTATTTATATTGATGGCGTATTGGTAATCCGTTATTTTTATCGGTTCGATTGAGAAGTAGATTTTTGTAAATAACGTTCATTTAAGCGTTTAAGGGTATGAATTGAACTGTTTGAAGCTTTGTCCTTTGGAGAAAATCATTTCAAGTGAGTGTTGGGGGTTATTCATGCTTAAAATGGTTTAAAAATAGCACCGAAATCGGGAATTCCGAAACGTCACGCACAACTCTTCGTAAAAGCCGTGACGTCATCATCCAAGATGTCAGCCCCCCATGTTTTGTAGTTCCCTAGTTTTGAGGAAATTATTCACGCGCAAATCAAACACTTTTCAAAGTCTGTCAGTGATTGAATAAAATTGGAATACCTTTGATTTTATCATGCATTACTTAAGAACGGAAAAAAGGCAAGCCTTTTTTCCGTATTATGACATCATTGTACATCTTATGTACAATGATAAAGAAAGAGTAATAAATATATTCTTTGGTATACAATGGAGTCTTACAATGGAATATATGTTACAGTCAATCTGTGTAATCAGTCATTTCATGAAATGACTAAAAATTTCGTTCATTTGTTATATGGCCGTTTCACTAAGTCATTTCACGAAATGCCTGAAATTTCCAGTCATTTCATGAAATGACTGTAACTGACTGACCACTTTCACACAGATTGACTACAGATCTTTAACATGATTCAGATACTATTTAATTAATTCAAGAGCAATAGTTAATTCCTACAGTGGAGAATCTGTTATTCTTTCCCGTTTAAACGCAAACGTACGCAAACGCAAAGCACTAAAACGTAGAAAAGAACAAATTTTGGACAATTCTGATAATTCGTGTTTATCTTGGTGGCAAACAGTTTGGAGCCTGATCAGACGCCGGGTTACCCGGCGTCTGATCTGGCTCCAAACTGTTTGCACTGCAAATAATAGTTTTAGCGTAAACGCGTTTATTGGGAAAGAATAACAGATTATCCACTGTATCATATTGGATGTATATTTTTGTTTCATGCCTAATAACTAAGATTTATTGCAGAAACATCGCACATACTGTTTATTATTAATGAGACTTGATATGTATAACATTTAATTTACATGCACTTTTTTCACGTGTGTAGTTTGTTACTATTAAGATGCTGTTGTCATTTCTAAGTAATGGATAAAACTGAATTCGAGTCAGTCATTTCATGAAATTACTGATTACACAGATTAACTGTAACATGTTTAGGACTAAAATTTAAAAAATACACAATATTTTCAAACGGAGCCATTCTTTAAGATTTTAATCACATACAGTGGAGAAAACGTTATTCTTTCCCAATAAACGCGTTTACGCTAAAACTATTATTTTCACTGCAAACAGTTTGGAGCCAGATCAGTCGCCGGGTTACCCGGCGTCTGATCAGGCTCCAAACTGTTTGCCACCAAGATAAAGAGGAATTATCAGAATAATCAAAAAGTTGTATTTTTCTACGTTTTAGTGTTTTGCGTTTGCTTACGTTTGCGTTTAAACGGGAAAGAATAACAGATTCTCCACTGTAACTCCTTCTGGCAATGCACAGCTGCTTTTAGTTTTTTTAAGAATAATAAAAAAAATATTGTATGTCACCTCTATATATTTTATACACATATATAGTGTAGAATCTCTTATTCTGTCCCGTTTAAACGCAAACTTTTTGACAATTCTGATAATTCATCTTTATCTTGGTGGCAAACAGTTTGGAGCCTGATCAGACGCCGGGTTACCCGGCGTCTGATCTGGCTCCAAACTGTTTGCAGTGAAAATAATAGTTTTAGCGTAAACGCGTTTATTGGGACAGAATAACGTTTTCTCCACTGTACAAGTGACATAAAATATCTTTTCCAAATAAATGTAATACAATCACCTGTGTGACAATGCATTAAATTCATGCATTATTTTACTAGTGTTTTATACGACAGCTGCACGAATCGGGACATCAACATTACGTCAGAGTCTACACTGATTGCTAATAGGAAGCTCAATATATAACAAAACGATAAATAAAAAATTATATCCGGTACCCTTATATTAAAAATTAAATAATCCAATATACATGTTTAAGCATTGGAGAATCAGTTGGGCGCAAATGATTTTATATTCTCTATATAAGAACCACATCACAAACAATCTCTTATCACCTCTATTCAGATTCTTTACTGTAGAAGTAAATGCAATGAAGACTTTCAGACAATGTTATGAACAACATTTAAGTAACTTATAAAATAATAAATTTCCATTCTTCCGTTAAAGGGACTCGCAACCGGATGGGGTACTTGTCAAAATAAAATAAAATACTCAAATAAAAGCAAATTTGTGGCATTATTTGGCTTCTGACATTAAAAAAATATGATCAGTCCAAAAAAAGTCTCAAGAATCGTCACCGAATCTTAGTTTTTTTAGATATTTTCCATCGTTTTTCTATAGCGTCAGCTGACGGTATAGTTGTTGTTGTTGCTTCTCTACACGGGCTCAGACATAAACCCGAGCCGAATAAAGTACTATCAATCGCTACCAGTGAAGTACGTTAATTCGCTATCATATATAGAGAGAGCGCTGGTAGCCGAGGGGGTAAAGGCGTTCCCTCATTTTTCATGTTTTTCTTCGCATGGAGGGTCACGGGTTCGAATCCCACCAGAGCTTCTTCTTTTTTTTTTTTTGAAATGCATTTTTTAACAGAATTTATTATCCTAAACTAAATCTTACCCATTTATATAAGCATTTGACATATATTTACAAATTACTATTTTTAATGCTAAATCCGGTTGCGAGCCTCTTTAAGCCATAATGACCTACAAACAGTGTATACATGTACTATAATTTCATATTCAGAATTATGTAGACCCAGATCAAAGGACTCCTAGCATCAAATCAGGGTCTTCACTACTGGATATTTTGCAATATACATTTGTATTGCTAAAACATTGTAAATTGTTAGATATGGACAATACTTAAAGACTTTTCCTCAGTCCATTGAGGGACTCCCCCTCCATTGTTAGATAGGTGAGAAAAAGCGTGAAACACAAGGTGTCATCAATCTCAGTTGGTGTGAAAATCCAGGTAAGTAATCTCCAGTTGTCTAGAGAGGCTCTCATATACTCACACTCAAGGGTTGTTTCAATGGGTTTTAAAAACCAAAGTAACAAATTTAAGGTACATGTACGGGCCTCACATGAAACGCTTGGATGATTTTATCCCTAGACAAGATAGAAGTAAGGACAAAACTTGCACATGGCCGCATGATTTGATAGCTTGTTAGGTGTTATGACCGAAAGGTCGTCAGGAGATGTCTTTAAGTGGAAACTGGAAGTGTGCATTTGTAGGGATGAATGAGTATAATTATCATGCACTTCAACTTCCATTAAAGTAAATAGTACTCCCTCTCTACAGCAACATCGAATGGGAGACAATTATGTGTGTTGTTCAGAGGGAGCTGTAATGGGGAGGGCAAATAATTCCCCTTAGAGTGCTGAGCATGACCTTGCTCCGAGGTTTTTAAGCGTTTTAGTTGAGTCTGAGTGTGTTCCCAAGCATTTGATTGGTCAGATTTGAGCCTAGGCTCATATCTGACCAATCAAATGCTTGGGAACGAGTTTAGACTCAAGTCAAAAGCTTTATAACCTCGGAGCCTGGCTTACATTTACAACTATACTTTAAATCCAGATCAGACGCCGCGAAACTCGGGGTCTGATCTAGGTCCACACTGTTTGTCACTCATCTTTATATATTTTATGGCCAAATGTATAATTTATTAGTTTGAGGAAACAATCGATATAAGCAGAAAATATTGCAGTAGTGAAAGGGGTAGACACAATTGTCTTGTTTTTGGAGCAGCGGTAAGCATTGATGTTATGGAGGAAACGTTGTTCGGAGGGCCGATGTAGAGATGGGAACTGTACATGTTTATTTATTAAGGATACTGACATGATAAATACACATTACCAGTTGACAGTGCGATATAGAGTGATGTATTTAGCTCGAGACGTTTTTGGCGGAAAAAGCCGATCTGACGAGCGCCTTGGCGCGAGTCTGATCGGTTGTTTCCGCCAAAAACGTCGAGAGCTAAATGCAACACTCTGTTGCGCACTGCCAACTGGTGATGTGTTTATTATATGCCTTGAATACAAACCAGAAACAACTAAAATGTTGTTTAAATCATTTTATATCCACAATTTATTAGTTATGTGAAGCAGAACAAGATTGTTTGTATGTCACAAAGAATAACGCGGCACTCGTACATGTACGTAAATGACGTCACGTCAAATCGAAAGCGAGGTCAGAGTAAAATACAAAGTGGCTGATACAAGGTGGCTGATACAGACTCTTGTATTTTACTCTGCAAATACACGCGGAAACGCTCGATATCACTCGAAGGCATATAATAAATATAGATTTATAGTCTCTTCTCATGCATTGTGAAGGACATGGGTTTCTGTAAATTGAATTGATAATTTATCGTATCTTGTATTTAAACTGTAATGGGTCTCTATAGAAATTCTTTTGAATAAAATAAAGATATATGTGTAGGGAGAAACATGTAATTATTTGGGGTAATCAGTTACTTTATTTGTTTTGTAAGTAATACATTTAATTGATTGACACTCAAAATAAAGATTGTTGTTTGTATTTTAAGGTCTAATGCTACTTAAAACAAGACAGCAATAACCTGCAAACACCTAATCTTAACTCTGTTTTTAACTTCACCAACAAGACGTAACGCGGCGTCTGATCTGAGTTCAAACTGTTTGTCAATCGACTTAATGTATCTCGACTCGACTTTATTTTAATTCTGCCAAACTTTGAGAAACAACAGCAGACAGCAATTTTAAGCTGACGATATTGCAGCACTGAAAGTGTTAGACATAGTGAATCTAACACCACCGTGAGTGTCAGATAAGAGTATCCCACCCGAGTTTTGAAGAAATTTTTGGAACACGAGGCTTTGCCGAGTGTTCCAAAAATATCTTCAAACGAGGATGGGATATTCATCTGACACTCAACTGTGATGTTAGATTTATTTTCTCACCTCGTCAACCCTAAAAACGCGTTTTACTTGCTATACAGTGGCGAATTGTATTTTTATGCGCTAATGCATGCATGACGACGTCATGACGACGTCATAACAACGGCAATAACAACCAATCATAAGATAGCTCGGCTTGTCTGTCCGGACAGATATAGAGAATATTTGGTGACTAGCTTTGAATGAGATATGTTATCTGGCAAGGCGGATGAATATATCAGGTGAGCCGCAGGCGAACCTGATATTTTCAGAAGCCGAGCCAGATAACATTTCTCATTCAAAGATAGGAACCAAATATTCTATTTATCCTTGTCACAATAGTAAAATAAATAGAGAATGCTTTTTTTAAAGCTAGAGTCATTTTTGGTCCAGATAAGATTCTCACTAAAGAACTATGTTATTCTAGGAAAGCGCGCTATTATATAGATGACGTCAGTGACGTCACATCCTAGTTACGTTGAAAAGAAATAAAAGAACCTTTAAAAATCTAGTGTTTTTCACTCAGGAAATCTAAAAGGTGGACACTTATAGAAGTATGTCAGCAAGCGACTAGTGGCGCGTACTCTATAACGCTTTGATTGCATCGAATAGTTCGAATAAACGTCGTTACACGTCGGGATTCTGTTGAAAGAGTTTTAGAATACCTTTCCTAACAGCGGGAAAAATAAGCGTCTCGGTGAAAAAAGTAGTTCGGGCTACAGGTCATGTGACCACTTGACATAATAACATCGGTCATGTGACCACATAGCATAATAAAGCAAAGTTTATCTGTCACCCCTTTATCCGTCAGGAAAACAGGCACGTGACAGGATAAAAGGTTATCTCACACACCCCAGATTTCGAGATACCTCTGTCCGAGAGGTGGGAAATTACTGTCTAGTTTAGAGAACAACAGCAAACATTGTTGTAAGGAGGGACTCGTGGTTTGGAAGGCCGTTGTAGAAGGTGTAGAGGTATTAAAATTACGCAGCTTATACGCAGCTCTGGAGAATTGTTAACCACTTAACCCATAAATACGCCTTTTGACGCCTACAATTTATTCCTCCACTCAAGAAAATAGTTCCAATTTATACAGTCATGAATATGTATAACAAGAAATATTTCTTCATTCTAGCATATGGTAGTTTAAAACAGACTGAAAGTAAAGCAGAATGCGCCATAAGGCGCATTCTGCTTTACTTTCAATCTGCTTTAAATGGCCACCTATCTTCAAATCTAGAAATAGGCCATGGGGTAATGGGTTAATTGTGTGCTTTGAGCTCCTGTGTCTATTGCAAAATTGGGAAAACGTATGAGCCGTGTCATGACGAAACCATCACCAGACACCGAATCAAAAACCTGACTTATTGCATTGCAAACAGTGTAGATCAAGACCTGCCGCCGTGTCAAAGACGCAGCGACTGGTCTTGATCTACAACGTTTGACACCCAAATACATAGAAAACATTTTATATAGCAGCTGTATTATTTACGGCATTTGGCAGTGTAGACCTAACTCAGATAGGGCCCGTTTCATAAAGAATCTTAAGCCTTAACTCAGCGTAAATCCTCACTATTAGGCCGCCATTTTTACGATAGTACCATTTCATAAAGAATCTTAAGCCTGATCTTTGCTGCGAACACGGTGCAATTTGTCGTAACTTTACGACAGCCTCAGACCACTCTTAACTCTGGCTGCTGTGTCGCACGTAAGTTTTGCGGTTAAGAGCAGGGTTGGTCGGTAAAAACCGGGGCGGTTTTAACCACCTGGTTTTAACCGGTTAAAACCGCCCCGGTCAATACTCTCTGAAGTGGTCAATACTGGTCAATACCGGTCAATACTCATTTGTTGTTAAAATAAAGCTCTTAAAGCTTCAAAAGGGTTTAATTATAGTGTAATGATGTAATACAGATACACAGGAAGCTATTTGATGTGTATATAGGGGGTATAGGAAGCACAAAGTGGATTTTTCAAATCTGAAAAGACCACCTTGGTCGATTGAACTGACCACATTTATTGATTGAACTGACCACTTGTTGTCGATTGAAATGACTACTTGCGGTGGATTGAATCAACAACTCTGGTTGATTGAAAAGACCACCCATGCCAATTGAACCAGGTGTATGGTGATTCCTGAAGTATTTGTTCTACAACTTGCTTTATCACCTGGTCAGGAGTAATATCCTGTCCCAGCAGATTCAGTCAGTGTGCAGAGCAACCATAAACTGTCAGGCTGGGGTCGTCCTCCTCCAGGTTCTGCTTCATTACAGATATATAATCTTCTCATTATCTGTGACTATGCTAGTGACCTTGCAGTCATACTTCTCAGTAGACTCATTGATGGCTTAGGAGTAAAACAAAGTGTCAACTTGTATAATACCCCTGTCAGTGTACAATCACCCTGTATCAAGACATTTGATTGGTCCCAATCAGATCTATGCCACTCCCACTGCATTGACATGGGGATACTCTGTTTTGACAGCAATTTACAGGTGTTGCAAACTTGCAAATACTTATGATCTTCCCATGATTGTAAATAATAGACATCAATGAATCTTCAACATTTAATTGTTGATTGACTATGGGTATATGACCTTAACCCTTTACCTGATAGCCTATTTCTAGAATTGAAAATAGGTTACTACTTAAAGCAGGTTGAAAGTAAAGCAGAATGCGCTTAAAGCGCATTCTGCTTTACTTTCAACCTGCTTTAAGCTATTACCTGCTAGAATAAGGAAAGTATTAAACATGACACATATTCATTACGGTATATATTGGAACTATTTTCTTCAGCGGATGAATATAATGCATGTGCTAAAAGTCGCTTCTATAAGGGAAAGGGTTAATGGTTAATTATTTGCTGTAATATATTCCCAAAGTGGTCAATACTGGTCAATTGAAATTTTGAGTGGTTGATTGAGTTTTTTAATGGTCAGTTCAGTTGTAAGTGAACAGTTGATTGAGTTGAAGTATTTAGTGGTTGGTTGATTATGATTATAGCTAGCCTTTTGGTTAGTAAAGTGGTTGGTTGATTATGAGTATAGCTAGCCTTTTGGTTAGTAAACTCCCAAACTGATCCCAGGTGGTCAATACAGGTCGATTTTCAATTGACAAGGCTGGTCATTTCAATCAACCACTTTGTAGTCCTGGTTTTATCAAATATTTACAAAATGTAATTCAAATTCAATATTTAGATTAAATCATTGATATTATGATCATTATTCCCAGTATGCTCATCATGACAATGTATGAATAAGATAGGTAGGGTACTAGTAGTTTATTTTATAAGTAGTCTGATTGAATTGACCACATCAAATGGTAACCCGGCAAAAGACCACTTGTGGTCATTAAAGAAAAACTTTGAAAAACAACATCAAAATATCATTCTGTTATTTTAAAAAGATCCCTAACAGTACAGTTTGTATGTACTGTATATAAATTATAATTATTAAGCAACAATTTACATTGCTAGGGGTATGATACATATGTTATAAGTTGGTTTGAAGCGGTCATTTCAATTGACCAGTAATGACCACTAATGACCAGTATTGACCGGTTAAAACCAGTATTGACCGCCCGGGTGGTCAATACTCTTATTGACCGGTCGATTGCCAACCCTGGTTAAGAGAGAGTTAAGTGAGGTCTATGAAACGCTCTTAACTTAACTAAGATATTGGCGTAAGTCCAGGAGTTGCGATAAATAGTTAAGTTAAGATAAGATTCTCTATGAAACGCTACCCAGATGCTTGGATGACAACGGCGCTTGATCTGTTCAATGTTGCACTGTAATAAGGCAGGTTTTGTCATGGCATGGCTCAAATGCATATGTTCTTTGAGCACTTGTGTCTATCGCAGAAATAAGAAAACGTACTGATTTGACATCGTGTCTGTTTAAGCCTGGTTTGTTGTTTGTCCCTTGTGAGAAAAAAACTGTCACCCTTTTCAAAAGGTAGTTACAGTGGAGAAAACGTTATTCTTTCCCAATAAACGCGTTTACGCTAAAACTATCATTTTCACTGCAAACAGTTTGTAGCCAGATCAGACGCCGGGTAACCCGGCGTCTGCTCAGGCTCCAAACTGTTTGCTACCAAGATAAAGATGAATTATCAGAATTGTCAAAAAGTTGTACTTTTCTACGTTTTAGTGTTTTGCGTTTGCGTACGTTTGCGTTTAAACGGGAAAGAATAACAGATTCTCCACTGTATCCCATTTACTCTTTCGTTACTTCTTTACAAGCCGTTTTTTTTAAATATTTTCATTTAGGATTTCGTTTACTTGAAAGTTGTTGTTTTATTACATTCCAAGGATTTGGATAAAGAAACTTTTGACTTGTATGTTAAACAGTTTGGACCTTGATCAGACGACTTACATGTATAATCCAATCTGTTTACAATGGAGAATATATTATACTTACTGAATTTCCTTCAAAGTGAGTATTATTTTTTGCAAATACACCATCTATATTAAGTTTTTCCAGGAAAGAACAATGTTTTCCAGACGTATCTACGACGGAAATAATGCCATGACATTCCTGGTAGTTATGATCCCGTGTAGCACGTTTTGAAACACGGATTTTGCTTGGTCCGTAATGGGACATCTTAAGACTGTCTGGCACAGTCTCACAGGAACACGCCCTGCTGTTGCTGTTTTTGTCGGTGCGGTTTAACTGTCCTTCAGGCGTTTATAAATATACCATCATCTGAACTAATGAAACAGCCGTTTGTCGATATATCAGATACCTTTTTACAGCGACAAATAAAAGAAAAATACAGCAACCTATTTGAAAATAATGTAGCTTAATGAAGTACAACAATAATGCAGAAATCTCTTATACAGTGGAGAATCTGTTATTCTTTCCCGTTTAAACGCAAACGTACATGTACGCAAACGCAAAACACTAAAAAGTAGAAAAATACAACTTTTTGACAATTCTGATAATTCATCTTTATCTTGGTGGCAAACAGTTTGGAGCCTGATCAGACGCCGGGTTTTTTGACAATTCTGATAATTCATCTTTATCTTGGTGGCAAACAGTTTGGAGCCTGATCAGACGCCGGGGTTACCGGCGTCTGATCTGGCTCCAAACTGTTTGCACTGCAAATAATAGTTTTAGCGTAAACGCGTTTATTGGGAAAGAATAACAGATTCTCCACTGTAGGAATGTTCGGTTGTTTTATGTTTTATAACAAGCTGTCGTCTCGATAGAAGAATGTAATTTGATGGTCATTGAGTGACATGTACATATAATTTGTTCATTCAGTGCTCCCGTTCTACATCGACACCCAATTGGAGACACAAATTGTGTGTGCTGTGAGGAGGGAGTTTTTATAGGGAGGGGAAATTAAGACTTGGGTTACATTTGCAAACAGCTTGAATCCAGGTGAGACGCCGCGCAACTCGGAGTCTAATCTGGATTCAAGCAGGTTGTCACTCGTCATTATACTTCTGTCAAAATGTAACTTAGAGACAATACAGCAGAATACATTTTTATGCAGACGATTGTTGGGAGGGCCGTTGTAGAGAGGGAAAACTGTATATATAATGATCAAAAGGCAAATCCTCTCACAAACAAATTTAACCGTGACTGATCTTTAATAAACCAAATTGCGCCCCTTGGATTCTTCTATGCTTATATAGTGGAATAATCCAATTTTTATCTAAGGGGCGCTGAGCCCAACCTTTTAAGTGTACATTTACATGTGAGCCCTGTCATGACAGAACCTGCCTTATTGCATTGCAACATTGGGCATACCAAGCACCGTTGCCATCCAAGGTTAAACTGCCAAATACCGTATATAATACAGCTACAGTGGAGAATCTGTTATTCTTTCCCAATAAACGCTTTTACGCTAAAACTATTATTTACAATACAAACAGTTTGGAGCCAGATCAGACACCGGGTAACCCGGCGTCTGATCAGGCTCCAAACTGTTTGCCACCAAGATAAAGATGAATTATCAGAATTGTCAAAAAGTTGTTCTTTTCTACGTTTTAGTGCTTTGCGTTTGCGTACGTTTGCGTTTAAACGGGAAAGAATAACAGATTCTCCACTGTAAATAAAGACCAGTCGCCGCGCCATGGACACGGCGGCCGGTCTTGATCTACACTGTTTGCAATGCAATACGGCAGGGTTTTTCATGTCACGGCTCATTTCTGTTTAAACTGTAGCACATTCAACCCTAGCGATCGATGAGTTTACTCGTAATTTAAAAAAGTGTGTCTGTGCATAATACATGTACAATTGTCTTATAAAACCAGTGTAGCCGCTGATCAGAGGTTTTGTTTATGGGGCTCTATGATTAGGGCCTGCACTTTCATTTTGCAATGTAATGTTAATATCAACCCTTAATTTGTTAAAGAGGACTAGACTTTATTGAAAACTGGAATTGCCTATTATAAAAGTTAACAGTGGTGAAAGGGTAAATATTTTTTATAGAAGTCAATTTCGAAGCTCTGAATATACATTAAAAGTTCTCTTCCAGACAAAAAAGACAAGTCTACAATGTTTAAGTGTGTGCCTCTCATTGACTTTTATTCAACATTTTGGTGAGAATCGGACCCAAATGTATCAATAAGACAAATAAAATTGTTGTTTTGATACTGAAAAAGGATGTCTGCATCAGTAAAAGATAACTTTAGTGAAAAATATGAAGTATTTATTTAGATCAAGCTATATATTATAGTAGACGTTTCTTTTTTGTCTGGTATATTGCTCCCGCCCAAAGAAGGCTAATAGATTGCATAAAAGACAGGCGGTAGCTTTTAAAGCAAGATGCTTTCTGTTTTACTGTCAGCTTGCTTTAGGCAGTCACCTGTCTTAAACACCTAATAATTACCCTAATTTAAGTGGTAGTAATAGAGAGGATTTACTGTATATAGTTAAAATCAACACTAAATTTGTAAACGTGGACTAGACTTTCTCAGAAAAAAAGTTACCGTGTTGAATGAGTCAACATTTTTATTTCTCTCAGCTCTGAAAAAATTTAAAGAATAAGATATTAACACGTGTGTAAACGAAGTTGCTGAATCTTAAGCACGTTGTGAGATTTGTCGTATATAAAAATGAGTCGCGTGTCTCATTTCTCTTTGACATTTCTATCTATTTATTTCAATCTGAGTGGCAAAAAGTTTGGAGCCTGATCAGACGCCGGAATGATTGTCAAACAATTTGACGCGTATCGTGGCATCTGAGCTAGATCTAAGCTGTTTGTAAATAAATACGAGTAGTGTAATTGGCGTAAGGAAGCACTGTGGCTAATCTAAATCGTTAAAAATTAAAAAAGGTTATTATCTTCATTCTACGAAAAATTGCGTTTCGTGTCCGTTTTAACTGTTAAGAATAACGCCTTCTCCTCTGACGACCAAGCCGCTGATTCTAGCGTCCCATGAAAGGGGCATACAGTCAAACCTGGTCTAACGGCCACCTTTATAAGAGCGCCACCTGTCTAAAAGCGCCACGTTCAAACAGTCCCATGCAAATTTACTATATAAACTTACTGTATAAGCCGGCCACCTGCTTAACGCCGCCAGCGGCCACTAGTTTTCGGTCCCGATTTCGCGATCCACCTGCGTAAGAGCGCCATTTTTCGGCCGCGGTTTATCCCTAACCTTTAAATGCTCATAGGAATTACCTCCCGTGCTAAAAAGCTCTTCTGTCAAAAGAAATCCAAATCTCGCATATTCCCCTTTATTTGTCTTTTTGACGAAAAGGCTGCCAAAACAATCCGAGTTTTCTGGTGCAAAAGCGTAAGTTGTTTGATTTATTTGATTCTTTTTACAAGTTTAGAAGCGCCAGATACATTATTGAGACAGACTGGTAGAAAATTGTCGAAAAAATGGAACAATATCGGCACAGAATGGAAACGAAAACACTCGCTATTCAACGGTGTTTCTATGGTGTTTCGTGTCAAGAAATCAAATCTGTCGACTTTTTGACGTTTCTAATAGCTCCAAATGATTGAAAATGCGTATAACCAGTGGTGATATTAACCACAACGACAACGATAATATCGTTGTTATTATGTATGAGACAAAAAGTAGCGAGAATTTTTCATAATTCATTACGAAAAACTTACCCCTCCCACTTTTTATTTTTCAGAAACCATGAGTGCAGTGACGCTATCTAACGGTACTGAATAAGCCGATCTTGGCATGCAGTCAACTGTTGAGACATCAACACATTTACTTAGTATGTGTGGTCACTGTACCATACACTGCTCTAGCTGAACAGTAATGACAATTTCAACAGTGATGAAGAAGCGGAAAATTATTTAATACTCCCTGTATTACAAATCATTTCGAAGGAACTGCTCTAGTGTAATTTTTAAAGATCTCCTGAACATCAACAGAGAAACAGACATGTGAGCAGGCACAAAACTGGGATAAACCAGCCACACAGCTGCTGGAGGAGAGACATGAGATATACATGAAGCAGATTAGCTAGTGACTGTGAAGGCACATGAGACACAGAAGCACCAGAAGTTTAACTATTAAATGTTTTTTTGCAATACATGTAGTATTTTTTTTTATTATATATGTAATGTAAAGTTATGATTAAAGCTATTTTGTACACTCTACATGTATTTCTCTCTTATTGTACAGACTTGCATGTAATGGTTCGTGGTTTCTGATGAGACCTGCATAAGACAGCCACCTGTATATAACAGCCAGTTTTACTAGGTCCCAAAGGTGGCTGTCTTATACAGGTTTGACTGTACTAAGCAAACAGTGAACATTCTGATCAGACGCCACATAATGCGTTGTCCGGTCATAGTCTACACTGTTTGCTGATAGGAACTTCAATATAACAGAAATAAAAAAAAGAAAAAATTAGACCAGACATCCCTTAGATATAGAATGGACAAATCCAATATATAAGCATGGACGAATCGACTTAGCGCAAATGGATTAAACGTTAGCAGGATTGGCAATGGTCGTCACTCAGCTTTTCTTAATGGAAATACGAGTATTAGCCATTTATTTTAAGAAACAATATCAAGTTCACACAGTTTGGATCCAGATGAGACGCCGATATACTCGGCGTCTCATCTGGATAGAAACGGCGTGCAACATTTATAAGAAATTCGCTCACAGCCTGTTAAAGGTTACAGTGGATAATCTGTTATTCTTTCCCAATAAACACGTTTACGCTAAAACTATTATTTGCGGTGCAAACAGTTTGGAGCCAGATCAGACGCCGGGTAAACCGGCGTCTGATCAGGCTCCAAACTGTTTGCCACCAAAACAAAGATGATTTATCAGAATTGTCAAAAAGCTGTATTTTTCTACGTTTTAGTGTTTTGCGTTTGCGTACGTTTGCGTTTAAACGGGAAAGAATAACAGATTCTCCACTGTACTTGTAAGAAATAAATTTCGTTAATTAATTATTCATCGTTTTATCAAGTCGCCCTGAGAACTACACAACCTGTTAACCCTTTCCCTGCTAGATAAACGGTGTCGTGAGAACAACTGTTCGTAATATATACTGTCAGTCACCGGGTAATATACAATCATAGAGATTTGTATCTTGTTTTCAAACAAAAAACAAATATATTCGTTATGCGTACTATTTGATTAGAAATCGATATCGATCAGGGGGAAATATTTAGCAGATAAAAGCGGGCCACAGTTTCACTGCGGGGATGTGACAATAAATCTCGAATAACGGGGCGACCACAAACGACTATAATTACAGATTTTAATCGAGCACCTGCTTCTTAGACCGCATACTTGACAACCCTATAGAAATTTCGTAATTACCAGACGCACATCACGTATTTTATCGGAAATACCCGAGTAAGCACGGAATGTAATTTTAAGTCTAACCTATTCACTGCTTTACAGTTGCAAAAAGTTCGGATTCTGTTCTGATGCCGAGTTATTCGGTGTCTGATCAGGCTCCGAACTGTTTGGCACTTTTTCTTTGGTGACCATTTCTGAAGTATAAATTTGACGGGAAAATGCAACTAGACAATAATTATATCAAGACACTTTTACTACCAATGACTTTGCAAACCGTTGTACAGCGCTCCCGCTCTAAAACGGGCCTCCCAACAACGACTCCCTCTTTACAACGACCATTGCCACAGTTCCCTAAACAGGACAATCATGTCTAACGCCTTTACAGCTGAAATATCGTCTGCTTAAAATTTTCGTTTGCAGTTTTTTCTTAAAGTTACATTTTGATGGAATAAATATAATGACTAGTGACAAACAGCTTGAATCCAGATCAGACGCCGTGTAACGCGGCGTCTGATCTAGATTTCAAGCTGTTTCCATATGTAAGCCAATTCCCCTCCTTATAACGACTCCCTCCGAACAACGCACATAATGTTTGTCTCCCTTTGGGTGTCGTTGTAGAGAGGGGGCGCTGTATATCTATAATGAAATTTTCAAGTAAGCACATAGGGAGAGTTTATTGCAATATATAAACGGGGTAAGCAGACGTTATTCTTGTTGAGAAGAGATTGACTCTTCCGTCGCCATTGGCGCCAAAAAGGCGACTTTGTAAACAATATGGATCCTCATCAGACGACACGTCATGCGGCGTCTGATCAGGGTCCATATCGTTTGACACTCATATCAATATTTCTTCAGTCAAAAGACGCATTCTGCTTTACTTTCAGCCACCTTTAAGCTTCCATGTGCTAAAGTATAGAAAATATTCCCTAAATTATATATATTCATGGCTGATTAAATTGGAACTATTTTCTTCAGCGGAGGAATTAATCATATTAGCTAAAAGGCGCGTCTATAGGGGAAAGGGTTAACTTGAAAAAATATTTCAGACGACACTCAATCTAGACGATATTTTGAAGGTGATAGGTTTAATGCAGACCGTAAAACTTGGCAGTGAAAGAGGTAAATGTTTAACCTTTTTACCCATTACACCATACATGTAACTTGTTTCAAGATTTGAAGATAGTTGACTACTTAAAGCAGGTTGAAATTGAAGCAGAATGCGCCTTAAGGCGCATTCTGCTTATATTTCAGCCTGATTTAACTACCATCTGCTAGAATATAGAAAAAAGGTACATAGTCCTTACTGTATAAATTGAAACTATTTTCTTCAGTGCAGGAATAAATTAAAGGCGTAAAAAGGCGTATTTATGGGGGAATGGGTTAATTTCGTAGCGTGGTTTGAATGAAACTAACATCAAAGTTCGGAACGACGGTAAAATAGTATACAAAGCAAACCCCTAAACTAGATATACACAAACAGACACATTATTAACAAAATGTATGTTACATGTACATTGTATATACAGCAAAACGATACTGGAATGGATATGTTATTAATCTTGGATTGCAAACTTCAAAACCACAATTTACTGATTTGTATAAACAAAGTCTGTTTTATTTCGAGAGCTATATAATACTTGACGTGAGCATGGAATAGACCATTGTCACGTGAATTCCTAAAGTCATTGTATGTATACCAGTTCGAAACCTGACACTATCAGAAACACAGACACATGTCACCTCTCCCAATAATTTTTTTTTTCAATTTGAGTATTGTCAGAAATAAATAATTATATGTTTGTAAATCAGGAAGCTCCTATAGTAGTGTTTTGCCTTTCTTCAATATTGATTTAACCTTTTCACTTTTAATGACGCTTAAAAACTCGTTTGCAAACATTTTGGATCCTGATCAGACGCCGCGTAACGCGGCGTCTGATCAGGACCCAAACTGTTTGACACTGTTATCGATATTTATTAAGTCATACAACCTTATATCTATTTTTGAAACGTGTCTTGCAGACAGCAACATTAAAGCAAACGACAATGAAACGGTGAAGGGGTAAACATATCACGAAAATGTTGGGTGTGGGGTTAATATATAGTCACATGTCCATAACACCGAAACGTTAAGTTCTGTTTGATGGTTGTAATAGAAGGATTTTACTGTTTTTAACACGTTTTGTTGTTACAGTGGAGAATCTGTTATTCTTTCCCGTTTAAACGCAAATGTAAAACGCTAAAACGTAGAAAAGTACAACTTTTTGACAATTCTGATAATTCATCTTTATCTTGGTGGCAAACAGTTTGGAGCCTGATCAGACGCCGGGTTACCCGGCGTCTGATCTGGCTCCAAACTGTTTGCAGTGAAAATAATAGTTTTAGCGTAAACGCGTTTATTGGGAAAGAATAACGTTTTCTCCACTGTAAATGTAGATAGTTGTCAACACAAGCTCGACTTCACGTGAGAAGACTAATTACAAAACATTTTTATATAATATATTATATATCACCGTGATGGTATATTTACACATTAAAAAAATGATCTTAACCAATTTGTGTCAGCGTCTCATAAGAGGGACATATGCAAACAGTGTAGACCCTGAGCAGACGCCGCAAAATGCAGCGTCTTATAAGAGTCTACACTGTTTGCTGAATTTCAATATAAAAAAAACCCTGCTCTTTTCTAATATTTCGACCTCCAAGGGCCCTTTTCAAAGAAAATCACGTCAAAACACACGTCACATTTTTGTTACATGCATGTTACAAAAATGTGACGTGTGTTTTGACGTGATTTTCTTTGAAAAGGGCCCTTAGAGGTCGAAATATTAGATAAGAGCAGTTTATATATTACTACTATTTTAATTCCCTATCTGGAATATTGTAAAACTTATTGAAAAAAAAAAGGAAATGAAAATTTAGATCAGCACCCATTATATAAAAAATGGACTAATCCAATATATAAGCATGGAAGAATCACTTGGCGCTGACATTGGTTAAACAAGTACAATGTCATGTTTAAGGCAGATGGCTGCTTAAAGTAATGTGAAAGTGAACAGGAAGCTTCTTTAAGAGATTTCTGTTTTACTTGATATTGCTTTCAGTTGTACAGTAACGACCGCAACACACGCATTAAGCATCTGCTGTTGTGAAGTGTTAAGTTCGGGTATAAGTTTTATCCCTAACTCGAACAGTTATTTGTCATCTACATGTAAAGTACTCCGAAAAGTGTTGCAACCGGTTTCTGACATGCGCACACAATGCATTGGTTGACTGGTGGCACAAAATTGCTTCTATTTTTAACCGATTCGCTATACTCAGAAGTTTCTTCTGAAAATGGCTACATTCAACTTCAACACTCTAGACACCCCCTGAAGGGGAGTCTGATAAATTCAAAACTCATTTAATAGGTAGAACACTTAGTCGAGCTGCTGTAGGAGCACTGTTTGTCATTTTGAAACATATTGTATGCAAACATTCATGAATAGTCAAAAGTACAATATGGACTAGAATCTTTCGGACAAGGGAGTTGTCCATTTCAAGTTTCAAGGCTGAATGAACTAATCAATGATTTCGTTTAAAACAGTGTAGATCAAGATCAGAATCCGAGTAACTCGAAATCTGGCCCGGCACTAACAAACTTGCCACACTGGCAAAATGTAAACGTCTACATGTTTCAAAAACGTCAAAAAGCGTTTGCATTTAGATCAGTTTAACCGGGAACAAAAAAGGAGTTCACATGTATGTCTCCTATATAACATAACTGGCGTATGAATATGTCCGAATCACGCACATTTGAATTCTCGAAAATAAACTGTAGACATACGGGTAAGTTGAAATTTCAACAGCGCAGGCGAGTTACCAAAATTCGACTCAAGATATTGAGATGCCTTACATAATGGTGGGTTCCAAATAAGAGTCAGTAAACTGAACAAATCAAACATTTTCTCGCTCATTTCAGCACCATCGAAGAGACTATTCTAATGAGTAGTAACACCACAGGGTTTCGATACGATTCTAATGAGTAGCTACACCATAGGTTTTAATTTAGAAAACAAATGTTTTTGAAATACTCCCCTTATCTGGAGTTCTGTATCATAAACCCTTTCCCCCATAGAAGCGCACTTTACCGCATTTACAGTGGAGAAAACGTTATTCTTTCCCAATAAACGCGTTTACGCTAAAACTATTATTTTCACTGCAAACAGTTTGGAGCCAGATCAGACGCCGGGTTACCCGGCGTCTTATCAGGCTCCAAACTGTTTGCCACCAAGATAAACATGAATTATCAGAATTGTCCAAAAGGTGTATTTTTCTACGTTTTAGTGGTTTGCGTTTGTGTACGTTTGCGTTTAAACGGGAAAGAATAACAGATTCTCCACTGTACACCATAGGTTTTAATTTAGAAAACAAATGTTTTGGAAATACTCCCCTTATCCCCCGCGTCTTTCTAGATTCAAACAGTTTGTAAACTCCGTAAAGTTACGACCAGTAGGCACAGGGTTAAACTATGAGATCCAGTCAAAATGTGTAAATATTATTCACTGGGGGTGAGCGATTAAAAAAAATACGGAGAATCTTTACCTTGGGCTTGCTGAAAATGACTGCTTCAGCCTTGTCCGCCCGCTCTCTTATTCAAACACTTCTTTTTGGATCTTCACCAAACTTGCTACAAATGTTTATTGGTATAGAATCTAGGTCAGGTTCAATAACTAGCAAAATCGCATGAGGCATGTCTGAGTTATTGCCCTTGAATAATTAAAAAAGGACTGTTTCAGCATTTTCTGCTCTCTAACACAAACACTTTTTATTGGATCTTCACCAAACTTACTGACAATCTGTATTGGTATTAAATCTAGGTCAAGAAAAAAATCGAATACAGTTGAATGAAAACCCTGTCAGAGGTAAAGGAGAAGTGGAGTGGTCATTTATTACCTAACTTATTACCAACACGGCTAAGATGAAGCACATGCAACCATTGACCAAATATTTGGCTAAAATAGAATAAAAACTGGTCCTTTTACAGAGTGGACAGGGCAAAAATAAGGATAACATAGCAAAATTTAAAAATTGAAGAACCATAACTCCAACATGCCTTCGGCGATTTGGGTATAAATAGAACTGGACCAAGATTTCATACAAATATTATTTTCAGCAAATTTGGTGAAGATCCAATTAAAACTGTTTAAGTCAGAAAGCTGACAAGCCTGAATTAGTCAATTTTAGTCATTCAAGGGCAATAACTCCAACATGTCTTGTGCGAATTTGGTAGTTAAGATGATTGACCTGGATTTTATATCAATAAACATTTTCAAAAAGTTTGGTGAATATCTGATAAAAACTGTATGTGTTAGAAAGCAAAAAATGCTGAAACATTTATTTGTAATACTTAAAGGGCAAACACTCTGACATGCCTTTTGCGATTTCAGTAGTATTCAAACCAAACCTTGATTTTATATAAATAAACATTTTCAGCAAGTTTCGTGAGTATCCGATAAAAACTTGTGTTAGAGTGCAAAAGTGACTAAAACAGTCATTTTTTATTAATAAACAGGCAATAACTCAAATATACCTTATGCGACTTTAGTAGTAATCAAACTTAACCTTGATTTTATATCAATAAACATTTTCAGCAAGTTTGGTGAAGATCCAATAAAACGTATTTGTGTTAGAGAACAAAACTTGCTGAAAACAGTCATATTTCAATACATAAAGGGCAAAACCTCAAATATACCACATGCGATTTAAGTAATAATCAAACTAGACCTAAATTTTATATGAATAAATATTTTCAGCATGTTTGGTGAATATCCGATAAAAGCTGTTTGTTTTAGAGTGCAAAAATGACTGAAACGGTCATTTGTTTTTTAATTAACAGGCAATAACTCAAAAATACCTCATGCGATTTTAGTAGTAATCAAACTAAACCTTGATTTTATATCAATGAACATTTTCAGCAAGTTTGTGGAAGATCGGATAAAAAATAGTTGAGTTAGAGAGCGGACAAAAAAGTGTGATAGTCTTACTGACTGATGGATGGACGGGCGGAGGTAGATACGGTTGCACCCAGTGAAGTTGATTTCGGCTGTATCACGTGATACTACATGTAAGCCGTGTGGTAATGTTTATGTCAGACGTTCTATTTTCGGTTTGTTATGATTTTAAATCGCCCTCTTTGGTGATTTAGGTCCGTCTTCATCATTTCATAGATCAGTTTGGGCCATAAGAATGTTCAAACATTATTGTTAAACGTTATTGTATTTCAGGCATTGAGAAAAGGTCTGAAAACACAATGGGACTTTAAGACTACCTATTGGATCCCGTTGTATACATTGTCTTTATAATAGAAGTCTAGTAAAAATATAACTTTTTTTTTATTTAGGTAATAGATCTAGTATAAAAAGTATAGATCTAGTATAAAAAGTATAGATCTAGTATAAAAAGTATAACCTGTGTGTTATACAATGCAGAATATTCCATTGTTAAGAAAGTGTTTATGATTTATTTTAAATCCCAGCGACATGCAGTTTTTATTCAAGAGTTCGGCAGCTGATTTGATTTCAAACTGTTTGCAGTTGACATAATCGCGTTTAGCTAAAAAGCTAAAAAAGGTTAACGTCGTTTCCTCTGTAGGGTCAGATTTTGTAACACTTCAGCGTCCCACTTTTAGACTCCGCATCTAATCAGTTTCTAAAACTATTTGAAATGGATCGTGTACAAGATACAAGATACAAGATACAAGAAGATTTATTTAACGTCGGATACAATATAACAGTAAACATTAGCTGTAACAGCTATTTTCCGACAAACACAAGTATAATGTGTTTAAAAAATAGCTTGAAAACATTTTGCCAAAATTTGAAAGAAAAGTACAGACGACAGTATTTGAGCACACGATAATAGAAAACAGGACAATGACTAAAACAAAGATGTCATCGTCTTCCAAGACAGTCCTCAGAATGAAATTAACCCCTTCACGTCCTTACCCAGAATAAAATATTTATTTGCAAACAGTTTGGATCCTGATCAGACGCCGCGTCACGCGGCGACTGATCAAGATCCAAAATGTTTGACACTCATTTCAACATTTCGTATGTCAAAAATTACAAAATATTATATTTTAGAAATAAAAGCAGACGACAATTTTTTTTAAAGTGATGACGTCATGGCAGTGAAATGGCTTAATGCTTAAGTATTTCATGTTAATCTTGCCGCGTTTACCGCCACTCGACTGACATTTTAATACAGTTTGGATTCTCGACGACGGATTAAAATTTTGAACCTTTTGGCTTGGACACTTTGACTTTCTTCAACCAATAAAAAACCCCAACAAGTAATCGAAAAAGTGTTGCAATAGTTTTAAAGTGTAAAAAATGTCGACCACAATTTTAAAGCAGACGACAAGAGAAAACAAAACAGAGGTTAAGACAAAGATGTCACCATCTTCCGAGACAGTCCTCGGGACGAAGGGTAATTATTGAAAACATGTTAGTGTCCCTCCACAATTAATAATGCATAAAGTGTTAATTGAACTGATCATGAAATACAAACGGATCGCCGCAATAAAACTCCCAGACTAGATCAATTTTGTATGACAATGCTATAAAGATTCCCAGGAATACCCGGATTTTACAAGCATGCGCTACGGAAGCTGCTCAATTTCAGTCGTCCCGGTCCGGAAGCCAAGGAAGAGAGTTGGATAAGCCGACGGGAAGGGAAGCAAGTTTTATAATGGTACGTACATCCGAGAGGAAATTGTAGATTTTCTACATTGCCTCCATCACGCAGTTTTCTAGCGCCCTGAAAAAGAGGGAAGTTGACGGTCTTTAACTTAGACCTGTGAGAGGATTTACCTAAGCAACAGTGTTAGGAATAACGTAAGATGAGATTACATTGAAAGATTTAGAGAAACTGTTGTAGGATTGGGAGTTTTAACTCTTTCATTACCACGCGCGGTTGTACGGATACTTGTAAACAGTTTTGATCTGGATCTAGACTGTTTGATACTTTTTAGAAATTACTTCGATCAAATTGACTTAAATCAAATTTAACCCTTTATCTCATTGCCTGTTTCTAATTTTGAAGAGAAGTGACCACACAAGGCAGGTTGACAGTAAAGCGGAATGCTCCATTTAAGCGTTCTTTAAGCTACCATCTGCTAGAATATACAAAAATACATCTTATGCTTCATATTCATAACTGTAAAATGTGAAAAAATATTTTCTTCACTGGAATATATATTTAAGGCGTACAAGGCGTATTTGTGGGGTAATGGGTTAAAACAAAAGTGCAGGTGACAATGTTCAGTAGATGGCAATTTTACTGTAAATTTTTTGTATGAATTTTAGATCACGTTGTAAGACGTCTGCAGGTACATGACCAAATAACTACAGGACTTCAATCTTTATATCCTGAAGCTATGCGACTAAAAACTTGGCTTGTAGAAAAGTTACTAGCAACAATTCTTAGCAAACGATAGTAAAACTGATGAATCAGCGTTAACGCACAGTGCACATGTACGAAACGTGGAAAGAAAAATAAATATATGTATATCTTTTTATAATATATATATGTTGTCTAGATTTTCAACCCTTCAACCTACATAGACTTCTAGTGTTTACGTTGCAATCAAGGAGAATCTAGACCAGACGCTGTGTAACGCGGCTTCTGATCATGCTCCAGTCTGTTTGACATTCATACCAAAATTTCTTCAGTTATATAACATCAAATCTGACTTTGAAACGATAGAAAAGACATAAATGTAAAATCAAACGATACTATGGGTGTAAACGGGTAAAGAACACAATCTAAATTTGGCGGTGAAAGGGATAAAAAGACAAAAATGTCGTAAGTTCAAAAGAAATTGATGGCACATGGTAATACATCTGATCATAAATATCATTCACTATTTTCCTCACGCTTTTGTACAGTGGATAATCTGTTATTCTTTCCCGTTTAAACGCAAACGTACGCAAACGCAAAACACTAAAACGTAGAAAGGTACAACTTTTGGACAATTCTGATAATTCATCTTTATCTTGTTGGCAAACAGTTTGGAGCCTGATCAGACGCCGGGTTACCCGGCGTCTGATCTAGCTCCAAACTGTTTGCAGTGAAAATAATAGTGTTAGCGTAAACGCGTTTATTGGAAATGAATAACGTTTTTCCACTGTACCGATATTTGTTAAAAAGTTAAAAAAAATCAGTTTCTCCGTCTGCTTAGGAATAATTTTGTTACTTTTTTCAGTTAAAACAAATTTTGTTCTATTGTTATATAGATAGAAAATGCTGCCATAGCAAGAATGACTGATAACATTAAGGCAATGGGGGAGAAGACGTTATTCTTTCCTGATTACGCAAACTAAACACAAATGGTATTTAAGAAAATGAAGAATGAAAATTTCTTAAAGATCTTGGTTATCCTTTGTTATCTGTGTGGCAAGCAGTTTGGAGTCCGATCTAGCTCCAAAGTGTTTGTAATGGATTCATAATACATGTACTTATGCTTGAATAAATAAAAGTTGAAAAAAGAAAAAGGATTTTGACGAAAACGTGTGTAAAATGAGAAAGAACCACGATTTCCACATTGTAGTACAGAGTAATTATTTGTTATGAAAACTATGCAATTTATATTATTATTATTATTATTATACAAGATTTATATGCTGAAACGTTCATTGATGGGATTTTTTACAGATACCTTTACTATACTATTGGCACATTTTACGATCCAGTAGAGAAGAAGCTATTCTTCACAATAAAAGCAATCTGATCTGGATCCAGACTTTTTGCAATGAAAAAATAATTGTTTTATTGCAAACGTGTTTATTTGGGAAAAAACCCGCCTTCTCCCCATGTACGTGGAAATATCTCACATTTTCAATAAATATGTCAAAAATAACAAAACATATTTATTTCCTAACGCAGTATGGGCACAATATGATTTTCAGAAAAGACGTAACGTATTGCTCCCCAAAAATGCGTTTGTTCTTATCGCAATTTATTTGATTTGCAAATACAGTAAAGCCTCTCTATTACGACCACTAAAAGAAAGGCTAATTGCCCGTATAAAACACAGGTGACAGCTTAAAGCAATGTGAAAGTGAAACAGAAAGCTCATGTAGGAGCTTTCTGTTTCACTTTCACTTTGCCTTAAGCAGTCACATGTCTTTACCGGCTAATATTTGACACAATTTAGTGGTCGTAATAGAGAGGTTCAACTGTAGTTCGGAACAATATCGGACGCTGGGTAACCCGGTGTCTGATCTAGATTCAAGCTGTTTGCCTATCAGATAGAAGCAAATCGTAAGAATTGTCAAAATGGGGTCGTTTTCTACATTTTATAACAAAGCCTTTGCGTTTCGTTTCGTTTGAACGGGAAAAACTACCACCTTCTCCACTGTAAACGTTCAGTTCTAGGCATACAGTATAGAGGAAACGTTATTTTTTCCCGTTTAAACGCAAACGTACGCAAACGCAAACCACTAAAACGTAGAAAAATACACTTTTTGGACAATTCTGATAATTCATGCTTATCTTGGTGGCAAACAGTATGGAGCCTGATCAGACGCCGGGTAACCCGGCGTCTGATCTGGCTCCAAACTGTTTGTACTGGAAATAGTAGTTTTAGCGTAAATGCGTTTATTGGGAAAGAATAACGTTTTCTCCACTGTATCCTCTAAAGCAAATGGCAAAAACTAAATACAGCTAATTTCTACAGACTACACAACTTGTAAACAAAAATGGTGCTCAAATTTTTCCACGCTAGGAGCGAATTGTGATAACCGTCGCAAATAAGTTGAACCCTGGATGAGACGCCGAGTAAATTGTTCGATCTTAACCCCTTCACTGTCATGACGTCATCAATTAAAAACAATTGTCGTCTGCTTTTGTTTCTAAAATTTACCGTTTGGGTATTTTGATATCAGAAATATTGAAATGAGTGGCAAACAGTTTGGAACCTGATCAGACACGGCGTCTGATCAGGATTCAAATTGTTTGCAAATTACTCTTGCACTCGGGGTAAGGCAGTGAAGGGGTTGATTTGACATTGTTTGAACGAAAAACAAATAAGTGAACCCGAGAATTGTTGCAGACGGACATCTTGTAGACAACAAATAAATAACATACTACAGTGGAGAATCTGTTATTCTTTCCCGTTTAAACGCAAACGTACGCAGACGCAAAACACTAAAACGTAGAAAAGTACAACTTTTTGACAATTCTGATAATTCATCTTTATCTTGGTGGCAAACAGTTTGGAGCATGATCAGACGCCGGGTTACCCGGCGTCTGATCTGGCTCCAAACTGTTTGCAGTGAAAATAATAGTTTTAGGGTAAACGCGTTTATTGGGAAAAAATAACGTTTTCTCCACTGTAAGACAAATGTGTTCCGAGACAAATATGCTCCTACAGTGCTTAAATGTTTCCACGCTAGGAGCGAATTGTGATAACCGTCGCAAATAATTTGAACCCTGGATGAGACGTCGAGTAAATTGTTTGATCTTATTTTAACATTGTTTGAACGAAAAACAAATAGGCGAAGCCGAGAATTGTTGCAGACGAACATCTTGTAGACGACAAATAAATAACATACTGAACGTTATAGTGGAGAAAACGTTATTCTGTCCCGTTTTTAAACGCAAACGAAACGCAAACTCATTGCAATAAAATGTAGAAAATGACAACTCGTTGACGAGTGTGGCTATTTTTTTGCAGCTGAGTGGCAAACAGACGTCTGATCTGGCTCAAAACAGTTTGCAATGGAAATAAATATACTTTCAGCATAAACGCGTTTATTGGGAATGAATAACGGTTTCTCGAAAGTTAGATCATAGAAGTTATTGAATAAACAATTAAGTCATTTGTTTTTTTCAGAATGTTACATCTGAGATACCGTCGTGTCCAAAATATGACAACGACTTTGGTTGCCGACCCATTCCAAACTTTCCAAGGCAATGCCCTAATAATGGGAATTACGTAGGATGCCATGGACCCCGTTATATTCACTGTGGACAGACCATAGATCGCCATTCAAACATTACACCTGGGTACTACTTTCCAGGGTTCAGAAATGCGCGATATCACCCATATACTTCCGGCGAATTTCCTTGCGCCGAATATCAGGAAAATAGTTCCAAAGAAAAGTTCATGCTTTCGGAGTATAGTGTTAATGTTCATCCGGATAATCCGAGATATCGGAGCTTGGAAAATATTCCGAATAACGCCCCAGCTACCTATTACTGCAATACCCCGTATGCGGGGTTGCTAAGTAACTACGCACGAGAGTCAGGGGCAGGCCTCCCAGCACAGCTAACAGAGGGCACCACCGGGCATTCCAAGAAGTCCGAGATTAATGAATCACTAGTTAAATCTCTCGAACAGAATAGAAAAGATACGTTATTACTAAAGGAAACTGAAATCGGTAAGTTAAAACATGAAAGCTTTGCTTACTTTCCCATGCGCAGTATTTTTAATCAGTGTTGATTCTGAGCAGACGCTGGGTAACTTATTTCTGATCATATTGATGTTTCTGAAGGCGCATTCTGCTTTACTCTCAAACCTGCTTTAACCCTTTCATGGTCAAATTATTCGGGAGATTTTTACCCCTTCACCGCTTTATTGTTATAATTTGTCTCTAATATTGTATTTACTTTCGACTGAAAACTATATTTGACATATATTACATAACGTATTACTTAACCTTAAGGCGCATTCTGCTTTTCTTGAAACTTGCTTTAAATGGTAAGTATAGCTATTTTATAATGGTTTAAAAAACCTCTTAAACGAAAACTCATCTAAACCGGACATTTTGTTGTCCCCACACATGTCTGGTTTAGAGTGATTTCATTATACAAAGTAAATAACACCAGGAAAGTTTACATTTACTTTCAGAAGCGATATTGGCGTAAAACAGCTTAATTTCCTATTTGGAATTTGCTTCCAAAAGAAAAGACCATCGCCGGTGCGGAATAATTATTTTACACTACTTATTTGCTGAATAAATGTAAAACATTTGATTCTACGTAGCAAGCGCATAGTTTCAGTTTCAACAGTTTAAACGAGTGATCGGATTGTCTAAACAACAATATATAGTTAGAAGTCATTGTTCTAAAAATAAGACGTTATTACACCAATGTTTACAAGAATGACTCGTTCTTCTGTATGACCTGAGGGTCATACGTTTATCAACTAATGGTCCCTCCATACACGTGTAGCCAGTTCATTGCAATGTGAAAGTCTTTCAAAAAGTTATGATAGAGGAGCAGCTCCTCTATATAGGTAAAAACAGTGATATACAATTTAAATAAAAAACAAGCCATTGTTCATGTTTTTGTTGTATACAATGTAGGGGAAGGGTCAAAACTAATGTTGTTAGATCTTGTGACCAAACCCCAGTTTCATATTGGCAAAAAGAGCCTGACCAGATGCTGCGCAGCTGGACATCTTTTTTATAGGGTTCCAAACTGTTTGCAACGGGCATAGTAGTTTTATTATTGATCATCTGCCTGGTGGTCGCGACTTCATTGGTTTTTGCAAACAGTTTTGATCCTGATCAGACGCTGCGTAACGATCTGAATCCAAACTGTTCGACACTCGTTTTTAGTTTGCTTTACTTAAAAATGTATAAAATCTAAATTTAACCAAATTTGCAGACGACGATTTCAAAGCAGACGATATCACAGCAGGATAAGAGCTAACACGGTTATTGGGGCTACAATGTATAACGTCTTCTCCACTGTAGTATTGTTGGCAACACGATAGAATTTCCAACTTTTCTGTGTTTTCCTTTAAACCTCTCACTGCCAATTTTGTCTTGCGAATTTTACACCTTCATCGTTTCATTGTCGTTTGCTTCGATTTTTGTGGTTTGCAAGATTGTTTCAAAGTAACATTCAAAGTAGTATGACTTAAAACATATCGATACAAGTGTCAAACAGTTTGGATCCAAACTGTTTGCAAACGCGCTTTCAAGCTTTAAGAGTGAAATGATTGAACGGGAAATGATTACATATTGCAGACTGCACCCCGTACAGTATAATGTTGTCAAAATGGTAGACAACTTGTGGTGCCTAATCTGGCTCTACAGTGTTATCCTTTTCGGCGGAGGTTAAGCATTCATAGCGACATTGTGTTTATTGAAATTGTTTGAGTCCTTGACTTATTCGTTCTAGTTCAACTCATATTTTCTACTTACAAATAATAATAATAGGACTATTGCGTGGACGTTAGTATTTTATGTGATATTAATTTCACTAGACAATGGAAACGGCTTGTGCTGTGGCTTATAATGACTTATTGCGATACATAATCGGTAATTTATAGCTTAAATCCTCTTTTCGTTGTCCTTCGCAATAAGAGTCGGATTGTGACGCTGTTCATATTTTGTCTTGCCATGGCATTTGTTTCAAGGTTAATTAATTATCAAGTTGACATCAGAAACGGCAAATGGACAATCACATATCTATTAAAGCTATTTAGAGTTGTTTTGTAAAGTATATTGGAAAATGACAAATAACGCAGACCCAGAGCAAAATCCTCCTAAACAACGGTTATAGCAGTTATTACAAGAACTTGAATATCAAATTCTGATTTTGCGCATTGTGCGTTGCGGCTAAAGGGTTAAAGCGAGCTATGGAATGTTGCGGTGAAACAGTTAAGTTCAGCCATTAAACAGTATTATTGAACCATGCCAATTTACCCGTAGACATTTAAACCGTAGATATTAAACAGTATTTATTTCATTGCAATTTATTATAAAAGCCAATTATTTTCTCAAAGACAAGGAACAGGACTTTTAATTGCATTTATTGTAACAATGGGATTCATGTCAATCTTCCCGATAACATAGAACAAAGGAGAAGACGTTATTCTTTCCGGGTTTAACGCAAACGAAACGCAAACGCATCACAATAAAAAGAGGATAATGACAACTTGTTGACAATTCTAACTACTCATTTTAATCTGAGTGGCAAACTTTTTGGAGCCTGATTAGACACCAGGTACCCAGTGTCTGATCTTGCACAAAACATTTTGCAATGGGAATAATATTGTTAACGTAAACGCATTTATTGGGAATGAATAGCGTATTCTCCACTGTAAGTCTACGCTAACCAATGATGTTCATAAAAATGATTTTGAGCCGGTTTTGAGTTACGGTACTCAAGGTCTGATCCGGTTCCGAACGGTTTACCCTTCAGAAAAATGATTCGGCTACATTTCCAAAATATGTCATTTTCAATATGTTTGGACATTGCGTTTGAGTGTAGTTGCGCTTATAAGTTGGAAAACTAAAACAAATTCACAATTGCTTTTAGGCTAAAATTCGATTTCTGAACACATTTTGAAGTTTTTAAATAATGTATTCTGATAACACTTCTTGAAGGTTTTAATTCATGTATTCTGATAATTTGAAGGTTTTAATTCATGTATTCTGATAACTTGAAGGTTTTAATTAATGTATTCTGATAACACTTCTTGAATGTTTTAATTAATGTATTCTGATTACTTGAAGGTTTTAATTCATGTATTCTTATAACACCTCTTGAAGGGTTTAGTTCATGTATTTTGATAACACTTTTCATAATTCATATAAACGAAATATGCTATATAAAACAGTCACATACATGTAGTGTACATTTAGATTAAATATTAAGTTAGAATGTACATGGGAAGTATGCATTTTTTGTAAATGATACATTGTTTTAAATAAAATGGAGCTCTTTGCAAACAGTTTGGACTCAGAACAGACGCCGATAAACCCGCTTTCCGATAGTCTGTTACTCTTCTTCAAATAACATTTCTAGAGATCTTCATATCTTACACTAGTTTCTGCTAACTTCCGATTAAACCTTTCGGCGCCAAATTATTCGTGAGGTTTTACTCCCACACCGTTATTTTGTTGTCGTCTTCAATAGTGTTGTCTGCAAGGTCATTTCAAAGTAAGATTTAAAAGAGTAAAAGGTAAGAAATATCGAAAGGAGTGTCAAACAGTTTGGATCCTGATCAGACGCCGCTTTACGCGGCGTCTGATTTTTATCCAAACTGTCTTCAAAGTCGCCTTCTTGCGACTTCGGCGTCGAAAGGCTTACCCTTTCACCGCAAGCTCCTTTTGTCTACTTTAACTCTTTCTACCTTCATCATATCGTCTGTTTCAATACTATGGTTAGTAAAACATTGTTTAAAAGTAAGGAAAATATCAAACTGACTGAAGTAATACAAATCGAGAGGCAAACAGTTTTGAACCGGATCAGATGCAAAGTCTGATCAGAATTCAAATTTTTTGCAATGTCGCCTTAAGTCGCTTGTAGTGTTGACATGGTTTTCCTCGAAGTACATGTATCAAGGAAACAGTAATAAAATTATTCTATAACAAGTGCCTTATAGGCACAATACCGCCCAAATTGATGTTTAAAACGCGCAATTTCTTATATGTGTGCATTTTCTATGTATTAAAACTAAGTGAAATCGGGTGTAAGAAGCCTGACATATACACCCACTTCGTAAAGAATCCTACCTAAATGTGTTGAATTCTTTTCGTGATGGTTTACATTATAAGCGGGTTTGTGTGTGTTCTGCTTGAGAGGTGGGTGTATTGTTTGTGTTACGTTTCCTGCTTGAGTCTTTCGTATGTATTTGTTTACAAATAAGACTACGGGCTGGTTCCGAGAACTTTCGAACGATTGCATAAATGTCACGTGATTGATTCGGCCACCCCAATGTGTATACATTGCATCAGTTTGTGTAACATTTAGCGGCCAAACTTATAGGAGTTGTCTCTCTTTGATTGAAAAGCGCTCGACTAGTTGTATAGAACAGAACAGAACAGAAATTTTATTCACAACTTGTACAGTATACCTCGTTGTATACATGTGAAATACATAATAAATCAAATCACAATGACTTGTTTTATAAGAAACATACACAATTCTGTATTAAATGGTATCTTGTACGTGTACAATATTTATGAAATTATTACGGAAAATGACAGCTTCCTTTACATACTTAGCCAAATTGAAAAGTAATAGTTTAATGCTGGTTTGTAATAATTCTACAAACTTTAACATACTTGGATGTACGTAGTAATATTTTTTAATGTACCTTTTTCTAATCTCTTCATATTTGGAACAAATTAGAACGAAATGGTACTCATCTTCAATATCTGCAGTATTACATACTAAACATGTGCGTTGATTTCGTTCTAATCGATTCGGCCCGTAAAGTCCAGTATGGATCCTTAAGTTATGAGCAGATAATCTTAATCTTGTTATATAACATCTTAAGGTAAATGGTAAGATATCTAAATAACATTCGTAAGAAAAGTTTAATTTGAAAGTAACATAAAAGTCCATGACTTTATTACTGTGTGTATCAGCAAAACAATTTTGCATTTTACAATCTGTTAATCTACGTTTTAAAACTACATGAAAATCTTTTAAGTTTAACAAACTCTGTGATTCCCAAACATATCCAAATCCATATTCATAAAGTAATTTTTTAACGTTGGATACCCAATTTACAAGACCTACATCAGCGTCTTCTCTTGCACTTCTATATACTGTGTATAGTAAAACATTATCTGTTGTTACTAATTTACACCAATACATAATTGTCCTGACAAAACGTTGAACATACATAGGCAGTCTACATAATTCTCCATATACGCCAATATTACAAGTATTCTTTCTTACTCCTAAAATATTCTTTAAAAACTTTAAATGAACCCGTTCTACTTCTTTAGATTTAGTAAACCCCCATATTTCACACGCATAACTTAATATAGAACCAACAAAAGCGTCAAACAATTGGCAAGCCACTTTCGGACTTAATCTACATTTTCGACAGTTAAAATTTAATACATTTAATGTTTTCAAACCTTTCCTGAATAGGTGTTCTTGATTTAGTGTAAAGTTACCCGTATAATTAAAAACGACACCAAGATAATTAAAATCATTTACAACTTCTACTTGTTGTCCATTATATGTCCAAGATTCATTCATTTTTACCCTACCCCTTTTTCGAAAGACCATACACTTTGTCTTAGATGTATTAACTTCTAACCCCCATTTCGTACAGTAGGAAAATAATAAATCTAAACTATTTTGTAGCTCTTCCGGTGAGTTTCCAAGAATCGCCATTTCATCAGCAAATAGCAATAAAATTAAAACAATGTCACCAAAATCAAGTCCAGAATTAACACCACCTTGCAGATAGAGCTCTAAATCTTCTATAAAAAGAGAATACAATATCGGTGAAATTGTCTCCCCTTGTCGTAATCCTACTGAATACTCGAAAAAATCCGAATACGAATTGCAGTGTCTAACGCGTGATTTTATTTTATGGTACATATCCCTTATAACCCTTAACATTCTACCTTGAATACCACATTTAAACAATTTCAACCAAAGAGAATTTCTATAGAATTATGCAAATGAGCTTTACCGAGTATGTCCGTAAACTTTCGTCGCTATTCAAAAATGAACAGACTTGATTACTTGTTTCCACAAATGTCACTGTTCGTTAGCAATATTGCCTCAAAAATTACCACGTATTACTTCTTTTTATATGGAACGATTACGATAGTGACATAAATATCACGTTAGAAACTGTTCGATTCTGGTTATGTGGGAGAAATATAGTGGCTTTAACCCTTTCACTCTCAGTGATGTCATAAAGCGCATTTGCAAACAGTTTTGATACGAAATTAAAACCGCTTGTCACTTGTTTTGAAATAACGTTAGTTAGATTGCTTTAAATCTAACTTTGAAACGATATTGCAGACACTAATAATGAAGCAGCTGACACTATGGCGGTGAAGAGGTAAAGACCTCACGATCATGAAAGGGTCAATAGTTCCGGTATTCTACTTCCTTCTTTATTTTTAATATTTTAGAAAAAACCCATGTGATTTATGAAAAGACGCGGAAGCACTTTTAAATTCAAATCTAAGTTTAAAATTTCTTTAGTAAATTGAGCTGTATTCTTGCATAAAAAGCCGTTCCCAGGGGGTGCATTAACGAGTACTTTAACGTGTATTAACAAGGCGATTCACGTGCACACGCGCCGTTAATGACCGCTATAGTTATGATCGTTCCGGGGCCCAGTATAAACAATAACAATGACGGTTTTGAACAGCGTTCTGGCCAAACTACAGCCTACACTGTCAGTGCAAAGATGCTGGTGAATGCATTGTAATTGAAAATACAAAATAATTACCGTGCGCCAAATACAGATAACGGTCATTAAGGCGAAATGCAAAAGGTTTTTACTGTAATAACCCTAAGTATTTGGACAGACACTAGCTAACAAATGGTGTTGACTCCTGAGGGAGCATTCTGGTCGGGATCTAAACACTTTCCCATTCAGTTTGCACTCTTTGAACTCATTACTATGTAGTTATCCGGCGTCTGATCTGTTTCCAAACTGTTTACGATGGAAAACTATAGTCAAATATAGTTTTAGCATTAACGAGTTTATTGGGGAATAATAGCGTCTTCTCCATAGTATACAGTCCAACCAAACTTGTACAACTAAATAATTCTGTTGACAGGTGACATTATTAGGTACAGTGGAGAAAACGTTATTCTTTCCCAATAAACGCGTTTACGCTAAAACTATTATTTCCTTTGCAAACTGTTTGGAGCCATATCAGACGCCGGTTAAGCCGGTGTCTGATCAGGCTCCAAACTGTTTGCCACTCTGAAAACAATGAAAGGTCAGAATTGTCGAAAAGTTGTCCTTTTCTACATTTTAGTGTTTTGCGTTTGCGTTTTGTTTGCGTTTAAAGGGGAAAGAATAACGTTTTCTCCACTGTAGGATGGATACAAAGCAGAACACATCATATAAGTAAACACACTAGGCAAAGTAAGTTTTGATTTATTATTAAAACTTGCAGTTAACTCACTAATAAAAGCGATAACAAACAACTTGAATCCCATTTCTCGTATACGAGTTATGTACACATTGTACCGTAATTGTGCACATACATGTACATATTTTTAAAATGCCGAACTTTCGACGGCAGCGACTTGCTATTATAGATGACATGAAATTGACACAACATCGGCGCTATTATGACAACCTTTGTGTCACAGTTTGCGGCCGTAAACCCAAATCAATCAATTTTTAAATTGACAAAATCGGCCATCTGACACTCCAATTGGTCTACGACCAGATAGTTCATTTCAGTAAAATTCCATGACAGCGACTATTTGCATACGTTGTCCACAGTTAGGCGAAACCTCTCATTCAATAACCACTGAAGATTTAAATGTACATTTAAAATCAAAATAAAATTTTGTCCAGCTTGTTTAATTGCGTTCTGTTTAAAGTATACATGTACACCGATGCATTGAAAATTATTCTTCGTGTGGCGACCTTGATCAGAGGGCTCCTTTAGGGGATGTTCTGTTCAAAGTTTACACTGAGGCAGGAGACAAGTGCATTCCTTGTAAGTACACTGTTTGTAGTGAAGCATAATACTTGCAAGATATACAATTGGTGTGCAATTAGAATAAAGGAAGCTGTGATATGGAAGAAAATGACTGATATTAATAACAAAAATGGAAATGGATCTCAAATATATAGACAAAAGTTCTTGTTATGATTTATATCTATGCAAATATTGTGCTTATATATATTTTATTTGAAATTCTGGTTTTGTACACATATTTCAAGTACTTAAAAAATTACATAGCTCAAGATAATAAATGAACTTGGTAAATATACTGAAGCACAATGTAATAGATATGTTCTAAGATGGTAATGCATTTAGGAAATAATTATTTTTTAGAAATGGAATTAAAAATGAAAAAATAGACATTTAGAATATTTGAACATGAGATAAAATTATGCCTTTTACCTGTAGTTCTGTAGTAATTTGATCGTTCAGACTATGTCTATTTAACCCTTTACCCCTTATCTAGTTTTTTTTATTACAGCATGTTGAAAGTAAAGTAGAAAGTACCTAATGGTATATTCTGCTTTACTTTCAAAATGCTTTAGGCTCCTTATAGTGTATACATTCATGATTCCATAGTGTGGAACTATTTTGCTCAGTGGAGAAATAAATAAGAGGGGTAAAACTGCATATTGATTGAGTGATGAGTTAATGTGCAATCAAAGTATGTACATGTAATATATGTCTTGGGTTAGCTGCTCCTCATTAAACTAAGACTTTTCCTGTTATTTTGAGACCAGCCGGGTGATGACTTTGTGTAAACATAAATTCATCATGATTTAAACTTTGTTTTGTTAAATCTGGTTCATTCTCGTTATTGTCTCTGTTGAGTAAGGCTAAGCACCAAACACATTCTGTTCACAGTCAATGAGAAAGGATGACTCCAGGGTTAATATTGCAGACTTCTCAAGATTTAGACCAACATCCAAGGCTGATGGCCAGTGACATCTGGTGATAAAATCTGAAACAACAAACATGTATAAAAATAAATAATAACAGTTTAAACATATAGACAGCTTTATCATCTTATTTAGAATTATTTTTGATTCTTTAATGAAGGCATTTATTGAATGAGACAATTCAAATTCAAATCTTTATTTAAAACCTACAAGTAAATCTAACAGACACACACATTTAAAATCTATAACGGCAATTTTGATAAAATAGCATGTCAACCCAAATTCCGTTCCAGCTATTTCAGTGACTGACTCTTAGTACGCTCCTAATATTTAAATGACTTACAAAAATATCAAAACATATTTTCAAAATTATTCTAAATTCCTAGACAACTGTAGTATAAAAATTGTTACCAAGTACAATAACAGTTAGACGTATTGAAAGTTAAAAGGTTATAAAGCTTTTAAGTTGAGTCTTAATAACTCTTATATGGTTTTTAGACATTGAATACTCAAATTTGAGTTTTTGCTCATCAAAAACTCAAATCTGACCAATCAAACGCTTTAGGACGATTTCAGACTCAACTCAAAAATTTTATAACCTTGGAGCCAGGGTCTCTGACGTAACATTCTAGCACTCTAACGACTGAGCTGTAGGGACTTGTTGAGTTTCTACAAAGATAACAGTGGAAAAAAACGTTATTCTCTTAAACTATTGTTTCCATTGTAAACAGTTTGGAGCCAGATCAGACGTCGGTTTGGAGCCAAATCAGACGTCGAGTAACCGTGTGTCTGATCAGGCTCCCAAATGTTTGCTAGATCTACTCAGATTAAAATAAACAATCAGAAGTATAAAAAAAAAGATGTCATTTTCTCCATGTTAGTGCACTGAGTTTGCATTTCTTTGCGTTTAAAAACGGGAAAGAATAACGTTATCTCCTCTGTACCTGTGTTCGACAGGTACAGTCCCCATGGTGCACCTAAAAAGTGCCCCTTCTCATAATCATCAGAATTGATGGCGTAGAAGTAGAAATAGACTACACTCGATCCCGCTAGACTACAGTATGGAGTTATAATAAGTTAAATAACTGCAACCGACTGCTGGTAATCCCTTCATGTGTATGATATTTATTAATAAATATAGCATTATAAATAAAGTCCTACCCTAAACATGCTAAACTGTAAATCGGTGTACTATAGTACCTGTATTTCCATAGAATTGGTCTAGAGAAAACCTCTGACGTTCTGTGTTGCGTCGAACCTGACCGGTCTGTATGCTAGTCTCACGTTGTACCAAACCAACTCATTCAATGTTATTCCAACATCCAACCAAACAATTTCTCCTCTTGTCCAGACATATTGTAACATGTTCAAGTCCTTGATTTAGCGGACGAAGAACAACATGATGTCTGTTGAATGCCAAGCGTAAATTACACATGTGAATCGAGTCGCTTTAAAAAATGGCCGACGTTGATAAATTCGGTGCACGTGGCCCTGTATCTAGGCCGCGGATATATAAAATACATGAACATTTTGTAAACAAACTTGACCTCTCTAGGTGCACGTAAGCTGTTAGTGTATAAGAGAACAGAGTTAGGTGACATCCAAAAAGAAGGGGAAATAGACATATTTTTATGCAAGAATAGTGTCAATACACCTGTTTTTCGTGCATTAACATCTGCAGAAGCCCTTGTGCTGTCTTGGAGCCCTCGGCTAAAGCCTCGGGCTTCAAATACAGCCCGCGGGCTTCTTCAGATGTTAATGCACGAAAAAAGGTGTATTAACCATATAGTGATGCCCATGTACACCTTTTATCCCGTATACAGCGCGTTTTCCCGATAACAATACACAGGGAGGGAAATTTACTTACATTTGCATACAACTTGAATCTAGACCAGACGCCGCATCACGCGGCGTCTGATCTGGATTCAAGCTGACTGTCACTCGTCATTTTGGGTTTTTTTCTGTCAAAATCTCCAATATGTGACGAGAAAAAACAGCAGACGACAATTTTAAGCTGACAATTTTACAACAGTGAAAGCGTTTGAAATAAGTGTCTTGTTTGGGGAACAGCGGCAAGAATAGTTGGGAGGGAGTCGTTATTCGGAGGGCTGGTGTAGGGAGGGAGCACTTTATGGATATGTATGACTTAATTTATCACTATTGCAAAAACTATCTGATGTTTAAAATAAAGCATTGAGTTCTTCGGAACTCTATTCAACATGTCTGGCTTTAGTCACAAGTGTCAAACCCTAAAATTAATTGGTTATTTTCAGAACAGCTGATCCCTTCTAATTATTTTCAGATGTTTTACCTTATTTGCAAATGCTGCAAAAAACTTTTTTATGTCCCATATAAAACAAAACTATAATTAAAACATTTTTAAATGTAGAAGAAGGAAGTGTTTGAAAATGTTGACGATTTCTTCCAAATGAGAGAACAAATAGGTTAGGTTCTTATAAGACGCTATGTTACTCGGCGTTTTCAACTTATTGTCTCTGACCTAGGGCTACATTGTTTGAATAAAAAAGTGCACCATTCACAGGTACATGTGCACTGTTTGTAAAGTGCGCGTATACCCGTCATAGGTTAACTTACTGTTTCAAGTTACATTTTAAACATAGCTTGGCAAAACATTATTATTATCAAGCAACCGAAGATTTTATATCTATTTCAGCGCATGTCAAAGCAGACAACGCCCAGCGGAATAAGGACCAAAGGGACTTTCGTTATGTTGCCCCAGTTTGGCCATACACAAGTGTTTATACAGACCAGGTCGATCCTACAGGTAACATACAGTGCTCCTTTCCTACAACGGCCCTCCAAACAACTATTCCCTCCTTACAAGAATGTTTGCCGCTGTTTCCCAAACATAACAATTATGTCTAACACTTTGCTGCTTCAATATCGTCAGCTTAAAATTACCGTCTGTTGTTTTCTTAAAATTACATATCAGGGGCCCGTTTCATAAAACGTCTTACGACAAATGTTGTCGTAAGTCAGATTATAAAAGTCTCAATAACTATTTATTTCTCCATCTAATCCTGTCTTGTGACATCTCTTGGAATCGTCTTTCCAAGACGATTCCAAAGAGATGTCACAAGACGGGATTAGATAGAGAAATAAGAAATTAAATGTATTTTAAAGTTTTGACTTACGACAACATTTGTCGTAAGATGTTTTATGAAACGGGTCCCTGTTCTATAGCTATATTATGCCTGTGTTACAATGAACAATGTCAGTTTGGCTCAATTTTGTTTTACATCCTTTCAAAAACATACTTCAATTTCAGTGACCGTACACAATATATTTCGATATTTTAAATTACTATTTCTATTGCTTCTAACACTTGATTTATAATCGACTTTCAGATCCTGTATTTTGTTTAGTTTCAATAAATAATTGCCAAAAAGTTTAAAAGGTGTTAAACTATTCATACTTGTAGATTTACCCTAACTGTTTATTGCAATCTCGTGACTTCCTCTTTCGTCTTTCCCGCCATAAGGAGTGCAGACACTTACTCCCAAACATCACGTGAGATTCAACCCACGTGCACATGTGCAGGATTTGATTTTATCCAATTCTGTTTTAGTATTTGTTCGTACAAATGTACACAAATAATGTTCAGAAAATGTGAAAAATACTCTAAGCTCATTGGATAACTATACATTTGACTGTGATTGGCTGTGTCTGCTAATATATTAACCCTTTTACTCTCAATAAAGCCTTAAAACGCTTTGCAAACAGTTTTTGTCCTGATCAGACGCCGCATCTGTTTGCCACTATTAGCGATATTTAATAAGTTATCAAACCTTAAATCTAACTTTTAAACGACGAAAGGGTAAAAATCTCACGAAAAAGTTGGCAGTGAAAGGGTTAAACATAATTTGAACCACTTATTTGGTCAGCTTGTATTAGTTTATTCTTAAGAAAGATTAAATCTTGCTCGGATAGATCCTCGCCAGAGATTTATTAATTGTAAATTTCAACTAAAGAACATAAACCTATACTTACCATCGGGTTTAAGTATAATCAGAAACCAGTGTTTAGTCAGTGTCCAAATTATATTACACCAGTGGCCCGTTTTATGAAACCGTCTTAGGACATAATTATCATATTAAGTCAGATTCTAAAATCAATAATAATTATTTATTTCTCCATCAAGTCTTGTCTTGTGACAAGACGGTTCCAAAGAGATGTCACAAGATAGGATTTGATTGAGAAATCAGGAATTAGATTATTTTAAAGTTTTGATTTACGATCGCTTTTGTCGCACGACGTTTTATAAAACGGGCCCCATAATCTTACCTCCTGCTAAATTCTAGTCATCCCAATTGGTCAATTGAGGTCAGGGGAAAACCCCATAAAATCATATGGGATGCCTAAAGTTCTTATTAGGTCTTTACAAAAGTCAATTATCTTGCTTAACCGCTATAAAATTTTCTTTTAGTAATAATAATCGCTAATATACGTATATGCTAACGTATTTTCTAAAAATGCATACATATAATTTAGGCTTTACCGGCTTGGAAATATAAACGTTAGTTACTTTTATAATCATCTGGTCGGTTTATTTTGTTCTATGTTTAGAACAGTTGAACCTTTTTCTAACAAAATAAATGCGTTTAAAAAGAGTATCGATGGAGTAAAGGGTTAAAATACATGACAGAAAGTTTTACATACAGATACGTCTATAAAACTTTAATTTGATGAACTGTTTAGATATGATGTGAGGCATTTTCAAAAGCCTTTTGCGTTCGTTTCTATTAAAGATTTACGTGTGTTTGTCACGTTTGGTCTTGTTTGTAAAACTAAATTGATTGACAAAACAAACGGGGAGAGAATTTATATAAATAATTGAAATCGGAATGATTGAGAACAATATTGTGATTTAAAACATTTTAACCGTAGAAGCGTATTTTAATAGAGTCATGTGTGCATACACACACCTGTGCAGAATGGGAAAAAAATACCATGATTTATCCTCAGGATATATATACGTTACAGTGGAGAATCTGTTATTCTTTCCCGTTTAAACGCAAACGTACGCAAACGCAAAACACTAAAACGTAGAAATGTACTTTTTGACATTTCTGATAATTCATCTTTATCTTGGTGGCAAACAGTTTGGAGCCTGATCAGACGCCGGGTTACCCGGCGTCTGATCTGGCTCCAAACTGTTGGCAGTGAAAATAATAGTTTTAGCGTAAACGTGTTTATTGGGAAAGAATAACGTTTTCTCCACTGTATCTAAAACGGAGATTTGTTTTTACTGTAACCTGGTTATGCCACCGCGACAACGGACTTCTTTTAGACAAATAAAGGTGGTGTTGCGCCATTACTGGTTAAAAGGGTATACAAAAAACTAAGATATGTCAATTCTGTAATGCGGTTGAAGATGAACGTCATGTTTTGTTTGACTGTTTTTGATATGACGATATTGTAGAAACACATTTTGATGAGGCCGACAAAGTAGCCGAGTATTTTATAAATATATCTAATGTAGAACAGTTTATTTTTATTCATTACTAAAAGACCGGTGTTAATATTCTTCGACGTTAAAGTTTTATCGTTGTACATGTAGGTAAATAAATTACAAAGTTCCAGTGTGATGCTTTCTAGTTATTATTGTACAATGCTAAATTTGTTTTATGCATACACAGTCTTTCGTGTGTCTATATGAATACAGTATCTATTAATGATTTATCAAAAATCTTCAAAAATGAAATGAAGGACTTTCTTGATTTTGTTATATATAATATCATACATGACTGTTATTTTCTATGACTTTGAAACTTTTCACACTGCAATGTGTATTTTGAATACACAGTCTGTTGGATTCCAAACGTGTTGTGGTCATGTACAGTGGAGAATCTGTTATTCTTTCCCAATAAACGCGTTTACGCTAAAACTATTATTTGCAGTGCAAACAGTTTGGCGCCAGATCAGACGCCGGGTAACCCGGCGTCTGATCAGGCTCCAAACTGTTTGCCACCAAGATAAACAAGAATTATCAGAATTGTCAAAAAGTTGTACTTTTCTACGTTTTAGTGTTTTGCGTTTGCGTACGTTTGCGTTTAAACGGGAAAGAATAACAGATTCTCCACTGTAATTGATATACCCGTATTCTAGAATAGTTAACTGAAACATGTACTCTAAGGAATTTATGTTAAACGACGTTGCTTTTGATAGTTACATTATGCGCACATTTTAGTTTTTTATAGTTCAATTGAATGGTATGGAAAAAGAAATGATTGTTATTTGTATTTCATGTTAAAATCAAGATGAGAATGTAATAAAGAACTTAATAATATGTACGAGATACACCTTTCTAAAACTGATTTAATTTTTCAAAAGGGCTACGATTTTCTCTGCATTGTGAGACATCCGCTTTCTGATTGTGTTTGTACGTTTATTCAATAAACACAGTCGAAATTCGATAGTTCGAAATCGTTATATGGCCCATCAATGTCAATAGTAAACGCAAGGCAATGACTGAAAACCCCACGCTATCGGAAATGCAAACAGATTTTGGTTCCATTAAACGCCAAATACATATAACACATCCTGATGAAAGTAAAAACATATTTAAATTACTTAAATATTTCATAAGTAAGGTGTAGACTTTTTGAATCGTGGAAAAAATACAATTTTTGCATAACATATTAAATGAACCGCGTTATGGACAAAGTTATGTGTTTTTATCGATCAAAAAGTTAGTACGCACTGATGACATTTTCTGCAAGAATGCGCAGATAACTCCATCTTAAGTATAAAGGTTTCTCTACCCACGCCAAACTTTACAGACAAACCTGTCATATCTTGGTAAAATTTAAATTCTACACGTTCCGTTAATGTTCTATGTTTATTTACAACATGTAAACGAGATATCCATTTCTCATAACATATTTATATTGTCATTACAGAACCTTTCAAATTATTTGGTCAGCTGTCCAGTCGCTTCAACAATGCAGGTTAGTTTCTGTTATGTGATTTGAAGAACATTATCGTACAATGGAGAATCTGTTATACTTTTCCGTTTAAACGCAAACGTACGCAAACGCAAAACACTAAAACGTAGAAAAGTACAACTTTTTGACAATTCTGATAATTCATCTTTATCTTGGTGGCAAATAGTTTGGAGCCTGATCAGACGCCGGGTTACCCGGTGTCTGATCTGGCTCCAAACTGTTTGCAGTGAAAATAATAGTTATAGTGTAAACGCGTTTATTGGGAAAGAATAATGTTTTACACCAGACAAATGATTCCACAAAAGCCTATGATATGGCATTAGCATAGTTGCTTCGCAAAGATTATAATGAGTAGTCACGATAAAGGACAATATGAGGGCATACATGAGTAAACATTGGGGAGGATTACTCTTAACCTAGGTAACCTGTAAACCTGTTAATCCTTTTATTTCTAGTCACGTACATTTTATATACGCGTCCTGCACAAACAGTGTTCTTGTCAACGTGTTATTAGTAGTATTGTTCTATGCAAAACCCTCTGATCAGTTTATGCACTTTTTAGGGTTTAACCGGTCACTACTAACTTAGAGTTTGCTAATTTGCCTTCTATTGTTGTCTTTTGCATTGACAATTTAGGCATTTTGACTAAAAAACTGACTAACGATTTTGAATAAAATGTTAAACATGTGCGTGTGTACCAATTTGCAAATAGACCGTAAATCATGATGCTCTAAAATAGCTCTTTTATAGTGATGGGATAAAAGTCTTAGTTACATTGGCAAAGACGTTATTCTTTCTCAATAAACGCTTTTTATGCTTAATATATTTCCATTGCAAACTATTTGGAGCCAGATCAGACACCGGGTAACCCGGAATGAATCTGATTGTTTACCATTCAGATTAAATTGAATTTTAAAAAATGTCAATAAGTGGTAATTTGCTTAATTTTATTCGACTGTGTTTGCAATTTCGTTGCGTTTTAACAGGAAAGAATAACGTTTTCTCCACTGTACTTGTATTTGTAGGTTCAGGACAGATCCAGTTGTGGCAATTCCTCCTCGAACTCCTCTCCGATACCTCAAACTGTACCACAATCGCCTGGGAGGGCAACAACGGTGAGTTCAAACTCGTCGATCCCGACGAGGTGGCCCGAAAATGGGGCGAGCGCAAAAGCAAGCCGAACATGAACTATGACAAACTCAGTCGCGCCCTTCGCTACTATTACGACAAGAACATTATGACTAAAGTTCATGGCAAGCGGTATGCATATAAGTTTGACTTTGCTGGACTTGCACAGGCTCTACAACCATCATTGGAGTCACAGACATCGTACAGATTAAGTTCAGATTTATTCCTGCCGCCCCAACATTCTTCCACAATACCATTCATAGGCAATCAGGGAAGCTGCTGGAATTCTGCTACTGGTGTGATGAGGAATTTTGAGAGACACAACGGTTTCCCGCCGAGATCTAGACAATCACAGACAGATTGTTGATCAAATAGATTTTGAGAAGGAGGTGATATAATAGACAGCCCGGATATTACAAACAGCTGGAAATAATATATATACACGACTTATACACGAGTTTGCTCTTTGCATGCTGGGTAATTTTTCGTCTCCAACAATAATCTGCTACTGTTCTATAGATAGAATTTTCAAAATATATTTTCGGTCCAGGGCCAGCGTGTCAAACAGATTGAATCCTGATGAAGAGCCGCGTTACGCAGCATCTCATCAGGAAACAAACTGTTTGCAAAGGCAATCACTGTGGCACATGTGTCCGCTGCTACAGTGGAGAATGTGTTATTCTTTCCCAATAAACGCGTTTACGTTAAAACGTTTATTTCCAGTGCAAACAGTTTGGAGCCAGATCAGACGCCGGGTAACCCGGCGTCTGATCAGGCTCCAAACTGTTTGCCACCAAGATAAACATGAAATATCAGAATTGTCCAAAAGTTGTTTTTTCTACGTTTTAGCGCTTTGCGTTTGCGTACGTTTGCGTTTAAACGGGAAAGAATAACAGATTCTCCACTGTAACAGGTAAGGAGTATCATTTTATCGCCAAATTTAACAATCTGCTTTTATACTCGTGTAGACAACATAGTGCCTGCTTGAATTGTGTGTAAGGTTAACTTAGCCCTTTCATTCTCAATGACACCATAAAGCGCATTTGTAAACAGTTTGGGTCCTGATAAGACGCCACGTAACGCGGCGTCTGATCAGGACCCAAACTGTTTGACACTCTGATCGATATTTATTAAATTAAACAACCTTAAATCTAACTCTTTAACGTGTCTTTCAGACAACACTACTTTAGCAGACGACAATAAAGCGGCGAAGGGGTAAAAATCTCCCGAATAATTTGATCATGAAAGGGTATAGTATTGAACTTATTGTGATGATAGGTCTAAACCACTGAGTCGTAGTGACGAGAATACAAACTGAAGAATACATCGTGACGTACATGTACCCTGTGCAAAAATGGTGTGCGCTCTTTGTAAATTTGCAATCAATATAAAATATTTACATTCGCCTCATTCAATTCCATTGACAAAAAGGGTGTTCATTTCATATAAACACAATTTCTCGAGAGGGCGGGACTTGTGGAAAAGTTTCGAAGAGGAGGCGGGGCATATGCAGTTTTCATTCGCGAATTAATCTTTGGAATTTTGGACAGCAAACATTTGGCGGATTTTTCCAAAATTCTATGCCTTCACTTAGTGGAAACCCTGATTCCAGACTAATATTCGTCCATATTAATGAGATAATTTGCAACAATTTGACATACCTTATAACAACAACTGTCTGCATTCCTTTATGCCAAAATAAACCGATATATTTATCCTACTTTAAAAATGACGTCACTTCCAATGACGTCAAATCGTCATTTTAGCACCAAACTGTCAAAGTTGTTAATCTTAGAATGTAAACAATGGAACTTATATTTTTGCTTTCGAGTGTACGCAGCTACAGTTTTACGGTAATGGCTGTTCCTGATAGGGTACACATTATTCGTGTTATCAACCTCTAATATGGATTAAACATACATGCATACTTACAAAATGTTAATATAACAGTAGAAATTACAGCAAATACGTTGTGAATATAAGAAATGAACAGATTTGTTCGGCGTTCAAGCGAAAAGAACGACAGAAAATTATCGGCTTGAACGCCGAAAAAAATCAATTCATTTCTTAAATAAATCCAAAATAGTCAAAAATGAAGATTATTTTATTTGTAAGTTGAATTGTCCATACATTTTTGAAGTTTATGCTGTGAATGACTTAAACGTTTCTTGCAGGGGACGAGTGGTCTTTGTAAAGTAGAGTAGACGTTATTCTTCCCAATAAACACGTTTACGCTAAAACGATTATTTCCACCGGTATCCCGGTGTCTGATCAGGCTCCAAACAGTTTGCCATTGATATTTACAAAAACAGTCAGAATTGTAAAATAGTTGATATTTTCTACATTTTCAATGCATTTGCGTTTCGATTGCGTTCAAACTTGAAAGATACTGTCTTTCAAATCAATGATTTTAACCCTTACCCTGCGGTGATGTCATCTGCTTTGAAATTGTCGTCTGCAAAATTTGTTGAATTTAGATTTATACCTTTTTCTAAGTAAAGAAACCTTAAGACAAGTGTCAAACTGTGTGGATCAAAATCAGACACCGCGTTACGCGGCGTCTGATCTGGATCTAAACTGTTTGCTAAAATCAATAAAGTCGCGACCAGCAGGCAAAGGGTTAAGAGACAAGACGACGTCTAACAAATATATACATACTTCTAGTTATCTGAAAATGACACTTCCCATCTTATCGCTACGAAAAGCAATCGAATTGTCACACTGTTTGCCGCCGGATGAGATGCCGAGTAATCCCGCATAATAGCCGGAGCCTAACTGTCTGTATCTATCATCAAACAACAACAACACCACCACCAACACCACCACCACCAACAACAACAACACCAGTAATACTATCGCGTCACTTCAAACTGTAGTGACATATAAATGATGTTACAATAAACCTAAGTTTATCTGTATAATGCAAGTTTTTCTGTGGCAAATTTCAACATAAACGCTTTGCAGGATGCAGAGTTTGAATCTGATGAGAGACCAATAAGCAAAGTAACTGAGATATTGACGAAAACAAGAATTTCAGTAATGGCGACCTTGATTTGCATATTGTGCGGATTGCCCAATGATGACAGAGTGGCATCATTCAGATTCTTAAAGAGCACACATCAGAGGTATAGAAACAGCAAAAAACTTAGTACGGACCGTATTGCAAGGTTCTCCAAAAATCTGGGGTTTGGCAATCGGACTATGAGGAGTCAGAAAAGAAACAGAAAAGAAACTATTCCAAAATAATGCATAACTTTGAATAGTCATGCGAAAACTAGTGACAATTTGCAGTCGGTCTTTATTTTTATTTTTAGAATTTTATCTCATGAGCTGAAGCGATAAATATTGCCCATTTGAGTTGAAATGTATAACTCAGCTTACTTTTCTATTTTATTGCCATTATTTAACTCAATAGTTTCGTTGGAAGAAACAACGCGCAATTCGGTCTGTAAATCACCCCTCAAACCCCACGTGAGGACGTGCTACGATTGGTAAGCGAAAAGAACGAATGCGTTACAGTGGAGAATCTGTTATTTTTCCCGTTTAAACGCAAACGTACGCAAACGCAAAACACTAAAACGTAGAAAAGTACACATTTTTGACAATTCTGATAATTCATTTTTATCTTGGTGGCAAACAGTTTGGAGCCTGATCAGACGCCGGGTTACCCGGCGTCTGATCTGGCTTCAAACTGATTGCAGTGAAAATAATAGTTTTAGCGTAAACGCGTTTATTGGGGAAAGAATAACGTTTTCTCCACTGTAGGACTGTGAAATGTGTTCACGTTCCGGGTTATCTAAGAGATACGGTTTCAGATATCACACTGTTCAATATTATCGTGTAAAACGGTCACTGAAAATAACTTTAATTAACCATTTCAATGTCATACTGACGCCATAGTTCGTCTAGATAACAAGTCACTGCCATAGTGTCGCCTGCGTACGAAAATACCGTCTGATCATACAGTAAAACCTCTCTATTACGACCACTAAAACGAAAGATTATTGAATAAAGGACAGGTGACATCTTAAAGAAAGTTGACAGTAAAACAGAAAAGCTCTTTAGGAGCTTTCTGTTTCTCTGTCACCTCCCTTTAACCCTTTGAACCCTAGTCCCGCATATAGGCGTCCTTTTCAAACAGTATACATGTGAAAAGTGCATTGTCCTATGCAAACAGTGAATACCCAGATCAGAGGGCTCCTTACGGACCCCTCTGATCTGGGTCTTCACTGTTTGCATAATGCAAAGCAGTGACAAAAACAACCCTAAAATGGCAGAAATGGACTAAACTAAAATCGAAACTGGGATTGTCCATTTGAAGTTTTAGGGAGGAAAGAGTTAAGCAGTCACTAGTCGACAACACTTAATATTTAACAACATTTAGTGGTCGTAATAGAGAGTTTTCAAACAATGTATCTAAAGTTGAGAATTTAGCAATTTTGATTAGAAAAGAAATCTATTTGAGCGTCGAACTGTGTGCACATGTTACTGCTTTCGAATTTGGCAATAAATGGCTTACTAGTCTTACATAAAAATAGTTTCATAATGGATGACAAATATACAGTGTTCCCTCTGGACAACGGCTCTCCGAACAACGATTCTTTCCTCACAACAATGTTTGTTGTTGTTCCCGGTGCTCTCTCTGTAAAAAGGTCCCGCAACGAATCTCTCTTTACTACAACGCTTGCTGCTTTTCCCAAAAGTAAAATTATGTCTGGCACTTTCACTGTTGCAAGATCGTCTGCTTAAAGTTGTCGTCTGTTGTTTTTCTCGTAGTTACATATTACTATATTGTTAGTGGACCAGTTGCAAGCGTTATTGTAAGTATTGAATCGTTGTTCGGGACCGTTGTAGGGAGAGAGCACTGTATATGGACTACTGTAAAACAGGTATTTTTCGCGTCATGAATATGTCGCGTAATGCGATTTTGTGTTAATTCGCAACATCATGCAATGTTTCTAGCAGGTGGAAACTTAAAGCCGCATTGTGCTTTTGGGAAACCTGCATAAAACGGTTGCTTGGGATCCCATTAGAACTACATGGGACGTGATTCTTTCACAAAAAGCGGCTTTACCTAAGAAATTCGCTTTTTATTTATGTTTTTAATTTATGGGTGTTAACACCCATTAATTTGACCTTGTCAACGGAAAGAAGGACAACTCTGTAAATACAGGGCTCCAGATAAGGGGAGTATTTCGAAAACTAAAACCTTTATTTCTGCTTTAAAACCAATGGTGTCACTACTCATTAGAATCGTCTCCAAGAGACAATTCTAATGAGTAGTAACATCATATCATTCGGTGCTGAAATGAGTGATAAACTGTTGGATTTGTTCAGTTTACTTCGGATTAGCTGGAGCACAGGAATGAAGTGGTTAACCCTTATTCTGCTGCACAGACGTCTGCTTTGAAATTGTCATGTGCAAAATTTGTTCAGTTTAGATTTATTCATAGTTTTGATTAAAAGAACCTTAAGACGATTGTCAAACAGTTTGGATCCAGATAAGACGCCGAGTTACGCGGCGTCTGTTCGAGAATCAAACAGTCAAACAACTAGGTCTGACGTGTCAAAGGTCAGCCGAGTCCAATGTTTAGGTAACACAGCATTCCGCATGTTCTCGGACCATATTTTAAACAGCCGAGTTTCGTATATGAGGTGAAATAATGAAGGCGGAATTATTGTGAGCAGTTTAGCGCAGTAGGCAAAAGTTAGGTATGCAAAGGCAAATAGCAGTATTTTTAGTAAGCGTGGGTTCGAATCCCACGTCGACCTTACACTTTTTTTATTTAAATCTTGCATGAATAGTAAAGCATTATATTCTATTCCATACTGTATAATATAAGCTGACCATTTATGAACACGTTCGCCAGTGTTGGTGAAGGGTTGCTTTGTTTCAGTTCGAGTCCGATATTAGTCATATTTTAAACAATTAATCGATGATAAAATACATACATGTACATGTATATACATATAGGCTTCTATAATATTGAAATGTAATGAGTTACAAGCATGATCTGTTTACTGGGCTCCAGATAAGGGGGAATAGACACACGTTTTCCAACATTTTCCTGATGTCTGCACTAAACCTTATGGTTTGATTGCATGTACTAATTAGAATGGTCCTTTCGAGAAGCTTTTGATTAGTAGTCACACTATGGGGTTTGAAGGAGACATGAAGATTTTACTTTTTGAAATACTCTCCTTGTCTGGAGCCTTAATTACGGTGAAACACATAGGAATCGACCACTCATTAAGGCTATTAAAGTGGTCTTTTCAGACAGGCTGCTGCTGAATGTAGAACAAAAGTAATGGAGACTGCCTTATGCATTATTCCCCCATTATGCTGTCACCTGCCTTAAAGGCCAACAATGACTTATGTATAGAGATGTTTCACCGTATAATCATCTACATAGATCTACATTACAATGAAAGTATATGATGGTTGAAATGAAATTGGAAATAAAGTACATGTAATTATAGAATCCTTAATATATTTTAGCAAAAAAAAAGTTTTAGGTTGATGCGAGTTTCGAACCCACGCCAAATAACATTTCCCCGATCATATACTCGATTATGGGCCTACGACCTATCCATTACGCTATGTTTCTGATAACTAATCCGCTCATTGTTTATACCTATAACTCAACTTTGTTTTTTAAAAGAATGAGACGAGGATATCCGAAATGCTGATCTCCCTTAAAAATGGACTCGGCGACCCCGTGACACGTCAGACCTAGTTGTTTGACTATACTTTCGGTTTGTTATGGTTTTAAACTGCCACTTTTGATGAATTAGGTCTGTCTTTAACATTTCATAGATCAGTTTGGCCCATAAGAAAGTTGAAACATTATTATTAACCGTTATTGTATTTCGGACATTAAAAAAAGGTCTGAAAACACAATGGGACTTTAAAGTAGGCTGAAAGTAAAAGCAGAAAGTGCCTTAAGGCACTTTATGCTTTACTTTCAACCTGTTTTTAGAAGTCACCTATTTTCAAAACTAGAGACGCGAGGCAACACATTCGCGAACTAACGCGTAGATTATATTCTCGCGAATAAAACCAGTTTTACAGTATTATATTTGCCATAGCAGTTCCTGTTGAATATAAGTACTAGCCTATATAGATGGAGCCAATAACTTATGCAGAGTATTTCTTCTACGATCTTTAAGCATCAACTTTTTCTTTAACCAATTTGGCGCCAAATTAATCGTGATGGTTTTGCCCTTTCGTCGCCTTTTTGTCGTCGGATTCATTATGATGGTTGCAATATCGTGTCAAAGTAAAATTCAAAGTAGAATTACTTAAACATATCGATGCGAATGTCAAACAGTTGGGTTCTGATCAGACCCCGAATTACGCAGAGTCTGATCAGGATCCAAATTGTTTGCATAGTCGACTTTATGCGACTTTGGCGCCGAAAGGAATAAACCTTTCTGCGCTGAAAACCAATATACTGTAAAACCGGTTTTATTCGCGAGATTATAATTTACGCGTTAATTCGCGAATGTCTCTAGTTTTGAAAATAGGAGACTTCTTAAATTAGGTTGAAAGTAAAGCAGAATGTACCTTACGGTACATTCTGCTTTACTTTCATCCTGCTTTAAGCTTACACCTGGAAGAAATATTGCATAGTGTCGCGAATTAATACAAAATCGCATTACGTGAAATATTCATGACGCGAAAATTACATGTTTTACAGTTTACTGTGGATAAAAAGTTATTCTTTCCAAACAAACGCATTTACGCTAAAATTATTATTTCCTTTGCAAATAGTTTGAAGCCAGACCAGACACCGGGCTTCAAGCTGTTTGCAACTGTGGTGATATGGCCTACTAGTGACAACTAAATTCCAGTTCTTCAAGTCAGATACTTTAATACATGGCATCACGCCACAATGTGTACCGAGCCTCCCTGGTCTGGTTCTCTAGTCTACTGGACTCCTATAAATGTCCTTGATCTCAATTTTTCTTCAGTATTTATAATACCTGGCTTAATTGTCGGAACACGCACGACCCCGTCAAATTGACAGTTCGACATCAATTTGAATGGTGGTGCGTGGCCCCATTGACAGTGATATATTTACTTGCACCGACCAGGCATCTTGGACACACGACCATATACATTTATAATACACAAATACAAGTTCATGCGTGTCAAATGATATTTATTTATATCATCACACCTTCCCTCCTCACAATATAATAATCGAAATTTATTATAATTATAACAGCACCTGGTACGGCAATATAGAAAAATTCCTAACTATATTACCATACAAAAAAAATTACGATAAACTACAACTACGGCAAAATACAACAATTACTTTATACCAATTTTACCAAATACAACAAATACTATTTACCAAATACTATTTACCAAATACTATTTACCCCTCCCTATCCATTCCAAAACTGTTAATCTTTAATATTTGTAATTCACTGTTAAAGTCACTAGATAACTTAGGTCCAGGTGTAGGTATCGTCCGCTGAATGTCTGCTAATATCCATAGTTAAGTTTAAGTCCAGTTGTAGGTATCGTCCGCTGAATGTCTGCTAATATCCATAGTTAAGTTTAAGTCCAGTCGAAAATCTGATATCTTGTTCCGAAAGTTTTCTCCAACTTCCAAAAATACAGTTGAACCAGTCGGTAGCCTCCGTAAGACGGGTCTGATAGAGTTGTCCACTCCTTTGCGTTGATTGCATATTGTCAGACATTTACTTAGTCTCCGGTATATACACACCTGTGTACATATTAATACATCACTAGTTGCACTCTAATGAATCTCACAGTTAGTCCCCAACTTAAATACAATGAGTATCATAGCCAGAGATTATTTCTCCGCTAAATTCCTTCCATTTTCCATGTGGTGTCAAAGATAATTGCCTCTCGAGGACTGTGTAAACCCACTTTGTGCATTCCAGACAGATCAATATTAATACAACCTATTCCTAGTAATTACTCTCCTTATTAATAAAGATACTCTCATTATTAATAAAGATACTTTCTGTCTTGAAATATTTGCTATACCAGAGAACTTCCTATTGTTTCCACAATTTTTAACTAATTTTCAGTATAGTTACATGTAACTACAATACTATAGAACAATGACTTTCTTATTGTTAATTAGCATGGCAATGTTTGTTTGTCACGGTTAATTGAGTTATTTAAGTGCTGTCTTCCTATGTTGACAGTTGATATGACATATCGCATGTCGTTTCATATACACAGTTAACTTGTCGAATGTCAGCTATATTGCTTTACATAATTGCATGCCATTTACAGTCCATTACGGAAGTCCATTTGACAGGTGCCCTTGCTTTAACTATATTTTGTCTATGAAGTACATAACTTATGCCAATTTTACCTGTAACCTACTTACTATAACGTATTTACCAGTATTTTCGTTTGCGCCCGTTTGATAGATTGCTTGTCATATTTTATTGCTTTACTTTGAGAAAAAGCCTGCTTTATTTGCGTTACTTTATAATCAGAATACAGAATACAGAATACAGATCTTTATTAGGCATAAAATAGCATTAGCATATTCATAGCCATCAATTAACATGTACAATTCAATATACATACGTAAAATGCACTGACATGGAAAATTAAGTTTCGTATACAAACTTTACAGAGAAGTATATATAAACTGACTAGAGTTCTAATTATTTTATAGATATATTTATGTAGTCCACCTAACTTTAGGGGAATAAATAATCTGACATATATCGTAACGTGTTTAATGATCTAATTTTCAGTCCTAACTTTAAATGCACTGTATATAAATTTTGAAAGATTACGAATAGTTTTTGGTGATTTAGATGACATCAAGCTTTTAAATTTGTGGATATTCGGCCAATGACAAAAGTAAGGAGAAAAATATCGCCTTCTTAGTTCGCTAAATTTCGGGCAAACTAAGAGGAAGTGATATTCGTCTTCTATAATGTTCATGTTACAATTTTGGCAAATTCTTTCTATTCGTGGTACATTTATGTGTCGTCCTTTTTCTATAGCTAAATCATGAGAGGAAAGTCTAAATCTAGTAAGGGCGATTCTGTAACGATTATCATTTATGGAGCTAAGGTATTTTTCTAATTCAAGAGTTTCTTTGTACTTGCAATAAGATATTAGTCGGTTTGAATTGTTGATACTATTATGCCAGTTTTGCTTGTAAGAATCTACGAGTCTTTCTTTAATAGTGTTAAGAGGAGTAGTATCGTTATCTTGCCTTATCCATATATTTGACATTCCTATATCATCAAGAATTTGTTTAACATGTGAAGCCCAATTTGTACCGTTGTAAGTATTACCATTGTTTGCGTCTTGTTTTAACATATTGTATAGTATCTTTACAGGTGAGTTATTTGCAGATTGAATAATTTTAAACCAATATTTTATTATTAATATCTTTCGGCAGATTTGCATAGGATATCTACCCAATTCTCCATATAAACCATCAAGATTAGTACTTTTTCGAACACATAATATTTTTCGTAGGAATTTACAGTGTATTAGTTCTATATTTTTACATTCATGATATCCAAAAATTTCTGCTCCATAATTTAGTATAGAGCCTACGAGGCTATCAAAAAGTTTGCATTTATCTGTTATAGCTAAGTCTAACTGGTTAAAAATTATGAACAGATTATGCATAGCAAATAATGAATGTTCTGCTAGTTTTTTCTGTGTTCGGAACCAATTTCCATTTTTGAACATATTTATCCCAAGATATTTAAAGGAGTCTACAATATCTAATATCATATCATTATATCTAAAATCATATTTTGTTGGTCGGCCTTTCTCAAATATCATAATTTTTGTTTTCTTTGTGTTAACCTTAAGTCCCCAAGTGTTGCAATATATTTGTAGGTCGTCAAGTAATGACTGTAGAGCATGTGGTGTGTGTGCAAATACAACTGCGTCATCAGCAAATAAGAGGATGAATAGTTTTAAGTCATCAAGTGTGAATAAGTCATCAATATTACTATTTAGATTGGTCAATATATCATTTACAAAAAATAAAAACATTATGGTAGAGCACTGGTCTCCTTGTTTGACTCCGATATTAGATTCGAAGAACGATGTTGTTTCTGAATTATATCTAACACATGCTTTTACTACACTATACATACTTTTAAGGGCTTTTACAAGTTTCGAGCTTACATTTTCAGTTATTAACTTATGGAATAGGTAACTTCTATCAATTTTGTCAAAACATTTTTCGAAATCGATGAAAGCGCAATATAACTTTTTTTTATTTGCTAGTGTTTTTGCAATTATGGCGTGTAATACGAAAATACAGTCGACAGTGGGCTTGCCTTTTTGGAATCCAAACTGGTTTTCAATTATTTTTTCGTGTGTCTGGCTCCATTTTGTGAGTCTATTCAGAATGATTTGTGAGTAGATTTTTGAGAGAATATTTATTAATGTTATACCTCTATAATTTTTTGAATCTTCTATGTCACCCCCTTTGAATATTGGACAAATGATTCCTTCGCCAAAGCAGCTTGGATACTCTCCCTTTGACAGTAATCGATTAAAAAGGTTTAACATAATTTGGGAGGTTTCTTCAAATGAGTGTTTATAAATTTCAGCACATATATCATCTAATCCACAACTTTTGTTGTTATTTTGAGAAAATACAGCATCTCTTAATTCAAATATAGTTATGTCTTTGTCTAAATCGTCGTCAAAAACGTGTTCATGTAATAAATCATTATGATTGTTGTTGTTGTTGTTGTTGTTAATGTAACTGGTATTGTTGTTGTCACTATTGTTGTTATTGTCACTTATGTTGTTGTCACTGTTGTTGTCATTGTCACTGTTGTTGTTGTCACTGTTATTGTCACTGTTGTTGTTGTCACTGTTGTTATTGCTGTCATTTTCACAACTATATAAGTTTTTAAAATGTTCATATAAATCTGTTATGTCAAGATTTTGCGCCTTTTTCTGTGTTTTTGTATATTGGCGTTTAATTTTTTTCCAAAACTGTTTTGGATTATATTTACCTAGGTTTGATAAATTATTTTTTTCCTTGTTTAGGTATTTATTTTTTGAAGTGCGTTTTATTTTATTGTAATTTGACTTTGTTTCTAAGAAATCGTCGCGTAAAATATTATCTGTTTTGTTCCTATTAAATGCATTTCGAGCTTTATTAAAATGTTTTCTAGCAGTATAGCAGTCTGCATTAAACCATGGTTTTTTATTGTGATTTCCTGTTGTTTTATTTTGTTTGGTGTGTCCAAATACCTCTAGGGAACAATCGTGTAAGATCGATACGAACGTATTTGTTATATCATCAATACAATCATTCTGTTCTAGTTTTTCTATACACGAAGTGAATTCATTTCGGTTTGACATCAGCTTATAATCACACTCAATGTTTAACAGTTACAGTGGAATACACATGAAAAGCCAATGACGTCACGCATAAAAGTATCTTGCCGTATGAGCAAAATTCTGAATATCAGCCCCCAGGCCGAGCAAAGGTTATTTCTCTGCTTTTTAAGGCCTATAATTTAAAAGGCGTATGTCGCTTTACTGTTAACCACAGGTTAGCATATTTCCAGCACCTACACGGTGCACAGTCACTGTTGTGACAGGAAATTGCTAAAAACGAACTTGTTAGTTACTTCTTCTCGAAGCGTCTAGTGTAAATGGTGAACCATAGTATTCGTGTGTGAAACACCATATTAACTACTTTTTAGTACTGTCCTTCCCGGACGTTTGTTACAAACCAGACATATTTACTCCCGGCCATATATGCGTGCGTTCATTACATAACATGGTAAGACCTTTTGTAAACATGTGCCTTAGTCAAACTTTTGACCGCCTATCAGTATTTGCTAGATTACCTCAGTTAACAAGTACTTCCTGCATTTATTTATAAGCAATTGCATGTTTCACCTGTCAATTCAATTACAGGTAACCGCGATTATTTGACTTTTCTCCTTAACCTTAAAACTACAGATCTACATGTATCTGACAGATTTTCTCTATTTATAGCTGACTACATTTTGACTCTGAAAATATTTTCTGTTCTTTATTTGTATATGTTTTTATGGCATTCCGTCTCAAACCCTGTTTTAACCCCATTATTTTACCATCTCGACATTTCTTTATCCTCAACGGGCATGCAACTCAGAAACCCTTTGAAGGTTCCAATAAAATGTGTGCATTCACAGCCTTTAACATCAATTTCCATGAAATTTAGATGCGTTGATCCCAGATTGAAGTTACCCCTTGATGAAATCAAATATGCCTTATGTTTAACATTTAATATACATTTCCCTTTTAATATACAGTCCCCACATCCCATCATAGATTTCAATATTCATGACTTTAAGCGTTTCCTACCTTTTTGTACATGTACATGTTTTCTTCATCTTAAACAGATTAATGTTCTTAAATCTTATTCTACAGTAACCTACCATATGCAAAATTACTTTAATTTGAGTACAATAAGTCGAAATTGTCTAACCCGACCTGTTTTTCTCTTTTTCAGTTCTCTTTCTGATCTAAATACAGTTGTGCTGTATGAATGTGTCTTTAGCTTAACTTCTAACAGTTTGCCAGTTGGCCGCAAAAATGACCGCATTTTTATAATTTTCTGATTTATTTTTCATAGCTTTATTTAGTTAAACAATCACGCTGTAAACTTCTTTTTATTATAACGCGTTTCACAATTAATATTTATTCTTTAAAATTTGGTTCTTTTGCTAACTTCAAAAACTCTTTCCTGCCGATAACTTGACATTTTTCTAATTACATGTATCTGCTTATTTTTACTAAATAGCCTATCCAAGCTCTGTTATTTAGACCTGTAGCCGCAAAAGGTGATCGTAATTTCATAGCTCTCTGATACATATTTTATTTCCGCTTTAAACTTTATTCAGCAAAACGCTCGATAAAATGTCTGCTATAGTTCTACACATTTAAACACTTTGCTAATCTCCATTTAATTTCTGTTTTGAGTTTATCTATCTCTCTAACCTTTTGACTGAGTTCAACACAATATGTTCCCGTTGTTTTCGCGTTCATTCTTAAAACTTTTTACTTAAGTATGTAGATTCGCATAATCGCTAATAGTTTCTTTCGTTTGAAAATCTCTAAATTTGAGCTGTTTCCAATTTATTCCAAAACGGTGCCATCTTTCAATTTGCTAACCTAGCCTTTTAACATTTTTTACATTCCCGTGGAAACTAATATGCTCTCTGTAATACTGCAAGCATTTGAAGACTTTAACATTTTGCAACAATTTTGAAATATTCTGATCTGTCTTTTCTAAACACAAAGAGTTTCAACAGTACTCACGTTTTCCTCTGGCCTTGTGATCGTATAATGTATAGTAAATGAATTTTGGTCCACGGCTCCAAATTCGTAAGTGTGGTGATATGGCCTACTAGTGACAACTCAACTCAAGTACTTCAAGTTAGATACTTTAATACATGGCTACACGCCACAATGTGTACCGAGCCTCCCTGGTCTGGTTCTCTAGTCTACTGGACACCTTATAATGTCCCTGATCTCAATTTTTCTTCAGTATTTATAATACCTAGCTTAATTGTCGGAACACGCACGACCCCGTCAAATTGACAGTTCGACATCAATTTGAATGGTGGTGCGTGGTCCCATTGACAGTGATATATTTACTTGCACCGACCAGGCATCTTGGACACACGACCATATACGTTTATAATACACAAATACAAGTTCATGCGTGTCAAATGATATTTATTTATATCATCACACCTTCCCTCCTCACAATATAATAATCGAAATTTATTATATTATAACAGCACCTGGTACGGCAATATAGAAAAATTCCTAACTATATTACCATACAAAAAAATTACGATAAACTACAACTACGGCAAAATACAACAATTACTATTTCAAATTTACCAAATACAACAAATACTATTTACCAAATACTATTTACCGTCACGGCACCAAATTCGTAGGTGTGGTGATATGGCCTACTAGTGACAACTCAATTCTAGTTCTTCAAGTCAGATACTTTAATACATGGCATCACGCCACAATGTGTACCAAGCCTCCCTGGTCTGGTTCTCTAGTCTACTGGACTCCTATAAATGTCCTTGATCTCAATTTTTCTTCAGTATTTATAATACCTGGCTTAATTGTCGGAACACGCACGACCCCGTCAAATTGACAGTTCGACATCAATTTGAATGGTGGTGCGTGGTCCCATTGACAGTGATATATTTACTTGCACCGACCAGGCATCTTGGACACACGACCATATACATTTATAATACACAAATACAAGTTCATGCGTGTCAAATGATATTTATTTATATCATCACACAACTCAGTTAAATACAAATAGTCAGAATTGTCAAAATGATATCATTTTCTACATTCAAGTGCAATGCGTTTGCGTTTCGTTTGCTTTTAAACGTAAAGGAATAACGTTTTCTCCACTGTATTTTGCAAACAGCGAAGACACATGTCAAGTCTTTTCATCTGTGTCTTCACTGTTTGTTATAGTTTTATTTTTTTCTGAAATTGTTTCTAAAACGCTATTCGTGGATTTTTTATTGTAAATAATGCGTATACTATAGGATACTCTAGGTTAATAGATATGCACTCCTTGTACTGGGTTTTTAATTTGCCTTACTTTACAAATATGTAAACAATTCGTTAAAAGAGACCGTAATGTTTTGTATTCAATTTTCTCCGAACTAGAACGACAAAACCTCTCAACGAGCATTTCACAAGCAATAATTATTAAAACGATATTTTCTCTAAACCAGTTTGTAACAGGTTGCAGATTATTGCAGGATAAAAGTAAATCAGAAGGCTCCCTTTGAGAGCTTTCTGCTTTGCTTTTATCCTGCATTATGTAGTCACCTGTATTTTGTGGTTTACCTTATTTTCTAAAGAGTATCCGATTTACAGAGGTTTATTTGTTCTTGCCTTATAATTACATGTACTATATAGTTAATCCTGTCTATTATGACAACGAAACATAGACTAATTGATTGTATAAAAGTCAGGTTACAGTAACTGTTTAAAGCAAGGTGACAGTAAAACAGAAAGCTCCTAAAGGAGCTTTCTGTTTTACTGTAACCTTGCTTTAAGCAACTACATGTAGTCAATACATTTTACCAATTAACACAAGTTGGTATCGTAATAGAGGGAGTTTAGAGTATTCCTATAGTAATGTAAAAAACCGTCAAAGCCGTCTCGTGAGGGCTCACGAGCTACGCTCTGCCTATTTGTTTTTTGAAACCAATTGTAAATTTAGACGGTTTTTGCGGTACATATTGCTAAAATCTAAATTTGTAGATACAGTGCTCCTTTCACACAATGACCCTCCTAACAACGGTTCCCCCTTTCAACAACACTTGTTGCAGTTCCCATAACAAGAAAATAACGTCCAATCGTTTTACGACTGAAATGTAGTCTGCTTAAAAGTGTCGCCTGATGTTCTTCTAAAAGACACATAATGGACATTTTGACCAAAAATAATCCATAATGACGAGCACAAATAGCTTGAATTCAGATCAGATCCCGCGTGACGCGGCGTCTGATCTGAATTCAAGCTGTTTGCAAATGTAAGCCTATTTCCCTGCCTTTAACAACTCCCATCGAACAAAACACAAAATGATTCGTGTTGTTGTACAGTGGAGAATCTGTTATTCTTTGCCGTTTAAACGCAAAGGTACGCAAACGCAAAACACTAAAACGTAGAAAAGTACAACTTTTTGACAATTCTGATAATTCATCTTTATCTTGGTGGCAAACAGTTTGGAGCCTGATCCGACGCCGGGTTACCCGGCGTCTGATCTGGCTCCAAACTGTTTGCAGTGAAAATAATAGTTTTAGCGTAAACGCGTTTATTGGGAAAGAATAACGTTTTCTCCACTGTAGAGAGGGAGCACAGTATAATAATACAGACGACAGTTGCTTAGCATACACTAAAATTGCTGTAAAACGTTTGCAATCCTCTCACGAGGATATGAATCTATTTTAAGACACAGACGCACGAGGCACATCCAAAAAGGCGTTCACGTGCTCATTAATGAGCCTAGAATCCAGATGATGCATTGGTGAAATAAATATACTTTCCAGAATAAAAGGAAAAATACCATTTTATGTAGGAATGTGGTTTAAATTTGATTTTTATGACAATCGTATTTTCCCATCGAACGTCATTGATGAAATCGTCCTTTACATTGCATAGTGCAAAAACGTGTCTCTGATTATATGTACACATGTCTAGGAAGTATGTTGGGTGTGTGGGGACGGGGTGGGTGGGTGGTATGGTATATGTGTGAGATGGGTGTTCTTTCTGCTTTACGCGTCTGTGCAAAACCAATGATCAACATTGTAAACAGTTTTTGGCCAGATCAGACGCCGAGTGACTCGGTGTCTGCTCAGGCTCCAAAATATGTGTAATTGTGATTGAATATTTGCAAACAGTTTGTGGTCAGATCAGATGTGGAGTGACTCGGTGTCTGATCAAGCTCGAAACTTGTGCAATTTTGATTCAATATTTAATTTTTTTACATGTATCATACGCTGTGTGACTCGGTGTCTGATCAGGCTCTAAACTGTGTGCAACTTTGATAGAATGCATTTTGATTATTTTACATTTGAAACATTTAATTGCGCTGCATTTGCTTCTTGTTCCATTAAAACAGGTCAAATGTGCTGTCCCTATCATTAAGCACATGCATTTGAAGGGAAGGCACGTGCTATTCCCGAGTCATGCGTTACAAACGAGTTTTTATACATAAAAAGTAGCTAAACTTTGAAAGGAAAACTAAAATCCCCTGGTTCGAGGTAAGGCAGTGACGTAGTTAAAGCGAATATTAACAATACCAGACGATATTACTAAAAGTGAAACGAACACCAGGTGAACTGGTTTTAAGTTTATTATTTGTTAGAAAGTCACTACACGTGTGAAGCTATTTAATAATAAATCATTGTATCTCATCTACCCCTAGTACAGGACAGGCCCGTTGCACTCTCCACCCAGCTCATAACCAGCATGAGTTTTCACATGGGTAAAGCCAAGGGACCAGTAAGCAGAAACAAATTAGTGCTTCTTTATCTCTGTTCTCTTCTCCTAGCAGAGTCATATGCCCCAGAGCCCAACCCAGGTCCAAGAACTCCCAAATTTCCATGTGCAGTATGCTATAAAGCATGTAAATGGACTACACCTTGTGTGTGTTGTGACATATGTGATTCATGGTATCACCAAGAATGCATGGGCATGAAAGACGAGATTTTCAAGACCCATACAAACTATACTTGGGAATGTGTGCAGTGTGGTCTACCAAATTTTTCAACTGGGATATTCGACACCACCTTATTTGAGAACAGTAACAGCTTCATTAATCTGAGCAATTTAACAGAAATAGACAGAGAAATCAGTTTCAACTTCCCAGCCGCAACATCCTCCCCTCAACGTCGACACAATAGCTCAACCACTGATAGCCACTCAGGCAAAAGGTATGACTTTCCCTTGAGGTTACTTGTAGTTAACTGTCAATCCACCAAGAGTGCAGGGAAAAAGGCACAATTAGAGAACATGATACTCTCAAGCCATGCTGATGTTGTTATCGGAACAGAATCCTGGCTCGATGACAGTATTAAATCTTCAGAGGTATTTCCCCAGAGCTTCAAAGCATACCGACGAGATAGACAACAAGGTACTGGAGGAGGAGTGTTTGTACTCATCTCCGAAAAATACTCCAGCGAAGAACCAGAGGAATTGGTCACAAACTCAGACTGTGAACTTATTATGTGCAGGATAAAGGTAAAGGGCTTCTCAGACCTGTATACTGGCTCCTTTCATAAGCCACCATCAAGGACCGAGCCTGAATATCTCGATCAGCTTACAGCTATCCTCTCAAGAGTTCCAAGAGGAGCACATCTGTGGCTTGGAGGCGACTTCAACCTTGCTGACATTGACTGGGAGAACGAATGCCCTACAGTCCAAGCAACAAACAGGAAGCAATGCCAACAGTTGATCGATCTATGCCAAGACAATTTCCTTGAACAAGTTGTAAACTCTCCTACCAGGGTCACAGAGTATACAAGCAGTCTTCTTGACCTCTTTCTTACAAATAACAAAACCCTTATCAATAAGTGTGAGGATATGCCAGGAATTGCAGACCATGATACTGTCTTCATAGAGTCTAGCCTCCGCCCTATGAAAGTCAAGAAGCCAGCAAGGAAGGTATACATCTATAAAAAAGTAGACTATGATCAGATGCGGAATAATCTCGATGCATATTACAATACTTTTTCTACAACCACTCAGGACATGAATGCCAATGACACCTGGCATGCATTTGAATCAAAACTTAAAGACTTAATTGACAGATTCATTCCCTCCAAAATGATGACTTCAAACAAATCAAATAAACCCTGGGTAGACAGAACTATTAAATCACAACACAGACACCGAAACAAACTCTATAAGAAGCAGAAGAAAACAGGCAACGCTAAGGACCGTCAACGGTATGTCCAAGCCCGCAACTCAACGCAAAAACTGGAACGGCAAGCATACTGGAAGTATGTCCAGGACCTAATAGAACTTGGAGATCCAGACTCAGACCACCAGCCCAATAAACAGAAGAGATTCTGGAATTATATCAAATCTCTCAAGAAAGACAACTGCGATCCAATTGACAAACCTAACATTCTCAACAAGCAGTACCAGTCAGTCTTCACACAGGAAGATACATCCTACATTCCAACTCCTGACGGTAGTCCATGTCCTGCTATGCCAGATATAGATATTACAACAGAAGGCATCGTTAAGCTACTGAGGAAGCTCAACCCAAACAAGGCAACTGGACCAGACATGATGCAGGCACGGGTGCTTAATGAACTGTCAGAGCAATGTGCGTCTTACCATTGCAGCATATACAGGAAGTGCCTGGCCACTGGCGGAATTCCAGATATATGGACCAAGGCTAATGTCTCTGCAATTTTTAAGAAAGGCGAGCGCTTCAAGGCAAGCAACTACAGGCCAGTCTCACTTACCTGTATATGCTGTAAGATGCCTGAGCACATTGTGGTCAGCAACATTATGCGGCATTTTGACAAACACAAGATCCTGACTGACTGCCAACACGGCTTTAGAAGCAGAAGAAGTTGTGAAACGCAGCTATTGACCCTAACAGATGAACTCATACGATCGCTGGACAAAGGAAAACAACATGACCTGGCAGTCCTAGACTTTTCAAAAGCATTTGACCGGGTACCACACAGTCGTCTCTTAGCCAAACTGGACCACTATGGGATAAGAGGAACGACCGTTTCATGGATAAAAGCCTTCTTATCAGGCAGATCACAGTGCGTGATCGTTGATGGAGCCACATCCGAGCCTGCACCCGTCATAAGCGGAGTCCCCCAGGGAAGTGTCCTCGGCCCTATACTTTTCCTAGCCTTCATCAATGATCTACCACTCCAAGTATCCTCAAAGACAAGACTCTTTGCAGACGACTGTGTGGTATACCGCGAGATCAATTCCACAACTGACAGCCTTAAACTCCAAGAGGATCTACATAGACTAGCAGGACTGGGAGAGAAAGTGGGGAATGTCCTTTCACCCTGAAAAGTGTAGTCTTCTACGTATCCACCGGAAGAGGTCCCCAACCACGTACGACTACCAACTGAAAGGTCACAAACTTGTCATAGACGAGTGCACCAAGTACTTAGGCGTGCACATGACAATGAACCTCTCCTGGAGCGTCCACATCGACAAGACCACAAAGAAAGGGAACAGTACTCTAGGTTTTCTCCGTCGAAACCTAAGGGTCAGTGATGAGGAGGTCAAGACAGCTGCCTACATCTCACTTGTACGACCACATCTAGAGTACTGTTCCTCAGTATGGAGTCCCTACACTAAGGAGCAGATAAGGAAGATAGAGATGGTGCAGAGGAGGGCAGCCAGGTATGTCACCAACAGACATCACAACACAAGCAGTGTCCCCTCTATGCTGGAGCACTTGGACTGGGAAACATTGGAGACCCGCAGGACCAAAGCACAACTCTGTATGCTCTTCAAAATCACCAATGACTTGGTTGACATCCTAGCGGAACTCTACCTTACACCAGCTTCAAGCAGAACAAGAACAGCAAACAGTAAGAAGTTCCTGCAGCCATCTACATCCACAGCCTACTACAGAAATTCCTTCTTCCCTAAAACAATCACAATATGGAACAGTCTGCCCTCAGCAGCTGTTGATTCTCCTGACTTGGTATCTTTCAAGCAGGAGCTATCCCCACTGAACTTCTAAGTAGGTCTCCCTCCAGCTTCAAGTAGCTCCTAATGATTCCTGGAGCTGTGCCGGCCGCGGCCACCGTAACCGGAGAGGTTCAGGTTAAAGGGGCGAAAACGAAGCTGGAATCTCTTTACTATTTTTCTTTCTGTTAACTGTCCCACTTTTCTACCTATCTATCATTTCACTTTCCCTTATTCTTTTGAAAAAAAACCACCCGTCGCATAATAGTCAAGTGTGACTGTGATGACGTACTATGTAGATATAGATGTAGACCCCTGAAATTTCAGATTGCCATTTCCAGTTTCCATTTAAGTATAGCCCAGGTGTAGTATTAAGGAATGTTTTTACAATATATTTCAAAATGACAACAAACCGTTTGCATAGATTTCAGGTGCGTTCACATTGCCGATCTGACACCTCGATCAAACTCGATCACGCGGTCGTACTTGGTCTGCTTAGGGGTCCTGGTCGGTCTGCTAGGGAGTCCTGGTCGATCGAAAGCGGTCTGCATTGATCGAGTTCGATCGGCCTTACTACTCGAAATTTGGAACATGTTCTAAATATCCGTGTAGCGTTCGAGAAGTCAAATTTGGGCATTTGTGTAGAAAGACAAACATTTTTTATCTATCTGTTCAATTTATTTCATATTTGATATGTTGTACAATCTGTAAAAGGATTGGATATATATAACGGGTTTCCATGTGACCTCTCCCCCAGAATTATTCCCATTTTATCGTTTCTTAACCTGTTCTTGCTATTGCTCTATCACCTTTATATATTGACCGATTTTAATAACCCCTGCTACAATTATATCATACAACAAAAGCTCAAACAAAATAGTGTTTGGAATTTTTTGTTTTAAATTTTTAGCAGAGTTATACCCCTTTTATTTACAAAATAGGAATTGCGTAGAAAAGGCAAGTTTATTCCATTCAGATTTGATATGGTGATACAAGAAAATACGGCAGTTGACATAATATAATGGATTTTGAATGTAACGCATATTTTCCCAGTTGTGCCCCTTTTCTCTTTTTGTTCACTTGATTTTGAAAATGTTTTACGATGCCTTGATTTTAAAATTGATTGGACGCCGGCTTGCTGTGCTCTTGTTGAGAATTCGCAAACACCGGAAGTTACGAAGCACATGGGCAGGTCGCTGGCACACCTATCCGAAACATTCTCATCTAAAAGTAAGTGCTGCTGATAGTATTTTGATATAGACTTTCCTGTCAAACCTAAAGAGTTTCTCTTTCAAAATATACCAGTGTATACTTAAAAAAGAGCACAGTTGTCATTTAACAGATCTTGATAGTAATAAAAACCATCCCATTTAAATTGAAATGTTATCAAATTCAATTAATAATCTCTTTAGCTCATCTGAACAAAGCTAAGGGCAGCTACTATGATCGCCTTTTCCCTACGCTCGCTCGTCCGTGGGTACGTACTTACGTTTTCTTGTAAGCACATTAGAGGCCACAGTTATAAGCCAATCTTCTTCAAACTTCATCAAACTGTTGTTCTTCATAAATTCTAGGTCACGTTTGAAGATATGTCATGTCAGATAAAAATAATTGGTCATTAGCTCAGGTTTTAGAAAAGCTGATGAATTCTCTCGAGGCCACATTTGTGGGTCAATGTTGTTATTGACAAAATATTTGCAAAGTTAGAAAATAGGTCATGTCGTATAAAAAATTTACATCTATGTCAAATCCTTGAAACTATACCACCCACAAGAAAAACGATCGACTTTAATATACTCAGGTGAGCGAATTCAGGGCCACCACCACGGCCCTCTTGATGATTCTATTGCTAACATTATGCCCCAGAAAACAAAAAAATAGATACTGCCATAATCTCCAACCAGCAAATGTCCCGATACAACAGGAACCATGAACTCTATTCTCATACTCGGAATTCCCATCTGGTCCTTCTAGAAAATATACCCTGAAGAAACGGGACACGGAGTGAGAGACACAACTAGCTTCGGGAGCGTAAAAGTAGCATCTTGTAGTGATAGAACAACGATTACGTTGGTTGTTACATGCGTACATGCTTGTAATTAATAGCACCGCAAAAACGAGGAAATCACCAATTTACTTTGAACTGTTTAGCAATATGTTCCATTTGCTTATATTCGGCTATAGTTGGTGGTCAGCAGACTTGCTATCTCAAGCCAACGTCCAGTCGAAGTGTCCTAATGATGGCCCTTGATGAATTTGACATTGTACACAAAACGTACTAATTTCTGTCATTATCCACTTATATCGGTACCATCTGCTCGCGATCGTGTACTGGTTGATTAGGGATCGGCTTGAGATCGAGTAGAGATCAAGATGATCGTGTTCATCGCGTAAACATCGGGACTCAGTCTAGGTGATCGAGAAGAGGTCGGGTAGTGGTCGAGTAGAGGTCGAATAGTGGTCGACAAGGGTCTTGTGATGGTCTGGTATAGATTGTATATGATCGAGTAACGATCGAAATGCCGTCGAGTAGGACCCACGACCAGCATTAAGGTGCGTTCACATTGCCGATCTGTGTACCTCGATCGCCCCGACCTGCGAATTTTCCCGACCGAGTTCGAGCATAATGCTGGTCGCGGCTCCTACTCGACGGCATTTCGATCGTTACTCGATCATATACGATCTATACCAGACCATCACAAGACCCTTGTCGATCACTGTTCGACCACTACCCGACCTCTTCTCGATCACCTAGACTGATTCCCGATATTTACGCGATGAACACGATCATCTTGATCTCTACCCGATCTCAAGCCGATCCCTATTCAATCAGTACACGATCGCGACTCGATGGTACCGATATAAGTGGATAATGACAGAAATAAGTACGTTTTGTGTACAATACCCAATTCATCAAGGGCCATCATTACGACATTTCGACTGGACGTTGGCTTGAGAAGCAATTCTGCTGACTACCATTATAGCCGAATATAAGCAAATGGAACATATTGCTAAGTAGTTCAAAGTAAATTGGTGATTTCCTCATTTTTGTGGAGCTATTAATTACAAGCATGTACATGTACGCATGTAACACCCAGCGTAATCGTTGTTCTATCACTATAAAATGCTACTTTTATGCTCCCGAAGCTTGATGTGACTCTGACTCCGTACCCTGTTTCTTCAGGGTATATTTTCTATACAACATAAGTTATGGATGCTAATTTTAATAAGTGAGTGCAATGTTGGATTGCAAATTGTCACTTTCAGGTCACTGTGACCTTGACCTTTAGTCTAGTTTATAGAAAACATCTTGCCTGGGTCATATATTCTATACAACATCATCTAGAGTTGTCAAATCTGATGTGTGAGTACATCTTGGAATATCATACAAGTTTGAGAACAAGGTGATTTCTATCTTTGACCTCACTTTTATGAACTAGGGATATCAGTTTTGTGTATGTGTACATAATCGGATAACAGAGTACCGTGCACTATGTGCCTTTGACCTTCAATTTTGACATCAATTATAGAAAAAAGCTTTTCAAGAGCATATCTACTACCGGTATTAGTAGTAGGCATCCTTCAGTCTTGCAAGACTATGGAGTTGTACCCGTAGAAGATGTGCATCGTCTTCTGTGGCTGAAGAGGCCGATCTGTGATTTGCATGTCCGCTCACAGTACTGGCATGTGAAGACTGATGCGTCCGGCTCAGAATCGTGACGCCCACTGGCTTTTCTCTTTACTCTCTTTTCATTGTTTGCCTGCTGGTAGGCAGTCTCTCCTGTCCTCAGACCTGATTTGACCAGTTGCTTCCAGTGAGCTCTGTTGCTTTCCTTTACTTCCCATGTCACTGGATTGATGTTGGAGGTCTTCATTGTCCTCTTGCAGACGTCTTTGTAACGCAATTGGTGACGACCTCTTTGTCTAGTACCTGTTGCTATCTCACCGTATAACAGATCCTTCGGTATTCGTCCGTCGTCCATTCTGTGTACATGACCGAGCCAGCGCAGGCGACGTTGGCGGAGGAGTGTGTACATTGAAGGGAGACCAGCCTTTGAGAGGACGTCGTTGTTCGTGACCTTATCTTGCCAGGTGATACCGAGGATCTTCCGAAGACAACGGAGGTGAAACACCTGCAGTTTCCGTTCTTGGTAGGCATAAGTTGTCCAGGACTCGCTACAATACAGGAGTGTGCTGATGACGCAGGCCTTGTAGATACTCATCTTGGTTGGGATTGTTAAGTGCTTGTTTTCCCATGCCCTTTTGGTGAGCATTGAGAGTGTTGTAGATGCTTTCCCGATGCGTTTGTTCAGCTCAACATCAAGTGACAGTGTGTCAGACGCCGTGGAGCCAAGGTACTGGAACTGGTGAACAACTTCCTGTTCTTCCCCCCTCACAGTGATGAGTGGATGCTCAGGGGTAGATTGACCTATGACCTGTGTCTTCTTCTGGCTGATGGTTAGTCTGAACAAGTCTCAGGAGTTAGAAAACATGTCCATTAGCCTTTGGAGTCCCTCCCGGTGATGAGAAGTAATGGCAGCATCATCTGCAAAGAGTAAGTCTCTTATCAAGACTTTCCTGACTTTGGTCTTTGCACGTAGTCTGGAGATGTTGAAGAGTCCGCCATCTGACCTTGAATGGAGAAAGACGCCATCTAAGGATGAGCTGAAGGCATGCTTAAGTAGAAGCGCGAAGAATATCCCAAACAGCGTAGGCGCCAACACACAGCCCTGTTTTACACCACTGTTCACACCAAACTCAGCAGAACTGAACCGTGCTGAGCATGCCGTCGTGGAAAGACCTGACAAGGCTGAGGAGCTTTGGTGGGCAACCGATTATTGGCAGCATCTTGAACAGTCCGTCCCTGCTGACTAGATCGAAGGCTTTAGTGAGGTCGATGAAGGCTACGTAGAGCGGCTGATTCTGTTCTCTACATTTCTCTTGAAGATGACTTAGTGAGAACACCATGTCGACTGTTGAGCGTTTGGCGCGAAAGCCACACTGGGATTCAGGATATATTCTATCGGCGAGTTTCTGAAGCCTCTGTAGGACGATGCGTGCAAACAGTTTTCCCACTACCGGTATTACACTTCAGATTAACCTAACTTTGGGTGTGAGTACATCTGTAGATGGTGGAATTTCGCGAACCATTTTCAGCTCACGTTTACCTTGACCTTTGGACTCAATCATTAGATAAATGTTTTCGAAACGACATATTTCCATATTTTTATGCGAGCACATTTTTAGGTTTTGATGGATTGTGAACCATTTGTAAGCTACTGTAACGTTGTCCTTGACCTCAGTTATATAAAAGAAAAATATGGAGAATATCTACTAAAGTACATCAGCTAGGTAATCCAGTGTACATTGCTTTCCGGATATTTGATCAGATGAGAATCCCGAGTACGAGAATAGAGTTCATGGTACCCGTTTTATCAGGACATTTGCTGGTTGGAGATTATGGCAGTATCTAAATGATTGTTTTCTGGGACATAATGTTAGCAATAGAATCATCAAAAGGGTCATGGTGGCCCTGAATTCGCTCACCTGAGTATATTTAAGTCGATCGTTTTTCTTGTGTGTGGTAAAGTATCAAGGATTTAACCTAGAGGTCTACTTTTTGATACTACATGATCTATTTTCTAACTTTGCAAATATTTTGTCGATAACAACATTGACCCGCAAATGTGGCCTCGAGAGAATTCATAAGCTTTTCTAATTCTTGACCTAATGACTTATTTTTTGATCTGACATGACCTATCTTCAAACGTGACCTAGAGTTGATGAAGAACAACATTTTGATGAAGTTTGAAGAAGATTCACTTACAATTGTATAATTGTGGCCTGCAATGTGTTCACAAGAAATTGTGGACGTAAGTACGTACCCACGGACGAGCGAGCGAGCGTCGGGAAAATGCGATCATAGTAGCTGCCCTTAGCTTTGTTCAGGTGAGCTAAAGGGATTATTAGTGGATTTTGATGTACACTGGTATATTATGAAATGCATCACAATTGAAAGAGAAACTCTTCAATGTTTGACAGGAAAGTCTTCATCATAATACTAGCAGCAGCAGCACTTACTTTAAGGTGAGAGTGTTTCGGGTAGGGTGTCAGCGACCTGCTCTTGTGCTTCGTAATTTCAGGTGTTTGCGCATTCTCAACAATAGTACAGCAAGCCGGCGTCCAATCAATTTTAAAATCAGGGCATAGTAAAACATTTTCAAGTTAAAGTGAACAAAAAGAGAAAAGGGGCATAACTGGGAAAAGATGCGTCACATTCAAAATCCATTATATTATGTCAACTGCCGTACTTTCTTGTATCACCATATCGAATCTGAATGGAAATAAACTTGCCTTTTCTACGCAATGCCTATTTTGTCAATAAAAGGGGTATAACTCTGCTAAAAATTAAAAAAAAAAGAATTCCAATACTACCTTGTTTGAGCTTTTGTTGTATGGTATAATTGTAGCAGGGGTTATTAAAATCGGTCAATAAATAAAGGTAATAGAGCAATAGCAAGAACAGGTTAAGAAACGATAAAAGGGGCATAATTCTGGGGAAAAGTCACATGGAAACCCGTAATATATATCCTATCCTTTTACAGATTGTACAACCATATCAAATCTGAAATGAGTTGAACAGGTAGATAAAGAATGTTTGTGTTTCTACACAAATACCCATATTTGACTATAAAATGGGCATATCTCTTGAGTGTCTAGGATAATCTTGCTGGTTATCGAACTTGAGCAAGACATTATAGTTCTATACATGCTGACCAAATTTTCAAAATGATTAGAATACATTTTATTGAGTTACAGAACGAACAAGCAAAACAATGTCACGGACGGACAGACGGACGGGCGGACAATGCCATTAAATAATACGCCCCGTCTGAAGACGGTGGTATACAAAGGGTTACAGTGTCAGAGCAGTTTCTCCTTCTATAGTTTGGTGATTGTTTTAAATGTTAGAAACCGACGACTATTCCGCCCCACTTGTGAACAACAAACAAATTGTGCTTGCATAAATAGGAATAGTAACCTCGAGTTGAGGTCGAGAGAGCTCGAGAGAGCTCGTGTAGAGGTCGACAACACTCGTGTAGGAATCGAGACCACATCGAGTGCGATCGAGAACATATCGCGTGTGGTCGTCTATTCCATGCGGTGATGGAGCCAATGAAATCGAGCACGGTCGGATTTAGATCGTGTTGAGTCGAGTTGATCGGGTACAGATCGTGTAGAGGTCGACACAGATTTGTTGTCGATCAACTCGATTGCGAACACGAGTTAACTCGAGCGCTACTAGACCGATTTCAGACCATGTCCAGACCGTCAGCCTTCTCGATCGCTACACGGATATTTGGAACATGTTCCAAATTTCCGAGTAGTAAGGCCGACCGAACTCGATCAATGGAGACCGCTCTCGATCGACCAGGACTCCCTAGCAGACCGACCAGGATCCCTAAGCAGACCAAGTACGACCGCGTGATCGAGTTTGATCGAGGTGTCATATCGGCAATGTGAACGCACTTTAAAATGCTCGAACTCGGTCGGGAAATTCGCGAGTCGGGGCGATCGAGGTAATCAGATCGGCAATGTGAACGCACCTGAAAGGATCATTTTAGCACAAACACGTGTACAGTCGAACTTCGATATCTCGACCTGCATTATTTCATGCTCGGTTAGGTCGAACATACCCATAATTCAAAGTTAAAACGTGGCTTAGCCACGTTTTAACTTTGAAATAAGGGTATGTTCGATTTAACCGAGTTCGAGACATCGAAGTTCAATAGTATTTGGATATAGTATCGTTTTCTACACTATATGTTTTATTCTAGCAATAGCTAAAAGATGGACGAGTTGGATTTTATGACACTACGTCACAGAATAGAAAAGCGTCGACGAACGATAAAGGGTGATGAGATGAGGTTATCATGTTTTCAGGAAGGTGATTTCGGTTTACTTCATTTGTTGCGAAGCATTACATCAAAACCACCGATCTGCCTTTAGTTTAGTTATTGGCAAAGGAGATAATCTCGGTCTAATAAACAGAAACGATTCCCTAAGACAATTAAACCCTTGAACATTGACACGGTAGGAAGGTCTCTGGGGTAGAAATGACAAAGTGATTGCAATAGAAATGGTCATTTTAGCACAAACACGTGCTTTGGGAAGAGTAACGTTTTCTCCACTGTTTGTTTTATTCTAGCAATAGATAAAATGTGTTCATAAAAAGCACCCTATAGGACACACAATTCTTGTCCAGAAGATAAACAAACTGTTAACCCTTTGAACCCTAGTCCAGCATATTGGCGTTGTTTTCAAACAGTGTACATGTGAAAAGTACACTTGTCCTGTGCAAACAGTGAAGACCCAGATCAGAGGGCTCCGAAAGGAGCCCTCTGATCAGGGTCTTCACTGTTTGTCATGATTCAAAACATTGACAAAAACAACCCTTAAAAGTCAGAAATGGACCAGACTAAAATGGAAACTGGAATTTTCCATTTAAAGTTTCAGGGAGGAAAGAGTTAATACAGGTGGCATCTTCATTAACTCATTCACTGCTTTACCCCGAGTACGATGGTTATTTGCAAACAGTTTGGATCTTGATCAGACGGGGCGTGACGCGGCGTCTGATCAGTTTTCAAACTGTTTGACACACATTTCAATATATCTTAAATCAAAATACCTAATAACTAAATTTGATAAATAAAAGCAGACGATAATTGTTTAAAATTGATGACGTCACGGCAGTGACGAGGTTAAATGCAGAGGTTAAACATAACGCTAGTTTAGGAATTTTCGGACTTAGATGTACCTTTGTCCTGTATAGCTGCATGCCGTCTGTCTTGTGATGTCTTTGGGGAAGCATGGTTTTAATCTATTACTCAATAAAAATGTATTTTACGCCTCTTATTTATTTCTTCATTGAAGAAAATAATTCCGCCTTTATACAGTTATGAATATGCACGATAAGATCTATATTTTATATTTCTCATCCTAGTAGATGGTTGCTTAAAGCATGCTGAAAGTAAAGCAGAATGTATCATAAGGTACACCCTGTCTTACTGTTAACCTGATTTAAGTGGTCAGCTGTTTTTAACAGGGGTTACAAATGGTTGTCAATATTCATGTATGACCGTTTGTCTGCGTCAAAGCGTGCGATCAATATTACTTCAGTAGATCTATCACATTGCTTCGTTTAATTATTTTTACCCTTTCATCGCCATATTGTCGTCTGCTTCAATTTTGTCGTCTGCAATATTGTTTCAAAGTTAGATTTTAGGCAATATAAATGACGTTATTAAAAACAATTTGCAAACAGTTTTGATCCTGATCAGACGCCGCGTGACGCGGCGTCTGATCAGGATCAAAACTGTTTGCAAATGCGCTTTATGACGTCATTGAGAGTGAAAGGGTTAACCCAAAGCAATTATAAAAGATGCTAGCGAAATTGTTCTAATTGCGCTAATGTTCCTCCAATATAACATGAAATGTTTCTCTCCTAACGAGATGCGTTATTGTTACAATAACAATTAAAACGTAATTACCCAAAGTTCAAGTTCAGGCCTTAATTTTCAAGTTCACGTCAATGGTGTATTTTACTTGTGGGTCATTAGTGTTCACTGTAAACACACGGAATTAGGTCCTTCACGAGACGTGGTCTCCATATAGAACGACTTGTTATGATGTAATTATAAGGCCTCGCTGCATAATGACTCCATAATCGTGAATGTCAAGTCCAAGGTCGCTCATGACATCCGGGAAATCGGATTGAAACTTAGGATTGTCTGGTGACGGTAAATTGGTGGGTCACGTCTGCTTGTAACGTGTTTCCTCTCCACAACAACACCCAATTGGAGACACAGATTGTGTGCGTTGTTCGGAGGGAGTTGTAATAGAGAGGGAAAGTTGCTTATATTTCCAAACAGCTTGAATCCAGATCAGACGCCGCCTAACGCGGCGTCTGATAAGGATTCAAGCTGTTTGTCCCTAGTCATTATGTTTTTTCTGTCAAAATGTCCATTATGTTACTTAAAAAACAGCAGACGACAATTTTAAGCAGACGATAGTGCAGCCGTGAAAGGTTCGATATAATTGTCTAGTTTGAACGGTGAACGTAAAGCAGAAAGCTCAGTGGAGAAAACGTTACTCTTTCCCAATAAACGCGTTTACGCAAAAACTATTATTTCTATTGCAAACAGCTTGGAGCCTGATTAGAAAAAAGTTGTTATCCTATACAGTGGAGAATCTGTTATTCTTTCCCGTTTAAACGCAAACGTACGCAAACGCAAAACACTAAAACGTAGAAAAGTACAACTTTTTGATAATTCTGATAATTCATCTTTATCTTGGTGGCAAACAGTTTGGAGCCTGATCAGACGCCGGGTTACCCAGCGTCTGATCTGGCTCCAAACTGTTTGCAGTGAAAATAATAGTTATAGCGTAAACGCGTTTATTGGGAAAGAATAACGTTTTCTTCACTGTACATTTAAGTACTTTGCGTTTGCATTTAAACGGGAATGAATAACGTTTTCTCCAGGATCTGTCTATTTTACGTTTATATTGCTTTAAGCTGTCACATTTTCTTGTGCTATCTTTTTATGTTTTATGCTATCTTTTATGCTGTTTTTTGGGGATTTATTTTACGTTCATCTTACCTGAAGCTGTCATCTGTCTTTTTTGTTGTCATTTGACCTTTTTTTATTGGTTGTCTTTTATGAAGTCATTTAGCCTTTTTTTATTGATCGTAATAAGAAATTTTACTGTATTTTAACTAAGGACGCCTTAACCAATGACTCCATTTACCTTTTACTTTCAACCTGCTTCAAACTACCATCTGCTAGGCTATATAAAAAGGTTTGTTATGGTTATTGTTCATGAGGGTATAAACTGGAACTACTTTCTTCAGCGGAGGAATAGATCAACACGCTAAAAGTGGCTTCTATGGGGGAAAGGGTTGATACACATTTTACGCCTCATTTTTTTCTCCCACTTGAGAAAATAGCTCTTCTGTATACAGTAATGAATCTGCACCTATAGAAATATTTTCTACATCCTAGGATGATAGCTTAAGCAGGTTGAAGGTACATGTACAGTGGAGAAAACCACGTTATTCTTTCCCAATAAACGCGCTTACGCTAAAACTATTATTTTCACTGCAAACAGTTTGGAGCCAGATCAGACGCCACCAAGATAAAGATGAATTATCAGAATTGTCAAAAAATTGTACTTTTCTACGTTTTAGTGTTTGCGTTTGCGTACGTTTGCGTTTAAACGGGAAAGAATAACAAATTCTCCACTGTACAAGAGATTACTCTTCAAAGTGCAATCTGCTTACTTTTATCCTGATTTTATAATGGTTACATATCATTAAAACTAGAAACATGCTACATGTATATGGGTAAATATTTTATATAGTCATCAAGCAGTTTGGATTCTACTTAGACGTTGCCCCTGGGGCCCCTTTATATGAAACGGTGTACGACAAATATTGTCGTAAGTCAGATTCTAAAATTCTCAATAATTATTATTTACTTCTCAATCTAATCCTGTCGTGTGACATCTCTTTGGAATCGTCTTTTGAAGACGATTCCAAAAAGATGCCACACGGCAGGATTAGTTGGAGAATTCAGATAATAGATGTATTTTTATGTTTAGACTTACGACCGTTTTTGTCGAACGACGTTTCATATTACGGGTCCCTGATACATGATGTGTAGAACAATAGGAAAGACGTGTTTCTACAGTGGAGAATCTGTTATTCTTTCCCGTTTAAACGCAAACGTACGCAAACGCAAAGTTATAAAACGTAGAAAAGTACAACTTTTGGACAATTCTGATAATTCTTGTTTATCTTGGTGGCAAACAGTTTGGAGCCTGATCAGACGCCGGGTTACTCGGCGTTTAATCAGGCTCCAAACTGTTTGCACTGCAAATAATAGTTTTAGCGTAAACGCGTTTATTGGGAAAGAATAACAGATTCTCCACTGTACACTAGGAAAGACGTGTTTCTATCCCGTTCAGTAAACGAAAGCGAAACGCAAACGCATTGCAATAGATGTAAAAAAGAAATCCTTTTTTAAATGTCTTACATTTCATTTTAATCTGAGTGGCAAACAGTTTAGTGCCTGACTAGGCGCCGGTTACCCGGCGTCTGGTTTGGCTAAAAACTGTTTGCAATGTAAATAAGGGTGTTACAGTGGAGAAAACGTTATTCTTTCCCAATAAACGCGTTTACGCTAAAACTATTATTTTCACTGCAAACAGTTTGAAGCCAGATCAGACGCCGGGTAACCCGGCGTCTGATCAGGCTCCAAACTGTTTGCCACCAAGATAAAGATGAATTATCAGAATTGTCAAAAAGTTGTACTTTTCTACGTTTTAGTGTTTTGCGTTTGCGTACGTTTGCGTTTAAACGGGAAAGAATAACAGATTCTCCACTGTAGCGTAAATGCGTTTTATTGAGAAAGAATACCGTCTTCTCAACTGTAAAAGGGTCGCTTTTAGGCATCATTTGGCTTCCACATGTGTCACAAATATAACCGCAATGCACTTTGGCTCTATTTAGAAATCACAAATTCTTCTTGAAAATTGAAGGATGGCTTTTTTGCATTTTAATGGCTGGTTTGACCTGTTAGCACTATTAGCAATGCAGAATGAAGCATTCGCTAGAATCTGATTAACCCACTGAACCATACTGACTCATATACGCGTCCTATGCGAAAAAAGCATCTGTTAAGAATACACTTATAGTAGAGAAAACGTTATTCTTTCACGTTTAACCGCAACGCAAACGCATTGCATTAAAAGGGAAACAAGACAACTTATTGACAATTCTGATACTAATTTTTATCTGAGCGGCAAACAGTTTGGAGCCTGATCAGACGCCGGGTTACCCGGCGTCTGATCTGGTTCCAAACTGTTTGCAATAGAATTAATAGTTTTGTTTTTTATAAACGCCTAATTTGGAAAGAATAAATATTTCTCCAGTGTAGCGTATGCAACCTTGCCATATTACTTTTTGCATGTCTTCAGTTAATAGTTCAGTAAATTTGCATTTTCAATAAACTATCTACTACAACCCACCCGCTTACAACTCCGTTACAATGAGGCGCGCTTCAGAACGAGTTTTGGTACAGATTCTATCCGATTTATGTTACGGCTTCTGCATCGTGCAGCATGATTTAGGTACACAACCGTTCCCATCTCCGCAAAATCCCCAGGCGAATGCACATCCAAAGTAGGTATTGCGTTTTGATATATATATTTCTCTAGGTGCAATGAACACTGTCGCTTTTGAAGTTTGTTTATGTGCCGATTACGGAGCGATTGTTTGTAAAGTTTACATGTACACTGCACTTTTATTAAGACAACTTTCACTTTCGGAAGAAATGCCGAATGCCTTCTCGCTTTTTTCTCAATTTTCGTGTCTTAACATACTGCGACTGTTATCTGTTACTCTTTATTTGGGAAATGGTTGTTTTTATTGAATTTCATCATTGCTCATCGTTCCTGGCAATGTTACGGCTCCGAAACGATTGTTTTGTGAATGCTACAGATTCTTTCTTACATTGTTACAGATTCTGACGGGCGTTGCAATTATATGTAACCCTGATAGAACAGTGGCGACGAACGCGATCTAAATCTTTAAAAACAATCCACGAACTTGTAACAGTTTTCTGAAACGTTTGGATACCAGATGATGCGCACATTACATCTAATTTGTTTGTTTGTAAGCATATAGTTATGATTTTACGATTTTCATGCATATACAGTTCATATTGTTAGTTCATTTGTTCCTTTTAAACCATTTTATTTCGGTTTGTAAGTTTCTTCAAACGAGCAACGGGAAGAAATTTATATAAGATATAAAACACCATCAACTGTTTTCTTTTCTCATTTATTACACATGTATCTGTTAAATAAATATTCAGTCGAACTTGGATTGTTTAGATTGTATGTGCATTACCTCTGTTGTACCCATAAACTGACCTAAATGCTGTTTTCAACATTTTAAATGGAAGAAATATCATATTCATCAAAACTGAAAGAACAACCTATATATAAGCTGCAGTTATTCTAATATAATTGCAAACAGATTGTACATATTATGCCACTGGGATCGAAATTGGCCCTTCCCTGGGGTCACAATTGTTACATACAAACATCATTCAAATTGAGCGATACTATTTAGTGCGGGGTATTCACTCGTTAGATTATAATAGATTAAGCCATCAGTTAGAATTAAAAACTCTTAAAAACATTTGTCTAAAAAAAAGTCGCATTGCCAATGTTTCACTATAACTCAGGTGAGCAATTTAGAGTCAATGTGGCTCTTGCTAATCTTGACGTGTTGCTTATAATATCTGTCATTGCCAAAGTCGCAGTTATGTGCCATTGAATATAATGCATACGTCATTCTTTCCCTTTTAAACCTACCTAAACGCAAGCGCATGGAAGTAAAACGTAGAAAAAGACATTTAAGATTATTTAATTTTATATATCTCTCAAGTTTTCTTTTTATCTGAGTGTTAAATAGTTTGGAGCCTGATCAGACGCCTGGCTACCCGGTTGCTGATCTGGCTCAAAATTGTTTGAAATAAAAATAATACTGTATCTCATCCGCCGCTTTGGAGAGGCGGTGTCTAAGATAGGTGTACACTATTTTACATAGCCCATTCAAAAAGAATTACAAGTAATCAAAAGAAATCATACATCATATTTTTATACTCGTCGTTTTTATTTTTTACAGTTGTTTTCGACAGCAACACTTATAAATGACACCCTCTGTGACTTTATGCAGTGACGGATAACATGGTCATATGCATCAAACGTTTCTTTACAGTAGGTACACCTCATGTCCATTATATGAAATGGAAGAGAAATGTCGGTAAGAATCTGTATCTTTCATTATAACCTCTGTAAGAATCCGTAACACTATCTGTCCGAATCTGTACCGAAAGGCGCGATCGAAATATCGATAAATTCAGGAGTTTTACAAAAAAAATGGAATCGACAATCACTGGAAGTATTGATCAAATATACACCTTACTTAGGCAATTGAGAAAATAACAGTGACATGCAAATTTATAAGCCTTGTTTCGAAAATTCAAAGAAATTATTTCAGAAAACTCGATTTTCAATGTAGTTCATCACTTTTATGGATTGCTGGCATATATTCAACCAGGGTAGATATACATAAGGCTTGGAAGTAATCGAAACAACAGAAATACACAATGTTTATAGCATATTTGTTTGATATTAGGCTTTAATTACCTGTTTTTACATACCACCGCTCTACATCTACAATCGCCATGGACAGAATCCATGACACTTGTATGTCTGAATCTGTACCAAAACTCGTTCTGAAGCGCGCCCCATTGTAACGGAGTTGTAAGCGGATGCAAACAACCACTTAAATGATGTGATGTTAAGTGATGTTTAAAAGACACGTGACAGCTTATAGCAATGTGACAGTGAAACAAAAAGCTGCTATAGGACGTAGCAAGTAGCTTTGAGGATGCCCGCGGTATTGGAGTAAAACAAAAAAGCAAGTGTTGCAATTTGAAGAAAAAAGATATTCTATATTGATTTTACCAACACAGTGAACACTTTCGAGGAAATAAGAATTAGGTTTATTTATGTTGACATTATGTAACCTACTTAACGGATTTAGGTTAACTGCATGTACAGTGGAGAAAACGTTATTATTTTCACTGCAAACAGTTTGGAGCCAGATCAGACGCCGGGTAACCCGACGTCTGATCAGGCTCCAAACTGTTTGCCACCAAGATAAAGATGAATTATCAGAATTGTCAAAAAGTTGTTCTTTTCTACGTTTTAGTGTTTTGCGTTTGCGTACGTTTGCGTTTAAACGGGAAAGAATAACAGATTCTCCACTGTACATGGTACATGTAGTACAGCGTTCCCTCTCTACAACGACACCCAATGAGAGACGAAAATTGTGTGCGTTGTTCGGAGGGAGTCGTTATAGGGAGGGACATTTGCTTTTATTTGCAAACAGCTTGAATCGACATCAGACGCTGCGTCTGATCTGGATTTAAACTGTTTGTCACTCCTCACTAAGTTTTTTTCTGTCAAAATGTCCATTATGTTACTTTGAGAAATACAGCTGACGACGATTTTAAGCAGATGATATTGCAATTTTAAAACGTTAGACATAATTGTCCTGTTCAGGGAATTTCGACTAGGGTCGTTGTAAGGAGGGAGTCGTTGTTTGGAGGGCCGTTGAAGGAAGGAACACTGTTTGTAATACGGAAAAGAAAACTGGTGGAGACAATGCCCTCGTGATGGATTTATCTTTTAACTTTAGAGTAATTCGAACTATTTCTCGCAATAAAACGGTTAATTCCTTACTAGGCTTCCATTAACCCTTCCACTCTCAATGACGCCATAAAGCGCGTTTGCAAACAGTTTGTGTCTTGATCAGACGCCGCGAAACGCGGCGTCTGATCAGGACCCAAACTGTTAGACATTCGTATCGATATTTATTAAGTCAGCCAACCTAAAATCTAACTTTGAAACATGTTTTTTTGCAGACAACACTATTGAAGCAGACGACACTAAAGCGGTGAAGGGGTAAAAAATATCCAGAATAATTTGATCATGAAAGGGTTAACCATTCACCTGATATACAGTGGAGAAAACGTTATTCTTTCCCAATAAACGCGTTTACGCTAAAACTATTATTTTCACTGCAAACAGTTTGGAGCCAGATCAGACGCCGGGTAACCCGGCGTCTGATCAGGCTCCAAACTGTTTGCCACCAAGATAAAGATGAATGATCAGAATTGTCAAAAAGTTGTTCTTTTCTACGTTTTAGTGTTTTGCGTTTGCGTACGTTTGCGTTTAAACGGGAAAGAATAACAGATTCTCCACTGTATATGGTAGTACAGCGTTCCCTCTCTACAACGACACCCAATGAGAGACAAAAACTGTGTGCGTTGTTCGGAGGGAGTCGTTATAGGGAGGGACATTTGCTTTTATTTGCAAACAGCTTGAATCGACATCAGACGCTGCGTCTGATCTGGATTTAAACTGTTTGTCACTCCTCACTTAGTTTTTTTCTGTCACAATGTCCATTATATTACTTTGAAAAATACAGCTGACGACGATTTTAAGCAGATGATATTGCAATTTTAAGACGTTAGACATACTTGTCCTGTTCAGGGAATTTCGACTAGGGTCGTTGTAAGGAGGGAGTCGTTGTTGGAAGGGCCGTTGTAGGGAACACTTTCGAGGAAATAAGAATTAGGTTTATTTATGTTGACATTCTGTAACCTACTTAACGGTGTTAGGAGGGAGGGAACACTGTATGTAATACTGAAAAGAAAACTCGTGGAGACAATGCCCTCGCGATGTATTTATCTTTATATTTTAGAGTAATTCGAATTATTTCTCGCAATAAAATTCCCTACTAGGCTTCCATTAACACTTTCACTCTCAATGACGCCATAAAGCGCGTTTGCAAACAGTTTGGGTCTTGATCAGACGCCGCGAAACGCGGCGTCTGATCAGGACCCAAACTGTTTGACATTCGTATCGATATTTATTAAGCCAGACGACCTTAAATCTAACTTTGAAACATGTTTTGCAGACAACACTATTGACGCAGACGACTATAAAGCGGTGAAGGGGTAAAAAATATCCTGAATAATTTGATCATGAAAGGGTTAACCCTTCACCTGATATAGTATCGACTGCTTAACAATCGTCGTCTGCAATTAATTATAATGATATCTACAGGTACTTTTTTATCTTGTTTAATTTTTTTTTTATTATATTTTTCAAATTCATATCAGACGCCGAGTTCCGGGATCAGTGGATATTCCACCTAAGAGAGGTGGACTATGGTACATGTACAGTGGAGAAAATGTTATTATTTCCCAATAAACGCGTTTACGCTAAAACTATTATTTTCACTGCAAACAGTTTGGAGCCAGATCAGACGCCGGGTAACCCGGCGTCTGATCAGGCTCCAAACTGTTTGCCCCCAAGATAAAGATGAATTATCAGAATTGTCAAAAAGTTGTACTTTTCTACGTTTTAGTGTTTTGCGTTTGCGTACGTTTGCGTTTAAACGGGAAAGAATAACGTTTTCACCACTGTAACCCTTCACCTGATATAGTATCGACTGCTTAACAGTTGTCGTCTGCAATTAATTATAATGATATCTGCAGGTTCTTTTTATCTTGTTTAATTTTTACTCGTTTATTATATACATGTATTCCAAATTCATATCAGACGCCGAGTTCCGAGATCAGTGGACATTCCACCTAAGAGAGGTTGACTAAGGTACATGTATTATGTTCTGGATTCAGCAACTGCGTCTTAATTTAGAACGTGAACCTGGGAATATTTGGGGTAATGGGAAAAGTTAATTATTTAATTTCCATTGATAAATTTATTGGTATTCACAGATTTGTGTCAGCCGAGTATGTCAGCGTTTGGTTGGGTACCAAGTTGTTTGACACTGTATATACATGCAATGTCTCTAAATTTGGTCAAACTACCATAATATTGTATTTTATAAGTGAAAACAGACGACACATGCATGTCTCATGTATTGTTCGACAATATTGACATGACGTTGAACTTTATGCATGAATAGATTAAACAGTGATGACACAGTATAAATCAATAATCGACAGCGTGCCGTACACTGTCGGGAATGTTCGATACATTACGTAAATTGTATTACATTTTTTATCTTATGTGGAGTAAAACTCCCACTTAGTTAAGCGATAAAATACGATTTCCGATTATGCTAGTATAACCGTACCTACTAAAAAGCATCATGTTGGGTTTAGATTTGGTTTTAAATCACGACTCGATACCCTCACCTGCGATTAACGCCGGTTCACTATATATACCTAATTGGCAACCTCATGACGTATCGCATCTGCCATAGGTGAGTCGTCAGAGCGAATGCTTTGTAATGGCGAGGTCCCGGGTTCGAATCCCGTATGAGGTAAATATTTATTTATTTGCATTTTCATGTTTTATAAGTTAAATTTTATTTTACACATAAAACGCACGGATGACACGTTCTTCTTATTGTCACGTGTCATTCTATGCCACATCATACGTTTTCTCACACACAGCCTAACCAGCAACATGTCAAATAGGAAGTCCAACTATATTTTATCATCTAAGGTTAAAGAATTAATTTTTAACGTTTCTGAGACGTTTGCAAAAATAAAGTTAAAGAAAAATAAGAAAAAAAGCGAGAAAAAATAAAATTATAGAAAAATATGAAAAAAACAGAAGCACTGCACGTGGGGAAAAATAGAAAAAAAGGATGATGCACGGGTCTCGAACCACTGGCCTTTTACGAAAAGATAATGTATAGTCGCCTTCCTTACTACTTGAGCTAATAACTTATCGATACGGTTGCTAACCGGTCAATGCTATTTGTCTTTGTTTACCGGTTTCGGTACCATGTGCATTCTCGTATAAATTGAACGGAGTGTCCCGAAGATATATTTAGAAATGAAACGAAGTGTGAAATTATGCTAATAGAGGTCACCAACGTCAGGTCAATATTGTCGAACAATATACATTATTGCAGTGAAATCGTTAAGCACGTGACTGTAACATACAGTCGAAACTCGATACTTTGAATTCGCGTAAATCGATCGTACAAGTGTTTCATAACATGGATTGCGATGAATCGATCTCGCGTAAGTCGAACATACCTCAATCACGTTTTAACTTTGAAATATGAGTATGTTCGAACTAACGCGAGTTCGAATTATCGAGTTTCGGCTGTATATTTTACCTCGACAATTCGTTTAGGTCGAATATAAACCGTTATCCATCAGTTGAAATTCGATAGCCCGGGCTCGTTGAAGATGGGTGGATGAATGAATTGTGATTTAGGACACTGCGATACAAATTAGGTCATACGGCGACAATGAATAATGAGCGATGGTGAGATGATGATGGTTTCAGGAAGATGATCTCGATTAATCGCATTCGTTGCGAAGCAGCGCATGAGGTCAAAACTACCGAACTGCAATCATTTTATTTATTGACATAGGGAATAATCTCAAGTAAGGAAAATTAAAGCCGAGTCTCAAACAGTTTGGATCCCGATCAGACGCCGCGTAAAGCGGCGTCTGATCTAGATCCAAACTGTTTGCAAAAAACCCCAGTGAAATGAAAAGCGATTAGCAGGCAATGGGTTAACATTTAGTACAGTGGAGAATCTGTTATTCTTTCCAGTTTAAACGCAAACGCAAAACACTAAAACGTAGAAAAGTACAACTTTTTGACGATTCTGATAATTCATCTTTATCTTGGTGGCAAACAGTTTGGAGCCTGATCAGACGCCGGATTACCCGGCGTCTGATCTGGCTCCAAAATGTTTGTAGTGAAAATAATAGTTTTAGCGTAAACGCGTTTATTGGGAAAGAATAACAGTTTCTCCACTGTAAGATGGATAATCGTCGACTGCAATCATTATCGTCTGCAGCACTTCCAAGTGTAGATGTATTTGACCTTTCTTGTAATATTAACTAATAGAATGTCCAGTATCTAGTTTGGATGGATAAATTCTTTATTTAAGTCTCATTTGTATGCATACATGTCAAATTATACATTTAACCCATTACCCCATAGCCTGTTTCTAGTTTTGAAAATGGGTGACTTCTTAAAGCAGGGTGAAAGTAAAGCAGAATGTGCCTTCAGGCACATTATGCTTTACTTTCACCCTGCTTTAAGGTAACATCTGCTAAAATATAGAAAATAAGATTTATCAAACATATTTATGAATGTACAAATTGCGACTATAAACTTCAATGGAGGAATAAATTAAAGGTGTAAAAAGGCGTAGTTATGGGGTAATGGGTTAAATAACACAAAGCAATGCATACAACCATTCTGAATAGAATTAGAAGAGACTATGACATAATCATCACAATAAGTACCACAAACGTATTGCACAAAAAGTATCAATATATATACACAATAAGACTAAGTAATAGCTGCTAATCGTTGCAAATAGTGCCTACAATGTATTAAAATGAGCTATTTAAATTTGAGAAATAATATAGGGGCAAAAAGGTATTGGGAAAAAAACAATTAAAGAAAACATTTAACCTCTTTGATCGGCGTCTGATCAGAGTCTACACTGTTTGCTGATAGGAATTTCAATATAAAAACAACATCAGAATGAAAAGTTTGACCAGGTATCCCTTTGATAAAATATGGACTAATCCAATATATAAACATTGAAGAATCCACTGGGCGTAAATGTGTTAATCGTACGCTCTCTCTCTGCGGATAGACGGTTAAAATCAATATTATAAACTATTTATGGGAACGCAAAGTTCTAGTTGTTTCCCTTTGACTATCAATCATAAGCACATTTTCTTCAGTCGAGTTTGCGTTATTCTTTCCCTTTTAAACATAAACCGAAACTCAAATGCATTGCAATAAAATAAAGAAAAAAATGACAACTTTTTGAGAAATAAAAACCGATTGATTTTAATCTTAGTGGCAAACAGCTTGCGATGAAAATGATATTAACCCTTAGCCTGCCACTCACGACTATAGCTCCATATGCAAACAGCTTGGATCCGGATGAGACGCCGAGTAACTCGGCGTCTCATCCGGATCCAAGCTGTTTGACACTCAGACAACATTTTCAGCAACTTTGAGCAACTTTGAAGCACTTTGAAACTTGAAGCAGACGAGAAATATAGCAGACGACAATTTATTTGGCGGGCTAAGGGTTAAGATATTTAAGATACATATTGGAAGACTAACGTCTTCTCTTCTGTATAAGTTTAACTCTTTAATTGCCAATTTTTATCGCCTACTTTAACCCGTTTCACCGCCCAAATATCGTCTGCATTAATAGTACAGTGGAGAATCTGTTATTCTTTCCCAATAAACGCGTTTAGGCTAAAACTATTATTTTCACTGCAAATAGTTTGGAGCCAGATCAGACGCCGGGTAACCCGGCGTCTGATCAGGCTCAAAACTGTTTGCCGCCAAGATAAAGATGAATTATCAGAATTGTCAAAAAAGTTGTACTTTTCTACGTTTTAGTGTTTTGCGTTTGCGTACGTTTGCGTTTAAACCGGAAAGAATAACAGATTCTCCACTGTATCATCTGCAATAGTGTTCAAGTCAGATTAAGGCATTTTGACTGAATAAATAAAGATGTAAGTATCAAACAGTTTTTGATCCTGAGCATAAAGCGGCATCTGATCAGGATCCACAAAGTGTGCGAAATCTCCTTTTGGCTCGATTGGCAGTGAGGCACAATATGTTATTGCCGTCTGCTTTGTTTGCTGCAAATACATTGTAACAGTGTACATACAAAGCACCGTTGCCATCACAGTCTCTGTATTTGAGTTTGGTCTACACTACCAAATACCATATATGATACAGCTACGTAAAATGCTTTAGACGCACGTGGGTGTAAAATAGAGTAAATCCAGACCAGCCGCCGCTTCTGGCTTTTATCTACAGTGTTTGCAATGCAATAAGTCAGATTTGCTCATGACACTACGGCTCAAATGTATTTTTTATTTTTTAAAAGGTAATAAGCCTGTCTCACACAGAACACGGTTGGGCACACGGTTCCAATACGGTATACTCGTTTATACACAGATTGACTGGTTCGAGTATTGAGCTCCAACCGTGCCTGGGAATGACTTGGTACGATTTAGACTCGAATGTAGCACGAGTATGTACGAACTAAGCACGGATATAATCGGTCAAGCAAGGTTTGTCACGGTTTGAACACGATTTGCACAACGATTTTCATACGATTGTTGTACGGTTCCAAGAACGGTCCAGTACGGTCTGTTACGGCCTAGTACGATTAAACACGACTTTTACTGGATTAACTGGACATTTACAGGGTTTACATACGGTCCCACCGACTTTTGTTCGAGTTCGATTCCATACGATTTATATACGATATTGACACGGTTGAGCTCACTCGTGGAGTGGTCTTCATGTGCGGTTGTATATACGGTCTCGGACGGTCTCACACGGTCTCTCACGGTCTTGTACGATCGCTAATACGATCATACACGGACATGGCACCCGTGCCAGTTTTTTAAAAGTTTTAAAAATCATACACGGATTTCACGGATACACTCGAATGGCCCGAGTGTAACTCGGATAAGGCCACGGTTGGTTCGGTTGTATGTACGGTTTACACGGGTGGCCAACCGTATAAGCCGTGTGTTCTGTGTGAGACAGGCTTTTAAGTCACAGGCGTGTCAAACAGTTTGCGTCCAGACCAGACACCAAAAATAGCAATGTCTTATCTGGAGCGGATCTGTCTGCAAACAGTGCCATGTATACGCCCTTTGCACACAGTGGATAAACGTCACTCCATCCTAAACAAACACGTTTGAGCTAAAACAATGACATGTGTTCACACGGTTTGGAGCCTGAACAGACAACGGTTTACCCAGTATCAGGTTCCAAACTAGTCTTATAAACCGTCATCTGTTCTTAAAACTATACAATTACCTTCTTTTTAATGATCGCCTAACGCTTGTATTGATGGTGTCTCTTTTGACAAACGCGCTCGTGATACATAATTAAAGGATCTGTCATGAGTCGATGTTTAACACAAGTTGATCTCAAACGAGTCTAGAATTGAAATGGTATTGATAACTTTTCTATTCTAGACGAGTTTGAGACCAACATGTCTTATAAACATCGACGAGTGATAGATTTTTTTTCTCACATACACAACCATTTTAAGATATTATTCAACGCAATAGGCATTTTTTGGAACCCCGGTGACGTCAACACGCCGTTATAAATAGTGACGTTACAGTGACGTCATCAAAGTGATCTCACAAATGTTGGAGATAAGGATATTCGTAATCGTTGTTCGCTATAGAAGATCAGTGTTATTAAGGAGCCCTCTGATCAGGGTCTACACTGTTTGTCATTTTGAAATATATTGTTAAAATCAACCCTAAATAGTCAGAAGACATATTTTGAAAATGGATATTTTTTTATTCAAAGTTTCAGGGGTGAATGATTTAATACATTCAACCACACAGACAAGTATATTCGTCATTTACAAACAACATATCCGGTACATTTGAAGAATACACTTGTACTATACAAACATTGTAGACCCTGATCAGAGGGCTATTGCAGTGTCTTGAGCCCACATTTTTATATCTTTTATGAAATCTCACAGCAAGGTACATAGTGAGAGTCCATGTTGTCATCTGCGGTTATTTTTCGATTTTATTTTCTGTGCAATTCAACAGATGGAACAGCAATGTTAAACAGTTACAAAGTAAGACAATAAATTGACATCGAATTACGAGATTGCGTCTGATCTGGATAAAAACTGTTTGCGAATGCCAGTAATATCGAGCCTGGTCTAACATAGAGTTCATACTTGCAAATAGTTTGCTCTCCTTATCAAACGTCGAGAAAGTCTCTGTCTCGTCCTGATTCAAACTAATTGACACTAATAATCCATATATTTCAGGCTTAATATTAAAATCTCATGCTTATAAAAGCTTTTGAGATGAGTCTGAGTTCGTCCTCAAGCTTTTGCTTGGCCAGATCTAAATCCAAACGTTTTGCAAATTATATGCCATGCTAAGCGCTCAAGATTACGGACACCATTTTCTTACCAATTTGAATTGTCTTCATACCTTCACCATTTTGATTAGAATTGTATTAAGGCAAAGTACCAGAACTATGAACGACTGATCAATCATTGTAAAAGAGGGAAACATCGTTGTCTGATTTTTTGTCATCTTAATTTTATTCTACTTCAGAGCTATTGCCCCTCAGATTATCAAATACCAGATTGCACTGATATGTGCAACCCGTTTGGATACAAATCAGAAGCCGAGTTCCTAGGCGTCAGATCAGGATCCAAGCTATTTGACATTCATGTTTCTGTTGATAAGGTTTTCAAAAGCATACACACATTAAATCAGTATGTAATTAATAATTGTTTTGCTGTTACATGTACAGTGGAGAATGTGTTATTCTTTCCCAATAAATGCGTTTACGCTTAAACTATTATTTGCAGTGCAAACAGTTTGGAGCAAGATCAGACGCCGGGTAACCCGGCGTCTGATCAGGCTCCAACCTGTTTGCCACCAAGATAAAGATGAATTATCAGAATTGTCAAAAAGTTGTACTTTTCTATGTTTTAGTGTTTTGCGTTTGCGTACGTTTGCGTTTAAACGGGAAAGAATAACAGATTCTCCACTGTAACAGCATGGCAAGGGTTGATTGCTGTAATTTCCATTGTTTCAATTTGACATGCTCGGGCATCATTGCTTTCTATTTAAATCACAATCTTGAGAAAGACATTTCGGGAAATAAAACACTGATAACGTTAATGATTTTCCTTGTCAAGTGTAATGGGTTAGTGTCATTGCCAGGTCGCAGACATTCCACGTTTTGTTTAAACACGTGACTCTCAAGCATTGTTACAAGAAAACAAATTGATGGTTCGATGATTGGTGGCGTCTTGTTTCTGTAAAGCTTCACTAAGATATCGTCTGCTTCATTGCTCAATATAAGAACGATGCTAATCCAGATAGAATGTCGGATTGTTCATGTAAGGAAGCCTTCCAGCTGGCTTGCGGAAGGTCAGTGGTTCTACCCTACTGCCGATTTGTGCCTGAAATAGTGCATAAATGGCTTCGGGGGTCTTCCCCAACCGGTAATTAGCTGGAGGTCGCGATATGGAACAATAGGTGAATGAGTTTGAATTTTAATTGCTTTCTAGGCTCTAATACAGTTGAGAAGATGTTATTCTTTCCAAATAAATGTGTTAAAGCAAACACATTATTTCAAATGCAAACACTTTGGAGCCAGATCAGACGCCGGATAACCCGACGTCTGACCAGACTGCAAATGGTTTGCCCTTCAGACTAAAATGTATACACTGTTTGACAATGTTTACTCAGGTATATTTCATCAAATGTGTATCAGAAAACTTATTTTCTAATCTAAAAGACTTTGAAAACAAAATTCCAATATCAAATATGTTTCCACTTGCGTTCCGTGTCCGATGAATAGCCCCCGTGGTTTACTGTAAATATATTAGATTTCTAAGGAACTTTATATTAATGTATACAGCTATTATAGTAACCACAATAATTATCGGTACATTGTCTTTTATGATTGGTCGTATTTTAGATATACTGCGGTATAAATCATATTATTTCATGGATTGGAGAGTGGGCGACAGGAACCGGCTATGAATTTGTCGGTTACTGATGAAAGTACATTATTCTTTCCGGTTAAAATGAAACCGTAATATAGCGCAATAAACGATGGCGACGTCCTATTTAATCCATTATTGCCTTGATATTGCAATGATCTCTCCCTATGTGCTTGCCGGAATATTTCATTATAAATATACAGTGGAGAATCTGTTATTCTTTCCCGTTTAAACACAAACGTACGCAAACGCAAAGCACTAAAACGTAGAAAAGAACAACTTTTGGACAATTCTGATAATTCTTGTTTATCTTGGTGGCAAACAGTTTGGAGCCTGATCAGACGCCGGGTTACCCGGCGTCTGATCTGGCTCCAAACTGTTTGCACTGCAAATAATAGTTTTAGCGTAAACGCGTTTATTGGGAAAGAATAACAGATTCTCCACTGTACAAGGGTGATCTAAGGACATTGCGATGTTTTTTCCGTACAGAAGAACATTTCGAATGCTATAACAAACAGTGCAGACCCCGAAGAGACACCGCGTGACGCGGCGTCTCACCAGGGTCTGCACTGTTTTCCAATGTCTCCTGGAATATTCTATAGGCTTAAGGGTGTATCAATGTCATGAATTTAAGAAATTTTCTAAGTATATGAAAACACTTTATGGTGGTTTTGTATTGCAGAGCTATTCAAAATGAATGAACAAATAGAAAAAAGTGTACATTTTGGTGAACAACAGTTGGCTCCATGGCCATGTAAAATTTACCCCACCCACTTTCTCTTATTTTGTCCTTTTCAAACAGCCCGCTTGAATAAAATCCATTTTAAATGAAAACAAATATGACGATTTGGTTTTGTGTTATTTATTTCCTATCTATGGTAGTATTTCTTCATACAAAAACTAATTTAAGAGGAAACAGGCACCAAATGTGAAATTTATAAAGCTCTAAATATCATCGATATGGTATATTTATGTAAATTTTGTAAGGGGAGATAACTCTTTTTACTTTAATAACTCAAAATTTTCAACACAGACCTTTCAATTTCTTTTCATATTTTGAACTGCCTTAGCATTGGCTTTCATTTGGTAGAATATAAGAAACAGTTTAATACTAGAACTATTCCTTTTTTAAACTTTTTTACATTTATTTCATAAAATAAAAAATCTAATAAAATCATGCCCTATAAAAGCATATTTTTGATATTCGAGGATCCATATTGTTCAAACCTAGTGCCTGCTTTGTCTTAATTTGGTTTAAATATGTGAAAATACCACCATAGACATGAAATAAATAAAGGAAACCCAAATTACCATGTTTGTTTTGTTTTGAAATAGATTTTACTGAAGCTTGTACTCTGAATGGGTAAAATTTGAGAGAAAAAGTCCAAATTTGACATACCTTTTTCAAATCGCTGTAGCTAAAAAAAAAGGACACCACCATATATATTTGTTTCCATTTTTTCATTCATCATAAATAGCTCTTCCAAAAAAACAATGATAGAAAAAAAGTTTGATACTTTGAAAAAATCGCTTATGGGTTGGACACACCCTTAAATGGGTTAAACAAGAGTACCTCGGAGTTTTGAGCAAGATCTGACTTCGAGTAGCTTGTCAGTTCAAAACTAATTACAATTCATACTGTTATTTAATTTTTAACCTTTAATCTATTCCGCCATTGAAGAAAATAGTTTCAATTTCTTCAGTCAAGAATATGTACCAGAATACTTTTTTAAATCCTAGCAGATGGTAGCTTACCCTTTTCTTCAAAGCCTGTTTTTAGTTTTGAAGACAGGTGACCACTTAAAACAAGTTCGAAGTAAAGTATAATGCACCTAAGGCACATTCTGCTTGACTTTCAGCCTGCTTAAATATACCATCTGCTAGAATATAGAAAATATTCGTTTTGATACAGATCCATGCATAGCTGTATAAATAGGACCAACATGCATATTCTTCAGTGGACAAAAAATCAAAATATGTAAAAATGAATACATACAGTGGAGAACCTGTTATTCTTTCTCGTTTAAACGCAAACGTACGCAAACGCAAAACACTAAAACGTAAAAAAGTACAACTTTTTGACTATTCTGATAATTTATCTTTATCTTGGTGGCAAACAGTTTGGAGCCTGATCAGACGCCGGGTTACCCGGCGTCTGATCTGGCACCCAAACTGTTTGCAGTGAAAATAATAGTTTTAGCGTAAACGCGTTTATTGGGAAAGAATAACGTTTTCTCCACTGTATGAAAGGGTTAAGAAGGTTCAGCGTCAAGCAGAATCTTACTGTAATTTAAATGTGCTTTAATTATTAATAATTTAATATTGTTTGCTTTTATTACATTTGGTTAGCTGTGGTTGGCTGTATTTTTTGTTTCATAACTCCATGAAAAAAAATAAAATTCAGGCCACGCCTTGTCTGGACTACTTTCTCTTAGTCCAACTGCTCTCCACAAGCGCTGCATGAAGCAGGACGCCAAATGACGTCATTGACGTCGACGTTACTACAAAACAACGCCGCGTTTTGGCGGAAAATATGTATGGCGCAGGGACTACAACCTACGTTGTAAAAGCGTTAAAAATGAACATTCGCGTCAGATTCTCTATTTAACTACTTTCTTAAATTCAGTAGTGAAATTAAATTATAAGGAATAATTCGGAATATTTATTGTATTCATGGAGGTATGAAAAAAACAACCTGGTCACACTTTTGTATGAAACCGCTTTGCGGTTTCATACAGTGTGACCAGGTGTTTTTTTCATACCTCCATGAATACAATAAATATTCGAATTATTCCTTAAATAATTATAAAAAAAATAATAACGAATTTATTTCATGTGGATTACATATTTTGTATCAAACAAACAAACCAATTTTCAATATGGTCCACAAACAACATTCACACATATACAACAAGAATCATGTGAGAAGGGAACAAAATCACCAATCAGTATTTTGAAACCTTTGCAAACAGAGTGGACCCAGAAAAGACAGTTCCAGTTGAAGCTCTACACAGGGACTACTCTGTTTACTTAGAGTATTTTAAAGATCAAGCTGAACATAATAATGTATAAGTGTCATTCTGAGAATTCAAGACTTGTTATTTATACATGGATATTCAATAGGTAGGGGCAATATAAAGCCCAAATAAAACGACGTTATAACAAATAGCAAAGATCTAGACCAGTGAAATTTCATATCAAAAGAGAAAGAACATACCCCAAAGATACTTTAAACATTTACTCCATTACATATTTCTATTATTGCGAGATAACCACTTAAAACAGGTTTAAAGTAAAGCATAATGAGCCTAAATGTGCATTTGTTTTTATTGTAAGCCCGCTTAAATATACCCTCTGCTAGAGAACAGAAAACATATGACCACTTGACTTCAAAACTAAATACAGGCATTAGGGTTAAGGTTTCAGTTTAAGAGCGTTTATTAAGAAGGAATAAGATATATCTTCCCAGTTGTTTATGTCTCCAATCACAATTAGGATCAAGGAAACGTGGACATTTATTGCTAGAAATATAAGACTGAGGGGGCACCTGTCCTTGAAGTCTGTCTGTTAAATGGTCTATATGACCTTCAAGCTGTGCAAGATCACATGTCAGTTAAAACCTTCACTACCTTGACGTCGCCTCCTTTTAACAATTATCGTCTATCTTTGTTTCTCAAATTTAAAATTGAGGTAAATACTAAATAGACTTCAATAATATCGTAATGAGTGACAAACAGATTGGGCCCTGACCAGACGCCGTGTGACACGGCGTCTGATCAGGGTCCAAACTGTTTGTATATAACAGCTATATCTCGGGTGATGCAGTGAAGGTGGTAATAGCTCACCGGTATTTTATGAACTATTTTTATGTCGTAATGTCGTCTGATTTGAAATTCTCATCCGAATAGTCTGTGAAATAATGATATATGTATGCTGTCTGCACAGTTTAGCATGAACTATGGAGATTTAAAGTAAAGTACAAAGCTACAGTCTACTTTTATCCAGAATGACCGTTCAGCCGACTGTACATTCACTCCTCTGATCATTGAGCTATCTTGCCCACCGTATTGAGCTCTGCTAAAATATGGCGTGTAGAGAGCCGCAGTACCAGCTCAAATCCTTCACAGGTACCCATTTTAATTTCTAATCCCAGGATGGGGAGAAACAATCCGCGGTGCATATGTTGCTTAAGAAAATCCCTGTACATCATCGGGGATTCAGAAAATCTCCTAGTCAGACCGCTGGTCAACCAGGGGATCGAATTCAGGATCCCGTTGTCCCTGTACCAAATCATAATGGCGTGATTTCTGTATGGCCTCAAGAGATGTGTTTTACAGCATATAGCTTAGAGAATTTAATTTGATTTAATCATACTTCATTGCAATATTAGATATCATATACATTTATCGACATACATGTACACAGTTTCTACAGCATATAAGTAAACACATTATCAATAGATTATAAGATATTGCAAACGGGTTGGGCCACAAGTTATACCAACATTAGAGAAGGCACTTCCCTTGATGTCAAACGTGAGTACGCTATGCTGTAATACAGAAGAAAACATTTCTATCTTAATTTTCAAAAAGAAAAGATAAGAGAAGCAAGAAAAAATCCTTATGTACTCCCCCACATGTGACCTACCTGCCCAGATCCAACCAATTGTTATCTACCTAGAGAAGACACGAAGAACAACACGTGGTCTAAAAGTATTCAAATTAATGAAACATTAAGCCGAGTGTCAAACTGTTTAAATTTACATGTAGATCAGACGCCTAGTTACTAAACGTTTGCATATGCATGTGTTAATCCTTTAATGATCAAGTGTTTCGTGAGGTTTTTACCCCTACACCGCCATATTGACGTCTGTTTCAATCAATATCGTTTCAAATTTAGATTTGAAGCAGTAAAGTTGACGTTATTACAAAACAAGTGGCAAACAGTTTGCAAATGCGCATTATGACGTCATTGAGAGTGAATGGGTGCAGTCGCGATAATCAGGCAAAGTATTTTCACCTTCTCCTAGAGCTGCATCTTTCCTGCTATATAATTTATAGAATTATGCAGACAATTACGGAAGCTTGCTGAGTTTTTTTTAATTTCCTGTTTTCTATATCGGTTGTTGAACTCTTTCATCGCTATAGCAAAACATGCTTCTAAATCAAATTATGTACATATATAGATCTAGTGTTTGCAAAGTACAGTGCTCTCTCCCTACAAAAGCCCTCCCAACAACGACTCCCTCCTTACAACGACCCTGTCGCAGTTCCCTTAACAATGAAAATTATGTGTTACGCTTTTACTGCTGTTATATCGTCTGTTATATCGTTGTCGTCTGCTGTTTCTCTCAAAGTTACATTTTGGACACTTTGACAGAAGAAAACTAAATGACGAGTGACAAACAGCTTGAATCCAGATCAGATACCGCGTTACACGGCGTCTGATCTGGATTCAGTCTGTTGGTCAATGTAAAATAATTTATCTCTCTATAACGACTCCCTCCGAACAACGCACACATTTTTGTCTCCCAATGGGTGTCGTTGTAGAGAGGGAGCGCTGTATGTCAGCAGGGTCAAATATTAAAAGGGAGCAAACTCAAACTTTCCCATATTTTGTTCTGTATGTCTACTGTAAACCCTATGCTGTAAAGAATCGTCTCTCATCATAGGGTTTGGAGCAAAGAAAAATATATCCGTTTTGGGAGTACTCCACTTATCTGAAGCCATGTTACAGTGGAGAATCTGTTATTCTTTCCCGTTTAAAGGCAAACGTACGCAAACGCAAAACACCAAAACGTAGAAAAGTACAATTTTTTGACAATTCTGATAATTCATCTTTATCTTGGTGGCAAACAGTTTGGAGCTTGATCAGACGCCGGGTTACCCGGCGTCTGATCTGGCTCCAGACTGTTTGCAGTGAAAAAAATAGTTTTAGGGTAAACGCGTTTATTGGGAAAGAATAACGTTTTCTCCACTGTACGATCTTTGGGTTATGAAATGACAAGAAACATAAATACAGTGGCGAAGACGTTATTCTTTCCCAATAAACGCTTTTACGCTAAATTCATTACAGCGTTCCCTCCCTACAACGGCCCCTCCAAACAACGACCCTCTCCTTACAACGACCCTTGTCGCAGTTCCCTAAACAAAACAATTAGATCCAACCTATTCACGACTGCAATGTCGTCTGCTAAAAATTATCGTCTGTTGTTTTTCTGAAAGTTACATGCTGGACATGTTGTTGACAGAAAAAAAATGAGTGACAAACAGTCTGAATCAAAATCAAACGCCGCCTTACGCGGTGTCTGATCTGGATTCAAGCTGTTTGCAAATGGAAGTCAATTCCCTCTATAAAGACTCCCTCCGAACAACACACATAATTTCTTCTCCTACTGGGAGTATTTGTAGAGAGGGAGCGCTGTATTTCCCTTGCAAACAGTTTGCCAAAAATTAAGATATGTACAGTGGAGAATCTGTTATTCTTTCCCAATAAACGCGTTAACGCTAAAACTATTATTTACAATACAAACAGTTTGGAGCTAGATCAGACGCCGGGTAACCCGGCGTCTGATCAGGCTCCAAACTGTTTGCCACCAAGATAAAGATGAATTATCAGAATTGTCAAAAAGTTGTTCTTTTCTACGTTTTAGTGCTTTGCGTTTGCGTACGTTTGCGTTTGAATGGGAAAGAATAACAGATTCTCCACTGTAAGACAATGGCAGATACTCTGCTATTTCGATCAATTAATACATGTATACGTTACCTCACAGAAATAAAGGAGCCAAATTTCTGCAATTTGAATACAAATCTGATCATAAACATCTTTGAGATTTCATTGCAAATTAAATTAATTAGACACATCTGAATTCATCATTTACTTCAATGATTAAACATTTTGATTAAATCATTACAGTCCAGTTTCCAATTAAGTCTAGTCAATGTTTACATACAGTGGAGAAAAAGTTATTCTTTCCCAATAAACGCGTTTACGCTAAAACTATTATTTTCACTGCAAACAGTTTGGAGCCAGATCAGACGCCAGGTAACCCGGCGTCTGATCAGACTCCAAACTGTTTGCCACCAAGATAAAGATGAATTATCAGAATTGTCAAAAAGTTGTACTTTTCTACGTTTTAGTGTTTTGCGTTTGCGTACGTTTGCGTTTAAACGGGAAAGAATAACAGATTCTCCACTGTACATGCCGCATAGGACAAGTGTACTCATCGCATGTTTTAATGTGTAAATAATCTTAGTTCAATTTGATTGATAATAATCATGTCATTTTGATCTTTAAGTTTTATTAACAGATGTAAATTTTTGAACATCGGAATACTTTTCCTGCTTTTGTTGACTATTCTTAGTTTTTTCTTTACTCTATTTTCTGCACGGCTTTGATATGTTAAAATATTATTATAAATTTTAACATCTATTCACCTGTGTCATACTGTGATGTAATAAATATCTGTGTTATACATGACATGTTAGGTCATTTATATCATCTCTTATAATTCCTTTAAGGAATTGATTTGCGCTATTTTTTTTTAGCTTTTATTGTATATGTTCTTATATGTATTGAACGTATATTGATAAGATGTAAATAAAGATTCTATCTATCTGTTTGTTGATGACGAGTATTCATGTTGCTAGGGTTGAATGCGTTAATAATATATAAATGACGTGTCAACCCTTTACCCCATAGCCTGTTTCTAAAACTATAGACATATGGTCACCTAAAGCAGGTTGAAAGTAAAGCAAAATGCGCCTTAAGGCGCATTCTGCTTTACTTTAAGCCTGCTTTAAGATTCCCACTTGCCAGAATAAAGAAAATATTCTTTATGATACATATTCATGACCGTAAAAATTTGAACTATTTTCTTTAGTGTAGGAATAAACATGATGTGCTAAAAGGCGCTTCCATAAGGTAATGGGTTAATGCGGCCATCATTCTTAACGTGAATTAATCAAGAGAACATTTTACAGAATGATGTCGAAGCGCACGTAGCCAGCCAAAAATAAATGTTTTGTTTTGAGCTGCAGACACTTGAAGTATGAATGTGTGGGACATAGTTTTCTGTGATATCTACAAATAATAATATCTTATAATTCGTGTTTGGATGGCTTTTCTAATGTAGTTTTAAGACTAAATCTTTAAATTAAGAATAATGATGTGACTGAAATACAGAAATTGTATACGGATAGACATGATCGAAAATACAACCTGAATACGCTGTCGCAGAGCCATTATATCTTATTTAACAGTTTGCAGACAAATATCATTTGCTTAACCTTGTCAATTGCAATTTTATGCAACATTCAAAATGTTGACGTTTTGCCTGTGTGGAAATTACCAGTCCAATGCAACGTCTGACCAGGTTACACAATTTTGCAACGTCGACTTTAGTTGTCATTGTCGGTAAAAGGATAAACAAAATTCATATTCAAATGAGCCGTTCCAAGAGAAAACCTTGCTCAAACTTTACATTGAAATAACCTTTCAATTTTAGTAAAATATTACAAATATAATGGCTTTTTCGTCTAAAACAAAAATCAGAAACGAAGGGTCTTCTTATTTTCCTCGAGCCAAAGCCAGTGCTAAATAGGTTAGACCATGGTTGCGCGCGAATAAACGACATACATGTAGTTCTCGGAATCTACGCCCCCTCAAACTATATCGTTTATTCGTGCTCAACTATTGTCTAACCTATACTTATTACATGGCACACGGTGTAGGTCAAGGCCAGCTGCCGCGTCAAAGACGCGACGGCTGGACTTGATCTACACTGATTGACACCTACATGCGCCTAAGCAATTTATGTAGATGTATTATATAATTATGGTATTTGGCAGTGTGGACCAAACTTAGATACAGAGTCTGTGATGCCAACGGTGCTTGTTCTCTATACATTGTTGCAATGCAATATGGCAGATTTTGTCATGGCACGGCCTATATACGAATAAGATCAAGTTAAGATATAGAGTGTTGACATGAGCTATTTCGATTCAAGCCTCTGAAGTTCGATGTAACCCTGATTGAACATTTGCACAATGCTGAAGAAATTGCATGGAAACTAGTCACGATGTGTTTTAAAACATAGACACAAAAGTTCGTGTATGACTAATTGTCTACAGTTTTAACTTTTAACAAGATAATTATACAGTCTGCAAAATGTGCAGTTTATAAATATTTTCATAGTTGATATGTCCTCCCTTTTATTTAGAAAATATCACCACAGTGTCGAATAGTTCGGATCACCATAAAACAACGAGTTAATCTAGGTCTCATCTGGGTACAAACTGCTTGCACCAGTTCTAACCATTTTGCCGAAAGTGCACTAAAAGGGGTAGTTCCATTTATGAGGAGAATTGTTAAACGAGTAGGCGTTGTTATCACGTGGGCTATACGTCATAAGTGTAATTACTGCTTATCCTGTTTGACATAACATGACTTTTTTCTTGTAAACAGTGTATATTCTGATCTGCAAATTATTAATTCCGATAGAAAAACCACAGGCATAGAGACTATAGTATCATTTTCAGAAATAAAGAAGACTGTTATTTGGTAAAACGATATTTATTCAGAGTTTAACAGACTACAGAAGATGGCATTATAACAGTTTAGAGGGCGCTGTAACCTTGAGGTCCGTCTCGGATTGCACACGTTTTCTTTTTCCGGCATCGTCTCTCCGTGCAAAGGTGTCTTTGAAATAAAAGGAAAATAACAGTTGGGAACGCAATAAAAGTGTCGTCTGATTCCAATAAAATATGACAAACTTGATATGAATTAGACAGGGCAGTCTAAATTGGTTCATAACACGAAATATTAAAGTACGCATGCGCAATATCACCGACAACCCAACTACCATGTTTACACCCTTCTCGCGTTAATCTTGAATTTGGTTAGAACCTGCAAACAGTTAAGATCCAGATCAGACACCGAATACTTCTGGATCTGATCAAGATCCATATATTTTGACAACAATTGTTGTATTGTATTTCATATAAGATCACAAATAGACGCCAATTGTTTAAGAATGATGACATCATGACAATGAAGGGGGGGTTAAAGAATGCAGATGATAATGTGGACAAAAACGGAATAAAATCAAGAGATATAAATCAGTTTTCAAAATAAGATTAAATACTGCGCTATCTGACAGATGCTATCATATCAATCAGATTATTTTCATTTTTTTAGGAAAAGTGCATCTCACACTCCGCTAGCTATAGAACATGCCGTTTTCAGTTCTACAATAGATGGTATAAGGTTATTTGCAGCAGTACAAGTAATATTACTGACATAAATAGTTGCAGTATATTTAACCCTTTCAATGGCATTATGATATCATAACGCAGCCAACACCATGCTATTGTCTGCTTCGAGTTTTCGTCCGCTTTTACAGTGGAGAAAACGTTATTCTTTCCCAATTAACGCGTTTACGCTTAAACTATTATTTCTATTGCAAACAGTTTGGAGCCAGATCAGACGCCGGGTAACCCGGCGTCTGATTAGGCTCCAAACTGTTTGCCACCATGATAAAAACGAATTATCAGAATTGTCCAAAAGATGCGTTTTTCTACGTTTAAGTGTTTTGCGTTTGCGTTTGCGTTTCGTTTAAACGGGAAATAATAACGTTTTCTCCACTGTATGTTTAAGATTTGAATATTTTTGACGTTTAGAACTGAATACGCTTTGATTTGGAACATATTGAAAATTGGTTCTTGATATCAAATATGTTAAGCCACATGAATATGTCGTTATTATTATTTTTTATCTGTGTATCAAATTGTTTGAATCATCTGCACTTCCTTGTCCGGAGTTAAATGGTTATTTGCAAACAGTTTGGATCCTGATCAGACGCCTCGTAACGAGGCGTCTGGTCAGGATCCAAACAGTTTGACACTCATTTCAATATTTCTCGAGTCATTTTTAGAAATAAAAGCAGACGACAGTTGTTTAAAATTGATGACGTCATGACAGTTAGGGGACCGTGGCATATAACACACATATGAGCTTCATTGTAGCCAGTAGAGGAAATGTTTTAGAATCAAGCAATTATCAGTGATATCTAGTCAGTATTTGGCTCTGAAGAGTTTGGTCAAAGGTCAAAGAGAGTTTAAGTTGAATATGAAATCGTTCTCAAGCATTAGATTGGCCAGATTTGAGCTACTGCTGAACAAAAGTTTTGTTCGGACCAATCAAATGCTTGAGAACGATTTCAAACTCAAAAGCCTTAGTACCTTGGATCCAGTTTTATGCAATGCAATTCAAAAATTACAAACAGTGCAGACCCTGATTAGGAGCCTCTGACCAAGGGCCCGTCTTACGAAACGTCGCACGACAAAAAACGGTAGTAAGTCAAAACTTTAAAACACCTATAATTTCTGATTTCTCCATCTAATCTTGTCTTGTGACATCTCTTCGGAATCGTCGTTTCACGACGATTCCAAAGAGATGTAACAAGACATGATTAGTCTTTTATAATCTAACTTACGACAATATTTGTCTAGTGACGTTTCGTATGAATGGTCCCAGGACCTTTACTATTTGCATACTGCTACAGTGGAGAATCTGTTATTCTTTCCCGTTTAAACGCAAACATACGCAAACGCAAAACACTAAAACGTAGAAAAGTACAACTTTTTGACAATATTCTGATAATTCATCTTTATCTTGGTGGCAAACAATTTGGAGCCTGATCAGACGCCGGGATACCCGGCGTCTGATCTGGCTCCAAACTATTTGCAGTGAAAATAATAGTTTTAGCGTAAACGCGTTTATTGGGAAAGAATAACGTTTTCTCCACTGTAATGCAATGTAATTGACATTTTAAGGCGAATATTGACTTGACCAACCATTTTTGCACACGTACCTTCTAAATGTGGTACAATGCTCCCTCTCTTGAACAACATCCAATATGAGACAAATAATGCGTGAGTTGTTCGGAGGAAGTTGTTATATGGAGGAAAATTGACTTACATTTGCAAACAACTTTAATCCAGATCAGACGCCGCGTAACGCGACGTCTGATCTGGATTCAAGCTGTTTGTCAGTCATTAAGTTTTTGTCTGTCAACATATCCAATATGTGACTTTGAGAAAACAGCAGAGGACAATCTAAGCAGATAATATTTCACCATGAAAAAGTTGGACATGATTGTCTTTGTTTAGGAAACAGCTGCAAGCGTTGTTATAATGAGGGAATCGTTGTAGAGAGGGCTATGTAGGGAGGGAGCAATGTAAATTAAGTTGTGGTGGTATTCGCTCACCAAAGGTCTAACATTATTATAGTGGAATTGTTCACTTTGCTTTATGTTTGCCTTGCGTGGTTGTTTTCTATTTAGTGTGTATATGAAGGAATGGTATTGCGCGCGCGCGCGTGTGTGTGTGTGTGTGTGTGTGTGTGTGTGTGTGGGGGGGGGGTTGTTATGGTATGCCTGTGTGTATGTTCTGCTTGAGAGTTGGCTGTATTGTTTGTGTTGCGTTTCCTGCTTGAGTCTTTCGTATTTATTTGTTCTCATGACAGGGACAATGTTTTAAAGGACGAGTATACTTATCGCTGGTATGAATGTGTTACATTTTTAAACCTTTTTCTAGTTTGAAGACAAGTGGGTACTTAAAGTAGGTTGACAGTAAAGCAGAATGCGCCTTACACACACGGCCTTTACAAACCAGTTTACACATGAAAAACACATCAAGACAAGAGTGATCCAATAAGAGCCCCCTTGGTCAGAGTCTTAAATGTTTATCAGTTTTATAAAATATTGTAAAACTAACATTAAATAGTCAAAATTGGTCTAGATTTAATTTGAAATAGTTTATTTCTGGGATGAGGAATGTATCACCGATCTGTCCTAAAACAGATACAAAGTATATAAATAATTAAGAATTGTTAGAATACAATTTATATATGCTTTATATCCATTTTTATGTGTTTAAACAAAGAACTACACTGTAAATGCATTTTAAGGTCCGGACTGTGTCGGACTGGTTCGGGCGTGTTCGGACTCTGTTTTGTAGATCCGTTTGCAAGTTGCAAATACTTTTGTGGATGTGGTTGTTAACTCATTTACCCTTAAAGACTTATAAATTGACAATTCCAATTTTCAAATTCAGTCTACATGTAGTCCTTTCTTTTTATGCACTTATTGTTTATAACTTTGGATATTAAAAGTATAACCCGTCACTGGTTTTGATTATGCTTTGGACAAAATGTCTCGTACAAAATGGGTTTTGCCACATACTTGAGTAATCTGAAGCAGTTTTAGATGTTTTTCGTCAATAACAGCGTTGTAGCTCATGTTAAGACAAATATGTTAGTGATCTAATTACTTTGTCAAAATCACTCTAAATTTAATAACATTTTCTGTTGACTATGCCACCTGAAATTGAAATTTCCACAGGGTTTGTTATAATTCAGACAACAGGTATAGTAATAAATCGCTCTAGGTCGATATTTGAATGTGTAAATCAAATTTCCGATGTTTTTAAGTAAATTATAGAGTTTAAGGGTATGGCCATATACACATGATCTTCATCCAACCAATTTGTCAAAAGTTATAACATTTTTAATTTTATTACATTTCCTGTTGATTATGTCAACCTTAGATGTAATATCAACAGGTTTTGTATTAATTATTACAATTCCTGTTTTTATTACATCTAAGATTGCTACAGGCGCATTCTGCTTTACTTTCAACCTGTTCTAAGTGATCAGCTATCTTCAATACTAGAAACAAGCTATAGGTTAAAACCCCTCTAAACCGGAAACCCCTCTAAACTGGATATCTATGTTGTTCCCACACATGTCAAGTTAAGAGGCGTTTCTCTGTATTTTGCTTTATTGACAAACACTGCAGTGTCTTTAGATCACCCTTGTATATCGATAATGAAATATTCCGGCAAGTATACAGGGGGAGTTATTGCAATATCCAGGCATAAACGGGTTAAATTTAAGGGAAGATTATTACCATGAATTCATAAATTAAACCGTAGCATTGTCGACAAGGGACACTATATATGAGAATAATTTAATTTGAATTTCCCTGAGGCAAATAACTAGACCTTGAAAACGATAATAATTTGTCAACAGTAAAACCTCTCTATAACGACCACTGAAACGAAAGCTAACTGACTGAATAAAAGACAGGTGACAGTTGAAAGCAAGGTGACAGTAAAACAGAAAGCTCTGTTAACTGGAATAAACGTAAGCCGACCTTACTATACCTATATGTTTTCAACTTAGACTCGATAACCCCATCTTGTTTAACCCATTTATGGCTGGATATTGCAATAAACTTTCCTTGTTAACTTGCCGGAATATTTCATTTTAGATAAACAGGATGATCGCAAGACAATGCAGTGTTTTTACATGCAGTAAAATATTTCATGTGATATATAGCAAACAGTGCAGACCTTGATAATTTGTCGCGTCATGCGGCGTCTCATTAGGGTCTTCACTATTTGCCAAAACCTACATAACCCTTTGCCCCATAGCCTGTTTCTAGCTTTGAAAATATGTGACTACTTAAAGCAGGTTGAAAGTAAAGTAGAATGCGCCTTAAGGCGCATTCTGCTTTACTTTCAGCCTGCTTTAAGATACACTCTGATAGAATAAAGAAAATATTTCTTATGATACATATTTATGGCTGTATAAATTGGAACTATTTTCTACAGCGGAGGTATAAATTGAATGCGCTAAAAGGCGCTTTTATGAGGGAAAGGGTTTAGTAGACACTATAGGCTTTAATGGGTTAAAAGTCAAGCATTTATTAAAGTTTTAACGTTGGTAGCCACGTTATAGCTTTGAAATACAAGATTATTCGATAAAAAAAGAAGATAATACGACCGAATCGAATGCGAGGTATTAGGTTCACCTGTCTCTTATTCGAATAATTGCAAAGTAAAATACAGTATCGGTTTTACGTGATTAAAGAATAATCGGCAAACAAATTACAGCGCAAAACTATTATTAAAATATTTGCTACTGTCCCTTGAGAATTTTGTATTTTGCACAAAGTGGTTAGCCGACTAACCTAGATAAAGTTAAAAGTACTTTTGGAAGCGATGGTTTCGTAATGAATCGGAAGTTGACTTTCTCCGAATGTAATTTACCCCTTCACTGCCTTGTCCCGAGTTTAATTTTTATTTGCAAACAGTTTGGATCCTGATCAGACGCCGCGTAACGCGGCGTCTGATCAGGCTCGAAACTGTTTTACCCTCATTTCAATATTTCTTTAGTAATAATACATAAAATTTGAATTAAAGAAATAAAAGCAGACGATAATTGTTTTCAAGTGATGACGTCATGGCAGGGAAGAGGTTAATACTTGTATCTATTTATAGATAGGAGAAAATAAGTTATTCTCTACCAATAAAGCAATTGTGATGAAAACGATGATATCCATTGCCAAAAGAGTGAAACCAGGTGAGACGCCGAGTAATTTTGGCTCCATAATATGACTATGTATATAAATTCCTGTTGACGTAAATGTGTACACCACGCCCATATTCAACCGCCATCCTGCAAACTAGTTTGCGTTGTACAGTGGAGAAAACGTTATTCTTTCCCAATAAACGCGTTTACCCTAGAACTATTATTTTCACTGCAAACAGTTTGGAGCCAGATCAGACGCCGCGTAACCCGGCGTCTGATCAGGCTCCAAACTGTTTGCCACCAAGATAAAGATGAATTATCAGAATTGTCAAAAAGTTTTTCTTTTCTACGTTTTAGTGCTTTGCGTTTGCGTACGTTTGCGTTTAAACGGGAAAGAATAACAGATTCTCCACTGTACATCTTTCATGTAAATACTGATAAAAATGTGTAAGGCGATGTCTGATAAGGAACCAAACTATTTGACAATTTTGACAATTTCAATATTTTCTTTTAGTTGAAATACTTGAAAATATTTGAAGTATAAAAAGACGACACATTGCTTAAAGAAGTTGGCGCCATGGCAACGAAATGCTTTAAGAAGAAGTAAAAAGTCAGTCTAGACTGCTAAAGAGAAAACTGGTTTATTTCCATTAAATGACACCAAAATGAAAATGGAATTATGTTGCATACTCAATCATTGAAACTTCAAATGGACAAATCAAGTTTCCAGCAAAGTCTAGTTCAGTTTTAAATATTGAGGACTATTTTTTACAAATTATTTAGAAATGACAAACAGTGTAGACCCTCATCAGATGGCTCCTTGGGCAATCTGATCTGGGTTTACACTGTTTGCATAAGGCAAGTTGTGCACTGTTTGTAAATGACGTTTATTCTCGTCGCTAGGGTTGAACATTTTAAAAACAATATATTGTTCAGTGGAGAATCTGTTATTCTTTCCCGTTTAAACGCAAGCGTACGCAAACGCAAAACACTAAAACAAGAAACGTAGAAAAGTACAATTTTTTTACTATTCTGATAATTCATCTATATCTTGGTGGCAAACAGTTTGGAGCCTGATCAGACGCCGGGTTACCCGGCGTCTGATCTGGCTCCAAACAGTTTGCAGTGAAAATAATAGTTTTAGGGTAAACGCGTTTATTGGGAAAAGATTAACGTTTTCTCCACTGTACAATGAGAAAGGCGCCATTCTTTCTCCATATAAAGTAAACGAAACACAAACGCAATGCAATATAATGTGGCAAATAGCAAATCGGCACCAAACTATTTGCCACTCTGGTTGGAATAAGTCGTGAGAAATGTAAAACATTTTATTTTCTACATAAGTTTGCTACGCCTTTGCGATTACCACTGATTTTGCAGAAAACTGGATTAAGAAAAAGAATAAGAATGTTTATTTGACTTAAGCTATACAGTTTCACGTCATACAAACAATACATATAAATATTTACAATAGAACATTATATAACTCAAGGTCAAATCTGATATGAAAAAGATAAGGCGCCGATAAATCCGAGTCTTATCAGGATCCACACTGTTTGCACTCAGTTCGAAACGCGGACGTGCTAAACCCTTATCCTACATATACATGTACCGATCGCGAGGTGATTGGTATTTGTAAATAGTTCTGATCCAGATCAGATGCTGCGTAGCAAATACAATTGTAAGACGATAGGTAACCCGGCGTCTGATCTGACTCCTACCTGCAATGAAAATAATCATTCTTGAACAAAGTGTTTAATTAGAAGGGATAGCGTCTTCCCACTGCATTTAAATCTAGAAGTACAATTATATAAGATAAATATCGAATGTAGTGTAATGAATAAAAAGCACAAGAAGTAAAAAGGTCAAAATGAAACACCTTGGTGTAATCCTTTCAAATACCATTTTTGCTTAAAAAATAAATTAAGAGTTAAACTATTGGAAGACAATTTCTACAAAAAAGGTAAATACGTGATTTAACTTACAGTGGAGAAAACGTTATTCTTTCCCGTTTAAACGCAAACGAAACGCAAACGCAAAACACTAAAACGTAGAAAAGTACAACTTTTTGTTTATACTCATACATGTAGTTCATGTTTATAATGGTGGCAAACAGTTTGGAGCCCGATCAGACGCCGGCTTACCCGGCGTCTGATCTGGCTCCAAACTGTTTGTAATAGAAATAATAGTTTTAGCGTAAACGCGTTTATTGGGAAAGAATAACGTTTTCTCCACTGTACATTGCACAGTGTAGAAAACGTTTATCTTTCCCAATAGACACGTGCTCGCTAAATCTATTTTTTCCAATGCAAACAGTTTTGAGACAGATCAGATGCCGGGTAAACAGGCGTCTGACCCAAAACTGTTTCATGTCTAGGTTACACTAAACTTTCAAAATGGTTTAAAAGTTGCCATTTTCTTCATGTTTCGCAATGCGGTTGCGTTTCGTTTGCGTTCAAACGGGGAAAAAAATTACGTTTTCACTTCTGTTGTTCATAGGATTGGCAACATGGAGGAGTTTGTGAGGCGCATAATCATATGATTGAGAGCGAGTTTTTTGCCAAATATAACGTGCTTGTAATGCAAGCACTGTTGTCAATTGCAAACAGTTTAGAACCTGATCAGAAGCTTTTTCGGCGGAGCTGACTGTTTTCTATTTAGACACACTTTAATATTTGGCCACACATTTCAACCAATAATATTTGATCAGAAATTTAGAATTAAGAGCACCTGTTGAAACTGAATAGTCTGATTGGATAGTAGCCAGGGCTCCAGATAAGGGAATTGTTTCAAAACTTAAAATCTTTATTTGTGCATTAAACCCTGTGGTGTCACTATACATATGAATTGTCTCTTCAAGACAATCAAAATGAGTGGTAATACCATAGGGTTTGGTGCTAAAAGAGGTGCAAAAATGTGATTTGTTTAGTTTACTCACTCTTATCTGGAGCCCTGTAGGCTGGTTTATGTCCCATTACAGTTTTACATGATGTGGACTGTGGGTGTAATATTTAGAGATACAGGCTGTCTGTTTACTACACTAGGCCACAGAATTGACAAAATTATGCTATGATCTAAAATCTATTTATATATATATACAGAGGAAGCTAGGTGTTTCATAATTGTTTACAACCAATTTGTTTCATAATTGTTTACAACCAATTTGTTTTAATTGTTAACTATTTGTACACATTTGCCATACATTAAAAGCAATATTTTATATATGAATAGCCTCAAGTGAGTTAAACACAATTGTGTTGTTTCATCATTATTTACAAGAGTGAAGTACAGTAGATTGTTGTATCTGTACATTTGTGTATGCTATAGTTTGTTTCAAGAAACTCTATGAATGGAACAATAGATTAATGTGAGGATCTCCTACCAGTAGCTAGGATATGAGTTAAATTATTGTTTTGTTTTGCATTTCTGTACATGATAGTTTTGCATTTTAAATAAAAGTTACTGTTTCAATTGAATACTTGTATTTTTTGCTTTTCAATCCAAGATATATATTCTTTGAAAACCTCAATTTAATTCAATTTTGCACACCCATCTATATAGCCTTAGTTCAACCACTCATTCCGCCGAATATCTTTTTTAAAGATATTTCTTGTTTGACATATTACTCCATAACATACTACATGTACATGTATAACATTTACGCTTTAACTCTTTTGTTCTCAATGTCGCTCATTTTTAAATTTCTTCAGTCATACTGCCGTATTTGTTAACTTTGAAACAACAATGCAGACAACACAATTGAAGCAGACGACAATGAAACGGTGAAGGGGTAAAAACCTCACGAAAGATTTGGCAGTGAAGGGGTTAAATAAATCCTACAATAAGAAAACTTTTCCTTAGATTGGACGTTCTGAAAATGAATTATGAATAATGTTTCAAGTATTTTCGGGACAGCAGCTTGAAGCAGGCTTAATAGAGTAAAGCAACATGCCCAACTTTCAACCTACTTTAAGGCGTCGCCTGTTTGCAAAAGTAGAGAAAGGTTATTGGGTAAAGGCTTACATTTTTCTTTTGCCTATTTTGAACCTTCTTCGAAAATGCATTTACCCTACTTTATCATAGTTTACCGCAGTGTCATTATGATGAATTTCTTTGACATCAACAAAGCAAACTACAGTGGAGAAAACGTTATTCTTTCCCAATAAACGCGTTTACGCTAAAACTATTATTTTCACTGCAAACAGTTTGGAGCCAGATCAGACACCGGGAAACCCGGCGTCTGATCAGGCTCCAAACTGTTTGCCACCAAGATAAAGATGAATTATCAGAATTGTCAAAAGGTTGTACTTTTCTACGGTTTAGTGTTTTGCGTACGTTTGCGTTTAAACGGGAAAGAATAACAGATTCTCCACTGTAAGACAACAGCTTTACTAAGATGTTCTTCATAAAATTGGCTAAGCACAAAGGACCTGTCTTACGAAACGTCGTACGACAGTTGTTGTCGTAAGTCAGATTCTAAAATTCTCAATCATGATTTATTTCTCCATTTAATCATGTCTTGTGACATCTCATTGGAGTCGTCTTTAAAAAGACGATTCCAAAAAGATGTCACAATTTCAAACCAGTATTAGATGGAGAAATCAGAAGAATATGTATTTTTAAAGTTTTGACTTACGACCCTTTTTACCGTACGACATTTCGTTAGAAGGGCCCCTGGGGTATTCATCTTCACATGAACCAAAACAGAACCCTGTTACTTTCTCGCCGCATAATTTCCAGCATTTGTGTTCAATTCTTCCCATATTCGAAGATATATTTGCCCAGGTTTAGTTTGACAGATTCTGATACATTTTACGCTTGTTCGAGTTCTCGAGGAAACTATCAAAACGTGAAATTTCTGAGATTTCACTGAAAATTTCGAAATCCATTGAATTCTACATTTTAATGTTCTTGGAAATGTTATTCGTTGGTAAACAAAGGTTCAAGTGTACCAATTAATAAACTTGTATAGTTTGTTACACCTCCACTATTACTTGAACTCAAAATTAGACATTTTCGTGATGCTAAAACCATGTGGAAACATACACGGCTTAGGCACGTTAAATACCGCCGAAATGCTTAACTGAGTTCGATGTATCGAAATTCAACTGCACAAATGCAGAAAGGAATGTTCGATTTAAGCGGGTTCCGGTTACCAAGATTTGAATGTTTTCCCTAACTACAGTGGAGAAAACGTTATTCTTTCCCAATAAACGCGTTTACGCTAAAACTATTATTTTCACTGCAAACAGTTTGGAGCCAGATCAGATGCCGGGTAACCCGGCGTCTGATCAGGCTCCAAACTGTTTGCCACCAAGATAAACATGGATTATCAGAATTGTCAAAAAGTTATACTTTTCTACGTTTTAGTGTTTTGCGTTTGCGTACGTTTGCGTTTAAACGGGAAAGAATAACAGATTCTCCACTGTAACTTACATTTGATCGGTTGAAACCAAACGTCAGAAGTGGCATAGTGACCTACAGACCTAGTTAAAGCCAGACGCCTGACGTTTATCATTTCTGCTATTAGCCAAATAATGCTTCGTATATATCAAGGAATGGAATAGGATAAACCTGACACGAGTCTTTTTCCCAAAATTCTCACATCACATTGGTTCCGCCACCAACTTACAGTGGAGAAAACGTTATTCTTTCCCGTTTAAACGCAAACGAAACGCAAACTCAGTGCATTAAAATGGGTAAAATAACCACTTTTTGACAATTTTGACGACTCATTTTAAACTGAGTGGCAAATAGTTTGGAGCCTGATCAGACGCCGGGTTACCCGGCGTCTGATGTGGCTCCAAACTGTTTGGAATGGAAAGAACAGTTTTATCGTAAACGCGTTTATTCGGAAAGAATAACGTTTTCTCCACTGTACAAGAGGAAAGATAAAGGACCAAATGACCCTCTTGTACATGTACAGTCGAACTTCGATATCTCGTACTCGCTTAACCCGAACTATCCGATATTTCGAACATGAATTTGCCTTATTTCAAGCTCGGTATAGGTGAACATACCCGTGTTTCAACGTCAAAACGCAGCTTAGCCGCGTTTTAACATTGAAATACGGGTATGTTCGACTTAACCGAGTTCGAGATATCGAAGTTCGACTGTAGATTGAAATTTCTTTCAGCATTAAATACATACTTTGGTCTATGCTGTTTGGTGATGTCCCATACATGAATATTGGATCTTTGGCAAAAATTGGTTAAATCAAAGTGCCAAAAGTTAGAGCTGTACATAAGGATTAAATATTTTACACTTTACACTTTTTCCAGAAAATATTCTCGACGTGCACGTGTTTCATCCACTACTGAATTCTTGAATATTTCCTTATAATTGTCGTTAATTTGATTGGCTGAAACAAAACGACAATTATTAGCAAATGACACATTGACAGTCGAAGTGTCATTGCGACCTACACACCTAGATAAAACCAGACATACGAAATTTGTCATATCTGCTATTAGGACCAAATTGTTTCTCTTGCTTCCATCAAGGACTTGAAATAATCCTGACATGTGTTTTATCTTAACCTTCTCTCCAATCTGATTGCCCAATCAACATACAAGGATGATGATATTCTTGTTCAATAGATGTGTTTCTGCTTAAACTTTGATATAAACTGCAAATAGTTTGGAGCCGGACCAGACACCGAGGAACCTTAAGGCGCATTCTCTTTTAGTGTCAACCTCCTTTAAGTGATCAGCTGTCTTCAAAATGAGGAAGAGGCAATGGGGTAAAGGGTTAAATCAAAAGGATCTAAGAAATGTTTCGCACTCTGCAACTTTTCCAGATAATACCCTCGAAGTGAATATGTTTCACCCACTAGTCTCTGGTGACGTGTATATGCTTTTTTACAAACAATGGACATTTGAAGTGTACATTTGTCATATGCAAACATTGTAGACTCAGGTCAGAGGTCGCTATCATCAAGGTTTCTACGATTGCCATTGTGCCGTACATACTACAGTGGAGAATCTGTTATTCTTTCCCGTTTAAACGCAAACGTACGCAAACGCAAAACACTAAAACTTAGAAAAGAACAACTTTTGGACAATTCTGATATTTTATGTTTATCTTGGTGGCAAACAGTTTGGAGCCTGATCAGACGCCGGGTTACCCGGGGTCTGATCTGGCTCCAAACTGTTTGCACTGCAAATAATAGTTTTAGCGTAAACGCGTTTATTGGGAAAGAATAACGTTTTCTCCACTGTATAATGCAAGAACACACCTATATAGTAAAATGCTTGTTATACTCATTGGGAAATAAGAAATATCCATTTAAACCTTTCACCGCCAGAATCGCCTAAAGTCGAATTTGCAAACAGTTTTGATCCTGATCAGACGCCGCGTTACGCGGCGTCTGATCAGGATAAAAACTGTTTGACACCCGTTTCGATATTTTTTATGTCATACTGTCTGAATTCTAACTTTGAAATGATATTGCAGACAATGATATTGAAGCAGACGACACAATTACGGTGCAGGGGTAAAAAATTCAAAAATAATTTGGTGGTGAAAGGGTTAAGGTTTCAGGGGCCAAACAATTAAATACGCCCTCTGTCTAGACCTATGTATCGAATAAAATATAAAAACCATGACGAACAAGATCTTGCCCTTCCTTAACTCAGACAGGATTTGTCAGACAATGCAAGAGTTGTATTCTTTAGTCATTGTTTCCACAAGAACAACTGAAGTTTTAACAAGTTCAGACCTGCTTATTAGCCTTTCGGAAACAACAATAGATGTACCAAGTCAGATTTTTTGACATTTTGTTAAAATGCGTTCGCAATTCGTTTGCGTTTAAACGGGAAAGAATAACAGATTCTCCAGTCCACTGTAACCCTTCTTATACATGTAGATAGGGAAAACTTCGCTTATAACCCTTTTACTCTCAATGACGCGTAAAAGCGCGTTTTCAAACATTTTGGGTCCAGATCAGGCGCCACGTAACGCGGCGTCTGATCAGGGCCCAAACTGTTTGACACTCTTATTGATATGTTTTAAGTCATACAACCTTATATCTAACTTTGAAACGTGTCTTGCAGACAACAAGGCTGAAGCAGACGACAATTAAGCGGTGAAGGGGTAAACATCTCCCGAATACTTGGATCATGAAAGGGTAAAGACAATTCATTAAAAAGTTGATACAGTGGAGAATGCGTTATTCTGTCCTGTTTAAACGCAAACGTACGCAAACGCAAAACACTGAAACGTAGAAAAGTACAACTTGTTGACAATTCTGATAATTCATCTTTATGTTGGTGGCAAACAGTTTGGAGCCTGATCAGACGCCGGGTTACCCGGCGTCTGATCTGGCTCCAAACTGTTTGCAGTGAAAATAATAGTTTAAGCGTAAACGCGTTTATTGGGAAAGAATAACGTTTTCTCCTCTGTATAAAGTCGAACCTCGAGAATTGCAAATTCACTTCGGTCAAACGGACTCGTATTTCAAACTTTATACCTAGCTTAATCATATTAATTTTTACCTTTTGAAATACGGGTAGATTCTATGTTCGACTTAAGTGAGTCCGATGTATCAAAAATGATCTGCAAAAAGCAGGAAAGTTCTACTTAGGCGATTTCGAGTTAAAGTTATCTAGGTTTGAATGTTTTCCGTAACTAGCCTTAATTTCATTGGTTGAAACAGAATAACAATTGCCAAAATTAATGACACTTTGACAGTCGAAGTGTTATAGTGACCTACAGACCTATATACAACCAGACACCCGACATTTATCATATCTGCTATTAGCCAAAGATATGCTCTCCTTTCTTCCATCAAGGACTTGAAATAAGCCTGTCACATGTCTTTTCTAAACACTCACTTCAACCATCAACATACAAAGAGTAAGATGTTTTGTCAAATAGAAACGATATAGGGCCAATGACCCTCTTGTATATTGCAAGTTCTATCACATAAAGTATAGACTCTGGTCAGAGTCTACACTGTTCCAATGTCCCAGATAATGGATCGTGGCCAAAAATGGGTTGAATCAAAGTGTCAAAATTTAGAGCTGTAAGGAAAACATATTTTGCACTATGCACTTTATCCAGACAATACCCTCAAGGGGAACGTGTTTCGCCCACTACTACACATGTACAATAAATAAAATATATTAAAATACTTTAAGATGTTTTATAACCATCGTTAATCTGATTGGCTGAAACAAAACGGCAATCATTTGTAAATGACACTTAGACAGTCGACGTGTCATTGCGACCTACACACCTAGATAAAACCAGACGTATCTGCTATTAGCCAAATTATGCCTTTAGGTCTTCCTTCAAGAACTTGAAATAAGCCTAACACGTGTTTTGTTTTAACCTTCACTCAAATCTGATTGCCCAATCAACATACAGTGGAGAATCTGTTATTCTTTCCCGTTTAAACGCAAACGTACGCAAACGTACGCAAACGCATAACACTAAAACGTAGAAAAGTGCAACTTTTTGACAATTCTAATAATTCATCTTTATCTTGGTGGCAAACAGTTTGGAGCCTGATCAGACGCCGGGTTACCCGGCGTCTGATCTGGCTCCAAACTGTTTGCAGTGAAAATAATAGTTTTAGCGTAAACGCGTTTATTGGGAACGAATAACGTTTTCTCCACTGTACAAGGAGGGTGATATTCTTGTTCAATAGACGTGTATCGGCTTTAACATTTATGTCGATTGCAAACATGCCGATGAACTCGGCGTCTGATCAGGCTCCACACTATTTGTTGCTGCTAGTGTAAACTACATCATGATTATTGTCACGAACTTGACATTTCCTACGTTTGATTACATTACGTTTGTGCCTTGTTTCGTTGAAACGGCCTTTTCCACTACATGTACAGTGGAGAATCTGTTATTCTTTTCCGTTTAAACGCAAACGTACGCAAACGCAAAACACTAAAACGTAGAAAAGTACAACTTTTTGACAATTCTGATAATTCATCTTTATCTCGGTGGCAAACAGTTTGGAGCCTGATCAGACGCCGGGTTACCCGGCGTCTGATCTGGCTCCAAACTGTTTGCAGTGAAAATAATAGTTTTAGTGTAAACGCGTTTATTGGGAAAAAATATCTCCACTGTACATAATCCCTTTACATGTACCACAAGTGACGTATTGACCATGGTTAGTTTATGCTGTTCATGTTTTTGTTATCAGTTTTATAACATTATATTTGTCAATCGTGATCTGATCAGCGTGTGCCACTCACATCGATACACTTTGTATGCCTTTATTCCTCCGCTAAAGAAAATAGTGCCATATTATACAGTCATGAAACTTCACCATCAGTATATTTTATACTTTCCGAGCAGATTGAAGCTTAAAGCAGGCTGAAACTGAAGCAGAATGCATCTTAAAGCGCATTCTGCTTTTTTTCAACCTCCTTTAAGTGATCACCTGTCTTCAAAATGAGGAACAAGCAATGGGAAAAAGGGTTAAATCAAAACTACGAAATAAATGTTTTGCAATCTGCAAATATTTCAGTTAATACCATCGAAATAAACATGCTTCACCCACTTGTCTCTAGCGACGTGTATATATTTCCTTTACAACAGTGGATATTTGAAGTGTACATTTCTCATATGCAAACATTGTAGACCCAGGTCAGATGACCCTATCATTAAGGTCTACACGTTTTCCATTTTACAGGACATACTGTAATGCAAGAACAAACCTAAATAGTAAAATGTTGATTATACTCATTTGGAAATAAGACATGTCCATTTGAAGATTCGGGGACCAATACAGCGCTCCCTCTCTACAACGACATCCAATGGGAGACGCATATTGTGTGTGTTGTTCGGAGGGATTCGTAATTGGGAGGGACAATTAAGACTTGGCTTACATTTGCAAACAGCTTGAATCCTGATCAGACGCCGCGTAACGCGGCGTCTGATCAGGATTCAAGCTGTTTGTCACTGGTCAATATATGTATTCTATAAAAAAAACAACTCCACTTATATGTACATGTGACTGTGAGAGAAAACAGCAGACGACAATCTTAAGCAGACGATATTACAGCAGTAAAAGAGTTAGACTTAATTATCCCGTGAAGGGAATTACGGCGAGTGTCGTTGTAAGGAGGGAGTCGTTGTTGGGAGGGCCGTTGTAGAGAGGGAGCGCTGTATAATAATAAAACGTCGTCCACTGTCTAGAACTATATATCGAATAAAAATTAATAATAGCCATGGCTTACAAGGTCTTGCCCTTCCTTTTACCGCTTCAGTGCCATGACGTCACAATTGATTTTACTATTGTCGTCTGCTTTTAATTCTTAAATAAAATCATAAGGTATTTTGACTTGAGAAACAGTAAAGAACATGGTCAGACGCCGCGTTTCGCGGCGTCTGGTAAGGATCAAAACTGTTTTTGAATAAATATTGTACTCGAAATAAGGCAGTGAATGGGGCTAACCAATGTGTGCCCACGATCCCAAACAGTGTAGATTCTGATCAGACGCCGCATTATGCGGCGTCTGATCAGAGTATACACTGTTTGCTGATAGGAATTTAAATATAAAACAAAATGAAAATGAAACTTTAGTGGCATTCCTTTGATAAAAATGGACCAATCCAATATATAAACATGGAAGAAACCACTAGATATAAATGGGTTAATACGGCATGTTTTAGCAGATACTATAAGTGTTGTATTGTTTAATCATTGTTTCTACAAGAAAACTAAAGATTAAACAACTTCTGGCCTGCTTTTTTGGCCTTTCGGAAACAACAACAGTTGAACACACGTGACTTTTTTAGAACTGGTTTATTTTAAAACACGGTACATTTACAGCATATACGTAATTATTTCTTGTTTCAACGAGCATAAGGTCAAAATACAGTTCAATTAAATACAGGAACTGACAGGGTCTTGGATGTTTTGACTAATTCAATCTGATTTGTAGACACTTTGCCACTTGACGCCTTATCAGGCCGCAAATTGCTGTTTGGCAAACCGATTAAAATAAATTATCAAAACAGTGCACCCTCCCTGCAACGGCTCTCCAAACAACGAGTCCCTGCTTAAAACACTGATTGCCGCCAGTCCGTCCCAAAACAAGACAATAATTTCTAGCCCTTTCATTGCTGCAATAACGTCTCCTTGAAATTGTTGTTTTTTTCTCCAAGGTACATATACATGTAAGTGGACACTTTGACATAGCGATATAATGACGAGTGACAAACAGCGTGAATCCAGAGCAGACGCCGCGTCACTCGGCGTCTGATCTTGAGTCAAGGTATTTTGCAAATTTAAGTCAAGCTTAATTGGCCCTACCTATATCAACATGCACAATGTTTCACATCGGGTGTTGCTGTAGAGGGAATACGAGTTGTTGTTTGTTACATCTAACTTGTTTTTATTATATACCTACCAATGTTCTGCCCGAAATATTTCTGTATTTTATCGAACAAATACACCTTGACGGATTGAAAATTCCGTATTACCCATGTACCTTGTGTAATGGGAAAAGAACGTTTACTGTGTAGTCGGAAGTTCGGAACTTCAGTAAAACCTCTCTATTACGACCACTAAATTATGTTAAGTATTAGGGTGTTTACGGTAGGTGACCGCTTAAAGCAAGGTGACAGTGAAACAGAAAGCTCCTTTAGGAGCTTTCAGTTTCACTGTCACCTTGCTTTAAGCTGTCACCTCTCTATTATTTAATCAATTAGCATTCGTTTTAGTGGTCGTAATAGCGAGTATTTACTTTCACGCGCCATTCCCCGAAGTGTGACGTATGGGAAATCCCGTTTATTTATAGTAACGCTCGAAACATTTCTATCGTTTTTCATTTATTTCTATTATAAGAGGTATATAATAAAAGGAACATTACTATACTTTGCATATCTTATGTACCGGATCACTCTCGTTGTGTGTGTAAAGGCTATATCCAACTCGACCTTCGGTCTCGTTGGATATAGCCTTTACACACACAACTCGAGTGATCCGGTGCATAAGATATGCAAAGTATAGTAATATTCCGTTTGTATTAACATTTGCATTTTGTTTTGATTGAATGCTTTTTTCCTTGAACGTGTATAAGTAAGTAAGTAAGTAAATATTTTATTATTGTGACATGTGCATAGTACATAATGTTTTAACAAAATATTGTTTAAATACAAACAATTTGCACCCGGCCCAGTGGGCCTATAAGTCACCACTATTTGAACATAAATGTCTTGCACATTGTTATATACATTTAAAGAATATATAGTTAACAAAAACACGATACAGTGGCGAAAATCGCGATTCATCGCAAACGCTGGCGATTTGCTTCAACGAGTGTCTGACAGTTTGGAGCCTGGTCAGACGCCGAGTTTCTCGGTGTGTGAATTTGATCCAAACTGTATTCACTGAGCACCATGAAACAGATTATAAACTCGCCCTTTATGAAGGGTTAATGATTTCCCCTTCTACAAACACTTGCCTTTCTCCAAGACAAAGTTTAGGTGAACATTTAATTGTTAATGTAATCATTGAAATATCAAGGTTCAATTAAACACAGTTATAATCTAATTATACGTTTAAAGAATGCATACATTTACCACGACATGGAACAATGGCAAATTGTTATTATTTCCCATTTAAACGAAACGAATGACAAACGCAATGCAATAAAACTGCGAAACTCACATCCTAACGCAAACGTCGGTGATTCGCTTCAAAGAGTGTATGACAGTTTGGCGCCTGATAAGACGCCGACTTGCTCGGCGTTTGAACTTGATCCAAACTAGCTATACTTGACGCTATCAAACGGACCACAAAGTCGCTCTTGGGAAATGATAACCATTTCCCCTGCAACAAAACTGAGAAGTCCTCAGTGAATATATCAATGCTAAGGTAATTAAACACAGTTATATACATGTAATATTGTTATACATTGAAAGAATGCATAGTTACAACAACATGGAACAGTGTCGAAAACGTTATTCTCTCCCGTTCAAACGAAACGGTATACAAACGCAATGAAATAAAACTACGATGAATACACAAATAGTTAAACAGTTTGAGGCCTGATCAGACGCCGAGTTGCTCGGCGTATGATCTGGATTCAAACTGTCAGCGCTGAACACAATTCAGCTTATCACAAACTTGCTTGTCGAGAAAGAATAACGGTTTCCCCTGTAGCATTTGTCCTTTAAAGGCTTAAGTTGATATTTCAACCATACGATAACAATTGCGACATCCTAATTAATATTAAAAATAACGTTTCTTCTTACAATATACGCTTTGACTAAATATTTTGCAAGTTGTCTTGGGAATGAAGTCATAGCAGTTGATAGTCTTTGGTCTATAGGACTGTTTGCAGTGTCGACGAATAAACTATGAAACTGGGGTTCTCTCCTTATGTCATTGTAATAACTACAATTAAATAAGAAGTGAACCTCATCTTCTACGCTGTCGCTATCACAAAATCTACATAGTCTTTGGTCACGTGATTCCCCTATATATCTACCTGTTTCAATTCTTAACGGTAAAATACCTGATCTGAACTGGCATAATAATGAGCGCTCATATTTACTAAGGTTCATTTTCACATAGTATTCACACCCAAATATACTTTTGAAACGTCTGTATGTTCTAAGTTTTTGTACTTTTTCAACATCGTGAGACCAGATATTACTGTAGTAGTTACAGATCAGCATATTTGCCTGAGAAATACTGATAACGGTTTTGCTATCAAACGACTCTATAAGACCTAGTTCTGACATCACGTGTTTTATGTCTTTTGACCAGTTATTTTTACACTTGGAATAATCCATTTCAAACACTTGCTTTGTAATGCGAGAGTCTTCCATTAGTATTAGTCTATTCCAGAGCCTCAACATTGAAGTCCAACGTCTGTAAACACTGGGAATCCATCCCATATCACCATTCATAGCTAAAATAGGCGTGAAACGGTGTACTCCTAAAAAGTAACGCATTGCTCTATGCTGAACGTTATCAATAGATTGGTACTTTTTGAAACCCCATACGGCTGAACAATAGTCAAGAATTGGTGTTACACAGGAGTGGTATAGTTTATCGTAAGATTGAAATCCCAAGTCTCTCAATGAGTGTATTTTGCTGATGATGCTGCCGAGTGCACGACCCGCTCCTTTACCTAACGCTTCACAATGGGACGAAAAGTCGTTAAATTCTTGAAAGATCACTCCAAGGTATTTGTATTTATCCACTGTTTCAAGTACGTTGTCACCGACCTTAAACTGATGATTGCTGCGTTCTGTTTTACCCTTTCTGAAATGCATGCATTTTGATTTGTTCGTGTTTATTAAGATTCGCCATCGCTTGCACCAGTTATGAACCACATCCAACATTGACTGAAGATCATTTTCATTTTGTGCTAATAAACAGATGTCGTCTGCATATGCCAACATTGACAACTTCCGGTTTCCTATGTCAAATCCTAGGTCAAGGTCGTTGACCTCACTAATAAGGTCATTCGCGAACACGGAATAGAGTGTCGGCGACAAAGTACAGCCCTGTTTCACCCCCGTCGAGCACATGAACCAGTCCGTAAGCTTGTTGTTTATGCGAATACAAGACACTGAACTTGCGTATATGTTTTTAATTGAACTGTAAAATTTACCGTCTATTTTATTTAACAATAATTTATACAGTAGCATATCTCTGTCTATATAATCAAAACAGCGTCTAAGATCGATGTATGCTGTGAAAACCGATTTGTTGTTCTTAATAATACTGTTGAGCGTGAATACGTGATCTTCACATGAACGACCCTTTCTGAAACCGTTTTGCTCGTCTGCTAAGATGTCATTATCTTCAAGATATGTCATTAAGCGTCTATTTAACACAGAAGAATACAGTTTACTAATGCAGGACAGAAGGCTGATACCCCTATAGTTCATTGGAATGCGTTTGTCCGAGCAAGGATCTTTCAGTAACGGACATATAATTGCCTTTCTCCACACAGATGGTATTATGCTACAGTCAAAAACGTATTGGAACAATGATTGTAACGCAACTATAACTGTCGGACTTTTCAATACGTCGTACGGTATTCCATCGTACCCCATTGCTGATCCGTTTCTTGATTTTTGAACAGCGTTTGTCACTTCCTCGATTGATATATTGAAATTCAGCTCTGGGTTTGGATCAAACAAAGGATCCTCCATGTCATATTCTAGCAACATTTTATGGATTTTTGCCCGGTCATAGTGTGTTTCGTCAAAGTCTGATTCTTCTTCGCAGTTGTACAAGTTGTAAAAATCTCGTTTCCATTTTTCAAATACTGCGCTTTCATCTGTGCATGTGTTCCCATGATCGTTAATAATTTCAACCGGAATACTTCGGTCTTTTCGCGGACCCATACTTTTTATCTTATTCCAGAATTCGTTCGGATTTGATGTGTTCATTTCTTCCAGTTCCAAGGCTTGCAGTCTACGGTATGCACGTTCATGCTGATGTAAAAGTCTATCAAAAGAATTTCGTGCGTCAATATAGTTTCTATGTAAGCGTAATCGCTCGCGTCTGTTATCACGACACTTAAGGTATTCCTTTTCTTTATCACGCATAGTGTTCCAATTAATCTGCAATTCACCGTTCCAGTATGGCTTCTTATGCTTAAAGCGTTTGTTTGTTCTTTGAGACGATCCACACAAAGGAATATTGTTTTTCATTTCTGTCAAAATGAATTCACAGAGGCTGTCATATACATTATCCATTGACTCTTGAGTTTCCCGCGCGCTTTGGATTTCTGAAATAATATCTGCGATTGCGAGTCTACATATTTCGCTAGTCATAAAGTCCTGTGGTATGCGTTTAAAGTTGTAACGTCTATTCTCCACTGTATTATCGCTTGATTGCGTGCACACACTGCAATTTAGTTCTATCTCCATGCGAAGAACGGAGTGATCAGGAAGTCTTGATCTTTCGCCTAATAACCCGTGCAGCGAATGGCTGTCGACAATAGACTGTACCGCTACCACTTCGAAGCTCTTGCACGATTTGTACACATCATGCGGAACACAAATATAGTCGACCACAGATTTCCCTTTACTGGATACAGATGTATAATTGTCTTTTTCAGCATTGAATCTACCATTTAAAATGCAGAATTTACTTTCAATTAAAAATTCAAGAAATTCATGGCCGTGCTGATTAACACTTTTGTCAATGACATTACGTTCTGGAATGGAATCACAGTCGTAAACAATGTCGGATAACGCACCAATCCTTGAGTTAAAGTCGCCTGCTAGAAACATTAAGTCGCATTCACAGTGCATGTAGATTTGGGCTAACAGATGCGCGTAAAAAGTCTGAGAGTCGCGACCGCGTGTTGAGTTTTCGGGTGGAAGGTAACATGCGAAAACAATGAAATTTCTGTCTGTTTCTTTGTGAATAAATTTTACAGCTAATATCCCGTCAAATGATCTGTCGACAATTGATATGTTAAAGGTGTCACATATTCTTGATTTTACAAGTAGCCCGACTCCACCGGAGGCCTTTGGAGCATCGCGATGTATGTCCCTTCTGTTAAATCCAAACCATGAATAACCATGTAAATCTATACCATTGTTGCCCGGCAAATGACTTTCAGAAATAGATATGATATCAGCGTCTATTGCGCGTATGAGATTTTCCCGTAAACTATGATTGTCTTTAGTCCATCCGCACACATTTGCTTGCGCGATTGTTATAGTTTCACTGGGTCGGGGCTTATCCTAATGAGTTTGGGCACCGTTGCCCTGATCCGTGCGTTCCCGGATACGACCGCTGGCGTCAACCCGGAAGTTGTGTCCCTGTGGTAACTGACGTAGCAATGTTCTTGCGTTTGATTCTATCAGTCTTTCAGCGCGAGATTTGCTGCTCTTAAGGTAGACATGCTTATAGTCATCTGTGTCTTTAAGGTTGCCCTTGCTCATTAACACACGTATCTTTTCTTGCACATTCTGGAAGCTTATTTTCACTAAGCCTGGCTTTCCCTCGAAGATTGATCTGAACCGCTTTGCCCCAGTGACTAACACGTTTGTTGATACATCATCTCCCAGCGCTCGCACGATCCCCTCTGCTTTTTCGATTAGATTTTCTCCTTCTTGAAATGGGACGCCAGTTGCTACGATACACAAATCTGTGTCATCAAGGTTTGCTCGACGGTTGCCATGGTAACCGCTGTTTACAGAAGCATTTGCGGAACTGCCTTCTGCTGCTGGAGTTTGACTAGGTGAATTCTCTACTCTATCTAGCCTTGTATTCAACGTTTGAAGAGCTGTCAGCAAATTGTCAATTCTACCACTTTCTTTGCTGATATCAAGGCTTATTTCGTCCCGCAGATTCCGGAGCTTTCCGTCTATGGTAGCCAAGAATTCGTTTCTCATTTTGTCGAGTTTTGAGTCAAATGCCTTGCGCATGCTATCCTGGCTGGTTTTTATCTCAGTAACTGTCGATAACACTAAAGACATTTGATCACGTAAGTCTTTTAAGTCGTTGGATGATCCTGTAGCCATGACTGTCTGTTGTTTAGAACTAGATGGGAACTCTTGGTGTTGGTCAAGTAAAGCTGCGTCGGTTTCGGCCTCGGATCGGGCCTCATACAAAACACTGTTTGCCTCAGATATTGCTTCACTTATGCTAGAGTTCAGTTTGTTATCGTGTCTACATTGTTTACTAGTTAAGTTTTCTGAGTCTGAGTCACTGCTTTTTCTGCGGTCCAACTTTTTCCTTTTTGGCATTGAATACGTATGGTATCACTGTACAGTTTCATGCGATGTTAACTATAGTCTGACTGTATATCACTGGTATTTCCACATTCACGATACCGTTATGGCCAGTGCGTAATCAATCATGCGTGACGAACCGGGTACAATATGAGGTCTGAACACTTCTCAAACTGTCCATGAGATGACCTTGACCCCTGAATAAATATCTTCCGAACAAAGGAATATTACTGATCTAGTGCAAATACAACTTGTCACACACAGTTTATAAAGTTTAGCAATATGACGGTTAGATAGAACACTTATCTTTCATTTGATCCAAAATAGTCCATTTTTATACACAATATACATCCAAAATTATCAATTTTACGCACTGCCAAAAATAAACACAACTATCACACCGGAACCGGAAATACACATTCTGTATATTACATGTATTAATGATAATACGGTTATTTTTGTGTGGGACGGTTTTCTTGTTTTTTGTATTAAAGTAGCTGGTCTTATTCTGCTACCATACTTTACTTTATATATTTATTTGATAGCTGTTTTACTCCTCCTTACATATTGAACACGTATCCCTTTTCACATGTCAAGCCTTTTAAAGAATAATCTCGTGTGCCATGCTTTACTTTAGTTACACGTCGCTTTCGACGTGTGATTTTCTATATAAACGACTGTCTTCCCTACTTTCGGGGAAGTTCAGCTATACCCTTTCTGGGGAGCGAAACGATTTACAGTCTCACAGTCAATCTATACCCTCTCTGGGCAGCACCGAATTGCAATAACTTTAAGGTAATTCATATTTTCATAGCTTAAATCTGTTTAGATCTGTTTAGGTTATTTTCAACATTCATTGTATCTTCATTTATTAGGATAAGTTAGGTTAATTCGACACAATATCTGAAATAGTTTGTCATTCATTGAAATAAAATATTATATATTAAGAGTTCCGATTTTGTATTTATTACGAGCCTGGAAGACGAGAAGGGTTATTTTCAGATCTCGGCCAGACAGTTAAATAACCATTCACGTATTCACGTAAGCCCAAGAATCGGGCTACTACAGTATGCATGCAAGCTGCAATTGATAAGAGAATAACGTACAGTATTATTTACTATACTACGTTGTTTTAACATTTTCATCCTTATTAGAAACCTATAGATCCCTTAAATCCTGATTAGAAATACCAGTAAGAAATGAAAATGTCTGATCTTCAAAGTATGAAGACGCACTGTTAACCAAGACGTGGTAAAAACTGAATAGGTTCGCCGTACACCCACCTTTTATGGAATTACTACATAGCTGTCTCCTGTTGTCACACTTCTTCCTGTCTTGTTGAAGTTTATGTTTGTCATCTCTAAACGCCATGTCACTATGTCGAAGCGCTGTGTGAATATGTCTAAGGATGATCTTATTATGAACGACGAATATTGTATTATGTTAAAAGAAGGGTCACCTTGTTAAAAAACAATGTGAACTTGTCGATATGATATGTTATAAAATTATATGCATGTGTTGTTATGTCGATGTGTGGTGTTGACATGTACAAACAGCGTCTTGTTATTATTGATGTCTTGTTGTTATATTAAAAAGTGAAAGTGAAGTTATCGTGTCTTGCGCACGTTTGTCAAAACGGTGCGTCGACTTGTCTACACTGCTTCTAATTATGTTGAAATATTATGAGATTATTTCGAAAATGTGCGTTATTTTTTCTACATGTACGTATGGTGTAATTAATGTATTTATTTAAGGAATAATTCGAATATTTATTGTATTCATGGAGGTATGAAAAAAAACCTGGTCACACTGTATGAAACCGCGAAGCGGTTTCATACAAAAGTGTGACCAGGTTTCTTTTTCATACCTCCATGAATACAATAAATATTCCGAATTATTCGTTATAATTTGATATCACTTCTGAATTTAAGAAAGTAGTTAAATAGAGAATCCGACGCGAATGTTCATTTTAACGCTTTTAAAACGGACGTTGTAGTCCCTCCGCCATATATATTTTCCGCCAAAACGCGGTGTTGTTATGTAGTAACGTCGACGTCAATGGCGTCATTTGGCATCCTGCTTCATGCAGCGCTTGTGAAGAGCAGTTGGACTAAGGGAAAGTAGTCCTGACAAGGCGTGGCCTGAATTTTATTTTTTTCATGGAGTTATGAAACAAAAATTACAACCAATCACAGCTAACCAAATGTAATGAAAACAAACAATATTAAATTATATGTCTATGGACTATGATTACATGTTACAAAGTAGTTTCATCTTGTCAAGATGTAGTGTGCTCTTGTCTAAAAGATATGTTATAATGTTAAATGCACGAATTGTTTTGTTAATAATTAGTGTTGACTTGTCTTAATTATATCTTATCATGGTCAATACCTATGCTATTATGTTACAAAGCAGTCTTACCTTGTCAAAGAGCGATGTGAACTTGTCTATAAGCTGTGTTATCATGTTCAATCCACGTGTTGTTATGCTAATTTAGAGCGTTGACTTGTCCGAACTCTGCCTTATCATGTTCATCAGTTATTTTATCATATCAACAATTGTCAACATAATAAGACATGATTTAGACAATTCAACGCTGCATATTGACATAACAACACGTAAAATTGAACATGATAATATATCATATAGACAAGTTTACAATACACCTTGACAAGATGAAACTGCTTTGTAACATAATGACATACTAGTAGATGTTGAACATGATAAGACACAGTTTGGACAAGTCATCACTGCATATTGACATAACAATAGGCTTATTTGATATGATAACATATGTTATAGACAATTCGCATTGCTCTTTAACAATATGACACTACTTTTTAACATAAAAGCATATATGTTTAACATGCTGTAAACAATATCACATAGCGCTTTGAAATAATAGCATGGTCTTTTGAGATGACAAGTCCCTATTTGATCAAAACAAGAAGAAATGTGACAACAGGTGACAGCTACGGTGTTCCATCTTCGTTCCGGGTGGAGGGAGGGGTGTGTGAGTAACATTTGATCCCTTCCACGGCAATACTCTTCTCTAAGGTGTTCCTATCGTTCTACGGCGTTGCTTTTTCAACCAGGGCGGCCGATGAGGTTCTGAGCTAGGACTCGATGAGGTGGTAGAGGTGTCAGAGTTTAATTTGAACAGACGCCGTTGGCATACGACCGTAACCCATTCCCCCATAAATACGCCTTTTTACGCCTTTAATTTATTCTTCCATTGAAGAAAAAAGTTCAAATTTATAAAATGATGAAAATGCATCATAAGAAATATTTTCCATATTCTGTCAGACCGTAGCTTAAAGTAGGCTGAAGGTAAGGCGCATTCTGCTTTACTTTCAACCTGCTTTAAGTGGTCACCTATTTTCAAATCAAGAAACAGGCTATGGGGCAATGGGTTAAACGTCATTTTGGCCTCCGTTTCGTCGCTTGGCCATCTCAGCAAGCCCCTACGCCGTCCATTGTGATTCTGCTGCTCCCTAGATCGTCGTAAGAATGCAGTAAGGACACCTGGGGCCCGTTTCATAAAACCTCGTACGTCAAAAACGATCGTAAGTCAAAACTTTCAGATACATTTAATTTCTGATTTCTCAATCTAATCCTGTCTTGTGACATATTTTTGGAATCGTCTTTTCAAGACGATTCCAAAGAGATGTCACAAGACAGGATTAAATATAGAAATAATTAATCATTAACACTTTTATAATCTGACTTACGCCAACATTTGTCGTACGAAGTTTTATGAAACGGGCCCCAGTCCGGTGTGACGGGGAATAAGCCGTCACGTGAGGTTTGTTGCGGGTTTCACTAAAGATGCTAAATTAAGTATTTTAACTCTGAGGTATACGTTTCAGTTCCATTCAGGTTATTTCTATTATAAGGCATTACAGTGGAGAATCTGTTATTCTTTCCCAATAAACGCGTTTACACTAAAACTATTATTGTCACTGCAAACAGTTTGGAGCCAGATCAGACGCCGGGTAACCCGGCGTCTGATCAGGCTCCAAACGGTTTGCCAAAGAGAAAAAGATGAATTATCAGAATTGTCAAAAAGTTGTACTTTTCTACGTTTTAGTGTTTTGCGTTTGCGTACGTTTGCGTTTAAACGGGAAAGAATAACAGATTCTCCACTGTATTAGCATCCTACATTGCAGCATCTGTTTTGAACGATTATCGTCTGCTTTCTTTTCAAATTGGAAAAAACAACAAGTTATAACGGCTTAAAACCATTTCACCCTCCGTGACGCCTTAAAGCGCGTTTACAAACAGTTTGAGCCCTGATCAGACGCCACGTAACGCCACACTCTTACCGATATTTATTAAGTCATACAACCATAAATCCAACTTTGGAATGTGTCTTGCAGACAACAATACTAAAGCAGTGAAGGGATGAAAAAAGTAACATACCAAGTTAAAGTCTACGTTCAGTCCGAATGACCGCTCAGCCGACTGTACATTTACTCCCCTGCTCATTGAGCCATCTTGCCTACAATATTGGGTAATCCTAACATATTGAGCAGTCAAATGCAGCCGCAGTACCGACTCAGACCCTTCGCAGGAACCCATTTTAACCCCTGGGTGGAGAGGAGCAATTCGCGGTTCATGTCTTGATCAAGAACATTCCTGTACATCATCGGGGATTCAGAAAAAATCCCCTAGTCAGACCGCTGGTCCGGCGGGGGATCGAACTCACGACCCCTGGTAAAGTAGTCCAATGTGTTACCACTGGACTATAATTGCCGTCGGTAAAACAAACCACCCGAATAATTTGATCATGAAAGGGTAAAGAAATATTGATCAGTTTGGACCCTTATCAGACGCTGTGGCATGAGGCATCATACATGTACCAGGAATGCAAACTGTTTGTAAGAAACCTTTGAACACAAGGTAGGGCAGTGAAGGGGTTTATTGTATACAGTATACATGTACTTCCATCATTATATTTTAACTACCTGTCTCATCATTTTTGTTCCATCTTTAAGGCGTCTAGACATCTTATAATAAACTACTTTTCTTTCTACTTAAATATGTATTCAACCCTAAATATTCTAAAGAAGACTTGACTGCAATTTGCAAACGGTTTATATATCTAGCAGACGCCGAGTAACTCGGCGCCTGGTCGGAATTAAAACTGTCTTTCATCTGTGTCGTTTGTCTGGAAATACAGTGGAGACTCTGTTATTCTTTCCCAATAAACGCGTTTACGCTAAAACTATTATTTGCAGTGCAAACAGTTTGGAGCCAGATCAGACGTCGGGTAACCCGACGTCTGATCAGGCTCCAAACTGTTTGCCACCAAGATAAACAAGAATTATCAGAATTGTCCAGAAGTTGTTCTTTTCTACGTTTTAGTGCTTTGCGTTTGCGTACGTTTGCGTTTAAACGGGAAAGAATAACAGATTTGCCACTGTATATTACAGTGCGTTCTGCCTACAACGCCGTCCCAACGAATCCCACCTTACAACAACGCTTGTCGTTGTTCCCTTAACTCCTTCCTCCCTGAAACTTTAAATGGACAATTCCAGTTTCCATTTAAGTCTAGTCCATTTCTGACTTTTAAGGGTTGTTTTTGTCAATGTTTGGCATTATGACAAACAGTGAAGACCCTGTTCAGAGGGCTCCTATGAGCCCTCTGATCTGGGTCTTCACTGTTTGCATAGGACAAGTGTACTATTCACATGTACACGTTTTGCAAAGGACGCCAATACGCGGGACTAGGGTTCAAAGGGTTAAACGAGAAACTTATTTATAACCCTTTCATTGCTGCAAAAACGTTTGCCTAAAAGTGTCGTCTGTTTTTCTCCTCAAAGATTCAAATAATTGGACATTTTGACAGAAGAAATATGATGACAAGTGACAAACAGTTTGAATCCAGATCAGATGTCGCGTTACGCGGCGTCTGATCTGGATTCAAACTGTTTGCAAATATAAGTCAAGTATTAGTTTTTCCTCCATATAACAACTATCCCCGAACAACGTACACACTCTTCATATGCCATTGGGTGTTGTTGAGGAGAGGGAGTATTGTATGTATTTATTAGTTCTTAACAAGAATCCAAGACATAACAAGGTTTAAGGAGACGATAATCAAAGGGTCTAATCAAACAGATTTACGTGACAACCAATATAATGCAGTCGCCGCCATATCTGCTTAAATTTCTAGTCTATTTTAAACGAGAAAATTTGGATTTTTAAACGCTTTAGACTTACGTAACATTGATATGGGAATCAAACAGTCTGTTCAGAGTTAAAACTGTTATACATAATTATGTTACAATTGACAAGCAAATTAAACAGATGATAATCAATTTCGTTTGGTTGATCCTTGGATTGAATAAAAGATATGACGAGAAAGGGTTGTTATCCGGTTAAAAAAGAGTCCGCAAAATGCGACGAAAGTCGATTTTGCAAACAGATTATTTCCTGACTCCATACGAGTTTGAAATTCATTTTAGTGTTCCTTTAACTCGAAAATGTTAAACAGCCTACTGAATTGGGCGAATATTAAAGACGGCAATTTAAAGTAGACGAAATGACGGCAATATAATGGGTTAAGCAATTGTCAGGAAGGAAACTTGATATTTTTCTCCCTATTGGTTAAGGCTGAGGATCCTGTCAACCAATGAAAAGCCTGTATTTCTATGTACCCTCTCAGCACACAGGGTACATGGGTTCACGTCTAGGGCTTGTTATCCAAACAGAGTGATGAATTTACTTAGCAGTATAATAAGTAAAAGGGTTAGCTTGAAACAAGCGTATGCGAATTGTTTAATATTGATTGTAACTCCTACCAAAACGATTGCTTGACACATTAAACCCTATACAATGACGGGTAAACGCGCATTTTTAACAATGTACCTGTGTTGAGTATACACAGTTCTTTGACTGAAGAAATATGATGACAAGTGACAAACAGCTTGAATCCAGCTCAGACGTCGCGTTACGCGGCATCTGATCTGGATTCAAACTGTTTGCAAATATAAGTCAATATAATATAAGTCATATTTTACAGTGCTAATAAAATACAGCCGTGATAAATATTTTCTATCTGATCAGGATTTGTAGTGATTGTCATGTGTGACATACATGTACAAGTATATTGTAGACAACATCCCTAACTAGACAAAACTCCACCAGACTTTATTTGAAAATGGAAGTGTCCGTTTGAAGTTACAGGTTTCAAAGATTAAATTGAGAGGCATCGTGCACGTTACTTGTCATTGAAATGTTTAACCAGTTCATGCCCACGATCCCATACATGGGCCATAGGCAAACAGTATAGGCGCTGATCAGAGTCTAAACTGTTTGCTGATTGGAATTTCAATATAAAACAAAACGAAAATAGAAATTTAGACTAGACATCCCTTAGATAAAATTGGACTAATCCAATATACATGTACATGTATAGGCATGGAAGAATACACTAGACATAAATGGATCAACCGCAGGATAAGGGTTAAGCCACTAATATGATCTATAGTTTTGTCTACACTATTACAGTGGTGAATCTGTTATTCTTTCCCGTTTAAACGCAAACGTACGCAAACGCAAACACTAAAACGTAGAAAAGTACAACTTTTTGACAATTCTGATAATTAATCTTTATCTTGGTGGCAAACAGTTTGGAGCCTGATCAGACGCCGGGTTACCCGGCGTCTGGTCTGGCTCCAAACTGTTTGCAGTGAAAATTATAGTTTTAGCGTAAACGCGTTTACTGGGAAAGAATAACGTTTTCTCCACTGTACCTTCCAGTTAGGCAGGTCATCGTGTCATTGACTTCTTTCCAAGCTGGCGCATCTTGGGAATAAAATAATTAAGTCAGGCCCTTTACTGTCGTAATATCGTCTACTTTGAAATTCGAAATTGCCGAATGCCAGTTAGTTGGAATTTACGATCTAAACGAGGACATATATATTTTGATCTGAAGAAAATCTAAAGACAAGTGTCAAAATGGTTTATGAATACTATGAAACTATTAAAGTTGCCATAAATCTAACAGCTTTAACTGACTGCCTGAAAGTTAGCTGGTAAAAAGTACAATTTTCTTTATATTTCTAAAATATAAAGTGAAGATAAAAAAATTACAAAAAGGGAATTAAACTGTTAAATTGTTTTTTTTTCTAATTCGACCTATCAAACCTTTATCAAAGAAAATCACGATTATTTTTAATAAGGTCGGTAGAGATCGTACTATTAGAAAATAGCAATTCATCATTTCATGTAGGTAACACTTTCACTCTAAATGACGTCATAAAGCGCATTGTGAAACAGTTTATATCAGCTATACTGCCATAAATCTAACTTTGAAACGATATTGCAGACAGCAATATTGAAGCAGACGACAATATGGCGGTGAACGGGTAAAACTCGCACGCAAAGTTTGATCATGAAAGGGTTAAAGTCATTTTGAGTGAAGAAACATCGTTATGTGTGTCAAACTGCTTGGATCCTGATCAAGATGCCCATTTATTCGTCGTCTGATCAACATCCAAATTGTTTCGAAACATCTGCGCATGCGTAGTAAGGCAGTGTCTAAGTGTATTGTTACATAAAGCAATAATTTCAGAAAAAAAAAGATACTCGTGTCCCAGTTTCTATATCTCGTGAAAGCCAATGGTGCATTTTTAGTACGAAAAACTCTAAATCGTGCGAAGTATGTCTTTAACTTTAAAAATCATCGTTTCTTATTTTGTTTTACTTTGGCAAAAGTATTGTCTCTTATATGCTGGTAGAAAAACCATGGAGACGTTATTCTGTTCCGCAGGGCTGCCATAAGTTGACATGAAAAAATCCTAAGATTTCCAAATTTGCACTTTTCAAGTGCGAATTTACGAATCGTACCTTTACCCCATAGTCTGTTTCTAGTTTTGTTGACCCGTGACTACTTGACGCAGGCTGGAAGTAAAGCAGAATGCGCCTTCTGGTGCATTCTGCTTTACTTTCAGCCTGCTTTAAGCTACAATGTTCTAGAAAAAAAATCCGAAGATTTAGGAAAAATCCGGAGAAATGGCAGCCCTGTTTTCCGTTTAAACGCAAAAGAAGCAGATGCACAGCAATAAAATGTAGAAAATTATTCTCACGAGTTTAACATGTGTGTGGCAAACAGTTTGAAGCCTGGCTAGTCTCCGGTCTCTGGACTAGCTCCTGATCTGGAATTCTGGATTCTAGCTGTTTGCAAATGTAAGTCAAGCCTTGATTTTCCCTCCCTATAACGACTCCCTCCGAACAACGCACACACTTTTTGTCTCGTTGTAATAGTCTTAGCGTACATGTGTTTACCGGAAGAGAATAACGTCTTATCCACTTTACCTTTGCAAACAGTTTAGATCCTGACGAGACGCCAAGTAACTCGGAATCTCTTCAGGTTCTAAACCCTTTCATATTCTTGTCCTATTTTTAAAAAAAGGAAAGTTTGAACATTCTAAATTTAGAACAGTAGCAGACGATAGTTGCTTCAGGCGACATATTTACAAAGAGTTCGAAGAGCTGGATACAGGGCAAGCGGCCTATACATTCCCTTCGGAATAATAGTGTAGACAAAACTATAGATCATATTAGTGGCTTAACCCTTATCCTGCGGCGCTATCGTCTGCTTTGAAATTGTCGTCTGTAAAATTTAGATTTATACATGTATTAAGTGAAGAAAATTAAAGACGAGTGTCAAACAGTTTGGATTCAGATCAGACGCCGCGTTGCGCGGCGTCTGATCTGGATCCAAACTGTTTGCAAAACCAGTAAAGTCGCGATCAGCAGGCAAAGGGTAAGACTGACTAAATGCTCCCCCACACTGCAATGCTATCTCCTGTATTTAATTGTCGACTGCCTTTATTTCTCAAATATATATTTAATCATGTTGATTGAAACTAAAATAAATATCGATATAAATGCCAACCAGTTTGGATCAAGATAAGACGTCGAGGATGTCTTTTCGGCGTCTAAAAATTAACCGAACGCTTTGTAAAACGATCCACAAGCGCAAGAAGACAAAAATCAGCCCTTGTGTAAACTTTTTTCAATAATATACTGAAGATTTTAATTTCCCCTGGTGTTCTTTTAGAACTATACGTGAGGTCAAAATGGCCTATTTATATAAAGTTTATAGGGCGTCATTCTCTCTTAGTAAATGCGCTTGTGCTAAAATAATGACGTCCACTGCAAACGGTTTTGAGCCAGACAAGACGCCGGGTTATTTGGTGTCTTATCAGGCTTCAAACTATTTGCTATTCAGCGAAAATATAAATTGTTTGAATTTCCTCTTACACCAGGATACTAAATGTTTACAATTAAACTTTTCCAAAATACAGTACTGTCATTATATTTTTACTTGTATTGCGCTGTGTGTTTAGTTTTGTTTTACCCTTCCACGGCGACAAACGTTGACTTTGTAAACAGTTTGGATCCAGACCAGACGCCGCGTAACGCGGCGTCTGATCAGTATCCAAACTGTTTGACACTCACGTCGAAGTTATGTCTGTCATACTACCTCAACTTTAACTTTGAAACGATACTGCAGACAGCAATATGGTATTGAAGGGGTTTTAAAAATTAAAACCTCATCAATTTGGCGCTGTATGGGCTGAAAACAGAATAACCTCTTCACCACAGAGTATTAATTTTTGGAATGGGTCAATATCCGCTTTAGGTGATAAGAACTGGCTCAAACATAGCGAAACTGTCTGTCTAGACACACTTCAAACGATTAGTTTAGTGTATTAGGCTATAATAATTGCTCAAAACAAGATGAAACTAAAACATATCCCCCTGTTGTATTAACACCGAAACTGCCAACTTAACGCATTGAACTCTTGGGACGAGCATATAACTATACAACATTTACAGTGGAGAATCTGTTATTCTTTCCCGTTTAAACGCAAATGTACGCAAACGCAAAGCACTAAAACGTAGAAAAGAACAACTTTTGGACAATTCTGATAATTCTTGTTTATCTTGGTGGCAAACAGTTTGGAGCCTGATCAGACGCCGGGTTACCCGGCGTCTGATCTGGCTCCAAACTGTTTGCACTGCAAATAATAGTTTTAGCGTAAACGCGTTTATTGGGAAAGAATAACAGATTCTCCACTGTAAGATGTTATTTTGAATGGTGTTTATACAATGGAGAAGACGTTCTTCTTTCCCAATAAACACGTTTAAACAACTTTTATTTCCATTGCAAACAGTTCGGAGCCAGACTAAACAAACTGTTTGCCACTCTGATTAAAATAATGCGTGACAATTTTAATTTTCTGCATTTTAGTGCACTGCGTTTGCGTTTCGTTTGCGTTGAACGGGAAAGAATATTGTCTTATCCATAGGAACATACTTCTGTTCAATCAAACCCCTATCATTTTTCTGAAGACGTAGGCCATATTTCTTGCCAAAAGCTGTTCTCATTCACCCTTAAAAAAATTTAAATGGACAATGCTACTTTCAAATTAAGTTTTGGCCATTATTGACTGTTTAGGACTTATTTTACATAGCAAACTGATAAACCACTCATCTCTGATCAAAGGGTGCCTTTACTGTTTTCACATGACAAGTGCACTCCTCACAGGTACACTTTTTATTGATGACGGGTTTACTCGTCGCTAGGATATAATGTTTTAATGTACAAGAAAGTGAAATCAACTGATGATAAACCATTTTTGTTTTACGGCTAAATACCACTTCTCAAAATAATTCAACAAACAAAGCAACACAAAGAAGTGCTCACATGGGATAAAACGAGGTAAAAAATGACTTGCAGACAGAACTTTATAAACCAATATAAATCATTTCGCTAATGTCTTCCTTTTTACACCCAAAAGTGTATCAAATCGCATTTTGTAAAGTCTACAGTACAAAAAGCTCACGAACGCATACAATCAGCGTAAGAATATTCGCTTGATTATTTATAGAAGGCATATGTCTTTTAAAAGCAGATCAAGATACACAGTTATTAATCCTTTCACTACCAAATTGCCCGTTATTTTTTTTTACCCCTGTACCGTTTCATTGTCTTCTGATTCAATGTTGTTGTTTGCAAGATCGTTTCAAAGTAAGATTTAATGAAGTATGACTTAAAACATATCGATACGAATGTCAAACAATTTGAATCCTGATCAGACGCCGCGTTACGCGGCGTCTGATTAGGAACCAAACTGTTTGCAAACGCGCTTTCAAGCGTCATTGAGAGTGAAAGGGCAGGACTGTGAAACGCGAGGCAATAGGTTCCAATACTCGTTGAATGCAAACCTTTTGACATATCAATTTTACTTGTTGTTAAGCTCCACTTTTCGAAATTCGAGTTATTCTCGTCATCCTGTCGCATGCGTCTTGTTGGATTTACAGGTTAAAGTTTTGTACGACACTATTTCTCAATAATTATCTCAGGTTATCGTTTAAAACGTATGGGCTAGCGGTATATATATATATCAAGTATAAAAACAAAACAATATGACGGACGACGACGACGACGACGACGACGAACGTACGACGACGGACCATTGACACAGGGCGATCTCAATAGCTGACATTTGCACTTCCTGCCAGATGAATTAAAACTGTAAAAACTCAGCTCCAGTAGGTCTTCCGTTTTATCTCGAACGCAAAATGTATATAAGAAATAATAAATTCATACCAGTGTTTTGTTTTGCAATGAATCACGGGTAGGAGTAACTAATAAAATCACTCGGCCTTCGGCCTCGTGTTTTAGTTACTACACCTAATACATGTAGAAAATTATAAATGTCCAAATTCAGTTTAATGTAAGTGGCAAACTGTTTGGAACCCGATCTGGCTCCAAACTGTTTGCAATACATATAATTGTTTTAGCACAAACCTCTTTATTGGGAGAGAATATCATCCCCATGTGAGCCAAGTTGTGCATATATCAAAATGTTAAAATGGCCAACTCTCAGTCAAGGTTCTCTCAAAACGAGAACAAGTATCACTGACTAAGTCGTTCTAGATATTGTATTACCTACAGTTTTGAAGACGTTATTCTTTCCACTTTAAATGCAAACGAAACTCAAACGTATTGAACAAAATTGAGAAAAGGACTACGACTCCCTCGTGTTGACCATTATTACTATTTCTTTAATACAGAATGGCAAACAATTTGAAGCCAGATCAGACGCCGGGTTAGCCGGCGTCTGCTCTGGCTCCAAACTGTTTACATTCGAATAAATAGTTTTAGCGTTAACGCATTTACTGGGAAAGAATAACGTCTTCTTATCTATATATTTTATCAGCTATTGACCTATTCCCTAGTCTATGATAAACTAATTAAGGGGGCGTAGTCGAGGCTATTGGACATTAAACAGTATTACCAATGCTCAGTAGCATTTAACACGATGTAATACATGTACCATTACTCAACCCCATACAGTGGAGAATCTGTTATTCTTTCCCGTTTAAACGCAAACGTACGCAAACGCAAAACACTAAAACGTAGAAAAGTACAACTTTTTGACAATTCTGATAATTCATCTTTATCTCGGTGGCAAACAGTTTGGAGCCTGATCAGACGCCGGGTTACCCGGCGTCTGATCTGGCTCTAAACTGTTTGCAGAGAAAATAATAGTTTTAGCGTAAACGCGTTTATTGGGAAAGAATAACGTTTTCTCCACTGTAATACTGTACCATTACTTAACCCCATAACTGTCTTCATCGAAGTTTACTGGTATTGTTTAATACATTATACACAAATAAGACTTCGCGAAACTCTGACTCTGATCAGGAACAAAACTGTTTGACATAGATATTGATGTTTCTTTTTCCCCAAAAAGTTAACTCTTATTGCAACAAAAAACCCACTGGCGAGAAATTGTAAGTAACATGTTATTGAATTGGTAAACTGCGTATATAAAAGGTGATTGGGCTAATTCTTGACTTTATCGCACTAAACCCCTTAACTCCCTTACCCCGATTACTCTGATATTAGCAAAACAGTTTGGATCCTGATCAGACGCCGAAGAATGCGGCGTCTGAAGATCAAATCTGTTTGACGATCCTATCAATTATTCTTTAGTCAAATTGTCTAAATTCAAAATTAAGAAATGATAGCCACGGCAAAGTATTGAGTATAGAAATCTGATATTCTGGCAGTAAGGGGTTAACATAGTTCTGTAAGGTTAATTGTTTCAAACAGATGCCAAAGTAGGTTTAACATGACTAAAAGTGATCTCTTATTGGATAATAAGACAATAAAACAATCTGGTTCAAAATGAGGAGCTGGGTTTAATTGAGTTATCATTTGGAACAAGCTCATGTGTTAAGGTAAAATAATGTTGTTAATACGAGTACCGTATACTGTTATTAGGACAGAGTGGTGAATTATGTTCAATTAGACATAACTATTTCAACTCATATACTATTAACCCTTTCCCCAATAAAAGCGACTTTTAGCACATTTAATTGATTCCTCCGCTAAGGAAAATAGTTCCAATTTGTACAGTCATGAACTTGTACCATAAGAAATATTTTATCAATACTAGCAGAGGGTACAGTGGTAAATACGCTATTCTTACCCACTTCACGCGTTTCTTACGCGTTTATTATCCGTTTCTTTAAACGCGTTTCCTAACCGTTTCTTTACGCGTTTAAAAGAGCCCGGGTGAAAGGTTCATCCCTCAGCCGACGGACCCCTTAGCCCGAGACTGCATTGGTATAATCTTTAATTAACGCGTTTAAACGCGTTAAAATTGTTAGGCGTTAACCGGTCGTTAACCGTTCACTATGCGTTTCTTACTCATAGATTAACGCGTAAATGGGTAGGAATAGTGTATTTACCACTGTAGCTTAAAGCAGGCTGAAAGTAAAGCAGAATGCGCCTCCAGGCGCATTCTGCTTTACTTTCAACCTGCTTTAAGTGGTTACATGTCTTCAAAACTAGAAACAGGCTATTGGGTAAAGGGTTAAGGAAAGTATTACATATAAAGAAGATAGTTTACAAGTGAACGTTTACAATGTATTCTTTGCGGAGGAGTCAACCCTTTCACTGTCAACCTTTTCGTGAAATGTTTACCCCCTCACCGTTCAATTGTCGCCTGTTTCAATGTTCTTGTCTTTAATGTCGTTTAAAAGTTAATAAAAAGCAGTATGACTCAATAAATTTCAAAACAAGTGGCAAACAGTTCGGATCCTGATCAGACGCCGCGTAAGCCGGCGTCTGATCAAGATCCAAACTGTTTCCAGCGCGTTTTTAAGTGTCATTGAGAGTGAAAGGGTTACACCTTACCCTTTCGATCACGTCTGACAAGTATTTGCAAATAATTTGCAAACTATTAGATTTAAAAAATACTCTGGATTTCAATATTTTCAGAACTTGGACTGACGTAAAAATACATTTTTATGATGGATTTATCGATCAAACGAATTACTGAAACTGTTACACCGTTTGGCAGCCTTCCGCGGTATCAGGCCACGCTTTCAATTTTGAGAGTAGTCCCCAAGGGTTAGCGCATTACTTCTCACCAATGCTGTCCCGAGTTCGATCCCAACTGGATGTTGAACAGACGTAACATTATCCGGGGTCGTTTCTGGGTCATTTCGGTTTGCGAAGGTCATTGGTAAAATATCGATTTACCAGAAAACAAGTTGGTGTGCTAGTCGATGTGCACAAACATAGACACCAGTATCCTTTGTCTAGTATCGAGCACTTCCTTGCTACGAACGTACAGAAGTGCGAAGACAATATTGCCAATGAAATAAGAATACAAATAACTCGGGTTCTGATCAGGATCCAAGATGTTTGACATACAAAAACATTACATTTTATCGAATGTTCCGTAAACAAAATACATGTACGAGGCCCTCTCATGTCTAAAATCTTGTTTTGACACATAAATGTATACGACCCTTAAAGCAGGTGATAGGCTTAACGGAAGAATAATAGGTGTGCATGCCGATTTTTCATAAACTCAGACACAATCACTGCTTAAAGACATAAATCATACTTAGTCTTATGTGACCATGCCATAACAATGTCAAACACCAAGGACGCTGTAGCCATAAAGACAGGGTATTACAGTGGAGAATCTGTTATACTTTCCCAATAAACGCGTTTACGCTAAAACTATTATTTGCAGTGCAAACAGTTTGGAGCCAGATCATACGCCGGGTAACCCGGCGTCTGATCAGGCTCCAAACTGTTTGCCACCAAGATAAAGATGAATTATCAGAATTGTCAAAAAGTTGTACTTTTCTACGTTTTAGTGTTTTGCTTTTGCGTACGTTTGCGTTTAAACGGGAAAGAATAACAGATTCTCCACTGTACCCCTTTCACTGCCATAACATCTGCTTAAAACAATTATAAGTATCGTCTGCTTTGACTTCTCAAATTAACCCTTTCATACCCTGTGGATTCTTCCTTGTTTATATATTGGATTAGTCCATTTTTTATCAAAGGGATGCCTTGTTAATATTTTCATTTTCATTTTGTTTTATATTGGAATTCCTATCAGCAAACAGTGTAGACTCTGATCAGACACCGCATAATGCGGCGTCTGATCAGAGTCTTTACTGTTTGCCTTTGTCCAATAATCGTTGGCACAAATGGGTTAAATTAATAATAAGTATTGTCTGCTTTGACTTCTCCAATTAAAGTTTAAGTATTTTAACATAGAAAATATTGATCAGGATCAAAACTGTTTGACAGTGGTATAGATATTTCTTCAGTCAAAACAGCTCTCAATCTGACTTTAAACAATGCAGACGGCATTAGCAAGGCAGACGATATTTTGGCAGAGAAGCAGACGATAAAACTTGAAAGGGAAATAATTCAAGCATGTGGGTAATCATATGAAACTACAGCGCTTCCTCTCTACAACGACATCAAATGAATCCAACAACTATGTGCGTTGTTCGGAGAGAGTCGTTGTAGGGAGAGAAATTGGCTTACATTCATAAACAGCTTAAATCTAGATCAGACGCCGCGTAGCGCGGCGTCTGATCTGGATTCAAGCTGTTTGCCACTCGTCATTATGCGTTTTTCCCCTGTAAAATGTATAATAAGTAAATTTGAGAAAAAAACCAGCAGAATACAATTTTAAGCACACTATATTGCATCCGTGAAAATGTTGGACATAATTACAATGTATATTGTTTAGGGAACAACGGAGATAGTCGTTGTAAGGAGGGAGACGTTGTTACAGTGGATAAAGCGTTATTCTTTCTCAATAAACGCGTTTACACTAAAACTATTATTTTCACTGTAAACAGTTTGAGCCAGATCAGACGCCGGGGTAACCCGGCGTCTGATCAACCTCAAACTGTTTGCCACCAAGATAAAGACGAATTATCAGAATTGTCAAAAAGTTGTACTTTTTCTACGTTTTAGTGCTTTGCGTTTGCGTACATTTGCGTTTAAACGGGTAAGAATAACAGAGTCTCCACTGTAATAAAAATTATGATCACTAAATTTTGATAATGATTAGGTGTTTACAACAGGTGACAGCCTAAAGCAAGGTGACATTAAAACAAAAATATAAATTTGCAATCGTTTTAGTGGTAGAGAGGTGTTACTTTATACATTATCGCTAGACATTCTACTTTGACGAATAACGAAAGTCATATTCTGTCTCAGTGATGACTACAGCTGTCTGAACCAAATAAATGTAAATACATGTCTCTTTATAGCAGATCTCCATGGCAACACTATCTTTCTATAATATAAGGAAGCTATGGGCGAACAATAACGTCTGTTCACAATTGATACAGCAGAAAACGTTATTTTAATTGGTATAATTTTACACAAAACTACTTTAGTTCGTTCCTTGCCAATGGACCCAAAAAAAGACTTTGAGATCAATTTGGATTCAAATCAGACGCCGAGGTATAATCGTATCGGTGTTTCTTCAAAATGCCCTAAATTGAAATTGAAAAATAATATTGCAGACGACAGTACATGACATTTTTGCAGCAAAGGGGTTAACACATTGAACCTTGGCGACAAGTATACCTGTTATTTATAAAAAGTGTACCTGTGAATAGTTCACTTGTCCTATGGAAGCAGTGTAGACCCTAATCAGAGGGCTCCTAGAGGAGCCATCTGATTAGGGTCTGAACTGTTTGTCATTTGCAGAAATCAACTATAAAAGTGTAAGAATGGATTACAAAAAAGGACGTAAAAAAACAACCCAACCCTACTCCCCCAAAATAAAATTGGATTAATCCAATATATAAGCAAGGAAGAATCCACTTGGCGCGAAAGGGTTAAAGCAAATTATAAAGGTCGGCAGCGAAAGTTAAACGCATCTTTAGGGACATTCCAAATGATAATCCAGTAAAAACTGTTGATGACTCTCATTCAAGTAAAATACGACATTATATAAAAATTAGATGGCAGTTTGCGTGACATTCAAATTGTCAATCCGAGAAACACAATGTCACCACGAGGCGAAACCGAGGGTGACATTCTTGTTTTTGAGGGTTGACAATTTGAATGTCACGCAAACTGACATCTAATATTTATTTTATTACACCGAGCTTATCAACCCTGGCTGTGGAATAGTCTCTTTCGTATTTTATAAAATATGTTGTGAATACCAATTTAGAGCCGCCGAGCACGTAACGCAGGAAACGACGTCGACGTCTTCGACGTCACATTGTTTGTGTCAATACAAAAAAGAAAGAAGAATAGAGAAAATAATATCATATAGAGTGACAGTATTTTTTGGATAGATATAAAAGACATGCAAAATGTTTCATTTTGGTCTATAGGAAATTAACATAATGATATCAAAGCGAGGTGTAATAACATGTACCATATTCTTACTGGTGAAAATATAATACATGAAAGGACGTCATCTCCCAAAACATGAATTTGTGTTTGCAGAAGTTTGTCCGTTCTAAACTGCTTAGAGTAACTCGACGTCTGATTTGGTTAAATTGGTTCACTGGTTGTCAATAAGATCTAAAAGACTTGTTAACATTTGATACAAATGGTCATTTTGTACTTTTGATTGCACTGCGTTTACATTTAGCTTTATTTTAAATAAACATAATCTGTCTTCTCCAATGTTGTCAACCATGGAAGGGTATGCCCATCCTACGAGTATTTCATGTCAAAAGAATCATAAAGGAACCTTGAATGTTAATAATATAATTAAAGACATTACTGTGCTCCCTCCCTCCCTCCCACAACGTCCTCCAAAAAAAAACCCGACTTCCTCCTTGCAACAACACTTGCCGACGTTCCCATACAGACACTTATGTCAAACCTTTTCACGGCTGCAATGTCTTCTACAAAAAATTGTCGTCTGTTGTTTTTCTCAAATACTCGACATTAAGACAGAATAAAATATAATAACGAGCGAAAAACAGCTTGACTCCAGATCAGACGCCGTCTGATCTTGACACAAGCTCTTTGCAAATGTGAGCCAATCAATTTCTCTCCCTATAACAACTCCCAACGAACAGCACAAACAATATTTCTCTCCCAGTTGATGTTGTTGTAGAGAAAGAGCACTGTACTGACGTTTGCTCCGAGCAATGCTTGAACATTGTTCGGTATGTGCCGTCACTTGACTAGAATTGCAGATCGTTCATCGTAGAGTATAGATATTGACTGACATTGGTCCAATTTCATTTGGGATGTGCTACCTTAAACCAAATTTATTTACTTGTGCAGATAAAGTGGAATCATTATCCAAGACATGTGGGCTCTTATTTTCAAAATAATTGCGTTTTGATAGACCTAGCTGCAATTTGTATAAAATCTAGAATTACCAACAATTATCTAAGAATATCTTCAAGGTCATACATAAATGTAACCTATTCTATATGACTTTTCAAGCTACTTCTAAATTGCTGAATGCATGCTTATATTACATGTATAACACATCTTTTGGAAGTCTTAAAGAAAGATGTTAGCTTAATGCTCAACGAAAATAATTTCTGTATTACAGTGGAGAATCTGTTATTCTTTCCCGTTTAAACGCAAACGTACGCAAAACACTAAATCGTAGAAAAGTACAACTTTTTGACAATTCTGATCATTCATCTTTATCTCGGTGGCAAGCAGTTTGGAGCCTGATCAGACGCCGGGTTACCCGGCGTCTGGTCTGGCTCCAAACTGTTTGCAGTGACAATAATAGTTTTAGTATAAACGCGTTTATGGGGAAAGAATAACGTTTTCTCCACTGTACATGAGTTCTGCTTGAATTACTAAAACAGTTGTTCAAAAGTGATTTTCAATTCCTTATCGACTGATTGGTTTGGACGATAGGCAATAGTACCCTAGACCTCAAGGTTATAAAAAGAGTTTGAGTTGAGTCTGAAATCGTTCTCAATCATTTGATTTGTCCGATGTGAGCAGAGATGCTTGATACTGATCTCAGACTTACAGTGGAGAAAACGTTATTCTTTCCCAATAAACGCGTTTACGCTAAAACTATTATTGTCACTGCAAACAGTTTGGAGCCAGATCAGACGCCGGATATCCCGGCGTCTGATCAGGCTCCAAACTGTTTGCCACCGAGATAAAGATGAATTATCAGAATTGTCAAAAAGTTGTACTTTTCTACGTTTTAGTGTTTTGCGTTTGCGTACGTTTGCGTTTAAACGGGAAAGAATAACAGATTCTCCACTGTATCTGAAACTCTCTAGAAAGCTCAAATCTGACCAATCAAATGCGTGAGACCGAGTTCAGACTCAACTCAAACTCTTTATTTAGACTCAGGTTAATCGATCGCACAAACAGATAATTACAATCACGAGATGTCTTGTGATTTATTTAAATAGCGATAATTAGATTCATAAATTCATCTAGAAAATTGTTATTTCTTAGCTGCAGAGGATGGCGAATTTTTAGTAAGGAGCAAAACCTAACTCAGTTTTATGTCAGAAATTTAAATAATCACATCACGTGCAGATATCAAATTTTGAAATGTGATACTAATGCTCGACTAATTAAGGTTTTATATGTAAAGTTCTAAATTCGAAATACTGTTCTTGAACTTCAATATTGTTTTGTTATTACGAATAATGTTCAAACGGGGCACGGTTTATGGCATAAAAGCTGGGAGACAGCTTATACAGAATAAAACAAACAAACAAAGAGTTCGGAAAGAAGGTAAAACAAGAGATGTGTCACAGTAACTGACAGATGCCTAAAAAGCGTTTATTAACATCGAAAAGCCTTTTGTTGTTTTCTGCAAACCAGTAAATATAATCATACGCAACATTTGGAAACGACATACATCAGTCAATCATCCAAAGATATACCCACATGCCACAATCTGCATCTCTAGCTGATGTGGTATAGCGAATATGCCTCGGATAAGTTAATGTACAAGTATAAATCATGTAAAAATCAAAAGTCAAGGCCGTACTGTTCTATAGGTTGTATAACATGTAGCACACAATTTCAAACAAATAATTCCAGTTCCCAATTACGTCTAGTCCATTGTTTACTTCTTAATGTGTTTATATTGCAAAGAAAACCAAAAACCTTGGAGATCCTGGTCAGATGGCTACTGTAAAGACAGATGACCGCTTCTTGAAGGGGAAAAGTCATCCAAAATGCTTCTACATGTATAAGAGTCTTATTCATGTCAATTGCCATGCTTTAAACTTTCAAACCTGTCATAAATATTAGAAATATACTGTCATTTGAGTGGTCGTTCAGGTTTGGCATACTGTTTTCATAGGGCAATAGTACTACAATGTATTCACAGGTACACATTTGGTACAGTGGAGAATCTGTTATTCTTTCCCGTTTAAACGCAAACGTACGCAAATGCAAAGCACTAAAACGTAGAAAAGTACAACTTTTTGACAATTCTGATAATTCTTGTTTATCTTGGTGGCAAACAGTTAGGAGCCTGATCAGACGCCGGGTTACCCGGCGTCTGATCTAGCTCCAAACTGTTTGCACTGCAAATAATAGTTTTAGCGTAAACGCGTTTATTGGGAAAGAATAACAGATTCTCCACTGTAAACAGTTTGGAGTCTGACCAGACAGGTTACCTGGCGTTTGATCAGGCTCCAAATGTTTTACAATGTCTGATCTGACTCCAAACTGTTTTTAAAATATATTTTAGCATAAGCGCGTTTATTGGAAACGATAACGCTTTTCACATTGTACGAATTTATTTCGTGAACAAGTACAGTGTTTATTCGTTGCTTTTAACATGCATGTACTTTAGGCTGGTATAAAATTATTTTTATCTCTGTTAAACAAAGTAATGACTTCTCTGTACTTCAGTGGAGCCCGATTACCCACTTCATAATATATAAAAATCTTCCAGATAAAACAAATTGAAAAGTACATTAGTTTTATTGGTAAATGTTTAAACCTTTTCATAAGTTAATATGAAAATGGGATTTTTTTCGACAAATACGGTTTTGAAATACATAACATGTAACCCCATAACCGTTTATCCTGAGTATAATGTTTTTGTATTTTTTTCAAGTAGTTTGTATCCTGATCAGACGCCGCATATTGCAGCGTCTGGTCAGGATTCAAACTGATTTACACTCATTTCGATATTTCTTAATTCAAAATACCCGAACTTTATATTTGACACATAAAAGCAATCGGAAATTTATGACGTCACAGCACCGTAGTGGTTAAAATACTGTAGATCGTGGTAATTGTTGGATTTAAGCATTTTTTCCCAGTATACATCCAAAATATGTTTACGTTTTTAACACGCACTTCGAGGCCATATGTAACCATTTATCGCCGAATTCAACGTGGGACTGAAAACCAAATTTAGCATAAATGCATTGTTTTTATAAATGGATTTCAATCGCCTACACAAACATATATAGATTACCTTTGCAAACGGCTTATGTAAAAAATGCATTTTTAAGATTGGCAAGAATCGAACCTGTGCGGAGAGGTCAAAACAAGATATATGGTAGAATTGCACCAGCATGTTTTAGCCCAATTGATCACTTATGAATACATGGCGGTCTATTTGATATTTTTCAATTGTATGTGGCGAATTTCAAAGCAAAGAACTACTCCATCTCACGTCGGAGAAGAAAAAAGTAATTGAAAAAGTCTACAAATTAAAGATTCAGTGATTTTTCTTCAGGATGTTTTGATACCAATCATATTTTTAAAAAAAAGTCATATTCAACATGCTGCACAATTGCATGTATACGGGTTATGTTTTCGCAAATATGGTTTTAAATCTCTTTGAAGGGATTTAAATTAATGCTATGTTGTATAAGCGTCATTGTAAGAACGTAATTATTAGAACTGTAGCTATTGTTATTTAATGAACAAAACAGATGGTAATTAATAAATTCTCTTGCGACAAAAAACTTCAGATAACGAAAGTACTTAAAAGGCAAAAGATATTAACAGGTTTTTATGCCGTTCTACATTATTTTGTAAGTACGAAAAAGTCCTCATTTATATATGAGCCGTGTCATGAGTAAACCTGAATTATATTGCAAACAGTGTAGATCAAGACGAGCCGCCGCGTCCATGACACGGCGGCTCGTCTTCATCTACACTGTTTGACACCCACATGCATCTAAAGCTTTTTATGTATCTGGGGCCCGTTTCATAAAACATCTTACGACAAATGTTATCGTAAGTCAAATTTTTAAAATACATATTACTTCTTATTTCTCTATCTAATCCTGTCTTGTGAAATCTTTTTGGAATCGTCTTTTCAAGACGATTCCAAAACGATGTCACAGGACAGGATTAGATGGAGAAATAAATTATAATTGAGATTTTTATAATCTGACTTACGACAACATTTGTCGTAAGAAGTTTTATGAAACGGGCCCCAGGAGTATAGACGGTATTTGGCAGTGTAGAAGGAACTTCGATACAGAGCATGGGTTGGTCTGTACCATTTTACAATGCAATGGTTGCCATGGCACGACTCATATATTAATCAATTGAGTCCTCTGTTAACTTAAACACATTGGCAAACAGTGAAAATACAGGACATGTGCTGTTTGCTATTGTACATGAAATATCCTGCTGTACAAGCACTGCAGGGTCTTTAGATCATACACTTGTACCTGTATCTTTCAGCAAGTACACCATTATAGTCGCCTGCAGCTTTATGCAATATATGATGCTCTTGAAGTTTTGATTAAAGGACTATTGATACCAATGCAATAAGTTTGGGTTCTGGTTAGACGTCGCGTCACACGGCGTCTGATCTGCATCCGAACTGTTTGAAAACTCGAGTTTAGTCGCTTACGTCGTGAAAAGACTAAATTTGAAAGTTGTTATTGTTATATATGGCGTCAACTTTGCATAATTTAACCCATTACCCCATAAATACGCCTTTATACAATGTTATTTTTTCTTCCTTTAAGAAAATAGTTCCAATTAATACAGTCATGAACATTCATTATTAGAAATAATTTCTATATTCTAGCAAATTGTAGCTTAAAGCAGGCTGAAAGTAAAGCAGAATACCCCTTTATGCGCATTTTGCTTGACTTTCAACCTGCTTTAAGTGACCACCTAAATGTATTTTTACAGTGGAGAAAACGTTATTCTTTCCCAATAAACGCGTTTACGCTAAAACTATTATTTGCAGTGCAAACAGTTTGGAGCCAGATCAGACGCCGGGTAACCCGGCCTCTGATCAGGCTCCAAACTGTTTGCCACCAAGATAAAGATGAATTATCAGAATTGTCCAAAAGTTGTACTTTTCTACGTTTTAGTGCTTTGCGTTTGCGTACGTTTGCGTTTAAACGGGAAAGAATAACAGATTCTCCACTGTAACACTAGAAACAGGCTATTGGGCAATAGGTTAAAAGAAAACTGTTGTATGATACTGCAATCAAATTTATAATTGCAACTTGACGACAAAAATAATGATAAAGTTAACGTATTCTCCGGACGCCTGAATGCCAGTTACGTTTACGAAAGTAATTTCAAGGAGATGAATATTGGTCTGTTTTTTCCGTTATGGAATTATTCTATTAGTGAGACAAGATATAAAATTCTCCAAAAACGTTGGATTATACAGTTCATTGTAAATCTCAGTAGTTTAACAAAAATGTGTCTTACATGTATCTGTTTCGTGTAGGTGTTTGTTTAAAACAGAAAGCTATGCGTTCTGCTCTACGGTCACCCTGCTTTAAATTTCAAACAGCCTTTAACCAAATCAATGGGACATATTAAGTGTGGTCGCAATAAGCATGGTAACTACAGCATAGTACATGTACATATAAGGGTAATTAACAGCATAAAAGTAAGGTGACTGATTAAAACTACAGAAAGCTCCTGCATGAGCTTTCTGTTTTACCGTCACTTTGCCTTAATCAGTCACTTGTCTTTATAACCTAATAACCAATAAAATTTATCGGTCATATTAGAAAATGTTACTGTATATTACATAGCCTTGACGGGATATTGGGTATAAAAACGCAGACTTGTTTTGGAAATGAATAATTGTGGTAGTAAGCATAGGTGTTAGATCGTGCTTTGACAATGCAAATTCAACATTAGAAATTATTCTCGCGGGGCCAATGTAGTTTCTACTTTTGTTTCTTATATAAATATACGTAATGTATGAAAGATGTCCTATTTCTCAAAGACAGCTGAATTTGAAATTTTCTTAACACTTTATTCGAAATAATCGGGTTTTGTACATTGGATATTTTTTTCTCATTAGTTTGAATGCAAATGAAACGCAAATGACTTAAAATATTGCTAATTTCATGTTTTAAGGCTCATTGGGGGAGTTTGACACTATTTCCTCCTTGCTTACATATTAGATTAGGTGGGAGCTTTCTACTTTGACTTTATCTTGCTTTAGCTCATTACCCTATAAATACGCCTTTCACGCCGTTAGTTTATTCTACATCTAAAAGCAATAGTTCCATTTTATATAGTCATGAAAATATTTTTTTCAGAAATACTTTCTATATTCTAAAGAATATTTTCTTAAAGCAGGCTGAAAGTAAAGCAGAATGCGCCTTAAGGCGCATTTTGTTTTACTTTCAACCTGCCTGAAGTGATAACCTATCTTAAATACGTGTACATGTACATGCTATTGGGTAATTTATAAATTAGCCACCTGCACCAAACACCAATTTAAACCTAACTTAGTGAAGGTACAGTGGAGAAAACGTTATTCTTTCCCAATAAACGCGTTTACGCTAAAACTATTATTTTCACTGCAAATAGTTTGGAGCCAGATCAGACGCCGGGTAACCCAGCGTCTGATCAGGCTCCAAACTGTTTGCCACCAAGATAAAGATGAATAATCAGAATTGTCAAAAAGTTGTACTTTTCTACGTTTTAGTGTTTTGCGTTTGCGTACGTTTGCGTTTAAACGGGAAAGAATAACAGATTCTCCACTGTAATAGAAGGTGCTTATTGTATCACTTTATTGTAGTTTTGAACATGTAGAGCATTGTGCTATATCTAAGAACCTAGTTACTTCCCTTTAACCAGATGTTCTATCATTTTAGCCGATACGGCAATACCGTATAAACTTTCCAATTCATATTATTCCAGATTAAGAAATAAGAAGAAATATCAAATTAGAACGAACGGAAGTGGTACAACATACTTTAAAATTAAACAAAATTGAAATCATTCACACAGGGGGTATGCTGGACAGAATGTGCTTCCTGCGTTACTGCTGTTCAGAATCGAATTCCCTCTGCATTGAGAGGTCTCTTTGCGTTTAGTGAATTGGAGGGAGTTGTGATGGCCAGTGAAAATAAAGATTTGGTTTATATTTGCAAACAGCTTGAATCCATATCAGACACCGCGAAACGCGGTGTCTGATCTTGATTTAAGCTATTTGTCACTCGTCATTATATTTCTTCTGTAAAAATGTCCACTAATAAGTTTCAGAAAAACAGAAGACGGCAATTTTGGGCAGACGATATTGTAGCAGTCAAAGTGTAAGACGCAACTGTCATGTTTTTGGAACGATGGCAAGCGTTTTTGTAAGGAGGGGACTGTGGTTGGTAGGGCCGTTGTAAGGAGGGAGTACCGTATACAGTGGAGAATCTGTTATTCTTTCCCGTTTAAACGCAAACGTACGCAAACGCAAAACATTAAAACGTAGAAAAATACAACTTTTTGACAATTCTGATAATTCATCTTTATCTTGGTGGCAAACAGTTTGGAGCCTGATCAGACGCCGGGTTACCCGGCGTCTGATCTGGCTCCAAACTGTTTGTATTGTAAATAATAGTTTTAGCGTAAACGCGTTTATTGGGAAAGAATAACGTTTTCTCCACTGTACTCTTTCGAGTTTCGGAAAAGGACTACAGAAAGCATTTATATCACTACAGTTCGGGAATACGTTATTCTGTCCCTTTTAAGCCAACCCAAACTTAATACCAATGCAATGAAATGTAGAAAATGACAATGTTTTAATACTCTTACGGTTTGTTTCTGAATAAGATGCAAACAGTTTGGAGCTTGATCTAAAGCCAGCTTCTGATTAAGTTCCACATAATTTGCAAAGAAAACAACTATTCAACCATTAAATGCGTTTTTTCAGAAAGAATAACGTGTGCCTCTTAATGACCCTTTGCTCTCTGATCAAGGTCTTTAGTGTTCGTCATTTTGCCATACATTGTCAAAATCGTCCCTGATTAGTCAACAATGGACTAGACTAAATTTAGAATTGGAATTGTCCATTCAAAATGTTCCGGGGTGAATGACACGACTGAATGTACAAAGTACATGTACATGGAAACATGTTGTGTTTATGCGGAACGTATTCGCTGCTTAACCCATTAGTGCACAGTCGATTCTTCCATGTTTATATATTGGATTAGTCCTTTTTTTATCAAAGGGATGCCTGGTCAAAATTTTGATTTTGATTTATATTGAAATTCCTATCAGCTAACATTGTAGACTCTGATCAGACGCCGCATAATGCGGCGTCTGATCAGAGTCTACACTGTTTGCCTACGTCCCATATATGGGATCGTGGGCACACATGGGTTCAAAGTACAATATTGTTTATTTTGAAATAACTATTTATCTATAAGGTATGATGTTCGAAATGTGAAACGGTATTGTTTTAAATATCCATGTCGCAGAGTTAATTGCTAGTATTGTTTTATTGTAAAAGTTATTTGCCCCACTGAGAGGAATTTTTTCTTGTCAGAAACACTGTTTAAGGTCTGTTTGAGGCAGGAATTGACTAATTGGAAGTTTAATCGAAAACAATTTTACATCGCTTAACCTCATTTCTTAGAACATTGTCCTCATTTAATACACAGCTTGAAGTCAAACCAAATTAAAAATAGTTCTCTTTAATTAATGACGCTATTGTCTTTCTAGATATTCCAAATCAAAGAGGTTCCAATAGGGTATACAGTGATCCCTCCCTACAACGATTCCCTCTTTACAACACTGCTTGCCACTGTTTCCCAATTAATACAACTATGTCTAACCCCCTTTCACTGCCATGACGTCATCTTCTAACGGGAGTCAAAGTGTATGTGTGTGTTTCGGAATGAGTAGTTATGGGGAGGAATAATTAAAAACATAAGAAAACATTTGCAAACAGTTTGAACCCAGATCAGACACCGCGTCATGCGGTGTTGATCTAGGTTAAAACTGTTAATCATTCGTCTTTATGTGAAGATGCAGTGGAGAAAACGTTATTCTTTCCCAATAAACGCGTTTACGCTAAAACTATTATTTTCACTGCAAACAGTTTGGAGCCAGATCAGACGCCGGGTAACCCGGTGTCTGATCAGGCTCCAAACTGTTTCCGACCAAGAAAGCTCCAGTAGGAGTAGAAGCGCCTTTAAGCGGATATAATTTATTCATCCGCTAAGAAAATAGTTCCAATTTAATCGGCAATGAATATGTATTATAGGGAATATTTTCTATATCATAGCACATGATAGCTTAAAGCAGGCTGAAAGTAAAGCAGAATGCGCCCTAAGGCGCATTCTGCTTTACTTTCAACCTGCTTTAAGTAGTCACCTATCTTAAGTACTAGAAATAGACTATCAGGTAAAGGGTTAAAACACAATTCAGTGGACGTAATGGAGAGGTTTTACTGTATTAAATTATTCCATTAGTTTATTTGAAATATCAAACGTATCGTATGACGATATCCGGTTACTTGAGCTATAGTAGGTGTTGCCTATAATTAACTGCTTGATGGTAAAAGCAGCTTATTAACATAATTTAGTGGTCTTAATGGAGAGGTTTTACTGTATCTAACTATTACAACAGTCTATTTGAAATATCAAACGTATTGTATGACGTTATCCTTCTAATGGCGGTAGTAGGTGTTGCCTAATTGACTGCTTGATGAACAAATTGGCTCTATTGTTCTTCACTGTTTGAAATATTATTCCTATCAAGAAATATTTTTATTTGATGTCAGAGAGTCCAAATTATGTAAACAGTATTATTATATTTAACCTTTAGAATAAATGAGATTGTTTTGCCTGTTAACTTCTGAGCCCTTGTGACGCATATATGCGTCCTTTACCAAATGTGTACCTATGAAGAGAACACTTGTCCTATGCAAACAATGATGTCCCTGATCAGAGGGCTTCTGCAAGAAGCCTCTGATCAGGGACTTCACTGTTTGTCATTTTGTAATTTATAACAGAAAACAACCCTAAATAGTCTAAAATGGACCAGCCTTTATTGCAAACTGGAATTGTCCATTGGAAGTTTCAGGGGATAATGAGTTAACTCCATTACAGCATCAAATTCTTAGAGCTAATTGCTCTTCATTATTTGTAAAAAACGAGGGCGGTTCAAAAAGTAATGAAACTTGGTCAATAACTTCATTATAATAAGTGCAAACTGCATGTGCGATATATCATTTTAAAGAGCAGTTCGTGGCCTACACGATGGTATAATGCACTATAAGATCGCATAAGTCTGTAAGTCAAAACAGGGTCTATACATTGTTTCAATATGCGATGTTCTTTCTTCACATGTTCACTATTGTAAATGATCGTCGATAGGGTGTGTTGAGCCGACGTTAAAAGTCATAATGCCTCGGCGTTTGATCAGTATTCAAACTGTTTGACACTCTTATCAATACATTTTGTATTTCCTCAATCAAATCAAGGTGGCGACTGAGCAGGATAAAAACAGTTCGTGATTCGTTTCGATGTGTATACAGTCAAACTGATTTAGATTCGAAAAAGATCATTATTTGCTATGACATTTGATAGGCAAATGGTTTAAATAATGTGCTATTTTTATGTCAATATGATGTCAAACATAAAGAAATATCTTCGGTCTCAGACTAGATTAACACATTGTTGTCATAAACTCTTTGCATGCTAGCGGCCGCTACATGTGCCACAGTGATTACCTTTGCAAACAATGTGGATCCTGATGAGTCGCCGCGTAACGCGCCGTCTCATTAGGGTCAAAACTGTTTGGCACTCTGACCCTGTTTTGAAAAGAAACTTTAAGAACAGTTGCAAACGACAATTTTTACAGAGTTAAAATACAAAGTACAGTGGAGAATCTGTTATTCTTTCCCGTTTAAACGCAAACGTACGCAAACGCAAAGCACTAAAACGTAGAAAAGTACAACTTTCTGACAATTCTGATAATTCATCTTTATCTTGGTGGCAAACAGTTTGGAGCCTGATCAGACGCCGGGTTACCCGGCGTCTGATATGGCTCCAAACTGTTTGCAGTGAAAATAATAGTTTTAGCGTAAACGCGTTTATTGGGAATGAATAACGTTTTCTCCACTGTATGCAAAGGGGTAAAAGTATTGCCAGGGTTTTACTCAGGTTTCACCATTGTGCAACGGAGATGGATGTATTATTGGAAAATAATAACACTTTTTCCCCCACTAAACCTGACTTGTGAAGTCTGGTACACAAAGTGGAAAAGACTAATTATATTCTTCCCCGTTTAAACGCAAGCAAAACACAAACGCAGTGCAATAAATGTAGAAAAAGATAACTTGTTGGCAATTCTGACCATTTATCTTAGTATGAATGACAAACAGTTTTGAGCATGATCAGATGCCGGGTTGCCCGTCGTCTGATCTGGCTCCAAACTGTTGGCAATATAAATAATAGTGTTAGCGTAAACACGTTGTTTAGGAATCCATAATGTATTTTCCATTGTAACTGTTTTAACTAGGTAGCAACAAACTGTAGGACACAAATAAAGCAGAAATATTAAGTATTGTTTATTCTTTCTTAAATAGTGCTTTAATTTTGTCCTGCACTACGAAGTCGACTGTTTTTGTAGAGACCTATGTTTTATTACAATTTTCATTGCCTAAATGACGTATTAATCTGTCTTATACACTCGCTGCCTTAATATCGTCTGATTGCAAACATATCGTCTGTTTTATTTCTTAACCCTTTACCCCATGGCCTGTTTATAGTTTTGAGGAGCAGTGAGCACTTAAATCAGGTTGAAAGTAAAACAGAATGCGCCTTAAGGCGCATTCTACTTTACTTTCAGCCTGCTTTAAGCTACTCCCTGCTAGAAAAAGGAGATATTCCTTACGATTCATGTTCATGAATCTATAAATTGGACCTATTTTCTTCAGCGGAAGAAATAAAACTGAATGCGCTATCAGCTGTTTCTATGTGGGAAAGGGTTAATTTTAGAATTCAACTACGGATGCATTGAGGGACACGTGAAGAGTTTTTTAATATTGAGGGATCAAGATATATTCTTGTAGGAAACAAGATCTTATCTCGAGGGAACAAAATCTTCCCTCAAGATAGCACTTTTGCGGACAAGAAAATATTGTGTTCCCTTAAGACAGTATCTTGTGCCCACAAGCCAATGATCTTGTTCCCTCAATATGTTTTCTTGTGCGCACAAGAAAATATATTGTTCCCTCAAAACAAGATCTTGTTCCCTTAAATACAAAAAAACTCTTCACGTGTCCTCTCAGTGCTTTCGTATTCAACACAGTTTCAATAAAAAACCTTTTTACACGTCGTTTGAGTTTCACCCAACTGTTTGTTGATGTTTGCATATATCATATTAGTGTTGGCAATCTTGGCACTGATAGGCATAAGGTACATGATTTATAGTATATGATAAATAAACACTAGTTATCTAGAAGGTTGATATATTCTAAATGTTAAATCATTGTTGTTTAGTGTCAATGAATTGCATCCTTGGCATTGACTAGAATTACAGTGGAGAATCTGTTATTCTTTCCCGTTTAAACGCAAACGTACGCAAACGCAAAACACTAAAACGTAGAAAAGTACAACTTTTGGACAATTCTGATAATTCATCTTTGTCTTGGTGGCAAACAGTTTGGAGCCTGATCAGACGCCGGGTTATCCGGCGTCTGATCTGGCTCCAAACTGTTTGCAGTGAAAATAATAGTTTTAGCGTAAACGCGTTTATTGGGAAAGAATAAGGTTTTCTCCACTGTAGCCCAAAGCATCAGAGTCACGCATTTCACAACGTGCATATACAGTGCAGAAGACGTTATTATTTCCCAATAAACTTGTTTACACTTAAACTGTTATGCCAGTTGCAAACAGTTTGAAGCCAGATCAGACACCGGGTAGCCCGGCTTCAGATCAGGCTCCAAACTGTTTGTAATTCGAATTAGCACGAACATTCATTTGGTCTGAAAGTTTGTAATTTTCTACATTTTTTTTGCAAAGCGCTTGCGTTTCGATTGCTTTTAAACGAGGAAAATTAACTTCTTTCCCACTGTATACAGAAAACAGACACCAGATACAGTGGAGAAAACGTTATTCTTTCCCAATAAACGCGTTTACGCTAAAACTATTATTTTCACTACAAACAGTTTGGAGCCAGATCAGACGCCGGGTAACCCGGCGTCTGATCAGGCTTCAAACTGTTTGCCACCAAGATAAACAAGAATTATCAGAATTGTCAAAAAGTTGTTCTTTTCTACGTTTTAGTGCTTTGCGTTTGCGTACGTTTGCGTTTAAACGGGAAAGAATAACCGATTCTCCACTGTACCATTTATAAAGTGGAGAAGACGTGATTCCTTCCCGTTTAAGAGCAAACTAAACGCAAACATATAGCTATAATATGTAGAAAATGTAAATTTGTTAACAATTATGAATGCTCCTTTGAATCTGAAGGGCAATCAATTTGGAGCCTGATCAGAAGCCGGGTTATCCGTCGTCTGGTCTGGCTCCAAACTGTTTGCATAGGAAATAAATTCAAATAATACATGTAATGTCAGCGTTAACGCGTTTATTGTGAAAGAATAACATTTGTTTCTCCATTGTACAGTGTTTCGGATAGTTGAACTATCAAGAGTATGCAAGCCAGCTGGAATACTTCCCCACATGAAAAAAGTGCAAAGACAGGTATTTGAACTAGCGGTGGTAAGGAGTTATGTAATTGTCCGTCTCTCTTGAAAAGTCTGCCTAAACTATCGGCTGAATAGGTTGTTAAATCAAGATTGTTGTATTTCTAAAATTGACGAGTGTCCTACTGGGTAGATCTAGATCAGACACAGCGTCACGACGAGGGGATGTTTTTATTGAGCGTAAGTAGAGAACAGTCATGTAGATCTCTAATAACCTAAGGCACATTGAAGAAGACATGATTATTTCCCGTTTATTCCTTTCACTCCCATGACGTCAACTTTTTCAATCATTTGTCGACTGCTTTTATACAGTAAAGTCTCGCTATTACGACCACTAAAACGAAGGCTAATTGAGTGTATAATAGACAGGTGACAGCTTAAAGCAATGTGACAGTGAAACAGAAAGCTCCTAAAGGAGCTTTCTGTTTCACTGTCACCTTGCTTTAAGCGGTCACCTACCGTAAACACCCTAATAATTAACATAATTTAGTGGTCGTAATAGCGAGGTTTTACTGTATCTAAATTTTTAATTTAAGGTATTCAGAAACATTGTAATGAGTGTCAACAAGTTTAATTAGCTAAAACTATGAGTAGAGAACTTCTTTAACTCAGAGCACAATTTTTTTTCCCTTTACCTTGGAATTTTCGGCGATGCCACATCCCCTTCATCGGCAAGACTGTACTTACCGGTGAGTAGTCAAGTGATACGAGGAGACCGTAATATACCCTCGCCCCTGTTAAGTGATGGTCTGCGCTGTTTTAGCTCAAAAGCTTGCTTGACTTTGTCTTCTGAAGTCAAGACACTGGTGCTGTCAGGTCTGATTTTGTGACCCGTTGCTTCACAAGGTTCGTGTACGGCTGATGAATTCCTTGTCATGTGCGATTTTACTCTTGTGTCTAGTTGTCTTGCTGTCTCGCCCTCATAATCATTTTCACAGTTTTCACAGTTTATATGATAAATCACGCCACACTTTTTCATTTTGTCAGTTCGATCTTTAACTTTGGTCACTTGTTGTCTGATGGTATTGTAGGGTTTATGAAAAATATTGGCTCCATGTTTCCGAAAGATTCTTTGCAGCACTGCAGATGTTCCACGTATATATGGCATTCCCACGTTAGGTTTCTTTTCCGTTACCCTTATATCTTTGTCCACTCTTTTTGTTTTCTTCTTAGGTAGTCTAAAGATCTATTATGGATACCCGTTAGTCCTGAAAGCCTTCTTTACATGTTCGACTTCTTGTACTTTGTCTTCTTCTCCTGTTACTATGGTCTCAGCACGATGTAGTAGCGAGCGACCACAGAACGTTTGTGTTCAAGGTGGCGGTTTGACTGAAAGTTTAGGTATTGGTCAGTGTTTGTGGGCTTCCTGTATACTGTCACCTTCGTCGACCCATCTTCCTCGACGTGTACACATGTACCCAGGAACGGAATAGACCCTCCTTCCTCTTCCTCTGACATGAACTTGGTATGTTCATCAATAGAGTTGGTGTGTTCTTAGGAGTTTTCTATGTCGTATTCATGGATCTTGGTAATTATGTCATCCACGTACCTCAACCATAGGGACGGTGGATTCTTGGCAAACTCCAATGCCTCTTTCTCAAAGAACTCCATATACATGTATGCAACAATAGGTGACACCGGTGAACCCATGGCTGTTCCTTGTTTCTATTGAAAGATTTTTCCTCTGTAGATGAAGTAAGTACTGTTGAGGCATAATTCTAGCAGCTCCATGATCTGGTCGACATCCAACTCTGAATTTTCTAAGACACTGGTGTTATCATTCAACCTAGTTCGTATCACAGCTAAGGCTTGAATGTAAATAATGCAGAAACATCATAAAAATGAGCTTTATACCTGGCGTTAAGCGGCGTCTTATCAGGATCAAAACTGCTTGCTACTTGATTTGAAATTACGTCAGTTCTACTTCCTTAAATCTAACTTTGAAACGATATTGCAGACAACAATATTTAAGCAGTTGACAATGTAGCAGTGACGGGGTAAATATCTCATCCTAAATTTAATCATGATAGGGTTAATACATCAAATGCAAACATTTCAGATCCAAATCAAAATTACAGGGTTCCTGAAACAGCCCTCCGATCTAGATCTGTATTATCTGCCTTTTATTTAGTTATACATGTGGGTACATGTACATGTATGTGTACACACTGTCTTTGTTTGAAAAGTGGTAGAGTTTACATGTACAGTGGAGAAGACGTTATTTTTTCCCAATAAACGCGTTTACGCTAAAACTATTATTTTCGCTGCAAACAGTTTGGAGCCAGATCAGACGCCGGGTTACCCGGCGTCTGATCAGGCTCCAAACTGTTTGCCACCAAGATAAAGATTAATTATCAGAATTGTCAAAAAGTTGTACTTTTCTACGTTTTAGTGTTTTGCGTACGTTTGCGTTTAAACGGGAACGAATAACAGATTCTCCACTGTAATTACGCCTTCTCCAGTGTAAAGATAATTGAAACGGTAAATACTTATTCCTCAACAAACTGTGTTGTAGCTATTTATTATTGTTTTCAATCATGAAAATTTCCGTTAAATAAGAAGTCACATCATAGGACATGATATAATCAGGAGATAACAATATAAGAAATATTTCTTTAATCTTCCCTTTTGTTGTACATGTATATGAGCAATGCCACGAGACATCTTACTGAGGGATAACAATGTTGCATAGCAAACAGTGTGGACCAAGGCCAGCTGCCGTGTCAAAGACGCGGAGGCTGGTCTTGATCTACACTGTTTGACATAAACAAGGTCATGCATCTAAAGCATGTTATATAGCTGTATGTATCATATACGGTTTTCGGCAGTGTAGACACAATACTGGCAGTGTAGACACAAGTAATTCAATGTTGCAATGTCTTAACCCTTAGCCTGCCACTGACGACTATAGCTCCATATGCAAACAGCTTGGATCCGGATGAGACGCCGAGTAACTCGGCGTCTCATCCGGATCCAAGCTGTTTGACACTCGGACAACATTTTCAGCAATTTTGAGCAACTTTGAAGCACTTTGAAACTTGAAGCAGACGAGAAATATAGCAGACGACAATTTATTTGGCGGGCTAAGGGTTTATGCAAGTTTTGTCATGGAACAGTTGCAAGTTAAAGATTGGTCACTGATCACGGAATTTACTGTAGTGTACATACATGTACAGCAGAGAAGACGTTATTCTATTCCAATAAAACGCGTTTAAAACTAATATTTCCATTTGAAACAGCTTGGAGCCAGATCAGATGCCGTGTAACACTGCGTCTGGTCAAGCTCTTTACTGTTTGCCACGGAGTTTAAAATAAATGAAAATTAAAATCGTCTATAATCCGTCTTTTTCTACATTTTATTTCAATACGTTTCGTTAGCGTTAAAATGGGAAAGAATCTCGTCTTCTCTTATGTATATAGGCCCATTTTATTGACTTGGCAGGGCGGAGTTTCGATTCGGACCATTGCATTTCAACTTTGGGGCTGCAGCACGCTCTTTTATTATCGGAATTTACCGTTTTCGTCTGCCGTACTGTGCATTTTGACAGAAGGAATATAATGAAGAATGACAAACAGCTTGAAACCGGATCAGATGCCGCATAAAGCAGCGTCTGAACTGGATTCAAGCTGTTTGCAAATGTAAACAAAGTCTTAATTTTCTCTCCCTTTAACAACTCCCTCCGAACAACACACACACTCTTTGTCTCCCATTGGGTGTTGTTGTAGAGAGGGAGCACCGTACAGTGGAGAAAACGTTATTCTTTCCCAATAAACGCGTTTACGCTAAAACTATTATTTTCACTGCAAACAGTTTGGCGCCAGATCAGACACCGGGAAACCCGGCGTCTGATCAGGCTCCAAACTGTTTGCCACCAAGATAAAGATGAATTATCAGAATTGTCAAAAGGTTGTACTTTTCTACGGTTTAGTGTTTTGCGTTTGCGTACGTTTGCGTTTAAACGGGAAAGAATAACAGATTCTCCACTGTACATACTTTTTTCACGTCGATATGGATGCACGTATAAATTGTGTTTCTCCATGTTGAAAGTATCGGACAATAATGATTTATTCAGAACTTTACCTATCATCCCTATAATCAAAAGTAAATTAGTTTATCTTTGCCAAAGGTTAGCTCCGCCCTGCCAAGTCAATACAACCGGTCTATACATCACGTTGGCAACAATGCAGGTCAGAGAACGTGTAACTGTTCCCAAATGAGAAATAACGTTCATAATACATGTAGTAACCTGTCTGTTACTGAATAATGTCATAGAAACAAAGCATTGTAGTAAAACAGTTTTAGATGAGGTGGTTAGGTCACACGGATCTTCACGTGCTTTTAACCCTTTTGGTACCAAATTATTCGGGAGAATTTTACTCCTTCACCGCTTTATTGTCGCCTGCTTCAGTATTGTTGTCTGCAAGACCGTTTCAAAATAAGATTTCAGGTTGTATAGCCTTAGAAATATCGATAAGAGTGTCAAACGCGGCGGCTGATCTGGATCCAAACTGTTTGCAAAGTCGACTTTATGCGACGACTGTGCCGAAAGGGTTAATTGCAGAAATGTCTCCCTTTGTACTATCATTTAAACCTTCATTAAGGCTATTTATTACCTGCTTAAAACTGTTCTGTACAAATGTTAGGGGTTTAAGATTTAACTTGACGGAAATAAGGAGTATAACACAATTTGAAGCCTGATCAGATGCCGAATAAATTCGAGACTGATCTGGATCCAAATAGTTGTCATTTGAGTTGTTTCTAGCAGTTCACAAAATTCAAAAATTAACTCTAAGCATTCTATCGATGAATCAATGACAACCTTTGCATACAGTTTGAATCCTGATGAGACGGCGCGGCTGACACCCTGACCCTGTTTTGACCCTATCCTATGCAAAATCGTCTGCTTTAAAATTGTCGTCTGCAAAATGTGTTAAACTTAGTGTTACATTTTTATTTAACAAATCTCAAGACGATCATCAAACAGTTTGGATCAAAATCAGACGCCGCGTCACGCGGCGTCTGATCTGGATCCAAACTGTTCCCACAAAACAGAGAAGTCGCGATCAGCAGAAAAAATGGTTAAAATGAAAAATTGAAAATGAGTTTTTTGAAGAACAGGTAGCATACGACAATTGTTGCAATCGAAACCATTACCCAGCATGCACAGGATTAATGATACATGACCCCAAACATAATATTTCCTGTTCCTGGCCTCGTTCTTGAACTGTATGATACTGTGGAGAATCTGTTATTCTTTCCCGTTTAAACGCAAACGTACGCAAACGCAAAACACTAAAACGTAGAAAAATACAACTTTTGGACAATTCTGATAATTCATCTTTATCTTGGTGGCAAACAGTTTGGAGCCTGATCAGACGCCGGGTTACCCGGCGTCTGATCAGGCTCCAAACTGTTTGCAGTGAAAATAATAGTTTAAGCGTAAACGCTTTTATTGGGAAAGAATAACGTTTTCTCCACTGTATGTGGTTTCATAACTTTGAATACAGTTGAAAGCCGGTGTGTCAAGTTGGCATTTTTGTGATGAGCAGGTATCTTTTTACCTTTTAATGTTTGATATAGGACAAAAAAAACCGAACTACGGTAAAGGAACTTTCGATTTACGCTCGTCCCGTTTTTACCTCTTCATGAAAGCATAGCGTTTACTAAAAAGTTCATTTGCAAATAGTAAAGACCTTAACGAGGCACCGCAACACGCGGGATCTAATCAGGTCATGCCATGTTTTCAGTTGTAATGACAAACAATTACACACCAACATTATATAAAGCGGCAGTTCATTAAGGAAGAGTGAACGTACCGAAAAATGGATGACAACTCACTGAGAGATAACAATGTTTCAGATACCGGTTACTTATGAAGATGCTTTCTGCATTATTCGCATCGTAATTTTAGGAACCATCAATAATTATATGCTATTGAACTCTGTATTAAAATTGTCGTTTAACCTATATGCATCATAGCCTGTTTATAGTTTTGAAGACAATATATATGACAACTTAAAGCACGTTAAAAGTAAAGTAGAATGCGTCTTATTAAGCAGAATGCGTCTTAAGACGCATTCTCCTTTACCTTCAGCCAGCCTGTTTTAACCCTTTCATGATCAAATTATTCTGGAGATTTTTACCCCTTTATCGCTTTAATGTCCCCTGCTTCAATGTTGTCGTTTGCAATATCGTTTCAAAGTATAAGTTTCAATGTAGTATGACTTAAAACATATCGATACGAGTGTCAAACAATTGGATCCTGATCAGACACCGAGTAACGCGGCGTCTGCTCAGGATCCAAACGTTTTACAAACTCGCCTTTAAGCGTCATTGAAAGCGAAAGGGTTAAGTTACCATCTTCTACGATATCGAAATTATTTCCTATGGTACATACTCATGACAGTATAAAGGGGAGTTATTTTATTTAGTGGAGGATACATTCATGGACAAAAATGCGTATCTATGAAGTTATGGGTTTTATTCTGTATTCTTTCAAAATGTTCAGTGACGGGGTTCATGGCAGTGTCGTCTTTGTACGCATACAAACGAGTAGAGCCACAACTTCAACATAAATATCACTTGTATTTCTTGAACTTTTTAACTGTCATGCAGATTCAATATATTTATATACCTTCTGTCATTTTGAATGAAGAACATTCATTTAATGGGGTGTAAAACAGGTTTAGTTAGATATACGATAGTTGCCACATAACTAAGTGTATAAACTGCACCCAAGCTGATTGCAAATAGCTGTAAAGTCACCGTCAGCAGTGACAGTTCTAAAATGTGATATAATGCTTTGATTTTATTAAAACAGAGGGAAAACCTATTGATACTAAAATTATTCAAATCAAAAAGTGCTTGGAGCTATATCAGGCGCTAGTCTGCGATATCAGACGCTAGTCTTTTTTCAGTATTTATAACAGGTGGCTTTTAACTCTCCATGGAAGATTCCTGTTTTACATTTAGGCATCCGTTTCCAACTTTTAACTTGTCAGGCTGTAGAAATGACATGTAAGTGCGTAATTATCAGAATTGGACTGAAGAAGGCAAAATAAATTGCTGAAACATATTATGTAATATACAAGAATTTTATTGTGTCATACTTCAATAAAAATTATGCTATTAGGAATAGATAAAATTGTGAAAATCCTTTTTCTAGGAAGACAGGTGCTAAAACATCTAAACTAAGTTTTAAAATAGTTCCCTCTAATGGATTCCTAGAAATGAAACTAAATATAATGTTCTAGTTACTTATGAGCTTCAATTATTAATGCGTTAGTCTGTTTAAGTACCGTTTTAACCCTATCACACCAATCTTTACCAAACTGACAGGCTTTGCGATAACTGTAGACCAAGAGCTGTTTCAACATTGTTCTACATGTATAAAGATGTGAATTCATGTCTATTGTAGCTGGTACGTATCTCGCTCCCTCTCTACAACGACACCCAATGGGAAAACAAACACTATGTGCATAGTAACGCGGCGTCTGATCTGGATTCAAGCTGTTTGTCAGTCGTCATTAAGGGTTTTTTTCTGTCAAAATTTCCGTTACGTAACTTAAGAAAAACAACAGACTACAATTTTAACCAGACGCTATTGCAGCAGTACAAGCATTAGACATACATGTACAGTAGAGAATCTGTTATTCTTTCCCGTTTAAACGCAAACGCAAAGCACTAAAACGAGGAAAAGTACAACTTTTTGACAATTCTGATAATTCATCTTTATCTTGGTGGCAAACAGTTTGGAGCCTGATCAGACGCCGAGTTACCCGGCGTCTGATCTGGCTCCAAACTGTTTGCAGTGAACATGATAGTTTTAGCGTAAACGCGTTTATTGGGAAAGAATAACGTTTTTTCACATAACTACCCTTGTTTTCTATAGCGAACAACGATAACGAATATCCTTGTCTCCAACATGTGTGAGATCACTTTGATGACGTCACTATACCGTCACTATTTATAATGGCGTTTTGACGTCGCTGGGGTTACAAAAAATGCCTATTGCTTTTTAAAAATAGGTTACATTCGTTGGTTATGTGAGAAAAAGAATCTGTCATTCGTCGATGCTTAAGACAAGTTGATATCAAACTCGTCTAGAATAGAAAAGTTATTAAGCTCGCCAAGGCTCGCTTAATACCATTTCAATTCTAGACTCGTTTGAGATCAGCTTGTCTTAAACATCGACTCATGACAGATCCTATATTTCTCTACTGTAAACGTCCTGTTTAGAGAACTGCGGCAAACGTCGTTGTAAGAAGGCGTCGTTGTTGGGGGTCGTTGTAGGGAGGGGGCTTTGTAATAAAAACCCTTTTTACACATGTACATGTATACACGGATTTTGTAAAGCCCGATTGATTGCAGTTCAATTATCTTTTTTTCTGCAGCAAAATATTTTACAGAGTTTCATAAACGTGTCTGATAGAGCTGAAAGGCTTTCCATTTTCTATCTAACCATACTCGTGCTGAATTGTCGTCTACTTAAATTGTAACGTCTGCCAATATCTCAAAATCAATTTTTAAGCTATTTAAATTAAAATAAGTTGAATATGAGTGCACAACAATTTGGATTCAGATTAGACGCCGCGTCATGCGGCGTCTAATCTGAATCAAAATGTTTGTAAAAGTTTACCAGGTCGCGCTTAGCACGACAGGGGTTAAATAGAATTTTAGCAAGCAAACTGGTATACAGTGGAGAACACGTTATTCTTTCCCATTTAAACGAAACGAAACGCAAACCCTAAAACGTAGAAAAGTGCAACTTTTGGACAATTCTGATAATTCATGTTTTTCTTGGTGGCAAACAGTCTGGAGCCTGATCAGACGCCGGGTCACCCGGCGTCTGATCTGGCTCCAAACTGTTTGCTATAGAAATAATAATTTTAGCGTAAACGCGTTTATTGGGAAAGAATAACGTGTTCTCCACTGTAACAAAAGAGAACCCTACAGCATTATGACATATTGATTATCTTTTTAGTTCAATATATAAACCGTTCGGGAGTCTAGTCAGACGCCAGGTTACACTATTATTCAGTGCAAACAGTTTGTAGCCAGATTAGACGTCTAATTACTCGGCGTCTTATCTTGCTCCAAACTGTTTGCAACGCATTTACGCATTTGGGGCCCGTTTTACTAAACTACTTAATACGCAAAAATTTTGCGTAAGTCAAAGTTTTGAATTTTAATTTATATTCTTCATTATCACTTGCTACAAACAACAAATAGCCAGATCAGAGGACGCGCTTTAAGCGCGTCCTCTGATCTGGCTATTTGCTGTTTGCAAATGTTTATGATCGAAAAATAAGAGTAAAACGATTTTGACTTACGCAAAAAGTTTGCGGAAGTAGTTTAGTAAAACGGGCCCTGATGCACAAATGCGTTTGCCGGGAAACATTTAACTCTTGCGTGCTCCATTACCATAGATCAAACACACAGGAGGTGTTCAGAGCTCTGTAAATTGAATTATATTTCCCTAGTTGTAGGTGTGATATAAGATAATACCTCTGTAGTGACACTTCCTAGAACTGTTATAATTGTGTTAGTGTTATACATTATCACAACTTATTCTACATAAACTAATATTTCAGCAATACTGTGGATTGTTAAACTAGGTTAGTATAACGAATTAGAGTACAGTGGAGAAGACACTATTCTTCCCAAGTAAACGCGATTACACTAAATTTATAATTTCCATTGCAAACAGGTTGGAGTCAGATCAGGTGCCAAGGTATCCAGTATAACGCATTAGCGTACAGTGGAGAAGACGCTATTCTTCCCAAGTAAACGCGTTCACGCTAAATTTATAATTTCCATTGCACACAGTTCAGAGTCAGATCAGACGCCGGGCTATACCAGTGTCTGATTTGACTCTGGACTGTTTGCCGCTCAGATTAACATGCACAAACGGAGTTGTAAAATAGTTGCCATTTCCCCATCTTGTTGTAATCAGCTGGGTCGTTTCGTTTCCGTTTAACGGGGAGGAATACAAACAACTCTTTTCACTGTACATGTATCACAAATTTACCTGAAACGTGCAGCAGTTCAACGAGCGATGATGAAGGAAGAAGTGTGATGTTGCTAAAGCCAGATGACTGCTTAATAAAGGATATAATTAATACAGAAATCTCTAAAAAAAAGTTTTCTGCATGCTCTAAGCAACTTACTTTGACAGATATTCTCTGTTTTGAATAAAAGCTTAATATGGAATGGAGAAAAATGTAATTTTCCCCATTAACCCATTACCCCATAGCCTGTTTATATTTTTGAAAATAGGTGACTACTTAAAGCAGGTTGAAAGTAAAGCAGAATGCGCCATATGGCGCATTCTGCTTTACTTTTACCCTGCTTTAAGCTTTTACCAGCTAGAATATGGAAAGTATTAAATATGACACATATTCATTATGGTTTATATTGGAACTATTTTCTTCAGCGGATGAATAAAATGCATGTGCTAAAAGTCGCTTCTATAAGGGAAAGGGTTAAAAACGTTTACGTAAAATTAATTATTTCCATTGCAACAATTCGGAACCAGGTCATACGCCGGGATACCCGGCGTCACATCAGGTTCCAGACTGTTTGCTACTGAAATTAAAAAGAATACATGTAGTTAAAACTTTCTAAATATTGTAATTTTGAAAATTTTAGTGTACTGCGTTTGCGTTTCGTTTGCGTTCAAACGGAAATGAATTACGTCACCTCAACTGTACGAGGGTGTCAATTTTAGTGTTAGTTCTCTTAAGCACATAACGTGTGTTAAATGACAATATAAGTCACCAGATGCTCGTCTTGTAAAAGCGTATATATATATCTTTATTCAAGTCTCATCTGTGTACATTACATATAATAACAAATATCACATATACAGCACATATGGCGTACACAGCCATTCTTTCTAAGAATTATAAGAGACTATCACAATTCAAGTATCAAAGACATTATTCGATTCAATAGTAATGATTATTTAAATATTTACAAAGGTAAGACCATGTGGATTGCTGCTAATCGTTGAACTAAAAAATGCAATAAGACAAAAAGCTGAAAAGTCTGAGATTCAAAAAGTACACTAATGCGTATTATTAAGAAATGAATTAAAAAAGCCGTTATCATCTTTGATCAGATCAAAAATGAACTGATTAGCAACAAACACATGGGATAGGTAAGGTTTTTATCTATAAGGAATAAGAAAAATATGCATTACTTACATAAAAGTTGAGTTCTTCTTTTTAAAATATTAAAACAGGTTTTGGCACATATACGTATCAGACTGGGATGGGTAAATAAAAAATTCAATTTATCAGGTTTACTAAAATTCAGATAGTCAATACAGTCATCAGAAGCTTTAAGAAATAAAATTGTTCTAAAATCATTATACATAGGACAGTCTAAAATTACATGTGCCTCGTCCTCAACTACAGTTTTACAAAATGGACATTTACGATCTTCCTCAGCCATATTCTCGTATCTTCCTGTCTCAATACGTATTGGGGCAACCCCGCATCTAAATTTACATAAGGCTGATCGATGACTTGGTGGCAATATGATAAGACAGTACTTTTCAACATCATAGGTTTGTTTAAACATTCTATAGGTTCTCAATTTGTTTCTCCCTCTCCCAGAAATGGCAGTGGTCCTATTTATTGTTGTAATCCAGGTTTCTTTGAAATTGGCCATTGTGCGTTGTCTAACATCTGTTACCAAAGTGCTTTTACAAATTCTAAGTTCAAAATTACTAAAATTGGTTAAATCCAGATCAGAAAGTTTTGACTTCATGTTATAAAACCAGTTTCTGCAAGACGCAGATGCCTTCTGATTTGCCCACAGAGCAATCGCTTATTTAGCCGATTACAGTGCATACGAGAGAGTCTGCACCAGTAGTTAGCTAAACAGCCCCATTGCTTTACAATTGGAGGTTCCCATGCCATTTCACCATAAACAGCAGCATTTGGTGTATACTTTCCTACACCTAAAAAATATCTCATAGCTCTAGTTTGAACAGCGTTGATACAGGTATATTCTTTATTTCCCCAAATTGGAGCACTATAGTTAATAACTGGCCAGACAATTGAATCGTATAGTTTCGAAAAAACATTAAAAGGTACTCCGCCTATTACTTTACAACGAGATATCAACAGACCTAAAGCTCGATTTGCGCTTTGTGCGACTGATTTAGCAGTTATATTGAAATCTAGATACTCATTCAAAATAACTCCTAAATACTTGTACCTGTCAACAGTATTCAAAATAGAGCTACCACATTTAAAAACATATTCAGATCTGCAAAATGCATTTGGACGAAAATGAACAACATTACTTTAAGTTTCATTCACAGTCATACTATTAAGGCCACACCAACTATTTAGGCTATCTAGCAAAGACTGGAGATCATTACTATTCTCCGTTAAAAGTACAATGTCATCTGCATAACAGAGGATGCATATCTTTTCGTTTCCCACTTGAATGCCAATATCCAAAGACTTCAAATAAGTAGCTAAGTCATTAATATATAAATTAAAAAGGATCGGAGAGAGAATACAGCCTTGTCTTAACCCACACTTGATATCGAACCACTCTGTACTATATGAACCAAGTCTCACACTAGCTGTGACTGAAGTATATAAAGATTTAATAGCTCTAAGCATATTACCCCCTATTCCAGAGTCTAACAGTTTTTGCCAAAGTTTTTCCCTATTGATCATATCATAAGCTTTACGAAAATCAATAAAAGCACAACAAGTGGATTTCTTCTGCTTTTTCCGAGTTTCAATAATACTTGTCAAGGATAAAATTTGATCCGTTGTACTTCGTTCTTTTCGAAATCCATTTTGCTCTTCAACAATTTTGTTATTTCTCTCAGCCCAATTATTCAATCTTGCATTTAAAACACTAGCATATATTTTGTAAATGGCAGAAGCTAAAGAAATTCCACGGTAAGACAGAGGGTCTCGAGGGTCAGCACTGTTAGACTGAATAGGATTAATAATTGTGTTTCCCCAAATATCAGGTACTTTACCAGTTCTAAAACAAACATTAAAAAGCGAATGGAGAAATAACAGTGTTACATCATTTAATAAAACTTCAGTAGGAATGCCATCAAAACCGGTCGCCTTACCCTTGTTTGCAGTTTCTAGAGCTTGTTTTACTTCAAAAATACTAATATTTTTATTAAAAGCTGGCCAATCAGAATCTTCAGAGAAAAAGTGGTGTCGACATTGAATAAATTACTGAAATCCCTTTTCCATTTTGACAAGACATCGGTTAAATTCGACGAAATTTCACCATTATCAAGTTTTACCTCGAGTGGAATTCTATGTTTTTTACTGTAACCAACGCCAAGTTTCCCAAAGGATTTCCAAAAGTTAGTTTGGTCAACGTCACAATCTTTTAATAAATTATCCTGAAGGTTATACCAGTGGTGACGTTTAGCCTTTTGAACTTCACGATCAAAATATTTTCGTTTGTTTAAAAAATCTTGTTTATCTGCTTTCCTCTGCGCGGCTGAGCGACATTTAACCCAATGTCGCTCAGCCGTGCAGACGTCAGCCCATATTTTTGTCAAACTGTCATTCCACCAACACTTACCAGGCTTATACTTTTTATTTCCTTGCAGCTTAATTGTCTTATGAGGAATGCATTTATACATATTTTCTGTTAAAATATTGCAGAAATCAGTATAATAGTTATCTATATCATTTTGTGTTCTAAAACCTTGTTCAAGAGAGTCAATGGTTCCATTTACATGCTGAAGTATCTCAAGATCAGATAGAAAGTCAGCCGGAATTTAAAGTTAAATCGAATTTATCGAACTGTTTTGCGCTAGATACATGTGTGGCATCAGTTGCTTCTGCATCACTCAATCCGATATGGCTGCTCATATCGAGCGACCATTTCAGAAATGAGTGATCCGGAATATTTGTTGCAGATAAAAGGTCTCGATTTCCAGTCTGATTGATGAGTTCTGCAGTTCTTATAACAGAAAACTCATCAAAACAAGATAGGTCTGCATGGTTTACAATGCAATAGTCAACAACAGATAGTCCCTTTGTCGAAACAGAGGTAAAATCGTTATTAAGACAATTACGACCATTTAACATGCACATATTTGCATTAATCAAAAAGTCTACAAATATATCACCATACAAGTTTGAGCGCATGGATAAAAATAAACCAGCTAGTACAAACACTTTGTAGGTTTTTGGTGTTTAAGACAGGTGCCTGCCTCAAGCTTCAACGGAGAAAAGTGTTATTCTTTCCCACTAAATGCGTTTACTCTAAAACTAGTCTTTCCATTGAAAACAGTTTGGAAACAGATCAGACACCGGTTAGCCCGGCGTCTGATCAGGCTCCAAACTGATTTTCACTCAGATAACAATGAAGAGTCAGGACTGTGAACAAGATGTCATTTTCTCAATTTTATTGCTATGCGTTTGCGTTTTGTTTGCATTTAAACGGAAAGACTAAAGTTGTCTCCACTGGAAATGCGAGTAAATTAAACGAGTACAGGAGAGGTATCTGATTTACATGTGTACCCTTATTGGTTTTTAAAGTTAACACCAATCTTCAATTCAGTATTTGTTTTTCTTCCGAGTAGTTGTAATAGCTATTTGTTATTAAATTTGAATGTAAACAATTCTTGTGAATAATGAATTATTTGAGAGAAAGTATAAATTACTTTCTGAATATTGACTGTATGTAAAAAAAGTATGATACTGGTATGGTTTAGTAATTTTTGTCAGAAGGTGATAATTAATTATATTGATTGCCGGTAGTAAGAGTGTACAAGGGTCATAACGAATAAATATTCCAAGAAATAAACATGTTTCTACAGTGGAGAAGACTTTCTCATAAAATGCGTTTACGCTAAACCGTTTATTCACATTGCAAACAGTTTGGAGCTAGATCAGACGCCGGAAGACCCGGCGTCTGATCAGATTCCAAACCGTTTGCCATTAAAATGAAGTAATAGAAATTTATTCAAAGTGACATTTTCTACATTTTAGTATACTGCTTTTGCGTTTCGTTTGCGCTTAAACGGGAATGAATAACGTTTTCTTACCTGTACGAGGGTGTCAAACTAAGGTTAAGTTCTCTTAAGCACATAACGTTTGTTAAATGATTATTTAAGTCTCAAGAAGCTCATGGTAAATGTGCATAAGCACAGAGAGTAAAATAAAATCAGTTAGTTCAACACTTTCACTTTGAAGTGTTCGGTACTTAACTCTTTCACTCTCAATGACGTCATAAAGCGCGTTTGCAAACAGTATTGATCTTCATCAGACGCCGCGTAAAGCGGCGTCTGATCCGGATCAAAACTGTTTTCTACTTGTTTGAAATTACATCAGTTACCCTGCCTAAAATCTAACTTTGAAACGATATTGCAGACAACAATATTGAAGCAGACGACAATACGGCGATGACAGGTATTATGCGGCGTCTGATCATAGTCTACACTGTTTGCTGATAGCAATTTCAATTTAAAACAAAATGAAAATGAAAATTTTGACCAGACATCCCTTGAAAAAAATGGATTAATCCAATACATAAACATGGAATAATCCACTGAGTACAGTGGTAAATACGCTATTCTTACCCACTTTACGCGTTTCTTATGCGTTTCTTACGCGTTTCTTACGCGTTTATTATCCGTTTCTTTAATCGCGTTTCCTAGCCGGTTCTTTACGCGTTTAAAAGAGCACGGGTGAAAAGTTCATCCCTCAGCCGACGGACCCCTTAGCCCGAGACTGCATTGGTATAATCTTTAATTAACGCGTTTAAACGCGTTAAAATTGTTAGGCGTTAACCGGTCGTTAACCGTTCACTATGCGTTTCTTACTCATCATGTGTTTGTCTTCTGAGTAGTCGTAATAGCTGTTTGTTATTAAATTTGAATATGGAAATGTCAATAATATACTTGTTGAGAGAAACTATAAATACGAGTACATGTCATACAATTATACAAGAAGAAATGCATATTTATGGTGCGACTTACTCCGTAGATTATTTTACAAAAAGGTTTACTGTATGTATTGAAAACCTGTTTTTAAAAATTCAGAGAAATTTAATAAATACAGAGGAGAAAACATTATTTTTCCAAATAAACGCGTTTACCCTAAAACTCTTATTTCCAATGCAAGCAGTTTGGAGCCAGATAGGACGCCGGGTAAACCCGGCGTCTGATCTGACTCCAATCTGTTTGCCACTCAGATCAAAATGAGTTGTTAGAATTTGCAAATTACTGTCTTTTTCTCCATTTTAGTGCGTTGCGTTTCGTTTTCGTTTAAACGGGAAATAATAACGTATTTGAAGGATATAAGTGGATTAGAAAATATCTAAATGTCTCACTCCTATAGCTATAATTACTGCTATAACTATATAACATTACAGATTTTTATATTTTTATTCATTTTTGGTCAGTAAGTTAACGCGTTTATACCATTTTTACATTAAATAAGGCCAACTTGGCGTATGGTCTTGGGCTTTTATTTCTCAAAATTAAATCTAAGGTATTTTGACAAAAATATTGAAATAAAGTTCAAACAATCTATTTACGCGGCGTCTCATCAGGTCCAAATTGTTCTCAAATGACTATTGTACTCGGGTTGGGGCACTGTAGCAACCGGATTTGCAATAAAAACAGGTTTTGCAATAATTATTGCAAAACCTGGTTTTTTTGTAATTCCGGTTGCTACAGGGAACTAAATGGGTAACACGTTTAGATATATGTATGCATTATAAGGGCTAAAATGCGATCAGTTGTGAAACCTATGTGTCTATTATAGGAATTATTATTATGTATGCCTTTAACATTAATCCATGCTAGAAATCGGTCGTTTATTTTAAACTCATCAAAATGTCTAAGTGGTAATTTAAAATAGAAAAAGAAATTCTTCAGAGATAATTTCTGTTACAAATGTGCTAATGCCAGTCCCAATTTAAAATTAATGATATGCACTTCTTTAACTGAAATCCTATGGTGCTCACTTCTATGGTGTCTGTTAAATGTATCTCTACAAATATAGACTCGACTAAATGCACACGTTTCTATTTCATATGTTATTGAATTGTTTCGCTCCTTTACAGATGCTCAAAATAGAAATTTAAAACGTGTCTGTAATGCATGGATACAGTGGAGAATCTGTTATTCTTTCCCGTTTAAACGCAAACGTACGCGAACGCAAAGCACTAAAACGTAGAAATGTACAACTTTTTGACAATTCTGATAATTCATGTTTATCTTGGTGGCAAACAGTTTGGAGCCTGATCAGACGCCGGGTTACCCGGCGTCTGATCTGGCTCCAAACTGTTTGCAATGCAAATCATAGTTTTAGCGTAAACGCGTTTATTGGGAAATAATAACACATTCTCCACTGTATCTCTAGGCATGCTTAACCACATACATGCTTCATTTTTGGCAGTTTTGATCCTGATCAGACACCGCGTAATTTAAGGCAGCAAAACTAACGTACTTTCAAAACAAGTAGAAAACAGTTTTGATCCTGAGTTGAAGCGCGGCGTCCAATCAGGATTAAAACTGTTTGCAAATGCGCTCAATGACGTCATTGAGAGTGAAAGGGTTATGACACAGATACTTGACACATTTTAATTGTGTTTTACTATCTACCATATGTAAAGAAAAGGTATGCAACTGCAGCTAAATTCGACTAGATCACTTATATGCGCTTGTGGTGCATGCCCTTGTGAAATGATTATCTTTTTTTTTAAAACAATTAACTGTTTATTTGATAAAATTCCGTCAAATAACCCACAATACGCGATCTAGTCGAATTTAGCAGCAGTTCAAGTAATAAACTAGTCGAATTTAGCAGCAGTTCAAGTAATAAACTATTTCGATTAAAAACCAAAAGTAATTATTTGTGTAAAATGTGTCAAATATATAGTTTTCAGAAGAATACGAATAAAATATTAGAGTCAAATCTTAGAACTATTTTGTTTATTTTAACTTTTTACCCCATAGCCTGTTTCCAGTTTTGAAGACAGGTGAGCACTTAAAACATGTTGAAAGTAAAGCAGAGAATTCCTTAAGGCGCATTTTATTTTACTTTTAGCCTGCTTTATTCTTACATCTGCTAGACAAAAGGATATTTTGCTAATGATACATAATCATTAATGTATAAAGTGGACTCTTTTTCTCCAGTGGATGAATGAATAAAGGCGTTATAAGGCGTATTTATGGGGGAAAGGGTTAAAGGTAAACCCGTCCAACCTTTTGATGAATTTCATATATACATTTATCGTAAATAAATATTGAACACAATCGGTTAGCTATTGTAGGCCACTAGATAATATTTCAAAATGTGTTTCTGGTACAGTGGAGAATCTGTTATTCTTTCCCGTTTAAACGCAAACGTACGCAAACGCAAAACACTAAAACGTAGAAAAGTACAACTTTTTGACAATTCTGATAATTCATCTTTATCTTGGTGGCAAACAGTTTGGAGCCTGATCAGACGCCGGGTTACCCGGCGTCTGATCTGGCTCCAAAATGTTTGCAGTGAAAATAATAGTTTTAGCGTAAACGCGTTTATTGGGAAATAATAACAGTTTCTCCACTGTACATTTTCTTGTAAAAGACGCTGACAGAGAATGAAAAGTTATAATTCTTAACTCGTTCGCTGACAAATCTTTCGTGAGATTTTTACCCCTTCACCGTTTCATTGTCGTCTTTTTCAAATTTATTGTCTGCAATGTCGTTCCAAAGTTAAACAATAAGACAGTATGACTGAATAAATTTCAAAAACGGGTGTCAAACAGTTTGGATCCTGATCAGACGCCGCGTTACGCGGCGTCTGATCAGGATCCAAACTGTTTGCAAACTCGATTTTGAGCGTCATTGAGAGTGAAAGGGTTAAGAATAAATACGAAAGACTCAAGCAGGAAACGCAACACAAACAATACACCCACCTCTCAAGCAGAACACACACACAGTCATACCATAACACACACACACACGCACACGCACAATCCCATTCCTTCACTACACCAAAAATAGTACCAAGCCTATGACAGAGGTCAACGTGTGAGCCGGAAGTGAAAGTGAGTGCTGTTGTTCATGCACTTCGCCAATTCTTCTTTGGTCGCTGCTCCAGCGTCCTTTATGAAAACATTTGCCATAGTTCAGGTTCTATGTTCTGGCATCCGTCTCCCAGGTGCATGTTTGGTTCCAGATAGAAAATCTGCTTTCTGGAAGGTCTGGATGTCAATACCATTGGTCTGCCAAACCCATTCCCCGGTGAGTAACCTTATCAGTCACGATTGCTTTACGATTCAGTAAAACTGGGCCGTGCTAGGACAATACCAGCCTTATTGCATTGCAACATTGTACAGACAAAGCAACATTGTCATCTGAAGCTCTGTATCTGAATTTGGTCTACACTGTAAATTACCGTATATACTTTTATTACAACTACATAACATGCTTTAGACGCATGTGGGTGTCAATCAGTGTAAATCAAGGCTAGCCTCCGCGTCTTTGACGCGGCGTCTGGTCTTGATATACACTGTTTGCAATGCAATAAAGCTGGTTTTGTCATTACACGGCTCATATGTATTTATTGTAGAGTAGTTTGAAAGCATTTATTATTATTATATTATACCTGATTTGTATAGCGCTCCTTTCACACAGGAGTTGTGTGTTCAAAGGCGCTTCACATGAAATTATATAAATGTACCTACAAAGCGAGAAAAGACAAATAATTACATTCACAATAAACATGGTACATGTACATTATCACGAATGAATAAGCACCGTATAGCAGGAGAGTAGTTCACAAATCGTAAAGCGAATGTCTAAAACAATACTCTCCGTGTTGTTTTTGATTGGATTGGATAAAAGAAAATAATTGACAGTTGACGATATATCAATAACAAACGCTCGTTGAGGCGACAATTGAAAGCTTCAAGCAGAACCAAACTTCAACAGAAAATGCTCACGCCTATGGAAACTTTCAGATGTACTATAATATCTTCATACTATAAGCCACACGTGGGCTTAACGTCATTCACTGTCATAACGTCATCATTAAAAAAAATATCGTCTGGTTTTATTTCGCAAATTTAAATTTTTGATATTTTGACTGGAGGAATATTGAAATTAGTGCCAAGTAGTTACATGTACTATAATATCTTCATACTGTAAGCCACACATGGGCTTAACGTCCTTCACTGCCATAACGTCATCATTAAAAAAATATCGTCTGGTTTTATTTCGCAAATTTAATTTTTTTTATATTTTGACATGATGAATATTGAAATTAGTGCCAAGTAGTTTGGATCCTGATCAGACGCCGCGTCTGATCGGGATCTAACCGTTTTGCAACTATTGCACTTAGGGTAAGGCAGTCGAGGGGTTTAACACAAAAATCAGCGCTTTACTGTACATGACACACGCCGAAACATATTCGAGCGTACAGTGGAGAAAATGATATCTCTTTTCCCGTATAATCGAAACTAAACGTTAACGCAATAGTAATGAAATGGAGACTGAGAAAACATTTGAAAAATATTAGTAAGCAGTTTTTAATCGCAATTTGGAACAATTTAGAGCATGATCAGACATCGAGGAACCAGGTATCTGATCTAGATCCAGACTGTTTGCAGTTGAAATAATGTTTGTTGTTGTGGTTTATAGAATAAACATGTTTATTGGGAGAAGATAACATCTGCTCAACTGTATGATGTTTCATTTTACTAGGACATTGGATGATTGTCTCTTGCAAGAAAAACAAACTTATAGTGCTTCTTTTATTTCTTTCGTTTAGGACTGATGCTTATCCCGTGTCCGGACGGAATCCCCTCTCGCCCAACTTGCCATACTGAAGACCTACACAATCAAATTACCATGTCAGAATATCTAAGCAATCAATTCTGTTTGATTGAGTGGGAGAGTCGAAAGATGCCTGTTTGTCGAGACATACTAAGTATGACACATACAGTGGAAACAGAGGGGGTTATTCTTCTTCTCCTGTTTAGAGTCCCATTGTGTTTTCAGACCTTTTCTTAATGTCTGAAATACAATAACGGTTAATAATAATGTTTGAACATTCTTATGGGCCAAACTGATCTATGAAATGATGAAGACGGACCTAAATCACCAAAACGGCCGATTTAAAATCATAACAAACCGAAAATAGAACGTCTGACATAAACATTACCACACGGCTTAGTATCATGTGATACAGCCGAATTCAACTTCACTGGGGGCAACCGGTATCTATCTTCGCCCGTTCATCCATAAGTCAGTTAGATTATCACACTTTTTTGTCCGCTCTCTAACTCGAACATTTTTTATCCGATCTTCCACAAACTTGCTGAAAATGTTCATTGATATAAAATCAAGGTTTCGTTTGATTACCACTAAAATCGCATAAGGACTTTTTGAGTTATTGCCTGTTAATTAATAAAAAATGACTGTTTCAGTCATTTTTGCACTCTAAAACAAACAGTTTTTATCGGATATTCACCAAACATGCTGAACATATTTATTCATATAAAATTTAGGTATAGTTTGATTATTACTAAAATCGCATGGGGCATATCTGAGTTTTTGCCCTTTATGTATTAAAAAATGACTGTTTTCAGCAAGTTTTGCTCTCTAAAACAAAAATACGTTTTATTGGATCTTCACCAAACTTGCTGAAAATGTTTATTGATATAAAATCAAGGTTGAGTTTGATTACTACTGAAATCGCATAAGGTATATCTGAGTTATTGCCTTATTATTAATAAAAAATGACTGTTTCAGTCAATTTTGCTCCCTAACACATACAGTTTTTATCGTATTTTCACTAAACTTGCTGAAAATATTTAATTATATAAGATTTAGGTCTAGTTTGATTATTACAAAAATCGCATGTGGCATGTCTGAGTTTTGGCCCTTTAAGTATTAAAAATGATTGTTTCAGCATTTTTTGCTTTCTAACACATACAGTTTATATCAGATATTCACCAAACTTGTTGAAAATGTTTATTAATTTAAAATCTAGGTCAGTCCTCTTAACTTCCAAAATCGCACAAGGCATGTTGGGGTTATTGCCCTTGAATGACTAAAAATTTCATTTTTTAATTATTCAAGGGCAATAACTCAGACATGCCTAATGCGATTTTGCTAGTTATTAAACCCGATCTAGATTCTATACTAATAAACATTTGTAGCACGTTTGGTGAAGATCCCAAAAGAAGTTTTTGAGTTAGAGAGCGGACAAGGCTGAAACAGTCATTTTCAGCAAGCTCAAGGTATAGACTCTCCGTAAAAAATGTAATCGCTTACCCACCGTGAAGAATATACACACGTTTTCACTGGACCTCATAGTGTTTACCCTGTGCCTACTGGTCGTAATTTTACGGCGTTTACAAACTGTTTGAATCTAGAAAGACGCCGCGTAACGCGGCGTATCATGTGGATCCAAACTGTTTGACACTCGTCTTAAGGTTTGTTAAATTAAAACAATGCATAAATCTAAACTGAACAAATTTTGCAGACGACAATGTCAAAGCAGACGTCTGTGCAGCAGAATAAGGGTTAACCAGATGCTCCAGTACACATGTATAATGCCTAGGTCACACATTCACGGATGAGCCTCCCGGACGGCTACGGATTAAATCCGGCAGCATCCGTAATGGTCCGTAAAAGCTCGTACAAGCCCGTGCCTGAACCTTGACCATCCGTAGGTGTGGTTCCACACCGTACTGGTTTTTTGAACATGTTCAAAAAACCAGTACGGATAAAACTCCGTACTGGTCCGTGCTAAACCGTATCGAGCCCGTATAAATCCGTACCAAAACGTAGCCAAACCTTTCTAACCCGTACTGGTCCGTAGACACCTGGCAGAGCGTCACAGTACGGATTGGTACGGACCAGTACGGGTTAAGTACGGTTCAATACGGCTTTCTACGGATGTGTACAGGGAGACTAAGTACACGCAAACGGACTAATACGGTTCAAACAGGACGTCTACGGTCCGATACGTTTCAGCACGGATAGTGCCGGATTAATACGTCTTGCTACGGGCTGACACGGTCACTTAAGTTCTAGATCGGAGTAGTACGGTTTAGTACGGGTTTTATTTTAATTACAGACGGATAATTAAATTGAAATACACCGAAATATTCTTGTATGAAAACACATTTCCATTTTCTAAGTGTTTGTGGTCTTGTTTAATAACTTCTTTGATTGTGTACGCAATAATGAGCGATAGAAGACAGGATCTGTTGTTGGTTTTGGTTGCAATTAACAGAGGTGCTCTAGGAAATATTTCTTTCGTGTTAGAACTAAATAGAGGCAAGAGAGGAGATGGTGGATGAGAGTCTGGTTATATAGAAGACAGCTTCGTGGCCAATATGATACATTAATGAATGAAATAAGGATAGAAAACCCAGAGGCATTCAGAAACTTTGTAAGTGTAGATGCACAGTTCGCGGAGTTTCTTGAAAGACTTCGCCCGAGGATAGCAAAGGAATGCCCTTGATATAGGTCAGCCCTAGGATAATACTTGCAATAGCTTTGAGGCACCTTGAAAAAGGGGACAGTTACAGGTCACTGATGTATGGATTTAGGGTAGCACATTACACCATAAGTGCCATTATGAAAGAAGTATGCAAGGCTAGTATCGAGGAATACATGGAAGAGGTTGTAACCACTCTTTCCACTCGTGAAAAATGGCTTGAAGAGGCACGCCATTTCTAGGAAAGATGGAACTTCCCACATGTTCTAGATGCACTAGATAGAAAACACGTGGACATCAAACAGTCAACGTTAACTAGTGTGCGCCGGGGTTAGACAGGTAGGGTTCAAAACACTCTGTGCTGGTCAGTTTTAAAGATAACACGTTAAATATTCACACAGATTTACATAAACCCTATGTTTATATATACTGACGACCTTTTGTATCTGCTGTTTTAACGAACAATTTTATAAGGAAAGTCTACGATGTTTTGGGACAGCCCTCGTATGTGTATGCATTTGTATTGCCATGTTATGCCACTGTTGCCAAATAAAATCAATCAATCTAAACAGTAGACACGTTAGTTCGGTAGAACAATTAAGATTATTAATACATGTTAACGTCTTCACTGCGAAATAAATATTGTCTCATCAGGATCCAAACTATTTGCATATGGAATAATGTTTGATTTTGGCAGCGAAGGAGTTGTGCCTTAGAATAAAGTGAGCTTTTCGACTTTCAACTGTTTTATACTCTTGAAGGTATTAATTATTGATAAAGACACATTAGGAAAATGTAAACTTCTTTGTGTTTTATTTGTAAAATTCAGTTACGACAACAAAATTGTTTTCATTAAAATGGTAAGGTATCTAAAACAGGTGCCTGCTTAAAGAAAATTGAAAATACAACAGAAAACCCGCGCAAGGGCTTTCTAATCTACTTTCACCTTGCTTTGGGCTGTCGGTTGTCTTTTTACAATCAGTAAGCCTTCTTTTTAGTGGTCGTGTCTGGGTAAAATGAACTTCCGCCAAACAAAAATAAAAATAAGTGTTTGTGTAGTTCTCTGCGTGTGTACATCCGTATGTACCCGTAAGTCTCCGTCACAAACTGTAGTAGCCCGTACGAAATCGTATTTCACCGTAGCAAACCGTATTACTCCGTGTCTATCGAGTACGGTGCTACGTATTATTCCGTGAAAATCCGTAAAAGTCCGTGAGAAACCGTACCAATCCGTTCTGTTCCCCGACCATTAACAGCTTATCCGCGATACTCCCCGTAACTAAACCGTAGAAACCCTTTCTGACCCGTTCTCATACCGTAGAAACTCACGGATCTATCACAATTCGTAGCATTTCGTCCGTACCCATCCTTGACTATCATCCGTGAATGTGTGACCCAGGCATAAGCGGAGTAATCTAAACTTATCTAACATTTTCTCACTCATTTCAGCACCGAATGCTATGGTGTTACTACTGATTAAACCGTCTCTTCGAGACAATTGTAATGAGTATGATACCATTGGGTTTAAAAGCAGAAATAAATAATTTTATTTTTCGAAATACTTCCCTTATCTGGAGCCCTGTATTTACATAGTTGTCCTTCTTTCCATTCACAAGGGAGGCTTTTTAATTTGTGCTGCACCAAAATATTATAAATAAAATTGAAAAAGCGAATTTCTTATATAACGCCGGTTTTTGTGAAAGAATCACGTCACACGTAGTTCAAATGGGACCCCAAACAACCGTTTTATGCAGGTTTCTCAAAAACACAATGCGGCTTTAACCATACCCTCATAAAAGCGTCTTTTAACCCTTTCACTCTCTATGACATCATAAAGCGCGTTTACAAATAGTTTTGATCTTGAACAGATGCGCGAAACGCGGCGTCTGATCAGGATCAAAACTGTTTGCCACTTGTGTTTGAAACAACGTCAGTTATACTGCTTTAAAACTAATTTTGAAACGAAATTGGAGACAACAATATTGAAGAATACGACAATATGGGGGTTAAGGGGTTAAAACATCACGATAAATTTGATCATGATAGTCAGACCATACAGTGATGCATCTCATGTATATGAGGTTACGTTATTATTTTTTCGGTCAGGTGGTTACTGGATGCGGGATGAAAGTAAAGCGGATGGCCCCTTTGTAAGCTTTCCGCTTCGTTTGCATCTTCCTCTGAGACGTCCCCTGTCCTTTAATCTCTCAACTGGAAAACATGTGGTCGTGATAGTATGGAATGCTGGTCACGACATGCAAAATTGCTAATGCTAATTGCTCCTTTGCCAGTTGCTAAATAACAATTGCTTACATGTATTTGCTAATTGCTAATTTGCCAATTGCTAATATGCCATTTTTCAGTTGCTAAATGCTAATTGCCATTTGTCATAAACCTAATTTTTAAATTCTAATATATGTCACTTGCTAGTTCTATAACGCTTAATTGCCAATTGCCAATAAGCTATTTGCCAGTTGCTTAATGTTTATTGCCATTTGTCGTAAATCTAATGCCGGTCCAGACATGCCTATTGCTCAATGTTAATTGCTTATTTGCCAGTTGCTGAATGACAATTGCTTATTTGCTATTTGCTAATTTGCTAGTTGCTAAATGCTAATATGTGTCACTTGCTAATTATATAATGCTTATTTACCAATTGCCAATATGCCATTTTCCATTTGCTAAAAGCTAATTGTAATTTGTCGTAAATCTAGTTTCTTTTCACTGAAGAGTGTTGGGACCACAAAAGGATGAGATACGATCGTTTTTGTAACTTGTATGACCGCTATCTTGTCGATTGGACGGTGTTACATTTCAATTTGACCCCCTAAACAACACTATTCAGTCAAAAAGGCAACAAGCATTAAGCAACTGGCAAGTGGCATATTGGCAATTTGCAAATTAGCATTATAGAATTAGCAAGTGTCATGTAAGCATTTAGCTTATGGCAAATTAGCAATTGGAAAACAAGCATTTAGCATTTAGCAATTGTCATGTCTTGACCGGCATTCCATATGATAGAGAGGTGTTATTGTACACATTTTGTTCCACATGTGTAACATATCAGTGTCGAGGGGAGAGCCTCCATAAGCATTATGCTTTCGACTCCATCCTTTGTACTATTATATATATTAAAATATGTATTGTATGTTTATATTGAGAGAATATGTTTAAACTAATGCATTTAAACTATTTATGCAATGAAGAAAATATCTCTATTTTTCTACAGTCATGAACATATAAAAAATATTTTCTGTATCCTAGCAGACAGTAGCTTAAATAGGCTAGAAGTAAATCAGAATGCGCCTTAAGGCGCATTCTGTTTTATTTTCAATCTGTTTTAAGTTATCACCTATCTTCAAAATTAGAAACAGGTTATTGGGTAAATGGCTTAACGAAACAGAACAAAATCGCAATGCAATAAAATGTAGAAATTAACAGGTCTTTGAACTGCTGTGAAAAATTGTTTTATATAAGTGGCAAAAAGTAACCCGGCGCTTGGTCTGACTTCAAACTGTTTTCAATGGTCATCGCGAATTACGCATACGTGTATGTATTGGAAAGAAAACATCGCTCTCACTGTTGTGTCTTTTAGCAGTCAAACCTATGATTCAGACGTAAGTCTAACAATGGGATAGGCAAAGAATACGTCGTCCTTACTGTAATCTTATGAAAGGAGAAGTCATAATTCATATTCAACCAAACGCGCCTGTACTCAAAGATAAATTTATGCCAAATTGCAAACAGTTTGAAGACAGATCACACGACGTGATAGTATTACTTTCTGAGTGAGAAACAGTTTGGAACCTGGTCAGATGCAAGGTTAATCTGGTCCGGTTTCAAACTGTTTGAATAGAACATACTATCTTTGGCATATCCGGGTTTATTAGCAAATAATACAGTGTTCCCAAATGTAAGCGTTGTCATGCATTTTAGAAGTGAAGAAATTTAAAGACGATTGTCAAACAAATCATACCTCATTTATTTCCCTATAAATGCGTTTATGCTTAAACTCATTGCGAACTGTTTTGAGCCGATTAAGATGCGGGGTGACCCGGACTGTGATCAGACTCCAAGCTGTTTGACATTCAGATAAAAGTACATCGTCAGATTTAATAGAAAGCTCTCAATGTCTACGTTTAATTACTTTGAGTTCGTTTGCGTTTAGTTTTGATTTAATGGGAAAGACAACCTTTTTCTCTACTTAACCAGTAAAGTCACGATCATCAAGTGATAAATTCTTTCACTGCCAAGTTTTATCGTCTGCTTTAACCCTCATACCGCCAACATATCGTCTGCATTGGCATAACCGTCTGCAATATTTCAAGGTCATCTTTAGGGCTGTTTGAACTGAAGACATGTCGATACGAGTGTCAAACAGTTTAGATCCTGATCAGACGCCGCGTCACGCGGCGTCTGATCAGGATTTAAACTGTTTGCAAAGTCGCGTTTTGGCGCCATAGGCAGCGAAAGAGTTAATTAAACTGCATCAAATCAAAGACTGAAGGTTTTTGTTTCAATAGAATTGCAACACGGCTATTCTTGTTTGAAGTATTGTCATAAATAACTTTCATAGCCTAATTTGACTGACAGATTTATCCCTTTTTTTAGACAGAATATCGCCTGTTAAAGTTGGTATTTTACAATTAAATGTCAATATCACATTATTATTATTATACCAGATTTATATTATGAATTTTTGACTGGAAAAAACATGGATACGAGTGCCAAATAGTATGAACACTGGACATATCCAGTGTAATGTGGCGTCCAACAAGGATCCAAACTGTTTACAAAGTCGAGGTCTGTCGCTTATGGCCATAATATGGTGAAGTAACTGAACTTTAGATGGTTCATTATTGCAATAAAGAAAACTGTCAAATTAACCCTTTTGACGCCAAGTTACTCGTGAGGATTTTACCCCTTCATCGTTATATCGTCGTCTGCCCGCAAGATCGTATCAAAGTTAGATTAAAGGTATTGTCGATAAGGTTTTACGAGTTATAGTCATTTCGTAGCCGAGTCATTTCGCAGTCGGTAAATTAAGTCATTTCGTAGCCGAATTTCGAGTCATTTCGTAGCCGCACAAAACCTAAAAGTCATTTCGTAGCCGATTTTTTGGTCATTTCGTAGCCGCAAAAAAAGATGAATAAGTCATTTCGTAACCACCAAAAATTAAAAAATGAATTGCCCCAAAGAAGGCATAAGTCATTTCATAGCCTCGGAAAATTGTTAAAGTCATTTCGTACCCGATTAATTTTTTCTTTATTCTTTTATAATTTTTTTGTGTGCAGTTTTCTGACATTATTTCAACAAAAATGTGCAAACATGCAAAGTTAATAAATTATGTAAAGAGTGTAATGGGGGGCGAATTGATTATAAACCTTGATTAATAGAATTATAATCAAGTTGTTGAAGATTGTTTTAAATAGGAATAATATTACGTGTCTATATGCAAATAAATTCAAATGAGTGTTCTATTCTTTAAAATTGGAACCGACACCCGACATAAATAGATATATAAAAAGTGTATAATTGGTCATTAATCGCTCATTATATGTTACGGGTGTTTTAAGATGAAACCCGACACAAATTGTTTTACAGTTGGATGTTTAATTTATCGTTAATCGATCATTATATCCCGAAGAGGTATATTGTCCACACCTTTAATGTCTCAATAGAAGTTTTGTCTCACCTTTTGGGACTGCTTTACAGAACAGAACAGAACATATCTTTTATTCACCCAGGTATTTACATACAACAAGGGGATATATCAAAATGTACACTTAAGGCCTTTCGCTACCGGAAGTCGGTCTTGCGGGCGAGCGGATATGCGTCTGGACGACACAGACTTTTTTCGTACGTGTTTATACTAGAAAATTTATATAAAGGAAATGTTGATACGAATTAGTATAATCCTTCATAGCGCAGTTAGTATAGTGGTTGACTATAGTGGTTGACTAGCAATCCAAAGGTCATAGGTTCGAGACCCATCCGATCCAAATATTTTTTTTAAGTGTCCGATTTATTGACTTGTCAATCCATAACGCAGTAATCAAGAGACATGTTATGTTTAGTCTTCGTCGATTAGTACTAGTGATGTTTACGGTCCAAGTATATGTCAACTTACCTGTACGTTTTAGTTTAATGACTTACAAGTCAATTAAATCGGTATACATGTAAACGATTTGATCGAACTATAAAGCCACACAGTGAAGCTTATCAATACGCTAACCTTTTCAAGATCGATATTGCCCATTATAATTATGTTCAAACAATATAATAAACCTTGTATGCAAGTCCATGAATAAATAATAATGCATTTTAATGACAAAGTTTTAATTCTAAGGTAGGTAACTGTATCTAAACAACAAATATCCCACATTTTAATAAGAAAATATGTTATAACAACAAATCCTGACTGTAATATTATCTAATTTTTTCAGACTGACTAGTTCATCAACCATATATTTGAATAAAATGAAAACAAATATACATTGAATGATTCAGTTTTTTGTAATTCAATTTTTTAGCATTTTGCAAAATTTAAATAGCTAATAACATCTTTCTGAACACCTTTATTCAAAATGTTTTTAGCTTTTCTTGTAATGAATGTTGTGGACTACTTATTGGGAGAGAATTATAGTCATTAGCTTTATTCATTTTTAAGAAAAATAAAATCATCAAAATTCTAGGTTTTTGTCAGAAAAAAGACCTTAAAGACAAACCACACGATAAATTTTGCCTATATTTACCCACATTGTTTCTTAGGCTATTATCATTCTTCATGAAAAGTTTCATAACAATCGTATGGACACTACGCGCATATGCGAAGTACCTTAACAATAACTTTGTGGTTCCGTTTTGAATAAAGAGAAAAAAAGTATAAAAGAAAAACAGGTATGGTATATGAACTGAGGGGTGGGGGATTAGTCATTTTATTGATCGATCAAGCTGTTGCTGTATTAGTCGTCTTTCCATTACGAAAGGCGACACTACAGCTCCAGCCTATGTATAAATATAATGTAACGCACGTGGGTCCCGGGCGCTGTCTTGCCTAAACGAAACACAAGACATGTGCGTAAGATCCACGAGCGGATAAAGGTATTTACTACTATTTAGATTAACGAGATATTATAAGAAAGTTTCCTCATTCAATTTATAATTTCTTTTTGTCTTTTGATATTTTAGTTTTCAGCGTTAACATAGTAATTAAAGTGTTCGAGTTACAACACGGGTAAAGAAAAGAAAATAACCAATTGAAATTGACACAGTTAAACTGACACCTATGCTATCTATCCACATGATTGACAGGCGGGTACAGTCCGCACATGTACCTGCAGTGAATGACATTCTTTTGTCAGTTTCGTGGGTAGGCCAGCGGACAAATCGTGCAGGTAGGACAATTGTAAATATGGAGTCAATGGAGGTAAGTCAAATTTGCTCATTCATGAAAAGAAGAACGTAGGAATTTCACTATGGATAGATAGCTTAGTATTAGAACATGTAAACACGAAGTAACTTAACGGCAATTCTCACAAGCATAATAGTTTTGTGTTAAATAATCGGTAATGGACTACAGGATAGGCTGTTGCAGTTGTTACGTTCAGACAGTACCATTTCTGTACAAGTGATATTGATTGACCGTGTTACTGCACTGGAATTGGTAAACAACAGGTCTATACTGTACTGAATAACCTCTCTTTAACAACACTCAAGCTAGTATAGCCGTCCAAGAGACATTGTAGCGTTATGTGATAGCGTGGTGTAGGCATAAACAACGCCGAAAGCGGTTTCAGAAGCTATCTGTATTGTTTATGCACCGCACCAGGCAGTCGTCTGTTTTAGGGATACTCATAATTATAGCTTGGCATTTCTAATAATGATGCTCAGGAGAGGGGAGTGCTATATCCGGCTGGAATTATTTACAATCAAGCAGGTGCTCTGCAGTACTCATGGTTAAGGTCCTGGACAATGCCTGTGTTGCACAAGGAATGTTTAGGTCTTACCCATTTTACGAGAAAGTCTTCACAGGGGACAATAGCATCAATGTTATAAACATATATTATTGAATATAAACATAATATTATTGCATATTCCATATGTTATTGCTTTCGAAACTCAAATTGCTGAAGGACAACGTCTATGAAAGTTTTGTTGACAGAGCCGTCTCACTAGGGATGGTAATATTCTATGCATATTTGATCGGCGTCTGGGCTTAATTTGGTTCAGTCTTAAGCAACATATTAAAGTTGGTTAGGATACTTAAGAGTCACCGAGTCAATCGCTGTCTCCACAGGATCCAGTCCACCTTTTGTCTGGATCACAAACATAGCTTAACCCATTGCTCCGCAAATGCGTAATTCTACGCCGTTTGCTATATCTCCTCTGGAGATAGTGGATTCTATCTCTAATAAGTTATGAACATGCGTTACAAGGGGTAAATTCTTATCCTATCAGATTGTAACTTAAAGCAGGCTGAGAGTAAAGCATACCGCGCCTTCAGGCGTATTTTGCCTCATTCTCAACCCTCCTTAAGTGGTCTCATGTCTACAGAGCTAAACAACTTCATCAAACCTATATGATAAGGAGTCGATTTAAGTATTTCGATTTTGATGCTGCGTTATGTGCAGGTTCTTGTACTAATCCCGATATTTGTTTGCAGGAATGCCATGCTTACTAAGGAGATACATGCATATGGTAAGTATTACAATTGTTAAAGCAATTTAATCCATTTCAGCACAGCGTCTACACACACATACATTATTAGACAAACAGTGCAGATCTTGATAAGGAACAGTGTTACGCGGCGTCTCAACAGGGTTTGCCTCACTTGCTATTTCAAATGAAGTGTTCTGCTATATAGGCAAGACACCGCTGTGTTCTTAGAACACTTTTGCATTTGTTATAATGAAATCTTCCAGGCGTTAACAAACAATATAAGTTCTCCGAAAGCCACAGATAGATACGCTTAGAGTTAATACAGCAAACCACAAACAGAGCGACTAAAAGTGGAAGATTAAAAACAGCATTTAAATGTATGTGCTATGGGGTTATACTGTATACGGCAAACCCTGCGTTCAGCGGCCACTCTAAGATAAAGCATGGGGAATGTAATAACTTAATGGCTTAATGCGCTGTCAAAGCAATGCAGAAAGTTCCTATAGGAGCTTTCTGCATTACTTTTGCCCCGCATTAAGCTGTCGTAATTATACAAAATGTTTTATCTGGCAACGTAACCCATGTTTTACCGTTGACAAGTAAAAATTAGAAGTATAAAGGTTAGCTAACCGGACACGAATGGTAGAACCGGGACCAATTACCGGACTTGGTGTCATTGAGTTCACTCTCAATGTATCTATTGAATGGGTAATGTTAGACGTTTTTGTTTTCAATTTGAATGTGTAAAAGAAGTGATTGGGCGCATAATAATATACCCATTATAGTGCAGATATGGTATGTTCCATTGAGTAATTGCAGCAAGTTCTAACTGATACGTAATACATGATTTATCTCCTAAACTGATTTAAAATGATTGACACAAATTTGCTTACCTTTTTTAAAGTAATTGTTGGTGCGTCTGACAAAAAGTATTTGGCAATATTATTACTATGTATATTGTTTAGCTCAGTTCCAATATAGCGTTGTCTCTCTTCCCTGAAGTATGTACATGTTAAAAGATAATGTTTTTCAGATCCTACGTCATAAGTTTAAGTATTCGTTTCGATCTAGGTTTTTAAGATAAGCTTCGAACAGGTTGTCCTCCTTAATGGCCAAATATATTTTACCTTTATTCGATTGTTGTAGTTGATTGTGCCAAGATTGTTTATGCTGGTCTATAAGAGTTTGCTTGATATGAAGTTTTACGTTTAATTGGTGGATGTTAAATTGGTTGTCCCACAAATCAGGGCGTCCAACTGAATTAAGGATGTTTCTTATTTTGTTTATCCATTTAAAATCAGAATTAAAGTGGTTTAACATGTATTGGTATATTTTAAAGGATAACTTTTGTCCTTTCCTAAAACCATTCGACTCCAGAACTGAATAATTCGAGTTTGTATAGTGATATATATTGGGTACCGGCCTAGTTCGCCATGAAGGAAAGAGATGGGTGTAGATGTTCTAGCTTTTGTTATTTTTCGAAGAAAGTCATTGTGTACCTTTTCTAGTATTTCGATATTTTCAAAACCAAATAGTTCTGACCCATAGGTGAGAATAGGTAGAACAGTGTGATCAAAAAGTTTGATCATCAAATCAATAAGGAGATCTGCGTTGTTGGCTCGCCTAAACAATAAAAACAACGCTTTGTTTGCTTGCTGTGCAACATGCTTTCTAGCATGTAAGAATGACCCATTGCTACTGAAAGTTACACCTAAATAATGATATTGTTTAGTGATTTCAAGTTGCTGGTTACCGATTGTAAAATTGAAATGGTTAGTTTGTCTTGCACCAAATACTACAACTTTAGTTTTAAGTGTGTTGACCTTTAGATGCCAATTATTGCAGTATTGGGAAAATAGGTTTAAACTGTGCTGGAAGTCCTCCGGATTGTCAGAAACCAAGATGGTGTCGTCTGCATAGAGCAATACCATGAGTTTAAGCCAGTTTTGGAATACATTATTGTTTAGCTCTATACCGACGACACCGTGTGTATTGCGGTAAGACTGTAGGTCGTTTAAGTAAATAGAAAATAAGATAGGTGACAGATTTTCACCCTGCCTTACCCCAATTTCAGACATGAATGAATCAGATTTTGAGCCATTTAAGAAAATGCAAGATTTAATGTTTTGATACATGTTTTGAATTACATTAAAGAATTTCCCGTTGATAGAGTTTTGTAAAAGTTTATGCCAAAGGCCTGTTCTCCATACCTTGTCAAAAGCTTGCGAGAAATCTATAAAAGCGCAGAAGAGTTTTTTCTTTTGTTTTTTAAGAATTTCTATAAGAGCATGTAGTGTGAAAAGGTGATCTGAGCAGGAATACCCTTTTCTAAATCCAGCTTGGTTTTCGTTTAGTATCTCCTCGCTGTCTAGAAACTTTGTCAGTCTTTGGTTTAGGATGGATGTGAATAGTTTCCCTAAGCAGCTGAGGATAGTTATTGGTCTATAGTTATTGGGGTCATTATAATCGCCCTTATTTTTGTATAAAGGAATAATAAATCCCTCTAACCAAGAGTGTGGCATATGTCCAGTGTCTAATACACTGTTAAATAGCATTGTATAGACTGGTAATAGTAGATCTTTAGTGTTTTTTATATATTCGTTTAAAATTTTATCGTTTTGACCTGGCGATTTTCCATTTTGTAAATTTCCAATGCATTTAGTTATTTCTTCTTCAGTGATAGGCGAGTTAAGGATCTGCGAATGTGTATTTGTGTATTGTTGTTGTTCGGGTAAAGTGTCATCTGCTACATTATTTTGATTGATTAACTTGTAATGAGTAAAAAAATCTTCAATTGAGGGACAGTTGGTTTGTTTAGAATTGCTTTTAGGAGTAATGTTGTTTAGAAATTTCCAGTACTGTTTGGGGTTAGCGTTGCTTAACTCTCGTAGCTTAAGCTGGTTTTTAGTTTTGTACTTTTTAATGTATATGTTCTTTTGTAGGATGTGCTAGCGTGTTTCAGTCTGAGTTTATTGTCTGGAGTAGGATGTGATCGATATGCAGCTCTGGCGTCATGGTAATTTGTCCGGGCTCGGTGACAGTGGGGACCAAACCATGGCTTGTTGCCGGTGTAACGAAGTATTTTGCCCCCCATCGAAAAATGACCCCCCGGTCAAAATTCGACGACGTAGAATGACCCCCGGTAATTTTTCGATATCGTACAATGACCCTCCGGTCATAATTCGACGTCGAAATTTGACCCCCCGGTCATAGTACTATGACTCCCCTCATGAAGTGTTTTGACCCCTCCTGAAATATATCGACCCCCATCGAAAAATGACCCCACCCCTCTTTAGCAATTAACAGACACAGTTTAACCCATTGGACCCTTGCGACGAGTATATTAGTCATTTACAAACAGTCTACCTAGCAATAGTACATTTGTCCTTTGTAAACCGTGTAGACCCAGATCAGACTAATCCCAAAGGAGCTCTCTGATATGTTTGCAATATATGTCAGTTTTGAAATATATTGTATAAAACAACTCTAGCTAGTCAAAAGTTGACTTGACATAACTAGAAAAAAATTGCATTGTCCACTTGAAGTTTCAGGTGTGAATAAGTTAAAAGATATATAAAATTTAGATGATAAGCAAGTCAAAATTCAGACTTATGATAAGCGCGCCATGGAAACGTACAGTATACTAAATGCTGTTCCCGATGGGTTACGTTAACCTTGTGCCTATCTGTTGGATACTGATGGTAGGGAAACAAGGTGGCTGCGGGTCTGTGGTATAATTCGTGGACAGCTTATTTATAAATAAGTTAAGGTAGTAATTCAGTCATGGAGTATGCAGGCCGGTGGGGCAGGAACAGGCATGGTGTGAATTACTTGAGAAAGTTATACATTACATTACAAGTGACACCAATTACATTGCTAAAGAGTGTATTATATTACAATTATTATTACGTTTACATTTGTAACGTATTAAATTACAAGTACGTTGGCAAAGTAATGCATTACATCACACATTACATTTTGATAACAGTCAAAAACATTACTGAAAAATAACTAATAAGCATATCATATATAACTGATAGGTTATCATTTACAAGTTCTTCGTCAACTAAATAATCAAAGATTCTAAACTTAAGAATACATGGATGCAAGTTTACAGTTTGAAAAGTCACAGCCTTTTTATAGTGCCCACTGGGTAAGGAAGTATACTTTTGTAAGCAAGTGAGCCCTTAACCCTTTCCTCCACAGTAGCGCCTCAGGCCGCCTGCACTTACATCTGCAAATAAGATTAAGATAATAAAATCCAATAATAGTTTTAATTACAGGCGTCAGCTAACAACAAAATGAGTGTAAAGCAGAAAGCATACATGAGCTTTCTGCATAAAATTCATATTGCTGTATGCATTGTCCTGCCTTAATCACAGTTAAACTTAGCTAATTTGCAAGCTTGCCTATGGAGCAAAGGGTAAATACAGACCAAAAGTTTTGTACAAAGCTCTTGGAAGTGCTTTCTACATATTAAACCTGTTATATGAAATGGCATGTCTTATTTGCCTGTATACTTCTTAATTGAATTACTGCTAATTACCAAGACAAAATGTATAAATGTTACTGTTGGACATAACATCATTAAAGTTTCAAATACATTGTCTGTTAGATGCATTATGTCAGACCTGATTATTCAACCCTTTACTCCTTAGCCTGTTTCTATTCTTGAAGATATGTGACAATTTATTGAGCGTAGTTTACAGTCTATCAGTGGTACTCTATACCAATAAACGTTACGTGAACGAGTGCAAATATGTATCCCCCTTTTAAAGAACATGTATTTGTAATATTTACATCGGTTCCAATGACATTCATCATCTAACAATGTGTCGCAACAGAAACATTGCGGCATGTGACTATGAAAATTGATTAGATTATTGACAGTATATTGTACAACATAGAAGCATCCAATGATTTAGGTAATTAGCAATCTGATATGAATTTACCCTCAGGGAGCTGATCGCAACCATGGCGGGGTTATTCTACGACATTCAAAAATGACAATGGGTCTTATTTTGACATCAAATACGGTAATTGCCATCTCGGGGCAGGGTGGCATTCTATGAAATAGAATGATATCAGGGGGTCATTCTACGACATCGAATAATGACCGGGGGTCATTCTACGACATCGAATAATGACCGGGGAGTCATTCTACGACATCGAATAATGACCGGGGGTCATTCTACGACATCGAATAATGACCGGCGAGTCAAACTATGATATCGAATAATGGCCGAGGTGTCAAATTACGAGCTAGAATAATGACCGGAGTCTTTCTACGACACTGAATGGTGTGATGTGCAATGAGGCAACATAACACAGCTTCCGATTTTGATCGCTTTTTGTTTGCTTGTTTGTTTGTTTGTTTGCTTGTTGTTTAGTAAATGCAATTAACTTTACACTCAACATGGTAAACTATAAACGCACAACATAGCAAGTGTTGACAAAAGACACAAAAGCCCACTCAAAACAACAGACCTGCATTCTTCTTATTTCTTGACAAAAGGGATAAGTTCCGACAAATCAAAACATCCTCTATGAAAATATGTTAAGGCATTACCTAATAAATACGAATGTTACGCCTTTGATCTTTTTATTCCTCTACTGGAGATAAAAGATCAAATTTATACAGTCATGGATATATACCATAAGAAAATAGTTTCTATATCCTAGCAAAGTGTACATTAAAGCAGGCTGAAGTAAAGCAGAATGCGCAATCTGCTTTACTTTTAACCTGATCTAAGTGGTCAACTGTCTTTAAAGCTAGAAAAAGGATGTGGGGTAGTTTGTTAAACCAAAGAAACCGCGGCAAGATAGGAAGATTTCTTGGAATGAATATCAATACGAGCGTATTGTAAATTCTGATCATACGCTTTCTCGGAGACGTGGTGCATGTGTGATTGGGGTTTACTCAGCCTGCTACGTCGAAATTAAATCAATAATCGAACAAGAGTAATTGGTAGATCGTAAATGTATACTTGTAAAAGGGTAAACGGTTCTGGGTTCGATACCCATAAGGTTGTCCATTGATAGGCAGACACACTTACAATTCAATCAATATAATTTATTCACTCAAAACTTAGGTTTAAAACAACTTTAACATATGCAAAACTGACTTTAAACAAAATATCAAGGATTTTTGAAGGGGGGTCATATTTCGACAGGGGGGTCATGATTCGACGATGGGGGGTCATAATTCGACGATGGGAGGTCATTCTACGACGTCGAATTTTTACCGGGGGGTCACTTTTCGATGGGGGTCAAAATACTTCGTTACACCCGGCCCTGTGCAGGTATTGTTTGTTTTCTGTATAAGGTAGTACTTTTTGTGCAGCTTTGTTGAAAATATTTGAGATACCATGGGTTACTGTCTCTATAGTTTCGGTAGATTGAGGATTTACTGAGGTCTGATTAAACAAATCATTAAGAGCAGTAGTGTCTATATTTCTAACGTACAGCTCAGAAAGCTCTGGTTTCCAAATTGCTCTGGTTGCCGCGTTGGATGTATCATGCATTTTTAGCTGTGGCTTTATGTTCGTGCTATTAATAACGAAATGTATTGCACTATGGCCGTCAGAGAATATAGGGTCAGTCTCAGACACTCCAAAGTCTGAAATGTACTCAAAGCACTCTGCAGACGCTAGTGCATAATCTATTAAGGATGTGTCCCTAAAAGTAAAGGCACCTAAATCTTTATCACGAAATAGTCGACCATTAAACATGAAAAGGTTATTAGCTCTGCAAATTTCAATCAGGCGCAGATCATTTGTATTGCATCTATAGTCTTTAGTGGATCTGTCAAGTTTAATATTTAATGTTTCGAGTACTGTGTATTTATCAAAAAACTCTTCCAAATCTTGTTCAATATCTAAAAAATTGTGGATATGTTGATCAGATGGGATAAAATCAGGCAGTTGACCTGTTCTACCATTCGTGTCCCCAGCTAAAATGACATGTTTATATTGAGAACACTTTTCAAAAATGTCGTTTTCGAATTCTGCAAGGTATTCGTCGTTTAGGAAACGGGAACTTTCTGGGGGTAAATAAATTGCTCCTAGGAGGGTGTGATCGGACGAGTTTAGAAAGTTTGGACCGAATTTCAACCATAAAATATATTCTGAGCTGATTTCCAATTGTTCTAATTCACTAGTTAGATAGTCTTTAACATATATTCCAATACCTCGAGATTTGCGCTGATACTTTTGCTTTCTATTATTTGAGAAAAATGTGAAACCTGGTATATCTACTATATCTGAATCGTCAATATGAGTCTCTGAAATACAAAATATGTCATAAGAAGTGATAAATTCAACAAAGTCAGGGTAGTTTAACCGTCTCTTCAGCCCGTTAACGTTTAAGGAACATATTTTCACTTGTTTTGAACATGTATTTACAGGATCTGGACTTTTCCCCCGGTTGTCCTAGTTGTCACTATTGAAGAATGATTGTGAAGCTGGCGGCTGAGAGGAGTCCCATGGTAGGCGGATGTCTGCATTTGCTGAACGCGGTGGACCAGTATAGTTGCTCGGCGTTTTGTCTACTTGTCGTTTTGGAGCTTTGCCCCGTGACTGCCTGCCTGACGTCGGAGAGCGTGATTCCCGCCTGGGACTGCGTTCCTGAATAGAGAACGAATTCCCCGCCTGTTTAACGCGATCACCAGTTGCTGGAGTCACGTGACCTGGAGGAATGTTTGGAGCTCGTGCATTGTGTAATGTGTATTCGCCGGTAGTACCTAGTGAAGAGGAATGCAGACGATCACCCTTCAGTATAAGGTTCCATTGAGGGAATTTGTCTGTATAAACCCTGCCGTCCATGATGATTTTTGCCGGATATGCTAGCGAAACTCTGCTGTTTGGGTTGGCATTCCTCAGAGATTTTAGTGTAGGCCAAATCTGCTTGCGGGCATCCGCGATTTCCTTCGGAAAGTCTCTATTGATGCTGATTGACGTCCCCCTTAGCGCTTTTGCTTTAGAAAGCACAAGATCGACGTCCCTGGAACTCATAAACAAAGCAATTATAGGTCTGGAGCGATCCCTATGGTAGCGCCCCATTATGTGTGTTCTAGATACGGGGGGACAGGGATCTAGGCCAAGTTTGTCTTTTAAAAACTGAGACAATGTAATGAAACAGTCCTCATCTGAACGTTCTTGAATCCCTGAAAATATCAGATTGTTTCGTCTGCTGCGTGCTTACAAGTCCAGTGATTTATATTCAAGTAGTGTGATGCGATCACAGTGTTCATTGACCTAAGTTTCTAATGACTGGACCTTTGAGTGGATGGCTAGACATTTGTTTACCTTTAGCCCTATATCGGTAATTCCACTGAATGTAACAGACAATTTGGCATCTGGCGAGAGTTTATGAAAGTCACTTATATCTAAGTCTAAATAATTGTCATTACCATTGCTGGCACTGTTACCGCCTGTACTTATACGTGAACGTTTCTTCCTGTTGACTCGTGACCACTCATGGTTCGTTTCATGTTGCGTGACGTGTGGGCCGCCATTATCGGTACCGTCCGTGTGTATATCAGATTCATTATCAGTTAACAAGTTAAATACCTGGGTTTCACCAGAAGCTTCGTCACTTTTGCTAGCGCTTGTGCTACGACGGGAGTTATGCCCTACATCCATTTCTTCATTAGCAAGCATAGTTTAAATTTAATCGGAGAGCACACATTTCCACGTCCTCACATCTCAAAACCGGAACCGGAATTTGGATGTTTAATATATCGTTAATCGATAATTATATCACGTTCTCACACTTACGAAGAAGTATATTGGCCACACCTTTAATGTCTCAATAGAAGTTTTGTCCCACCTTTTGGGATTTCTTTATTTCTCGTCAGGGACCAAACCTAATTGCAACAGTCAATGCCCTCAAAAGTGTGAGGATTTGTAAAGGTTAAACACGCTTACGGCAATCTGAAAATAAAGTAAAATGCTCTGAAGATTGCATTCTGCTTTACTAAGGCTCCCGCTGTAAATATATGTGTTCAATCTTTGTGCTTATGTGTGTACTGTTGTGTGTGTACATAAAGAAATGTGTTTTATTTTGTATTTCCTAATTACATGCAGATACTAGCAGATGATAGCACTATGATTTACCTTCAGTCTGTTTTAAGCGTACACTCATACATGTATATAGCTCAACCCCTTAAGTCATACAGGTTACCTCGTGGAATTAAGAATTAGCTTATGTGATTCAGTTACATTGTTTAGATTCTAATAATATATTTTCATGTTGTACTGTGTGCTTATATTATGTATGTAAAGAGAAACATTATTTGTTTAAATAACATTAAACTGTTGAATCTTGATTCTCCCTATTTTAAGAGTATGAAGCTGAAAATATATGTGTTCAAGTTTTGTGATATGCTTGTGCATAATAATATGTGGTCTATTTCGTATGTTATACATACTAGCAGATGGAAGCTTAAATCCAGTATCCACTAAGCTATTGCGACAGTGGCGATAGATCATCGACTGAAGTATACTACCTGAAGTTTTCATTGGTCTATAAATAAAGAATACGGAAACTTCCGATGGTACCAACGAAAGTTGACGGAAAGTGATGACTGACAGGCCAAACCTTATGGATAATAGTAAACAATTACAAATATTGATGCGAATGTCAAACAGTCTGCATTCTGATCAGACTCCGCGTTACTCAAAATGTAACATGGTGAGGAAAATATGCAGCCAGACCGGGCTCGAACCCGGAACCTTTATTACTTACAGGGCAAGTGTTCTACCGACTGAACCACCGGACCGCTTACACAAATTTCTCACTATTTAATTATTAACTCAACCCGGCCACACACACCCCATCTACAAAAGAATTCGTCTTATTTACGTTGGTGTCCAAATGTAACATGGTGAGAAACGCTGAGAGGGTTAAGTTAAAACAAGATATTGCTTCAGTCTTCCGCGCGTAGGATATTGACATTTGCTTATTGGCTAACAGTTTGAGTTCATTTAATTTATGAGGTTTAAATTTTAACCAATTACTCCCTAATTTGCATTAGAGAATAATAGAGTTTTTATTTCGATCACAGTTAAGCTTGAGTTTAGCTGCCAATCTTTGAAGAAACGATGGTCTCTTTAAAAGACATGTGTTTGCTTAATGTCGTACAAGGTAATGCATAAGCACATAGTCAGCCATGTGTTTCTTGTATTCTGCATTAAGCTCTTAGCCCGCCAAATAAATTGTCGTCTGCTATATTTCTCGTCTGCTTCAAGTTTCAAAGTTGCTCAAAATTGCTGAAAATGTTGTCCGAGTGTCAAACAGCTTGGATCCGGATGAGACGCCGAGTTACTCGGCGTCTCATCCGGATCCAAGCTGTTTGCATATGGAGCTATAGTCGTGAGTGGCAGGCTAAGGGTTAAGCTCTTAGTTGTATTCAAGACCGATAGTTCAATTGCGTTAAGTAGTTAGTTAAAACAATAAGGTCTGTATAAATGTGTCGCTAGCACGTGTTCGGGTCGTACATGTATGTTCTCATGGCCAAATATGTAGGACGATTTTCACGTGTACATTAATTTGTTTCTTGGAATGCGTTTTACCACTCTGTAGCGTGTTCAAGTACTGTATCGGAGTCCATCGGAGGCCTCCGTCAGTGACAATTTACACAAAAACATGTTTGCATGATATTGTCGGGCATCTTTGCAATAAGTTCGAACGAAATTCACCAATTGTACGATAAAATTCAAAATGGCGTATAATTGAGTACACGATGCACAGTAAACAGTGCTGAGTTAATTTCTCTTCAATAAACCAACCTTTTCCGATACTTAATGTATCAAACAAAGCAGCTTACAATATAAGTTATAACTATTTTTGTATGCGTTAAAATTGATGCATTTCATTTGATTAGTACACTTTTGCGAGTGTAATTCCGAATCGTTAATACTTCGATCGTACCCATATAAAGTACATAAATATTGAGACGCAATAAGGGTATTCCAGAACGTTAGATGTCGTACTATGAGGGTTGTTTGCACTCTCAAAGGGCGTCGGACTCCGATACATTACATGAACACGCTACAGGTGTAGAACCTGACTAAACTTAGCATACAGACTGGACCTAACAAGCCACTGAGAAAAAATCCACATTGTTCTGGCTCTAATATATTTAGGGTCTGTTGTAGTTGGTTACAGTTGAGAAAATGTTAGTTTTCCAAATAAACTTGTTTAGGCTAATAAATAGAGAATATTTGGTTCCAAGCTTTGAATGAGAAATGTAAGCTGGCAAGGCGAATGAATATATCAGAAGTGCCGAAGGCGGACCTGATATAATTTAGGAGCCAAGCCAGATAACATTTCTCATTCAAAACTAGGAACCAAATATTCTATTTATCATTGTAACGTCAGCAATATATAGAGAGAATACTTCGCTCCTGACTTGCTTCATTTTTTATGCTATATTCATTTTCGTTCTAAGATTCTCGGTGTATTTCCAGGAAAGCGCGCTATTATATAGATGACGTCAGTGATGTCACATCCGGATATCTTTGAAAAAAGAAATGTAAGAACCTTAAAGACATACATGTTTAGTGTTTTCCATGTATAGATTAGACCATGGTTGAACGCGACTAAATGATATAAGTCTCGGGGGCGTACCCCCCCCCCCCCCCCCGAGAACTATGTCGTTTAGTCGCGCTCAACCATGGTCTAGCCTGCTTAGCACTGGCCTGGACTCGAGGAAAATAAGATTGACAAGACCCTTAGTTTCTGATTTTTAAGACAAGTAACTCATTTTATTTGTATTTTTTACAAAAATTGAAAGATTTTTTCAATGTGAAGTTTGATAGATTAATCACGCTTGAACACCAAAACAAATATATCTTATTGAAGCACTATATATAAGCACATTTCATGAGCAATTGTCTTTTATGTCTAGGTCTCATAGTATATTTAAAAATGAAATATGACGTCATCAAGCGTGTGCAGTTTTCCTCGGTTCTCAGCTATTTTTAAAGACCTTCTAGACATGCTTATTCCGGTTTTTACATCTACGACTGAAAAAATGCACATACATGTATCTAGGTCTAGCGGGATAGAGTAGATCAATATCTATTAATGTTACTGTGATATTCCTGTATTTCTTCAGTTTTCTTAATCTGGTGTTGCTTCACTTAACTTTCGATTATTTAACGTTTAACCCTTTCACCGCCAGATTCGCCTAAAGTCGAATTTGCAAACAGTTTTGATCCTGATCAGACGCCGCGTAACGCGGCGTCTGATCAGGATCAAAACTGTTTGACACCCGTTTCGATATTTCTTATGTCATACTCTCTTAATTCTAACTTTGAAATGATATTGCAGACAATAATATTGAAGCAGACGACAGTATAACGGTGTAGGGGTAAAAAACTCAAAAATAATTTGGCGGTGAAAGGGTTAAGCCTATGTACAGTGCAGTCTAAAGGTTTTCGGGATGGCTCGCTCGGAGGACTGCTAGTAGCATGTCGCCAAAATTGCCTTTAAATAATGGAAGCGTGGACTAAATGAACAGTTTGTTATTTAGTCCATGGTGTTTTGAAAAGCGTAGACCTACACGAAATAGGAATCTGATTGGCCGAGAACTTAAAGCCATGTGCTAATCCTTCTAAAAGGTGGGCAATATACCAACAAACGACCGATGTTGCGTAGTGTTTGCAACGAATAGTTTAAATAAACGTCGTCTCATGTCACGCAACTTTTAGAATATGTTCCCTTAAGCAACGAGGATAAATAAACATCTTGATGACAAAAAGTTCTGGCTGCAGGTCATGTGACTAACTGTCATAATAACAAAAGTTTATCAGGCACCCAGTTATCCGTCAGGAAAATAGGCGCGTGACAGGATAATTTATAAATATAAGATGGCATTTTGCGTGACATTCAAATTGTCATCTCGAGACAATTTTTTGTTTGTTTTGTTTTTTATAAATATGTTGTGAACACCAATTAAGATCCGCCGTGCACGTAACACGGGAACCGACGTCGACGTCTAAGACGTCACATTGTCTATATCATTACAAAAAAGAAAGAGGAATAGAGAAAATAATATCATATAGAGTGATAAAATAAATATCATATAGAGTGACAGAGTTTTTGGATAAATGTAAAAGACATGCAAAATGTTTCATTTTGGTCTTTGGGAAATTAACATTGTAAGTCAAAGCGAGTTGAAATAATAGGAAATAACAGTTTGAGCATAAACACGTTAATTGGGAAGGAACAACTGTGGCACTGTATCATGTTTCGTGATGTAGTGTAATAAATAGTACTATCAACAAACTAATAAAGAAAATTATAATGCGAATCCCGAAGTAATTCGAATTCAATTTAATCAAATCGCGAGATAATACGTTTACGCCTACGTAGATACAACGAGGAGTTTACTCCCATATTGTTATATGAGAAAGCCATTAAATATAACGCGTACTTCTTCTTTCTAATGTAAGATGTTATAATTGAGACACTGACTCCAATCAAGTTGAGTGCATCTTGCCTTGCAGCTGCTAACAAAAAGGATCCTTTTCTGCTGTCGAGTAAATCGGCGTCATATTTGGACTAACATTTTTAGCTCGTATATTCGGAGAATGAGGGTGGGTGTCTTATGGAATCACCCCGGCGTCGGCGTTGGCTTTTCATGGCTAAAAACTTTTGGGGAAGGGTTGTAATGAACTATTACTTCATGAAATATTTGCATTAGGAAGCTGATATTTGGAATGGAGGTGCCCTATGGTTTGAACATTGATGTTGTGTAGTTTAAATTTAAAAAAAAAAGATAAAATTTAGTCAACATTTCACCTTTTGTTGACTTAGGTTTTTCGGCTGATTTCTCATGGTTAACGTTTTGGGGTAAGTATTGTAATGCCCTTATACTACATGAAATATTTGTATTAGGAAGCTGATATTTGGAATGGAGGTGCCCTGTGGGTTGAACATTGATTTTGCGTAGTTCGAATTTGAAAAAAAGTTTAAATTCAGTCAAAATTTTACCTGTTGTGGATCTAGAGTTTTGGGACTGAAATTTCAAAGTTAGTTATGGAGTAAGTGTTGGACTGCATTGATACTACATGACATATTGGCATTAGTAAGCTGATATTTGGAATGGAGGTTCCCTGTGGCTTGAATAGCAATGTACTGATACACTTTTCTATTGATAGTTACCTATGTTAGAAAGGTTTAATTAGGCGAGCTTTGCTGTTCTCCGACAGCTCTTGTTTGACATACACGTGTGTCACATAAATAATGTGTAGCCTTTGTAGACGGCAGATTTAATGCCGATATTAATTAAGCATTATATTGGACGATTATTTCACTACCTTGCGTCAAGGACATTGTAATTTGTAAACAGTTTGTAACCTAATCAGATGATCAGCGTTCAATATGTTTATAGTGGAGAAGACGCTATTCTTTACCATTAAACGCTTTTACGTTAAATCTACTATTTCCATTACAAACGATTTGGAGCCAGATCAGACGCCGGGTAACCCGGCGTCTGATCAGGCTCCAAACGGTTTGCCTTCAGATTAAACTGAATAATAAAAAGTGTATATATGGGATGTCATCGAGGGCATTGGAATTTGTAACAGTTTGTAGCCTAATCAGATAATCAGAATTCAATATGTTTACCGTGGAGAGGACGTTATTCGTTCCCCAATAAACGCGTTTACGCTAAATCTACTATTTTCAGTTCAACCTTGTCAACGTCGGGTCAGACGCCGGGTAACTCGGCGTTTGATCAGGATCAAAACTGTTTGTCCTTCAAATTGAAATGAATATTAAAAAAGTCAATAAGTTGTCATTTTATACATTTTATTGCAACGCGTTTGCGTTTCGTTTGCGACTTTTCCGTTGTACCATTCATAATGATATAGCATGCTTTTATAACAAAAATAATTAAACTTAAAAGTTAGCAACAAAAGCAGAAGACAATTCACACGCAGAGGATATTCTGACAGTAAACGGACTGACCAATGATTCCACTAACTGATATTCATCTTACAGTGAAGAAGACGTTATTATTCCCAATTTAAACCAAACAAAACGCAACATCGTATCAGCTAAATGTAGAAAATAACAACGTTTTGACATTTCTTACGATTTTTTTCAAGCTGAGTGGCAAACAGTAAGGAGCCTGATCAGACGCCGGGATACCGGCGTCTGATCTTGCTCCAAACTGTTTGCAATAGAAATAACAGTTTTACAGTAAACGCGTTTATTTGGAAAGAATAAAGTTTGCTTCACTGTATGTGCCAATCACAGAGACTATTCATTAACTACTGCCAGCACATAGAGACGATAAGTCGCATGACATTTACCGAGTGCTTAAGCTGTCGACGGTTTAAATCTTTATGTCCGAGCTATGAGGGTCTCTGGAAATTGTTTCTTCACAAGATAGACAGGATTTGTTAAACCATTCGGTATCTAGGTGCGTTGTTATTATTGTTCATTCTTAAACAATGACTTTGTCTGAATAGGTTCCGAATGCTTTACACCTTGAGCAGAATATATCGTTCAAAATCGAGTGCTTGTTTTATATTGCAATGTGTTACCTTGTATTGAGTTAACCCCTTCACTGCCGTGACGTCATCAATTTTAAACAATTGTCGTATTCTTTAAACTTTAATGTTTGCTATTTTGACTGAAGAAATATTGAAATGAGTCTCAAACAGTTTGAATCCTGATAAGACGCCGCGTAACGCGGCGTCTGATCAAGATACAAATTGTTTGCAAAAAACTGTTGCGCTCGGGTAAGGCAATGAAGGGGTTAAGATAAAACGGAAAATATATGTCCACTATATACAAAGTCAAACCGTTCAGTGGCTTAAAACAGAAGGCTGTCTTATGACTGACTAATATATTATGTAAAGAAAGATGGCAAATTATTTGACGTCCCTTACATTCTTCTTCGTTACGTCATCAATAAGTAATCAAGCCAAGATTAGTTCCTGAAATAGTATTTATGTTATTTGTTAAATTACTAGGAACAGTTTTGTGATAATCCTGTTTTGTGACATCTGTTTGGAGTCGTCTTTTCAAGACTATTACAAAAACTTGTCACAAGACAGGATTTAATGGAGAAATAAATAACAGTTGAGACTTTTATTATCTGACTTACGACAACATTTGTCGTACGAAGTTTCATAAAACGGGCCCTATATATTTTCGTTCAACCCAGATATCCATTTTGTAAACGGGCACGTGTAACGAAGTGAGTTTAACACTGACATTTAGAGTGTTAACTATCTCTATTAATTGTTTTCATCCCTTTATCGTCTTACTCCAAGTTTAATGGTTAGTCGCACACTTTATGTAACCTGATAAGACCGAGCGACGCAGCATCTGTTCACGAAACAAACTTGTTGCACTCATACGATATTTCTTTATTTTCAATTTAACTACAGTGCCCCCTCTCTACAACGACACCCAATGGGAGACACTCATTGTGTGTGTTGTTCGGAGGGAGACGTCATTGGGATGGAAAATTAGGACTTGGATTACATTTGTAAACAGCTTGAATCCAGATCAGACACCTCATAACGCGGCGTCTGATCTGGATTCAAGATGTATGTCACTAGTAATTATATTGTTTTTATCAACACGTTAACTTATATGTAATTTTGAAGAAACAAAACAGCAAACAACAATTTTAAGCAGATGAAATCGTTAGACATTATATCCCTGTTTAGGGAACTGAGGAAAGGGTCGTTATAAGGAGGGGTCGTTGCTGGGAAGGCCGTTATAGGGAGGGAGCACTGTAAAGTTGATCTATTTTTAAATAAAAGGCGACACCAATTTCAAGCGGATGCCGTTACATGTATGATATTTCAGGTAGTAAAATGTATTTTAATAGCCTAAAAACAGATGGTGCCTTTTCTTGTCAGAAATAATTAGAAGTATTTGGAACACAAGTATCTAGTTATTCTCTTATACATATAGAACCTTCTGTAGGCTATGGTATTGCTCCTGATCAGATGCCGCGTAACTATGACAAGTTTGCTTTACTCATTACGGTATTACAAGACCCGCGATGACGCAGCTCCAGCTCCTTATTTGATACTAAATGTACTTTGTAACTTGTAGGAGAATACTCCCTAGATTGTATAGTAGAAGTGGACAGTTTTAACTCATTATCCCCTGAAACTTCCAATGGACAATTCCAGTTTACAATAAAGGCAGGTCCATGTTAGACTATTAAGGGATGTTTTTATAGTATATTGCAATATAACAAACACTGAAGTCCATGATTAGAGACTTCACTGTTTGCATAAGACCAGTGTACTCTTAACATGTACAATTTTGGTAAAGGACGCATATATGCCTCACTAGGGCTCAATGAGTTAAAGGATGCCAAATGAAAACATCTCAGCAATGGATACTGGCAAGACGTTCCACAGTAGAACACTCCAGGAAGAATCTGCAAAGTCGTTTTCAAAGTTAAGAAATAAGGCAGTACGACTGAAGAAATGCCAAAAAGAGTGTCAAATATTTTGGATCCTGATCAGACACCGCGCTACGCGGCGTCTGATCAGGATTCAAACTTTTTGCAAACGCGCTTTCAGCATCATTGAGGTTGAAAGGGTTAATAAACGTGGTATATTTTTGGAATAAAATAACAGTTTCCCAACTGTGCAATTTGCGACCAGAAAAGCTCAAATCTGACCAAACAAATACTTGAGAACGATCTCCGACACAACTCAAAACGCGTTCTATGCTTTGGATCCTGGAAGTTCGCACTACAATACTTTTTGCGTCTACACAAACGCCAATACATGCAACCCTATCGACTACTTTACTCGTCAACAACAAACAATGTGTCTATAAAGAATTTACATGTTCAATCAAAACTGTAAAGGTGTCATCTGATACCCGGTCTACTCTGTTCATTGACATTTAGCAATATATTATTAAAACCAACCCTAAATAGTCAAAATGGACTAAACTTAATGCCAAGGAATAAGAGATACAGTGGAGAAAACGTTATTCTTTCCCGTTTAAACGCAATCGAAACGCAAACGCAAATTATTAAAATGTAAGAAATTACAATCTTTTGACATTTCTAATTGTTGTTTTGTATCTAAGTGGCAAACAGTTTGGAGCTTGATCAGACGCCGGGTTACCCGGCGTCGTAACCCCGCGTCTTGGCTGGCTCCAAACTGTTTGCAATGAAAATAATTTTTTAGCATAAACGCGTTTATTGGGAAATAGTAACGTTTTCTCCTCTGTACAGTACTGAATCTTATTAAATTAAAAATTTTTGCGTTTCGCTTGCAATTCGATGGCAATTCGCTTGCAATTCGATGGCAATTCGCATGCGATTTCAAAATACTAATTTACCCTCGGGTAAGGTTTCTTGAGTGGTGTACAGTGGTAAATATGCTATTCCTACCCATTTACGCGTTAATCTATGCGTAAGAAACGCATAGTGAACGGTTTACGAACGCTTAACGAACTGTTAACGCCTAACGATCTTAACCCGTTTAAACGCGTTTATAAACGATTATACCAGAGATGCTGCGATTGGTGCTTCAGGTATCCTTTTCACGCGGAGATTTCGGATCTTATCGACAGGCACTGACCACGCGCCTGTAACCAATCTATTTATGTAACCCGCCTATATATGCCACTCAGATATCGGGGGATTAACAGTGTATTGCCAATTAAAGATAGCAATGTTATCGGCAATACCACCTAATGTTCTGTAATACACATGTCATAAAGTGTATGTGTAAACCGCTGAAGTTAAGGGGTCCGTCGGCTAAGTGATGACCCTTTCATCCGGGCTCTTTTAAACGCGTAAATAAACGCGTAAAGAAACGGCTAGGAAAGCCGTTTAACGAAACGGATAATAAATGCATAGTGAACGGTTAACGAACGCATAAGAAACGCGTAGAGTGGGTAGGAATAGCGTTTTTACCACTGTACCTCACAAATGTTCGCAAATATACTTTCGTTTATTTTTACGATCCCATTTTTGTCGAAACCGCTTCTGAAAATTATCGTAAAAATATTCAAACGTAGGATTTTTTGTTTGAAGCGCCCGATTCGATGGCAATTCGATGGCAATTCGCTTGCGATTATCAATTTAATTTAATAAGGTTCAGTACTGTACTAATGTAGAGCAAGTACGAAAACAATTGCATTGCAATAAAATGCAGAAAATTATATTTTGACGATTTTGACTATTTATTTAAATCTGATAGCTTCACAGTTCGGAGCCTGATCAGACGCCGGTTTACCCGGCGTCTGGTCTGGATCCATACTGTTTGCAATGGAAACACTAATTTAAGCGTAAACACGTTTATTGAGAAAGACGAATGATTTTCTCCACTGTAATTCTTATACTGTCAAAGTATTTTCTTGTGACAAATTGTCGTCTTCATATTTCTGTCAAATTCTTTTTTTTTTTTAATCTTAACTGAACCAATATTGATACAGTGGAGAAAACGTTATTCTTTCCCAATAAACGCGTTTACCCTAAAACTTTTATTTCCAATGCAAACAGTTTGGAGCCAGATCAGACGCCGGGTATCCCAGCGTCTGATCAGGCTCCAAACTGTTTGCCACCAAGATAAAGATGAATTATCAGAATTGTCAAAAAGTTGTACTTTTCTACGTTTTAGTGTTTTGCGTTTGCGTACGTTTGCGTTTAAACGGGAAAGAATAACAGATCCTCTACTGTACGAGTGGCAGACGGATCGGATACTGATCTTGGGTCCATCTTACGAAACGTCGTACGACAAATATTGTCGTAAGTCAGATTTTAAATTCTCAATTAATAGTTATTAATCCATCTTTTTCTGTCTTGTGACATCTCTTTGGAATCGTCTTTGCAAGACGATTCCAAGGAGATGTCACAATACAATATTAGATCGGTAATACAGATATTAGATTGTCATTTCTGTCGTATGACGTTTAGTAAGACTGGCCCCAGAAGCCGTGTCAGGCTCCAAAATGTTTAACACTCAGATTAAAGAATAATAGGGAAGAATTGTCAAATATTTGTCCTTTTCTACATTTGTTTGCAATGTGTTTGCGTTTCGTTTGCGTTTAAACGGGAAAGAAGAACGCCGTATCCTATTTAAATCCTATTGTATCCTATAGACTATATATCTAATGTCCAAACTCTCCAGCTGATCCCGGCTTATGACATCACTTTTGATGATTCTAAAGAGATGTCACAAGACAGGATAGATGAAGAAATAAACAGAAATGGAAATATTTAGAAAGTGACCTACGACAATATTTGCCGTACGAAGTTTCGTAAGACGAGCGCCAGCAGGCTGAGAACTCTAGATGAGGTGAGCATTTCAAAACCGAAAAATCGTTATGCCTCCGCCAAATCCTATGATGTGATACTAATTAAAATCGTCGCCGTTCTAAGATCCTAAAGAGTCATCACAACATGTGATATGTTTTCAGTTAAGAAAACGTTCGCCAATAACACTGAGCTGCGTCGCGAACACTTATTGAACATCCGTTTACACATCTCTGTGTGAAGGAATTTAACATACTTGACCCATTGGCATCCATTTCAACGTGCTTGCAATGGGTACGAACGAAATATATGCGAATCGAATAACACACGCAAAATTGAATTAATCATCTTAAATGCATCAATGGAACAATACATAAATAATAAAAATAATATTGTCATTGTCTTTGTTCGGTGTATCATCATAAATATACGAAGGGAGAGCAAGGGATATGTGATTGTCAAACAGGCAACATCAATTTGGTCTTACTATGACGAAAACGTTTTTTTTCCCAATAAACGCGGTTACGCTTAAACTATTAATTTCATTACAAACAAGATGGAGCAACCCGGCGTCTGATCAGACTCAGATTAAAACTAGTAGTCAGAATTGTCAAAAAGTTGACTTTATTTTTATTTCATTGCAATGCGTTTGCGTTTCAACGGAAGAGTAACTTTTTTCTTCAGTGTATTCCAGACCGGTAACCAACTCGCAATCGATGACCAACGACGGCCATCGATTTCTGTACTGAAATCATCGTTGTTTTCAATGGAAATAAACCGTTTCACGCACAAACGATTGTTTCGCAGCGTCTTCCACATCAAGAATTTCCTTTATTATCATCTCACGCACATTTTACGTAACAGCAGATCTCACGTGAAGAGTGGCACGTGCACGGATGGTTGATGCATATACATTTCTGTTTTACTTAAGAAAATGATTGAAAGTGCACTTAAGTCTAGACGTTTTAAGTGCTATCTTGATTCGTGGATATCATGTTGTTTGACCACTTACCGAATCTACCAAGAGCGTACTGACACTTGTAAGCAGTATACAGTGGAGAAAACGTTATTCTTTCCCGTTTAAACGAAACGAAACGCAAACGCAAAACACTAGAACGTAGAAAAGTGCAACTTTTCGACAATTCTCACTGTTTATTTTTATCTGAGTGGCAAACAGTTTAGAGCCTGATCAGACGCCGGGTTACCCGGCGTCTGATCAGGCTCCAAACTGTTTGCAATCATGGAAATAATAGTTTTAGCATGAACGCGTTTATTAGGAAAGAATAACGTTTTCTCCACTGTACCTCACCATGCTCTTAGAAACTCGGCATCTGATCAATATCCATACTGTTTAATCATCATTAAAACTGTTTCAGTCAAATTCTCTAAAATCTATTTTCGACATTACAAGCAGACAATACAAGCAGACTGCATTTTAAAACAGACGATATCTGACAGAAAACAAATGGAAGAGGTTACATATAGTATCGGTTCTTGTTTGCACATAACATACATTTTAAAGGACAATTCTAATTTCTATTTAAGTCTTGTCCATTTTATGGCTATTTATGCGTGTTTTCTGTAAAAAAAAAGAAAAAAAGGGGGCTCCTTTAGGAGGCTTCTGATCAGGGTGTACTCTGTTTACAAAGGATTATTACCTGTAGTTAAGATGTACTCGTGTTAGCCGCACTGTGTCTGTCGTATGAAACAATTTAACGGAAATCATATACAGTGGAGAATCTGTTATTCTTTCCCTTTTAAACGCAAACGTACGCAAACGCAAAGCACTAAAACGTAGAAAAGTACAACTTTTTGACAATTCTGATACTTCATGTTTATCTTGGTGGCAAACAGTTTGGAGCCTGATCAGACGCCGGGTTACCCGGCGTCTGATCTGGCTCCAAACTGTTTGCAGTGGAAATAATAGTTTTAGCGTAAACGCGTTTATTGGGAAAGAATAACACATTCTCCACTGTATCAACTCTGTCACTGCCAATGACGCAATCGTCTTTATTTACAGTTTGGATTCAGATCAGATGTTGCACTACGTGGTGTCTAATCAGGGTCCAAACTCTGTTGCATCCGTATCGATATCTGTGTACAGTCAAACATTAGTTTTATTATTGGATCAAATATCAGACTAATTTAAACAGGCTATAATTTGGCAATGAACGATGTTCGTGACATTTTCGTACATGTATTCCTTAATCATTTAAATAAATCTTTAGTGAAATGATATCATCGAAGTCGTTGAAAACAATGGTTTTATGTGTTTTTCCCATTTTGTTTCTTTTAAAACGAAATCACAATGGCTTGAAGTTGGCATTACATTATTAGTATCACAGCTGATTCTTCCCAATTGCTCTTTGTATACCAAAACCAAATCGGTTTACATGTACAATGGAGAGGCTTTCTCATGCGTTTACACTTAAACTGTTTATTCCATTGCAAACAGTTTAACCCGGACCAGGCTCCAAACTGTTTGCCACTCAGATTTAGATAAAAAAATCAAATTTGTAGAAACGTTCTTTTTTCTTTATTTTAATGCAATACGTTTGCGTTTAAACGGGGAAAGATATCTTATCCGAACCCGCGTACATGTAACACAGTGTCTCGTCAGGATTCAATTTGTTTGATACTCGTATCGTAATTTCGTAAGTCACAATGCCTTAAACTAACTTCGAAAACATATCGCAGACAACACTATCAATGCAGACAATATGGTGGTAAAATAGTTAAAGGAGACACGAAGCGTCAACAACAGTACGTATTACAGAAAATATCTATAAAAGCTTTCTCATACGTATAAAAGTATCACTACCAAATTGACTGTACATTTCTGATCGGTTGATGCACCGCCAGTTCCGTGTTTTACATTGTATTCCACTCTATCTGTCATAGTGGAGAAAACGTTAACTGACCCAATAAACGTGTTAGTCGTCAATACAATTGTTTCCACTGAAAACAATTTTTATAACATGGCGTCTGATCAGGCTCAAAAATGTTTGTAACTATGATTACAATAAGTCTTCAAAACTGTCAAAATACGTGTTGTGTCATTTTCCAGTTTATTTTACGGCATCTACGAGGGATAACTACGTCTTCTCAAATGTATAAGTCAGTGATTATGTTAGCGCCTGTAAGGAGAGTAGTAAATAACCTTTTCGGCTCCATAGACGTCGTCGGCAAACACAAATGTTAACTTTTTCACCCCTGAAACTGTTAACCCCTTCACTGCCTTACCCCGAGTGCAGTAGTTATTTGCAAACAGTTTGGATCCTGATCAGACGCCGCGTAACGCAAATTGTTTGACACTCGTTTCAATATTTCTTCAGTCAAAATAGCAAAATTTAAAATTTAAGAAATAAAAGCAGACGACAATTGTTTAAAATTGATGACGTCACGGCAGTGAAGGGGTTAATAAACAGTTCCAGTTTCATATTAAGTCTAATCGTTATTGTGAATATAGAGAATACTTGGTGACTAGCTTTGAATGAGAAATGTTATCTGGCAAGGCGGATGAATATATCTGGTGAGCCGCAGGCGAACCTGATATTTTCAGAAGCCGAGCCAGATAACATTTCTCATTCAAAGCTAGGAACCAAATATTCTATTTATCCTTGTCACAATAGTAAAATACATGTAAATAGAAAATGCTTTTTTTTAAAGTTAGAATCATTTTGGTCTAGATAAGATCCTCACTAAAGAACTATGTTACGCTAGGAAAGCGCGCTATTATATAGATGACGTCAGTGACGTCACATCCTACTTACGTTGAAAACAAATAAAAGAATCTTTAAATATCTAGTGTTTTTCACTCAGGAAATCTAAAAGGTGGACAGTTATAGAAGTATCATAGCAAGCGATTGGTGGCGCGTACTCTATAACGCTTTGCTTGCATCGAATTGTTCGAATAAACGTCGTTACACGTCGGATTCTGTTGAAAGAGTTTTAGAATACCTTTCCTAACAGCGGGAAAAATAAGCGTCTCGGTGAAAAAAGTAGTTCCGGCTACAGGTCATGTGACCACTTGACATAATAACATCGGTCATGTGACCACATAGCATAATAAAGCAAAGTTTATCAGTCACCCCTTTATCCGTCAGGAAAATAGGCACGTGACAGGATAAAATCAGGTTTGTTTACAATACTAAATTGAAAAATGGTAAACAATGCAAACCCTGATAAAAGGGTCCCTTTGAAGTCCTCTGATCTGGGTATACATTGTTTGCACCGGACCTGTGTATTCTGTACTGATATTCGGAGTGTTAGAGACGAATACACTCGTCGCTAGAGGTACACGTGTAAAGATTAGATGAAACTTTCTCCGCAAAGTCCTTGTCAGGCATATTTAATTAAATAAAGTATCTACAAAAAATATAAGTCTGTTGTCAACCTTTTTTGTCGAGTTTGACGGCTTTGGAAATACACTCGATCCTCAAGTTTTAACCCGGAACTCCTTTCGGTTGTTTATCTTATTGTGTAGCATTGTTACTGACGTCATACAGTGGAGAATCTGTTATTCAAATTTCCACATCGCGTGTTCATATTAAAGGATTAAAGAAACTCACAGAAATGATTCTGTTTGAAATAGTGTGGGTCATAGTGACCCTATATATCATATCACGCAATTGTTTAATTATTTCATATATTTTGGTTACAGTGGAGAAAACGTTATTCTTTCCCAATAAACGCGTTTACGCTAAAACTATTATTTTCACTGCAAACAGTTTGGAGCCAGATCAGACGCCGGGTAACCCGGCGTCTGATCAGGCTCCAAACTGTTTGCCACCAAGATAAAGATGAATTATCAGAATTGTCAAAAAGTTGTACTTTTCTACGTTTTAGTGTTTTGTGTTTGCGTACGTTTGCGTTTAAACGGGAAATAATAACGGATTATCTACTGTAATATCAAAGCCCTGCTGGGACTGAGGATTGGAAATCGTTTTAGCTCACCTTGCACGAAGTGGTGAACTACTGTGATCGTGCTGTCTCCATTGTCTCCACTGTCTCTTTATATCCATCTTGTTTTCATATTCGATATATAAATTGAAAGCAGGGTCCATGCTTATAAAACATTTGAGTTGAGTTTGAAATCAGTCTCAAACATTTGAGTGGTCAGATTTGAGCCTAGGCTTAAATCTGACCAATCAAATGCTCGAGAACTAACTCCGACCCAACTCAAACGCTTTATAAGCGCTCGGCCATACCGGTATGTCATTTGGTTTGCTATCATGCATGCTCTGAAATGAATGAAGTGTACCTTTTTAAAGAATAGGGAATGACCTGATGTACATTATTCAGAATACTAACCCAGTGTTCCAAACTTCAAACGATTATCTCACTCAGAAAATAGTTATTGAGAAATGTTATCTTTCAAAAAAATAATTAAAAACCAACAAACCGACGCAGGCGACATGGTGACGACAGTAGCTCAACTTTTTCCAAAAGGTGAGCTAAACATGATAATTAAACAACATGCTAAACTAATTTCAGTTTAAAAGGCTTATATTGTAGGCTCTGTCTGAAAGTAATTCATACCCCACTATTTCTTTCCATTGCAAGTGCGAATTTGTTGGTAGTGTAAGGTTTATTGAATTGTTTTGAATTTCCATATATATGTTTTTTCTGTGTACGCCGTGAAAGCAAATCAGTTTAAATTATAATTTTAGAAAAAAATCACGAAGCTACGCTGAAGTTTTGTCGGCATTTGAAGTTGTGTTGTGAAAATAAATTATGCATTATAGCTTTCGTTGAAAATAGTGACATCCCCGATAAACTGCTCTTTTGAGGATATTTCATCCAGGCTTGTACTACATGTATATATTTTTTATATATATATCCGTGTTTAACACCTACCTTTTCCTATATCAATGATTTTGCTTAGGTTATCACGTAAAAATCGGACTGATGGAAAGCAAAGTTCACCATCAGGTTATATTTTTACCCAGACATCATAACAAAACTTTGCAACATATACACTTGTAATTTTAATAGAGAAGATTTGGTCAAATGAGGCTTGGTTTTAAATTGATATAGTATGCTTTAGCTGCATGTTTTTTTATGTAGCATTATTTAGTTTCGATCAAAATGCATACATGTTAGATGGTGCGCACTTTTTAACTTTCAGTCTATTTTCTGAGGCTGATGTTGTTGCTACAAAAATGGAATTTTATCTTCAGATATAAATCTTGGTGACGCTCGATTTGGGGTTTCCAAATGAAGCGAATTAAGACACAAATGAACCATATTTAGAAAAAAACATTAAATTTGGCTGTTTGCAACATGATATTTCAGCCTTAAAAAGTAAACGCCAACAATGTTCGTGATGCCAATGCCCATGGTGCTATAAGGCCTTCGATGGTAGTCGTAATCAAGGTTCATTGGACATGTCAGCAATTAGAAATGAAGGTTAATATCTTTTTAATTGTTTGCAAGGAAATGCGTGGTTGTCGGTAATAGGTTCTGCTGCAGATAAATGCTATCTGCAGCAGAACCTATTATCGATGCGACCACCGTAATGACCTTAAGTTTTAGGACATTAAGTTTTGAGCAAAGAATGCTCCTTGGGGAGCAGTCTGATCAGGGTAAACATTGTTTTCAATTTAGTATGTACGTCTTTCACAATTTAATTTGTGATAAAAGTAATTAGTGCAAACGTTCGGATGATTACTCGTACAGTTGTATACAAGGTGCACTTATTTCAGGAGTTATACGGTACCGTATATATACAGTCAAACACACGTTAAGCTAATATTCAATGAAGGCAGAATTCAGATTCAAAGACAAATTTCAGGTTAATGCAGCTCATACGGTAGAGTTTTCTTAATTACGTTTGTTCTGCATTAACCTGCTATCTGCTTTAACGAATGCATAGTTTCCATTTGATTAAAAGGTAGCATTCAGCGGAGAAGTTGATTTTCTTTTTCAATATCAATACTAAAACAGTATGCCCCTTTCAAACAGTTTGGAGCTGGAAATGTTTCACTATCAAAATAAAAGCGATCGTCAACCTTTAAAAGAACTTGTCATATTCTATGTTTAAGTATAATTCGTTTGCGTTTCGTTTTGTTTTAAAAATTATTCACTGTAGCGCACCATTGACCGTTGATATATTCGATATCTGTTTACAATTAGACGTCTATTTTAGATAGTTGCTGAGTGTGCATATCAATTAATAGAGTGAGACAGACTGTAATTTTGAAATGGATTTTATCTTTCTCCTGGCTGAAAATAGTCTACTTTTAAGGTGACGTTCGCTACCATTTCCAAATTAAGATTAGCAAATGTATTTTAATTGAATACACAAGAAGCAAATGCAAAACAATAAAAAAAAATCAGATCAGATGCCGTGGCATTTGGATTAAATCCAAACTGCTGGCAAATTTGGGGAAGTTGCGATCGGCAGGCAACAATTAAATACAGCATCTGACACTAGTTGTCAATGTAGATGGCACTTAAATAAGATATAATTACAAAGGTGATAAAACTAACCTGTCTGCTCAAAACATATTTAGATGATTGTCATATAGAATAAGTCCATTCTCTTCGGGCGTATTGTTATTAATTGTTGTCTCTAGAGACTCGTCTCGATTCAAACTATTTGTATCTCTGATTTTATACTTTCAAAAGATTGTCTTGCTTGCAGAATTTCAGACAATCAAATAACAACTACAAATATACTGATAAGCTTTAGCAGTAAGCAAGCTTGGAAATGTTGATCTGTAAACGATATAATGTGTTGTGACCTTGACCCTCTAAATTACATTGACATTTGCCTTATATTACCAAACCTATACTGAACTCTTGATTGATTGTAATTGAGTGCACTTACAAAAAAAACAAATCTCTATTTCATCTACAGTCGAACTTCGATATCACCAAGTCGGTTTTGTCGAACATACGCTGAATTCAAAGTTATAACGTAGCTAAGCCACGTTTTAACTTTGAAATATGGGTATGGTCGATATATAATGCAGTGCATATGTCGACTATTGGATAGTTCGAGTTAAACGAGCTCTAAGTATCGAAATTCGACTGTATTTCTAAAGTTACAGCCAGTGTAAAAATAATGATATATAGTTCATGCTCTTCGGTGGTTTGCTGGGAAATAATAGTAGATTATCAATGTGCAGAGTAGTAAAATTCACGAAAATGTATTCAATGAAAACTTAGGGCGGTCTTTTTTATTGTAAGGTTTTGGAACAGGGTTTATATGTTATGTACACTGTTAGTCTTTATAGGTGAATATAGGAGATAAGAGTGAGATTGTGCGCCCCTAAACTCAAGTTTAACCCCCCCAGTGGTTGTTACATGTAATAATTAATTTATAATTAACTATTGATTGCTACTGACCGTACCGAGGCGGGCTCCTATATTCATTTTGCTTTATGTTTGTCTTGCGTGTTGTTCTCTATTTAGTGTGTAGATGAAGGAATGGTATTGCGTGTGTGTGTGTGTTTGATATGGTATGACTGTGTGTGTGTTCTGCTTGAGAGGTGGGTGTATTGTTTGTGTTGCGTTTCCTGCTTAAGTCTTTCGTATTTATTTGTACTGTTGCTTTAAAATTGACAAATGTTAAGTTAAAAAAGGTGTTTAAAAGCACAAACGAAATAGAATAACTGTATGTTCCAGTGAAATATCGAGCTTTAAATTATTCGTAATGTCAACTCAATGAATTGAATATCGATATTACACTGAAAAATACAATTACTCTCTATATGACCTTGAAATGGCATCTAAATGACATTGACCTTTGTCGGACATGAACTACTTTATAGTGAGCTTAAGAGCTTTGTGAATTTGAAGACAGTTCAGACGCCAGGTCTGATCAGGTTCCAAGCTCTTTGTCTCTTATTACAAACTAGATCGTCCAGTTTCACGAACTTGTCAATCTCTTCATTTTAATACAAGGAAGTGCCCCATCCCTATTACAGCGGCCCTTCGAACCAGAGTCCATCCTTACAACAATGCCTGTCGCTGTTCCTCAAGCAAGACATTTTTGCTTTCACTGCTGCACTATCGTCTGCTTAGAATTGTCATTTGCTTTTTTCTCCAAGTTACGTAGATCTATTGGACATTTTGACTTTGACAGAAGGAGCATTAACGAGTGACAAACAGTTTAAACGGTTAACAGACGTCCCTGTACGCAAATAACCTTTTAACAAAAATATACACTAAGGTATGCTCAGCACTCTAAGGGTATTACTTTTTCCTCCTTAAATCAAATCCCTCCGAATGACACGCACAATCTTTGTCTTCAATTGGGTATTATTTTACAGAGGGAACACTGTACATTGGGTTTCCGTTTAGTTGCGTTAAAACGGGGAAATCCTATGGCCTAGTTCACTTTAAGTTCGAGGTTTTCCATTCCATCAAGCGACTGTCAGTGTCTCACCCTAGATATCATTTATCTTATATTTACTTCCCTACATTACTAATTCCATAATTACATTTCCAATTCTACGAGAATATAAACAAGCGTGTATACTGGTTTTGAAGTAAACAGTTTTATTTCCATCATTTGTTTCAGTATGGTGTTTACGCATTCGGTAAAACTAAGTTCAAGGCCAACAATGCAAAATTGATCATCACAAATGAATTTATTGTCTCAAAAACGACAGATATATCAATTATGTTAATGTGTTTGTAATCATTGGTTGCTTTATAATGTTGATGACATTCGACGGAAGGATTAATTATATGTCTACCGGAGAGCGAGATTATTTGAATATTACTTGTTTACATGAAAGTCCAGCTTCTAATAAAGTCTAGTCCAGTTTAAACTATTTAGGGTTAATTTATACAATATGTTTCAAAATAACAAACGATGCGTACGGTAACCCGGTGTCTGATCAGGATCCAAACCGTTTGCCACTCAGGTTAAAATGAATAGTCAAAATTGTCAAAACATTGTTATTTTCTACATTTTATTCCACTGCGTTTGCGTTTCGTTTGCGTTTAAAGCAGACGTTATTGCAGTAGTAAAATCGTTAAACATAATTTTCTTGTTTAGGAAACAGCGGCAAGGGTCGTTCTGAGGAGGGAATAGTTGTCCACAGCGCCGTTGTATATATGAAGAGATCACTGTTTGCACTTTGTCTAAACAAGATTATAAGAGTTCAAGGTATTTAAACCAAACAATGACGCCGAATCACTTGCTGTTGTATTTGTGGCTAACTGTAGGCCTTAACAGTAAATACAAAGTGAGTGGTAAAATGCTTATTTTTACCTATACGCCGTCAGATACACTGACACTAACATATTTAAACAGTTTGAATCGAGCCCAGACGCCGCATCATGCGGCGTCTGGTCAGGATCCAAACTGTTTGACTACTCATGTTAATGTTCTATGTCAAACTGGCATAAGGTCTAAACTTTGGAAATAAATTCAGACGATAAACTTACAGTGGAGAAAACGTTATTCTTTCCCAATAAACGCGTTTACGCTAAAACTATTATTTTCGCTGCAAACAGTTTGGAGCCAGATCAGACGCCGGGTAACCCGGCGTCTGATCAGGCTCCAAACTGTTTGCCACCAAGATAAAGATGAATTATCAGAATTGTCCAAAAGTTGTACTTTTCTACGTTTTAGTGTTTTGCGTTTGCGTACGTTTGCGTTTAAACGGGAAAGAATAAAAGATTCTCCACTGTACGAGTACACTTGCAATATCAGTCTGAGGAGGGTTTAGTCAAGTGATATAATTATTTTCGATCTCTAAAAAGTTATTTACATGTGACAACCTAATGTGGGATAGCAGTAACACAGAAAGAGCCATTGTATTCCGCATTAACCCATTACCCCATATATGCACCTTTTTACGCCTTTTATTTATTTTTCCACTGAAGAAAACAATTCCACATTATACAGTTATGGGTATGTATCATAAGAATATTTTTCTATATCATATCAGATTGTAGCTTAAAGCAGGCTGAAAGTAAAGCAGAAAGCGCCTTAAGGCGCATTCTGCTTTACTTTCAACCTACTTTAAGTGGTCACCTGTCTTCAAAACTAGAAACATATTATTGGGTAATGGGTTAAGTTGTCACATGTATTTTGTTGTCTCTCTTCTTTCTCTTTCTGTTTTACGGTGTACGCAATTACCACAGACAAATGGCAAACGAGTTGTTTACTCAATTGCTATTCACTATCAATGATTAATATCCACGACACCGTTGACCCATTTATGCCTGGGTATTGCGTCGAACTCTCACAAAGGATACAGTGATCCCTCCCTACAACGGCCTTCCGAACAACGATACCCTCCCTACAACAATGCTTGCAGCTGTTCCCCAAACAAAACAATTATTTCAAACTCTTTCACTGCTGCAATAGCGCCAGCTTAATATTTTCGTAAGCCGTTTTTCCTCAAAGTTACAAATTCGTGGACATTTGACAGAATAAATATAATGACGAGAGACAAACAGCTTGAATCCAAATCAGACGCCGCGTTACGCGGTGTCTGATCTGGATTCAAGATGTTTGCAAATATAAACCAAGTCTTAAATTTCCCTCCCTATGACAACTCCCTCCGAACAATACACGCAATCTGTGTCTCCCGTTGGGTGTTGAAGAGAACGAGCACTGTATTGTCGACATGATTAACCTATTTATCTCTGGATTTTGCACTGACCTCTCACTTGCTGGAAGATTTCAACATAGATAAACAAGGATGATTTGAAAGCACTGACATGTCGTTGTCCCTTACAGCACAATATTTAATTTTCATTAAGAAATAATAAATTCATACCAGTGTGTTTTATCGTGCAATCGAACACTGGTAGGAGTTGAGATGCGTAGTAATTTAATCACGAGGCCTTTTGGCCGAGTGGTTTAATTACAAGCATCTCAACGACTACCCGTGTTCGATTGTTAGATAAAACACTGGTATTCATTTATTGCTTCGATTCTAACACATAATTTAACCAGAAACGGCGCTACATTTCTTGGCGTACGCATTTTGGAAGCCAAATGACGTCACGTTAGAACGTTTAGCGCGTGAGTGTTCTACTAAAAATTCGTACACTGAGACGGTCCTTCTTCGCTTATATAGGGGTGTGGGCGAGGTGTGTTAGAATATGCAATAGTAAACAGTGTAGACCATGATAAGACACTGCGTTACGCGGCGTCTTATCAGGATCCGCACCGTTTGCTATATTGTATGATTTGTTTTCTATATCGACAAACACAACGATGTCTTTCGATCACCTTTACATCTCTACAATGAAATCTTCAAACAAGTATACAGGGAGAGTTCATTTCCTCCGAATTATACGGCGTCTGAATAGAGTTTACACTATTTGCATATGTCCCATATATCGGATCGTTGGCCAAACAGGTTAAGCATAAAGTATATTTAAATATATTTGAAAACTGTGTAGATCCTGATCAGACGCAGCTCTTGTCTTAAGATACCCCTCGTATATTGATAAATGACATAATTATGCCAGCAATCGCATATCCAGTCATAAATGAGTTACAGTGGAGAACACGTTATTCTTTCCCAATAAACGCGTTTACGCTAAATCTATTATTTCCATTGCAAACCGTTTGGGCCAGATCAGACGCCGGGTAACCCGGCGTCTGATCAGGCTCCGAACTGTTTGCCGTTCAGATTAAAATAAGAATTCAGAAATATAAAAAGTTGCGTTTTACTATATTTTATTGCAATTTATTTGCGTTTGCGTTTCGTTTGCGTTTAAACGGGAAAGAATAATTGTAAGCACAAGCGAACTCATTTCCGTCGCCTGTACTGGGGAAATGTTAATTTGCAGATAGTGGAATCTACAAATCGCAGACAGCAATAAATCCAGTTGGTTTGTTTTATTGGTAATCGTGATTAATGCCATGACACCAGAATGAAACATGTAAACAATTCGCCAGAACTACGACTAATCGTAAATCCTTTCACTGCCATTATGAGGTCATGACCTATATAACACATTCACTGTCCTGTTATTCTTTCCCGTTTAAAGACATCCCTAGATGACCTTTCGAACATTATGCCTTGCCAGACAATTTCCTTGCAATAATCATGGATCTTATGGACATGTCGCTAGCAAAGTGCCATTGAAGCTTCTCGTGTGAGACTCTACCGTTATATTTGATAGCTTGGTTAGAAATAACCATTAACAATCACTAGAGCATGAGTATAATCTGGACCTCACCAGGTAAACTGAGATTGTGCTGCACAAGCTTTGATTGTTACATTGACACCTCCAGAACAATGGGGTGGTGGTCCCTCAATGGACTGAGGAAAAGTCTTTAAATGCAAACGAAACACAAAGGCATTGTAAAGAAGTATACAAATTGACAATAGTTTGACAATTCTGACTATTCTTTTTCATCTGGGTGGCAGACATGTTGGAGCCAGATAAGACGCCGGGATACCCTGTGTCTGATCAGGCTCGAAAATGGTTGCAATGGAAATAATACTATAAGCGAAATGCATTAGATCTAATTAACGTCTTTGCTACTGGACATATATAAGCATTTTATCTGTATGTGTCTTATTATGTAACCATGATGAGACTGAAATAAAAAATATATTTATACATATGTTTGTAACATCGTTTGCTTGTACAGTGGAGAATCTGTTATTCTTTCCCGTTTAAACGCAAACGTACGCAAACGCAAAACACTAAAACGTAGAAAAGTACAACTTTTGGACAATTCTGATAATTCATCTTTATCTTGATGGCAAACAGTTTGGAGCCTGATCAGACGCCGGGTTACCCGGCGTCTGATCTGGCTCCAAACTGTTTGCAGCGAAAATAATAGTTTTAGCGTAAACGCGTTTATTGGGAAAGAATAACGTTTTCTCCACTGTAAGTTTATCGTCTGAATTTATTTCCAAAGTTTAGACCTGATGCCAGTTTGACTTAGAATATTAACATGTGTAGTCAAACAGTTTGGATCCTGACCAGACGCCGCATGATGCGGGGTCTGGGCTCGATCCAAACTGTTTAAATATGTTACATGTAGAGTCATTGAATCTGACGGCGTAAAGGTAAAAATAAGCATTTTACCATTTACTTTGTATTTACTACACTTAGTCACAAATAAAACAGCAATTGATTCGACGTCATTGTTTGGTTTAAATACCTTGAACTCTTATGATCTTGTTTGGACAAAGTGCAAACGGTGATCCCTCTATATATACAACGGCGCTGTGAACAACTATTCCCTCCTCAGAACGACCCTTGTCGCTGTTTCCTAAACAAGACAATTATGTTTAACGATTTTACTACTGCAATAACGTCTGCTTTAAATTAGCGCCTGCTGTTTCTTTCTCAAAGTTACATTTAAGTAGATATTTTGATAAAATTAATATAATGACGAGTCAACTCTTACTTTCCCTCCCTATAATGAATCCCTCCGAACAACACACATAATATGTATCCCCCATTGGGCGTCGCTGTAGAGAGGGAGCGCTTTATACAGTGGAGAATCTGTTATTCTTTCCCGTTTAAACGCAAACGTACGCAAACGCAAAACACTAAAACGTAGAAAAGTACAACTTTTGGACAATTCTGATAATTCTTGTTTATCTTGGTGGCAAACAGTTTGGAGCCTGATCAGACGCAGGGTTACCCGGCGTCTGATCCGGCTCCAAATTGTTTGCAGTGAAAATAATAGTTTTAGCGTAAACGCGTTTATTGGGAAAGAATAACAGTTTCTCCACTGTAACCATTCATTTGGCTATGACACCTTTTTTTATTGAACTATCTATGTTAACGCAATCTGCTTTACACAATTGCCGTCTGACTGTATTTCTCAAATTAAATGTTTGAGAAATTGACAAATGTTATACCATAATTACAAATGTACTGGCAAACAGTTTGAACTATGGTCAGATACCGCGTTACGCGGCGGCTGATCAGGATCTTAATTGTTTGCCAATAACCAGTGCACTCGGAGTTTATTGTCGGTGTTGAAGCTCATGTGATAGTCTTTAATAGGGTGAACAAAGCATCATGTAGGAGCGCTCAACTTAACTTCCACCCACATATGTTTAAAACGGCAATTTCGTCTAATGGGGTCATTCCTCTCTGAAACGTCAACTGGACAAGTCAATTAAGTGTAGTCTTTATGGACAATTATGCCATAATGGTTGCCTTTGCAATAAATTGCAAAAATGATTAACGTTACAGGACTCGGATACACTCTTTGCATAAGACAAGCGTACACATAAATAAAATTATATGATGGAAAAGACGTTATTCTTTCCCAATAAACGCATTAACGCTAAAACTTTCATTTTCATTGCAAACAATATGGAGCCTGACCTGACTCCGAAATGTATGCAACTCATATGCAAATGAATATGATAAATTGTAGAAAAGTTTTCTACATTACAGTGGAGAATCTGTTATTCTTTTCCGTTTAAACGCAAACGTACGCAAACGCAAAACACTAAAACGTAGAAAAATACAACTTTTTGACAATTCTGATAATTCATCTTTATCTTGGTGGCAAACAGTTTGGAGCCTGATCAGACGCCGGGTTGCCCGGCATCTGATCTGGCTCCAAACTGTTTGCAGTGAAAATAATAGTTTTAGCGTAAACGCGTTTATTGGGAAAGAATAACAGATTCTACACTGTATATTGCAATGTGTTCGCGTTTCTCTTTGAGTTTGAACGGGAAATATAATGTGTTCCCCACTTTAAACTGTTTGAAAAGGAGGCATATACTGTCCTTGCTAAGGTTCAATAAGTTAAAGACATTTCCTTACATACTTTCGGTGATAATCCCTATACCGGCCGTTCCCTTGCAAAAATCATGATTTTCATACATACCTGTATTACTGTGAATCATTGAAGCGTCTCATGTGAGGCCCGCATCTTATATTTGATAGTTTAGTTAGTAAAACCCATTGAGCGCGTTTGCAAACAGATTGGATCCTGATCAGACTCCGCGTAACACTCGGTTAACAGTCGTTTTGAAATGTCTTAAGTCATACTGCCTTATTCGTTTAACTTTGAAACGACATTGAAGACAACAAAATTGAAGCAGACGTCAATAAAACGGTGAAGGGGTAAAAATATCACGAAAACTAAATAAAATAAATTTGGTAGTGAAAGGGTTAATGGATTTACAAATATGCTCGAGCATGGTTCGGTTTTGAAATCGAGCTTCCGGTATTCTGAAAACAGAACAGGTTTCGTGGTCCCAAAGCACGTGTTCTACACGCTACTCAGACTACGGGAGATAGTCAAGGACAGATATTGTCGATAAGGTTTGACCTGACGGTTCATGCATATTCCGTCTTTTTCCGTAAGTTTTTCGTTAGCTTCCGAAAAAACAACTACAGTGTATTGAGAATAGACAATTCAACGGTGACTCGAACTGGAATTGTGTTATCGGTTATAGATAAATACAGTCGGTGATGGCTCAGTGGTAAGGTCGCCGCGCTACCAAGGTAAGGGTATTGGGTTCGATCCCCGGTAGAGTTTTGTATTATTTATTGAATATGTACATGTATTTTTTTTAAAATGCGTATAGACGCATGCAAACCATGACATTCATGCAATTGCATGTACATGTATATGAAATAGAGTACAGTGCTTCTTGCCAAGGAAAAACTTGGCTAGAAAACTGGTCCAAAGAACACCACGTTATGCAAAACACTCCCAGAAAGCACTATGCGTTACTTTTGTATTTCGTCAAGCATCAAAAGGCATCAGGCAGCAGGCCGTTTTTTCAAAAAAAAAATGCTGACTGATTTATTTTAGTATCGTTTAAAGCATACTTTACTGTTAAATGAAAGCACTTGCCTATATAAAGCGCTCAATATTCTATACATATGTAGTCGGAAATAAAAAAGATTTGAAAATGGAAAAATACAGTCTGAATACAATTAGATACTATATTTAATTAACTCAAAATACTTTTACGGCTAATATACTAAAAAAATATTTACAGCCGAAGTTTACAAAACAGTACCGAGAATCGAACCCACGACCCGTCCACAATGAGTCATTAACGCTATCCATTCAGCTATTGCAACACAGTGACTTATAGTTATCGGCTAAGGTATATATTTTGAGATCTATAAATAAAGTATCCGGAAACTCCCGATTGTACCACCGATTGTACCAACGAAAGCTGACGGAAAGTGATGACCGTCAGGTCAAACCTTATTGATAATACATGTAGTTGCTTATACAGGATAACAAACATATATACAGTGGACAATATGTTATTCTTTCCCGTTCAAACGCATATGAACGCAAACGCATTTCAATAAAATGTAGAAAATGACAACGTTTGAACATTTCTGATTATTAGTTGCGTCTGCGTCTGATCAGGCTCCAAACTGTTTGCAATGGAAATAATGGTTTTAGCGTAAACGCGTTTATTGGGAAAAATAACGTTTTCTCCACTGTAGTCAGCTCCTCAAGGGATGGATAACACTTTCAGCAGTTTATAATATATTATGATGCATGTTTGTACTTTACAGGAGTGGAGCAGACGTTGTCAAATCCCACCAGTCCTTGTGTTAAAACAATGTACATGTATATTGCGAGAGTCAGACCAAACTCTGAGTATCTCAACTTCTGACAAGCCTACAAACTGTCTGGCATTCAGAATTTAACCATTTCGCTGCCACACTCTATAACTCTAACACACACAAACATTTTGGAACCAGATCCGACGCTGCGTGACGCGGCGTCTGATTAGGATCCAACATGTTTGACACTAATTCAAATGTTTCACAAATAAAACACTTTTAATTCCAAATCTTATAAATAAAAGCAGGACAAATTTAAGCAGACCATATTATGTCATCGACTGTTTTAGACGGTATTTTACGTCATAATGGCAGCGAAAGTGCTAATTAGCTGTCATAATTGTCATAAACCTATCTCTTCTGAAATTTAATGCTCTGTTTTTGCGCTTTGTTTCCTTGAGACTGGAAAGAACTCCGCGTTTCAAACTATATGCCACTGTATCGTCCTTTCCCAAGGGTATCGAAGAAATAAGCACGAAATATATGTTTTGTGAGAATTGAAATATAAAAACAATCTACATTTCAAAGAAAAAATAACAACAGTTTAACCTTCTGCTCGCTTGAGGCAAAATGTGGTGCTACAAGTACACACAGTGTAGATCCAGACTGGAAAACGAGTAACTCGTCGTCTAATCTGGATCAAAACCGTTTGACACTCTGATATTTTCTGAACGAAATTGCAGACAATTTAAATATGAAAATTGATACAGGTGACAAATGTTGCAGACAACATTTTAACTCATTGCATGCTGGTTTTTTTTTTCGTCTGCAACTATTGTCGTCTGCTATCGATATAAAGTTAGAAGCTTAAAAATTTCTTTTAAATTCAGGGTCAGAGTGTCAAACAATTTGGATCCTGATGAGACGCCGCGTTACGCGGCGTCTCATCGGGATCTAATCTGTTTGCAGAGGTCATCACTGGTGCAGGCATATCCGCCGCTAGCATGTTAAGAGTTAAAAGCGATTTAGATATTAGTCGAAGGAAAAAACAAGGCGACACATAAATAATAGTTACGTGTTTTAACTTCAAATATAGTCCAGTAAAGCCCATACGTTATTCCACACTGGGTTTACAGTATCGACTGCTACAGTAAAACAAATATTGAGTCCTATAGATAATTTAATATAAAACAAAAGATAACACCATGTTAGAAATTAAATGCCGTTTAATATCGCATTAGGCGCATACACTGATTACAAAACTTATAATTTGAAACAATTTGTTCAGTATATTTTGTCTGCCTCCACAAAACTAAAAGGTATTTCACAAAATAAAATATAAAAATGCTATGCACGAATATATGATTCATTCGTTAAAACCCACATAAGTTTTATAGAGTGTGTGCATACAGTGGAGAAGGCTTTATTCTTTCCCATTTCAACGCAAACGAAACTAAAACGTAAAAAAGAACAACTGTAGACAATGCTGGCTATTTATTTTAATCTGAGTGGCAAACAGTTTGAAGCCTGACCAGACGCCGGTTTACCCGGCGTCTGATCTGGCTCCAAACTGTTTGCACTTGAAATAACAGTTTTAGCGTAAACGCGTTTATTGGGAAATAATAACGTTTTCTCCACTGAAGAAACCGGGAAAAGTGAACATTGATGCTAGCATAACTGTTGGACACATTTATCGTTGAGTCTCGATAATCCGGACTTACTTACAGTGGAGAAAACGTTATTCTTTCCCAATAAATGCGTTTACGCTAAAACTATTATTTTCACTGCAAACAGTTTGGAGCCAGATCAGACGCCGGGTAACCCGGCGTCTGATCAGGCTCCAAATTGTTTGCCACCAAGATAAAGATGAATTATCAGAATTGTCAAAAAATTGTACTTTTCTACGTTTTAGTGATTTGCGTTTGCGTACGTTTGCGTACGTTTGCGTTTAAACGGGAAAGAATAACAGATTCTCCAATGTAATCCATTTAACCCTTCCATGGTCAAATATATCTTTAATTTCTTTACTTCTTCACCATCATACATGTAGTGTCATCTGCTTCAAACAATTGTTTTCTCCAATACCATAAATTTGATCATGAAAGGGTTACATGTAATGGGTAAACCGGCATCTGACCAAGCTTCGGACAGTTTACTATTCAGAAGAAAATTAACCATTCAAATTTTCAAAAAATGTGAGTTCTTACATGTTACTACAATCCGGTTGTTTTCATTTAAACGGCAAAGAATAACAATAACATCTCCTCATATGCAAGAAAACCCTTCCAGTATCTCTTAGCCACGTCTTAATGTTTTAATATGGATTTGTTCAATGAATTCCATTACCCCATATCCTGTTTCTAGTTTTGAAAACAAGTGACCACTTAAATCAGGTTCAAAGTAAAGCAGAATGCGCCTTTAAGCGCGCTCTGTTTTATTTTCAGCCTGCTTTAAGCGCCCTTCTGCAAGGATATAGCATATATTTCCCATGATACATATCTCTGCCTGTACAAAAATAACTTTTTTCTTCAGTGGCTGGATAAATTAGAGCGGAAAAGGCGTGTTTTATAAAGTAATTGGTTAAGCCAGCTCAAGTTACTAGTATCCGGATTCGACTGTTATACAGAGATATCAAACATTAACATTGCATGTTACAAAACAAGATTTCCTGAATTCCCTGAATACCGTCCAACATGCTAGATATCTATTATTATGTGTGATAATGTTGTGCACGAACATGGAAGCACGAAAGAGAGATTAACATGTTCTCAGGGGTAAGGTCAATTTGACTTTCAAGTTTATAAAGTACAACTATTCTTTTTAACAGAACAATGTAACTTGTAAATAATAAAGAATTCATAAAACACGTCGGGTTATGAATAATGGGTTTTTCTTAAAATTGGCTTTTCTTGGACCATATTGAAAATTGGTTTGTTTGTTTGATACCAAATATGTAATCCACATTAAATAAAGTCGTTATTATTATTATAATTATTATATATAAGTATTCTAAACAATTTAGAAAAAAAATACAGAAATAACGAAATACTATTGCAAGGAGTGTAGACCTAGATCAGTGGTTGTATTGTAAATGCAGTGTCTGATCAGTGCCCTTCAAAATATTTGATTGTTATTCCACAACAATGGATGTTCATGTATTACGGTTAAGATAGTGTTATTATATTCCATATAAGAAAAGAAATAGAGTACCATAGATATGATATTGGTAGGTTTTATAACAGATGGACGGTTAACCCTCTGAATGCAAACAGTGAAGACACCGGGATCAGAGGACCACTAAGGAGACATCTGATCAGGTTCTTCACTGTTTGTTATATCCTAACACATCGACAAAAGTCAACTCGAAAATTCTAAAATATAGATAAGTCTGAATTAGAAGCTGGGATTGTCCATTTGCAATTTCATTGCAGAAAAGGTTAATACATTGTTTAGATGCAAGCGGTGTTGAGTGTTTAGACGGATACTTGTACAGTTGAGAAAAACGTTATTCTTTCCCAATAAACGCGTTTACGCTAAAACTATTATTTTCTCTGCAAACAGTTCTGAGCCAGATCAGACGCCGGGTAACCCGGCGTCTGATCATGCTCCAAACTGTTTGCCGCCAAGATAAAGATGAATTATCAGAATTGTCAAAAAGTTGTATTTATCTACGTTTTAGTGTTTTGCGTTTGGGTACGTTTGCGTTTAAACGGGAAAGAATAACAGATTATCCACTGTATATATTTGACCTTGCTCTGAACCTGCTGATGTATGAATTATGCAATACATACTTGAATTAAATTGAATATATGCTACTTAAACCTTTCCTCCCTGAATCTTCAAATAGACAATTCAAGATTCCAATCTAGTCTAGTTTACTTTTGACTATTTAGGGTTGTTTTTGTTAATGTATTACAATATCACAAACATTGTAGACCCTGACCAGATGACTCCTTACGGAGTCATCTGATCAGGGTCTATACTGTTTGCATTTGACAAGTATATTATTCACAGGCCCACTGTTTTCAAATGACGTATATATGCGTGACTACGTTTCCAAAGAGTTTTTACGAGGCTGTGATGTCCTTGACTAGAATAGTGTCGTAGATTCAATATATCATTTTGTGTAAATCAACTCACAAAAAAGGATTAAAACTTTCTGACACTTACATGTACATGTATAAACCTAAAGTAGGATTGTTCTTCGCACTGTAAGGAATTTGAAATCGTTTCCTTAAACAACATATGATGAGGATCCAAGCTGTTTAACACTCAAAGCGATATTCCTTAGTCAAAAAACCTAAAATCTAAGTTGAAGAAATACAGTGGAGAATCTGTTATTCTTTCCCGTTTAAACGCAAACGTACGCAAACGCAAAGCACTAAAACGTAGGAAAGAACAACTTTGGGACTATTCTGATATTTCATGTTTATCTTGGTGGCAAACAGTTTGAAGCCTGATCAGACGCCGGGTTACCCGGCGTCTGATCTGTCTCCAAACTGTTTGCACTGCAAATAATAGTTTTAGCGTAAACGCGTTTATTGGGAAAGAATAACAGATTCTCCACTGTAAAAGCAGAATATACTTGTTCAAAGCAGATGGTGTAATGGCAGTTAAGCGTTATTGCTATTGCAGACATCAATTCTAAACATTGACGATAATGTTACCGTCGTAGTCACTTGGGGCTTAGTACGTATTATTATCAAAATTAATGCTTTGTTACGACACCGTTTTAATGGGCATTATAATAGATTCTATCTCTCCACGAAGACAACTTTGTTTTCGTAGGAAAGCATTTCCATATAATTATATACAGTGGCTTCGTAGGACAACAATTCGGTCAATATATTATCCATAAGTTTTGACCTGGCAGTCATCACTTTCCGTCAACTTTCGCTGGTACCATCGGAAGTTTCCGTATACTTTGTTGATAGATTAATGAAAACTGACGGAAATATACTTCAGCTGATAATCAAAAGTCACTGTGTTGCAATAACTTATTGGATAGTGTCATTGACTCGTACTACTAGAAGGGTCGTGAGTTCGATTCCAGTTACTGTTTTGTAAACGTCCGCTTCAGGAGTATTTTATATAATTTGAAAGTTTACTATAATAAAGCTGTAAACGTATTGGTAAAGAAAGACTTGTTGCTTAACCAAATACCAAAGTAACACAGAGTGTGTTCAGTGTTCAGCCGAATAGTGCCTTGCATAACGTGATGTTGCTACAGGCACTTTTCTATCCAAGTTTCCATAGGAAAGTTATACTGTACTTTATTTTATATAATTGCATGAGTGTCATGGTTTTATGTGTCTACCAGTATAAAAAAAATAGAAATACACACGTTAAGAAATATTACAAAACAAACTGTAGCGGGAATCGAACCCCATCCCTTCGTTGGTAGCACACGTACAAAACTACTGAGTCATTACCGATTGAAGTTACCTTTATCAGATAATATAATCAAATTCTTTCATCGTTGAATTGCTTATTTACTAAACACTGTAATTGTATTCGGAAGATAAAAATAGCTTACGGAAAAAGACGGAATATTCATAAACTGACAGGTCAAATCTTATGGAAAATACCCATATAAGTTGTCGTAGCAAACCGTTTGATGATAAAATATAGTTGGGTTTCAGCGGTAGTGTAAGCGAAAAGATAGAACACATATGTTAAGTCGACCCTTTGCCACTTCACCAGCGTGACATCATCAGCTTTGAACAAGTGTTATCTACTTTCTTTCTCAACTTTAAGTTTAGGTATACTGACTAAAGCAATATCTTTATGAATTTTAAATCAGTTTTGAGTAAACATGCTCAAGGCAAGGAGTCTCTTATAGAAGTCTCTTAACTATTTTAATGCATATTTTATTACAGATTGTTTGTTTAAATTGTTACTGGATAATCTTGTTATGTCGGACAATAGCTTAAAGCTAGTGTTAATATGTTTGACTGAAACCGACTATAAATAAAGATTATCTTATCTTATCTTATCTTAGGTTAAATCTTTGCATGCTAGCGGCGGATATACCTGCCATAGTGGTTATCTCTGCAAATAGATTGGATCCAGATGAGACGCCGCGTAACGCGGCGTCTCATCAGGATCCAATCTGTTTGCCATTCTGACACTAAATTTAAAAGCATTTTTGAAAAATTCTAATTTTAGAACAAAAGCAGACGACAATTGTCGCAGACGACAAAATTACCCAGCATGCAAAGAGTTAATATTTCTAACTAGCCTCAGTCGAATATACCTGCACGAAGTTACGAAGTAGCTAACCCAATATATAACTTTGCAATACGGATATTTTCAACTTAGGCAAGATGCAAGTAAGTCAAAGCAACATTTAAAACATGGATATGGTAGGCGGAAGACGTTATAAATATTGCGATTCGACTGTGATGAGTTAACTTTTACTAATGGCAATCCTTTTAAATAAGTTGAATGGTTATTATACTTTAAAGTATAATATTTCACCGATTTGCACGGCACGCACACATTAAGGCTATAACTATTGATATTTCACTGTGGCAAAAATAATTGTTAAAGCAGATACTTGAAGTTCCTCATAAAACAATATCAAATATCGCATTAAATATTGGTTGGTTGAATTTGTACCCTTCCTCTTTTGAACGATCAACTACTTTGAAAGTGAAATCTATATGTATACATTGTATGACAATGAGATTTTGTGCTTAAAATATTGATATGAATATCAAGCAGTTTGGATTAGTGTTAGACGTATATTTATTGGCGTCTGAGTTGGTGTCTGATCTCGATTAATCAGTTTACAAACAGTTATCTCATTATCCCCTGAAGCTTCCAATGGACAAATGAGGTTTACAATAACGGCTGGTCCATTTAAGACTATTAAGGTTTTTTTTGGTAATAAATTGCAAAATGTCAAACAGTGAAGTCCCTGATGAAAGGGCTCCTGTAGGAGCCCTCTGATCAGGAACTTTACTGTTTGCATAGGACAAGTTTACTCTTCACTGGTACACCTTTGGTAAAGGACGCATATATGCGTCACTAGGGCTCAATCAGTTAAGTGTTTAAACTAGATAAAGGAATAAGCTCAAATGCCTTGCTCTTTAACGTTTTCACTGCCAGTTGCGCAACCGTCTTTATTTGCAAACAGTTTGGATCCTGATCAGACGCCGCATTAGGCGGCGTCTGATCAGGATTCAAACTGTTTGCCACTAATCAAAATACTTCATTAGATAAAATACTAAGAAAATAAACGTTGGACTGCTATCTTTAAGCCGACAATAATTTCGCAACGGCAGAGTTACTGGCTGAAATATGGAAACGCGTCGGCAATTACTTCCATGCATTACGTATCAAATAAAACGAAGCATTTAAACAAATGCCCTTCTAGATGCCTTGTATTCAAGGTCAATTCCATTATGTGGTTAACAACAAGTAATCGTCTAGCATAATCCTTGAACTTGAACAATAATCGCTAATAAATGTTTGTAGTAATGTTTACTGCCACCACACACGCGTATACGCCAGGTAGGTTTTTTCAATGTTTAACCCTTTCAAACATAGCCAGATATATGTCTTTTGCAAATATTGTACCTTTGAAGAGTTCACTTGTGCTTTGCAAACAATGAAGACCAATACCAGAATGTCCCTAAAGGGGCCCTCCGATCAGGATCTGCTTATATTGTAATGTAGAGAAAATAGCTCTAAATAGTAATTAATTCATAAATTGGAGAACTGAAAATGTCCATTTGAAGTTAGTAGGAGGAAAGGACTAACACAGGATTTTGGTTAAAGCAGATTTGAACTGTACGTTCTTCCTGAAAAGTTCGAAGCTAACATGGATCGGGTATTATTTATAGTTTAAATGATATATAGTTATGATGCGAGACGTAAATTTGTTTTATAAGATTCGAACCACAACTGAAATCAAATATTAATTAATGCTAACAATAATTAAATGCTTTATTGCAGTGCCTCTAGGATTCAAATAGACTATTCCTTTTGTCTAATTATCTTCCTTGAACAATATATCTTATAAACTAAAGCCACATAAACTACAGACAATGGTATTGGCAACGTTAGCCACTTGTCTTAAAGAAATAAGCCAATCGATATTAATTCGTGTATGTACACATTGAGCTTGTCAGAATCAAAGTATAAGAATGTGTTGTAATATGTGTTTTTTAACAAAAAGGGCATGATAATAAAAATAGTACAATTTGTACCATGCAAACCCCTGATTAGCGTTTGCATTGTCTGTCATTCTGCAATATACTGTCAAACATTCCAACCCCATATGGTCAAAATTGGTCTCTAATAATTTAGCTTCTGGAATTATCCTTTACCAGTGTGAGGAGTGAATGCGATTATAGGAATAGAATAACGTCCAAACCCTACCCTTGTTTGAGTAATATAAGTCGAAACTCGATACTTTGAACTCGCTTAAATCGACCTTACCAGTAATCCATAAGTTTAATTGTGATAACTCGGTCTCGCTGAAGTCGAACATACCCGTATTTCAAAGTTAAAACGTGGCTGAGCCACGTTTTAACTTTGAAATATGGGTGTGTTCGAACCAACGCTAGTTCGAGGTATCGAGTTTCGACTGTATATGACATGTACTGTACCTTATTCCATATGAACCCATTCACTGCTATGATGTCACAATCTTTAAACAATTGTCTTCTTTTATTTCTCAAATCTAACTTTTAGTTATTTCGTAATGAGTGCCAACAAACAGTCGTGTTCAGCAGTTATGTCAAACAGTTGTGCCAAACCGTTGTGTCAAATAGTTATGTCAAACAGTTTGGATCTTTATAAGACGACCATTTTAAACAAGCGTTTATGCTAAAACTACTAGTTTCATGTCAATAGCAAATACTATTGTTATCTACAATGTACAGTGGAGAAAACTTTATTCTTTCCCAATAAACGCGTTTACCCTAAAACTATTATTTTCACTGCAAACAGTCTGGAGCCATTGATGATAAATGGAATATATCGAACGATGATAAAACATAATTTTGCTCCATTAATAACAGTACAGTGCTCCTTCCCTACAACGACCCTCCACACAACGTATCCCTACTTACAACGATTACTGCCACAGTTCCCTAAACAGGATAATTATGTCTAACGCTGCAATATCGTCTGCTTTAAATTGTCGTCTGCTGTTAAGTTACATTTAAGGTATATCGACAGCGGGCGGCCCGCATCTCGAGTTCCGGAAATGCTGATGTCTTTCACATGAACATTTTCGGCACGTGCTTATACTAGAACAATTATATAAAAAGAAAAGGTTGTTAAGCTTAGTGTCTTCTTCGATAGCTCAATTGGTGGAGCGATTGAATAGCAATCTCGTCCCACATAATCCATTTGTTTTTTAAATGTAGTGTTCGATTTTATTGACTTGCCAGTCCATAACGCAGTGATCAAAGGACAGGTTCTGTTTAGTCTTCGTTGGTTAGAATAAGTGATACTATATACGGTCTGATTACATATACTCACATGTATGTTTTGGTTTAAAGACTCACCAATCAGTAAAAACGATATATAATATTTGATCGAACTATAAAGCCACACATTGGAGCTTATCAATACGTCAACCTTTTCAAGATCGATATTGCCCATTATAATGTTTAAGTAATATAATAAACATTGTGTGCACGTCCATGAATAAAAGATAATGCATTTTGATGACAGAATCCCAACTTTAATGTGCTAGCTGTATCTCAACTTCAATTTTCCCACATGTTGGTAAGAAAATCTGTTATTACAACAAATCCTGACTGTAACATTTTCTATTTTTTTCCGACCAACTTTTTCATCAACCATATATTTGAATAATATAAAAAAACATATACATCGAATGAGTCAGTTTTTTGTAAATCATTGTTTTAGCATTTTGCAAAATTTAAATAGATGATAACATTTTTATGAACACCTTTTTCAGAATGTTTTTAGATTGCCTTGTATTAAATGTTGTGGACTACTTATAGCCATTAGCTTTATTCATGTTTTAAAAAATTAAAATCAATAAAAATCCAGGTTTTTGTCAAAAAAGGAGACCTTAAAGACAATCCAATCGATAAATGTTGCCTATAATTACACACATTGTTTCTTATGCTATTATCAGTTGTCAAGCAAAGTTTCATAAAACCTTTTATGGAAACTAAGCGCACCCGCGAGCTACCTTATTTGTAGTCATTTGGATAGAATAGATATAATGCCGAGAGACAAACAGCTTTAATCCAGATCAGACGCCTCGTCTGATCTAGATTCAATCTGTTTTCATATGTTAGTCTTAATTTTCCCTCCCTATAACGCCTCCATCCGAACAACACACAATATTTAATTTTACAGACAAAGAAGCTTAAACCATCAATCGTGATAACATATCATCTGCTTTTCAAATATCGTCTGTAAAATAACGCAACTACTTATACTTATTTATTAAACCCTTTACTCCGTTGCCTGTTTATAACTTTGAAGGCAGATGAAGATTAAGTAAAGATGAATGTTCCTAAGGTGCATTCTGATTTGATTTCACTATGCATTAACTACCATTTTTTGGATAAAGCAAAATAATTCCTATTGCGCAAACCTAAACAATATTTAAAGTGGAACTTTTTTCTTCAGTACAGGAATAAATAAAGGCATGCACGTGCGTATTTAAGAAGAAATGATTAAAGACGTTTTATCTAATTTCATACGAATTTCCAACAATCTCGATTTTAGAATTTTGTCTGATCTTGACTCATGCTGTTTGTGAGTCGTACTAGTCAAGTCTGCTAGTCTGATAATAGTTAAAATATCTAAGCCATAACTTACTTATCCTATAGCTGTATATAGAATTGACGTCAGTTATGAATATGATTTATGGGACTTGTGGAACAAAATTTAATGGTCGATATACAATGAACCATCTAAGTTACAAAAACTAAAACAGGGCTAACTGATTTCATTAAATATTGGTGACAACTTAAAGCAAGGCGAGCATAAAACAGAAATAGCATACGTTCACCTTGCTTTAGGCATTCACGTGCCTTAAACACCTCCCGATTAACACAATTTATGGGTCATAATAGAAAGTTGTAGATCTACTGTACAGAGGATTTTCTGACAATTGGACTCCTCTAAATCAGAAATCTCTGAAAGCCGACAAGTGTTTAAGTTAAAAAAGCTCACCAATCCTTTAACTAAGAAGAGTACAGTGCTCCCTCGATACAGCGGCTCTCTGAAAAACGAGTCCCTCCTTACCACAACACTTGCTGCGTTTCCCTGAACAAGACAATCAGCCCATTCCGTTCACGGTTGCAATATCCTCTGCTTAAAATTGTGTTCTGTTGTTTTTCTCAAAGTAACATAATGGACAATATGACAGAAATAACGACGAGTGGCAAACAGCTTGAATAACGACGAGTGGCAAACAGCTTGAATAATGATGAGTGGCAAACATCTTGAATTTAGAACAAACGCCACGCCGTGTTACGTGGCGTCCGATCGAGACGACTGTCAAAGCTGTTTTCAAATTTAAGCCGATTTCCCTCTTTATAAAAATTCCCTCCGAACAACACACATAGTATATGTCTCCCTTGGGGTGTTCGTGTTTAGTGGGGACACTGGACAGAACAAATTGGCAAAGTACATGTCAGGCATTTGTCTGATAAAACATGTATACGAGTGCCAAGGAGTTTGGATCCTGATCAGACGCCTGATCTGAATCCAAACTGTTTGCAACTAATCGTTGTACTCAGGCTAAGGCAGCAGTAGGAGCATTAACTGCCTGCTAAACCAATCAATGTCCCTAATGATAATCTCTAAATCATTACTCGATCAGACAGGGTTTGGGTTTCAATCTTTGAACGTTTCATTGTATTCTATTTTTTAAAAACCCGTTATATAAGCATATCGACTTAATTGTTGTCAAAAAGATGTGATCATTTAAATTTCTATAAAGACAAGAATTCGGGATCACTTCAGCTGAAACTAACCACATTTTTTTGAGAATTTAAAGCAGGTGACAGTTTTTTGCAAACATTCTTCTTTTATTAGATATGTACAGTAAAACCTCTCTATCACGGCCACCAAATTGTCTTATTTAACAGGTGGTTGGGGGCAGGTGACTGCTTAAAGCAAGGTGAACGTAAAACAGAAAGCTCCTTCAGGAGCTTTCTGTTTTACGTTTACCTTGCTTTAAGCTGCCACCTCTCTGTTTGTGCAGTAAATGAACCTTCTTTTCAGAGTCGTTATAGGGAAGTTTTACTGTACCCTCTCTTACTACATGTGCAAAGGTTTAGTCATTATCGCGTTCAATAAAATTAATGCGTAAATGCTAAAACGAACGTGTCTTATGTAAAAAGTTTTGAGCCAGATTTAAATTTAAATTTTAGGTACGCGGAGTCTGATCAGGATTCGAACTGTTTGAAAAATCTATTGCACTCGGGGTAAGGCAGTGTGAAGGGGCTTATTCAACTGTAGTGCACTACGTTAGTTAAGATCAAACGGGCAAATATAATATAGTGTATATGGTATCAAAGTAAGCTTTCAAATGTATTAGACATAATAACAGGGAGTTTCAGCACATCTAAATGATTAGCAATTTAGTATTATTATAGGGAAACAGAATAAATTCAATTATAGCTAATTTGATTTCAAAAGGTACCGGTACATTTCAAACCTACACTAATTACTGTATTAGTTATACAGTTTCTTCACAGTGTACATGAGGATTTCTTCCCGGCTGAGGTAAATCATGTTGCCCGAGCCGTTAGGCGAGGGTTACATGATTTTACCAGCCTGGAAGAAATCCTCATGTACACTGTGAAGAAACTGTATAACGAATTTATTATACTGCAAAGTTTTCACTGTTCAAACGAAATATTTCGGAAATTGTCGTGTACAGCGCTCGTAATAAACTATAACAAAATCGCACCAAAGCAGATAACGTTGAGCGTAAATGACGTCATGTCGTCACGTCTGATGGTTGTTATTCAAAAGAAAAATAGACATACTCGGCATACTTCGACGTCAAATTGTCCCAGAAATAATGCGACTGTTGAAAGATCCAAACACCGATTGGTTCTTAGCCGAAATGGACTTAAAACGGAGGACGCACGATTGAATGCACTCAATCCTGTCGAGCAATCGGCCATCTTATTTTCTGCAAATCAACACTCAGGGACCTGTCAGCCAATGAAAACAGCTGCATTTCCATGAACCCTGTCAGCTCACAGGGTACATGGGATTATGTCTAGGGCTCGTTGACCAATGAAAAGTAAGGAATTTACTTTGCAGTATAATAATATATGTTCTTTATGCAACAGGTTATGTAAACGTTGTTTCCGTTAAGTTACACGGGACAAGGTACACACGCACAATGCAGAACCCGTTTGACTTTCAAAAGAAAGTTGACTGTAACACATGTCCATTGCAAACAGTTTAGATCCATTTAACGCCGAGTAACACAAGGACTGATGGTGACAAAGAAATACATAATAAAAGAAATGATGCATGCCGTGAGCAAACCTGCCTTATCGCATTTCAAACAGTGTAGACCAAAGCCAGCCGGCTGGCCTTGATCTGCACTGTTTGACACCAACATGCCTCTAAAGCAATTTAATAAGTAGCTGTATTTAGTAGTGCCTACTTAACTAAGATACAGAGCCTAGGATGACAACGGTGATTGGTCTGTACAATGTTGCAAAGCAATAAGACCGGTTTTGGCGGGGCTAAAATAGTTTAACTTTGTATTTTCATAGTCTTGCAAAGATATAAATATCTAAAGAGCACATTCTTTATTTCTTGCTTGGTTATAGCAACATTTTAATCGCCATAGACTAAAACAGTCGCCGTTTTGTATCTGTACCTGTCAGGTTGATGGCAATCAATAATCGTTCTCTTTTAGTGGTCGTAATAAAGAGGTTGCACTGTATGCAAGGGAAGACACCGAGGATGCAATTCTTGCTATTTGCTGTATGTATAATTTGATCTGTTTTACAGTTGAACCTGTATTTGGCGGCTGCCAGTATGTTATAGACCAGTGCTTCCTTGGTGCAGGAATGATAATGATGCGGAGAACCCCTGCAGGGGCTTTCTGCATTGGATCTGTCGTGCATTGCGGGACCACTGGTCACCAAATATCAACACATCTCTAAATCTGGTTAATTTCTTATTACGGGTTTAACTGTTTCCACAGTCAAATAGTTGGTGGCGGACTGTGTAATTTTGTACTCGCATATAATAATTTACATTATGGTTATAGAGGCACCTGTACTCATACTCTCTCTCACTCTCTCCTGCTCTCTCTCTCTCACACTCTATCTCTCTTTCTCTCTCTGGCTCACTTATGCCCGCTCTTTAAAATAATTTGTATTTGTAAAACTGTAGGAGAAGGGCCGTTGGTAGAACGTGTGGCCCAGCCCCATTTCATGTATATAATTGAAATAAAATATGTTTAAACTAAGGTTGATGGCATAAGTTGCTATTAAGAGAGCTTTATTGGCCATGGCATCCTAACTTCGTTAAACAACCATTGTCAACAAATGAATACAAACCCTGAAGAGAGGAGTTTCACCTAAAGACAAACAGTAATAAAGAAATATGTAACTGTTGGGATTCCTGTAACGCCGAGCGACGTCGTGGCGCGACCGCCAAGACGTCACACGTCGTTACGTCATGTACGTGTCGTTGTACACAATAAACATGTTTTTATAGCAGAGTAGAAGATAGAGTGAACGAAGAAGATAGTGATTAAAGAGTAAATATTTGGAGAAATTTAAGAGTCATTATTCACCTGATATTTTGGTGCCGTGACATAACGAAGTGCATGTAACTATGCAGCTTTCAAAATTAATTACACAACGCGAAACTAGCTCAACATAAAGTGATTTCGGCAACGTTCAATAAGTTAGACGACGAAAACCTACCGAAAACAAGTGCAACAAAATTTCTTCAAATACTTACAACCAATATTGATACCATAAAAACTCTTAATGAGAATATTTCAAATCATCCGGATATAGAGGATTTAGTGACAGAACTTGTTGAAGGTGAAGAGTACATAATCAACCTTGAGTTAAAGATCGATATCATCAGAGAGAAATCTGCAAATCAACAACAGGATCAGAATTCAAACAACCAACAGGACCAAACGCAGCCAACTTCGCACGTAAGTTTAGAAAGTTCTAGCCAGTCTTTCCACAAACTTCCTAATTTTAAAACTGACTTTACCACATTTCAATGGAAATGTCACTGAGTGGCAGACGTTTTGGGACTGCTTTAAGTCTTCAGTGCATGTAAATTCGACCCTGTCCGAAGTAATAAATGTACAGTGGAGAATCTGTTATTCTTTCCCGTTTAAACGCAAACGTACGCAAACGCAAAGCACTAAAACGTAGAAAAGAACAACTTTTGGACAATTCTGATATTTCATGTTTATCTTGGTGGCAAACAGTTTGGAGCCGGATCAGACGCCGGGTTACCCGGCGTCTGATCTGGCTCCAAACTGTTTGCACTGCAAAAAATAGTTTTAGCGTAAACGCGTTTATTGGGAAAGAATAACAGATTCTCCACTGTACATATCTTCGATCGTTACTACACAATGAAGCAGCGTCTTGTATCACAGGTTTTCAACTGACGCATGCTAATAACGGAAAAGCCGTAAATTTACTGAGAGAACGTTTTTGCCAGCCGCATAAGATCGTCAGTTCGTACTATATGCAGTCTTTATTAGAGTTACCGCGGCCTGACAACAATATTTATGACATGTAACGGTTTCATGACAAGCTAGAAACATACTTACATGTAAGAGGTTTGGAATCACTAGGACAATACCAGGACTCGTACGGTGACCTACTAGTGCCAATTATTCGTGAGAAGCTGCCAACTGAACTGGAACGTAGCATGGCTCGTGATCATTGAAACAAAAAGTAGACGGTACAAGAACGGCGCGATTCAATTGAAAACGAAGTGAATATTATGAAGGAAGGAGAAAATACCGAGCCAACAGAAGCACACTTCCAAATCGCGTCATTTTTCACGGGATGCAGAAGTTCAGTACAGAAGCAGATGGGAAAAGGTAGATCAGTTACAACATAATCGTCAGGTCAGAGAAAGACAGCGTGTCCATTTTGTGTACAGTGGAGAATCTGTTATTCTTTCCCGTTTAAACGCAAACGTACGCAAACGCAAAATACTAAAACGTAGAAAAGTACAACTGTTTGACAATTCTGATAATTCATGTTTATCTTGGTGGCAAACAGTTTGGAGCCTGATCAGACGCCGGGTTACCCGGCGTCTGATCTGGCTCCAAAATGTTTGCAGTGAAAATAATAGTTTTAGCGTAAACGCGTTTATTGGGAAAGAATAACTTTTTCTCCTCTGCAACCAATTTGAACAGTCAACGTGCCCTAGAAAACTTCAAAAGATTTAATAATATTGCAATTACCTGTGTATATTATAGTTCATACTGTACAAGCATAGAAAATTATAGCCCATCAAAAGGAAAGATTAAAGAAATATTTCTTATATTGTTATCTCCTGTATGGTTACATCAAAGCCTATGATAAGACTACTTATTCATCGGTAATTGTAATGAGTGAAAACAATAATAAATAGCTACAACACAGTTTGTTAAGGCATACAGTGGAGAACCTGTTATTCTTTCCCGTTTAAACGCAAAACACTAAAACGTAGAAAAAAACTATCATTTTCACTGCAAACAGTTTGGAGCCAGATCAGACGCCGGGCAACCCGGCGTCTGATCAGGCTCCAAACTGTTTGCCACCAAGATAAAGATGAATTATCAGAATTGTCAAAAAGTTGTATTTATCTACGTTTTAGTGTTTTGCGTTTGCGTACGTTTGCGTTTAAACGGGAAAGAATAACAGATTCTCCACTGTATCAGCAGCAGCGTTGGAGACATGCCTGAACATAATGGACACCAGTAGACAAATGTTATATACAGACTGATCATATTAAGTGCTTCCACTCTACAACAACACCCTATGGGAGACGAAAAGTCAGTGTGAGTTGTTCAGTTGGAGTTGTAATAGGGAGGAAGATTGGCTTACATTTGCAAACGCCGACTTAAAATTGTTTGTTACTCGTCATTATGATTTGTTCTATCCAACTGTCAATTATGTGTCTTTGAGAAAACGGCAGACGACAGTTTTAAACAAACGTCATTGCAGCAGTGAAAAGGCTGGACACATTTCTCTGGTTTGGATGAGTAGATTAGAGGCGTAAATAGGCTTGCTAATTGGAAAATAGGTAATTAAAAATGGATTAAATTTAAGACGCAACGTGATGAACAATTGAAAATATTGACTGTTGTTTAGAAATGCAAACAATTTGGAACCGTGTTAGACGCCGTGTAACCGGGAGTATGATTTGGTACAGTGGAGAAACTGTTATTCTTTCCCAATAAACGCGTTTACGCTAAAACTATTATTTGCAGTGCAAACAGTTTGGAGCCAGATCAGACGCCGGGTAACCCGGCGTCTGATCAGGCTCCAAACTGTTTGCCACTAAGATAAACATGAATTATCAGAATTGTCCAAAAGTTGTTCTTTTCTACGTTTTAGTGTTTTGCGTTTGCGTACGTTTGCGTTTAAACGGGAAAGAATAACAGATTCTCCACTGTACCAAACTATTTGCAATGGAAACACCTGTTTAAGCAAAAACGCGTTCATTGGCAAATTAAAACGTTTCTTCATAATAATTTCATCATTTGTGCACACGGTCCCAAATATAAAAAATATGCATACAGTGCCGTCTGGTCAGAGTCATAACTGTTTGCTGATATCAATTACAATATAAAACAAAACGAAAATGGCAATTTAAACCAGACACCCCTAAAAACAAAATAGACTAATCCAATATAAGCATGAAATATTCCACTGAGTAATAATGGGTAATGTTCTGAATTGTTTGCCATGCAGACTAAAATGAGTCGTCGTCATTGATTTCAACAAGTTATAGCTACAGTGGAGAATCTGTTATTCTTTCCCGTTTAAACGCAAACGTACGCAAACGCAAAACACTAAAACGTAGAAAAGAACAATTTTTTGACAATTCTGATAATTTATCTTTATCTTGGCGGCAAACAGTTTGGAGCCTGATCAGACGCCAGGTTTCCCGGCGTCTGATCTGGCTCCAAACTGTTTGCAGTGAAAATAATAGTTTTAGCGTAAACGCGTTTATTGGGAAAGAATAACAGATTCTCCACTGTATTTACATCTTATGTCTCCGAATGTTTGCTACCTAGACTTTAATAACACTTTTTTATTTATTTTTACCTTTTATTGCATTGTGGTTTTTGTTTTGTTTATTTTATACGGAGAAATAATATCTGCGTCCCTCTGCACAATACTCCCGACACGCTGTGTGTCAAGGAAACGACTTTAATCCATTAAAAACACATATGCGCCCGATGATTCATGAATGGACAGGGAAATGTGAATCACGAGCTGTCAACTGGAACTCCTTGCTGAATTTGCTCTTTTTGTATCTACAGTAAAAACTTTTCCATTACGACCATTAAAACGAAAGCTTATAGATTATATTTAATACATGTGACATTTTAAAGCAAAGTGACAGTATAACAGAAAGCTCCGAAAGGAGCTTTCTGTTTTACTGTAACATTGCTTTAAACAAATCACTTTTCTGAAAACCTAATAATTAACACAGTTGAGTGGTCGTTATGAAGAGGTTTTAATGTAGTTCAATAGCCTTGGAAGAGACAGTAGGTCAATGGCTCGCTTATCACTGAGAGTGTTGGCACAGTTGTGTTATTTTCGCGTATGTCGTGATTGTTTGCAGTTATTGTGGGATACGGCTGACTGAATAGATAACCGTATATGTTTTCGAATCTAACAAAATTCGCTTACGTGAAAAGCCGTTTTCCACGTGCATACTGGTTGTCATGTGACTGTAATTATTATTATTATTTGTATGCTGATGTTTCCTGCATTGCAGGACTTTGCTTGAATAAATAAAAGTTGAAAAGTTAAAGTTGAATTTCCGGTCATTCCAACTCGCTCTTTGAATGAGAGGTTTGGTTTAAAAATGCGACTGAAGCACTAAAGGAACACGTCTATAGTAATTTTAGCTTTCGCATGTTATGTGCGACTTTGCTAGATTTTGCAATAATAATGAATAATTTGAATAATGGTAATACGCTTTTATTTCGCAAATTTAAGTTTTTGGTATTTTGACTTAAGCAATGTTGAATGCCAAACAGTTTGGACCCTGATCAAATTGCCTGCTGATAACTATTGTACTATGGGTAATACAGTGAAGAGGTTAACCGTTTACCAATAGCATGTTCCTAATCACTTAATGCAGATTGAAAGTAAAACAGATGCGCTCTTAGGCGCTTCTTTTCTTAACTATAAAAAGGCTACTTAAGGTTAACGGGTTATACGACAACGAGTGCAAACGCATTATTGAATGAAGAAAATACCTAAACATTGTGTAACCTTGTCATATGTAGATATACAGTGGAGCAAGCTTTGTTCTTTCTCAAAAACGCGTTTACGCTAAAATTATTATTTGCAATGCAAACAGTCTAACCCGGCGACTGATCAGACTCAAACTCTTTGCCACTCAGACTAATATGATTATTTTGAATGGTCAAAGTGTTATAATTTACAACATTTAAGTTTGTTGCGTTTGCGTTTCTTAGTGTTTAAACAGAACAGAATACAGTGGAGAAAACGTTATTCTTTCCCAATAAACGCGTTTACGCTAAAACTATTATTTTCACTGCAAACAGTTTGGAGCCAGATCAGACGCCGGGTGACCCGGCGTCTGATCAGGCTCCAAACTGTTGCCACCAAGATAAAGATGAATTATCAGAATTGTCAAAAAGTTGTACTTGTCTTCGTTTTAGTGTTTTGCGTTTGCGTACGTTTGCGTTTAAACGGGAAAGAATAACAGATTCTCCACTGTACTATCTTCTCCATTGTAGCTTATGTATAATCTTGCTCCGAACGTTTTTTTTGTACACCTCGTTCGTTTAGTAAAAGCAATCTTCTTTGAAATTAATAACGTACTTTTTTGTGTATACAACTGTAAGCGTTTTTTTTAACAAAAACAAGTGTATTGATATAATAATTATTTGTTGCTTAATGCTTTCTTAATCCATAACATCATAGTGTATTTCTAGTTTTTTAAGATAATTGACTACATAACGCAGGTTGAAAGTAAAGCATTGTGCGCTTTAAGGCATTTTCTATCTTACTTTCTGCTTTTTGGCCTGCTTTCAGCTACCATCTACAGGAAAATGAGCTAATACTTCTTATTTTACTTAAAAATATTGTTATATTCAATGTTGGAATTCAGTGCGTAAAGGTGGGTTAGGCTTTGCTTAGGTTTTGCAACCCATCATCTTGTAACACAAAAATTGCGGGGAAAAAACATTGACAAAGGGACTCCCAGGATAAAAATAGTCAGTTCTACATTATCCTATATTTTGTAGCGTTTGTCACGAACATAATTTTCATTGTGGTCAATTGGTCAAGTAAAGCCAACAACATTACTGTTAGGAGCGCACACTTTGTGTTCTTTCTCTTATTTACAGTTTATGTTCATTGCTTTAAATAATATCACAATAAGTGTCAAATAGTTTGGATCATGATCAGACGCCGCGTAATGCGACATATGATCAGGATTCAAACAGTTTGCAAATTACCTTCATACTCTTGGTAAGGTAGTGAAAGGATTGACCCATGTATAAATGAATATCGAACTGAACTCCATCTGTGTGCTTGCTGGAATATTTCATTCATTTCTGATATACAATCGTGATCTAGGGACACTGCAATGTTTGTCCATCTACAGCCGAGGCTCATAAGTCTTTCCCCAAAATGGCGGCCGTTTTGTTCTCTACTCTAAGCACATGCAAACTTTAAACATGAACCAACTCAAAACGGCAACTCCAACTTACCTGCAACTTTCAGTATTTTGAAATAAACCCGTTTTCTTTCAGAATATGCCGAATTCTTTTTGGAATACTCTCATAAAGTGATTGTTCATAGGCCTGACTGTAACGATCCCAAATGCCAAGAACATGTCTGATAAGCTCATCCTTAATTTTGATATTCACTGCACGCTTGCACAAGTTAGTTTTCAAAGATTTCCACACATTTTTTATTGTATTCAAGTCTGGGCTTTAGGCTGGTCGAACCATTGTCGGGATATTATCGTTCCTTTACCATTCGATGGTGAGTCTAGATTTATGTTGAGTAACATAGTCATCATGGACACTGTAGAGCTTATTTGAGAGCTTTTGAGCAATAAATGGCCACAAATGTGTGTCTAGAGTTTCAATATATTTCTCGGATTTGATATTACCATCAACTGGTGTCAGGGTTCCATCTCCATCATATGTTAAACAGCCCCTGAACACAACAGATGCTTTGCAATATGGGATGGGGTCTGCATGGTTTTCCGTGGTCTACCATACCCTCCAACTTCGGATCTTGTTTTCGGAGCTCCCTTACTCTCGAAATCTCTTTATAAAATTTGAAATGGTAGATGTATCGATGATTTCCGATTGTGAAACTTTGTGAGTACTTTGAGAGTCCTTATTTAGATGACGGATAGTGTTTTTACTGCTAGTGTGTCAATTCCTTGCGTTTCACCCTTGATATGTTACGAAGCAGACGATCGAAACAAATCAATATCATTTGTTTACAAAAAATGAAGAAGTTATCGGTGCTATCATGAAATTCACTGTGTTAAAATTTCAATCTTCCTAGTAATTAAATCGCGGCGCTATTAAAGTTTTTCGGACGCGGCCATATGCGGTACCGATATCGGCGCCATGTTTTGGGGAAACACTTATGACCCTCGGCTGTAGTATACGATCAAAAAGTGCTGACCCTGATGAAACCCCGCGTAGCGCGTCATCTTATCAGGGTATATTCTAGTTGCCGATGTCTTCTGTAGGAGAGACTAACCTTAACTAGTTAATATTATTACGATTCATACACTAAGCACGACTCTGCAAATTCCTTATGCAAGATTAGGTACCGATAATTTGGCATCTAATCAGGATAAACAATGCTTCACTTTCTTATTTGGGTTTTCATCAGTTGGAAAATAAGACCATATGTTGAAAACAAAATAAGTGTTAGATAGAAATGTTAGTCAACGGCTCACCGGTTTTGCACATTTTCTCCAAAGTAAGTACAGAAAAGTCTCGGTGTCGTGATCTGTCAAACGAAGAATGATTTATGTTGGTCGGCATTGTTTCTGCAGACGGTATCTGTAAACAGTACTGATGTTGATCAGACACCGAGAAACTCTGATTTTAATTCAGTGTATTTTATACTTAAAATTATTTTTGAACTCGTCCGTCTTTATGTTACAGTATGTAACTGTATAAAACCGTCAGTATAGTCGTTCCGCTCCACATGGCAAGATTTCCGCCGCCAGAGAAATAGTAAGTGGACGTCTTTCACCTATGCTTATATAATATATTCTTCTTTCCAATGACCAACGTTCACAGTAATTCATATATATGTTCAGGTTATTGACCTTTTCAAACGTAACTATGGTCATTCTGCTCTCATGGTCAAAATGGCCACCAGGAAATTTTTTAAACGACATTGACTTCATATTTCAAATTCAAAGTTATTTCACAGAAATTGTTATCAAAATAAATTATCTTTCTCTAAAATATTTTGTTAACTTGTTCTGCTAAACCGAACAATATTAAGCACAGGAAAACCTCTTCTTCAGATCAAACATAGCACGGCTTTCTTTTATTTCGATTTATCGCAACAATTTTTAAGCTTGGGACACAATGTGTAACTTCTGTAATTATTCAAAACAAGAACCAATTGCTTTGAACAAACAGTAATTCGTCTAAAGCCGGTCAACTGCATTTCAATCAGTTCAGTCCCTAACAAGACTGTCCCACCAGAAAAGTCTCATCATGGTCTATACTGTTAGCCCAGGCTTCAAGGTTATAACGTTTTTGAATTGAAACTGAATTTGTTCTCAAACATTTGATTATTCTGATTTGAGCCTAGGCTCAAATCTGATCAATCAAATGCTTGAGAACGACTTTAGACTTAACTCAAATGCTTGATAACCTTGGACCCAAGCCTGTCTGGTCCACTACTTAGAATCAGTATAGTATTGCTCATGCCAATACTCATACAGTGGAGAATCTGTTATTCTTTCCCGTTTAAACGTAAACGTACGCAAACGCAAAGCACTAAAACGTAGAAAAGAACAATTTTTGGACAATTCTGATAATTCTTGTTTATCTTGGTGGCAAACAGTTTGGAGCCTGATCAGACGCCGGGTTACCCGGCGTCTGATCTGGCTCCAAACTGTTTGCACTGCAAATAATAGTTTTAGCGTAAACGCGTTTATTGGGAAAGAATAACAGATTCTCCACTGTACAATATAACTAGTCAGTGAATCAAAATATTGCATTATTCATAGTTTGGCAGTCGTTCAATGACACATAGATTACAGATGTTCATTCAAACTTGTGTGGCATCAGTTGAATGAATCTGACGGCGGTAAGCCATCTCAAGGACATTTGTTTGTTTAATTCGAATCAATAGCCGCCTTGTTACTTGGCCAATAAATTGGCAGCAATGCGTCTTCAATAAAGAACCAGCCACTCAAAATAGGCTTGATTTCCGTGTTAACCCTTTCACTGTCAAAGGTGCCAAAAGGCACCATTGCCACATTTGCAAACAGTTATAATCCTGATCAGACGCCGCGTCACGTGTCAACACGGTTTGGCACTACAGTGGAGAATCTGTTATTCTTTCCCAATAAACGCGTTTACGCTAAAACTATTATTTGCAGTGCAAACAGTTTGGAGCCAGATCAGACGCCGGGTCACCCGGCGTCTGATCAGGCTCCAAACTGTTTGCCACAAAGATAATCAAGAATTATCAGAATTGTCCAAAAGTTGTACTTTGTACGTGTTAGTGCTTTGCGTTTGCGTACGTTTGCGTTTAAACGGGAAAGAATAACAGATTCTCCACTGTAGTTTCGAAATGTCGAAATCCTTACTGCTATCAAATTCTTACTTAGAAAAATATAGTGCAGACAACACTATTCAAGCAGACATCAGTATGGCGTTGACGGAGAAATACCTCACGATAGATTTCGCAATGAAATGGGTAATGGCTTCAGACGGATGTCAGAAAAATAAAGCAGAGCAGCAAACTCTGTTGGTTTTTTTAACTCTGATTTAACCACTTTATGCCTTGGTATTGCGATGAACTCTTCCTGTACACTTGCTGGAAGATTTCGTTGTAGATCTACAGTGGAGAATCTGTTAGTCCTCTCTATGTCACAGAAACAAAACAACAGACAACTGTTTTGCAAATAGCGAGTTGCATTTATTGGACTACAGCTTGAATAGTGCGAATAACGACTTAAATATTTCTGAGTAATATCAGCACAAATATGCATGCATGTACACATACATGTAACTACGTAACTTTCTTGGAATAGTCAAAATCCCACACAATAGGGTTCAATGAAAAATGACCCTTCACTGCAAGTAACAACAGATCCGTCAATGCAAGTCTAACAACTCTTAGTATATTTTATAATTTTATAATTTTATAAACACACCAAAGGAAAGCAACTTTGTCACACAATTTGTCTGCGATGTGGTCGATTCGCCCATACAAAAACCAGAGGTAAAAACTTCATAAAGAAAAAACTCTGGAAAATGGTACCCGTATGGCAAGTATCGAGTTGCATTAAAGCAATACCACGTAGATGTCGGGCCTCATCTTCGCTAACAAATTATGTGTGCGAACAGTATAGACTTGCAATAACAACATTGGATAAACCAGTCGATAAAACGTTTGATAATACACACTGAATTTGAAATTTCTCGATGTAGCCCAGAGAAGATACTCGCTAGAACTGACCACACTCAATACACGACAATAAACCCCAGTCACGTGACTGACAAAATCCCGCTTTTGTACAGTAGAACAACGATAGGACAATAGCGCTCCACTATACGATGTACCGTGGAGCGCTTATAAGTCCTCTCTATGTCACAGAAACAAAACAACAGACAACTGTTTTGCAAATAGCGAGTTGCATTTATAGAATTACAAATCATAGGGCAGAAGATATCAAATTCAGTGTTTAAAAATTACACATTAAGTTTGTTTTCTCTGTACAATCATCTATGTAGCCTTCTTTGGCAATATCAAACTTCATTCTGCCATGCCTCTTGAGGCACCTATCGTAAACACCCGTTGTGTTAGCAGCCGCGATGACAATGCTATCTCTAAAGAATGAAAACCAAGTTTTAGGTCAAGGGCGACTACTCTTTAATTTCTAAATAATTCGAGAATAAATAATCTGTTTATTAATCTTAATGAATTTGACTGCACCCCTCGACCTGAAAGCCGACTTGAATCAAAATATTTGCAATAGAAATATATCTCTTCAACGAAGTGAACTAACATACAGAATAGTCACCTTTCGATATGAAAAAAACTGATAGCCGTTTCTATAAACATCGGTTTTTCTATGCCTAATCTTGACAGTAAAATAATCCGAACAGAATTATACTTTACTACAGTACACATTGCTTATTTCAGTAAATCTGAGAAAACCAGCAAATGATAATGATATCATACACAAAACGCTTAAATCTACGGCATCAGTAGACGTGTCATACATAAAACATAGTTTATAGCATGTCCGATGTCACAATGCCTTTCTTCTGGTCACACGTGTGGCAGCTTCCATAAGATACTTCACTATACAAGTTCAGTTGCCCTTTAGATTTAAAATAACTTAGAAACCGTGAACAAGTACCACTGTGCTTCTCCACTGCACCATCGGCCTTTGACGGACGAAACAACCGATTATTTCGACGGCAACGTTCTCCTGTTCCTTTCCATAGACACCATCCTGTTAAAGCTGATCAAGTAGCAATTCTCTTCATACCTGTCTAAGCTGAAACCAATTTAAATAACATAAGCAATGTTTTAATGTGAGCATGTTAAAGGATAGTGGATTTCTCAGGGTGGGGGAGCATTATTACAATTTGTTTTGTACAAATTCACTACACCGGTAATCTCCCTCCGCATTGGTTAAACACGTCCAAAAATGGAGCGTTTCTCCAAAATGGAAGATGACTGTTCATTTTGCATTTTCACTAGCAATTTCTGATAAACAGACAACGTCTAGTCTAGGTGGAGGAAATACCCGATTTTGATCTAAACCCCCCAAAACTTATCAAAAACATTTACAGTCTCACATCCGGGAACTCACAACATGCACTGAATCTTGAACACTTATTGTTTTTAAGTGAGAAACAAATCTGTCTACAATATACGGACCCCATAACAGGCTAAGCTTTAAGAATATGGTCGAACTAAACGACCGAGCAGCACTGTCAAAATACCTACTAAGATGATCTGCCTGTTCATTAATTTCTCTAGGAAGCCATTCCGGGTTTAGTATCATATTTAATCCGTACAAAACACATGCAGGTCAACTGCAATATGGTTCAAATATGGTTTTGAGCTCCCAAAGAGCGAAATTGATTTTCAAATTTTAAAATCAGAATAAACCTTTTACAACAGAATTCTTCAAAAACATACGAATAAATCCGAATTACTCTATATATGTACTGACTTTGTATCACGCCAAGCAAAACGCTTTCTCTCTGCGCTATTCAAGGAACCAAGGATCTCTACGATTCTAACGCAAGATTTGCAATCTTAATAAAAACCGAGACTAATAAAGAACTAGAATAATATATACGCTATGAACATCCACTTCCAGGGACGAAAATGCACTAAAATGCTCATTATGTACAGTGTTCGAACACACGAAAAACATTCCGCCGGGGTAGATAAACTAGTGTTTCATTAAATACTAACAGTGACCTACCACAACCAAGATCAACCGGCCTCCAGTGGCACAGCGGAAATCGTATAGTTACGATCACCTACGCCCGCTTCAGGGGGCGTAAATCCTTAAAAAGTCTACATCGCCTATGCCCGCTTCTGGGTCATACATATATATATAAACATATCTTAAACTGCCAACTTCCGGTGGCATCTCTTAACACCTATAAACACTTTGCAAATCTGATATATTTGAATTCGTACATTTACAATCACCTACACCCGCTTCCGGGGAACTTAAAACCTTAAGAAATCTTCATAGCTTACGACCGCTTCCGGGGCCGTAAATCATAAAAATATAAGAGCTTAAACTGCAAACTTCCGGTGGCATCTCTAAACACCTTTTAAAAACTTTGCTTATCTGAAATATTTGAAATCGTATAGTAACGATCGCCTACACCCGATTCCGGGGAAGTAAATCCTTAAAATATCTAAGTCGACCACGCCCACTTCCGGGGCCGTAAATCCTGAAAATATACATATCCTAAACTGCCAACTTCCGGTGGCATCTCTAAACACCTGTGAAACTTTGCTCGTCTGATATATTCGAAATCGTATAGTAACGATCGCCTACGCCCACTTCTGGGGGCGTAAATCCTTAAACATCTACATAGCTTACGCCCGCTTCCGGGGGCCGTAAATCTTTAAGATATACATATCTTAAACTGCCAACTTCCGGTGGCATCTCACATTGCTCATCTGATATATTTGAAATCGTATAGTAACGATCGCCTACGCCCACTTCCGGGGGCGTAAATCCTCAAACATCTACATAGCTTACGCCCGCTTCCGGGGGCCGTAAATCCTTAAGATATACATATCTTAAACTGCCAAACTTCCGGTGGCATCTCTTTACACCTGTAAAACATTGCTCATCTGACATATTTGAAATCGTATAGTTACGATCGCCTACGCCCGCTTCCGGGGGCGTAAATCCTTAAAAATCTACATCCACTACGCCCGCTTCCGGGGGCCGTAAATCCTTAAAATATACATATCTTAAACTGCCAACTTCCGGTGGCATCTCTTAACACCTATAAAAACTTTGCTAATCTAATATATTTCAAAAACCCTACTGCCATATACCGTCATCTAGAAATTTAATATTCTAGTAGCCTCTAGCTCTCAGATAACTAACAAGTTTTAAAATCTTAGTGAAGATATGACCAGCAGTTTTGATGCTAACCGATAATAAATTGAAACATAATATTTCAATGTTCCTACTTCTGAATAAGAAAAGCCAAAATACGGTCTTTACTATTCAGCAATATCAATATGATAAGCACGCTTGATAGCAAACGTGAAAAATAAAAAGTTTCTTTCAAAAATAGATTCACCGATCTTGATATCTTCATATCTAATCTAAAACATGCAGAGAGTCATTAGATCTAATATGACAACAATCAGGCACAATTCTATTTCCTATTGTAATCAACTGTCAAAGGGTTAACTACTAACTGGAACAGATTCTAATCTAGAAATAACACCTTTTGTTAGTAACTGTTGTATTTCATTCTCTAAAAACGCTTGATTATCTCTAGCAGTTTTGTTATTGCTTAATATTCCTAAAAAGGCCACTAATACCCGATTTAAATCACATCAAGCGAGTTATTGCCAACTGACGCTTCTCTCCGTTTGGAGACATGCTTTAAGCCTACCCACGGACAAAAAACTTTGCATGCATCTGAACTCTCATCGGATTCGTTAAAACATGTATCCGCAGATTTAACAAGTTTACTATGTTCTGAAAATGTCAACTTGTTCAAACAAACTACTACAAATACTTATCTTGTTGTTAGAATTGTTAGCAAAACATTCTGGGGAGCGCTTCCAGTGGCCAGATTTCCCACGTGCAAAACCCAGAGGTCTCCTAGGCTGGCCCGTCGAAGACGCCAGTACCATCTCTAGATGCTTTTTTATCTGTGAGATATGATACATGTATCTCGCTGAAACATTAGATAAATATAATGTGAAGCCATGCCACGTGGCATTTGTACATGTATATTACTTTATGCCCATTTGTCATTATTTTAGAATTATTGTTTTAAGAAAGATCTAATAATGTAATAAACAATTTCAGTAGAAAGCAGCTCCAACGAAATTCAATCGTACTTTCATGTATAACACAGGGACAGATTAAACAGTAAATACACAACTGTTACGCAAGCGTGAGCAAGCTCGCTCCGCCGATACTATAATATACAGTCATGCCTAGCGTAACCGGCCTCCCGCACACAAATGAATACATTTAAGCATTCTAAAATACTTTGCGCTTTTTACGACATTTAACTAATGTTTCTGTATGCAGAAGATTATCTGCATCATCTATTACTATGTTGACCTTGGTATTGTACTTAAACTGCACCTCGGTGCGCTTGCTCTTAAATTGCTTTAGCCTTTACGTCCAAAAACAGCAAGCCAGATATTTTATTAAACTGCAGAATTATAAGTCACTTATCTTTAGAAACAAAGTTTCAATGGCATTCAACATGTCCGTCCTGTGCTCTGCCAAAAACGTCCGCCCCCTCTCGTCAATCAATTTCAAACTTGAGCTGACTTCATTTCAATTTCTCGATGTAGCCCAGAGAAGATACTCGCTAGAACTGACCACACTCAATACACGACAATAAACCCCAGTCACGTGACTGACAAAATCCCGCTTTTGTACAGTAGAACAACGATAGGACAATAGCGCTCCACTATACGATGTACCGTGGAGCGCTTATAATTCTTTCCCGTTTAAACGCAAACGTACGCAAACGCAAAACACTAAAACGTAGAAAAGAACAACTTTTGGACAATTCTGATAATTCATGTTTATCTTACCCGGCGTCTGATCTGGCTCCAAACTGTTTGCAGTGAAAATAATAGTTTTAGCGTAAACGCGTTTATTGGGAAAGAATAACGTTTTCTCCACTGTACAAGGGTGGTCTAAAGACACTGATGTGTTTGTCCATACAGCGTAACACGGCGTCCCAGCAGGGTCTTCGCTTTTTGCCAATAAATAAATACAAAAGACTCAAGCAGGAAACGTAACACAAACAATACACCCACCTCTCAAGCAGAACACACACACACACACAGTCATACCACAACAAACACACACACACACACACACACACGCAATACCATTCCTTCGTCTACACACTTATAGAAAACAACACGCAAGCCAAACATAAAGCAAAGTGAACATAGGAGCCCGCCTTGGTACGGTCAGTAGCAATCAAGAATTAACTATAAATTAATTAATCATTAACAACCACTGGGGGGTTAAACCTGGGTTTAGGGGCGCCCAACCTCACACTTATCTCCTGCATTCACCTATAAAGACAAAATGTCTTATTTGGTAGACAATAGACTTAAATTGGTTAATATGCAACTTGCCTCTGAGATAACTCGTCAATCGTTTTTTCCAGTAGTTGAAATAAGAAGTATTACTGCGTTCCTTAAGTTGATAAAATGTCAAATGTTAGGAACATAAGGAACATCAGTTTAGTGATTCGTTAACCTTTATTTCACTTCCACTATGACGTCACATCCCATCTTAAACAACCGCTACCACATTATCATCTGATTTAATACTGCTTTTCTTTAAAAATCGATTTCTTGTGTTTCTGACTGTCCTGACAGTGAAGGGGTTTAGAAACATTGATGCGAGTTATCAAATAGATTAGAGCCTGGACGTGCCAGTAAAGGAGTTAAACATATTGTCCCATTATTGGAAGAGAAATGGGGCACGAGCTACAAGTAAAGCCATTCTCCTTCTCCTAAGATGTTCGTTACCGGGAGATACTCTATTCTTACCAAAAAATGCATGTATGTCCACCTACATATACATGTACGTTTAAGTATAATGACTTACAAGTCAATAAAGTCGGTATACATGTTTCAGATTTGATCGAACTATAAAGCCATGTAGAGCCTTATATGTCACAAATCTAATATGTCACAATTGTGACGTATACGTGCGAATTAATCGCAATTAGTATTGCGACAAATTAACATTGAATGAGTTTTTGAGTATTTTGCAAAATTTAAATAGCTGATAACATCTTTCTGAACACCTTTATTCAAACTGTTTTTTGTTTTGCTTTTCTTGTAATGAATGTTGTGGACTACTTATTGCGCGAGACTTATGGTCATTAGTTTTATGTATTTTAGAAAAATAAAATCATTAAAATTCCAGGTTTTTGTCAGAAAAAGATACCTAAAAGACAAACCAATCGATAATTTTGCCTAGATTTTCACACATTGTTTCTTAGGCTATTATCATTCTTCAAGCAAAGTTTCATAACACCTTTCATGGAAACTAAGCTCACCCGGGAAGTACCTTAAACTATCTTTTTACAGATATTTCGTTTTCCCAAAAAAACGGGTTTGAGCTAAAACAATGATTTTAACTGAAAACAGTTTGAATTTAGGCTAAAAGCTTTTCGCCACTAAGATTAAAATGGATCCTCAGGCATTTCATATAACCATCACATTCTACAATGTAATGCTTTGCACTCGTATTTAAGATCATTTAACCCTTACATGATCAAGTTATTCGGGAGAATTTAATCCCTTCACCGCTTTGTTGTCGTCTACTTCATTACTCCGTCTGCTTTACACGTTTCAAAGCTAGATTTAAGGTAGTTTGACTTGATAAATATCGATAAGAGAGTCAAACAGTTCAGGTCCTGCTCAGACGCTGCATTTGGACCCAAACTGTTTGCAACTGGGTTTTAAAGCGGCTTTAGAGTGAAAGGGTCAAATGGGAAATAATAATGCATTCTCTTCTGTATACTAAAGTTAATTGCAACACAATGATAAGAGAGATTTTTTTTGCAATAGCGTAAAACGGATGTTGGTGTCTACGTCTTTTTGCTCATGCAGTCAAATCTTTAATATGTTATTTAATGACCGAGTCAGCTAGCGGTCAACTATTTTTTTTATGTAACTCCACGTGTCATGGAACTAGATGTTTAGTTCCTGACAGTTTGATTTCAATGCCATATCCTCATTATTCTATTGCTTGATATCAAAACACATTTGGCCATGCTTATATAATTGATTAGTCCAATTATTGTGTATCTAAGATGTGGCTGGTGTCAATTTTTAATTTCTGTTTGTTTTGTTTCAAATTAAAATTTCTATCAGCAAACACTGTATACTCTGAACAGTCATTGTATCATGTGGTGCATCATGCGGTGTCTGATCAGAGTCTATACTGCTTGCCTATGTCCTATATTTGGGATTGTGGGCACACATTGGTTAATGAGGTTTCTATGAGGAAGCATACTAAAATGACTGTCCGCTATAATACAGAATAAATAAAATGTAGAAATGCCATGCACGTACATTGGAGAAAACGTTATTCTGTCCTGTTTAAACGTTTACGAAACGTAAACGCGTGGCAGTTAAGCAGTTAAATGAAGAAAATAACAACTGTTTGATATTTCTCATGATTTGCTTTAAGCTGAGTGGCAAACAGTTTGGAAGCTGATCAGACACCGGCTTACCCGGCGTCTGATCTGGCTCCAAACTGTGTGCAAGGGAAATATTACTTTAAGCGTAAACGGATTTATTAGGAAAGAATAACATTGTCTACGCTGTACTTTTTTGGTATTGTCAATGATTTTTGAACTGGCACTCATCAGTTTCCGTCAACTTTCGTCGATAAAGCCGGGACTTTCCGTTAACTGTATAGGTAAAAATCAATAAATGCACATGTACTTAGAAACATATACTACGCTCGCGTTACAGTTACGGACGCAGTGGCACAGTGGCATGTGTCGCTGACTCTAAAGACAGAGGTTGTGGGTTCGGAACTATGTAAGATCTATTTTAAATAACATAGCTCTTACAGGTCTTTTTAAAAAATAAAATAAAATGTATACTTTTTTATTGTGAATTTATTCTCTATTCATATAAAATATGTCTGTATTAACTTTGTAATTTGTTTTATTTCAATGTTTTTTTCTTCATCCTTTTTTAATTCACTTACTGTAGAAAACTCACACAAATAATGATTTTCAGTACAAGCATTCGTTCTCCCGACAAAAGAATTTACAAAAAAAATCGCAAAAATGCATGTATGTAAAACTACTACGGCAAGGATCGAACTCGCGACTGAGACATTGGTAGATTCAATGGGGGTCGATTAAACCACTGAGCTATCGTCGCTTGTAACAGATTATGATGTACAAGACTAATTGTTCAGTGGCGAAACCTCCAATTTTTTTCCGAAAGATAAAAATAGCTTACGGAAAAGGGCGGAATATGCATTGGGTGCCAGTTCAAACATCATCGACAATATAAAACGTTATTCTTCCCAATAAATATTGTTCTAGTGCAAACAATATGGAGCCTAATTAGACGCCGGATAACCCGGTGTCTGATCAGGCTCCAAACTGTTTGCCCCTCAGGTTAAAATGATTAAAAATATGTAATTCGACCTAATTTTAAAACTTCACTGCGTTTTCGTTGCGGTTGCGTTTAAACGGGAAAGAATAACGTTTTCTCCATGTTTCATGTTTCGCAATCGACTGCATCTAGGAAGTTCTTGTTCGCGTTCAGTGTGGTTTGAGCTATGGCAAGACCTTGACATCACAATGTTGTCCGTTTAGACTACATTTCACTGGACAACTCTTGAAAGCTTGCTATCGAGTGCTTTACTTAGCCGTGAGGAAAAATACCAGTTCTAAGAACATAAAAAAATTGCTATCCAAAATTAACAAAGCAAACCCTTTAGGCGTGATACAGAGGATAAGACCTTATTCTTTCCAATTACAGTGGAGAAACTGTTATTCTTTCCCAATAAACGCGTTTACGCTAAAACTATTATTTGCCGTGCAAACAGTTTGGAGCCAAGATAAAGATGAATTATCAGAATTGTCAAAAAGTTGTACTTTTCTACGTTTTAGTGTTTTGCGTTTGCGTACGTTTGCGCTTAAACGGGAAAGAATAACAGATTCTCCACTGTAAACGCGTTTCCATTGCAAACAGTTTGGAATCAGATGTGACGCCGGGGGTAACCCGGCGTCTCATCAGGCTTCACTCTGTTTGCCACACATACATGTATCAACATAACTCGTGAGAAAACTTTCTGAAATACATGTAATGGAATTTTCCGCAAAGAATTGCATTTGTTTTTCGTTTGCATTTAAACAGGAAAGAATAACGTACAGTGGAGAAAACGTTATTCTTTCCCAATAAACGCGTTTACGCTAAAACTATTATTTTCACTGCAAATAGTTTGGAGCCAGATCAGACACCGGGTACCCGGCGTCTGATCAGGCTCCAGACTGTTTGCCACCAAGATAAAGATGAATTATCAGAATTGTCAAAAAGTTGTACTTTTCCTCGTTTTAGTGTTTTGCGTTTGCGTACGTTTGCGTTTAAACGGGAAAGAATAACAGATTCTCCACTGTATTCCCTACTGTATGGTACATATAAAACACCTACAGTTTTCACAAGATTACTTTATTTACGGGAATTATCACACTAAAACTAGCACCGGAAGGCTTCCGACCAGAAATTACAGCCTAATAAAAAATATAATCCAAATACCTATGTCAGTCTGATAATTCTACACCACACAGGGCCTACAGTTGGACCTCTCTATTACGGAGTTTTCGAGAGGTAATTGCTTAAAGCAAGATTAAAGAAGAACAGAAGGTTTTCTGTTTTACTTGTTCTTGCTTTAAGCTGTCACCTGTCTCAGAATCAGTGTTTTAATGTAGACTTTATATCAGAGGTCGATATAGAGAGGTTTTACGAATCTTCTAACTGTGCACTTTTGTTTTGCTACAGTGGAGAATCTGTTATTCTTTCCCAATAAACGCGTTTACGCTAAAACTATTATTTTCACTGCAAACAGTTTGGAGCCAGATCAGAACGACAAAATACTCAATTTGCACGAGAAAATTGTGAACTGGTTGGAAATTGTTTCGAAATTTTCCCCGTGCATTCACTATCAAGCCGCACATTCGGAAAACATGTTGTTGGACGAATATCCTGATCGAGCGACGTTGAATAGCCGTTCAACTAAGCGTATCGTCGGTATGACGTCGACGTCAGGCTGTCGATGCTGGACAAAGGCGTTACCGAATAAACACTATTTGTTTGACTAAATTGACAATAAATACTGTTTTTAATAATGACTTTTTGTTACACTCACCGTCGGACGCGGTCGAGGAGTACATGTAACGCGCTCGACTACGAAACCAGGGGTCGTGCAATCGATCCCCTGCCCGACCAATTCCTTCAGACAAGACTTTACAAAAACCGAAGCCCAATGTATTAACAGGTCTCTACACTGGGTACAGTGGAGAATCTGTTATTCTTTCCCAATAAACGCGTTTACGCTAAAACTATTATTTGCAGTGCAAACAGTTTGGAGCCAGATCAGACGCCGGGTAACCCGGCGTCTGATCAGGCTCCAAACGGTTTTCCACCAAGATAAAGATGAATTATCAGAATTGTCAAAAAATTGTACTTTTCTACGTTTTAGTGTTTTGCGTTTGCGTACGTTTGCGTTTAAACGGGAAAGAATAACAGATTATCCACTGTATATGTAATAACAAGAGAATACGAGTTGGGAATCGCACCTGAGTTTTCTGTAAACGTCCCTCTCTCGCTTTGAGAAACCAACTCATACTTTTCGTTCAGATTTATATATTTTTTGTTTTGAATTAAAAAAAGTAAATCTATTAACATCAGAAATATGTCTTCTTGATTTCTGCAAAGTTTTAACACGATCTGGCCATTAGCGCCGGAGAAATGATACCATATATAAGAGCAAAGTTAGAAGATTCGTTAAGTGTATGTATATTGCGCTTTAGAATTACAATAAAACCGTTCTATTCCGACAACTGAAACGATTATTAATTAATTGTAAAAATAACCCAAAAAACAGGTGAAAGCTAAAAGCAAGGTGACATGAAAAGGACCTACAATTTTTAGCATTTATAAATCCGATTTTTGGGAAACCAGATCATGCGTAAAGTGGAGAAGAAGTTATTCTGTCCCATAAAAACGCAAAAGAAATGCAAACGCATTGTAATAAAATGAAGAAAATGTATTTTGTTCACAAAGCTGACTATTCATTTAAATACGAGCGACAAACTGTCTGCAAAGGAAACAATAGTTTAAGTGTAAACGCGTCTTTTGGGAAATACAGTAGACCCTTTATATTACGACCTCTTACTTGTGTTAATTATCGGATGTTTATGACAGGTGACTTCTTAAAGCAAGATGACAGTAAAATAGAAAGTTCCTTTCGGAGCTTTCTGTGTTTACTGTCACCTTGCTTTAAGCTTTTAACTGTCTTTTACACATCAATTAGCATCCGTTTAAGTGGTCGAAATAGAAAGGTTTTACTGTACTAGTAATAATGTTTTCTACACTGTAATTTGTGTCTTATATAAATCCAAACGGTTTACGACAGGTTTCATAATTTTATTATTTTACTGTATTATACATACATGTTTGTAAATATAATCACAAATACAGTAAACTATAGACATATATAATGCCACTCCTAGTTGGAGTTATAAGAGATGAGTAAACATTTTAACAATTATCATTTAAGAGTAACTGTACATATACTGTACATATCTAAGATTAAAGATAAAACTGCAATACCGATGCTTATCAGAATCTAAACTTGTTGCTCTAAAAACAAGTTTTAAGACACTGAAAGACAAACACTGGCACTACTGTGCACTACTTAAAGAATGGTTATACGAAAACGATATTACAGACCACATAAAAAGATAGTCATTTCCTGACAGTTTGTAAAAAAACACAATTGACATTATTTACATTATAAGTATTATATTGATTTTATATCTAAATAGTACAATTTATTTCCGCGAAGGGCTGGCGTCCCTAGTTACGATACTAGTCTCGCCCATAAGTGCAAGTCACGTTTATCGTCACTTCCGGCCCACGCTGGGCTTTATAAGGACGAAGTGCTCGTGTCACTTCCTCTTTTTGGCTTATCGCTACAACTACAAACAAGAACTCGCACGCTTCAAGATTAAACTGGAAAGCAATGAGAGGAAAGGATGTGAAACGGAAGCTCCGGCTAGCAGTAAGCCTCCCGCTTCTGTTAGGAGGGTGAGATTTGAGAGGTCGGGTAAGAGAAGAGGTGCAGTCTACAGAGTCGGAAATTCAACACAACAACCCAGGTATCGGGCCTAATGGCCCAAATTTTATTGTATTCGAACAAATGCTAAATGAAGGCGTTTCGCGATAACACATTACATTACAGTCGTATGGTTGGGAATAATGCGCATATCAATATTCGGGTTCCCGCGGAACGGCGCCGTGGGTTGAGACTAAGTCTTACCCGAATGCCGGTGACCACGTGACCTTTTTAATGGCTGCCCCCTTTGACAACGTTGCTATCGAAAGGGAAAATAAGTTGAGAGCTCTCGAGCGCTGGTTTCCTTTAAAGTTTTTTCTAACGAGCGCCTCGAGACGTTATCGAAAAAAGTGTAAGACAAGATTCATTCCATAGAGAGGCGTTGTATGTTGTGAAATGTTCAACAATAAATAAACGTTTGTTCGATTGATCGAGAGGGGGACAGACGCGTTTTTTAGTATAATTATGCTTCAGTCTACCTTTCTACCACCCCATCGAATTCACGAAATTCGGCAAAACATGTAATTATGCGGGAATGTACAGATAAGGCGGAAGTAGGACAAATAGTTTACTAAGAAAACACTTGACCCATCAGATCTGCTCCCTAATTGTCGGTGTTAAAAGCTCTACAGAGCTTACGTTAGATTGTTGATATGTACCGACAGAAAATAAAGCTTTTGTATTTAATGACCTGTGGATCCCTGTGTGCAAGGCATCTGCCTGGGCAGACAGCTCGGTCAAGAACGCAAACTTCATAAGTCGCTGGCAGTCAGAAGTTGGCATCTGTATATTGGTCAAACGCTAAGTAAAGTAGCTAAGTATGTTTGTCAAACTGCAAATCTAAGGAAACAGGTCAATATTTAGTCAATTTTGTTTACACTGCAGATACGCTGGTCCGTGGTAACTAATTACTTCACTGTGCCGGCTCCAGGGCCATGTCATCAGGATAGCCTAAGCTCAACCTGCCGGGGAATGCCCATATCGGCCGGGAGGGAGTGCAAGGCCTGTCTTGGAGCTGTCTCGGGGAGGATATCGAGGTAAATGTTGCCCTAAATATTCCTCCCAAGTAAATTTTTTATACGTTAGGTGGCAATGACATTGTGGGACAGAACCACAATCTTCAAGGTCATTCAGCAGGTAATATCATACATAGGCACTGTCGTTCCCACACAAGTTTAACCCAGGTGTGGGGCACATTTTGGACCTCTCGTGGGAGCTCCCCTTGTATTCGACTTAGCAACTCAAAAAAACCAACAAAAAAACTACAAAGCATAAATCACTGAGCGATAGCAGGAGGCGGTGTATCCAGTACGTGGTTATCACCCCGGAAACTCAAGGGATGGTGTCAACACGAGCCTCGCAAGTCGGGAGTCCTATCTTGACTGTATAATATAAGAGACACAGTACTGAACCTTGTTTGATGGATTAAGTTGGGTTTTACAGCACAAAAGGCCTAGGGTCATATGGTTATAATGCTCCGCCGCTATATAGGAATTGTAATGATTTCAGGAAGTTCAATTCAGCTAATAGTAATACCATTCGGTTGCTAACAGCCAATTGGATCAGAACCGCATATGAATACCCCACTTAGTCAAGGGGATAGTCTGATTTTATTAAGTCTTTTGGGGGATAAGGTTTTCAACCTTATTGTGGCGAAAAAGCCTTAATAAATGCATTATTCAGGTAACATATATAAACAACTTAGAAAGAGAACTCCTGGCCTGCATGGCTTAATGGTCTTCAAAGGTCAACCGCCATGTATAATTAAGTGGAACTGAGTGTACTGCCTCCTGCTCAATTGTGTTCAGATAAAAAACAACCCGTGGCCATTTTCCCCACAAACTCTATTTATCAATGAATGAATTGTCAGCTAGCATGTACAAAGCCAGGTCATATTAAATATGTATTAAGTTGTCATGTCTTGTTAGTCCTTAGCAGAGTGGCATACACGTTAGTGTGTGTTGCTCTGTTTCTTAGCCCGGAGTCATTGAAATAATAAGTATTATATTGATTTTATATCTAAATAGTACAATTTATTTCCGCGAAGGGCTGGCGTCCCTAGTTACGATACTAGTCTCGCCCATAAGTGCAAGTCACGTTTATCGTCACTTCCGGCCCACGCTGGGCTTTATAAGGACGAAGTGCTCGTGTCACTTCCTCTTTTTGGCTTATCGCTACAACTACAAACCCCACCCACCCAGTTCCAGTTTGTCTTCCAATATATGGTAAATTATATGCACAGATGTTGGGAATTTTGTAACGTAGACGTACCAGAACAACAATGCCCTTGTTGAATCCTTATTTATTAGTCATAGCGAACCTTGTATTCATGTCAACTTAGCAAAGACATTACTGGTCCTAGTTTGGATGGTTACAATTTAAGTCAGTTACATTTGGTGCAGCACATGCTCAGAATGGCGTTTTTGTCTGTGCAAAGAATTTTTGAAGCATCTCATGTGAGGCTTGTATCTGGCAGCGATAATTTGAGTAGTAAATCTCATTGGAAAACCCTTGTGTGAGTATGTCGGGCCTCTCTGGACAACATGAGATGGCTCTGCACACTTTTCTCATGCTTTACAGCTACTTTCACGTCTAGTGAGATCAATCCGGGGGATCACTGAATGGACAAAAGTAATGTCTTTAAGTGCTTTTACACAGTTTCTGCTGCCGAGTTATTCTATTTCAGGCCATATCTGGAAACCCCTGCTACAACTATCCAGCCATCAGACCGCATTACACAGTCAATCCAAGTGGAACTTGGAGCGTAAAGGGCAATGGCAATGTTATACCAAGGAACAGATCAACAGCTATTGTAGAATACACAAAATATGAGGACAATTAAAGACTTTGTTTAACTGGATCTGTTTGCCAGCAAGTGATAAGTGCGGTTTAGCGTGAACATTGCCTTGTGGAAGCTAGCCAATTACGAGCCAAGAGACATATCAGGTGTACATGTAGTAGGAGGCAATTGCTTGTTGTGCTTTTTATTAATGTTTCTCGGCTCCCAAACTAAAATTTACCGAAAAAAGAGAAAAAGAAATGAAAAAAGTTTAGACATACATTTAGGATGCAAACCAAGTCGGTGCAGTCCAATTTCGGTGCAGCCCAACTTATCACTCATATCGCATAAGGACATAAGTAACCGAACTTCATAGAACAGAGAGAAATATCGACTGTACTTTAAACATCTGCGTATAGGGAGGTAACTCCTATTGTATGGTAACTGCTGTACCAGTCATAAACGAGAGGTCAGTCATTGTTTCCTCTTGAAAGTTAGCAGTTGGGTCGGGAAAGTCGCCAGGAATAAAAACCCAGCACTTTGTAGAATCATTCTTTAGAACTGCGTGTACAATCGCCTGTTGAAAATGCGAGTTTTTTCAAATTACCTCCCTTTGCATGGAAAAAGGAGTACATTTTGAAACAGTAATACATGTACTTGAAAACAATTTATAGGGCAACAGATATCTCTCAATGCCACCTCCTTAATTGTGAACCTAACTTTAATTTTACTGTTCCATATGCCTGTCTATGGGAAAGCCTGTTAAACAACTGTCTAAACTTTTTTCGCTCAGTATAGTATTTAACTTTGTAAAGTCTAAACGATAAGTCTGAGGAAGCCAGATCAGATGTCTATTGATTAATTAGAAGCTGGTCTGGTTCCCTATCAAGGTTCAATTCACCAAAGCAAACCTCCTTCTCTAATTGCCTCTCGGCTCAAGCTCGCGGATGTTGTGGTAGTATTTAAACAAAGCCACACAGTGTAATACTAATACAACTTGATATTTTCATCGTCACGGGTTGGTTTAGGGTAATCCTGGTTGTCAACATTTGAGCAGAGGCACTTGATGGTATTCGAGTAAGGATCTCCTTTACTTTTTTCACAAAATAATCAGTTGGTTTGGGTTTAAGGTTCTGACTGGGGCTATTCCCTTATCATCAGTCCGAACAAACCTCAATTCAATTGTCAAATCAAGTTAATTGTAAGGAAACTATACCAGTTTAAAAAAAAAATATAAAAAAATCAGTTGGTTGGGTGTAAGGTTCTGACTGGGGCTACGCCTTATATCATCAGTCTGAACAAACCTCAATTCAATTGTCAAATCAAGTTAACTTGTCATAGATGTATGCCAGTCTTCATTCCACAATCAAAGGCTTTCGACGGGTAAATTTATACCATTATCGCAATTGTCAGTGGAGCAATAACACTTATTTGAATACATGGTTATTGGTTAAAGATCTAAATTCAAGGCAGTGGTTTCTGATTATTAAGCCGTCTGGAATAGCATACTAGGCCTGTAGTAGATGCGAACATGGGGGTCTGTTCGGTCGGTAGGAGTATTGTGTGCTGTCCCAGGACATTAGTTGCAAAATTGCAGCGTGTATTGCTTGGTCCTAGGCTGAAGTTGTGGAATGGCAGGGCAGCTTGGTTTGCCTGTGTATGAGCATTTTGTCCGAGTCTAGAGTTGAGAAATTGCGGAAGGTGTAGGTTTTTCAAAGTTTGAGCATGCTACTGAGCGTCCGAGGCATGAATAAGTTGGAGCAGGCTGCATATTGTCCGAGGTGTGTAATTGCAGGACACGTGGGTTTGTCCAAGTATGAGCAAGCTGGTAATTGTTCTAGGCCAAAGTGGTGTAATCGCAGGACACGTGGGTTTGTCCAAGTATGAGCAAGCTGGTAACTGTATTAGGCCAAAGGGGTGTAATTGCAGGACACATGGGTTTGTCCAAGTATGAGCAAGCGGGTAATTGTATTGGGCCAAAGCGATGTAATTGCAGGACACGTAGGTTTGTCCAAGTATGAGCAAGCTGGTAACTGTATTAGGCCAAAGGGGTGTAATTGCAGGACACATGGGTTTGTCCAAGTATGAGCAAGCGGGTAATTGTATTGGGCCAAAGCGATGTAATTGCAGGACACGTAGGTTTGTCCAAGTATGAGCAAGCTGGTAATTGTATTAGGCCAAAGTGGTTTAATTGCAGGACAGGCGGGTTTGTCCAAGCATGAGCAAGCTGGTAACAGTATTAGGCCAAAGTGGTGTAATTGCAGGACACATGGGTTTGTCCAAGTATGAGCAAGCTGGTAAATTGTATTAGGCCATAGTTATGTAATTGCAGGACACGTGGGTTTGTCCAAGTATGAGCAAGCTGGTAATCGTATGAGGCCAAAGTTCGGAAATTGCAGGACAGTAGCGTGTTCAAGTACCGTATCGGAAAACAATAACGTTAACCGAGGCAAGCAACCTTTATTGTACGACATCCAACATTCTTCAATACTCTCCGATAATAATGCATTGCCCCCGTGTTTATTTACTTTTCAAGGGTACAATCAAATTATGTATGAATCGAAATAACACACGCAAAGTGTACTATTCAACCGAAATGCATCAAACTTATCGCATATAAAAATAAGATTTAGCTGCGTAGATGTAAGCTTCTTCGTTTGATGCATTAAGTATCGAAAAATGTTGGTTTATTGATGAGAAATTAACTCAGGACCGTTCGCTGTCGTTTGTATACTCATGTGGTCGCCATTTTGTTTTTTCTTGTTCGCCCCGTCACACTACCTCCGAGGCCGTTCGGGCCGTTGTCCATTGGTATTGTGCAAACAGGTCGTTTTCTTTAAATTGTTGCGTTTTTTAGGCTATTGAAACGGTAACTGAACGCGCTACAGTAGGGTTTGTCCAAGTATGAGCATGCTGCTCATTGTCAAAGGCCCGAGTTGTGTAAAAGTATGTTGCTCATGGTCAGAGGCCCGAGTTGTGTAAAGTGTGCTGCTCATTGTCCGAGGCCCGAGTTGTGTGTAAAGTGCGCTGCTCATTGTCCGAGGCCCGAGTTGTGTAAAGTATGTTGCTCATTGTCCGAGGCAAGAGTTGTGTAAAGTATGGTGCTCATTGTCCGAGGCCCGAGTCGTGTAAAAGTATGCTGCTCATTGTCCTAAGTCAGAGGTGTTTAATTGCATTCATGTCGGTTTGCCTGCTCAAAGTATGCTGCTCAAGTATGGTAATTGTAGCGCATGTGGGTTTGTAGTCGCAATATATGCTGCTCATTGTATGAAGCCAGAGTATGGTAATTGTAGTGCATGTGGGTTCGTCTGTGTACGGATAGGCTGGGAATGGTCCGAGGGCGAGTCTAATAATTGCAGTATTGTCGTTTGGCCTGTAGGCGAGTGTTCAGTGTACGGTCAGGGACCTGAGTGGTCAGTCTGATCGCACGTAGGAGGTTTTCAGTATGATGTCGAATGGTGCCATAAGTATGCTGTCTCAGTCGAAATGTTCTACTGGACTGTTCTCCTTCAATTATAGCACGGCTGCTGGCTTTGCCTATTAGGCCCCCTTTAAGACATGGGGTCTTCGACTTTGGATGCTTGTTGACTTTGGATTTGTTTCTGTTGGAGAAAGACCTCAGTGCAGCTGATGTCTGAGGGCTATGCCGCTTGTTTCGGGAAGATAGCCTACAGACACTAGTTGCAACTATAAGTATAACATAGCCCATGGTAATTTATAGTAATAGATAGCTTGGGTCAATTTGCAATAGTCATGCCAGGGGCCTTTCTTGTGGATTTACACTATGTATTCTTTGAACTTGGCGGTGATTCTAAGACTGGTTGGTAGTTGAAGCCTAGCAGGTCGGGTTTTGTCCATGGAAGTAAGCGCATCTCCTGGCCTGCATGGTTTAATGGTCTTCAAAGGTCAACCGCCATGTATAATTAAGTGGAACTGAGTGTACTGCCTCCTGCTCAATTGTGTTCAGATAAAAAACAACCCGTGGCCATTTTCCCCACAAACTCTATTTATCAATGAATGAATTGTCAGCTAGCATGTACAAAGCCAGGTCATATTAAATATGTATTAAGTTGTCATGTCTTGTTAGTCCTTAGCAGAGTGGCATACACGTTAGTGTGTGTTGCTCTGTTTCTTAGCCCGGAGTCATTGAAATAATAAAACGTTATTTACACTGTAAACACTGTCGGTGTTGAAGAATGGCAAAACAGGTTTTGGCACAAGTACGGACCATATCTGGGTTAGAAAACAGAAAGCAGAACTTATTCATATCACATAGAGAATGAAACATGGGGCTTAAAACGTGAGCTCTTGAAAGAAGGTATTGTCTTATATAAATATACATGGGACAATTCAATAATACATGTACTTCATTCTCGATGGTATTTGTGTCACAAAAGGGACAAATTCTAGAACCTTCTGGCAGACCCTCGTAACGACCAGTTTCAATTCTAATAGGGGCGACCCCTAAACGGAATTTACAAAAGGCCGAACGATGTCGGGGTGGCAATATAATTTTACAATAATGTTCGGCGTAAAAATCCGTTTTAAAATATTTATAAACTCTAAGTTTATTACGACCACGGTCAGAAGGACCCACAATATTGTTTATCCTGTTTGTAGCTGTTGATATGGACATTAAATGTCCGAATCTCAGCCTCGTTTGCAAACGAACGAGAAATAGGGTTGGTTAAACTAGTAAACATAGAGAATTCATTAGCATCGTAATACTTCTTTACATTAAAAAACCAGTTTTTACAAGAGTTACTAGCCTTACCATAAGCCCAGAGTGCCACTCGTTTATTGACCCTTGTATTATTCATACATGAAAGTTTTGACCAATATAAAGAAATGCACTTCCATTGACGGACAATTGGAGGTTTCCAACCCATATCCCCGGATATTCCATCACATGGTGAATACGTCCCGACCCCAAGAAAAAATCGCATTGCTCTATTGTGAACGCTCTCGATACATGAATATGCTTTAAAACCCCATATAGCAGCACTGTTATTGATAACTGGCCACACGATAGAGTCGTAAAGTTTAGTAAAGACGTTATATGGTACACCGCCAATGGATTTGCATTTTGCCATTAATAGGCCCAACGCCCGACCGGCACTTTGAGCAGCCGCTTTAACAGTGACATTGTAATCTAAATTTTCCTGTAAAACAACCCCTAAATAAGTATATCTATCAACAATGTCAATAGAGTTAGTACCATACATAAAGTTAAACTGTGTACACATCTCAGATTTTGGACTAAAACGAACAACATTGCTCTTTGAATTATTAACAGTCATGTCATTCAAGACACACCAATCGCTTAAAGAATTTAGGAGTAACTGCAGATCATAAGCGGATTCTGCCATCAAAACAATATTATCTGCATATAACATTATGCACACCTTCTCTTCTCCTAAGCTTACACCAATATCTAAGGATTTCAGATAAAGAGACAAATCATTGATTAACAAATTAAATAAAATAGGAGAAAGAATACATCCCTGTCTCAAGCCGCAATGTACATCGAACCAGTCTGTATAAAAACTATTTACTCTAATACATGATTTCACTGAAACATATAAAGACTGTAATGCATGCATCATTTTTCCTTTTATCCCTAAATCAACTAAACGTTTCCATAAAATATGTCTGTTAATGGTATCATATGCCTTTTTAAAATCGATAAAGGCGCAAAAAGTGGATTTACGCAACTTTTTTCTTGTATCAATAATACTTGTAAGATTAAGTATATGGTCAGTTGTACTACGGCCTTTTCTGAACCCATATTGTTCATCTGACACTTTCCCGTTTACCTCTGACCACACACTTAATCTACTGTTTATAATGGAACAATTAATTGTATACATAGCCGGGGCTAGTGAAATACCCCTATAAGACAGCGGGTCCCTTCGGTCCAATGTAGAAGACTTAGGTATGGGATTAATAATGCACTTGTTCCACAACGAAGGAAGAATACCATTATCAAAACATATATTAAACAATATATATAGGAAAGAGAGTGATGTATCATTTCTAAGTACTTCAACTGGAATGTTGTCAATGCCACTTGCCTTTCCCTTATTTACTGAACTGATGGCATTTTTTACCTCCAAAATAGATATATGCGCATTAAAACCTGCATCATTTACAGACGTATTACTAGTTGTATAGGAAGCGTTATTTGCAGTTTGGAACAGAGAGCTGAAGTCGTTTTTCCATTTTGCTAAAACAATATCAATGTCCCTAGAGATTGAACCATCATCAAGAACCACTTCTAAAGGAATTCTATTACATGTTTCCTTTTTGCTATTTACACCTATTTTGTCAATTGATTTCCAAAACTTAGATGTATCAACATCGCACTCGTTTAAAATTTCCGATTGTAATGAATACCAATGATGACGTTTAGCTCTCTGTACTTCACGGTCAAATAACTTTCGAGCATGTATAAAGTCTTGTCTCAACATAGAATTATTACTTTTATCCTTACATGATAGCCAAATCTTTTCAAATTTACACAAGTTATTCCACAGACCAGACAAAGTTTCAGACCACCAGGGCTTTCCTGGACGACGTCGTTTGTTACAATTGCCGTATTTAATTTCTTTAGAAGGTAAATGTGCAGACATATTATGTTGTACAATTCCACACCAATCCTGGTAAACGTCATCAATATCAGATTGAGTACGGAAACCAGACTCAAGTTTCAAAATGGTTTGGTTAACATGAAGCATATTATCATGACTTAACATAAAATCATCAGGAATACAAGATACATCATATTTATAGTGATTAGTTTCCTTTGAACAATTACCATATGACACTGGATCGTGTATATCACTCTCAATAAAAATATTCCACACAAGAAGTGAATGATCAGGCAAGGCACCTGGTGAGATAGACGAAATAAGGTTTGATTCATTAATTAGATCAGTTACACTTTTAACCTGAAATTGTTCAAATTGTGAGAAAGATTCATGGCTAACAAAACAGTAATCTACTACAGATTTGCCTTTTGTTGATATAGACGTGAAATTGTTAACTTTATTTCTACGACCATTCAGCATGATCATATTGACATTTACTAAAAACTCTAGAAGAAGCTCGCCATATCTATTAAAACTAAAATCAATAACCTCCCTGTCACACACATCATCTATTCCTCTTATAAAAGCATTATTATTACCGCATCTACTATTAAAATCACTACATATATACATAGTTCCAGAGTCTTTATACTGGTATATGATAGATAGCAATGAATCATAGAATTCATTTACATAAAAAAATCTCGACGAGTTTTCAGGGGGGAGATAACACACACATGGTAAAAGGGTAATATTATCAGACTTGTGACATAGTTTTAAAAGTATAAAATACCCTCGTTGGAACTGTCAACTACAGAAACATTAAAGTGCTCAAGTATAGTTTTTTTAATGAGAAAGCCTACTCCACCGGAGCCAGTCCTGGCGTGCCTATGTATAAGAGTTCTATTATTGCCATACCAAGAATAGCCGTCAAGATGAATATCTTCGTTGGCCAGTAGATGACTCTCGGCAATAAGTCACTTGTTGCCACACACGAAGATCTTACAACATAGTTATCTGAGTTCTTATCTGCCTTCCAACCCCTAACTTTCCAAAACTCGGTTTTTATCTACCTGCGACCACGGTTGAAGCCACCGGATCGACTACGTGGATAAGTACCTCTCGAACGGCATCCAGCAACGTTCCATTCATTGAAATGAGTGACTTTTGTATTCCCCACTCTCTCTGTCTTTTGCCAGCATGTGCTGTGTTTAACAGAAACAGTGCTAAAATAAGATCCAGGGGTCCGTTTCATAAAACTTCTTACGACAAATGTTGTCTTAAGTCAGATTATAAAAGTATAAATTATTAATTATTTCTCAACCTATTCATGTCTTGTGACATCATTTTGGAATCGTCAGAAATTGAATGTATTTTAAAGTTTTAACTTAAGACAACATTTGTCGTACGAAGTTTTGTGAAACGGGACACAGGAATTTTGTGAGTTAATTACTTTTTGTGCATAATCCAGTCCACGCCCATAACGTATAAAAACGTTTTGACGTTTATGGCACATTTTGGCTTCCGTAGAATGAAAAGTTATGATTCGCACATCGCACTGGAATACTTTTCTGAAAGGCAAGGTTCGGCACTTCCTATTTCCAGAATATCAGTGGCCTCCTGCAAAATTTGACACTTTCAGGTAGCATCAAAATTGGATCTAGACACAAATTTGAAAGATTGGAAAAAAAATGCAAATGCCAGAGAGGCCGAAACAGTCCTGTTTTCTACTTTCGGTTTAAAATGTACGCGACGGTCTTGTCAAAACCCGTTATTATAGCACTCATGTTGGATTTCAGTAAAACAGACATGTCAACACAAAGCTCACAAAGCTCATACGGAGCTCAGGATCGTCATTTATTTTAACTTATTCGCGCATTGCGCGAACGCGATTGAAATACAGCGCCTCTAAAAATAGATTGTCACTTTCGGTTTAGTTTTGAGACATCAGAGTAGTTTTGAGATGTCAGAGTGTAGTGTTTTTCAGAAAATGAGCTCCTAATTAGTCAAGTAGTGTCTGTGTGATGGGTACAAAATGGGTCAGGCTTGCTAAGGATATGTGATAAAAGATCAGAGTTGTCATTTCTCTATCAGCAAAAACCGGTATCTTATCCGCGGCAGAATATTATGACTAAACACTCAGACAGAGTTGCCAGCTCACAATAAACAGAAACAGTGTTCACATAATTATATTGAACAACCCTGACATTTACAAAGATATGATTTTAAAAAAGAAAGCCTAGCAAACGCCTGTACTTATTCAGCTATTACAGTTGAGAATCTGTTATTCTTTCCCGTTTAAACGCAAACGTACGCAAACGAAAAACACTAAAACGTAGAAAGGTACAACTTTTTGACAATTCTGATAATTCATCTTTATCTTGGTCGCAAACAGTTTGGAGCCTGATCAGACGCCGGGTTACCCGGCGTCTGATCTGGCTCCAATCTGTTTGCAGTGAAAATAATAGTTTTAGCGTAAACGCGTTTATTGGGAAAGAATAACGTTTTCTCCCCTGTAGGCATGCCTTTACCTTATTGGACATTGGCAGCCAGTGTAGACTCTAATCACACGCCACCTAATGCTGCATCTGATCACTGAGTCTACACTGTTTCCTGATAGGAATTTCAATATAAAACAATACGAAAATGAAAATTAGATCAAGCAACCCTGAGATAAAAAATGTACTAACCCTGAGATAAAAAAATGGACTCATCAAATATATAAGCAAGCAAGAATCAACTGCGCGCAAATATACTCAACAAAACAATTAAAGGGGCAAATATATTGGGTAGGCCCAATATATAGAAAATAAGTTCATACAATATTTTTTAAACAGTTTCATGTAAAATTACATGTTAACTTCGTTGTAGAGTATAACTGTATTTCGAAAAGTAGAAATATATATCGCAGTTCCCCTTCAAACACAACCACCCTAAAATTACCGTGTGCCAGACTAGGTGGGTGGGGTAACAAACAACTTGACCAAGAGCCCCGCCTTTTAGGTTTTTCTCTTAAATTACAGCTAGTATCATATGTGTTCACCACGTGCATTAATCACTTCCTTGCATCTACATGGAAATCGGAGAATTAGCTTAAGGATGTATGCAATGAACATTCTGTGCCATTCTTCAATAAGCACGTCTGTTAGCCTCTAAGGTGACGATCTCGACCGGATATCCGGCGTTGCCGCATGTCCTAAGCATCCTCAATGTGACCGAAATGTGTTGACCTTGCTTGCCAGTCCATCTGCCCTATGCCCTCGTGTTCCAAGTACTGGTCTACCATACGTGTTCGGTACCGACGAGCTTTCTCGTCTGTCGGGATGAAGCCGGAACACAAAGCTCCAGCTTCAGCGCGTGCACTAGCGTCTAGGGTCTCGTCCCTGTACCCTAAACTAGTCAGAGTCCAGTTCCTAATGACGTAAAGGTCCGTGCAACCGTTGTAGGATATGCCCATCCATAGGAGCCCTGACCCCTTTCTGAGTCCGTCATGCTCTGCCACATAACAGTCGAAGAAACCTTCGTTTCGATGTCTTTACATCGTCTGCAGTCGTCATTTAAATCCAAAATGAAATTTGACGCACTAGTACACAATACGTTGCGAAAACGTAAACGTTCAAATGGCATGATTTCTGGCGAAACGCTAGATGACGTTTTCCGTGGTGTGGGGTCAAGACCGGTCACGAGACTGGTCTTCTAGCCCATAGGTTTACAGCATGAAGTCTATTCCCGACGATCTGAGCAGAAATCTTGTAACCAAACGTCTGTTTATAAACACGATTAAGCGTAACGTTGGAATTGAGCCGTTGACGTCATGCCATAAGTGACAACATCGGTCTTTTACTTCAAATATGACCTGCAAACGACCTTGACCTGATCTCCAATTAACCATCCCAGTGTCCAGGTACAACTACCACAACCTGTCGACGACACCCTTTCTAAAGTTAAACTCCGTCGCAACATGACGTTGGAAAACGACAAATGACGTCTTTAGGGGCATAGTTTTCAAAGTTTGTACCAATATGCAATCTATTTTTGCTTAAGATACAAATATGCACTCGATATAATGAAAACAGCTATAAAACTAATCTTTGAAGAATAGGCAGACACATCGTGCAAAAATCAAGTGGACGTTAAAAACCGTGTTTTTGATACTTGTCCGCTTCAATTCATTCAAGCATGACCATTTTTGCACATATTGACGTTTGTTTCTTAATTTTTTTATTCTAAAGCATCTAAACACGCATTCAGTCTTTTAACTTGAAAATGTTTGCATTTTTGAAAAAGATATATGAACTTATACCTTTGCCCCTTTAATTATTTTGTTGAGTATAGATTAATCCTTCTCACATATAAACAAAAATAATCAAAGATATAACATTAGAAAACATGGTATAAAATATACCAAGCGTTGACATGGTTTCATCTGACTGGATAAATCCTGGTGTAGTCTAAATGAGGATACAGTGGAGAATCTGTTATTCTTTCCCAATAAACGCGTTTACGCTAAAACTATTATTTGCAGTGCAAACAGTTTGGAGCCAGATCAGACGCCGGGTAACCCGGCGTCTGATCAGGCTTCAAACTGTTTGCCACCAAGATAAACAAGAATTATCAGAATTGTCAAAAGGTTGTTCTTTTCTACGTTTTAGTGATTTGCGTTTGCGTACGTTTGCGTTTAAACGGGAAAGAATAACAGATTCTCCACTGTATAATTGTGATGTCAAGGTCTTGCCATAGCTCAAAATAAACAAAGAATGTGACCTGATTATATCTCAGAGATATTTTCAATTCACACTTCCACTGAAAGCTTAACACTATTTTCTGATTTATTTTCAGCATGTGATATTCAGCCTTCCATTTCTAACAGGGAAAAAATAACTACAGTAGAACCTCTCTAGTACGACTACTTTATTGTGTTAATTATACAGTGGAGAAACTGTTATTCTTTCCCAATAAACGCGTTTACGCTAAAACTATTATTTTCACTGCAAACAGTTTGGAGCCAGATCAGACGCCGGGTAACCCGGCGTCTGATCAGGCTCCAAACTGTTTGCCACCAAGCTAAAGATGAATTATCGGAATTGTCAAAAAGTTGTTCTTTTCTACGTTTTAGTGTTTTTTGCGTACGTTTGCGTTTAAACGGGAAAGAATAACAGATTCTCCACTGTATGGCGTTTTCGACTGGTGACTGCTTAAGGGTGTATCAAAGTCATAAGCGAATTTTTCAAAGTATCAAACTTTTTTTCTATCATAGTTTTTTTGGAAGAGCTATTTACAGTACTGAACCTTATTAAATTAAATTGATAATCGCAAGCGAATTGCCATCGAATTGCCATCGAATCGCCATCGAATCGGGCGCTTTGAAAATCGATTAAGCTAATAAATCGTTTCAAGCGATTTTTCCGAAGCGATTGTAACAAAAAAGGAATCGATAAAATTTAACGAAAAATATTAGCGAAAATATGCAATCAGCATCAACAGACGTAATTGACCGATTGCTAACTTACAAAATTGTAATATATATGTTCATTTAAATTTCCCCAGAAGAGAAAATGTTACATATATCGATCACGGGGTTAGAAATAAACGCGAACCTATTTAGGTATTCTCCCGCGCTATAAAGAGAAATATGTTAAATTAATACCGCCTTGTGTACAGTCCTGCATAGCCCAGTGGGCTAACGGGTTGTGTTTTGCTCTCTCTCTGTCCCCGCCGGGTCCCGAGTTCTAATACCACCAGAGCTCAAAATATTTTTATTATTGAAATGCATTTTCTAAACAGAATTTTTTGTTCTTAACTTATTCTTACCCGTCTAAGAGTTCGATATATATTTCGATATATATTTTAAAATTACTATTTTTAAGCTAAATCTGGTTGCGAGTCTGTTTAAACCATGTGACTGAATTCCCTAGGATGCGACTTATCAAAATCATCTTGAAGACGGTAGTAGAAGTAGCGGAAAAAGTGGAGGCGGTAGTAGTAACAGTAGTAACAGAAATAGTTATAAGTAATAGTTTTATTATTGAAGTATTAGAAGTGGTAGACGTAGTAGTAGTAGTAGTGGTGGTGGTCGTAGTAGTAGTTATAGTAGTAGAAGTAGTGGTAGTGGTAGTAGTTGTAGTAGTAGTAGTAGTAGTAGTAGTAGAAGTAGTGGTAGTGGTAGTAGTAGTTGTAGTAGTAGTAGTAGTAATACATGTAGTAGTAGTAGAAGTATTAGTAAAATCCATCGTCTAGTTTATTTTAGCTTATTAATCCTGAAAATTCACTGAGTGAACAATTCAAGTTTCGAATTAAATATGACATTAATAGTTTACAATAGATTAAAAAAATACTCTGAACACACGGATCCTCTATGAGACATCTGCTCTGGGTCTACAGTGTTTCTACATGATAAGTGTAAACTTGGCGGGTTCACTGTAAAAGACATTGAATTTTACGCGTCACTATGGGTCACAAAGTTGTAATGACGATTCTAAGTCAGGTCAGATCAATCACTGTTTGACATATTATTACGATGTACAAACGTTTAATAAATGGGACACAATCTAGCAGTGCAGACTCAGATCATATGCAATATAATGCCGCGTCTGGTCTGAGTATACACTGTTTTCTAACAGCAGTTTCTATCAATCTAAAACAAAGATATAAAACATAGAACAGCACTCTTTGAATGAAAAGTGGATTCATCAATTCTCTTCTATTCTATTGTAATAAGGAATTTTAGCAATATACGTTTTATACTGCAATTAGAAGAGTGTTCTTTAAACGGTAATAACGGTATGATTCGGAAATAAGAAAAGTGTCTAGAAAGAGAGATCGAATGAAACGAACAGCAAAATCTTCTAAAAAACAAACAGATTGGATAAAATATAAACAATTAAGAAATAAAGTTAACAATTTAAAGAAACACGCAAAAGAAATTTTTTATAACACTTTAGAAACAAATTTGACAGAATTACACTGCAATGACAAACGGGGTTTCTGGAAAATAATAAGACATTTTGTTAAAAATAACCCTTCTTCAGCTTGCTTTCCCCCAATTCGTGAAACATTACCTAACGGACAGGAATTTTGGTTTACAACAAATGAAGAAAAAGCAGAATGTTTAAATAAGTATTTAACGTCAATCTCAAATGTTGATGATACTAATATAACTCTTCCCTTATTTCATGATAAAACTTCTAACAGACTTTCATTATTTAACATTACCCAAAATGAGATAGAAGATATTATTTTAAACTTAAATGTGAACAAAGCTAGTGGACCTGACAGCATAAGTCATAAAATGTTAAAAAATTGTTCTAAATCCATATCAGTTCCACTAACTATATTATTTAACAGATATATACAGGAAGGCATTTTTCCAGATGCTTGGAAAATTGCGCAAGTTACTCCAATTTTTAAAAAAGGGGACAAATCAACACCTTCGAATTATAGACCTGTATCACTATTAAGCTGTTGTGGAAAAATCCTAGAAAGAATTGTTTTCAAACATATGTATAATTTTCTCTTAGATAATGATTTGCTTTATAAATATCAGTCAGGGTTTTTACCAAATCACTCTACTACATATCAACTTATTGATATATATCACCATATCTGTCAAAGCTTTGAGCATAGTCAATATTCTTGTATGGTTTTTTGTGATATCTCAAAGGCCTTTGACAGAGTATGGCATAAGGGTTTACTTTTTAAATTAAGTGAAAATGGTATAAATCTTAACTTACTGAACTGGATTACAAGCTATTTAAATAATAGACATCAAAAAGTTACAATACAATCTGCTGAATCTAAACTGATGCCAGTCAATGCCGGTGTTCCTCAAGGTTCCGTTTTAGGGCCTTTACTTATTCTCATTTACGTAAATGACATAACCGATTCACTACTTAGTTTAACAAGGCTATATGCCGACGATAGCTCTCTTTATTATTCTGCAAGTACATTAGATGATATTGAAGGCATAATCAACCATGACTTAAATAACATCACAGTATGGGCAAAACAGTGGCTAGTTAACTTTAACCCAAATAAAACAGAAGCTATTCTATTTACACTCAAAAGGCAATCTCCTTTACCTAAACTACTCTTTGATAATACCGAAATAAAGTTTGTGGACCATCATAAACATTTAGGGGTGACATTCAGTAAAAATGGTCATTGGGCTTATCACATTGACAATATTATAGAGTCAGCCTCTAAAGTTGTTAATATTATGCGTAAAGTACAATTTATACTTTCAAGGTCTGCTCTGAATCAAATATACTTGTCATATGTACGGCCAATTTTTGAATATTCCTCAATTGTATGGGATGGCTGCCCTGAGGTATATACTAATACGTTGGACAAAATGCAAAATGAAGCTGCACGTATCGTCACAGGGCTAACGAGATCAGTTTCCCTTGAGAGGCTGTACATAGAATGTGGCTGGGAGTCTTTGTTCAAGAGACGAGAAAACCAAAAACTGTTTTTTATGCACAAGGTGTCACATGACACTGTCCCACAGTACATAAGTGATATTATTCCCCCATTAGTTGGTGAAAGGTCAAACTATCCTTTGAGAAACCGAGAAAATTTTGAAGTACTACCTGCTAGAACGTCCATGTATCAGAAATCTTGTATTCCTTCTTCTGTAGTGCTCTGGAACTCTCTGGGCTCTGATCTTAGGCAAATCCCTAATTTTTCTTCTTTTAAAAATAATATAGCTTCTAGATCGAAGCCAGAGAGAGTTCCGGGGTACTACCTGGTCGGAAATAGACATTTATCAGTACTACATGCAAGATTAAGAAACAGTTGTAGTAATTTGAATGAACACCTTTTCCTAAATCAATTAAAACTAGATCCTAATTGTTCTTGTGAAAATGTAATTGAAAATATTGATCATTTCTTTTTTAAATGCCCCAATTATATAAACTTACGACATACCTTATTTCAGACCACAAGATTTTGCCATCCGATGAATAGTAACATTCTTCTTTTTGGAAGTAATCACCTCACTTTTGAACAAAACTGTTTGATAGTTGGTGCTGTACAAACATTCATTAAAGAAACCAAGCGCTTCAGTACTTAATTCTTTTTTGTTTTTTCTTTCTCTATTGTTTTTTCTTTCTCTATTTTGGTTTGTTTCTAAAATTGAAAGTTGATGCGTCTGTCCTTATGTGCTCTTGTAACTATGATCACAGTTATCTTTTGTTTAGCTTAGATATGCAATGTAAAACATTATGGAACGATTCGAGGGTCTAAGATGGACATATCTTAAAAATTGTCATACCAGAATGTAGTTAGCCATCCCATCTTAGATTCTCGGCTAGTTCCTCATTTATGATTACATGTATATGTTTATTATATAAGTAGTTAAGCCTCTGTTCAGCAGTGTAGAACCTTATCTATATGAAAAATGAAGAGGGGTGAAAGTAATACAGAAAGCCCCGTTGGAGCTATCTGTATTACTTTTAGCTTACTTTAGTTAATCTGAATCTATTTACCAAGACTACGTTTCAGTTCTTAGTTTTAAAGGCCGTTTTAACAGGAGTTTTACTGTATAGCCAATTTAGCCATATCTCTCGTTTTGATAGTGATACACTGGTGAATGACTTAGATTAGTTGATCTTTCTTTTGGTCGTTTTATATATTTTTTAATCACTTACTTTACTGTTTCTTCTCATCAAATTATGCGGAGACACCTGAAAACAAGCAACTCAACTTTCTCTCTCTTTCTTTCTCTTTCTTTCTCTTTCTCCCATTCTCTATCTCTCTCTCTCTCTCCAATAGTATATGTATTTTTGTGAAACTGTAGGGGAAGGGCCGACTCTAAGTTGGCAGAACTTGTGGCCCAACCCCTTTTCCTGTAAAAAATTGGAAATAAAATATGTTTAAACTAAACTAAACGGTAATAAACCTTAAACAGACACGGTCGCCCGCTGTGTCTGATGGTCTGAGTTGACATTCCGGATTGAATGTTTATTACACATACCCAAATACGACTTAAATGGAGGCACCAATTAGTGCAGTCATAAGCGGATGTAAATCCTCCGAATTTAGTGAATTTTGCATAGAACCACGAATTTAAAAAAATCATTTTCTTATTTCACAATAAACAAATAAATAGTTTAAATCACATTGGCCCACTTGGATTTGGTTGGTTTCAGTGAATAGAAGTCATGTAAAGGAAACTACAAACATTCTAATGTATCAATTATTTCTCGCTGTTTGCAAAATCCTGATCAGATGAAAAGTACGTAATCAAGAATCCAAACTGTCTGAAAACCTTAGTCAGGAGGTGATCTGCACGATTATAACTTAAAAGACTGTGCCATGTGCTGTTGAAATAAACTTACAACTACAACTATTACTACTACCATTTCTATTATTACTACTACTAGTACTGCTACTACTACTACTACTACTACTGCTATTACTACTTCTTCTTCTACTACTACTACTATTACTACTAGTACTGCAACTACTACTACTACTACTACTACTGCTATTACTACTACTACTACTACTACTACTACTACTACTACTACTACTACTACTACTACTACTACTACTACTACTACTACTACTACTACAACTTCTGTAATTATTTTACTGTAATTTAATTATTTTACTGTATTTATTTTAGTGAATGAGAAAATGAAAAGCGCAAAAATGTACTCATGGGGCAATGTTTTAAGGGCGGTGAGTTTCATAGTAATGTTACCCTAACATTGTGGTATCCCTATTTAGCGACACTGAACCAGTAACACACTGTACGACGATTTTAATAGGAATGTCTCTGTGATGATCTTGTCCTGCATTGGGCCTCTGTGCCTTTTTAAAGATCCTTATTCAACATACACGCATATATTGACAGGTCGCTGATAGGGGGTAACACTGTGTAACAGCTACTTTGCAGTTGTTGCGTAATAGTATTAACGTTCGTGAACTATTTTATTGTGTGTTACAGTGTTGTCCCACTTGAGCGACAATGGATTCATGCTTCATTTGAGACTTTTATAAGGCTGTTCTGTGGAGCAAAGGTAATGCAGAGGGCTCCTGTGTGAAATTTCTGTATTACTTTTGCCCGACATTGAGTATCCACTTGTTTTTTTTAAAGAACCTAGCTCATATTTGAAGATTGGTCCCTGTTGAGGGGCAGCACTGTATAAAATCTGTATAAAATTTATATTTAGGCAGTTCTGGTTGAAAAGAGAGTTTCAGGTCGTTACATACACATTATGTTACCCTGTTGTATATGCCACAGGTCTATCCATAATGAGGGACACTGCGCGTATGCCTCATGTTAGACACCTGACACTGTCATGCAGATGGAAGTGAGGTGGAGAGCTCCTGTTGGGGCTCTCTGTATTACTTTTATTCTGCATTACTTTTGTCCTGAATTAGGCATCTATGTCCAGTTAAAGAGCCTACATTATCCTATATGATAAATCGCCGTCACAGGGCTTTACTGTATGTTATCTATAGTAACATGCTTGTCATGCATTATGTTATTATCATAGCACAGCATTGTTCTTCCAATTGAGACAGGTGGATGTTCCAAATATTCGTCAATGGATTTTACTTTGAATTTATTAGAGCCTAATTGAGTCCATGATGAGTCTTTGTCCTATACTGGGGGTGTTGTGGTCCTATTCTTCAGCCTTCATTGTATTATTATTATACATTGTATATGTATTTGCTCTTTAGATTTTTTTATTTTTTTTAAACGTGCGATGTAGACTCGAATCAGATGCCTCAATGTGCCGCGTCTGGTCGGAGTCTGCTCTGCTTGTCACTGTCGCATCTATTATGGATCGCCGGGATAAAAATCAACTTGTTCACTTGAAATTATGATTTGGCTCCATATTTTTTTTATTGCTTTAGCGAATTTAACGCATATTGAAATGACTTCGTACATGTTTGACTCTAACTGTTACAAGTTTGGTTGTTTTTTTAAGCAGACGACGCTTTCTGTCGATGGAAGGGATTAAAGTAAAGTTAAATTTTAAGTAAACATATTCAAAATATAACCTGTGGTTGGTCTTGGCAATAATTCCGCTTTCGATCATTGCTAAGAGCAACCAAAAGGGTTATTTTATATAGTGGACTGGTCCATTTAATATACATTACCGTGTCCCGATCTGAGCTTTATTTTTTCTTTCTTATAATCCAAAAAGCTGTAAAAAAAAAAAAAAAAAGCTGAAACATTGTACTCATAGATCTTTGATCCTTTCCTCCACACAATGTTCATTGACTGTCTTTAGCCTTACCTCCACACTATTGGCGCCTTGTACGAATTTTATTTGATTCTGTTCATTCAAACGGCGGCTCGAAGTGGGATGAAAGCAAAGTCGAAATCTAAAAAGGCTTTCTGCTTTGTTTTCGTCTCACCTGTTGCAACATCCTATCATAAAGACACATGGGTATAGATGTAATGCACTTTGGGTTCAAAACAGCTACCTAACATCAGGTAGATTTACAGTTTAGACGCCGACGGCTTAGTGCACGGTTGTATCTGTATGCGTCAAAACGTGTGCCGACACCACACCGTGAATTGGGGTTTCTCTTACATTGATTTTGGTTATATGAATCTAGTAGATACTTCTTCTTACGAATAGGTGTGTGTATGAATGGCTTTGGATACGTTATGTCGTGTTTGAGTGTGCACGTGCGTGTGTGTATTGGGTTTTGAGATTATGTACATATACATGACATAAGTGGCTTGTAGTGTGTAAGTTTGTAGTGCAAGCGAGCGTGTGTAAGCTCGTGCGTGAGGATGTGTGCATGTTAGTATATGTATGATTGTATGGCGTGTGGCTGTTTGTGTGTGTAGTTGTTTGGTTTAGCTTTCGTTGCCGGTGTGAATATAAAGATATTTTTTTTTTTTGTGTGTTTTTGTTTTTGATAACTTAAACTTGCAAGTGTTTCTTCTGAAGATTAAACATAAATGAGAGACGAAAAGAATTCGAAACTATAAATGAAGGAATTTTGAATTTTTTTTTTCGTCTCCATAATTTTCTCTATTTACTAGTAAATACAAATCTTGGTTTCTTTGTTTTTGATCAACCATATCGATCTTTTGTAACACCAAAATTCTCGAATTCTCCTTTCCACTGATTTGATTTCAGTATGACTACAACTTTATATTTTCCAACATGTATTATTCTACTTCTACTTCTTTACTTCCTTCTTTCTTCTTCTCTCTTTCAATGTTATGTTTACAATAAGTTTGTAATTTGGTATACAGGTGCCCCAATGACAGACATTGGTCATGAAATGGTCCAGATGGATCTCTTTCAATTAATGGTGGTGCTATTACCACATAGGTAACGACTTAAATGCGTGGAGGATATCCATTGGACTGTTTCATGGCAGATGTTCTAGTGTATTTAAACGATTTTGTGTGCATCATGATACTTTTGTTTTCTTTAGATATTGTATATGGCTGTTTGGAAATTTGCGAGTTTTTCTACATAAAGGAATATGTCTTTTAAAAGAAATAATTTACAATATCAGTTTCAGTTTGGTTGTCCTGCTACTACTTTTTGAAGCAGGAGACGTTGAAAAAAACCCTGGTCCTGTCATATCTGATTTATCTGTTATGCATTGTAATATAAGGAGCATACGAAACAAACTGGACTTTATTAAAGATCATTTTCTCGATTTTAACATACTATGCTTCACAGAAACTCATTTAGATAACTTAATGTCAAATGAATCATTGTTTGTATCCAATTCTTTTGATAAACCATACAGGAAAGACAGAACGAACCATGGAGGTGGAATTCTTGTATACTTGAACAAAGATCTAGTGCACTCAAGGGTTTCTGATCTTGAGATATTATGTGCCGAATCAATTTGGGTAGAGGTTATTATAAAAAATGAGTGTTATTTATTTGGTGTCTTTTACAGCCCCAAAACTACTGATAGTGTATTTTTTAATAATTTAAATTTAAACCTGGAAGCAGCTTTTGAAACATCAAAAAATATAATTTTGCTTGGAGATCTAAACGAGGATTTGTTAAATCCATCTTTTCATAATTTAAAAGATGTTATGTTACTTAATTCACTACACAATGTTATTAATGTTCCTACCAGACAAAAAGCTATTCTTGATCCTATAATTACACCTTCAGACACAGCTTATTCAGATGCAGGAATTATTCAGGTACCAAGTGAAATCAGTGACCACAGTGCTACATACATAATCTTACCATTCTCTTATCATGTTCAACCTTGTTTTGAAAGAACTGTGTGGCTTTATGATAGGGCAAATTTTGAATTATTAAATCAGAAAAAACGTAATAATAACTGGGATGTTTTGTTTCATGGATCAATTCATGAGGCTTGTAATGTGTTTACTGAATTATTTATGTCTTTTATTAAACAGTGTATTCCTTCGAAACAAGTGTGTGTACGGCCTGACGATCAACCATGGTACAATGCAATGACAAGCGGGGCTTTTGGAAAATAATAAGACATTTCGTAAAAAATAACTCTTCCTCAACTTGCTTCCCCCCTATTTGTGAAACATTACCTAATGGTCAAGAACTTTGGTTTACAACAAATGAAGAAAAGGCAGAATGCTTAAATAAGTATTTTACGTCAATCTCAAATGTTGATGATAATAATGTAAATCTTCACTTATTTCATGAAAAAACTTTTAATAGACTTTCAGTATTTAACATTAATCAAAATGAAATAGAAGACATTATTTTAAACTTAAATGTGAACAAAGCAAGTGGACCTGACAGCATAAGTCATAAAATGTTGAAAAACTGTGCTAAATCTATTTCAATTCCTTTAACTATATTATTTAATAGATCTATACAGGAAGGAATCTTTCCAGATGCTTGGAAAATTGCCCAAGTAACTCCCATTTTTAAAAAAGGAGACAAATCAACACCCTCAAATTATAGACCTGTATCATTATTAAGCTGTTGTGGAAAAATCCTTGAAATAATTGTTTTTAAACATATGTACAATTTTCTCTTAGACAATAATTTGCTTTATAAATACCAGTCAGGGTTTTTACCAAATCACTCTACTACATATCAACTTGTTGATATATATCACCATATCTGTCAAAGCTTTGAGCATAATCAATATTCTTGTATGTTTTTTTGTGATATTTCAAAGGCCTTTGACAGAGTATGGCATAAGGGTTTACTTTTTAAATTAAGTGAAAATGGTATAAATCTTAACTTAATGACATGGATTACAAGTTACTTAAATAATAGACATCAAAAAGTTACAATACAATCTGCTGAATCAAAACTAATGCCAGTTAATGCCGGTGTACATTGTACCTCAAGGTTCAGTTTTAGGACCATTACTTTTTCTCATCTATGTAAATGACATAACTGATTCATTACTTAGTTTAACATGATTATATGCTGATGACAGTTCTCTTTATTATTCTGCAAGTACCCTAGACGATATTGAAGGTATTATTAATCATGACTTAAATAACATCTCAGAATGGGCAAACCAATGGCTAGTTAATTTTAACCCAAATAAAACAGAAGCTATTCTATTTACTCTTAAAAGACAATCTGCTTTACCTAGACTACTCTTTGATAACACTGAAATAAACTTTGTCGACCACCATAAACACTTAGGGATGACACTCAGTAAAAATGGCCAGTGGGCTAACCACATAGATAATATCATAGAGTCAGCTTGTAAAGTGATCAATATAATGCGTAAGGTTCAATTTGTTTTATCAAGATCTGCTCTGAATCAAATATACTTGTCATATGTACGACCAATTTTTGAATATTCTTCAACTGTATGGGATGGCTGCCCTGAAATACATACTAACACTTTAGAAATATTGCAGAATGAAGCTGCACGTATCGTCACAGGGCTGACAAGATCAGTTTCCCTTGAAAATCTCTACGCTGAATGTGGCTGGGAGTCTTTGTTCAAGAGGCGAGAAAACCAAAAACTATTTTTTATGTACAAAGTCTCACATGACACTGTCCCACAATATATAAGTGCTATAATTCCTCCACTAGTGGGTGAAATGTCAAATTATCCCTTAAGAAACCGTGAAAATTATGAAATGTTACCAGTTAGAACTTCCATTTTTCAGAAATCTTGTATTCCTTCTTCCGTAGTGCTCTGGAACTCTCTTGGCTCTGATCTCAGGCAGGTCCCTACATTTTCTTCATTTAAAAGCAATATAGTGTCTAGATCAAAGCCAGGGAGAGTTCCGGGGTACTATCTGGTCGGTAATAGACATTTATCAGTATTGCATGCACGATTAAGAAACAGGTGTAGTAATTTGAATGATCACCTTTTTCTAAATCACTTAAAACAAGACAGGTTCTGCTCTTGTGAAAATGAAATTGAAAATGTTGACCATTACTTTTTTAAATGCCCCAATTATATCAACGTACGACATACCCTACTCCAGAGCACAAGCCCGTTTAATCCGATTAATAGCAATATACTTCTCAATGGAAGTGATAACCTAACTTTTGAGCAAAACGGCTTGATTTTTGGAGCTGTACAAGCGTTTATAAAAGAAACTAAACGTTTTAACACTTGATCAGTTCTTTCCCCTCTATCTTGGTTCGTTTCTGTAACTGAGCTTTGATACATATATAATTAATATGTCCTAGTTTGACTAGTTATATTGTCCAATTCATATATGCAGCGGGGATCCAGATGGGGAGAGTATTTTGAAAAACTACATTTTTATTTCTGCACTAGACGCGATGGTACCACTACTCATTAGAATCGTCTCGAAGAAACGATTCTAGTGGGTGGTGGCAGCATATTAATCCGTGCTGAAATGAGCGAGAAAAGAAGGCTAGATTTGTTCAATTTACTCCCTCTTATCTGGAGCACTAATGCAGTGTGAAACCTTAAGAAGCGATGCCAATGTCTAAGTGGGGGCGTATCTCAAAAGTTGTTATCCCAAAATGTACAAAGTTGCCCCCTTAGACCTTTTACTAGTTGCTCATCTATATATGTGTATGTTAAATAAAGTTTAGCCTAAATGCAGAAGCACAGAACCTTACTTATTTGGAAAATGACGTGAGATAGAAGTAATGCATAAAGCCCCTCTAGAAGCTATCTGCATTACTTTTACCCTACATTGATATGATTGTAATCATTAACTAATAGACCATTTCTGGGATTCTTTTGAGAGACAGTTTAATATGCACTGATAGATAATTTAGCTTTGTGTTTTTTATCTATCTAAGTTGATTATTCTTATCAAGATAATGTGGTGACACCTGTAAACAAGCAAACTCTCTCTTTCTCTATCTCTTTCTATCTTTCTCTTTCCCTCTCCTCTCTCTCTCTCCCCCCTCTCCAATAGTGATTGTATTATTTGTAAAACTGTAGGGGAAGGGCCGATTCTAAGTTGGTAGAACTTGTGGCCCAACCCCTTTTCCTGTACAACAATTTGGAAATAAAATATGTTTAAACTAACTACTACCACCACGTACACCACAAATATATTCTCAAATTTCTGATAAAATAACTACTACCACAACGATAACTACTACTACCACTACTATGACTGCTACTATTAAGAATGCTGCTACTACTGCTACTGATATGACTGCTGCTACGACTATGACTACTACTATTACTTAAATACTACTGATACTATTACTACTATCAAAACCGCCACAAACTTCTGATAGAATTCTACAACACTTCTACTAGAACAGCTACTACTACAACAACTGCTACCATTACTGCTTATACGAATATGACAACTTCTACTACTGCTGTTACTACTACAACTACTACTGATATGTCTATCGCTACTACTTATAACAATAATGCTTCTACAACAACTCACCTACTATTAACACTGCTACTACCGTGACTACTACTACTACTACTTCTATCACTACTACTACTACTACCACCACTGCTGCTGCTACTGCTGCAATAACTATCACTACTTACACTTCTACGTCTATGAAAACTAATACTATCGCAAAATTCTAATTATAATATTAATCTAAAACAACTATTTCTACTACTACTACTACTACTACTACTACTACTACAACAATTACTACAACTACTGCTTCTACAACAACAACTACTACTGACACTACTACTATCACTTTCACTACTACTACTACTACTACTACTACTACTACTAGAACTTCTATTGCTACAACAACAACTACTACTACCACTACTACTACTACCACAACCACCTTCGCAACTACCATTGCTGCTGCTACCACTACAACAACTGTCACTACTTCCACTGTCAGCTTTTGTTTCCAACCTATTTTAGAAGAAAATAAAGCTGATTAGGCTATAAATTGCCAACAACTTTTTTTTTTTATATATAGATTCAGTCTACCATCTTGGAATTTATCTGCTGTTTCTATATAATTCCTTCAGAAAAGTGTTATTTTGTTATAAATTTTTTGGTGTATAAAAAAAAAATCAAAATTAATTGCAGTGTTGCAAACATGATTTTTTACCGACATGCGCTTTTAATTTAACCGAAAAAGCTGAATGTGGACACTTTTTGCCACTTGACTATTTTTTAGAATCATATAAAGTAAATGCCTGTTTTCCATAATATTCAAGTCTGTCAGCTTTTGTTTTAAACCTATTTGAGCAGAAAATAGAGCTGATTTGGCTATTTAAATTGCCAATGATTACATTTTTATAGAGATTACGCCTACCATCTTGGAATAATTATCTGTTGTTGCTATATATTTCCTTCAGAAAAGTGTTATTTTGTATCAAAATAAATTCATCGGTTAACTTTTCGGTGTATAAAAAAGCGTTCGAAATAAATTTCGCTTTTGCAAAAGCTTATTTACTCATACCGAAGAAGCTGAATGTCGACATATTTTGCCACTTGACTATTTTTTAGAATCATGTAATGCAAATGCCTGTATTTCATAATATTCAAGTCTGTCAGCTTTTGTTTTAAACCTATTTGAGCAGAAAATAGAGCTGATTTGGCTATTAAAATTGCCAATGATTACATTTTTATAGAGATTACGCCTACCATCTTGGAATAATTATCTGTTGTTGCTATATATTTCCTTCAGAAAAGTGTTATTTTGTATCAAAATAAATTCATCGGTTAACTTTTCGGTGTATAAAAAAGCGTTCAAAATAAATTTCGCTTCTGCGAAAGCTAATTTACTCATACCGAAGAAGCTGAATGTCGACATATTTTGCCACTTGACTATTTTTTAGAATCATTTAAAGTAAATGCCTGTTTTCCATAATATTCAAGTCTGTCAGCTTTTGTTTTAAACCTATTTGAGCAGAAAATAGAGCTGATTTGGCTATTTAAATTGCCAATGATTACATTTTTATAGAGATTACGCCTACCATCTTGGAATAATTATCTGTTGTTGCTATATATTTCCTTCAGAAAAGTGTTATTTTGTATCAAAATAAATTCATCGGTTAACTTTTTGGTGTATAAAAAAGCGTTCGAAATAATTTTCACTTCTGCGAAAGCTAATTTACTCATACAGAAGAAGCTGAATGTCGACATATTTTGCCATTTGACTATTTTTTAGAATCATGTAATGCAAATGCCTGTATTCCATAATATTGAAGTGTGTCAGCTTTTGTTTTAAACCTATTTGAGCAGAAAATAGAGCTGATTTGGCTATTTAAATTGCCAATGATTACATTTTTATAGAGATTACGCCTACCATCTTGGAATAATTATCTGTTGTTGCTATATATTTCCTTCAGAAAAGTGTTATTTTGTATCAAAATAAATTCATCGGTTAACTTTTCAGTGTATAAAAAAGCATTCGAAATAAATTTCGCTTTTGCAAAAGCTTATTTACTCATACCGAAGAAGCTGAATGTCGACATATTTTGCCACTTGACTATTTTTTAGAATCATGTAATGCAAATGCCTGTATTTCATAATATTCAAGTCTGTCAGCTTTTGTTTTAAACCTATTTGAGCAGAAAATAGAGCTGATTTGGCTATTAAAATTGCCAATGATTACATTTTTATAGAGATTACGCCTACCATCTTGGAATAATTATCTGTTGTTGCTATATATTTCCTTCAGAAAAGTGTTATTTTGTATCAAAATAAATTCATCGGTTAACTTTTCGGTGTATAAAAAAGCGTTCAAAATAAATTTCGCTTCTGCGAAAGCTAATTTACTCATACCGAAGAAGCTGAATGTCGACATATTTTGCCACTTGACTATTTTTTAGAATCATATAAAGTAAATGCCTGTTTTCCATAATATTCAAGTCTGTCAGCTTTTGTTTTAAACCTATTTGAGCAGAAAATAGAGCTGATTTGGCTATTTAAATTGCCAATGATTACATTTTTATAGAGATTACGCCTACCATCTTGGAATAATTATCTGTTGTTGCTATATATTTCCTTCAGAAAAGTGTTATTTTGTATCAAAATAAATTCATCGGTTAACTTTTCGGTGTATAAAAAAGCGTTCGAAATAAATTTCACTTCTGCGAAAGCTAATTTACTCATACAGAAGAAGCTGAATGTCGACATATTTTGCCATTTGACTATTTTTTAGAATCATGTAATGCAAATGCCTGTATTCCATAATATTGAAGTGTGTCAGCTTTTGTTTTAAACCTATTTGAGCAGAAAATAGAGCTGATTTGGCTATTTAAATTGCCAATGATTACATTTTTATAGAGATTACGCCTACCATCTTGGAATAATTATCTGTTGTTGCTATATATTTCCTTCAGAAAAGTGTTATTTTGTATCAAAATAAATTCATCGGTTAACTTTTCGGTGTATAAAAAAGCGTTCGAAATAAATTTCACTTCTGCGAAAGCTAATTTACTCATACAGAAGAAGCTGAATGTCGACATATTTTGCCACTTGACTATTTTTTAGAATCATGTAATGCAAATGCCTGTATTCCATAATATTGAAGTGTGTCAGCTTTTGTTTTAAACCTATTTGAGCAGAAAATAGAGCTGATTTGGCTATTTAAATTGCCAATGATTACATTTTTATAGAGATTACGCCTACCATCTTGGAATAATTATCTGTTGTTGCTATATATTTCCTTCAGAAAAGTGTTATTTTGTATCAAAATAAATTCATCGGTTAACTTTTCAGTGTATAAAAAAGCATTCGAAATAAATTTCGCTTTTGCAAAAGCTTATTTACTCATACCGAAGAAGCTGAATGTCGACATATTTTGCCACTTGACTATTTTTTAGAATCATGTAATGCAAATGCCTGTATTTCATAATATTCAAGTCTGTCAGCTTTTGTTTTAAACCTATTTGAGCAGAAAATAGAGCTGATTTGGCTATTAAAATTGCCAATGATTACATTTTTATAGAGATTACGCCTACCATCTTGGAATAATTATCTGTTGTTGCTATATATTTCCTTCAGAAAAGTGTTATTTTGTATCAAAATAAATTCATCGGTTAACTTTTTGGTGTATAAAAAAGCGTTCAAAATAAATTTCGCTTCTGCGAAAGCTAATTTACTCATACCGAAGAAGCTGAATGTCGACATATTTTGCCACTTGACTATTTTTTAGAATCATATAAAGTAAATGCCTGTTTTCCATAATATTCAAGTCTGTCAGCTTTTGTTTTAAACCTATTTGAGCAGAAAATAGAGCTGATTTGGCTATTTAAATTGCCAATGATTACATTTTTATAGAGATTACGCCTACCATCTTGGAATAATTATCTGTTGTTGCTATATATTTCCTTCAGAAAAGTGTTATTTTGTATCAAAATAAATTCATCGGTTAACTTTTCGGTGTATAAAAAAGCGTTCGAAATAAATTTCACTTCTGCGAAAGCTAATTTACTCATACAGAAGAAGCTGAATGTCGACATATTTTGCCATTTGACTATTTTTTAGAATCATGTAATGCAAATGCCTGTATTCCATAATATTGAAGTGTGTCAGCTTTTGTTTTAAACCTATTTGAGCAGAAAATAGAGCTGATTTGGCTATTTAAATTGCCAATGATTACATTTTTATAGAGATTACGCCTACCATCTTGGAATAATTATCTGTTGTTGCTATATATTTCCTTCAGAAAAGTGTTATTTTGTATCAAAATAAATTCATCGGTTAACTTTTCAGTGTATAAAAAAGCGTTCGAAATAAATTTCGCTTCTGCAAAAGCTTATTTACTCATACCGAAGAAGCTGAATGTCGACATATTTTGCCACTTGACTATTTTTTAGAATCATGTAATGCAAATGCCTGTATTTCATAATATTCAAGTCTGTCAGCTTTTGTTTAAAACCTATTTGAGCAGAAAATAGAGCTGATTTGGCTATTTAAATTGCCAATGATTACATTTTTATAGAGATTACGCCTACCATCTTGGAATAATTATCTGTTGTTGCTATATATTTCCTTCAGAAAAGTGTTATTTTGTATCAAAATAAATTCATCGGTTAACTTTTCGGTGTATAAAAAAGCGTTCAAAATAAATTTCGCTTCTGCGAAAGCTAATTTACTCATACCGAAGAAGCTGAATGTCGACATATTTTGCCACTTGACTATTTTTTAGAATCATATAAAGTAAATGCCTGTTTTCCATAATATTCAAGTCTGTCAGCTTTTGTTTTAAACCTATTTGAGCAGAAAATAGAGCTGATTTGGCTATTTAAATTGCCAATGATTACATTTTTATAGAGATTACGCCTACCATCTTGGAATAATTATCTGTTGTTGCTATATATTTCCTTCAGAAAAGTGTTATTTTGTATCAAAATAAATTCATCGGTTAACTTTTCGGTGTATAAAAAAGCGTTCGAAATAAATTTCACTTCTGCGAAAGCTAATTTACTCATACAGAAGAAGCTGAATGTCGACATATTTTGCCATTTGACTATTTTTTAGAATCATGTAATGCAAATGCCTGTATTCCATAATATTGAAGTGTGTCAGCTTTTGTTTTAAACCTATTTGAGCAGAAAATAGAGCTGATTTGGCTATTTAAATTGCCAATGATTACATTTTTATAGAGATTACGCCTACCATCTTGGAATAATTATCTGTTGTTGCTATATATTTCCTTCAGAAAAGTGTTATTTTGTATCAAAATAAATTCATCGGTTAACTTTTCGGTGTATAAAAAAGCGTTCGAAATAAATTTCACTTCTGCGAAAGCTAATTTACTCATACAGAAGAAGCTGAATGTCGACATATTTTGCCATTTGACTATTTTTTAGAATCATGTAATGCAAATGCCTGTATTCCATAATATTGAAGTGTGTCAGCTTTTGTTTTAAACCTATTTGAGCAGAAAATAGAGCTGATTTGGCTATTTAAATTGCCAATGATTACATTTTTATAGAGATTACGCCTACCATCTTGGAATAATTATCTGTTGTTGCTATATATTTCCTTCAGAAAAGTGTTATTTTGTATCAAAATAAATTCATCGGTTAACTTTTCAGTGTATAAAAAAGCATTCGAAATAAATTTCGCTTTTGCAAAAGCTTATTTACTCATACCGAAGAAGCTGAATGTCGACATATTTTGCCACTTGACTATTTTTTAGAATCATGTAATGCAAATGCCTGTATTTCATAATATTCAAGTCTGTCAGCTTTTGTTTTAAACCTATTTGAGCAGAAAATAGAGCTGATTTGGCTATTAAAATTGCCAATGATTACATTTTTATAGAGATTACGCCTACCATCTTGGAATAATTATCTGTTGTTGCTATATATTTCCTTCAGAAAAGTGTTATTTTGTATCAAAATAAATTCATCGGTTAACTTTTTGGTGTATAAAAAAGCGTTCAAAATAAATTTCGCTTCTGCGAAAGCTAATTTACTCATACCGAAGAAGCTGAATGTCGACATATTTTGCCACTTGACTATTTTTTAGAATCATATAAAGTAAATGCCTGTTTTCCATAATATTCAAGTCTGTCAGCTTTTGTTTTAAACCTATTTGAGCAGAAAATAGAGCTGATTTGGCTATTTAAATTGCCAATGATTACATTTTTATAGAGATTACGCCTACCATCTTGGAATAATTATCTGTTGTTGCTATATATTTCCTTCAGAAAAGTGTTATTTTGTATCAAAATAAATTCATCGGTTAACTTTTCGGTGTATAAAAAAGCGTTCGAAATAAATTTCACTTCTGCGAAAGCTAATTTATCATACAGAAGAAGCTGAATGTCGACATATTTTGCCATTTGACTATTTTTTAGAATCATGTAATGCAAATGCCTGTATTCCATAATATTGAAGTGTGTCAGCTTTTGTTTTAAACCTATTTGAGCAGAAAATAGAGCTGATTTGGCTATTTAAATTGCCAATGATTACATTTTTATAGAGATTACGCCTACCATCTTGGAATAATTATCTGTTGTTGCTATATATTTCCTTCAGAAAAGTGTTATTTTGTATCAAAATAAATTCATCGGTTAACTTTTCAGTGTATAAAAAAGCGTTCGAAATAAATTTCGCTTCTGCAAAAGCTTATTTACTCATACCGAAGAAGCTGAATGTCGACATATTTTGCCACTTGACTATTTTTTAGAATCATGTAATGCAAATGCCTGTATTTCATAATATTCAAGTCTGTCAGCTTTTGTTTTAAACCTATTTGAGCAGAAAATAGAGCTGATTTGGCTATTTAAATTGCCAATGATTACATTTTTATAGAGATTACGCCTACCATCTTGGAATAATTATCTGTTGTTGCTATATATTTCCTTCAGAAAAGTGTTATTTTGTATCAAATTAAATTCATCGGTTAACTTTTCGGTGTATAACAAAGCGTTCAAAATAAATTTCGCTTCTGCGAAAGCTAATTTACTCATACCGAAGAAGCTGAATGTCGACATATTTTGCCACTTGACTATTTTTTAGAATCATGTAAAGTAAATGCCTGTTTTCCATAATATTCAAGTCTGTCAGCTTTTGTTTTAAACCTATTTGAGCAGAAAATAGAGCTGATTTGGCAATGTAAACTGCCAATAATTGTATTTTTATAGAGATTACACCTACCATCTTGGAATAATTATCTGCTGTTTCTATATATTACCTTCAGAAAAAAGTAAGTTATCGGTTAACCAATAAATCATTAAATGCATTTTTATTGAGAATCAGCTAACCATCTTTAAGTTTAAGGAAATTATCTGCTGTAACTATATTTCATTTTTTTAGGGTAAATCTTATTTCACCATATGCTAAACTTTGTTCAGTATTATATGACATATTGTAGACTTGATATTTTAGTTGTTTCTATATCTATATCCATAGCTTGAATGCTTTGTATGAGTTATACCGGTACATATTCGAGCTCCGATTTGTACCAGCGTCAGCGGCACAACTCTCAATTGTATCAGATTCTTTTTCTATATTGAACCTGTTAAAAATTGCTAGTCTAGAAATCTATCCTCCTGATTTTTTAATCATTCAGTTAAATCATTATATGATTATCTTCTGAAAACAGAATAAGTTTATGTATTTTTGTGCGTGGTCCGATAGAAAAAAGTGGCGGCTGAAAAAATGTGATTTAGCGGTATACTGTATAATAGCTATCGCTTATCAGATTAAACGAAACTAATTCTCTCAACCAATCAGATTTTAGCAAATTATAGAAGCGCAAAGCGAATCGAATCGCCTTTAAATAATCGCGTTAATCGAATCGCAAGCGAATTGCCATCGAATTGCCATCGAATCGCAAAAATTGTTAATTTAATAAGGTTAAGTACTGTAGGATGAATGAAAATATGAAGAAAAAAAATATGGTAGTGTCCTTGTTTTTGTGCTACAGCGATTTGAAAAAAGGTATGTCAAATTTGGATTTTTTTTTCAAATTTTACCCATTCAGAGTACAAGCTTCGGTAAAATCTATTTCAAAACAAAACAAACTTGGTAATTTGGGTTTTCTTCATCTATTTCATGTCTATGGTGGTATTTTCACATATAGAAACCAAATTTAGACAAAGCAGGCACCAGGTTTGAACAATATGGATCCTTGAATATCAAAAATATGCTTTTTAATATTAAAGAAAAATGTGTTATCTCCCCTTACAAAATTTACAAAAAAGTATCATATCCATGATATTTAGAGCTTTATAAATTTAACATTTGGCGCCTGTTTTCTCTTAAATTAGTTTTTGTATGAAGAAATACTACCATATAGACAGGAAATAAATAACACCAAACCAAATTAATCATATTTGTTTTCATTTGAAATGGATTTTATTGAAGCGGGCTGTTTGAAAAGGGCAAAATAAGAACAAGTGGGTGGGGTAACTTTTACATGACCGTAGAGCCAAATGTTGTTCACCAAAATGTACACTTTTTCTATTTTTTCATTCATCTTAAATAGCTCTTCAATACAAAACCATCCTACAGTGTTTTCATATACTTTGAAATGTTCCCAAATTCATGACATTGATACACCCTCAAAGCAAGGTGACAGTAAAACAAAAAGCTCCTTCAGGAGCTTTCTGTTTTACTGTCACATTGCTTTAAGCTATCACCTGTCTTTTATACAATCAAATGGCATTCGTTTTAGTGGTTGTAATAGAGGGCTTTTACATGTACTCTCTTCAGTGAGTAAGCTGGGTTTCACTGAATAGGGCATATAATGCCGATGATTGATGAGATGAGATGGTGATGAAGAATGCTTTCAAGAAGATGATTACTGCTTATCCCATTCATTGCTTAGCAGCACATGGTATTAAAACCACCGAACTGCCTTCCTTTTAGTTCTTGGCAGAGGGGATAATCTTGTCCAAAAAAATGTCCCCTATGACAATTAAGCCCCAGAACTGTTGCGAGGTAGGAGTGTCTCTTGGAATTTAATGTATTAGTTATACATTGCTGATGCAGGGAAGTGAATATTAATGAGCACCTCGCACTGATGCTTTTATCCCTATTAATGCTTATTACAACAAAGATACAGTGGATAATCTGTTATTCTTTCCCGTTTAAACGCAAACGTACGCAAACGCAAAACACTAGAACGTAGAAAAGTACAACTTTTTGACAATTCTGATAATTCATGTTTATCTTGGTGGCAAACAGTTCGGAGCCTGATCAGACGCCGGGTTACCCGGCGTCTGATCTGGCTCCAAACTGTTTGCAGTGAAAATAATAGTTTTAGCGTAAACGCGTTTATTGGGAAAGAATAACAGATTCTCCACTGTACATGTAGGAGCGTCTCTTGGAATTTAATGTATTAGTTATACATTGCTGATGCAGGGAAGTGAATATTAATGAGCACCTCGCGATGATGCTTTTATCCCTATTAATGCTTGTTACAACAAAGATACAGTGGATAATCTGTTATTCTTTCCCGTTTAAACGCAAACGTACGCAAACGCAAATCACTAAAACGTAGAAAAGTACAATTTTTTGACCATTCTGATAATTCATGTTTATCTTGGTGGCAAACAGTTCGGAGCCTGATCAGACGCCGGGTTACCCGGCGTCTGATCTGGCTCCAAACTGTTTGCAGTGAAAATAATAGTTTTAGCGTAAACGCGTTTATTGGGAAAGAATAACGTTTTCTCCACTGTACAATCTTTTACAAATTAAATGTTGGTTTCGTAGAAGAATATATTGTACAACTAGTTACATTGTACAGTAGAGAAGACGTTCTGCTTTATCAATAAACGTGTTTAATGCTTCAATTTCTATACCGACTGCAAACTGAGAGAGAAATACTGCAAACAGATCTGAGCCTCTTTAGACGCTAGGTAACCTGGCCTCTGGTCACGCTCAAAACTGCTTGTCTCGCAGATTATATTGTCCCACCTTTTTTCAGAACGGAGTAGTTGTCTATATTTTCCACACTGCGTTAGCGTGTAGTATTCGCTTACATGTTACAAAGTACCACATAAATACACATTTTCATAACTTTAATTTATTTCTCCAATGAGGAAAATAATGTCTCTTGATACTTGTACAGTCATGAATATGCACCATAAGAATTATTTTCTATATCCTTTTAAATGGTTCCTCTTCAAGTAGGTTGAAAGTAAAGTAGAATGCGCTTACATTTTAGCCTGCTTGAAGTGGTAACCTGTCGTAAAAACTAGAAACAGAATATGGGGTAAATGAATTTAATTCCAAGTACTCCATTTGCATGTATAAACATGACAGGTTGATCACTGCAAACTGATGTAGCCTTGATACAGTGGAGAATCTGTTATTCTTTCCCGTTTAAACGCAAACGTACGCAAACGCAAAACACTAAAACGAGGAAAAGTACAACTTTTTGACAATTCTGATAATTCATCTTTATCTTGGTGGCAAACAGTTTGGAGCCTGATCAGACGCCGGGTTACCTGGCGTCTGATCTGGCTCCAAACTGTTTGCTATAGAAATAATAATTTTAGCGTAAACGCGTTTATTGGGAAAGAATAACGTGTTCTCCGCTGTATTTATTGAAATAATAAATACAGTAATTAGATTATCGTCTCCCACGTGCTCTATCTTAGCATTTCAACGTACTAATTCGACATGTTATTATATTAATAGAATTATCATTCGCTTAAATTTCTGCAAACCATGAACGAAACTGTAGTAAGTATTTTAAGCAATTCGAATTCAGATAAGACGCCAAGTAGCTCGGCGTCTCATCTGGATTCAAACTGTTTAACAATCTGCTATTTTTCTAAAAGGATAGATTGTCCTCAAAACTTGTTGAGGGCGATAAAATCTGCAGATCTCGCACGCAAAATATCGAAGGCCACCGAGACCCACATTGTGAGCAGATTTGACACTGATTCTGATACTGTTGTCACGTACGGTCTCTCGAGACTGCAATTAATGTTTATAGTTTTGTGATACAATTATTTGTCTGGAAAAAACCCAGTAAATGTAGTGCTCTCTCTCTACAACGACAACCAATAGGAGACACAAATAGTGCGTTGTTCGGAGGGAGTCGTTATAGGGAAGGAACTTTGTTTAAATTTGCAAACAGGTTGAATCCAGATCAGACGCCGCTGTTTGTCATTTGTCATGAAGTTTTTTTCTGTCAAAATGTTCAAAATGTAACTTTGAGAAAATCAGCAGACGACAACTTTAAGCAAACGATATTACAGCAGTAAAGCGTTAGACTTAATTGTCCTGTTTAGGGAACTGTGGCAAGGGTTGTTGTAAGGAGAGAGTCGTAGTTGGGAGGTCCGTTGTAGGGAAGGAACACTGTTCGACGTCAATTTCTATTTGGAACTCATGCCAATATTTGTGAGGTCGAAGTGAGACAAATACAGACAAAACGTCCACGTTTTAGAATTTGTATAAAGTCAAATGCTTCTATCAGACAACATCTGACAACTGATTAACCCCTTCACTGTCATGACGTCATCAGTTTTGAGCAATTGTCTCTCCTTTTATGTTTAGAATATAAACTTTACGTATTTTGAATTAATATATATAGAAATTAATGTCAAACAGAGTGACGTGGCGTCTGATCAGGATCCACGTTTTGCAAATACAGTGGAGAATCTGTTATTCTTTCCCGTTTAAACGCAAACGTACGCAAACGCAAAGCACTAAAACGTAGAAAAGAACAACTTTTGGACAATTCTGATATTTCATGTTTATCTTGGTGGCAAACAGTTTGGAGCCTGATCAGACGCCGGGTTACCCGGCGTCTGATCTGGCTCCAAACTGTTTGCACTGCAAATAATGGTTTTAGCGTAAACGCGTTTATTGAGAAAGAATAACAGATTCTCCACTGTACCAGACGGATGGATGAGTTGTGTTTTGCAAATAACATGTGTACTCTGGGTAAGAAAGTCAAGGGATTGAAATAGAAGGCTGAATTTGGCGGTTAAGGTGTTGGCCTGGTCAGGAATCACTTCCGGGTCGTTGTAGTCTTGCAAGTAGTACCTTGAAAAATACAATTTCAAAGATTTGCACTCTTTAGTTTTGCCTGTGGGCGAGTTTGAATGGTTTTCTTGATGAGAACTGGCTATTTGTGGTCATTTCCACTCAAGTGGCATTGTTTTAGGCATCTCATTTCAGGACTTTTTCTCCATGCGGATGCATATGGAAACACAGTGAATGGGATAACAGTGAAAGTTGTTTACCTTTATTTTGACAGTGACCTTAGCAAATCATTGATAGCAAAACATGTAGACGACAATGTTATAGGTTTACTGGCCTCAATCAACAGGGAAATGTCTATAGAATGTAAGGGGGAGGTATGTCTTTTATAGCCTAGAAATTGTTTTGGAGGGAGCTGTTGGCTCTGAAAGTTAGGCATTCTACTATAGATTATATAGTGCCAAATTAGACCAGGCCCACACCTTAAGGGAGATTATGAAAGGGCGTTCATGGTAACCTTTCTAGTACCATGCAGCCAATCTTATTCTTTCACTGCCATGACGTTATCACTTTTAAACAATTGTCGTCTGTGTTTATGTCTCAATTATAGTTTTTGGTATTTTAAATTAAGAAATATTGGAATTAGGGTCAAACAGTTGGGATTCTGATCACACGCTGCGTAACGCGGTGACTGATCATCAGGATCCGAACTGTTAAGAAGAACAGAACGCATACTTATATAGAGTGTAACGTTTTTTCAGTATAAGATAGGAATTTAATCCATTGAGTGATCATCAGACGTTATATTTGTCACGAGTGGCGAAGCCATGGGTAAAATATAATGTACAGTCTGATGTTCAAGAAATGGATTAAATTCGATCTTATATTAAACAAATAAACTCATTCTATCTATTTATACTTTCAAGCCACTTTTTAAACGAAAGTGTTCGACAATTGTTTATATCGAACACATTTTCGTGACATTTGCCGAACAATGACGTCACTGATTTATTGATTTGACGTCATCGGAATTACTTCCGATCCTGGATTCGTGTTCTTCCGTTAGTGGTTCGCGACAAATCGGGCTGCCGGAATGAAACGATAAGATACGATTGACTATGGTTCTTGGGAAGCCTTACGGGGAAAATTCATAAAAGGAGCACGCGCGATGATAATCCCACTGCTTGAAACCTTGATATATCAAGTGATAAGCCACTGCTATCTATCGAAAAGCATAAATAAAATATATTAGTAGAGGAAAAGAAGTTATTTTCCCCGTTTAACCCTTTCACTCTCAATGACGCCCTAAAGTACGTTTTCAAACAGTTTAGGTCCTGTCTAGACGGCACGTAACGCGGCGTCTGATTAGGACCCAAACTGTTTGACATTAATTTCGAAAATTCGTTAGTCATATTGCCTTAAATCTAACTTGAAACGCTATTGTAGACAACAATGTTAAGCAGGCGACACTATTGCGGTGAATAGGTATAAAAACTCCCGACAAATTTGATCATGAAAAAATTAAATGCAAGAAAGACGCAAACACATTGCAATTAAATGAAGAAAATGACAATTTGTTCAAATTTGACAATTCTGGCTATTATTTTTTATATGAGTTGTATCCAGTTTGGAGCCTGGTCAGATGTCGTGTTATCCGGTGTCTCTTCTGTTTCATACCTGATTGCAATGGAAAACTTAGTTTAAGCGCAAACGGAAAAGAACAACACACTCTCTATTGTACAGTGGAAAATACGTTATTCTTTCCCGTTTAAACGAAACGAAACGCAAACACAAAACACAAAACGCAAAACGTAGAAAAGTTAAAACTTTTGGACAATTCTGATAATTCATGTTTATCTCTGTGGCAAACAGTTTGGAGCCTGATCAGACGCCGGGTTACCCGGCGTCTGATCTGGCTCCAAACTGTTTGCAATAGAAATAATAGTTTTAGCGTAAACGCGTTTATTGGGAAAGAATAACGTTTTCTCCATTGTAGCTAAAACATGTAGTCACATGCATTAACACGATACACATGTTTCGGCAGGTTGTTTCCGCTGACATTTTATATTCTTTCCTAAAGGTATCGACTGACTAGGGAATCATACACTTGTATACTGGAGGAGGTTATTTCGACTGTGATTTTGCAAAAACAGAAATAAACTCAAATAAAACAAATTTATTATTACTAAAATACATTGGCATTAATAAATATGATCGGTATTATAACATCCTCAGGTAAAATTACAGAATATTTGAGTGTCTTCGGGGTGTTTTGTTTCTTTTTTGAAATTGTTCTACTTCTACTTCGTCTATAGCCGGAGTAAATTTTTTTTTTTTTTCACAAAACTTCGCTCAAAACTTTCGCGAGCCCATTTGACATTTTTTGAAAAGTACATTTTTAACATAAATCTGTTTTCTTAAACTAATAATTTACGGATTTTTATAGACGCCTGTCATTTATTTAAAACTGTTAGACGAAATGTATTTCGAGTCTCCTCAACCCATTGCTTATTGTCGATAGAATTAGAAATGAGCACACAGTATAATTATATTTATATATTGTATTCAAATTACCACTTTATCAAGTGTATAAACAGTGGAGAATGCGCTATTTTCCCCAATGAACGCGTTTCCGCTAAAACTATTATTTTCATTGAAACCAGTTTGTAGCCAGATCAGATCCAAACTGTCGCCACTCAGCTTAAAATAAATCGTAGGAAATGTCAATTAATTGTTATGTTTTTCATTTGACTGCCATGCGTAGTGTTTCGTTGGCGTTTAAACGAGAAATAATAACATCTTACCACTGTAGGCGCCTGACAGCTATATGCGCCCTCTTCCGAAAGTGTACCTGTTAATGCCCCTATTCCACACCGACTACATGTACGAATCCCACGAATCGCTACGAATTGGAAAACGCTAGGATTCGTAGTTGATTCTTAACAGATTCGTGGAGTTCTTACCTGATTCGTAGTCGATTCTTGCAATTCGTGAGCGGTCGGGGATTCGTGGCAAAAGTTTTGAGCTGTTCAAAGTGTTGGCCAAGACCTCCACGAATGGAACAATGGGTAGTTAATTCGTAACAAATTCGTAGTGCATTCGTAGGATTCGTAGCTGATTCGTAGGATTCGTGAGTACTAGTTTGATACCTTTCTCCTGTAGCCATGAGTCTGAGAGTCAATGCCAGCTTCACTCCCGTATATATATTTGGTCTCACGTGAGTGTCCCTCCTCTGCATGGATGACTGACCTAGTATAATCCTGGCATTCTTACATACAGCGCTCCCTCTCTATACAACGACACCCAATGGGACACACACAATATGTTCGGAGAGAGTCGTTATAGGGAAGGAAACTTAAGACTTGATTAACATTTGCAAACAGCTTGAATTAAGATCAGACGCCGAGTAACACGGCGTCTGGTCTTGATTCAAGCTGTTTGTCACTCGTCATCAAAATGTCCAATATGTAAATTTGAGAAAACCAACAGACGATAATTTTAAGCAGTCGATATTGCAGCAGCAACAATGTTAAACGTAATTGTCATGTTTGGGGAACTGCCGTAAGGGTCGTTGTACGGAGGGGGTCGTTGTTTGGAGGGCCGTTGTAGAGTGTGAACACTGAAGTTGGTAAAGGTATTCTCATCTTCCACACTATATGCTAATGTTCTATAGCCTTCTAGTCGGAGTCAGCCACTGTCTAACCCAGCACCTTGTGGATCTCTCCCTTCTTCTGCGGGATATCTTCTTGTTATTAGCATGCAGCTAGCGTTGATACGCCAGTTCCAAATCCAGTGCCACTGCTGCTCTATCTTAAAAGTCCATTTTTGGACTGATGCCCGAGTTGAAACGGGAACTACAGCGCTCCCTCTCACAATTGGGGACAAAATGTGTGCGTTGTTGAAAGGAGTAGTTATAGGGAGGGAAATTGGCGTACATTTGCAAACAATTTGAATCCAGATCCGACGCCGAATTACGCTGCGTCTGATCTGGATTCAAGCTGTTTGTCACACGCCATTATTTTTATTTCTGTCAAATGTCTATTATGTAACTTTGAGAAAAACAGCAGCCAACAATTTTAAACAAACAATATAGCAGGCGTGAAAGCTTGGACATATTTGTTTTTGGTTGGAAAACAATGACAAGTGTTGTTGTAAAGAGGGAGTCGTGGTTATGACGGCCGTTGCAGGGAGGGAACACTACATACCTTCAAGAATCCCACGAACCGTCAAGAATCAAATTTCATTCGTAGCTGATTCGTAAATGCATTCGGCACATTCGTAACTAATTCTTAGCGTTCGTGCAGTAGTCGTAGTGGATTCTTGCAATTCGTACTGAATTCTTGACAGTATTCGTAAGATTCGAGCCGAATCCCACGAATAGTCTTAACTCGTTCGTAGCCGATTCGTAGCCGATTCGTAGAGGGCCACGAATTGGATAGAAAGAAATGCCGAACTCCACGAATCCCCACGAATCACAGCTTTTATCAATTCGTGGGATTCGTGGGATTCGTAGTCGGTGTGGAATAGGGGCATAAGAGTATACTGGTCTTATGCAAACAGTGAAGTCATTGATGAGAGGGACACACACAACCAAATACAACAATAAATGTCCTTACTTATTGAAAGTTTCATGACCTTGATCAGGTGCAAAGCCTGTAACTATGCTTGAGCTGTAATATTTTGCAATGCATTTATGCATCTCTTCCTTTTTGCACTGTTCATATGTTTTCTATAAATAAAATGGAATAGAAAACATTATTTTTTAATGAGTATATTCAGTATTTGAAATATTATTTCCACAGAAAATAGTTTGAAGCCGAATCAGACGCCGGGTGCATGCAACAGTTACTGATCTGATTGAACACCAAGCTGTTTTCCATTTTGATTATAAAATACCGTCAGTTCGTCCAAAGTGCTACCATGTTCTGAATATATCTGTACATGTATTTCGTTTGTATTCCATTTGTGTTTACCCACATGGAACGTTATCTTGTATATCTACAATGAAATATTCCAGTTAGTATACAGGGACAGTCCATTGCAATATCCAGACACAAATGGGTAACAGACGACAAATTGAAAGCAAACGACACCATGGCGGGAGAAAGGATAACAGACTATGGCTGTATATCAATCACACGTGGCACCATCGACGTATCCGGCGTACTTGTTTATGGTCGGTTATTCGTGGAGGTCTCATTTATTTATTACTTCATCCAAGATTAAATCGTTCTTACACGGCTTCTATGTATTTTGGGTAACAAGTTTAAGCTGCTACAGCTTAGAAGACGTTACTGTTTACAGTGGAAAACGTTATTCTTTCCCAATAAACGCCTTTACGTTAAAACTATTATTTTCACTGCAAACAGTTTGGAGCCAGATCAGACGCCGGGTAACCCGGCGTCTGATCAGGCTCTAAACTGTTTGCCACCAAGATAAAGATGAATTATCAGAATTGTCAAAAAAGTTGTACTTTTCTACGTTTTAGTGTTTTGCGTTTGCGTACGTTTTGCGTTTAAACGGGAAAGAATAACAGATTCTCCAGTGTACGAAACGCAAACACAACGCTTTATAATGGAGCACATGTCAATTTTCTGAACATTTCGACGACTCGTTTCAATTTGAGTAGCAATTACCCTGTGTCTGATCTGACTCCAACCCGTTTGCAACAGAAATAATTATTTTCAGCGTTAACGATTTGATTGGGGAAGAATAACGTCTTCTCACAGGACAATGCTTATTCGTGAGTTATATTAGAATATTCAAGGACAGATAATTTCATGTAACTTTCCAGTTAATACAAAATCAAGATGTGGCTCGTAAATATGTCCTTGAAAAATAGCGAAATCATTTGTATAAAACATTTTTATTTGGACCAGACGTCGAGTAACTAGCAATCTGACATTTGTGCCTGAAATGTTACGTTCAATAAAAAAAATTCAAGGATTAGTATGTTAAATTTTGGTTTTATGGATAGGCGGCTCAATTGTGTTAATAGTACAATATATCTATTTTACACCATCCAGTGCCTTACGAAACGTCGTACGACCAAACGGTCATAAGTCAAAGGTTAAAAATACATCTTGTTTCTTATTTACTCATCTGTATATGGTTTATGTCTTTGCAAATATTTCCCTTATATCTTTGTAAATGGTCAAATACAATTTATATTGTTGATATTCTAATAATGCTGAAAGTGCAGTTGTTCAATGGTAAGGTAATACGTGACTCTGATCAAGTACTATATATATATTGTTCACAAGTAATATCTGTTTGTGAACTGATAATTGCAAAGCCTATTATTGAAATGGTATACCCACTCCCTTTCTAATTTACGCTCATATCATGTGGGTAATTTGTTTACCCCCGGAACAATACTAGAACCAGTTTAAAGACCATGCAAGAACACGTGTTAACCATGGCTCCACCGAAGCCTACTGAAGTCCACTTTGCAAACAGTTTGGATTCCGATTCATGAAAAGGTTACAACTTAAAGCCTCTGTACACCAAACATTTCTATTGTTTACCAGGATAATAATAACTTTAAATGCAATATTATTTTTGGTCTTAAATCCTTTCAGCGTCAAAAGTATCCAGATAATTTACCCCTTAATTGCCATATTGTCGTCTGCTTCAATATTGTTGACAACACTATCGTTTCAAAGCAAGATTTAGGACAATTTGGCTGACGAAACTAAGAATCTAGAGACAACCAGCTTCGATCCTGACAAGGCGTGGTGTCTGACTAGGATCCAAACTCTTTTTCAAAGGCGTCTTTTTACACCATTGATATATAGTGAAAAGGTTTAACAAGAACGTTTAACTAACTGTTGAACGTAGTTATGCACAATACAACTCGCATTATTGGAGCTCACATTATGATTACCGAACACCATTAACCCTTTACCCCATAGTCTTTTTCTAGTTTTAAAAAAAGGTGACCCCTTCAAGCAGGTTGAAAGTGAAGCAGAATGTGCCATTAGGCGCATTCTGCTTGACTTTCAGCCTGCTTAAAGCTACCATTTCCTCAGATGTAGAATATTTTTCTTATGGTGCATATTCATGACTGTATCATATGGAACTATATTTTCAGCGGAGGAATATTATGAATGCGCTAAAAGGCGCTTCTATAAGGGAAAGGGTTAATAATTACTTCTGTAATAATATCCTCCGCTCCGATTTGTCATCTGCACAAATCATCATTTTTTTTCCTCTGTAAAATAAAAAAACTTCGTTTTCCTTGGTTCTAATATAGTTATAGAGCACTTACAGTGGAGAATCTGTTATTCTTTCCCGTTTAAACGCAAACGTACGCAAACGCAAAACACTAAAACGTAGAAAAGTACAACTTTTTGACAATTCTGATAATTCATCTTTATCTTGGTGGCAAACAGTTTGGAGCCTGATCTGACACCGGGTTACCCGGCGTCTGATCTGGCTCCAAACTGTTTGCAGTGAAAATAATAGTTTTAGCGTAAACGCGTTTATTGGGAAAGAATAACGTTTTCTTCACTGTACTTATGAAGCAATCTCCTTAAAGCTATATTTTGCGCTCATATCGTTTTAACCCTACGGTTTAGTATTTTTTATTAAGTTATCACAAACATTGTGTTTTTTATTACAGAACATAATGTCAAATACCTTCAAACATATATTAGAATCCTGTCTATGGCACAAAAAGGCGCCTTTGCAAAACAGATTTGATCATGGTCAGATTCCGCGTTAAGCGGCGTCTGATCGAGATCAAAACTGTTTGACACTCGTTTAGAAATGTCGTTAGTTGTACTGACTTAAGTCTAACACTGAAACGATATTGCTGACTACAATATGACGGTGAAGAGGTATACACCTAACAACACACTTCACGATGAAGAGTTAAGGTATCTAAAAAAGCATGGCTATAGCCTATAGGTATTGTTTAATCCAGAAATTTCAAATGGAAAATTGCAGTTTTTATTTTAGTCGATTCCATTTTGACCATTTATAGTTGTATTGTTGATGTATTACAATATGGCAAACCATGCAGACTCTGGTTTGAAATTATCACTAATTGTATTGGACAATACTACATGTAAGTACAAATGTATAGTCTTCATAGATACACTGTTTGTAAATGACAAGACTTGTAAACTCGTCGCTATGGTTGAATGTGTTACACGTTATTATAGAAACAGGTCATGTAAACGTTGAAAACAGACTTAAACGTGTAACAAACCGAAAGTAAAATTCCTGCTATAAATACTAAGACATGAGGAAACGTCACACGACCAGCTACGACAATAGAGAACATGTCTTGCCATTAGAGCACTACTTCGAATATGGTAAGGAGATGTAAACACAGTGGAGAAGGCGTTATGCTTTCCAGTTTAACCCTTTACCTGATAGCCTATTTCTAGAATTGAAAATAGGTTACTACTTAAAGCGGGTTGAAAGTAAAGCAGAATGCGCTTAAGGCGCATTCTGCTTTACTTTCAGCCTGCTTTAAGCTATCCTGTGCTAGAATATATTGAAAATTTTCCCTATAATATATATTAAATTATTAAATTGGAACTACATGTATTTTCTTCAGCGGATGAATAAATCAGATTCGCTAAAAGTCGCTTTTATGGGGTAAAGGGTTAATTACAAACCAAACGCAATCGTATTGCAATACAAAATAGAAATTAATAATATTTTGACAGTTATGACTTTTGAGGTGCAATCAGTTTGGAAAAATTATAGTTTAAGCATATACGCATTTACAGAGGAGAATCTGTTATTCTTTCCCGTTTAAAACGTAGAAAAGTACAACTTTTTGACAATTCTGATAATTCATCTTTATCTTGGTGGCAAACAGTTTGGAGCCTGATCAGACGCCGGGTTACCCGGTGTCTGATCTGGCTCCAAACTGTTTGCATTGACAATAATAGTTTTAGGATAAACGCGTTTATTGGGAAAGAATAACGTTTTCTCCCTGTAATGGTAAATATTTACAATTTCGCCATTCAAATTTATTGAAAAAATGCCGTTCAATTCGTGTAAACGCAGTTTGTCGAGAGGGGGGGACTTGTTTATAAGTTTCGGAGAGGAGGCAGGGCAAATGCATTTCCATTCACGAATTAATATTTGGAACTTAAACAGCAAACATTTGGCGGATTTTTCAGAAATTTGTTCTTAACCGATCTATGCCTTCCTAGTACAATGTACGTGTAGCGGAAACCATGGTTCCCGACTAAATTTCTTCTTTATTAATGAGACGAATTGCAAGAAAGTTGATATATGTACCTTATAAACAGCATATGTCTGCATGTCTTTATGACAACACAAATCGATATATTTATCCTACTTTAAAATGATGTCACATCCAAATCATAGGTGTCCGGCTAAAACATAAAGTGTTTGGTCTACTGTAGTGCTAGTTATATCATATATAAGAAAAGGTATATAACTTCACAGACGGGGCGACCCTGGCCGGGATGGGTCTATCGTACTTGTTTCGCTTATCATGCAGAATTTCCAAATAAACGCGGTTACGGTAGAAAGAGAAATGTTTTTTCTTCACATTGATACCAAATATTGCACTATGACTTCCATTTTCAGCGAATACGAATGTCCAATTTCTGAAGAAAAAAACCGTTTTTCCGAGGTAGAAAAAGGTAGTGGCCGGGTCTCCACTCCACTTCCACATTTAAATCTTATCCGCGAGTGATATCGGCCCTGTTTTCTGCTCGTTGCTTTAAAGAAATGATATATAAGGTCCAAAGCTAATGTTAATTTCAAAATTCAACCAACGACACAGCCGATTGTCAGACGATTGTTTTCGATCGACGCCGTTGTATGCTAAAAGGAAAGTAGATTTACATATTGCAATGGTACATTTTAATTTTGAGGCTGTGTCGTTGGTTGAATTTTAAAATAAACGCGATTCATGGTATTTGCCGATAATTTTCTGTCGTTTATTTTGCTTGAACGCCGAAAAGTCATTTCATTTCTGAAGGAAAACGTCTTCTCCACTGTATATCCCTGGGGCCCGTTTTACTAAACAATTTACGCAAAATTTTTGCGTAAGTCAAAACCGTTTAACTCTTATTATTTTTATCATAAACGTTCGCAAACAGCAAAAAGCCTGATCAGAGAACGCGCTAAAAGCGCGTCCTCTGATCTGGCTATTTGCTGTTTGTAGCAAGTGGTAATGAAAAATATCAATTAAAATTTAAAATTTTGACTTACGCAAAAATGTTGCGTAAGTAGTTTAGTAAAACGGGCCCCTGGTCGTTAACGAGTCCCGTCGTTTCAATCAATTAACTTGTTGATCCTAGTGACGTGTATACTTGTCATGTAAAATCGGTATACCTTTAAATAATGCAATGCCGTCTACAAACTGGGTATACCATGATCAGAAGGCTCCTAACTGAGCCCACTGACATTGTTTTTTTTTATTTGCAATGTATTGCAAACCCCCAACCCGATATATGTGAAAATGAACTCGACGTTCTGGGATACTTGAATTGTCCATTTGATGTTTCAGTGGTGGACGAGCTATCTGAATCATAATTTTGTATAGTTCTGACTTTATTTTTAACAAGTACTAGTACAATGGAAAATATGTTATTCTTTCCCGTTTAAACGCAAACGAAACGCACATGCAATGCACTAAAATCTAAAAAACAAACATTTTGAAATTTTTCAAGGTTTATTTTAATCAGAGAGGCAAACAGTTTGGATCTGGCTCAAAACTGTTTGCAATGAAACAACTAGTGTTAGGGTAACCCATTTATAGGGTAAAAATTACGTCTTTTCCACTGTTACCCTTGAGACGTTCAGTATTTAAAAAGCTTTGTCAGCAGACACTATTATAACAGTGTTCGACGGTATACAGTGGAGAAAACGTTATTCTTTCCCAATAAACGCGTTTACGCTAAAACTATTATTTTCACTGCAAACAGTTTGGAGCCAGATCAGACGCCGGGTAACCCGGTGTCTGATCAGGCTCCAAACTGTTTGCCACCAAGATAAAGATGAATTATCAGAATTGTCAAAAAGTTGTACTTTTCTACGTTTTTGTGTTTTGCGTTTGCGTACGTTTGCGTTTAAACGGGAAAGAATAACAGATTCTCCACTGTATATAACGTCATTAAAACATTACAAGCTTAGGGTTAAATAAGGGCAATAACCGGATAACCATTTCCTTCTTAGCCGGTCTTCTGGAGGAACTCCGTTATTTCAAACACGCCGTCTGCTTCTGATTATCAAATTTTGACTGAAGAAATATTGTCCATCGATAACAGTATTAAACAGTTATGTGCCTGATCAAAAGTCGTCTCACCCGGCTTCTGATCTACATCAATGCATCAGTGTACATGTAAGGCAATGTTAAGTGGTTTAAGGTTAGATATCTGGAGAATAATTACTGACTGAGTAGTGGAGTTTAGTGATTATCATCCTTGTAACTTGACAATGCCCACGAGCTTTAGGCAGGTGACCATTATCACGTTATAATGTACTAGGGAGAATATCACCAGCAGTCAATGCTCTATCAGTTAGAGAGTATATCTCTCCTAAACAAACAAACAGTGAAGACCAAATCAGAGGACTCCTAAAGGAGGCCTTTGACATGTTGCAATGTATTTTTAAAAACGGTTTTAATTTAAAATTTGGCTGGACGAAATTGGAAATTTGGATTGTTCATTATAATTTTCAGGGGTGAATGAATTGCGACGTTGCTACTTATCTGGCATCGTAATTGAACCCCTGTTATTGCTTTTTACCGTTCTCATCAAAGATATGATATTTTGAAAGCAAACATGCATATAGAAACCAAAAAGCATGTTCAATAGAAAAAATAAAAGAGTGTACGTTCTCAGAAAATGTAGTATTGCCCATTTCACGACGCATCTTTGTCGTTCAACTGACTCACCTAATACATGCTACTACAAACAGTTATCAAATTACTGTCTTCGTGTCGTCTAACGGTTGCATAAACTCACAGAGAATTTCACTTTTGGTATACAAGTACAAAAAGAACATCAGTTTATTCAAGTATTCAACCATTGAATGATAACATACAAACAACAAAATGACACAATACAAAAAGGGGTACAGGTAAACATTATAAGTTATATGTACAGGTCTTTGGCAGGATAAACTTTCCTTCGTTCTCTCTCAGAGTATTATGTCCATGTACCCTAAGCCTGGACAAAAAAATTGTCAAACGAATTTGATATACCTTACCTCAAAGCCTATTTTACTTTGAATTCTGAACGCTTCACGATTTTGTTAATTTTACCTGAAAATACAAATCTGTATAAATCAACTTTTATTTGTTTTTGTTTAACACAGGTGACAGTCTGGTGCAGGACAAACTAATACAGAAACCTCGTTCAGGAGTCTTCTGTATTACTTTTGTCCGGCATTTAGCAGACAGCCGTTTTAAACGGCATCGTTCTCATTTACTGAAACGGGAAGTTCAAACACAGTGTACATGTATACTAGTATGTATTTTGTATCGTTAAACGACTGTTCAACGAATCTACGATCTAATAATATCGCCTGCTTATGAAATGGTGTCTTCTATAGGAAACCAAATACAAAGATATTGAAATTGGACGAAAGAAACACTTACATTTATATGAATATCCGATCAGGTTCAAGATTAAAATACTTCGTTAGAATTTCAACAACGCCACGGCAAGCGGCATCATAATACGCCCGTCACACCCTTTCGTTATGTTGTGATATTGAGCGCATGTCTTAACAGATCATTAGACCAGAACCAAGATCAATAAGTGTCTTTTCTGTATAAAAGTAAATTTCTTTAGAAAAAGTATTAAATGGGCATACTTCCAGATAAAATTATCTGACCAAAATCCACATTTGAAAATACTGAGAAAGCTAAATATGAAATTTCATTACAATAGGGCAAATGAAACTCAAATTACTTTTTTTAATGTGTAAAGGGGACAATAATGAGACGCACAAAAACCCGTAATATATGTAATGTCGCTTAACTCCATGTATCTCCATATCAAATTTGAAAAGAGTTGAACATAAAAAACCAGTTCTGGTCTTTTTTCAAATGCCCATGTTTGACAACAAAGGGGACATTACTCTGTCAAAATTAGTCGCAAACGTCTGAAACGCAAATTTGTACGATCGATTGTGGTAAGGAATATAACTATGTGGTGAGTTAAATTAATATTGGCAATTAAATGATAGAGAGCGCTAACAAGTAATCAGATAACGGACGGATGTAGGGACGGACAGCGCATGGTATACCATAATACGACCCGTTTTCACGGGCGAAACAATATCATTTTTATACTTTGCAATGTATTAAGTTTACCTTTACGTGTAGTTTCATTTAAACGGGTAATACTATGATTTTTATTCGAAACATATGCCTACTTTAGGTCTTCTTCCAAGCAATATTCCCTGTTGCAATGTGCTACAGTGGAGAATCTGTTATTCTTTCCCGTTTAAACGTAAACGTACGCAAACGCAAATCACTAAAACGTAGAAAAGTACAACTTTTGGACAATTCTGATAATTCATGTTTATCTTGGTGGCAAACAGTTTGGAGCCTGATCAGACGCCGGGTTACCCGGCGTCTGATCTGGCTCCAAACTGTTTGTATTGGAAATAATAGTTTTAGCGTAAACGCGTTTATTGGGAAAGAATAACACATTCTCCACTGTATTAGAGTACTGTGAAAGTATATTCCAATCTATATCGATATTAACTGTCTATAACTTTGATTGTTCAGTTTATTCTTGGAACCAATTGTTAGTAATTAACACACTTTTATGGAAGGTATTTAGAAACTGACCGTTGGAGCTCTTGATTATAACTAACTTTGAGTGTGCTATGTTATTATCGTCCGCAGGACTTTTCATTTGCAACAGTAGCTAATAATGCGCTATCTGCATTTCCTTTCACTAGAGAGTTAACAAGAGACTCATCTGGATCAACACTTTGTGCAACAGTTACATGTTCCACATTGTCGCCAGGCGCATGCAGCAAACTTAACAAATTCAACCCTAGCGATGAACGTTCTCGTCATTTACAAGCAGTGTACCTGTGGAGAGTACACTTGTTCTTTGCAAACAGTATCAAATACTCCTCTGATCATGGTCTGCACTGTTTGTCGTATTCAAATATGTCATACGTACATGGCAACCCTTAATAGTAAAAATGGACTACATTTTTTTGGTTACCATAATCATCCATCTGAAATATCAAGGATAAATTAGCCACGCATATACATGTACATGTAGCGAGTGAGAATACTTGTATGAAGCATTGCATGGATATTTAACAACCAATATAACTAAATGTGATTTCATGAAAACAGTTTTATATAGCTAAAGTCGGTGTAGTTGGCCCTATTAACAAAACGTACATGTAATGCGATATCTGATCAGGGGCCCGTTTCATAAAACTTTGTACGACAAATGTTGTCGTAAGTCAGATTATAAATGTCTCAATTATTATTTATTTCTCCATCTAAATCCTGTCTTGTGACATCTCTTTAGAGTCGTATTTTCAAGACGATTCCAAAAAGATGTCACAAGACATATTAGATAGATAAATCAGGAATTAAATCTATTTTAAAGGTTGGTCTTATGACCGTTTTGTGTCGTACGAAGTGTTAAGGTGTTGCGCATATGCGTCGGAAGTCTAACAGCTGATCTTCAAACCGCTGTCTAAACAAATTTGAAATCGTTGTTTTCTAGGCTGATACTGATTGTTTTTGTAATTGAAATAGCTTAATTATATACATTCAACTTAAGTTTGGTTCATTCAAAGTCATAACTTTACGTAAGTTGGCTCCAAAAGGTAAATTTGAAACGCATACAGTATTAGCCTGGAAACCAAAGTTTTTAACCTTCACTTTTACTCTTCACTTGATAACCTTTTAACAGTGCTTTCTCTTTTATCTTCACACTACTCGACTTTCAATGTCAGGGGCCCGTTTCATAAAAGGTCTTACGACAAATGTTGTCGTAAGTCAAAACTTTAAAATACATTTAATCTGTGATTTCTCTATCTAATCCTGTCTTGTGACATCTTTTGGAATCGTATTTTCAAGACGATCCCAAAAAAGATGTCACAAGACAGGATTAGATGGAGAAATAAATAATAATTGAGACTTTTATAATCTGACTTACGACAACATTTGTCGAAAGAAGTTTTATGAAACGGGTCCCTGGTTCTTAAACGCTCACTATTTCTTATACTAACACTTCCGACGCGCACCCGTGCCTGTAACACTCGAGAGAGGGATCGGCACTATACGAGAGATAGACAGAAACGAGCCCAGATTCCCACCTGTTTCACGCTAAAATTATTCCATTGCAAACAGTTTGGAGCCGGATCAGACGCCGGATAACCCGGCGTCTAATCAGAATCCAAACTATTTGCCACTCAGATTAAAAAAACTACTCAGAATTGTCAAAAGCGTTGTCATTTTCTACAAGTTATTGCAATGCGATTGCGTTTCGTTTGCGTTTAAACGGGAAATACTAACGGCTTCTCTACTGTAACAGATGATTACCATGTAATAATCAATAAGAGTACAAATGTTTTATCGGGTACAGTGGAAAATCTGTTATTCTTTCCCGTTTAAACGCAAACGTACGCAAACGCAAAACACTAAAACGTAGAAAAATACAACTTTTTGACAATTCTGATAATTCATATTTATCTTGGTGGCAAACAGTTTACCCGGCGTCTGATCTGGCTCCAAACTGTTTGCAGTGAAAATAATAGTTTTAGGGTAAACGCGTTTATTGGGAAAGAATAACGTTTTCTCCACTGTAATAATTGATACAGCCTCTTTGCAACATTTACGACAAAAGCTATCGTTAACCTTAGAATTATTTTAAGCTACTTTATTGATCTCTTTCATATCAAATGCTCGTTTAAATCGCTGTCTACCACTTAACCATTTTCCAAGTTTTAAGTCTAGGTTTGACCACTTAAAGTATTTTGAAAGTAAATCCTCTGCTTAACCCACATTCCACCTGTGTTAAGCTACAGTGGAGAAAACGTTATTCTTTCCCAATAAACGCGTTTACGCTAAAACGTTTATTTCCATTGCAAACAGTTTGGAGCCAGATCAGACACCGGGCTACTACATGTATCTGTCTAGAATCAGACAGTAATTAAGATATAAGACGTAGTATGGTGGAACATGTAATGGCGTCAAGATTTGTTTTGGTTGAGGAAAGAAAAAACTATTTTAACCCTTCCACCCCTTGATTTTAAAATGGAAAAATCCAGTTCCTTATTAAATCTAGTCCATTATTGACTATTCCTGTGGATGAAATTGACAGGGTCAAAATGTTTTGGCCAAGATTGGACGCCGAGTTACTCGGCGTTTCACTTAGTTCCACACTGTTTGTAACCTTTATCATGAATTTTCCCCATATTGTTTAAAATGTTAACCCTTTGCCTGCTGATCCCGATTTCCCTGATTTTTGAAAACAGTCTGAATTCAGATCAGACGTCGCGTTACACATCTTTCAATTGTGTCTTTAACCCTTTACCTGATAGAAGCGACTTTTAGCACATGCATTGTATTCATCCGCTGAAGAAAATAGTTCCAATAAAAACCGTAATGAATATGTGTCATATTTAATACTTTCCTTATTCTAGCTGGTAAAAGCTTAAAGCAGGCTGAAAGTAAAGCAGAATGCGCCCTAAGGCGCATTCTGCTTTACTTTCAACCTGCTTTAAGTAGTCACCTATCTTAAGTACTAGAAATAGGATATCAGGTAAAGGGTTAAACTTAAAAAATAAAAGATAATGTTCAAAAGTATTGCGTGTGATGAAATTTAATATAGAAACATAACTTGACCCATTAGCACATCTATTATTGGCTCATTGATTATCATAACGCGTCATCCTTTCTGAACTCATCAACCCTTTCTCTGCCATTGGCGCCAAAAGGCGATTTTTCAAACAGTATGGATCCTGATCAGAACGCCGCGTAACACTCTTACCGACTTTTCTCATTCTTTAAAATCCTAAATCTGACTTGAAAATGTATTGCAGACGATACCATCAGTGCAGACGATACTTTTTGCGGAAAGAGGGTTACATGTAAAGCAGGCGATAACATTTGAATTTATGAAGCGTATTTGTGAAGAGCACACTTGTTCGATTCACACATCAAAGACACATATCAAAGGAGCATCCGATCTCCTAAAGGAGTACTCTAATTAGGGTCTACACTATTTGTTGTTTTGTGACATTTAATAAAAAAAACCATATATATAGCATCAAGTCTGCTTAAAAGAGCCCCCTGTTCAGGGACTGCACTTTTTTTATTTTGTTGCATTTTGTGAAAGAAAATATATCCGGATAGTCAAATTTGAATCGACCTTATCTGGTATTTGAATTGTCGATATGATGTTTCAGGGAAGAATGGGTAAAAGGATACTTCGCTTCTGACGACAGTTGATTTTAAAATAAGCCATTTGTATCGGTTATCATTAAATATTTGAAAATATATTTCGTCTTTTAAGAATTCTACCAAGTTTGCTACCTGGCGAATATGTACATGTAACAACTGTACGAACGTTTTGGTATAAATGTATCGCCGAGTGACTGGGCATTTCCTTTTGATCCAGATTTCTTGAAAATCTGGTGTTATGATAAAGCTTTAAAACAAATTATAATTTGCAACTTATTTTTGTTGTCTGCAATAAATCTTAAGAGTTTATTTATCTGTATACATACCTGTATATTATATGTCATCAAAGTATGAGACAGTTTGGATACAGACGAAACGCCGAGATTCTCCACGTCTTATCTGAAACAAAACTGTTGGTACTACATTGTAGCAATCACGAATTCGCCCGTATCGTGCAGAATATGAAAGAAATGACAGAAAACCCTCCCTCATGATATTTAGACGAAGACCATTTACAGTGGAGGAGAGGTTATTCTTTCCAAATAGACGAGTTCATGATACCTCAATATCCACTGTAAACGGTTTGGAGCCATATCAGACGCCGGGTAACCCGGCGTCTGATAAGGCTCCAAACTGTTTGCCATTTAGATTAAATTTAATCTTAAAACAGTTTAAAGATATGTACTTTTATATGTTTTATTACATTGCGTTTGCGTCAAAAGAGAAAGAATAACGTCTTGTCACCGTAATGCTAGGTTCACACCAACGGCGCTTTGATGGCGCTTTAAAGCGGCGTGCAAAGCGGCACCAAAGCGTAACAAAGCTTGATTAAAGCGTCAGTGTTGTAATAGATCGTGGGAAAGCTTGGAGTAAAGCGGGACATTCGGCAAGAGCGCCCAATTTTTTTAAACTGTTTAGGTTCACACCAACGGCGAATGCCGCGCTTTAAATCGGCGAGCAAAGCGTCGTCATTTTCGTTAACTTTTCCAAAAGCATCACGATCTCTTATAGCTCAGCACATTATTACATTTTTTTGGGTGAATCATGCACTTAGTGATACAAGCATCAAAATTGGCACACTTGTACTTCTATCTGTAGTATTTCAAAAAAGCCCGTTAGCCACTTGAAAAAATCAAAATGGCGGCCATTTTTCAAGATGGCCGCCATTACAGGTTCGAAAATACAGTTTTGTTGCTAATATTTGACATATATGCCCGTTATGTACAGTTTTGGTGTCTAAGTATATGTTTTTAAGTATAAGGAAACTAATTACGTCAATTTCAAAGTGTTTTAAAACTTATTTTATCATGTTATGGCCAATTTGTGGCAAAAATACATAGTTTTTTCGAAGATGGCCACTATTTTTGGTTCAAATTTACGATTCTCATTCTTCCATTTGACGTACATTGCCATGGTTTTACACTTTTTGAGTCATAATATATTTTTACAGCAGAAGGAAGCTAATTTTGTCAGCACAATAACACATTTTTGACAAAAGACAGTCTAGTTTTAAAAAATTACTTAACTGCGTAATGACAAATTTGTTGAGTTTGTTTGCATATGTTTGCCAACATAGTCTCTAATGTAGAATGTCTTTTCTTACATCTGGTATATATGAAGATTTATCATTTCTTTGGTGTCAAAGAATGTTTTAAACAGGATGAGAAAACTATTCATGGGAGCCTCCGGTCGGTTAGAAACTCATATCATTGTCTAATGACCTATTTTTATCCACACATATATTTTTTACTCCGTAACTGACCAAAGCTTGTTGTCTGTTGTTATGTGACTGCTAATGCTGAATGTAGGTGCTGTTTTCTCACATTTACAATTTCATTTATCTGAACAATGATTGCCCAAACTATACTACTTTATCTGACACTGCAATTACTTTACCATACAATATTCTACCTTTCAAGTAAACTGTAAAGTCTTGAATATGTTTCTTTTTTCTCAATTTAAATATAATTGCATTTAGAAAACAAACATAATTCCTTAATTATCTAACATAACAATTAATCCATGTACCAACAACAAACATCATGCTAATTCTGAAGATCATTTAACCACTTTGTAACTTCTTACCAGAAAAAGTACATGTATATGTAAGACGCACATACATGTATCTGCATTCCGGCACATGTTATAAATGTGACTAAAATTTAATACAGTCTAGCATATCCCAATAGTCATTATTACATTTAAATCAAACAATGTGCCTAAACAGTTGATGCCCATTATGACTCATGTCCATCGTAACAGTGACTAGATAATACATGGATACCATCTTACTACCGTGTAAGTAATCATATGAACAAGGGAGCATCTGATAAATTGATTAATATCGTTCAAAATTCAGACGAGTAATCGGACGACAAACCAGTGTTTCTTATATGTTTTGAAGAAAATCAAAATTTCGAAGTAAAAAGATTAGGTGGTGGAATTTGAAAAAATGAATGAATGTACCCAACACCTAAATTACTGATTATTTCTTGCAGGAATTACTGATAGGGCTTGGTGGCTCATGCATTATAGTATCATGACGCTGGTTAAACTGATTTTCACAACAGATAAAGGGGCCATTTTACACCAATAAATATGGAGTAAGCGTCTTTTGCATGAAACAGAAATACATTTGCTTATATGGTTTAGATATTTGTCTGTATAGTAGGTAAAAGTCAACAAAATTGATCCTTTAACGTTTCATCTTGGACAACTTGAATTTTTGCACAAACAATATCTTCATTAAGTTTGGTATATGTACACCAGATGTTCACTGTTAATAAAGAAAGGCTGCGCCATGAAAAAAGTTGAAGGCAGTGTGGACTCCTTTAAGGCCTTTCGCTCACGGAAGTCGGTCTTGCGGGCGAGCGGATATGCGTCTGGACGACACAGACTGTTTCCGTACGTGCTAATACTAGAAAATTTATATAAAGGAAATGTTGATACGAATTAGTATAATCCTTCATAACGCAGTCAGTACAGTGATTGACTAGCAATTGAAAGGCCATAGGTTCGAGACCCATGCGATCCAAATACTTTTTTAAGTGTCCGATATATTGACTTCTCAATCCATAACGCAGTGATCAAGGGACATGTTATGTTTTGTCTCCGTTGATTAGAATAAGTGATGTTATATACGGTCCAATTATATTTCCACTTACATGTACGTTTTAGTTTAATGACTTACAAGTCAATAAAATCGGTATACATGTATACGATTTGATCGAACTATAAAGCCACACATTGAAGCTTATCAATACGTCAACCTTTTCAAGATCGATATTGCCCATTATTATTATGTTTAAATAATATAATTAACCTTGTATGCAAGTCCATGAATAAATAAAAATGCCTTTTAATGGCAGAATTATAATTTTAAGGAAGGTAACTGTATCTCAACTTCAAATATCACACATTTTAATAAGAAAAACTGTTATTACAACAAATCCTGACTGTAATATTTTCTAATTTTTTCAGGCTAACTATTTCATCAACCATATATTTGAATAAAATGAAAACAAATGTACATTGAATGAGTCAGTTTTTTGTAATTCAATTTTTTACCATTATGCAAAATTTAAATAGCTGATAACATCTTTCTGAATACCTTTATTCAAAATGATTTTAGCTTTTCTTGTAATGAATGTTGTGGACTACTTATTGGGCGAGACTTGTAGTCATTAGCTTTATTTATTTTTGAGAAAAATAAAATCATCAAAATTCCAGGTTTTTGTCAGAAAAAGATACCTAAAAGACAAACCACACGATAGATTTTGCCTATATTTTCACACATTGTTTCTTAGGCTATTATCATTCTTCATGAAAAGTTTCATACACATTGTATGAAAATTAAGCGCACCTGCGAAGTACCTTAAGCAATGTTAAGAAATATACTTTACACGAAAAGTCTTGTCTCTTCTCCAAAGTAATACATGCAACCATTTGAGAGTATGACCCTTAAAACTCCCTTAAAACTCCGCATGAATCTTTTTAAAGAATTTCCATTCCTGAGTTTGGTGTAAAAGTTGTAACAGTTCTGTTCTATATACATAGGGACGGATGTATAGTCTACCTACTCTAACAACAGACTTTTAAAAGCGATGTGATGTGATACATCGTCAAAGATAGTATACGTTTTCAAGCAGTACAATTGCATAAAGACAGAACGTTTCAGCTGTTTGCTAAAGCTATTTGATGTGGACACATAATACTGCTAATATCATATTTGAGATTGATCCCTGTGTTATCTTCAACAGCATTTTAAGAAATTATACAATGTTAACATAAAGAGGTGTGTGCACAAATGTTCATGCATGAAATGCAAGCCGTAACCGGAGACCACAACACTCCCATGTTAAAAGCTAATGACAAAAAAATTCATGTGGATGTGGATTTCAAATGCTAATTCAAACTATCTTGTTCTACAGAAAGTGTTGGTTGCAATCGGTCAACGGTCAAACATGAGCTAGTTTCACACCAAATTTCCATATAAGAAAGAGAAAAGGCTGCATAGAATACGTAAACTGAAAGATATGGTTGAAAGATATGGTGCAGTCTATAATCATAAATCATAATGTACAAGCAATAAAATCTGGAAATCATTGCATCAATTATGCCAAGTCATGGGATAAGATTATTGTGTTTGATTGGACAAATTGTTAGCTTGATGGTATAGATCTTAAGGTGCAGTTCCTAAAGGTCAAGCCCCTCTGTTTGAACATGTCAAATGTTCTGCATACCAAATAATTGTAGCTTGTGTCATGATGGAAATATCTCATAGAGTTGGAATGAATGAAACACTGCTGATACATTGGACAACCCTGTTATCTAGTGATATGATTGCAAATACCCGATTAAAAATAGATACTCAAGTAAACTGATTGCAGTGACAGATGCAAGTACATGTACTTACGATGTGGCCTTCCTTGTTCAGACTGATATACCGATATTTGGATATGTGAAAATGAACACCTACATAAGTATAAGCGATTATACACCAACTCCAGCATGTACACTAAGAAGTTACTGCTAAAATAGTCATAAACCACATATATGCCATTACAATAAGTCATTACCCAAAATAACAAGATTCTTAATAAAGTAAATGATCACATAATTAGCTTTCTGTGCTCTTATCATAATGCCTTGACACCAAAAGTATGACAAGTGGCCATAAGTGTATAGAAAAAATCAGAAAGGATATTAATCACTATTGTAAAAGGTAACGATCATCTGTGAACAAAAAACACTTATTTTGTCTAGGTTGGTAATTGTGCAAGAAAATTAGTTTCAATTCAGAACAAAGTTGTCTGAATAAGCTTCCTTATACTTTATGACATCTATGTTGACACAAAAAACCATAAATGTTGACCAAATTTAAGAAATGATTTTGCTTATACCAATATAAAATGGTGGCCATTTTGAAAACAAACAATGTAGCTTTGCCATTTTGCATTAAAGTAAACTTCTGTTCAGCTTGAGGTTGACTGAATTGGCTTCCTTATGCTTAAAATCAATTTTTTGGTGAAATTTGGTCAAACATTTCAAATGTTAGAAAAGAATTGGTCAATGATCATAGTCGATTATAAAAGCTCTTTAGAGCTTATGTTACTTGTATATGTATTGCCGACTCCAAAAAACCATATCATAATTATGTTATTTTCTTAACGAGAACCACAAATGGCAGCCATCTTGAAAAAATGGGGACCGCTTTGAAATTTTACGTGGCTAACGGTTTTGTTTAAAGTAGGGTCATACCAGTATATTTACATTCACCTTGTAAAGTCTTTATGTAATCGTATTAAAAATTTGAGGGTCATCCCTCGATGAACCTACAATTCGAAACTGGTTTTAGCCAGTTCGGATTTTCCCCGTGCTTTTCGTGGACTTCTTCAAAAAGACTACATCGCGCACTTAACACTAAGCTCCCATTGGTCGACGGTCATATGACACTAGCGGAGTGATACAGACCCATAGGTCGTTGCCATCGCGTTGCTATGTGTGTAAATGGGTTAAGAAAACAACCTCGACCTGTACTTTTAAAATGTGCTTTGGCAATAGATATTCAAGTTGCACTGTTATTTGTTTGCCTTGTAAGTCTTTTCCATGCACAGAGAGAAAGTTTACTGGAAACAATCCTGATTTTTTAATACAGTTACAGTACATGTAGTTGGGACTACTTTCTCACCATATTTAGAAACTGGAATGGCTATTACATCGACATTACATCGACATTACATCTATCAAACCTCTTTGACCGGTAGATGATAAATTCTTATAAAGAAAAACAAAGCTGGCCAATAAACACATTTAATTGACAAGACAGAAAATATGAATATAAATATAAGGAATAAACAACATCTCTTTGCCGCTCATAACGGTATGACTACATTAGCTTCGGGGGGTAAATTCATCGTAAACGCCCTTCGGGCGTTTACGCAATTTACCCCATGCGAAGCTAATGTAGTCATACCGTCATGAACGTCAAAAATATGTTGTTTATTCCTATAATACATACCAAATTTGATGCTTGTATCACCAAGTTCGTGATTTTGTTTTAGCACTGATGTGTACAGATTTATGTAGTTGTAATGTGCAAAATAGCATCTTCAGACAAAAGCAATTGAAAACAATATCATTAAATAACATGACAGAAGGTAAAGTGAGTGTATAATCTATAAAACCCCTGTGATTTTGGTTTTTACCTTGACACACATTTCGTTTTTGTACAGTTTTGCTTATAATACGATTAAATAAACTTCTTACAAGTCTATGGATCACATAAATAGGTTCTTTATGCTTGAAAACATATAATTAGACACCAAAAGTTTGAAAATCGATCAAATATATCCGATGTTAGAGATAAAACTGTATAATAGAACCGGAAAGGGCGGCCATCTTGAAAAATGGCCGCCATTTTGAATTTTTGACGTGGCTAACGGGCTTTTATTTGAAAGTAGGGGCATACCAGTATACATACCAAATTTGATGCTTGTATCACCAAGTGCATGATTTTTGTAATAATGTGCCCAGCTATTACGGTCTGATAAGCTCTGATACGCTCTGATACGAATTGGTTGCCGCTTTGGGACGAATCATTTCCGAATAGTCACGGTTCCTCACGCATTGACCCCGCTTTGACCAGGCTTTGTTGCGCTTGAAATCACGCTTTTATAAGCTTTATTACGCTTTATCACGCTTTGATGCGATTGTGGCGCTTTAAATAAGGCTCTGATACGGTTATCGCGCTTTGTTGTGTATTGGTACGCTCTGTTCAGCTCTGTTACGCAATGGAAAATGTCAAGATCGCCGATTTAATGCCGCTTTTTATCCAGAGCCCATATAACGATGCAGTAGAACCACAAAATCTTTGTACATTTGACTCAAGTATACGATGGCAAAACAACAAGATCCTGAAGTTCCAGATGTACCAAAGCATTATCTATCTGAAGAAGACATGATGTTTGTCTCCCAATTGTATAACTACATCCTAGCCCTTGAAAGCGTGATAGAGCGTGAGAGAGCGTGAGGAAGCTTGCCAAGCGTAACAAAGCCTAACAAAACGTGTCAAGCCTTGATCGAAGCGTCTCAATTCGTGGGAAATCATGAGAGTCCTTCATGAAAACGTAACAAATCGTAACAAAGCGTGTCATATCTTGATGAAAGCGTCTGACCTCGTGTCAAATCTTCATGCCAGATCGTAACAAATCTTGGGATATCTTAACGAAGCGTGTCAAGTGGTGACAGACCGTGAAGAATGGAGTCCCCGCTTTGAACCAAGCTCTGTTAAGCTTTCCTACGCTTTGAGTCAAGTTTTGCTGAGCTTTGTTACGCTTTGTTAAGCTTTGATAAGCTTTGATACGCTCTAGGCGCTTTAATCAAATCGTGACAGAGCGCCCAAAATTTTTAATAGACTGAACATTTGAGTTGTTTTGTAACAATAGAAAACATGAATGAATACTCCCATAGAAGTTATTTTAAGATAAACGGAAGGTTAATAACCTATAGTATTCAACGTAACCCCATTCAATGCAAGTTCAGCAGCAGTAACATTTGCAAAGGATTTTTATCCCGATCAGACGCCGTCAAACGCGGTTTCTGATTAGGATCCAAACTGGTTGACTATCATATAATTTGTTTTGTCTGAATTTTAAATTTAGCCCATTTGTGCCTAGCATCCTATAGAAGGGATATTGACAAACAGTATTGTGCGGCGTCTGATCAGTCTAAACATTTTGCTGATGTTTTATATTTTGTAATAAAGTAGGCCTACAATGAAGACAAATGCCTGTTGATAGAAGTATCAAAAGGAAGTACAGTGCCCCCTTTCTACAACGGCCAACTCAACAACGAATCTCTCCTTACAACGACCATTGCCGCAGTGCCCTGAATAAGTATGTCGAACGCCTTTACTGCTACAATATCGTCTGCTTAAAATTGTCGTCTTCTGTTTTACTAAAAGTTACATTTTGGACATTTCGACAGAAAAAAACCTTATTTACGAGTTACAAACAGCTTCAATCCAGATCAGACGCCGCGTTACGCGGCGTCTGATCTGGATTCAAGCTGTTTGCAAATGTTAAACAATGTCCCTCTCTATAAAGACTCCCTCCGAACAACGAACACCATTTGTGTCTCCCATTGTTGTAGAGAGAGAGTGCTGTAGTACATGTATATTCGTAATAGCAGTTATCTTACCAAATAACTATACATGTACATTTACATTATATTTTGTCCTTGTTGCTCAAATGAATATTCTCCCCTTAAGTTTCTAGCGAGTATATCAATTGCATATACCTGTTAACCTAAAGCAGACTGTTTTTGTCCTGTCATTATATAGTAAAACCTTTATATAACGACCACAAACAGAATACTTATTCCTTACATTAAAGACAGGTGACAGCTTAAAGCCAGATGAACCTAAAATAGAAAGCTTCTAAAGGAGTTTTCTGTTTGGCGTTTGTCTTGCCTTAAGCAGGCACCTGCCTTAAATTTTTGCTAATTACATGTAGCCCCATTTTGTGGTCATTATATAGAGATGTTCTAAAGTATAATTCAATATTAAGGTTGTATTTTATATTAACCCATAACCCTCATATTTTAACTCTTTCATGATCAAATTAGTCGTGAGGTTTTTACCCCTTCACCGCCACATTGTCGTTTGCTTCAATATTGTTGTCTGCAAAATCGTTTCAAAGTTAGATTTAAGGCAGTTTAATTGATGTTATTTCAAAATTCGCGGCGTCTGATCAGAATCAAAACTGATTTCAAATGCGCTTTATAACGTCATTAACAGTGAAAGGGTTAACCATCGAGATGAGCCCTTAACAAACTAAATATCGTCTGCTAAAATGGTGCGTGTGAACATTTAAGCACAACATCTTTTTAAATTTTGACTTAATACTAACTGATACTAGTACCAAACAGTTTGGATTTTTATCAGACGATGCGTCTGATTATGATGGGTTTTTTTAAGTTTGACTTACGTCGCATATGGTGGTGTATATATTAAAGATGAGAGGCCTTTAGACAGAAAGATAAAATAAAGTTAGCAAGTAGTTTAGTTAGTTCAACCATATTTTATTTCAAATTCCATGAAAATGGGTCGGGCCACAGGTTCTCCCAACATTAGTTACGGCCCTCCCCTATTCAAATAATGATACAATATAATGCATAAATGGTCACATGATTTGGAAATACAAATATGTATATTTGCACAGTAGTCACTCTGAAAGAAGTAAAATAACCCCGAATGGTTTACAGATGTATAATGCTGCAGCACAGTGACGCTTAAATCTCCATAAGGAACGTTCTCAATCAACCTGTGTCCGCATAAGATTACAGTGGAGAATCTGTTATTCTTTCCCGTTTAAACGCAAACGTACGCAAACGCAAAACACTAAAACGTAGAAAAGTACAACTTTTTGACAATTCTGATAATTCATATTTATCGTGGTGGCAAACAGTTTGGAGCCTGATCAGACGCCGGGTTACCCGGCGTCTGATCTGGCTCCAAACTGTTTGCAGTGAAAATAATAGTTTTAGCGTAAACGCGTTTATTGGGAAAGAATAACGTTTTCTCCACTGTACCACAATTCTAGTAAAATTCCATTTACACCTGTTCCAGAGAGTCAACTGTACATTGACACAAGTTAGCAACTTCGAAATTATAGTAGTTATTGTTCTTAAAGGCTATGCACATTTCTTTTGATATTAATATGTCCTTGTTACACTGTATTTAACTCGATAGATACGCCTTTAATTAAGAAATAATCTATGTTCTACCGTTGTGAAACGGTATTTTACAACGGTTGGGAGTTGTGGTGCGCAGGAATTGACTACGAAGGCCGAAGGCCTGAGTGGTCAATCCCTGCGCACCACAACGACCGACCGTTGTAAAATACCGTTTCACAACGGTAGAATATAGATTATTTTGATTCTAACATGACCAGATTTAAAGAAAACAATTAGAAAGAAAATCAAATGTTCCATATAGGTCGTTTGCAGTTAAAAAAAACACGATAAATCTTAGATAATTTTAAAACTAATGGACGTATTTAAATTGAATTTTGCATACACTTATGATGTGTCTATACCAACTCTGACAAGGAAATTCAAATTTTTTGAAAGTCTAACTAAAAACTTTTATTCTTTGTTTTATATAAATTTTGTGTCGCTGAAAATGGTCAATTACGTGGGGTGTTATTGGCTATTACATTGATCACGTTTGTTTATATTGGAGAATATCCCCAGGTAAAATCCCGTGCAAGTTGCTTCTGTCTGAAAGGTGAATCCCGTGCTGATATTGGTTGTTTAGTTGTACACAATTAATTGTGAGGCCCCATAATCCATTACATTTTTACTATAGTGCCTAAATCCACGAACTCTTCACCAGGAATAAAGAGAATTGCAATTACTTTTCAAACCGAAGCTCTAACATTTCTACATAATTACAGAGCTCCAGATAAGAGAGAGAAACTTGAACAAGTCCAACATTATCAGTTCAGCACCAAATCCTATGGTGTGACTACTCGAAGAAAGACGGTTCTAATGAGTAGTCACACCATAGGGCTTAATTCAGAAATAAAGATTTACTAGTAGTTTTGGAAATACTCCCCTTATCTGGAGTTTAATATGTATTACGTTTACATTACGTTTCCTTTAAGCGATAAAATAATACAGGTTTTCGAACTGATCTGGAAACATTCTGTTGAAAATTTGATAATGGTAAGTTGGTGTAGATCGTCTGGTATGAACATGTATCTTCTGTTATTTATCGCATTTAGTTATTTTGCGTTTTGTTGATAAAACTTTCGTATGAGTGGCACATGGGTCGGATCCTATTCAGGTATGAAATGGCTCCGGTGTCCGATTAGGATCTAACATGTGCGTAAATGACAGTATGGTCAGTTAATACGTTTAACGTACCCCAGTCAGGGCCTCGTTCGGTTAGTTGTAAACTGCTATGGTATGCGATGGCTTAACGGTGAGGCGCTGCCGGGTCGTGAAAGATAGGCTGTTGAATAACTTGAAATCACCCTTCGGAAAACTGTCCCTTAGAAGTGTAAACTTTATATAGAAGTTATGAATAAAACTTTTTTATTACGAAGAGAAAAAAATATTTCTTTTTTGTCAGAGTTGGTATAGGTATATCATAAATCTATGCAAAATTCCATTTGTCTCCGTTTTCTTGTTATGGAGATATTTGAAAATTATCGTGTTTTTTTGAACTGCAAACGACCTATACTTATTTCCTCAGCTTGTGCAGTTTTTCGACCGAATAACTTTTTCCGCGGCATTACAAGAATCTAACACCCAACAGCAAATTTACATTTACCGATCCACAATCTGGCATAGAACAAAGACTACATGAAATGATGAAACAAGACAAAAGAATGGGAAAATTACAGTTACATGACTGGTTAAAAGTATATTGTCTTTACGGGCTTTATGAATAGCGTATGAATTTTCAAAAACATAACGTATGAATGCACGAGGTCACGTCATGTCATATAACCGCGGGAGGAGCGGGGTAGAGAACAGCGTTGTAAAACGTCTCAGATATACCACGATGTGCTTGTTCTATTTTTATAGTGACCAACACGCGTGTCATGTTAGAATTATTCTTTAACCCCTTCACAACATGACGTCATCAAATTTAACCAATCGTCGTCTGCTTCTATTTCAAAAAATAGATGTTAGGTATTTTGACGTAAGAAATATTGAAAAGAGTGTCAAACAGTTTGGATCCTGATCAGACGCCGCATTACGCGGCGTCTGATCAGGATCCTTACTGTTTGCAAATAAATGTTGTACTCGGGGTAAGGCAGTGAAGGGGTTAATATTCGTCCACTTAAATATTGGTTACTCTAGTAGGTAGTTTCTTAAAACAGGCTTAAACAAGAGCAGAATCGTTATCTATTATTTCTGCTTTACTTTCAAACGCTGTAAGTAATAATCTGTTTCAGAAATAGAAACAGTCTATATGGCAAAGGGATTACAACGCTTTGAATTAGCTACAGTGGTAAATACGCTATTCCTACCCATTTTATGCGTTTGTTACGCGTTTGTTACGCGTTTATTATCCGTTTCGTTAAACGCGTTTCCTAGCCGTTTCTTTACGCTTTTCTTTTCGCGTTTAAAACAACCCAGATGAAAGGGTCATCATTTCGCCGACGGCCCCTTAGCCGAGACTGTATTAGTATAATCGTTTATTAACGCGTTTAAACGCGTTAAAATCGTTAGGCGTTAATCGTTCGTTAACCGTTCACTAAGCGTTTCTTACGCATAGATTAACGCGTAAATGGGTAGGAATAGCGTATTTACCAATGTACTAGTGCTACAGTGTTCCCTCCCTACAACGGCATTCGAAACAACGACTCATTCCTTACAACGACCCTTGTCTTAGTTTCCCGAACAGGACAATTGTGTCTAACGTTTTAATGCTGAAATATTGCCTGCTTAAAATTTTCGTCTGCTGTTTTTCTTAAAGTGAAATATGATATAAGTGGAGGTTTTGATAGAATAAATACAATAATAAGTGACAAACAGCTTGAACCTGTACTAGAAGATTCCAAAAGGATTGTAAATACCAACGAGAGAAATTTAGGGCTGAAAGGGTTAGCGTGAAAGAATGGGTAATGACGATCAAGTACATTCCGGGTCCCGTGGGGAGAAGGTTAATCAAACATGATATTAGCGAAGACCTTAAATAAGTGTTCATAAATACAGCCTTGATATTGCATTCTATCATATATAATCAGAAACAAGTATCACGATTTCCTATCTACAGTGGAGAATCTGTTATTCTTTCCCAATAAACGCGTTTACGCTAAAACTATTATTTTCACTGCAAACAGTTTGGATCCAGATCAGACGCCGGGTAACCCGGCGTCTGATCTGGATCCAAACTGTTTGCCACTCAGATCAAAATGAATTGTGAGAAATATCTAAAAATTGACATTTTCTACGTTTTAGTGTTAAATGCGTTTGCGTTCGTTTGCGTTTAAACGGGAAAGAATAACGTTTTCTCCACTGTACAAAAGAAGCTGTCATTATGTGGAAAGAATTGAGTTCTTTTGAAGTGTATAATTTAAGGACATTATTGTGAGTAATAATTGGATGATTAATGACCTTTACGTTAAAACCCTTCTTCAAAGCAGCACGTTGGCTTGTGAAACGAAACGAAAATTGCATGTTTTGAAATAACGATAACAATCTAATCAAACAATGTAACTGTTTTTATAAAAGTCATGTTTCTTACGCCAACAATATCACGATTCCTATTTGAATAATAAAAGCAGTTTATACAATTTACTAATGTCATTACAAAATGGTACAGTGCTCCCTCCAACAACGAGTCCCTCCTAACAAAATTACCTGCCGCTCTTCCCCTAATAAAACCAGTATGCCTATCGCTTTCACTGCTGCAATATCGTCCGCTTGAACTTGTTGTCTGCTGTTTTGTCTCAAAATTACATATTAATGTTTTGGTTTTTTTTATAGAAGAACTATAATGACGAGTGGCAAACAGCTTGAATATGGATAAACTCAATCACCGTTTAGAACGCATACATGTAACATGGGGGAGTGGTGTTGTTGCGCATGGTGTGTAGTGTTTCAGCGGTATTCGGGGAGTTAACACGTTTTTTTTATTTTCTTTACAGAACTGCTAGTTGTAAAAACTGTATCGCACGGACTGCAGCAATCATTCACCGAAACAATAATTCGTTTAACCCTTTCACCGCCAAATTATTTTTGAGGTTTTTACCCATACACCGTTATTTTGTCGTCTACTTCAATATTATTGTCTGCAATATCATTTCAAAGTTAGAAATAAGAGAGTATGACATAAGAAATATCGAAACGGGTGTCAAACAGTTTTTGATCCTGATCAGACGCCGCGTCACGCGGCGTCTGATCAAGATCAAAACTGTTTGCAAATTCGACTTTAGGCGATTCTGGCGATGAAGGGTTAACTCATCGAGTGTCTTTCTTTGCCGCTTCAACACTAACACCCCTTGCGCAACCGCACAGCTTCTCCATGTGTCGCCTTCTATTTTCCAAATTAATACATTCATAAATGCTTCATTGTAACATGCATTGCCCATTGCAAACAGTTTACGGCCACATTAGACGCCAGTTAGATAAAATGAACCATCAGACTGATTAACTCTTTCACTGCCAACGTCACCAAAATGCGAGTTTGCAAAGAGGTTGGATTCTATTAACCCTTTACCTGATAACCTCTTTCTAGTACTTAAGATAAGTGAATACTTAAAGCAGGTTGAAAGTAAAGCAGAATGCGCCTTAGGGCGCATTCTGCTTTACTTTCAGCCTGCTTTAAGTTACTATCTGCTAGGATATAGAAAATATTGCTTATGGTACATATTCATGACAATATAAAATGGAACTATTTTCTTTGGCGGATGAATAAAATGAATGCGCTAAAAGTCGCTTCTATAAGGGAAAGGGTTAAACGCCGCGTCTGATCAGGATCCAAACTGCTTGACACTCGTATCGACATTTCTTCTGTCTAAAATATCCCTTAATCTGACATTAGAAATATTATGGACGGCACTATCCATGCAGACGATATTTTGGCGGAGAGAGGGTTAAAGCATACGATAAGATCTGGCAGTAAACGAGTTAAAAACTGTCGTTGTATCAACTTACATTTCATTTGCATTAAGTCGTCTTAAATGGAGGTAAAGTAAAACGTCTATATAATGATCACATGAAGAAGGCTAATTTATTGTATAAAAGACAAGTGAAGGTTTAAAACACGGCTACGATAAAACAGAAAGCTCCTACTGCAGAATTCTGTTTTTCAGTCATCTTGTTTTAACCCATTGTATGCTGGGTAATATTTGGTGGCCATTTTAAAATGTCGTCTGCAGCGGGTATAACTAAAATATTCGCAAAATGTTTTAGCAGTTTCTGATATAATATTGACTTTGCTGCAAACAGTTTTGATCTCTGAACAGGCCCCACAATGTGGGACCTGTTCAGAGATCAAAACTGTATGCCTAGAGGTTCACTATAGGAATAAACAACATATTTTTGACGTTCATGACGGTATGACTACATTAGCTTCGCAGGGGGTAAATTCCGTAAACGCCCGAAGGGCGTTTTCGATAAATTTACCCCCGAAGCTTATGTAGTCATACCGGCATGAGCGGCAAAGAGATGTTGTTTATTCCTTATATTTATATTTTCTGTCTTGTCAATTTAATGTGTTTATTGGCTAGATTTGTTTTTCTGTATAAGAATTTATCATATACCGGTCAAAGAGGTTTGATAGATGTAATGTCGATGTAATAGCCATTCCAGTTTCTAAATATGGTGAGAAAGTAGTCCCCACTACATGTACTGTATCAGGATTTTTTCCAGTAAACTTTCTCTCTGTGAATGGAAAAGACTTACAAGGCAAACAAATAACAGTGCAACTTGAATATCTATTGCCAAAGCACATTCTAAAAATACAGGTCGCGGTTGTTTTCTTAACCCATTTACACACATAGCAACGCGATGGCAACGACCTATGGGTCTGTATCTCTCCGCTAGTGTCATATGACCGTCGACCAATGGGAGCTTAGTGTTAAGTGCCCGATGTAGTCTATTTGAAGAAGTCCACGAATTGCACGGGGTAATCCGAACTGGCTAAAACCAGTTCGGAAGTGTAGGTTCATCGGCAGATGTACAACATATTTTTAATAGGATTACATAAAGACTTTACAGGGTGAATGTTAATATCTAAAAGTGTACCCCGCATAAAATGGGTTAAGCAGTCTCCTGTCTTAAACACCTAGTAATTAACATAGATTAGTGGGCGTATTATAGAGGTTTTAGTGTAATCGTTTAATTGCATCGTCCTCATCCACAACGCTACGAGTTGGCGTCTACAACAATTTCCATGTTTGACATTCCTTTTAGAAATTTCATCAGAATGTCGAACAGTCTAAACCCGGAAGTGACATTTTACTTTGCGATGTCTCATTTGGATTTACATGTACATGTACATTAAGTACAATTGACCTTAGCGTACGGACTACTGTTATTGTCTTTAATACGTTTTGCTAGACATAATGCATCTACAACATATGTCATATACAGTATATTGCATGGATATTTAAACTGCTGTTTGACACTCGTATCGATATGTTTTAAGTCATACTACATTGAATCTTACTTTGACACGATCTCGGAAACAACAAAATTGAAGCAGACGACAATGAAAACTTTAAGGGGTAAACATCTCACGATTAATTTGGAAGTGAACGAGTTAAAACGTAAATTACCGAGCAAGTTCATACTACGTGGGCGGTACTATATTAGCTTTCAGTGGACTTCTATACGGGATATACAATTAGCCAAACATTCAATCAGAAACGACTTAAGCGTTCTCAGCAGTTCAATACCAGAATATTGCCTGATTAGAACTTGTCATCTGTTACTGTTTATAAATACACTTAAATGTTGTTTTTAGTTTGAAAAGAGGAAATATCGACACGGGTACCAATAAGTCATGAAGAGAGCAAATGACTGCGTTGTATAAGCATTCCAACAATTTGCAAGAAAAGAAAATACTCGGACCTGGTAAAGAAAGGACACCAGTTTCAGGGGAAATTGTATTTAGTAAGCTGTCATTTCCTAAATGTCAGAATCATCACATAAATTGAATGATTTATAGAAGTGCATTATGTACCGTTATTACTCGGCTGAACGGGTAACAGTTAATGTTATCGCCCTTTAGTGACACTAGAATTACTGCACGACGTTGATGGGTCGATTAATCTCTAGCACAATGCTATTTGATTACCGTCCGAAAATTGTGTTGTTTGTACCGATTCTCAGAATTTATAATATTCGTATTTCCATCAGAAAATATCACTCGAGTATTAAACCATATTAATCAAAAGCAGTTGCAGTAATTATGACATTTGCTTTCTCGTGACATGTAAAAAGTTAAAAAAAAAAAAAGAAAAAAGAAAGAATAATCTTGTTTTAGCATTGGTTGCATTTGTTGTGTTTTGCAAAACTGGTTTTTATTGCAATCCCGGTTGCTAAAATGCATTGCTCAAAATGAAATAAAAAGTTTAGTGCATGCTTTAACTTATAAATTGTTCATTCAGATAATACGGTGACAGGATACCCTGACTGATTTAAAACACTCAATGGAAAGCTTGTGTGTAGTGTTAATCCATTTAAGCCTTCCGTTTAATAAAGTGAACACTGCCAAACATTGTTGACCCTAGTGAGATTCGACTTTATGCAACAACTTCCCCAGTATCATCAGGATCTGTTCTGTTTGCTATTTACGTGTTGCTCTATATGGACAAACACTGCGGTGTATTTATATCACTATTGTTTATCTAAAAGGAAATATTCTAGCCAGTAAACATGGAGAGTTCAAGGCAATTTCAAGACATACTTCTGGTCCGAAGTAATGCCTGTAAATTGCAATGAACTACATGTATCCCCGAGTGCTTTCATTGTACAGTTAAGCTCATTTATAACAAAGTCCTCAACCAGTCTTATTTCTTATGTTATACATGTATCAACATTTCATTATATCAGGCACAAACTATATGCTAATAAGAACTGGAGAATAAATTTTGTTCTGTTATACAGTGGAGAAAACATTATTCTTTCCCAATAAACGCGTTTACGCTAAAACTACTATTTCCAGTACAAACAGTTTGGAGCCAGATCAGACGCCGGGTAACGCGGTGTCTGATTAGGCTCCATACTGTTTGCCACCAAGATAAACATGAATTATCAGAATTGTCCAAAAAGTGTATTTTTCTACGTTTTAGTGGTTTGCGTTTGCGTACGTTTGCGTTTAAACGGGAAAGAATAACGTTTTCTCTACTGTATCCAATATTTCGTCCTATCCAAACCGTTATTAGCGAGCTTCGCTGCAGATATACATGTACAATGATGATCAAAACAGTCTGTAGTGTTTTGTAATACAGCAGCATGCTTCAGATGAAACAGCAAAAAGTGTAGACCCTGATGAGACGCCGCGTAACGCTACACTGTTTGGCAATATCCTCTTTTGAATAGTCTAGGCTTCAATAGGTTAAAAATAGATGTCTTTCATCAGAACAGAATGAAAGGACATAAAATGTCATGGCGAATCTATTTGTTTTAAATTTTGTTTCAAATAGTAGCAACATGTCTTCAAACCCAAAACATAACTTCCTGTTGGTACATGTAGTACAGTGCTCCCTCTCTACAACGGCCCTCTGAACAACGGTTCCCTCATTACGACCACTGCCGCTGATCCCCACTTAATATAAGTATCGTCAACCCTTTCTAGGCTTCAATATCGTCTGTTTAAAAATGTCGTCTGCTGTTTTTCCAAGCTGTTTGCAAATGTAAGCCAATATCCCTCCCTATAACGACTCCCTCCAAACAACGCACACGTTTTTTGTCTCCCATTGGGTGTCGTTGTAAAGAGAGAGCGCTGTACTATATAGTACATATATATATACATGTATTAGTATATGTATATTAGTTTCTTCTGACCGTCACTATTCTATATGCTGAAGTGTTTATCATTATTAGTGGATTGCATGAACAATGTATTCGCAACCTTGTCGGTAAATGTGACCGACTAAATGGCCGAGTTTTATCACCGACGAAAAAATAATGTTCCTTTAGTTTGTAGAGCTCAGTAGGTAAGATATTTCGTTAAAAGAAGGATTGTGTTGTCTTGTCTGTTTAGTTTATTAAGCCCAAAAATATTTAATGGAACGTTCTATAGTTCCCATTTGAGCCTGGTCCATTTTGGAATAGTTCCTGTTATTTCCTGTCATATAATTATAAATGACAAACAGTGCAGATCCTGATCTCTCTGATTTGAGTCTACACTGTTTGCATAGGACAGGCTGAGGCGTATTATTTAGAGGTATACTGTGTGTAAATGACGAGTTTTATCCTCGCTAGGGTTGAATGTGTTATAGAAGTTCATTGAAGGCTGCATGCAAAACTGTAGAGCGTACATATAAATAGCACATCACCTAGTATAGCATGTCATATATATAATTATATTCTGTAGTTTATTTTGCTATATATAGTCTTTAAAAGACGTTATCTTATTACTGTCATATAATATTACTTGTAATCAATGAAAAGTCGTGATTATATTTTGGAGTGTCAAATAGCATAAAAGCGCAACGGTTTGCCTTTGTCGACACTGTTGTAATATGGCTGGGGTTGTTTCATTTATATTTGGTAACCGGTGAAGCTTTACATTATTCTATTATTCCATATAATCAAAAATATAATACATTGTAGATTAAGTTTCAGTGCAAGGTTTACCTAGAAAGATGAAACTATCCAAGAATCAGAATCAGAATATTTGTTATTTTGGATTTGAACACATACAGTTTATCATCCATATACATTGTACAATAAAAGATATAATCAAAGTCAAGCAAATCTCTTGAGCACATTTTAGCATTCAAATACATGCTAAAAATATTATGACATTACGCGGATGGTAAATTTGGAATGTTTACTAATACTTTAAGCAGAAAGAAGGTTACTGCGTATTTTAAGTGCACATGTAACGTACCTTACTAGCTTTGAACTTACAACTTCATTGTTGGAACTTAAAAGATGAGTCAGTTTTAACATAATTATATGGCCTCATTCTAAAAAAATTTGAAATATATCTTTGTCTAATAACCTTGTACTTTTCACGTCCATGCAATATAAAGTGCCTCTGTTACGAACAAAGTACATCTACCACAGACCAGTGTGACTAGATGTATTAATTAACATTTCAATTCTCTTAATTAGATCGATGAAAACAGGTACGCCCTTGACTAGCCGTCTCATTACATTGTAACCCTTACACATCCAAGCCGGGCATGAACAAACCTTTGCAAACAGTTTGGATTCTGACCAGACGCCGCATAATGCGGCGTCTGGTCAGAATACAAACTGTTTGATACTCACATTCAGGCATTTTCAGTAAAAATGCCTAAATGTTCCTAATATAACTTTAGAAATATCATCAGACAATACATTTGCAAGCAAACGATATTATGGAAGAGAATGTGTTACAATGTAGACAAGTCATGACGTCATAATGGAAAAGAAAGGGTTAAGTTAATTACTAAATGGCACCGTTGTCTTTTTTTCCAGGTCAGTGTTACGTTGTACTGAATATCTCGCTATATCATGTCACTATTCGGGAGCTTTTTACCCCCTCATCGTTTCATTGTCGTCTACTTCAATTTTGTTGTCTGAAATGTGGTTTCAAAGTTAAAAAATAAGGAAGTATGACTTAAACCATTACCCAATAGCCAGTTTCTAGTTTTAAAGATGTGTGACCACTTAAAGCAGGTTGAAAGTTAAGGCGCATTCTGCTTTACTTTCAGCCAGCTTTAAGCTATTATCTGCTAGAATATAGAAAACATTTCTTATGATTTTTATTTTCGAAGGTATAAATTGGAACTATTTTCTTCAGCGTAGGAATAAATTAAATGCGCTAAAAGTCGCTTCTATGAGGTAAAGGGTTAAGAAATTTCAAAACGAGCGTCTAAGCAGGATCCAAACGGTTTGCAAACGCGCTTTCAAGCGTCATTGAGAGTGAAAAGGTTAAATCTGTCACTGCGAATTGCGCCCGAAGGCGACATTGCAAACAGAATGGATCCTGATCCGACGCCGCGTAACGCGGCGTGGTACATGTATCAGGATCCAAACTGTTTGACACTCGTATCGATATTTCTGAAATTCAGAAAGTCCTTAAGCTGACTTTAAATATAATGTAGATGACTCTACCAATGCAGACGATATTTTGGCGGTAAAGCCCCGATCTCACTGTCCCGGTGCTGGTCCCGGTGCGTCCCGGTGAGAATAGCCGGTGTACCGGGGGGAACCGGGATGAGCCGGGGCGATTTTTATTAAAAAAATAAATTGCGATCTCACATTCAAGGCGTTACCCCGGTGGACTCCCGGTAAAGAAGCCGGATCTTCTCGATCTATCCCGGTGAGTTCCCGGTTTGGCCCGGCGTAGTTACGGCGAAGGGCCGGTCTGTTCCCGGTTAATCCCGGTATAACACGGTATAGCCCCGATCGTCGCCGGTGGTATCCCGGTGACCACCGGTGTCGTCCCGATCAACCCCGGTTGTTCACCGGTGGAGTGCCGGCGTTACCCGGTGTTCACCGGAAAGGACATACACCGGGGCGGACGTGAATTAGTATAAATTCATTTTTGTCTCTCGGGGTATATGAGATGAAATACAAACGAAATGCAATAAAAAAGAACATAATAATGTTTTAGATTGTTCAAACGTCATTGTAATATGAGTTTCAAACAGATTGCCCGGCGTCTGATCTGGTTACATACTGTTTGTAGTGGACATACAGACTTTAGCCTGAAGCCATTTATATATAAAGAAAAAAATTCCTTTTTATATATTAGATTTACCCTATACAATAGAGAGGACGATATCATTTCCTATTTAAACACAGACGAAACGCAAACGCTAAAAACAAAATTTAGAAATCTGCATTTTTTTTAAAAACAGATTCAAATTTATCCTCGCAAACACCCCGGTTGTTCACGGTAGAGACCCGGAGCTGCCCCGGATGTGCCGGTAAAGCTCCGGCATTCCCCGGATGAAGCCGGTTCTGGTTTCTGTCCCGGTGACTCCCGGTTGTACATGTATTAAAGATTTTAAAGTATCCGGGGATGTTAGCCGGTGGAAGCCGGTCGACCCCGGATCGAGCCGGTCGTCCCTGGCGCCGCCAAGGTTGTACTCCTGGTGACTGCCGGCGACTACCGGTGACTGCATGACTCACCGGGGACCCAAACCGGGAGAGTGAGATCGTGGCTTAAGAGGGTTAAAGCAGACGATACAATTTGGCAGTGAAAGAGTTAAATGAGAAACTCACCGGGAATCAGACACGTGGAACACGTGGTGGAAGTAATGCATGCGTCTGTACTGCTTATGCATGTACAGTGGAGAAAACGTTATTCTTTCCCGTTTAAACGCAAACGTACGCAAACGCAAAGCACCAACACGTAAAAAAGTACAACTTTTGGAAAATTCTGATAATTCATCTTTATCTTGGTGGCAAACAGTTTGGAGCCTGATCAGACGCCGGGTTACCCGGCGTCTGATCTGGCTCCAAACTGTTTGCACTGCAAATAATAGTTTTAGCGTAAACGCGTTTATTGGGAAAGAATAACAGTTTCTCCACTGTACCAGTAGCGTGTTCAATTACCACTGTTTGCTGTTCAGGTTAGCAGTTTGTGCCCGGTATGCAGCGTGCAGAGTACAGTAGAGAAAACATTTTCTTTCCAAATAACCCCGGTTACGCTTAAACTATTATTTTCATTGTAAACAGTTTGGAACCAGATCAGACACCGGGTAACCCGGCGTCTGACCAAGCTCCAAACTCTTTTCCACTCAAATTAAAACTGGTAGTCGGAATTATCAAAAGGTTGTCATTTTCTATACTTCGTTGCTATGCGTTTCGTTTGAACGAAAGAATTACGTTTTCTCCACTGTATTTCAGACCGGTAGCCAACTCGCAATCGATGGCCATCGACGGCCATCGGTTTTTTACTGAACTCATCACTGATGTCAAATGCAAACGTGTCCTTCGGCGTCGGATCAGATTCCAAGCTGCTTGACGACTCGTATCGATTTTTGTCTTCAGTGTCACTGCCTTTATCTATTCACTCCTGAAATGTTTACCACATTCAACCCTAGCGACGAGTATTCTCGTCATAAACAAACAGTATACCTGTGAAATGTACTATTGTCATATGCAAACAGTGTAGACCTTGATCAGATGGCTGCTGTATGAGCCCTCTAATCAGGGCCTGCACTGTTTGTCAATTGGAAATGTATTGTTAAAATCAACCCTATAAATTCATAAATGGACTAGATTTAATTAGAAATTGGAATCGTCCATTGAAAGTTCCAGAGGGTGAATGAGTTAGTGGACATTACCTAAATCTAACTTATTCTTGTCAATTGTAGAATATTAAGAGTTGATTTTAACAATATATTGAAAAATGCAAATAGTGCTTACCAATTAAAGAGGGCTGCTAGCTGCAAGAGTCCTCTGAGAAGGGTCTACCCCATTTGTATAGAACAAGTGTTCTCCCCGCAAGTACACCGTTTGTTAATGCATGGGGGTCGTAACGAAAGCGGCTTACATTTACATTGTACATGTACAGAGGAGAATCTGTTATTCTTTCCCAATAAACGCGTTTACGCTAAAACTATTATTTTCACTGCAAACAGTTTGGAGCCAGATCAGACGCCGGGCAACCCGGCGTCTGATCAGGCTCCAAACTGTTTGCCGCCAAGATAAATATGAATTGTCAGAATTGTCAAAAAGTTGTATTTATCTACGTTTTAGTGTTTTGCGTTTGCGTACGTTTGCGTTTAAACGGGAAAGAATAACCGATTCTCCACTGTATTACATGTAGCTTATACGTCCATCCATCGAGCACAAACTGGCAGCTATGATTTCTTGTCAACGAATATTATTTATATTATATGTATGGAGTTGTAATCACTAGAAACTGTAAAGTTTACGTGAAATAAAATTCTGTTCTGTTCTGTTCTGTTAATGACGGGTTTACTCGTCGCTAGGGTTGAATGCGTGAATCCATTACCCCTCTTTCTTCTTTTCAAGAAGGTGGTCATTTGAAGTAGATGTAGGCTTAAAATAAAGCAGAATGCGTCGAATGCACATTCTTGTTTACTATTCAACTTTCTTTAACCCTTTCACTCTCAATGACGCTTAAAAACGCGTTTGCAAACAATTTGTATCCTGATCAGACGCCGCGTAACGCGGCGTCTGATTAGGATCCAAACCGTTTGACACTCATAACGATATATTTAAGGTCATATAACATTGGATCTTACTTTAAAACGATCTTGCAAACAACGAAATTGAAGCAGACGACAATGAAACGGTGAAGGGGTAAACATCTCACGAACATTTTGGTAATGAAAGGGGCAAGCTACCATCTGCTAGGATATAGCAAACATTTTTATGTACAGAGGAGAATCTGTTATTCTTTCCCAATAAACGCGTTTACGCTAAAACTATTATTTTCACTGCAAACAGTTTGGAGCCAGATCAGACGCCGGGCAACCCGGCGTCTGATCAGGCTCCAAACTGTTTGCCGCCAAGATAAATATGAATTGTCAGAATTGTCAAAAAGTTGTATTTATCTACGTTTTAGTGTTTTGCGTTTGCGTACGTTTGCGTTTAAACGGGAAAGAATAACAGATTCTCCACTGTAGCACAACGTTATGGGAGTGTATAAAATTGTACTATTTAAAAACAATGGAGAAATTAGTAAAGTGCATAAAAGGCATAACTATGGGGTAAATGATTAATGAGAAACAATGATGCAGATATCGACCTTAACCCGGGGAACCACAGTGACCTATATACGTGACCTTTACAAACAGCGTACCTAATGGGATCTGAAAATAACACTTTAATTTAGGTCTGTATTGATTGTTAATGTGCAATATATCTTAAAATATATAAAACAAAAATAATCAGTAATGGACTTGACTTTTTCTAAACTGGAATTATCCAGTCGAAACTTCAGGGGTTATTGAATTCAAGAGCACGGTGTCATTTCTGTAAAAAAAAAAAATTTGACTATCAATCGATGCAAATGGCAATTAATGGATTAATTAGGTAATAGCTTCACATGTTTATAGGTTAGTGCATGCCAGTTAATTGATCACATGCGAAGGCCGACTCCTCGTGCAAAGGGTTCACATGCCTAACCTGAACTTTATATACTTTGGAGTAGTACACGTTCCTAGGTAATTACATGTACACTAGGAGATTATTCAACATAATCCTGACCATATTTACATAAATTATGAGAACACATGTCGTTTTCAAACAGACAGCATTACAACCCATATCAGATGGTTCCAACAGGCGCCCGCTGATAAGGGTCTGCGATGTTGGTCATTATATTTTAAAACGAACTCTTGATTATTATTTTTATTATACCAGATTTATATAACGCTCTTTTCACTCAGGACATGTGCGATCAAAAGCGCTTCACATAAAATTATATACATGAACCAATAAAGTGAAAGACAAATAACATAGAATTTATCTACATGTAAGTCTTGTGTAACTTGTTTTCTTATCCATGCTTATGTAGCTTATTATGTTATGATATGTGTATAGCGTCGTATGTGAAAATGATACATACAGTTTAAACTAAAGACAAATAATTTAATAAATACATTTACAAAAAAGGAAAAATTTAAGAAACACATTGATAAAGGGAACATTCTGTAAGCATGATACGAGAATTATTATCATTAGTTTATAAAAGTATTTGTAAAATGCGCCAAATATTTCAAAGATACAATATGTGCCGCTTGATCAGAATTTAATAGTAAAAATATATGGACAGGACTTACTAGTAATTGGAAATTGCCATTTAACATTCAAGGGAGTAATTAATTAACGCAGGACAAATGTATACTGTTCATCGGTATTCTCGCGGTACTTAATGTTTAAATAAAAGGTGTAATTAAATAAAAAGCAAACTTAAGTTTGGTGCTCTTCCTCACAGTATTTAATTATAAATGTGCCAACTACTATGCGATTAAGTCCGATCTGTATGGTTAATTTTTTTTAAAAAAAAACATGTTTATTTTGTGCCAGTCGGCCATTCAGTACACCTAACTGCATACAGTATCACAATTCTTGCGGTATATTGGTCAAGCTCTGTAAACCCAAAGGTAAATGGCCAGAGTGTACGACATTTATGTGAAAACCAAAGTTAACTGCTAAAAGAAAGATTGAAAGACGGTTTAACACCAAATTAACATTATCAAATTGACAAAGTTATACATATAAATCCGTGGTTTAAACTAATTTTTATAAGGTAGTGCAAAGTAATCCACTAAGATTGACTTGACAGGAAAACATCCGGATAGGCAAGTGCGTGTTTACCGCGAGAGTAGTAATGACGCAAGAATTATGATGTCGAGTACAATGTGTGACGTCTGATTAGGGGTTAAACTGTTTGATACTCATTTTAATATTTCCTCAATCAAAAAACCTATAATATAAATTTGAGAAATGAAAACAGGCGGTAATTATTTAAATCAGTTTACTACATTACTATGAAGGGGTTAACTTGGCTAAAACCTATGAGTGTATAAAATATGATTTTATGTGCGCTTGTTTGGGAAGATAGCCGAATTTATTGTGAGTTTTTTAACTATTCATCGCTATATTGTCGTCTTTTTCTATATACAGCCGAGGCTCATAAGTCTTTCCCCAAAATGGCTGCCGTTTTGTTCTCCACTCTAATCACATGCAAACTTTAAACATAAACCAACTCAAAACGGCAACTCCAACTTACCTGAAACTTTCAGTATTTTGAAATAGACCCGTGTTCTTTCAGAATATGCCGAATTACTCTTGGAATACCCTCATAAAGTGATTGTACATAGGCCTGACTGTAACGATCCTAAATGCCAAGAACATGTCTGATAAGCTCATCCTTAATTTTGAGATTCAATGCACGCTTGCACAAGTTAGTTTTCAAAGATTTCCACACATTTTTTATTATATTTATGTCTGGGCTTTAGGCTGGTCGAACCATTGTCGGCATATTACCGTTCCTTTACCAATCGATGTCGAGTCTAGATTTATGCCGGTTAGCATAGTCATCTTGGGCACTGTAGGGCCTATTTTAGAGGTTTTTTTGGTCAATAACTGACTAGAGTTTCAATATATTTCTTGGAATTGATATTATCGATACCATCAACTGGTGTCAGGGTTCCAACTCAATTATATGTTAAACAGCCCCTGAACACAACAGATGCTTTGCAATATGAGGTGGGGTCGGCATGGTTTTCCGTGGTCTCCCATACCCTCCCACTTCGGATCTTGTTTTCACAGTTCCCTCACCCTCGAAATCTCTTTATAAAATTTGAAATGGTAGATATATCGATGTTTACAATGTGGGCAATTTGAGAGTCCTTATTAAAATGACGGATAGCATTTTTTCTGCTTGTGTGTCAATTCCTTGCGTTTCACACTTGATATGTTACGAAGCAGAAGATCGAAACAAATCAATATAATTTGTTTACAAAAAATGAAGAAGTTATCGGTGTTGTCATGAAATTCACTGTGTTAAAATTTCAATCTTCATACTTAAGTAACTAAACCGCGGCGCTATTAAATTTTTTCGGCCATTTGCGGTACCGATATCGGCGCCATGTTTTGGGGAAAGACTTATGATCCTCGGCTGTAGTTGTCTGCATTTTTGTTTAAAAGTCTGATCAGGATCCAAACTGTTCGCAAATTCGATTTTAGTCACCTAATCCAATGAAAAGGTGAAACCTTTTTGCACGAACAGTAGTGTTCAAAACATGTACCAACAAATACAATAGCTTTTTGCAGGAATAAAAGCGCTGCTTGCCTGCAACATGTATACAATTTATTTTATAGTGCAATAATGATAAACTAGGAGATATATCACATGCAAATAAAAATGTATTTACCCCAGTGTAGGTTAGGTTCATATCAGTCACGATATACAGTTACCGTATGCGAAATTTGATGTCTGTAGTGCATACGGTCGTATTGGCCATTATAGTGCTACGTGAGACCTGGCTTACATTTGTAAATAGTTTTGATCCTGATCAGACGTTGCGTAACTTTTCTTCAGTTCAAAATAGCATGAACTAATTTTATTTTCCCACGGACAAGATATTTATAGTTGACGACAATTCATTTCAGCATGATTAAGGTAAGAGTAGTTTTATATCACATTTACGAAATATCATTCGAGTATCACTTCTTTTTGGAACCAAAGATGACCTCTTAGTAAGGCTGCTTGAAGCAAGTGTCATGATCCCACCAAAAGAATAATTTTGGTTACTCATGTCACATTCAGTGATCCTTGCATGATGTGTTCATACAGTGGGGAAAACGTTATTCTTTCCCGTTTAAACGCAAACGTACGCAAACGCAAAATACTTAAACGTAGAAAAGTACAACTTTTTGACAATTCTGATATTTGATGTTTATCTTGGTGGCAAACAGTCTGGAGGCTGATCAGACGCCGGGTTACCCGGCGTCTGATCTGGCTCCAAACTGTTTGTATAGGAAATAATAGTTTTAGCGTAAACGCGTTTATTGGGAAAGAATAACGTTTTATCCACTGTATATTCGTGTACTATAAGTCCTAATTCAATTGCATAACTTGTTACAGTTAATTGCATTGTATACACTGTATTCGTTCCATTGATTGACATAGTGTAATGATAGACGTATACGCCTCGTTTTACAAAACACGTTTCATCCCGATGATGGTACATGGCATATATATATATATATTAACACTTTCACTGCCATGACGTCACCTGCTTAAAGCAACTTCCGCCGTTTTTATATCTCCAATTAAAATTGTACGTGAATTGACCACTATTATATAGTAAATGTCAAACTATCATAATTCATATCCATAGTCAGAGTGTTCTTTCTATTTGTATGTTGTTATCTGTAACATACGAACATTTTTGCTAATTATATATTGTTGTTTAATGAATATGCATTATAACATAATTATGGAACTGTGAATGTATTCTGGACCGACGGCCTTCATTACACCGAATAAATTGAATTGAAACAGTTTACGCGACACCCTACCAGAATCAAAACTGTTTACAAATAACCATTGTGTTCTAGGTAAGAAATGTATATGTTTCAGGGATAACGTGTTCATGTAATCAGGGAATACGTGAAATCACTGAAAATTCAGGGATTTCACGAAAACCCTCAATCTCTTAGGTAAAAGTGTAACTTTGAAGCTTTACTTTGATTTTTTATAAATATTTGGCAGTTACTTTTGGTTAAAGTAATGCAGTTCATTATGTTCAAAGGCAAGTACCACGCTATGAAATATGTTGTTAACCTCATTAACAAGACATATGTCTTTGTTTTTAATCGTCCTGGCTTATATGAACACTGGTCACTTATTTTTATTCACTTGTGCGAGAAACTTTGTATGCACGTTAATTAGACCATGCTATTTCAAAAAAGCACATGATGATGTTTTAAACCAAAAGAAATGTCATGATAATACAAATCTATTTATTCTATGAAAACGGGACATTTCGTCAATTCCCTAAAACGCCCAGTGATTACCCGTAATCCCAAAAAAGTTCACGCGGCGCTTGATTAGGATCCAAACTGTTTGCAAACGCGCTTTCAAGCGTAATTGAGAGTGAAAGGGTTAAGATTTGAGAAACAGACGGGTTCATGTCGGTGCTGACGGAGATAGCAATCAGTCACATATTCATCAGAACAACGAACTTAATGGTATTGGATTAAGTGCGTTTCTTTCTCATTTGTCCTAATGGCGAGACTAAAATGCACTCTATCCTAAAATACACCCCAGGGAACCAATGGTTCACTTAACAGTAATACTTGCATATTATCTTAATCTTATTCTCTTATAAAACTCAGAAACCCCGCTTAATTTAGATACCCTTTATAATGTCATGAATAAGCATTATAAGAAATATTTCTTCTATTTTCTAATAGATGGTATCTTAAAGCAGGCTGAAAGTAAAGCAGAATGCGCCTTAGGTGTATTCTACTTTACTTTCTAATCTAATAATTAATAACACTTAAGGATTTAATGCAGAAAAAAAGAAATACTCCCCAAATCCAAACAGTTATAATCCCGACGAGACGCCAATTTTCAAATGTTTTAAACTAGTCAACATAAATTCGCCAATTACGTGCAACACCAAAATTGTTAAGATAGTTTCTCACAACGACCAATCGCTACTAGTCTGACACATGATGTTTCTTAAAACACGCCAATTTGTGACATTTTTGTTTCGAATTACTCTCAATTTGAAATTACGATATTTTCACTTGCTTTGTTTTCTCACGACAACTTAATTAAAACGTGTTCCAGACGTTCTCTTTACACCGATACACCAAGCACGATTTGTTTTGAACATGGTACAGTGGAGACTATGTTATTCTTTCCCGTTTAAACGCAAACGTACGCAAACGCAAAACACTAAAACGTAGAAAAGTTCACCTTTTTGACAATTCTGATAATTCATCTTTATCTTGGTGGCAAACAGTTTGGAGCCTGATCAGACGCCGGGTTACCCGGCGTCTGATCTGGCTCCAAACTGTTTGCAGTGAAAATAATAGTTTTAGCGTAAACGCGTTTATTGGGAAAGAATAACGTTTTCTCCACTGTAAGAAGGGAACTGTTCGCACGAATATTTTACACATGCTCAAAATATTTTGCACCCCACTGCACGATTCAAGGACGATGGAACAATTTCGTGACATTTTAGAACTCATTTGGAGTTAATGCCATCACGAGTTATAGACCATTGATATCGGTGCTTCTAACACAACATTTTCGCGCTATAGAGAGTACTATATTTAACACTGAGAGAGTACTGTATAATTATATAAGTCTTACGAAACTCGGGCATTTATATATAGAACTCTCTCTCTTCAACGGCCTCCCAACAACCATTCCCTCCTTACAACAATGCTGATCAGATGTCTAGTAACTCAGAGTCTGGTCATACCTAAAACTAAAGTTGAATACACATTAACACAAATAATATATTACATTCGGAAATATCGGCCCTTATTCAAAATACAACATCTATACACAAACTAACAGAATTGTACAATGCACACAATATCATATCTTACATTGACATATTGCACATTAGTAACGTGTATACTAGTCTCTTACAAATATAGTACATCTATAACCTCTCTATTCATCATCGTCGGCCTCCGTCCGTCTCTGTAGAGGAAGGGTTGCGCTCATGTGTTGTTTGTTTTGGAACAGCGTCTACAGAGCTCCAAAAAAGGGGAGTATTTCAAAAACTAAAATCTTTATTTCAATATTAAACCCTATGGTGTCACAACTCATTAGAATCGTCTCGAAGAGACGATTCTGATGAGTAGTAACACCATATAGTCCGGCAGAGGGTTGACTTGACCTGGAAATGCCGTCCTAAGTTTTTTTCTCGACTGATTCTACTTCAGCATATGTTACTTATTGAAAAACCACCGGGTGCCACTTTGTCACCCTTGAGCATTTTCGTTTATTCAAGATGGCGGCCAACATGGCTGCCGAAAGGCTTTTAATCAAAATAGCATACAAATCAGCATTCATTTTTCCTTTTTTTTAATTGATTTGACCTCACCATAATGGTAGTTATTTTTCAAAAGACGTTTAATGTTTTCAAAATATTACGAGTCACATCTTGTGACTCTTTGACATTTCAGTATATTCAAAATGGCGGCTAAAATGGCTACCTATATGTGTTGAAACAAACTACTCTAAACTTCAGCATTCATGGTTTGGATTTCTTAACTGATTTGACCCCACCAAAATGATAGATATAACTGAACTGATGATACATATTATTGAACTGTTGCGGATGGCATCCTGTCACCCTTGAGCATTTCTGTATATTCAAGATGGCGGCCAAAATGGCTACCGAAACAATAGTCCAAAAAGCAGCATTCATTGTTTCTCTTTTTAAACTGATTTGACCTCACCATAATGAGAGTTATTATTTACATGGACAATTTATGTTTTAAAAATGTTACGAGTGACATCTTGTCACCCTTCAGCATTTCCGTTTATTCAAATGGCGGCTTATATGGCTATCCAAATACGTTAAAATCTACTCTAAACTTCAGCATTCATAGTTTGGTTTTCTAAATTTATTTGACTCCACCATCATGAAAGTTTTTACTGAAATAATGATACATATTATTGAACTGTTACGGATGACATCTTGTCACCTTTGAGCACATCTGTATATTCAAAACAGCGGCTAAAATGGCTACCTAAATGCTTTATAAAACAAAATGGTCAACAAATCAGCTTTCATAATTTCTTTTTATTAAATGATTTGATCTCACCCTTATGCTATTCGTTACTAATTATTGAAATGTTACGGGTGACTTCTTTTTATCATTGAGCGTTTCCGGATATTTAAGATGGCGGCCAAAATAGTGATGAAAATTTTGTTTAGCAAATAATGTCGAAAAATCAACAATCATACATTTTATATTCATAACTGAGAAGATATCAAGGTAATTATACTTACTATTAGATTTATGATACTTATTGATGAAATGTAATGGGTAACATCTTTTCATCCTTGAATATTTCCGTATATTTAAGATGGTGATGCTTATCATTGAAAACATGATACTTCTTATGGAACTGTACGTGGATGACATCTTGTCACCCTTGAGCATTTCCATATATTCGAGATGGCGACCAAAGCGTTGACCGAAATGCTTTAAATCAAAATAAGTCAAAACAACAACAATCATTATTTCTTATTTTTAAATGGTTTGAACTTACCAGAATGATACTTATTATTGATAGAATGATACTGATTATTGAAATACTTTGGGGGCATCTTTTCACCTTCGAGCATTTTCGTAATCAAGAAAGCGGCCAACATTGCGATAGAAATGCGTAAAATATTTAAAATATTCAAAAGTCAAAATAAACAGCTGTTTCTTGACTGGTTCTTTTTAAGCACCTGGTATTTGTTCACAAAAGCGCTTTTACATTTAACCCAAGAGACTTCCTACCTGATCGGGGTTCTGGGGCTTAATTGTCATAGGACTATTTCTGTGTATTTGACCGAAATAATGCCCGCTGTCAATAACTAAAAGGAAGGCAGGTCGCTGATTTTGTTCCCATGCGGGGATTCGCAACGAAAGAGACTAGTCGAAATCATCTTTCTGAAATCATCATCATCTCATCTCATCACCTCTCATCTTTAATCGGCGCTATATGACCTATTCTGTGTTGAAGTACCCTAAAACCCAAATCGTCCATGCATGCTTTTACATATCAATATTTACGTTCTACAGGGCATGCTACGAGCGTACCTTAAAAGCCATACATTGCTCTGTTTACAAATTAACTATAGCGTTATGACAAGGTTTCCGGTCCAAGTCGCTGGCTGTGAAGATGTTATCTGTTTATCCTTCCCTGTTGGGTCAATTTCAGGTAGATTGTTTCCTTTAAAAATGCCTAAATCAAGGTAGCAGAGTTTTGCTGATGTTTCATCGCTAAGCTGTGTGGTCTATACTTGAACGCGTATTTCAGATATGAACTCGGGGAAATACTATTGCTTGTGAAATGTAAGTTTCAATAGAAAAATCAAGTAAACCGATAAGTTAAAACACACAGTTGGACCACAATTATTTTCTTGCAGCAGTTCACGTTCCTATTCCAAAGCTGTCTGCAACTGTGTTACATCCCGAGAGGGTATGTGCAGGAAGAATGTCCTCAGCAATGTTCATATGTTTGCCACGAGCAATATAAATAATAGATTTGATTAACATTTTATTCGCCCTCCTGTTTTATAATATGACTGAAAGCTTAGGATTCGAATAATTTCTTATGCATGTGAATACCTACTACACAATCATGTTGTCTATCTCTTCATATGTTGCTTTCAAATGTTTTCTTTCTGACATAATACATAGGCTTGTTTAAGCTTGTGTTTCATTTTACCTATTATCACTTGCTTGTTAATTTGTGTGTGCTCAATTTGAAAAGTCTCAGCATCTAGAATGTAAGAGATTATCAGCTTCATTAATTGTTTTTTCAGTGACTGTAAGATAAACTGTTTTTGGTAATATGCTGTTAGCATGCAACTGATAGTAATCGATTTTAACCTGTTGCTCTCGTACACTTATAGAAATGTAAGTGCTGTATATATAGGTCAACATTGTTTCCCTCCAACTTAAATGTTCTGCACAGGGCCTTTTGTGGGATATGTCTTAAAACCTTAATAATATCGATCCGTCTATGGTAACTGTCAACTGGTCCCATTTTTGTGTTAAAAACTCCTATCTGGATTTCTTTTTTGAATTGCTTTAACACATTTTGTAACTGTGATATTATTATAATTTATGATCACCAAACAGTGCTGTTGGAAAAGGTGTCAATTCATGAGACAGAACATCTCCGATATCAACCTCATGGCTGCTAGCTTGAAGACTTTCGAAGATTATTGAGTAGATTTCACATGATTTGACCTACCATCACATTCTTTTGGTCACGGTGATTGCTTCTCTGATATCTTGTTTGACCAATTCTATTAGCAGTCCCTAGCCTGGATTCTAGCTGTTATGCACATCATCTGATTCCATTTCTTCAGTAACACTGTTGAAAACGCTATCTTTATCAATTTATTTATCAATCTAGCAACTACAAATTTTTAAATGCACTCTACACTGACTTGCTCACAGTGCATATTACTGAAAGGTCTTCCATAAGTTAAAGTTTGGGTGCAATAAAACCCCTTTGTCAAGAGTTATTCATCCTTGATGCACTCAGATAGGCTCGAAAAGGCAAGATTTTAACAACGTTTGCGCTCTAGTGTCTACAAATTTGAATATATATTTTCCAAACATTCACAAGTTAAGTAAGTCTTTAAGTTTTAGGAAGATTTTGATTATTGATGAAACTTAAAGATAAAACTACCCGATTCAATTCAGGTGAGAGATTTTATGGCCATCATTGTCCTCTAGTCTTACCGTACCTTCCGTGTCCTTTGCGTTGTTTTCTATTTTCCGTCTCCTTTGTGCCCCTCAAAGTCAGTTTCAGGATCATCCCTGTGAGCCACCATGATATCAAAGTTTGCTTGCAACTAATTGTACATGTGTGAATTCTAAAGTCTATGAGTATTTCTGCTTAATCATAATCTTAATTATGCAATTGGCCACATGCCCATGGCACATAAAGGGGATTTCAATGAACATATGACATATTCACTTTTATATATTCACTTTTGTCCATGCCTCATCAAATCTTAATTTTCAAAAATATACTGAGCACCGCTCTTCGGAGAGCCTCCATTTCTTTCAGGTAACCCATGCCACATCTGCCATTGTTAGTTAACATGACTTGATTCAGAACTTTAAGGCAGCATTTCACTATATACTACACTCTTTCAAGGTATCAGCAAATATAAAGGCTAAGCCTCTGTCTGCCATCAAACTACCACCATCAGCAACTAAGCTGTTGACTAAGTGTATACCACCAAAACTATATGCTAAGAATGAAATATTTTGACGCATTAAAGCATGTACAGTTACGTGACCCTATCTGCTGGTACTTAGTCCAACACTGACCAAAAAGAAAAAAATATCTAGGCCACAGAGGTCAAGGTTAAAGGTCAATGTTAGTAATTTACTATTGTAACTAGTTTTACTCGTTGAAGTGCACATACTTGTGAAGTTATGTGAACGTAATTGAAGTACTTACTAGTAGTCCAAAATTGACCTATAAAACGCATAACAATTTACAAATGTCACAGAGGTCAAGGGCAAAGGTCAATGTTATCAAACTGCAATGCAACATGCTACTCACATTAAGGCGTATCTATGGTTTAAGTTTCATTGATAAATACTTAAACTTTCAAGGAATTTACCCGGTATTCGATGCCGGGGTATAGTATAAAAGGCCCAATTTCGTGGAAATGAGTAAAAAATGGTGGGTGGGGTAAACCGGAAATATATCAAAATGCTCAAGGGTGCCAAGGTGGCACCCGGTCAGTTCTGAATGACAATGCTTTGAACTATCAATATCAATCAAGAAAAAAACTTAGGACGCCATTTCTAGGTGGACCTCCAAATCCTCATTTCTCTGCCGGACTAATAGAATTTGGTGCTGATATAAGTGAGAAAACATTGAATTTGTTCAGTTTACTCCCTCTTATCTGGAGCCCTGCGTCTGTGGTGGCTGTGGAGACCAATCCTGGAGTGACAATCCCTTCTACAGTCTACGTAGATGAAGACTGTCGTCTCTGGCATATAATGCCTTCCGGTTTATCCTCTGGAGGTTCCCCTTTTCAGACCGTCTCTTTTCTGCCTTATTCACCTCGCTTTATACAGTGTGCCGCCATTGGTTGCGGTCAGATGCAAGTCTTTCCCATGTGTCAACATTGATGTGGACAGACTTAAGGCCCTTCTTGCATTCATATTTGAAGCGAAGAAATGGGCGGTCGGTTGGTCTAGTTGCAGCTGCTCTATTATGACTATTGATTGACGTTTAAGACAGGTGACTGATAAAGCAATGTGTCAGTAAAACAGAGAGCTCCTTAAGGAGCTTTCTGTTTTATTGTCACCTTGTTTTAAACTGTCACTTGTCATTTCCAAAATATGCTCTCTGTTTTACTGTCACCTTGCTTTAAGTTATCACCTGTTTTTATACAGTTAATTAGCCATTTACGTCGACATAATGGAGGCTTTTACTGCAGTTTGCCATGACGTGTACATTTGTCCAATTGCTAATGAACATTCTTATTTTAGCACAAGCACCTTTATTGTAGGCAAAGCACGTCAGTGTCAATATAGCAATATATGTGTGTGTGTGACAGGGAAAGATAAATGAGCCGTGCCATGACAAAACCTGCCTTATTGCATTGCAACATTGTACAGACCAAGTACCGTTGTCATCCCCGGGCTTCTATCTGAAATTGTTCTTAAATGCCAAATACCGCATATAATACAGCTACATAAAATGCTTACGATGCATGTTGGTTTTAACCAATGTAAAGATCAAGACCAGCTGCCGCATCTTTGACGCTGCGGCTGGCCTTGATTTAGACTGTTTGAAATGCAATCATGCAAGTTTTCTCATGGCACGGCTAAAATGTATTCCAACGTTTGAAATAACAACAGTGTGTCTCGAAATGGTTTCCAAAACCGAAAAATATACTATATTTGCGTTAACATAGAATAAATTGAAATGGGTAAACGCGTTTATTGGTCTTCTGCATTATAATTACATGTAACTACAGTATATGTCTCTTTTCATTCTTGACAAATGCGTTTTTGCTGAAACAATTGTACATGTATCTACATGTATTACATACAACTGGAACCGTATCAGATGTTCTGTGTTATTTTTTTTAAGAAGCCAGTTTCTAAAGTTAATTGCATTGCTTTTAGTTTTGTTAATACGGGGAAGAATAACGTCTTCTTCATAGTGAATATGGGCTAAATGTCGAAAAGTGTGGCAGTAACAAATGGTCATTTGCGGCAGGCAATATGTACAGTGGAGAAAACGTTATTCTTTCCCAATAAACGCGTTTACGCTAAAACTATTATTTTCACTGCAAACAGTTTGGAGCCAGATCAGACGACGGGTAACCCGGCGTCTGATCAGGCTCCAAACTGTTTGCCACCAAGATAAAGATGAATTATCAGAATTGTCAAAAAGTTGTACTTTTCCTCGTTTTAGTGTTTTGCGTTTGCGTACGTTTGCGTTTAAACGGGAAAGAATAACAGATTCTCCACTGTACTTAATGTATAGCAGCCAGGTCATTCAGTTGAGAAGAGGATATTGTTTCCCTATAAACGCTCTTACGCTCAAACTTCTTTTTCCAATACAAACAGTTTGGAGCCAGATCAGACGCCGGGTAACCCGGCGTTTGATCCGGCTCTTAACTGTTTTCCACTCAGATTTAAATAAGCAGTTTAATTGTTAAAAGGTTTTTATTTTCTATATTTAATTGCAATTCATTTGCGTTTCGTATGCGTTTGAACGGGAGAGAATAACTTCTTCACCCCTGTCTATAGTCGGTTCCTGTTCATTTTTGTCTTGCTTTTGTCCTATTACGTGTTTACCATCTGTCTATGTCATTACTAAAAAGGCTTCTTTAAGTTTGATGTATTATTTTCTTCGTTTAAATCGGAGTTTAGGACGGGTGATTACTCAAAGCATGCTAAAATATTGATTCCTTTGTGGTTTTAGCGCTTGGTTGATTATTAGCACTGGTCAAAACGGGTGAAAAATACGATTTCCGTTTAAACGAAACTAAACACACACGCACTGAGACAAAAAGCTGAGACAACAAAGCTCACCGGTGGCACATTTGGTAACTGAAAAGAGTCTGAAATCAAGATCACAAGGGACACTCTTTTTGCATGCATGGAAAGGTTTTGTCCATATACACATGCACTTAAAATTTTAAACCAATACTTATAAACAATGTTAAGCCTAAACACAGACTTCGAAACCTAAACATGTGCCCTTAGTTCAAGGTCAATGTAACTGGGATCACAGTTTTTGGCAAGCATTGAAACAGCTTGACCGTATACACATACATTTCAAATATATAAGCAATACCTCAAGGGACATAGGGGTTATTAGCATTTTCCGAAACCTAAACGTAGATTGCGAAACTCAAACGCGGGCCCAATATTGAAGGTCAATGTGACTGCGTGTATGGAAAGGTCTTGTCACATGCATACAAATTACTAAGCAATACATCAAGGGACACAGGAGTTATAAGCATTATTCGAAACCGTAAACGCTGTTTCAAAACTTAAATGTGGGGCCTTATATGATGGTCAACATATATCAATTATGGAAGATATACCTCAAGGGACATAGGATTTATAAGCTTTTTTTTAAGTTAAACACACATTTCGAAACATAAATGCAGTGGCTGAGGTCAAGATTAGGGTCCCACGGGTCCAAAATGGCACATGGTTACATATTAAGATGGCACAGTGGAGAAAACGTTATTCTTTCCCAATAAACGCGTTTACGCTAAAACTATTATTAACCCGGCGTCTGATCAGTCTCCAAACTGTTTGCCACCAAGATAAAGATGAATTATCAGAATTGTCAAAAAGTTGTACTTTTCTACGTTTTAGTGTTTTGCGTTTGCATACGTTTGCGTTTAAACGGGAAAGAATAACAGATTCTCCACTGTAGCAGTTGTTAACTCTTTCTTGATACTGCTAACGTGACTTTAGGGTCTGATCTGGCTCAAAATTGTTTTTTGGCTCTGCGGTAAGTACACCCGTTTCGTACAAATGCGGTCATGAGTTAGATCCCGGAACGGGACAGTAAGTGAGCGGATACATTAGTCGCCCGTCTGGACTTTCCGGTTTCTCTCCACAGCAATGAAAATCAGAGCTCTGAAAAGAGGGAGTAAACTGCTAAACTCCAACATTTTCTCACTTATTTAGCACAAAATCCTATTGTGTTACTACTCATTAGAATCGTCTCTTCGAGACGATTCTAATGAGTAGTGACACCGTAGGGTTTAAAACAGAAAAAAACATTTTAGTTTTTGAAATACTCCCCTTATCTGGAGCCCTGATATATGCCACCATTCGTGCCATCGAGAGTGATTTCTTTAAATATCTTAAAGACATAGTTTCGTAAACGATGTTAGAAAAAAATGTTTACACTTTGACCCTTTACCCCGTAGTCTATTTCTTGTTTAGAAGACAGATGACCTCTTAAAGCAGGTTTAAAATAATGCAGAATGCGCCTTTATACGTATTCTGCTCTACTTTCAGCCTGCTTTAAGCTTCCATCAGCTATGATTTGAAAATATTTATTATGTTTCATGTCCATGACTTTATAAATTATAACTTGTTTCTTCAGTGGAGGAATAAATTAAATATGCTAACAGGCGCTTCTATGGTGGAAAGGGTTACATAATATCATTCTAATATAATAATGTCAGCTGAAAACAGTTTTGAGCCAGCTTAGACAACAAATGCATGTAACTCTGTGACTTATCAGGTGGTTAAGTCTTTGACACTCCGATTGGAATAAATCGTTGACATTACAGTGGAGAATCTGTTATTCTTTCCCGTTTAAACGCAAACGTACGCAAACGCAAAACACTAAAACGTAGAAAAGTACAACTTTTTGACAATTCTGATAATTCATCTTTATCTTGGTGGCAAACAGTTTAGAGCCTGATCAGACGCCGGGTTACCAAACTATTTGCAGTGAAAATAATGGTTTTAGGGTAAACGCGTTTATTGGGAAAGAATAACGTTTTCTCCACATTATCATACATCCGTCCGTCATTCCACATTTCATTGATTGCAGTTGCATTTAGTTTAATCGACTGCTGTTAAACATTTCTTTGCAAGGCTCTCTAACACTTACATATGCAAACATTTAGGTTCCAGATCAGACGCTGTGTAACGGGTCATCATATTAGAATCCAAAACTGATTGACACTCATATCTATGTTTCTTAAGCCGAAAACTCATATAATTTCAAATTGTCAAAGTAACAGCAGACGAAAACTATATGCAGACGGTAACATGACAGCGACTGTGGTGGATGGGTTATTTACCCATTTACCCATAATTACGCCTTTGTACGCCTTTCATTTATTCATCTTCATTAGAAAATAGTTCCACTATATACAGTCATGAACATGCATCATGAAAAATATTTCCTATATTCTAGCAGGGGGTAGCTTAAAGCAGGCTGAAAGTAAAGCAGAATGTGCCTTAAGGCACGTTCTGCTTTACTTTCAACCTGCTTTAAGTGGTAATCTGTCTTCAAAACTAGAAACAGGTTATGGGGTAAAGGGTAAGTCAAATGATAGTTAAAGGGCTTATTCATTTTGATTTGTGGTCACACTACACCGTTTCTTTGAATCAGATACCACAATAATTTAACAAATAACAATGATAATATATTACTACTGTTACAAACAATGGGCAATACGTTATTATTTCCTGTCTTTACAAAACCCTATAACTTAAAAGTAAAACAATGACTATTAAGAATATCAAAAATTATTTACAAAACAAACAAAAAACATAAAAAAACGACAATGTATCCATTCTTTTGTGGCAAAGAGGCTGGGAGTGATCAGAGGTCGGGTTATTCTGGTTTGACTCCAAATTGTTTGTAATGGAAAACAATTGTTTCAGCATAGAAAAGTTAATTGGGAAATTATACCGTCTTTCCCCGCTGAAGTTGAAAGATAATAACATTACACTACATCACCCTTGTCAAAATATTTTTCTCAATCAGCTGTTTTGTTCCAGACGAGTATCGATAAAATCAAAACTTAACTGTTAATCAGCGTCAAAATACAATGAAATCTTGATGAAAAAGAAAACATTTTCATTACAACAAACATTTGGCATGTTTTCTAAGGTTATTCATACCTTCCTATTAAAACCATGTACTCTTGTTACTAAGAAAACGATTGTTTAGCGCATAAGCGTATATCGAAAATAATAACACAATCATGTACCTCTTTGCGTGTGATTCTTTATCATTAAACTGTCTATATTTATATGCGATTGGTGCCTTTCAGTGCTAAACCATTACAGCAGAGACTTCCGCGCCATAAAACACAAATGGAATTGGGAATTGGATATGGTTACTTGCCTCTTTGCATCCGGTCACTCTTTGTGAAAGCTGACCTTTATTCATAATTGGATCTCGTATATTGTTGCAGAAATTTCATATTTCTGCTGTATATTCATTTTGCTTTAAGCTGCCACTGATGTCAAAACCGGTATTTAGTCCTCTTGCAGAGACCGTATAAGAGCCTTTTAACTTTTAGATTGTTTCATACCTATTTGAACCTTAGATGTACGGTGTAACCGAGGAACTGGACTCCTGAAATCCAGTGTTTTTAATTTCAAAGACTGTTTCATTGTGTGAATCTCGATGTAACACGACGCCGTACTTTACGGTGATCCGCTGGAACCATCATGCTGTTGAGCTCTCGACCAAATGGAATCGCTAGAATGCGCTAATTAACAGAGCTAAAACGAAAACTTGTTTCATAGTGTTCTAACGTCAATTATTCGCGGTTTTGTGCGCTGTTGTTGTTTCCACAGCATAGGCGAAACAGCTAGACCGCGTTGTTTTTATTTCAATTCATTAACATTTCGCAATTACCTCTTATGGATATATTGTGAAACCACGCTGCTTCTTATAAAACATCGTAGTTTTACATGTTGATACTAAAATGTTTAGCTATTATCATAAACATGTCCATGGTCAACGAACGGTTAATCAAATTCTTACAAAAACAACACAGATACATGCATGAAGATCGCCACATTTGTTTTAATCTCCCTCCCATGAATAAACAAACATATTATTAAATAAAAAAACTCTGAGGCACTCGGCATCCTATTAATGACGTTGCATAGCTTCCTTGATAGAACGTAAATTAGTGTTTGCAATGTTATAAGGTCGTAAGGTAAACTCTGTTTATGAACACATCTTTAACGTTTTTGAAAAAAGGATACCCTTACGTTTTCGATGATTTCTGTGCAACTAAAATGCTCCTCAAATGCAGCAGAATAATGCATTTCAGATCACAAATAACAGGAATTCCCTAAAGTTCACGCTGTGTACACGGAGAATACGATCAGTTTAACTTTTCAAATGTCAAATGTCATTTCAACAGAGGCTAGATTAATTGTATAGCCACACAGGCAAATGCCTATTCCACACAAAATACTAATTAGGATACTCTGTAGCCAAATAGACAGATGTCAATTCCACACATGTCCTTTAACGATTATATATGTAACCACACAGGCAAATATTTATTCCACACGTGAAAATTACACTTTCAAGCCACACAGGCAACGTATACTGCACCACTGATTATGGCAAATCTATATACCGGTAGATAACTAACTCAGTTGCAACATTCAGCAATAGTCTAACTGTATCTATTAACCTCTATAACTATTTATATCAATATCAAAATAAGCTCTATGTGCTAGAAATATGCGAACGGCTAGTACGCATTCTCGCTATACAAACTAGCTTCCCGCAAACTATCATGGAAGTTCAGCCACATAAACACATTGCAAAATGGCCAAACGTCAAATAGTACACTTTGGTTTTTATAAGATATCAAAATGTATTGAACTGTTAAAAGAATGCCATACCCAGTGCTACACTGTATATATCCAAAACACTACAAAATAAATTTTCCATAAATTAAATGCCTTCTGCCGAATGTATCATTTGAAATTGTTGATGAAGAAGGAAATCAACATTTCATCTTGGGTAAGTGGATGAAAGTTTAGAAAATTGTCAGGGCCAGTACTGTACCTCACATAAAGCGGACTATAATGCAACAAAGGCATGACAAAGTTCTCTACTATACAAAGAAATTATTTGCAAAAGTATTCTACACGAAATTAATTAGACTACTCTATATTGCAAGACCGGGCAGAGACGGGATCCGGGTTTAACTCGCAATATCTGTCTATCTCATGCAGCGTCAAACATTCCAAGCTCAAAGGTATATCCCGTCTGCATATGTTTTGCTATCCGAAACTTACTGACACTGACAAATCCATACAATTCAAGTCCCCATAAACTATCTACTGGTCAAACCCATCTAACTAGTCTAAATTAAAATCAGTACATATTTTACCATTACTGACAAACTAACACCGCATACTAAAAACTTAAAAATACAACAAATAAATCAGTCATTGTCACTTACCAGCAAAGGATAGTTAATTAAAAAGTTTAAAACAAGTTGCAATAAACCAATAAATTGAGACAAGCTTTAAAGCGTTAATTGGAAAGAAAAACGTCGTATCAGTCGAGTGTTCATTCATTCGAAACACATCGCCTATTGCGGCTAATCAGTTATTGTAAAGTTGTTGATACCGCTTTTAAATAGAAATAATGACAAAAGGATACCGTATACGTAATTAAGTAAATCGACCCCTGGAATCCGTTAATTGTTCTTTCTCCATCAGTGTTTTGTTTCTTTGAGACCGCAATTTATAATGCATTTCTGAATTAAAAGAACGTAATCTTATTTGTTAAATACAACTTTTGCCTTTCGGTCTATTTTTAGCTTAACCCTATCCTGCAGTTATATCGTCTGCTTTGAAATTGTCTTCTGCAATTAATATTCCTTTCAGATCAATAGTTTGTTTTGTTAAAGAGACCAAAAGTGTCCAAGAGCTTGTATACATATCAGGCGCCGTGTTACCCGATGTCTCATCTGGATCCGAACCGTTTGCACATACCAGCCAAATCGCGATTGGCAAGATAAGGGGGGAATCTGTCTGTAACTCCGTGTAAGTGTCTTAAGATTCAGGAAAATCACTGTACAATGGCGAACTGTTTTTTTTATCAAAACCCACCATAAGCATTATTTAACCCTTTGAAAGGCATATTTATCCATCCTTTGAAAAGGTTGTATAATAGACACTTTTCCTATGCAAACAATGAAGGCCCATATCAGAAGGCTCTAAAAGGAGCTCGACGATCAGGTTCTGCACTGTTTGCCACAAAGCAATAAATGACAGAAACAACCATAAATAGTCAAAACATGGACTGGACTAAACTGAAACAGGAATTATCTATTTGAAGCTCGAGGAAGTAAAGCGTTAGCCTCTTCAATGTCGTGTCCTGTATACTTTATCAATTTCAAACAGTCTGGAACCTTAGTATATTGGTGTCTGACCGGGGTTCAAACTTTGAGCCACTCATATCGACATTTACTCAGACCAAATACCGTAAGTCTAATATTGAGAAATAGAAGCAGACATCATTGTAATGTTAACTATATGATAATACCCTGCCGGTGAGGTGAGGAAGTTAGCATTGTCATCGTCATAGTTTAATAAAGTCGACTCTGCAAATAAATTGGGCCATGTGGAATGGTGTCAGAAAAGGGATCCACGCTGTTCGGTACTAGTATAAACTTCTCTTTATCCTATCATAATAAAACTCATCGTTATGTTTTTACCCTTTCATCGCTATATTGTGATCTGCTTCAATATTGTTGTCTGCAATACCGTTTCAAATTTAGAATTAAGGCATTATAACTGACATAATTTCAAAACAAGTGGCAAACTGTTTTGATCCTGATCAGACGACGCATTACGCGGTGTCTGATCAGGATCAAAACTGTTTACAAATGTGCTTTATTACGTCATTGAGAGTGAACATATTAAGGCAAACATTTAATATAGCAAAATATAGTTTGCATAAATTTGCAGACGACAATTCTTTCAGATAATATTTTTTCTGCGAAAGGGTTAGAACAGAAGGTGATATTTGGCGGCGAAAGCTTAAAAGAGACAACTGACTACACACACTATTGTAAATCAAATATTCAATTGTTTGCAGGATGGGGTTTAATTTCATAAAATTATGCACTGACATTGTCTGTTTTGTCTAATTTCCTTTCATTCATGCACCTCACCAGTCGATTACAATTAACACAGTGGAGAGGACGTTAGCCCTTCCCATTCAAACCAAACAAAGCGAAAACGCAAAATGCAATATAATGCAGATAATGGTAGCCCTTTTTGAAACATTCTTTTCTATCTATTTTCATCTTAGAGGCAAACAGTTAGAAGCCTGATCAGACGCCTGGATCACCCGGCGTCTGATCTGGCTCCAGTCTGTTTACAATAAGAATAAGAATTTTAGCAAAAACGCGTTTATTAAGAAAGAATATCGACTTGTTGGCTTGCATAACTCTTCTAGGGAATGCTGTTGATTGAAACTGACAGGTTGTTTGAATGTCTTAAGGCTGGAATAAGTTCCCTGAAAGCCCGTATAATATATATCTAGAGCGTAATACGACCTAATCCTTTGGAAGAAAGTACAGGAATAAACCTGGTCAAGGCCGAGGTACTAATTTGCAGTGTAGGCACTAAAGCTTCCATTCGACTAAGCGGGCAGTTAATCTATTTATGCCAACGGGGCAATATATAAGACCTTGGCAAACAGTGTAGACTCTGACCAGACGCCGCATAATGCGGCGTCTGATCAGAGTCTTCACTGTTTGCTGATAGAAACTGCAATATAAATCAAAACGAAAATGACAATTTATGCCAGGCACCCCTTGGATCAAACATTGTCAAATCCAAAATATAAGCATGGCCTAATCCACACGGTGCAAATGGGTTAGAATAGTCCCATCTAGACTAGGCACCGAGTTATTCGCCAGTCGGTGTCTGATCAGGAAACAAGCAGTTTTCAAGCTTCAGTTGTTTCAAATTGAGAGACTGTTTGAATGTACTCAGGCTGAAATAATTTTCCTGCAAAGCCCGTATAATATATTTAAAATGTCAGTTGGCTGAATCCCTAGGAAGAATAAACATGTACAGGAATAAAATACTAGGTCAAGGCCTCGGTGATGCAGGGGAGGAGACTTTACTATTTCCCGTATAAACGAAACTAAACGCAAACGGAGTACAAAGACATGTATAAAATGACAGGATTTTGAAAAATGTTAGGTTTAATGTTAATCTAAGATACAAACAGAAATGGGCCTGATATGGTTCAAACTGGTTGCATAAAAAACTGTTTGGCCATAAAAGCGTTCACGGGAAAAGAGAAACGTCTTCGCCGCAGTAAATTGAAATGTACACTATTTTACCCTTATCAGAGATTCAAACGGCAATTGCAAATACCGATAGATCGTCCAGATCAGGGTACATACTGCTTGGCTTTCGAATTTTAAATGTTAGCCTTGGACACATTTTAAATGGGGTTATTATTTCATCTCTTTGTTTTCACAAAGATGTTCGATGCAGATGGTAAACATCAGTGGAACCTCTCTTTTACAAGCACTATAGCTTGTTATTGTTTAGGTGTTTAAGGAAGTAGATGACTGCTTACAACGAAGCGAAAGTAAAACAGAAAGCTTCATTACTTAAAATGTCAATTGTTTCATACATAGAATTAGCCCTCCTTTTAGTGGTGATAATAAAGGGGTTTTAATTTACCTTCAGTTTACTTTCCGAGCATAAGCTGAAACAAGAGTTTCATTGCAAAACAGTTTGACGTAATATAACACGATGTAGTCATATTGTTCCACGGTCGATAATGTTCCAATCTGGTTTCCATTTTGATTTAAATAAGTCGGCGACCGTTTTCTTTAAAACAAAACCCTTGCTTTTCTAGGCTTTCAATGTGACAGGGAAAAGTAGAAACTCAGCCTATGTTTAACTTCTTCACTACCGTCGTGACGTTTCAAGCTTAAACAGTTGCATTATGCGATGTCTGATCAGGATCCAAACTGTTTGTAAATAACAATTGAACTCGGAGTAAGGCAGTGAAGGGGCTAAACACCAAAATGCACTAATATATAGGACATTAAACACTAAGCCCTGTTATGCAAACAGTCACAGATATTTTGAATCAGTATATCGGATGCCGGGTAACCCTGTGTCTGAACTTGATTTAACCTGTTTGACATTTGAATTGCGATTTTCATCAATTAAAAAAGACATATGGGTTAAACTCAATAATTTTGCTTACAACATGTATAGACTAAACCTCAGTATGCAAATCACTCATTTGCATTTACAAATGCCACACACATTCTAGCAGTAAAAGCGATTCAGAAGTTAATTCTATTCTAAAGGCTGCAACAGTTTTTGCCAACAAAACTAAAAGTTTCTTTATATTTAAATTTTCCGTTAGCGTCAGCTATGTTTTATGTAAAAAAAACATTGACTAAAACAAAGCTAAATGTATTTGTTATGAGTGTTTGAAATCGACAAACTGGGAACATGTCACCTTTAACCATAACAAACAGGAATGCAGTCCTATTATACAGTTAGATGTATACAGTTATAACCTGTGATAACCGGCCACAGAATGAAGAGACATAATTGTCGTAAATGGGATTGCTACTTCATGCAGGACAACAGTAATACAGAAGTCTTAAATAGGAGGTTTGTGTATAACTGTTGTCATTAAGAAATGAACGACGTTTTTCTAATGTTTACGGGAGTATAAACCCCTTAGCTTTGCTGGCGAAGTTTCGTGAATGCATTCGTTTCTGTAAAGCACAAGCTGCTGCACAACCTATGGGGTTTTGTAGATATTGTAACAACACTTCGTGTAACTGTTGTTAGCCTTACTGTAGGAGTTCCTTACAGGTTGAATAGAGAACAATGCAGGGCTGCCATTTCTCCGGATTTTTCCTAAATCTTCGGATTTATTTCTGGTACATGGTAGTTTAAAGCAGGCTGAAATTAAAGCAGAATGCGCCTTCAGGCGCATTCTGCTTTACTTCCAGCCTGCTTTAAGTAGCCACATGTCAACATAACTAGAAACAGGCTATGTGGTAAAGGTATGATTCGTAAAATCGCACTTTGCTTTGTGAACAGCTGATGAACAGAATTGATGACTTTAACAAAATATGTTGCAGCAACACAGCAAATGAGAAATTTCGTATTTATCGGTGCTACAATATCCTGTACCCTGTCAATACACCGGTCAGAATTACCAGAATTAATGCTACAGATGAATGTGTACTTAGAGATGTGATACAGACGTTATAAAATAAATAAGAGATGACATATTATTTATGCTTTTCGGTGGATTACCACGAAATAGCAGTGGATTATCACTTGGTAATCCACTGCAGTGGATTATCACCAATCGCTTTTATTATGAATTTTCCCCGTAGGGCTCCCCAAGAATCGTAGTCAATCGTGTCTTATCGTTAAATTCCGGCAGTCCGATTTGTCGCGAACAACTCACCGGAAGAGCACGAATCCAAACTCGGGATCAACGAAGTAATTCGGATGACGTCAAATCAATAAATAAGTGACGTCATCGTACGGGAAACTCTTTCGAAAATGTGTTCGATATAAAGTTGGGGCTCAACACGGGGTAAATCATTTACTTTCGCTTTCTCGTGCCCAACTCAACAACTCAATTGTCGAGCAATTACGTTTAAAAAGTGGCTTAAAAGCATAAATAAATAGAATAATTGTATTTTTTCAGTATAAGATCGAATTTAGTCCATTGAGTGAACATCAGACGTTATATTTTCACGAGTGGCGAAGCCACGAATGAAAATATAACAGTCTGATGTTCACGAAATGGATTACATTTCTATCTTATACCGAAACAACCAATTATCCTCTATGTCTTTGCAACAATAAAGACGTTGCATCTATATTTTACAAATAACTCGTATATATTACAGGGGAGAATATGAAAGAAGATCCTTTATCCCCCCGCAATCTATAGCGTTAAGGAAGATCTAAACTGGATAGAACCAGTTCTGAATTGAAGGTTCATTGAAATTAAAACCGCGTTTTGCATAGGGTTATATAGAGACATTATCATTATGATAAGTGTACATACGCATTAAATTGTCACCTGTCATAAATGCAACATAAGTGTTCCTTTAAGATGGTCGCTGAACACAAACTTACCTGTACTTTTTATGTCGGACAGTGTAGATAGGGCAACTAGTAAGAAAGTGTAGACGATTTACTTTAATCTGAGTGGCAATCAACCACGAACCTGATTAGAAGCCCGGCTACCTGGTATTTTATCTTCAAAATGGTTGTAATTAAAATGTCTTAGTGCAGATGTGTTTATTTGGAAAGCGTAACATACTTTACACTGTACCAGCAAAACAGTGAAGATCCAGGTCGGAGCTCTTTGATCAAGGTCTGTACTGGTTGTTAATAAATTGTACAAAAACTACAGTGGAGAATCTATTATTCTTTCCCGTTTAAACGCAAACGTACGCAAACGCAAAACACCGAAACGTAGAAAAGTACAACTTTTTGACAATTCTGATAATTCATCTTTATCTTGGTGGCAAACAGTTTGGAGCCTGATCAGACGCCGGGTTACCCGGCGTCTGATCTGGCTCCAAACTGATTGCAGTGAAAATAATAGTTTTAGCGTAAACGCGTTTATTGGGAAATAATAACGTGTTCTCCACTGTACCTTTAAAGGGAAATCGTAGACTAAATTGAAAAATGGAAGTTTCCATCAAACGCTTCAGGGTTGAAAAAGTTACACCTACAAGTCTTCTAGACCTAATTAGTGTAACATTGTAAAGCCATGTCGGTTACATAAGGGTTGGTCATAAACACATTCAACTACTTAAGCAGCACGTCTTATCCGCATTGAACCGACTATTACCGTTCTAAGCCTGAGCTTACACTCTTTGCAAGCAGTCGGCGTCTAACCAGATAAAAAACTGATGTTGACACTAAATTTAAAACAAGAGAAAAAAATCTTGGTGTTTGGTAATGTTTTGTGCAACTGTCGACAGTTTACCATGGTACAGTGGAGAATGTGTTATTCTTTCCCAATAAACGCGTTTACGCAAAAACGTTTATTTCCACTGCAAACAGTTTGGAGCCAGATCAGACGCCGGGTAACCCGGCGTCTGATCAGGCTTCAAACTGTTTGCCACCAAGATAAACATGAAATATCAGAATTGTCCAAAAGTTGTTCTTTTCTACGTTTTATTGCTTTGCGTTTGCGTACGTTTGCGTTTAAACGGGACAAAATAACAGATTCTCCACTGTACCCGTTACGTCCATAGACAAAACAATATTGTTTACCAATACATCAAGGACGTAATTTACGAGAATTGACTTATATAAATTGAAAAATGGAAGTTTCCATCAAACGCTTCAGGGTTGAAAAAGTTACACCTACAAGTCTTCTAGACCTAATTAGTGTAACATTGTAAAGCCATGTCGGTTACATAAGGGTTGGTTATAAACACATTCAACTACTTAAACAGAACCTCTTATCCGCATTGAACTGACTATTACCGTTCTAAGCCTGAGCTTACACTCTTTGCAAGCAGTCGGCGTCTAACCAGAGTAAAAACTGATGTTGACACTAAATTTAAAACAACAGAAAAAAATCTTGGTGTTTTGGCAATGTTTTGTGCAACTGTCGACAGTTTACCATGGAAAATATGCTGATAATATTGATACAGTGGAGAATCTGTTATTCTTTCCCGTTTAAACGCAAACGTACGCAAACGCAAAACACTAAAACGTAGAAAAGTACAACTTTTTGACAATTCTGATAATTCATCTTTATCTTGGTGGCAAACAGTTTGGAGCCTGATCAGACGCCGGGTTACCCGGCGTCTGATCTGGCTCCAAACTGTTTGCAGTGAAAATAATAGTTTTTATTGGGAAAGAATAACGTTTTCTCCACTGTACACTTGTTTTATCCCTCCCACATGGTGAATAAAAGTTGCAAGGTCACCGTAATTAATTTTTCGCCAAACTGTTTACAAAGTCTAGTAAAGTATCGACATGCAGGCGGGGTAGTGTCTGAGAACCGATAATGGCCTACTAATATTTATCAGGGCCCGCCACTTATTCGGATTATTCCGTAATCTTCGAAATTTATTGGAAAAAAGTCTGTTATTTTATGTCTATGTCTTTGTTTAAAAAATGTCACGGCTGTAAATAGTTTAATATTATTGTGTTTTGAAAAAATGGCGTTGAACATACAAGAACACGCATGACACGTTTCAACCCATTTTTGTTAATATGCACCATAAAACATATGTGTTCATCCTAGCAGATGGTAGCTTAAGCAGGCTGAAAGTAAAGCAGAATGCGCATTCTGCTTTACTTTCATCCTGCTTTAAGGGTTCAGTGGGCATTCGTTTCAAACTGAAAACAGGCTATGGGGTAAAGGGTTTACGGTACGATTTCAAATATTGCGCCGGAAAAATAGAACCTTTGAAAATCATAGGAATTGTTATTATAAACGTATGGCATCCCTGATATTTACAACAATTGATATGACATTATCCGCTATAGATAAATAACCTTGTTTACTTGCAGTTATGTCCGTTTACTGTGTTATTTAATATACAGTGGAGAATCTGTTATTCTTTCCCGTTTAAACGCAAACGTACGCAAACGTACGCAAACGCAAAACACTAAAACGTAGAAAAGTACAACTTTTTGACAATTCTGATAATTCATCTTTTTCTTGGTGGCAAACAGTTTGGAGCAAGATCAGACGCCGGGTTACCCGGCGTCTGATCTGGCTCCAAACCGTTTGCAGTGAAAATAATAGTTTTAAGGTAAACGCGTTTATTGGGAAATAATAACGTTTTCTCCACTGTAACTAGGCGTTAATGAAATAACTTGTCGTTGAAAATGGATATAATTATGACCCCTTTTGGACCGAAATGTTCACAAACACGAAAAATACGTTCTTAACTGTCTTTTTTCAAATTATTTTGAATCAAATTCACAGATGCCAGTATTCGACATGCTTTGTAAAATAATCATATCATGTTTTTTGTTACAATTCATGTCGCCTGTGAAAAAATGATTTGAAAAAATTGACATGATTTGTAAAATATTTTACAAATTAGATATTTTTACAAATCATGTTGCTATAGGACAGGCTCTGCGTCGTTTTCCAATGACCTCCCTAGATTGATGCAATGCTTAAATCGGTTAAATACAAAAACACAAGTTATCCTTGAAGGAATTGTAATGTCAGGTCTTTATTGAAGTTGTAGGAGGATAATTGTACCTCATCTTCTGCACGTGTTGTACATGTAAATCTAAATGTCATCTGCAAATTTATGCTCTGCAATAAATCTCCAATTGATTCAATACGTTTCAAACAGTTTGGATTCAGATGAGACGCCGAGTTACTCGGCGTCTCATCTAGATCCAAAATGTTTGAAACAGTTATGATGAATCCACGCTAGCGTGCAGAAGGTTAATAAAATTTAGATACCATCTAAAATCCCCACGGAATACCGTTTTGATTGAAGCTTAGTCTCCTAAATGCTTTTAACTGTGTTACATTGTAAGGCGCTTTAATGGCATTTGACGACTCTTATTCTTTTGCGAATATCTCAATCAAATTCCCTCAGTGTAATGTTACCCTGTCTGCTTAACACATTACAAGTTTGCGATTTGACATGTTAATGTAAATACAGGGCTGCCATAAATTTACATGAAAAATCCTAAGATTTCCCAATCTGCATTTTTCAAGTGCGATTTTACGAATCGTACCTTTACCCCATAGCCTTTCTCTTGTTTTGTTGACATGCGACTACTTACAGCAGGCTGGAAGTAAAGCAGAATGCGCATTATGGCGCATTCTGCTTTACTTTCAACCTGCTTTAAGCGTCCATGAAATGGGGGAAAATCCGGAGATTTAGGAAAAATCCGGAGAAATGGCAGCCCTGTAAATATTCGATGTTTGAAGTAAAGTCTTGCTTTACATATATGAAAATTATGGTGCAATATGAGGCTTTCCAATGCATTCCTTATTACAGTGCTTCATCTCTACAAATACGTCCAATAGGACACACAGATTGGAGGGAGTTTTTATAGGGATGGAAATTGGCATTCAATTGCAAACAGCTTGAATCCAGATCAGACGTCTCTTTACTCGGGGTCTGATTAGGATTTATACTGTTTACCAATCGTGATAATGTCAATTATGTAAGAAACAATGCAGACAACTATGTTAAGTAGGCGATATTGCAGCAGTGAAAGCGTTATACATACAGTGGAGAATCTGTTATTCTTTCCCGTTTAAACGCAAACGTACGCAAACGCAAAACACTAAAACGTAGAAAAGTACAACTTTTGGACAATTCTGATAATTCATGTTTATCTTGGTGGCAAACTGTTTGGAGCCTGATCAGACGCCGGGTTACCCGGCGTCTGATCTGGCTCCAAACTGTTTGCACTGCAAATAATAGTTTTAGCGTAAACGCGTTTATTGGGAAAGAATAACAGTTTCTCCACTGTAAATGTCTTTGGAACAATTGTAAACGTTGTTGTACGTGAAAGGAGGAATTCGTTGTTCGGACGGTCGTTGTAGGGATAAAGCAGAGTATTGAACCAATACAGCTCGCCAAGGGTCAGGCTTTAAACTGTTCGCAACTCAAATTCAGTAATCAATAATTTCAAGCAGCTATCAAAGTGTCCACATTGAACAGTGGTTATAACAAAACAGTGACTACATAGAAATGTGCAGTTACAGGCTATGTTTTCATTGGCCCCTGACAGATTAAATAGGCAATTTAATGTAACAGTTCAATTTTAACGCACATCGACGAGGAGCAACCTCGTGTTACAGTCATAGAAAGTGTGCTTGAATATAGTCAAGGAGTAGTCATGTTCTAGCAAGACACCTTAAAATGTAGATTTATCAAGTATCAATTGACTCCCCACTAGTGTTCAATGTTCCTATCATAATCATATATACATTGTAGATGCGATCAGCTGATTGAGATCGAATATGGTTGCTATCGCGTTGAAATATGTTAATTAGGTTCAAATTCAATAACTACCTATGCTTTTAGAATGTTGTTTGGTAATAGATATTCAGGTTTCATTGTTTATTTTTGATGACGCATAAGTCTTTTTAAGTACAGATAGAAAGATTACTGAGTAAAATGCGGAAGTTGTAATGCAATTTCAATATATGTATCTGGGACTTCTTAGCATACCATTCTATAGAGACCGAATGGCTGTTACATCGAGAATTACATCTATCAAACATACTTGACCGGTATATGATACATGTATATTAATGTGCATGAACACACATCAGGTCAATATACACTTTTAATGGACAAGAAAGAATATAAAGGTATAAATATAAGCAAAAAAAGAAGTAATTATGTCGTTTATATGAGTATGAACCTCTTGGCTTCGCGGGGTAAGTTTATTATTTACAAATTTGGCCTTACGAACAACAGTTATCAACATTCAATCAACATGTGTTTACAATATGCGACTCAAGGCCAAAATGTTCCTGTGCTTGTATAGTTTGCTTACCTGTTACAGGGCTGCCATTTCTCCGGATTTTTCCTAAGTATTCGGATTTTTATCCTAGCAGATCGTAGCTTAAAACAGGCTGAAAGTAAAGCAGAATGCAGGCTGAAAGTAAAGCAGAATTCGCCTTAAGGCGCATTCTGCTTTACTTTCAACCTGTTTTAAGCAGTCATGTGTCTTCAAAACAAGAAACTGACTATAGGGTAAAGGTACGAGTAGTAAAATTGCGACTGAAAAATGAAAATTTGAAATTTTAGGATCTTTATTATCAACTTATGGAAGCCCTGCTGTTATCAGTTGCGATGTTACTAGAACTAGCAAAGAGCTTTGATCTAGAGCAGACACGAAACGCTGCATATTATCGGGTCCATACTGTTTGACCATCCAGTGATGGTCTCTTGAATAACAATGGTTCTCAAAGAATTTTATAGCAATAGCAGACGATAACCTGTACCTGTAAGGCAGACGATAGTGCAGCTAATGAAGAGTTACATGTAACCTTTACACGGAACTGTGACACAATAAGTTTTAAATAACAACTTAATTTAGGTTTAAATAAACTACAGTAATATCCCGCTTATACTACAGTGGAGAAAACGTTATTCTTTCCCAATAAACGCGTTTACGCTAAAACGATTATTTTCACTGCAAACAGTTTGGAGCCAGACCAGACGCCGGGTAACCCGGCGTCTGATCAGGCTCCAAACTGTTTGCCACCAAGATAAAGATGAATTATCAGAATTGTCAAAAAGTTATACTTTTCTACGTTTTAGTGTTTTGCGTTTGCGTACGTTTGCGTTTAAACGGGAAAGAATAACAGATTCCCCACTGTATCTCAAAGGCCGTCTCTAAACGGTGGAAGATTGGATAAAACAGTTTACAGTATAATAACGCGTCGTAATTGAAGCAGCCACCACATATAAACAAATCTTCTTTTTATGGCCGTTATGAGTTATTGAAGTTGTAGGAGGATAATCGGATAAATATTTTGTCACGGTCTAAATCCCCATGGAAATATCGCTTGAACTGAAAATTAAAACTTAATGTTTCAATATTCTAATGCATTAAACGTGCCTTAACGAGATTTGATGGCTCAAATTATTAAGCGAACGGTTTAATCAAGTTATTTCATGCTGATGTCTCTGTGTCTTCAAAATGCTTTTAAATTTGAGATTGTATAATTATGTTACGATAGAAATAGTTTGTGTTGCCCGGCGTCTTATCTGGCTCCAAACTGTTTGCAATAGAAATACAGTGGAGAAAACGTTATTCTTTCCCAATAAACGCGTTTACGCTAAAACTATTATTTTCACTGCAAACAGTTTGGAGCCAGATCAGACGCCGGGTAACCCGGCGTCTGATCAGGCTCCAAACTGTTTACCACCAAGATAAAGATGCATTATCAGAATTGTCAAAAAGTTGTACTTTTCTACGTTTTAGTGTTTTGCGTTTGCGTACGTTTGCGTTTAAACGGGAAAGAATAACAGATTATCCACTGTAATAGTTCTTGGGAAAGAATAACGCCTCCTCCACTGTATTGAAATATGCCTATGACAAGCTTTTTACTGCAAATGAAGTTAAATTGTCAAGATCTAGTCACAGTGACTTGAAAATGTTACGGGACACTATGTTAACATTTCTATGTATTCACACAACAAATTAAATAGTCCTAGCTGATGTGATATAGGAAATAAGCTCTGGTCCATGAGGACAATGGAGACATAGACGAACACGTGTACAATTTTATTATTTTATGCACATAATTCTTAACGTAGAGGACATGCAGTGGAGATGACGTTATTCCTTCCCAATAAACAGGTTTATGCTAAAATCGTCAGAATCGTCAGTCAACAGTTTGTCAATTCTGCATTTTATTGCATTGCATTTGCGTTTCTTTTACGTTTAAACTGGAAATAATATCGTCTTCTCTACTTTATAAACGTTATAATTTCCTAAAAATAATTCCTCTAAAACTGATATCCTGAAGCTAGGCTCCAAATGATTTGCAGTTCAAACTAAAAAAGGTAGCCATCGATTTACGAAACAATACAACTTTCTGCATTAATTGTTAGGCGTTAACAAATAAGATTCCTTTCAATGGGAGAACATTTGTATTCCCCAGTGTTAGAATGTTAACCCGTTACGTCCATAACATTGACAGCGTCTGGACAAAAACAATACTGTTTACCAATATATCAAGGACGTAATTTACGAGAATTGACTTATATTATACTCTCAGAAAGTGTGATCGCAAATCACCGTGTCTATACGATGAGGAAGACGAAAATATTTCCCGTTTAAACGCACACCAAACGGAAACACAAAACGCTAAAATTTAAAGAAAATAACAACATTTTGAAATTTCTTACGAATAATTTACTGTTTGATGCCTGATCAGACGCTGGGTTACCCAAACCCAAACTAGACGAAAGCACATTGTAATAAATGTAGAAAAGGTCACCTTTCTTACACTTATGAATATTGTGGTCATACTTATGTAGGTTATTCCGGCGTCTAATCAGCATCTAAATTGTTTGCAATATATTTCAAATGACAAACAGTGTAGACCCTGATCAAAGGGCTCCTTAAGGTACCCTCTGATCAGGGGCTACACTGTTTGCATGGCACAAGTGTAACATCACAGGTACACTGTTTGTAAATGACGAGTAAACTCGTCGCTAGAATTGAAGGTGTTAACACTTTTATCTATATACATCGGTCCAGATCACATCTACGTTACTCCGTTTAAGGCAAAATACTGCTAAAAGCAAGATGAAAGTGAGACAGAAATCTCCTTTAGGAGTTTACTGGTTTGCAATCATCTTGCTATATGCTATCACATAATTTCGACGTTGTTACTGAATATTAAGCTCTTCATTATACATGTAGGTGCGCTTGAACCCGTCATTGCTGACCCCGAGTTCAATAGTTATTGGCAAACATTTTGGACCTGGTCATACGCCGCGTTACTGTTTGACATTCATTACAATGTTTCTCAAGTCAAAATACCTAAAATTTAAAATTAAAACATAAAAGTAGACGACAATTGTTTAAAATTGATGACGTTATAGGAAAGGGCTAAATTGCTGATGTCATCCCACGTAAAAGAACAATTTGTGACAATTGATATCAATAGTTTCACCCATTTACTGTAAATATAGTCTACTTGAATATTATAAGTCTGTCTTTACTCCTTAAACATACACATGTATGTTATAGGCTATTCATTCATGACATCAGTATGCGTATCAATAGGTTTGGATCCTGATCAGACGCCGAGTTACTCGGCGTCTGATCTGGATACAATATGTTTCCAAATGTCAGTTTACGGGGCAAATTCTGTATGTATGGAAAACTATCTGTAAAATAGTGCGAAATTGGCGATAAGTAGATGATAATGTTTTACTTCCGTACAAATCGTGCAACACTTTGGTGCCAGAATGAAAACACTTCCTCGTGGAATTCAACGTGACTTCGATGCACGTGCTTGCTTCCGAGCAGCATCTTCATTATCACTTCATTATCACAGTTGATAAGATGTTATTCTGGCCCGTTTAAACCCTAACGAAACGCAAACGCATTGCATTAAACTGTAGAAAATGAAAACTTTTTGACAATTCTGAGTATTTATTTTAATCTGAGTGGCAAACAGTTGATCAAACGCCGGGTTACCCGACGTCTGAGTTGGTTTCAAACAATTTGCATCGGAAATAATAATTTTAGCGTAAACGCGTTTATTGGGAAATAATAACCTCTTCTCCACTGTAACAGGGCTGCCATTTCTCAGGATTTTTCCTAAATCTTCGGATTATTTTCTGGTACATGGTAGCTTAAAGCAGGCTGAAAGTAAAGCAGAATGCGCCTTAATGCGCATTTTGCTTTACTTCCAGCCTGCTTTAAGTAGTCACATGTCAACTAAAACTAGAAACAGGCTATGTGGTAAAGGTACGATTCGTAAAATCGCACTTGAAAAATGTAAATTTGGAAATCTTAGGATTTTTATGCCAACTTATGGCAGCCCTGCTGTAACCCGTTCGATCAAATAATATATAGTTACGATAGCAACAATAGTTATTTGTAAACAGTTTGGATTCTGATCAGATGTCGTGTTACGCAGAGTCTGGTCAGGATTTAAACTTATTGACACTCATTTCAATATTTCTTAAGTCAAATTACCTGAAAGTAGAAGCAGGCGATACTTGTTAAAAAATGATACCGCCATAGCAGCGAAAGGGTTGAACAATTATACACAGTCCAGAATAAGCTACCTTTTTACCTCATAATAATAATCTTTATTCAAGTCTATTCATGGATACAACATAAAACAATTACATAATAAATATACAAACAAATGAATGTTCCATGTCATTCATTTATGATTATAAGAGACTATCATAGTGTTGTCAAAATGAACACATTCTAGGTACTATAAAAATATCAACATTATTTACAATAAAAACGGATATAGTCATCATTATAAAATACAAAGTGCACCACAAATCAAATATCACAGTTTACACATTGTTATATAGCAGACATCTACGTCTGTTTAAAATAATATGGCAGGATTTGGCAATTATAGTGCGTATTAAATTTTCAGTAGAAAATATAAAAACAAACTTATCTATATAATTTTTAGTGTCAACTTCAGAAGCCTTGGTAAAAATATCATTTCTTATACAGTGGAGAATCTGTTATTCTTTCCCGTTTAAACGCAAACGTACGCAAACGCAAAGCACTAAAACGTAGAAAAATACAACTTTTTATCTTGTTTATCTTGGTGGCAAATAGTTTGGAGCCTGATCAGACGCCGGGTTACCCGGCGTCTGATCTGGCTCCAAACTGTTTGCACTGCAAATAATAGTTTTAGCGTAAACGCGTTTATTGGGAAAGAATAACAGAGTATCCACTGTATCATTATAAGTACAACATTTCATTATAACCTGAAATTCATTTTCCACACAGTTTTCACAAAATGGACAAATCCTGTGTTCTTCGGCCAACCTTCCCGTCTCTTTGCGCAATGGAGCGACACCTGAGCGAAAATTACTTAAAGCTGGCATGTGTTTTGTTGGTATTTTCAATTTAACATAGTTTTAAGTTTCAAAATTTTGCTTGAAAAAATTATAAGTTCTTAATTTGTTACCTCCATTACCAGATCTAGATTGTTCTGTATTCACGGTGTCACTCCATTGGCTTTTAAAACGTTCTAGTGCCGCTCTTTTTATATCATTTACAAATAGCTGTTTACAAATACTATTTGATGACCATAGATTAATTGAAAGTACTGATAATGGTTTCAAACTGAAATACAGAGGTATGGAATGAAAAGAAAACCAGGAGATTAATCGTGAACATTCTGAGAAAAACATTTTTGTAAAGTCTTTGATAGAAGAATTTAAAATAATTATATACAGAGAACTTGTAACATTCAATAAGAACCCTAATTTATAAATTATTTCATTAAACACATGAATACTATTTCTGGTATATTTGGAGATTTTCTATACATATGGCCTATACATTTCATTTAAATAATTCCAAGGAAATTCTTTCAACAGCCATGGAATCGACAACTCTCGAAGCCGCCGTCTTTCAAATCATTATGTCCCGAAATTATTCGTGTACCAAACAAGTGAAAGTATTAGTGTTTTCTTCTAACCTGTCGGAGTTATTTTTAGATTGGAACAATCTAAAACTTTCAAAGGAATGAGTTTTCTATACATACGGTTAATGATACGGATAGCTGTAATTTGTGTGCGCAATGTACAGTAGAGGATACCTTATTCTTTCCCGTTTTAACGCAAACGCAATGCACTAAACTGTGGAAATTTACTTTAAGAAATTTTAATCATATGTTAAATCTGAGTAGCAAACAGGTAAGATCCTGATCAGACGCCGGGTAACCCGGTGTCTGATCTGGCTCCAACCTGTTTGCAATGGAAATAATAGTGTTAGTATATAAATGCGTTTGTTGGGAAAGAATAAAATATCGGTAAAGTAAGCGCAAGGGTCTCGTGCTGCACGAGGATCATGTTATCTCAAGTTGGAAAGTGTACGACTATATAGATCTGATGTTACCCTGTTATCTATTTACTATTATGAACTATTCTGTTCTAAAAATAACTCCGACAGGTCAGAAAAATCGAACAATAGATTTTACTAAGTTTTATGATCACCATGTTTACTTTAGGCCATATAATGTTTACAGTTCTCAAAAGTAATCGTTGTATTTTGTTTTTAAGGAACTGATAATATCCAACGATATTACATGTATTGAGTGTTGATTTCTTGAGCGGATGAGATGAGGACTGAGTAAAAGTTTGGATCAATGTGTAGTATTGATGGTTTCAAATATTTGACAAACCATTGTGCGCATCAATTGGTTTCTTTTGGAGTCCATTATGCAGTTTAGAACACATGCATCTATTGTGTTATATATAGTGGGGGAACTGTTATTCTTTCCCAATAAACGCGTTTTTGCTAAAACTATTATTTCTATTACAAACAGTTTGGAGCCAGATCAGACGCCGGGTAACCCGGCGTCTGATCAGGCTCCAAACTGTTTGCCACCAAGATAAAGATGAATTATCAGACTTGTCAAAAAGTTGTACTTTTCTACGTTTTAGTGTTTTGCGTTTGCGTTTCGTTTCGTTTAAACGGGAAAGAATAACGTATTCCCCACTGTACATGTACAATCGTACTGTAATAGTACAGTGTTCCCTCTCTACAACGCCTCTCCCGACAACGACCCCACCTTACAACGACCGTTGTCGCAGTTCCCTAAACAGGACAATTATGTCCAACCCATTCACGGCTGCAATGTCGTAGACCTGCTTAAAATTGTCGTCTGCTGTTTTTTTCTCAAAGTTACGTAATGGACATTTTGACACTAAAAAACTGAATGACGAGTGCCTAACAGTTTGAATTCAGATCAGACGCCGCGTTACGCGGCGTCTGATCTGGATTTAAGCTTTTTGCAAATTTCCCTCACTATTTGTCTCCTTTTTGGGTGTCGTTGTAGAGAGGGAACACTGTAATATAAGAAATATACAATCTCAACCAACATCATGACCTACAACTTCCCTTAAATGAAAAGTAAAGGTCCGTTAAAAGAATGGATGAGTTGGGTTTACGTCACTTGTTATATAGCGCCGATGGATGATGAGGGATGGTGGGATGAGATGATGATGATTTCGGGAAAATGATTTCAGCTAATCTCATTCGTTGCGAAACAGCACATGGAATCAAAATCTCCGACCTGACCTCCTTTTAGTTCTTGGCAGAATGGGTAATCTCGGTCTTATAAACATGAAACAATTCCCTATGACAATAAACCTATGACAATAAACCCCAGAACCACGGCAAGGTAGGAAAGTCTAGGGGAAACGTTTGGTTAAAGACGAAACGTTGAGACATAAAAGTCTTAAGATCTGATAATGACAAATCGGTGAAACAAGTATTGATACTAAAGATAGTGATACATCTTACTAGATAATTAAGCTAATGATACCCTTTTATGGTGACATAGTCTATTTATAAACTAAAATCGAAACACTGTCATGTTAACATCCATTTAAATAGCTGTGCCATCAAAATAGCTCGTGCCAAAACACACCCACGCAGAGCTGACCTTGAGGAATCGTTTAGGCGCCATGAGACCAGAAAATGTGTGTTAAGATCGATAGATTCAACTGAGTTCAATTTAACAGTTCTTGCCAGCCTTTCTATTGGGAGTCGTATTGCGCAGTAACTATCTGAAGTATGGCTTAAACCATCATCCTGCTACGTGAAACGTTGCCTGTGTCTGCAAAATGTTTGTATCCTGATCAGACGCCGAGTAACTCGGCGTCTGATCAGGATTCAAACATTGTGCAAATCGTATTGATCTTTATTTAGTAAAATAAATATCATAGTCTTAAATCGGACTATTTTGCAGACGAACATTTATAAGCAGACGGTAACGCAGCGGGAAAATGGATATTTCAATCCTTTTAGAGAGATCCGGAAACGATTTAACAGGAAGCTAAAGCCAATTACCCTGACGTGCAGACAGGTTCTTTTCGAAGTCTTATGAATGTATTAGTTTTTAATAAATTTTGTTCTTTGTGGGATGAACATTGATCAAAATTTTAATGTTGAAAGTCTAGTCGATGGAAATAAGCTACTCTAATGACCTTGAAGTATTGGGACAGACGGGCGTGAGCGAACTGTGTATACCCTGATCAGAATGCTTCTTCGGGAGCGGTCTGATCAGGATATAAACATACACTGTTTATCATTCGCTGTATTGGAAATTGATTCACCGCAATGCCTCTTAAGTATGTTGAGGGGCCTCCGTGGCCTAGTGGTATAGTCACTGTGACTTACATGTACATCACTAAGCTCCTCACCGCTGTGAGTTCGAATTCCAGTAGGGTCGTTCGGATTTTTCACGTGGGGAAGCCTTCCAGCTGGCTTGGGGAAGGTCGGTGGTTCTACCCAGTTGCCGATTTGTGCCTGAAACAGTGTATAAAGGACTTCTGGGGTCTTCCTCCACCTATAAATAGCTGGACGTCGCGATATGACTGAAATACTGTGGAAAGCGACGTAAAATCAAAACAAATCAAATCAAATCTTAAGTATGTTAACAAAAGGAACAGTCTGATCTGGGTATTTGCTGTTTGCAATTGAGTTTGCACCTTTTGGACAAATAACTGTATGATAGAAGCAATTAGTTTAAAATTTTGTGACGCCATCAAGGGTATATCTTGTTATGTGATAATACATTATTCTATCCCTATAACGCGTTTTCGCTAAAACTATTATTTCCATTGCAACTAGTTTGGAGTGTGAACAGACGAAAATAAGCAAAATAAATCGCTGGGGTCGAAAATATTCCATACTTTCTGGTTGAATACTTCATGGAACCCCTTCACTGCATTACCCCGAAAAAATGATTACATGTATTGGAAAATAGTTTTGATCCGGATCAGACGCCTGTTTGACACTCATTTCAATATATTTTAAGTAAAACTTACTTACATGTACATGTAACACTTAAAGTTTAGAAATAAAAGCAGATAACTTTAGTTTAAATTTGATGACGTCATGGAAGTAAATAGATATTGATAGTTTCGACTTCAACGAATTCGAGCTTTCGCGGTTCGACTGTAAACTAATTAATCAATACACGTGGCAAATAAAACAATAAAAGATGTTCCATTAATTGGATTTAACAGATAACTCGATAATGAAAAAAACACAGAAGAATCACCAAAACTCCACAGGGTAATAAAAGACAGGAAAAATAGATTAAGTTAGACAGCTCCCCGTATTGGTGCCAATGACTAATACTTGGAGCTATGTTCCTCGGGGAACACCGTGTAGTCTCGTAAATACTACACACTAAATGGGGGCGATGCTGTCTTAACCCGCGTAAAAGAATTACATTCTGATCTAATTAAATAAAATGTTGAGACAGCTACTTTTTTGAAACTATACAGATTTTTTTTCTAATCGGAATGGCAACCAGTTTAGAGTCCGATCAGAAACATACTTTAATCATCACTTTAGCTCAAATGCGTGTATTGCGAATCGGTTGGAATAAAAAGTAAAGAAGAGGCTTTCTACGTTTAACGCAATTTAAGCTCTTCTATACCTATTATTCAAGCTTTTCGCAATATACAGTGGAGAAAACGTTATTCTTTCCCAATAAATGCGTTTACGCTAAAACTATTATTTTCACTGCAAACAGTTTGGAGCCAGATCAGACGCCGGGTAACCCGGCGTCTGATCAGGCTCCAAACTGTTTGCCACTAAGATAAAGATGAATTATCAGAATTGTCAAAAAATTGTATTTTTCTACGTTTTAGTGTTTTGCGTTTGCGTACGTTTGCGTTTAAACGGGAAAGAATAACAGATTATCTACTGTACGTATTTAGGCTACTTAAAAAAAAGCTATTAAAGCAGACGACAATAATTGTTTAAAGTTGATGAAGTTATGGCAGTGAATGGGTTACATCTGTAAGACAGAATGAACATTAAGCTAAAACATATTGCGGAGTCTTCGTATCTTTCATCGGTTTTGCTGTAAAAGGCATGTGAAAGGTGGCTATCTAAAACATAATTGGTTGCTGGTACAATATATTAATGTACTAGAGTAATTTATCTATATAATTGGTTTCTGGATACATGTAACTAATTACCTTCAGGAACCCTTTAACATAGGGTTCAAATTTGTTTTACCTTTCTTTGAAATATTTACTGAAAACGGTCTAAAAATCGACATGGTACTTTTTTAATCTACTTTGATTGTTGTGTGACCTTTGTACACGTGTAGAATCAATCTCTTCTCAATAGTTTCTAAATTATAACGTAGATAGAGGTACCGTAATATGTCAATAGTTATACGTATTTCAATAAAGCAACTGTAATACTGAAAACGTTATATTATTTACGTCGGTGACGTCGGAACGAACGTTCCGCCTTTACCTGCTGTTCGTGACAAGAGAGTCATATACAAACAGTCAAGTTCCGGATTATGCGCCGAGTAACCAAGCGCCTCTTTTGTATTCAACCCGTTTTACACACATCGATTACTTTTATGAAGAAGTCATTTAAATTTTAGAATCGAAACACACGAGATATGGTGCATGCGCTGTCTATCATGGCACACTGTTAACTAACCTGCAGCGCTGTCTCTAGACACGACATGGAAACCGGAGTTCACTCTTGTGGGAGTTATCATATTAGATAAAACAAATTTCGCTCTATTTTATAAAAATGTGAAGCGTCCTCCTGCAGGCAAACGCCTCTTCCTAATAGTTATAAACACGTCTCTCATTTATAAGAGCTATTTTAGGAGTTTCTAAATTATCATGAACGTGTGTGTGGACGGGAAAATGACTCTCATGGGCAAAAGAAGACCAAAATATATCGAGTCATCAACTTTGACATCGCAAGTTGCAACCTTGCAGACTCCATGGATTAAATTAACTTTTAGTCTGCTAGGCACGACTTCAAATAGTAAAGTAAATAAATGATATTGAGAGAATGACGTCTTAAAATATAAGATATTAGTTTAAATTTAATAAGCAAACAGTTTGGAGCTTTATCAGATGCCGTGTTGTCCGGTCGATTATCAGGCTCCAAACTGCTTGCACCCAAGATACAGTGGAGAATCTGTTATTCTTTCCCGTTTAAACGCAAACGTACGCAAACGCAAAACACTAAAACGTAGAATAATACAACTTTTTGAAAATTCTGATAATTCATCTTTATCTTGGTGGCAAACAGTTTGGAGCCTGATCAGACGCCGGGTTACCCGGCGTCTGATCTGGCTTCAAACTGTTTGCAGTGCAAGTAATAGTTTTAGCGTAAACGCGTTTATTGGGAAATAATAACGTTTTCTCCACTGTACCTTCCTACATTGTAATGGTTCAGGGGTTTAATTGTCACAGGGAATTGTTCCTGTGTATTAGACCGAGGTTATCCCCCTTTCCAAGAACTAAAAGGAAGGCATGTTTGTGGTTTTGATCCCATGGAGCAACTAAAATTAGATTAGTCAAAATCATCTTCCTGAAATCATCATCATCTCATCTCATCGCCCCTCATCATTCATCGGCTCTACATGTATATGACCATTTTTGTATCGAAGTTCCGCAAATCCCAACACAACCATCGATACAAACTGCTTGCAATGAACGCTACGAATTTAGCATAAATGCGTTTATAAAAATAAGACATAGAAGTACAGCACATAAAAAACATATTTATCAGTACACGATCTGATGTAGAATAAATTAACATCACACTAACTACACAATAAAACAATGTAATTGTCACATGTACAACAAAATCACTGCATATGGGTGCCAACGCTATTCTGTGTGTTACTCTGATAGATTCCTTAGGAACAGTAAGATACAGTGGAGAAAACGTTATTCTTTCCCAATAAACGCGTTTACGCTAAAACTATTATTTTCACTGCAACCAGTTTGGAGCCAGATCAGACGCCGGGTAACCCGGCGTCTGATCATGCTCCAAACTGTTTGCCACCAAGATAAAGATGAATTATCAGAATTGTCAAAAAGTTGTACTTTTCTACGTTTTAGTGTTTTGCGTTTGCGTACGTTTGCGTTTAAACGGGAAAGAATAACAGATTCTCCACTGTATTATCATTGCTTTCATCTGTCTTGACTATTTGTCCGTGATACTACTGTATGATACTAAATGACCTTGACCTTTGTCTAACATGGCCTAATTTTTACTGAGCCCAAGGGCTTCTTGCACTGAGTACACATGTGAATTATTAAGTCTCTATTACATGTTTTTTCAGGTTTTCGACCAATATTAGACGAACCGTAGTTGAGCTTTAACTCATTTACCCCTGAAATTATTAATACACAATTCCAAGTAAAATTCGAAATAAATTTAGTCCATTTTTGACTATTTAGGGTTCATTGTAGCAATATATCTCAATATCAAACAATATAGACCCTGATCAGAGGGCTCCTTCATGAGCCTTCTGATCAGAGTCTATACTGTTTGCATGGGACAAGTGTAATCATTACAGGTACACTCTTTGTAAATGACGAGTATACTCGTCGTTAGGGTTGAATGTGTTAAATGACATTGACCTTAGTCGGACATGACCCGAGTTGTACTGAGCCCAAGTGTCCGTAAAGTTCGTGGACACGTGTTTGAGTTGTCATGTGAAAAGTGGTAGTGATTCGGTTAATGGTGTTTTATTTCTCTGTCGTTTCCACAAACACTAATAGGCCCCGGGGCAGGTGTCGACGTCGCAACGTCATTACAGAGTCGGGTGCTAGACTGAAGACACGTCAGGTGATCGCCATATATTCAGATTTCAATTGTCGCATGGGAATACTGTTGATCACAGTTTTTCAAAATATTGCCCTTTCGCTGCGACACACTTTTGGTGTCATTTAATTTACTTGTCGTATATCACATGTTTTGTCAGAGTTATGGTCAATATTTAATTAACCCTATTTAGTCGGTAAATGACCTTGAACTTTGTCGGACATGACCAAAGTTGTTCTGAGCTCAAGAGCTTTATAAGTCGAATAAACATGCCAAATATAAAATCTCTATCACATGCAGTTCAAACGTTATGGCAATTTTATGGCAGGTTTGTCCACGTCAAAATATCCTATGAACGTGAAAGGGTAGCATCTCCTAGCAAGAATAATCACTCTTCTGCTTTATAATGTAGCTTTATAGTCCCCCGAAACGCACACACATTTAGCTATACTGTTGAATGAGGCACGTAGTTAAACACTTTGACGATTAACTTTATTGTTTAGAGCAAGATCAGAAAGGAGTATTATGGTTTCTTACAATTTAGAAGCTGCCAAGTTTGATCGTCTGCTTTAACCTGCTTACCGCGAAAATATCGTCTGCATTGGAAGTGTCGTCTGCAATATTTCTAAAGTCAGCTTTAGGGCTGTTTTGATTGAAAAAATGTCGACTCGAGTATCAAACAGTTTAGACCCTGATCAGACTCTGGCAGTGAAAGAGTAAAACGCAAACAAAACGCAAACACAATGCATTAACATGAAGAAAGCTACATTTCTTTTTCGCATTTGTCAAGATTTACTTTAATCAGAGTTGCAAACAGTTTGGAGCCTAATCAGACGCCGGATAACCCGGCGTCTGATCTGGTTCTAAACCGTTTGCAATTGATTAAAACGTTTTAGCGTAAACGCGTTTATTGGAAAGGGATACATGTAACGTGTTCCCCACTATATTTTGATTAACACTTTCACCTGTGAAATTTTTAATAGCAAATTCAAGTTTCCAATTAAATCTAGTCAATTTTTGACAATTTTGAACATTTTTGCATTTTCAACATGACAAACAGTATAGACCCTGTTCAGTGGATTTCCTCTCGTCTGGGTCTACACTGTTTTTATATGACAGCTGTACTTTTTTAATAGGGACATTGTTGGTAAGGGACTAGTTTATTCGTGGCTAGAGTTGAATGTGTTAAACTGTTAATTATGATTTAACGGGTTGACACGACACGTTTTTAGCCCAAAATATGTTTTCCTTCTCTACAACCATATAAGCTAAGTAATAATATTCCAAACACGTGATAATGATTACATGTAACATTCTGACCTTGAGATACCGTAAACATATTTTTTAAGGCTAACCCTTCGCTTGCTAGTCGCTACATGTACCTAACTAGAAATTTCAAACAATTGAGATCCAGACTTTGTGCTGTGCTGCCAATCGCGGTGTTTGATCTGGAACCAATCGTTTTGATCCTCGTGTTAATATCTATAGAGACTAAAATGGTATTAAGCTTATATTTTAAACTACATTTGCAGACGACACGTTTTAAACAGACGATATTGAAGCAGGCGAAGAACCGACACGTGATAAACATAATCATTCCCGCCTGGTGCTATAGTGGAGAAAACGTCATTCTTTCCCGTTTAACCCTTTCACTACCAAATTTTCCGTGAATTTTTTACCCCTTCACCGTTTCATTGTCGTCTCTTCAATATTGCTGTCTGCAAAGTCGTTTCAAAGTTAAATTCAAGGCAGTACATTGTATGGCTGAAGAAATTTCAAAACGAGTTTCAAACAGTTTGGATCCTGATCAGACGCCGCGTGACGCGGCGTCTGATCAGGATCCAAACTGTTTGCAAACGCGCTTTGAAGCGTGATTGAGAGTGAAAGGGTTAAGCGCTAACGAAAAACAAACGCATCGCAAAGGAAATGAAAAAAAATACAGCTATTAGCAAAGTTTAACAATTAATTTTAATCTGACATGCAAACAGTTCGGAGCCTGATCAGACGCCGGGTTAACCGGCGTCTGATCTGGCTTCAAACTGTTTGCAATGGAAATAATAGTTAGGGTTAACGCCTTTATTTGGAAAGAAAAACGTCATCTCCACTGTACAGTGGATAATCTGTTATTCTTTCTTAATAAACGCGTTTACGCTAAAACTATTATTTGCAGTGCAAACAGTTTGGAGCCAGATCAGACGCCGGGTAACCCGGCCTGATCAGGCTCCAAACTGTTTGCCACCAAGATAAAGATGAATTATCAGAATTGTCAAAAAGTTGTATTTTTCTACGTTTGAGTGTTTTGCATTTGCGAACGTTTGCGTTTAAACGGGAAAGAATAACAGATTCTCCACTGTACCATATCTGGTTTCAAAGTAAAATATTGTTATAGCTTTTGCATTGACAGTATCGTCGCAAAAACATATTCAATTACAACTTTGTACACTTGGTCAAGCACAGAAACTTAAAGAAGAATGTCAAATAGTTTGGTTCCAGATCAAGCATCAGTAAAGGATAAAAAGGTTCATGCGTTTACCGTCATTAATGAGTCTGGATCCAAACTATATGCAAATGATTAATCAAGTTGCGATTAAGTTGTTGCAGCATAAGGGCTAAACATGTGGTAGTATATACAGGAAATTGCTTGTTCCCATGTAAGAAAGTAATTTCCATTTTAATAAAACGAAATCGTAATTCACGTGTCGCGTATCACTAGGTTAAACAAGAACCAATGCTGATCACGTGATGAAGGATGGGTGCTATTTCATTTGAACTTTGAACAAACATACAAATGATAAAACGAGAAACTAACAATGCACCAACCATTATCAATGAGTTTTCTACAATTCAGTTGACAGTCTATAAAGGTCATTTGGTTGACAAAAGTCATTTTATATAGTTGGGAAAAATGTATTTTTTCCCAATGAACACATTTATGCAAAAAATCATGTACAATGAAACCAGTGTGTAGCCTGATCAGGGGCCTGTTGACCTAACGTCTGATCAAGGCTCAAACCTGTATACCATACAGGTACAAATTAATTTAGAAATTTCAACAATTTGTACGGTTTTACATATTTTTGCACTGTGTTTCACTTTCGCTTAAAAGAGAGTGATTGACGTTTTCTCAACTGTATCCACTTTTGAAATGATGTTTGCATTTAGCTTTCTGTAAACATGCTTTATTTAGTTGTTTTATCCAAGTAAATTGACACAAAACGTAATGTAATGAAACATAGAAAAGTCGTGATCGGCAGAGTAAGGGATAATACGTATGATAGTATATACAGGAAATTGCTTGTTCCCATGTAAGAAAGTAATTTCCATATTAATAAAACGAAATCATAATTCACGTGTCTCGTATCACCAGGTTAAACAAGAAACAATCATGCTCACGTGATGAAGGATGGGTGTTATTTCATTTGAACTTTGAACACACATACAAATGATAAAACGAGATACTTACAATGCATCAACTAGTATTAATGCGTTTTCAACAATACATTTGACAGTCCATAACAGTCATTTGGTTGACAAAAGTCCTTGTACAGTGGCGAAAATGATATTATTTCCAATTTAATACATTAATACTTTAAAAAATCATGTCCATCGAAAATAGTGTGGAGCCTGATAAGGGACCTGTTGACCTGACGCCTGATCAATGCTCAAACCCGTTTGCAATACAGAAACAAATTAATAGTAAGAAATGTCAACAATTTGTACTTTTTACACATATTTTGGACTGTGTTTAGATTTCACTTTCGCTTAAAAGAGAGCGAATAACGTCTTTTCAACAGTATCCGATCTAGACATGACACTTGCATTGAGATTTCTGTATATATATATATATAACTTTAAGTTATTAAGTTAGTATATCCAAGTAAATTGACACAAAACGTAATGCAATGAAACAGAAAAACTTTCAATTAGTCAAGTCGTTATCGGCAGAGTAAGGGCTAAACATGTGTGATGAGTTCAGTAAAGAAATTAATGCCCGTCGATGGCCATCGATTGCGAGTTGGCTACCGGTTTGAAATACAGTGGAGGAAACGTAATTATTTCGTTCAAACGCAAACGCATTGCAATGAATTATAGAAAATGACAACATTTTGACAATTCAGACTACAAGTTTTAATCTGAGTGGCAAAATTGTTGGAGCCTGATCAGACGTCGGGTTACCCGGCGTCTGATCTGGCTTCAAATGTTTGCAATGACCGGCGTCTTTTGAAAAGAAAACGTTTTCTTTACTGTACTATGCACGCTGCACACGGGACACAAACTGCTAACCTAAACAGCAAACAATGGTTATTGAACACGCTAGTGGTAGTATAATTATACAGGAAATTGCTTGTTCCCGTAAAAGATAGTCATTTCCATATTAATAAAACGAAATTATAATTCACGTGTCGCGTATCACCAGGTTAAACAATAACACATGCTGATCACGTGATGAAGGAAGGGTGCTATTACATTTGAACTTTGAACAAATATTAAAAAAAACAACGAGATACTAACAATGCATCAACTATTATTTTTGAGTTTTCTACAAATCAGTTGACAGTCTATAAGGATCATTTGGTTGACAAAAGTCCATGTACTGTGGAGCAAACTGTATTCTATACTAATACAATGACGTCCGTTGAAACCAGTTTGTAGCCTGATCAAGGGCATGTTTGCCATACAAATTTAAATAACTGGTAAGCAATTTCAAGAAGTTTGTATTTTGTAGCATTTTAGTGCACTCTGTTTAGGTTTCGCGTTCGCTTTTACGAGACAAATTAACGTTTTCTCTACTATGTCCGCCTTTGAAATGACACTTTCAGAGATATTTCTATAACAGTCGTGAATACGAGTACATGTACGTTGTTATTTCCAAGCACAATGAAATTAAACGTAATGAAAAGAAATGTAGAAAATAAGAATGTTCAAGATATTGACGCTGCTTCTCCTTATCTGAATGTCACTATGCACAGTGCTACAACGACCCTTCAAACAACAATTCCCTCTTTACAAAAATGCTTGCCGTTGTTTCCCTGACAAAACCATTATGCCTAACGCTTTCTCTGCTGAAATATCGCCTTCTTTATAATTTGATTTAGTATCTTTGAATAACATACTTTTCTAATTCAAACGGAAAAGCCCTCACATCACGGTATACGCCAGTGATAACATTTTTCTATGTATCGACAACTATCTACTATAAATAGAATAAAGAAAACTAGACCAAATAGAAACTGGAATCGTCCATTCGAAGCTTTAGAGAAGAAAGGTTAAAATATGCTCTTACATGTAACTCATTGACTGCCAATTTTTATCGTCTGCTTTAACACTATATCTGCCAAACTGTTGTCTGCATTGGTAGTGTCTTCTGCAATATTTTCAAAGACAGCTTTAGGGCTGTTTTGACTAAAGAAATGTCGATACGAGTGTCAAACAGTTTCGATCCTGTTCAGTCGCCGCATTACGCGGCGTCTGATCAGGATCAAAACTGTTTGCAAAGTCGCCTTTTGGCGACGTTGGCATTGACAAGAGTCCATGTATAATAGGGATGCTTTAAGTAAGACGAACACGATTGTTTACAAGATTCTCATTTACAGTTATGGAAATTTCTAATGGCATGCTATAACTTATTATAATAATAATAATATAGAAAACTTCCACTGGAACTTAATGAATAATCTTCATCCTGCACAAAGCAGCTTCCTATTTCAAAGATCGCATACAGTATTCAGCGAGGACTCACATATGCCTTGCCTGTTGTCCAATCCTTTTCTTTGAATTAAATGTTGTTACACATGCAACTTTTGTTTGGGCAGTCGCTCAGGCTCCAACCTATTTGCCATTTTCACTAAATCAGTATTCTGAATTATCAAGAAACCGCGACATACAACATTTTATAACATTATTTTTGTTTTTAAACCGGAACAAATAACCCATAACACTAAAGATTCGATAAAAGCGTCTACACTAGACAAACGGTAATTCAACCGAATTCAAATAAAAGATTACTTTACCCCTTGCCTTTCCCCTAGTACATGTACAAAAGTAATTCGCAACTAGTTTGGAATTTGATCAGACGTTGTGTCACGCGGCTTAATCAAAACTGTTTGACATTCATTTAAATATTTCTTAATAATAATAAGTATAAATGCATGCGAACTAAATTTGAGAAACAAAATCAGACGACAGGTGTTAAAAAATGATGACGTCATGGCAGTGACGAGGAAAAACGATTCGCTGTACACACGTGCCAAAACGTCTGAAACTGAGTATTATTTAAATGTGTCAGAAATATCCAGAAGTGCCATCATTTGAATGTGTCATTTTATCCAATTTACATGCATTATATCAAAGAGTCTATATCTTTTGACATCCTATCCTTGCTACAATCAATACAGGCGTATTTACATGTAACATACCGGTACAACAGGAACTCTCTGCACTAACCCATATCAAAATAGTGGTTGCTGCTGCTGTTTAAAGCAAGTCGCTGTTTAATAAAAGATGCGTGATAATCAGAAATATTCTTGAGTGAGCTTTTTGGGAGCACTTTTACAATTAATCCGCCACCAAAATGTCAGTTTTATGGCCAGGTTAATGTTACAAAAATGGCCTGATTAATGTAACAAATAAATGGCCAGGTTAATATTACAAGAGATGGCCAATTAATGTCTACGAAAATACCAAAAAGACTTGCGGACAGATTCTACACTTTACTCTTACCCTAACCCTTGTTTTTGGTGGCAGACCAACTGTAAACCCTAGCCGCTTTTGTAATTTAACGGCAAACAATGATCTAACTATATATGTTTGTAGTTAGGAAGGAAAGTGACCACTTTAAACAGGTTAAAAGTAAAGCATTCCGCTTTACATTTAGCCTGTTTAAATTTACAATTTGCCAGAACAGGAAATATTTGTTGTATAAAATGGAGCTAGTTTGTTCAGTGGAGGAATAAGTTAAGTGCGTAAAAGGCGTATCTAAGGAGTCAACGGTTAAATAGGTACACGCCTTTTACGTTCTTAAAGCGTCTCACTTTAGTTGCAGTAATCGAAGGATTTATCAGTATAGGGATAAAATAATGTTCAAGACAGTTGGAAGGGTTATTTGTCTAGATTGGATTACTGAAAATTATTAATATCGACAGACATAACAGCTAATAGTTCAGATATGACACGCACAAGTGACACGTGCAAGACACGATGGTGATTTTGATGGTACATGTAGTTTGACATACATCTTTTGCAGTGTCTAGGACGAAGTGCACTGGTACAGTGGAGAATCTGTTATTCTTTCCCGTTTAAACGCAAACGTACGCAAACGCAAAACACTAAAACGTAGAAAAGTACAACTTTTTGACAATTCTGATAATTCATCTTTATTTTGGTGGCAAACAGTTTGGAGCCTGATCAGACGCCGGGTTACCCGGCGTCTGATCTGGCTCCAAACTGTTTGCTGTGAAAATAATAGTTTTAGCGTAAACGCGTTTATTGGGAAAGAATAACGTTTTCTCCACTGTATGTGCAAATGGTTTGAATACTGATCAGAGCCAATAATCTCGGTGACTGATCTTGATCCAATATGCTTGATATTAATGCAAATATACATAACATCTATGTTTGAAAACTATTAAAGCAGATGTACATTTAAAGCAGACATTATCTTGTGAAAAAGAAAATGCACTCTTATAAATAAATTGCATACATTTATTCGACGTTCAGCCATTGATGGAACTTTTCCACTGTCATCAATGTGCATGCTTTAAAGGTTTCTGCAATTCCAAAATCTAGAAAGGTACTCTGAAGAATGAAACGCTTAAACGTATACGAGTTTCACGCACCGGGAATATGAATCCTGATTAGACACTGGGTGTCTCCGGGTCTGATCTAATTCACAGTAGTTTGAAAAAATGCCAGTTAAATCCGAAAAAGTGTTAGCATGTCTGTAAGCAATTTAAGTGGGTATCCTTTCCTAAAAATACAATTGTTTATAATAGCCGTAATTACGGAAATCAGATGTATTTATATCTGTCTCGTGATTTCGGGAACTTCAACTTGGAAGTCATACTACAATATTCTGAGCTTATGCAGATTGCAAAGTGCATTTTACAAGATGTACCTCAGTGGGCAAAACAATATTCTTTTCACATAAATGTTGTTTGTGCTAAAATAGTTATTTCAAAAGTTCAAACAACTAGAGCCATATGGGACACGAGGTGGCCTTATGTCTAACAAGGCTCCAAATTGTGTGCTATATAAAAATAGAAGAGGCAAGTTGGCCGGCGATGCACTTGCGTCTTTTGTGGTTCTTGACAAAGTTGCGGTGCATTGCTTTATATCAACACCCATCATGCATGCCCAAAGCCGGTCTGCTGACTCAGACCAGTGCATGTATTAGTCGCATTGCTTTGTCGTAGATATCAAGTTGGATGACCGCACGATCAGTTTCATTCAAGCCAGTTTTTCCCTATATTAAAATTTACGAGCATGTACATGTAGGCTACTAATGGTAAGTTTTGCGATTTCTGCAACTTTTCACTAAGGCAAATAGGACAGAGGACGCACAATTTAGGCAGTCGTGCGAATGGAAGTGACCCAGGTTAAGGTCAACCATGAACACATCGTATGCACATGGTTTGTATCCATTTAGTCCACAGTGCACGTGTATAATCAATGACGTTGTTATATAACATGTACTAGCTGTAATAGTTTCGAAATGTATACTTAGTTAATCCTTTCACTCACAATGGCACTAAAAAGTGCGTTTTCAAACAATTTGGATCCTGATTAGACGCCGCGTAACGCGGCATCTAATCAGGACCCAAACTGTTTGACACTATTATAGATATTTATTAAGTCATACAACTATAACTTTAACTTTGAAACGTGTCTTGCAGACAACAATACTGAAGCAGACGACAATTAAGCGGTGAGGGGGTCAAATATCTCGAATAATTTGAACATGAAAGAGACGACCTAACATAAATAAGTCATATGTCATTTCTGAGATCACACTGTAATACTTATATGACTCATAATACATATAACAATGCACCTAAAGCACCATAGCTCACGTGCAAGACGACGAACAGCGACATACGAATAGCACAACCAACCCTTTCCTAAGGTAGATTGCCCGCCCGTCCTGACACGTGAGTTGTCTCCAGCTTTGTCATTTTTCTCCACCATCACTACTATTTTCTGTTAAAATCTTTGCTTTTATAAAACATGCAGTGACGAAGACGTTATTTTTTCCCGTCTAAACGCAAACGTACGCAAACGCAAAACACTAAAACGTAGAAAAGTACAACTTTGGGACAATTCTGATAATTTATGTTTATCTTGGTGGCAAACAGTTTGGAGCCTGATCAGACGCCGAGTAACCCGGCGTCTGATCTGGCTCCAAACTGTTTGCACTGCAAATAATAGTTTTAGCGTAAACGCGTTTATTGGGAAAGAATAACGTTTTCTCCACTGTACGAAACTCATACGCAATGCTCTAAAATGTAGAACATTACAGTCTTTTGACATTTCTGAATATTTTTAACCTGCGTGGCAAACAGTTCTGATCCTGATTTGGCTCCAAATTGTTTGCATTCGAAATAATAGTTTTAGTGAAAACGCGCTTATTGGGAAACAATAACGTTTTCTCCTCTATAGGTAATAATTAAGTAGTTTTGAATGCTCCAATATATATTTGATGTCAAACAGAAAATATCAAATTGCATTAAATCCGTTCACTGGTGTTAAATCGTTTGCTTTGGAATTAAGTTTGTTTTACTTTCGCCATATAGAAGACATTTTGACCGATTTTATTAACAGTTTATTTGAATGCATTCTCCTTGGCAATCAAGGAAGTGTTCCTGGGTGGAAGATCCGCCTACAATTCACAGTACACATAAGAAAACGTTTTAACATATCTCTAAAATTACTGGCGAGATATGATTATTTTTAAAGAAACGATCCAGGGCTCACTTTTAACTAGAAATATTCAGAATTTTTTTTCTGGTAAAATTACATTTATTGCCACCACTGAGGGATCAGGTCGTTCATAGTTTGCGGTAGTAAATGTTCTCGTCCTTAACAACAGCATTACAACTGAGTTTACACAAATGGGCATTTGGTTGCCTTGTTTCAAATCTAGTTTCCAACAATCAAAACAATGGCCACTAAGGATCGAGATATTTCCTTACATAGCTATCTATAATGTCATCTGTACATACCACTTCTTTTCATATGAAACTACTGGTCAGAATATGATTTCGTTACTCAGAACACTGGATTGATCGGGTCGGAATTCCTTGTATCTCATAACTTGCGGTCTGAGAGTGACATAAAGCCATTAAATAAGTAAAATAAAATTGATTATGGTATTTACCTAGTAAATTATCGGTTTTGGCTTCCAAACCAATAGAATCTCATGTGTGTGCTTATTATTTATCATTTTAAATAAACTCGTTAACTAAAATTAATATTTCTTTAGTCAACTCGTTTATTAACGATGATAAATAATGACCATTCTTGTAAGTTTCTCTATATGTACGTAACATAATAATAATAATAAAAAAAAAACAACTAACAAACGTCTTAGCTGAAACCACTATCCCGATCGGGCCAAAGTCGGTAAATATCGAAAACTCTGGAGAGCAATCGACCATTCTCGTAAATTGTTGACCCGTTCCGAACCACTTTAAGCATACAGTGGAGAAAACTTTATTCTTTCCCAATAAACGCGTTTACGCTAAAACTATTATTTGCAGTGCAAACAGTTTGGAGCCAGATCAGACGCCGGGTAACCCGGCGTCTGATCTGGCTCCAAACTGTTTGCCACCAAGATAAACATTTATTATCAGAATTGTCAAAAAGTTGTAATTTTCTACGTTTTAGTGTTTTGCGTTTGCGTACGTAACAGATTCTCCACTGTAGCTCGGAACTGGTCGACAGTTTAGGAAAATGTCCGTTTTCTGTACGTATAGTAGCGTTTTGGTTCGATCCCATTAAAGGTCCTTAAATTTAAAATGTGTTTTACCTTAACTCCATAGCGTGTTATTAGTTTTGAACACAGAATTTGTGACCACTTAAATCAGATTGAAAGTAAACCAAAATGTGCCTTAAGGCACATTTTGCTTTTCTTCAAGCCTGCTGTTAACCTCTATCTGCTAGAATATGGAATATATCTATTATAATGCATATTCATGACTGATTAAATTTGACCTATTTTCTTCAACGTAGGAATAAATTATATATGTGCTAAAAGGCGCTTCTATGAGGGAACGGGTTAAGCAAGTACTGACTGGATGACTTTGTAACATTATAATATTCAGACTTTTTCAGATAATGTTCCAAATCGTCACTACTGACACCTATTGCAAGATCTGAAACCAAATACGCAAAGCGAAGTTAGCCCTTTACCAGGTGAGTGAGTCAGGGTCAACAAGCCCAAAGGTTAAAAAGGCGTTTTCATCAAGTCTGAGATCAGTATTAACCCTTATCCTGCTGCCACAGGTACTTGACACATACTTTATTATCTATTAAACCCCCCCCCCCCCCCCTTTACAAAAATAAAAAACATCGCCGATATTCTCTTGTGGTACCCTCGGGAAATGATTAATTTATCAATATCTACTTTTTATTTCATCAAATTCCGTCAAATTGCGTTACAGTACGTGAATTATAACGAAAATGTGCAAGTCCAATTTAGGTGTTTTATTTTCTGAAAACACATTTCTTTTCGAATTATCCTTCTGAAACTACAAGCAACTTAATTATACGGGCATACAGAATACATTAATCGGTATCTTAGTTACTAATGCTGTGTGACAGTACCATAAAATGTAGAATACAATTGTTTTGGAAATTTCGACGATTTAATATTACCTAAGTAACAAACAGTTTGGAGCTTGATCAGACGTCGGATAACCCGGCTTCTGATCCGACTCTAAATTACTTGCAATAAGATAAGTTTTAACTACATACTCTTTTATTAGTGAAATATAACGTCTTCTAAACAGCACGGTACTATTATAAATGATACACAGAAATACAACAGTAAAACAATAATGTTTCACTCACAGGTACTTGACACATTCATCTAGATCTATTACCAAAAAAATGTTATTTTACTAGACTTCTATTAGAGATATAAGGTATACAACGGAATCCAACTTTTTAAAACTTTGTAAATGCACGTACTGTGGCGTTATTTGACGGAATTTAATGAAATAAAATGTAGATATTGATAAATAATCATTTCCCGAGGGTACCGCAAGAGAATATCGGCGATTTAGTCTATTTTAGCATCAGTTTAAGTCGATAGTTAAGACTGTTGGATTCAGTTGTATACTTTGTTTCTATAATAGAGGTCTAGTAAAACAATTTTCTACTTTGGGTAATAGATCTAGATGTATGTGTCAAGAACCTGTGGTTTTACTATAGATATAGCCATATCTGAGATCCTTAATGTTATGCAAACAACGACTTATGCGAGTTAAAGATATGTGTAAAGATTGGATATTTCGTTAAAGTAGTATGCAGTAATTATTAACCAAAAAATCCTAAAACTAGGGGCACCTTGTGGAACTATTGTAATTATGATCCATTTGATCAAATGGCCTTTGTCGCACAGCAGTTTGTACAAAAGGTGCAGACTGAATGGCAAATTATGTAGACCCTGATCAGACTGCTCCCTCAGGAGCAGTCTGATCAGGTTGTACACTATTTTCTCAGTTATGTGTCGCCTAACACTCTGTGCAATATCAGTATAGATTACACTGGTACTAACAAGTCTTTAAGACCTTGCTCAAACTCTCTAGATATTCTTGGTCTAAACATGATCAAAACTGTTTACGATTATACAAATGTTTCTGAAGTTAAACCATGTAGTAAAACAGACGCTATTTCAGGCATACAGTATTATAATAATATCATTAATATATATATATGAATGTTTATGAAGTTAAGTACCTAAATTAACTATCATATTGAATAAAACCAAAGGATATTTTTGGCATACCGTATCATTAATATATTTAGTGAATATATTAGACAGGTTTGACGTCATTATGATATCAACTAGTTAACACGTTCACTGTCGTGACGTTTTAAGCTTTAAACAATAGTCGTCTGCTTATAATTCTCAAATTTAGATTTCAGGCGTTTTCACTGGAAACACAAGGATACCAGTGCCAAATCGTTTGGATCCTGACCAGTATTTGAACTTCTTTCCTGTAAAGTAGACCAAATAAGTATTTGCAATAATTTGGACCTTAATTAAGGGCCGAATAATTCGGCGTCTGGTCATAATGAAAACTGTTTATGTTAAATATATTTTATTGACATATATATATGTACAACCATATAGCACACGTTCATAATCAAATTAACAAAATACAAAAACAAAGGCAAAAGGGTTAGACTAAAAATTCTGCCAACATAAGTTACGGTCACCCGAAAGCTGTTCGTGACTCATATCAATGTTTTTGAAGTGAAAGTGCCTAAAACAAAAACAGAGGCTATATTTTGGAGACATAATTACTAAATTATTGTTTTCGACAGGGTTGTCGTCATCTAGGTAAGGGTTACTATGGCATTGGGCAATTAACTCGCGCAATATTTATAGAAAATGAAAACAATGATATTATATGTAGTGAGTCATTGATTGCATTAAGACACTGGCTTGTACATGTGACAATGAACTAAACCTACTATATAAATAAGCATAAATAAGCAAGAAATGTAATCGAAATGTACACATAATACAATAATGATCATACTTAACCAGAAATGGGTGTCAAAGCCACCTGATGCTCGCCTGTTTAAAATTTAATTCTAAAAACATCTTGTATCGAAAACAAATCGATTTTCAGTTTTGAAAGATTAATAAAAAAAAACCCGTCCAAATCAAATTAACTTGGTGATTTGAGGTAAATACAACTAAGTTCAAAACATGTAAAAAATTGAAATAAATTAAATCATTTTTTAATTCCAACTTTATAACATCAATGTTTGTTCCCAATTGAACCTCCATACAAAATTTCAGCACCCTAGCACAAATATTAAGCTTTAAAACAACCCGTCCAAAAAACTTTAACCTTGGATCACCTAAGTCCAAAACATGCTAAATATTGAAATAAATTATAACATTTTTAAATTCCAACTTATAACATCAATGTTTGACACCAAATGAACCTCCATACAAAATTTCAGCACTCTTGTACAAGTATTAAACTTTATAACAACCCGTCCAAAAAACTTTAACCTGGGGTTTTGCAACAACAAATCTAAGTCCAAAACATGTTAAAAATTGAAATAAAGTTTGAATTAAGTTTCAACTTCATAACATCAATGTTTAACCCCAAATGAACCTTCATACAAAATTTAAGCACCCTAGCACAAATGTTAAGCTTTAAAACAACCCGTCCAAAAAACTTTAACCTGGGATAAACTAAGTCCAAAACATGTTAAAAATTAAAATAAATTAAATTATTATTAAATTCCAACTTTATTACATCAATGTTTGACACCAAATGAACCTCCATACAAAATTTCAGCGCTCTTGTACAAGTATTAAACTTTAAATCAACCCGTCCAAAACACTTTAACCTGGTAATTTGTAGTCGAAAAACCTAAGTCCAAAACATGTTAAAAATTGAAATAAATTAAAATTATTTTTAAGTTTCAACTTCATAACATCAATGTTTAACCCCAAATGAACCTCCATACAAAATGTCAGCACCCTAACACAAGTATTAAACTTTGAAACAACCCGTCCAAAAAACTTTAACCTGGTAGTTTGTAGTTGAAAAACCTAAGTCCAAAACATGTTGGAAATTGACATAAATTAAAATTATTTTTAAATTCCAACATCATAACATCAATGTTTAACCCCAAATAAACCTCCATACAAAATTGCATAACCCTAGCACAAATATTAAGCTTTAAAACAACCCGTCCAAAAAACTTTAACCTTGGCCACGCCTACGCTCACGCTCACTCACGCCGGGGGTATGACATTAGCTCTGCTGTTCTACGAACAGGCGAGCTAAAAATGATATATTATAATATGATATTTTGGAAATGTTAACAATTTATGAAAGTGCCTAAAACAAACCAAGATTTTATTATAGGCATGCACTATTAGTATGTGTTCGACAGGTTGGGCGTCATTAAATCAATGTTGGCACTTATTTCGCGCATTGTATATAGTACTGGTGACACAAGTGAGCCATTGCTTATGTGAAAGTATTAACCTTTCATGCTAAAACTTTTCGGCAGATGTTTACCCGTTCACCGCTGTATTGTCGTCTGTTTCAGTATTGCTGTCTGCAAGACACGTTTGAAAGTTAGATTTAATGTTGTACGCCTTAATAAAGAAAGTTAAGAGTGTCAAACAGTTTGGGTTCTGATAAGACACCGCGTTAGACGGCGTCTGATCAGGACTCCAATTATTTGCAAACGCGCTTTAAAGCGTCATTGAAAGTGAAAGAGTTAAGATGCATGTCAAGCTACAAATTTATGTAGTCATGGTCTTACATTATTATGTGATATGAAGGAACAAAAGTAGTAACAGAATTATATCCCGTCAAATAGCACTCAGCGCACACCATTCAATGATATTTCAAAATAACATATTTTGGAAAGAATACCATTTATATCAATCTGACTGACAAACACGTAGGGGGTCTGGTAAGATCTATGGTAAACCTTGGGCCCGTTTTACTTACGCAAAATGTTTGCGTAAGTCAAAATCGTTTAACTCTTATTTTTCGATCATAAACGTTTGCAAACAGCAAATAGCCACATCAGAGGACGCGCAAAAAGCGCGTCCTCTGATCTGGCTATTTGTTGTTTGTAGCAAGTGATAATATAAAATACAAATTAAAATTAATTTGCGTAAGTTGTTTAGTAAAAGGTCGGGTTGGTTACATATATTTTCGGCGTTTGCATTGGAAATTAATATTTTGGTATAAACGCGTTTATTAATTTTGATAGGATATGTACAGCGAAGAAGACGTGATTATTTCGCAATAAACGTGTTAACACTTAAATTATTAAATTACAGTTAAACTGTTATGTCCGATGCAAACAGTTTGGAAACAAATAAGACGCCCGGGAACGCGTTGTCTGATCATGTTCCAAACTGTTTGACACCGTGACTCATCTTGACATAAATACCAGTAGTGAGAATTGTCAAAGAGTTGTCATTTCCTACATTTTAGTACAGTACGTTTGCTTTTAATTTGCGTTAATACGTGAAAGAATAACATCTTTTCCACTGTAGCGCCTTTTCCTTTTTAACACGTATTGTGCACAGTGGAAAATAATAAGGTTTGACAGATCATGCTTCTGTTGTTAGACTTTCAAGCAATAAGGCATTTTCAAACACCTGGATATGATAGTGCCGCAACCAGCATCCCGTTCACGACTTGTCTTTGAGTTGCTGTAGTTTGCAGTGTCGCAAAAATTGGTCAAACTGTATGTAAATTACATGTACATGTATAAAAGAGAATATTGGGCCACTGTAAAATTTGGGATAACAAGGTAACCAGACCCAAAGAGTTTGAATTGAGTCTTAGAGTGTTCTCAAGTATTTGATAGGTGAGATTTGAGCATTTGCTCAACTCTGATCGAGAAAATGCTTAAGACCAATCTGAGACTCAACTCAAACTCTTTACATGTATAACCTTTGGGTCTGGTTCTACGTTTCAGACTGTTTTAGTCAACAACGTGCCGTACTTTTATTATATGTTTCATTTAGGTTTTTTTAAGAAACGCTTGAAAAAGAAGAAACATTACTTCTGGGAACTTGTAAAGACCTTAGAAGTGTTTTTTATTGGGAAGTAAAGGTTTAATACAGCGTTCTTTAAGTTATAAAATAGCCGACCTCTGAGGTAGATAGTATTGTTCCCGTTCAAACAAAACTGGAAGCAAATATGTGAAAATAGGTTTACACGTGAATACGTTGGTTCTTTGTAGATGTTTAATATATTTCTGCCAATTTGTTACAGAGGAGAAGTTAGTTTTCCCCTATGAATACATATACATATAAATAACTATTTCCCGGCGTCTGATCAGGGTCTAAACTGTTTTCCACTGAAAACTTAAAGTAAATCAACAACACGTTCAATACCTTTACTTTAAACTTCTACATTATTTTATTGTAATGCGCCTTGTGTTGTTTCTTTGTGTCATTGTTGTAAGAGGAGAATCGTTGTCCGGAGGGCCGTTATAGGGAGGGAGCACTGTAATCTTCATTTTAACTTCGATACTTATGAGACGTCGAGTCCTTCGAAGTGTAATTTGGTTGCAAACAGTTTGCAATCTATAGACATTAATTCTAAGCACACATACGCGTTTGATGGAAAAATAATTAGTTACACCCACTGTCCGATGGAGAAGACGTTATTACTATCTGTTGAGACACCAACGAGACGCAAACGCAATGCACTGACGTGCAGAAAAAACATTTTTGTTACATTTCTAACGATTTATTTGTATTTGAGTGGCAAACAGTTTGGGTCCAGATCAGACGTCGGGTTACCCGGCGTCTGATCTGGCTCCAATCTGTTTGCAGCGGTAATAAGGTTTTTAGCATAAACGCGTTTGTTGGAAAATACCGGTAGATAGGTACCCTCATCTGTAGCTACCGCCCACACACTTTCAGATCCCGGTTTGTATTGTATATAAGTACGCAGTATCTAAATCAATAAAAGCCGTATTGATGCTAACAGGCTTTTCTCCTGTAGAGACAGTGTACAGTGCAACATCGTATAGTGGTGCTACATCGAGGGTTTATTGGACACATACAGTGGAGAATCTGTTATTCTTTCCCGTTTAAACGCAAACGTACGCAAACGCACGCAAACGCAAAACACTAAAACGTAGAAAAATACAATTTTTTGACAATTCTGATAATTCATCTTTATCTTGGTGGCAAACAGTTTGGAGCCTGATCAGACGCCGGGTTACCCGGCGTCTGATCTGGCTCCAAACCGTTTGCAGTGAAAATAATACATGTAGTTTTAGGGTAAACGCGTTTATTGGGAAAGAATAACGTTTTCTCCACTGTATACAGCGAAGAAAAACGTTGTTATTTCCTGATTAATCCCTTTAAAACAAACGGATTATTCCATGCGTATATATTAGATTATTCTATTATTTATGTCAGGAGAGCCTAGTCTGATTTCTTATTTTTGTTTTGTTTCATATTGAACTTTCTGTCAGCAAACAGGGTAGACGCTGATCAGACGCCGTACTGTTTGCCTAGGTCATCAACATGGGACACTAGGCACAAAAGGGTTACACGAACGAGTGGCAATGCAATGAACTGTAGAAAAACTGCAATGCTTGTAAATGATACAGTGGAGAAAACGTTATTCTTTCCCAATAAACACGTTTACCCTAAAACTATTATTTTCACTGAAAACAGTTTGGAGCCAGATCAGACGCCGGGTAACCCGGCGTCTGATCAGGCTCCAAACTGTTTGCCACCAAGATAAAGATGAATTATCAGAATTGTCAAAAAGTTGTATTTTTCTACGTTTTAGTGCTTTGCGTTTGCGTACGTTTGCGTTTAAATGGGAAAGAATAACAGATTCTCCACTGTAATGCTGTATTTTCCTCTGACTGGCAACCAGTTTGGAGCCTGTTTGATCTGGATGCACACTGTTTGCAATTGATATAATTGTTTAAGCAGAATGAATTTCGTCTTTTCTATGATATACAATGGGTGAATTTGACACATACAGCGCCCCTCCTTACAACGACCCTCACAACAACGACCCCCTTCTTACAACGACCCCTGTCGCAGTTCCCTAAACAGGACACTTATGTCCAACCTTTTAACGACTGCAATGCCGTCTGTTTAAAACTGCCGTCTGCCGTGTTTCTCAAAGTTACATAATGAGCATGGTGACAAGAAAAAACTTAAGGACGATTGACAAACAGCTTGAATCAAGATCAGACGCCGCGTTACGCGGCGTCTATCTGGACTCAAGCTGTTTGTAAATGTTCCTCCCTATAACGACTCCCTCCGAACAACGCACATCCTTGTTGTTTCCCGTTGGGTTTCGTTGTAGGAAGGGGGCGCTGTAAATCGTTGAAAATATGCTATATTTTCCATTTAAATAAAGTTGAATTCAAACGCATTGCAATGACATGTTAATTGTTTTGGGTTTTTATTCTGAACTTCGCGGTCCGTAGTGTCATCCTGGCGTAATATGATTAGCAGCATTCAAATGTCCCACCATTGTATAACATATTGATAATACCTACAGGGCTGCCATAAGTTGACATGAAAAATCCTAAGATTTCCAAAATTGCATTTTTCAAGTGCGATTTTACGAATCGTACCTTTATCCTATCGGCTGTTTCTTGTTTTGTTGAAACGTGGCTGCTTAAAGCAGACTGGAAGTAAAGCAGAATCCGCCTTAAGGCGCATTCTGCTTTACTTTCAGCCTGATTTAAGCTACCATGTACAAGAAAAAAAATCCGAAGATTTAGGAAAAATCCGGAGAAATGGCAGCCCTGTACCTACCGTACATGTACAATCCTCTTTCAGTATCGCATTACAGTAGAGAATAAATAGGTTATGCTAAAGCAATAATTTTTATAACTTCAAACTATTTCCTAGGTAAACAGTATAATTATATCAAGGGCTACACAATTTGTCATTTTGTAATATATTGACTAGATTTATATATACAATATATTTTCAATTTTCAATTATGGACAATAATGAAATGGGAATTAGAATTGTCCATTTGAAGTTTTTGAAATTAACTGAGTTAAACACACACACACACGCATGTATAAGTATAGTGGAGAAAACGTTATTCTTTCCCAAATGCATGTGTTTACACTAAAACTAATACTTCCATGCAAACAGTATTCTCCACTGTAAGAACAACATGCTTCTTGCTATAACTATTTGCTAAGATGTATAGAACATGTACATACGGTGCAGAATATGTTATTCTTTCCCAATACACGCATTTACTCAAAAACTAATTAATTTCATTGTTAACAGTTTGGAGCCAGATCAGACATCGGGTAGCTCGGCGTCTAATGTTTGTCAATATTTTTAAAATAAACAGTAACTGTTATAAAACTTAAAAAATGTATGTTTACATTTTATTGCATTTGGTTTGCGTTTCGTTTGCGTTTAAACGGGAAATAATAACGTGTTGTCCACAGTTATATTGAACAGGTTTATAAGCAATGCAATGCCCTCCCATAGATATTTATAATGAAACTTTCCGACAGACATACGGGGATGGTTCTTTCAAATATCTGAGCATAAATGGGTTATTTCCCTTTATAGCATACAAATGTAGCTATAGCCTTAACCATTAATATGTTGATCTAGACTTGGCTGGTAAATAGTTTAACATTATTCAATACTAGCGACGAGTGTACTCGTCATTAATAAAAAAAAAGTACCTGTGAAATGTATATATGGCCTATGCAAACAGTGTATATCTAGATCAGAGGGTTCCTTACTGATCAGGGTCTGCAGTGGTAACATTTTTTCAATATAATGTTAAAATCAACTCAAGCAGTAATTGTCAAAATTGGACTACACGCAATAAAACATTGGAAATGTCTATTAAAGGATCTAACCAGATAATTTCTGATCGAGTTTGATATGAGTACCCATACAGCTTGTCACGCGTGTTTAGGCATTTGTGAAGTAGAAACCTACGGAAATATGTTAGAACCAGTATAGCTAACGATATACAGTGCTACAGTGGAGAATCTGTTATTCTTTCCCGTTTAAACGCAAACGTACGCAAACGCAAAACACTAAAACGTAGAAAAGTACAACTTTTTGACAATTCTGATAATTCATCTTTATCTTGGTGGCAAACAGTTTGGAGCCTGATGAGACGCCGCGTTACCAGGCGTCTGATCTGGCTCCAAACTGTTTGCAGTGAAAATAGTAGTTTTAGGGTAAACGCGTTTATTGGGAAAGAATAACGTTTTCTCCACTGTACATCTCTACAACAACATCCAATGGGAGACAAATATTATGTGAGCAGTTCGGATGGTGTTGTTATAGGGAGGGAAATTGGCTTACATTTGCAAACATCTGAAATCAAGACCAAACGCCGTGTATCGCGGCGTCTGATCTGGGTTTAAGATGTTTGTCACTTGTCATTGTGTTGTTTTTTCTGTGAAACTGTCCAATATGTAATTTGAGAAAAACAACAGATGGCAATTTTAAGCAGACGAATTAGCAGCCGTGAAATGTTGGACATACATTGTAATTGTCTTGTTTGGGGGACTAACGGAAAGCGTTGGAATAAGGACGGAATCGTTGTTCAGAGGGCCGTTATAGAGAGTGTTCATTGTATGTATATAAATGCTACACAATTTGACTGTACAGGATGTCTGCTTTTGGTCTTAACTGTTTGCAAAGTATACTTTAGATACGTAGATAGTGGAGAATCTGTTATTCTTTCCCGTTTAAACGCAAACGTACGCAAACGCAAAACACTAAAACGTAGAAAAGTAAAACTTTTTGACAATTCTGATAATTCATCTTTATCTTGGTGGCAAACAGTTTGGAGCCTGATCAGACGCCGGGTTACCCGGCGTCTGATCTGGCTCCAAACTGTTTACAGTGAAAATAATAGTTTTAGCGTAAACGCGTTTATTGGGAAAGAATAACGTTTTCTCCACTGTATGACAGCGGTAGCGTTCAGTAAAAAGGTAAATGCTTCTAGGTCTTAACTGTGTGACAGTTTGATGACGATTTAGATACATTTTCTCTGGAAATTGTTGCACTGTTTTAAGTTTAGTTACAGAAGATGTATTAACGTTTTCATCCGGCATAACACAACCTTATTGACTATAAGTATACACTCAGAGGATCTTCTAACCGATCAGTCAGATTTAAAGGTGCTACTCTAAAAACTAATTAATCCGGTTGCAAAAAATTACATTTTCCATGAGATGAAGATGTTTCATAACAGGACGAAAAGTTTCATTAAAATTGATGACAAATTAGGGAAAATAAGAATGAAATTGTAACCTAACCCTAAAATGACAACTCACAAATTCATGAATGACAGTTGTCTGTTGGGCTACCAGCTTTCAACGCGACATTGGTGCCAAATGTAGCACTTAAATGATTACTTTGAAAAAATAATATATAAGTATTGATGGAATATTGTCAACTGGCACTGAAATAAAAAATATTGAGGCAACTCCTGGTCTGTTTTCTTATAATATGTAAAATTCCAAAAATGCTACTAGCTGTCAACAGTGGCGTAGTGACATTTAGAGAATACTTAAAGAATGCCATCCTAAAAGGCTTCAGCGACGTGCAATGTTCATGTATTAATAAAAGATTTGAATTTTGAGCCGCCATGTTAAAATTTTGCATTTAAACGATTGGCGCCGATGCCATTAACGCAGTTACGTTACGTTATTTTGACATATTCGACGGTCCAGACATGCGCGAGCAGTCACTGTAGACGCGTAGAAACATAGGCGCGAGGATGTGGTGACTAAAATGAAAGAGTCCGTCTACGTGAGTTTTTCATCTGAAGGCGCTAATGACATTAGTCTATACATTTTTGGTCAGACAAATTTCCTCAAAACAAGCAGATATTGGCGAACAACATGTTGAAATGCGTTGCTGGTGGTGAAATAAGATTTTGATGTATAATATTTAGCTTATGTAAACGAATTTAGGGCACACAGGACGTAAAACGTTATTTTTGTCCCGTTTAAACGAAACGAAACGCAAACGCAAAACACTAAACCGTAGAAAAGTGCAACTTATTGACAATTCTGATAATTCGTGGTTATCTTGGTGGCAAACAGTTTGGAGCCTGATCAGACGCCGGGTTACCCGGCGTCTGATCTGGCTCCAAACTGTTTGCAGTGAAAATAATAGTTAAAGCGTAAACGCGTTTATTGGGAAAGAATAACGTTTTCTCCACTGTATATCGATAAGAAATGGTCGGATGTTCCAAGAATGCTGGTGTTTGATGAATGAAATGTCTGTAGTCAGACATCTATTGAATATTCAATCATTATCATGCAGGCTGATAATGCAATTGGGACGGAAGTGATGTTACTTCTGATTGTATATCAATAAATTGCGAGTAACACAGCGTCTGATCTTGACCTCAGACTGATCGCAATTGGAATTAGGTTTTGGGGTCCAACTACATTTGGTGGAAATATAGCACATATATACTCCTATACATAAAACGTATTTCATCTTTGTTAGTCGAATAGTATACACTGATTATGTTCTACATTGGGCTGACAGCCACTTTCAAATTGAACACGTGGCTATGAAACGTGAATTATAACACAATAATGAATCTATGGAGATATGCAAAGACAACAAGGTGTGTTTCTGACAAAATATGTCCTCTGATGGTCAATGTTTTAATTCAGGCTATTAGACATCTAACGAAACTTGGCCTTCACCTGACATGACATGACCTACGTTGCACATACGCGACTCGATTTCTTCTCAAGTGGAGTGCATATGCTACATATGAAGACTTTAGCACATGTAGTTCCGACATTATGGCTACGGTTAAAGATTTTGGCCAGATAGACAGACAAATACAGACACATGCTTAACCCTTTACCTCATAGCATGTTTTTAGTTTTGGGAAAAGGTGACTACTTACATGTAAAGCAGGTTGAAAGTAAACTGAATGTGCTGCTTTACTTTCAGCCTGCTTTAAGCTACCATCTACTATAATAAAGAAAAAAAAAATGCTGTATCAAAACAGCAGTTTTGAAGGCAATCAGTAAAATATTTTGCTGTGATTATGTCTAACATTTGCAATTTTTCGTATTTTTCAGAAAAAAAAATCAATTCATCCCTAAACAAAGTAGTTTGCTGCTTTTTAGTCCAAAATTTGAAATTGTGTACATTTTGTATTTTTTAAGAAATAAAAAATTCAGCCCTGATTCAACCTATATTTTTCTTGGTTCAGTTTGTTTTAGATAAAAACAAGGTATCGCAATTCGTACATGTGCATGTAACAACACTGCAGGGAGCCCTATATATTTATTTTCTTGAGGTTTGATTTGCATGAAACTAAACCCATTACTCTATAGAGACTTCGTTTTTACACATTTAATATATCTTCACTGAAGAACATAATTCCACTTTGTACAGTCGTACATGTACAGTGGAGAAAACATTATTCTTTCCCAATAAACGAGTTTACGCTAAAACTATTATTTTCACTGCAAACATTTTGGAGCCAGATCAGACGCCGGGTAACCCGGCGTCTGATCAGGCTCCAAACTGTGTGCCACCAAGATAAAGATAAATGATCAGAATTGTCAAAAAATTGTACTGTTCTACGTTGTAGTGTTTTGCGTTTGCGTACGTTTGCGTTTAAACGGGAAAGAATCATAGATTCTCCACTGTAATTATGAACCGTCAGATATATTTTCTATATCCTAGCAGATGGTACATGTAGTTTATCGCAGGCTTAAAGTAAAACAGAATGCGCCTTAATGCGCATTCTGTTTTACTTTCAACCTGCTTTAGGTGGCCACCTGTCTTCAAAAGTAGAAACAGGTTATGGGTTAAAACAGGTTAAAAACAGTGTTTTTAAATATAGAAAATGAAAACAATTAAAAATGCTAACAATTAGTTTAAATCTGGGGCCCGTTTCATAAAACTTCGTACGACAAAAACAGTCGTGAGCCAAAATTTAAAATACATTTAATTTCTGATGTCTCTATCTATCCTGTCTTGTGACATCTCTTTGGAATCGTCTTGTAAAGACGATTCCAAAGAGATGTCACAACACAGGGTTACATGGAGAAATAAATAATAATTTAAACGTTTATAATCTGACTTAGGACAACATTTGTCGTACGAAGTTTTATGAAACGGGCCCATGGATAGCAAACAGTATAGAGCCTAACCATACTACGGTTTATCAGGCTCCAAACTGTTTGCAATGGGCATAGAATTGTTTGAGATAAAACGCGCTTATTGTGAAATGATAATGCATTATCCACTGTAGATATAGTTATACATGTGTACATGTAATGCTTGCAAAACATTTAAAGTCAATGGGGGAAATGAATAGATATAAAACAGATATAAAATTGGGAACATTCAGTTTTGCAATGTAATAAGGGAGCATTGACATATTTTCAAATTGTTCTCATATTGGTAAATGTATGGTAAATGAGGTTTTTGACAGAAATTTAGCGTTAAGAGACCCCCTGACGACTTATAACATATAAAGGTGGGTGAGTCATTAAATAAATATGAAGATTTAAATCTGTGATACAGTGGAGAAGACGTAAGCCTTTCTCAATAAACGCGTTTACGCTAAAAATATTATTTCCAATGCAAACAGTTTTGAGCCAGATCAGACGCCGGGTAAACCGGCCCAGCGTTTATATTATTATTGTTATTATTATTATTACTATTATTATTATTATTATTATTATACCAGATTTATAAAGCGCTCTTTCAAAAGCGTTCAAATGCGTTTCAAATGAAATCATATAAATGTACTTACAAAGTGAGAAAAAGACAAATAACCACATTTAAAATACAGTAAAGACATCTTACTTGTAATTATTTCAATGGAATTATAATTACTAAGATAATAAGAATTGTTTTCATTAGTTTATAGAATCAATTTTACTATGAGTTAAAAAAGATTATTGGTATTATTAAAAACAGGTAATTTAAAAGTCATTGTTGTTCCAAACTATTTGCAATCGTCATTGACAGTGAAAGGGTTACAGTGGAGAATCTGTTATTCTTTCCCGTTTAAACGCAAACGTACGCAAACGCAAAGCACTAAAACGTAGAAAAGAACAACTTTTGGACAATTCTGATAATTCTTGTTTATCTTGGTGGCAAAGAGTTTGGAGCCTGATCAGACGCCGGGTAACCCGGCGTCTGATCTGGCTCCAAACTGTTTGCAATGGAAAAAATAGTTTTAGCGTAAACACGTTTATTGGGAAAGAATAACGTTTTCTCCACTGTAATACTGTGGTACAAATGTACAGTGGAGAAGACGTTCCATTGTATTATTCTTTCCAAATAAACGCGTTTACGCAAAATCTATATTAATACATCGTATATACAGTGCATTGCGTTTGCGTTTCGTTTGCTTTAAACGGGAGAAAATTATGTCTTCTCCACTGTAAAGGTATGATCTGTTCAGGCTCTTCACAGCTTCTTGTTGGACACGTTGCACAAATAAACCGCGCGTCAAGAATTGCACATATTCGTGGGCTATTTGATTTTTAAGGTGACCTTTCTACATTGCAATGGAGAATCTGTTATTCTTTCCCGTTTAAACGCAAACGTACGCAAACGCAAAACACTAAAACGTAGAAAAGAACAACATTTTGACAATTCTGATAATTCATCTTTACCTTGGTGGCAAACAGTTTGGAGCCTGATCAGACGCCGGGTTACCCGGCGTCTGATCTGGCTCCAAACTGTTTGCAGTGAAAATAATAGTTTTAGCGTAAACGCGTTTATTGGGAAAGAATAACGTTTTCTCCACTGTACATGTTAGCAGCTTAAACTTTAAGGGGTCTTTTCTATACTTACATGTAAGACTTATTAAGTATACGTGTAGAAAAAGCAATTAGATACTTAATGTACAATACAAATTATGCAGAAATATCTAAAAGCAGTTTTGTGCATAATTTAGCTACATGTACTAATTGGTACATGTACAGTCGGTTCCATACAACCATACAAATACGCAGTGCTGCCATAAGTTGATCATGAAATATCCTAAGATTTCCAAATTTACTATTTTTCAAACCCGATTACTTAAAGCAGGTTGAAAGTAAAGTAGAATGCGCCTAAAGGCGCCTTCTGTTTTACTTTCAGCTTACTTTAAGATACAATCTGCTAGAATAAACTTCCAAATATTTCGGAAAAATCCGGAGAAATGGCAGCCATGAATTCGACGGCAGTGACTGGTCAAGAGATAAAACAAAGAACGTACTATCCATAATGGCTATACATGTAGTTGGATCTTATGATGAAATATTACTTTATACATGTATAAGAGTGGCTGTTCAATGCGTTGGTGTTCTTAAATTGAAAGTGATATGATAATAAAACATTAATTTAGATGTTTACCACCTTTGACTGATAGTAAATACTGAAATCGTAGACACTGTTTTCTCTCCACTTAAAATCCAGACCAACACTCCCAGATAAGATACTTTTATGCGTAACACGTAATATGTGCAGTAAAAACCCCACGACAGTGGAGAAGACGTTATTCTTTCCCATTCAAACGCAAACGCAACGCAAACGCATTGGACTAAATTGTAGAAAATTACAACTGTTTGAAAATTCTGAATATTCCTTAAAATCTGAAGGGCAAACAGTTTGGAGTAGTATGGGGCTCCAAATTGTTTGCATTTGAAATAATAGTTTAATCATAAACGCGTTTATTGGGACAGAATAACGTTTTTCCACAGCGCTGTAACAACTATATAATGGTCGTTTCCGTAACCAACCCCTTCACCGCGGTAATATAGTCTGTCTTAACCGATTGACCCGAGATTCATCAAACGAACAACTCCATTTTCCAATTAACACCTTCACTGCAATGACGTCATCAGTTGTAAACAATTGCTTTCTGCTTTTGTTTCTCAAATTAAAATGTTAGGTACAATGTATTATTGCCTTAAGAAATATTGAAATAACTGTCAAACAGTTTGGATCTTGATCAGACGCCGCGTTACGCGGCGTCTGATCAAGATTCAAACTGTTTGCAAATAACTATTGTACTTTGGGAAAAGCAGTGAACGTGTTACATCAAGCCATCGATCAACGATGTGTTTCGAACAATGTCTACAGAACCATACGTCTTGCAATGCGGGTGTTTAGTATTATATCTAGTAAGTGTTAGACCATTGTTGGTTGGTTGTACAATATATTGCACTATGACATGAAGTGCAGACCCTGACCAGAGGACTCCTCTCGAAGATCTTCTTGTCTGGGTATGCATTATCTGTATGAGACAAAAAGGACACTACTTTTAGTATACTCTTCAAAATTACACTGTTTGTAATAGACATGTAAATGCTTCAGCAGGTGTCAATGAGGTAAATAACCAGTTGTTTTTTATGTCTCAAATTTACAGTTTTATAGGTTCGTATTTTCAAATAGGGATCGTTAAGCTGAAAGTTGCTCCATTAACTGAAACCGGGCCAAATTGTGTCGAGAAATAAAAATCGCGAGCTTTTAATTAATCTAACCGTACTGTTATCAAGTTCCGTCTGTTTTATAACAAACATTAAGATTTTAGGCATTTTGATTGAACACATATTAATGGGGGTGTTGAACAGGATAGATCTGAACGCTAGTAGAGAGGTTATGACATTGTTTTCAATTTTAATCCTTTCGGCGCCGAAGTCGCATAAAAGGCGGCGTTGCAAACAGTTTGGATCCATACAGTGGAGAAAACGTTATTCTTTCCCAAAAAACGCGTTTACCCTAAAACTATCATTTTCACTGCAAACAGTTTGGAGCCAGATCAGACGCCGGGTAACCCGGCGTCTGATCAGGCTCCAAACTGTTTGCCACCAAGATAAAGATACATGTAATTATCAGAATCGTCAAAAAGTTGTACTTTCCTACGTTTTAGTGTTTTGCGTTTGCGTACGTTTGCGTTTAAACGGGAAAGAATAACAGATTCTCCACTGTATCAAATGCCGCGAGACGCGGCGTCTGATTTGGATCCAAAGTGTTTGACACTCGTATCGATACTGCACAAACGCATTGATAGGAAAATAATAAAATGTTTCGTACGGTACTCCCACATTGATCAACTGACACCTACTCGCTTTGATTAAAGCCTTCCCTGACAAGACGTCGTCTGCCTTAACCCTTTCACTACAGTGGAGAATCTGTTATTCTTTCCCGTTTAAACGCCAACGTACACAAACGCAAAACATTAAAACGAGGAAAAGTACAACTTTTTGACAATTCTGATAATTCATCTTTATCTTGGTGGCAAACAGTTTGGAGCCTGATCAGACGCCGGGTTATCCAAACTGTTTGCAGTGAAAATGATAGTTTTAGCGTAAACGTGTTTATTGGGAAAGAATAACGTTTTCTCCACTGTACCAACATTTTACGTGAGTTTTTTACCCCTTCACCGTTTCATTGTCGTCTGCTACAATTTTGTTGTCTGCAAAATCGTTTCAAAGTTAAAAAATTATGGCAGTATGACAGAACAAATTTCAAAACGAGTGTCAAACAGTTGGGATCCAGATCAGACGCCAAGTCACGCGGCGTCTAATCAGGACACAAACTGTTTGCAAACGCGCTTTTAAGCGTCATTGAGAATGAAAGGGATAAACAGTTGTCGTCTGCTCGTTTCCTCAAATTTAATGTTAGGTAAGTTGAGTACATGTACATGTTACATGTACGGTACATGTATATGGTAATGAGTGCAAAATTTGGATTCTGATCAGACGCCGCGTCACGCGGCATCTGATCAGGATTTAAACTGTTTGCATATGCCATTTTACTCGGGGCATGGAAGTGAAAGGATATGTGTATAAGCTCTGTCATAAACTGATACCATAATAATCACTGATATGATTTTAAAAAAAGTATGTTGAATTTCATAGACACCCGGAAACACGAGAAGGCACGTGCTGCTACTCGTGCGTGCTATAAATAGATATAACAGCAGAAAAAGCATATCCAAAAGTGCACAGGAGACGATATTCAATTAATATTTAAACTCGCCTTTGAAAATGTGTCATCTCAAAAACCTCTCAAAACACAACAACATTTTAGTATAGTAGCGAAAATGTTATTCCTAACCAATAAAAAAAAAGAGTTCACACTAAAACTACTATTTCCATGACAAACAGTTTGGAGCCTGATCATACTCCAAACCTTTTGCTACTCAGATTCAGATAAATATTCAGAATTGACAAAAATGTCATGTTTTACATTTTATTACAATGCAATTACGTTTCGTTTACGTTTAAGCGGTAACGAATAACGTCTTCTCAATTGAAAATGTCATTAAGAATGTCAAACAATTTGGATCCAGATGAGACGCCGAGTTACTCGGCGTCTCATCTAGCTCCAAATTGCTTACAACAGTAATGACAAGTTTGTCAAGATACAAGTTAAACATTAATGTATTGCACCATCCTATGATACCATGTGCTTAGTAAAAGGATATATTGACAATTTAATGGAAGATGCCATCTTGCATTAAGGCTTCAGTTTTTATACAAATTAACTTAATGTAGGACTGTTTTATTAATACTGTCACACCTAAAATAAAGCTATTGATCTCGAGTGACACATAAAGTGGAGAAGACGTTATTCTTCCCCATTTAAAAGCAAACGAAACGCAAACGCCTTGCACTACAGTGGAGAAACTGTTATTCTTTCCCAATAAACGCGTTTACGCTAAAACTATTACATGTATTTGCAGTGCAAACAGTTTGCCACCAAGATAAACATGAATTATCAGAATTGTCCAAAAGTTGTACTTTTCTACGTTTTAGTGTTTTGCGTTTGCGTACGTTTGCGTTTAAACGGGAAAAAATAACAGATTCTCCACTTTATCATGTAGACGCTGACATTTTATTGAACATTATGAATGCGCATATTAATATGAAGGGCGAACAGTTTGAGACCAGATCAGACGCCGGCGTCTGATCTGACTTTAAACTGTTTGTAATGGAAATAAAAGATGTTATTATATGCCTTCGAATGATATCGAGCGTTTCCGCGTGTATCTGCAGAGTAAAATACAAGAGTCCTTATCAGCCACCTTGTATCAGCCACTTTGTATTTTACTCTGACCTCGCTTTCGATTTAACGTGACGTCATTTGCGTACATGTACGAGTGCCGCGTTATTCTTTGTGGCATACAAAACTTCTCGTTCTGCTTCAAATAACTAATAACTTTTGGATATAAAATGATTTAAACAACTATTAAGTAGTTTCTGGTTTGTATTCAAGACATATAATAAACACATTACTAGTTGGCAGTGCGCTACAGAGTGTTGGATTTAGCTCTCGACGTTTTTGGCGGAAACAACCGATCAGACTCGCGCCAAGGCGCTCGTCAGATCGGCTATTTCCGCCAAAAACGTCTCGAGCTAAATACATCACTCTGTATCGCACTGTCAACTGGTAATGTGTATTACATAACGTAAACGCGTTGATTGGGAAATAATAATGTCTTCTTCTGAACTATATACAGTGGAGAATCTGTTATTCTTTCCCGTTTAAACGCAAACGTACGCAAACGCAAAACACTAAAACGAAGAAAAGTACAACTTTTTGACAATTCTGATAATTCATCTTTATCTTGGTGGCAAACTGTTTGGAGCGAAAATAATAGTTTTAGCGTAAATGCGTTTATTGGGAAAGAATAACGTTTTCTCCACTGTAATATGAAGGGCGAACAGTTTGAGACCAGATCAGACGCCGGGTTACCCGGCGTCTGATCTGGCTTCAAACTGTTTGTGATTGGGACAAAAGATGTACATAACGTAAACGCGATTATTGGGAAATAATAATGTCTTCTTCTAAACTATATATGCACCATTTACAGTCCATCAATGAAGAATACAACTGCCAATTGCGAAAAGAATTGGTCCAGATCGGCTTCAATTGAGGTCTTCTGGTCAGTGTCATCACCATTTGTCAGTTTGCAATACTACAGTGGAGAAAAGGTTATTCTTTCCCAATAAACACGTTTACGCTAAAACTATTATTTTCACTGCAAACAGTTTGGAGCCAGATCAGACGCCGGGTAACCCGGCGTCTGATCAGGCTCCAAACTGTTTGCCACCAAGATAAAGATGAATTATCAGAATTGTCAAAAAGTTGTATTTTTCTACGTTTTAGTGTTTTGCGTTTGCGTACGTTTGCGTTTAAACGGGAAAGAATAACAGATTCTCCACTGTAGTACTGCAATAATTCCAAATAGTTAAAATATACCAGATTTCCTTAGAAACTTATCATGATCCTGTTTAAGTTTCACGAATCACTGGGTTAGGCGAAGTCAGTGAAAAAAACGTTATTCTTTCCCAAAAACGCGTTTACGTACAAACTATTGTTTCAAATGCAAACATTTTTTGGAGCCGGATCAGACGCCGGGTAAACCGGCGTCTGATCAAGCTCCAAACATTTTGCCCTTTAGATTAAAATGAGCATTTAGAAAAGTCAAACGTTGTCATTTTATACATTGTTTTGAAATGACCTTGAGTTTCATTTGTGTTTAAACGGGAAAGAATAAAGTTTTCTCCACTGCATTGACATACAAATGTAACGAGTTAGTGAGTGTTGGAGCAGGTGTAGCATTACTTGTCTTAAACAGTGGAGAAAACGGTATTCTTTCCCAATAAACGCGCCGTTTACGCTAAAACTATCATTTTCACTGCAAACAGTTTGGAGACAGATCAGACGCCGGGTAACCCGGCGTCTGATCAGGCTCCAAACTGTTTGCCACCAAGATAAAGATGAATTATCAGAATTGTCAAAAAGTTGTATTTTTCTACGTTTTAGTGTTTTGCGTTTGCGTACGTTTGCGTTTAAACGGGAAATAATAATAGATTCTCCACTGTATGTATAGTAAAATAAAACATCTGCGTAAAGCACTCACGTGTCTTATGCACCTTTTTCGTTTAGTTTATGAACCTTTGACAAAAGAATAAAATAGTTATATTATAGTTAAATAATTAAAATAACCTGATCAGACGCAAGCATTCACGTGACTTTTCATAACATCACGGCTAGCAGATAAAGGGTTCATACAGTGGAAAAGATGTTATTCTTTCACAATAAACGCCTTTACCCAAAATCTATTACAGTGGAGAAAACGTTATTCTTTCCCAATAAACGCGTTTACGCTAAAACTATTATCTTCACTGCAAATAGTTTGGAGCCAGATCAGACGCCGGGTAACCCGGTATCTTCACTGCAAATAGTTTGGAGCCAGATCAGACGCCGGGTAACCCGGTGTCTGATCAGGCTCCAAACTGTTTGCCACCAAGATAAAGATGAATTATCAGATTTGTCAAAAAGTTGTCTTTTTCTACGTTTTAGTGTTTTGCGTTTGCGTACGTTTGCGTTTAAACGGGAATGAATAACAGGTTCTCCACTGTACAGTTTGAAGCCTGACCAGACTCCGGGTTACCCGAAGTCTGACTAGGCTCTAAACTCTTTGCCACTCAGGTTCCAATGAATATTCAGAATTGGCAAAACCAGATGTTATTTTATACATTTTATTGCAAAGTTATTGGCTTTCGTTTGCGTTTAAACTGGAGAGAATAACGTATTTTCCTCGGTACACGTGCACTTTATCTCATGGTAAATAATAGTTCTGTTTCAACAAAAGACAGATGTTTGAGGGGATGGTTTGGGGAAACTTGATTCACAACATATAAACATTATTCATCACAAATATAACAATTTATCGCATAACGTGGAGTCTCGGAATTGCATAAAGCAATTATATAAATATCATATTCCACTAGTGAAATATTATTAATGGGCTCCTGCCCAACCTGGTTCTACACAAGCGCTACTTGTGTTTAAAATTGATATGTGATAAATTGTCAAAACGTTGTAATTTCTCTACATTTTATAGCAATGCAATTAAAATTGGTTTGGATATGTTTGGGTAGGTTATGGGGTCTTTAGACGGACCGACTTACAGTGGAGAAAACGTTATTCTTTCCCCGATAAACGCGTTTACGCTAAAACTATTATTTCCAATGCAAATAGTTTGGAGCCAGATCCGTCTGTTATTCAGAATTGTCGAAATAATTTCTTTTTCTACGTTTTATTGCAATGCGTTTGCGTTTCGTTTGCGTTTAAACGGGAAAGAATAACGTTTTATCCACTGTAACTGTAAACTGAAATGGTTCACTAGAGGTTTCAGTTGTCTATAGGTGCATTATGTTGCCATACAAAGTTTGAAAGTTCAACATAAAACAGAGTGACAAATAAAATATCGACCACCGCCAAAATCTTTACTGATACCTCGCTCACATTTGCTGTGGGTGCCGTGCGGCGGCCGCACGGCCACAGGGACGTGACACGATTGATATTTGAGAATTTTTCTTTCGAAATGTATATATAGAGTCTCTTTATATACATTCTGACATTTTTTTTTCTCAAAAATCAATCGTGTCGCGTCCCTGTGCGCACGGCTAATTATTTCTACGGCGAGTAGTAATTCCCTGGCCGCCGCAGAATGTCTACGGCCGCCGTGTGATGGGCTCACACTTGCTTCGACTGCCGCGCGGCGAGTTTTTATCTGTTGGTGTTAAAAAACCCTGCGGCCACCGTACGGTCGCCGTTCAGTCACTGTACGGCGCCTCTACGGCGACTGCAATTTCTAATATACAAACGGCGACCGCACGGCGACCATACAGCCGCCGTACATGTACGGCAGCCATGGAAGTCGCGCCAGATGTTCTGCAACCGAAATATGGTGCTCCTGCTGCACAACTTGGTTTTGCTACATGTTCAAACAACTCATATCAGTCCAACTACACCGTGAACTCCAATGACACATTTGGACAGTACTTAAGAGCATCTAAATCCATGTTTAGATAATATACATATTTTACATACATGGATATGAACAAAAGTACAAATTCACAATTGGAAAAGTTCCCATTAATTTCCGGCGATCGTACAGTGGCCTTACGGCGACCGGTATGAACCATTCTGCGGCTTGTGTTTTCTATGGCCGCCGTATAAATGAAAAAATGTTATAACTCCGCGTTATAATTCTACGGCGAGCTCTACGGCCTATACAATATTGGGATACGCCGTGCGGCCGCTGTACGGCCGCCGTAGAATCTTTGTGGCCGCCGCAAGATTGTCCCGATTCCACGTTTCTGCGGCCACCGTAGAGCAAATGTGAGCGCACTTTAAACCATCCCCATAGAACGTACATACAGTGGAGAAAACGTTATTCTTTCCCAATAAACGCGTTTACCCTAAAACTATTATTTTCACTGCAAACAGTTTGGAGCCAGATCAGACGCCGGGTAACCCGGCGTCTGATCAGGCTCCAAACTGTTTGCTACCAAGATAAAGATGAATTATCAGAATTTTCCAAAAATTGTATTTTTCTACGTTTTAGTGTTTTGCGTTTGCGTACGTTTGCGTTTAAACGGGAAATAATAACAGATTCTCCACTGTATGTATGTCTTTTTGCTGAAATAAATATTATGCCAAAAGATAAGGTACACGTGCACAGTGGAGCGTTATTCTTTCAAGCACATAAACGGCGTCTGATCAGAATCAAGATGGTTCGCAAGTCAAAAGTAACCTAAGCGGTACATTGTAAAAGGACTGAACAATGTATATGTTCTTGTGAGCGATGTACTCAAACAGGAACATTTTGGAATTCCAAGTTGTTGGCGGTTACTTTATACCTAATAAAGATTATGTTATGCACAACTTCTGTCATACTTTAGGGTACAATGGAGAAGACGTAAACTCAAAGGAAACGCATTGCAAAAAAAATGTTGAAAATGGTCTATTTTTAACAATTCTGATTTTAATTTAAATATGACTGGCACACAATTTGGAGCCTGGTCAGACGTCGAGGTACATGTACCCGACGTCTGGTCTGACTCCAAATTGTTTGCAATGGAAAATATAGTTTAAGCGTAAACGCGTTTATTGGGAAATAATAACGTCTTCCCTACTTTATCATTTATATCATGATAGATTATGAATCTTAGTATGAGTATCGATCAAGAGAGGGGTTGGCCATGTAAACATTGATTACTCAGTCATAGTAAATTCCCAAGCACATATTCGGACGAAAACAACTTTCCCCCATTGAAATCTGGCTATTCAAATATGTATTGCGTGCTTTATCTGATTTCCCCAGTAACATATTTTGACAGAAAGCACTCCGCCGCCTACGCAAAACGTAATTTGACACACTGTTATTCCTATCCTGTGGTGATATTGTCTGCTTCGAAATTGTCGTTTATAAAAGTTGTTAATATTAGATTGATACATTTTTTAAGTAAAGAAACATAAAGACGAGTATCAAAAAGCTTGGATCCAGATCAGACGCCGCGTTAAGCGGCGTCTGATCTGGTTCCAATCTGTTTGCAATAATCAGTAAAGTTGCGATCAGCAGGCAAAGGGTAATTCCTCATCTCGCTAAGTAAGTGTCGTCTGCTAAATTTACCGTCTGAAAAAATCCTGAGATATGACTTTCCTGCAGATTTTATCAAACATATCACAAAAGTGTCAAACTGTTTAGATGCAGATGAGACGCCGAGTTACTCAATGTGTCGTCTGGCTCAACACTCTTTACAACGGTTATGACAAGGTCGCTCGAAGACAGCGGATGAATAAAGGCATTGAATAGGAATTCCATATATGCACCGATGGTTATGGGATACAAAGCGGTACAAAACTCAATATTTTCTCCCACACTCCTCCCTCATGGGTTAGATCTTAGAGCCAACGTCTGACATATATCGGCTTTTTCTGATCTCTATGGGACCTATGGGTATATATATACATGGCATGTCTCAGAGATATGGAATTTAATAAAGCCTTCAGAGCTCACTTAGCTTGTCCACTCCACCTGCTTCAAAACTGTTTGGTGTCTTTTATTAATTTAACCCTTTACCCGGTCCAATAACTGCACCTTTTTACTTTACTTATTTTGCATATATTAAGCCAAGTTCTCAGTCAGGAAGCTTTGATTGGGATTTAAGGCACTGTGACACAATACTGGTCAAATAGCGCCGATATGTATGTATGGAGTGAATGTATAAGTACGAAATCCTATTTGTTCTGTTTTGCAGTTTCGGTAAAATGTCGAAAAAATGCGAGATTGCAAGGGTGCAATCTCGCACCTTTTTCGGTACATTTTGTTCATCGAATCCTATAGTATTCTATTGTAAAAAAAAAAAAAAACGTCGAAAAAAGATGCGAACATGCAAGGGTGCCATTTTGCATATTTTTTTCGCTGCATTTTGTCCACGAATATTATAGTAATCTACATGTATTATAGAAATCGTAGAAAAAGATGCGAGATTGTACCCTAGCAATTTCTCATATTTTTTCGACGTATTTTACAATACAATACTATAGGATTTGAGGACACAGTGTACCCAGAAATTATAAGAGAGTCCAACCTTGCAATCACGCATCTTTTGTTTTGGCGTTTACCAAAACTGTAAAATAGGAGAGAAAAATTGTCCCAACAGGATGCCGTATATATACGTCACTATTTGTGTAGTATTTCCAATATGTGAGGTCAGGTAGTGGGTTTATTCTATCCTCCCACAATCCCACTGGGGGCCAGCTATAAAGTCCTACATATGAATTATAAGAGATTGTCCAGTGCCTCAACCTACTTTAAGTGGTAATCTGTTTTAAACTAAATATGCTTATGGGTAACAGGTTGAATTAACAGGCAGTTCGACTGCAGAAAAATCGTCACGAGTGTACATGTAAATCAGTTTAAAATAAAAAACAAACGATCACTTTTTGCTCTGGATCCATTAGGCTTACAAATGCTGGTACATGTATACTTATGTTTTATAATTAATTGGTTCACTCCTTGGTTTTTCCTCTCCTATACTAACATTTGCCAACAAATTATACCCATGTCGTATACACCAAGTAAGTTAGCGTCCGATAAGGATGCAATTTGCTTGCTATTTGAATCGATTCCTTTTTGCAATTATTATTCCTTTAAATCCGACTTTTAGGAATAAAAGCTTGCGGCAATACTTAAACTATTTAGGCCGACAATCCCATATATTTGACATTATTCAACAAGTGTAGACTCTGATCAGACGCCGCATTATGCGGCGTCTGATCAGAGTCTACACTGTTTGCTGATAGGAACTTCAATATAAAACAAACGACAATGAAAGGTTAGACCCGGAACCCTTTAAATATAAAAAGTATTAATCAAATATACAAGCAGAATCAATCGGGTGCAAATCGATTAATCAGACAATGTCCTGTCAGTGAATGGGGATGATATTTGTTGGAAATCGATCCGTATAGTACCAATTGCTATTTGTATACTCTTGTTGTAAACAGATCAACAGGGATTGAACACCATGAATAACGGATTTTGTAAACAGGTCCCAAGTGTTTTCTGACTATTATTAGCTGGCGATATGCTTGCAAACATCTGGTTTGGCTATTAGTGATGCATTACTATGTTCATGTAGTTCTTTACTACAGAGCTCGTTCATAGTTTTGAAGACAGTAAACAACCTAAAGCAGGCTGAAAGTGAAGCAGAATGCGCATAAGTGCGCATTCTGCTCACTGTCACCCTGCGTTAAGCTACATGTACCATCTGCTTGGATAAAGACAATAATTATTATTATATGTGTTCATGACTGTATAACACTGAACTATTTGCTTTAGCCAAGGAATAAATTAGAGGCGTAAAAATTCGTGTGTATTGGGTAATTGGATCATATTGAACATTTCAGTAATATCCTTTGTACTATATGACAAACGCAATACTATAAAATATATATAATCAAAATATTGTTTGTTTACAAATTGGTTAAACATATGTCTTCTATAATTCACAAGTTGTGTAATACCGGTTATAATACATTGTACCACGAAAAGACATAGATCTAATACTAACAAACAAAATTGTATCTAAAGAAAGAGTTCTTTATTCTGGCTTACATTACACGACAGGAAACGAAATACACAATACAATGTAGAAATGTTCAGAAATGAGTCCTATCAGACACTGGTTAACCTGGCATTCTCAAGATCTGGCCCAAACTGTACGCAATGAAAATATTTGTTTTAGCATAAGTTCGTTACTGTCATAGAATAACGTACATTGTATTATCTCCTGTACACCGTTATTGTCTGCATTTAAAGGTTTCGCGTTTGCGTTTAGTTTCGTGTACATGTAAACGAGACAGAATTGTTATTCTTTCCCGTTTAAACGCAAACGAAATGAAGCAAAATGCGCTAAAAGGTATAGCAAAAATAATTATTCTGAAAGTTCTATGTTTATTTAGTTTAAACATATTTTATTTCAGATATTTACATGCATATTACAAACATACAATAAAGTTTAGGATTGAAACGAAAGCAAAACTTGCTTATTGAGTTTCTTTCCTTACACCGTTGGATATATATATATGCTCTGTCTATAGCTACACTATCATATATCGCATACATTCTTATATTAATGCAAAATACGTAATCATTGATGAACATTTCTCTCAGTTCGGTGCTGCCTCTCTTCAACGACTCTCCGTAAAACGATGCTAGTTAATATAATATAAGGTTCACATAAGTACAGACCGCTGACTAATGAAGGACACACGTAATGCAGATATATCACAAGAGTAATACACAAACAGGACACGCCCATATATAATGAGTGTCGCTCAAGAAAGGAAGCACCAAATGAACAAAGTATATTTTGTGTCTCTATACAGTGGAGAAAACGTTATTCTTTCCCAATAAACGCGTTTACCCTAAAACTATTATTTTCACTACAAACAGTTTGGAGCCAGATCAGACGCCGGGTAACCCGGCGTCTGATCAGGCTCCAAACTGTTTGCCACCAAGATAAAGATGAATTATCAGAATTGTCAAAAAGTTCTACTTTTCTACGTTTTAGTGTTTTGCGTTTGCGTGCGTTTGCGTACGTTTGCGTTTAAACGGGAAAGAATAACAGATTCTCCACTGTAAGTATGATGACAATGATAATGGTAAATGTTTTATTTAGATTAAGAACAAAAAATATTCAACAATGTAACATGGAATTTAGAATCGAACAATTAGTCGTATAAAGTTGTTTTGGTGAGGATTGACACAGGGGGAAAGGGAGAAACAGGGTCCCGAAAAATAGATGGATTGGATCGTGGTTAGAGTCAGTATATATAGAAATGCTATCGATTTTCTTAGAATCGCTTTGTATTTTTAATATACCGGTGAACAGCTTCGACAATTTTAACATTTAAATCATAACGTAGTTGTGGATCACCTTGCAGAAATACGGAGAGCGATGGTACTGTGTAAGTAGATACTTCGCGTAGAAGTTCAGTTCTTTGAATGTCGAAATTTTTGCATTTTAAGAAGAAATGCGCTGTATTTTCAACTTTGCCACATGTGCAGAGAGGAGTACATGTATCAGATATGTTCTTTGAGAAAAGGTCATGATTCAAAGAGCTGCAATTTGTACGAAGCCGAGTAAGTAGAATTTGGACTTTTCTGTGTCCATAATAGAAGTGTTTAGGTACAATGGGCTTGTTTTTCAGAGATGATTTAAATGTAGAAAGGCTAGGTGCATGTCTTGTGGTTTCTGGAAGGTTGTTCCACTCTTGTATAGTTGAGGGAAGAAATGACTTGTGATAAAAACTTGTGCGACAAGCCACAGACTGAATATTATTAGCATTTCTCAGGTGGTAGCGTGATGCATTACCAACTATTTCTGGCACGAGATCTGATAGATAGTGTGGCGTTAAATTATTGACCATCTTAAAAAGTAGTATTAATCTGTGATTTCTCCGCCTTATTTCTAAAGTTTCCCAACCAACTTCTTTTAAAAGCTTTTCAATTGAAACCAGCTTAGTTATTCCAGTGACTATTCTAGCTGCTTCATATTGGATTTTTTGAAGTTCATACTTTTGACCTTGAGTGCAATTACTAAAAATAATATCTCCATATTCTAGAATGGGTCTAATAAATGACGTATAAATAGTTTCGAGAGAAGTCCTGTCTAATGTATATTTAAGTTTTCGCATAACATTTACTCTACTCCAGGCTTTTGATGCGATATATTCAATATGTGTATGCCATGTTAAATCATTTGACAGAAACAATCCTAGGTGCTTATGTGAATCTACTTCTGGAATTATGTGGTTTTGCATACATACAGATGGGTGGTTATTTTGAACAGACTTTCGTGAAATAATTAGGGACTCGGTTTTCTTAGGAGTGAACTTCACAAGCCATTTGTCCGCCCATAAACTAACTTTAGATATGTCTCTATCGATTTCAGATGCCATGAGTACTGGGCCATTCCCTATAATAAACAGGCTCGTATCATCTGCAAATAAACGAACATTTGAACCAATATCATTGACGATATCATTTATAAAAACATGAAATAGCAGAGGACCAAGGAATGAGCCCTGCGGTACCCCAGCTTTAATATATTTCCAGTCAGAAAATGTACCAGGCAAAGCAACACGCTGTTTCCTATTGGTCAAATAGTTAGTCAGCCACTCAAGCAGATCTCCTGTGACACAAGCAGTCTTAAGTTTTTCAATTAAACCTTTGTGCCAAACTCTATCAAAGGCTTTGCTGATGTCACAGAAGATAACTCGAATTTCCAAACCAGAATCAACTGCTTGACAGAAAGTATTATAAAGATAGGCCAATTGGTTTATGGTAGAGTCTCCTGGAGTGAAACCAGACTGGACCTCTGAAATAACATTATGATCATGAAAATAGTTGTAAAGATGCTTAAATATAATCTTTTCAAAAACTTTGTTTAAGGCACTGATCAAAGAGATAGGTCGGTAGTTAGATACGATTAACGGATCGCCGGATTTAAATATTGGACACACATTCGCCTCTTTCCAACCAGAAGGAACCTCGCAAAGATCAAGACTTTGATTGAACAACCTGCTCAGTGGTATGGATAATTCGTTGGCTAACTCCCGCAAGACGCGATTGTTGACCTCATCTGGACCTACAGCTTTACCTGTTTGAAGATTTCTAAGTGTTTCATTTACTTCTTCAGGAGTTATGATGATTGTAGATAGACTATGATTGGGCACAGTGAGATCTGGAAGTTCATGAAACTCATCATTTATAATAGTTTGTTGTTGGAAGAAGTTATTCAGAAGATTTGCTTTGTCGATATCAGAAAAAATAGTGGAATCAGATTGTAGAGGAGGAATAGCCGCTTTTCGACTAGGACAGATAAACTCTTTTAGACAATTCCACCAACTTTTCGAAGAACGGGTTTCAGTTGTTAACTTATTAATATCTCATTACATTCTAGTTTACGTTTCCTGATCATAGCTATAGTTTCGTTCCTAATCTTTCTAAATTTTTCCCAGTGATAAGCGTTATTTGTTTGTTTTGCTTTTTTGTAAGCCCGTTTATGTTTTCGGATATTACGTTTTATGGATGATGTAATCCAAGTAGGCTCATTAGGTTTAATTGTAACTATTTTGTTGAAAATACATTGTTTTGAGATAGATATAATGAAGTCTGTAATTTTGCTTGCATGTATATTTATGTCAGTGTCATAAAGTAGATTCCAATCAGACGTGCTAGCTAATGACCTTAATCTATCATAATTACCAGTATTAAAATTCCATACACGTCGTGTAAAAGATTTGGTTTTGTTTGAATTGTAGTTTAAAATTCCAAATACAGGACAATGATAACGCACATTTTGGTCTAAAAATGGGTCCCCCACTCCTGAAAACAATAATGTAATATCTTTACTAATAAAAATCAAATCGAGAATAGAAGAAGATGTCTCTGTGTAGTGAGTTGACTCATCTATACACTGTTGCAGTGAGAACTGGTTACACAGAGACGTAACTCTTCTCCGAGAGGCATCCTTTGAGGTATTGTAATTAAAGTCCCCAGTTTATTTTTGAAGAGGCAAACATTTTTGAGCCTGATCAGACGCCGGGTAACCAATCTGACTCCAATTTTTTTAAATGAAAACAATAGGTTTAACGTTAACGCCTATGTCGCCTTTAATATATTCCTACCATAAGGAAACAGTCGAAACTTGATTATTCTAACTCGCGTTCGTTCGAAAATACCATAAGCAGGCTAAACTTGAGTTAGGCAGTATACGCATTCTGCTATAGATATAGTGGAAAATGTGTTATTCGTTCCCAGTAAACGCGTTTACGCTAAAACTATTGTTTCTAATACTAACAGTTTGGAGCCAGATCAGACGCCGGGTAACCCGGCGTCTGATCAGGCTCCAAACTGTTTGCCACCAAGATAAAGATGAATTATCAGAATTGTCAAAAAGTTGTTTTTTCTACGTTTTGGTGTTTTGCGTACGTTTGCGTTTAAACGGGAAAGAATAACAGATTCTCCACTGTAAGCAGGCTGAACTTGAGTTAGGCAGTATACGCATTCTGCTATATACTATTTCAACCTTCTTTACGTGATCACCCGTATTCAAAACTAGAAATATGCTATGGGATGCTGGGTTAACCTTTTCAACCTCAATGACGTCATAAGCACATTTGCAAAAAGCTTTGCTCCTGATCAGACGCCGCGTAACGTAGCTTCTGATCAGGGTTAAAGCTGCTTGCCACTTGTTTTGAAACTACGTCAGTTATACTGCCTTAAATATAACTTTGAAACGATATTTCAGACAACAATATTGAATCAGACGACATTGTGGCGGTAAAAGGATCGAAACCTCATGATGAATTTTATCATGAAAGGGTAAATAAGTCGTCTTCTATAATACGGACAAATTAGGGAAATAATGTTCAAGTGTTACAGAAGTAATCGTTGTATTGGTGTGCTCAAGCCTACGCTTTCAGACAACATTGGGCTAAATATAGGGGTATAATTATATCTAATTGGTTGTTTACTTAAACTTTTCTATACTAGAAACCAGTTAATGAAGTGTGTGCAAACAGTTTAGCCCCTGATCGGATAGTTTCATAATAATTTTTCTGAGCAGGGTATGCACTCAGTATGTTCTTTTTCTTTTTTTCTAAGACAATTTTCAAGACCAACTCTCAAAATCAACATGAACAGTTCTTTTGTCAACAGTGGAATATTCCGTATGAACTTTTGAGCATACAGAGGTTTATACAATTGACATCGATTGATCGTTAATTATGTACTTTATGCTTGTGTTTCCTTACAATACGTTTTAACTACCGTATTTAAATGCTAGGTATTGTTTTCCGATTACAACACTTGTCGTCTGCTATTGTTCTAAATAAAAATTTTCTAAATTACTTTTAAAACTATGGTCTAAGTGCAAATTAGTGTGGATCCTGTTGAGACGCCGCGTTACGCGGCGTCTCAACAGGATCCAAACTGTTTGCAATGGTTATCATGGTTTCACTGTCATCGTGCAAATAGTTACAGTGGAGAAAACGTTATTATTTCCCAATAAACGCGTTTACGCTAAAACTATTATTTACACTGCAATCAGTTTGGAGCCCGATCAGACGCCGGGTAACCCGGCGTCTGATCAGGCTCCAAACTGTTTGCCACCAAGATAAAGATGAATTATCAGAATTGTCACAAAGTTGTACTTTTTTACGTTTTAGTGTTTTGCGTTTGCGTACGTTTGCGTTTAAACGGGAAAGAATAACAGATTCTCCACTGTAGTTAAACGTCTGACATTGAACTTGACATTCAAAGAGAAGTAATTGCCTCTATATTTACACAGAGATTAGTCGGTGAACATGTGATTATACAGACCATTGACATGAATTGGAATAACAATTAATTAACCTTTTCACTGTCATGACGTCATCGGTTTGGAGCAATTGTCGTCTGCGTTTAATTCGCGATTTTAATTTTAAAGGTATTTGGACTTGTGGAATACTGTTATGTGCTTCAGACAGTGCTGATCCGGATCAGACGCCGGGTAACACGGTCCTTATCAAGATCCAAAATTATTAGCAAAAACCATTGTACTGTATCTGCATGGGTATAGAAAATAGTTCATATGGTCCATAGATCTATTCATAACCGTATCAAGTGGAATTGGGTTTTTTATGAGAAGAATGAATTAAAGGCATACACAGGAGTATTTATGGAATTACTTTACTTTACATCTTCATCGGATCACCATATCAGCATCGATAATAAATTATACTCTCATTTAGTAAGCTGGTCGCACTGTGTATACAGTGGAAAATACGTTATTCGTTCCCAATAAACGCGTTTACGCTAAACGTATTATTTCCATTGCAAACAGTTACGAGCCAGATCAAACGCCGGGAAACCCGGCGTCTGATCAAACTCCAAACTGTTTGCCTCTTAGATAATAAAAAAGAACTTTCAGAACAATGATTGTTTCATACATGTTAGCGCATTTCGTTTGTCGCATTTCGTTTGTGTTTAACACTTTACCTGATAGCCTATTTCTAGTATTTAAGATAAGTGACTACTTAAAGCAGGTTGAAAGTAAAGCAGAATGCGCCTTAAGGCGCATTCTGCTTTTCATTCAGTCTGCGGTAAGCTCTCTTGTGCAAGAATATAGAAAATATTCCCTATAATAGATATCCATGACTGATTAAATTGGAACTATTTTCTTCAGCGGAGGAATAAATCATATTCGCTAAAAGGCGCATCTATTGTGAAAAGGGTTAAACGGGAAATAATAACATCTCCACAATATAAGTTTGTCTCGTTTAAACGAAACTAAACGCAAACGCGATACTTTTGAATGCAGAAAATAACCGTGTACAGGAGATAATACGTTATTCTATTCCAGTAACGAACTAATGCTAAACAAATAGTTTCATTGCAAACAGTTTGGGCTAGATGAAATGCTAGGTTAACCAGCGCCTGATATACTTCAAAATCCGCAATCATTTTTCTTTGCACATTTCTTCATTTTATTGTTTGTCCCTTCGTTTCCTGTGGTGTAATGTTAACAGTAATAAAGATTTTATCTTTAGATACATTTTTGTTTGTTACTAGTACGTCTTATGGAATCCTCGTTTGCTTCACAATATACTCAGGAAAAAACTAAAAATCAGTTTCATACGTTTTTGTTTTTTTTTGTTTTTTTTTAAACAAATGTACATGTAACATGACCAGACGCCGAAATCCGAAGCGTCTGATCAAGGTTCAAACTATATGTAAGGCTTAGACAAGCCATGCTTACATGTAACACAATAAGGGAAAATTCCGTCTACCTTTATTTACTTACTAATTGGAATAACTATCATTTGTGATTAGGGACACCACAATAGGCTACTCTACAATGCATTGAATACTGAAGCTCATTTGTTTTTGAACTGTTGTTACAAGTATCTGATAAGTATGTTCCAAGTTGTTGTGAGAAATATTAAAACGTATGCTTATATGCATTAGTGCAATGGACATGAATCAAATTTGAGGCGGTGTTGACCCTAATGGTCGCTGAAATGATCGTCATTGGGTATAAATCCAAACTGTTTTCAAATGTTGACTTATTCTCGATACGCAGAATAAGCGATTTAGATATATCTGTTCGGAGGAGAAAAGTTGATCCATTCCAATTTAAACAAAACTAATCGCAACCTAAATTCAATAAGAAGCAGAAAATGGCGACGTTTTGAAAATGTTTACGATTAATTTCACACTGAAAAGCAAACAGTTTGAAGCCAGGTAAGACGCCGAGTGACCCGGCGTCTAATCTGCCTTCAAATTGTTTGCAATTGACATAAAGGTTTTAGCATAAACGCGTTTAATTGGGAAATAATATATTCTTCTCCCTTGTATGTAGGCAATTGATAATTCCATCCTGGCTGCAGGATCAAAGAAGATTACTCAAACGTTTACCATTGATAGTCTGATGGCTTAATATAGCCCATAAAAAACAACTTACGTCAAATGTTGATGACCGTTCAATGTTCAACCCATTATACAGTGGACGAAACGTTATTCTTCCCCATTTAAGCGCAATCGAAACGCAAGCGCATTGTACTTAAATAATGAAACTGACAAGTTTATTTTGGCAATTCTGAATATGCGAATTAATATGAGTGGCAAACAATGTGAAGCCTGATCAGGCGCCGGGAAACCCGGCGTCTGACCAGGCTTCAAAATGTTTGCAATGGAAATGTAATAGGTTTAGCGTTTACAAACGCGTTTATTAGGAAAGAATAACGTGTTCTTCATTGTACAGTGGAGAAAACGTTATTCTCTCCCAATAAACGCGTTTACCCTAAAACTTTTATTTTCACTGCAAACAGTTTGGAGCCAGATCAGACGCCGGGTAACCCGGCGTCTGACCAGGCTCCAAACTGTTTGCCGCCAAGATAAAGATGAATTATCATAATTGTCAAAAAGTTGTATTTTTCTACGTTTTAGTGTTTTGCGTTTGCGTACTTTTGCGTTTAAACGGGAAAGAATAACAGATTCTCACCTATACACCACGACATGGCAATGACCTCTGACTGTATAAGAACTGTAAGGTTTCGACACAAGTTAACGTTGGTGATACACGTATAACAACACTGCAATATTAATCAGTTCAGTAGATTTTGTACTAAAATAAGTTTACATGGCGGACCATGATTAGACGTCGCAAATTTTGGCATCTCATCAGAGTCTACACTGTTGCCTATTAATACCGTTATAACCTCTATAGATTGAATTAACCAAATAAATGAGCTCATTTAAGGATAGTTTGATAATGTTTGATTTCCAAAATGTGTGTCGTCTTCAGTCTGTTTGTAGCAATATAATACAGTTTTAACCCTTTCCCTTATAGAAGCGGCTTTTAGCGCATTCAGTTTATTCATCCGCTGAAGAAAATAGTTCCAAATTATACCGTAATGAATATGTGTCATATTTAATACTTTCCTTATTATAGCAGTTAATAGCTTAAAGCAGGCTGAAAGTAAAGCAGAATGCGCCTTAGGGCGCATTCTGCTTTACTTTCAACCTGCTTTAAGTAGTCACATATCTTCAATACTAGAAACAATGCTATCAGGTAAAGGGTTAAGACGATATTCTTTTCAACTAAACTTGTTAATGCTAAAACTATTATTTCCATTTACAAAATTTGATCGGACGACAGGTTCACCATCGACAAATCATATTCTAAACTATTTGCTACTCAGATTTAAATGTAAAGTGTTGTCGATCCGGTTAATCATCCATACATGTATATTTTTATTCAGTCTTAACCATTCTATATCTGAATATTCATACATGTACATGTATGCAAAGAGTGTCAAATAATTACAAACGACACGTTTTTAAACATAATTACGTCATTGAAGTGAACAGGTTGATTGAGACATACCATCTGCTAGTATAATTTTTATGTATACAAATATATATTATTGTCGAAGAAACATGTTCATGTATGAGTTAAAACAGATTTGAACTTTATCAAACACTGAGTTATTTGGCGTTGCTCAGAATTCAATCCGTTTGCAGGTATCATTGCACAAGGTGTTGGACAGAGTTTACCACTTTATGACTATAGTTCACAATGGTAGATCTGGCTCCAAACTTTTTGCAATGGAAATAACAGTGTCAGCGTAAACTCGTTTAATTTGAAAGAACAGCGTATTCTCTACTGTACTTGTTTTAGTTTATACACAAAGTTAACGCAATATAACAATAGTTAGAAAATGATAACTTCTTTTTCAAAGTTTATTTTCTGGGTTTGTACGTCTGATCAGGCTCAAAACTGTTTGCCACGTTTCGTTTGCATTTAAACGTGAAGAAAATAAATTTTCTCGACTGTAACGTGGCAAACATGTTGCTATATACTTTGTTTAATACAAATGACTTTATCATTTGAGCGCAACAAACTGTTAAACAACAATTCATTTCTGCTTATATTGCCATAACAACGATTCACTATGACGTTGTTTACCATAATAGACATTTGAGAAATTTAATTAAAGCGGTGTGAATACTGGTAAGTTTCTCTGCATATATACAGTTAAGAAGTTAGATGTTTTCTTTATCTTAAATGCTTTCGAAGAGAGTCAAACAGATAAGATGCTTTAGAAAAACAGCTGCAAGGGAGCTGGTTCCAAACTGTTAGAAACATGTTATGTTGTTGAGCTCGACACTGATATATTTAGTGTTACTTTAGGTGTCAAAGTCGTTTTATCACATTATTTCATAGGATATATACAATATCAATCCCCGAAATGTTTACAGTCAGGATGAATTTGTTATTAAGTGTTTCCAAAATACAATGCACTATCATTTTTTATATTTTATTACAGCCTGTTTGTGTTTACTTTCGTTTAGTCGGCTAAAAAGCAGGGGGGGGGGGGGGATATGTTATTCTGCCCGTGTAAACCAAACAAAACGCAAACGCAAAACACTAAAACGTAGAAAATTGCACTTTTTTGACAATTCTGACAATCCTTGTTTATCTTGGTGGCAAACAGTTTGGAGCCTGATCATACGCCGGGTTACCCGGCGTCTGATCTGGCTCTAAACTGTTTGTAATAGAAATACATGTACTAGTTTTAGCGTAAACGCCTTTATTTGGAAAGAATTACGTTTTCTCCATTGTATAAAAGTTTACTGTAGAGTTAAAAGACTACTTTGTTGTTCCGAAATGTATTAAGTGTGGCATAAAATGTTATTATCCCATATAGATATCAATGTGTTTACAAGAGTCAGAAAATTGAAATCTAAATACGTACATTGTATTTAATATTCTATGGCGCTGGATAGCTATCGATGAAGATTAACCCCTTCACTGCCATGTCGTCATCATCTTCAAACATTTGTCGTCTGCTTTTTTATCTCAAATTTAAAGTTTAGGTATTTTGACTTTAGAAATAGAAAACTGAGTGCCAAACAACTTGGTTCATGATAAGACGCCGCATAACGCCGCGTCTGATCAGGATCCAAACTATTTGCAAATAACCATTATACTCGGGGTAAGGCAGTGAAGGGGTTAATAGAGTAAAACATTTCAAGTAGAGCATTATTCTGTTTTATAAAATTCATAAGGATATGATTATTTATATAAAATGGAATTAGTTACCACACATGGTCACGTATTGAAAACAAATTCTTAACAATTAATTCTGAAAATAGGCATTGGTCTAAAACAAAGCATATGAGTTGAACCAGTACACAATTCTACTAACTTAAGTTCAGAATTATCTTGGACAAAATTGACTTGTTTACCCCGTCAGTAATTAACATTTCCGTTACCCATAATTGCAACAAGAGAGTCATTGGCCCTTTATCGCCCACCTGAGTCATAGTTTTAGAAAAGAAGGTATTTTAATATTTCAGTATATAACTCTATCTTGGGCGATCCTTTATTAGACGCTATGGGCATAATTTGAACAAACATGATAAGAGGACCTGCAGATGATGTTATGTGGTACATGTAAATATCTAAGATCTGTGTATTGAAAAACAGACAATCAGCGTGTTATTATATATATTATCAAACGATTTTTCGGGGTCTGATAAGCCTGCAAACATTGTTCAATATGATGTGATACAATATAACTGACGAAACACAAACAGTAGAAATAAACGTTGTTCTCATGAGCAAGAATAGGTCTGTCGTTCAAACTCCTTGTCTTACAATTGAAAATGAAATAACCCATTAACCCATTACCTCAAAGCATGTTTCTAGTTTTGAAGACAGTAGACCACTTAAAGCAGGTTGAAAGTAAAGCAGAATGCGCCTTATGGCGCATTCTGCTTTACTTTCAGCACAATACGAGGGTTGTTCGGAAAGTTCGTAGAATTTTGTTATATATCTGGTTAGCTTCATTTGATCAATTTGAAATTTGGTATGTAAGTACCTCAACTTATTTTAAAAATATTTTCTGAGAGAGAAATGAAACAAACAATGTTTACCGAATATACATGTTACCGTAGCAACGCAGTAACGGGGACCCGGAGCAGCTCGAAAATTCTAATTTTTTACACTTTATTCTAATGAAGTAAACGTGATTTCCCTCAATTCTGTTGACGCTAGAAAAGCACGAAAACGTGTGATTGTAACATGACGTCATGACGTTAGTTACTCATAATTTCAAAACATTGTGAGCGTTTGAAGAGAAATAACAGTATTTAGTCTACAGAGAGCGGAAATGCGAACTTAAAAGAAATGACGTCGACCAGTGACGTTGACTTGCAAAGTTTTGTAAAAGAATTTTGTTACTCTAGGTAAATCGCCGACAAAAACTCTTAAAATGATTAAATTAACGGGAAAATATGACTAGAGTTCAGCCTCGCATTCCTGTATAAATGACACTCACTATTTAGGAATCGAAGATAATCGATCCAGGACGCTCCTAGGAGCGACCGACCATCACTCTTAGCTGCTTCCATTAAGGACGGGTCAAAAGATTGGTAAATGCTGACAGAAGAACAACAGTAGAGTATATATCCGATGAAATTGGTGTTTCGGTCTCTACCGTACATGAAATATTAAGAGATGAACTTGGTAAGTCTAACGTTAGAGCACACTGGGTGCCGAGGTTGTTTACGGACAAGGAAAAGGAGAACCGATTTCGATGCTCTCAGGTATTTCTCAGCCACAAAGAAGCCGAAGGTGACGATTTTTTTGACAGAATTATCACTACGGATGAGATACGAGAGAAGCGACTACACATGGATCTTGAGCGCGCAATGCCCCATTATGATAATGAATGGGCCGTAGAGCAGCTTCAACACAGTTAGAAATCAGCTTGCTATGGTTTGAGATGTAAGAACATCCGCCTAACGGCCCGACTTGGCTCCAATGGATTTTAGAGTGCTCACAGAGTTAACGGCGAACTAACATGGAATTACATTTGTTTCAGCAGCTGAATTTATACCAAACAGACCCATAAAGTTGTATTTACATTCAGTGAAGACGTGTATACAGAAACGTACGCAAAATGAGTTAGAAGGCATAACGAGTGGGTGGATATTGCGGGTGATTATGTTGAGAAAGTGAGACGTTCGTTCGACGTACATAACGTTTGACGTCACGTTGACGCTGACGTGCTCCGGGTATGCGTTATGTATGTATTTGTAAGATGCATAGAAAAAATGTGTTTAAGCGTATATTGCCGATTTTCACAGAATATGTAGCACAGATCTGGAAATTAATGTTGATCTAAATTTTTGCATCCAACTACGACTATACGTAATTTTATAACAAAATTCTACGAACTTTCCGAACAACCCTCGTATATTGAATACATAAATATATCTTCCAATTCATACATTGTATGCATGACTGTATAAATTGGATTTTTTCTTCCATGGAGGAATAAATTTAACGTGTACATGTTAAGGGGTATTTATGGGGAAATAGGTAAATGCTTAATTTCCTATACACGTAAATCAGTCCAAATGTGAAAAGGTGATCAATGTAGTAATTGTCAACGGCGTGCTCACAGCAGTCTATTATACACAAAGTAGAAAATAATACACTGTTCTCTTGGGCAAGCGTGTGTTTGTCGTTTCCACTCCTTTTCTTACCTTAGAGATGAAATAACCAACCCATTAATGCTTAATTTCCTATACACGTAAATCTGTACTATTTGTAAACGTGGTCTAAACGTCAATGGAGTGCCCACAGCAGTCTATTATGCACAAAGTAATTGCTAGTAACAGTGCTCCTTTCCTACAACGGCCCTCCGAACAACGATTCCCTCCATACAACAATGCTTGCTGCTATTTCCAAGACAAAAACATTATGTCTACCATTCTAACTTCTGCAATATCGTCTGCTTAAAATAGTCGTCTGGTGTTTGCATAACGGGTCTTTTGACAGAAAAAATCAACAAAATGACGTTATTCTTTCAATATAAATACTAAGATTGTACGATTTGTTAATATAAGTATATACATGTAATATCAACACGTGTTAAAAACAGTTTTGATTCTGATCAGAAGCGCGTTACCAACTGGATGCATATTTTAGTGACAATGCAGTAAAACATTTCTATTACGACCACTAAAATGAAAATTAATACAATACAAGTGACAGATTATAGCATGGTGACAGTAAAACAGAAAGCAGCTAAATCTTGCTTTAAGCAGTTATCTGCCGTAATATCCTAGTAATTAAAATAATTGTGTTGTCATGATTAGGATTTTATACTTTATAGCGCTCCCTCTCTACAAAACAAGATAATTATGAAAGACTATGATTGTGTGTGTGTAGTTCAGGGGGAGTTGTTATGAGGAGCGAAAATGGCTTACATTTGCAAACAGATTGAATCTAGAACAGACGCCGCGTAACGCGGCGTCTGATCTTGATGCAAGCTGTTTGTCACGTCACTTACATATATCATTATGTTTCTTCTGTCAAAACGTCCACTTTGAGACGAAAAGCAGACGATTGTTTAAGCAGACCATAATGCATTAGAGAAAGCGTTAGACATAATTAACTTGTTTGGGGAGCAGCGGCAAGCATTGCTGTAAGGAGGGAATCGTTGCAAGGAGGGCCTTCAGGGAAAGGGAGCACTGATATACAAAAAACCGACACTGAAAATGGCCGCACACTTCGTTCTTTTCAGAGGAAGCCTACATAGCGTGACACACACTAATATCATCAATGAAATGAGTCTTCTTTCGATTTGCCGAATTAACGGAATTGTACTTTCAGCGCACCAGACATGGAGGAAGTCATTATGTCAATTGGTACAACAGATATCGGAAATGGATGTGTTCAGGCGCGTAGAAAGGCATTAATACAGTGGAGAATCTGTTATTCTTTCCCGTTTAAACGCAAACGTATTTCCCGTTTAAACGCAAACGTACGCAAACGCAAAACACCAAAACGTAGAAAAATACAACTTTTTGACAATTCTGATAATTCATCTTTATCTTGGTGGCAAACAGTTTGGAGCCTGATCAGACGCCGGGTTACCCGGCGTCTGATCTGGCTCCAAACTGTTTGCAGTGAAAATAATAGTTTTAGCGTAAACGCGTTTATTGGGAAAGAATAACGTTTTCTCCACTGTACATGTATTAACCCTAAACTTATACAATCCTGAATAACAGTTTCTCCACTGTACTATTGATTCATCAGCGAGGGGTTGGGACCGGCTATGGGGTGGAAGCCCTTTACAGAACAATAATATATTTCAACGTCTTATAAACCGTATAGATTAATCAAAACTTTCAGGATTTATGGTTTTTGAAGGTATCATAACCGTTACAGTGGGTAATCTGTTATTCTTTCCCGTTTAAACGCAAACGTACGTAAACGCAAAACACTAAAACGTATAAAAGTACAACTTTTTGACAATTCTGATAATTCATCTTTATCTTGGTGGCAAACAGTTTGCAGTGAAAATAATAGTTTTAGCGTAAACGCGTTTATTGGGAAAGAATAACAGTTTCTCCACTGTACTATTGATTCATCAGCGAGGGGTTGGGACCGGCTATGTTCCAAACCGATACAGGGCCCCATGGGGTGGAAGAGGGGCGCTAAGCCCTTTACAGAACAATAATATATTTCAACGTCTTAAAAGCCGTATAGATTAATCAAAACTTTCAGGATTTATGGTTTTTGAAGGTATCATAACCGTTATCATGCTGAATTTCTTACAATATATCGTCTACTAAACACGTCAAAATAAGTTTTTTTATTAATATTTTTTTTAACTGAAGAAAAGTTGAATATGGGTGACAAATAGTTTACTTAGTGTTGAAAGTATTAATAATTTTTGGGAAAAAACATAGTTTTATACCTGACCGCGTCAGCAGTAATGTTTATCTAATGTTACATGTATGTGAAAGTTTCAAACAAAGTAATTAACTTAAGTATAGCTTTTCGATAAAGACGATAGTCATATGAACAATTTATAGTAGTTAAGGTAGCGTTTTACGAAAAAAATCCTGATAGATAAAGGTATTTTCTACAAGTTACCAAATTCTTTCTTGTTTTCTCGGTCATTTTACCGGTAAATCACGCGTCAGAATCCCCGCTGGGTGCCTCAATTGCGTAGATTACGTGAGTAGATAGGTGGTTGATTCCGAAGCTGTCAGAGGTGATTAACGACTTTTGCCGTATTAAAATCGTTATTTTCATATGATTGGCTTTGTTAATTTTGGGCGGAGTTTAACGAAATGGTTGATCATAAGCTGGGTCATGTTATTTGTTGAAAAAGAAGGTCTTAGTTGAATACCGGGCGGTCACGAGAGCCTAATTGACACACCAGCCAGTTAATTGGAGTTTACGGCATTTCATAATTTGAAGCAAGCGGTATCATTGAACACCCCTTACTTTCGCAGTTGGGGTTCAATTTTCGTGCGGTTTAAAGCAGATGAAAGGAAATAGTCTCTCAGAAATTGTATAAGTAGCTCCAGTGGTCCGTTATAAAGCGTTAACTAATAGTGGTCGACTTTAAACCGTAAAAAAACTTTGATGCTACATAACAAAGGTTTGAAGCGGTATTTTAAAAATCTGAGACACAGATCCCTAGATATGTTTATAAAGAGTACTTTGGGCAATTTTAATCATGTTACAAATAAAGATGGCTTTGATATCGTTGTTTGTATTTTTTTAAATGTTCTTATAAAATCGTAAAAAAATTAAAATATTTTTTGTAAATTGGCATACTCTGATGAGATGTGTACCATTTTCATCCGTCAGCTATAAAATTGGGGAGAAAATCATCAATCACGACAATTAATTAGGAAATTCCGCTTGCAGTATCGATCGTAAACAGCTACCTTAAACTAGCAACTTACTTCTGGTAAAATGTTAAATAATGTAATTTTCTTGCAAAACTATGCCCTGTTTAACATGAAATTGAAAACTTACTTATTCGTAACAAGTTGATATAATTTAGAATATCTTTATATTATTTATATCAATTAATCAAGTTATATTATTCTAACTGTTAAACCTTTTAATGTATGCTTTAATCTCGCTTTTTCACTAGTAAGACTTTTCAATATTAAATAATGATAACTTAGCCTTTTTGTAAAATTCCAATATACTGGAATGAGAATAAAAACTAAATGGCACTTGGTTTTTCTTAGCCATTAAATATGAAAATATAAATAAGTTCAATAGCAAACATGGCAAGCGCCTATGATTGATCCACATTGACTTCTACTTTATACAACGTACACAATTGGTGTTGCCAAAGTAGTATGCATCTTTGTATCTGCAAGAAAAAAACTCTTTTCTCGAATGTTTCGCATACGATTATTAAACATAATATGTATTATATATTACAAGCATACCCAAGAACAGTGCTTTTTGAATGACCCACGCATTTTAAACAAATACTCCCCGTTTATATGTATCATGCTATATGTGCATGTAATACATACCGAATATACATAGCTGCCTTGTCTAGAGCCCTGATATTTGTGCAGATTCCGAAAATGGAATATTCAATGAAGTAACATATCGACACTGTCTGTTGCAGATATACAGTGCCCCCTACTTACAACAGTCCCCCGAACAACAATTCCTTCCTTACAACAATGTTTGCAACTGTTCCCCAAACAAGACAATTATGTCCAGTTATTTCTTCTGCTATATCGTCTGTTGTGTTTCCTCAAAGTTAAATATTGGATATTTTGACAGAATAAAAATGATGACGGGTGACAAACAGTTTGAATCCAGATCAGACGCCGCGTGGCGCGGCGTCTGATCTCGATTCAAGCTGTTTGCAAATATAAGCATAATTGTGCTCAGCACTCTAAGGGTATGAATTTTCCCTCCCTATAACAACTCCCTCCATACAACACGCATACTCTTTGTATCCCATGTTGATGTTGTTGTAGAGAGGGGACACTGTATCGTATCTTGTAAACATGCTTTGCTTTATCATTGGTCAATGTCTGACATATGTTTCGGTTTCTGTCTATCTATTTTAGTATTTGGTATTACAGTATCCTTGGTTTTATGCATCATTTGCATACGTCTTACTTTGCCGTTTTTCTAATTATCACTTAAACAAGTTGTTGCATAAGGGAGGGTGAAAGTTAATTAGACAGCTTCGGCTTGAGCGTTCTTATTTATAACCACTGGTTTTCTAGCTACTGAAGAATAGACGTTATATTTTCCAACAAAACGCGTTTATTCTATACATAATTTTCCTATTGCAAACAGTTTAGATAATCCGGCGTCTGATCAGGCTCTAAATTGTTTGCCACTGAGGCTTAAATGAGTCTCCAAATTATCCAACATTGTCATTTTAACCTTTTTAATGCATTGCGTATGCGTTTCGTTTGCGCTTAAACTGGAAAGAATGACATCTGATCCTCTGTTAGAACATGAGCATTTAAACTCGAAAACTGTAAATGTTTCATTCTTGATGAGTGTTCATGTTGAATGCTACAGTGGAAAATCTGTTATTCTTTCCCGTTTAAACGCAAACGTACGCAAACGCAAAACACTAACAGTAGAAAAATACAACTTTTTGACAATTCTGATAATTCATCTTTATCTTGGCTCCAAACTGTTTGCAGTGAAAATAATAGTTTTAGGGTAAACGCGTTTATAGGGAAAGAATAACGTTTCTCCACTGTATTACATGTATTATCATTAAACCAACCAATGCACAGCGGAAGCTCAATAAATATCTGTCGATTTTCTAAAGCCAAAATACCATTTCTTTGGCGATGAAATTACAGAAGAAAGTTCCTACAGAAGCTTAAATAAAACCTTCATATTTATATTTCTTTAACCCTTTCATGGTCAAATTTTTGGTGATTCTTTTTTACCTACCATCGCCTTAGTGTCGCCTGCTTCAATATTGTTGTCTGCAATATCGTTTCAAATCGTTAGATTTAAGGCAGTACAACAGACGTTATTTCAAAACAAGTGGCAAACAGTTTTGATCCTGATCAGACACCACGTTACGCAACGTCTGATCAGAATCAAAACTGTTTGCAAAAATCCGCTTTATGACGTCATTGAGAGTGAAATTGTTTAAAAACACTGTGTCAAGGTTGAAGCTTGTCTCAGACAGCTTTGTATCGTAGTGCAAAGATGTTAACGTTTTCATCACGTGATAATTTCAAACTGTCTTGACTGTAGATCATTTATAAACTATGGCCAATGTCAGGCAAACCGTTGATCATCTGTCTGGGCGCCACATGGTAATTCAATGTGTATTTCTCCGTAATGGAATCAATGAATGCGGGGAAAATACTGAATGAAGTCTTGCAATTACCTCACATGGGAATCTGGCAACGGAGCAAAATTTTGCACAAATATACTCCAGTTAATAAACAACACATTATTGTCTGCGCTGTATTACATAATAACCATTCAGACACCGTTGCTTAGTCTAGAGCTCCGATATTTGTGTATCTTTTTAACCCCTTCACTGCCTGACCCCGGAACTCGGCGATTATTTCAAACAGTTTGGATCCTTATCAGACGCCGCGTGACGCGGCGTCTGATCAGGATCTAATCTGTTTGACACTCATATCAATATTTCTTAAATCTGAATACATCAATTTAAATGTTAGAAATAAAAGCAAACGGCAGTTTTTGAAGGCAGATAACGTTATGGTAGTGAATGGATTTAAATGAATATTCAATGAGGTTACACATCGACAATGTCTGTTGCAAGTATATACGTTGTAAACATGTGGTGATTTATTTGCCAATCCTAAAATTCGATTTCTATTCTCAGCAGGAAATGAATGGCATAACATACTGTTATGAATTATGGACTGTTTCTTTACATATTTCAAACATAATCTTTTCCCATAGAACCAACGGTATAAGAAGTTAAGGCATGTATCTAAAAGTAACTTCTGCATTGCAGCAAACATGTTTTCTATCGGATGGTCGCTTAAAACAAGAATGACTTTAGGGGCATGTTGACAACGTTTTGTAATATGCATACTAGTTAGACTAATTATTTTACTAGATATGTATGCCCTTTTATGTCGTGTCGTAAAGCACAACTCTTCCATCACTTTCAACCCTAGCGATGAGAATATTCTTCATTTACATATAGGGTACCAGTGAATAGTTTAGTTGTCATATGCAAACCATGAAGACTCAAATCAAAGGGTTCCTAAAGATGCCCCATATTCAAGTCTGCACTGTTGGTCATTTTGTAATAAACAATAAAAACCCTGAATAGGTACTTCTGCCCTTATGGACTAGACTTAATTGGAGTTGTCCATTGGGAATTTCGGCGCCGAATGAGTTGTTTACAGAGGCATACTGTCCTGGGTCGATAGGTTTAGTTTAGAAGACGTTGTACCTTACCAATAAACTCGTTTTCGCTAAAGCTATTATTTCTATTGCAAACAGTTTGAAAACAGATCAGATACAGGGTACCCGGTGTCTGATCATGCTCCGAAATGCTTAAAAACTCAGATTAAAATGAAAAGTCAGACTTTTCAAAACATTTCCATTTTATACATTTTATAATAATGTGTTTGTGCTGCGTTTGCGTTTATACTGGAAACAGTAACGTCTACTGCATTGTTCTTCCGATAGTTGTCCCCACATGTGCTTGTTTTGTATGGATGTTACAGTGGAGAATCTGTTATTCTTTCCCGTTTAAACGCAAACGCAAAACACTAAAACGTAGAAAAGTACAACTTTTTGACAATTCTGATAATTCATCTTTTTCTTGGTGGCAAACAGTTTGGAGCCTGATCAGACGCCGGGTTACCCGGCGTCTTATCTGGATCCAAACTGTTTGCAGTGAAAATAAAGCTTTTAGCGTAAACGCGTTTATTGGGAAAAAATAACACATTCTCCACTGTACATTGTACCTCCGATAGTTGTCCCCACATGTGCTTGTTTTGTATGTACCCCTGTGTATGTAGATCTAGATCGTTTAAAAATGCCTTTTTAAACGATCTAGATCTACATACACAGGGGTAACATACATACAATACAAGCACCTGTGGTTGTCCATGTGCTGAGCTTTCATTCATCACAAATAACATTGACGTAGGATGTGTCTATTGCAGTCGACCTATATTTTACATGTCAAATCCAGCCAACAATGTTGACAAAATAGTAAATGTACGTACGTGTAGTTATATTTGTTATTATAGCAACACATAATGTGCTGAAAAAGCAATTTTCTCAAACATGAGCCTTTAGTTTTTATCTGTTTCTGTAAAGTAGGTCATTACATGTTTTAACCATAAACTTATACAATCCTGAAATGTGTTTTATTATATGCCTTCGTATGATATCGAGCGTTTCCGTGTGTATTTGCACAGTTAAATACAAGAGTCTGTATCAGCCACCTTGTATCAGCCACTTTGTATTTTACTCTGACGTCGCTTTCTGTTTAACGTGACGTCATTTATGTTCATGTACAAGTGCCGCGTTATTCTTTGTGGCACACACAAATTCTTCTTCTGCTTCAAATAACTAATAAATATTGGATATAAAATGATTTAAACAACTATTTAGTTGTTTCTGGTGTTTATTCAAGGCATATAATAAACACATCACCAGTTGGCAGTGTGCTACAGAGTTCTCGACGCTTTTGGCGGAAACAACCGATCAGACTCGCGCCAAGGCGCTCGTCAGATCGGCTTTTTCCGCCCAAAACGTCTCGAGCTAAATACATCATTCTGTATCGCACTGTCAACTGGTAATGTGTATATATACAACACCAATTTCTAATAAACACTCCACCATGGAAGCGCCTTTTAGAGCTTTTAAGTTATTCCTCAATCAAAGAAAACGGTTCCAATTCATACAGCCATGAACATGTAGAAATAGGTATTTATATAATTATCATAGCAGATGGTAGTTTAAAGCAGGCTGCTGAAAGTAAGGCAGAATCGCCATAAGAAACATTCTGCTTTACTTTCAACTTGCTTTAAGCAGTGATATGTCTTCCAAACTATAAACAGGCTATTGAGTGAAGTTTTAAGCATAATCGGTGTATGACATTTCAGGGTCCATTCTCTGCAATAAATTGCAAAATGACAAACAGTACAGATGCTCCCTTTTAGGGATTTACAGTTTGCATTGAACATAAGTATTTTTAATTTTTTATATACAAGCTGTTTGTTAAAAAAACCCAAAGCATAACACTATGGCCCAATAGATCCATTTTTTACTTCAAATTTGTGTTAATCATAAGGTGTTTTCAACAAGTGACTACTAAGGTATGGCGACAGTAAAACAGAAAGCTCCTCAAGACTATCTTAACCCTTTACCTGATAGCCTATTTCTAGAATTGAAAATAAGTTACTACTTAAAGCAGGTTGAAAGTAAAGCAGAATGCGCTTAAGGCGCATTCTGCTTTACTTTCAGCCTGCTTTAAGCTATCCTGTGCTAGAATATATTGAAAATTTTCCCTATAATATATATTCATGACTGATTAAATTGGAACTATTTTCTTCAGCGGAGGAATAAATCAGAATCGCTAAAAGTCGCTTCTATGGGGTAAAGGGTTAAATGACAGTAAGTAATCTTTAATCCATTCACTACCTTACCCTGGAGACAATGATTCTTTGCAAATAGTATGGATTCTGATCAGACGTCGCGTTACGCGACGTCTGTTCAGGATCCAAAGTATTGACGCTCATTGTAATATTTCGTAAGGCAAACAACCTAATTTTCTAAATTTGAGAAATGAAAGCAAATGACAAAAATTTTAAACTGTTGGCGTCATCACAAAGAGTTAAATTATACATACAGTGGAGAATCTGTTATTCTTTCCCGTTTAAACGCAAACGTACGCAAACGCAAACCACTAAAACGTAGAAAAGAACAACTTTTGGACAATTCTGATCAATCTTGTTTATCTTGGTGGCAAACAGTTTGGAGCCTGATCAGACGCCGGGTTACCCGGCGTCTGATCTGGCTCCAAACTGTTTGCAGTGAAAATAATAGTTTTAGCGTAAACGCGTTTATTGGGAAAGAATAACAGATTCTCCACTGTACATGTACCCAATGTACTTTTATTTGGTTTATACAGCTCGAATAACAGAAAACAGCAATGCCATATTCACAAGGTATGTGTCGTGTTGGTGTGTTGTTTGTCAAATAGCATACTCTGAGTCCCACCTATCATATTTCTACAGACACTTATTTTATTTGAAACCTAATCATGATACAAATTATACGAGGGGCGTTTTGTTTGCGTTTAAACTGGAAATACTAACGCCTTCTCCACTGTACATGTATGTGCTCTTGACAGTCATTGTTATCATTTAACCCTTTCACTGCCAAATTGTTCTTGAGATTTGTACCCCTTCACCGTTTCATTGTCGTCTGCTTCAATATTTTTGTTAGCAATGCCGTTTCAAAGTTAAAAAATAAGGCAGTATGACTAAAGAAATTTAAAAACGAGTGTCAAACAGTTTGGATCCTGATCAAACGCAGCGTCTGATCAGGATTGAAACTGTTTGCAAACGCGCTTTGAAGCGTCAATGAGAGTGAAATGGTTAATAACAAGAACTGAACTGTTTGGAAGGTAAAATATAGCCTACATTACTAAATACAGTTGGAATGACGATATTCTTCACCAAACCGTTTGCTACAGTAGAGAATCTGTTATTCTTTCCCGTTTAAACGCAAACGTACGCAAACGCAAAACACTAAAACGTAGAAAAGTACAACTTTTTTACAATTCTGATAATTATTGTTTATCTTGGTGGCAAACAAGTTCGAGCCTGATCAGGCGCCGGGTTACCCGGCGTCTGATCTGGCTCCAAACTGTTTGCAGTGAAAATAATAGTTTTAGGGTAAACGCGTTTATTGGGAAAGAATAACGTTTTCTCCACTGTACTCAGAAATAAAATGAATAGTCAGATATGGCAATACCTTGTAATATTCTACATTTAACTGTATTACAATTTTGTTTGTGTTTAACCATTTCACTCTCAATGACGCTTAAAAGCGCATTTGCAAACAGTTTGGATCCTGATCAGACACCGCGTAACGCGCCGTCTGATCAGGATCCAAATTATTTGGCACTACGGTGAATCTTACTTTGAAACGTGTCTTGCAGACAACCAAAGCAGACAAGAATAAAGCGGTAAAGGGGTCAAAACCTCCAGAAAAATTTGATCATGAAGGGGTTAAACGGGAAATAATAATACATTGTCTATTGTTAGTAAGCTGATATCAAAGCAATTGATGAGGTATTTATCTACTGTTAATACAATTCCGGTTAAGACTGTCGGTCCACTGCTTAAAGCCAAATGCCAGTAATGCAACTGGCCCTTCAAGAGAAGATGCATTATGTTCGTCTTTCATCTTGCTTTAAGCTTCCGATCACCATAATTATAGGCTAATAACTACAGTCGAAACTTGATTCCTCGAACTAGATTAATAGATCGTACCAGTATTTCATCGGTTGAAAATGGATAAGTCGATCTCGATTGGGTCGAAAATACCCGTATTTCAAAGTTAGAAACAATACACAACAGTTTATTGATACTTTCAGGCCTCCAGCCTATCGTACAAAGTATTGACAATACACATTCATACAAGCAATGATAGTGTGAAAGTGGCTTTGTAACCATTATTAACCGTTAAACACACACTTACGTTTTAACTTTGAAATATGGGTACGTTCGAACTAACGCGAGTTCGAACTATTACATTTCGACTGTAGTTGTATTTTACCCAGTACAAACAACCCCCGTTTTTTCACCCTTGTATTATGACTGCGCACGAAGCTAACTTTACATACAGGGGATACGAGGTTATGTTTTCCCGTTTTAACGCAAACGAAACTCTAACGCAATTCACTAAATGCGTACAACATTTTGAAAGTTCTCACAATTATTCTAATTTGAGTGGCAAACAGTTTTGAGCCTTATCAGACGCCATTTTACTCGGTGTCTGATATGGCTCAAAACTGGACTTGAGAGGGAAAATTCCTATTCTACATCAACAAAAAGGAATGGTCATTTTAACCCCATTTGAAACTCAGTTATGTCTCATATTGTTTTTCCTTTGCATGTGTTATTTTTGAGATTTCATAAATAATGTATTAAATATGGCCGAAAAATAATAGTTTTGAAGAAAATGACATTTTAAAGTACATACTGAAAGTATGTACCTAAACACGTAAGTAGACATGTCTTTGTAGTTTCTGGGTTCTTTAATCGTGTAATTGACATTCTGAATTGTCATTCACTCTATAAAAGCATACATGACGATGTTGCGCTTAAAACCTCATATAATGACGTCATTACATTCGAAATATTAAGAAATAGTTATTTTGACATGCTTATGTTGACATCATATAATTATATGCGTCCATTTTCGCATGTTTTGGGATAAGGATTTGTCATTTAGAGGTAAATCATATGGTTTTTATGTCACGTAGTATAGAGAATAGATTAATTACCTATTAGACAAATGCATATCCAATATAGATCTAGGCGAACATGGAAGTAAACGTCATCTCTACTGTATAAATATGATAACATTCACGTCATTAACTGTTTGTAACCTAAGTAATTGTCATGTGTCATTACCAGCTTTGAATATTAGATAATGTATTGTTTTCAACCAAATAGGTAGCAGGTATATATGAAACATTTATAATCAGCGTGGTGGAAGCTCTGTATAAATTTAGCAATGCACTTGTACTCTATTTGTAATAACGCTAGACATTGCTGACGTCATTCGATTGTCATATTTCAGAAAGTGCATGGTGAACAGTGGATAAGGTGCTGTTCTTTCCAATTTGTACAAAACCATACACACACGCATTGCAACTAACTCTTTCCCTGCCACCGGCGTCAAAAGCAACTTCACAAACAGTTTTTATCCTGACCAGACGTCGCATAACGCGACGTCTGAGCAAGATCCAATTTTTTAACACGTTTTAATATACATGTATTCTAAGTCTTACTACTTGAAATCTTACTTTGAAACGTATTGCAAACGACAATAATGATGCAGACGACAATGAAACGATGAAGGGGTAAAATAAAACTTCTAAGAATAATCGGGCAGCGAATTAGTTAAATGTACAAAACGACACGTTTTCGAAAGTTTTGAAAATGTGTTTATATTTGACTAGCAAACAGTTTGGAGCCTGATCCGACACCAGCTTGCTATTTTCAATGGGAATGATTATTGTAGTACAAACATATTAATTGGCAAAGATTGAATCATCACCACAATATATTATTGCAGAGATTGTTTGGAACAGAGTGCAAAAGTGTCTGTTTTCATTTCACAGTCCTCCCTCTCTAGAACAACGCTCTGAACAAACAAATCCCTCCTTACAGCAATGCTCGTCACTGTTCCCCAAACAAGACAATTATGTCTTACGCTTTCTCTGCTGTATTATCGTCTGCTTAAATTTGTCGTTTGCTGTTATTTCTCAAAGTAACGTATTGGAATTTGATAAAAGAAGCATAAAGACGAGTTGCAGTTTGAACTCAGAACAGAAGCCCCGTTACGAGGTGTTTGATCTGGGTTTTAACTGTTTGTAAATGTTAGCCAAGTAATGTTCAATACACTAAGGATATTAATTTTCCCTCACTATAACAACTCTCTTCGAATAACACACACAGTATTTGTCTGCAATTGACTGTTGGTGTAGAGAGGATGTATTTAAGTTCATTCTTGCTGATGAAAGACTTAAATTCAAAACAATTAATTAATTATATACTGATTAATAATACAACATTTGAAAATGAGATATGTTATGGTATGACATTGTCAATTCTTCTGTCTGTCAGTTTGTCTGTTCTGTTTGTTTACGTGATACATGTAACACTAACACATTTGATAGAATATTATGAGTTGAGTAAGATATATTATAATAATACCAAATATCTTGGATGAGTTCATACATTGCAACTTTTCGACTATACAATGGATAATCTGTTATTCTTTCCCGTTTAAACGCAAACGTACGCAAACGCAAAACACTAAAACGTAGAAAAATACAACTTTTTGACAATTCTGATAATTCATCTTTATCTTGGTGGCAAACAGTTTGGAGCCTGGTCAGACGCCGGGTTACCCGGCGTCTGATCTGGCTCCAAACTGTTTGCAGTGAAAATAATAGTTTTAGCGTAAACGCGTTTATTGGGAAAGAATAACACATTCTCCACTGTGCAATGTATTTATTGAAGGTATGCACTTTACCCAGTCACTGCCTTACTTACTGAATACAATGGTTCTTTACAAATAGCTTGAACGCGGTGTAACGCGGCATCGGATCAGGACTTAAACTGTTTGACACGCCCATTGTAATATTGCTCAAGTCAAAATTATACCTAAATGTTAAATTTGACCAAAAAAAGCAGACGACAATTGAATGGCAATGAAGGGTTAAAAAGTACATTCACGGTGTACTTTTATTTGGTCTATACAGCTCTAATAACAGAAGACGGTAATGCTACTTTCACAATGTATGTGTCGTGTTAAAGTGTTGTTTTATCAAATAGCACACTCTAAGTCCCACCTATCTTATTTCTACGGACACCTATTAACTCGAACTCTGATCATATTACAAATTGTAAACACAACATACGCCGGGTTACCCGACGTCTGATCTGGCTCCAAACTGTTTGCACTGCAAATAATAGTTTTAGCGTAAACGCGTTTATTGGGAAAGAATAACAGATTCTCCACTGTAGTAAAAGTACATCAAAGTTTGTGGTTAGCACTTTTAGCGCTAGGCATGGGTCCTTTGGAAACAATGATCATGTGAGAAGTACACTTGTCTTATGCAAACAATTAATACATGTACCTATATCAGAGAACTAAGTAAGCCCTCTGATACAGGGAGAGAGCATAATGATTCTAAGAGTATATTTGGAAACAATTTGAACCCAAAATCAGACGACGCGAAACGCGGATTCTTATTTGTGTTCAAACTGTTTGTCACACGTCTGTATGCCACTGTTGTCAAAATATCCAAAATGTAACTTTGAGACAATACTAGCATACGATAATTGCAGAAGAGAAAGGGGTAGACATAAAAAGGGGTGTTAGGGGAACAGCGGCAAGCAATAGGTAAGCAGGAGATATTTATTGTATGGAGGTCCGTTGTTGGGAGGGAGCACTGTAGTATGTAGTATGCTACATTTTCAAATACAGTTCTTAATAGACAAAAATTAACTGGAAAACTGAATTGTTATTTTGTAGTTTTAGGACGTAAAGGGTGGATTTTTATAACATTGAAATTAGATTATTATTTCCCAATAAATGCGTTTACGCTTAATTTATTATTTCAATTACAAAAAGTGTGGAGCCAAATCAGCCGCCGGATCACCCGTCGTCTGATCTGGATTCAAACTGTTTGCCACTCAAAATTTGAAAAAATGGTGAGGATTGTCAATACGGTGCCATTTTCTACATTTTTCGGCGGAGCTGTCTGGTTTCTATTTAGCCACACTTTCTGTTTGGCCACACATTTCAACCAATTATATTTGATCAGAAATTTAGACTTGAGAGCACCTGTTGTAACTGAATAGTCTGATTGGATAGTAGCCAGGGCTCCAGATAAGGGAATTATTTCAAAACTTAAAATCTGTATTTGTGCATTAAACCCTGTGGTGTCACTAAACATTTGAATTGTCTCTTCGAGACAATCAAAATGAGTGGTAACACCATAGGGTTTGGTGCTGAAATGAGTGAATAAATGTGATTTGTTTAGTTTACTCCCTCTTATCTGGAGCCCTGTAGGCTGGTCTATGTCCAATTACAGTTTTCCCAGATATGGCTGTGAGTGTAAAATTTAGAGACACAGACCAGACTGTTTACTACACTGGGGGCTGATGCAATTTAAGATGACATCTGAAATACAGAGGAAGCTAGGTGTTTTGTAATTGTTTACTACCAATTTGTTTTAATTGTTAACTATTTGTACACATTTACCATACATTAAAAGCAATATTAAATATAAATGGCCTCAAGTGAGTTAAACACAATTGTGTTGTTTCATCATTATTTACAAGAGTGAAGTAGAGCAGACTGTTGAATATGTACATTTGTGTATGCTATAGTTTGTTTCGAGAAACTCTATGAATGAAGTTTGATATATAGAACAATAGATTAAAGCCGCATTGTGCTTTTGGGAAACCTGCATAAAACGGTTGCTTGGGATCCCATTAGAACTACATGGGACGTGATTCTTTCACAAAAAGCGGCTTTACCTAAGAAATTCGCTTTTTATTTATGTTTTTAATTTATTTGTGCTAACACCATTTAATTTGACCTTGTCAACGGAAAGAAGGACAACTCTGTAAATACAGGGCTCCAGATAAGGGGAGTATTTCGAAAACTAAAACCTTTATTTCTGCTTTAAAACCAATGGTGTCACTACTCATTAGAATCGTCTCCAAGAGACAATTCTAATGAGTAGTAACATCATATCATTCGGTGCTGAAATGAGTGATAAACTGTTGGATTTGTTCAGTTTACTTCGGATTATCTGGAGCACAGGAATGAAGTGGTTTACCCTTATTCTGCTGCACAGACGTCTGCTTTGAAATTGTCATGTGCAAAATTTGTTTAGTTTAGATTTATTCATAGTTTTGATTAAAAGAACCTTAAGACGATTGTCAAACAGTTTGGATCCAGATAAGACGCCGAGTTACGCGGCGTCTGTTCGAGATTCAAACAGTCAAACAACTAGGTCTGACGTGTCAAAGGTCAGCCGAGTCCAATTTTTAGGTAACACAGCATTCCGCATGTTCTCGGACCATATTTTAAACAGCCGAGTTTCGTATATGAGGTGAAATAATGAAGGCGGAATTATTGTGAGCAGTTTAGCGCAGTAGGCAAAGGTTAGGTATGCAAAGGCAAATAGCAGTATTTTTAGTAAGCGTGGGTTCGAATCCCACGTCGACCTTACACTTTTTTTATTTAAATCTTGCATGAATAGTAAAGCATTATATTCTATTCCATACTGTATAATAGAAGCTGACCATTTATGAACACGTTCTCCAGTGTTGGTGAAGGGTTGCTTTGTTTCAGTTCGAGTCCGATATTAGTCATATTTTAAACAATTAATCGATGATAAAATACATACATGTACATGTATATACATATAGGCTTCTATAATATTGAAATGTAATTAGTTACAAGCATGATCTGTTTACTGGGCTCCAGATAAGGGGGAATAGACACAAGTTTTCCAACATTTTCCTCATGTCTGCACTAAACCTTATGGTTTGATTGCATGTACTAATTAGAATAGTCTCTGCGAGAAGCTTTTGATTAGTAGTCACACTATGGGGTTTGAAGGCGACATGAAGATTTTACTTTTTGAAATACTCTCCTTGTCTGGAGCCTTAATTACGGTGAAACACATAGGAATCGACCACTCATTAAGGACTATTAAAGTGGTCTTTTTAGACAGGCTGCTGCTGAATGTAGAACAAAAGTAATGGAGACTGCCTTATGCATTATTCCCCCATTATGCTGTCACCTGCCTTAAAGGCCAACAATGACTTATGTATAGAGATGTTTCACCGTATAATCATCTACATAGATCTACATTACAATGAAAGTATATGATGGTTGAAATGAAATTGGAAATAAAGTAATTATAGAATCCTTAATATATTTAGCAAAAAAAAAGTTATAGGTTGATGCGAGTTTCGAACCCACGCCAAATAAAATTTCCCCGATCATATACTCGATTATGGGCCTACGACCTATCCATTACGCTATATTTCTGATAACTAATCCGCTCATTGTTTATACCTATAACTCAACCTTGTTTTTTAAAAGAATGAGACGAGGATATCCGAAATGCTGATCTCCCTTAAAAATGGACTCGGCGACCCCGTGACACGTCAGACCTAGTTGTTTGACTATACTTTCGGTTTGTTATGGTATTAAACTGCCACTTTTGATGAATTAGGTCTGTCTTTAACATTTCATAGATCAGTTTGGCCCATAAGAAGGTTGAAACATTATTATTAACCGTTATTGTATTTCGGACATTAAAAAAAGGTCTGAAAACACAATGGGACTTTAATGTGAGGATCTCCTACCAGTAGCTAGGATATGAGTTAAATTATTGTTTTGTTTTGCATTTCTGTACATGATAGTTTTGCATTTTAAATAAAAGTTACTGTTTCAATTGTATACTTTTATTTTTCGCTTTTCAATCCAAGATATTACAATTCTTTGAAAACCTCAATTTCATTCAATTTTGCACACCCATCTAAATAGCCTTAGTTCAACCACTCATTCCGCCGAATATCTTTTTTAAAGATATTTCTTGTTTGAGATGCGTTTGCCTTTCGTTTGCGTTTAAACGGGAAATTATAGCATCTTCTCCACTGTCTTTGCATTTCTCGTAAGCATGCATTCCATGAATGTTTATATTCATAGCTCGGTAGAGTTATATAATTATTGTAAACCGCAGATATGTATACCTTTACAGTGGAGAAACTGTTATTCTTTCCCAATAAACGCGTTTACGCTAAAACTATTATTTTCACTGCAAACAGTTTGGAGCCAGATCAGACGCCGGGTATCAGAATTGTCCAAAAGTTATACTTTTCTACGTTTTAGTGTTTTGCGTTTGCGTACGTTTGCGTTTAAACGGGAAAGAATAACGTTTTCTCCACTGTAATCACTCTTTAGATAAGGAAACTACGGTCTAGCCTTTGAATATACATAATTTATATCTTAAAATAGATTAGATCGGACTCCTAGTGCTAGGCTCCCATTGGTCGACGGTCAGAAAGACGCCGTTTCGGTGGGTGTATCATACAGTTTTGCTTCGACGACAAAGCACAAAACGATAGTAACTCCTATTAAACTGACCAAAATCATCGGTTAATCTTAGTACAGTAAAACCCCTCTAAACCGGAACCTCTAAATACCTGAATTCTCTCTAAACCGGACAAAAACTTTGGTCCCGTTTTCCACCCATGTTTACGCCTATGATTTATTCCTTCACTGAAGAAAATACATTCATGAACATATATCATCAGAAATATTTTCTATATTCTAGCAGATGATAGCTTAAAGCAGGTTGAAAGTAAAGCAGACTGCGCCTTAAGGCGCATTCCGCTTTATTTTCAACCTGCTTTAAGTGGTCTGCTACCTTCCATACTAGAAACAAGATATGGGTTAAAACCCCTCTAAACCGGAAACCCCTCTAAACCGGATGTTTTTATTGTCCCCACACATGTCCGGTTTAGAGGGGTTTCACTGTACATGAGCAACTTCTGTAGTCATGCAGCGCCGTCAATGGAGACGGTATTACCTGCACACATCATAATGTCACCAATTCTTCGCAATACGCATATTTACGCATTTAATTTTGTCATACCCTGAAGGAAATAGTTCCAAATTATAGAATCATGAACATGTTAAGTAACAAGATAGTTTCAATATTCTAGCAGATGGTAGCTTAAAGCAGACTGAAAATAAAGCAGAATGTGCCCATAGTCGCATTCTAATTTACTTTCAACCTTTTTTAAGTGGTCATCTATATTTAATACTAGAAACAGGCTACGGAGTAAAGGGTTAAGCAGGCAAATGTCTCAAAAGCTCCGTATGTGTATAAATTATGTCTTCCTTAAAAACATATTTAGGGTACAATGAACGGGCCATGATTTTTCAAACCTTACCGTTTTAAGAGAAAATATAATTCTGAATAATGGGATATCCTTTGAAAGCACAGAAAACCAAGCAAATACTGAAAATTACAGACTCGGTTTAATTGAGTCTGTTCATGAGCAATACTGAAATATGCAACAGTGATCACGCCCCCTAGCACCAGCTTAAGCAGAATTCAACTTTCTAAATGTGCTGAAATCAATGATTCCAAAGGACCAGAAAGTATAACAACACTGAGAATGAAGTACGGGGCGACTTTTTACAGCCGCCACACAAGCACTTAACATCTGCTGTTGTGAATTATATAAATCTGAATAAGGGGAGATCCTTTGAAAGCACAGAAAACAAAGCAAATACTGAAAATTGCAGACTCGGTTTAATTGAGTCTGTTCATGAGCAATACTGAAATATGCAACAGTGCTCACGCCCCCTAGCACAAGCTTAAGCGGAATTCAACTTTCAACTGTAAATGCGCTGGAAAACCTGTTTTCAGATGTTTCAATTCATTACACTCTGTTTACCACACACGCCCTTGTTGGAAAAGAATGACATCTTATCCACAGTATATGTAATGAATCGTTACGCGACGTCTGTTCACGACCCAAACTGCTTGAAATTTACCATCGTATTTGGACTAAGGAAATGAAACGGTTAAAGAAGATTTGCCCATTATATGAATTTTACTATATCACGATATGCTAATTATCTTGTGGTGTATGTGGACTTATTAGAATGATTACTGAAATGGTTGCTTATTTACAAAGGCGTATTCCCTCAGGCCGATAGCTATTTCCGAGATTTGTCCCTGCGTTGAACTTCCATTCATAACAAATAACAATTGACGTTCAGTGTGTTAACAGCAGCACATGGCACATGCCAGAACCAGTGAACAGTGTTGACAAAATAGCATTTATCCAACCACAATATGGAGAAGAAAGCGTTATTCTTTCCCGATTAAACGAAGCACAGTGTATTGAATTAGGTAAAATGACACTTTTTAAAATGTTGATGTCTTTTTTTAAACTGAGTGGCAAACAATTTAGAGCCTGGACGTCACGGCACAATCACTGCATTTACCGTCCGACCCGAGATTACACTCGTTCCTAGAGAAAATATTTGTTTGTTCGTTTTTGTTTTTTCATCACCAATACAATAGGTAGGGTTTTAAATGTTCGTATTTGGCTAACTTTGAATATAAATACAGCGCTCCCTCTCTACAACGACATCCAATGGGAGACACAGATTGTGTGCGTTGTTCGGAGGGAGTCGTTATAGAGAGGGACATTTGGTAAACATTTGCAAACAGCTTGAATCCAGATCAGACGCCGCGGAACGCGGCGTCTGATCTGGATTCAAGCTGTTTGTCACTCGTCATTATATTTATTCTATCAACATGTCCACTTACATGTAAATTTGAGAAAAATAGCAGACGACAAATTGAAGTAGACCACATTGCAGCCATGGAAAGGTTGGATATAAATGTTTGTTTCGGGAACTGCGTCAAGGGCCGTTGTAAAGAGGGAATCGTTGTTGGGAGGGCCATTGTAGAGAGGGAGCACTGTACCGTTATGGGATTAACCCTTTACCTGATAGCCTATTTCTAGTACTTCAGATAGGTGACTACTTAAAGCAGGTTGAAAGTAAAGCAGAATGCGCCTTAGGGCGCATTCTGCTTTACTTTCAGCCTGCTTTAAGCTATCATGTGCTATAATAAAGAAAATATTCCCTATATTACATATTCATTACTGATTAAATTGGAACTATTTTCTTCAGCGGATGAATAAATCATATCCGCTAAAAGGCGCTTCTATTGGGGAAAGGGTTAAGTATGAGGACATGCATGCCTACAAACGAGTTTATACTCTGATCTGATTACGCTTCCGTTTGTCATTTTCGGACAAACATTTCGTACATGTATAATCAAAGAGTTTTTTTCACGTTTCATGAATACAGAGTGTCTCTAATTACGGAATGTTACGGTATTCAACGAGAGAAGAGTTAAGCAATTTAAACTCGTTTTATCCATTTATGCCTCTATTTTGCAATGAAAGATATCTTCCTTTGTGATTTCTCGAATATTTTCAAATAGATAAATAAATAAGACGCCACGTACAACGGCGTCTAATCAGATTATACACTGTTTGCCAATGTCTTCTTTAGTAGACACTACTAGGGATAAATGGATTTATTAAGAAATCTTCGTATTTCACATTTAAAGCGTGCTTCCTTATGCCTCGCTCACATTTGCTGCGGCTCCCGTGCGGCGGCCGCACGGCTAATCATTTCTACGGCGAGTAGCAATTCCCCGGCCGCCGCAGAATTCCTACGGCCGCCGTGTGTTGCTGCGGCTGCCGCGCGGCGAGATTTTATTTTTGTGGTGTTAAAAAACCTGCGGCAACCGTACGGCAGCCGTTGAAGTCCCACCAGATACCCTGCAACCAAAATGCTGCTCCTGCTACATAACTTGGTTTTGCTACATGTTCACACAACTAATATCAGTCCAACAACACCATGAACTCAAAGGACACACTTGGACAGCATTTAAGAACATCTAAATCCATTTTAAATAATATACATGTTTTACATATATGAACAAAAGTACAAATGCACAATAGGAAAATTGACTATTGAGTTACGGCGGTCGCAGGGTTGCCGTACGACAGCCGTAGAACAACTCTGCGGCGTGTGTTTCTACGGCCGCCGTAGAAATGAAAAAATGTTATAACTCCGCGTTATAATTCTACGGCGAGCTCTACGGCCTGTTAAATATTGGGACACCGCCGTAAGATTCTCTCGATTTCACGTTTCTGCGGCCGCCGTACGGCTGTCGTAGAGCAAATGTGAGCTTACTACTAGTATGACCCACTTCTGCACAATGACGGTATCGAAATATCACTGTTGAACTAGGCTTACAAAGAAGGCATGTTCAAGTTGCCGACGCTTAACCCTTTACCCAATAGAAGCGCTTTTTTAATTTATTCATTCGCTGAAGAAAATAGTTCCAATTTAATCAGTTATGAAGATATATTGTATGGAATAATTTCTATATGCTAGCACATGATAGCTTAAAGCAGGCTGAAAATAAAGCAGAATGTTCCTTAAGGCACATTCTGATTTTCTTTCAACCTGCTTTAAGAAGTCGCTTATCTTCAATACTAGAAATAGTCTATCAGGTAAAGGGTTAAATGTATGTACAATTTAAATCTGAACAATAACTGGCAATCGGAACATTTTGAATCCTGGATTCTGACGGAACACCGACTTGTTCAGGTGATCGGCGATTGCAGTTAGTTTAACATAATCATAAGCAATAATAATAGTCGCTTTGACGTATTCAATATATATGTTTCCGCTTGCAAACATCATGTGTGTGTTGTTCGGAGGGAATTGTTATGGGAAGGGAAATTGACTTACATTTTCAAACAGCTTCAATCAAGATCAGAAACCGCGTAACGCGGCGGCTGATCTGGATTCAAGCTGTTTGTCCCTAGTAATTATGTTTTTCTGTCAAAATCTCCATTATGTAAGAATAACAGCGGACAGCAATTTTAAAAAGACGATATTGCAGCAGTGGAAGTGTTATTGTATAAATATTTGATGGCAGTTTGCGTGACATTCAAATTGTCAACCCGAGAAACAGCATGTCACCCCGAGGCGTAGCCGAGGGTGACATTCTTGTTTTCGAGGGTTGACAATTTGAATGTCACGCAAACTGACATCTAATATTTATTTTATTACACCGAGCTTATCAACCCTGGCTTTGGAATCGTTTTATTCGTCTTTTATAAAATGTGTTGTGAATACCAATTTAGCGCGGACATGTACATAACGCGGGAAATGACGTCGCCGTCTTACGACGTCATATTGTTTATAATTATATTACAGGAAACAAAGAAGAACGTTATGATAAGTAAATTGAAGAAACAGCGTCTTTATATTGTCTAGGTGGCAAATATCTTCTTCCGAAATGGTGGCAAATCGTTAAGGAATGGACAAAAGGAAGCAACTTGTACAGAAAATGCCAAAAGTTGATTAGAAGTTTCCACTCTTTAAAACGTTCCAATGTACCCAATAGCGACCGTCATGTCACGGCTGACAGTACGTTTTCGGACGGAGTAAAAAAGTAATGTCCTTTAGAGTGACGTCACAAAAAGAATATCATAACGAGTGACAGTATGTTTTGGATAGATGTAAAAGACATGCAAAATGTTAACTGTAGGTCTATGGGAATTTAACATTGTAACTCAAAGCGAGGTGTAATAAACATAATTGTCCTGGGAACAGCGGCATGCGTTGTTGTAAGGAGGGAGTCGTTGTGCGGATGGCCGTTGTAGGGAGGGAGCACTGTATTTGCACCGTACTAATTTCATTCAGCAAAGTTTTTCATGTGAACCATATTAATAAAGAGTTTTGGGTGTTTTGTTTTATCAGAAGTGTCCACATAACACCCTGTTGATGTCCAGCTGTTAAATGATTGGATCTCGCATTAAGGTCAATAAAATGTACATGTACACTGGCACAATTCAGGGGATTTGATAAGAAATATATGAAACACTGGCAAATGTGTAAGTGGTCACCCATTTTCAAAACTAGAAATGTGTTATAGGGTAAAGAGTTAAGGAGGTTAAAAGGTGTCTGGTTGATGGACGAGATACAGTGGAGAATCTGTTATTCTTTCCCGTTTAAACGCAAACGTACGCAAACGCAACTAAAACGCAGAAAAGTACAACTTTTTGACAATTCTGATAATTCATCTTTATCTTGGTGGCAAACAGTTTGGAGCCTGATCAGACGCCGGGTTAGCCGGCGTCTGATCTGGCTCCAAACTGTTTGCAGTGAAAATAATAGTTTTAGCGTAAACGCGTTTATTGGGAAAGAATAACGTTTATTCCACTGTACAACCTTCTTGGAAATACAATATTTAGATTTAACCCTTTCGTTGCCTTACTCCGAATACATTGGTTATTTGCAAATAGTTTAAATCCCGATCAGGCGTCGCAATATCAAATACCAAACATGTTTTACACTTATTGCGATATCACTTTATTAAATTTACCTAACAGTTGTAAAATTGTGAAATAAAAGTAGATGCCGATTGTTTAGCTGATGACGCCATGGCAGTGAGGGAGTTAAGTATGCACGAACTAATTATATCCACGTTTGGCACTATGCAATATGGGAGTGACTTATGACTCACAGGCCGTATGCCATTCACTGCTAGAATTCCGTCTACTTATATAGTGGAGAATACGTTATCGCGTTTACACTTACTCTAGTATTTCAATTGCAACAAGTTTGGAGCAAGATCAGACGCCGGGTAACCCGGCGTCTGATCTGGCTCCAAACTTGTTGCTTACAAGATTAAAATGAATAGTCAGAGATATTAAAACTTTGTTATTTTGTAGATTTGTTTTCAATGCGTATGCGTTTCATTTGCTTTTAAACGGGAAATGATAACGTCTTCTCCATTGTATAATGTGAAATATAATTCAGTGCACTTATACAGTGGAGAAAACGTTATTCTTTCCCAATAAACGCGTTTACCCTAAAACTATTATTTTCACTGCAAACAGTTTGGAGCCAGATCAGACGCCGGCTAACCCGGCGTCTGATCTGGCTCCAAACTGTTTGCCACGAAGATAAAGATGAATTATCAGAATTGTCAAAAAGTTGTACTTTTCTACGTGTTAGTGTTTTGCGTTTGCGTACGTTTGCGTTTAAACGGGAAAGAATAACAGATTCTCCACTGTATAATATGAGGTAAAATTCCACCTGCTTATAGAATAGTTTGCGGCTGTAATTTTTCAAATGCAGGTTTTTACATATTAAATTGAGAAAAACGATAGTATCGTCAAACAATGTTGTGTTTGCCTAGGGTAAAGCCTTTTTTCCAATGTCAGTTCACTTGCACTATGACACTAAATGGGTCAAGTCGGTCAACAAAGTATACCAGAAGTAAACCGCTCGCCACTTTTTTCGAAACTAAATTGTAGTGACTAGTACATGGAAATAAAACAACAAACTCCCATGAACGAGGGTCTGGACATGCCAAATGGCTATTTCCGAATTGCCATTATCCAGAAAACAAAATGCACTAACATTTCCATCGTATTTTACCAGGATTGAGGGAAGTGGTGTATAAGAATGCTCAGATTGTAATGATGAAATTGAGTCCATAAACATTGTCACCCCTTGCTCTATTTTGTAACCGACACACTTAAATAAAAATGACAACTCGATCTAGATTTAAAAACTGGCAAGTGACATTGTGGCCCTTAGCACAAAGCAAAAACATCTTGCCAATTAGCTGATGGCATTGAGTCTATTGCAAGCCAGCACTAATTATTTGAAATTTGACATTTTCTAACATTGTCTACTAATAGTATGTGTATATATGTCATTAACATGTTAACAGTATGAATCATAAAGAATACAAAACATATTGTTTAACTCATTATCCCCTGAAACTTACAATGGAAAATTCCAGTTTGCAATAAAGGATGGTCCATTTCAGACTATTTAGGGTTGTTTTTTGTAATAAATTGAAAAATGACAAACAGTGAAGTCCCTGATCAGAGGGCTCCTGCAGGAGCCCTCTGATCAGGGACTTCACTGTTTGCATAGGACAAGTGTACTCTTCACAGGTTCACGTTTGGTAAAAGACGCATATATGCGTCACTAGGGCTCAATGAGTTAATGTAAATATCTATGGTAGCAACATCTGGCCTACTAAACGTATCGCCAAATGCGCCGGGCACCGGACCAAGCTCTCTTCCATGAAAAGAAACGAAGACAAAATGGCAGTTGACATTTAGCAAAGTGGTATGATATTGGCATTAGCAAGTGGCACATTAGCAATTGAGTTTAGAAACTGGCAAAAAGCAGTTGGCATGTCTCGAGCCGCACTGCATATACAGTGGAAAAACGTTATTCTTTCCCAATAAACGCGTTTACCCTAAAACTATTATTTTCACTGCAAACAGTTTGGAGCCAGATCAGACGCCGGGTAACCCGGCGTCTGATCATGCTCCAAACTGTTTGCCACCAAGATAAACAGCAATTATCAGAATTGTCCAAAATGTGTTCTTTTCTACGTTTTAGTGCTTTGCGTTTGCGTACGTTTGCGTTTAAACGGGAAAGAATAACAGATTCTCCACTGTACCTTATTGCTAATTTGAAATTGGAATTGTTCAATAACCGTTTCACTGAGGTCATAAAGCATATTTGCAAACAGTTTTGTTCCTGATCAGACTCCGCGTTACGCAGCGTCTGATCAGGATGAACACTTTTTGCCATTTATTTTTAAATAACGTACGTTATACATGTAGTGCCTTCAATCTAACTTTAAAACGATATTGCAGACAACAATATTGAATCAGACCACAGTATGGCGGTTAATGGATGAATTTGATCATGAAAGGGTTGAAAGTTTAAGAGGTGAATAAGTTATATGACATATTTCTTATAAATGCAGCACACAACTTACACAAACACTTCGTCTGTGACTTTCTGCATCATATTGTTGTCCTTCAGTGAGATGGCATTTTAACATTACAATGTAAAACATTTTAGAGGTCGCTGTTAACCTTTTCAATAACAATGACGCCAAAACAGTTTGAATCATGGTCAGACGGCGCGCAACGCGGCGTCTTATTAGAAACCAAACTGTTTGACAGTCGTTTCGAAATTGCGTCAGTCATACTGTCTTCAATCTGACTTTGAAACGATTTTGCAAATGACAAACTGACTCTAACGACAAAATGGCGTTGAGAGAGTATGGACAATTCTGATAATTCATGTTTATCTTGGTGGCAAACAGTTTGGAGCCTGGTCAGACGCCGGGTTACCCGGCGTCTGGTCTGGCTCCAAACTGTTTACACTGCAAATAATAGTTTTAGCGTAAACGAGTTTATTGGGAAAGAATAACGTTTCCTCCACTGTAACAGGTCGTATTGTAAACTGTAAATTCGATGAAAATGCAAACTCAAAAATAAATAGACGCATAGAAACGGCATGCTCTTTAAATATTTGTAGAACCCTGGTTTACTTGTGAATACATGTATTAGTATATATTATCATTGAAATTGTAATTGTTTCTATTAATGTTGATGACTCATTTAAGCTGGGTGATAAACACTGTGGAGCCTCATTCACCCAATTCATTCAAATAGGTAACAACAAGTGCATTTATTGGGACAGAATAACGTAACACCTTATCCACAGTTAACAGATAAACTGTCCGAATACATTTGTTCTGCATTTAGCAACCCTCTGTGTTCGCATATTCATGAAATCTCATTGATTTTGAAGGTTTCACAGTAATATAAATCGGGCATAGTAACCCAGGCCTAACTACCGCCGTTGCTTGACCTAAATTATTATTAAATATTAATTACATTAGTCACATATAGTTACATAAGAGAACAAAGTTGAACAAGTATATGATTGTTACTAAATACATTGTAGTCACTGCTGTAGACTCATGCTGTTTCATGTGATACCATACTTATTTAGAGTATGAATAACAACTGACCGATTTAACTGTATTCAGTTCTACCGACGAGTATACTTCTTAGTAACAAAGTGTGTACATGTGAAGAGTACACATGTACTATGCAAACAGTGTATACCTGATCAGAAGGTTTCTGCAGGAGCCATCTGATCAGGATGTGAACTGCTTGTCATTTTATAATACTTGTATATTATTTAAGTCAAGCCTTAATAGTCACAAATGGAATAGTATTACAGTGGAAAATCTGTTATTCTTTCCCGTTTAAACGCAAACGTACGCAAACGCAAAGCACTAAAACGTAGAAAAGAACAACTTTTGGACAATTCTGATAATTCTTGTTTATCTTGGTGGCAAACAGTTTGGAGCCTGATCCGACGCCGGGTAACCCGGCGTCTGATCTGGCTCCAATCTGTGTGCAATGGAAAAAATAGTTTTAGCGTAAACGCGTTTATTGGGAAAGAATAACAGATTCTCCACTGTAATGAGAAAATGGAATTGTCCAAGGTTTGGAGGTGAAAGAGTTAACCTATTTAAGACTAGTGTCTACTCATGAATATATTGGCAAACAGTTTAGACCATGCGGTACTCGTTGTCTCATTCGGGTTGTGCTGTTTGCTATTTTACAGAAAAACATCTGCTAAATGGGAAATACAGTACAGTCGAAGTTCGATATTTCAAACTCGCTTAACTCGAATAAAACGATATTTCAACACATGAATTACATTATTTAATTTTCGGTTCAGTCGAAAATACCCGTAGTTCAAAGTTAAAATGTGGCTAAGCCACGTTTTAACTTTGAACTACGAGCATGTTCGACATAACCGAGTTCGAGATATCGAAGTTCGACTGTATTCTCTTTAGATCACCCTGGCATGTCTATCACCAAAGTTATCAGTAACCACACACTCATGGTAAATTCATGGTAAAGTCCATGAATAAAATGTTTGGATGTACAAACAGTCATTTGGTACAACTCATTGTACATTGTAGCAGCATGTTCATCTCTTCAACTATTTCACTATCAACGGCGCAAACATGCGACTTTGTCAACAATTTGGATTCTGATCGGACGCCGCGTGACGCGGCGTCTGATCAGGATTCAAAATGCTTGGCACTTGTTTCGAAATGTTTTAAGTCATACTACTTTGAATATTACTTGGAAACGACCTTGCAGACATAAAAAATGAAGCACACGACAACGAAACGGTAAAGGGGTAATAATCTCACGATTAATTTGGTAGCGAAAAAGTTCAACCAGTTGAATATTTAACGTATGTTAAACATGATGCAAAGGTACCTATAGGAGCGTCTCTATCCTGTCGTATCCTGCATTAAGTACGTGTTAAGAAGACCTTTGATCTATTATTTCCCGTTTAAATGCAAACGAAAATAAATGCATTGGTGAAAGAATGTAGACATTTCTATCAATTATTTATTTTATTCTTAGTTGCAAACAGGTTAGAGCTTGATCAGACGCACTGTTTCCTGGTGTCTGATCTGAGTCTACACCCTTGCAAGGGACACACATGTTTTAACATAAAAACGCTTTAATTTTGGAAGAAAAACAAATTCTATACTGTATCAAGTACTTCTCATGGGATACCATCTGAATTCATGTGTCGTTTGTTAGAAATTTAATTTGTTTGATACCAGATTTTAAGTTCAAAAGACAATTTAACATAGGAGGTCGGTTAGTTTGATGCAGATGAATAATTAGCAAGCGATGAGGTAGCGACTATGCAGCTTATCTCTGTAGGGACAAATGTCGATATTTTAAGAATGCAAATCCATAATGCACTTAGGAAGATTGATATGGTTAAAAAGGGATAGAAAGAATAAAACAGATTTGTAGAATACATAACAATATGGGAGTGTATATATTTGTGTTACTATGGTAATTTTTAGGTTACAGACATTTCGATCGGATGAAACATCAATACAGCGGAAAAGAGGTTACTCTTTCCAGTGCAAACAAAACGCAAAACGCATAGTGATGACATGTAGAAAATGGCAACCTTCTGTCATTACTTACATGTAGTAGGTACATGTATTTTAATCTGAATATCAACAGTTACCCGACGTCTGATCTGGCTCCAAACTGTTTGCAATGGGAAAAATAGTTTTTGCGTAAAGCGTTAATCGGAAAAGAATAACGTTTCATTCACTATATGACTGTCAATCGGTACGAGATTTAATCACACACAACGGTGCTCGGTTCCTGGTTAGGGTACACAATGTTTGCAATGGAAGTTATAGTTTTTGCGTAACGCGTTAACTGGGGAAAATAACGTTTCTCCACTGTATTAGTGCGAGTTTTGATCACACACAACGATGCAAGGTTCCTGATCAGGGCCCCGCGTTTCATAAAACTTCGTAAGACAAATGTTGTCGTAAGTCAAAACTTAAAAAAAATAAATTAATCTCTGATTTCTTTATCTAATTCTGTCTTGTGACACCTTTTTAGAATCGTCTTTTCAAGAAGATTCCAAAAGGATGTCACAAGACAGGATTAGATGGAGAAATTAACAATAATTGAGAGTTTTATAATCTGACTTACGACAACATTTGTCGTACGATGTTTTATGAAACGGGCCCCTGATTAGGAAACTAAATGTTTGTCAATGTCACTGCACTCTGGATAGAACACAAAACTCTAAACACTTTCGCTATCTTGATCCTTATATTACGACCACTAAATTGGGCTTAATGTCATGTTGTTAACTGTTAAGACAGGTGGCTGTTTAACTCTTTCTTGACCAAATTATTCCGGAGTATTTACCCCTTCACCCCTTTATTGTTGTCTGCTTCAGTATCGCTGTCTGTAAGACACGATTTATGGTTAGATTTAATGTTGTATGACCTAATTAATACAGTTTGGGTCCTGATCAGACGCCGCGTTACGCGTCGTCTGATCAGTACCTAAACTGATTGCAAACGCGCTTTAAGGTGTAATTGAGAGTGAGAGGGTGGAATCAGGGTGTTTTTAAAATAGATAAATCCTTTAGGTTTTCTCCTGTCTTTTAAGCAATCAGTTAGCCTTCGTTTAGGTTTGGTTATTGATGGCGGTACTGTATCTTTTATCTGTGTTGAAAATGATATATTCATATTTGTTCACATATTACTTCACTGCAGTATTTGGAAACGTATCATACAGTGGAGAATCTGTTATTCTTTCCCGTTTAAACGCAAACGTACGCAAACGCAAAACACTAAAACGTAGAAAAATACAACTTTTTGACAATTCTGATAATTCATGTTTATCTTGGTGGCAAACAGTTTGGAGCCTGATCAGACGCCGGGTTACCCGGCGTCTGATCTGGCTCCAAACTGTTTGCACTGCAAATAATAGTTTTAGCGTAAACGCGTTTATTGGGAAAGAATAACAGTTTCTCCACTGTACAATAAAGAAAACATACACATAACCCATGTAAACGAAACTAATTGAAATACAATGGCTAATTTCATTCAGATTTTTAACGGATACCCACGATCGATATCCGATATATTTCCCTATGTATACTTCAGCAATGTTTTCGCCAACGTTCCACTTTAATGTATTTTTCAGCTCAGTTTAGACCTACGGGGCCCATTTCATAAAACTTCGAAACAAATATTGTCGTAGTCAGATTATAAAATTCTCAGTAATTATTTATTTCTTCATCTCATCCTGTCCTTTGACATCTCTTGAGAATCGTCTTGAAAAGACGATTCCAAAGAGATGTCACAAGACAGGATTAGATAAAGAAATCAGAAATAAAATGTATTTAAAAGTTTTGACTTACGATCGTTTTTGTCGTTCGAAGTTTTATGAAACGGAGCCCAGAATATCATGACAATCACCGGGTGTTGATGTAAATGCCATTATTGGTATGCGCGTGTTCCTACTATTTTTCGAATCTAATGTTGAGATCGAATCTAATGTTGAGAGAACTTGTGACCCGACCCCATTTCCTTATGTATATGGAAATAAAATATGTTTAAGCTAAACTACTATTTTTCGACCACCCGCTGCAACCACGTCGAGTTGCTACACGTGACTATTATTCCGAAATTTACTACGGTAAAAGCAGATGTTGGCTTTTAAAGACAGAATATGATATTCTTTTGATAAACTACTGCTGTAATATATTTATCCGAATAGCAAAGAGTTTACAGCCTGATCAGACATCAGGTAACCCGGCGTCTGATCGGGTTCTAAACACTTTGCAATGGAAGTAAAGTTTAGCACGCGTGTGCCTATTTGGAAATACATTTGGAAAGTACAATGTATTGACCGCTGTATACCATCTAACAGTACTTTGCCTAATACAAGGATAGAACAGTGCATTAATCATTTAAAGTGTCATTATTTAAAAACGACAATGCAATGATTTAAAAGCAGTCTGGTCGTGATCAAGCCTGTTCCAACCGTTTGGTACACATAATTTTGTTCTAATAAATAAGAAGACGACATTATTGAACAAAGCGATAGTCAAGCTTTGTAAGAGTTAAGTACATATTGGCACAAGCTATGTCACTTTAATATCGACAGTGTCCTTAGAGAAATTACCTTGCCAAAGGTAAAGCTACGTTGGACATTAATAATGCATTCCTACTGTATAGCTAGAACCCTTCTCCTGTATCCTAGGTCCAAAGTTATAAAGAGTTTGCGTTTAGTCTAAGGTCATTCCAAAGTACTAGTATTTGATTGGTCAGATGTGAGCTTTTGCTAGCAACAGAAACGGAAAATACCAATTAAGCGTGACTGATAGTGTTCGTGGCAAAAACGAGTTCTTGCAGGTCCAATATTACAGTCTGTTCCGAACCATTTTGTTCTTATGTAATGGTATGTGTTTGTCACTATAGCTATAGTTGAGAAAACATTAATCTGTTTGGAAAAAACGTGGTCCTGCTTAAGTTAATAAAATAACATACAGTGGAGAATCTGTTATTCTTTCCTGTTTAAACGCAAACGTACGCAAACGCAAAACACTAAAACGTAGAAAAGTACAACTTTTTGACAATTCTGATAATTCATCTTTATCTTGGTGGCAAACAGTTTGGAGCCTGATCAGACGCCGGGTTACCCGGCGTCTGATCTGGCTCCAAACTGTTTGCAGTGAAAATAAAAGTTTTAGCGTAAACGCGTTTATTGGGAAAGAATAACGTTTTCTCCACTGTAACATAACATAACATATAGTTAATTGTAATAGAAGGCCGCCAGCCCATAATACAATAATTTGATGTATATTCTATCCTGTTGAATATTATAATTGCATGTACAAACGGTTTTCATTTCATGCTTGTTTCAGCATATGTTAAACATATGTTAAACATGTTTCATAGCCTATTGCTACGAGTTAAATCGTACGTGACACGTGCAGTTTTGCAGTTTATGTCATATATTACAAATATCTAATATTTTCAAACATTACATAAACCTTATGATGTTGTTCATACCGATCTCTATAATGTTTATTTGCAAATGTCATTTACGATTAAATACTTGAATACCAACATTAAAACTTATCCTGTTAAGAAATAAACCATAAATATATTGAATGCATAAAGCTTTACATATACATGATATCTATGTCTTATAGTTAGCTTTCAAATATTCCTCTCTGACCTCGAATGCTCTGAATGTAAATTTTGCAGCAGCATGTATTCTGCTAGAGTCTGTCTGACCTTATCAAATGAATTGTTCTTATGCAAACAATTCGTTGCAACCAGCATGTCTTTAAACATTCTATTGTTATATTTTTTTTATAACTGACAAACCAGGAACATGTGGAACTCATCCTCAACAGTATAAATGTTATTTTTGTCGGCAATATTGACAATATCTCAATCATTAAATTATGACCAGAACACCTGCAGTTGGACAGTCTTCATTTTTACCATATATGGACGTTCTATATTCAGACGGCGTGTTTTCAAATGTCTGTAGTGTTCTGATTAGGGTGAAGAATCATGCTGATGTAACGAGATACAATGTGTATAAGTACAGTGGAGAATCTGTTATTCTTTCCCGTTTAAACGCAAACGTACGCAAACGCAAAACACTAAAACGTAGAAAAGAACAACTTTTTGACAATTCTGAAAATTTATCTTTATCTTGGCGGCAAACAGTTTGGAGCCTGATCAGACGCCGGGTTTCCCGGCGTCTGATCTGGCTCCAAACTGTTTGCAGTGAAAATAATAGTTTTAGCGTAAACGCGTTTATTGGGAAAGAATAACAGATTCTCCACTGTAACCAAATAAAATATCTCTTCTCCTGTAATTGGTTCATATAAAGATTCAGAGTTAAATTCCATTCTATTGAAAACAACTGTTTAAAGTAGCTGAACCACTGCTCACTTGATATAAAATTTGTTTCTTGAGGTAGTTTCGTTCTAGCTACTTTTATTTTCTCCAAGAATTCCATTGGATTTTTTCTACAACTAAGAAGTTCTTCGCGCCGTCGCCTTTCTATGCCATAATGCTTCAGTTTACATTCATTTTTAACATATTGCGATTTTAGCATATAACCGGACGTCGCACTCTGCATTAGTTATACGAAATTTCCTTAAACTTTTATATTTAGTCTGTTTTAAGCGCAAACACTCCCTATCCCACCACTCTGGTTGTAAATTTGGTCTGCGAATAGCAGAACGTTCTGTTTTCATAGCTGACCCAGTCTCTTTAAAGATGTTTATAAAATTGTTCAGCTTATGCATCGCGTTTGATTCGGATGTAGCTTGCATGAATTATGTGTACAATTCTAAAAATAATGTCATAAACGATTCTTAAAGGGACTCGTTCCATTTCTAGAGATATATAGTATTTAGGTTTTCTTGTTTCATATTGTCATAAGAGCGTTCAAATTGCATAGAACACAATAGAGGAAAATGGTCTGAAAATTCATGGGTACCGACCTCGTAGTGTTTCACATTATAAATAATTATTTTGACGCTAAAAAGTAGTCCACTACACTTTTGCCATTGTTTGCAGTGCATGTAAATTCACCGTTTTTATCCTAAAATAAATAAGCGTCCGTTCATACAATGAAGGTCGTTTGTGCAGCACATATCTATGAGCAAAGAGCCAAATTTATTTAAAACCCCATCTTTGTTGCGTTTTGGTACTTCAAAGTCATCTGAAGTTTACTTGTTTTGGCTGAATATATAGTCAATATCGTCACTTGGTATGAAGTCTTGCAAATCACCTATTCCCGCGTTGGCATCCCCGCCTATTAAGAAGTAAGCCATCGGTAAGCCCGACAATATTGTGACTATATTTTTCGTTTAAGATTTGAACGCCACCATTATTCACTGTATCATATATACCTGTAGCTGACCTCTCCGGTGATACTGTATGTACAAGATCACTATAACCAAATCCTTATTAAGCTTACCCCAGTGCCTAGATATGTGTAGGACAACACAGTCTTCAAAGTTGTAATATATTCTTACAAAGTATTTAGCTAGTTTGTCGCTAACGAAAACTGTTACACCATCGATCCTCGTGTATAAGGGCATTGTCAATTTTTACTGAATGACGAAAATCCAAGAAGAAGTTTTTTTAATTCGTCTTCATGAGTTTGCCAGGTTTCACACACTCCTAGTATATCAAATTGTTTCCAGCAATCGAGAAATTGTGCATCATTGTGACATTTCTTTAAGCCTTGGATATTTACGGAATGCCGTTATTGCAAACAGGTTGGAAGCAGATCAGATGCCGGGTAGCACAGCATCTAAACCAGGCTCTAAACTGTGTCCACTCAGATAACAAATCGGTAACATTTTCAAAACGTTCGATGTTCTACATTTTACTAGATTGCGCTTAGTTTCGTTTAAAATAAAAAAAAAATAGAGAAATGACTTATCCAGTGTAAATTTTGAGCGTGTCATTTTCGAAAAACAATTACTCCTTTGCTCTCAAATATGTTCACACTAATAAAATCTGCTTCTTTCTATCAAATATATATTTCATGCATTTTGTCTAAAGAAAGAATAAGTCGAAGTTCGTTTGGGGAACGAACCTATCGGTCATACGTTCATACATGTAACACTGTAACCTGCCAACACATACGGGCTATTAGCGTCCTAAAATAAGGACATTTTATGGACATATGATATTGCAACGTGGTATTTGGGGATTACTCAGTACTTGCTAATCATCCACCGTTTTGGAAAAAAATAAGAACGTCTACATATAACAGCCATTTAACACATCCAACCCTCGCGACGAGAATATCTTTGTCACGAACAAGTCCAGATATATCGTAGCTGCTAATAGAACAGTTATCCTGTGCAAAAAGTGTATATTTTGACGGAGTATGCACCGTATGTCATTTGGGAAAATGTTTGTTTAAATTTTAACTAAATTGGCTTACATGGACTAGATTATATGATTGTTGTATGCATTACAGTGGATAAACTGTTTTTCTTTCCCAATAAACGCGTTTACGCTTAAACTTTTATTTTAACAGTTTGGCGCCAGATCAGACGCCGGGTCACCCGGCGTCCGATCAGGCTCCAATCTGTTTGCCACCCAGATAAAAATGAATCGTGAGATATTACAAAAAATTGTATTTTTCTACGTTTTAGAGTTTTGCGTTTGCGTTTCGTTTGCGTTTAAACGGGAAAGAATAACGTTTTCTCCACTGTAACAGTTGCATGTGTGAATGCGTTTGAACTACCGAAATAAAGACAGTACATATAATTGATAGATCTATCTTCAACAATCATACAAATAATGGAATTGATAGATCACTTTCAACAATCATAAATAAGCCACACAGGTTTACTTTTTACATGTCATATACAATATTTGTCTTTGACGAGTATTCTTGTGCAAATATGCAAACAGAGTGAACGCCAAGGTTTGAACAGTGCATGCGCAGTCAAATATACAAGTATGTGTCGCTATAAAATAGTGTCAGACGGTCAAACAGCTAAACCAAATGCAACGCCGATGAACCGAGAGCCCTATCAGGTTGAACAAGGCATACGGCCTCGTGATTAAATTACAACACATCCAACGACTACCCGTGTTCGATTGCACGATAAAACACTGGTATGAATTTATTTTTTCTTAAATCAATTCTGGGAGATGTTGCAGATGACAGCGATCTCTATACAGTGGAGTTTATGTTACAGTGGAGAAAACCTTATTCTTTCCCAATAAACGCGTTTACGCTAAAACTATTTTTTTCACTGCAAACAATTTGGAGCCAGATCAGACGCCGGGTAACCCGGCGTCTGATCAGGCTCCAAACTGTTTGCCACCAAGATAAAGATGAATTATCAGAATTGTCAAAAAGTTGTACTTTTCTACGTTTTAGTGTTTTGCGTTTGCGTACGTTTGCGTTTAAACGGGAAAGAATAACAGATTCTCCACTGTATTATTTTTCGTTTAACCCTTTCATGAACAAATTATTCGGGAAATATTTACCCCGTCACCGCTTTATTGTCGTCCGCTTCAGTATTATTATCTGCAAGACACATTTCAAAGTTAGATTTCAGGCAAGATGACAGACGAAATTTCGAAAAAGGTGTCAAACAGTTTGGGTGCTGATTAGACACTGCGTTACGCGGCGTCTGATTAGGACACTAACTGTTTGCAAACGCGCTTTAAGGCGTCATTGAGAGTGAAAGGGTTTAACGCGAGCAAAACGCAAAATTTAATGTATTGCAAAATACGTGGAAACTATTAATTTGACGACGATTCTGACTATTATTTTAGTCTGAGTTTTAAATAGTTTTGAGCATTGTCAGACGCCGATTTATCCTCGGATCTGGCTCTTAACTGATTGCAATGAATATATAATAAAAGTTTAAACGTAAACGCGTATATTAGGTAATAATAATGTCTTCTCCATTGTATTAAACAGGAAATATCATAATTACTAAGCACTTAAATATTTGTCTCATTCACTTAAATCTACTTTCTGTTTTCTCCGTCTTACTAAACCACTGTATGGCATTTTGAATGGTACAGTATGAGAGTTACTGTGCCTATGTTTTATTTACATATGAACAAAAAATGGTACAGTCGACCTCCTCTATAGTATAAGTATTACTCGGTACCTGAACTGAAATTGGTGGCAAATACTAACTAGCTAGGCTTCTTTCTGGTTTTAGAAGAATTACTACTGACAACAATATACAATAAAACATCCCTATTACGCCCACTTGTGTTAATTAGTAGATGTTTTAGACAGGCGAGTGCTTATAGCAAAGTGAAAGTGCATTTGACCTTGCTTTATGTTGCTACCTGTCTTATAAACTTTCAGTTAGCCTTTAACATGGTAACTATAGTTGTTTTCATTTAATGTTTTAAAATAGAAACTGTGTACTGTTTCAAGGCAAAACTCTTTAACGTTTAATTGAGTTGTAACTATACATACAGGTATTTTAATATAGCATGTGGTACATGTATTTAATTATTCTGTGATAGAAATATAAGTTTGTATATTAAATTTTCATTTTTAATTATTTCAAATATAATTTAAACTATAAATTTATCTAGTATTACATTTCAGTAGCATGCTGTGATTTTGAATCTGATTGTGATACCTTCCTATGTCATACATTGCTATATTTTAAGGACCACAACGGAAATAAGAGTAATTCTTACTCTTTTTTGTGTTATCCTTGGCATATAATGTTGAGTGACATGGCTGTATTAAATCATACATATTGTTGCTTATTGTTTACTGTGTATGTTTTTAATAACAGATTGTCATGTTATTGTACATTTTTTGTTGAAATAAATCTATCTATCTAACCCTTTAAAGTCAATTTTTTTCGTGATAGTTTTACCCCTTCACCGTTTCATTGTCGTCTGTTTAAATTGTGGTGTGTACAATGTCGTTTTAAAATTAAAAAATAAGGCAGTATGACTGGAGAAATTTCAAAACGTCTGTCAAAAAGGGTGGATCCTGATCAGACGCCGCGTTACGTTGCGTCTGATTAGGATCCAAACTGTTTGCAAATGCGTTTGAAGCGTCATTGAGAGTGAAATTGTTAATGTAGTGGTTGTAACAGAGAGGTTTTACCGCATTGCTGAAAAATGATTGGGCTTCTGATGTCTATATGACAGACAGACAGACAGACAGACAGACAGATATTTTATTTGTGTCTCACTTCTATACATGATAAGATATACAAATATGAATAAGTAAAATGTACAGAACCACTCAAATATGAGTTATGAGAGACAGTGTAAATCTTAAAATATGACAATAAATTAGATTTACAAACTTAAAATCATGCAACTTAGCCTTCATTAAAAAATACTATTTATACAAAGATTTAAACGATTCTTCACTAAAAGCTAAAAGTTTTAAAATACATGTTAATTATATACATCATAACAGAATTATTGATATAACTGTTGTCGTCTATACATTAAAATATCATGGCAGGCTTTGGCAGTATATTTAACAATATCAGCATTTGACAGAATAAATTTAAATTTCTCAGAATCACTAAACGTTGTGAAAGAAGCATTGCTTTGCGATATTTTCATGTATAGGCTATTTCTAATTTCTTCATATAATGGACATTTCAATAAAACATGTATTTCATCCTCAATCTCGTTTCTACAGTTAAAACAAGTTCGTTCTTCTAAACGTAAACCTTGGTATCGACCAGTTTCAATTTTCAGTGGAGCAATTCCACACCTAAATTTGGCTAACGCACTACGATGACTTCTGGATAATATACATGTTTTAACATAACTCTCAGTTTCGTACACTGATTTATATAGTTTGTACTTTCTAAGTTTATTTCCTGCTTGTTGGTTTCTAATACCTCTCTCAGAGTTTAAACGTAAACACCAGTCACTTTTGAATTTTTTGAACATGTTGTCTTGTAGTCTATCGTTTATAGATTTAGATTCTGTTTTTCCATAAAACTGACCTATGCTTAATTTAATCTTTGCTATTTTAAGCTCATTTTCTATTTTATAGCACCAGTTCTTCGTTTGTTTTCTCAGCCGATGTGACCATATTGTTCATTCTACTGTCACTCATGTTATTTAAACGAAACCAGTGTCCTAAAACACACTTCCATTGTCGTACTGATGGTGGTACCCAACCCATGTCTCCATGCACAGCCGCATTTGGGGCATATTTACCAACACCTAGGTAGAACCTACAAGCGCGATTTTGTACAGCATTTATTGATGAATATTCTTTTGTCCCCCAAATGGCAGCGCCGTAGGCAATAATTGGCCACACCATACTGTCATAAAGTGTGTGGTCGTTCTGTCCGTTACCAAGGTCAGCGACAACAAAGTGACAACGCGCCTTGTTCTCCATTAACATATTAATGGAATGTTTGTATTTGGTTTACCATTAACTCTTTGCACGCTAGCGGTGGATATAGCTGCCACAGGCATAACCTTCGCAAACAGTTTGGATCCAGATGAGACGCCGCGTAACGCGGCGTTTCATCAGGATCCAAACTGTTTGCCATTCTGACACTGAATTTAAAAGAAATTTCGAAAAATTCTAATTTTAGAACAGAAGCAGAAGACAATTGTTGCAGACGAAAGATTTACCCAGCATGCAAAGAGTTAACAGGTTTTACAATGACCTGAAGGGTAATGAACTACAGTAAAACCCTCTAGTATGACCACTGAAAAGATAACTTATTGATTGTATGAACGACATATGACAGCTAAAAGCAACTTGAAAGTAAAACAGAAAGCTCCTAAATGAGCTTTCTGTGTTACTTTCACATTGCTTTAAGCAGCCTTCTGCCTTAAATGCCATTACTTTAGTTACCGAAATAGGTGTTTTGTTTTCTGGAGTCTAGAATAAGCTGTATATATCATTTCATGACGTTCTGTGCACAACATACATAGGCTGCACCATTGATTATCCCATGTAATTTACCATTGTAACATTGATTGGTTGTCTGCTACAATATACCGTCTTCGGAATAAAACAAAACTCGAAAAAAGGTATGCTATTTAAACTGAAAAAAAGTATTGAATATGAATTACAAACATTTGGATTCAGATCAGACGCCAAGTCGCGTCTAGAAGTAAAGTTTTACCATGTTTGGATGAAAACGCTTATGTACTAAGCTCTCTCTGAATGCCACTCTCATTTATAAAAATCTGAATAAGGGAAGATCCTTTGAAAGCACAGAAAACAAAGCAAATACTGAAACTTGCAGACTCGGTTTAATTGAGTCTGTTCATGGGCAATACTGAAATATGCAACAGTGCTCACGCCCCCTAGCACCAGCTTAAGCGGAATTCAACTTTCAACTGTAAATGCGCTGAACTCGGACCAGAAAGTATAACAACACTGCGAATGAAGTATGGTGCGACTTTTTACAGCCGCCACACAAGCACTTAACATCTGCTGTTGTGAATTATATAAATCTGCCTTTTTATTTATTTCGATTGCAAGCGCAAACATCATGGTGCTGTAAAGTTTGTTCACAATTTTGGCATTGTCATATAATTATCTGTTTTGACGTGCTTTGTCGTCAAATCAAATAACGTTTCACTAATTATAGTCGGATTTTTACCCGTGAGCTGTGACCTTTAGGACGAGTTCATCCGAAGAGGTAAAATGTGTCACAAAACATGAATTTGTTCTGGAGTTACATATTGTTCATGGTATACCAAGGATAGTGTGCCTTTTGTGTCGACATTAAATCAATAATCGAGTCAGAGTAATAGGTAGCGTGTAAGGGTACTTAACAAGAGTTGTCAGAGAGACAACAAAGCTCGCCATCGGCACATTTAGAAACTTAAAAGCACACTCAAGGTCACCGAGTTCAACCTTTTTGCCTGCATGGAAAGGTCTTGTCCATATACACATGAAAATCAAATACATGTATGAAGTCACACCTCAGGGGACATAGGAAATATAAGCATTTTTTTAAACCTAAACACAGATTTCGAAATATTAACCCTGGATCTAAGTTCAAGGTCAAGGTCACAGGGGTCCAAATTTTTCTGTGCATGGAAAGGTATTGTCCATATACACATACACACACATACCAACTATGAAAGCAACCCTCAAGGGACATAGAAGTTATAGGCATTTTTCGAAACCTAAACACAGATTTCGAAACTTAAACGCGGGCACTAAGTTCAAGGTCAAGGTCACAGGGGTCCAAATGTTTCTGTGCATGGAAAGGTCTTGTCCATATACACACACATACCAACTGTGAAAGCAATACCTCAAGGGACATAGAAGTTATAGGCATTTTTCGAAACCTAAACACAGATTTCGAAACCTAAACGCAGGCCTTAAGTTCAAGATCAAGGTCACAGGGGTCCAAATGTTTCTGTGCATAGATAGGGCTTGTCTATATACACACACATACCAACTATGAAAGCAATACCTCAAGGGACATAGAAGTTATAGGCATTTTTCGAAACCTAAACAAAAATTTCGAAACCTAAACGCAGGCCTTAAGTTCAAGGTCAAGGTCACAGGGGTCCCAATTTTTCTGTGCATGGAAAGGGCTTGTCCATATACACACACATACCAACTATGAAAGCAATACCTCAAGGGACATAGAAGTTATAGGCATTTTTCGAAACCTAAACACAGATTTCGAAACCTAAACGCGGGCCCTAAGTTCAAGGTCAAGGTCACAGGGGTCCAAATTTTTCTATGCATGGAAAGGTCCTGTCCATATACACACACATACCAACTATGAAAGCAATACCTCAAGGGACATAGAAGTTATAGACATTTTCTTAAAATTGTTTACGCCGTTCACGACGACGCCGACGACAACGACGACAACGACGACGACGACGACTACACCGGGGGTATTGCAATAGCTCGTCATGTACTTCGTACAGGCGAGCTAAAAAGGGTAAAATGTTGCGAGTTCGATTCCTATTAAAATTTATTTATTTTTATATAAAACTATTTTTATGTTATATTGCATTAGTGTCCAAACTATCACTTTAATTATTTGAATTGTTCAACATATGCAAAATGCGTAGATAACCTAAACCTTAAACGATATATGTAAACAATTGAATTTCTTAAAGGTACGTAAACTATTACCCGGTGTGGTCTCTCACATCTAGATAACAATTGCATTAACTCATTTCTCACTGAAATTGTAATGGCTTATACAAGTTTCGAATGCATTAAGCCTAGTCAATGTATGACCATTTAAAAATGACAAACAGTGTATCCCTTATAAGAGTGTTCTTTAACTCTTTCCTCCCTGAAACTTTAAATGGACAATTCCAGTTTCCATCTAAGTCTAGTCCATTTCTGACTTTAAAGGGTTGTTTTTGTCAATGTTTGGCATTGTGACAAACAGTGAAGACCCTGATCAGAGGGCTCCGAAAGGAGCCCTCTGATCTGGGTCTTCACTGTTTGTATAGGACAAGTGTACTATTCACATGTACACAGTTTTAAAAGACGCCTATATGCGGGACTAGGGTTCAAAGGGTTAAGGAGCCCTCTGATGTGGATATTCTCTGTTTTCATAGGACAAGTGTTGTGTATTCTTTCTAGATGCCGAGTATACTTATCGTTAGGGATCAATACAATCCAATGGGGTTTAAACATTATCTACTAGCTCCCTTGCATTTTTAGAATAATGACGCGTTTGTTTCGTCTGTCGCAGCATCTTTAGTTTGAACAATGTGGTTATACAGAAATGTATTAAGAAATTGAATATATAAACGATTTAGATACTGAACAATTACTATGGGTTCCCTATGGTAATCGTCATCATGTGCAATATAAAAAGACTAACCAAACAAAAAACACCCTGGGTATCGATCTCATGGCCCTACACAGTAGAGCACTTATCTATACTGAAAAACATAAGTAACGCATAATGTGTTCAACTTATGTATCGGTTGTATTGGAGTACAACCAAGATTATCGATACACCGTGTGTTGATAAAATTGATCCACAATTGTCCAACAAAAACTTGTGCATATCCTGCGTGGTAATTGGATTCTACACCGACATATTTGAAAACCCTGACGTAAGCCATCTGACCTACTTCCGGTTAAACAAATTCAAAAGCACTAAACTGGTTGAAATGTGTAGTACGCTTACGTACTTTAAATCAGCATTGCAGATAATCACAACATTCAGCGCGATGCATAGGCTGAACGTTAATGACCGTGGCCGAGCTATTGGTCTTCTAATGCAAGAGTGTTCACAGAAAAGTGCCGCTAGACAACGGGGAGTCGTATAATCAACAAATTTTCGATTCCGTAATCGTTTGCTGGAGACAAATACCGTAAATGATCAACCGAAAGGTGGGCGCACCAAAGAAACAACGCAACGTAAGGAACGTCAGATACGCCTTGCGTTTTTGTGAATCCGGTTCCTAACGGCGTCAGAGACGGCCAATAACACACAGGGGCGTCACTTGGACAGGATACATTCCGTCACGGTTATCAGGCATCTCAAAGAATGCGGACTTCGGGCGTACATATTGTACGTTTGGGATTCACTAACGCATCGACGTCATGCTTTTCGCATGGACTGGTTGCAACATAACGCACTCCGCTTATTCTCTCGTTAACCTAGGCAGCCTTACCGCCCGAATCTGTCGCCAGTTGAGCACCTTTGTAACAATTTAGACCGCAATGTCTGACGTCGACGTAACGTCCTTAACAACGTCAATGACCTCGCAGCTTAACAGGGGGAATGGGCTGCTTTAAAAGAATCACCAGGGCCCGTATTCTGAAACACTCTTAGATAACTTTTACTCTAAGTAAATCAATATTCTCTTAGTTTTCGGCAATTTAGTCTAAGTATTTGATGATATACTCTTAGAAAGTGAAAAAAACTAAGATAATTCTAAACTCGACAGATTTCACTAAGTATAACGATATACTCTTAGAAAATCAATATAGTCTTAGTTTTCGGCCATTTCAACTAAGTATTTGGGGATTCCCTCTTAGAAAGATGAAAAAACTAAGAAAATTCTCAACTTGCCAAATTTACTATTGAATTTTCTCAAAACTTTAGAAAACTGTGACCCTCTCTTAACTTTTTAGAATTTCTAGGATTAGAACACGAACGTTTATTAAGCAGTTATAACAGGTAGAATAGATAATTTATTGAATAAAAATCGTTTATAGACCTATAAATACGTTTAGCGGATGTTTTTGAGCCGACGTTTGTGTTTGAGTGGCTTCGTGAAATTGGGTCAAAGTCTGGGTGGGGTAACGATATTACAAATGACAGGGATTACTGTTTAAGACATTATTACATACGGTCTTCATCGCGAAAACGTGGAAAAGATCGATATCTATTCAAAGTCTATATTTTTCGTAATAAATGACCACTGTATGTACCAAAACAAGTGTAAATACATAATTAGGTTCACAATTATAATTAACTAACAAGCCAAATTTCAACGAAGTCGCCGTAGCTCAATCGATAGCGAGTCTTACTTGCATGTCGGGGGTCGCCGGTTCGAGCCACACAGGGTACGATCTTTTTTTTCTTTTTTTTTAACATCATCATTATTTCTATAGATTCGTTTCTTTAGATACAAATAACTGCTTAATTCTTTCAATGCCAAACTTTCGTAATAGTTTACTTCTTCACCGTTTCATTGTCGTCTGCTTCAATTTTGTTGTCTGCAATATCGTTTCAAAGTAAATTGTAAGGCAGTATGACTGAAAAGAATTCAATACGAGTGCCAAATAGTTTGGATCCTCATCAGACGCCGCGTTACGCGGCGTCTGATCAAGGCCCAAACTGATTGCAAACGTGATTTTAGGCGCCATTGAGAGTGAAAGGGTTAAAGCATGCTAAAATTGAAGTAAAAGTCTCAATTAAGAAATGTTCCTTCTTATTGTCAGCCTGCTAGTTCTAGTAATGACTTTCATGTTTCTACTATTTCTTGATATTTGAAAAGCATTAAGAAAAGTGTCCTGCAGATTGATGTTTAACCATTGTCATGCAGAATTGTCATCTGCTGCAAACACATCATCTGCAGAAAACAACATAATCAATTTGATACTTTCAAAACTTAAAAACAGTAAAATATGACTAACTGGCAAACAAGTTTGGATCATATCAGACGCCGCATTACGCGGCGTCAGATCTGGATCTTTACTGTATAGAAACTGTTAACAAATTTTATCCAAGTCGCGCTTAGCTTAATAAGAGGGTTTCTTTTAAAGCAGGCTGTAAATAAGAAGGAAACCTTTAATTGGAGACTTTTACATCAATTCTAGCATGCTTTAACCCTTTCACTCTGGCGCCTAAATGCGCGTTTGCAAACAGATTGGATCTATTATCAGGATCCAAACTATTTGGCACTCGTATTGAATTCTTTTCAGTCATACAATTAACTTTAAAAAGATACTGCAGACAACAGTATTGAAGCAGACGACAATGAAACTGTCAGAATTAGACTCACTCTCGCCTAAAGGAACGTTTGCAAACATTTTGCACCTTGATCAGAAGCCGCTTTCGCGAAACGCGGCGTCTGATCAGGATCCAAACTGTTTGACACTCGTATTAAATTCTTTTCAGTTATACTTCCTTACATTTAAGGCTTTGAAACGATATTGCAGGCAACAAAATTGAAGCAGACGACAAGAACATTTAAAGGAGTAAACTATCACAAAAGTTTGGCAGTGGAAGGATAAAGCAGTTATTTGTATTTAAAGAAATGAATCTATGGAACTAGTGATGATAATTAAATAAAAAATAAGGGGGGTGTTAAGAAAAAAAAGATCGTACCCTGTGTGGCTCGAACCGGCTATCCCCGTCATGCCAGGCAGAGTCGCTATCGATTGAGCTACGGCGACTTCGTTGAAATTTGGCTTGTTAGTTAATTATAATTGTGAACCTAATTATGTATTTACGCTTATGTATAAACACTTTTTATTCAATTAATTATCTATTCTACTTATTCTGGGACAATGATTGCTGCTTTATAAACGGGAGAAGAAAACAAACCCGAATACTACAGCGCAAATAAACAGTCACACATGTTAGTATGCGAGAAGAGTGGCGTCATTTTAGTCGGGAAAGTCCTTGACAACGGCCATAATTTACTCTTAGTTTTTTTTCGCTAAGAAAATAATTTAGTATTTTCTTAGAGTAAAAGTTAGCGAAAATAATCTTAGTTGAAAATGTTAGAGTTTAGAAATTTCTAGTTAAAATACTTAGAATGTTTCAGAATACGGCCCCAGGTTGATTAATTACACGCCAAGGAGAATAATAGAGGCAATAAATGCAATACGCGATACTAAAGATGCTTTTTTCACTCTTCTTCATAGGGATAATGGGTTTAGAAATCGTAATTAAGCAATCAAAAGAAAATGAATTAAAGCGTGTATGTTGTTTGTTGATTGCAAACATAATGCATTAGTAATTTCGTATACCAAAATGTTGTTATATTTCCTATAGTACATTCCCATTCTACAATGAATCCCATTATGCGTTACTTATGTTTTTCAGTATACTTTCTCGACCACGATGACATATACGAGGGGTGTTCCATAAATAATGTCATATGTGCTTTATTTCGCGGAAATCGTGCAATTTATGCACAAAACGTAGATATTCACCGCGAGGTGTGTGACATTTATGGGGAGGACCAAATGTCTCACAGGACTGTTTGTAGGTGGGTAGCAAAATTTAGTGCTGGGCAGCAGCAACTGAAAGATGCTGCTCGCCCAGGTCGTCCTGCAACAACTACGACCAAAGGTAACATAGAAAAAATCCGAAATATCCTCAAAACTGATGCTCGATTCACCGTAAGACAATTGGCTCGAATGACAAACTTGTCTTTAGCAAGAGTTCATGCAATTTTGAAGAAACACCTAAAAGTTAGAAAGATAAATGCAAGATGGATACCCCATTTGTTAACGGATGAGCAAAAGAAGATGCGTGTAACAATGGCAAAAAAACTTCTCAAATGTACCCAAAATATAGTAAAAAGGCTTTTGATAATATAGTCACTGGTGATGAGACCTGGGTGTATTATTTTGAACCAAAGCGGAAGGTTTCCAACCGAATATGGGCCACTCAAAATGCCTATTCAAATCCCGGTGCCAAAAGGCAGAACGGTCACAGGCAAGTACTATAAAAACGTTGTTCTGAGAAAATTGAAGAACTACTACAAAAGTCGCCGCCCCAAAACAGAACTTAAGTATGTCCGACTTTTGTATGAAAATGCACCCGCTCACAAGGCACGTATTGTGACTGACTTTTTGGAGTCAGAGAAGGTTACCGTCCTTCCGCACCCTCCGTATTCGCCAGACTTGGCCCCCTGCGACTATTTTCTCTTTCAAAAACTTAAATATCATTTATCTGGAAGGACATACAATTCGAGAAATGCCCTTGGATCTGCTGTTTATCAGTGTCTGATGGGTGTCCCCATTGAAGAGTATGAAAAATGCTTCCAAAAAGGGATTGACCGGCTAAAAAGGTGTGTTCTGGCTGGCGGAGAGTATTTTGAAGGGCAGAGCAAATTAAAATGAACAAAAGCACTTCCGCTATATGAGCACCGATGCAAGTGACATTATTTTTGAACACCCCTCGTATATAACAAATTATTTCAAATATCAAGATAAAACTTTAACCCTAACTCACCCATAACTTGGAATGGTTGCAACTTCTATTAATAGAAAAGTACAGACACGGCTCAGCGGACAAACTCCATCTATAGTGAACGGTATTCTTGTCATAAAAGCAATGTTGTACTGCGGGAACAGATACCCATTGCAGACAGTGTGGAACATGATACAGTAAGATGCCACGTGAATCAAACACTAAGATACAACGATAATTACTATAAACAAAGTCCTATCATTCTACAAATTGGATATGTTGTCCGTTTATAACACTGACTTAACTATGGTTTATTCATAAGTTCATCACTGTGTCGGTCGTTATGAAACTTAAAACTCTTGGCAAACATAATTGACCGACAAACATATTCTAAACATGTTGTTTGATTTCCATAATTGTAGTGTTCTGCAGACTTGTTTTATATTAACACAATTCACTGCCTTGAACTGAGTACAGTGGAGAATCTGTTATTCTTTCCCGTTTAAACGCAAACGTACGCAAACGCAAAACACTAAAACGTAGAAAAGTACAACTTTTTGACAATTCTGATAATTCATCTTTATCTTGGTGGCAAACAGTTTGGAGCCAGATCAGAAACCGGGTTACCCGGCGTCTGATCTGGCTCCAAACTGTTTGCACTGCAAATAATAGTTTTAGCGTAAACGCGTTTATTGGGAAAGAATAACAGTTTCTCCACTGTACAATGGTTAGTTGCAAACAGTTTGGATCCTGATCAAACGTCGCGTTACGCGACGTCTGATCAAAATCCAAGCTGTTTAGTATTCAAATGTAAATTCCCTATCGTAAGTAAAAAAAAAAAAAAAAAAATCAAATTTTGGAAACAAAATCAAACGATAACTGTTTAAAATGGATGACGTTATGGCAGTGAAGGGGTTAGATAATGATAAGAATTTTAAATTGAAGCGACACTACAGTGGAGAATAGGTTTATCTCTCCGTACTAAACGAAACAAAAGGCACAAATCGCAGTAAAATGTAGAAAATGGCAGACTTTCAAGAAAATGTTGACCTTGCATTGCAATCTGGCTGGCAAACAATGCAGAGTCGGACCTCCACTATTATTAAAATATTATGATAACAACGCATTTTCAGTGTTAAAGACAATTCATTTCAAATTCAAAATACGGATTTGCTCAGTTTGCATTTGCATGAATGTACAAATACATGGGAACTTTATTCAATTATTCAATATTTAGGTCAAGCACATAATTTATCGGATACAATACATCAGTTATAAATTCTTAACAAATGATTCAATTGTATCTAATAATTTCGCAAGGTGGAGAACAGCATACATTTGTTTTAAAATTACTATTTTATAGTGGGTACACGGATATTGCCGAGAATAAACCGCAATTAAGCGACATGTTCCCGGATTTAGCCCTGTCCCCACATGTGGCTACTAGTCAAAGTTCTACTTGAATTCTAATTGGATGGAATTTATTTGTGGTTATAGAGAGTGCAATTCATATTAAATGGAATAATAGTGTAATGTTCTATTTGAAATTTGATAATTTACCGTTGAATAAATGATGATCGCCTAACTGATAGTCTGAACGTGTAGCGCAAAGTCCTGTCTGAGTTTTCCCGTTTCACACTTTAACAAGGTTTTAAACCGCCATCTACAGTGATCGAGAAGACGTTATTCTTTCTCAGTAAAAAAGGTTATACGTTAAAAGACGTAATCCTTTGCCGACAGAGTTTTTAAAACAGTCGGACTAAAATAATGGGACAATCTATCGTCAAATGTGAGATATTTTGAATCAATGAGCGTGTTTAATAAAAATCTTTTTTATTTTAGAAATTATGACTTGTTGTTTAAGTAAATTTGTGAATAAGAATATTTTCAGTATTCTTTATGTATAAAGATATTACTCATCTATGTGTATTTTGGTAGCATTTATTGTCCTTTTTATTTATATCATTTATTGTACAACTCCATTGAATATACTTTGTGTAAAATAGGCGTTAAATCAAATAAATCAGATTCAGTTGGTTTTACTAAAACTATTGTTGCCATTGCGAGTAGTTTGGAGTCAAATTAACTGTTTGCCACTCAGGTAATAGATAAATCGCTATCATTTTCAGAACGTTATAATGTGCTCCCTCTCCACAGCAACACTTAATGGGGCACACAATTGTGTGTGTTGTTCGGGAAAGAGTTGTTATAGGGAGGGAAAATACCCTTAGAGAACATTTCAATTGAAAGACAGCTTTAACCCAGACCTCACGCCGCGTAGCGCAGGGTCTGATCCTGGTTCAAGCTGTTTGTCACTCGTCTTCGTGTTTCTTCGGTCAAATTGTCCTATATCTAACTTTCAGAAAATAAACGACAAAAAATTAATAAATAAGCAGCCGATATTACAGCAGAGAAAGCCTGCTATATAATGGTATTGCCTGGAAAAGAGAGGTACAGTACTGAACCTTATTAAATTAAATTGATAATCGCAAGCGAATTGCCATCGAATTGCCATCGAATCGCGCGCTTCAAAAACAAATCCTACGTTTGAATATTTTAACGCGAATTTTCCGAAGCGGTTGTGACAAAAATGGAATCGAAAACATTAACGAAGGCAAATGTGCGAACATTTCGGAGATACAACATTCAAGAAAACTTACCCGAAGGTAAAGTTAGTACTTTGAATCGCAAGCGAATTGCCATCGAATTGCAAGCGAATTGCAAGCGAATCGCAAAAATTGTTAATTTAATAAGATTCAGTACTGTAATCGTTGTTGGGAGCGTCGTTGTCGGGAGGGAGCACTGTTTATATGTTTTATATTTAGCAGCTCATTGCCTTGAAAATAAACAATAACTATTTCGTTGTTACGAATTTGTCTGCCTCTAAACCATCGTCTACGTTAACTTCAGAAACATCGACAATTACGCGGCTTCTGATCTGGATCGAAACTGCACAATTAAGTCATTTCGTGATCAATAGTGTAAGGGTTAAGTCGTGTACATTCTTACCCCTGTTGCACGTGTAACGCGTTACAGTTTTGAACCCAAACAGTTTGGCAAAAGCATGATTTATTTTTCTTATTTTGTATAATTATGTGAATAGTACATGCATTTTGAGGATCTGCTTTAAATATCGGGGACCAAAATTAAAATGTGAAATCCTTGGCATTGGTGAGCATATCATTTGCATGCATTATGTGCTATAGATACAGTTACTGTACATGTATATATGTATGCTTTTATATTGCAATGTTATGCCACTGTTGATAACATATAATCACTCAATTAATCAAACTGTGCTATGGTAATTCTTTAAACCCATTCACTGCCTTACCCCGAATACAATAAGTATTTGCAAACAGTTTGGATCTTGATCAGACGCCGCGTCACGCGGCGTCTGATCATGATTCAAACTGTTTGACACTCATCTTAATATTTCTAAAGTCAAAATATCTTAAATTTATATTTTAGAAATAAAAGCAGACGACAATTGTTGAAAATTTATGACGTCATGGCAGCGAAGGGCTTAAAAATGCTTGAACCCTGAATAGTAGACGACCATATTTTCAACAGATACTGTCCTACCAGTAATTGGAGATACTATCAGTTGATGCTAAGATGTATGAATGGAATCTTATACTATATGCTATGAATCATTTCCATATTGCAACAACATTGCATAAGTTCTCCATGTATTATGGAAATCCACCTATCATGAAATGTCTAGTCAGCAAGAATTATCTACACTACCATAACTTGTTAGATAACCATGTTTAAAACGTCTATTCTTCTCTTATATATAGGAAGAATAAATTCCTAGCGGGTATAAACCGAAATGAGTATGTACGTGTAAATTCACGTACTCAGAGTCAAATGTTTATTCTCGCTTAGAATAAAACCTACATTTTAACCAAACAAACTTTCCTTTTCACACCATGAAGTACGGTACTTAATCATTAGGAATTTTGTGCGCGTGGTGTCTGAACGCGCTAGTATAACCTCGCCTCCTCTAAACTAGTTGTAAACACCTCTATATTTGACGATCTTAAAATCAGAATGTATTGTAAACCGGCGCGTGAAGTGCTGTTGGCGTGCGAGATTGATTTGTTGACTATGACAATAGGGACCATTCAATTTTGTCCCGGGTCAATCAAACTATAGGATATATTCTAAGCTTCGCTATCTCTGTCCCATCTTAACAAAAAGTATTTCACTAAATGATTTTATGATTTACTATAACTAAACAAAAATAACTAAACCTGTGTTTCCGGTAACCTGACCGACCCTAGTTTTTTCCTCCGACCCTAAACTTTTTTCTCATTTTTCGAAAAATGTATTAGCGAATGTCGGTAATTTTTGCGTCGCATGTGACAGAACTTTTTGGTAGAGCGTGTAATAGAAGCTATTATCCACTTATTTGTTTAAAAAACTACTTTATAGACGTTTAAGTGTTTAAAATTTAATAGGTCAATATGATTTAGCAAATATATAAGTGAAATATGCGTAGAATCTGCCAACAAGTACCTTCCTTGCTCCTATGATCTGTTAGTTAATCAACCATTGATACATTCAACATGCAGACAACACATTTCATTGAAACATTTGATATGCATTCAAGACATTTCAAAACTTTATAAACTCAATATATCATACTTTTATATGTCACTATGAAGTATTTTTATGCGACATTTGAAAATAGTAATTCCACTTGTTCGCGTTATGTTGACCGTGTGACATCATAGATTTTGTGTTATATGACTACGGAATGAAAAGGAAAATGTAAAGTTTATGTCAAAAAGAGACTATATAGGAGTGTTATGTTGACCGTGTGACATCATAGATTTTGTGTTATATGACTACGGAATGAAAAGGAAAATGTAAGTTAGACTATATAGGAGTGTTAGACACTTAGGATTATCATATACTAATGCTGTCGAGTTTGGCACTAAAGGGGTTAACCCTTCCCCCAATATAATATAAAAAAGTAATATACCAAGTTATAGTCTACTTTCAGTCCGGATGACCGCTCAGCCGACTGTACATATACTCCCCTGATCATTGAGCCATCTTGCCTACAATATTGAGCACTGCTAACACATGGCGCAGTCAAATGCAGCCGCAGTACCGACTCAGACCCTTCACAGGTACCCATTTAAACCCTGGGTGGAGAGGAGCAATTCGCGGTACATGTCTTGCTCAATGACATTCCTGTACATCATCGGGGATTCAGAAGAAACAAAACTAGTCAGACCGCTGGCCCAGTGGTGGAATCGAACTCACGACCCCTGGTACCGTAGTCCAATGGTGTTACTATTGGGCCACTACCGCCGATATAAGCGTTGTTTATAGCATTTAATTTATACCTCGACTGAATAAAATAGTTCAAATTTATACTGTCATAGGCATATACCAAAATAACGATTTTCTATATCCTTGTAGGTGACAGCTTAAAGCAGTCTGAAATTAAATCAGGATGCGCCTTAAGGTGCAGTCTGCTTTACTTTAATCCTGCTTAAAATACCCCCCCCCCCCTACATGTATCTTCAAAACCAGAAACAGGTAATTGGGTAAAGGGTTACGGCAATGGTAAAATGATGTCCATAATACTAATTATCAGTTTTACTCGGAGCATAGCCTAATGCAGGACAAAAGTAATACAGAAAGCTGTTGTATGAACCTTATGCAATTTCTGTTTATTATGCATTCCGCGGTAACTTTCCTATAGAGATATCCGTGATTCACGGCTTAATGACCTTGCTGTGATTTCATATTTAGCTTATTATTGCTGCTATATATCTGGGAATATCAAATAGTAAACAAATTTTAGAAGACATATGTCTGCAAACGTGACATATATCCTTCACCGGTTAACGAATTCAGCTGTCATATCAATTACAAACGAGTGTCACAAAATAGAATAATTGTATGGATCCTGTATAAATGTCAATGCAAGTTCTCTCCATAAAGAAATGTCTTATGCGAATGATGCAAATACATAGTCAGTTCAAATATTCAAAGATACAGTGGAGAATCTGTAATTCTTTCCCGTTTAAACGCAAACGTACGCAAACGCAAAGCACTAAAACGTAGAAAAGTACAACTTTTTGACAATTCTGATAATTCATCTTTATCTTGGTGGCAAACAGTTTGGAGCCTGATCAGACGCCGGGTTACCCGGCGTCTGATCTGGCTCCAAACTGTTTGCAGTGAAAATAATAGTTTTAGGGTAAACGCGTTTATTGGGAAAGAATAACGTTTTCTCCACTGTACATTACCATTACATGTTTAGAAAAGGAGAATTATATAGAGTCAAAACCCTTCATTTACTACGACTAACATGTGATTTACCCAGTTCTCCTCACATATCTTTTTTACGCCTCTAATTTATTCTTCCACTTAAAAACCAGTTCCAATTTAAACAACCATGACAATGAACTGAAAGAAATATATTCTATGTCATAGCAGATGGTAGATTAAAGCAGTCAGAAATAAAAATAAAAAGGCACATACTACTTTACTTTCAAGTCTTAAGTAGTCATATGGATTCAAAACTAGAAACAGTCTATTGATGTAATGCTTAAAGCAAAACGCTCCTTTAGAAGCTAAATGTTTACAATGAGTTAGCATTCTATTTAGAGGCCGCCATAGAGGCACAGTACAGTGAAGAAAACATTATTCGTTCCCAATAAACGCGTTTACGCTAAAACTATTATTCCCAGTGCAAACAGCTTGGATACTGAACAGACGCCGGGTAACTCGGCGTCTGATCAGGCTCCAAACTGTTTGCCACCAAGATAAACATGAATTATCAGAATTGTCAAAAGGTTGTACTTTTCTACGTTTTAGTACTTTACGTTTGCGTTTCGTTTGCGTATAAACGGGAAAGAATAACGTTTTCTCCACTGTAAAACCACATTGTTATAGAGGCACTACATGTAAGACTCATTGAATGTATTACAATTGAAGATGTAATGCAGCGTAAAGAAAAATGAAAACAGAAAGTTTTCAGGGGTTATGGTTTTCTTTCAAATGCTTTTAACAGTTAAAAGCCTTGAATTTCGGTCACAAGTATTTCTGTGAGTGGTTATATTAATGTTTTTAACCCATGTATGTCTGATTATTGGAATGAACCCTCCCTCTGTACTTGCTGCAGTACTGAACGTTATTAAATTAACAATTTTTGCGATTCGCTTGCAATTCGATGGCAATTCGCTTGTAGAAGATTACACAGTTGATACAATGGTACTTTTATGACACTGTAGTGTTTGTCAATATAGCGAAATATTTCATATGATATAGCAAATACAGTGGAGAATCTGTTATTCTTTCCCGTTTAAACGCAAACGTACGCAAACGCAAAACACTAAATCGTAGAAAAGTACACCTTTTTGACAATTCTGATAATTCTTGTTTATCTTGGTGGCAAACAGTTTGGAGCCTGATCAGACTGTTTGCAGTGCAAATAATAGTTTTAGCGTAAACGCGTTTATTGGGAAAGAATAACAGATTCTCCACTGTACATGCAGTACAGACCCTGATGAGACGCAGAGAAAAAAAAAAGGCGGACAACAACGGTAAAGTCCGATAGTAAAACGTTTAAATGCAATGGTTCTCATCTAAATCCACATATAACACAGTCACTGTCATATTATTGTATATTTTATTTTTGTTTACTGATTTTATTTATACAATATTGAATAATTGTGCGTTCTTACTTAACCCTTTTACTCTTAAAGACGCTGAAAAGCGCGTTTGCAAACAGTTTGGATCTTGATACTTGACGCCGCCTCTCAGTAGATAAATTTCATATTCGTCACAGTTGATATCATCACTAGTAATGATATCACTTTTGCAGTGACGATATACTTCTTTGTGACGCCATTTCACAATATCTTTTGTGACGTCGCGCGTTAACAATATATTTTGAGCTTTCTCTGAAAAACGTTATTAAAATGTATTTAATAAATAGAATAATCAATTTCTTTGGATGGATATGAAAAATATCACGAGAATGGGTTGTTATCTGTGCGGACTCGTTTTTTAACCAGATAACAGCCCATTCTCGTGATATATTTTTCATATCAATCCAAAGGAATTGATTATCCTCTATGTGTCAAGCGATGCAATAGTTCAGGTGGTAGAAATCGTATATCTCTTTCTCCCATAGAAGCGCCTTTTATAGCGCATTTTATGTACGAGTATTACCCAACAGAAGGAAATAGCGCGTGCACAAAACGAACTATCATATCCTTTGTCAGTAACTGTCCTACCACGCGGAAATGGTACATGTACCTAAACGGTTTATGCACAACTATTGAAGAAAAATGCATACATTACCAATATTAAACTTAAAGTTCGTTTGGCTACAAAATGTCTGCTTACCTCTTCAGTAGCCTGAATTTGATACTGCACTTTCTGATTGGCTGGAATAATGCACCCTGGTTCGGTCGGTCTTACATCGCTACCTATCTTTTTTCGGTCCTAAGTTAACGAAAGGGATACATGTATCAATTTGACAGCGATATGCCGTACTTTCAAACAGCGCTTCAAGTTTGTTGGAATGCCGACATCGTTAGCTATCTGGCGGATATCTTATACTTTTCAGATTATTTGCTGGCTGGCCCTTTTCCCTTGGTGCACTTTCACCTGACTCAGTCCCACTTTTAAAAGCGCTTATAGAGAGAAGACTTTATTCGCGACCACTATACGCGTTTACGCTAAATCATTATTTCAAATTGAAACAGTTTGGAGCAAGATCAGACGCCGACGAACCCGTTTAAATAGGAAAGAATAACATAACAGTTTCTACAATGCAAGTGTTGTCGGGATTGGCAGTTTCATCGTACCTAATGACTGCAAATGTACATATACAGTGGAGAAAACGTTATTCTTTCCCAATAAACGCGTTTACCCTAAAACTATTATTTTCACTGCAAACAGTTTGGAGCCAGATCAGACGCCGGGTAACCCGGCGTCTGATCAGGCTCGAACTTGTTTGCCACCAAGATAAACAATAATTATCAGAATTGTAAAAAAGTTGTACTTTTCTACGTTTTAGTGTTTTGCGTTTGCGTACGTTTGCGTTTAAACGGGAAAGAATAACAGATTCTCTACTGTATTTAACGAAACAAGAATATACGCCTTGGTCTCTATATCAAATGCATATTATTATGTTAGATGGTATCAATTTCAATGAAACATTCCTTATGAAATTGGGATTGTACAGAAGAGAGGACTCGTTGACTCATATCACAAACGGATATCTTAATACTGCTTGACAGGTGATTTACGTTGGTCTTACCGATTTAGTTATTATAACATACCTAAATAAGATGTCTGATTTGTCTATAAACTGCTTGCTATTGCAATTATTCTATTTGATAAGTTCAAGCAATCCACACAAACAACATCAAAAGTATACCATAAATTGACTTTAAAAGAGATATACGACTTGCAAATAGCAAGCACTTCATTGCTTTCCCATTTGAACAAAATGAAACATAAAGAGAAGGCATTTAGTGTAGAAAATGACAATGTGGCATCAAATCTTGTCCTAAACTCCAAACTGTTGGCAATTGAAGTAATTATTCTATCACATACATGTTTATTGGAGGGAAAATGATCTTTTCAGACCGTACATTTCGCAGTTAACCCATTTAACTCATTACCCCATTAATATACTTTTAACGCCTTTCATTTATTCCTCCACTGAAGGAAATAGTTCCAATTTATACTGTTACATGTATGTAAATGTATTGTAAGAACTATTTTCTAAATTCTAACAGATAAAAGCTTAGAGCAGGTTGAAATTAAAGCAGTATGTGCATTTAAGGCACATTCTGCTTTACTATCAACCTGTTTAAGTGGTCACCTGCCTTCAAAACTAGAAACAGGATATGAGGTAAATGGTTAAGCCTAGTATCTATTAAAAAGTTACAGTGGAGAAAACGTTATTCTTTCCCGTTTAAACGCAAACGTACGCAAACGCAAAACACTAAAACGTAGAAAAGTATAACTTTTGGACAATTCTGATAGTTCATCTTTATCTTGGTGGCAAACAGTTTGGAGCCTGATCAGACGTCGGGTTACCCGGCGTCTGATCTGGCTCCAAACTGTTTGCAGTGAAAATAATAGTTTTAGCGTAAACGCGTTTATTGGTAAAGAATAACGTTTTCTCCACTGTAGCATACAGGAAACCGCTTCTATAAGAAACACTAAATGAGGTTCAATTCTAGATGTATAAGACACGCAGTTGCTACATTGTAAACCCTTTCATGATCAAATTATTCGGGATACTTTTACCACTTCACCTCTGTATTGTCGTCTTCTTCAGTAGTGTTGTCTGCAATACCCGTTTAAAAGTTAGGATTTAAGCTTGTTTGACTTAATTAATATCGACAAGAGGGTCAAACAGTTAGGGTCCTGATCAGATGCATCGTTACCCTTACTGTTTGCAATCGCGCTTTAATGTGTCATTGAGAGTGAAGGGGTTAAATATGGATGAAAATAAAGAAGAAACCTTCTGCAGGGGCTCTTTGCTATACGTTACAAGACACTGTCCGTGTAATAAGTGATTGCAGTGGAGAAAACGCTATTATTTCCCGTGTAAACTAAAATGAAACGCACACGAAATGCGCTAAAATGTTGAAATGGACCACATGTTGACATTTTTTCACAAAAGCTATGCGACTTTTGACATTTCTCACGATTTAGTTTAGTCTAAGTTGCAAACAATTTGGAGCCAGATCAGACGCCGGGTTACCCGGCGTCTGATCTTGCTCCAAACTGTTTGCAATTGAAATAATAGATTTAGCTGAAACACCTTTATTGAAAAAGAATAATGTCTGCTGCATTGTATACATGAAGAGAAGTTTTATTGTGTAAGGGAAATTATGAAACATTATCATCAGTACCGAGCCTGTATATATGCTACTTGAGTGCCATAAATATGTAAATCTCTTAACCCACGCGAATCTTACTCGGGAACAGCTCTACCACTATTAATATGACTTATACACAGCAACGTTGAATACGCCTTGGAGTACCTCGGCATCTGATCAGGATCGATTTCTCATTTAACGTGACAGTTTTGAAAAGTCAATACGTTTGGTGCATTGCATTTCCTTTTAATTTCTGTCGCACGGGAAAGGAATAACATACCAATAGCACCTTATGGTACATGTATAAGTTTCAAGGACAACTATTCGTTGATTCAGTAAAAATATGGGTTATGCCTCGCTCACATTTGCTGCGGCTGCCGTACGGCGGCCGCACGGCTAATCATTTCTACGGCGAGTAGCAATTCCCCGGCCGCCGCAGAATTCCTACGGCCGCCGTGTTTTGCGCTCACATTTGCTGCGGCTGCCGCGCGGCGAAATTTTATTTTGGTGGGGTTAAACAATCTTGGCCAACGTACGGCGACCGTACGGCCGCCGTACGGCAGCCGTGGAAGTCCCACCAGATACCGTGCAACCAAAATGCTGCTCCTGCTACACAGCTTGGTTTTGCTACATGTTCACACAACTTATATCAGTCCAGCAACACCATGAACTCAAAGGACACATTTGGACAGCATTTAAGAACATCTAAATCCATTTTTAGATAATATTCATGTTTTACATATATGATCAAAAGTACAAATGCTCAATAGGGAAATTGACCATCGAGTTACGGCGGCCGCATGGTGGCCGTACGGCGACCGTACGGCTGCCGTACGGCAGCCGTAGAACCACTCTGCAGCGTGTGTTTCTACGGCCGCCGTAGAAATGAAAAAAATGTTATAACTCCTACGGCGACCTCTACGGCCTGTAAGATATTGGGATACGCCGTGCGGCTGCCGTACGGCCGCCGCACGGCCGCCGTAGAATCTCTACGGCCGCCGTAAGATTCTCTCGATTTCACGTCTCTGCGGCCGCCGTACGGCCGCCGTAGAGCAAATGTGAGCGCACTATTACTGTCGTCGGTTGTCTTCCGAAACTCTGCAATCGGCATGATATTCTAAACGTTACATGAACAGGATATCAATGCCAAAAAATGCGGCCCCTGGAGTCAAATTATTTAAAAACTGTTAACAAGAAGTGTTCAATACAGGACTTTGTTTTGAATGGGTTGACCAACTTTCTGCTCTTACAGTGGCGAAAACGTTATTTTTCACAATATGCGCGTAAACGCTAAAACTAGCATTTTTAAGCAAACAGTTTGGAGCCAGATCAGACGCCGGGTAACCCGGCGTCTGATCATGTTCCAACCGTTTGCCTTTTCTTTCCCTTTTGAACTATACGCGCTCAGTTTATTCTTCCATGTTTTATCATTGGGTTAGTCCATTTTTTATCAAAGGGATGCCAGGTCTAACTCTTCTTTTTGTTTTATATTGAAATTCCAATTAGCAAATATTGAAGACTCTCATCAGACGCCGCATGATGCTGCGTCTTATCAGAGTCTACACTAATTGCTTATGTCCCATATATGGGATTGTGGGCCCAAATGGGTTAAACGAATATTAAGGAAAACGTAATGTATCAAGGATTAGGAAATTTCAACGTTTTGAAAATGATGAAGATTCATGTCTATCATACGTGCAACCAGTGTCGCCACTTGATGCATACTGCTTGAAATGAAAATAAATGTGCCAAATTGCTCGTGAGAATTTGACCCAATCATCTTTTCATTGTCAACTGTTTCATCTTAATTGTCTGCAATATATTTTCATAGTTAACTTTATGGCAGTATGACTGACAAAATTTCGATACGAGTGTTTTGGATCCGGATCAGACGCCGCGTTATGTGGCGTCTGAACAGGGTCTTAACTGCTTGCAAGTATGTCCTTTGGCGTCATTGAGAGTGAAGGGTTAACAAAGAACCCGTTTCTGGTGAAAGAATAAAACTTATTCCCTATTGTATGAATAATCAATAATCTGTTCTTCCTTCACCGAAACAAAACAAATATAACTACGTAGTATGGTATGTTTTGTTTTAAGACGTAACACTATGTCACAATGATACCATATTAGGGAAATATAGACTGTTGGGACAATAATATGGAGATAATATTTAGATTACGCAAATGTTTATCAGAGAGGTGTTTGTAAAACAAATGTTTGACATAGATGGCTTCCTTTAAATAAGGAATATATGTGCAACCCTTTCGCTCTTAATGACGTTTGCAAACGTTTGCAAACAGTTTGGATCCTGATCAGACGCCGCATAACGCGGCGTCTGATCAGGACACAAACTGTTTGACATTCTTTTTGAAATCTTAAGTCATACTGCCTGATTTCTTTTAACTTTGAAACGACATTGCAAACAACAAAATTGAAGCAGACGACAATGAAACGGTGACGGAATACAAATCTCTCGAATAATTTGATCATGATGATAGTGTAGTTTATTGCTTTTTGAAAACAATGTTGATCTAGATCAGATAGATTTTAAGGAGCTGCCTGATTATGATCTAAATTGGTTTATTATACGATTTTTCTGACATTAGTCTGCACTCAGTCCAGAGAGACACGTTTGCTTATTTTATTAGATAATGTAATAGTTAAGATGATAAGTGTTAGAGTTTTATATACGAATATTCAGTGAAGAAGGTTCAAAGTTCGTCCGTGTTAGATGTATCCTATCTCTTTGCTGTGATAGTTCGTTAGAATTGTATCTATGAATGATATTTCAATAAACTTATATGTAATATTCCAAGGTTAGTTCTTCGAAAATATGATGAAATGTGTGTGCATCGCGAAAAGGACGACACCTATGTTCTTTGTAGATTTTACATGTAACTGAAACTGTGTCCATAAATCTCGGACGGCTTCCACCTTTTGTCAGTCCAGTTACAGTAAAACATATTTTACTCCGCCTAAATTGTGCTAATTATCAGTTGTTTAAGGCAGGTGGCTGATTAGAGAAAGGTGAATGTTAAACAGAAAGCTTCTTCTGTTTTATGTTCACCTTGATTTACGCTTTCACCTGCCTTCATGCAATTAACTGGCATTGGTTTCAGTGGTCCTTAAAGGAAGTACTTTACTTTAGTTCGTAATCGAAATTGCACTGTTTTTGCAAATAGTGAGCAACTCTTCCTGTGATTAAACAGCATTCGGTTTAAGAACGTTGAAACGCAAACGAAACACAAACGCATTGCAACAAAATTTAGAATTTTGTTGACATTTCTCACATGACTTTAATCTCTGTTATGAAAAGTTTGGAGCCTCATCAGACAACGTGTTACCCATATCTTACTCACCCTCCGTTGGATCATACATAAACGTGCATGACTTCAACGCCGTTAAACAGCTAGCTGAAGAGTTATACTGGCCTATTTTCCGTCACCTAGTTGCAAAGTGGAGAATAATCTATTCAGATCAGACGTCTGGTAAGCTGACGTCTTATCATGATCCAAGCTGTAGAGAGTTTTAAAGATGTATTTTTCTACGTTCCATTGCGCTTTGGTTTCATTTGAAAGGGATAGAATGACGCCTTCTCCAGTGTACCATTTCACAAACCTCTCGACCTCCCATGACATGAGGTCTGAACAAGATCGGGCAGATACATGTATGCAGTAGTGAGTCGAGGAACCGTGGGGATGACGTTATGTTTTCCCGTTCAAACGAAACGAAAACGCAATGAAAAGAAATGTAGCAAATAAAAAGATGAAAACGTTTTCAACTGAATGTCAAACAGTTCTGAGTCTGATCAGACTCCAAACTGTTTGCACCTAAAAATATTCTTTTAAACTGTAATCCCAATTTTACTCAGCTGAGTACCAGATTAGACGACGGGTAACCCGGTGTCTGATCAACTTTAACCCTTTCATGATCAAATTTATCGTGAGGAGTTTAACCCTTTCACCGCCATATTGTCGCCTGTGTCAGGATTGTTGTCTGCAATTTTGTTTTAAAGTTACATTAAGGCAGTTACGCGACGTCTGTGTTTAGGATCAAAATTGTTTGAAAATGCGCTCATTGAGAGTGACAGGGTTAACATTGTTAGATAATCAAATTAGATTAATAGGCACATTTTATACGAAGTCATTATTATTATTATTATACCCGATTTATATAGCGCTCTTTTCACACAGGAGTTGTGCGTTCAAAAGCGCTTCACATGAAATTATATAATTTTTCCTACAAAGCGAGAAATACAAATAACTACATTCACAATAAAAATGATACAATATTGAGATGCATGGAAACATGGAAATTCTTCCAATATTATTACCAAGATTATAAAATTGTTATAGCAAGTTTGTAAAATCATTTTTAAAATGAGTGAAATAATTAAAAGATCAATGACATGATTAAAAACAGAGTGGTTTTTTGTTTGTTTGTTTGTTTGTTTCAGTGTAGAGCCGGAGAGTAGTTCACAAATCGTAAAACGAATGTTTAAAACAATACTCTCCATGTTGTTTGGTTGAATTTGTTTGTTTGGTTGTTTGTTTCAGTGAGGAGCTGGAGAGCAGTTCACAAGTCGTAAAACGAATGTTTAAAACAATACTCTCCGTGTTGTTTGGTTGAGTATTGTATAATAGATGGCCGTGGTACACCCTTAGTTCATAAACATAAAGCCGCCAAGAATTACACCATAGACCCCTAGCCGAATGGTTTCAAAGCGATTGGGCAACCCCTACCAGCAAGATCTACCAGACAGGCACAAGGTCAATGGTACATTGTACAACTCCAGAACTGCCATTTAGACCCACAGCATCCACAGCATGATGTTCGAAGAACTCGAAAATGTTCTCCATTTCAACACCACGGACCATTGCCTCAGTTATGACACTACTTTTCAACTTGGTTATTTTTACGTTTCAACCCTGATTTTTAGGCACATTTTATTTAAAGAAACACCCTGCATGCCTGCTTTAATTCTTATTCATGAAAGAAAATTTCAAAAACACCACGAAACATTGTTCAACTTTTTAAAAGAAACAATAAAGCTGCCAAAATGAAACTTGGCGTGTGTAACTGATGGCGAGATCGGCATTATAAATGCGGTAGGCACAGTCCCCACATTCGTCGACGTGAGATGCTGGAACCATGTGCTGAAGGATGTACAACGGTTCCTCACCGACCACGGCGCCTCGCGTGAGGAAATAAAATGCTACAAAGACCACGTGCGCTTCATTTTCCAGCAGGACACACAAGAAGGTACGTGTGAAGCAATAGAAGAGCTTAAAAAGGCATGGGTCGAAGATTTCATCAAGTACTTTGACAGTCAAATATTGCCAAATTTGACAAAGTTTTCCAAATGGGCAATAGAAAACCTGACAAACTTTGACCCATACAGTGGAATCACACAAAATCAAAGCCAGGGCATGAATAAGCTCTTAAAAAGCCTTAACAAATGAAAAGAGGTTCTATGCGATGTTATTGTACTGTCATTCCTTCGCCTGCACCAATATCATATCAAAGAAATTTCGCGTGGGCGTGCAGGTCTGGGAAATTATACCCTTAAACCACAGTACATCGCAGCAAGGATAGACATATCTGACATCGTGCAGTTCTCCGTTTGCCTTCCAGAAGACATAGTGTTCGCTATCAAAGAGAATCAGTTTAACACTGAAACCATCGACCAAACTACAGACGCTAGACCACAACAACGAATCAACACAACTTTATCCAGGGCCGATGAGCTGATTCAAAATGACAAAATAGCCTTTTCTGGGAAACTAGGGACATTCACGATAATAGGAGCAGACAACAAACCGTATGTGGTTAAACTGTTTCTGGAAAGATGTTCCTGTCAGGCAAAAGACTGCTATCATATCCTGGCTGTGAAAAAATCGCAAGGAATGGATATAAAAATAAAAAATCCGCCAAACCTTTCAACTCTCAATGCGAAAAAAGAGAAGAAGAAGTCAGGACGGAAACGGTAATTGTTCAACTAAAATAGCACAAAGCTGTTACTTAAAATAGGTTGTTGATACCGAAAAACCCGTGACGAAAAATGACCGTCACGGGTTTTAGGTACTGACAGAGTTTTATACCGTCACGGGACATCACGGCTTTTGTAATCGTCACGGGTTTTAGTAGATCCCAGCAAGAACACAGCCCAGAGGTAGCAGTCATTGATTACCTACTTTCTTCTAATAACAGATATTAAAGAAGTGAGTTTTCAAACGATTTTTGAAGGCTGCAATTGAGCAAGCATCTCTGATGTCTGATGGTAGAGTGTTCCAGAGCTTTGGGGCTGCATGCATGAAACTTTTATCTCCAAACTTCACCAAACGACTTCTCGGCACAACCAGCGATACTGATTTACTCGCAGACCGCAACTCTCTTCGATGTCTATACACGTCCAGCATACTAACAATGTACCTTGGAGAATCATTGCACATGGCTTTGTATGTGAGTGTCAGAATTTTGAATTCAACTCTTTGTTGAACTGGAAGCCAGTAAAGCTCCTTCAGGACTGGAGTGATGTGATTGTACCGAGGAGTCCTGGTAATGATGCGGGCTGCTGTTTGCACACGCTGTAGTTTTCGTAGTGAGTTTTGGGGAATCCCATATAGCAGTGAGTTGCAGTAGTCAATTTTTGATGTGACCAGAGAATTGACAAAAGTCTTTGTAGCTTCTGGAGAAAAGTACTGTCTAATATGACCTATTTGCCGCAGCTGTGCGTAGCTAGACCTGCACACAGTGCTGATGTGCTGTGTCATATCCATTTGGGAATCAAATCTAGCCCCAAGGTTGTTCACCTATAATGACTGTCATCACTGTTACATGTTATTACATTGCGTTTGTGTTTTATTTCGTACAGAGAATAACGTCTTTTCTACTGTAAATTATGTAGAGATAGTTGGTCTTTAGTGTTTCGAGTATTGTCGTTCAAAACGAAGCTTAACGCAAACGAAATGCGATAAGATGTAGAAAATGACAATATTTCTGATTTAATTTTATCTGAGTACCCGACATCTGATCTGGCTTCAAACCGTTTGTAAAGACAATAATTGTTGAAGCATAAACGCGTTTACTGGGAAATAGTGTAGTGTCTTCTCCACTGTAACCCTTTTTGTTGGAAAATAACTGTTAACATTCAAGCCCTCTACCAGAGAGAACCACTTAGGATAACATGTATATTCAAAAACGTTTAAATGATTATAAATATAGTCTGGTATATACAGACAGTGCGCGCCGCTATATTGTACAAGAAAACACAAATGCACTGTACATACGTCGATTGCTCATCTTTTTTTATTATTATTTTTAGCACTACATGTATTATATAGAGGTTCAGCTTATTGAGAGTATATCATTCTCTCTTGCATTAACATTCAACATACTACCTGATAATATTTTGCAATGGACATGTTCGACTTAAGAATGTCCGAGTCGTCGAGGTTTTATTGCACTGTACGACATATATTTTGTTTCGTTCTCTAGGTCACGTGATTGGCGATTTGACTGCAGCTACTCTAAAAAAGGCCAGGGAATAAGTTATATATAACTGATATTCAATTTGCTATACCCTAGACATTATACGTGGAATTAACGTATCCGTCTTTGATCGATGGAGTTCCTTGCTTACAGATAAATGCACACGAGACTGAAATCGAAGAAAACTGTTTACCATATTATTTACGCATTACTGGAGTCAGGTGATGCGTGTGTGGGACGAAATTGGTATGGAACGAGATAAGTTCATATCTATGGGCCAAACAAGTCCATAGTATCAATGATACAATAATTCATTGATCATTTGTAACCTTCAATCCATTTTTACATTCATACATTCAAACTACTTTACGTGAACCCAATCATCCTCCACTCAATAGTTAGTGACATTCATCGATGCATCAGTCACCCCGCCTTCCAATCAACCCTTCTAGATTTACTTCCAACAGTTTATCCATCCAACTATCTTGTGCAATACGCCTAACTTTCAAACGTATAATTATATAGCCACACGTAATTAGAAACGATTGGCTACGAGGTTAATGTACTAGGTTTGAAGACCATTACATCGGAAAATCGTCCAGTAAGGTGGGAACTGATTAAATAGTTGAAGTTAACTCTTTCAACACTTAGTCTAATACATGTAACTATTGTTGTTTGTTATGTTCCCTTGTTGATCATTAAGTTACCTAAAAATGAATAAGTCTACTTGGTAGTATTGGTAGTTAAATAAATACTTCTCTAAATTAGCAAACAGTGTAGTCCCTGATCAGAGGGCTCCTATATGAGTATATTTAAACAGACCCATGGTGTTGAAATAGTTAAAAATATTGGCTATTACCGTATGTGTAAAGACTTACAGTGGTAAATACGCTATTCCTACCCACTCTACGCGTTTCTTACGCATTCGTTATCCGTCCACTATGCGTTTATTATCCGCTTCGTTAAACGCCTTTCCTAGCCGTTTCTTTACGCGTTTATTTACGCGTTTAAAAGAGCCCGGATGAAAGAGTCATCACTTAGCTTCAGCGGTTTACACATCCAGCTTTATGACATGTGTATTACAGAACATTAGGTGGTATCGCCGATAACATTGCTATCTTTAATTGACAATACACTGTTAATCCCCCGATATCTGAGCCGCATATACAGGCGGGTGATCAATGCTTGTTCTAATTGATTGGTTACAGGCGGGTGGTGAGTGCCTGTCGATAAGATCCGAAATCTCCGCGTGAAACGGATAACTGACGCACTAATCGCAACATCTCTGGTATAATCGTTTATTAACGCGTTTAAACGGGTTTAGATCATTAGGCGTTAAGCGCTCGTTAAGCGTTCGTTAACCGTTCGTTAACCGTTCACTATGCGTTTCTTACGCATAGATTAACGCGTAAATGGGTAGGAATAGCGTATTTACCACTGTACATCAGACAACCAGTCAGTAGGGTGGGGGCTGATTAAGATGTTGAAGATAATAAAAGAAAATTAACGGAAACAAATCTCTAAATCTAAACCTACTAAACCGTGTGCACTATAATTTCATTTGACGATAATTCTGAATGCTTCTAAATGTCTGATGAAACTATATAATTCCGTTGGTCATAAAACAGTTTGATTTAAAAACACAGTGTGTATTTCCCTTTTAAAATTGAATTAAATGCATTTTGACTCAAGGAAAGTAAGAGCGGGTTTCATAAAGTACGGCGTATGATATTCTGATGATACACAGTGCCTGATATTGAATCAAACTGTTTAATAAATATGCAATTGGTAGTTAAAAGGTTAGAAGCAATTTATATCAATTTATATGCAAAATATAAAGTACTATATGGCATGTGTTTATGATTCAAAATATATATTATTAGATTAAATAAGAACTAAATATAGTTAGAAAGGGATATAGTGTGGGTTTGATTTAACTGTCTGCCTTTTTCAAATGCAAGATTCACAAAAGAAGGCGACACATCAATATAATCTAAAATGACGATCTCCTGAGGTATACACTTTCAAAGAAATAAAAGTTCAAGGTCAATATCAATAAGGACATGTTGGCGAAATTGTTCGGAAAATGTGATTCTTTCTCATGTAACTATATGTATCAATGCACACCCTTACACCGAAAACAATAAGTATTTGAGAACAGTTTGGCTCCTAAACAGACGCCGCGTTTCGCGACGTCTGATCAGGATCCAAACAGTTTGACACTCATTTCAATATTCCTTAAGTAAAACATACAGTGGAGAAAACGTTATTCGTTCCCAATAAACGCGTTCTACGCTAAAACTATTATTTTCTCTGCAAACAGTTTGGAGCAAGATCAGACGCCGGGTAACCCGGCGTCTGATCAGGCTCCATACTGTTTGCCACCAAGATAAACATGAATTATCAGAATTGTCAAAAAGTTGTACTTTTCTACGTTTTAGAGTTTTGCGTTTGCGTACGTTTGCGTTTAAACGGGAAAGAATAACAGATTCTCCAATGTACCTAAAGAAATTAAAGTAGAAGACAATTGTTTCACATTGCTGATGTCATGGCAGTGAAGGGAATAACCATTTGTACATTGTACATACATGTATTACAGTGGGGAATCTGTTATTCTTTCCCGTTTAAACGCAAACGTACGCAAACGCAAAACACTAAAACGTAGAAAAGTACAACTTTGGGACAATTCTGATAATTCATCTTTATCTTGGTGGCAAACAGTTTGGAGCCTGATCAGACGCCGGGTTACCCGGCGTCTGATCTGGCTCCAAACTGTTTGCAGTGAAAATAATAGTTTTAGGGTAAACGCGTTTATTGGGAAAGAATAACAGATTCTCTACTGTACTACTGTAAAATTATCAACATTTGCCAATCGTTTAACATTTTGTAAGATTCCAAACCTATTTACACTAATATAAAAGTGTTTGAAGTGAAACTCTATAAAATTCTAAACTTTAGAAATTAAACAAACTGACGATACTTTTGCAAACAGAGACAATTTGATGTCAGCAACTACGTAACGGTCTTATGACGTCGTAATGACAGTGACAGGGAAATTATGATTGAAACGTTTAAACTTAAACCCCGCTTACACCACTTCAATCAGGTTGTAAGTTATCCCCTATCTTCAGACTATTAACCCCTTCACTGCCTTGTAAACCAAACATGCACTTACTATTTCCAAACAGTTTGTAACCTTATGAGACACTTATTTCAATATGTCTAAAGTCCAAAACTTAATACAGTGTAATCTGTCTTTTCCAACATTCTTCTGTGTCAAGTGATGAAGTCGGGGGAAAAGCAGTGTGCCGCTTAAAGCACTTTTATAATTTCTAGACATTCAACAAAAAAAACGGGTTAGGTCGACTTAAACATGTTCAAGATAGCAATGTTTGACTGTATGACATCCGACATTTTGATCCGAAAAAAATTGTGTGTTATAGCAGGTTTCTGGACTCACCAGGTGTCGGATACGCTATGTTATACTGTATTAAAAAATTGAAAATTAAATTAAATTGACATTTTATATTATTTAATAACGCCATGGCAGTAAAGTGGTTAAGAAGTCGTCTTTGATGTAGAACTATTGTAGGTTTATTGTACTGTTTTGTAACAACAATATGGATGTTTGGCTCTGTTGTCAAATGTAACTCGATTTGCAATGCAAATACGCTGAGATGGATTGTCGTCTTAGAGACTAATTTGCTTATAAGACTGTTTCTAAGTACTTGCTTGCCAATACAGAAATCAATCAGCAGTTACGTCACATTGAAAATGACTCATAAACCGTTTACCTTGGAATATATGTAATGTGATGTAAGCTGTTTCGATTTAAACGAGACGCCGAGTAACTCGTTGTCTCATCTAGATACAGTGGAGAAAACGTTATTCTTTCCCAATAAACGCGTTTACCCTAAAACTATTATTTTCACTGCAATCAGTTTGGAGCCAGATCAGACGCCGGGTAACCCGGCGTCTGATCAGGCTCCAAACTGTTTGCCACCAAGATAAAGATGAATTATCAGAATTGTCAAAAGGTTGTACTTTCTACGTTTTAGTGTTTGCGTTTGCGTACGTTTGCGTTTAAACGGGAAAGAATAACAGATTCTCCACTGTACACACCGTTAGACTCTTTTACAGTGGAGAAGACGTTATTCCTTCCCGTTCAAACGCAAACGCATTGTAATCAGATAAAATAAATGACAACATTTTGTCAATTCTGAATGCTCGTTTAAATCTGATTGGCAAAACAGTTTGGAGCCAGATCAGACGCCGGGTTAGCCTGATCAGACGCCGGGTAACCCGGCGTCTGATCTGGATTCAAACTGTTTTCATTCGAAATAATAGATTTAGTGTAAACGCGTTTATTGGGAAAGAATAACGGCTGCGCCACTGTATGATAGCCTCTGGAAGAACGTGCGTATTAACCTTCTCAGGTTTGTTGCAGACCATATATCGTTCGTTAAATCTCTATGTTAAGACTACAAAAATATGTGAATTATTGGGTGTTAACGACGACAGGCGACACTTTAAAGCAAGATAATAGTAAAACAGAAAACTCCTATAGCCTTTGGTTTAGAGTTCGCAATATGTAACTGTATACATGTATAATTATGCAAGATGTGTATACGTCGATCAACGCGTGCAGTTTCTAACTTAGGTCTACACTTCAATTACCTATATACAAATTATGGACTGTCAAAACCTGACTAATTGCAAGGGCAGTTAAACCTGCAAAGCTGGAACACGCTTTGGTCGAACACACCCCTTCGTTTTATTTTAATTTAAATTTAACTTCGACAAAAGGGTCAAATCGACTGAAGCGTGTATGAGTTATAGCAATTCACCTGAAACAATACGGGTAAGTTCGATAGAACACAGTTCGAGGTATCGAATTTCGACTGTAAATGAATATGGAGGGTTTGGCCAGGAGTGTTTCTGACTGTTCATTAAAGAACTAGTTTTTTTAACATTAATAACAGCCGGATATTTAATTAATTCTTTCACAACCATATATTGATAAACCCAAATATTATATTGGTCAGCACTCCTCATTCTCCTTTGTTATGTTTTTTGTGTTGAGTCAAGCATTACATAAACCATTTGATAATAATGCAATTGACACATATTCAGTATTATTGTTTAATTATAAAGCAACTATAAATAATAACAGTTGTTTAAGAAAATATGTCAGTAACCCACTAGCTGGATGCCGATAACCAGCATGATGGCTATTAACCGAATATTGGCACTGTAGATACGGTATTTCCAGCCCTAACAAAAGCATGTGTATTTCTATTCTATGAACCGTGACGACGACGGAATTTAAATACAAAAATTGCCACTGCAAACGGTATAGATGAATTTTGTGCGCTGAACCGTGACTGAGCTTTTCTATTTATAGAATTTGCAACCATTCCATGTTATGGGTAAGTTAGGGTTCAAACCTTAACTTGATTTATTTATTGCGTGTGTGTGTGTGTGTTTGTTATGGTATGGCTGTGTGTGTGTTCTGCTTTAGATGTTGGTGTATTGTTTGTGTTGCGTTTCCTGCTTGAGTCTTCTTTCGTATTTATTTGATATTTTAAATACGAGTTTGAGACCTACATTTCATGGTGGTCGAGGTAGTATAGTAGTTTTTTACTGTGTGAGATCATGAGTTCGATACCCAGTGAATCCCCCCTTTTTTGTTGGGAAAGGGATTGTTTTTAGGCTGTTGGAACAACAGCCTTTAGCAATATGAATACCATCTTTTCAGAGCTGTAATCCTACTGCCAAACAGCTTTAACTATTTCAGATTAATGCACCAAGTGCGTATCCACACACAAGCACTATCAAGTGGTGCTAAATTGTGGTTAGGATCTGCATGTAGAAACACACCCTTACATTTGGATTTTTACTCAGATAGTGTATTTCTGTCGTTGTGGTAAACTATATACAGAAAAAAATATCCGACACTTGCACTACGTCTGCAGCAAGCATAATTGATTAGGTAAGTGAGCTGCCGATCCGCCCTTGCATTTTCATAAAGTTCAATGGAGGTCATCTGGTGTATGCTTACAGTTAGTTATATTGTGAAAAATAGTGCGCGCGAAATAACCGTTTTAAAGCAGTATTTTAAGTTCAGTTTTTCAGTTTTTGCTTATACATCTGTGTAATGAAACTTTATTACACAGATAGAGATTATAACATTACTGTGAGTCTTACTGTACATACTATATCTTGTAGAAAAATATCAAAGATAAAACTAGGTTATCTAAGGTCAAAGCTAGCCAGGTCAGTTCATAGATCGGAATTATATAGGAGACAGGGAACCAGACTAAGGTTTAAGCTTGCTGGTACCCGCATCACCTTTGGGACTGTTTATAAAAGCCTGGTACCAGATGCATTGGCACAAAGTTGCAAGAAAACACTGTCAGCTAACTTAAGCACGTTTTCGCTGTTTGGCTAATCTGCGGAATATTTTATACTTATAAGTGGTAGATAACAAATTGATTAACTTATAATTGTAACTGCCCATTACCTGTAATTACATTTCCCCGGTAATGGCACTAAAAGGCAATGTGTGAGAAAGTTATAAAAACACCTATGGAGACTGAAATTCTGGACCCTACTGTATACATGTACATGTCGGAAATCACTGCCGATTATGTCAGAAGGGTATAGTAAATAGTGTACATGTGCAAAGTGTGTTTACACAGAATAAACTTGGGGGGAAAATGACTTGGGAACTGTGAATTTGAGATAACTGATAAAAACAGTTTGGATCCAGATGAATATTAAACTTATACACTCTACAGGCGAATTTATGATTAGAGCGCTCTACTGTTGAAAATAGTTTGGATCCAGATCCGATCTCTGAATAGGAACTGTTTGACATCCGGGTGCGATTTTGTAGTTAAGTAAATGAAAGAAAAATAAACTCTGAGAACTGCTGAAGTCGGCAAAATTTGCAGACAACAATTCAATAGCAAGCAGAAGGCTAACCCATTTTTTAAGTGTGATTGTCGATCGAGATGAGATCTGGAACAAACGTTTTACACCCGCAAACAATTATATGATGAAATAAAATGCAAAACAATTTACTCAGATGAAATTTGCATACGACAATGGCATAGCAAGCAGGAGGCTAGCCAAGTTTGGAAGCGTGCACTTTCTTATTGTTGGAACTAGTTTGGATCCAGATGATTATTAACGGTAAACCTATTACACGCTTTGGGCGAATTCATGATTAATGATACAGATAGTTTGGATCCAGATAAGATCTAGACCTGGGTCAACTGTTTGACACTCGGTTTAGTACAAATAACATCAAATACTTATCGAGTATTGTCGGTCAGTTTATGAATATTCCGTCTTTTTCCGTAAGCTATTTTTACCTTCCGGAAACAACAAAACAGTGTAATGTAAATAAGCTATTCAACGATGACTCGAATTTGATTATATTATCTGATAAAGATAACTACAGTCGGTAATAGCTCAGTGGTTATGTATCTGCGCTACCAACGTAAAGGTTATGGGTTCGATTCCCGATAGAGTTTATCTTGTAATATTTCTTAATGTGTCTTTTTTTTTAAAATTTTTTTAGGGTAGACACATACAAACCATAATATTCATGCAATTGTATAAAATAAAGTACAGTGAACTTGCCTAAGGAAACTTGGATTGAAAAGTGCGTATACAGTGGAGAAAAAGTTAGTATATCCCATTTAAACGCAAACGCATAGCAATAAATTATAGTGCACACAAAGCTAAAAGTCAGCTGACATTAAAGCAGACCGCGTATTGAGAGTACGTTCAACCATATAAAAAGTATAATGCATGTAATTTGTAAATGTATGTCAAACTCTTATATAAACGAGTAAATATTCGTTTAGGATAAAAAAAATCTGTTTAAAAATGTATGCATAAAATTGAATAATTTTTTTTAGCCCAGGTGGGATTCGAGCCCGGGACCCAGCGTATGCGGGGACTGAAAATGAAAAATAAGCTACACGCTTTACCGATAGAACTAAGCAGGCTATTCATTTCAAGGCGGTCGATTTCAACTACTTCAGTTTATAGCGTTGGAGCAAATGGTATTCTTTTTGGTTTATGTTTGCACATGTAATGACGCGGCGAACAGTTTCAATTTAGTCGAAAACGGAATCGAAATGTATTCACCCCGTGTATAGAGGGAGGAAGAAAAGCGATAGAAAATATCAAAAAATAAAACCCACTAAGATTAGATGACTTTTTAGGATGTTTTTAGACTGATCCGATATATTTTCAATGCAAGATAATGCAACACATTTGCTTTTATTTGAGTTTCTTTTTTAATTTTACAAATACACCTGATTGCCATCATATTGAAACTGGTTTGTAACACACCTAATTTTCCAACCGTGATATGAATAGGAAAAGGTTAACTGGTGGTGTTTTCTATTGCTGTTTGTTTAAGTTGTTGTTTTTTCATTGATGAAAATGCAATTCCAAAGGAATAAAAGAACATTTTGCTGATTGTTTTACTTTAACGAGATGAGAATGTAGCTTTAGTATATCTGGCAAGATTTTCATCTTTTAGATAAACCTGACTATTAGTTTAAATCTGATTGCCAAACAGTTTAGATCCTGATTAGACACTGGGTTAACCAAGCGTCTGAACTGGCTCTAAACTGTTTGCAATGGAAATAATAGTTTTAGAGTTAACACGTTCATTGGAAAGAATAACGCCTATCTATAGCTAGGTTGAGATTATCGTGAAACAGGTTGAAATACTTCGCGGGGTGGCTGGTACATGTAAGCTGAGAATTTAGAGTTTTGGCATATTGTGCCAAAGGCCCTGGGTTCAAGTCCCAGTTGAGTCTAAACTTTTTCACCATGTTACATTAGTTAACTGCTTCAAACACTAACACTAATACAGAAAGCTCCCATGACTTTATGCTTTATTAAAATTACTGTGGTCTTGCATTAAACTTAGCTGCAACCTATCTTGAACAACTGCAATAATGTCCCACCTATGTGAGTAGAGACGTACTAAGGTTTTGCTTTCTGTCATTCTATTCTGTCTGTTAACTCATTGAGCCCTAGTGACGCATATATGCGTCATTTACAAAATGAATACCGTAGAAGAGTACGCTTGTCCTATGCAAACAGTGAAATCCCTGATCAGAGGGCTCCTGCAGGAGCCCTCTGATCAGGGATTTCACTGTTTGTCATTTTGCAATTTATTACAAAACACAACCCTAAATAGTCTAAAATGGACCAAACTTTATTGCAAACTGGAATAGTCCATTTGAAGTTTCAGGGGATAATGAGTTAAAAACCATGTGCAGCTAATTCCTGCACTACTGTAGGAATTTGCAAACAGTTTGGATACAGAAGAACCGCCGAGTTCAAATTACACAATTTGGCGCGAAAAAAAGCGCCATTCGTCATAACGGAACTTTTGCCTGGGAATATTTCAAGAGATTTAACACACAGAATGGTACAGCTGAAAGCTGGTGTTTTAGTATACCAACAGCCTCCCAGCGCTTTCAGCGCTTTGATTACTATACATGACGATAACCAGAATGAACAAGTTTACTCGTCATTTAGAAAGCGTGTACTCCCCTTGTCCCCTGGAAACAGCGAATATCAAGCTCAGAAGGCTCCTTAATGCCATACATTAACTAGACTTAATTGGAAACTGGAATTGCCCATTGACATTTCAGTGATAAATGAATTAATGCAATTGTTATCTAGAAGTGAGAGACTGGCCACATAGGGTAACATTTTGCATACATTTAAAACTTTCAATAGTTCACAAAGTTTAACGTTTAGGTTGTCCATGACACATTTTGCATATATGTTGAACAGTTAAAATAAGTAATTGTTTGCAAACTAATGCAATAAAACAAAATAATAATTTTAAAAGAAATAAAATCTTATTGGGAATCGAACCCACAGCCTTTTACAATATTGCAAGTACCTGATCCGCTACCTATTGCTCTAACTCGTTTATTGATTTAATTTTAATCCAAAAGGCATTATATCCTTAGTCTACCATGAAAGGTAGGTAACTCTTGAACAAATTCATGGTTTGTGATGCGTTTTACCTCTACGGATGGATTCGTCCTAAAGGTAACAGCTCACGGGTCAAAATCCGACTATACGTGGTTGTACGTGATACGCTGGAAAAATACTTTTAAAATACAGTCGAAAGATACAAATGTATTGGAAGAGGAAACAATAGCAGAAGAGAAAACTTCAAGGAATCCTTCAGTACGTTGTTTTGTTGAGATTTTGCATTTAGCCTCGCGATAACTGGTTTTCCCCCTGGCAGAATGAACCAGTCAAATCTAATACAATATACAGCGCTCCTCTCTACAACGCCATCCAATGGGAGACACCGATTGTGTGTGTTGTTCGGAGGGAGTCGTTATAGGGACGGAAAAGAAGACGTGGCTTACATTTGCAAACAGCTTGAATTCAGATCAGACGCCGCATTACGCGGCGTCTGATCTGAATTTAAGCTGTTTGCCATTCGTCATTATATTTATGCTATCAAAATGTCCAGTTAAGAAAGCACAGCAGGAGTCAATTTTAGCAGACGATATTGCAGCAGTAAATGCGTTAGACATACTTGTCTTGTTTAGAGAAATGCGGCAATGGTCGTTGTAAGGAGGATATCGTTGTTAGGAAGGCCGTTGTAGGGATGGAACACTGTACACCAAAATACGCCTTTCTACGCCGATGTTTTCAACGTCAAAGAAACAATAGATCTAGTTCCAATTCATACTATCATACATATCCATAACAATTTCTATTTATTGCAAATGTAGACAGATAATAAAAATTGCATGCAGTTTGGAGTCATATCAGATGTCGAAATACCCAGCGTCTGATATGGCTCCAAACAGTGTACAATACACAATGGATTAGCAAAACACGATTATTTGGAAACAACAACGAATGCCATTCAATTGTATATATTTTATCAGCAATGAAAGCAGAATTCCAGCTTCTCTTGAAAGCCTATTATTTTACAAAGCTATTACTAAGGGTAATCCGAAAGCTTATAGACAAATCGTGTATGTCTTATTATAAAAAATAGCGCACATTTGTTTTATCCTTTCAAAGTAATCTCGCAGCGCCAAATAAACTGTGTTTGATATTCAATCTCCAAAGGGTTGTCATCAATAGGCAAAGTCTGTAGATATTCAGATATTGCAGATCGAAGAACACATTTTTGAAATGGGATTACCTAGCTAATTATCTTAGCTTTATAAGTACAAAGAAATGAGACTCATTCACAATAGGACATTAGATATCAAACCTTTTCCAACTGATGTGCTCGCGTGTGTGTGGGTGGCTGTGTTGTCATTTAAAGAATAAGTTCTTTGTAGATATACAGTAAAACCTAAATTAAGCAATTCTGTATGTTTTACTGTAAAGTGTTTGCTTTTTCTTTTGTTTAAACGTTCAATGTATAACGTGTCCATCGTACATTGTTTGTTTGACTCCGACCAAACCTGGTCGTCCATAAGCGCTGCATTTTTTGAAAATTGCTATGTGATAAATGGAATCTCACAGTCGTGCCCATTGCTTATCTTCTTTATTAACTCGCCAAGGCTCGCGTCATATTATTTTAGACAACTGGTTTAATCAACATAATTAATAAAGATCACTCAAGTAAGATCATGCAGGGCTCCAAATAAGTAGAGTTCAAAAACTAAAAAAAGTTATTTCTGCATTAAACAACATGGTGTCACTACTCATTAGAATCGTCTCTTCGAGACGATTCTTATGAGTAGTAACACCATAGGATTTGAGCTAGTATAAGGGAAAATATATTGGATTTGTTCAGTTAACTCCATCTTATCTGGAGCCCTGATCATGTATTTCTCACTGTATTGACTGATGTGATTAAGTACACTCCTGCATCTGAAGCAGTATTGATTGATTGCTCCAAACTGTTTACAATAAGCGGTATTTGTTTCAGGACAAACTCTTTTGTTTTAACAGACTTGCGTTTTGTGGCGAAGACGTTATTCTGCCATGTTTAACCCATTACGCCAAAACCTGTTTCTAGTTTTGAAGACAGGAGACCTATTAAAGCAAATTCAAATTCAAATTCAGCAGACGGAAAGCAAAACAGATGGCCTTAAGGCGCATTTTACTTTAGTTTCAGTCTACTTGACGCTATTATCTACTTGGATAATAAAAAAACATTAATATGGTACATATACAATATTGCATTAAAAAGACTATTCCATCAGTATAGGAAAACAATACATGTAAGGGCGTAAAATGCGTATACATTTATGGGGTAGTGGCATTAAAGAAAAGAAAAAAAAGCTCATGCTCATGACAGAAATGAGATGCAAAAGCAAATAAAGCTTTGAGAAATACACGTTTTGACTACATGTATTTGTTTTAATTTGAGATACATACTTTATTAGGGTTTGGAGCCTGGTCAGAAGGATTAAGTTCAGACATACTTATTTGAGAAAAAAACAACAACACAGAAAACATCAAAACAGTGTTTTTTCATTGTATCGCCTTATTGAGAATTGTCACTGAAATATCATACAACACCGTTGCGGAGAGTCCCTCGAGGGGCACGTCTCAAGAACCCATCTGGGTCCAATGTTACAGTGGAGAAAACGTTATTCTTTCCCAATAAACGCGTTTACGCTAAAACTATTATTTTCACTGCAAACAGTAACCCGGAGCGTGATCAGGCTCCAAACTGTTTGCCACCAAGATAAAGATGAATTATCAGAATTGTCAAAAAGTTGTACTTTTCCTCGTTTTAGTGTTTTGCGTACGTTTGCGTTTAAACGGGAAAGAATAACAGATTATCCACTGTATAAAGCCTCTGAGATTAGTCTGTTATCGTTTTCAAGCATTTGATTGGTCAAATTGGAGCCTATGCTCAAATCTGACCAATCAAATGCTTGAGATCTACTTCAGACTCAACATAAAAAACTTTAAAATCTTGGACTCTTGTTGCTTGATCTTCAGAGACAAAGGGGCAAACTATAGTCGATGTGATTGGTGTTTGCTAAGCCAGGGTCTACAGAAAACTAGACAAATTAGTTTTGTAAGAGGCAGGACCTTGTCAAACTTACTACTGTTGTCTCTCTACTAACAATTAATTTAAACAATCGATTACCCTTTCAAATATCTCGTCTACTTTAGTTTTTAAAACAATGTTGATACATTTTGTTTGAAGAAGAATTCGATTTGAGAGTCAAATGGCTCAGATTTAGATCGGACGATAAGTTACTCGGCATTCTCATTATTTATTATCCTGTATAGAATATCTTAAGAACATGTATGAATATAAAACAAAACTAAAATGAAATTTAGACCAGGCACGCTTCAGATAAAAGAAAAATAGACTAATACAATGTACAATATATGAACATCGAAGAATGTGCTTGAAGCAAATGGACAAAATGGAAATAATCGGGTAACTACAAACGCGTTTACTTTTGGAAGGGCCGAATCAAATGTTGCAATAACCTGTGGCCCAACACTTTTGTTTATATTAAACAAATTACATGATGCTTGTGTGAATATGTAAACTAATTGAACAATAAAATATTATTAAACTAAATGCGTTAACTCTGAAAGAATAACGTCTTCTCCACTGTACTCTTTTGCAGATAAAAAAGGTACAGTGGAGAATCTGTTATTCTTTCCCGTTTAAACGCAAACGTACGCAAACGCAAATGATTAAAACGTAGAAAAGTACAATTTTTGGTCAATTTTGACTATTCATGTTGATCTGAGTGGCAAACAGTTTAGAGCCTGATCAGACGCCGGGTTACCCGGCGTCTGATCTGGCTCCAAACTGTTTGCAATGGAAAAAATAGTTTTAGCGTAAACGCGTTTATTGGGAAAGAATAACGTTTTCTCCACTGTGTGCCTCAGCTAATATAATATAAAGGAACAATAGCTACTGATGACAGCGACGATTATTCAGTTTGCGTTAAGAAGCCCGCATATTCTCGTTCACGCCTGTCGTGTGTAAGCTTTGAGACCATAATTGGCACACACCTGATGAGATCGATTACTGAGATTATCGCAGACAGAACAAAGCAGGACATACTATTCTTTATTCATTCCTGGTATGCAAGTACATCCTCTTTGAAAACATAATATATATATTCCACATAGTCATGCCATACTTTCAGTTATTACTGTTGATGATAACTGTTTTAGTTCCTTATTAGACAAAAGTCACTTATAGACTGTTTGCAATGGTGCTTGTTTTATTTTTCAGCTACAGTGGAGAAACTGTTATATTCTTTCCCAATAAACGCGTTTACGCTAAAACTATTATTTGCAGTGCCAACAGTTTGGAGCCAGATCAGACGCCGGGTAACCCGGCGTCTGATCTGGCTTCAAACTGTTTGCCACCAAGATAAACATGAATTATCAGAATTGTCCAAAAGTTGTACTTTTCTACGTTTTAGTTCTTTGCGTTTGCGTACGTTTGCGTTTAAACGGGAAAGAATAACAGATTCTCCACCACTGTACAATAACTAACGCTTTTGTGACAAATTTCTACGAACCTGAAATAACAACCCTCGTATCCGAAATATATTACATAGTTATACATGAACATTCCGATGGTCTGTGTTTCCTCTGCCAAATGTAAAAAAATTGATAAATTACAAATCAACCTCTTAGACTCTGAAGACAAAAATATTTAAGAATTAAGTGAGATGGCCTGTAGCCACACGCCTAAAAAGCTATTTCAAAGCTCTATTATGTGAAAAAACACTTTTTACATTTAGCTCGAATTGCATAACCTACAACAACTAGGTTCGCGATGTTCATGGAGTGTTTATGCCCGTGGCAATACAGCCGAAACTCGATCATTCGAACTCGAGTTAGTTCGAACTTATCCATATTTCAAAGTTAAAACGTGGCTTAGCCACGTTTTAACTTTGAAATACGGGTAAGTGCGAATTAAGCGATATCGCGTTATCGAAATTAAACCCATGTTATACTGGTAAGACTGATTTAAGCAAGTTCGAAGTATCGAGTTTCTACTGTAAGTATATATCTTCTACGTAAAAATGATCCACATGTACATGTAGCTAATGTAAATTATTATATAGTCCCCTATGTAGAGTTTGAATATGTTTCTTGTTTGAAAATATATTCAACTATACAGTAAATGTGAGTCAGCTATATATTGCTAAACATATATGAGCTTAACCGATATTGAGAAGTGTTAAATGTTTGATTGTTTTGGATAGTTCAAAATAAAATATACTTTTACATGATATCGATTATTTATTGTTTAGAAATCAAGAATTACATATTTATAAATTTATTTATTTATTTATTATACCAGATTTATATAGCGCTCTTTTCACACATGGGTTGTGCATTGAAAAGCGCTTCACATGAAAATACATACATGTACCTACACAGCGAGAAAAGACAAATAACGTCATTTAGATCTAAAATAAACATGATACAAATTCCGTGGAAGGGAAATTCTTTTAATGTAATTACCAAGATTATAAAACAAAATACATGTACCATTAGTTTGTTAAATAAAACTGTAAAAGTCTACATATGTTTGTAAATGGAGAGGAAAGAGAGAGACAGATAGAGACAGAGACAGATAGATGCAGACAGTAAGACAGGCAGACATACAGACAGACTGAAATACAGAGACAAAGAGAGATATGCGTTTGTGTTACAACATTGTGTCAATTACAAACAGCTTGAGACCCAACCAGGCAAAACCTTTAGGTTTCAAACTTTTTTTGCACGCGCTCAAAATGAAATGTCTAGGTTTTTCAAAACTAATTATTGGTTTTGCATTGTTGTTACCAGGAAAGAAAAGAAGGTATCCCCAATTGAAGCTCATACTAATGGTGCAGTGTGACATTATCAATCTCCTTGACTTATCAAATCCACGATCTGTCTCTCCTAATCCGTCGATCTGTCTTTCTTAATCTTATAAAAGGATAAACCTGATTTCCTATAAACAAGACTGTGTTCCAAATCTCTAGAGTTAATTGCGAATAGCTATACCCCTAGTTACAGTGGAGAAAACGTTATTCTTTCCCAATAAACGCGTTTACGCTAAAACTATTATTTGCAGTGCAAACAGTTTGGAGCCAGATCAGACGCCGGGTAACCCGGCGTCTGATCAGGCTCCAATCTGTTTGCCACCATGATAAACATGAAATATCAGAATTGTCCAAAAGTTGTACTTTTCTACGTTTTAGTGCTTTGCGTTTGCGTACGTTTGCGTTTAAACGGGAAAGAATAACAGATTATCCACTGTACACAGCGTCTGATCAGATTTGAAACGATTCGATACAAAGGTGAATATGAGTAGGGAATATTGACAAAAACTTTCATTTCTTACTACAGTTTACTAGCTTGTGATTTGGGTAAGTTTCGATCAAAAGGGAAATACAATAAAACCTCTATTTTACTACAACTAAATTGTGTTGATTATAATTTAGTAGTTTACGAAAGGTATCTGCTCATAGCAAGATGACAGTGAAACAGAAATATCTTAAGGAGCTTTCTGTTTTACTGTCAACTTGTTTTAAGCTGTCACTTGTTTTTTATTTCAATCAATGAGCCTTCGTTTAGTGGTCGTAATAGAGACATTCTACTGTACTGTTATCCCACTGTACGATAGAGCAGCCGTTATTCGTCTCCTTTTAACCCTTTCGTTACCAAATTATTCGGGAGAGTTTTACCCTTTCACCGCCATATTGTCGTCTTCGTCAGTATTGCTATCTGCCAGACAAGTTCCAAAGGTAGATTTAAAGTTGTATGACTTGATAAGTATCGATAAGAGTGTCAAACAATTTGGGTCCTGATCGGACGCCGCGTTACATTTTGACAGAAAAACACACACTGACGAGTGACAAACAGCTTGAATCCAGATCAAACGCCGCGTTACGCGGCGTCTGGTCTGGATTCAAGCTGTTTGCAAATGTAAGCACATTTCATTCCCTGTAACAACTCCCTCCGAACAACACACACAGTTTGTCCCCCATTAGGTGTTGTTGTAGGAAGGAAGAAATATACTTGTTATTATTATAGAAGATTGACACTGATCTAAGACTGACAAAGTCTAATCGCCAGTTTCATAATACGACTCAGCATAAGATTTGGAATTTACAAATGAAACGCATTCCGAGTCGTAACCTTAAACTTAAATCTACTACAGATGGAAAAGACCAGGGTCCAAGGTTATAAAGAGTTTAAGTTGAGTCTGAGATAATTATCAAGTAGTTGACTAGTAAGAATTGAGCTTTTGCTCAAATCTGACCTATCCAATGCTTGAGAACGATCTCAAACTCTTCCCAAACGCATTATACAACGTAACATTCGGGCCTTTCCATTATCCGTAAACCCAATACATTACCATTTAGAAAAGTGCAATGATTTGAACATCTTAACGATTTCATTCAATTTGTGCACCAAACAATTTAGGATTAGATGAGTGGAGTGTGGAGAAGAGTTATTCGGCGTTTAATCATGCTCCGAACTGTTTAACAGTTGCGAATACGTTATTATTTCCCGATAAACGCATTGGAGCCAACTAAGGTTATTTCCATTGCAATCGGTTTGGACCTAGCCCAAAAAACATGGTATCTGACCAACTTTCAATGTGTTTACCTATCAGATCAAAATATATTTTAAAACTTTTCAAAATATCGTAATTGTCTGCGTTTTGTTGTTTGAGTTTACTTTGCGTTTACTTCAATAACTGACGATTAATATTTACACTGGAGGAAAGTGTTATTATATCTTTTTCTGTTAAAACGACAATTTACTCAAACACACTGCACTAAAATGTGGCAAAAGACACCCTTGCTAACAGTCTTACTGATGTAATGTTTGGAGGATTTAAACGCGATTATTTGGAACGAATACATGTAAAGTATTCTGCACTGCATCAAACGATTCTATTTACGGACATTGTACAATAAAGCTATCAGTAGCTGGTATTAATTGAAAGAAAATGCGATTAGGGCAAATGCCAATAGGTACAGGAGAGGATACGTTATTGTTTCCACATAACCCATTACATCGTGGTCTGCCTATAGTTTCGCAGACAGGTTATCCCTGAAAACAGGTTGAAAGTAAAGCAGAATGAGGCACATTCTGCTCACATTTCAGCCTGTTGTAAGCTTAAATACCAAGTGCTAGGATATGGAAACTATTTCCAACGGTACATATTCATGATTGTATAATGTGGAATAGGTTCTGTTTCTACATGCACAAAATAGAGGCGTAAAATACCTATTTATTGAAAAATTCGATTAAATGTGTCTGTGTTATTGCAGATACCGTAACACCTCCCTATATCGATCACTAAAATTAAGGCCAATTGATAATATAAAATACAGGTGAAACTTTCAGCAATCACCTGTCTTTAAGGCCTTTCGCTACCGGAAGTCGGTCTTGCGGGCGAGCGGATATGCGTCTGGACGACACAGACTTTTTTCGTACGTGTTTATACTAGAAAATTTATATAAAGGAAATGTTGATACGAATTAGTATAATCCTTCATAGCGCAGTTAGTATAGTGGTTGACTATAGTGGTTGACTAGCAATCTAAAGGTCATAGGTTCGAGACCCATCCGATCCAAATATTTTTTTTAAGTGTCCGATTTATTGACTTGTCAATCCATAACGCAGTAATCAAGAGACATGTTATGTTTAGTCTTCGTTGATTAGTACTAGTGATGTTTACGGTCCAAGTATATGTCAACTTACCTGTACGTTTTAGTTTAATGACTTACAAGTCAATTAAATCGGTATACATGTAAACGATTTGATCGAACTATAAAGCCACACAGTGAAGCTTATCAATACGCTAACCTTTTCAAGATCGATATTGCCCATTATAATTATGTTCAAACAATATAATAAACCTTGTATGCAAGTCCATGAATAAATAATAATGCATTTTAATGAAAAAGTTTTAATTCTAAGGTAGGTAACTGTGTCTAAACAACAAATATCCCACATTTTAATAAGAAAATATGTTATAACAACAAATCCTGACTGTAATATTTTCTAATTTTTTCAGACTGACTAGTTCATCAACCATATATTTGAATAAAATGAAAACAAATATACATTGAATGAGTCAGTTTTTTGTAATTCAATTTTTTAGCATTTTGCAAAATTTAAATAGCTGATAACATCTTTCTGAACACCTTTATTCAAAATGTTTTTAGCTTTTCTTGTAATGAATGTTGTGGACTACTTATTGGGCGAGAATTATAGTCATTAGCTTTATTCATTTTTAAGAAAAATAAAATCATCAAAATTCTAGGTTTTTGTCAGAAAAAAGACCTTAAAGACAAACCACACGATAAATTTTGCCTATATTTACCCACATTGTTTCTTAGGCTATTATCATTCTTCATGAAAAGTTTCATAACAATCGTATGAAAACTACGCGCATATGCGAAGTACCTTAACATAAAATAAAAAGCACACTAGTGTTGTCGTAATAGAGAGGCTTTATTAGTTATACAGTTTCTTCACACGGTACGTGAAGGTTCATATTTGGCTTGGCACAATCATGTTGCCCGAGCCATTAGGCGAGGGTTACATGAGTTTACCAGCCGGGAATAAATCCCCACGTACCCAGGGAAGAAACCGTATAACAAATTAATTACAACCCGTTTCGGCATTTGTCATGTACAGCGCTCAGTAACAAAACCGCATCAAAACAAACGACGTCGTGGGTAAATGACGTCATATTTCTGACGGTTGCTGTTCAAAAGAAAAATAGACACGCTCGAAGACGTCGGCGTCAAACTTTTCCAGAAAAGAGGAAAAAAGGCAACTACGAGGGTCGTTCATTTAATTATGTCACTGGGGTCCTTACAGACGCAATATGATATTCATGCATAATTCGTTCGATCCATCCTTCCTCTCCGATAGAAATATATTATTTTTGTATTTAAATGTGAATTTAAAATAAAGAAAAATAACCTTATTTAGGTGCACCCTACAAACACTGTAAATCGGCACGGACCGACTTACATTAAGAGATGACTCATCATAAAAATTTGTCTCTCTTCGATAAAAGGAACGAAAGTCAAATACAAGAGCTATACTGTGGTGAATAAAACAGGCGGGGCAGCTTGGTTATCGTTATATTTTCCAGGCAATCATTTACTATTAAACACATGGGGGAAATCTACATTTCTATTTATAAGGCATATTTTTAAATGCGGATTGCAGGTTTATGGTTTACATGGTAATTAGTCTTTTTTCAGTATAAATGCTTTATAAACTCTCTTCATAACTGTTCTATTGATTGATTTTTTAATGCGTGGTCAGATTTCGAACGTAATTGCATTTAAAACTTTTTTCCCGCGCATTTTAGTATTTCGCAATAACCCATCTAAATTTGCCCTTTACACATCATTTAGCGATAAAATTAGTATTTGTTGCTTATGATTATGAAACAAGTTACGACAGCTCAGAAAATGTGTAATTTGTATATATTTCTGCTTGTGGACAAGGATTTTACAACGTTTTTCATGAATATGTAGTATTATTCTCAATGAAAAGATGAGGGCTCCCCAAAACAAAACACAATATAACTTTACACCCTGGAATCAAAAGCATATGCTCTGAACCCGATATGTTACCAACACCGTCAGTAATATATTTAAATGCATATCTTGCGTGCTGTTTCAGTAGATCACCAACAGCAGCAGCTTTAAATTGGCCATCCGCCAAATTGAATAGTGGTCGGCCTCAAGTAAAACTATTAATCTTTAAATTGTTTGTTTTGATTGGAAAATGACATTCATGACACTGCAAATATTATATTTATCAAATAAAGTTAAAAGAATATCTATGAAATCGACATCTTCAAAATTATTCAACCTTTACTGTAAGCCGGTTTTCACCGTACGTCCATTACATACACTACAATAGCCAGTATCTATGAATGAACGGACTTCAATATTCAATAATTTCTTTAATTGCTCTATGGATTCAAACGAAATTTTCAGTGACTATGTACAATAACTTCATTGTGTAGCAGACAAAATTACATCACACTCATGTTAGTAGTAGAAAAGAAAAAAGCAAAAGTGACACAATTAATTGAACGTCCCTCGTATTTAAAGATTCAAGCCCCGATTTGATTTTTGCCGAAATGAACTTAAATAACAGAGTTTCACGATTGAAGGCGCGCACTCTTGTCAAGCTGTCGTCCATCTTTCTTTCTGCAGTGCAAGGCTGACGGACCTTTCAGCCAATGAAAAGCCTGATTCTCTACGTACCCTGTCAGCTCACAGGGTACATGGGTTCACGTCTACGTATCGTTGGCCATTCAGAAAAAGGAATTTAGTTTGCAGTATACATGTAATAATACTGTATGCCTATTTCAAAGAGTTTGGAGCCTTATCAGAAACAGAGCAACCTTGCGTCTCATAGGGATCCGAAAGATGTGCAACACTTAGCCTGATTGAAATACACTCATTTACTGTAATATTTAACACTTTCTTTAGTTTTACTTTCTTGTGAATTGCGTTTGAGTTGTGCTTAAACGGAAACAAATGACATCTCCCTCGATGTTTTATAATTATAAGTCATTTTGGCAACTTATTGCAAGCCTATTGAACGATGGCATCAGGCTACCTCATTATCTTAAATAATGCACGAGTTTTCCATGAATGGTCCTCGTTAGCCAGTCTAAGTATTATACAAAGTGCATTGCCAGTGCTAAAAGGTGCAGATTCGTACAGTGCAGACGCTATTATTTCCCGATATTAAAAAACGCAAACGAAACGCAAACGCATTGTAATAAATTGTAAAAAATGACAACTTGTTGGCAATTCTGACTATTTGTTTTTCAAGTGAGTGGCAAGCAGTTTGAAGCCTGATCAGACGCTGGGTTACCCGGCGTCTGATCCGGCTTCAAACTGTTAGCACTGGAAATAACATTTTAAGGGTAAACGTGTTATTTGGTATTGAATAACATCTCCTGAACTGCACCGGCAAATAAATTAAAGACCATGTGTTTCATTAACGGTGATTCTTCAAACGTCATTCAATGGTGAAGGTGAATACATGTAATTACAGTGGAGAAAACGTTATTCTTTCCCAATAAACGCGTTTACGCTAAAACTATTATTTCACTGCAAACAGTTTGGAGCCAGATCAGACGCCGGGTAACCCGGCGTCTGATCAGGCTCCAACTGTTTGCCACCAAGATAAAGATGAATTATCAGAATTGTCAAAAAGTTGTACTTTTCTACGTTTAAGTGTTTTTTTCGTTTGCGTACGTTTGCGTTTAAACGGGAAAGAATAACAGATTCTCCACTGTAAGTGAGTGTTATGTTCTTAAGTGTATCTGTTTATTTTATATGCAAGTGGCAAACAATTTGAATTCTATCCTGGACCTCTGTATCGGTCCCAAACCTTTCGAAGTCGACATAACGTTTTGAGTATAAACTCGGCTACTTTGATTGGCTTAACCCTTCACACTCAACGTCGCCTTTAAAGCGCCTTTGTAAACAGTGCGGGTCCTGATCAGACGCCGCGGAACTGTTTGACAATCTTATCGATATCTATTAAGTCATACAAGTTTATATCTAACTTTGAAACATGTCTTGAAGACAACAATACTGAAGAGGATGACAATAAAATAGCGAAGGGTTACAAATTCCGAATAATTTGATCATGAAATGGTTTAAATACAAACTACTTGGGTATATACCGTATGTCTGATGTGCATATTAAGGATGTTAAACTATATTTTTCATTTGAAGAATACAATACAGTTCTAACTCTCTACAACAACACCATATAGGAGACAAATAATGCTGGTGTTGTCCGGAGGGAGTCGTTATAGGGAGCGAAATTGGTTTACATTTGCAAACAGCTTTGATCCAGATCAGACGCCTCGTATTACGGCGTCTGCTCTGGGTTTAAGCGGTTTGTCACTCGTGATACGTTGATTTGTTTGGTCAAGATGTCCAATATGTAACTTAAAGACAAAACCAACAGACGACAATTTTAAGCAGACGAGGGTGCAGCCGTGAAAAAGATTGATATAAATGTCTTGTTTGGAGAACAGCAGCAATTGTAGTTGTAAAGAGGGAATCGTTGTTCGGAGGGCCGTTGTAGGGTGGGAAAACTGTACATGTACAGTGGAGAATCTGTTATTCTTTCCCAATAAACGCGTTTACAATAAAACTATTATTTTCTCTGCAAACAGTTTGGAGCCAGATCAGACGCCGGGTAACCCGGCGTCTGATCAGGCTCCAAACTGTTTGCCAACAAGATAAAGATGAATTATCAGAATTGCCAAAAAATTGTACTTTTCTACGTTTTAGAGTTTTGCGTTTACATACGTTTGCGCTTAAACGGGAAAGAATAACAGATTCTCCACTGTAATTGAGATGGGTTAAGACATAAGGTCCAAAAGTATAGTGGGGAAGGCGTTAAACGTATGTATGTAAACTCTTTCGATGCCAAATTAATCGTGAGAGTTACCCATTCAATATTTCATTGCTTCAATTGTGTTGTTTGCAAGATCGTTTCAAAGTAAGATTTAATGTAGTATGCCTTCAAACATATCGACACGAGTGTCAACCAGTTTGGATCATGATCAGACGCCGCGTGACGCGGCGTCTGATCAGGATCCAACTGTTTGCAAACGCTTTTGTGGCGTCATTTAGAGTGAGCGGGTTAAAACAATTGTGTCTATTTCAGACAAATTGGAGCCTATATGTTTTAACCAACATTTACGTTTCAATTTTGAAACGTTTTTGAATTTTGTTTTGTTTAACCATTTACCTCATACAATGAAGTCCGTTTCTAAATTTGAAAGTATATCAGAATGCACCATAAGGCACATTCTGCTTTATTTCTAACCTACTTTAAGCTACCATCTGCTAGACTAAAGAAAATATTCCTTACGGTTCTCCAGGTAAATAATCATGGCTGTAGAAATTTGGAACTGTTTTCTTCAGCGAAGGAATAAATTAAATGCGATAAAAGGCGCTTCTATTGGGGTGAAAGTGTTAACCAAGAAAACGATGACGTCATCCGTTCTGTACTCTAAAGGTCAGTTGATACAGTGGAGAATCTGTTATTCTTTCCCGTTTAAACGCAAACGTACGCAAACGCAAAGCACTAAAACGTAGAAAAGTACAACGTTTTGACAATTCTGATAATTCATCTTTATCTTGGTGGCAAACAGTTTGGAGCCTGATCAGACGCCGGGTTACCCGGCGTCTGATCTGGCTCCAAACTGTTTGCAATTGAAATAATAGTTTTAGCGTAAACGCGTTTATTGGGAAAGAATAACGTTTTCTCCACTGTAACTCATTTCAAGTCCATTAGACGATACTTCATTCTGCATCAAGCTATAGTGGAGAATACGTTATTCTTTTCTGTTTAAACCCAAACAAAACGCAAACGCATTGCAACACAATGTAGACAATGATAACTTGAAGACGATTTTTACCTTTTTTAAATCTGAGTCGTAAACAGTTTGGAGCCTGATCAGACGCCGGATAACCGGCGTCTGATCTGACTCCAAACTGTTTTCAATGGCAAAAATAGGGTAAGCGTAAACGCGTTTATTGGGAAATAGTAACGTTATACCTTATTGTGTCTCATTATCGTAAATGATGCATGATTCTTCGGTGAATGGTGGTTATTAACCTTTTAGTAGGTTTTGCATACAGTGGGGAACACGTTATTCTTTCCCGTTTAAAAGCAAACGAAACGCAAACCCATTGCAATAAAACGTAGAAAATAACAACTTGTAGGTAATTTTGACATTTTTTTAAGCTGACCGGCAAACAGTTTGAAGCCTTGTCAGACGCCGGTTACCCGGTGTCTGATCTGGCTCCAAACTGTTTGCAATATAAATAATAGTTTTAACGTAAACGCGTTTATTGGGAAATAATAATGTGTTATCCACTGTACGCGTTGCATAAGATGCATCGTCTAGTACAAAAAGGTTCAGACTGGTATTGACCAATAAATGAAAGATTGATCGTTTAATTAACGGTAACCCTTGAAACGTGACTGAAACATGTACGTAGGTGAATATTTAAGAGTGTTGCTTCCATCTCCTTTGTGCAAAAGGTTATTCTTTCCTGAATGAACGCAATTGACCAGACACGAGTATGTCCATTACAAGCGATTTTCCACTAAGAATTAAATGCGCCGCCAATGTTTCAAATAAATTGGCAATTGCTAAATTCCATGGCAATATATTGCGTTGAGTTTCCATAACACGGCGATAAAGAAACTTCTTTTCCCATTTACGGGTGTGCTTACATGTAGCACCAAGGGTATACTGTACACTTTCGTGGATGTTTGTTCTGTTCCATCCACACTTAGAGAAAATATTACCAAGGATTCATTTTACAGATTCGGATTACTTTTGCAAGTGTTCAGTTTCTTTATGTGGAAATTGAGGAAATTATAAAAATGTAAAATTTCTGAGATTTCACCAAATTTTTAAAATCCATTGAATCCTACATTACAATGCTTTTAATAATGCTACAGTGGAGAATCTGTTATTCTTTCCGTTTAAACGCAAACGTACGCAAACGCAAAACACTAAAACGTAGAAAAGTACAACTTTTTGACAATTCTGATAATTCATCTTTATCTTGGTGGCAAACAGTTTGGAGCCAGATCAGACGCCGGGTTACCCGGCGTCTGATCTGGCTCCAAACTGTTTGCACTGCAAAGAATAGTATTAGCGTAAACGCGTTTATTGGGAAAGAATAACAGTTTCTCCACTGTATGTGTTAGTAAAATCAATGATTTACCTTTCAATGTTTCATTGTATCCATTAATTAATTGTAAAGCATGTTCGTTAACTCAAAAACACAATTTGTAACTTTTGTAGTTTTTTGTGAACAAAATCTTTTTTATCAATGCACACTAGAGCATCACAATTTACCTCTACATGAAGCTTCATGTACAACTCAAGCAAATTGTGTTAAAATTGAGCAAAACTATAGAAAGTTAAAAAAGTGAGAAAGTGATATGGTCGGTGCATTGGTTCCAATGAAGGGCAATACCTTTGGTGATTAGCAAACTTTATGTAAGTTCTACTCAACATAGTGTGTCTGAATTCCAGGGCATGTCTGCGCATTGCAGCTTATTATACAATTTTGTCCTACTGTTAAACAATGTTCCCACACAAGTATTGCTAGTTGGCTTAATTAACCCTTTCCCTCATAGAAGCGACTTTTAGCGTATTTAATATATTCCTCCGCTGACGAAAATAGTTCCAGTGTATACCCTCATGAACAATAACCATTATAAATATTTGATATAGCCTACATGTAGCAGATTTTAGCTTAAAGCAGACTGAAAGTAAAGCAGAATGTGCCTTAAGGCACATTCTGCTTTACTTTCAACCTGCTTTAAGTGGTTACCTGTTTTTCAAAACTAGAAACAAGCTATGAGGTAAAGGGTTAATGGCATGCACCAATCCCTTGCGAGATTCTATCAGCGCCAATTGATAGGACCTTTTATTACTCACGGCCTGTCCTAGTGCCAACTCTTAACCCGAATACCAATTGAACATTATCGGAACTTCATTTGCAAACAGTTTGGATCCAGATCAGACGCCGAGTAACTCGGCGTCTGATCAGGATCCGAACTGTTTGTTGTTGGTATTTATGTTTTGCCTGTTAAACATTTCGAACGAGCTGAAATTGATTTTAGATTTAACAGATGACAGTATTTAAAGACACGCCTTAATTTCATGGAAGGAAATGGTCGATATAATATTCATGCACAGATCAGATGAGTCCCATGATACCATGCTAAGGCTTGGCCGATTAGAACATAGATACTTAATTGAACACACTTATTCTGATATCTCTGTCCAGTCATCTTAGTCCCAGTAATGCACATATACATGTGCATTTACAGTGGAGAAAACGTTATTCTTTCCAAATAAATGCGTTTACGCTAAAACTATTATTTCTATTGCAAACAGTTTGGAGCCAGATCAGACGCCGGGTAACAAAGATAAACATGAATTATCAGAATTGTCCAACAGTTGCATTTTTATTATTATGCGTTTGCGTTTCGTTTCGTTTAAACGGGAAAGAATAATGTATTCTCCACTGTAGTAACCGTGGGCAGTTTTGCAACCATATTTAACCCTTTACCTCATAGCCTGTTTCTAGTTTTGAAGACAGGTGGCCACTTAAAGCAGGTTGAAAGTAAAGCAGAATGTGCCTTAAGGCACATTCTGCTTTTATTTCAGCCTGCTTTAAGCTAAAATCTGCTAGGCTAAATAAAATAGTTGTTATAGTAATTGCTAATGAGGGTATAAACTGGAACTATTTTCTACAGCGTAGGAATAAATTAAATACGCTAAAAGTCGCTTCTATGGGGGAAAGGGTTAATCCAGCTGTGCCTACGATCCATTTTTGCCTAGCGTTCCAAAAAGAAGACATGGGCAAACAGTAGACTCTGATTAGACCAGAAAAATAACTTCTTCAACACTGTTTATGGATTTGACCAAATCGACTACATTTAAAAACATTTACATATTCTCGATTAATAACTTGCCTTTATGTATAATGCTTTCACGTCAAAGTGTTTCGCCTCATTTAACCCTTAGGCAGAAACAATACCGTCTGTTGAAATGTTTCCTGTGCAAAAGATCTATTTTCATTTTCTTCCAAGAGAAAACAATTGTTAAAAAAGTTTATCCTGATGAGCCGTCGAGTAACGTTAATTATTTTCCCACTGTTATATGCAATCTTCAGCATTCCCTCCTTACAACGGTCCTCCCAACAATGACTCCTTCCTTTCAACGACCCTTGCAGGAGTTCCTTAAACAGGACGTTCATGTTTTATGCTCGTACTGCTGCAATATTGTCTGCTTAAATTGTCGTCTGTTGTTTTTTCTCAAAGTTACATGATGAACATTTTGAAAGTAAAATAATTTCATGACGAGTGACAAACAGCTTGAATCCAGATCAGCGGCAGATCTGGATTTAAGCTGTTTGCAAATGTAAGCCAATTTCCCTCCCTAAAAAGACTCCTTCCGAACAATGCACGTAGTTTTTGTCTCTCATTGGGTGTCGTTGTAGAGGGGGAACGATGTAATACCAAGCCAATACAGTATATAGTAGATGTTCTTATTTCCCAATAAACGCAGTTATTAAAATTCAGTTTGGTTTGGTTTGTTTGTTAACGTCCTTTTCTGCCATCTACGAGGTATTTGCTATACCCCAGACAAGAAGAGATTGAATAAAGAAATATCGGGCGTCCCGTATCGTTTCAAAACTTTTCGCTCGCTATTCTTATTATAATTCGTACATTCGTTAATATTTTCAAAAGAGTTATCACCGTCTACATTTTATATCATTGTGTACGCGTTGAGTTTAAATAGCGTCTTCTTCATTTTGATATTCCCCTATTTTTAACTCTTTCCTCCCTGAAACTTTAAATGGAAAATTCCAGTTTCCATTTTAGTCTGGTCCATTTCTGACTTTTAAGGGTTGTTTTTGTCAATGTTTTGAATTATGACAAACAGTGAAGACCCTGATCAGAGGGCTCCTTTCGGAGCCCTCTGATCTGGGTCTTCACTGTTTGTACAGGACAAGTGTACTTTTCACATGTACACTGTTTGAAAACAACGCCAATATGCGGGACTAGGGTTCAAAGGGTTAAAGACATAAAATTGACTTTGAAGCTGACGATAAATCAAGTAAATTAGAGTTAACTCTTTTGAAATAGGCGACTTATCCGACTATGCAAACAGTTTGGATCCTGACCAGACGCCGCGTCTGATCAGGATCCAAACTGTTTTATACTCGTATCAAAATATATTCTGTCAAAACTTAAAAAAATGAATTTCATAATAACAGTGTAGCCATGCAACAAATTATAGCCGACGTTACAATTTAATGTGTCTGAGAATGGATTAAATCAGACCATTAAATTGGCAATGCTAAAAGGCTTACTCATAATATGTTGTGCACTATCAGACACTTAAGGGAGCAACTAGCACTATCCCGAACTGATGCTGGTAATAAGTAGGAAACCAGCTAAAATTTAATTCTAAAACATCCGTTCAATACTTTGATAGACATGGGAATTGTGGCTACTAGACTAATCCTTCAAATGCACACCCATCCGTTACACCACTGAGCAGGTTTCGACTGCATAATTTAATGTCTTCGCAGTTACGTGTACTCTTAGAATTGATTTAACTCTATCGCTGTCAAGTTTTTCGTGAGATTTTTACCCCTTCACCGTTTCATTGGTGTCTTCTTCAATTTTGTTGTCTGCAATGTCGTTTATAGATAAGGCAGTATGACTGAGGAAATTTCAAAACTGGTGTCAAACAGTTTAGATCCTGATCAGACGGCGCGTTACGCGGCGTTATGCTCATGATCCAAACTGTTTACAAACGGGCTTTTAAGCGTAATTGCGAGTGAAAGGGTTAATTAACTAATTCACGCCTGAAACTTTCAATGAACATTTCTAATCTTCACTGAAGTATAGTCCATTTTTACAATGTACTATATAGGTGGGTTTTTTTAAACAATATTATTGCAAAACGGCAAACAGTGCATACTCTGATAGTTTTTTTAAGAGCCCTCTGACAAGGGTATACCGTACACCGTAAACATAGGAAAAGTATATGTTTAACAGGTATACTACTTCATATTTACTGCGATATACAATGTACTATCCGTTACTATTGTTCAATGTGTGACCACTCATTTGTAACACTTGAGTGTTAACTAATTTTGAACCAAACGAGACGCCGAGTAACTTAGTGTATGATGTGGCTCCAAACTGTTTGCAATGAACATCATTGTTTTACATGTACAGTGGAGAATCTGTTATTCTTTCCCGTTTAAACGCAAACGTACGCAAACGCAAAACACTAAAACGTAGAAAAATACAACTTTTTGACAATTCTGATAATTCATCTTTATCTTGGTGGCAAACAGTTTGAAGCCTGATCAGACGCCGGGTGACCCGGCGTCTGATCTGGCTTCAAACTGTTTGCAGTGAAAATAATAGTTTTAGCGTAAACGCGTTTATTGGGAAAGAATAACGTTTTCTCCACTGTACCACAAAATCGTCAATCAAAAACAATAATTAATTATATACCTATCGATGATTAATTGAGATTTCTCAGTTAGATAAAGTTCATATGCGTCACAGTTGATATCATCACTAGAGATAATATCACTTTTGCAGTGACGATAATCATTTTCGTGACGTCACGTCACAATATCTATTGTGATGCCCGTAAACAATTAACGTTGTATGCTTTCTCTGTAAAATCGTCTTTAAAATGTATATAATAAATAGAATAATCAATTCCTTTGGATGGATATGAAATGTATACCACGATAATGGGTTGTTATCTGGTTAAAAAACGAGTCCGCAGGTAACAACCCATTTTCGTGATATATGTTTCATATCTATCCAAAGGAATTGATTATTCTCTATATAAACACCTCCATATAGCTGTTTGACTTCTTCACAATGACGTTTTCGGCTTTCAACATTTGTCGTCTGCGTTTTCTAAAATTTTGATTGTTAGGTTGAAACATATTTCATTCATAGGAAAATATACACATCACATAGAAATATACAACAGAAAGAAAGGATTTGAACGAAACACATTAATACCGATATGATTTCTCTCCCTGAACGTGTCATTATGTACAAATAATCGCATAATATATGGTCATTTATTTAATTATACAAAACGTTTCAAAATGTTTTTGAGAAGATAACCCAATGACGTCATGCAATTATCAGTATATTTTACGTATTTTGACCTAAGAACAATCGAAATGAATGTCCAAACAATTTATATATATGTAAAAGTGTACTCGGGCGGGGTAAGTTAGTGGAAGGATTAAGAAATAGTTTAGTTTTTGTTTTATAAAATAAAGAATAGTTCTTCGGTTCAATATCAAAACTGCGATATCTTGAAATTAGGGCAAATGTATAGTAGACATAACATTAACCTAAAACAGTAATTATTTTTAGACAGAAGAGACTTATCCTGTCAGCAGTTTGCCCATTCGCTGGATTAATGTAATCAACTCCACAATGCCATGATACCCCGTATGACATGGTGAATACCTCGATATCTAGACCAATTGACTTCAGTAATCTATGTGCTTATCAAGTGTACAGGGGGAATATTAACCACCAGCCTGCTATGGAATGAGAATCTGAAAGAATTGCGACAAATCCCCTCTCAGCGGTCACTTAATAGCAATTTGGTTTCATAAGAATTACCAGGATGTCTTACTAACTGGGTCATCATGAGACGCAGGGCAACTATGCTCTGCACATAACCTAGTTAAAAATGTTTGCCACAGCTGTAGTGGAGAAGATATTTCCATTGCGAACCTTTTTGATCGAGATCAGGGGCCCGTTTTACTAAACAACTTACGCAATTTTTTTTGCATAAGTCAAAATCGTTTAACTCTTATTTTTCGATCATAAACGTTTGCAAACAGCAAATAGCTAGATCAGAGGACGCGTTAAAACGCGTCCTCTGATCTGGCTATTTGCTGTTTGTAGCAAGTGATAATAAAAAATACAAATTAAAATTTAAAATTTTGACTTACGCAAATAATTTGCGTAAGTTGTTTAGTAAAACGGGCCCCAGGCGCATGGCGGATGAGTTATGCAGCGTTTGATCACTGTTTAGGTATGTCTCTCTAATAAAACGCTGGGAATTAATAGGCTTACCACTTCACGGGCCTTGCTCCGAGTACAGTGTGTACTTGTAAGCAGTTCAAATTCCGATCAGACGTCGTCTGACCAGGGTTCAAATTATTTAACACTTATACATGTAACAATGTCCAGCTAGGAAGCACTAATCAAACTGTTTGCCATTCAGATTTAAACGAACTTTCAGAATTGTAAACAACTTGTCATTTTCTACGTGCTATTAAAATGCCATTGTATTTCGTTTTCGTTTAAACGGCAAAAGAAATAATAAAGTTTCCTTGGATGTACATGCAATTATATTACTTAGTGGTCATTCTCCTGTGCTTGAATGAATTATCTATGATATATTGTAGGATCCGAAATATTTCTTACACGGTTAAAGTAAAAGTATGTTCATATCCAATTATGTTAAGGCATCATATTTAAATTGCCTTTACAGTGGAGATAACGTTATTCATTCCCGTTTGAACGCAAACGCGTGGTAATAGAATGTAGACAATTCTAAGCTTTGACAATCTCTGGCTATTTATTTAATTCTGAATGACAAACAGTTTGAAGCCTGATCAGACGCTGGGTTACCCTGCGTCTCATCTTGCTCAAAACTATTTTCAATGGAAAAAATTGTTTAAACGTGAGCGTTTTTATTTGGAAAGAATAACGTTTTTCCACTGTAAGTATGGCTTTATTTTTTAATCGGCAACACAAGCCTCAAGATTAGTTTAAATATATTTTATTCAGGAAAACCATAGCATGAATTTTCACATATTTGACAGCATGTTTAGGATTAGAACGGAAGCATAAATGCTTTATCAAGTTCTTCTCATTCAAAGTAAACATACATGTGTATCATAGGAACAATTGTTGTCTAGCATAAGCCTTAAGATTAGACTGTAATAATAGCTCCTTCTTAACGCTAAAACATTATCATGGGTTGGCATTTAAGTTGCTGATTAATATGAATTCTAAGAAATGTTTGCAATAGCAATGTTAAACATAGAAGTTACATACACATTTTTGTTTTAAATCCTAAAATAAATGCTTAGAATTTAAGTCTAGCACTGATCGTTTCTGTTCCATTTAATCTACATTAAATGCATGCAATTACAATGACATGGAGGCATTTCAGTCTTTTGACATGGTTAAAAATCAGTTTTAAATTAAAAAGCAAACGTTTCCCCGGCGCTTTATTAAGATCCAAACTAGTTGCAATGGACATATTATCTTCGTCACGGTACAGTGGAGAATCTGTTATTCTTTCCCAATAAACGCGTTTACGCTAAAACTATTATTTGCAGTGCAAACAGTTGGGAGCCAGATCAGACGCCGGGTAACCCGGCGTCTGATCAGGCTCCAAACTGTTTGCCACCAAGATAAAGATGAATTATCAGAATTGTCAAAAAGTTGTATTTTTCTACGTTTTAGTGTTTTTCGTTTGCGTACGTTTGCGTTTAAACGGGAAAGAATAACAGATTCTCCACTGTATAAGGTTTACATTATCTCCTCAAAATTTGATGTAGAACACTTGTAATATATTTTATTATATGCCTTTGCATGATATCGAGCGTTTCCGCGTGTATTTGCACAGTAAAATACAAGAGTCTGTATCAGCCACCTTGTATCAGCCACTTTGTATTTTACTCTGACCTCGCTTTCGATTTAACGTGACGTCATTTACGTATGTGTACAAGTGCCGCGTTATTCATTGTGGCAAACAAAAAATATTGTTCTGCTTCAAATAACTAATAAATGTTGGCTATAAAATGATTTAAACAGCTATTTAAATTGTATCTGGTGTGTATTCAAGGCATATAATAAACACATCACCAGTTGGCAGTGTGCTACAGAGTGTTGCATTAAGCTCTCGACGTTTTTGGCGGAAACAACCGATCAGACTCGAGCCAAGGCGCTCGTCAGATCGGCTATTTCCGCCAAAATCGTATCGAGCTAAGTACAATACTCTGTATCGCACTGTCAACTGGTAATGTGTATATATAATTGAAACTGTTCGATTGTTACCCTTTTCACAATATACGACCTTTTAAATGTATTTTTAGAATAAAATAAAGAGTACTAGATAACCTTGTCATCTCCAAATCTGTGATTTGGTGATAAATTAACTAGCCTCGGTGTACAAACGCGATGGCTGTGTTTCATTATCGTAGTTCAATCAAAGTGATGAAACAATTAAGTTTCTATATCTCCAATCCATAACCACGTTAAGTAGAACGTGATATTTCGTGTACTGTGGAAGTACGAAGCAACCTCTAGAATACTTTGTAAGTGTTATGTGTCCTCTGCAAATTTTGTAATCTGCGAAAGCGATACTGGTAATTTGCAATGAAATCCCTCTTTCACGACCACTTATTGACTCCGTAAAATACTGGTGATATTTTAAAGTAAGGCGTACGTAAAACAAAAAACTACTTCAAACGTTTTATGTTTTACGATCGTCTTGCTTTAAGCAATCACTAGTCGAAAATACCTTATTAATAACACAAGTTTGTGGTCATTATTGAGAGTTTTGTTGTATATGATTATTTTTGGGTTTGATGAATTGTTGGACGTCATACATGTATTGGCTGTGATACGATAATTCCTTAGCCTGTTAAGTGCGATTTGCCCAGCTTTTGCAAACAATTAAAGCTAGATCAGGATCGATATCGCTATTTGACACTTATACTCACCCGTTTATTACTGAATAATGCAACTAACTTTCCCTAGATGCTTGCTAAATTGCATAACATAAAAACTGGGTTGATCTAAAGTCACAAAGGTGTTTTCCATACAGCAGAACACTTCATATTACATAGCACACACTGCAGATCCTGATGAGATGACGCGTAACGTTTCTTCTCATCAGTATCTACAGTGTTTGCTCATGTCTACTTTAGTAGACACTTAAGTCTTAAATAGGTTATGTATTGCATTCAAATGACATACATGTGTACACACTGATTTGCAGGCTACAAATTGAAGAAAAAAAACATAAAGTGAAAATGAGAAATTTGATGTTTTCAGATATGATAATGTTATATGAAATTACATTCTGGTTCTCAATATTATATTCTAGTTTTACAACCAACTATTGTACCATAGTATTGTATAGATACATGATGTGTCGCTTGACGTCTGATCAGGATAAAAAGTAAAATATGTGATACTCGTTTCGATATTTCTTCAGTCAACGTTCTTTAAATCTAATTATGTGATGTAATACATTGTCATCATGCAGATTTCTTTCAATGTAGTAGAGGATTGAGAAAAAGTGGTAATCTTTCCCCGGTACTATTTTCTTTATTCTTAAATAATCTTGAACAATTTATGTTTAAATGACAATACTAGGGGATATGGAAAATCTGAAAAATAACCTACTATAGATAGTTGATATATTTTAAATGTGTTGTCTTACTCTATCATTAAGATACTGTTATGTTTGAAGATGAACTTTAAATCAGTTTTGAATGTGTTTTATGAATACTATATTGCTTGTAAGCTAGATATATCTATTAACTTTGATCAAACGAAATACTTGTGTTTGGAATCAAAACGATGTAGGAATAGTAATAAAGAGTACATAACAATGAAACAGAACTTGTCGCTAGTTTCAAATATCTAAGTGTGCTTAGACACTTTGCGGTGGAAAAGCACATCTTGTTGGGCAGGCAAGGATGGCGATGCCTAGATTATATTTGAAACTACGAAATTTAGATCTACCAACTGATTGTCAGCTTAAACATTTTTGACAAACACATTTTACTTATTATCAGGGAGTACATTTCGAAAGTACACTCAGAGGATCTTCTAACCGATCACTTTTTAAACTCAAATTTATTGAAACAGGAAATGACACACTGACGTTATCAGTTTTGTTTCAAATACTAGGTTGAATGTGCATTGAATCGAATTATTGAATTTTGAGTCTCTCTCTACGTTACGTCACACCTCCCAATTCGACGATTTAAGTATTTTGCACGTGCGAAGCGTGTATGGGTTCATTGGTAAACACGGCTTTTGATTATTTGTTGGTCATCAATCGTCCTAACAGAAAAACATTTAACATGTCGAAAATGCGGATTGTACTAATCACAAGAGCACTCGAAATGCTCTGTTCAGAGCCAACGTGAAAAACCACGTTAACGTCATGGACATTTTACGTTCTGTGTGCCCTAAAATCGTTTCCATTAAACATCAATATCTTATTTCACCACCTGCAACGCATTTCAACATGTTGTTCGCCAATATCTGCTTGTTGTGAGGAAATTTTGTCTGACCGGAAGTGTAGAGACTAACGTCATAGCGCCTCACGTATACGGAATCTTTCAATTTGGTCACCACACACTCGCTCGTATGTTTCCACGAATGTACGGTGACTGCTCGCGCATGTCTGGACCGTCGAATATGTCAAAATAACGTAACGTAACTGTGTTAAAGACATGAACGCCAATCTTTTAAATGCAAAATTTTAACTTGCCGCGTCAAAATTCACCCTTTTTTATTGATACATTAACATTGCACGTCGCTGAAGCCGTTTAGGGTGACATTCTTTGAGTATTCTGTAAATTTCAATAAGCCACTGAGGAGATGCCTCAGTATTTTTATTTCAGTGCCAGTTGACAATATTCCATCAATACTTAGATAGTATTTTTTCAAAGTAATCATTTAAGTGCTACATATGGCACCAATGTCGCGTTGAAAGCTGGTAGCCCAACATACAACTGTCATTCATGACATTGTGACTTGTCATTTTAGGGCTAGGTTACAATTTCATTCATATTTTCCATAATTCGTGATCAATTTTAATGAAACTTTTCTTCCCGTTATAAAATATCTCCATCTTATGGAAAACGTAAATTTTGGCAACCGAATTAACTGGTTTTTAGAGTAGCACCTTTAAATCTGACTGATCGGTTAGAAGATCCTCTGAGTGTATTCCCTGATACCTTCGGCCAATAGTTTTGACAGTTTCCCAAAAACACATGAAATAAATTTATAATGTTCGGGTCCGTCTAAATTTACGGTATATAAAGCATAGCGGTTACAAGGAAAACTTCTCAATGACTGATTTTAAAACTTCTACTCATCTTATTCGAGAAGGGGAAACAGTTTGTCCTAGAGGGCAACAGTTCAAACTCTTTCTCCCGGATTAGGAAACATCAGAACAACACACATGACTGCCATTTCTCCGGATTTTCCCAAATCTCCGGATGTTTTTTCTCCAGTTAATGGTAGCTTAAAGCAGGCTGTAAGTAAAGCAGAATGCTCCTTAAGGCGCATTCTGCTTTACTTATAGCCTGCTTCAAGTGGTCGCATGTCAACAAAACAAGAAAAAGGCTATGGGATAAAGGCACGATTCGTTAAATCGCACTTGAAAATGCAAATTTTGAAATCTTAGGATTTTTCATGTCAATTTAAGGCAGCCCTGAACACATCAAAGCAGTCAAAATTTACGAATTACAATTCATTATAGATCATTCAATAATAATGTTGACTATTCCCAAAACTCACGTAAAATAACTGTATAATTTTACACACTAGCAAAAGGTCTCTGTATTGAACGTTATTTGACATTTCTTATATAATGACCCTCAACGTCTTTCCAGGGCCCCATCGAAACCATTCGATGACCACGTGTGATCGTGTCTACAGGAAACCAGACCAGTGATAAGTAAAACACATATCCTGCAAGGTATCACATCGATAGTATTATTACATATTTGCCAGTTTAGGTTAAGATCAGAGGTCGATTTATATGGCGTCTGACATAGATTCAAATTGTTTGCAAACGAATGAATTGTATTTGCACCAACACGCTTCAATATGAAAGAATAAGGGGTTTTCTCGCTAAGTACACAGGTCAGCTTTTAAGCAGACAGTGATATAGCGGGGTGTTGTAATAATCTTATTTTAGAAGTAGACATAAAAGCTCTAAGGTGCTCAATATTTCAGCAGGGCGTGATTAGGTGATTTTGCTGAAATTACAGCCCTGCTATATTGTCTAGCTTATAAAAAATGATTGTGTCTACTCACGAGTGCAAGAAGTACTTGGTCATTATTTACAGCGGAAAAAGACGTACGTCTTTCCGTGTGATTACTAAAATAATATCTTCCATTACTAACAATTTGGAGCCTGATCAGACGTCGGGTAACCTGGCGTCTGATCTACCTCCAAACAGTTGTTTGTCACTACGATTCTCACTGCAATGGGATGCCGTTTAGTTTAGTTTAAACGGGAAAGTATAACGTATTCTCCACTGTACTTCTTTGTCAGACTTGCGATAGAAATAGTGTTCTCTCGGAGTGCAAGAAGTGTACGTTGACATTTATTGCCATTTTAGACAGTCGCTGTACTTTCCCAAAGCACGCATTTGTACTTAACCCTTTCCCTTATAAAGCGCCTTTTAGGAAATTCAATTTATTCCTCCACTGATAAATAGAGGGGTAAATAATTCAATTGCATACAGTCATAAACATATACCAACACAAATAATTTATATATTCTAACAGATGGTAGCTTCAAGCAGGCTGAAAATAAAGCAGAATGTGCCATGTTTCTTCTAAACCAGAAACATGCTATTTGGTAACGGACTATTTAAAGTTTTGAATTTTTACCAGGCATACATTTTACACTCGTCATTTGCAAACTGTGTACATGTATCAGTGAAGAGTACTCTTGTCCTATGCAAACAGTGAATACTAAGATCAGAAGACTGCTAGATTAACCCTTTGATCAGGATGTGTAGGGAATACTGTCTGTCATGTTGCAATATACCAGTGTACATGTATTAAGATAAAAACGATAAAAAAGCAAATATAGGGCTGGACGTAATCGATAATAGATCGTTCAAAGGTTAAATGAATCTAAATATTATTTCCTAGAACTATTGGGCGCATGGGTTAATGCGGTGTTATTCCTATGGGTACAAACTGTGCGCCCCTTGTCGCAGACCTATTTTTGTACTGTTATGAGAGGGACTTTATGCTTAGTCTAAAACCTGATACACAAGCAGATATGATCGAAGCCTTTAACAATACATCGCGCTATCTAGATGATATTTTTAATATAGACAACCCATTTTTTGATAATTATGTTGTTTCCTTTTATTTACCCAAAAGAACTACACCTTAATAAAACAAACGAGTCAAATTTGTCGGCACCATTTTTAGATTTGGATCTTTTTATAAATAACGGAATTGTTTCTTCTAAGATTTACGATAAACGAGATGATTTTGATTTTAGTATTGTTGAGGACTTCCACATTCGTAATAAAACTATTACTGAAAAACTTCTTAAACAGGGGTACAGATTTCATAAACTTCGTAAAACATTTTCTAAATTATTTTATAGAAATCTTCCTCTCATTAACAAGTATAAATGTAACTTAAAGTCTTTTCTGCGGCAAGGTATTTCACATCCGGAGTTTTATGGTGATGTGATTTACAGACTTCGTAAGATTCTTGGACATATACATTTTCAAAACCTATTTGTGAAACGTATTAGATTTTTCCTCAAAAAAGATTATGATCCAACTATATTGCTGCGCACTTCAAGTTTGGTTATCGATCAATCTACAATTGATAACTATGCTTTCCTCTTTGGTTGTGCGACGACAGACAGGGCTTAGCACTACATGATGATGTATCTTTAAAGCCGTCCTTAACCGGGAGAGTTATGTCGGATTTTCGTGCTTTGTTTTTTCTCTCCCTCTCTGTCGTACCCTGGACCCTTCCATGTCTTACAGTTACTCGTAACTACAGACTAGTTGCTTGAGTACAATTTGACCGTTGCCATAGTGGGTTATTTTTAACACGGGCTTGAATGTTTAATTCTTTCCCATGTACTAATGATCTTGTCATATATTTTTTGCTAAATGTTTTACATGTATTTACTTACTGTGCTGGCGGTCTTTTTGATTGTGAGGTTGTGGAACAGGGTTTGTATTTTATGTACACTGTTTGTCTTTATAGGTGAATATAGGAGATAAGTGTGAGGTTGGGCGCCCCTAAACCCAGGTTTAACCCCCCAGTGGTTGTTAATGGTAAATTAATTTATAGTTAATTATTGATTGCTACTGACCGTACCAAGGCGGGCTCCTATATTCACTTTGCTTTATGTTTGTCTTGCGTGTTATTTTCTATTTAGTGTGTAGATGAAGGAATGGTATTGCGCGTGTGTGTGTGTTTTGGTATGACCGTGTGTGTGTGTTCTGCTTGAGAGGTGGGTGTATTGTTTGTGTTACGTTTCCTGCTTGAGTCTTTCGTATTTATTAGCAGTTGAGTTCTTGGATGGCAAATCTGAGCAAATCTGAGCAAAGTTCGGGAATAGCCGGACATGTGTTTGGTATGAGTCCCGGCTCTGATACGGTGCACCGTGGATCTGTTGACAACCAAACACTGGGAACCAGAATCAAGGACACCTCAAAGACACGACGGCATTAAATTCTTCTCAACGACCAGCAGCAACAACCGGCCCTTTTCAGGGCCACCACAGCAGAGACCAAATAGCCATAGGCATGATGCTCACCATTGTCTTAACCATGATGACGCATCTGAAAAGCTTCATGTGGGACTATAAACCTTAGCAGCAGCAACAATAACAACATGGAGAGACAAGAAGAGAAACAAAAGCATGTAATGTTGAAACCACGTGAAACTAAAAGTCGTCCGTAGTTGCTCATAATTACATAAACATGCAGTTTATACTGTGAACACTAGCGATGTGTATACTCGTAATCCAAATAAGTGTATCCACTGTTTGTTCTTTTGCAATATATTGGGAACTCAAGTACAAATTGAACAAAACAAGACTAGAATAATTTGGGTAAAGAAAACGTTTATTAAAAGATCCAGGGGTTAGCGAGCGACCAAGTAAAGCAGAAAGAGTACTGCTTAGCTTTCATTATTGCTTTCAATGCAGAATGCTGCCAGAATGTCAGGAACCTCCAAATTACAGTACGTAATAGATGCAGGAAAATCATTTACTTATGCGAAATGATGGAATTAAAGAAACTTTAATATAAAACAAATATTTCAAATATGTTTAATGAACTTAAGTGGAGAAAACGTTACTTTTCACAATAAAACGCGTTTACGATAAATTATTATTTACATTGCAAACAGTTTGTAGACTTATCAGACGACGGGTTACCCGGCGTCTGATCAGGCTTTAAACTGTTTGCCACTCAGATTCAAAATAATATTCAGAATTGTCAAATAAATGACATTTTCTACAATTTATGACAATGTTTTTGTGTGTAGGTGTTTTTTAAATGGGAAAGAATAACGTATTCTCCACTGTATGTCAAGGCTTGAAACAATGCACCTCTGTCTGGAAAAAGTATAAATAAGGACAAACAGTTTTGAATTGAGACGATAGCCTGCATTCAGCAGTCACTTGTCTACAAAAATAACCATGTTACAGTGATGTGACTGTTATTTTATTCTAATAAACGCGTTTATGCATTAAAATTTAAGACCACCCATCGCAAACAGTTTGGCACCGGTAACCCCGGCGTTTGATCAGGTTCAAAACTGTTTCAGATGTAGGTTAATATAACCCGCCACGCAGACAGTACGAAATATGTTACTTTTCTATATTTTATTGCAAAGCGTTTAGTTTCGTTTGAACTGGAAAAAAAAAACGTCTTCCTCACTGTAAGCCATTTTAGTAATGGCTTAACCTATGTGTGCCTTGTGTCCCTATGCCATGGTTAAACAGTTTAAATTCTGTTCAAATGCAGCATTATGCGGCGACCGTTTTCTGATAGGAATTTCAATATAAAACAAAAGAAATTGCAAATTTAGACCAGTCACCCTTAAATCAAATATAGACTATTTCGATATATAAACATGGAAGAATACACTTGGCGCAAATGGGTTCATGCAAGATTGGTTGTATTCTGTTCCAGTTTTTCTCTTTTTAAGTACGAAAATATGTTCTGTGATAGTTCTTGTAGACTATTGCCCTATTGTTTTATGTTCTTTAAAAAACTGTAACAGATATCAGACGTCTTTAATTGCAGATCCTTTTTCCGTCGCCTTGACCATATATACATTAACACTATACAGTCGAAACCTGATACTTCGAACTCGCTTAGATCGATCGTCCAAGTATTTTCTTAAATTGACCTTAAGTAAGTCGATCTCGTTTAAATCGAGCATACCCGTATTTTAAAGTTAAAACATGGCTAAGCCATGTTTTAACTTTGAAATATTGTTATGTTCGAATAAACACGAGTTCGAATGATCGAGATTCGACTGTTGTTGACTGTTACAATGTATATCAAACGCAAAGGTATTACACATAATTGTAAAATATGGCAATTTTCTTGAAAGCGTCAACTTTGGCAAACAGTGGCAAACAGTTTTTAGCCTGATAATCCATAAACCTAATATGGAAATATTTGTACAGAACACAATTTAACCCTGTACTCAATAGACACTAATTTCTACGCCATTATTTTTTTATTCCTCGACTGAAAAATATTTATATATAAAGGTAAATGCTTTGTTTATTATAGTGTCACCCCTATTGAAAGGGCCAGCCAGTTTGGCTTATGAGACACCTACATGTATCCTTTTTGCTCGCACAGTACCTCACGAATCCCTTCTCTTATTGCCGGGTGCCTGGCAGAGACGAGCCTATGGTAACCATTCGTTTAACTAGCTGGCGGCTCACCAACCGGCCATATCAGTCCTACACAGTAACCCCGTATCCGGCTCCGGGATTCGAACCTTCGACCTTCCGCTTCCGAGGCGGACGCCCTTACCCCTAGGCCATGGTTGCGGTATTTATATAGACATACATTGTATCATAAGAAATTCTTTCTTTATTCTAGCAGAATATTGATTGTAGCTTAATGTAGACTAAAATTAGAGCAGTATGTACCTAAAGGCGCACACTGTTTTATTTTAAACCTGCTTTCAATGGTCATCTATCTTAAATACGAGAAACAAACTATGGGGTTAAAGCGTTAAAACATGTATACACATATATTTACAATCGCCCCATTCAATTCCGTTCACAAAAAGTGTGTTCATTTTAAACAAACACCAATTTTCGAGAGGGCGGGACTTGTGGAAAAGTTTCGAAGGGGAGGCGGGGCATATGCAGTTTTCATTCGCGAATTAATATTTGGAACTTGGGGCAGCAAACATTTGGCGGATTTTTTCGAAATTTGTTCTTAACCGATCTATGCCTTCCTACTAGTGTAAACCATGATTCTCGACTAATATTCTTCTTTATAAATGAGATAAATTGCAAGAAAACTGACATAAGAATCTACCATATAAACAGCGCCCTATATCTGCGTTTCTATATGACAATAAAACCCCGATATATGTATCCTACTTTAAAATTACGTCACTTCTAATGACGTCATAAATCAGCATTTTTCGCGCCAAACTGTCAAGTTGTTGACAATGGAACTTATTTTTTCTGCTTTCGAATGTACACAGATTCAGTAAATCGGTCATGGCTGTTCCTTATAGGGTACACATTATTCGTGTTATCGACCTCTAGTATGGATTAAACATACATGCGTACTGACAAAATGTTTATTTAATTTTAGAAATTACAGCAAATATATTGTAAATATAAGAAATGAACTGAATGTTTTCGGTGTTCAAGCCAAATGAACGACAGAAAATTATCGGCAAATTTACCATGAATCGCTAGCGCGATTCATGGTATTTGCCGATAATTTTCTGTCGTTCATTTGGCTTGAACACCGAAAAAATCAATTCATTTCTTAAATAACATTTTTGTTGAGTAGACAACATTCATGTTGCAACTGTTATTCGTCATGTAGGTCATGCTTATATCTATTACAATTCAAACAAACTATTTGATTACGTTCAAATCAAGAATGAGAAAAACGGCAAGAGTCGATTCCGAGATGAACTACAATACAGGCATTAAAACACAATACAAGCACCTGTGTTATTATATAATTAAGTATTATACAAATATTGCATAAAATAAAATCGGAATTCATTATTATACCCTCTTACCTTATCATTCTAACACAACTATAGTGCCCCCTCCCTATAACGGCCCTCCCAACAACGAATCCGTCCTTACAACGACCCTTTGCCTCAGTTCCCTAAACAGGACAATTAGGTATAACGCTTTAACTGATGCAACATCGTCTGCTTAAAGTTGTCGTCTGCTGTTTTTCTCAAAGATACATATTGAACATTTTGACAGAAAAAAACTTATTGACGAGTGACAAACAGCTTGAATCCAGATCAGACGCCGCGATACGCGGCGTTTGATCTGGATTCAAGCTGTTTGCAAATTAAAACAATATACACCTATATAGACTCCTTCTGAACAACGCATATATTTTTTGGTCTCCCATTAGGTGTCGTTGTAACGAGGGAGTACTGTATATATATTAATAATAATATATAGCAGATACAGTGGAGAAAACGTTATTCTTTCCCAATAAACGCGTTTACGCTAAAACTATTATTTTCACTGCAAACAATTTGGAGCCAGATCAGACGCCGGGTAACCCGGCGTCTGATCAGGCTCCAAACTGTTTGCCACCAAGATAAAGATGAATTATCAGAATTGTCAAAAAGTTGTACTTTTCTACGTTTTAGTGTTTTGCGTTTGCGTACGTTTGCGTTTAAACGGGAAAGAATAACATATTCTCCACTGTATCTTCCCAATTTGCCAGACACTTTAATAGTGAATGTAGAGGTCTTAACCCTTTCACTACCAGCGTCAACAACACTTACACTGTCAAACAGTTTTTGAGTGTCTCAATATCTGTGTACACATGTCTCTTTTTGCATTTACACATACAATAAATATATGTGATATTTGGATTCAGTTTAGTTAATGTGTCATGAATTGTATTGAGAAGACACATACGATCTGTTTTAGTCTCAGGTCATATTCTACATGTGTCTTTTCAGTATAGTTCTTTCAGATTGCTATTTAAATTTCAACTCTATTTAATTTTATGTGTATGATAGTTGATATGTTGTTTTAAAGTTGTATGATAATATTATCTTATAACTCTAAATAGAGTGGTAGATCTAGTGTACTAAGTGATTATTGGTATGTTATGTTATTACTGATGTATTGTACACTGAAAAGAAATAGATAAATACTAAATAATACATGTACAGTACATGTACTATCTTCCTTTTTTTTGGGGGGGGGGGTACCAATGTACCTCATAATTAATTAGGCTGCTAAAAGGAAGCTTTATAATTACATTCTTGTAACATTTTGTTTTTAAAAAAGCCAGTAAAGCTGATCGTACATGTGGTACCGTTCGCTAGAATATGGCATAAACTATTGCTATCACACTTATTTATACTTGAAACATCAAATATACCATTGTTGTTTCCAGTCACGTCCGGGATGATTCCTATATGCCTTCAAAGCATGCTTACCATCCGTGATATCATTCAAACCAAAGAAGCTGATAATAAAGTACAGTAAAACCTCTCTATTACGGACACTAAAAAGAAGGCTAATTGAGTGTATGAAAGACAGGTGACAGCTTAAAGCAAGGTGACAGTAAAACATAAATACCCTACAGGAGCTTTCTGTTTTACTGTCACCTTGCTTTAAGCAGTCACCTGTCAGGAACACCTAATAATCAACGCAATTTAGTGGTCGTAATAGAGCGGTTTTACTGTAGGTTGCTAAAGGTAGGTGCTGTGGCTACATTGTTGTATCATTTTTTAACAAGAAATTTTAAAAAAAAATATTCAGCGGAGAGCGTTTTGGAAGTAATGCTTGATGGGTGTGAAAAATGTATAAAATTGAGGGTTTCAAAGAGTTGTAATACCTTTGATTAGAAAAGCAAAATATTCTATTAAAGTAACTTCCATGTAAAATATAGCTACTACATTTAAAAGTATATCCTCTACAGAATTACCAAACAATAATTTAAACCGTATCCTGCTGCTCATAAGATTCTTACATAAATCTACTATTCTATCACTCTTCATTCATGAATGGAGTTTCTTAAAACAAAGATGTCATATCTAAAATTAGAAACAGGCTGTCATAGCACTTGCAGACTGTGTATATAATTTTGCACTAAAATTCATCATACAATAGATCAGTCTGTCCCCATACCTAATCAGCCCATTCAGTTTTAAGCATGTGATTTTCAATCTAGATTTCTGACCAGTCATCATTGGTTGAGTATTTGCAAATGATAGGTTTAGATAGAAACCAAACAGCTCTGCTGAAAAAAAAGCATAACTGAATAAGTACTGTTCAACAAAATATGGCATACACTAGTGCTATCAAACTCATATATGCCTGAAACATCTAATAGACAATTGTAATTTCCAATCATGTCAGGGAAGATTCCAAGAGAAGCCCCCAAATCATGTTTTCCTTCCTCCACCTGTACATGTAATTAGACGTCGCGATATGACTGAAATACTGTTAAAAGTGCCGTAAAATCATAACAAATTCCACCAGTGATATCTGAAACAAACGATTCTGAGCGTAGTGTACTCCTGTTCGTGTTATCAGAACGTTTAACCATTGTCGGGGAGTACAATAACAACGCACGTGTTACATGTACAGTGGAGAACACGTTATACTTGACCATTTAAACGCAAACGAAACACAACCTTATTGACAATAAATGTAGAAAATAAAAATTTCTTTACAATTCGAAATGTTTTATTTTAACATGAGGGGCAAATATTTTGGTACCTGATCAGACGCCTGGTAACCCGGCGACAGACCAGGCTCAAAACTAATTGCAATGGAAAAAGTAGTTTAACTTTAAACGGGTTTATTGTGAAAGAAAACGTTTTATCCAATGAGTTCCTCTATTGCTAATTTGAATTTGATCACGTGGATATAAATGACATTTTCTGTGAAAAAACTAATATTCTCATAAAGTACATGTGTACATGTACATAGACATTTTCGCCAATAGCTTTATGTTGATAATGAATAATTAATTTATCACCATATTGTCATATTGCCGTTTCATTGTTGTCCGCTTCAATTTTATTGTTTGCAAGATCGTTTCAAAGTAAGATTCAGTGAAACTTTTGACTATAAACATATTGATACGAGTGTCAAACAGTTTGATCCAAACTGTTTGCAAACGCGCTTTCAAGCATCATTGAGAGTGAAAGGGTTAATGTTTGGTCTTTATACATTGTACTAATATAATGTACTGAAAAATGTGTCGAATAACAACTTCGGTCAAAACTTGTGTTAAGTACATCAGCTATTTTAACTTAAGTGTTGTTATTTCCTGGCCCCAATATTAAAAAAGTTCGAATTGAGTGTGTGATCGTTCTCAAATATTTAATTAGTCAGGTGTGAGTCAAAGCAATGCTTGAGAACTATCTTAGATTCAACTCGAATCCACTATACAGTGTAACCTTGGACACTGAAAAGTGTAAATGTACCAGTGGTAGTAGTCCAGTTGTTATGCACTTGACTGCAGTTCCAGGGGTCGTGATCCCCACCGGACCAGAGGTTTGGCTAGTGGATTTTTCCGAATTTCTGAGAGATCTCAAAATACGCGTCAACCTTTTTAAGGAATATCCGTGAAGGTAATGAATAACCCATCGAAGGGATCGATGTAAGAATTTAAACACAATAACAATTACAGTCCCTATCTTTTGTTTAACGCTTTCGCTCTCAATGACGCTTTAAAGCGCGTTTGCATACAGTTTTTGACCCGATCAGACGCCGCGTGACGCGGCGTCTGATCAGGACCAAAACTGTTTGACACTCTTATCGATATCCATTTAGTCATACCAACTTAAAAGATAAATCTAATTTTGAAACGTGTCTTGCAGACAACACTAATGGAGCAGACGACAATAAAGCGATAAAGGGGTAAAAAATCTCCCGAATATTTTTATAATGAAAGGGTTGAGCTGTATTTGACCTAATTAACCTTTATCATTCTGTAACATCGACTGCTTTGAAATTGTAGTCTGCAATTTTTGTTATGGTTAGCCGTTTACAGTTTTGAATTAAAGTAAACTAAATACGAGTGTTAATTAGGTTTGGTCGCAAATCGTTGTGTCTGATATGGATCTAAACTTCTTTTGCAAAGGCCAGTGAAGTTGAGATCGGCAGGCAAAGGGTTAATAATGAGCACTTACGAGAACTATCAGAAATGTTCGTACTAAACCTGCTCGTTAAAGGCAGTATGTAAGCCAACATAGCGCATTTTTCAAACCTGAACATGCAGACACATACATAATCTAAACATATAAAAAGAAGTAAACCGCTATGTATATGGAGGCAACATTGCTTACAAACCCATGAATTTGGTGGAAAGAAGTCGATTTTTAAATCGGTTTGTTGACATCCGATCAACGGCGGAGATTTTCCGAGTTCGTTCGGCTTGCGCCCGGTAAAGATGTTTTCATAGTGTTTTCTTCTGACTTGGCAGAGTTATTTTTAGATTGGGACATTCTAAAACTTTAAAAGGGATGAGTATTCCCTACATTCAGCAAGAGTCACATTGATAGCTGTATTTATTGTGCGCAATATACAGTAGAGAATACATTTTTCTTTCCGGTTTAAACGCAAACGCAATTCACTACACTGTGGAAATTTACTTTTAGAAATTTTAACTATTTTTTTAATCTGAGTAGCAAACAGGTTGGAGCCTGATCAGACGCCGGGTAACGCGGTGTTTGATCTGGCCCCAACATGTTTGCAACGGTAATACTCGTTTTGTTTATAAATGCGTTTAATTTGAAAGAATAAAATATCAGTAAAGTTAGCGCAGCGTTCTCGTGCTGCACGATGATCATACTTATCTCAAGTAGGAATGTGTACGACTATGTATTCGATGTTACCTTCCTTACAGTGGAGGATATAGTATTCTTTCCCAATAAACGCGTTTACGCTAAAACCATGATTGTAATTGCAAACAGCTTGGAGCAGATCAGATGCCGGGTAATCCGGCGTCTGATCAGGCACCAAACTGTTTGCAACTCAGACTAACATGAATGGTCATACTTGTCTAAAGGTTGTGTTTTTATGCGTTTTATTGTGATGAGTTTGCGTTTCGTTTGCGTTTTAAACGGGAAAGAATAACGTTTTCTCCACTGTTACCTATTTACCATTATTAACTATTCTGTTTTAAAGTAACACAGACAAGTCAGAAAAATCGGATCGATCATGTGACTCTTATTCGACCATGCGGAAATTCTCGGAAGCCGACACGAAGATTTGTTATGTAAACAAAAAGCTTATTTTTCCAACCATCTCGATAAGAAATCGGCACATTTATGTATGGTTCTTTAAGAAAGGGGGGCATGTTTCAGGCACCTGACAACGGATTTCACTTAGTTTTAATACATAGAAAATGTTCATATATAAGAAATTGCGCGATTTAAACATAGTTTTGGGTGGCATTCTGGCTTTAAAAGACGAAAAGTGATTAAAAATAGCAAACTTAAGAAACGCAGTTAAGGGTTGCAGTACAAACAATTTTATTATTAAAAATGAACGTCTTTGCGCTAAAATAGTCATTTCTATTAACCGGCGTCTGATCAGGCTCCAAACTGTTCGCTACTCACATATCATTAAATAATTAGAAATGAAAAAACATGTTATTTTCTACATTTTGATTCATTGCGATTGTGAACCGGTTGTGTGCAAGCGGGAAAGAATAACATCTTCTCCAATGTATTTGTTGTTGTTCAAAATAAAGGATTGATTTCAATAATGTCATCCATTATATCTGTATACATGTACATGTATACAGTCAACTGCTTACAGTGGAGAAAACGTTATTCTTTCCAAATAAACGCGTTTACGCTAAAACTAATATTTCCCATACAAACAGTTAAGAGCCATATCAGACGCCGGGTAATCCGGCGTCCGATCAGGCTCCAAACTGATTGCCACTCATTTTTATATCAATAGTCAGAATCGTCAAAAAGTTGATATTTTCTACATATTAGTGTATTGCGTTTGCGTTTCGTTTGCGTTTAAACGGGAAAGATTAACGTATTATCCAGTGTATATTTTATGTCTGTTTGAACTTTTAAATTTGAATTGAATGCATATTTGACTCAGAAACTATTGATTTGAGTACTAACCAGTTTAGACTCTGAGCAGACGCCGCGTAACGCCGTTTCTGCTCTGGATCCAAACTGTGTAGGTTTAATAGCAGCGAAAGGGTTAAAATAAAAAAAAATCGTTTGTTCATAAAGTGTAAAAGATATGTGTGAAAACAATTTAAAAAGCCTATTGAGGTCTTGTCTAGTCTTTCAAGGCTATTCAGCTTCTATGATTAGTCTGTGGTCGCCATAGAAACCATTTTAAATGAGAAAATAAACGGTTATTGAGTATTTAAATTGATCAGAATCAACACTGCTTGCTAATAGGAACTTTAATGTAAAACAAAACAAAAACGTAACTTTAGATCAGGCAACCCTTAGATTAAAATTGTTCTAATACAATAGTCATGTATAAGCATGGTTTAATCCATTTGGCACAAATAATTTAAACATTGACAGCCAAGCATGTATGTACTAGCATTTAAAACGAGATTAAAACCTGACAAGACGCTGTGTAACGTGGCGTCTGATCATGATCCAAACGGCAGGAAACTAGACCTCAACGTGTCAAGGGTCAATGTGTCAAAACACTACATTCAATTAACTTGCGCCCACTGAATTCTTCTATGCTTACGATAATATTGGATTAGCACAGTTTTCATCTTTGGGGTGTCTGGTCTAAATTTTCAGTTTCGTTTTATTTTATATTGAAAATCTTATTGGAAAACAGTGTAGACTGATCAGACACGGCACTTCTGTTTCAAAAATAGAAACATACGATAGTATGACAGTGAATGTGTTAGACGAAATAGGATATCAGTATGGTACAGTAGTAGAAGAAAGGTTAATTTCCCAATTCTCAATCTTGGAAAACACTATTTATATACACTCGAAGCTCGATAACTCAAAGTACAATGTATGTCGGTAGAATCGAGTCGATTTTTTTCTGTAGAGAACAACTCGACCATTAGAACTCGCCTGAGTCAAACATGTCCGTATTTCAAAGTTAAATCGTACTCTACCACGTTCTAACTATGAAACACGAGTAAGTTCGACTTAATCGAATTTGTGTTATCCAAGTTCGAAATATGCTAATTTTCAACTTATTCACCCCAAAAAAATTTAATCGGCAATTCGATTTTTCAAAAAAGGTCTAGTCCTCTTTTAAGGAAACAGTGTAGATATAGATCAATGTTTGTACAGGACAAGTGTACTTTTCACATGTATACTGTTTGTGAATGACGAGTAAACTCGTAACTAGGGTTGAATGTGTAAAGAGGTGATATTTGGTATTACTAGTCAGTTGCTCTTTGCTTTCCTGTCGTGACTTTACCTACTTTTGTTGACAGAAGAATGGTTATTCTTACAGTGGAGAAGACGTTATTTGTTCCCGTTTAAACGAAAATGTGCTGGTTACGCAAAACAAATGTAGAAATTGGCAATTTTTTGGCAATTCTGAATGGTCATCTTAATTTGAAGGGCAACAGATAGGAGCGTGATCATCGCCGGGTCATCCGGCGTCTGATCTGTCTCCAACCAGTTTGCATCTGAAATAATAGTTTTAGCGTAAACGCGATTATTTGGAAAGAATAACGTCTTCTCTAGTAGTGTAATTCTTCTACGGTTATAGTGTATGCTTTAATAACGAATGTATATATCTTGTTGTGTGTATAGAAAAATCGGAATAGTGTCAAATTGATTTTTTATCGCTCTCTGGTCTGGTTCCAAACCGTTTGCAAAAGCAAGTAAATACTCACTAAGCAACATACTGCTTAACCCTTTACCTGGTAGCCTATTTCTAGTACTTAAGATAGGTGACTACTTAAAGCAGGTTGAAAATAAAGCAGAATGCGCCTTAGGGCGCATTCTGCTTTACTTTCAGCCTGCTTTAAGCTATCATGTACTATAATATAGAAAATATTCCCATAAATACATATTCATTATTGATTAAATTAGAACTATTTTCTTCAGCGGATGAATAAATCATACATGTAGCCGCTAAAAGGCGCTTCTATTGGGGGAAAGGGTTAAGTAGGTACTGTAAATACGTCAATATTGTTGTCTGAAACATCGTTTCAAAGTAAGGTCTTAGGCAGTACGTATGATTGGTGAAATATCGAAATGATCTTGATACATATTGTTTGCATAGTCGACAATTTGCAACGACTTCGGTTGTTGAAGGATATACCTGACACAATGAATCTCGCTTATAACGAAATCCATGTGACCGTCTGGTTTTCTTTGATATATCAATAATTTCGTTATATCAAGTCGATTTTACTATACGTTAATAAGAGAGGTGTATAAATTTTGTTCTGTTTTGTCCACTATTTCGTTGTATCCAATTTCGTTACATGTATACAGTGGAGAATCTGTTATTCTTTCCCGTTTAAACGCAAACGTACGCAAACGCAAAGCACTAAAACGTAGAAAAGAACAACTTTTGGACAATTCTGATAATTCTTGTTTATCTTGGTGGCAAACAGATTGGAGCCTGATCAGACGCCGGGTACCCGGCGTCTGATCTTGCTCCAAACTGTTTGCACTGCAAATAATAGTTTTAGCGTAAACGCGTTTATTGGGAAAGAATAACACATTCTCCACTGTAAGTGAGCTTCATTGTAGACACAATTGAAATCTCAAGGATTGAAACTGTGGGTATATTAAGAAGCAGAAAGTCTGAGTAAGTTTTATAATTATTCATCATTTTATTAACAAAATACCGCAACAATTTTAACAGTTCATATAAAACAGAATTTCATATTATACGAAATAGTATTCCATCAATCTATCACAACTAACATATAAATAATATTTCTTTTCACAGTATAAAAATAACAAGAACATTATGGGATCTCTTGTACATGTACATTCAACAGTAAAAGCGTTTGTCGCCAAACATCAATTCAACACAAATAAATGAACGCAAAAAATACAAAAACAAAAACATATATAGCAACAAGTTATGAAATGTACCAGTGCTACATTATATTTTGGCGCCGTTGACATTTCGAGACAACGTATGAAATAGGTTGGGCTTTTTTAAAGAAAGAAAAGCAGTTGTGCTAAGCCGCTTACGTCCTTTGAAACCGTCTTGGTGACCCGGTGGCTGACCAGGTCCCAAACTGTTTGCATTGGTTACAAGTGGTTAGTATAAACACGTTTATTGGGCATTAAAACCCTGTTTCACATAAGTCAAAATGAGCGGTAAATCCCCACCAGATGTCGAATTAATTGGCATATGATCAGGATCCAGTTTGTGTGCAAATACAAATATACTCAGGTTAAAGCAATAAGATGGTATCATAAAAAGTTAGTAACCATTGTTGTAGTTCTATTACCTATACAGTGGAAGAGATGTTTTTCTTTCCCAATAAACGCTTGTATGCTCAAACATGATTTCTGCTTCAAACAATTTGTAGTCAGGTCAGACGCCGGGAAACCAGGCGTCTGGTCAGGCTTCAAACAGTTTGCCACTCGGATGAAAAAATATAATGTACATTTTCTAAATACTGTGTCTTTTTCTACATTTAATTGCATTGCGTTACGTTTAGTTTCGTTTAAGCGGGGGAATAATTGTGTATTTCCCACTGTATATCTTTCGAACGTTGCTAGTTGTTCTCAATGTACAACATCAAACACATGAAAAATAAATGACATACATCAAACGGGAAAGCAGGATTATTTCATTAAACGTTTATGTTGTCCTTACATTGTTACCAATGTATTGTCGGTCATTCAGATCAACCTTAAAACAAAATGTCGATTTTGCATTAATGTCTAAATAAAACAGTAAAACCATATTGATCATAATGAGATGCCATGTTACTTGGCAAATGCACAGGGTCCAAACTTTTATATTACTTTTATAGATGCTGTTGGTTGGTTGTTGTTTTGTTTTTTTTATCAGACGAAGAGCATCAATACCTAAAACCTCAGTATCAACAAGTCTAAAGTTGCAGGCAACAATAGAAAGACAGTAAAACACCCAAAAATATCTAGTTTATCTAGTCTATATCCGGTGTATCAAGTCCTAGACTTGTTTAGCATGCAGTTTGATATTGAGCAATAGATCTTAATTTACAGTCTATTCTAAGCGACTTCTTTGTCACTCAATTACTGAGAGAATCATTTATGTATTGCCACAATTAACTATTGCTTAACTACGTCGGAGGAAACGTCATTCATTTCTGACGTAATCACAATGCAATAAAATGCAAGAAATTGTACAGTGGATAAGACGTTATTCTTTCCCGTTTAAACTAAAACGAAACGCAAACGCATTGCACTAAAATGTAGTAAATGACAATATTTTGAAGAATTTGAATGTTCTATTAATCTGATGGGCAAACGGTTACCCGGCTTCTAGCCTTGCTCTAAACTGTTTGCATTAGAAATAATATTGTTTTAGCGTAAACACGTTTATTTGGAAAGGGTAATGTTTTCTCCATTGTAACCTGTTGGAGATGATGAAGATCGGAGAGGGTTTCTAAAAGGTTGAAGCCTGATAGGATGCCGAGTACATTGGTATCTGATCAGGTTCCTAAAGTTTTGCAATGGACCATGCGTTCAAATTCTACTTCAGCCTTATAATGTATATGTATTAAACTACATTTGAACACATTTTGATTTTAAAAGTCTCTTAGCAGTTACGCTTCTGGCAGGTTTGTTCTAATTGGTTTTGAAAAGGTAATTAGACCAATTGAAGACTCCGAAGAGACAGATCGATAAAATTGCCGACAAAATTCCGGTAAGAGTATCGTGCTACAACAGAATTAGTTTGAAAACCAGATCAAATACGCGCCTAATCTGAATAATTGAACAATCGATAGTTGTTTCTTAACAAGCAAGCTAGACGGGATCTCAAAACCAAAGTAAATTTTACACTAACTAAGCCAAATGAATGACGTTTCTTACACGTAACCCATCCAATTGAAAATTCAGATCTTGGTATAATATAACAAAATTTCGTGAATAGCTGAAGCAATTCCATGTTCAATGTTGACTTTTTTTCTGTTTCTTTGCACAAGCATGCATATCGAGATATTAAAAGCTTTATCGAATTAACCCCTTGTCATGCTTAAACATGCTTTCAAAATGTTTGGATGCTGATCAGACGCCGAGTTACTCGGCGTCTGATCAGCATCCAAACAGTTTGAAACTCGTAATAATATTTTATATATTGATTTGAGTTATAAACTGGTATTAAGGTATTTTCCACACGGCATAATTGAAGCAGACAATGAATTACCACAACCAGGAATAATAAGCTCGTATTACTATGTGCAAAATCAATACTGTAAAACCTCTTTATATCCACCACTATTATGAAGACTAATTGTTTATTAAAGAGACAGATGACAGCTGAAAACAAGGCGACAGTAAAACAGAAAGCTCCTTTAGGAGTTTTCTGTTTAACTGTTACCGTTCTTTAAGCAGTCATCTGTTTTTCAACACCTACATGTAACACGTAACCCGATCTAGTGGTCATAAAAGAGGTTTTACTGTTCTTCAGTAATTCCCTGCTAATACGACCAGTTGATTATACATTTTCTTTCGGTGTTTAAGTCAAATGACTGCCTAATACCTTTCACTAACAGGCTCTAAAGACATTTGTAAACAGATTGGATCGTACTCAGATTCCGAATCAGGATACAACCTATTGATATTCATACTAAATGTTGTTTGCCAATTTGTATACTATTTACTATTGTGAAACATAAAAGCAGCAAGAATTTTAAAAACAGAAGCTCATCTGCTGATTAGATGGGTAAACAAAAGATGAACGCAAAAATGAAAGTTCGTAAAACATGGTCATTATTAGCCGTTATTTAGTTTCTCCAGTACAACATTAAAATCACTGTGAAATATATTAATATCACTTAATAATTCCTTTCATTGCCTTACACAAACACAAAGGTTGTACGCAAACAGTTTGGATCCTGATCAGACACCACGTACGACTGGTTTTTTTTAATGTAATAAATAAATAAATGAATGAATAAATAATGGTTCAACTAGAAAGACAATATGACAAAGAAAGACACATGTATGTGTTATAGAATTTGATTCATAACAAACAATGCTTTGTTTAACATCACACAACTTTAAACAATTCACTGCCGTGCTTTCATCTCATTAAAGCATTGCCGTCTTTTTATATTTCTGTCAATTTAAATTTCAGGCATTTTGCCTGCAAAGACATAGATATAAGTTGCAAACAATTTGGATCCTGTTCAGACGCCGCGTAACGCGGCGTCTGATCAGGATCCAACTGGTTTGCAAATAACCATTTGAACTCATGGTAAGGCAGTGAAGGGATTAAAATGTCCTAGAAACTTTAACTTAAATCAATACACTCAAATGTATACTGTAACACGTGTGGTCATCGACCAAACATTTTAGAAGCAACACGATGTCTTGATTCTTTACTAGTAAAGATTGAATGAAGGACAAATGTTATGCAAAGATTTTTGCATTATATTTATCCTGCACTAATTAATTCACCTTTTTTGAATGACCGCTTAAAACAGAGTTTATTGTATTATACAAACTGAATTGGATCTTTGCAAGGCGACCCATTTTTTGGCAAGTCAACTTCTTTCAATGCTATTAAATCCGATGGCTGGATTAAATTGTTATACAGAATGGTTTCAAACACTCGGTAGTTTTGGTCTTTGCAACAAAACATCCATGACTTTGCTACCCGACGAAAGTCTGAGTTGCCGACACCATAAAGGAATGGATTGACGGCGGAATTGAGAGCTAGCATCCAGTATGCCATCTGTAAAATCCACATTGGTACCCGGTTTGGACACAGGGAATATAAAATATCACAAAATGTAATGGGTGTCCAGCACACAACAAACATTAAGACAAGTAGACCCAGTGATAGTAAGGCCTTGTTGTCCTGTCGTACCAGAAATTCTCGAACTACGTCGTCTTGGTTTTTTGATTTGGACGAAATACTAGCTTTAGAAGACTTTCGCGCAGAGGAATATTTACGAGGAATTGAAGCAAGGAGGGCCGCGTATTCCGCAGAAAGGCGTCTCATTGTATAATGTCTCGGAAAAGAAGGTTTTGTCGTCAACTGTCCGCCTGCATTTCGTTCGCTTGTAAAACGTCTGTACTGAGTGACGAATGACTGCTTCTTTTTGACATCAGATCTTAACGGAAACGTGTGCATCAACTCTGCTATATCGTCTGAGTTATTGGTGTTGTCGGAATCCGTAGATGATTTTCTCCCGTATACACAATGACTGTCTGATGTGCTTAATGATCGCCTTATTTTCTTGCTGTTTCTTCGTTTCACGAGTTTGATATACAGTCCAACATTGAGCGATAAAAGAAGCACTAATGGAATGAAGAATTCAATCACAGAGGCAGAAAACATAAAGCCGGCGTTGTATTCGTACGGTACCCGACAATATTTGTGGTGTTTAACAATAGGCACGTGCAAAAAGTTCCAACCGACAATAGAAGGAATATGAATAAGAATACTTAACAACCATACAGTAACTGCTAATGACAGTGCCATCTTCTTACTTCTTCTTATTCGGTATGAAAAAGGAAAGTTCACTGACCACCATCTATCTATTGTTATTAACACAATACTGAGAATGGTAACATAAAACAGCGAATATCTAACAGTCAAAAATACAGTGCAAAATGCGTCCGAAAACATCCATGCACCACTTAGTGTCTCCAAAATTGTAAAAGGCATTGTTAATCCAATTAAGAGATCTGCCACCGCTAAACTGACTATATACGTGTTCCTGCACTTTCGAAGCTTAGACTTCAATGCGAACATCAGAATGATACTACCATTAGCCGTCAACGTAATGATGAATAACGTCACCATGGGTATCGCACTCAGCCAGAGCGTCCAGAAACCCGCGTCCTTTAAAAGTCCAGTGTCATCTATTGACGTATAACACGATTGGTTATCCATGTTGATACTTTCTATTAACTTTCTCTAAATAAAATGTTCAACCAAATATATATCTCCGAAAAGGCATCTTTGGCAAACCTACGAATAGCACCTAGTGTTAGTTTATATTTCAACACTCTTCTATAGAAAACTATCTCCGGGGTATGTCCACGGCCTTTCCTAAGTGACTGTTTGTAATGCTTACACTATTGTCTGCCAGTAAAGTCCATGCTGTTTTACATTCAACATTGCAATACCGATTCAAACAGTGTCTGCTGGTCACGGTGTCGTGCGTGTTTCCAATACTGATTCTTGGCGATAATGTTGAGTGTTGCCAGTTAAGGCTCGCCTCTTATAGCTGTCTTGGCGTGGAGAACGAAGGACATGGGAATTTTACCAATAATCATGTAGGCTTCTGACTAGGAATCGTCTCCCTGCAAAGTAATGTGCGATGCAAATATACAGTTGCAGAAACTATTGTTCACGAAATGATTATTCCGTTATAACTAGACATAACGCAAATGCAATACAATGTTATATAGAAAACAGCAAAGCGTTGACAATAATAGTGCCAAACTGTTTAAAGTCTGATAAAATTAAATTTGCGCCAAGAGGAATTTCTTTTATCCAAGGGTATATGTTTTGTTTGTCAACGTCCGTTTCTGCCATCTAATTGGACGCCACACAGAGAGAGAGGGGGCGAATACGGAGAATCCGGGCGCGATGCCCTACTCTTATTATCGAAAGAGTTCCCTGGTTCTTTTACTGTAGATGCCTCGGTTTATAAAGTCTCATCCGAAGGACTTGGTCCGGCGTGGGATCGAAATCACAACCCCTGACGTCGTAAGCGGGTGCTTTACACCTCGACTACGTCCGCAGGTTTTATCCAAGGGAGTGCCTGGTCTAACTTTTCTTTTTCGTTTTGTTTTAAATTGAAATTCCCATCAGCAAGCATTGCAACTAAACATACAGGGTGTTTCATATTATCCGTTATTATTCTAAACGTCAATATCACAATCAGTTTATAAGATATCAGAACTAATTACAGTGGAGAAAACGTTATTCTTTCCCAATAAACGCGTTTACGTTAAAACTATTATTTTCACTGCAAACAGTTTGGAGCCAGATCAGACGCCGGGTAACCCGGCGTCTGATCAGGCTCCAAACTGTTTGCCACCAACATAAAGATGAATTATCAGAATTGTCAAAAAATTGTATTTTTCTACGTTTTAGTGTTTTGCGTTTGCGTACGTTTGCGTTTAAACGGGAAAGAATAACAGATTCTCCACTGTATGTATAACATTCTTTCCGTGAAATAAACGTACGTGTAATGGCGAAGATTCCATCGTATATTTTTATAGTTTAACCCTAAATTGGATAAAAAACATAGACATATTCTAAAACTATCTACATGTAGCCAATAAACGGGACTTACATGACCACCTCAATCACTATCATAAGACACATCATAAACATCATCCCGTAATAGCCCAACGTACCGAGAAATACATGCCTGAGCAAACAGTATAGACACTGATCAGACTGCTCCCTCTGGGGTAGTTTGATCCGAGTCTACACTGTTTGCCATTCAGTTTGCATCTTTGGGACAAAAACAATGTGATGAAATCTGTTATTTCATTGCAAGTTTTATATTAATTATAGAAGTTATGCACGTTTTCCCAACTTTTAAGAGTATTTGCAATACTTTGCTTTACACAAGCATTTTAGGATACATTTAAGCAAGTTTGGCATCATTGACGACAAAGAGCAAAATAATTTGGATCCAGAGGAAATGTAGATTTATTCGGCATCTCATTTGAATCCAAACAATTTTGATTTATTCTCATAGCATCGCACACAGCGTGCTAGAGTTAAAACCAAACAACAGTAAAATACAGTAAAACCTCGCTATTACGACCACTAAATTATGTTAATTATTAGGGTGTTTACGATAGGTGACCGCTTAAAGCAAGGTGACAGTGAAACAGAGAGCTCCTATAGGAGCTTTCTGTTTCACTGTCACCTTGCTGTAAGCTGTCACCTGTCTATTATACAGTCAATTAGCATTCGTTTAAGTGGTCGTAATAGCGAGGTTTTACTGTATAACAAAAATGTTCAACCTTAGCTACGAGTAAACTCTTCAATTACAAACAGTATACCTCTGAAGAGCACTTTTACTCTGTGCCAACAGTGTAGATACATATAGGAGGGTTCCTAATGAAACTCTCTTATAAGGGTCTTCACTGTTCATCATTTCACATGTACAGTGGAGAATCTGTTATTCTTTCCCGTTTAAACGCAAACGTACGCAAACGCAAAACACCAAAACGTAGAAAAATACAACTTGTTGACAATTCTGATAATTCATCTTTATCTTGGTGGCAAACAGTTTAGAGCCTGATCAGACGCCGGGTTATCCGGCGTCTGATCTGGCTCCAAACTGTTTGCAGTGAAAATAATAGTTTTAGCGTAAACGCGTTTATTGAGAAAGAATAACACATTCTCCACTGTAAATGGGCTGGTCTTAATTGGAAACTGGAATTCGTCCATTGCAATTTTTAAGTTTAAATGGGTAAAAAGCAATTCAAAACAAAAGACAAAGAAAGAAACCCTAACCTGTAGAGGAAACCTCGGTGTCTATTAGTGTAATTACTAGCCATATGTACCAAGGTGTGCCAAAAATGCCAACTGTCTTGTACTGACTTTCCGTTCCTGGCATCCATATCCGTCAAATGACATGTGCAGTCGTCAAAATCCTTCTTGTTTTGACTTAAGCAAAACATTCACTCTTAATCCCTTCAATGCCTTGTCCAGAATACAACAGGACTAACGAGGTTATTAGCAAACAGTTTGAACCCTGATCAGACGCCGCGTTACGCGGCGTCTGATCAGGATCCAAACTGTTTGACACTCAGTTTCATGCTTCATTAATCAAACTACCTGCAATTTTAATTTTAGAAATAAAAGCAGACGACGTTTGAATAAATCTGATGACGTCACGGCAGTGAAAAGGGTTAACCTCAGCTTGCTCTGATTTAACCTTTACCCCGCTGCTGTTGTCGTCTGCTATACATGTCGTCTGGAAATAAACTCCAACGTTAATTTATCTGTATTTTCTTTCCAATCGGGTTCATCAATAAGATAAAAAGTTTTTGATTTTGTTACTCGGCGTCTCATATGAATACATTTACTGTTTGCAGAAGTAATAATATTGTTACCCTCATATGAAGAAGGTTAACCAATTTAATGTCATTTACAAAAGTTTGAATCCTGGTCGAACGCCGTGATACTCGGCATCTGATCAAGATCCAAAATGTGTGCTACTCGTATCCATGCTTTTTGAGTAAAAATATCTACATGTATACATTAAATTTTTGAAATATAAGCAGACGACAGTTGTTTATTTAAAGCAGATGACGTTACGGCAGAGAAGGGATTTAACCTTCTTTGGGCACTTCACTGCCGCTACAGTGGAGAATCTGTTATTCTTTCCCGTTTAAACGCAAACGTACGCAAACGCAAAGCACTAAAATGTAGAAAAGTACAACTTTTGGGCATTTCTGATAATTCATGTTTATCTTAGTGGCAAACAGTTTGGAGCCTGATCAGACGCCGGTTTACCCGGCGTCTGATCTGGCTCCAAACTGTTTGCAGTGCAAATAATAGTTTTAGCGTAAACGCGTTTATTGGGAAAGAATAACAGATTCTCCACTGTACGCTTCCTTTAGGAAAAACAGTATGGATACAGATCAGACGCCATCTATATCAGTATCGGATTAGAATATATGTACAAACTGTTTAACATCAATATACAGTGTTCCCTCCCTACAACGACCATTATGAAAGTTCACTAAGCAATTATGTCTAACGCTTTTACTGCTGCAATATCGTCTGCTTGAAATTGTCGTCTGATGTTTTTTCTCAAAGTTACATACGAATCAATAATTAAAAAATTAAAAATAATGACAAGTGACGAACAGCTTGGATCAAAATCAGACGCCGCGTTACGCGGCGTCTGATCTAGATTCAAGATGTTTCCCAATGTAAGCCAAGTCTTAATTCCCCCTCCCTATTACAACTCCCTCCGAAAAACGTACACAATCTGAGTCTCCAATTGGGTGTCTTTGTAGAGTGGGAGGGGGAGGCACTGTATATATATTTAGCCAAAATGTCTAAGTGACATTAACAAATATTCACAGACTAGTATTGCATTCCCACGGAATAACTCTTTTTAAAGGGGTCAGTAAAAAGTCATACCAAAGTAAAGTCTTATTATGACAACCATTCAAGACAAATTGCATGCGGGTTTTTTATTTCTAGTGGCTTTTTAAAGCAACATCAAGGCTAATCAAAGAGCACCAGTATGAGCGATATAAGTCAAATAAAACAAGTTCTGTTCTGTTCTGATATTCTTTGCTGTTGACCTGCTTAAGCTGCAACCTGTCTTTTACACCATAGCGAATCTCAGTTCGGGTGTATAGAGGGGTTGTCTTGTTTAAATAAAATATACAAATAATATAGTAAACAAAGCAAAGGATTAAGAATTAATAATCTTGTTGGGTCTAATCTAAGTAAAGCCGCTTTTAAATAATCGCCAGAGGTTTGTTTATGTGTGGTTTTGCGGTGTGTGATTATGTTTCTAATATTGGGTAATAAAGGCGGTAAGGCAACCGCAATGTTCAAATTGTAGAAAATGACAATTGTATGAATATTATTTACGACTTTATTTAATCTGAGAGTCTGGGGCCCGTTTTACTAAACAACTTACGCAAAAAATTTGCGTAAGTCAAAATCGTTTCACTCTTATTTTTCGATCATAAACGTTTGCAAACAGCAAATAGCCAGATCAGAGGACGCGCTAAAAGCGCGTCCTCTGATCTGGCTATTTGCTGTTGGTAGCAAGTGATTATAAAAAATATAAATTTAAATTTAAAATTTTGACTTACGCAAAAGTTTTGCGTAAGTAGTTTGGTAAAACGGGCCCATGTGCCTTGGGGTGCGCGAATCTATTCAGCGTATGCGTCCCCCGTCCGATTCATCCACCCACCCACCCACCCATTCTTTATAAATGGCATCCGTGTCAGTGGCTGGCGTGTATACAGTGGAGAAAACGTTATTCTTTCCCAATAAACGCGTTTACGCTAAAACTATTATTTTCACTGCAAACAGTTTGGAGCCAGAGCAGACGCCGGGTAACCCGGCGTCTGATCAGGCTCCAAACTGTTTGCCACCAAGGTAAAGATGAATTATCAGAATTGTCAAAAAGTTGTTCTTTTCTACGTTTTAGTGTTTTGCGTTTGCGTACGTTTGTGTTTAAACGGGAAAGAATAACGTTTTCTCCACTGTACGCTTTAGTTTTTGTTGTCGTTACGGGTGTATTGAAGAGGGAAACATTGGCCTCGTTCGAACAGAGGCAATTGAAAAATACTACAATCTATTGTTTTTAACTCTTTCATCCCTGACACATCAAATTGATAATTCGAGTATCAAATTAAGTCTAGTCCATATTTGACTAGTTAGGGTTAATTTTAGCAATTTTTTTGCAAAATGACAAACAGTGCAGGGTATAAACACAGGGCTCATGAAGGAGCCCTCGTTTCATTGGCGCACTATTTTCACAGGACAAGTTTATTCTCCAAAGGGAGACTGCTTGTAAATGACAAGAAATAAAAAGCAGACGATATTTTTCAGTCAGGTGTGGCCATGTTGTATGGGTTTTAAAGTGCCTCGTGAACAGTGTAAGTATTCGAAGGGAACTAACTCTTACTTTATTTCTATGGATAATTATCATGGCTGCTAAGTATTATCTCCCCTGATTACCAAACTATAGATTACTTACGGAGTTACTTCCCTCAATCGTTTGAAAGCTTATAAAATGCAAATAGCTACAGTGGAGAAAACTATATGATTTAAAAAAAAACAAAAAAAAACGCGTTTACGCTTAAGCTGTTATTTTCCTATGCATACAGTTTTGAACCAGAGAAGATGTCCCGTTCTAGCTTATGACAGGTCCGAGACAGGGTCAATGCTTATATTGATTTGAGTCTGAATTCGTTCTCAAGCCTTTGATTTGTCAGATTAATGCCTACTGAGTTTGTTCTCAAGCATTTGATTGGTCAGATTTGAGCCTAGGCTCAAATCTGACCAATCAAATGCTTGAGAGCGAATTCAGACTGATCTCAAACGCTTTATAAGCGCTGGGCCAGGTCAAATGTGGATGTGCTCATTCATGCACAATATCACGTGTTACCGACTATGCACAATGTTAAAACATGTTATGGATATGTTCCTGAACGGATTTCGTCCTACACAGCTGTTAAACTATTTCCTAAATTTCATTTGACATTTTAGCAATGATGATAGACAGTGATATTATCTTGTTATTTTCCAAGAAGAGGCTAATTTTAAAGGTTACGAAAGATGCTCTATCGTTTAAGCTTCATTTGTAAATACAGTCGAACTTCGATATCTTGAACTCGCTTAAATCGAAATATCCGAAATTTCGAAACATGAATGTTACTAATTGCAAGCTCGGTTTAGGTGAACATACCCGTTTTAATTTTGAAATACGGGTATGTCGACTTAACCGAGTTCGAGATATCGAAGTTCTACTGTATAAATTTACTGCAATAATTACATATATTGCCAAAGTCGATTTCGTTCATTTTTAGACATGTGATGTTTCGTGGAACAAACAGTTGAACAGGGTAGCCATATTACAAAGTGGGAATACATTGTTGCTTTTAGAAAACATCTGCTTTAGTTATGTCACATGCGAGATTTCACTAGACGCAATATTCACTTTCCCTTCAAGATTTCGGTCAGGAGAGCATCCACATAACTCATGAATATTAGTTTTAACTTCGAACAGTGTAGACCTTGACGAGACACTCTATCACTCGGTTGTGTCATCAGGGGCCCATTTCACAAAACTTCGTACGACAAATGATGTCGTAAACTAGGAATTGTCTGGAAAATACGATTTTAAAGAGATGTCACAAGACAGGATTAGATGGAGAAATCAGAAATTTAATCTATTTTGAAGTTTTGACTCACTGTCGTTTTTGTCGTACGTATAGTTTTGGGAAACGGGACCCTGGGCCTGCATTTTTGCGATTTTTATATGAAATGCACTGTTGTATGGACATACACTGCATTAACTATAGGCCTTCCTCGCTAATCAAAACTTTCAGCAAGCAAACGGAATGTGCATTGTAATATCCAGACATAAAAGGGTCAATAAATATGTCCCAGCTTTACACACGTGCGCGTTTAACGCTCTCATTATCGAATTTATCATGAGGGTTTTACCCCTTCACCACAATATTGTCGTCTGCTTCAATATTGTTGACTGCAATACCGTTTCATAGTTAGATTTAAGACAATATGACTGACGAAATTTCGAAACAAGTGGCAAATAGGTTTGAACCTGATCAGACGCCGCTTTACGCGGCGTCTGATTAGGACCAACACTGTTTGTAAATGAGCTTTAAAGCGTCATTCAGAGTAAAACGATGAAGGCTTTAAACCGAACTTCTAAATAATTTTTAAGTTCAAACGTCAAAACGGACATTCTTGTTGTTTATCATAGTATGTTTAGGAACTCGAGAAGGTTAAAGCAGCCTCTACAGATATAATTGGGAATGTTATACTGCGACATTGGAGTATAAATGGGAGCACTTAGTCTCAAGTTTCCAAGTTTCTAGGTTTTATTTAAAATGTCTAAAATGTATGCATAATTACATAAACATGAAAATACATTTTATATATTATATATATCAAAGTCACGTAAACGCTTTATAGGCGCTGGGCCAGTTCCAATGTAGATCACAGGGGTCTATACGGCTTTCTAGTTTCTACACACTATATATATATACTAACTACATGGAGAGAGATAGATAATGTGAACACACTACACAGTCAGACATACACATACTCGGTCAGATACGGCAGCGCGCCTAGCTGTAACAATGAAATGTACCAACAAGAATGAACCATCCACATCCCCAAAAAAGGATGCTTCAAGTTCATCTTATAAAGTACACCATTCATCACAACACTCCGAACCGGTACAGTATATTAGCATGCATACAATTATAGCTTATATGCATGGTGCCCTTTTAGGGTTTCAACCATAGCACATGCTACGAACATTCATTTGGATGAAAGCCGCTGGATCCATAGGATACAGAGTTAGACGATATAATATGTGATAAAGGGAGATTATTAACTAACTCAAACAGCATGCTTTCCATTCTGTAGGATCTTTGCAGATACAAGTTCACTGTACAAATTATATAGAGAGAGATAGATAATGTGAACACACTACACAGTCAGACATACACATACTCGGTCAGATACGGCAGCGCGCCTAGCTGTAACAATGAAATGTACCAACAAGAATATACTAACTACATGTATATAGTGTGTAGAAACTAGAAAGCCGTATAGACCCCTGTGATGTAGATATGCTCCTACACGCACAATATCGCATGTCAGCGATGTATGCACAGCGTTAACACGTGTTATGGATCTGTTCATGAACGCATGTCTTCCCACACTGCTGTTTCTCCTTATCCACGGAACTCTTTCCTAAATTTTATTTGACATTTTAGCAATGATGATATAGAGTGATATTATTGTGTTATTTTCTACGAAGAGGCTCATTCAAAGTTTGCGAAGGATGCTCTATCGTCTAAGTTACATTTGTAAATATAAATTTACTGCAATAATGACATTTATTGCCATGGTCAATTTCGTTCATTTTAAGACATGTGATGTTTCGTGGAACAAACAGTTGAAAAGGATAGGCCTATTACAAAGTGGGAATACCTTGTTGCTTTTAGAAAACATCTGCTTTAGTTTTTTCACATGTGATATTTCACTAGAGGCAATATTCACTTTTCCACAAGGTTTTCGGTCAAGAGAGCATCCACAGATCACATAAGCATTGATGTTAACTTTGAATAGAGTAGACCTTGACGAGACACTCTATTACTCGGATTCTCACCAGGACCTGCAATGTTTACTACTTTATATGAAATGCACTGTTTGATGGACACAATTATACAGCATTATCTATAGGACTTCGTCCCTAATGAAAACTGTCAGCAAGCAAACGGAATGTGAATTGTAATATCCAGGCATTTATTAATATTTTCATTCACCCAGTAAAGTCTCTATGTAATCGTATTAAAAATATGCAGGTCAATTCTCGATGAACCTACAAATCGAAACTGGTTCCAGCTAGTTAGAAAGAGGGCGGAGTCTCCGCCGCGAAGAATATCTTCCATACGGCGGAGAGATACCGACCAAGTTAGGATCTACTTTTAGATTATCCGTTTGGCTATCTCGAAACCCCTATTTAAAGTCGCAGACAGTTCAATTAAAATCAAATTGCGATAAAAAAAATCAAATGTTGTATTTAAGAGAGATTATCATATTACGCTCCGTCATTAAAGCTGAACGCTTTCTCTCCCTTCTCCGAGTGAGTGGTGTTCTATTTATAGATTAGACTAGTTGTCTTCTACATGTAGCTACGGTTTGAAATTGACAATTTCAAACAATTTGTTCACCAGAATTACATAGGAAAGTCGCTCAAATAAAATAATGCATTCACATTTATTAAATTGGGAACATAATGTTCCGTTATGACATATTTAAACTAGCCTATGTGTATCGGATATGCCACGGATAGCCGCGGGTGTGTACACGCTCTATAGTCGCATTTCAGCGTTGCTATTCGCGTTGCTGTGTGTAAAGCGTGTATAAAAACTTGCGCCACCTAATTGTTTAAAATATGCCTTGATAATGGATATTCCGATTGAAATTTTTGTTTTAGTTTCTTATGAGCGTTCTTAAAGCACAGCGAGAAAGTTTACTGGGTAAAACCCTGAAATTATCATGCAAATACAGTACATGTACAGTGGAGAATCTGTTATTCTTTCCCGTTTAAACGCAAACGTACGCAAACGAAAAACACTAAAACGTAGAAAAATACAACGTTTTGACAATTCTGATAATTCATCTTTATCTTGGTGGCTAACAGTTTGGAGCCTATCTGGCTCCAAACTGTTTGCAGTGAAAATAAAAGTTTTAGCGTAAACGCGTTTATTGGGAAAGAATAACGTTTTCTCCACTGTAGTAAGGACTACTTTTGACACCATATTTAGAAACTGGAATGGCTTTTACATCGATATTACATCTATCAAACCTATTTGGCCGGTATATGATATATTCATATACATGAAAACAAATCTGGTCAAACTACACGTTAAGTGGATAAGACAGAAAATAAAAATATAAATATAAGGAATAAACAACGTCTTTTTCCCGCTCATGCGAAACTTACCCCCCGAAGCTAATGTAGTCATACCGTCATGAACGTCAAAAAGATGTTGTTTATTCCTATAATGAGTCAAGAAACAATTCCCACCTTTACACACGTGCGCGTTTAACCTTTCATGATCAAATTTATCGTGAAATGTTTACCCATTCACTGCCCTATTGTCGTCTGCTCGAATATTGTTGTCTGCAATATCGGTTTAAAGTAAGATTTAAGGCAATATGACTGACGAAATTTTGAAACAAGTGGCAAGCAGTTTTGATCCTGATCAGACGCAAAAACCGAACTTCGATATAAAAATCAAGTTCAATCGTCAACACGGACATTCTTCTTGTTTATCATAGCATGTTTAGGAACACGAGACATTTAAAGATGCCCCTACAGATATAATTGGGAATATTATACCGCGACATTGGAATATAAATGGGAACCTTTAGTCTCAAGTTTCCAAGCTTCCAAGTTTTATTTTCGATTTCTCAGTATGCATATTTATATAAACAAGAAAATACATACTATATATAATATCAAAGCCACGTGAACACAGAGTACAACTTTTATTCAGAAGCAAGAGAAAGGGACTAACATACATGTATCTCCCTTTAGAGTAAATGTTAAATTTAGACACTGCAGAAAATCAACTTTATAAATCTTTTTTAGCAACTTTTGCCGAAAATGAAAGAAGCAATTGCCGATGGTAATCGAGCTTGGATATCTTACGATAAACTCTATATTAATTGCAGAATCGTTAGTGACAGGGGCTAAGGGTACGAGGAAGATGGACTTCGAATAACTTCATGGATTTGTAATGGTCTTACTGATGAGAAAAAAGAAAGTGGTGACTTTGTAAATATGTTGATGCAAACTGATATTATTTGTCTGTATGAAACTTGGGCAAGCAAATACAGTAATTTAGATTTAAATGGCTATACATGTACTTACATACATTTATTTAAAAAATTTAGAAATAAGAATGCAAAGAGGCAAAGTGGTGGCATTGCTGTTGATCTTAAAGATTCAGTTAAGGGTGTATCAAACCCATAAGAGAATTTTTCAAACATTTATCTTTTTTTCGTTCATGTTTATTTTGAAAGAACTATTTATGACAAATGAAAAAAGGGGAAAAAACATATGTTGGTGTTCATTATTTTGCACTACGGCAATTTGGAAAAGATGTGTCAAATTCAGACTTTTTCTAAACTTTTGTCAAATCTTCTCCGCTCTATAAAGAGTATTAATGGTGCAATATTTACTATAAAATCATATTGTTTTGTAACGAGATATTTAATATCTTGCTGGTACAATTATTATGGCTGAGATATTCATTATCGTTTTCTCCAAAGACAATTTACCAATACGACAACAAATATAAGTAATAAAATAATAAAGTTTATAGCGACATAAACCTGCAAGAATGTTCACATATATCATGTTGCAAGTGCAAGCACAAAAATCGTCTGACAGTGAATTACAGTGAAGAACACGTTTTTCTTCTCCTTTAAAACGCAAACGAAAAACAAAAATACGCACTGTAATAAAGTTCTTAGATGTGTAACGGCTTACTGCGTTTCCGTGTAACTTCGTCGACTTTCGTTTTTTACCGTTTTTTAATTTCGACAAGTTCCGGCAACATTCGTTTTCCGGAAACGGGGTGATTTCACGACCTGTGACGTCATGTTTTGTTTACTCAAATGGCGATGCAAAAGCGTTACCGGGTTGGAAAGATTTTTAAATCGGCAAGTAGGCGGCGAAAACAAAAGTAAATCAATGTTTTAGTGGAACAAAACTACTGTGCAGATGATAAAGCTTTTGATTATGCCTAGTTACAGTGGAGAATCTGTTATTCTTTCCCGTTTAAACGCAAACGTACGCAAACGCAAAACACTAAAACGTAGAAAAATACAACTTTTTGACAATTTTGATAATTCATCTTTATCTTGGTGGCAAACAGTTTGGAGCCTGATCAGACGCCGGGTTACCCGGCGTCTGATCTGGCTCCAAACTGTTTGCATTGCAAATAATAGTTTTAGCGTAAACGCGTTTATTGGGAAAGAATAACACATTCTCCACTGTAGTTTTACTGTGATCTGCTGAACAAGATAGGCTCGAAGTGCGGCAGAAGGACCCTACAGTAATATCGAAACCTCGTATAAAGCCAATGTAAATGTAATCAACCCTTTACCCTATATCATTTGAACGTATCTCGGAGGACTGACGCCGGTGTCAGTTCTCCGTGAACGTATTTAATCTATTTCACCACTCACGAAAATAATCCAACTAGTTCTACAGTCATGAATATAAAAAATCCTATATAATCTAAGCAGATCGTATCTTTAAGCAGACTGTAAATAAAATAGACTTGATTTACTTTAATTTCAGCCGGTTTTAAACAAACATCCGTTTTCAATACTATAAAATAAGCTGTGGAGTAAATGGTTAACTATCTATTGCAGTTTTTTGTTCGCATCACGTCAGCCGTTTGTTTTTAAACTTTGTCATCCTTGTCAACCTTTACAGTCAAACTTGCATTAAGCGATCACTCAATGGAAAACCAATGTGTAGTATTTTATACAGATATCCGTTTAATGCAGGATAAAGCTAATGCAGAAGGCTCCAATAGGAGTTTTCTTCATTATTTCTATCCTGATTTAAGTGGTCTAGTGAAGCGGTATGTACGCTTACTGATAATCAATGTGGTTGATTCATACATTATTTATATATTTCTTGCTAGAGAATATTGCTTTCCATGCTGAACATAATTTGTAAAACAGGCACTGATAACTATTCAATTGACAATGTGTGTGTGGAATCAACAAATATTTGCAAAAGACAGAGCATGTTGTATCCAGAGCTTCAATTTTGCTTAATTTTGCTTTTCCACAAATGTTGGACGTCTTAAACAAAATTTCATTTTATTTCAAGTTACAGACGGTCAACTTTTCCTATTATTTTCCTTATTTTGTTCTTGAGACATTGTAGCTTATTTATAGTGTGGTCACTCTGAATGCCTCTGGTTTTTTGTGCGATTTCAGTTTTGCTAAAATGTAAAAAAGTGATTTTCGAAAAAGAAAAATGACCACATAAATTAGTTTCTGCAAAATGTAATATTTTGTTTTGAATGCATTGTGCCAAAAAAAAATTCTGTTTGTATTTGTATATAACAATGTTTTAGGTATAAATGCATATATAAACTTTGATGTTTTTATGAACACCTGTAGATCTAATATTTTTATACTCTTAAATAAAGGAGGGGTAGTCATTTTGATGTGTTATTCGAAAAGAAAAGTAATAAGACAAAAATACTCATATTGTCTGTTATAAATGGTGAAAAGTCTTTAAACTCTGGAAAATGATGTAGAATAAGTTATTGAATGAGATTGTGTATAGGTTCTTTTGCGAATTACTTTCGATGCGCATTACACATCTAAGAGAATTGACAACCTGTTTACAATTCTGACTATTCATTTAAATATGAGTGGCACACAGTTTGGAACTTGTTCAGACGACGGTTTAACCAATGTATGATCTGGCTTCAAACTGTTTGCAATGGAAATACTAGTTTAAGCGTAAATGTTTCATTAGGAATGCATAACGTCTCCTCCACTGTATGACTGGTCTCTAATTGACTGTTTAGGGTGTATGCGTAATATATTGCAAAATGACACACAGAACAAATATTAATCTAGGCCTACACTGTCAACCTAGGACATATGTTCTCCTCCCATGTACACTGTTTGAAATGACGGATATATTCGTCGCTAGGATTGTATGTGATAATTCGTCTATTGCCTAAAATTAGTTTGCAATTGACGGAAAAGACCGTGAATACTTCTCAGATGACTGACATAAGCGATATTTGTTCCCTGTTATAAAATTCTACTTTCAGCGTTAGAACCTATTTTCTCTCGTTTATGGTGCTTTTAGCGTTGTCGTTTCTTGAAGAATACTTAGCGTTGTTTTCTGACACAGGTCCTGGTTGGTCCTCTTCGTCCAACTCGTTTTCTTGGCTTGCACTGATGCTTCCGGTTCCTGCATTACATGTGCAAACTAAATCACTTTTGTAATTCTATAATACCTTCCAAACATTTGTCTAGCCGATTTTTAAAGTGTTAACATTTTGGCCGAGATGACATGTTATAGGTTGCTATTCCAGATATTTACTAAGCTCACTGTAAAACCATATTTTTTTAAAATCAATTTTAGGTCTTTGTGAAAAGAGTAATTTTGAGTTACCCTTACCCCAATCTCTCATTGCATTACCCTTTCTCATTTTTTGAAAACCTGCCACTTCTGGAGCGTATACCCTGGTTTATTATTTTAAATGTTTCTGTCATGTCCCCTCTGTAACAGCGATATTTTAAGGTTGGAAGTTTGAGTTTTTAGTCTTTCCTCATAAGTTAATTCACTTAAATCTAGAAGCTGTTTTGTAGATCTACGTTGGCGCCTTCTATTTAATCATTATATCTTTCTTTGTGTGGATTCCATACCGAGCTAGCATAATCTAGATGAGACCTTAAGGATACTTGTGCAGAAATCCTCTTGAAACGGGTGTTTATGAAAACTTTATTTTCGAAACTGATAAACATGTATATGGTGTTCTGGCAAAGTATGATTTGATACATGCACATTTACCTTCGGCAAAAGGTCATAGGTGTACGGGCCTATCTCTCCCGTATCCAAAACAGATTACGATAATAAATTATATTTTGAACCTCGAGAAATTGATTCATTCTTGCAAAAATACATATAAATGTGTTTATTGTTGCTATGCTCATGGCTCATGTTAGAGTTATTGCATAATAAATATTATTCTTAAATATTATTCTTAAATTCCTTACTAGGGTTTTATAAAGTGGCAATGCATTGTTTTGGTCTAAATTGTAAAAGGTTCTTATAATTACTGCCGTTGAGTTTGCTTTTTTAAATTTTTTCACAAATGTAGTGTTCAAAACTTAACTTGTTACCAACTACAACTCCTATGTCTTTTTCTTTGGTTATTCAAGGATAGATTAATTACATCTTTGCAGACACATTTTGCCAGTCGGATAAAACATGCATCTTCAACCGAAAAATAGACAAAAATTCCCCAATATCTAGTAAAAGTTTCCCTAGAGGTTGGGGTGGTTTCGTCACTTTATTATTTTGAAAAAGTATTTTCGGTTAACCCATTTGTGCCCATGATCCCATATATTGGACATAGGCAAACAGTGTAGACTCTGATCAGAATGCCGCATATTGCGGCGTCTGATCAGAATCTACACTGTTTGCTGATAGGAATTTCAATATAAAACAAAATGAAAATGAAAATTTTGACCAGGCTACCCTTTGATAGAAAAGGAATAATCCAATATATAAACATGGAATAATCCACTGGGCACAAATGGGTTAAGGTGGTTCGACAGCGGGCGGCCCGCATTTCGAGTTCCGGAAATGCTGATGACTTTCACCTGATCTTTGCGGCACGTGCTTATAGTAGAAAATGTACATAAAGAAAAGTTTGAACTGATTTAGTGTCTTCTCTGTTAGCATAGTTGATACGGTGATTCACTTGCAATCCGAAGGTTCGATTCCCACTTGGTTCAAAACTTTTTTTTTTAACAAATTGTCCGATTTTAGTGACTAGTCAATTCATAACGCAGTGATCAAAAGACAGGCTATGTTTAGTCACGCAATAATAAATAATATCAGATGCAAGTATAGTCAAGTGACAGCTAAATTTGTGAGGATTTATAGCCTAAATGACAGATGGCAGCTTAACACAGGACAAACATAATACTAAAAGATAGATCCTAAAGGAGTTTTTATGCATTACTATTGTTATGCATTTAGCAGTCACTTGCCTTTAAAGATCTACAGGCTACCGTATTCAATGGTCCCGTGTTACAGGTTTGACTTATGGTATTATTTAGAGCTGACGGCATTTTAAAGTTGAACTCAAGGGAGGTTACTCGTTTTGTGTTAACATTTTGTCAGAATTTCTGGAAATCATGTATAAAATGTAAATTCCACTGTAGATTTTCATTAAATTTTTGTGACTAGTAGAATTAAGTTATATCTATCTAATAAGAGTAAAATTAGTGTATGTTAAACAGCTAGATTTTTTATAATTTGAGATTTTCAGAATTTGACTTTTTTAAAATATTGATATTTCCAGAAAATATGTCATGAAATACTTTTGTTTGCCCAATATCTTATAGTCTATGTACAGTTTACTTGAATGTACAGACATTATTGAGTTATATCATTTTATAAAGAAAATATTCCTGTTTATTAAAAAGGAGCTTTTCTCTACAAAAGGTCCTGTCAGAAAAAAACGGCACTGTAACTTTTTTTTATTTTAACATTTTCACTCTCCATATAGTATATTTCAATTTAATCAAGGTTTCAAAGAATTCTGACACAGAATAAGCTGACCCGCGAACCACCTTAATTTAGGCACCGCTGAATGAATTTGGTTATTTATACCAAGTTCCGTACCACTACATATTTACTACATCCTTGAATAATAGGAAAAATGCGTAATTCACAATGTATCGTCCAAACAACAAAATCACGAATTGTCAGTATATATTTATATCGTAAAAAGTGTTTAAATTCATTTTTCAGTCATTTTAACATTCATTTACAAACTATGCTTATACATGTACGTTATCTTGCTAAATACAATATGGACTGAATGTGCTTACACATGCAAATATTGCAATTAGGACTATTTCTAAGGTTGTTCTACGGTGTATTGTTTTGGCTGTACTTCAAAATAGGAACCCTCTGATCAGAGTCTACATTCTTTTTCAGTTTGCAATATATTGCAAAACAGTCCTAAATATACATGGTTTGTTTTGTCCGTTATCTTTTTGAAATATCACCGAAAGATACATACATGTAATTAATAGAATACTCAATTCATTTGGATAAATATGAAAAATATATAGTTCGAACAGGTTATTACGAGCGTATCTCGTTATAAACTCAGACGGCTTCCATACTCAAAAAAGCGCAATATAGTTTTAATTCATTGTTTTGTCACAGTAGCATGTTATACTACGATCAGCATATTTCCGTTTTAGACCTCCAAGCTGACTTGGTATAATGTTATAGTAAATTGTCGACTACTTTGTTAATATCTAAACAGTGTTACTTGAACATTAAATTGCAAACTTGTTTATTAGCGTATTACTAATCACACTATGGTTTTCACCAACCCACCTTATCAAATACAGTATATCAAATCAACGATATATACAGAGAGTTAAAGCCGCATTGTGCTTTTGAGAAACCTGCATAAAACGGTTGTTTGGGGTCCCATTTGAACTACGTGGGACGTGATTCTTTCACAAAAACCGGTTTTATCTAAGCAATTCTCTTTTTAAATTTTATTTATAATATGTTTGTGCTAGCACCAATTAAAAAGCCTCCCATGTGAATGGAAAGAAGGACAACTCTGTAAATACAGGGCTCCAGATAACGGAAGTATTTCGAAAACTTAAATCTTTATTTCTGCTTTTAAACCCAATGGTGTCATACTCATTAAACGTGTCTCGAATAGACGGTTTAATCAGTAGTAACACCATAGCATTCGGTGCTGAAATGAGTGAGAAAATGTTAGATTGGTTCAGATTACTCTCGCTTACATGTTTAGCTGGAACATCTGGATAACCCTTATTCTGTTGCACAGACGTCTGCTTCGACATTGTCGTCTGCAAAAGGTGTTCAGTTTAGATTTATGCATTGTTTTAATTAAACAAACCTTAAGACGAGTGTCAAATAGTTTGGATCCAGATGAGACGCCACGTTACGCGGCGTCTTTTTAGATTCACATAGTTTGTAAACTCCGTAAAGTAGGCACAGGGTTAAACACTATGATATTCAATAACAACGTGTACATATCTTTCACTGTGGGTAAACGGTCAAATAAACTATAGAGAATGTATACCTTGAGCTTGCTGAAAATGACTGTTTCAGCCTTGTCCGCTCTCTAACTCAAACATTTCTTTTTGGATCTTCACCAAACTTGCTACAAATGTTTATTAGTATAGAATCTAGGTCAGGTTCAATAACTAGCAAAATCGCATAAGGCATGTCTGAGTTATTGCTGAAAAATGCTGAAACAGTCATTTTTTAATACATAAAGGGCAAAAACTCAGATATGCCACATGCGATTTTTATAATAATCAAACCAAACCTAAATTTTATATACTTAAACATTTTCAGCAAGTTTAATGAATATCCGATAAAAACTGTATGTGTTAGAGTGCAAAAAGTGACTGAAACCGTCATTTTTCATTAATAAACAGGCAATAACTTAGATATACCTTATGCGCTTTTAGTAGTAATCATACTAAACCTTGATATTATATCAATAAATATTTTCAGCAAATTTGGTGAAGATCCAATAAAACGTATTCGTGTTAGAGAGCAAACCTTGCTGAAAACAGTCATTTTTTAATACATAAAGGGCAAAAACTTAGGTATGCCACATGCGATTTTAGTAATAATCAAACTAACCCTGAATTTTATATGAATAAATATTTTCAGCATGTTTGGTGAATATCCGATAACAACTGTTTGTTTTAGAGTGCAAAAATGACTGAAACAGTCATTTTTTATAAATTAACAGGCAATAACTCAAAAACACCTTATGCGATTTTAGTAGTAATCAAACTAATCCTTGATTTTATATCAATGAACATTTTCAGCAAGTTTGTGGATAAAAGATATTCGAGTTAGAGAGCGGACAAAAAAGTGTGATAGTCTTACTGACTGATGGATCGACCGTCGAAGGTAATTGCGGTTGCACACGGTGATGTTGACTCCGGCTGTATCACGTGATACTAAGCCGTGTGGTAAGGTTTATGGCCGACGCTCTTTTTTCGGTTTGTTATGATTTTAAATCGCCCTTTTTGGTGATTTAGGTCCGTCTTCATCATTTCATAGATCAGTTTGGCCCATTAGAATGTTCAAACATTATTATTAACCGTTATTGTATTTCAGACATTATGAAAAGGTCTGAAAACACAATGGGACTTTAATGGCTATAACTTTGTTCCAACTCATTTTACTCAATTGATACCCATCGGTTCGATATTACAGGGGAGAATACGTTATTATTTCCCGTTTAAACGAAACGAAACGCAAAACACTAAAACGTAGAAAAGTGCAACTTTTGGGCAATTCTGAAAATTTATGATTATCTTGGTGGCAAATAGTTTGGAGCCTGAACAGACGCCGGTTTACCCGGCGTCTGATCTGGCTCCAAACTGTTTGCAATAGAAATAATAGTTTAAGTGTAGACGCGTTTATTGGGAAAGAATAACGTTTTCTACACTGTACCATTCGTGGGTCGTGATGCCGTAAAGCCAAACTTAAGCAACCAATGGGTATCTCCCGCGAGTATGTAAAGCATAGCAAACACTTAGCTACTCTACCTATGACCAGACTCAAATTGTTGAGCAGTGAGCTTAAAATACATATATGAGCCTTGCCATGACAAAATAAGCCTTATTACAGTGGAGAATCTGTTATTCTTTCCCGTTTAAACGCAAACGTACGCAAACGCAAAACACTAAAACGAGGAAAAGTACAACTTTTTGACAATCTGATAATTCATCTTTATCTTGGTGGCAAACTACTTGGAGCCTGATCAGACGCCGGGTTACCCGGCGTCTGATCTGGCTCCAAACTGTTTGCAGTGAAAATAATAGTTTTAGCGTAAACGCGTTTATTGGGACAGAATAACGTTTTCTCCACTGTAGTTATTGCATTGCACCATTGTACATAGCTCTGGCACTGTTGTGATCCCAGGCTCTGTTTCTTTACTTCGTCTACGTGGACAAATATCGTATAAAACACAGTTAAATAAAATGCCTAAGTTTGTTTTTTATATGCTTAAGTTGCACGTTGTGTCGTCAAAAAGTGTAGATCAAGGTCAGCTGCCGAGTCTTTGGCGAGACGACTGACCTTGATCTACACTGTTTGCAATGCAATAAACAGGATTTCTCAGGGCACGGCTCAAATCGCTAACAGTTTAATAAGATATCTATCTAGTATGCCATCACGCATGGTAAAATCTGATTAAACCAGAAAGAAAATCATTTTACTACTGTATTTAATAGACAATATTATTCCAAATACACATTAAGAATTCATTAATGCTCTTGCGAGAGTTATATTTAAATACGGTGCCTGCTCCTGCACATTTTAAAGCACGTGTTTGAGACAATATATTATATACTGACAAATAACCTTTAACACTCTTAAAGAGAAATTTGCAAACCGTTTTGATCCACGTTTAAAAGACGCATTAGGCGGTGTCTAAACAGGATTCAAACTGATCGACACTCGTTTTGATGTGTTACATTGTATGTGAACATGTCATCTATCTAATCCTTAAAGATGCAACCAAATAAAAGTATTTAACAGATGAGTTCAAAGCAATAAAAGAATAAAGCATTTATATAAGCCAAAGTAATCTTTGAAACCTTGGGCACTCCCGCTGACATTTACAAGGTTTTGTCATGAAAAGGAAATACTTTACTGTAAGATTTTCGGCGTATCAATAAAACAACAAATGGTATTGCATATTGTTTTGGTTTAATTGTGGCATATAAAAATGATTTTACAAACTTACTATAACAATTTTATAATCTTGGTAATAATATTGAAAGAATTTCCATGTTTCCATGCAGATCAATATTGTATCATTTTTATTGTGAATGTAGTTATTTGTCTTTCTCGCTTTGTAGGTACATTTACAGTTATATAATTTCATGTGAAGCGCTTTTGAACGCACAACTCCTGTGTGAAAAGAGCGCTATATAAATCGGGTATAATAATAATAATAATAATAATAATATAGATCTACAGTTAGTATAATACAATTACTATAAAACAAAAAAAGAAGAAAAAACATAGATAGAAAAAACAAAGAACTCCCGTGTTAAAAAGCTAAACGTTCGAAACGCAGGGCGTCCGATATTTACTTTAGTAATCTGGTCTACACCTATACCAATGCACTTTTAACACTAATTAAACATCATACATAAACAAGCAGTAATGAGTGTGTGAATTAGTCCAATGTACTTCTAATTTCTTAAGCCACTTGCCAAACATGAAGTTCATATTCGTTTACAAATACTGACAAGCAATCACTTAGCTGTGCCTTTAGTAAGCATTATTTACATTTTTGTAAACATACAAGCAGCCTGGCTCCGAGGTTGTAAAGCGTTTTAGTTGAGTCTGAGTGTGTTCCCAAGCTCAAATCTGACCAATCAAATGCTTGGGAACGAGTTTAGACTCAAGGCAAAAGCTTTATAACCTCGGAGCCTGGTCGATTATGTGTGCTCATGTAGCAGGACATATTCGACTCAATTATGACTTTACTATGATATGTATTTAATTGTTCTTTCTCTTCGGACAAATATTTTGAATCGCTCTTTCACAACACGAAACCAATGATATGTTAATATTCTTGATATAAATAATATAGATACATCAGGGCCCGAGGTTATGAAACTTTTTGAGTACTTACTAATGCTCAAATGTGAGCACTTAGCGAAACCTGAGTATTTAGTAAAATAATTCGAGGTTATGAAACGTTTGAGCACTAGCATCTAGTGACAAGTACTCACTTTGAGCACCTCACTTTGAGTATGCTAGGGTACCGTACTCACGCTGATTCTCAACATGGCCGCCAGCGATAAGGGAACGCTGATTCACACGAAAAAAAAGCAAAAATTGGATGAAATCCGTCACGATCATGTACAAACTCGTAATGTTTAGATGCGGCTCCTCAGAAAACTTTCAGGAGCGTCATTTTATTACTCCATACCCAAACGGATGCTGCAATACACAAACATTTGCTGTCAGAAATGGACAAAGGTTTCGATCGCCAGAATGAAAGGACCATGTGTGATCAGTCAACGAATTAAGACACTTCAACAGTTAACTGAAGGTTTGTAAAGTATTTTCTTTTAATCTTACATAGATCTAGATATCTATGCCCGACTGTTTCCGGAATCGATTCGTCCCAAGATCATTTCGTATCGATTCTTGAATCGACAGTTTGTCAACATAAATAACACTGACGAGTGACGAGACATTCTGATATTTTCTAAAAACACTGCTTTATGTGTCAAACATTTTCGTGAGCTAGCTCTACGTCCAGGTTTTGTTTGTTTGTTAAAGTGTAATAAAAAAAAATCAGGCACAGGGTCTAGATTCAAGTCTCAAGGAATCTAAAATAAGGGGGTGGGGGTCTAAATTAAGTTTTGATATGGTACCAGTTCAAGATTTTGTCTTCGAGAACGATATCTATATATTGAAAAAAACAACCTCACATAGAAAATAGTGGGGGACTTTAATAGAGATGGGATACGTACCCCCCCCCCTCTCTCTCTCTCTCCAAGACTAGACAGTTAGACAATTCATTCATGAGTAGACTCTATGATAGCTAGACTAGACTCATATTCGTTTGGAATCAAAATCTATTTCACTTTCGATTAGTTATGTAGCCTAGCTTTTAAAGAAACATACGGTTACCCTCTCAGACCCGCTATCAATTCAGGGTCACCAGGTTGCCACCTCTAGTCGTTCTTATACCCATATAGAAATTTGAGGTGAATTTAAATAGCGCGGGGGGGGGGGTGTCAATGGGTGTAGGTTATCATCACTTGTACGGCCTTGCTGTACAAGCACAATTTTATGGCCAAGTGCATGACTGTTAATCCTTTATCCTTGTTCTGTGGACTCGTCGTCAACCTGGCGACCCGAGTTTGATCCTGGGTGCTTCTGTTTAAGGAGTTATTAAGGACACCCGGTTACACTACCGTTTTACTATAAAAGTATGCTTGTAGTTTTATTCAGCTTATTTGACCTCAAAATGACCTTGACCTTTGTCGTAAATGGCCCAAGACGTACTGAGCTCAAACGCTTTTAATTTGAGTACATAGACCAAATATGAAGTCATGATTATCATTTATGTGCCATAAGAAATCTGATCTATATCCTAACAGATGATAACTTAAAGCAAGTTGAAAGTAAAGCAGAATGTGTCTGCTTTTTGGGTCACCTGTTTTCAAAACTAACTATGGCGGAGAGGGTTAAATGTTCTAAAAATATGTAAATTGTTCAGGGCTCCAGATAAGGGGGGTATTTAAAAAACTAAATTCTTTATTTCTACATTAAACCCTATGATGTTACTACTCATTAGCAGCGTCTCTTCCAGACAATTCTAATGAGTAGTAACACCATAGGAATTGGTGCTGAAATAAGTGAGAAAATATTTGATTTGTTTAGTTTACTCCCTCTTATCTGTCCAGAGTCTTGATTGTTTAAATTAAGTCATAATAAAACTTGCTGCCAATTTGTCAACTCATGAAGCATCTTCATATTGTATATATCTGACACTATTTAGACTAAATATTTATCTTTATTTATATTTCATAGGAGAACAGGCAAAAACCAGTTCCAGAGGCCATCCATAGCAATCTAGACTAACACAGCAATTGTCTGACCACCATGTATTAGATACCAGACTGCATTGATAAAAACTGAAGGTATTTGTTGCTTTATAATTGCATTTCACCTATACAAACATGCAGTCATAATACCAACATAATATGACCAGACAGACCATATCCTATATGACTTTGTCAGTTAAGGGTGTATCAATGTCATGACTTTGGGAAATTTTCAAAGTATATGAAAACACTCTATGATTGTTTGGTATTGAAGAGCTATTTAAGATGAATGAAAAATAGAAACAGTGTACATTTTGGTGAACAACAGTTGGCTCTAAGGCCATGTAAAATTTACCCCACCCACTTCCTCTTATTTTGTCCTTTTCAAACAGCCCGCTTCAATAAAATCCATTTTAAATGAAAACAAATATGATAATTTGGTTTTGTGTTATTTATTTCCAATCTATGGTAGTATTTCTTCATTCACAAACTAATTTAAGAAACAAAGGCACCAGATGTGAAATTTATAAAGCTCTAAATATCATCGATATGGTACTTTTTTGTAAATTTTGTAAGGGGAGATAGATCTAACTCTTTTTACTTTAATAACTCAAAATTTTCAACACTGACCTTTCAATTTCTTTTCATATTTTGAACTGCCTTAGCATGGGCTTTTGTCTGGTAGAATATATAAAAAAAAGTTTAATACTAGAACTATTTCATTTTCGAACTTTTTTAGTTTTTTTCATAAAATAAAAAATCTAATAAAATCATGCCCTATACAGTACTGAACCTTATAAAATTAACAATTCTTGAGATTCGATGGCAATTCGCTTGCGATTCAAAATAGTAACTTTACCTTCGGGTAAGCTTTCTTGAATGGTGTATCTCACAAATGTTTGCACATATGCCTCCGTTAATTTTTACGATTCCATTTTTGTCACAACCGCTTCGGAAAATTCGCGTAAAAATATTCAAGCGTAGGATTTGTTTTTTGAAGCGCCCGATTCGATGGCAATTCGCTTGCGATTATCAATTTAATTTAATAAGGTTCAGTACTGTACAAAGCATATTTTTGATATTCAAGGATCCATATTGTTCAAACCTGGTGCCTGCTTTGTCTAAATTTGGTTTCTATATGTGAAAATACCACCATAGACATGAAATTAATAATGAAAACCCAAATTATCATGTTTGTTTTGTTTTGAAATAAATTTTACTGGAGCTTGTACTCTGAATGGGTAAAATTTGAAGAAAAAAACGTCCAAATTTGACATACCTTTTTCAAATCGCTGTAGCTCAAAACAAGAGGGCCCTGATATCGCTCACCTCTTGTACTGAAGTCTGATAGCTTTACCTTTCTGTTTCATCCATTTTAATCTAAATCCCTTCAAAGTTGTGGTATAGCATGTAAACAATTGTGTGATACAATCTCATAATTATAGTATAGTAGAGTACATCAGGGGCTGATAACTGGAGCCTAAACAATACTGAAATGAAGCCTTTCTAGCATTTCAAAGTATATCAAGGGCAGATATCTATTGCCACAATTACTAGATTTCAACAATAATTGCACTGCTTCGACAACTTATAACTATATACTTTGTGTGCAAATATAATCAAAATCCGTTGTAAACTGTACATGTATAGTTGCAAGAGTGTTTACACTGTTAGAAATGGCATTTTCAGCTATTCAAGGACAGATAACTCTTGATCAATTGGTATGATTTCAACCATAATCACATTTATTCGAACTCTTATGGTAATATACAATCTGAGGAAGTTTGAAAAAGACTGGATCAAAATTGTGGTCGCTAGAGTGTAAAAACCGTTAAATATGGTGTTTTCAGCAATTCAAAGGTAGATAACTCTTGAGCTATTCATCCCATTTCAACCATGATCGAACTCATCAATTCCAAATGCTAGGTATACATTTCCATGTAGATTTAGGTAAAATGATACATTTAAATTATAACCCAAAAATAGTTGAAATAGAAAACACGATAAGAAATTGGAATAGAAGAATATTAACACCATTAGGCAAAATTACAGTTATTAAAAGTTTGTGTATTGCTAAATTAAACCATTTATTTCTTGCATTACCGAAACCTTCGGATCAAATGATAAACAAGTTACATAACATATTTTATACCTACATTTGGGGCGGATGTCACAAGATAAAGCAATCTATAATAGTAAAGGATTATAAAGAAGGAGGTTTAAAAATGATAAATTTAAGATCTTTTATTGATTCACTAAAAACAACATGGATCAGAAGGCTAATAATAAATAACGGTGGATGGACAGGTATAATAAAAACTAACATTGATTTAAACAAAATGCTAAACTGTGGGAAACAATTTTATGAATCTCTTGCAAATAAATGTAGTAATACATTTTGGGCTGAAACTTTTACAGCATTTTCAAAATTATTCAATGATCACATTATAGATAAAAACAATATTCAGGATTATCCATTATTTTATAACCATATGATTTTAGTAGGAGGGAAAAGTGTTTTCTTGAAATCATGGTTTAAGGTAGGATTACACTGTATTGGAGATTTAGTAAATGATTATGGTTTTATCATGAACTTTGACGATTTTAATAATAAATATAAAATATCTACCAACTATTTAATATATAATGGAATTAAACTTGCAATTGAAAAGGGGCTTGAACAGTTACAAATACGAAAGAGAAACTTAAAACCTGTTATGAAACCGGCTTTCCCGCCTTATTTAAAAATACTTTTTAAAGATTCTAGAGGTTCTAAAGCAATGTACAAATGTTTAAATACAAACACTGATAACCCGACTTGTATTCAAAAATGGTGTAAAATATTAGGAAAGAACATTTGCAACGATGATTGGAAACAAATATTTCATATGCCCTTTTCAGTAACGAATGATAAAGATATACAATGGTTTCAGGTTAGAGTAATACATAGAATACTGGGCACTAACTCTTATCTATTTAAAATCAAGTATGCTGATAGCCCGTTATGTACGTTCTGTAACAAAGACATAGAAACTATCGATCATTTGTTTTGGAAGTGCACCATCAGCCAAGCGCTTATAAATAACATACTGATGTCCATTCATAACGATTTTCAAAATCTCAATATGGAAACAATGCTCTTTGGTTTTAGACAAACCTCTGATAGTGTAAAGAATTTGATTATCATCTTTTTTAAAATGTATATTTTTCAATGCAAATACAAAAAATATCAACCTACGGCGCAAGGTCTAAATAACTATATATCTTATAAATACAGTTTACTTAAGTCTATCTCAATTCAAAATAGTACTGAAGACACTTTTCATAAACAATGGGAGCAGTTTAATATTCTGACAAAGACTTAGATTATTATTATTATTATTATTTAATTTTTTTTTTTTTTTTTATCTTCAAAACGTCTGCACATAAATGTAATTGTTAGTATGTACGAAGATGTGGGTGTATATGGATAAAACAACACTAGTAATAAGCATAATCTATTCATTGCAAAATAATTTTCTGTTTCAAAATCACAAAGAAAACTTATTAGTATACCTGGCTTCAAATACGTAATTTTTCTTTTTGTATGAAAATGTAAACTTTTGGAGCTTTGTCAGCCATAATATTATTATATGTATTTGTAAGGTGTGTCGGTGGATGGCTCCCCGACCCCGACGCACCTATGACGGGGACAATAAATGAGGTCCTTACTGACAAGGCCTGAAAAAAAAAAAAAAAAAATGATCGAACTCATCTGAACTCTCATGGACATATACAATATGAGCAAGTTTTAGAAAGATTGGATAAATATTGCGGCAACTAGAGTGTAAACACCCTTAAATATTGCATTTTCAGCAATTCAAAGGTAGATAACTCACGACCTATTAGTCTGCTTTTAACCATAATCAATCTCATCCAAACTCTTATGGTCATAAACAATCTGAGCAAGTCTGAATACGATTGGATTCAAATAGTGGCCTCTAGAGTGTAAACACTGTTAAATATAGCATTTTCAGCAATTCAAAGGTATATAACATAAGCATCTAATTTGTGAGTATGAGCATTTAGTTAGATCCTCAAGTGAGAACGTTTCATAACCTCGGGCCCAGATATTACGTATTCTTTCCGGGTAATGTGGTGTCTGGTCAGAACCCAAACTGTTTGACACTCGTATTGACATTTTTTCTGTCAAAACAGACCTAAATCTAAATTTAAATATATTGTAGACGACACTACCAATGCAGATGATATTTTGGCGGTAAGGGGGTTAGGGCAGACAATAGAATTGGGCGGTTAAAGACTTAAAGAACGCATAATATCAGTCTTTAAAAGTATAGAAGCTAGAAGAAAGATGAAGCTAAAATATAAAGCCCATATAGCATAGTTTTTTGCTTAGGCGCAAATCCTCCGAAAAACAATAAAACTGTTTTGCTTTGAAACAATTCACATTGTGTGGTGAATATAGGACAAGAAAACAAACTTATATATAGACGTTTACTAAAAGGTTGTATTAAATAAAGTTGAATTGTCATCATATAACATTTAAGTATTGCGCATTGACCTACACGGGAAATGTCATTCCGCTTAAGATCATGTTCACCAAATTATGTTCACGAGAAGAAGTACAGTGGAGAAAACGTTATTCTTTCCCAATAAACGCGTTTACCCTAAAACTATTATTTTCACTGCAAACAGTTTGGAGCCAGATCAGACGCCGGGTAACCCGGCGTCTGATCAGGCTCCAAACTGTTTGCCACCAAAATAAACATGAATTATCAGAATTGTCCAAAAGTTGTATTTGTCTACGTTTTAGTGTTTTGCGTTTGCGTACGTTTGCGTTTAAACGGGAAAGAATAACAGATTCTCCACTGCACAATGTTGTTTTCTTTCGATGTTTAACCCCTTCACTGCCGTTCCGTCATCAATTTTAAACAAGTGTCGTCTGCTTTTAATTATATGTTTTTTGACAGAAAAAATATTGAAATGAGTGTCAAACAGTCTGGATCCAGATCAGACGCCGCGTAACGCTGTTGTGTTGTGCCGGGGGTAAGGCAGTGAACGGGACGCATGCCAGCTGCTTATTTGATAGTTTAAGAATACATTTGCGAAATCTTATTCCTTTGTCGATTCATAACTGTTTAATATTAATAACGTACTTGGTTGTTTTTCATGTTTGAATAGAAGCAGTCAGATTAGGGTCTACATTGCTTGCCATTCAGTTTGCAACACTACGGACAAACAGCAGTGGGATAAAACATTCTTTGTTCAAGTGTATGGAAACAATAACTGTTACACAGAGTGTCCAAATAAGTGATTGGTGATTCAGAGTATTGGGTTTTTATATAGACCGATTTTATTGACCTGGCTGGGCGGAGTTTCGATGCGGACCTTTGCATTTCAACTTTAATGGTGGCAGCATGTTCTATTATTATCATCGGATTTTACCGTTGTCGGCTGCCATTTTTTCTCAACATTACATATCAGTGGACGTTTTGACGGAAATAATATAATGAAGAATTACAAACAGCTTGATTCCAGACCAGACGCCGCGTGACGCCCTTTTCACATGAATATGGCTGCACGCCATGCGTTTCTCCATGTTGAAAGTATCGGACAATAACGATTGAATACGAAACTACATGTATTACCCTTAACAGAAAAGTAAACTAGTTTATCTTTGAAAAAGGTTAGCTCGGCCCTGCCAGGTGACCAAAATCGGCCTATACAAGAAAATAAAACAAACAACAACATTGAAATCGGAAAAAGAAGTGAAGGGGTTTTTTAATGATTAAATTGGCAGCTAAAGAGTCAAGAGTCTTCTCAGCCGCAATTGAGGGTATTGACTGTACGAGTATGTAGACATATATGCTTTTTTCCTGCCTCATTAGATTCACTTTAATCTATTCCAAGATGCTTCAAGATGCTTCATTATATCGTCCAGAAAAGAACGTTGGGCAAATGACTCTCATTCAATGCATCCAATGGAGTTTTCCGTTTAAACGCAAACACAACGCATATGCGTAGCAGCAAAATGTAGAAAATAATAACTACATGAAATTGTTCTCGATTATTTTTTAAGCTGATTGGCAAACAGTTAACCCGACGTCTAATCTGGCTCCAAACTGTTTGCAGAGGAAAAAGCAGTTTGGGGTTAAAACGCGTTTATTCGGACATACAGTGGAGAATCTGTTATTCTTTCCCGTTTAAACGCAAACGTACGCAAACGCAAAACACTAAAACGAAGAAAAGTACAACTTTTTGACAATTCTGATAATTCATCTTTATCTTGGTGGCAAACAGTTTGGAGCCTGATCAGACGCCGGGTTACCCGGCTACTGATCTGGCTCCAAACTGTTTGCAGTGAAAATAATAGTTTTAGCGTAAACGCGTTTATTGGGAAAGAATAACGTTTTCTCCACTGTAATAACGTCTTCTCTATTGTAACACTATCTGCTTGAAACATTAGAAATCTAATCCACTAAGTTAAGGTCAATTTTCTTGAGAATGTTTTTATACCGATCATATATAAAATTACAGTGTTCCCTCCCTACAACGGCCCTCCAAACAACGAATCCCTCCTTACAACGGCCCTTGCCGAAGTTTCCTAAGCGGGACAATAATGTCTAACGATTTTACTAATGCATTACTGTCTGCTTAATATAGTTTTTGTTGTTTTTTCTCAAAGTTACTTATAAATGGGGATTTTGATAGAATAAATATAGTGACCAGTGACAAACAGCTTGAATCCAGATCAGACGCAAATGTAAACCAAGTTTTAATTGTCCCTCTCTATAACGGTTCCCTCCGAACAACGCACATATGTTTTGTCTCCAATTAGGTGTCGTTGTAGAGAGGGAGCGCTGTATTAAAAGGGAGCATCTGAAAGTGTGTTTTCTGATAAGGCGCTGTGTTAGGCGGTGTCGTATCAGGATCTAAACGGTTTCTCCCTAAATAACCATATAAACTCGGATTCAAACAATGAATGGAGTAATTGGGAATTACGAGGCTTGGGTAATCCTATATTTCTCTAATGATATCATAAATTACTAAGAATTTTAATTAGCTTTGCTTTAAGTTCAATGACATTTACAATAATCTGTTCATTGTCGTAATATCATCTTTTTAACTACCGCCGTGTGCATTTTATTTTGACTTAAGAAACACAGATAACAGTGCCAACAGGTCTTTAACTTTCCCGGATTTTTCCGAAATATTCGGATTTTAATCCATATAGATAGTAGCCAAAAGCAGGCTGAACGTTAAGCAGAATGCGCCTTAAGACGCATTCTGCTTTACTTTCAACCTGCTTCAAGTAATCGCGCTTGAAAAATAGAAAAAATGGAAATTTTAAGAATTTGCATTATCAACTTACGGCAGCCCTGTGCCAAAATAGTACCGGCCATGACCTGAAGCCGAATTCACCGACGTCCTACAGTGGTGAAAAGGTTACTCACTTCCCTTTAAACGCAAACAAAACGCAAACGCATTACAAAAAGTGTAGAAAATGACATTTGTTCGACAATTCTGAATGCTCATTTTAATCTGAGTGGCAAAGAATTTGGAGTATATTAAGACGCCGGGTTACCAGGCGTCTGATCTGGCTAAAAACTGTGTTGGAAAAAAAATTGGAAATAAAATATTTAGCATAATCCTTATTTTGGGAAAGAAAAACGTTTTTTTCAATTGTAGCACGATCCAATCTTTATTTTAATATATTTATTTTCAACTGACAATTCCTTTCATAAAGATCATTTTAATAATTCCAAAACAGACCCGTGAGACCTTCTTAACTTATTGAGGTTCTGGGACCTAATGGTCATAGGGAATACTTCTGGAATATTTCGGTTTGATCAGACCGAGATTATCCCCTCTGCCAATAACTAAAATAAATGAAGGTCGATGGTGTTGATCCCTTACGCTGCTTTGCAACGATCGAAATTAGCCGAAATTATCTTCCTGAAAGCGTCATCATCTCATCTCATCACCCATTTTCATTCATAGGCGCTATATGAATTATTTTGTGTCGCAGTGCCGTAAACCCCAACTCATCCATCAATCCAAAACAGACTGTGCTATATTTTTCGAAAAATAAACAAAATAAATCACGTACTAAAACATGTTATGATTTACCTAGTAGTGCGCATCTGAAATATTTGATAGTCCTGTTTCTATCGATCGTCGTCTTCCGTCGTCGTCCAGCGTTCGTCGTCCACAATTTCTAAAAACCATATCTCCATCTAAACTACTGGTTGGGTTTTTACTTGATTCTTTCATGGTCTTTTTTCAAATTTGTTCACACTAACTCTTTGTCGTTAGCCATACTTTCAACTCCTTGTGAATTATCATTTATCTTCAACACTAAAACAGGCTATGGGGTAAATGAATATACGAACATTGCATAGCGAGCCTAAGGAAAATTGAGAAATCATTTTTTAATTAAAATATGAAGTACATGTATTTGAGAAAAAACATGGGTTCCCTAGGCTGCACTCAACCCAAATTGAAAACGACAACACTGACTCAAGTATAGATCATAACTGAAAGCAGTAAAATGTTGCGTAAAAATTATATACATTGTACCGTCTGATCAGCGCAAGCCTGTTTTCAGTTGTCAGTGCTGTTAGTTTTTGTAGTGCTGTTGTATGTTTTATTCATCTTTACAAAAGCGGATATAATTAATCCAAACAATATTCACTGTGTCTGCTCATGCTTATAAATAGCCGCTTCAATCAAGTAACCGAGTACAATAGTTATTTGCAAACAGTTTAGATTCTAATAAGACGGTGCTTTTCGTTTGATACCATAGTGTTTGATATTATATCAATTTGTCGTCAATCAAAAAATAAATACATTGTAGCTTGTTTCTAGTTTGGAAGGGAGGTGACCACTTGAAGTAGATTGAAAGTAAAGCAGAATGTGCCTTAATGCGTATTCTGCTTTACTTTCAACCTGCTGTGAGCGATAATCTGCTAAAAAATAGAATTATTTCGGATACTATATAAATCAAAGGCATATTCATGGTTTAATAGGTTAAAATAAAGGATGATTGGCAAACGGGACCAAAGTGTTTTTTCCGGTTAAGGGAGAATTCCGGTATTTAGAGGTTCCGGTTTTGAGAGGGTACACTGTAATAATAATTTCTTTTTAGAAATAATAGCAAACAATAATTGTTTTAAGTAGATGACGTCATGTCAGTGAGCAGGTTAACATCTTATACAAAAACGACATTTATCGTATTACAAGCAACCACGTGGGCTATGAACTGAACTTGACATTCACGTTGCATAATAGAGACCTGTGGGATATGACCTTTAAATATCCTAATTATTGAAATAATTATAAAAGCTATTTATGTTTTTTCGATTAGCTAAAGAAATTGAAACGTGATAGAGTACTAAACAATCACTACTGTTGTTCAGCCTCAGTCTCCTTCAAAGTGCTGGTGCCCGTTTTTATAAAATTTCGTACGACAAATGTTGTCGTAAGTCAGATTATTAAAGTCCCAATTATTATTTATTTCTCCATCTAATCATGTCTTGTGACATCTATTTGGAATCGTCTTGAAAAGAAGATTCCAAAGAGAGGTCACGGGACAGGATTAGATGGAGAAATCAGAAATTAAATGTATTTTAAGTTTTGACTTACGACCGTTTTGGTTGTACGAAGCTTTATGAAACGGGCCCCAGATGTATTAGCATGTCGCATATTCACTGTACAGTACTCCTGAATAGGGCGAAAATAAAAACGCATCACGTCTGCGTGATCTGAGTCTAAACTTTTTGCCACTCATATTTATTGTTTTGTAATGTTTAAAAGGGATCATTGTTTTCTCAGACGATATATTTTGAGCAGACGGCAATACAGCATGACAAAGATTAACCCTTTCACTCTCAGTGACGTCATAGGCGCATTTGCAAATATTTACGTTACGCGGCGTCTGATCAGGATCAAAAGTGTTTGACATTGAAACTGTTTGACACTCATTTCGATTGAGTAATAATGCCCAAAATCTAACTTTGAAACGATATTGCATACAACAATATTAAAGCAGACGACGATACGGCGTGGGAGGGGGTAAAAGTCTCACGATAAGTTTGATCATGAAAGGGTTAATCTGAGATGTCAAGGGCAACATCAGGGGCCCGTTTTACTAAACAACTTACGCAAAATTTCTGCGTAAGTCAAAATCGTTTTACTCTTATTTTTCGATCATAAACGTTTGCAAACAGCAAAAAGCTAAAAGCGCGTCCTCTGATCTGACTATTTGCTGTTTGTAGCAAGTGATAATAAAACATATAAATTAAGATTTAAAATTTTGACTTACGCAAATTTTTTGCGTAAGTAGTTTAGTAAAACGGGCCCCAGACGACGAATATAATTGCATCTGCTCTGACTTTCAATGTTTTGCAATATGCCAACAGTGGAGAAGTCGAAACCAGTCACAAATGCAATGCATTTACATGTACCCGTTTGTGCCCACGATCACATGTGGTAAATACGCTATTCCTACCCATTTACGCGTTAATCTATGCGTAAGAAACGCATAGTGAAACGGTTAACGAACGGTTAACGCCTAACGATTTTAACGTTTAAACGCGTTAACAAACGATTATACCAAAGATGTTGCGATTTGTTCGTCAGTTTTCCGTCTCACGCGGAAATTTCGGATCTTATTGATGATTAACGTTATTCGAGGGAATATTAGGCTAGGAAACGCGTTTAACGAAACGGATAATAAACGCGTAAGAAACGCGCAAGAAACGCGTAAAGTGGGTAGGAATAGCGTATTTACCAACAGTGGCGAAGTCGAAACCAGACGCAAGTGCAATGCATTAACCCATTTGTGCCCACGATCACATATGGTATAAGGGACATAGGCAAACAGTGAAGACTCTGATCAGACGCCGCATTATGCGGCGGCTGATCAGAGTCTACACTATTTGCTGATAGAAATTTCAATATAAAACAAAATGTATATGAAAATTATGACCCGGCATCCCTTTTGTAAAAAATGGACTTATCCAATAAATTAATATGGAAGAATCGACTGGGCGTAAATGGGCTAACCCTAATTATGCTAAGCCCGACTTGGCTTATATTTGCAAACAGATTGGATCCAGGTCTGATATGTATCTAAACTGTTTAGTTTAAACATATTTTTTATTTCTCAATAGATCATAACATTTGTCAATTACATTCAACAATGTCAAAAAGGATGAGATCGAAAGCATAAGCTTATTTAAGATCCTCTCCTTGTCAAAGATGTTTTACATTCTAGAGCGGATGGTAATTTACAATAAATTATATTGCTACAATTAATAATCTAAACATCAAGATATGGTTCAACTATGTATAGATAAACTAGAATTCCAAAGCAAAATATTAATAATAGCAATGGAATCGTGTGAGAATACATTGGTACAAATCCAAACTGTTTGTCAATCATATTCATTGTTTTTCAATTTAATTTTTCTTTATAAAACATGATTTTTGACATTTTTTCACAGACGATATATTTGAAATAGACGATAATTCAGTGTTAAAATGTTTTAAATGGTACTATCAAGAACGTGTTGATGATTTTCTTTACTAGGAGTTTTGTAAACAGGATGAAGCCAACTGAGACGTCGGGCTATCTGACGTTTTATATTGGTTTAAGCATCTAGCAGCTTCACTGCCTTTTACCGCGAGTACAGTGGAGAAAACGTTCTTCTTTCCCAATAAACGCGTTTACGCTAAAACTATTATTTTCACTGCAAACAGTTTGGAGCCAGATCAGACGCCGGGTAACCCGGCGTCTGATCAGGCTCCAAACTGTTTACCACCAAGAGAAAGATGAATTATCAGAATTGTCAAAAAGTTGTACTTTTCTACATTTAAGTGTTTTGCGTTTGCGTACGTTTGATTTAAACGGGAAAGAATAACAGATTCTCCACTGTACAATACAGTGTTCCCTCTCAACAACGACCCCCCTAACAACGACCCTTTTCACCGTTCCCTAAACAAGACAATTATGTCATACGCTTTTAATGCTGCATTACATGTAACGTCTGCTTGTCGACTGATTTTTTTCTCTCAAAATTACATATAATTGGACATTTTGATAGAATAATTATAATGACCAGTGACAAACAGCTTGAATCAATATCAGACGCTGCGTTACGCAGCGTCTGATCTGGATACAAGCTGTTTGCAAATGTAAGCCAAATCTTAACGTTTCCTTCCCATAATAACTCCCTCCGAACAACACACACAATAGGTGTCTCCCATCGGGTGTCGTTGAAGAGAGGGAGCACTGTAGTTACATGTATTCAATGAGGTAGGCGGCGTCTGAGCAGGATCCAAACTTTTTGACACTCATTTCAATATTTCTTACCTTCAAATATTTAAAATCTAAAGGACTAGGTTCACTATGGGGTGGAATACTGTGATTTTGTGTATTTTTTTAATTTCGTAGGGCAAATATAGAGGGTTAGTGAACCATGCCCTTTAATAGATAAAGACAGACGACAATTGTTTATACAGTGGAGAAAACGTTATTCTTTCCCTATAAACGCGTTTACCCTAAAACTATTATTTTCACTGCAAACAGTTTGGAGCCAGATCAGACGCCGGGTAACCCGGCGTCTGATCAGGTTCCAAACTGTTTGCCACCAAGATAAAGATGAATTATCAGAATTGTCAAAAAGTTGTACTTTTCTACGTTTTAGTGTTTTGCGTTTGCGTACGTTTGCGTTTAAACGGGAAAGAATAACAGATTCTCCACTGTAATTGATACCGTCATAGCAGTAAAGGATACAGAAATATGACAGTCAATATGAAGCTATTATTCCCAAATAGAAACGTTTACGCTGAAAACCGTTTTCTCCCATTGTCGCCATGTGGAATCACTCTATCCTCCATACCACGTGACGTCTTTTATTGTTTTCCAAGCTTTACCACAAGCGTTGCATGACGCGGGTAAATAAATGACGTCATTTATTTTGACGTACTATAAATAACGTACTGTTTTGGCGGAAAAAGTGCATAGAAACTGCAATTAAACTGCAATTATTATCTATATCATGTTTTAATGATTTAAATGGAGGAAAACAATCCACCATTCGTTTTGTAGATGTAGGATAGAATTTTTCTCCCCTTCGTATCAGAAAATGCACGAATGGACTCGGCAAGCCTCGTCCCTGCATGAATTTTCTGACCCTCGGGGGAGCAAATTCCTATCCTTCATCAACACTCATGGTGGATTCTTATATTCTACTGCAATCGGTTTGTAGCCATATAAGACGACACGCGACGAGACCACTGATACACGCCAGAAACTCTTTGCTATTGTTTAATCCTTCCATGATCAAATTATTGGGGAGAGTTTTATTTCTTTGCCGTATCATTGTCGTCTGCTAATTATGTTGTCTGCAATGCCGTTTCAAAGTTAAAGGTACAGTGGAGAATCTGTTATTCTTTCCCAATAAACGCGTTTACTCTAAAACTATTATTTGCAGTGCAAACAGTTTGGAGCCAGATCAGACGCCGGGTAACCCGGCGTCTGATCAGGCTCCAAACTGTTTGCCACCAAGATAAAGATGAATTATCAGAATTGTCAAAAAGTTGTACTTTTCTACGTTTTAGTGTTTTGCGTTTGCGTACGTTTGCGTTTAAACGGGAAAGAATAACAGATTCTCCACTGTAAGCCAGCATGACTGAAGAAATTTTCAGACGAGGGTCAGACAGTTCGGATCCTGATCAGACGCCGCGTTGTACAGAATCATAACTGTTTGCAAACGCGCATTTTTATAAGGTTCATTGAGAGTGAAAAGGTCAACGGTTCCACAATATTGCCATTTGAACATTTAATTTAATTGCGTCTGCGTTTAATTAAATGTAAACTAAATATTCAATGTCACAAAAGCAATATAGCAACATCGAGGAAATACGTATTGTTCTATATACATTGAACATGCACTTGAAACATGCTGAACATTGCCAATAGACTTTAGCATAGACACGAATATGTAAGTGTTTCATTCTGCTTCAAACTGTTTGCCTTTTTAAATAAAATTGATCAATATTTCCAAAACCCATATCTGTTTTCCCGTTTGGACGCATTGTTTTTGTTTTTCAATTTTTGCTTAAAAAAGAAACGTTACATAATATTATATGACAACATGTTGTCGCAATTTAACATCGCCATACTATACAATGACTACCTTTTCAAGGAAAAAATTGCACAATTGCGCAGGATTGGCCTTGATCAAAAGTGTAGAATTTCATAAATGTCAGCTTTATCAGCTAAGTTTTAGGCAAGTGGAAAACAGCTGCGAAAAAAAGTGAACACATGACATGTGATATCCGGATATTTTAAACATTTTCCAAGGTTGTCATATTTACAGTACAAGGTACTTACATAACATAAATGCACCTGAATGTTCGTACATATAAACAACGTGTTTCAGAAAGGTTTTTAGTTGTTTTACCCATATTTTCAAGAAAATGTGATTCCTGTAGAACTACAGTGGAGAATGCGTTATTCTTTCCCGTTTAAACACAAACGAAACACACACGGAATGCAATACAATGAAGAGAAATCTAGCGTTTTGAAAATAATTGCCTTACGACATATCGTAATATGTGTGGCAGACAGTTTACCCGGCGTCTGATCTGGCTACAAACTGTTAGCAATTGAAATAATAAGTTTAGCGTAAACACGTTTATTGGGAAAGAATTACGTCTTCTCCTCTGTAACGGGGCCTCTGGAGATTATGTTCGGTCTCTTATATAAACCTGTTTATGTATATTTGAAGGACAAAGTATATTAGCTGTCATTGTATTATTATTGTTTATTTATTGTTTTAGGCCCGGATTATGTACAACGATCTTAAGTGTGTCAACTGCACATGGTTTTGTGCTCTCTTCTACAACGGCCCTCCCAACAACGACTCGCTCCTTACAACGAACTTTGTTGAAGTTACATGTACCTTAACACGGGTATTATGTCCAACCTATTCACGGCTGCAAGGTCATCTGCTTAAACTTGTCGTTTGCTGTTTTCCTCAAATTTACATCAATTACATTTTTACAAAAAAAAACTCAATGACGAGTAACAAACAGCTTGAATCCAGATCAGATGCCGCGTTAGCTGTTTGCAAATGTAAAGCAATTTCCCTCCCTATGACGACTCCCTCAGAACAACGCACGCATTTTTTGTCTCCCATTAGATTCTGTTGCAGAGAGGGAACATTGTACAGTGGCGAAAACGTTATTCTTTCCCAATAAACGCGTTTACTCTAAAACTATTATTTTCACTGCAAACAGTTTGGAGCCAGATCAGACGCCGGGTAACCCGGCGTCTGATCAGGCTCCAAGCTGTTTGCCACCAAAATAAAGATAAATTATCAGAATTGTCAAAAAGTTTTATTTTTCTACGTTTTAGTGTTTTGCGTTTGCGTACGTTTGCGTTTAAACGGGAAAGAATAACAAATTATCCACTGTACATGGCGCCAAACAAGGTGGGTATTTCAAAAATAAAATTGTGTGTGCATCCATCAAACCCTTTTGTGTGACTACTCAAATCCTTATACCTCCATCGAACCCTTAGCAAAGAGTCCAGTGAATATTCATACTTTTATTGTAGGGTTTGGTGTAGGGACAAAGAAGTTATCCAAGTCAACATCCATTCATGTCAATTTTTAACATACATCTATTTATTGACCTTCTTCACTGAAACTATATTTTTCACGTTTGACCAGCGGCCATCTTAAAAAATGGCGGTCATCTTGGATTTGTTCAGGTGGATCTCGTGATTTTTCAAAATCGTAGATCCTGGACATTAGTTGTGCCAAAGTTGGTGCTTGCATCACTAAGCGAAGTATTCTCTTCATAAAAGTGACTTAAGCGGCCGGACTATGTCAACAAGTGAAGTTTTCAAACATAATTAAAAACATTATGAACCTCAGTAACTCGATCACACTTAACCCACTTCCCCATAGATATGCATTTTTACATATTCAATTGATTCCTTCTCAGAAGAAAATTTATTCAATTTATGCAGTAACGAATATGTATAATAAAATATTTTTCTACTTTCTAGATCGACGTTTAGAGCAGTCTGAAAGTAAGGCTTGCCCTTCAAACTGCTTTAAGTGGTCACCTGTTTAAGACAAAAATAGGAACAAGCTATTGGGTATTTACATAACTTCAATTTTTTTATATTTAACTCGCTTGAGTCATACATATCCATATTTCAAACCTCAAACATGTCTATTTCAAACTTCAAACGTACTTTGTTTGAACTTTGAAATACGGATATTTTCAACTAAAGCGTGTTCGATATACCTAAGATCGATTGTAAGTTAAACTTGATTTAGAGGCATTTATAAAAAACGATTGTTTTGGATCCCATTCAAACTACATAACACAGATCATGATTCTTTCACAAAAAAATCGGTTTTATCTATGAAATAAATGTTTTAAAGTTTTGTAATTTGTTGGTGGAACACCAAACTATTCATTATATTTTGAGTACTCTACGTAATGGAAAGATAAATAAAATTCTTTGTCTGTCTTGGTAGCTTAGTTGGTAGAGCATGTGACTAGCCTGGTTCAAGTTCAAATCAACTGTTTAAATAACAAGTTATTGTCTGATTTTATTGACATACAGTGAAGAATTTGTTATTCTTTCACGTTTAAATACAAACGAAACGCAAGCACGTTGCAATAAAATGAAGAAAATGAAAAATATTTGACAATTCTGAATGTTGATTTTGGCCTTGATTGCAAACAGTTTGGAGCCTGATCAGACGCCAGGTTACCCGTCGTCTGATCTGGCTCCAACTGTTAGCAATGGAACTAGTACAGTTTGCGTAAACGCGTTTATTTGGAAAGAATAACGTATCTCCCTTGTGTCAAACGTTATTTTTAGTATAAATTTGGTTGTCATAATTAGTGTCCACTATACATCTCGACCTATATATAACGTTATGGTTTAATGACTGAAAAGTCAACAAAATCGGAATACAGTGCTCCCTCTCTACAAAGACTCCCAATTGGAGACACATATTGTGTGTGTTGTTCGGAGGGAGTCGTTACATGTAGCATTAAGACTTGGCTTACTTTTGCAAACAATTTGAATCCAGATCAGACGCCGCGTAACACGCCGTCTGATCTGAATTCAAGCTGTTTGTCTCTCGTCTACACATTGTTTTCGATCAAAATCTTCAGTTATATGTAAATTTGAAGAAAAAAAAACAGCAGACGAAAATTTGAATCATCTTACGAGACACTCCCGTAACGAAGCATAGCAGAAAAATCCACATTGGATATTGAGAATCCCCGGGCGGGGGTTGAACCCGGGGCGCTGGCGTGACAGTCCAATACCATAACCTCTGAACTAAAGAGTATACTCCCTAGCGCAGATGCTAGGTATCGCATATGTCATTCGCCGCGTCGCTACATGTATGATATGCTATTTATTGACCTTTTTGACATTCCGAACGGATTAACCCGGAATTGACGTCGGGGGGATAGCGCTTGCGCAGAGCATTCTCCAACGCGGAAGTAATTGTCTGCTAGTTAACAATCGTTATTTACATTATTATCTCACGAATTCAGTGCTATTCAGTGTTAAAAGCCATGTCCAGAAGAAGAAAAAGAAAAGAAGAACATCTGCATGTGCCTGTAAGTAATAAATGTTGATTAGTTTGATTTTAAGTGCAGCGATCCGAGACCGGGTGTGCGCAGATGATTGTCTTCACCACACAACTTTTGCCACAAGCTTTTCCAGTCGCATTTTACAAATGCGATTTAATCGACGAAAATATTAATAGAATAAATTATGTCATTTGTACCAAAAAATTAGTGCCTTTAAATAAACTGTGTCTATTCATTAATTTTAACCCGAATCTAAATCCATTTTTTTTGTTGACAAATAAGGCGTCCCAAGTTTCTACGACCATAATTGAAATGAGTTTAGGATCTTTCAACATGAAAAAAAGTCCTTAAAAATACATTTTTGTTACCATCTTTCTCATTCTGCGAGTAGGCGATTCCATATTAAAATATAAATGGAATCTGCCCCCAGCTTATTCGCCCTTATAAAATCTCTGCCTTGTCCAATCATCTTGGGAGGGTCTTCACAAAGGGGTGTGTAAAAAGAGGCACTGCCTAGGGGGAAACCCCTGCTCGATTTTTCAATGTTTACCTGCTAAGTTAATAGAACATCAAAATGGGACAGCCTAAGGGGAAACCCCTGTCCATTTTTAAAAAATTGGGTGGATAGAAATACCAAAAGGCAGAGAGCAGAGCACCAGATAAGGGTAGTTTTCCAAAAACTAAAATCTTTTTTTCTGAATTAAACCCTATGGTGTCACTACTTATCAGAATCGTCTCTTTGGGACGATTCTAATGAGTAGTAACACAAAAGGGTTTGGTGATGAAATGAGTGAGAAAATGTTTGAATTGTTGAAATAACTCCCTTTTATCTGGAGCCCTCAGAAAGGCACTCTAAAAACAAAATTCAAGTCAATGTTTTTCTTTTATTTAACTGCATTTACCAACACTTGTACTTGAAACAAAGTTTTAGAGTGCCTGTCAAGTTTCTGCCTTTCCGTATTTCTATCAACCGTTTAAATTTTGACCTGATCACATATATTCAGCTTTCCAGAGTACATATATAATATTTCATGGGTAGAAAGGCGTAGTTATGGGGTAAAGGGTTAAATAATAGCTGGATAACATGCGACTGCATATTTAAAAGTAGGAATTTTCTGCTGTACTTTCATCTTGCTTTGAACAGACTAGCTTTTGCCTTAACCCATTGCCCCATACCTCAAAGTAAAGCAGAATAGAGAATTTCCCCATTTCTTTCTTTTGAATGTCTATTCAAGCATATCTGTTCTCTTTATATTCAGGCTGCAGAACTACCACAGAGTTTCCGAGAGCTGGAGCAGATGACAAATGGCGACCTAAATTGAATCTACGGGATTTTGACTTGCCTGTGAAAGGGAAACGCAACCATAAGCTGACAGCCTTGGCGACTCATCTAGGCATTCTAACAACAGGGATCAAAGAAGACCAGGATCCTTTTCTATAGACCCTGACTGATGTTAAAGGGGACAGGTCACTCTCTCAGAAGAAAACGGGCAATACCTACTATGCTCAAATCCAGGGACAGATGGGTGTTACAGGTATCAGAGAGAGTGACCTTGTGGTATGGAGTGGCAAGAGGCTTATGACAGTGTCCGTCCCATATGATACCGCATATTGGGACCAGTTAGCAGGACTATGCAACAGTTATCAAATTTGACCTAGATTTTATACCAATAATCATTTTCAACAATTTTGGTGAAGATCCGACAAAAACTATTTGTGTTAGAGAGCAGACAATGCTGAAACAGTCATTTTTCAATAATGCAAGGACAAACTCAGACATACATTGTGAGATTTGGGAAGTTATCAAACATGGCCTAGATTTCATACCAATAAACATTTTCAGAAAGTTAAAAAAAGTGTGACTGACTGACTGACCAAATTAGTGATTAACTTTGCAGTTATCTGGTGCCTAGTGTGTTGAGAGTTGCTCAAGACTCATTTCTCTGGATTTGTGTGTGATTTTGTGATCATATCTACCGGTATGCGATTTTTGGTCCAAATGCATTGACATTATTTCTGAGAAAAACCCTTTATTTATGATGTTTAAAAAACCTACAACATTTTTTAGTTTTCCAGATCTTTTCTCTCAGAAACGTCATCAATGCATCTGGAGTTTTCTTGAAAATAGTTGTGATAGGGATATTCAGGGTAAAAGAAAAACAGGATAGCATCTTATGTTGTCATGGCATTTTAATAATATTTATAGATCAGATAAAATGACTTATGTCTAACATAATCATTTGGGCTGCCATAAGTTGATCTTGAAAAATCCTAAGATTTCCAAATTTTCTTTAAGCTAGGATTAAAATCCAAAGGTTTCAGAAAAATCTGAAGAAATGGCAGCCCTGAATCATACACATAACTTGTGATGGGATTTTTTATTGCTTGTATCACAGGTACTTGACACATACTTTATTATCTATTAACACCCCCCCCCCCCCCCCTTAAAAAAAAAATAATTTTTTTTTACTATATTTCTATTATAGATACAAGGTAAACAGCGCAATTCGACACCTAGTCTTTACTATCGACTTAAGCTGATGCTAAAATAGACTCGATCGCCGATATTCTCTTGTGGTACCCTCGGGAAAGGATTAATTTATCAATATCTACTTTTTATTTCATCAAATTCCGTCAAATAACGCCACAGTATGTGAATTATAACGAAAATAAGCATAAATAAGTTTTCTGTCGTTCTCTTGGTACATAGCAACGAATGTACATGTAGGGGTGATCTATTATTTGTCCACAATAAACGGCCTATGCCACTGGAACTTTCACCAAATATTATAAATCATCTTTAAATGAAATATTATCAGTTTTATATAATTTACATAGAATGCAAAATTAAAAGAAACTTTACCTGTTTAATTTTGACCAATGAGATCGCTCCGTTCATTCAATTCATTCCGGTATTCAAAATGGCATTCACAATGAAATGAGTCTTTCACTTGTCAATTTCATGCCAAATTATATGTATATTTCATATAGCTGATAGTGAAGAGGGTCATGTTCCGACACAAACGCGTTTGCTCTAATGAAATTAGGTGAAAGTTCCAGCCGTAAAGGCCGTTAAATGTGCAAACCGACTAGATTATCCCTTATTTTGGGCAATAAATTCTGTACCAAGAGAACGACAGAAAACTTTTTTATCCTTATTTTCGTTATAATTCACGTACTGTGGCGTTATTTGACGGAATTTGATGAAATAAAAAGTAGATATTGATAAATTAATCCTGTCCCGAGGATACCACAAGAGAATATCGGCGATCGAGTCTATTTTAGCATCAGTTTAAGTGGATAGTAAAGACTAGGTGTCGAATTGCGCTGTTTACCTTGTATCTATAATAGAAATATAGTAAAAAAAAAAATTTTTTTTTTTTAAGGGGGGGGGGGGTGTTAATAGATAATAAAGTATGTGTCAAGTACCTGTGGCTTGTATCATAAATGGTTTCTAAGGCTTGATGATATGCCGAACTTGTAATGTGACCTTTTCCGCAATGTTAATCCCAATTGTTATTTAAGTCAAATAGGATGAAAGTCTCAGAGAAGGTCACATATTCTCTATTGAAAATTATGCTGCTTGAAAACCAGTATCAAATTCAATGCTGACACACATATGGTTTTTTAACAGAAACTGATTTATATAGTAGATGAAAGAAGATTGAATGTATATGGTAGATTAAAGCAGATTGAAAGTAAAGTAGAATGTGCCTTAAGGCACTGGCACATTCTGCTTTACTTTCACCGTGATTTAAGTGACCACCTTTCTTCAATAAAAGAAATAGGCTATGGAGTAAAAGGTTAAACTTTTTTTTTTAATGAGTATATTATTGCTATGACATAATTATATGCTAATGTTAAAATGCTATTGAAGACTTTATACTGGTGAATTATAGTAATATTTTCCTTTGAACAACCCAAAACACTATTTAAACTTTCCCCTAAGTCACTGTTTTCAAAGGGTAGAAAAATGGGGGAAATTGAAAAATTTTCTTTTCAGGTAAATGCTCCAGTTCCTCAAATCTTTTCTAGGCATTTTAATATTTTTTTTTATTTGATTTTGGTTTTGAGTTAATTCAGAAAAAGATAATGATGGAATGTTTCACAAATGCATACAGGGTAAAAGTGAAGCTGAGTCTGCTTATTTCAGGTGAATATATTCCCAAAGCAGGCTGTGAAATTAGGGTCTTTATGCTTATTGATCCAGCTATCTGAACTTTGTCGTCTGAATAAATAGATATTCTGGTTTTCTCAAACTGAATTTGCTTTAATCAAACAACCACAAATTTCACAGACTGTTCATAATGTATTTCAGAGACATGCCAGCTTGGCGTCAACTTAATAGACACACTTTGGTAGGAATGTTGTCATCGAGAATAGATGTGTTGATGTCGGGCAACTGGTCAACTTCATCACTTGGTCGGCTGCTTGTTTCAAGTAGATCTGACTATTATAAAATAAAACACAAAGTTTGAGCATGTTAAAATGAAACACTTATTTAACAATTAATCAATCTTCATTTGTTTGTTTTATGCACTTTCTTAACAGAATTGAAAAGCAATCGCTCTGAATTTAATTTAGGACACATCCTTCAAGAATAATTTCCTTCAATTTTGCCAAGATAGCAAAATAGACTGCATGGCTTAGTGGTAGAGCGTTTGCTTGCAGTGCTGGAGTTTGCGGGTTCAATCCCCAGCCGGTTAAAACCAAAGACATAAAAATTGGTAGTAATGGCTTCCCTCCATGGCGCTCAGGATTTCTTGTTAGCAATACGACTGGTTTATTGTTGTCAGGATAAAGTGATGGGCCGGGTCCAGTCCCTGGTGCATCTCATAAGGGCTCCTGCTAGTAATACATACTCGAACGAGGTGTAAAGCAGTATAAAAATCAAACAACAAACAAATATTATAATGGAGGGGGTGGGGGGTTAAATAAAGGGGAATCTTTTGTTCATGTACAATTTTGCAAAATTACAAAATTAAAGTATTAGAACCATCTGAACATTTGTTGTGTGTTTTTTTTTTTTTTTATTTTTCTCTTAAAAACTAGGATTCAGAGTTCAAATGAACTAATTAGTACAAGTTACCTATGGTTCTGTTAGAGGAACCATCTTTTTCAGCTTTATCAGTTGTTTCCTCTCTCTGGATGGTCTCGGATTTGTCACTTTAGGAGCTGATCTATGTGAAAATATGCTCGGAACACCACTTTTCCTAAACTTAGTTGGTGGGGGTATTTCAAAGTGACAGCCACATAGCTTTGATGAGTTACTTGGCTGCAATGGTTTGGTAACAGTTCTCCCATTTTGTTCCACTTTTGTTACCCTTGAAATTTTATTTAACCACAACTTCCGCAATTTTACATCAGTGGGTGATATAGTAATCCTTTTGATCTATTCAGGGATAATACCAGAGACATACATACATGTATGTATGTATGTCTCTGATAATACATAAACGTATTATCCCTGATCTATTGTGGGAGCAACCTTCTGCACAGCAGAAGTCTTTTTTCCCCATATTTTATCAGCAGCTAGCTGCTCAAACTAAACCTTAAATTAAGGCTTGATTTCTAGAATTTCCAGGGACCTTTAAACCACGTTACAAAGTAGAACCACGGAATTATACAAGTCTCGAATCCTGGTACCGCCACGGAAGCTGGAGTGGTCTGTCGACTCAAGTTTAGATGGTTCGAAACATAACCGGGGAAATATTTTCTATTTGTAACTTTTATCTAAGATATATATTTTTTTCTTACTTTCCTACCTTCTTCTCTTTATTACTTTCTCTTGTAAGCGCATTGTAGTATATTTTAAAGTGTCAAATCTGACAGGTGTACACGCGTAGATGTAAACACTGAATCATAACAAATACAGCGATCAAATGAACCCTGACGTTTACATCCCCCCGACCTCAAGTCACGCGTAAAATTTTAGTCTCTGACTGGCAACTTGGGTTCTAATCTGGTTCTAGGCTGTTCGCAAAAGAAATAGTAGTTCTATCGGAAATGAGTTTACTGTGAAATAATAACGTCTTATCCAGTGGATCACGTACAGTGGAGAAAACGTTATTCTTTCACATAAACGTGTTTACGCTAAAACTATTATTTCCATTGCAAACGATTTGGATCCAGACCAGACGATTTTGAGAGGGCCGCTGTAGAGATGTAGCATTGTATAACATTTGACCGTGCTAAACAGTCAAACAGAGAAGCTAACCAACCTTTTCTTTACAACAAACAGCAAGGGCTGTTTGACATTCAGCGCAATCGGTCGTGTCACGTGGCTACTGCAGCGGTGCTCTATTAATAGCAGCATTCTAACTTTCGTTTTGTTACAGTTGTAAATCACCTGCTTTAGTGGTTAATGTCTGTTTTGCAACATTTTCAAGGCCGGTATAGCCCAAGGGACTGCTCAGACATCATTATGTTTCTTGGTTGTTATTTAAAATATCTTTAAAAACTTTCTGATTACAAAACGGGGGTCCGTTTCATAAAACTTCGTACGTCAAAAACTGTCGTAAATCAAAACTTTAGAATACATTTGATTTCTTATGTCTCTATCGAACCCTGTATAAAGAGATGTCACAAGTCAAGATTAAATTGAGAAATAAATAACAATTGAGAGTTTCATAATCTGACTTAAGACGGCATGTTTCGTAAGAAGTTTTATGAAACGGCCCCTGGGCTTTACCAATGTAGCGTCAAACCTAACGCACTCCTTAAAACTATAAGTCCTTGAAAAACAAAAATTATTTCTCGGTCCCATTTTTTGTTACATGCTTGCAATATATTTCCACGTGACATACGGCAAACGGAAGCTTAATCTATTTTCGCATTGTGCCTGATTCGAAAGACTTCAGTCTGCAGAGTATTTATTACAATTCCATTGAGTGTATCAATTACCTTTATCCCGACAAACACAATCTCAATAGACACAAACCGCATTTTGAATATGATCAGGCGTCAAGATAGAATTTAGGAAAGGACAACTCGTTGACAATTCTTTTTTTTTTAATCTGACTGGCAACTTGGGTTCTAATCTGGTTCTAAGCTGTTCGCAAAGGAAATAGTAGTTCTATCGGAAATGTGTTTACTGTGAAATAATAACGTCTTATCCAGTTGATCACGTACAGTGGAGAAAACGTTATTCTTTCACATAAACGTGTTTACGCTAAAACTATTATTTCCATTGCAAACGATTTGGATCCAGACCAGACGCCGGGTAACCCAGCGTCTGATCAGGTTCCAAACTATTTGCCACACAAATCAAAATAAATAGTCAAAACTTTCGAAAGTTGTCCCTTTCTACGTTGTTTTGCCATGCGTTTGCGTTTCGTTTGCGTTTAAAGGGTAAAGAATAGCGTAATTTATCCACTGTATTAATTACATATTCATACGCCGTTGTACAACCGAGACAATAATAAATGACATACAATAGAAACACAGTCGAACTTCCATATATAAAACTCTCAGAAGTCGAACAAATTCGAATTCGAATGGTGAAACGTGTCCAAGCCAACATATTACCAAGTTGCGACTGTATATTCCAGACAATAGTATATTCGGTATTCCACGATAAATGTTTACGTATTGCTCATATTGCTTCTATATTGTTGTCTGCAATATCGTGTCAAATATGAATTTAAGGCAGTATAAATGACGTAATTTAAAATCAAGTTGCGTTACGCGACGTCTGATCAGGATCTAAACTATTTGTAAATGCGGTTTATGACGTCATTGAGACTGAAAGAGTTAAAGGCAGTATGTAAGCCAAAATAGCACATTTTTAAACCTGAAAATTCAGGCAGATTCGTAATCTAAACATATAAAAAGAAGTAATCCGCGATGATTATGGAGGCAATAAATCTGACAAACACATGAATTTGGTGAAAAAAAGTCGACTTTTAAATCGGTTTGTTGACATCCGATCAACGACGGAGATTTTCCGAGTTCGTTCGGCTTGCACCCGGTAAAGATGTTTGCATAGCTCATTATTAGTGTTTTGACAGAATTATTTTTAGATTGGAACATTCTAAAACTTTAAAAGGGATGAGTATTCCCTACATCCAAGAAACATTATACGCAGATACCCCCCGCAGAGCTATTCAAAAAGTGTCCTCTTACATCTGATACCGGACACTTTTTTCTGTTACCGGACAGTTTTACTTTCTGTTATTGTATACTTTTTACGGGCGTGATGCACGTGGTGAGCATGTTGTCACTTGTTTAACTCTTGCACTGTCCGGGAATGGACGAGGTAACCCTTGTACTGCTACAGTGGTAAAAACGTTATTCTTTCCCAACAAACGCGTTTACGATTAAACAATTGATTCCATTGCAAACAGTTTGGAGCCTGATCAGACGCCGGGTAACTCGGCGTCTGATCGGCTCCAAACTGTTTGTCACTCAAATTAAAACAAATAATGAGAAATATCAAAAATGGTAATTGCCTACATTTGTACATTTTAGCGATTTGCGTTTGCGTTTCGTTTGCGTTTAAATGGGAAAGAATAACGTTTTCTCCACTGTAAATACCGTTTGGCTAACATTGGCAAATAGTTTGGATCCGGAGAAGACACCGCATAACGCAACATGTGATCTGGATCCAAATTGTTCGGCACTCATATTCAATTTTTATTCAATTTGAATAGCATAGGAAAGAGTGTGTGTTTCTCCGCAGACGATATATTTGAAGCAGACGGCAATTCAGCATGATAAGGGATAACGAACATTTGCAAACAGTTTTGATCAATATCGACACACAGTAACTCTGCGTTTGAACAGAATCCAAACTAATTACTAATATTGTATCAATATTCATGCAGTCAAAGCCAGAAATTTTGCGTTGGAGAATAAATGCAGACGGCATTTTCAAAGCAGGCGACAATATTGCAGTGAAAGAGTAAAAAACGCAATTTAATAGTGTGCCTGTTCGGGAGAAAAATCTTTGGCCCTTGGTTTGATTATAATGGGGTGGAAAATGAATTATATCGGGCTAAGATGAAGAGTTTAAAATACTTATTGAACTTATTACTAAATGCTTAAAAAGAAATGCTACCTAAACTGATAAATAGAGCGCTTACCTTACTAACTGAGTACTAACGCGGAGCGAAGACAAACACATACGTAGTTATTTTAGGCATGACCCAGCACACAGGCAGCACGGTATGCCCGTGCAAGTTAGAAAAAGGACGAATGAAAAATATAGTTCGTTTACGTGTAATTCAATATTTTAGAAGTGGATATTTTAAATTACTATATTAAATTGACCACAATCATTATTGACTCGGTGTACAATATTTATTAAAATCTTCGTATAAGTCAGATACCGATACTCGTTCGCTTTAAAAGAGTCCGCTAACAAGGGTAAGAGTATTGTTTCGCTCGGACGAACAACAAAGATGTCCTCGGCTTCGCCTCGGACACCTTGTTGTTCTTCCTCGCAAAACAATACTCTTACCCTTGTCAGCGGACTCTTTTAAAGCGAAACTCGAACGGTATCTATTACTTGATAGCTGTTTTTATTGTGCGCAGTATACAGTAGAGAATACATTTTTATTTCCCGTTTAAACGCAAACGCAATGCACTAAACTGTGGAAATTTACTGTTAGAAGTTTTAACTATTATTTTTTAATCTGAGTAGCAAATAGGTTGGAGCCTGATCAAACGCCGGGTTACCCGGCGTCTGACCTGGCTCCAATCTGTTTGCAATGGAAATAATAGTTTTGTATACAAATGCGTTTATTGGGAAAGAATAAAATATCAGTAAAGTTGGCGCAGCGGTCTCGTGCTGCACGGGAACCATACTTATCTCAAGTAGAAAAGTGTACGATGATGTAGTCGATGTTACCTTGCTTACAGTGGAGAAAATGTTATTCTTTCCCAATAAACGCGTTAACGCTAAAACCATGATTTCAATTGCAAACAGTTTGGAGCAGATCAGACACCGGGTAACCCGGCGTCTGATCAGGCACCAAACTGTTTGCCGCTCAGACTAACATGAATGGTCAGAATTGTCTAAATGTCGTCCATTTATGCGTATTATTGCGATGCGTTTGCGTTTCGTTTGCGTTTAAACGGGAAAGAATAACGTTTTCTCCACTGTTACCTTAATGGTTATGAACAAATCTGTTTTAAAAATAACCCAGACAAGTCAGGACAATCGGGTCGATCTCGTGACTCTTATTCGACCTTGCGGAAACTCTCGGAAGCCGACACGAAGATTTGTTATGTAAACAAAAAGCTTATGTTTCCAACCATCTCGATAAGAAATCGGCACATTTATGTATGGTTCTTAAAGAAAGGGGGCATGTTTCAGGCACCTAACAACGGATTTCGCTTAGTTTTAATACATAGAAAATGTTCTTATATAAGAAATTGCGCGATTTAAACATAAATTTGGGCGACATTCTGGCTTTAAACAATATTTTTTGTCAGTAACTGTATGAACTTCAAGTCCACATGTACTCTCTCTTATACATAAATCCTAATTGTATTCGTCGATTTAGGTTTTTATAAGGAGAATCTAACTAAAAAAAAACTATTCATTTTTTCATATAACTCTATTACGTTTGTGATTCGATTTTGTTAATCGAAATGGAATAACGTTTAGGTAACCAGGAGCTGCACGTGATTTCAATTTATGATACATGTAGCATTGTTTACCAAAATCACATTAACTGCCATAGATTCAACGCTTCTTTTTTACGTTGGTATCATTATCAGGCTTTTGCTACCCAATCTGCTTGGTACACTTGATAGAAATCTCTAAAGATAAAAATTATCTTTTAATCAGAACAAAAGTGATGCAAAACAAATTAAAAAAAACATTTGTGTATACATTGTGCTCTACCTTTTTCTGCCTGTTTGCTGAACACTTAACTTCATAACTAGTTTCTAGTATTGCAGATAGATGAACACTTAAATCAGATTGAAAATAAAGCATTCTGCTTTACTTGTAACCTGCGCTTAGTAGTCATCTGCTAGAATAACGAAAATGTTTCTTATGATGCACATTTATTACTGTTTAAATTGGAACAATATTCTTTGGACCTAAGCAACGCGTGTCCGCGTACTGACATATAGTGTACATGTACAGGATGTAATTTGCCTATACAATTAGTGTTGAACCAGATAAGAGGACCCCTTCAGCAACCATATGATCCGGATGTACAGTGAGTGCCGATAACGAAGTATTTTGACCCCCATCGAAAAAAGACCCCCCGGTCATAATTCGACGACGTGGAATGACCCCCGGTCATTTTTCGATATCGTACAATGACCCCCGGTCATAATTCGACGTCGAAGTTTGACCCCCCGGTCATAGTACTATGACTCCCCTCATGAAGTATTTTGACCCCTCCTGAAATATATCGACCCCCATCGAATAGTGACCCCTACCCTCTCCAGCAATTAAGCGACACAGTTTAACCAATTGGACCCTAGCGACGAGTATATAAGATATTTACAGTGTTCATGTTAATAGTACACTTGTCCTTTGTAAACAGTGTAGACCCAAGTGAGACTTTACCCACAGGAGCCCTCTGATATGTGTCAGTTTTGAAATGTATTGTATAAAACAACTCTAGCTAGTCGAACATTTACTTGACATAACTAGAAAACTTGAATTATTCACTTACATTTTCAGGTGTGAATGAGTTAAAAGATACATAAAATTTAGATAATAAACAAGTTAAAATTCAGACGTGATAAGCACGCCATGGGAACGTACAGTATACTAAATGCTGTTCCCGAGGGTGCGTATATGTTGGATGCTGATGGTAGGGATTACCCGATCTCTTTGATACAAGCTGGTTGCGGGTCTGAGGTATAATTCGTGAACAGCTTATTTATAAATAAGTTAAGGGTGTAATTCAGCCATGGAGTATGCAGGTCGGTGGGGCGGGGGCAGGCAGGGTGTGAATTACTTGAGAAAGTTATAAATTACTTTACAAGTTTACAATCACATTGCTAAAGAATGCATTATATTACAATTACCATTACGCAACGTTTACATAAAATTTTGTAATGCATTAAATTACAACAACATTGGCAAAGTAATGCATTACATCGTACATTACAGTCCAAAACATTACTAAAAAAAGACTAATAAGCATATCATATATAACTGATAGGTTATCATTTACAAGTTATTTGTCAACTACATAATCAAAGATGCAAACTTAAGAATACATGTATGCAAGTATACAGTTTGTAAAGTCAAAGCCTTTTTGTCTGTACACTTCTTGATTGAATTACTGCTATAGAGGGGTTCAACTGTACCAAGACAAAATGTATAAATGTCACTGCTGCATATAACACCATTACAGTTTCAAATGCATTGTCTGTTAGATGCATAAAGTCAAACATGAATACTAACCCTTTATTCCATAGCCTGTTTCTATTCCTGAAGATATATGACCACTTATTGAACGTAGTTTAAAGTATATCAGTGGTACTCGATATCAATAAACGTGAACGAGTAAAACTATTTATCCCCCTTTTACATGTACCTCGTATATATAATATTTACATCGATTCCAATGACATTCGTCTTCTTACAATGTGTCGCAACATGTGTCTATGAAGATATTGATTAGATTATTGACAGTATGTTGTACAATATACAACCATCCAAAGATGTTTAAAAGTAATTAGCAATCTGACATGAATAAATCCTCAGGGTGCTGCTCGCGACATTCAATAATGAGAAGGGGCCTTTGTTTGACATCAAATACGGTAATTACCATACCAGGACAGGGCGTGTCATTGTATGAAATATAATAATATCAGGGGGGTCATTCTACGACATCGAATAATGAACGGGGGTCATTCTACGACATTGAATAATGACCGGGGAGTCATTCTACGACATCGAATAAAGACCGGGGGTCATTCTACGACATTGAGTTATGACCGGGGAGTCATTCTACGACATCAAATAAAGACCGGGTGTCATTCTACGTCATCGAATAATGACCGGAGTTATTCAACGACACTGATTACAAGGGTAATGAGGCAACGTTGCGCAGCGTCCGATCTGGATATAAGTAACTGTTGTTTGCAGATGGTGTTAAATGTACACATAAACATGATAAACTGTTAAATCATATCAGCAAGAGTTGGCAAAACACAACATAACCCGCTTGTAGTGGCTTTATTTGAATGATGACAATTTGATAGGTACTTCACGGTCCAATGTTATAAAGAGTTTGAGTTGAGTCTGGGCGTTTGCGCTAATCTGACCAATCAAATACCTGACAACGATCTCAGACTCAACTCAAACTCTTTATTATCTTGAGCTTTTGGTCACTACAGAATTCAAGGTCATACTGAGGCAACAGATATCACGATACTCACAATATTGGTCACTTGCTAAATACGACAATAGTACATTTCGCAGTTGCTAAGTTATGCAAGGTAACGAGTCTTACAAGTAAACAATACTATAATACTTAAGTCATTCAAAGTGACACTACCTTATTAAAATGTAAAGCCGGAGAACACTAAAAACACAAGTAATGGTAATAAAAAGATGACCAAACTATACCTACAAGTGCAGCTTAATAAAGGTTTTACAGTTGTTTTGATACCAACTTTATTTCAGATTTAACGACCGAGATCAAGCTCGAGTCAGTGTCTTGAGACTAGAACAGTTGAAACGAAACCCGCAACCAAAGCACAGATTAGATCAAAGTTTGTTGGCCAAACTGAGATACTTTTCAACAGTACTGTTGTGTTTTCGAAAAAATAAACGTAAACCTTTAGTCATGTTTAAAAAGAAATGCATTAAGAAAATTCCAAAGCTTTTGTCACGGAGCCCCCTCAAAATCTCCCAAATTTGGGCACGTATTGACTTGCCAACTGACAGGTATCCTTCTAAACCAATAGAACGTACATGTATGAGCGCCGTGGTACCAAATAAATGCCATAAAAGTTGTTGATCGAAAAATAATGTAAAAGGTCAAGGTCACAGTGACCTGAAAAGTGAAAACTTTACAAGCTATGTTATAGGCCACTTTGCCATGGCAAATTGTACTCACACACCAACTTTGGTAAATCTTGTTGATGTAATAAAGAAAATATATTCTAAACAAAAGGTACATGTGAAGACGGAATCACTTCCAGACACGCGCAATTTTGTCACTACAAACGCCCAAAATCGACAGAAGGGGGTCAATATTCGACGATGGGGGTCCTTTTTCGACGACAGGGGGTCATTCTTCGACGTCGAATTTTGACCGGGGGGTCACTTTTCGATGGGGGTCAAAATACTTCGTTACACCGGTAAGCAGCACTTCGAAAACCACTAACCAAAAAAATAATAATTTGACTAGACTTAGTTTGAAATTGAAATGGTCTATTTGGCATCATACTTGAAAATCACGTGATTAGTTATCTGCAAACGATGTGGGTCAATATCATACATGTACTATGAGAGGAACAATGCATATTATCTGATTATACACTTATAGAGTTATCGATGTATCTGAAGGCAAACCAATCAACGCTAGCGAAATGCATGCAACCCACGTTTTTAAGCAGACAAAGCTCCGGTGGAGAAATGTTTCAAACACGTGACACGTGCGAGTGGATGGACTATTTGATGGACGCATTAGGAAATTGAATGACGTCATAGGTAAAAAGAATGGCTGTTAGACACTGGTTTAAACCCGGAAGAGATCGTGACCGTTAATATTGTTTGCCGCGTGTTGCATCCATGTTTGTTGCATGTAAATATATATATCTAAATAATTTATAACACATCACTATTAACAGTTTTAATCAAAATGGGTCTTTGTTTGAAACCATGTAACTTTGTCTATTTGTGTCTGGTCATTCACTCTATGCCTCCGGTAAAGTATGCACTTAAAGTTTAGATGGACCGTTTATATTTTGAATTGTGTCTGGTTATTTTCAACTATTGAAGGTGTGCCTAGGCAAGCTATTAAGCAACGTATGCCTGGGAATATATTGCAATCAATTCACCCTATGTGTTTGCTAGAAAATGCAATTATAGTACAGTTGATTATTTCATAATGAAATAGTTCATAATTATGGAATAACAAACAGTGCTGACCCTAATGATACGCCGCACATTGCGGCGTCTCATTAGAGTCAGCACTGTTTGCTTATGTCTAGTGTCGTTGACGATAAACATAAATTGGTTAAAAGAATAAAAATTACACTCCTTAAACAGAGAGCTAGTGTTTGCAAATAAAGTAAAGCCTCTTTATTACGACTATTCAGTAAAATAAGGCTTACTGGTTGTATGAAATATATGTGACAGTTTAAAAACAATGTGAAAACAAGTTGGCTTCTTTAAAACATAAGCCAGGGAAGCCGAGCTGTTTTAATGAAGTGACTTGTATATATGGACGGAAACAAACTATGTTGTGTTAGAGAAAAGAAAACTATAGGCGAAAGGTATACTTGAGGCAATTGAGACAATGTTTTATGTACAATTACACCTCTTTATTTGCGACCAGTTGCGTGCGTTAATGTGTTGGTGTTTTAGACAGTTGGCTTAAAGGAAAAGTAAACAGAACGCTCCTGTAGGATGTTTCTGGTTAACTTTAACTTTGCTTTAAAGCTGCCACCTGTCCTTCATACAATCAATTTGCGTTATTTCAGTGGTTGCAGGCGACTTAAATTACCGCCGCAACATAAGCACGTATCATCTTCTGTTGTGACAGGATAAGTTCGGGTATAAGTTTTATTCCAAACCGAGGTGATAAGTTCCCGTACGAGTTTAATTCCTAACCGAAATAAAAAAAATATTCCAGTTGCTACGAAGATTTATGCAACCCATATCCAGGCATGCACATGACTTTAATGTTTGACTGGTTGTACACAGGTGCTACCATTTTTTCCTTCTAAGAAAATGGCTTCTTTCAACTTTAGCACTGAGGAAGCCCCCTGCCCAATTGTGTAGTCTGGTAGCAGTAGTACAGTGGAGAAAACGTTATTCTTTCCCAATAAACGCGTTTACGCTAAAATATTATTTTTACTGCAAACAGTTTGGAGCCAGATCAGACGCCGGGTAACCCGGCGTCTGATCAGGCTCCAAACTGTTTGCCACCAAGATAAAGATGAATTATCAGAATTGTCAAAAAGTTGTACTTTTCTACGTTTTAGTGTTTTGCGTTTGCGTACGTTTGCGTTTAAACGGGAAAGAATAACAGATTCTCCACTGTAGTAGCAATTACTGTAAAACCTTTCTCTTACGATCATTAGAATAAGACAGGTGAGAGCTTAACGCTAGGTGAAAGTAAAACAGAAAGCTATCAAAAAGTGTACATTAATTCAAGTAATTTTGGAGAAGAACTGCGAGCGCTGTAAGTACAAAAACAGTGCAGGCATTAAACAGAGAGCTCCCGTTTGCTAATACAGTAAACCTCTCTATTACAGTGGATAATCTGTTATTCTTTCCCGTTTAAACGCAAACGTACGCAAACGCAAAACACTAAAACGTAGAAAAGTACAACTTTTTGACAATTTTGATAATTAATCTTTATCTTGGTGGCAAACAGTTTGGAGCCTGATCAGACGCCGGGTTACCCGGCGTCTGATCTGGCTCCAAACTGTTTGCAGTGAAAATAATAGTTTTAGCGTAAACGCGTTTATTGGGAAAGAATAACGTTTTCTCAACTGTACGATTATTCAGTAGAAATAAGGCTAAGTATTTGTATAAAAGACAGATGACAGCTTAAAGCAAGGTGAAAATAAAGCAGAATTTCTTCCACCTTGCTTTAAGCAGTCCCGTTTCCTAAACACCTAATAATTAACACACTTTAGTGGTCGAATGTAGTAGTAGCAACAACTACAGTAAAACCTCTCTGACGATCATTAAAATACAGATGACAGCTTAAAGCTAGGTGAAAGTAAAAAAGAAAGCTCATAAAATGTCTGTATTCAAGTAATTTTGAAGAAAAAAGCTTTTCAGTTTGCAAAGAAACGAACATATGTCTCAGACAATAGAGAATGAATTAGTCTTGCCCATTCAGTAAATGAGACTAAATGCAATGCATTAAAATGTAGTAAATTACGCTGTAAAAATACTGATGATTATCTTTATCTGATATGCCTTCAATCTGAAGCCTTATCAGACGTAATGACGAAAAGGGTTCCCCCACCCCTCAGAATTGGGACACGGTGACATTTGTCGACGTTTAGTGCTTATTGTGAAAGGATAATGTGTTCTCTTTTGTGTCATTGAGGCACATACATGTATTAAGAAGATTACCTCGGGTACAGAGGCTAAAGTTGTTATATTTACAGCACTCCCTCTCTACAACGACACCAAGTGGGAGACAAAATGGTGTTCGTTGTTCAGAGTCGTTATAGGGAGGGAAATTGATTAATATTTGCAAACAGCTTGAATCCAGATCAGACGCCGCGTAACGCGGCGTCTGATCTAGATTCAAGCTGTTTGTCACTTGTAAATAAGGCTTTTTTCTGTCAAAATGTCCAATATGTAACTTTGAGAAAAACAGCAGACGACAATTTTAAGCAGACGGTATTATAGCAGTAAAGGCGTTCGACATACTTGCACTGTTCAGGGAACTGCGGGAATGGTCGTTGTAAGGAGAGAGTCGTTGTTGAGAGGGCCGTTGAAGGGAGGGAACATTGTATTAGGTTAAACATTAAACTTCATTTAACCCTTTCACACTAAATGACGCTTTAAAGCGCGTTTGCAAACAGTTTGGATCCTGATAAGAAGTCGTGTAACATGGTGTCTGATCAGGACCCAAACTGTTTGACACTTTTATCGATATTTATTAAGTCATACAACATTAAATCTAACTTTGAAACGTGTCTTGTAGACAACAATACTGAAGTAGACGACAATTAAGCGGCGATGGTGTAAAAGTATCCTGAAAAACTTGATCAAATGAGACCAGAACTTAGTGTTTTCATTGCCTAAACATAGTTTTCGATCTGAATTTGAACCATAATTATGTCTATCGAAATATTGCAGTTTCAAAGCAGAAATAGGTTCTTCAGCACTTGTGGAACTCCGTATCTTGTTTCCGATATACAGTGTTCCCTCTCTGAAACGACACCCAATGGGAGACTACAAGTGCATGTTTTGTTCAGAGGGAGTTCTTATAGGGATGGAAATTGGGTTACAGTTGCAAACAGACTTAATCCAGATCAAACGCCGCGTATACGCGGTGTCTGATCTGGATCATGTCCAAGAATGCAGGCCATATTTACAGGATTGTCGTTCTTGCTCACTTTAGTATATCAGACGTAAACCATTATCTCCCTTGGTCCACGATATCAATTATCGATTTGTTAGGCAGACTATCGGGAATCGATTGATCATCTTAGCCTTGATAAGAAATCACGATTAAAATTAAATCCCCCCTCCCCCAACATTTTGTTTTCTTCGAACATCTTTTAGACGGAATGCGAGTTAGTACTATGTGTTTGAGTTACATTTTCGTGAAAGGTGGTGGTGGGGAGGGATAATAACACGCAACGGGCATCTGGATGTTATAGGCGAATGCGTGACAGGTTACACGCAATTTCTGCGCCAACGGAAAGCATCTCGCCACTTAAGGTGGTTCGACAGCGGGCGGCTCGCATCTCGAGTTCCGGAAATGCTGATGACTTTCACCTGATCTTTGCGGCACGTGCTTATAGCAGAAAATTAAGATAAAGAAAAATTCGATCCACTTTAGTGTCTTCTTTGTTATCGCAGTTGGTAAGGTGATTGACTTGCAATCCAAAGGTTCTAGGTTCGATTCCCACTCGCTTCAAAACTTTTTTTTTAATAAATTGTCCGATTTTAGTGACTAGTCAATTCATAACGCGGTGATCAAAGGGCATGCTATGTTTAGTCACGTAATAATGAATAATATCAGATGCAAGTGACAGCTAAATTTGTGAGGATTTATAGCCTATATGACAGATGGCAGCTTAACACAGGATAAACGTAATGCTAAAAGATAGATCCTAAAGGAGCTTTTATGCATTACTTTTGTTATGCATTAAGCAGTCACCTGCCTTTAAATATCTACAGGCTTCCGTATTCAATGGTTCCTTATTACAGGTTTGACTTATATAAATAGAATTATTTAGAGCTGACGGCATTTTAAAGTTGAACTCAAGGGAGGTTACTCGTTTTGTGTAAACATTTTCTCAGAATTTCAGGAAATCATGTATAAAATGTAAATTCTACTGTAGATTTTCATTAAAATTTTGTGAATAGTAGAATTCAGTTATATCTATCTAATAAGAGTAAAATTGGTGTATGTTAAACAGCTAGATTTTTTGTAATTTGACTTTTTAGAATTTGACGTTTTTAAAATATTGATATTTCCAGAAAATATGCCATGAAATACTTTTGTTTGCCCAATATCTTATAGTCTATGTACTGTTTACTTGAATGTACAGAAATTATTGAGTTATATCATTTTATAAAGAAATTATTCCTGTTTACTAAAAAAGGAGCTTTTCTCGACAAAAGGTCCTGTCAGAAAAAAACGGCACTGTAATTTTTTTTATTTTTCACTCTCCTTATGGTATATTTCAATTTAATCAAGGCTTCAAAGAATTCTGACACATAATAAGCTGACCCGCGAACCATTTGAAGTATAATATAGGTGTTCGGGATTCAAAGGTTCCACTGTAATCAGTGGAATCTCTCTCAATCAGTCGAACTCTATTGATATAAATAGTAAAAACTCTCTATTATGACCACTAAAAGAAGGCTAATTGAGTGTTTAGAAGACAGGTGACAGTGAAAAAGAAAGCTCCTCGTTTTACTGTCACCTTTCTTTAAGCAATCAAACTATTGTAAAACCCTAATAATTAACATAATTAGGTGGTCGAATAAGAGACGTTTTGTTATTACTCAGAACAAACATACATGTATTCAAACCTAAAGCTTTAAAGGAAGTATGTATGTTTGATTTAAGCAAGCTTTGAGAATCGAACTCAGAAATAAAGCAGACCATTTTGGGAATGAGTTGGAACTGGAAGAATCCGACGACCATATGTCAGAATTCTATCCATTGATGTAATGTCCCCTCAAAGGCATGGTGCCAAGGAAAAAACTGAGTGACTTACAGGTATAAGCAAACACTCAAAGAAGCCGAGACACTTTCAGACATACTCAGGCACTCGATTGCTGCTCTTGTAAAAGAGCAGCAAATTCACACCGTCGGTGCAAGACCGGTGCATACAAATACAAATGACACCAAAGGCGCCAGTGATTAACCTTACGGGAATCTATTCAAAGAACGCAAGTATTGCACTTTTCAATGAAATTGGCAGAAGGGAAATTTATGACATCTTAAATAAAACATTTCTAACATTCAGCAAGTTAAAATAAATTCTGAAAGTAATACAAAAAGCTTTTAAATTCACATGGTTACGTGGAAATATATCATAATAATTAATTCTTCATTCAATCTTATACTAGCTGTGCTATCTGAATTAATCTTAATGAAAATTATAAAACGTACATCAGTCGTTTTGTACTCCGTATCGCCACTGGTCCTAGATTAGCATATGAATAAAAGGTGTTAGGATCCCAGCACCCAGCTCATACATGTACCACTATTCCATTTAAGTGCTGATAGCTCAGTCGGTAGTGTGGTTGACTAACAATCAAAAGGTCATAGGTTCGAGTCTCATTCGAATCAAAACTTTTTTCCCTTTTTTTTTTTTTTTTTTTTTTTTTAAAAGTCCAATTGTATTGACTTGTGGGTAAATAACGCAGATAAAGGACATGTTTAGTCTTTGTTGGTTAGAATCATTGTTCGCTATATAGCTTGTCGAATTACGTTTTGGTTCATGACTGACACACACCATTGTCTGGATGCAATGTCGTCTACTTAAAATTGTCGTCTGCTTAAAATTGCCATCTGCTGTTTTTCTCAGAGTTACGTAATGGACATTTTGACATAAAAAACTCAATGATTAATGGGATGAATGTAAATATTTCCAGATACCTAATGGCTCGTGGGTGTCATTGTCCTGTTTCTGATTCGTAGCTTAGTCTGTGGTTCTGCCAGTTTGTAATCGTCAGCAAACCCATATTGACCAATGTCTGTCTTGAGTTTATTGTCTGTCATGAGGACGCGGGGCTTATGAATCTGCTCTCGGCGATTCATTTTGTTGCGTTGCTTTAGTAACGCCGGCCACGGCCGTAAAGGCTATTCCTTTCAGGGTACACATTATTCGTGTTAACAACCTCTAATATGGATTAAACTTACACGAATACCAATAAAATGTTCATTTAATATTAAAAATTACAGCAAATATATTATAAGAAATGAACTGAGTTTTTCGGTGATTAAGATTAATAAACGACAGAAAATGACCAGCAAACTCCATGAATTGCTAACAACGACAGAAAATGATCGGCATATTCCATACATCGTATTGGCGATTCATGGAATTTGTCGATCATTTTCTGTCGTTTATTTCGCTTATACGTCGAAAAAATCAGTTAATTTCTTAACTAACTACGTCAGATAAACAGCACACACCTTTGGGGGAGCTGCTTCAAAAACGCCAGAAGACGACGCGAGTCTTTTACAGCAGGATGAACAGGAATACTGAGACAAAAAGGTTCCCCACGGAACATGTACATGTATTGAATACAAGATATAATGAAGACACGTACAAAAACTAAGATGTTGTAGTTACCAACAACAATATTATTTAAAATACAGTGATCCATCCCTACAACGGCCCTCTGAACAACGATTCCATCCGAACAACAACGCTAGCGACTTTCCCCCTAACAACTTCGGCTGCTTAAAATTGTCGGCTGCTATTTTTCTTATAGTCACTTTTTGGACATTTTTACAGAAAAAAGACAAAATGACGAGAAACACGCGTTAGTGTGAATGCTGAATATAAAAGGACAATGATTTGGTGGTGACTGTATTAGCCAGGTAACAACGTCATAAAAACAATGAAATGACCAAGCAAAGTGGAGATTTGTTGCAGTCGACAGAATATTGCAAACGGCAATGACGTAGCAATGACGTAGCAAGCCCAACTCTCTACAATGAAACCCAATGGGAAACACAGATTATGTATGCTGTTCGGAGAGAGTTCTTTTAGCGAGGGAAATTAAGACTTGGTTTATATTTGCAAACAGCTTTAATCAAAATAAGACGCCGCGTGAAGCGGCGTCTGATCTGGATTCAAGCTGTTTGTTACTCGTCATAATATTTCGTCTGCCAAATTGTCAACTTATATGTAACTTTAAGAAAAACGGCAGACGACAAATTTAAACAGATGATAGGTCTACCGTAGCTGCCGCAAAAAATACAGAATCTGTTTAATATATCTTCGACATTCCGCTTTTCATGGCCTATCATATTGTTTCGGTCAAAATCAGTGAGTTATATTCTCTCTTATCATTCCATCAACCGAAGTCCTTCGTCGTAAAATAAAATGGAAGGTGTTGACTGCGCTTCTGGGGCCCATTTTACTAAACAACTTACGCAAATTATTTGCGTAAGTCAAAATTTTAAATTTTAATTTATATTTCTTATTATCACTTGCTACAAACAGCAAATAGCCAGATTTTAGCGCGTCCTCTGATCTGGCTATTTGTTGTTTGCAAACGTTTATGATCGAAACATAAGAGTTAAACGATTTTGACTTACGCAAACATTTTGCGCAAGTTGTTTAGTAAAACGGGCCCCTGGTGGCTCCAAAAGCAGTGTGAAAGGTTCCAAAATGTTAATTGGTTGCTGAAAGATATTTGTGAACGTCGATGGTTTTAGTACCTACTATACATGTATTTAGGAAGTCAGATTAGGGTGAAGGCCTTTCATGCTCCTGAATGAGATCGTCACTCCACTCCCAAATATTTACATTCACCCAATTCAATTGCATTGGACAAAGTGACTTTCAATTTGTATAAACGCTATTTCTCTAGCGGCGGGATTTGTGTATACAATTCCGCAGAGGAGGCGGGGCTTATTGGTCTGCTATCCGCGAATCATTTTGTTGCGTTGCTTCAGTAGTGCCGTTTCGGCTATTCCTTTCAAGGTACACATTATTCGTATTAACAACCTCTAATTAAAAGTTAAAATATGGATAACACATACATGCATCATGTCCAAAAATGCAGGAAATATTTACATAGTTGTCTTCCTTGGTCTGTCTTGATCGTGATACGTAAACCATTATCTCTCTTTGTCCGCGAGATCAATTATCGATTCGTTAGGCATACTATCGGGCACCGCTTGCTCATCTTTAGCCTTGATAAGAAATCACGAATGCTTCGTTATCGCTCGGCTGCCTCCGGAACACTGCTTCCGAAGTATTTCTTGTTCTCAGCGGGGTCTCGTATATCAATGGTCAATAAGTTATCACCAAACATTCGCGTTTTCCAATATTATACCCCGATCAGCATTATCGATTGAATCGATCAAACGGTGGTATGAATTATGATCAATTGATCAGACTAAGTAGTTTGTCCATACGTCAAGTTGCAAACTGTTTACCAATTTATTAAATCAAAATATCCGGTACTCTGAAAGCATGTGTAATAGACATATTTTTCTAGGGTCCTTTAGCCCCTATATATATATGGCATTTATTTATCACACATGGACATCAGCCCCAGTCAACACACAGTGGGAATCAGATGAGTTCAGTTCAGTTCATTCTTTATTTGAGTCTCATCATGGTTACAACAAATATAAATACAACAGAAAATACATCATAAGATACAACGTAACCATACCATTCATAAATGAATTATAAGAGACTATGTTAAGTGAAATTTACATTCACTGTCCTTTAAACTATTGCACATACTTATATACATCTAATAAGATACCAACCACATATATTGTATATACATGATATTCTAAAATACATACAACTTCCATTAATCTAGGCAACCACACCGTTTTAACAAAATGCTATGACTGTCTTTAAAATCTGCAATAAAAATCGAATTAAACTTTGACAGACAAAAGGACCAAACAAGTCAACTTAAGGAACATTATAAAACATCAACTATTATCTCAAATCAGATTTGAAATAAACTGATTAATGGACGTTGTATATATACTATTATGAAATACATTTGAAATTTAAAGTAATAGTTAATACATTATTTACAATAAAAAGTAATCATTTATGTATTAAAGTTTATCTGCTTACGAAAAGCTGTCGTCTATGTAAAATATTAAAACAGGTTTTGGCACACGTTCTAACCATATCTGTGTTGGAAAAGATATATCTTAATTTATCACAGTCTGACATATTACATAAACTTTTATTAAAATGTACTGCCCTTAAAAACAATTCCTCTCTGAGATCGTTATACAATTCACAATTTAACAAAACGTGTACTTCATTCTCGACAGCATTCTTATCACACATGGGACAAAGTCTTAGTTCTTCATCAATACCCTCATACCTTCAAGTTTCTAAACGTATGGGGGCCACCCCTAATCTAAATTTTGCAAAAGCTGAACGATGACTCGGTGGTAAAATAATTGTACAATAAGATTCAACACCAAAATCTTTCTTGAAAGTTTTATACAATCTTAACTTATTGCGACCACGTCCTGATGGACCAACATCAGCATTAATTTTTAATTTCCAGTTATTAACAAAATTATCATGCACTTGTCCTTCGACCCTATTTGTAAACGATCTAGCAATAGGAGTTTTTAATGAGTTATAACAAGCCATGTCGTTCGCATTAAGAAAAGTTGAAACATTGTAACACCAATTCTTACACGAACGACAAGACTTGTTATAAGACCACAGCGCTATTCTTTTATCAACTCTCAACCTGTCCATGCGACTAAGCCTTAACCAGCCCAATTCACCCGACAATCCATCATTTGGAGTGTACTTTCCAACTCCAAGAAAAAAACGTTGCGCTCTGTTGTGAACTGCTTCGATGCAGGAGTAAGTACGATACCCCCACAACGGAGCACTATAGTTCACAACAGGCCAGACAACGGAATCATATAGTTTAGTAAAAACATCGTAGGGAAGTTCGCCAATAGATTTACATTTAGCTATCAATAATCCTAAGGCTCTACCTGCACTTTGCGCTACAGCCTTAACGGTTACATTCATGTCCAAATGTTCATGCAAAACTACACCTAAATAAATATATCTGTCGACAAGTTTAAACTGGCTAGTACCACACATAAAATTGAATGAGGTAACAGGGATTGAATTAGGTCTAAAATGCATTACATTACTTTTATCTGGATTTACAGTCATTGCATTCATTTCACACCAGTTATTCAATGCAGACAATCGAACTTGTAGATCCTCGGAAGACTCTGCAAGTATGACTATGTCGTCTGCATATAATTTTAAACAAATTACTTCATTTTCAAGCATTACACCTTTGTCGAAAGAATTAAGATACAGCGTCAAGTCGTTTATATAAAGATTAAACAGCAACGGCGACAAAATACAGCCCTGACGTAATCCACAGTTAACATCAAACCACTCGGTGTTAAAACCATTTACCCTAACGCATGAACTTACAGAAACATACAAAGACTTAATAGCTTGTAACATTTTACCACATATTCCTATATTTGACAACCTGTTGCACAGCAAGTCTCTATCAATTGTGTCGTATGCCTTCTTAAAATCTATAAAAGCACAGAATGAAGATTTGCGTAATTTCTTTCTAGTTTCAATAATACTTGATAAAGAGATAATATGATCAGTGGTGCTTCTTTCCTTTCTAAATCCATTCTGCTCGTCACATATTTTACCATTTGCCTCAGCCCATGTACACAGCCTTTGATTCAGTATATTACAATATACTTTATACATAGAAGATGCTAATGATAATCCACGATACGACAAAGGATCCCTTTTATCTACAGTAGATGACTTTGGAATGGGGTTAATGATACATTTACCCCACATAGAAGGTACTATACCTTTTTCAAAGCAAACATTGAATAAAACATGCATAAAAGAAAGAGCTGTATCATTATTCAATACTTCAATTGGTATATTGTCAACACCACAAGCTTTACCTTTATTGATTGACATCACAGCTTTATGTACCTCCAGTATCGATATACCTTCATTAAAACTAATTTCTACATTGGGATCAGCAGCATTATTACCTAAGTTAGTATGCTCAGAATTTGAAGCACGAAACAGAGAACTAAAATCTTTACGCCATTTTTCCAGAACAGTAGCCTTATCACATGATACAGAACCGTCTGGTAAAATGACTTCCATTGGAATATAACTGGAATTAGAGCAGTTAACACCAATTTTACCTATTGGCTTCCAAAACTTTGTCGAGTCAACCTCACACTCATTTAAAATCTGCTCTTGCAATGAGTACCAATGTAAACGCTTCGCTCTCTGTACCGCGCGATCAAATTGCTTACGCTTAGAAATATATTCAACTTTATACAGCTGTTTCAAAGTAAAATCATGACATGATAACCAGGTCTTTTCTGCTTTACACATGATATTCCAGAGCTCCGACAATTTATCTGACCACCAAGGCTTACCTGGCCTACGTTTCTTATTTGTAGATCCAAATTTTACTTCTTTTTTAGGAAGTCTACTGTTCATATGGTTAGTAACAATATTACACCAACTATTATACATATCATCAATCTCATACTGATTACGTAAACCACATTCTAATTTTGTAATAGTTTGTTTAACATAATAAAGAGTCTCATTGTCTAACATGAAATCATTTGGCACATTGTTAACATCAAATTTTACAAAACCAGCAGATTCCACATTAGCATGGCGACTTTTTATATCAAGCTCGCACATTATTTTCCACAACAGTAAAGAATGATCAGGAATTACACTCGGAGAAACAGTTGAAATTATATCCAACCTGTTTATCAGATCTGTAACCCTGACAACTGTAAACTCGGTGAAAGCTGATAACTTATCATGACTCATAAAGCAAAAATCAACAACCGATGTACCTTTGGATGAAACTGATGTGAAATCGTTCTTTATACTATTTCGGCCATTTAACATACACATATTTGCATTAATTAGGAACTCTAACAGTAATTCACCGTACTTATTCATACTAAAATCAATAATTTCTCTATCTATAACATCGTCAACACCACGTATAAAATCATCGTTATTACCACAACGACTATTGAAATCTCCACATATGTAAAACGAGCCAGCATCTTTGAATTGGTAAAACAGATACAATAGAGAATCATAAAAACTATTCACATCGAACAATCGAGTAGAATTTTCTGGGGGGGGGGGGGGGGGGGAGATAGCACACACATGGTAAAATATTAAAATTACACAATTTATGACTTAATTTTAGTAATAGAATACCTTCATGAGTATTATCAACTATAGAGCAGCTAAATTCTTCTAATAAAGTATTACTGATAAGAAAACCAACTCCTCCTGACCCGTTTCGTGCGTTCTTGTGTATACGTTTCCTGTTATGTCCAAAACAGGTATACCCGTCCATAGATATAGTGTCATTGTCAATCAAGTGGCTCTCCGCGATCCCAATAATATCTATATCCTGGCTTAGTATGCATGAAGATCTAAGGTAATGACTGTCTGAACTTGTATCTTTTTTTCCAACCGCGCACATTCCAAAACCCGGCATTTACCTATCTACGTCCATTGGGGTAGCTACCAGAGTGATTAGAATGCCTGTCTCCATAGCGAGAATCAGTATTACGCGCCCTTTCCCCATTCCACTGGCCAGGTCGGTCCGATGTGCGATCATCTCTGTGACGATCACGGCGGCCATTGTAATCGGGCCGTCTGTCATAAGCACCAGATCTGGAACCATGGTCGTAATCACCAACACTAATATCGCGACGAACCTCGCTATGCCTGCGCACAACTCTAGCGCCTCTCATAGAGAGATCTCCCGAGTTTATTGCACCGAGAATTGTGGCGAAATTTCTACTTGTTGAGCGCTCAGCTGGCGGTAGATCACTATGAATAAATACGTTCGAAAACTGCCTGTTATGCCTTAACTGATTTTTGGCCTTCAAAACCGCCAGTCTATCACCCTTTGATGCTAGTGTCACGATAATAACCCCGGGCTTAGCTTCACTATATGACTTTTTCCGATCAACTTTGGTCACAAGTGAGTGAGACCACTGCCCTTGGACGATTACGGTGAATTACGGGAATATCCGATTATGGGTTGGGGAAAAATGACTAAGTCCGATTTCAGCATCACGACATTTGTCAATATTCAAATTAAATTGGAAGCAAAAAGACTTTATTCAAATTCAAAGCAAAAGAGATTTTATAACTGTTTTGAAAACATTCTTTCACCTCATAACTGCTAAAAAATTCGCAGATATTAAAAAGGATACTTTATTTGCGTTCAAAATCAGCAAACTACACACTTTCATTTTTTTTTTTACTATATGTTTAATGTGTCCGACACCAACCATTTTCAAATCAAAATGGAAGCAAAAAGTCGTTAAAATAGAAAATTAAAATTTACAGCATGTGAAATAGAAGAAAATAAAGTATATTGCTATAACTGCTAAAATATTGACAAATATATGCAACACCTTAAAATATGACTTTGAAAATTATTCCCCTATAATATTCTATATAGGGCAGTCAGGCCAGAAATGTATCCATATCGATTTTATCGGCTTTTTGCAAGGGGGACAACCTACTTGATTAAGCCAGTCAAAATGGACTGACAGCTGTGTATGTATATCTGTTTGTCACTCGTCTTTATATTTTTCTGTCGAAAAGTCCAATATGTGATTTTGAGATAAAAACAGCAGACAACAATATGAAGCGGACGATATAGCGGCAGTGAAAGCGTCAGACATACATGTAATTGCCTTGTTATGGGGAAAACGGACATCGTTGTTGAGGAGGGAATCGTTGTTGGAAGGGCATTTGTTGGACGGCAGCATTGTACAGTGGAGAATCTGTTATTCTTTCCCGTTTAAACGCAAACGTACGCAAACGCAAAACACTAAAACGTAGAAAAGTACAACTTTTTGACAATTCTGATAATTCATCTTTATCTTGGTGGCAAACAGTTTGGAGCCTGATCAGACGCCGGGTTACCCGGCGTCTGATCTGGCTCCAAACTGTTTGCAGTGAAAATAATAGTTTTAGGGTAAACGCGTTTATTGGGAAAGAATAACGTTTTCTCCACTGTATATAAAAATACACGTGAGAACACATTCACATTTCTGATTGACTATCGTTTCATAAGCACTTCAACAATCCACCAGGGCTGCAATATCTCCGGATTTTTCCGAAATCTTCGGATTGTTATCCGAGCGGATGGTAGCTTTAAGCAGGCTGAAAGTAAATCAGAATGCGCCTTATGGCGCATTCTATTTTACTTTCAATCGGCTTTAAGTTGTCACGCGTCTCCAAAACAAGAAACAGACTATGGGTAAAAAGTATGGTTCGTAAAATCACGCTTAAAAGATACTGTAGAAAATCTGAAAATCTTAGGAATTGTCATGATCAACTTGTGGCAGCCCTGGTCAGTCTTGTAATTTATATACCTACAAACTTGAAGGGTTCTTCGTGTTCAATCTAGTAAACAGAAATGGTGACATCGTCTACTTAAAATCATATAATTGATAGAAACTGTACTAATTAACTCAATGAGCACTCTCGACGAGTATACTGGTCGAATACAAACAGTGTACCTGTGAAGGGTACACATGTCCTTTGCAAACAGTGTAGACCTTTGAAACTGGAATTACCAATTCAAAGTTTATAGGGTGAATGGGTTAAAATAAAGTATGTTAATATCATGTAATGTGTAAGACATGAGCGTATGCGTCATTTGAAAAGCATGATCAGGGAATCATAAAGGAGCCCTCTTATTACAGTGGAGAAAAAGCTATTCTTTCCCATTTAAACGCAAACGAAACGCAAACGCATCGCAATAAAACATAGAAAAGGACAACCTTTCGACAGTTTTGACTATTTATTTTAATTTGAGTGGCAAACGGGTTGGAGCCTGATCAGACGCCGGGTTACCCGGCGTCTGATCTGGCTCCAAATCGTTTGCAATGGAAATAATAGTTTTAGCGTAAACGCGTTTATTGGGAAAGAATAACTTTTTCTCCACTGTAAGTTACACACGCTTTGCTTTAATCATGAACATTTGAGGAACAAATCCCTAAAGAGAAAACGTAAAAAAAATATTTCTATATTGTTTTTTATTAGATCTATTGTTTTGAAAAAGGAAAAGTCAATTTGGAAAATCAACATACACGTGTAATACGGGTGCAGCAAGCTGCCTAATTGCTTAGTGCTTACGTCCTCTCTTGCCCGTTTTCCCTGCCATTTTCATCAAATTGCTTAGCCTTGAGAAAACAAAGAAGTATCTTTTATAACATTTATTTCTAGCACCCTTCCAGGAAGTGTGTTGACAAACAAACTTCACAATGTGTTTTTTGCGCTGCTACCACATCATTAAATGTGTGTCTTAAAACTGGCCGTGCTAAAATATGTTGTCTCCGAAATACGTCAAAACCCAGCTTTTGCACCTGAATATGTGTTTGCCTAGCGTTCCATAAAAGGGGCACATTCCTGTATTAAGGACATATGCAAAGCAGCGTAGACCCTGATCAGACGCCGCATAATGCGGCGTCTGATCAGAGTCAACACTGTTTGCTGATTGGAATGTCAATATAAAACAAAATGAAAACTTTGACCAAATCAGCTTTTGCACCTTAACCCGTCTTTACCTAGCCTGCCATAAAAGAAACACATGCAAGCCGTGTAGACTCTGATCAGACGCCGCATTTTTATCTGGTCAGAGTCCACACTGTTTGCTGATAGGAATGTCAATATAAAGATAAATGAAAAATAAAAAGTTAGACCTAGCACTAAATACATTAAAATTAGACTTTTCCAATATATTAGCATGGAAGATTCAACTAGGCGCAACTGGTTTAAATTATTAAAAAAAAACACCTGAAGATTGGTATCAACAGTTTTGATCCTAAACAGATATTGATTAAATGCGTGTCTTAACTAGAACTAAATTATTATTTTCAATTGTAAGCCAATTTTGCGTAAAAATATGAGGATGTAATTGAAATACAAACTTATGGGACACACTTTCGTTGAGTGACCTGACAAGAAGCTACATACATCTTTAGTAGGTGACCTACCTCACGAATTAGTATACAATTGATGACACTATCTTAAATGAGAATACAGCGTTTCCTCTCTACAACGACACCCAATGGGAGACAAATATTGTGTGCGTTGTTCGGAGGGAGTCGTTGTAAGGAGGGAAATTGGCTTACATTTGCAAACAGCTTGAATCTAGATCAGACGCCGCATTAAGCGGCGTCTGATCTAGATTCAAGCTGTTTGTCACTTCTCATTAAGCTTTTTTTCTGTCAAAATGTCCATTATGTTACTTTGAGAAAAGCAGCAGACGACAATTTTAAGCTGACGATATTTCAACTTCAAAACGTTAGACGTATTTGTCATGTTTCGGGAACTGCGAAAAGTGTCGTTGTAAGGAGGGAGTCGTTGTTGGGAGGGCCGTTGAAGAGAGAGATCACTTTAATATACTACAGTGCTCCTACAGTGGAGAAAACGTTATTCTTTCCCAATAAACGCGTTTACGCTAAAACTATTATTTTCACTGCAAACAGTTTGGAGCCAGATCAGACGCCGGGTAACCCGGCGTCTGATCAGGCTCCAAACTGTTTGTTATCAAGTTTAAAATCAACTTTCAGAATTGTGAAAAACGTGTTATTTTCTGCATTTTTGTACAATGCGTTTGCGTTTCGTTTGCGTTTAAACGGGAAAGAATAACAGATTCTCCACTGTAACTACGTACAACGACACCCAAAGGAAGACAGAGATGTGTGACGGCGTTGTTAATTGGGAGGGAAAATGATGAGAGTGTATTGGCTTACATTTGCAAACAGTTTAAACCAAGATTGTACATGTACTAGATTCAAACTCGTATTTCTGTTTCATTTGTCACAATGTCCAAACCATTATTGAACGAAAAGTTTAAGCAGACGATTTTGCAGCAGTGAAAGTGTTAGACATTTTGTCGTGTTATGGGAATAGATGTTAGCATTTGTGTAAGATGGGAATCATTGCAAATTGAATTGATTGTATAAAATAAAGACTACATCTTGCTCTAAGCAGTCACCTGTAGTAAACAGCTAATAATTAGCACATGTTAGTTGTCGCAGTGGATAGCTTTTAATGTATCACGTTGTGTTTGCTTAACTCATTTTCCCCTGAAACTTCCAATGGAAGAATCTAGTTTGCAATAAAGGCTGGTCCAATTTAGACTATTTAGGGTTGGTTTTTGTAATGAATTGCAAATGACAAACAGTGAAGTTCCTGATCAGATGGCTCCTACAGGAGCCCTCTGATCAGGGCATTCACTGTTTGCATAGGACAAGTGTACTCTTCACAGTCAGTTACACATTAGGTAAAGGGTGCATATATGCGTCACTAGAGCACAATGAGTTAAGTAAGTTTTAATAGGGGAAAATAAAGCATTTTCCATCTATTGTTATCTTGTGAGGCGTAAATGAGACATAACGCCACTTTAACGACAGTGACCTTTTGTGACATTCTATACATCACCTATTTAACTATACACATTTTATCAAATACATTATACATAATAGTTAATGGATATTTCGTATGGCTTTCAGGCTTTTAAATGGAAAATCGGGCAAATTATTATCTGCTACAATTCGCCGTTTTGCTTAATCTGCATATATGAAGGCGTAGCAAGGCGTACATGTATTTGTGAGGAAATGGGTTAAGTGTTGCATGTATCACATGTACCTATTATTATGATGTATTGTAAATTTATATTTGTATTGATGAGAAACTATGTATAGTTTAAATCAATATAATGTATATCTATCATATATTATTATTTCAGAAAATATGGCGGAGAAAACATTACAGTAAAACCTCTTTATTACAACAATAACAGTGTGTAAATTATTCGTTTTTTACGACAGGTTTCCGCTTAAAGCAAGGGGATAGTAAAACACAAAGCTCTTTTAGGAGTTTTCTGTATTACTGTCGCCTTGCATTAAGCTGTCACCTGTCTTGTATACAATTAAAAAGCCTTTATTTTAGTGATCCTAATAGAGAGAGTTTGCTGTATTTTTTTCAAAAAGCGCGATTTTGCTAAAACAATTATTTCCATGCAAAACTTTTTGTCAGATTAAATAGCGCAATGTCTGCTCAGGCTCTATCAGGGTTTTATTTTGCACTCAGATTTACATACATGTATATCACAAACAGTTTCTGAAACATCGTAATTTTCGACTTTTGCTTTGCATTAGCGTTAAGTTTCGTTTTCGTTTAATACTATACATGTACTGCCATTGACGACTTGACTGCGTTTTGCAACCAGGTTAGATCGAGATCAGACGCCGCGTTACGCGGCGTCTGATCATGATCCAAACTGTTTGACAACCGTCTTTAAGTCACCACCATCCAAAAATAAAAAAGTCGCTTATATAACGGTAGGATTAACAAAAATACAGAAAACCAATCGGAAAAATAATGACGTCTTCACTGTTGTAATATCAGAATATAAATAAAAGTTTAGTACTAGATGTGAGGCCAAATTACTTGACGTTCGTAACCACTCTACACACCTTGTTCGTAAATTATTGCCATCATGTCGCAGCTACACGTGAGCTTAACTCTAATTGTGTCTTAATATTGTCTGCTTTGAAATTGTATTCTGCAAAATATATTCAATTAAGATTTGTACATATTTTACATAAATAAACTTGAACACGAGAAACAACGATTTGGATCCAGTACAGACGCCGAAATAGGCTGGCACAATATCTGGACCCAAACTGTTTTAAGATAACCAGTCAATTCGCCATTGGCAGGATGAGCGTTAATGGGTTCTTTCACGTGAGAAGTAGCCATCCATTAACTCTTTCACTGCCAAATTTGTCGTGAGATTTTTACCGTTTCACCGTTTCATTGTCGTCTGCTTCAATTTTGTTGTCCGCGATGTCGTTTCAAAGTTTGACAATAAGGCAGTATGACTGAAGAAATTTCAAATAGAGTGTTAAAATGCATAGGTATGGAATGAAAAGGCAACTAGCTAGGCGATAAATAATGGAAATTCTGAATACAATATTTCTTTTTTAATTTCGTGTGTAAAGAACTTGAAAAAAGGACTTGGCCAAAATACTCTATTTTGTTAATGATTTTATGAAACACGTAAATATAATGTTAGGCATAGTTGGAGATTATCTATACATGTACTTTCTCTATGCCTTTAAATTCCATTCAATAATATCAAGGAAGCTTTATCAACAGCCGCGGGATCGACACTCCTAAACGCAGCCGAATTCAAAAGCAGCAAGTCACTCTCCAGGTCCCGAAAATTATCCGTACACAAAAACAAAGTGAAAGTAGATTTTACTTATTTTATGATTATCAGATTCTCTTCAGAGTGCAATGATTATTCACTAGAAGTGATTTGTTACATGTAATCGTTACACTCGTTCATCTGACACAGTTCACATGATTAATCATTTTTCGTTCGGAACTGATAATATTCAACAATAACTATTATTGAGTGTTGCTATTAGTTTTGAGCTCGATGCTTACAGTGGAGAAAACGTTATTCTTTCCCAATAAACGCGTTTACCCTAAAATTATTATTTTCACTGCAAACAGTTTGGAGCCAGATCAGACGTCGGGTAACCCGGCGTCTGATCAGGTTCATAACTGTTTGCCACCAAGATAACGATGAATTATCAGAACTGTCAAAAAATTGTATTTTTCTACGTTTTAGTGTTTTGCGTTTGCGTACGTTTGCGTTTAAACGGGAAAGAATAACAGATTCTCCACTGTAATATAGAAAGATTTGAAACCAACAGATATAAAACAGTGGAGAAGACGTTATTCTTTCCAAATAATAGCGTTTATACTTACACTGATATTCCAATTGCAAACAGTTAGGAACCAGATCAGACGCCGGTTAACCCGGTGACTAATAAGGATCATAACTGTTTGCCACTCAGGTTACAATAAGTTGTTAGAATTATAAAAAGGGTTGTTAGATATATTTTATAGCAAAGTGTTTGCGTTTCTTTTGCATTTAACCCGTTCACTCTCAATGACGCTTGAAAGCGCGTTTGCAAACAGTTTGGATCCTGATCAGACGCCGCGTATCGCGTCGTCTGATCAGAACCCAAACTGCTTGACACTCGTTTTGAAATTTATCAAGTCATACTTCCTTATTTTTTTTTACTTTGAAACGACATTGCAGACAATAAAATTAAAGCAGACGACAATGAAACCGTGAGGGGGTATAAATCTCCCGAATGATTTGATCATTAAAGGGTTAACCGGGAAAGAATAACGTCTTTTATACTGTACATGTTCAGAACAAGAGGGGTCGTCATTCTAAATTTAAATTCAAATTTCACTCAGTTCATGTTTTCACATGAATACAATCCGGAACCCCATCTTCCTATAAATAAAAAAAAAAAAGGGAAAAAGGAAAACAATGAATAACAGACAACGATTGTTGTCCGGAGGGAAATGTTATAGGGAGGGAAATAAAGGCTTGGTTTACATTTGAGAACAGCGTAACGCGGCGTCTCATCTGGATTCAAGCTGTTTGCAAATGTAACCAAAGCCTTCATTTTATCTCCATATAACAACTCCCTCCGAACAACACACGCAATCTTTGTCTCCCGTTGGGTGTTTTTGTAGAGAGGGAGCACCGTACAGATATGGTTACACGCATAGATTGTGTTTCTCCATGTTGAAAGTATCGGCGATAACGATATAATACAGAACTACACCTAGCACCCCTAAAATCAAAATTAAATTATTTTTATCTTTGCCAAAGGTTAGCTCCGCCCTGCCAGGTGTAAAAAATCGGCCTATACAAGATGAAAGCATCACAAAAATCTCCGGAAGTCTTTCAGCATCATCTGCATTAAGCAGCCACTTATCTCAAATCCCCATGAGGCAGCTTCATTTATGTGTCGCTTAATGTACCATTGACTGTATATTTATGAAAACAATAAGGGCTGTGATATTAAGTTTAAACATAGCAGTCCATATTAGAAAACGATAATCTTAATAATGAACAAAATATCAGTCGAAACTCGACACTACAAACTCGCTTAAATCAATCTTACCAGTATTTCTTAAGTTAAATTTTGATAAGTCGATCTCGTTTAAGTCAAACATACCCGTATTTCAAAGTTAAAACGTGGCTAAGCCACCTTTTAATTTTGAAATATGGGTATGTTCGAACTAACTCGAGTTCGTAGAATCCAGTTTTTACCGTATCAAGTGTGTATAAATTGTGGTCTGTTTAATTTTATTTCCAAGGACATGCAAACTCTTCGCTTGTGTTAACCCTTATCATGCCGAGTGCGCCTGCGTTGGTATTTGCAAACAGTTTACATCCAGATCAGACGCCGCGTTACGCGGCGTCTGATCTGGATCTACATGTAAACTGTTTGACACTCATCTTTAGGATTCTTTACTTGAACAATGTATAAATCTAAATTTAACAAATTGTGCATCCGACAATTTCAAAGCAGACGATATCACAGCAGTATAAGAGTTTAGTCTCTTAAGTCTACTAGATGTATCACGTTTATTCCTTATTCAATTACAAAATGTAACCTTGACATTGCAAGCACCGGTGGTTTTTACTAGATGTCGTAATTCAAATATAGTAATCACGTGTATTCACAATTCACGATATTTATATTCCCCCCATACCATTTGATCTACAGTGGAGAAACCGTTATTCTTTCCCAATAAACGCGTTTACGTTAAAACTATTATTTATATTGCAAACAGTTTGGAGCCAGATCAGACGCCGGGTAAACCGGTGTCTGATCAGGTTCCAAACTGTTTGCCACTCACCTTAAAATAAAATGTCAAAATGTCCTACAAATTGTTATTTTATACGTTTTACTGAAATGCGTTTGCGTTTAGGTAGCGTTTGAATGGGAAAGAATAACGTGTTCTCCATTGTTACTATAATAAAACAGTTTTACGACTGCTGCGAATTGATTTGTGTTCCGGGTTAATGGCATGTGATCGCTTTAATTAATCCTTTCGGGTCTAAATTAATTGTGAGGTGTGTACCCCTTCACCGTTACTCTATCGTCTCCTTCAATAGTGGTGTCTGCAATATTGTTTCAAAGTTACACCAAGGAAGTTAGACTTAAGAAATATCGAAACGAGTGTCAAACAGCTTGGATCTTGATCAGACGCCGCGTTATGCGGCGTCTGATCATGATCGAAACTGTTTGCAAAGTCGAATGCGAATTTGTTGCCAAAAAGGTTAAAACAAAAGCAAAACAGAACGCATAAAACCTTGTTTTTTTAAACTACTTGCCTTTGGGAACCAACGCGAGAAGGAAATCAAAGACATTGTAATTGCAGGATAAAATAATACAGAAATATACTATCGTCACTTTTTTGCATAAGAATATAAATCCTTATTTTAGCAACCGCTGCATTACACCTAGTACAATGGTTATTTGCTAACAGTATGGATCCTTATCAGACGCCGCGTAACGCGGAGTTCTAAAAAATCCAAATTGTTTGAAATTCAATGTTATATGTCTTTAGTCATAAAAATTTAGATTTTAAAATTTGAGAATATAAGGGGATAATTGTTTAAAGCTGGTGACGGGGTATATACAGTGGAGAAAACGCTATTCTTTCCCAATAAACGCGTTTACACTAAAACTAGTTTTTCCATTGCAAACAGTTTGCAGCCAGATCAGTAACCCGGCGTCTGATCAGGCTTCAAACTGTTTGCCACTAAGATAAACATTATTCGTCAGAATTGCCCAAACATTGTACTTTTCTACGTTTAAGTGTTTTGCGTTGCGTTTGCGTTTAGACGGGAAATAATAACAGATTCTCCACTGTGCGTGGCGGTCTGTATTCAGTATCAATTTATACAATCGTACTCGTATTTATGTCTTTAACAGAACGGTTGGGAAAAATGTTGTTATCGATCTGGATCCAGATGCAAACGCTTTGCAAATGATAGTTACTTTGACGATATTATATGAAAGTTTTTACACATAAATTATCTTTAGGAATTATTGCTAATGACAATTTTTGTAGACGGCATTTGCACATGTGGTAAAGGTTAGCAAAAACTAAGTTACCTAATCCCCAATAGAAAATGAGCATTTTTTGACATCTGTGCTACAGTGGAGAAAACGTTATTCTTTCACAATAAACGCGTTTACCCTAAACCTATTATTTTCACTGCAAACAGTTTGGAGCCAGATCAGACGCCGGGTAACCCGGCGTCTGATCAGGCTCCAAACTGTTTGCCTCCAAGATAAAGATGAATTATCAGAATTGTCAAAAAGTGGTACTTTTCTACGTTTTAGTGTTTTGCGTTTGCGTACGTTTGCGTACGTTTGCGTTTAAACGGGAAAGAATAACAGATTCTCCACTGTATATTACCTTTACTCCTGTCGTTGTATCATCTGCTCTGAAAGTTACCGTCAACTTTTGTTCTATAAGAACAGTAATCCCTCTCTTTAACGACCAATGAATTGTGCAAAATATCAGGTATTTACGACAGGTAACTGCTTAAAGCAAGGTGCGAGTAAAACAGAAAGCTTAGTTTAAACATATTTTATTGCCCAATATTTGTACAAAGGTTAATATAACAATTCAAATTTACAAATAATGTTATCTTACATACAAATATATGTGCAAAAGGGTCGGGCTACAAGTTCTTACAACGTTAGTAACAGCCCTCCCCTTCTAATAAGTTTACATCATTATTATGACGTGTGCGTGTCTACAATTGCTTTACATTATATATTTTGTTGAAAGACAATAAATATGAAAACAAAAATAGCATTGAAAAAGAAAAGAACAATGAAAAATGTTATGAGAGGTTCCAGAAATAGACAACTGAATAATCATTTTGGTTATATCCTAAATTTAAGAAGAAGAAAGAAATAAGAAACGAAAGAGGGGATAGATGTTTGTTCTGTCTTAATGGTAAGGGGTTAGCTAGCCAACTTAGGAGGGCGCAAATCTGTTTGTATCCTTAATGTATGTCTGAACAGAGGAAAATATATATCGATTCTCGTCGTCACTGAGATTGATAGAGCCAGAAAGAAGTAAATGAATGTTAAGAGGATGAAACTTGTGGGTTGAACGGAAGAGTCTGAGTCTTGCATTTACATAGAGATAACATTGGAAGAAATAGTGCTCAGCATCTTCATTTACAAAACCACATTCACAGGTTCCTCGATCTCTCAGATGATTTTGAAACAGGTCTTGATTCAGATTACTACAGTTATTACGGAGTCTGGCATGGATAACAGCGAGTTTTCTTTCACCAGATCCATAGTAAGTTGGCACAATAAAAGGTTTGAAAAGGGCATTATTTAGATAGTGTTTAAACGCTGACAGAGAATGTGAATCTTTGATATCAAAAGGGAGTGAATTCCAAAGAGATATTGCAGACGGAACGAACGATTGAGAGAATAGTTCTGTTCGTCTGCTTACCACGTTGAAATTTTCTGAATTTCTTAGATTATAATCTGTTGACGTTTCAACTGAAGGTGGAAAAAGATCGTTGAAATAACCAGGTGTAAGACCTAATTTTACCTTTTGGACTAAAACAAGTTTGTGGTATTTGCGTCTATCTGCTAGTGACAACCAGCCTATTTCCATATACACATTTTCTAATGAACAAGATCGCGTTAGACCAGTGACTAATCTGGCAGCTTCATGTTGTATTTTTTCTAGCGCATCTTTTTCGTAACCAGTGCAACCGTCCCAAACGACTGAAGCGTATTCAAGGATAGGCCGTATAAACGAAATATATATTTGATTAAGTGATTTACGTTTTATAGTGAATTGTATGCTCCTCATCATTCCTAGAAGTTTAGTAGCAGAAGTGATTAGAGTATCAATATGAGTGTGCCATTTTCCATCATCACTTAAAGTAAGACCTAGGTGCTTGTGATCGTTGACGAACTGGACAGGAACATTATCAAAGAGTAAATTGGGTCGATTTTCAATAGAACTAAGAGAAAAGAATAGAGCTTCAGTTTTGTTCGGATTGAACGTAACTAACCATTGTTTAGCCCAAGAAGATACAATTCTGAGGTCCTGATTCATTATGGCTTCTATATCATGAATATTACGTGAACTAAATGCAAGCGATGTATCGTCAGCAAACAGACGGGATAAACTTAAGAGCTGGTGGACTATATCGTTCACGAAAACGAGAAAAAACAGAGGGCCGAGTACAGATCCCTGAGGAACACCTGCATTTGTTGACCGAACCTCTGACATAGAAGAGCCTACAAATACTTTTTGTTTACGACCAGACAGATAACTTTCGATCCAATACAGAACAGGTCCACTAAATCCATTTTGTTTTAATTTGAAAATTAAGCCTTTGTGCCACACTTGGTCAAATGCTTTTGATATATCACAAAATACCATACAAGTGTTCATCCTATTATCTAATGATAATGCAATTTGATGGTATATATCGACTAACTGATGAACTGTACTATGGCCGTTAAGAAACCCTGATTGTTTAGCATAAATAAGTTTGTTAGATATCAAATGGTTATAAAAGTGTTTATACATTACCCTTTCCATTAATTTAGCAATACAACTAAGAAGTGAGATAGGTCTGTAGTTCGATACAGTATTAGAGTCGCCCTTTTTAAATAATGGCATCACAATTGCAGATTTCCATGAGTCTGGGAATACTCTGTCAGATAAAGATTTATTGAAAAGTCTACATAAGGGTTTAACTATTGTATCTTTTGTGTTCTTTAAAACTCTGTGACTTATTGAATCTTCACCGACTGCCTTATTAAGTTTTAAAGATTGTATTATATCTGCAATTTCATCTTCTTGAATTATAATTTCATCAATGAATGAATTAGTTAAAGACTGAAAGGGGGGAAGAGAGACATGACTGTCATTTATAGTTGAAATAGATGCAAAGTATTCGTTTAGTAAGTTGGCCTTTTCATCATCTGTAAATGCATAAGTATGTAGATTGGTAGGTTGTGCAGAAGTTAATGGAGGAATGGAATTAAGAGGTTTATTGCATTTCATAAATTGACGGAGAAGTTTCCAATAGCTGTTTTGGTCGTTTTGAGATGAGTCGAGAACTAAGTATTCGAGATTACTGTAAAAATGTTCTTTTGCATGTTTTTTTAAATTACTAACTTTATTTCTAAGATGTTTATATTTAGCCCATTGTAAATTGTTATTTATTTTAATTGCAACTCGTTTTTGTCTATCACGTTTTCTGGAAAATGTTCTTATTTCTGAGTCATACCAAGGTTTATCGTTTTTTCTAATAGTGACTTCTTTGTATGGAATGCATTGTTTCAGTAACAGTAAATATTTATTAGTAAAGAGATTTGTTGCTCTGTTAACATTTTCTTGTTCTATAAAACTCCAATCTTCGGCTTCTATTAGTGAGTTTAATTTGTCATAGTCAGCTCTTTTATATAACCAAACTTTTCTTTTCAATGTTAAAGTTTTACTGAAAGGAAATTTGGCATAGACGAAAGTTGTCTTATGGTCACTTATTTCTGAGGGGGTGTCAAATGTACCGCTATTAATGTGTTCTAAGTTATTAGTTATTAAAATTGGGTCAATTAATGAAGATGACGTAGAAGTTATGCGTGTTGGAGAAGTAATCACATTTGTAAGATTGTTTAATAGGGCAATATGTTTCAGTTTAGTATTATTATTATTCAATTGGTTTTCGTTTATATCACCTACTATTATTACTGAATCTTGGATTTCGAGTGCTTTTTCAATTGAAGAATTCAAAATATCCCAGAATGAAACTAGCGATGAGGGAGGGCGATACACATTACAAATAAAAACAGTTTTTTCTTTATACTTTATCTCAGTCCAGAGAGTTTGAATTGCTGGTGATTCTAAATCAATTCGTCGTTTTGATACAAAATCACTCGAAATATATGTAACTAGTCCACCTGAATGATTTGTATTATCACGTCGGAATATATTATAATCATCTAATGTTATATTATCGTTTTTAATATCTACAGAGAGATGTGTCTCTGACAGGCATATGATATCAAAGTCTGCTAAACTTGTCTCTATAAAGTTCATTTTGTTCCTTAAACTGCGTATGTTTAAATGTGTTATTGACAGAGAGCTAGAATTTATAGTGGAATGTTGATCTGGACCTGGGTTAGGTTCTATATCACCGGCAATAAGCAGCATTAGAAGTACAATTGTTAAGACATTTATATTTAAAACCATATCTTTAAGGGAGAAGTTTATGGCGAGAATAATAGTTTTAAACATATACAGTATCAAAAACAACTTATAGAAGTGTCTACAAGGGTACCAGGTAAAACATTGTTTCCGTCTACAGAGATGCGTCCTACAGTAATGTGTTCCTATGGCTGATCTCCATTGAATTAAATCATTACCCATTAGGCAACAAAAACAAATTAACTTTCCATTTTACAAGAAGAAACAGCCAAGGATTAAATACATACAAGGCACTTCGACAAAGCTGGTATAGCAAAGTCCTTACCACCAAGACAGAACTAGAGCTTAAAGTAGTATACAGAGAGGAAAATAATAAAATAAAAAGTTGAAAAAACACACATAGATTCATTGTCAAGCAATGAGGAAATGCATGTGATGGAAAATTGGATCAAACTCGATTACATTTATAACAGAGGTACAACACAATTATGTGGATATTCACGTGATCTGAATTATTTAAACAAATGCCATGATATTGTTACCAGAAAACACCAGCAGTTTTAGTAGTATTTCTCCAAAGCGACTACAAGACACGAGTGATAATATTTCACATATCGACAGACATAAAACACACTCCGAATGTAGAAATATAATTATATCTCTTATGTCTAGTAATAGTAACGCCTTCTTTCACCCAAAACTAGCCTTCATTAAAGACAAAATCAGTGGATGTATCTTTGAGATGTCGCTGAGAAGAAATCGTATAAGCATACAAACCTTTTCACGACTATAAGCGATAGCAGTTAGTTATTATACTAGATTGGGATCCAAACCAGGCACCGATTAACTCGGCGTCTGATTAGGATCTCAACTATCATACTACTGCAGCGATATAACATTTTATCAACTTTTGCAACGATAGATCGGAGTACAGTTAAGCAATAAAGACAACGATTTATTTATGCTTTTCGGTGGATTACCACGATATAGCAGTGGATGATCACTTGGTAATCCACTGCAGTGGATTATCACCAATCGCTTTTATTATGAATTTTCCCCGTAGGGCTCCCCAAGAATCGTAGTCAATCGTGTCTTATCGTTAAATTCCGGCAGTCCGATTTGTCGCGAACTACTCACCGGAAGAGCACGAATCCAAACTCGGGAGCAACGAAGTCATTCGGATGACGTCATTATACCGCCAACTGTCACGCGCATGTGTTCGACATAAAACGTGGGGCTCAACACGGGATAAATAATGTACGTTCGCTTTCAATTTTTAAACAATTTCGTTTAAAAAGTGGCTTAAAAGCATAAATAAATAGAATAACTGTGTTTTTTCAGTGTAAGATCGAATTTAATCCATTTCGTGAACATCAGACTGTTATATTTTCACTCGTGGCTTCGCCACTCGTGAAAATATAACGTCTGATGTTCACTCAATGGATTAAATTTCGATCTTACACGGAAAAAAACAGTTATCCTCTATTTAAGGCAGTTGGTAAACTTCTTATATTAGATTGGGGTCCAAACCAGGCACCGATTGACTCGGCGTCTGATCAGGATCTCAACTGTCGAACTACGGCAGCGATATAACCTTTTCATCAACTTTTGCAACGGTAGTTCGGAATATAGTTAAGCAGATTAAGACAACGATATTAAGGCATTTGGTAAAATTCGGTGGTGAAAAGGCTTTTACGTTGAAATACGATCATAGATATACATGTAAGAGTTAAACAGAAAAATAAAAACCAAAATAAAAAACCACACTATATCATTGACAGGCCCGATACCTACGACGACTCCAGCACAAAAGGGACGACTCAAATGATCGTTATATTACACATTTATCTTTACAGTGAAAGTTAAGAATCGCCTATACTTAACTGAGTTCATGGTAGGTTACCGCTTAAACCAAGACAAAGGCAAAGCAGACATTTCTCTTAGGAGCTTTCTGCTTTGACTCCATCCTGCTCAAGCAGCAACATGCATTTAAAATTTACGTTTGTGGATTGAAACAGCTTAAATCCGTCAAAGATACAAGATGATATATTGAACTATAATTTCAATCTAAAGTAATGTAAGATTGAAGCAGAGCAGAAGGATCTAGTGGGAGCAACAGTGCAAGGGTGTATATACATATGAAATGAACATATAATTGACTATAATTTCAATCTAAATTAATGCCAGATTGAAACAGAGCAGAAGGCTCTAGATAGTGGGAGCAACAGTGCAAGGGTGTATATACATATGAAGTGAACATATAATCGACAACATAAATGATCATCTATAAAGTTGATATATAGCGATGTATGTCTGTAAGCATGTACAGTACTGAACCTTATTAAACCAACAATCCCTGCGACCCGCCCGCAACCCGATGGCAATTCGCTTGCAATTCGATTGCAATTCGCTTGCGATTCAAAATACTAAATTTACCCACGGGTAAGTTTTCTTGAATGGAGTATCTCTCAAATGTTAGCAAATATGCATTCGTTAATTATTTTCGATTCCATTTGTGTCACAACCGCTTCGGAAAGTTCACGTAAAAATATTCAAACGTAGGATTTGATTTTTGAAGCGCCCGATTCGATGGCAACTCGATGGCAATTCGATGGCAATTCGCTTGCGATTATCAGGTTAATTTAATAAGGTACAGTACTGTAGCAACTGACGTACATTATCACACACTTGAACGAAATCATTTCTCTCGCGACCCGAACGCATGTATCGTTCAAAACAAACTCCTCGTCCACCGCTGGAACGAGACTAAACAATGAAAATGGATTATCTGATCGTACTGCAATGGTATAATACAGAGAAACATACATAAGCGATCGATATCGAGAAAGGGAACAAAATTATCTAGAAGTATACATGTATTAGAATGTCCTCTTTTAGTCACCTGCTATCAGAATGAAAATATAGAGGGCAACAGTGAGCTGAGGTACACGATATTAACAAATATTAGTGTTTTCTTATGACCTGACCGAGTTATGTTTAGATTGAAACATTCTAAACTCCCAAAAGGGATGATTACCGTACTCGATGATCTCCGTACAGCCAGCTACAGACACGGATAGCTGTATTTATTTGCGACATTTTTCTTTCTCGTTGAAACGCATACGCAATGCACTAAACAGAGGAAATTTACTTTTGGAGATTTTAACTATATACGGTATTTAATCTTGGTAGCAAACACGTTTGAGCCTGTTTAAACGCCGGGTTACCCGGCGGCTGACCTGGTTCCAATCTGTTTGCAATGGAAATAATAGCCTTAGTATATAGATGCGTTTATTGGGAAAGAATAAAATATCAGTAAAGTTAGCGCAGCGGTCTCGTGCCTCACGAGGATCATACTTATCTCAAGTCTTGGTTTAAGTGTAAGGTTATATATTCGATGTTACTTTGCTATTTACCAGTAACAACTATTCTGTTCTAAAAATAACTCGGGCAAGTCAGAAAATCGGATAATACTAATAAGAGGAGGACAGATAAATAATTTCAGTTTGACCGACAGCTGGACATAAGTAATTACCTAAACATCAATGGTTTCAAGAAGGACGCTTAAAATCCTGGTGTGTAACAGAATTCAAATCAGAAAGCTCCAGTCAAAACTTTCTGTCCCATTTCCGCTTCTCCTCAAACTGTCACTCGTATTGAAAAATCGAAGACCCACTTTCATGAGAACGAGGGAAATCAATTTGTACAACATGTACATAGATTTCTACAGGGTGATATAAATGCCTTATGAAGGGCAAACATAAAGCAGAAAGCTCCAGTAAGGACCCTCTGTTACGCCCCGTCTCATCAAAGCCGACACGTGTCTTAAAACCCCGACACTTCAACTTTAACTAATCTTACGTAAATGATCGAATGAAGGACAGGGACAAAGCAGAAACCTCCCATAGGAGCCATCTGCTCTATCAATGTCTCTCCAATAAGCTGTCACCAGTCTTAAAGGCTAGTACTAGTAATTTATCCCTGATTAATAGATTGCTTAACATCAAGTAATTATCTCTACATAGAAGTATCTTACAACACGGCAATCACTGCCACGGGACAGAAACAAAGCAGAAAGCTCCGGCTGAAACTTTCCACTTTGTCACTGTATCGCACCAATCTGCCGCTCGTCTATAAAAATCAACAATTCACATTCTTAAGTCTGACTGCTTTGCTTAACACAAGTGACTATCTATACATAATTCATACATTTTTGTAGGTACATACAATTTGCTTATACATGACGGGTGCAAAGCAGAAAACTCTAAAACGAAACCACCTGCCCCTCTCGGGTCCCGCCATAAGCTGCAATATGTCTAAAAATTTCGAAAATTCACACTCCTATATGACTGACTGTTTAGCGCAATAATAGAGAAATCAATGGAACACGTAAATATTCAAATGCAGCACAGAAATAGAGCAGAAAGTTCCCGTAGAAACCCTCTGTCATAATTCTGTATCGCCACAAATTGAGGCTGACGTAACATGTTAATTAGTCACCCTTTGTGACGCACTGTCACTAGAATGTTTCTTATTTCATAAATACATGAATACCTGTCACATGACAGATGCAAAGCAGAAAGCTCTTATTGGAACCTCCTGATCCACTACTGTATCTCATATCACCCTTCTGTGACTGGTTGATTAAGCAGGACAGAAGATGAACAGAAAGCTCCTATAGGAACACTCTGTCCCACTCCTGTCTCGCCTCAGGGTGTCACATGAGGAAAAGAAGTTACCGTTCTGTGATTGGCTCAATAACTAAAGTTATTATCGATGCATGTATATATAGACATATATGCACACATGGACGACTGAAAGCATGACAGAAGCTAAACAGAAAGCTCCTTGAAATTAAAATGATTGCTCTTGTTACTCTTATGATCTAGATCCTGTTGAATGCAGCGTCGATATAGAATGTCCATACTGTAGTAGACAAGTCGGAATGTTTTCCGGGGCCAAGTCACGTGATACTAGACGTAACACGTGACAGATGGCGGGAAAACTGCGGCCAAAATATATCACGTGAGTGTAAACCACACGTACAGTCTACATGTATATATCTACAGACACGCCTCTCTGCATCGACATGATCGATGGACATTTTTACAATATTTCAAATTAGAATATTAGCGAGTATGACCTAGCGTAAATCTCTAAAACAGACAAGGGCTTATGGTGGGATGAAAACGACACAGAAGACTATAGCAGTAGCTTTCTGTGTCGTTTTAACTCAACTTCAAGCGACCATTATAGATTTTCTAAATACTCTTGAAAGACTAACTTCTCCCAGTAAAACTATAAAATAAAACTACAAAATAAACCCATTACCACTCGTCGTATTCCCTTATATTGAATGGCGGTGTAGCCCGTCCTCACTGTAAGGGAATACTGGAGTAAGTCTCAGATACATTGTAACTTTATTTTATAAGGTACGATAATATTATTATTACTTGTTGATTTATTTATGCTTCTCTGATAAAATGTTATTTGTATGTGTAATTTTCATGTTCACTCCAGTGACACTGGATGGCTAGAAGTAGCTTTTGTACTTAATGCCAATAAAATATATTGTATTGTATTGTATTGTATATGCACACATGGACGACTGAAAGCATGACATAAGCTAAACAGAAAGTTCCTATAGGAACACTCTGCCCCACTCCTGTCTCGCCTCAGGGTGTCACATGAGTAAAAGAAGTTACCGTTCTATGATTGGCACAATAACTAAAGTTATTATCGATGCATGTTTATAAAGACATATATGCACACATGGACGACTGAAAGCATGACAGAAGCTAACCAGAAAGCTCCTATAGGAACACCCTGTCCCACTCCTGTCTTGCCTCAGGGTGTCACATGACAAAATAAGTCACCGTTCTGTGATTGGCTCAATAACTAGACTTATTATCAATGCATGTATATAAATTATAAAGACATATATGCACACATGGACGACTGAAAGCATGACAGAAGCGAAACAGAAAGCTCCTATAGGAACACTCTGTCCCACTCCTGTCTTGCCTCAGGGTGTCACATGACAAAATAAGTCACCGTTCTGTGATTGGCTCAATAACTCTGTCACCGCCTTGGGCGACTTAAGTAGACATTATTAACAGTTTGGGCCCAGATCAAACACCGCGTAACGAGGCGTCTGATTAGGAGCCAAACCATTTGATTCTCTTACCAGTGTTTCTCCACTCAAGACTAACAAAATAAATTTGGCACAAATTGCAGCCGACAAATTTAAGCATATGATATCTGATATATAAATGATTAAATTCAGACAATTAGAATTTGCGTTGAAAGGGTAAGTCAATTTATCGATACATACAGATTTGTAGTAACACGTGAGTGCTTAAATGGAGGACAGACGCAAAACAGAAAGCTCTCATAGGAACCCTCCGTCCCACTCCCGTCTCGCCCAGACCTGCGACGTGTCTTTAACATTTTACCCCATAAATACGCATTTACGCCTTTATTTTATTCTTCAACTGAAGAAATTAGTACCAGTTTATTCAGTCATGAATATGCGCCCTAAGAAGTATATCCTATATCCTAGCGATTGTATCTAAAAGCAGACTGAAGGTAAAGCAGAATGTGCCTTAAGGCAGATTTTGCTTTACTTTTAACCTGCTTTAAGTGACCGCCTTTCTCCGAAATTAGAAACAGGCTATTGGGTAATGGGTTAAAGCCCAATAATGCTCATGTGACTTCTTAATACAAGTAGTTATCTTCACATAAAGATCTAAACAAAACGTGAATGCCTGAATGAAAGACAGATGCATAGTAGAAAGCTCACATATTGATTATCTGCCTAACTCTTGTTTCGCCTTTGACTGACATCTATCTCGAAATCTGAGGTTCACCCTCTTGTGAATGGCTGCTAAACGCAAGTGATTATCTGTAGTAAGTATATTTTCTAAGGACACGCGGATGCTTGATGCCTGATGCAGGACTGGAACAAAACAGAAAGCTTCAGTAGAAGCCTTCTACTTTACTCCTAGTCATGCCGCAAGCTGAAAGTTGGCTAAAATCAGTAGGTCGCCTTCTTTATAATGACTACTTACATGTAATACATGATACAGGTAAGTTTCACTTAGTATTATTAGTATTTGGTTGTTTTGTTTTTTCTTCAGATTTATACAGAGCATACATTTACTTTAAGGGAAAACAGTCACACGTGTTGAATTAAATAGCACGGTGACCAAACGGGATCAAATCCGCTTCTTTGTTGATCTGGTGGATTTTGTTATGCTTGTCTTTGATTAAGACTTGACCGTCTGTTGACCACGCACCATTGATCAGTTCATTTTTTGACATTTTTCTCGCTAAGTAAAGGTAAAAGTTTCTAGATTTTGTTAGGTCTTCGTTGATGTACACATTGGGGTATCCGCAGTTTCTAAGGTTGGTTCTTGCACGATAGAGCGCGCTTCTGGCTTTGTAAGATGACAACTTTACTATTATTGCCCGTGGTTTGTTTGAAGATTTACCAGGTTGGCCGACTCTGTGAGATCTGTCAATGTCATCCTTTGTGATCGGAAGATCTAAAGCAGAACCAATTTCGTACACGAGATCGTCGGTACATTTCTCATTGGGTTGTTCAGGCACGCCATTTATACGAAGGCAGTTTCGTCTGCTGTACTGCTCATTTCTGTCACAGTGTTGCTCCAGCTCAGTCACTCGTCCACTCAAATTCTCGTTTTCTGCTTTAAGCTTAGCATTTGATTCCTCGAGGGTGTGTATGCGTTCTTGAGATTCTTCATGGAAGTTGTGTAAAATTTCTGTCATGAACTCCTTTAGTTCGCTGCGAAATGAATCCTTCAAAAGTTTGGCGATTTCACTGAGATCTTTACTGGTGAGTGTTATTTTGGTAGAGGAATCTTGTTCACCGGTTGAGGAATCTGACATTTCGACACTATTATCAGCTGCTGTCTTTGAAGCTGAGTTGCTTAGAGGGCTGTCAGGTGACATAGACAAAAGTTGTTTTTTAATGTCGTCTGCTTCAAGCGGAGATGTTGGATATCTCTTTTTCTGCGCTGATGGAGTGGACAAAGAAGAAAGGTTTGACTTTTTAAAGGTCTTTGGTGTTGGGTTTGGTTTGTTTTGAGGCATGGTGTTGATTTAGAACCGTATTATACTGTATTGTTCTGTATTGTAGTGTTGAAATATCACTTAATATTGGGTTTATGCGGTGTCACGTATATTTTACTTTTTCGTAAGATTCACTCGATATCATACGTTGGTATCTATATTTAGCAACAGTGTCCACGTATATACATGTAGATAAGCGTGATGCACGTGAAAAAGTGAGATGTTGTCACCGATAAAGATTTAGAACAAAATGCACAAATTCAAGTTTTTATAATATTTTACATACGGCATGACCTCTCCAGTACTTTTAGTTTCCCAAATATTCCATCACATATTCTAAAATCCTTTTAAAACATTTGTTTTTCGCAATTACGCTGCGAGCAAAATATAAACAAACACTCGCCAAGGGACATCATCCATCTTTCTTGAGCTTTCTGTTTTATTGTCACCTTGCTTTAAGCTGTCGTGTGTCTTTTATACAATCAACAAGCCCTCGTTTTAGTGGTCGTTAAGGAAGATTTCGTTGTAGATGAAAAAAAATAGAAATGGAAATCTGAAGAAAAAAGCACATATGGACGGATATCAAACTGTTGAGGTCCAGACTAGTCATATAGTATTTCCTACAGTGGAGAAAACGTTATTCTTTCCCAAATAAACGCGTTTACCCTAAAACTATTATTTTCACTGCAAACCCGGCGTCTGATCAGGCTCCAAACTGTTTGCCACCAAGATAAAGATGAATTATTATAATTGTCAAAAAGTTGTATTTTTCTACGTTTTAGTGTTTTGCGTTTAGATTCTCCTCTGTAAGTGTCTGCACGATCACGATTGGCCTAGATGTTAAAGTCCCATTGTGTTTTCAGACCTTTTCTCAATGCCTGAAATACGATAACGGTTAATAATAATGTTTGAACATTCTTATGGAACTGATCTATGAAATGATGAAGACGGACCTAAATCACCAAAAAGGGCGATTTAAAATCATAACAAACCGAAAATAGAACGTCTGACATAAACATTTCCACACGGCTTAGTATCACGTGATACGGCCGAATACAACTTCACTGGGGGCAACCGTATCTATATCCGCCCGTCTATCCATCAGTCAGTTAGACTATCACACTTTTTTGTCCGCTCTCTTACTCAGCTAATTTTTATCCGATCTTTCACAAACTTGCTGAAAATGTTCGTTGATATAAAATCAAGGTTTAATTCGATAACTACTAAAATCGCATAAGGTATTTTTGAGTTATTGCCTGTTAATTAATAAAAAATGACTTTTTCAGTCATTTTTGCACTCTAAAACAAACAGCTTTTATCGGATATTCACCAAACATGTTGAAAATATTTATTCATATAAAATTTAGGTAAAGTTTGATTATTACTAAAATCGCATGTGGCATATCTGAGTTTTTGCCCTTTATGTATTAAATCAAAGTACTGTAGTACTGCAGGCTCGGACTTTAAGTTTAATGTAGAACAAAGTAATGCAGAAAGCTAATTATGGAGTTTCTGCATTACCATTGACATGCATTAAGCAGAAACCTGCAGCGCTTAAAGACCCTAAAGAATGTTGTACTGTGCATGTCTTATAATGCATCGTCTGCTATGACTACTAGGTGAATGTTTATTACAAGGGAGTAAATACGGTGTTTAAATCACCACAGGTACAGACTCAGAATCCTGAGTACTCAGTGCTGCTACACGGTTTAACTGATAGTGACGTACCCAGCAACTGAAGCTCCGTTATAGCATATGTAAACCCCGTATGACAGGATTTGTTTGTAGGGGGAGCTAGACTCGCACCAATTTCATACAATAGGATTCGATATAGGCTCTCCGAGCCAAAAATGACTGTTTTCAGCAAGATTTGCTCTCTAACACAAATATGTTTTATTGGATCTTCACCAAACTTGCTGAAAATGATCATTGGTATAAAATCAAGGTTTAGTTTGATTACTACTGAAATCGCATAAGGTATATTTGAGTTATTGTCTTTTTATTAATAAAAAATGACTGTTTCAGTCATTTTTGCACCCTAACACACACAGTTTTTATCGGATATTCACTAAACTTGCTGAAAATATTTAATTATATAAGATTTAGGTCTAGTTTGATTATTACAAAAATCGCATGTGGCATGTCTGAGTTTTGGCCCTTTAAGTATTAAAAATGAATGTTTCAGCATCTTTTGCTTTCTAACACATACAGTTTATATCAGATATTCACTAAACTTGTTGAAAATGTTTATTAATATAAAATCTAGGTCAGTCATCTTAACTACCAAAATCGCACAAGGCATGTTAAAGTTATTGCCCTTAAATGACTAAATTTTTCATTTTTTAATTATTCAAGGGCAATAACTCAGACATGCCTTATGCGATTTTGCTAGTTATTTAACCTGTCCTAGATTCTATACTAATAAACATGTGTAGCAAGTTTGGTGAAGATCCAAAAAGAAGTGTTTGAGTTAGAGAGCGGACAAGGCTGAAACAGTCATTTTCAGCAAGCTCAAGGTATAGATTCTCCGTAGTTTGTTTTAATCGTTTACCCCTAGTGAATAATTATGTACACGTTGTTATTGGATTTCATAGTGTTTAACTCTGTGCCTACTGGTCGTAACTTCTAGGAGTTTACAAAGTATTTGAATATAAAAAGACGCCGCGTAACGCGGCGTCTCATCTGGATCCAAACTGTTTGACACTCGTCTTAAGGTTTGTTTAATTAAAACAATGCATAAATCTAAACTGAACACATTTTGCAGACGACAATGTCAAAGCAGACGTCTGTGCAGCAGAATAAGGGTTAACAGGGTCATTTTCAGTGCTCCAGCTATAGATGTAAGCAGGGCTGCCATAAGTTGACATGAAAAATCCTAAGATTTCCAAATTTGCATTTTTCAAGTGCGATTTTACGAATCATACCATTACCCCATAGCCTTTTTCTTGCTTTGTTGACATGCAACTACTTAAAGCAGGCTGTAAGTAAAGCAGAATGCGCATTAGGACGTATTCTGCTTTACTTTCAGCCTGCTTTAAGCTACCATGTACTTGGAAAAAAATCCGCAGATTTAGGACAAATCCGGAGAAATGGCAGCCCTGTGTAAGCGAGAGTAATCTGAACTAATCTAACATTTTCTCACTCATTTCAGCACCGAATGCTATGGTGTTACTACTGATTAAACCGTCTCTTCGTGACAATTTTAATGAGTATGACAACATTGGGTTTAAAAGCAGAAATAAAGATTTTAGTTTTCGAAATACTTCCGTTATCTGGAGCCCTGTGTTTACAGAGTTGTCCTTCTTTCCATTCACAAGGGAGGCTTTTTAATTTGTGCAGCACCAAAATATTATAAATAAAATTTAAAAAGCGAATTTCTTAGATAAAACCGGTTTTTGTGAAAGAATCACGTCCCACGTAGTTCAAATGGGACCCCAAACAACCGTTTTATGCAGGTTTCTCAAAAACACAATGCGGCTTTAAATGTGTTACGATAAAACATTGACACTGTGAAACCTCTCTATTACGACCACTAAAACAAGTTTAGAAATTGTATAAAACACAGGCGACATCTTAAAACAATGTGACAGTAAAACAGAAAACTCCTTAAAGCTCATAAAGGAGCTTTCTGGCTTACTTGCACCGTACGTTACGCAGTCATCTACATAAAACACCTGCTAATGAACACACTTTAGTGGTGGTAATAGAGAGATATTACTGTATATAAAAGTATACCAGGTGTTTCCATATAAAGACATACCATAAAACTGTCTTAATACATGTATCTCTACGAAACGCGTCCTTGGTTTTTCCAGCTTCAAAATCACTACTTTATTTTTACATTTTAAATGTCTTTGTTAACATTGAACTTTTGTACATGTACAGAATAATACACCCACGGTACATATAACTCGCTTGACACATTACTCCACCAAAACGCATTTTAACGCATTTATTATATTCCTCCAATGAAGTAAATAATTCCAATTAAAACAATCAGAAATATGTATCACAAGAAATGGTTTCCATCTTCTAGGAGATGTTTGCTTAAAGCAAATTGAAAATAAAGCAGAATGCGCCTTAAAGCGCATTCTGCTTTATTTTCAACCTGTCTTTTCATTGACAATATGTATTCAATACTATAAACATGCCATGGAGTAAAGGGTTTAAACGTTAAAAAATGATTTGATTTAATTTGTTATAATTTTACTTCGCTTTTAACAGTATTGCAGTCATATCGCGACGTCCAGTCAATTACAGATGGATGAAGACCCCCCAGAAGTCCTTTATGCACTGTTTCAGACACAAATCGGCAACTGGGTAGAACCACCGACCTTCCGCAAGCCAGCTGGAAGGCTTCCCCACATGAAAAATCCGAACGACCCAACTGGGATTCGAGTCACAGCGGTGAGGAGCTTAATGATGTAAGTCACAGTGACTATACCACTAGGCCACGGGGGCCCCCTAAACGTTCAACAAAGCGACGAGTAAACTCGTCATTTACAAACATTGTACATTTAGGCAGTACACGTGTCTTATGCAAATACTGTATACCTTTATTGGACAATTGACCTTTCTATTAAATGTTTCAAGGTTGATTGAATTCAGTGTTTTGTTGTCATTTAGTGTTCGATGCAATATATTATTGAAGGATGGTCATATGCAATAGCAAACAATGTAGACTCTGATAACGCGCCGCTAATTAACCCATTTATACCCAGTGGATTCTTCCACGTTTATACATTGGATTAGTCCATTTTTTATCAAAGGGATGCCTGGTCATAATTTTCATTTTCATTTTCTTTTATATTGAAATTCCTATCAGCAAACAGTTTAGACTCTGATCAGACGCCGCATACTACAGCGTCTGGTCAGAGTCTACAGTGGAGAATCTGTTATTCTTTCCCGTTTAAACGCAAACGTACGCAAACGCAAAACACTAAAACGTAGAAAAATACAACTTTTTGACAATTCTGATAATTCATCTTTATCTTGGTGGCAAACAGTTTGGAGCCTGATCAGACGCCGGGTTACCCGGCGTCTGATCTGGCTCCAAACTGTTTGCAGTGAAAATAATAGTTTTAGGGTAAACGCGTTTATTGGGAAAGAATAACGTTTTCTCCACTGTACAATGCTTGCCTATGTCACATATAGTGGATCTTGGGCACCAATAGGTTAATGCATCAGAAAGAGGTAAATTTCTATTTTAAACTTTAGCCCATTACCTATAACTTAGTTTTGAAGACGTGTGGTCACTTAAAACAGGTTGAAAGTAAAGCAGAATGCGCCTGAATATGCATTCGGTTTTACTTTCAACCTGCTTTAAGTTACAGTGGAGAATCTGTTATTCTTTCCCGTTTAAACGCATACGTACGCAAACGCAAAACACTAAAACGTAGAAAAGTACAACCTTTTGACAATTCTGATAATTCATGTTTATCTTGGTGGCAAACAGTTTGGAGCCTGATCAGACGCCGGGTTACCCGGCGTCTGATCTGGCTTCAAACTGTTTGTACTGCAAAAAATTGTTTTAGCGTAAACGCGTTTATTGCGAGAGAATAACAGATTCTCCACTGTATCATCTGCTAGAATATAAAAATATTTCTTAAGGTTGAATATTCTTGACTGTATGAATTAGAACTATTTTCTGCAGTGGAAGAATAAATTAGAGGCGTAAAAAGGTATACTTATGGGGTACATTTGTAATGGATTAAGCAGTGTATGTTTACATAGTTCTGGCCAATAACATTTTTCATTGTTCTTTTCTTTTTCAATGCTATTTTTGTTTTCATATTTATTGTCTTTCAACAAAATATATAATGTAAAGCAATTGTAGACACGCACACGTCATAATAATGATGTAAACTTATTAGAAGGGGAGGGCTGTTACTAACGTTGTAAGAACTTGTAGCCCGACCCTTTTGCACATATATTTGTATGTAAGATATCATTATTTGTAAATTTGAATTGTTATATTAACCTTTGTACAAATATTGGGCAATAAAATATGTTTAAACTAAACTAAACATAGTTCTGGCAGATTATTTCAGTACAAATGTACAGTGGATAATCTGTTATTCTTTCCCGTTTAAACGCAAACGTACGCAAACGCAAAGCACTAAAACGTAGAAAAGTACAACTTTTGGACAATTCTGATAATTCATCTTTATCTTGGTGGCAAACAGTTTGGAGCCAGATCAGACGCCGGGTTACCCGGCGTCTGATCTGGCTCCAAACTGTTTGCACTGCAAATAATAGTTTTAGCGTAAACGCGTTTATTGGGAAAGAATAACAGTTTCTCCACTGTATCACACTAAACTTTAAGTTTTTCGTAACTGATAATGATGTTAACGTTTCGAAAGATGCAAAACACAATATAGTTTTCAAAATCTTTATAACAACACACCATGTTAATTCTTAAATAAAACATGTTTAAGTCAGCAACCCCTGCAACATTTAACTTGAATTCCAGTGTTCAGTTGTTTTTGGCTATTTATGGTCGTTTGCCACCATATATTGAAAACTGACAAACGGTGTAGACTCTAATCAGAGTGCTCAATTAGGAGTTATCTGATATGCTGATCTGGGTCTTCACTGTTTGCATAGGGAGGGTATATTTAAGAAATAATCTATGTTCTACCGTTGTGAAACGCTATTTTACAACGGTTGGGAGTTGTGGTGCGCAGGAATAGACCACGAAGGCCGAAGGCCTGGGTGGTCTATTCCTGCGCACCACAACGACCGACCGTTGTAAAATACAGTTTCACAACGGTAGAACATAGATTATTTCGATTCTAACATGACCAGATGTAAGAAAATTCATTAGAAAGGAAATCAAATGTTCCATACTTATTTCCTCAGCGGATGAAGTTTTTCGACCGAATAACTTTTTCCGCGGCATTACAAGAATCTAACACCCATAAGCAAATTTACAATTACCGATCCATAATCTGGCATATATATATATATGGTCGACTATCGTAATCGATAAAGTCCAACCTAGCGCATGGGTGGGGTTTTATCTGTGTATCCGCATGTGGGACCTAAGTCCAAAGTCAGAAGCACATAGGCGGCCACATGTGCCACACACAGTTGAGCGTTCTTTGGTTATATTACTGGCCTTGCATGAAGCACGTTTATCAATTTCTGTCAGTTGTCTGGAACTTTCATACATAGCTGTAGTGCCTTGAATTCCCAATCAGCAACCACAATGCTGCATTTCTGGAGTGATCGCTTTAGGGTGTCTTTGAAGCGGAGCTTTGGTCTCCCTCTTGATCTACTGCCCTCTGACAGTTCACTATAGAAGAGTTGCTTTGGTAATCTATCATTCGACATGCGCACGATGTGTCCAGACCATCTCAACTGGGATAATGTAAGCAGTGCATCCATACTTGGCATCTTTGCTAGCTGCAGTACTCTGACATTTGAGACCCTATGAAACCATTTGATATGCATAATTCTGCGAAGACAGCGTTGGTGAAATTGGTCAAGTAGTTTTATGTGCCTTCGGTAGGGTGTCCAGGTCTCACAACCATACAGAAGTGCACTCAGGACCACAGCTCTGTACACCGCACATTTCGTATCAATGCTCAGGCCCCTCTCGTCCCATATTCGTTTCTGCAGTCTGCCGTAAGAAGCACTTGCCTTTGCAATGCGACTAGATATTTCCTTGTCTATGCTGTTGGAAGATGAGAGGCTGCTGCCAAGGTAAGTAAATGAGTCAACATTTTTCAGGGTTGTGTGGTCGATCTTAATCTCAGGCACTCTCGCAGTGGATCCTTTTGCAGGTTGGAACAACACTTCAGTTTTCTTGATGCTTATAGTAAGCCCAAAACGCTTGGTGGCTGCAGAAAGGGAGTCTGCAAGTCTTTGAAGGTCATCCTCAGAATGGGCGACAATGCCGCAATCATCTGCATACAGGAGGTCACGAACAAGAGCTTTCGTTATTTTTGTCTTTGCATGCAGTCGTTGCACATTGAAGGCGCCACCATCAGTTCTATACGAGACCTGAATGCCTGGGTCTGTTTCATTAAAAGCAGAAAGCAGCATCATGCTGAAAATAAAGCTGAAAAGAGTTGGTGCTAGGACAAAGCCTTGCTTCACTCCATTAGTGACAGGGAACTCATCTTCAGCATTCCCATTGACTAATCCTGCACTCATGCCATCGTGGAAGCAGCGGATGATTTGAACCATCTTAGGAGGGATACCGATACGGGGCAGAATATTCCATAGTCCTGAACGTGGCACTGTGTCGAACGCCTTTGTGAGGTCGACAAAGAGGATGTAAAGATCCTTGTTCTGTTCTTTGCACTTCTCTTGGATCTGTCTAGCACAGAAGATCATGTCGACCGTCCCACATTGACTTTCAGGTACCGTCTCGTCCAGAAGATGGGTATTCAACCTTTTAAGGATCACTTTGCAAAGGATTTTGCCTGCTATGCTCAAAAGAGAGATCCCCCGGTGGTTGTCACAGCTAGATTTGTCACCCTTTCCCTTGTACAGGTGGACTATTCGTGCATCTTCCAAGTCTTGTGGTAAGCATCCATCTTCCCAACACATGCACAAGAACTCGGTAAACTTCTGTATCAGCGGCTGGCCACCTGCCTTAAAAACCTCAGGCGGAATACCATCAGGACCTGCTGCTTTACCACTTTGAAGCTCAGCAATAGCTTTCTTTACTTCGTTTTCTGTTGGTCTATCATCCAATTCAGGGCGAATGGGTCTCTCAGGGATCTCTTCTATAACACTAGGGTCTATTGATGAAGGCCTGTTAAGGAGCTTCTCAAAGTGTTCAGACCACCTCTTGTTTATTGCCTCATTGTCAGTGAGTAGCTCACCTTGTAGGTTGCGAATAGGTGCTGCACTTCTTTGAGATGGTCCATAAACCCCCTTTAGGCTTGAGTAGAAGAGTCTGGCATTTTTGGAGTCAGCATAACCCTGGATCTCCTCTGCTTTTCTTTTCCACCATTCATCCTTCATACAACGCAGCTGCGTCTGAATGTTTCTCCGGAGGTGATAAAATTTGTCACACTTTATATCAGAGTCTTTATCAGCAAGCCAAGCCTTGTGAGCAGAGTACTTCTCGGCAAGTAAACTATGGATCTCGGAACCATTGTCATCGAACCAGTCTTGGTGATGCTTTTTCAGGACATCTATAGTCTCTCTGGCAGCGGCATCTACTTCATTCTTGAGCCTGGTCCAGTTTTCTTCTGTCTCTCCTTCACTGAAGCATACCGATTCAAGGCGCATAGAGAGTTCATTTTGTAAGGCTTCTTCGACGTCCGGACTTTGTGTTTTCTTGACATCTAGTTTCTTGGGTGGTTTCTTTCCCTGGGGCCTTCTTTTTCTACGAATTTGAAAGCTCACTTTCGATCTTAAAAGAAGATGATCTGTAGAGCATTCAGCACCTCTCATTGCCCTCGTGATGTGATGGTCTTTAAGATCACGCTGTCTGCATATGATGAAATCTAACTGGTGCCAATGCTTAGATCTTGGATGCATCCAGGTGGTTTTGTATGCGTCATTTAGTTTGAAATAAGTATTTGTGATGGAGAGATTGTGCTGGGAGCATAATGATAACAACAGTTTGCCATTGGAGTTCTCTTGTCCAATTCCATGTTGACCAATAATGCCATTCCAGGCAGTATGATTGGAACCGATTCTTGCGTTAAGATCACCTAGGATGATCAATTTGTCAGCTGCAGGTATGCTGCGCACAACTTCATCAAGCTGTTGGTAGAACACCTCTTTGTTTTCATCAGGGTTTGTCATGGTGGGCGCATAGACACTTATCAAAGTGGCGTAAGCTTTGTCTTTCAATGGAAGTCTCATGGTCATGATTCTATCATTGATGCCCTTTGGTTGCGATTCAAGTTGATGAACAAGGGATGTCCTAACAGCAAACCCAACTCCTGCTTTCCTTTCCGTTTTACGCCCTGACCAGAATATTGTATAACCTGATCCAACCTCACTCAATTGACCTTGGTCCAAAAATCTAGTTTCGCTGAGAGCAGCAATGTCTACTGCGTATCTGCTGAGCTCATGTGTGACCAAAGCAGTCCTCCTTTCAGGACGGTTGGCATCTTTGCGATCCAAGAGAGTTCGCACGTTCCATGAAGCAATGGTTAGGGGCTTTGCGGTCTGTTTTCCTTTCTGGTAGCCTGTTGGAACCCAGAGATTGTTAGCACCCTCTGCTCTATTCCCTGACTGCCCGCTACCTTGAGCAGGGGGTCTAGAGCTGCTGGGGACTGAGGGCCGTAGTGTAATTGTGTCTGTCATAAGGGGTATTGGCGCTAGGTGCCATGCGCATCATTAAGTTGCTGTTGTTTGCGCAGAGCCTCAGCAACTCTCTCCACCTGCAACCACAAGTCCAGGGCAAACCGAGGTAAGACAGCTGTACTCAAAGAGACACAGACGACTGAACAGTAAATAGCAGGTCGCAGCATATGACCAGGGCCACAAGCAGTGCTCTGTGACAACGCCCTTACTGCAGTATGCGGCTGCAGGATTTTCTGTCTGGGTTTACTCCCGTAGCCTTTCCCCACCCAAGAGGTACCCGCAAGGCAGCGGTAACAGACGCAGGTGGTATAGTGTACTGTCATACTATAGCAGAGTTAATCCTAACCACGGTTATATGACATGACGTGACCACGTGCGTTCATACGTTATGTTTTTTAAATTTCTTTCGTTATTCATATAGCCCGTAAAGACCATATTCTTTTAACCAGTAACGTTACAGTATTTTTCTCATTCTTCTGTCTTGTTTGATGTAATGTTTGTTCTATGCCAGATTATGGATCGGTAATTGTAAATTTGCTTATGGGTGTTAGATTCTTGTAATGCCGCGGAAAAAGTTATTCGGTCGAAAAACTTCATCCGCTGAGGAAATAAGTATGGAACATTTGATTTCCTTTCTAATGAATTTTCTTACATCTGGTCATGTTAGAATCGAAATAATCTATGTTCTACCGTTGTGAAACTGTATTTTACAACGGTCGGTCGTTGTGGTGCGCAGGAATTGACCACTCAGGCCTTCGGCCTTCGTGGTCAATTCCTGCGCACCACAACTCCCAACCGTTGTAAAATACCGTTTCACAACGGTAGAACATAGATTATTTCTTAATTAAATCATATGATGTCTAAACTAGTTCGAAATTGATTACAATATCTGTTGAAAGCGCAAATGGCAACGAAAACGTTGAACTTGACATTGAAACGCAACCTATATAATTTGTGTATGTCCCTGGGAAATTATATCATAATGCGTCTGCCACCAGGTGGAACTATCATTGAATTACAAAACAGTTTTGTTAATAGGCGAATGCCACGATTATAATTTCCCTTAACTCTTGATAGATGTAAAGTAATAATAACTGTAACCAATATTATAAGACGCCAAGTGCTCATAACATAAAAGTATAATCTGGATCCAAACTGATTGGTACTTCGATATAATTTCCTAATCATTGCGGTTATATATACTCTTAGCTTTGCTGCCTATTATAAATTCTGTTGTATTTCATGCTAATAGCAGCTGATATTCCCTTCGCTGCCTTAAACCGACTTCACTATTACATTTATTTGCAAACAGTTTGGATCCTGATCAGACGCCGCGGTAAGCGGCGTCTGATCAGGATCTAAACTGTTTGCCAACCGGACTATTTTTTTCAGAAACTAATGCAATTAAATTGAATGAAGACCACAATCTGTCAGCAGCTGATATTCAGATAGTAAAGGGGTTTACAATGTCAACGATGGCACGTGCTCTGCAATCACATTGAAGGTCAAACAGAAGGTCGACTTTGAGAAAGTGGGATTAATCTATATCTAGATGTAGTACATTGCCCCCTCTCCAAAGCGGCACTCTGAACAACGACTCCCTCCTTACAACAACGATTGTCCGCTGTTCCCCAAACAATACAATTATGCCTAACCTTATATATAACGGCTGCAACATCGCGTGCTTAAAATTGTTTTCTGCCGTTTTTCTCAAATTTATATAATAGGACATTCTGACAGAAAAAAATGACGAGTGACAAACTGCTTGAATCCAGATCAGACACTGTGGTGTTTGATCTGGATTCAAGCTGTTTGTAAATGTAAGCCAGCTTCCCTCCATGTAACAGCTCTCTCCGAATAACACACACAACCTGTGTCTCCCATTTGGTGTTGTTGTAGGGACGGAGTATTGTGCATGTAAAATGTGAGTTAAGCGGCCACTCAAAATAGATGTTTACGCAATAGTTAGGTAAGGTAGTTGCTAGGTGCACGACAAAATCATATTTCTGTTTTAAATTTGACATTCATTAAAGGTCGCTTATATTTCCTAAAACAATGCCCTCATTCACCCCTTAAATTTAAAATGGACAAATCCAGTTTACAATTAATCAAGTCATTTTTTAATAATTAGGGTAGATTTAAACAATATTTTACAAAAGGACACAAAGTGTAGAACCTGATTAGAGGGCTCCTTAAGGAGCCCTCTGATCGGGGTCTTCACTTTTTGCATAGGACAAGTGTACTATTGACAGGTATATGCTTTTTAATGACGAGTATACTCGTCGCTATGGCTCAATGTGTTTCACAAGTTTTACTGTAGTCGATAAAACAAAGGTCTAAGATTACAGCGATCACGATTACAAAACCTTCCAAAGTAGACAGCTACATTAATTTCCTCTCCTTATATATTACAAAACTGTATGAGGCATTTTTACACGGTAATAACAATTGAGACACCCACTTTACGTATACCTAATGCTCTGTGATCAGTGTAGACGAGGTCCAAAATAGTATTGCAGTTTTGCGGCGTCTAATCAGAGTCTCCATCGTCAAAGTAGTAAAATACATATACAGTGCTCCCTCTCTACAACAACATCCAGTAGGAGACATATAGGATCTGTCATGAGTCGATGTTTAAGACAAGCTGATCTCAAACGAGTATAGAATTGAAATGTTATTAAGCGAGTCTTGGCGAGGTTAATACCTTTTCTATTCTAGACGAGTTTGAGATCAACTTGTCTTAAACATCGACGAGTGACAGATTCTTTTTCTCACATAACCAACGATTTTAAGCTATTTTTTAAAGCAATAGGCATTTTTTGGAACCCCGGTGACGTCAAAACGGCGTTATAAATAGTGACGTTATAGTGACGTCATCATATTGATCTCACACATGTTGGAGACAAGGATATTCGTGATCGTTGTTCGCTATAGAAAACAAGGGTAGTTATGTGAGAAAACTGTTGTGTGTTGTTCGGAGGGAGTCGGTATAGAGAGGGAAATAAGCTTACATTTGCAAATAGCTTGAATCTAGATCAGACGCCGCGTGACGCGGCGTCTGATCTCGATTCAAGCTGATTATCACTCGTCATTAAGGTATTTTCTGTCAAACTGTTCAATATGTGACAATCTTAAGCAGACGGTATTGAGAGCCGTAAAAAAGGTTGGACATACTGTCTGGTTTAGGGAACAGTGGCAAGTGTTGTTGTAAGGAGGGATTCGTTGTTCAGAGGACACTGTACTAGGTTTTGCGATATACATCCTTACAATGGTAACTCAGCGTCTGATCTGGCTATTTGCAAAGATGATTGGCGTACATGTAAGTAGCCTAATTAAACTGTTCCCCATTCCATTTAGTGCATTTAACTTATTCCTCCGTTGAAGAGAATAGTTAAACCAAGTACCAAAGAAATATTGTCTATTATAATATTGTCTATGTATCATAGCAGACGGAAGTTTAAAGCAGGCTGAAATGAAAACAGCATGCTATTTAGTTTCATTTTATTTGTTTGACATTGACCTTTACTGTTTGACACTTAATTAATATAATTATATTTAAAGTCAAAATACAGTGGAGAAAACGTTATTCTTTCCCAATAAACGCGTTTACGCTAAAACTATTATTTACAATACAAACACTTTGGAGCCAGATCAGACGCCGGGTAACCCGGCGTCTGATCAGGCTCCAAACTGTTTGCCACCAAGATAAAGATGAATTATCAGAATTGTCAAAAAGTTGTACTTTTCTACGTTTTAGTGTTTTGCGTATGCGTACGTTTGCGTTTAAACGGGAAAGAATAACAGATTCTCCGCTGTACCTAAACATTTAGTATGAAAAATTAAAGCAGACCACAGTTGTTTAGAAGTATGACTATATATCAGTAAAGGTGTAAACTGCTATGTCCTTTCCGCGAACAGGAGTTAATATCATTCACGTGATCCAATTAAGAAAATCTTATTGTATGGACATCTTACATTAATTTGCTTTAGTAATGAAAAAAATCGCCATGTTTCTACTTTGGGGTTTTACAAAGAAAACACGAATGTGAAGGACGAGAAATATAATATACTATATAAATCAATTTGATAAAACACCATAAGGAGTGGCTTCTTTTAGAACAATTGAACTTTCATTTCATTGGCAAAACCTATTTAGAAATAGTTTGGGCAAAATATATTGCTAACTGGTCATGATCAATAAAAGATCTACAGTGGAGAAAACGTTATTCTTTCCCAATAAACGCGTTTACCCTAAAACTATTATTTTCACTGCAAACAGTTTGGAGCCAGATCAGACGCCGGGTAACCCGGCGTCTGATCAGGCTCCAAACTGTTTGTCACCAAGATAAAGATGAATTATCAGAATTGTCAAAAAGTTGTATTTTTCTACGTTTTAGTGTTTTGCGTTTGCGTACGTTTGCGTTTAAACGGGAAAGAATAACAGATTCTCCACTGTATACATGTATGTGACCAAGCTGCGAAGTTGTGATTTTTTACCCCTTCACAGTCATTTTGTCGTCTCCTTCAATAGTGTTGTCGGCAATAACGCTAAAAAGGTAGATTTAGAGCAGCATAACGGACGTCATTTCAGAACAATAGGCAAACAGTTTTGATCCTGATCAGACGCCGCGTGACAAATGCGCTTTATGACGTCGTTAAGAGTGAAAAATTAACCCCTTAACTCATTGAGCCCTAGTGACGCATATATGCGTCTTTTACCAAATGTGTACCTGTGAAGAGTACACTTGTCCAATGCAAACAGGGACTTCACTGTTTGTCATTTTGCAATTTATTACAAAAAACAACCCTAAATTGTCTGAAATGGACCATCCTTTATTGCAAACTGGAATTGTCCATTGGAAGTTTCAGGGGATAATGGGTTAATGCCGTAATCCGAGTACACGCGTTATTTGCAAACAGTGGTTGTTTGTTAACAGTTTGGACCCTGATCAGACGTCTCACAACGCAGTGTCTGGTCTGAATCCAAACTCTTAGACACTCATTTCAATAGTTTTACGTCAAATACTTAAAAATTAAGTTTTAAAGTTAAAAGAAGATCATAATTGTTTCAAATTGATGACATCGTGACAGTGAAGTGGTTAGCGAAAAGACCAATGGTCTTGAAGAAGCGTAACGTGAGACCCTTCTCGATTGAAGCACTGGATTTTCGTTGTTAAACGGTTTGAACGTGATAAAACGTGACATGCGTTACCGAACTTTGCAAGTGTCTTAAAATCTCAAGTACAGGTTTGTCGAAACTCGATAATTCGAAGTCGTATTAGTTCGAACATACCCATATTTCTAAGTTAACCCTTTCCCTTATAGAAGCGACTTTTAGCACATTCATTTTATTCATCCGCTGAAGAAAATAGTTCCAAATTATACCGTAATGAATATGTGTCATATTTAATACTTTTCTTATTCTAGCAGTTAATAGCTTAAAGCAGGCTGAAAGTAAAGCTGAATGCGCCTTAGGGCGCATTCTGCTTTACTTTCAACCTGCTTTAAGTAGTCACATATCTTCAATACTAGAAATAATGCTATCAGGTAAAGGGTTAAAATGTGGCTTACACACGTTTTAAATTTGAAATACAGGTATGTTCGACGTAACGAGATCGAAGTGTCGTAATTAAACTTATGCAATACCGGTACGGCCGATTTAATTGAGTTCGAATTATCGAGTTTCGACTGAAATGGTTCGAAATTGGACACGTGACAATACAAACACATATTCTAGATAAAACGACTAAAAGGCGCAGATGGCTGCCTGTTTAAAAACGTAATAAACGGATAATTTTAGTCATTGGAACGTATTTAATGATGACAAGAACATTAATTACATCCCACTTTCTAACCCTTAAAAGGGACTTCATATCCGTACATCGCTGACATTTACAATCAGTTTGGATCCAGATCAAACGCCGGCTAGTTCGGCGTCTGATCTGGATTCAAACGATTCTATACTCGAAATAAATCGACGCTTTTCAGGCATCATGACAGAATATTTAATTTGAATCTCAATACAATACAATGCTTATAGAAGTATGTTGTTACGGCAAAGAAGAGGTAGGATAGATTTCAAAGAATTCTCGTGATATTTCTAAAAATGACAGTGACATTTGTGTGTGATTTAGGAGGACGACTATTAACACAATCAACCCTAGCGACGAGTATACAGTGGAGAATCTGTTGTTCTTTCCCGTTTAAACGCAAACGTACGCAAACGCAAAGCACTAAAACGTAGAAAAGAACAACTTTTGGACAATTCTGATCATTCTTGTTTATCTTGGTGGCAAACAGTTTGGAGCCTGATCAGACGCCGGGTTACCCGGCGTCTGATCTGGATCCAAACTGTTTGCACTGCAAATAATAGTTTTAGCATAAACGCATTTATTGGGAAAGAATAACAGATTCTCCACTGCTGTACCCATCAATTATTAACAGTGTGTACGTTTGTCCTATGCAGACAGTGTCGTTTTGAGAGGACTCCTACCTGCATGAGCCCTTGAAATAGAGACTGCATTGTTTGCAATTTGCAATATGTTGCAGAAAACAAATCCTTATATGTAGTCAATAAAATATCAACAAAATGTACAGTGTCCCCCCCCCCCTCAACGACACCTAGTGGGAGGCACACATTAGGTGTGTGTTGTTCGGATGAAGTCATTATAGGGAGGGGAAATTAAGACTTGGATTATATTTAATAACAGCTTGAATCCAGACGTAACGCGGCGTCTGATCTGGATGCAAGATGTTTGTCACTCGTCATTTTATTTATTCTATCAAATAATCCACTTATACGTGTGTTTGTAACTCTGAGAATAAACAGCAGACGACATTTTTAAGCAGACGATAGTGTGGCAGTAAAACGTTAGACAAAATTGTCGAGTTAAGGAAATCGTTGAAAGGAAAAAGTCGTTGTTATGAGTGCTGTTTTAGAGAGGGAGCAAATATTGTCGTCTGCTTTATTATTGTTTTCTACAAGACACGTTTCAAAGTTAGATGTAAGGTATATGACTTACTGTTTGCAAACGCGCTTTATGACGTCATAGAGATTGAAAGGGCTCAATAAGATGTAATAAGAAAACATATTTTTAACGTATTCATTAATACAGTGGAGAATCTGTTATTCTTTCCCGTTTAAACGCAAACGTACGCAAACGCAAAGCACTAAAACGTAGAAAAGTACAACTTTTGGACAATTCTGATATTTCATGTTTATCTTGGTGGCAAACAGTTTGGAGCCTGATCAGACGCCGGGTTACCCGGCGTCTGATCTGGCTCCAAACTGTTTGTATTGGAAATAATAGTTTTAGCGTAAACGCGTTTATTGGGAAAGAATAACACATTCTCCACTGTATAACTACAGAAGGGCTCAAGTCATTAACGCCTGGACTTTCGAATTGAATAGTCCAGTTCCCTATTAAGTCTAGTCCATTTTTTTACTATTTTTGATTGTGATTTTTCACAATCAGTGCAGACCCGCAAAAAAGGGTCATCGATTACCGTCAACTTGGAAATAAGTTGACGGCGACCTGGTAATAATCGGTCCACAGCCACCTGTTGTACAGTGGAGAATCTGTTATTCGTTCCCGTTTAAACGCAAACGAAACGCAAACGCAAAACACTAAAACGTAAAAAAGTACAACTTTTGAACAATTCTGATAATTCATGTTTATCTTGGTGGCAAACAGTTTTGAGCCTGGTCAGACGCCGGGTTACCCGGCGTCTGTTCTGGCTCCAAACTGTTCGTATGGAAAATAATAGTTTTAGCGTTAACGCGTTTATTGGGGAAGAATAACATTTTCTCCACTGTAGCAGTCACCTAGCTGAATGGGCTCTTGCATACATACATGTAGGTGCTTGTATTGTACAAATATGTATGTAGGGTATATAGATCTAGATATAGATCGTTTAAAACAATTTTTTATCATTTTTGTAGACTATGGTACCTCTGTAGATGTATTATTATACATGTATACATCTACAGAGGTACCATAGTCTACTAAAACAAATTAAAAAAATATGTTTTTCTTTAGTTCTTTTTAACGAACTAGATCTACATACACAATATACATATAATTTAAGCACCTGTGCTTGTATATTTTCAGACTTACTGTTGCCGACAAAGTACATGAAACCTTTCGTGGAAAGTTATTATATTGGCATCTCTTTGAAAATAAGGTGAGGTGATTGAACTAACCTTATTAGGAATAATATGAGGCAATTATTGATAGCTAGACGGCAAAGTGCTCTAGGATATTAGTAAGTGCATAGCAAAGAAAGAAATTCTGGAAGACATGGCGATGTCAAGATGCAGTAGGAACCATAGAACTGCTATTACAGCGCTCCCTATCTTCAACGACACCCATTCGGAGACAGAAATTACGTGCGTTGTTCGGAGGGGGTCGTTATAGGGAGGAAAATTGGCTTATATTTGCAAACAGCTTGATTCAAGATCAGACGCCGCGTCACGCGGCGTCTGATCTGGATACAAGCTGTTTGTCACTCGTCATTAAGGTTTTTTTTATGTCAAGATGTCCATTATGTAACTTTTAGAAAGACAGCAGACGACAAATTTAATCAGATGGTATTGCAGCCATGAAAAGGTTGGACATTAATGTCTTGTTTGGGGATCAGCGACAAGGGTTGTTGTAAGGAGGGGGTCGTTGTTGGGAAGACCGCTGTATGGAGGGAGCGCTGTACATGTATACTTACAGCGTTATTTCTCTCTGGCTCCAAAAGTAGCAGGACATCCAAATATGAGAAACTTTAAGTGCAGTCACCCCACATCAATGTATCTCGGAAGTTTAACCATCTGCACTCTTATGGTGAAGTTGTGATAAATAGTTGGGTCCCGTTTTACTAAACGTTATTCTTTCCCAATAAACGCGTTTACGCTAAAACTATTATTTGCAGCGCAAACAGGTTGGAGCCATATCAGACGCCGGGTAACCCGGCGTCTGATCAGGCTCCAGACTGTTTGCCACCAAGATAAACATGAATTATCAGAATTGTCCAAAAGTTGTACTTTTCTACGTAATAGTGCTTTGCGTTTGCGTACGTTTGCGTTTAAACGGGAAAGAATAACGTTTTTTCACCACTGTAGCAGGACAACCAAATATGAGCAACTTCAAGTGCAGTCACCCCCACATCAATGTATCTCAGAAGTCAACCATCAACATTTTTAATTTTAATTTATATTTTTTATTATAACTTGCTACAAACAGCAAATAGCCAGATCAGAGGACGCGCTTTAAGCGCGTCTCTGATCTGGCTATTTGCTGTTTGCAAACGTTTATGATCGAAAAATAAGAGTAAAACGATTTTGACTTACGTAAAAAAAATTGCGTAAGTAGTTTAGTAAAACGGGCCCCAAATGAGACGCCAAATAAGACGGCGTCTCCTCTGAATTAAACTTGTTTGACGCCCTGGTAATGTTTATAATGCGGGATTTTTGCAGACGACATAATTATGTTGCAGACAACAGTTACGTTAACGGACCAAACAATCCCTGATATACAACGGAAGAGAAAATTACTAAAAATATAATATGGTTTTTAGAAGTTAAACTTTGTCGTGTCATTTTATCATTTAAATGGCAAGGATCTAAAGCCTGGTCAGACGCCTGCTAACCCGTCGTCTGATCAGGCTCCAAACTGTTTGCCATTGAAAACATTTCTATTTTTAGCACAAACACGTTCGTTGGGAATAATGCTTATCACAGACTGAAAATAAAGCAAAACGTTGAAATAGGAGATGTGAGCCTTTTGAATTGCAGACTGTTGTTGTACTATTACGCATACAACACTCCCTCTCTACAAAGACATGCAATGGGAGACAACAATTGTGTGTGTTGGTCGGAGGGAGTCGTTATCGGGAGGGAAATTTGCTTTCTTTTGCAAACAGCTTGAATTCAGATCAGACGCCGCGTAACGCGGCGTCTGATCTGAATTCATGCTATTTGTCACTCGTCATTAAGGTTCTTTCTGTTAAAATGTCCATTATGTCACTTTGAGAAAAACAGCAGAGGACACTTTTAAGCAGACGACATCGCAGCAGTGGAAAGGTTGAAAATACATGTCTCGCTTGGGGAATAGCGGCAATGGTCGTTGTAAGGAGGAAGTCGTTGTTGAGAGGGCCGTTGTAGAGAGGGAACACTGTATTAAACACCGACCGGGATTAAAACATTATAAGTGATAAGGACATTTTTGACATCACTTTAAATGAAGAACAACTCTTACCAGACAGTTCACTAATGCACATACATACATACATACTTTTATTTCGACATTAAACGTACATAGTCGTTTATAGTCTACAATAAATGTACAGAATGGTGGAGCAATACAATTCACAGAAACGAAAACTTTCAATTAACAGAGAAGTTTGCTAGGTATAATAAACTTATTACATGTTTAAATCTATGCCGTGTATTGGTATTACATGTAAGTATCATGCGTAGTTCAGGTTTATGTGTTAGGGTTTCTAGTTATAAGTTGTTCACGTTTTTTAAATGCAAAGTAAATGAATTTCGAGAGGTCGTTAAGTTTTTTGCTTGACTGTGTCATCATTAAATCATCAAATTTACTCAATGTTGGCCATCTTCGGTAATATGGTTTAAAATATATGGCTCGTAATTCACTGTATCGAGGACATGTTAACAAAAAGTGGTATTCTGATTCTACTGCATTTAAGTTGCACAATGTACATTTCCTGTCTTCGCGCGGTATATTGTGATAGCGCCCAGTCTCGATAGTAAGTGGATGCGATGATAGGCGAAATCTACTTAGTGCGTTTCTGTATCTATTGGTTTGTATTGAATTGAGGTATTTTTCTTGGGTAAAGTCATGTTTGTATCTGCTATATGATTCTAGTCTATTTGAGTTATTTATATTTGAGTACCATGATTGTTTGTATAAATCTGTAATTCGTGTCTGTATTGTTGTTATATTAATTGCAGTGTTTAGTTGATTTAACCATAAGTATGTTAGTCCTAAACTGTCTAATAGTGATTTTATGCCTGTAGCCCAACTATCACGACAGGGTGTCTGCTCAGTGTCATTTTTCAACATTAAGTATACGCGTTTAAGTAGTGTGTTGTCATTCATTTTAAGAATTCTGTCCCAATATTTAAATAAGTTAATTTTTCTTATTATCTGTAAGGGGTATCTACCCAACTCGCCATAAAGACCTATTATGTTCGTAGATTTTTTGACCCCAAGTATTCGCCTGCAGAATTTGTTATGTATGATTTCTATGTCTTTGCCTTCATAAAAACCCCAAACTTGAGAACCGTAGTTTAAGATAGGTGTGACTAAGGAATCGAATAGCCTACATTTCTCAGAAATTGATATATCTATTTGGTTAAAGATGCAGAATAGGTTGTGCATGGCATATGATGCATGTTGCGATATGGATTTTTGTGTTCTGTTCCAAGAGCCATTTTTATAGAAGTGTATGCCCAGATATTTAAAAGATGTTACATTTTCTTATATTGTGTTGTTTATTCCATATTTGAATTGGAAGCTTGTCGGTCTACCTTTCTCAAAAATCATGATTTTGGTTTTTAGCTGTATTTATTTTAAGTCCCCATGTGGTAGAGTATGTGTAAATATCATTTAACATGCTTTGTAAACTTATTGGAGATGAACTGAATACTACGGCGTCGTCTGCGTATAAAACCAGAAAGAGTTTAAATTCGTTGATAGTGAAAATGTCATCTATGTCTGTATTGATGTTTTCTTCTAAGTCATTGATGTAGAACATGAAAAGTATCGAGGAGCTGGGATCCCCCTGTTTTAAGCCTATATTTGAGCTGAAGCTCTCTGATACATTGTTTTTTAATCTTACACATGATTTAACTACTGAGTACATTGATTTTAGGACTGTTGTAAACTTTGTGCTAACTTGTTCCTTAAGTAATTTGTTCCATAACATTGATCTGTTAATTTTATCATAAGCCTTTTCAAAGTCTAAAAACGCACAGTATAGTTTTTTCCCTGAGTTTAGAACTTTTGTTATTACCGCGTGTAGAATAAACAAGCAGTCTACAGTTGATTTGTTTTTCTGAAAGCCAAATTGATTTTCTGTGATTTTGTCGTGTTTTTCTGACCATTTTATTAACCTGTTAAGCATTATCTGTGAGAATATTTTTGCCATTATGTTTATAAGTGTTATTCCGCGGTAATTTTTTGCGTCGTCGGTGTTTCCACTTTTATGTATAGGTGTAATTATCCACTCTTCCCATGCCTTAGGGTATGTTGAATCTGAAAATATTTTATTGTACAGTTTAAGCAGAAACGGGGAGATAATTTCATAAGTAGTTTTAAAAATTTCTGACGGTAGCTGATCTGGGCCTGGACATTTTCCTGCTTTTTGTGAGAATATTGCTTGTTTAATTTCGTGTTCTGTTATTTCACAGTCTAAATCGTGGTCTACAATGTGTGTTTCTTCTGTGTCGTTTGTCTGTGTGGGTGTCACGTTTTCATAGATAGACTCAAAATGATGTTTTAAGTCTCCGATATTCAGGTTTGGGTCTGTACTCGGTTTCTTTTTGTAAAGATTTTTAAGATTTTTCCAGAAAGATTTGCTATTTGTTTTTGCCATTTTACTTATTCGAATACCTTCTTTTCTTTTGTACTTTTGTTTTGCTTTGCGTTTTAAATTATTGTAGTTAGTGCGTGCCGCAACGAAGTTCCTTCTATTTATATCATTTTTGCTTTTAACGAATATGTTTCTGGCCTTTTTAAACTCTTTTTTCCCAATTTTACATTCTTCGTTGTACCATGCTTTGCTAGTTTTATGTAAATTTTGGGCGTTGTTGTCATCAAATGTTTTTCCAAATATCTCATACATGAATGAGGTAAACGTGTTTACTGTTGTGTCAATATCAACTTGAGACATGTCATTGGTCATTTGGCCTAATATGTCATGTTATCAGGAATAGATGTGCACGTGACTCTTCCCATACGACCTTACTATGGAATTTACTATCCGTAGTATTTGTAGTAAATGTGTCACGTGGTTGAGTTTCCCGCTGTTTTGTGTGTAGTGAAAGTAGGACTAGTGCGTGATCGGAAAATTCATTGAAGTTGAGTATTTCAAAGTTTGATATTATTTCTACATTTTCGTAATCAAATAGTATATAGTCTACGACTGATAAACCTTGTGCTGAACAAAAAGTGTATTCACCAGTTTTATCATCGCATAAACGCCCGTTTGCGATGACAAACCCAGTTGCTTTACACATTTCGATGAGTTTACGGCCATATATATCAAGCACGGGGTCTTTGCTTTCGCGTGGAGGGATGAATGGTTTATTATTATTTTGATCGTCTACTAGGTACGGGTCAACTTCTAACCAATCAGAGCATTTTGCTGTGCGACTGTTAAGGTCACCACTGATAAATATTTTGCCAAGATGTTTGTATTTCTCTATTCCTGTTTCAATTGATTCAAAAAAGTCTATTTCTTCTTGTTGCAATACTTTGGATCCTTTTGGTTTTACATATGCATGACAAAAATATACATCTTCATTGTGTTTGAAAATATTACCAGTTAATTTTACCCACATAATTCCACAGTTTTGTTTCTCAATAATATGGATGTTATTCTTGAAGCAATTTCTATAGTATAACGCTATACCGCCGCTATATCTACCTTTTTGGTATTACTTGATTTGTTTCCGAATATAAGTTCTTTAGAAAATCCATCTATATCTAAATTTGAGTAGTCACTGTCTTTAAGCCAAGTTTCAGAGAGGAAAATAATGTCAAAGTTGTTTATATACTCTAAAAACTCTATGTCTGCTAATTTTCGAGCAAGTCCATTAACGTTCCATGAAAGAACTCTTAACTTCTCCTGACATCCCTAATCTATGTTGATTGGTTCCTGTGGCTGCTGAGCATACTCCTGTCCGTTTATGAACAGTTTGTCACGTATGAGTTTGACGTTGTTTCCGTTGGCTTTTTCACGTTGCATGATTGGGTAGAGTTGTTTTCGTGTGTCTCTAATTTGTTTGGGCCATTGGATCCCGATTCCAAGGTTCTCTCTTTTGAGTGTGTCTGAGAAGTCATAAGATGTTTTCCTAACCTTTTCCCTGTCGCTGTGATAGCGAAATTTGGTCACTATTGGCCGCGGTTTTCGTTGATCTTTTGGTCCTATTCTGTGTGTTCTGTCTAGTATAAAATTTGTTGATTCTGGAAGATTTAGGTGTTTTTCACATATGTTTTTAACGAGGTCTTCACAGTTTTCGTCAGTTGTTTCTGGTATTCCGTAGAACAGAAGGTTGTCTCTCATGGATCTTGCTTCAAGGTCTGTGATTTTGTCGTTCAATGTGGAGTTTGGGTTTTCTAAGCTTTTAGTGTTTTTATTCATCGTCTTGCATAACTCTTTCAAAGATTTAATTTCTGTTTTTGCTGTGGCTAGTTCCTTTGTGCATATATCGTTCTCATCGCTCATGAATGCGTAGGCTTTTTCAACTTGGACGACCCTGGTGTCCATATCGGTGACCTTGACCTCTAGATCTGTGACCTTCATGTTAATTGAATTGACTGTTTTTTCAATACTTTCAATTTTGCTAATGGAACTTTTTAAATAGTTTTTACATCTTCAATTAGCTGTGATGCCCATGGCGGGGGAGGTTGGTTCCACTGGGTTTGAAGTTGTTGAGGTGAAAACTGGGGGTTCCCCGATGGTGTCTGGAAGTTGCTCGGGATAAAATTTTGACCATGATTGAAAGGTATAGGTGTCCCTGGGTTCTGGGCTTGTGAATTATTAAATACACTTTGCTGAGTATAGCTCATAACTGGGGCGGTTACTTGATAGTCACTGGAGGAACAGGCACTATTAGAGTTCTTGTCTTTTGGTTTGTTTACATTTACTCCACCCGTTTGTAAACCGGTTTGACCGCTAACCTCAGTGTCATTCAATGGTGAACTTGCTGCACGCTTACCTTTCTTCTTTTTTCTGGGTTGCATAGCATTTTTATTATTAGACTTTGGTTGTGACATGTAGGTATGATACTTAGACGTTGTTCGGTGTTGAATTCGGTGAACAGAAATCGTTGTTAGTCTTCATTTTCGAAATGTTTCGAGAGCCGATTTTTTATTGCTCCATCACTCAAAGGGCGACAATCAAATTGTCATACAGTAATTGTTTTTACACCAAAATGTCTAACCATATTCAGAATGCTTGAAATTCCAAAATATGTCATGTAGTTAAACAGAATGCGCATTACAGTCAAAATGACCATTGACCTTTCTATACAGTGGAGAAGCTGTTATTCTTTCCCGTTTAAACGCAAACGTACGCAAACGCAAAACACTAAAACGTAGAAAAATACAACTTTTTGACAATTCTGATAATGCATCTTTATCTTGGTGGCAAACAGTTTGGAGCCTGATCAGACGCCGGGTTACCCGGCGTCTGATCTGGCTCCAAACGCGTTTATTGGGAAAGAATAACGTTTTCTCCACTGTAGAAGACCAAGACGAAGACGCAGTCTGCTCTTCTGTCAGTCTGCTTTGCTCTCAAATTACCAAAATTGAGCAATTGTCTAACATAATCTGTCGTAATCGTAACATATACAACGAAGAAATACGTGGTAATTGTGAGGCAATGCTGCTTACAAACCTGTGAAATGTGTGGAAACAAGTCGAGTTTGAATTCAAGCTTGTTTATATTCAAATAACGACGAAGATACTCGGTAAAAGCTTATTAGCACATCCTATATACACCCGTCGATGATGTCATAGCTAATTGTGGTGAGATCTATGAGCACTTTCAATCAAAGAGAGACAACTGCTCAATAGATGTGCAAGTAAACAGCATGTTTTGTCCGCTAGACGCACCCCCCCCCCCCCTCCCACACCCTATCGATCACATGACTTTCGGAGAATACTTCAGAAATGAAGTCATGGTTAATTTGCCGATAATTTTCTGTCTTTCTTTTCTTAAGAACAATTTTTTGAAAAACCCCGCCAAATATTTGCTGTCCGAGTTCGAAAGATTAATTCGCGAATGAAAATTGCATATGTCACGCCTCCTATGCGAAACTTATCCACAAGTACCGCCTCCTTCAGCAATTGCATCTGTACGAATTTAACGACACATTTCCAACGGAATTGAATGGGGCGAATGTATATTCATGTACAGTGGAGAAAACGTTATTCTTTCCCAATAAACGCGTTTACCCTAAAACTAATATGGAATAGGCAAAGCCTATTAGCGAGCACTGCTAAACCACAGGGGACCGTCACAATAGAAGTCTGAACCCCAAAAGAAAAAAAATGTATAAACACTAGATATATAGACTTTGTATACATTTTTTTTTCTTTTGGGGTTCAGACTTCTATTGTGACGGTCCCCAGTGTGCTAAACCATCTTCAGAAAGCAAAGAATGAAGATTGTAACAAAATAGTATACCAAATAAATACGATTATGCGTAAATACACGTTTTATATATCTACTTAAGATAATAAAATTTAACAATAATTTAGCTACATGTATTATGAAATAAGCAAGTGCAGCTGTACATTTGGAGCAAATTAAGAATATGTTTGCACAAGAATCATTCCATTAATGGTTGCTCCATTAGACTAACCTTTGAACAGAATGACACTTACCAAACCCTATTCCTACTGAATGAGGGTCAAATTCATTTAAGAAAGGCTACGGTGGAGTTAGCCTTTTTGGTTATTTTATCAATGTTGAAACCCCATCTCAGGTCTTCTGATAGTGTCACGCGTAGGTAAGGGTTCTCCTGGACCTGCTTTAGGATTTGGTTGTCTAGGGTGTAGAAATGACTGGATCTGTTATTGACACTCATGAGGTAGCACTTCTTGGCATTGAAACGCATACCCTATGTCGAGGCCCAGGCCTTCAGCCCACTCAAGTCCCTCTGCAGCACGTCATGATCCTCCTGACTCCGGATTGTTCTGTACAGAAGGCAGTCATCTGCAAACAGCCAGACTTGCAATTTAACGGCAGATGTTAAGTGCTTGTGTGGCGGCTGTAAAAAGTCGCCCCGTACTTCATTCTCAGTGTTGTTATACTTTCTGGTCCTTTGGAATCATTGATTTCAGCGCATTTACAGTTGAAAGTTGAATTCCGCTTAAGCTGGTGCTAGGGGGCGTGAGCACTGTTGCATATTTAAGTATTGCTCATGAACAGACTCAAATAAACCGAGTCTGCAATTTTCAGTATTTGCTTTGTTTTCTGTGCTTTCAAAGGATCTCCCCTTATTCAGATTATATAATTCACAACAGCAGATGTTAAGTGCTTGTGTGGCGGCTGTAAAAAGTCGCCCCGTACTTCATTCTCAGTGTTGTTATACTTTCTGGTCCTTTGGAATCATTGATTTCAGCGCATTTACAGTTGAAAGTTGAATTATGCTTAAGCTGGTGCTAGGGGGCGTGAGCACTGTTGCATATTTAAGTATTGCTCATGAACAGACTCAAATAAACCGAGTCTGCAATTTTCAGTATTTGCTTTGTTTTCTGTGCTTTCAAAGGATCTCCCCTTATTCAGATTATTCAAGTAGGTCATTGATGTGACAGAGGCACAGGAGGAGAAATTTAAGGTGATTTGATTCAAGGATCTATCCATTGAAATAAACTGGCAGTTTGTCGTTATATTTTCTTTGGTGAGTTTGTTGTTTGTTTTATTGAGATGATCTAAGAATTAGATGTATGTACATGTTCATACTTGTTTTTATCTTCATTCTTGTAAATTTCAAGAAATATTACTCTGAATTGAATTTATTTGAAAGCCAGAATTAATTTCAATCAGGTGTAACTAAGGATGTATGTACTTCATAGTCTACTAGCTAAGACCAAATGTGGTATTGGTCACATTTACATTGCGTTCTAGAATATGATAAAGGTGATTAAACAAGTGGAACAGTCGCAAAAACTGCCTTGAAGGTCAAATTTAACAGACTTTACTCTAATCGGTCAATAATTCTGTGATTGTATGAATATTTTGCTTTGAAGGGAGATATAGAGAAAATTGGATACTTAAATTTGAGTTTAATGAGATACCATTTGATTTTTTCAGATTTAATGGCTCTAGAAAAGTGGATATACATTATCAAGATAGACAGTGATGTGCTTGATGGAAAAGAATCAATGTTGGCCATGCACCAGAGTGACAAAAAAAATTAATTACTCTTAATTACCTTCACTACCAGTTTGCTGCACAGATCTTATATACTTATATATATAGATATCTAATAGTTACTTCCTTTTTTGTAAACTGCATTTTGTGTCAGCGAAATAAAAATATTTATTTGCAAATTCTATTGTTTTACTTTCTCCCAATGTCAAATGAAATCTATCTAAAACTGGAACGTATTTTTGAGAAAAGCAGATGTCTCCCCTATATTCCCCTATCCCGAATAATTTCAGTCAAAATCTATTTTAATAATTGATCATGTTACCTTTGACCGACTGACCTCAAATGCAACCCCATTCATCCCCTCATCATAAGCAACCAGTGCACCAAAAAATGGACATTAGAACAAAAGTTATTGTCCGTATACCAAATGAAAATCAAAATTCTATTTTTAGTAACAGATCATGTGACCTTTGACCACAAATGTAATCCCCTGCATCCCCTTGTCATAAACAACCAGTACACCAAAAATGGACATCATTTCTCCATAAGAAAACAAGTTATTGTCCGGAAACCAAAGCGTGACAGACAGACGGACAGGCATAAGTTTATGAGCCATTTATATAATAGCATGTGTTAAAGATGTAAATCAAATAAGTAGTTATCTGTATAAGTAACTAAAATAAAAGATGGCCAAATATTGAACATAAAAAAGATGTCACTGGCTAAGAAGTGTACCATAAAAAAATACTTAAGGTTTTTGCCAATAATTTACCCTCACTTAGTGACTCTTGAATATTCTTTTTTGAGCCTGATTAGGGTTAACATTGTACATGAAAAGAATTCAAGTCGATGTCCATGTTAAAAAAACGTTCATTTTCTGATATGTAAATTTGACATGATAAAGAAAAAAAAGTAAAACTGCGCCGAAACAACCGAGGTCGAAACTACACAGGACCGAAAAGATCCGGAATCTATAAATAGAACGTAAATATTTTATGAGTATATTGGTTTTGAAACAATGGTGAAAGCACGAAATAATACATTCCGTTGTTAACGGGACAAAAAACGTACAGTTTTTATGACGGAAAGATATCTCTCATAACTAACGAGTACTTATATCGGCCACGGAACCTTTCGTTCGACTAAAGGACGAAGGCGTTCCGATCGTCCGGTGATGGAGCGCAGGTTTTATACCTCGCCACATCCGGTATCCGAATACTCTCAATTTTGGAGGTAAATAAATACGAAAGACAGCTTCCGGGTGACAGGCGAGATTGAAATGCAACACTGGTCAACTGTATTTCAAGTAAAAAGAGTAACTTGTTAAGAGTAAACGTGTAAAAGTCTTTAAATTAGATACAGAACCAGTCCTTTAAAATATTTTAGCAAGTAGATCCGCCGGAAGAAAAATATTTTAGCAAGTAGATCCACCGGAAGAACGGAATGTGACAGCTGAAAATCAATTCAATGTACATACAGGTAAAAAAACAAGTGAAATTAGCTTGAAAATGAACCCCCTTACCATAAATGCTTTGCTTTTCGCGAAACTGGCCCTTCGGGCCAGTTTCGCAAGCGTGCTCGCTATTATGTTCACTGCAAACAGTTTGGAGCCAGATCAGACGCCGGGTAACCCGGCGTCTGATCAGGCTCCAAACTGTTTGCCACCAAGATAAACATGAATTATCAGAATTGTCAAAAAGTTGTATTTTTCAACGTTTTAGTGTTTTGCGTTTGCGTTTAAACGGGAAAGAATAACAGATTCTCCACTGTATTCGGGACCCAGTCCGAAGATTTGTTATGCAAACACATATATTTTTGTTATCCATCTCGATAAGTAATCGACTCATTTCAGACAAGATACGGCCGATCTGACTTAGTTTTATTACATAGAAATTTTAACACATTTAAGAAATTGCGCGTTTTAGACATACATTTGGGCAGTATAGTGCCTTTCAGCTAGGATTTAGTACAACAATTATTATGGTACATTTTCTTGGCTGTATAAATTGGTGAATATTTGTTTTTAGTGGAGGAATAGAATAAAGGTACTATTAAAATGCGATTCCAAAGGATCAACGACACCTTTCGTTAAAATATCATCTGCTTTAATACTGTATTTTGCTCTTAGGTTTTAAACTTGAAGGCAGAATCGAAGAACACATATTGGAATGAGTGTCTAACATTTTGAACCCTAATTGGACATCATGTCACACCAGGATCTATACTGTTTGCATTTAAGTTGACTGTACTGGTGATGGAAAGGGTTATGTGTTCCAGAGTTGCAAACATGGCGTGTTGCGTACATTACAGTGTGATTAATAATTACAAGTTAATAAACAGATGGTGCTGTTGTGCCATTATCTAATTGCTTGTTCAATGGCAATTAATAATTATCGTGCTGAAACAGTATCAATTAGAAACCAGTTTGGGCCCCGATAAGATGCTTGGTAACCCTATGTCTGATCTGGAACTTAACATAACTATGTCAGATAGCAATACCGCGTCACTCGGCGTCCGACCAGGATCCAAATTGGTTGACACTCTTTTCAATATTTCTTAAGTCTTAGTATTTAATGTTTAAATTTGACAGAAAGGTAGACGAAAATTAATTGATGACGTCATGGCACTAAAGGAGTAAGCAACCTGGCTCATTAGGAAAGTGTACTTTCATTCTTCTTGTACCTGTTAACCATAACTTGACATGAAGTACTCTTAAATGGAGCTTGTAATTCAACAGTCTTCATTTTCCATTTTCCAACATCTACAGTGGAGAAAACCTTATTCTTTACCGTTAAGACGTAAAAGAAACGCAAACGCAAAACCCTAAAATGTAGAAAATAACAGTTTTCCGACATTTTTCACTATCTATTTTTGTCTGAAATGCAAACAGTTTGGAGGCTGATCAGACTTTTTGTAATGCAAATAATAGTTTTAGCGTAACGCGTTTATTGGGAAAGAATAACGTTTTCTCCACTGTAGCTACTTCTTCTAACTAATTGCCAACTTACTCTGCAATAACACATTATCACTACACTTGAAGAATGGTACAGCTGCTCAATAAGATAATTAACACTTACATGTAGGATGTTGAGCACGGCTTTGCTTACATTTGAAAACATAGACATAGACTTATTGACATACAGTGGAGAATCTGTTATTCTTTCCCGTTTAAACGCAAACGTACGCAAACACAAAGCACTAAAACGTAGAAAAGTACAAGTTTTTGACATTTCTGATAATTCATCTTTATCTTGGTGGCAAATAGTTTGGAGCCTGATCAGACACCGGGTTACCCGGCGTCTGATCTGGCTCCAAACTGTTTGCAGTGAAAACAATAGTTTTAAACCGGCGTCTGATCAGGCTCCAAACTGTTTGCCACCAGGATAAACATGAATTATCAGAATTGTCCAAAAGTTGTACTTTTCTACGTTTTAATAGTGCTTTGCGTTTGCGTACGTTTGCGTTTAAACGGGAAAGAATAACAGATTCTCCACTGTACGTATTTCAATGTTAAAATGTGTCTTGGCCGCGTTTTAACTTTGAAATACAAGTACAAGTACGTTCGATTTAAATGAGTTATCTTGTTAGAGGTATTAAGGTTCGACTATATCGATAGTTAACTGGATCCAAGGTCAGTCACGTGGCGCAGTGGATATCAAGTAAGTCTTACACTTTTAAACGCATACGAAACGCAAACGCGATGGACTGAAACGTAGAAAGTTACACCTTTTTTTTTAAATTTCTCACGATTTTTTTTAATCTTAGTGGCAAACAGTTTGGAGCCAGATCAGACGCCGGGTTACCCGTCGTCTGTTCTGGCTCCACACTGATTACAGTGGAAAAAAATAGTTTTGGCGTTAACGCGTTTATTTGGTAAGAATAACGCCTTCTCCACTGTAAGTCTTACACTTTGAAACTTAACTACGCACAAACGCAATGCAATAAAATGAGAAAAACTATAGTGCTTTGAAATTGTTAAATAATAATTCTATCTTAGTGTCATCCGGTTTGGGGTTAGGTCGTAGTTTCTGCATGATAATTTAAGTGTTTATTGGGAAAGAATAACTTCTTCTCCACTTTATTGTTTATCATAAACAAAATATATGAATAGTCACAAATATTGCTTGCCTGATATATATATATTAAATATATATAATGAAGACGACGTAATTTCTTAAAATGCGTTCATATAAAAGCTATGTCTATTTCACACAATTTGAAGTTTTACTTAGACGCGGGGTTTATCAGTCTACAAACAGTCAAACAGTTTTCGTTTGTTTCTAATTTGATTGCATTTTTGTTTGTGTTCTAAGTTCGCTTAAACTGGTGATACAGTGGAGAATCTGTTATTCTTTCCCAATAAACGCGTTTACGCTAAAACTATTATTTGCAGTGCAAACAGTTTGGAGCCAGATCAGACGCCGGGTAACCCGGCGTCTGATCAGGCTGCAAACTGTTTGCCACCAAGATAAACAAGAATTATCAGAATTGTCCAAAAGTTGTTATTTTCTACGTTTTAGTGCTTTGCGTTTGCGTACGTTTGCGTTTAAACGGGAAAGAATAACAGATTCTCCACTGTAATAACTTCTCTACTGTAGCTGTAGCAGCGGAAAACTGTTACATTGTACAGCGCTCTCTCTCTTCAACGGCCCTCCCAACAACGACTCACTGCTTACAACGACGCTTGCCGCTGTTCCCCAAACAAGAAAGTATGTCCAACCTGTTAACGTCTGCAATATCTTCTGCTTAAAATTTTTGTCTGCTGTTTTTCTCAAAGTTACATATTGGACATTTTGTCAGAAAACTAACATAATGAAGAGTGACAAACAGCTTGAATCTAGATCAGACGCCTCGTTACGCGGCATCTGATGTAACGCAGCATCTGATCTGGATTCAAGATGTTCGCAAATGTAAGCCAAGTCTTAATTTTCCCTCCATATAACGACTCCCTCCGAACAACACACACAATCTGTGTCTCCCATTGAGAGTCATTGAAGAGAGGGAGAACTGTATTTAAAAAAAGATGCACTATGGTGTTCAAAGCATACAGTTTGGATCTGCAATAGTCGCCGGAGTAACTATACCTCTGATCAGACGACACTTCTGGGTAAAGTAAATGGTTAACACTTCCAGTTAATTGCAAAAAAATCGTTCAGTTTCTTTTAAACGGGCAAAAAATTAATGCGCTGTCCTCACTTAATTTGAATGTTGCGCCATTGCGTTCGCCAGCGATTAGTCAGCATTCTACACACTATTGGAAATTCGCTGTGATAATTGTTGCAACTTTTTGGATCCAGATAAGACGCCGAGTTCCTCAGCGTCTCGCCTTGATCCACATTATTTGATAATCTCATTATTTTTTTCGGAAAAGAATAGCAGATCAATCAACTCTAAGAGATGCTGCCGACCGAAATGAGCAGATGACAAAAATAAATAGCGTACTTTAGGTAAGAGTACAAATATACAGTCAAACTTCGATATATCGAACTCGATAAAGTCGAACATAATTACATGTATCTGTATTTGAAAGTTACAACGTGACTGTACCACATTTTAATTAACTTCGAAATAAAGTTATGCCCGACTTAAGCGATAACAAAATAATGGAATTCAATTGTAGAAATATGGGAATCATTTGAGTTGAACGAGTTCTACTGTATTGCAGGGCTGCCATTTCTCCGGAATTTTCCTAAGTATTCGGATTTTTATCCTAGCAGATCGTAGCTTAAAACAGGCTGAAAGTAAAGCAGAATGCGCCTTAAGGCGCATTCTGCTTTACCTTCAACCTGTTTTAAACAGTCATGTGTCTTCAGAACAAGAAAACGTCTATGGGGTAATGGTACGGTTAGTAAAATTTCGTCTGAAAAATTGAAAGTTTGAAATCTTAGGATTTTTATTATCAACTTATGGCAGCCCTGGCATTGACATTATTTTCATCTTTGGCTAAGATGTTTCTATAGGCCACTGGACTTGTTATTATAAATAGGACTCATTATTTATATTTTCAAGAACAATTTCCTGTATTAAACCTCAGGCATATATAGATATAGTTATAATTATTTCCAAAGGAACGTGCTAATGCTCAAATTACTACGTATATCCAATGCAAACAGTCGGGCGCCAGATCAGCCACCGAGTAACCTGGCGTCTCATCCAGCTCACAAACTGTTTGGTATCGAGATTTTAATACATCGTTAGAAATTTCAAAAGATTGTCCTTTTTCAACATTTTATCACATTGCGTTTCGGTTGCGTTTAAACAGAAAATGATAACGTCTTCTCCATCGTACTCTATATAAGATGAAAGAAGAATGACTATAAATGGTCTTTCCTAGCCTAAAAACAGCTCTTTTAACTCTTATCATGCTGAAGTGTCATCTGCTTCAAATATATTATCTGCTAAAACTCTATAAACTAGGTTTCATATTTTTAAATAGAAGAAAACTTGAATACTAGTGACAAACAGTTTGGATCCAGATCAGACGCCGCGTTACGCGGCGTCTGATTTGGACCCAAACTGTTTGCAAATGTTAGGCAAGCCATGCTTAGCATGACAATGGGTTAAAGTACAACGTGACATTTAATTGTCCAACAGATAGGAAATCCTTAAGGGAATATGTTACACAACTGCTTAATTACAGTTAATGACAAGAAGTTATTTCTGTTCACCCTTTTCACGCAAATTTTAACTGTCTGTCGCAGACAAAATGCAGTTCGCTAAGATATGTCGTCGGCAATCTTATGTCAAATTCAAATTTGTGATGTTTTGATAAACGAAAAATTGGCACAACTGCCAAATATTTTGCAAAAGTCGACATGTATTGCCTAAAGCGATAAATGGGTTAACTCATTACCACATACATGTACATACATCTTTTATTCTACTGAATAACATAGTAAATCTATACAGCTATGAAAATCTTCTATATTCTAGCAATTGAAAGCTTAAATCAAGCAGGCTGACAGTAAAGAAGAATGCATCTTTGTGCGCATTATTCTTCACGTGCAATTTGTTTAAGTGGTCCGGGGCCCGTTTCATAAAACTTCTTACGACAAATATTGTCGTAAGTCAAATCTTTAAAATGCATTTAATTTTTTATTTCTCTATCGAATCCTGTTTTGTGACACCTTTTTGGAATCGTCTTTTCAAGACGATTCCAAAAAGATGTCACAAGACAGGGTTAGATGGAGAAATAAATACCTATTGAGAGTTTTAAAATCTGACTTAAGACAACATTTGTCGTACGAAGTTTTATGAAACGGGTCCCAGGTATCTGTCTTCAAAATTAGAAACAGGCTATGGGGTAATAGGTTAAACCCTTTCATGATGACAATTATTAAATATATTAGACATAGAGACCTACAGATTTATCAATTGCTGATTATTGATTTATCGACCATTCGGACATTCCAGCTTTTAGTTAACCCTTTCACTCTCAGTGACACCAAAAAGCGCGTTTGCAAACAGTTTGGACCCTAATCAGACGCCGCGTAACGCGGCGTCTGATCAGGATCCAAACTGTTTGACACTCTATCGATATGCTTAAGTCGTATGATATTGAATCTTACTTTGAAACGATCTTGCAAACAACAAAGTTGAAGCAGACGACAATGAAACAGTGAAGGGGTAAACATCTTACGATTAATTTGGCAGCGAAAAAGTTAAGAAAGCGAAATAAACAACATTAATAATTTATCGGCAAATTAACCATGAATCGCGATGATTAGAATTCTCTTGAAAGAAACCATTATTTTACAATAAACGCGTTTATGGTAAATCGCATGTCTGTTGTAAACAGTTTGGAACCATGTCAGACGTCAGGTTGTCTCTTTCTCTCTTCAATTCTCTCTATCCTCTCTTCTCTCTCTCAGCTCTTCTCTCTGTCTCTCTCTCTGTCACTCTCTGTCTCTCTTTGTATCTGTCTCTCTGTCTCTGTCTCTGTCTATGTCTCTCTCTCTCTCTCTGTATGTATCTCTGTCTCTCTCTCCTCTCTTCTCTCTGTCTCTCTCTGTCACTCTCTGTCTCTCTCTGTCTCTGTCTTTCTGTCTCTGTCTTTCTCTCTCTGTCTCTCTCTCTGTCTCTCTCTGTCTCTCTCTCTCTCTGTCTCTCTCTGTCTCTCTCTGTCTCTCTGTCTCTCTCTCTCTCTCTCAACAGTTGGAGATATGCTATACTTTCCCCCTTTTAAACGAAATTAAGTGTAAGACAAATAACACTAGAAAATAAGATGACAATGTTTTTAAAATTCGGACGATTTAGTTTTAAATAGCGACACGATGTCTGCTTTGGTCCAAAAATTGTTTACAAGACATGGACATAAATCATTTCAGCCAAAACAGGAAGGCTAACCTCGTCTCCGAAATTAAAATTATTCATATCGCGGTAATTACAAACTAATTACGTGTAGCACGTTATATTAGGAAACTAAGTCTCAAAATTCTAGTGACATTTTGATAGAAGATATTTTGTAATTTGAACTTCGGCAGGCATTCATCGGTACTGTCACGGTGCATTTAGAACTTACTTTATTTGTTTGTGATAAACGTGTTTGTCATAAAACAGTATGTGTAAACAGTTGTGTGTCTTATTAGACGGAAGCACGGAAAACTGTAGTTTCTAATCTGCTGTCAATATTTTCAACAACACGCAAATGTCTACAACAATACATTGCGATTGCATTAACTCGTTGCATGTTGAGTAATTTTATCGTCTGCAACAATTGTCGTCTGCTAATGTTCTAAATTTAAAATTTCAATATTTATTTTGTATTCAGAATGGCAAACAGTTTAGATCCTAATGAGAAGCCGCGATACCCGGCGTCTCATCTGGGTCGAAACTGTTTGCACTTATGATTATAATTGTATTTGATCGAAAGCTTGGCTGACCAATCAAATCCTTCAGCACGATCTCAGACTCAACTCAAACATTTTATAACCTTGAGTCCTGATTTTGGTATTTATTACGGGTGCCAGCTTAAAGCAAAATGAAATAAAGCAGAAAACCTTTCTGCTTAACTTGGCTTTCATCTTGCTTCAAGTAATATTCTGCTCTTAACATATAGGCCGATTTATTTCACCTGGCAAGACGGAGCTAACCTTTGGCAAAGATAATCTAATTTGCATTTGGTTTTAGGGGTGATCGGTTATAGTTCCGTATTGAATAGTTAATTTCCGATACTATCAGCATGAAGAAATACAAAGGCGTGCAGCCATATCCACGTGAAAAGGGTGTGTAAAGTGCTCCCTCTCTACAAAATCACCCAACGGGAGGCAAATATTGCGTGTGTTGTTCGGAGGGGTTGTTATAAGGAGAGACAATTAAGACTTGGGTTACATTTGCAAACAGCTTGAAACCAGATTCCAGGTTACGCGGCGTCTGATTTGGATTCAAGCTGTTTGTCATTCTTTATTATATTCCTTCTGTCAAAATGTCCTCTAATATTTCTATATATGTATATTTGAGAAAAAACTGGCACACGACAACGGTAAATTCCGATAATAAAAGAGCGTGCTGTCGCCCCAAAAGTTGAAATTAAAAACTCCACCCTGCCAGGTCAATAAAATCTGTCTATAGCTTGGTGTATGCGATATGTACTATTGACGATAGAGGTGTGGGTTAAACGAATCATTTGTTTCTGATATTAATATTGACAAGCAAAGAACGTTATATTAGTTGAATTATTCCCCTCTAACGTGCATCTATGATTGCTGCGGTGTATCATATTACATCTAATCTTCTATTCTGTTACTGTTGTAATGGGGTTCACGTGTCGCAGATATTTTTGTTAAAATCAATACCAGTCTATTAACCGATATCTACTTCTTGTGATACTCAAAGCTCACCTACACTAGTCCTAAACCTCAAAGCCTAAAGCCAGTTGCCCGTTTGAATATACAGGAGGTGGGGTACAGTGGCGAAGACGAACAGAAAACGAAACTACAGTGTTCCCTCCCTACAACGGCCCTCCCAACAAAGACACCTTCCTTACAACGACCCTTGCCGCAGTTCCTTAAACAGGACAATAATGTCTACCGCTCTTACTGCTGTAATATCGTCTCCTTAAAATTGTCGTAGGCTGTTTTTCTCAAAGTTGCATAATGGATGTTTTGACAAAAACAACTTCCTGACAAGTGACAAACGGCTTGAATCCACATCAGACGCCGCGTTACGCGGCGTCTGATCTGGATCAAGCTGTTTTAAATGTAAGCCGATTTCCCTCCCTATAACGACTCCCTCCGAACAGCACACACAACTGTTGTCTCCCAGTGGGTGTCGTTATAGAGACAAAGCGCTGTACATGTATAGGACACTGCAAACTTATAAGATGCAGAACATGACCACTCTGGCTCCAAACTGTTTGAAATAAACAAAAGGTTGTTGTCGTTTTTTAATCACATACGCGTGTATTGTGAACGAAACAAAACTGTCAATTGCAAAGTTTGTACCTACATTGTATATCAGACGCCGGATATTTTGTCATCCAATCAGACTTAAAACTCTCTACAATCAGTATTAAAATACATACATGTATGATATCACGGCCCCAAATAAGAGGGGGGGGGGAGTATTTCAAAAACTAAAATGTTTATTTCTGCATTAAACTCTATGGTGTCACTACTCATTAGAATTGTCTCTTTGATACAGTTCTAATGGGTAGTAACACTATAGAATTCGGTGCTGAAATAAGCGAGAAAACGTTTGATTTGTTCAGTTTGCTCACTCTTATCTAGAGCCCTGTATATATATTTGCAAACAAGATGGTCATAGTTACAGTGGAGAATCTGTTATTCTTTCCCGTTTAAACGCAAACGAAACGCAAACGCAAAGCACTAAAACGTAGAAAAGTGCAACTTCGGACAATTCTGACAATTCATGTTTATCTTGGTGGCAAACAGTTTGGAGCTAGATCAGACGCCGGGTTACCCGGCGTCTGATCTGGCTCCAAACTGTTTGTAAACAAAAAAATAGTTTTAGCGTAAACGAGTTTATCGGGAAAGAATAACATATTCTCCACTGTAGCCTGAACTCGCTCGCCTGAGTATACTGAATCTAATAGTGGTACCTTTGAGTCTCACCAATAATCAAAAAACCAAACACGGTGAGTATTGTTTTAAACATTCGTTTTACGATTTGTGAACTACTCTCCGGCTCTACATTGAAAAGAATTATGCCATTGATATTTTAATTTTGATTTTACAATCTAACTATAACAATTTCATAATCTTGGTAATAATATTGAAAGAATGTCCATGTTTCCATGTAACTCCATAATGTAGATCATGTTTATTGTGAATGTAGTTATTTGTCTTTCCTCGCTTTGTATAGGTACATTTATATAATTTCATGTGAAGCGCTTTTGAACGCACAGCTCATGTGTGAAAAGAGCGCTATATAAATCGGGTATAATCATAAAGTCATATTGCCACAGGTACAGTACTGAACCTTATTAAATTAAATTGATAATCGCAAGCGAATTGCCATCGAATTGCCATCGACTTGCCATCGAATCGGGCGCTTCAAAAAACATATCCTACGTTTGAATATTTTAACGAGAAGTTTCCGAAGCGGTTGTGACAAAAATGGAATCGAAAAAAATAACGAAGACATATTTGCGAACATTTGTGAGATACACAATTCAAGAAAACTTACCCGAGGGTAAAGTTAGAATTTTGAATTGCCATCGAATTGCCATCGAATCGCAAGCGAATTACAAGCGAAGTGCCATCGAATTGCAAGCGAATCGCAAAAATTGTTAATTTAATAAGGTTCAGTACTGTAGTGGACGCTTTCTCATAGATATACTGACACGAACCTAGTATATATTGATCAGATAAACTGAATGTATATATATTTAATTTATTCAATCATTTTGTAATGTTATATTCTTCTTACTGCTATAAAATATGTACCGCATATGTATTTATACACTTTAGTGTTTATGGCGATAAACATGTATAGTTGAAAAATAAAAACTGACACAGAACTGAAACTAGAACTTATAGCCATAAACAGTGTGTCAAAATGCATTCCAATTTGTAGATACTTGAGTGTTTCCACTCGTCTTAGAGAGATTTTACTGTATCGGGGACAGATAATCGTCTTCTACTTTGTCCGGTAACGGGTAACCTTGAAATTATATAGTTAAAGCTAGGAGGCTACAGTGGAGAAACGTTATTCTTTCAAAATACACGCGTTTACGCTAACTCTAATATTTCAAATGCAAACTGTTTAGAAGCAGATCAGACGCCGGGAAACCGGCGTCTGATCAGGCTCAAAAGTGTTTGCCATTCAGATTCAAATGAACATTCAATATTGTTAACAGGTTATGATTTTCTATGTTTTTTGCAATGCGTTTGCGTTTCGTTTGCGTTTAAACGGGGAAAAAATAACGCTTTTTCACTGTAAGTATATTCTCTTGAACATATGTTTATTGTCTCACCAATTATACTGATGCAGGAATAAATCTAGGAATATAAGGAGTGCCTAAAACCTCGTTATAAATCATGTCTTTATAGGTAGCTGTTGAAACTATACAGTCACACTTCGATATCTTGAAATCGTCAAAGTCGAACATATTTGTATTCAAATTTAAAACTTGGTTTAGCCAAGGATATGGTCGACTAAATGTATCGATGTCGAAATAATGAAATTTAACTGTAGGAATTTTCTACACTAGAAATACAGAAAACAAAGTGTTAAGCGAAGTTAAGATATCTACGTTCAACAGTATTGTGTGTGTTATTAGATTTAATTGCGAACCTTGGGCGAAAAAAGAGACAAATTGAAACAATGTCTAGGTTAAAATGTAGACCTAAACTTGATAGGATAATCATTTTTCACGAACATTCCGAAGGTCGTATATATGATGGTTGTAGCCAAAAAACAAATTCGAAGACGAGACCAAAATAAACAAGAGGCTCATGATGGTCCTACAACGCTCATCTGGTTTCTTATGGTTACGGTCATGATGAAATTTAAATTAGGAAAAGAAGATTTGCATTAAGCTTTCATTTTAGCAACATAAACAAGACTGCGTTCAATAAACGCTTATGCCCCCGGTGGCATCCTTGACAATATATTCTGAATCTTTTCTAAGTCCAAAGTAGGTCAAGGTCAAGGTCAAAATCAAGGTTGGGTATTATTGGTGGCTAGGGAATGGTCCAAGGCAACACTGTATAAGTATCCAAGCATTTGAATAAGCGGTGTTGATGCTAGACGAAGCGGTAAAATCTACTTAACCTGGTTACGGACGGACGGACGGATGGAAGGACGGACAGGACGATTACTATATGCTCCAGCATCTGTCGATGCCGGGGGCATAAAAACATCAACCGCCCACTGGCAACAATGATTTTCAAGCAAGAAAAGTTAGTTTTGTACATCTTGTAGACAGTCATTCATGGATCATTTGCGTACGGTAATTTCCAAATGGGGCCAGTGGTTTCAGAAAAGAATTGTTCACTATTAGCCATCACAGGTGAATTTTCCCCATCAACTGGTGATCATGTTTTCTGAGCTAGCAAAGGACAAGGTTCACGAAGCATCCGATTTGGCCCTGTAAAAAATAATTTTTCCAAAAAAGATTTTTATCTTTATTTTCTGTTTATTTGTCAATATCTGATAATAACTCCATAACTCTAATAACTCCATAATATACACACAAACGACCCAAGTCAAGTTTTGACAATCTTATAGTGTCTTGTAAATGAACCGAGAGGCCAAAAATGACAAAAAAGCAGTTTTTTGGTACAATTCTAGGTATAAATCCTTAAAATAAATTATGAAGGCACGCGTGCGACACTTCAAACTTTGGATATGTTACTTCAACTTACATATTTATTGTGTACTTAAAACATCTTTGTGTCGCATTCGTGCCTTCATTGTTTATTTCTATGATTTATACCCTGAATTGTACCAAAAACCTGCCTTTTTGGCCTTTTTTGGCCTCGTGGTCCATTTACAAGAACTATAAAGTTGTCAAAACTTGATTTTGGGTTGTGTTTTATGTATAATATGAAGTATTAATATCTGATATTGACAAATAAAGAGAAAATATAGCTAAAACATAAATTGGAAAAAAAAGATTTTTACAGGGCCAAAACGGAGGCTTCGTGAACCTTGTAAGAAATTTGGCGGAATGTAACCCATATATTATTTATGTAAAATTACTTTCAATATAGATCAGTAGTTTCTGAGAAGTTTTTATAAGGTTTTCACTATACATGTACATATTTATAAAAAAAACAACACACTTGCCCAATCCACTAACGATCATGCGTTTCAATCTAGGAAAATTATTTTTAGAACTCTGATAGATCTGGCTCAGAATTGTATGCAATCGATCATTGTTTTGTATCTTTATAGGGAAAGATAAACCCTTTCATGATCAACTTATTCGGGATATTTTTACCCCCTCACCACTTTATTTTCGTCTGTTTCAGTATTGTGGTCTGCAAGACACGTTTCAAAGTTAGATTGAAGTTTATATGACTTAAAAATATTACCTTTAAAAATGTGCTACATTTCCAATTGACTATGTCAACCTGAACATTGTAATATTGTTATATTTTTTACAATTCCTGTTTTATTACATTTCCGGTTGCTATACAAGTATGTCAGCCGCAATTGTAATGTCAACAGGTTTTGTTCGACGTTATATGGTTTGGTCAGTACTACAAATACCTGGATGGATAAAGGATATATTCAGTTCTGTTCTGTTCAGTAAAACCCATTGAAAAACCCTTGAGTGTGAGTATGTCAGGGCCTCTATAGAACATTTGAGATTGCTGACATTGGCTGAGCACGTGTTTCTCATGCTTTACAGTTACTTTCACGCCTAGTGAAAACATTGGGGGATGAATCAATGAATGAACTGGGGTTATGTCTTTAAGAGATCGACTTATCGAAATTCAACTTATGAAATACTGGTACGATCGATTTAACCGAGTTCGAAGTATCGAGTTTCGATTATATATATATTTTAAATGCATGAAAGAGTACATGCACTACAACAGGAGAGTAATTACATTTCTCATTACAATGGAAAATCTTATAATATGTTTGCGTGTTTTAGTAATAGGGATTTAAATAGTAAACAGACACGGTGTGATTCACCTCAAACATGCTACATTTGTACTGTTGGAATCGTTTTATATAATACAAATAGATTGGATCAAGTTGACACATACCGTTATTCGGTTAATCGGCATCTGATCTGAATTTAAGCTGTTTGATATTCTGAACATATTCTCCATCGGAAATGGCGTATAGATATTAACTAGATCTATGATCCCTGTGCAGACAAATTTTGCAAACCTCCAAAATGGTTAAAAGACAGAATTAAATTTTGTCTACGTCACAGTTATATTGTTCGATAATTGATGGCAAGCACGTGTCTAACATGTGAGCTTAAACCTTAAGATTGCTACAGAACATAATGGTCATCTTTAACCCATTATCCCCTGGAACTTCTAATGGAAAATTCCAGTTTGCAATAAAAGCTGGTCCATTTTAGACTATTGAGGGTTGTTTTATTGTAATAATTTGCAAAATGCCAAACAGTGAAGTCTCTGATCAGAGGGCTCCTGCAGGAGCCCTCTGATCAGAGACTTCACTGTTTGCATAGGACAAGCGTACCATTCACAGGTACACATTTGGTAAAAGACGCATATATGCGTCACTAGGGCTCAATGAGTTAAAACAAGTGTTGTCTACATCAATCTAAAATGTTGATTTTCTACAATATATTATAAAATACAATCAGAATATTAAATAAGTTTGTTTCCAGATGAGACGTCAACTTACAGTGGAGAAAACGTTATTCTTTCCCAATAAATGCGTTTACCCTAAAAATATTATGTTCACTGCAAACAGTTTAGAGCCAGATCAGACGCCGGGTAACCCGGCGTCTGATCAGGCTCCAAACTGTTTGCCACCAAGATAAAGATGAATTATCAGAATTGTCAAAAAGTTGTATTTTTCTACGTTGTAGTGTTTTGCGTTTGCATACGTTTGCATTCAAACGGGAAAGAATAACAGATTCTCCAATGTAATAGAGAGGTTTACTGTATTAGCAAACGGGAGCTCTCTGTTTAAGGCCTACAAACTGTTTGCCACCAAGATAAAGATGAATTATCAGAATTGTCAAAAAGTTGTATTTTTCTACGTTTTAGTGTTTTGCGTTTGCGTACGTTTGCGTTTAAACGGGAAAGAATAACAGATTCTCCACTGTATAACCTGTCTGCAAAAGTTACAGGTTACTGCCCGCAGCGTGCAGACTGTAGAGGATTGAATGCACTCCTTCGTAAGAGTACTTCGCCAGATTGATCCCAATCCGCGTTGTACTTTGAATTTTCATTATATCCTCGGAAAATATCAACTTATTACTGTAATGGTTTCTAATTAAAAGCTATTTGCTTAAGGTGCATTGGGTTTATGGAAAGAAAGTATGCAAACTTCGATATCTGGAATCAAGTTAAAATCGAACATAATACCGGTAATTAACCTAACCTCAAAGTTAAATCGTGACTAAAGCACTTTTAACTTTAAGATATAGATATTTTCGACTTTTAAAGCAACTCCCAACCAAATGGTGTACATGTAATTAAAATGCTCAAATAAAAGCAAATGCGAAGCATTATCGTGCATCTGGCATAAAAAATATGATCAAGCTAAAAGCATCCTCAAGAAAAGCCGCCAGTTTTTAGATAAAATCCATCGCCGCCCCATCACTAAAAAGTGAAGTACATGTAGTTTAAATCGATCGCCGAGAAATGAATAGCCCGCTGAGCTCATAGGCATTCGGCCCGTAGGCTATGACACTACCCCCAGCTGCTACCCCCTCCACCACCACCAAACGTGGATAAAATACCCTAAAATCTATCCATACATTCAATAATCATCATAAAAGAACATTTCCTGAAGTTTCATGAAATGTTTAAAAAATTAATTTTTTTTGCTAATTTTTAAGTAAAATAGATCTAGAGTCTAGTACTATTTTACTTATAAAATAATTATGGGCGCAAATGCACTTGTTAATCGCTGAATGACGAACAAGTCCAAAATTTCAGGTGGACGAATAATGGCGCACACGGTCCCAATCGAACTTTTTATTTCTTCACTTGTGCTCGTGTCTTGCTTGGGCTGTGAGCTAATTTTCTTTGAACATAACTGTTAAATGTAAATAATAAGCCATCATTTGTCAAAATCGGCCCAAAAATGAAAAGGTTGGGAAGTTGATGGCTCTGAATTCACATCCACCTATTCGTTGTATACATACATGATACGAAAAAACACCTTTTTTTAAAAACTTCTTGAAACTTCTTGAAACATTTGTGAAGGATGTTTGTTGAACATATGGATGTGTTTTGACTCATTTTGAAATATTTATGGGGGTAGTAGCTGGGGGGGGGGGGGGGGGTCATAGTTTACGCGCCGAAAACCTGTGGCCGAGCTCAATCGGTTCAGCGGTGTACCTTAAAGACATTTCCTCAGTACTTTGATGGACTACCCCTCCCCCAATTGTTCTCGATAAGCGTGAAAGTAACTGTGAAGCAGGAGCAAAGTGTGCCCAGCCACTGTCACCAATCTCAAGTTGTCTAGAGAGGCCCTGCATACTCACACTCAATAGGATTTTCAATGGCTTATACTAATCAAACTATTAATTATATAGTGCGGGCCTCACGTGAGACGCTTCAATAGTTCACAGTAATGCAGGTATACATGAAAATCATGCTTTTCGCAAGAGAACTGCCTGTATAGGATTATCACCGAAAGCAGGTCAGGAAACGTCTTTAAAGACATTTCCTCAGTCCTTTGAAGCACTCCTCCTCATTGTTCTCATCAGGTGTGAAAGTAACTGTAAAAGCATTGGACTTGTGCGCAAAATTTTATCTTGTCGACAGATGCCCTGACAAACTCATACTCAAGGGGGGTGGGGGAGGGGTTTCAAACCAAATCATCAAATATAAGAGGTGGGCGTCACATGAGACGATTTACTGTGTGTAGGCATAGACAATAATACAGTAAGAGCTCGTGCAGCACAAGATTTTAACTGGATAGGTGTAATAACGGAAAGATTTTAAAGACATTTCCTGACCTACTTTCGGTGATATCACCTATCCAGGCATTCCCCCATGAAATACTCATGGGTCTTGTGCACATGCCAAAAGCATAGAACCACTGAAGCGTCTCATGTGAGGCCCGACTTTTATATTTAATAGTTTGGCTAGATAAAATCATTGACAAACCTCTAGCGTATGAGTTTGTATGGGCCTCACCAGGTAAACTAAGATTGGTGAAGATTATGCTGCATGCTTTTCCAGTTACTTTCACGCCTATCGAGAACTATGTGGGGAGGGGGTAGTCCATCAATGGACTGAGGAAATGTCTCTAAGTTTCATTTCTGTTGCCGCATGGTTCGAATCACACCAGAGCTAAAAATACATATAGAACCACGGGTAATTTGAACTCAAACGAGTTCGAGACATCGAGGCTCGACTGTACTACTGTAACAGTATTCCCTTTCTACAAAAACACCCAATGGGAGACAACGATTGTGTGTTGTTCGGAGGGGAGTTGTTATAGGGAGAGACATTGGCTAACATATGTAAACAGCTGATATCCAGGTCAGATGCGTGTAAATTTTAATATTGCAGCGGTGAAAATGTTAGATATAACTGTCTTGTTTTGGGAACAGCGACATTATTGTGTTTTTAGGGAATCGTTGTTGGGAGGAAGAACTATAGCTTGTAGTCAGATCAAACGCTGAGTTACCATTGTAAAGATTCAAGATGCATGTTGCCAAGACCTTGTATTTGTAATTTACTACTTGGACTATGTAGATCCTGATCTGCTGTTTTTCTCAAAGTTATAAGCATATGTAGCAGCGGCCTGTTTCGCGGTGTTTGATCTCGATTCAAGCTGTTTGCAAATGTAAGCCAAGTCTAAATGTTGCCTCCCTATAACAATACCCTCCAAACAACTTTTTGTCTCTCATTGGGTGTTGTTGCGTGAGGGAGCACTGTACCATCCAATACGGCTGTCTGAACCTCACAGCGTGGGCATATGTACTGTAGATCAGGTCTGGGTGATCCCTTAATTCCACTGTATTTCTGGTGGATTCGCCTTGAGCAGTTTGTGCAGGCGATAGAATTTCCGACCATTCCGCTGAGGCACACTGCACAAGGGATTTTTGCCACAGGCACCAAGTTTATAAAGCTTTTGAGTTGAGGCTGAAGTCATTCTCAAGGATTTGATTGGTCAGATTTGAGCCTAGGCTCAAATCTGACCAATCAAATGCTTTAGAATGACTAGGTTCACATCTGACCAATCAAATGCTTGAGAACGACTTCAGCCTCAAACCAAAAGCTTTATAACCTTGGGGAGCGAGACGAGGTTTGGACAAGACCTCATTACCTTGGCTTTGCTCATGTTGGCTGTGAGTCCTTTCTTTTCCATTACTGACTTGCAGGTTAACTCGTTGAACCCTAGCCACCCATATATGGGTCATTTGCAAACAGTGTACATGTGAGAAATACACTTGTCCTATGCAAACAGTGTAGACCCTGATCAGAGGGCTCCTTAAGGAGCCCTCTGATCAGGGTCTACACTGTTTGTCATTTTGACATATATTGTAAATACCAACCCTTAAAAGTAAACAAGAGGGCCATGGCCCACAAGTCGCTCACCTGAGAACATTGTACCTAAGCTGACTGGGCAAGACAATATTGTGATATATATAGGTTTTAAGGGTTTTCCTATATAAGTCTATATAAAACTGATAAGCACCAGGGCGGGGCCAAATTTGATCAAGGGGTCATAATTTGAACAATCTTGGTAGAACCATAAGGCAAAGCTACAGGTCAAATATCAATGATCTCGGCGTTACAGTTTGCAGAGAAGAAGATTTTTATAGGTTTTCCTATGAAAAACTAATAAGCCTGAGGGTGGATCTTTTTTTGGCCGGGGTCAAAATTTGAACAATGTTGGTAGAGGATTACAAGGCAAAGCTATGTGACAACTATTAAAGAACTGGGCCTTATAGTTTCAGAGAAGATTGTTAAAGGTTTTCCTATATAAGTCTATGTTAAACTGATAAGAACCTGAGCGGGGCCAATTTTGACCTGGGGGTCATAATTTGAACAATCTAGGTAGAGGACCATAAGGCAAAGCTACATGTAAAATATTAATGATTTAGGCCTTACAGTTTCAGTGAAGAAGATTTTTATAGATTTTCCTATATAAGTCCTATATAAGTCTATGTAAAACTGATAAGCCCCAGGGCGGGGCCAATTTTGACCCAGGGTCATTATTTGAACAATCTAGGTAGAGGACCATAGGGCAAACCTACATGTCAAATATTAATGATTTATGTCATACAGTTTCAGAGAAGAAGATTTTCAAAGGTTTTCCTAAGAATAACTGATAAGCCCAAAGGCGGGGCCATTTTTGGCCCCAGGGTCAAAATTTGAACAATCTTGGTTGAAGATCGTTAGATTATGATACATACCAAATATCAAACGTCTGGGCTTTTTGGTTTCTGAGAAGAAGATTTTTAAAGATTTTCTTATGCATTAAAAGTTGTCTACACGGTCATGTTAGAAAATCTGGTCCCAAAGCAAGGGGAATAACTCTAGCTACAAACCTTGAACAAGAGTTCCTTCCCCCTTGTCACTGATGCTTCTGACAAAGTTTGGTTGAAATCGGGAAAGTGGTGTCTGAGGAGATGTTGTTTGAAAATGTGGACGGACGACGGACAAAGAGCGGTCACAATAGCTCAGGTGAGCTAACAAGAGGGCCATGACCCACAAGTCGCTCACCTGAGAACATTGTATCTAAGCTGACTGGGCAAGACAATATTGTGATATATATAGCTATAAAAAGATTTTAAAGGATTTCCTATATAAGTCTATATAAAACTGATAAGCCCCGGGGCGGGCCAAATATGATCAAGGGGTCATAATTTGAACAATCTTGGTAGAGGACCATAAGGCAAAGCTACATGTCAAATATAAATGATCTGGGCAGTATACAGTTTCAGAGAAGAAGAATTTTAGAGGTTTTCCTTTGAAAAACTAATAAGCCCAAGGGCGGGGCCATTTTTGGCCCGGGGTCATAATTTTACCAATCTTGGTAGAGGACCATAAGCTGAAGCTATGTGTCAAATAATAAAGATCTGGGCCTTACAGTTTCAGAGAAGTAGATTTTTGAAGGTTTTCCTATATTAAGTCTATGTAAAACTGATAAGCCCCGGGATGGGACCATTTTTGGCCCAGGGGTCATAATTTGAACAATCTTGGTAGAGAACCATAAGGCAAATCTATATGTAAAATTTTAAAGATCTGGGCCTTATAGTTTCAGAGAAGAAGATTTTTAAAGGTTTTCCTATATAAGCCTATGTAAAACTGATAAGCCCCAGGGCGGGGCCAATTTTGACCCAGGGGTAAAAATTTGAACAGTCTTGGTAGAGGACTATAACACAAAGCTACATGTCAAATATAAATGATCTGGGCCTTACGGTTTCAGAGAAGAAGATTTTTAAAGGTTTTCCCATGAAAAGATGATAAGCCCGAGGGCGGGGCCATTTTTGGCCCAGGAGTCATAATTTGAACAATCTTGGTAGAGAACCATAAGGCAAAGCTATATGTAAAATTTTAAAGATCTGGGCCTTACAGTTTCAGAGTCTAAGATTTTTAAAGGTTTTCCTATACAAGTCTATGTAAAACTGATAAGCCCCGGGGTGGGGCCAAATTTGACCCAGGGGTCATAATTTGAACAATCTTGGTAGAGGACCATAACACAAAGCTACATGTCAAATATTAATGATCTAGGCCAAACAGTTTCAGAGAAGAAGATTTTCAAAGGTTTTCCTAAGAACAAGAGGGCCATGGCCCTAAATTCGCTCACCTGAGGACATTGAAGTTTGTACCTAAGTTGACTGGGCAAGACAACATTTTAATATAACTATAAATGGAGTTATCTTCCAGACAAGAAAACATGACAAAAGTGAATTTTGTTGCCAAGCTTATGACCCTTATCCATGACACATCCTCTTATCAAGCTATTTTTATTTCCAATAAATGATAATTATTTCACTAGCGTCAGCAGAACTGGAATTATTTTCCTGTCAATAAAATATGACAAAGGGGAAAAACTAAATATTGCTGCCCTTGTGCATGGCATTTTCTCTCATCAGTTTCTTTCCATACATAAAATGTCATTACAATAGCATCAGTAGAACTGAAGTTGTCTTCTTGACAAGAAAATATCACAAAGGGAAATAACTCAAAAAACAATGATGTCAGAGTTATGGCCTTTGCAAATGGCACTTCCTCTCATCAGGCTCTTTCCAAATAGGCAATTTCATTTTACCCATTACCCCATAGCATGTTTCTAGTTTTGAAAATAGGTGGCCACCTAAAGCAGGTTGAAAGTAAAGCAGAATGTGTCTTAACCCTTAGCCTGCCACTCACGACTATAGCTTTATATGCAAACAGCTTGGATCCGGATTAGACGCCGAGTAACTCGGCGTCTCATCCGGATCCAAGCTGTTTGACACTCAGACAACATTTTCAGCAATTTTGAGCAACTTTGAAACTTGAAGCAGACGAGAAATATAGCAGACGACAATTTATTTGGCGGGCTAAGGGTTAATGCACACTTTGCTTTACTTTCGCATCTTACATTTTCATGACTGTTTAAAGTGGAATTATTTTCTTAAGTAGAGGAATAAATCAAAGGCCTAAAAATGCACATTTATGGGATAATGGGTTAACAAACGTCAGTATATGGGGGGAAAGGGTTGAATCCTGGACAAGAAAAAATGAAAAGACATACAGATAACTCTGACAAAACCAATATTAAACACATGTATAAATATGGCATAAGACATAATTACATAACTGTCAGTGGATCACTTCCAGATCCTGTTTCTCTAAGTATGAAGCAGACTGAACCATATCTAAACTTTAGCAGACAACATGTTCAGCTGATCATGACCAGTTCTGTGATACCCCCTACCAGTTGCATAATATTTGACCTCAGTGGCTGTAGCTCTGGGGCTTACCCTTACCAGACTGAAATGATGTCTGCTTAAAACCTACTGTATGTGAAAAGTGTACAAAAAAACAATTTAGAAAATGTTAAGTTGGTAAATGAGTGGCAAATAGGTTGGATCCAGATTAGATGTAGCATTATGATTATGTTGCATCTGATCTGGATCCAAAATGTTTGCAAATATTGGCTATTTGCCCTATATTAAGAGTAACTCAGGTAAAATACAGTTCTGCTTTTGCTTCATCAAAAATACTGTGAAACCTGCCTAGAGCAGCACTTAAACTGCGCAGGGTGGCGTCAAGTGTGACCCTAGGGATTTCATTTTAACAAACTATAGAGGGATCGACCAGGAGATTCTACTGTAAAAATATCAAAGCTTAGGGCCTAGTAGTTTTTAGCAAGAAGATTTTTAAAGTTTTTTGCTTTTTTGCTTTTTCAAGCAGAGTTTTTGCTTTTTCTCTTTCATTTGAACAACTTCTGTAGAGAAGCATCCAAGGAACATCATGAGCAGTTTGAATCCGCCCTACAATCCCCGGGTTCAGAGGAGATGTCGTTTGAAGTAAAAGTGAACGGACAGACGGACAGACGTACTACGGACGGTGAGCGGTCACAATAGCTCACCTTGAGCCTTTGGCTCAGGTGAGCTAAAAACTGATAAGCCCCAGGGCGGGGCCATTTTTGGCCCATGGGTCAAAATTTAAACAATGTTGATAGAAGATCATTAGGTTATGATACATACCAAATATCAAAGGTCTGGGCCCTTTGGTTTCTGAGAATAAGATTTTTAAAGATTTTCTTATGCATTAAAAGTTGTCTATACGATCATGTTAGAAAATCTAGTCCCACAGCAAGGGGAATAACTCTAGCCAAAACTTTGAACAAGATTTCGTTCCCCCTTGTCACTTAAGGTTCTGATAAAGTTTGGTTGAAATCGGGTCAGTGGTTTCAGAGGAGATGTTGTTTGAAAATGTGAACGGACGACGGACGCCAGACGGAATGGGATCACAATAGCTCACCTAAGGCTCAGGTGAGCTAAAAATGGACTAGACTAAATCGAAAGTTAAAATTGTCCATTTTAGGTTTCAGGGAGGAAAGGGTTAAATAGTATGGTAGGTAAACAAATACAACAGGTGGAATCTAGTTTAAGTTTAATGATCTGCCCAAATGTGTATATACAATGAGAGCACTTTAAATTTAGTATGACAATGACAAAGCATGTACATGTATTATGAGGCATTGAAAGAAGTAGGAATTAGTCAAAACTCGATAATTCGAACTCACGTTAGTTCGAACATACACATATTTCAAAGTTAAAACGTGGCCTAGCCACGTTTTAACTTTACACTACGGATATGTTCGACTTAAGCGAGATCGACTTATCAAATATCAAGTTATGAATAACTGGTAGGATCGATTTAAGCGAGTTGGAAGTATCGAGTTTCGACTGTATAATTGATCATTGTCTGCATGAACATCAACCTATTCACTGGCTTGTTCCCCTGTTTGCAAACAGTTTAGATCCTGTGGTCCGTTTCATAAAACTTTGTACGACCAAAAACGGTCGTAAGTCAAAACTTTAAAATACATAAAATTTCTGATTTCTCTATCTAATCTGGTCTTGTGACATCTCTTTGGAATCGTCTTTTCAAGACAATTCCAAAGAGATGTCAAAAGACAGGATTAGATGAAGAAATATAATAATTGAGACTTTTATAATCTGACTTACAACATTTGTCTTACAAAGTTTTATGAAACGGGCCCCAGCCCCTGATCAGATTCTGCGTCTGATAGGGATCCAACCTGTTTGAAACTCATTTCAGTATTAGAAATAAAAGCAGACAGCAGTTGTTCAAGGCAGATAACATCACACCAAAGAAGGGTTACAGCATTAACTGCTAGTATTTGAAATAATATCCTGACATGTACATGTAGTAATTACAGCTCTCTATTACAACCACTTAAAAGAACGTTCATTGATTGTATCAAAGACAGGTGACAGTTCAAAGTACAATGAAACGAAAACAAATCTTTCCTTTCACCTTGCTTTAACCCTTTCCTCCCTGAAACTTTAAATTGAAAATTCCAGTTTCCATTTTAGTCTAGTCCATTTCTGACTTTTAATGGTTGTTTTTGTCAACGTTTGGCATTATGACAAACAGTGAAGACCCTGATCAGAGGGCTCCTTTCGGAGCCCTCTGATCTGGGTCATCACTGTTTGCACAGGACAAGTGTACTATATACATGTACACTGTTTAAAAAAGACGCCTATAAGCGGGACTAGGGTTCAAAGGGTTAAACAGCCACATGCCTTAGTCATCTAATAATACAATTTAGTGGTCATAATAGAAGGGTTTTACTGTATATTTATATTTCATTATCTTGAATAAGCTAGCTGTGATTCACATGATCATGCAGTCTTAACCCTTAGCCCGCCAAATAAATTGTCGTCTGCTATATTTCTCGTCTGCTTCAAGTTTCAAAGTGCTTCTAAGTTGCTCAAAATTGCTGAAAATGTTGTCCGAGTGTCAAGCAGCTTGGATCCGGATGAGACGCCGAGTTACTCGGCGTCTCATCCGGATCCAAGCTGTTTGCATATGGAGCTATAGTCGTGAGTGGCAGGCTAAGGGTTAATAGTTGAATAAAGATATATATAAGATTTGATTTCACATCCTAGCAGACTGTAGTTAACCCATTACCCCATAAATACACCTTTTTATGTCATTAATTTATTCCTCCATTGAAGAAAATAGTTTCATTTTATAGAGTTAAGGATATGAATTATAAGAAATATTTTCTTTATCCTAGATGGTAGCTTAAAGCAGGTTGAAAGTAAAGTACAATTCGCCTTAAGATTAGGGTTTGCACTGTTTGCAATTTTGCAACACATTGCAGAACTAATCCTAAATAGCAATATCGGACTTTATTATATACCTACCAATGCTCTGCACGAAATATTTCTGTATTTTATCGAACAAATACACCTTGACGGATTGAAAATTCCGTATTACCCATGTACCTTGTGTAATGGGAAAAGAACGTTTACTGTGTAGTCGGAAGTTCGGAACTACAGTAAAACCTCTCTATTACGACCACTAAATTATGTTAAGTATTAGGGTGTTTACGGTAGGTGACCGCTTAAAGCAAGGTGACAGTGAAACAGAAAGCTCCTTTAGGAGCTTTCTGTTTCACTGTCACCTTGCTTTAAGATTTCACCTCTCTATTATTTAATCAATTAGCATTCGTTTTAGTGGTCGTAATAGCGAGTATTTACTTTCACGCGCCATTCCCCGAAGTGTTACGTATGGGAAATCCCGTTTATTTATAGTAACGCTCGAAACATTTCTATCGTTTTTCATTTTATTTTTATTATAAGAGGTATATAATAAAAGGAACATTACTATACTTTGCATATCTTATGTACTGGATCACTCTTGTTGTGTGTGTAAAGGCTATATCCAACTCGACCTTCGGTCTCGTTGGATATAGCCTTTACACACACAACTCGAGTGATCCGGTGCATAAGATATGCAAAGTATAGTAATATTCCGTTTAGACTTAATTCAGAACTGGACAAATCCATTCAAAAACCAAGGGTTGAAAATTTCCAATTGGTCATTCTTCTAGGCAGATAAAAGAAAAATTGAGAAATTCGATTAATTGTGATTGATTGGTTATGATTTTATGTCCCTTTTTACAGTATTTCAGCCGTATCATGACTTCCAGGTTAAGACTCCAAAGTGCTTTTTATATATGTAGTTCAAGCTCAAATAGACAACTGGGTAGAACCACTAATATTCTGTAAGTCAGCTGGAAGGCTTCCCGACATAAAAATTCCAAAGAGCCCAGGTCAGGATTCCAACTTCAGAGTTGAGAATCTAAGTGGTTTTAAGTCTCAGTGACTACAACCATTTTGCAAAATAGACCTATTTCAGATACGGCAATATGACCACATTTCTGCCCAAGATAGGTCCAAAGATATACTTATTTATTCCATAATATCAACAAATCATTGACCCCTAGAAACACTTAACTGTATTAGTAAGCTGACTCTTTATCTTTATAATAAAACAATGTAACATAATTATGATACTTTTCGAAACATGAACTGATACAATTACATGCTGTTCTATAGAATAAGTCTGTTTTGTCTTTGGAGATAACCCATAATTGAATAAACTTTAAACCACTACACAGTAATCCCCTTAATTGTAACCATTCAAAATGAAGATTAATCCATAGCTTCATTTAAGAAAGATAAGAGCTTAAAGCAAGATGAAAGTAAAGCTGAAAGTTCCTAGGAACTTTCTCCTTAACTTTCATCTTGCTTTATGCTTCTACATGTATCTGCTTTAACTCTTTGAACCCTAGTCCCGCATATAGGCGTGCTTTTCAAACAGTGTACATGTTAATAGTACACTTGTCCTATGCAAACAGTGAAGACCCTGATCAGAGGGCTCCGAAAGGAGCCCTCTGATCAGGTTCTTCACTGTTTGTCACAATGCCAAACATTGACAAAAACAACCCTTAAAAGTCAGAAATGGACTAGACTAAAATGGAAACTGGAATTGTCCAATTAAAGTTTCAGGGAGGAAAGAGTTAAAACCGAAAACTAAATAATATCCTATTGTGATCAAAATAGCGGGGGTTGACTGTATATTATTAATATCACATTCACTTGGAAATTAATCACACCCATGAGAGTTCCTATATAAAGAGCTATCAAGCATCAGGAAATGATAATCCACAAATGCATCATCAGAAACTTGTTTTAATCAAAATATTTCTCCATTACAAAGCCCTACTTAACTAATTCATCCCTGAATATTTTTAGCCCATTACCCCACATATATGCCTTTTTACGCCTTTAATTTATTCCTCCATGAAAGGAAATATTTTATACAGTCATGAATATGTATTAAAAGAAATAGTTTCTATATCCTAGCAGATAATAGCTTAAAGCAGGCTAAAAGTAAAGCACATTCTGTTTGACTTTCAACCTGCTTTAAGTAATTAACTGTCTTTAAAACTAGAAATAGGCTATGGGGTAATGGGTCAAAGACAATTCCAGTTCAGTCTAGTCCATTTATGACTATTTCTGAAGAAAGCATGTTTCTTATGTAAATAGAGTAGACACAGATTAGAGGGTTCATATAGGAGTCATCTGATCAGGGGCCTGTTTCATAAAACTTCTTACAACAAATGTTGTCGTAAGTCAAAACTTTAAAATACATTCAATTTGTGATTTCTCTATCTAATCCTGTCTTGTGACATCTTTTTGGAATCGTCTTTTCAAGACGATTCCAAAAAGATGTCACAAGACAGGATTAGATGGAGAAAAAAATAATAATTGATACTTTTATAATCTGACTTACGACAACATTTGTCATAAGAAGTTTTATGAAACGGGCCCCAGGGTCTGTACTGTTTGTCATCAACTCATTCATCCCTGACACCTTTGATGGACAATTCCAATTTCAAAATAAGTCTCGACCAATTTGGACAACTTTGGGTTGATTTTAACAATATATTTCATAATGACAAACAGTGTATACCCTGATCAGAGGGCTCCTTAACCCTTTCACTCTTAATGACGCTTTGAAGTGCGTTTGCAAACAGTTTGGATGCTGATCAGACTCCACGTCACGCGGCTTCTGATCATGACCCAAACTGTTTGACGCTCTTATCCGTGTTTATTAGGTCATACAACCTTAAATCTAACTTTGAAAGGTGCCTTGCAGACAACACTAATGAAGCAGACGAAAATAAAGCAGTGTAGGGGTAAAAAGAAATCCCAAATAATTTGAGCATGAAAGGGTTAAGGAGCCCTCTGATCAGGGTCTAAGAAGCCCTCTGATCAGGGTCTACACTGTTTGCATTGGACAAATGTAATCCTCACAGGGTACACTGTTTGTAAATGATGTCGCTAGGGCTTAATGTGTTAAGCAACGTACTGCAAAATATTACCTTAAATAGTCTTTAAAGGATTGGAATTTTTTTAACCTGCAGCGAGTTGGGTTTTTTCTTTCACTTAAAGGCAAATGATGGCAAGACATTTTCAGAGGGGAACAAGGTCTTTATGGAACACAATGCCCCCTGATGTGACCGTAGCCTCTAATTGACTTTGACCTTTGTCTGACATGACCAAACTTATTCTGATTTCAATCGGCTTCTTGATTGGAGTATGCATGCCTAATATAAATTCTCAATCACATGAAGTTCCAAAGTATGGCCAAGGTTAAATCTATGGACAGACAGACAGACAGACAAACAGACAGACAGACAATATCTGTCTATGTAATGTGGTGGCATAAAAATAGCACTACATGTATGATATTGAGTTTCATCCTTCCATTCACAACCAAACGTGGACACCTATATTCAATACAAGAAACAGGCTATGGGGGAAAATGTTAAACAATTGTCACCTGCTTTTATTTCTCAAATTTAAATTTAAGATAATTTGACTGATTGATATACAAGTTGTCAAACAGTTTAGATCCTGATAAGACGCTGCGTAAAGCCATTAGAATCCAAACTATCTGAAAATAACCATTGCACACAGGGTAAGGAAGTGAAGGTTGTAAAGCACTTCATATTAAATTTTACAAACTCTAGAAACAAACAATGAAGCACTTAGTAGTTTCATCAAAAGTTTCAGAAATACAACTTTCAAGTTTTTTTTCTTTCGGATCACAAATTCTGTATGTAAATTGGTGTACAATACAATCTAAGTTACTACACTGTAAATCCAGCTTACAGCCACCCAAATAAAATAAATGTACAGTCTAATATGGCACTTTAATGCAGGACAAAAATAACGAAGGCAGCTCCTATAGAAGCTATCTGCATAACTTTGTCTTGCATTAAAAAATACTTGGAAATGTGTCTCTTCTGAAATACTTTTGAGTGGAGATTGTACTCGGTTTTACTTTACATGTCTAGTAAAACCTTTCTACTACGACCACAAAATTGCGATAGTTCTTAGGTGTTCATGACATATGACTGCTTAAGGCAAGGTGATAATAAAACAGAAAGCTACTGTCACCTTGCTTTAAGCTATCGCTTGTATTTTATAGAACAGAACAGAACAGATGTTTTGTTCTGTTCTGTAGTTTATACAATCAATTAGTATTAATTTTAGTGATTGTAATAGAGAGGTTTTACTGTATATGGAAATTGATTATGCAGGATTATTCTTCACTTTGGCCCTTTTTAAATCTCCATGCTTTTTCCCTTTGATTTCCACACTTACACACATTGTTACAAACATTGTTACATTGCATCTCATTGCGCTTGGTCTCTGGTAGAAATCTATGTAAGTTGCTTCTTTCAGTCTGGTCATCAAGGCCAGTAACTCAGTTCATTAACACTGTACAGTCTGATGATAATTGTCTCCCTTCTCACATTAGATGATTCTAATTCCCTGCTCCAGATTACGTCATACTGAAAAATGACATGCACAATTTATGTCAACATTCTAATTAATTTTATCTTTGATCAATTTCAGATAAATAAAGAAACTAGAAATGTAGTTGTAAAACACAGTATTAAATTTTGTAAAACATTGATGAACGCAACATGCTTAATGATAAATGCTAACACAATTTTACAGCACTACCTCTGTTTAACATACCAGTAAGAGACATAAATTTTATCTTCTAAAGCAAGATACTCCTTAATGAAGGACAAAATACAGAAAGCCCCTTTAGAAGCTTTACTTTCATGCTACAGCTGTCCTCTGTCTGAGACTAATCTGGACTGTCGCTCTAAGCAGATACAGTGCTCCCTAGATCTACAACGGCCCTCCCAACAACAACTCCCTCCTTACAATGACCCTTGCCATAGTTCCCCAAACAAGACATTTATGCCCAACTTTTTCATGCCTGCAATGCCATCTGCTTTCTTTTTTCAAAGAAACATATAAGTTGACATTCTGATAGAATAAATATAATGACCAGTGACAAACAGCTCGATTCCGAATCAGACGACGCATTACACGGCATCTGATCTGGATTCAAGCTGTTCACAAATGTAAGCAAAGTCTTAATTTTCCCTCTCTATAACGTCTCCCTCCGAACAACACACATAATCTGTGTCTCCCATTTGGTGTCATTGTAGAGAGGGAGCACTGAAGTTCTAAACTTTGTCTTTACACTGCTTGCACTGCCACAAAGCCGAGTCTTTATAACAATTCTATTTCTAGTTTACATTCAATGTTTTATTGCTTTTACTGACTAAACAAATTCAAATTAAAACATATTTTTGACAGTAAAAGTCTAGCTGATAGTTTTTAAAGCAGAAAGCTCCTAAATGGTGTTTAAGTTAATTTTCCCATCATTTTGCATAAATATCATTGTTACATACCTATCTATGAGAGAGGCTTTCATGTCAGTAGCTATAGTGCTGGGTGTGGAATCTCCCAGTTTGAACACACTCTCTATTACTGACAGTTCTGTACTGGTTGTATCCATACCACAGAAACCTATCCAATCATTGACTACCATACCCCCTCCTATCACATCACTGCCTCTGTTTACTGTTCCTGCCTGTAACCAGATAAAAACAAGATGTGTTTGTGAAACACTATGGCCCCCAAAATATCAAATATTTGACCTTTTGACCACTGTGAACTTGACCTTTAACCCAGCATGTTTCTAGCTTTGAACATAATTATGTGACCACTTAAAGCAGATAGAAAGTAAAGCAGAATGTATAGAAACTGTTTCTTATGGTGCATTTTCTTTGACTGCATAGTGAAATGATTTTCTTCATCGGAGGCATAAATTAAAGGCGCAACATCTATGGAATACTGGATTAAACACATTTAGATACAAGTAGTATGAAGTTTTGACTGTAGAGGAGAGGGTTATAGCATCATCTATCATATTATCAATGACTCTCCTTTTGAATAGTATTAGTGGGGGCTGTCATATCAGGTGCTAGGGGAGTAAGCGGAACAAATCCAACAGTTTCTCACTTGCTTCAGCACCAAATTCTCTGGTGTGACTATTCATTAGAATCGTCTCGAAGAGACGATTCTAAAGAGTAGTGACACCATAGGGTTTAATGCAGAAATAAAGATTTTAATTTCTGAAATACTCCCCTTATCTGGAGCCCTGCCATATATGATAAAGTTACTCACCACTAGAGGTACTTGCAATAAAGAAGACAACTCGTCTAATTCCTGAACGGATGTTTTAGGGTGTACCTGAAAATATAAAATGTTTAATACTCTACCTGTGTAACTTATAAATCATTGTACATGTACAGCGTCGGATCATAATATTACGTACACAAGAGTTGTCAGAGAGACAACAAAGCTCGCCACCGGCACCTTTAGAAATTTAAAAGCACACTCAAGGTCACAAAGGTCAACCTTTTTGCCTGCATAGAAAGGTCTTGTCCATATACACTGGCAAATCAAATATGAAAATAACACCTCAAGGGACATAGGAATTATAAGCATTTTTGAAACCTAAACGCAGATTTCAAAACCTAAAACCTTTCGCGATTTTAGTTCAAGGTCAAGGACACTTGGCTAATTTTTTTGCATGCATGGAAAGGTCGTGTTCATATACACATGCATGCCAAATATGAAAGAAATATCGCAATGGATATATGAGTTAAAGAAATTTTGAGAAACATAAAAGCAGACTTTGAAACCTAAACGCGGGTCCTAAGTTCAAGGTCAAGGTCAGAGGACTCAAACATTTTGCATGCAAGGAAAGATGTTGTCCATATACACATGCAAACTGAATATGAAAGGAATATTTCAATGGACATAGGAGTAATAAAGATTTTGAGAAACCAAAACACAGATTTCGAAAACTAAACATGGGCCCTAAGTTCAAAGTCAAGGTCACAGGGGTCTAAATTTTGCTGTGCCTGGAAAGGTCTTGTCCATATACACACATAAACCAACTATGAAAGCAATACCTCAAGGGACATAGAAGTTAAAGGCATTTTTCAAAACCTAAACACAGGACCTAAGTTCAAGGTCAAGGTCACAAGGGTCCAAATTAATATGTGCATGGAAAGGTCTTGTCCATATACACACACATACCAACTATGAAAGCAATACCTCAAAGGATATAGAAGTTAAATGCATTTTTCGAAACCTAAACGCAGATTTCGAAACCTAAACACAGGCTCTTAGTTCAAGGTCAAGGGGTCTAAATGTTTCTGTGCATCAAAAGGTCATGTCCATATACACATACATACCAACTATGAAAGCAATACCTCAAAGGACATAGAAGTTAAAGGCATTTTTCTAAACCTAAACACAGATTTCGAAACCTAAACACAGCCCTAAGTTCAAGGTCAAGGTCACAGGGGTCTAAATTTTTCTGTGCATGTAAAGGTCTTGTCCATATACACATACATACCGACTATGAAAGCAATACCTCAAGGGACATAGACGTAAAAGGCATTTTTTGAAACCTAAACGCAGATTTCGAAACCTAAACGCAGGCCCTAAGTTCAAGGTCAAGGTCACAGGGGTCTAAATTTTTCTGAGCATGGAAAGGTCTTGTCTACATACACACACATACCGACTATGGAAGCAATACCTTAAAGGATATAGAAGTTAAAGGCATTTTTCAAAACCTAAACGCAGATTTCGAAACCTAAACACAGGCCATAAGTTCAAGGTCACAGGGGTCTAAATTTTGCTGTGCATGGAAAGGTCTTGTCCATATACACATACATACCAACTATGAAAGCAATACCTCAAAGGACATAGAAGTTAAAGGCATTTTTTCTAAACTTAAACAGATCTCGAAACCTAAACGCAGGCCCTAAGTTCAAGTTCAAGGTCACAGGGGTCAAACATTTTCTGTGCATGGAAAGGTCTTGTCCATATACACACACATACCAACTATTGAAGCAATACCTCAAGGGACATAGAAGTTAAAGGCATTTTTCGAAACCTAAACGCGGATTTCGAAACCTAAACGTAGGCCCTAAGTTCAAGGTCAAGGTCACAGGGGTCTAAATTTTTCTGAGCATGGAAAGATCTTGTCTATATACACACACGTACCGACTATGGAAGCAATACCTTAATGGATATAGAAGTTAAAGGCATTTTTCAAAACCTTAACGCAGATTTTGAAACCTAAACGCAGGCTCTAAGTTCAAGGTCACAGGGGTCTAAATTTTTCTGTGCATGGAAAGGTCTTGTCCATATACACACACATACCAACTATTGAAGCAATACCTCAAGGGACATAGAAGTTAAAGGCATTTTTCGAAACCTAAACGCGGATTTCGAAACCTAAACGTAGGCCCTAAGTTCAAGGTCAAGGTCGTCTAAATTTTTCTGAGCATGGAAAGGTCTTGTCTATATACACACACGTACCGACTATGGAAGCAATACCTTAATGGATATAGAAGTTAAAGGCATTTTTCAAAACCTTAACGCAGATTTTGAAACCTAAACGCAGGCTCTAAGTTCAAGGTCACAGGGGTCTAAATTTTTCTGTGCATGGAAAGGTCTTGTCCATATACACACACATACCAACTATGGAAGCAATACCTCAAGGGACATAGAAGTTTAAAGGCATTTTTCGAAACCTAAACACAGATTTCGAAACCTAAACGCAGGCCCTAAGTTCATGGTCAAGGTCACAGGGGTCAAAATTTTTCTGTGCATGGAAAGGTCTTGTCCATATACACACACATACCAACTATGAAAGCAATACCTCAAGGGACATATAGAAGTTATAGACATTTTCTTAAAATTGTTTACTCTGTTCACGACGACGCCGACAACAACGACGCCGACGACTACACCGGGGGTATTGCAATAGCTCGTCATGTACTACGTACAGGCGAGCTAAAAATGAAGGGCATCAAAACACAGCATGAGTATAATAACAACCCTTCTATTCAATTTATTTAACAGAAGCTGAAGACAGACATAGTCCAATATTCCTAGCAATTTGAGCACCTTTTTGTAACTGTTTACGATGATTTTTTTAACCGAGACGGTTAAACACCTAAGTTGACGGCTAAATTTAGCAGATAAATATTTACGTCACAAAATTTATGTGACGTCAGACAGAATAATGTAAGCAAAAAAAAAACAATATCCTATAGTCTTTTATATAAAATGCAATTGTGTTTAAACAGCTGTTTACATCGCGATACGGCTGAACATCGTTTATAGAAGCCATTTTTGTATGTAATATTATGATCTGACGTTGTAGTTTGACAAAGAACGCTTCATTCTTTACATGTTTAATCCATAGCCTGTTTCTAATTTTGAAGACAGGTGACCTTTTTAAGCAGGTTGAAGGTAAAGCACAATAACCCGTAAGGAGTATTCGGCTTTACTTTCAGCCTGTTTTAAGCTACCATCTGCTAGAATATAGAAAATATTTCTTACGATACATATTCATCACTCCCTTTGTAGTCAACAATCTTTTGTTGTGTACCTCCATTTTGTAAGAGTGACAGGTTAAGATCTCGTTTTACTGTATGCGTGGCTAGGGTTCATAGGGTTAAGGTTTATAACTTAACCCTTTACCTAATAGCCTATTTCTAGTATTGAAGATAGGTGACTTCTTAAAGCAGGTTGAAAGTAAAAGCAGAACGCGCCTTAAGGCACATTCTGCTTTACTTTCCTCCTGCTGTAAGCTACCATCTGCTATAACATAGAAATTTTTTCTTATAGTACATATTCATTAATGTATAAATTGGAACATTTTTCTTCAGTGAAGGAATAAATTGAAGGCATAAAAAGAGGTATTTATGGGGGGAAAGGGTTAAATGACAGCCGTTGGTTCAGACACACTAACCTAGTGACGCAATCAAGACAGTCTGCGCCATACAGATTGAGGGAAGACGAGGGCCTGGGTGACCCAAGATGACATGGAAGGCATTAGCAAAGAGAGATAGACGAGAATGGAAACTTTCTGAAGTCGACCCTTGTGATAGGGATGTATGGAGATCCAATGTGAGATCTGCTATGCGTGCAGTTAGCCAGCTGCCTGGAAGAGACCCATCAATGTGGACGGCACTTCCGCTCCTGCAGGTTAATATAAATACCGATGATGATGATGATAAAGGGGAAACAAAGTGACCTACCAGTCCTCCCTGGTTACTGATGGCACAGTAACTTCCGACCAATACATTGTCGGCCAACGTCTGTCTGAATACTTCTACTTTTAATACATCTGCTATCAGTTCTTCGGTTTCCTGAAAAAGATTAGACAAGATAAACCAGAGCCCCAGATAAGGGGAGTATTTCAAAAACTAAAATCTTAATTCTGCATTAAATCCTATGGTGTTACTACTCATTAGAATCGTCTCTTTGAGACGATTCTAATGAGTAGTTACACCAAAGGATTTGGTGCTGAAATGAGGGAGAAAATGTTGAATTTGTTCGGAAAACTCCCTCTTATCTGGAGCCCTGTAAACATTCAGAGCTGCAAAACATGGTTGACTGTCATCATGCTATATTTCAGAGCTCTAGATAAGGGGGCTAAACCGGTTATAATTTATTTCAACAAGAGCTGTCCTTAACCCTTTCCCCCATAGAAGCGACTTTTAGCGTATTTATTTTATTCATCCGCTGAAGAAAATAGTTCCAGTTTATAACCTCATGAACAATTACCATTACAAATATTTTATATAGTCTAGCAGATTTTAGCTTAAAGCAGGCTGAAAGTAAAGCAGAATGTGCCTTAAGGCACATTCTGCTTTACTTTCAACCTGCTTTAAGTGGCCACCTGTCTTCAAAACTAGAAACAGGCTATCAGGTAAAGGGTTAAGACAGCAAGCTCGACTGTCTGCTCCTTTTATTTGTGCTAAAAGCAGTTATGGAATAAAAACAGAAGTTGTAGTGATGTATGCTTTAACTTAAGTGAGGGGCATTTTCTAGGTTGATCAAAAACCTTAACGTGGATGTCTAAGTTCAAAAGGGGAGATAATTCATACAAAATAACATCAAGAATTATGCGCATCTAGTGTAGGACAAGTAAAATGTTTGAGGTGAAGTGATTATTGAATAAAAATATGAGTTGTAGTGATATATGCCTTAAGTGAAGGGCATTTTCTAGGTTGATCAAAAATCTTAACGTGGATGTCCAAGTCCAAAAGGGGAGATAATCCACCCAAAATACCATCTAGAATTATCCACCTCTAGTCTTGGGCAAGTAAGATGTTTGAGGTTAAGCGATTAGTGAATTTAGAATAACATTAATTGCAGTGATATATGCTTTAAGAGGATGGCATTTTCTAGGTTGATCAAAAATCTTAACATGGATGTCTAAGCAGGGTTCACCCTGGACATTTTTTTTCTTGCCCCAGCTCTTTCGCCAAATGAGAAAAGTTTGCGCCAAAATTGAAATATTGGAGCCATTTTTGGAGCCGGTTGGAAAATGTCAAACAAATTTATAGATTTTTATCAATGAATTATTCTGCTTAGGAATGCTAGATTCATTTTTGATATTCCACTCCTAATAGTTTTCAACTTTTGTTTACTTGAACAAATGCTTAACATTTCATTATAGTCTACTTTAATCTACACTGGTACCTTATTATCCTTATGTAATTGTTTAAGTTTACAAAAGGGTGATTGGGTCTAGTATTCTGGAACCTCAATGGGACCAGTGTGCTACAGAAATGGAATTAGTTAACAACTTAACATCCATTTAAAATGTGCCTTTTTATGGTGTGTCATATTTCCTTTTTCTTTACTTTTCTTAAAATCTTAATTAATGATAAGTCCTTGCTGGTACTTGACACATACATTTTTTTTTTTTTACTAGACTTCTATAATAGATTTTTTTTGTTAATAGATCTAGATGTATCATGTGTCAAGTACCTGTGGCTCTTAGCCCCTCTTAATATTTATTATGAAAAGTGTACAAATTTACTATTACAAATTCATAATAAATGTAAAATCCTTTGGACCTTAACCCTAATCAGTTACCTTAAAAAGTCACACTGAAGCTAAGATAAAGTTATTCTTACGTTTATTGGGTTCTTATGATTCATAACAAATTTATTTATTTTCAGTAGAAATGATCTCATAATTATTGATGTTATCTTTTAAGGTTTTAGGCGGGTAACGCCTATAGAAACGAATCCGCAAAAACTATACACCATTTTATTCAGTATCCAATTCTACATCATTTTCCAGAGTTAAAAGAATTTTCACCTCATATAACTGAAATTATGGATATTTTTGTCTTGTTACCCTACTTTTCAAAAAACGTCCTGAAATGACTACCCCTCTTTTTTCTTTCCGAGGATAAAAAATTACAAATATTAATAAAAAGATCAAAATTTATTCATGCATTTATACCTAAGACATTGTTGTATACAAATACAAGCAGAACATATTTCGGAAAAAATAATTTATGAGTCAATTTTTTCTCAAATTTTTTTTTTACGTTTTAGCAAAACTGAGATTTTTACAAAAATTAGGCAGGGGCATTCATACTGACTACACTTAAAATTATCTACCATGTCTCTAGAACAAAATAAAAAAAAAGTAGGAGGGTTGACCTCATGTAACTTGAGAAAAATGAAATTGTGTTTGAGAGGGGTCAACATTTGTGGGAAAGTAAAATCAAGGAAAATTGAAGTTTTTTGATAAAACATGCACTGTCATTTGCAAATAGTTGTGGAATCCACAAAGAATTGTCAATTTATAGCTATTGTCTGTTTTACAAATTATGTTCAGCAAGAAAAACAATATTCTCCAGCAAAAAAATGTGAAAAATACAGTCAATCTTGTATAAAGCAACCACCTTACGAATAAGTGTGCATACCTCTTCATTATGACACTAGACTAATTAACTCTGGGTAGAAATAGTGAAGAAAACTCCTACTGAAGCATTCTGAATTAGTTTTATCCTGCATTAAACAGACAGCTCCATACCAGACAAAATATGGGTACTCACTAGAGTGATCGCCTAATACTAGATTGAGTAAAAGATGACAATGATTACCAAGTTTCATAATAAACGGCTGGTATGTTGCAACCCAATAATTGCAAGAGATATTTAACCCTTTACTCGGGGGGGACATAGCTTATTTTAAGTAATGAAGAGACATGGTTGCATAAAACAGGCTGAAATTAAAGCAGGATTCATTCTGCTTTACTTCCAGTCTGCTTAAACTATGTACAGTCTGCTTAGATAAAGGATTTTTATTATAAATGCATATTCATGACTGAACAAAATTAAACTACCGGTATTTACTTTCAAGAGTGAAGGAATAAATTAAATGTGTTAACATGAGTATCAATGGAGTAAAGGGTTGATTTAGGAAAACATGTTTAGCATGTACCACAGGTTTGATTTACAGTCAGACCTGTATTAAAAAGGCAGTCTGTTCCCTTACCGTTGTTGTGGTTCTAGGGCTTATTTGTCATAGGGAATGTTTTCAGTTTATTAGACCGAGATGATCCCCTCTGCTACAGTGGAGAAAACGTTATTCTTTCCTGTTTACACGCTAACGTAAAACACTAAAATGCAGATAAGGACAATTTTTTGACAATTCTGACTTTTCATTGTTATCTTAGTGGCAAACAGTTAGGAGCCTGATCAGACGCCGTGTTTACCCGGCGTCTCAGATCAGGCTCCAAACTGTTTGCACTGGAAATAGTACTTTTAGCGTAAAAGCGTTTACTGGGAAAGAACAGCGTTTTCTCCACTGTAAGAGCTAAAAAGGAAGACGGTTTGGTGGTTTTAATCCAAACAGGCTGCTTTGGAACAAATGAGATAAGCCGAAATTATCTTCCTATGCACTCAGGGTTTGATTTCTCACAGGGCCCCGACACGATTGCTTTTTGAGAAAAAAACCGTCAGAAGTATATCGATTTTTTTCTCTAACAAGAGCGTGTCCCAGTTACACGAATGCCCCCGATGATACAGGGAGGGGATTCCAGACTATCAAATGTAAAATGTACGAGTTAGAGAGCAGAAACTGTCATGGCGCGCCATAAAAGCGCCATTTTGAGGAATTCAAGGGCCGTTACTCCAAAGAGCCTAGCATAAATTGGCGCCGCTGGTTATCCAACTTGGTCTCCATTTTATGTCAACAAACATTTTCAGAAAGTTTGGTGAAGATCAGATGAAAAGCAATGTGTTTGTGAAACACAAATGCCCCCAGCCAGCGTCATGTTCTGTAATGTAATGCTTATTTGCAAAAGTAGGTCAAAAGTCATGGTCGCATGGTAAATGAAACATTGGCATGGTTGAACAAGTCTTAACACAAGAAACATTCAATGTACATGTACATACAAAGTATGGAAGCTCTAGGCCTACTGGTTCAAATGTTATAGGCATATAAAGATTTATACAAAAGCCGGTCAAAGATCAAGGTCACAAGGGCAAAAGCGTAGGTATGGTTGGAAAGGTCTTGACACAAGAAATATATAAACAAAATATGAAAGCCGTAGGCCTACTGGGGCAAATGTTATAGCCATTTAAAGATTTTAACAAAAGTAGGTCAAATGTCAAGGTCAAAATGTCAAAAAGTTTTGTATGGTTGGAAAGGTCTCGCCACAGGGAAGACACCTGCCAAGTATAAAAGGCCCAGGTGCAAAAATGCAAAAGTTATAGCCAAGGTTAAGGTTTTTGGTTAAAGTTTGATTAAATAGGTCAAAGGTCAAGGTCACATGGTCAAATATGTTGGTATGGTTGGAAAGGTCTTGACAAAAGAAATATACATACAAAATATGAAAGCCCTGGGCCTACTGGTGCAAATGTTATAGCCATTTAAAGATTTTTACAAAAGTAGGTCAAATGTCAAGGTCAAGGTCACAAGGTCAAAAAGGTTTGTATGGATGGAAAGGTCTTGATACAGGGAAGACACATGCCAAGTATAAAAGGTCCAGGTACAAAAATGCAAGAGTTATAGCCAAGGTTAAGGTTTTTGGCACAGACAGACGGACTGACGGACGTGCCACCGAATTGGGTTAGAGGGCCTTTTCTTTTGTTATTTTCTTTTGTTCGAATAACGGGCCACGGCCCCTTAGTGTATTGTTACGGAATGAACTCCATTGTCTTCTTTTGTTATGTTTACCGTTATCTGGCCCTCTAACCCACTTTAGTGGCGCGGACGGACGGACGAACCAACAGACATGACAAAAACAATATGCCCCCGAATCGTAGATTCTGGGGGCATAAAAATAGCAATCGTGTCGGGGCCCGTGTGCGCAGTCAAGCATTACCCATCTAAAACCTTAACATTTATAAATTTAAAAACATCTTCACTGCCTTTGAAAACATCTTAACTGCCAAAGTATGTTCCCCCATGGAGAAATTACAGATTTCTTCATGGTTCCCCCTAAGGAACCTCACGTAAACCCTTTGATCTAAAGAAGCTGTGTTCATTTCAATGTGTCAATCAAGACTCAGTGACGTCATTGAAGGCTACTCGCGGACATTTGAGACTTTTAGAATATGGGCACACATGTAAACAAGAGGGCCTGAAGGCCCTGATATCGCTCACCATTTGTAATGAAGCCTGGTAGCTTTACCTTTGAATTTCACCCGTTTTATTCTAAATCCATTCAAGTTTGTCGACCTACTGTAGTATAGTAGAGTACATCAAAGGCAGATAACTAAAGCCTAAACAATACCGAAATGAAGCCTTTTTCTAGCATTTCAAAGTATATCAAGGGCAGGTAAATATTGCCACAATGATTACATTTCAACAATAATTGCACTCCTTCCAGAACATATAGCTACATCCTTTTTGTACAAGTATAATCAAAATCCATTGAAAACTGTAGTTGCAAGAGTGTAAACGATGTAAAATATGGCATTTTCAGCAATTCAAAGGTAGATATCTCTTAATCTATTTGTCAGATTCCAACCATAATCACCCTTTTTCGAACTCTTATGGTCATATACCATCTGGGCAAGTTTGAGAGAGTTTGGATAAATATTGTGGCCTCTAGAGCTTAAACACTGTTAAATATATCATTTTCAGCAATTCAAAGGTAGATAACTTTTGACCTATTGATCCGATTACAACCATAATTGAACTCGTCGGAAGTCTTATGGTAGTTTACAATCTGAGTAAGTTTGAGAAAGATTAGATAAAATTTGTGACCTCTAGAGTGTAAACATTGTTAAATATGGCATTTTCAGCAATTCAAAGGTACATAACTCTGGACCTATAAGTCTGATTTCAACAATAATCGAACTCATTTTAACTCTTATAGTCATATACAATCTGAGCAGGTTTGAGATAGATTGGATAAAAATTGTGGCCTCTAGAGTGTAAACACTGTTAAATATGGCATTTTCAGCAATTTAAAGGTAAATAACTCTTGATCAATTTGTCCGATTTCAACTAAAATCAAACTCATCCGAACTCTTATGGTCATATACAATCTGGGCAAGTTTTAGAAAGATTGGATAAATACTGTGGCCTTTAGAGTGTAAACACCGTTAAATATGGCATTTTCAGCAATTCAAAGGTAGATAACTCTTGATCTTTTTGTCCGCTTTCAACCAAAATCAAACTCATCCGAACTCTTATGGTCATATACAATCTGGGCAAGTTTTAGAAAGATTGGATAAATACTGTGGCCTCTAGAGTGTAAACACTGTTAAATATGGCATTTTCAGCAGTTCAAAGGTAGATAACTCATGACCTATTGGTCCAATTTCAACCATAATCGAACTCATCCGAACTCTTATGGCAATATACCATCTGAGCAAGTTTGAGAAAGATTGGATAAATATTGTGGCCTCTAGAGAATAAACACTAAAATTGTTGACGACGAACGACGCACGACGGACATTCAAGGATTGCAAAAGCTCGTCCTACTGTGGATTGAATTAATTAAAGTAGAAAAAATACATTGGAGGATAAAGGATTTTTCTTAGGTGAGTGATAAATTTAATCTTTTGTTTACTCTACACAATTTGAAATTGATTGGAAAAACTGAACTTTAGAAGCATGACCAACTACAGTGATAGGCGCAGCGGTCTAGCCATAAATCAGTGACACATTTTGTGTAAACAATGCTAACTGCTTGATTCCCATATTGCATAACACAGCACTACCCGTGACATAACACAGGCAGGGTCACCAGATTTCAAACTCGAGTGATCATAATTAGTCTGGTTATCCACTACAAGGTTGATTTCCGCCATCAAATCTAGGTAAATTAACAAAAGAACATTCTATTCTTCGGCTCTATTTGCGAAAAATCTCTGCGCCAGTTACTTTCGCCAGATGAAAATTTCTTGAGCCAAATTAAAATTTCTTGCGCAAATGGCGCCGTTTGCGATAGGCAGCGGGAACCCGGTCTAAGTCTAAAAGGGGAGATAATTCATACAAAATACCAACTAGAATTATCCGCCTCTAGTCTGGGGCAAGTAAGATGTTTGAGGTAAAGCGGTTATTGAATAAAAACATTAGTTGAAGTGATACCGTATAGAGGGTTTTTTCTGCGGGGTTTAATTTTCGCTTATTTCGCGGTGAATATCAAATCCGCGAAATTTGAACCCACGGGAAGTGCTCAAAATTGAAGCCATCACCATCAATAATACATGTCAATCATGTTGCAAGAGGGAATCGAACGCATATCTGCTTCGTATGCTATTTTCTGTATATCTACTTTTTTCCCTTTGTTCCTGCATAATCACTATGACAAAGCCAACATTAAAACGAATAGCACTCTTGAAAACTATTTTTTTTTCGATTACCTTATATTGTGACCGTAGCATAAATCCTATTTCTAATTCGCTAGCTAGACAAAAACAAATGAGTAACAAGGGACGTCACTCTACAAGCACGTCAGAGACATGAGCACATTCTGTCTTCATACCATAGTTTACTTTCAACGCCTTTACTGCTGCGATGTTTAAACAACTATCGTCAGCTTTCATTGCTCAAATATGATTTGTTGGTATTTTGACTAAGGAAATATTATAATGAGTGTCAAACAGTTTTGATCGTGATCAGACGCCGCGTTAACTGTTTGCAAATGACGTACTTTGTACTTGGAGTATACGGGTAAAAAAAATCAGTTGATAAATGTTTGTGAAACCATGTCCAGAACACATATCAAACTGTTTGTAAGTGAACTCCCAGTAGCGGAAGTTATTATGTTGTGTGTAATTTTAAATGCCGTGTAATGTAATACACAGTGGACAAGACTTTATTCTTTACAAATAAACGTGTATAGCTAGGACACAGCAAACAGTAAGAACTTTGATCAGACGTCGGATTACAAAAAGCGTTTGAGACAGTTTATTTTTTTCTTAGTAACATGATATCTAATTTTGCTCAAAGTTCTCATCATTAGCGAGTTATTAAACAAAGCAAGTATGAATGTTGCCATTATCAGTTTGGGGCAAACAATCGGCTGGACGAAAGACCACATATAAGGACTCTTCACCGTAAAGGTGGGAAAGTGGCAGTTTGTTGTTGGGGTGACGCGACTAGATTGTCAGCTAAATAAACAAAAGCAATTTGGGGATGATTGCCAGCAATTTAGAGTGTCAATGTTACGCAATGTTTATTACATGCCAATTAACCCACAGCACCGACAGCGCTGAGATCGTGAATACCGTAAGTCTTCCATGGTTCGACGCATCGTGCCTTCATTTGTTATACCGGATTACTGAACGATTAAAAACATGTTACTATATTAAAATTTCATTTCTAATTTTTGAAAATGCGCGAAATTAACACCCGAGACTTTTCTGAATTCTATGAAAGCGCGAAATTTTAACCCCGCAGAAAAAACCTTCTATACGGTATTTGCTTTAAGAGGATGGCATTTTCTAGGTTGATCAAAAATCTTAATGTGGATGTCCAAGTCCAAAAGGGGAGATAATTCACCCAAAATACCATCTAGAATTATCCGCCTCTAGTCTGGGGCAAGTAAGATGTTTGAGGTAAAGCTATTATTAAATAAAAACATTAGTTGAAGTGATTTTTGCTTTAAGAGGATGGCATTTTCTAGGTTGATAAAAAACCTTAACATGGATGTCCAAGTTCAAAAGAGGAAGATAATTCACCCCAAATACCATCTAGAATTGTCCTCCTTGATGATTGAGGGCACGTAAGATATGTATGGTAAAATTAAAATGCAACATAAGTGATATATACTTTAAGAGGATGTCATTTTCTAGGTTGATAAAAAACCTTAACATGCAACGCCGACGGTGACTGTAATAGATAAAAACTAAAATCTTTATTTCTGCATTAAACCGAATTTATAATTGAAATCCTCTCTTCGAGAACCACATCACATTTAAACTGAATCCAAAACTATTTGCAAAGATTACCATGATTTTGCAGTTAGAATATAAAGGGTCTTAAAAGACTACATTAGCTTGACCAACCTTGTCGAGATCAGGATGCACAAGGGCTACATAGTCATTACAAGCTATCACATTGCCAAGGGCAGATAACCTCTCTTGGACTCTCTCCACTTTTACACTGTCAGGTAAGGAGTTTCTGATGTGTTGCAGTTCTTGATCTGTTGTTCCAGTCTGTACAAGAAGTCCATTTTTGTTTCCTATAGAAAAAAAGCGTTCATGTACACATACATTACTCGAGTCCATACTTGAGTCCATGGCCGGTTTCTAGTTTTGAAGACGGTTGACTGTTTAACCCTTTCCCACATATCATATCTCTAGTACTGAATATAGGTGTCCTCTTAAAGCAGGTTGAAAGTAAAGCAGAATGCGCTTTAAGCGCATTCTGCTTCACTTTCAGCCTGCTTTAAGCTATCATCTGCTAGAATATAGAAAATATTTTGTATTATACATATTTATGAATGTATAAATTGGAACTATTTTCTTCAGGGCAAGAATAAACTGAATGCGCTAAAAGGCGCTTCTATGGGGGAAAGGGTTAAGCAGGTTGAAAGTATAAGTACTGTAAAGTAGAATGAGCGGTATTACACATTCTGCTTTTATTTCAGCCTACTTCAAGTTACCATCTGCTTATGTGTATTGGGGTATTTACCTAATTAAAATTATGGAATAAGCAAGTGTTTTTCACAATAAAAAGCAAAGAAATGTAGCAAAATTGAAGCAAAGAAATGTTTGAATACCTATCAGATTATGAATATAAATTACCCAAATAAGAATATAGCCAATACCCAATAAAAATTGCAAATACCAAATTCTGCAAAAATAGGTATCAAGGAGTAAATACCCAATTGCACCAAAACCGTATCTGTAACCCCGATATAGACGATTCTATTTTCGATAATTAGACGGCCGCCATTATGAGTCACGTGACCTAGCCGCCATTAATACGCTGCTGCTCGGAGAGTGTTAATACATATATAGTGACACAATGACTAGTAATATATCATTTCTTTCGAAATTAAGTTCGCTTGAGACACCGAAATTTCTGTTTCTTTGGTTAGAGACAAGAATTAGAGTTATTTTATGTCGACTGATATAATAAGAGTTTTGATTAAATTGATCATCTACAAAACAATGATCTTGCCGCCTCCATCCTTTTTCCTATGAAATGAAAACGACTGACCGCTATGGTTAAAAATAATCAATTTCATAGCCCTTTTACCGATATTGTCGTAGATCTAGTTCTTTATTCAACATCTCCGAAATATAGAATTAAAATAATGTCTTTTAGTTCGGTATTTCTGACTGAGCTCAAAAACTGTTGTTTGTAAAGTACACATTCGGTTCAAAATTATTTCTCATTAATAAAGCGGTAGCCATAAATGTCATAAATTCAGGTCAATGTTGGCTCGTTGACAAAAGTTACATCACTGTGCATGTAGGTCATTTAATTACCAACAGATGTGCAATATTTCCGTTTGATAGGTTTATCCTTCGAGCAGGCCGGGTAGATTGCGTAAGACACCCGCTGTTATATTACCCACTAGTAAAACACCGACATAATCATATCCCATTGATCATAGATAAGACCCATATAGATTTGTTGGTTAAAAGTAAAGAACTGATATATTTTTAAAGAAGATATCACATAGGATTTCAATTTAATTTGAACACAGTTTGGATCCAGATCAGACTCAGTTAACATGGGCGTCTGATCTGGTTAAATACTGAGCTTGACACTTGTATAAGTGTTGCTTTCCTATTCACCGTTAGAGTGTTAATCGCCACATGAGTAACACGTGCAGTGTGATTCCAGATCAATCGGATGCAAAATATTTTTTTAAATGTTTATGATAATTATGACAAGCCAAAAGAGTGCTGTTTGGCGATCTGGATCCACAATGCTGGAGATTGATATACAAGTGGCGATTCGCCACTTGTATATCATTCGCCAGCATTGTGGATCCAGATCAAAAACCTGATCAAGTTATTTAGCATATGATCTGAATCTTGTGTCTCAGAAAGCCCCCCCCCCCCCCCTTGCCACATCGAGAATAGTTGGTGCACATCTGTGCCTAATTAAGGAATTAAAGATTTCGCACGACCCCTATCAAGTTTGTAAGCCAACTTCGAAATAAAACTAGTCCATTTTTGCCTTTTAGTGTTGATTTTAAACAATATATTCGAAAATGACAAATAATGTTGATCCTGATCAGAGTGCTCCTTAAGGAGCCCTCAAATCAGGATCCTCACTGTTTAACATTGGACAAGTGTAATCCTAACAGGTACAGTGTTTATAAATGACGACTATACTCGTCGCTAGGGCTGAAAAAGTTAACTAGGTAATAACTAAAAATATACATGTATCCCTAAAGAGTTGTCAATATGTGATGCTAGAGGGAGATTACATATAACCGCTTTTGAATAAAAGTTGTCCTCTGTGTTCACGTGGCTTACAAATTTGTTATAATACCCATATAGGTTTCATCGTAATACCTAGTTGCCCCCCCCCCCCCCCCCCCCCCCCCCCGTGATTATATTATAGAATATATTCTCTTGTATACAGTGGAGAATCTGTTATTCTTTCCCGTTTAAACGCAAACGTACGCAAACGCAAAACACTAAAACGTAGAAAAGTTCAACTTTTGGACAATTCTAATAATTCATGTTTATCTTGGTGGCAAACAGTTTGGAGCCTGATCAGACGCCGGGTTACCCAGCGTCTGATCTGGCTCCAAACTGTTTGTACTGCAAATAATAGTTTAAGCGTTAACGCATTTATTGGGAAAGAATAACAGTTTCTCCACTGTATGTGAGTGTACATACTGAGAAAATGAAGAATACAACTTGGAAACTTGGAGAGGTAGATCTACGTATTTTAGCAAATCATATAGATCTAATTCTAATCAGTGTTTAGGTTGATGATTTCTATTGTCACCTCTAGCTTTCATTCATGTTTACATTCAATAGTAATTTTTTTGAGGTATTTTAATATTTTGCCTGTCGATCCTGATTCCACTTATTTTTGCAAACAGATCGGATCAAAATCAGACGCCACGTAACTCGGCGTCTGATCTGGATCCAAACTGTTTGACACCTATATTCAGATTTTATTCATTTTAAAAAAAGAATAAAAAACTTATTTTGATTTTTTTTCGCAGACGATATATTTGAAGCAAACGACAACTCACAATGGTGAGGCTGCTTCAATATTTTCGTACGAGTTAATAGATCTAGATTCTATATAAAATTAAAAAAGTATTCAATATATAATTAAAATTATAAAATAAGTCACCCCTGAATCTTCGAATGATCATTTTATGCCCCTGTTTGACAGTTTCTGGGGGTTTTTTTTGTTGTTGTTGCGAGGTTTTTCTTTTGTGTTATATTTTTATTCGCAAATATTGTTATCAGTGCAGACCTTGCACTATTCCTATATTCAGCTTGATTTTTGTTAACAAGATGAAAGCAAAGCACAATGCTTATATAAGAGCTTAAAGCTGTACTTTCATTTTGCTTTAAAAAAAAACTATGTGAAATCAAGACCATCACAAGATATCTAACAAATTGTCAAGCGTACCGGACCTTAGAACAATAGACAGAACGAGTTTCACATTCACTGCCATGCCGTCGTCTGCTTTAAACCTTTTCTCCATCGATAGAATCTACCAATATTTACGCATTTACGAAATATACTTTCTTTTTCACTGCAGATGATTGCTTAAAGCAGAATCCACCTTTAGGCACAGTCTGCATTACACCGAATCTGCTTTAAGTGTTAATCTGTCTTCAAAACTAGAAACAGGCTATGAGTAAAGGGTTAAATTAACAACTGTCGTTTGCTTCTATATTTCTCACTTTGAAGGTTCTAGGTAAGGTTACTTAAATAGAACTTATATCGTTATGAGTGTCAAACTGTTCGGTTCCTGATCAGAAGCCGAGTTATGCTTCTGATCAGGATTCAAACTGTTTGCAAATAACCTTTGTATAGATCTATTCAGGGTAAAGCGGTAATGATTGACCCTTTATCGATTTTGTTCGTTGCGCAGCAGCAGCGTCTTAATGGCGGACGGAGATATTGAAGAGTAGTTATCAGGGGAGATAAATCATGCAAAACTTTTAAATAGAATCGTCTATAGAAAATACGGTACACATGGGTATTCATGATTGTATAAAGTAGAACTATTTTATTCAGTGCAGAAATAAAACATGATAGGTCTTCATTTGCATACATCAATACATAGACCAAGATCAGAGAGTCTTATCAGGGTCTGCACTAATTTCAAGATGCATTTTGCTTTATATTCAGCTTGCTTTAACTCATTACCCCATAAAATACACCTTTTGACGCCTTTTAATTATTCCCCCCTGAAGAAAAATAGTTCTTCTTGATACAGTCATAAATTATAAAATATATAAAATATATAAAATGAGAAAAATGTTTTATATCCTAGCAGATGGTAGCTTAAAGCAGGCTGAAAGTTAAGCAGAATGCACGCTAACACATTCTGCTCTACTCTTCACCTGCTTTAAGTTGTTACATTACTTCAAAACTACTTAAATAGTAGAGGTGTGCGGTTTAACCGGTATGTGGTAAACCACGGTACGAAACGGTCTTGGTACGAACAATGGTTTTTTCCGAGAAGACCGTTTGTTTACTTGTAATTTTAAAGATGTTTTTAATTGAATAAAAAACGGACAAATAATAAAAATAGTATGATTTAAGATGAAACTAAAGCCTTAGCTTGATAAATACATTAAATTTTGGAAGTGTTTATCCTTGTTAGACTCGGAGGATACGCTCATCCCGATTCAGATCTTATTCTGACGTTATCCCGGGTCATGTCAATGAACCCATTCTCAATGTGATATTGTCAACAAAAAATCCTATTCTTGTAACGTTTAATTCCTAATTAGGCTGCCTTTATTTTATACAGGCTATTTTTATCATTATAAACCGACTGTCAACTGAAATTATCATTTTAAATCATATTTGAAGTGGTTGTTTTTGACCGAGCTTCGAAGCTTGGATTGGACAATAGAGGAGATTACTTACTTTTACAACGATAACATCCGATTCACACCGAATGACGTTGCCTATGAGAAACGCTTGCTGATTGGTTATGTTGCACTACCTACAGTAAACAGCCGGACATTTGACCAATCGTATTTGTCGTACAGTTGATACATTCATTGTTCGGAAAATAACAAACAATTGAATGACAGCCAAAGCAGACTTTTGATAGATTGACGTCGGGTTTCGCCATAAAACAAGGTTAAATAAAATTGACAACCATTCTTTTGTTTATTTTGTTTGCGTTTTTATTTCGTTGCCATTTGTGTTCGTGCATGTGATGAAGAAAGAAACCCCCCCATGCCGATAATAAATGAAAGTGAAGTCCGGCATTATCTATAGATAGAAATAATAGAATGACAAATCCATTCATTCCCGGTGATGGGTGTTCAACGTAAATCGTTGGGTTTGATGATTTTTTAAAAGTGTATTTCAGAAACAGTTTGATAGTTACAACTGTTTGTGGGCTGTTACTCGTTGATATTTTTATTGCTTGAACGTGAACATTCAGTACCCAGCTGTAGGAGCTATGGTCATATCCCACACCCTGTCTATTTGATAGTAGGTTTAAATGGCGGTTAAACGTGGTACATACCGTGGTATTTATCTAAAAACCGTGGTACACCGTGTTTTTTTATTTTCCGCGGTACCCACCTCTATTAAATAGAAACTGGCTATGAGTGGGGTAATGGTTTAAGCTACCATCTTCTAGAGCATAGAAGATATTTCTTATGATACATATTCATGACTAACAACTGGTACTATTTTCTTTAGTGGAGGAATAAGCTAAATGTGTTAAGATGGGTATCTATGGAGTAAAGGTTAAATATATTTGGGGCAAATAAAATACCTCTCATTGCATGAGGCAATGTAAATGTAAACTGTCCATTTATCAGAATGGTTTGAATCCATAAATTTGAAAATACCCCAGGGAGTACTGGGGATTTTTCAAAAAAATGAAATCTTTATTTTTTGCATTAAACCCTATGGTGTTTCTACTCAATGTACTCATTGAAATCCTATCTTCGAGACAAGTATGAGTAGCGACACCGTAGGATTTGATGCTGAAATAAGTGAGAAAAGGTTTGTTCAATTTGCTCCCTAGCTCTTATCTGGAGTTCTGTACTTATGATGTCACAACTTACCAACACACATGGACCCTATGATTCTTGTTCCTGCTAGACCGACATGTACAACAGGTATAGTCTCTCCTAATTCACCTTCAAACACACTGAAACACAAACAATTCAATGAAATATGGTTTGAATTTTATTTTTTTTCAGATTAATTTAGATGAACCAGGCATTAACTTCTCAGGCAATTATCTTTTTGGGTCCAAAAACAGTGTTCCCTCCCTACAACGGCCCTCCCAACAATGATTCCCTCCTTACAACAACAATTGAACCTCTTCCCCCCAAAACACTTTATGGCTTATAAATGTCACGGCTTATAAATGTCATCTGCTTAAATTTGCGGTCTGATGTTTTCTAAAGTTACATAATGGACATTTTGTCCTAAAAAGTTAGTAACGAGTGACAAATATCTTGAAATCAGATAAGACGCCGCGTTACAATGTAAGCCGATTTCCCTCCCTATAACGACAAAGCAAGTGGGTTTGGGAGAAGACTGAGGTGATTTGTATTAAAACAAAATAAAAAGGTTATAAATGACAATCGTTTAAACCATTAAAATGGAGTGGTATTCACCGGTTACTCGTATTACCGGATAATACCGAATAATAGGTTTTATATGATTTTAAGTATTTCATTGGCAAAAGATGACTTTGCAAACAGTTGTGATCCTGATGAGACGCCGCGTAACGCGGCGTCTGATCAGGATCATAACTGTTTGACACTAGCATCGACATTTCTTCAGTCAAAACAGCCCTAAAGCTGACTTTATAAGTATTGTAAGAGTTAGGTTTCCTTCTTTTAATTCCAAATATTTAGGATGGTATATGGACGATGTGAACCACCGCCGATGTGAACCACGACGATGTGAACCGATTTTCAGGACGATGTGAACCTCCCTATTGGACGATGTGAACCTATATTTTTTTCCAAAATAAAACAACCCAAGTCTTTTTCTTTTTTCCTTGTATTAAAAAATACTCCTTCAAAAGTGAACAGTGTTCACATCCAAACGACCTAGATCCCAACCGCCCTGGTCAAAACGGCCCAGAACAAATTCACCCAAATCATAATATGTAGTATTTTTATACAGGAGATTTTATATAAATATTGAAAAGAAAATTTTAAATTAACAAAAACAAATGAAAAAAATGCTCAGACTAAAAATTACAGATTGGCTACCCATCAAATGCATACATGATTATAGAGTTTTAAATTGCATAACCATACTCCAATTTGGTATACTATTATGAAAGAATTAATTACATGAATCAATAAGTCTGATTGTTCATTTCATTAAGAAGGTGTGAATATAATTGCTCCTATTAGAAATATTTACAAGCATGTTTTTAACAATATTAAGTCATTAAGTCGGCACAAGCTTTTGATGTATATGAACGACGCACCTGGCGAAGGTTGAAGAATTTGACAGTTTGCACAAATGTGAACGGCAAAAATCTTTAAGATGGAAGAACGCATATTTTTGGATGGAGTAAGTATGATCGTTTAATTGGATGGATAAATGTGCGAATGAAATTTGATTGGAAATTGTATCATGATCTCTGATTGAAGAACGCATATTATTGGATGAAGTTAATATGTTCATTTAATTGGATTGATAAATGTTTGAATGAAATTTGATTGGTAATTGTATTATGATCTCTGATTGGTTTTAGCAGAGATTAAATATCATGTACATTGCTTATCTGTTTATTTGAGTGTCTTAAAACGTTACCACGATGATATTGTGTACCAAATTTCGAAAGTGATAAAATGTTTTAGTTGTGCCGTTTAAATTTAAATATATGTGATATTTGAAAGTGATAAAGGGATTATTGTGCCGTTTTAATATAAGTATAAGTGATATAAGAAAGTGATTAAGTGGTAAGTGTGCGGTTGCACAAGGTAGTGCGATTTGTGCATAGCTTGTGGTGAGGAAGTGAGGGGTAAGCAGCATGCAATTGCCTGTGACATAAGTTTGATAAGTTTTAAATATTCATAGTAATTCCATTAGGCCCCATCTATGATATAAAAGCGCGGGAAAAGTGACACGTGCAAAAGCAAAGTTATAACCAACATCTATTCAATAAAACGTTTTTGCTAAACCCTTAATTTCATTGCAAATAGTTTGATGCCAGATCAGACGCCGGGTAACCCGACGTAGTAGTAGTAGTATCTTTTATTTCCTCCATTAAGGAGAGCATTTTCCATAATCAAAACAAAATATATATACCACACCGTCGACTTTTTAGGCAGCTCTTTTAGAGCTACTACGATTTAGATTAGAGGCCATTTCCGGGCGTTGATAGAGGCCACAACAAACATGGCAGAAAGGTGAGTCAAGTTTCGATTTTGCTTCAAAACAGTATTTTTTCTGCTTTTTTCTAGAAATCGGGGAATGTAGTTCCACGTAAAAATGTCCACTTGACGAATTAGTTATCATCGTATGCTCCATTATTGCGATGTGGCGCCCCAATTTCATTCGGCGCAAACGTTACACGATCATATTCAAACCGAAAGTGGTCAAAACATCAACATTTATGTACAAAAAAGTGCAATGCACGAATTCATTCTGCATCTAACGCAGCTTTAAGATGCACACGAACACTATTGGCTGTTTGGTATACTTTATGTGAATCGGAACACGCAACATTGAATATTATGGGCTAATTTTCTAAAAGAGGTGCCTTCGAGGCTATGAGGTGCCTGATAGGAGCCGAGCAACCTACTAAGAGGAGGGTTTCTGTTGAACAAATTTAGGACTGATATTGTCAAAACTTGCTATATTTCATCGAAATCATGACCTGTCATGATTTCAAGTAAGGTTCCAAGGAATAATACGGCTTTATATATGTAATCTTATATCAAACTTTAAATGCAATGAAACGGATATAAAGAGGTATGATTGTTAGAAAATTTAAACATGAACAATTTTCTAATTAGCAAATAGATGGAAAGTATACTTTAAATATGTACTTTTTTGTACACAAGTGGGATTCAACAACTTCTCAAATATATAAATGACTAACAATCCATGAAAAAAGACATAGACACTTAGACCACTTTCATTTTCCTTTCGTTTCAGATGGGTGTGTTTCGTGGTATTAGATGAAAATGCCTGTTCCTGGCGAAGAAGAAACATAGATATGCACATCATAGACACAGCTACAACGCTCAAATCAAATATTCATATTCTAAATCAAATATTCCACTAAGTAGTACCCCAGCAGCGAAGATTAAAAGGACAATTCAAGATATCAGAAGTGCCAGTAAATACTCACCAGATTGAAAGAGTGTTCGATTTTTGTCCCAAATATCTAAATTGATTTCAGCACAAATAACTCAAAAACAAGAAGAACGTTATTTGACAAGACTGCACATACCAACAAACAGTCACCTAACGGCGATTCCAGAGAAACAAACACTTCCAACTTGTTTAGACTGTGACACATACAGTATCTGTATTCTGAGGACTCATTTTGTGACATAGATATGAACGATAGCTCAGATGATAGTTTTCGAACAGAATACAAAGACATTTTAAATATTGACATTTATTAAAGCTTAACAAGGCATTACGCTAATCTAAACCACTACCTACATTCTGCATGTAAATCAGTCCGATGATGTGGGTTTGTGTATAAGGAGGAGACCTTTTCACTCTAGAATGCGGAAACTACGCCATATACTGATTTTGAATACATGACATAGGTGATCACGCTTTCAAAAGGTACCACCTTGTTACATTGGTGGTTTAAAAATAAATGATCAACGTCTGGTATCAATAGAGGCGATTGTCATAATAACGCGACGTCAATTTCCGATCAGATTTCCAGGTGTTTTATTTTTTAAATTTCCGAACATATTTCCGTGGTTTGTTAATTCTAAAAATAGATTTCCGGTTGTTGGTTTTTTTTTCTTCATTTTTTATTTAGATTTCCGAGATACGTGAGTCCGTGAAATTCCGTGGTTTGTTAACCTCCCAAATACAACTCGTTGCGACAAAAGTCCCTTCCTCTTGACGTAAGCTATAATAACTATATGTAACGTTTTAAGTGCTTGCATTTTGAGCCGTGGAAGGGTTGTTGTTTCTATTTTTTGTGTAAAAGTTTCAATTTTGCTCATCAGAAAATTGTTCATGTTCCAATTTGATAACAATCAGACCTCTTTATATCCGTTTCATTGCATTTAAAGTTTGAATTAAGATTATATAAAGCCGTATTATTCATTGGCACCTCACTTGAAATCATGACAGGTCATGATTTCGTTGAAATATAGCAAGTTTTGACAATATCAGTCCTAAATCTGTTCAACAGTAACCCTCCTCTTAGTAGGTTGCTCGGCTCCTATCAGGCACCTCATAGCCTCGAAGGCACCTCTTTTAGAAAATTAGCCCATAATATTCAATGTTGCGTGTTCCGATTCACATAAAGTATACCAAACAGCCAATAGTGTTCGTGTGCATCTTAAAGCTGCGTTAGATGCAGAATGAATTCGTGCATTGCACTTTTTTGTACATAAATGTTGATGTTTTGACCACTTTCGGTTTGAAAATGATCGTGTAACGTTTGCGCCGAATGAAATTGGGGCGCCACATCGCAATAATGGAGCATACGATGATAACTAATTCGTCAAGTGGACATTTTTACGTGGAACTACATTCCCCGATTTCTAGAAAAAAGCAGAAAAAATACTGTTTTGAAGCAAAATCGAAACTTGACTCACCTTTCTGCCATGTTTTTTGTGGCCTCTATCAACGCCCGGAAATGGCTTCTCATCTAAATCGTAGTAGCTCTAAAAGAGCTGCCTAATAAGTCGACAGGGTGTGTATACACGTTACAACATGAAACGAACAGTAATGCACAACAGAGCTCCAGACAAGAGGGGTTAAATTAAGTTGTTAGACATTTATCGTTCAAAGCTGCAACAAAACGCGCGGTACGACTACTCATTAGAATCGTATCTTCGAGACGATTCCAATGAATAGTTACACCGTAGGTCTGTTCTGTTCTGTTCTAATTTACACATAGAATTTTTAGTTTTGAAATCTCACCTTATTTGGAGCCCCGTTAAAGCAAAGTTAACCAACATCTATTCAATAAAACGTTTTTGCTAAACCCTTAATTTCATTGCAAATAGTTTGGTGCCAGATCAGACGCCTGGTAACCCGACGTATGCTTACGTTTTAAACTTCTTGCATTTCACTGTTAAATGTTATGTAAAATAGTGTTATAAACTTGTCACCATTGCCATTTTAAAGTTGTAAACTCAATTTAATTGCGCGACATAATATCAATTGTCACTTCATTTGTCGTGCGTCGCATGTCGTGGTTTGAAGTCGGCGCACGATACGACGCATGACAATTCATCCGTCGCACAACACGACGCACGACAACACGATACGACGCACGACAACGCGACAATTCATTTTGTCGAGGTCAAATGATTAACCAGGGGAGAGTGACGAAGCACAATGTTAGTGTTCAAATGTCGTGCGTCGTATCGCATTGTCGTGCGTCGTGTCGTACGTCGGATGAATTGTATCGTGTGTCGTGCGTCGACCTCAAAACCACGACATACAACACTTCAAATGGCACTAACGGAATTCCGTAATGAACATTAAAAAGTATACACAATTTCCAATTGTTACAAATAAAACTGATATTTCATTTATAAAACTAAAAAAAAAAATAAGTTCACATCGTCTTATTGGGTGGTTCACATCGTCTGCTAAATCGGTTCACATCGGCGGTGGTTCACATCGTACCTAAACCTTTAGGATTAAGAAGCACCTTAGGAATTATCTAGGAGTGAACGTTTATTGGATTTAAATGCATTAAAAAGCCTCTTTATAAATCAATAGATTTTGTAAAAACGGACTTATATGAACTGAAAATTATATAACACCCTATTATGTGGTATTATCCTGTATTATCCGGTAATACGTGTAACCCGTATTCACATACCTGTAGAAATTCTCAGATCCTCCAATGCCGACAAGACAGTAGGCGTTTGTCAGCTTGGCAAACACACCGATATCATTTTTACCTTCAAACTGCGCGCGTACAGCCATAACTTAAACACTATCAGTATCGGACAGAGCTGTTACTTATATATTCAGTTCTATTTCAAGTCTTTATGCAATGTGATTTCTGTCTCTAATATTTCACAATCAGTGTCAGAACCATGTGTAGTGTGTTATACGTCATTAGTTTCTGCGCAAATAGTTTGGTTCTCTTACAAGTGTATTAGATATAGAGCCAGGTACCATCTTCTATAAAAATTTAATTTTCCTCTGCAGAGTTATCGTTCGTGACTGATAATTCGTACCATAACCATTTCGTACCATCTCGACTTCTGCTCCTTCGTACCACACTATTTGCAATTTTGTAACATACCTTTTATTGGACGCCATTTTACTTTTAAATAATTCACATTTTCTGATATTACCAAATCGAATAGAATACTCAAAAAAAGTAAATGATATTTCAACTTGACTTCAACTTCAACTTGTTTCTGCCACGAATGAATAATAACGTTATTATTCATTCGTGTTTTCTGCCGAACAATCAATCAAGTTTTCCAAGTTTTATTGATAACAACCGCAAAGTCCCGTATAACGGGATCGATACATCAGCAAGTAATTACATCAAGAATATATATACGCAAGACATATACACACAAATGACATGAGACAGACTGTCTCGAATCACAACGGAAATCGGCTACACTCTTAAAAAGTGGATTAAATAAACAGTCGATTGAGTTGAAGGATGAGCTGTCAATCTAAACTAAAAACTAAAAAAAAAAAGCTGTCAATCAATCAATTGGTTAAGCAATCGGTCTTTCGAGTAAGGGTAAGCGAAGAAGCCTCTCTCTGTCTCTCTCTCTCTCTCTCTCTGTCTCGCTCTCTCTCTCTCTGTCTCTCCAAGTATGTAACAAGTCATGTTTGTGGTGACACGATTATAAGTGACAGGCGCTGTGAGGAAAAAGTTCGCTAAAAATGTCACTGAAATTCAGTTAAAACTTTTAATTGTAAACTTCAGTCCATCGTGCACATAACTGTTTAAAACAGAGAATGGGCTAAAAGACCACGAGCACATGGAGCATGCAGTCAGTCCATTTATTACCCATAAATTAGTAATAGATCACTTATTCGAATTGGTGATATATTACATGTCTATTGGTTCTCCCAGAGGCAGTGTATGGTATACACTGTCTCTGGTTCTCCCTTTTCAAAGTGATATCAATTATTCACTGGCTGAAATGGGTGATATCACCTATTACCCATCTGGATAAGTGATATATCATATCTGAATATGTTATTTCACAAAATGCAAAAAGATCTAAATAAATGTGATAAAATCATTAAATGCACGAATGAATTCGTGTAAAATGTAAAATGACACAATTCAATTCAATTCAAATGTTATTTAACGTTTGTGCATATCATTTAACAGTCAAACAATAGCTATGTATTGTTATTTACCGACACGTACAGTGTAGTCAGTGTAACAACTAATATGCAGATTACGCACATTAGACTGGCGCCAGTCCCTGTACGTAATATTTTAGTATTAATTCCATTTTATTCATACGGGATTATCTTTTCCAAGCCATGCAGGATTAAAATTTAGTCCTGGACTCTGTTGTAGGAATAAACCACCAGTGACAAACCATTGAACTACAGAATTTATTAACAAAACAGTATATAATTATCGGACTTGTAGCAAAATAAACTAGCTATAGTCTAAAGCACATAAACGCGATCATATTTACATTCGTCCCATTCAGTTCAATTGAACAAAGTGACGTTTATTTCGTATAAACGCAATTTTTCTAGGGACGGGACTTGTTTAGTTTAAACATATTTATTGCATATAATATATATGCAGGGGATTGGGCTACAAGTTTTTACAACATTATATAATGCCCGCTCCCCAGATATTAACGAAACAGTGACATGACAATAATAGAGGTAACATTACTATTTTCAGTATAAATAGCATAGCAATTTGAAAACAAATTACCATGTTAATATCATCATAAAGAGCAGAGAAAGAGAGGAAGGAAGAAAAGTGCTAAGATCAAATTCTTGAATTAAAAAACGGTTGGAGGCTCGGATGTAACGATGAACTGCATTAGAAATAACTTTGTTGCAATCAGGAGAACAGTTTGGGTTTCCAAATAGTAAAATGTCTAAATTGACAGTTGTTATAGGTATTATATCATGGAATAGAATATCCCGCATATGTACATAGTTTGGACAATCTAAAAAGTAATGGAAAGCATTTTCACATTGATATCCACATATACATGCTGGGTCGTTTATTAAATTACACCTGAATAGATCGGAATTTAGTAAGCTACAGTTATGCCTAATTCTGGTGTGAACAATATCCAACCGTCTATTGCCGAAAAAATAGTGAAAATGGGATTTCGGTGTTACTATGGTTAAGGACGATTTAAATGCAGAAATAGTTTCCTTAGTACGAATACTATTGTCTAAATTATTCCATAGCCTTACTGACGTTGGTATATATGATTTGTCACTGAGGGTTAATCTATTGCTTGGCATAGTATAGTTATCATTATTTCTTAAAGGATACGAAGACATAGTTGATACTAAAGGTGGTAATAGGTCATTAAGATAGTGTGGTACCATATTATTATGTATTTTATAGAACAATAGTAATTTTCGTCTTTCTCTTCGTTCGTAAAGTGGTTCAAGGCCTGATTCAAAGTATATAAGTTCCCTTTTGCAAAATATGGGAAGGCCACATGCTATTCTAGCAGCTTCTAACTGTACATTTTCTAACCTTTGTCTATCGATAGCTGAGCAACCGTCCCATAACTCACACGCGTATTCAAGAATAGGAAGTATGAAGCATTTATAAATTCTGATAAGGGTCTTTTTATTTAAAATGTATTTAAGTTTTCTTAAGGTGTTTACTTTCTTCATACCAGATTCATATATAGTGTTAATGTGAGCTGTCCATTTTGCATCTTTTGATAGAGTTACTCCTAGATGACGATGTGTATCTACAGGATTCAATGTAGTATTGTCAAATATTAAGGATTTATCTTCATTATCTAATGTATTGGAGATGAACAAAATTTCTGTTTTCGAAGGATTAAATCGAGTAAGCCATGACTTTGACCATTCATTTAATACAGTTAAATCTCTATTCATAAAAGTTTCAATGTCTAATGTGTTAAAGGAAGAATACGAAAGGGATGTATCGTCTGCAAACAGGCGAGTTAGACTTTCTAAGTTATCAGCTATGTCATTAATATACAATAAAAATAATAAAGGGCCTAACACAGACCCCTGTGGGACACCAGCATTAGTATTACCATAATTTGAAATATTACTGTTTAATAAGACTGACTGATGTCTGTTGGAGAGATAACTCACTAACCATTTTAAAAATTGACCATTAAACCCATAACAATGTAACTTTTTAATAAGACCTTTGTGCCATACTCTATCAAACGCTTTAGAGATATCGCAAAATATTAAACACACATGTTTCTTTCCTCTAGCGATTGACAAATACCTTCATACATTTCTATCAATTGGTAAACAGTTGTATGGCCGGGTAGAAAACCTGATTGTAGATTATAAAATAAATCATTGTCAAGTAGATAATTATACATATGTTTAAAGACAACCCTCTCAAAAACTTTACCAACACATGAAATTAGAGCCACTGGTCTATAATTCATTACTTCATGACGGTCGCCTTTTTTAAAAAGAGGAATAACAGTTGCTTTTTTCCACAAAGAGGGGAAGCGCTGTGTATTTAGAGACATGTTAAATAAAATACATAACGGTTTATTGACTGAATTGGATGTGTATTTAAGCATTTGATGACTAATTAAATCACAACCAGATGCTTTCCCAAATTTGAGAATGCGAAGAATATCGGACATTTCATTTTCAGTTATATTATGCAAATTAAAAGATGAGTTTGTTCGACTGTCAAAATTTGGTACTTCAGTTTCACTATCATCAATAGTCGAAATAGAGCAAAAGTATTTATTTAACATTTCGGCCTTTTCTTGGTCGTCAGAGACAATTGCATTATTCTGGTTATCAAATAGAGGGTGGATAAGGGAAGAAGAACCTACTTGTTTTGTTAATCTATTAATAAGTTTCCAATAGGATCTTGAATCACATGTATATAAACGATCAATAAGTATATTGGCATTTTCATAAAATAACACCCGAGCAAATTTTTTCATGTTGTTTACTTTATTTCGTTGTCGTTTAAAGTGACTTAAGTTTAATGTTGTTTTGTTGTGCCTGTATTTGTGATGCAGTTTTTCTCTGATTTTTATTTCACGTCTTAATTCAGATGTCATCCAAGGTTTATCTGAAGGTCTTAGTGTAATCATTTTAGATGGTATACACTGTTTAGCCATTGATAAATATTGGGCGGTGAATCTGTCACATGCATCGTCAACTGACGATGCACCGACAAATAAGCCAGCCCAATCAAATTCATCAACTAAGTTATTAAATTTTTCATAATCACCTTTTTTGTACATCCATATTTCTCTTTTGTACGAACTATTTAATTTTCCCACTATGTTTATATATGTTACACATGCATTATGGTCACTTATTAATCTATCAATATCAATTACAGAAGAGTTGTTAAAGGAGACGGGATCACTTATTAGTATTGGATCTAAAAGAGTGCTACACGTGGGTCCTATTCGGGTTGGTTCTGTTATGGTATTTGTAAGATTAAATCTAGTAATTATATCGTATAGTGGATATCTGTTTATGTTTGAAAGCATATCTACATTTATATCACCAGTTAAAATCAAATTAGTTGACGTTTCGTAAGCCTTATCTATAGCAAATTCTAAATATTCCCAAAAACTATTGTTTGAATTTGGTGGCCGATAAATTGTCCCTAACATTATTGATTGGTTGTTTATTTTTATATCAATCCATACTGATTCATAAGGTGCTGATTCTATATCAAACCTTCTTTTACAAAATAGTGATTCAGAACAATAAACTAATATACCCCCTCCCGCGAAATTTCTATCCATCCTAAACGGTTCTGAGAAATTTTCTATTAACAAGTCAGACATAGGAATATTGTTATCAAGGTGGGTTTCTGTTAAGCACAATATGTTGTAATCTGATGCAACATCTAATAAAACATCTAATTTAGTTCTTATACTGCGAGTGTTCCAATTAAAAATAGACAATTCAGAAAACGGACCAGGATTAAGTTCAACATCCATCGATAGTTTGAGTAAAATTAACAAAATTAGCTGAAAATCATTATTTTGTAAATACGGGACTTGTGGATATCCTTGCAGTGGATGCGGGGCTGATAAATCTGCTCACTGCGAATCATGTTAGCAACCTCTTATATGGATAAAAACATAAATTCATACTAGTAAAATATTCATTTAATATCATAAATTTCAGCAAATATAATGTAAATATAAGAAATGAACTGAATTTTTCGGCGTTCAAGCGAAAGAAAACGACAGAAAATGATCGGCAAATTCAATGAATCGCCCTACGACGATTCATAGAATTTGTCGATCATTTGCTGTCGTCTATTTCGCCTAAATGCCGGATTTGTTGTTATTCATGTCTTAAATACATAATTAATTAATTATACAATATATTACGTTACTGAATATCAATACCTTAAACTGAACATTTAAGATTAAAAGCTGCGTGAAAGATGCTAGTCTGGATCAGAGGCCTAAAACATTTAAAAAGAAAACTTAATATACCAAAGGCTAGCTGTCAGAGATAAGTGAAAGGACAGATAAGATAAATCTAAACCATATATCACCTAAAATCAGATGGTGGTGGTGGTGGACGGATGGTGGTGGTGGGGGTTGATCAGCAACTTACACGTCATTAGCCCCTTCACTGTCTTACCCCGAGTACACTAGTAATTTGAAAACAGCTTGGATCCTGATCAGACGCCGTGTAACGCGGCGTCTGATCAGGATACAAACTATTCTACACTCATTTCAATATTTCATAAGTCAAAATAACTAAATATTTAATTTTAGAGATAAAAGCAGACGCCACTAAGTGTTTAAAATTGATGACGTCATGGCAGTGAAGGGGTTAAGATTCAAGATGAAAGACAAATGAAACTGAGACAGTCACACCATTTTGGCATGGGTGTCAACGTTCGGCCAATTAAACTCATACAGTGTACCCTCTTTAGAACGACATTCCAGTTTTAAGAAATAATACTTGTCAATGTTTGTGTTTCTTCATGCCGAAAGAGACCAAAGCAGCGAGCTCCACGCAGCTCTCTGCATTACTTATTTCAGTGTAGAGCCGGAGAGCAGTTCACAGACCGTAGAACGAAATGTTTTAAACAATACTCTCCGTGTGTTTGGTTGAGTATTGTTTAATCCATGGCTGAGTTACATCCTTAATTTATAAAAAAATAAAGATTTAAACTGTCCAAGAATTATATAACAAACATTAGCCAACTGGTTCCAAAGTGATTTGGTAATCCCTACAATCAAGATCCATCAGACAGGCACAAGGTCAACGGTACAACTCCCGAACTCCCATTTAGACCCACAGCATTTACAGCAAGAACACAGCCCAGAAGTAGCAGTGATCTATTTTCTACTTTCTTCTAATAACAGGCGTTAAAGAAGTGTGTTTTCAGACGTTTTTTCAAGGCTGCAACTGAGTTGACATCTCTTATCACATATTCTCACGAGATAGGACCATGTCTACAAAATTCATGTCGCTCGCATATAACTCTTAGTAAACATGTTCATCGACTGCCCAATCAAATTATTTTCACAGGGTATATATATACTCTTAAATATACATGCTAGTTTAAGTGTTTGAAAGTGTTTGTTGTTCGAGGGAACCCCTTGAATGTACTAAACTAGTCCAAAATCGGCTGTCGCCAGGCAGGGTGTTATTAAAAGAAAGTTACCCTGCAATCAAAAAATACATTTTTGGGCTGGTGTGCTGCCCAATGTCAACAATTTCAAATTAACAAACGGTTTCTAGTGTTGAACTATCTTTTTTATTTACACACCTCAGCGTTGCAGTGTCGCCAAAACTGTTGTAATCTACGATACCATTAAAGTGCATACAACTACGATGACTAAACACAGGGTCATTCTCATAAACAATGGGTAAAAGTTCTTGAAAACACTTTGAAATAAATATAGAAACCGAAAAAAGACCTAAATGCTATGATATTCTCTGAACAAAAAGATTAAGCCACAGTAATAGATAGTATGGTTAACGATGTAAGCTACGTTACACAGATATTACAGCTCTCTGTATATATAAAACCAAATAACTGATGTATATATAAATAAATGCCTGATGGTAGAGTGTTGCAGAGCTTTGGGTCTGCATTGTTTTAATTCTCGTATGAATTTGGAGCTTAGATTAGATGCAATTTATTTCTGCCACAAAACTATCGAACATCTTTTCCCAGTGCAGGACTACTGCATATAATTTTCTTTTATTCAATATGTTTTTCTTTCGCAATCAGTGCATGTAAAATAAATATGTAATCCGTGTTAGATTTATTTTTTCTGGAGACCAAATTGACTGTCTATAAGTAGACCATTTAACTAGGCGTGTTACTAGTAGCTTAGACTATATTTTCGACAGAATATTATTTAATGTTATTCCGTGGAAACTCTTTGATTCATGTGAACCCCCCTTGCAAATTGGCACTTCAGCCCAATAATCTGGAACTATGCCTTCCTTTATTATTATTATTATTATTATTATACTACCAGATTTATATAGCTCTTTTCACACAGGAATTGTGCGTTCAAAAGCGCTTCACATGAAATAACATAAATGTACATACAAAGCGAGAAAAGACAAAATAACTACAATTAGATCTGAAATAAAACATGAATACACATATAAAAGACAGTCCCCAAAAACGGCGATCACATTACCCCCATCAATCAGCAATGAACCGACCAGCTAAAGATTGCCGACTGATAGAAATAATGGTAGAGCACCCAATGCAGGCCATCGAGAAAAGACAAATAACTACAATTAGATCTAAAAAAAAACATGAATAAACATACAAAAGACAGCCCCTAAAACAGCGAACATATTACCCCCATCAATCAGCAATGAACCGACCGGCTAAAGATTGCCGACCAATAGAAATAATAATTTGATATATAGTCCTTTCAGGTATGGCAAATAATATACGTTCCTGGTCTCAATAAGTTTTCTTCACACCACGTAACAATGATCAAGCGTCTTGTTGAATACTTCCGCTGAATTACGCCGGCATTGGTCTCCCTCAAAACAACAATCTGTTAACACCTTTTTACCGCTCGAAGCCAAAGGGTGTTTGAAGCCTAACGTCTAGAGTTGAGTTTATTACGCCGATGCATGTCTCATTTTTTTCTGGTGATTTGATTGGTCATTGCTTGTTCCGCAAATTCGGTTCGAATGCGTATCTTGCCGTAGTAAGGTCACATTTGTTATCTGACCAAAACTTTATGCAATAAAGAATACGGAAAGGACACCTCTTGATCATTTAATAGGTAAGAAAAGTTACTATGTCGTTTTACCTGAACGCTACAGTTAAATGTTAGAATATCTTTCACTTGGCTACTTTTTTCGAAACATATTAGAAGCATAAGAAATTTGGATTAGTGCAAAGTTAACAAACATGTAAAGTTCACGCATTCCTCAATAACGAACGTTGAAGACTGGTGATATGCTTTAGTGGTTAATTGAAATGAGTGTATGCTGCATATGCTTTTACCTCGAATAGTCATTTTATCGTTGATATGTTTTTGTTAATGTTAAGCATGTAGCACTCTGGTTACATTCCCATAAAATAATGTATCTATCAGCGGCGTAGCCAGGCTTGAACGAATGTTACGCACATCAGGGGGAGGGTGTGAGAGGGGACCGCTGGTGGGGGTCCGGGGGGCCTCCCCCTTGAGAAAAATGGAAATTAGAAGTAAAATGGTGAGCTCTGAAGTGTGTTTAGAGGGATTTGGAGCACTGAATACGATCTATGTGAACTATACAATTGTGTCCAAAGCTCCGTTATAACTGTGTGTAAACATAACATTAAATTTTGTGATTAGCATTTTTTTTGCTCAAATAATTTGACTTTTAGCCGCACGAGTGGTATATACAAGAAGTACTGTAGTCTTTTTATGATGCCGACTTAAATTTGTAGTTGTTGAGATCCTGAGTTTGCGGAACTCGAACTTGAAAAATGCAAGTGGGGGTTCGGAGGTCCTCCCCCGGGAGAAAAATGGAAATAAGAACTGAAATGGTGAGCTCTGAAGTGTGTTTAGAGGGATCTGGAGCACTTAGTACGATCTATGTGAGCTATACAATTGTGTTCAAAGCTCCGTTATAACATAACAATAAATTTTGTGATTAACATTTTTTTCCGCTATAATAATTTGACTTTTAGCCACACGAGAGGTGCATGAAGCACTGTATTTGTTTTATGATGCTGATTTAAATTTGTAGATGTTAAGATCCTGAGTTTCCATAACTCGAACTTGAAAAATGCAAGTGGGGGTTCGGGGGTCCTCCCCCGGGGGAAAAAATGGAAATAAGAACTGAAATGGTGAGCTCTAAAGTGTTTTTGGAGGGAATAGGGACACTGAATACGATCAACGTGAACCATACAATTGCTTTGAAGGCTCTGTTTTATTAGCTCACCTGAGCCAAAGGCTCAAGGTGAGCTATTGTGACCGCTCACCGTCCGTAGTACGTCTGTCCGTCTGTCCGTCTGTCCGTCTGTCCGTTCACTTTTACTTCAAACGACATCTCCTCTGAAACCCGCCGATTGTAGGGAGAGTTCAAACTGCTCATGATGTTCCTTGGATGCTTCTCTACAGAAGTTGTTAAAAAAAAATGAAAAAAAGCACAAACTCTGCTTGAAAAAGCAAAAAAGCAAAAATCTTTAAAAAATCTTCTTGCCCAAAACTACTAGGCCCTAAGCTTTGATATTTGTACAGTAGAATCTCCTGGTGGATCTCTCTATAGTTTGTTAAAATGAAATCCCTAGGGTCACATTTGACACCACCCTGCACAGTTTAAGTGCTGCTCTAGGCAGGTTTTACAGTATTTTTGATTTAGGCAGAACTGTATTTACCTGAGTTACCCTTAATATACTATGGGCAAATAACCAATATTTGCAAACAGTTTGGATCCAGATCAGATGCAACATAATGCTGCATCTAATCTGGATCCAAACTATTTGCCACTCATTTACCAACTTAACATTTTCTAAAAAATAAAAATGTACATTTTTTACACACAGAAGGTATTTAGCAGACATCATTTCAGTCTGGTAAGGGTAAGCTCCCAGACTGCTGCTGCTACAGTTCTCTTACATAATATTTGACCTCAGTGATCAGGCCAACAGAACTGAACATGTTGTCTGCTAAAGTTTAGAAATGGTTCAGTCGTTTGTTCAGACATTTGTTAACCCATTACCCCATAAATGTGCATTTTTAGGCCTTTGATTTATTCCTCCACTTAAGAAAATAATTCCCCTTTAACCCTTTCCCCCATAGCATATCTCTAGTATTGAATGTAGGTGTCCACTTAAAACAGGTTGAAAGTAAAGCAGAATGCGCTTTAAGCGCATTCTGCTTTACTTTCAGCCTGCTTTAAGCTATCATCTACTAGAATATAGAAAATATTTTGTATTATACATATTTATGAATGTATAAATTGGAACTATTTTCTTTAGAGCAAGAATAAACTGAATGTGCTAAAAGGCGCTTCTATGGGGGAAAGGGTTAAACAGTCATGAAAATGTAAGATGTGAAATAAGTTTCTATATCCTAGTAGATGGTAGCTTAAAGCAGTTTGAAAGTAAAGCAAAGTGTGCATTAAGACCCATTCTGCTTTACTTTCAACCTGCTTTAGGTGGCCACCTATTTTCAAAACTAGAAGCAGGCTATGGGGTAATGGGTAAAATGAAATTGCCTATTTGGAAAGAGCCTAATGAGAGGAAGTGCCATTTGCAAAGGCCATAACTCTGACATCATTGTTTTTTTTAGTTATTTCCCTTTGTCATATTTTCTTGTCAAGAAGACAACTCCAGGTCTACTGATGCTATTGTAATGAAATTTTATGTATGGAAAGAAACTGATGAGAGAAAATGCCTAGTGCATAAGGGCAGCAATATTTTGTTTTCCCCTTTGTCATATTTTATTGTCAGGAAAATAACTCCAGTTCTGCTGACGCTAGTGAAATAATTATCATTTACCGGAAATGGAAATAGCTTGATAAGAGGATGTGTCATGGATAAGGGTCATAAGCTTGGCAACAAAATTCACTTTTGTCATGTTTTCTTGTCCGGAAGATAACTCCATTTATAGCTATATTAAAATGTTGTCTTGCCCAGTCAACTTAGGTACAAACTTCAATGTCCTCAGGTGAGCGAATTTAGGGCCATGGCCCTCTTGTTAGACATAACCTTATTTTGTGACTAATTTTTCCCACTGCTAGAACTATTTGACTTTTAAGACTCACGACAAGTACACGAAACACTGTAGACATTTTTCAGGCTGCCAACTTTGTAATAACTAAGTTCTTGATTTTCTGAAACTTGAACTTGACAGATGAAAGTGGGGGTCCGGGGGCCATCCCCCGGGAGAAAAAATCGAAATAAGAACTGAAATGGTGAGTTCTAAAGTGTATTTGTAGGGATTTTGGACACTGAATACGATCAATGTGACTAACCTATATATTTCCAAGAACTTTCGACATTTAGACGATTTAGGTATACATTGTACGTACGATCCACATGTATAAGAACTATGAAAAATTATTGGTGGGGGATTTTGGGCACTAAATACGAACTATGTGATCCATACAATTTTCTTCAAAGGTTCGTTATTTAAGACATAACATTATATTCCGACTTACATCCTTTTCTGCTAACTATTTGACTCAATGTTTAGACGCACGAGAGGTATATGTAGCAGATTACATGTAGCACCGTAGGCTTGAGGCTGCCATCGTTGTAGTTACTAAGTCTTGGTTTTCTAAAACTTGAAATTGATCAATGCTGGAGGGGGGTCCGGGGGTTCTCCCCCGGGGAGAAAACTGGAAATTAGAACTGAAATGGTGAGCTCCGAAGTGTGTTTGAAATCTTCATTTTAGACTTTAAGGTCTAACCCCCCTTAGCCTTCGGTTTTTATGCCATTTTTGGCCAAGTTTGATTTTTCATTTTTCAAACTGATGTTACGCACGTGCGTAAGTGCGTATCGCTGGCTACGCCCCTGTTTATGTGCAGGTTGTGCTTTCAAATAATTAGGTTCTAGTCGTGCAGACTAGAATGTATATTGTATAATATTTTCAATCTTGTTAGACACACGCAATGCGATATGCGTGCATGTCACATGTATTTTAGATTCTTTCAAATAACTGTATTGGCATAAGAGTGTAAAATTTACAATAGTGGAAATTTCACTCTACGTAGAATTCAGACAATGTACATTACGTGGTCATATATTTAATGAAAAATGATTTACAAGCCAATAATTATTTAAATAATGTATAAAGTGAAATATTTACAATCATGTTAAACGCACACAAGGCGATAAGCATGCATGTCATACGTATTTAAGATGGTTTAACTAATATTCTAACATGACACGTGAATTCGTCTCTATAAACAAAGAACAGGTCTATCGTGGTATACCTGAGACGGTATACCACGCTCTTCCCTATCCCGCTCCTCCCACGGTTATATGACATGACGTGACCACGTGCGTTCATACGTTATGTTTTTTAAATTTCTTTCGTTATTCATATAGCCCGTAAAGACCATATACTTTTAACCAGTAACGTTACAGTAATTTTCTCATTCTTCTGTCTTGTTTGATGTAATGTTTGTTCTATGCCAGATTATGGATCGGTAATTGTAAATTTGCTTATGGGTGTTAGATTCTTGTAATGCCGCGGAAAAAGTTATTCGGTCGTCAAACTTCATCCGCTGAGGAAATAAGTATGGAACATTTGATTTCCTTTCTAATGAATTTCCTTACATCTGGTCATGTTAGAATCGAAATAATCTATGTTCTACCGTTGTGAAACTGTATTTTACAACGGTCGGTCGTTGTGGTGCGCAGGAATTGACCACTCAAGCCTTCGGCCTTCGTGGTCAATTCCTGCGCACCACAACGACCAACCGTTGTAAAATACCGTTTCACAACGGTAGAACATAGATTATTTCTTAAGTATTTGATGTTTACAGTGCGATTTTTTTAATGTGTAAATTTCACGCAGCGTAACATCTACAATCGTGTAAATATTACGCAGCGTTAAATTCCAAACATATACAAATGTAGTATACAAGTTGGCTTCTTTAAAAAACCCAATGGAATTAATTTTGACCTTTACACTCAATCCTTTGCCTGCCGATTGAAAGGCGAGTGACGATGACAAAATTAATAACCTGGCTCCAGATCAGTCGCTGATTGACTCTCCGTCATGTCCGGATCCAAATTATTCAGTACTCGTCTTCAGGTGTTTTAATTTAAAGATAAATACATCTTTAATTGTCTATTTTACAGACCACCTTTTCCGAGCAGATGATATAACGAATGGGGAGGGTAACAATAATAAGAATCTGTGTTGATCAATTTGTGCATCCGAACCCATATATGAGACAGGCAAACAGTGCAAACCCTGATCAGACGCCGTCTGATCTGAGTCTACATAGTTTGCTAATAGGATTTTCAATATAAAACAAAATGAAATTGAAGGTTTAGACCAGACACCCCTAAGATAAAAAAATCAAATAATCAAACATTTATGCAAGCATAGCAGAATCTACTGGGCGCAATTGGGTTAAAGTGTATTTTAAGGGATCAATTACACAAAAGAGTTCAGCCATTTTGAAGAAGTTTTGCTATCACTTTATATAATTAGATATTATATCATAATTATATATTATTATTTGGATACTTTTGAGAAATTTTGCCGTCATTTTAGAAACTATCAGGATACTGGTGAGACGCCTTATAAAATGACGACTCAACAGTATCAAAGCTGTTTAACTCTTTGAACCCTGTAGCGCGTTCAAGTACCGTATCAGCGAACAGCAACGTTAACCGATGCAAACAACTCATATAGTACGACATCTAACGTTAACCAATACTCTTCAATACTAACACATTGCGCCCCCATGTTTAATACTTTTCAAGGGTACGAACGATTTATGTACGGTTCGAAATAACACAAGGGGCGTGTTCGATTATCAGTCCGGAATTGACGGGATTGACGGAATCGAAATCGAATAGTCCGGAATTCAATTCCAGAACTGTTCTATCAGTTCTGTCCGAGGAGGTGGTGTGAGCAGAATTGTGACGTATCATCATGGTTACCGGCACAATTTGCCAACGCTTTGACAGCAGAGTTGTAATAAGTAGGGAACCATACTACCATATTTGCAAGGGTTCAATTCTGTTTTTATTTGATTTACTAATTCCATGGAATCGTTCCAAACAGTTCTGGAACTGATAATCGAACACGCCCAAGCAAAAGTGTACTAGGGCGTGTTCGATTATCAGTCCGGAATTGACGGAATCGAAATCGAATGGTCCGGAATTCAATTCCAGAACTGTTCTATCAGTTCTGTTCAAGGAGGTGGTGGTGTGAGCAGAATTGTGACGTATCATCATGGTCCCCGGCACAATTTGCCAACGCTTCGACAGCAAAGTTATACTAATCAGGGAACCAGACTACCATATAAGCAAGGGTTCAATTCCGTTTTTATTTGATTTACTAATTCCTTGGAATCGTTCCAAACAGTTCTGGAACTGATAATCGAACACGCCCCTAATCAACTGAAATGCATCAATTTTACCGCATATAATTTAAATAAGATTTAGCTGCTCAGATGTAAGCTGCTTTGTTTGATACATTAAGTATCGGAAAATGTTGGTTTATTGATGAGAAATTAAGTCGGGACTTTTCGCTGGGTTTATTAAATTCATTTGGTCGCCATTTTGTTTTCCTTGTTGGCAATGGCTAACTGTACCTCTGAGGCCGTTCGTGCCGTTCGCAATCGGTAACAGCCAAACGGTCGATTTAGTTAAATTGTTACCGTTTTCTGATGCAATCGATGCAATCGATACGGTACTTGAATGCGCTACTGGTTACAGTGGAGAAAACGTTATTCTTTCCCAATAAACGCGTTTACGCTAAAACTATTATTTGCAGTGCAAACAGTTTGGAGCCAGATCAGACGCCGGGTAACCCGGCGTCTGATCAGGCTCCAAACTGTTTGCCACCAAGATAAAGATGAATTATCAGAATTGTCAAAAAGTTGTACTTTTCTACGTTTTAGTGTTTTGCGTTTGCGTACGTTTGCGTTTAAACGGGAAAGAATAACAGATTCTCCACTGTACACATTAAATAAGCGTCATTTGCAAACAATGTACCTGTGAGAAGAACACTTGTTCTATGCAAGCAGTGTCGGCCCTGATCAGAGGGCTTCCAAAGAAGCACTCTAGTCAGGGTCTACACTGTTTGTCATTTTGAGATAAATCAACCCTAAAAAGTAAAACAACGGACTGGACTAAATTGAAAACTAGAATCGTCCATTTGAGGTTTCAGGAGCGAAAGAATTAAAGTACTGATAACATTTGTTGAAATACATAATGGACAGATGTATTTTTCGTTTGATGCTCACGACCTTTTGAAGACAAAGATGTTACACCTACAGTGGAGAATCTGTTATTCTTTCCCGTTTAAACGCAAACGTACGCAAACGCAAAGCACTAAAACTTAGAAAAGAACAACTTTTGGACAATTCTGATATTTCATGTTTGTCTTGGTGGCAAAGAGTTTGGAGCCTGATCAGACGCTGGGTTACGCGGCGTCTGATCTGGCTCCAAACTGTTTGCACTGCAAATACTAGTTTTAGCGTAAACGCGTTTATTGGGAAAGAATAACGTTTTCTCCACTGTATATATAAGCAAATGTACCTGAAGGGCTTGCGAGTTTGGTTAAATTTTGGTGCACTTTGTTGTCACGTTCAACGTTTTTATGAGTACAATGTCACGTACTATTTATTTCAGTTACCACAACACCCACTAAGACCACCACCACCACCACCATCATTATCACTATCATCATCATCATTATCATCATCTTCATCATCATCATCATCATCATCATCATGTACAGTGGAGAAAACGTTATTCTTTCCCAATAAACGCGTTTAAACTAAAACTATTATTGTCACTGCAAACAGTTTGGAGCCAGATCAGACTCCGGGTAACCCGGCGTCTGATCAGGCTCCAAACTGTTTGCCACCGAGATAAAGATGAATTATCAGAATTGTCAAAAGGTTGTCCTTTTCTACGTTTTAGTGTTTTGCGTTTGCGTACGTTTGCGTTTAAACGGGAAATAATAACAGATTCTCCACTGTACCATGGTTATAGTGGATAAGACGTTATTTTTTCCTGTTTTGAACGCAATTTAACGCAAACACAGTACAATAAAATCACAGACTTGCTTTAAATGATGATTCATTTTTAGCTCACCTGAGCACAAAGTGCTCAAGGTGAGCTATTGTGATCGGTCGCCGTCCGTCGTACGTCGGTGTTGGTGTCGGTGTCGTCTGTTCACAATTTGTTTCAAATAACTTCTTCTCTAAAACCAATGGCCCAATTTTAACAAAACTTGGTCAGATACATACAGTAGTTGTGAGCTTCAAAAGTTGTTAAAAAGTGGGTGGGGCCATCGGTCTTGTTGCCATGGCAACCATGCACGATATCTAAAAAAAAATTCTTCTCAAGAACGACTGCTCCGATTTACATTTGGTTTGCACCAAAGTGTTTCTCAGTTAATATACTTTCAAAGTTGTTAAAAGATTTTTGATCCGTCAAAAAACATGGCCACCAGAGGGCGTGGTCATTTCCGTATTTACGTAATATTGACAACTATAGTAAACACTTTAAACATCTTCTTGTCAATAACTAAAGGTCCTAGGACAACCAAATTTCACATGTAGCATCATGTTGTAAACCTTTAGCAAGATTGTTCAAATAATGACCCCCGGGTCAAAAATGGCCCCGCCCGGGGCTTATCAGTTTTACATAGACTTATATAGGAAAACCTTTAAAAATCTTCTTCTCTGAAACCGTAAGGCCCAGACCTTTTATATTTGGCATCTAGCTTTGCCTCATGGTCCTCTACCAAGATTGTTCAAATCTTGACCCCCGGATCAAAAATGGCCCCGCCCCGGGGCTTATCAGTTTTACATAGACTTATATAGGGATAAATCTTTAAAAATCTTCTTCTCTGAAACCCTTAGACCCAGACCTTTTATAGTTAGTATCTAGCTTTGCCTTATGGTCCTCTACCAAGATTGTTCAAATCATGACCTCCGGGTCAAAAATGGCCCCGCCCCGGGGCTTATCAGTTTTACATAGACTTATATTGGAATAAACCTTTAAAACTCTTCTTCTCTGAAGCCGTAAGGCCCAGACCTTTTATATTTGGCATCTAGCTTTGCTTTATGGTCATCTACAAAGATTGTTCAATGCATGACCCCAGGGTCAAAAATGGACGCACCTCTGGGGCTTATCAGCTTTACATAGACTTCTACAGGAAAACCTAATTCCGAGTTGTTTCAGTTTCATGCAACAGTTCACACACATGCAATGACAAACTTCATTATGCATCGAGTATAACACAATAGTTCCTCAGGTGAGCGATTTAGGGCCGCATGCGGCTCTTGTTATATGAGTGCAAACTGTTTGGAATATGATGAGTTACATGTAAAGTGGAGAATCTGTTATTCTTTCCCGTTTAAACGCAAACGTACGCAAACGCAAAACACTAAAACGTAGAAAAGAACAACTTTTGGACACATCTGATATTTCATCTTTATCTTGGTGGCAAACAGTTTGGAGCCTGATCAGACGCCGGGTTACCCGGCGTCTGATCTGGCTCCAAACTGTTTTCACTGCAAATAATAGTTTTAGCGTAAACGCGTTTATTGGGAAAGAATAACAGATTCTCCACTGTACACGGAGTCTGGTCTGGCTCTCAAATGGTTGTATGGGAAATAATATTTTCAGCTCAAACGCATTTATCAAGTACAGTGGAGAAAACGTTATTCTTTCCCAATAAACGCGTTTACGCTTAACTATTATTTTCACTGCAAACAGTTTGGAGCCAGATCAGACGCCGGATAACCCGGCGTCTGATCAGGCTCCAAACTGTTTGCCACCAGGATAAAGATGAATTATCAGAATTGTCAAAAAGTTGTACTTTTCTACGTTTTAGTGTTTTGCGTTTGCGTACGTTTGCGTTTAAACGGGAAAGAATAACAGATTCTCCACCTTAAGAATAACGTCTTCTCCACTGTATAATCAGTTAAACGTGTATCAATTTCACTATATTAACTATGGAATACTTTCCCCCGCTTCACATTTTGTAGCCTTAAGGTGGTTTGACAGCGGGCGGCCCGCATCTCGAGTTCCGGAAATGCTGATGACTTTCACCTGATCTTTTCGCACCTGCTTATAGTAGAAAATTTACATAAAGAAAAGTTTGATCTGCTTCAGTGTCTTCTCTGTTAGCGCAGTTGGTTACGGTGGTTGACTAGAAATCCAAAGGTTCTAAGTTCGATTCCCACTCGCTTCAAAACTTTTTTTAAATAAATTGTCCGATTTTATTGACTAGTCAATCCATAACGCAGTGATCAAAGGACAGGCTATGTTTAGTCACGTAATAATAAATAATATCAGATTCAAGTATAGTCAAGTGACAACTAAACTTTGTGAGGATTTATAGCCTATATGACAGATGGAAGCTTAACACAGGACAAAAGTAATGCTAAAAGATAGATCCTAATGGAGCTTTTATGCATTACTTTTGTCATGCATTAAGCAGTCACCTGCCTTTAAAGATCCACAGGCTACCGTATTCAATGGCCCCTTATTACAGGTTTGACTTATGGTATTATTTAGAGCTGACGGCATTTTAAAGTTGAACTCAAGGGAGGTTACTCGTTTTGTGTTAACATTTTGCCAGAATTTCTGGAAATCATGTATAAAATGTAAATTCCACTGTAGTTTTTCATTAAATTTTTGTGACTAGAAGAATTAAGTTATATATATCTAATAAGAGTAAAATTAGTGTATGTTAAACAGCTAGATATTTTGTAATGTGAAATTTAGTGACATTTTCAGAATTTGACTTTTTTAAAATATTGATATTTCCAGAAAATATGTCATGAAATATTTTTGTTTGCACAACATCTTATATTCTCTGTACAGTTTACTTGAATATACAGAAATTGTTGAGTTATATCGTTTTACTAAGAAAATATTCCTGTTCATTAAAAAAGGAGCTTTTCTCGACAAATGGTCCTGTCAGTAAAAAACGGCTCTGTAATTTTTTATTATTTTAACGACTTTTCACTCTCCATATAGTATATTTCAATTTAATCAAGGTTTCAAAGAATTCTGACACGGGAGAAGCTGACCCGCGAACCACCTTAAATTGATTTCAACTTTGGGGTTTAATGTTTTTAATCGCAAAACATAAAATGAGAGTATCACACGATATGGATCCTGATCTGAGTTGCCAATCCAGAGTTATTATGCGTATGATCTCGATCTAAATGGTTTATACAACGAAACAAAAACAAATCAAAGCGTAATTGGCATGGTTAAGGTTAATATATGTGGATATAAGATCGTTTATTTTAGTCACGTTTTTTAGTCGAGCTTTCAAAAATGAGACTCTGTGACATTGACCATACTCACGTACACAGTAAAATATGTCAAGAAGAGACAAAACCAGTTAGAAAGACTATAGATTTTTAGAAAATGGTACTTGCTTACAGCGGGACAAAAGTAAAACCGAAAGCTATAATTGAAGGAGGTTTCTGATTTACTTACGCCTTGTATTCTACTAACATAATTATCCCATTACCCCAAAAATACGCCTTTTCACGCCATTAATGTATCCCTCCGCTGAAGAAAATAGTTCCAATTTATACAGTTGTGAATATTTATCATCAGAACAAAAAACATTCTAGAAGCTGGTAGCTTAAAGCAGGCTGAAAGTAAATCAGAATGCGCCTTAAGGCGCATTCTGCTTTACTTTCAACCTGCTTTAAGTGGTCACTTCTCTTTAAAACTAGAATCAGGCTATGGGGTAATGGGTTATGTCTTTAGCAAACTATATGGGGTTTTCAAAGTCGCTGCAGAGTGGTGTTACTGTGCTATGTACAGTAGAACCACTCTATTACGATCACTAAAACGAAGGCTCGCTCATTGTAAAAATGACAGGCGACAGCTTAAAGCAGGATGACTGTAAAACAGAAAGGAGCTTTCTGTTTTACTGTCACATTGCTTTAAGCGGGCATCTGTCTTTTATACCTTATATTTCACACAATTAAGTGATCGTAATAGTGCGGTTTTACTGTATTCTGTGAAATGCTCCCTCTAGGGTTTAAGCAACTGAAAGTTTAAGTCAGTAGAACGAATACATACCCGAAGGCCACCCGATAAGATCGGGACCGCTCGTGTATATCTACTTGTCGAGGGTAATCGGGCTTTATCGATATGATACATTGCAGTTAGATATTAGTGTCCGTTGTGTTCGCGAGACAATAAACAAAAGCTGGTTGGATAAAACATTTTTGGCAACATTTTGTGAGTATTCATACATACAGTAAATATTTACCATTTCGACCGCTTTTCTATTTCACTGTCATAACACCCTGTACGTGTACAATGCTAATTTGCAAACAGTTTGACATTCATTTCAATACATGTATTTCTAGCGTCAAAGTATCTAAAGTTTAACTTTGAAAAAATTAAAAGCAGACGAAGATTGTTAAGCAGCGTCTGATCTGGATCCAAACTGTTTAAAAAGTCGTACAGTGGAGAATCTGTTATTCTTTCCCGTTTAAACGCAAACGTACGCAAACGCAAAGCACTAAAACGTAGAAAAGAACAATTTTTGGACAATTCTGATAATTCTTGTTTATCTTGGTGGCAAACAGTTTGGAGCCTGATCAGACGCCGGGTTACCCGGCGTCTGATCTGGCTCCACACTCTTTGCCCTGCAAATAATAGTTTTAGCGTAAACGCGTTTATTGGGAAAGAATAACACATTCTCCACTGTATATAGACGCCTACGGCGGAGAAAGGGTTAAAAAGACATGGGAGCATTCTGCAAGATGAAAGTAAAGAGAACACCATCTACAGGAGTTTTCTGCTTTACGTTCTTTAAGATTTATACATCAACCATATTTTATTTTGGCGGTGCTCCCTGATAGGAATACAAATGTACCAGAATTCCCAATTTTGCAATTACGCAGCTACTTGTCCTAAACACTAAGCATAATCCTTCTATGGAGAGGACATAATGTCTAGTTTTGCCTTTATTTGATCAATATCTGCTTTAACGAAATGACACGATTGTTGAATTGTTTTATCGATATCTGTTTTAATGACAGGAAACGATTGTTGATTTGTTTTTATCGATATCTGTTTTATGACAGGCCACGATTGTTGATTTGAACTCGATTTTTCGCTTTTAAAAGTCGAACTTACCCACAATTCGTTACTTGGAATTCGATAACTAGAGCTCGTATCCAAATTATGGTATAGCGTTCCCTCCCTGCAACGTCCCTCCCAACAACGCACCCTCCTTACAACGACCTTTGTCGCTGTTCCCCAAACAAACCAATACTGCTGTAATATCGTCTGCTTAAAGTTGTCGTCTGCCGTTTTTCTCAAAGTTACATATTGAACATTTTGACAGAAAATAACCCTTAATGACGAGTGCCAAACAGCTTTACGCGGCGTCTGATCTGGATTCAAGCTGTTTGCAAATGTAAACCGAATTCCTTCCCTGTAACGACCCCATCCCAACAACGCACACATTTTTTTGTCTCCCAATGGATGTCGTTGTAGAGAGGGAGCGCTGTATCTCTAAATCCTCAAACAGTGTTTCCAGTGACAATATACAGTGGAGAATCTGTTATTCTTTCCCAATAAACGCGTTTACGCTAAAACTATTATTCCCAGTGCAAACAGTTTGGAGCCAGATCAGACGCCGGGTAACCCGGCGTCTGATCAGGCTCCAAACTGTTTGCCACCAAGATAAACAAGAATTATCATAATTGTCCAAAAGTTGTTCTTTTCTACGTTTTAGTGCTTTGCGTTTGCGTACGTTTGCGTTTAAACGGGAAAGAATAACAGATTCTCCACTGTACGCCCATCATGTCCAACTCCGCGTCTTAAATTTGAATTACTGATATGTTTGACTTAACCCTTTTGAGTCTTGTGTTAACTAAAGTGGACATTGACAATAGTGCAGACCCTGATGAGACACATAGGTATGTTGCGTATTAGCAGGGTATGCACTATTTACTTTTACATATGAAATTATAGAAAATAAGTGAAAACCCCCAAACATTTCAATGTCCTTTAAATCACTCTTATATATGCAAATAATGAAATTTTCCAGCAGGCACTGTGATCATTACAATATCCAGACATTAATGAGTTAAGCCAACTTAAGCTATCGGTGCTTGTATGTAAATGTAGATGAGTTGATATTGTACATGTATAAACATGGAGCAAATTTAAACCGAAACGAAAATGATTAATTCAAACTTTCGAGTGATAAGGGCGAACTGATTGATAATTGCAAAAGATTTAACACACTTTGTGCCCAGAGAACTTTTCCTTACTTATACAATGTATTAGTCCAATTTTGATATAAGGGGTGCCTTGTCAAAATTGGCACTTTCGTTGTGATTCATATCAAAATTTCTGTTCGCTAGCAAACAGTGTAGACTCTGATCAGACGGAGGCACTCTATAACTGAAATAATTGTTTATACAGTGCAGAAAACGTTATTCTTTCCCAATAAACGCGTTTACGCTAAAACTATTATTTTCACTGCAAACAGTTTGGAGCCAGATCAGACGCCGGATAACCCGGCGTCTGATCAGGCTCCAAACTGTTTGCCACTAGGATAAAGATGAATTATCAGAATTGTCAAAAAGTTGTACTTTTCTACGTTTTAATGTTTTGCGTTTGCGTACGTTTGCGTTTAAACGGGAAAGAATAACAGATTATCCACTGTATATACTATTATAACCCCGTTATAATCAATTGGGTCGAACTACAATGTATACGAGCGTATATGGTACGCTCAACCAAAAGGCTCAATTAGTTTTTGTGCCCCGCATGACTTAAAGTAGCTGGGACATATTGTTTTTGCCCGACCCTATCTATCTGTCTAAAACTTTAACACTTGCCGTAACTTTGGAATAATAAATGTGATGGAGACTATTTGGCATTGTGTACAGTGTACGATATTACGCTAAAGTCGTTAGTTCCATTGCAAAGAGTTTGGAGCCAGCTCAGATGCCGGATAATCTGGTGTCTGATCAGGTTTCCAATTGTTTGCCACTCAGATTAAAATAAAAAGTTAGAAAATTCAAAAAGTTGTGATTTTCTACATTTTAGTGTAATGCGTTTGCGTTTGTTTGCATTTAAACGGGAAAGAATAACGTTTTCTCCACGGTACTCAACTCAAGTAGCTTCTGTTTATTTTACTGAGATTAACTCCTCTGCCAAGAGCTAAAAGGAAGGCGAGATATGTGTTTTTGACTCCATGTACTGCTTCGCTACGAATGAGATGAGCCAAATTAATCTTCCTGAAATCATCATTATCTCATCTTATCACCCCTCACCATACATTGACCCTATTATGACATGTTCTGTGCCGTAAATATCAATTAATTCATCCATTCACCATGAGCTCGGTACAACTTGATTTATATCCGAATGAGGTCAAGGTTATTTAGAGGTCATGGTCATATCATGGGGCATAATGTGTCGTAAAAGTATGGTTTCTTCTTTAGCTAAATTACTTTTCACCTGCAATTTTATATAGTGACATTCATGGACGGTGCAGATCGCAGTTTCATAGTGTAAAGCATGTTATTTTGTACCGTTTTTAACCGAATTAAACATAATTTAGATAAAATATAAAACTAAGAACCTTTAAGAAATAATGACAATTGAGTTTAATTTGAGTGGCAGCCAGTTTGGAAGCTGAAGGACTGTTCCCTTGCTTTTAGCAGTCATCACCTGTCCTAACACTTTCAACCCTAAATATCTCTTGTGGGTATACATTATCCTTTTACACTCTTCTAGAACAGGACCTTTGAACCAGTCTACTGTTACATTTTTGGTATGACAACTAAAATTAATGAAACTTATGAAACAGTAAAGACCCTGATCAGAGGGCTCCTATAGGAGCCCTCTGATCAGGGTCTGCACTGTTTGCATGTGTAATCAGTAATCTCTACAGAGGACTGTAGGGTTGAAAGGGTAATTTACAAAATTCACTGATCTGAATACAAATTTTGCAGACATCATTTACATATCGTACAAAAGGTTAAGAAATACAATATTTCTATACAAACATTCACTAGTCTGTAATAGAGATCTGATATAGGTCGTTTGCAGTTCAAAAAAACACGATAAATCTTAGATAATTTTAAAGCGACTCGCAACCAGATGGTGCATTAAAAATAGTCATTTGTAAATATGTGTCAAACGCTTATATAAATGGTAAAGAATTAGTTTAGGATAAGAAATTCTGTTTAAAAAAAATGTATTTCAATAAAAAAAAATACTGGTCTCTGGTGGGATTCGAACCCGGGGCCCGGCATTGGCGGACAGAAGGCAAAATAGGGGAAACCGCTTAGACCAATGGGCCACGGAACTATCCGTTTATCTCGGATCGATTTAACGTATTTCAATGTGTAGCTATCGAAAGTGCATACAACTTCGTAATTCGGCTCGTGTTTATGTCTGAGCCCGTGTAGAGAAGCAACAACAACAACTATACCGTCTACTAGTCGGTATAGAAAAACGATGGAAAATATCTAAAAATCTAAGATTCGGTGACGATTCTTGAAACTTTTTTTGGACTGATCATATTTTTTTAATGTCAGAAGCCAAATAATGACACACATTTGCTTTTATTTGAGTATTTTATTTTATTTTGACAAGTACACCATCCGGTTGCGAGTCCCTTTAAAACTTATGGACGTATTTAAATTGAATTGTGCATACACTTATGCTGTGTCTATACCAACTCTGACAAGGAAATTCAAAACTTTTGAAAGTCTAACTAAAAACTTTTCTTCTTTGTTTTATATAAATTTTGTGTCGCTGAAAATGGTCAATTACGTGGGGTGTTATTGGCTATTACCTTGATCACGTTTGTTTATATTGGAGAATATCCCCAGGTAAAATCCCGTGTAAGTTGCTTCTGTCTGAAAGGTGAATCCCGTGCTGATATTGGTTGTTTAGTTGTACACAATTAATTGTGAGGCCCCATCATCCATTACATTTTTACTATGCCTAAATCCACGAACTCTTCACCAGGAATAAAGATAATTGCAATTTCTTTTCAAACCGAAGCTCTAACATTTCTACATAATTACAGAGCTCCAGATAAGAGAGAGAAACTTGAACAAGGCCAACATTTTCTCACCCAGTTCAGCACCAAATCCTATGGTGTGACTACTCGAAGAAAGACGGTTACTAGTAGTTTTGGAAATACTCCCCTTATCTGGAGTTTAATATGTATCAATGTTCGAGTTGTATTGCACTTACATTTACATTACGTTTCCTCTAAGCGATAAAATAATAAAGGTTTTCGAACTGATCTGGAAACATTCTGTTGAAAATTTGATAATGGTAAGTTGGTGTAGATCGTCTGGTATGAACATGTCTCTTCTGTTATTTATCGCATTTAGTTATTTTACGTTTTGTTGATAAAACTTTCGTATGAGTGGCACATGGGTCGGATCCAATTCAGGTATGAAATGGCTCCGGTGTCCGATTAGGATCTAACATGTGCGTAAATGACAGTATGGTCAGTTAATACGTTTAACGTACCCCAGTCAGGGCCTCGTTCGGTTAGTTGTAAACTGCTATGGTATGCGATGGCTTAACGGTGAGGCGTTGCCGGGTCGTGAAAGATAGGCTGTTGAATAACTTGAAATCACCCTTCGGAAAACTGTCCCTTAGAAGTGTAAACTTTATATAGAAGTTATGAATAAAACTTTTTTATTACGAAGAGAAAAAAATATTTCTTTTTTGTCAGAGTTGGTATAGGTATATCATAAATCTATGCAAAATTCCATTTGTCTCCGTTTTCTTGTTATGGAGATATTTGAAATTTATCGTGTTTTTTTTAACTGCAAACGACCTATACAGTGTATAGCTTGAAGTCATTCACCTTGACACATTTTAAAAATGCTTAAATCCAGTTCTCCTCTTAAATTTAATACATTTTACATACTTAGGGTTGGTTTCAACAATATATTGCAAAATAGCCAGGGGTGCAGACCCTGAACAGATGGCTAATTTAAGGAGCCTTCTGATCATGGTCTGCACTGTTTGAAAACAACAAGAGTACAGATACACTGTTTGTAAATGACGAGTCTACTCATTACTTGGGTTGATGTGTCAGATACGAGAGAGAAACCATTTTGGTTGTTAATTTTTTTGTTTTGATTTGTTTTGATTTTACGTCGCTTTCAACAGTATTTCAGTCATGCTAATTACAGGTGGAGGAAGACCCCAGCAGTTCTTTATGCACTGTTTAAGGCACAAATCGACAACTGGGTAGAACCACCGACCTTCCGCAAGCCAGCTGGAAGGCTTCCCCACATGAAAAATCCGAACGACCCTACTGGGATTCGAACTCACAGCGCTGAGAAGCTTAGTGGTGTAAGTCACAGTGACTATACCACTAGGCCACGGAGGCCCCATTTTGGTTGTTAATTCGAGAGCGAAAACGACAAGGAAGTCATATTTAAGTATACAATATATACAGTTAACGCTCTGTATTATGATATGTTAAATTTGGATAATTATTGGTAGTACATGTATTCAACAAGACTGCGCGTTCAATAAACGCTTATGCCCCCGGTGGCATCCTTGACAATATATTCTGAATCTTTTCTAAGTCCAAATTAGGTCAAGGTCAAGGTCAAACTGAGCTTGGGTATTACTGGTGGGTTGGTAATGGTCCAAGGCAATAACTGTATAAGTATAGAAGCATTGTAGTAAGTAGTGTTGATGCTAGACGAAACGGTAAAATCTAGTTAACCAAGAAATAGCCCATTCAAAATATTCTAAGTCCAAATTAGGTCAAGGTCAAGGTCAAAATCAAGGTTGGGTGATATTGATGGATAGGGAATGGTCCAAGGCAACAACTGTATAAGTATTCAAGCATTGGAGTAAGCGGTGTTGATGCCAGACGAAACGGTAAAATCTAGTTAACCAAGAAATAGCCCATTCAAAATATTCTAAGTCCAAATTAGGTCAAGGTCAAGGTCAAAATCAAGGTTGGGTATTATTGGTGGCTAGGGAATGGTCCAAGGCAACAACTGTATAAGTATCTAAGCATTTGAATAAGTGGTGTTGATGCTAGACGAAACGGTAAAATCTACTTAACCTGGTTACGGACGGACGGAAGGACGGACAGGACGATTACTATATGCTCCCGCATCTGTCGATGCCGGGGGCATAAAAAGTGATTGATTAAAGCAATATGAAAGTAAAGCAGAAAACTACGACAGGAGATTTCTGCCTGAGCTTTGTATTTCTTTATGGAAAAACCTGCCTGGAACAATGGAAACTAAACCTGATTTAGAGGTTCTACTATGGAGGTAATAATGTACACGGGTCCGTTCCACAGTCATATGTGTCATATTACAACCAAGCAAAATAAATTCTATTCCTAGCTTTACATGTATGCAGGTAGTTGCCAAGAGAAATAACACTCATATTAATCTGATCGGCAAACAGTTTAGAGCCTGATCAGACGCCGGGTTACCCGGCGTCTGATCTTGCTCCAAACTGTTTGCAATGGAAACACTAAACACATTAAACCTTAGCGACGTGTATAGTCATCACTTACAAACATTATACATGTAAAGGGTACACTTGTCCAATGCAGACAGTGTAGAGCCAGATCAGATGATATCTGAATAAACCCTACGGTAAAGGTGTGAACTATATCATGTATCTGTTATTTTGAAATACATGGCGAAACACAATCATAAATATTAATAAAAAAAAGGAATAAACTTAATTGGCAACAGGAATTTTCCCTTAAAGGGTAACAGGGGTGAATAGCTTCCACAGCGACTACAGTGGATCCTAAGGTCGTTTATTCTCGTAATTCGTCAGTTAAATTTCGATAACTGGAACACGATTACGTAGAATGTAATGTACCCATGCTTGGAATTTGAAATGAGGCATAAAATAGTTTATTCAAATACGGGTTAGTTCAGGGGTGGGGGCTCCATGACCTAGTGGATAAAGATAATGTGACTGACCATTACTAAGCTCATCACAGCTGTGTGTTCGAATCCTGGTCTTCGTATATCGTATGTGGAGAAGCCTGCAACCTGCCATCTGCCTTGCGGAAGATCGATACTCAGTTGCTGATTTATGCCTAAAACAGTGCATAACCGACTTCTGGCTCCGAGGTTATAAAGCGTTTTAGTTGAGTATGAGTTTGTTCCCAAGCATCATTTCATTGGTCAGATTTGAGCCTAGGCTCAAACTGACCAATCACATGCTTGGGAATGAGTTTAGACTCACGACAAGTGCTTTATAACCTAGGAGCCAGGGGCCCGTTTCATAAAACTTCTTACGACAAATGTTGTCGTAAGTCAGATTATAAAAGTATCAATTTTTTTTTATTTCTCCATCGAATCCTGTCTTGTGACATTTTTTTGGAATCGTCTTGAAAAGACGATTCCAAAAAGATGTCATAAGACAGGATTAGATAGAGAAATCACAGATTAAATGTATTTTAAAGTTTGGACTTACGACAACATTTGTCGTAAGATGTTTTACATGTATGAAACGGGCCCCTGGAGTCTTCCTCCACCTATAATTCACAGGACGTCTCGATATCACAGAAATACTGTTAAAAGCGTTCTTTATTATTTATGCCAAAGACGAGATTACTGTCAATTTGCAACCAAATTGTATCCAAAACATTAACCTAACTGTATGCTTACATGTGGTTCAGGGTTGCCATTTCTCCGGATTTTTCCTAAATCTTCGGATTTTTTTTCAGTATATGGTAGCTTAAAGCAGGCTGAAAGTAAAGCAGAATGCGCCTTAAGGCGCATTCTGCTTTACTGACAACCTGCTTTAAGTAGTCGTATGTCAACAAAACTAGAAACAGCCTATGGGGTAAAGGTACGATTCGTAAAATCGCAATTGAAACATGCAAATTTGGAAATCTTAGGATTTTTTATATTAACTTATGGCAGCCCTGTTAGTTTATAACATTGTTTTGTGTTGTGCATGTGTGTCTGTATGTTTTATTGTTTATTTATTTCTTATATTTTCATCATGTATGATGGTAAAATAAAAGCAAACTATGTATATATTACGGAAAACAAAACAAAATTTATCAATGTATGCATCCAAAACGTATGTCATGTAGCAAAAGGATGTGGATGCAATTTTTTGCGGTCATTGCGTGGTTGACTAATTATGAATAATCCAACATTTTCCAACATACACATGTAGTTCATTTGCCCTTAAATTCTCTAAATCTTTACCGAGCTCGATGCTCTAACTTCTGATTAGAATCATAGGGTGTGATAGAGATACAGGCGCAAATCGATGCTCAGCCCCGTTCTAACTTTAAATTACGGATATGTTCGGCATTAGCGAGATCGCTTTATTAAAGTTCAATTTATGAAATACTGGTACGATCGATTTAACTATTTCCTCCCTGAAACCTCAAATGGACAAGTCTAGTTTCCAATTTAGTCTAGTCAATTTCTGACTTTTAAGGGTTGTTTTTGTCAATGTTTGGCATTATGACAAACAGTAAAGACCCTGATCAGAGGGCTCCTTTCGGAGCCCTCTGATCTGGGTCTTCACTGTTTGCACAGGACAAGTGTACTATTCACATGTTCACTGTTTGAAAAAGACGCTTATATGCGGGACTAGGGTTCAAAGGGTTAAGCGAGTTTGAAGTATCGTGTTCCGACTTTATAAGGATGTTCGGTTATGAAATGAGTAATTCTACTAAAAATTCAAAGCAGTATTCTATGTTAAGGCAATGGGTGCATCCTTAGCTTTAAGTACTTGGTTGACTACATATGCACTTAAAATTGAACTGTACATAGATTGTCCGTTGGCCAAAGACTCTGATCACCAGATAGTTCAGATAAACAGGTATTATAAAACAATCGCGTTATTTAATCGATACCTGAGGCACAGGTTCGAACCTTTTTGCGGCAAGACGACCGCATACTGTATGAACATGACTCACTGTAAACACGAAATATCGACATGACATGACATTACATCAATGTCAAGGCAGACATTCCTTATTGGAACAGACAATAGACTATTGCCTCTGCAAGCAGACGGTGCTCGAGAAGAGCATAGAACGTAAGTAATAGATACACGACGAGTTTCGCTTTTAAAAGTGTACGGTATCAATCGAGGACAACAACAAATTGTCCGAGGTGAAGCCGAGGACATATTTGTTGTTCGTCTGAGCGAAACAGTCTTATTACGATTGATACCGTACACTTTTAAGGCGAATGAGTCGCTGTATCTGACTTATACGTAGATTTTAATACACACCATACACCGAGTCAATACATATGGGGGTCAATGTAATATAGCAAATTAATATATCCATTTCTAAAATATTGAAACTCACGTAAACCAACTAATTATTATTTTCATTGGTCCTTTTTAGCTCGCCTGTTCGTAGAACAGCAGAGCTAATGTCATACCCCCGGTGTGAGCGTGAGTGAGCGTGAGCGTGAGCATGAGCGTGGCCAAGGTTAAAGTTTTTTGGACGGGTTGTTTTAAAGCTTAATACTTGTGCTAGGGTGCTGAAATGTTGTATGAAGGTTTATTAGGGGTCAAACATTGATGTTATGAAGTTATAATTTAAAAATATTTAATTTTGTCAGTATTTGACATGTTTTGGACTTAGGTATTTTACTACAAAAGACCAGGTTAAAGTTTTTTGGACGGGTTGTTTTAAAGTTTAATACATGTACTAGGGGGCTGAAATTTTGTATGGAGGTTCATTGGGGGTCAAACATTGATGTTATGAAGTTTATAGTTAAAAATAATTTTAATATTTGTCAATATTTGACATGTTTTGGACTCAGATATTTTGATACAACAGACCAGGTTAAAGTTTTTTGAACGGGTTGTTTTAAAGTTTAATACATGTGCTAGGGTGCTGAAATTGTGTATGAAGCTTCATTCGGTGTCAAAAATTGATGTTATGAAGTTGGAATTTAAAAACAATTTTAATAATTGTCAACTTTTAACATGTTTTCGACTTAGGTTTTGTTACTACAAATCATCAGGTTAAAGTTTTTTGGACGGGTTGTTTTAAAGTTTAATACATATGCTAGAGTGCTGATTTTTTTATGGAGCTTCATTTGGGAACAAAAATTGAGGCTATGAAGTTTCTGATTAAAACTTATTTTAATTTATTTCAATTTTTGACATGTTTTGGACTTAGTTGTTTTGACCTCAAATCACCAGGCTGTTTTAAAGTTTAATACATGTGCTAAGTTTTACGGGTTGTACAAGTTTTATATAACTAGATTGAGACTCATCATTCATTTAATAATCTTTCTAAACTGAAAATTGATTTGTTTTGGATACAAGATGTTTTTAGATTTAAAGTTTAAGCAGGCGAGCATCAGGTGGATTTGTCACCCATTTCTGGTTATAACGTGCACGAGCATTCCGTGCAGCCTGTGTGCTGGGTCATGCCGTAAAATAACTACGTATTTGTTTGTCTGCGCTCAGAATTAGTATTCAGCTATAGTAAGGTAAGCGCTGTTTTATCAATTTAGGTGATAAGATGTAGCCCGATATAATTCCTTTTCCGCTCCTTTATAATCAAACCAAGTACCAGATATGTTTCTCTTGAACAGGCACAATATTAAATAGCATTGTTTACTCTTGCACGGTAATATTGGCGTCTGCTTTGAAATTGCTGTCTGCACTTATTTTCCAACGCAATGTTTCGGGATTTGATTGCACGTATCAAGTGTATATAAGTTTGGATCCTGTTCAAACGCTGAGTTACTGTGTGTTTGATATTGAACCAAACTATACGTATTTGCAAAAGTTCGTTATCCCTTATCGTGGTGAATTGCCGTCTGCTTCAAACTTATCGTCTGCGGAAAATCTAAAAATCTTTCTTATGCTTTTCAAATTGAATTAAAAATGAAAATCAGTGCTAAACAATTTGGATCCAGATCACATGTCGCGTTACACGGCGTCTTCTATGGATCTAAACTGTTTGCAAATGTTAGCCAAGCGGTACATGTACTCACAGTGGAAAAACGTTATTATTTCCCAACAAACGCGTTGACGCTTAAACTTTATTTTCCATTTAAAACATTTTGGAGCCAGATCAGACGCCGGGTAATCCGGCTTCTGATCAAGATCCAAACTGTTTGCCACTCAGATGAAAAAAGATGATGAAAAATATAAAAAAAGTTTTTATTTTCTACATTTTGTGTTTTGCGTCTGCGTTTCGTTTGCGTTTAAACGGGGAAGAATTACGTTTTCTCCACTGTAGCATTACAAGGGTTACCTCGTCAATTTCCGGGCAGTGCAAGAGTTAAACCGGTGACCGCATGCTCACCACGTGCACCACGCCCGTAAAAAGTATATAATAACAGAAAGTAAAACTGTCCGGTAACAGAAAAAAGTGTCCGGTATCAGACGTGAGAGGACACTTTTTGAATAGCTCTGCGGGGGGGGGGGGGGGGGGGGAGGGTATCCGCGTATAATTATATATCAATCATGAGTTACGGGGCACCAGCGTTAATACATGTATTTTCAAGGTATCACATATAACAGTATATTAAAGTATTTCTACCATACTCCAAATTGCAAGCTGTTTATCCTGTAGTTTTCATCGCGTGAATACACAACAGCCTTTGCAAACAGTTTGGATTTCGATGTGACGACGAGCATTTCGGCGTCCCATGAGGATTCATACAGCCTAATACACCGCGTACATATTTTCACAAGAATAAACACAATCTTATCAGAAATCTTCAAACCGGTAGTTCGTGTAGACTTTTTTAAGCAGGCTAAAGGTTAACTCAACTGTGCACGCTTAAAACTTGCACATTACTGACCAATATACGTTTCTGACTTCTCTGCTGAAAGCAAAGAAGACCAAGCGAAACATCGTAATGAGTTGAAATCGTTTAGATACATGAAAAGCAAGTGCGACACATATGACAGACATGTATAGGCCAATTTTGTTGACCTGGCAGGGTGGAGTTTCAATGCGGACCTTTGCACTTCAACTTTGGGAGCGGCAGCATGCTATTTTATTATTGGAATTTAAGGTTCATGTAATGTCCCTGTACGAGAAAGAAATACCCACATTTGAAAAGTTGCATTACTCAATAACTATACCCTATTGGCTAAAACTATTTGCACACAGTATAAATAATTAGTCAATGAAAAGGAGCATGCCTCAATTTTCATTAATATAAGTGTACTTGTGATGTCAGAAGATCCAAAAGTAACGAACATGGAGTGAAAATAGCCTATTCAGCAGAATATATCAAACCACTTAATGGCACGTATTTTTGGAAATCTGGTAGAATACATACAAATAACCCATTACATACTGGGTACTCCTACACAGAATGTCTTACAAAAGTCAGAAAAACCCCTTGTAATTGGCCCTTAGAATACCCCATGCTTGATTCAAGGGCAGCCATTTGCATTTTACAAATTTGTAGAAGTTTGCCAACATTTAAAGTCCATTTACTCCAAATCTACAAAACCGATTGACAATTGTTATGTACGTGCGGACAGAGAAAAGAACAAGCAATATATGATTGATGGAATGTCACTCACCCGAATCACTGCAGTTAGACAATATATCCGTTCAATTATATCCAGGTCAAAGAAATATGTAATTTGTCAAACACCTCGACTTTTCCGATTAACCCGCATTTTCTCATTTTTTAATATCCATATTTTCAACTTTTATTTCAGTACACTATCGTTGTTTGATACATAAACAATAAAATAAGTACATTGCGCATTACTTTCGATCATAAATTCCTCCGAATGTCACGATTCTTTAGCGGATTACTTGTCGGGAAAGTAATTCCGTCCCTGTACAGCTGACCTTTGTTTCAGGAAAATCAAGAGTTTGTCCCTTTAAATCACCTTTTTACACCCATTCAAGTATTCCACATCTTTTCGGCTATTGTAATGTTGATTAATATTTCACTTTGCGTTGCGATCTCTATTATATAAAGCGTACATTGTTGTGAAACTATTCAAGCTTTTGGCAGGTACAGGGTTAGATTCTCATGTATATACTATTGCACGATTTGGACAAGGCTTTCTATGGTGTCCTAGTAGGGACACAACCGACGATTTCGTTAGGCAGAGACACACAATTCCTTTTTTTCCTTACTACTTTTTTCACGTATATTCTGCTTCTGCATTTCACACATACACACACATTAAAATACTGAAATAGTTCATAAGTATAATTATGCAACTACCACCCTGATAGCCTTACTTCAGTAGTTGTAAGAATTTAAAAACAATCATAAGGGCACAGATATTTGGAAATTTAGTCAGAAACAATCATATATTAGTTTATCTGATGCTCAATTTGGTTTTCGTTCTAGGGGATCCTGCGTTTTACAGTTAATTGAATACATAGATGATTAGTCACATTACATTGAGGGTGATAGAATTTGGGAAAATATATTGTATATTTAGATTTTGTCAAAGCTTTTGAGAGCATAGTACATTAACGTTTTCTCGCAAAGTATCAATATTTGGTATCAGAGGGCCAGTTTTGTCATGGAAACGTGACTTTTTTACTGGACGTAGGCAATATGTATCTGTGAAAGGACCCTGGTCTTTTTCGTGGAAAGACATTTTAAGTAGGATACCCCGGGGAAGTGTCCTGGGACCCATATTATTCATATGTTTTGTAATAGATGACCCCATACCCCTGAAGTTATACGTAGTATTGTGAAATTATTCGCTTATGGTACCAAACTATACAACAAAGACTTAGATGCCTTACACTTAGTCAAAGTGGCTGTTGCGTTTTAATGTGAAAAATTACAGAACCATACACTTTGGAAGGGACAACCAATATTACCAGTATACTTTGAATTTTGAGTCTTCTAGTGAAAAGGGGGATTTAGGGGTAATATTTTAACAGGATTAAAAAGTAAGCAGTCATATAGCTGAAAAAGATAACAAATCCAACAGTGTATTATCCTTAATAATCAGAATGTATGATTACATTGCGAAAAGCTATTTCATAATTTTGTACAAAGCACTCGTCAGGTCAATATGGAGACACTATTATCATGTATTATGGTATCTATTCTTAAAAGAAGTGTTTAAAAATTATGTAAGCCTACCAATAAGCGTCTCCTCGATTGTCAACCTTACATGTACCGAAATATTGGTTTTCAAAAATTGCTTGGTCATCGACGAAGCCGTGGTGACATGATACAATGTTGAAAATAATTTTAAGAAATGGAGGATATACATATAGAAAGATTTTACCTTAAAAATATTTTTTGAATTAAAAAAACATCATTTTAAGTTTACAACACTTTTCACAGAGAATTATGAACAACCGGATCTCACTTCAGTTTATATAGAATTAAAAATAATAAATTTTGTTGATACATTTATATGCCGGATGAATTATTTTTGTAATCGAAGCTTCAATGTCATAGTCATGTGTTTGTGTACTTCATTGGATTAAAATCAAATATTGCATACTGTTTAATGAATAATTCAGTTGAGAGGGGTCGAAATGGAATATTCTTAATAATTAGAATGACCATACAGCATCTGGAAACAAACATTTACTTGATGCGCATTTAAAGTGATGTTAAAAAAGCACTAGTAACCACTGTTCCCTCCATTTTACGGATACATAGCAGAATACGCCCCTCATTGATTTTACGTAACGTTTCAAAAACGTTGCCATTCCGAACAAAATGCACTTGGGAGGTCATTATGGTATAAATTTGATGATGTGACCCGACCTTGTTATCAAATACATCCGATATGTGGGGCTTATGTCCGAGGATAAAACAGGCCAAGGCAGGACGTTAATGTATTTTTAGCAAGAAAGTGTGTGGTGATACGCGCCGTGTGATGCTTTATACATGTATTGTCAAGCTGAAAATGCCAGGTCCTTCCTTTCTTTTGCATGAATCGAATCACTGTGCTATTTAAAACATTGATAGTAACGCTGAGCGTTGGCATTTTATTGAATAATAACCAAGTCAATTTCCAGAGTTCCCATTTACCCAACCCAGACCATAGCGCTGCCACCACCCATTATGTCTCTCTCGAACATATCGTTCTCCACGGTCACTCCTCCTTTTTGCGCATTGAGGCGAGCGGACCGTGGCGAGAGATTCTCTTGCCTTCGCGGTAATGAATGTAGCGCTGTTTACAGTGGAACACCTGTATCTGCGCACGTGCAAAGTAAGGAACACGTTGGTAAGCTTAGACGCATAAAGAGACCTGGGATTTGAATAGCAATTGTGTAATCGTTATACGCAATGAAGTCATTATAAGCATGTATATATCTTGCAACATGCGTTAAAACACAGTTATAGAAGAATTCTAGGAAGAGGATGGGCTTATAAAGAAGCAGATCCTCCCGCGAGAGCCCAACAACGATTCTCAGTGTATTCTCAAGGTATAATTCAGTTAAAAAAAGACGAAAAAAACAATACAGTCTGCATATTTATACATGTAATAATGTTTGACAGAGGCTCGTGTTGCCCACCATACTTGGGAAAAAATAAGTAGTCCCCCATGGAAAAATAGTGTTGTCCTTGAAAATTGTTATTCTGTTGTTATTTGAGTGGATTTCGTCAGGATTTTGGTCCTACTACCTCATGTAAAGCATATTCTTCAAGATAGAGGAAGGATTTGTTGAATTTCAGTACAGACAATGTGCTTCACATTTTGGTGCAAATCCAAACATATTGTTCAAAATCAAGATACACAGTTTTCCTTTCAAATTGTAAGCTATCTCATAAGCTTGTTCATTTCAATACGAACATTTTGATATGAAATTATGCAACATTGTCCCATAAATGACCAAACAATCACCTTTCAAAAATGCACCAACAAACACTTTACAAGAACCTTAACGTTGTCGTCTGCCCGTTTTTCCAGGATTACATATTTGTGGACATTTTGACACAAGGAATACATGTTTAATGAAGAATGACAAACAGCTTGAATCCGGATCAGGCACCGCGTTACGCGGCGTCTGATCTCGATTCAAATTGTTTGGAATTGTAAGCCAAGTCCTAACTTTCCCTCCTTTTACAACTCCATTCGGACAACCACACACAATATTTGCCTCCAAGTGTTGTTGTAGAGAAGGAGCACTGTATATACCATTTTCACGTGGATATGTTGAGAGTATCGGACAACAACGATATACTACTGAACTATACCTATAACTCCTAAAATCAAAAGTAAATTAGTTTATCTTTGCCAAAGATTAGCTCCGCCCTGCCAGGTGAAAAAAAATCGGCCTATAGACATTTATACGTTATCTATTTCCAATACCCAACACTGTTTTAGCTTTGGGAAACGTGTTAAGTGGACTCAGGATATCATAACCGTGGTTTTTTTTGTTTAGTGATATCTAATTTCATGGATTGTATTTTTATTCGGAAGTGGTAAGTAATAAGTATTATGATTTCTAAATATTAAGCAAACAGTCGTGTTTGTCATTGGACAAATACACATTTTGCTAATTTTGTCAATATTCCAGTTTGAGTATTTGAAAGCAATGTTACGATTTTCTGTTTGGTTGACCAGCGGTAATACTATTTAAGGAGTATTCGTTATATATTACCGTAACATATACAAACTATTGCAAAGTGATATTAATCTTCTGTAACATGCTCATGTCGCATAGACAGCACTTGCGATTTTGCAATTCAATATTTCGGAAACGTCCTTCGTCAATAGCTATTCTGTGTGAGGGAATCTTATCGTTATTGCAGCAAAATGTTTCTCAGTTGTACAAAATTTAAATATTTAACCCTGAATTACTCTTAATATCTATGCAAGCTTTAAGTTTGTAGGAGGACCCAAGAAAGTTATACCATTGCTTTTAACCCTGAGCATCTAACATTTCTATAACCCTTGCTAACTGAATTGTTGTTATTTTCATCGTTCCACAAATATCTTTTTCCCATGTCGTCAAGCATACACTTTACTTCTAAGACACAGGCGTCAACTATAACTGTGTTTACTTGGGCATAAAAATGTATTATATCGAAGAATGAACACTTATGAACCAGTATCTAAGTAACTTTTCTTTTCGTTGTAAATGTTACTGGACTTTACCTAACTAGCCATAAATTGCTGCGTTTGTAGTCAGAGTTCTGACTCTTAAAACCTGTTTTAGAAACTTTAAATAATTTAAATTCTCTCAATGTCTTGCCCTTTATGGAAACATAAGAGCTCAGATCAATACATTAATATAGGAACCTCTTAAGCTTTAACACATTCACCCCTTTAACTTCAAATGGACAATTGCAGTTTCCAATTAAGTCTAGTCCATTTTTAACTATTTAAGGTATTTATGTTTCCACAGAATGACTAACCCTGATCAGATGCTAACACAAAATCAAACAAAGCCAATTTAAACAAAAATGTATGTTTCAAAATTGTTTGCCACTATTATTACTATAGTTTGTATGAGTTTATAAGAATTTACAAATTGCTTCCCTTTTCTGCATTTCATTTGCGTTTAGATTAAATCATTGCTCCATAAATACGTCTTTTTCCACACCTTTATTTTTTTTCAAATGACAAAAATAGTTGCAATATATACACTCATAAATGTATATGCATGTAGCTATCTATAGTATATCGTAGAATCCTTTCCTTTATTTTATCAGATGTTATCTTAAAGCAGACTGACAGTAAAGCAGAATGCGCATTCTGCTTTACTTTCAATCTGCTTTAGGTGGGCACCTATTTTCAAAACTAGAAACAGACTATGGGATTATGGATTACACGGGAAAGAATAGCGATATCTGATCATGGAACAATTCTCTACTGTAAGGGAGTTGAGTGGTCACACAAGGCTCCATTAACTGTCAAATATCCACGGCCGCACTGTAATTTTCATCTGTTGTATTAAGAAATCTTGATCGATTGGCGGGACCAATGCAATCAGATAAACCTTAAATCTTCATTTCAGACCTGACTGTCAGCGATCCATCTTCATTGTATCGGAACAAAATCGGAAACGCAGTTTACAATACACAGAGTACACCATTGCTACGAAAACGGATACTACAACAATTCGGAAAGAATCAACTGAAGGATACATAATGCAAGTATACAAGATAGTGTTCTCAACAGTAAGCTTTTGGATATTTGTACATGGAACAACTCTACCAGAGAAATTAGGTGAGAATTTTGTTTCTGCTTCTATGACGTTTGAAACCTTTAAATGCGAATACAAATTTAATATTTCCGAAAGAAAATGCACAAGATCAAACGCTGGGTAGCTCGGCGTTTCATCCGGAACCAAACATTTTGCCACTTGGACAGTAAATATAGAGAAGAGACAAAATAATCAGTTTTGGAATAAAGCAATCAACAATTTAAGCAGACGGGTTGTATTCAATGCTAAAAGGGTTAAACACCATTACCCCATATTCTGTTTCTAGTTTTGGAAACAGGTGACCCCTTAAATCAGGTTGAAAACAAAGCAGAAAGCGCATTAAGGCGCATTCTGCTTTACTTTCAGCCAGCTTTAAGCTACCATCTGTAGGGATATAGAACTTTTTTTTCTTATGATACATATTCATGACTATATAAATTGAAACTAATATTCATCAGTGGAAAATTAATTAAAGGCGTATAAAGGCGTATTTATGGGATAATTGGTTTAACATGTTCCTTCATAGATATCAAAGTATATTGCCTAAATATAAAGTAAATGCATGATACTGTACTATTTCGCTATATTTAACAACTCACATCCATGCCAGGGCTGCCATAAGTTGACATGAAAAATCCTAAGATTTCCAAATTTGCATTTTTCAAGCGCGATTTTACGAATCGTACCTATCCCATCGTCTGTTTCTAGTTTTGTTGACACGTCGTCGCCTTAGTCTTATAGTGCGCTATCTACATTAATGGAAATATTGAGATATATACATCGTTGTTTTCGTCGAAAAGTGAACTGTCACCAGGTGCAAACAGAAAATGGATTTGGCGCCTAGTTTCAATGTTACCGCCTCACAACTAGCGCTATCTCCATGATTCTCAAACATTTTTCAATGTTATACTGAGCTATGTCCTGGAGTTGCAGCTATAATACTTAATTTATAATCCTTAGAAGTATTACCCAATCACGTTTCAGTCATTAAGCACGTGACAGTTATGTTTACAATCACATTTTGCGGTATCTCCATATGGGCTAAATATTTATAATATTACACTGAGCTATCTGCAAACTAAAATATTGAGCCACAGCTTCCGTGCCACGCCATGTCAGGTATAACAAATGACGAATACGGGCATAACCGTAAATGTGATCAGAGAATACATATTTTTACTTGATAATATTCTATTTCCAGATATTTGTAGATAGCTCAGTATAGTACTGAAAAATTGTTTTTTTTTAATTTTGAGCTATCTCCAGAATTAAAATTATGGAAAAACTATTAGATGAATGAGGCTGTTATTGTGTTTGGTGATAGAAATGTGCAAGGTCTTTCATATGTTTTTTTAATTTTAAAAAAAGACGAAGAATTAATGAAATAACACACTTTGAATGTTGGAAGGCGTTTTTCTTACTGTAAAAATGTAGATAGCTCAATATAAGAATAAGGCGACGACGTGGCTGCTTAAAGCAAACTGGAAGTAAAGCAGAATGCGCCTTAAGGCACATTCTGCTTTTCTTTCAGCCTGCTTTAAGCAGCCACGTGCAAGAAAAAAAAATCCGACGATTTAAGAAAAATCCGGAGAAAAGACAGCCCTGCCATGCTAGTTTTCATTTTATAAAGCACATGGTTGTGTAAATATTAATGGAAGCATTAACCAGATTAAAAACTCTTTATGAGTGTGTTTTTCTTTTATATTTGCTTAAACTATATCTGTCATCTAACATGTTCAGCTAGTAAATGCGTTCTATGTGCTTATTATCTATATGTAAATGTGTACAGAATGTATCTATCTTCCATTTTTCCGATGACTCCGACATTGAACTAATGACGTGCGCTGGTCATACAGTGGAGAAAACGTTATTCTTTCCCAATAAACGCGTTTATCCTAAAACTATTATTTTCACTGCAAACAGTTTGGAGCCAGATCAGACGCCGGGTGACCCGGCGTCTGATCAGGCTCCAAACTGTTTGCCACCAAAATAAAGATGAATGATCAGAATTGTCAAAAAGTTGTATTTTTCTATGTTTTAGTGTTTTGCCTTTGCGAACGTTCGCGTTTAAACGGGAAAGAATAACAGATTCTCCTCTGTACCGATACCCCTGATTGAGTAGAGTTTTAAAGTAGATAAAGTATGAGAAAATCAATAGATATATACAATGACACAGTGTTAGTCTTTTAAGCAAGTACTCTCATAATGATATTGCCAATGTCGGCCATTATCGGTATTCTACGTAGAGGCGATCTGTTATTGTCGTAAATTGAAGGTCCACACAGAACTATAGTTCGGTATAATAGGACACAAGACGAGCTTTGTGAAGAGTATCGATAATGACCGAAGTTCATAGTACAGAACACTGACTGCTTACGTAAAAAAACAAAAATAGTCGGTGTTCTATTGAGATAATGGCTAACAAAATGCGATATTGCAAACAGTTTGGAACCTGGTCAGACGCCGCGTAACGCGGCGTCTAATCAGGATTCAAGATGATTGACAACCAGTTTGAAATAACATCAGTTGTACTGCTTTAAATATAACTTTGAAATGATATTGCAGACAACAATATTGAAGCAGATAAAACTATGACGTTGAAAGGGTAACAGTTTCTTGAAAAATTAGACAATGAAAGGTTTAAACACTAGGTAAACTATTATATTCAAATACCATTTCAGGGTTTCTAACCTTTTTATTAGCGCAAAACAGTTGATATGACAAGAATTATATAAAGTATGTGCTTCAGGCAACTGGCAATGACAAACCGTTTTATAACAACCCAGACATACGTATCAAATCTAACGCTAAATATTGAATATCCGTGAACACATCTAAAGATATCGTTAATTATTCTACCTTAAGGGATTACGTTATTCTTTCCCGTTTAGACGCAAACGAAACGCAAACGCAAAACACTAAAATGTAGAAAATAACCACTTTCGACATTTTTCACTATTTGTTTTATCTGATAGGCAAACAATTTAGAACCTGATCAGACGCCGGGTTACCCGACGTCCGGTCTGGCTTCAAACTTTTGCAATGGAAATAAAAGTTTTAGCGTCAACGCGTTTATTGGGAAAGAATAACGTTTTCTCCACTGTACATTATGACCTACTGAGATACATTCATTGCAATGTATTGTCATGGTATGTAAATAAACGGCTATCCTTAATGACATTGGGCCCAATCTTTTTCTCTCAAATTATTGCTTTTTAGAATGAACTATATATTCAAAAACTATTTGGCTATACAACCTAAAAAACACATATGGTGACCATTTATATAATTGTATGGTAGTTTTGGTTCGTTGATTCCAAAACACGTGTCCGCAATTTTCAGACATCGTTTTGATATTATTGAATAGAACAGTGCTCCCTCTCTACAACGACACCCAATGGGAGACACATATTGTGCGTGTTGTTCGGAGGGAGTCGTTACAGAGAGGGAAATTTAGACTTGACTTTCATTTGCAAACAGCTTGAATCCAGAACAGACGCCGCGTAATGCGGTGTCTGATCTGGATTCAAACTGTTTGTCACTTTTCATAACAAATGTCCACTCATATGTTACTTTGAGAAAACACAGCAGACAACTATTTTAAGGATACGATATTGAAGCGATGGGCAAAACTGTTTTGGAACAACGGCAGCATCGTTGTAAGGAGGGAGTCGTTGTTGGGAGGGCCGTTGTAGCGAAGGAGTAATGTACATCGAATTGTCTTTCTAGGTAATTGAACAACTTGTCAATGTCCATTAGAACTTTCATGTGAGATATTCCAACCGTTTTTGTCTGTGTGTATTGGTTAAATCCCCGACTGTTTCTGCCTTGTTGCGAAACTTGAACTAAACATTAACAAATTATTTGTTGCTTAGACCTTTGCACAACATTTATACTTTGAAAATCGGCCAGTCTATATCAAGACTGACATTTGCAACAGTTTGAATCCAAACTGTTTGACACTCATTACATGCTTCTTAAGAAATCAATCCTTATTTGATACGTAAATACAGACGAAATATATCAGCAGATAATAATGTGGCATTCATTGTGTTAGATGGTTTATAGAATAGAGGATAATCAATTTCTTTGGATTGATATGAAAACATATCACGAGAATGGGTTGTTTTCCTGTTAACAGACTCGTCCTGCAGACTCGTTTATTAACCAGATAACAACCCATTCTCGTGATATATTTTTCTTATGCATCCAAAGGCATTGATAAGACTATTAAATATATAAATACATTTTGTACGGAGAAAACACACAACATTAATTGTTTACGCGCGACGTTTAAAAAGATATTGTGGCGTGACGTCACAAAAATGATATCGTTACTGCAAAAGTGACATTATCATAAGTGATGATATCAAATATGACGCATGTTAAATTTACCTAACTGAGATATCTCTATAAATCATCGATGTTCAAATAGCTTGATTGGTGCAAATAAAATGGCATTTTAGGCTGATTGAGGACTTCATTGGAATACTTCAACAACTTCTCATTGTATACCGGTGTAATATAAAAATTTCACCCCGAGTGAAACTTTGATAACGAAATTTTTACACCAGTCCTTATCAAAAGTTCACCCATTTAAAAGTTTGATAAGTCTTTAATACAATATATTGTTCACCAATTTACCTGATAAATTTGAAAATACTGACGGGAAACTGATTTTATGTAGTACACTGCATACACATTCTTTTCCTTTCTCTTCAGCCCCGAACTCCTATAGGTGTTCATCTGTCTAAATAATTTACAATGCTGAGTAATAGATGTAAGTTTTCTAGAACTGTTTTCAGGTTATGATTAACTTTCAGATACTAAACAGATATATATCGACGGAATGTGTAGTGTTTGGTAAATAATTTATATGAAAGGCTGAAAATGATGTGATGTTAAATATTAATTCTCCATTTTTCTTGGTTAAATAAATGCTACTTCACGTATGAGGTAAATAGAATTTAAGTACATAATGATAAATAGTAAAAAAAATGTAGTGAGGTGAAATATACTATGAGAACATAATTTACCCATCCTTTATTTGTTCTACACATACAGTGGAGAAAACGTTATTCTTTCACAATAAACGCGTTTACCCTAAAACTATTATTTTCACTGCAAACAGTTTGGAGCCAGATCAGACGCCGGGTGACCCGGCGTCTGATCAGGCTCCAAACTGTTTGCCACAAAGATAAAGATGAATTATCAGAATTGTCAAAAAGTTGTATTTTTCTACGTTTTAGTGTTTTGCGTTTGCGTACGTTTGCGTTTAAACGGGAAAGAATAACGTTTTCTCTACTGTATATAGGGAGCGATGATATTACCAGTCCTATTATGTTACGGAACACCAAACATAGACCGGAAGTGCTGCAATGGTAGTACCCTGAGATATAGTGTCAAAATGGGTTGCCTGAAAACGGCATTTTGTTCAACGACATTCTCTGTTTTTTTGGCCGGATTGAAAATGCGGTCTATAGATTGGCGAATGCCGTCCGTCCGTCCGTCTGTCTGTCCGGCCGTCCGTCCGTCCTCACTTTGGTTGACCTTTTTGTTAGTGTCAGTTTTAGCTAAAGCTTAAGTCCTACAGCAACCAAATTTGGCATGTACAGTTATAGTGAGGTCATCATCACATGCTGTGGGTAACAAGGTCACTGTGACCTAGATTTCACGGTCCAGACTTAGAGAATTCTTGGTTAACCTTTTCGTTTGCGTCTTGGTTTACCTTTTTGTTAGTGTAAGTTTTAGTCAAAGTTTAAGTCCTACAGCAACCAAATTTGGCATGTACAGTTGTAATGAGGTCATCATCACATGCTGTGGGTAACATGGTCACTGTGACCTAGATTTCACGGTCCAGACTTAGAGAATTCTTGGTTAACCGTTTCGTTTGCGTCTTGGTTTACCTTTTTGTTAGTGTCAGTTTTAGTCAAAGTTTAAGTCCTACAGCAACCAAATTTGGCATGTACAGTTGTAGTGAGGTCATCATCACATGCTGTGGGTAACATGGTCACTGTGACCTAGATTTCACGGTCCAGACTTAGAGAATTCTTGGTTAACCTTTTCTTTTGCGTCTTGGTTTACCTTTTTGTTAGTGTCAGTTTTAGTCAAAGTTTAAGTCCTACAGCAACCAAATTTGGCATGTACAGTTATCGTGAGGTCATCATCACATGCTGTGGGTAACATGGTCACTGTGACCTAGATTTCACGGTCCAGACTTAGATAATTCCTGGTTAACCTTTTCGTTTGTGTCTTGGTTTACCTTTTTGTTAGTGTCAGTTTTAGTCAAAGTTTAAGTCCTACAGCAACCAAATTTGGCATGTACAGTTGTAGTGCGGTCATCTTCACATGCCATGGGTAACTAGGTCACTGTGACCTAGATTTCAAGGTCCAATGACTTAGAGAATTCTTGTTTAACCTTTTCTTTTGCGTCTTGGTTTACCGTTTTGTTAGTGTCAGTTTTAGTCAAATTTAAGTCCATGTACAGTTGTAGTGAGGTCATCATTACATCCCATTGGTAACTATATTTTATATATATATATACAAAGCAAAAGTGCAGACAATCCGGCCATACCGACCATGGCGGTTTCTCGTTTTACTTTTGATGTAATACCTTGGTGCCAGGGAGTAGATGCGAGGTATTTTTAGTTACCCTGGAATGGGGTTTGTAGACATTGTTTGGGCTGAAGTGGCATTTCCATGTTTTACAGTAGTCGGCCCCTCTTTCAAAAAGGTAGCAGAACACCATTTGTGCCATTTAAGGCATGTTATATTTCTTGCATAACAAATGATCACATATTTTCTACATTTTTCAGTTGTGCATGAATGTATCTTTGAGAAAAAATAGAGTTGAAATTGGCTAGGCTGTAAGACACTATTATGACCTTTTATATAAAATATATATGATAGCCTAACTGGGGTCCCGTACCCTTTACATGTAGCACACAGCCATACATCAAATGAGGCTGTTGATTAATCCAATTATGTCTGAATATTATCAATAACTTCTCCTGTAAGTTGTTCCCTGTTGTACCATACACTATCAGTTATCCTTCCTAACGCTATGTTATTGTCGTCTGCTAAATTGTCGTTTGCAACAAAGCTGTCTAAAAGCAATTTTTGTAAGAAATAGAATTCGAGTGTCAAACAGTTTTGATCCAGATGAGACGCCAACTTGCTCGGTGTCTTATCTTGATTTAAATTGATTGTATTATTTATGTAGGAAACTGTTAACTTGACTGCCTTTCCCCGTGTATAGTAGTTATTTGCAAACAATTTGGATCCTGATCAGACGTCTCTGTAACGCAGCCTCTGATTATAAACCAAACTCTTTCTCACTCATTTCAATATTTCTTAAGTCACAGTACCTAACAAAAGGGTTTGAGAAATAAATGCAGACGACATTTATTTGGAAGTGATGACGTCATTGCAGCTTAGAGGGTTAATGAACTATAGAGTTGGACTACGATAATAAGATTATAAGGATAGCGTCGTTTTATATTATATTATCAACATAAATAAATGGCTTCCGGTTTAGAGAGTTATAGATGTTGATTTTGTTTAAGACAGATGGAAGCTGAATGAAACACAAGCATAGCTTTCGATCCCATATTTTTCACTATGTCAATGTATTATGTTCATGTACAATATCTGAAATAAAATATGTTTAAACCAAACACAACAAAGAAAAACAACAGGACTCTGATTTAGGAACACGCTGCATAAGGAATGACCTGCATATTTAGCAGTCATCTGCCCAAGGGACTCTTTTTACGTGCAATATTTTGGTGCTAACAAATGCGTTCGGTTTTTAAAGACTTCAGACTATCCTGTAGTAATATCGTCTGCTTAGAAAATGTCGCGTCAAACTTTGTTAAATTAATACCTTTACATTTTCCTATAAAAGAAAAACTAAAGACGAGTGTCAACAAGTTTGAATCCAGATCAGACTCCGGGTCACGCGGTGCCTGATCCGGATACAATATGTTGCAAAAAACAGTATTTTACACGGCGTCTGATCAGGCTCTTAACTGTTTGCCACTCAGATTAAAAAACAATATTGAGAAATGTCAAAAAATGGTAATTTCCTTCATTTTAGCGATTTGTGTTTCGTTTGCGTTTAAACGGGAAATAATAACGTTTTCTCTACTGTAGTTACCTATGGTGGTGGATACTGTTGAAAAGAAATTATTTTCCCAATAAACGCGTTTACGCGTAAGCTATTATTTCCCTGGCAAACAGTCTGGAGCCGCATCCGACCTGACCCCGAACTGTTTGCCACTCAGATAGAAATAAAAAATCGAACATTGTCAAAATTAATGTTTGTTATTTTCTATACTCTGATGCATTGCGTTTGCGTTTCGCATGTGTTTAAACGTTTTCTCTACTGTATATCTCTAATGAAACTGGTCCATGGATCTGTAATGTTTGTACTGCAGCGAATCTTTTTCATTACATGTATCACACGTGTAACCATATCAAATATCATATACCCTTCTAATTCTTCTTTGTAACGATCACGACAATATATCAAATTCCTTTGGCGTACCTTCGTAATATCTCTAGATCTCTATAATATTTTGCATTGACCTATTTTTGAAAGTGTCTCTTTGAACCTGTAAGCAAGATGCATAGTCAATGCTCAATGTGCAGAGATCATAATCATCGTACTACAGTGGAGAAAACGTTAACTCGTTTACGCTAAAACTATTATTTCCAATTCAAACCGTTTTGAGACAATTCAGGCGCTGGGTAACCCGGCGTCTGATTAGGTTCCAAACTGTTTGCAACTCAGTTTAAAAAAAAATTAAAATGTAAAAAAATTGTGATTTCCTTCATTTTAGCGATTTGCGTTTGCGTTTCGTTTGCGTTTTAACGGGAAAGAATAACACTTTCTCCACTGTACGCATTTAGTTTCAACTGATACACTAGAGAAGTATTTTGTCCCGTTTAAATGAAAATAAAAACAAAGCATTGCAACAAAACGTAGTTACGCGTATTTGCAGGTTCTTGTAAAGGTATACAAACTATTGCAATCAAAGTAGCAAACAGCTTGAAGCATGAACAAACGCCGGGTTACCCGGCGTCTGATCAGGCTTCAAACTGTTTGCAATGAAAATAACAATACTGTCTGTAATGTGCACAATCATTGCTCAAGGGACAGATATCAAATGCTCCATATTTAGTGTCCACTGATATAGAGGAGACGCAGTTTTTCTTTATCGTTAAAACGAAACTTAATCCTTTCACTCTCAATGACGTCATAAAGCGCATTTGCAAACGCGGCATCTGCTCAGGATCAAAACTGTTTGCCATTTGTTTTGAAATTACGTCAATTTTACTGCCTTAAATCTGGCTTTGAAACGATATTGCATACATCAATATTGAAGGAGGCGACACTATGGCGATGAAGGGGTAAAAAGCTCACGATAAAGTTGATCATGAAATAGTTATGAAAAGGAGACGACGTTTTTCTTGATCGTTAAAAAGAAAATTTAATACTTCAAAGGCAATGCAGTATTAAACCGAAGTGATTGCAGCTTGTTGTAAATGTATGCAAAGTTGATTTATTCCTCGCTTATATATTGGATTAGTCAATTTGTATTTATCTAAGTAGTGCCTGGTCAAAATTTTCATTTTCGTTTTGTTTTATATTGATATGCATATCAGCAAACGGTGTATATCGATTTTGATCAGTGTCTGCACTGTTTGTCTTTATCCCTTTGACCGGGGGGGGGGGGGGGGGGGTCGGCAGAAAGGTGTTCAAGCCAGATCTGAACCCTACGTTAACCCCTTCACTTTCATGATGTCATATGTTTTAAACACTTGTCGTCTGCTTTTATTTCTCAACATTAAGTTTAGATAAATTGACTAAAGTAAAGGTCGAGTATGGAACTTTCGTACACGAAGATTCTTTTGGGAACATCATATAGACCTATGCTGTCGGGTAAAACTGTAAATCATAAATGTGTCCTTTTTATGCGTTTGTGACATGTTTTGGATTGGTACGGTTTTGAGTTACATTAATTAGCAATTCCCTAGTCTAAACAGTATCTTGTTTCAAAATAAATACAGACAGAGCTGACATATAAACAGTTTGACATATAAATATTATGATTAGAAAACACGTTAATCTTAGCAATTCCATCTATTAACATGTAAGTGTTTTGAACAAGAATGAAAGAGTTGCCAATCAGCTTTCAGATTCTTTTTCGATTTATTGTCAATTACAGTAAAATCCCTCCATTTCGACCACTAAACATAAAGCTAATTGGTCGAATGAAAGACATACATGTACACTCAGTGCAAAAAGAAACGCACATCGTGCTCATGCGCAGATTAAGAATCTTTTTTGAAGAAAAATTAGAATACTTATACCATATCTCAAGATTGATTTAATGCTGTAACAAGTTCAGAAACTAAACACTCAAAGCCAGTGTGCTGTTTTTTTAACCCTTTCACTCTTAATGACGCCAAAAAGCGCATTTGCAAACAGTTTGAATCCTGATCAGACGCCGCGTATCGCGGCGTCTGATCAGGATCCAAACTGTTTGTCACTCGTATCGATATATTTTTATTCATACTACATTGGATCTTACTTTGAAACAATATTACAAACAATAAATGTGAAGCAGACGAAAATGAAACGGTGAAGGGGTAAAAATCTCACGATTATTTGGCAGCAAAAGAGAACTACAGTCTGTTTTAAACATCGCACCGATTTGTGCAGGTTGTGTTTTTCAATATTGATACCCCAAGACAGAACTAATGACCTTAATGACAATATTAATTCACAAAAACGTTCCTTCTAAAAACAAATAGTGTAATGAAAAGTGTGCGTTTCTTTTTGGCACTGAGTGTACATACTGGACAGCTTAAAGCATTGTAAAAGTAAAACAGAATGCTCCTATAGGAAGTGTGTTTTACGTTCACACTGCTTTAAGCAATCGTCTGCCTTAACCCTTTCACTGCAATCTTTGTCGTGATGTATTTACCACTTCATTGTCGTCTGCTTCAATTTTGTGGACTTTCAAAGTTAAATAATAAGACAGTATGACTGAAGAAATTTCAAGACGAGTGACAAACACACACAGTTGGGTTCCTGATCAGACGCCGCGTTACGCGGCGTCTGATACGGACCAAATAACTGTTAGGGATTGCTGTATTTTGATCGAAAACTCCTTGTGTAAATCGATGTTTGATAAGGACCAACACTGTCTGCCAATCAGATTCTAGTACATGAAATTGTCATTTTCTACATGTTATCATTTTCTGTCGGCAATTGTCTTCTCTATTACACACTTACTTGTATATATCGTTACTTTAAGATACAGAACTTTGCTCTAGCGAACAGTATGAAAAGAAAATTGTTTGGCTGAAGCAAGTTACCAAAGCTCAAGTACATTATACGTACATGTACTTAGTACAGTGGAGAAAACGTTATTTTTTCCCGTTTAAACGCAAATGTACGCAAACGCAAAGCACTAAAACGTAGTAAAGAACAACTTTTGGACAATTCTGATAATTCTTGTTTGAACAACACATTGATCCATAGAGACCAATATACTCATACCCGTCATTTACAGGCAATATTCATGTAAAAGGTACACTTGTCTTATACAAACTCTTGTAGGATCCGTCTATGATCAGGTTCTATAGCGTTTGTAATTTTGCAATATATTTTTGAAGAACGTCCCTAGATACATGTAGTCAACAAATACAGTGGAGAATCTGTTATTCTTTCCCGTTTAAACGCAAACGTACGCAAACGCAAAACACTAAAACGTAGAAAAGTACAACTTTTTGACAATTCTGATAATTCATCTTTATCTTGGTGGCAAACAGTTTGGAGCCTGATCAGACTCCGGGTTACCCGGCGTCTGATCTGGCTCCAAACTGTTTGCAGTGAAAATAATAGTTTTAGCGTAAACGCGTTTATTGGGAAAGAATAACGTCTTCTCCACTGTAGATTAGACTAGAAATTGGGATTGTTCATTAACAGTTTCAAGGGTGAACATGTTACAGTGTAGACGACGTTATTCTTCCCCGATAAACGCGTTTACGCTAAAACTATTATTTTCACTGCAAACAGTTTGGAGCCAGACCAGACGCCGGGTAACCCGGCGTCTGATCAGGCTCCAAACCGTTTGCCACTTAGAGTAAAATAAATAGTCAGAATGGTCAAACGGTTGTTCATTTTTAGCTCGCCTGTTCGAAGAACAGCAGAGCTAATGTCATACCCCCGGCGTGGGCGTGGGCGTGAGCGTGGCCAAGGTTAAAGTTTTTTGGACGGGTTGTTTTAAAGCTTAATATTTGTGCTAGGGTGCTGAAATTTTGTATTGAGGTACATTAGGGGTTGAATATTGATGTTATGAAGTTGGAGTTTAAATATAATTTAAATTTATGTCAATTTTCAACATGTTTTGGACTTAGGTTTTTCGACTACAAATCACCAGGTTAAAGTTTTTTGGAAGGGTTGTTTGAAAGTTTAATACTTGGGCTAGGGGGCTGAAATTTTGTATGGAGGTTCATTATAGGGTTAATACACCTTTTTTCGTGCATTAACGTCTGAAGAAGCCCGCGGGCTGTATTTGAAGCCCGAGGCTTTAACCGAGGGCTCCAAGACAGCACAAGGGCTTCTGCAGATGTTAATGCACGAAAAACAGGTGTATTGACACTATTCTTGCATAAAAATATGTCTATTTCCCCTTCTTTTGGGATTTCATCTAACTCTGTTCTCTAATACAAGCGCACCTAGCGAGGTCAAGTTTGTTTACAAAATGTTCATGTGTTTTATATATCCGCCGCCTAGAAACAGGGCCACATGCACCGGATTTATCAATGTCGGCCATTTTTAAAAGCGACTCGATTCGCATGTGTAATTTACGCTTGGCTTCTACCAATTAGTTCTACCAATTAACGGCCGCCGTCATCTTGCTGACTATTCTGTCGTAAACAGACATCATGTTGTTCTTCGTCTGTTAATTCAAGGACTTAAAAATGTTACAATATGTCTGGACATGAGGAGAAATTGTGTAGTTGGATGTTGGAATAACGTTGAATGAGTTGGTTTGGTACAATGTGAGACGTAGCATACAGACCGGTTAGGTTCGACGCAACACAGAACGTCAGAGGTTTTCTCTTGACCAATGCTATGGAAATACAGGTACACCGATTTAAAATTTAGCATGTTTAGGGTAGGACTTTATTTATAATGCTATATTTATTATTAAATATCAGACACATGAATGGATTCCCATTAAAACACCAGTAGTCGATTGCAGTTCCATAATGTAGTCTAGCGGGATCTAGAGTAGTCTATTTCTATTTCTATTTATTACTTCTACTCAATCAATTCTGATGATTATGAGAAGGGGCACTTTTTAGATGCACCATTGAGACTGTACCTGTCAAACACAGGTACAGAGGAGATAGCGTTATTCTTTCCCGTTTTTAAACGCAAAGAAATGCAAACTAAAATGGAGACAATGACATCTTTTTTATACTTCGGACTGTTTATTTTATTCTGAGTAGCAAACAGTTTGGAGCCTGATCAGACACCGGGTTACTCGGCGTCTGACTTGGCTTCAAACCTACGTCTGATCTGGCTCCAAACTGTTTGCAATGGAAACAATAGTTTAAGAGAATAATGTTTTTTCCAGGTGTGTGAAGTTTGCACGACATTCGACAATTCGACATTCGACCTTTCACAAATGAAAGGTCGAACAGCTGTCGAATTTCGACTTTCGACATTTAAGCTTTCACATAATGTAACAAATTTTGCCGATCGACAAGTCAACTTTGCCATAATGTAGAAATATTGTCGAAATTCGACTTTCGACATTCAACATCTTTAAAACACATTACTTTGTCGAACTGATGTCGAATTTCGACGTTCGACATTTATACAAAGTCGGCAAATTGTCGAACTAGGGTTGAATTTCGACGTTCGACAAACTGCAAGTAAGGGAAAAGTCGAAATATTGTCGAAATTCGACGTTTGACATTCAAAACTTCTTAAACACATTACTTTGTCGAACTGATGTCGAATTTCGACGTTCGACATTTATACAAAGTCGGCAAATTGTCGAATTAGGGTCGAATTTCGACGTTCGACAAACTGCAAGTAAGGGAAAAGTCGAAATATTGTCGAAATTCGACGTTCGACATTCAAAACTTCTTAAACACATTACTTTGTCGAACTGGTGTCGAATTTCGACGTTCGACATTTGTACAAAGTCGGCAAATTGTCGAACTAGGGTTGAATTTCGACGTTCGACAAACTGCAAGTAAGGGAAAAGTCGAAATATTGTCGAAATTCGACGTTCGACATTCAAAACTTCTTAAACACATTACTTTGTCGAACTGATGTCGAATTTCGACGTTCGACATTTATACAAAGTCGGCAAATTGTCGAATTAGGGTTGAATTTCGACGTTCGACAAACTGCAAGTAAGGGAAAAGTCGAAATATTGTCGAAATTCGACGTTCGACATTCAAAACTTCTTAAACACATTACTTTGTCGAACTGGTGTCGAATTTCGACGTTCGACATTTGTACAAAGTCGGCAAATTGTCGAACTAGGGTTGAATTTCGACGTTCGACAAACTGCAAGTAAGGGAAAAGTCGAAATATTGTCGAAATTCGACGTTCGACATTCAAAACTTCTTAAACACATTACTTTGTCGAACTGATATCGAATTCCGACGTTCGACATTTATACAAAGTCGGCAAATTGTCGAACTAGGGTTGAATTTCGACGTTCGACGAACTGCAAGTAAGGGAAAAGTCGAAATATTGTCGAAATTCGACGTTCGACATTCAAAATTTCTGAAACACATTACTTTGTCGAACTGATGTCGAATTTCGACGTTCGACACTTATACAAAGTCGGGAAATTGTCGAATTAGGGTCGAATTTCGACGTTCGACAAACTGCAAGTAAGGGAAAAAGTCGAAATATTGACGAAATTCGACGTTCGACATTAAAAGTTTCTTAAACACATTACTTTGTCGAACTGATGTCGAATTTCGACGTTCGTCATTTATACAAAGTTGGGAAATTGTCGAAATAGGGTCGAATTTCGACGTTCGACAAACTGCAAGTAAGGGGGAAAGTCGAAATATTGTCGAAATTCGACGTTCGACATTCAAAATTTCTTCAACACATTACTTTGTCGAACTGATGTCGAATTTCGACGTTCGACACTTATACAAAGTCGGGAAATTGTCGAACTAGGGTCGAATTTCGACGTTCGACAAACTGCAAGTAAGGCAGAAAGTCGAACTATTGTCGAAATTCGACGTTCGACATTCAAGATTTCTTAATACACATTCCCTCTGTTGAAATTATGTCGAATTTCGACGTCCAACAATTTTCCGGACCCGGGAAAAGTCGAAATATTGTCGAAATTCGACATTGTTCTTTCAACAATTCTTTAATACATTCACTATGTCGACCTTATGTCTACTTTCGACGTTCGACAAGTGGTCTGGCAAGGAAAAAATCGAAATATTGTCGAATTTCGACATTCGACATTTCAACAAAGCCAGTAAAGTGTCTAATTTATGTATATTTTCGACAATCGACAAATTTCCCGATAGTGCAATAGTCGAAATAGTGTCGAATATCGACGTTGGACATTATCCTTTTACCAAAATATTGAAAAATTGTCAAAATATTCGACTTTCTTCTTTTAAAATTACATTAACACACCCACTACGTCGATCATGTGTCCAATTTCGACATACGACAATTTTCCAGGCCGGGAAAAAGTCGACACATTATGTCGAATTTCGACATTCGACATAGTCCGTTTACCAAAATGTCGAACGTTTGACGAAATTCAATGTTCGACTTTCAACACTACTTAAAAACATTCACTATGTCGAACTTGTGTAGAAATTAGACGTTCAATAATTTAGCGAGCCTAGAAAAAGTCGAAATGTTGTCGAAATTCGTCATTTGACAATCAACATTTCTTTACCACATTCACAATGTCGAACTTATGTGGAATTGTGACGTTTTACAAGTGCCATTGCAGGGAAAATGTCGAGTTATTGTCGAAGTTCGACTTGCGAGAAATTGCCAGACAGGTAAATAGTCGAACTATTTTCGAATTTCGACTTTCGATATTGTCCTTTCACCAAAGTGGTAAACATTCAACATTTCTATAAAGTCTGGGAAATGTGGAAAAAGTATCAGATTTCAATTTCGACAATTTAACGGCAGATAGTGCGAATAAGTCTTCGGGAGTCGTGCGATTAAATCTGTATACGTATGGGGCAATTGCGGACTGGACCGAAAGTGCCTAGAAGAGCACTTTGATCTAGTTATACACTGTTTACTACATGTATTTGACAAGAATGAATAACTGTACCAGGCACTATTATTTTGTAATTGTATTTAGATGTATAACCTGAATATTTATACGAAACACAGTTTGAATTCAGATTAAAGGTCTTCTACCGAACTATAAGCATCTAGGTCTTATACTTGTCTAACCTGCTGTGTAACGTATTGATGTATATTTGGTACAGCTAGACCGCAAACAGATCACACCGGGCCTGGTGTCTCCTACCAGAGCCCACTGGGCAGGGTCTTCACTATAAAAATTATACAATAACATGTATTTTGTGTAATTTTATATAGGCGTATAGTCGGTAAGTTCAGTGACATATTAAAGATTGCTCACGATCAAGTCTTCAATAACCTTAAATGTACGAGTTACTATATATGTAATACAGTTAAGTAATATTTTACATATAGATACGGTGTTATACGGATTATACCAGGACTATATTAGTCACCTGGGAGGGCCATTGTGCTGATCCTTCACTGTTTTCAGTAATCTTGCATGCACGGATTATCTTACACTGGTAGAATGCCATTTCTATAATAAGATGGAATATTTATAAGACAAACTGTTTGGGAGTAGGTCGGTGGTCTTCAATCCGAAACCATTGACATGTGGCTGTTTCTAGTATTGAAGATGGATGACCGTTTAGAGTTAAGTAGAATGCAAGTAAAGACCAGTTCTGCTTTGCGTTCAACCTGCTTTAAGCTTTAGACTATCATCTGCTAGATTATAGAGAATGTTACTAATAATAAATATTCTTGAATGCGTAGAATAGAACTATTTTCGGCAAAAAGTGGAAGATGAAAGATGTTAAAATGCGTATCTGTGGAGTAATGAGTTTAAACTTAAAAGCAAACGTTTACCTTCCGGTATCTAATCCCTTATAGCTGATCTATAGATTGAAACATGATGCGCCTTATATGGTACGGTCTGTTTCAAGTTCAGACTGCTTTACCCGATAAATACGCCTCTAATTTATTCTTTCACCGACGAAAATACTTCCATTTATACAGTTATGAAAATGTATCATAAAGCAGACTAAAAGTAAAGCAGAATGTGCCTTAAGGCGCATTCTGTTTTACCTTCAACCTGCTTCAAGTATTCGGTTATTCATCTATCTTAAAAACAAAGAAACGGGCTTTGTGGTTTGTGGTAAATAGAAAATATTTGTTATGATAAAATTGGTGACTGTCTAGGCAGAAACTTTTTTCTTTAGTGTTGGAGTGAATTGAAATGCGTATATGGAGCAATGGGTTAATTGGTCAACCTATATGTGTGGTCCCTGAACATTAACCCTTTGTTCCATAGACTGTTTCTAGTATTGAATATAGGTGACCAATTAAAGCGGGTTAAGAGTAAAGCTAAATGCGCATTGAGACTGCTTTAAGCTTTAAACTTTCGGTTAACATCTGTTTGAGAATAATATATAATATTTGTTATTATATATTACTGTGTACTTACTTACTTACCTCCTATTTGCTCGTCTGTAATAGACAGAGCAGAACAGAACAACCCTTTCTTTTTTTGTCACAGAAAACAAAACATATGTTTTGTAATTACATGTGAAGTATAATATAATAAAAACCTATTGAGTTAGTAGGACATTTGGTGGTCGAATACTGAATTAATCTGCGATCTAGGGGGAAGTTGGAAAAAAATTAAAATACTTAACTAAATGGTATGGACACAATATGTAGAAATAAATACCAAGCTATTATTAGATGATACAATATATAAATTAGCTATGCAGATCAGTTCACTTATAATAAAGCAAACTGGTCCGTCTATAGTTAAAGCTGCGACTATTCTTTCTTTTGAACAATTTCCAAATAAAAAAAACCTCACATGTCTATAGAGGGCATCATTGCTGATGTAGTCTTATAGTGAGTAACAGAGTTGACAAGAGAGAAGTACAGTGTAACCCTCCCCAAACGGACATTAAAAAACGAAGTCAAATTGCGACAAATACATCGTCAAGCAAGAACAAGAAGAAAACTGAGTGAGGCGCTGCCTTGGCAATGCCTCAGACCGTTTTGATCCTGATCTGGCGACGAAATGCACAAGTGAGAGGTATGTGTCGTAAAGTCCGGGGGAAGTAGGCTACACTGTACTTCATTTTATTGACGGATACCGTGGGAGTTTTGTCCATTTACTTCAAGGTCAGCACGTGTAGATGTAGAATTTTAGTAAATAATAACACTGACAGACGAGAAGTACTGTGTTGCCCTGCTCAGCCGGACAAATATATAAAGAAGCATAGTTTGTCAAATATTTTGTCAGTTCAAAAACCGAAGGGAAGAATCGCGTACCTTTCTATTAGGGAAGATACACTCTACTTGGATCATGTTTTATGTGACAAGACGCATCAGACGATGGTTAAGATAGTGTCCCTAAGAACGTTATATTGTAATAGAGACGATCATTTTTAATAAATGTTCAAAGTACATGTACTACGCGAATTATATGTTTCTGAATTAGTCGTATATCGACTATTCAGCATTATCGTCTCTTAAAGACGATTACATTTTGTCCTATAGCGCGTTTTATATTTTCAGTGAATCGTCTTTGAACTACAATTAAACATTATCGTCTCAAAGAAACGATATAAGTTTGCGCCATTATGCATTTTTCAATGCTACACTTGGTGTGGTAGCTATTTGCCCGTTGCTGTCAATCACACTAGACTAAACGCCTTGAGAACGTTAGACCTTTTTGTTTTTTAAATTGGCATTATAAAATAAGCAAATTTTGATAATGTAAACTTTTTTATTATTTCGACAATGTTTTAAGGTTATAGATCCATAATGCGAAAATCTGAACACCGTTTCCGCATAATTATTCTGTAATATGCCCGGCACAATCTTACTACACGAACATTAAAGCTACATGTATATATCGATGGTCGATGTTTTCTATTATGGCTCTAAAACCTTAACAAAGAAAGGACCAGTGAAAGAAGAGCCATTTACTCCATAGCCAATTTCTATTTATGAAGACTAGTGACTACGAAAAAAAGGTTGAAAGTAAAGCAGAATGATCCTTATTACACATGCTGCTTTACCTTAAGCTATCATCTGCTAGAACATAGACTTATTTATTATGATACATATTCATGACTGTGTGAGTTGTACCAATTTTCTTCATTAGGAGGAATTACATGTAGTTCACAGCGTTAAACGGCATATCTAGGGAGTAAATGGTTAACATAAAAAGGCACTGCAAAATCATAGCATTGCTCTATTCCAATATTTCGGGACATTTTGCAAAGAAAATTATGTCCGACATGATTTTCTTTAAAAGGCAATTAGAGGTCGAACTATCAGAAAAGAGCATTGTTATAATTTTAAACTAATTTAATTCCCCATTTCGAATATTGCTATATCTGTCTTTAAAGGCACTGCAGATAAATCTTTTAAATGGCGTTAATCCATTGTATTTCAATTATATTATGAAACACCAGGTACCTTTGAACATCGTAGGACTTTTATGTTCTTATTGAAGCTTATGATTGCTTTGGCAAACAGTGCATCCACTGATCAGAATGCTCTTGTATGAGCTATCTGAGCTGGGTCTACATTATTTGCATAATACTGATCCATCAGTATCCAGCCTGCAATAAGTTACACATAAGCAATACTTGTAATTCAAAGACATACATGTATAAGGACCTCCTTGACATTATAATCAGCAATGCCTAGAAAGTGTACATGTAACATGGACAAAGTCTGTTCGCAGGCAGAGGGATAAAGTAAAATCAAAGGCCACCCTCTAAGTATTTTGTAAAATACGAGTAGTGTATAATGAAAGGTCAACTTCATGTATTGATTCTAATCTGTTATTCAGAAATTAGATGACCACATGGCAAAGTGACCCACAGAAAGTGTTTCTGCATAATAATTCGAATATGCAAAAAAGCAGAGGCCAATTTATAAGGGAAAAAATAATGAATCCTTCGTAGATTGGATCAGAAGGTAATATCTTTTTAAAAGTTAAATAAGGCTGAGCTTTTCGATATATTTCCATTGATTTCATAATTATACAGTTCGGTATGAGAAGGATGTAATACATATAATTGTGCATTTCTAACATTCATGAAAGATCTTATTCGCTGTTCACCTAAACCCCGTCCTATAAATCAGGGCTGCCATTTCTCCGGATGTCTTCCGAAATCTTCTGATTTGTATCCTAGCAGATGGTACATGTAGTTTTGAACAGACTGGAAGTAAAGCAGAATGCGCCTAAATACGCATCCTGTTTTACTTTCAATATCTGTTTTAATTTTCCTTGTGTCTAGATAATGACTATAGTGTAAAATCGCGTTTGAAAAATAGAAAAATTGGGAAATCGACAATATTTCGACTATTTCCTGGCCCGGCAAATTGTCGAACGTCGAAATTCGATATAAATTCGACAAGGTGAATGTGTTTAAGATATGTTGAAAGTCGAACGTCGAATTTGGACAATTTTTCGACATTTTGGTAAAAGACCAATGTCAAACGTCGATATTCGACAATAATTCGACTATTGCACTATCGGGAAATTTGTCGATTGTCGAAAATATACATAAATTAGACACTTTACTGGCTTTGTTGAAATGTCGAATGTCGAAATTCGACAATATTTCGATTTTTTCCTTGCCAGGCCACTTGTCGAACGTCGAAAGTAGACATAAGGTCGACATAGTGAATGTATTAAAGAATTGTTGAAAGAACAATGTCGAATTTCGACAATATTTCGACTTTTCCCGGGTCCGGAAATTGTTGGACGTCGAAATTCGACATAATTTCAACAGAGGGAATGTGTATTAAGAAATCTTGAATGTCGAACGTCGAATTTCGACAATAGTTCGACTTTTTCCCTTACTTGCAGTTTGTCGAACGTCGAAATTCGACCCTAATTCGACAATTTCCCGACTTTGTATAAGTGTCGAACGTCGAAATTCGGCATGAGTTCGACAAAGTAATGTGTTTCAGAAATTTTGAATGTCGAACGTCGAATTTCGACAATATTTCGACTTTTTCCCTTACTTGCAGTTTGTCGAACGTCGAAATTCGACCCTAATTCGACAATTTCCCGACTTTGTATAAATGTCGAACGTCGAAATTCGACATCAGTTCGACAAAGTAATGTGTTTAAGAAATTTTGAATGTCGAACGTCGAATTTCGACAATGTTTCGACTTTTTCCCTTACTTTTAGTTTGTCGAACGTCGAAATTCGACCCTAATTCGACAATTCCTGACTTTGTATAAGTGTCGAACGTCGAAATTCGACATCAGTTCGACAAAGTTATGTGTTTAAGAAACTTTGAATGTCGAATGTCGAATTTCGACAATATTTCGACTTTTTCCCTTACTTGCAGTTTGTCGAACGTCGAAATTCGACCCTAGTTCGACAATTTCCCGACTTTGTATACGTGTCGAACGTCGAAATTCGACATCAGTTCGACAAAGTAATGTGTTTCAGAAATTTTGAATGTCGAACGTCGAATTTCGACAATATTTCGACTTTTTCCCTTACTTGCAGTTTGTCGAACGTCGAAATTCGACCCTAGTTCGACAATTTCCCGACTTTTTATAAATGTCGAACGTCGAAATTCGACATCAGTTCGACAAAGTAATGTGTTTAAGAAATTTTGAATGTCGAACGTCGAATTTCGACAATGTTTCGACTTTTTCCCTTACTTGCAGTTTGTCGAACGTCGAAATTCGACCCTAATTCGACAATTCCCGACTTTGTATAAGTGTCGAACGTCGAAATTCGACATCAGTTCGACAAAGTAATGTGTTTAAGAAATTTTGAATGTCGGATGTCGAATTTCGACAATATTTCGACTTTTCCCTTACTTGCAGTTTGTCGAACGACGAAATTCGACCCTAATTCGACAATTTCCCGACTTTGTATAAGTGTCGAACGTCGAAATTCGACATCAGTTTGACAAAGTAATGTGTTTAAGAAATGTTGAATGTCGAACGTCGAATTTCGACAATATTTCGACTTTTCCCTTACTTGCAGTTTGTCGAACGTCGAAATTCAACCCTAGTTCGACCAAGTCCCGACTTTGTATAAATGTCGAACGTCGAAATTCGACATCAGTTCGACAAAGTAATGTGTTGAAGAAGTTTTGAATGTCGAACGTCGAATTTCGACAATATTTCGACTTTTCTCTTACTTGCAGTTTGTCGAACGTCGAAATTCAACCCTAGTTCGACAATTTCCCGACTTTGTATAAATGTCGAACGTCGAAATTCGACATCAGTTCGACAAAGTAATGTGTTTAAGAAGTTTTGAATGTCGAACGTCGAATTTCGACAATATTTCGACTTTTTCCTTACTTGCAGTTTGTCGAACGTCGAAATTCAACCCTAGTTCGACAATTTCCCGACTTTGTATAAATGTCGAACGTCGAAATTCGACATCAGTTCGACGAAGTAATGTGTTTTAAAAATGTTGAATGTCGAAAGTCGAATTTCGACAATATTTCTACATTATGGCAAAGCTGACTTATCGATCGGCAAAATTTGTTACATTATGTGAAAGCTTAAATGTCGAAAGTCGAAATTCGACAGCTGTTCGACCTTTCATTTGTGAAAGGTCGAATGTCGAATTGTCGAATGTCGTGCAAACTTCACACACCTGTTTTTTCCACTGTTATCTTAGTAGAAAACTCAACAAGTCCCTACATCTCAGTCGTTAGAGTGCTAGAATGTTACGTCAGAGACCCTGGCTCCAATGTTATAAAGATTTGAGTTGAGTCTGAAATCGTCCTAAAGCGTTTGATCGGTCAGATTTTAGTTTTTGATGAGCAAAAACTCAAATTTGACTAATCAATGTCTAAAAACCATATTAGACTCAACTTAAAAGCTTTATAACCTTTTAACTTTCTATACGTCTTAACTTTTACCATTTTTATAATACAGTTGTCTAGGAATTTAAAATAATTTTAAAAATATGTTTTGATAATTTTGTAAGCCATTTAAATATTAGGAGCGTACTAAGGGTCAGTTACTGAAATAGCTGGAACGGAATTTGGGTTGACATGCTATTTTATTAATATTGACGTTATAGATTCTAAATGAGTGTGTCTGTTAGATTTACTTCAGAGACATACAAACACACATGTTTGTATGTCTCTGATTTACTTGTAGGTTTTAAATAAAGATTTGAATTTGAATTGTCTCATTCAATCAATGCCTTCACTAAAGAATCAAAAATAATTCTGAATAAGATGATAAAGCTGTCTATATGTTTAAACTGTTATTATTTATTTTCATACATGTTTGTTGTTTCAGATTCTATCACCAGATCATGGCAGATGTCACCATCAGCCTTGGATGTTGGTCTTAATCTTGAGAAGTCTGCAATATTAACCCCGGAGTCATCCTTTCTCCTTGACTGTGAACAGAATGTGTTTGGTGCTTACTGAACAGAGAACAGTGACAATAACTAGAATGAACCAGATTTAACAAAACAAAGTGTAATTCATGATGAATTTACTAAATGTATGTTTACACAGTCATCACCCGGCTGATTTCAAAATAACAGGAACAGTCTTAGTTTAATGAGGAACAGCTAACCCAAGACATCTATTACATGTACATAATTTGATTGCACATTAACCTATCACTCAATCAATATGCAGTTTTACCCCTCTTATTTATTTCTCCACTGAGCAAAATAGTTCCACACTATGGAATCATGAATGTATGCACTATAAGGAGCCTAAAGCATTTTGAAAGTAAAGCAGATTATACCATTAGGTACTTTCTACTTTACTTTCAACATGCTGTAATAAAAAACCTGGATAAGGGGTAATGGGTTAAACAGACATAGTCTGAAAGATCAAATTACTACAGAGCTACAACTAAAAGGCATGATTTTTTATCTTATTTTCAAATATTCTTAATGTCTATTTTTTCATTTTTAATTCCATTTCTAAAAAATAATTCTTTTCTAAATGCATTACTTTGGCTACTCAAACTTCTTAGAACATATCTTACCAAGTTCATTTATTATCTTGAGCTATGTAATTTCTTATGAACTTGAAATATGTGTATAAAACCAGCATTTCAAATAAAATATATTTCAATAAGCACAATATTTGCATAGATATAAATCATAACAAGAACTTTTGTATATATATTTGAGATCCATTTCCATTTTTTTTTATTAATATCAGTCATTTTCTTCCATATCACAGCTTCCTTTATTCTAATTGCACATCAACTGTATATCTTGCAAGTATTGTGCTTCACTACAAACAGTGTACTTACAAAGAATGCACTTGTCTTCTACCTCAGTGTAAACTTTGAACAGAACATTCCCTAAAGGAGCCCTCTGATCAAGGTCGCCACACGAAGAATAATGTTCAATGCATCGGTGTACATGTTTACTTTAAACAGAACGCAATTAAACAAGATGGACAAAATTTTATTTTGATTTTAAATGTACATTTAAAGTTTCATTGGTTATTGAATGAGAGGTTTCGCCTAACTGTGGACAACGTATGCAAATAGTCGCTGTCATGGACATTTTACTGAAATGAACTATCTGGTCGTAGACCAATCGGAGTGTCAGATGGCCGATTTTGTCAATTTCAAATTTGATTGATTTGGGTTTACGGCCGCAAACTGTGACACAAAGTTTATCATAATATTGTGTCAACTTCATGTCATCTGTGATAGTAAGTCGCTGCCGTCGAAAGTTCGGCATTTTAAAAATATGTACATGTATGTGCACAATTACGGTACAATGTATACATAACTCGTATACGAAAAATGGGATTTAAGTTGTTTTTATCGCTTTTATTAATGAGTTAACTGCAAGTTTTAATAATAAATCAAAATTTGCTTTGCCTAGTGTGTTTACTTATATGGTGTGTTCTGCTTTGTATTCATCCTAGAGTGGAGAAAACGTTAGTCTTTCCCGTTTAAACGTAAACGAAACGCAAACGCAAAACACTAAAATGTAGAAAAGGACAACGTTTTGACAATTCTGACCTTTAAATTTTTTTCAGAGTGGAAAACAGTTTGAAGCCTGATCAGACGCCGGCTTAACCGGCGTCTGATATGGCTCCAAACTGTTTGCAAAGGAAATAATAGTTTTAGCGTAAACGCGTTCATTGGGAAAGAATAACGTGTTCTCCACTGTACATGTACCTAATAATGTCACCTGTCAACAGAATTATTTAGTTGTACAAGTTTGGTTGTACTGTATACTATTAGTCTAAGAGCTGGGTAAGATTTATTTATGTTGAAAGCGGCACTGGAACTTTTATATATACCTTATAGGAAATTGTCTCAGGAGTTCAGAAATGGCCGTCTGATGAGAGTTTAGGTAGAGACAAGGGAGAAAATTGGGATTAAAGTTATCTGCCCTTGGATTTTCTTGTAAATTTTGAAAATGCAATGGCAATTTTCTTTTCTATATTGGAGACCTAAATGTTGCCTAGGATGCCCAAACTTTATCCAATGTGTCTACATAAATGTCAAAGTTTGTTTTACAAGACTTTTTTACATTCTATCTCAATCCAAGATGGCCGCCAATGTCTATTTTTAGTAACATATTACAGTTTTTCACAAAATTTCGTCTTTTCAGTGGATAAATCTACTGTTAAACATATAATACAACCAACAACTGTACTTATTATTGTTACCAGGAGTGCAATAGCGTAGTGTGTGCTATTTTAACCCAAAATATGTCACCATGTGTATGTACAGGTGGTGATTAAGGCAATACATCAGTTTTCAACAGTCACAGACTTTTCTAAAACATTGCCTATAATGACACATTTCTTCTCAAAATCAAGGAGTAATAGATTGTGTAGTGTTTTGAAAAGGAATTATCTATACCAGTGTGCAATAAATTAATAAGATATGCTCTTTTCCAATCTAAAATGGCTGCCAATATCTATTTTTAGTAACAGAATTTCATCTTTCCAGAAAATGTTTCAATACCTTATAAATTTAATGTTAAATTTTATTTAATACAAAGAAACATTATATTATTTGAAAAACATTTATCTAGCTATTTTTTCATCTGGCAACATATCTATTTCTAGCACATCTACACATTTATAATGACTTCATCATTTTGTTCTCTCTCTGTTACTCACTTTAAACTTGTTAAGCTATCCAACTCATCATGCACCAACAATTTAATTTAGATCTCACGTTATGAAATTTACTGATAACATGCACATCATTCTGCTCAAACACCACAATTCATATGTCTTACTGTGAGTATCCCACCACTCGTGTCACACAAATAACAAAGTTAATCCTGCTCCTCATCCGTATCGTCTGATCCATATATTTTTTCTCTGTACATGACCCCTTCATCCTCCATATCATCGTCAAACAACGTGGCATCAACGCCCTGGGAATCAATGACTTTGCAATATCCTTTGGCAATTGATAGCCACTATACCACTGTATTTGATAATTTCATCAGTGAAATTTCATCCACCCTTATCTCACTGGTGACTCTCTAACTGGATTCGGCAGCATGGCACGTTGCCATATGCCAGCAATATATAAATATCACATCTCACAGAGGGTGAGAGAACGGATTGGTCACCCGAGGCAAGTAATGTCAACCGAGGCGTCAGCCGAGGTTGACATTTACTTGTCGAGGGTGACCAATCCGTTCTCTCACCCTCTGTGAGATGTGATATTTATTTTATTACACCGAACAAAAATTTAGATCTAATTACCACTGTTTTCAATACAGAACAACGATCGCGAATACATGTATCGGAACTATTTTTTCATTACTAAAAACAAATAACGGAGAAGTTAATTTGTAGACGCAAAAACACAATAAATATGTTTGGTAACCATTTGGTATCCACAAAAAAAAAAATATTTGAAAAAAAAAAGTTTGGATCGATCTGGATTTGAATTCGGACCGCCGTGGGCAGAGTCGAACATCATACCGCTAGACCACGGACACAGATCACGTGACGTCGATTTAAGTTGTATATAAAGTTTTTATATTGACGCGTTTTTAAAAAAAATCGATTTAAGTTGTATATAAAGTTTTTATATTGACGCGTTTTTAAAAAAAATCAAATTGCAAGCAACAAACCTTTATTCTGAATAAATATTGCCAACAACAAGTTAAAAAACGCATATCCATTCGTTATTTGTATTCCCATATACCTATTCTACAATCGTCTCCAATTCTGTCTGTCTTATTCTATTTTTAGCAATACGGCACTCTAGCAACAAGTTGACAGATACTTTAGGTAGGCTAATAGACAAAGCAGAATGTCAAATTTAGTAGCAAATTTCGACATAAATATTGAACAGGATGCAGAGTTTGAAGCTAAAGAGTGGGTAAAGAAACTGTATCAAAATAATGAACGACATTGATTAGCAACGCGAAAACTGGTGACACTTTGCAGTCGATTATTTTAAAATCTTATATCATGAGATGAAGCGTAAAGTATGGTCCATTTGATTTCGATTGTGTTACTTTGCAAATTTGAATCGAATCACTTTTCCAGTTCATTGCCGTTATTTCACTAGAAGCGTTTTGATTCTTCCTTTTTCTGAACTGAGGGGTACTAAAACCCGGGCCGAATACGCAGGGTAATTTCGTGATGTTACGCGGGCCGAAATGTAATGTTAGCCATGTAACATTACGGATTTTCACCTTCTGACGTCACATTAGGCTATATAGTAGATAAATCGAGTGAGGTATAATAATGTAGAATGCCATCTTTGAATGTAGCTGGACAGTCACTGCGCATGGTGGTAGAGAACCTTGGCAATATTTTCCCTGATCGATGCCACGGGATTTTCAAAGGACTTCAAGGCATATGTCCTTGTAAAGCCACATATCATGCTTTGTTTACATTTGTTTCTTTTGGCTAGCCATACACTTGGCATATGAAGGTCTCACACTGTTCAACCATTGCTTCACACATTTCCCCCTCGCCTAGAGCCGCCATTGACTTCCTGAAGTTAGGATTCTTCATCACAGGCTCTAGATGTCTTATTTCCCCCTTGTTCAGGAACGCAGGGCTGAAGTCACACCCAGTGAAGGCATGTAGACCAGGCAAGGCAAGAACAACTTCTGTCAAATTAGGAAGAAGATTGTTGACACTGATTAACCGTCGTATGTTATTCCAATCATGCCCTACATCTATCCATAATTTCACTGTGCTAGTGCTTTGGACCCAATAGTTGAGAAATATCACAAACACGTCTGTGTCCCAGCTTCTAACAACGATGTTGACATCAGGTTGAAACCTACTCTTGTAGTCGAGATGAAACACCGTACGACTGTCTGCTCCTTCATGGTCACCTGTGAGCTACTCAACTTGGACGTTTTGCACGGTGTCACCTATTGCAGTGAAACGAAAGCATTCGCTGTTGACATTCTGGTACAGATGGCAATCCTTCAAGGTGTCGGCATATGTGTCTTTCTCCCATTCTGTAGCTAGGAATACCATTAATTATTTCTTAAAGGATCTTGACCGCAGATCACCTTGCCACTCCTTTGGCCGCATTTGGTCTGGTCGTGTGATGTGATAGACTATGTCTTCTTCTCCCCTTTCGACTCTCTAACTGTCTTTAATGGATTGTGTGGAGTAGACATCACACACAAGATGAATCTTTCGACAAACTAATCAATTGCAGGAGAAGCTATCTTGCAAGGTCCCCATATGACCTTGGTTGGTCCTTTTGAAGATGAAGGGAGAAGGTCGCATACATGATGAGTGTGTCTGTATGTGGTGGCACAGGAGGATTCTTGCTGAATGTTTCCAGGTTTTTCACTAGTTTGGATTTATCGGCTGTGTTCAAGCTGCCTTCAGTATGAGCTAGTGTAAGTGGGACTGGTGTGAGAGGATACTCTAACACCTTTATCAGGTCTATATTCTGAACAGTGCTTAACAGCAGTAGGCGGCGGGAATAGATCTCTTGTCTCAGCAATTTCCTGTACCCTTTTCCCCACTGGTAACCTTGTTTTAACCGAGGCACTGAATCACCTTCCATTTGATTGGTTTCTCAAATCTTGCTGGGTCTTTGATGCAAGCCTCTCTATATTCCACAGAAGAGCATTCGTCTGTCTTTGTAAACCTCAGCAGATCATCCGTGATTCCATCTGTCACTTTTTTCCCCTATGTCAAACAGTACAGGTATGTGTTCTCTGCTACTGTGAAGGGATTCATTGTAGACACAATTGATGGGACACTCTTTTCAAGGTCCTCGTGGTCCAGCTTGAGTATATTAGGCTTTAGATCCTTCGTTGTGTCTTCCATCTTGTTGATCCCTGCAGAGTATAACAATGAACCCACTCGGAAATACTTCAAGGGATGCATTTTCATGAAGGAGAACAAGAAAAACTTCTCAAGGACAGCAGTTGATATGACCCAAACTGTAAACACTGATGCGGCTTAACCGCAGACAGGAATGGGCTATTTGTTCATTCAAAGAATGCAAGATCTAGATGGATGGTTATAAGATCGATAAGAAGTGCAGTTGTGGGTTCATTGTTAGACTCTGCAGGGATCAACAAGACACAACAAAATATCTAAAGCCTAATATAATCAAGCGAGTCCATGAATACCTTGAAATTATTGTCTCATCAAGTGTGTCTACAATGAATCCCTTCACAATAGCAGAGAACACAGACCTGTACTGTTTGACATAGGGAAAAAAGTGACAGATGGAATCACGGATGATCTGCTGAGATTTACAAAGACAGACGAATGCTCTTCTGTGGAATATAGAGAGGCTTGAATCAAAGACCCAGCAAGATTTGAGAAACCAATCAAATGGAAGGTGATTCAGTGCCTCGGTTAAAACAAGGTTACCAGTGGGGAAAAGGGTACAGGAAATTGCTGAGACAAGAGATCTATTCCCGCCGCCTACTGCTGTTAAGCACTGTTCAGAATATAGACCTGATAAAGGTGTTAGAGTATCCTCTCACACCAGTCCCACTTACACTAGCTCATACTGAAGGCAGCTTGAACACAGCCGATAAATCCAAACTAATGAAAAACCTGGAAACATTCAGCAAGAATCCTCCTGTGCCACCACATACAGACACACTCATCATGTTTGCGACCTTCTCCCTTCATCTTCAAAAGGACCAACCAAGGTCATATGGGGACCTTGCAAGATGGTTTCTCCTGCAATTTACTAGTTTGTCGAAAGAAGTTCATCTTGTGTGTGATGTCTACTCAACAACATCCATTAAAGACAGTGAGATAGCCAAAAGGGGAGAAGAATACATAGTCTATCTCATCACGGGACCAGACCAAATGCGGTCAAAGGAGTGGCAATGTGCTCTGCGGTCAAAATCCTTTGAGAAATCATTAATGGTATTCCTAGCTAAAGCATGGGAGAAAGACACATATGCCGACACCTTGAAGGATTGCCATCTGTACCAGAATGTCAACAGCGAATGCTTTCGCTTCACTGCAATAGGATAGGTGACACCGTGCAAAAAGTCCAAGTTGAGTAGCTCACAGGTGACCATGAAGAAGCAGACAGTCGTACGGTGTTTCCTCTCGACTACAAGAGTAGGTTTCAACCTGATGTCAACATCGTTGTTAGAAGCTGCGACACAGGCATGCTTGTGATACGGCTCAACTATTGGGTCCAAAGCACTAGCACAGTGAACTTATGGATGGATGTAGGGCATGATTGGAATAACACACGACGGTTAATCAGTATCAACAATCTTGTTCTTAATTTGACAGAAGAGGTTGTGCTAGCTTGCCTTGCCTGGTCTACATGCCTTCACTGGGTGTGACTACCGCCCTGCGTTCCTGAACAAGGGGAAAACAATACCTCTACAGCTTGTGATGAAGAATCCCAACTTCAGGAAGTCAATGGCGGTTCTAGGCGAGGGGGAAATGTATGAAGCAATAGTTGAACAGTGTGAAACCTTCATATGCCATGTGTATGGCCAGCCAAAAGAAACAAATGTAAACAAAGCACGCTATGTGGCTTTTCAAAGGACATATGCCCGAAGTCCTTTGAAACTCCACTGGCATCGATCAGGGGTATTAACCCAAGTTCTTTACCACCATGCACAGTGACTGCCCAGCTACATGTAAAGATGGCATTCTACATTGCTGGCATATGGCAACGTGTCATGCTGCCGAATCCAGTTAGACAGTCACCAGTGAGATATAGGTAGAATTTCACTGATAAAATTTATCAAATACAGTAGTTTAGTGGCTATCAATTGCCAAAGGATATTGCAAAGTCCTTGATTCCCAGAGTGGTGATGCCACGTGTTTTGACGATGATATGGAGGATGAAGGGGTCATGTACAGGGAAAAAATACAGACGATACGGATGAGGAGCAGGATTATAGTTGTTAGTTGTGTGACACAAGTGGTTGGATACTCATAGTAAGACATATGTATTGTGGTGTTTGAGCAGAATGATGTGCATGTTATCAGTAAATTTCATAACGTGAGATCTAAATTGTTGGTGCATGATGAGTTGGATAGCTTAAAAATTTTAAAGTGAGTAACAGAGGGAGAAAAAAATGATGAAGTCATTATAAATGTGTAGATGTGCTAGAAATAGATATGTTGCCAGATGAAAATATAGCTAGATAAATGATTTTCAAATAATAAATTATATTGTTTCTTTGTATGAAGTAAAATTTAACATTAGATTTATTCGGTATTGAAACATTTTCTGGAAAGATGAAATTCTGTTACTAAAAATAGATATTGGCAGCCATTTTAGATTGGAAAAGAGCATATTTTATTAATTTATTGCACACTGGTATAGATAATTCCTTTTCAAAACATTACACAATCTTTTACTCCTTGATTTTGAGAAGAAATGTGTCATTATAGGCAATTTTTCAGAAAAGTCTGTGACTGTTGAAAACTGATGTATTGCCTTAATCACCACCTGTACATACACATGGTGACATATTTTGGATTAAAATAGCACACAATACGCTATTGCACTCCTGGTAACAATAATAAGTACAGTTGTTGGTTGTATTATATGTTTCACAGTAGATTTATCCACTGAAAAGACGAAATTTTGTGAAAAAATGTAATATGTTACTAAAAATAGACATTGGCGGCCATCTTGGATTGAGATAGAATGTAAAAAAGTCTTGTAAAACAAACTTTGACATTTATGTAGACACATTGGATAAAGTTTGGGCATCCTAGGCAACATTTAGGTCTCCAATATAGAAAAGAAAATTGCCATTGCATTTTCAAAGTTTACAAGAAAATCCAAGGGCAGATAACTTTAATCCCAATTTTCTCCCTCGTCTCTACCTAAACTCTCATCAGACGGCCATTTCTGAACTCCTGAGACAATTTCCTATAAGGTATATATAAAAGTTCCAGTGCCGCTTTCAACATAAATAAATCTTACCCAGCTCTTAGACTATATGGAGAAGACGTTATTTTCCCCCAATAAATTCGTTAATGCTAAAACTATATTTGACTATAGTTTTCCATTGTAAACAGTTTGGAAACAGATCAGACGCCGGATAACTAAGCGTCTGATCAGGCTCCTAACTATTTTGGACGTAATTGCCAAAAAGTAAATGTCATTTTCTACCTGTAAATACACTGTGTTTGCGTTTTGCTTGCGTTTAAACGGGGGAAAAATGTCTTCTTCACTGTCTATTTCTTGAAATAGATTTAGAAACTAATCGGACATCTCTGGCTAGGCGTAATGCTATGTTTCATCGGTGTTGGCTTTTATCACATAGTAATGAGTTCAAAAGGTGCAAACTGAATGGGAAACTGTTTAGATCCCGACCAGAATGCTCCCTCGGGAGTCTCCACCATTTGTTAGCTATTGTCTGTCCAAATATTTAGGGTTATTACAGTAAAACCCTTTCGCATTTCGCCTTAATGACCGTTATGTGTATTTGGCGCATGGTAATTAATTGTATTTTCAATTACAATGCATTCACCAGCATCTTTGCACTGACAGTGTAGGCTGAAGTTTGGCCAGAACGCTGTTCGAACCGTCATTGTTATTGTTTATACTGGGCCCCGGAACAATCATAACTATATCGGGCATTAACGGCGCGTGTGCACGTGAATCGCCTTGTTAATACACGTTAAAGTCCTCGTTAATGCACCCCCTAGGAACGGCTTTTTATGCAAGAATGGGGGTTAAACATCGATGTTATGATGTTGGAATTAAATAATAATTTTAATTTATGTCAATTTTCGACATGTTTTGGACTTAGATTTTTCGACTTCAAATCACCACGTTAAAGTTTTTTGGACGGGTTGTTTTAAAGCTTAATATTTGTGCTAGGCTTGTGAAATTTTGTATGAAGGGTCATTAGGGGTCAAACATTGATGTTATGAAGTTGAAATTTAAAAATAATTTTAATATTTGTCAATTTTTGACACGATTTGGACTTAGTTGTTTTGACTACAAATCACCAGGTTAAAGGTTGCACGGGTTGTTTAAAGTTTAATAAAACTAGACTAAGACTCAACATTAATTTAATAATAGTTCTAAACTGAAAATTAATTTTCTTTTGATACAATATGTTTTTTAGACTTAAACTTTAAACAGGCGAGCATCAGGTGGCTTTGACACCCATTTCTGGTTACTTTTTATTGCAACGCGTTTGCGTTTCGTTTGCGTTTAAAAGGGAAATAATTGCGTTTTCTCCACGTAACAATTTTATGCTTTGGTTGAAGACTATGCAGACCACCACTGTAATCGTGAATGCACGGTGTACAATGTTACAAGAACCTGTGAATACAACTTTACAATGGAGCACTACCAGACGCTGTCTCGAGCATGTTACAATTGTCCCCACAACGTCACTGACTGTTACCGTCCACACTGTGTAGCTATCATTTCCATTGCAAACGATTTAAAGCAAGATTAGATGACGGGTAACCCGGCGTCTGATCAGGCTTAAAACTGTTTACCACACAGAGAAAAATAAATAGTAAGATTTGTCAAAAAGGTGTCATTTTCTTCGTTTCACTGCAATGCGTTTGCGTTTGTTTACGTTAAACCCAATACGCTATAGCATATTTGCAATTTTGAAGATAGGTTACTCCTTAAAGGATGTTGAAAGTAAAGCAGAATGCGCCTTAAGGCGCATTCTGCTTTACTTTCAACCTGCTTTAAACTACAACCTGCTAGAATATAGAAAATATTTCTTATTCTTTATATTAATTACTATATAAGTAAGAACAAAATTTCTGCAGTAAAGGCGTAAAAAGGAGTATTTATTGGGTTCTGGGTTAAAATGGAAATAATTGCGTTTTCTCCAGTGTATCAATTTTGTGTTTTGGTTAAAGACTATGCGGACCACCACTGTAATCGTGACTGCCTGGTGTACAATGTTACGAGAACCTGTGAATACAACTTTACAATGGAGCACTACCAGACGTTGTCCCGAGCCTGTTACAATTGTCCCCACAACGTCACCGACTGTTACCGTCCACACTGTGTAGCAGGGGATGGGAGACTCAGGGCTATCAAAGTCGTCAACCGAATCATGCCAGGGCCAGGAATAAATGTAAGTGTACTGTTTAGTCCTTTAATACACATGTTTGCCATTTTACGCCCTTGAATTTATTTTCCTCCACTGAAGAGAATAGTTCCAATTTATGCAGACATAAACATGCACTATAGAATAAATTTTTATATAACCTTTTGTTATGACTTGTAAGTTTCCATAAAACAGCGTTGTTACTTACCCAATGAAATTTGTTATAAGTTATGTTGCAATTATAAGATTTAACATTCAAACAATTTATTAAGTAACGTAAATATAGACATATTTCTTGTTACATACATGTAATAATAATATAGCTAATACAATATAAGTATGATTTATTGATCAAACATTGCTAAGCGTGTACTAAATTGACAAACAATACAGAAACTCCTTTATTGCCGTATACTTATTTGTTTATTAAATTCAAAAGATTTGTTCGTAAATCCGTAACACTTTTCTCAATGAAACTTCAAATGAACAGCTCAAGTTTCCTATTTATTTTTCGTCAATGTTTTGCAATATAAAGGTAAAGGTATGGGTTTATAAAGTACATAATGTATGAAATTTATATGTCATATTCTGCCGACTTTTACAATTACCTCCCCGATCATCGAGTCACAAGTCGGCCATTTACATACGGCGTAATATTTGCAACCATGGAACATTGACTTCTTTCCCTCTCAGATACCCATTTAATTCACCTGGGTGAAGTGGAACAATGTCGGGTTATTATTTTTGCTCAGAAAATTTCCAGTGATCCTTACAGGTCTCGAACCAGGAACCTCTCGCTTCCTACCACTGGACCACCGCCCCATCAGTGGCGGTATGACAAATATGACAAACAGTGAATACACTGTTCAGGGTCTTCATTGTTTGCACAGGGCAAGTGCGATTTCTACACGTTCATCGCTTACAAAGGGCGTGTAAATGCGTGACTAAGTTTAAAAGGTGAAAGGGAACCTTCGTACATGTATCAGTATAAGAGTATTCGGGTTCTAGTCTCGTCAGGTTCAACTTCGTTTGCAAAGGCATGTGTTGTGGAGATTGACAGTGCACATGTTATCTTATTCATACAGTGGAGAATCTGTTATTCTTTCCCGTTTAAACGCAAACGTACGCAAACGCAAAACACTAAAACGTAGAAAAGTACAATTTTTTGACAATTCTGATAATTCATCTTTATCTTGGTGGCAAACAGTTTGGAGCCTGATCAGACGCCGGGTTACCCGGCGTCTGATCTGGCTCCAAACTGTTTGCAGTGAAAATAATAGTTTTAGCGTAAACGCGTTTATTGGGAAAGAATAACGTTTGCTCCACTGTACCTGAAACTTTTAATGGGAAAATTTAATTTTTGAATTAAGTCTAGTCCCCTTTCGACTATTTAGGGTTGATTATAACACTACTAGTATATTGCAAAATGTCAATCATTGCTGACCCTGATCGGAGGACTCATGCAGGTACACTGATTATTAACCTTATCACTACCAAATCTTTCGTGAGACTTTTACCCCTTCACCGTTTCATTGTCGTCTGCTTCAATTTTGTTGTTTACAATGTCGTTTCAAAGTTTAAAGAATAAGGCAGCATGACAGAAGAAATTTCTAAACAAGTGTAAAACAGTTTGGATCCTGATCAGACGATGCGTAACGCGGCGTCTGGAAGATGTCGTTTCAAAGTTTAAAGAATAAGGCAGTATGACTGAAGAAATTTCTAAACGAGTGTCAAACAGTTTGGATCCTGACCAGGTATTCCGTCAATCGCAATGCATAAAATTATATATATTGTACATAAATTCAGAATACATCTCTAAGAAGACTGAATATTATGACATTATAATTGTATTAAAAGGTTAAGGACGAGACGTACACCTCAGGTGTCAATGTTATGTATAAACTATATAATTATACTGTAAGCCTCTATTTTATGCAGACTCATCGCATAATTAACATTCTATTAGATGTATGACTTGGAAGCCGAAGGCTCGTCATGTACATTTTACAGGCACATTTTAGTCAAGGCCTATTTTGACTGGTATAACTAACACTGTGACTTATATTACATGAAAGTATAGGCCGATTTTTTTCACCTGACAGGGCGCTTACCTTTGGCAAAGTTAAACTAATTTACTTTTGATTTTTAGGTATGATATGTATAGTTCCGAACTACATGTATATCGTTCTTGTCAGATACTTTCAACATGGACAAATATACAAATGTATTTTATGCGTGCATCCATATCCACGTGAAAATTGCATATACAGTGCTTCCTCTCTACAACAACTCCAAATGGGAGACAAATAGCGCGTGTGTTGTTCGGAGGGAGTTGTTATAGGAGGGAAAAATAAGACTTGGCTTACATTTGTAAACAGCTTGAATCCAGATCAGTAGCCGCGTTACGCGGCGTCTGACCTGAATTCAATCTGTTTGTCATTCTTCATTATACATGTATTCCTTTTGTCAAAATGTCCACTAACATGTAATCAAATCCAATAAAGAACATGCGGCCCTCTCTCTTTCCCCCCCCCCCCCCCCCCCTGTTGAAATGCAAAGGTCCGCATCTAAACTCCGCCCTGCCAGGTCAATAAAATCAGCCTATAGTACTCAACGGAAGACAAATTCGGCTAGATGCAGAAACAATGTCAGCCAGAAAGAAGCACCTACAGTAGCTGTCTGATTTTACTAATTTTAGCAATTAGCTGCATTCACAATATGAACTTTAGCGACGACTATGTACATGTACGTCCTAAATACAAACAGTGTAGATCTAAAATCGCTTGTGTCTTATGCAAATAGTTCAGATCCACATAAGAGAACACCAAGCCCTCTGACCAGGATCTGCTCGTTTGTCATATTTGAGTACCAGTGTACATGTAATTGTTAAAACCAACGCTAAATACTAAAAATGGACCAGACCTAATTGGAAATTTGAATTGTCCATTAAATGTTTCTTAGGAGTGAAATAATTAAGGTTTATTCATACTTGGCATGCGGTGAGTTTCCTGGGCCTTTAGGCTTTCTCTATTCTACTTTCTGTGCGGCCTCCATTACGAGATAGGCAACAAATTTGTCATTATTACGAAAGCCAGCAGTAACATTTCCGTTTCAAGATTTGCCACTATAGAATTCATGATATATCGATTTCAGAATGTATAATTCACGATTTCGATTGCATGATTGCAAAAATTGCAAGATTTCCACTTCAACAATTTCAAAATTCTCGATTTCTTAACTACGAAATATCTCTTCAATATTTCACAATTTCTTGAAATGAAATGCAATTGAGAAATCGAGAAAATGAGAAACAAGGAACTTTGGAATTTAAATCTAGCAATAGGGAAATCGAGAATTGTATTAAGTGCAATTGTGCAAGCTAGCAATCTAGAAATTGAGCAAACTGGATTTAAAAGCGTGCAATTAAGAAATTGAGATTTTGCGATATTATTTCCAAAGCGGATTTTCAAACAATTGTCGATATCAATTAAACGTCGCATATCCCGGTATAATATCAGGCTCCAAACTTTTTGCCACATACTGTCTACTGTCTACAAAAACAAATACTCAGAATGTTCAAAGCGTTGTCATTTACTATATTTTCCTGCAATGTGTTTGCGTTTCGTTTGCATTTATGATTAAGAACAGTAACGTTTTATTCTTTATTTCATAAATTTCATGATGCAGTCGGTCGAAACGCCATAATTCGAATTCGCGTTAGTTGGAACATACCCATATTTCAAAGTTTAAACGTGGCTTAGGCAGGTTTTAACTTTAAAATACGGGTATGTTCTAATTAAACGAGTTCGGTTTATCGAAATACAACTTATTAAATACTGTAACGATATAATTAAGCGACTTCGAAGTATCAGTTTCGACTGTACATGTATTTTATTACAGGTTTGTAAGGGCGACACAGTTTTGGTGAATGTCTATAATCAGCTAGGGGATTTTGAAGGAACGGCCATTCATTGGCATGGCATTCTACAGGAGGGATCCCCGCACATGGACGGCGTTGCTATGGTAACACAATGTCCGATTCCTGCCCACTCGATGTTTCAATATAGGTACATAATTATGGACTAACGACTTGATATTGTCCTCTAAGAAATCTCAACAGAAAATCTTGATAAAACAATATTAGATTTCGACTGAAGTACCTTTATTTAATAGAAATCAGTAGAAGTTTTAATTTCGATTATGATCACATGTCACGTTTCGCGACCTTTGATCAGTATCAAAACTGCTGGCAAATGCGTCTACAGGTGGCTTTAGCGTTAAAAAGTGTTTAACACACTACACGTATACTCTAGTTTAAGTAGTGGTATTAGTGGTACTAGGGGTAAATACAGTCGAAGTTTGATATCTCAAACTCGCATAAGTCAATCTTACCTGTTTATCAGCAGCTCGATTTTGTTATCTCATACATTTGTAATTGCTCAAGTGGCACATATCCACATTTCAAAGTTAAAACGTTGCTCAGCCACGTTTTAACTTTGAAATAGGGATATTCTTTTACTATGACATTTCGATGTTAGACTTACAAACTTATACTTCATGTATTCCCCTACACTTTTCTTTCTAACCTTATCAGATTTAGTGCCGACAATGTCGGTACCCACTACTGGCATGCACATGCGGGGTTCCAGAGAGGTGACGGCGTGTTTGGCTCTCTGGTTGTACGGGATAGGCGCAGAACTAACGCCATGGCATTATACGACCATGATCTACCAGAACACACAATTATAATACAAGACTGGCTGGACCAGTACGCATCCTCCAAGTTTTCCCTTCATCACCATGGGTCAGATGATAATGCACCGGTTTCGATTCTAATAAACGGTAAGTCACAATTTTGTTACATGTATGTGTTACCCAGCCTCTGACCTGGACCAAAACTTTGTGCAAAAGAATTGGATGCTTTAGCACAAACACGATAAATGGGCAAGAGTAATGTCTTCACCACTTTAAATCGCCCCCCCCCCCCCATCCAGGAACGCCGTTTGGTGTTTTTACATAACACTTACCATTTTAGGAAATATTTTAAATCAAAACGTATGAACATTTATCATATTGTGTGTAATAGTCAAATGTTGTCTACTGTATGGGCTGTTTATGCCACATTAACTCCTTCACTACAATACCCCGAGTATAATATTTATTTGCAAGCAGTTTAGATCCTGATCAGACGCCGCGTTATGCAGCGTCCAATCAGGATCCAAACTGGTTTAAACTCATTTAATTATTTCCTAAAATTTGAATTTCAAGAATTTATAGTAGTGAAGGGGTTAAAGACATTTGAATGAAAACATATGTTACAGTGAATTGATTACTGGATATGATTATCAAAGTGTGAGAAACATTGTTGTGTGCATTTTGCAGGCACATTCTGACTGTCTTACAGTAATAAGGCATCTGATGTTTTCATGTACTGTCGAATTTCAATATCTTAAAATACAAAGGAGAATGTAAAAAATACAACTAGTTTAAGTCGACAATACCTTAATTCTAGTAAGTAAAAACGTGGTTATGCCATGTTTTTTAAACTATAAGTTTATTCGAGTTAGGTAAGATCGAGTTATCGAAATTCAACTGTTTCCATACAGGTAAAAGTTCTTCTTACGGCGTTGAAATGATGACCATGCAGCACGAACCAAATGAAATGGCAACTCATTCACCGACAATGGGTGGAACTGCAATGGATGGAATGGGGGATGGACATGGTACGGAAGATGGACATGGTACTGGGGATGAACATGGTACGGAAGATGAAAATGATATGGCGGATAAACATGGTATGGAGGGCGAACATGATTCCGGCGGTCACGACAGAAATGGCGACGAATCAAACAAATCACATATACCAAACAGTGTTTTCAGGTAGAGCATATACATGTATGAAACCACAATTTTATTGTCCCTCACAATACACTGCATGAACTCTAAACTTACCGTAATTATTCACCCTTGATAATTTTAACAAATACCAATTTAAATTTAATTTTGTTCATGTTTGACTATTCAGGGTTGATTTGAACAATATTTTGCAAAATGACAAAAAATTATGACACCAATCAGAGGACTCCAGCAGGAGAACTAGTCATTTCGTACCTGAGACATTTCGTTACCTGTAAAATGAGTCATTTCCTAACCGAACTCGGAGACATTCGGTAACCGTTCAAAAATTATAAGTCATTTCGTAATCGCCCAGAAAATTGAATACGGAACCGCCCATAAGTTACTTCGTACTGTACCCCCAGGAAGTTAGATAAATCTTTTCGTACTCTCAGAAATCGTTTAAGTAAGGTTTTCATTCTGAAAATTACATGAAATCGTACATATTTTCCATCGAAACTGAAAAACTTACACTTTTGACAAATATATTTGAATGTTATGTGACCTATCGATCATTTAATTCTTCAGAAAACATACAAAAAGTGATCATATTTGGTAGAATTAGTCCCTGTTATGTATTCCAATTGGACCGATTTCTTTAATGTTATTGATGAGTAAGTACCACTAAATTACATTAATTATATTTCGTTTAAGGCAGTTGGTCGATTTTGCAAACATATTGGATCCATATGGTTAAGAATCTTCTGCATTGTTGAGATTGCCGAACAGTTTTGACTAAGATCAGATGCGCACCGCTGCATCTTATCACTATCCAACTTGTTCTACATGTACACATGGTAGTTCAGGCATCATGTCATTCCATCGTACGTATACTGATGATAATTACAATAACATAATTGTTGTTTTAACAGTTTATAACAGAAGTCTTATTTGCGAATTTTCCTCTTTACCTGTACACTGCTTTTAAACACACATTTAGCTCATACCTGCTCTAACACTATCAGTGAATGTACGACTATAACTGGTAATTACATATGATTCATTTGTCGTCAGGGTAAAGCGAGGCAAGCGATACAGATTCCGTGTTATCAGCAATGGGGTCTTGAACTGCCCATTGAAGTTGTCCATACAAAGTCATACACTGACCGTGATTTCTACTGACGGCCATGACGTAGAGCCCTTAGTAGTGGACAGTGTTACCATGTTCGCTGGCGAAAGGTAATGTGTTTTTAGATTCTCCATACAGTTTGTCAAGCAAAGCAACTCTGCAAAAACAATTCTTGGGCATGCCTGGTTATAGAGTTTTTCCTTACTGATTAAAAGAAAGTAAACGCGAACGCAGTTTTAATTTGATATTAGTGGAAAACAGATTGCAGCCAGATCAGAGGCCGAGTTACATGTACTTGTCGTATAATCTGGCTCCATACTATTTGCAATGGACACAATAGATTTACATGTATATATCTAAGTGATTTTGTTGCTCAATATTCATTCAAAATATTCATATTTATATTATGATATGCACTCGTCATTTATAGATGTGATGAATATGTGCACTACCAAGCCCTCCTGTACTTACATTTGTAAACAGTTTGGATTCTGATAAGAGACCTCGTGGCGTCGTTGTCTGAACAGGATCCAAACTGTTTGACAATCACACGAACGCTTTTTAGCTAATAAGATTTTTAGTTTTTATAAACAGTAGTGTAAAATCTAGGAAGACGATGATATGAAAATGACTGCTATATAGGTTATGACGTCCAAATGGCGATACAATTGTTCAGTACATGTACGAACCAATACATATTGATTCTTTATCAGGTTTGATTTTGTGGTATCAGCAGACCAGGGTGTGGGTAATTACTGGATACACGTGGCGGGCCTCGGTGACTGTGAGAGAAAACAAACATACGAGACGGCAATATTGCGTTACGAAAGTGCAATGCCCATGTTACCCATGGGAATGAGGTCATATGCCATGGGTACTCAAGAGAGAATGGTAAAAACATACATACAAACAAGTATAACAAGCAAATGCTTTAAAAAGTATAACTTTTCCTTTTCTAAAAATGAAGTTGTTAATTTTACTTCGTTTAAATCGAACATATCCGTATTTCAAAGTTACAACGGAAGTACGGATAAGTTCGACTAACGCGAGTACATTGTCGAGATTTGGACTGTAGCTAATAGGAAATAAGATACTTCTTTGCAGTTAAAATACATGTACAAACAGCATTTTCTATTGGTTCTTTGTGCAGTAAACATATTCAACCCAAGCAACGAGTATAGTCGTCATTTACAAACAAATGTATCTATAAAGAGACACTTGTCCTGCATACACAATATAGACCCAGATCAGAGGTCTCCTGTTCGACAACTTAACAGAAGGCTGCTGACTGCGTGAAAGTCAGGTGATAGCTTAAAAAGGTGAAGGTAAAACAGAAAGTTCCTGTAGGAACTTTCTGTTTTACCTTCATCTTGTTTTAAGACGTCACCTGTTTAAACCGCCTAATAATTAGCACCAATTAGTGATGCCAAGAGAGGTTTTGTTACTGTATTGCATTGTCTTTTCAAAGGACCTCAATACAATACACCCAACCCCACAGTCGATGAATGTTGCTGAAATGACGTCACCAAAAGGAGCTGCTGATGTTTATACATCGCATACAGTGAAGCGGTTCTACTTCGCAATGGACTTCAACAGAGTAGAGAATTTTCGATTTCTTCATAAAGACTTTTACTCGCTAGACCAGATGATGGGCATGCACCAAGGCATGCACGCAAATCACATGTACGCCTTGCAAATGAATCATATAACAAATGCCATTCCAACGTCCCCGCTCCTGACACAGTACGGTGATCTTACTGAGGTAACCCATTGAATTTAAAATACTTTTACATATATTATAAGAGCTACTAACTCGTCCGTTCAACATATTGTTAAGTAAAAAAACCGAACAAGCTTTCAATGGTGTTGGAAATAAATTGCAGGTTGTACATGTAGCAATATAAAAGTAAATCAAAACGTGCCCATCACATTGCACAACGCTGACAACCAGACAGGTGGTCGCTGATTTCTAAACTACTTTTGCACTTAGAACAAAACCCCAGATACTTACGATTAAATGACAAACACCAGTAGAAATACAGACCACACAGTGTTTTAGTATGGTAATACACCGCAAAATGCTCCAGTATGACACTGTCATAATCGTAGAGTTTTCTGTTTGTTTGACACATTTGATGTTTAGCATTTCTAATACCTAATACAATATTGACTGTACTTTTTTGTAAAAAATAATTTTAAACAAACAGCGCAGTCTACAATGTTTACAAAGTATACTAAGCAATATAATGGCATGTTGGTTTCCAAACGTAGAATGGGTTAACATGTTAACTTCAGTATCATGTTTTCTGTAGGACATGTTTTGCAACGAGACATCATCATCTAGAGATTGCACTAGGGACTTTTGTGAGTGTGTGCATCGCATTAAAGTTCGGCATAACGATATTGTGGAGTTTATTATGGTATCTGAGGCACATCACGGAATGGGAAACCACCCCATGCATCTTCATGGACACGCCTTTTATGTTATTGGGATGGAAAAGGTAGATATCACTGCAGTATAGAATGCGTTATTCTTTCCCGATCAAACGCAAATGAAATACAAACAAAATGCAATAAAATGGAGAAAAGAACAGCTTTTTGACGATTCTGATTTCTATTTTTATCAGATCGGCAAACAGTTTGAAGCTTGATTAGTCGACGGGTTACGCGGCGCCAAACTGTTTGCAATTGATATAATAGATTTAGCATACACGCTTTCATTGGGGAAGAATAACGTCTTGCTTGTTTCCAACTATGGCTAGTCCATTTGTAAATCTTTTGGCTTGCTATACATGTTTTTCGAAATAAAAGACAGTGCAAACTATTATCTTTAGGAGCCCCTTCATCTCGATCTACACTGTTTGTTTATGACAAATGTTCTCCTTACAGGTACACGGTTTGTAAATGTCGAGCATATTGCATGTGTTAAACTTCGTAAATGACAAGTTAACATTCATATTTGCACTTGCACTTCATATGATTTAGATACTCGACATCGTACACTTGATCATGCGCTGCATTAAAGGTTGCGTCAATTTTATCATATACGTAAAGCAGAACTTAATATGTTGGCATTATGGTTGATACGTACTTAAAATTCTGCTGGGAACATACCGTCAGTACCAGAATCACTCATGTTGTGTGTTTTTACGATAAGGCGAGTTTACTTTATTGCGTTTGATTTCTATACAGACAGGTGACAGCTCAAAGCAGAATGCTTTCATATTGCTTTCAACAGTTTAACCCTTTACCACATAGAAGCGACTTTTAGCGTATTTAATTTATTCCTCCGCTGAAGAAAATAGATCCAGTTTATACCCTCATGAACAATTACCATAACAAATATTTTTATATAGCCTAGCAGATGGAAGTTTAAAGCAGGCTGAAAGTAAAGCAGAATGTGCCTTAAGGCACATTCTGCTTTACTTTCAACCTGCTTTAAGTGATCACCTTTATTTAAATTTATATACGGGTTATTGGGTAAAGGGTTAATGAAACAGCAAATACAACATTTCTGAGTGACCGTACTATTAAGTTAATATTGATTGTTTTAGCTCAACGAGACGACTACAAGACGACAGGTGGAAATACTAGATGTCCAAGGCAAACTAAAGAGGAACATGGACTCGCCAATAAAGAAAGACACAGTCGTCGTGCCTGATGGAGGCTACACAATAATCCGTTTCAAAGCAACTAACTTAGGTAAAGTGGAAAAGACGTTTTCTTTCTTTCCCAAAAGGCGCGTTAAACAACTTATTTCTTTTGCAATAGGTTTGGATCCGTATCCGGTAATCAAGCAGATTTAAATTATTCATTAACATTTTCATAAAATTGTAATTATCGACCATTTAATACATGGCGTTTTCATTTACTTTCTTTTAACCCATTATCATATACAGCTTGTTTCAAGGTTTAAAGACAGGTGACGACCTTCAAGTAGGTTGACAGTAAATACGAATGTGCATTGAGGCGCATTCTGCTTTCTTTCAGTCTACCTACAGTATGATAGGATTTAGGTTATATTTCTTCTGGTGAATAAACTTGAATCTATCAAGTTGAACTACTTTTTTTAGAGAAGAAATCAATTAAAGGCGTGTAAACGCACTTTTATGGAATATTGGGTTAAACAGATTGCACTACTTTCTGACACTTTCAATATTATATAATTTCAAGTATACAATATGTCGTGTTTTCAGGTTTCTGGTTGTTCCATTGTCACGTGGAGTTCCACATGTCGCTGGGTATGTCCGCTGTGTTGCAGGTCGGCGAGTTCGATGAAATGGTGCCGTTGCCTGGCAACTTCCCGCGCTGTGGAAGCTGGGCGTACAGAGAGGGCGCCACTGCATATGGACAGTGCACCAGCGGAAGTGTATCTACTGGCTCTTTATCCCGCTTGATCACAATTGTTGTTCTAGCAGTTGCCACTAAATATGCGATTGTCACGTAAAATATTTAACCTTCTTTCCCATGGTGCATGGCACTTGGTTGTTTAAAGCAGCTACCTTAAGCCTGGTTAACCCAACGACCTGCCGGGGTGCAGGAATATATTATATTGCTCTTTCTAGGGCACGGCAGAAGCATGGAAAGTTATCTATATGATGATAAAGAGAATGTTCTGACGGCGATTTTGTAAGGGCAATGGTTATGTGTCGTCTGAAAACAAATCAAATCATTTTATTAACAGATTCAACAGTTAATTGCCGTTTAACCCTTTACATATACTCCATGGCCTGTTCCTAGTCCTGAAGATGATAACCACCTAAGGCAGGTTTAAGTAAAGCAGTATGTGCTTTATGACGTATTCTGCTTCACTTTCAGCCTATTTTGAGCTACAATCTGCTAAGATTTATCAAATATTTATGATATATTTACATGACTGTTTGAAATACATTATAACCTCTCTATTACGACCACTAAATTATGTTAAATATTAGGGTGTTTACGATAGGTGACCGCTCAAAGTAAGGTGACAGTGGAACAGAAAGCTCATGTAGGAGTTTTCTGTTTCACTTTCACCTTGCATAAAGCTGTCACCTCTCTATTATACAATCAATAAGTCTTCGTTTTAGTTGTCGTAAAAGCGAGGTTGTACTGTATAACTATTTTCTTCAGAAGAGAAAAATAAACTGATTAGCGACACAACATAAGGAGTGCCATGATGTTATCTAGATCCTACTCAAACGCCGATCAAATCGGCGTCTAGTACATGTTTTGTTGAAAATTGCTTGTAAATGTTTGTCAAATAAATGTTTGTCATAATATATTGTATCAAGGGTGCAATATGCTTAACAGAATCATATCTTTTAACTTAAAAAAGCTTTGTGTTATTGTAAAGTTTTGATGCTCTTTGCTTGATGTTTTGCTATTATAGCCATACTTTGTATAAACTTACATATAATCGCATCTTGATAGCTCATACACACTTTAGTCTACGGTGTCCATACTACTTCAGTTAACATATTAATAGAGTACGATCTTTTAGTCAAATATACCTGTTATTTCAAAGTTAAACATGACTAAAACGAGGTCTAACTTAACCCATTTGTGCCTATAGCGTTTTATAAAAGGGATACAGACAAACAGTGTAGATTCATATCAGACGTCGCATTTTTTTTATCAGAGTCTACACTGTTTGCTGATAGAAATTTCAAAATAAAGCAGACATGATAAATATAGAATTGAAATGAAAAATTAAATTAGGTACCCCTTATATCAAAGGTGGACTAATCCAAAATATAAGCATGGGAGAACGAATTAGGGGCAAATGAGTTAAACTGGACAGTCTTAAGCGAGTTAGAGTTATCAATGTAAGATTAGAACACAGTGTGGTACAAGTAATTACGATACAGGGAAGTCGATGCTATTCGTTCCCGTTCAAACGCAAACACGCATTGCTACAAATTGTAGAAAATGACAACGTTGTGACAATCCTGACTATCCATTCAAATATGAGTGGCAAACAGTTTAGAGCCTAATCAGACGCCGGTTTTACCGGCGTTTGATTTGGCTCCAAATGTTTGGAATGGAAATAATTATTTTAGCGTAAACGTGATCATTGGGAAATAATAACGTTTTCTCCGCTTTACGACCACTGTTGCTTAACACATGTAATCCTAGTGACGAGTATACTCTTCATTATCAAATGCTGTACCTGTCAAGAGACCACCTGTCCTGGTTAATCAGTGTATGCCAGATCAGAGAGCTCCTAATCAGGACATGCATTGTTTGAAAGTATTGCAATATATTGTAACAAGAGGCCCATGCGGGCCTAAATATCGCTCACCTGAAAAAACCAACACAAGGGTCACATAACCGCTGGTATGGGATCACTTTTCACTCCAGAGACATAATTTTCATTGAAAAAATCTATTTTTAGCTCCTGTGACCTAGATATGCAATTGACCAACACCATATTTACAATATTGGTTAAGGGCTTCTAGAAGAATCATCATGCCAAATATCAAAGTTCTGGCCATATTAGTTTCAGAGAAAAAGATATTTAAATATTTCACTATATAACTCTATGTAAATTTACGACCCCCGGGACGTAGTCATTTTTTACCCCAGGGATACAATTTGAACAATCTTGATAGAGGACCTGAAGACGATGCTTTGTGCGAAATATCTAAGCTCAGGGTACTGTGGTTTCAGACAAGAAGATTTTTTAAGATTTCATTGAAAAAATCTATTTTTAGCTCCTGTGACCTAGATATGCAACTGACCAGAACCATATTTACAATATTGGTTAAGGGCTTCTAGAAAAATCATCATGCCAAATATCAAAGCTCTGGCCATATTAGTTTCAGAGAACAAACTATTTTAAGATTTCACTATATAACTTTGTAAATTTACGACCCCCGGGGCGGGGTCATTTTTTACCACAGGGACATAATTTGAACAAGCTTGATAGAGAACCTTAAGACAATGCTTTGTGCCAAATATCTAAGCTCAGGGTACTACGGTTTTTGACAAGAAGATTTTTTAAGTTTTCATTGAAAAATCTATTTTTAGCTTGTGTGACCTAGATATGCAACGGACCGGAAATGTTTGAACAACTTTGAAAGAGGACCATATAAGGATCATACAGGCCAAGTTTGGTAAAAATCCATCCAGTAGTTTCGGAGGAGATGTCGTTTAAAGAAATTGTTGACGACGAACGAACGACGGACGGACGAACGACGACGGACGACGGACAGAGGACGATCAAAATAGCTCACCTTGGCACTACGTGCCAGGTGAGCTAAAAACAAACCTGATTATAGTCAAATAGTCAAATATTGACTTAACTGAATTTGAAATAAATATGCTGAGTGCCATGTTACATGTAGAACCGATGCAGTGTATACACCCCATCCAATATCAAAGCCCCATCTACTTACCAAAGCATAACTAAGTGTCACGATATCCCCATAAAAACAACCCTCTATTGTCCAAACTACATTGAAACCAGTGTTACATGTAGGCAGGCGCATCAAACATAATGGATTATCAGGTTTATTTAACATAAAATGTTCCTTATTATTCTTTTTTTCAATACGTTTTCCCTGCATTAAGCAATAGCTTGTCTTTGAGCTCCACATAGCTTACCATTGAAAGGTCGCTTAACACAGGTGTTGGTTGTACTAATGTTTTATGGACAATTGCAGTACAACCTATGATCAACATATCCCTGAAACTATATAATTATCTTATTAAGCTTACTGTTTAACCCAATAAAATGCCGTGACGTCATATGCTTTAAGCATGTATACTTTGCTTGTTTTTCTCCAATTTACAAGTTTGGTATTTTTACTAGAAATATTGAAATGAACGTCAAAGAGTTTGATCATGATTAGGCTTATTTTAATCTCAGTGGCAACATTTTTGTGTCTGGTGTTGCTGAAAACTGTTTGAAATAGGAAAAACTGATTTTGCTTAAACGCCCTTATTTTGAAAGAATACCTTTTTTAATTTTGTAAATATTTTAACTGATTTAGCATACGATCATAAATTGCTTATACATAAATGTTTGTTAAGTGTTTGTCTATGTATTGCTTTAGCCATAAAATGGCAAATTTGCAATTGATACGTCTTTTTGAACCAGTTAATATTATTTACATCTTATATATGTGCTAAATTAATAGATAATCTGACAATAGAGTAATTTAGATAGAACACAGTTAAAATTCAGATAAAGTGAGATATATAGATATAGAAAGAGACAGAGAGGGAGACAAAGAGAGACAGAGAGAATGAGACAGACATACATACAGAAACAGAGAGACACATAGAGACATAGTAACCGAGACAGACAGATACAGAGTGGGAGAGAGACAGCGAGAAGGAGAAAAATGTATCTACAGTGGAGAATCTGTTATTCTTTCCCAATAAACGCGTTTACGCTAAAACTATTATTTACAGTGCAAACAGTTTGGAGCCAGATCAGACGCCGGGTAACCCGGCGTCTGATCAGGCTCCAAACTGTTTGCCACCAAGATAAACAAGAATTATCAGAATTGTCCAAAAGTTGTTCTTTTCTACGTTTTAGTGCTTTGCGTTTGCGTACGTTTGCGTTTAAACGGGAAAGAATAACAGATTCTCCACTGTATATGTAATTACTCTTTACTCGAGTGATGTCTGTGTTCTTGTTGTACATGTACTATATAAGAATGTTTGATACTTTTTCTACGATTAACAAGTAAACGGACGATATTGTGTTGTAAACACATGTTTAAAAAAGGCACAAGAAATCCATTGTTTGTTTGAAGAATGTGTATGTTTTATTTTCCCTCCAATGTACGTGGTAGCTTAATGAAAGACAAATGCTAATCATACTGTTTGTATGAGCTCTTTCTGTTTATACCTGTGTTTAACTCATTTTCCCCTGAAACTTCCAATGGACAATTCCAGTTTGCAGTAAAGGCTGGTCCATTTTAGACTTCTTAGGGTTGTTTTTGGTAATAAATTGCCGAATGACCAACAGAGAAGTCCCTGATCAGAGGGTTCCTGTAGGAGCCCTCTGATCAGGGACTTCTCTGTTTGCGTAGGCCAAATGTACTCTTCACAGGTACACATTCGGAAAGGACTCTAGTCTCATATATGTGTCACTAAGGCTCAATGCTTTAAGCAGTAACATGCTCTCAGATATATTGACGCTACTTCAAAGATTTAATCGTTTCAAAACCCTCTTCACTCATTCACCCCTTAAAGTTTGATTGACAATCCAGGTTTCACGTTAAATTTAGTCTATTTATACCTATTTAGGGTTGTTTTGTTACAATATATTACAACTTGACAAACAGTGAATACCGTGATCAGAGGGTTCCACCAGGAGCCCTCTGATCAGAGTCTACACTGTTTGTATAAGACAAATGTTTTCTTCATAAGTACACTGCTTTTAAATGACGAGTATACTCGTCGCTAGTGTTAAACATTGAACACCGGTATACTAGTAGTACTATTTCTGTTGATACACTGGCACTGCTGAAGAGGATAACCATTGCAGTTTTAATCTGTTCTTTTGAAAGAGTTACATACCTTTAGCTGTACAATTGAACAAGTCGGACTAGTTCAAATAAACACACATATAATGTTAACATAGTGATGTTAAATGCAAACAGTTTGGAGCTAGATACAGTGAAGACGTTATTTCTCTCCCGTTAAAACGTATACAAAACACAAACGCACCACAATAAAATGTAGAAATTAGAAAAATGTTTACATTTCTCAGCAGTTATGTTCATCAGGCGCCCGTTTTATAAAACTTCGTACGACAAATGTTGTCGTAAGTCAGATTAAAAAGTCTCAAATATTATTTACTTTTCTATCTAAACTTATCTTGTGACATCTCTTTGGAATCGTCTTGAAAAGACGATTCCAAAGAGACGTTACAATACATGATGTTATAGGTAAATAAGAAGTTAAATGGATTAAAAGATTTGACTTACGACCGTTTTTGTCGTAAGAAGTTTTATGAAACGGGCCCCTGAGTTGCAAACAGTTTAAAAAATGATCAGGCGGTGGGTACCCGGCTTCTGATCTCGCTGCAAACTGTTTGCAATGAAAACATTAGTTTTAGCGTAAACATGTTTACTAGGAAATGATAACGTCTTCTACACTGTAACTCGACCTTTTGACTGTAGACACTTACAACGGGAATATGCAAAGCCCTAAGTATAAAGACGCCCCAATGGACGTGTAAATACGTCTGAAGGCGACTAAAGCTTGGAAAGAATTTTGGTAGTCCAAAATTATTCACAACGGGCAAGTATACAGTGGAGAAAACGTTATTCCTTCCCAATAAACGCGTTTACGCTAAAACTATTATTTGCAGTGCAAACAGTTTGGAGCAAGATCAGACGCCGGGTAACCCGGCGTCTGATCAGGCTCCAAACTTTTTGTCACCAAGATAAACATGAATTATCAGAATTGTCCAAAAGTTGTTCTTTTCTACGTTTTAGTGCTTTGCTTTTGCGTACGTTTGCGTTTAAACGGGAAATAATAACAGATTATCCACTGTATAAAGACGCCCCAATGGAAGTGTAAATACGTCTGAAGGCGACTAAAGCTTGGAAAGACTTTTGGTCGTCCAAAATTATTCAAACGGACTAGTGTAAAATGGGGAAAGGCGGCTACAAGAGAGGAAGGTCGTCCAAAAGTATTCAGAACTGGAATGTGTAAATGTAAATACGTGTCAATCTTTTCCTAAACAGAAACGCATTTTAATGAAGTTAATTTATTCCTCTTCTGAAGAAAAGAGGTACAATTTAAATAGTAATGAAAATGTAGCATAAGAAATATTTTCTAAATCCAAGCAGATAATAGCTGAAAGCGGACTGAGAGTAAAGCAGAATGCGCCTTGTATACATGCATTTTACTTTCAACTTGATTTAACCTATTCCCCCATAGCTTGTTTCTAGTTTTGGATACACATGACCACTTAAAGCAGGTTGTAAGTAAAGCAGAATGCGCCTTAAGGCTCATTTTGCTTCATTTTCAGCCTGCTTTAAGCTACTACCGGTATCTACATGGATCTAGCACATATTTATATGCTGAATATTCATATTAAAGGGACTCGCAACCGGATGGTGTACTTGTCAAAATAAAATAAAATACTCAAATAAAAGCAAATTTATGGCATTATTTGGCTTCTGACATTAAAAATATATGATCAGTCCAAAAAAAAGTCTCAAGAATCGTCACCGATTCTTAGTTTTTTAAGACATTTTCCATCGTTTTTCTATAGCGTCAGCTGACGGTATAGTTGTTGTTGTTGCTTCTCTACACGGGCTCAGACATAAACCCGAGCCGAATAAAGTGCTATCAATCGCTACCAGTGAAGTACGTTAATTCGCTACCATATATATAGAGAGCGCTGGTAGCCGAGGGGGTAAAGGCGTTTCCTCGTTTTTCATGTTTGTCTCCGCATGGAGGGTCACGGGTTCGAATCCCACCAGAGCTTCTTCTTTTTCTTTTTTTGAAATGCATTTTTTAACAGAATTTATTATCCTAAACTAAATCTAGCCCATTTATATAAGCATTTGACATATATTTACAAATTACTATTTTTAATGCTAAATCCGGTTGCGAGCCTCTTTAAAGCGACTCGCAACCGGATGGTGTACTTGTCAAAATAAAATAAAATACTCAAATAAAAGCAAATTTGTGGCATTATTTGGCTTCTGACATTAAAAAAATATGATCAGTCCAAAATAAGGTCTCAAGAATCGTCACCGAATCTTAGATTTTTAGATATTTTCCATCGTTTTTCTATACCGACTAGTAGACGGTATAGTTGTTGCTGTTGCTTCTCTACACGGGCTCAGACATAAACACGAGCCGAATTACGAAGTTGTATGCACTTTCGACCGCAACACATTGAAATACGTTAAATCGATCCGAGATAAACGGATAGTTCCGTGGTCCATTGGTCTAAGCGGTTTCCCCTATTTTGCCTTCTGTCCGCCAATGCCGGGCCATGGGTTCGAATCCCACCAGAGACAAATATTTTTTTTTATTGAAATTCATTTTTTTTTAAACAGAATTTCTTATCCTAAACTAATTCTTTACCATTTATATAAGCGTTTGACACATATTTACAAATTACTATTTTTAATGCACCATCTGGTTGCGAGTCGCTTTAAGTGGAATTATTTTCTTTATTGAAGAATAAATTAAATGTGCTATAAGGCGCTTCTATTGGGGAAAGGGTTAAACAATTCACTTCAACGGGGGAAGTTAAGCGGCTAGGATTATTCACAACGGGGAAAGTGTAAATTTATACGGCTTAAGTGTAAATGCTGCCTAAGACTCATACAATTGAACAGTTAAAAGGCTACCTAAAGCGCCGACATGGAATGTGAATTGAGGTAAATGAATCTCTGTCGATATACAAGTAATAGGAAGTTTAGCCTATGGAAGAGTCTAGACAGCACAACGTTTTTTAGTCTATATGATACACCATTGTGTTAGACAGATTATGTCTGCATTACAAGATTGCGACGCCAAAGGCGATGGAAATTATTCTAATAAACTGTTGCACAGACAGAGCTGTCGACCCCTAGCCGGATTGCCATACTAATGACTGGTGATTTACAAGAAAAGGACAGCGCCGGCTAGCATTGCCAGGAATGAATAGGTCCCACAGGTCATGTAACCCTGACAATGCCTATTTTACGACTACAAACGATTTTCCAATCGGTAGATTCGGATCTGACGCCAATTAACTCGGCGTCTGATCAGGGTCCAAATTGTTCGACATTTGTTGTGATATTTTATCACTCTCAGTGCTTTAAATCTAAATATTCAACAATATATTTTTATTGTGGACAGAAATTTCCAGACAAGAGTTTTGCGGCGAAAGTATTACATTGTAATCATTTTACTGTCATTGGCGCGAACACTTAGGCGAGTATTATGGCTCTGCTCTCCGTGATAAATGGCAGTCACGGCTGTGTCTTTCAGAGTACACATTATTCGTGTTAACAACCTCTAATATGGATTAAAAATATATGTATACTAATAAAATGTTCATTTAATATTATAAATTACAGCAGATATAATGTAAATATAAGAAATTAATTGGATATTTGCGTTTTTCAAGCGAAATGAACGACAAAAAATGATCAGCAGATTTACAATGAATCGCTAGGGCGATTCATGGAATTTGCCGATCATTTTGTATCGTTTAATTTGCTTAAACGCCAAAAAAAATCAATTCATTTCAGTTTTCAATGAAAATGAATATATCAGCAAAACGTTTTTATTAGGAAGGAATAACGTTTTCTTAGCACATGGCTTGGAGCTCTCGGCCAATCAGATGCCTCAAAAGCCTGTGAATATATCGTTTATTTTACAAAACCATGAAATAACTAACACACTGTTCACTTATTCAAAGCTTCCGTCATATCAAGGCAATTTGACATCACAACCCTAGATCGGAGGGGAACTGCACTCGCTTGATGACGTCATATTATGTACAATGAGACCTAAACTTGAAAGGCAATTAATAATGAATTGTGCTTACATATAGTGCTTCAATAAGCGTTATTTATGTTGGTGTTAAAGCATGCTTAATGTCTTAAACTGCACATTGAAATAACCTTTCAATTTAAGTAAAGTATTACAAATAAAATGACTTTTTCGTCTAAAACAAAAAGTAGAAACGTAGGGTCTTCTTGTTTTCCTCGAGCCCAAGCCAGTGCTAAATAGGTTAGACCATGGTTGCGCGCGAATAAAAGACATAGTTCTCGGGGGCTACGCCCCCTCGAACTATATCGTTTATTCGCTTGCAACCATGGTCTAACCTATACATATAAGAGGTTGTATACAGTGGAGAATCTGTTATTCTTTCCCGATAAACGCGTTTACGCTAAAACTATTTTTTCTTTTACAAACAGTTTGGAGCCAGATCAGACGCCGGGTAACCCGGCGTCTGATCTGGCTCCAAACTGTTTGCCACCAAGATAAACATGAATTATCAGAATTGTCCAAAAGTTGTTCTTTTCTACGTTTTAGTGCTTTGCGTTTGCGTTTAAACGGGAAAGAATAACATATTCTCCACTGTAAGTATTTTTTAATAATGTACTGACCCTTGATAAAAGTAGAAAATGTCATGGCATTGAATTGTTTAGATAAAAATCAACATGTTCTCCACTATATTCGCAAGCGTTATGTTGTTCTCTCTTTCTCATTCTGTTTATTCCTTCGAGAAAACTCTTGGAAGGTTACGCACACAACTAGGTGTGACTTATTCGTATTTGAAATAATTCCTGCGTGACAATTCTCGGCAATCAGCTTGTAGATATAATTACAGTTGGACCTCAAAACCTCCAACTATATTATATTTTTTATCCGTATTTCAAATATAAAAAGGGCATTATCCACATTTGAACTCTGAAATAAAAATAGAATTCGTCTTAAGTAATGGGCTAATTTTAAGCCAGTAATTCAACTGTAGCAATAAGGATACGTTCGTAACTCATAACTTCATAGATACATATTTTAAGCCTTTGATTTATTTATTTCCTCCACAGAAGAAAATTGTTGCAATGTAAACAGTCATGAAAAAGTAATCTAAAAATGCAGAATGTGACTTAATGAGCATTCTTATTTACTTTCAGTCTGTTTTAGTGACGATCTGTCTTTGAATTAGAAGCAGGATATAGGGTAATAGTTTAGATTTGTTATTGTTACAGATGTTCGATTGTACAGTGGAGAATCTGTTAGTCTTTCCCGTTTAAACGCAAACGTACGCAAACGCAAAACACTAAAACGTAGAAAAATACAACTTTTTGACAATTCTGATAATTCATCTTTATCTTGGTGGCAAACAGTTTGGAGCCTGATCAGACGCCGGGTTACCCGGCGTCTGATCTGGCTCCAAACTGTTTGCAGTGAAAATAATAGTTTTAGGGTAAACGCGTTTATTGGGAAAGAATAACGTTTTCTCCACTGTATATGCGTCCTTTACCGAATGTGTACCTGTTTCTCAACTGTATATCCTTTGAGACGTCTATATATTTTGTTCGTACGAACATTTTGAGACGCCAAACATTATTTACGGTACAAAAGGGAAATCGTTATGTTTTTCCATCTAATCGAAATGAAACACAATCGCGATGCAATTAACCCTTTCATGATCAAATGTATCGTGAGGTTTTATTGTTCGATTTTTCTGACCTGTCGGAGTTATTTTTAGAACAGAATAGTTCATAATGGTAAATAGATAACAGGGTGACATCGGATCTATATAGTCGTACACTTTCCAACTTGAGATAACATGATCCTCGTGCAGCACGAGACCCTTGCGCTAACTTTACTGATATTTTATTCTTTCCCAACAAACGCATTTATATACTAAAACTATTATTTCCATGGCAAACAGGTTGAAGCCAGATCAGACGCCGGGTTACCCGGCGTCTGATCAGGCTCCAACCTGTTTGCTACTCCGATTAAAAATAAAATTAAAATCTCTTAAAGTAAATTTCCACAGTTTAGTGCATTGCGTTTGCGTTTAAACGGAACAGAATAAGATATCCTTTACTGTACATTGCGCACAAAAATTACAGCTATCCGTATCATTAATCGTATGTAGAGAAAACTCATCCCTTTGAAAGTTTTAGAATGTTCCAATCTAAAAATAACTACGACAGGTCAGAAGAAAACACTAATACCCCTTCAAAGCCGAGTTGTGGTCCGCTTCAAAACTGTGGTATGCAGTATCATTTCAAAGTAAGATCCCAGGCAGTATAACTGACGTTGTTTCTGAACAAGTGGCAAACATTTTTGATCCTGATCAGACGCAGCATTACGCATAAATACTGTTCGCAAATGCGCTTTATGACGTCATTGAGAGGGAAAGGGTTACATGTAAGCAGTAGGAAATGCCGTTTCCCCTAGTTTAGTTTAACCATATTTTATTTCAAATTCATGAGATCGGGTCGGTCCACATGTTCTACCAACATTAGTTACGCCCCCCCCCCCCCCCCTATTCAAATAGTGATACATATAATACATGTATATAGATGGTCACATGATATGGAAATACAAATTATGAACATTTGCACAGTAGTCACTCTGTCAGAAGTGAAATAACCCCGTATGGTTTACGGATGTATAGTGCTGCCGTTTCCCCTAAAATATTGATGCTTTATTTAACCCTGACAAACTTAACATATTAGAGCCTAATCATCCCAATATTATTATTTACAAGGAATTATATTATATTGCATTATATTGCAATTGAAATTTGTCCATGAAATATCAAAACTTTTGATGAGAAACTAGAACGTATTTCTCCCTAAACAAAAAGGTGAAGCGGAGAAGACTTTTTTTCTTTCCAAATGAACACAATTCTGTCAAAATAGTTTAATCAAATAAATTTTGTTTACACGCCATAATGTGTGCATTGAGATTCTTGATCGACTGAAACCGGTTTTAGATGTGTTCAGTCAGCCGTTTCAAGTAGACGGTACATAGGCTCGAACCAGGGTAAGTGGCACGTGCAGCACGGGTTGTGTTATGTTTCACAAATTTCACTGGAAAATTGAATGCGTTGACTTCGAAAGTTGGAAAAAACAAAAAATGGATCGGATGTCTCTTGAAGAACGAGGTAGAACCATAGGATTTTTATAGAGCTGGCTGACCCATACTGAGGTAATTGAAAACATCTTTCATTTTAACATCTTCACCACGTTTCTTTCTCTGTTATGGTATGATACTAGCATTATCTGTCCCAGTAGAGTATGTTTCATCAACTTTTGCTCGCCGAAGCAATCAATGATCAAGCTTATGGCAAGGCCCAGAACCGGAAGTGTAGCAGATAAACAAAGACGTCCGCGATCCATGGGCATAACATTATCAGGAATTGCATCACGTCTATGAGGGCTCGGTGCATGACTGTAGTGAGAGCTAATGGTGACCATACACATTTTTGACATTGCTCCAAAAATGTAACTTTTTGATTGGCACTACGCTTTGTTCTTCAACGTATAAAAGCATCAGTTTCTCACAAAAATTGTTATGTTTTTCATAAAGTAATTAAAAACTGTTTATATTTCATAAATCTGAAAAGCCCTTTACGTAATCACGATCCTTAAAAAAGAAGATTTCAACCTAGTCCCTGGGGTACTTAGCAGTTTTTCCAAGTATAGTTATAGTATTGCTATGATGCGCAAGTGGAGAAAACGTTATTATTTCCCAATAAACACGTTTACGCTAAAACTATCATTTGCAATGCAAAACGTTTGAAGCCAGATCAGACGCCGGGTAAAATAATTGATCAAAATTGTCAACAAGTTATTATTTTCTACGATTTATTGCAATGCGTTTGCGTTTTGTTTGCGTTTAAAAATGAAAGAATAGCGTTTTCTCCACTGTAGTCCAGGGGCCACATATCAGTTGTGCGAGTTCCTACTTTGACATCATATTGCACTTAACATCCAATATAATAAGCGAAAATTTCCCTTTTCAGTATTTACCTCCCTTTATTATATTTTCACTTTGTAACTGTATGTGCTTGTCTTGTCTACGTTGTAAGTACATAATGCAAATGTGTGTATATAATGGCATGCGAAGTGATTTTGAACGCATAATTCATGTGTGAAAAAAGCGCCATACAAATATGGTATATAATCGTATATGTAGTATGCTATTTTTACCATCAGAAGATGATGTTTAACGCTTTGATTCCTATCGACCAATCGTCGTCATTTACACATAGGGTACATAATTGTAAAGAACATAAATGTACGTAATTGTCATATAGAAACCTTAATGAGTCATCTAATCAGGGTCTGCACTGTTAGTTACTTTATAATTACAGTCGAACTTCGATATCTCGAACTCGGTTAAATCGAACATACACGTATTTCAAAGTTAAAACGCGGCTAAGCCGCGTTTTAACATTGAAACGCGGGCATGTTCGTCTTAATTTAGCTTAAATTATTGCAATTCATGTTTAAAGATATCGGATAGTTCGAGTTAAGGTACACATGAGTAATTTGATTTGATTTGTTTTGATTTTACGTCGCTTTCAACAGTATTTCAGTCATATCGCGACGTCCAGCTAATCATAGGTGGAGGAAGACCCCAGAAGCCCTTTATGCACTGTTTCAGGCACAAATCGGCAACTGGGTAGAACCACCGACCTTCCGCAAGCCAGCTGGAAGGCTTCCCCACATGAAAAATCCGAACGACCCTACTGGGATTCGAACTCACAGCGGTGAGGAGCTTAGTGATGTAAGTCACAGTGACTATACCACTAGGCCACGGAGCCCCCCCCCCCCCCCCCCCACATGAGTAAAGACAAGTGGCTGTCTTTAGAAGATTGAAAGTGAGGCAAAACGTGCTATGGTTTAATTGGTTTATTTTCGTTCCAACATGAGATAATTGTGTGTCAGTGTGCTTCTTTGAAGGATAGGACTAAGTTGTCAGTTTCTATATTTCATTGCATTGCGCTTGCGTTTGAACGAAAGCATTACGTTTTCTCCACTGTATTTAAGACCGGTAGCCAACTCACAATCGATGGCAGTTGCCAGCGATTTCTTTATTGAACTCATCACTGATTTATATGTCGACAACTATGGTGTCTCATTAGTGCCTACACTGTTTGCTAATGTCTATTTTGTGTCATTAAGTAGAAAAGGTTGACAAAGGTACTAACTACAAAACTTCCTCACTATAACGGCTCTCCGAACATCGGTTCGCTCCTTACACAAATGATTGATTGTCGTTGATCCCCGAAAATTACTAATTATGTCTAACGCGTTCACTGCTGTTGCTGCTTTCACGTCTGTTGTACAGTAAAACCTCGCTATTCCGACCACTAAAACGAAGGCTAATTGATTGTTTAATAGACAGGTGACAGCTTAAAGCAAGGTGGCAGTGAAACAGAAAGCTCCTGTAGGAGCTTTCTGTTTCACTGTCACCTTGCTTTAAGTGGTCACCTATCGTAAACACCCTAATAATTAACATAATTTAGTGGTCGTAATAGCGAGGTTTTACTGTATTTCTCAAAGTTATATTTGACATCTTTACAGGAGAAACATAAAGACGAGTGACAAACAGTTTTAAAACAGAACTGATCTTGGTTCAAAATGTTTGTAAATGTAAGCCAAGTGCATTAATTTCTCCTCCCTATACTAACTACCTCCGAACAACATACACAATATTTGTCTCCCATATGGTGTTATTGGAGAGAGTGAGCACTGTGCCATGCATGCATCTCAGCTTAACATTAATACATGGCACATTAACTAGGACCATCATTTATACTGCAGGAAATGAAATCTTCCGCTGATACTATTAAGTGCAAGCTAAATGGACTGGAAAATCTGATATAGAAGCCACAACTCTGTGGCAACTGGCAACGTTACCATGAACTTATAAGCGACCATGCTAATTTGTACATGTCATGTTTGCGTAGGCGAGGGTAAACGATTCACATATACAGGAGGGCAATATATTTTTATTCTTTGCACATGGACCATTGGTATGAAATATCAACAGAAAGAGTATTTAGTATTATTTTGCACTAACCTGATATAGCACTTATTTCACGTTTAAACCATATCTAAAATGCTTTGAAAAAATATATAGTAGCATACCGGCTGAAAGAATGGCCGAATCTAGTTGCAATTTCAGGGCAGAGCATGGAACCGTTTCATAATACTTCGTAGGACAAACGGTCGTAAGTCAAAACGTTTAAATACATTTAATTCTGATTTTTCTAACTTATATCCTGTCTTGTGACATCTCTTTGGAATCGTATTTTCAAGATTCGATAGAGAAATAAATGACAGTTGAGTCATTTATAATCTGACTTAAGGCAACTTCTTTCGAACGAATTTTATTAAATGACCCCACAGCCTTGCAGATTACCCATTGTTCGTTTGATACAAGAGACAACCCAAGACATATCTCTAGTTTAAAGTGGTTGTACGTTTTTGGGGCCTGAAAATTATAAATTGAAGAAATAGAATGTGGGTAGGGAAAAATCGAGAGGCCCGTTATTTCTCAGCGGAACAGAAACGTCGGCGGGATGAGCTACAGTGGAGAAAACGTTATTCTTTCCCAATAAACGCGTTTACGCTAAAACTATTATTTTCTCTGCAAACAGTTTGGAGCCAGATCAGACGCCGGGTAACCCGGCGTCTGACCAGGCTCCAAACTGTTTGCCACCAAGATAAAGATGAATTATCAGAATTGTCAAACATTTGTACTTTTCTACGTTTTAGTGTTTTGCGTTTGCGTACGTTTGCGTTTAAACGGGAAAGAATAACAGATTCTCCACTGTATGTATGTCATGTAGTTGTCCTTAGTCTTAAGATCGAACTGTGTCTTGAGTTTCTGTTACTCAACCATTTAATATAACAGGTAACTGTCCTGTCTGCTGTTCCTGATTATTAACCCATTACCCCATATAATGTTTATAGTTGTTAAGACAGGTGAGTATTTAAAGCAGATTGAAAGTAAAGCAGAATGCGCCTTAAGGGTGTTTTAAGTTACCATCTGCTAGAAAATAGAAAATATTTCTTCTATGACTGTATAAATTGGAACTATTTTTTCAGCGGAAAAATAAATTCAATACGCTAACAAGCTCTCCTATAGGGGAAAGGGTTAAGCATGTACAGCAACGCGTTCAAGGACAAACTCATATTCAATTATTTTTCTAAGCACACCACTTTGAACCGCGTAGCGCATTTGGAAACACTCTTACCTTTGATTTACCTTTGATGAGAGGTCTTGTAGAAGCATCAATGCTTATGTTGACCCGTTTATATCCATAAATTCACTCAGTTGTGCGCCAGTTTAAAAGTTATAAAAGAACTTGTTATCGTTCTGTTTCCAGGCATTATTTAGTTCTGACTTGAAACTATTCACAGTTTTACTATGAATGCAATGTTCTGGTAAGTTGTTCCAATTATTCACACTCCCTGGAACAAATGAGTTCATGGTACTTTTATACTTATGATGACTTTTCACTAGTCTGAGGTCGTGGCCCCGAGTAACACTGGAATTGTTGATAATGATACTTGACATGTGTATTTCATCATATTTGTTGAGGATTTTAAAGAGTTGAATCATGTCTTGTCTTTGACGACGGTATAGTAGAGTTGGAAGTCCTAGTTCCTTTAGTCTTTGTTCATAAGATAGATGTTGAATATCCCTAACGAGTCTAGTTGCTCTGCGCTGAACTTGCTCAATTGCAATGATATCTTTCCTTAACCAAGGCGACCAAATAACTGTAGCATACTCTAAATGCGGTACTACTTGATACTAGTTTTTAAACAGTACGAGAGATCTTCGAAAATGTCTTAGAGGCTTTTACATCTAGAAAAGTATACACTGTCAGGAGAAGAGTACTTTAACCGTTTCCCTCATATAAGCGCCTTTTAGCACATTTGATTTATTCCTCCACTGAAGAAAATAGTTCCAATTTATATAGTCTTGAAAATGAACCATAAGAAAATATTTCTAAATCCTAGCAGATGATAGTTTAAAGAAGGCTGAAAGTAAAGCAGAATGTGCCTGAATGTGCTTTACTTTCAACCTGCTTTAAGTGGTCACATGTCTTCAAAACTAGGAACAGGCTATGGGGTAAAGGGTTAGAAGTCTAACATAGTGATTTCCTGTTAAATGAGAGAGTTATAAATAAATCACAGCTGTTTCCACTTCCCTCCGAACACTCCTCGTAATACTGGCATTATATTAGATTAAAGACTGCAAGATCAGCTGCGATGTAGCAGTAGCATCATTACACTACTCTTTGTTTAATTAACTCCTTCATTGCCTTACATTTGTACCCCGAGTACAATCATTATTTGCAAAGTGTTTGGATCCTGATCAGGCGCCGCGTAACGCGGCGTCTGATCATGATACAAACTGTTATGCCACTCATTTAAATATTTCCTAATTCAAAATACCTAAAACTTAAATTTTATAAATAAAAGCAGATGGTAATTGTTTAAAGCAGATGGCATTGTGGACGTGAAGTGCATTACTGTCAATATATATTGACAATTATTATCGCCCTCGGGAGTAAATACACATACATGTACAGTGGAGAATCTGTTATCCTTTCCCAATAAACGCGTTTACGCTAAATCTATTATTTGCAGTTCAAACAGTTTGGAGCCAGATCAGACGCCGGGTAACCCGGCGTCTGATCAGGCTCCAAACTGTTTGCCACCAAGATAAACAAGAATTATCAGAATTGTCCAAAAGTTGTTCTTTTCTACGTTTTAGTGCTTTGCGTTTGCGTACGTTTGCGTTTAAACGGGAAAGAATAACAGATTCTCCACTGTAACTAAAATGTTACAACATGAGCAACATGAGAAATTGTGTAGAAGGTATGGATACGTGACGTATATTACTTAACCTTCTCTTTCACAGGCAGTAGTTAAAATCAAATATATTCTACTGGGTTTAGAGAAATACAGTGATGCTCACTCATAACGAAATTCAAGGGACCTTGCAAATTATTTCGTCTTGTCTAAATTTCGTCTTATACAATCAACGAAGTTTCTTTGTGAATAGTTTGCATAAAAAGAAATGTTTACTCATCATATTTTTAGTACATACTTGATTAGAGAGAAAGAAAGAAAGGCATAGCAACCTTAATCTTATTTTTTTTAATTGTATCAAGTAGAACTAAAACGGCTATCAATAAAGGTGATAATGTCACAGAGACCTGAAATTTGTGTCTTGAACATCTACTACACCTGAGTAACATTTATGCCAAGTATCAAGTGAATCAGGTTGAAACCGAAGGAGGAGTTGAAAGTACAAAATTTTGCCTGCCAAGTGCAAGACCAATTTCAAAGCCAAAGGTCAAGGTCACAGAGATTTGAATTTTGTGTCTTGCACCTCTACTACTCCTTAGTAACATTTATGCCAAGCTTCAAATAAATCAGGTTTAAAGTGAAGGAGGAAGTCAAAGTAAAAAAAATTGCCTGCCAATTTCAAGACCAATGTCAAGGACAAGAGTCACAGTCAAGGTCACAGAGACCTGAAATTTATGTATTGCACATTGACTTCTCCTGAGTGGTAACATTCAATTAATAAATTTCTGTCTGTGTAAAATAGTGTCAATACCTTCCTGTATACTGCGTCTAGCGGCACTGGCCTTGTCCGACTGCGAACTGCCTGTCATCTCTGATAAATAGCCGTCTGCTTCACGTAAACCCCCGAGAACTTGCACGTTGACCTTGTATTGTTCCTCGTTGCCCTTCTTCTAAAAGTGAAATTATCATTACTTGCAAAGTTTTGTTGAATTTGTGTGAATTGCGTGTCAGAAATTTGCCTCTGATATTCACTTATCCTGTCCTCAAAAGACCGCAAACGAGCAGACAACAGCTCCTCCATTTTACCAAGAAGATAATTCTCGTTTTCCATTTTCCCACGTGTTCCCACATGACTGTTTCAACAATACGTCTGTATAGTGTGACAGTGAAAGGTAGAATGGCCAGACAACTACGCCCTGCGCACGATCACGTGCGCACGAGTACACAACCATGTGACGTCATGAAAAAGAACCGCGAAGACAACATTTTTATGCTATCCTATCGAACCGCATGAAAATAATATTCTTTCCAGGCTAACAGATAGGAAATGCACATTCAATGTAATATACATGTAATGTTGAAGATTATAGTCTCTTGAAAATTCTGAAAGTTTAATTACGTTAACCTTAGTGGCAAACAGTTTAACCCATTAATCCATAGCCTGTTTGTAGTATTGAATATGGTTGACCACCTAACGAAGGTTGAACGTAAAGCAGAGAGCGTCTCTAACCACTTCTAGTGTGAACACAATATTTCTTATCCCACCAAAAAGTCATATTGATGACTGTATAACTTAAAAATTATTTATCTTCAGCGGAGGATTATATTAAATGCACTAAAATGCGCTTCTGTTGGGGAATGGTTTAAGCCTGATCAGGCGCGGGATAACCCAGTATCTGATCTGATCTAGCCCGAGCCTTTTTGCAATAATACTTTTAGCAGAAATACGTTTATGTCCCCATCGTCTATAAGGTGATATCTTCTGAGATGCATTTGGCAAGTATATTATGGTATACAGTGAAACCCCTCTAAATCTGACATGTCCGGGATAACATCACTGTCCGTTTTAGAGAGGTTTTCGGTTTAGAAGGATGTAACCCATATCTTGTTTCTAGTATGGAAGATAGCTGATCACTTAAAGCAAGTTGAATGAAAAGCAGAATGCGGTTAACTTTCAACCTGCTTTAAGCTATCATCTGCTAGAATATAGAAAGTGTTTCCGATGATACATATTGATAAATGTATTTTCTTCAGTGTAGGAATAAATCAAAGGCGTAAAAATGCATATTTATGGTGTAATGGTTTAAAATAAAGAAGGGTTGGAAACGGGACCAACGTTTTAGTTCGGTTTAAAATAGAGAGAATTCCGGTTTTTAGAGGTTCCGTCTTAGAATTGTTTGACTGTAAACAGAGAGAATTATGTACCATTAAGCAAAGTTTTATCTGTCAAAGATATGTCATTGACATGGAGATTTAAGAGCCATACGATGCTGAGAATGTCAAATAATAACTAGGCATACTGTCTAATATCTGAGATATTTGGTGTTCAATGACAGGAATGGTTTGAAATAATGTCTGTGACGCACAGATAGCAACGCCTAGAAGATGCAATCGTTGCAGAATTTTAAATCCAGGTCATTTTAGTTGTGCATAGTTTTGATATTTATCGTTTTACAATTTAACTCATTATCCCCTTAAACTTCTAATGGACAAATCCAGTTTACAACAAAGGCGGGTCCATTTTCGACTATATAGGGTTGTGTTGTTTTTATAAAATATTGTAAAATGACAAACAGTGAAGTCCCTGATTAGAGACTTCACTGTTTGCATTAGACAAATTTAATCTACACAGGCACAGTTTTGGTAATGGACGCATATATGCGTCACTAGGGCTTATTGAGTTAACCCTTAGCCCGCCAAATAAATTGTCGTCTGCTATATTTCTCGTCTGCTTCAAATTTCAAAGTGCTTCAAAGTTGCTCAAAATTTCTGAAAATGTTGTCCGAGTGTCAAACAGCTTGGATCCGGATGAGACGCCGAGTTACTCGGCGTCTCATCCGGATCCAAGCTGTTTGCATATGGAACTATAGTCGTGACTGGCAGGCTAAGGGTTAATTGTATCACATGTCATACTGTTAAAATTGACATATAAGGTAAACTAGTGTTTAGGTGCATAATATACGCGCAAAGCCAAACATCGCCCATTATAATTGCTATTGATTTTTACAAATACAGTAAAACCTCGCTATTACGACCACTAAATTATGTTAATTATTAGGGTGTTTACGATAGGTGACCGCTTAAAGCAAGGTGACAGTGAAACAGAAAGCTCGTACAGGAGCTTTCTGTTTCACTGCCACCTTGCTTTAAGCTGTCACCTGTCTATTAAACAATCAATTAGCCTTCGTTTTAGTGGTCGTAATAGCGAGGTTTTACAAATATAGTAAAAAACATTCTAATACAATCACTAAAAGGAAGGATAAAAAGTTTGTTTAACATGTGACAGTCTAAAGTAATATGAAAGTGAAACAGAAAGCTTCTAAATGAGTTTTCTTCTTACTTTCACATTGCTTTAAGTCATTTCCCCCCTTAAACATAAATTACACGATTTAGTAGGCACAATTGGTGAGATTAACTGTATACCTATCCGTTAATATTTGTTCAGTCCAACACTTGCAGGAATACAGTTAAGCAGAAAGTTCCAGAGTAATGCCACAAAGGTAGACATTATCAAGCATTGTTCTGACGAGATGCCACAATATTGTACGTTTCATCATGATCTGGTCAGTTTGCCTTTTTCATTATATGTAATGTTCTGTAATATGATCAAACACTGCAGTGTTTTTAGACCGCACTTTTATATGCACTCTGAAGGAGACGTTATTCTTTCCCAACAAACGCGTTTACGCTAAAATTACTATTTCCATTACAAAACGTTTGGAGCCAGAACAGATGCCGGGTAACCCGATGTCTGATCAGGCTCCAAACTGTTTGTCATTCAGATCAAAATAAATGGTCCGAATAGTCAAAAGGTTGCATTTTTTTTCATTATATTGCGATACGAATGCGTTTCGTTTGCGTTTAAACGCGAATTAATATTGTCTTCTCCACTGCTTAAAGAAATATTGTATCAAGCACACCGACAGAGTTAACTGAAATATCCAGGCATAAATGGTTTAAAGACGTTTATTTATTGTCTGGTGTGTTTCAGCCGTTTGATTGTACTTAACTGTATTGTATGTGACATGCTGCCTGTACTAATATACGCTTTATTTGCAGGAATTCGCGTTCGGATATGCCTGGGTAGAATTGTGCCCATTAAGGCGACAGTTTGTACTGTCTCAAGTCAAACGGACCTTAAAACACCGCAAGAATACAATAAACACCATATGAATACCATAAATCTGCAGACATAACCAATAAATATCTACATGTATTTATTCTAAGAACACAGCTTGTCTGACGAGAAACCGTAAATGGCAATACATTGGTACATGTTTATGCCATGCTTTTTTGTAATTCAAGAATATTTTTCACTATTTTATCAACATTTTCTATGCTAGAAACCAGTATTCAATACATTGTATTAAACTATTATTTCCATTGCAAAAGTTTTGAGCCAGATCAGACGCCGGGTAACCCGGTGTCTGATCAGGCTCCAAACTGTTTGCCACTCAGATAAAGATAAATGGTACGGATTTTCAAAAAAATGTCTGCATTTTATTGCGATCCGAATGCTTTTTTATTGCGTTTTAAAGCGAATTAATATCGTCTTCTCCACTGCTTAAATAAATATTCCATCAATTACACTGGGAGAGTTAATTGAAATATCCAGGCATAAACGGTTTAAAGAAGTTTATTTGTTGCCTGGCTGGTGTGTTGCAGCCGTTTGATTGTACTTAACTATATTGTATGTGAAATGCTGCCTGTACTAATATACGCTTTTATTGCAAGAATTCGCATTCGGATATGCCTGGGGAGATTTGTGCCCATTAGGGCGGCAGTTTGTACTGTCTCAAGACGTATGTCGGTCATTTAATCGATGACAATTAATCCCACACTGGCTTAGAATCTCAATAAATATTGTCCTTGCTAATCTGCCAAATGGGCCATAAACACCATGAGAATACAATAAACAACATATGAATACAATAAATCTGCAGAAATAACCAATATAGAATCTGCATGTATATATTCTACGAACACAGCTTGTCTGACGGAAAACCCTAAATGGCAATACATTGGTACATGTTTATGCGATGTTGTTTTTATTTTATAATAGCTGTCACTATTTTATCAACATTTTCTATGCTAGAAACCAGTATCCATGCATTTTTCCAACATAGTAGACCCTGATCAGAGGGCTCCATAAGGAATGTGCTTTCTGATTAGGGTCTGCACTCTTTGTTATACATTTGTTTTTCTGAAATGCTTTCTTTTAATTGTCCTACAATAAGCAATAACTGGTCATTTAAAAAGTCGCATTGTTAGCTGAGACAATAAGCATAAACGACTAAAATATGTTTTAGAAGAAATGGAAAAAATCGACAAGATACGTTGCTTAACGTTTACAACATGCTTATACATCATCTTTTAACAAAAACTTACCGAAACTCTTGCCAAATGATTTCGCACTCATGTATTACATTAACGAGGAAACTAACATGTACGTACAAGGCAATACGCGCGCTCACGTGATGTTGATACACGGTTATAGTAATGCTTAATGGAGAAACTGTCAATAAAAAAAACCATTGGATGCAGGCGGTTCGGCATTATGACTAATTGCCAACACTACCAGTACCAACATTCAGAGAAAATTATTCTTATTGACATTAATTACGAATTTCCGGTTCACAACCATACGCCCTATTCGAAAGATATTTCATTTTGCTCCCGTAAAGGTCGAATGCATCGATGCCTGCAGATTTAAATTCTCCTTTACTTTGCAAAGTTTACATATTATGAAACATGCAGTACGTTTTAACAATCGTACATCCACGAAGATAAAGGTTAAATTATTATGTAAAATACAAGTAGCGGCTAAAACTCCGTTGAAATTAAAACTGAAAGTTTAAAATTTAATTTCCAAACGACGACTAGCGCTTGACTTTAACTCACTACAGCAATCAGCTGATACTCGTGACGTGTCTGAAATCAGATGGATTGATTGATTTGGATCCTATAATACGATGCCGAGTTAGTATGTGGTCGATAGTTAGAATAGTAATACTGTATAGATTAGTTACTACCCAACATAACAAGTAGATTAGCCTAATGCAAATTTTATGTGTTTAGTCGATAATCAGATTGGTCTGCATTTCAGTACTGTGTAGCCACTCATATATGCTTTCAAATTTCGCTTTCCTAGACCAATGTAAATCAACTGTTACTCTGCAATCTGATCACACAATTTGTCACTTGTCCAGATCTAGTCTATTGCATGAGCTTTTGCCAAAACACTCCGAGAATTAACAGCAAACTGTACAGCGAAAAGTACATATTAAAATCAGAAGACGCCTTGGCAAAATCGTTAACAAACATTATTTGATGATGAACCAATGTCAGTGCAGAGCACCAGATAAGGGTAGTTTTTCAAAAACTAAAATCTTTATTTCTGAATTAAACCCTATGGTGTCACTACTCATTAGAATCGTCTCTTCGAGACGATTCTAATGAGTGGTAACACCATAGGATTTGGTGCTAAAAAGAGTGAGAAAATGTTGGATTTGTTGAAAAAACTACCTCTTATCTGGAGCCCTGGTCAGTGGCCCTACAAAGACAACATATATTAACCCTTTCATAATCTGCTTTAATATTGTTGCCTCTGACGTTATTTCAAAACAAGTGACAAACACTTTTGATCCTGATCTGATCAGAAACACAACTGTTTGCAAATGCGGGTTATGACGTCATTGAGATTGAAAGTGTTAATACAAAACAAAGGTTTATCAATCTATAATAGCATGGCCCTAAGAGTCCGAAAAGCAGTAGACATCGAAACAAATGTCAATATATACTTCCAATGTGCCTTTGATATATCAGAAGGAGATATAATTGGTACGCAACTTTGCACAATGTGCAACAACAATACTCCCTCTGAAGAACGATTCCCTCTTTACAAGAAAGCTTGTTATCCAAAGAAAACAAATATGCCCAACCTTTTGACGACTGCAATATCGTTTGCTTAAAAGTATTGTCTGATGTTTTTCTCAAGGTCACATATTGGGAAATTTTGACAGGAAAAACATAATGACGAGTGACAAACAGCTTGAATTCAGTACAGACGCCGCGTAACGCGGTGTCTGGGCTGGATTCAATCTGTTTGCAAATATAAGCCAACTTCCTTCCCTATAACAACTCCCTCCGAACAACACACACAATAGTTGTCTACCATTGGATGTTGTTGTAGAGAGGGAACACTGTATAATGTTTAATGTACATTAACATGTACTGCACATGTGTTTCTGCAATGACTAGATGTATAGTTGGAAGCGGTCAAATTTATACGAAATAAATATCATTTACTGGTAAGACGACGTACCTATGCTCAGTACACATGAACTATGTAAAAGGAAGACACTGGCCATAGTGCTTCTGACGGAATCATCTGATCAGTGACTGATATGCACGAGGGGCATTTGTAAAGTTCTGATAACTGAGCGATAACTTTACATTGGTTGGTCTGATTTTTATAAAAGTGACATTTTCTGAAAGACCAACCTTTCAGCGAGACATGGAGATATATACACATTACCAGTTGACAGTGTGATACAGAGTGGTGGTTTTAGCTCGAGACGATTTTGGCGGAAATAGCCGATCTGACGAGCGCCTTGGCGCGAGTCTGATCGGTTGTTTCCACCAAAACGTCGAGAGCTAAATGCAACACTCTGTAGCACACTGTCAACTGGTGATGTGTTTATTATATGCATTGAATACACACCAGAAACTATTAAATAGTTGTTTAAATCATTTTATAGCCAAAATTTATTAGTTATTTGAAGCAGAACAAGATTTTTTGTTTGCCACAATGAATAACGCGGCACTTGTACACGTACGTAAATGACGTCACGTTAAATCGAAAGTGAGGTCAGAGTAAAATACAAAGTGGCTGATACAAGGTGGCTGATATAGACTCTTGTATTTTACTGTGCAAATACACGCGGAAACGCTCGATATCATACAAAGGCATATAATAAAGTTTGTTATCATAAAGTTGAGAACTTAATGTTTTATTGGTATTCAAACAAGACATTTTTTTAAATATTGACTGAAATCTCTTTTGAATGCGCGAGGTAATTACGTAAAGCATTTATAATTTAGATCGCACTTTTCAAGTATAGTTCAGATTAAAAACATTTAATATATTTTGAGACAAGTCTAACAGTACTTTTGAGTAACATTAAGTTGTTTTAATTTTGTTTGAGTAATTATTAATTGACAGCAATATATAGAATCCAACAAGAATACCATTTTACCATATATACCCCTACAGCACCCTAAACATATCATATACATGTATAAATGGACTATCAGGAACTCTAAACAAGTTAAGTTTTCTAGATTTGAATGTGTAGTTTCATGCGGGGAAAGTTGTAAAAGTATTTTACGTAAAATATTGTTTGTTTGCAAAATATGTTGTTCTTCTCTTGATTTCAGATAGTGGGTTGGGTACCGGAATACCCTTATACAGTGGATAATCTGTTATTCTTTCCCGTTTAAACGCAAACGTACGCAAACGCAAAACACTAAAACGTCGAAAAATACAACTTTTTGACAATTCTGATAATTCATCTTTATCTTGGTGGCAAACAGTTTGGAGTCTGATCACACGCCGGGTTACCCGGCGTCTGATCTGGCTCCAAACTGATTGCAGTGAAAATAATAGTTTTAGCGTAAACGCGTTGATTGGGAAAGAATAACACATTCTCCACTGTATAAGTCAGTAATCTTAATGGTCATATTTTTAAAACTACTGTACTTTTCAAATTATGAGTATATCAGACTTCGTGTTAAGTGCGAAATACGAATGTACACAATCGCTACATGTTTTATATTCCCAAGTCTAGTCAAACAGTACAATTTAATGACTCCGTCAAGTGAGTATATCCGGTACGATTACTACTTTCGGTTACATTTGTGACACGACATATTAAATGTACAGCTTAAGTCTTTTATATTGTCGGAACAATAATGTTAATTTACAATTAGATACACAAGTATAAAATACATGACATGTGTAGATTTCCAACGAATCTGGTTGAAATTATAGAAAGTAGAAACATTTAAGCCGCATTGTGTTTTTGAGAAACCTGCATAAAACGGTTGTTTGGTGTCCCATTTGAACTACGTAGGACGTGATTCTTTCACAAAAACCGGCTTTATCTAAGAAATTCGCTTTTTAAATTTTATTTATAATATTTGTGTGCTGTACAAATTAAAAAGCCTCCCTTGTGAATGGAAAGAAGGACAACTCTGTAAATACAGGGCTCCAGATAACGGAAGTATTTCGAAAAACTAAAATCTTTATTTCTGCTTTTAAACCCAATGGTGTCAAACTCATTAAAATTGCCTCGAAGAGACGGTTTAATCAGTAGTAACACCATAACATTCGGTGCTGAAATGAGTGAGAAAATGTTAGATTAGTTCAGATTACTCCCGGTTACATGTGTATAGCTGGAGCACTGAGAAGTACCCTGTTAACCCTTATTCTGCTGCACAGACGTCTGCTTTGACATTGTCGTCTGCAAAGTTTGTTCAGTTTAGATTTATGCATTGTTTTAATTAAACAAACCTTAAGGCGAGTGTAAAACAGTTTGGATCAAGATGAGACGCCGCGTTACGCGGCGTCTTTCTAGATTCAAACAGTTTGTAAACTCCCGTAAAGTTACGACCAATGGGCACAGGGTTAAACACTACTTGATCCAGTGACAACGTGTACATATTAATCACCATGGGTAAGCGATTAAAAACATTACGGAGGATCTATACCTTGAGCTTGCTGAAAAATGACTTTCAGCCTTGTCCGCTCTCTAATGCCTAGGTCACACATTCACGGATGAGCCTCCCGGACGGCTACGGATTCAATCCGGCAGCATCCGTAATGGTCCGTAAAAGCTCGTACAAGCCCGTGCCTGAACCTTGATCATCCGTAGGTGTGGTTCCACACCGTACTGGTTTTTTGAACATGTTCAAAAAACCAGTACGGATAAAACTCCGTACTAAACCGTATCGAGCCCGTATTAATCCGTACCAAAACGTAGCTAAACCGTTCTAACCCGTACTGGTCCGTAGACACATGGCCGAGCGTCCCAGTACGGATTGGTTGGGACCAGTACGGGTTAAGTACGGTTCAATACGGCTGTGTACGGGGAGACTAAGTACACGAAAACGGACTAATACGGTTCAAACAGGACATCTACGGTCCGATACGTTTCAACACGGATAGTGCCGGATTAATACATGTTGCTACGGGCTGACACGGTCACATAAGTTCTAGATCGGAGTAGTACGGTTCAGTACGGGTTTTATTTTAATTTCAGGCGGATAATTAAATTGAAATACATCGAAATATACTTGTGTGAAAACACATTTCAATTTTCTCAGTGTTTATGGTCTTGTTTAATAACTTCTTTGATTGTGTACGCAAAACTGAGCGATAGATGACAGGAACTATATAAAGGCAAGGGAGGAGATGGTGGATGAGAGTCTGGTTTCATAGAAGACAGTTTCGTGGCCAATACATGTATGATACATTAATGAATGAAATAAAGATAGAAAACCCAGAGGCATTCAGAAAGTTTGTAAGTGTAGATGCACAGTTGTTCGCGGAGCTGCTTGAAAGACTTCGCCTGAGGATAGCAAAGGAATACCCTTGTTATAGGAAAGCCGTCAGTCCTAGGATAATACTTGCATAACTTTGAGGCACCTTGCAAAAGGGGACAGTTACAGGTCACTGATGTATGGATTTAGGGTAGCACACTACACCATAAGTGCCATTATGAAAGAAGTATGCAAGGTTAGTATCGAGGAATACATGGAAGAGGTTGTAACCACTCTTTCCACTCCTGAAAAATGGCTGGAAGAGGCACGCTAGTACTAGGAAAGATGGAACTTCCAACATGTTCTAGGTGCACTAGCTAGAAAACACGTGGACATCAAACAGTCGAAGGGTAGTGGATCGCTGTACTTTAACTATGAAGGTTAAAAAAATTCAAAAGTTCTGATTGCACTTGTGGACGCTGACTATAAATTCCTCTTGGTATATGTTGGTGCAGAAAGCGGGTGTTCGGATGCACAGAGTTAATCGACGTCTCACTTGGATCAAAATTGTCGGCAAAGGTTTTTTTAAGAAATCGCTCATAAATCGGGGACCACAATGGAAATAAGGGGAAAAAACCTTTCTATCCTTGGTTTTGGTGAGCATATCATGTGCATTTTTTATGTGTAGGCATTATTAGTCACAGTTTGCATTATATGTGTATGCATTTGTAAATGCCATGTTATGCCACTGTTGCCAAAAAAATGCTATCAATCTAAACAGTAGGCACGTTAGTTCGGTAGAACAATTTAGATCATTAATACATGTTAACGTCTTCATTGCAAAAAAATCTTGTCTTATCAGGATCCAAACTATTTGCATATGGAATAATGTTTGATTTTGGCAGCGAAGGAGTTATGCCTTAGAATAAAGTGAGCTTTTCGACTTTCAACTGTTTCATACTCTTGAAGGTATATGGATACAGGCACATTGGGGAAATGTACACTTCTTTGTGTTTTATTTGTAAAATTAAAAACAAAACAAATAGTAAAACCTCTCAGTTACGACAACAAAATTGTGTTCATTAAAATGGTAAGTTATTTAAAACAGGTGCCTGCTTAAAGAAAATTGAAAGTACAACAGAAAATCCGCGCAAGGGCTTTCTTATCTACTTTCACTTTGCTTTGAGCTGTCAACTGTTCTTTTTACAATCAGTAAGCCTTCTTTTTAGTGGTCATGTCTGTGTAAAATGAACTTCCGCCAAACAATAATAAAAATAAGTGTTTGTGTAGTTCTCTGTGTGTGTACATCCGTATGTACCCGTAAGTCTCCGCCGCAAACTGTAGTAGCCCGTACGAAATCGTATTTCGCCGTAGCAAACCGTATTACTCCGTGTTTATCGAGTACGGTGCTACGTATTATTCCGTGAAAATCCGTAAAAGTCCGTGAGAAACCGTACCAATCCGTTCTGTTCCCCGACAATTAAAAGCTAATCCGCGATACTCCCCGTAACTAAACCGTAGAAACCCTTTCTGACCCGTTCTCATACCGTAGAAACTCACGGATCTATCACAGTCCGTAGCATTTTCGTCCGTACCCATCCTTGACTACCATCCGTGAATGTGTGACCCAGGCATTACTCAAACACTTCTTTTTTGATCTTCACCAATCTTGCTACAAATGTTTATTAGTATAGAATCTAGGTCAGGTTCAATAACTAGCAAAATCGCATAAGGCATGTCTGAGTTATTGTCCTTGAATAATTAAAAAATGACTGTTTCAGCATTTTCTGCTCTCTAACACAAACACTTTTATTGGATCTTCACCAAACTTGCTGACAACGTGTGTTAGAGAGCAAAAAATGGTGAAACAGTCCTTTTTAATACATAAAGGACAATAACTAAGATAATCCTTATGGGACTTTAGTAATAATCACACTGGACCTAGATTTTATATAAATAAAGCATTTCAGCAAGTTTGGTGAAGTTCCGATGAAAAGTCTTTGTGTTAGAGAGCAAAAAAAGGCTGAAACAGCCATTTTTAATAATTAAAGGGCTATTACTCCAACATGCCTCATGCGATTTTAGTAGGATTCAAACCTAACCTTGATTTTATATTAATGAAAACTTTCAGCAAGTTTGGTGAAGATTAAAAAAAAGTATTTGTGTTGGAGAGCAAATTTTGATGAAAACAGTCATTTCTAATACATAAAGGGCAAAAACTCAGATATGCCACATGCGATTTTAGTAATAATCAAACTAGACTTAAATTTTATATGAATAAATATTTCCAGCATGTTTGGTGAATATCCGATAAAAGCTGTTAGTTTTAGAGTGCAAAAATGACTGAAACAGTCATTTTTTATTAATAAACAGGCAATAACTCAAAAATACCTTATGCGATTTTAGTAGTAATCACACTAAACCTTGATTTTAAATCAATGAACATTTTCAGCAAGTTTGTGGAAGATCGGATAAAAAATATTCGAGTTAGAGAGCGGACAAAAAAGTGTGATAGTCTAACTGACTGATGGATGGACCGGTGAAGTTGAATCCGGCTGTATCACGTGATACTAAGCCGTGTGGTAATGTTTATATCAGACGTTCTATTTTCGGTTTGTTATGATTTTGAATCGCCCTTTTTGGTGATTTAGGTCCGTCTTCATCATTTCATAGATCAGTTTGGCCCATAAGAATGTTCAAACATTATTATTAGCCGTTATGTATTTCAGACATTAAGAAAAGGTCTGCAAACACAATGGGACTCTTTAATGTTATTCCTTTCAAGTACTAATATGTCTCATTTTTTCGACAATCTAATAGGAACAGTGGAGAAAACGTTATTCTTTCCCAATAAACGCGTTTACGCTAAAACTACTATTTGCAGTGCAAACAGTTTGGAGCCAGATCAGACGCGGAGCCAGATCAGACGCCGGGTAACCCGGCGTCTGATCAGGCTCCAAACTGTTTGCCACCAAGATAAACATGAAATATCAGAATTGTCAAAAAGTTGTTCTTTTTTAAGTTTTAGTGCATTGCGTTTGCGTACGTTTGCGTTTAAACGAGAAAGAATAACAGATTATCCACTGTAATAGCATATAGGTGAATTATTAAATTGCCCGGTAATAAAATTATGTTTCGTTGTCGCTAGAGAAAGGCTGTTTCTTTGAGAAAATGTGCTTTTTTATATACATTCAGTGCGTATTAAACAATGTACATACAAATGCACCTCGTATGTCTCATTTTACAAACTATTTCAAACACAACCTTAAATAGTCAACCTTGGACCAAACTCAATTAGAAACAGGATTTGTCCTAAACAAATGAGTAAAGTACATAATTTGTGACATACAGGTGTTATAATTCTTCTCAGCAGGTTCAGAGTATAACCTTGGAGAAACCCTGGACAATAGAAGTGTTATACGCTCGTATTGTCCAGGAATTAGGCTGCATTGATTCGACCAGAATTAGCAGCTTTATGGTGTTACCGGCGTTTTCTGTGACAGCTATGGAATATGTTTCATCGATAACTGGCAATAATTCTGACATTGTGATCAATCAAGGCTTTTCCAATATTCTGTTATTGGTCTACAAGAAAAACATATTGCGCGACATATATCGGTGTAACATCAATTTCGAACAAAACCTGCGGTCGTTGTTATTATTTCTAGGGATGCAAACAGCTTTTGTCGCATTTCATTTACTTGAACCGTTTTAGTTGACTACTTTCATAAAGAGTTAAAGCAAAGTCGTTTTGTGCGTTTTTCTTTTATATTATTATACATGTATAATTATCTAGGCTAAAGATCGGAACAACAATTACTTGTCCTGATCAGCAATTTTACTATTATACAAATAGCTAGAGAATGCATAGTACATTCGCGTTGCTGCTTTCAAATCGTCAAATCGTTGATCGTTTATTATTATTACGTCAAACATATATTTCAAATATCTTATTGGATCAAATATTACCTATTTCACTTCCAGTATGATGTAGTAACACGTCTAATAACACACATACATATAATCGTCCGCCTATATCTTAAAATTTGAAAGTGTAATGGTTTTTAGCTTAAAAAATATTGATATGAGTGTCAAACTCTAACCAGATTCTGATCAAACGCCGCGTTTTCTACGCGTGATCAAGGTTCAAACTGTTTTCTAATGTCTCTTGTGTTGGTCTTGGCATTAGAACGAGTGGAGAACATATTATTTTGATTGCATTGCGTGTTTCTTTAGCACTAAAGGCGACCGTTGTTGCAAACGATGTTGTTCGTTGCAGATTTAGCTACCATTGGTTTCAGATATAACAGCAGAATGTTGATTCATTTACGCCCAATGAAATATTCCATGACTGCATATCGGATTAGTCCAGTTTTGATCTACAGAGTGCCTGGTATACATTTTAAATTTTTGTTCTGTATCATATAAAAAATTCCGATCAGCAAACAATACAGACTGCTCAGACGCAATTCAATACGGCGTCTGATCAGAGTCTGCACTATTTGCCTATCTTCGATAAATGGGATCGTGGACCCAAACGGAATAAAACAGTTTGAAATTACATAAGACGCCCCATTACTCAAAGTTGTACCACTTATTGCGTATTTTCCCATATCTTAGTAATCGCAGTTATTGCGAAGCAATAGCCTATGTATAATATGTGCACATTGGCTAACCATAAGTACTTATTTATTACCAGAATAGAAATTGCCTGATTTAATCCAGACAAAACTAATCCCACAATTAGTCTTGGTGAATAAGGAAAGCTCATAATGTCGTTAAGCTCAAATTAATGGTCTGTTAAAACCTTTTGTCACAATAATATCGTCTGCTTAAATACATTTGTCTGGAGTGTGTTTTGCAAATTGAATTGTTTATGTTTCAGCAGAAGAAATAACGACACGAGTGCAGCATAGATTGGGTCGTATTAAGTCATTGATTTAGTCTTTGTCTGATCGAGATAAAAAATGTTTGCAAAGTCGACCATACTTTGGTGATGAAATGGTTAATGAATAACCATACAAACTTAATGTATTGACCAATAACTTTACTTTGAAACTTGACAACTGATGCTTTTCATAATCGCATAAACCGGCGTCATTTCAGGATCCAAACCGTTCGACACACATATCAATATTTATTATGTTAAAAACGTAAAAGGGCCAAATTAAAGATTAAGATAGGCAATATTATTGCAACCATCGTGACAGACATGTTATCATTGTTGATGGTATTATCATGCAATATTTACATAGCGATTCATTAAGTTATTATATACATGTAAGTGAAAGAGTTTAGAATTATTATTCAACTTCCTTTACGAACTAGCGTTTACAACTATTGTTATATGAATATGCAGTCGAATCAAATTGGGACTCGCTCAATGCAAGCTTATCTGTATTGCCACGGTAAAACGTAGCTGAGTCACATTCTCACTACTATGTTTGGGATAAGCAAGTTTTTAACTTCGAACTAAGGATACATTCGACCTAAGCGTGATATAAATAATAAATTTCAATTGTAGAGATATGAAAAAATCGAGTTAAGCGAGTTTGAGATATCGATGTTGGACGTTTGATATAAGCGGTGTACAAGCTTTCAAGGTTGCAGTGTACATTTACCATAAACGAATTCAAGATAAAAATATGTGCAATTAAAATCTAAGAAAATATGCGTGTATGTCAATTTTAAATTGTTGTTTATTTACGATCAATGGCTGCACTAGAGTAGTTAGACGCAATGGCTCTAATTGTTTAGAAACCGTAATTTGTTAAGAGGTTGTTGCAAAGAGGGAACCGTTATTGGGAGGGCAGATGTAGAGAGGGAGATATAATTATACTACTAACTATTTCATTGCGAAAGTCGACTGAAGTCGACTTTACAAACAGTTACGAGCCATCCTAGATGCCATGTAACGCGATGACTAATCAGGGTCCAAACTAATTGAATCGATATAATATACTACCTTTACATCTAACTTTGGGACGATTTTGCAGACAACAATATTGAATCAGACGACAATAAGACAGGGAAGAGGAAACAAACTCACAAATAATAAGTTTGCGATGAAAGTGATTAGGAAAGCAATGTTTCCTGAGAAGGGAAAGAAACAAACACAATGAAGAATTATACAAGCCAATAATTATGTGACGGTAGACACCATAGTCTTCAACATACACAAATCACAATTAAACCGTAGCTAATGACACATTAACAAGAACCATCATTTATATTTATGGCCATGGAAGCCACATTTAATGTTATAGTCTTCAAATTAAACTAGTTAAGTACATTAATCAGATGGTGAAATGTAAAATCCATAGAAACTAGAATACGCTCACTACTAAACAAAATAAGAAACAATGCGAATGAATTATCACCAAATAATGGCCACACACAAATGATGTTTGATTTGATTAAGAGTATTATTTGATATTCAGAAATATTATAAAAAAAACATTTTACACTTTTCCTCCCTTTAGTATATGCTAGCGCTTTCTTAAACAGTGTAGCATTAAATAAAACAACTGGAAAAGATGTCTGATCAAGGGTTGTCTTGATTTCGTATAGGATCTGTATATGTGTGCACTCTTTAACCCTTGTACTGCTACAGTGGAGAATGTGTTATTCTTTCCCAATGAACGCGTTTAAGCTAAAACTATTATTTGCAGTGAAAACAGTTTGGAGCCAGATCAGACGCCGGGTAACCCGGCGTCTGATCAGGCTCCAAACTGTTTGCCACCAAGATAAACATGAACTATCAGAATTGTCCAAAAGTTGTTCTATTCTATGTTTTATCGCTTTGCGTTTGCGTACGTTTGCGTTTAAACGGGAAAGAATAACAGATTATCCACTGTAAGTTGTTTGTGAGATGTTTACCCCTTCATCGTTTCATTGATGTATGCTTCAATTTTGTTGTCTGCAATATCGGTTCAAAATTAGCAAATAAAGGAGTTTGACTAAAGAAACCTCAAAACGAGTGTCAAACAGTTTGGGTCCTGATCAGACGCCGAGTTACGCTGCGTCTGATGAGGATCTAAACTGTTTGCAAACGCGCTTTTAAGCGTCACTGAGAGTGAAAGAGTTGATGAATATTATCCGTGCAAACAATGAAACTACTACTGGGTTAAAAGGTCAACATATTCGCTTACAGGAAAACATATCGTACTTTTTAGTATTTGTAAACATTTTGAAGGTGAATTAATCTTATATTGGCAAGATGTATTGTGCTATACAATCTATGCTATTAAGGATGTGTTGAATTAAATTGTTGGTAAATATACATGTAACTAGTACCGTAACTTGGTTAGTTTAAGAGTATTTTATTTCAATATAAATAGTCGGAGCTGGCAATACATACAATTTCACAAATAAGTAATAGGATTAGAAAACAAGCTTTGTTCCATACGTATATGTAAATTATTCTCCTGTTCAAATAAGTTACACTATATCATATTTTATAAGTATGATGGCAGGTTGTAACTGTTTGAAATGTATTTTTGTTCGTATCTGTCAATTTTTGTTGTTTTAGTTTTAACAGTATTAAGATTGGTTAGTTTCCACTTTACCTCAACTTGTCGTAGTATTTATCAACACATAAAAACATAAAAAAGATAAATTGAGACTATGTATGACTTACCGCTGAATAACAAGGTATCAGTTTAGTTCAAATTATAGATAACCATTATAACAAAAACATTGTTCTTATTTGAATTACATTTTACAATATATATGAGCACCGCTCCAGGAAAACCGGGCTTAATGACATCGACGAAATGACGTCAGAAATGAGCGTAAACTTTTGACGTAATTTTTAATCGACATAAATTTACTTCCGTGTTGTGTTTTACACTCGCCACATTTCTATAGCTATTTACTTTGGTTTGTGACTACGCATATTCTATTTGATTGTTGGATATGATGGAAAGTGAGCTTGAGGTAAGATATATTTCTTTTATTCCTAGATATATTTCCATAAACTTCCAAAATGTGCTAGTGTCGGATGCAAGTATCGATGGCGCCATTTCCGATTTTCGCGGAGTATTTTGCTCGCACTTTGATGAACCACTTTATTGATTAGATCTATATCTATACTAGATCTAGGTCAGTTCGCTTTTATTCCATTTCGATCAACATGAATGTTGATAGAAATCTACTTGCAATTTACACTTAACGTTAACCGGTGTTAATTATGAGCTATTTTAATACAAATCGAGGTCTAGATCTATAAATAGAAAGTGAGCCATGTATAGATGTAAATCATGATCAATACACATTCAATGAACTTAGATCTATGCCGAATGATTTAACGACCACGCAGAAAGAAAGAAAACATATAAAAATCTAGATGTAGATCTATATAAAAACTTACGATAAATGGTATATATCCACATTTTTGGTACGATGTTTAAACTTTATACGAGTATAACATCTACATTTGTCGTCAGTTGATCCTTGCACTGTGGCATAGGGGACTAGGGATATGTGTGTTTCAGGGCTGCCATAAGTTGACATGAAAAATCATAAGATTTCCAAATTTGCAAATTTAAAGTGCGATTTTACGAATCGTACCATTACCCCATGGCCTTTTTCTTGCTTTGTTGACATGCAACTATAAGCTTTAAGTACCATGTACTGGAAAAAATCCGAAGATTTAGGAAAAATCCGGAGAAATGGCAGCCCTGGTGTTTGACTGTCAAACTGAGTGTCGCGAGTTCGAAACCCATGTCAGCCTTTTTCGGTTTTTTTTTGCTTTAGATTTAGATCAACAGAAATATAGGTCAAGATCTAGTTGATCTTTAATTTTAAAAAAGATGTTAGCTTGCTAACGTCTAACAGTCTAAAGGTTCGGCCATAGATCTAGAGTAGAATCGAGATCTAGTAATATTTTAACTTATAACAAAAGTGTACACTAAAATCTCGCTAGATTTATCAAACACAAAGACGTTTATTTTATAGGTGTAGATCTAAACTTTAGTGACTTCTTAATGCAGGAGACAGGCACAACATATTTTCGAATTGCTTTGTCTCCTGAATTATTTCCTTTTTGAAAGTTCACTGTTTGGTTATCGAGACTAAAACTAGATTTTACTTTTTAAAAAGAATTTCAATTTTGAAAATAAAGTTCAAACTTTATTTCTTAAGATCTAGATTCTACATCGATAATGAAACAACTTACATTATCTTATACAAATCATTCTCGATGGCTCGAATGGTGGCGTGTTCGGACGGGCGACCAGTGTAGATTTGTTATTATTATTTTTTCATTTACAGTAGGCTTTTATTTGTATGTATTTTATATTTGTATAATGTTAATGCTGTCCATGGTGAAGTGGACCTTATACAATAATGATAAATAAAAGTTTGAAGTTTGAAAGTTTATTTTCCAGGAGCTTGAGAGCCTTTCCTCTGAACACTTGCTGACTCCCTTAGCCTCTCAGTTAAGTGTCGACGTCGATGAAGATGACAATGACAATGAAGTAGTCGGTGACAACTCGCTTGGCGAAGGAATGTTTTAACCAACGCGTCCAAGATACTATCTTGGCAAATAAGGACAGTAATGAGGATGATGCTGGCTGAGAAGCAAAATATCAAGCAGCTGGTTCGATTGAATGCGATCCAGAACATGAGACTGTTTGGTGTTCCAAGCTTTCTGGGTGCCAAGGGAACTACGAAGAACATTTTTCGGTGTCTGAGATATATATGTACTGTTTGTACATCTTTAAAATGTGACAGAAATGGACAGCGGCGTCGCTTGTGGACAATGCTACGAGAGAACCAAAAAGAGAGGGAAGAAAAGACAAAGAGCTTGCCATGAATTTAACTTCAAGGGATATCGTGTTTGTAAACGAACATTTATGCTAATACTGTTAATAAAATCTAATGGCAGATGTAAATGAATCAGGTGTTGAACAAAGAACTCACAAAACACAAGGCAAGAAACCATTAAAAGCAATTACCTTTGAAGATATAAAACCAGGGACTAAGGTCAATAGTAACTACGCTGATGAAATCAGAATACCCCAATCTGCTGCACCCTTGGGTCATGATGGTACTACACCAATAAATCTACCAAATAATACGACCAAAGTCGATTTTCATCAACAGTATGCAGAGGAATGTATGCAGAGAGACCCTACCAGCCGTATTGTCAAATACTCTACATTCAACAGCATTTGACTTTAGCCAAAACGTTTGCATTTAATACTCCCCACTCAAAACAAAGGGGACCTGTGTATTTTGGTGACATGAAGAAAGGTGCAAGTATTTGAATTCAGGATTAACGGTATACCGATAGAGCTCAACTTTTTATAGATGAGAATGAGACTATAGCAATTGAAGGCACCTGTATACACATGGACCTTACTCTATCATTTCAGTGATACACTGGGCCATAGAGACGAGGTACAGTGGATAGTCAGCTTGCGCCACGCACGCAGATAACTGTCCAGTTTGTCATTTTCGCCAACTACTTTTAACCTCATACACTCTGAACATTTTGCCATCTTCTTAAATTCTAAGAAAAACAACTATTTTACCTCGGAACGTTAATTGTAATCAGATTGTCAACTAGTTAGAATCACATTACATACAAGGAGCTATGTTAATGCAGTAACGATTGTCTATATGGACCAAATAATTTTCAGTCTTAAGGCCAGCAAAGTTATTTGCAAATAATTTGGTTCCTGATCAGACACCGAAAAACGCAGCGTCAGATCAGGATCCAAACTGTTTCACACTAATCTCAATTTAAGTCAAAATACCTAAATTTTCTATTTGAAAAATACTCCACGGAAATCGGTTGGCCGTCTCTCGATAATGGTCGGCTAAAGCATTGTTCGGAATGAGCCGTCCGTTTGAGTGATGCAAATGGTCGATTGATGTACGTAGAGAACCGAGCCCTCAACCTTAATTCATATGAAACTGAAGCATAACTATTTGTAATTTAACTGGAAAACTCCAACCGTTTTATGTTACATACTGTCCAACGAAAAGCATGTCGATGTTGCGGCGCGCACTTTCACAACTAGAAACTGTTCTAATAGAGATTAAATAGATCTACAGTAGTAAACTTGTTACAATTTGCAGAAAATATCAGTATTTTTGAATGGCTAGAGTAAAATAAGATTTAGTGGTTGTGAAGAGGGAAAGTGACGCTGCAGAAACAGGAGATATCTCTGCTGAAACAAAGGGCCCAGTTTCCAGACAGTTTACCGGAATTTTCCCCAGCTTGACTATCGATACAGCGACAAGAATCCACCGCCAACTGCGGATGATTAAATTGAATGTTATAAACAATAGATCTATCTCTTAAATGCATCATTTTCAAATGACATTTAACCCTTCCTTCTAATCGTTTATATTGACATCCTTTGGAATATAGTTTGGGTTCGGATGAATGACCGAATAATTCGCCAACTTATATGGATCCAAGCTGTAAGACACTCACATTTTTGTGTTTTACGACACTATTGAAGGATAAATCAGTTTAAAATACACATGCATATGGAAAACACCTTTTTTAAGAATAAGACTCAAAAAGTTTAATTCAGCATGTTAAGGGTAAGAGTGTATTGCGAAATAACGTCATAATCAAATTATTATGTCATCAAATGCGCAACGTCGTTTTGACGTCACAAACTTGTATTTTTATTGCTATACCTGTTTGATTTAAACCGCTGTAAAATTAAAAGTATTTGTCGGAATGAGACACGGTTTTCGGTGTGGTGATTGAAAATGCCTCAACTTTACTTTTCTGCAAAAAAAATCAAATTCGAAAATTTTGTCATTAAGCCCGGTTTTCCTGGAGCGGGACTCATATATAAGTTACGTTGAACGTTTCTAAAATACATTTTGCATTGTATTTATGTATTAAGCCGTGAGCCATATAAGGCAAAGTTTGTCTGCTACAAAAGTGTCAGTGACTTGAAGATTAAATAGCTTTATTTATGCTTTTCGGTGGATTACCACGATATAGCAGTGGATGATCACTTGGTAATCAACTGCAGTGGATTATCACCAATCGCTTTTATTATGAATTTTCCCCGTAGGGCTCCCCAAGAATCGTAGTCAATCGTGTCTTATCGTTAAATTCCGGCAGTCCGATTTGTCGCGAACTACTCACCGGAAGAGCACGAATCCAAACTCGGGAGCAACGAAGTCATTCGGATGACGTCATTATACCGCCAACTGTCACGCGCATGTGTTCGACATAAAACGTGGGGCTCAACACGGGATAAATAATGTACGTTCGCTTTCAATTTTTAAACAATTTCGTTTAAAAAGTGGCTTAAAAGCATAAATAAATAGAATAACTGTGTTTTTTCAGTGTAAGATCGAATTTAATCCATTTCGTGAACATCAGACTGTTATATTTTCACTCGTGGCTTCGCCACTCGTGAAAATATAACGTCTGATGTTCACTCAATGGATTAAATTTCGATCTTACACTGAAAAAAACAGTTATCCTCTATATATGAGACCGGTAATATCAAATAATAGGCATTGTAGGATTTATAATAGCTGTATTACATAAAAGCAGTGGCATAAATACTGTCTGTGACGCACGGCAGATGTAATAGATGCAGTCTATAAATGGTGTTTATTTCAGTTGTGCATATTTTGGATGTATGCGTTTTACGGCTGAACATTAACCCATTCATACTAGTAAGAGGATTCGGTCATGCTTATAAAATGGATTGGTCTATTTGTTATATAAAGAATATCTGGTCTAAATTAGCATTTTCGTTTTGTTACATGTTAAAAGTCCTATCAGCAACCTGCGTAGAATCTGATCAGACCCCGCATTATGCGGCGTCAGATCAGAGTCTGCACTTTGTGCCTATGTCCCATTTATGGGGCGCTATGCACAAAACGGACTCAAGATTCTCGTAATTGTTTGTTTGTATGTACAAGGTTAGTATAAATGTACGCTTGGACTATACAAACAGTGCTGATCCTAATCCTAAAAGAACAATCAAATAAGGGTCTGCACTGTATCTCATGTTATATTAAATTGTAAAAACCATCCCTAAAAGTAAAATATGATAGATCTATAAACTTTATTGGAAGGCGGACTTATTCACAGGATGTTTCAGTGGTGAATAAGTAAGGTTACGTCTTATTTGCCAGAGGGCGCAGAAAGTGGTACGACGTATGCCCTCTTGGGCATTTGACCATCTTTCATGTTTGTCTTTGTCATCGAATCAATAATGCTTAATTCCTCTTGGCTCAACATCTCAATAAAACATTGTCCTTGCCAATCATGCTAATAAATAACATAAATAACTGACAACAAACTGCGTATACAACATCCATAAAACTGAACCTACCTTCTAGAAGCTACGGGCACAATAAAACTGACAGACAAATATTAGAACACTCAACATAGGGCTTATTATTTATTACAATATAATATGCGTTTGAAGGGATGCGGTTGTTAGCCCGAAATTCAAATGGATATGTCCAGTTTCAAATTTAGTCTACCCCATGTTTGAATATCGAGGGGTTACAGCAAAAACCTAGTATCTCCATTTTTCATAATTTTACAGGAGAGCAAAAAAACTTTCTGAAATGTCTCATAATGTGAATTTTCCACTGTACCTTCGTTCGAGTGGTATATGTAGGCCATATTTTTGGGTGCTATAATTACAAATATCAAACGCTAGTGAATGTTGAGAAAAAAGGACAAATTTGTTTTTGCATTCTAATTTTAATAACTATTTACATTTAACTTCCTGCAAAAATACAGTATCTTTGTATAAGAGGATTTTGCACTAACACTTACAAGACACAATATAGTGTTTTGTTTTGCAAAAACCTCGTATCTCCTCATACAGTCATATTGCCTAAACCAGATTGGTCCTATGGACTTAATTATTTTCTGCAAAAACATCGTATAAATGGATAAGTCCTCTTTGCAGGAAATATCAAATGGAATATGTTACTTTTTGAACCAGCAATAACATTTTATCTGCAGATAAAGTGTATTTGCATGGAATATTTTGCAATATCTTTTAGAAATGCTTTAACAAAAATACAATATCTTTGATATACGATGTTATTGCAGTTCATACGAAGAGTAAGAACTAAACTTATATTCACATAAAAATGTATGTATAATCATTATCAATGAATATTGTTGTTTATGTTCATCTGTTATTTAATATGTATTGAGTTAGTTAACCCCAAACCTCACATAAGCGCCTCTATACGCCTTTAGATTAATATAATTTAGAAAATATCATGAATAATGAAGCATTTTCTCCCAAGGAGTAAATGCCTCTATTAAAAATAGTTTCGAATTAATTTAGATATTTTACTTTTGTTTGAACTGTTATTCTGTCATGTTTTGGTAGACAAATAGACAATCATATCATTATCCTTATAAAGCTTGTGGTTAGAAGGGTTAAAAAGATTCGATAAAATATGCTTAAAAGATTGTCTTGGTCCATGAAACAGTTGATAAAAACTATCCAAGTTAAATAAATGGTCAAATAGTGTAGACCTAGCTTGGTACAAATATCAATTATTCATCCTTAACTGATATGTAAATGGATAAGCTTGAAATACTCCACTATAAACACAAATCAACTTCAAGAGTTTGAAAAACTTTTCCAGAATAGTATTTCTAATAAACCTCCTTCCCTGTGCATATGAATTGACTTGCTTACATCATTTGTTTTACCTTAGGTAGCGAACATCATCGAAATTGATCAGGCAAAACAATGTAAACCAAAAACAAAACAAATATCAATATTGCCATTACATGTATATTCCTATACACTGCAACGGATCTTTAGAAATGTAGTCAAATGTACTTGGGATTATTGTCTTGATCATCTGTGTCACACTCCAGAGACTTTTATGCATCTGCTTCTGGAAGTGCATCCATAACAGCTGCATTAGATGGCAAAGTTTTGTAATAATTGTGGTATTCCCTAGTGATCAATCCATGTCTGCATAGTGAAAGAAGATCTTCCTTCTTTGCTGCCGAAATAGAAAGTGATACAATGGAGGAATCGGTTCTTCGAGTCTCATATTTGACTATCTCGAAAGACTGAAATTCATCTCTACTTCTTCTACACGACAAACATGTGCTAAGATTTCACAGGCAGCATAATGTTCAATCAAAGATGGAAAGTTTGGTTCTACGGCACTGCCACATGGAATAGGTCATAATAGCGCCGATGAATGATCAGATGAGATGACGAGGAGGGTCCATGCTTTCAGGAAGATGATTTGGGCTAATCTCATCGCTGTGAAGCAGCGCATGGGATCAAATCACCACCCTTAGCAGCTTCCATTCAGTGCTTGGCAGAGGGGAAAATTTCGGTCAAATAAACAGAAACATCCCCTATGACAAGCCCCACACGGCTGCAAGATCGGAAGGTACATGTATCTGAGGCATTCAAAGATAGTAAATATATATGGAAATATAAGTCACGTTGATAACACAATCTAGGTTTGTTTCTCCAAACGTAGGATGTATTTTAATGAAAAGTTGGTCAGGTTTACTTGTATCTCGGTATATCATGACAAAACACCTTTCAGAGTTTGCAAATGTAATAGACTAGGAGGCTAAGTCTGAAACTCTGACCAATATCCATCACATTTCAGGTTCTCAACATCTGTCATATACTCAAGAACAATTGGTTTAAAACCTTTTCATCTATTGGCCTATGTAAGTTCAGTAGACACCTGTGCACTCTTCAATGGTTGTCTCTTAATGAGTACACCGCAATCTCCACAAGTAAAATGCTGGTAATTTACAGAAATTGGTTGAATTAATTCTTCTCAAAACAACTTCCAAATAGTTGGACGCGTTTTAGTCCGTTGCTTTCAAGCAACTGGTCCAGCATGTCTTCATTGGCTTTGATTCTTATGCTCCTAATAGTTTCTTCTGTATTGCTTATCTGCATTGCCTTTTGTATTTCTCCATGTAACTCATCTTTTCTGCAGATTGTTTTGTTTTCATTGTTGTCAAAATTGTTACTTTCATTTGATTGACTGGTCACATTACACTCATGTATATATTTTACTGCAAATGATTTCATCTTACTGTTCTTTTTATTGTCAGTTTTGTTGCTTTCATTTGATCGATTGGTCTTAGTAACCTCTTTGTCTGTACATGATTGTGTCTCACTTAACTCACGCTTATTACGGCGATATTGAATTCATCAGACTGTTCATTCTCATTGTCAGATTTGTTCTTTTAATTGTTTTGATTGATTGGTCTCGTTACAATCATGTATATCCTTTTCTGCAAACAATTTTGTAAAACATCAGTCATTCATTCAGTCATTTGTTTCACTTAACGCAGCGTTATTAATTTCTGCAGATTTTTTGTTCCATTGAAGTCAGCTAACAGAAGTTCTTCATCTGTGTCGGATCACATCTGAAAATATATTATTATAATTATTATTATTAAACTATAAGCAAGTGCATACTGCATACTTTAAAATGCACTACTTCACACTTTATTTGGTCATAACAAAAAGAAATCTGATACAATGGTTGTTTAAACATTATCAAATTTTCAACTTACACTATTTCCTCAATACTTTAAGTAAAACTAATAGTGATACGTGTATACATATAAAACTACATAGGTAATCAAACCGAAAATTAAATCATGCAGACAACGTTTATAGTCACTGTTGATCAGTTTCAGGCAATCTGCGCCTTTGCATTTTTGCTTCCAGAAGACACATCACATGTTTATGAAATAAGGTTGAACAAAATGCAGAACTAGCCAGATCTGGATCCAGACAATTCGATACTCAATCTATTGATTGCCAAGGAATGGGAAAAATAAGTATTTGGAAACAATATTCGCTCTAGACAGACGACACTTGCTGCAGTACTTACACAAATAGTTTATAACTACATGTACATGTTTATTAAATGTACTGACTTTGATAGAATGTTTACAAAACATTATTTCAGTAAAGCCATGTCAAAGTATAATGAAATATCAAATACTTACTTTACAATCCGTGAAGAAACACCATCATAACTTTCTTCAACATAATTCACTTTGGTAAGAATGTGGGATACTATGTTTTAATTACAAAACATGAGGCATTGGTATCTCCTTTGTCCCTGATAAAACCAATTATGAAGCTATACCTTGTTAATGGTCTCAATTTACAGCTTTACCACATGCACACTTTTCAGCAAAGACCCCGTATATCTTGATACAGTGTTTCTGCTCGCAACATTTATGTATCAGTAGATAGCTTTTATTTTGTATCTGTACATACTTGGATACTGCAGTGACAAAAACACAACCTTAACAGAATTTTCCTTCTGCAAAACCACGTATTCAAATATAAGTGTTTTTTGCAGAAACTACATAGCTTGATATGGTCAATATTGTGTGAGCAAAAACCATGTATATGTACATACGTTGTTTTACCTCTAAACAGTTAGGGTACTATCTTAACAATTTAGGATGTATACTGATATACTTGTTTTTTGCAGTAGCAAAAGAGGTCGATAATCGATACGAGGTTTGGTAACAGATCAATATCTCAAAAACTAATGAAGATATAAGTGTGAAACTTTCACAGATTGTGCGTGTTCACCCAACACATCAGAATTTGCAAAAAAACTATTTTTGCCAAAATCGCTAGATACAAGGTTTTTGCAGTAACCCCTCGATATTTAGATTTGATTTTAACAATGTATTGTAAAAACGTCAAACTAGTTAAGGAGAGAAACTCAATAAGTTTATTCTTGCGTTTCAATCCTTTTCCTAAGTATTTTATAATAAAGTTAGCATGTATGATTGTAATCATATGTACTTCTTGAAATAAATATGTTTAAACTAAACTGGTATGACGAACAGCTATGATACATATGAGCCGTGCAATTACAAAATCTTGCGTTGCAACAGTGTTCAGACCAAGCACAGTTATCATACCAGGCTCTGTATCTGAGTTTGTTCTACACTACGAAACACAATTATTACAGCTACATAAATGCTTAAGACGCGGCGACTGGCCTTGACCTATACTGTTTGAAATGCTATAAGGCAGATTTTCTCATGACACTGCTCATATGTATATTACCTGACATGCGCATATGCTGATGTCTTGACTGATAGACACCATTGATTATAACTATGTAGTCTTTAAATGTATTTAGCAACATAGAGCTTTTATTAATCTCTTCATAACATTACCCGCAGTGCAATGTTATTTGCAAATAGTTTGAATCCTGATCAGACGTCGCTTTAGAATCGTTTGACAATCATTACACTAAAACTAGTAAATTTATCTCAAACTTAGATTTGAGAAATGTATGTGTGTTGTCTTTTGGTTTGTTTAAATTATAATTGTTTAAATCACAATTTACCATTTCTTCGACAAATTTATCGTAACATGTTTACCCTTTCCTCGCCATATTCTCGTTTGCTTCAATATTTTTGTCTGCAATGTTGTTTCAAAATAGATTTAAGACATTGCGACTGACGAAAGTTCCAAACGATTGTCAAACAGTTTGGATCCTGATTAGACGCCGCGTATGTACTGTTTGGCGTCATTGACAGTGAAAGATTTAACAAATATTGCAGATGACAATTGAAAAGCAAACGATATTACGGCAGGATAAGATTCGACCTATAAACTTTAGTTTATAACAAATATGCAAAGTGGTAAAGCAGTTACTATTACAGATCAAAGGACAACCTATTACGATGGTTAGGAAGTTGTAAAATATTGATTGTACAAGAATAAGCAGGTTGATATTGTTAGTAGCAGTATTTGTGACAGCCTACGGGATATGTTTCTTTGAGAACTGGCAGTTAGTTTGACACGCTTATCAATCAACTGTTTCAATATTGTTTGATTAGTCTGCAAGAAAAAACATATTTCACGATATCAGTTTGTTTAACATTAATTCAGAACAAATCGTAGAATTGTGACCTCCCGTCGGAGTTATTGTTTCCAGAGCTAATCGTTTGTTAAAGCCCAGTCAACTATATTGGTCACTAGTCAGTCAGCTTTTAGTTGAAGCATTTCAAAGGAACAAATTGAATCAGGAAAGCCAGGGTTCACCCTGGACATTTTTTTTCTTGCGCCAGCATATTCGCCAAATTAGAAAAGTTAGCGCCAAAATTGAAATATTGGAGCCATTTTTGGAGCCAGATGGAAATAGTAAAACAAACAAATTTACAGATTTTGATCAATAAACTATTGCCAGGATTCCGCCTTACTAGGTGGAAAAAAATTGCATATTTCGAGCCCTATTCTCTCCTAAGAGCTGTTCTTTCTCTATTGTAAGTCATAGACGGAAAACGCTTGAGATTCCGGACGTATTCCTGCTAAGTTCCAGGCGTACTTTTTCGTACAGGAGGGGCCAGTGTGCTACAAAAATGGCACTGGGTAACATCCCTTTAAGGTGGTTCGCGGGTCAGCTTATTTCGTGTCAGAATTCTTTGAAACCTTGATTAAATTGAAATATACCATATGGAGAGTGAAAAGTCGTTAAAATAAAAAGAGATTACAGTGCCGTTTTTTACTGACAGAACAATTTGTCGAGAAAAGCTTCTTTTTTAATGAACAGGAATATTTTCTTTATACAATGATATAACTCAATAACTTCTATATATTCAAGTAAACCGTACAGAGATTATAAGATATTGTGCAAACAAAAATAGTTCATGACACATTTTCTGGAAATATCAATATTTTAAAAAAGTCAAATTCTGAAAAAGTCACAAAATCTCAAATTACAAAAAATCTAGCTGTTTAACATACACTTGTTTTACTCTTATTAGATAGATATAACTTAATTCTACTAGTCACCAAAAATTAATGAAAATCTACATTGGAATTTACATTTTATACACGATTTCCAGAAATTCTGACAAAATGTTACACAAAACGAGTTACCTCCCTTGAGTTCAACTTTAAAATGCCGTCAGCTCTAAACAATACCAGAAGTCAAACCTGTAATAAGGGACCATTGAATACGATAGCCTGTAGATTTTTAAAGACAGGTATTTAATGCATAACAAAAGTATTGCATAAAAGCTCCTTTAAGATCTATCTTTTAACATTACTTTTGTCCTGTGTTCAGCTGCCATCTGTCATATAGGCTATAAATCCTTACAAAGTTTAGTTGCCACTTGACAATACTTGCATCTGATATTATTCATTATTACGTGACTGAACATAGCCTGTTCTTTGGTCACTGTGTTATTAAATGACTAGTCAATAAAAATCGGACAATTTATTTAAAACAAAGAAGATTTGTAGCGAGTGGGAATCGAACCTGGAACCTTTGGTTTGCTAGTCAATCACTTTACCAATTGCGCTAACAAAGAAGACACTGAAGCTTATCAAACTTTTCTTAATGTTAATTTTCTACTATAAGCACGTGCCGAAAAGATCAGGTGAAAGTCATCAGCATTTCCGGAATTCGAGATGCGGGCCGCCCGCTGTCAAACCACCTTAAAATGTGTACAAGCCTTTTTATGATGTGTCATATATTTCCTTTTTCTTTACTGTTCTTAAAATCTAAATTAAAGATAAGTCCTTGCTCTTAATATTGGTTATGAAGAGTGTACAAAATTTCTATAACACATTCATATAAATGCAAAATCTGTTGGACCTAAACCCCTTCATTTAACTTAAAAAGTCACACTTTTAATGAGAGAACTGAAGCTTATTTAAAGTTATTCTTACGTTTGTCGGGTTCTTATGATTCCTAACAAATTTATTTATTTTCAGTAGAAATGATCTTTTACCATATATAAATTTTAAGACATCTTCACTGCCTTTGCAAACATCACTGCCTAAGTATTTGCCCCCTAAAGAACCTCACGTAAACCATTTGATCTACAGTAGCTGTGTTCATTTCAATGTGTCGATCAAGATTCAGTGACGTCATTGAAGACTACTCGCGGACATTTTTTTAAGTGGTATTAGTTATAGAAAATGTACATGAAAAAGATCTACTGTGGATTAAATTAATTACATTAGAGCAAAGCTCAACCGATATTGTATATCACGCCGTTAGGCATATCCAGCCCAACAAAGACATCACATATTTCTAGAACTATAAGTGGTATACGCTCATTCAATTTACTAGTTTCAAATCATTGTCGCCATAACATCTGCTCGACTGATGAATCTACAATAAGTACCTTAACTTTACATACTATTGCTCAGTCACAACGGCGAGAATATATCCGTCATTAACAAACAGTGTATATTTGAGGAATGCACTTGTCCTATGCAAACAGTGTAGATCTTGATCAGATGGTTCCTGGATCAGCAATCTGTTCAGGGAATGCATTGTTTGTAATTTTGCGAGCCTTTCTAAATCCGTAGCCGAACTCGCATAAAGTCGACTTTGCGCACAGTTTGGTTCCTGATGAGACGCCGCGTAACGATGCTTCTTATCAGTACCCAAAATGTTTGACACTCGTTTCGTTATTGCTTGAGTCAGACTACATTGGATCTTACTTTGACACGACATTGCAAACAAGAATATTGAAGCAGACGACACTAAAGCGGGGCAGGGGTAAAACATTAACGATTAAATTTGCGCCAAAAGGGTTAACATTGCCCTAAATATTAAAATAAATTGAGAAATGAAGAAACCAATTTCGAAATAGGGACTTAAAACAGCATTTGATTATAACATTGCTCTATTCTAATATTTATATATACAGCGATCCCTCTCTACAACGACATCCAATGGGAGACAAAAAATATGTGCGTTGTTCGAAGGGAGTCGTTACAGGGAGGTAAATTGGCTTACATTTGCAAACAGCGTAACGCGGCGTCTGATCTGGATTCATGCTGTTTGTCACTAATCATTAAGTTTTTTCTGTCACAATGTACCTTATTTAACTTTGAGAAAAACAGCAGACGACAGTTTTTAGCAGACGATATTGCAAAAGTGAAAGTGTTAGGCATATAATTATCTTGTTTGGGGAACAGCGACAAGGGTCGTTGTAAGGAGGGAGTCGTTGTTGGGAAGGCCGTTGTAGAGAGGGAACGCTGTGTAAATCATGTCCAAATACACGTCACATTCTTGTCACATGCATTCAGCCATATGATCTCTTTGGTTTTATAGTAGAATGCATGTAACAATAAATTGACGGGTATTAGGACATGATTGTCTTTGAAAAAAACCCGACATATTAGGATTGAGCAATGTTATATTTTAATGCTTTAAAATGATCTAGACTTGATTGGAAATTTGAATTATCCATTGAATTTTTCAAGTATAACTTCAAGATCTAAGCTCATAGCTTTAGAGTTTATTAATTTGTTTCCTTTCACTGTGTTATCAGTTAACATGTTCAACAACTTTATTCCAAAATGGTGTTGTTTGTTTTCAATTATAACGCTTGATCTATCTACCAGTACCTTCAGGTCTCCAGACAGTTAAACAGTTTGACTTTACGTAAGAAGTCAACGAAAGCTGCTTCGTTTATGGAATAAATGCCTGTATTTAAGATAGCTTAATGGTACCGAGAGACAGAAGACTGTGCATTAATTTGAAACAACTTACGACTGACTTTACCATAAATTCTTATTTATGACCACGATACAGTGGAAAAGACGTTAAATTTTCCCAATAAATGCGTAAACGCTTAATCTATTTCCAATGTAAACAGTATGGAGACTGATCACACGCCGGAATACCCGGCGTCAGATCAGTTTCCGTACTGTTTGCCTTTCAGACTGAAATGAGCATTCAAAATTATCAACAATTTGCCATTATCTAAGTTACATTGCGATACGTTTGTGTTCCGTTTGCGCTTAATTGATAAGCATAACGTTTTCTCCTCTGTATAAATTGACACGCTGAAGCCAGACAAAACTAATCCCACAATTAGTATTGCTGTATTTAGTGAGCTAACATTGCGGTAACGCTCTTGTGATACAGTGGAGAATATGAAATTATTTCCCGTTTAAACGCAAACGTACGCAAACGCAAAACACTAAAACGTAGAAAAGTACAACTTTTTGACAATTCTGATAATTCATCTTTATCTTGGTGGCAAACAGTTTGGAGCATGATCAGACGTTGGGTTACCCGGCGTCTAATCTGGCTCCAAACTGTTTGCAGCGAAAATAATAGTTTTAGCGTAAACGCGTTAATTGGGAAAGAATAACGTTTTCTCCACTGTAATTTTTATGCCGCGCCTTTCGTTTACTCATACTTATTGTTTAACCCTTTCTCTGCACTATTATTATATGTCTTCGAATGATATCAGCTCAGTAAAATACAAGAGTCTGTATCAGCCACCTTGTATCAGCCACTTTGTATTTTACTCTGACGTCGCTTTCGATTTAACGTGACGTCATTTACGTACATGAACGAGTGTCGCGTTATTCTATGTGGCATACAAAAAATATTGTTCTGCTTCAAATAACTAATAAATTTTGGATATAAAATGATTTAAACAACTATTTAGGTGTTTCTGGTTTGTATTCAAGGCATTTATTACACGAAGGGTAAAATTGCAACAGAACAAAATAATCAGTTTAGTGAATATAATTGATAAACTCTTTGCACATACTTGACATACAAGTTGATATACATTTAAAGTTACATCAATACCCAACATCTTACAATATAATGTGGCAGTTATGGCCCCTGATGCAACAAAAAATCCCAGGGAAATGCTTCATGCTTACGAAAAACTATGATGCCATGAAGGAACTGACAGCGCCTCCCCACAATCTGCAAGGTCCAATCCTTACAGCAAACCAATCGTAGGTCCAATCCTACGCACACCAGCCTCTACTGGCCGGTTCCCTGCCATAAGTCATCCTTATGGCCTTCCTTACTTACTCTGACCAATCACATAGCAGGTGCCTAGGGTTGGTACAAATATACCCAATCCATAGCGGATGCGTATGGTTGGTGCCATACCTACCAACTCATAGCGGATGCCTATGGTTGGTGTAAGCCCTACCAACTCACAGCGGATGCCTTTGGTTGGTGAAAACCCTAAAAATGGATCGGTCATCAGTCAGTTCCTTCGTACATACAATCCAATTCCCTTTACAAATCATATTAAAGCATTTCCCCGGAATTTTCTGCGCAAACAGTGACAAGATTATTTAATAGTATATGACCTAAGAAAGATAACCCTGCGACTTGTACGCTAGGCAAATTGAAATTGGTTTTCACTGGCGATCTCGTGCGATCCTATGTACACATAGCCTACAGATGAATCAAACAAGTCTACGAAAGTAGAGGAAGAGTTCCAATGCTTTAAACACCAACGCTTAAGCTCATTTGCCGTGCATCACATAGTGCTGAAAGGCACATTGTCTATTGAAGTGTCAAGTAGAGTCGAAATGTTGCATAACTTGTATGTCAAGAGTGAACTCTCGTCCCATGTGAATGCGTCCCTAGAATATAAAATGACAAAGCAAGCAAACAAATACTACAAGTATAGTAACCACAAATCAAACTCAAAACCATACTGCACAGAATAGTATGCTGTACAGTCAAATATGCCAAGTATGTGTGACAATATTAGGATGAAGTTAGAAAATAGCAACCCAGGGCGGGTGGGTGGGTTGATTAGTAAATTTGCAATGAGCAAGATGGTGGCGCGATAAATTCCCGCGGAATGAGTGGTGTTTTGTATTTTCCACTATTTTATAAAATCAGCTAGCCGGTGCTTATATTTTCTACTACTTCAAACGGTGTTACGGTAAACAAATAATCAAGCGGAACCGTGAACGAAGCAATTTTACGAGTAATAAATCGGTCTATTTAAATCAATAGACTTTCATTATTACACGAAGGGTAAAATTGCAACAGAACAAAATAATCAGTTTAGTGAATATAATTGATAAACTCTTTGCACATACTTGACATACAAGTTGATATACATTTAAAGTTACATCAATACCCAACATCTTACAATATAATGTGGCAGTTATGGCCCCTGATGCAACAAAAAATCCCAGGGAAATGCTTCATGCTTACGAAAAACTATGATGCCACGAAAAACTATGATGCCATGAAGGAACTGACAGCGACTCCCCACATTCTGCAAGGTCCAATCCTTACAGCAAACCAATCGTAGGTCCAATCCTACGCACACCAGCCTCTACTGGCCGGTTCCCTGCCATAGGTCATCCTTATGGCCTTCCTTACTTACTCTGACCAATCACATAGCAGGTGCCTAGGGTTGGTACAAATATACCCAATCCATAGCGGATGCGTATGGTTGGTGCCATACCTACCAACTCATAGCGGATGCCTATGGTTGGTGAAAACCCTAAAAATGGATCGGTCATCAGTCAGTTCCTTCGTACATACAATCCAATTCCCTTTACAAATCATATTAAAGCATTTCCCCGGAATTTTCTGCCACACGAACAATGTTCGCCCCAAAATTCCGGCCATTTACTACCTTCCAAAAACTTTGTCCAAAGCCTCCTTAATATCAAATAAGAATAAATCAATGCCCACATCAGAAAGATGAACACCATCTCTGAAGTACAATCCAGGGGTATCCGTAGAGATATCTTCATGATTCACAATTAATCCTCCATCGTGTTCCACCAAACGTTTCACATATCTGTTCAATTGTCTACGTTTCTTTTCAATCTTATCTACAGGGATAGATGTTCTGTCCCATACCAATCTTGGCAGCAAGGCAGATACAATCAGAGTAGTGTTCGGAAAAGTTTGAATAATTGAAATAATATCCTCATTCAAGGCGTGTCGCATGACTACGCTTTTCTCAGTCCCTAAATCATTGGATCCCAAGTGAATTATAATGGCCTGTGGAACAGGATTATGCAATGCCAAATACTGAATGTTATGTTTGAGCTGCGCCCATTTCATGCCCCGCAAACCCATCCAATTGATGGCCTTCACCTTCACTAAACCTAAATTTCTGGCGATATTACGACGGTCTGCACGCTGCTGGGCCCAATATACATATGAATCCCCTATGAGCCATACATCTGAAAATATACTTAGATAGGTGTTAGAAACAATCTGTGAATAGCAAATGTTACTCAGTTCTTACAATCTAATGTACCTAAGGAAGGCGTCAGAAGGCCACCTACCCATATGCTTTATAGTATTGTATGGAATGCTTTGCTGGGCCAACCAAGTAGCTGCCCCAATACGAAACGAATGAGCTTTAAAATTTGTTGCAGGAAGGCGTGTACTCTTAATAACCTTTGTTAAGACTGCACCAAATTGATATTTTGTTAATGGAGAACCATCAATATGACAAAATAATAACCGACAGTTATGAAACTGAGGACGGATCTCGAGATAATCAGTCATAGCAGCAACCGGGCAAACTGCTGTACCTGTCGCTGTAATGGGGATGATAACTGGGGCACCTTTTTGATTTGTCTTTGATCTCCGAAGTTGGACTTTAAAAGACTTAGTTTGGTGAAACTGAACAATATCGGACCTCAACAAGGGGGCATCAGCCATGGTCGGAGAAGAATACACCATCTCTCCGACCCTAAATAAACCAAAAAATGCCAATGTGTATGCTGTCTTAAACAGGACACTCTCAAAATGAGAGATGCAGACTAAGCTTAACTTTGAACTAATATCTAACAAAATTTCATACGTGATTGGCATTCTAGTGTCATGAGAAGGTTTGGAACGACAAAACCCTTCAAGCATTTTAACAACCGTCAGGCATGAAGTGTTATCTGTCAAACCGTGCAGCCTGTGCTGAAACCGAATAGCCGACATATATAATGTGGCAGTCTTATAAGCATAACCCATCTGAAATAGGTACGAAATAAAAGCCTCTAAATGTGCAAGAGGTACAGGCCATGTCTGTCCAAGATTATAACAGTCCCTAAAAGAAAAAAGCATTTGTAAGGCGTTTGTATATACTACTTTTGTGCTAGTTGCTATTCCTGCACTCAAAAGCTGTCTGGCTCCAGCTCGAAGATGTTCCATAGAAACTCTGGTATCTGAGCTGGGTGTTGCTCTGCTTCTGGGGCCAACTGACGGAAGCGATTGAGCTGTAAACGAGACAAACTGTCAGCAATTCCATTGTGGGTCCCTGGTACATGTTCAGCTTTAAAAACTAGATTAAGTTGTAAACACTTTAAAGTCAGTGCTCGGACCAAAACCATCAAATCTGCAGATTTGGATGTCTGTTTGTTTATCACATGGACAGCAGACTGGTTATCACAACAGAACAAGACCTTCTTATTTTGTAACTGCTCGCTCCAAACATAAAGAGACACTAAAATCGGAAAGTACTCTAATAGTGTGATATCCCTAGTTCGACCCTTTTCAATCCATGCAGCGGGCCAGGTTGCACATGTCCACTTCCCATGAAAGTAAGCACCGAAACCTTTGTCAGAAGCAGCAGAGCTGTCTGTAAACAAACAAATATCTGCATTAGTGGACCAAATCATATCCTGACAAACTGAAATGCCATTGAACTCCTGAAAAAACTTCAACATGTTCAGGTCCAATTTCATTCCATTTGTCAACCTGATGTGGTGATGAGGACATTTAACCCCGCAAGTGGCATCGATTAAACGCCGACAAAAAGGGCGACCAGGTACAAAAGCCCTACACATGAAGTTTAGTAAACCCAAAACCGACTGCAATTCCTTCAATGTCACGCTATGCTTATGATTTAGAATGCTTTGGATCTGAGACACCAATAAATGAAGTTTATCCTGTGGAATTCTAACCTGCATTAAGACTGAATCCAGTTCTAACCCTAGACAAACCAAAACTGTGCAAGGACCTTCTGTTTTCTCTTCAGCCACGGGTACACCAAATGCTTTACAAATGTCCGAAAAGGAAGTTGATAGGCTGAACAATGAGAAGTACCTCTTCTTCCCCCAAACAGAAACTCATCGAGATAGTGTTCCAGTTCCCCTACTGAGCATGAAATACGAACCACCAACTCCACGAAATTGGCAAACATCTCAAATGTTGCACAAGAAATACTACAGCCAAAAGGAAGAGACTTGTCAAAAAAGTACTTCCCATCAAATTAATTAATTTATAGTTAATTATTGATTGCTACTGACCGTACCAAGGCGGGCTCCTATATTCACTTTGCTTTATGTTTGTCTTGCGTGTTGTTTTCTATTTAGTGTGTAGATGTAGGAATTGTATTGCGTGTGTGTGTGTGTGTGTTTGTTGTGGTATGACTGTGTGTGTGTGTTCTGCTTGAGAGGTGGGTGTATTGTTTGTGTTACGTTTCCTGCTTGAGTCTTTCGTATTTATTAGCAGATTTTAAATTTGTGGATTCATAAGTTGTAATAGGTCCATCGTAATGTAAAGGAAACCCAAACGAAAAGCCATTATAGATTTTCAATGCAGAAATTTGATCAGGATATGTCCTTAAAAACCTGACCATGACATCCAACTGAACTGGTGTGTTTGAGAGTGTAAATTCAGTTTTGGCCAAATTTGGGTTGCCTTTGACCTTGCCGATTTGGACCATTCCCCCCTCGAAATGCCTCAGAACCAAATGATCGTTTTGGACCATTCCCCCCTCGAAATGCCTCAGAACCAAATGATCGAGGACACCTCTGTTGTGCGTGTGAACCCCTGCAAGCTAAACAGACGTGATCATATCTGCAGGGTTTAAATGAGCAACCATGAATGGAATTGAAATCAAAGCATGGGCGTACAATTTTCCTGGTGGTAGCCGCACTGGCTGACCTAGGTGCCACAGGCACCCGAGCCAGCATATTTTGTGCAGGCTGCTGTGACAATGCAGGCACATTCATTGTTCTGGACCACGAATCAGAATGTATCACCGCCCATGATTGAGGCTGGATGGCCTGGCGCATCCTAAATCTCTCGTCATATCTACGCCAAGCAAACGTTCCACCAGACATGGTTTCTGCATCCCTGATGATCGCCATATATTGCAGTAAATCACCTGCTTTCTCAGGGAATTTCCTAATGAAAATAGATGCGAAGATCAAGAATGCGTCAGTCCATTCCCTAATATTCTGCACCATTTTCCCCTGCCCCGACTTCCATTCCAACTGTCCCTGCTCGTCAACTAAAAGTTTGGAAGTGGAGGCATGGGATTTATTTAGCAGCAGCGCCAAGTTAAAATATTCCCCAAGCCAAATTTTTTGCCATAGCTCTTTTGTGACATGTAGTGTCAAATCGTCTGCACTACTGAGTGCAGACGAAGGCATTGAAAACTCTGACATAGATGGCACAGTGCATTGTTCATGTTGTTGAGTAGGGGGTGGGAAAAGATTAGGAAAGACGTTGGTGATACCAGATACTTGGGTTTCCGTGCACAACTGCACCACCTCCGGTCCTTCACGATCACCACCTCCGATATGGCGTCCTGTATGGGGAGTCACCTCCGGTCCCTCCGTGTCCTTAACATCGCCACTGCCAATATTGCGCCTTGTAGAATACGGCGTTCTTCTTGTGGATGATCTGCGATTTGCCGGCGCTCCCCTTTTCCGCTGACGAGGCATCTTTACCGTCTTTGCGATATTAATTACGTACAAATATTAGTAGAATTGATTAGTAAATTAATTGATTAGTAAATTTGCAATGAGCAAGATGGTGGCGCGATAAATTCCCGCGGTATGAGTGGTGTTTTGTATTTTCCACTATTTTATAAAATCAGCTAGCCGGTGCTTATATTTTCTACTACTTCAAACGGTGCTACGGTAAACAAATAATCAAGCGGAACCGTGAACGAAGCAATTTTACGAGTAATAAATCGGTCTATTTAAATCAATAGACTTTCAATAATAAACACATCACCAGTTGGCAGTGCGCAACAGAGTGTTGCATTTAGCTCTCGACGTTTTTGGCGGAAACAACCGATCAGACTCGCGCCAAGGCGCTCGTCAGATCGGCTATTTCCGCCAAAAATACATCACTCTGTATCGCACTGTCAACTGGTAATGTGTATTTATTTGATTTTAAGAGTTAAATCAGTGTGATCAAGGTACTACCTCATTAGTTTACATCTGATCAAAATTCCAACCTGTTTTATGCATAACGACAAAATTTATCTATGCATGTGAAAGCTTTATATTGTTAATTCGAATCATTTCTCTAAAATCAATCAGACGTATGATAAACGGATAACTGTGTTTAATCAAAACGGCGCAAAGTATTATAACATTATATTCTAAGGATTATTAAAATATAATTAATCATCTTCATCTTTTTCAGTTGCATGATAGTGCAAATTGGATTTCAACCGTGATTAATTTTAAGCCTGTCATTTTCAAAATGTATAAAATGTGTTATTCATGCATAACAAACTTCACTGACTTGCGGCGCGTATACTGATTATTTACAAACAGTTGGAGACCTGATAGGACGCCGCGTAACGCGGTGTCTGATCAGGATACTAATTGTTTGACACTCATTGCGATACTGGTTTAGTCAATTAACAACATTTCACGTTCATAAAAAAGCAGACAACAACTATTGAAGCAATTGTATCAATTCTGTACTGTGGCCGTGCTATGGTATAATATATATGAGTGATTACTTTATTCCACTCCACTTAAACGACGATTTACGAAAACACAGTGAAATAACATAGAGCAAAACACAGGTTGTCCCAAATATGAGTATCAAAATGCTGGGAGTCTGATTAGACAACAAATTAATTGTGCTTTTCTTTCCAATATGCATACTTTTTCACTTTTGTGGGTGCTATTGAAGCAGCCATTTGTGTGTCCATTGTTATATTTCATGTAGGTCATTTTGTGATGTTTCTTGGTCTTCTGGGGAATAGATAATATCGTATATTTTCCAATTTCATACGATTCTAGCTTAAAATTGGGTCATGTCGGGTCATAAACTAGTTCACTGGATCAAAACATTGTTAAGACTCTAGAGGCTACAAATCTTAATAGATCTTAACGAAACTTGGTCAAACTATTTCCCCCCCAAAAAAAAGTATAGTGCAAGTTTAAATATGGGTCATGTCCGGTAAAAACCTAGGGCACAAGGTCAAATCATAGTACAAACTTGTTAACACTCTAGAGGCAACACATGGCATTAGATATTAATGAAACTTGATCAAAATGTTTGCCCTTATGAAATATATAGCATGTATGAATGTGAGTTATATCTGATTAAAAACTAGGTCACTAGTTCAACTTATGGAAAAACCTTGTTAACACTCTAGAGGCTATAAGTATCATTTGATCTTCATGAAACTTGGTCAAAATGATTGTCCTAGTAAAACCCATGTCAAGTTCGAATGTGAGTTATGTTTAATCAAAAACTAGGTCACTTGGTCAAATTATGGAAAGACCTTGTTAAAACTCTAGAGGCTACAAATATCATTTGATCTTAATGAAACTTGGTCAAAATGATTGCCTCATTGAAATATACATCTAGATTAAGATTGAACGTTGGTCATGTTGGCTCAAAAGCTAGGTCACTAATCCCAGTGTTATATGTTTAACCCAGGCGAACATAAACCTACAGAAAAACGCCACATCAGCAATTTCAGTACTTTGATTAAATAGAGGATAACTGGTTTTTTTAGTGTAAGATTGAAATTTAATCCATTGAGTGAACATCAGACGTTATTTCGCCACTCGTGAAAATATAACAGTCTGATGTTCACGAAATGGATTAAATTCAATCTTACACTGAAGCAATACATTAATTCTATTTATTTATGCTTTTAAGCCACTTTTTAAATGAAGTTGTTTGACAATTGAAAGCAAAAAGTACATTATTTATCCCGTGTTGAACCCCAAGTTTTATATCGAACACATAAACGTGACAGTTGGCGGTACAATGACGTCACTTATTTATTGATTTGACGTCAGCGGAATTACGTCGTTACTTCAGATCTTGGATTCGTGTTATTCCGATGAGTGGTTCGCGACAAAACGGACTGCCGGAATTGAGCGGTAAGACACGAATGACTACGATTCTTGGGGAGCCCTACGGGGAAATCTCATAAAAAAAGCACGCGCGACCATAATCCCACTGCTTGAAGCAGTGGATTATCAAGTGATAATCCACTGCTTTTTCCGGTAATCCACCGAAAAGCATAAATAAAACAGTGTAATCTCAAATAGAACAGCTGGATAATATATCTGATCAAGGTCTGTACTGATTTGGTATAGAATCTCTTTCTTTAATGAAGATTAGTCCTGCAAAGAATGAAACTACTACTGGGTCAACCGGTTTCTAGTCACATATTCGCGACCAGGAGGAAGCAGGTTCTTTTATGTATTTGTTATCATTTTGAACGTGAATAAACTTCACATTGACAAAAATATTTATGTACTGTGTTATACAATCTATGGTATATTAATGAGTTGTTTACTTAAACTGTCATGTAACTAGTACCGTTGCTTGGTTAGTTTGAGTATTATATTTCGATATAAATACAGTCAGCTCTGACAAAACATACATTTTCACATACAAATATTAGGATTATAAAACAAAACCGTATATAAATTATTTTCCATACACTATATCATGTTTTATATGCTTGCAGGTAGCTTATGACTGTGGATAATGAATTTTTGTTTTTAACGTGAAATTCTGTTGTTGTTTATTTTAGTTTAAACAGTATTTAGCTTGGTTAGTTTACACTTTACCTGAAGTAATCATATTATTTATCAATATATCAAAACATAAGTATAAATAAATTGAGACTTTCACCTCAATAACAAGGTATTGGTTTAGTTCAAATAATAGATAACCATTATAACAAACACATTGCTCTTATTTGGATTTCATTTTACAATATGTAAAGGTTACGTTGAACGTTTCTAAAATACATTTGTCATGCATTTATGTTTTAAGCAGTGAGCCATATAAGGCAAAGTTTGTCTTCTACAAAAGTGTCAGTGACTTGATGATTAAATAGCTATATGAGACCGGTAATATCAAATAATAGGCATTGTAGGATTTATAATAGCTGTATTTCTATAAAAGCAGTGGCATAAAATACTGTCTGTGACGCACGGCAGATGTAATAGATGCAGTCTATAAATGGTGTTTATTTCAGTTGTGCATATTTTGGATGTACACGTACGTTAACCCATTAACGCCAAGAGGATTCTTACATGATATATATTGGATTAGTTCATTTTTGATATAAGGAATACCTGATGTAAACTTGCATTTTCGTTTTGTTATACATGTATAATAAAAATCCTATCAGCAAACATAGTAGACTCTGATCAGACGCCGTAGTATGCGGCGTCAGATCAGAGTCTATGTCTCAATTATTGGACGCTAGGCACACAATGGACTAAGATGCTCGCATTTGACTGTATGAACTAGGGAAGTGTCAATGTACACTTGGTCTATACAAACAGTGCTGATCCTAATCAGATGACTCCTAAAACGACCCTCGAATAAGGGTCTGCACTGTACAGTGGAGAATCTGTTATTCTTTCCCGTTTAAACGCAAACGTACGCAAACGCAAAGCGCTAAAACGTAGAAAAGAACAATTTTTTGTTAATTCTGATATTTCATGTTTATCTTGGTGGAAAAACAGTTTGGAGCCTGATCAGACGCCGGGTTTCCCGGCGTCTGATCTGGCTCCAAACTGTTTGCACTGCAAATATTAGTTTTAGCGTAAACGCGTTTATTGGGAAAGAATAACAGATTCTCCATTGTATGTCATGTTATATCAAACTGTAAAATCATCCCTAAAAGTAAAATATGTTAGATCTATAAAATTGTATTGGAAAGCGAAACTATTCATTGGATGTTTCATGGGTGAATGAGTTAATTTACGTCTTATTTGCCAGAAGGCGCAGAAAATGGTATGCCGTCTTGGGCATTTGACCATCTTTCATGTTTATCTTGGTCGTCGAATTAATAATACTTAATCCCTCTTGGCTCAGCATCTCAATAGAACCTTGTCCTTGACAATCAGGCTAATAAATAACATAAACAACTGACAACAAACTGCGCATACAACAGTCATAAAACTGCACCAACCTTCTAGAAGCCACGAGCACAGTATAGCTGATAGACAAATATTTGAACACTCAGCATAGGGCTTATTTATAACGTATTTCTAGAATTTATGAAGTTCTTGTGACTTATCCAAATAGTTTTTACCTTTGTGACAGTTTCGGTTCTCCATTGGATCACCTTATCAATCAAATGTTCCAATATTGTTTGATTAGTCTGCAAGAAAAACATAGTTCACGATATCAGTTTGTTTAACATTAATTCAGAACAAATCGTAGAATTGTGACCTCCAGTCGTTGTTATTGTTTCCAGAGCTAATTCTTTGTTGAAGCCCAGTCAACTTTATTTGTCACGAAACTTTAAGTTGAAGCATTTCAAACGACTATATTAAAACAGGAAAGCATAGCTTAACCGATATTCTTGTGGGTTTGTATTTTACGTTATTATGCATATCCATCCTAACAAAGGCATACTATGTATTTATAATTATTAGTGGCATGAGCGCATTTCATTTACCGGTTTCAAATCGTTGGCGGCATGACATCTGCCCGATTGATGAAGCTACAATAAGGACATTAGTTTAGCATACTAGTAGTCAGCCGTAAAGACTAGTATAGCCGTGATTAACAAACAGTGTACATTTGAAGAATAATTACAGTGTAGATCTTGATCAGATAGTTCCTGTGTGAGACGTCTGTTTAGAGAAGATTTCATTGTTTGTTACTTTGCCACAAATTGTTAAAATCAACCCTAAATATTAAAAAATGGTATATACTAAATTAGAAATAAGAATTGTCAATGGAAAGTTTCAGGTATGGATGGTTTAATATTTAAGCTTATTTCTCGAAAATTTATTAATTTGATTCCTTTCATTGTGTTTTCATTTAGCACGTGCAGCAACGTTCTTCCAAACGTGTGTTGTCTGTTGCAATTATCAACCACTGACTTTAGGTCTCCAGACTAAACTGTATGACTTTACGTAAGGCAACAGCGAATAATGCTTCTTTTATGGAATATATTCCATTTTTAAGAGAGCTTAATGGTACCGAGAGACAAAAGACTATGTATTAATTGAAACAACCTACGAATGACCTTAACATAAATACAGTGGAGAATCTGTTATTCTTTCCCGTTTAAACGCAAACGTACGCAAACGCAAAACACTAAAACGTAGAAAAATACAACTTTTTGACAATTCTGATAATTCATCTTTATCTTGGTGGCAAATAGTTACCCGGCGTCTGATCTGGCGCCAAACTGTTTGCAGTGAAAATAATAGTTTTAGCGTAAACGCGTTTATTGGGAAAGAATAACGTTTTCTCCACTGTACTTATTTATGACAACGATACAGTGGAGAAGACGTTATTCTTTCCCAATAAATGAGTTACGCTAAAACTATTATTTCCAATACAAACAGTTTGGAGTCACATCAGACGCCGGGTTACCCAGTGTTTAATCAGTATCCATACTGTTTGCTTTTAATACTAAAAGGAGCATTCAGAATTGTCAAAAAATTACAATGTCCTAACTTACATTGCGATACGTTTGTGTTCCGTTTGCGCTTAAATGGGAAAGATTAACGTCTAGTCCAGTCGTCGCCACTGTATCAATTGTCACGCTGAAGCCAGACAAAACTAATTCCACAATTAGTCTTGCTTTATTTGGTAAGCCCATATTGCGCTTTCGGTATTGTGATAATTTTGATGCTTCACATTTCGTTTACTCATAATTATTGTTTTTCTCTGCAGTACTGTTTGATATTAACAGTGAGGTCAGTTTGATCAAAGGCAATACCATATTAGTTGGAATCTGATCAAAATCCAACCTGTTTTCATGCATAACGACAACACTCGTCTATGCACGTGAAAGCCTTATACTGTTACTTAGAATCATTTCTCTAAAATCAATCAGACGTATGGTATACGGATTACTGAGTTTAATTAATTCGGCGCAAAGTATCATAACATAATATTCTAAGGATTATTAAAATATAATTAATCATCTTTATCTTTTACAGTGGTATGGTAGTGCAATTAGAATTTAACCGTTAACATGTTAAGCCTGTCATTTTCAAAATGTATACAACGTGTTAGCCATACATTAAAACTTCGCTGCCTTGCCCCTAGTATACTGATTATTTACAAACATTTGAAGTCCGGAAGAGGCGCCGCATAATGCGGTGTCTGATTAGGATGCAAATTGTTTGACACTCATTGCAATATTGCTTTAGTCGATTGACCTAACATTTATCTCTGTTAAAAAAACAGACAACAACTATTGAAGCAATTGTATCAATTCTGTACTGTAGCCGTGCTATGGTATAATATATCTCAGTGATTACTTTATTCCACTCCAACGGCGATTTACGAAAACACAGTGAAATAACATAGAGCAAAACACAGTCAGGTTGTTACAAATGTAGATTATTCATTTTAATATGAGTTTCAAAATAGCCAGTATCCGGGGTCTGGTCTGGCTCCAAATAGTATGCAGTGGAAATACTTATTTAGGAAAGAAAAGCGAATTTTCCATTCTACGAAAAATGTTTTAGTATATTTTGACTTCTTGTAAATTAATCCTTTTCGCCAAATCTTAGTATGGTTAAATACGACATGTCGTTGATAAAATTAGGCTACAAATAGACCAGAATATTATTCCGAGAAAAAAGCTTTCTGCTGAATTGTAATCTGCTTTTAGCACCCACACGTAAAAATGCAGGAAATTATTCTCTATGACTCTTTAAAATGATATATTAGAAGCATAAAACAGTATTGGTTCATTTCTATTTTGGTCATGTTAACCCACTCACTGCCGTGACGTTATGATCTTTAAAGACTTTTCCTCAGTCCATTGAGGGACCACCAGCCCATTCATTGATTGGTTAGAAAAAACATGATTCACAAGGTGTCACCAATCTCAGATGGTGTGAAAATCCAGGTAACTAAACTAATCTTGTCTAGAGAGGCCCTCACATACTCACACTCAAGTTTTTTTTTCAATGGGTTTTACTAACCAAACTAACAAGTTTAAGGTACGGGCTTCACATGAAACGCTTGGATGAGTTTATCCCTAGACAAGCTAGCAGTAAGGACAACACTTGCACGTGGCTGCATGATTTGATAGCTTGCTAGGTGTTATGACCGAAAGGTTGCCAAGAGATGTCTTTAAACAATTTTCAAGTTTCAAGTTTATTCTTCATTTTCTCAGTATGTACAATTACATATACAAGAGAATACATTCTTTAATACTATATCAAAGCCACGTGAACACAGAGGACAACTTTTATTCAAAAGCAGTTATATGAAATCTCCCTCTAACATCAAATATTGACAATTCTTTAGGTATATATTTTTGGTTATTACCTAGTTAACACTTTCAGCCCTAGCAACGAGTATAGTCGTCATTTATAAACAGTGTACCTGTTAGGATTACACTTGTCCAATGCAAACAGTGTGGATCCTGATTAGAGGGCTCCTTAAGGAGCCTTCTGATCAGGATCAACACTATTTGTCATTCTCAAATGTATTGTTAAAATCAACCCTAAAAGGCAAAAATGGACAAGACTTATTTCGAAATTGGAATTGTTCATTAAAGTTTCAGGGGTGAATGAGTTAAGCGTGGCCAGTGTTGACTGCTGACTCGGTTGCACTGGGTCAGTGGGTGTATATCTGCTGACCTCGATTTATTTCTAAGGACGCACGTACATTCCGATTTATTTTAATTGGGTGTTGGTGTAGGAGATGTTATACGGCGTGCGTTTAACCTGCCGACCAAAGTGATCTAGTTCAAGTTTCAAAGGGAGTTTTTGTGAAATGTGATATAAATTCATTGGCATCTCTCTAGAGATCTATTTTTGGTTATAACCTAGTTTAGATCGGCTAGCGGCTGAACCGTTACATGTATGTAAATTACTGTCTCTCTGTGTCACTGGATTGTGTGTCGGTCAGGGTCGCACGTGAATTTCGGATTTTTTGTTTTGAATTGGGTGGTTGTAGAAATGTTACGGCGTGTGTTTAAGCTACCGACCAAAAGTGATCTAGTTCGAAGTTCAAAGGGAATTTAGTGAAATGTGATAAAATTCATAAGAAGTATTCTGCAGAGATGGAATTTAAAGTGGATTAGTGATATAAATTTGGAGTATTATTAAGCTGAATTTAGAATGTGTGACCGCATGCCGTTTCCACCTTCTACATGTGGGTAAGTAAATCTTGATTGTTAATTAATAGCCTGAAGTAAGTAAGCATGTAGATAGTGCCGACGTGCTAAGGGCCTGCTTTTCATAAATGATATGTCAAACCTGCCAACCTTTGCCGAAAACAAAACGCAAAAACTAGCCAATTTGACCCACAGGGCCGCGACACGATTGCTTTTTTGAGAGAAAAAAATCGTCAGAAAGTATATATAGAGAAAAGGGATACAACTGATTTTCAGTATATTCTCACCCCATCTCGACAAAACCGGGCATATCATGAATAAATATTGATGAAACGACACCCTTTTTGCATTTCTGTCTAGCTAATATGATACCCTTCCATAAAAACATAACATAAAACCAACTGTAAGCATACAATTTTAACAGTAACTGCGTCCACTCATTGAAATCACCGATTTTCGGAAAACGGGACAGGTGTTCGTTCATAGCCAACACAGCATTAGACACCTCTGTACGCTTATTAGGCGGTATTTTCGAGCATCACGGGAAGAATATGAATGGGTTCTGGCTTTCTGGGGCGGGTGTAACTGAGACGGGATGGGGGGGGGGGGGGGTAGCAGTGTGCGTTTAACCAAAATACGCTGTCTGAATAACTGTTGTCCCTTGCATTGTGTACATAATATTTTTGTACTATTTATGGAGACAGTAGATCTATATCTTTACGTTGATGATTTTAATGTATAGTTCAATACAAAATTTACAAACTTATGAATGACTGCACCAAATCTCCGTTTGGTGGTGTTGTAGTATGTATTTGGAAGAAAACATACACGTAAAGGATATTAAATATGGAAAGAGAAGTACTCCGTGCACATAAATTTTAATGTGAACTGAGATTTTCCATTATAATATTTGTTAATACTAAATAGATCTTTTTATATATATATATATATAGTACATGTATATATAAAGACAATGGTAATAAATTACATTCACTTTGTACAAACAAACAAACATGCAAGCAAACATACAATAACAACCAACTAAGTGGTTATCATAATTACATGTAATTACCATAATTATTCAAAGTCAAAGTCATGAAACTCATTACATAGCCATTTTCCAGTTTTGGAAACCGGTGAGTGAAAGTAAAGCAGAATGCTTCCTTAGGTGCATTCTTCTTCACTTTCAGTCAACCCTAAGCTATCAATCACTGTATTAGCTTTGAATTGAAATACTATGGAGTAGTTACTGTATTATAGCCTGTTTCTAGGTTATGAAAACAGGGTATCACTTGAGGCGTATTGAAAGCATAGCAGAGTGCACTGCAAGTCGCAATCTGCTCTGTCTTCAGCAGGCTCCAAGTTTTAAAGTGTTACCTATTTTCATCTTGTTCCTGATGTTGGTAGCAAATTAACAATAGAAGCGAGTTGAAAGCAAGACAGAGTGTGCTTTCAGCACCTCCTGTTTTACTTTATGCAGGCTTCAAGCTACAATCAATAAATTAGCTTTGTTTTAGTTTCCAAGCACTGTATTAACTTCGATATGTATACTTTGGAGCATTTGTACTGCTTTCCATCCTGCTCCTTGTGTTGGAAATATATTTACTGCTTGTAGCGGGTTGAAAGCATGACAGAGTGAGTTTTCAGTGCATTCTGCCCTACTTTCAGCAGGCTACAATCCCATGTTAACTTTGGTCTATATACTTAACTATGAAATAGTTAATGTTTTTTAGCCTATTTCTGGATTTGTTTGTATTTTGTTTTTGGAAAAACAACAACAACAACAGTTTAACACTTAAGTGGATGAGAATAGGGCAGAAAGCACCTTTTAAAGGCACATTCTGCTCTACTCTCAAACTGCCTTAAGCTTCTTATTTGTACACTATGGAACAGATATACTGTTTACCATCCTGCCACTAGTGCTTGAAGCATCTTTACTGCTTGTAGCGGGTTGAAAGCATGACAGAATGAGTGTTTGTGCACTCTGCCTTACTTTCAGCAGGCCGCAAGCTACAATCACATATTAAGTTTGATCTACATGCATATACTTAACTATGATATAGTTGATGATTTATACCATTGAAGTCAGTTGAAAGCAAAGCACAGTGTGCTTCCAGTGCTTTCTGCCTTACTTTCTACAGGCTTCAGTCTACAATCAATAAATTGGCATTAGTTTTCTTTTGATGAATAAGTTTCCAAGCATTATATTAACCTTTTAAAGGCACATTTTGTTAAACTCTCAGACAGCCTTCAGCCTCTGTCATTCTATTGACTATTTGATTTATATGTTTTAGAGTCATAATTGTGTTTAAGGTCTTGGAGCAGGTTGAAAGCAAAGCAGAAAGTGTCAAAGGGTACATTCTGCTTTGCTTTAAGCCTGTCTCAAATTGTGTTGATTATTGTTTTTCACCATGAAATAATTAAAGCGAGGTATACTTTAACACTGATATGAATTTTAAAGTAATTCTTGCTTGAGGTGGGTTAAAAGCATGACATAATGAGTTTTCAGTGCACTCTGCCTTACTTTCAGCAGGTCCCAAGCTTCAATTACTATATTAACTTTGGTTTACATACTTAACTATGAAGAAGTTTTTGACTATTTTTTTTTTCAAAAACAGGTTAACACTTGAAGGGGTGAGAGTAGGGCAGAAAGCACCTTTTAAAGGCACATTCTGTCCTACCCCCAAACAGCCTGAAGCCTCTGTTACTGCTTTACGAGAAGTCTGGACAGTCTCCAAATATTTTGGCGCTCGTGATATATTTCTCAAATTAAAATTTCAAGCATTTTGACTGCCACAGCAAGGCTTCGAGCGCCAAAATGTTTGAAGACTGGTCAGACTTCTCGTTATGCGGCTATGAACAGGATCCAAGCTGTTTTCAAATACAGTGGAGAATAACGTTTTCTCCACTGTAGCAATTGTACTCGGAGTACGACAATGAAGGGGTTCAATATGACTGAAACAAAAAAACTCATACATATGATGTATGCTTTTTATAAAAACCAAGATAGATGAACATAATTACAGTAGAACCCCTCTATTACGACCACTAAAAAGAAGGCTAATTGTATAAAGGACATGTGACAGCTTAAAGCAATGTGAAAGTGAAACAGAAAGCTCCTGTAGGAGCTTTCTGATTCACTTTCACGTTGCTTAAAGCAGTCACCTGTCTTAAACGACTAATATTTGAAACAATTTAGTGGTCATAATAGAGAGGTTCTTCTGTATGTGCATACATTAGTAACAGTTATACTTGAGGAATAGGATGGAACCCCTCTAAACCAAACATATGTTGGGACAACATAAATATCTGGTTTAGATGGATTTTCAGTTCAGAGGGTTTTTTAACCAATAACCCCATACCTTGATCTTAGTATGGAAGATAGCTAACCAATTATAGTAGATTGAAAGTAAAGCAGAATGCGCCTTATTCATCTGCTAAAATATAGAAAATATTCTGATCATATATATTCATGAATGTATAAAGTGAAACAATTTTCTTCCGTTTAGGAATAGATCAAATGCGTATAAAGGAGTATTTATGGTGTAATGGGTTAGAATAAACAAGGGTTGGAAACGGGACCAAAGCTTTTGTCCGCTTTAGAGAGAATTCCGGTATTTAGAGTTTCCGGTCTGAGGGGTTCCACTGTACATGTATTCGAGTCAAAATAATGCAATGCTTACAATACCCTATCTACCTCTTTACATGTTGTCATAATGAAGGCTTGGAATAATAATAATATACCAAGTTAAAGTCTACTTTCAGTCCGAATGACCGCTCAGCCGACTGTACATATACTCCCCTGATCATCGAGCCATCTTGCCTTCAATATTGAGCACTGCTAACAGTCAAATGCAGCCGCAGTACCGACTCAGACCCTTCATAGGTACCCATTTTAACCCCTGGGTGGAGAGGAGCAATTCGCGGTACATGTCTTGCTCAAGAACATTCCTGTACATTCAGAATTCAGAAAAAATCCCCTAGTCAGACCGCTGGTCCGGCGGGGGATCGAACTCACGACCCCTGGTACCGTAGTCCAAGGTGTTAACCATTGGGCCACTACCGCCGGAATCAAGTACAGAACAGAACAGTTAAATGTTGAGCATTGTATCGTGGTATACATTGAACTGGGAAGCAATCAATTAAGCTGTATCCTTCTCAATTATAAACGTATTTTTTAGGTTTAAACATATTTTATTTCCAAAGTAGTTTACAAACATTCATTCTTCACTTAACATAGAAATAAAGGAAAAAGGGTTAGTTCACAAGTTCTAACAACATAAACGTATTTGTGCTAAGCTAGTTAGTGGTGTCTATTGCAAACAGAGCCATTTTAAACGCCGGGTAACTCGGCGTCTGATCAGACTCTAGATTTAAATGAAAGATTTATCTATAAATCATTTTAATAAATCACCAACATTTGCAAAACAAAAGTAATTTTCTATTATTGGTTAACCTGCTTTTTGTTCAGTGTCGTTTAAACGGGACAGAATATTATTTTCTCATTGCATTAGACAAATGCTACACGTACAAGCCGAGGGTCATAAGTCTTTCCCCAAAACATGGCGCCGATATCGGTACCGCATATGGCCGCGTTAGAAAAACTTTAATAGCGCCGCGATTTAGTTACTAGGAAGATTGAAATTTTAACACAGTGAATTTCATGATTACACCGATATCTTCTTCAATTTTTGTAAACAAATAATATTTATTTGTTTCGATCATCTGCTACGTTACATATCAAGTGTAAAACGCAAGGAATGGACACACTAACAGAAAAAACGCTATCCGTCATTTAAATAAGGACTCTAAAGGTGCTCACAAAATTTCACGATCGGTAAACATCGATAGATCTACCATTTCAAATTTTATAAAGAGATTTCGAGAGTGAGTGAACACCGAAAACAAGATTCGAAGTGGGAGGGTATGGGAGACCACGGAAAACCATGCCGACCCACCCCATATTGTAAAGCATCTGTTGTGTTCACGGGCTGTTTAACATATAATGGAGTTGGAACCCTGACACCAGTTGATGGTAATATCGATTCCGAGAAATATATTTAATATCTACACACAAATGTGTGGCCATTTATAGCTAAAAAGCTCTAAAATAAGCCCTACAGTGTCCACGATTACTATGCTACTCAGCATAAAACTAAACTCGCCATCAAAGGGTTAAGGAACGATAATATGACGACAATGGTTCTACCAGACTAAAGCCCAGACTTAAATATAATAAAAAATGTGTGGAAATGTTTGAAAACTAACTTGTGCAAGCGTGCAGTGAATATCAAAATTAAGGATGAGCTTATCAGACATGTTCTTGGCATTTAGGATCGTTACAGTCAGGTCTATGTACAATCACTTTATGAGAGTATTTCAAGAAGAATTTGGTATATTCTGAGAGAAAATGGGTCTATTTCAAAATACTGAAAGTTTCAGGTAAGTTCGAGTTGCCGTTTTGAGTTGGTTGATGTTTAAAGTTTGCATGCGCTAAGGGTAGAGAACAAAGCGGCGGCCATTTTGGGGAAAGACTTATGAGCCTCGGCTGTACATGTACAGTGGAGAAAACGATATTCTTTCCCAATAAACGCGTTTACGCTAAAACTATTATTTCCATTGCAAGCAGTTTGGGGCCAGATCAGACGCCGGGTAACCCGGCGTCTGATCAGGCTCCAAACTGTTTGCCACTCAGAATATCATGGATAATAAGAATTGTCAAAAAGATGTCTTTTTCCACGTTTTATTGCAATGTGTTTGCGTTTAAACGGGAAAGAATAACGTTTTCTCCACTGTATATGACTGATACAGGTTGGTAATATCCTGAGATCATTCATCACAAAACCATTTCCTCGTTTAAAAGCATTTCCTCGTTAGATGACGTATGATTGCGACACCAGATTTTAGCCCAACATTTATCATCCTCCCCATTACTGAGAAGCAAAGAATCAACAGCTGTTTGAATTTTCAGATAATTTGATTATGCTGCTTTTAAAATTATCTACGACAACACGCTAGAATTGAAGATATACAAGATCTATACATTCTTGTGGAAATTCAACTGTGTGGTATTGTTCATTATGATTAACTTCTAAAACTTTTTGATTTCACACACAAACATATTGAAAGCTTTACCTTTTGGAGCTTTGGGAGTTTGTGTGTGAACTCAAAAAGTTTTAGAAGTTAATCATAAAGATCTATACATATCTTTACATAACGGTCTATGATTCTTGACAGCTTCTTTGCAATTACGTCATCTGCCAAACAAACTGTCGTCTGATTATATTTCTTGAATGAATATTTTGGTAAATTAACTATGATCGTGATTTCGTAATATTAAGTATCGAACAGTTTTTGATACTAATCGAAATGCTTCGTTGTTGGATTACGATCCAAACTGACTGCAACTGCTCGTCGTGTAAGGGGCGGGTCTGTGAAGGTGTTAACTCATTCACCCCTGAAACTTTTAATGAAAAATTCCAATATCAAAATAAGTGTAGTCCATTTCTGACTATTTAGGGTTGATCTTAACAAATTATTTCAAAATGACACACAGTCTGGCATGGGGTCAATTACTTGAGAATGTGATGCATTATATTACAAATACATTGCCAAAACAGTGCATTAAATTACAATTACTCAATTTTTACAATTGTAATGAATTAAATTACAATTACATTGGCAAAGTAATGCATTACATTACACATTACATTTTGATTTCAAGCTATGATACCAATTCAAAATTATGACTGAAAAAATAACTAATAAGCATATAGTATCTAACTGATAGGTTGTTATCTACAAGTTTATTGTCAGCTACATTTACAGAGATTGGAAACATAAGAATAGTAGTATATCTTTTAATACCTCCAATAATGGAGAGCTACATAGTACATACATTGGTAACATAACATAGAAATACAGACACAATGACAAATACACATATACAATATAAACAGTACAAATTAAAACAAACGCATTTCATATAGATCACATGCACACATACATCTACACAGTTGTGCAACTGGAATAGAGTAGGAGTGCATGGCTGTTGAAATAAGCAAACTGAAGTTTTATACGTGTATAAAGCTTTTAGAGGAGTTATTATTTACAGTCAGACCTTCATTAGACGGCGACAACACAGATACGAGACGATGAGCCATTCCAGATATAGACAAAAGCCCCCACCGGAATGAAGCGAAGTAGAAAGCCCAATGGCCTTCTGCTTCACGTCAGACCTGTGCAGGCAGCCACAAGCTCAAAGGATGTCCATGCCCCACCCGAATACTAAGCCCCCGCCCCGGCCCGACTGTAAATAAAACGATTGTATTTATATAACAGTAAGTGAACACTCCCCCCCCCCTCTCTCACATACACACAAGTTAGAAAAGACATCACTTGACAAAACGAAACACAAGAAACATCGTTATCACTTGATATGAGAAATGAAGAGTAAATATCAGCGATAGTGAGCATGGCAGGTCTTGTCGAAACAAGACACAAGACAAATCAGGTCACTGGCATACTGACGGAAGTGTTCCTTTTTACTGTGAATATGGTATCTTTTTTTTTATTATTATTATTATTTATTAATTTATTTATTTAGCGACTGTACAACATACACTACCAATAAATTATAACAACTATTGTGTAGTTTATGCTATATAATCGATAAAAGTCATGAGTTCATGATACTTGAAAAGATTGGTGATACATGATATTTACATTTATAAGTAAACATGTGGAATGAAAAATTTGTCAACGGCACAGTAAAACCTACCTACATCGACACTCGGAGTGATGACTTTAAAGATAAACGGCATATAAACCAAGGGTAGGGGCAACACCGTCTGCGTTACTTTCACCGAGATATGCCAAGTTTGAATACCGATACGTCAACTGATAAGCCTCACTGTGCCAAACATAACTAATTGATACGGTAGAGAATACGCTGTTCTAGCAACCCCTTATATACAGCTATTGGGTTGGCTACCTTAAACACATTGACCGTAATCAGTCGTGAATACCGTTTTCATCGGTTTTATTTATACATGTATTATTATTTCAGCTTCACCATACAATGACAGAGTTTTAAGCAATTTACTGCAGACCTGTTTTGTGATAGGAAATTATTTCCTAAAATGTACAAAATCTGAGATAAAGGTGACTGCATAATAAACTGACGATACTTGTCTATTCCCATGCTTTTGACCAGTTTTGAGTACAATGCATTACGTAGATGTTCATTGCGTGAACAGTAGAAAATTTTGTGTAACACCAAGTTCTCCACTAAACAACAACATAAGTTGCAGTTTTCTGGAAACTTTGATGCTACTACTTTAGCGACAATGTACATTGCACTAAAGCATGCCGACAATATATCTGGGTTACGACGGGCAAAATACCAAATATGGATAGCGTCTAAGCCTGGGAATAGGTCACTCACATGAACAGTCGGTATCAAGTTATTTAATATGTCTATACGTGAGTTACCCACTGGTTTCAGTATATGTCTAGTAAGGACTGATTTCCACATGTATTTGGCAGGAAAATCTGAGGTCTCCTGAAAATATTCAATATATCTAAGAAGACCATATTTGTGTAGTATGAAGAATATATCAGGTATAAAACTATCAGACTGTCTCTCTGAGCCATCAAAGCCCCTTTATAGTGACCACTGGGTACGGAAGCATATTCTGTGCGATCTGCTAGCCCTTGAACCTTTCCGTCACAGAAGCGCCTATATACAGTGGAGAATCTGTTATTCTTTCCCGTTTAAACGCAAACGTACGCAAACGCAAAGCACTAAAACGTAGAAAAGAACAACTTTTGGACAATTCTGATAATTCTTGTTTATCTTGGTGGCAAACTGTCTGGAGCCTGATCAGACGCCGGATTACCCGGCATCTGATCTGGCTCCAAACTGTTTGCACTGCAAATAATAGTTTTAGCGTAAACGCGTTTATTGGGAAAGAATAACAGATTCTCCACTGTACCTACTCCTGCACATAAGACTAAGAGCCACAAATGAAATTCAATAATGGCATTAATTACAGGTGCCAGTTTAAAGCACTTTCTTGATTAATGTAAAGCAGAAAGCTCGTATAGGAGCTTTCTTCTGATGAGAATAGCTTTGTTTGTTTCAAAAGACAGACAAGCTAACACTGTGGAGCAACATATGATTTGCTCTATTTTCTATTCATCATAAATATCTCCTAAAAATATGATACATGTAGATGTTTTTAAAATACTTTGAAAATGCACTAGCATGTCTAGTCCTTACACTTCTATAACTTCATGCTAGAGGTGGCAATGTGAAGTTTTCACACCTATTGTAACCCTTATCCGGCCAAACCCTACCTTACTGGAAGAGTTTGGATCGAAATCAGCTTTGGTGTGACTCTACATTTTATCCATATCAAAAGTATTTGGTACTAAGATCACACTGTGTGAAAAGTTAGAACTGAAAACTGTGGAAAGGTAGCTTTTAGAAACTGAGTAGAAAACATGTCCAAATAGAAGACATCTAGATCTACCTGTATAAAGAATGAAAAGGATTAATTTTGCAATGATGGAAGAATATCCTATTGTATTTAGACCTGACCAATTAACATAATTATGCTTTCCCCATGCAAACTTTATACACTATACAGCTAAGTACATATAAACATATCATTGTTGGAACTTTAATTTGAAATAGTGAATGTTGATGCTCCATGTAACTGCAGAGAGAAAGTGAAGGATAAATAGGGGGAGAGAGAGAGGAGGAAGAGAGAGAGAGGGGGAGAAATGTCTTTAAATTATGTGATGATACATGTACATATATACGATATCAAGTTGAACAATACCTGTAATTAAAGTGTTAGCCTGAGTGCCACCTGAAATAACCAACTTACACGTTCATTGAATTGAAGCTAACGAGAAACGGTAAATGACCAAGGGCGAGATAGCTCTAGTATGAAATAATGCATGCGTGAAACATTTTGACGGTGTTGTGAAAGTTGGTCATGATAGTATCATGTGACTTCTCCATGTACCCGTAATGTCATAGGTTGCACGAGATCCTGGGGAATATCCCAAGAAGGTGAGTGTATACCTTCACTTCGTTATATGATACTACACAAGACAGACGTCTCAATCCAGTGCCCAGTAATATTGGTGCAGCTCGATATATACCGGGGAACCGAGGACTTGCGGCAGGCGATACCAGAGGGAGACCACTGGCCCTGATACTGTGAGTAAACATAGTTGAGCACATTTACTTTATTGGCGACGAGGAAAAAACTTCAAAGAAACAACACGAGGTCGTGTTTACCAGCGTCTGCTAGAAAACAAATTCAGACTGTGTTTTTGTTTTGCAACGAGGGCGTTGTAAACTGATATTGATTTGCAACGAGGGTGTTGTGAATTGCAAGCAGTTGCCGGTGCATTTATTTCAACGGTACCTGCATAATTTGTGGAAATTATCGCCAAATTTCTGTATTTTTGAGTATTTTTTGGTTTCGGCCGAGGTCGGCTGTTTCCGTGACTCAAGTTCGGCGAAAAAGCACATGGTGGTGCGTACGCATCAACAAATTCCGGTTGCAGTGTAAACTTCCGCCTATTGCCACGGAACCGAGAAAATGAAAGTAAACGGATAAAGCAGCTGGTTAACTCGTTTATTCAGAGTTGCAAATATAATTTTTAGATAAGAGTTGAAAGTGCCAAGTGGCAATTTCGATATTTAAAGCGTTCAATAGTTTCATTTACAATATTTTCGGATCAAATTTGGATGCATATTATTTGGTAAATTGCAAGTCGAGAACGACTTTCAAAAAGTTTTCAATAATTATTTTGACCTGTTATCCTTACCGATGTCGGTTAATTTATATTTCATTTTCCGAAATTGTTAAACTCAGTCAGGGTATTGAGTTAGTATTGTAAAAAATAATATAAGTAGAGAATGGAGACCGTAGAAAGTGAAAGTAGAGTTAAATTGAAAAAAAAAAATTGGAATAGAATTTGATTAAAATAATTTTATTTTAAAAATTGGTTATTCACTGAGGGTTTGTGAATTCTATTGAGTTTGCATCATCAAAAAGACAGCAAAACACGCCAACTACACGTTCAAACAAAATTGAACGGTGCTCCGACAAGTCAACGGAGGAATCTACAACTACAACAACAACAACAACAACATGGCTTTTTATTCTAAAGTTGCAATTAATTTTTTAACGGGACAGGAGTTGGTTATGTTGCCAGGGATTGCACATAAAACTGCAAAGAAAATAGTTAAATTTAGGAAAGATCAGGGAAATCTTACACATGCTAACATTTTTAAGGTAACAACGCTTACGGTGACTAGGCAACTTATGGAAATCATCGATTTTATGCCTAATACAGAATTTAAGACAAAAGAAAGTTCCCGTTGGCTGCAAGATAGGTCACAATGTCTTAACAAAGCCCAGGGTAGAACGGGATTCCCTTATGTAGACCGAGACACAGGCAAGCGCCAGACGGAACAGTGTCCTCCTATTTATCACAGGGACCAAGATTCTGGAACAGAGTCTGATTCAGAAGGGTCTGAGTCGGAAGATATATTACCAAAGTGCAACGTGAGAGATGTCAATGGCAAGAAGGGTAGCAGTAGGCATGAGTTTCATCCTTCAACTCTTCCGAAAAGTTTTAAATATGATGGAGAGTCAAACTGGAAACTTTTTAAGGAGAGATTTGTGCAGTACACTGAGTCTTCTGGTTGGTCAGGGAAGGAGAAGCGTGATGCACTTTGCCTGAGGTTGAGGGGCAAGGCTGGCCAGTTTTACACCATGCTGTGTGAGGTTGGGGAGGCGCCAAACTTCAAAACTCTTCTCGCTCAGATGGATAAGCGTTTTACGAGGGACGGTTACCACTCATCTTCCTATTCCGACGAGGACGAGTCCAGTCCCGAATCATCTGAGGAAGATGAACCAGTTCCAAGAGTCCGAAGAAACCGAAAGTCACTGAGGGAAGTGAAGCAGGAAAATGTGAGGCGAGATCACAGGGGTAAAGATCGATCATCTCTTCTAAAGAAGTCAGTGAGTTCAGACACTCAAATGACGAAAGTTGAACAAACTTGCGACAATCTATCTGAGACTGTTCTGATCCAACAAGCTTCAGATTTCGATTCAAGCAGGGATAGAAGCAGCAGCCCAAGCACAGGTAGACCATCTTCACCTAGCTACGTCTGCTTTAATTGTAGACAGTCGGGTCACTTCCGCGCATATTGTCCTGAGGTGAATCAGGTGAGTTTTGATATCCAGACTTTAAATGGGAAAGGGTTGGGAACGAAGGCCGACTCCACACCCAAATTGAAGGCCTAGGTATTGAACACCTTTCACCGGTTAATTTGTCCGAGGGCGGATATTCCGAGAGTGTTGCTGAAAAAGTGGATTTTCAGGTTGCAGAGGTTGAAATCTCACAAGAAACTTCCCAGGTGGGAGAAGACCAGGGAGAGGATATTGAAGTTGAGGTAGTTGTGTTAGAACCTGTAAAGTCCATTTCTTTAGATATGGTAGCTCTTCAACCGGGCAGCACTCAGGTAGGTTCCAACATGGATACTGATGCTGAGCCTACAGTGTCTGATAAGGTATGTCAGATACGTGACTTTATGTCAAGGATACACAAAGTTACGGAGCAGGAGAACAGAAAATGGGATCCAGGGGGAGATCCGATTACTATAGAAGCTGGCCAGGATTTTGGAAAGGTATGCCTTTTGTTAGAGAGGGGAGTGGGCAGGGCAAGCTCTATTTGGGGTTTCTCCTTGGTAGAGATTTAATTTAAAATTGGACACATGACATCAGGGCATTGTCATTAAAACTGGACACGTGACATCAGGGCATTGTCATTAATATTGGACACATGACACCAAGGCGTTGTCATTAATCAAGTTACATTGCAGAATACTCAGGGGAGTATGTTTACTTTCTTAAAATGGGTACATGTCTGTTGAGGCGATACCGATCAGTTTTATAAAGTGGGGAGGAGTGTTGTGAAAGTTGGTCATGATAGTATCATGTGACTTCCCCATGTACCCGTAATGTCATAGGTTGCACGAGATCCTGGGGAATATCCCAAGAAGGTGAGTGTATACCTTCACTTCGTTATATGATACTACACAAGACAGACGTTTCAATCCAGTGCCCAGTAATATTGGTGCAGCTCGATATATACCGGGGAACCGAGGACTTGCGGCAGGCGATACCAGAGGGAGACCACTGGCCCTGATACTGTGAGTAAACATAGTTGAGCACATTTACTTTATTGGCGACGAGGAAAAAACTTCAAAGAAACAACACGAGGTCGTGTTTACCAGCGTCTGCTAGAAAACAAATTCAGACTGTGTTTTTGTTTTGCAACGAGGGCGTTGTAAACTGATATTGATTTGCAACGAGGGTGTTGTGAATTGCAAGCAGTTGCCGGTGCATTTATTTCAACGGTACCTGCATAATTTGTGGAAATTATCGCCAAATTTCTGTATTTTTGAGTATTTTTTGGTTTCGGCCGAGGTCGGCTGTTTCCGTGACTCAAGTTCGGCGAAAAAGCACATGGTGGTGCGTACGCATCAACAAATTCCGGTTGCAGTGTAAACTTCCGCCTATTGCCACGGAACCGAGAAAATGAAAGTAAACGGATAAAGCAGCTGGTTAACTCGTTCATTCAGAGTTGCAAATATAATTTTTAGATAAGAGTTGAAAGTGCCAAGTGGCAATTGCGATATTTAAAGCGTTCAATAGTTTCATTTACAATATTTTCGGATCAAATTTGGATGCATATTATTTGGTAAATTGCAAGTCGAGAACGACTTTCAAAAAGTTTTCAATAATTATCTTGACCTGTTATCCTTACCGATGTCGGTTAATTTATATTTCATTTTCCGAAATTGTTAAACTCAGTCAGGGTATTGAGTGAGTATTGTAAAAAATAATATAAGTAGAGAATGGAGACCGTAGAAAGTGAAAGTAGAGTTAAATTGAAAAAAAAAAAAAAATTGGAATAGAATTTGATTAAAAATAATTTTATTTTAAAAATTGGTTATTCACTGAGGGTTTGTGAATTCTATTGAGTTTGCATCATCAAAAAGACAGCAAAACACGCCAACTACACGTTCAAACAAAATTGAACGGTGCTCCGACAAGTCAACGGAGGAATCTACAACTACAACAACAACAACAACAACATGGCTTTTTATTCTAAAGTTGCAATTAATTTTTTAACGGGACAGGAGTTGGTTATGTTGCCAGGGATTGCACATAAAACTGCAAAGAAAATAGTTAAATTTAGGAAAGATCAGGGAAATCTTACACATGCTAACATTTTTAAGGTAACAACGCTTACGGTGACTAGGCAACTTATGGAAATCATCAACGGTAAAACTGAATACCATACTGACCTTTAACAGTATTTTATCCAATTTCCAATAGAAAAGAACACAATAATTCCATTTAATATGAATAACAATCTCGTAACACCAGGTGAACTCAGTCAACTAAAGACGCTCCCTTCACCGGTATTTGACGTGGCAAAAAAAGACATGGCTAAATCTCGGCTAAATTACGGGATATACTCTGGACTACCCTAGTAACCACTAGAAATAGCAATTTAAAAAAACAAATGAATGCTGTTCTCTTCCTTTCGAAGTTAGCTAACGGTTAAGAAACTATAATTGATGTTTGTATTATATAATATGTACCTGACCTAAAGTGTTGAATGTGTGTTAGGATAGTTCTCATTTGTAGAATTGTACAAACTGAGAAATAAAGAGTATTTGAATTGAATTGAATTGCATATCAAACATAGGTAGCTTTGTCAATACTGGTACATGCAGTCGTAAACCAATTTATTATTAATACAAATTAATCTAGTAGATCTGACATCTTTGTTGCAAAAGCAATGCCATGTAATGCAATGTAATGCTTATAATTACTTGCCTTTTTAGTACTGCAATGCATTAACTTACAATTACATGTACATGTAATGCAAAATTTCCTGCATTACACATTACATGTAATGACATTGGAAAACGTAATGCATTACAGTGCATTACAATTACATTTTTGCATACCCCATGCCTGCACACAGTGTAGACCCTGATCAGAGCGGCCCAGGCATGGGGTAATGCAAAAATGTAATGAGTAATGCAGGGATGTTTGCATTACATGTAATTGTAATTTAATGCATTACAGTGCTAAAAAACAAGTAATTATAAGCATTACATTGCATTTCATGGCAATACTTTTGTAACAAAGATGTCAGAAAATACAGTAGATCTACTAAATGAATTTGTATTAATTGGTTGAAGACTGCATGTACAGTGGAGAAAACGTTATTCTTTCCCAATAAACGCGTTTACGCTAAAACTATTATTTTCACTGCAAACAGTTTGGAGCCAGACCAGACGCCGGGTAACCCGGCGTCTGATCAAGCTACAAACTGTTTGTCACCAAGATAAAGATGACTTATCAGAATTATCAAAAAGTTGTATTTTTCTACGTTTTAGTGTTTTGCATTTGCGTACGTTTGCGTTTAAACGGGAAAGAATAACAGATTCTCCACTGTACCAGTATTGACAACTGATATGCAGTTACATCGATCACCAACAGTCACTGTGACAAATTAAAGTTCCAACAATGATATTTGTATGTGCTCAGCTGTATAGTGTATTATATTTGCATGGGGCAAGCATAATTATGGTTATAAATCAGGTCTAAATACAATAGGTTATACTTCCATCATTGAAACGTTAATCCTTTTCATTCTTAATACAGGTAGATCTACATGTCTTCTATTTGGACATGTGTTCTACTAAGTTTCTGAAAATGACCTGTCCACTGCTTTCAGTTCTAACTTATCACACAGCGTGATCTTAGTACCAAATAGTTTTGATCTGGATGGAGTGTAGAGTCACACCATATCTGAGTTCGATCCAAACTTTTCCAGTAAGGTAGGGTTTGGCCGGATAAGGGTTACAATATGTGTGAAAACACATTGCCACCTCTAGCATCAGGTTATACATAAATTGGTGTGAAAATCATACATAAATTAGTGTTGTGACAGTATATGATCTTAGGGAATTACTCACTTAGCCAAAGCAGGGGACTAATGGACTGGTGATATGAGCCAGTCATTTCTGCTTTCCCTAAATGAATAGTGCAATTACATATATGTGATATTTGGATTTAAGTTAATGCGTCATGAGCTGTATTGAGAAGACACATATAATTTGATCAGTATCTGGTCATATTTTATATGTGTCTTTTCAGTTTTACTCCTTGTGAACTTGTTATTCAAAATCAACCCTATCTTGTGTGTGATATTTGATTTGTTGTTTTAATGATGGAGAATTTGACTAATCCAAGGGAAATAACTCATTTGGCCTAAGCATGGGACTAACTGATGTTGCCCATGCTTTCCCTAAATGAGTGGTGCAAGAATATATATGTGATACTTGAATTCAGTTTAGTTAATGGATCATGAATTGTATTGAGAAGACATATATGATCTGGTTTAGTCTCAGGTCATTTTCTACATGTGTCTTTTCAGTATAGTTCTTTCAGATTGCAATTCATTTTAAACTCTATCTTATGTGTATGATCGTTGATATGGTGTTTTAATGATGAAGAATTGCTTGATCCAAGGGTATTAACTCTTTTGGTCTGAGCTTGGGACTAACTGATGTTCACATGGACCAGTTGCCTAAGCGTTCCCTAACTGAGTGGTGCAATAATATATATGTGATAGGTCAAGGTCATCGAAAATGGCGGTTGTGGTTTTTTAATCGGAGCGATCTGAACTCATAAAATATGGTTATTACATGATTCCAAAGGTAAATTTGAGGTTTGAAAGCGCAAGTTATTGACATTAAGGTAATTCTAGCCAGTGGAGGTTGATGACAAAACGCAAGAAAAGTAATTCGTCGCCAAATAGCGAAAAAGCGAATACGACAAAGAAGACAAAGAAAGCAAAGGGGAAAATGGCGGACAGACAAAAACAAACGAGTAGCCAAGAATCAAGTCAAGGTAACATAACACAGACACCCACACAAACGGGACAATGCTACACGATACCCCCGATACCTCCTATGCACCAAATGCCCCAGATGCCAATACCACAAATGTATCAACAGGGCTCTCCATATTATGCCAACCCGACATCGCCCATGGTTCAAACACAAAACGATATGTTGACATCCATTATGAATAGACTCGATGCCATTAACACGAAATTGTCACAATTAGATAACATTCAGACTAGTGTGAACAAAATAACAACCAGACTTGACAAAATGGATAAACAAATATACGAAGTTGAAAAGAGCCAAAAATTTGTGAGCGATCAATATGAAAATGTCACAGTAGAAACACACACAAACAGTAATAAGATTACAGTAATACAAAAAGAATTGTCATCCTTGAATGACGAAAACACAAAGCTGAAAGCTACAAATAAATCCCTCACAGATGACGTCCTCGATCTAAAATGTCGGTCCATGCGCGACAACCTGCTATTTTTGGGTGTTGATGAGCAACTTAGAAACCAACCAGCAAATGAAGCAGCATCAGGAGGCCAAGCGAGTACCTTTCCTCCCAACGCTACATCATTCCAGTCTGAAGATTGTTCGAAACATGTGATTGATTTTTGTGAAGCAGTGTTAAAAATCGAAGATCCAGCAAGCAAAATACACATTGACAGAGCACATAGAATTGGTAAATTTATCCCTGGGAAGATCAGGCCCATTGTTGCTAAATTTAAAGACACAAATTCCAAAGTTCTTGTGCAAACAGCTCTGAAATCAGTGAACCTACGCGGCAGCAAATTCAATGTGTCAGAGCAATTTCCACAAGAAGTGAAAGAGCGTAGAAAAGAACTTATTCCAGTTTTGATCAAGGCTAGAGCCGATGGCAACAGGGCAACGCTAGTGAGAGACAAGCTCTATATAAACAATGTATTGTATACTCCTTCAGCCTCTAGTGTTCCCCAATAGGGGGACGGAGAAGAGTGTGATGTGCTAAAAATTGCATCTTGGAATATTGAAGGGCTAAATTCCTGTATAAACGATGAAGACTTTATAAGTTTGACAGAACAGTTCGACTTAGTCTTTCTCTGTGAAACCTGGCAAAAATCTCCTAACAATTTTGTTTTGGATGGTTTTGAATCCATATGTGTTCCAAGACCTGAAAGTCTCACGAAAAGGAGCAAGCGCGGGCACGGTGGAATTTGCCTTTTTTATAAATCTTGTTTAAGTCAAGGTATTTCAGTAGTTGAAAAAGATAGCAGTGGCTTTTTATGGATAAAACTTTGCAGACATTTTTTTAGTATGGAAGATGACATTTTGATTTGTTTCACGTATATACCCCCCTCAAACTCAATATATTTTGAATCACATAGTATTGGTTTTTTCGAATGTTTAGAGAGCAGCATTAGAAAATACCAATCTACTGGAAAACTTTTCATAGTTGGTGATCTCAACGCACGTTGCGGTGAAAGAAGTGATATTCTAGATGACCCCCATACTTTTGATAGGTATATCCCTGTAATGAATGATGAAACAAATGTTTGTTCGGAAAATGATGTCCCTTATAGATTTTCGATGGACAAATGCATAAACACATCAGGTTTAAAATTGCTCGATTTGTGTAAAAGTAGTGATCTTAAAATACTGAACGGCCGAGTAGGGGACGATGCTGGTATTGGAAGTTATACTTACTATTCTACACAGGGATGTAGCCTAATAGATTATGTCTTGACATCTTATGATATGACAAACAATGTTGAAAATTTTATAGTTCATGATTTGTATTCTTGCTCACCGCATGTACCTATAGAGTTTCAAATATGTATAAACATATCTAAACTTTCAGAAAATATGTATAAACCACCGAACACTATTAAGCAATTAAATTGGGAAAAAGAAAACATTGCTGATTATGTCAATTGTATTGAAAATAATCTACATGTTTTTGAATCATTTGTCGACAATATTATATCAAATAACACTTCTGTAGATTCAGGCATAGAAAAATTTAGTGAGTTTTTACATGAAAAGGCATTTTCTATATTTGGAAAAACAAAAATAATTAACTCAAAAAAAAGGTCCAAAAGAAAATGTCCAAGTCCCTGGTTTACAAATGAGTGTGAGAAAGCCAGAAAAGATTTAAGATTAGCTAATAGGGTTTACAAAAGACAAACAAATGGTAATTATAGATATACATTGATTGAAAAGAGACGAATATACAGAAATGCTAAGCGCAGAGCTCGAGCGAAATATGACAACGATATGCGCCAAAATTTACATAGACTGGCTAAAAGTGATCCAAAAAAGTTTTGGTCCGAAATAAGAAAAGCAAAATCAAAGGGTAATTTACGTAATAAAATGGCTAAGAATATTACAAAGGATGATTTTTTTAACCACTTTAAAAACCTGTTTGATGATGAAAATATATTTTATAATAATGACATTGAGGTAGAATTAGATTCAAATACAAGCAATTCTGTTGAAGAACTAGACAAGATTTTTGAGGTAGATGATGTTAGAAAAGCTATATGTTCTCTTAAACGAGGTAAAAGTGCCGGGATAGATGAAATCACTGCTGAAATGTTCATAGACAGCAGTGAATTGTTTGCTCCATTATTATGTAAACTGTTCAATTATATGTATGTAAACTGTATATATCCAGATAGCTGGACAAAGGGTGTTATAGTACCTGTCCCAAAAAAAGGTGACCTAAGTAATGTAAACAATTATAGAGGAATAACACTAACAAGCATATTTTCAAAGGTGTTTTCTATCATGTTAGATACCAGGTTACGTACGTGGTCTGAAGATAATAATATATTAAATGAATATCAATATGGTTTTCGAAAGGGTAAAAGCACAGCTGACTGTATATCTGTTTTAAATTCTATCATTGATAAAACTATTAACCATGACAATAAGAAACTATACTGTGCTTTCGTGGATTTTCGCAAAGCATTTGACGTAGTTTATAGAAATGGCATCTGGTTCAAGCTTCTAAAAAGTGGAATTTCATCAAAGTTCACTAACATGTTAAGAAAAATCTATGAGAAAGTTAAATCCTGTATAAAAGTCAAGGGTAGCTACACTAGGTATTTCGAAAGTAAGTCAGGCGTAAAACAGGGAGAGCCACTTTCACCATTGTTATTTCTCTTTTTTATCAATGATATGTATGACAATTTATATAGTGAAGATTTAACCTGTTTTACCCTTGACGAAACAAAATTATTTCTTTTATTGTTTGCTGATGATACAGTATTATTCACCTACACAGCTGATGAACTTCAACGCCTATTAGATAAACTGTATAGCTACTGCAATATGTGGGGCATAACTGTAAATACAGACAAAACCGTAGCTATGGTGTTCAAAAAGGGTAATAAGGCTGAACATGTTGAATTGAAATATAATGGTGAACCTCTTAATATTGTTAAGAAATTCACATACCTTGGTATGACACTATCTTCTAATGGTTGTTTTTATCAAGCTCAAAAATCCTTATCCCAACAAGCACTTTAAGCACTATATGGTCTTAATTCTTTATTTGACAATATTTCTATGAATGTCCAAGAGAAGATTAAACTTTTTGATTGCATGATAGCACCCATATTGAATTATGGATGTAGTGTATGGGGATTCCATAAGTCACCGGACATTGAAAGACTTCATCTTAAGTTCATGAAGCAGATATTAAGGGTAAAACAACAAACAACAAATGCATGTGTTTATGGTGAGCTTGGCAGGGTTCCTTTACAAGTAATAAGAAAAAGTAGAATTTTAAAAACTTGGTCTGAAATTATAAAATCACCACATTCACTTCAATATAAATTATTGTACATGAAAAATCAAAACGGTGTCTATATTAACTCTTGGACCAATAATGTGAAAGGATTGATTGAAGACCTTGGTTTCTCTTACCTATGGGATACACAGAATGTCACTAAATTACAAGTAGATGGTATGATAAGAAGTTTATATGACCAATTCCTACAACAGTGGTTCTCTGACTTAAGGAACTCTCCTAAACTTCAGACATATAAATTAATTAAAACTAATTTTGAACTGGAACATTATTTTACTAGTGTTAAAATCCAGAGCCATATATCCGCCCTTACGAAATTCCGATGCTCTTCTCACAAACTGTTGATAGAAGAAGGTAGGTATAGAAATATACCAAGAGAACAGAGGATATGTACAAAGTGTAACATGAACACTCCTGAAACAGAATACCATTTCCTTTTAGTTTGTCCTTTTTATAGAGATATTAGATCAAACATTCTTCCAAAATACTATAATCATTGGCCTAATATGAATAAGTTCAAAGCAATTTTAAGCACACAACAGACTTCAAATTTGAAAAAACTTGCTAAGTATATATATGAAGCTAATGTTTTGAGAGCTGAGCCAACACATTGATGTAGTGATCCACTATAGATCATAGTATCTGGGTGTTTCGCTACAGTCGATGAAGTACCGAGATATCAACAATAATTTCGAAACCACCTACAAACTTATGATAAAAGCCACATGTACAGGTACAGCATTTATAAGACCCCTCCTCCCCCCCACCCCCCACCCCACCCCCTATACAGCATAGATGCGACAATGTGTTAAGGCAACTTAAATAAAGCATCCACTTACCGCTTATGTTAAAATCCTTTTAAATCCAATCAATATTTGCTAAATCCAAACGTATGTATGTTAACTCACTTAAACACAAACACTAATAAACTATCATCACAGATCACATAATAACGTATTGGTTTCCTAATATCCAAAATATCGAATTATCGAATAGTTTAAACTCCCTAAGTAAACTTCTCCAACAAATAATTATATTCCGTACATGTATAAACACTACCATTGTGCTTCGAATAAGACTTCTTCTCATAATAGCTGAGTCCAACTAATATTTACACAACCACTGGTCACAACGCTCGTATAAATCGTGCAATTTATTTTTCTTGCTTCGCATATGGGTGCACTGTGATAAATTTGAATGTTACATGGGCGGATCAAGATCTTCTTTTACGAATGTAGTTGTTATTATAGAATATAGAATATGTTTGTCATACTGATGTATATTAAGTTAGTAACCCCTTCACTGCCGCGACGCCATCAATTTTAAACAATTTTCGTCTGCTTTTATTTCTGAAATTAATTTTTTAGGTATTTTGATTTAAGAAATATTGAAATGAGGTCAAACAGTTTGGATCCTGATCAGACGCCGCGTAACGCGGCGTCCGATCAGAATTCAAACTGTTTGCAAATAACCATCGCACTTGGGGTAAGGCAGTGAAGTGGTTAATATTGTTTTACACATGTATGTTGCTAATACCCACGTTTACATTACCTCGGTTGAATATTTATAAATACATGTATGTCTATACTTATCTACTAGAACAAGCAAGTTATAGTTTGCAAAAGGTGCTTATCCTGATCAGAGGGATTTGGAATAAGCCATCTGATCTGGGTTTACTCCTTTTACAATATACTTTTCTAAATATTTACTTTTGTATATTGACTAGTAGTTATTATGACTCAGCTGATTGACTTCATTTTCATTTGGAATTATTATCTTATACTGTATACCATAAAATTCAAAATTTCAAAAATCTTATATATTTTCATACTTTTCTCTTGCTAATGTAATTATATTTTCCTGATCTAATACTTTAGAATGTTTATATGCTATATGGCTATGAACATTGTATGTGTTTAATGCCAATAAAATTTGAATTGAATTGAATTGAATTGATATTTGGATTCAGTTTAGTTAATATGTCTTGAATTGTATTGAAAAGACACATATGACCTGTTCTAGTCTCAGGTCATATTCTACATGTGTCTTTTCAGTATAGTTCTTGCAGATTGCTATTTAAATTCAACTGTCATCTAATCTTATGTGTATGATAGTTGATATGTTGTTTTAAAGTTGCTTGACTATAGTCTCTTATAACTCTGAATAGAGTGGTAGTTTACTAAGTGATTATTGGTATGTTATGTTATTAATGTTGTATTGTACACTGAAGAGAAAGAAAGTAAGTAAGTAAGTAAGTGATTATTGGTATGTTATGTTATTAATGCTGTATTGTACACTGAAGAGAAAGAAAGTAAGTAAGTAAGTAAGTGAGTGAGTAAGTGAGTGAGTGAGTGAGTGAGTCAGTGAGTCAGTGAGTGAGTCAGTGAGTGAGTGACTGAGTGCTGAACATGCTAGTGCATTTTCCCAACAATGATATATGTATATGCATAAAATCCGTTCTATTGAACTCAATAGAACCGTTTGCATGACACGCACGCAGGGCCATGTTAAATCACGGGGGATATTTCGTTAAACTGCAGTAATATTCTCCTGATCTCCCATGTATCCACTTTCAATAATTTTTAAAACAAATGTATGCTGTTCTCTTCCTTTCGAAATTATAAGTTATAAGTAATTCATTAGTTAAGAATTTATAACTGATGTGTTGTTCTATATCAATAATAGATGTAACTGACCTAAATTTGTTGAATGTGTGTTATGGAAATTTCTCATGTATTTGTACACATGCAAACTGAGAAAATAAAGAGTACTTTGAATTGGAAATTGAATCAAAGTATTAAAAAAAATCTATCATGATTTTTTTAAAAGTGATATTTATGATTAATAGAAAAAAGAAAAAATCATATGTTGCTCCACAGTTTTAGCTTGTCTGTCTTTCGATGCAAAAAAAACCAAGCTATTCTCATCAGAAGAAAGCTCCTCTACGAGCTTTCTGATTTACTTTCATCAAGGAAGTGCTTTAAACTGGCACCTGTAAGTAATGCTATTATCTAATAATGGTGGCTCTTAGTATCATGTGCAGGAGACTTCAGTCCCGGATTTACCGGGGGGGGGGGGGGCACAGGGGGCACGTGCCCCCCCAGCTGAGCCGACTTTTTTTTTTTAACTTACTCTTTTTAACTTCTGAGACACCACTAAGCTCTACGGTTCTACTGTATTGGCGTGTGTCCCTTATTTGGCCCCTACATTTTACTGTCTTGACACTGCGGGGTGCCTTCTTTATTTAGATAACATTATAGCCCTGGGGCACATGTTTGGTAGTGGGAACAATACACCCATACACTGGTTTAAAATGTTTTCTAAGCGCTTTGTTTTACAGCTATTTCAACCTAATAAGCGTTTTAGTGATTCGGATCACAGTTAACAGATGCATCATGTTCCCTATTAGACCCTGGCAGCAGGAGTTTGGTTACTATGGAAATGAAAGTCTGGTTAAGTTCTTATAAGGAAAAATACAGATGACGCACTGTTACTGTCACCATGAAAAGCAAGTTGGGAAGAATAGATTCATTCCAAAACTGCGACCATCGCATCGTTTACACTGGTTACAGAAAGATGAGAAAAGACAGTTACTTAACAGTTTACCCCATAGCCTGCCTTTAGTTGACAGGTGACTACTTAAAGCAGATTGAAAAGTAAAGCAGAATGTGCATTCAGGCACATTCTGCTTTATTACCAGCCTACTTTAAGTTACCATCTACAATTATACTAGGCTATAAATACAAAATGTATTTCTTACGGTAAATATTCGTGACTGTCTAAATAAGAAATAATTTTTTCAGTGGATGAATAAATTACAGGCGTATGTATGGGTTAATCCTTCAGAAGTCCTCGATCAGGGTCTACACTGTCTGTCATTATATAAAGTATTGTAAAAATCGTTTCTTAGTGTCACTGGAATTGTTCATTTGATGTTTTAACTCTTTCCTCCCTGAAACTTCAAATGGACAATCCCAGTTTCCATTTAAGTATAGTCTATTTCTGACCTTTAAGGGTTGTTTTTGTCAATGTTTTGCGATATGACAAACAGTAAAGACCCAAATCAGAGGACAAATGCTCTGTTCACATGTATACTGTTTGAAAAGGACGCCTAAATGCGGGACTAGGTTTCAAAGGGTTAAGGGAGAATGATTTAAGTTTGAAGTAACTGTAAGCATGGAGGAATTATACCTCCATGCTGTAAGTAAACTGCAGTGTACTAGTGACCAGAACTCTTGTCCTGTACGAGCAATGCTGACCCAGACCAGAGGGTTTGTAAATGAACCCTCTTATCCCGATCTGCACTGAAACAGTGCATAAAGAGCTTCTGGGGCCTGCACTGTGTGTAATTTTGTAATAAATTGAATATGTTAAAAGTTAAGTAGTGACTGGAAAACTTGTTCTGTACAAACAGCGAATATCCAGGTCAGAGGGCTCATAAACGCTCAGGTTCTGCATTGTTGACGTTTTGTAATAAATTGTATAAAAACAACCTTAAATAAAGTAAAACGTGGACGAGTCTTAATTGGAATTGTCAATGTAATATTTGTGGGGAGAGTCAGTTTCAATGTGCACTATGTCATTTTGTGATATATTGTAAAAGTAGAACCTTGAATTTAATCGTAAGTAAGAGGGCATTGAAGGCATTGATACCGCTCACCTGTTGTAATGAAGCCTGATAGGTATACCTTTGAGTTTCACCCAAAATCGAAGTTAAAAAGCTTAATCTAAACCCATCCCAATTTGTAAACAATATTGGAATACAACATATATTTTAGTATAATCGAGTACATCAAGGGCCGATGAACTGCGCATTGAGTGTACATGTCGCAATTTTATTAACTTCCCCATGAGCTATGCCCAATGACAGGGACAGTTTATACTATGAATATTAAACATGTAGTATCATTATCTCTGAACCACTTTTGGGGTTTCATAAAGGATATTTACATCATTCATTTGAAGTAAACTTTCTTCTGAGAATATTCTCAGAATGCCACCAGAATGCACCCATTTTATTGTTAATTTCAAAAGATTTCACCATATTATGTACTGTTTTCAGCGCTGGTTTTGTCAAGTATCGTTAAGAAAAGTTGCATCTTCTTTCTGTCTTATGAAACCACTTGGCATTTCATAAAGGATATTTCAATCGTTCTTTTGAAGTAAACTTTCTTCTATGAATGTTCTCAGATGCCACCAGAATTCACCGTTTTAAGGTTAATTTAAAAAAAAAAAAATGTATTATGTACTGTTTTCAGTGCTGGTTTTGTCAAGTATCGTTAAAAATGTTCATCTTCTTTCCGTCTTTTGAAACCACTTTTAGGGTTTTAGTAAGGATATTTAAACCATACTTTTGAAGTAAGCTTTCTTCTAGGAAAGTGCTCAGAATGCCACCAGAATGCACCATTTTATTGTTAATTTAAAAAAATGTTGCTGTATTATTAACTGTTTGCAGTGCTTGTTTTGTCAAGTATCGTTAAAAAATTGCATGCATCTTCTTTCTGTCTTATGACACCATTTTTGGGATTTCATAAAGGATATTTATATCATTCTTTTAAAGTAAACTTTTTTAGAAGATTGTTCTCAAATGCCACCAGAATGCACCATTTTAATGTTAATTTCAAAAAAGTTCCGGGTTTTTTCCCTCTTTATGACGATTGTAACTTCTTTCTGTCTTATAATACCACTTTTGTGGTGTTTGGCTATTTACATCATTCTATTGATGTAAACTTTTTTCTTAGAATGCCCCCAGAATGTATCTTTTTGGTGTTAATTAAAAAAATGTCCGACCCTAAATTATAGTTGTCTGAGAATCGATTTTTCTTCTTCTCAAGTTTACGTTTAAATCTTCTTTCTGACTTATGAAACCACTTTTTTTGGTGGTTCATAGGGATGTTTACATCATTCTAGAATGCCCTCAGCATGCACCATTTTGATGTTAATTTCAAAAAATTTCCGGGGGAGGTCCACCCCTCCCATACCCTCCCCAAGTGTGCCCCCACTCAGAAATTGCTGGATCCGGGCCTGGGAGTAGGTATAGGGGCTTCTTCGAAGGAAAATATTAAGGACTAACATATCTTACAAACTGTGCTTACGTACCCAGTGGTCACTATAAAGGGGAATTTGTCTTTCCAAGATGTAGCTGAAAATGAACTTGTAGATAACAACCTATCAGTTAGATAATATATGCTTATTAGTTATTTTTTAGTCATAATTTTGGATTGGTATAATAGCTTGGAACCACAATGTAATGTGTAATGTAATTTGCATTGCGTTGCCAATGTAATTGTATTTTAATTCATTACAATTGTAAAAGTTGAATAACTGTAATTGTAATTCAATGCACTGTTTTGGCAATGTAATTGTAATATAATGCATTACATTCTCAACTAATTGACCCCATGCCTGAGAGGGCTCCTTAATGTTTCCTCTGATCAGGGTCTACACTGTTTGCATGGGACAAGTGTGGTCTTCACAGGTACACTTATTGTAAAATAACGACTATACTCGTCGCTAGGGTTGAATGTGTTAATGAGCAAAACGGAAATATGTTTTATTCTTGACAACTGGAATAAAAACTTTAAAGTAGATCTTAACCTTCATGAATATTTTAAAAGCAACATAATACCCCAACCATCATCAATAATTGAATGTGTAAACGTTTAAACATCATCAAAGCGCGGGCGTGCGTGTACGTGTTTTAAATAGCGCCAGCTCATTTCGCATTATTTCCGCAAGACACACATTTTGATAAGGGATGTTACCGTTTCTCCGTGGCAGTCATGAATATCACAGTGTTGAAATTGTTCTGTTAGATCCCTTATCTACCTGTATTAATACCTAGTACCCTATCCCATGGTGCCCTATGTGCCTCTGGGTAATATGATGTAACAGTTGTGTATTAAGCCTGTTGTTTGACCCTGGCACAATATACAATCCGATAGACATCCTGCTGAGCCAGAAATAGGTCTTTAAGAGCTTACAAATCAATATATTTAAGACACCTCTGTAAACCATAATAAACCATAATTCTAACATGACACGTGAATTCGTCTCTATAAACAAAGAACAGGTCTATCGTGGTATACCTGAGACGTTTTACCACGCTCTTCCCTACCCCGCTCCTCCCGCGGTTATATGACATGACGTGACCTCGTGCGTTCATACGTTATGTTTTTTAAATTTCTTTCGTTATTCATATAGCCCGTAAAGACCATATACTTTTAACCAGTAACGTTACAGTAATTTTCTCATTATTTTGTCTTGTTTGGTGTAATGTTTGTTCTATGCCAGATTGTGGATCGGTAAATGTAAATTTGCTTATGGGTGTTAGATTCTTGTAATGCCGCGGAAAAAGTTATTCGGTCGAAAAACTTCATCCGCTGAGGAAATAAGTATGGAACATTTGATTTCCTTTCTAATGAATTTCTTTAAATCTGGTCATGTTAGAATCGAAATAATCTATGTTCTACCGTTGTGAAACTGTATTTTACAACGGTCGGTCGTTGTGGTGCGCAGGAATTGACCACTCAGGCCTTCGGCCTTCGTGGTCAATTCCTGCGCACCACAACTCCCAACCGATGTAAAATACCGTTTCACAACGGTAGAACATAGATTATTTCTTAAATAACCGTTCACGACTCTATAGCTTTTCAGTAAATTCATGTTTTGCTTGTGTATACATATTTGACCTTGCTCTAAACATGCTGATGTAAGTTTTATGCAATAAATGATTGAATTTAAGTGAATTGAGTAGGTAAGCCGTCTGTACCAATGCAATTGCAAATTACCTCTCAAATTAAAATATAGAGGGAAGCGTTTTACCCGTCCAATGCGGCATGAGTTGAATATGTCGTACAAGTAACCAATTGAAACTTAATCATATGTTCGCATGATGTTTATCATATATGTGGGTATATTTATATGGGTAAGCAAGTCGTGGTCACAACTTCATATGTCACATCTGTTCTACTTTAGATAACCTTACACAGAACACGTATTAACAATTTACCTGCAGCTCGCGACTTATCTGATGTTTGCAAACAGTTTGGATCCATATCAGACGCCGCGTTACGTTATCCGAACTGTTTCTTATTTGGCTTAAGGTTTCATTAATTGAAACATGAATGAATATAACTTTAACAAATTTTGCGGATATCAATTTACAAAGCAGACATTATTACTGCAGGTTCAGGGTTAAACAGGTTGAGTTATCTGCTCCCTGACATGTCCTAGAGTCGCGGCAACAGTAACACCTGTTAAAATACGGTCAAAGCAATGTAAACTAGATAACAACTGGTAAACTAGATAACAACTGGAATGGCGGTTTAACTATATATTTGCATCTTTAACCCTTTCGCGAAAACAAATGTTCTGCTTAAATCCTTAAACTGATATTTTAAGGCAAATTTAAGTACTTACACCCCGGTCACACAGAGCCATCGGTGATAGATCGGTTGTTTTTTTCGCCAAACTAGGGAGGGGACCGATGACAAGCTATTTACTACCGACATCACCTATTGGCCACCTGTTTTCCACCTATCAATCGCTATTGGGGAAAGATGAGTTTCGTCGGCGAAAAATCACCGATTGGGATTTTTAAACGTGCTTAAAATTCTCGATCGGTGAAAATATTTTACAAATAACCGATTGACAATCTGTCTTCTACCGATATCACCGACGAGTCACCGATAAACCACCGATAAAGCACCGATGAACTGATACTTACCACCGATGAAAAAAGATGAGAATTAAAACGCAGGATCTCGTCGGTTTTCATCGGTTGTTAATGGCAGTTCAATCGGTGATCAGTTGGTAGTCAATCGGTTGCCGCCAGCATTTCATCGGTGTTTTATCGGTATTCGGCGATTATTGATAGGTTGTTGGGCGCTTTTAATCGGTGGCCCATATGAGTTCATGAGTTGCCAATCGGTGGCCAATCGGAGGCAGGATGGCGTTTCACCGATTGAACAATTATTTATCACCGATACCCGGTCACACAGAAAGCCTGAAATTAAATCACTTATGACAACCGATCAAAACAGCAAATAATTCGACCGAATGGGTACCGATTTAAGCCCGACTGTCTGTGTGACCGGGGCATTAAAGTTTTGCCTTAAGGAATATTTCGTGCAGGTGTCGAACAGTTTGAGACCTGATCAGACGCGGCTTTTATGCGGCAACTGAAAAGGATAAAAACTCATCGCAAAGTTTTTTTAATCTCTAACGGATGCGGTATCATGGGTATAGGAATTTCGTGTTGTTACGAATGATAAGACTAACGTCACGTTATTAATCGCAATGACCTGAGGTGTGTTTTTTTTTATTCAAAATCATAATCATTAGCAATCATGATTGTGATTCGGTCGTTTTTTTAATCGAATCATAATCATGTTCTGTAATCACGCTAATCACAAATAATCGAGCCAAACGCTCGATTAAATTGTAATCATAATGGCACGTGTCGATTCAATCAGCTATTTCATTTACACCTGGCAAAAGAATTAAACAGTCTTTCAACACTCATTATGCTTTAAAACTTTAGTTTATTTAAAATTAACTTTGATAAATTATCCCCTTTGAATAAACACACTCACTGCTTTTTGCAACCAGTTTCTTGAATAACGTTCGTGGCGACTGAACAGGTCTCAAACTGTTCGGCACATCTTACATTATAACTTAAGTCAAAATTTACCCAAAAGTTATCTTTTCGAAATAAATTTGTATTTGAATTAACCCCTCCGTTGCCTTATCCCGAGTACAATGGTAATTTGTCAACAGTTTGGGTACTAATCAGACGCTAGCAGTTTGATATCATAATCATTGCCTAATCACGCTGTTTTTTATCACTTAAATCATGATACTGATTATTAGTTTAATCATAATCATGATTATGTAAATAAAACACACCCCTGTAACTATTACAGGCCGCTCTGTCATACCGATATGTACTTATAAGGTGGTATAGGACATATGCTCTGGACTAAACGTATAAACAAACGGTCCAGTCGCTACATGCCAAAATATATGCTGTGGGTGCATAACAGCAAGTACATTTCAAAATTGCTACGGCTTGAATCCAAATCAGTTGCAATGTAACTCGGCATCGACTCAATTTTCCAAATGTTCCCCTACTACGTTATTTTTGCTATTGAAATGTATAAGTAAGTAAATATCTTATTTTAATATCGTGACATGTGCACAGAACATAATGTTTTAAACAACATTTTGTACAAATACAAAGGCAATTGCACCCAATTCCAGTGAGCCTATATGTCACCACAATTGCTAATAAATGTATAACACAGCTATATACAATGTACATGTATAGATTACACTTGTAAACATATCGCCAATATAACGGCCAACCAGAAAGCTGTGAAGTATATATACTTTATGTTTATAGCAACGTTACTGTTTAATACACTGTTTAATACACTAGTACCTAAACATAGTATAGAAAGCTCCTACAGGGGATATCTGTTTTACTTTTATCATGTCTTTTATGAGTGAATTAAATTTCCTGTTCACATTGTGACCGCTCGATACACGATTGACTGAAGTTAAATGTAAATGATAATTAAATGTACCAATAGCCATTATCATTTACATATCAACTCGTGATAGTGTTATCTGAATGACGCGCTAAGTTCATTATCACTAATATCTTTGGTGTGTGAGATCCACCCCCCCCCCCCCCCCCCCCCCCCACCACACACACTCTAAACTATGTTTGCCGTTGTTTGCCAAACTAAACAAATATGTCCACCCTTTCACATCTGCAATATCGTCTGCTTACAATTGTCGTCTTCTGGTTTTTCTCAAAGTGACATATTGGACATTTTGATATACATAATGACGAGTCACAGCAACTTAAATCCAGATCAGACGCTGCGTTGCGCTGAGTCAGATCTTGATTCAAGTTGTATGACAATTTAAGCAAAATTGCTGTATAACAACCCTCTCCGAACAACACACATAGTCTTTGTCTCCCATTGGGTGTTGTTGTAGAGAGAAATCACTTTTATATCTTTTGTAAATGTATGTGGGGTACACATGTACTAGGATGTTTATTGCTCAACTAGCAGATACATGTTTGTTACCATAATTAACCTTTTCATTGATAAATGTTGACGCCTACTTGAATCTTTTCTCAGATAAACTGTTGTCTGCTTAAGTAATGCAATATGGACATTAGTTTTAAATTAAGATTTAAATATATGTGTCCATATTATCAAAAGCAAACTAATTTAAACATTTTGTTTTCCCGAGTTTCGTGACTTAAGAAATTGCGGATAAAAAGTCGCTTTTTATCTTACCTGAGCCAATGGCACAAGGTATCCTATATACCTTTGGGCAGATTTCAGGACCGTTTCTTTCAAATTTGTTCAAAGAATTAAAAAAATGCAGAACTCTGATTGCCATGGCAACCAATGTGAAAAAATAAGAAATTCTTAGAAAATATGCTTGTCAAAAACTAGAGCTTAGATATTTTGCACATAGCATCACCTACAGGTCCTCTATCACGTGTGTTCAAATTATGTTCCATGGTCAAAATTATCCTCGCCCCAGGGGTCATAGTTTTGCATAGAGTTATATAGTGAAATGTTCAAACATCTTCTCTGAAACTTATACGACAAAAGCTTTGATATTTGGCATGTTGTCACTTCTAGATGTTCTTTACCATTAGTGATGAAATGGTTTCGACGCGATGCATATCTAGGTGATAGGAGCTAGAAATATATATACTTTGAATGAAAACTTTAAAATACTTCTTGTCTGAAACCCTAGTACTCAGAGTTTGGATATTAAGAAAACAGCAGCATCTATAGGGCCTGTATCAAGGATGTTCAACTTATGTCCTTGGGCCCAAAAATGGCCTAGCCCTGGGGATCACAATTTTACATAAGTTATATAGTGAAATTGTTCAGTCTTGTCTTCTCTGAAACTAATATGGCTAGAGCACTTCTAGTTGCCATTTACCAATATTGAATAATTTTTCCGGTTAGTTGCATACATGTATCTAGGTCACAGGAGCTTAACATATTTTTTCATTGAAAACTTAAAAAATCTTCTAGTCGGGAACCCAAGTACCCAGAGCTTAGATATTTGGCACATATCATCATCTACAGGTCCCCTATCAGTATCTCGTAAACAGAACATAGCAGCAAAATCTATAGCAGGAAAGTGTCTGCAATAATGTGTCAACTGTCATTTTATCAAAATATACGTATATCCTGCTTTTATGGTGGTTCGCGGGTCTGCTTATCCCCTGTAAGACTTCTTTGAAACCTTGATTAAATTGAAATATACCATCTGCAGAGTGAAAAATCGTTAAAATAATAAAACATACAGTACCGTTTTTTTCTGACAGGACTTTTTTGTCGAGAAAAGTTCCTTTTTAAATAAACAGGAATATTTTCTTTATACAATAATATAACTCAATAATTTCTGTACATTCAAGTAAACTGTACAGAGACAATAAGTTGTTGTGCAAACAAAAATATTTCAGAACATATTTTCTGGCAATATCAATATTCTGAAAAAGTCAAACTCTGAAAAAGTCACTAAATCTCAAATTACAAAATTTCTACCTGTTAAACATACACTAGTTTTACTCTTATTAGATAGATATTACTTAATTCTACTAGTCACAAGAATTTAATGAAAATGTACAGTAGAATTTACATCAAATACATGATTTCCAGAAATTCTGACAAAATGTTAACACAAAACGAGAAACTTCCCTTGAGTTTAACTTTAAAATGCCGACCATTGAATACGGTAGCCTGCATATCTTTAAAGACAGGTGACTGCTAAATGCATGACAAAAGTAATGCATGAAAGCTCCTTTAGGATATATCGTTTTGCATTACATTTGTCCTGTGTTAAGCTGCCATATAGGCTATAAACAAACACGAAAGACCCAAGCAGGAAACGCAACACAAACAATACACCCTCCCCAAGCAGAACACACACAGTCATACCATAACAAACACACACACACACGCAATACTATTCCTTCATCTACACACCAAATAGAAAACAACACGCAAGACAAACATAAAGCAAAGTGAATATAGGAGCCCGCCTTGGTACGGTCAGTAGCAATCAATAATTAATTATATATTAATTATTAACAACCACTGGGGGTTAAGGCTGGGTTTAGGGGCGCCCAACCTCACTCTTATCTCCTATATTCACCTATAAAGACGAAGAGTGTACAATAAATATAAACCCTCTTCCAAAACCTTACAACCAAAAAGACCGCCAACATAGTAAGTAAATACATGTAAAACATCTTACACAAATTCTATGACAAGATTATTAGTAACACGGGAAAGAATTTAACATTCAAATCCTCACAAATTTTAGTTGTCACTTGACTATACTTGCATTAGATATTATTCATTATTACATCTGTGCCTAAACATAGCCTGTCCATTGACCACTGCGTTATGGATTGACTAGTCAATGAAATCGGACAATGTATTTAAACAAAAAAAGGTTTGAAGCGAGTGGGAATCGAACCGAGAACCTTTGGAATGCTAGTCAATCACGCTTTCAACTGCGCTAACAACGAAGACACTGAAGCTTATCAAACTTTTCTTTATGTAAATTTTCTACTATAAGCACGTTCCGAAATGGTCATGTGAAAGTCATCAGCATTTCCGGAACTCGAGATGCGGGCCGCCCACTGTCGAACCACTTTAAGGTCACATAATGCAAGTATACAAATACGAGATGACTCGGCGCGTAATATTTTAACACAAAAAAGTTTATTAGAAAATAAAGTGCGTTGTCGGGATACTGATAAGTATTTGCTGACATATAGAACACTTCAGTCTAACAATGTACTTGTAATACAAGATGATTAACGCCTTACAGTGGATAATTTGTTATTCTTTCCCGTTTAAACGCAAACGTACGCAAACGCAAAACACTAAAACGTAGAAAAGTACAACTTTTGACAATTCTGATAATTCATCTTTATCTTGGTGGCAAACAGTTTGGAGCCTGATCAGTCGCCGGATTACCCGGCGCCTGATCTGGCTCCAAACTGTTTGCAGTGAAAATAATAGTTTTAGCGTAAACGCGTTTATTATGTGTTAGATATGACAAAAAGGCCATTAGAAACTTTCGGTTTATGACAACCGCAGTATTAACTCTATAATAACATATCAATCGGGGATTTACTATTTGTCCAACTTATGTGTTTATAGAGGAATATACATTATTTCCCCTCAATAAACGCGTTTATATTCAATAGAAGCACAATGCAACCAGCGTTGTGCCAGACCAGGCAGCAGGAAAGGCGGCAATGTAATTGACATTCTAACACACCTCGCGCACACCCCTCGAATTTTCAGTAGAACACTCACGCGCATAAACGTTCTAACGTGACGTCATATGACTGTAAAAATGCGTACGCCAAGAAATGTAGCGCTGTTTCGGTGCAAATTAAGGTTAAATTATGTTTTAGAATCGAAATAATAAACTAATTCCAGTGTTTTATCTATCAATCGAACACTGGTAGTCGTTGAGATGCTTGTAATTAAACCACTCGGCCTAAAGGCCTCGTGATTAAATTACTACGCATCTCAACTCCTACCAGTGTTCGATTGCACGATAAAACACTGGTATGAATTTATTATTTCTTAAATATAATTTTTATATACAAAGATAGGGTTGTGTATTGGATAGTGAACCAAGTTCTCGCTATGAATCTTCAATACTGATGTTAATACGTATGGCACAGTGGAGAAGACGTTGATACCAATAAACGCGATTACACTTAACATATTAATTTCAATGCCCGGCGTCTGACCAGGCTCCAAACCGTTTGCAACTCAGATTAACATAAAGTGTAAGAATTAAAAGGAAATGTTTTCTATATTATATTGCTTTGCGTAAACTTGCGTTTAAACGATATAGACTAACATATTCCCCATTATAAGAACCCCAACGACAACAATACATATGTATATATAGAGAGACAGCCATGTACAATGTAATAGATAACATGGAAGTAGGCTTGATAAGATTATTGTGTGACCTAACTATAAAGACGAACACAAATAAGCTTTTAGTGCAAAATGTGAATTGAAATCGACCAAAAATGCGTGGATATAATTTAATTTGAACTTTGACACTGACTGTTTGCGAAAGCGGATATATTTAGGATTGTTAAAGAAGCGGATAACTGTCTTTCATTGCCAAAATACTAGTATCTTCTGCTGAAAAAATGTTATTTTAAACAAATTAATAATTTCGGATATATTGACGGAAAAAATATTTATAAATCTGCTAAGCAGTTTGTATCCGGTTCAAACGCTTCGTGTCTGTATCTTAAATGTTTGCAACTAAGGGCGACTGTCCCATTGCACTGACAAAGTTTAGCCTTTGTAAATTATTTGCTTCACACAGCCCATTTTCAGTTTCAGAGGTTAACGACGATGGAATTTTAATGCTAACATATTTAGATTGATAACACTAGGCGGGTCAATGTTAGATTTGAAAAGGTATATGCATTAACCTTTATCATGCTTACAACTTGGATGAAGTTGAAATTATGTACAGTTTCATCGAAACCAGATACATGTACATCGAACTCGCTTAAATCGATCTTACAGGCACGTCGCGGGGTCTTGAACATTGGGGCGGCGTAATTTGTGATCGCACTCTTACTAGGGGGGTCGGGGGGCATGCTCCCCCGGGAAAATGTTATTTCTAGATGGTCTCTGCTGCATTCTGAGGGTATTTCCAGCATTCCAAACAGGTATAAGGCGAACATAATTCTATGTAAAAATGACCCCAAATTATTAATCTAAGATAACATTTTTTGAGGCAGGTTGCCTTCCAGTATTGGGCCTGATTTATGAACACAGGATCGGGTGGGAACATACAATAATTTAGGAACCAGGGGTCCGTCTTACGAAACGCCGTACGACAAAAATGGCCGTACGTCAGAACGTTACCTTACATACAACTTCTGATTTCTCCGAAACCAGATACATGTACATCGAACTCGCTTAAATCGATCTTTAACTTACCAGTATTTCATTAGTGATTTTCGATAAGTCGATCTCGCTTCAGTCGAATATACCCGTATTTCAAAATTAAAACATGGCTAAACCACGTTTTAACTTTGAAATATGGGTATGTTCGAACTAACGTGAGTTCGAAGTATCGAGTTTCGACTGTATTTGCTTTCTGATCAGGGTCCTATTGTTTAGCACACATGGCTGGGTTGCAATTAAAATGGCATATAGTTATTTTCGAAGACGAACATATTGAAGTAGGTGAAAGTGTAGCATGACAAAGATTCAACACATCCATCGCCATTCACAGTGTATAATACATTATACTGTCCAAATAAAAGCGTTTTACGCTAAAATATTATTCTCATTGCAAACAGACTGTTTGTCACTCAAGTAAAAATCGGCTTTCAAAATTGTCACAAAACTGTTATTTTCTATATGTTATGGCAACGCGTTTGCGTTTTGTTTGCGTTTAAACGGGGACAACGCCGTATTTTCGATCTATAAGCGGCTATATAATCAGTCTGGACAAACAATAACACGACACCTGATGACCCTAGCAACCCCTTGTCTGCAAAACTATCATCTGTTTCACAGTTGTCTGTACAGTAAAACCTCTCTATTTCGACCGCTGAATTGTGTTAATTGTCATGTATTCAGGACAGGTGACTGCTTAAAGCAAGTTGAACGTACATGTACAGCAAAACGCTCATTAGGAGCTTTCTGTTTTACGTTCACCTTGCTTTAAGCCGTTACGTGTATTTATGGCAATACATTTGCCTTATTTCAATTGTCGTTAAAGAGAGGGTTTACTGTATTTAATTTAGAGCTCAATTTTAAAGATATCAACCAACAACAGAGTGTCAAATAGTTTCGTTCCTGATAAGAAACCGTGTATCGTTTTGTTTCCAAAACATTTCAATTCCAGTAAAGTATTGACTAACTCATTCACCCCTATAACTTTTAATTTATTACTCCAGTTTCCAATTATGCCGAGTCCATTTATGACTATGTATAATAGCAATTTTTTATATAATTTGAATCAAAACGAGAACCGGTGGAAACCCTCTAATCAGAAGCTACGATATCAGCATAGGATAAGTGTTTTTTTTTCCAATTGGTACAATGTCTGTAAATGACGAGTATGCTCGACGCTAGTAATTCATCCCTTAAACTTTTAATGAACGATACCATTTCCAATCAGGTTAGTTCATTGATAACTATCTAGGGTTGTATTTTGAAATATATTGCAAAGTAACAGACAGTGCAGACCCTTCTCAGAGGGTGTCTAAGTATCCCTCTGAACAGAACAGGGTCTACACTGTTTGTGTACGACAAGTGCACTCTTCACAGACACATTGTTTATTAAAGATGAGTTAAGACAACCATTGGTTTGAATGTGTTACAGTGGAGAATCTGTTATTCTTTCCCGTTTAAACGCAAACGTACGCAAACGCAAAACACTAAAACGTAGAAAAGTACAATTTTTTGACAATTCTGATAATTCATCTTTATTTTGGTGGCAAACAGTTTGGAGCCTGATCAGACGCCGGGTTACCCGGCGTCTGATCTGGCTCCAAACTGTTTGCAGTGAAAATAATAGTTTTAGCGTAAACGCGTTTATTGGGAAAGAATAACGTTTTCTCCACTGTAAATAGGATTGCATACATCAGTGTTTAAAACAGACGACAGTGTTATTACAGTGAAACAGGCGTTATTCCTTCTCTCCAAACCTGTTTATAGTGAAACAATTGTAACCTCTGCAAAAACATATTCGAGCCAGATCATATCCAAACTGTTTGCAACTTAGATTATCCCATAAACCTATAGTCTGTTTTGAGTTTTAAAGACCGTTAACTATACTTAAAGCAGGTTGAATATAAGGCAGGATGCGCCTTAAGGCGCATTATGCTTTACATTCAGCCTGCTGTAAGCTATGTATCATTTGCTGGTGTTTCTTATGTTCATTACTGTACATTTGAATTCTTTTCTTCAGTTGAGTAATTCAGTGTAGTACGTAAATATGGAGTAAATGGTTACAAAAATGCTTCAAATTTTCAAAACTTGTCATTTTCTATATTTCATTGAACTGCTTTTGCGTTTAGTGTCATTTGCATTTAGTTTCATTCTTCTAAACTATAGTTATGATTAACACGCCCACAGCGTACATTGGCGTCTGATAAGGATCCAAACTTTATTACACTCACTATCAATGCTTCTTAACCCTTTCCCCCATAGAAGCGACTTTTAGTTCCGATTTAATCAGTAATGAATATGTATTATAGGGAATATTTTCTATATTATAGCACATGATAGCTTAAAGCAGGCTGAAAGTAAAGCAGAATGCGCCCTAAGGCGCATTCTGCTTTACATTCAACCTGCTTTAAGTAGTCACATATCTTAGGTACTAGAAATAGGCTATCAGGTAAAGGGTTAACCCTTTACCCAATAGAAGCGCCTTTTAGCGGATATGATTTATTCATCCGCTGAAGAAAATAGTTCCAATTTAATCAGTAATGAATATGTATTACAGGGAATATTTTCTATATTAAAGCACATGATAGCTTAAAGCAGGCTGAAAGTAAAGCAGAATGCGCCCTAAGGCGCATTCTGCTTTACTTTTAACCTGCTTTAAGTAGTCATCTATCTTAAGTACTAGAAATAGGATATCAGGTAAAGGGTTAATATGTCAAGGCATGCAACTCAAAGTAAAAATGTAATCAGGCACCAATGTAGCTGCCACTGTGTAAGTCGAGTATTTCCGTCAATGGCAATGAAAGGGTTAACTCTTTCATGATCAAATTACTCTGGATATTTTTACCCCTTCACCGCTTTATTGTCGCCTGCTTCAGTATTGTTGTCTGCAAGATACTTATCAAAGTTATATTTAAGGTTGTATGACTTAATAAATATCTAAAAGAGTTTCAAACAGTTTGGGTCTTGATAAGACGGCGCATTACGCGGCGTCTGATCAGGACCCAAACTGTTTGCAAACGCGCATTTAGGCGTCATTGGGGGTGAAAAGGGTTTACTGAACCCATTTGTGCCCACGATCTCATATATGAAACATAGGCAAACAGTGTAGACCTTGATCAGACGTCAAATAAGGGGCGTCTGATCAGAATCTTCAATATTTGCTGATAGGAATCTCAATATGAAACTTTAGACAAGGTTACCCTTACAAAAATATGGACTAATACAATATATAAGCAAACCGGTAACTATGGTATATATGATGAACAGACTACACTACCCGTCGTTCAAAGTCTATTGGGGTACGTGAATCATCACTAACAAAAGCGTTATCTTACCTAGGATTGTGAAATACAAACACAAATTGCCATATAAGGTTGAATATTAGCGCATATAAAGGTTATCGTGAAGCTTATTTTGTGTCACTTTCGGTTTTTGAACCAGCTGGATAAAACTGTCAGAGGATATACAAATCGCGAAATGTGCTAATCGAATAGATTTAAAATTTATGGAACGTGTGCCATGTGTCATCTGAATTAATACAAGTTTCTGTTTCAATTCAAGTAAAATGATGCAGTTCGTGCTGTGTTTGACTATATTGTTTGTCAGCGCGACAGGGCAAAGCACGACATCACAAGACTTAACGACAGGAACTCCATCACTTTCATTGAGTCAAAAGTCGACAGTTCTATCACAAAATCCACAAAGTGCTACTAACAAAATCCAAACAAATAACAAAGAAACGCTGCCGACAACTACAATTCCTAAACATGCATCAATCAATGGAACTAATCCAGTACAGACAACGCATGCACAAAGCAAAGGAGCACATTCGGTACCAACCACACATCCACCAAGCACAGGAGCTAACACAGTACCCACCACACACGCACCAAGCAAACAAACTAATCCAGTACCCACAGCACATGCATCAAGCAAAGGAGCTAATCCAGTAGTAACGTTACATAAAGGCAATGCCACTGCTGCAAATGTTACGAACTCACCAATAACTAACCCAAACGCAGCTATTCAAAATTCGTTCAACAATTTCCTTGGCAGTGTTGTAAATGGTATCAACTCTATTTTACAAAATATTTCGCAACAATCAACAAACGGTAATACAGGCTCAGGAAATTCTCCTTTCGACATGCCAGCCATACTTAGCTTACTTAGCAATTTTCTGCCGCAGGATGCTCAAGACATTTTGTCTGAAATTTCAAAGAACCAAAGTGCACTTACTGTGCAAAACCTTGCAAAAATTACAGTCCCACTTATTCAAGGACTGGGAACACAGACACTAAGAGGCATCGGTGTCAGCAAAACATGTTCCAGGGATATCAACTTGCTATTAACTGGTCTTCAAGCTCAAGAGGAATGGACATATAAAAGTAAGCCTTCCCTATTCAAATCCTATTCAACCCATTTACTGCCGTGACGTCATATGCTTTATACAATTGTCGTCTGCTTTTATTTCTCAATTTCTCAATTTTGAGTTCATACATTTCTTTCTGAAGAAAAAATGTTACTAGTGCCGAACAGTTTAAAGCTTGACCAGACACAGTGTTACATGTACAGTGGAGAAAACGTTCTTTCCCAATAAACGCGTTTACGCTAAAACTATTATTTTCTCTGCAAACAGTTTGGAGCCAGATCAGACGCCGGGTAACCCGGCGTCTGATCAAGCTCCAAACTGTTTGCCACCAATATAAAGATGAATTATCAGAATTGTCAAAAAGTTGTACGTTTTAGTGTTTTGCGTTTGCGTACGTTTGCGTTTAAATGGGAAAGAATAACATATTCTCCACTGTATTCGGCCTCTAATCAGGATTCAGTTTTTTTGAAATAATCATTGTACTCGGGGTAATGCAGTGAAGAGTTAAAACCAATCATGTAGTTGTACAGTGGAGAATCTGTTATTCTTTCCCGTTTAAACGCAAACGTACTCAAACGCAAAACACTAAAACGTAGAAAAGTACAAATTTTTGACAATTCTGATAATTCGTCTTTATCTTGGTGACAAACAGTTTGGAGCCTGATCAGACGCCGGTTTACCCGGCGTCTGATCTGGCTCCAAACTGTTTGCAGTGAAAATAATATTTCTAGCGTAAACGCGTTTTTGGGAAAGAATAACGTTTTCTCCACTGTATATAAAGGCAACTTCTTTTTTACAAAGCTATTGTTTACAATGTCCGTAACGTTTCGAACACTAAGTACGTCTGTCGTCTTTAAAAAGTGTTGTCTGCTAATATTCTGATATTGTTTTTCGAAGCCAGAGTGTCAACCATTTTTGATATCAATAAAACGTGAGGGCAATGGTTTATGAAGCGTTCAGAATTGAGTCTAAGATCATTTTGTCCAATTTGAGCTTTTGCTCAAAATGGAGCATCCAAAAGTCTGAGAACGATCTCAACTCAAAACTTTTTATCACCTTGTATTCTGAATAAAAACTGTGTGTACATGTAACGGTCGTCAGGCTTTGTCTCTGGCGTGTAAAGCAACTTATAATGTTTAAGACATTTTCGAAAAGTTGTAATTTGGGTAATGTTGGTCAGTTTTATAAGATGTGGCATAGATTTAACACGTGCATTGCCTTTTTCCGAATAAACTGTGTCCTAACGCTTTGTCCGATACGAATTCAATCTACTTGATACTCTTCAGCTCATTGCCAAAATCTAAATTTGAAAATGGTGAAACATGCAGACGACAAAATTTTAACAGACAATCGCATGTGTTCATGATTAAATCTGCAATAATTTGGATTTTGATCATACGCCACGTAACTGGCAGTTTCATCCTTATTTTCTATGTCGGTGCTAACATAATATAAATGAACCCGATTAGGAATGATCACATAACATGTACCCAATCACATTTCAAGATTAAGCCCTTTCCTGCCATAATATAGTACAATGGTTATTTGCAAACCGTCTTTATCATGATCAGACGCCGCGATCCAAACTGATTGTCACGCATGTCATTGATATGTCTTCTGTACAAGTACCTACAAATGTTTTTCATTTAAAAAATTATTTAGCCTTTGGCGGATGACGCCATTGATTTGAAAGGGGTTCACCATGAGCGTGATAAAAAAGAACCTGGTCACACTTTTGTATGAAACCGCTTCGAGGTTTCATACAGAATGACCATGGTTATTTTCATACCTCCATGGCCACAATAAATATTCGATTTATCTTTAAATGAACTCTTCCAGCAAGCACATGGGCAAAGTCCAATGCAGCATCTAGTCATAAATGGGTTAAACGGGAGAAATAACATGTTCTCCACTGTACAATGTGTTTACAGTGGAGAATCTGTTATTCTTTCCCGTTTAAACGCAAACGTACGCAAACGCAGAACACTAAAACGTAGAAAAGTACAACTTTTTGTCAATTCTGATAATTCATCTTTATCTTGGTGGCAAACAGTTTGGAGCCTGATCAGACGCCGGGTGATCCGGCGTCTGATCTGGCTCCAAACTGTTTGCAGTGAAAATAATAGTTTTTGCGTAAACGCGTTTATTGGGAAAGAATAACGTTTTCTCCACTGTATATATTTGTAGTGATTGACGCAACGTTTAAGATACCTGCAGATCTGTATGGAACAATAATGAGCGGCACGCCAAAACTGTTGGGTGGATACGACGAGTGTAATGCAATAACGGGTATAGCAGGAAGCACTGGACAGGAAATACAAGGCCAGTATTGCAGGGCCACGACTAATGTTAAACTTCCTGCACAAGCTCTGGTAAACTATTTAACCCTCTACCCCATTTATACGTTTTTTTCCGCCTTTAATTTCTTATACCTTTGAAGAAAATAGTTCCACGTTTTACGGTCATTAATATGTATCATAAGAATTATATTGTATATTTAAACATTATAGAACCTTAAAGCAAGGTGAAAGTAAAGCAGAATACGCCTAAAAACACATTTTGCTTTACATTCAACATGTTTTAAGTGGATGCCTATAACAGGTTATGGAGTAATTAATTAAATCAAGAACGAAGACGTTTCTGTGACCAGTGTAAAAACAAAATGAAACGCAAATTATATTCAATGGAGTGTAGAAATGACAGCCTTTGAAAAGTTTTACAAGTCATTATTCTAAACAATAAGGCACCAAATGAGTAGAACAAAACGACAATGCAGTATCATTATTCTGTGAGAGTCAAGCAATTTGGACAGTTTAGCGGCGTTAGATCTGGCCCTTAACTATTGGAATCGAAATCGTAAACAAACATGCGTTTGAACGGATAACTTGTGTAGCGCGTTCAAGTACCGTATCGGCGAACAGCAACGTTAACATATGCAAACAATCCTTATAGTACGACATCTAGCGTTCTCCAATACTCTTCAATAATAACTCATTTCGCCCCCATGTTTATTTGCTTTTCAAGGGTACGAACGAACTATTTACGAATCGGAATAACACACACAAACGTGTACTAACCAACTGCAATGCATCAACTTTACCGCATATAAAAATAAGATTAAGCTGCTTTTTTTGATACATTGAGTATCAGACAATGTTGGTTTATTGATGAGAAATTAACTCGGGACTGTTCGCTTATTTTTTGAAACTCATTTGGTCGCCGTTTTGTTTTTCTTGTTCGTGTTGGCTAACTGCCCCTGAGGCCGTTCGTGTCGTTCGCAGTCGATATCGTGCAAACAGGTCGTTTTAGTTAAATTGTTACGTTTTCTGATGCAATCGATACGGTAGCTGAACGCGCTATTGTTCCGCTACAATAAAGCACACGCTTTCGTATGTCGTTATTTCCAACAGTGAGAAGGATTAGCAGTGTTCGACATACATGTAGTAATTTGTTCATTTTCTTTCTGGTGTACCTATCTATATACAGTGGAGAATCTGTTATTCTTTCCCAATAAACGCGTTTACGCTAAAACTATTTTTTCTGTTACAAACAGTTTGGGGCCAGATCAGACGCCGGGTTACCCGGCGTCTGATCTGGCTCCAAACTGTTTGCCACCAAGATAAACATGAAATATCAAAATTGTCCAAAAAATGTTCTTTTCTACGTTTTAGTGTTTTGCGTTTGCGTACGTTTGCGTTTAAACGGGAAAGAATAACAGATTCTCCACTGTATCTATACAGCGCTTCCTCTCTACAACGGCCTTCACAACAAGGACACCCTCCTTACAACGACATTTGTCGCTGTTCCCAAAAGTGAACAGTTAGATCTATGTCTATAATGCCATAACTTCTGCAATATCGTCTGCTTAAAATTCTCATAGTGAATTAAAGGACATTGTGACAGAAAATAAATTAATGACGAGTGACAAACAGCTTTAATACAGATCAGACGCCGCGTTACGCATCGTCTGATCTGGATTCAAACTGTTTGCAAATGTAAGCCAATGTCCCTCCCTCAAACGACTCCCTCCGAACAACATCCACAATATTTGTCTCCCATTTGATGTCGGAGCACTGTAATTTGTTGCGTTTTACAAAGGCTTTGCTGTCAAGTATTGTCGCTTTTTATACTTCAATGCCAATCAAACGCTTAATAGCATTGTTAGCCTGTTACCCCCTACATACGCCTTTTACACCTTTTATATATGCCTCCAGCACAGAAAAAAGTTCAGATTGATACAGAAAAGCATATTCAACGTAAATTAGATTAAATATATCTTTGCAAAGGCTAACTTAAAGGAGGCTGAAACGACAGCGCCATGCGCTTTCATTTTCATTCAGCTTTACTTTCAACCTGCTATTAGTAGTCACCTGTTTTAAAAACTAGAAACAGGCTATGGGGTAATGGGTTAAATGAGAGCGTCAAAGCATACAATGACAAATATTGATTAACGCATTCTCCATCCTCTTTCCCGAGCTACAGTGGAGAATCTGTTATTCTTTCCCGTTTAAACGCAAACGTACGCAACTGCAAAACACTAAAACGTTGAAAATTACAACTTTTTGACAATTCTGATAATTCATCTTTATCTTGGCTCCAAACTGTTTGCAGTGAAAATAATAGTTTTAGCGTAAACGCGTTTATTGGGAAAGAATAACGTTTTCTCCACTGTACCCCCTCAAAAGAATGTCAAGCAATTTACACATTTTGAAAATGTTCAAACGGCCCAAATTCTACATTAGCGATTTGCAGCATTAATGTCATGCACTATTTTCTTTTTATATTTCTTCAGAGTGTCAACGGTGGTTTGGTCATGCTTGGATTGTGCGTTTCAACGGCATGTTCTTCATCCGACATTAGTGTGTTACTTGATACGCGTAAGTTAATAACATTCATGAGTTTTATTAGACTTAATTTCACTTAACACATTAACCCGCTATAAGGCGCTTCTATAAGGGAAATGGAAACCTAACGACGAATATATTCTTCATTAACAAACTTTGTACTTACAAAAAGTAAATTTCTCATATGAAAACAGTGTAGACCCTGGTCAGAGGGCTCCTGTAGGAGCCCTCTGATCAAGGTCAACACTGTTTGTTATTATGCACAATATAGTTGAAATAAACGCTAAATATTTCAAGTCAAAAGTGGACTAATTCTTATTGTAAATTGGAAGTCTCCGTTAAAAATGCAGGAACAGTATCAGTTAAATCTGATATTTTAGCGTTTGATCTTATGTGTGATTCAATACCTCCATGATTGATTCAGAATATATACCGGTATTTTACATTGGAACCATATGTGTGTTTCGCCATGCATGTATGATCATCAGCTGTAATGGAATGGTTAATTGCAAACAGTTTGGACTAAGATCAGACGCCAAACTCATTACAATATAACATAACAATGTCCTAATGAATATTTATAAAACATTTTAGTGGAGCGGCAAATCTTTAATGGGACATTGCCATATAAACTCGCCGTGGACTGTATGGAGAAACATAAGTGGGAAACCGACATGATCATCGTAACGTGAGTAACACTAAACAGGTATAAATGTACTCTTAGTGGGAAAGACACTGATTCCCAACAAACACATTGGGATTCTTAGGATTGGCGTTTATTGCAAACGGTTTGGAACATGATCAGACACCGAGTAACTCGGTGTCTGATTCGGTTTCGACTCATTTGCCACTCAGGTCAACGATTCGCCAACATCTCATTTTTGTATCGTCTATTTCATTTCCCTACGTTCAGGTTCGTTTGAACAGGCGCTTATAATGAGATGCTCCTGGTACATTAGATCTCAGCATACACATGGCTAGATAGAACTACTAGTATACATACCAATTTAACTATAACATAATACATTTTGAAACAATCTCAATAAAGAAACTTAAGAGGAGAAACCGAGTACATATTAGATGTTGTTTTGTTTAATGTTCTTGCATAATTGAATGTCGGTCAAATCACGAGTAAATAAAATAAAATTCAAATAATGCTCTGCTAGAATTCGGATGATTCATACACTGTTTATGCGTTCATAGACTACAGAAACATGATTATAAATCTTTCTTATAGGAACACAAAAATGATTAGTTTTTTACTGCCTAATAAGTTGAGACAGCACAATCAGCTAGATGCATTTAGCTTGAGTATAATGAAATTTATAGGTTTTTCTCAAGCAATTGAAAGCTATTTAGCTCTTTAATATGTTGTGTCAATTATATTTGTTTTCAATATAATCAAATAGAATATTTCTCTAGAATACATGATTTCTTACAATTTGTTTGAGCAATGTATATTGCGATAAACTAAAATAATTATCTCAAAATGAAGATACGTTATCTATCATATACCAAAAAGTTTTATAATGAAAAAGTATTGAGAACTTTGCAAACGGTGGTACAGTGGAGAATCTGTTATTCTTTCCCAATAAACGCGTTTACGCTAAAACTATTATTTGCAGTGCAAACAGTTTGGAGCCAGATCAGACGCCGGGTAACCCGGCGTCTGATCAGGCTCCAAACTGTTTGCCACCAAGATAAACAAGATTGATCAGAATTGTCCAAAAGTTGTTCTTTTCTACGTTTTAGTGCTTTGCGTTTGCGTACGTTTGCGTTTAAACGGGAAAGAATAACAGATTCTCCACTGTACCTGTGATAAGCATGATGGAATCAGCTAATTTAATAAACTATTAGCATTTATCGGTAATGTTAAGGACATATAGCCTAGATCTACAGTAACGTGCAAAAAGTATTCGTTAAATAGCGGCCATATTGGATTTGGTCTGGATAATAAGCGGGTGTTTCAAAGCTTTTATAACAGAAACACTAACAGAAACGAACACGTAAACTTGATTTCCCTTACCTTAATACTAAGTCAGGTGTCCCTTGAATGTTATAACCTGCATTATCCTACGGGAAATAGACATGTAGAGGTTTTGAACATAGGTCGGTGGGATTTCAGTCCAGATACGAAAAATTTCATCGTACAAATCCTGATTGCTATTTATGAAATTCACTCTGCACGACAGGTTTCTCTTAATGTACAGCCAGATAATTTCAATAATGTTCAGATCAGGTCATTGTGCTGGCCAAGAAATTGTCTTTATATTATTCTGAACTTTGTAAACCAAGATCCTACCCGCACGATGTACCAGGGCGTTATAATCCTGAAATAAATATAAATTGGTCGGGAGATGTCTTTCTACAACAGGCCAAAGATAATCTTCGAAGATTTCTCTACATTTTACTGCATTTACATTACCGTATAAACTAACAGGTTATATCTGTCAGCGAATCCCTGCCGTTGGTCATCATGGTCCGCTCAACTGTCAGATATTCATTTTCAACCACCACGCGAGGTCTCCGTGATCTAGGAAAATTTTTAATCGATCCCGTTGTCTTGAATTTATTCCAAAAAGAGCATACTGTACTGTAAGGCCTCTGTAATCTTCGTGAAGTTTCTGCGATTCGAAATCCATTTAAAAACATATTTACGGCTACGTTTTCCAAGTCATATCTCAAGTCTGAGCCTTTCCGCCCCATTTTTTATTCAACAACAAAACAAACATAAATGACGTGTACATTACAACCACTCTTACGTCATATCATTTTCAAGAAATTAAACTATTTATAAATCTAAAATTTTACATGTTTTACTATTTTTAACTCAATTTAAAAGGGGAGGAAAATCGCGCAAGCTCAATTAGCGCGACGTCGCGACGCCATTTTAACGAATACTTTTTGCACGTTACTTGTACATGTTAAAGCAAAATAAATAAATATTTGAGAAAATATGTCCTATATGTATATATTTATACCCCCACAAACAGAGTTTGATAGGGGTATACTGGAATCAGCCTGTCGGTCGGCCGTTGGTCGTCGGTCGTTGGTCGTTAGTCGTCGGCCGTCGGTCCGTCGGTCTGTCTGCAAAATCTTGTACTTTCAACTCCTCCTTCAGTTTCAACTGGATTCATTTGATACTTGGCATAAATGTTACTCAGGTGTAGTAGATGTGCTAGACACAAATTTTAGGTCTCTGTGACCATGATCTTGACCTTTGTCCTTGAAATTGGTCTTGAAATTGGCAGGCAAAATCTTGTACTTTGAAGTCCTCCTTCACTTTCAACCTGATTCACTTGATACTTGGCATAAATGTTACTCAGGAATAGTAGATGTGCAAGACACAAATTTCAAATCTCTGTGACCTTGACCTTTTGTCTTGAAATTGGCATGCAAAATCTTGTACTTTGAACTCCTCCTTCACTTTCAACCTGATATACTTGATACTTTGCATAAATGTTACTCAGGAGTAGCAGATGTGCAAGACACAAATGTTAGGTATATGTGACCTTGACCTTGACCTTTGTCCTTGAAATTGGTCTTGAAATTGGCAGGCAAAATCTTGTACTTTGAACTCCTCCTTTACTTTCAACCTGATTCACTTGATACTTGGCATAAATGTTACTCAGGAGTAGTAGATGTGCCAGACAAAAATTTCAAATCTCTGTGACCTTGAGCTTTGTCCTTGAAGTTGGTCTTAACATTGGCAGGCAAAATCTTGTATGGCGAACTCCTCCTTCACTTTCAACCTGATTTACTTGATACTTGGCATAAATGTTACTCAGGAGTTGCAGAGTGTCATAAACCATTTTTAAGTCATTTTGACCTTGGCTTACACCTTTGATTTTATTGTAAAACCTTATTGAAAACGTCTGCAGAGTGAGACAGAGTGCTGTATAGTGGGGGTATTTATCACCTTTAGTGATAGCCGTTCTAGTATTATTAGTAAAATGGTAAAAATATATGGTGGTTTTAATTATGCTTTTTATAAGACAAATGTTGTGTGAATGTTAAATCCTACCCCTATGATATTGAATTGTATAGTCAAACACAAAATGATTTTGGACACTCCGTCAAGTACTTTTTTCTCTGTCTTTGGAATAGAATTATATGGAAGCTAACCCTTATTCTAAACCTATCCCCATTTATGACAAGGTTGATGCTACTAGCTATGACCATGTTGATGTTTTTCACTTATGTTACCTTGGTCCATGCTTATTAAGCGTTTTGGTTTAGTCTTAAATCATTCTCAAGCATTTGGTTGGTCAGATTTGAGGCTAGGCTCAAATCTGACCAATCAAATGTCTGAGAACAAACTCAGACTCAACTCAAACGCTTTATAGGTCCGGTGCTTTAGTCACGCAATTACTTATTTGTTAGCACGGACCCACGGGGGTGGGGGATTGATTTACACACACACACACACACACACACACACACACACAGAACAGTCACTATATTCGCCTAATAGTATGTATTGGGGACACACATATGTGCACTTGGATGTTTTAGGTGCGTCCTGTCAATTCTTGGTGCTATGATTCTATTTGCTACTTTATACGACGCGTTTGTTGTGCAATTTCGACCAAAGGGCGGGGACGACAAACAAATCACAACGCAGGCGACCGCCTCGAAACCTCATGAGAAGTATGCACCAGAAAATTCAAACGGAGTTCAACTTGTTAAAAATGGCTACAGTAATGGAGGTTATTTACCGACGGAACCAGAGGATAACAATCGTGGTATGGAAATGCAAGAGACCAACACTGATTCAATGAAATCTGTAAACGGAACAGTGGGTGTTCCCATGGAAAGTCCACCACCAGCGCCAAAGGCCCAGCAAGGAGGTACGGTGGAGAAGACGTTATTTTTTCCCGCCTAAACGCAAATGAAACGCAAATGGAATGCACTTAAACGTAGAAATTAAAAGCGTTTTGACATTTTTCACAATTCCTTTTAGTCTGAGTGACAAACAGTTAAAAGCCTGATCAGACGCCGGGTATCCCGGCGTCTAATCTGGCTTTAAACTATTTGAAATGGAACAACATGTTTAGCTTAACGCGTTTTAGGGATCGAATATCGTCTTCTCCTTTGTACTAGTAATTGTATTTCACGACATAACCATTACAAAGATGTCTCCTCTTTTTTCATGTTCACTAAGATCTATAATGTCCTAAATATTCTTCACGTAAGTTCAAATTGTTTAGCAACACAATAGAATAAAAGACATACAGAAACACATAGAGTAGAACCCCTCTGTTACGATCACTAAATCAGAGTATATATGTTGGGGATTAAGGCAGTTGTCTGCTCTTAGCAAGATGAAAATAAAGCAAAAACTGTAGATATAGTTTTCTGCTTTACTTCAATGTTGATTTAAGGTGTAACTTGCTTTTTATACCAACATAAAACTAATAATAATAAAGAATTTATTTAACGAGGGAACTCATTTGACAATGTGATTCTTCCATGAGACACTCAACAGAACATATATCGTATACCATCACTTACATGTAGCCCTATTTCATCAACAGCAGCAGCAGCAGCACCAGTGTACTATAATCATATTATAACATCTTAGATTATTACCTCTTCAGCGCCAAACTCGAGTACATATGCAGACAGTGCGGATCTAGATCAGAGGCTGAGATCAATATCCAAATTGTTTAACACTCTTGTTAGTCCTGTTTAAGTGTCAATCTGCTTATTAATATATAAAATTAAGTCAATAAGCTTCAGATAATAAATTTACATAATATACAATTATTAAACTTACTTAAAGCAAAGGAAATGTTTGCAAGCAGACATCTCGGATAATTTCGGCGGCAAATTAACCAAGTAGTTTTTTACCCCTTCAACATGATATAGGCATCTGGTACAATACCTTTGTCAGCAATAACGTTCCAATGTTTCGTATTTAAGGTAGTAAGACTTAAGAAAGTTCGATACGATTGACTAACAGTTTGGATACAGATCAAGCTACAAACTGCTTGCGCAGTTGAATTTATATGACTTTATATGGGCAATGACGCCATGCAGACGATGAAAGGGTTAATTACACAATATCGTTATAACATTTAGCTATAATATATTATTTTCTATTTACTCTCAGGTATAGCCGAACGAATATGCCTGGCATTTTCTCTATATTCTAACGGCGTTAAGTTGCTGAGCGCAAACCAGGGAGCCGGAAGTTTAGGAGCAGTCAATGGTGTCAGGTTTCTCAGTATGGCCTGGGTCATCTTCGGCCACAGCTACTTTTTCGCATGGGGGTTCGATGGTACAGTATTCTATGAAATGATTATATTACACCCGTTACAAAACCTTAAACTTGTAGCCAATTTTAGCTCAATAGTAGTCTATATTATGCCGCTGTATCGTCACTTTAAAGATGCAGTATGCAAATTTAGTACAATTCAAATGTATTCATTGTATTTGAAGAAACCTGAAAACGAGTGTCAAACAGCTTTGACCCTTATACAGTGGAGAAAACGTTATTCTTTCCCAATAAACGCGTTTACGCTAAAACTATTATTTTCACTGCAAACAGTTTGGAGCCAGATCAGACGCCGGGTAACCCGGTGTCTGATCAGGCTCCAAACTGTTTGCCACCAAGATAAAGATGAATTATCAGAATTGTCAAAAAGTTGTACTTTTCTACGTTTTAGTGTTTTGCGTTTGCGTACGTTTGCGTTTAAACGGGAAAGAATAACAGATTCTCCACTGTATGTGAATTAGAAGCTGCGTCGCGCGGCGTCTGATCTGATTCAAAAGTGTGTGCAAAAAGACGCGATCGACGAGGGTTTACCATTTCAATGACACTCATTGCGCATTTAGTTCTTGAATTTTAAAGTTTTGTCGTCTGTAAAAGTAATAAATTGTTTTCATTTCTTTTTTTAAAACAATATAAAGACGGTTGTCAACCGTTTGAGTCCAGATTGCATTCATTTTGTTTTCTAAACCAATCTACTTGCTACAGGAAGGGTAAGAGTTAATAATATAGCGAATGTATTTCCAGTTGACCAATGCTATTGTGGTGACTCGGTTAGCGTACTGGTTCCAAGGTAATAAAGCTTGTGAGTTGAGTCTGAAGTAATACTCAAGCATTTGATTGGTCAGATTGAGCCTAGGCTCAAATCTGACCAATCAAATGCTTGAAAACGCTAACAGACCCAACTTAGACGCTTTATAACCTTGGACCCAATAGGTATTGGGAGTTGGGTACATTGCTTCTTTGAACACTATAGTAAATGGCATAACAAAGATCAAGAACTACTGAGTAGAAACAGAGGTATAATTATGTCGTTTGTTCGTATTTCTGACAGATAATTTCGGCGCATACGTTTACAAGCACTTGAATGACTGGGACTTCATGGCCATGCCATATGCATCAGTGTCCGTGGACAGCTTCTTTACACTGAGGTAAACATCCGATGTACACTTAAATACTTGTTGTTGTCGATAGAAAAAGTATTTATTGTAAGTAATATATAATAACTACATACAAACAAGTAATAATATAACCTACGGTGCGAGCGATAAATCACACTCATTGTTTACTCGTACATACTACTATATTTACTACGAGGGGTGTTCAAATAGGTTTGTTACTGGATCAATAACTTCAATATAATGAGTGCTAAATGCATGTGTGATATATCATTTTAAAGAACAATTCTTAAAATTTTAATGTAAACACGATTTTATTTCAATTGAAAGGGTTAACTGTCTAAAATCTCATTTTTTCAAAATCAACATTTCTAATTTTGCTCATGACGAAAGTGGACATGTTTTTTCGAACGCTATGAAAATGTTCTAGATCTGTTTATCTACATTTTGATTTTAAAACATGAAACCATTTTTCAATGGACTCAATTATAGCCTTGTTAAATAATAAAAAAGAGTTTGTAGTTTCCCTTACTACTTTTATACATAACAGGAGATCATATTTTTATTATATTTCAGTACGTGTTTAGAATTGGCTCTTTTTTATATGTAATGTAAGAATAACATTTAAAACTGTGTAGTGTTTGCATAATTGTCTTATTGTATTTGACAGAAAATTTCATAAACTTATTAAAAAAAAGCCGTAATAATAATTATAGTACTGTACCAAATTGTGTTTAGAAAATTAATTAAAATATACACAAAAAAGGTCCAGTGTCCTCGAGGAGTGGTCATTTAGGTTCATGTTGGGGCTGATCGAGTAATGTGATATTATCGTGCACGATATCACCGTGTCGGCAAAGAATGGATCTTTTAAATTATATACCACACATGCATTTTGCACTTATGATAATGAAGTTATTGATCCAGTATCAAAACGTTTTGAACTAATTTCGTACTATGCTGACCGTCGCAAAGCAACACTGTCTGGTTTTATCTCTTTATTTCATCGCTGTTTTCCATTCATTTCTCTGTTGTAAAAGTTAGCCCAGTAATTATATGTGTCACGTTTCTCTTGATAGTATCCTTATATCGCCGACGAGGTCATCCAAATAACCAATGGTTTATTATGAAAATGAGGTTATCTTAAAATGTGTATTCCTACGACCTGTATAAAATTGTAAAATAAATATGGCGTCAAACGACCTTTCTATTGGCGATCGAGTGGCTATAGAAGGGATAGGTCACATTTACTCTCTAAATTTATTAAGAATAGATCGGAATTAACCTTGGAACTACTTTTTGCTATCTGTGGCGGTCCATTCACACGTCATCCATTGAAGCTAATAAGAAAACAATAAATATCGATATGGTAAAAACAACATTGTCAGGTTTTGTTATAAATAGAATTTGAAATTCGTGTTCATAATGTACTGTATTTATTAAACTTGTGTTTTAGAAAACGATAATAACTCAACAGCCTAGTTTTTATCGTTTTCTAAACAACTCGCTTTATTATACATTCAATAAATTTTGACACTCATGTAGGATCATATATTGTGCAATATAAAACGCTATTAAAGTACAAAGGCTTAAATTCGAAACGAAAATTGTTTTGCCACTCTATCATTCAAAAAAGATGCACTAGTGTTTCGTTAACCCTTATCCTGTCGTGATTTTGTTTACTTTGAAAGGGTCGTCTGGAATAATAATCTTGTAAAATTATTTTGTTATGTATTTTTTAAAATAAGGATTTAAAAAGGGTTGTCAATTATTTTGGATCCAGATCAGATGCCGCGTTACCAAAGTGTTTGCAAATATCAGTCAAATTGCGATTGACAGGATATGAGTAAGAATTCTGGCAACGAGCCAATCTGAGACTTCTCCTGGAAAACTATCATTTGTAAAAGACTTGTTAACCATTATTCAATCAATTGTAAGTGCACTTAACTTAAATAACTCAATCTGAAACCAAGACTTATACTAACTTACAAATTGATATATTGCATACACTTAAGTCTGTACGGCTCCATCACGTTGTTTGTTGTGATTTCTAACTAGAAAGGAGGATTTACTAACAATATAGATAGAAATCTTAATAACAAACTTCTCTGGGTGCAGTGTATTTATATACTGTATGGTTATTTTGTTTTTATCTACTATAATCGACTTTATACGCAATTCAGTTTACTGAAAACACATCGTTTTGAGTTTCACATCTCCTGATACGAATGCAAACTATTAAAAAGTTAAACTCACTCAAGATGCATGAGAAAAGTTTCATTAAACTTGAGTGTACACTCTTTCAGAGCTCCAGATAACTTGGTTATTTCAAAACCTTAAATCTTTAATCCTGCATTAAACCCTATAATGTTTCTATTTATTAGAATAGTCTCTTCGAGTCGATTCTAATGAGTCGTAATACTATAGAATTTTGTGCTGAAATGTTGTTTGTTTCAGTTAACCCTCTCTTATATACAGCTCTGGGCCCCGTTTCATAAAACATCTTACGACAAATGTTGTCGTAAGTCAGATTATAAAAGTCTCAATTATGATTTATTTCTCCATCTAATCCTGTCTTGTGACATCTTTTTGGAATCGTCTTGAAAAGACGATTCCAAAAGGATGTCACAAGACATGATTAGATAGAGAAATCAGATATTAAATGTACATGTATTTTAAAGTTTTGACTTACGACAACATTTGTCGTAAGATGTTTTATGAAACGGGCCTCTGACTCTTAAGGTTTTATTAACAGTGGTATATTGGTGGCCTATCTGACCCTACGAGAGTTGAAGAAGGTGGGCGGAGGACTGAAGATGAACTGGTTCATGTTCTATTTCCACAGGTTCTGGAGGTAATATACTAACAATACTGTGTGATTTAACTGCGTGGATAACGTATTACAAACCCTTTATCACTCATTACTCTATTAACACGCTTTTTAACAATCGGATTATTCCTACACTAAGAATAATAATCCTTAGCAAGGAAGATCTGGAAATAAGTCATGGATGGCACTCCAAGTTGTTTTCCAGATATGTGTGGGACTTCAACTCTTATAAAGCTGAATTGTATTTGCTTCATATGTGTGGTCCGCGAAAACAAAAAGTTTATGTTTTTTATAACTCAAACAAGTTGACGAGTGACATACAGTTTGGATCCAGATCAGACGCCGAGTTACGCGGCTTCTGATCTGGGTCAAATCTATTTGCAAATATTAGCCAATTACGCTAAGCACGATAAGGATTAAACTAGGCTTAAAGTGAAGCAGTGCAGCAAAATGCTACAGAAACTAAACACTACAAAGGTAAATGATAATTAAAATATGACAGTAATATAATTTAATTTGTGGTATATCTCTTTTGTAACAGTTTGGAGAAAAATCAGAAATTATTTGTTTTATATACAATTTAGAAGAATGTTACTGCAATAGAAATGACAGCCTGTTCAATTAGCTTACTAAACGATAAATGTCGAAATGTCGTACGTAGAAATCAGTCAAATGAGTTATATAATCAATTATCTACGACATATGATAAAAAACATAAAGTCGAAACTCAATAACTGAAATTCGTTTATGTCATCCATATAAGCATTTCTTATAATTGATAGTTAGTTACATGTAGATCTAACATACCCGTTAATCCAAGGTTTAATTTCAAAAGACAGATAACTTTAAGCTTGACTAAACGCCATTTCAAATTATTTAGCTTCGAATGTATACACGTAGGGAAATTCTTTACTTCTTCCGAATTAATGGGCTCTTGTGAAAACAGTGATGTCTATTGCAAACAATTTCTAGTTAGAACAACCAATGTTTACAGTGGAGATGATGTTATGTTTTCCCGTTTAAAAGCAAACGAAACGCAAACTCATTGCATTACGTTTGTTGAAAATAACACCTTTTTGACAATTCTGACTCTTCATGTTTAAATCACAGGTACTTGACACATACTTTATTATCTATTAACCCCCCCCCCCCCCCAAATTTTTAAAAAAATATATATTTTTTTTTGTTTACAATACTTCTATTATACGGAAAAAAGGCTTGCCTTTTTTTCCGTTCTTAAGTAATGCATGATAAAATCAAAGGTATTCCAATTCTATTTAATTACTGACAGACTTTGAAAAGTGTTTGATTTGCGCGTGAATAATTTCCTCAAAACTAGGCAACTACAAAACATGGGAGCTGACATCTTGGATGATGACGTCACGGCTTTTACGAAGAGTTGTGCGTGACGTTTCGGAATTCCTGATTTCGGTGATATTTTTAAACCATTTTAAGAATGAATAACCCACAACACTCACTTGTACATTGTAATGATTTCCTCCAAATGACAAACTTTCAAACAGTTCAATTCATACCCTTTAACGCTAACAATGAACGTTATTTGCAAAAAGCTACTTCTCAATCGAACCGATAAAAATAACGGATTTACCATACGTCATCAATAAAAATAATGACGTCATTATTGGTGGTCATATGACTTCCAAAAATAGTTTCAGATTGCATTATAAAACAGGGCTGCCATAAGTTGAAATGAAAAATCCTAAGATTTCCAAATATGCATTTTTCAAGCGCGATTTTACGAATCGTACCTTTACCCCATAACCGATTTCTAGTTTTATTGGCATGTGACTACTTAAAGCAGACTGGAAGTAAAGCAGAATGCGCCTTATGGCGCATTCTGCTTTACTTTCAGCCTGCTTTAAGCTACCATGGGGGGAAATCCGGAGATTTAGGAAAAATACGGAGAAATGGCAGCCCTGATAATATAGCTGTACGGAGGAGTTTTAACTTTTAACATTGTATACACGGGTGCTTATATATCTATTTGATTATTGGGTACATATAGATAGTGTCCCAAACAATTTAGGTTTATAGATCTAATAAAAGTTCGAGTCGGTTGTGTAATCCAGATCTCAGTCACGAGAGGCGTAGCCTCGAGTGTGATCTGGAATACACAATGAACTGATACAAGAGCGCTGATCACACACTGGCGATAGATGTAGGCTATTCCGTTTTCATTTGCTTTTTTCCGTCCATAGGCAAAGCCTAAATACATATTAGATACAAGGTAAACAGCGCAATTCAACACCTAGTCTTTACTATCGACTTAAACTGATGTTAAAATAGACTCGATCGCCGATATTCTCTTGTGGTACCCTCGGGAAATGATTAATTTATCAATATCTACTTTTTATTTCATCAAATTCCGTCAAATAACGCCACAGTACGTGAATTATAACGAAAATAAGCATCAAAAAGTTTTATGTCGTTCTCATGGTACAGAATTTATTGCCCAAAATAAGGGGTAATCTAGTCTGTTTGCACATTTAACGGCCTTTACGGCTGGAACTTTCACCTAATTTCATTAGAGCAAATGCGTTTGTGTCGGAACATCACCCTCTTCACTATCAGCTATATGAAATATACATGTAATTTGCCACGAAATTGACAATTGAAAGACTCATTTCATTTTCAATGCCATTTTGAATACCGGAATGAATCGAATGAACGGAGCGATCTCATTGGTCAAAATTAAACAGGTAAAGTTTCTTTTAATTTTGCATTCTATGTAAATTATATAAAACTGATAATATTTCATTTAAAGATGATTTATAATATTTGGTGAAAGTTCCAGTGGCATAGGCCGTTTATTGTGGACAAATAACAGATCACCCCTACATGTACATTCGTTGCTATGTACCGTGAAAACGACATAAAACTTTTTAATGCTTAGTTTCGTTATAATTCACGTACTGTGGCGTTATTTGACGGAATTTGATGAAATAAAAAGTAGATATTGATAAATTAATCATTTCCCGAGGGTACCACAAGAGAATATCGGCGATCTAGTTTATTTTAGCATCAGCTTAAGTCGATAGTAAAGACTAGGTGTTGAATTGCGCTGTTTACCTTGTATCTATAATAGAAGTACATGTATAGTAAAAAAAAAAAATCACTTAAGAGATTTTTTTTTTGAAAAGGGGGAGGGGGGGGGGGTAATAGATAATAAAGTATGTGTCAAGTACCTGTGGTTTAAATGAGTGGCAAACAAATTTGAGCTTGATCAGACACCGGGTTACCCGGTGTCTGTTCTGGCTCCAATCTGTTTGTAATGGAAATAATAGATTTTTTGGGAGAGAATAACGTATTCTACACTGTAGTTCCTTGGTATATAATCAGGATTCAGTTTGTTTGACACTCAAATTCATGTACATACAGTTACACTCAAGCAAGGTGAAAATAATTCTTAATATTAGAAGTAACGAAATATAGGCGACTCATTTCGCGCATTTATTTTAAATGATAATTACTATGCCATATACACATCAGTCTTGTTTCGAATCAGAGGCCAATAAACGTGGTTGTATATCAATAGTCAAACTATCCTTATTTAACTTATTTCTATAACAATGCCCACAGTACTGCAACTAGTCAGGATGTAAGTCATTTTTTCTTAAATTGGTTTAAGTTTAGGTTTTTGAAATGCAAGCAAATATTAATTTCAAGCAATTGAAAACTTATAAGTTTTGCGCTATATAAATGTTGCTGCATTTGTACAATGTGTATGCCTGTCAGTTGGTAAAACCGAAGATAATTATGACGTTGATATATTTAACCAGACTGACGCCTCCATACATGCTAGTGATAATGGTGGGGACCGTCGTTTTGCCATACGTCACGGAAGGGCCGATGTCATCCAATGAGGACCTGGCGTATATGGCAGGCTGTCGCACAAAGTGGTGGGCTAACCTGCTCTACGTCAACAATTACGTCACTGATGGGGTAATTTGATAATATCTTACAGTCAACCATGTACTTAGATATCCATCAAAATACTACCCAGTTGGTGTATTGAGGACATGTGGCAGATTAATGCATTCTACACTATCATTGCCGTGTATTGCCCATGTTGCCCACGATCCCGTATACTAGTATTATGGAACCTAGTCAAACAGCGTTGACTCTGATCAGACGACGCATAATGCGGCGTCTGATCAGAGTTTCCACTGTTTGCTGATAGGAATTTCAATATAAAACAAAAAGAAAGTAACTAATTCAGACCAGACACCCTTTAGATACATGAAACAAATGGAATAATCCAATTTATTGAATACCTTACTATAAATAGTAACAAAATTGCCGTTGAAAACTGTCGTTACGGAGGTCATGAGACCAATCCATAATGGCCCAGTGGGCCGATTATGGATAATCGCCCCTCGAAGTTATCACGTACAACTCGTTGATGTTAGCAACTTAGATCTATTTAAACATGGAAGGAGAAGGGGGTTGGCGTCGTTGTCAAATCGTATTCTAGAACTTGAATTCTAAGACAGAATGGTTTTAACGTAAAAGGTACGGTTCCTATTTATACAATGGCCAAGTCTTATGTGTGTCCCAGTGTTTTAAAAATGACTAGACATTGTTTAATAATATGTTATTCAAAATGACAGTTATGACGTCATCATTTCACGTCATCCATCGGAAAACTTGTTAAAAATAAAAACGACGTCGTCAAAATGTAGAGTTTCACTCGATAGCGTAGATCTAGCAGTTTTTAACTTTTCACATTCTAGATCTACTACAAAGTTTCTGCGTGGGCTAAACTTCCCCATGTAACCAACTGAGATCTTACGACCTGAGCATTTCTGAAAACTCTAGAGCTGCCCCTATCGTTTCAAATTTGTGAGCAGTTGATGGCAGTTAAACGATGTTTGAAACCACGTCATTTGCATGAAGATATACAATAAAAAGGTCAAAACATGACCTATGCGTGCCCTCTGTCCATAATGGCACGCCTGGTATCGCAATAGCCCTTGGGCTAAGCCCTCGGGCCATTATGACACCAGTTGTACCATTATGGGCAGAAGACATGCCTAGTTTATATTTTAACCTCTTATATAAGCATAGAAGACTCCACTGTGCGCAGATGGTTTAAAAACGGTCATCTAACTTTAAAGATAACTATTCATCTTCATTCGAATTTGGCTTTACACAGGTGTGACCATGATTTCAATGGCTTGAAAAGATATTTGCAGAATGTTATGTAAAAGACGAGTCGAAAGAGTATGCGAATTTTGGTAAATGGAGGTCTCCTTAAATTTCAAACGGGACACAGTTATGCTTACACAATTATAATTATTTCTATTGCAAATATTTTGGAGCCAAATCTCACGCGTGCTATCAGATGCGTCTAATAGTATTCAGAAATGTTTGCAACTCAGAAATAAATGGTCAGTAACTCAAAAGAGTGCTTTGTTCTATATTTTAGTATAATTTATTTATGCTTTTCGGTGGATTACCGGAAAATAGCAGTGGATTATCACCAATCGCCGTTTTCCCCGTAGGGCTCCCCAAAAATCGTAGTCAATCGTGTCTTATCGTTAATTTCCGGCAGTCCGATTTGTCGCGAACCACTCAACGGAAGAACACGAATCCAAACTCGGAAGCAACGACGTAATTCGGATGACGTCAAATCAATAAATAAGTGACGTCATCATACGGGAAACTGTTTCGTTAACGTGTTCGATGTAAACTTGGGGCTCAACACGGGGTAAATCATGTACTTTCACTTTCACAATTGTCGAACAATTTCGTTTAAAAAGTGGCTTAAAAGCATAAATAAATAGAATAATTGTATTTTTTCAGTAAACATCAGTGAACATCAGACTGTTATATTTTCACGAGTGGCTTCGCCACTCGTGAAAATATAACGTCTGATGTTCACTCAATGGATTAAATTTCTATCTTATACTGAAAAAAACAATTATCCTCTATACAATTGCGTTTCTGTTCGTTTGAAGGGACAGAGTAACGTATTCTTTCTGTAGCTTATACACCGTTTTAACTCTGCCACTTTAAAGTAATTGTGTAATACATGTCTTGCTCAGGGCTTGCTGAGGCACCACCTGTAGGCAATCTGCCAGAGAGAATTGAACTATTGTCTACCGCCCATTTTTGGAAACTAATTGTATAATGAACACGCATTTCTACTAATGTAAATATATACCTCAAATATCGATTTATTGAATCTTATCACTGTCAAAGTATCGTCTGCTTTAAAGGTAGGCACTTTTTCAAAGTAAGTTGCATTAAAACTCCAGAATCAACAACAAAAGTGTCTAACAGTATCATCTATGTATCCGGACAAGGCACCAATTTTCCATGAATTTCCATGAATACGTAAAACAACTCACGATTATCGGTAAAGTTGCCCACATGAATGGTGGTTCAATATAATGTTAAGAACGATTAAGAGATTTCTGTCGAAACAATGATTCGTATGAATGATCTTAGATTTAATACGAGATTGAGTTCCGATGTGCAAGACTGCAAGGTGCTGTGATTTAAAGGTAAATCTCCGTTCGTTTAGTCTAACCGAAACATACATACTCAGAGTACAAATGCTAAGTATAAATTACCTATCTCATGCTGTTTCAGAAGTATGACCATAGTGAATCTTACACCACCGTGAGTGTCAGATAAGAATATCCCATCCGAGTTTTGAAGATATTTTTGGAACACGAAGCTTTGCCGAGTGTTCCGAAAATATCTTCAAACGAGGGTGGGATATTCATCTGATACTCAACTGTGGTGTCAGATTTATTTTCTCACCTCGTCAACCCTAAAACGCGTTTAACTTGCTATACAGTGGCGAGTTGTATTTTAAGGCGCTAATGCATGCATGACGACGTCATGACGACGTCAAAACAACGGCAATAACAACCAATCATAAGATAGTTCCATTAGTTCGGCTTGTCTGTCCGGACAGATAAGGTTATCTCACACCCCCAAGATTTCGGGATACATCTGTCCGAGAGGTGAGAAAATGATCTATCAACCCTATCTGACCTCTTAAGGACACTGACCTTTGTCAGACATAACCCAAGTTATACTGAGCTCAAGAGCGTCTTGATTCGAGAACACATGCCCAATATAAATTCTCTATCACATGGAGCTCCAACGTTAATGTTAAATCCATCCTATTTGACCTCTAAATGACCTCTAAATGACCTTGAACTTTGTCGGACATGACCAAAGTTGTAATGTGATCAAGAGATTCTTGAAGTGATTACACATCATCAAATAAAGTATCTAATACATGTAGTTCTAAAGATATGGCATTGGTTAAAGATGTGGAAAGACAAACAGATAGACCAAAAATAATATGCCACCAACTTAGTAGTGCAGGAGCATAAACATATCGCAAACAACAGTATGGTGGCGAAAGAGGTAACTCAGATAAAACATTTGGCAGTAAAACAGTTAACTCACACACTTTAAATTGAAAATCCCAGGTTCTACTAACGTCTTTTCTACTTTTGACTATTTAATGTTGCTTTGTATCATATAGTACTAAATGACAAACAATGTAAACACTTATTAGAGTGCTTCTTTAGGATTCCTCTGATCTGGTTCTACACTGTTTAATTTAGGACAAGTGTACTCTATAAAGGTACTCGGTTTATAAATGACGAGTCTACTCGTCGCTAGGGTTCAATATGTTAATCGGTGTATTTCATATATTTCAGTGTATGGGGTGGTCGTGGTATCTGGCTAATGACATGCAATTCTACATCATCAGTCCTTTGATATTACTGCCGTTTTTCTAGTACGTAAATGATTAAACCATATAAGCCGTGAATCTGTTAAAGGGGACATCGCGGGGTTTCATCAGGTTCTACACTGTTCGCTATTGTATATAAAATGTTCTGTTGTATGGAAAAATCATAGCAGTGTTAAATGACAATTGTTTATCTATCATGAAAATTTTCAGCAAGCACACATGGGGAGTTCACTGCAATATCCAGGCTTAAAAGAGTTAAAACATTAAGTGAGGTATGCGCCGTTCTCCTCGAATATAACGAAAAGAAGCGTGCATACAGTGGAGAAAACGTTATTCTTTCCCAATAAACGCGTTTACGCTAAAACTATTATTTCAATTACAAACAGTTTGGAGCCAGATCAGACGCCGGGTAACCCGGCGTCTGATCAGGCTCCAAACTGTTTGCCAACAAGATAAATATGAAATATCAGAATTGTCCAAAAGTTGTTCTTTTCTACGTTTTAGCGCTTTGCGTTTGCGTACGTTTGCGTTTAAACGGGAAATAATAACAGATTCTCCACTGTACATTGGAGAAGACGTTATTCTTTCCCGTTTAAACCGAAAAGATTCGCAACCGCATTGTAATAAAATGTGGAAAATGACAACCTTTTGGCAATGCTGAATGTTCATTGTAATCAGAGTGGCAAACAGTTTGGAGCCTAATATGATGCCGCGTAACGCGGCGTCTGTTCATGATCATAAGTGGTTGAAATGGAAAATGGGCTTTAGCGCAATAGGAAACAAACTGTATTCTCAACTGCACACTTTATAAGATTTTGGCAGTTGACTGGAAATGCTATACAGCTATAATACGACCGAAGGTGAGCTTGCAGTGCTTATTTGCTCGAGTGAGGTTGTACTTAGCACATCAGTTGTGTTTCTGTCTCAATGAGACAATACCAACTGCAAACAGTTTCAAATCCCACCAGACGGCAAGTAACTTGGCGTGTGGATACATGTAAGCCACTATCAGATTATGTGTGCCTCTCAAATTATATAAATAATGATTTAATTCATTCACATCTGAAACTTTAATTGAACAGTTTCCATTTCAATTTGATCTACACATGTAAGTTCAATTCATGTATGACTATATAGGGTTGATTTTAACAACATATTGCAAAATGACAAACAGTGCAGATCCTGTTTGCATCTATAACACTAAACGTGTGTCATTGACGGATACACGGCGTTTAAATGACGAAAATACTCGTCGCTAGGGCTTAATGTGTTAAAATATAGTTATGTACACTTTATCAACACTTTGTGTCTGCTTTAGCCTAAGAAATCGTTAATACGATGGTCAAACTATTAGGATCGTGATCAGGCATCGGATGTTTGTCCAGACTGTTTATAAATTTTAATAAAGCCAAGATCAGCCAAACAGAGAAAGGTTTGATTTCAAAGCTTCGAAGTGTAACATTTTCATTAATTGTTCTTCAAAACATCTTCAATAAACTTAGGTCCAACAGAATTCATATTTCGTGTAAAATACCTGCATTTCTTTCAGTAATGCCGCTGCCGGGGCAGTTGTTAGTGCGGCGTTTTTAGTTGCAACAGTTACAGCCGCCGGAGTGGTCACTAAGAAGCACGAATACCCTATCCAGAACATTAGCCCGTTCCAACATTTACCGTAAGTACATGCACAATTGAGAATACGTTATTTTTTCCTAATAAACACGTTTGTGCTAAAATTATTACTTATATTGCAAACAGTTCGATAACCCGGCGTCTGATCAGGCTCCAAACTTTTTGCCTCTGAGATTCAAATGAATATTAAGAATTGTAAAAATGTTGTTACTTTATGAATTTTATTACAATGCGTTTGCGTTTTGTTTGCGTTAAAATGGAAAATAATAACATTTTCTTTACTGTGTACGCGGTGTGTCACGATGTAACAAGCCATGTTACCAACATATTGGCATTCGAAACTTCAACTGTTTACTTGCTATCTTCGAATTGATACTAATACCATTTTCAAATTAAAACTAGTACAGTAAAACCTCTCTATTACAACCACTAAACATAAGGTTAATTTATTTAGAAAAGACATGTGACAATTTAAAGCAAGCTGACAGTAAAACAGAAAGCACCTAAACGAGTGTTCTGTTTTAGTGTCACCTTGCTTTAAGCAGTCTCCTACTTTAAACACCCAATACTCAACATATTAAGTGGTCGTAATAGAGAGGTTTTACTGTATATACCAAGCTTGGCTATACTCTCGGAATCAGTTTTTGAACAAATTCTACATTGGTGACAAACAGTAAAGAGCTGCATTCCTGACGCTACAAGTTGTCTATATATACACTGTTTGCTACATGTATTCATGGGTCCATCTCATAAAACTTCGTACGACAAAAAATGATCGTAAGTCAAAACAGTAAAATGCATTTAATTTCTGATTTCTCTATCTAATCCTGTATTGTGGCATCTTTTTGGAATCGAAAGAGATGTCACAAAACAGTATTAGATGGCTCATAAATAAGAATTGATACTTTTATAATCTGACTTACGACGACATTTGTCGTACGAAGTATTATGAAACGGCCCCCTGTACTCTTGTCACAGCTTAGGCGTATCTACACAAATACAGTGCATAGGGAAGGCGTCATTCTTTCACAATAAAACTGTTTACGCCAAATCTGTTATTTCCACTACAAACAGTTTGGAGCCCTATCTGACGCAGGGTAACCCTCACCAGAAGTCTTATCAGGCTTAAAAGTGTTTGCCACGCGCATTAAGATCGATATTCAGAAATTATAAAAGGTTGTCGATTTCTGCATTATATTGCAATGCGTTTCCGTTTCGTTTGCGTTTAAATTGGATGAATACGTGGTGAATGATATTGTCATGAAGAACAATTATTCTATCCACTTCAGGGCATTATGCTGAGTGTATCAATGTTTTTTAATATATGCGGCCCAAGGCAAAACTTGATAAATAATTAAGAAATGAATTGATTTTCTTCGGTGTTCAAGCGAAATGAACGACAGAAAATTTTCGGCAAATACCATGAAATGGAGAAATGGTATTGAAAAAGGGAAAAGTACGTCCAAGAAATAAACTTGAAAGAACAGCTTTAACGACGTTAAATCCGCCCCCTGTAACCAAATAACATAGCTAGATCTATACTGCGCGGATAATATAGTTCTCAAATTCACTTTAGGTTTTTACTAGGGAAAACTACTTTTAAGTACATCCAAGTACGTTTTCTTATCCTCAATCGGGTTTTTACAATGTAATTCATGCAACGGTGCAAGCAATCGTCAAATGTGAACGCTAATACCGTATTCTTAACGGGCGCGGACCATAGAGAAATCCGAAACTGAGCGGCACCATATTGGATATTTATGGTTTTGGAGCCAATACTCGGAGCCTAATTTGGAACCGGACAGGAGCTGAGAATTACAGTACTGAATCTTATTACATTAACAATTTTTGCGATTCGCTTGCAATTCGATGGCAATTCGTTTGCAATTCGATGGCAATTCGCTTGCGATTCAAAATACCAATTTTACCCTCGGGTAAGTTTTCTTGAATGGTGTATCTCACAAATGTTCGCAAATATGTCTTCGTTAATTTTTTCCATTCCATTTTTGTCACAACCGCGTCAGAAAGTTTGCGTAAAAGTATTCAAACGTAGGATTTGGTTTTTTGAAGCGCCCGATTTGATGGCAATTCGATGGCAATTCGATGGCAATGCGCTTGCGATTATCAATTTAATTTAATAAGGTTCAGTACTGTAATAGTGTTTTGTGATTTTCTTCTATCATTAGCGCTATTTACCAGTAATGTCAGTGATTATTCTGTTAAGTTTCTCTTCTTCTTCCCATTAAGTGCAGGGCCCCTCTGGAGCGTCGACGCACTGTGCACAAGTTTCAATTTGTCGGGGGGAGTATGTCACAGTGTGTAGGTTTATCATGACTTGAACGACCTTACTGTACAGGTTCGCTTTTATGGCGGCGTGGTAGAGTGCATGACTGCGAACCTAGCGACCCGGGTTCAAACCCGGGTCGGCGTGGGTGTTCCTTTATAAAGAATACCCGGTTACATTGGGCGCCCAAAAATTGTTTGCGGGGGGTATAAAAATTCGTAGCAGACGGACAAATTTTCGGAGCGCTTCCTACTGCATTTTTTTTTCACAATGAGTGTAAATAATTTATATCAATATGAATATAAAATCTATATATATTGGTATTTAGTGTTTAAAAGAAAGATTGGGAAATAAACTAGATTCAATCTAGGTCAAATACAAAGTGGATTTCTAATTTTATAGTAGTGAAGATTAATGCGCAGCGACTTAACCCTAAGTTCCGCCTCTGAAGGTTTGATTGTCTATAAGAAATGAACACCGAATTTTACAATGGAAAGAGATAGGGCGAATGTAAATATTTCTTTTTATATGTTTAGATTACGTATGTTTTCAGGTTTAAGAAATGCGCGATTTTGGCTACTTGACAGCTACATTCTGCCTTTAACCCTTTCATGATTAAATTATTCGGGATAATTTTACCCATGCAACGCTTTATTTATCGTCTACTTCAGTATTTTTGTCTTGAAGACACGTTTTAAAGTTAGATTTAATGTTTGTATGACTTAATACATATCGATAAGGGTGTCAAACAGTTTGGGTTACGCGGCGTCTGATCAGGGCCCAAACTGTTTGCAAACGCGGGTTATGGCGTCATTGATAGTGAAAGGGTTAACACCCATTCACGTACAGTGGAGAATGTGTTATTCTTTCCCAATAAACGCGTTTACGCTAAAACGTTTATTTCCAGTGCAAACAATTTGGAGCCACAAACTGTTTGCCACCAAGATAAACATGAAATATCAGAATTGTCCAAAAGTTGTTCTTTTCTACGTTTTAGCGCTTTGCGTTTGCGTATGTTTGCGTTTAAACGGGAAAGAATAACAGATTCTCCACTGTATCGAAGACCAGTCAGTGAAAAGGTGTACAGCGGAGAAATCGTTATTCTTTCCAGTCTAACGGCAAATGAAATTCAAACGCATTGTAATAAAATGTAGACAATGACAACATTTTGACAATCAATAATATTATTTTGAATCTAAGTGGCAAACAGTTTGTAGTCTGATCAGGCTTCAAACTGTTTGAATGGAAATAACATATTTGCGTAAACCCGTTTATTGGGAAAGTATAACCTCTTCTTCTCTGTAAAATCTAAATTTGAGGAAATCATTAATCGACATGAAATGTGTCAACAGATAATAGATACACGTAACGGATGAATAAGACATACTTTTTTTTACAATAAAGCCGTTTATTCTGAACAGCTATGTCCAATACTATTCCAAACAGTTTGGAGCCAAATCAGACACCGGGTTACCTCGTGTCTGGTTATGTTACAAGCCGTTTGCAGATCAGATAAAAATAACGTGTTATAATATTCAAGATATTGGCAAGTACTAATACCTAATGTATGTTCGTATGTATTTAAATTCTTTTAAATGGGAAACGTTTATCATCTCCAATATACATCTATTTCATAGCAAAGACCAAGACTATGGCAAAAATCTATACTTTCCCAGCTACGCCCGTATGGGGCCGTACATCGTCGGGCTGGTCACTGGATACCTTCTCTACAGAATGAAGTGTAAATGCAAAATACCCACGGTAGGTATATGAAAACACATGTTACATTTACAAATTCTTTAAAATGGGAAACTTTAAGAAAAATGTCATCTCCAATATACATCTATTTCATAGCAAGGACCAATATTATAGCAATATTCTCTACGTGCCAAGCTACGCCCGTATGGGGCCGTACATCGTCGGGCTTGTCACTGGATACCTTCTCTACAGAATGAAGTGTAAATGCAAAATACCAATGGTAGGTATATGATAACATATGCTGCATTTAGAAATCCAAAACAGTATATCAATTGCTGCATGATTATAATAAGCTTGAGACGTTTATATACTGTAAAACTGGTTTTATTCTCGAGAATATAATTGACGCGTTAATTCGCGAATGTGTTGCCTCGCGTCTCTAGTTTTTAAAATAGGTGACTTCTTAAAGCCGGTTGAAAGTAAAGCAGAATGTACCTTAAGGCACATTCTGCTTTACTTTCAGCCGACTTTAAGCTACCACCAGCTAGAAACATTGCATGATGTATTGATTTAATACAAATCGCATTACGCGAAATATTCATGACGCGAAATATTCCTGTTTTACAGTAATAAAACACACATGTCCACTGCAAACAGTTTTGAGCCAGATCAGGATACCGCATCGCAATTGCTGCATTAAAAGACAATTATAACAAATCTTCTATCCATAGTATTGTTATATCCTTTAGTGATATACGTATACAATTATCATAATATATAACCATAAACGAATTTGTTTGGATTGTGCGTCATGCATGCCATTGCTAATTTGTCAATAATTAAATGCTAACATGCCATATGACAAATTTTAAATGCTAAATGTCATGTCATCATTAATTCTAGTTTAATTTTGCTGATGAATGTTTTATGGTACGTGGCCAATTTCACTGAAAGGAAGAAAAGTGCGGTTAGGGTAGGAATAAATAGCTTATTGTTTACACGTTCTGCAATCTGAGCACTCGCTCCCCCATCTCGTCATTGGTAGCAGAAACGTACGAACAATACGTCAGAATAGCACACCTATTAAGGTTACATCTGGCAAATCGTAATTGGCACGTATTTACATGCATTCCATTGTTTAGGAAGTTACATTGGACTGACATAACATCGTTATGGATACAATGTAGCAACACATTTAAAGCCAGACTGACCAGACGTTAAGTGACGCTCAGGCTGACCTGGGTCTGAAATGGTTTTGAATCTTACCAGTAGAATAGATTGACTAGATAGAGAGGATGGCAAAATGTTAGCTACAGTGGAGAATGTGTTATTCTTTCCCAATAAACGCGTTTACACTAAAACGTTTCTTTCCACTGTTAACCCGGCGTCTGACCAGGCCCCAAACTGTTTGCCACTCAGATAAAAATGAATTGTAAGAAATGTCTAAAAATTGACATTTTCTAAGTTTTAGTGTTTTGCGTTTGCGTTTCGTTTGCGTTTAAACGGGAAAGAATAACGTTTTCTCCACTGTATGTAAGTTACAGGTGAGAAGACGTTATTCTTACCCGTTGAAACGCAAACGCATTGTAATGAAACGAAGAAAATGACAACTTAATGACAATTGTGACAAAATATTTTAATATAAGTTGCAATCAGTTTGAAGCTTGATCAAGCGGTGGGTTACCCGGCGTCTGATCTGGCTCCAAACTGTTTGCACTGTAAATAATAGTTTTAGCGTACACGTGTTTATTGGAAAAGAATAACGTCTTCTCAAATGTAGCATTTGCCGTTTGAACGAAATTTTAGCGATAATGCAGTGCCAAACAATATAGATAATGAAAGGTATTTTCAAATTATGACGATTATTAAAACTTACTCTGTTACGACCTCTAAACTAATACAGTAAAGCCTCTCTATTATGACCACTAAAACGAAGGCTAATGTTTTGTATACAGTAGAGAAAACGTTATTCTTTCCCAATAAACGCGTTTACGCTAAAACTATTATTTTTACTGCAAACAGTTTGGAGCCAGATCAGACACCGGGTAACCCGGCGTCTGATCAGGCTCCAAACTATTTGCCACCAAGATAAACATGAATTATCAGAATTGTCCAAAAGTTATACTTTTCTACGTTTAAGTGTTTTGCGTTTGCGTACGTTTGCGTGTAAACGGGAAAGAATAACGTTTTCTCCACTGTAACAGACAGATGACAGCTTAAAGGAGCTTTCAGTCTTACTGCCACCTTGCTTTAAGCAGTCACGTACTTTAAACATCTAATAATTTAACAAAGTATAATTTAGTTTAAACAATATTTTATTCACATAATTAACTAAAATATAATTTAATGGTCGTAATTCAGCGTTTTACTGTATTTAAGTATATAAAAGACAGGTGGCAGCTAAGGCAATGCTAAAGTCAAAATGAAAGCTCCTAAAGCAATCATCATGGAGATGCCTGTTTAACGTTCACCTTGCTTTAAGCAGTCGCCTGTCTCAAACACAAAGATATTCGTCGTAATAGAGAGTGTTTACTATTTCTTGCAGGGCTGCCATTTCTCCGGATGTTCTTGAATTATTCGAAATTTAGCATAGGAGATGGTAGCTTAAAACAGGCTGAAAGTAAAGTAGAATGCGCCATATGGCGCATTCTGCTTTACTTTCAACCTGCTTGAGGTAATCACGGTTGAAAAAAGAAAATTTGGAAATCTTAGGACTTTTCATGATTGACTCATCGCAGTTCTGTTCTTGCCAAATAACGTCTTGTCCACAGTAACAGATTTAGAAGATTATTCATATTGTCCTGATTGTTTTGTTATGACACAGTGGAGACATATTAATACTTTCCCTTTTAAACGCAAACGAAATATAAACGCATTGCACACTGAATGTAGAAAGTAGCAACTTTGTGACAACCCTGAATGCTTATTCTAATCTGAGTTGCAAACAGTTTGAAGCCTGCTCAGACGCCGGGTTACCCGGCGTCTGATCAGGCCTCAAACTGTTTGCAAGGGAAAATAAAAGATTTAGTGCAAGCACGTTTGTTTGGGAAATAATAACGTTTTCGCCATTGTAGCTACAGTGGAGAATGTGTTATTCTTTCCCAATAAACGCGTTTACGCTAAAACTATTATTTGCAGTGCAAACAGTTTGGAGCCAGATCAGACGCCGGGCAACCCGGCGTCTGATCAGGCTCCAAACTGTTTGCCAACAAGATAAACAAGAATTATCAGAATTGTCTAAAAGTTGTTCTTTTCTACGTTTTAGTGCTTTGCGTTTGCGTACGTTTGCGTTTAAACGGGAAAGAATAACAGATTCTCCACGGTAAGTTCATTAAGACTTGCCAATATTTGTTAATTCAATACTATCTCAAATTTGATTTCTGTTTCAAAGAGCATAAACGATAGAACACGGTTTTGCTTTTAAGATTAAGAAAGGTTTTTGTATATCTTATTGCAAGCCATATTCAAACACTCATTCACTGCTTGTCAAATGTCAATCGCGGGAAATTTAGTGATATATTGAACACACACTTCTCTAAATTGCCTATTCACCTCAACCAAACTATAGACAATACCCGGCTATTCTGTACATGAGCAAACTTGATTAATTTCGCTTAGAGTCTCCATGTAAAGACAATTGCAAACAAGAATATGACCCAGATAAAATACTGCAAATATAGCAACGCACTTCATTTTGGAGTAATAATGTTATTTCAAGGTTAAGTCTTTAATGATTAAATTTACCAGATATGTTTATCCCTCCACCGTTTCATTGTCGTCTGCTTCAATTTTGTTGCCTGCAATGTTGTTTCAAAGTTAAAAAAAATAAGGCAGTATGACAGAATAAATTTCAAAAAGAGTGTCAAACAGTTTGGATCCTGATCAGACGCCGCGTTACGCGGATTCTAATCAACATTCATTTTCATAAAATCTCAAAGCAGAGTATTGTACGATAGGACAAGGGTTAGTGGACTACTCATGAGTTTCTGATGTAGGAGAATTATGCAGATGTTGATACTTTATTTATGCTTTTCGGTGGATTAATAGGAAAAAACAGTGGTTTATCACTTGATAATTTCACTGTTTCAAGCAGTTGGATTATTGTCGCGCGTGCTTCTTTTATGAGTTTTCCTCGTAGGGCTCCCAAATAATCATAGACAATCGTGTCCTATCGTTTCATTCCCAAACAGATTTCTACAAAGAGTTTTATGTATATCGTCAACATTTGAAAGAATATGCTATTCTCGTTATTGTATAACGAGTATTCTAACATGACACGCGTTTTGGTCACTATATAAAAAGATCAAGCTCATCGTGGTATACCTGAGACGTTTTACAACGCTCTTCTCTATCCCGCTCCTCCCGCGGTTATGACATGATGTGACCTCATGTATTTATACGTTATGTTTTTGAAATTTCTTACGTTATTCATATAGCCCGTAAATACCATATTCTTTTAACCAGTCATTTTACTGTAATTTTCCCATGCTTCTGTCTTGTTTCATGTAATGTTTGTTCTATGCCAGATTGTGGATCGGTAAATGTAAATTTGCTGTTGGGTGTTAGATTCTTGTAATGCCGCGGAAAAAGTTATTCGCTCCAAAAACTGCATCCGCTGAGAAAATAAGTATGGAACATTTGATTTCCTTTCTGATGAATTTCTTTAAATCTGGTCATGTTAGAAACGAAATAATATATGTTCTACCGTTGTCAATTCCTGCGCACCACAACTCCCATCCATTGTAAAATACCGTTTCACAACGGTAGAACATAGATTATTTCTTTTTTGTTTAACCCGTTTTCTCATAGTATTTCTTTAAATTTGACGGCAGGTGGAATTTTAAAGCATGTACCATTTACTTGTAACGGTATCTACAAATATTCCGTATGGTTTACATTCATTACTGTATAACGTGCTATGAACTCTTTTCTTATGTGAATTAACGCATGGCGTATTTATTCAGAAGTAATTTATTTTCCACCTGTTTAAACGATGATCAGATCAGACATAATACAGAGTTCTATGAAATGGTAGTATTTATAAACTACAATCTTTATATCTGTATCATATATTAGGGTCACTCTCAAAGGCGATTATAATGAGTAGTGACATCAAAGGATTTGATGCTCAAATGAGTGAGAAAATGTTGGATTTGTTCAGTTTATTTCCTTTTCTATTGAGCACTGACTACATGTACATAATAAAAGTTAATAGATATCTGTGTACAATTTGATTTTAACTGTCGGTTTTAAACCGTTTTGTAGTCATGCAATCATCTATATGTTTAAAAGACACACATATTGTATTCAGGAACACATTACGTAACATAAGAATGGTATATTCATGTTCTAATACTTTGGAGATTGACAAGATTTAGCATTTGGTTATCCTCGCGGTTGTATAAGTGTTTTCGTCTGACCTGTCCAAGTTATTTTTAGATTGGAACATGCTAAAACTTTAAAAGTGACGAGTGCTCTCTATATTCAGTTAGAGATACGAGTAGCTGTAATATTTTAGCGTAATGTACAGTAGCTAATACATTATTCTGTCCCGTTTAAACGCAAACGCAATGCACTAAACTGTGGGAATTTACTTTTATAATGTTTTTCTTTATTTCTAATTTGAGTAGCAAACAGGTTAGAGCCTGATCAGACACCGGATTACCCGGTGTCTGATCTGGCTCCAACCTGTTTGCAATGGAAATAATAGTTTTAGTATATACGTGCTTTTATTGGGAAAGAATAACATATCAGTAAAGTTAGCGCAGCGGTCTCGTGCTGCACAAGGATCATACGTATCTCTTAGAATTATAACATGTATTTTATATTCTGTTCTAAAAAGAACTCGGAAAAGTCAGACAAATCGGACAATACATGTATTTACGTCTATATTTCGGTATTATTGAAAGAGTGTCAAACAGGTTGACCCTGATTTTGACACCGAGATACTACACCTTTCATATTGATCCAAACTGTTTGCATCAGCTATCACAGTTCGTAAAACTGTGCCAAACGATTTAGCGCCATAGTGGGCTAAAGTCGATTTTGCATATTGCTTGTAGTCAAGATCACACACAGTTTTACGCAGTCGGATCAGAATCCAAGCTGTTTTGCACTAACTAGTATCCATAGTTCTTCGATCAAAACTTAAAAACCACACCTTGAAACTTTAATTTGTCATTGTCTTGCACATTTTAGCTGTCGATATTCTATTTGCCAAAGAGTAAACACTCTCAACCCTCCTAGCGACCCATTAGATGTCTTTAATAGACTAAACCAGGCACCTAGTTTTAAGCTCCGGTTGGTCGACGGTCAGAAAGACGCCGTTTTGGTGGACGTATCATACACTTTCACACCGACGACAAAATAATTTACTTTCATTCATTTTATATTGAAACATAAATATGCACCGTAAAACGACAATCACGTGGTTATAAACTCAAAACGATGGGAATTCCTATTTAAATGACAAAAATCATCGGTTACTCGTAGTTACTATGGAAAGGTTCTAAGCAACTTCTTTAGTTAATAACCACCGTAAACGTAGACGGGATTACTTGCACACAGCATGTACATGTAACGCCAACAATAAACCGCAACACGACGTATACGTGTAGGGCGTTCAAGTACCGTATCAGCGAACAGTAACATTAACCGATGCAAACAACCCATATAGTACGACATTTAACGTTCACCAATACTCTTCAATAATACATGTAACTCATTGCGCCCCAATGTTTATTAACTTTTCAAGGGTACGAACGATTTATGTGCGATTCTAAATTACACAAGCAAAGGTGCACTAATCAACTGAAATGCATAAATTTTACGGCATATAAAAATAAGATTTAGCTGCTCAGATGTAAGCTGCTTTGTTTAATACATTAAGTATCGGAAAATGTTGGTTTATTGATGAGAAATTAAGTCGGGGCTGTTCGATGGTTTTATTAACTTCATTTCGTAGCTATTTTGTTTTCCTTGTTGGCGATGGCGAACTTCTTCTGAGGCCGTTCGTGTCGTTCGCAATCGGTAACAGCCTAAGGGTCGTTAAACGTAAATTGTTACCGTTTTCTGTTGCAATCGATGCAATCGATACGGTACTTGAACTCGCTACAGACCAATGGGCTGAGAATATCATACACCCACCAAAATGACTTCTCGGTGACCATCGCTGATTGGCCTATAGCCGACCTAGGTTATTTTTACAATATCTACATGTATGAGTAAACCTGTCATTAACAAACATTGTACCGGTGAAAAGCACATTACTATGAAAGGGAAGTAAACACTGAATAGAGGATCCTGAAGGAGTCCTTTGACAAGGGTCTGCAATGTTTGTCATATTGCAAAATATACCTACATTCAGTGGGCTAGATATGTTCGAAATTTGAATTGTCTAATTAAAGTTTCGGGGTTGAATGAATCGCCGGAATGATAAAATGGAAGATTAAATTTGACGATGAAAGAGATTGTAACCATTTGTTTTACAGTAGTGTTGTTTTTGCTTTACAGAAGGTAAATGTCCTCTGCTGGATACTATGTATCGGGACCACAAGTGCTATTATCTACGGACTATATTCACACGATGACAGTCACATCCTCTCGCTTTGGGAGAATGTCATATTTCAGGCCTTCCACAGAACAGCATGGGGTATTGCCGTGTCCTGGATTATCTTCGCTTGTGCAACGGGCAACGGAGGTGATTTACCTTTAAATTTTAATAAATTGGTCTCCAATTATAAGTTGACTGATACAGTGCACCCTCGCTACAATGACCCTCTAAGCAACAACTCCCGCTTTACAACTTTTTTATGCCACAAATACAATATGTCTAACCGTTTCACTGTTTCTATTCGTCTTCTTAAAAAAAATGTCTGCTGCTTTTTCTCAAAGTTACATATTTGGAATTTTTAAAATTTTCATACGGACGAGAGGCAAACAGCTTGAATTCAGACCAAACGCCGTCTTAACTGGAGTCAAGTATTTTGCAGAAGTAAGTTTAGTCGTGCTTAGCACTCATAGATATTATTTCCCTCCTTAAACGACTCCCTCAAAACATCATACAAATCTTTCTCTCCAATTCGGTATTGTTGCAGAGGAAAAACTCTGTTTAATTAATTAGGTTGTTTCTCAAATGAGGCTCCTATTTAAAATCTGTACCTAGGTTTACTTTATTTTATCTGAAAATATATAAATCTTAACCCCGATGCCTTTCGAGACGTGGCGTCTGATCTAGATCCAAAGTGTTTATACCCGTCTGAACGATTCTTCAATTATACACTGCACATTTCTGAATTTGACAATATTTGCAGATGATAATTTCAAAGCAGACGATATTAAGAAAGCAGGAGAAATAATTTGCATATTTATGTTATAGAACAGACGATGGGACAGCAGTGGCCGCGTATAAATCATACCATCGCTGAGCTAGCATGCATAATAAGACATGTCTGATTGCCTGATATATGTATTCGTATTATTGTAGCTTTATTGATGGGTTTCTGTGCAGTGGGAATCTTTTTTATCTTGCTGACAAATGTATACTATGTATTACCAATATGCTTAGAAGTTACTCTTAACCAGTTTGTGCCCACGATCTCATATATGGGCCATGGGCAAACTGTGTACTCTGACCACAAGCCATGTAATGCGGCGTCTGATCAGATTCCACACTGTTTGCTGATAGGAATGTTCAATATAAAACTAAAAGAAAATGAACATTTAGACCAAGTATCCCTTAGAAATAACAAGAGTGTTGGCTTAGTCTGTTAGACAAATATGATGGCTCCGCCGGTAAATTTGACTACCGGTGAGTTCAAATGACTCAAATTCGTTTGAAAAAATAAAGCAGATCAAAATCTTGTTCGTATACACGTCTATGAAACAGTACTGAATTTTATTAAATTAACAATTTTTGCGATTCGCTTGCAATTCGATGGCAATTCGCTTGCAATTCGATGGCAATTCGCTTAAGATTCAAAATAGTAACTATACCCTCGGGTAAGTTTTCTTGAATGGTGTATCTCACAAATGTTCGCAAATATGCCTTCGTTATTTATTTCGATTCCATATTTGTCAAAACCACTTCGGAAAATTCGCGTAAAAATATGCAAACGTAGGATTTGTTTTTTGAAGCGCCCGATTCGATGGCAATTCGATGGCAATTCGCTTGCGATTATCAATTTAATTTAATAAGGTTCAGTACTGTATATGGGCAAACACCCTGCCAAAGTATAAGGTTGTAGATTTAAAACTGTAGAAGGAGTTAGCCGGACTCAGTACATATGTACTGTATGTGGGACGGACAGACTGGTGAACGAACGGACGAACAAACGTACGGACGTTCTTACGGGAGGATACTTATGTGGCTATTTTCTATTGTTTTCTTTCGCGTGGCTAGCCACACAAGCGACAATTTCATGTTGCTCTAACTATTTATCTGCAAACGGTAAGGTGAGAATTGACACCCTTTAAAAAGTGTAGACCCAGATCAGGCAGCGCCGGAATAAAAAGATACTGTTCTCCCACTATGTGTGTACAATACTGTTGTTTCTTTTTCAGGGTGGATCAATGAGCTGCTGTCGTGGAAGCCGTACATCCCGCTCGGCCGTTTGACATACTGTGCCTATCTCGTCCATCCGCTCGTGATGACCGTGTACTACATGTCTCGGAGGAGTGCGGTGTACTTCACACATTACGAGGCGGTGAGTGGACCCTTTATTTAGAGCGACTTTACTTGAACTATAGTTCGAACCTTAATCAGGCCAATTTGCGGTCGGCGCATGCGTATTACGGTTGGCAAAGGAACATCGTTTGTCGAACCAATGAAAACTGAGAATAGTCCGTCTGCGGTTAGGTTCACAGGTCAAATGACGTCACTTTAGTGTCTATAAATCGGATCACAATTCCACGTGAAGCCGCTCTCAGTTACTGTCAAGGTAATGTCTGCTAATTATACAGTGAAGAATACGTTAATCGTCCCGCTTTAAACTCAAATGAAACGCGAACGCATACCCAGAACATGTTGAAATGGTACCATTTTGAATTTATTAACTATTTATTTAAATCTGAGTGGTAAACAAGTTTGGCGCCTGATTAGACGTCGAATAACCCTTGTTCTGATCTAGTTCCACACGTTTTGCGATGAAAATAATTGTTTTAATCACATCTGCATTTATTTGGGACGACTAAACGTCGTTTGCTTCCACGAAACGCGTGTTCGGTGTTGGCATTTGAGGCAGGCGAGTGTTTAAAGAAAGATTGAAGTAAAGCAGGAAGCTCTTATAGAATCACCCTCATCTTGTTTTACGTTGACATATGTTTTTAAATGCATCGATAAGTCTTCTTGTCAGCGGCTGTAATAACGTCTTAACCCTTTACCTGATAGCCTATTTCTAGTACTTAAGATAGGTGACTTCTTAAAGCAGGTTGAAAGTAAAGCAGAATGCGCCTGAGGACGCATTCTGCTTTACTTTCAGCCTGCTTTAAGCTATCATGTGCTATAATATAGAAAATATTCCCTATAATACATATTCATTACTGATTAAATTGGAACTATTTTCTTCAGCGGATGCAATAGGGACTATTTTAGTGAAATGCCTGGCTTAATCGAGGGAGTAACTCCCCTTGAAAAATAAGCCGATAGCGACTTTCCAGTAAGAAGCCATCAATTTAGGTTACATAGAATATATAACGAATTGTTTTTGTAACTGCAATAAAACCATTATTGTTCAAATCACAATATCCGCCCCGTTATGAGTTGAATGGTCTAAATCTACACTTTATGATGATATATTTTGTTTTAAGATAATATTTCATCTTCAATAGTATTTTTTTGATTATTTAAACAGTAAAGTGCTGCCTATATATTCTTATACGAATATGCAAAAAAATGGGAGTGGTGTACCTTTCTTGGATCTTAAAAGCAATTTATTTATCAAAATCAAATATCCGCCCCGTTATGGGTAAATTTAAAAAACATTGCTCTTTCTAATGATATAAATTTCAGAAAAATAGATTAGTGTCTTGTACAGTATTTTTTAAGTTGAATTACACTATATTTCATGATTTCAAGCTGTTACACTCGTTAATCCTACGGAAATTACCGGCCATAGTATTATCGTCGGGTGACCCCCTGGCGCGTTTAATTGCGCGGTATCATAAAACTGCCATGGGGAAGGATATATTATCTGTCATGTATTGAAATAAAGGGAGAAAACCACAATGCGTATTTCGGCTTCTTTACTAGGTCTTTAAGGGACGCAATCCAGTGATTTTGCTAAACATAGTTCCTAATGTTTAAGCTATCATGTGCTATAATATAGAAAATATTCCCTATAATACATATTCATTACTGATTAAATTGGAACTATTTTCTTCAGCGGATGAATTTATCATATCCGCTAAAAGGCGCTTCTATTGGGGAAAGGGTTAAGAGGGTTTACTGTAGATATTAAACGTAGCAATCGATTTAGAAATAACCTTGAATTATCGCGAGTGCGTCATGAACTGAAACACAAGTGTTTAGGCAATTATATTCTCTGTCGAGGACTGAAATAATGTGTTAATTGTCTAAGATCACTTCCTGTGATATAAAAGGTAAAGGTGAAAGGTGATAGGTTTATCAAGTCTGAAATTTATATGTCATATTCTTCCGACTTTTACAATTACCTCCCTGTTCATCGAGTCACAAGTCGGCCATTTACATTCGGCGCTACTAGCAGCCATGACACATTGACTTATTTCCCTCTCAGGTACCCATTTAAATCACCTGGGTGAAGTGGAGCAATGTAGGGTTAATTTTTTGCTCAGAAAAATTTCAGTGATCCTGACAGGGCTCGAACCAGAAACCTCTCGCTTCCTAGTCGAGCGTCCTACCATTGGGCCACCGACACCTACAAAGACACCTATAAAGACATAATTGAACTGGTTGAAGAAATGTGTCTTAATGTTCGTACAGTACTTCTCTACAGCAACAGCTGTTAAGACAAATATTGTGTGTGGTGTTTAGCGTGAGGTGAACTAGGAAGAGACTATAAAACTTTATTTATGCTTTTCGGTGGATTACCGGAAAATAGCAGTGGATTATCACTTGGTAATCCACTGCAGTGGATTATCACCAATCGCCGTTTTCCCCTTAGGGCTCCCAAAAATCGTAGTCAATCGTGTCTTATCGTTAAATTCCGGCAGTCCGATTTGTCGCGAACCACTCAACGGAAGAACACGAATCCAAAATCGGGATCAACGACGTAATTCGGATGACGTCAAATCAATAAATAAGTGACGTCATCGTACGGAAACTGTTTCGTTAATGTGTTCGATGTAAAACTTGGGGCTCAACACGGGGTAAATCATGTACTTTCGCTTTCGCAATTGTCGAACAATTTCGTTTAAAAAGTGGCTTAAAAGCATAAATAAATAGAATAATTGTATTTTTTCAGTATAAGATCAAATTTAATCCATATCGTGAACATCAGACTGTTATATTTTCACGAGTGGTTCGCCACTCGTGAAAATATAACGTCTGATGTTCACTCAATGGATTAAATTTCTATCTTATACTGAACAAAACAATTATCCTCTATATATTACTGGTTTGGGCAACAGTTGTGCGCTCATTGCTGACATTGTCGAAGGGAATGCAATTTTAGGGAGGAAACACTGTATATGTTTATTTGTACGCATAATTATGATGGTGTATCCTTACGTGCGTATGTGTATGTACCTTTGGTCCGGGCATATTACATCTACCACTCCATCTAGTGATATCGAATTTGGTGTGTGAGTGCACTTTTTAAGTGTTAAATACAATTGACAGAACACTGTGACCTTGGTGTTGACCTTTAACTTCGATTATGAAAAATTCAGAATGATATTTCCTGTACTTTCAAACGAAACTACAGTGTGTATATACAGAAAATTCCATAAACATGTATAACAATCGCTACAATGAAGGTTTATCAAATGTATAAAATACATCCTCAAGGAGCTTTCTGTTTAATTGACACCTTTATTTAAGCAGACACCTAGTGATCAACACAACTATCTGGTCGTAATAGAGAGGTTTTGATGTATCAAGTTTTGTATGTTTGTCAGAGATACTCATTTAAAGTATACCCTAGCACGCTTAATTTAAGTGACGTAACGCTCACAACGTATGTCTTGATTAACTGAATATACACCGATGGGGAACTTTAGAACAGTGTTAGATCATGTCAAGTGATTATTTGCAAATTCAAATGCACGCGGGGATATACTATACAATCGAGAAAACGTTATTATTTTCCCAAATAAGGCGTTTTCGCAAAAACTATTACATTTGCAAACAGTTTGGATCCCAATCGGGCACCGAGAAACACTGCAACAGATCAGGTTTTGTGTGCCACTCAAAATACATTAATATCAACAAGTTTTATATTAGTGTTGATACATGTAGTTATATTATTCACAACTTCATTTTCAGACTTATCTTTTCCTCGCCAATCTGGTGATGTCATACGGAGTTGCATTTGTGACGTCATTGTTTTTCGAGTCTCCTATGATGGGATTGGAAAAGGCTCTTTTACATAAGGACAAGAAGTAACCGCTGATTCAAGACCTTAAACAAAAATTATTCATGGACATATATGTAGCAATATTATCTTGTGTAAATAAATTTCGCATTGCTTTTCGAACAAAAACATATGTTGATTTATAGTTTTATAAATAAATACGAAAGATATATAAACCGTAACGTATTTATGTTTAGAGATAGAGAGAGTCGAAGACAGACTGACATACAAAGACAGAGAGATAAATGCAGAGAGAGAGAGAGGCAAACGTATACATACAGACAGACGGACAAACAGAGAAAGAGTGTGACTGAAAAATTTAGTCATTTCTGAATACACAGATTGGCTGTAACATATACACGGACATTAATAAAACACCATAGAAAAGAGACAAATTGGGAGACAATACAGCAATAAAAACAAAACACGAGAAAGGGAAATCCAGACACAGAGCTACATGTATATTATTCTGGATTAGTTTATAGTAAAAACTCTCTAGCAGGACCATCAAAAAGAAAGCTTATTGGATGTATAAAAAACATGTGACGACTTAAAACAGGGTTAACATAATTCAGAAAGGGAGCTTTCTGTTTTACGTTGACCTTGCTTTAACCCTCATCCGGACCTTGATAGCAATATGACAGTTAAGTAATATAAAGTATAATCAATCAAACATTTACACCACGCTTTTCTTTCAGTCTGCTTTAAGCCTTCATTTGTCAGAATACAGAAACATCGTTGCTATGCATAGTTCGAGTAAAGGCATGATACCTTCCTTATGCCTTCATTTGTCAGAATACAGAAACATCGTTTCTATGCATAGTTCGAGTAAAGGCGTGATAAGGTATCTCGATGAGAAAAAGAGCGCTAAAATGCAACTATATGGGGTAGAGAGTTACGGAGTATGTTTAAGGTGTGTTATATTTGTAGAATTGAAGAATCTGAATACGAAACCTTTATATCAGCGGTCATAGTGCATTACGATAAAGGTTACCAAAAGTGCACTGCACTTGTGTTTAATTTGTAATTTAGACGTTTGGCTTCTGACAAACCGCAATTTAACATCAATGCAAACCATGTCTTTGTACAGATTTCATTTTACAATATTAAAACATTCTCCATTTATTTTATTAATGATTTCATTAGTCCAATCAAAAAAACGCTTCTTCAACCGAAATTGCTAGAAAAACAAAAATTGTCGATTTTAAATAGATTAGCCCCTTATCTGCATTACCCTGAGTATAATGGTTAGTTGAAAACAGTTTGAATCCAAATCAGACACCGCGTAACGCGGCATCTGACCAAGATCCGAATTATTTGACACTCATTTCACTATTACTTCAGACAAAATACCTAAATTTTAAATTTGTGAAATTAAAGTAGACACTATTTGTTTAAAATTGATGACGTCAAGTCAATGATTGGGTTTGAAATCAATTATTCCTGATAAATGTTTTCTCAGCCAATTTCAGCAGCAAACATTTCAGTAGAAAGTCTGGTTGATTGCTTTCCACGAGTTGTATTGCTAAATCAATTACCCGAGAAATTTGCATTCCAACACCAATTTAGAATGTTGGCAACTTTCAAGACTGACTCTTAAGACAATATTCTTTCATTAACAAGTACATTGTTAAAGTGTAGCCGATCAGATGTTACTCATTGTAGCGTATAAGACGTTACTCATTCACAATAAACACGTTTACACTGAAACTATTATATGAGTCGTGCCATTCAGTAGAACACTCACGCGCATAAACGTTCTAACGTGACGTCATATGACTGTGAAAATGCGTACGCCAAGAAATGTAGCGCTGTTTCGGTGCAAATTAAGGTTAAATTATGTGTTAGAATCGAAATAATGAATTAATTCCAGTGTTTTATCTATCAATCGAACACTGGTACAGTGGCAAATACGCTATTCCTACCCATTTACGCGTTTATCTATGCGTAAGAAACGCATAGTGAACGGTTAACGAACGCTTAATGAACGCTTAACGAACGGTTAAGGCCTAACGATTTGAACGCGTTTAAACGCGTGAATAAACGGTTATACCCGAGATGCAGCGATTGGGGCGTCCGTTTTCCGTTTCACGCGGAGATTTCGGATATTATCGATGATTGCCGTTTTAGAAAAATCCGAATGAAACGGGTTTATCAAAAACAAGAATCGATTTGTCACTGGAGCATTTTCGCGATAAAACTCATATTGTAATGCGATTTTTGAAAACATTTTCTGTAAATGAGACGCCTCTTATCAGAATCTAAACTGGTTTCGCTTATAGAATTTATATAAGTATAGACAGTTTGGATCTCGATCATAATGCTGAGTGACTCGGCGTTTCATCGAGATTATTTCTGTTTGATATGTATTAGAATAATTCCTTCCATGTTGATTTCTATTTAAACGGTTTGAATCCAGATCAAACGCCTGGCTGTATAGATCGGCATACAGTGGAGAATCTGTTATTCTTTCCCGTTTAAACGCAAACATACGCAAACGCGAAGCGCTAAAACGTAGAAAAGAACAACTTTTGGACAATTCTGATATTTCATGTTTATCTTGGCGGCAAACAGTTTGGAGCCTGATCAGACGCCGGGTTACCCGGCGTCTGATCTGGCTCCAAACTGTTTGCAGAGAAAATAATAGTTTGAGCGTAAACGCGTTTATTGGGAAAGAATAACACATTCTCCACTGTAGCATCAGGATCCAAACTGACAGCTGTGAATAAACCCAATTACTTTCATAATAGTTAACACTATCGATTTAGATGTAGATGGGACGCCGAGTAGTTCGGTTCTTATGTTTTACAGCTAAGAATGAAGCATACGGTCTTGATTTAATTTTTACAGTTTGGCTCTAGATGAAATGCCGAGTTACGGGAGTCTCATCCATATTCAAACTATATAGATATCTTTTACTTTGATGAGAGAGTATAATAACTGACACATACTCGCATATAAGGTTTGGTTTATTTGGTTGATATTCCAATCAATCCCAATGGGGCATTAGGATACTTACTTTGATAAGCCGCAGTTTTATTACCACCCTGTCCGGCTTGTGACGCAACAGTGTTAGCGGCTAGCCCTGCATGCCACATGTGGCATTTGGGAATTCCGCATGTTCATAGTAATAGTAATATACACAATTTACATAATCCTTTTTAAACCGTATCCTTTATATGGGAAAATAAATGTATATTCATAAAACTCTCACAGGATAACCTTTCTTCTTAAAGAAAATGATTTCATAAAATTTTATAAGATTATATTTACTCCACAGTAACGATATATACTAAATTCTTAAGTAGGATAAGAGCGGCCCGCAAGTCATACATGGATTACCTCCCTTTCTCCATGATTACTCCCCTTTCATCCGGGCTCTTTTAAACGCGTTTAAACGTGTTAAGAAACGCGTTAAGAAACGGGTAGTAAACGCGTTAAACGAAACGGGTAACGAACGCTTAACGAACGCTTAACGAACGCGTAAGAAACGCGTAAAGTGGGTAGGAATAGCGTATTTACCACTGTAGTCGTTGAGATGCTTGTAATTAAACCACTCGGCCTAAAGGCCTCGTGATTAAATTACTACGCATCTCAACTCCTACCAGTGTTCGATTGCACGATAAAACACTGGTATGAATTTATTATTTCTTAAATATAATTTTTATATACAAAGATAGGGTTGTGTATTGGATAGTGAACCAAGTTCTCGCTATGAATCTAATAATACGTATGGCACAGTGGAGAAGACGTTGATACCAATAAACGCGATTACACTTAACATATTAATTTCAATGCCCGGCGTCTGACCAGGCTCCAAACCGTTTGCAACTCAGATTAACATAAAGAGTAAGAATTAAAAAGAAATGTTTTCTATATTATATTGCTTTGCGTAAACTTGCGTTTAAACGATATAGACTAACATATTCCCCATTATAAGAACCCCAACGACAACAATATATATAGAGAGACAGCCATGTAATAGATAACAAGGAAGTAGGCTTGATAAGATTATTGTGTGACCTAACTATAAAGACGAACACAAATAAGCTTTTAGTGCAAAATGTGAATTGAAATCGACCAAAAATGCGTGGGTATAATTTAATTTGAACTTTGACCCTGACTGTTTGCGAAAGCGGGTATATTTAGGATTGTTAAAGAAGCGGATAACTGTCTTTCATTGCCAAAATACTAGCATCTTCTGCTGAAAAATTGTTATTTTAAACAAATTAATAATTTCGGATATGTTGACGGAAAAAATATTTATAAATCTGCTAAGCAGTTTGTATCCGGTTCAAACGCTTCGTGTCTGTATCTTAGATGTTTGCAACTAAGGGCGACTGTCCCATTGTACTGACACAATTTAGCCTTTGTAAATTATTTGCTTCACACAGCCCATTTTCAGTTTCAGAGATTAACGACGATGGAATTTGAATGCTAACATATTAAGATTGATAACACTAGGCGGGTCAATGTTAGATTTGAAAAGGTATATGCATTTACCTTTATCATAAAGTTGAAATTATGTACAGTTTCATCGAAACCAGATACATCGAACTCGCTTAAATCGATCTTACAAGTATTTCATTAGTGATTTTCGATAAGTCGATCTCGCTTCAGTCGAATATACCCGTATTTCAAAATTAAAACATGGCTAAACCGCGTTTTAACTTTGAAATATGGGTATGTTCGAACTAACGTGAGCTCGAAGTATCGAGTTTCGACTGTATTTGGTTTCTGATCAGGGTCCTATTGTTTAGCACACATGGCTGGTTTGCAATTAAAATGGCATATATAGTTATTTTCGAAGACGAACATATTGAAGTAGGTGAAAGTGTAGCATGACAAAGATTCAACACATCCATCGCCATTCACAGTGTATAATACATTATACTGTCCAAATAAAAGCGTTTTACGCTAAAATATTATTCTCATTGCAAACAGATTGTTTGCCACTCAGGTAAAAATCGGCTTTCAAAATTGTCACAAAACTGTTATTTTCTATATGTTATGGCAACGCGTTTGTGTTTCGTTTGCGTTTAAACGGGGACAACGCCGTATTTTCGATCTATAAGCGGCTATGTAATCAGTCTGGACAAACAATAACACGACACCTGATGACCCTAGCAACCCATTGTCTGCAAAACTATCATCTGTTTCACAGTTGTCTGTACAGTAAAACCTCTCTAGTTCGACCGCTGAATTGTGTTAATTGTCATGTATTCAAGGCAGGTGACTGCTTAAAGCAAGTTGAACGTACATGTACAGCAAAACGCTCATTAGGAGCTTTCTGTTTTACGTTCACCTTGCTTTAAGCCGTTACCTGTATTTCAGGCAATACATTTGCCTTATTTCAATGGTCGTTAAAGAGATAGTTTACTGTATTTAATTTAGAGCTCAATTTTAAAGATATCAACCAACAACAGAGTGTAAAATAGTTTCGTTCCTGATAAGAAACTGTGTATCGTTTTGTTTCCAAAACTTTTCAATTCCAGTAAAGTATTGACCAACTCATTCACCCCTATAACTTTTAATTTATTACTCCAGTTTCCAATTATGCCGAGTCCATTTATGACTATGTATACTAGCAATTTTTTATATAATTTGAATCAAAACGAGAACCGGTGGAAACCCTCTAATCAGAAGCTACGATATCAGCATAGGATAAGTGGTTTTTTTCCCAATTGGTACAATGTCTGTAAATGACGAGTATGCTCGACGCTAGTAATTCATCCCTTAAACTTTTAATGGACGATACCATTTCCAATCAGGTCTAGTTCATTGATAACTATCTAGGGTTGTATTTTGAAATATATTGCAAAGTAACAGACAGTACAGACCCTTCTCAGATGGTGTCTAAGTATCCCTCTGAACAGAACATGGTCTACACTGTTTGTGTACGACAAGTGCTCTCTTCACAGACACATTGTTTATTAAAGATGAGTTAAGACAACCATTGGTTTGAATGTGTTACAGTGGAGAATCTGTTATTCTTTCCCGTTTAAACGCAAACGTACGCAAACGCAAAACACTAAAACGTAGAAAAGTACAATTTTTTGACAATTCTGATAATTCATCTTTATCTTGGTGGCAAACAGTTTGGAGCCTGATCAGACGCCGGGTTACCCGGCGTCTGATCTGGCTCAAAACTGTTTGCAGTGAAAATAATAGTTTTAGCGTAAACGCGTTTATTGGGAAAGAATAACGTTTATTCCACTGTAAATAGGATTGCATACATCAGTGTTTAAAACAGACGACGGTGTTATTACAGTGAAACAGGCGTTATTCCTTCTCTCCAAACCTGCTTATAGTGAAACAATTGTAACCTCTGCAAAAATATATTCGAGCCAGATCTGCAACTTAGATTATCCCATGAACCTATAGTCTGTTTTGAGTTTTAAAGACCGTTAACTATACTTAAAGCAGGTTGAATATAAGGCAGGATGCGCCTTAAGGCGCATTATGCCTTACATTCAGCCTGCTGTAAGCTATGTATCATTTGCTGGTGTTTCTTATGTTCATTACTGTACATTTGAACTCTTTTCTTCAGTTGAGTAATTCAGTGTAGTACGTAAATATGGAGTAAATGGTTACAAAAATGCTTCAAATTTTCAAAACTTGTCATTTTCTATATTTCATTGAACTGCTTTTGCATTTAGTTTCATTCTTCTAAACTATAGTTATGATTAACACGCCCACAGCGTACATTGGCGTCTGATAAGGATCCAAACTTTATTACACTCACTATCAATGCTTCTTAATATGTCAAGGCATGCAATTCAAAGTAAAATGTAATCAGGCACCAATGTAGCTGCCACTGTGTAAGTCGAGTATTTCCGTCAATGGCAATGAAAGGGTTAACCCTTTCATGATCAAATTACTCTGGAGATTTTTACCCCTTCACCGCTTTATTGTCGCCTGCTTCAGTATTGTTGTCTGCAAGATACTTTTCAAAGTTATATTTAAGGTTGTATGACTTAATAAATATCTAAAAGAGTTTCAAACAGTTTGGGTCTTGATAAGCCGGCGCATTACGCGGCGTCTGATCAGGACCCAAACTGTTTGCAAACGCGCATTTAGGCGTCATTGGTGGTGAAAAGGGTTTACTGAACCCATTTGTGCCCACGATCTCATATATGAAACATAGGCAAACAGTGTAGACCTTGATCAGACGTCACATAAGGGGCGTCTGATCAGAATCTTCAATATTTGCTGATAGGAATCTCAATATGAAACTTTAGACAAGGTTACCCTTACAAAAATATGGACTAATACAATATATAAGCAAACCGGTAACTATGGTATATATGATGAACAGACTACACTACCCGTCGTTCAAAGTCTATTGGGGTACGTGAATCATCACTAACAAAAGCGTTATCTTACCTAGGATTGTGAAATACAAACACAAATTGCCATATAAGGTTGAATATTAGCGCATATAAAGGTTATCGTGAAGCTTATTTTGTGTCACTTTCGGTTTTTGAACCAGCTGGATAAAACTGTCAGAGGATATACAAATCGCGAAATGTGCTAATCGAATAGATTTAAAATTTATGGAACGTGTGCTATGTGTCATCTGAATTAATACAAGTTTCTGTTTCAATTCAAGTAAAATGATGCAGTTCGTGCTGTGTTTGACTATATTGTTTGTCAGCGCGACAGGGCAAAGCACGACATCACAAGACTTAACGACAGGAACTCCATCACTTTCATTGAGTCAAAAGTCGACAGTTCTATCACAAAATCCACAAAGTGCTACTAACAAAATCCAAACAAATAACAAAGGAACACTGCCGACAACTACAATTCCTAAACATGCATCAATCAATGGAACTAATCCAGTACAGACAACGCATGCACAAAGCAAAGGAGCACATTCGGTACCAACCACACATCCACCAAGCACAGGAGCTAACACAGTACCCACCACACACGCACCAAGCAAACAAACTAATCCAGTACCCACAGCACATGCATCAAGCAAAGGAGCTAATCCAGTAGTAACGTTTCATAAAGGCAATGCCACTGCTGCAAATGTTACGAACTCACCAATAACTAACCCAAACGCAGCTATTCAAAATTCGTTCAACAATTTCCTTGGCAGTGTTGTAAATGGTATCAACTTTTTTTTACAAAATATTTCGCAACAATCAACAAACGGTAATACAGGCTCAGGAAATTCTCCTTTCGACATGCCAGCCATACTTAGCTTACTTAGCAATTTTCTGCCGCAGGATGCTCAAGACATTTTGTCTGAAATTTCAAAGAACCAAAGTGCACTTACTGTGCAAAACCTTGCAAAAATTACAGTCCCACTTATTCAAGGACTGGGAACACAGACACTAAGAGGCATCGGTGTCAGCAAAACATGTTCCAGGGATATCAACTTGCTATTAACTGGTCTTCAAGCTCAAGAGGAATGGACATATAAAAGTAAGCCTTCCCTATTCAAATCCTATTCAACCCATTTACTGCCGTGACGTCATATGCTTTATACAATTGCCGTCTGCTTTTATTTCTCAATTTCTCAATTTTGATTCCATACATTTCTTTCTGCAGAAAAAATTGTACTAGTGCCGAACAATTTAAAGCTTGACCAGACACAGTGTTACATGTATTTGGCCTCTAATCAGGATTCAGTTTGTTTGGAAATAATCATTGTACTCGGGGTACAGTGGAGAAAACGTTATTCTTTCCCAATAAACGCCTTTACCCTAAAACTATTATTTTCACTGCAAACAGTTTGGAGCCAGATCAGACGCCGGGTTACCCGGCGTCTGATCTGGCTCCAAACTGTTTGCCACCAAGATAAAGATGAATTATCAGAATTGTCAAAAAGTTGTACTTTTCTACGTTTCAGTGTTTTGCGTTTGCGTACGTTTGCGTTTAAACGGGAAAGAATAACAGATTCTCCACTGTAATGCAGTGAAGATGTAAAACAAATCATGTAGTTGTACATATATACAGGCAACTTCTTTTTTACAAAGCTATTGTTTACAATGTCCGTAACGTTTCGAACACTAAGTACGTCTGTCGTCTTTAAAATGTGTTGTCTGCTAATAGTCTGATATTGTTTTTCGAAGCCAGAGTGTCAACCATTATTGATATTAAAAAAACGTGAGATCAATGGTATATGAAGCGTTCAGAATTGAGTCTAAGATCATTTTGTCCGATTTGAACTTTTGCTCAAAATGGACCATCCGAAAGTCTGAGAACGATCTCAACTCAAAACTTTTTATCACCTTGTATTCTGAATAAAAACTGTGTGTACATGTAACGGTCGTCAGGCTTTGTCTTTGGCGTGCAAAGCAACTTATAATGTTTAAGACATTTTGGAAAAGTTGTAATTTGGGTAATGTTGGTCAGTTTTATAAGATGTGGCATCGATTTAACACGTGCATTGCCCTTTTCCGAATAAACTGGTGTCCTAACGCGTTGTCCGATACGAATTCAATCTACTTGATACTCTTCAGCTCATTGCCAAAATCTAAATTTGAAACATAGTGAAACATGCAGACGACAAAATGTTAGCAGACAATCGCATGGGTTCATGATTAAATCTGCAATAATTTGGATTTTGATCAGACGCCACGTAACTGGCAGTTCCATCCTTATTTTCTATGTCGGTGCTAACATAATATAAATGAACCCGATTAGGAATGATCACATAACATGTACCCGATCACATTTCAAGGTTAAGCCCTTTTCTGCCATAATATAGTACAATGGTTATTTGCAAACCGTCTTTATCATGATCAGACGCCGCGATCCAAACTGATTGTCACGCATGTCATTGATATGTCTTCTGTACAAGTACCTACACATTGTTTTCATTTCAAAAATTATTTAGCCTTTGGCGGATGACGCCATTGATTTGAAGGGGTTTACCATGAGCGTGATAAAAAAGAACCTGGTCACACTTTTGTATGAAACCGCTTCGAGGTTTCATACAGAATGACCAGGGTTATTTTCATACCTCCATGAACACAATAAATATTCGATTTATCATTATATGAACTCTTCCAGCAAGCACATGGGCAAAGTCCATTGCAGCATCCAGTCATAAATGGGTTAAACGGGAGAAATAACATTTTCTCCACTGTACGATGTGTTTACAGTGGAGAATCTGTTATTCTTTACCGTTTAAACGCAAACGTACGCATACGCAAAACACTAAAACGTAGAAAAATACAACTTTTTGACAATTCTGATAATTCATCTTTATCGTGGTGGCAAACAGTTCGGAGCCTGATCAGACGCCGGGTTACCCGGCGTCTGATCTGGCTCCAAACTGTTTGCAGTGAAAATAATAGTTTTAGCGTAAACGCGTTTATTTGGAAAGAAATAGCGTTTTCTCCACTGTATATATTTGTAGTGATTGACGCAACGTTTAAGATACCTGCAGATCTGTATGGGACAATAATGAGCGGCACGCCAAAACTGTTGGGTGGATACGACGAGTGTAATGCAATTACGGGTATAGCAGGAAGCACTGGACAGGAAATACAAGGCCAGTATTGCAGGGCCACGACCAATGTTAAACTTCCTGCACAAGCTCTGGTAAACTATTTAACCCTCTACCCAATTTATACGTCTTTTCCGCCTTTAATTTCTTATACCTTTGAAGAAAATAGTTCCACGTTTTACGGTCATTAATACTATCATAAGAATTATATTGTATATTTAAACATTATAGAACCTTAAAGCAGGGTGAAAGTAAAGCAGAATACGCCTAAAAACACATTTTGCTTTACATTCAGCCTGTTTTAAGTGGATGCCTATAACAGGTTATGGAGTAATTAATTAAATCATACACTAGAAAGAAGACGTTTCTGTGACCAGTGTAAAAACAAAATGAAACGCAAATTTTATTCAATGGAGTGTAGAAATGACAGCCTTTGAAAAGTTTTACAAGTCATTATTCTAAACAATAAGGCACCAAATGAGTAGAACAAAACGACAATGCAGTATCATTATTTTGTGAGAGTCAAGCAATTTGGACAGTTTAGCGGCGTTAGATCTGGCCCTTAACTGTTGGAATCGAAATCGTGAGCAAACATGCGTTTGAACGGATAACTTGTGTAGCGCGTTCAAGTACCGTATCGGCGAACAGCAACGTTAACATACAGTGGAGAATCTGTTATTCTTTCCCGTTTATGCTTACGCATGCGGAAACGAAACGCAAACGAAACGCAAACGAAACGATAAACGATAAACGCGTTTTGCGTTTATAAGTGAGTTTTGCGTTTATAAACGCGTTTATAAGCGGATTTTTGCGTTTCATTCGGCATCCTTTGTTTTTATCGAGACCGATCAATTATACGAATTAAAATAAATCCGAAAGGTATTTAAATAATTATACTAGGTTTATAGTACCCTTCTTATGCCTACATGTACATGTATGCCTAGATAAAACTGTGAGTGTATACAGTATGACAGGGTGTATAGATTGCCAGAGGCCTTGGGCGGACAATGCCTGCTGTGTACACGTCCGGCTTTACTATCTCCCATATATGGTCATGCTGATGCAGTCACCAATAATTGACATTTTAGTCATGCTTAGTAACTCGGCGTCTGAACTGGGTGGAATCATTTATGTAGACCAGGACATGAGTAACTCGGCGTATGATATTGATCCAAGCATTGGTTCATATCAAATGATTAGTAACTCGGCGTCTGATCTGGCTCCAATCAATGATACTGTTTGAAAATCTTCCCGTCTGAAAATTGCGCCACGTATGCAGTTTGTCAAGATCAAATAAATACTGTTTTTCATTTACGCAAACGCATTTTCTCAATATCGCTCAATTTTTATGTGACCTTTGAAAACATTTTTCTATGTACATGTGATAAGTTCGCCATCTAATCACGGAGCAGTCTGTGATTTCTCCATGATCTAATCAAGATCTAAACTGATGTACGTTATAGACCGAATTAATATTTTGATTAAAAAACCAGACAGTTTTGTTCTCCATCATAATGCTGAGTGACTCGGCGTTCCAACGAGATCTTAACTGTTAAATTTTATTAGATTAATTAAAATCATATTGATTTCTATTCAAACGGTTTGAATCTATTTCAATTACTTTGGGGGAGTTAGGGGTAAAATTAGTAAAATGTTAAATCGGCAATACATCAGGATCCAAACTGACATCTTTGATAAAGTCAAATTAGATCTACTTTATATGATAGATTTACACTAGTGTGGCCATTTCTTGTGAAAGTAACCTGACCATAAAAATGACAATTTTGGTGGCGGACTATAAATTGTAAAATTGCCCCCAACAGACTCGCACCCCTAATTAGGATTATGTTTACTTTGATAAGCCGAAGTTTTATTACCCCATATCCGGTTGATGACGCAACGAGATGTCGGGTAGTTACACCACATAATTATATTATACAAGAATTCCGTGGTTACACGATGGGCAATTATTATATTGCTGTTTTTGACCATGTACAGTTATACATTACAGATAGATAAAATCCTTCATATTTACAGCTCATCTAAATGTTATGTGACTTAATGATTCTTTTGAATATGTTGACTCGACACTGGAATAACGTCTGAACTTATCAGGTATGCGTTTAGATGATTTTATGATAATTTTATATTAGTTTTGTTATAACCTATCATTATATAAACTCCAAAAAGAATGGACCTAACAGGGTCTACACTGTTTCAATTCCATGTATAGAATTTAGTACAAATGTGTGAGTGTACAGTGGAGAATCTGTTATTCTTTCCCGTTTAAACGCAAACGTACGCAAACGCAAAGCACTAAAACGTAGAAAAGAACAACTTTTGGACAATTCTGATAATTCTTGTTTAAATTGGTGGCAAACAGTTTGGAGCCTGATCAGACGCCGGGTTACCCGGCGTCTGATCTGGCTCCAAACTGTTTGCACTGCAAATAATAGTTTTAGCGTAAACGCGTTTATTGGGAAATAATAACAGATTCTCCACTGTAACAACATATTTGTAAAAAATCAGAATGTGCAAAATTTGATCATAGTAACTCGGCATCTGATCTGGATCCAAACATTGATGCGAATCAGATGCCCAGTAATTTAACAACTGATCTGAATCCAAGCAATTAACAAATATTTCGGTTGGAACAAAAAGCACCACCATATTTTTAAACGAAACACAGATCGTCTAATTTAACGATCGAATGAGATAAAACTCTTTAAAAAACACAATTCGCACAACTTGTGTATATATAAAGCACTTTTAAAGTGCAAAAATGAGAAAATATCTTTCTTAACGTTGTTTAAACACCCAAAATGCAATGTAAAACCATATTATGACTATTAACTTATAAGTGCGTTTAAACGCACTTACAAACGCGTTTGTAAGTTAATAGATAAAACGCGTTTCAAACGCCTTTCAAACGCCTTTCAAACGCATTAAGTGGGAAAGAATAACAGTTTCTCCACTGTATGCAAACAATCCTTATAGTACGACATCTAACGGTCTCCAATACTCTTCAATAATAACTCATTGCGCCCCCATGTTTATTTGCTTTTCCAGGGTACGAACGAACTATTTACGAATCGGAATAACACACACAAACGTGTACGACATGTAACCAACTGAAATGCATCAATTTTACCGCATATTAAAATAAGATTTAGCTGCTTTGTTTGATACATTAAGTATCAGACACTGTTGGTTTATTGATGAGAAATCAACTCGAGATTGTTCGCCTATTTTTTGAAACTCATTTGGTCGCCGTTTTGTTTTTCATGTTTGTGTTGGCTAACTACCCATGAGGCCGTTCGTGCCGTTCGCAATCGATATCGTGCAAACAGGTCGTTTTAGTTAAATTGTTACGTTTTCTGATGCAATCGATGCAATCGATACGATAGCTGAACGCGTTAGTGTTCCGCTACCATAAAGCACACGCTTTCGTATGTCGTTATTTCCAACAGTGAGAAGGATTAGCAGTGTTCGACATACATGTACATGTAGTAATTTGTGCATTTTCTTTCTGGTGTATTGTTCGACAATATTGACCTGACGTTGGTGACTTCTATTAGCATAATTTCACACTTCGTTTCATTTCTAAATATATCTTCGGGACACTTCGTTCAATTTATACGAGAACGCACATGGTACCGAAACCGGTTACAAAGACAAAATAGCATAGACATAGACATAGACATAGACATAGTTTATTTGGTAACTTATACACATTGTATCTCGATACATCAACATATATAATCAAATTGTTTAAAAAGACAAAATAGCATTGACCGGTTATCAAACATATCGATAAATTATTAGCTCAAGTGGTAAGGAAGGCGACTATACATTATCTTTTCGTAAAAGGCCAGTGGTTCGAGTCCCGTGCATCATCCTTTTTTTCAGTTTTCCCCACATACACTGCTTCTGTTTGTTTTTTTCTTTTCTATAATTTTCTTTTTTCCCGCTTTCTTTCTTATTTTTATTTTTTTATTTTTGCAAACGTCTCTGAATCGATACAGATTATTCCTTTAACCTTAGATGATAATATATAGTTAGACGTCCTATTTGACATGTTGCTGGTTAGACTGTGTGTGAGAAAACGTATGATGTGGCATAGAATGACACGTGACAATGAGCAGATCATGTCATCCGTGCGTTTTATGTGTAAATTAAAATTTATTAGTTATAAAATATGAAAATGCAAATAAATAAATATTTACCTCATACGGGATTCGAACCCGGGACCTCGCCATTACACATCATTCGCTCTAAAGACTCCCCTATGGTAGATGCGATACGTCAAGTGGATGCAAATTAGGTATATATGGTGAACCGGCATTAATCGCAGGTGAGGGTATAGAGGATCTGTCTTGATTTAAAACTAAATCTAAACCCAACAGGATGCTTTTTAGTAGATACTATTATACTCGAACCTAATTCATCGAACAATCCCGACAGTGTACGGCACGCTATCGATTATTGATTTGTACTGCGTCATCATTCTTTAATCTATTCATGCATAAAGTTCAAAGTCAGGTCAATATTGTCGAACAATACCTTTGCCCGTGAATTTATCTATTATATATCTATACAGCGCTCCCTCTCTACAACGGTCTTCACAACAAGGACACCCTCCTTACAACGACCTTTGTCGCTGTTCCCAAAAGAGAACAGTTAGATCTATGTCTATAACGCTATAACTTCTGCAATATCGTCTGCTTTAAATTCTCATAGTGAATTAAAGGACATTGTGACAGAAAATAAATTAATGACGGGTGACAAACAGCTTTAATACAGATCAGACGCCGCGTTTTGCAGCGTCTGATCTGGATTCAAACTGTTTGCAAATGTAAGCCAATGTCCCTCCCTATAACGACTCCCTCCGAACAACATCCACAATCTTTGTCTCCCATTGGATGTTGTTGTAGAGAGGGAGCACTGTACTTTGTTGCATCTTTACAAAGGCTTTGCTGTCAAGTATTGTCGCTTTTTATACTTCAATGCCAATCAAACGCTTAATAGTTGTAGTAGCTTTGCTGGGGACGGCATTTTTAGCCTTTTCCCCATACATACGCCTTTTTCACCTATAATATATTTCTCCACTACAGAAAATAGTTCAGATTTATACAGAAAAGCATATTCAACGTAAATTTAATATATCTTTGCAAAATCTAACTTAAAGCAGGCAGTAATGAAATCATCATGCGCCTTTATTTGCATGCTGCTTTACTTTCAACCAGCTATTAGAAGTCACCTGTCTTCAAAACTAGAAAGAGGCTATGGGGTAAGGGGTTAAATGAGAGCGTCAAAGCGAGTGGAGCTCTATCAAATGCTGATTTATTCGAAGTCTAATGTGTTTCCAAAATACATACAATGACAAATATTGTTTAACGCATTCTCCATCCTCTTTCCCGAGCTACAGTGGAGAATCTGTTATTCTTTCCCGTTTAAACGCATACGTACGCAAACGCAAAACACTAAAACGTAGAAAAGTACAACTTTTTGACAATTCTGATAATTCATCTTTATCTTGGTGGCAAACAGTTTGGAGCCAGATCAGACGCCGGGTTACCCGGCGTCTGATCTGGCTCCAAACTGTTTGCAGTGAAAATAATAGTTTTAGCGTAAACGCGTTTATTTGGAAAGAATAACGTTTTCTCCACTGTACCCCCTCAAAAGAATGTCAAGCAATTTACACATTTTGAAAATGTTCAAACGGCCCAAATTCTACATTAGTGATTCGTATCATTAATGTCATAAACTTTTTTATTATTATTTCTTCAGAGTATCAACGGTGGATTGGTCATGCTTGGATTGTGCGTTTCAACGGCATGCTCTTCATCCGACATTAGTGTGATACTAGATACGCGTAAGTTTATAACACTCATGAGTTTTATTAGACTTAACACATTAACCCGCTATAAGGCGCTTCTATTAGGGAAATGGAACCCTAACGACGAATATATTCTTCATTAACAAACCTTGTACCTACAAAAGGTAAATTTCTCCTATGCAAACAGTGTGGACCCTGGTCAGAGGGCTCCTGTAGGAGCCATCTGATCAAGGTCAACGCTGCTTGTTATTTGGCAAATTATTGTTGAGAAAAACTCTAAATATATCTAGTCAAAAGTGATCTAATTTTTATTGTAAATTGGAAGTCTTCGTATGAGTTTAATCTGATATTCAGAGTTTGATTTTCCGTGTGATTCAGTACTCTCAATGATAGAGAATAGACAGTCTACATCGGAACCATGTGTGTATCTCGCCATGCGTGTAGGATCATCCTCTGTAATAAAATGGTTATTTACAAACAGTTTGAACTAAGATCAGACGCCAAATTTTTTACACTCATTGTAAAAGCAGAAGGCAACTTTTAAAGAAGATAACGTTATAGAAGTAAAGGGGTTAATGTGTACAGGTCAAAACAGGTTTTACGGTTCCACAAGTATGCAGCGTATCCGAAAATTCCTTTAGAATAGTGGTCTAATGTATATATATAACATGTTTTAGTGGAGAGGCAGATCTTTAATGGGACATTGCCATATAAACTCGCCGTGGACTGTATGGAGAAACATAAATGGGAAACCGACATGATCATTGTAACGTGAGTACCATTATACAATTATAGATGTACTCTTAGTTGGAAAAACGCTGTTTTCCCATCAAGTACATTAGCATTCTTAGGACTAGTGTTTATTGCAAATGGTTTTGAACATGATCAAGGATTCTGTTTCAACTCATTTGCCACTCAGTTAAACAAATCGCTAACATCTCAAGACATTTGTATCGTCTATTTCATTTCCATACGTTTAGGTTCGTTTAAACAGGCGCTTATAATGTCTTACTCCTGGTACATTAGATCTCTTCAAACACATGGCTAGATAGAACTACTAGTATACATACCAATTGAACTATTACATAATACATTTTGAAAGAATCTCCAGGAGAAACCGAGTACATATTAGATTTTGTTTTGTTTAATGTTCCTGCATAATTGAATGTCGGTCAAATCACGAGTAAATATAATAAATTCCAAATGATGCTCTGCTAGAATTCGGATGAGTCATACACTGATAATTCGTTCATGAACTATAGAACCATAATAATAAATCTTTCTTATAGGAACACAAAAAATATTAGTTTTTTATTGCCTAATAAGTTGAGACAGCACAATCAGCTACATGCATTTAGCTTGAGTGTAATGAAATTTATAGGTTTTCTCAAGCAATTGAAAGCTATTTGGCTTTTTAATATGTTCAATTATATTTGTTTTCAATATAATCAAATAGAATATTTCCCTAGAATATATGATTTCTTACAATTTGTTTGAGCAATGTATATTGCGATAAACTAAAATAATTATCTCAAAATGAAGATACTTTATCTCTCATATACCAAATAGTTTTATAATGAAAATATAGTGGTAACTTTGCAAACGGTGGTACCTGTGATAAGCATGATGGAATCAGCTAATCCAAAATATATTAGCATTTATAAGTCAATAGCAGTTCAAAACAATTCTGAAGACAATTTTTTATCAACAATGGGAGCAGTTTACAATTTGTAGAAAAACACATATTATCATATTGTTTTTTTCTTTTGTTTGTTTTTATTTCTCAAATGTATGCATCTTTTATATACAAAGGTATTGATAAATATGGTTAATATAAATACATCTTAATATTAATAAATGTAAAAAAGAATGTTTCTGTTTGAAAAAGAAAACCCAACAAAAAAACCCTAATAAATTAGTGATCCTGGCTGAGGGTATTTTTTTGTTTTTTTTCTCATCCTACTTATTGTATCAGAAATATAAAAAAAATAAGTTTTGTCAGTGACAAAGATATAAGTTATCACATGTTTTGTAAGGTGTGGCGGTGGATAGCTCCCCGACCCCGACACACCTATGACGGGGACATTAAATGAGGTCCTTACTGACGGAAATGTTAAGGACATATACATGTTAAAGCAAATAAAGCAATATGTGAGAAAATGTGTCCTATATGTATATATAGTCATTAGTAAAAAAAATATGGTGGTTTTAATTACGCTTTAACTAAGACAAATGTTGTGTGAATGTTAAATCCTACCACACTGATTTTGCATTGTATGGTCAAACAAACAATGATGTTTGACACTCCGTCAAGTGCTTTTTCTTCTCTGTCTCTGGAATAGAATGACACGGAAGCTTACCCTTATCCTAAACTATCCCCACTTATGACAAGGTTTATGCCACTAACTATGACCATGTTAATGTTCCTCCCCTGTATGACTTGGGTCCGTGTTTATAAACCGTTTAAGTTGCGTCTGAGCCTAGGCTCAAATCTGACCAATCAAATGCTTAAGAACAAACTCAGACTCAACTCAAACGCTTAATAAGCGCTAGGTCCGGTGCTTTAGTCACGCAATTACCGATTTGTGAGCACGGACACACGGGGGTGGGGGACTGATTTGCACACACAGATTACAGTCACTATATTCGCCTAATAATATGGTTTGGGGACATACATATGTGCACTTGGAATACCAACTTTTTATTTTATGTTTTAGGTGCGTCCTGTCAATTCTTGGTGCTATGATTCTATTTGCTACTTTATACGACGCGTTTGTTGTTCAATTTCGACCAAAAGGCGGGGACGACAAAAAAATCACAACTCAGGCGACCGCCTCGAAACCTCATGAGAAGTATGCACCAGAAAATTCAAACGGAATTCAACTTGTTAAAAATGGCTACAGTAATGGAGGTTATTTACCAACGGAACCAGAGGATAACAATCGTGGTATGGAAATGCAAGAGACCAACACTGATTCAATGAAATCTGTAAACGGAACAGTGGGTGTTCCCATGGAAAGTCCACCACTAGCGCCAAAGGCCCAGCAAGGAGGTGTAGTTGAGAAGACGTTATTCTTTCCCGCCTAAACTCAAATGAAACGCATTTGAGTGGAATGCACTTCAATATAGAAAATAACAGCTTTTGACATTTCTCACAATTCATTTTAGTTTGAGTGACAAACAGTTTGAAGCCTTATCAGACGCCGGGTAACCTGGTGTCTGATCTGGCTTTAAACTATTTGCAATGGAAACAACATTTTTAGCTTAACGCGTTTATAGGGAACGAATATCGTATTCTCCTTTGTACTAGTAATTGTATTTCACAACATAACCATTACAAAGATGTCTCCTCTTTTTTCATGTTTCACTAAGATCTATAATGTCCTAAATATTCTTCACATAAATTCAAATTGTTTAGCAACACAATAGAGTAAAAGACATACAGAAACACATAGAGTAGAACCCCTCTGTTACGATCACTAAATCAGAGTATATATGTTGGGGATTAAGGCAGTTGTCTGCTCTTAGCAAGACAAAAATAAAGCAAAAACTGTAGATAGAGTTTTCTGCTTTACTTGCTTTTTATACCAAAATAAAACTAATAATAATAAAGAATTTATTTAACGAGGGAACTCATTTGACAATGTGATTCTTCCATGAGACACTCAACAGAACATATATCGTATACCATCACTTACATAAAGCCCTATTTCATCAACAGCAGCAGCAGCACCAGTGTACTATACTCATATTATAACATCTTAGATGATTACCCCTTCAGCGGCAAACTCGAGTACATATGCAGACAGTGCTGATCTAGATCAGAGGCTGAGATCAATATCCAAATTGTTTAACACTCTTGTTAGTCCTGTTTAAGTGTCACTCTGCTTTATAATATATAAAATTAAGTCAATCAGCTTCAGATAATAAATTTACATAATATACAATTATTAAACTTACTTAAAGGCAGAATGTCGCCCATATGGATGTTTAAAACGCGCAATTTCTTATATATGTACATTTTCTATGTGTTAAAACTAAGCGAAAACGGTTGTCAGATGCCTGACATATGCCCCCCCCCCCCTTTCTTTAAGAATCATACATAAATGTGCCGATTTCTTATCGAGATGGTTGGAAAAATAAGCTCTTTGTTTACATAACAAATCTTCGTGTCGGCTTCCGAGAATTTCCGCATGGTCGAATAAGAGTCACGTGATCGATCCGATTTTTCTGACTTGTCTGTGTTACTTTATAACAATAATGGTAATTGGCAACAGTGGAGAAAACGTTATTCTTTCCCGTTAAAACGCAACCGAAACGCAAACGCATCACAATAAAACGCATAAAAACACAACCTTTAGACAATTATGACCATTCATGTTAGTCTGAGTTGCAACAGTTTGGTGCCTGATCAGACGCCGGGTTACCCGGCGTCTGATCTGCTCCAAACTGTTTGCAATTGAAGTCATGGTTTTAGCGTAAGCGCGTTTATTGGGAAAGAATAACATTTTCTCCACTGTAAGGAAGGTAACATCGAATACATAGTGTCGTACACATTCCTACTTGAAATAAGTATGATCATCGTGCAGCAATAACGTTCCAGTGTTTCGTATTTAAGGTAGTAAGACTTAAGAAAGTTCGATACGATTGACTAACAGAGCAGGATACAAACGGCTTGCGCAGTTGAATTTATATGACTTCGGCGATGAAAATGTTAAATGGGCAATGACTCCATGCAGACGATGAAAGGGTTAATTACACAATATCGTTATAACATTTAGCTATAATATATTATTTTCTATTTACTCTCAGGTATAGCCGAACGAATATGCCTGGCATTTTCTCTATATTCTAACGGCGTTAAGTTGCTGAGCGCAAACCAGGGAGCCGGAAGTTTAGGAGCAGTCAATGGTGTCAGGTTTCTCAGTATGGCCTGGGTCATCTTCGGCCACAGCTACTTTTTCGCATGGGGGTTCGATGGTACAGTATGCTATGAAATGATTATATTACACCCGTTACAAAACCTTAAACTTGTAGCCAATTTTTAGCTCAATGTTAGTTTATATTATGCCGCTATATCGTCGCTTTAAAGGTGCAGTATGCAAATTTAGTACAATTCAAATGTATACATTGTATTTGAAGAAATCTGAAAACGAGTGTCAAACAGCTTTGACCCTTATACAGTGGAGAAAACGTTATTCTTTCCCAATAAACGCGTTTACGCTTAAACTATTATTTTCACTGCAAATAGTTTGGAGCCAGATCAGACGCCGGGTAACCCGGCGTCTGATCTGGCTCAAAACTGTTTGCCACCAAGATAAAGATGAATTATTAGAATTGTCAAAAAGTTGTACTTTTCTACGTTTTAGTGTTTTGCGTTTGCGTACGTTTGCGTTTAAACGGGAAAGAATAACAGATTATCCACTGTATGTGAATTAGAAGCTGCGTCGCGCGGCGTCTGATCTGATTCAAAAGTGTGTGCAAAAAGACGCGATCGACGAGGGTTTACCATTTCAATGACAATCATTGCGCATTTAGTTTTTTAATTTTTAATTTTTGTCGTCTGTAAAAGTAATAAATTGTTTTCATTTCTTTTTTCAAACAATATAAAGACGGTTGTCAACCATTTGAGTCCAGATTGCATTCATTTTGTTTTCTAAACCAGTCTACTTGCTACAGGAAGGATAAGAGTTAATAATATAGCGAATGTATTGTTATTGTGGTGACTCGGTTAGCGTACTGGTTCCAAGGTAATAAAGCTTGTGAGTTGAGTCTGAAGTAGTACTCAAGCATTTGATTGGTCAAATTGAGCCTAGGCTCAAATCTGACCAATCAAATGCTTGAGAACAGACCCAACTTAGACGCTTTATAACCTTGGACCAGATAGGTACTGGGAGTTGGGTACATTGCTTCTTTGAACACTTTAGTTAATGGCATAAAAAAGATCAAGAACTACCGAGTAGAAACAGAGGTATAATTATGTCCTTTGTTCGTATTTCTAACAGATAATTTCGGCGCATACGTTTACAAGCACTTGAATGACTGGGACTTCATGGCCATGCCATATGCAACAGTGTCCGTAGACAGCTTCTTTACACTGAGGTAAACATCCGATGCACACTAAAATACTTGTTGTCGATAGAAAAAGTATTTATTGTAAGTAATATATAATAACTACATACAAACAAGTAATAATATAACCTACGGTGTGAGCGATAAATCACACTTATTGTTTACTCGAACATACTACTATATTTACTACGAGGGGTGTTCAAATAGTTTTGATACTGGATCAATAACTTCAACATAATGAGTGCTAAATGCATGTGTGATATATCATTTTAAAGAACAATTCTTCGCCTACACGATGGTATAAAGCACGATAAGATCACATAACTCGATGAGTCAAAACATGAACCTAAATGACCCCTACTCGAGGACACTGAAACATAGCACTTTTCAGACATCACTTTTCGACGTAATTACTTCTAAAAGAGTACAATTTCCAGATTATTTTGGGAAATATATCAGTTTATGTCTAAATTTTAATGTAAACACGATTTTATTTCTATTGAAAGGGTTAACTGTCTAAAATCTCTTTTTTTCAAAATCGACATTTCTAATTTTGCTAATGACGAAAGTGGACATGTTTTTTCGAACGCTATGAAAATGTTCTAGATCTGTTTATCTACATTTTGATTTTAAAACATGAAACCATTTTTCAATGGCCTCAATTATAGCCTGGTTAAATAATAAAAAAATGGTTTTTAGTTTCCCTTACTACTTTTATACATATCAGGAGATCAATTTTTTATTATATTTTGAGTACGTGTTTAGAATTGGCTCTATTTTTTTATATATAATGTAATAATAACATTTAAAACTGTGCAGTGTTTGCATAATTGTCTTATTGTATTTGACAGACATTTTCATAAACTTATTTAAAAAAATAAAGCCGTAATAATAAGTATAGTACTGTATCAAATTGTGTTTAGAAAATTAACTAAAATATACACAAAAAGGTCAAGTGTCCTCGAGGAGTGGTCATTTAGGTTCATGTTGGGGCTGATCAAGTAATGTGATATTATCGTGCATGCTATCACCGTGTCGGCTAAGAATGGATCTTTTAAATTATATACCACACATGCATTTTGCACTTATGATAATAAAGTTATTGATCCAGTATCAAAACGTTTTGAACTACCTACGTACTATGCTGACCGTCGCAAAGCGACACTGTCTGGTTTTATCTTTTTATTTCATCGCTGTTTTCCATTCATTTCTCTGTTGTAAGAGTTAGCCCAGTCATTATCAGTGTCACGTTTCTCTTGATAGTATCCTTATATCGCCGACGAGGTCATCCAAATAACCAATGGTTTATTATGAAAATGAGGTTGTCTTAGTCAAATGTGTATTCCTACGAGCTGTAAAAAATTGTAAGAATAATATGGCGTCAAACGACCTTTCTATTGGCGATCGAGTGGCTATAGATGGGAAGGGATAGGTCACATTTACTCTCTGAATTTATTATGAATAAATCGGAATTAACCTTGGAACTACCTTTTGCTATCTGTGGCGGTCCATTCACACGTCATCCATTGAAGCTAATAAGAAAACAATAAATATCGATATGGTAAAAACAACATTGTCAGGTTTTGTTATGAATAGAATTTGAATTTCGTGTTCATAATGTTCTGTATTTATAAAACTTGTGTTTTAGAAAACGATAATAACTCAACAGCCTAGTTTTTATCGTTTTCTAAACAACTCGCTTTATTATACATCCAACAAAGTATGACACTCATGTAAGATCATATATTATACAATATAAAACCATATTGAAGTAAAAAGGCTTAAAGTCCCATTGTGTTTTCAGATCGTTTCTTAATGCCTAAAATACAATAACGGTTAATAATAATGTTTGAACATTCTTATGGGCCAAACTGATCTATGAAATGATGAAGACGGACCTAAATTACCAAAAAAGGGCGATTTAAAATCATAACAAACCGAAAATAGAACGTCTGTCATAAACATTACCACACGGCTTAGTATCATGTGATACAGCCGAATTCAACTTCACTGGGGGCAACCGTATCCACCTCCGCCCGTCCATCCATCAGTCAGTTAGACTATCACACTTTTTTGTCCGCTCTCTAACTCAACTATTTTTTATCCGATCTTCCACAAACTTGCTGAAAATGTTCATTGATATAAAATCAAGGTTTAGTTTGATTACTACTAAAATCGCATAAGGTATTTTTGAGTTATTGCCTGTTAATTAATAAAAAATGACTGTTTCAGTCATTTTTGCACTCTAAAACAAACAGCTTTTATCGGATATTCACCAAACATGCTGAAAATATTTATTCATATAAAATTTAGGTCTAGTTTGATTATTACAAAAATCGCATGTGGCATATCTGAGTTTTTGCCCTTTATGTATTAAAAAATGACTGTTTTCAGCAAGTTTTGCTCTCTAACACAAATACGTTTTATTGGATCTTCACCAAACTTGCTGAAAATGTTTATTGATATAAAATCAAGGTTCAGTTTTATAACTACTAAAAGCGCATAAGGTATATCTGAGTTATTGCCTGTTTATTAATTTAGGTCTAGTTTGATTATTACAAAAATCGCATGTGGCATATCTGAGTTTTTGCCCTTTATGTATTAAAAAAATGACTGTTTCAGCATTTTTCAGCAATAACTCAGACATGCCTTATGCGATTTTGCTAGTTATTAAACCTGACCTAGATTCTATACTAATAAACATTTGTAGCAAGTTTGGTGAAGATCCAAAAAGAAGTGTTTGAGTTAGAGAGCGGACAAGGCTGAAACAGTCATTTTCAGCAAGCTCAAGGTATACATTCTCCGTAGTTTATTTTAACCGTTTACCCCCAGTGAAAGATATGTACACGTTGTTATTGAATCTCATAGTGTTTAACCCTGTGCCTACTTTACGGAGTTTACAAACTATTTGAATCTAAAAGGACGCCGCGTAACGCGGCGTCACATCTAGATCCAAACTATTTGACATTCGTCTTAAGGTTTGTTTTATTAAAACAATGCATAAATCTAAACTGAACACATTTTGCAGACGACAATGTCGAAGCAGACGTCTGTGCAGCAGAATAAGGGTTAACAGGGTCATTTACAGTGTTCCAGCTTAACATGTAATCGGGAGTAATCTGAACTAATCTAACATTTTCTCACTCATTTCAGCACCGAATGCTATGGTGTTACTACTGATTAAACCGTCTCTTCGAGACACTTTTAATGAGTATGACACAATTGGGTTTAAAAGCAGAAATAAAGATTTAAGTTTTCGAAATACTTCCGTTATCTGGAGCCCTGTATTTACAGAGTTGTCCTTCTTTCCATTCACAAGGGAGGCTTTTTAATTTGTGCAGCACCAAATTATTATAAATAAAATTTAAAAAGCGAATTGCTTAGATAAAACCGGTTTTTGTGAAAGAATCACGGCCCACGTAGTTCAAATGGGACCCCAAACAACCGTTGTATGCAGGTTTCTCAAAAACACAATGCGGCTTTAACCCTTTACCCAATAACCTGTTTATAACATTAGATACAAGTGATCACTTAAAGCAGGTTGAAAGTAAAACAGAATGTGCCTTAAGGCACATTCTGTTTTACTTTCAGCCTGCTTTAAACTATCATCTGCTAGGCTATATAAAAATATTTGTTGTTGTAGTTGTTCATGAGGGTATAAACTGAAACTATTTTCCTCAGCGGAGGAATAAATTAAATACGCTAAAAGTCGCTTCTATGGGGGAAAGGGTTAAATTCGAAACGAAAATTGTTTTGCCACTCTATCATTCAACAAAGATGCACTAGTGTTTCGTTAACCCTTATCCTGTCGTGATTTTGTTTACTTTGAAAGGGTCGTCTGGAATAATAATCTTGTAAAATTTATTCTATGTATTTTTTGAAATGAGGATTTAAAAAGGGTTGTCAAACAGTTTGGATCCAGATCAGATGCCGCGTTACCAAAGTGTTTGCAAATATCAGTCAAATTGCGATTGGCAGGATATGAGTAAGAATTTGGCAACGAGCCAATCTGAGATTTCTTCTGGAAAACTATCATTTGTAAAAGACTTGTTAACCATTATCCAATCAATTGTAAGTGCTATTAACTTAAATAACTCAATCTGAAACCAAGATTTATAATAACTTACAAATTGATATATTGCATACACTTAAGTCTGTACGGCTCCATCAAATTCTTTTCCTGTGGTTTCTATCAAGAAAGGAGGATTTACTAGCAATATAAGGTTTGATAGAAATCTAAATAACAAACTTGTCTAGATGAAGTTTATTTATATATGATAAAATTTACTACATGGTTAGTTTTATCTGCTAAAATCGACTTATCCACTTATACGCAATGAATTTTACTGAATAAACATAGATTTGAGTTGCACGTCGTATGATCCGGATGCAAACTATAAGGAAGTTATAACTCTATCAAGATGCATGAGAAATGGTTAATTAAATTGACTGTACACTTTTACAGAGCTCCAGATAATTTGTTGTTTTTCAAAACCTAAATTCTTTATTTCTGCATTAAACTCTATAACGTCTCTTTGAGACGATTCTAACTATAACGATTACATGTAATACTAGAATTTTGTGCTAAAATGTATTTGTTCAGTTTACTCCCTCTTATATGCAGCCCTGACTCTTAAGGTTTTATTTACAGTGGTATATTGGTGGCCTATCTGACCCTACGAGAGTTGAAGAAGGTGGGCGGAGGACTGAAGATGAACTGGTTCATGTTCTATTTCCACAGGTTCTGGAGGTAATAGACTAACAATACTGTGTCATTAACCCCTCCACTGTTTTACCCCGAGCACAACAGTTTGTTTACAAACAGTTTGGATCCTGATCAGACGACGCGTGACGCGGCGTCTGATCTGGATCCAAATTGTTTGACACTCATTTCAATATTTCTTCAGTCAAAATAGCAAATATTAATATTTAAGAAATAAAAGCTGACGACAATTGTTTAAAATTGATGACGTCATGGTAGTGAAGGGGTTAAGCTGCGTGGATAACGTATTACAAACCCTTTATCACCCATCACTCCATAAACACGCTTTTTAACAATCGGATTATTCCTACACTAGGAATAATAATCCTTAGCAAGGAAGATCTGGAAATAAGTCATGGATGGGCACTCCAAGTTGTTTTCCAGAAATATGTGGAACTTCAACCCTTATAATGCTGAATTGTATCTGTTCAAATATGTGGTCCGCAAAAAAACAAAAAAGTTTATGTTATGTATGACTGAAAAAAAGTTGAATACGAGTGACAAACAGTTTGACGCGGCGTCTGATCTGGATCCAAAATATTTGCAAATAATAGCCAATACGCGCTAAGCACCGTAAGGATTAAACTAGGCTTGAAGTGAAGCAGTGCAGCAAAATGAAAGAAACGAAAAATTACTACAGTAAATTCCAAATAAAATATTACAGTGTTATAATTAAATTTGTGGTATATCTCTTCTTTAACAGTTTGGAGAAATATCAGAAAACTGTTTTGTTTCATATACAATCTAGAAGTATGTTATTGCAACAGACATGAAAGCCTGTTCAATTAGCTCACTAAACGATAAATGTCTAAATGTCGTGGGTAGAAATCAGTCAAATGAGTTATATAACCAATAATCTACGACATAGGATAAAATACGTAAAGTCGAAACTCAATAGCTTAAACTCGTTTGTGTCATCCCCACCAGCATTTCTTATATTTGATAGTTTGTTGCTGGCTTAGATCGAACGGACACATTACACCCCGTTATTAAGTCAAGTTTTAACTTTAAAGACTGTGAACTTTAAGTTTGACTAAACGCCCTTTTAAATTATTAAGCTTCGAATTTATATACATATGGAAATTCTTTACTTCTTCCACATTAACGGGGTATTGTGCAAACAGTGTTGTCTATTGCAAACAATTTCTAGTTAGAACAACCAATGTTTACACTGGAAATGATGCTATTTTTCCCGTTTAAAAGCAAACGAAACGCCAACGCATTGCAATAAATTGTTGAAAATAACATCTTTCTGACAATTCTGACTATTCATGTTTCCCTGAGTGGCAAAAAAACATTGAGCTTGATCAGACGCAGGGTTACCCGGTGTCTGTTCTGACTCCAATCTGTTTGCAATGGAAACAAGAGGTTTATTGGGAAGGAATAACGTCTTCTCCACTGTAGTTCCTTGGTACAGTGGATAATCTGTTATTTTTTCCCGTTTAAACGCAAACGTACGCAAACGCAAAGCACTAAAACGTAGACAAGTACAACTTTTTGACAATTCTGATAATTCATCTTTATCTTGGTGACAAACAGTTTCGAGCCTGATCAGACGCCGGGTTACCCGGCGTCTTATCGGGCTCCAAACTGTTTGCACTGCAAATAATAGTTTTAGCGTAAACGCGTTTATTGGGAAAGAATAACGTTTTCTCCACTGTATCTAATCAGGATTCAGTTTGTTTGACACTCAAATTTCATGTACATACAGCTACAATCAAGCAAGGTGAACATAATTCTTAATATTACATGTAGAAGTAGCGAAATGTAGGCGACTAATTTCGCGCTTTTACTATGAATGATAACTTCTATGCCATATACAAATTAGTCTTGATTCGGACCAGAGGCCAACAAACTTGGATGTATATCAATAGTCAAACTATCCTTATTTAACTTACTTCTATAACAATGAACACATTACTGCAACTAGTCAGGATGTTAGTCGTTGTTTTCTTAAATTGGTTTAAGTTTAGGTTTTTGAAATGCAAGCAAATACTAATTTCAAGCAGACTCTATGTGTTTATGCGTGTCAGTGACTTTAACATTATATTGCCTGATATTTTTTAATGTTCTAAACCACATGTAAAGCGCAATTTAACGATTTATAAGTTTTGCGTTATATAAATGTTGCTGCATCTGAACAATGTGTAAGCCTGCCAGTGGGTACAACTGAAGATAATTTTGATGTTGATATATTTAACCAGACTGACGCCTCCATACATGCTAGTGATAATGGTAGGGACCGTCGTTTTGCCATACGTCACGGAAGGGCCGATGTCATCAAACGACGACTTGGCGTATATGGCCGGGTGTCGCACAAAGTGGTGGGCTAACCTGCTCTACGTCAACAATTACGTCACTAAAGATTCGGTAATGTAACAATATATGTATCTAACAGTCAATCATGTACGCTAGTATTAGAGACACATCAAAATACGAACCATGTGTTGTATGTACGATACAGTGATGAAAACGATATTCTATCCAATTTAAACGCAATAAACGCGTTTACGCAAAAACTATTATTTCCTTTGCAAACAGTTTTAAGCCAGATCAGACGCCGGGTAACCCGGCGTCTGATCAGGCTCAAAACTGTTTGCCATTCAACTTAATATCAATTATAGTAAGAATTGTCAGAAAGTTGTAATTTTCTTCATTTTAGTGCACTGCGTATGCGTTTCGTTTGCATTTAAACGGGAGAGAATAACGTATTCTCCACTGTATGTAGTACCTTAATGCATTATGCATTAATATCGACATGTATTAAGCGGTAATCTAAATTTAAAGATCACAATCCATTTTCGTTTAGTTGCGATTTAACAAGGTCGCGGCTTTACTTTCAATTTCTTGAAAATATTGTTTGCATAGTGTTTATGTGAAAGACCAGTCGAAAGAGTGCGATAAATGAGGTTCTCCTTTAAATTAAAACGCGATAATTACATGTGAGTGATATGAAGTTAAAGTAGAGCAAACGTTATTCGTTCCTGAGAAAAAACAACGAATTTACGTATGTTAAAAAAGGTATTTTTATTTCCCTTGTGAAAAGTATTCAGCCAGATCAGACGCATGCGATCCAGACAGAAACGAATTGCCACACCTTTCAAAATGTTGCTGTCTGCATTTTAATGTCATGCGTTTTCGGTTACAGCGCTCCTTCTATACAACGACACCCGATGGGAGACACATATTGTGTGCGTTGTTTGGATGGAGTCGTTATAGGGAGGGAACTTATTTTATTTTTGCAAACAGCTTATATCCAGATCAGACGCCGTGTAACGCGGCGTCTGATCTGGATACAAGCTGTTTGTCACTCTTCATTAAGTTTTTTTCTGTCAAAATGCCCAATATGTAACTTTAAGAAAAACAGCGGACGACAAATGTAGGCAGACGGTATTACAGCATTAAAATCGTTATACATGACTTTTTGTGTGTCTTGTTTAGGAAACTGCGACAATGGTCGTTTTAAGGAGGGAATCGTTGTTGGGAGGGCCGTTGTTGAGAGGGAACACTGTAGTTTCGTTTGAACGGGCAAAAATACGTAGTCTCCTCTGTAGTTAACCTTCACTTCTTTGGTGTAATTACAGTGGAGAATCTGTTATTCTTTCCCGTTTAAACGCAAACGTACGCAAACGCAAAACACTAAAACGTAGAAAAGTACATCTTTTTGACAATTCTGATAATTCATCTTTATCTTGGTGGCAAACAGTTTGGAGCCTGATCAGACGCCGGGTTGCCCGGCGTCTGATCTGGCTCCAAACTGTTTGCAGTGAAATAATAGTTTTAGCGTAAACGCATTTATTGGGAAAGAATAACGTTTTCTTTAGTGTATCTTGCCAAAGGTTGGTTGAAGCACCACATGTAGTCGTATCTAATAAGCAATCTACCAGAAAGCTTTTAGATTGTTACTGTTTTCTACCGCTCATTTCTGGGAACTGATAGAAACCGTCAGGCCACAATATTTACTGTGCCGTCGTAATGACCAAATGTGTCGATTTTATCGAGTTCCAAATATCGAGTTTCAAATGTATATAATACAAATTAAAAATATAGGAATAAGAAAATAAAATGTGCTAAAATTATCTTGAAAAATATTAAGACATGCCTCTATTTTTCAAGCGTTGGGGGTTTGTATAGCTTTTATGCAAGTAGATCTAGACTAAACAGCTTTCGAACTATTTCCCATTTGACTTCAAAGTCATCCTCTGTATTATTTTGAATTGCTAATAGACTATTTGAGTATTTGTATCTATTTTGTGTCCCAAGTATCTTTTAAAGGAATCAATTCACAAGTGTAATCTTTACAAGTATACTGTTTATAAATTACGTGTATTCCCGTCGCTAGGGTTCAGTTTCTTTACTCTTTGCATACTGGGTAATATTTTCGTCTGCAACAATTGGTCGTCTGCTATCGTTCTAAAATTAGAATGTTCAAAATATATTTTTAATTTCAGTGTCAGAATGGCAAACAGTTAGGATCCTGATGAGACGCCGAGTTACGCGGCGTCTCATCTGGATCCAGTCTGTTTGCAGAGATTATCACTATTGCAGGTATATCCGCCGCTAGCGTGCAAAGAGTTAATAAATGTGTTTCATATATTTCAGTGTATGGGATGGTCGTGGTATCTGGCAAATGACATGCAATTCTACATCATCAGTCCTTTGATATTACTGCCGTTCTTCTAGTACGTAAATGATTACATTAACCAACTTAAGCCTAGTCTCTACTAAAGACATCGGAAAACAGTGTAGACCGGTTGAGACGCCGTGTCATGCGGTGTCTTATCAGGCATTGCGCTGTTTGCTATTGTATATAAACTGTTCTGCTGTATGGAAAAGCATTGCGGTGTTCTTAAATCACAATTGTTTATATACAGTGCAGAAAACGTTATTCTTTCCCAATAAACGCGTTTACGCTAAAACTATTATTTTCACTGCAAACAGTTTGGAGCCAGATCAGACGCCGGGTAACCCGGCGTCTGATCAGGCTCCAAACTGTTTGCCACCAAGATAAAGATGAATTATAAGAATTGTCAAAAAGTTGTACTTTTCTACGTTTTAGTGTTTTGTGTTTGCGTACGTTTGCGTTTAAACGGGAAAGAATAACAGATTCTCCACTGTATAACAGAATTGCCCAGCAAGCAAGCAAATGGAGAAAGTTAATTGCCATATCCAGGTACAGTGGGTTATAATATTCAGTAGGTAGCCCCAATATAACGAGTAGAAACGCACATCCCTTGGAGAGGCCGTCGTTTAAACTCAAGGAAATGCAAGCATATTGTAATAAAAGTTTGCAGATGACATTATTTAATATTGCTGTATTTTCATTTTGAACTGACGGGCAAACAGTTTGGAACCTGGTATCAGATCTTTGATCAGGCTCAATACATTTTGCAAAGGAAATAATAGCTCTAGTATAAAAGCGTTTTATTTGAAAGCATAGTGCGTCTCCACTGTGTTGTGTGATACAAAATATGAACTTGGCATTATATGGAAATACTACTATAAAGTTATTACACGGCAGTAAAAGAGCATGTACAGTGGAGAAAACGTTATTCTTTCCAGTTTAAACGCACACAAAATGCAAACGCAATGCATTAAAATGGAGAAATTAACATTTGTTTGGAAAATCCGGCTATTAATCTTTATCTGAGTGGCAAACTGTTTGGAGCCTGATCAGACGCCGGGTTACCCGGAGTCTGATCTGGCTCCAAACTGTTTGTAATGGAAATAATAGTTTTAGCTTAAACGCAGTTTTTGGGAAAGATTAACGTTTTCTCCACTACAGTGCCTATTTGCCAGACTTAGGTTATATTTGCCACAACAACTTTATTTTTGTATCGATAAGACATTTTATATCGCAAGCAGTTTCAAATCACACCAGACGGCAAGTTACACTGCGTATGGCTACGATGCAATCTGCATGCCACTTAAAACGATAAGTACGCTTTTACAGTGTATGTTCTACCATTTAGTAACAATTTACCTGCGAAAATATGGTGCCTTTACACTTGTTTGCCATAGCTTCAGGAATCGTTATTTCGATGGTCAACATGTTAAGATAAAAAGTTTGAGCTGAGTCTTAGATTGTTCTCAAGCATTTAATAGGTCAGAATTATGCAACTCAAAAGCATTATATCCTTCGGGCGGCCATGCATTACATATTAATTTTGCCCAGACTGTTCGTAAATAATTTTTGTTATAAAGTCAGAATAAGCCAATGAAGAACAGCTTTATTTTAAAGCTCCGAAATGTACATTTCGATAAACTGTTCTTCAATTTTCTTTTTACTAAACTTAGGTCGAACTGAATTCATATTTCGGGTAAAATACCTGATTTTTTTTGTTATTCTTTTTCAGTAATGCTGCTGCCGGGGCAGTTGTTAGTGCTGCGTTTTTAGCTGCCACAGTTACAGCCGCCGGCGTTGTGACTAAGAAGCACGAGTACCCTGCCCAGAATATTAGCCCGTTCCAACATATACCGTAAGTACATGTACAGTTGAGAATACATAATTATTCTTTCCCGAAAAACGCGTATGTGCTTAAACTATAATTTCTATGCAATCAGTTTGGGGCCTGATCAGACGCCGGGTAACCCGGCGTCTGATCAGGCCCCAAACTGTTTTCGACCCATATTAAAATCAATATTCAGAAATGTCACAAGGTTGTCGTTTTCTACACTGTATTTCAACGAGTTTGTGTTTCGTTGCGTTTAAATGGGAAGAATAAGAGGCTGGACGATATTGTCAAGAAGTACAATTATTATTTTATACACATCAGTGCTTTTTGCTGAGTGCATCAATGTTTCTTTAATCTATGCAGCCAAAGTCAACATCTGATAAAGAAAATGTCACCGACACATGAGTAAAATATTTTGTTGTTTGGTTTTGATGAACATTTTTAATTTTCTTTTATTATCGGTGAACATCTTCTAACATTCAAACAATACAGTGCATTATTAGTATGATAAAAATGGCGTTTTATTTAATACTCATACAACTGTAGTAGTCAAATGCTTATTGAAATGCCAAATGTTTTAAAAAGACAATTTAAACCAATTAAGGCGTTAATAATATCAATTATTATTTTCAATTTAAAATCTATGTAATCATAATTTCTTGAAAATGCCAGTTCTAGTAGCATTTCGGAATTTTATAAATATTTATCTCTTCAAAATAATATTAACTGTTCATTACATTCTTAATATTACGCGAGCGCCATATGCATTGAACGTCTTCTTTGTCTCTTAACGGGCGTCGACATGCGGGTATGTTAAAATCTTATGTGAAACCTAGCACAATGTCATTCTCCTGACACAACCTCTTTAACCCTTTCAAGATCAAATTATTCGGGATATGTTTTACCTCTTCGTCGCATTATTGTCATCTGATTCAGTATTGTCGTCTGCAAAACACGTTTTACGTTACGCGACGTCTGATCAGGATCCATACGTTTTATGGCGTCTTTGAGAGTTAAAGATAGAACTGGTTGGGGGGGGGGGGCAGTTGATACATGTACCCAGTAATACATCGAAAAGCAGAAATAAATCGTTATTCTTTCCCGTCTAAACGCAAACGAAACTAAATCACAATATTTACAATCGCCCCATTCAATTCCTTTGATAAAAATGCTGTTCATTTCTTAAAAACACAATTTCTCGAGAGGGCGAGACTTGTTGAAAAGATTTGAAGAGAAGACGGGGCATATGCAGTTTTCATTCGCGAATTAATCTTTGGAACTAAGACAGCAAACATATGGCGGATTTTTTCAAAATTTTGTTCTTAACCGATCTTCTATGCCTTCCTATAGCGCGGTTCATGGTATTTGCCGATAATTTTCTGTCTTTCATTTCGCTTGAACGCCGAAAAAATCAATTAATTTCTTAATTGTTTTAAAATGTAGAATGACAACATTTTAACAATTCATAATATTTATTTGAATTCTAGTGACAATCTGTTTGGAGTCAGATCAGTCTTCAAACTGTTTGCAATGGGGATAATATATTTTGCGCAAACGCATTTATTTGGGAAGAATGACCTCTATCTTCACTGTAAAATCTTAATTTTAGGGAGGAATAATCGACATGAAATGTGCCAACAAATGGTAGATATACGTAACGAGTGGATAAGACATTCTTTTTTGCGAAACAAATGTATATTCTGAACATCTATGTCTAATTCTATTGCAAACAGTTTGGAGCCAAATCAGACACCGGGTTACTTGGTATCTGTTCATGCTCCAAGCTGTTTGCAGATCAGATAAAAAGGAATAACGTGTTAGATTTTTCAAGATATTGGCAAGTTCTAATTTCAATGTGCATATCTGTTTGAATTCTTTTAAATGGGAAACGTTAAGGATAATGTCATCTCAAATATAAATCTATTTCATAGAAAGGACCAAGATTACGGCGATAATCTCTACTTGCCCAGCTACGCCCGTATGGGACCGTACATCGTCGGGCTGGTCACTGGATACCTTCTCTACAGAATGAAGTGTAAATGCAAGATACCCACGGTAGGTATTTGATAACAAAAGTTGCAGATATAAATCCGAAAAATATAAAATTCGATTGATGCATAATAAGAGTACATGTTATGTGGAGAATACGTTATTTTCTCGTATTAAGCGCGTTTATAATAAAATCCACATTCAAGTACACTGTAAACAGTTTGTAGCAATATCTGGACACCGAATCGCAGTTTATGGATTACAAAACAATTAAAACAAATATTTTATGCACAATATTATTATATCCTATAGTGATATACGTAAACAATTATATTGAATTAGATCTATAAGCATCAATGAATTTGTTTGGATTGCGCGTCATGCATGCCAATTGCTAATTTGTCAATAATTAAATGTTAACATGCCACATGTCAAATACTAAATGCTAAATGTCATACTGTTAAGTCTAGTTTTTGTTCAATGATGGGTGTTTTATGGTACGCGGCGAATTTGATGAATTGAAGAAGAGGAGTAAGGTTAAGGTAGGAAGAAATATCTTGTTGTTTACACGTTCTGTAGTCTAAAAGGAGATGTCTGTTTTACTGGCGCATTGCTTTAAGCAGTCACGTGCCTAAACATCTAATAATTTAACAAAATATTATTAAGTGGTCGTAATTGAGCGCTTTACTGTATTGTAGTATATAAAAGACAGGTGACAGCTAAGGCAATGTTAAAGTAAAACAGAAAGCTCCTAAAGCAATCATAATGGAGATGCCTGTTAACGTTCATCGTGCTTTAAGCAGTCGCCTGTACATGTATCAAACACAAAGATAGTCGCCGTATTAGAGAGGATTTATTTTGTTTGCCAAATAACTTCTTGTCCACAGTACATGTAACATGTTTAGAAGATGATTCCGATTGTCCTGATTGTCTTTTATATGAAGCAGTGGAGCCGAAGTTATTCTTTCCCATTTAAAGCAAACGAAACGCAAACGCATTGCAATAGTATGTAGAAAATAGGAACTTTGTGACAACCATGAATGGTAATTCTAATCTGAGTTGCGAAACAGTTGGGAGCCTGATCAGACGCCGGGTTTCCCGACGTCTGATCAGGCTTCAAACTGTTTGCGAGGGAAAATAAAAGCTTTGGAAAAATACGTTTGTTTGGAAAGAATAACGCTCTTAGTTCGTTAAGACTTGCCAATATTTGTTTATTCAATACTAGTTCAAATTTGATTTCTGTTTCAAAGAGCATAAGAGATAGAACACGCTTTTGCTTTTAAGATTAAGAAAGGTTTTTGTATATCTTATTACAAGCCATATTCAAACACTCATTCACTGCTTGTCAAATGTCAATCGCGGGAAATTTAGTGATAGATTGAACACACACTTCTCTAAGTTGTCATTTCACCGCAACCAAACTATAGACAATACCCGGCTAATCTGTACATGAGCAAACTTGATTGATTGCGCTTAGACGATTGCAAACAATAATATGACCCAGATAAAATACTGCAAATATAGCATTTTGGAGTAATAATATTATTTCAAGGCTAACCCTTTCATGATTAATGTGTTCATGAGATTTTGACCCTTCACCGTTTCATTGTCGTCTGTTTCAATTCTGTTGCCTGCAACGGAAGGAGAATATCATACACCCACCAAAATGACTTCTCGGTGACCATCGCTGATTGGCCTAGCTTATTTTAAGATATCCATGAGTAAACCCGTCATTAACAAACAGTGTACCGTTGAAAAGCACGTTATTACGAAAGGGAAGTAGACCCTGAGCAGAGGGATCCTGAAGGAGCCCTTTGACCAGGGTCTGTACTGTTTGTCGTATTGCAAAATATACCTTGAAATCTAAAACATGGGCTAGATAAATTTGAATTGCCCATTTAAAGTTTCGTGGTTGAATGAATCACCGGATGATAAAACGGAAGATAATTTTGACGATGAAAGAGATTGTAACCTTTTGTTTTACAGTAGTGTTGGTTTTGCTTTACAGAAGGTAAATATCCTCTGCTGGATACTATGTATCGGGACCACAAGTGCTATTGTCTACGGGCTATATTCACACGATGACAGTCACATCTTCTCGCTTTGGGAGAATGTCATATTTCAGGCCTTCCACAGAACAGCATGGGGTATTGCCGTGTCCTGGATTATCTTCGCTTGTGCAACCGGCAACGGAGGTGATTTACCTTTAAATTTTAATAAATTGGTCTCCAATTATAAGTTGACTGATACAGTGCACCCTCGCTACAATGACCCTCTAAGCAACAACTCCCGCCTTACAATATTTTTTGTCACAAATACAATATGTCTAACCGTTTCACTGTTTCTATTCGTCTTCTTAAAAAAATTGTCTGCTGCTTTTTCTCAAAGTTACATATTTGGAATTTTTAAAATTGTCATACGGACGAGAGGCAAACAGCTTGAATTCAGACCAAACGCCGTCTTAACTGGGGTCAAGTATTTTGCAGAAGTAAGTTTAGTCGTGCTTAGCACTCATAGATATTATTTCCCTCCTTGAACGACTCCCTCAAAACACCATACAAACCTTTCTCTTCCATTCGGTATTGTTGCAGAGGAAAAGCTCTGTTTAATCAATCAGGTTGTTTCTCAAATGAGGCACCTATTTAAAATATGTACCTAGGTTTACTTTATTCTATCTGAAAATATATAAATCTTAAACCCGATGCCGTTGGAGATGCGTCGTATGATCTAGCTCTAAACTGTCTGTACCCGTCGTATGGAAACTTCAATTAAACACTGCACAATACTTAATTCGCCACAGTATGCAGACGACAATTTCAAAGCAGACGATATTAAGAAAGCAGAAGAAATAATTTGCATATTTATGTTATAGAACAGACGATGGAACAGCAGTGGCCGCGTATAAATCATACCATCGCTGAGCTAGCATGCATAATACATGTAAGACATGTCTGATTGCCTGATATATGTATTCGTATTATTGTAGCTTTATTGATGGGTTTCTGTGCAGTGGGAATCTTTTTATCTTGCTGACAAATGTATACTATGTGTTACAGTGGAGAAAACGTTATTCTTTCCCAATAAACGTGTTTACGCTATATTTTTAATTTCAAATGCAAACAGTTTGGAGCCAGATCAGACGTCGGGTTATCCGACCTTTGATCAGGCTCCAAACTTTGTGCCGTCCAGGTTAAAATCAACATTCAGAGTTGTCAACATTTTTTCATTTCTCCATGTTTTTTAAATGCGTTTGCGTTTCGTTTGCGTTTAAACGGGAAAAAGTAACGTTCCCTCCACTGTAACAATATGATAAGAAGTTACTCTTAATCAGTTTGTGCCCATGATTCCATAAATGGGACATAGTAAAACAGTGTAGACTCTGATCAGACGCCACATAACTCGGCGTCTGGTGAGAGTCTTCACTGTTTCCTGATAGGCCTCTCAATATAAAACGTAAACGAAAATTTAGATCAGGCACCCCTTAGATAAATAATTGACTAATGCCATATGTAAGCATGGACTACTTCACGGGGCCCAAAAGTGTTAAAAAAGAATAATAAGTTACTCTAAACTTTTTTTCTGCAAATGGTAAGGTTAAAACTGACACCCTTTAAAACAAAAGTGTAGACCCAGATCAGGCAGCCCCGGAAGAAAAAATACTGTTCTCCCACTGTGTGTGTACAATACTGATTTTTCTTTTTCAGGATGGATCAATGAGCTGCTGTCGTGGAAGCCGTACATCCCGCTCGGCCGTTTGACATACTGTGCCTATCTCGTCCATCCGCTCGTGATGGTCGTGTACTATATGTCCCGGAGGAGTGCGGTGTACTTCACACATTACGAGGCGGTGAGTGGACCCTTTATTTAGAGCGACTTTACTAGAACTATAGGTCGAACCTTAATCAGGCCAATTTGCGGTCGGCGCATGCGTATTAAGGTTGGCAAAGGAACACCGTTTGTCCAACCAATGAAAACTGAGAATAGTCCGTCTGCGGTTAGGTTCACAGGTCAAATGACGTCACTTTAGTGTCTATAAATCGGATCACAATTCCACGTGAAGCCGCTCTCAATTACTGTCAAGGTAATGTCTGCTAATTATACAGTGAAGAATACGTTAATCGTTGCGCTTTAAACTCAAATGAAACGTGAACGCATACCCAGAACATGTTGAAATGGTACCGTTTTGAATTTATTAACTATTTATTTAAATCTGAGTGGCAAACAAGTTTGGCGCCTGATTAGACGTCGAATAACCCTTGTTCTGATCTGGTTCCACACGTTTTGCGATGAAAATAATTGTTTTAATCACATCTGCATTTATTTGGGAAGACTAAACGTCGTTTGCTTCCACGAAACGCGTGTTCGGTGTTGGCATTTGAGGCAGGCGAGTGTTTAAAGAAAGATTGAAGTAAAGCAGGAAGCTCTTATAGAATCACCCTCATCTTGTTTTACGTTGACATATGTTTTTAAATGCATCGATAAGTCTTCTTGTCAGCGGCTGTAATAACGTCTTAAGAGGGTTTACTGTAGATATTAAACGTAGCAATCGATTTAGAAATAACCTTGAATTATCGCGAGTGCGCCATGAACTGAAACACAAGTGTTTAGGCAATTATATTCTCTGTCGAGGACTGAAATAATGTGTTAATTGTCTAAGATCACTTCCTGTAATAGACAGACATAATTGAACTGGTTGAAGAAATGTGTCTTAATGTTCGTACAGTACTTCTCTATAGCAACAGTTGTTGAGACAAATATTGTGTTTGAGGTTACATATAGGTAGCAAAGTAAACATTATTTCTGTTGTAACGTACGTGGTTACATGAAACATTCAGTGTAATATGTGCTGTACCTTCAAGGAAAACATACAGTGTGTATACACAGCAAAATTCTTATACAAGGTCTATAACGATCGCTAAAAAGAAGACTTATCAAATGTATAAAAGGCATCCTAAAGGAGCTTTCTGTTTAGTGGTCGTAATAGAGAAGTTTTACTGTACCAAAAATTGTTTGTTTGTCAGAGATACTCCTTTAAAGTATGCCCCAACTATTCCCTTTATACAATGAATACACATGGAGGGGGCTTGGAACTGTTTTGGTCCTGTCTAGTGATTGTTTGCAAATTGAAATGCACTCGGACATAAACTATAAACTCAAGAAGACGTTATTATTCTTTCCCAATAAACGCGTTCACGTAAAAACATTATTACAGTTATACACAGTTTGTTCCGAATCAGGCGCCGGGCAATCCGGCGACTTATCAGGCTCTGTTTGCCACTCATATTCAAATAAATATTTAGAACATTCAACAAGTTTTCTCTTTCTACATTTCATTCAAATGCGATTTCGTTTCTTTTTTGTTTAAAAGGGAAAGAATAACGATTTCACCTTTGTATTAATATTTCTTTCATCCATGCAGTTTGGTATTAGTGTAAATAATTATATTGTTCACATCTTCAATTTCAGACCTATCTTTTCCTCGCAAACCTGGTGATGTCATACGGAGTTGCATTTGTGACGTCATTATTCTTTGAGTCTCCTATGATGGGATTGGAAAAGGCTCTTTTACACAAGGACAAAAAGTAACCGGTGATTCAAGACCTTAGTCAAAGCATTATTCATGGACATATATGTAACAATATTATATTGTGTAAATAAACATCGCATTGCTTTTCGAACAAAAAAATATGTTGATTTATAGTTTTATAAAACTGTAGCGTATTATGTTGAGAGATAAAGAGAGCTGAAGACAGACTGACATACAAAGACAGACATATGAATACAGAGAGAGAGAGAGACATAGAGAGAGAGGCAAACGTATACATAAAGACAGACGGACAAACAGAGAAAGAGAGAGCCAACGAGAGAGAAATATATACAGAGAGAGAGCGAGACACATTCGCAGATAAATGCAGAGACAGACAGATCGACAAAGAGAGTCAGAGAGAGGGAAAGTGACAGACAGACATACATACATACAGACGGAATGAAACAGAAAAGAAGGTAAGAGTGACATGCTGAGAGATAGTGTTGGAAAAAGAGACATAGACAGGAACACATTGAGAGAATGAGATATTCTAGAGAGTAATACAAAGTGACATATATACATGTATAGAGACTGAGACAGACACAACACAAGTGACAGGTGCAGAACGAGGGAGTTGGGTGGCGGAAGAGATGAAGGGAGCGGGGATTTGCAAGTCCCTAAGTTAAACAAAGAGAAGAAGGAGGCTATAAAGCATACATATTGTTAGAAAGAAAGGGAAAGACAGTGAGAGAGGAATACAGCCAAATTGAAGAAGAGCGAAACATAGAGATGAAGACCCTCCAATAAAACAAAACTACAAAAAACCACAAACATGAAAATGGCAAAGTAAAACAGATATATAAATAGAGAGAGAGAGACAGACATATACATACATAATATCACGATCATGTACGCAAAACAGAGATATTGACAGGGACGTATATATGTTACAGTAAATCTGTGTAATCAGCCAGTTCACGAAATAACTAAAAATTTCAGTCATTACGTGCAATGACTGTTTCACTTAGTCGTTTTATGAAATGATTAAAATGTTTAGTCATTTCGTGAAATGACTTAAATTGACAGTCCACATCAACACAAATTGGCTAGATACCTTTTAACAGGATTTTGGTAATGTGCGAAATGACTTTTATCTAATTAATTCAACGGCAGTTGTTCATTCATATCTTTCCATATGCATAGTTTTGTTAAAACTAAATATCTAATATTATTCCAGACACATTGGATACATTCTTTAGATATTTAAGAGACCCGATTTGCATTAGTTTTAATGTGTATGTATTGTTTCAATTGTGTATTTTTAAATTTTTATGACACATCAAACCTTACGATTGAATAATAAAGCTAAAGTCAATTTAGTCTTTTCGTGAAATGACTGAAGTTGTTCTTTAGTCATTTCACGACATGACTGAAATGTTTAGTCATTTCATGAAATGACTAAGTGAAACAGTCATTTCACGTAATAACTGAAAGTTTAAGTCATTTCATGAAATGACTAAATACACAGATTGACTGTAACATACACATGGAAAGAAATAAAACACCATAGAAAAGAGACAAATGGGGAGACAATACAGCAATGAAAACTCGCGAGAAAGAGAGACGAGACACAGAGATATAGTGTTCTGGATTAGTTTATAGTAAAATCTCTCCAACACGACCATTAAAAAGAAAACATATTGATTGTATAAAAATCATGTGACGACTTAAATCGTTCACAGATGGCTTCTAAAGGAGCTTTCTGTTTTTCGTTCACCTTGCTTTAAGCACCTACCTGAATTAAAAACCTAACAGATAACACAATTTAATGGTCGTAATAGAGACGATTTACTTACAGTATTCAGAGAAAGAGATACGGAGACTGTATGATCTAATAAAGAATTGGTCTCTGCATTAAAACATTTTTGTATTTACTTAATTCCATAAAACGATAAAAAAGTATATAAAAATCAACTTACGGAAAATATGATAATGGTCTCTAAAGTCCAGAGCAACTATCATTAAAGACACTTATTGACAACTAGGGGTGCTACAGTGCTAAAGTTTAAGAAGCACAAATATTACAGCTGATCATATGCCTGTTTATTTGGCATCCATTCATGCGCTTGTTAAGTTAATGTTTAGTAATGTCCTTATGCATATGGAAATAAAATATGTTTAAACTAAGCGACACAGTCATTGTTTGCAATGAACAAGTTGTTGTAAAATGAATTCCTTTTTTATATACAGTGGAGAACTCGTTATTCATTCCAGTTTAAACGCAAACTAAACGCAACAGCAATGCAAACAAATGAAGAATATAAAAGCCTTTAAAAGTTTTATCGTTTGCTTTTAATCTGAATTGGAAAGAGAGTTCGGAGCCTGCTCAGGAGACTAATCTGGCTCCAAAATTGATGCAGTTGAAATAATAATTGGGAGAGAATAATTTTTCCCTCTGTAGCTTCATGTAGTTCACTGTTGGTCTTATTTTGAAACGAAACCAGGAATATTTCAAGGAATGTTTTTGTTGTTTTTTTGCCAGAGATACGGACATTAAACGTGATGCAGCATTACAGGATTATGCTATTCACATACTACAGCGCTCCCTCTATAGAACGACATCCAATGGGAAACAACTATTGTGTGTGTTGTTCGGAGGGAGTCGTTATAGGGAAGGAAATAAGCTTACATTTGCAAACAGCTTGAATCCAAATATAACGCCGCTTGACGCGGCGTCTTATCTGGATTCAAGCTGTTTGTCACTCGTCATTGATTTATTTTTTGATAAAATGTATATTATGTCAGTTGTTACGTTCCATCCCTTAATACTAAGTAATTCGAACACGCATAATTCAAAATCGCTTAACCCTTTCACCAACATTAGCACGCTATGACCTTTCTAACAGTCACTAATATATTATCGTCGTTTTCGTTTTTGTGCAAAATTTAAATATTACAAATCCACGTGTGACAGGTAAGTTACAATCTTAAAAATCATAATTAGTTATAATGGTCTGACGGTAAAGTGATATTGATGTTTTACATGTATTTACTTACTGTGCTGGCGGTCTTTTTGATTGTAAGGTTGTGGAACAGGGTTTATATTTTATGTACACTGTTCGTCTTTATAGGTGAATATAGGAGATAAGAGTGAGGTTGGGCGCCCCTAAACCCAGGTTTAATCCCCCCAGTGGTTGTTAATGATTAATTCATATAATTAATTATTGGTTGCTGCTGACCGTACCAAGGCGGGCTCCTATATTCACTTTGCTTTATGTTTGTATTGCGTGTTGTTTTCTATTTAGTGTGTAGATGAAGGAATGGGTTTGCGCGTGTGTGTGTGTGTGAATGTGTGTGTTTGTTATGGTGTGGCTGTGTGTGTTCTGCTTGAGAGGTGGGTGTATTGTTTGTGTTGCGTTTCCTGCTTGAGTCTTTCGTATTTATTTGAACAGAAAGTATATTCGATCAACAATTACTCAATATAGTAGCTCTACACCATTGCATATTTCTACATGTAGTTAGAGCATAGTATGAGTACAAGCATGGTAAGGTATCTATATGAGATAGAAGCCGATTCCCTAAAATGTGACTCTATGGGGTAAACGAGTTAAGAAGTATTTCTTTAAAACGTGTTAGATTTATAGCAATTAATAGTTTGAATACGAATGTTTTGTACAATGGAGAAAACGTTATTCTTTCCCAATAAACGCGTTTACGCTAAAACTATTATTTGCAGTGCAAACATTTTGGAGTCAGATCAGACGCCGGGTAACCCGGCGTCTGATCAGGCTCCAAACTGTTTGCCACCAAGATAAACATGAACTATGAGAATTGTCCAAAAGTTGTTCTTTTCTACGTTTTATTGTTTTGCGTTTGCGTACGTTTGCGTTTAAACGGGAAAGAATAACAGATTTTCCACTGTACCAGCGGTCAGAGTGCATAACGATTAAGGTTACAAAAAGTGCACTGCACTTGTGTTTAATTTGTAATTTAGACGTTTGGCTTCTGACAAGCCGCAATTTAACATCAATGCAAACCATGTCTTTGTACAGATTTCATTTTACAATATTAAAACATTCTCCATTTATTTTATTAATGATTTCATTAGTCCAATCACAAAAACGCTTCTTCAACCGAAATTGCTAAACAACAAAAAACTTGCCGATTTTAAATAGATTAGCCCCTTATCTGCATTACCCTGAGTATAATGGTTAGTTGAAAACAGTTTGGATCCAAATCAGACACCGCGTAACGCGGCATCTGATCAAGATCCGAATTATTTGACACTCATTTCACTATTACTTAAGACAAAATACCTAAATTTTAAATTTGTGAAATTAAAGCAGACGATATTTGTTTAAAATTGATGACGTCAAGGCAATGATTGGGTTTGAAATCAATTATTCCTGATAAATGTTTTCTCAGCCAATTTCAGCAGCAAACATTTCAGTAGAAAGTCTGGTTGATTGTTTTCCACGAGTTGTATTGCTAAATCAATTACCCGAGAAATTTGCATTCCAACACCAATTTAGAATGTTGGCAACTTTCAAGACTGACTCTTAAGACAATATTCTTTCATTAACAAGTACATTGTTAAAGTGTAGCTGATAAGATGTTACTCATTGTAGCGTATACGACGTTACTCATTCACAATAAACACGTTTACACTGAAACTATTATATGAGTCATACCATGATTTCAATTCAATTCAATTAAAATTTCTATATTTCCGATCTCAAGTAACATTTGTGTAAATACATGAGAAAGTTATATAATACTAAGGGTGGTCTGGCATTGACGCGCAAGCAGAGTCGAACTATGCTTAGCGGACAGTCCCTAAAATATAGACACCACTTCGATTCCCTGGAACAGGTGACGCCCAGTGATCGGGAGCAAAACCCACGGCAAAACCTACGGCTCCGTAATGATGAGAAACATGCCTTATTGCATTTCAAACAGTGAAGATTAAGGCAAGCCGCCGCGTCAAAGATTGGCCGTGATCTACACTGCTTGACACTTACTTGTATCTAAAGCATTATGTGCCTGTATTATATACGGTAGTTGGCAGTGTAGACAAAACTCAGATACTGAGCCTGGGATGACAACGGTACTTCAGGGCCCCGTTTCATAAAACATCTTAGTATACGACAAATGTTGTCGTAAGTCAAAACATAAAAATACATTTAATCTCTGATTTCTCTATCTAATCTTGTCTTGTAACATCTGTTTGGAATCGTCTTTTCAAGACGATTCCAAAAGGATGTTACAAGACAGGATTAGATGGAGAAATAAATAATAATTGAGAGTTTTATAATCTGACTTACGACAATATTTGTCGTACGAAGTTTTATGAAACGGGCCCAGGATCTAAAGTGTTTGACACTAAATTATCAAGGTTTCTTAAGTAAAGAAAGCATAAACAGCGCTCCCGCTCTGCAACGAGACACATATGTTGTGCATTGGTCGGCGGAAATCGTTACATTTGCGAACAGCTTGAATCCAGATCAGACGCCGCGTTACGCGACGTCTGCTCTGGATTCAAGCTGTTTGTCACACTTCACTAAGTTTTTTTCTGTCAAAATGTCCAATATGTAACTTTGAGAAAAACAGCAGACGACCACTTTAAGCAGACGATATTACAGCAGTAAAATCGTTAGACATGAGTGTCCTATTCAGGGAACTGCGACAAGGGTCGTTGTAAGGAGGGAGGTGTTGTTGGAAAGGCCGTTGTAGAGAGGGAACACTGTTATTTTAATTTTTATATGTAAAAACGAACAATCATATATTTTAATTATTAAGCAGACTGCACTGAGCAGGTATTTCCGTCACTATGATAGGGAAAGTGTTAATATATTTATATGAGTGGGAGGCAATATTACTGTCTTGATTAGGCAATGCCTGAAACGGAAGCAACTAGCTTAATGAAATATTCTACAGAATCAAATTTGTACTAATTAGCTTATTAACAATGCATTGGTGAGCTTTGACTAATATCCAAGGGTATGCATTATATTTCATTTAATGCTTGTTATATTATATTATAAATTTTCATAGGCGGAAGTAATCCAGGAGTAACGAAATAAAATACAGTACAAGTGGTAATGAATTTGATTCCACGTCAAACCAGCGGCCTGACTAGGGATTTTATTTCCAAATTCCAGATGATGCACAGGAATGTTCTTGAGAAAGGTTCTTTAGAATGTTCTTGAACAATATATGTATCCCTAATTGCTACTCTGCACCTAGGGTTTAAAATTGGTAGTGAAGGGTCTGAGTCGGTACTGGGGCTGCCTACGCACAATATGTAAGCAGTGCTCAATAGTATAGGCAAGCTGGCCCAATGATCAGGGGAGTGAAGGTACAGTCGGCTGAAAGGTCATTCGGGCTGAAATTAGACTATTAATTGGTACTTTACAAACCGTGTGTCACTCGTTTTTATGTTTCTTCTGACAACATGTACAATAGATAATTTTGAGAAAAACATCAAAGAAAAGTTTGAAGCAAACGACAATGCAGCAGTGAAAGCGTTAGATATTACTATCTTGTTTGGGTAACAGCGGCAAGTATTGCTGTGGGGAGGGAATCGTTGTTCGGAAGGCCGTTGAAGGGAAAGATAACTGTAGAAGTATGTTTAGTTCATTTTATCTATGACTTGTTAATGGAGAATCTATAAAAACGTTTTATTGTTAATCTTTGTGGTGAGGTAATGATGCATATCATTGTCGTAATTGTTTTCAATTGAACATTATTTCACTTTGGAGCGTGCTTAAAGTTTCATACTTAAATAACTCATTACGCCCCCAGTAATTGGTTTGCTCGATAAAAACTATTTGCTGCCTGCTTTAAGTCTACGTAGTGGCCTGAACGCTAATCAGTAAATACACATTTTTTCTTTCTATTTCGAGCGTAGAGCAGTACAGTTGAATAATAACAAACATGGTAATTTGGGTATAAGCATTATTTGTTTAACAACTATTGTAGAACCAAAAAAATACCAACATATACCGGCTTTGGAATATAGGAAGCGCATAATATCAAGAGTATGTTTTATGGGTGATTATATACCTTCAACTGACAATACTTAAGTTTGATAAAAGACAAACATATTGTATTTCTCTTTTTTGTTATTGTCTATCAGACGATAACCTTTAATGCGACCATTCAAAATATGTTAAAACAAATGGTAGGTCACATTTGAAATTTTGAATTTTTAAAGTGTTATATATTTTTAAAAAAGTAAAAAAGATAATAGATCATTTTTTTTTAAGAAATTGCCATCAAATTCAAAATACACCATTAGACCTGTAGAAATGAATTTGTGATTGGCAAAGATGGGATACGGTGGCACTGAGGCTACATACAAACATTTTTTTTTATCTTGTGCGCACGACTTGATTTGAAAGAGTCCTTTTTTCAAAAACAAAATCTTGCAAATCGAAGTTTCGTTTAACAATCTTTTTATTTTTTATTTTTCGCTTTTTAAATTTTTTTCGTAACCACTATTAATTTGCATGAGATAATAATGCGCAAGACATAATCAGTAAATCAAATCCATTTAGTATCTCTTGCGCACGACTCAAAAAGTTATGCACACGACATAATTCTCTGTTGTAGATACATGTACAGTGCTCCCTCCCTACAAATGCCCACCCAGCAACGATTCCCTCCTTATTACGACGCGGGTCGCTCATCCCGAAACAATATATAATTTCAACCTTTTTAAGTCTGCTATATATGCTGCCTAAAATTGTCGTCTGCTGTTTTTCTTAAAGTCACATATTGGACATTTTGACAGAAACAGAAACATAATGAAGAATGACAAACAGTTTGAATCCAGTTCAGACGCCGCGTTATGTGACGTCTGATCTGGATCCAAGCTGTTTGCAAAATGTAAGCCGAGTTCCCTCTCCATAACGACTCCCCCAGAACAACGCACACACTTATTGTCTCCAATTTGATGTCGTTGTAGAGAGGGAGCGTGGTATATGTATTTCACGAGAATGACAGGGATTCGAAATGAACTAATAAGCAGATGTTTAAATGAAGGACTTCATTATTCTGATATATTGACAAGAAAATCATGACATTTCTCTGAGTGTACGACATTTACAAAGAATTCTTACGAGGGACAAATAATAGTGACCTTCCACAAGTCCTTGATTTCGTTCTGAATGTTCTGGTCGATGTCACGGTTCTCGGATAATGAGACAGCGGTGTATGGCATATGATTTACAGGTTCAGACACACAATGTTGGAGCTAGTATGCGTGTTTGTGATCCTGTCGGTAAGTTTGGCAAAACAATATAGTAAATCTAGATTTACCTATTACCACAAAAACAAGCTTATATTGCAATGATCAGACACATTCTTGGTAGATCAGGAAACCAGGATATCAGGATATTTTTCTGTTAAACGGAATCTGTTTCCATATAGATCTACATGTATATTAAATTAAGTAAAGACTAATTCACGAGGGTTATTAAAGTAAAATACCAAGTTAGAGCCTACTTTCAGACTGAATGACTGTTCAGTCGACTGTACATTCAGTCTATCATTATGAATTAGCAATTTGCAAGAAGAAAACAAACAATACCTTAACTACAGTGGAGAATCTGTTATTCTTTCCCGTTTAAACGCAAACGTACGCAAACGCAAAGCACTAAAACGTAGAAAAGAACAACTTTTGAACAATTATGATAATTCATGTTTATCTTGGTGGCAAACAGTTTGGAGCCTGATCAGACGCCGGGTTACCCGGCGTCTGATCTGGCTCCAAACTGTTTGCACTGCAAATAATAGTTTTAGCGTAAACGCGTTTAGTGGGAAAGAATAACAGATTCTCCACTGTATACACGCACATATGTGTTCCTGGCAAGTAGTGTACCTGTGCAGATTACACGTGTCTTATGGAAAACGTTTGATATATTGAAATGATCTAAAATGTGCCGGTCCGATTTGCCATCCGATCTAGATATCAAATCTGATCATTTCAATAACAAGAGAAGACATACAGAATCATGTTGTGCCAAGCAGTTGGTATCCAAGCCAGACTTCAATTTATTATGTCTGTTCCGGGTCAAAACTTTGCATATAAATATACATCAACATTGATTGTTTGTACTGTATTTATAACTTGCACTTACATACTGTGTGCAGCCTACATACTCACTGACGAACAAAAGTAATAATTATAATAAAACATGTCCAAAATAAAAAAAGTATCAAACGAAAATTCGTTTTGCAAGAATTTTAAAAAAAAAACAATAAAAAATATCTTGCAAAGTGAATTTAAGTCGTGCGCCCGAGATAAAAAAATAATGAGTACATGTCACAAAAGTGTCACCGAGGCCTTTGGGACAGACACTTTCCACCAAAGACGAAACTAAGATAATCGATTTGCAATTGGAACAGAACGGACTCTGGTACGAAACGATCCGGAGATGCGGTAAAATGCGAAAACCATCTTCCTGTTTAAAATGTAGTAGTAAAGCATGACGCTTAATCTGCAGACAGCGCAATAGCTATATTTTATCTGATATGTGATAGACTGCCTATAAAGAAAGGTACGCCAGACAGAGCGTGATTATTGCCGCCTCATTGATAATGCAGATATAACGGGATCTTGTTATTTTACTTGATCACATCAGAATGTTAGCTGAACCGAAACCATTTCTGTTGAAACCCATCCATCCCTGAAAGATTCAGTTGGGGATAATATGAAACATTTCACACTTTACCACTTGCATGCTACGGGATAATTTAAGATAACGTTAACAATTTCATGATCAAATTATTCAGGAGATGTTTACGTCTTCACCACCTTATTGCCGTCTGCGTCAGTAATGTTGTCTGCAAGACACGTTTGATAGTTAGATTTAAGATTGCATGATACATAGATATGGATAAGAGTGTCAAACATTACGCGGCGTCTGATTATGACCCAAACTGTTTGCAAACGCGCTTTAAAGCGTCTTTTAGAGAGAATGGGTTAAATTTGCAAACCGTTTGTATCGAAACGAGACTCTAAGTAACTTGGTGTCTCATCTGGATCAAACATTTTGGACACTCTGAATACAGTGGAGAATCTGTTATTCTTTCCCAATAAACGCGTTTACGCTAAAACTATTATTTGCAGTCCAAACTGTTTGCCACCAAGATAAACAAGAATTATCAGAATTGTCCAAAAGTTGTTCTTTTCTACGTTTTAGTGCTTTGCGTATGTTTGCGTTTAAACGGGAAAGAATAACAGATTCTCCACTGTATAACCTCTTTACACATTCACACTAGCGACGAGTATACACGTTATTAACAAACTGTGCAATTGTGACAGAGTTTACTTGTCCTACACAAGCAATGTCTACCCTGATCCGAGACTCCTGCAGAGGCCTTCTGGAAACGGTTGAAACATTTTAAATATATTGCTAAAATAAACCCTAAATATTCAAAATTGAAGATAATTAACTTGAAATTAGAATTGTCTATTTAAAGAGTAAAGGGTGAATGAGTTACGAAAATGCCTTCAAGTTCACTTTAACAAAGTATTGCAGTCTGAAAACAGCACTACTAGACTGAGCAAATGTCAGCTCCGAATGTTTCCGGACGATTCTCCAGCAGCATGCATATAACTCAACAAGGATGTGTGTGTGTGTGTGTTTGTTTGCTCAGAAAAGTATATATACTCAGCCAAAAAAGAAAGTACCCACTTTTGTATTCTAAATTATCAGCGTCTTATTCATAAACTGTATTTGAATTTTATTTCATAGAAAGAAGCAGACGACATGAAATCATTGTGGCTAAATAACTTGCACATTGTATTGAAAATAAAAGGTCGATAACACTTTTTCTGAAAACAGCATTTGTGCTTAGAATTTTTGTTCCATGTAATCGAAACAATTGTACTCATATTCAGCAGCTAGAACTTTTTCTGGAAGAAAATGAAATCGCATTAGACTTTCATTCATGACAATATTAACGGCGTTATTGAGACTAGAAAGTCTTATAATATCAAATTACCTCCCTTTGCATTAAAATAAGAACAAACTTTAAGTGTTTAATTTTCTTTCGTTGCTTGTGTCCTTTAACCTGAATGTTTTTACTGGAATACATTGGTGATCATATGGGCCTTCAAAACCTCAAACAAAACTGAAGTTGATAAAGTACTTTTAAAGATATGGAGCTTGAAAATTTCCTGAATGTATAGTAAAAGTTAACAAGTGGGCAACTTACTTTTTTACTGCGTATATTAAAATTGCCTGCAAATAGCCCCAATTTAAATCATATAGAACACATGTGGGACGAAATAGGACGTCGTGTTCGAACAAATCACACAATCAACACGGTAAATGACTTTGCATCAGCGTTACAAATTAAATTGAACAATTTTCCTGCGTCATTATTACAGCGTTATTACAGTGTTACGTCAACTGCGTTCGCCGCCAATTCGTGATATGCATTGGACAAAATGGTGGATTCATGAGATAATAACTCCAAATTCAATACTTACAGCCTAATTTGGGTGCTTATACCACATTCAAAATGAAATTAAACCTTTCTTGTTTGTGAACCCAGTCTTATCAAAGAAAGTGCCATTTTTTAAGTCGACCCCTATGTCATTTCGCTCAATATTTTACAATAAAAAAAATATCGCGTCGACTTCAATTTTTCACAGAACGTCACTAAGGATTTTTTCTTCAATCCAGATAAAAAGAATAGTCAGAAAATATTTCAGTTCCTAGTATATAGATAGAAATATACGATTGGTACTTTCTTTTTTGGCTGAGTATATATATAAATACCATTACATATGATGTAACATTTTGAAGCTTCTTTGGCACGGTAACGTTCATGTAAAACAACATTGATTCCTTAATCCGTTCGGCGCAAAAGTCGCATAAAGGCGAGTTTGCAAACAGTTGGGACCCAGATCAAACATGACTCGTATCGATATTTCATAAGTCATACTACCTTGAATCTTACTTTCAAACGATCTTGCAGACAACAGTATTGAAGCAGACGACAATATAGCGCTGAAAGAGTAAAAACTCACGATTAATTCTGCACCGAAAGGGTTAAACATGTTATATTTTGTATGCACAAGCCGGTAAATAAAAATGTATATTTTCTAATTTATATCCAATTCCAATATGTAGGTAAAGGGTAAAATGGATGATTTTCATATAAGACATGTTATTTATATTTTACTTCCATTTGGCGACGCTCGTATCGTTCCGTTTAACACTCCAGCTCATACCGAAAACATACATCGTTGTCGATAGAGTATTTAGTTTCAGATCCTGTTGAGCTGCATCGGATTTCAATATTGATATTTTACTTAAAACGTCGTCACTGCCAGAAAATATGGCGTTAAACTAAACATTAATAAACCCTTTCATGGTCAAATTGAGCGGTTTCTTTTTATTCCTTCGCCGCCATATTGTCTTTGTTTCCATATTGTTGTCTGTAATATGGTTTCAAATTTACATTTAAGGCAGTATGACTGAAGCAATTTCAAAACGAGTGTCAAAACATTTGGATCCTGATCAGACGCCGCGTCACGCGTCGTCTGATCAGGATCCAAACTGTTTGCAAACGCGCTTTTTGGCGCCATTGTTAGTGAAAGGATTAAGACATATCAGTATAAAAACTCTGGTATGAGAGACACATATGTTAGATTTAATCAAACGTTACGCTTCCCATTGTTTGTATAGACCCAACATGTTTGTTAACGACCGTGCTATCAGGTTAGTCAGTAGATGGGTTAAATGCTCATTATATTAAAAGTACCCTTGTATTTGGAAACAGTGGACGCCATGTAAATCTGTATCTCACTTGGACAAGTAAACTTTTAGCAAGACATAATTTAATCATCTAAATTTAGATGGCTAACTATTTTTCGTAATACGTTAAAACAGCTAAGATTACTTCGTTCTAATTGATAATGTGAAATAGTAAATCGTATATACATTTTGTTGGAGTAAGAATTGTGTGGTTTGGTAGGATAAAAACGTCTCCCAGCGATTTTGAATTATGTAATTTGGCAACATAAGTGCTTAGTAAGGAAGTGTGTCTCTACCAGGTCTCGAGTTATATTGGCGTTGTGATTATTGTCAATTTACTTAAGTATTGCTGTGTGAAATTAGCTGGATAAATGTTATAAAATGTGATCCATTCCATTTACTTGAACGCTGCTACTGCAAAGGGCAATCAACATTAGTTTTTAAATACCCTCATCAAGGTAACCAAATGAGAAACTCTTAGGCAATTCAGTATATAAGTGGTTCGACACTGTTATTTATTTTCCCAAAAAGTTTAAATGCCTTAAATATTAACTCTTAATATGTTTGCATAAAACAATTGGTTGACGACGTATGCATAGTAAAGGGGTTAAAAGGAATATTTCCCACTTAATTCAACGAACATTTACGCAAACGAAGGAACTTCCGGTATAACATAAAATCAACAACTGGGATTCAATTCACGTCTTCTCGGTATCTGTCCTCTAATCATTTGTCTATTGCAAAACGCGAGACACTCGTATATTTGGATTGTTTCTATATTACTGTCATTTCGTAACCCTGCACCACACAGAAGCGCCTTTTAGCGTGTTTAGTTTATTCCTCACCGAAGAAAATTGTTCCAATTTATAAAGCCATGAATATATAGCATGATATATAATTATATGCTATAGTCTATCAGATGGTAGCTTAAAACAGGGTGAAGTGAAGCAAAATGGGTCTTAAGGCGCACTCTGCTTTACTTTCAGCCTGTTTTAAGTAGTCACCTATCTTCAAAACTAGAAACAGGCAATGGGGTAACGGGTAAGAGTAGCATAATATGATGAGAAATACGTGTTTTCTACATGTAATATAGATGTGTGATCTGGGCCCGTATTCTGAAACATTCTAAGTATTTAACTAAGAATGTTCTAAACTCCTACATTTTCAACTAAGATTATTTTTCTCTAACTTTTACTCTAAGACAATACTTAATTATGTTCTTAGCGAAAATAAGATTAACAGTAAATTATGGCCGTTGTCAAGGACTTTCCCGACTGAAATGGCGTTACTCTTCTCGCACAATAACACGTATACGACTGTTTATTTGCGGTGTAGTTTGCGGGTTTTTTCTTTCGTTTATAAAGCAGCAATAATTGTCCCAGAATAGGTAGAATAGATAACTTATTGAATAAAAATCGTTTATAGAATATATGTTTTAGTAATAACTGATCACTGTATGTAACAAAATAAGCGTAAATGCATAATTAGGTTCACAGTTATAATTAACTAACAAACCAAATTTCAACGAAGTCGCCGTAGCTCAATCGGTAGCGAGTATTATTGGCATGTCGGCGTAGCCGATTCGAACCACACAGGGTACATATTTTTTTCTTGAGAGTTTACTTCTTCACCGTTTTATTGTCGTCTACTTCAATTTTGTCGTCTGCAATATCGTTTTTAAAGTTAATTGTAAGACAATATGACTGAAAATAATTCAATACGAGTGCCAAACAGTTTGGATCCTGATCAGACGCCGCGTTACGCGGCGTCTGCTCGAGGTCCAAACTGTTTGCAAGCACGCCTTTAGGCGCCATTGAGAATGAAAGTGTTAAAGCATGCTTAAATTGAAGTAAAAGTCTCCAACTAGAAGGTTTCCTTCTTACCGTCAGCTTGCTTTAAAAAACTCTTATTATTCTTAGCGCGACTTGGTTAAACTTTGTCAACAGTTTGTATACAGTATAGAACCAGATCTGACGCCACGTTATGCGGCGTCTGATCTGGATCTAAACTTGTTTGCCAGTTATTATTTACTTTTCTTAAGTTTGGAAAGCATCAAACTTATTATGTCGTTTTTCTGCAGATGATGTGTTTGCAGCAGATGACAATTCTGCATGACAAGGGTTAAACAGCAACCTGCAGGACATTTTAATAGAGCTTTTCAAATATCAAGAAAGAGTAGAAACATTACAGTCATTTCTAGAATTAGCAGGCTGACAATCAGAAGAAAATATTCTAATGGAAGACTTTGACTTCAATTTTAGCATGCTATAACCCTTTCACTCTCAATGGCGCCTAAATATACGTTTGCAAACAGTTTGGACCTTGACCAGACGCCGCGTTACGCGGCGTCTGATCAGGATCAAATCTGTTTGGCACTCGTATTGAATTATTTTCAGTCATACTGCCTTACAATTAACTTTGAAACGATATTGCAGACAACAAAATTGAAGCAGACGACAATACAACGGTGAAGAGGTAAACTATCACGAAAGTTTGGCAGTGAAAGTATTAAGCAGTTATTTGTATTTCTATGGAAATAATGATGATTATTTATAAAAAAAAAAAAGTTTGTTAATAAAAAGAAATATACCATGTATGGCTCGAACCGGCTACCCCCGACATGCCAGTAAGACTCGCTACCGATTGAGCTACGGCGACTTCGTTGACATGTTGCTTGTTAGTTAACCTAATTATGTATTTACGCTAATTTTGGTACATACAGTGATCATTTATTACTAAAACATAGAATTTGAATAGATATCGATCTTTTCCACCTTTTTGCGATGAATACCATAGGTAATAATATCTGAAACAGTAATCTCAGTCATTTGTAATTACGTTACCCCACCCCGAATTTGACCCAATTTGACGAAGCCACTCAAACACAACGCCGGCTAAAAACCTCCGCTAAACGTATCTATAGGTCTATAAACGATTTTTATTCAATATATTATCTATTCTACCTATTCAGGGACAGTTATTGCTGCTTAATAAATGTTCGTGTACTCATCTTAGAAAATTCTAAAAAGTTAAGAGAGGGTCACAGTTTTCTCAAGTTTTGAGAAAATTTTATGGTAAATTTCGCGAGTTGAGAATTTTCCTAGTTTTTTCATCTTTCTAAGAGGGAACCCCCAAATACTTAGTTAAAATGGACGAACACTAAGACTGTATTGATTTTCTAAGAGTATATCGTTAGACTTAGTTAAATTTGTCGAGTTTAGAATTTTCTTAGTTTTTTTCACTTTCTTAGAGTAAATCATCAAATACTTAGAGTAAATTGCCGAAATCTAAGAGAATATTGATGTACTTAGAGTAAAAGTTATCTTAGAGTGTTTCAGAATACGGGCCCAGGTCTGTTGCTATTCGCCACACTGTAAAGCTCAACATGTCTAAATCCATAAGATCACAACCTATTACACGAATATTCAAACTAGCTTTAACTTCTACACGGCAAAGTGTACATACCGATTTCGAACGTTATACTAATGGTATCGTTACACCATAACAGGCCTAAATTATCACTGTCTGCACTCTTTATAGACTTTATGTGTAATCTGACACACAGTCTAGATTGTATCTAGATTACCTGGTTTCTTGACACTAACCATCATAATAGAATATTTCGACCGTAGTCAGGAAGGCAAAACCTCTTTATTACGACCATGAATTTGTGTTAATTATTATGTGTTTAAGACTTGAACTCACTTAAAGCAATGTGACAGCAACAAATAAATCTCCTTAAGGAACTTTCTGTTTTACTATCATTGTGCTTAAAGCTGTCGCTTGTATTTTATACAATCAATAATACTTCGTTTTAGTGACCGTAATTGAGACATTTAACTGTATTGAACATGTATATACATGTAGTTCCAGTCAAATCTGTAATAATTGACCACTACAATGATACAGTTGTAGTATTTATGACTGGAAGTAGTTTATTTCAGGGAAAACTTAATACAAAAGCTTCCTATATATTCCTATAGGTTGCCCTGCATTAGGCTGCCATCCCTATTTAACGCTCAGAATGATTTGCCATGTACTTCTCGCGTAACATTGGTTTGACTAGGTTGTCTCTATAAATGATCAACTTTATTCTATTTGTACTATTACTGCTCTGTCCCGAGTGTGCAAGTAGGTACTGACAATTATATTGATGTTAATTATATGTTTACTTCATTAAATTGCTAGAAATGCCATGCTAAATATAAATCACTGTTTTTCGTTAGACTAAGCATACATTATAATGTGACAGTTTCATTATATTAATAGTCATTGAAACATGTATCATTACTGGAATGCTTATCCGCGGAATGCATATGATATACCATTATGCGGTTTTTTTAATTTGTTGTCAATTAATATACTAATCAGTTTGCTAAGCTATTTATTAATCATGCAAACATATATTTAATCAAATTATCATGTTTTACAGTTTGATAAAAGTGTATCTGTTTGCACGCTTTAACAATGTTGCTGCTGGAAAAAGATAATTGCATTAGTATGATACGCGTTGGTTGGTTTCCTATAATATATTTTAAGAAATGTATCGATTCGCCATACAAGAGATACTTTTACTACATTTTAACATCAATTTAACTTTTTCTATATTTAGAATATAATCATATGCCCGTAAAAATGTACGAGAAGGGAAAACAACATTAAAAACATTTTTGTCGATTGGTCAAAAAACTTCAAAAATAAAGAAATATAGAAATTGGGATAAAACTCATATACCGGTAACCCACTATATATAGGATTACGCTTTGTAAAATCATGTTGTACATATTTCAATACTAGTCAACGTCTTTTACATTTCCATGAACGAATTATTCGGGATATGTTACTCATTTACCACTTGTCAACTGTTTTATTATTATTTACTGCAAGACATGTGTCAAAGTTAAATTAAAGTTTGCATAACTTAATAAATATCCATAAGAGTGTCAAACAGTTTGCGTCCTGATCAGACGCCGCGTTACGCGTGTCCGATCAGGACCCAAACTGTTTGAAAACGCGCTTCAAACCGTCATTGAGAGTGAAAGGGTTAACGATATTAGTTAACAAGTACCAGACTGAGAAATTAGGCTTCTAATCGACAAAGAAGTGCAATCGTTACCAGATTGGGAAGATGCCATTATTAGATTATCGTTCCCTCAATACAATACGTAGCTTCATGTGTATGTGAACTTCAGCAAAGTCATTATGTATAAGAATGCTATTTTAGAGGACATAAAGCCACAAAGTTAAATACTCCATTGTTAATTATCTTAGTTTTCGCATTTCAGACCGTTAATCCCTGCACTGCATTACTCCAAATACGATACTTATTTGCAAACAGTTTGGTTCCTGATCAGGCGCCGCGTAACGCGGCGTCTAATCAGGATACAAACTGTTTGACACTCATTCCAAGATATCTTAAATCGAAATACTCCAACTGTACAAATGTTTGAGAATTAAAGCAGCGGGCCATTGTTTAAGGCAAATGACGTCTTAAGCTAGTGTCAGTAAAAATGCATAGTTGTTTAAACTACATAATAATAACTTTATCATGAGCTAATATATAACCAGTTTTCGAGCAGATTGCCGAAAACATAGGGGCGATCATAAACTTAGAAACTAGCGATAGTATGTATGTTATTTAAGCAAACAATAAATACCAATTGTGTCGACCTATTATATCATGAATGACCCAATATGGCTTAAAGTCCCAACATTATTGTCAAATTGCCAAAATCGCGCAATTTTAAAACCTGAAACTGTAGGCACATTCGTAATCTAAACCTATAAAAAGAAGTAATCCCCGATGATAATGGAGGCAACATTGCACAAAACCCCGTGAAATTGGTGGAAACAAGTCGACTTTTAAATCTGTTTTGTTGACATTCGATCGAAGACGAATTATTACAGAAATGCTCCGGCTTCGCTCGGCTTTGCGTACAGTGTGTATATGAATTATCGCCGCACTCCGTATCAATCACGCGATCTTTATCGGAACCACCGTTGAAAACAAACCCGCTTAAAATGTACACCATCACGATAAGAATTTGACACATTTAGGTAGGATTCTTTACCAAGCGGGGACATATGTCAGGCTTCTTACACGCGATTTCACTTAGTTTTAATACATAGAAAATGCACATATATAAGAAATTGCGCGTTTTAAACACCAATATCAGTAGGATTGTGCCTTTAATTACCAAATTTTGAACTTTTTTTCCATATGAAGGCTACAAAACCTAAATCAGAGTACGGCACCAGAATGGGATATTTAAAATTGACTGAATTCATAACAATTAGTACCAACAGAATAGTTGTTTTATTTGCTAAGATGGTTATCAGTTATGATTATAATTGTTATAATAAATTATCCTCACTGCTTATAATTGAACTAAGATTCCAACAAGTACACCGTGTTGCTTCTAATTTGTACATGTTGAAATGCTGTCACTTTTCCAGTTATTTTTAATATGTCCATTCTGAAACGAATTTACCCTGTAAAAATAAGCATTGCTTAGCCCTGTCACTCTTTGTGACGTCATAAAACGCTTTTATTAATAATTTATTTTGACCCTGATAAAAACCGTTAGCCACTTGTTTTTGGAATAACAGCAGTTAAATTGCCTTAAATATAATTTTGAAACGATATTGCAGACAACAATATTGAAAAGATAAAAACAATACTACACGTTTTTGTTAAACATGAACTTTTATCAAATGTTTATGAACTTTAACCTCTTCACTACTTTACCCCGAGTACACTACAGTGGAGAATCTGTTATTCTTTCCCGTTTAAACGCAAACGTACGCAAACGCAAAACACTAAAACGTAGAAAAGTACAACTTTTTGACAATTCTGATAATTCATCCACTGTACCTATTCTATATCAGTTTGGAGTCTGATAACACTCCGCGTCACGCGGTTTCGGGTCAGTATTCAAACTGTTTGACACTAACTATGATATTCTTAAGGCAAAATACCTAGAAAAACATTTAGGGAAATCAGAAATCCAGACATATTCTCTACGCGGATGTCGTAATAGATGATATGGAGTCAAATTCGTAATTACATTCTATCATATAGCGTAGACCTTCCAGGGTCCAGCACATAGATTATGCACTAGTAAGTAAACAAGCAAAACGGAGGTTTAAAGTGAATGTCTTAGAATGCTACAGAAAGAACAACCTTCGTGGCCTAGTGATATATTCAATGTGACTTACATCACTAAACTCCTCTTCGCGGTGGGTTCAAATACCAGTCAAAGCACTTCGGACTTTTCATGTGAGGAAGCCTTCCAGCTGGCTTGAGGTAGGTCTGTGGTTCTATCCAGTTGCCGATTTGTGCCGGAAACTGTGCATAAAAAGTTTCTTGGGTCTTCTTCAAATTGCAATTAGATGAACGTCGCGATTTGACTGAAATACTGTTAAAAGCTACATAAAATCATAATATATACAAATCCAGTGCTATTGAAGTGACATGAAATGTATACAGTAAAACTTCTCTATAACGATCAGTCAATTAACCTTTGTTTAAGTGGTCTTAATAGAGAAACTTTACTGTGCAATTATACCTCCATACAAAAACCTGATATACAATATTGTGTATACAACAATCTCAGTGCAAAACAACTTGTCTAAATTGTTTCAGAACTATGTCTGTCTGGTACATGTAAACGTTTCAGACCTCACCGAAATCTGGAATGGTCCATTTAAATTTGAGGGTGAATCAGTTAATGCTACTGTGGAGAATCTGTTATTCTTTCCCAATAAAAGCGTTTACGCTAAAACTATTATTTGCAGTGCAAACAATTTGGAGCCAGATCAGACGCCGGGTTACCCGGCGTCTGATCAGGCTCCAAACTGTTTGCCACCAAGATAAACATGAATTATCAGAATTGTCCAAAAGTTGTACTTTTCTACTTTAGTGTTTTGCGTTTGCGTACGTTTGCGTTTAAACGGGAAAGAATAACAGATTCTCCACTGTAAGTATGTAGTGTTCGTGCACCATAAGTGTGGGATGGAAGTATTGAATATCCAGATTGAAGATGTACAATCTTATAATGTTTTCTCTTGAGTTAACAACAGTAATTCTCCCTTGTGCGCCTTAAAGTTTCCCAAACCAAATTAGATATAGTGTTATGGTGGTGTTTCTGCTTAATTTGAAGTTATGTGGCTTCCATTAATGTAATTGTAATAATCAAAATTGTTTTAATTGCAACGGAAAATTAGAAACTAGTTTAAACAAGCTGTTCGCATGCTTTTAAGGTCAATTTTAGAATTCTACTTAATAGTTAAAGGTAAATTGATTTTTAAAATGCTCATTTAAACTAGATTGAATCGTTCTCTTTGCCATTACATCTCTATCACCAAACATAATCTTGGCTGTAGAGATCGCTAAAACAACATTTGTGTAAACTATGTTGTCTCTAATATCGGTAATATTTACTTTGCTATTTTAATAGAAAACTTACGCTTTGAACACAGAGTCGAGCAAAAACAATTTTGAAAGGCATTCAATGAGTTATATTTTCTCACTAAAAACAGCATGGAACGGGAGAGAGACAGAGACAGGGATAGAGTGGGAGACATACATACGCGGACTTTGAGAGAACGACAGAGAAACAGAAAGAGAGACAAAAAAGACAGAAAAGAGACAGACAGAACCCTTAGTACCCTAAGCTTAGATATTTAGTACAAAGCATCGTCTACAGGTCTCCTATAAAGATTGGTCAAATTATATCCCTTGGGTAAAAAAAGACACCGCATAGGGGGTCACAATTTACCAAGAGTTATATAGGGAAATATTCAAACATATTCGTATCTGAACTAATATTGCCTTAATTTTTATATCTAGCCCAATGACACTACTAGAAGTGCTATATCAATATTGTTCAAATGTTCCGGTCCGACGCATATCTAGGTCACAAGAGCTAAAAAAAGACTGTTTCAATTGAAACTTTAAAAATATGCTTGTCTGAAACCACAGTACCTTGAAATTAAATATTTGGCACCAATCATCATCTATAATTATGTCCTCTATAAGGATTGATCAAATTATGTTCCTGGGGTAAAAAATAACCCAACTCCGTGGTCGGAGATTTACATAGAGTTATTTAATGAAAACTTCAAACATCTTCTCTGAAATTGATACTTGGCATTGTGTTACTTCTAGAGGTACTTTACTAACATCGTTCAAGTGGTTCCGTTGTCTTGCCTATCTAGGTCACAGGAGCTAAAAAATGTTTGAATGAAAACGTTAAACTTTTCTCGTCTGATACCATAAAACCCTGAGCTTATATATTTTGCACAAAACATCATCTACATGTCCTCTATCAAGATTTTTCAAATTGTGTCCCTGGAGTAAGAATGACCCGCCCATGGGGTCAAAAATTCGCATAGGGTTATTTATTGAAATCTTTAAACATCTTCTCCTCTACAACTATTATGACCAGAGCTTCGATATATTGTATGGTGTTACTTTTGGAGGTCTTTTACCAATATTATTGGAAAGGTTTCGGTACGTCAAATATGTAGGTCACAGGAGCTAAACTATTTATTTTCATTGAAAACTTCGAAAATCTTCTTGTCTGAAATCCCAGTACCTGAGTCTAGATGCTTGGTACAATGCATCAGCTACAGGTCCTCTATGATTATGAAGATTGTTCCAATTATGCCCCTGGGGTAAATATTACGCCGCCCCAGGGGGTTCACATTTACATAGAACCGTACAGTGAAATCTCCAAACATCTGCTTCTCTGAAACTAATATGAATAGACTTTGGAATGGTGACATTTCTTGAGACCCTTTACCGATATTGCTGCAGAGGTTCTGAGCTGTTGCATATGTAGGTAACAGGAGCTAACATATTTTTTTCATTTAAAACTTGTCTTGTTTAAAACCATGGAGCACAATCCACAACTCTAACCAAGTTAGTAAACAAGTTATTCCCTTTTTTGTAAAGTTACAGCAGCAGAACGATTTAGGGCAAAGTGTATTACTCTTGTTACAAATACCGTGAACATTTCAACCGTCTAGCCCGTCGTGATTACACGAAGGTAAACCACTACAGCGGTGTATTGCTCCGCGTCGCTTTCCATTTTGCGATGGAATATAGCGCATATCTTCATAAACATGCTAAATTTAGTCAATTTATGTCTGGATATTGCAAATGATTTTTTCCTGTAGACTTACTGGATGATTTCATTGTGAGTAGACAATGTGGTCGAAAGACACTGCAGTATTTTTCTATATAACAGCATATTTCAAATGATATATCAAACAATGCAGATCCTTGTGAGCCGCCGCGTCACGCAAATGACCACTGTAGTAAACACGAGGCTAAATAAGGTTAATCATCAATTTTAACAGATCAACCCACAAAAACAGTGCAGTAAATTAATGACTAAACGCATTTAGAACAGAAGTCTGACAACATCTAAGCCTTGAAATAAAAAGGTTTCAGTTAATTAGCTGGATATGCAAACGGTTGGGAAAGTCGTCCATTTCAAAGTGTATCGGAGAGCGGCATGCTTTAACTTCCATATTGGTGAAACAGTTTCCAAACCCGTTCTAAAATTGGCAATTACCCTGCGTCTGATCTGGCTCCAAAGTGTTTGCGATAGTAAAAAGGAGTGTAAGCGTAACTGCGTTTATGGGGAAAGAATTACACCTACTCCACTTTACATTAGATGTGTTGATTCGGAAATAAAACTGTATGGCGTAACAATAGTATGTCCACATATATGAAAATTAAAACACAATTTCTTATTTTTATGATTAATTTCTGTCTGTAATGTATCCCTTTGTTGCCAATTTTAGAACGGGATTTGGAAATTGTTTTACCATCAAGAAGTATAGTTATGTACAGCGTTCACTCCCTACAACGGCCCTCCCAACAATAATTCCCTTCTTAAAACGACCCTTGCTGTTGTTCCCTATACACATCAGTTGTATCTAAAGCTTTCACGGCTTCAATATCGTCTGCTTAAATTGTCGTCCGCTGGGCTTCTCAAATTTACATATTGGACATTTTGATAAAAAGAACATAATGACTAGTGACACACATCTTGAATCCAGTAACGCGACGTCTTATCTGAATTGAAGCTGTTTGCAAATGTAAATCAGTTTCCCTTCCTTTAACGACTCCCTCCGAACAACGCACACAATGTTTGTGTCCCATTGATTGTCGTTGTAGAGAGGGAGCACTGTACTTATACAGTGGAGAATCTGTTATTCTTTCCCAATAAACGCGTTTACGCTAAAACTATTATTTTCACTGCAAACAGTTTGGAGCCAGATCAGACGCCGGGTAACCCGGCGTCTGATCAGGCTCCAAACTGTTTGCCACCAAGATAAACAAGATTGATCAGAATTGTCCAAAAGTTGTTCTTTTCTACGTTTTAGTGGTTTGCGTTTGCGTACGTTTGCGTTTAAACGGGAAAGAATAACAGATTCTCCACTGTAGTTATGTACTACATGTATATCATTATCACATTACTTCAGTTTGACTAACCAGCTATATTCGCAATATTGTAAACAAGTTATTATATATTAGGAATGACATCAATAAAAAAAGATTTAAGAATTTCTTTTTTATCACTTGTCTTTGTTAAGACTGATGATGCAATGCTTTGTGATTAGTCGCATGCTTCCTTTCGAACAACTTGTGTATGCTTTGTTTATCCACTTACATACTCGTATTACTTGTGTATGCTTTGTTTATCTACTTACATACTCGTACAACCTTTACCCATTATCGCCTGTTTCTAGTTTTGAAAATAGGTGACCATTTAAAGCTGTTTGAAAGTAAAGCAGAATGCGCCTTAAGGCGCATTCTGCTTTACTTTCAGCTTGCTTTAAGCTATCATTTGCTCGAATATAGAAATATTTTCTTATGAACCATATTTATCACTATATAAATTACAACTATTTTTTCCTAAGTGAAGTATAAAATAAAGTGTAAAAAGGCGTATTTATGAGGTTATTGGTTAATCAATACAATATTTATACTAAAGGCATCTAGAAAACCCTTTTTGTGAGAAAATGTGATATCAAGAATTTAACATTCGTAGTCAAGTAATATTTACAATGAAACACAGAATGTCTGCAACCGTACGACACTTAACGTAGCCTCGTTTTGTCAGACAAATTGTGTTTATTGTCGAATGCTGTGACCAATAACAGTATCGAATCTGTTAATATTTCAAAAAGTAAGCGCAATTATAAACAATGCAAAAATTACATGTTTTTGAAATGTCTTACGATTTTTTAATTACGAGTGGCCAACACTTTGGAGCCTGGTCAGATGCTGGGTCATCCGGTGTCTGATCTTGCTCAAAACTGTTTGCAATGGACATATTTTCAACATTTGGAAATAAAATATTTTCTACTATAAATCCTCTATATAAACATTGCTTTTAAATGACGTGTATTATTTTGATGAGAGTATATGCTTTAGATGAGAGAAATGCATATTATCTATCAGAACATCCTTCCGAAATAAATCAAATAACTAAAACATATAATGTTTTGCTTGCATTTAAAATAAACAAAATGCTAATCAGAAAGTCATTTCATTTTAAAAGGTTTCTGCCACTTCTCTTCAAATATGATACTTCCCCGCCTATATGTCTCGTCTGTTGTCTGTTGTTCAATATTTGATCAAGGCTCCAGATATGACGGAGTGAAATGAACAAATCTGATATTTTCTCACCTATTTTAGCATCAAATCCTAAAGTGTTACTACTCATTAGAATCGTCTATTCGAGTCGATTCTAATGAATAGTGCCACCATATGGTTTAATGCAGAAATACAGATTTTAAATTTCGAAATACTCTCCTTATCTGGAGCCCTGTTTGATGTTGTACAAGTGATGTGAGATTTTTGTTGGCACTAACGTCTGATATATGTGTTCACCTCTGTTGCCGGGAAGGGTTTGCAAGTAGAACACAATTAGAACTGATCGGATCAACATAGTAAAAGAATATGATGCTTTAGAATCAATACATACAAAACAAGTCTTATTGCAACAATACTATACCCCCTGACCAATCACACAACAGAGTTCAATGTTATAATGCTTTTCAGTCAAGTCTGAGATCGTTCTGAAGCATTTGATTGGACATATTTAAGCATTTCAAAATAATACAGGGGGGGGGGGGGGGGGGGTGTTACACATTTCCATGGTTTGTAGCATACACTGGAGAAGACGTTATTATTTCTCCTTTTAATGCAAACGGAACCCAAACGCACTAAAATCAAATTTTAGCACTAAAATCAAATATGCGGAACTCTTGTCAATAGTTATGTAGTCAGATCTGAATACAATTGAATGTTGTATTAAATGGCAGACATTAACTTATAGTAGACGATATTGTTTTTGCGAAATGGTAAAACAAGAGAATTTAATTTTAAAGTGAAAGGGTAAATACATGCATACGCTGTTTGACCCCTTCAGAATCACAGAAAAATACTAAACACTTGTTTCCATTAGACCGTTTGTAAACGACTGCAACTGATTAATCCTTTCACTACCAAAATGTTCGTGATAGTTTACTCCGTCACCGTTTCATTGTGGTCTGATTCAATTCGATGTTTGCAAGATCGTTTCAAAGTGAGAGTCAATGTAGTATGACTTAAAACATATCTATACGATTGTCAAACAGTTTGGATCCTGGTCAGACGCCGCGTGACGCGGCGTCTGATTAGGATCCAAACTGTTTGCAAGCGCTCTTTTAGGCGTCATTGAGAGTGAAAAGGTTAAATAGCTTATTGGTCATCTGAACTAAAAGGATATATATATATGCCGGAATACTTTACCTTTTCCGTCTATATATAAATATATAATCAGATATTCCTAAATGGTCATATAAATGTTGCACTTTATTACTGTAATTGTTTTGTTGACCGAGAATTTATTTCAATCAATAACTGGCAGAACATATTATGACATTAAGGCCAGTATGCCTGATAGTGATTACTTGTTGAAATAGCAAATGCGTAACAATCGTTTTACTATACACTGTTGATAATTGGACTTATCAGATTCAACCGATGTCTGTGTCAAGTACTTTGGTATTCTAATGCCCCTATTTAGAATTCGCGAAGGTGTTTTCTTTGATAACAAGTATTATATTGAAATTGTTATTATAGGAATAAACAACATATTTTTGACGTTCATGACGGTATGACTATATTAGCTTCGCAGGGGGTAAATTTCGTAAACGCCCGAAGGGTCTGTATCACTCCGCTAGTGTCATATGACCGTCGACCAATGGGAGCTTAGTGTTAAGTGCCCGATGTAGTCTATTTGAAGAAGTACACGAATAGCACGGGGGAAATCCGAACTGGCTAAAACCAGTTTGGAAGTGTAGGTTCATCGGCAGATGTACTGTATATTTTTAATAGGATTACATAAAGACTTTACAGGGTGAATGTAAATATATAGGAATAAACAACATATTTTTGACGTTCATGACGGTATGTCTACATTAGCTTCGCAGGGGGAAAATTTCGTAAACGCCCACAGGGCGTTTACGTTTAATTTACTCCCCGAAACTAATGTAGTCATACCGTCATGAGCGGCAAAGAGATGTTGTTTATTCCTTATATTTATATTTATATTTTCTGTCTTGTCAATTTAATGTGTTTATTGGCCAGATTTGTTTTTCTGTATAAGAATTTATCATATACCGGTCAAAGAGGTTTGATAGATGTAATGTCGATGTAATAGCCATTCCAGTTTCTAAATATGGTGAGAAAGTAGTCACAACGACATGTACTGTAACTGTATTAAAATTCAGAAATGTTTCCAGTAAACTTTCTCTCTATGAATGGAAAAGACTTACACGGCAAACAAATAACAATGCAACCTGAATATCTATTGCAAAAGCACATTCTAAAAATACAGGTCGCGGTTGTTTTCTTAACCCATTTACACACATAGCAACGCGATGGCAACGACCTATGGGTCTGTATCACTCCGCTAGTGTCATATGACCGTCGACCAATGGGAGCTTAGTGTTCAGTGCCCGATGTAGTCTATTTGAAGAAGTCCACGAATAGCACGGGGGAAATCCGAACTGGCTAAAACCAGTTTGGAAGGGTAGGTTCATCGGCAGATGTACTGCATATTTTTAATAGGATTACATAAAGACATTACAGGGTGAATGTAAATATATAGGAATAAACAACATATTTTTGACGTTCATGACGGTATGACTACATTAGCTTCGCAGGGGGTAAATTTCGTAAACGCCCGAAGGGCGTTTTCGTTAAATTTACCCCCCGAAGCTAATGTAGTCATACCGTCATGAGCGGCAAAGAGATGTTGTTTATTCCTTATATTTATATTTATATTTTCTGTCTTGTCAATGTAATGTGTTTATTGGCCAGATTTGTTTTTCTGTATAAGAATTTATCATATACCGGTCAAAGAGGTTTGATAGATGTAATGTCGATGTAATAGCCATTCCAGTTTCTAAATATGGTGAGAAAGTAGTCCCAACTACATGTACTGTAACTGTATTAAAAATTCAGGATTTATCCAGTAAACTTTCTCTCTGTGAATGGAAAAGACTTACAAGGCAAACAAATAACAGTGCAACCTGAATATCTATTGCCAAAGCACATTCTAAAAATACAGGTCGCGGTTGTTTTCTTAACCCATTTACACACATAGCAACGCGAAGGCAACGACCTATGGGTCTGTATCACTCCGCTAGTGTCATATGACCGTCGACCAATGGGAGCTTAGTGTTAAGTGCCCGATGTAGTCTATTTGAAGAAGTCCGAGAATAGCACGGGGAAATCCGAACTGGCTAAAACCAGTTTGGAAGTGTAGGTTCATCGGCAGATGTACTGCACATTTTTAATAGGATTACATAAAGACTTTACAGGGTGAATGTAAATATTTTAAAATAACCAACGTATGAATACCATATATGTAGTTCGTGTGGATTATTGAGGGTTGGATAAAAGCGTTACTGATCGAAGAAAACATAAGGGAAACGTAACACATTCCCGTCAATAAACACAATTTAACAAACTACTCCTAAGATACGCAATTTGACTCCTTTAAACTTAATCCTCCTCTGAAGAAAATAGTTCCACGTTATTCATTCAAGATGTTTTACCACTGTAACAATACATATTTTCCTTATCCTAGCATTCTGCTTTACTATCAACTTACTTGAAATGATCACCATCGTCAATACAAAAAGTAATCTAAGGAATAAATGGTTCACAGAGTGTAGACAATGAAAACGTTTTGAATTGTCTGATGATTGATTCCTAATTGAGTTGCAAGTTTGGAAACTTATTGAAATAATTTATCTGGTACAAACTCGTTTACTGGGAAATAAGAACTTTTATTCCTATTTGCATTATACACATACAGTGCACCCTCCATAAAACGGCCCTCCGAATAATGATAACATCCTTACAAGAACGCTTTACACTGTTCCCAAGACAGTTATGTCTAACGCTTTCACTGCTGCAATATGGTTTGCTTAAAATAGTTGTCTGTAATTTGTGTTACATAATGGACATTATGACAAAAACTAATAGCATGATGACTAGTGGCAGACAGTTTGAACCTAGATCAGACGCCGCGTTACGGAAAAATCAAGCTGTTTTCAAATGTAAGCCCATTTCCCTCCCTATAACAACTCCCATCAAACAGCACACCGTATCTTTGTCTCCCATTTGGTGTCGTTGCAGAGAGGGAGTAGTATTGTACTTGGGTAACTATTTATTTTACCATACAGTCACGTTTTACCTTCTAAATACGGATATGTTCGACACCCAAAGTAGAATAAAGCTAAAGAGCGAGTTTAACAAATCTTTACTAGGATTTGTGATTATGGTTAAAAAGATATTGAGCAGAGTGCGTTGTGGAAGTTTTACTGTAGATTGGTTTTAACAAATTGTGATATATATGTTTTTAGTTTTAAAAATATGTGACTACTTTAAACAGGTTAAACGTAAAGCAGAGTGTGCCTCAATGTGCATTCTGCTTTTCTTTCGGCTTGCTTTAAGCTACCACCTGCTTGAGTACAAAAAAATCCTTTTGATATATATTCATGACTCTAAATTGGAACGATTTTCTTCAGCGGAGAAATACACAGAATATGCTCTTTGACGTTCCTATGAGGGACAGGGTTAATCGTAATTCTGCTGATCGTAGATCCTTTTGCTAATTTACTGTTCTACATTGTACAAGAATATATACAGTTTTCAAACTCCGTTCATGGCGTTTATTGAAAATAATCTTAAACTAAAGTTTCTACTGAGCATTTTCATACATTTACTGGTATAAATAGAAGTTTTCTGCGCATTCCCTAATACTTCTTTCTTGTAAATAAACGCTGAAACAGCATACCTGTGCTTGACTCATCTAAGGCTATTTATCATATTACTACCAGTATACATTAGTATAATAATAAAAGATAACACAACATTGCTCTTGTAAATAAATGAGGAAACAGCACAAGTGTACTTTACTCACTAAGGCCATTTATCACATTACTACCAGTATGCATTTGTAAAAACATAAAACCACAACACAACATATTTCATGTAAATAAATGAGGAATCAGCACAAGTGTGCTTAATTCACCTGAGGTCATATATATTATATTACTACCAGAATGCAATACATTGTAAAATGATTAACGATAACACAATATGATTGTAAACAAAAGAAAACACCGACCGTCGTATAGCTATAGCAAATACATCGCTCGCTTCCTGCAACAGCCCCCCGGACAGCAATTCGCTCCTTAGAACGACGTTTGTCGCTGTTTCCCAAAACAGGACAATTAACATAATCATTTCCCGTCTGCTAAAATTGTTGTCTTCTGTTCTTCAAATTCAAATATAGGACATTTTGACAGAAAAAGAACATAATGTCGAGTAATATTCAGCTTGAACGCAGTTCAGACGCCGCTTTACGCGGCGTCTAATCTGGATTCATGTTGTTTGCAATGTAAGCCCCTTCCCTCAATATAACAACTCCCTCCGAACAACGCACACAATTATGAATCCCATTTGTTGTTGCAGAGAGGGACTAATGTACACCAGATGTCATATCTAAAGATAGACATACGATATAATAACATGCCTTGAATATGGAACGCATGTATAAAATGTCTCTGAAATAAGAAATAAATTAGCATAGGCTGCATTTGTACATTGACTGTTAAAGTAACTAAGTTATATTGAGAACACAATAAGTTGTTTTATAACGTAAAACGTTGCACAAGTACATATGCTGTACTGTTAAAGAACATAGCCGAAACTGACCCATGTCCAATCAGACCATCCAGTATTCAGCAGATGCACCGAAACGTACGTTTCTGATCATTTAGCATTGGTTGAAAACAATGGACTAGATAGATAGCTATATTAAAGCTGCGCAGAACACGTGCTAATAAAATTGATAAACATTTTGATACTGAGACCATAGTCGTTTAGTAAACTGTTATTGTATAGTGTGTCTGGCTTCCAGCAGACAAACTTACCCGTCTGACCACTGTATGCGAATTTGTTATGACTATTGCAATGTGGACCCAGCTAAGATGCTGATTTCAAGGAAAAATACGTTATTCTTTCCCCTTTAAACGTAAACGAAACAGAAACGTTTTAATAAAACTTTAAGTTAGAAAATGACAATTTGTTGACGAATATTATTACATGTATTTATTTTATTCTGCGATGCAAACATATTGGAGCCTTATCAGACGCCCGTTTAAAATGCCGGTAAAATTCCTATGATGGCTGATACAGAAGACAAATTTAGCAGGTTATAGATTATAGGCATTTAGACGGATAAAATGTAATGATGAGTGACACAAAGCCTGAATCCATATCGAACGCGGCGTCTGATCTATATTCAAGCTGTTTGCGAATGAAAGTCAAGTCTTAATTTTCCCTCTCTATTATGTCACCCTCCGAACAACGTACACTTTCGTCTTCCATCGGGTGTTGTTGTAGAGAGGGGGCACTGTATTAACTATCGATTTCAATCCATTTACTTACACTTCCCTGTGGCGATATACAGTGGAGAAAACGTTATTCTCTCCCAATAAACGCGTTTACGCTAAAACTATTATTTTCCCTGCAAACAGTTTGGAGCCAGACCAGACGCCGGGTAACCCGGCGTCTGATCAGGCTCCAAACTGTTTGCCACCAAGATAAAGATGAATTATCAGAATTGTCAAAAAGTTGTACTTTTCTACGTTTTAGTGTTTTGCGTTTGCGTACGTTTGCGTTTAAACGGGAAAGAATAACAGATTATCCACTGTAAGCACCATCATTCACGATGGGACCAGACTCTTCTCATTGTAAAAACAGTTGGTTATGCTGCTAAAGTATCGAAGCTCGTAACGTATTCCCATTCAACATAATTTTATCAATTGCACGTTTGCTTTTTGCGTTGACGTGGGACGATTATCCTTATATTACAATGGTTGTTTAAAACAGTATTGAGCCAGACAGAGCGTATCATATTTACTAAAACTGTCGTTTGGGCTCATGATTAAAACCCATCACGTGTGCTTACAGATCTGCGGTCTCGAAACTTTGCAAAAGGAACTTGAGTGACCGACGTACTCCTTAAAATTGTTTTGTCATATATATTAAATATGCTTTTCGGTGGATTACCGGGAAAAAGCAGTGGATTATCATTTGGTAATCCACTGCTTCAAACAGTGGGATTATCGTCGCTCGTGCTTCTTTTATGAGTTCCCCGTAGGGCTCCCCAGGAATCGTAGTCAATCGTGTCTTATCGTTCAACTCCGGCAGTCCGTTTTGTCGCGAACCACTCAACGGAAGAACACGAATCCAAGATCGGAAGTAACGACGTAATTACGTTGACGTCAAATCAATATAAAAGTGACGTCATTATACCGCCAACTGTCACGCACATGTGTTCGACATAAACATTTGGGGCTAAGCACGGGATAAATAATGTACTTTCGCTTTCAATTGTCAAACAATTTCGTTTAAAAAGTGGTTTTAAAGCATAAATAAATAGAATAACTGTTTTTTCAGTGTAAGATTGAATTGAATCCATTGAGTGAACATCAGACTGTCATATTTTCACTCGTGGCTTCGCCACTCGTGAAAATATAACATCTGATGTTCACTCAATGGATTAAATTTCGATCTTACACTGAAAAAAAACAGTTATCCTCTATATAGCCGTAGTGTGGTCGAGCAAGCGATTGCTCCCGCAGTTTGCATAACTAAATTCATGCAAAGGTCTTTGCATTGTTTGCAAATTCAGAATTTAACCGCCTTATGCAATGCAACTATGTTTTGAAATGTCGGCAAAGTCAGTGATACAGTAGAGAAAACGTTATTCTTTCCCAAATAAACGCGTTTACGCTAAAACTATTATTTTCCCTGCAAACAGTTTGGAGCCAGATCAGACGCCGGGTAACCCGGTGTCTGATCAGGCTCCAAACTGTTTGCCACCAAGATAAAGATGAATTATCAGAATTGTCAAAAAGTTGTATTTTTCTACGTTTTAGTGTTTTGCGTTTGCGTACGTTTGCGTTTAAACGGGAAAGAATAACAGATTCTCCACTGTAAGCACCATCATTCACGATGGGACCAGACTCTTCTCATTGTAAAAACAGTTTGATTACGCTGCTAAAGTATCGGAGCTCGTAACGTATTCCCATTCAACATAATTTTATCAATTGCACATTTGCTTTTTGCGTTGACGTGGGACGATTATCCTTATATTACAATGGTTGTTTAAAACAGTATTGAGCCAGACAGAGCGTATCATATTTACTAAAACTGTCGTTTGGGCTCATGATTAAAACCCATCACGTGTGCTTACAGATCTGCGGTCTCGAAACTTTGCAAAGGGAACTTGCGTGACCGGCGTATTCCTTAAAATTGTTTTGTCATATACACAGTGGAGAAAACGTTATTCTTTCCCAATAAACGCGTTTACGCTAAAACTATTATTTTCACTGCAAACAGTTTGGAGCCAGATCAGACGCCGGATAACCCGGCGTCTGATCAGGCTCCAAACTATTTGCCACCAAGATAAAAATGAATTATCAGAATTGTCAAAAAGTTGTACTTATCTACGTTTTAGTGTTTTGCGTTTGCGTACGTTTGCGTTTAAACGGCAAAGAATAACAGATTCTCCACTGTATATCCGTAGGCTGGTCGAGCACGCGATTGCGACCGCAGTTTGCATAACTAAATTCATGCAAAGGTCTTTGCATTGTTTGCAAATTCAGAATTTAACCGCCTTATGCAATGCAACTATGTTTTGAAATGTCGGCAAAGTCAGTGATATCAGCAACCAGAGACAGTTGACAATCTTTTACAGGGCTGCCATTTCTCCGGATTTTTCCTAAATCTTCGGATTTTTTTTCTAGTATATGGTAGCTTAAAGCAGACTGAAAGTAAAGCAGAATGTGCCTTAAGGCACATTCTTCTTTACTTCCAGCCTGCTTTAAGTAGTCACGTGTCAACAAAACTAAAATCAGACGATTGGGTAAAGGTACGATTCGTAAAAGCAAACTTGAAAAATGCAAATTTGGAAATCTTAGGATTTTTCATGTCAACTTATGGCAGCCCTGCTTTTACAGTGGAGAAAACCTTATTCTTTCCCAATTAACGCGTTTACGCTCAATCTTTATTTTCCAATGCAAACAATTTGGAGCTTAATCAGGCGCCGTGTTACCCGGTGTCTGATCAGGCTTCACTCTGTTTGTCGTCCAGGTTCATATCAACATTCAGACCTCTAAGCCGACTTCAAATTTACTCCCCTGGTCAATGAGCCACCTTGCTTACAATATTGAGCACTGCTGCATGTAACATGTAGCGCATAGGTAGTCGCAGTACATAGTCGGACACTCACACTTATTTAACCCTTATGTGGAGAGAAGCAATTCGCGGTATATATCGTGACCTTCTTCAAGAATCCTCAACCTTAAAAACATTAGATGCAGAGCAAACACCAAGTGATATTTTTAACCGTTTTCCATTATTTCAAGGTTACACAAATATGAGCCTTGCTATTACAAAACCTGCCTTATTGCATTGAAGCATTGTACAACCCAAGTACTGTTTGTAATCACAGACTCTGTACCTGAACTTGGTCAACACTGCCAAATACCATATCCCGGGGATATATAATAAAGCTACACAACATGCTTTAGATGTACGTGTGTGTCAAACAGTTTTGTAAAAGACAAGCCGCCGCGTCGAAAGTTCGGCGGCTGGCCTTGTTCTACACTGTTTGCAATGAAACAAAGGCAGGTTTTCTCAGGCCACGGCTCATATCAATTTGTCAATAATGGAGGAAGTAATTTCTCCCAGTATCTTACATTCAGAAAACTTCCACTGTATCCTGTTTTCCAATTGCTAGTTACTATATAACTTATAGAAATGTATCGGTTTCCATTAAATCTTAATCTTCAGCGATATATTCTGCGTTGAAATTGTCTTGTGAAAAAATATTAGACGTATGTTCCTACATTTGTTTTAAGTAAATAATCTTTAAGACGAGTGTCAAACAATTTAGATCCAGATCAGAAGCCGCATTACGCGGCGTCAGATCTGGATACAAACTGTTTGCAATAAATAATAAAGTCGCGATCAGCAGGCAAAGGTTTAAAACGACATTGTCTACCTCTAATGGCTTTCTAGGGGATTCGTTAACCTTCTGCACGCTGTGGACGAGTACGGGATATGTTACAAACCGTCTGGATCCAGATCAGACGGTGAATATGTCGGCATCTCTATTGGATCAAAACTGTAATGCAGACACTGATCAGATGTCTCATGTACTATTTGTCATTGTTCATTTTAGTGTAAAATGAATCATAAATAATAAAATCTGGAGAAAATTGGAAATCGGAATTATCCATTAAATGTTTCAGAGACGAATACTTTAGGTTAACACAGTTTAGCAAGCAAATGGATCCCTCTGTAAACTATATGCATTTATCATATAACCATTTATCAGTATGTTAACATACGATTAGCCAATGCCCTGGTCATCTCAAATACTTATTTTTTGGCGTGGACATTCTAGAGCAACAACTTAACCCTGTCTCACACACACGCGTTTTAGATCAGTTATATTGAATTATTACTTAATCATTCATGCATAATGTGTTTCTAAGTTGAAACACACAGAATGAAAATTAGCTAAATATTGGTACATTGTATTCTGTGTTTTAAAGAGTTTTGTAAATTCATTGCATCATTCAAGGTGAAAGAGTAACAAACAACCAGGGTTGAAGTGATACCAGACAAGTTATGATCAATTAAATATTATCCCCATTTCTGCGACTATAATCATATAGACAGACTATTGTTATCATACATTGTATCTAGAATATATCAGACAAGACGATACTTAAGTGATTATTTCCTATGCAACAATAGCTGTATCATCGTGCATTATATGCAATGTTTTGTGTAGGAAGCAGTTTTGTGCAAGCAGTTATTGCGAACACGTCAGCAATGTTTTTTTTAACCGGCAAACAAATAGCTTTTATAAAATTGCCATCGAAGATACGTTTGGAATTCCATCAAATTATGATTTATCAAAAATAAAATCATGACATTGCTACAAATAGTCGGTAAGATTTTGACCAAATTTCAACGAATAAAACATAATCTTTATCACGACGTTAAATTTGCAATTACTATCAATATGTGTATTGTATAAATATTACGATTTGTACGCAAGAGAGATAAAACATAGATTGGCATAGCTTGGTCGAAAATATCGAAACGATTGTTTGTGTTTGAGTTTTAGTTAAGACTATATTATATTCGACACTGGTCATAGTCGGATGACTGATTTCACAATTCGTACTTAACTCTATATAATTATGTATGACCCTGACCCGAAGCTAACAGTGCATGTAGTCGCAATAAATTTTCATTGACATTTTCGATAGTAGTTGATAAGCTGCTAGGATACACTTTTTGTATTAAAATACATCACCATGCATTATGCTGTTGCACTTTTAATAACTGAAACGATAAGGATTAACCGTGGCCCGTATTAGCCCCTGCCAAACAAATATTGTAAGTATAGTGTACTTCCGTTCTTTCTTAATTTAGTACGTTTCCGAATACCCGGCGTCTGATCTGGCTCCAAACTGTTTGCAGTGAAAATAATAGTTTTAGCGTAAACGCGTTTATTGGGAGAGAATAACGTTTTCTCCACTGTATATACAGACCTAGCACGGTTGTCGTCCCAGGATCTATTACTGAGTTTGGTCTACACTACCAAATACCTTATACAGTGAAACCCCTCTAAACCGGACTTGTGTGGGGACAACATAAATGTCCGGTTTAGAGGGGTTTCCGGTTTAGAGAGGTTTGAACCCGTAGCTTGTTTCTAGTATAGAATATAGCTGATCACTTAAAGCATGTTGATAGTAAAGCGGAATGCGTCTTAAGACGCATTCTGCTTTACTTTCAACCTGCTTTACGCTATTATCTGCTAGAATATAGAAAATATTTCTGATGATACATATTCATGAATGTATTTTCTTCAGTGAAAGAATAAATCAAAGGCGTAAAAACGTATATTATTGGTGAGATGGGTTAAAATAAAGAAGGTTTTGAAACGGGACCAACGTTTTTGTCCGGTTTAGAGAGAATTCCGGTATTTAGAGGTTCCGGTTTAGAGGGGTTTCACTGTATACTACAGCTACATGCAATGCTTTAGATGCATGTGGGTGTCTAATACGGTAGTGTAGTGAAGAATTTAAACTATATATACTGATACTTTTTAACGAGAATAAAAGAGCAGACACTTTAATCACCAGGGCTGCAATTTCTCCGGATTTGTTCGAATCTTCGGATTGTTATCCTTGCAGATGGTAGCCTAAAATATTCTGCTTTACTTTCAATTTAAGTAACCATGCTTGAAAAATAAAACAAATAAAATCTTATTGATTTTTCAAGATCAACTTATAAAAGCCCTGAATCACTGCCCTCTCGAACAAATACAGTGAAACCCCTCTAAACCGGACATGCGTGGGGACAAAATAAATGTCCGGTTTATAGGGGTTTCCGGTTTAGAGGGGTTTTAACCCATATCTTGTTTATAATATGGAAGATAGTTGATCACTTAAAGCAGGTTGAAAGTAAAGCAGAATGCGCCTTATGACGCATTCTACTTTACTTTCAACCTGCTTTAAGCTATCATCTGCTAGAATATAGACATATTCATGAATGTTTTTTCTTCAGTGTAGGACTAAATCAAGGCATAAAAAGGCATATTTATGGTTTAAATGATTAAAATAAAGAAGGATTGGAAACTGGACCAACGTTTTCGTCCGGTTTAGAGAGAATTCCGGTATTTAGAGGTTCCGGTTTAGAGGGGTTTCACTGTAGTTTATATTTACGTATGGTACAACACTGTATTTATTATATCTACGATTTATAAGGATATGATCAGATAATGATGTACTTTGTCTGCGAGCAGTTAATGGTATATCATCAATCCCGTATGTCTGCGTCCGATTAAATCTTGTTTTCTGCTCCGTAGGAGGGAACACCCACCTTGCACGCTACGTAAAACCTTTCGTAGGGAGAGTCGTAATCATTACGACTGGATCCCACTGTAAACTGTATGCACTACAATACCATGTCTCAGTATGTTACAGTGGAGAATCTGTTATTCTTTCCCGTTTAAACGCAAACGTACGCAAACGCAAAGCACTAAAACGTAGAAAAGAACAACTTTTGGACATTTCTGATATTTCATGTTTATCTTGGTGGCAAACAGTTTGGAGCCTGATCAGACGCCGGGTTACCCGGCGTCTGATCTGGCTCCAAACTGTTTGCACTGCGAATAATAGTTTTAGAGTAAACGCGTTTATTGGGAAAGAATAACGTTTTCTCCACTGTAACATACGGTGAGCAAATACCCTGGACATACCCGCCTCACACGCTACGTAAACATTTCATCTGCAGGGACAGTTTTACTCATATTATCGTATAACTAAATCTTGAACGCTTCAGAAATAATTTGATCGGTTAAGAAATTATTCGGTTTACTATGCGGAATAGAAGTACATATCAAATCCTCTACAACAGCGAACCTTTCTCTGTAAACAGACGTTTAACGACAAATTCATATTAGTCCCTTCACATCAATAACGACGTCATATTAAAACAATTGTTGTCTTTATTTATTTCTCAAATTTAAATTTCAGGTATTTTGACTTAAGAAATATTGAATTTAGTGTAAAAGATCCTTATCAGACGCATGGTTACTCGGCATCTGGTCAGAATCCAAACTGTTTGCAAAAAAACATTGCATTTTACTCGGGATAAGGCTTTAAAGGGGTTGAAAAATTCAAATACGCTCGTATGCTGTTCCCGAACAAACCTATTGAAATGCTATTGCTATGTTTCTGAACATGGAAAGTTTCACAAAACAGAAAATATCTATTCATCAGGAAAGATATATGTATTTTGCGGTAATGATGAGTCTTGTCATAAAAGTGTTGCTAGCTCCTTATAAATAGTTTTTAACGTTTTTGTATTTGTTTAATTGTTAATGGGAAATTATTTATTTATAAACAATAAAATTCCTTGTTCGAGAACAGAAACATCAATATGAAAACTGTTGCTCAAAGACAACATCGCGTGCAAACGTTTTGAACGATACACATTGTTAAAGAGTTTGTGTACCATATTAAAGCAAATGTTCATTAAAGCAGGTAAGCAGTTAACTGAAAATATTCCTTACATTTGGGAATACATTATGATTTCCCATTTAACCGTTTCACTCTAAATGACGTCATAAAACGCATTAGCACACATCTATTATCCTTAACAAAGGTTGTTTCTTTGTTAAAAATCTGAATAAGGGGAGATTTAATTTCCGTTTCTGCCATGTCTGGGCTAATTGGAAGACCAAGAGAGAGGAAAGCGGATACAGACAAGTCGGGCGCGATGCCCTACTCTTGTTATCGATAGAGTTCTCTGGTTCTTTTAGGTGTCCAGTGTAAAGCACTGGTACGTCGGACCTCGGTTATTAAAAAGCCTCATCTGAAGGACTTTCCCGTTTAATAACAAACGCGTTTATTGAGTTAAAATAGCATATCCCCCCACAGTATAAGTCTCTATTATTGTCGGTTAACATAACGTTTTTGCCACTTAAACAAATGATTGGTTCAGTGTAAGGCCTTAACCCCTTCACTGCCTTACCCCGAGTGCAAGAGTAATTTGCAAATATTTTGAATTATGATCAGACGCCGCGTTACGCGGCGTCTGATCAGGATTCGAACTATTTGCCACTCATGTCAATATTTCTGATGTCAAAATACCTAAACGTTAAATTTCAGACACAAAAGCAGACGATAATCGATTTTAATTGATGACGTCATACAGTGGAGAATCTGTTATTCTTTCCCGTTTAAACGCAAACGTACGCAAACGCAAAACACTAAAACGTAAAAAAGTACAACTTTTTGACAATTCTGATAATTCATCTTTATCTTGGTGGCAAACAGTTTGGAGCCTGATCAGACGCCGGGTGACCCGGCGTCTGATCTGGCTCCAAACTGTTTGCAGAGAAAATAATAGTTTTAGCGTAAGCGCGTTTATTGGGAAAGAATAACGTTTTCTCCTCTGTAGCAGTGAAGGGGTTAAAGGTATCACAAACAAGAGCAATCGAAACTTGTTATTTTGTTTACAACCAGAAAGCAATTCATCTAATTGTTTGGATGATTAGGATAATATGTTATGCCTGGTAATGAATTTAGTTTTTAACTACATGTAATTTAGAACGAGTTTAATGAATGCGCTGATCATTGAAATGGTTGTAAAACGTTAATACTGTCAACACGCCAAGTCACTCCTATGATGTGCAATTACTAGTATAGTAGAGCATTAACCCTTTCATTGCCCTATACCACGAGTGCTCTGGTTAATTGAAAGCAGTTTTGATCCTACAGTACTGAACCTTATTAAATTAAATTGATAATCGCAATCGAATCGCAAGCAAATTGCCATCGAATTGCCATCGAATCGGGGGCTTCAAAAGGCGAATCCTACGCTTGAATTTTTTTACGCGATTTTTCCGATGCGGTTGTGACAAAAATGGATTCGAAAACATTAACGAATGCATATTTGCGAATATTTGTGAGATACACCATTCAAGCAAACTTACCCGAGGGTAAAGTTACTATTGTGAATAGCAAGCGAATTGCCATCGAATTGCAAGCGTATTGCAAGCGAATTGCAAGCGAATCGCAAAATTTGTTAATTTAATAAGATTTAGTACTGTAATCAGAAGCCGCGTATCGCGGCGTCCGACCGTCAACCAAGCTGTTTGACACTTATTTCAATATTTCATAGGTCAAAATATCTATCATTTAATAGAAAAAAACAGACAACAAATGTTAAAGCAGTTGACGGCGTGGCAGTAAATGGGTTAACTTGTGAAGGTGGAGAAAGGGGGCTGTTAACCCTTTAGCTGTCCATGACGCTTTAAAGCGCGTTTGCATACAGTTTTAGTACTGATCAGACGCCGAGTAACGCGGCGCCTGATCAGGACCATAACTGTTTGAAATTCTTATCGAGATTTATTAAGTCAAGCAACTTTAAATCTAGCTTTGAAACGTATATTGCAGACAACAATAATGAAGCAGACGACATTAAAGCGGTGAAGGGGGTAAAATCTCCCGAATAATTTGATCATGAAAGGGTTAAACCAAAAGCCGAACAATACAGAATACTAGGTTACAGTGGAGAAAACGTTATTCTTTCCCAATAAACGCGTTTACGCTAAAACTATTATTTTCACTGCAAACAGTTTGGAGCCAGATCAGACGCCGGGTAACCCGGCGTCTGATCAGGCTCCGAACTGTTTGCCACCAAGATAAACAAGAATTATCAGAATTGTCCAAAATATGTTCTTTTCTACGTTTTAGTGCTTTGCGTTTGCGTGCGTTTGCGTACGTTTGCGTTTACACGGGAAAGAATAACAGATTCTCCACTGTACTAGGTTACAAGGTACACCAAGGAGTATGATACCGATACAAAGATTTCTTAATGTTCATTGCTAAGTGATATATTTGTATTTATCAGAAACCTTTCGATTATTTATAATGATTTCTCAGTTAGATACATTTTATATCGTCACTGTTAATATCATCACTACATGTAGTGATGATATCACTTTTTGTGACGTCACGTCATAATTAGTTTAGTGACGTCGCGGTAATCAATTTTGTGTGTTTTTTCTGTAAAAACGTCATTACAATATTTATAATAAATAGAATAATCAATTCTTTTGCATAGATATGAAAAATATATCACTCGAATGGGTTGTTATCTGGTTAAAAACGAGTCCGCAGGACTCGTTTCTCGTTTTTGAACCAGATAACAAGCCATTCTTGTGATATATTTTTCATATCAATCAAAAGAAATTGATTATCCCCTATAAATCATGCTAAATTGTTTGATATAACGGATATTTTTGGTTTGACGGAGGTACCCTGTAAGTTTTATTTACGTCTTTTAAAGAGTATTGAACATATAATTTAAATTGAACGGCTAATGCTATGATACATCTATTTATTTCCGGGAAATGTAGTAAAATAGCGTGTTCATGGCTATGCTGTTCTATTTAAATACTGTTTACCATCAATGTTCAATCCTAGGTTGCAAATAGCTGTAGGACCAATTAAAAGTCTAATCATCGCAATATCTTGATACATGTCCTTGACATTATCAATCGTATATTGCAATTGTTTTGCTGTTCTACCGCTTCAAACAATTTGTTCAAACTCCGTAGTATTACAGAATGGTAACCTTTTGTTAATTATGGATGTTGAAATAATTCGTTTGCAATAGCCACAGCACTGATTATCGGAATACGACACTTCATAATTATACTACAAATTTGAAAAATGTATACAACTTTTAAGATGTCAACCGGACATCAACGTTCATCGTCACCCGCATTGAGCTGTTACTTGTCTTACAACCCGATAGTTAACCTATTACTCCATGGCATACTTCTAGTTTTGTAAAAGCAAGGTTGCAAATAAAGCAGAATGCGCTTTAAGACGCACTCTACTTTATATCAGCCTGCTATAAGCTTTTACCTGTTACCATTAAACACACTACTATCTATAGAGCACATTTGTGACTTAATCAAGTGGAATTATGTTCGTCATTGGATAAATAAATTAAAGATTTATGATGCGTATCTATGGTGTAAACGGTTAAACTTTAGCTCGGGAAATGCTAATAGGACTATTTTGAGAAGTTGTCATAAGTGTTGGAACGTGTACTTCAGCAATTGTTGAAACGATTGCTCTGGTATCAGTCTCATCGTTGAAGCATACAGCCATTTAGATGGAAATATGTGCGTGCCATAGCACACTTGAAAGCATTTTTGTCGGAAATGTAAGATGTTTACATGCGGCACTTTTACAGTTACACATGTGATTTTGTTTGATTACCCGTAATGCATTATGTCACAATCTATACGTCTTCTTAACACATTAAACCCTAGCGACGAGTATTCTCGTCATGAACAAATTGTAAACATATCAAGAGTACACTTGTTATATGCAAACATTGTAGATCCTGACGGAGCTTCTGGTCAGGGTCTACACTATTTGTCAATATGTAAAATATTATTAACATCCACCATATTTATTTAAAAACTGGACTAGATTTAATAGTAAACTGATCTTGCTCGTTTAAAGTTTCAGGAGTGAATGTGTTAAAAGAACGCAAATGAACACACGACAGGCTCAATAGAAGTACATGTATACACTAATGTGACACCAATAACTAGATTGTCTTAATTTAAGCTTAATGAGAGCCGAGGAAAAGAGGAGGAACAAATTATGTATGTCCTGCTCTACAATAAGGTTATCAATACTCCAAATAGGGAATTTAAATACTAATATGTTTTTTTTTATATTTAAAATTGTCCTATTCTTTATATAAAAAAATCATATCTAAATGCAAGTCCAAAATGTGACGTGTATTTTGACATGGTAATTATTTGTCATGCTTTCGATTTTAATCACATCGGTGTGATATGGGAACTTTATTTAATTGGGTTATATCTGTCTTGAACATGATTGCATTTGCAGCATCTACAACGATTTGGAAATATGAGTTTAAAAAGTAATTTAGAATATGTCATTTTCAAATGTCATAGTTTATTTGACAATATTTATAACTAAGTTAACTACTGTTATATGAGTAATTACTCTTCAATTTAATACTTAATTTACTAGTCATCTGCTAAAATTATTTTTGCTGCAATTCTAGATTAAACCTGTTTCTTTGTATAAGAAAGTACTTTCAGAGTTACAAATAAATGTTCCTTATCCAAAGTCAAAGTCTTCATTGTCTGATCCAGTTCTTCAAATTTGATTAAGGTCTTAGAGCGTAAAGAAGGCTGACTGTAGCATTTTATGCTAAATAACACATTTACTGCCAAATTAATCGTGATTTTTTTACTTTTTTACCCCTTTACGGCTACAATGTCGTATGCTTCAGGAGTGTAGTCGGCAAGATCATTTCAAAGTTAGAGTTCAGGTAGTATGATTTAAGAAACACAGAGTTCCCTCTCTACAACGACACCCAATTGGAGACAAAAAGTGTGTTCGTTGTTCGGAGGGAGTCGTTATAGAGAGGGAAATAGGTTTACATTTTAAAACAGCTTGCATCCAGATCAGACGCCGCGTCTGATCTAGATTCAAGCTGATTTTTCACTAGTTATTGAGTTTTACTTCTGTCAAAATGTCCAGTATTTAACTTTGAGAAAAACAGCAGACGACAATTTAAGCAGACAATATTACAGCAGTAAAAGCGTAAGGCCTAATTGTCCTGTTTAGGGTACTGAGGCAAGGATCGTTGCAAAGAGGGGGTCGTTGTCGGGAGGGCCGTTATAGGGAGAGACCACTGTACTAATATTAGTGTCAAACAGTTTAAATCTTGATAAGACGCCGCGTTGCGCCACTGGCAGTAATATATAGGAATAAGTATTTATTGTATACTTCAATCTTGCCCAAATTCAACGGAGGAGAGAACATAAAATAAACCTGGCCTTGATCATGATAGCGATAGTGATGATGATGATGATGATGCTGATTAAACACAGTTTCTCCGTCTTGAATAAGATTTATTGTTGTCGTTTGGTCATCGTTACATTTAGGGCATCCTTAGTTTAAACATTTAGTTAGTTTACATCGAAGGCGAAACAAATTCTTAAAAATTAGGCAATTTGTTTTTTAATCGCTTTCGAAATATTGGACCGCTTCATACGGCGTCTGGTTAGTTTTAACAAGATGTGTTTGTGATTCACTATACCCCCTGATGTAACCATGACCTATAAATGACATTGCCTTTGTCGACATAATCTAACTTAACAGGGTTCAACAGCTTCTAGATTTGAATACACATGCTAAGTATGAAGTTTATTTCACATACAGTTCCAGGGTTAAGGCAAATATTGAATTACCTCTGTTTGACCTCTAAATGACATTGACCTTTGTCATGCATAATCGTACATGTACTGAGCTCAAGAGTTTCTTGAGAAGAAGACACGCCACATATGAATTCTCTATCACATGTAGCTCCAAGGTTATGGAAAATGTTAAATTTACCGTATTTAACCTATTAAAGACTTTAAACATTGTTAAACATAACCCAAATTGTACTGATCTACAGAGCTTTGTAATTTAAGCATAAATTTCAAATATAAAGTCTCTATCATATGCAGTTTTAAAGTTATGACCCATGTTATAGTCACCATATTTTATCTCTAAATGACAATAACCTTTGTCGGACATAACCCAAGTTGTACTGAGCTCAAGAGCTTCTTGAATTGAGTACACTTACCAAATATTAAGTATATATCTTATGTAGTTCTAAAGCCATGGTCAAGGTAAAAGTTATCGACAGACAGACAAAAAGACAAACATACCACAAACAATATGCCTCGCCCAAGTCGTGTTGGAGCACAAAACTGCCTGTAATTGTAAGCTACACTGTCTCAATAAAAATGCCTTGAATATCACATGTAGCTTTTAAAACGTCACAATAAGTAAACAAGAGCCGCATGCGGCCCTAAATTGCTCACCTGAGGAACCATTGTGTAATACTCAATTCAAAATGAAGTTTTTCATTGCATGGAAGTGGACTGTTGCATGAAGAAGTAACTCAGAATTCGTTTGTCATTATTACTGTTTGAGCAAAAAGGAAAAATATGGAAACTATATAAAAAGTCCTAATAAAGAGTGTTTTAAATAATATTCATTCGAAATATTATTGAATTCTGACAATGGTTATTGTTCGACAATATTGACCTGACGTTGAACTTTATGCATGAATAAATTATGGCGCGATGATGCAGTATAAATCAATAATCGATAGTTAATCGTACATTGTCGGGTTGTTTCGGCTGATTACGCGAATCTTGTTACAGTTGTTATACCCAGCGGAGTATCACTCCACATTGAGTAAGTTCAAAAGTTGTTGTTCATAAACTATTATTCCCGAGTCTCCTAGTATAATAGTATCTACAAAACGCATCTTGTTGCGCTTTCGAGAGGGTTTTAATTCATGTAAGATCATCGATGTCCTCACCTGCGACTCTTGCAAATATATACCTTATTTACAACCCTCTGATGTAACTCATCTACAACAGGTGTGTCGTTAGAGCAAGGGATTTGTAACATCGAGGTTCCGGGATCGAATCCCAATAGAGGGAAACTATTTTTATTTCATAAAATGTTATTTTATAGACCAAACAGACGCTATGATATAATATTTTTAAAAATTAACAAAAGAATCGTGTTCCAAACGAAATAGACGTTGTATGAATACTTAAAAGAAACAGTACAAATTGTAAAAAAAAAAAGTATTGCATGGGATTCGAACCACTGACTGTCGGAAAACAAATGAATAGTCGTCTTCCTTACCACTTGCGCTAAATACCGAGCAATGCTATATTTTCTCGGTACCGCTGTGGTTACATTGTGTGTTCTCGTATAAATGATAACGAAGTGTTCCGAAGCTATATTTAGAAATGCAACAAAGTGTGAAATTATGCTAATAGAGGTCACCAACGTCAGGTCAATATTGTCGAACAATACAGTTTCACAGTAGAAGCTTTTTAAAGGGTTTCCTGTTTAAGTCTATGTAAAACTGATAAACCCAGGGCGGGCCATTTTTTACCCTGTGGTCATGATTTGCACAATCTTGGTAGAAGACCATAAGGCAAAGCTAGATGCCAAATATAAAAGGTCTGGGCCTTACGGTTTCAGAGAAGAAGATTTGTATAGGTTTTACTATATAAGTCTATGTAAAACTGATAAGCCCCGGGGCGGGGCCATTTTTGACACAGGGTCATTATTTGAACAGTCTTGGTAGAGGACCGTAAGGCAAAGCTACATGCCAAATATAAAAGGTATAGGCCATACAGTTTCAGATTTGAAGATTCTTAAAGGGTTTCCTATATAACTCTATGTAAAACAGATAAGCCCTGGGGCGTGGCCATTTTTGACCCGGGGTCATGATTTGAACAATCTTTGTAGAGAACCATAAGGCAAAGCTACATGCCAAATATAAAAGGTCTAGGCAATACTGTTTCAGAGAAGAAGAGTTTTAAAGGTTTTCCTATATAACTCTATGTAAAACTGATAAGCCCCAGGGCGGGGCCATTTTTGACCTGGGGGTCATTATTTGAACAATCTTGGTAAAGGTTCACAACATGATGCTACATGTGAAATTGTGTTGTCCTAGGACTTATGGTTATTGACAAGAAGATTTTTAAAGTTTTGACTTTGGTTGTCAATATTATGTAAATACGGAAAATGACCACGCCATCTGGCGGCCATGTTTTTTGACGGATCAAAATTCTTTGAACAATTTGAAAGTATATTAATTGAGAAACATTTTGGTGAAAACCAAATTGAAATCAGGACCAGTAGTTTTGGAGAAGAAGATTTTTTTTAGAGATTATGCATGGTTGCCATGGCAACACGACCAATAGCCCCACCCACTTATTTTCAACAATTTTTGAAGCTCACAACTACAGTATGTATCTGACCAAGTTTGGTTAAAATTGGGCCATTGGTTTCAGAGAAGAAGTTATTTGAAACAAATTGTGAACAGACGACACGCACACCGACACCGACGCCGACTCCAACACCGACGTACGACGGACGGCGACCGATCACAATAGCTCACCTTGAGCAATCTGTGCTCAGGTGAGCTAAAAGCACATCGCATACGACTATGTATGAAATGAGACACCCTCTGCGTTTGATTTTGTTTGATTGAAAGAACATGGCAAGAACAAATTGTAAAACATGTACATGTAAAAGGTATATTCCATGCATTCTCGTTTTATATTGCTTTTATTGTCACTAGTCACTAGAAAATGACAAACGACGGACTTTTGCCTCGGAAAATTGTTAATGGTTTAGAGTAAACTTTATTCATGTTACGCAATTCATGCGCATCGGACACTGAATGTGTCAACTAGGTACATGTACATGTATTTTAGAGACATTTGATTCAAATCTAAAACTATGAACATACAGGTAAACGACTTTTGATAACACGAAAATGCAAATATTAAAAGCAAAATACAAGTACTGCAGACTTGTTCAAATGTTTTATTGAATTTGTTTTGGCTAACAAACTCCAAACGTTCAACACATAATTCTTGACATATTACTACGAATGCAATCGTAACTCGATATTTCGACGTCGCTTAAATCGAACTTATCCGTATATCATACGGTATTTAGAATGTCGATAACTCACTTTTGCACAAGTCAACTTACCTGTACTTATTCCCGTTTCAATTCTAAAATACGGATAAGTTCAACACAAGCGTGTACGCCAGTACTCTGTTTTACGATACTACCCAACCGGGGCACAATCAAGGTGCTTTTGCACAAGTACACCCTTAGAGTTACAGAACACCATTTGACATGGGTTACCATTCTTGTCTAAAGCTTCTTGAATCAAAGTATTGTCAATATAGAAACGTCCTTGGTAGACACATCCTTTGGGTTGGTCCGTCCCTGGGGAAAGTGGAATAGTCGTGGGTAGAGTGGTTGTAGGATGACAATTAAAGTTATCCCATTGATAAGTGTGGCCATTGGCTTCACAAACAATTCCATAACACCAATTGGACGACCGGTCATCACCAACTGAAAGCAACATAATCATGTATAGTCGAATTTTGACCCGTGAGCTGTGACCTTTAGGACGAGTCCACCCGTAGAGGTAAAACGCGTCACAAACCATGAATTTGTTCAGGAGTTACCTACCTTTCATGGTATACTAAGGATATAATGTATTTAGTATTGAAATTAAATCAATAATCGAGTTAGAGTAACTGGTAGCGGGTAAGGGTACTTGCGATAGTGTAAAAGGCTGTGGGTTCGATTCCCAGAAGGATTTCTTTTTTTAAAATTATTATTATTATCTTTTAGTGCATTAGTTTTCAAACAATTACTTATTTGAATTGTTCAACATATTATTCAAAAAGTGTCATGGGCATCCTAAACGTTAAACTTTGTGAAGTTTTAAATGTATGTAAAATGTTACCCTATGTGGAAAGTCTCTCACCTCTAGAAAACAATTAATTAATTTATCACTGAAATGTCAATGCGCAATTCAAATTTGCCAATTAAGTCCAGTTAATGTATGACAATTGAACAATGACAAACAGTGAGTGCTGCTTAAGGTGTCCTCTGATCTGGGTATCCACTGTTTTCAGGGAACACGTGAAGTAAATTCTTTTTAAATGACGAGTATACTTGTCGTTAGGGTTCAACGTGTTAGGTACATGTACTTAGGAATACCTTTAAGGTTACCCCATATAAGTTATATGGGATTCGGATTAGATCTAATGGAATTTTAAATCGCTTCTGCTTCTCCTTCAAACAGGCTCGTAGACAATTTCTACAAGCGTTCCTTGCCATAAACATTTAGACTATTGACGCGGTGGTTTTGTCTGTCGTAGCGTCTTTATTTTGAATAAAGTTGTTATACCGAAATGTAATAAGAAATTGAATAATATATATTTTTTAAATACTGAACACTTACTAAAGGTTCCTTGTAGTTATCCTTATGTGTAGAAAAAATGCCTATCCCAAACAAATAAAGAAAAGAAAAAGAAAGGATTCACTGGGCATCGAACTCATGACCTTACCAGTAAAACACTACTCTATTACCTCGACCACGATGACATATAGGTCTCAAAATCTTATTTTACATATCAAGTTAAGGTTCGAACCCTAACTTACCCATAACATGGAATGGTTGCAACTTCTATAAATAGAAAAGCTCAGTCACGGTTCAGAGGATATATACACATGTATTTTATTTTCGGTTCAGCAAAGCGAATTAGAAAATAAAGCATATATTAAATCATGCAATACAATATCCAACTACATACGCTGTATGAAACAGTTATGGTCAGTATTCAAAATTAAACTACAGTGGTATATCACAACAACAGTCCTCCTAACAACGACTCCCTCCTTACAACGACCCTTGACGCAGTTCCCTTAACGGGACAATTATGTCTAATGCTTTTACTGCTGCAATAACGTCTGCTTAAAATTATTGTCTGCTATTTTACATAGATAGAATATATATAGTGACGAGTGACAAACAGCTAAACTAAAATCCGGATCAGACGCCGCGTTACGCGGTGTCTAATCTGGATTCAAGCTGTTTACTAATGTAAGCCAAGTCTAATTTTTCTCTCCATATAACGACTTCCTCCGAACAACACACACGATATGTGTATCCCATATAGTGTCGCTGTAAAGAGGGACCACTGTATCTTTTATATGCGTTTCTATGTTTTCTTGACATCCCAATTTCATATTTGCCAATAGAATCCGCTCTGCGCAACGGGAATGATCCTTTAGCGAACTATTTTTTACTAAGGAAGCTGGAGTCATGTAGACATCTGGGGCCCGTTTCATAAAGCTTCTTACGACAAATGTTGTCGTAAGTCAAAACTTTAAAATACGTTTAATCTCTGATTTCTCTATCGAATCATGTCTTGTGACATCTTTTTGGAATCGTCTTTTCAAGACGATTCCAAAAAGATATCACAAGACAGGATTAGATGGAGAAATAAATAATAATTGAGAGTTTTATAATTTGACTTACGACAACATTTGTCGTAAGATGTTTTATGAAACGGGTCCCGGACTCGTCTGGCCCTCCTTGATCTCAAACAGACATCATTGAAAGAAGCTAAAATGAATCTTTGGGTTGCAATTTACAGATCGAAAAAGCTTTTAACGGTTATTCTGTAAAACTACAGGTAATAAGCATTTTGACGACCTTGGGCCCGTTTCATAAAACTTCGGACGACAAAAACGGTCGTAAGTCAAAACTTTAAAATACACTTAATTTCTGATCCTGTCTTGTAACATCTCTTTGGAATCGTCTTTTCAAGACAAATAATAATTGAGACTTTTATTATCTGACTTACGACAACATTTATGAAACCGGCCCCTTGCGAATTGTTTCGAGTTTAACAATGTCTAAGACGATATTCATTCTCTTTGAAAACCATATATTCTTAGCACAGCCTTATGCATTTTTAAAATAGTTTGCAGCCAATTGCGCTTAATCTGGATTAAAGGTCTTTGTAATGAGCATCAAAGACTTAGCAAACGCGTGTGCGTATCGGGAATGAATAATATACATAGATATATGTTTAATAAATCGCTATGGTTATGAAGTTGATGCTGAGTTACACACCTTGGTGATTGCCGACGGGGTAGTACACACCATTGTACAGACACCCAGGGCGTCTTGTTGTCGTCATATCTGTGGTAGTTGTCATTGTCATCATGGTCGTCGTCGGCATGGATGAAGTGATATGTAACACATTATGTACACAGACAATAAACAGGAACCCTTAAATAAGAAATACCAAAATTATACATTTAGAATTTGTTTGACGGATATACGACACATTTATCGTGAGAGATTACCCCTTCACCGCTATATTGCCATCTGCTTCAAAATTATTGTCTGCAATACAGTTTCAAAGATCAATCAGATTAAAGTATGTACATATATGGCTGACATACTTTCAAAACGAGTGTGGATCACGATCAAACGCCGCGTTACGCGATGGCTTCCCAATATCCAAATTGTTTTCAAAGGTGCCCTTTGCGTAATCGACAATAAAAGGATTAATTAATGGGATATTGTTATGAATAAACAAAATAAATTGTGTTAGATTCTAGCATATAGTTCAGATAAAGAGCGTTTGAAATGTTTTTAATTAACATAAACAATAGTTACATGGGGCCCGTTTCATAAAACTTCTTACGACAAATGATGTCGTAAGTCAAAAGTTAAAAATACATTTAATTTCTTATTTCTCTATCTAATCCTGTTTTGTGACATCTCTTTGGAATAGTCTTTTCAAGACGATTCCAAAAATATGTCACAAGACAGGTTTAGATGGAAAAATAAATAATAATTGAGACTTTTATAATCTGAGTTACGACAACATTTGCCGTAAGAAGTTTTATGAAACGGGCCCCCGGTGTTTATTTGTCACTATCATATAGTTTAACACTTAACCGCCAAACTTAACCGTGTCTTTAGGCCCTTTCACACCTAAATATCGTCTGCTAAATTGTGGTGTTAATATTTTATTTGGCAAATTTCCATATTTTAAAGGTCTGACTGACGAAACATTGACACGGATCCAAACTGTTTGAAAGGTTTTATTTAATTCATGTCAGGAAACTCAATTCACGCCAAATTGTTTGTAAATACAAGCGTACTAAGGGTAAGGAAGTAAATGTGATTTACCGCCATACCCTGAGTACAATAGTTTTGTGAAATCAGTGTGGATCCTGGTCAGAAGCCGCGTAACGCGTCCGCTGATCGGAATCAAAACTGTTTGATACTTATTGTACTATTTATTCAGTCAAAATACCTGTAATTAAAAGTTTGAGAAATAAAAGCAGACGACAATTGTTTAAACCTGATGACGTCCCGGCAGTGAAGAGGTTAAGTACAGTGGAAAAGATGTCTTATCCCAAACGGAAAGCAAACGCTATGTCACACGCCATTACAGATATACTTTTTTAATGTTTAAACGATTTAGTTTGGTCATAGTTGCGCACTGATTTCAGCCTGATCAGACACATGGGTAGCCCGTCATCTGATCAGGCCCAAACTTTTTGAAATAGATATACATGTAAATGCGTTTTGGGGTAATTAACAACCTTTTCTCCACTGTAAACATGATTGCATTCGGCCTGTGGTATACACATCAGTCTAGATTGTCTTACAAAGTACATTTTGGCCTTGAAACCTTCCACCCCCGGAGTCGCATAAAGGCGACTTTGCAAATAGTTTTGATCCTGGTCAGACGCCGTGTAACGCGGCGTCTGATCGGGATCAAGACTGTTTGACACTCGTATCGATATTTCTTTAGTTATACTGCCTTAAATCGAACTTTGAAACCTTCTTACAGGCAGCAATATCGAAGCAGACGACAATATATCGGTTAGGAGGTAAACTCTCACGATTAATTTAGCGCCGAGAGGGTTACAACAGCTACTTAGAAATCGCATATTTGCAATTGATGTCTTGGAGAAGTCTAGACTATATGACGTGTGGTGAATAGACAAGTTTATCTGCCAAATCAAGTACAGTACAACCTCGATACTTTGAACTCTCTTAAATCGACCTTAACGATATTTCATGTGTTTAATTTGTATAAATCGATCTCGCCTAATTCGAACATATCCGTATTTCAAAGTTAAAACGTGGCTTAGCCATGTTTTAACTTTGAAAGATGGGTATGTTCGGAATAAAGCAAGTTCGAATTATCGGCTTATCTTGAGTCCAACGTTATAACAGCATTTAATGCTTAAACGTGTCTTATTAAGTAGATGTCATGTTGCCAAATCTCTCTGTAGAGAGAGGGTAATATCGAACCATAGGTACAATGTAGCATACCTACCAAAAGGACTTTTCATGGTAGTTCCTATATGTGTTCACCAGTTTCGTACACAAACTAAAACTTTATTATTGTTCTAGCAGTATTTTAGTTTAACATTGATCCTTATCTCTATGTAGGATAGTCACTTACCGGACACATACTCTCTTGACCCTTGTAAAATCGCGTAGGCAGCCAGTCCCGGAGATACAGTGGAGAATCTGTTATTCTTTCCCGTTTAAACGCAAACGTACGCAAACGCAAAGCACTAAAACGTAGAAAAGAACAACTTTTGGACAATTCTGATATTTCATGTTGATCTTGGTGGCAAACAGTTTGGAGCCTGATCAGACGCCGGGTTACCCGGCGTCTGATCTGGCTTCAAACTGTTTGTAAAAGAAAAACTAGTTTTAGCGTAAACGCGTTTATCGGGAAAGAATAACAGATTCTCCACTGTAGCAACAATAGCAGATAATACAGTGTTGAAAACGGTATGTGTTCCTGTTCCTTTTTGAGTGGCACAAGCATTTTGACGGCCGATCAGACGTAAACAATCGTTGTAGAACAAATACGTCGAGTTAATTTGGAAAAAAATAAACGTCCGCTTTGTAATTGACACAGCAGCCATTAGTTCAGTAAATAACTCGTGGAACCGTCGATAGCAATCGATTGCGTCTGAATAACCGTGCAAACTGCACATGGGGCTCAAACCGTTAAACTAGGTCGCAAACAGTGACAGCTTTTAAGGCAATGACGTTAATTCCAGACTGTTTGGTATCAGATAAGACGCCGAGCTGATTTCAAATTAATGTTAATTAAGCAAGCGACACCCTAGTATAGTGTAGGTTAAACTCTAGCAAACTACATGTATACATATAGGATATATTGTGTTACATGTAACACATATGCTTGTTGATGTTTGTTTCTGTTTATGGTTTACAAGATATAAGAATGAGTTAGGTTTTAAGAGGCGGAGTTACTTTCATCTGGATCCAAACTGGATATTAACATATTTGCCAGTTTGTTTTTAATGTACGAAATGTTCACCCGTTCATTGTCATTGGAGACTGAAATCGCCTTTGCAAGCAGTTAAGACCCAGATCATTAAAATATGGATGAGTAAGAAAAAGAAGAAACGAAAAGAAATAAGAAAAAATATGAAAACGAAGAGTAAAAAAAGAAAAGTCATTATTTACTTTTAATCTGTTCTTAGAAACAAATTTCCCCAAATTGTATACGGGACTATTTGAATCACCACTCTATATTTCCTTCATATAAGTGAAAAATTGGACACGACTTGCGGCGTAATAATTTTCCGGATGTTATGGACAACATCGAGTGTCCAATAATTTAACCCGTCCACTTCCTTATCCTTGGTAAAATATTTATTTGCAAACAGTTTGGATCCTGATCAGACGCCGCGTAACGCGGCGTCTGATCAGTATCCAAACTGTTTTACATTCATTACCACATAATTTTAGTCAATTTAGTTAATTTTAAATTGAAGAAATGAAAGCAGACGACTATCGCTTAAAGGAAATGACGTCATGGCAGTGAAGGGGTTAATAAGTTTACGAACAAACACAGAAGGATATAGACGAGGGATTATTATGGTATTATCAGCAATTCCACACGTGTGTTCCCTATATTATTAATCTCTGTGGACTCGAAAATTAAAATAATTGGTGTCGGATGAGCAGTAAATCTGGTACGGGAAAGCCTGCTGACAGAGGGAGGTCAAAATGGCGTGTTGTATATGACCAAATTGAGTGTGGAGACGGCGTTAAGTTGTCCCAATAAATGTCCTTACTTCAGAACAATTATTTCCAACAACGGTACATGTATGGATCCAAAGGAGATGCCAGGTCTCCCAATTTATGGACATGTTTCAAAATATTTGCCACTCAGGTCAACATAAAATCTTAAGAATGTTCAAGTACATATATTTCTGTATTTTATTGTAATGCATTTGCGTTCAATCTATTTTAAACAGGAAAATATAAGAAGTATTCTCTGCTTTAGCTGTCACAGTCATTCCAAAATTGCCTGTTTCGAGAAAAAAAAATCACATAAGTTTAGATATTGCCTCTTAAGTAATCGTCATATGACTTTTTCGCAAGGTTAGATGCATTTAATTTGATTTAAGAAACGACGAGAGTAAGAGAGAGAGTGCGAGACAGAGACAAACCGACAGAGAGGACAGACGGACATACAGCGACACGGAGAAAGGCAGAGAGAAAGAGAAAGAGAGAGAGAGAGAGCAAATGGACAAAGTCAGAGACAAAGAGCGGAACGCCATATAGTCTAGACTTCTCGAAGACATCAATTGCAATTATGCGTTTTCTAAGTAGCTGTTATAACCATTTCGGCGCCAAATTAATCGTTAGATTTTACCTCTTCACTGATATATTGTCGTCTGCTTCGATATTATTGTCTGTATGAAGGTTTCAAAGTTAGATTTAATGCAGTATGACTTAAGAAATATCGATACGAGTGTCAAACTGGTTTGATCCTGATCAGACACTGCGTGTGATGCATCATTTTAAACAGCAGACACCCAAGCGGACAGCAGACAAACATACATGTAAAGAAAAACAGAGACAGAGAGAGAGAAAGGCAGTGAAACAGATGGATAGACGGATACAGGGACAGTGAAAGACAGACATTTAGGTGAACAGACATGTAGACAGGCACACAGAGACAGATAGACAGAGACAGATAGATGCACAGGGAAAGGCACATGTACACATAATAATATCGAAATATGTATTCTCTCTCTCATTTTTCTCGGCTTATTCAATGCAGCCGCTTATTAAGAACCACGTCGTTATGAAAGTCCTTATACAGTGGAGAATGTGTTATTCTTTCCCAATAAACGCGTTTACGCTAAAACTATTATTTTCACTTCAAACAGTTTGGAGCCAGATCAGACGCCGGGTAACCCGGCGTCTGATCAGGCTCCAAACTGTTTGCTACCAAGATAAACATGAATTATCAGAATTGTCAAAAAGTTGTACTTTTCTACGTTTTAGTGCTTTGCGTTTGCGTACGTTTGCGTTTAAAAGGGAAATAATAACAAATTATCCACTGTATAGATTGATTTCATTGCGCAAGTTATTTGCAAAGTACGTACAAGAAACGCGGTTAATCATCCAGCAAACTTGAGAGTTAACACAATTCCAATAAATCAAATTTTAACAAGCACTACTATGACGTCTACAATAAATTACAAGGAATGTGAGCAACAGTACAGTTTTAGTTGGTGATGCATCTCTTGGTCGACCATCGTAGTACAGTGGAGAAAACGTTATTCTTTCCCAATAAACGCGTTTACGCTAAAACTATTATTTTCAGTTGCAAACATTTTGGAGTCAGATCAGACGCCGGGTAATCCGGCGTCTGATCAGGCTCCAAACTGTTTGCCACCAAGATAAAGATGAATTATCAGAATTGTAAAAAAGTTGTACTTTTCTACGTTTTAGTGGTTTGCGTTTGCGTACGTTTGCGTTTAAACGGGAAAGAATAACATATTCTCCACTGTACAAGGAATGTGAGCAACAGTACAGTTTAGTTGGTGCTGCATCTCTTGGTCGACCATCGTAATATATGCCTTAAGGCACATTCTGCTTTACTTTCAACCTGCTTTAAGCGATCACCTGTGTTTAATGTTATAAACGGGTAATTGGGTATACAGTGTCAAAGACGAATTTTTAACCTTTTTCTTCTTCAATTTTATCATCCGTTTCAACCTTCTTACCGCAACAATATCGTCTAGTGTCGTCTGCAATATTTTTAAATTAAGATTCATAACTGTTTTGACTGAAGAAATGTCGATGCGAGTATGACCAGTTTGGATCCTGATCAGACGCCGTGTAACGCGGCTTTGATCAGGATCCAAACCGAGGCAAAGTTTCATTTTGGAGCCGATGGCAGTAAAAGAGTTTAAGACATTGATTTTAAAACATTCAGTCTTTATTAAAATATCATTTAGGACTATATAGACTTGTTCGTGAATGAATGTTAACAGTTTAGATATGGGCCAGACTATGGGTAACATGACAGCTCATATGCAGCTAAATTAGTCAAGACAATGTTGAAAGATGTGCTGCAAATGACATATTGTCCTGAAGAAATCTGCCTAGCCTGGTTAATTTAGAAATGTCATTAGCGTAGGAAGGCATTAGGTCTTGTATAGTATTTTTCACCTACAACGGCCCTCCCAACAACGGTTCCCTCCTTACAACAACGTTTGACGCTGTCCCAAAAACAAGACATTAGTTCAACGCTTTCACAGATGCAATATCGTCTGCTTTAAATAGTAATATGCTGTTTTTCTTTAAATTTGTCAGAAGAAATGTAAAGACGATTGACAAACAGCTTGAACCCATATCAGACGCCATCTTACAGTGGATAATCTGTTATTCTGTCCCGTTTAAACGCAAACGAAACGCAAACGCAAAACACTAAAACGTAGAAAAGTACAACTTTTGAACAATTCTGATAATTCATCTTTATCTTGGTGGCAAACAGTTTGGAGCCTGATCAGACGCCGGGTCACCCGGCGTCTGATTGGCTCCAAACTGTTTGTATGGGAAATAATAGTTTTAGCGTAAACGCGTTTATTGGGAAAAATTAACGTTTTCTCCACTGTACGAAGCGTCTTATCTTGGTTTAAACTGTTTACACATGTACTCTAAGGTTATTAATTTTCCCTCCATAAAACAACTATCTCCGACCAACACCCACAATCTATGTCTCAGAGTGGGTGTTGTTGTAGAGAAGGGGCACTGTACTATCACATAACCGCCTCCATAAACCAGAACAGGGTTTCAACGCCACCTGATGCTCGCCAATTCAAAAGTTTAGTCTTCCATTTTAAGAAAACCATTAACTGAGTGGCGAGTCTAAATCTAGTGTTTCTGCAGGGCAGAAATTCCATTCAAACAGGCTCAGCATGTGAACAACTATGCACTTTAATGTTACCATGCGCTCTAAATTACATCAATGACATTTGTCTGAAAAGTGCGATGGCACTAAGGTGACATCACGAGTTGAAATAAAAAAGATAACCTCAGGAAAACAAATTTTTTTCGGGACTGATGTTTTAACGCTGGAAAACAAAATTTTGTTTTCGGGATTTTTTTAACCATGGAAAACAAACTTTTGTTTTCGGGACTTATTTTTTTTAACCCGAGGAGACAAAAACCCTAACTTGAGGGAACAAGATAATCCGCGTCTCTGAAATGGGTATAATTGTTTTAACACGGCGTTCATTGGGAAATAATAAAGTAGTGAAATAACGACACAATTTCATATTCTCGTTTGCTTTACCTTGCTTTAAATACTCACTATCGTAAATTGTAATACCTTTATGCTCTACCGAACTTATTTGTCGCTATAGAGCGAATGTACTGTATGCTTATGCAATGGACAGGTTCAAGATATTCAAAATTTAGCAAATCCAGATAAAAGAAAGGCTTGCTCTTGTAGACTGTTATCTGTAGTAGGTCACCTGTATTAAGTACAGTGGAATCTCTCTATTACGGCCATTATCAATAAGGCTTGATTGTATAACATACAGATAACAGCTTGAAACAAGGTGACAGTAAAACAGTGGCTCCTGTTTTACTGTCGTCTTGCTTTGAGCTGTCACTTACCGTAAACAACTTACAGTTAAAACAATTTAGTAGTCGTAATAAGGAGGTTTAACTGTTTGTCAATGCCTTCACTTCTCGCAACCCTTTACTCCATAGCACATTTCTAGTTTTGAAAATAGATAACAACTTAAAGCAGGTTGAAAGTAAAGCAGAATGCACCTTAACCCTTTACCTAATAGCATTGTTTCTAGTATTGAAGATATGTGACTACTTAAAGCAGGTTGAAAGTAAAGCAGAATGCGCCCTAAGGCGCATTATGCTTTACTTTCAGCCTGCTTAAAGCTATTAACTGCTAGAATAAGGAAAGTATTAAATATGACACATATTCGTTACGGTATAATTTGGAACTATTTGCTTCAGCGGATGAATAAAATGAATGTGCTAAAAGTCGCTTCTATAAGGGAAAGGGTTAATTAAAGAGTCAAGTTATCACACATAAATTATAAATGCTTAACGTTTTACACAAGCAAGAGCTTATTAATCAATGGTGCTGCAGTTTGAAGTCACATCATGTACAATCATTACATGTATCAGACACTAAAAAGCACCATTATTTTTCAATTTTTCACAGTATATTTACCCCTTCACTGCCTTACCCCGAGTGCAAGAGTAATTTGCAAACAGTTTGGATCCTAATCAGACACCGCGTTACACTGTTTGCTACTCAGTTCAACATTTCTGATATCAAGTTACCCAAAAGTTAAATTTTTGAAACAAAAGCAGACGACAATTGTTTGAATGGATGACGTCACGGCAGTGAAGGGGTTAAATTAAAGACTTATTCATAGATAAGAAAACAGTTAGAAAGGTTGTTTTAACATAATTGCGTATAGATCTAGCCAATAGAAATTTGACTTAAACAAAGTGTTTTTAAATTAAAATAATGAGAATAATCTTAGAAAATCCTTCCTGCACAATTTTGGTAAAATAAAATATAAATATCAGGGCTGCCATTTCTTTGGATGTTTCATAAATCTTCGGATTTTTTTTCTAGTACATGGTAGCTGAAAGCAAAGCAGAATGCGCCTTAAGGCGCATTCTGCTTTACTTCCAGCCAGCTTTACGCAGCCACGTGTCAACAAAACTAGAAACAGACGATGGGGTAAAGGTACGGTTCGTAAAATAACACTTGAAAAATGCAAATTAGGAAATCTTAGGATTTTTCATGTCAACTTATGGCAGCCCTGAAATATCAAGAAAGTAACTAAACCCTTACATTGTACGATGCTGAGGTTATTAAAATTGACTTTTTATAAATGAGATACGAATCACAATATCTAAGGGATTTATCCCCAAATCATTTGCAAGCATGGCAAAAACTGTGCAGGCCCTGATCAGGGGGCTCCTTTTTGAGCCCTCACAGGTTCCCGCTGGTACTGTTAGCAAAAAGTATAAAAGTATAATTATTTCGGCCTCCATAATTGTAAGGATTAAAACGCACAGAAAGCAAATATAGCTCATATATGCAGAATGTGATTAATATTTCAATTATTACAATCATCTGAGGGTCGCCTAACAAGCACAATATTGACTAGAGAAATATATAATCAAACAACAACTTACCCCCCCCCCCCCCCCACCCCCAAATGCTGAAATACAAGAAGTACTTGGCCGTTTGCTAATGATAGACCAGTTTACAATGACTTTAAAGGCATGTGTCCCTAAAATATTTACAAGCATGACATAACTGTGCAGAAAACTAATCATCAGAGCTGGGACCAAAATGTTTGCTGAGTATAAATTTCACAGGCTATAGAAACAAACATGCGGCTACAAAAAGCACACTGACATACAGTCAAGGGACATAATTATTCGCCACCCTACGAATTGTTGGCATTTTTTCCACACATTTTTGACATTACTGGTGATGTCACACAATTGTCGAACAAAATATTACACAACAGTGTAAGGCAGTTTAAAAGTTAGGGTGTTGACTTTTCAAATATAGATCTATTCTCTGATGTTCGGACCAGTACATCTGTTGCTAGGCAACTTTAGAATATAAATGAAAAATGTCGACTCGTTCCACTAAACTGATTGCCAGGGTAACAAATGGGACACATAATTAGAACTGAAGAACGTTTTTATTTAAAAACATATTCTCCCGCACAATAGTGTGCTTTCAAAAGCAAAATAAAGAAAGTTAAAGAAATTGTTAATGTTTAAGTTTACTGACATGCGATAAATGCTAAAATTAACATGGGGGGTCTATGGGAAATCAAGTTTACCGATTAAATGTTAGAACTGTGTGACTGACCATGAAGTTACAGAGCTTTAGAATGACAATTTCTTATTTTACTATTAATCGCATATGTAAGGTGTTCGTTAATCAGATGTAGTTGTGCATAATTTTCATCTATTGTTACCATGGAAACCATATAATGTGACCATGGTTCAAATTTTGCACGTACGTGTACATTCTAAAATTACCTAGGAACAAGAATCAAAGAACCAAATGCTTAATTCTAGGCTAGAAAACATTTAACGGCTCTTTGCTCAAACTCTTAAAACCAAACATAAGTACAATGCATGTTGTTTAGAGTTTTAATTCTAATAAACAGTTGAGAAATACTGATAAAAATAAGCAACTTTTTCGCATGGTGGCGAATAATTATGTCCACTGACTGTACATGTACAGGCATATTGCAGACAGTGTTCACCCTACAAACATCAATAATGGGGTCAAACAGGTCAGGCCCTTATCAGACATTGGCGTATGATCAGGAATAAAACCGTTTAAAGATACAATGGCTGTAATTAGAACTATGTCACCACCATGTATTTTCCATTGTACGAAGGTCAAATACAATGAAGCTTGGGTACTGGGACCCGTTTCATAAAACTTCGTACGACAAATGTTGTCGTAAGTCAAATTATAAAAGTCTCAATTATTATATATTTCTCCATGTAATCCTTTCTTGTGACATCTCTATGGAATCGTCTTGAAAAGACGACTCCAAAGAGATGTCAAAAGACAGGATTAGATAGAGAAATAAGAAAATAAATGTATTTTAAAGTTTTGACTTACGGCTGTTTTTGTCGTACGAAGTTTTTCAAACTGGCCCAAGGTACAGAAGAGAAGACGTCATTCTTTCCCTATAAACGCGTTTACGATAAATCTATTATTTCCGGTGCAAACAGTTTGGAGCCAGATCAGACGCCGGGTTACCCGGCGTCTGATCAGGCTCAAAACTGGTTGGCACTCAGATTAAAATAAACAGTCAGAATTGTCAAAGTGTTTTTATTGCAATGCGTTTGCGTTTTCACGGGAAAGTATTTATAACTTTTTCGCCATATATGGTACATGTAGTTGCCGGGCTGAAAATGGAACCCCCCCCCCCCTCTCCGAACAATTGGTGACCTATATAGTATTGAAGGTTAATATGTTAGAAAATGAATGGCACTTGTTGGATGTTTGAAACTGTCCATTTTAAGGATTTATAGGACATGAGTTATCTGCCCATGTAATTTTTGCTTAATCGCGAAATAAAATATACCACATGATAAGAGGCATTAAAATACGTTTAAGGATAATTGAAATAGTCATAAGAGGACAAGGGCATGCTATTATATTTTACGACTAAAAGTAAAGTAGCCCTCACTCAAAATATCAAAGATGGCCGCCATTGACATACAGCATTGGAATTTAGGATGATCAATATCATAAAAATGATGCAAATCAATGTATTTTGATTGTGTAAGTCTTTAAAAAGGCTTATAACATTAAACTGTTTAAGATTGATACAAGATACACACAAAACCGCACTTAAAAGGTCCAAACAAAATTACTGTTAGACTTTAGAAGAGACAGTTGACACATTGTTTTTATATTTTGTTTTCAAAAGAGTGCTTGTCATTATTAATTTGTTAATCAGTCTACGGCATTCTACGCTATCTTTGCAATTTAACACAACATCTTGAAAGATATCTTAAATAAACACCAGGTTCCCTATTGGTTACCTTTAAAATATTAGCACCATAAATCACCATTTTCACCGCAAGCATGGATAAATACCAGGAAGATGGTGTTAGGGAATGTTGGCAACAGCTGAAAGAATGCCTTCTGAGCAGTGCCAACACTGTGTGTGGGCTGGCGAAGAAGCGTCAATGGAGGAAAGAGATTTGGTGGTGGGATGAGGTAGTGAACGATTCAATCAAGGAGAAGAGAAGATGCGTCAAAGAATGGAAGAAAGGAGGTAGTAGGGAGGAGTACTCACAGGCTAAAAGATCTGCCAAGAAGGCTGTGTTCTCAGCAAAGCAAGAGGCTGCAATATCAAGGTTTGGTCACCTTGACCCAAAGAACAATGATATTTTCCGTATTGCCAAACAAATGAGAAAAAAGAACCAGGATGTTGTGGGTGAAAAGTGCATCAAAGATGATGAAGGGCAACTCTCTCTTGACAATAAGAGCAAACAAAGAGCCTGGAAGCAGCATTACGAAAGGCTACTAAACGTTGAGTTCGCTTTGAATCCACAAGATCTATCTGAAGAATCTCCAGTACAAGGCCCACCTATCAACATCAGCACTGAAATGATCAGCAAGGCGCTGGAGAAGATGAAGAATGGCAAGGCGGCAGGACCCTCAGGCATTGTTGCTGAAATGCTGAATGCGTCGAGTGAGACAGGCGCTTAGATCATGTTAGACCTTGCAAACGCCATCATTATGGAAGAATGTGTGCCAGAGAGCTGGGAAGAAAGCTATATCATGAACTGCTACAAGGGTGACGCTTTGACAAGAGGCAACGATAGAGGCCTGAAGCTCCTGGAACAATCAATAAAGGTTATTGAAAGAGTCTTGGACAACAGCATCAGACAGCAGATTGACATTGATGGCATGCAGTTTGGCTTTGTACCAGAGCGAGGAACGACAGATGCCATCTTCATACTTCGTCAAATCCAAGAGTTGTACATCGGGGCAGATAGAAGGCTCTACTTGACATTCGTCGACCTAGAAAAAGGCATTCGACAGGGTCCCCAGGCAGGTACTATGGTGGGCAATGAGGACGCTAGGTGTAGAGGAGTGGCTTATCCGGCTAGTACAGAGTATGTACACTAATGCAAGAAATAGAGTGCGGGTGGATGACAGTTACAGCGATGATTTTAGCGTCAACGTCGGTGTCCATCAAGGATCAGTCCTCAGCCCGCTGCTGTTTGTCATTGTCCTTGAGGCTCTGTCCAGAGAAATTCCGCACGGTTGCCCTTTGGAACTTTTGTACGCCGATGACATTGTTGTGTCATAGCTGAGACCATGGAGGAGCTTGCTGAGAAACTCAAAGCTTGGAAAGAGGGAATGGAAGCGAAAGGACTGAGGGTCAACACCGCAAAGACAAAATTCATGGTCAGTGGGCCTGAACTGCATGCACTAAACAACTCGGGCTAACACCCATGTGCAGTGTGTAGAAAGGGGGTAAGGAGCAATCCCATACAGTGTGACCATTGTACTCTATGGGTACACAAAAATGTTCCGGAGTACGTGGAAGACTCACACCAGACACTGACCAATTGAAGGTCACCCTTGCCAAGAAATGAAAGTTGGTGAAGACACTCTGGAGGTGGTAGACTCCTTCTGCTACCTGGGAGATATGCTGAGTACTGGTGGAGGCTGTGAATTGAGCTCTACTATCAGGGTAAAGACAGCATTGGGAAAATTCAGAGAACTTCTGCCCATCCTGACATCTTGAGCCATCCCTGTTGCCACCAGAGAGAACTCTATGACAGATGCATCAGAAGTGTCATGCTGTATGGAAGTGAATGTTGGACACTCTCTCAGTCCTCACTCGCTAGACTCCATCGGAACGATAGGGCCATGATCAGATGGATCTGCCATGTTAAACCAGACCAGGCCCAGCATGTTAGGTCAGAGACCTTACTTGAGACATTGGCCATCCAACTGCTGGACGTTATACTTAGGGCTAACAGACTACGTTGAAAGAAGCAGTGGACTTATCAACTCATGCAGGGATTTGAAAGTGGCCAGTCATAAGAAAACCGGACGCCCAAAGAAGACCTGGAGAGAAACCATCATGCAAGACCGTGTACAGTGGCAGATGGTGAAGGTGGACCCCCACGACCGTGATCACTGGAAAAGATGTATTAAGACAACGTCGAACCCCTGACGAAGGGAACATAGACGCTAAACTAGGATAGTGAGTGAGTGAGTGAATCTGTACATAAATTATGGTCTTCATATGCCATAAACAGTAGACATCTATGTTTAGTTCACTCATTTTCGTCTTCATTGTCGGTTTCGTAATCATCATCAAATATCATGCCCATGTAGTTATCCCAATCTACCTCTTCATCAATATCAGAATCTTCCTCTTTCTCTTTTTCGGCATCAACTGGATCAGTGGTATCATCAGAATCCTTTGCCAGTATGCCAATCAGTTCTGGTGGCATAATATATCATTCCGTCCAATCATAAACTATACCTGTGTCGTCAATCTTCCAACCATGACCACTAGGACCAGGGATATTTGGGAATGCTTCTAGAGATTTCTTCCATATAAATGCCTGATAGTTTGCTCGCAAGATGTGCATCTTTAAGGACGATCTGCACGGAGGGAGAAGACTCAGGTCAATACCATCTGCATTTGTCAGGCTTTCAGAGCTCGGCTTGAACTTTTGTCTGAATAAGTCAACTCTCAGTTTATTTATGTCTGAATATTTGGGTTTGCCATACAGACAACAAACAAACTCTTCTAGTTTACCGAACTCTTCATCTGTCACCTCAAGACTATCCCCTATCCTTTGAAACACCGGAATCAATGCTTTTCTCTAACACTTTTTTAGGTTTAAGTTTGCCTTGCCGAACAAAGGAACTAGTGATATCACAGCCAGTAAATGCATATAGCCCAGGTAGTGCTTCCGACATTTCACATCCTTGCTTCTCCACTTAGTCTATTTCTTGAACATTTACTAGTCTTCTTTTATTACCCACACATAGCTTGGCTATGAAGAGAGAAGCTCTAGCTGGATATCTCAAATCTGATGCACGAACATCACAACACAGCGGGGTCCAGGCAGACCAGAAATATCTTGGGAGGATCATGACCACGAAGCTCTCGGGTTGGAAAACACAAACCAACAAATCGCCAAGCTTGGAGAGGGAGGCATCGTTCCAGACTGGACAGACAGACCTCACCCTTAGAAGAAGGATTGATCAAAGGCCTGGTTAAACTAAACTTGATGATGATGATGATGATGATAATGATGATTAGATAACATTTGGGACACTTACATGTATATTACAATCATTGAACACTGACAATTAGCTGACTCTGGACCCCATGCTGAGTTTCGCGGCAGTGATGTCACCAGTGTGCCCTGGGTATGTGTTGACAATCACTCTATTCAAAATATGTGCTGTTTTTAAAACCCTTATTAATAAAGACTTACATATATGTTATTTCTAACAATTTGTAACAAGAAAGATAAAGTTAGTATTATTTGAAGTTGTTCTATATTCGGTTTTGAGTGAAGGAATTATTTTGGTAATAAGGTTATTTTTAGTTGTTTGAGTATACAGCAATTTAATATTTTTACTTTGGGATCGTTTGTAGTCAATTCTGATGTTTGTATCAATGAATAGAACATAAATGCATGTTTTATGCATATTAATTATATCATTAGTTGGACAGTGAAAAATGAGAGTTTTCGTATGAATACCACCAAACCTATTGATCAATGCAAAAACCATTTTCAAGATCATAAAATCGCGGCAATTTTCAATAAAAAGTGTTCCAGTTCAATTTTAAATATGATTCAAAGGATATTAAGCATACTGTGTACTTGAAATGTGGAATTACCTCTTTCTTACACCTTGAAAATCTGACATTGTGTACGATTTTTGACTTCACATGGCGGCCGTCTTAAAAAGTGGCCGCCATATTGGATGTTTCATGTGGCAAGCGACATTTTTGAAAAAAAGAGACCATAGAAGTATTTGTGCCAAATATGTTGCTTGCTTCACCAAGTGCACCATTTCTATCAAAAATGGAATGAACGAGCTCAGGTATTTCTATATAAGAAAATGTCCACTTGTATATGTAGCGCATATATCTAATTGGTGCCATCTTGGAAACAATCATGAATAGCCTACTTTAACCAAAGTTTTATTTACTGCAACAACTGGTTCCATAGCTAACAGACTAAGACAGACATTTTAGTATAAAGAAACCAGTGCCATAAACAAGATATATCTAGTTCTTCATCAGTTAAAATTTCATTATCATGAGAAAAAAACGCAAAATTTGCTTTTTTGGCGGCCATTTTGAAAGATTTCTTGATTTTAAATGCCATTATTTATAAATTATTTGTTCAAAATACATAGTTGATGTGTTTCGAATACATTTGATCTGGCTCCAAACTGTTTGTATGGGAAATAATAGTTTTAGCGTAAACAATTAAGACCTAAGTTATTTTCTGTAATTTTGGCGGCCATTTTGGACGCCATCTTGGATTGTGATGTTGTCCCACGGCTTTGTCAAATGCATCAAAAGGATCCAATATCTACAGGGTTAGACGAACATTTTGGTATATAGAAACCTATGTTTACAGGCGAGGACCAGTTGACCAGTCTTAAATCATTTGTAAAATGATAAAATGGTCATTTTGTGCGGGCATTTTGAAAATGGCGGCCATTTTGAATTCTGTGATTATGTGAAAAAGGATGTTTGTAAGATGTAAGACTATATATAGTTCATTTTACATAAAAATATTAACAGCAACACATTCTGATGTACAGAAATGACATTTATAAGCACATACTCGCATTTCAATAAATCTAAAAAGGGGGAGATAATCAGTAAGCCCTCAATGCTATAAATGGACACTGTAAGTCATCCAACAAGTACCATTCGACAGCTAACATATTGAACTTCATTGCTATATAGGTCTACAATTTTTCGGACAGGGGGGGGGGGGGGGGGGGGGGTACAGAGGACCCTGCATCTAATGTAAGTCATTGCATTTCTTGGCGTCCTATCCGAATAAAACAAAACAAATGCTAATTCGCCTACTGTCGCATACAGTGGAGAATCTGTTATTTTTCCCGTTTAAACGCAAACGAAACGCAAACGCAAAACACTAAAACGTAGAAAAGTACAACTTTTGAACAATTCTGATAATTCATGTTTATCTTGGTGGCAAGCAGTTTGGAGCCTGATCAGACGCCGGGCTACCCGGCGTCTGATCTGGCTCCAAACTGTTTGTATGGGAAATAATAGTTTTAGCGTAAACGCGTTTATTGGGAAAGAATAACGTTTTCTCCACTGTACGACGACGAAAGTTTGATACAAATAAGTTACCATCGCACCATTACACAGTTTCACTTCGCTTACTGATTATAGTGGAGAAGACATTAGTCTTACCCGTTTAAACGCAAAATAAACGCAAACGAATCGCAAAAAATGTAGAAAAATACTATTTTGACGTTCCTCACTATTTATCTTATTTAGAGTGGCAAACAGATTTGAGCCTGATCAGACTGTGTGTAACCCGGTTTCTGATCATGCTGTAAACTATTTGCAATTGAAATAATAGTTTTTGGCGTAAACGCGTTTATTGGGAAAGAATAATGTCTTGTCCACTGTACTGAAGTATTCAGATCTTCCTATATTTCATTTCAGTCATTTTACAGTGGAGAAAACGTTATTCTTTCCCAATAAACGCCTTTACTCTTAAACTATTATTTTCACTGCAAGCAGTTTGAAGCCAGATCAGACGCCGGATAACCCGGCGTCTGATCAGGCTCCAAACTGTTTGCCACCAAGATAAAGATGAATTATCAGAATTGTTAAAAAGTTGTACTTTTCTACGTTTTAGTGTTTTGCGTTTGCGTGCGTTTGCGTACGTTTGCGTTTAAACGGGAAATAATAACAGAGTCTCCACTGTAAGAGAGTAATAACCAGAGTTTTTCCAGTGATACCAAAATACTCCATCATCATGAGATGAGTCATTACCACCGTGAAAGTAGAGTCCCTTCAGGTTAGAAGGACCACAGCCGTTGTACCACCAAGCGCCCTTACACACTTCTGCACAATTGCCAGTCATCAAGTCATTATCATTATCCTTAGTCGTAAATCCCAATTTCCAAGGATAGGATAGAGAATCACAGGCGTTCCCGGAATATATCCCGACCACAGCCTGTTTACAGTGGAGAACACGTTATTCTTTCCCGTTAAAACGCATACATGTACGTAATGCGAACGCTTTGCAACAGAATGTAGAAAACGACATTTTATGACAATTCTGAATGTTCATTTTAATCCTAGTTAGCAAACAATTTGAAGCCTGATCAGACGCCGGGTAACCCGTCGTCTGATTAGACTCTAAAGTGTTTGCAAGGGAAATAATAGATTTAGCGTAAACGCGTTTATTGAGAAAGAATTACGTGTTCTCTATTGATAATGTACGAATGTCAACTAGTTAAGATCATGGTAAGACGCCGAGCTTTTTAGTGTCTGGTCAAAATAAAAAAATGCATATTCGCCTATACGTTGTCGCTGATGTCGGTGAAATATTGATAGAAATAAGCGTCCATTGCTTTATAACATAGTTTCACAGCGCTTCCTGATTACATGTACTGAAGAACTCTATTCAGATATTGCGATATTTCATTTCAGTCATTTTAAAAGAGTAATGGCCAGTGTTTTTCCAGTGATACAAAAATATCCCATCATAAGATGAAACATTACCACCGTGAAAGTAGAGTCCGTTCAGGTTAGAAGGACCACAACCGTTGTACACCAAGCGCCCTTACACACTTTTGCACAATTGCCAGTCATCAAGTCATTATCCTTATCCTTAGTCGTAAATCCCAACTTCCAAGGATAGGATAGAGAATCACCGGCGTTCCCGGAATATTTCCCGACCGCCAGCCTGTTTACAGTGGAGAACACGTTATTCTTTCCCATTAAAACGCAAACTAAATGCAAACGCATTGTAACAGGATGTAGAAAATGACAACTATTTGACAATTCTGAATGCTCATTTTATTCATAGTTCGCAAACAATTTGAAGCCTCATAAGACACCGGGTAGCCCGGCGTCTGATCAAGCTCCAAACTGTTTGCAAGGGAAATAATAGATTTAGCGTAAACGCGTTTATTGAGAAAAAGGACGTATTCTCTCTTGTACGAAAGCTAAGATCCTGGTAAGACGCCGAGCTTTTTGGTGTCTGGTCAAAATAAAAATAAAAGATGCAAGTTCGCCTATTGTCGCTTATGTCGTGGAAAGTTTGATAGAAAGAAGCGTCCATTGCTTTATATAACATAGTTTCACAGCGCTTCATGGTTATATGTACTGACATACTGCATTCAGATCTTCCGATATTTCATTTCAGTCATTTTAAAAGAGTAATAACCAGTATTTTTCCAGTGATACCAATATATTCCATCTTCAGATGAAACATTACCACCGTGAAAGTAGAGTCCGTTCAGGTTAGAAGGACCACAACCGTTGTACCACCAAGCGCCCTTACACAATTCTGCACAATTGACATTAGCAACAAAGTCATTATCCTTATCCTTAGTCGTAAATCCCATTTTCCAATAATATGATAGAGAATCACCGGCATTCCCGGAATAGTTCCCGACTACAAGCCTGTATTCCTGAAATTTGGACAACACCTGGAAGGTTCCGTACTTGGCGTAAGCCTTATTTCCTTCAAAATCTTCCAAATCTATACGTAACTCGTAACAACAGTCCATAGTCATTTCACTTATATGTTGGTTGCCAAGCCAGAACTCACCTTCCAACTTGCCAAAGCCAAGTTCATAGCTCCTCCAATCTCTGTAGAAATCTTCAGAGCCATCTTGTCTTCGCTGGAATACTGTCCAGCCTCCGCCGTCCGTCTCCATGTCACAAAACACACTGACAGGTGCTCCTTGTTCTTCTGGGTAAACAGTGTACACACCATTCATTCTACTAATACCCTCAAATATTTCTTTGCAAGACGAAGGTCTTGTTGTGGTAATTTGCTTTCCTTTGTTTGCTTCGATTTTTTGTTTTTCACTGTCAGCCTTTTTACACATGTTCAATGCCATTTCTGCACTCTGGTCAATCTCACTCAATTTCTGTGTCAAGTACACGATTGACGAATTTAAACTTGCGATACCAGTCCGCACTTCAGCCACACTATCCTTGTTGCTCTGTTTGTACCGACTCTCAACAATCTCAGTAACATTTCGTATTGTATCAATATCGTGCACTGCATGTGTTATGTCTGTTTGTACTCCATTAACGCTAGCTTTCAGATCAGATATATCACCAACTACCTGTGTCACGTCTTCATTCACATCTCTTACGCTTGCTTTCAGATCAGATAGTTCTTCTCTGAAGCGTGCGTTTAGTACTTTTTTCTGCTGGAATTCCTCAAAAATCATCCTGATATCATCTTCGTCATACATGTGAGACTTCTGACTCTGACTATCCCCACCGAATTCCGCCTTACTTCCTTTATCATCCACGTCTACATCCATGGCAGTTTTTGTATCATTCAGATGTAGTTCTATAACGAACAGCCTTTCAGAATTTTCCGAAATCATGTCATTTCTGGATTCACATAAGCCCAGTCGTCCTTTGATGATCATCAATTCATTTTCAAGATCCAACAGTCTATTTTTAACATTTTTACGCTTTGCATTAGCGGGCAAGCTTCCAAAAATTAACAACACGAAAATGAATGGTAAACCAACATCCATGTTTAATCTATCTGGCATGTAGCATACGTAATGCTCACAGACATACTAGCAACGACTGGCTTGACTCCGTAGGTTTGGTATTTATAAAACCTCCCTATTACATGTACAGTGGAGAAGACGTTATTCTTTTCCGTTTAAAAAACGCAATCGAAACGCAAAACGCAATACACTAAAGTGTAGACAATGATGACATTTTGACAAGTCTGCCTAATCATGTTAGTCTGAGTGGCAAAATGTTTGGATCCTGATCAGACGCCAATTACCCGGCGTCTGATCTTGCTCCAAACTGTTTGCTTTTAAAATAATAATTTCAACGTAAGTTTACGCTTTTATTTGGAAATAATAATATTTTCTCCAAGGAGGCTAAATGATTGTACAAAAGATAGCTTAACCCTTTACCTGATAGCCTATTTCTGGTATTGAAGATAGGTGATTACTTAAACCAGGTTGAAAGTAAAGCAGAATGCGCCTTAAGGCGCATTCTGCTTTACTTTCAGCCTGCTTTAAGCTTCCATGTGCTAGAATATTGAAAATATTGCCTATATTATACATTCATGACTGATTATATTGGAACTACTTTCTTCAGCGGAGGAATCAATCATATGCGCTAAAAGTCGCTCCTATGGGGTAAAGGGTTAAAGACAGCTGACAGCTAAAAGCAAGCTGACAGTAAAACATAAAAATCCTAAAGGATCTTTCTGTTTTACTGTCATCTTGCTTTAATAAAAAGCATTCTCCTGTCTTAAGCACCCAATTATTAACACAATTTAGTGGTCGTAAAAAAGAAGTTTTTCTGTATTTATAAAAACTGAGGAATGCATGTGTAAGAACGCCGATATAACCTTCAACATTTCACTGATGCAATATCGTCTGTCTCTAAACTGTCGTCTGCTTTTACTTCTGAAAGTTATCTGCAACACTTTTCATGGCTGATTTGATGCCGAAAAATTTATATCTCCGAAAGTCAAACAGTTTGGTTTCTGATGAGACCCCGAGTTACTAGGTGTCTCATCAGGATCACAACTGTTTGAAATTGTCCTCGCTGATTAGAGATGCAAAGTCTTCATTAATGAGAGAGACTCTCTCTCTCTTTCTCTCTCTCTCTCACTTTCACTTTCTCTCTCCCTGAATATTCATGTACACATGTACATGTATTAACTTCCGTCCACTATGAAAATCTAGTATCTTGATTACTACATAGGCTAACGAACTAAAGAACATTTCACAAAGGAAAGAGTACAGACTTCTGCCACTCAGTTCCTTAACTATGATTTTATTTTTCAATAAGTTAAACAGATCTCCGAAGTAAAGAAATCATCTGGAAACCCGTTTGAGTCGTAAAAGTCTCAGTATGTTAAGGGGAAATAACCCTTTCGCTCTCAATGACGCTTAAAAGCGCGTTTGCAAACAGTTTCGATCCTGATCAGACACCGCGTTACGCGGCGTCTGATAAGGATCCACACTGTTTGACACTCGTTGTGAAATTACTTAAGGCATACTCTCTTATTTTTTAACTTTGAAACGAACACAATTAAAGCAGACGACAATGAAACGGTGAAGGGGTTAACATTTCACGAGCAAAATGTGGCAGTGAAAGGGTCAAGGAACACTTATTGAGCGGAAATTAAACTCACTAGACATCTTTCGAGCTAAAAAAATAGGTTAAACTTTCTAAATTTGTTGTCTTGAAACAAGATTTCGTTTAAAAAACAAAAACTCATGACATTACACCTTATCCCTTCGTAATAGCATTTTGCTTTGAAATCATTGTCTTAAAATATGTTATATACATGTATATAGTTCTATTTGTTTTAATTTATTACCTTAAGGGTGTATCAAACTCATGAATTTTCGAAATTTTCAAAGTTTATAAAAACATTTTATGACGGTTTTGTTTTGAAGAGCTATTTAAGATGAATGGGAAAAAATGTACATTTTGGTGTACAATATTTGGCTCTAGGGTCATTTATAAAAGGTGTGTCAGATTAGGATTTGATTTTTATTGTTTGTTTTGTCCATTTCAAAGAACCCGCTTCAATAAAATCTATTTCAAATGAAAACAAACATGGTAATTTGGTTTTGTGTTATTCATTCCATGTCTATGGTAGTATTTCCTCATAGAAAAACTAGTTTAAGACAAAACAGGTACCAAATATGACATTTATGAAGCTCTAAATACCATCGATATGGTACTATTTTGTAAATTTTGTAAAGGGAGATAACTCCCTTTTCTTTAATAACTCAAAATTGTCAGCACTTACCTATCAATTTCTTTCCATATTTTGGATTGCCTTTGTATGGGCTTTCTTCTGGTAGAATATAAAAACAAAGTTGGATACTAGAAATATGTTTTTCTCATAATTTTTTTTTTAAAAAAAAATATCATTTCCCATAAAAACCATGTTTGTTGATTCAGAGATTCATATTTTTCAAATCTGGTGCCTGTATGGTCTTGATTTATCTTTTTATGTCAAAGTTCTACCATAGACATGAAATACAAAATGAAAAACAAAATTACCATGTTTGTTTTTATTTTAAATAGAGTATACTGAAGCTTATACATGTACTTTAAAATTGACAAAATTTGAGAAAAAACCCGAATTTGACACACCTTTTCCTAATTGCCGTAGTGCAATACAATGCACACCAAAATAATTATGCTTTTTTCTATTTTTTTCATTTATCATTAACAGTTCTTCCAAAATAAACAAGAAAGAAAACAAGTTAGATACTTTGAAAATTTCGCTTATGAGTTTGATACACCCTTAAAGACTAGTATAGTGACCAGACCCGGGAATCGAACTCAGAACCTCCCGCTGTATATTCTCTTACACTTCACTTTTGTAAATAATGATGAAAAAAACACAATTGTGTTTAACTCACTTGAGACCATTTATTATATTGCTATTAATGTATGGTAAATGTGTACAAATAGTTAACAATTAAAACAAATTGGTAGTCACCTAGCTTCCTCTGTATATCTATAAAAAAAAGTCAGATGTCATATCTTAAAATAGAAGCATTATTGCACCAGCACAGTAGCTGGCTACAGTTTCAGGGCTCCAGATAAGAGGGAGTAAACTGAACAAATCTAACATTTTCTCACTCATTTCAGCACCAAACCCTATGGTGTTACCACTCATTTGGATCGTCTCGAAGAGACAATTCAAATGAGTAGGGTATAATGCAGAAATAAAGATTTTAAATTTAGAAATGCTCCTCTTATCTGGAGCCCTGGCTACTATCCAATCAGACAATTCAGTTTTCAACAGGTGCACCTAACTCTAAATTTCTGATCAAATATGATTGGTTGAAAATGTTGGTCTAAATAGATATCATGCAGCTCCGCTGAAAAAAGAATTACATGTACTAGGTCAACGTACCTAAAATTTTAATTTGATAAATAGGAGCAGACGACAATTGTGAACAGATGCTCACGGTGAAAAAGTTGGATTATTATAGCTTTAAGAATATAGTAGACACCACTTGTTACAAAAGTGTCATCTTAAGAAGCGTGACGTATGTCAGAGACAATGATTACTAAAAATATATTAATTCGCCTTAAAGAGGCTCGCAACCGGATCAAGCATTAAAAATAGTAATTTGTAAATATATGTCAAATGCTTATATAAATGGGGTAAAATTTAGTTTAGGATAATAAATTCTGTTAAAAAATGCATTTCCAAAAAAAAAAAAAGAAGAGGCTCTGGTGGGATTCGAACCCGTGACCATCCATGCGGAGACAAAAATGAAAAATGAGGCATCGCCTTTACGTCCTCGGCTACGGACGCTCTATATATATATGGTAGCGAATTAACGTACTTCAATGATAGCTATTAATAGAACATTATTCGGCTCGGGTTTATGTCTGACCCCGTGTAGAGAAGCAACAACAACAACTTTACCGTTAGCTAACGCTATGGAAAAACGATGGAAAATATCTAAAAAACTAAGATTCGGTGACGATTCTTGAGACGTTTTTTGGACTGATCATATTTTTGTTATGTCAAAAGCCAAATAATGCCACAAATTTGCTTTTATTTGAGCATTTTATTTTATTTTGACAAGAACACCATCCGGTTGCGAGTCCCTTTCATGTTAAGACTACTTATGTTAATAAACAACGACAAAACAGTAAACAAGGCTTGCGAGCACATGTTTATGAACGTTTATTAAACGGCTTAACTCGTTCACGACCCAAATTAAGCGTCTGTTTTGTACCCCTTAACCGCTCAGTTTTAGCTGTACATAAATCTAGTCATTAACGCTTTCACTGCCAACGTCCCCAAAATGCGACTTTGCAAAACAGTTTGGATCCTGATCGGACGCGCGTAATGCGACGTCCGATCAGAATTCAAACTGTTTGACAACATTTAAATACGTATCGATATATCTAAGTAAATACAGCCCTAAAACAGACTTTAACATTTTTCAGACAACACTACAAATGCAGACAACATTTTGGCGGTAAGAGGGTTAAAACAGACGATAAAACTTAGCAGGGAAAGAGTTGTTGAAAAGGTTTATATTGAATAGAGCGATATAGAGCGTTACCAAATTATTAGTGAGCCATAGCATACACTGTGTATTACACAAGCTAAAAATAGTTGATATGTATCGATGTAAACACTGGCCAAATTTCGTCAGATATGATCAATGTCACAATCATGATATTAATACCGGACTTATAAATATGTACTGTATATAAATTCATGTGTGTTGCAAAAAGATAAGTTGTTGAATTCAGCTTGCTGCAAAATCTGAGAAACCGATAAATTGTGAAAGACAGACGTTAAGGGTGTATAAACTATATCGTATTGATACAAGTGTACATGTGTTTAAAGGAAATACCTGTGTACTAACTCGTGTATAGTGAGGTTTAGACTAGATAAACTTGTATTTTCTCAACTAACTACAGAGCTATGGGGATATTTGACTGGATAAGCGTCAGTCCTACAACGGTACTGTTTGCTTTGCTGCTTTGTCTCTTTATTCATCGACTACTATGGAGAGACAAGAGGAATATTCCTCCTTTTCCGAAGTTTTGGCTGCCAGTAATCGGTCACATGCATTACATGGGAGCTGATATGCGAGCACCATGTCGCAAATTAAGGGCTCAACTAGGGGACGTGTATTCCCTACAGATGGGATCAAGACTGGGTATTATGATTGGTGGTTACAGTACAATAAAGGAGGCATTCTTAAAACAAGGTGACGTGTTTGCTGATAGAACGCAATTGAAAACACTCGATGCGGTCATACAGGATAAAGGTAAGTACTGCGCATGACAAGAGATACCAACATTCCAGACATATCCCTTACGCAGGGCTCCAGATAAGGGTAGTATTTCAAAAGTTAAATCTTTATGTCTGCATTCACCTTACGGTGTGACTCTTCGTGACGATTCTAATGAATAGTTACACCACAGAATCTGGTGTTGGTATGAAGGAGGAAATGTGGGATTTGTTAAGTGCACTCTCTTTTATCTGGAGTTTACTCCTTAAAGACATTTCCTGACCTACTTTCGGTCATAATCCCTACTGGGACAGTTTCCTTGCTAAAATTATGATTTTTATCCATACCTGTATTACATTGAATCAGTCAGGCGTTTCATGTGAGGCCCGCAACTTATATTTGATAGTTATACCCTCGCAACGAGTTGTTGGGGGGGGGGGGTATACTGGAATCACTCTGTCCGTCCGTCCGTCTGTCCGTCTGTCCGCTCTAACATTTTGGGTTAATGGGACTAGGTGACATAACACAGAACAAAAGAAAACAATAGAGCTGTTCATTCCGTTAGTCCATGTTGAGTTTATGTGGCTTTTTTTGGTTTATGTGGCTTCTTTATGTGGCTTTTCACACCTTTTTAACAATGGGAAAGTCACATAAACCTGAAATGTTAGAACGTTCGTCTGTCCGTGCTTACGAGAGGGTACTTACGTGGCTAAAATTCTTAGCCCCATAATTGAAAAAAATTAACCTGACCGTCTCTTGTGACATTAACCTGGCCATTTCTTGTGACATTATGAAAATGTCAATTGTGTGGCTAGCCACGCAAAAGAAAACAATAGAAAATAGCCACATAAGTATCCTCCCGTAAGATAGTCCGTCTGCAGACGGACATTTGTGCGGAGCTTTACTCAGCCATCCTTCAACGAAACGTTTTTAAATTACGCAATATTGTTGGTAACCATCTGAATTTGTGCACCTGCGATTGCCGTTTTGATTCGTCATTTCGTTCTTGAATGTTCTCCCCTTTTCGTAATTTTAATACGTAAATTTTGTCCGGAGCTTTACTCGACCATCCTTCAATGAAACTTTTTTAAATTATGCAGTATTGTTGATTACCATCTGAAGTTGTGCAACTGCCATTGCCGTTTACAGTCGTCATTTCGTTCTTGAATTATCTCCCCTTTTCGTAATGTTAATACATAAATTTTGTCCGGAGCTGTACTCTGCTATCCTTCAACATAACTTTTTTTATTATGCAGTTATGTTGATCACCATTTGAAGTTGTGCACCTGCGATTGCAGTTTGGATTCGTCATTTTGTTCTTGAATTATCTCCCCTTTTCGTAATTTTAATACATTAATTTTGTCCAGAGCTTTACTCTGCTATCCTTCAACAGAACTTTCTTTAGCTCATCTGTTTCAAAAGAAAATACGAGCTATTCTCATCACTCTGGGATCTGCGCCATTGTCGGCGTCGTTATTGTCGTTGTTGTTGTTGTCGTCGTCATTTGAAATCTTAACGTTGGCCATAACTTTGGAACCACATGTGATACAGACTTCATATTTGGTATGTGTACTCATCTAAAAAAAGATCTTGAGCTCAGTACACTTTGTGTCATGTCCGACAAAGATCAATATCAATTACAGGTCATTTAGAGGTAAAATAGGGTGAATTCGACATTGGCCATAACTTTGGAACTGCATGTGATAGAGACTTTATTTTTGGCATGTGTACTCGACTCAATACGTTATTCAGCTTAGTGCAACTTGGGTTATGTCTGACAAATGTCAAGGTGACTCAGAGTTCAAATAGGGATAATTTAACATTGGCCATTACTCTGAAACAACATGTGTTAGAGACTTCATATTTGGCATGTGTTCTCAACACAAGAAGCTCTTCAACGCAGTTCAAGTGGGTGACAAAGACCAAGGTGATTCAGTAGACAAATAGTCAAGACAGATGAAAACAATATGAATATCATACTGTTCCTTCTTTATGTATTTGGATAACAAAACATTAGCGTTGGCACCTGGAGGCTGTGCTCTTGTTTAAGTATGCAGTATTGTTGATCACAATTTAATCATGTGATTATGTTTTTGATTTGTCAATGTGCTGTTGGGGGTACAAATCACCTTTGGTGATAGCGCAATTCTAGTTTGGTTAGTACAACCCATTGAAAAACCCCTTGAGTGCGAGTATGCAGGGCCTCGTGGGGCCCAGACATACTCATACTCAAGAGGTTTTTCAATGGTCATTTCTAACAAAACGATCAAACATAACAGTCGAGCCTCACATGAGACGCTTTAATGATTCACTGTAAAACAGGTATGCGTAAAAATCATGAATTTTACAAGGGACCTGCCTGACTAGGGATGATCACCAAACGTAGGTCAAGAAATGTCTTTAAGCAGAATAAGCCTAAAGGCACATTCCCATTTACTCTGAGCTAGCTTTAAATGGACATCCGTCTTCAAAACGAAGAAACAGTCTACGAGGTTAAGGGTTAGGAATAAAGTTCCTTCGGGGACTGTCTGATCTTGGTATATACTAGTATCGTTTTAAAAACCGCCATACACGCTATTATCGGAACGGTCATCTCTCTTAGGCATAAGCTAGTCTGCTTTAACCCTTTCATCGCAATAGGCGACCAATGTCAACTTATTAAGTTACTTAGTAGTTTGGCTGCAGACCTGGTTTCAAGGTTATAAAGCGTTTGAGCTGAGTCTGAGTGTATTCTCACGCATTTGATTGGTCAGATTTGAGCCAATCAAATGCTTGAGAACGAGTTTAGACTCAAGTCAAAAGCTTTATAACCTCGGAGCCAGACGACCTTAACGCGGCGTTTGACTCAATTCTATCACAAATCTCAAGTTTTATAGACCTCAGCGTCAAAGCGGTGTTTTAAATTTGCGAGTTTTACTAGTTAGATTCACATCTCCTAGGAGGCAGGCAGTTTGGAGTTTGGTGACCCCTGGTGAAAGGAATCATTGCATTGGAAGAGCGAAACAATCTTTAGATACTCAAGTTTTTAACTTTAATTATGTATTAAAGTGTCACATAGTAACTATTTTGTATTCAATTACAATACGTATTTGTTTGTAAAGTTTTATACTCGGCCGTTAGTCGACCTATGAAACACTAGTATTACATGTATTTATATAATACATAATATAACATATAACACATTAAATGAATGTAGTAAGAGCTTATCGTTATGATTGGAAAATCTGTCAGAATTTTCAAATTGTATAAAACTATTTAAAAAGAACGTTATCTTTAAGACTCTGACATCAGGCACAATGGTTGCGTCCTCGGCAATGTTGAACTAATTGACAAATCTCGCCAATTTAACTATATCACTTTGACGTCAAGATTTAGTCTAAGTATAAAAACTTGCTAATGCCCACCGCAAGTAGGTCATTGAGTTTTCACAGTTAACACCGATCTGCTCCAACTTTGTACAGAAACGTAAAATTTGATAATTTATATTAGATATCATCTCTTTGTTTTTCAGGTTTTGTAAATAAGAACGGTATGCCATGGAAAGAACATAGGAGATTTATATTGTCAACGCTCAAAGATCTTGGCATGGGAAGGCGGACCCTTGAAACGAAGATACAAAAACAGGCCGCCGCATTGGTGCAAGTGATAAAAGAAACTAAAGAACAACCCTTCTATCCAAGGCCTTTGGTTAATACAACCGTTACAAATGTTATTTCTTCAATGCTGTTCGGCGACACCTTCAAACACGGAGATCCGCTTATAGCTGGAATGCTTGCTATTGTGGAAGATAATATAAGGTTGGTATTGTCGTTATTGAAACAATTGTCTACAGTAGTGATAAAACACAATATCTTCAATTTTGTTTTGAATTTGGTGGGCCTCTCTCCAATTGTGCAAACGTGACTTGTTCCAAACAAAACCTGAATAGTATTAAGATCACTAATGAGATATTTTGAACAAAACGTTTCTATTAATTAGCTGAACAATAACGTGAAAGAAGAATAAAACAAACCTAGTCTCACATCCAAGAAATAATTTGAAACTTTGTTTCAGGTATGCACCAGTTGCCGGACTACTGAACTTTTTACCGTTCCTAGAATACATTCCTGGCGACTTGCTTAAAATGAACAAACTGATCAACAATGCCAACAAAATACATAAGTTCTGCAGAGATATTGTTCTAGAGCATAAGCAACGTGCCCATGTTGAAACAAGCGATGACTTTACATCTGCCTACTTGCTGGCTTTAGAAGAGAGGAAGGCCTCAGGGGAAGATACGAGTTTCTCTAGTAAGTTGGTGCTTTGTTGATTAAGTGGAACCTGCTAAGAGCACACTTTTTCTGACAGGGCTCCAGATAAGAGGGAGTAAACTGTACGAATCCAAAATTTTAGGTCACCTGGCACGGAGTGCCAATGTGAGCTATTGTGATCGCCCTGTGTCCGTCGTCGTCCGTCGTCCGTCCGTCGTCAAACTTTTTCGTCAAAGATCTTCTTCTTGGAAACCACTGGGACAATTTCATCAAAACTTCATAGGATTGTTCCTTGTAGGGTACTCTCTCAGATATCTTCAAATATAGGTCATACAATTGAAATTGTGGTTGCCATGGCAACCGATTGAAAAAAAACTTTAAAACTCTTCTTGTCAAAAACTACAGGTCCAAATTGAAAATAATTTTACTAAAATGTGCCATTGGTAACCCTCTATCAGATTTCTTAAAATAAATTTCCTATCTTAAAAAACATGGCCGCTAGTGGGTAGGGGCATATTTTCCTTATACGCCTATATAGTGAAACTTTTATAAATCTTCTCGTCCGATTTGAAAGTAATTTTATGCAAATGAACCATGGGTGACCTTCTACCAAATTTCGCAAAATTATTTTGATATCTAAAACAACATGGCCGCCAGTGGGTGGGGCACGTTTTCCTTATGTTACTGTTTAGTAACATTTTTAAAAATCTTCTCTAAAACTACTGGTCTAAATTAAAAATAATTTTACACAAATGGTCAATTGATGACCCTCTACTAGATTTCTAAAAATCATTTTGATATCTAAAAAACATGGCCGCCAGTGGGTGGGGCACGTTTTCCTTATGTTACTGTATAGAAGAACTCTCAAAAAAAAGTTTCTCTGAAACTATTGGTCTGATTTAAGAAATATTTTACACAAATAATGATTCATAGGTGACCCTTTGATAGTTTTCTTCAAATAATCTTCCTGGCACAAACAACATGGCCACTAGTGGGTGGGGTAAATAAGTGAAAACTTTATCATTACTGGTCCATTTACATGACCGTAATCATGGGTACCAGGTGAGCGATTTAGGGTCAGCATGCGGCTCTTGTTTCATTTGTTTCAGCACCAAATCCTATGCTGTTACTAATCATTAGAATCGTCTCGAAGAGACGATTCTAATGTTTAGTGACTTTATAGGATTTAATCCAAAAATATGCGGAATACCCACCTTATCTTGAGCCTTGTATTCAGTCTAAATCTTATTTTCAGACAGTAGCTCATCTAGAAAAGGACTCTTCAAATAATAACAGAAACTGTTGTCCTTAATAATGAAACACTTCTAAAAACAAAATATCTAACTTATTCATGACCTGTTGCAATGGCAGTACCATGCCAATATATGGCGCAAGTTTAAGAATATTTAATATCGTTCAATATTGTTGTTCAAGAACCTTTCGGTTATGAACCCCTCTTACCGAGACATAATCCATTTCTACATGTACCTACACTACGTATATACAGTACAGATATAAAAATCCGTAAGTATTTTGTATCAATGACAGTAAGTGTTATTCGTAACCCTGTACCTGGGACCTGTCTTACGAAACGTCCTACGACAAATATTGTCATCAGGCAGATTGTAAAATTCTCAATTATTATTTATTTCCCCATCTAATAATGTCTTGTTAAATCTCTTTAGAATCGTTTCTCCATCTAATCCTGCCTTGTGACATCTCTTTAGAATTGTCTTGAAATGACGTTATGTTTTCTTCATCAAACAGTCGACAATCTTGGAGGAACAATAGCTGATTTATTCATGGCGGGGTCAGAGTCAACAACTGCAACACTTAATTGGTCCTTTGCGTGTATGGCGATTTATCCCAATGTTCAAAAGAAACTTCACGAAGTCATAATGGAGGAAATTGGAGCAGATACAGTGCCTTCTATTGCCGACAAAGTGAGACTTCCTTATGTTGAAGCTTTCTACATGGAAATACTAAGGTAAATAGTCTGAATTCGTGTCTTGTGTATGTCCTTATTAATTAACAGCTAACTTGGGAGGCATATAACATAACACTGTCCGGCGTCTGTCTTTCAGTCTGTCTGTCCGTCCCAAATCGTGTCCGCTCTGCAAAACCTACATGCATGAATGGGTTTTAAAGTAACTTTGTAGAATATTCTCCACACTGAGTCGATGTGTCGCGATTATGACCCGGGTTCATTTCGCAAGGTCAGTGTCACATTTTGGTGTCAAAGGTACAACAGTGTTGTCTGTCCATGTCTGGAATTTTAAAATGACATGACATAACTAGTCTTCTAAAAGATAAGTCATGTCGTGCACAATATCAAGGTATGTTTCTGGTCTCAATCGCTGTCAAATGTCCGTACTCTAACACCATCCTGCATACATGTATGGTTTACATGTTTGTAGAATTTTCTTCTAGATAATACGATGTGTCGTGCACAAGACCCAGGTCTGTAGCGTCAAGGTCACAATTTGGGGACATAGGTCGAACATTGTAACATTTTCTTTTGGCCGGGCTGTAACGTCATCATTCGTGAATTTGTTTTATAGTAACTTGGCAGAACTATTCGTCTAATAAATAGAACAATGTGTCGCTATTAAGACCCAGGCACCCGTCTTACAAAACGCCGTACGACAAAAACGGTCGTAAGTCAAAACTTTAAAATACATATATTTTTTTATTTATCCATCTAATCATGTCTTGTGATATCTCTTTGGAATTGTCTAAAAAAGACGATTCCTAAGAGATGTCACAAGACAGTATTAGATGGAGAAATCAATAATAATTGAGAATTTTAGAATCTGACTTACGACCATTTTTGTCGTACGGTTTTTCGTAAGACGAGTCCCAGGTCTGATGCTCCCAGGCCAAGGTCACAGTATGGGGCCAAAAATAAGAAAGAGGCACAGCTTGTCTTGTCCGGACATAAAGCCCATCACGCTTAGTTAGAATTTCGAATAATTCAGCATGAATGTCTTTCTATCAAATACACTGTGTCTTGCACAAGATCCAGGTAGGTAGGTCAAAGTTCAAGGTCACAGTAAGGAGTAAGAAATGAAATAATAACCCTCGTATCTGCTAAATTAATATGAATTTAACATGTTTTTTTCTTCAGGTATTGCAATCTCACGCCGCTCCTGTTTGCTCATGCAACATCACGAGACACACAATTGAATGGATACACGATACCCCAGGAAGCTTTGCTTATCGTCAATATGGACTCCGTGGCTAACGATGTAGATATTTGGGGCGATCCTGAAAACTTTCGACCGGACAGATTTATAGACCATGACGGAAAGCTAATAAGGAAGGAAGAGTACATTTTCTTCTTTTTGGGTAACCCATTTAATATCTCATTCATCTACTCATTCAGAAACCATATAATGACTGGCTAACCCATTTAGGATATCGAAGAGTATCCGCGCCTTAAGCAAATAGTACAAAGTAAAAATAACTGGACTGACATGGACTTGAAACGGGAATTTTCTAAATGAAGTGTTAGGGGTCAATGAGCTAAACTCTACCGTTTGTTCAATACCATCTGTTTAAATTCATACAGTTACTCTAAATTTATTGCCTTTGTAAATGTACAAGTGATCAATTAATACTAGTCGAGCAAAAGAAAATATTGGCATTTGAAAGGCATTCAGGCGTCGTACAAAAGTCACAGCAATCAGAAAAGGTATGACCGACTGTATCTTAACGTAGGAGACCTCTGTACATTTTACCCTGTATTAATCCGTATCATGCTGAACTGCCGTTGTCTCAGATATGTCGTCTGCGAAAAAATCAAAATGAGCTTTTATGCTTTTTTAAACTGAAGAAACACTGAATATGAGTGAAAAACAGTTTGGATCCAGATCAGACACCGCATAACGCGTTTGCACATGTCAGCCAAGCCACGTTTAGCACGATAAGGGCACAGGTATTTGACCCTTTTAATTTTTTTTACTCTACCGTATATATAGAGACAAGGTATGCAACGGGAGTCGAACAGGTAGTCTAAACTCTCAACTTAAACTGCTGCTAAAATCAACTACATCACCGATATTCTCGTGTGGTGCCCTCAGGAAATGATTAATTTATCAATATTTACTCTTTTTTTTTTTTATCAAATTCCGTCAAATAACGCCACAGTACGTGAATTTGTATCGAAAATGTGCATAAAAGTTGGCCAATTTTTTTTTAATAATTATGTGTCAATTACCTGTGGATAAGATCTCTTCAACGCGTATCAAGCATCTCAACCTTTTAGTTGTTCAACTCATTTACCCCATACACTTTCTATTTGCAATTCAGACGACTAATTGACTAGTCAGAGTTATTTTACAATGTATTGCAAAATACAAACAGTGCAGACCCTGATCAAAGCGCTCTTGTATGTGCCTTCTGATATGGATCTACCATGATTACATATGACAGGTGTACTCTTTACAGATACACTATTTGTAAATGACAAGTACACGATATACCATTTTCAACTCTAAACCTGATTTTACAGGTGAATATTGCTTTATACTATATTTACATATTCATAATATTGTATAACTTTTCCTTATAATACATGAATATATATTATAGTGTATATTGTACTGTGATATTGTATACAGTAAAACATCTCTATTACGATTTACCACCATTATATGTGATTTTTTCCCCAAGTTTTAGGCAGGTGATTGCCTAAAGCAAGATGACAGTAAAGCAGAAAGCTCCTATAGGAGTTTTCGGCTTTACTCGTATAATGCTTTAAGCTGCCACATGTCTTAATGGCTATCAATACGCCTACATGAGGCGGAGTTATCTATACCGCGTGTAAAAACAACAACATGATTAAGTGCCGTACTTAATGGTGTGCAAAAGGCAGTTTGATTGGTTACAAATGTAGGTTATATTCTAAATAACATTTTATTGCAGGTAAACGATCCTGTATTGGTGAATCGCTAGCTCGAATGGAACTGTTCCTGATTCTGATAACACTCGTGCAAAACTTCGAGTTCGTATGTCCAGACAACAAGGCTCTATCCTTCGAAGATGTTGATGGAGAGTTTGGATTAACTCATGGACCAAAGAAGTATGAAATAATTGCTAAACAGAGACAAAAGTAGATCATATATTGAATACAACTTCGATAACCTCTGACCGTTACAGTAAAGAATTTTGTTACGCATTTGTGCAGCATGTGTACTATAACAAATAAATTCAAAGACGAATCTAGAGCACTAACTCTGCGTGTTGGCGGCTAATGTTTTCTAAACAGTTTGCAAACGGTTTGAAACAACAGCAGCTGAATCCAAAGTGTTTAACATTGGTAGTCGTATTATCTCTACAATTTTCGGAGGCATCAAATCAGTATTGTTCCAGTGTGACAGGCACTACATACAGTGGAGAATCTGTTATTCTTTCCCGTTTAAACGCAAACGTTCGCTAACGCAAAGCACTAAAACGTAGAAAAGAACAACTTTGGGACAATTCTGATATTTCATGTTTATCCTGGTGGCAAATAGTTTGGAGCCTGATCAGACGCCGGGTTACCCGGCGTCTGATCTGGCTCCAAACTGTTTGCACTGCAAATAATAGTTTTAGCGTAAACGCGTTTATTGGGAAAGAATAACAGATTTTCCACGGTATATATCCACGGTATATATCGTCTGCTTAAAATTGTCGTCGCCTGTTATTTCTCAAAGTTAATATAAGTGGACATTTTGATAGAATTAATATTTTGACGAATGACAAACAGCTTGAATCCAGATCAGACGCCGCGTTACGCGGCGTCTGATCTGGATTCAAGCTGTTTGCAAATGCAATCCAATTTCCCTCCCTATAACGACTCCCTCCGAACAAAGAACACAATTTTTGTCTCCCAACCGGTGTCGTTGTAGAGAGGGATCGCTGTATGTAGAAAATGATTACTGTTTGAGACATCCGACGATTTATTCTTACCAGAGTGGTTTACCTTCTGAAGCCTGATCTGACGCCGGGTAACCCGGCGTCTGAATTGTCTGCAAACTGTGTCTGATTTGGCTCCAAACTGTTTACCATAAAACAATTATTTTAACGCTTTATTAAGGATTATTGTCTTCTCCTCCGTATTAATATATTGTTTGTATTAACGTTTTCTTCTGACCTGGCCGATTTAATTTTAGATTGGAACTCTCTAAAACTGAAAATAGGATGATCATTGAGCTCGATAATTTCTGTAACTTTAAGCGACACGGGTATATATTTATTGCGCGTTATTTACAGTGGGGAATGTGTTATTCCTTTCCGTTTGAAAGGAAACACAATGCACTACACTGTAGGAAATTACAATTCTTTGAAATGCAAACGGTCAAAAAGATAGTTTGCTACTCGTAGAAATCCCGGCAGAGGTAGGTAATTTTCATTGACTAGTTTCGTTTTTGAAATGTTTAACTATCTATTTAATCTCAGTGACAAACACTTTGCAGCCAGATCAAACGCCGGATAACCCGGCGTCTGATCTGGCATCCACCTGTTTGAAATGGAAAACATATTTTAAATGTAAATACGTTTATTTGGAAAGAATAATATATCAGTAAAGTTAGCGTAGCGGTCTCTTGCTGCACGAGGACCATGCTTATCTCAAGTACGAACACACCTCCGATGTTACTTTGCTTACCTATTTTACCATTTAAAACTTTTCTTTTCTAAACATAAATCGGCCAGGTAAGAACAAACGGACAATACCTATATGTATCCATCTTTGATATTTTTATAAATAAAGAATTATCATATTTGATTATGATCATGATTATGACCCTAGTTTATCCACATTATGTGTTAGCTTGTTGACCAAATCACATTATCATTTTGAAATCAACATAATAGAGTCTTACCTGAATAACTCGACATTACGTAGTAAAACCAAACACTCTGATGCAACATGCCGAGAGCACTGTCTCATTTAACTCCGAGGAATGAATATATATAGATCTTTATTCAAGTCTCATCTGTATACATAATATATTATAACAAATATCACATATACAACAAATATGGCGTACACAGCCATTCTTTCTAAGAATTATAAGAGACTATCACAGTTCAAGTATCAAATACATTTTTCGATTCATTAGTAATTATTATATAAATATGTACAAAGGTAAGACCATGTGGAATGATGATGAAATAGAACTACTCATGACTCCTGGGGTGCGTTCATTAGAGCGAGCGCCACGTGGCGTTTTGCAAAACTCTTGAGTTAGCGCTATTGAACGATAGGTTCTGAGCGGGCGTTATGTTAGTTCGGCGAACGTAGAATTGACATGGCTCGCCGAGCGTTTGCTCTGCGAACCAAAATGGCGACCAAGTGAGTTTTTACCCCAGTTGAAATGTAATTGTTGTCTATTTCTGATAAAGAACGTAGAAATTGTTGATAAATCGGTATTCATAGTGGTATTTAGACGAAAGCCACTAAGTATAGATGGTATTCCTGATAATGAAGGTGAAGAGAAACGTAAAAGCGCACTGAATTGGTCGAGAAATGAGGTGCACAAAAATTCGGGTGTAACCTATTAATCGGATAGGGTCGAAATGTGCTCTATATTGTAGATCAAGCAAAATAACATGTAAAATTAATTCCATTTACTTCATAGGTTTTCAATTTTTTATTTTAAAACTTTGATAGAATGTGGTTTTCTGAATCTGAATGGTAGAAAGACGTTACAGCGGTGACGAGACATTTCGCATCTAAAGTTTAGCTTTAACCCGTTTCCTCCCTGGTTGTTTCGCCCCCAAACTAGACACTGGTGTTTCGCCCCCAAGGCATTGTTGTTTCACCCTTCAATGTATAAAATTCTTCCAAAATAGACACAAAATAAACTCGGTATTTCATCAGGATCCAAATCAAGTGACGATATTATATATGCATGGTGATATTTACATGAAAATTATTAAGTCTACATAGTTTTCCCGTTGTTGAAGCTGAAGATAAAAGTAAAATCCTTTAAAAAGGTCCACAGACCTAAATTTCTACAAGATACAAGATGATTTATTTAAGGTTGGATACAATATAACAGTAAACAGTAGCTTTCGAGGCAGGAGGTTATGGGTTGGATCCGCAGCATGGTCATACCTAAGAGCATCATCAAATCCCTTGTTTCACAATCACCATTTTAAGAGCTAGGAATGTGACTGTAAAGCCCTAAGGTCAGTATGCATGTTAATGGATACCTTCTTTGTCCCAATAAAAACCCTCTACAGAGCTTATGTTGATTTTTTAGCACAAACACAAGTATAAAATAAAACAAGAGTAAAAAAGGCTGTAGAAAAAAGGACTGTTAAAGAAAGAGTTTACATATAAGATGGATGCAAGCTAGGTATACAAACTATTTAGAGTGTTTTCATTTGTTTTGTTCTCCAGAACTAGGAGCTTTGGTTCATTAAACTGCAGTAATCGCATCGATAGCTCAGTGGTAGAGTGTCCGCTTTCGAGGCGAGAGGTTGTGGGTTTGACCCCCCGCTGGGTCATACCGAAGACCATTATAAAAACGGTACTAGTAGCTCCCTTGCCTGACGCTCGACATTGTAAGGGTAGTGCTAGGAAGGTGAATATAATGGCCAGGTAAGTATGCATGTTAATTAATACCTTGTTTGTTGCAATAAAAACTCTACAGAGCGCTTATGTTGATTGTTTACCATATGCAAAGTTAAATAAAGCTTGCCTTTGCCTTTGCACTGTTTGCTCAGTATATTTACCAATCTAATATTGAGGTTAGTTCAATTGAACAAAACACACAAAAACAACCCACAAAAGTGATATGTACATCACTGTAAGAGGCTGTTACATAAGCACAGCACTAAAAACCAAAAGGAGAGATACAGATAGAACTGGGCAAAGCGACCACCGAAAGAGACGCAGTGATTGTTAGCAATAGGTTGCCGCTTAATGCAGGGCAAAAAACAGTGAAGACGACGCCTTAGTCGTCTGCACCACTTTTGCCAGGCATCAGGCTGCTATAACAGCTTCACACGGCTGAAATATCACCTTTTCTGTTTGCTTAGCACAGGTCGGACTGCATAAATTACAATAAATTAAAGGAACAAGCACAGTTCAATTAAAAACATAATTGACATGTCATGGTCAAACCTACCCCAGTTACCACACAATTTAAAAGAACTCAATGATTGATTGTCAAAAACAGGCTGCCCCATACTGCAGGACAAAAGCAGTCTGGATGACTCCTATAGAAGCCTCAGCACCCTCTCTGTCCCCAACCTAGCTTCCACAAATCACAACACTGTAGACAAATCACATCTGTCTGGTTGAATATTGCAGGTTTAAACACACATGCTTTATGGCTCAGTGGTAGAGCGTCCGCTTGTAGTGCTGGAGGTTGCGGGTTCAATCCCTGGCCGGGTCAAACCAAAACATTTAAAATTGGTAGTAATGGCTTCCCTCCTTGGCACTCAGGATTTCGGTTAAGCATTATGACTGGTTCGTCTGTGTCAGGATAAAGTGACCGACCGGGAACAGTCCCAATGGTGCACCTAAAAAGTGACCCTTCTCATAATCATTGATGGCATAGAAGTAATAAATAGAAATAGAAAATGTAAAATCAAATATGACCAGAAAGGCCACACACATCAAAACCTAAGGGGGATTAATTACCCTTAAAGACATTTCATGACCAACTTTCGGTGATAAAAATTAGTCACGCAATTACCTTTCTAAAAAGGTCTAATGCGAGACCCGACTTTAGTTGGATTAGAAATAAACATTGGAAAACATCTAGAGTATGTGTAGGCATAACTTTTGTCACGGAGGGAGGTCTGGGTTCGAATCCCAGCACCGGCTATATATTGACAAAAGCTTCCTTGAGATTGTTTTAAATGAAGTTTAACAGCCTTTTGCAAAATTATTGTCAAATAAATACAGAAGACGGCCACAGCAATGACTCTTTGCCATGTACTTTGCCATGTACTGGTGCATCAGAAGACCCCCCTGGCCGCTGCACCTTTTTTTTAAAGGTTTTCATTAGATCCCAACGACCCATACATGTCGGTTGTGAGGTCACGACTTGGTAGGATATCATTTAAGCAATTGTTGACTGCGAAAATATATAATGTATAATCCTATGCCTCTATGATAAGCATAGTTTTCATAAAACCGTGGCTCTTATGTTTGTATATAATCAGTGGCGGCTATCTAGACAGAGCCTAGGTTGCATTTCTGCCACAGGGTGTGGGTTTACAGTTTCGCAAAGCTGCAATCTACTTGTTCAAATAAAAGAATAGATGCTTCCATCTATGTCTGGTGCGACAGAAGAACAGTCACACAACATACACCTCATTCAACTCTCTTGATGTTTAATGCATGCAACTGAAGACCCACTGATTGTGTATATAATGCCTGTGACAGCTTAGAGAGCAGAATGAAAGCTGTCAAAACAGAAAAAACTTCTATAAATTTTGATCTGATCAGTGACTAGAACTCAAATTTAATACCCAGAAAGTTTATATAGGACATATTCTGAAAGAAATCCTGATTAAATCCTATAATAAAGCAGTGTTTGATACAGGTTATAGCTAAATACAGGACAAAAGTAAAGCAGATGGCCAAAATGTCTTTTCACTGAAGTGTTTCATTTAATTCCAAACCCAAAAGGTGTATATGGGACAGATTCTGCAAGGAGAACTATTAAATGGATTGAAAATGTTTGAAATTTCTGCAATAAACAGTCAATATTGTGTTAATAGTGCGCTCACATTTGCTCTACGGCGGCCGTACGGCGGCCGCAGAGACGTGAAATCGAGAGAATCTAACGGCGGCCGTAGAGATTCTACGGCGGCCGTACGGCAGCCGCACGGCGTATCCCAATATCTTACAGGCCGTAGAGGTCGCCGTAGATTTATAACGCGGAGTTATAATATTTTTTCATTTCTACGGCGGCCGTAGAAACACACGCTGCAGAGTGGTTCTACGGCTGCCGTACGGCTGCCGTAACTCGATGGTCAATTTCCCTATTGAGCATAATTTTGTACTTTTGATCATATATATGTATCTATAAATGGATTTAGATGTTCTTAAATGCTGTCCAAATGTGTCCTTTGAGTTCATGGTGTTGCTGGACTGATATAAGTTGTGTGAACATGTAGCAAAACCAAGCTGTGTAGCAGGAGCAGCATTTTGGTTGCAAGGTATCTGGTGGGACTTCCACAGCTGCCGTACGGCGGCCAAGATTTTTTAACCCCACCAAAATAAAATCTCGCCGCGCGGCAGCCGCAGCAAATGTGAGCGCAACACACGGCGGCCGTAGGAATTCTGCGGCGGCCGGGGAATTGCTACTCGCCGTAGAAATGATTAGCCGTGCGGCCGCCGTACGGCAGCCGCAGCAAATGTGAGCGAGGCATTAGCGACTACTGAAAACTTTTCAAATAGCAGTCTTTGATACAGGTTATAGTTTATTACAGGACAAAGGTAAAGCAGATGTCCCAAATGTCTTTTCATTGAAGTATTTAATTTATTTCCACAGTCAGAAACTGTATATAGGATATATACAAGAAAAAACATTGACAAGCCATGAAATGTTTGAAAATGCTGCATTAAACAGACAATTCTGTGTTAACCGGTCACTCAGAAGTGTATTAAGTAGCAATATTTGATAGGTACAGGTTATGGCTAAATTAGTAGAATAATACAGGACAAAGGTAAAGCAGCTGGCCAAAAGGTAGATTATATTTAATTATTTATTATTGAAGTATTTGAGTAAAGGTTGTGCTTTACTCCATCGATACGCCTATTTACACATTTACTTTGTTCCTCCACTGGAGAAAATAGTTACATTTATACAGTTATATTATGTGCAATATTTCCTATATCCTAGCAGATGGAAGTTGAAAGCAGTTGACAATTCAGTATGATGTGACAATTTTGAAATAGTTGACAATTTCAACACAGTGTTTAGACCAAGATCCATAACCAGGAAGTGTACTTTTGGACATATCTTTAAAAAAAAGTGAAAAATAGTGAAAAACTGTGAAAAAAAGTGTGAAAAATCAGTATAATGTGACATTTTGGAAATACTTGACACTTTCAACACTTCCTGAGAGCCTGCCTGCACTTATTCTAAAGCTACCTGGCCTTAAATTTGTTTTATTGCAATAATAAAACGAATTCAATGCCAGAAGGTCCAAAGTCCTTGCAAAAAGCTGATGGGAAGAAGTATGGTGTAAACTTTGTGCCATTAAGTTTTCCAAAATAAGTCTTTCTCAAGGTTGCTAATGTCTCCCCTAACGCCAGTGTAGTTTAATTGGTTAGAACGTCCTCTATAATGGAGGGAGGTCTGGGTTCGAATCCCAGCGCTGGCTATATATTAAAAAAATGTTGACAAAAGCTTCCTTGAGATTGTTTTTAATGAAATTTAACATCCATATGCACAGAAAATTCTCCAATATATCTGAAATATCCACGAGTGTGTGTGAAATAAGAAATGAAAACATGACTTTTATGGTGTTGTTATATTCCTATCATTCCCTTCAGTTCTATCCACCTTTTCCTGACATTTGCAGTACAACTTCTTTTTAGTGCAAATACAGGGCCAAAAAGCAAATAAAATGCTAAAAAAGTGTGAATAAGCCTCGATTTTAGCTTTATAAATTATGAAAAACACTTTTTTCTCCCAATATTTATTTGTTATACCACTCTGTCTGTGGTATTTTACATAAATTACCCATTTTACGCCTTTAAAATAGCTGTTTGGCTCGTTGCTGTGGTGAAAAGGGCTAAAAATGGGGTATATTTCACGCATGTAGCGAATTTGACTCTTTTTTTTTTTAAATAATCATTAATTTATTTTTATTTCCATAGATTTCGTTTCTTTAATACAGTGGAGGAAACATTTTTATTTCCCCCAATAAACGCTTTTTACGTTAAAACTTTAGATCCGTTGCAAAAGTTTGGAGCCAGATCAGACCCCGGGTAACCCGGCGTCTAATCTTGCTCTTAAATGTTTGCCACTCAGCTTAAAATTGATTATAAGGATTGTCAATAAGTTGCCATTTTAATGCAATGTGTACACGCAAATTTATGCGTTAGGTTGCGTTTAAACGGGAAAGAATAAATTTTTCTCCACTGTACCAATAACTGCTTAACCCTTTCACTGCCAAGCTTTTCGTGCGATTTTACTCCATCGCCGTTTCATTGCCGCCGGCTTCAATTTTGATGTCTGCAAAGTTAATTTTTAGGCTGTATGACTGAAAAAATTTCAATACGAGTGCCACACAGTTTGGATCCTGATCAGACGTCGCGTAACGCGGCATCTGATCTGGATTCAAACTGTTGGCAAACGCGACTTTAAGCGCCATTGGGAGTGAAACATGTTAAAGCATGCTGAAATGCAAGAAAAAGTCTCCAATCAGAAGGTTTCCTTCTTATTATCAGCCTGCTCTAAAATAATAACACTGAAATAAGCAACTAACTTAAAACTTCAAATAGTAAAAGCTAGTCAATTACTGAAATAAGCAAATATACCTAGCACATGTCAGCTTAACCCTTTACCCAATAAGGAACATTCTGCTTTACTTTCAGCCTACTTTAAACTACCATCTGCTAGACTATATAAAATATTTGTTATTGTAATTGTACAGGAGGGTATAAACTGGAACTATTTTCTTCAGCGGAGTAATACATAAAATACGCTAAAAGTCGCTTCTATGGGGGAAACGGTTGAAGCACTCTGATAGTAAATTCATAGAGAACTAATTGAAATCAACTTAGTTCTAAATACATGTAGTACAAAAACCAGAAATACTACTAGACCTTCCATCTCTGCAGTTAAAATGTAAATGTACAGTAGAACAATGTGTTTAGACAAATACTACAAAGTACAATACCCCATCTCTACTACAACACCCATGGACTGGGAGACTTAGTCTGTGTGTGTTGTTGGGAAGGAGTTGTTTTGGGAGGGGAAATTTACACTGGGACTACCTTTGCAAACAGCTTGAATCCACATCAGATGCGGCGTATTGCCACGTCTGATCTTGATTCAAGTTGTGTGTCTCTCGTCATTATATATTTATTCTGTCAAAATGTCCATCAAAATGTTACTTTGAGCGAAACTAACGGACGACACTTTTAAGCAGACGATATTGCAGCAATGAAAGCTTAAGACATACTTGTCTTGTTTGGGAAACAGCGGTAAGCATTGTTTTAAATAGGGAATCGTTGTTCAGCAGGCCGTTGTAGGGAGGGAGCACTGTAAAAATCCATATTTTAGACTGAGAAAACTTCGGAGATGCAGAAAGATCCTAAATCTTTCTGCATGTTTATTCTTTTCACTCAGCTGCCAGATGCCATTATAAAGCAACCAATGTATCTTGTAATTGACGCTTAATATAAGTGGACCTGGCTGTACCTTTTCAGCATTCGCTTTTAACTCCTTCACTGCTGTGATGTCGTTTGCTTTAAAATAATTGTCGTCTGCTGGAATTTCTTTACCTTTAAAAATTGACACGAATTGCCAACAGTTTGGAAAATGATCAGATACTATAATGCAGTGTCTTATCTGAGCTAGAATTGTTTTCTGTTGAAAAAAAAACCAACAACAATATTTCACTATAACTCTAGTAACACCATGTTCTCAGCGATATAGAGCCAATGTCACTCTTGTTAAGATATACATGTGTATTACCAAACAAAACGAGTGCAGACCTCCTGGAGGACCCTATGATTTGGATCTACACTCTCTAAGCTTAGGACAAGTGTACTCTCCACGTGTAGAATTGTAAATGAAATTTCTTATTTGGGTTCCCTACAAAGTCGCTGATGGGGTATATATTCAGTTATTTGCTGATTTGTTTAAACATGATTTTACCTTTTCATTTTTAATAACGTAACCCGATATTTACTAGACGCCGATCATCTTACATGTACCGGTATATCTATATGAAATACTACTCATATTTTACTTTCAGTACGATATGATGTAATATTTTTTATTTTTTGTGACACCACCCTGTATCAGACAGGTTGTGTTTAGTGATTAGAGGCTCCACTGATCTTTCATTTTAGTTGAAAATATCTGGATAACAACACAACAAGGAAAGTTGATCTTTATTTTTTGTATATTACTGATAGATCTACCTGTAATATAACTTAAAGTGCGAAATACAATTGCTGTGTAATTGCTTTCTAGGCGGATTCACCGTTCAGGTTACTATAGATCTATTTCATTCGGCGAATACACTAGCACCCCTTGAAATGTGTAAATCTCCTACACAGAGAGTAGACGAAACGTTTTGTGGCGAACTTAGCGTTCAGTAGAAGCTCTCACCGAGCAAAACGCCACCGGCAAGAGGTTCGCCCTAATGAACGCAGGGCTGCTCTTCTTCTGCGTTTTGCATCCCCTTTGCAGTCCTCAGTCCCTCTCTTACAACAAACTCTACTCGGGTATAAGTCGTTCTGTTGAATTGGTTCTTCACAGCAACATCATCTGAAAATATAAAATTATAATACGGTATAATGTATAAAGTATGACCAGAATTCATGAATATTTTTAAAATTATTTGAGTTATATGATTATGTTTTCGGAGCAAATGCAATTGTTTTAAAACATAGGGCGGATAGGTTCGGGGCTGGGGCACTTTTTATTGCTGTAATTGAATGTTACACATAAACCATTACGCAACAAATTGGTTTATTTATGAAATACTTTCAAGAATTTGAGCTTGCCCAGCTCAGAAACTTGAACTTGCCCCGGACAACTTGCTGTTCAAGTTGGTCTTGTCCAACAGAAATTTGAGAAAACAAGCAATGTGTTTGTGAAACACGAATGCCCCCCGCTATCATCATGTTGAGTAATGTACATACTTACATGCAAATGTAGGTGAAAGGTCAAAGTTACATGGTAAAAAGGTATAGTTGGAAAGGTCTTAATATAAGAAAGATAAATACCGAATATGGAAACCATAGGCATATGGGTTCAAATGTTATAGGCATTTAAAGATTTTTACTAAAGTAGGTCAAAGGTCATTGTCACAAGGGCAAACATGTTGGCATGGCTGGAAAATGTCTCGATTCAATCAAGGCACATGCCAAGTATAAAAGACCTATGTATATTACTATTAGTACAATAGTTAGAGCCAAGGTTAAGGTTTTTGGTTAAAGTTTGATTAAATGGGTCAAAAGTCAAGGTCTACATGTCACACGGTGATTGGTATGGTTGGAAAGGTCTTAAAGACATGAAGCCAGTCCATTCATTGATTACCACCCCATTGTCCTCACTACGTGTGAAAATACAGCTAGTTTACCGTATAGCATGAGAAAATTGTTTAGGCAACTGCTCAGCCATCTGAAAGCTTTGAATAGAGGCCCTTACATAATATATCTCAATAGATTTTTCAATGGGTTTTACTAACCAAGCTATCAAATATTCGGTGCGGGCCTCACATGAAACGTCTGAATGATTCTTTGCCTAGACGCTACCACCGTTAGTGCATGCTCTCCATGCTTTGACTCAAACTATCTACGGGAGTAGGTGTTACCACCCAAGCTAGATCATGTGATGTATTTAACACAGTAAAGATACCTACCAAATATGGAAACCTTAGGCCTATTTGTTCAAATGCTATAGGCATTTAAAGAATTTTACAAAAATAGGTCAACGGTCAAGGCCAAGATTACGAGGGCAAAAATGTTGGCATGGTTGGAAAGATCTCGACCCAAACAACACACTGAACGGCATAGCATACATATTAGACTTAAACAAGCGGTCAGAAAAAAAAACTTGCGAGTTTTGTCACAAAGCTTTAAATCGATGTTATTAATGGAAAAAATGTTTCCGGTTTTTCTAAATAACATCAAGTTTTCATCCTAATTGAACCGCCATACGAACATTTGATTCTATTTGCACTAATGTTATAAACAACCCATACAGCATCTTTAATCTGATGATTTGTGGCGAAACGACTAAGTCTAAAGCATGTCAAATATTGAATGAAGACAATTATGACATTACAATGCACATTACATAAATATTAGATGGCAGTTTGCGTGACATTCAAATTTTCAACCCGAGAAACAGAATGTCATCTCGAGGCGAAGCCGATGGTGACATTCTTATTTTCGAGGGTCGACAATTTGAATGTCACGCAAACTGCCATCTAATTTTGTTTTATTACACCGAGCTTATCAAATCTGGTTTTGGAATCGTCTCGTTCGTATTTTATAAAATATGTTGTGAATACCAATTTAGAGCCGCCGAGCACGTAACGCCGGAAACGACACCGACGTCTGCGACGTCACATTGTTTATATCATTACAAAAAAGAAAAACTAATAGAGAAAATAATATCATATAGAGTGACAAAAGAATGTAATATAGAGTGACAGTATTTTTGGATAGATGTAAAAGGCATGCAAAATGTTTCATTTTGGTCTATGGGAAATTAACATTGTAGCTCAAAGCGAGGTGTTATACATATAATTATCATCGTATATCAAGTCTTCCTGGGGACAACTGATATAAGAAATGTGTTAGACAGTTCTCATACTGAATGAGATACTAATATGTGAGCATTTAATTTAGTATTTATTTAACATTTTACTCCATAGCCTGTTTTTAGTTTGAAGACAGGTGACTTCTTACAGTGGAGAATCTGCTATTCTTTCCCGTTTAAACGCAAACGTACGCAAACGCAAATAACTAAAACGTAGAAAAGTACAACTTTTGGACAATTCTGATAATTCATGTTTATCTTGGTGGCAAACAGTTTGGAGCTTGATCAGACGCCGGATTACCCGGCGTCTGATCTGGCTCCAAACTGTTTGCACTGTAAATAATAGTTTTAGCGTAAACGCGTTTATTGGGAAAGAATAACAGATTCTCCACTGTAACATAAGATGAAAATAAAGCGCCCTAAAACGCATTTTCCTTTACTTTCAGCCTGTAATAAGCTACAATCTTCTAGGATATATAGGTATCTTCGTATGGTGCATGCTCATGACTGTATCAGTTGGAGCTATTTTTTCAGCGAATAAATAAATTAGATGCGTAAAATGGACATCTATGGAGGAATCGTTGATAAGAAAACAAAGCACAATGGATTTTTCGACCTTAAGCATTTTACCGCATTTAAAATCTCCGCAACAACTTATTAATTAACAAGTCTGATTCTACATAACAACTTTACTTATTATTCAGTTATTCACCCATTAAATATTTTAATGGAAAATTCAAGTTTCAAATGAAAACAAATCGATGTTTGACTATTTGGAGACGTTTTCTGCAATATAATTGCTAAATTATACACAGTGTAGACCCTTGCCAGAGGACTCCTTTACTTTAACCCTCATCCGGACCTTTGGGGTCCATTGGACCCCAGTGGCTTTAATTTTGCTAGAAAAAAGTTTTCAGCCTAATGACGCTTATGACGTTTTAGACATTGTTCCTATGGCTGTTTTTGACACTTGTGTGAAATACGGTCAATTCGCATAGATTTTATTTTCAAAACAAATCTAGGGTCCAGCCGGACCCCAGAATTCTAAAGTTTAGTAAAATGTATTTCAGGCCATTTAAAAACCGTTCCTTGTTGTTAACAACTACATTAATGGCATTTATTGAATACTAGATAACCCCGACAATACTGTTCCTCAATTGCACATATCAAAATATATATTTCATGATCTTGTGATTGGGTTATTTCCCTTGGATAGTATAACCTCGGAGTGCAAATCGCGAGTCCAAGGGATTCACACTGTATGGACGAATACAATTCTATCTGAACTCAAATTATGCAAATGATTTCAAGATTTTGGTTCTGGTCCTTTCTTGAAGTTTCCATTGCAGTCATGTGCCAATATTGGTGACTTTGACCTTTGCCCCTGACCCTATTGGACGTTGGCCAACGAAGTCTGGTCGGTCGGTATTTAAGGCGTCTATTTCAATGCTTCACTGCCATTTTTCAGTATATACAATTCAACTATATACAGTGGAGAATCTGTTATTCTTTCCCGTTTAAACGCAAACGTACGCAAACGCAAAGCACTAAAACGTATAAAAACAACTTTTGGACAATTCTGATAATTCTTGTTTATCTTGGTGGCAAACAGTTTGGAGCCTGATCAGACGCCGGGTTACCCGGCGTCTGATCTGGCTCCAAACTGTTTGCACTGCAAATAATAGTTTTAGCGTAAACGCGTTTATTGGGAAAGAATAACAGATTCTCCACTGTAGCTACAGGGGAAGAAAGACATGCAACAGTCAAACATGCTCAAATTAGTATGTATGGCAAACGCTAGTTCAGCAGTGGCTCAACCTATTGTTTGATACAATTTCTTGTTATTTCATTCATGAATCAAAATTAATGTAATAGATGATGATCGCAGGAAACCTCAAATCATAGTTCATTACTGTGCTACAAAAATCTGGTGTAGACCATTGACCAAAACGGACCGTGGTTACACCTGTAACTGCGTATAGGACACTATCATGCAGCTCATCAGACATGTGATGATGTGACGCAGACATAGTTATGAGTAGTACTCAAGACATGGTGTTAAGCAATTATTCAAAACTCTTGTATCTTCCCATTTGAGGTTATGTGTGTGTTACTTTCATTAAAAGTGTTTACCATACTTAGTTTTATCACATAATTATACGAGTATTTGACATAACACTGTCTCAGTGTCAGCGTCATGAATCATGCACGGAGCTAAGACATGCACGGTGACAGGTCCAAACAATTGGACAACTATTGCCATGAAATAATTGGAAGCAGAAACAAAGCTTAACAAATTGACGATATTGATCAGCTGAAAAGCCGTTTTGATTACATATGTTCCATTAATATGATTTTTAAATCAGTCGGGGTTAACAGTTGTATAGTAACCCATGTTAATATGCATAAATATTATTTGGGGTACACTGGACCCCAACCATATTTTTGTTATTTTCTTCCAAATATTTGCATAGTTCTGTAAAAGATACACCATTAATGTAACAACACGTATATCTAGTCATAAATATGTCCACATGTCCCCATCTGTACATTTTCTACACAAGTTATTAGATAAAATTCGATTTTACAGCAAAAAACTTAGTTTTTTATGTTACTATGGTCACTGGTTGTCATGGTAAAAGTGAGAGCAACGTTTCGGTTTTATCACTACCATATAGCATAAACACACCAATTTATAATGCGGCATCAGTTATGTCACAAATGCCTATCTTGACTTAGATAAAATTCACAATGGGGTGGTCCAATGGGCCCCAAAAGTCTCAAAACGGAAGTTTTTGTAAGGTCCGGATGAGGGTTAAGGACCCCTTTGATCTGGGTCTACTCTGCATAGGCCAAATGTATTTTTAAAGGTACACTGTGTGTAAATGACGAGTATGCTCGTCATTAGGGTTGAATGTTTTGAAATTATGAACATCACAAAAAACCTCAGCCTCATCAATGCATTGTTTGCAAACATGTACATGTACTTATAGAAACTGTCTACATTAGTGTTACTGTTGAGTAAACCCTGTTCTGTCCCGTTTAAACGCTTACGAAACGCTAACGCAATGCACTAAAATGTAGAAAATTACATTTTTTAAATATCATAACGGCGTCTGATCTGGCTCCAAAACTGCTTGCACTGGAAATAAGAGTTTTAGCGTAAACCCGTTTATTGGGAAATAATAATCCTCTCAACTGTATGTATTGACCATGTTTTATTAACCGGAATTTAACCTCTTCTCTGTCTAATACCGATACACACCGGCGGACGTAGTCGAGGGGTAAAACACCCGCTTACGACGTCAGGGGTTGTGAGTTCGATCCCCTGCCGGACCAAGTCCTTCGGATGAGACTTTATAAACCGAGGTCCGATGTATGAGTGCTTTACACTTGGCATCTAAAAGAACCAGATAACTCTTTCGATAATAAGAGTAGGGCATCGCGCCCGGGTTCTCTGTATCCGCTCCCCTATCTCTGGTGTGTCCAATTAGCCCATGGATAGCAGAAACGCACGTTAACAAACAAACACAAATTAATACCGATACAATGGTTATTTATAACTCAGTTATAAGCTCAGACGCCGCGAAGCGCACCGTCTCACTATGGTCAGGCTTAAAACTGTTTTACATTTTTTTTTAATTTTCTCACATGTACATTGTACTACACGCAGGTCAACATATACTTAAAAATTGAATTTAATAAATAGGAGCAGACGACAATTGTGAACATATGGTCACTGTGAAAAAGTTGGATCATAATATCTTTAAGAATAGTACACACCACTTGCTGTTACAAAATGGTCATCTTAAGAAGCGCGACTTATGCCAGACATAATACTTCTAAAAATATAATTCGCTTTAAGACTACTTAGTAAATAAAACGACAAAATAGTAAACAAGGCTTGCGTACACATCTTTATAAACGCGTTTATTAAACGGCTAAACACTTTCACTGTCCCAATTAAGCGTCTATTTTGTGCCCCTTAACCACTCACTTTTCGTTTGTTTTGATAATCGTGAGAGTAAGACAGAATGACTGAAGAAATATCGATATGAGTGTCAAACAGTTTGAACCCAGATCAGACATCGCGTTATGTGGATCCAAACGGTTTGCAAGGTAGACTGTACATATATCTAGTCGTTTACTCTTTCACTGCCAACGTCCCCCTAAGGCGACTTTGCAAAAGAGTTTTGATCCTGATCAGACGTTGCGTAATGCGGCGTCTGATCAGAAATCAAACTGGTTGACACACGTATTGATATATATCTAAGTTAATACAGCCCTAAAATTGACTTTAAAATTTTGCAGACAACACCACAAATGCAGACGACATTGTGGCGTTAAGAGGGTTAAAGGAGGCGATGAAACAGAAAGGGTTAACCGTTGTGAAAAGGTTTATATTGAATAGAGTGATATAGAGCGTTACCGAATGATTAGTGAACCATGACATAAACTGTGTATTACACACGCTAAAAATAGTCGTTTAGTAAAACGGATATGTATTGATGTAAACACTGGCCCAATTTCGTCAGATAGTATCAATGTCACATGATATTAATACCGGACTAATCTGTATATAAAAGCACGTATGTTGGAAAAGTTGTTGAATTCAGCTCGCTGCAAAATCTGAGTAACCAATACATTGTGAAAGATAGACGTTCTAGTCTGGGTGTATAAACTATATGTGTACATGCGTTTTAAAGGAAATACCTGTGTACTAACTCGTGTACAGTGAGGTTTAGACTAGATAAACCTGTATTTTTTCAACTAACTACAGAGCTATGGGGATATTTGACTGGATAAGCGTCAGTCCTACAACGGTACTGTTTGCTTTGCTGCTTTGTCTCTTTATTCATCGACTACTATGGAGAGACAAGAGGAATCTTCCTCCTTTTCCGAAGTTTTGGCTGCCAGTAATCGGACACATGCATTACATGGGAGCTGACATGCGAGCACCATGTCGCAAATTAAGGGCTCAACTAGGGGACGTGTATTCCCTACAGATGGGATCACGATTGGCTATTATGATTGGTGGTTACAGTACAATAAAAGAGGCATTCTTAAAACAAGGTGACGTTTTTGCTGATAGAGCGCAGTTGAAAACCCTCGATGCTGTCATACAGGATAAGGGTAAGTACGGCAAGAGACATCAACATATTAGACAATGCCTTTAACCAGTAGCGCGTTCAATAATAGGTAAATTTTGCGCGCTGAACCGTGACTGGGCTTTTCTATTTATAGAAGTTGCAACCATTCCATATTATGGGTAAGTTAGGGTTCAAACCTTAACTTGATATTTAAAATAAGATTTTGATATCGTGGTCGAGAGAGGAGAGTACTTGCTGCACGTGGATAGCGTTTTACTGAGTAAAGTCATGGGTTCGATACCCAGTGGATGCTGGTTTTTTTTATTTATGTTTTTGGTTTGGAAAGGTATTTTATACTAACATATGACGATAACCACAAGGACAGAAAGTAATTGATCAGTATTTAAAAATTACACATGCATAATATATTATTCAATTTTTTATTACATTTCTGTATAACCACATAGTTCAAACTAAAGATGGTACGACAGACAAAAACACCGCGTCAATAGTCTAAGATTACATGGCAATTAATGAAGCTTGTAGAAAACGTCTACGTGCCTGTAAGAAGAAGAAGCAGAAACGATTTAGAATCCAATAAAACATAAACGGCAAGTATACTCGTCATTTAGAAAGGGTGTACTTCACTTGTCTCCTGAAAACAGTGAATACCAGATCAGAGGGCTCCTATAATGAGCACTCTGATCAGGGTAACACTGTCTGTCATTTTTCAATTGTCATACATTAACTTGACCTAATTGGAAACAGCAATTGCCCGTTAACATTTCAGTGATAAATTAAAACAAATTACATACATTTAAAATGTTCAATACTTCAAAAAGTTAAACGTTTTAGGTCGTCCATGACATATTTAGCATATATGTTAAACAATTCAAATAAGTTATTGTTTGAAAAATAATGCAATTAAACATAAAAATTAAAATTTAAAAGAAATAATTTCTATTGGGAATCGAACCCACAACCTTTATATCCTATTGCAAGTACCCTTAAACTCTACCTACTACTCTAACTCGATTATTGATTTAATTTCACTACACAAGGCACAATATCCTTAGTAAACCATGAAAGGTAGGTAACTCCTGAACGAATATATGCTTTTTGATGCGTTTTACCTCTTTGGGTGGACTCGTCCTAAAGGTCACGGCTCACGGGTCAAAATCGGACTATACCATTGTTTGCTGTTTAGGTTAGCAGTTTGTGCCCGGCCCCTTGTGCAGCGTGCACAGTACAGTAGAGAAAACATTTTCTTTCCAAATAACCCCGGCTACGCTTAAAGACATCTCCTGACGACCTTTTGGTCATAACGCCTTGTCAGACAATTTCCTTGCAAAAAGCATGGGTCTAGTGCATATTGAACCATTGAAGCGTCTTATGTGAGACCCGACCTTTATATTTGATAGTTTGGTTAGAAATAACCATTCAAAAAGCACTAGAACATGAGTATAATCTGGGCCTCACCAAGTAAACTGAGATTGGTATACCCGCTTGCAGCATTAATTGCATGCTTTTTTTCACCTATCCAGGACAATTGGGGGTCCATCAATGGACTGAGGAAAAGTCTTTAAACTTTTATATTTATTGCAAACAGTTTGGAGCCAGATCAGACGCCGGGTAACTCGATGTCTGATCAGGTTCCAAACTGTTTGCCACTCAGATTAAAACAGGTAGTCGGAATTGTCTAAAGGTTGTCGTTTTCTATATTTCATTGCAATGCGTTTGCGTTGGAACGTAATAATTACGTTTTCTCCACTGTATTTCAGGCCAGTAGCCAACTCGCAATCGATGGCCATCGATTTCTTTACTGATCTCATCGCAAAGCTCCCGATATAGCCCGGCTGCTTAACAGCCAAATATTTCGCTTTGTGATGCAAGCATCACATTTTGCTCATATATGCTTCATGATATGCTTTATCGGAAAATCACGAGATCATCTTGAAAAATAATGGCCGCCATTTGAAATGACTTCAAACCCTTTATGAACTAGATTTTGATTAAATAGTCCTATTTTGATGATCTTTACATTCAAGTATATGTTTTCGAGTATAAGAAAACCAGTTCTGAATCTAAAAAATCAAAATTATTAAAAATACTGTTTATTTAATATGAGTTAAATAAAAATTACTGTCTCTTTGTTGAATTTTTAATAGGTGTTGTAGCACATTACTGAACAAATACTTCATTTGCTGATACAATAATCAACTTAAGCACTTATATGCTTCATGATATGCTTTCTTGGTATATCACAAGATCCAAGTGAAAAAACAAAATGGTCGCCATTCTTCAAGATGGCCGCTTTTTTAAATGACTTCAAACCCTTTATGAACAATATTTTGATTGAATAACCCTATTTTGAAGATCTTTACATTTAAACATATGTTTTCGAGTATAACAAAGCCAGTTCTTAGCTAAAAATCAAAATTATTAAAAATAATGTTGATTAAATTTGAGTGAAATAAAAATTAATGTCTCGTTGTTGACTTTTTAATAGGTAGTGTAGCATAATACTGAACCAATATTTCATTTGGTGATACAATCATCAACTTTAGCACGTATATACTTCATGACATGCTTTCTCGGAAAATCACGAGATCCAAGTAAAAAAACAAAATGGCCGCGATTTTTCAAGATGGCCGCCATTCAAAGTGCCTGTATACTGTATTTTAACTAGATTTTGATTGAATGATCCTACTTTGAATATATGTACATTTAAATATATGTTTTTGAGGATTTGAAAAACATTTTTGAATTTAGAAAATCGAAATTATTGAAAATTATGATAATATAATAATAATTAAATGAAAAATAACTGTCTCATAAATGTTTAATGGTTAGTTCCGCAGCTGACTAAAACAATACTTAAGTTGGTGAAACAAGCATTAGATGTAGCACATATATACATGTACAAGTAATGATTTTTCGTAAAGGCACGAAATCCAATTGAAAAACTAAATAGCCGCCTTTTTCAAGATGGCCGCCATTCAAAGATACTTTACACTGTGTTTAAACTAGTATTTTAGTGAAAAAATCCTATTTGGAAGATCGTTACATCAAAATACATGTATCTTGGCTTATTCGATCTTCAACTAAATGGCAAACTTCTTGTTCAGATGACTTCATTCGTCTCTGATGTGTCCTCGCTAACTCGACCTAAATGACTATTACGTTTGACAATTACATTGGCTTGCTAGTGAGCTTGGTCGATTGCTATGCCTCAGAACTACACATTTTCTCAGCTGTAACTCGTTGAGCGCATGTGATTGGGGGTTTGCTCCAAGGAAATCATTCTCCGGGGCTCAATAGAAGTCATCTAACTTAGTTGACAATTTATTTTTGCAAATACGTAAGAGCAGATGTTTGACGAAACAAAACAAAGTTAGCCTCTGTGAAAGATCTGACTTAAGAGAACACAAGCAGTAGACAACACAAGTTCTCCATATCAAAACTCATGACACCGCTTAGTGTTTGTAAAAATTCAGAGCTTTTTCACTCTTCTCTGCACAATGATACTTATGTGCCTCCTTCGGGGCAAGCAGAAGCAACATGCTGAAACTGTGTGTATGCATGCCGCGTGTTCTTGTGAAACCTCAGACAAAACGAAAGGTCTCTGCTGTACCAGCCAAAGTCTCGTAATCTCTTAACTCGCTACAAAACTGTAGTATGGTACAAAGTCATAAAAAAGGTCACCTTTACGTGGAGATCAACAACTATGACAGCACATTCATATGTACAGTGGAGAATCTGTTATTCTTTCTAGAAATATTACTTATATAATTATATACTAGCAAATAGTGACTTAAAGCAGGTTGAAAGTAAAGCAGAATGCACCTTAGGGCGCATTCTGCTTTACTTTCAACCTGCTTTAAGTGGGCACCTGCCTTCAAATCTAGAAACAGGTAAAGGGTTAAACAGTTGAACCAGATACAGTGGAGAATCTGTTATTATTTCCCGTTTAAACGCAAACGTACGCAAACGCAAAACACTAAAACGTAGAAAAGTACAACTTTTTGACAATTTTGATAATTCATCTTTATCTTGGTGGCAAACAGTTTGGAGCCTGATCAGACGCCGGGTACCCCGGCGTCTGATCTTGCTCAAAACTGTTTGCAGTGAAAATAATAGTTTTAGCGTAAACGCGTTTATTGGGAAAGAATAACGTTTCCTCTACTGTACCATATGAATCAGGCCAGTGTCACTTGAGTTGTTTTGTAAAAGAAAAGCTTCCTGGCCAACATCAATGCAAAGAACTTTTAATCGATCTAAAACAAAATCATCTCATTTCTCGTCAAGCAAAATCACCCAATTATCCCGGATTAAAGAGCTAAAGATAGCAACCATTCTGGAATGTTATTCACACCACTATATTGCTGCCCATTTACCAATTGTTATGGTATATATTTTGAAGCTAGGAAGAGAACAAATATTATGGCGACTCCTTATACAGTGGAGAAAACGTTAGTCTTTCCCGTTTAAACGCAAAAACATTTAAATGAGAAAAATACAATATTTTGACAGTTCTGACTGTTTGTTAAAATTCTGAGTGGCAAACAGTTAGGAGCCTGATCAGACGCGGGGTTACCCGGCGTCTGATCTGACTCCTAACTGTTTGCAATGAAGATAATAGATTTAGCATAAACGCGTCTATTGGGAAAGAATAACGTTTTCCCCACTGTAGTAAGTAGAGTTTCTATTCAATTAATGCTAGTTTAAATTAATAATATCATATGTAAGTTTATATGTGATATAGTTTGTAATTTTGTTGCATTGGTGAGCTGTATTTCCACTTCATGTCCTAAATGTGCTAAATGGCATTTCGTGTTGGCATTGATTTAATGCTCCTATGTAAAGTAGTCCAATCTGAACGTTTCAAATCTGTACTGAGTGTAAACCTGGTTTTAACAACGTCATGGGTAAGATTGACATGCCTCTCATCGTTATTCTATGTTGTAAATTACAATTTCTAAAATGAAGCCTCTTTACATGTTTTAGAATACGAAAGTTATATACTTGAGTCGGTTCATATCAGAAAGGAGCTTCAGAGCTTATATTCTTTATTCTTCTTTTTTTTATTATACCGAAACACTAATTTGTAGTCGTTTTATAGCAATCATCTTGATATTCTGACACTATTAAGTTCCTCCCGTCAAACGCCATTCGGTTCGGTGTTTGCATTATTAACGTGGTTCTATTAATAGATGTTCTACTCTGAAAATACGTGTTTTCAGATTTATATGTGACGGGACGATAATCTTGAAAACAAGGTGGTCATCTTGAATGTTTCAGGAGGATAACGTTTACTATTCTGGCCATCATATGTACAAATTTGGTCCTTGTAACTTCAAACGAACGGTTCATATAGATATAATAAGATTACATTGTAAAATAATGTTAAACCAATAAGCACTAAGTTTGAGTTATTTAAATACAGCCATCTTGAAAATACCAGTCTTATTGAATTTCAATAGACAATGTCAAGTTATTCGAGTCAAAACCTACTCATTTCGATATTTGGATCATTAGCATACTTCTATTTATTTTATTCCACTCTGAAAGCATTTGTTTTCACATTTATAAGTAAACGAGGCGGCCATCTTGACAAACGGTGGCCATCTTGGATTTTTCAGGTGAATACCCATTTTTCTTAAAATGTAAATTCGGGATAACATTTGTTCTAAGTTTGCTACTTGTATCTCCAAACAAACGGTCCTTATAGGCATTATTAGATTACATAATAAAGTAAATTTATACCAAAAACGCTAATTTTGAGTCATTAAATGGTCGCCATCTTGAAACTAGTAGTCCTTTTTTATTTCAATTAACAATATTAGGTTATCTGAGTCAAAATCTATTCATTTCTATATTTGGATCATTAGAGTAATTCTATTTATTTACATTCTACTCTGAAAACATTTGTTTTCACATTTACATGTAACGAGACGGTCATCTTGAAAAACGGCGGCCATCTTGGATTTTGCACGTAGATAACTCATTTTTCCTTAAATGTAGATGGGGGATAATATTCGGTCCAAGTTTGGTGCTTGTATCTCCAAATAAACGGTCCATATAGGCATTATTTGATTACATAATAAAGTATATTTATACCAAAAACGCTAATTTTGAGTCATTTAATGGCCGCCATCTTGAAACTAGTAGTCCTTTTTAATTTCAATTTACATTATTAAGTTATCCGAGTCAAAATCTATTCATTTCGATATTTGGATCATTAGCATACTTCTATTTATTGACATTCTACTCTGAAAGCATTTGTTTTCAACTTTACATGTAACGAGGCGGCCATCTTGAAAAACGGCGGCCATCTTTGATTTTGCACGTGGATAACCGATTTTTCTTAAAGTGTAGATGCGGTATATCATTTGTTCCAATTTTGCTGCTTGAATCTCCAAATAAGCAGTTCTTATTGGCATTGTAAGATTACATAATAAAGTATATTTATACCAAAAACGCTAATTCTGAGTTTGTAAATGGCCGCCATCTTAAAATTATCAGTCCTTTTGGATTTTAATATTTACTTTGTTAAGTTATCCAAGTAAATTTTAATTCATTTCGATGTATGGATTATTAACATATTTCTAATTATTGACCTTCTACACTGAAAAGGTATTTTGCATTTTGACCAGCGGCCATCTTGAAAAATGGCGACCATCTTAGAATTTTCTGGTGGATCTCGTGATTTTTAAAAAACGTATATCCTGGGCAACATGTGTGTTAAATTTGGTGCTTGCATCATTAAACGAAGTATTCCCTTTACAAAAGTGACTTAAGCAGCCGGACTAATAAGGGTTACGTAGAATGTCATAAGATATAGTTTTATGTCTGTATTAACCCATTGGTGATGTGATTTAATTATTACAATTGCCTCTATGAGACTATTCTAACGAGTAGTTACACCACGGAATTCGGTTTTGTTAGAAAGGAGAACGTTTTAAATTTGTTAATTTCTCTTCCTCTTATCTTGAACCCTAAATTAACCATTTACTCATTACAGTGGATAATCTGTTATTCTTTCCCGTTTAAACGCAAACGTACGCAAACGCAAAGCACTAGAACGTAGAAAAGAACAACCTTTGGACAATTCTGATAATTCTTGTTTATCTTGGTGGCAAACAGTTTGGAGCCTGATCAGACGCCGGGTTACCCGGCGTCTGATCTGGCTCCAAACTGTTTGCACTGCAAATAATAGTTTTAGCATAAACGCGTTTATTGGGAAAGAATAACGTTTTCTCCACTGTAACCCTTCGTAGCATGTTTCTAAGTTTGAAGACATGTGTATACTTAAGCAGATGTAAAGTGAAGCAAAAATCACATTCTGCTTTACTTTCAGTCTGCTTCAGGTTCCATTTGCTAGAGTATAGAATATATTACTAATCAAACAGGTTCATGACTGTATATTTACATTCAACCTGTAAAGTCCTTATGTAATCCTATTAAAAAATATGCAGTCATCTGCCGATGAACCTACATTTCGAATCTGGATTTAACCAGTTCGGATTTCCCCCGTGCTATCCGTGGACTTCTTCAAATAGACTACATCGGGCACTTAACACTAAGCTCCCATTGGGCGACGGTAATATGACACTAGCGGAGTGATACAGACCAATAGGTCGTTGCCATCGCGTTGCTATGTGTGTAAATGGGTTAAGAAAACAACCGCGACCTGTAATTTTAGAATGTGCTTTGGCAATAGATATTCAAGTTGCACTGTTATTTGTTTGCATTGTAAGTCATTTCCATTCACAGAGAGAAAGTTTACTGGAAAAAATCCTGAATTTTTAATACAGTTACAGTACATGCAGTTGGGACTACTTTCTCACCATATTTAGAAACTGGAATGGCTATTACATCGACATTACATCTATCAAACCTCTTTGACCGGTATATGATAAATTCTTATACAGAAAAACAAATCTGGCCAATAAACACATTAAATTGACAAGACAGAAAATATAAATATAAATATAAGGAATAAACAACATCTCTTTGCCGCTCATGACGGTATGACTACATTAGCTTCGGGGGGTAAATTTATCGAAAACGCCCTTCGGGCGTTTACGGAATTTACCCCCTGCGAAGCTAATGTAGTCATACCGTCATGAACGTCAAAATTATGTTGTTTATTCCTATAATAAACTGAAACTATTTGCTTCAGATGAGAAATAAATTTAAAACGTATCTGGATACACATGTATACGCATTTTCACTCGTTTAGTTTGTGTCTTCGCTGAAGAAAATAGTTCCATTTGATACAGTAATCCCAAAGCAACATACGGCATATTGTCTATAGCCCTGCGGATGGTAGTTAAAGAGAATGGGAATCAGATTTAACATAAACATAGAAATGTATACATGTATGTCAAACGCTATTATATAAACAAGTAAATATTAGTTTAGGATAAGATATTCTGTTTTAAAACAAATCATTTGAATGAAAACATTCTTTTTAGTTCTCGTTGGATTCGAACCCAGGAAGCAGCATGGGATACAAACATATTGACGCGCGTTTCGGTTCCTAGACCTTACTACCTGGCCATGGCTCTGGGGCTTAATTGTCATAGGGGGTGGTTTTGTTTATTTGACATACATTATAATTCCGCTAATAACAATAAAGATCTATACCGCTATCTCGACTCCTATACCCTATACTATACACAGTGAAACCTTTCTATTACGACCATTACATTGTTTTAATGATCAAATGTTTAAGGCAAGTGGCTGCTTAAAGCAAAGTGAACGTACAACAGAAAGATCCGTTAGGAGTTTTCTGTTAAAAACGTTCACCTTACTTTAAGCTGTTTTCTGTTATGCAGCCTCTTTTAAGTGGTCGTAATATAGAGGTTTTAATGTATTTTACAAGGGGTCTAACAGTACGAATGGTCAATCATACATCTCAAGTACAAATCAGTCTGCAACTTTAACAGTTTAATTGATATGCTCGTAATTATGTCGACTGTTGAACGCCTAGATATTTGTTATAAAAGTAAGGGTCTTCCTTCACCTGTGATTAGCTGGACGTCGCGATATGACTGAAATACTGTTGAAAGCGACGTAAAATCAAAAACAAACAAACAAACAAAATAAAAGTAATACACTTCTCTATCAGTATATTATGAACTATGACAACTCCAAATATGATTTTCTCCCAAGTTGTGGTGTTATTTGGTCAGTGACATGCTTTGTTACGACCCGTTTTGTAGTAACGTTGCAAATTGTAGTAATTACTACAAAAAGCGTTACTACACTTTGCGTTGAACCCTCACAACCCGTTTTGCAACGTTACTACAAAACGGGTCGTAACAATGCTTTCGTTCACCCATCAATCACCCGGGTTTTACAATATCACAGCGATAATCTGACGATTTACAGTTCCATAAATGGCGTGAATAAATAAACTACTCAATTATATTATTAAGTCCTCAGCGTCAAAGTCGTGTTTTAGAATTTGCAAGTTTTGCAAGTTAGTTTCACATTCCTGAAGAAGCAGCAATTCCTACCTAAAGGAGTCATTTTATTGGATAAGCGAAACAAATTTTTTTATCCAGATATAATATCCATGACGTCACGCACAATGGGCTTATTCCTCGGCAATGTTACACTAATTGACAGAACTTGCTAATTTTACAGCACCACTTCAACGCGAATAGCTAGGCTAAGTACCAAAAACATGTCTAATGCTCAGCAAAGTAATTTTTGTGTCACCTGCTTTTGGCAGAGGTGACACTTACGGATCACTTTTACGGCGTCTGTACGTCCGTCCGTCCGTCCGTGTTTCCGTCCGTCCGTGCTTACGAGAGGGTACTTACGTGGATAAAATTCTTAGCCCCATAATTGAAAATATTAACCTGGCCGTCTCTTGTGACATTAACCTGGCCAGTTGTGGGACATAGGGTTAGGGGTAGGGTTAGCCTCCAGATAATTATTTTTCAAGTTAGAGCAAAAAGTAATTATCGGTTGTGTGGCTAGCCACGCAAAAGAAAACAATAGAAAATAGCCACATAAGTATCCTCCCGTAAGAATGTCCGCCCGTCCGTCTGTCCGTGCTTACGGGAGGGTATTTATGTGGCTAAAATTCTTAGCCCCATAATTGAAAAACATTAACCTGGCCGTCTCTTGTGACATTAACCTGGCCATTTCTTGTGACATTAACATGGCCAGTTTTGGGACATAGGGTTAGGGGTAGGGTTAGCCTTCAGATCATTATTTTCCAAGTTAGAGCAAAAATAGATTGTCGCTTGTGTGGCTAGCCACCCAAAAGAAATTCATAGAAAATAGCTACATAAGTATCCTCCCATTAGAACGTCCGTCCGTCCGTCACGCTTTTTTGTCCGGAGCATATATCTTGAACGGTACACCGTAGGTTGATGAAACTTTAAACAGTGATAGAGAATGACAGGAGGAGGTGCAGTACACCGCAACTCTCTCATCTCCAAATTTTGAATTATCTCCCTTTTTCTCATAAAATTTTTTTTTTGTCCGGAGCATATCTCTAGACCGTTACACTGAAAATTGATGAAACTTTTAACAGTGATAGAGGATGACTAAAGAAAGTGCAGTACACAAGAACGGTAACTCTGTCATCTCCCAATATTGAATTATCTCCCTTTTTCTAAAAATACAAAACAATTTTGTCCGGAGTATATCTCTTGACTGCTACACCGTAAGTTAATGGAACTTGATACAGTGATAGGTGATGACATAAGGAGGTGCAGTACACAAGAACCATGATTCTGTCATCTCCCAATATTTTATTATCTCCCCTTTTCTATTTGAAAAAATCAATTTTTTCTGGAGCATATCTCCTGAGCATTGCATTGTAAGTTGATGAAACTTGATACAGTGATACGAGATGACAGAAAGAGTGCTGTACTCAAGAACCATAACTCTGCCATCTCCCAATATCGAATAATCTCCCTTTTTATACATAAATTTAAAATAAAATCAAATTTTCTGCTGCACTGTAACTTGAACCTTGATACTGTGTTAGCGGATGACAAAAAGAAGTGTAGTACACAAGAATTATAACTCTGTCATCTCCAAATATTGAATTGCCTCCCTTTTTCATAATAAATTCACTTTTGTCCGAAGAATATCTGCTGAATGTTACATCGTAAATTGAAGAAACTTGTTACTGTGTTCACCTACTAAATATGCTATACCTTGGGCCTTTTCTTTGTGGGGAGCATCCATCGTTGGGAACGATATTCTTGTAATTTTTTCTTTTTACACTCATTATTTGAGCAGCATCGTTAATTTCAATAGTTTACATTCAATTGTTTTCATCGGTGTTTTGATTCAGGTTTTGTCAATCGGAACGGAATGCCATGGAAAGAACATAGGAGGTTTGTATTGTCCACGCTCAAAGATCTTGGTATGGGAAGACGGACCCTTGAAACGAAGATACAAAAACAGGCTGCCGCCTTGGTGCAAGTGATAAAAGAAACTAAAGAACAACCCTTCTATCCAAGACCTTTGATTAATACAACCGTTACAAATGTTATTTCTTCAATGCTGTTCGGCGACACCTTCAAACACGGCGATCCACTTATAACTGGAATGCTTGCGATCACGGAAGAGAATTTAAGGTTGGTATTGTCGCTGTTGAAATACTTTTCTCACCTCTCGGACAGAGGTATCCCGAAATCTAAGGGGTGTGAGATAATCTTATCTGTCCGGACAGACAAGCCGAACTAATGGAACTATCTTATGATTGGTTGTTAGTGCCGTTGTTTTGACGTCGTCATGACGTCGTCATGCATGCATTAGCGCCTTAAAATACAACTCGCCACTGTATAGCAAGTTGAACGCGTTTTTAGGGTTGACGAGGTGAGAAAATAAATCTAACACCACAATTGAGTATCAGATAAGAATATCCCACCCTCGTTTGAAGATATTTTTGGAACACTCGGCAAAGCCTCGTGTTCCAAAAATATCTTCAAAACTCGGGTGGGATATTCTTATCTGACACTCACGGTGATGTTAGATTCACTATGTCTACATTAGTGATAGTACAGCATATATTCATTTTTTATTGGGCTGGTTTATCTTCCGTCTGTGCAAACGTGACTTGTTCAAAACAAAACATAAGTACGGGAAAACCTTTCTATAACGACCACTAAAACGAAGGCTGATTTATTGTATAAACGACAGGTGACAGCTTAAAGCAAGGTGACACCTTGCTTAATATAGTCACCTGTCGTAAACAACTAATATTTAACACAATTTGGTGGCCGTAATAGAGAGGTTTTACTGTAGTAATAACATCATAAAGGAGTAATTTTAAACAACATGTTTTTATTATTAGGCTGAACAATAACGTGGCAGAAAAAGTATACATACCAAGTTCCACATTCATGAACTAATTTGAAACTCTGTTTTAGGTATGCACCAGTTGCCGGACTACTGAACTTTTTTCCGTTCCTAGAATACATTCCTGGCGACTTGCTTAAAATGAACAAACTAATCAACAATGCAAACACAATACATAAGTTCTGCAGAGACATTGTTCTAGAGCATAAACAACGTGCCCACGTTGAATCAAGCGATGATTTTACATCTGCCTACTTGCTGGCTTTAGAAGAGAGGAAGGCCTCAGGGGAAGATACGAGTTTCTCTAGTAAGTTGATGCTTTGTTGGTAAGTTTAACTTGCTAAGAGCACGGTTTTTCTTACAGGGCTCCGTATAAGAGGGGGTACAGCAACATTTTATTTATTCATTTCATCACCAAATCCTATGGTGTTGCTACTCGTTAGAATCGGGATTTTAAGAATATTTAATATCGTACAACTTTGTTAACTAATTGTACTAGAACCTTTCAGTTATGAATCCCACTTACCGAGATTCAGTGGAGAAAACGTTATTCTTTCCCAATAAACGCGTTTACGCTAAAACTATTATTTTCACTGCAAACAGTTTGGAGCCAGATCAGACGCCGGGTAACCGGGTGTCTGATCAGGCTCCAAACTGTTAGCCACCAAGATAAAGATGAATTATCAGAATTGTCAAAAAGTCGACTTTTCTACGTTTTAGTGTTTTGCGTTTGCGTTTAAACGGGAAAGAATAACAGATTCTCCTCTGTATAACCCATTACTACAGTGGAGAATCTGTTATTCTTTCCCAATAAACGCGTTTACGCTTAAACTATTATTTGCAGTGCAAACAGTTTGGAGCAAGATCAGACGCCGGGTAACCCGGCGTCTGATCAGGCTCCAAACTGTTTGCCACCAAGATAAACATGAACTATCAGAATTGTCCAAAAGTTGTTCTTTTCTACGTTTTAGTGCTTTGCGTTTGCGTACGTTTGCGTTTAAACGGGAAAGAATAACAGATTCTCCACTGTACCTACATTTCAGTACAAATATATCGAATATGTATGAATTTTGTATCAATGACAGTAATTGTCATTCGTTACTCTGTACATGGGCCCTGTATTACGAAACGTCGCACGACAAGTCAGATTCTAAAATACTCAATTATTAGTTATTGATCTATCTAATCCTGTCATTTGACAACTCTTTTAGAATCGTCTTGAAATGACGGTTGAATAGGGATGTCACAGGACAGGATATTTATATGTTTTAAAGTAATGACTTACGAGCGTTTTGTCGTAAGATGGTTCGTAAGACGCACCCCTGTTATATATGTATTGAACAGTTTGGTTTTTGTTTCATCAAACAGTCGACAATCTTGGGGGAACAATTGCGGATTTATTCATGGCGGGATCAGAGACAACAACTACAACACTTAATTGGTCCATTGCGTGTATGACGATTTATCCCGAAGTTCAAAAGAAAATTCACGAAGTCATAATGGAGGAGATTGGTGAAGACACAGTGCCTTCTATTGCCGACAAAGTGAGACTTCCGTATGTTGAAGCTTTCTACATGGAAGTATTAAGGTAAATAGTCTGAATTCGTATCTTGTGTATTTCTTTATCTAAGAAATGAACTGACATTTTTTCTGTCGTTTATTTCGCTTAAGCGTCGTAAAAAGTCAGTTAGCAAGACCAGGTCTGTAGCTTCAAGATGAAGGTCAACATTTGTGGACAAGGGGCGAAAATTGTCACTTTTTGTCTTGACCGGGCGGCGAGTTTGGAATAACTTCATCATGCATTAATGGGGTTTATAATAACTTGGCAGAACCATTCGTCTAATAAATAAAACAATGTGTCTGAAGCTTCCAGGTCAATGTCACATCCTTGGGTCAAAGGTAAAAACAGGCACTGTTTGTCTTTTCCGGGCCTAAGCCTCATCATACGTGGATTCAATTTTGACATAATTCAGCATGAATGTTTTTCTATCAAATACTCGATGTCGTGAACAAGATCCAGATCTGTAGGTCACAGTAAGGAGTCAGAAATGAAAGTACGGACTTTAGATAAACCTCGTATCCGCTAAATTAATTTGATTTTAATATGGGTGTTTCAGGTATTGCAATCTGACGCCGCTCTTGTTTGCCCATGGAACATCTCGAGACACACAATTGAATGGATACACGATACCTCAAGAAGCTTTGCTTTTCGTCAATATGGACTCTGTGGCTAACGACGCAGATATTTGGGGCGATCCGGAAAACTTTCGACCAGACAGATTTATTGACCAAGACGGAAAGCTATCAAAGAAGGACGAGTACATTTTCTTCTTTTTGGGTAATACATCTAATATCCTACTCATTCAGAAACCATATAATGACTGGCTAACCCATTTAGCATATCGAAGAGTATCCGCACATTTAGCAAATAGTACAAAGTAAAAATAACTGGACTGGCATGAACTTGAAACTGGAATTTTCTAAATGAAGTTTTAGGGGGCATCGAGTTAAAACTCTTTAGTTATCTGTTTAAATTCCGACAGTTACTCTAAGTTAATGTACAAATCATCGGCTTAATGTGTTGAATTAATACTATTCATGTAAAAGATACTATTCGCTTTTGAACGACATTCAGATGTCGTACAGAAGTCAAGACAAGTCTAACAAGAACAGTAAGTTGTAGGGGGAGCTAGAGTCGAACATGATTTAATCTCATCATCAAATGTAGGCGTGTGGGAGACCCCACAAGCCAAACAGTATGACTGAACCTTAACGCAGAAGACTTATGTATATTTTGCCCTGTATTAAACAGTTTTATGCTGAACTGCCGTCTGCCTCAAATATATCGTCTGCGAAAAAATAAATTAGTTTTAATGCTTATTTTAACTGAAGAAATTTGAATATGAGTGACACACAGTTTGGATCCAGATCAGACCCCACGTCGAAACTGTGAGCAAATGTAGGCAACGTCACTTTTAGCATTACAATGGTTACGTTTTCGTACATCTTGAATGCGTATCAGCCATCTTCACCTTTTAGTCGTTTAACTAATGTACCCATGAAACATTTAATGGAAAACTTTTATTTGCAATTAAGACGATTGGTTGACTATTCAGGGTTATTTTACATCATTACACCTCGCTTTGAGTTACAATGTTAATTTCGCATAGACAAAAATGAAACATTTTGCATGTCTTTTACATAAAAAAAAATGTCACTCTATATAATATTCTTCTTATCGCTCTATATTTTGCTTTTATTTTTGTAATGATATAAACAATGTAACGTCGTAGGCGTCGACGTTGTTTCCCGCGTTACGCGCACGGCGGCTCTAAATTGGTATTCACAACAAATTTTATAAAATATGAACGAGTCGATCCCACAGCCAGGGTTGATAAGCTCTGTGTAATAAAATAAATAGTATATGGCAGTTTTGGATGGCCTGACATTCAAATTGTCAACCCTCGAAAACAAGATTGTGACCCTCGACTTCGCCTCGGGGTGACATTCTGTTTCTCGGGTTGACAATTTGAATGTCACGCAAACTGCCATCTAATATTTATATAATGTATTTTAAAATTACAAACAGTGCAGTCACTGATCAGACGTGCCTTCTGACATGGGTCTACCATGTTTTCATAAGAGGACAGATGTATGCTTTACAGGTACACTATTTGTAAATGACGGGTACACGATTCAACGTTTGCAACTCGAAACCTGTTTTACAGATGATCATATTGCTTTATACTATATTTACATATTCATAATATTGTATAACTTCTCCTGTTAAAACATGAATCTATATGTTTTGTTTATTGTTCTGTGATGTTATGTACAGTAAATCCTCTCTATTACAACCATTATATTGGATGACAATTCAGGGCTCCAGATAAGAGGGGGTAAATTGAACAAATCCAACACTTTCTTACTTATTTTACCACCAAATCCTATGGTGTTACTACAGTACTGAACCTTATTAAATTAAAATGATAATCGCAAGCGAATTGCCATCGAATTGCCATCGAATCACCATCGAATCGGGCGCTTCAAAAAACAAATCCTATGTTTGAATATTTTTAAGCGAATTTTCCGAAGCGGTTGTGAAAAAAAAGGAATCGAGACAATTAACGAAGACATATTTGCGAACATTTGTGGGATATACCATTCAAGAAAACTTATCCGAGGGTAAAGTTAGTATTTTGAATCGCAAGCGAATTGCCATCGAATTGCAAACGAATTGCCATCGAATTGCAAGCGAATCGCAAAAATTGTCAATTTAATAAGGTTCAGTACTGTACTCATTAGAATCGTCTCGAAGAGACGATTTTAATGAGTAGTGACACCATAGGGTTTAATTGTGAAATAAAGATTTTAGTTTTTGAAATACTCCCCTTATCTGGAGCCCTGTAACATTTTGCAAGTTTTAGGCAGGTGATTGCTTAAAGCAAGATTGCAGTGGAGCAGAAAGTAGGAGCTTTCTGCTTTACTCTGATTATGCGTTCAGTTGCCCCCTGTTTTAAAGGCAAATAGTAAACCTCGTATTATGGATATTTTACTACATATAAACGGATAAATAAGGTGAGTCAAACGGCTGCAATCAAGGTGTTCTTAACTTTGCCCCAATCTATGAAATATAACACTATATTCATATCATTTCATTGCAGGTAAACGATCCTGTATTGGTGAATCGCTAGCTCGAATGGAACTGTTCCTGATTCTAATAACTCTCGTGCAAAACTTCGAGTTCGTATGTCCAGACAACCAGACACTATCATTTGAAGAGGTTGATGGCGAGTTTGGAATAGCTCATGGGCCAAAGAAATATGAAATAATTGCTAAACAGAGACAAAAGTAAATCATAGATTTGACTTCTCCTTCGGTAACTTTTGTACGTTACAGTAAGGAGCTTTGTTACGCATGTGTGCAGCATGTGTAGATTCAACTAAAACAATAAATTTAAAGACTAATCTAGAGCATTAACTCTGCGTGCTGATGGTGTATTTATTCTAAACAAATTTGATGATGAAACATTCCTTTGGAACAATTGTTTAACATTGAAAGTATTATCTCTTCAACTTAGATAATGGAACATTACTTTTACAATGACGCCAAGGCTGCCAAAATAACACGGTTGATAGGTCACAAATATTGCTGTTGACATTCAAAATGTAAAATAAAACTTCCCAGGTTATCTCAGTTTAGCCATTAAAATATGCGTTCAGCTATTTTTTCTCACGCTATATGTGGAGATGAAGAATTGGAACGTTTATAACTTTAATACAGCCCGTTTAAAAATGTTGTTTGCATTTATACTACTCAAAGTTTGCTAAGGAACAAAGGTATACACCCTCATAGGAACCAATGTATCGACTTTCTCACTTTCTCATTTTATAACTTTTTACAGATTTATTCAATTTCAACAACCTTTTCAGGAGTTGTAGCTAGAGATCTCTTCTACAGGTAAATGTCCTATGTAGATGTGTTGGTAAAAAATATAAAATATAACTTTTTCACAAAAAACTTTGTTTTTGAGTTTGTGTTTTTGAGTTAATGGACATGCTTTATAATTAAATTAAAAATACATTTGATCGTGATATTGTTAACGCAAACAAACGCGATAAAAGTAGGAAATTACAACTTTTTGACAATTCTAAATGTTCATCATCAATCTTAATGCCAACCAGTTTGAGCCTGATCAGACGCCGGATTACTCAGTGTCTGATCGGGGTTAAAACTGTTTGCATTGGATTTTTTTAAAATAAACTTGTTTATTTGGAAATAATTACGTCGTCTCCACTGTCACACAGCCGCGGTGCTACATGGTGTTTAATCTGGATCCAAACTATATGCAAACACAGTGGAGAAAACGTTATTCTTTCCCAATAAACGCGTTTACGCTAAAATATTATTTTCACTTGCAAACAGTTTGGAGCCAGATCAGACGCCGGGTAACCCGGCGTCTGATCAGGCTCCAAACTGTTTGCCACCAAGATAAAGATGAATTATCAGAATTGTCAAAAAGTTGTACATTTCTACGTTTTAGTGTTTTGCGTTTGCGTACGTTTGCGTTTAAACGGGAAAGAATAACAGATTCTCCACTGTATATGCAAATAAATGCACCCAAGACGAGTCCAGCAGTCTGACGGGTTACACATATTATTACAATATTTAAATTAATTTATACTGTTCAATTCCATTTTGTTTGCTACATTTTATACATACTAGAAGACGTTATTCATTTCAGTTTAAAGGACCCTGAATGCAAATACAATACAATGATACAATGTATGATGAAAATGATTTCTGTTTGAGATATCTGACGATGTATTCTTATCAGAGTGGTTTACCATCTGACGCCTGATCAGACGCCGGGTAACCTGGCGTCTGATTTGGCTTCAAACTCTTTGTCTGATTTTGTTCCAAACTGTTTGTCTGATTTGGCTCCAAACTGTTTACTATAAAAACAATGATTTTAACATAAACGCTTTGTCAAGAATTAGTGTATTTTCCTCTGTATTAATATATTGTCTGTACATATATCCATATTTGGTATGTTATTAAATAAAGAACTATCACATTTGATTATGACCCTAGTTTATACATATAATTTGCTACCTTAACCCTTTACGCCTTAGACGCGTCGTTTAGCACATTTAATTGATTCCTCCACTAAAGAATAGTTCCAATTTATACAGTCATCAATTTGTATTATATGAAATAGTTTCTATATTCTAGAAGATAGTAGCTTAAAGCGGGTTGAAAGTAAAGCAAAATGCGCCTTAAGTCGCATTCTGCTTTACTTTCATCCTGCTTTAGGTGGTCACCCGTATTCAATGCTAGAAACAGGCTAAGGAGTAAAGGGTTATTAAAGAAACGTGGGCTGTTTCACGATACTGATTGACTTAATCACATTATAATTTTAAAATGTACGTAATTAAGTCAAACCTGGATAACTCGAATAGGTCAGTATTGCGTGACAAAACCTCTCTATCACGATCGCTCAAACGAAAGCGAATTGCTTGCATAAAAGACAGATGGCAGCTTAAAACAAAATGCCAGTAGAACAGAAAGCTTCTAAAGGAGGGATAATACATGTAGGATAAAAGAAGATACGATAAAATCAAACTTTGTTTCGTTGCCACAAAAGCATATTGTACACAAACCCTGTTTATAAAAACCCAATGGTTTGACGTATGCATTATTCTTGAAACAATGAAACACCAGACAATCCCTGATATCTACAAATAACAGCTGCTGTAATCAAGCCAATAACCAAATGGTTCGCCTCCTATCGCTAATGGAAAATGTCTGATTCCAAATAAATCACTGGCACGCTCTCATAAAGAAGATGTTAGCCTTAACTAATCTTGAAAAAGGGTTTTCTTGCCACAGGATATTTTTAGGGCATTACAACAAACAAATTAATTACGGATTTATTGACGTACTAAACCAGCCCTGCGTGCATTAGCACGAACTCTACCGAAGTTTTCACAGCGAACCTCTCTGCTCGGGGCGAAACCACAGGTTCACATGTATTTAACCCTTTCCTCCCTGAAACCTCAAATGGACAATTCAAGTTATCAATTTAGCCCAGTCCATTTTTGACTTTTTAGGGTTGATTTTACAATATATGTGAAAATGACAAACAGTGAAGACCCTGATCAGAGGGCTCCTTAAGGAGCCGTCTGATCAGGATTTTCACTGCTTGCATAGGACGAGTGTACTCCTCACATTATCACTGTTTAAAAAGGACGCTTAAATGCGTGACTAGGGATCAAATAGTTAACATTGCATGCTTTTATCTCTCTCATGGTCCCTCCACTAATGGTTCCGTCCGAGCAGAGAAGCTGCAGTTGGTTAACTCATTCACCCCTGAAACTTTTAATGGATAATTCCAAATTCAAAATGCGTCTAGTCCAATTTGGACTATTTAGGGTTGAGTTTAACAATATATTTCAAAATGACAAACAGTGTAGACCCTGATCAGAAGGCTCCTTTAGGACCTGCTGATCAGGGTTAATACTGTTTGCATAGGACAAGTGTATTCCTTCAAGGTACATTGTTTGTAAATGACGACTGTACTCGTCGCTAGGGTTAAATGTGTTAAACGACGGTGTATTTGATAATTTGTAGGTCATAATTTTGTGTTTGCATGGCGATGGTGTGAAAAGCAAAATCTGCAGACTTGTATGTTTTGTAATTGTCGTTTGGCCATAGATTATAGTATTATGAGCGTTGTCGCGGTTCTGGGGCTTTATTGTCGTATGGAATGTTAAGGGTTACTGTCGATTAAATTAACATAAAAAATGCCTTTGACAATTATGAACATTATCAAATCACAATTAAAATACACCACCTTGTGTCCAATACATATTTGGGTATTTTGATACAAATGTTGTCTATTGTTTGTAGTTATAAGTGCCACAAAAGCCATTCAAACACAATGTATATTTTGTTTATCGTATTAGTATATGTTATTGTAAGTTCTTCCAATAGTTGAATATTAGGTTGAACAGGTCCATTTTGTAGACAGCTGTTTGCCCTTGGTGTACTCAGACTTGTTCGAAAAGGCATTGTTTTAACAATGCTTACAGTTAAGTGACTCCACAGTGGACTGGTCATTGATCATGCTTTAACCATTTTACTCTCAATACGTAAACGGCGTCTGATCAGGATCAAAACTGTTTGCCACTTGTTTTGAAATTCACACAACAATATGACGGTAAAGGTGTTAATAAACCTCACGATAAGTTTGATCATGAAAGGGTTATCACACCGTATGTTACATGTATTCCAAGTTCTAGAATGATCGGCAAAGTCATCAGACTTTGCCAACACTGGCTACTTTGAAACATGCAAAAATGCTTAATGGTCTGCTATCTTTTTCTCGACATGCCCGTGAATGGGATAATTGTTCAGAAACCAAGCCATTTTGCGCAAAAATAAGAGACTAGCTGTAAGTGACTGAAAAACGGTTCGAAAGTATATTTAGGTTGTCATGCATGCAGATAAATTTCTAAATGGCGTAAGTTGTAAACGAAATTGCATCCACAAACTCAAACCTTGGAATTAAAAAATAGATTATTCCGTGTTCAAAAGTGTCATTTGTAAAGAAATGGAAATGCCATTGAAAGTGATTGCTGGCATATTCAAGAATATACTTAACTGTCGAACCTTACTTGCAAATCAGGTTAAAACAGCCCTGCGTTCATTAGCGCGAAGTCTACAGAACCTCTCACCTCAAACCACTCGGCTCAGGGCACCCACGGGTTCACGTGACTTCAATATTTCGTGTTTTTGTCTCTCTCCTGGTCATTCCTCCTTTGGCCGCCCTGCGCCGAGAGGTTCGCGACGAGAGTTTCTGTAAAGTTCGCGCTAATGGACACAGGACAGTTTTTAATACATTTTCGGTTAAAAAGATTCTGTACATTTTGTTTTAACCCATATAGATTTAGCTGTCTAACTCTATTTGAAACCCATAATGGTGATATATTTGAGTAGGCGATCCCGTTATGCAGTTAGTAAGACACTCGCCCTAAAGCAATATGTCCCGGTTCGAGTCCTGGTCTGGCTGCATAATCTGTTTTAATATTTGCATAGTTTTCGCATGCGCCGTTAAGCAAGTCTATCTTCGAAAATCCGATCATCTAGCGGTAAAATTCTTTTCAAACAGCTTTCATATAATTGTAAAATCCTCGCAGACAGGGTTGCCATAAGTTGACAGGAAACATCCTAAGATTTACAAATTTGTATTTTACAAGTGTGAATTTACGAATCGTACCTTTACCCCATATCCTGTTTCTAGTTTTGTTGACACGTGACTACTTAAAGCAGACTGAAAGTAAAGCAGATTGCGCCTTATGGCGCAATCTGCTTTACTTTCAGCATGCTTTAAGCTACCATGTTCTAGAAAAAAAATCCGAAGATTTAGGAAAAATCCGGAGAAATGGCAGTCCTGTGCAGATTTTCCAAACATACAATAAGCACTAACTTCATTCATTTCAAGTGTTATGTTATGTAAAAAAATGTGTTTCAACTTAGGTCAACTTATGGCCGAGTTTATAAGTTTACTAAGAAGTATTTTAGTATTGTTTATTTCTATAATGGACATACGAATAAATGTGTGATGGGAAATCTGTTTGATTGATTTGACAACTAAGGTTCGATTGATAGATATTAATCGCTGTTAACGTATACGCGGTTAAAACAGAATTAACTATAGATTGACCCCTGACTTCAAGCGCATGTGAATATCAATATAAAATAATTTCCTAATATAAAGTAAATTGTAGCCAAGACCCAATTACATGCAACATTCCTGAAAGGCTCTTGGCTTTAGCACGGTCTCCTTTTTAAGGGATGCCTACTTGGTGTACTCAAAGGAAAATCTTTCAAAACCAATATATATATAAGGAAAGTTATTCAAGGGCCGTCATTTCGTCGTTTATGAATGTTTATGTAAGAAAACTCTTTGATCATTCATTAGCAAGCATGCACACAAACGTGGCACATATTCTTTTAAAACATGTTGTTTCTCGTTTTTTTCCAAAAGAATATTAAACAAGTTTTAACCAAGTATTTTAAATGTCTAATGTACGCACATATTGTTAGCTTAATATTGTGTATAACTAGTATATGGTTGTAACATTATAAACTTCAACTCGATCACTAAAAGTGTGTGTACTGTGCCAAGTAAGTAACGAGGGATCAAAAGGGGAAGCTAGGAACTCCAAAACTCTAAAGTGTTTTCAAAGTCGACTTTTGCCGCTTTTAGCGCTAACAAACTTCAGTTAGGTAAAACGGATGGTATGCATACATTTTTGTTAAAATCAATTGACATTAATTTTGAGATCAGCAGAGCGACAACTTTGAATTGTTTTATAAATGTCACATTTAATACACATTCGGAAACAATGTCATCCCTTTCAAATTGCATCAAACTTCTTGAATATGTGTACATACTGCGGTCAACGCAATTTTGACCCTGCTTAAATTTGATAACAATTCTGAGCTTGTAGTTTGGTAAACGTTGTTGCCTCTTTTTCCCTCGTTCCCCGGATACCGTCCTATCTTGAAACGGTACTGGGGCTGAGTTTTAATAGGGAATGTGTCTTTTTATTTCAGCCCCTCTGTCAATAACTAAAACGGCGGACGATCGGTAGTTATGATCCTATGAGCTGCTTTGCAGCAAATGAGATTAACCGAGCTTATCTTTCTGATATCATCATATTGTCTAATCGTCCATCATCGGTGCTATATGACATATTTTGTGTCGCAGTGGCGTAAAACCAAATCACCCATTCACCCATACATCAATGTCCACTCGTTCTTTCTTTTTCACCCATTCTGATGCCCAGCTGCCTCAAGCGCTCTCAGCGCTTTGATTTTTCAGGAAAATTGGTCATTTACTTTATTACCGTGCTAAGTCATTGACCCCATATCTTGTGCAGATAAAACGTATGTGTATCGTTGTAAACGCTGGCCTATTTTATATGACCTTTCTTTATGCGTGTTTAACAATGTATTCAGCTTCAAAGCAATAGTGACAGATACATTGTGAGAAAAGGAAGTGGGGACTTTATAAACTCTATCGCATACAGACAAAGGATATACACGTGAACTTACGTGGTATGCTTAATGAAGCTTAGACCAGACACGTTTGTATTATAGTATTACTAACTTAACCACACAGCTATGGAGATATTCAAATGCATTGCAAGTACATGTTTAAGAGTCAGTCCTACAACAGTCCTTGTCGTCGTGTTGCTTGGTCTCTTTATTCATCGACTACTATGGAGAGACAAGAGGAATCTTCCACCTTTTCCGAAGTGTGGGCTACCCGTAATTGGTCACATGCATTACATGAGAGCTGATATGCGAGTACCATGTCGTAAATTAAGAGCTCAACTAGGGGACGTGTATTCTCTACAGATGGGATCACGGCTGGCTATCATGCTGAGTGGTTACAATACATTAAAAGAGGCATTCATAAGGCAAGATGATGTGTTTGCTGGTAGGCCCTTTTTGCCAACACTCGAAGCGGTTGTGCAGGATAAAGGTAAGGAATTGGCAATGTACGAGATATTTTAACCCTTTCGTTGTCAATTTGATCGTGAGGTGTTTAAAACAGTTTGAATACTCTCATATAGATACGACCGTCAAAATGTTTAACCTATTACCCCATAGCCTGTTTATAGTTTTGAAAATAGGTGACTACTTAAAGCAGGTTGAAAGTAAAGCAGAATGCGCCATATGGCGCATTCTGCTTTATTTTCAGCCTGCTTTAATCTTTTACCAGCTAGAATATGGAAAGTATTAGATATGGCACATATTCATTACGGTTTATATTGGAACTATTTTCTTTAGCGGATGAATAAAATGCATGTGCTAAAAGTCGCTTCTATAAGGGAAAGGGTTAAATCGTTATCAGACGCTGTTTGCATAGTACAAATGGACCATTCACTAGTGTACTGTTTACAAATGACAAGTAGATTTATGCTCGTCGGTAACGTTGATTGTGTTAACAGGGAACCATACATGTACGCATAGTTTTCCCATAAACATTAAATTTTACTATCTAAACCGTATAGTTGACGGGCTCAGCAGGTCGTACTTACGTGTCAGAGCGTACCACCCCGATGTTTGTTTGAAATGCAGTATAAGTGTTTTCTTCTGACCTGTCGGAGTTATTTTTAGATAGGAACATTCTAAAATTTTAAAAGGGATGATCACCGTACTCGTTGATTTCCGTACAGTCAGCCAGGGATACCGAAAGCTGTATTTTTTGTGCGTAATGTACAGTAGAGAAGACATTATTATTTCCCGAATAAACGCAAACACAATGCACTAAACTTAAAAATAAAATAGTTTTCTAATATGGGTGGCAAACAGGTCTGATCTGGCGCCAACCTGTTTGCAATGGAAATAATAGTTTTATTATATAAATGCGTTTATAAGGAGAGAATAAAATATCAGTAAAAAGTTAGCGCAGCGGTCTCGTGCTGCACGAGGCTCATACTTATCTCAAGTAGGATAGTGTACGATTACATACTCGATGTTACCTTGCTTACCTATTTACCATTATAAACTATTCTGTTCTAAAAAAAACTCCGACAGGTCAGAACAATTGGACAATACTTCGGAGTAACAATAGAACTGGGTAACAAAACAATTGTAATACATTGTATATAACACAAGAATAATATAAGTATAATTATTGATGTGTTCTGTAATAAACAACAAACACATGCATGTTCCGTAGATATATTAACAATTATATATCACAATTCCATGTATAGGCATTTCAAATATATATATTAACTTTGTCATGGTCAACGTCAATGTTTATAACAGTCGCATTTGCAAACAGTATGACTCAAGTTAATACTGCGTCTTTTGAATAGGTATTTGCACTTAAAATGGTTCTGAATCAAAATGACTAAAAGCCTTAACTTAATGACGACAAACGACATATTTGAAAACGGTGTAGTTCCCGATCAGACGCCGCGAAGCGCGGTGTGTGATCAGGATCTAAACGGCTGTGATACTCGTTTTCAAATACCATTACTCATACTGCTTTAAATATAGGTTTGATACATGTACAATAGTGCAGGCAGCAATAGTGAAGCACACGACACTATTGCGGTAAAGGGGTAAAGCACTCATGATAAATTTGACTGTGAAGGATTAAACGATTGTTAACGTCACAATATGCCAGTGAAAAGTGATAATAAGACATGGCTAAAAACATTTTGCTTCTAGTTTGCTAAGGTTTAGAAGTAACTTTTCGGCGTCTTACAAGGTTCCAAACTGTTTGCAGTTCGTGCTTAGATACAATTTCGATCAAAGTTATAAATCAAGTGTGAAGTAGACAATATTTAATGAGACAGAGAGTCAATACAAAACGATATCAATAAACATTACATGAACACCTTTGGCAGTCGAGTTTCACATCGAACTATTCCGCTTTGAATATAAAACGTCAGTTTTACTCACTAATTTGATCACACAGTATGCGGTCTGGGAGTTGCATACAGCCATTTGATAAATATTTTTGGGTTCCGGCCCAACCTGTTCGTCAACAAACGCTGCATCTAGCGGAACACCAAATGCCGTCATTTGCGATGACGTTACCGTAAACAACGTCACGTTTTGTATGAAAATCTATATGGCGAAAGTGACTACAACATGCGGCTTCAATTAACTAAATAGTTTTTAAAATGGTTTTGTGATAAATAGAATCTCACATTCGTGCTCATTATTTATTATTTTAATAAACTCGTTGACTGAAATAAATATGACGCTCGCAAGGCCCGCGTCATATTATTTTAGTCAACTCGTTTATTACAAAATGATAAATAATGATCAATCATACACGATCCTCTATGTATACTATCCAGGTTTTGTAAATAAGAACGGGATGCCTTGGAAAGAACATAGGAAGTTTGTGTTGTCAACGCTCAAAGATCTTGGTATGGGAAGACGGACCCTTGAAACGAAGATACAAAAAGAAGCTAACGCAATGGTGCAAGTTATTAAAGAAACAAACGAATCTCCGTTCTACCCTAGACCTTTGGTTTGTACAGCCGTAACAAATGTGATAACATCAATGCTATTCGGCGATATCTTCAAACACGGAGATCCACTAATAAATGGAATGCTAGATGCAGTAGAAGAAAATCTCAGGTTAGTGTTTCTTCTTCTTGCAACAATGGTTTTGATATAAATAAAATTCTTATTCTATTGTGGATTGTATAAAACCTTCGTCCAGCAGCTCGTCATCAAACCAAACATGCGCTTTTGCAAACAGTTTGGATGCTGATCAGACGCCGCGTGACGCGGCGTCTGATCAGGACCCAAACTGTTTGACACTTGTTTTGAAATTTCTACAGTCATACTGCCTTATTTCTTAACTTTGAAACGACATTGCAGACAACGAAACTGAAGCAGTTGACAATAAAGCGGCGATGGGATAAAAATCTCCCGAATAATTCTGATCATGAAAGGGTTCAATGCTATGGATGCAAAGTAAACAAATCGATGAATTTGATTTGCTAGACGTTAATGTTAAAGGCATTTGTGAATGATTTAGGAAATTTATTTTAGGTATACAGCACTTTCCGGACTACTTAACTTTTTGCCTTTCCTTGAATACATACCCGGTGACATGTTTAAACTGAACAAATCGATCAACAATGCCAACAAAGTCCATAAGTTCTGCAAAGACATTGTACTGGAGCATCAGCAACGTACCCATGTTGAATCAAGCGATGATTTTACATCTGCCTACTTGCTGGCTTTAGAAGAGAGGAAGGCCTCAGGGGAAGATACCAGTTTCTCTAGTAAGTTTGATGCAAAATATGCTAAGGGCACATTTTTCTCTAAAATTCATTTCCATACGGTTATTGAGTCTGCGTCTAGAGAAGGACGATTTATAGATGTAACCGCTAGTGTTAAAACGTTCTAAGATTTGACAGGACAGTTTCAACACTTTCCGGTATAAATTGTTTAAAGTTCATATACCAATTTATCAATAAATATCACAGTTTAAGAATATTTAGTCTGGGTCGCTCAAAATTATACAGCCTTGTTATTTGTTCTCGAAATACTTTTTTGGTCGTCGATACCTATTACCGACACAATCATATAACGTCTATTATTACTGTACAAACATACAAAATCCATAAGTATGGTGTTTGTACCAGTGACATAAATTATTATTAAATCATTCACCTTTGAAATGTTCAATGTACAATTTCCGTTTCCAATTAAGTCTAGTCCTTTTCTACATTTTGAACGTTGATTTTAACAATACATTGCAAAATGACATGTAGTGCAGGCCTTAGTCAGAGGGATACTACAGGAGTTCTATGATCAGGAACTACACTGTTTGCATAGGACAAGTGTACTCATCATAGGAATATTGTTTGTCAATGACTAGTATACTCGTCGCTATGGTTGAATATGTTAATAAAAGTGTAGGCTACCAGATCTGTTCTATAAGTATTAAACCTTGTTTATCGTTATCAACCAGTTGACCATCTTGGAGGAGCAATTGAGGATGTATTTATTGCCGGGACGGAATCAACGATTACGTCTATTAATTGGTCCATTTTGTGCCTAACAATTTATCCCGATGTTCAAAAGAAACTTCACGAAGTTATAATGGAGGAGATTGGAGCAGACACAGTGCCTTCTGTTACCGACAGAGTAAGACTTCCTTATGTCGACGCTTTCTACATGGAAATATTAAGGTAAACAGGGAGAATTCGTGTTCTAGTGTATTTAACCTCTTCTTTGTCTGGAAGTGGTTTAGTGGTAGCACATCGAATACGATCAAAGTCTCTTTGATTTTATGGCTGAATGCATATAACAAAAATGTGACGTATGTTTTGACGTGAGTTTCTTTGAAAAGACCCTTAGAGGTCGAAATTTTAGAAAAGAGCAGTTTATATATTAATAAAAAACATTAATATAAAAGCAGACGAATGTTTCAGGGTGTTTAAAACACATGAATTTGGGAATTTTTCAAAGTATATGAAAACACTCGTTTTGTAATGAAGAGCTATTTAAGATGAATGAGACAAGAGAAGAAGTGTACATTTTGGTGAACAACTTTTGTTTATACGGCCATGTAACATTTACCCTCACCCACTTTATCTTATTTTGTCCTATTCAAACAGCCCGCTTCAATAGAGACAATTTCAAATGAAAACAAACATGATAACGTCGGCCTAATATCAAAATCTCGCATTTTACAGGAGAGTCGTGTTTTTTGTCTGGCTATTTCAAACATTGACAAAGTCTCTATAAATTTGAAATATATAACTAAGATATCATAATAAAGTATGTCAATAACTGCTTTTTGACTAAGTACATAGGATAATTGAGTTATATTTTATGTATTGTTGTATACGACTTTACACCGCTTTAACACATATTTATGAATACATCAAATCAAAAAATATCTTTTCTAAGATGTAAAAAAAGTGACTTTCTGTAAATTGGGTTATACGCCGTTTTGATATTAGGCCGACGGTTTTTTGGTTTGTGTTATTTATTTCATGTCAATGGTAGTATTTCTTTATACAAAAAACTAATTTAAGACAAAACAGGCACCAAATGTGAACTTTTTAAAGCTCTAGATATCATCGATATGGTACTTTATTGTAAATTTTGTAAAGGCTTTCAATAACTCAACATTTCAAAACTAAGCTATCACTTTCTTTTCATATTTTGAATTACCTTTGTATGGATTTTCATCTGTTAGAATATAAGAAATAGTTAAATACAATAAATATTTTTTTTACTATTTCTCATTATTTTTTTATTTTAGGAAAATAGCATTACCAATAAAAACCATGTTGTTGATTCAGAGATTCATATTTTTTCAAATTTGGTGCCTGTTTGGTCTTGATTTAGTTTCTTTATGTCAAAATACTTCCACAGACATTAAATACATAATGAAAATCAAAATTACTAAAGCTTAAACTTTAAATTTGACAACATTTGAGAAAAAGTCTGAATTTGACACATCTTAGTGCCAAAAAATGCACACCAACATATGAACTTTCCCCTGTTTTTTATTATCATAAACAGCTCTTTCAAAATAAACATGAAAGAAAAATAGTTAGATACTTTGAAAAATTCGCTTATTGGTTTGATACACCTTTAATCAGATGGCGGAATGGCAGTGATGGTGTACAGCGATAGAATCATTAATCAGAAACAATACGGTGAAACATGGAGTAAACATGTATGAATATTTGGCGTCTTACAGGCAGCTTCCGTTGCATTTGTTAAGCAAAGACTAGAGAAAAACATGCTTTAATGCATTTCAAAACGATACAAATGTGCATGATTCAACTTTTGCATGATGTTGACCAAATGTATACCCGTTGCAAAAAGATGGATTCAGATGCGACGCTGGGTAACTCAGTGTCTCATCGGAATAAGAAATGTATGAAACTCTGGCGATAACTCTTGAAAGGTTATGTAGATAATTAATCTTGACATTAAATTTGTTGCAGACACCAATTAATTACTGTGGTGAAGGTTAACGCAACTTGTCGATTTACAATTACAGCGCTCCATCTCTACAACGACATCCAATGGAAGACAACAATTGTGTTCGTTGTTCGGAGGGAGTCGTTATAGAGAGGGAAATAGGCTTACATTTGCAAACAGCTTGAATCAAGATCAGACGCCGCGTAACGCGGCGTCTGATCTGGATTCAAGCTGTTTGTCACTCGTCACTAAAGTTTGTTATGTCAAAATGCCCAATATGTAATTTTGAGAAAAACAGCAGACGACAACTTTAAGCAGAAGATATTGCAGACGTAAAAAGGTTGGATATCATTTCTTGTTTCGGGATCAGCGGCAAGCGTCGTTGTGAGGAGGGAATCGTTGTTGGGAGGGCCGTTGTAGAGAGGGAGCGCTGTATTTGTTCAGGCAACTTGATTGGATAAATGCGTTGTAGAATGTTACGTTTGGGTGTAGATCTCTTAGTTTAATGTTGTGGTTGTAAATATTATTTCATTCTAAATTATCAGACAAAAAATAAAACGTCTAAAAATTAAAACTTTGCCTGGTTAAGAAAATTAGAAAAATATTGAGTTGATTTATCATCTAAAGCTTTCTGCAGTGGCAGTATAAGACCACTTATGGCACTTTGTATGACTTAATATGTATAAAGAAGTTTAATTTGAACAATTATTCCTCTACTTGCTGGAATATTTTATTGTAGATATATATGGGTGATCGAAACAGCAAAATATGTCATATAATATAGCACACAGCGGCGTGTCATCTGGGTCTTCACTTTTGCCAGCGTCCAATTTAGTAGACACTAGGCACTATTGGGTTAATATCTTAACATGTAATTCAGGGCTCCAGATAAGAGGGAGTAAACTGCACAAATCCAACATTTTCTCACTTATTTTAGCACCAAATCCTATGATGTTACATCTCATTAGAATCGTCTCGAAGAGACGATTCTAATGAGTAGTGACACCATAGGGTTTATTGCAGAAATAAAGATTTTAGTTTTTGAAATACCCCCCTTATCTGGAGCCCTGCTGTATTGACTTTTGTTCAATATTTGTTGTATCAATGGACAAATGACAAAAAAAGTTTTTCTTTAGGTATTGCAACCTTACGTTACTCGGTTTACCTCATTCTACGTCACGTGACACACAGTTGCATGGATACACGATACCGCAGGAAACTATGATCCTCGTTGACATGGACTCTGTGGCCAACGATGTAGATATTTGGGGTGATCCTGAAAACTTTCGACCAGAGAGATTTATAGACCACGACGGAAAGCTATCTAAGAAGGAAGAGTTCATTTTCTTTTTTATGGGTAACATATTCTATATCCAATAAATAAATACACCATATATGTTGACCAATATAGCCCTATTTTTGAGTATGCACGTATTTTACAAACGGTTTGAAATTTATGAGAACACTTGTCACATAAGTAAACAGCAAGGACCACGATTAAAGGTTTACAGTAGTAGCCCTCTGATCGAGATGTACACTGTTGGTCAGCTGGGCAATACCGGGTATATTGCAGAAATATTTCTAGATATTTAAAAATGAACTAGACTTAGACTTTAATCCAAATAGAGCCAATATGAAGTATCTGTGTTCAATGGGTTTAACTTAATCGTTTAACAACAGTGTTTGGTTTAATAACGACAGTTGTTCTTGGTTAATTCTCTTGCATATTGCCAATGCCCGTGACAATACTTGTGTCACACAAGTTTTATTACTGATTAAACGCTAAAGAATTCGATATTTGAACAATATAGTAACGACTTGAAGTCAACATATACCTTTTCCGCATATGAAGTGTAAAGATAAACGTCAGATATGCGTTTTCATATCGTTGATCACTTGCGCTACTAATTAGAATGCTGCTTAAACGCTGACTGACTGAAACATATTTATGTTGGTTTTAATTCTTTATTATTTTACTGTAAAGTAAACCCTATAGTATAGTAAAACCACACGGATCATAATTATAAGGTCACACTGTATTTAGCGGCCTCATATACAATAGTTTGAAGCATCTTAAAGGAGGAAGCTTACTACAGGACAAAAGTTCAATTTATATATGTCATATAGGAGCATTCTAGCGGTCATATTTCTCTGAAGCGCACATTGTCTGTTGAATTCTTTGGTCGCTTTTAAGAGTTTTATCTGTAGTAGAAACGGAACTGATCAAATATCAGTTTTCAATTGGAAACCGAACACACTTGATTTTTTAAAAATTTATTTTACAATTGGTGCATATCGGTGAATTATTCTTATTTAAATGTATTCAAACCGTGTCATATACTATGTATTTTCCTGGTGAACAAAATATGAACTTACATGTAGTTAATATCGCACTGTGATATTATGTCAATATAGGGAGAAGTTCAGTATACGAGAAGGCTGAATATAGTTACATGTATATCTAAATATAATATAACTGAAACATTCTATTACAGGTAAACGATCCTGTATTGGTGAATCGCTTGCTCGAATGGAACTATTTCTGGTTCTGATAACACTCGTGCAAAACTTTGAGTTCGTATTTCCAGACAATAAGAGTTTAACCTTTGAAGAAGTTGACGGCGAGTTCGGAATAACACATGGGCCAAAGAAGTATGAAATAATTGCTAAACAGAGACAAAAGTAAATTATACTACTACATTGTACTTCTTTACAAATGGTACAATCAGATAGTTCATGAAACCTGTCAACCTGCAAAATGTATCCTAAAATTATTCACTCAAAGACAGCTCTAGTGCTTCAACTGTTGATACCGACACCGGAACTAGCGAAAAAACACAGACAGACAATTCGGGTACACATAATTACATCATTATTGCTCTACGATCTCTAGCCATATACATGTTTATCGCAAGATTCGTGCACGTTTAGTGTTGTAATGTTTCTTGGGTTTTTTGTATTGTATTCTGCATACAAAATGTATGTTTTTGAAATGTATATCGTTTATCGTCTGGTCCAAAAGTTATAAAGCGTTTGAGTTGAAACTGAGATCGTTCTTACGCGTTTGGTTGGCAAGCTTTCAACTAACTCAGAGTTCCTGTATCTGTTTGACGTCTGATTTTATATTTTAAAAGTTTGATCTGGATCCAAATTGTTTGCGTATATTATTATTAACGAACTTGGCACTTCCGGAGTAAGCGGGACATTGTCGGAACAATGGAAACAAGAATTTGTGTTTTGCGAACCTCACAATTTTCGAACGTATACATATATCCCACATAACTTCAGTAAACATAAACGCAACCCTTATTCCAAACTATATGGAAACCATCGAATATAAATTGTTGTTTGTGTAAGAATGGTACAAATCCTTAAAATAGTGCAAGAGAAGTTATCTGCACACAAATAGTTCATATACATCGCACTTGTTCGCTCTTTATAATCAACAAACACACAAAATATGGATATTATAAGCCGATTAGAGCACAGTCAAGTTATTTCCGTAAACCAAATCAAAGCAAAACAACTATGTGTAGTAATAAATCATGTTGTATTTACCTTACTGTCCTCATATGCAGTGTTTAAGTATCACCTCATCATAAGCAACCACTACATTAAACATTGGCAAAATCGCCAATTTAGAACACAACTTGTTGTCCGGAAACCACAGTGCGACAGGTAGACAGACAAAATACCTGTACAGACGACGGAAAAACCTGTACAGACAGACATGCACACGAACGGATAACACAAAAACAAAGTCACACCACTCATGTGGGAGGGGAGAGACATGATGTTACACCACGTATTGGTGCATACGTAAAAAGGTGCTATATTTACTTAAAGGTAATTTGACCGTTGACCTTTTTATATAACTGCAATATTAGCACCGCTATGTATAAGTAACAAGTACATAAGATATAGGTATGATTAACCCATGATAACAACAATTATTGTCCGGGAACAAATGGCGAAACCAAAAGTACTTTTTTAATTACAGATCATATGAACTTTGACCTGCTGATCTCAAATGTTATCTCAACCATCACCTCCTAATGTGCAACCACTACATCTAATTATGGGCATAATCGCCAAATTAGAACAGCATTTGTTCTGCAGAAACCAAAGTGTGACAGACAGACGGAAGTACCTGTACAGAGACACATACAGGTGGTCGGGCGGATGCGACAAACAGAAACAGAGACAGATAGACAGGCGAATAGCACAAAACAATATTTTTCACCACTTAAGTTGGGGAAACACAATTATTATCTACACAGATGATAAAAGTCGCTTGTATGTGAAAAAGGGTTTAATTACACTACATTTCGTAAAAAACTACAAAATAATACTATGCACAAAATATGTTAATAATCCCGAAAGCTCGACTTGTGCATTATTCTTGGAACAATGAAGCATCGGACAATCCCTAATATCTACAAATAGCTTCTAGGTAATATAGCCAAGAACTAAATGGTTCGCCTACTTTTGCTAATGGAAAAAATCTGATCCCAATAAATCATGGGCTTGTTCCAATAAAAAAATGTTAGCATAAACTAATCATGAACTATTTTTTCTTGCTTCAAGTCACTTTCTAGGTCATCTAGCACACAAGTTACAGTGGATAGGAAATTATTAATTTCCAGAAATGCGTTTACGCTAACACCATTAATTCCTTTACAAACAGTTTGGAACTAGATCAGACGCCGGGTAAACCGGCATCAGACCAAGCTCCAAACTGTTTGCCACTCATATTAAAATGAATAGACAGAGTAGGAAAATGTGATCTCTTTATTATATGTGTTTGCGTTTCGTTTGCGTTTAAAAAGGGAATTAATTACTTCTTTTCAACTGTAAAAACTATCGACGTATCAACTAATTATATTGAAAAATGTAATGCATACAGTGGAGAATCTGTTATTCTTTCCCGTTTAAACGCAAACGTACGCAAACGCAAAACACTAAAACGTAGAAAAGAACAACTTTTTGACAATTCTGATAATTCATCTTTATCTTGGTGGCAAACAGTTTGGAGCCTGATCAGACGCCGGGTTACCCGGCGTCTGATCTGGCTCCAAACTTTTTGTAGTGAAAATAATAGTTTTAGCGTAAACGCGTTTATTGGGAAAGAATAACGTTTTCTCCACTGTATTCTTATTATTCAGTACATCGTTGTATTAACAATTAAGGCCAAGTGTATACTAAAGAGGATATTTCATTATTTTTGTGAACAGTGTAGACCCTGGTGAGATGCACCGCTACTCGTGGTCTCATCAGCGTATGTACTGTTTGCTGTTTTATATCAAATATTCTGTTATACTGACAAAGAGTGTAGCTTTTGAAGAATAAAATACATTATTAGTTATACAGTTTCTTCCCAGGGTACTTAGGATTTATTCCCGGCTGAGGAAAATCATGTTGCCCGAGCCGTCAGGCGAGGGTTACATGATTTGACCAGCCGGGAATAAATCCTAAGTACCCTGGGAAGAAACTGTTTAACGAATTTATTATACTGTCAAAGATTTTACGGTTTAAACGCTTTAAAATAATTATGTCCACTCCATCTGTCAATTTTCATAACGCAACACTAATCCCCCGTTGGGCACCCCAAAAACCACTATGTAGCTGACGTCACATCAATCTACGTCAGAATTTAGTAGATCTATGTCGTCATTATAGACCAGCTGATCGATACTGCATTTGAGCTGAGACCATTGTTTGGGAAATAAAGACAATACTCTGGATAATAAATGTGAAATTTAAATGGAATTGAAAAGGGAAATATTCAATTTTAATCGTAAGTGACCTCTTTTTATATTGTGTTACTGCTTTCTTTGAATGTATGCGATCGAAGCGTAAAGAACTCTGACATGCCTGAAGATAAGTCTGCCTCGGTTAAACTGAAACAATTTCTTTGTAACTTTGAGCCAGGTATTATACACTGACATCTGCGTAGATCTATAATAGGACGTGTATTGCCGCAACTCTAGACTTGCATGTACTCAATCCTTGTTTACAGTTTTAGAAATTTTGACCCAGTTTTATTTTACCGAGGTCCGATGTATCAGTGCGTTGCACTTTGCATCCAAAGGAACCACAGAACTCTGTCGATAATAAGGGTAGAGCATCGATCCCAGGGGTTCTGCATCCGCCCCAGTCTCTCTCAGGCGTCCACTTAGCTAAAAGCTGGCAGAAACGGACGTAAACAAAACATTGGTGACGGCACTTTGTCATCGGACCACGTCAAAATAGACGAAACAGATATTACAAATAACTAATTTTCAAAGACTGTTTTATGTGTCAAACGAAAGTATAAAAAAAAATATTCGTTTCCAAGTATATACTTTTACATCACAAACGTTTCTTCGTAGTAAAATTTGATAGTATTTTGTCGAGTCGAGTAGTCGGCCATCTTGTTTGTGATGTAACGAAACATGAGGGGCCTTCAAGGGGAATGTCTATGTACCCTGTCAGCTCACAGGGTACTTAGTTTAAGTCCACGTTCCTCTGACCAATCAAAAGTGAGGAAATTTCTTTGCAGTATAATAAAAAGTGATGCATGCAAACCTAATATGTATATTTTGTTTGTTATGTAACTCAACATCTAAATAAATATTCGTTATATAACCCGTCCATCGTCATGATTTGTTGGTAACTAACGGTGTTTACTTTAGAACTGTTATCAACAGATCTGTTTTACGGTCTTATGATTGACAAAATATCGTTTTGAATGAAAAACAATCTTACTACTATCGGTGCCTAAGGCGACTTAAGTCGATACTGCAAGCAATTTGGATACAGATTAGACGCTGCCTGACGCAGCTTCTGTTCAGGATCTGGTGCCCGTTTCATAAAACTTCGTACGACAAATATTGTCGTAAGTGAGATTATAAAAGACGATTCCAAAGAGATGGCACAAGGCAGGATTAGGCTCAGATATCAGAAATTAAATGTATTTTAAAGTTTTGACTTGCGACCGTTTTTGTCGTACGAAGCTTTATGAAACGGGCCCCATGTTCTTATTACTCGGCAACAGGCAGTCTCTGGCCAGAATTCAAACTATTTGACACATATTCCGTGGCTTCTAAGATCAAAATGCACTAACAGTCGAAACTCGAAACTTTTGACTCGCCACGTTTTACAGTGGAGAATCTGTTATTCTTTCCCGTTTAAACGCAAACGTACGCAAACGCAAAACACTAAAACGTAGATAAGTACAACTTTTTGACAATTCTGATAATTCATGTTTATTTTGGTGGCAAACAGTTTGGAGCCTGATCAGACGCCGGGTTACCCGGCGTCTGATCTGGCTCCAAACTCTTTGCACTGCAAATAATAGTTTTAGCGTAAACGCGTTTATTGGGAAAGAATAACGTGTTCTCCCCTGTAACTTTGAAATACGAATACGCTCGACTTAAGTGAAATGGAATTATTTAGTTCGATTATACGAGTAAAACAATAGAAAGCAGACGGCTAATGAAACAATATCCTGATAGTAAAGCTGTACCCAATTGCTAAGAGTAGTAATTAAACAAATGCATTTAAGGCCTTTCGCTACCGGAAGTCGGTCTTGCGGGCGAGCGGATATGCGTCTTGACGACACAGACTTCTTCCGTACTATACTATACTAGAAAATTTATATAAAGGAAATGTTGATACGATTTAGTATACTCCTTCATAACGCAGTCAGTATAGTGGTTGACTAGCAATTGAAAGGCCATAGGTTCGAGACCCATGCGATCCAAATATTTTTTTAAGTGTCCGATATATTGACTTCTCAATCCATAACAAGCAGTGATCAAGGGACATGTTATGTTTTGTCTTCGTTGATTAGAATAAGTGATGTTATATACGGTCCAATTATATATTTCCACGTACATGTACGTTTTAGTTTAATGACTTACAAGTCAATAAAATCGGTATACATGTATAAGATTTGATCGAACTATAAAGCCACACATTGAAGCTTTTCAAGATTGATATTGCCCATTATTATGTTTAAACAATATAATTAACCTTGTATGCAAGTCCATGAATAAATAATAATGCATATTAATGACAGAATTTCAATTTTAAGGTAGGTAACTGTATTTCAACTTCTTTCCTATATTTTAATAAGAAAAACTGATATTACAACAAATCCTGACTGTAATATTTTCTAATTTTTTCTGACCAACTACTTCATCAACCATACATTTGAATAAAATGAAAAACAAAAACATTGAATGAGTCAGTTTTTTGTAATTCAATTTTTTAGCATTTTGCAAAATTTAAATAGCCGATAACATTTTTTTGAACGCCTTTATTCAAAATGTTTTTAGCTTTTCTTGTAATGAAAGTTGTAGGCTACTTATTGGGCGAAACTGAAAGTCATTAGCTTTATTTATTTTTGAGAAAAATCAAATCATCAAAATTCCAGGTTTTTTCAGAAAAAGAGACCTAAAAGACAAACCACACGATAGATTTTGCCTATATTTTCACACAGTGTTTCTTAGGCTATTATCATTCTTCATGAAAAGTTTCATACACATTGTATGGAAATTAAGCGCACATGCGAAGTACCTTAAATATTTTATAGTCTCTTAGCCAAGGTTCTATGAAATCACTTTTTCGGACAATATATTTCATATCTGCCATATGATAGAAGTAGAGTGAAAAGACAAGTTGAACGTTATTATTTCCAAATACAGAAGAAACTCGATACTTCAAACTCGCTTAAATCGACCTTACCGGTATTCAATTGTAAAAATTCGATAAATCATTCTCGCCTATGTCGATCATACCCGTATTGTAAAGTTAAAACGTGTCTAAACCACCTTTTAACTTTGAAATATGGGTATGTTCTAACTAACGCGAGTTCTAAATATCGTCTGTAATTGCATTTGTTCTATATTTTCATTGCACATACATGTCTTTTATAGTCATAGCAGAAAACGAATACTGCTACGTCGGATCATGTATCCAACTGTATGTAAATAACAGTAAAATAAACCGTAAGAAATTCATATCATAGTGCTTTTATTATCCGATTGTTCTGTCTTATCTGAGTTATTTTAGAACAGAATAGTTAACAATGGTAAATAGGTAGCAAGGTAACATCGAATACTTCAGATACGTATGATCCTCATGCAGCACGAGACCGCTGCGCTAATTTTACTAATATGTTATTCGTTCCCAAAAAAAGGTATTTACACTTAACCTAGTATGTCCACAGTTGCCAACAGGTTTGAGCCAGATCAGACGCCAGATAACCTGGCGTCTGAAAAGGCTCCAAAATGATTGCTACTCATATAAAAATATAGTTAAAGTTTCTAAAAGTAATTTTCCACAGTTTAATATATTGCGTTTGCGTCTTAACGAGAAAGAAAAATATTGTCTTCTCTACTGTGCATTATGCAAATAAGTGCAGCTATCTATATCTCTAGCTGGCTGTTCGGAAATCACCGAGTACGGTATTCATCCCTTTTAAAAAGTTTAGAATGTTCCATTCTATCAGTAACACGGCTAAGTCAGAAGAAAACACTAATAATCATGGTATTGTGTATACGTTTGCGTTTAGTTTAAAAGGGAAACCATCCTTTATCCACCCTTCTAATAGGCTAAATGTCACCCATTCAGGACGATAACTAAACTTCTGGGGTCCAAACTTTACTTATAAAAGCGTCTGTTGTGAATCTGAGATTGTTCTCAAATCTCACCTATCAAAAGCTTAAGAATGAGCTCAGACTCAACTCAAACATTTTACAATCATGCGAATTGTATTAAAAATATATTATGTTATGAATGTTTTCGTCTGTATCAAACCGTTTTGTAAACATGCGCTCGTTTGCTGTGATATTGAAGTCTGTAATTGTTTCACAGTCAGATCTATGACTTAATTAATCTATGAATGAATATTGTCCGTGATTTGTTTTACCCCTTCAACATTTCATTGTCGTCTGCTTAAATTTTGTTGTTTGCAAGATCGTTTCAAAGTAAGATTCAATGTAATATGACTTAAAACATATCGATACGAGTGTCAAACAGTTTGCATCCTTATCAGACAATGCGTTACGCGGCGTCTGATCAGGACTAAAACTGTTTGCAAACGCGCTTTCAATCGTTATTGAGAGTGAAAGGGTTAAATGTAGCTTTGGAATGATATTTCAAGTGAAAATATAAAAGCAGACGACATCACGATAAATTTGATCATGAAAGGAATATAAACTGGTTTTCGAAATAATATGATATCAATTCTGTATTTTAATATGTTCAACTGTTAGTAAGCTAGATGTGTCAAAACAGTGCCTTGTGATATTGATTCGATACTATACTAGGATATGCGCTTGGCATGTTCAGTCTGGATATATAGTTCAATATTTCAACTGACAGTTAAATTATACGAATTTAAAAAAAAATCTGACTCATTCGTACTCAGCGGAAAAGAAATTTCAAAATGAAAATAATTCTAAGTACAAAATTATCAAAATTAGTTAAAAGATCCTGGGGCCCGTTTTACTAAACTACTTACGCAATTTTTTTGCGTAAGTCAAAATCGTTTTACTCTTATTTTTCGATCATAAACGTTTGCAAACAGCAAATAGCCAGATCAGAGGACGCGCTAAAAGAGCGTCCTCTGATCTGGCTATTTGCTGTTTGTAGCAAGTGATAATAACAAATATAAATTAAAATGTAAAATTTTGACTTACGCACACATTTTGCGTCAGTAGTTTAGTAAAATGGGCCCCAGAACAGAAAGTGTTGACTTCATGTTAAAAAACCAGTTTCTGCAAGACGCAGATGCATTCTGATTTGCCCACAAAGCGATGCGCTTATTTAGCCGTTTATAGTGCTACGAGAGAGTCTGTTCCAGTAATTAGCTAAACAACCCCATTGCTTTACAATTGGAGGTTCCCATGTCATTTGACCATAAACAGCAGCATCTGGTGTATACTTAATTCCTTTAATATATAATCAAATGCAATATAGATCACTGATGCACTAACATTTTATTATTTTAACCATTTTATATAATATTTATATAGCGCTCTTTTCATACAGAAGCCGTGCATTCAAAAGCGTTTCTTAAAATTGTACTGTGCACCATAAGAAAAAAATATTGTAGAGTTTTTTTTACTACATATATGTTTCACTATATAAATAAATACTAATTTACTATAACAGGACACGAACCATTCTATGAATCAAGATGCTTAAAAACCATTAAATAGGTATAGCAAATACTTACTCAGATGAATAATGATTGTTTGTCACGAAAACACCTAATTAAGGTTTATAGAGCATGGAAGTGCTGATGAAGCTATTTTCCCATTTCTACTATTGTTATTAGCTTCATAATTATATACACTCAGTGCAAAAAGAAACGCACACTTTTTATTACAATAGTATCTGTATGTAGAAGGAACGTATTTGTGAAATAATCTTTTCATTACAGTCAGTAGTTCCGTCTTGGGCTATCAAGGTTGAAAATTTGAGGTTTATCATTGAATTTGTATCATCACAATCTGTACAAATCGGTGCGGTGTTTTCAACAGGCACTAGTTAACTCTTTCGCTGCCAAATTAATCGTGAGATTTTTATCCCACCACCGTTTCATTGTCGTCTGCTTCAATTTTGTTGTTTGCAAGATCGTTTCAAAGTAAGATTTAAAGTAGTATGACTTAAAGTATATCTATACGAGTGTCAAACAGTTTGGATCCTGATCAGACGCCGCGTTACGCGGCGTCTGATCAGGATCCAAACTGTTTGAAAACGCGCCTTTTGACGTCATTAAAAGTGAAAGGGTTAAAATACAGCACAGTAATTTTAAGTATATGTTTTTCTAAACTTGTGGCAGAATTAAATTGGTCTTGAGATATGGTCTTAGTATCTTAATAAAGTCTCTTAATCTGCGCCTGAGCACAATGTGCGTTTCTTTTTGTACTGAGTGTATGTTTAGTATGATGGTCGTGAACGTACCAAACACACACTCAGATCATGAAATGACAAGCATAAATGCAGTGTAGTTGCCTACCAAACAAATACAATTTAAAATAAAGCCCTTTAGCTTGATAATCTAAAATACAATGCAACTGAACAGATTTGTTGTTTGAATTTCGGATAATGTAGCAAAATCAAGGTATGGCATGCATGAATCACCATTTTGTACATTTACCGAAAACACAGACTGAACATACAATCTAATCGAATAAATACAAAATTTTGATCAGGACCGAAATACTTTCCATAGCTGCCATTTCTCCGGATTTTTCCTAAATCTTCGGATTTTTTTCTAGTACATGGTAGCGAAAAGCAGGCTGAAAGTAAAGCAGAATGCGCCTGAAGGCGCATTCTACTTTACTTCTAGTCTGCTTTAGGTAGTCACGTGTCAACAAAACTAGAAACAGGCGATGGGGTGAAGGTACGATTCGTAAAAACGCACTTGAAATATGCAAATTTGGAAATCTTAGGAATGTTCATGTCAACTGATGTCTTTCTCACGAGATTGTGTAATTTATGTAAGGTGTAATTCACAAACATCACATACTAAGTATTAAATGTACAGTAGAAAGAAATATGTGTTATCAAATTTGACGTCTAAGTAATTAAAATAATTTTGAAAGACATAATTCCCTAGAATCTCTGCATGTCTAACGTACACTAGAGAACGTCTTTCAAGAGAATTACCAATGTGTACCTAGCGTCCCATAGTGTTAACTCAGATCAGACGCTATTGGTACAAAACAAACAACTTGTTTATAAAAAGCAGTATCTTTTTGTTTAACGTTATCCTAAAGCAAACGTTGAGCAATTTGCGCTGGGGCTTTCATTTCCCAGATTCTGCTGGAAAAAGTAAATGACTAATGGTTGCAAATGAATTATGCGTAACAAAACGACAAATTGGTATTTGTCATGTCTGCGAAATCTAATAAGGTATTTTATTCGGCAAGCCGGAACTATTTAAGTGCTTTTGCTGTAGGCAATATAGACGTCCATTCACTTTCTTATCAAAATTAACCCTTCTAGATGCATCTTAGAGATAGATGGAAATGCTGATGAGCCTTTAATTGATATTATATTGTATGCGTGGATCTATTTAAACGTGTATTTGAATCTTCTTGATTGTAATACCACAATTACCCTAAGCAATGGAACAGACATGTCTGAGCAAACAGTGTAGACCCTTATCAGATAGTCACCTTCGAGTCAGTCTGATCAGGGTATAACTCTTTGCCTAGAAGTTTTAACCTTTTGGACACATTACTACCCGTTTCGATTCCAATGTATAGTATTTAAGTAGATCCTTATTGAGAGTTTGTGTCTGTCCTTAATACCGTCAGGGAAACTTAAACTGGATGGAGCTAAGTTTTATACTTTTATAAAGAAGCTACATCGCACTTTTAAAACGCTACGTGGCGCTTGTAGATATTGTTCAATAAATCGTTAATATGAACAATCATTACGTTATCTCTGATAAGAACAGGTAAATATCTGCAAATATTGAACATACATGTATAGCGATTGGTCATTATTCTCAACTGACGGTTTATCCAAACACTGCTCGATCATCGATATGTTCGTACCACCAGGCGTCTGTTTAACTTTCCTTGAATAAGTAAGGATAAACGGCATTTAACGGTGTCAAACGGTATGGATTTTCATTTTGTACAAACAGTAGTCGCGTCACGCTCATCATTTTAAGGGTAAATCCCTTCACAGCCTTGATGCCATCAATTAAAATATATGTTAGCGCTTATTAAATTGAAATTTTAGGGAATCGACTTTAAAATGTTAAAACGAGTGTCAAACAGTTTTGATCCTGACCAAATGCCGTGACGCGGGGCGTTTGATCATGATTCATTTTTTTAACAAATAACTATTGCACAAAGTATTACCAGCAGTCACATTATTGTATTTTTAGTTGAAAATCGGCAGCGTATTAAACGTCGATGACTTTGTTTCTTACTGTCGTTCATTTATATGCCAATTTAGAAATATCATTATCAAAACACGAACATATATTGTGTATGTGTAGAGAAACCCGAACTTGAAATTCATTAAAAGGATTTCCAATAGTGTTTTATGATATCTATTTACATCAATAAAAAATTGTGTGAAAACAAACTTCGTATTTTCATTCTTGTGACACACGTGCATACTGCGGCTATCGATTATTGTACAGACTTTAAAACAACCATAAACTGTCGTAAAGCAAGTCAGTCGTTTCTGAGACAATAACAATGTTGCTGATACTCATAAAGTGTGTCTCATAGTATTTTTATGCACACAATCAATTCGATTTTCTGGATAACAGTTTTAGAGAATTAATTTTTTTCAGAATAACCAGTTTGATACGAGTTTTTATTACATTAAACCCTTTCTAATACGAATCCCTATCCGTTGCAAGTCGATATTTGAATGAGTTGACGCATTCATTCCATAGCGACGAATAAACCCTTTACTAACAATGATTTCAAACAATACCGGTATACACGTAAAGAGAACTTTCTACAGGGGCCCGTTTTCATAAAACTTTGTACGACAAAAACGGTCGTACGTCAAAACTTTAAAATGCATTTAATTTCTGATCTCTCTGTCTAATCTTGTCTAGATGGAGACGAAGTTTTATTAAACAGGCCCAGGAGTACTCTGATCAGGCTCTGTACTGTTTATCATCTTGCAAAAAAACGGTAAAGTATGCCCTAAGTAGTCACAATTTAGACGATTTTACTGGAAAGTTCACTTTCCATTTGAATTCTGAAGGGTCAATTACTTAAACGATGGCTTTGATATATTTGTATAATATCAAATGTGCAATAATCAAAACTAATAAACATGGTTCACATTTAATGCACCCTTTACGTTATTCCTCGAATGAAAAAATAATGTTACTTTATAAAATGGTACAGTCGGTTTCAAAGCCTTATAATTACGACGGCAGCGACTAGCCGTCTTGCAAGAGACAGGCACAGAAAGTACTACCTATACCCTTGAAAAAGGTATTTCAAATAAGCCTTTACACGGGTTTTCACAACGAATGAACAAATATATTGTTTGGGAATTCGCAAAATTACCCCAAAGGAAAGTTACTCATATTATGACTAGTACACTGGGGTGAAGAACGACGATAGTTTTTTTACACGCCGCACAGCACTTAACACAAAGCAGAATTAAGCATTTTGAACAGCTAAGATACTAGAACATGTATTTTACAACATGCGTGAAGAGTTGATTTTCAAACAATTGTTGTTTGATATAGATCAAATCATATATGTATCACAAATGATATTTATGTACCCTATCAGATTTAAGCTTAAAATATGTAGAATGTAAAGCGGTCTATAAGGTTCAATGCATTTTTATTGCATTTACATCTGCAGGAGCCCAATTATGCAATATATTGCAAAAAGTTCCTAAAGGACACTTGTCTTCAAATGTCATTTTTTTATAATGAAATATCAAACAGTGCAGACACATTGGCACCTATACAGTTATCCAGTGCCCCCTTTAGCTAAAATTGGTTGAAATATGTTTGAAATACGGTCATACACGATTTACGTCCACTTTACCAATTATCAACATCTTATGTATCTGTACTTTCTACCATACATGTACTTGTTAGGGATTACGCGTTATCACGGGGCGTTTTAGGGTATTGATGAAATGTCCCCTTTTCATCAAATTGATAGATTTGTACTACAGCGGAGAAAACGTTATTCTTTCCCAATAAACGCATTTACGCTAAAACTATTATTTGCAGTGCAAACAGTTTGGAGCCGGGTAACCCTATGTCTGATCAGGCTCCAAACTGTTTGCCACCAAGATAAACATGAATTATCAGAATTGTCAAAAAGTTGTACTTATCTACGTTTTAGTGTTTTGCGTTTGCGTACGTTTCCGTTTAAACGGGAAAGAATAACAGATTCTCCACTGTAAAACGTGGCGAGTCAAAAGTTTCGAGTTTCGACTGTTAGTGCATTTTGATCTTAGAAGCCACGGAATATGTGTCAAATAGTTTGAATTCTGGCCAGAGACTGCCTGTTGCCGAGTAATAAGAACATGGGGCCCGTTTCATTATCAGAATTGTCAAAACGTTGTACTTTTCTACGTTTTAGTATTTTGCGTTTGCGTACGTTTGCGTTTAAACGGGAAAGAATAACAGATTATCCACTGTATCATGGAATTTCTGTTGGTTTTAAACATCATGCTGTTTTGATATACCATGGTCTAATGAACGTTCATACAAAGTTTCTCGCACATGTACATAACAATAAGTTAACAGTAAGCATTTAAGTCAAGACATTTAAAAAAATCCAAGACATTGTTTTTGTTAATACGGTTAATAAGGTTAACATCATATTAGCTTTGGTACTGGCATTTGAACTTAATAAACTAAACGAGGTTAGATTCATTACTTTAACCAAAAGTAACTGCCAAATATTTATAAAGATTCAACGATATGCTTGAAAATTACGCCTTTTCCCTGGGAGATGTAGGGTTTTCGTGAAATCCCTGATTTTTCAGGGATTTCACGTACTTATCGAGATCAAGACTGTTTGGTCGTCATATCGGTATGTTTAACTCAATCACATTTGACACGTTTAATGAATAAGGTACTCTTTCCAATTATTCCTAGTCACTTTTGATTTTTTTCGTTTGATATTGGCAATGTTACTATTGCAAAATTACTTACAATGCATAACTTGATCAAAGGGATCGTAAATGAGCAGAGGAGAAATGTACGTTTCAGCGGTACACTGTTTGTAAATGACAAGTATGGTCGTCTATAGGATTGCAAGTGTTAAACATTAAGAAACTAAAGCAGACACCCGTAGCAGGCGATATCTTTACAGTGAGATTGTAATTGCACAATGTCATCTAACGTATTAAGAATAGGTGCGAAGTTGATTTTAAATAACTTTTGTTATCACGTAAATATTGGAGTGGTTTTTGATGGACAATATTGCTTCTAGTTATCGGATTGACTGTATATACCCGATGAAGACAAAAATGTAATTTCAGTAACAATAATGGTAATACAACCACCATTCACCGACTCACCCCGATTACTATGGTTATTTGCAAGCAGGTTAGATTCTGATCAGACACCACATCACGCGACGTCTGATCAGGATACATACTGTTTAATGCTTATGTCAATATTTGTTTAGTCCAAAGACTTAAAACTTTCAGAAATAAAAGCAGGCGACACTTTGTTAAAACACATCACGTCATGGCACTGAAATGTTTGATATTTTCCTGTCAGAGATAGAAGATTTGATGTAAGGACTCTGCTCGAAACGTTGATTAGTTGCTGTATAAGTATTATGAATGCGAAGACAATGACTTTTCAAACGCCTAGGGAGATATTTCTGATTAATCCTTAGGTCTGATGTTGATATTATATACAGTAGAGATAGAAGACATTTCCAAATTAACCCTTTCAGTGACAACTCTTTCGTGATAATTTTAACCCTTCACCGTTTTATTGTCGCTTGCTTCAAAGTTGTTGTTTGCAATGTCGTTTTAAAGTTAGAAAATAAGGCAGTATGACTAAAGAAATTTCAAAACGAGTGTCAAACAGTTTCATTCCCGGTCAGACGCCGGGAAAGGCGGCGTCTTGTCAGGATCCAAACTGTTTGCAAATGCGCTTTTAAAGGGTTAGAGGCGTTGGTGCTAAAACAAATACGGTCGGAACTCGGTACTTCGAATTCGCTTAAATCAATTGTAGCAGTAGGTTGAATTTCGATAACTCGATTTCGTTTAAGCTGAGCATCCCCGTAATTCAAATTTAAAATGTGGTTAAGCCATGCTCTAACTTTTAAATATGGCTATTAGAGTTTTTTCTGACCTGTCAGAGTTATTTTAAGGCACATTCTGCTTTACTTTCAGCCTGCTTTAAGCTACCACCTGCTATAAAAAAATATTCCTTATGAAACATATTAATAACTGTATGAACTGGAACTATTTTCTTCAGAGGAGGACTAAACTGAATGTGCTAAAAGCCGCTTCTATGGGGGAAAGGGTTAAGACAGGACAATAAAAACAAGACATCTGTCTTGTTAATAAGGTTAACAACATATTTTATAGCATGGTACTTGCCTTTGAACTTAATGACCTAAACAAATGATATTTCTGTACCCTATCAGATTTAAGCTTAAAATAGGTAGAATGTAAAGCAGTCTTTAAGGTTCAATGCAATTTGTATTGCATTACAATCTGTAGGAGCCCAATTATGCAATCTTTTGCATAATGTTCCTAAAGTACACTTGTCTTCAAATGTCAAAAAGAAAATTCTATTATGAAATATCAAACAGTGCAGACACATTGGCACCTATACAGTTATCCAATGCCCCCTTTAGCTGAAATTGGTTGAACTATGTTTGAAATACGGTCATACAAGATTTACGTCCAATTTACACAATTATCAACTTCTTATGTATCTGTACTTCCTTCCATACATGTACTTGTTAGGGATTACGCGTTATCACGTGGCGTTTTAGGGAATTGATGAAAAGTCCCCTTTTCATCAAATTGATAGATTTGTACTATCATGAAATGTCTGTTGGTTTTAAACATCATGCTGTCTTGATATACCACGGTCTAATGAACGTTCATACAAAGTTTCTCGCACATGTAAATAACAATAAGTTAACAGTAAGTATTTAAGTCAAGACATGTAAAAATCCAAGACCTTGTTTTTGTTAATAAGGTTAACATCATATTCTATAGATTTGGCTCTGGCATTTGAACTTAATGAACTAAACGAGGTAAGATTCATTACTTTAACCAAACGGAACTGCCAAATTTTTATAAAGATTCAACGAAAAGCTTGAAAATTACGCCTTTTCTCTTGGAGATTTAGGGTTTTCGTGAAATCCCTGATTTTTCAGGGAGTTCACGTACTTATCGAGATCAAGACTGTTTGGTCCTCATATCGGTATGCTTAACTCAATCACATAAATTTTGACACTTTTAATGGATAAGGTACTCTTTCCAATTATTCCTAGTCACTTTTGACTTTTTTTGTTTGATATTGGCAATGTTACTATTGCAAAATTACTTAGAATGCAAAACTTGATCAAAGGGATCATAAATGAGCAGAGGAGAAATGTACGTTTCAGCGGTACACTGTTTGTCAATGACAAGTATGGTCGTCTATAGGATTGCAAGTGTTAAACATTGAGAAACTAAAGCAGACACCCGTAGCAGGCGATATCTTTATACTGAGAGTGTAATTGCACAATATCATTTAACGTATTAAGGATAGGTGCGAAGTTGACTTTAGATACATTTTGTTATGACGTAAATATTGGAGTGGTTTTTGATGGACAATATTGCTTCTAGTTATCGGATTGACTGTATATACCCGATGAAGACAAAAATGTAATTTCAGTAACAATAATGGTAGTACAACCACCATTCACCGCCTCATCCCGATTACTATGGTTATTTGCAAGCAGGTTAGATTCTGATCAGACATCACGTCACGCGACATCTGATCAGGATACATACTGTTTAATGCTTATGTCAATATTTTTTTAGTCCAAAGACTTAAAACTTTCAGAAATAAAAGCAGGCGACACTTTGTTAAAACACATGACGTCATAGCACTGAAATGTTTGATAATTTCCTGTCAGAGATAGAAGCTTTGGTGTAAGGACTCTGCTCGAAACGTTGATTAGTTGCTATATAAGTATTATGAATGCGAAGACAATGACTTTTCAAACACCTAGGGAGATATTTCTGATTAATCCTTAGGTCTGATGTTGATATTATATACAGTAGAGATAGAAGACATTTCCAAATTAACCCTTTCAGTGACAACTCTTTCGTGAGAATTTTAAACTTTCACCGTTTTATTGTCGCTTGCTTCAAAGTTGTTGTTTGCAATGTCGTTTTAAAGTTAGAAAATAAGGCAGTATGACGAGTGTCAAACAGTTTCATTCCCGGTCAGACGCCGGGAAAGGCGGCGTCTTGTCAGGATCCAAACTGTTTGCAAATGCGCTTTTAAAGGGTTAGAGGCGTTGGTGCTTAAACAAATACGGTCGAAACTCGGTACTTCGAATTCGCTTAAATCAATTGTAGCAGTAGGTTGAATTTCGATAACTCGATTTCGTTTAAGCTGAGCATCCCCGTAATTCAAATTTAAAACGTGGTTAAGCCATGCTCTAACTTTTAAATATGGCTATTAGAGTTTTTTCTGACCTGTCAGAGTTATTTTTAGATTGAAACATTCTAAAAAATTTAAAAGGGATGGGTTTTCTCTACATCCAGTTAGAGATTCGGATAGCTGTAATTTTTGTGCGTAATGTACAGAAGAGGATATATTATTATTTCCCGTTTAATCGCAAACGCGATGCACTAAACTGTAAAAAATTACTTTGACATGTCAGAAAAAGCTGACAATATGTTGGAACTAAAACATATTATAATAATCGAGTTTCGACTGTGATTACATTCTAAAACGTTTGGATTACGTTCAGACCTCGGGTTATATCAAATCTAACCGTTATGATATTTAGAAAAGCTGCACATTTAAAGAATCATTGCATTTTTGTATAATTGTTTGATCTAGAGAGAATCTAGAGAGAATTACGTATTCTCTTATAAATATGTTCCATTGATAATAAGCTGTCATTTCTTAACAAATTTACTATCTGTCCGCAAATAAACGAATTTATGAAAATTTGATAACATATATGTGCGCGTATTACTTATTATATAACAAAGGTGCGAGCAAGTGTCTTATATATGATCATGGGATGACGCACCTGTAAAAGCTTATGTCGGACTTTAAACCTTAGCCTTGTAGACGTTCGTATCATAAATGTGCTTGATTTAATTTCCTGTAGTGATTCTCAGCTATCATTGTTTTGTTTTCAGATGAATTGAATAATTCAAAAGAAATCATTCATAATTATCATTAAAACGATCTAAGGCTTATTGCATAATAGTTTTGGTCAAGATGACCTTTTACTTAGTTCAGTTGCAAACAGTTTGAACAATATCATACTTCGTGTTACTCAAAATATCGAAACTGTTGGAATATGTGTGAGATTTTGGAAATAATAACGACATCCTGACTGTTATGTCAATCCATAGTCTCTGTATAGGTTAGACTATATTTGAGCGGGACTAATCGATATAGTTCGAGTGGGCGTAGCATTGGCTTGGGCTCGAGGAAAATAAGAAATTACATGACCCTTCGTTTCTACTTTTTGTATTAAGACGAAATTAGTCATTTTATTTGTAGCATTTTACACAATTTGAAAGGTTATTTCAATGTGAAGTTTATGGAAGCACTATATGTAACCCGAGTGGCCGGTAAAGGAAGTACAACCCGGGTCGAGTTCGTGTAATCTTTATTATATAGACGAAAGGTCTGTAATGAAATATATACAGATAATGAATACAATGGTAAAACATTCTAAATAATACAAATCTCAATTGATGCTAAATACTAAATCCGTAATATTCCCGAAATACATGTATATAAATTAAATGCCAATTCAATTAGGTAACTTACCAGCTGGTCGGATATGAAGAGAATTAATATGAAAGTCTCAAATATAGAGCACTTAATAGATGACTTCCTTTTGCAAGGAGAGATAGAGCAAGAATGATAGAGTAAGGTGCAGAGGTCTTCCAGGTTAGCTTTGGTGTCACGTGACAACCAGAGAACAACTCACTCGTGCATTATTTCACTCACCAAGCTCACTCACTAACTCTCATGGACAAGTGACAAGTTACAAATACATGCAGGAATATTGAGTAGTGATACAGACTATAGCATGATGTAAACACTATCTATAGTCTGTACCAGCAAATGAACATAATAGAGTACAGTCAAACCTAACCTGGGTTACATAAGCACATATTATTAGCAATTGTCTTTAAAGTCTAGGTCTCACTGTTCCTTAAGAAATAAAATATGACGTCATCAAGAGTGTGCAGTCCCCTCTTATCTCAGCTGTATATTTTTAAAGACAATCTAGACATTCTGGTCCCGGTTTTTACATCTACAGCTAAATAAATACATATATCCAGGTCTAGCGTGACGGAGTCGATCTAGATCTATTATTGTTACTGTGAAATTCATTCCTGTATTTCTTCAATTTAAATCCTTGATATGGTGTTTATTGCAATTCACTTTCGATTATTTATCGTTAAGCCTACAAAACAGGCAAAAGGTTTTCGTGGTGGCTCGCTCGGAGGACTACTAGTATTGTGACGTCAAAATTGCCTTCATATGACAGAAGCGTGGACTAAATGAACAATGTGTTAGCTAGTCAATGGAGTTTTAAAGAGAGTTGCATCTGATTGGCCAAGCGCTCCAAGCCATGTGCTAAAAGCACGTATGCCAAATTCTGAATTTGACATATCAGCAAGAAGGTTAATATAACCGTTTTCGTTCTATGTCCCGAAAGTCATGGTAAAGCTACTTTGCAGACGAAACGGATTAAGCGCGTCGAAAGCAATAAATTATATTTTAGAATAGTTTGGAGAAAACGTTATTCTTTCCCGTTTAAACGCAAACGAAACGCAAACGCAAAACACTTAAATGTAAAGATTGACAACTTTAATAATCATGCATATCCAATTTAACCTGAATGGCAAACAGTTTGGAGCCTGATCAGACGCTGGGTAACCAAGCGTCTAATTAGGCTCATAACTGTTTGCACTGGTAATAATAGTTTTGTTTTAACGTAAACGCGTTTATTGGGAAGATTAAAATGTTCTTCAATGTACCAGTGTACATTGGCAGTTGTTATGGTACTTGTAACACGAACTGTAAATGTCGTCTGTTAAATGTATAGTGTGCAATAATATAAAGTTAAACCTACATAAAACGACCACTAAAACGAAGACTAATTGACTGTATAAAATATAGGTGGGAGGTGTAAACAAGGTATTGGTACAACATGCAGCTCCTGAAGGAGCTTTCTGTTTTACTAGTAACTTGCTTAAAGAAGTCACCTGTCGTAAACATCTAATACTTATCACATAACAATGGATGAAATGGAGAGGTTTTACTGTATAAATATAACCTTTTAAATTGTATCTCAGAAAATATAATCAGAGTGAAGCGACTTATATAACTTCAAAGTGTTGGCAATCAACATCAACATTTTATTGACGTAAACACATTCCTTGTTACAGTGCATCGTACACTATTAGAACGTAAATAACATTTTCACTTCCCTACCTTGAGTATAAGGTTATATACCAATAGTTTAAGTTTTGATCTGGTCAGACGCGACTTCTGATCAGGTCCCAAATTGATGCCACTTATTTCAATAGTCTTTAAGTCCAAATACTTAATATCTTAGATTTATAATTAAAAACAGTTCTGTAAAATGGATGACATCATGACATTGAAGGGATTGATAAGACAACTCAAAAACATATTTGATTGCCGCTGATTTCAATCTATTATTTCATGTAACAACGCTGCACTCCCTAACATTTAAAGCATTTTCTTAAATTAGACAGCATAGCCATGCACTCATCAACCATTATCATGATTGGTGCGACCTGGCTAACATTTGCAAACAGTTTGAATCCAGATCAGACGCCGCGTCACGCGGCGTCTGATCTGAATCCAAACTGTTTGTCACTCTTATTCAATTTTATATGTTCTTTAAAAAAAAGCGTTAAACCATTGACACTTTTGGCAGGCGATATATCGAAGCAGAAGATGATTCAGTATGATAACGGTTAGGACAGATATTTATTCCTACGGCGAAAAGATCTTTATCTTCTCACAAAGAATCAGTGAATAATTACTGTCTCTTTATGCGGAAAGTCTTAACTTTTTATTTCGATTTGCAATTAGGCATTTCCATTATATAATGGTTTATTAACAAAAATAGTTCGCTTCGCTTCTGTTAAAGTATTGAGATGACGAGAAAATGCTAGAGGGAACACTGGCAATATTTAAGACTAAGAGAATAATACGGGCATCCTTAATGTGAACGTTGTTTAACACAAACGAAGACTTTATCCTGATTGACAGGCACACTAGCTGTCTATAATTACTGAAATAACGATTTAACCATACTACAAAAGCTATGTAGGCAATAAATACGTACCATTTCCCTATACACAGTTTTGTTTAAATAACCATTTATATGACAGTCGAAAGTTTCTTTTGTGTTCACGACTGCAATGAATTAGATGCCTTGCACAATCTCTGTCATTAATCAAATGCAATGCTCATGCCTGAAATGAGTATCAAAGGAGGAGTATTAGCTTCTTAAAAAATATAATCTTATTTAAAAGGGTTTGATTTTAGCTAATATTGGATCAAAGCAGCATCAAATAGGCCAGTTCTAAAAGGTATGTACAGTGGAGAATCTGTTATTCTTTCCCGTTTAAACGCAAACGTACACAAACGCAAACCACTAAAACGTAGAAAAGTACAACTTTTTGACAATTCTGATAATTCATGTTTATCTTGGTGGCAAACAGTTTGGAGCCTGATCAGACGCCGGGTTACCCGGCGTCTGATCTGGCTCCAAACTGTTTGCAGTGAAAATAATAGTTTTAGCGTAAACACGTTTATTGGGAAAGAATAACGTTTTCTCCAATGTAAATGAAACCAAAAGAGGAACCATTTGAATATATTTATTTAATGTAGCCTACCTTATATTTTGAACATGTTTATCACCTGCAATGCGGACATTTGGTTTGTTTTTATCAATAGTACAGGTGTCCGTTATTCCTTTGTAACGTTACTCTAATAGTCCTTTAAGACATTAATTTTACCGTTGTAATAATAACAAGTTTTCACTTTCCCATTGCTTTGTGTGGTTTTGTGATATGCGTGTTCAATATGAGTTGTTGGATGTATTGGTAAATGTGTGGTGTATATTGTTATTCTCTACTGTACATATAATTTATCTATTTACAATATATGGCAGTCATGCTACTCGATACTCTGGATACTGCAGCACAGCTCCAGATAAGAGGAACTAAAATATTAAAAAAACATCAATTTCTCCTACACTTTTGCAACACAAAATCCTATTGTACAACTACTTATTCGAATCGCCTTGAGAGACGATTTGAATAAGTAGTGACACCATATAATTTATTTCAGAAATAAAGAATGTAGATTTTTAATAATATATCTTATCTGGAGCCCTGCTGCCAGCTTGAACATCATTTGTAAAATGTCTTTTTTTGCGTGAAAACTGCAGCTATGTTGAAATAAGGGAACAATATTGGTATGAATGTAAATGGATTATATAGCTTAAATGCGGTAAAATGCCTGGAACGAAACTTGAACAAGTTACCAAATACTTTACATGAAAAGTTAAGTCACACTATTTTAAAGTTTTTAATCAGGTACAAAATGCGTATCCCCCCCCCCCAATAACTTCTCCTCATAACAAAATGAAAAATAACATAGAATTAAAACGTCATACGTGTAAATTTGGCAATGTGAATAGTAAAACACCGATATGAGTGTACACACCTTCCTTTCAGATCTAAACCCTTCATAAACAAGTTATTCGGGATATTTCTTCCCCTTCTCCGCTTTGTTGTCGTCGGCTTCAGTAGTGTTATCTGCATGGCACGTTTCATAGTTAGATTTAGGGTTGTATGACTAACTGAACATCGGTAAGAGTGTCAAATAGTTTTGGCCCTGATCAGACGCCGGGTTACTAAACTGTTTGGAAACGCGCTTTAATGCGTCATTGAAAAAGTGTTAAAGAAAAGCAACTGCTTAAAAGCCTAGTTATTTTCCTTCATAACTGTTACCTCCAGAACACAGCATGATGCCGATTATTTATGTTTAGCCTTATCAGGGTATATATGTTACAGGGATTAAGTGTAATCAGTGATTACGCGTATTTCCTGAACTTTTTAGGGATTACATGTACGCGTAATCACTGGGCGTTTAAGGGAATTGATGACATGTCCTCTGTTTCATCAAATTAATATATTTGTACTATGATTAAATGTCTATTGGTATTAAACATCATGCTTTCTTGAAATAGCATGGCCTCATGAACGTTCATACTAAGTTTCTCGCACAAGTAAATACAAATAAGTGAAGAGTGTGCATTTAACCCTTTACCCCATAGCCTGTTTCTAGATTGAAAATAGGTGACTACTGAAAGCAGGTTGAAAGTAAAGCAGAATGTGCCTTAAGCTACCACCTGCTACAATACAGAAAATATTCCCTATGAAACATATTAATAACTGTATGAACTGGAACTATTTTCTTCAGAGGAGGAATAAACTGAATGTGCTAAAAGCCGCTTTTATGGGGGAAAGGGTTAAGACAGGACAATAAAAAACAAGACATCTGTCTTGTTAATAAGGTTATCAACATATTTTATAGCATGGTACTTGCCTTTGAACTTAATGACCTAAACGAGGTAAATTCGTTACTTTAACCAATAGTAACTGCCAAATATTCATAAAAAATCAACAAAAAGCTTCATAATTACGCCTTTTCCTTGGAAGATTCAGGGTTTTCGTGAAATTCCTGATTTTTGGGGAGTCCACGTATTCCCTGATTACACTTAATCCCTGTAACATATATATTACAAAGCAATAAGCACAATACCAGGTACCAACTGGAACATGTAGAAATGATTATAGAAAAATTAGTTGTACATGCGCTTTGAGTAACTGGCTGCATTTTCCCTATATTTGAAAAGTTTCTATGTTAAAATTGCAATTACTTTATTAAAACATCTAAAGATAATATTATCAATTTCTATACAAGAGGAAGAATTTCAAGTAGGGTAAATGTAGTTATTTGATTTTTCTCATATTGTAAGTACATTTATATAAGTTGATGTGAAGCGCTTTCAAACGCATACCTCCTGTGATGAAAGAGTGCTATATAACTCTGGTATAATATCAATACTAATACTACTAATAAGTATCATTATTATTATTACTATTTTTATTATAATTATAATCATGACAAGAGTATTTAGCGACACCCCAGTCGAATTAAAGAAGTGGTCTAGATCTTAAAACTTGAACTTGAATTAAGGATTGCATTTGAATTATTTTCCAAAAAGGAGACTAAACAAATAAGTTACACGTAAAAAATAACGTAAAATGTCGGTACGTACGCCTTCTGTAAGCAAACATATATGTCTTCTGCCTTATTTACTGAAAACAAGCTATAAGAGAATAGGATACAATATGTATGCAATGTAAATGTAGTACCCAATGCATATGAAACTGATCAAATAACATAACTTTGCATATATGGTGCTAAATGGCGATTCTATGGAAAAAACGGTTACCGGTAATATCATTATTAACAAGACACATGGAAGACACTTGCAATGTGGTTACATCGATCACTTTTCACTGCAGACTAATTTAGTCACTGAGACAATGATAATATAAAATATGCACGTTTCACAGTGCTAAACAAATCTCTTGAGGAATTGCTAATATTCAGCGGCATACATCTATACCGTGCTTGAACCAGGAACCTTCCGTGGTGAAATTTATCTAAAGTGTAGTTTTTATAATGATTTGTAACTGTCCTATTTTGATATGTAACAGTAGAGCATACATTAGTCTTTCCTACAAAACAACTATTTGCAAAACGCCCTATGTCTCTACAAACAGTATGCACCCTTTTGTTGGAAACATAGTGCTTTACTAGCCAAAGTAACGGTTCATATAGAGCTGAGGGGGGTTAAATATAGATTATTATGTCCACTTTGTAATTGTTGTTAAAATCACTTGCTAGTACATATTTATTGCTTGTGCTTTTGAGATGCTATAATATTTTTTTAGCATAAGCTCGAGTTCATGCCTACTAACCTTCATATATTTAAATACTTGAATCGGGATGCATACACTTAGTTTGTGTTCCCAGTTTAGCTTATCTAAACTACACGTTAATAGAAGACATGCCTCTGTCACTGTAGCTACATTATCATTACTTGTTTTCACTTTATACTTTCACATAGGTAATGGGTGATATTAAGATATTATCATTAAATTGTCGTGGCCTCCATGGCAACAAAAAAAGAAGAGATGTATTCAAGCACCTGAAAGATAAGAAACATCACATATACTGTCTACAGGATACACATTTCACAAAAGATCAGAAAAAGCAAATCTATGCACAATGGAATGGACAGGTATACCTCAGTTGTTTCTCCTCTAGTTCCAGAGGCGTTGCTATTCTTTTTAATAATAACATTAAATTAACTGTTAACAGAAGCCTTTGCGATCAAGAAGGCAATTTCGTAATCTTAGACCTGGCTTTTGATGATTTTAAATGTACATTGGTTAGCCAATATGGGCCAAACCGGGATAATCCAAGTTTCTTTAAAAATATTTTCGAAATAGTGGATGAATTTGGAAATGATTCCTATATATTATGTGGAGACTTTAACTGTGTTTTGGATCCTGCAATGGATTACCAAAACTACAAAACAATAAATAACAAAAACGCAAGAAATCTTATAATTGAAAATATACAATATAGACAGTTAGTAGATATATACAGAGACCTCTATCCAGACAGGAAAAGATATACCTGGGTATGTACTCATCCACTCCAACAGGCACGTTTAGACTTTTTCCTTGTAACAGAAGACTTTGTACAGTTTTCAAAATCATGTGAAATAGAACCTAGCCTCAACTCAGATCACTCTATTGTACAAATGCATATGATATTGGCAAACATCGATCACGGTAAAGGATTATGGAAACATAACGATTCTTTATTAAATGATTTAGAATATGTCCATCAAATTCAAGATAAGATTAAACGTGTAAAATCCCAATACTGCATTCCTGTGTACGATTTAGAGAACATCGATAAAATACATTGTAGCGACCTACAGTTTACGATATCAGACGATCTTTTCTTAGAAACGCTTCTGATGGAAATCAGGGGCGAATCTATATCTTATGGCTCTTACAAAAAAAAATCGTTACATAAACAAGAAACTGACCTATTAAAGAAAATCAAAGATATCGAAGAAAACCTAACAGAATAAAATTCACAAAACTTAAAAAACTATAGACACAACCTTTCAGAATTAAGAGAATTTAAACTTAAGGGTCATATAATCAGGTCTACGGCAAAATGGATAGAATATGGCGAAAAACCTACACAATTATGTTGTGGTCTAGAAAAACATAATTACATTATCAAAACAATAAACAAATTGGAGACAACAAACGGAAGTACAATTACAAACCAAAAGGATATTCTATGCGAAACGCAACAATTTTATAAAAAAAATATACTTAAATCAGGATAAAGACGAATTTGACCTAAACCTTAATGTAAATGTAAATGTAAATAACAAAAAGTCAAGCGGAAAATCTTGAGGGCCATATCTCTTATCAAGAGGCTAGTTATACCCTTAAAAATATGAAAAATGACAAAAGTCCAGGTAGTGATGGTTTTACAACCAATTTTTTTAAAATGTTTTGGAAAGACTTGGGTTATCTAGTTGTTAGGTCAATAAATTCTGCATTTGATAAGGGTATACTGTATAAGTCAACGTCAAGGAATCATTACATGTATACCGAAAGAAAATAAACCCCGCCAATTTCTGAAAAACTGGCGACCAATCACACTTCTTAACACGATTTACAAAATAGCATTAGGATCCATAGCAAACAGACTTAAAACTATTCTACCAACTATCATAAGTATGGAGCAAACTATTTTTTTGAAAAACAGATATATTGGAGAAAACATAAGCCTTATTTACGATGTTATGCAATATGCAGAGGAAAATGATATTCCCGGACTTATGCTACATATTGACTTTGAAAAAGCTTTTGATTCCATTTCATGGAAATTTATCCAAAAGGTTTTAGATATTTTTAATTTTGGAGACTCTTTTAAAAAATGGATATCCGTGTTTTATCATGATATTAATTCAAGTGTAATATAAAACGGTTTTTTGTCTGACTTTTTTAATATTGAAAGGAGCTGCAGACAGGGAGACCCGCTATCGCCTTATATATTTATCCTCTGTACAGAAATTTTAACCCAGAAACTAAAACCAAACAATCATATAAAAGGCCTGACAATAAACGGCACCAAACATATACTGTCCCAGTTCGCGGTCGACACCTTAATCATATTGGATGGAACTGATATATCCCTCAACCAAACACTGAATGAACTAAGTGAGTTTGCAAGAATCTCAGGACTTAAAGTAAATTTCGATAAAACACATGTTATTTGGTTTGGTTCTAAAAAATACAGTTCAGAATCAATTAAGACAAAGTTCAAACTAGTGTGGGGCAATCAAGAGTTTAAGCTACTTTAGCTACTTTGTGAAACGTATTAGATTTTTCCTCAAAAAAGATTATGATGCAACTATATTGCTGCGCACTTCACGTTTGGTTATCGATCAATCTACAATTGATAACTATGCTTTCCTTTTTGGTTGTGCGACGACAGACAGGGCTTAGCACTACATGATGATGTATCTCTAAAGCCGTCCTTAACTGGGAGAGTTATGTCGGATTTTCGTGCTTTGTTTTTTCTTTCCATCTCTGTCGTACCCTGAACCCATCCATGTCTTACAGTTACTCGTGACTACAGACTAGTCGCTTGAGTACAAATTGACCGTTGCCATAGTGGGTTATTTTTAGCACGGGCTTAAATGTTTAATCTCGTCATAGAATTTTGTTAGATGTTTTACATGTATTTACTTACTGTGCTGGCGGTCGTTTTGATTGTAAGGTTGTGGAACAGGGTTTATATTTTATGTACACTGTTCGTATTTATAGGTGAATATGGGAGATAAGTGTGAGGTTAGGCGCCCTTAAACCCAGGTTTAACTCCCCAGTGGTTGTTAATGGTTAATTTATAAATAATTATTGATTGCTGCCGACCGTACCAAGGCGGGCTCCTATGTTCACTTTGCTTTATGTTTGTCTTGCGTATTGTTTTCTATTTAATGTGTAGATGAATGTATGGGATTGCGTGTGTGTGTGTGTGTGTGTGTGTGCGTGTGTTTGCTATGGTATGACTGTGTGTGTGTTCTGCTTTAGAGGTGGGTGTATTGTTTGTGTTGCGTTTCCTGCTTGAGTCTTTCGTATTTATTTGGTGTTAAATTCAATGTTGATTTGGACAAAATGATTAAGTTAAACTATAATGAAAAAGTCCAATCTCTTAAACAAATGATACAATTTTGGAACAAAATATTCATCACTCCAATCGGAAAAAAACAGTTATTAAAACACTTTTCTTACCCTTGTTCTACCATCTATTTATTGCATTACCGGATCCAAATGAGAGCATTTTAAAAATCCTAAATGAATTATTTTATAACTACCTTTGGAAAGGGCCTGCAAAGATTAAAAAAGTGTAATTATCAAAGACTATACAGAAGGCGGCCTAAGAATGATAAACACACACAATTTTATTAAAGGTTTGAAATGTACATGGGTCAGAAGGCTATATCAAACAGACGCCTCCTGGACTACGTTAACAAGTCACTTTGCTAATAAATAGCGGTCAGCACTATACGGAAACAGTATCACATAAAACAAATAATATATTTTGGAAAGACGTGTTAAGAGCATATACATCCTACTTAAAGGCACTACCGGTTATAGAGAAAGAACACTGTCTAAGATGTCCACTCTTTTATAACCCTCATATACAAATTGGAGGTAAATCTATCTTTTTAAAATCATGGTATGAAAAGGGAATAGGATACGTGAACGACCTTTACAAAAATAATAAAATTCTTACTTTAAACGAATTTCAACAATTGTACAATATAAAAGTGAACAGCTTATATTATATTGGAATAACAAAACTAGTATCAAAATATGTAAACACCTACAGTAGCACCGGCCATGAAAATGACGTACAACATCCATTTATACCACACCTTTTCGAACGCGTCTTTAATAGTAAGTCTGGTAGTAGAGTTTTCTATGACATTCTAAATCTAAATAATGCTGAACCTACAAGCAAGGAAAAGTGGAACCTACTCTATACTTTTACAAAATGTCAATGGAGTCTATTTTATAGTTTACCTTTTCACACAACACGAGACAGTAACTTACAATGGCTACAAGTGAGAATACTCCATAGACTACTACCAGTAAACACATACTTGTTTACTCTAAAGTTACGTGACACTAATCTCTGTAGTTTTTGTAACAAACTACCAGAGACAATTATTCATCTATTTTATAAATGCGAAAAAACATACTACTTCTTAAAACTAGTTGAACGAATCCTAAATAATGTCAATGTATAATTGCAATATGTGTATTGACTCCTTAAAAAGGTTCCTGTGACACAAAATAGATACAAATAGTCAAATAGCAATACAATATAATACAGAGGATGACTTTGACGTCAAATGGGAAATACTTCGAAAACTGTATAATCTACTTACATAAAAACTAAACAAATCAATAACGCTTGAAACATAGAGGCATGTCTTCATAGCTTTCATGTTATTTTCAGCACATTTTTCTTTTTCCTTTTTTTATTATATTAAGTGGAAACTCGATACTTGGAACTCGATATAAATCAGCTTACCAGTTGTTCGCCTAAATCGATTTCACCTAAGTCGAAGATATCCGTATTTCAAAATTAAAATGTGACTAAGCCACGTTTTGGCTTTGAAATATAGGTACTTTCGAAGTAACACGAGTTCGAAGTAACGAATTACGACTGTATTCACACAAAAATTATGTTCGATATAACAGAGAATAAAATATTTAACATGTATTGTAAGGTGTAGAGTGGGATGGATCTCCGACCCACATATACCTATTCACGGAGATAATAAAATATTGAATTAAAAAAAAACAACAAAAAACCCCAGTTTGAGCCGGATGAGACAAATCACGTTTTACCTCAGACTAAAACGTATAGAGCGATCGAACTTTGTGCGTCTTGTTGTGGTTAACCCTTTCACATTTATTCAATAAAACAACCTAACATTTAACTTTGAAACGTGTCTTGCAGACAACTATACAAAAGCAGACGACAATAAAGCGGTGGATGGGGTAAAAATCTTCCGAATAATTTTACCATAAGGGCTACACGTGAAGGACTAGCATTCTGCATTGTAATTGACTAGTGGGAAGCTTAGTCCTTAGACCTTAGTCAATATAAAGCGACATGACAATGGTGAACAACTTTATCAAAGGAGAGCTTGTCTGGCATATTTATCGGAAACTGGAAAGTCGTAAATTAAGTTTAAAATTTTAGACGGCTTATATTCATTTAAGGTTGATAACTTCTTATGAGAACAGGTTAATGTCGGTCATATATCGAGAAAAAGTCTACGGGCAGCGATCGGCCATTCTCGTTAACTTTCGACCCATTCCGAAACATGTTAAACATAGTTCGGAACGAGTAGGTAGAAGACGAAAATGTCCGATCGCTGCACGTAGAATACCGGTTTCCTGTCCAATCTCATTAGAGGTCGTCAACCTTAAAAGTACAATAAACTCTAACCTATGTAACACCATTCACGGACCGATATAAGGTTACATGAAAATTATTGATCTACCGTTACGTTTATATCCTATGTAACAGCATTTGGAAACATTAAAAAGAGCGTCGAACAGCTTTTATATTAATCTGGATACAAATACTTTTGAACATGTTTGCTCTTTACCCACTAAGTCATTAAGACATTACTATGGTGCATGTTTAAAAGTTTTTCAAGCTTTGCCAAAGTAGGACGTGCTATATTTTAGTTTATGGTTTCTAATGCATATTCAGTGAGTTCTGATATTGGTCATCATCTAGATGGTACGAATGCGGTACAATGGATTGATTTGTGATTGTCCTAAAGAAACTGTATCTAATGTGATCGGGAAGGAGAGACTCAACTCACAGCCAACAGTTCAGTGCTGTACTTGATCCTTTGCCTGCTGATCGCGACTTCATCGGGTTTTGCAAACATTTTTGATACAGATCAGACGCCGCGTAACGCAGCGTCTGATCTTGTTCCAAAATGTTTGACACTCGTCTTCAGGTTTGTTTTAAATGAAAAATGCACAAATCTGAATTTAAAATATTTTGCTGACGACACTATCAAAGCAAACGATTTCGCAGCAAGATAAGGGTTAAGACTCTATAAACACTGCGCCACCCTACATGCTCATTCATCCGCTACATGCATACACATCGGCGCTCTATGGCCAATATTTGTCATAGTGCCGTACAACCCGAAAAAGCTATCTAAACAAACTCATTCCGTATGAGCTAGTTTGTTTTCTCCCTATTAGTCCAGTAAATATTAGTTTCCACAGCGACACATTTTGCTGATCGATGGTTAAGTACAGCGGAACTTCTAAATCTCGAACTCGATTTAGTCGAACATATCGGTATTTCAAATATTAAAACACGGACGTGTCCGACTTAAGAAATATTGTGCAATAATGACATTGAAGTGAAAATATATGGGTAAGCTCAATTTAACCCTTACATGATCCATTTATTCTTGATATGTTACCCCTTCACCGCTTTATTGTCGTCTAGTTCAATTCTGTTGTCTGCAATGTCGTTTCAAAGTTAAGAAATAAGGCAGTATGACTGACGAAACTTCAAAACGAGTGTCAAACAGTTTGAATCCTGACCAGACGTCGCGTAACGCGACGTCCGGTCAGGATCCCAACTGTTTGAAAACGCGCTTTTAAGCGTCATTGAGAGTGAAAGGCTTAAGCGAGCTTCATCTATCGAAGTTCGTCTGACCATTTTATTGGAAAAATCGTTTCTGTGTCTACTTTATGTATCAACACTTTTTTACATTGTCACATACACAACCCACTGGCACCAGAGTCATGGACTTATAATATGTGTGTATTTACATTTAGATGCATTTTTATTTCTTATACATACAGAGAAGAATATATATACACACAGAGACATAATAAGTCTATGAATGTGGTGTCAGTGGTTAGAACTGTATCTACCGGTAAGTAATGTATACTATATATGAAGGCGGAAATCTTGATGTGTACGCTCTATAGTCTCTATCTACTAGATTCTGGATGTAGAACCTTTTTCCGTTCTGTTAGCAACGTCTTTTGTATGGGAATGGAAATAAAAATAAAAATAAAAATGTGAGTTGACTCTAGATATGCCTCTACCTACCGGTCTGCTATTTTTTACTGTAAGATCTATTAGATATAGATTCTTGATCTATAAGATGTTCCCCCAAACGTTAGCAATGTCTATCGTATGGGATTGGAATAACACACACATTTTTTTTTATAGATCTTCTACCGGTCTGCTTATCTACTATAAGACCATGGTATGTAACCAATTCTACACCGTGTCACTTCAACCACAAAAATATCTATGGATTGCAAAAGATTTGGTTTGGATTGAATGCGTTTTAGATAGTTATTCTTGTGGTTGAAGTGACACGGTGTAGAATTGGTTACATACCATGGTCTTATAATAATAGATAGCAGACAGGTAGATGCCAATAGTCAACCCAAATAGATTTTTTTTTTATTTTTTTTTTTTTTTAAATTTCAATGCAATAACATAGACATTGCTAATCGGTGGGGAAAAATCTTTTAGATATAGATCACTGGCACCAGAGTCATGGACTTTTTATGTGTATGTGTATGTGTTTACTTTATCTATACCTCTACCGATATATATTATAAGTCCACGACTCTGGTGCCAGTGACACAACCAAATCAGCCATTCAAAAATATTCAAACTCTTCCGGACTGCGTGAAATGGTCGCTGTGGAGAAAGTACATTTTATGCTTCTTTTCAGGGTTTGAGTTAGCAGTTGTTTAAGACAAGTGACAGCTTTATGGCGAACACAAATCATTCAGGGATTTCTTAACTGTTATCTAGCGACCACATGGTCTTATCACTCTCTATGCGGGTTCAATGACTGATTTGCTAGCCAATATACCAACAATTACGGATCGAGACATTTCAGAAGCTTCACTTGTTTTTCTAAGGTTGTACTTGACATTAAGTACTTTACTAGTTCATTGACCACTGAAGTTAGGAAGGAAAACTTCAATTTTGATTAAATTCCAGAAACTTTGTATCAGTGTTTGGCAAAACAAAACATAGTGTAGAACCTGTTCAAGGGCTCTTAAAGGTTCTACGGTATAGTTTTATTACGACCACTGTAACAATTGTTTTTTTATTGTTTAAAAGACCGGTGTCAGCTAAAGGCATGCTGAAAGTAAATCATGAACCTCCTACAAGAGCTGTCTGTTTTACCTCCACCTTGCCGTTGGGAGTAACATGTCGTAAACACTGAATAATTTACATATTTTGTGATATTTGGACCACGTTAACAATGGCTAATTGATTGTATGAAATACATATGTCAACTAAAGACAAGATGAAAGGTAAACGGGAAGGTCCTTAAGGAACGTCATGTTTCACTTTCACCAAGCCTTAATCAACAGTGGACACTCTAGAAATGTTTTACTGTACTTTTGTTGTGAAAGGCAGCTGTAATCCTCCGAGTGTACTAGCATATATGTACTGTACCTGGGGCCCGTCTTATGGAATGTCATACTTTTACCCATTGTCGTAAATAAGATTCTTAAAGTCTAAAAAGTATATATATATATCTCCAACAAATACTGTCGCTCTGGACAATTAAAAAGACATGTCACGAAACAGGGTTAGAATAAAGAACCAGACATAATATGTATTTTGAAGATTTGCCATACGAATTTGACATGTCGTGCGAAATTTCTTAAGACGGGACCCGAGCTGTGATGCCTACACTACATGTATACTGCCAGTATAGTGTTTACAGATAGTATCACGTTTGATCTTCCTGTGTTATTAAGGATACTGACCCTTTGCTACAAACAATTTATGCAGTGTGAGTACTTGCATTGCGAATTCACTGAATTACAGATGAGGCAATAATTGGAAATTAAACCAACAGGTGTCGCTTTGGAAAATCCGTCTGTCACATAATATAGAAAAGGGAATTGAATTGGAAGGAAAAATTCACTAATTGCCTCATGATTGAACGTGATATGGTGTTAATTGCTTGTCTTTGTTTAAATATTACAACAATGTAATTTTAGAGTTGTTTCTCTTATGAACCCTTTCACTGTCTTACCATAAATACACATTTTTATTTATAAACCGTTTGAATCCTGATCAGACATCATATAACGCGTCGTCGTATAAGAATCCAAACTTAAAGTTAAAATAATTGTTCATTTAAAAATAAAAAGAGACATTTTATATTAATGTCGTTCTTGCAGTAAAATGTTAGAGTGTAACGATTACCCATTCCACCGCCTTAACTAAGTATATATTTTGCAAACAGTTACGTGCTGCCTAATCACGGTGCAATATATGTACATTTAGTATTAATATGTCTTCCGATAATCTGGCGTTGAAAGGCAAAGTAGGCAATGTTTTAAAGTAGTTGTTAAAATGATGATAAATAGTTAACTGCAGGCGATGAAATACGCTTTAATTAGTATCGCTCCTCACTCAAATTAAGGTTCTAGTGCCGTGATGCATTCTCCTGTCTGGTGAGGTACATGACGGTGGTTCATAGTGTATTGACATTTTTTCAAAGTACAGCCGAACTTCGATATCTCGAACTTGCTTAACTCGAACAATCCGATAGGACGACACATGTAATGCATTATTCCATGCTCGGTTAAGCCGAATATACCCATATTTCAAAGTTAAAACGTGGCTAAGCCACGTTTAAACTTTGAAATACGGGTATATGCGATTTAATCGAGTTCGAGATATCGAAGTTTGACTGTACTTTATACGGAAAAAATGCTACTTTCCGTTCTTAAGTAATGCATGGTAAAATCAAAGATATTCTTATTCAATTCAATCCCTGACAGATTTAGAAAAGTGTTTGATTTGCTAGTGAAAACTTCCTCAACACTAGGCAACCGCAAAACATGGGGGCTGGCATCTTGAAATCAGATGATGACGTCACGGCTTTTACGATCTATTTTTACAAAGAAGCGTTGTGCGTGACGTGTCGGATTTCCTGGTTTCGATGCTATTTTTAAAAACCTTGTTCAAGCGTTGATAAACTTTGAACAAAACGTTTCCATTTGTAAGCATGAATAACCCTCAACACTCACTTGTAATGATTTCCTCCAAAGGATAAAGCTTTAAACAGTTCAATACTTACCCTTAAACGCTTAAGTGAACGTTATTTGCAAAAAGCTACTTCTAAATGGATACGATAAAAATAACGGATTATATCACGAATAAATAAATACGTCATCAATAGAAATAATGACGTAATTATTGGTGATCATATGACTTCCAAATCTAGTTTCATATTGCATTATAGGTGTACGTAGAAGTTTTAACATGTATACACTGGTGCTTATAGATCTATTTGGTTATTTGGTTTAACAACATATAGGTATTATCCCAAAAAATTAAGGTATTTTATAAAAGTTCGAGTTGATTGTGTAATCCAGAGCAAAAGAGAGGCGTAGCTAATACAAGAGCGCTGATCACACACTGGTGATAGATCTATTCCGTTTTCATTAGTACAAATTTGTTCCTTCCATAGGCAAAGCCTAAATACATATTAGAAAATATTGTTATTTCCCATTTGTATTTGTATTTGTGTGATGCTTGTTTAAAAAGTGTTAAAACGATTTTTGAAACTATTGACTATTCATACAAACTAGGTGGCAGACATTGTGTAGCTTAATCAAATGTGTAATTTAGCTCCGAACGTTTTGCAATACAATTTGATTGCTTTAAAGACTTACACCCTCTTTATTGTATTCAACTATACAGTTAGTATTTTCCCAGGGTAAATTGATATACGTTGATATTATCTTTAGTTGTATCTTCAATAGTGGGATCTGACAGTTATTGAAATTTCAATATTCAACATTTTAAAATTTAGTCTGCAAACGCATGCAGCGTTCCCTTATAAATATCGTCGTTTACATCCATTTAATGTATTAGATTGTATCCGTCTGATCTTCAGTATTACAGTTCTTCCTCTCTACAACGATACTTAATGGGAGACACAAATGGTGTGTGTTGTTCGGAGGGAGTCATTATAGGGAGGGAACAATAATTATTGCCTTGCAATTGCATACAGCTTGAATCCAGATCAGACGCCGTTTTACGCGGCGTCTGATTTGAATTCAAGTTGTTTGTCACTCGTCATCATTATTATTTTATCTTATATGTTACTTTGAGGTCAAAAACAGACGACAATATTAAGAAGACGATATTTCCGCAGTAAATGCGTTGGACATAAGTGTACTGTTAAAGTAACTGCAGTAAAGACCCGTTGTAAGGACGGAGTTGTTGTATTGAGGATCGATGTAGGGAGGGAGCACTGTACTAGAATATAACCACTTGAACGCAAAATTCGACTACTGTATTGTACAAGTCATAGGTGGTCCTACTAGGCAGGTCATGCTTGACGCCGTGGCTGTAACGTAGATGCTTAAGTCTGATGGCTGAACTGTTATTGATGTATGTAGTAGGTGCACACCAACTTAAGCCACAGCTTATCATTATCCTCTACCAAAAATGCTCAATGATACCTCTAGCTACCCTTTAATAATCGACTAAACAAGTTATAAAATGGGAAAAACTGCTGTTATAAAGTGCAGGCGGTAGCTTACATCAATAAAAAAGGACCTCCCTTTACCAGTCTAATGGTATAATATAGGTTCGTTTAATGTTAACCCATTATCCCATAACCATTTTGTAGAATTGAAAATAGATGGCCACTTAAAGCAGGTTAAAAGTTAAGCAGAATGCGCTTAAGGCGCATTCTACTTTACCTTCAGCCTGCTTAAGCTATCATCTGTTAGAATGTAGAATAATTGTCTCAATGTGCATATTCATCACTGATTAAAATGGACCTATTTTCTTTAATAGAGGAATAAATTATAGGCGTTAAAATGTATATTTATAGGGTAATGGGTTAGGCTTTGTAGGAGCGGCTTTAAACTGTGGTAATTCAAACTACTTTTGGCCTTTCTAATGATTGATTCGTTTTGGCTGTACTTGCACTCTATGAAATTGTTGGACATAATGAGTCGGCTATCGCACGTCTCAAAGTAGATTATTGTGCAAATAGATTGCGGCAATGCAACCAGAGTGCAGGGCACTTGTGATGTTGTCAGAAGCTGTTATACAGAGTTACACTGACCTTCCGCTTCGGTCTACTCCCTTATATATAAATCTCATGAAAGTCATTGATAAACGGCTGAAAATGAAGTCCGGCAAACATCCTTTGTTTTTGAATATTATTAGATTATTATTTGATTTTATAGATATGAACTTAAGTACATGTAGTTACAATATTGAGCATATGCCAGCTAGTCAGTGTCTTATCTTGATCAGAACTGTTTACACATACCGTTGTAACAGTCGCGATGGATAGACAAATGGTTAAGGTGATAGGACATTATCAAAATACAGATATGAAGCCAGTAGTGCACTATTGATATCACTTCCTGGTGTTGTAACAAACGAGGCTGCATTTGTTTCACTTAGTCTACGAGCGCTATTAAGGAAATACATATCTCTAAGTACAAGACGCTATGCACCATACAGCGCGCCTGCTCTATAACGGCCCTCACAACAAAGATTCAGTCCTTACAACAACGCTTGCCTTTGGTCCCCAAACAAGGGAATACTGTCTAACCATTTCACTATTGCAATAACCCCTGTTTAAAATTGAAGTTTGCTTCTTTTGTCAAAGTTACATGTAAGTAGACATTTTGCAAGAAGAAATAAAATGACGAGTGACAAACAGCCTGACTTCAGATCAGACGCCGCGTAAGGCGGCGTCTGATCTTGGTTCAATATGTTTGCAAATGTAAGTCAAGCCTTAATTCTCCCCCTAGAACAACTCCACCGAAAGTTTAAAATCCTCATCTCCCATTAAATGTTGTTGTAGAGATGAAACACTGTCATACATAACGGAAAAGTACATAACAATGTACAGTGGAGAAAACGTTATTCTTTCCCAATAAACGCGTTCACGCTAAAACTATTATTTTCGCTGCAAACAGTTTGGAGCCAGATCAGACGGACGCCGGGTAACCCGGCGTCTGATCAGGCTCCAAACTGTTTGCCACCAAGATAAACATGAATTATCAGAATTGTCAAAAAGTTGTACTTTTCTACGTTTTAGTGTTTTGCGTTTGCGTACGTTTGCGTTTAAACGGGAAAGAATAACAGATTCCCCACTGTATATTACTGTTGTATTGCATTACCCACTCACCTGTGTTACATGACAACACATTGGTTTTAATTGATAAGCTGTTAAAGCTTTTTGGATCGAAAACTTCTCTGAAATGAAGGTTTTTTCTAAGTCTGAAGAGTTCGATTCGCGAGGCTTTACTGTCTTTATTATCTATTCATTTACAGTCATACAACAGAACCTACTTTACTATGTCCCGTCCAACCATATTCAATGAAGTGAAAATAAAAACTATCAATGTTGAGACTGAGTGAGTAGACAATGTTGACGCCGAATTTCTGTTCGTCTTATCAGGTACCATACTATTAAATCGTCGTGAAACTCTTTCATTAGGAAAGAGAACCGTCTTTTCCAGTGAAGCATTTTTGGATGACATACATGTACCATAAGGAAAGAATGATGATAATTCTACATAAAAATCTCCTTAATACATAACACTTATGATTAAGGAAAAGGGGCATTAAAGTTTTGTACATCACAAATGTCCCGTTATCACTTGTCTCAAAAGAAAAACCATATATCAATAAGCATTGCCTTTTTTTATAATGTTTCTATGCATTTCTTTGATATCGGTGATGATTTATCAAATAACCTTTCATAATTGATATATATTTTCTTAAACTATATCTTATTTATTCATACTGAATTGACCGAAAGTACAAAACTATAATGTATCATAGTCTAGAAATTACGCTAAAAGCAAACAAAATAATGATTGCAATGTTGTTCCTAAGTTGACGTTATATAATATAGATAATGGTGTACTTTTATTATTTTACTGCTTTGGATACCGACAAACTAGTCTTTAATACAGTACAATCATTGAAAACAAAATCTTCTTTATCATATTCAACCCTAGCGACGAGTATAGTCGTCATTAAAAATCATATGTTTGTCAAGAGTACTCTTGTCTTATGTAAACAGTGTAGACCCTGTTCATATGGCTCCATTAGGAGCCCACTGATCAGAGTCAACACAGTTTGTTATTTTGTAACATATTGTTACATTCCACTTTGATTATTAAAGAATAGACAAGATTTAATAGTAAATTGGAATTAAATTGTATATTCTAAGTTTCAGGGAGAATGAGTTAAAATGGACATTACCATAAACAAGGAGTTCGGTCCAATATACAGCGCCCCCTCTCTACAACGACACCCAATGGGAGACAACAAATATGTGCGTTGTTCGGAGGGAGTCGTTATATGGAGGGAACTTGGTTAACATTTGCAAACAGCTCGAATCCAGATCAGACGCCGCGTTACGCGGCGTCTGATCTGGATTCAAGCTGTTTGTCATTTGTCATTATGTTTTGTCCTGTCAAAATGTCAGTTATGTAAGAAAAACAGCAGGCAACACTTCTAGGTAGATGATAATGCATCAGTGCAAGCATAAACAATAATTTTCGCGGGAACAGCGATAAATGTCGTTGTAAGGAGGGCCGTTGTGAGGAGGGAGTCATTGTAAGGAGGGCCGTTGTAAGGAGGGAGTCGTTGTAAGAAGGGACTCGTTGTAAGGAGGGACATTGTAAGGAGTGAGTCGTTGTAAGGAGGGCCGTTGTAAGGAGGGAGTCGTTGTAAGGAAGGCCGTTGTAAGGAGGGAGTCGTTGTAAGGAGGGCCGTTGTAAGGAGAGAGTCATTTTAAGGAGGGAGGCGTTGTAAGGAGGGCCGTTGTAGAGAGGGAGTCGTTGTAAGGAGGGCCGTTGTAAGGAGAGAGTCGTTGTAAGGAGGGAGTCGTTGTAAGGAGGGCCGTTGTAGAGAGGGAACGCTATATTTGTTCTGCTATCTCACTTATCTTTCAACAATGATTCAGACAGAGCAATAACAACAAGCGATTGCTTCATGTGAAAGCTTTCCGTCTTACCGTTGTTCGTTATATGGCAACTCTCTGTTTAACCCTTTCCCCTATAGCCCGTTTCTAGATTTTAAACTAGGCGACTACTTAAAGCTGGTTGAAAGGAAAGCAGAATGCGCCATAAGGCGCATTCTGCTTTACTTTCAGCCTGCTTTACGCTTCCACCTGCTACAATAAAGAAAATATTTCTTATGATACATGTTCATGACTGTCTAAATTGGAACTATTTTCTTCAGCGGAGGAATAAATTAAATACGCTAAAAGGCTCTTCAACCTTTTTAGAAACTTAGCATTTTGCTTAGACATGACGATATCGTTCTCCGAAAGGTTCACTAATGTGTGTTTATATGGAAACAATATGTTGATAGAAGGAGAGTGAAGCTAAAACAAACATTTACTTTAGAAAAAAATAAATTATTCTATATTACTTAGTAAATATTTTTGGAGAATTTTTTGTTTTCTAAATTGTATGACTGTTGATTTTGTTCGTATTCATGCCATTCCGTGCCAAATTTTAACCTCAAGGCATTGAGTTCTACAACAAAATGTGCGCTTTATTTGTTTCGTATGGTATATTGTGAAACAAATTGTTTTAGTTTACTCTTTTTGGTGTAATGGTTGTAACTTATGACTGCGTAAAAGGTTCAAATGATCGCTTTTGTACTATTTGTACTATGAAGCCTTTTCTACTGGCAAGTACTACTCATTCGCACTCATTTTATTTTGGTTTAATGGCATGGAGACGCAATTAGCCTGAATGAAATAAAGTTAGAAGCACTATAAAACCTGTACTTTTACAGGACTAAATGCTGCGGTATATCTGACGTACAAAACGACAACTTTCCTCTTGATATTTAGAGATGCGGAAGTTTATTACACACAATTAATGGTAATTTATTCTAAAGAAGGTGAACTGGGTGTATAAAGTAAAAAAACTTATATGATTCTTGCTTTGTTATCTCGTACAAGAACATAATGCATGTCAAAACTATCGACTAGGTTTTTGTATTAAGTTTCTCCTGCCGATTCTGTCCATCTCACATGAATGGTCGCGCTAAGAACGCATTTTAATTGTAGATATTTGTTCAAGTGTTATGACAGTACAATTTTAAAAATTCTGTATTATGAACACTTAAACAAAGGCTAATGGAGTGTATATGGAAACAATATGTTGATAGAAGGAGAGTGAAGCTAAAACAAACATTTACTTTAGAAAAAAATAAATTATTCTATATTACTTAGTAAATCGTTTTGGAGAATTTTTTGTTTTCTAAATTGTATGACTGTTGATTTTGTTCGTATTTGACAGCTTAAAGCAAGGTGACAGTAAACCATAAAGTTCCTGCTCAAAGTGAGCTACTATGATATCCCTCTGCCCGTCATCCGCCTATCCACCAGCTGTTTCAACAGTCGTCTTCTCTGAAACAAATAGTTCGACTGTAATCATACTTGGTCAGATACATACTGGATCAATACAGTTTATATTAATTGTGTCTGCCTATAACTTCAGTTATACCGATGTGTTTTAGATAAAGTTTCGTTTATGGAAACCATTGATAAGTGGAAGTGTCCCGTAGATGTTTAATAACTCTTGAATCAATACTGTGAGAGTAATTTCTATTTGTCAGCACTTTCTTTTCGGCACATAACTTCTGGTTTTTATTGAAGCTCTTTATTTAGCGATAACTATTTTTCGACAGATGCTTGCTGGCAGCGGACACAAGCGTTTCAAGGAACACAGCTGTAGTTATTTTTACAATATGTAATTTTGTAAAGTCTGTAAAATTCTGTGTGTTTCACTTTTAAACTGGCGATTATTTTTCAGGAAAAGCGATACATTAACCACTACCTTACTCCAAGTACAATAGTTATTTGCAAACAGTTTAGACCTTTTTTTGATTAGGCTCCAACCTGTTTTATACTTAGTTTACTTGCTTTTATGCTACAGTACCTAAAATTGAAATTTGAGAAATAGAAGCACACGATATGTATTAAAACTGGCAGCTAAAGGGTTAAAGTAAACAGGTAAATGTTTCGGTAAAGGTGTTAATTAATTATTCTGAATATAGTTGCTCTTCAACTTTCTTGTATATTAGTTAAAGAAAATACTTTAACACTGTTAGTCTTACTAGGTAAGGAGAAATAGGTAGCCTTACCGGCATCATGTAAAGACAACTTAGGTACAGGAATTTCAATCGATGATTCCTCGAGAAAGAAAACATTGAACGTGTGTCTCAGATTCAATATCTTTTTACTATTTAATGTTTGATGTTTTTCGAGTGTCCTAAGTTTTGGGTTTGACATATGATGCAGTACTATTATACCATCTATATATAAATAAGCTATGCAGTACCAACAATGGTTTTGCTATAATACTAAAATAGGAAACATTGTTTTACCATGATCAGTATAATCCCTAGGACCTGAATCAGCACGACAATTTAGATACCGGATATACGTGTATATACAATTTAAGATAAACTATTTTCCTTTTTAAAAAATTAAATACGTCTTGTGTTATTTAATGCACATGTGTTTGGTTGTAGAGATTTAGATATCAACAGAATTTAGGAGAATCCGTGATCAAATCAAGACAGATAGAAAATGTCAGACGGGGGTATTTTAATATATATTATCTCATCAAATACGGCATACAGACAAACTATCCAGACACAATAATACAAGTGATAACGACTGTAACATTACTGCAAGTACCAATATCATCAGTTTTAAAAGCAGACACGTCTGATATATTTGCATCTGTTAGTCTAGGCAGGATTTTTTATTCGTATAAGATATACAAGAAATGAAGGAATGACATATCTTATCAGACGATATCCTAAAATAAAGTGAAAACAATATGTAAGAAAAGTACAAAAACACACAACAGCTGGGTGAGTACATCTAAAGAGAGAGTATTCGTTAAATGATAATGCGTTGTTTAAAAGTCATATTCGTTTAATCAATACTATTAAAAAGTGTTACGTATACTGCTTTCCAACACTATCATAAGATGTGTTATCATTTGATCTATGTGGAGACTATTTGAAATCAATAATTATTCATTTGAATAATGTCCTTAAGGGTGTATCAATGTCATGAATTTAAGAAATTTTCAAAGTATATGAAAACACTTTATGATGGTTTTGTATTGAAGAGCTGTTTAAGATGAATGAAAAAATAGAAAAAGTGTACATTTTGGTGAACAACGGTTGGCGTTATGGCCATGTAAAATTTACCCCACCCACTTTCTCTTATTTTGTCCTTTTCAAACAGCCCGCTTCAATAAAATCCATTTTAAATTAAAACAAATATGATAATTTGGTTTTTGCTATTTATTTCCTATCTATGGTAGTATTTCTTTATACAAAAACTAATTTAAGAGAAAACAGTCACCAAATGTGAAATTTATAAAGCTCTATATCATGGATATGGTACTTTTTGTAAATTTTGTAAGAGGAGATAACTCTTTTTACTTTAATAACTCAAAAATTTCAAGACTGACCTTTCAATTTCTTTTCATATTTTGAACTGCCTTAGCATTGGCTTTCATTTGGTAGAATATAAGAAAAAGTTTAATACTAGAACTATTTCATTTTCAAACTTTTTTCCTTTTTTTTTCATAAAATAAAAAATCTAATAAAATCATGCCCTATAAAAAGCATATTTTTGATATTCGAGGATCCATATTGTTCAAACCTAGTGCCTGCTTTGTCTAAATTTGGTTTCTATATGTGAAAATACCACCATAGACATGAAATAAATAAATTACCATGTTTGTTTTGTTTTGAAATAGATTTTACTGAAGCTTGTACTCTGAATGGGTAAAATTTGAGAGAAAAAGTCAGAATTTGACATACTTTTTTCAAATCGCTATAGCTAAAAAACAAAGGACACCACCATATATTTTTTTTCTCCATTCATCATAAATAGCTCTTCCAAAAAACAATGATAGAAAAAAAGTTTGATACTTTGAAAAAATCGCTTATGGGTTGGATACACCCTTAAGGTGTCGGCCTGGTCAGGAATCACTTCCGGGTCGTTGTGGTCGTGCAAGTAGTACCTTGAAAATACAATTTCCAAGATTTGCAATGTTTAGTGTTGCCTGTGGGTGAGTTTGAATGGTTTTCTTGCTGAAAACTGGTTATTTGAGGTCATTTCTACCAAATGACATTGTTTTAGGGATCTCATTTCAGGACTTGTTCCCCAGGCGGATGCATATTGAAACACAGTGAATGGGTTGAAGGTGAAATTTGTTTACCTTTATTTTGACAGTGACCTTAGAAAAAAATTGATAACAAAAATGTATTTGCCGATGTTATAGGTTGACTGGTATCAATCAACAGGGAAATGTCTTTAGAATTGAAGGGTATGTCTTTTATAGCTTAGATCCTGTTTTTGAGGGAGCTGTTGGCTCTGAAAGTTAGGCATTTTATTATAGATTATATAGGACGAAATGAGACCAGGCCGACACCTTAAATGAACTTGGTTTTAGTAATACGTGGTTTATCGTGCGATTCCGCTTTCCGGTACTTAAAAATGCTGTACTTTAGATCCGCTGGAATGAGAATACGTTACAAAATTGGGATAATCGATGCTTTTAATCGCAGCTTACCAAATCTCGGTATACTGAATTGGTCATAAGCTCCCGACCACTAATGCTTATAATGCCGAGCTAAATGGTGCTTTTTATCTTCCTTCAGTATTTCAGATCACGCAGAAAAAGCCACGCTTACAGTGGGGAATCTGTTATTCTTTCACGTTTAAATGCAAACGTACGCAAACGTACGCAAACGCAAATCACTAAAACGTAAACAAGTACAACTTTTGGACAATTCTGATAATTCATGTTTATCTTGGTGGCAAACAGTTTGGAGCCTGATCAGACGCCGGGTTACCCGGCGTCTGATCTGGCCCCAAACTGTTTGCACTGCAAATAATAGTTTAAGCGTAAACGCGTTTATTTGGGAAAAAATAACAGTTTCTCCACTGTATGTAGGTTTCGCAGTATCAATTGGTTTTTGCTTTAAACAGAAGATAAAAAGGTAATAAGCTTAGATAGGTCAAGGGTAACCCATTCACATCCAAACTTAACCGTAAATTTTAAAACGTTCGCAAACACAATGCTTAAACGTCTATGAGTTTTATCTATGCATACCAATACAATAGCTCTACAGACTATTCAATCCCAGGTAACTATTGTGACAAAATCCTTAGCAGTTTTCGTAAATCTAATTTTGATCCAAATTGTGTGACCCTAATGTTTAGGTTTCTATCTAACATTGCATTACAGAAGACAGTTATGAAACAAACAGTATTACAGCAGGCGATTGCTTGAAGTAATATATCAAACATAAAATAAATGTTTTCTGAACAAACTGGCAGGGATTTTAAGATAGATGTTTTTAATTTTCTTGTTTTGAAATTACGTCAGTTACACTGCCTTAAATCTAACTTTGAAACGTTATTGCAGACAACAATATAGAAGCAGACGACACTATGGCGATTAAGGGGCAAATACTCTCGATAAATTTGATCATTAAAGGAAAAACTAAGATAACGACCAATTCATACAAAATGAGTATGTGATATCATGAGTGCAATCAGGTTAATTCTTTGCATCATAAACATGCATGTGTTATATATTAATGCCAGTGTGCAATACAATATTTGCAACATAATCCATACAAAATATACTAAAAAGAGCTGCAAAACAAATATGTTGTCCATATTGCATTGTTCCAATACACACTTACCTTGACAAGAAATTGTAGAGTGGGCCTTGTGTAACTGTGTGAAACACAAAGAACATCAATTACAATATTAAACAAAAATTAGGCTATTTGTTTTGACAACTATCAATATGCGTTTGTAAATCAGCTGTTTGCATTTAGCTTGATTTTTGGAACTGTTCATATATTCGCAATTAATCATGTATTTCTGTGTATTCATTATGTTTCTAACTAAAGGACGACACAAATACAAAAAAAAGTTTCTTGAATATGAATTTAAACTTTACCTGATTCATATGCACGATTCAATCAATTAAAAAGGTAATAATAGTGACTTACACGCGAGCAATTACAGTGGGATGTGGCGGATAGAATGCGTCCACTAGTACACTGTGGTGAGACCCCACCAAATTGCTTCACCATTAAACTCATGCCTTAACATCATACATACACAGCCCATTGTGGGACTTGGAGAGGATAACATTGACTCACTGCCTTCAGTGCAAACTGGCAAAACTTCACAAGCCAGCGTCACTTAAACACTCATAAGTTCTTAACATATTTATACACATCGACGTTATACATGTATCACCAATAATAGGTCGCAGTGTCGTAAAATTAACACAAAATCAGATAATTATTTGTTTCACATTGTTCAATACAATCTGAAATATCAATATATTTTCAAGAGTAAAATTGGACTTCATTACACAAAAATACTTGTTGCTTTTTATCATCTTCATCTAAATTCGATGTACGGGTGTATAAAATAGTCTAGTCGCTCAACGTGGAACACGTTTATTTACACGATTGACACTAACACACGAAGACACAATAGAATAACAACGTTGGTTCAACATTTCCAAATGTCTTGTGATAAATTTTGTCTGACACTTGTAGTCATGCAATACCCTATCCAGATAAACCCCTGCACTGCAATCAAATCAACATTTTTTTAAGAATTGTCGTCTGCTTTGATTTCTGAAATTTAAATTGAAAGTATTTTGACTAAACACATATTGAAATGAGAGTAAAACAGTTGTGATCATGATCAGACAGCCCGCTATGCGTCGTCTGAACATATTTGAAACAGTTTGCAATTAGTTTGCCGGGGAAGGCAGTGGAGTCTAATGTACAAAAGCTAATCTGATTGAACGTTTTCAAAGGTGAAATAAAGTCGGTCCCGAAATATCATCTTTACTTGAATCTAACTTTTTTATTTTTATCTTTCGATTTGAATAATAATGACGACATTATTAGACTTTTATTTTACAAACTTACTACATAATGAAGCTACGGCCACACTTACAGCCTCTGTGCCAATCGGTTACATGACCCCTCTGTGAACAAGATGCCGATGACCTCAAGCGCATCCAGTGTCGATCTTGCACTTCACCGGCAATCACGTTAGACAAACACAGTTGAGCATAATAAACTCATGTCATGTCGTAGCTAAACTGTTTGTGAACAAACTTTTCATTTACGATGAAAGTCTAATATTGGACATTGAGAGGTCGGTATAACCGTACAGCTCGTATAGATTTACGGTAATATTTCATATATGTATTTTTATACGTTTTGCTAGCAGAAATAAACAATAATGTGATAGCCACATAACTGTTTACATTTGTCATTATAATTCATTTGTTTTCTTATTTGTTTCTTTGGAGAACGCAAAGTAGTACTTATTCGGCTAATGTATTGGCATTGCATGCACCAAGAGGTTTCTATTTCACGTGAATTGTCATTTTAATGTATAATAAAGTGTAAACTGATTCAGAAGAAGATAAAGTTGCTGTCAAATAGTAGAAAGTGATTGGTAATTGAAGTTTTGCACATGAAATCTTAGATGCAGTTTGACACTATATTAGCTACATAATACGGACAGTTTTCGTTTTATGAGAGTATAAGGAGGTTTTTGTTAAAGTAAAACAAAAACTGCTGATATGTTACTTTGATCTTCGCAAGATTGTTGAAATGCTAAACCGTAATGCTTGTATGTAGACATATGTGCGTCCATCATTGTTAGTAATTAAATTTTGATTTTCTTTAGAAATAAGAACATATTGCCAATAAATATAACAGGATGCCAAAACAGCCCTGTATCGCTCACCTTGAAATGACATTGGTCGAAATAATGTTTTACCCATGGGAAATAATTTGTTCAAACTTGATAGAGCACCTTAGAAGTATTCTTGTGATGTTTGAGAAATTTGCAGTTTCTATGAACTGGATAACATACTGACACAATTTAAACAATATTTATAAAAGATCCCTAGAAGTATCACTATTGCAGACATCAAACGTTTGGCCATACTAGTTTAAGAGTAGACTATGTTTGAAGAGTTAACTATTTAATTATATATTTATATGTAAAACATGACCCCGGGATGTTTTACCCACGGAACATATTTTGAACAATCCTGGTACCGATAAATGAAATGTAGATACTGATTTATGGTTTCAGAATATCTTTAAAGTTTTCATTAAAACTATCTATTTATAGCTGCTGTGATCTGGATATTCAATTGATCTGGAAATACAATCATATAAGGATCAATTATATTAGTACAAATCCAACAAGATGTTTAGAAGATGTCGTTTTAAGAAATTGTTGACGACGAATTAAGAAACGAACGAACAGACGTACGGACCGAGGCGGCCGACGGGCATAGCGTAATCAAAATAGCTAACATTGACAAGGGTGTTAAAATAAGTGTTCATCTATTTAGTATTGATCAGTGGTGTAATATTTATATTAGTATTTTTACTTTCGATTTATACATTACTAAATCAACCGTTGATGTGATGTATGTATCTTTCATCATTGCAAAGCTCGGTACAGCCTATAATTATTGTTTAAACAATATGATTTACATTGGATTTTTGCAGAAATCAGTAAGTTGGAGTTTAGTAACAAAAACGGTTTGAGATGACAATTATTGCTTTCAAGAGTTACAAGAATAGAAATAGTTACAAAATAATTGCTCGCATAAAAATACGCATGAATTTGAAAATAATGATACAGATAGTGCATACCAATGACATTACAGAAGCAGTTCTATGTTCGCCTTAAAGACAATTTAGCAATGGAAGTCTAAAAAATAATACTTTATTATTACAAATATACTTATGTAGTCTCTAGTCTACTCTAACACATTACTCTCAATATAACCATTCCGATAAGCTTAAAGCCGCATTGTGCTTTTGAGAAACCTGCATAAAACGGTTGTTTGGGGTCTAAATGAACTACGTGGGACGTGATTCTTTTACAAAAACCGGTTTTAGCTAAGCAATTCGCTTTTTAAATTTTATTTACAATATTTTGGTGCTAGCACCAATTAAAAAGCCTCCCTTGTGAATGGAAAGAAGGACAACTCTGTAAATACAGGGCTCCAGATAACGGAAGTATTTCGAAAACTTAAATCTGTATTTCTGCTTTTAAACCCAATGGTGTCATACTCATTAAAAGTGTCTCGAATAGACGGTTTAATCAGTAGTAACACCATAGCATTCGGTGCTGAAATGAGTGAGAAAATGTTAGATTGGTTCAGATTTCTCTCGCTTACATGTTTAGCTGGAACATCTGGATAACCCTTATTCTGCTGCACAGACGTCTGCTTCGACATTGTCGTCTGCAAAATGTGTTCAGTTAAGATTTATGCATTGTTTTAATTAAACAAACCTTAAGACGAGTGTCAAATAGATTGGATCCAGATGAGACGCGGCGTCTTTTTAGATTCAAATAGTTTGTAAACTCCGTAAAGTAGGCACAGGGTTAAACACTATGAGATTCAATAACAACGTGTACATATCTTTCACTGTGGGTAAACGGTCAAATAAACTATAGAGAATGTATACATTGAGCTTGCTGAAAATGACTGTTTCAGCCTTGTCCGCTCTCTAACTCCAACATTTCTTTTTGGATATTCACCAAACTTGCTACAAATGTTTATTAGTATAGAATCTAGGTCAGGTTCAATAACTAGCAAAATCGCATAAGGCATGTCTGAGTTATTGCTGAAAAATGCTGAAAGAGTCATTTTGTAATACATAAAGGGCAAAAACTCAGATATGCCACATGCGATTTTTGTAATAATCAAACTAAACCTAATTTTATATACTTAAACATTTTCAGCAAGTTTAATGAATATCCGATAAAAACTGTATGTGTTAGAGTGCAAAGAGTGACTGAAACCGTCATTTTTCATTAATAAACAGGCAATAACTTAGATATACCTTATGCGTTTTTAGTAGTAATTATACTTAACCTTGATATTATATCAATAAATATTTTCAGCAAATTTGGTGAAGATCCAATAAAACGTATTTGTGTTAGAGAGCAAACCTTGCTGAAAACAGTCATTTTTTAATACATAAATGGCAAAAACTTAGGTATGCCACATGCGATTTTAGTAATAATCAAACTAGACCTGAATTTTATATAAATAAATATTTTCAGCATGTTTGGTGAATATCCGATAAAAACTGTTTGTTTTAGAGTGCAAAAATGACTGAAACAGTCGTTTTTTATAAATTAACAGGCAATAACTCAAAAACACCTGATGCGATTTTAGTAGTAATCAAACTAAACCTTGATTTTATATCAATGAACATTTTCAGCAAGTTTGTGGAAGATCGGATAAAAGATATTCGAGTTAGAGAGCGGACAAAAAAGTATGATAGTCTAACTGACTGATGGATCGACCGTCGAAGGTAATTGCGGTTGCACACGGTGATGTTGACTCCGGCTGTATCACGTGATACTAAGCCGTGTGGTAAGGTTTATGGCAGACGCTCTATTTTCGGTGTGTTATGATTTTAAATCGCCCTTTTTGGTGATTTAGGTCCGTCTTCATCATTTCATAGATCAGTTTGGCCCATTAGAATGTTCAAACATTATTATTAACCGTTATTGTATTTCAGACATTATGAAAAGGTCTGAAAACACAATGGGACTTTAAAAATAATGGCATTACTGAAATATATCGTTTGCATATAGTTGGAAAAGATCTTGATCAATAAAAAAAAATAGAGTACTTACAATATTAAAGTTCATTCAGGGACGGTGACATATCTAGCCGTCAAATTAATATTGAGTGCACAATACTTCTAGAAACCTCTTCGACTTAATGAGTCGTCTGTCGTACATATCAAGTAGTTTTTGTGCAGATAAAGTGACACCGTGTAACTAGGGTGCAGAAGAACTTTACCTACTCAATATATAATGACAGCCTTTATGAAATGAATTCGTAAAGAGATATATAAATCATCCAACTATATTAGATGTAGGTGCTAATAAAGTTGAATAAATAGAAGTTGCTTTAATCGCTCTTTAAATTGTATTTTAATTTACAATATGACTTAGCTACATTTTAACCTTAAACAATACGGATAAAGTAGGCATAAACGAGTTCAATTCCCCGACTTCCATATCAAGAACTACGTGTCTGTTCGACTTAAGCAATTATAGTAATCGATGTTCAACGCCACGGTTGATTATAGGAAACGAGGATACGAGCAATGATGAAACTCATCTGTAGCGCGTTCAAGTACCGTATCGATTGCATCAATTGCATCAGAAAACGGTAACAATTTACCTTTAACGACCGTTTGGCTGTTACCGATTGCGAACGCCAACAAAGGAACACAAAATGGCGACCAAATGAATTTAATAAAACCAGCGAACAGTCCCGAATTAATTTCTCATCAATAAACCAACATTTTCCGATACTTAATGTATCAAACAAAGCAGCTTACATCTGAGCAGCTAAATCTTATTTTTATATGCGGTAAAATAGATGCATTTTAGTTGATTAGTACACTTTTGCGTGTGTTATTCCCATTCGTACATAAATCTTTCGTACCTTTGAAAAGTTAATAAACATGGGGGCGCAATGAATTATTATTGAAGAGTATTGGTGAACGTTAGATGTCGTACTATATGGGCTGTTTGCATCGGTTAACGTTGCTGTTCGCTGATACGGTACTTGAACGCGCTACTGAAATGCCCAGTATCGACATTATTTTGTTAGTCACACCGGAGTGAAAAATACATTAGATTACTTCGACGGTGATTTTTTCCTCGCTGTTTGCCTCCTGAAAAAATGTGGCGGAGTCGTGGTCATAGTAACCCAGTCAAAATACCCGCTACATAAATGGTAGAATTATGACGGTACATTAAACCATTTTCCTGGGCATTTAAGAGAATCATGTGTGTCTCTACTGCAGTAGGAAAAAAACATTTCCGTATTGCTTTTTCCAATAATGTTATAAAATAACTAACGTCTACTGGGGGCGTGACAATCATAAAGTGCAACTGCTAACCAGTATCGAAAGGAAAAGGATTATATATTTGCCGTAATTCTTTCAAACGGTGCTACAATAATAATATTGTTTTAAACGCATTGACCTACGATAACAACTTCATTCGTCTGTTCGGGTTGTATATATTTTACATAAGTTTTTTATTTATTTCAGTTACTTTATATTCATATTGTAGTTACTACGCAACCACACACTTTTCATATTTGGTTGAAACTGTATCACTGATATAGCGCATTTATAAATAGGACTATGATTAATATTGGTTTCTCTGTTTAATACTGTGAACGAATCTTTATTTGCCGTTAATGGTTACGGGATTAAATACTACTGGTAGCATGGAGAATTTCTATTTAATGATCTGTTTCCGTGATATATAAACTATATCATTGACCAGACCAATTTAATAAATAGTGGTAGTTTGAAACAAACCTATGACAAAACACTGTGTTTCTGGTTATCGGGAAATGTTCTAAATTCCTATTTCCAGAACTATCTCTTGAGACGAACGGGTTACATTTAAAACCATACTTATGTGAGATAATAATAGAAATCATAATAATAATCAAGCAGTTAACTGGTGTCAGAAAATACCATCATAACATGCATTAAAGTATCAGCATTGCTGAATATAGGTAAGAAACATGTAAACTGCTGCTGTACAAGTGCATCTTTAGATTTTAGATTGCATTCCAAAGGCTGTATATTAAATCGAGCACATTGTAGTTTGTATCCTGTAAATTCTATATACCCTAGACGCAAGTAACAGCATGCTCGTTTTAAATTAAATTGCTTGAAAATTTACAATAATAGAATTATGTTCGCTATATTTATGTTTAGTCATAGTCTAGTGATCTAATATGATATAACGTTTATTCCTGATGTTGATACTCGCCACGACTAAAGGTATATGTTTATTGTCAGTGTGGACGAAACAATTGAAAGTTTAACATAAACGTGCAAAATATAGAGGTCCGTAAAACTTTCGAATCATCAAAATAGTGTACTACTACACCGACTGTAAATCAGCTAGGAGAATCTAGACAAACTTAGTTCACCACTACATGTAGGTATTGAAACATTTCCAAGTGTCCCCAAACATTATCTCGATCGGTCCCGCAAACTCAGGCGGCAAATCAGGCTGCCTTGAACTCTTGTTTTAACAGTGACTCAGACTGTTTTTCAAATTAGACGTTACAATGATAATGACGTCATGTTGTTATAATGTCGTAATTTTGAAAACGAAACTTGATTCTAAATGTCAAATGATCATTTTTAGTCAATTAGAACAATGTGTTTATGTGATAAATAGGACATCAAATTCGTGTGTATAAGCTTGTAAAGGCTCGCAACCTATTATTTTACCCAACACGTTCAATAAATTCGCGACTGACAACACACTCATTCGATTATCCTCTCTATATATATGTTTCTTAACCCTCATCCGGACCTTTCAAAAACTTCCGTTTTTGAGACTTTTGGGGTCCATTGGACCCCATTGTGCATTTTTGTTGTTTTTCTAAGTCAAGATAGGCATTTGAGACATAACTGATACGACATTATACTGTTACCATGGCAATCAGTGACCATAGTTACACACAAAACTAAGTTTTTTTTTATGTAAAATCGAATTTTATCTAATAACTTGTACAGAAAGTGTACATACTTATGGGGAAATGTGGACATTTTTATGACCAGATATACCTTTTGTTACATTAATGGGGTACCTTTCACAGACCTATGTAAATATTTTGAAGAAAATGAAAAAAAATATGGTTGGGGTCTAGTGGACCCCAAATCATATTTATGCATATTAACATGGGTTACTATACAACTTTTAACCACAACTGATTTAAAAACCTTATTAGTGGAACATGTGTATCCAAAACAGCTTCCCAGCTGATTAATATCATCAATTGTTTAAGCTATTTTTCTGCTTCCAATTATTTCATCGCAATAGTTGTCCAATTTATTTGACCTGTCACCGTACATGTCTTAGCTCCGTGCAGGATTCATGATGCTGACACTGAGACAGTGGCATGTCAAATATATGTGATAAAACTAAGTATGGTAAACAAATTTAATGAAAGTAACACACACATAACTTCAAATGGTGAAGATATTAGAGTTTTGAATATGAATTCATTTACACCATGTATTGAGTACTACTCGTAACTACATGTATGTCTACTTCACATCATCACATGTCTGATGAGCTGCATGATAGTGCCCTAGACGCAGTTACAGGTGTAACCACGGTCCGTTTTGGTCAATGGTCTACACCAGATTTTTGTATCACAGTAATGAACTATCATTTATTACATTAATTTTGAATCATGGATGAAATAACAAGAAATTGTACCAACCATTGGGTTAAGCCACTGCTGAACAAGCGTTAGCCATACACCATAATTTGAGCATGTTTGTCTGTTGTTTGTATGCCTGTAGCTATATAGTTAAATCTGTGATACCGAACAATGGCAATGAAGCATTGAAATAGTCGCCTTAAATTCTGACCGACCAGACCTCGTTGGCCAAGGTTAAATATGGTCAAGGTCAAATATCAAGGTCACCAATATTGGCACAAGACTGCTATGGAAACTTCCAGAAAGGACCAGAACCAAATTTAATACAGTACACTTATTTGAATTTTGAAATCATTTGCATAATTTGAGGTCAGATAGAATTGTATTCATTCCATACAGTGTGAATCCGGTTTTCGCTACGGGGTTGTAATATCCAAGGGAAATAACTCAATTACAAGATAGTGAACTATATATTTTGGTATGTGCAATTGAGGAACAGATTGTTAGGGTTATCTAGTATTCAATAAATGCCATTATTGTAGTTGTAAACAACAAGGAACGGTTTAAAATGGCCTGAAATACATTTCACTAACATTTAGAGTTATGGGATCCGGCTGGACCCCAAAAGTGTTTTGAAAAAAGAATCTATGCGAAATTTAGTATGTATTTCACACAAACGTCCAAAATAGCTATAGGAACAATGTCTAAAAACGTCATAAGCCTCATTAGGTCGAATACCTTTTTCTAGCAAAAATAAATCCGCTGGGGTCCAATGGACCCAAAGGTCCGGATGAGGGTTAACAACATCAGGTATCTGTGTGTATCATGCAAATTGCAAGTGAGTTAAACTAGGTTCTATATATAAAAAAATAAACCTGCTAAATAACACCATTGTACGCATCGATTTTTAACCAGTAACTGTATTCGGTAATATGTATACTGAAAATATAAATTGCTTTTGTCTGTGAAACTTCCTGGCAAAACATGTTTATTTAGATATGCGTTATGACAGACTTAACGGACTCTCTAATGATACAGTACACGTAGAATTGTTTATTGTTACCACAGGTGATAATGACTTACCTTACTTTGTGTTCTCCTACTAATGATGGAATATGTCTACATTGCAAACACTTCAGTAAAACTTCGATATCTCTAAGTCGGTTTTGCCGAACGTACCCGTATTTCAAAGTTAAAACGTGGCTAAGCCACGTTTTAAATTTAAAATATGGGTAGGTACGACTTAACCGAGCATGAAATAATGCAGTTCATATTTCGAACTATCGGATAGTTAATTCGAGTTCAACTAGTTCGATATTTCGAAGTTCGACATGTGGTGATTTGATAGGTGTATTAGAATGCAAACGAGAAGTTCGACTGCCAATCAAAGATTTAATCCATTTGATTCCAACGGTTCATCCATGTTTATATATTGTATTATTCCTTTTGTTTTTCTAAGGGGTGCATGGTGTTAATTTCATTTTCGTTTTTTCTTTAATATTGAAAATCAGAATATAATGTCGATTGTATATTCTGATCAGACGCCGCATTATGCGGCGTCTGATCATAGTCCAAACTGTTTCCCTATGTTTCATATGCAATCGAAGCACGATTTGGTTAATCAAAGTATGAACAGTGAACAAACGGCGGAGACAGAAATGTCATGATATTGATATATATATTTGGTATACACGGCCTTAACTCTTGAAAACCAAACATAAAAGAAAATACTCAACTATAAAAAGTACGATCAATCTGAAAGCATCGTCAAGAAAAGTCAGCAAATCTAAGTTTGAAGTCATTTGCCATTGCTTTTTCAACTCGGTCTATATGACTGACATTTCATATCGTTTGCGCATGCCCAGGCATAAAAAGGAAGCGATGACGGCGTCTCCCATGCGGTAGACTATACAGTTATTAAACGGCCGAGGGCGGACCGTCGTTGCTTATTGGCACAAGTTAGCCATAATGGCACGAGGGCCTTGGCCCGAGTGCCAATGTGGCTAACGAGTGCCAATAAGCAACGACGGTCCGCCCTCGGCCGTTTAATGACTTGTTTATTGTATACCTGGTTCAAAATCAACGAATATGTAGATTGTTTGAATGTTTACATAGGCGCGGCCGTTATAGAAATCAAATGACGTCATCTTCAACGAACGTTGGCCATTCTGAACGTTACGTTGCTAACGTTTCTGTTGCCCCCGGGCCAATAACCGGATGCAGTCCAAATAACCGGTTATTGGACAGCATCTGGTTATTGGCCCGCTCAACAAGGGCGTATTGCATTGTCATCGAAGCAAAATATGTTACTATTTATAGTAAGGTATACAAGAACTGATCGCCGTTAATTGAATCGTTTAATATTATTACATTGCTCAGTTAGTTTACCTTGCGTCATAAAATGTGTTTAATATAAACAAATTGGTCGGGCCACAACTTATTGCAACATTAGATTATGTCCTTCCCATATCACAAATATGTCGGTTAACAATCTAAATGTTATTTTCTTTCATTGTTCTATCTTCAGACAGTGATACAACTGGGAAAGAAAGGATCTTCATTAAATTGCAAAATTTGTTTAACAATAAAATGGAAAATAATAAGTAAACAGCAAACATGACAATTTTCCTCCTATTCCATTAACTCTGCATCTTGTTCCCGGGGTTTCTACCCAAAATATACTAATAATCAAATTACAGTTGAACTTCGGTATCTAGAACTCGGTTAGGTCGAACATACCCGCATTTCAAAGTTAAAACGTGGCTTAGCCATGTTTAACTTTGAAATACAGGTATGTTTGACTTAAACAGAGCATGCAATATTGCAACTCATGTGTCGAAAAATCGGATATTTCAAATTAAGCGAGTTCGAGATATCGAAGTTCGACTGTACCAACAAAGCCTTCTTCAATTAGCACTAAAATAAACATGGGATCATCTTTTTAAAAACTATAAGTATACAACAGTAAATTAGGATACAGTGGTTTTCACATTTATAGAATTAACTGACAAATTGAATAGTGAGTATAGTAAATTGAATAGCGCGCTTTGCTCAGTCGGTAAGACGACTGTCTAACTCACCATGTATTTTCTGTCCCCGCATGCCGAGATCCAAAGCTGAATACGTTTTTCTTTGAAATACATTCTTTAAAAAGTTGTTTTTTTATCTAAAACTAATAGGTACGTGTTTATTTAAGTGTTTAACAAACATTTACACTTCTTATAATATGCTAAATTTTGTTGCCAGTCTCATCAAATGCCATTGTAGTGTTGTAACCTGTCTGATGCCATTACTGTCATAGTGTTGCCTGTCTATATTAGTCGTCTGTTTTATGTACAATATTTTAACGTTTCTGCTTTCGTATCTATCATACCCTGCATAATTCAAAGTGTTATTGCCCCTGTAAATAAAATGGTCTGTAAATTAATTCGATCGATATAATCAAATTGCACTATAATATATCTGAATCTACATTGATTTGCATTCATATCAATCAGACTACAAAAAAACATTGATATGGATGTCAAACAGTGTAAAGCCAGATGGAGTCTAGTGCAGTTTGGCGACATCGATCGAATTAATTTCCAGACCATTTCTGTCACAAGGGCATTAAAAGTTTGAATTATGTATGCTGCGCAGAATATGATATATATCTTTGAACCTCAGGATAGTCTGAGAAATGCATATAAATCATACTTGATCCTTCTCAACGGATATGCTGCAAATTTACTGATGGATTAGGTCATTAACCTGTTGTCTGCTTAGCATGTTATCAGTATAATGTGACACAGTGACAGTGCAGCTCAATAATATGACATGTGGCTATCTTTCAAGTTCCCATTCAATGTGTGAATTTGAAAAGGGTTAATCAATTATGTCTTGTTTCTCTAAAAACTTAACTATCTCTTGCAATGTTCCTGTCTTGTCAAAGGTACTGATTATGTGCGGTTGATTACATTTGCATCTTTAATTGTTTAGGTTATAAATGGTTGATCAATGATATTCGGTATTTCTTTCTACATTCTTTGCCACAACTGTTGTAGTTCACGAACTAACAGGTTGTGTAGCCTACAAAATCATTCAGAGGCTTAAGAAATATATCTAACCAAACTCGTTTTCCTTATTATGTGATTTGTTTTGCTGTAATATTAAGATACGACACATATTTTGCTTTGCCACAGCGTCGCCTTCATTAAACACATTGAATCGTAACGACGAGCATATAGTCCTGTACCTAGCCTGAAGACCCGTTTGCAAAATGGTGTTGAGAGAGTTTCTCACTTGATGTGAGTTAACGAGACCCTAGACATCACAAACCACCAAGGTGCTTGTCTGCCACACGGTCAGGAGCCCCACAATATCCAAATCCAATATTGCCGCCGTCAGCCATTTTGGAAAAACTAACTCTTTTGTTTTTTGGAGAATAAACAAGTGTAATACCTCTAAATTGATTGTTTTTTGGTGTGGAACTCATATCTGATGCCCTTTGTGCAATCTGGGGTGTCTTTGATTTGGAAAGGTCAAGTTTCACATTAGCCAAATCCAATATGGCCGCCGCAAACCATGTTGGAAAAGCTATTTTCGTTGTTTTTTTTAAGAAAAATCAAATATAATACTTCTAAATTGATAATTTTAGAGTATAACTCACTTCTGATGCCCTTTGCGTAATCTGGGATGTCTTTGATTTGGAAAGATCAAGATCCACGATAGCAAAATCCGCCCCAAGCCATGAAAAAAAGCTAATTTTTTTTTTAGAGAATTAACCAATGTTATACCTCTTAATTGATCATTTTTGGGTGTTGAACTCATTTCTGGGGCCTTTTGTGCAATCTGGGATGTATTTGATTCGGAAAGGTCAAGTTTCATAATAGCCAAATCCAATATTGCCGCCGCAAGCCATGTTAAAATAGCTATTTTTGTCTGTTTTTGGAGAATAAACAAAAGTAATACCCCTCAATTGATGACTTTTGGGTGTTGAACTCATTTCTGATGCAATCTGGGATGTCGTTGATTTGGATAGATCAAGTTCAACGATAGCAAAATGCAATATGGCCGCCCAAAGCCATGTTAGAAAAGCTAACTTTTTCCTTTTTTTTGGAAAATAAAAGATTGTCATACCTCTCAATTGATAATAATTGGGTGTTGAACTCATTTCTGAGGCCTTTTGTGCAATCTGGGATGTATTTGATTCAGAAAGGTCATGTTTCTTAATAGCAAAATCCAATATGGCCGCCGCAAACCATGTTGGAAAAGCTGATTTTGTTGCTTTTTGGACAAAAATCAAATGTTATACTTCAAAATGGATTATGTTATAGAGTAGAACTCATTTCTGATAACCTTTATGCAATCTAGGGTGTCTTTGCTATGGAAAGATCAACTTCCAAAAGAAGCAAAATCCAATATGGCCGCCGCAACCATGTTGAAAAAGCTATTTGTTTTCTTTTTTGGAGAATAATCAAATGCAATACCTCTAAATTGATAATATTTTGGTGTGGAACTTATTTCTGAGGCCCTTTGTGCAATCTTAGGTGTCTTTGATTCAGAAAGGTAAAATTCCACAATAGCAAAATCCAGTATGGCAGCCGCAAACCAAGATTGAAAAGCAAATTTTTAAAAAAATGAATAAATTAAGAAAGATCAAATATACATGTAATACATGTATATCTTAATTGATTATTGCTTGTGTATAACTCATTTCCTATCTGAGGTCCTTTGTTCATATGGAGAGGCATAATGGTTTGAAAAGGTCAAGTTCAATGTCTTTTTGATTTTGATACGTCAACGACCTTGGGCTTAGCTTGAACAGAAGTAGTCAGTATGTAAACAACAAGTAAGTAAATGGCAACTCTCTGACATTAGACAGAGAAAAACGACAGTGAGCGGGACTTAATCCTACGTCCTGAGGTGAGAGGCTGTTATCCAAACCACTAGGACTTCCACAGCCCCATGGACAGACGGTAGGGCAGGGACAGAAATACATGTATAACACCTTGTTCCACATGCATGGAAAGGTACATCAATAAAGCATCAACAATTGATTGGATACACATGTAGTTCCAAAGTCATTTCGTGACGGGTTTTTACAAGGCGAAGAAACTGAAGTGCCCAGTTGTCCATGACAAAATGTGTTACAAAAGGTACCTCTGCCGTACGGCAAAGACATCACCGAGTATCACACGTCTCTGTACACTAATACAATGTGAGCAGACTCTATGGTAAAGGCTTAAGGCACTTTGAGGGCAGCAGAGTACCAATGTGCTCCTTACCACAAGGATCCGACCAATTGATTTTGAGGGGAAAAATCGTCAGAAGGTATATATAGAGAAATGAGAAACAACTGATTGTGAGTTTATTCTCACCCTATCTCGACAAAACCGGGCATATCATGAATAAATATTGATGAAATGACACGTTTGTTGCATTTCTGTCTTCAGTTTCTTCACCCTGTGAAAACCCGACACGAAATGACTTTGGAACTACATGTGTATCTAATCATTTTTTATGCTTTATTGATGTACCTTTCCATGCATGTGGAACAAGGTGTTACATTTCTGTTCCGGCCCTACCGTCTGTCAGTGGGGCTGCGGTAGTCTTAGTGGTTAGGATAACAGCCTCTCACCTCAGGACGTAGGATTGAGTCCCACTCACTCTCTTTTTTCTCTGTCTAATGTCAGAGTGTTGTCATTTACTTACTTCTTGTTTACATACTGACTTCTGTTCAAGCTTAGCCCAAGGTCGTTGATGTATCAAAACGATATTGAACTTGACCTTTTCAACCTCCATATTGAACAAAGGACCTCAGAGAGGAAATGAGTTATACACAAGCAATAATCAATCAAGATATATGTATTACATGTATATTTGATATTTCATAATTTTTGTTTTTAAATTAGCTTTTCCAGCTTGGTTTGCGGCTGCCATATTGGCTTTTGCTATTGTGGAACTTGACCTTTCTGAATCAAAGACACCTTAGATTGCACAAAGGGCCTCAGAAATAAGTTCCACACCAAAATATTATCAATTTAGAGGTATTACATTTGATTATTCTCCAAAAAAGAAAACAAATAGCTTTTTCAACATGGTTGCGGCGGCCATATTGGATTTTGCTTCTTTTGGAACTTGATCTTCACAAAGCAAAGACACTCTAGATTGCACAAAGGGCATCAGAAATGAGTTCTACTCTAAAAATAATCAATTTTAAAGTATAACATTTGATTTTTGTCCAAAAAGCAACAAAATTAGCTTTTCAAACATGATTTGCGGCTGCCATATTGGAGTTTACTATTGTGAAACTTGACCTTTCCAAATCAAATACATCCCAAATTGCACAAAAGGCCTCAGAAATGAGTTCAACTGCTAAAAGTTATCAATTGAGAGGTATTACATTCGTTTATTGTCCAAAAATGGAAACAAATTGCTTTTTTATCATGGATTGCGACGGCCATATTTGATTTTGCTATAGTGGAACTTGATCTTTCCAAATCAAAGACATCCCAGTTTGCACAAAGGGCATCAGAAAAGAGTTCAACACCCAAAACTTATCGATTTAGGGGTATTACTTTTGTTTATTCTCCAAAAACAGAAAAAAATAGCTATTTTAACATGGCTTGCGGCGGCCATATTGGATTTGGCTATCGTTAAACTTGACCTTTCCGAATCAAATACATCCCAGATTGCACAAAAGGCCTCAGAAATGAGTTCAACACCCAAAAATCATCAATTGAGAGGCAAATCATTGGTTTATTCTCCAAAAAAAGAAAAAAGTTAGCCTTTTTTCCATGGCTTTCGGCGGCCATATTGGATTTTACTATCGTGGAACTTGATCTTTCCAAATCAAAGACATCCCAGATTACACAAAGGGCATCAGAAGTGAATTATACTCTAAAAATCATCAATTTAAAATTATTATATTTGATTTTTCTTAAAAAAACAACGAAAATAGCTTTTCCAACATGGTTTGCGGCGGCCATATTGAATTTGGCTAATGTTTATTCTCCAAAAAACAAAAAAGTTAGTTTTTCCAAAATGGCTGACGGCCGACATATTGGATTTGGATATTGTGGGGCTCGTGACCGCCTGGCAGACAAGCACCTCGGTGTTTTGTGATGTCTATGGTATCCTTAACTCACATCAAGTGAGAGAAACTCTCTCAACACCGTTTTGCAAACGGGTTTACAGGCCTAGTCCTGCACTTATAGTCATCATTTACAAAAGTAAACTTGTGAAGAGTGCATTTGTCATATGTACTCAGTGAATGTCCTGATAAGAAGACCCTCTGCTCCGGGTTTAAACTGTTTGTCATTTAGAAATATATTATCAAAATCAACTAAATTTAATTAGACTGAATTGGCATCTGGAATAGTTCATTTAAAGTTTCAGGGGCTAATAAATCAGTGCTTTGACGTGATATAGTCAATTGTATGATTAGCAATTACTTAACGGAAAACCGAGTGATTTTATATATATTTGTAATGGTTAAACATACAATGTAGAAATATCACGGTAACCTATTTAACTGAAAGCGTGTGTTAAGAGAGCAAGCTAATTTAAAAAGGCAGTCCATATATTATCCGTCAAGGGTCATTTAGTTCATACATAAATGCATGTTCATTAAATGAGTGTTAGTAGATTGACAATAAGCGTCTTAGAATAACGAATGGCACTTGTGTCAAACGCAATTATACTCCTCATTAAACTCCTTCACTATTCCTGGTCACGCAGAAAAGGTTGACCTTTGTTAATATACTGTACTTGAGCGCTAATTTGTAAACGCTAGGGTTGAACAAAATTAGGATCACTTACCGATTTTATTCATTAAAGATGCATGTAAAATTCGAAAGGCAGTGTCAGCATTCCGATATCAGACCTGTTTCAACATAGATGATATTTACATTTAAGGACTATAGCGGCAGTGTTTTCGAATTCTTCGTTTATACCCTGTCATGCAGAAATATGAAATAAAAATAGGAGGTGCCCGAACTGGTTCTTTTCCTTATAGCTTGTGTTAAGGCTATACCCCTAAGAATCCAGAGACACGTGCTTTTGATCATAAAATCTCAGAAAAACCCTCTTAAGCTTTGTAATTTACCTGAAAGTTATTCATTTGTTTTCACAAAATAGACAAAAGTAGGAGCAAGTAGCAATAAAAACATGGACACAACATATTGTTCGTCAATAACGGGAACACATCAACTAGTCTTGTTTCAACGTTTGTTTGACCCACAGTAAAAACATTTATATATTGACAATATTTTTCTCAAATATTGATGAAGCATTAATTTACTAAAATCACGAATTAAAATCATAGGTACCCGAACTATTTTTCTAAAAAATACAAACGTCTGCATACTGAGTAACGCATGTCAATCTAATTACATATAGGGCTATCTACAAATGATTATGTTAACCACTTTTAGATGCTAGAATGTGTCAACTGGTGATTGACTCTTTCACTATAAATGTCATAAGGAGCGCGTTTGCAAACAGTTTGGGTCCTGATCAGACTGTCGGACATTCGTATCGATATAAATTAAGTCATACAACCTTAAACCAAACTTTGAAATGTGTCTTGCAGAGAACAATACTGACGCAGACGACAATAAAACGACGAAGGAGTAAACATCTCCTAAATTATAAGGTCATGAAAGGGTTAAAGCAGACCTCAAGGCGGTTTCTGCTTTATTGACAACCCGGTGTGAATGGTAACCTGTCTTTAGAAACTAGAAACAGACTATGGAGTAACGGATTTAACAAACTCAGCTTATTTTGGGGTATTATGTATTTACATTCAAACACGACCTAGCTGAATTTTACGGATACAGCGTTCCCTCTCTACAACGGCCCTCCTTACAACGACTCCCTCCTTACAACGACATTCATCGCTGTTCCCACGAACATTATGTTTTATGCTTGCACTGATGCTTTATCATCTACCTCAAATTGTTGTCTGCTGTTTTTCTTACATAACTGACATTTTGGCAGGAAAAAACATAATGACAAATGACAAATAGCTTGAATCCAGATCAGACGCCGCGTAACGCGGCGTCTGATCTGGATTCGAGCTGTTTGCAAATGTTAACCAAGTTTCCTCCCTATAACGACTCCCTCCGAACAACGCACATATTTGTTATCTCCCAATGGATGTCGTTGTAGAGAGGGAACGCTGTATATTCAAATTGACATAATTTTTTTTATGAACTGATATTGCGTCAGTCAAGATTGTTGAACACGGCATATTGTAAGCAGACAATATGGCACGATCATAATGACGTTGAATAACGATAATAAAATATATACGCATATGCAAAATCTGAAGCCATATATAATTAGAACCCTTCTATTATAATTATTTCATGCGGTTTATTAGTCACTATTTAAGACATAACCTATACATGCATCACTATGGAAGTAACACAGAAAGTATTTGTGTATAGGATATAAGACGATAACGATCCAGTATGTAAAATATTGTACTGTGTGAGGCGCGTAGCGCCGAACACAGTACAATATTTTACATACTGGATCGTTTGAGGCTTATATCTTACTTAAAACACGTTTCTGAAAACATCAGATATTTCAATGAAAGCCATACGTTTATATATTCAAACCTAGTTTAATAGTTTCTTGTTAAAATAAAAGCAAATTCGTAAGTTTAAGATATAACCCTATTGATCCCTTATCCTTTGCACGGGTCGCCAGTCTTGTGGTATACGAGTACCTTGATTTGCACGTGCCTTTCGCCACGGTAATATTGGACTGCTTCGCTTACACCGTCGCGTGTCGTGCACTCATTGCCAATAAAAAATGTCGGAACGTGTAGACGAGGTATTCACATTTTCTGGATATTAACCTAATGGAAAAATTTACAGTGAATTGGATATTAGTGTATCGGAAATTAGTATATCCACAAAGGGAAACCTAATTTATGTTTCTCAAACTGTGTAGACCCTACACAGTCGCACGGTTTGTCAGAATCGTAAACCTTTTCCGGCTCAAATACCGTCTACTTTGAAAAATGGCATCTGCTTAAATATTCACTTTTTGATAAGTTCTTGAACAAAAGAAACAGAGGTCCTTCTAGACAGACCCTTCATTTGGCAATGTTTACCATTTCACATTTATAACTGTGATTTTTGTTTTTTGGTTTGTAGCGAAAGCAAACTTGATTTGCCATTCAAACAACAATTGATAAACATTCACGCAATTATACGCCCTACTTAATTGGCTTAGAGAAACAGCAGAAAAGTATTGAACAGCATGTTCTTGTCAGATATAGTTGCTTCTTATGAGAAGCTAAACTATTACTAAATGCTTGTTTTAGTCGATTATAGCAGTATAAGGGTTTTGACCGTTGTCAGAGTCACAAGTGGGACAAATGTCCAATTTGATAATAGTGTAGATCATGCTTAAATGCCGCTCGGGAAAGTTTAAGTGCTTGTTCTATTCTTGGTCTGCACTGTTGGCAATGTGATCAGCAAATGTTGTTCATATCCCCGTAAGCCGGGACAAAGATTTGCAATTTTGAAAGTTTTTTTCCCCTGTTTAATGACAATTACAAAATATAATGTAGTTGTTTTCTCCTATTCGCAATGTAGGCTAACAGTGTCGATCAATTCGAATACTTTGTCGTCTCTAGACTGGTCAAAATAATCAGGACGCGTGATAAATCTATCGTCCAAAGTCACTTGCTTAAATCCCATAGTAAATGCAAAACAGTCAAAACTTGCGAAACTTTCTACTGAAAAATAGTGTAAAAATGATAAACCCTGGTTCCGCTGAAAATGTAAAATGTTAAAAAACACTATCAGTATGATGAACGTGAAAATGATCAAGTTCAAGGGTTTTTAAAGAAAGACAATGTCGTCCTAGGCTCTGAAATTGAGTTTGGTACACACTGCCACATATTGTATAATACAATACTGTTTAAAAATAGTGAAGATGCTTGTGAGTGTCAAACAGCGTATATCTTGAACAGTCATCGCGTCTTTGAAGCCGTATTTGGTCTTAATCTACTCTGTTTGCAACGCAATACATGTACATGTAAGTCTGGTTTTGTCATGACACTGCTGAAAACAGTAAACCCTCTCCTTTACGACCACTAAAATAAATACGGCTAATTGATTGTATAGCAGTTAGTTGACAGCTTAAAGCAAGATGAGAGCAAAATAGAAAGCTCCTGTAGGAGCTTATAGTTTTAATGTCACTTTACTTTAAGCAGTCACCTGTCTAAAACACTCAATAAGTACAGTGGAGAAGTCGTTGTTCTTTCTAAATACACGCGTTTACGCTTAAACCGTTATTTCCAATTCCAGAGCCAGACCAGATTCCGGGTTTTCCGGCGTCTGACAAGGCTCAGATTTAAATAAGTAGTCAGAGTTGTCAACAAGCTGTCATTTTCTCCATTTTAACGCAATGCGTTTGCGTTTCCTGTGCGTTTAAACGGGAAATAATAAGATCTTCTCCAATATACAGTGGAGAAAAGTTTTTTCAGAAAACGTTATTCTTTCCCGTTAAATGCAAACGAAACGCAAACACAAATCGCTAAAATGTAGGAAATTACCATTTTTTGACATTTTTTATTATTGCTTTTTAATCTGAGTGGCAAACAGTTTGAGGCCTGATCAGACGCCGTGTTACCCGGCGTTCGATCAGGCTTCAATCTGTTTGCAAGGAAATAACAGTTTTAGCGTAAACGCGTTTATTGGCAAAGAGTAACGTTTTATCCACTGTAGTTCACACACAGTTTATTGGTCAAAACAGAGAGGTTTTACTGTATTTTTTGTGTGTCTCACAAGCCATGCCTAGCAATACAATATTAGTGTGTAGTACAATATTAGCTTGCTTACCGTACCGTATGTGTGCACGTGCAGTCCAATATTAATAATATTGGACTGCTCGTGCACAAGTACGGTATAGGTCGTTTGCAGTTCAAAAAAACACGATGATTTTCAAATATCTCCATAACAAGACAACGGAGACAAATGGAATTTTGCATAGATTTATGATATACCTATACCAACTCTGACAAATAAAGAACACTTTTTTCTCTTCGTAATAAAAAAGTTTTATTCATAACTTCTATATAAAGTTTACACTTCTAAGGGACACTTTTCCGAAGGGTGATTTCAAGTTATTCAACAGCCAGTCTTTCACGACCCGGTAACGCCTCACCGTTAAGCCATCGCATACCATAGCAGTTTACAACTAACCGAACGAGGCCCTGACTGGGGTACGTTTTAAACGTACTAATCGACCATACTGTCTTTTGCGAACATGTTGGATCCTGATCGGACACCGAAGCTGTAAGATATGTGCGTCTGTGGGTTGATGCATAAGAAAGACTCTTTAAAGTACTAACTATTTAATGTCTAATGCTAACTACATTTCTATACATATTAACATCAAACTCTGTGTATCGGAACTCTAATGGGAACTGACCCCTATTAATTATATGCTATTAGAGAGGCATCAGTCTGCTAGTAGGCGGGGCTACATATTTGATAGACAGTTACATGGTAACAACACTACAGAAGCCATTTCGTATCTGAATAGGATCCGAACCATGTGCCATTCCAAAGTTTTATCAACAAAACGCAAAATAACTAAATGTGATAAATAGCAGAAGAGATATGTTCATACCAGACGATCTTCATTAACTTCACCAATCAAATTTTCAACAGAATGCTTCCAGAGCAGTTCGAAAACCTTTATTATTTTATCGTTTAAAGGAAACGTGACGTAAATGTACTGCATAACAACTCGAACATTGATACATATTAAGCTCCATGGCAGATAGGGGAGGATTTCCAAAACTAAAATCTTTATTTCTGAATTAAGCCCTATGGTGTGACTACTCACAAGAACCGTCTCTATTCGAGACGATTCTAATGAGTAGTCACACCATACATGTAGGAGTTGGTGCTGAAAGGGGTGAGAAAATGTTTGACTTGTTCAATTTACTCTCTCCTATCTGGAGCTCTGTAATTATGTATAGAAATGTTAGAGCTTCGGTGTGAAAAGTAATTGTAATTCTCTTTATTCTGGTGAAGAGTTCGTGGATTTAGGCATAGTAAAAATGTAATGAATTATGGGGCCTCACAATTACTTGTGTACAACTAAACATCCAATATCAGCACGGGATTCACCTTTCAGACAGAAGCATCTTGCACGGGATTTTACCTGGGGACATTCTCCAATATAAACAAACATGATCAAGGCAATAGCCAATAACACCCCACGTAATTGACCATTTTCAGCGACACAAAATTTATATAAATCAAAGAAGAAAAGTTTTTAGTCAGACTATCAAAAATTCTGAATTTTCTTGTCAGAGTTGGTATAGGCACACCCTAAGTGTATGCAAAATTTAATTTAAAAACGTCCACTTGTTTTAAAATTATCTAAGATTTATCGTGTTTTTTTGAACTGCAAACGACCTATACGGTAAGCGAGAATACACTATTGATACCCGTCCAGTATTGAAAACGACAGTACTGCTAGGACAATAGAATGACGTCATCATCGTGTTTTAATTAATGTTAATGACAATAAAATGTTTCTATTGAATATTTGTAATAACTCATGAGACGGACTATACAAATATTTCAGTTATTCAAAGGATAATGCGTTATGTGCTGGGATCAGTATGTCCATTGTAAACCGTTTTGTGTTATATCAGACGTCGAGTTACGCCTATTTTACACTATATACTGCATTGCAAGTGTAAAGGTTTAAACGTTATGTCTTTTGCTCCGATTATGAAACAAGCTATACTTTTCTTACTAGATCACTCTTTACGGCTCGAATGTATTGTGTCATTTCTATATGTGGAAACAAGAGTGCCGATGGAAACAGGTGACTACTGCATCCTCTGATATACTGTTCAATCCTGGGAGAAAATTTGAGAAATAGGTGCACTAACCTCTGCGCTATCAGTACAGCATAACGTACAACTCAACTCGGTTTGTTTCAACGGAAAGAAAAAAACGTGTTTTATCCAATCTTTCTTTCCGTTGTTTACTTTTGATATCCGTTTGATTATGTATGAAACACAATTATATTCTAAGACAAATTATCACACTTATAAGGCTTTTCATACGCGTTCCAAACTCCATTATTATTCATTTATTCATCTGATTAAGTGTGATATTATTCGACACTGTTAAAATGCTGAGATAATGTATCTAAATTATTGAATTAGACAGTAATTCACGTGTCGTACTATTATTATTTCCTGTTAACTAAAAATGTTTGACCAGACATACAGGCACACTAAATTCATTACACACTACGGTAATTGGTGACTACAGCGTTCCCTCTCTACAACGGCACTCCTTACAACGACTCCCTCCTTACAACGACATTCATCGCTGTTCCCACGAAAATTATGTTTTATGCTTGCACTGATGCTTTATCATCTACCTCAAATTGTTGTCTGCTGTTTTTCTTACATAACTGACATGTTGACAGGAAAAAACATAATGACAAATGACAAACAGCTTGAATCCAGATCTGGATTCGAGCTGTTTGCAAATGTTAAATAAGTTCCCTCCCTATAACGACTCCCTCCGAATAACGCACATAGTTGGTGTCTCCCAATAGATGTCGTTGTAGAGAGGGAACGCTGTACTTGAACTGATATGGCTGATTATGTGTTGAGCGACAATTGAAGATAAACGATTAATAGTTTTTGCATGATGACTGTTTAATTTATGGTTCTGGTTGTTAACGCAATTTTGTTTGATGTATTAACGAGATACTACTTTTAATATAAGTGATACAATATGTACCTTCACTTTGTACCGCATAGGTAATTATTTGTCTTATAAGATGCTTATCATATGCAAGTACGTGGCTCTTCTGTAAAAGCAGTACATCTAAAATAACAGACGTTTAAAAATATATTGCTTTGTATAGAAGTTATCAGACGTCTATTATATTGTACAGGTCTAATTACTACTTTCTTTGCAGGGCTGTTTCAGGACCTTCCGTCATTTACCTTGCAAAAGATAAAAGGTAATATTATGATTACACCCAAACACTAAGCGTCTAACTCTTTGTTCTGCTTTATAGTTAATACTGAGAACGAAATCACCTCAATTAAATCTTGTGTCACGTTTTGCTCACAGGTACACATACATCTAGATCAATCATTACCATTAAAGTTTTTTCTTTACTATACTTCTATTATAGATACAAGGTAAACAGCGCAATTCGACACCTAGTCTTTACTATCGTCTTAAACTGATGCTAAAATAGACACGATCGCCGATATTCTCTTGTGGTACCCTCGGGAAAGGATTAATTTATCAATATCTACTTTTTATTTAATCAAATTCCGTCAAATATCGCCACAGTTTTAAAGGGGGGGGGGGGGGGTAATAATAGATCTAAATGTATGTGTCAAGTACCTGTGGTTTTGCTTTTGCTGTTCATATTGATGGTAAATTGGTCATGCCAATAAACACGAACACATTTCTCAGATCACGTATACTGAAGTTAATTCTGATTGACTAATATCTGAATTAGATATACACGGTAAATATACTCAAACGCAATGAAAAAGCCGTAACAGTTTAGTTAATTTGTGTCTGTGAAAGGGCTTTTGAAATGTCTTTTTAATAAGACAATGGTGAAGCATTTTAACACATATTGTCACAACAGTACCTGTAAAATTCATGGTAAGTTCTACAAAGTAATGTCTTAAAGAAGATAAATGTAGGTCGAATTTCAAAAGTTACAAATTTCAGTTTCTGGTAAGACAACCCACTTCATTAACCACAGCATGACAATACCGGAGCGTGAACGGCGGGTCACACTCTTTATTCGATATCGTGGAATACCATTCCACTCCTGTGCTAGTGCGTCAATCACATCATAACGGCTCTGAATTTGCAGAACGCCGTTGTACACACGACGTCAAAAAAGGTCCCAGATGTACTCATTTGGTTCAGATCAGGCGAAATTGCCAGACAATGAAGAATATTGATATTGTTATTGACTACAAACTCTAGCTGAATGCGATGTTGCGTTATCTCGCTGTTAACTCAAGACGTAAGGGTGACGTTGACGTTAGGCGTCATTTAAAAGTCCCATACCTTTGAGGTTGGTATCATAATTTCGCGTTTTTTATTCATGTATAAAAAGTAGTTTATTTTAGGGCTAAAATGATTCAATACACATGGAGACTATACTGATAATAAAATAACGGGCATTTGCGCGGACGGCACGTTGATGTCATTGTGTTGTTACATAACACACACAAAATAGCAGTGTGTACCTATGCAAGACATAGGCTTGGTTGAATAACGAAAATTCGAAACTTTACCTAGTTGGAAAAAATATTCATATTTTAGGAGTGGTGCGTTTTCATTGTGTTCGAGTATATTATGTCTGCGATTTATGTAGTACATGTATTTTTCATCAATAACTTTACCGGGCTGTTTAGCATTTCTGTCTCGGACGTCTCATCTGGATTAATAAAGAAATCGAAACCCGTGTGCAAAATTTGAATTCTTAAAATATGCGTTTTATGCAATTCTTAACCCTTTTACTACCGAAGCCGAAAATACATCTCCTTGCAAACAATTTGGACCCTGTTCAGACGTCCAAATTGTTTGACATTCATAGCAATGTTTTCTAAGTCGAAGACGCATAAAAGTCCACAAAACAGACGAACCATTTGAGCAAATATGATAGCGACTGGTGGTAGACGGAGTATTGCATTATAATGGCAGTGAAAAGGTTAATCATAACCCTGTCGCCTGAAGAGCATTATTCGGAATATCATGCGAAACATGCAAGTGTGCGGTTTATATTAAAAATGGTGTCAATAACAAGGAGTAATTTGAACAAGTGGGCAATGTTGGTCCTGAACCGCTCATCCGGTAGTCCGTGGTAACTTTGTAATTAGCTTTCTTTGAAGCCATATTATAGAAAACCTTAACCATCCACTAGTAATCATTTATTTTCAATAAAATAAAATAAAACGTTATTTCTTCTCAATAAAGGGTAACTTAACGGTTTGTGTAAGATAACTTTTAAAATATTCTAGTGGTTTCGGACAAGTAAGTTTCACTTTAACCAACATATGTACACTTTCCCGACCCACTGACAGCCAAACTGTAGTCACAATTTGGACCAGTTATTTGAGATAAGAATATTTGTTTCACTATAAGCCATCAAAAACAAAGTTTTCCTATCCTCAGACGGCCCTGTTTTGTAAACTACGACAATGGTTTCAAACAATGTAGTAGATGGTCACTCATAAATAATTGTAAGCATTTTTACATTTAGCCAACTTTGTTATTTCACTATTTTGCTGAACCTAGTTCCAGCGTTTAGCCCGTATTATCGTCAAGACAGTTCCTTTTTATATGTGTTCATAAATTCTAAGGTTCAGTTAAGTTCGGAAACGTAACGATTTGTTTTGATTGATTCGTGATCATTTTGGTAGTCATGTGGTTTGTTCGTTAATATTCTGTATGAATTTAAGGCGGTGTTGAGATTCGCTTTTTAAACAGTTAGTGATTTATGTAAAATGATCGTCTGGTAGTATACTTCAAGAAGAGAGTTGTTGGTTTGAAGTTGTCTCTAGGATATATTACGTTACTGGGGCCCGTTTCATAATACTTCTTACGACAAATATTGTCGTAAGTCAAAACTTTAAAATACATTTAATGTTTTATTCCTCTAACTTATCCTGTCTTGTGACATATTTTTGGAATCGTCTTTTCAAGACAATTCCAAAAAGATGTCACAAGACAGGATAAGATGCAGAAATAAATAATAATTGAAAGTTTTATAATCGGACTTACGACAACATTTGTCGTAAGATGTTTTATGAAACGGGCCCCTGGTCAGTAGTTCTATTTTTGAATCTGCATTTATTTCTTTTCGGGTTGAAATGTTGTTTGTCATGCTTTCCGGTCTATTTTCGGTTAGCTCATATGTCGCTTGCCCTCTGAATAATGTTTTTGCAAGGCTGGCGGTCCCATAACTAAACTATTGCATGAATGTTTATGGGTTCTGGTTATTAACAGTAACCTAACAGATACAGCACAGATAATGGTTTAGTGGCGAGCGAGTGGGACCATAGTGTGTGTGGAAGTTTGATTCACAATCTGGTTAGATAATATATTTACATTCACCCCATTCAAATCTATTGAAGAACAATTGACCTTTAATTCACATAGACGCAATGTATCGATAGGGCGAGACTTGTGGATTGCTTTCACATGGGTGACAGGGCTTATGAATCTGCTCTCGGTGAATCAGTTTGTTGCGTTGGTTCAGTAATGTGGTTATGCTTGTCCTTTCAGGGTACACATTATTCGTGTTAATAACCTGTATTATGGATTTAACATACATGCATACTAATAAAATGTCTATTTAATATTAGAAAGTACAGCCAATATAATGTAAATATGGGAAACGAACTGAATTATTTCGGCGATTAAGCTTTTACCCTTGCCGTTCATTTTATGTCGTTTACTTTGCTTTAACGACGACATAATTCAACTCATGTCTTCAGTGTATATTGTTAAATTGACTTACTAACAATGTAAAATGTAAATTGCGATAAAGATAAAAGTGTATTTAAAACACTAAAGACACCGGGAACAGATCGTATAATAAATCCTTTTACTTTTGTTTAAACCCATTCTATCGTTTATTACACATGAATAGAAACTCTACAATAATTCAACAAATGTATACCTGGTAAGTTATCAAAGAATTCACTGTATAATTGTTACTATAAAAGCTGCATTGGTATTGCAGATTTCCATGTTTCATATGTCTAATGACTGGTTGGGATAAATTAAACTGTACATGGCCAGGCCCTAGATATATGTAAGTCAAATTCCGGGTGTGCGACACTTTAGTCAAAATATTTCTAAATCTGAGCAGTATGTTAAGTTTTTTCTAAATAGCAATACAAAGAAAGCTTGTTCCAGCTACTGTTGGCCATGTTTTTCAAGTTAGGACAATATCTCATTTTAAAAATATGTATTCAGTGTTTATTCCCATTACAGTGGTAGTTCTGCAAAGATCCAACCGTTTTAAGACATGTTTATAGAGGAGCATCTCTTTTTGTTATTCTGTGCACTCAATTATGTAAAGACAATATGTATAGTGTTTCCTCTCTACAACGACACCCAATGGGAGACACATATTGTGTGCGTTGTTCAGAGGGTGATGGGATTGGGATAAAAAGTTAAGACTTCGTTTATTGTTGCGTAACGCTTCGTCTGATCTAGATTCAATCTGTTTGTCACTCGTCGTTATATATCTTATGTCAAACTGTCCACTTATATGTGACTTTGAAAAAACAGTAGACGACAGTTTTAATCAGACGATATTGCAGGTGTAAAAGCGTTATCGTTATACATAATTGTTTTGTTTAGTGAACTGCGGCAAGCATTGTTGTAAGGAGGGAGTCGTTGTTGGGAAGGTCATCGTAGGGGGGGGGGGGGGGGGGGGGGGGGGCACTGTAAAAAGATACTGCGATAACCAACAAAATGGTTGGGTAAAATTATGGGTAATAATCGGCCATATCATATTATTATTATACCAGATTTATATAGCAAAATTGGTTGCAAATGTTAGTTTTTGTTTCCCGATTTAGCAGTTAATGGTAATACTTATGTATTCATTTAACACTGTAAATCTTTATCTGCTAATATTACCCTCAAGGATGATTAATTTTCAGTGTTTTAATATCAAAATAATTTCAAACAGTTGAACACCAAATAAGATATCAAGTTATTATTATCTATACATGTACGTTATTTATTGTGTGCATGCGTAACATACAATGGGATGTTTTTGTCCCATTGTTAATTCCATAACCAATGATGCACACGTAATCGACAAACACTTCCTATAAACGTATTCCCTATCGATAATGTTTATTTACATCTTTGAAACAAAGGGTCGGCGACATTATACAATTGCAATGTTTGTTCACCTTTTTCACTTCTCCCGTGGAAATACTTGTCTGACACTTGTTGTCATTTGAGCAAATATCTTGATTATCATCGTCTACAAATTTAATATGATAGCAGGGCCCTAGACAACATTTGCGACATGCCTGTACGCATTAATAACTCAAACTTGGCAAAATGTGATCCATCAATGACGCATAACGCATTGTTTTAAATTACCATTAGTTAAGTTTAATCAAACCAGACTATAATAATTGCTCAGAGCGGGTGATGTTTAAAGGAGATTACTGTATGACACTGATTCCATCTATTAGCATGGGAATACATGAGGCTATACAAGTAGCTTTGTCTGCAGCATTGTATGCCCGTTGAGTGCGGTATGTCATTGTCTCTTGCAACCAAATGTTATACCTATGGTGAAGTCTGTATAAGAGATTGTTCTTTCAAATCAGCGAAAACAAAGCAAATACTGACATTTGCAGAGGCGGTGTAACTGTTTATGCACATAAGCAATTATGAAATAGTGCAACGTTTCCAATGCCACTAGCAGCAGTTTATGTAGACTTAATTCAACTATAAATGTAATGAATCAATTTCACAGTAGGACCAAACGTTATATCAATACTAACATTGCGGTACGGGTCTACTGTTACGAGTTATAGTCATTTCGTAGCCGAGTCATTTCGTAGCCGGTCAAATACGTCATTTCGTAGCCGAATTTCAAGTCATTTCGTAGCCGCTCAAAACCTGAAAGTCGTTTCGTAGCCGATTTTTTAGTCATTTCGTAGCCGCCAAAAAAGTTGAATAAGTCATTTCGTAACCACCAAAAAATGCAAACGAATGTCCCCAAATAAGGCATAAGTCATTTCGTAGCCTCTGAAAATTGGAAAAGTCATTTCGTACCCGAATATTTTTTTCTGTATTTTTATTTTTTTAAATTTTTTGTTTGCAGTTTTCTGACATTATTTCAACAAAAATGTGATAACATGCAAAATCAACAAACAAATGTAAAGAGTGTTTTGGCCCCGAATTAATTATAAATCTAATTGTAATCAAGTTGTTGAATGTTGTTTTAAACAGTAATATTATTACGTGTCTATATGCAATCAATTAAACCGACATAAATGTATGTATAATAGGACGGATTGCTAATTTACTTTCATTTTGCTTTAAGCAGTCATCTGCCTAACTGAAATGGCTAATTAGAACTTGTAGTTATAAAAGATTTAATAAGATATGCAGAAAATTTCCTTCTTGAGCAGCCACTTGTACATAACGTTACCTTTATATGCACCTTAGTTGAAATACAGGTCAAAAAGTATAAATGAATACGACTTGAGTTGAAAGTAAATATAGACAGTATTATTATTGGCATTTTTGACAGATGGCAGCTTGAAGTAAGGTGATGATTGGTTTACCTTCAGTTTGCTTACAGAAGTCACCTGTCTAACTGAAATGGCCAATTTGAATTTGAACCATTTATTGCATTACTTTTATTTTGCTTTAGTCTAATTTAGCGAGGTAAGTGAAATGGGTCGTGACAAATTCAATCGGTGTAGAAGTAGGTATTGGGTGTGGCTTATGAAGAAGATTTATTTGATTGGTTGAGAGGTTTGAAAGAATGACCTGTAGATTTCTAACAATAAACATTAGGTATTTGGTGTGGCTTATGAAGAAGATTTATTTGATTGGTTGAGAGTTGAAAGAATATCCTGATAAGTTATAGAGTGTTTCGTTGTGCAAACGAATTTATACGAGTTTTTTTGTCGGTGTTTTTTTTCTTTTTTTTTTTAAGTTTTAAATAATAAGTGAACTTCGTAAAACATTTTCTAAATTTTCTAAATTCTTTTATAGAAATCTTCCTCTCATTAACAAGTATAAATGTAACTTAAAGTCTTTTCTGCGGCAAGGTATTTCACATCCGGAGTTTTATTGTGATGTGATTTACAGACTTCGTAAGATTCTTGGACATATACATTTTCAAAACCTATTTGTGAAACGTATTAGATTTTTCCTAAAAAAAGATTATGATCCAACTATATTGCTGCGCACTTCACGTTTGGTTATCGATCAATCTACAATTGATAACTATGCTTTCCTCTTTGGTTGTGCGACGACAGACAGGGCTTAGCACTACATGATGATGTATCTTTAAAGCCGTCCTTAACCGGGAGAGTTATGTCGGATTTTCGTGCTTTGTTTTTTCTCTCCCTCTCTGTCGTACCCTGGACCCTTCCATGTCTTACAGTTACTCGTAACTACAGACTAGTCGCTTGAGTACAATTTGACCGTTGCCATAGTGGGTTATTTTTAACACGGGCTTGAATGTTTAATTCTTTTCCATGTTACTAATGATCTTGTCATAGAATTTTTGCTAAATGTTTTACATGTATTTACTTACTGTGCTGGCGGTCTTTTTGATTGTGAGGTTGTGGAACAGGGTTTATATTTTATGTACACTGTTCGTCTTTATAGGTGAATATAGGAGATAAGTGTTGGGCGCCCCTAAACCCAGGTTTAACCCCCAGTGGTTGTTAATGGTTAATTAATTTATAGTTAATTTTTGATTGCTACTGACCGTACCAAGGCGGGCTCCTATATTCACTTTGCTTTATGTTTGTCTTGCGTGTTGTTTCATATTTAGTGTGTAGATGAAGGAATGGTATTGCGTGTGTGTGTGTGTGTTTGTTGTGGTATGACTGTGTGTGTGTGTTCTGCTTGAGAGGTGGGTGTTTTGTTTGTGTTACGTTTCCTGCTTGAGTCTTTCGTATTTATTCGTAGTTTGTTTGAAAATAAATAAATTTACTTAGATTCAGTAATTTTTTTATGTAGACATTAGTTTATAAAATTTATTTAATGCAGGCCATCTGTCGAAAATGAACGAAATGACTTATTCAACTTTTTTGACGGCTACGAAATGACTAAAAAATCGGCTACGAAATGACTTTTAGATTTTGCGCGGCTACGAAATGACTCGAAATTCGGCTACAAAATGACTTATTGTACCGGCCACGAAATGACAAGCTCCAACTGTTACGACCGCTTTAATTGCACTTAACATCTGCTATTTAGAAGTTCTGAATAAGAGCAGATCCACTGAAAGCATCGAAGAAAATAACAACAGAAACATTGCAGGCTCGGTTTGAGTTTGTCACTGAGCAGTACTCAAAAATACAATGCTGCTCATAAAGGATGTATTCAGCAGCAGTATTTTTGTGTGATTAAGTGTGTTACAGTAAGGCGACGTGTATGTTGTTAATTAAATGATTTTATATACTGCAAATATTTTGATTTAAAGTGCATCTTATAGTATGTCTGTCAGATTTCGATGTGTTTCACTTGCAGCAAATAAATCATTTTGGACCAATGTGTTATATGTTTATAGTCTGGTGTGGAATACGCCCTTCTTTCACTACGTCACTGTTATAGTACAACAAGGAACCGGGATATTGCATTAGAGATACATGTTATGGTGTAAAGTCTCAATTCGCCAAATACCCCTTATTGGGGTGTATAGTTATTATTTGACTTAAAGCAATGGAATAATTAACAGGCATTGTCGCTGTAATAACTCCTTTTTACGACATCTTTAGAAACATTGTACTTATAATTGGCTATATGGGAATTTGAACATTACGTACACGTCGTCTGCAGTTAAGTTCAAACATTAAACGATAATTTTCACATATCTTCTAAACAAACGATGCAGATATCTGAAATTTACATGGCTTTGTAATGTGCCTCTCCAAACTCTGACAACATTTACAATATCTTGCTTTCAGTTTTTACAAACGTTCTATATAACTATACACATGCACATGATAGACCAATATAGATAAATAATTAACCAGATAAAGCCGCATTAGATTTTGTTTTTTGCTCATATGGACTTTCGTTGCATACTTCCCCTGTTTCAAGTGTTCTTTTGAAGACAAACTCGTCTTAGATTAAATTATTAGATGCCATTGACTGAAATATGCTTTGCTTTGTCGTAAACACCGGATTTGAATTAAAAATGTGTAATTAATATTCACCCTGTAACAAACCATAATACATTTGCGTGTTCCCGTACTAAAAAAGAGCCTGATATATTACCGTCGATGGTTTAAAACAATGATGTTATAGTCGGATTAACCATTTTGAAAGAATTTGCAGTTTTGTATTTAATATTTAGGAAGAGCACACAAGTTTGTAACCGGGCGTGTACGATATACACGTTATACGTATCAGTTGATAAGCAACTGAGATATTAAACTGTTTATCTACATGTGACAGGAGCTCAGTAAATACAAACTTCAAATGCAAGACTTTTGAATGTTTTTGGAATCCTTTTCCATAAATGATTTTCTGCTTGAGTATTTCATATTTATTTCTAAGTTTAACTGAATTCAAAATTCTGACACTCACATACAAAGCCATGTGCAATGATTAACCAAGGTACATTGCCAGTATGCTTGACGTGTATAAACCTCGAAGAGAGTTGCGGTCTGCGACTAAATCAGTATCGCTGGTAGTACCGAGAAGTCGTTTGGTTAGGTTTGGAGATAGAAGTTTTATGCATGCAGCCCTTAAGCTCTGTAACACTCTGCCATCACACATCAGATATGCGAGCTCAGAAGAAGTCTTCAAAAAGCATCTGAAAACACACTTCTTTAATATTTATTAGAACACTGCTACCTATGCGATATGTTCTTGCTGTAGATGTTGTGCGTCCTAATGGGAGTTCTGGAGTATTATCTGGTTTTTGGTCTCTTATAGAAAATTTTAGTTATTGTCGCATGCTATTTTTCCTAGTTATGTTACATTGGGCGGCCTGCATTGGGCGTTCTGCTATTATTTCTATCAGTCGGCATTAAAAAGCCATTTGCTTCATTGCTAATTGATTGATGGGGTAATGTAATCGCCGTTTTGGGGGCTGTCTTTTGTATGTTTATTCATGTTTATTTTAGGTCTAATGAACCTTCAATTGATATTTTTTCGATTTATTCTACACGAAAGCGTAAATCTAGATCGCATGGTATTCGTATAAATGGAAATATTAAACGTAAATCACGTCAGTCGATTTCTATTACAGATTTGCATAATCTGCTGTTACATTCTGGTAAACATAAAATGCTTTCTCGGCTTTCTTCGTTGTCATTGTCGTCTTTAAAAGATATTGACGACAAGGCTGATGGAATAATTTTACGCACAGATCCTCTGTATTATACTGCAGGTTTAATACAAAGTTATACTCAGCATGTTCTTAGACCTCATATTGATTCTTTAAACGATCACAAAAGATGTTTCATTAAGGTCCCTTTTATAAATAAAGGTATTGATTTCATAGATTTACAAAGTATTCTCCGTAACAAAAATGTGATGAATGCTATTCCAAATTATTTCAAAAATCTTGAACCACCTATTATTTGTTATAAGTATAATAAATCTGATAGAGGGTTAATTTTTAACTACAATAAAATTGTTTCTGATCTTAAAATTCTCGAAAACACACCAGATACATGAGACTGTCCCTCTTCTAAATTCTGTTACGCTCCAGCGGGTCATATAATAACTGGCAATTTTGATATCATTAAAGATAAACGCATTAGAGCGCTTTTGAGTAAGGGACCTACATTTAGATTACCTGCCTTAATTGATTTCGATACTTGTCGCAATCATATTTCTGAAGCTTTGAATAAGTATAGTACCAACTGGTGCCGCAGAGAACATGCTGAAAATGACGCTCTTACAAAATGGAAAGATTTTATTTTTGATATTATCGATACCCGGATTTCGTTCTATTTATCCAATAACCATCTTTTACCACCTAAACCTAAATTTAACATTCGTCACTTAAAGAAGGGCATACAAGACTTTCATTCCAAATATGTACTCGTTCCTGCAGACAAAGCATCCAATAATGTGATAATTGTATGACGATTACATTATGTTGATGCTTTAAACCAGGAACTTGTGAATACTAATTCCTATACAACGACTAATTTAACGGAGCATAATGTAGTATCTGATCATCTTGATACTTGTAAACAATTAAAAGCTGACGTCAACATTACATGTCATAAACTTCCTACTATGTACTGGATACCAAAACTCCACAAAACACCATATAAGTCTCGTTTTATTGCTAATTCAAGTGCATGTACTACTACTAAGCTTTCCAAACTTTTGACATCGTCTTTAATTAAAATCAAAGAACATGTTCAAAGGTATTGTGACAAGACTTACGAAAATTCTGGACTTAATCTGTTTTGGTCTATCAAAAACTCGAATGAAATTTTGACGAAGCTTGAACATAGAAAATACCAAGCTTGCAATATTAGTACGTATGACTTTTCAACACTATATACTACCTTACCTCATAATTTAATAAAAGCTAAACTTATACAACTTATTGAAAAGACTTTTGCCAGAGAAAGGAAACTATTTCTGGCGTGTAATACTGATCGTGCATTTTTTACAAATGACACGGTTAAGCATTACACTATGTGGACTTGCACCGATGTCTGTAAATCACTATCATTTCTTCTGGATAATATTTATGTACGTTTTGGGAGTACCATATACCGCCAAGTGATTGGTATCCCTATGGGTACAAACTGTGCGCCCCTTGTCGCAGACCTATTTTTGTACTGTTATGAGAGGGACTTTATGCTAAGTCTAAAACCTGATACACAGGCAGATATGATCGAAGCCTTTAACAACACATCGCGCTATCTAGATGATATTTTTAATATAGACAACCCATTTTTGATACGTTGTTTCCTTTTATTTACCCAAAAGAATTACGCCTTAATAAAACAAACGAGTCAAATTTATCGGCACCATTTTTAGATTTGGATCTTTTAATAAATAACGGTATTGTTTCTTCTAAGATTTACGATAAACGAGATGATTTTGATTTTAGTATTGTAAACTATCCTCATCTAGATGGCGATGTTCCCCGTTCTACATCTTACGGGGTTTATATTTCACAACTTATTCGTTTTGCTAGGGCTTGTACCTCTGTTGAGGACTTCCACATTCGTAATAAAACTATTACTGAAAAGCTTCTTAAACAGGGGTACAGATTTCATAAACTTCGTAAAACATTTTCTAAATTATTTTATAGAAATCTTCCTCTCATTAACAAGTATAAATGTAACTTAAAGTCTTTTCTGCGGCAAGGTATTTCACATCCGGAGTTTTATGGTGATGTGATTTACAGACTTCGTAAGATTCTTGGACATATGCATTTTCAAAACCTATTTGTGAAACGTATTAGATTTTTCCTCAAAAAAGATTATGATCCAACTATATTGCTGCGCACTTCACGTTTGGTTATCGATCAATCTTCAATTGATAACTATGCTTTCCTCTTTGGTTGTGCGACGACAGACAGGGCTTAGCACTACATGATGATGTATCTCTAAAGCCGTCCTTAACCGGGAGAGTTATGTCGGATTTTCGTGCTTTGGTTTTTCTCTTCCTCTCTGTCGTACCCTAAACCCTCCCATGTCTTACAGTTACTCGTGACTACAGACTATTCGCTTGAGTACAATTTGACCGTTGCCATAGTGGGTTATTTTTAACACGGGCTTGAATGTTTAATTCTTTCCCGTGTTACTAATAATCCTGTCAGAGAATTTTGTTAGATGTTTTACATGTATTTACTTACTGTGCTGGCGGTCTTTTTGATTGTAAGGTTGTGGAACGGGGTTTATATTTTATGTACACTGTTCGTCTTTATAGGTGAATATAGGAGATAAGTGTGAGGTTGGGCGCCCCTAAACCCAGGTTTAACCCCCCAGTGGTTGTTAATAATTAATTAATTTATAATTGATTATTGATTGCTACTGACCGTACCAAGGCGGGCTCCTATGTTCACTTAGCTTTATGTTTGTCTTGCGTGTTGTTTTCTATTTAGTGTGTAGATGAAGGAATGGTATTGCGTGTGTGTGTGTGTGTGTGCTTGTTATGGTATGGCTGTGTGTGTGTTCTGCTTTAGAGATGGGTGTATTGTTTGTGTTGCGTTTCCTGCTTGAGTCTTCTTTCGTATTTATTTGTAGTTATTTGTCTTTTCTCGGTGGCCATCATTGGGCGCTCTACCGATATTTCTCTCAGTCGGCATTAAGAAGCCATTTGCTTCATTGCTAATTGATTGATGGGGTAATGTATCGCCATTTTTGGGGCTGTCTTTTGTATGTTTATTCATGTTTATTTTAGATCTAATGGTAGTTATTTGTCTTTTCCTGACGGCCTGCATTGGGTTCTCTACTATTGTTTCTGTCAGTTGACAATTAGAAGCCGGTCGCTTCTTTGCTGATTAATGGAAGTAATGTGATCGCCATTTTCGGGGCTGGCTTTTATATGTTTATTCATGTTTATTTTAGATCTTATTGTAGTTATTTTATCTTTTCTCGTTTTGTAGGTACATTTGTGTAATTTCATGTGAAGCGTTTTTGAAACCACTACCCCTGTGTGAAAAGAGCGCTATATAAATCTGGTATAATAATAATAATAACTGGTAATCTTTTAGATTTTCAATAACACATAGCGATAGAACTTAACAGAATAAATTAAAGGTTTAACAAATCACTTGTACATATTGAAAACAACTATAATCTGTACTCATCAGAATCTCGTACATGAAATGTGGATCAGCTTGACTCGCACGTGGTCGAAAAATGTTGGACTGTGGCATGCCGTTAGGCGGCTAAACAAAATATAACGTTGTGTATGACCTTTCGACATAGATAACATATGTAATACAATCTGTGTTATGTACCTTTCGATGTGGGAATCAAATATACATGTAGGTGTCTTATTGTCGCGTTATAGCACACGCTAACTATTTTCGATCAAACTCATCAATTCAATGATCAAAAAGACAGGTGGATGAAATATCCATAAAATCTTAGATGGAGTTCCAGTAGCTTATGTGCAATAGAACGGAGCTAACTGAAAAGGCTAAATATGTAAGGATTGAATAACAGAAATATACTGATAGTCTCATTTCATGTACACTGTAAGTCGTAGACAGACGTACAATTTCGTTGCTCTCATTATAACTATAAATATTGCATATGTTTTTTTAAACCCTTCCACTGCCAAATGTTACGTGAGAGTTTTACCCGTTCTCCGTTTCAATGTCGTCTGCTTCAATTGTGTTGTCTGCTATGTTGTTTCAAACTTAAAAAGTAAGGCATTGTGACAAAAGACATTTTAAAACGAGTGGCAAACAATTTGGGTCCTGATCAGACGCCGCGTTTACGCACCGCACTTTGCAGCGTCATTGATTGTGAAAAGGTTAGTAATAAGTTGCCAAGGTATTACTTTACAAAGTACATGTATGTAGACAAATCAAACAAAACAACGCCGTTAATGATTTTTTTTCAAACTGTGTTTCACATGCCTAACATATGAAGCGCTTATATCACAATTATCAGCCCCCTGTAGTGACCAAAATAACATATTGTGTTGATGATGCCCGTAATTGGCTGGTTAAGAGTATCGTAGACTATTGCCCAACAGGGAGTAAAAGGTATTTGTTTTATACTTGAAAAGTGGCTACTAAAAAGTAATCGCATGTTGTGTCCTCCGCTGCAAGGTGAATAATATATGAGCTGGGTAAATCTGTAAAAACATAATGTAATAAATAGAATTTAATGCTACTATCTGTACATTTGACTACAACTTCAGAATGACAAACAAGGCTGTAGTTATATCGAAACGAGTGTCAAACAATGTGGATCCTGATTAGCATCGTCAATCTGAATCGAAGCTCTTTGCAATGTCGACATTTCTTTTTGCCTTTGGTACCGAACGAGATGTCCTGCGCGTACACGTTTGATCATTATACATACTATTCTTGCGCGTGGATATTTCATAACAGAAGTAAGATAAAGAGCTCCCTTGCTTTCAAGTAACTAAACTACAAATATGCTAGTTTAACCGGATCACTTTCAATGGCGCCATAAAATGTGTTTACAAACAGTTTTGGTTCTGTTCAGACGCCGCGTTACGCGTTGTCTGATCAGGACCAAAACTGTTTGATACTCGTTTCGAAATGTAATAAGTCATATTGCCTTAAAATTAACTTTGACACGATATTGCAGACAGCAATATTGAAGCAGACGACACGTTAGCGGTGAAGGGATAAAATTTCTCGACAAAAATGTGATCATGAAAGGGTGAAGCCAACAATATAGGCTGTGGTATGAATTCCCTTTAGAGTCGTTTGATACTAAATGGCATTATTTGAAACATTTATTGTAATGCTTATATCCTTGTGCTATAACTATGAAAATTGTTCGGCAAATTACGTTCGAACAGACCTGCAGTGTAATTTAGGATTTCTAAAAGATTTAAAGTTAAAGCCCATAATATACCATCATTATACAGTGAAACCCCACTAAACCGGAATTGTTTTGGACAACATAAATTTCCGGTTTTGAGGGGATTCCGGTTAAGAGGGGTTTTAATCCATTACCCAATAGTTTGTTTCTAGTATGGAAAATAGCTGATCACTTAAAGTAGGTTGAAGGTAAAGCAGATTGCACCTGAAGGCGCATTCAGCTTTAAACTCAATCTGCTTTAAGCTATCATCTGCTAGATTATTGAAATTTTTCTGATGATACATATTTTTGAAATTTATAAAGTGGGAATATTTTCTTCAGTGTAGATATAAATCAAATACGTAAAAAGGCGTATTTATGGTGTAATGGGTTATTATTAAGAATGTTTGGAAACGGGACCAAATTTTGAGTCTGGTTTAGAGAGAATTCCGTTATCTAGGGCTTTTGGTTTGGAGGGGTTACACTGTAATCATAAATGGTGAAACAATCTGAACATTTGGTACAGATTAAATCAGGTTTCTTCTACATTTCTGTTGTTAGTTAAGATAATTAATTGAATCTTTGAAGGCTCGACTCGGTACTTATCCACAGTTTTAAATTTAATCTAATTGTTCAAATATTATAATAATTCTATCAATTTATTTATGCTTTTCGGTGGATTACTATGATGTGGTAGTGGATTATCACTTGATAATTTCACTGTTTCAAGCAGTGGGGTTATCGTCGCGCGTGCTTCTGTTATGAGTCTTCCCCGTCGGACTCCCCAATAATCGTAGTCAATCGTGTCTTATTGTTAAATTCGGGCAGCCCGATTGGTCGCGAACCACTCAATTGAAGAACGCGACTCTAAGATTGGAAGTAACGACGTAAATCCGTTGACGTCAAATCAGTATATGATTAAATGAAGTTCATAGTTGATAGTTGTTCAAGTGAATCAGTAGATTGAATTTGGGTTTGACGGCACTGTGGCACAATATTGGGCATATAGTACCAATGAGTATTTGTCTGTTGTCAATGCATGAGTGTGAATGCGACACAGTTGGCAGAAGCTTGCCACTCTGCATTGTTGGCAGTGGCTACATCCCCTCCTCCGCCTCACTGGGAATTGAGTTTATACAACATCCAGTAGTAGTAGTAGTAGTAGTAAAAGGAGTAGCAGTACAGTGGAGAATGTGTTATTATTTCCCAATAAACGCGTTTACCCTAAAACTATTATTTTCACTGCAAACAGTTTGGAGCCAGATCAGACGCCGGGTAACCCGGCGTCTGATCAGGCTCCAAACTGTTTGCCACCAAGATAAATATGAATTATCAGAATTGTCAAAAAGTTGTATTTTTCTACGTTTTAGTGTTTTGCGTTTGCGTAATTTTGCGTTTAAACGGGAAAGAATAACAGATTATCCACTGTAGTAGAAATAGCAGAAGTAATGGTCAGTAATAAACGTATACCATATTTCTGATAGTAATGGCTGAATTATCAAACTAGTAGAAAGAGTTGAGGCAGTCATTTAGAACGTAGAAAAAAGTGGTGTGTCTTAAGAAGTAATCGTATTAGTTTTGTTTGGTAGCAGGCGTAGTTATAGCTGCTGTTGTTAATGCTGACAGGGTTACATTAGCTGCGCTTACGACCATTGCCTAACGTTGCTTGTAATTAAATTATCACTAGATCCGTTTTAGAATATCAACATCAATAATGCGCCTGAAAAAATATAGGCGCACACGTTCATGTATTGTCCCTTTGTGCAATTATATGTACCGACAAAATGTCGTTAAATGCTTAACGGAAGGATAAAATGGCAATAGCGAAATGTCAATGACGCCCAATAACTTATTGATTCGACAATAGTTATATTTCAAGTACTTTGTTTTATACTAAACGAGCTGGTGTTTGGTGAGAAACATGCGATTCAACTCGGTGTCTTAGCATGCTCGAAGCTATTTGCAAATGGGACAAAAATACAGTCTAAATGTTCCAAAGCAAGTGTTTCCATTACACCAATATTGTTTTCCGCCATTTTAACGTATTTTGACTGATTCTCATATGCCTTATCGAAATGCAGTTTCATGATTCTACCATGCCATGTTTCATTACTATGGAAGCCTTTCTAAGATGAAAGTAGCAAGCAAACTGTAAGTTGAGCAGTACGTTCCTATAGAAATGTCTTTAATTACAAACTATTTTTAATTCTAACATATTTCGCGCACGACCCTATATAAGCAAAGAACGAACGTTTCAGTGTATGAATTTCTAAAAGACCACTCTTGCCCTAAAACGGTCTAACGTGACGTCATATAGCTTCGAAAATGAGTACGCCAAGAAATGTAGCGCCGTTGCTTCGGTGCAAATTAAGGTTAAATTATGTGTAAGAATAGAAATAAAAAAATAAAACCATTATTTAATCTAACAATCGAACACGAGTAGTCGTTTAGATGCTTGTATTTAAACCACTCGGCCTAAAGGCCTCGTGATTGAATTACTACGCATCTAAACTCCAACCAGTGCTCGATTGCATGATAAAACACTGGTATGTATTTTTTATTTCTTACATAAACCACTAATCTTCAAACACCTATAATACGCTATTTTCTAACAAAAGTTGGTACCAAGATGCAAGTGTTTTACGGTGTTTTCTTAATGACGCAATAAATCTAGACAAGATTCTTTTCAGTCAATGAATCAGTACTAATATCAATAGTTCTGTTCAGCGAAAAAAGCACTGACAAACGGGCACATTGCATGTCTCACATGTTTATTCACGTCATAGTCCTACCCTTAAACAGAAGTACAATTGCATTTTCAAACCGTTGCGCGACTCTCATCCGGATTATCACTGTATGACACTCATTGCAATGGCTTCTTAAGGCGAAATAACTTAACCCCTTTGCGCCCAGATTCTATAATGTTTATATATTAGATTAGTCCATTTTTTAACAAAAGGATGCCTGGTCAAAATTGTCATTTTCATTTTGTTTTATATTTAAATTCCTATCAGCAAACAGTGTAGACTCTGATCAGAGTCTACACTGTTTGAATATATCCCATATATGTGATCGTGGCCACAAATGGGTTAAATCTAAACTGAAGAAATATGAACAGAGGCAATTTCTTAATGCAGGTAGCGTTGTTACTGTATCTCTATTTATAAACTATATACACCAATGCTAATAACAAACACTTTCAAATATAGTAAAACGGTTAGGAAAGTACAACTACAGTGGAAAAACTGTTATTCTTTCCCGTTTATGCTTACGCATGCCCAAACGATGCGCAAACGAAACGCAAACGAAAGGCATACGAAACGATAAACGCGTTTAGCGTTTATAAGTGGATTTTTGCGTTTATAAGTGGATTTTTGCGTTTATAAGCGGATTTTCCGTTTATAAATGCGTTTCAATCTGCATACCTTTGTTATTGTCGAGACCGATCAATTATACGAATGAAAAAGACCCGAAAGGTATTCGCTCACCAATAATTGACATTCCAGCCATGCTTAGTAACTCGGCGTCTGATCCGGATCGAATCATTGATTCAGACCAAAAACTTAGGGACGCGGCAATTGATATGGATCAAAGCATTGGTTCAGATCAATTGATTAGAAACTCGGCGTCTGATCTTTTTTTTGTAATTAATTTTATTTCCGTCAAAAATACAATGCATAACAAATACAATAATCATGCTATACATCAGTTATACAGAACATGCAATATATCGTCAAGACATGGCATCTACATTAATCAGTTTTATGATAACAATATATTACCGAATAACGAACAATAAACATGAAAATTGCATTTGAAGAAATTGTCGATTAAAAAGTATCGACATATTCTGACGGTCATAGTTTTTTGGAGGGTATAGATGAGAAAATGGTGGTGATTATGAAAATAATAGAAAAAAAGTAAAAAGAATAGGTGAGTAAAAGGAAAGAAAAGAAAAGAAATGGGATTTTTTGTCAGTAATACATTAAGAAAAAACAAAAACATGTTTAGTTAAGCATTTCGGATACTTGTATAAGCTAATAAAAATGTCTCCATTTTAATTCATATTGTTCTAATTTGTCTTGGTTTAGAGCAATATGTTTTTCAATACTAATAGCGTTTTGAAGATTTTGTTTAAAATGTAATCTGGCTCCAATCAATGATGCGGTTTGAAAATCTTCTCCCTGCTATGAACCGTCTTCATTGCATCACTTATCAGGCGGCAGTTAGTCAAGATCAAATATACACTGTTTGATAAAGCGAGAAAATCCCAGCGGGAGGCTTATTGCGCAACTTAGTAGGAATTATATGACAGGAAGTTACCCATGACTGCCCCTCGTACATTGTAGCTAAGGACTAAAGCGGGTACCTTTAGAGTGTTAGAATACATTGTGTCATTTAAATAGCTATATGGATTTATTTTTCAGAAGGTACGTGTAGAATTTAATATCGCAAATAAAATCATTCGTCCGGTATATGATCTGGATCTTACAGCGCAGAATTTATTATTTATAAATCACAATAAGATGTTTAATGACGAAAAGTAAAACAGATGCCACATATTCAGCAGCTTAACATCTGCGGGAGTTTAAGTTGATAGAAATTGTATACATGTAACACGTTTAAGTGAACGAAATGATGCTGAATAAGTTTTTTTGTTTTTGTTTTTTTTTAAAACTGGTAGATATTGTAGAACGACAAGTAACTACTGTACGTAGATCAAAGTAAGCTCAGGTGTATATAAAAGGTGGCAAAGCGCTATTGTTGCTGAAATAACGAATAAGATCTGAATAGGAAAGCCTGACCGACATGGATTATCTCCCTTGCGTTTATAAACGGAGTAAACGCGTTTATATGCGCGTGTAAACGCATAAACGCGAAACGCGTTTAAAACGCGTTTGAAACGCGTTTGAAATGCGGTAAGTGGGAAAGAATAACAGTTTCTCCACTGTACGTATATATTTGTACTAGCCAACGACGTCATTTCATTTAACACCACTCACTAATTGATATATTACAGATAATATTATTACCGGTTCAAACATTAAATACTATATTGGCGTGGCCACTCGTATAAACTATTTGCAAAAACCTTAAACTGAAGTTATTAGCAGATTTACGGACAAGAGGTTTGCTGGCAAGACATAATAAATTATTGTCCTGTGTTTAGAAATTAACTGATTGTTTTTGGCGTTCAAGTGAAATAAACAACCGAAAATTATCGGCAAATTCGAATGAATCGCAAGCGCGATAATATTGTATTGCCGATAATTTTCTGTCGTTTATTACACTTGAACACCACAAAAAATCAGTTAATTTCTTATATTTACAATATATTTGCTGTAATTTCTAATATAAAATTAACATTTTGTCAGTTCGTTTGTATGTTTAATACATATTAGAGGTTGATAACACGAACAACGTGTACTCTGCAAGGAACAGCCATGACCAAATTACTGAAGCTGTGTACATTCAAAAGCAAACAAAATAATTTTCATTGTTTACATTCCAAGATCTACAACTTGACAGTTTGGCGCGAACATGCCGATTTGACGTCATTTGGAATTGACGTCATTTTACAGTAGTATTTAATTATACAGAGTTTCTTGTCATAAAGAAATGCAACCAGATGCTGTTTATAAGGTAAATCAATTTTCTTGCAGTTTATTTCAATAATAAAGAATAAGTTAAGTCGGGAATCATGGTTTCCCTTAAAAGGAAGGCATAGATTGGTTAAGAACATTTTGAAAACATCCGCCAAATGTTTGCTGTCAACGTTAGAAAGATCAATTCCCCAATGAAAAATGCATAGACCCCAACTCCTCTTCGAAGCTTATCAACAAGTCCCGCGCTCTCTAAAATAGCGATTACGCGAAATGAACAGCATTGTTTTCAATAGATTTGAATGGGGCAAATGTAAATATAAAGTTGTATCTACAGTACTCCTACCGTACAACGGCCCTCCGAACAACAACTCCTTCCTTACAACAATTTCAATGTTTGCCGATGTTCCCAACCTAATGCGTTCACTGCTGCAATATCGTCTGCTTCAAGTTTTCATTTTATTTTTTCTAAACTTAAGTATTATACATTTTTACAAAAGAAACATGACGACGGGTGACAACCAGTTTGAAACCAGATCAGACGCGGCGTAACGCGGTATATAATATTCGTTCAAACTATTTGCAAATGTAAGCAAAATCATGCTCAGCACTCTAAGGGTATAAATAGTCTCTCCCGATAACAATTCCCTCCGAATAAAACACACACTATTTGTCTCCGATTTGAATTTGTTGTAGAGTTGAAGCACTATGTGTGTTTACCCTTCGCAATGTTAATTGATATTCTACAACTTGGTTATATGCACTGACAAGACAGAACGGCAACTTTATGCTGTGTCCAATTATTCAAATATACTGTTTATTCAAATGAAACAAATCGACGTTTGGTCATTTTGTATAAATTATGCAAAACTAAAGCAAATAAAAACGCTTTCGTAAATCAATGTAAACATATGTTATATTACCATACCTCTTAGGAACAACTACAGTCTACCTTCTGAGCATAAAGGCAATTTAAATAATGTGCATAAAATTGTTTTAAACAATTTCAATGGGTCACGATGAGTGTATCGTAACACCTATATAAGCACAATTAAAAATGTAATATTTCAAACAAAGTTTCCAGGTGCAAAATATTGTTTACTTGCTGTGAGTGCATTTATTACACTACTGCAAGATAGAGCTTATACACAATGGACATTCTTGATTTTAAGGAAATATATTACATGTCAGACTGAATTGGTATACCATTTCCTACTCTCCATCAATTGACTTACTGGTCATAACGAGTAACTCTACTAATAAAATGTGCATTCTACAATGGGATATAATTCTTTTTAATAATGAGCCAGTGCTCATTTGATCAGTTTGAAACTAGATCTGGCACACAGTAATTAGACATCCAAATATACTGGAACAATTATACAATAACGTTTAACCCTTTCAATCCCAAATTACTTTTGTGGGTATTCATAATCTTTTTGCACTCTTCTAGTACAGATATATATTCTATGAACCGGTCTGCTGTTACATCTATGGTATGACAACAAACACCAATGAAACTATGAAACAGTCCAGACCCTAACCAGAGGCTTCCTACAGGAGCCCTCTGATCAGGGTTTACACTGTTTGCATATGTACGAGGGTTGAAAGGGTTAATTATTGATACTTATTTGTCATTTTCTTTATATCATTGCGTTGCATCAATAAGCGCTGATGTTTGTTGTTTTAAGTACTAAACAACGTATTCTATGATGTAGCCTCATATCGGTATCGGCGTTTTGAGGCAGAAACTGATACAGATTTCTTGGTTGCTTTAATCGCCGTAGCTTCAAGTATACTCGTGTGTGCGCTGTGAGACTACCAGTGAGTATTGGGGACATCGCACTGTCTGCTTGCTACCTTAGCAATCTGCATCATTATTTTTGTGGTTAGTTTGAACAACATCCTGCATTGGACACTTGATCGCACATGGATATGCGTAACTTCCGGGGATACTTTTAACATTTAAACTCATATTATTTGTCCAGACGTTGAACTAACCGTGACAATGTCTATTCAGTAATATGTACTTACTTGCATTGAGTGTGCATCTCTTTTACAGCAAAAGGAGAAACAGTGTGGTATTTAGATTCGTTTTAGTATGAATGACAACTCCTTATTATTATGTTACTGATGAAAAGTAAATTTGCCTCGTCGATCGAAAGCGATTATTAGTAACATTTTTGGATTACAAAAGTTCGTTTTAACGTGTTACCATGGTGTTCAATGAGAGTGAACTTTTAAACATGACACGGAGGCTGACACCCGTAATGCATTACAGCCCTTTATACAGTGCCATATCAGTGATTATAAACGTCATGATATTTGTCGTCGGAATTGTTGGAAACGTCATAGTTGTCCTTGTAGTTGTGAGAACCAGGAGTATGAGAACCCCGACCAACAGTTATTTAATGAGTTTGGCCATTGCCGACATACTCGTTTTATTGTCTGCAACTTTGCCAGCCATTCCTGAAACATTTTTTAAGATAAATGAATGGCCGTTCGGTCGGGTCATGTGTTCCGTCTTGGTGTTCTGCCAGTACCTAGGCGTAGATACATCGTCACTCTCTATAACAGCTTTCACGGTTGAACGGTATATTGCTATTTGTCACCCGCTAAGGTCACAGGCAATGTGTACTGTTAAGAGGGCGAAAAGAATAATTATATGTATATGGGTATTTGGAATATTATACTGCTGTCCATGGCTCGGGTTAACAGTCTTGCACCAAGATCCAGACTTCGGCACAGAATTTTGCCGCAACAGACTTAAACGGAAACAATATCTGGTGATTTATATGACTGATTTAATTTTGTTTTATATAATACCGTTGTTAATTGCTGCCATTATGTATGGCCTGATTGCTAGAATTCTTTTTAAAACAAGCCTTTCAAAAGGTCAAGAAGAGGCAATGAACGGAAACAATAACAGGAAGCGCCAAATAACGTCACGTTTACAGGTACAGTCTTCTTTATAATTTCATTTAACACTACATTTATATAGATTTCCGTATTTTATTAATGAAATGATCTTTTGAAACATTTAACAATTAGATCAAGATAAGATGTCGATGATTCCGGCGGCCATCATAAATTCACCCGTAGCATGCGTAAAGTTTAAACAATAATTTGCTAATACTATTCATGTAAAGTGTTTCAGTGTCAAAAACTTCATATTTAAATTCAAATTGTTTAACGGAAATATACCATTTCTAAATGAAACATTATTTCACAATAAGTATTCTCTCTGCAAACTGTTAAAGGAAATATAGTTTTAAATAAAGTATGATTTGCACTCGACTACGATGCCAGTGGTCTTGAGTGTGATCCCTCGCCGGACCAAGTCCTTCGGATGAGACCCTTCGAAAACATTAGGTCCGATGTAGCAGCGCTTAACACCTGGAATCTAAAAGACCCAGATAACTCTGTCGATAATAAAAGTAGAGCATCGCGTCCGGGTCTTCCGTATTCGCTCCCCTAGCTCTAGGACAGAAACGTGCGTAAACTAGCAAACCAAACCATTATGGCAATCAAGTTTCAAGACTATGTATGGCAAACTGATTATTTGTTTAATGCTTGATTCTGCAAGCAATGCTGTTGTGAAAACTGAATGTTAGTTACCACCCCCACCCCCTTTGTTTAAACCTGCGTGAATGATGAAGAAAAATTACGCAAGACGGCTGTGATTGTGATTCAGAAAACAGAAGCAAACTAATCGAATAATGGAAATGCACCTTTGAATTCCCTTAGATAAATCAATTTTGAACATGCGAATACGTGTTGAATCTTTGCGCCCTGTTGCTTATTCAATGCTTAAATATTGGATTAGCCCACTTTGTATCTGAGGGATATCTGGTCTAGATCTTCATTTTCATTTTGTATAATTTTGAAATTAAAACCAGCAAGCAGCATTAAAGCTTTTCAGACGCCGCATGATGAGTATTTAATGCTTATCATATGGGATCATGGGTACAACGGAATTGTTAGTAATATTCAATATGACAATTATGGTTTGTGTTTCTTAGCATTCCGTGTACATTGCAAACTAATATTTGAATAGCCATGGCATTACATTGTGAATATTAACACTCAGCTTTAAAACTAGAATATCAAATTCAAGTGAAACTGTGGTGTCAGTAATTCGAACTGGGTTGACAACATGTTGCACACAGACTAATATTGAAACGTGTGCATTTGCTAATATTAATATCTTACGTATACCGTACAGCATTGTTTTCCTCCCAATTCAAAAATTGGATGTATTGCATTTGAAATCTGTACAGATCACGTTTAGCCGTCAGTTCTGTCTCAAATATTGTTTAAGTTGTAAAATAATCCGTGCCATTTGATTTAGTAGATGCTACCGGCAGACGCGTCTATTACAATATGGCTGATCAGAGTCTTCACTATTTGCAATTAGATATATCGCTCGTAACACAGATAACGTGTTTATCATTTTTATGAAGACCGTAAATTTCGGTTTTATAGTGCTATTACAGTACACTACACTGCATTTTGCCAAAAATAAATAATGATTAATACAGCTTTTATTGCGATAAATGTGTGTTCAATTCACTAGATAGTTGTCATTGCATTCACTGTTTGTGTGGACACATACTCACAGACAAACAGACAGGCAACCATACAAGCACAAACATACGGATACAGAAAGATATGGTGACTAAGGAGCAAATTAGATATACGTGAACTAAAACTTTAAAGCATACATTATACATATTTATCCATTCACTGCCTCACTCCGATTACAAAGGTTATTTGCAAAAATTACCCCGATCAGACACAGCTTAATGCGACATCTGATCAGGAATAAAACTGTTTGAAACTCGTTTCAATATTTATGAGTTTAACATACCGACAGTCTTAGTTTGAGAATTTTGTTTTAAAGTGATAACGGCATTGCGATGAAGGGATAACAGCTTATCAATGCCCTAGCACATTCACTGTCATGAATTTGTTAACATCTAATCTGCTAACATTTCTTAAATTTGAATATTTCACGCCTTTATTGTGGTCAAAAGTTTGAATTCTGATCTGATGATGTGTAATGAGGTGCCTGGATAGGATCAAAACTCTTTTCAATTTTTATGTGCATCTAAGCACGTTATATCAGTATCAAATGTTTAGGCATTTTATAAACAAGTTCTTACTGAAATACAGCTAAAGCCATACAGAATCAAAGTTTCTAAAATCGAGTAGTACAGCAAATGTCTTAACTAATGTACATGTATCAGCCGTTGTTCAGTGAAATATTCAACAATGTCGATTTTTTTACATACCAAGCAATGGCATTTCTTTTTCAAATCACATGCAATTAGGGGCATCATATTGTTATTCATGCCGAACAGATAAAACAATATATTTTTGTTTCATATGCTCCTATAAAAGTCCTCAATTTGCACGCGCTGATTATTCGACAAGGAATAAACTTTGAAAAATATCCTTTATAAACATATATATCGGACACAGATATACCGATGGATAATTTATCAAGAACACTATCCAAATACCATACTATTTTTTCGAAACGTACATATATTCCGCTTCTCACATTAACGTAATTCGATTCATTTTAACTTAAATGTGTTTCGACATTTCGAGACGCCGCCGTATATCTAAACATCAAATAAGCAACATCAAAAAGGCAACCATTATCATACATTACAAAGTCAGGTATATCTGCTGCAGAATACCTTTATTATTAGAAATCAAGTAAAATATCCATGTAGAGTTTCGCATTTTAGTACCGGCGCACGTCTGAAACTAACCCTTTATTATTTGCCTTCCTTATGATGTCGAGATTTTTCGGGTGTATATGTACAGTAAGATACTAGAATAATATATTACTCCTTGTATTTTACTGTTTGTACTTTATTCCAACCTCGGTTTCGATTAAGTGTGACGTCATGTACGTTTCGCGTTATTCTTTGTGGCATACAAAAATGCTTGCTCTGTTTCAACTTACAAATGTTTCTGGATATACAAATATCTAACCAACTATCAAGCCGCTTTGGATGTGTATTGAAGACATATACAGTGGAGAAAATGTTATTCATTCCCAATAAACGCGTTAACGCTAAAACTATTATTTTCACTGCAAACAGTTTCGAGCCAGATCGGACGCCGGGTAACCCGGCGTCTGATCAGGCTCCAAACTGTTTGCCACCAAGATAAAGATGAATTATCAGAATTGTCAAAAAGTTGTACTTTTCTACGTTTTAGTGTTTTGCGTTTGCGTACGTTTGCGTTTAAACGAGAAAGAATAACAGATTCTGCACTGTAATAAACACATCCCCAGTTGGCGGTACGTTAAAGGACATTGTATTTGTCTCAAGGCACTTGTTAGGGCGACTGCTTCGGTCGAGAACGTTTCGGGTTGAATGCATGGCCCTGCATCGCACTTCTAACTTGTAATGTGTATTAACTACCAAGGCTGGCAAAACCGACATTTGCAATTTGTCTTGACCCTGATCAAATGCAACGTTAAGCGGCGTCTGACTAGATCAAAACTGAAAACCATGGCAATGTTTCATAAGTCAAAGACTTGTAACATTCCATTTTTTAGTTATATCAGAAGATTACAAGCAGACAATATTATGACAGCGACTACGTTAGAGGGGCTATATTGTAAATATGACATTGAAAGGGTGTCTGAATCACACAGAATTTAGCACTTTAATAACTTACACATTAAATTCACTCTCAGTCTATCTAAACAATTACCATTTTGCTAGCACGTCTTAAATAGTAAACGAATTATATATACTTAAGATATTGGTACTATTGTGTCGATTTCAGTAACCAAAATTAGATTAATTAAACCCGAATAATTATACTAAGTCTTGCTTATTGTAGATTAAACAATGCTGCAAAAAACGCACAAAGGTCAAGTATTTGTTTAAACGTATGCTTCTTTATACGTTGCAAATTTCGAAAGAAGTTTTCTGCATTACAATTAAATAACATTAAACTGTTTTACTTAACATTTGTCAAATTTACAGCTAAGAACGACCACTTCAATTCCCAGTAAACATTTTAAGCCGATTTGTTTATTCTCATTCCGAACAAGTGTGAATTTACAGAAATTATAATGTAGTTTGATAATATCGTGTATGACGTTCTATCGTTAAACATCGATTTAACACGTTCGTATTTATATATCCCTAACATGATTACTATCATCGCTGGTTGAAGTTTAATAAACAATCAACTATAGTGCTCACTCCCTACACCGATCCTCTGCAGAACGATTCCTTCATTTCAACAACGCTTAAAGCTGTTCCAAAAAGTAGACAAGTATGTCCAAACTTATCATGGCTGCCATATCGTCTTTGTAAAATTGTCTTCTGTTGTTATTACTCAAGGTAAACTAATGGTCATTTTCACACAAAAAAACAGAATGGCGAGTAATAGACAGCTTGAATCCAGATCATACGCCGCGTAACGCGGTCTCTGATATGGATTAAAACTGTTTGCAATTGCAAGTCGATTTCAATCCCTATAACAACTCCCTCATATCAACACATACTATCTTAGTATCCCAGTGCGTGTTGTTGAAGAGAGGAAGCACTAATTAACGTATTTACACAGCGCAGTGCCATTTTAATTCTAAGGAGACTTCGTAACATGTCTGGTCTAAACAAAACGCTCATGCCTATCAGAAAACATGCACACATTAGTGTTAGATAATTTAATATATCAAATAAGTGCATTTGACAATAATAATTATCGTATGTATGGATAATAATTTGATGTGAAATCGTCGGCTCGAGAAGCAGAATTCTACTGACCTGACATCTCTTCAAACTGCTCCAGCCTGAGCATGTGTATCTTATTCACTTCTGAAACTTCAAATGGAAAATTCTAATTGGCAATTAAGTCTAGTATATTTTGACTGGTCAATTCTTACAATAGATTTCAAAATAACAAACAGTGTAGACACTGATCAGAGTGCCCCTTACTAAATCTGAATAAGGGGAGATCCTTTGAAAGCACAATAAACAAAGCAAATACTGAAAATTGCAGACTCTGTTTAATTGAGACCCTCTGATCAGGATCTGCTCTGTTTGCCCAGGACAAGTATAATCATTGCATGTTCACTGTTTTTTTTTAAAAATGGCGAGTGTATTCGTCGATAGGATTGAATGCGTTGTTCATCCATACAGATGGTAGTGTACATATAATATAGCGATTCTTGTAACGGTTGACAAAGCTTAGTGATGCTAAATGTTGTAGCAATCTACGATAATAATTGAAGCAAATAACCACATTTTAATATATTTTGTACAGTAATAATACACATTTATGTTTTATCTTATTTGTTTGAATTTGATATTTGACTTTCGGTTTTCATAAACACTAACGTCTCTGCTTTATTTATCAAATTTAGATATTAAATTATTGGACTAAAAATAATCCGAAGTTTCTCAAATAGTACTATCCTTATCTCCGAGTTTCTAAGCGTCTGATCGATATTATAACTGTTTGTACATACAAGTACATTGAAACTCAAATATACCGAAGCCTTCGGGATAGTCCGATTTCTTTCGTTACTTCGAAAGTAAGGTTATTTTTTATTAAGCGTTAACCCTTTACATTATAAACGTATTTTAGTTTTGAAAACATGTTACCACTTTAAGTAGAGTGAAAGTAAAGCAGAATGCGCAATCAAACGCATTCTGCTTTATATTCACCCTGCTTTAAGCTTCCATCTGCTAGAATTTAGAAAAAAAACAACAATATTAGTGTACAATGTTAATGACTGTACAAATTGAAAATATTTCTTCAGTGGAGAAATAAAGTAAACAGCAGAAGGGCACTTTTATAGTGGAAAGAGTTAGTAGTGGTAGAGAATACTTGTTTTTGTTTTATTCAGTATTGTATCATGCCATTTTATCCAATGTCGTTAAAAGAAATATTCACTGTACAATCACACACTTCTGATTACAAAATGTTTGAACTCATCACAATATATTATTTAACATTGACACAACTCTGGTATCTAAACAATTCGAATAACTTGAATGTGAACGAAAAAAGCTTTTTGTCAATTCAGAGAAACACATCATTGGCAAAACAAATTGTCAGAACAAATTGGCAGACGCAAGTGCTGTAACGGAGAATATAACTTTTATTTTCGATTTCGAATGGTAATTTGAAACAGCCTTGAATAATCTGAGAGTTATTGTTAAATCGAAACGAAACTCCAGACGAATATAGTACTTTTAATACAATAAAAGTTCTGAATAAGGGGAGATCCTTTGAAAGCACAGAAAACAAAGCAAATACTGAAAATTGCAGACTCGGTTTAATTGAGTCTGTTCATGGGCAATACTGAAATATGCATCAGTGCTCACGCCCCCTAGCACCAGCTTAAGCGGAACTCAACTTTCAACTGTAAATGCGCTGAAATCAATGATTCTAAAGGACCATTAAGTATAACAACACTGAGAATGAAGTACGGGGCGACTCTTTACAGCCGCCACACAAGTACTTAACATCTGCTGTTGTGAATCATATAAGTTAACATATGCCGTTAACCCTTTTATGAACAATAAAATCATAAAGCGCATTTGCAAACAGTTGTGATCCTGATCAGGATAAAAACTATGTGCCACTTGTTTTGGAGTAACGTAAGGTACTGCCTATAATATAAGCTTTCAGACGATATTGCAAACGACAATATTGAAGCAGACGAAACCATAGCGGAGAAGGGTCAAAGCCTAACAATAAATTTGATCATGAAAGGATTTGACTGTTACTTGCAACAGGTTTTTTTCTCCCACAAACTGAAGTGTTCAAATTGCAGTTTATTATTGGACACATTACCATAGTATTAAACAAGTTGGATCCAGATGAAATACCAAAATACCCAGCCTTTCAAACCGATAAAACACTGTTTTTATTAGCTATCCCCATTCTGTTTGTAGTGGTGTGTAGAACATTACGCAATGTCGTGACAGGATATAACTCGGCCAATTGAGTTAATGTAAATGGTAGCCGACAGTAAAAATAACGGTTTAGTGGATTATGTATGTAAATTGTTGACCCATGAAGTCAGCACGGCAAACGTGATATATACAGAGCTCAAAATAAAGGCAGTATTTCTAAAACTATATAATTTGTTATTTCTGCATTAAACCCATAGGGCCAACGAGACGATTCTAATGCTGGAATAAGTGAGTAAAAAGTTGAGTTAGTTCCGTTAATGTCCTCTTACCTTGAGTCCTGGATATATTGAATTAAACAATATTCAGCTGTAGTAAATTGGTATAAGTATATGGGCGGGTAATATCTTATTGAATTACTACAACATGCGAACCATGATATATTAGAATATTATTTTCCACCAACTTATCATTAGGATGCTTTTAAACTGAACACTTACTCTATCGCAGACGACAATTGCGATCATTGCAGTCAGTTTAGAACAATTCATCATATGCTCGTAAGACGCCAAACATACAAGGTTCGGTGAAAGCTAAACAGTTAGATATGTTTTGATGTTATTGTTTTTTAACCTGTCTTATAAATAACATTGATTTGACGATGATGACTCTTGTTTCAGAACAGACGATATTACAAAACGAAATAGTTAAGACAGTAACAATATTAACAATAAAAGGTTAAATAATAAATTACGCCAAAATACCAAAGAATGTATTTACTTAAATTTGTATCGTTAATACAGTTCAAGGCATTATTTCTTCGTATCCTGTATATCTCGAGATTAAACTATCTGTAAATTCAGATATTGTAAAGGTTATTAAGGCTACGACGTGGTTGTGATATTCGTGAATAGCATTTAACGGTCATCTCAAACGTATATCGTAATACAGATTATAACGAATACTGGCGTATTTCATACGCATGAATTCTGGATAGGACTTTTGAATCCAAGTAGATGTTTCTACACAGGAACACGAGACTGACCCTTCTGTAGACAGCATTTATAACAAAACTGGGAAAAACGTATGCCCTGAAGTGAAAACATGTATATGTAAATTCATGTATGTTGTTATTGGTAAAAATTACAAACAGGCCTACGGTCTCGGTCAATATTGGTGTTTTTTTTACTTCAACATTTCCAATATTGATCCAATGAAAATGCAGTAATTGTATAATATAATACGATTTTGCTTTCAACACAACTTGGTCACATTTTACCTTTGTTTTGGTTTAGTTCATACCTCCATGGACTCAAGACATCTATATGTTACTTATACATGCTTATTTTTTATCAGATCCTGTAATGAAGAAATTAGTAGTAGTCCCTCTGCAATATATATTTATCGCCTAAATGTGACGTTGTTTATAGTAACCTCATTGCAATTGACGTCATTAAGTGCCATTTAGACGTTATTTAGTGCACCGCCTTACGCAACTCGTGTGAACGAACAGGTTGGATTACGAGACAATAAAATAATATTTATTTTCAAAGTGTGTGGATTTGAAAAATAAAAACATCATACAGCCAATCAAATCTCACCAAAATTTAACTTTATTAGGTGTGTGCATGTAATATTACGTTTGCACAAGTAATTGTTGTCTCGTTAATGGTTCAAATAACAATAGTTATCTGTTTGTTAGTGAGTAACAAATCACAACAATTCACAACAAACTAGCTACTATGTACAGCGAAACCCCTCTCAACCGGAACCTCTAAATACCGGAATTTCCTCTAAACCGAACAAAATCGTTTGTCCCGTTCAACCCTTCTTTATTCATTCATGGTTATGTATCAACATAATTGTTTTCTATGTTCCAGCAGTTGATACATGTAGCTTAATGCATGTTTAAATTAAAGCAGAATACGCCTTAAGGCGTATTCTATTGTACTTTAAACCTGCTTTAAGTGATCAGTTATATTCTATACTAGAAACAAGCTATTGATTAAACTCATCTAAACCGGAAAACCTTCTAAACTGGACATTTATGTTGTCCCCACACATGTCCGGTTCAGAGGGGTTTCATTGTATATATTCTGTTTCAGGTTGTGCGGATGCTAGCAGTTATTGTTGGTGTGTTTATGATAACATGGATGCCATACCGTACACTTGTTGTTTACAATTCAATTAACTCACACAACAAATACATGGATTTGTGGTTCCTGCTATTTTGTCGGACCATGGTTTACATCAATAGTGCTATAAATCCTATTCTGTACAACGCAATGTCCGTCAAGTTCAGGCGTGCCTTTAAGAGAATTCTGTTCTGTGGTAAGTATGCTTTTTATTCGGCTAAATATTAAAACATTTCTTAGATTGTCATTTGATACAACAAGCTGATGCACATAATCAGTCGTTCGACTATCATACAGTATGTACGTTCTGTTTAGATATTCATGTTCCACCAGATCAGCTTGTATTTCAGCAACGCAATTTTGCGAGGCATAATAAACTATCCATATTAAGCATCAACAAATACAGTAACACCTACATCGTTACGTCTATGTGTTTCATTTCAAATTACAATTGTATCAAAACAACCAAAAACTACAAAATAACCAATATAAAGAAAATGAATTGTAGCAACGGTACAGTAGCAAAATGAAATATATAAGATTATGTATACCTTACAGCGGATGTTCATGTCATTACAATACTCTCTTGCTGTTTAAGTTTATTTCGTTAATCATTGACTTTAAATGCTAAATGCAATTATCATGAATCTATACGTAACATGCACAATTGTATTGAAACCTAACGGTTGCCAATTCCTATCTGTAAATAAATATAGCATACGACAAAAACCAAAACAATAAAAAACTCGATAATGCTATGTGTGACCCCATGCTATGTTTACTGAATAGAACAGGGCATGCACATAATGTATACGTTAAATGCAACGGCTTTGATCCGTACTTGATATATAAAATAGTATACATTTAGTGTAGGTGAATATGTTTTCGTATTAATTGCACCACACCTTATACATTACACTGTAAACTAAACAACTTGCATACATATTTTGTTTATATTCAAAGAAATACCAAGTTTAAAACAAATCTTTCTGAATTAGAGTGTATATGCAAGCCGTGATGTCAGTAAAATAAACCGGTTTCTGAACGTATTGTATTCCTTTTATCGACAGTTTAACTGTTGGCTGCGAATATATTGTGCCTTGTTTTATTCTCAAATACCAATTTGAATACATGTGCCCATTAGAGTATTGATAAGAGGGTCAAGTCAATCGGATCATACCGATTGATATGATCTGGAAACTATCCTTTTTATACTCCATTAGACCTGTTTTCCGTAAAGTTTGAGTGCTGATATTGCAGATAGGAGTTAAATCAGACACAAATTGTTTTTGTTTTAAATGTTTAGGAGTTTCGGAAGACCTCGTATAATGCTTAATATTACGGTTTGCTGTAACTTTTAGCTACTCTGAATGTCTAAATATAAGTTGTAGTCGTTATTGCATCCAAGCTTTGGTTGATACCCGAAACTTAATTTAATATTGTTTAACCTGTCTAACGGAATACAATACATTCTTCTTATTTCCTTTATCATTTGCCGTGCTGTTACAGGAATCTTAATACAGCGATCAACACACTACTCTTTATTGATTGATCGATCACAATGTATTTGATAATAATAATACAGCACAATGATCTGCTCGGAATAATGTCACAATGTAATGTACACAAAAGTGTTATGTACATACTACTCAGCGGACATCTAATGGATGGCTGTTCTGTTTAACTTTTTTAACTCATTATCATGGCATTTCAGACTAGTTACGTAAATGTATTTCAGGAATGGTAGCCAATGACCAGCATGCGTCTATATACAGTGAGGTACATATGGAACACGCCATGATTCTTCACAGGAGGTCAACAACAGATGAGACAAAGTTGAGCAAATCAACCACCAGTTCTGGTCGTGGTGCACAATTGCGAGTTATTGACCCTAGAAATGGCTCAAAAAGGCCATAAGGTTGTATTCTCATCTGCTGCAACATATACTTCAATACTCATTGAACTTTTGAAAATCCATAAATATTAACGACCGTCATATACATTCACAATACATGAAGATGAGTACCTAAACGTTTCAATGATCAGACAATTTCCTATCTGTGATGAGTTCAGTAAAGAAATGGATGGCCATCAATGGCCATCGATTGCGAGTTGGCTACCGGTCTAAAATACAATGGAGAAAAAACGTAATTCTTTCGTTACAACGCAAACGCATTGAAACAAAATATAGAAAATGACATCATTTGACAATTCAGACTAGCAGCTTTAATCTGAGTGGAAAGCGGTTAAGAGCCTGACCAGGCGCCGGGATAACCGGTGTCTGATTTGGCTCCCTACTGTTTACAATGAAAACAATCGTTTAAGAGTAACCGGGATGATTTGGTAATGAAACAATTCTCAACTGTACTCTGCACGCTGCACACGGAGCACAAAAACCGCTAACCTAAAAAGCAAACAATTGAAATTGAACACGCTACTGAATTCAAGTTGTTTTCATATAACAGTGCAGTGTGAATGTACACAAACTCACTGAGTAGGCAAACACAAATACTGAATTGAGATACATTTACACCGACCCATAAGTTCGGCAACAAATATTATTTGTCGAACATAACCAAATTGTTTCCACGCTGGTGTAGAAATCCGAATACGCATACTAAATTGTATGTTATATAATTTCATATTGCAGTTTTATCCTGAGGGATGTACCCATAAATAACACAACACGTGTGTAAACGTATTACCTTCATCCATATACACTCAAATCGACCTCACACCAACAACATTCGCATTACAAATAAAAACTACTTTGCTCAAAACATTTACTTATAATATACCGGTATAATGAGCTTACATTATGAAATGAAAATGTGTGCGCATGACTGATCATACATTCTAATTTAATTTAACGATCTCTTGTTATGCATTACCAAGCAATATACGTATATGTAGTTCTGCACACTACATAGGGTACACATGTATATACATGATTTTTAATCATGGTTCCATATGCTACCGTCGGGGATATTATGTACAAACATGTGTTGCTTTTCAGACTCTTATTAATTGACTGTGTTAATTGTGTTCATAGTGCACACATACACGTTTCGTTCCAGTAAAGAGACACTCAGCAGGTATCAACCTAACGTAAACTATTACTGCCTCCATGTTAGGCAGGTCCATTCTACAATCTATCAACACAAACATGTGAACATATTGGTGAAGCAGGCAATGAAGAAAGTGTTCATCTATGTTTTTGTTTCATGTTGTTCCTTTTGTGTCTGTTAAATAAACAAAGTCATATTCCAATCTGGCATCAATAAACTGTCAGTAATTGACATCATCTTTTTAGCTCATACTTTCTATTCAAGTGATCATGTTTCGAATCGCTTACAATGATCGTAATTATTGACAAAGATTTATCTGAGATCTGGGTCCATGCTTATAAAGCGTTTGAGTTGTGTCTGAAATCGTTCTCAAGCATTTGATTGGTCAGATTTGAGTATGGGCTCAAATCTGACCAATCAAATGCTTGAGAACGCACTCAGACTCAACTCAAATGCTTTATAAGCGCTGGGCCAGGAAAGACAGTATATATCACTATTAAAACTGGTGAATGTTTCTGTCACCCTTCCATGATCATATTTATCGTGAGGATTTTACCCCTTCAATTCCATATTGTCTGTTTCAATATTGTCTGCAATATTGTTTCAAAGTTAGATTTAAGGCAGTATAACTGACGTAATTTCAAAACAAGTGGCAAACAGTGTTGATCCTTTTTCAAATGCTGTGTAACGATGAGTCTGATCAGGATCAAAACTGTTTGCAGATGCGCTTTATGACGTTATTGAGTGTTAAAGGGTTAACAGTATTGCCATAATTTCGGAACTTACTCTCGTTTATCACAAGACCCAGTTGGCAGTTTGTGTCCTTTTACTTGTATAAAAGTATTTTAGAAGCTTTCCGATTTCGTTTTTAATTTACCATATTGATACATAACTAAATATGGGCGTAGCGGTACATCTCGAAAGAGTTGGTTTCAGGAAATAATTTTAAAACTTAATAAAATCATAAATAATGTGCCTATATAACGGTCATTGTTTCTTCAAACCGCATAATACAATCTTAAAACTTCAATCTGCATATAACCTCTTTTTTTGTTGGTGGCGATGTTGATGAAAGAGCAATATGTTTCAATATGAACAATATGAATAACATTCTCAAATTCTACAAGTACTTGCCTTGATTTAACAAGATAATAATGTTCTCCTGCAAAATCCAAAACATTACACAATGATACCACCGAACTAAATTTCCGGAACAAATATGTAACATTACCATTTCTTATTTAACTGTGTGCATGCGCGGATCCAACTTTTCTTTCAAACAGGTGGGGACCCAACATAACTTGTTCAGACAAGTATGTATCGTTAGTGTTTACACCTTCTCTCGTCTTTAAGGGTTTTCCGGGACCGGTCCAGTTCCCATTTTGTTTGTTTGAGTCCGCGAATAAGAGTATCGATCACATTTGGATATTTGTACACACGTATACAATATAGTTTAAATTAATCCCATTTAATACCTTATCCTAAATATAATGGTTATCGGCATCTAATCAAGATCTATATTGTTTGTCACTAAATATGATATTTCGTCAGTCAAATTAATATCAATGGACGAGCATGTGGTTTACACAACATTACGGTAATGTACAAAGATATCCGTTTCGTCATGTAAACAATGTGTCGTCAAAAAATAACCAGGTTCAACTGGACGCGATTACTCTGCTCATTCGAATTGGTTACAGATTTACATAAAACAATAATCTGGTTAACCCATTACTCCATGTACTGTTTTTAGTTATGAAGATAGATGACCTTTTAAAACAGGCAATAATACGTTTTTAAGCAATCAAACACCGATTTAAGCGGCTTCTGACTAAGCTTCACACAATTCGTCGCCCATAAATTGATACTTTCTGTCCTTTATGAAACCATTTAATGTAATATCTTAAAATATTCCGGTTAATTTCATCTGAATTCGAAATAAGAAAGAAAGTAAAATAACTACACAGAGCTAATGATTTTCCCCTGCTTTTTCAATTACGATTTTTTCTAACGTTGTATGGAAAAGTTACTGTTAAAATATATTCAGCTAAATTGAATACAAATTACCTATAAACAGACTCAATCACATTTCCATTTCGAACGGAAATAAGACAATTACAGCATGTAAATTTAAACTATTTCATGCAATTAAAGGATGGCTTAATAGATTTGCTGCCTGATCCTATACTACTTACAAAGGCAAAAAGTTTGGATCCAGATACGAACACGGCATCTGAACAGGATTAAAACTGATAGACAATCATAGCATTGTTTCAAACGTTCAAAAAATGTAAAAAAATCGCCGTTCAACAATAAAATAAGCCAAACACTTTAACCCATTACCCAATAAGCTGTTTATAACATTAAAGTTAAAGACAGGTGATCACTTAATGCAGGTTGAAAGAAAAGCAGAATGTGCCTTATGGCACATTCTGCCTTTCTTTCAGTCTGCTTTAAACTACCATATGCTAGGCTATGTAAAATATTTGTGATGGTAATTGTTCATAAGGGTATAAACTGGAACTATTTTCTTCAGCGGAGTAATAGATAAAACACGTTAAAAGTGGATTCTGTGGGGAAAAGGGTTAAGTAGATGATACCACAGCAGTTACCGTGCTAAATGGGTTATAACGTTAAAAGGGTTAATCATCTTAACCCCTCAGGCTGTTACTTTAAGCTGTTGTAAATAAATGTACGTGATATTTGTGTTTCGATTATGTCCAAATAATAAGACATTTGTTAAAGCAACGTGAAAGCTAGATGTTTTAAATACACCGTTGTTCAAACATTAGTGAAGCATTTTTCATTACATGCAATCAGTTTCGATCAACCAACTGTCTAAATACTGAATACAAAACATCGCAAACGCATGGACTCCGTTTGTCTGAAATGTTAAGTCTTACTTTTGTTCTTATAATTTGCTTTTTTGCTGGGTATTTTTTTCAGGGGCTTAGTAATGGAAAACTACGTTCACAACCAGCAATTGTTACATACTATTTGATAACAAACTTTGTCGAATGTATAAGCTAGCGAAAAACACCAGGTGTACTATACTGGCCATTCACATAATAAGGTCAAATGTAATCACAGAAGCGATTGACTGTTTATCAACTAAGCAGATATGTTTTTATGTTTATTTTGTATCCAGTGTTTGATCAAGATCCAAATTGTTTGTAAATGAAGGGATCAATGGAACTGTTATGTAAAGTGTTCCCTCCCTACAACTGCCCTCAGAACAACAATTCCCTCCGAATAACAATGCGTGCAACTGTTCCCCAACCAGGGCATTTATGTCTAACTCGTTCACTGCTGCAATATCGTATGCTTAACATTGTCGTTTGCTGTACTTCTCATAGATACGTATTGGACATTCAAACAACAACAGCATCAACACGAGTGACAAACATTTGAATGTAGATCAGACACCGCGTTCCGCTTCGTCTGATATGAATTCAATATATTTGTAAATGTAAGACAAATCGTGCACAGTATTCTAATAGTATTTAAGTTTCCTCCCTATAACAACTCTTTTCGGTTATCTCTTTTACTGCAGTTGGCACAAAAACAGCGACTTTGCTAAGAAGTTTGAATCCTAATCAGACGCCGCGTCACGCGACGTCTGATCAGGATCTTAACTGTTTCACACTCGTATCGATATGTTTTCAGTTATACTTCATTAAATCTTACTTTAGAATGATCTTGCAAACAAAAAAGTTGAAGCAGATAACAATTAAACGTTGAATGGGTAAAAATCACGTTTATTTTGGTAGCGAAGGAGTAAGCACACACAACTGGTATCTCCCACCGGGTGTTGCTGTAGAGAGGGAGGAGTGTAGTTCGATAAATTACAGCAAATATTGAACAAATAAACTTTAAAGCAAATGTATATGCGTATAAACCAGTGCCCAAATAAACTGCCTAAAAATATGTGGTATCGTAAGCAAATAAGGTTTATATGACGTCTTTTATATTTCTGTTTTAATATACTACGTTTGCAAATTTGTTTCAGAGTAAAATGTTAGACTGTATGACTGATGAACTATCAATATAAATACCAGGGGCCCGTTTTACTAAACTACTTACGCAAAATTTGTGCGTAAGTCAAAAATTTAAATTTAATTTATATTTTTTATTATCACTTGCTACAAACAGCAAATAGCCAGATCAGAGGACGCGCTTTTGGCGCGTCCTCTGATATGGCTATTTGCTGTTTGCAAACGTTTATGATTGAAAATTAAGAGTTAAACGAATTTGACTTACGAAAAAATTGTGCGCAAGTTGTTTAGTAAAGCGGGCCCCAGATGTTTTGGTTCATGATCAGACAGAACAGCGTGTTGTGACGTCTTCGGCGTTGAAAACGCTACATCTACTTCGACGCCAAATGTATTGCTGAAACAGTTGATATGTGTATTAAGAATATAAACAGTCGATTTCTTAAATTTGAATTATTTCCTAAGGCAAGATTGAACATAATTATTGCTCTTCATCTAAACCACAGGTACTTGACACATACTTTATTATCTATTAACACCCCCCCACCCCCCTTAAAAAAATTTTTTTTTTTTTTACTATACTTCTATTATAGATACAAGGTAAACAGCGCACTTCGACACCTAGTCTTTACTATCCACTTAAACTGATGCTAAAATAGACTCGATCGCCGATATTCTCTTGTGGTATCCTCGGGCAAGGATTAATTTATCAATATCTACTTTTTATTTCATCAAATTCCGTCAAATAACGCCACAGTACGTGAATTATAACGAAAATAAGCATAAAAAAGTTTTCTGTCGTTCTCTTGGTACAGAATTTATTGCCCAAAATAAGGGGTAATCTAGTCGGTTTGCACATTTAACGGCCTTTACGGCTGGAACTTTCACCTAATTTCATTAGAGCAAACGCGTTTGTGTCGGAACATGACCCTCTTCACTATCAGCTATATGAAATATACATGTAATTTGGCATGAAATTGACAAGTGAAAGACTCATTTCATTGTGAATGCCATTTTGAATACCGGAATGAATTGAATGAACGGAGCGATCTCATTGGTCAAAATTAAACAGGTAAAGTTTCTTTTAATTTTGCATTCTATGTAAATTATATAAAACTGATAATATTTCATTTAAAGATGATTTATAATATTTGGTGAAAGTTCCAGTGGCATAGGCCGTTTATTGTGGACAAATAACAGATCACCCCTACATGTACATTCGTTGCTATGTACCATGAAAACGACAGAAAACTTTTTGATGCTTATTTTCGTTATAATTCACATACTGTGGCGTTATTTGACGGAATTTGATGAAATAAAAAGTAGATATTGATAAATTAATCATTTCCCGAGGATACCACAAGAGAATATCGGCGATCGAGTCTATTTTAGCATCAGTTTAAGTGGATAGTGAAGACTAGGTGTCGAATTGCGCTGTTTACCTTGTATCTATAATAGAAGTATAGTAAAAAAAAAAAAAATTTTTTTTTTTTTTTTAAAAAGGGGGGGGGGGGTTTAATAGATAATAAAGTATGTGTCAAGTACCTGTGATCTAAACCTGCTTTAATGTAATACTACAAATAGGTATATATAATTAGTGTCAGCAACGCCCATGTTTGATGTTACAGTATATAAACACAGTATATATAAATATGTATTTTAACACACCTCGCCCACACCCCTACATAAGCGATGAAGGACCGTCTTAGTGTTCGAATTTTCAGTAGAACACTCACGCGCAAAAACGTTCTAACGTACGTCATATGGCTTTGAAAATGCGTACACCAAGAAATGTAGCGCCGTTTCTTCGGTGCAAATTGAGGTTAAATTATGTGTTAGAATCGAAATAATAAATTAATACCAGTGTTTTATCTAACAATCAAACACTGGTATTCGTTGAGATGCTTGTAATTAAACCACTCGGCCTAAAGGCCTCGTGATTAAATTACTACGCATCTCAACTCCTACCAGTGTTCGATTGCACGATAAAACTGGTTTGAATTTATTATTTCTTAATTAAATCAAAGTTTGTTTGATGTACCACATTTTTATTGCAGCCATGACAAACTTTGTTAAACGTTTAATTGTATACACTTCTAATACTAACTGATTTCTTAGTATAGCCATTCTTCTTAAGCTAGCAGTTTTTCGAATGTGTAAACTTACTTCATAATCAAGACTAATAATCAGTACTTGTAAGAATGTATACATCGTTAGTTGGTATTTCTGTAAGGATACATACCGAGACTGTGTTAAGCTTTTAGCCACAAATTTGTGAATTCATACCTCGACATCCTTTGCGTCAAACATACATGGTTTGGCGTAGCTGTACTGTACTGCAGTTACTAGAATTTGCTTTTATATCTTTATTGCAAATTTGAAAAGTAGCTACGTTCCATTTGACCCCTATAAACATAGCTCTGTTCGATGTTAACGAGTTCGATTTGTCGAGTTTGAAATATTGTTAATAAATTATCCCTATACACAATACATTACATATTTATAATGCTTGACTAATGGACCGTATACATGATAAAATCAACAAATTGTTCTCTATTAAACATAAAAAAGAGAGTTTCACACGCAACATGAATAATCGTCCTGTCTATTAGTTCGTGGTAATGAAGTCGCCTACTTACATTACATTGTTTATGGTTCGAAGTATAATGGATGTGTTAATTTATCCTTTAACCACATGGCATGTATTTACAGTCATTTTTCAAACATTCAGACACCTTTATCAGAAGTCGGGAAATGTGGCGTCTGTTAAGCCACTTTACTGGTAAAGATTCGTTCCTATACGTTTGTAATGTCACTTGCAAACGGCATTTATCGACCAAGCGATGTATTATAACGGTGAACATTTAAACCCTTTCGGCGCCAAACTAATATTGAGGTTTGAATCCCTTAACAGCCATAGTGCCGTATGCTTCAAACTTGTCCTCTGCAATATCGTTGTAATGCTAGATGTAAGGAAATATGACTTAAGAAATGTCTACACGGCTGTCAAACAGTTTGGATCCTGATGAGAAGACGCGTGACGCGTCGTCTGATTACTGTAAAACAGGTATTTTTCGCGTCATGAATATTTCGCGTAATGCGATTTTGTATTTATTCGTGACATCATGCACTATTTCTAGCAGGCGGTAGCTTAACGCAGGCTGAAAGTAAAACAGAATGTGCCTTAAGGCACATTCTGCTTTACTTTCAACCTGCATTAAAAAGTTATTATATTCAAAACTAGAGACGTGAGGCAACTCATTCGCGAATTAACGGGTAAACTATATTATCGCGAATAAAACCGGTTTTACAGTAGTATCCTGAATGTTTACAAAGTCGACTTTATTGCGACTTCGACGGTAAAAGGGGTTAATTGAGGGCAAGTATCCCTGTCATTTGCAGGCTTTGTGCCACTAATTACCGACTCGCATTAGAAATCGTGCACGCTAAACATTATTAACACAGACTTACCGGCTGTAGTTGATTTTAAGTTCATTTTGTCCTCTAAAAGATACTAGCAATTACAGAATTAACCTCTTCAAGGCATCATCCAAAGTATAATGGATCCTAATCAGACGCGGCGCAACGTTGTTTGACAATCATTTCAATAGTGCTTACGTCAAACTACCAAATATTAAAATGTAATATATAAAAGCAGACAACACATATTAAAAAGTGATAGCAAAAACTGTATGACCAGGACCACACGCGCGCTTAAGGCTGCTCATAATCTTCACATAAACTGACTTATATATAATATAGATAATCTTAAATGAGTGTTCATTAGTTACTAGTATTACTTTTAATAAACGAGTTGACTAAAAATGTGAGATTTTATTTATCACATAAACATTCTAAAACCTCATTTAGCTGTATTTTATATTTCCTCCGCCACGTATGTGTTCGCCATAACATGAAGTTGTGTATGCTAACGTTATCAAAAATGATGTAAGTTGGTGCCCCGCGTCATGTGGTGCTTCCAGGGGAACATATGAGACCAGATCCATGAAATCGATATTTCACACGATATTTCACTAGTAAAATATCAAAAAGTACTGAATGCTTTATAACACTGCTATATGCGGTTTTATGTAACAAACTGTGTCATACAGTGGATAAAACGTTATTCTTTCCCAATAAACGCGTTTACGCTAAAACTATTATTTTTACTGCAAACAGTTTGGAGCCAGACCAGACGCCGGGTAACCCGGCGTCTGATCAGGCTCCAAACTGTTTGCCACCAAGATAAAGATGAATTATCAGAATTGTCAAAAAATTGTCCTTTTCTACGTTTTAGTGTTTTGCGTTTGCGTACGTTTGCGTTTAAACGGGAAAGAATTACAGATTCTCCACTGTAACATGTGTATGATACAGTACCTGCTGGTCGATACACACAGTTTATACCGTATTTTAACCATTGCAATCTCCAAATTTATTTTTCAACACGAACATATGTCTCATAAATATCAGTTGTTTTTCTAAGGACACCTACGTTAACAGAACCATATACCTCAATGTTAAAGTGTATTTACCCCTTTACAGTTACCCCTCAAGAACAATGACTTTTTGCCAACATTGTTGAACCTGATTAAAGTCGCGTAACGCAGCGTCTGATCTGGATTTAAATTGTTTGACACTCATAACCTTTATGACGCCGAGTTTCTCAGCGTCTTTTTAGGATAACACAATTTGCAATACATATTACACATTCGTCTACAGCTTGTAGATGGTTCAATCCGAGTAGTGCTTACCCCGAAAGATAAACTACATTATTATGTCAAAGTATTAGTGCTACTTAAAAATGGTAAAGTTCAGAAGGTATGTGCCATCAGACTAGAATCTACCCGTAGTAGTTTAACATCTTTCTTAAAGTTAAACCCCTCTACCACAACAACGAAGGACATAAGACATCTGAAATCAAAGCAAAATAATAACTGAAAGCTTCTAAAGGAGCCCTCCGTGTTAGCTTTACCTTGCTTTAAGCAATTAACAAAATGATATGTCCTACGACACTTTGGTTTTGGATATGCATATCCGTACACTAAGTACATAATAATCAATCTAGACTGTACTCCCTAAATGTTCGTAGGTAAACTTTGACTTACACTATGATATGATATGTTATTGTAACATTCAATATTAAACCCGGGTATAGTGTGACTAAGGCGAGATTATACTCCAGAGTTACACTTATCACTGTTGATGCCATGGAGGTTTAACCATACTTGGTCTAAACATTAAACTGGGTCACTATATATTACTAAACACCCATAAACCGGGGTAATGATGCACACGGAAAATGATAATGGGTTTGCAGATTTAGTTATGGATATAGTTTTAACGCATTCAACTACACCGTACATGATTAACACCAACCCTAAATAAAGGTATTTAAACGTGAACTAGACATATTTGTAAACCGTATTGTCCATTGAAGTATCATGAACGAACGTGTTTTGATATGGTATGGTATACATGTACTATTCCCTGTTTCACCAAGAGGCGAGCTCGACTTTGATAGCAAGAATGCCACTTAACTGAATTTTAGAAAAAAACAACCAATTTGAAAATAAATTCACTGAATTCAAGTTTTAATTGTTTTTATGTCAAACACTGAACACCAATCTAAATTGATGAATTGAATCAAAAACACCCACGAAGTCTCATTTCTGATTGCGTTTAAGCAACCTTACAAAACGTTTACCATTGTAGCTGCTAACAGTTGATTGCTAAGTATGACAACTTAATCAAAATTTATGATCGATAAAAGAAATCTGATAAAAATAAGTTGAATGAAAATGAAACTATAGTTTACATAGTATCCATTGCACTGTCCTCACTTTGTTTTAAGTATTTTTTTTTGAAGTATACGCATATACGCACCAATTAACAATTTCCACAGAAACAACCGACCAAAGTCAACTTTGGACAAAGTTTGGACCCATATCAGACGCCAAATGCAATATCTGATCAGGACACACGCTGTTTGTCACTTGTAGTAATATGTCTTTATTCATACATTTGAGCCGTGCCATGACAAAGCCTGTCTAATTGCATTGCAAATATTCTAGATCAATGCTAGCCGCGGCGTCTTTGATGCGGCGGCTGGCCTTGATCAACTCTGTTTCACACCCACAATTATCTAAACCATTGTGTTAAGCAGTATTACAATTAGTATTTGGTAGTTTAGACCAAACTCAGATACAGAGACTGTGATGACAATGGTGCTTGATATGTACAATGTTGCAATTCAATAAGGCACAGCTCCTTTGATTTTGACAGAGAGTTATCGACGACAGATTTTAGCAGACAATAATCATTTAGTAACTGAAAAAGTACGTTTAGACGCTTAACTTTGTGATAAATGCTTATTTGCAATTTTCAGTCTGGTTGGGTCGTTGATTAATATAAATATATGCATTACACATACAACAAAATTGAACGTTGGCCCGAAGTTAGCAAAAGCAAGTAGATAGATATGTGTACTATCAATCAACTTTTGTTTAACATATAGCTTAGACTATAGTAAAACCTCTCGATCACAACCACGATTACGAAGGCTAATTGATTTCATAAAAATCAGGTGAAAAAAAAGAAAGCACCGTTTTACGCTCAAATTGCTTTTATTACGCATCTGCTTTTTTCAACTAGTTAATTAAAATAATTAAGTGGCTATAATAGAGGGATGTTACTGTATATTCCTCATACCAGATATTACACTCATAAACGGTTTTTTTCCCTGAACCAGGTCGTGTGGATAACTCAGTGTAGCTGTGAAAGACAGTGACGAGGTCAGCACATAAGGCATGACGTTTTATTTATTCATTGCATCCACTCATATTAGCTCTTTGTGAATAGCATAACTAGCCTATTTCCGACATCTAGCAATCATGTTTATACACCTAGTCGTGGTGACGTCTCAAACGATGAAGTCTGCAAGTCTTCTCCACGACATGTGGATCCAAGTGTGCAATATATATTGCGCCTATCGTTGGATGCCGTTTATCTCAGATCCAATACTGAGTGGCATTCAAACGTAAACGAACCGGTTACAAGTTCATTCCGATGCTCAACAACATGTGTGGTCAACAACATATCATCTACATTCAACCTACTAAATTTTATCATCAGAAAACCAGACGCTTGGAAATCGTACACCACTTGAAACAGTAATTTTCGACTCGAACCATTGGTTCTGCTTACTCGATCACTATATGTTCGTCACCTACAGAGCACTACTGAATCAGTTCAATGTGTAGTTGAAATCCTCTGTTACGACTACTGTATGAGTAAATTTGAGTTTGTTAAAGGCAGGTGGCTGTTTCAGGCATATTGAATGCAAAGCAGCAAGCTGCTTAACGTGTTGTTTCACCGTACATTGGTCCACTTTCCAATGGGGATACGTCTTAATATATTAGTTCAATTAAAAATTGGTGCATCACCTACATCGACCCGATATTAGTATTTACCGTTTGCCCTAGATTGCCAGCCAATGAAAGGGCTCTATTTCAGCGAGAAACTGAATAGTTTGTACCTTGTTATGGCGGAAATAAACAAGTTTTGAACCGGTAATGGACATCACGTGCTACGGCGGAGCTAAGCGCATTATTACGACATACAGCAACCGCTCAGCTGGGAATTACAGTATAACCTGTGTACTGTGGCCTTTCAATGAAGAGGCATGAATAAATCAAAGAATACTTTAGACATGCGACTATAGTTATTGCATAATGAAATTAATATGAAACGTTCTGAATTGACCTTTTTGTATTACTCATGTCCTGAATTAACTCACTGAACCCTAGATGATGAGAACACTCGTCATTTATAATGAACCGTTACACTTTTCCATGGCAAACATTGTAGAACTACATCGTAGAGGTCCTATTACAAAAATGGTCTACCGTCGATTTGTTCATTGTATTAGTGTTGGGTTGAAAGGGTTAGCCAGCCGACATGTGGGTCTAGTCGTCTTTTGTGTAATCGCTTTACTAAGATTTGACTGGAAAACGTCTCGAAAGGAATTATTCTATTTTCAATATTGTACTTACATACGGTTGTTTTTGCAATGTATTAGGCAAGCAATACTTAGGCTCCTGTAAGCGTTTTATTTTTGCGTTAAACAGCCGCCCGTCTTCGACCCCTTCGGTATCATAGGCATTCTTGTCAATTGATAGTATAATGCACTAAACAACACAATCCAGATCAATGTCATTTAAAAACCAAAAATGCACTTGATTTAAGGTGTTTTCACCCTGTATTTTGTGTTTTCCTATTTTTTCGTAACATACTTTAAAACAATTATTGCTTGGCTCCATTAGTGGGTTAAAGGACTCGAATCTTGGTTGATCAGGTGCTGCTTAATACTTGGTGACTGATTTTTACGGCTAAACTTATTTAAGCAAATCAATTGACCAAGCATGTTCATGCCACAGCAGTCCACAGATGATCGTTCACGCCATCTTTTTACACTTTACTGTCGGAACACAAATAAAAATCGTCCTCAACTGAATATTTTTTTAATTCCATTTGGGTGACTTGCTCATACTTAGTTTTGTTTCTAAATGGAAATGCATATAGGGAGCCCTACACGCGTACAGGGTTCCCGGGAGATTTTCTAGTTGTCTGACCGTAGGGAGACAACAGGTTATGTTGTATAATTTTCACACATAGGAAAACAGTCTAGACTCTGATCCGACATCGCATAATGCGGCGTCTCACTAAAGTCTAAACTTTCTGCTGATAAGACTTTCAAAATGAAACAGGACGAAAGTAAAGATATAGACACCCCTTACATCATCAATCTAATATAGCATCAGGGACGAAACCACTAAGCTGGTCATTTACACATTCTTGTTGTGTTTCGCAAACGTTAACCCTGTAGATTCTTAAATGCCTGTAGTTACTTATGCAATACCTTACTCTGAGTATATTTAATTTGAGAATATAACCAGATTGTAATTGTTTCAAGTCGACGGCGTCATTGAAGTACAGATGCCGTTATGGAATGGGGGATGGTAGTTATTACATCGTCTATATAAATGATGATTATTTTTTAATTATAATCAATGTTAAACTCGACGAAAACAATATTCAATGCGATGCATTATAAAAATAATGTATAACGATCCCTTTGCTTGCCTCAAACTAATGTCATTAATGATATCGGAGAAATTTTAATTTGTCTTTTTTAATTGATTTTAATTATTACTCGGTTCATTACTTTAAGTGTTTGTAGTAACGATGCTGGTAGTTTGAAACTATGTTATGTATCGGTTTTATATCAAGTCAATATTTCTATTTGAAAGAGTCTATCCGGATAATGATCATTTCCCTCTTTATTTGAATTGTGAATTCATACTACAATAAGTTCACTTAACTAAACGGTTGAATTCAATTTTCATTTACTCGGCACTGATAAATATATTGATTTGTTTCCGAAAACAATAAAATGCGACTACAACTGATGTTATAAAGGTAAGTTATTAAAGTACACCAGGGTGGAAGGTCGTCATCAATAACATATATAGTACAGTAGAGAATCTGTTATTCTTTCCCGTTTAAACGCAAACGTACGCAAACGCAAAACACTAAAACGTAGAAAAGTACAAATTTTTGACAATTCTGATAATTCATCTTTATCTTGGTGGCAAACAGTTTGGAGCCTGATCAGACGCCGGGTTACCCGGCGTCTGATCTGGCTCCAAACTGTTTGCAGTGAAAATAATAGTTTTAGCGTAAATGCGTTTATTGGGAAAGAATAACGTTTTCTCCACTGTACTTGTGTATCCGTTGAGAAACGAACTTATACCAATAGAAGGACATCCGAATAAAACAAATGTCACTTTAAAACAACAAGTAGTTATAACAAAAAATATGTTAGCTCTTTTTAATTGTGGACATTAGTCATACCAAACATGTCTGACATGCTAAATTAATTATTCACATAACTAAAGAATTATACTATTTCATTACAAAAATATGTATGGTACATGTACTTGCTGTCAGGTAAATGTTCTCCTTTTGCTGATTTAGTGAATCTTATCGAAGTCGACAAACAAATAAAATGTATTCAATAGACATGGTTGTTGCATTTTAGATTTACAATAAATACCGAAACATAACTAATTTTTTCAATTGATCATCTAAATTTAGTGTTTTGTAAATTACTTTTTCCAATGTTTCCGAATGAACTTTCAGGAAATATCAAGCATAAACAATATGTCTGGCAAATATAAAGAACTACAAAGTCAGTCGTATGATATCATTATTTTGTTATTTATACATGAACACTTAATCCTTTCATGATCAGTGTTATCGTCAGTATTTTACCTCTTCACCGCAATAGTGTCGTCTGCTTCAATATTGTTGTCTGCAGTATCGTTTTAAGGTTAGATTCAACACAGTACAACTAACCTTAATTCAAAACTGTTTGTAAATGCGCTTTATGACTTCATTGAAAGTGAAAGGTTTAAATTACTGTCGAAAACATGACATGTCTCTGATTCAGTCAGACTCGTTCGTCAAAGGTAAACTAATAATTTATGAATATTCTGATAAACAGTTATCAGTATTTTATGTGATGATATATCTGCATAATTATGGTTTGACAGGAAGATGCACTTGAGTTGTCTACGACATGATTTGCTTTTAGGTACATTGATATTGTTTTACTATGGTTCATGCCGATAAAACCTTGATGGATGATTTTGCAAAATTGGGTAAGTTGTCGCATTACCATTATTTTGTTTGTGGCTGTTGATTTGAAAGATAATGGTAAGGGCTTTTATTATTCCATTTAAATCGGGGCGAGGCGAGACCAAAAGTATAACACTCCTTGCACAATTGTACTTTGTATCATGTTTTCGTAACTTGTAATTCGTCTTGTTATTTTTCTTCCGTTGCATTTCGCGAGGTAGTTTGATAGTTATCACACAGACATAATTATTCAACAATATGACGATTTATTGATTTAAGATATACACATAACCTTAAGTATATTGAATTGTCGTAGGATTTAAATTTTTTTACTAAAGTATATACAAAAACATTATGCATTTAATATTAAGCCCACTTCCATAAAAAACGAGTGTCAAACAGTTTGGGCCCTGACCAAATTATTTTTTAAGAATCAAAACTGTTTGCAAAGTTAGCCAGGTAGCGTATAAAATGAGAGAGAAAAACGTTATTGGGCCATTTAAGCATTATGCGTTACACTTATTTACACATTTTTTTTACTTTCCTTAAAGGAATACGCATGACTTATATACATCTGCAACATGTGTAATACTGCAAATCAAAAAAGATCACTAGTCTTCTTTTTGGTATTCGCACCCGACCAAAGTTTCACCTACTTGTTTTATATATACTATTTGGAAAGCTTACCCAAGATCCGCGTAACAATTATATTTATAGGCGTGGTGTAGCGGGTGGTTTATACTGTGTTTCTAAAATTGAATCGGTATTTGTTTTACCAATTTAAAACATAATGTATGCAATTCAAAAGACATTTTAAGTTATATTATTCTACCTCAAAGTCAAACCATAACTATCGAAATGCAAAGTGCACGACATTTGATATGATAACGTCAATATTATTGAACAAAGTGTACACCAATACAAGCAAAATGTGTAAATAAACTTGAAATAGTGATGTATGGTATGGTATTCCATACAGATAACGTATATTTACCTATCCATTGTGTAATAAAGATAAAAGTCTACACATGAAGACAACATAAAGAGACGGTTAAACATGATTGGTTACCAAAGTACATTGTTCATACAAACAAAACTAACAAAGGGTGTATTAAACACATAAGTGAATTTTAATTTTCAAATCTAACTTTTTTCTTTTATGTTTTTTGTTTTGGAAGAGCTGTTTATGATAAGTGGACAAACATAGGCATTCGGCCCGTAGGCTATGACACTACCCGAAGCTGCTAACCCCCCCCCCCCCCTCCATCACCACCAAACGTGGATAAAATACCCTAAAATCTATCCATACATTCAATAATCATCATAAAAGAACATTTCCTGAAGTTTCATGAAATTTTAAAAAAAAAATTGTTTTTGCTAATTTATAAGTAAAATAGTAAAGGCTGCCATGAAAAAGCGCCTTGCAGAAGCAACCCTGAAGTTCCCAACCCTGTCATTTTGTCAGATCTTGGACGATCTGGACAAATGATGGCTCATTGTTTACAGCAAAAAGTTTTCTTTGACGATAATTAGTAAAAAAATTAAAAGCAATCCGCGAACACGCGCATGGGGACTCGAAAAGTAGTAAATCTTCGCGCATTTGCTCCGCCCAGTTTTCGTTGACAACAAACACGATGATTCGAATACGACCAATGATCATATCCGTTTGTCAACCGAAACTTGAAAACGAAAGTTATCTAGAAATTTATTTCGTAACAGAAATGCTCATTTACCGATAATTCAAAAGGTATTTATTATATATTTCATTTTCTATTCATGTGGTGCCTATTATGTCTTAAATTCAATTTTCAATGAGGCAATACTACCACTGATGTCGAACAAATAATACAAAAATCAAATTATCATGTTTGAAATATTTATATTTTAAGCGGGTTCTTAAATATGAAACAATCAGAAAAATGAAATCCTAATTTGGCACACCGTTAAGCCAACGTGTATACGGCAACGTATATTTTTGTTCTATTCATTGTAAATGGCTCTTCCAAACAAACACATGCTAGAGTGTTTTAAAATACTTTGAACATTTCAAAAATGTATGAGTTTGATAAATCCTGAAACTGACAAACTGGCTCAGTGAGTGGTACAAATGATCTCCATTTATAGACATGTCAAAGCATCAATGAAATCTAACCTCTATATATGTGCACTTTAATCTAATCGACAGTCATGACTGCTTTACATTTGTCCTATGTCAAACGTGTTTTAAAAAACGCATATCGCAGCGCAGTCCTGAGTCAGGCAGGTGTCAGCATATCGATAAAATGCATTAGAATCAATGTGATCTGGAATAAACTGGTTTTGGATATATGTTTATTTTAACCTTAATTTATGTCATCGTTTAGATTATTAAATAGAATATCTACACCTTTGTTGTCGATATACATATGAGCGCGGATCTGGTAAAAGGGGGCTTATGGCAAAAAAAATTGATTTTTACTTTTTTGCAATTTCTGAACATATATGGATTTCTGTTTACAACTCCGAAAGAAATTTTCAAAAATATCGATTTTTAACAAAGTTATGACCATTTTTGTACACCCCTCCCGATACACAAAACCAAAAATAGACGACGTCGTCATGACGTCAACAGTACGGAAATAACGTCGTTACAATACTCGGCATACTTGCTTTACTATGTGACCTTTAGACGATATTTATTAACCATTATCTGATCGATCGTGACCATGGGACTATAAACAAACAGCTGGGAATCTGATTTAACTCTGATTAAGTCTGTGCATCATTCGAATTCAATCTGTTTGTCACATTTCACGCACTTTGAAAATTTGAAGCAGACAGGAAATTTAGAAAACGATAAGGGTTAATTACAACATTGATAAGGACATGGGAGGAGAGGGAGGGATAGACAGAAAGAGAGACAGACAGACAGACAGACATAGACAGAGAAAAAGAGCGTGAGAGTCAGATATACAGAGATAGACAATGACAGAGATAAGATAGAGAGGCAAGGAGACAGACAGAGCGGAATACTAATACAACACGGGAATTTAAAATTGAAACAAGTTCATCATTCATCATCATCATTCATGTATTTTACTCTGGGCATTATGGTACAGGGCATGTGATATCCTGGTTGGCTGGGCGCACGTAGGGGCGTATTACACGATACAGGTACGCTTGTCGCTCTCGTGATAATCCTGCTGGCAACATCAAATCTGGCATCACGTCCCCGATAACGTTGTTATCATGCCTCAGCATGCGGATGGTCGATTCCGTACCCCCATATTCTCGCCGCACGGTAACTACCCCTGGGGCGTCTGTACTGAATTTGAAGTACTGGTAATTCCTGAAAGAAAACAAAACAGGTCACAACCGGTCAGGTCGCACGTATTCACGTCAATCACATAACCATCGTATTTCCCTTTAATGAAAAGCTGTAGTTTTAAAAATGAACGTTGTTTTTATTATTTTCATATCGATACAGCAATGAAAGCACCGTGTGTAAAAGAATAAAATGCACCCATATGCCTAAAATATATACGGCTTTTGCAATACATGCAATCATTAGATTTTACAGAACGCCACCTTGTGTTGCTGGGAAGGCCTTTAAAACATAATACTAGTATTGTTTATCTATTACGACCACTTAAATGATGGCTAATGCAGTGAATAAAAAACAGGTTACAGCTTAAAGCAAGGTGACAGTAAAACAGAAAGCTCCTAAAGGAGCTGTCTGCGTTTTACTGTCACCTTGCTTTAAACAGTTACCAGTCAGCTATGTTTAATAATTAACACAATGATAGAAAGGTTTCACTGTAGGTTTATAAATAGGTAAATCTGAGTTCAATTTTTCTAGTTGTAAACAGGACAAGCCAGCCAGAAATTCAAGTCATCAGACCATATCACTTGACTAAGTGTCAAATCCTGTCAGTAGTTTCACTGTTAAATAACTACAGATTATACCTCAATTTGTGTTTCATACGCCTATGACATTTCATGGTTCAAAATTTTAAATTTGTAAGTAGATAGAATGTTCTGTATTTACCTGGGCAGTTATCAGCATGGAGGGCACATGTTGGTTCATCCTTGGCATAATTCTCTAACACCCAGTCAAGCATGCTAATGACAGCATTGGGACCATGCGTCAGTGAGCCATCCTTTCCAATGGTCTCTTGCTCGTCTAGGAGAAAATTCAGCTGTCTTGGTATTCCATCAAGTCGCACACCAAATATATGTATTTTCCTTGGGGTGGTGAAATACAAGGGGCCCATCTGACGTCCATGATGTGGAATTGTAACATTTTGACAGTAGTCAAATGTTACATGAAAATAGTTTGTCCCATCTTCATTCCCATCCTGTGCCCGTTCTATACACTTGTTGTACAAATCACGCTCTAACTGGGCAGCAATAATATGTTCCCTGTATGCTGCTGTAGTTGCCAGTTTATCTTCTTCACTTCTGGCATCTGAGATCTTTTTTCGTAGCTTCTCGCACGTTGCACAGACGTCGTCCCTAGGCGATGCAATCCGTATATGAGGTACACAACTTCGCCATATTTTTACCCAGGTGGTGTATTTTACTGTGCGATGGTCTTCTCCGGCTGCTTCAAGGTACCCACTGTGTAGTGCCTTTTTAGTGGTTTGACAATGCAGGTATATAGGCGGGGTATTGTCACTAGCACGAGTTGCAGCTGGCTGTGGCAGACCATGTGTATCTGCATAGTTAATAATGAACTGCACAACAGGCTTTATGTCTTCAAACACCAGTCCATGCACTGCTCTCTTACCAATGTTCCCATGTATGCGAGGTACTGCACCATTTTTTTCCAAGTGTTTAAACACGTTTTCTAAACTTTTCTTTCCCATAGCATATACCACTAGGAAAACATTTCTACACACCCGATGACCTTGAAACACATACTTATTCTTGCATCTCTTTCTTTTCTTTCCTTTTGATGTCATGACAGTGTCAGAACTTACTAATGTCCCCATTATATACATTTCCTTGTCATTTTTCTCCATCTCTCGCACATTTCGAATATGGCCGATCATATCTGCCTCGCTTAATTTTTCCGTGCATTGCAAGTTGCACTTACAACCATCTACTTTAAGTCTTTTCACACGATTAAGATCGTCATCGTCACTAACCTCCAGCGGCACATTGTCTCTCTCTGTCTCTTCCATGGCATTGTCATCGTCGTCCGATGCTGGGTCAGACCCATTTTCCAAGAGGTACTGACGGACACGCTCATTTATGTCAAAAGCATGTGACAGCTCATCGATATCTTCTTCATCCGATATATCAATCGCACACGAGAAGGAACTGTCCTGGGATCCAAATGGCGTCTGAAGTGGAGTTAGTCCGAAATAATCCTCTACCGTATCTGGATCCTGAAAAGCAAAGAATAAGAATATCATCTGTAGAATTTTGTTTTCAAAACCAATAATAACACTTACATTAAAATAAAATGCTGTAGACTCTAGTTAAATCTGCTTGCAGTTACAAAGTCACTCAAACTTTGTGAACATGTTGCCCGATTGTCTATAACAGCCTCGATCTGGATGAGATGTCGAGTTACTCGGCATTGCATCTGGATCCAAGCAGTTTGCATATTGGACAACGGTCGAGATAATAGGGGCCTAAAATTTGAACCCGACACCCCTAATAATAGTTAAACGTTAATATTATTCGTGTTAAGGGTATCGGGGTCAATTGTTGGTCCCCTATTTTCGAAATCGGTGACATAGGGTATGATAGGGATTATATCTACTTTATATAGCAAGGGTTTTAACATATAGGCCTATCTGAGCAGTAACTGGGTAAGAAGATTATACGCCGAGATCACATCCTTTAGATTTTTATGTTTTAACAAACTTAAAATATCTTTCTAGTCTGCATGGTTTGATATAGTTAGCAAAAATGTGTTTAAACGAGATTTGAAAAGTAAAAAGATACTTCGCGCCGTGCGAGGCTTGATCTCACGCCGGGACGCAAAATTATAAAAAACAGGCCGTCGCCTCTACCTCTACACCACCGAGACAATTACATATATGACGTTGTTGCTACCGCTATAAGTATTTTACTAGTGTAAATGCCCAAACTAAGCAAACTCGTGAAAATACTAAAAAAAATTTTTATTTTTTATAAAACGAACATAATTTCATATATGTATGCGGAAACACGAAGTTTTTAGATGCATGTCATTAAACAATAATAAGTAAAAAAAGTCTTTACAGATTTTCCGCGCAATCTATTTTTAGAATAATGTACCGAGAAATAGAATCAATTGAACAATGTGTTCAGTTCTCTTTAGCCTTTGTAAACATTTAACGTGGCAGGTTAGTATTTATTTAATTGAGGAGAAACTCTAGATCCAGGTTTCCATGCCTTTAGCACAGATTTTCAGGATGAGTTTAAGCATTACTCTTGAAAAGGCTGTCAATAGTCCAGTACGTACATGCTTGCCGCTCTATATATAGCTCCTTGAATTTTATGCGGGAATCGACAATGCTAAACAAAATAGTGTAGTACTCGTAATATGAAGTATACTCACATCACTGTCTCCATCCACCTTGATCGTTTTTTCAATCTTCTTTGTCCAATCGGTGCGAAAAATTGAGTTGAAACGTTAAGGTCAAATTTGCAGTCATGTGTTTACAACACAAAGTGATGACGTAACTTTAAAGCGTAATTTATCGACGATGACGTCGAAAGCCATAAGCCCCCTTTTGTCAGATCCGCGCTCATATATGTAAAGTCATCTGTATATTTCCACTATGCAGTGTCATGGTGTAACGGCTCATAATTATAACATAAAACAGCCATATCATTTTCCGCGACCACTAATTCCAGTGATGCGGAAGTCCTTCAGACAAACGATTACTTTAATATAAAATAAACAGTACCAAAACTCCTATATGAGAGTTTTGTTTCATGGTTATATCAAATAATGCAAACACTGGTATTGAATTATCAATAACGCTCATCTTTTGAATGGTGACTTGTTAAAACATTGACTGTTCGTTTAGTTCAACACATTAATGTTCAACACATTAATGTGTATGGCAATTCAAAAAGTGATTAGTTTTATTTACAGTTTACTACTATTTGGTGCAGCATGTATACATTGATTTTTGTAATGAAAATAAAATGAAAACAGTTAACAACAAGCAAGCATGATCAATAGCAATATATTACCATAATTGTGAAGCACTCACGTAATTTTCCTATCAGCACGAGTAACAAAGCAGATTTTGAATACGATTTCGAAATCTGTTTCACAATTATTTGAGAAACAAACGTCAAACTAAAATTGTGACAAATGGCTATTCCAACAGACAAACATATTTTTCTAGCGGGATGACTCTCTAAACAGTTCACCGTTGTGATAATTTGAATGAATATTTCGTTCAACTCTTTTACTGAAACTATTCGTACTCATTAATACCAACAATGCTCAGTCTTCATTAAACATGTTTGTACTAAAAGCGTTATGTCACAAACAGAGATAAACAGTACCATATAACTGAGTATGTAAATAATAGTAGTTTAACAACCAGTATATTTTATCTAGAGAACAATCTTCCTTCTACACACAAGTAGTTCACATTTGAATCTGACGTCGTATTGCTCAGCGTCTAATCTGGATAGAAATTGTTAGACGATAGGGACATTGGCCTCCACAATTTTTAAATCTTGTACACAGAACTATAGTATAGACAGGGGATATACAAATTCATTATTTAATGTCCCTACGTGTTAGACACTTTGAATTTCTGTAGATAACGCAATCCGGAAATGGTTGTAGGCTATTCATGTTACATTCCACAATAAAATAACGTGGTAAAGATTTAGAGAATTGTTCTAAAGCCACTGTTGTAGTGTTGAGGCAAGTTATTAACGTAGTACAAATACTATACAAAGTGTAAGTTTGGATGTGTATGATTGTACTCAGGCAGAACACCAGTTGAATGCATTTAAAACTCACATGGATATATTAGTATATGCCACAAATAATTAAAATAGGTGCAGCGCTTAGTGATGGAAAAACTCTATCGTCATCGCTCAAATATGTTAATTAAACTACCGATTGTTATAACTTAAACATCTAAATAACAATCCAATGTATTTCCTAATTTCTTTTCAAAACATACATTAAATTGTTACTTTTATACTGATTAACAAGCTAATGAGTGTAACAGTGATGTGCTAAAGCCCTATAAACACACATTACAGTGGATAATCTGTTATTCTTTCCCGTTTAAACGCAAACGTACGCAAACGCAAAGCACTAAAACGTAGAAAAGTACAACTTTTGGACAATTCTGATAATTCATGTTTATCTTGGTGGCAAACAGTTTGGAGCCTGGTCAGACGCCGGGTTACCCGGCGTCTGATCTGGCTCCAAACTGTTTGCAAAGGAAATAATAATTTTAGCGTAAACGCGTTTATTGGGAAACAATAACGTTTTCTCCACTGTATGTGTGGCTTAAAAAACGTTCCAGTGTTAAAAATGAAAGCAAGTTCTATGAAACAAACCTACCGCCCATTGCTGCTGCATTAATACACTAATTTTCAAATGCCGTTTAGGTTCATTCCTGTCTGAGTGTAAGTTTTGTTGTCCATACAATCACAAACGTGATTGTAAATAATAAAGGAGTACTGTTCTAAAGTACAAATAAAGACTCTAGATATATTTGTTATATCTCAGCAAATTAATCTGTTTACCGACATGCTTGCTACTCTTTCTATAACGCTTTTTTGTTGTTAAGTATATTGTCGCATGCAGCGAGCCCTTTGGCTACATATTTCAAGATCACTTAAAGTAGTTAACCGTTTAGATCCAAATCAGACACCTCTTTACACAGTCTCTGGCTAAAAGCCAGACAGCTAGAAAGTTTACAGGTATCTAAAATAACAATTGCAATTCTCGTAGTTTAACAAACATCGATATTTAAAAACGCTGAAGACGACATTTTAAAGCATGGTATATCGCCTTGGAGATGAGTTTATGAGGACAGGTGCGAACGACTATTTCAACTAATAATCGTACCTTATCTGGTTAAACTATCTTTTAGACAGACTATAATTATATACCAGGAAACCGACTAAAACATTTTCAGATGCGTTCATTAGAATTTCCGTTTTATGTTATATTCCTTGATTTTGCGTCTACTAGAGATAAGCACAACTTCAGGATTTCGATCAAAGCTAGTTCGAGTGTACCTCACGCATTTCTTTGAGCTATTCATTGCCTTACCCCGAGTTCAATGGATATTTGCAAACAGCTTAAAACCTGACCAGACAGCACGTAACACGGTGTCTGATCAGGATAAATCTGTTTGATACTAAATGTTATATTTTTTAATTACTAGTACCTAAAGTTTAGGTTTGAGAAATAAAAGCAGACAAAATTGTTTAACACTGAGGACGCCATGGCATTGACGGGGTTAAAACTTGTTATATTTTCACAAGCAGCAATGTTAGTATGAGAACAAAGTTAAACCATTTACCTTGGCCGGTATTCTCATATATAATATAACAGACTTTCTCAATACATGTACAAGCATGTATGATTGACCGATCATACTATTGCAAACATTTTGGAGTTTGATCAGACCTTGGGTAACCTGCGAACTATTTGCCGTGTAGATTCAATGATAAGTCAGAAAAGAAACCCATTATCCTTATAAATGTCATTGCATAGCAGTGCGTATTTTAATTTAATCGGAAAAGGATAATGTTTTCTTTACTGTTTTTTGTCACAGACAAAGACCTAAATATCTTGACATTTAATCGATTTATAACTTTGAAATAGCAGGACTCATGCTGTACAGAAGAGCACAGTTTTCAATGAATATATGAATATTTATCATGCGTATTTTACTAATCTAATATCTGGTATCGCATATGGTGCAAGCTATAGTCAAACATCATACAGAGATAGTTGTTTCGTGTAAGAGTCCTGACTTCCTTACGTAATTTTGAAATAAAACCAATAAGACAATAGAAGGTATTACCATGGTCATTTGCTGATAAACAACACTTCTGCTCTAAACGGTGTTGTTAACACACGTATATCCAAATCTGATATTAAAGTATTCGTATGGAAATAGTGAGATACAATGTTCAGTTCTAATAGGTCCATTTGCCTGAAGGCCTTTTTCCGTTTTAACTACATGATAAAGGCTACAGAGTTGCTGTTGTAGGTATGTTTACTTTACTTGACATATCAAACGGCTGTTCCAAATACAGTAGCAATGTACATGTAGTTACGTTATAAACATTATACTAGGTCTGATTGTACACGTCCTACTTTTTTCTTTTTTAATTCAAGTATTTTGTTCGACCATCAAACAATCTATTACGTTTAATTAAGACATCCCCGATATATAATGATGCTTTTATCTGTAATTTTAATAGCATTCTTATGACATCGTTATCTTTAGGTGGCGCTGATTGTGCCTTTAATTACGTTAAAAGCAAATGAAGAATAAAATGAATGGGACAGATTGCAATTAAACTTCCTCGTACTTAAATCATAAGAATTTGTTTTTGTCTTGAAAAGATAAAATGTTAGAATTAGAACTGCGTATGCAAGAAGAGGCAAATCGAAAATTAGATTAAGGAGCATTGCGCGTGCCTAATATTATTTTCAGTACTTTTCCTTTAACCCTTTCACTGTCAGACCCCGAGTTTGAAAGCAGTTTGTATCCTGATCAGATGTTAAATACTCCTACACCTTACAAAGCACATTATCAAAACAGTTCAAAACCATAATGTGTTAATTAATACTGCCATTGATCTTTAATTATGTAGACAGCCAGCAACAATTGTGTAAAGTTATAAACTAACGATGTCCCTGCAATGAAAGAGGTACTTTAACGCCTTTTTACGCTTTCATTTACTCATCTATTGAAGAAAATAGAACCACTTTATAGTTTCATGAATATGCACCATAAGCAATGTTCCATATAGGCACAACTCTAACAAGCAAATTATCGGTTTAACCCTTCGCTCCGTAGATACGCATTTTATCTCATTTTAACACATTGTATATATTTATCCACTAAATAAATTGGTTCCAATGTACACAGTTATGAATATGTACCATAAAAAACATTTCCTTATTTCTTGCAGAAAAATTTCTAGCTTTACTCAGGTTTAAAGTAAAGCAGAATGTGAAATAAGGTAAGTTCTGTTTTACTTTATACCTGTGTTAAGTGGCCATCTGTCTTCAAACCTAGAAAAAATTAGGCACTTGCTGTACAAACATCGACATATGTGTGTCAAGTGCCTTGTCTCCTGTCAGACAGTATCTGGTTAGATCCTAACCGTTTTAATTATTTCATCAAAACACCTTACGTCACTATTTATGGTTACTCTACGGGCTGCATATCCTCTTATATTAAGTCCTTAACCTATATATTTATAATATGGTATCTTATAGTAGGGTAAAGGTAAAACCAATTCGCTAGTTACACGGCACTCTGTCTTACTTAACTTTCTATTAGGTGATCAACTGTCTTCTAAATAGGCTATGGTGTAAGGAAGCAAACTGCCAAAATACTAGTTATGAGCACAGGGTCAAGTTGCATAATTACGTTGGGTTGATTTTGTCCGTATATTGCAGAAACGGACATTAACAAACAAACAAAGGAAAATATATCCTTTCACCGCTTTATGACTTAATGACCCGTCTAACACAGTCACATCAAGATTATCATCTGTTCAAAATATTTCATTTGCTAAAACAATCATGTGTTGGATTCATACGTTTTTGTTTTTAAACATTAATATAGTGTTGAATAATTGAGATGAAAAAGCATAATGACAATGTTATGACTATTTTCAGACCAATAATGCTATTACATGTGCTCATTCCCTTCACCACCATAACTCGAGCTAATTGGTTATTATAAACAGTTTCGATTCATATCAAAAGTTATGTAAAGTGACATCTGATCAGGATTCAAACTGCGTGTCACTCACTTTGATACTGTTTCAGTCAATTAAGATTCATCTTAATTCAACTTTGCAACAAAAAAAACAGACATCTATTTTAAGCTAGTGACGTCAAGATAGTGAAGGGTTATCATATCGCATGTTGCGGGTGTAATTGGTAGTATTGTCGTAAATTGTCTGGATTCAGGAAAATCAACAAGGAGTTATGTGTCCAATTTAACCCTTTCAACCCTAAGTTCAACGTTAATTTGTTGTGCGATTAAAATTGTGATGACGACAAATGCTCAAGGCTAACTGCCAACGCACACAGTAGCTAGAACATTCATTCTGTTTTCCTGCTTCAATTATTTTCGTTTAATTTTAACACATGGTAACAGTCAATGTATTCACGAACACTCTTGTTACACAAACCATAACATTTCCTTTGATGTTTTACAGCCGCTTTGATCTTAGTCATATGCTTTAAGTGATAACTGTTGAGTTAATAGCACATGCTCAATTCATATTAACTGTTGATCTTAGGCTGATGAAGACAGTCCGTATTCTCAGACAAATACTTAAGCAGGGTACACTTGAATGAATGTGCTGCGTTATTTTCTGTCCATTTGCTTCGACAGAAAAATATTTGTTTTAAAAACAAATAAAATAAAACGCGTTTGTGATAAAGGCGGTATATCTGTTTGGAAACGGTTTGCGCCAGATGAGACTCATGGTTAAGTCGCATATGATCATATTTTTAACTGTTGTCTTGCAGGGTAAACTTTCAAATTTGTGTTGTTTTCGCCTTTTTTTCAAACCGCATGCGTTAAGTTTCTTTTGAACGGGACAGAATGAAGACGTCTGCAATGAATAACCATATACATATAAGGGAGTACAGTGGAAAATCTGTTATTCTTTCCCGTTTAAACGCAAACGTACGTAAACGCAAAACACTAAAACGTAGAAAAGTACACTTTTTTGACAATTCTGATAATTCATCTTTATCTTGGTGGCAAACAATTTGGAGCCTGATCAGACTCCGGGTTACCCGGCGTCTGAACTGGCTCCAAACTGTTTGCAGTGAAAATAATAGTTTTAGCGTAAACGCGTTTATTGGGAAAGAATAACGTTTTCTCCACTGTATTTTTCGGGTACTGGTTTAGCTCTTTGCACACTATTCGCGTGATTGTGATCATTTGCACAAATCGTTAGGATCAGAATCCTTACTGTCTGTGTCTCGTATTATGTATTTAAAAGACAGTTTGAACACACTACTTAACCCTTTCCCCCATAGAAGCGACTTTTAGCGTATTTAATTTATTCCTACGCTGAAGAAAATAGTTCCAGTTTATACCCTCATTAACAATTACTATAACAACTATTTTATTTAGCCTAGTAGATTTTAGCTTAAAGCAGGCTGAAAGTAAAGCAGGATGTGCCTTAAGGCGCATTCTGCTTTACTTTCAACCTGCTTTAAAGGGATACTTGCGTATTTGAAAAATTCAACAGAATCTCATGAAAAGTTCTACAAGTTGAATTAAGGTATATATAAGCAAATTGCTAAAATAAAAATTGGGGGTTGCAATGCTTTTTTCAGCTCTAGCTGGCTTTGAAAAGTGTGACGTTTGCCGCATTTGCTCATTGTCAGAGCAGAAAACGTCATAAGGGACAAATGCACTTATATAACTACACATTAATATATTTCTAGTACACTTTTTAAGTTTCTAGCATTCACTCATCACAAGCAAGTGTGAAATAAACTTTTTAAAGCTCTTTCTTGTGTTTTTAATGAGCTTTTGGGCTACAATGAATGCTGAAAACCGGGTAAATAAGACCTTTTTCTTGCCAAAGTCTCACAAAAACCTCAATTATGTAAAGAAAAATCCAATGAAAATTCTTTAAACTTTCTAGGCATCTAGGTTAAAGTATTTCTTATCAAATGATGTAAAGAAACCTAGGTGTCGCGTTGTTTATTTATGAAATATGGTCAAATTTCTAACCCTACCCCCTTAGATTTTATGCAGAAAACATACCTCCCCCAATAGCCAAATTGGGTCTCTGTTGACCTAAAAATGAGTAATATTCATCCAATAGTTGCTTAAATTGGTAAATATATGAGTGTATGTGAATACAACAGCATTAAATAAAGTTTTAGTTACTTAAAGCATTTACAGTGCTGCTGATAAAAACATAAACATAATTTCTACAAGAACTGCTTCTCGGGACAGTGTTTTCAAATCTTGAAACAGTGCCTGTACGGAAAGGACTATATTTTACATAATTTACCAATGAGAACTTTTCAAAATTCATTTTTATGGTAATAAATGTATTGCAAATCAGAAAATATATAGTAATCAAGGTATTTAAGAATTTTGTTTTTCAACATTTTTAATATAGGCGAGTATGTCTTTAAGTAGTCACCAATCTTCAAAACTAACAACATGCTATGGAGTAAAGGGCTAAAAGCCAGTTTGAACACACTACTTAAGAACAGTAACAACTATTGTGCTAGACGAAGCAAGCATTGCATGCAAATGGTTAACGGTTAACAATTCATCTTATATGTAAGGAATGACCATGCCCACTTCATTTTCATAAGTAAAGTCCTGTGGCACAATTGTTTGATTCATTCACTCCTGAAATTGTAAATGGACATCTCACATTTTCAATAAAGTATGTGTAGTCCAATTATTTTCTACTGGGGTTTTCGTTAGACATATTGCATATTTTTTTAAACTTATAAACAGTGCAGATGCTGTTCAGAAAGTTCCTTTAATAGTAACCTTCTGAACATGGTCTACACTGTTTGAATGAGTCAGTGCTATCTTCTTAGGAAAATTATTCGTAACTGAGAGGTAAACTTTAAAATGTTAACAAATATAATCAAAATAGCCAGATCGATTAAGAATATTTCATTTAATAACATAAAGCAACATTTCATGTCATCGTGCGACTAGGGAACTGTTTAATTGCAACTACAAAGAACTGTGCTATCCGGTGATGATGGCAGAATATTTTCCAATAACTGCTTCATCACATACTATACAACATGGGAACGTGCCGTTGATTTGTAATGGTTGATTTTGAGAAAACCTGCAATTATTATTTTCCCTGAATAACCAATAATTACACATTCTAACACAACGAGTTGCTTTATCATTAAAACAATTTTGTAGGAGAAAACTTGTTATTTTGAGGAACGCTGTTTCAAAATGAGAGCTTTGAACTATATGCCATATATTACCGGAACGTGCTAAATATCGGGACACCTGTAATTATCCTAACATTTGAACGTTCTGATCTGGTGCTACACTATATGTCTTCAGAAGCAGTCTGATTAGGGTCAACACTCTTTGCTCAGAATGATATGTCGCGAAACTTAGGGTCATTATGGTACATTGGAAAAGGCTTATTATTTCCGTACAAACATGCATTATTTTTGTGTTTAAACCATTATTTCTATTACAGATCATGCTCCAAAATATATGCAACTCAGAGAAAATATAACTCGTCACAATCACAGAATTATACACTGTTTTGTATAATTCCGTGTCACAAGTTATTATAACTGTGATGAAAAACGTCGCTATAACTCTCTGTTAACCAACATTTAATAAAGTATACTTTACCTACATGCATCTTATATACCTCCGTTACTCGTTTATTGGCGTCTGTATTTTACATAAACATTTAGTACAGTAGACTACGACAACTTACACGAAGATTTAATGATTCTATGAAAGACATGTAACAGCTAAAAGCAAGGTGACAGTCAAACAGAAAAAAGCAACATACAGCAGCTTTCTGTTTTACTGCCTCCTTGCTTTAAGCAGTAACATGTCTTAAACACCTAAAAATTACACAATTTAGTGGTTGTAATTAAGAGATGTTCCGCCGTAATCATGTCAGTTGGACAAAATACTAATTAATACAAATAACGATTAGCATAAAATAACTTAGAATATAACCTACATTTTAAACCAATCAAACTGCCCTTTGCTACCCATTAAGTACGGCACTTAATCATTAAGAATTTTGTTGTTTTGCGACGTCGCGTGGTGTCTGCGCGCGCTTTAAGATAGCCCCGGCTCGTAGCAACTAATTGTAAACACTGCCATATTTGGCGATCTCACAACCAGAATGTTTACTAGAAGCGTTTGAATGGGCCAATCAAAATATAGGTTATATTCTAAGTTAGTTAGAACATATTAATTGAAATCTTAATGGTTAAGAAGGGGCCACTCGCTAACGCTGGTTACGCCCCTTCTTAATCATTAATATTTCAATTAATATGTTCTAACTATAACATAACATAATCTTTTATCGGCATAAAGTTGCACAAGGCACATATATAGCCGTACATGTATATAGCAGTATTGTGAAAAAAGGTGTATTTTACAAATTTAAATATATGCAAACCACACACATTATGTGAAACAACCATAATTCTTTCATATAGCATTTACAGAGAAAGAAAATATGGAACATCGTTTACATCATTAACGAACCAAACTAAATTTATAAATATATTCAAACCTCAATACCCCGAAGCCTCCTAAGTCGAACATGGCCGCATTTCAAAGCCAAAACATGGTCAAGTCACGTTTTATTTTCGGAAAAAGGACAAGCTCGACCCCAGTCGACTGAATAATGGATTTCATCCATAGGATTACTGAAATCATAGAGTTAAGCGAGATATCGAAGTTCGTCTGTACATACATAACTGTTCAAAGAAGGTCAGATTATTACCTTAAAACTCAAGCAAAATATATAAAGTGTTACAAAAATCGAACATGGTCGCATTTCAAAGTTAAAACGTGGCCAAGTCACATTTAACTTCGGACTCTTCAGTTGAGGAATAAATTGACTGCGTGTAAAGGCGCCACTATGGTGGAATGGGTTAACACACGCTGTTGTTCTCTAAACCCAAATGACCATTGTAAACTGCATCCAGTGTTGAGAGAGGCTTTAAACTATTCACTGTTAATGACGTCAAAAGGTAATTATGTGAACACTTTTGAATTCTATTTCGACGCCGATTAACGCAGCATCTGAAAATAATCTAAACACGTTGACACTCTTCTCGATATAACTTCAGTCTTTATGCCCTTGATAAATATTTTAAACAATTTAAAGACAACACTACTGAAGCAGACGACACTTTGGCAGTAAATGGGCATTACACTCATGGTAATATTGACATTAAAAAGGTTAAGACCATCGTTTTAAAAAGCTCCAAATTGCTTACCCCTTCCTTCTACACAGATGCATTGGTAATATTCTGTCGTAAAAGGCATAGAATATCTAGGATAGAATATTAATGTACTTCACTTTCACGGTCAGTGGCTAGGAATATTAAGTTTTCTCTATTTGGTTTTATTGTTACACATATTCATTTAAATCTTAATTAAGTGTCAACTTTATAATAAACTGGTGAAAAGTGTCGTAGTAATTTGCAACGTTTATTTTATATCCAGTTGTTATCCCCTTTTTCCATATCCAGATTTGTGTGAAACCTTAATGACCACGCGGTGGGGAAATGAAATAAAACAAAGTAAGAAACTAGCATATAGTCGATATCTAACTCACCAGGGCTGCCATAAGTTGGCATGAACAATCCTAAGATTTCCAAATTTATATTTTTCAAGTGCGATTTTACGAATCGTACCTTTACCACATATTATCCTGTTTCTAGTTTTGTTGAGATGTGACTACTTAAAGCAGGCTGGAAGTAAAGCAAAATGCGCCTTAAGGCGCATTCTGCTTTACTTTCAGCCTGCTTTAAGCTACCATGTACCAGCAAATAATCCGAAGATTTAGGAAAAATCCCGAGAAATGGCAGCCCTGACTCACACGTACTCATAATGATAGATTCTAAACAGTTTTCAATTAAATTTGCTACTACTTCTAATGTTGCTATAACTACTACTGTCACAGTTACTTTCACTAAAAATCAAACGACTACTTCTACTACAACGTATACTACGACTTTCTATTCTGCTTCTAGTACTTATAAAGCTACAATTGCTAGCATTGTTATTATTATTACTACTGCTACCCCTACTTCTTCTACTACTGCGGTTGCTGAATTTACTTCTACTACAATTACTACTGCTATTTCTACTACTACTGTCCTACTACTTCTGGTATATCTACTACTGCTGCCGTTGCTTATATTACTACTGCTAACAAATTTTGTTATACTACTATTACTACCGTTATTACTACCTACCCCACTACTGTTGTTGTTTTTTCTTTACAACAAATTCAACTACTACTGATGCTACTGATGCTAAAACCACTACTCGATAATGCTAATAATAATCATCAAACACCATCAGCTTATACCGACCATAATAGTAAAGTAAAACATATGTACCCAGCACTAGGCAAAATTGAACCAATTCGTATCTCTAGACTAAGTGCGGGGATAATTAAACGCATTTATTGACGTATAAAGCATTAATAAATACAGAGGGAAACGGCTATGCTTTATTTCCGTTTAAGCAAACGATAACCGAAACGAAGTGATTAAACTCTTGAAAATGACAAAATTTTGAAACGTCTTAAGATTTATTTTCATCTGAGTGTCAAACTGTGTAGAACCTGAAAAGACGCCGTGTTAACCTGTTTCTGGTTTGTTCCAAACTGTTTGTAATTTAAGTGCTTCATTATAAAACGCGTTTTTTTATGGATAGAATGACGCCTCTTCCGCTGTTATTGCAATTAAGCAAATACTGACTTGATTCCAAACATTGTCTTAGTTTATGTTAAAACGTCATGCAAGTTGGTCATCAAGTTGAAACGCAGAGTGATAAACAGCCATAACGCAAATACAGTAAAAAACCCTCTAAACCGGACATGTGTGGGGACAACAAAAGTGTCCGGTTTAAAGGAGTTTCCAGTATAGAGGGGTTTTAACCCATTACCAAATTGCAGTAAAAGAAAACCCGTAATTTCTTTAATCCCTCGGAGGAAATACAGTACAACCTTTCTTTTACACCCACTTAATTGTATTGAATATTAGGTGTTAACGACAGGTGACTTCTTAAAGGTTTCAGTGAAATAGAACAAACATTAAGTAGCTTTCCGTTTTACTGTTACCTAGTTTGCTTTAAGCTGTCCCGTGTATTTTAATCAATCAATAAGCTTTTGTTTTATAGACCCTCACCAAGTTCCAATTAGCACGTCCAACTTATGCTTAGCAGCTAGTTAGAAGGCGGCTCTACGTCTTAGGTATATATTAAACAACACTGATATACATCCTACGCTGGTAGTTATTCAAACAAAACGGGTATGCTTCGCGGTTTCATACAGTGTGACCAGGGTTTTTTTTCATGCCTCCATGAATACAATAAATATTCGAATTATTCTTTAAATGAAAAAAAAACCTGGTCACACTGTATGAAACCGCGAAGCGGTTTCATACAAAAGTGTGACCAGGTTTTTTTTTCATACCTCCATGAATACAATAAATATTCCGAATTATTCCTTATAATTTAATATCACTTCTGAATTTAAGAAAGTAGTTAAATAGAGAATCTGACGCGAATGTTCTTTTTTAACGCCTTTAAAACGTAGGTTGTAGTCCCTCCGCCGTATATATTTTCCGCCAAAACGCGACGTTGTTATGTAGTAACGCCGACGTCAATGACGTCATTTGGCATCCTGCTTCATGCAGCGCTTGTGAAGAGCAGTTGGACTAAGGGAAAGTAGTCCTGACAAGGCGTGGCCTGAATTTTATTTTGTTCATGGAGTTATGAAACAAACATTACAGCCAATCACAGCTAATCAAATGTAATGAAAACAAACAGTATTAAATTATGCTAAAATAAGAAAACTTCTGAAAAGTCTTCACTGCAAATCCTTTGCAGCTCAAACCAGACTGCTGCTTATGAAAATGATGATGCATCTTCTCATGAAAATCACATAACATGATGATGATATGAATATCACATAACATGATGATGATGGATCCTCTAATCACATAAGTCAACACCCATCTATATTCAATATATGCCTTGGCAGCTCAAATCAGATTTCTCCATCTGCTCCTTTATTGTGTAAAGTTATTGTGGTGTTGTCAACAAACAAACCAGGATAGTGCAAAAGTATGCTGTTGTGAATCCAACAGACAGACACACAGTCCATTTTAAATTACTAGTACACAGAAGTAGATCTAAATAGAATCTGGATCTAGATCTAGTTCTAATTAATATGCCTATAGGTACCAATAGATCTAGATCTCTGTAGATTTTAAATGTACAAAATATATTTTCAAGGGTATTATAGCTTAAAGCAGGATGAAAGTAAAGCAGAATTAGCCTCCTGCTTTACTTTCAACCTGCTTCAACTGATCACATGTTTCTAAAACCAGAAACAAATATGAGGTAAATGGTTAAGACGGTTCCTTGATTCTTCAGTAAGTGGCTGCTTGATACAAGATTTGCTCTATTATTACTCAGTGTTAAGGTTACACACATCATGTAGAGCAATCGTGATGCAACAAGGCATTATGATGTCATCTATGACATCATAATAAAACAGCTGCACTGAGAGAACCTGATACCCTGATGAGGAATGTACATGTAATTAAACTGATGTAAACATATCTAAAGCAGTGCTAAGATTGAAGAAGTGCCGATATGTTTATAAAAAGTATCAAGATAATCATTATATGAGTGTGATGTATCTGTAGCCACTGACCTCCACATTTGCATTGCGTCACTAATTCAGGGGAGGGAGGGAGAGAGAGAGATAGAGGGGTAGAGAGAGAGAGAGAGATAGACAGACAGACATACATAGAGATAGAGACAGAGAAAAAAGTTAGTTGAAATTACCTGTTTTTAATAGTAGATCTGTTATTTTGTTGATGTAGAGCTGTATTTGTTGGTAGGTCAATAACTCATCTCCTTCTTCTTGTTAGTATTAGGCGAATCTGCGTGATTTTTCAGTAAAACCTCTTGCCATATAGATTCCATGCCCCAATGTTGTTGATAGTAACAGTGAATATTCGACTGCAACAGAATAAAATTAAAATTAATTTATGATTTATCCACTTGTGAACAATCAACAAAGCAAGTCAAAATTGAAAATATGGGCAGGGGTTCTCCCCTAGCTATGCCATCAATGTATACACCGCTTGTAAAAGACCCTCCCAAGATGGTTATTCATGTCAGACGGATTTTTAAAGGCGAGTAGACTGGGACAGATTCCATTTATAGTGATGAATACATCTTAATATGGAATCACACCTACTCGCAGAATGAAGAAAATGGCGAACAGCAACACTTCACAAGTATTATCTTTAGTAGAAAGCTGTTTACAAAGCCTGTAACTTTGAAATTGACCTTTCAATATTTGCAATTTGAGGTGATAAATCAGCATGACACATGAATGATATTTTCTTTAATCATGCACTATACAGACTAGTTGTAAAATCCATTGCGTGGTAGTATGTACTCAAAGCCAATCTAAATAGGTTAACTCTCATTAAAATCTGTTTTAAAGTTTGGATACTCACGAATCGAAGTGTCAGTGGCTGTTGTCATGTAGGGACGCAGTTGGTGGGGCACACCGGCGAATCCGTTCGCGTTTCATCCCTGTACTGGTAAACTCTGCTTGATTTTAAGTATATCATACTTTCAGCTTATGATCTTTTAGCTATTCTCCCATGTAATATGTAATGTCAAACCAGCTATAAGCCGATATTCATGGTTCAAATTAACCATGTGAGACACACCATTCAAGGTTCCTTTTTAATCTCCATTTTCACAATCAACCAAGGGGCGCAACCCTTGGTACTTATCAACTAGATCTATATCTTCTTACTATATCAATATGCTACATACTCTAAATGGCTGAGACATACGGACGTTTTGAACATATTTGTTGTCGAAATCAGTCGTCCGAAATGAGCGTCATCCAGAATACCGGTCCAATGGTTTCCTTTGTAGAGAGTACTCTGCGCTAAAAAGCTGCGCATATAACTAACTACCGAAATCGTCTTTAAGTGGTAACCTTTCTTCAAAACTGGAAACAGGCTATGGGGAAAAGGGTTAATACATATTGCAGACTAAAATAAATATTTATTCATTTATATTGCGTGCTAACTGTTAATAAAATCGACAGTCTAACTCTAACAAGGCATTGTCTGTCACAGGAAGAAAACATTCAAATCAGAATTAAAGTTTATAGAATCCCAAACTACAGGAATTTACACGCAACATGACACTTATTTCGTAATCAGTATATTATGGTTAGATAACCTAACTGTAAATGATGTATTTAGCGACCAATCTGTGAATTACACATGGAACATACCGGTATTAGGATACATGACTGCTAAATGCAAACAAAAGCACATGCAGAAATCGCCCTTAGGACATGTTAACATTATTGTTACTAGGCAATGTTTGCCATAAATAAGTATGCCATTGAGTAGTCGCTTAATACATGGTCCATTGATTTAATTGAAGACAGAAAAAAGGTTATAATCATATCTTGTAAATGAACATTTAACCCCTTCACTGTCATGGCGTTATACATTTTAAACAAATATCGACTTTTGTTTTTCTTAAATTTACATTTTCACTTTAGAGATATTGAAACAGTTTGACGTATGTTCAGGATCCCAACTGCTTGCAAATGATTAGCATATTTTCGTTTAGGCAAAACATGAACTAATGGTCCTCACTTGTGAAGACAGATGACAACTTGAGCAAAACTGACTTTAACGCACCTACATGTGACATAAAAGGGACATTCGGTATAGGCCAATTTTATTGACCTGGCAGGGCGGAGTTTTGATGAGGACCATTGGATGCAGAAGCACGTTTGGTTTATGAATTTACCGTTGTCTCAACGTTATACATGTTAGTGGATATTATGACTGAATGAATACAATGACGAGTGACCGACAGCTTGAATTCAAATCAGACGCCGCGTTACGCGGCGTCTGATCTGGATTCTAGCTGTTTGCAAATGTAAGCCAAGTCTTAATGTTCCCTCCCTATAGCAACTCAATCCGAACAACACACGCAATATATGTCTCCCATTGGGTGTTGTTGTAGCGAGAGGACACTGTATATGCCCTTTTCACGTGGATATAGATGCACGCATAAATTGTGTTTCTCCAAGTTGAAAGTATAGGAAGATAACTATCCAAAACTTAACTTTAATATATCACCCCTAAAATCAAATGCAAATAAGGTTATCTTTGCCAAAGGTTAGCCCCGCCCTGTCAGGTAAACAAACGGTCTAAAACAGTGTTGCACTGTTTCTAGTCAATGTCAACATATATATATTTTACAACCTTACATAAAATCAAATGCAAATATATATTTTCTATATCAATGAAGGTCATTCCATCGTCGACCGAAGAATGATCATATTCTTTCAGTTATAATTGTTTTCTTAGTTTGAATGACGACAAAATTCAACACATGAGCACTGTAACCCTATTTGCTAAAATAATCGTTCATCCATAACCAATCAGTACAAACATAGATTTTACAAGAAAGCAAGTAATGAAAAGCTTGAATCAAAGTTTAGCTGCTAGTCTGTAGTTTACTAACGTCTATGGTGATCTCTTCCCAAAACGTCCTTCTCAACAACGATCCCTCCGTGCAACATTGACTGTCTCTGCTCCAAAAACAGGAAAGTATTTTCTCAATTGACATATTGGATATCTGACAGAAGAACAAATAATGACGAGTGACACACAGCTTGAATCCAGATCAGCGAAACGCGGCGTCTCATCTGGGTTAAAGCTGTTTGCAATGTAAAGCCAATTCCCTTTCCCTCCCTATAGCAACTCCCTTCGAACAACATACATAAGTTTTATATCCAATTGGGTGTCGTTGTAGAGAGGGAGCACTGTAGTTAAAATAAAAACACAACGGGTGAGCTACATCATTTACAGTGTCTGATAAAAAGCATTAAGGTGTGCCATATTGGGAACCATCTAGCCAGCTGTACACGTTGAGGTACATGCGCGTCAATCACATTGTCCAAGAGCTAAACTTAGCAGAACGTGAGCGTGTTTGGAAATCAGCATCCTGTATAGAAACAAGGTGGTTGTAAAAAATTTAAAAAATACAGCAGATAGTAGATAAACAAATTTGGACATGTTTGTAATGTTCTGGTCAAACACGACTTTATGTTTTTGTCTTAACTTATATATATTTAATTTATAGAAATGTTCATTAATTCTGATGTTTTACTATAAGATGTTGATTCAAATAAATATATGAAAAACAATACAATAACGACTTATATCCTTTGCCCAGTATGTAACGCGTACAGTAATATCAAGTATCATGACTCAATTCATATGTAAACAGAAACGTTTTTGTAATGTAGAAGTACTCGTGGTAATTACATATCTCTATTACCACGAACGATATAGCGATATGTCGTTCATCTTCTAGTATATATTTGTAATACAGATACTTAGGAATGCTCGTTTTCTTATCAAGTATACCTAACGAGTTTTTAATGACTCACGCGACTTGTCCTTGAGGATACTGGCGCCGTATAAGTTACTTTTCATCTACAAGGATAGCATAAACGACAATTCAAAATCTTACCATCATATAACATATTAATTTACGAATAAATATTCTTGCAGACACCCATTTTGGCGTCATGTAAAGCGAGGAAATATTTAAGTGTTTGCCAACAAACACCTTTGCCCAAAATTAAATATCAATTGAAGATGGTTTGGTATTAAATCAAACTCTGTGTCCGATCAGACTTAAAAATGAGGTTTTCGTGGATTTAGAAAGCATTATGAATAAATTGGTAGTTTCTCCTTTCACTTTATAGTTTAAATGGAAACTATCCACTTGGCCGAGATTAATTCGATACAAAACACGTATTAGGTTTTGAAGCTCTTATCTTTTTTATATGTTATTATGCAAGGGATCAAATAGCAAGACAATATATCATTCTTCAAAAACATCGACTCGCATTTGACGCATGCACTGCACAATGGAACGATTATTCGTAGTCATAGTATAAATCTATGTGTTTTCACTCATTCATCCTTGACAGTTTTCAAGGACAGTTTCTTATTCAATCTGAGTCTATTTGAGACTATTTTAGGTTGATCTTAACAATATATTGCAACATACCAAAAATGAAGCCCCTGATCAGAGGCTCCTGTATTCACTGTCTGCAAATGACACGTGTACCTTTCACATATATAGTGTGTGTCAATGACAAGTATACTGGTCGCTTGGGTTGGTTGTATGTGTTGACTAGAATTAGTTTGTACAATGTAACTTCTGTAAAACTGACCCTTTAGTACCGATTGACAAATTCAATTAAATTTAGTTTGTATTTTAAACCCAAGCTTATAGAAGTTGAATTGTGTGTCATTTAAAGCCTGTAAGTAGTAACAGCATTTGTGTTGCCCTGCATTAAGCATCCGTTATATAATCACCTGTCACATAGACTCTCTCTATATAGGAAAGTAGACTTTGAGTTTAGGACAGATGTTCTGTACTCCCGCTTTAGGGCCGTACGGTTTACAAAAGTTTCGTTGTAGTTAGAGATTATACATACATCATGGTTTCTGTTCGTGAAACATCTCATTAAACTAGATACGTTTGAGGCTCTGATTGAATGATAGTTGTTCGCTCAAGGCTCAGAAGCCTACCTGATTGTTGATTTTATATAAAACTGTTCTATCATGGTTTGATAATGTACACATTCCGTGTATGAGGGCTGAGGTTTCGTGACACGATTTAGCGAAGGACACTGCACGCTACACATTGTTATCTAATGAATGTACGATGGATACTGGACAGTCTATGACCAAAAGCAGAAATAATCATTTTCCCATACAAACACAAAGGTGTGAATGTCATTTGTGTACCTTTACCGGTGTATACAGAATAAATGTTTTCTAATAAACAATTGACCATCTCAATTATTTAGTCGAGGCAAATGTTCGGGTAGGGTAACAATTATAGTTAAGAATATTCATATTTCAATTTAAAACAAAGATCATGTATGCTATATTATAGAAACAGATTTAAAAGTACTGTGTCAAACAAAGTTTGAAACTACGGCTTTTGATAGAAATTATAAAATGTGCTTGAATAAATCTCACTACAGTCATTCATTTGGATTGGACTGTTTTCTTGAAAGGTTTGACAGCACATTGCATAAATACTTGCTATGCACATTAAGTGACGTAAACGGTAAACCTCGTTATACATCGATGACTGGTATAAGGGTGATTTAGCAGATATTCGTCTGAATATAACAACACCATTGCTCAATCTCGGCATTAACAAGCAGGTACTACAACGTATGACTGGTATACTTAATATCAGTTTGTCTTGTGACCTAGTATAGCATCATGTCAGTCTGTCCATGTAGAATTATATAACAATTTGGAAGCACATGTCCTAACAGTCAGACTTGGTAATCTAAATAAGGAGAGATCCTTTGAAAGCACAGAAAACAAAGCAAATACTGAAAATTGCAGACTCGGTTTAATTGAGTCTGTTCATGAGCAATACTTAAATATGCAACAGTGCTCATGCCCCCTAGCACCAGCTTAAGCGGAATTCAACTTTCAACTGTAAATGCGCTGAAATCAAGTTCGAAGTATGGAATACGGAAAAACGCACAAAGAAGTTCAAAATTAACCAAAATGACCTACGGGCGATAGCTAATAAACCACCTTAAAGTCCTTACCATAAAGGCAACTGCTTAACTACATTGAACCAAGTCATAGAAAGCAGCACATTATTCGTTTGTTGGTGTTTCTAATTTACTTCCTGTTTACCCCAGTTTAATTATAAGAGACTAGTCAAACACTTTAATGTTATACTGAAAATAAAATGGTATCCATATCAAAAGAGCAACGGTATCATTTTTCCTGCATCTTGAAATGGTATTGCTTTAAAAGCTTGAAAGTTAGACAGATATCCTATGCATGAGTATTAAGTGTTACTTTCAAACGGCTGTAAACATCTACTTCTATTTAATGGTACAAATAAGTATTTGCCGAACTTTTTGAAATGCTGACCATGTACTTCTTGGAAACTTTGCGTGCGATTTGTTTGCCGTCTAATTTACGAAGGTAAACAGTGCCAAAGAGATCACTGTTAAATTAAGCTATCAATGATACTTTAATTTTACTTTATTGTTGGAATCATTTTTTCTATGAAAAGATGATATCACTAAAGTTTAATATAGCATATCTACTCGTTGTTAGTAGATCTAGCACAAATATTAATGCAGACAAAGCGCATCGGTTAGCTGTTATAAACTGTAATTGTGATTAATCTCGCATCGTAATAATTTATTTAACCAATAACTAAATCATGCTGCGGCTGCTAATCAATAAAGCAAATTACTTTTGCGTTTCCGTTCGGATCCATGCTATGAAGCTTAAGTTTGTTTCTGTTTGACCACATATGAATTGCGACGAACGTTAAACTATCAAGTAATATCACTGGCATCTTAAAATATTTAAATGTATTTCATCATATTTTATTGTTACACATAACTGTAGTTTAGTATTCATTTCACATCCAAGTGGTTATCATTTATCGACAATATGTCTGTATTTAATGTTATTTTAACCTGTGCAAGAAATAAAGATGTGAGTGTTGTTTTAGGGCGCAATTGGATTCCACCCGCTTAAGTTGATTCCATCCACTTAATGTTTCATGATGTGCACACTGCGCTTATTACTTCTAGCTATGCTTAAAGGAATCCAACACTGTTTGACGTTTAGCTGGTGTTTTGGTCAATGTATGAGCGTGTTCACATGGGACTCGAGAGTCCAGTAGAGTTGATCAACTGACGTAAAAGGTGCTAAATTCTGAATGAGCGTGCATCTTTCAGGAGAACGATACACCCTCAGACGAGTAAGTAATGGGTCAAATTGGCCTAAACAAATTCGAACCATGTCAAACCGAACCAATTTTATGATTATTATGTCGAACAATAAAACGCAGTAGGCTGATTATTTGTTACGTCATAGCACTGTTTCAGGACTGTCCATTAAAATATTCTTCTTATACATGGTGTAAATTATGCGGTATTTAGCATTTTACTATCGGGTGTTTGTGTTGTCATTTGCGGACGTCATTTTGAAACTCGACTTAACCCAGTGTACTTAAAGGGTCAGCATAGAGTTGGAGTCATAGGTAAAATGACTTCATTTTAGTACGAACACGATTTGTTCACCTGTAACCTGAGAAAATCGGGTCGACTCGAGGTTCTTAGTTGAACACGGCCTTTGACTACCATATCTATTTTTATATATTTCCAGAGTTCAGATATGATTGGTATCCAGATAGAACCATGGATCCATCGGAATTGGTTGGAGATCGGATTGGTCTCGACCAAATACTGAACATTTTCCGCTGCACAAACTCGTATAGCTAATCTTACTGTATAGACATATGTTTTTGACAGTATTAACTATGATTGCCTCTTAAAACAGGAGGAAAGTCAACATTTTATTTTTTGTTCTTTACCTTAAATGTAAGTGTGTTCAAGCTATCACTTGTCTTAAATACTTGTGGCTAAAAGCGATTTGACCACAGGGTTCCATTGCTTTCAGTTCGAAAACATAGAATAGAGCAGTGGAGAAAACGTTATTGTTTTCAGTTTAAATGCCAAAACACACACACGTATTGAAACAGGAATAACTTTTTGAAACGTTTAACGGTTAAATTATTTTGTAACCTGATCAGGCGACAGGTCACGACTTTGGAATCAATTATTTTATCGTAAACCCGTTTATTAGGACAGGATAACGTCTTCAACATCATAACACTTTTGTCAGAAAGTTATTTAGATATAACCATCGGACCTAATCCTATGCGAACAAGATAAGCCAATTTAATTTTACAGCATGTTAGCATGCTATATTTTAACTGTTTTTAGTCCAATTTTGGTTACGCAAACACGACTTTGTCGAATTTAGTCGAATTGCCACACATTTTGTTTGATAATCTAAACTCGCCGAAGTCCAGTAAAGCCATATGTTCAAGTAAAAATCAACAATTTTGCAAAACACTATATTCTATATACAGCCATAAAAATGCGTTGTTCAAATTTGACAAGCCCTACAAACATGCAAACTGGTAAACTCAATTGTAATCCACGCGGGTTTTTCTCTCCCTCTCTGTCGTACCCTGAACCCATCCATGTCTTACAGTTACTCGTGCCTACATACTAGTTGCTTGAGTACAATAGTGGGTTATTTATAACACGGGCTTGAATGTTTGATTCTTTCCCGTGTTACTAATAATCTTGTCATATAATTACTATTTTGTACTGTCGATTTGTCACAATAACTCCATGGTACCTATAGCTACAGATCTGGGGCAAATGCATTTTCCTTATTAATAAACCCATATTGTTACCCATATTGGCCCTGCCTAAAATTGTTGTCTGCTATTTTTCTCAAAGTTACATAATGGACATTTTGATAAAAAAAAATTTAATGGCGAGTCATAATTATTTTGACGCGGTTTTACTGATCTGGATTCAAGCTGTTTGCAAATTTGAGCCAATTTCCCTCCCTATAACGACTCCTTCCGAACAACACACACAATTGTTGTCTCCCTTTTGGTGTCGTTGTAGAGAGGGATCAGTGTTTGCTAAATTAAAATGTATGGACACTATATATACTCTGTATTTACCAACAACTTCACGAGTCAATTTCGCTTTGTCATTATAATTCAGTTACGGATGTTTATTTCTACTGGGCATATACTAGAATTAATAAATACACAAATGTAGTATAAAGGCAAACTGACATTATTAGGAGAATTAGTAAGAGAGTAAAACAGGGGGTGGGGTAAATTTTTCTACTGTTTTGGTGCACAGTTTCGATACATGAAACAAACATAAATAACATACATATATTTTGTATAAATAACTTACTAAATTTACATACTTGAGACTCTTCACAACCTGACATCAAGTGCGCATACTCCTGATCTAACCGCTAACACTTACGTTAAATTATTTGTTTTATTTGGTTTTTTGACAAGACAAATAGTCCGTGGCGTCTATACAGGATCCAAAACGTTTGCCACCAATACTCATAGTCCTCGAATAAACATCCGCCTACATCCAAATAGTATAGTAAACGAAAAGTCTAAGCATATTTTATGTTACAATATCACTGTCAAGGACGTCAAAATCGGCATTGCAAAACATTCTGATCCTGACTTAAGCAGCGAAACGCAAAACGAGTTTGCAGACAACAATACTGAATCAGACGACAATATGGCAGTGAACGGGGGTGTGATTTTTATTAGAAATCATAATCATGATTAGCAATCATGATTGTGATTCGGTCGTTTTTTAATCGAATCAGAATCATGTTCTGTAATCACGCTAATCACAAATAATCGAGCCCAACGCTCGATTAAATTGTAATCATAATGGCACTTGTCAATTCAACCAGCTTTTTCATTTAAACCTGGAAAACGAATTAAACAGTCTTTCGACACTCATTATGCTTCATAACTTTAGTTTATTTAAACTTAACGTTCAGCAATAAATGAACCCCTTTGAATAAATACACTCACTGCTTTTTGCAACCAGTTTCTTGAATAACGTTCGTGGCGCCTGAACAGGTCTCAAACTGTTCGGCACATCTTACGTTATATAACTTAAGTCAAAATTTACCCAAAAGTTATCTTTTCGAAATAAATTTGTATTTGAATTAACTCCTCCGTTGCCTTATCCCGAGTACAAGGGTTATTTGTCAACAGTTTGGATACTAATCAGACGCTAGCAGTTTGATATCATAATCATTGTCTATCACGCTCTTTTTTTATCACTTAAATCATGATTCTGATTATTGGTTTAATCATAATCATGATTATGTAAATAAAACACACCCCGGGTAAAACCTAACGACAATTTGACGATGAAAAATATAGCAGTAACTGCGTCAGACGAGGTATTACAGCAAAGCTAAAGTGAAATAATCCATGCTAACAGAATTTTTTTACTTTGATATCACATGCTCTCAAAGAAAATATTATCTTGACTGTAAATTGAGTTATTGCATTAATAGAGATAGGTTATCTCCCCTGATCTAAAGCCTTACATTAATGTGTCAATTAAATAAAAGTTTTAACTTCATGTACATCTGTCACGATTGTGTGGATGCACTTAATAGACCATTTGGAAGAATAATTGTCTCTGTTGGTTGGTATTGCTTTATACGCGTAACAGCATTATATACAAACAGCATTACTAAAACTAGTTATGATAAGTTCATAAACCCTTTTATGAACAAATTTATCGTCAGGTGTTTACCCCGTTAATACCATATGTCGTCTGGTTCAATATTTTTGTCTGCAATATATTTTCATAGTTATATTTAAGGCAGTATAATTGACGTACTCGTAATCTAAAAAAGTAGTAATCAGTTTTGAACGTGTTTACGCGGAATCTGATTGCAAATGCGCTTTAAGACGTTATTGAGAGTAAAAAGGTTAAGCCTTAATCAGTACACGTTCGATATATATGTAGCGCATGCAAATACTGTGTTTCACAAGTGTGAATGTAATTTCAAAGTTTTTAGTTATTATTTCTGTAATTAGAATTTATCTTCTTGTGACATATTGCTTATCTTAAAAGCTCCTATTCCGACTCAAAGGCTTGCATAAACGTCACTCAAGTTGAAAATATGTAATGGGCTGACACTCAAACTGAAAGGCTTGCAAGATGAAGATGATAGATGTGTGAACAATATTGATAGAGGATATTTTCATCCAATGAAATGCTCGGTTAGTGCCAGTCGTTCAAATATCGTAGATCTCTTAACAATTATCTGTACAATACACTATAGTCCGACCGTGATATATCAAACTCACTTGCATTGAACTTATCCTTAATTCAAAGTTTAAACGTGGCACGTTTTAACTTCGAAATAAGTATAAGTTTGCTATGAGAGAATGCCATTTATCAATTTGCAACTAGAAAAATACCGATAAGTTTGAGTTAAGAGAGTTTGGGATACTGGAGTTTGACTGTAGTTTGTTGGTCTTTTAACTAATGTTGCTATCAGTTGATAATTTTATATTGACCGTTTAAAAATCTAGATCAATTCAAGTGCAAATGTGTCGCAATACATGCTAGGAAAATAGGACATCAGTTCAGTTGGTGATCGATATGATGCCGGGACATATCAGTGGCTATTTGTATTGATTCAGTAGTTTGCCAATGAAAATGTTTTCCAACACGTAATTGGTCGGTGTAATGAGCGTAGTGCTAAACTGCACGCACCCCTATAAACGAATGTAAGCGAATTCATGTTAATTGTCTCAAATAGTGTGGATCTAGATACGTCGACGATAACATAGCGTCGCCTTAGTCTTATAGTGCTCTATCTCCATTTTTGCCAAAAATGAGATATTTATATCACTGGATTCGTCTCACAGAGATCTATCTCCTGGTGCTTGTATTTTATTGATTGGGGGTCTAATTATAGAATTACCGCCTCACACCTTGCGCTATCTCCATGTTTCTTAGACACTGTTGTGTGTTATACTAAGCTATGTCCTGGAGTTGCAGCACTATAATACTTAATTTATAATCCTTAGAAGTATTACCCAATCACGTTTCAGGCATTAAGCACGTGACAGTTATGTTTACAATCACATGTTGCGGTATCTCCATATGGGATAGATATTTGTAATATTACATTGAGCTATCTCCAAACTAAAAAGTTGAGCCACAGCTTCCGTGTCACGCCATGTCAGGTATAATAAATGAAGAATACGAACATAACAGTAAATGTGATCAGAGCATACAGATTTTTACTTGATAATACTCTATTTCCAGATATTTGTAGATAGCTCAGTATACTACTGAAAAGAAATAAAATATTTTTTGAATTTTGAGCTATCTCCAAAATTAAAATTATGGAAAAACTATTAGATGAATGAGGCTGTTATTGTATTTGGTTATAGAAATGTGCAAGGTATTTCATATTTTTTTTTAATTTAAGAAAAGAAACGAAAAATTATTGATTTAACACACTTTGAATGTTGGAAGGCGTTTTTCTCGAAACTATAAAAATGTAGATAGCTCATTATAAGAATAAGGCGACGATAGGCTTCTCATCTTCGTTCAAAGTGTTTGAATTTGTTATGGTTGTATTTGACTCATTGTCCCTACGAACGTGTACGTACAATTTTAATTTCCAATCAAATGCGCCCCATTAAAACCCAATTAACCTTTTGAACCCTAGTCCCGCATATTATCGTCATTTGCAAACAGTGTACATGTAAATAGTACACTTGTCCTAAGCAAACAGTGAAGACCCAGATCAGAGTGCTCCTAGGAGCCCTCTGATCAGGGTCTTCCCTGTTTGTCATAATGCCAAACATTAACAAAAACAACCCTTAAAAGTCAGAAATGGACTAGACTTAAATAGAAACTGGAATTGTCCATTTAAAGTTTCAGTGAGGAAAGAGTTAAAACCTATTAAGGGTTTATTGTGACAATTTTTGCCGGCGTCCTCTTATCAAGGTCTACACTGCTAGCACATAGCTAGGGTACTCTTCTCATTGGTACACTGCTTGGCAATAACGAGATAACTTGTCACTCAGGTTGAATGTGTTAACATATTTCAGATTGTTTATTTGAGTTTGGTTTTACGACACTTTAACACACTTAATGGTCATTTGTCACTGAAACAAATTTAAGTACACACATTAGAAGACCTCAGACCTAGGTGTCCACTATGTACATAGGACAAATGTACTCCTCATATATACACTGTCTGTAAATGATGCATTTGTGCGTGACTGGGGTTCAAAGGGTTAATGTTCCGGTGCTTGACCTTACAGATTTCTCAGTAAGACTTCGCACTGGAACATGAACTTTGATTTGATACATGTATTTCGTTTTACATGCTAATTTACTTTTGATTTCTGTCTTTTCTTTTCGGAAAGGCAAAAAGCATTGGTAAATTAGCGATACAAAGAACGGTATTGCTGTCAGCACATGAAAGTGTATTATAAATATGTGAGGTATCGGATGAGTATTCCATGGAATATTCTAGTGTTATACTGGTATATGTAGTAAATATTATACACAGACATGTTTAATTGCTTAAATGTATATTTTTCTATGTAATTCATAACAGGTAAACGCGCACATGCTTCTACAAGAAGTGATGTCTTCGCCTTTTGAGCATTAAATAGATTTGGTTCACAAAAGCCGAACACATCTGTCACACAAAGTAGAAAAATAAAAATATTTGGACAGTGAAAAGAGATTTAGAAAATGGTACGGTCTCTTGTAGAAAAGTTTCACAACACACTTCTTATAAATTTATGTAAAGATAAATCCTTTTGTGAATATATCAAAAGCTATGTCTCATTTTCCCCTCGTATACATTGCTAACATACCTTTGCCTTTTACTATGTATTGCATGATTTGTATGTTTGTGTACTGTTGGGCCTCTGGCCTTATGTATGAATAAAATATCTATCTATCTACTCTTACCCAATGGATAAGTCCATGCTTATATATTGGATACGTCCATTTTTGATTCAATGGTATCTGGTCTATTTTTTATTTTTGTTTTGTTTATATCGAAATTCATATTAGCTAAGAGTCTACATTGTTTGCCAATGTCTCATACATATATATAATGTATATCGGGTCGTTGACACTAATGGATTAAGGACACGTATAGGACGCTTGTAGAGTATGATACCTTTATATGGCTGAAAGTAAAGAAGAATGCGCATTGTGGCGCTTTCTGCGTTATTTTTAACCTGTTTTACCTGGTCATAATCACCATCGTCGAAACTAGAAAAAGATTATACGTTCAAAAGTTTACTATCCAGAAACGTTCTTTATATGAGTTTAGTTTGACGTTCGTAACAGTGAATGAGTCTTTGCGTTTTTGCATTGCAAACATTGCTACTCGTTCACTGTCACATAGTTACGCACTATATGCTTCAAATACGTCGCCTACTTTTATTTATAAATTTAAACCTAAAGTTGTATCGTTATGCGTATCATCAGATTTCATCCAGACCAAACCCCTCGTTATGTGGTGTCTGCTCCAAGAAACCGATCTGTTTGCAATTATACCCGGGTAAATCAGTCATGGGGATCAGCCAATGGGATACAACGCCGATTATAATTAAGAAATGACATGATGTTTTCGGCGTTCAAGCAAAATAAACGACAGAAAATTGTCAGCAAATACAATTAATCAGTTCATTTATTATATTTACAATATAATTTGCTTTAATTTCTAATATTAAATGAACAGTGTGTTAGTACTCATGTATGTTTAATCCATATTAGAGGTTGATAACACTAATAATGTGTAACCTATAAGGAACAGCCATGACCGAATTACAGAAGCTGTGTACATATGAAACCAAAAAAATAAGTACCATTCCTTACATACTAAGATCAACAACTTTACAGTTTCGAGCGAAAATGCCGATTCGACGTCATTTGGAAGTGACGTCATTTTTAATGTAGGATAAATATATCGATGGTTGTGTCATAAAAAATGCAGACAACTGCTGTTTATAAGGTATATCAATTTTCTTGCAATTAATCTCATTAATAAAGAAGAATTTTAGTCGTGAATCATGGTTTTCGCTAATAGGGAGGCATATATCGGTTAAAAACATTTTTTTGAAAAATCCGCCAAAAGACGCGCTTTAATATTCGTATGTCAAAATATCCTCAAAAATAATTTGAGAAATTTACAGCAGACGACAATTGTTAAAAATGATAACGTCATAGTAATTATGTGGTGAACAACTCTCTTATTGCAATATACAGGGCATCAATTGTTTAAACTGCTATACAGTACAGTCGAACTTCAATATCTCGAGCTCGCTTATTTCGAACTATAAATGTGTCGACACATGAATTACGGAATATCATGCTCGGTTAAGTCGAACATACCTGTATTTCAAAATTGAAAAATCAACTTTGAAATACGGGTATGTCGACCTAACCGAGTCCGAGATATCGAAGTTTAAATGTAGGCAGAGATTGCCCTGTATTTATATAAAGCTATAACAAAATAGTATCTATAGACACATTTACGAGAAAGAGATGTCAAATTTATTAAATCTGTCTGAGAATGAGAAATGCGTTAAAAATCAATAACCGTTAACCCACAACACAGTGAAACCCCTGTTAACCGGAACCTCTAAATACAAGAATCCTCACTAAATCAGACAAAAACGTTGGTCCCGTTTCCAACCCTTCTTTATTTAAACCCATTACACCATAAATATGCCTTTGATTTATCCCTGCATTGAAAGAAATACATTCAAGAATATGTATTATCAGAAATATTTTCTATATACTTGCAGATAATAGCTAAAAGCAGGTTAAAAGTAAAGCAGAATGCGCTTTAAGGTGCATTATGCTTTACTTTCAATCTGCTTTAAGCGATATGCTATCTTCTATACTCGAAACTAGCTAGGAGCTAAAACCCCTCTAAACCGGAAACCCCTCTAAACCGGACATTTTTGTTGTCCCCACACCTGTCCGGTTTAGAGGGGTTTCACTGTATATAGTATGATTACGTTGATAGAGAATTTGTACGGAATACTGATATGTCCATTATTAAGAGGATAATTACAGAGGGATGCCATGTCCTTTTTGTCGCATAGGTATTATTGCGTTTTATTGAATGAAGTTTTAAATCATCAAAACAATCAGTATCTTATTAATAATCAGTATAATCATCATTATCATCATCAACAAATACATTTCTTATAACAAACATCATGTTGCTTGTCAGAAACGGCAAGTCGGTCTTATATCATCTAAACAGGTGGTCGATAATCAATCAAATATATATCTTAGTGTGTTTCATTATCCTTCTCCAGACGCTATCTACTATGTTAACGATCATTGTCTCGTCGAATACATTTGATTGATTAACTAAACAAACATACGACGTCTTATCAATAAATAGGTCAACTCATTAGCTTCGTTTATTGTGGTCGGTTACTAATCAGTGACTATCTAATCAATTATTGGCAAAAAGAAAGTGTTCAAACCAATCGGATAAATGGTGATTCAGTGTTTAGAAAGTATGGATCACGATCCTCTCTCTAGCTGCAACACTATATACAGCCGGGATGAATGCTTTTCCTGTAATCGCTATTGTTTGAGATTATTTTAAATACAGTGGAGAATCTGTTATTCTTTCCCGATAAACGCGTTTACGCTAAAACTATTTTTTCTTTTACAAACAGTTTGGAGCCAGATCAGACGCCGGGTTACCCGGCGTCTGATCTGGCTCCAAACTGTTTGCCACCAAGATAAACATGAAATATCAGAATTGTCCAAAAGTTGCTCTTTTCTACGTTTTAGTGCTTTGCGTTTGCGTACGTTTGCGTTTAAACGGGAAAGAATAACAGATTCTCCACTGTAGCATGTTTGCAATTTGATATTTTGACATTCGCCCCATTCCATTGAATTCGTATAGACGAAATTCGTCGAGAGGGTGTGACTTGTGGATAATTTTTGCAGATGAGGCGGGGCTTATGGATCTGCTCTCCGCGAATCATTTTGTTACGTTGCTACAGTAATGCAATTATTGTTGTTCCTTTAAGGGTATGCATTATTCGTGTTAAAAAACCCTAAAATGGATAAAACATACATCCATACTAATAAAATGTTCATTTAATATTAGAAAATTTTACAAGTGTATTTTTTATATAAGAAATTAACAAAATGTTTTAGGCGTTTAAGCAAAGAAAAACGACAGAAAATTATCAGCAAATTAACATTGAAGCGCGTTTTATGGAATTGGTCGATCATTTTCTGTGGTTTTATTCACTTAAACGCCGGAAACTTTCTGAATTATTTCCATATACAGACAGAAGTTTGAAAATATTCTAGTGTTGTTGGTAATAAAAGCTCAATTTGGCGACGTATTGTCTATTAGCAAAGTACACGTTTAATAATCATCAGTCTAAATTAAATTTGTGAACACAGAAATGGCAATGTGAGTTCGAAATGGAAGTTGGTTGTGTTGGAACAGATATATCAAAAGGCATATACATTACTCAACAAATATAATAAAACACTGGCGTAAAAGTTCTGAATATGTAATGGGCATCAATGTAGTTGAGGTACCATCCGGAGCTAAACTTAAATCAGTTATGCAAGAGGTCTGCGTCTGTCATCGCAAACTTATTGACTTGTATCGGTGGGGTTCAATATTAGTGATGCAGTTGTTTTGTAACATTTAACAATTTACAAATCAATACATCTACTAATTACGCAAGGTACGTATATTTCCTTTACAATATAGCGTGAACGTCTGGAACATTAAAAACGAGTATTCCGTGTACGTACATGCTTTAAGTGTGCTGTGTGGGTAAGATGTGTTTATCGTCTATTCAACAGTATTTCAGGTCTCTGGAAAGGGGTCAAATTTAGACAGATATTGCGTAGAGGTAGACACATGGTTTGATACCACACCTAGTCACTGTGCAAACTGATACCGGGTCATCTAATCATATCTCGTAGTATTATCCTTTCATTAACTGGTATTGTATATAGTAATTGATATACCATTTCCACATTTAATGATTTTGGGTATGTGGCGGTCGGGGTAAAACGTGCAATATTCCGTACCCCTATCCGACGGCAACGCTCTTTCAACGGTAATCGGACCGAATTGTAAAACACATAGTACGTACATGCACGCAATTTTATCCCTGCTCAACCAGTATTCCCAATTTTACATTATTCAATTATATCAATTGCAATATTTGTTTTGATATGTTTACTTTTGTATAATAATATAAGTCTAAATTCTGTGAAGAAACATAGAGAAATTAATTTTGTGATACTTACAGAGACGCAGACAAGTTACCGGAACAGGAATACGGCGTCTGGTGTGGATCTACTACACTAATTGACAAAAGAAATATACAGCAATGTGTTACTAGGGATGTTTTATAAGACGATACTTAGTCCGCGGATTAGATTGTACTTCATACTGTCAAGTGTAAAATGCCTGGGTATTTTCCTTGTGTAGCTTGGTGCTAGCCGAATCGGATAAAGCTTAACTGATGTCCATTGAAGTTTTGCAACAAAACTTGTTTTTGTTTGAAGTCCTGGAACGTGGTTAACGTTTTACCTTGAGCAATACAAACAAACTCGACGCAAGAACACCAATAACAACTTTTCAAATACGTTCTTCTTCGTTAAGATTAAGTTGGAAATTTTAAATGTAAGCCAAGTCAATATTGATTTTTGTTTTGTTACTTTCCGCTGATTAAATAGATATGCTGGTTCTAATGAAAATTGATTCGATATTGTAAATAATTGTCTTTCCAGAGAATAAAATTTGCTTGAAATTGAAATGGATTACATTTTAAACGGGGAAAGTGTTACAATATTTAGAGAGAGCCACATGTACAGATATAGTACAAATGAACGATTGTAGCAACTTACTCGATTTACACCACTAACTCACAACTAAAATGTGCTCGATGACCAAAAACATTACGAATGGCAATAACGGACATTGTTTCCCCTTACTTTCTACCAGTAATGCCTCAGATATTTGATGGTTTGTTACCTGTTTGTGTTAAAAAAATATAGTTTATAAGGTTACTTATGGAGAACTAGTATTGTTTGACATATTTTACATTTTTAACCCTCACCCGGACCCGACCCCAGCGGCTTTATTTTTGCTGGAATAAAGTATTCACCCTAATGACGCTTATGACGTTTTTAGACATTGTTCCTATGGCTGTTATTGAATATTGTGTAAAATACGTACTAAATAGGTCATTTCGCATAGATTGCATTAAAAACACGTCCGGGGTCCAACCGGACCCCAGAATTATAAAGGTTAGTAAAATGTATTTCAGTCCATTTTAAAACCGTTCCTTGTTGTTTACAACTACAATAATGGCATTTATTGAATACTAAATAACCCCGACAATACTGTTCCTCAATAGCACACATCAAAATATATCTTTCACGATCTTGTGATTCAGTTATTTCCCTTGGATATTATAACCCCGGAGCGCAAACCGCGAGTCCAAGGGAGTCACACTGTATGGAACGAATTCAATTCTATCTGATCTCAAAATATGCTAATGATTTCAAGATTCAAATAAGTGTAGAATCTACTGTATTATTTTTGGTTCTGGTCCTTTCTGGAAGTTTCCATAGCAGTCATGGGCCGAAATTGGTGACCGTGACCTTTAACCTTGACCCTATTGAACGTTGGCCAACAAGGTCTGGTCGGTAAGAATTTAAGGCGTCTATTTAAATTCTTCATTGCCCTTTTCAGTATATAATATTCAACTATATAGCTAAAGGAGAAGAAAAACATACAAAAGACAAACATGCTCCAATTAGGATGTATGGCAAACGCTTATTCAGCAGTGGCTTAACCCAATGTTTGATACAATTTCTTGTTATTTCATCCATGAATCAAAATTAATGTAATATATGATGATCGCAGGAAACTTCAAATCTTAGTTCATTACAGTGATACAAAAATCTGGTGTAGACCATTGACCAATACGGACTGTGGTTACACCTGTAACTGCGTCTATGACACTATCATGCAGCTCATCAGACATGTGATGATGTAAAGCAGACAAAGTTATGAGTAGTACTCACAACATGGTGTTAAGCAATTCATATTCAAAACTCTTATATCTTCACCATTTGAAGTTATGTGTGTGTTACTTTCATTACATTTGTTTACCATACTTAGTTTTATCACATATATTTGACATGCCACTGTCTCAGTGTCAGCGTCATGAATCCTGCACGGAGCTAAGACACGCACGGTGAGAGATCAAATACATTGGACAACTATTGCCATGGAATAATTCGAAGCAGAAACAAAGCTTAACAAATTGACGATATTGATCAGCTGGGAAGCTGTTTTATGTTCCACTTATAAGGTTTTTAAATCAGTCGTGGTTAAAAGTTGTATAGTAACCCATGTTAATATGAATACATTTTATTTGGGGTTCACTGGACCCCAACCATATTTGTGTCATTTTCTTCCAAATATTTACATAGTTCCTTAAAAGATACACCATCAATGTAACAAAAGGTATATCTAGTCATAAATATGTCAACATGTCGCCATTTGTACATTTTCTGCACAAGTTATTAGATAAAATTCGATTTTACAGCAAAAAACTTAGTTTTTTGTGTTACTATGGTCACTGGTTGCCATGGTACATGTAACAGTGAGAGCAATGTTTCGATTTTATCACTACCATATAGCATAAATACACTAATTTATGATGCCGTATCAGTTATGTCACAAATGCCTATTCTGACTTAGAAAAATAACTAAAATGCACAATGGGATCCAATGGACCCCAAAAGTCTTAAAACGGAAGTTTTTGCAAGATCCGGATGAGGGTTAAAGATTTTTCCTCAGTCCATTGAGGGACTCCCCCCACATTGTCTCGATAGTGTGAGAATTGGACTGTCAAAGCATGCATCACAATCAGATTACCTGGTGAAGCCCAGATTATACTCATGCTCTAGTGATTTTCAATAGTTATTTCTAACCAAACTATCAAATATAAAGGTCGGATCTCACATGAAAAGTTCCAATGGATACTATGCTACCTACATGTCCGCAAGACTCATACTTTTTGTAAGGAAATTGTCTGGCAAGGCGTTATGATCAAAAGGTCGTCAGGAGATGTCTTTAAACAATACAAATATATTTTTATGTACTTGCTTCTTCACACCGAAATTGCATTCAATATATTAAATAATTTCCGTCGACATTAAATACGCTTATGGTGCAACGCGTAATAATATATATAATTGTTATCACCGGTGCTTCTGTACTAGGTGTTGTAATGTATTCTATTTAGAACAGGTCTCTTAAAGACTTTTCCTCAGTCCATTGAGAGACCACAAACCCATTCATCGATTGGTGAGAAAAAGCATGATTCACAAGGTGTCACCAATCTCAGATGGTGTGAAAATCCAGGTAACTAAACTAATCTTGTCTAGAGAGGCCCTCACATACTCACACTCAAGGTTTTTTTCAATGGGTTTTACTAACCAAACTAACAAGTTTAAGGTACGGGTTTCACATGAAACGCTTGGATAAATTTATCCCTAGACAATATAGCAGCAAGGACAAAACTTGCACGTGGCTGCATGATTTGATAGCTTGTTAGGTGTTATGACCGAAAGGTCGCCAGGAGATGTCTTTAACATGTGTCCTAATTAGATTCTACTTGATTTATATGCACATAATTCGCTTAATAATCCAATTGATGTCCGAAACATGTATAAACTGGTAAAAATGTGTTCAATTTTTGGTTGTTACTTTCATCAGTTATTTTTCCTTTTTTATATTTACGAATAATTGAATATGCGTGACAAAGATTTTGGATCCAGGTCAATTCAATTCAATATATTTATTTGGCATAACATATACATGTCTGTTGCCATAACATTGGCGATATATACATAGGATAACTAGAAGAGTATTAACAAACAATACCACAAATGCAACTTCTAAAGTTATCATTATTAATAAGCTTTTATCTATATTATTGAATATCTACGGTATGACATAGTATTATAAATAAATAAACAACCGTATTTATTTTTAATTACCTATATCCTAAATAAAATTATGGTCAAAGCCACCTAACATTTGACAGCATATTCAAGTACACCTTCATACATACTTAAACTCATACCGGCAAAAAGAGCATGCGGCCCCACGTGAAACTGGTGAATAACGCCAATTGTGCGGTGTCTACCCATTTCAGGAGCGGTCAGCACGACTCTAGACCATTTCGCCCAGTTTCGAACACGGCGAAGGAATATCGTGCTTTTTTTACATTCTATCAGTAGTAGGGTACATGTACAACGTGTCGGGAATTTACTGTAAATGTGGTTGTTAGTGTTTTATTCACATGGATTACTAATTGGATATAATGCACGGGCTGGTGGTGAGTCGATTTTATTCCTTGCTTGCATGCTCCAGTCCTGTTCTCAGAACATGTAACATGAAAGCGTACTGACTACTGTTATTGCCACGTGCTTTGATCATGTAACGGCGCTATGCTTGGGAAATATCGTTTAACTGTTCAATCAGTTTGGATACTGACAACACGCCAAGCTACTCGGCGTCTCGTCAGTAATCAATCTGCTTGCGAGTACCAGTTACCGGTATATTATACTCTCAGTGCCCACTTAAGTACTAAGCTACTAACACTAAACATAGGAAAACAATGCAGACCAGAGGATATGCAGCTACGGTGTTTCATCAGGGTATGCACTGCCTGCGATTGCCTAGAAGTAACATTCAGCTAAATTGACACATAGGATTACGCAATGTAACTCACTGGTTATAATAAACCTTTCTAAAAAGAACAATATAAAATGTTTCATCATGTATACCCATACATAATTACGTTTACATATAGAAAAAACATTTATTTACTACATGTAATTGGGACTATAGTGCTAACACGTCAATACTATCAGAACTATGTATAACAATGACAGCTATTGCTGCATATCTAATCAAACCTTAGTCATACGCTTTACATAAAAATTTCACTTTAACTCCATTACATCCATATATATACGCCCTTTTACACCTTTAGATATTTCTACACCAAGAGAAGTAGTCTTAGTGTATGAGGTTCTGGATATAAACCACAGAACAATAGAACAAGTACAGTGGAGAAAACGTTATTCTTTCCCAATAAACGCGTTTACGCTAAAACTGTGTCTGATCAGGCTCCAAACTGTTTGCCACCAAGATAAAGATGAATTCTCAGAATTGTCAAAAAGTTGTACTTTTCTACGTTTTCGTGTTTTGCGTTTGCGTACGTTTGCGTTTAAACGGGAAATAATAACAGATTATCCACTGTATATGTCCAACTGGTAGCTAAAGCAGATTGAAACTAAAGCAGAATTTTCCTAGAGGAGCATATTCTGTTTCACTATCAGCCAACTTTACATTGTCGCCTATCTTCAAAGATATAAAGGCTATGGGGTAATGGTTTAACAATGCCGGGGTCCAAATAGAACATTATTACCAGATACAGGCACCAAACAGAGGGCTTAAGGTAATACTGCACGGCCATATTGAATTCTGGCTAGTGTAGCCAACTTTGAGGTCAAATGTTACTCATGCTTTACAGAGATGAGTCTCAATCAAAACACACAGTCCAATTCAAAGCATGTGTATATGTTCTAACACTGACCGAACTATGTCGACAAAAGCTGCCTCGCTAATTATTTACAAGGATTAAAACAAATGGATTTTTTGGGCACGTGCACCGCACTGTATAGCAAACAATTCAACAGAAAAACTATGACAAATTGTAACCCGGTTCTTCATTGAGATGACAGGAATGTTATTTTGAAGCATTTCTTTCTGAATAGGTGTTTTGAATATATTTACCACGTGTAGTGAAACAAATCCACCGCCATTTTGAAGCCAAAACACGACATGTATAGTGAAATGTGGTACGAGTATTTTGGATCTAAAGCTCTGTTCCTACGTTGATCATACACTTTTACTTGTTTTTCTACAAGGCGAGAAATGAGACTACAGCATGCACGTATCTGATTCCCAGATCAATATTGTTTTTGATTAGATTTTCTCTCATGAAAATCTGTTCGCTTTTGTTTACATACAGGCTAAAAGATGACACCGAATAACTGGTAATGGAAGAAATATTATTACGCTCCTAAACTACTTTCGCGAAAAAGATCGTATTTATTTTCATAAACATGAACGTCATTGTTTTAGATACAATTTTTCTAATTCAGATTCAACTGTTTTGCAGACGAAGTCGCAATTTTATAGCGTTTTAGATAATTCTGTTGTGATTATTTTCTTCATAGCCGAATAACGCATTTTTATTTCTAGATTGTCTTTGGTGCGTTCTGGTAGCGTTTTGCTAATTCAAAACAGGTAGAATACTAACATAAATCTATGTAAAAAATCTACAACCAATATTGGCAAAATTATTTTGTGTGTGGCGGGGGCCCAGTACTGATCCGGCTTAGCGCAAAAGGTACACATTCATACCCTATAGATTATATCATATATGCGAATTAAACAATTAATTTCCAAGCATAAAATCAGAAACGTATGCTAACATTGCATAATCGCACTACGATCTGTCTCAAAACCAATAATATAATACAGGTAAGATCTAATTATATTGGCGTCAGTGAACGATCTTCGTTCGATAAGGGCAAACGCTCATTGTTGATTACAAATGGATTGCCTTCGGCAATCTTGAAAATCCCGTGCAATTTGTGTGCAACCACCAGGTATAAATATCTTATCTACGGTGTGGTGTTTGGGTCCGAGCTAAGAATTTCGTAAATTTCTCTGGAATATTCATTTGAATTATAATCTACATGTATCTTCCTTCCAATAGGGAATGGAAATGTTCCCCTTGGGAAAATAAAAGGGGTTATGGTCAAAGCGTACCATAGTCAAGACATACCGAGTCAAAACGTACCCTTTTTGGTTGAAGCGTACCACATAAAGGATATGTAGGGGAAAAGTTCAATACGGTATTAAGTGATAGTTAATTGATTTCCGCACATTTTATACCTGTAAAATGCGTAATTAGTGTGTTTTAAAATAAACCTGGGTCGTTTTCACCCATACACCTACTTATCTAGCACACGATGAACAGTTATGACATGTGCATGCATGTATCTCTTATTGTTTACATTAAATAAATTGTACCTAACAAAGAGTACACTCATCATTTATGTACCTGTAAACATTAAATTGGTCTAATGCAAGCAGTGTAGACCCAGATCAGACGGAGCCTAAATGACTCCCTGACCACGGTCTGCACTGTTAGTCACTTTGCTTTGTACGGATGAATTTTTAAACATAAATACTTATCGTCTGCTTCAAATAGATCGTTTGTGATAAAGCTAACCACCATTCATTTATGGGTTGTTTTTTTTCTAAAAAAAGAAGCTAATTATGAATGATAACCAGTTTAATCGAGACCGGACACCGCGTTACGCGTCGTCCGCTTCTGGATATGTAAAAATATGTAAACTTGATGTATAAAAATTGTTGATTATTTATATATATGTGTGATCATTATCAAAACTTCTTGGAGCTGCTTAATAAGATTTAACGACGGCGTAAAGCTATCAATATTCAATTATGCTAAACAGCAAACATAAAGATCTACAACCATCAGACATCGTTCAATGAAAATCTAATTAATACTCATAGCAAGTGTTATCGAAAAGGTACCCTGCAGTTTTCATGCATACTAAACCGGAAGTTGATCTGTTACGCTATAATTATGCCAAAAACAAGTATCGTGCCTAGTGTTACTGGCCTGTGTCAGAACTTGATAACTTATCAGGCTTCGTACGACGAACTGCTTGAAAAATCAAAAAAGCTCTACAGCCATGACCGGGAGAATTCGAGCGCTTTAGAAACGCTAACCAAGGTACATGTATGTGTACGTTTGGGTATGTCAAGTTATACGTCGAATTAGTGACACTTGTTTGTCATTGGGATATTTTTGCGTGTCATAGTTTTATTTATTTTTAAATTCTATTAAAAAATAACTATATAAATATTATATGAAATAATTAAATGTAGATCTATTACTGCGAAATCTCGAAAGGTATTACATACATGTAGTTACTTAAAATATATGCTAATACATAAAAAGTCATACATATATTATCAGTATCGACAATGGAAAAGGACAGGTATATAGTTGTGTCATCAGCGAATAGGTGTACTTTCAATTGACTTACATACCCGCGAAGATCGTTAATGTAAATGAGGAATAGTAATGGGCCGAGGACATTACCCTGGGGGACACCTGATGGAACTGGGATAGTGGAGGAAATGTAAACATGTGCAGCTACTGCCAAAGACCTGAGATACTGTTCCTCTTATGTCCTAGTGATGTAGCTTGGTTAAAAAAAAGTTCGTGATTGACCATATTTAACCTTGTCTGCTTACTAACTCTTATACTTTTCATCCAAGTATCATTACCCTTGAACAACTATAATTTGTCAATTTTAGCCTTGTCCTATTTGGGACTCGAGCAGTTTTAAGCTGAATTGTAATATCTGTCTGAACATGTTGATTTGAATGTGTAAAACCTTGGCCAACTTTGAAAACCGGCTAAATTGGAAGAGGTATACTCATTTATAACAAGAACAACACCATTTTAGCCCTGTTTTCTCTGTTACTGAAATAGTTTTCATGGGATTTAGCCAGATTTTCGGACAGTGTTTGCAATAGTTCAGTATTTGTAATGCTGGTAAAAAGGTCAGGGATGACCACCTCTTTACGGTTTTACCCCTTGAATGATTTTCATTTAACTCTAACTTTTGACTTTGTTGATACTATGCGTTGAATTTAAGTAGTTTCTCATTGTGTCTTACTCCTCCTTTTGTTGGATCTTTTCTGACTTGGTCTGTGTACTAGTTATACCCTCACCACTTGTGGTCGGGGCTATATAGGAAACGCCATGTCCGTCCGTCAATCAGTCGCTGATCGGTCCATACGTCCATCGCGTTTTTCCGGGACATTTGCCTTTTTCTTGAAAACTGTTTATGATACCATCTTCAAACTTGGTATACATTATCAATGTTTTTTGAGGACACTCATTAACAGGTTTCATAACTCTTGCACACAATTGACAGAATTATGCCCCTTTATAACTTGAAATTTTGTTCCTTACTATGCATTTATTCTTTTGACATGTCATTTTCTTGAAAACTATTTATGCCATTGTCTTCAAACTTGGTACACATTATAAGTGTGATGTTTGCAGACTCTACTTGAAGTTACATAACTCTTGCCAACAAATGACAGATTATGCCCCTTTTCAACTTGAAAGTGTGTTATATTTTCTTGGAACATGCCATTTTCTCGAAAACTGTTCACGATATTGTCTTCAAACGTGGTACACATTAGTAGTGCTGTATTGTGAAACCTTTCTTCAAGTGTGACAACTCTTGCATTAAATTTGACAGAACTATGCCCCTTTTCAACTTGAAATTTAGTTCCTTATTTTGCATGTATTATTCTACATGTCATTGTGCTATTTGTGACAGGTCAGTTTGGAGTGGGGGTATCAATCACCTTTCGTAATAGCTCTAGTTACATTTGGAAACCACAATGGTTTGTACAGGTACTATGTAGCATTCATTTGATGTTTTAAACTTTGACAATGTTTGACCACCATACTTTTGAAAGGACTTACTTCAATTACATGTGCTAGCCAATATGGAGAATTGAAATTCTTGGTGATAATGGGTATAATGTCAGACTATATAGTGTTCAAATGGACATTCTAAAGAGAAAATAAGGATTCCTTGCACCTCGGGAACAGTTTGGAAATTACTATGCCATAGATAGTTTTGGAATTAGTTAGCCGCAGATGTTGGTGGACGTGCCCAAAATGTGGTAAATTTGGTCGTAATTTCTTTTCACTATAAAAACGTTTTTATTAATTTCTATTAATGCAAATGAAAAGATGGATATATTTATCAGTTGTAAAGAGTGACATTTTCAGGGCTTGAGCAATATCTGTGCCGTTTTCACCATAAATGCACCGCCACTACTTGTTTTGGTGGCCATCTTGATTTACACTGCAGTATTACCTTAAGGAAAAGACTGTCCGGTCGGCGCCTACTATCCGCCATATTAAAGCGATCATATCGAGCATCTCGCAATGAAAGGGTTTATTCGATATAGGTTACACTAAATACCCTAGATTCCCTCCAGCGAAACAATACCTGGAGTGGAGGTTTAGGTATTACAAAAGGACACAGTTATAATATGTTGCAAAACAGCAAATAAGAATATGGTTCCAGATAAGGGGGAGTAGAACTGAACCGATCCATAAGGTCCCATTCATTTCAGTATCAAACCCCACGGTGCTACTACTTATCTACTAATGAGCAGCGGCACCGTAGGGTTTAAATCAGAAATAAAGAGTACCCCCTTATCTAGAGATTTGTACATCACACCATAAAACTTATAATACAACTATTTACATCTTTTCTTGCATCAACTTAAATAATGCAGAGTATTTAGTAATGCAATAATGATTACACAAATCAAAAGTTACAATATTATTTAATGAACACAAGTGTTAATGACATCATGCGGCACGGCCACTCAGTAGAATTGTCTTACCGAGACAATTCCGCTGACCGGCCGTACCATAGGACACGTTTCACTCAATAGAAATCAGCCAGTCCCCATATATATTGCATTGCTTACAGTTTGTTTTCTCACACCCAACATTTGTTTTAAGAATTTAGTATGGATTCTCTCTATTTCATTAGCAGTATGAAAACCCCAGATTTCTGCTCCATAATGCAATATAGGTGAAACCATAGCATCAAACAATTTAATTTTTTCACTTATATCAAGCGATACCACTTCAAAAAGAGAGTTTAAGGAAAATAGTGCCTTCATACCTTGCTGTGCTAACACTTTTTGAGATTGGTAAAAAGATCCATTTGCTGACAGTGTAACCCCAAGATAAGAAACTCTTGATACTGTTTTCAATGATGAACCATTGTAACGAATATCAACTTTTTCTGTCCTTGTGTCATTTTTAAAAGTCATAACTACAGTTTTATCTGTGTTAACAGTTATACCCCATTCTTCACAGTAATTCTGTAATTGTAACACCAGTTTTTGTAAGCCCTCTTTTGTGTAAGAAAATAACGCTGTATCGTCTGCGAACAATAACATGAAACTTGCAGTTCATCAAATGTAACTGCGTCAATATCCTCCGTATGTAAGGAATGATACATATCATTTACGAAAAATAAAAACAACAACGGTGACAACGATTCTCCCTGTTTTACTCCCATATAACTATCAAAATACTCACTAAGCGAACAATTAGCTTTTACACATGATTTTACACTTAAATAGATAGCCCTTAGCATTTTTACCATTTTTGTTGACACCCCAGTTTCAATTAGTTTTACCCATAAACCGTCACGATATACAAGATCAAAAGCTTTTCGGAAGTCAACAAAAGAACAGTATAATTTTTTTCTCTCAAGTTTAAGGATTCTGTTAATTAAGGTTTGTAAGACAAACACACAATCTATTGTACTTTTTCTATTTCTAAAAACAAATTGAAAATCGGTTAACAATCTATTATTTTCGGCCCATTTCCTTAATCTTGTATCTGACATTCCGGAAAATAGTTTTGAAAATATACTCGTGAGTGTGATACCTCTGTAGTTGTTTATGTCATTTGGATCACCCTTTTTGGGCACCGGTACAAGTATTCCCTTTGTCCACATATCAGGATAAACACAATTATCAAACATGTGATTAAACAATTTACAAAGAATTGGAGATAATATATCAATACCATCAATGAACATTTCTGGTAATAGAAAGTCTGTCCCACCACTTTTCTTCCTCTTCATTGACAAAAACGCGTTTCTTACGTCATCAATATTAAATGGACAATCAAGGATATCGACATTATGAATATTATTTGATTCTTGAGTGAGGCGATCGCTTACGCTTTCATTTGAAAATTGTTCTTCAGAGGAGAATAAATGTTTAAAATGATTAAAAAAGTCATCAGTCGTTAATTTTGAGTCTGTCTTTTTCCATTTTCCTCTGATTTTACGAATTTCTGACCAAAATTTATTAGGGTTATTCTTAGCGTAATCATACAGGTCTCTTTTCTGTTTATTTAAGTATTTAAACTTAGAATTACGCTTTGTTCTCCTATAATGACGCCGTTTTTCAGATAACAGCTCTCGATTACCCACCGATTTGAAGTTACGGTATCTTTTGTTAGCGTGCCTCAGGTCTGCACGTGCTGTTTGACATTGGCCCGTGAACCATGTATTTAAATATATACTACCTGACATTGCTTTGTGAGTGTGTGTGTTTACACCGAATACTTTGTGTGAACACATGTACAGGGTATCGGCAAAAGTATTTACCCCTTCATTTATATCCATGTCACCTGTCAAAATAGTATTTACTATATCATTTAATGAATTCGATGTTTTATCGAGCTGATCATTATATAAATGTTTACTATCGTTTTTCCAATAATTTTTTTGTGTATTGTATGTTTCTTTGTCAGTATTTGTTTTTTATTAGCATTAATATTAATGTTAACTTGTATGGGACAATGCGGGGAACAGGAGTAAATATCATGTACAACAAAGTTAGTTATAAGATCAAATAACCCTGTTTCCATACGTACAGGGTGTTAAGGAAGTTCGTTCCTATTTTTGATTACCTTAATTCCACCCCAAACCTTTCCAATCGACATACTTTTTTCCCAGTGTGGTACTATAATTTTTATACACTGAGTTCTATCATGGTCAAATACTTGAAAAAGAACTTAAACCTGCACTCATTAAATCTGCTACTGACGGTAAAATAAGCAGTAGGAAACTTGTCCCAGATTCCAATCGAGCGATTTTTCAACAAGATGGTGCACCACCACACTCAACCACTAGCACACAGCAATGGTGTCGAGAGAATCTAGAAAACTTATTCGGCAAAGAAGAATGGCCAGCCAGGGAACTCGCCAGATATAAATGTTATAGAATTCTCTGGAGTATTCTGGACACAGAGGCGTACAATGACTTATCCCCTAGAACAATGAAAGCCCTATGACGTCGTCTACGTCACGCCTGGGACAGTTTGTCTCCAGATCACCTTACTTCATTGATCCATTATATGCCTAAGCGTCTTAAAAATGTGATAAAAGGCAAGGGAGGACCATCTGGGCATTGAGTAAAAAGTTTCAGTCGTATCCGTCTTGTAGTTTTCTTTTTAGACATGTGTGCAACAATAGGAACGAACTTTCTTAACACCCTGTACATAATCTATAACACGTTCGCCTTGTTTATTTATAAATGTCATATTGCCAATTTCCGCATCTTCGCCCATTCGACCATTTATAATTCTTATATCACTACTTTGACACAACTCTAACAACCTTAAGCCAGATGAGTTTGTAATGGTGTCCATACTAACTCTGCTGGGTAAAATAAATTCGCTATTCTCGTCTTCATCGGAGTCAATTACCGATATAAATTCATGCATTTGGTCATTGTTAAGCATGTAATCAATATTATTGCCACATCGAGAATTTAGATCTCCACATATTGCCATTTTACCTCGTTTGGAGTATCTATGAATGCCTTGTTCTAACAGTTCAAAATTACCAGTTCCATTGCTACTGAAATAAACAGAATTGCTTGGTGGTATATACAGGAAACACATACATATATCACATTCAAGTTGAAAAAAGTCTTTGCTCAATTTTATCCAGATATTACCCGAATTTTCAGTTTCTAATATTTCTACACCATTTAACAAGTTTTCTTAAATAAATAGACACACACCTCCATGACCACGCTTTCCTTTACATCTCATACTCTCAGGTCTAGGTACATCAATGCATTTATAACCATTTAAACAAAATTCATCGTCCCGTCTTTGCCAAGTTTCGGAGAGAAAGATTAAATCATAATTTGAAACAAAATTTAAGTAGTCTTCATCGCGTATTGTAGCGTCTGATTTGAATCCAAGCTGTTTCCAAATATATGCCAAGTCGTCTTTAATACGATAAGGGTAAATACTGCTGTCTGCTCATGTTTTCTGTTTAGGCACTTAAAATGATAGAAAATCGCAAAGGGGTGTCGAACACTTTCATTAATGTGGCGTTTAATGGTTACCGTAACATTAGTAGACTGATATTTATTTAGTTATGTTCATTTGTTGCTGCTGTTTTGTGACAGAAGTATATTTTAAGTTGCTTTAGTTCGTGTTATTTTTGCATATAAGCCCTGGTGTTATGTGTTGAATCCACAATTCGAAAAGTAGCAGGTGTCCAAAAGTGACCGATCCCATATGCAAATTAAAGAAACAAATCATCGTATCTAAATATTTGAATTTGTAGAAGGGATATAACGGATTTGTTCTGACTTAACATTGGAAAGTTACGAGACATACACCTCTCCATAGTCTTCGTAATGAACTTTCTAATTGATCTGACATGAGACTTATTTTGATTGCAACAATTTTGTAGGAAATATATACTGAGATATATATGATTGTTTTATCAAATGGTTTAAGGGATAGTACAGATTTGCTCTAACGGCTTAATGATATTCAATAATACATCCCGTCCAGTGCCTATACAATTGGCATCATAATCGAGTTATTATACTGTAAGCATCATTCTTATAGTAGCTCAAGCATAACATGTTAAGAATATTATTATATACCTATCGATGATTTTTAGAGATTTCTCAGTTAGATAAATTTCATATGCATCACCGTTGATATAATCACTAATAACGGTATCAATTTTGCAGTGACAATGTCATTTTATGAAGTCAGGTCACAATGTGTTCCGCGACGACGCGCGTAAACAATTTTTGTGTGTGTGTTTTCTCTGTAAAAGCGTCCTTAAATTGTATATAATACATAGAATAATAAATTCCTTTGGATGGATTTGAAAAATATATCACTCGAATGGGTTGTTATCTGGTTATAAAACGAGTATTGTGGACTCGAATTTAACCAGATAACAGTACATTCTCGTAATATAGTTTTCATGCCAATCCAAAGGAATTGATTAACCTCTATGTATAGACCTGTGTCACTCATACAGTGGATAATCTGTTATTCTTTCCTGTTTAAACGCAAACGTACGCAAACGCAAAGCACTAAAACGTAGAAAAGAACAATTTTTAGACAATTCTGATAATTCATGTTTATCTTGGTGGCAAACAGTTTGGACCCTGATCAGACGCCGGGTTACCCGGCGTCTGATCTGGCTCCAAACTGTTTTTATTGTAAATAATAGTTTTAGCGTAAACGCGTTTATTGGGAAAGAATAACAGATTCTCCACTGTACCACAAAAATGTGTGAGTATAATCTACGCCTTTTATCTTTGTTACATTTTGAGTTTTAATTTAACATTCTCTACGTCTTTTGGTTGTGTTTATCTTTAAAGAGTTATGTTCTCCATAACAATAGAAAAACATGTGAATGCATTTAACCAAACTACAGATTTTTGAATGAACAAATAAAATATTTCATTGAAAAGTTTAAACATAAACATTCAGAGAAACATCGATCCTCTGATAATGCTGAGACATGGTGCAATTAAGTATCAAGGTTAGATGGTAGATTACGTAATTAATGTTGACATTTCAATCCTGGTCTTATTTGAAACTGTTTTATCATTAGTATCGATACTAAAACAACATCTGTGCGTTATATATACAACCAAATATGGAAACTGTCCAATCACATCAGTAAGATTCATTATGCAACGATACCTGTCCAAAACGAGTTAACTTTACACATTCCAATTATAGCATGTCCATGTCATATTGCCGTTAGAATACAGTGATTCACTTAGTATGGAGTGCATATATGGCCAACAATGATCTAATATTAAAAGTGAAGCATGAAAAAAATAGGTTCCTTTCAGGTTTCCCCGCCAATATCCATGCGAACCAATGTATCTATAAGCCAAAATGAGGTGTCCAAAATCAGGGTGCCCTGATTATTAACCATATTGTCCACAGACAAACATGTTCTAAGAAGTCAAATTTTCTGTTTTTCATAACTTAATATGATGTAGATGAAAAGTAAACACCAACTAACTTCAAATTGATGTAGGTCTTTATTCCCATAAAATAATTCAGCTGTCCAGAAAAATGAAGTGAATTACGTTACCATGATTGAACAAGGTAAGTGATTTTGTTATTGCTATGCAATCTCATTGGTATTTATGCCTGAAATATCGTTTCAATATCAACTAAGTTGCTATATGTCTTAAAAAATGCTCCACACCTTATTACAAATACAGTGACGTTTTTATTCAAACGCATAGAGGAAATACATAAGAAAAGTGAATTACGTTACCATACTCTATGCATGGTCTGATGATGCAGTTGTTTATTACCCCTCATGCTTCAAGAGGGTGCCAGCGTATGTTACTAATGCCAAAATATTATTTTATAGAATGCTTGCTTTTACTGTTTTGTGGGCAGTTACATTAAATTCATGAATTACGTTACCATGAATTACGTTACCGTGAAAATAAAGAAGGCAGTAATATTCAAACCCAGATGAAATATACGAGGTATATTCTTGTATTAACACTTTATACTCTTCCCGGTGTAGTAGTAAAGTACATTACAGACGCTCTATGTTGAAAGTTTAAAGTGAATGGTCAAACTCATTGAAAACGGATTGAGTAGGACAAGTAAATTCATTGAAACTCAGTGAAAATCACTTTCGGTTGCATTTTTTCTGCATTGCTTAACAACTTTACATGTAATACTAATGTACTATAGCAAATTATCAACTATATATATATACCACATGTTTTTAACTTCTACGTTCATATTGGTAACGTAATTCACAATTAGGTAACGTAAATCACATACTCAACTATTTATGTTTCGCTTGTGTTTCTGATTCAAATTAATGACGAAGTCGCATGCTTATATACAAAGAGCTTATCGCGAAAGAAAAAAGGCCAAACCAAGGTAACAAATACCTACAGAAAGCGTGACAGAGCTATGTTAAACGCTATAACAAACCACCCACTGAAATAAACAATGCAGCACTTGTTAAATGAAGGAAGAAGATAAAAGAATGCTTGCAAAATCAAAGAAGAAGGCATAAAGAAGTGTCATTAATGGGAAGAGAGGCACAGGTTCACGATACATGATATATTATTGGACCAGGCGACTCAATAGAAACGATTGACCAGGAGCCATGTGATTCAACATCTGGGCCGAGTACAAGCAAATTACAGGTGAAGGTGACCTTCAAGAAGAAATTCTAGATTTACTAAAAAGGGAAAAAATCTCTCATTAGCCAAGAAAAAGATACAAATTTAGAGACACGATTATTTAAAGTTAATCCAAGCGCCGGCAGTTTACGAAAACAACTGTTGAATCCTAACAAAACTCTCAGGTACACAGATTCTAATGATAGTAAGAATGACTGTAAAGTTTCAGCAAAATTGACACAATAAAAACAGTAGGAGAAGAAGCGCAGACAATATGGTAAAACAAACATACTCCAGAAATTCGAAAAAGGGTAATACATTTGTAACTCTTGAAATAATTGTAAAATCGTAACCGAATTGCAGATGCACAGGTTCTAATGACGGTAAGAATGACTATTAAGTTTCAGGAAAAATTGACCAAAAAAATGTAGGGGAAGAAGCCCGGACAAAAGTGTGTCTACAGACGGACGGACGGACGGACAGACAGACAGACAGATGGACGACCTGATTCCAGTATACCCCTACCACTTCTTTGTGGGGGTATAATGACTATAACATATCCTTCGTGACTGAATGCAGTAAAATGAAAACATACACATTTAAGTGCCCAGTCAAAGTCATACTCTCTGGATCCAGGAACAGGCATTTTGTTGCAATGTAGCTGAGCCTGCACTTCAAGGGAACACTAGAAAGGTGTGCAAATTGTTTCCAGAAGACGTGCAAACAGTATAAACACTGTTCAAAACATATTTATACACAAAGTGGGCATCTTCTGTTAGATAACTCCGAGAAAAAAAACTTATTTAGTTTTTTTGTGAATTAAGTTACCGTTTTCAGTATCAAATCATACACATGTATGTTACGTTGGTCAAGTAGTTAACATTCAATCCATCAAGTACTAGTTTGAAAACAAACGATGCTTGTTCTGGTTGTTTCAATGTTGTTAGTTTTAGTTAAGCTAATTGTGTTAAAATATGACAAGTTTTACATAAAGGTCATTATGCATGTACAATACTTCTTTTTTTAAATGCACACATTACAAAATGAAATTATAATGAATAGCTGATTACATTACGGTACAACATTAGTTACTACATTGTATTTTGTTTTTGTTTGTTTATGGATCTCATCTAGTCTTTGTATATCATGTACTCTGTTTAATTGATATCATTAGGCTTAAAATGGTGAATTACGTTACCTTTGGTATAGTTAACATATGTTAAAATTATGTTTGAAATAGTAAATCAATTACAGTTTTCCTTCGTTTTCTGAAGAGAATGGAGTTTTGCTTAACTGTTGAGCTAAGATTAATGGAAGATGACTATTATTCCATTTTGATTACATTTCTAGTGATCCCTAACATTGATTAATTTAGAATTGTGTTTTTTTTGTTCGTGGTGCAACCGTCACAGAGTTTGTATCTCGTAGACCATTCTTTGGGTTTTATATACTCCACGTTATATCAAAATCATATTTCTTATTTTTGTTTCCCATATTACAGATATATTTACCAATGTAATAGTTAAGTAACGTAATTCACAGAGAAATTACAGGTGGCATTTTAATACCATAGTTTTTTGGCTTATCCTTATATCGCCAATACTTTCCATATGCTTATAAACCCATTTATACCTTTAAAATTCAAAATAAGTAGGATAAAATGGAATCCATGACCAAAAATGTTGCGGACAAAATTGTTCGAAAATGTGTAAAGTTAACTCGTCAAGCACTTCTAGACCGTAAACTTCCTAAATATTGCGACACACAGCATACCTATTATTGATCTAATTTTTTATATAATTGCTTTTAATTGCATTTATTTACCAATAATACAAACTGTGAAAATTCTAATCTGTAAGTTCCTAAACTTAGGGTCATTACGGGTTTTGCTGTTGGCAATAAACATCTCCATTTATCCCCCGTAGTTTTTTCAGCTTTGGAAAAAGTAACATACTGTGTTCTTTATGTATCTTCTAGAAAACATTTTAAAATAGAAAATCACATTCAAGGCTAAGTAAATACAATTTTCGACAGAGTAGGGTGGGTAAACAAATGAATTGTCGAATATGCCATAGTTTTAAGCAATACTATGCATAACTGTTATATACATATAATTCAAAGAAGTGTATAACTAATGCGATATGTGTATTGGTATGAGTTTAAGATATTGACATGAGCCAATCGCACAACAGTACAAACAAATCCGTACCTACGTAGTCGGAAATTACTAATATCAAACAAACACAATGATAAATAAGTATAGTTTAAACTTAAACTTAAACACTCATCCGTAGAACAATTTTACGTTCATTATGAAGTCATGGCCTGTTTATTATATTCATCTGAATAATACCATTTGCTCAAAACATGTCGTCTGTTTTTTCCAAAAGTCTGGATCAAACCATGTTACATACTTGGGTCAGTGTTTTTCAAATTTGATACTTTTGGTTGGTTATTTACATCACTAGTATACTTCCCGGTTGAGGTATTACGACCTATTCATTTAATATATTCATGATGAGCTTCTATTTTGGAAAACTTTCGTACACTAAGAATTATTTACGAATAACATAGGATAGCTGTTCAACCATGTACATGCCGGTCGCGACGTGACCTAAACTTATAAACAGATAAAAGTCAGAACAGACGCCACCTTGACGAAGACTGTTTGGTTTAGAGTATCGTCAATTTGTAATGCATAGAACATACTTGTAAATATATACTTTTAAACGACCGTATCAGAGCAGACTATATTAAAACATATGAAGTGTTAACCGCAATATGATGATCAAAACGTGATAAAAAAACTGCTTGGATATTGCAATTAACACTCCCTATAGATTTGATAGAATATTTGAATATTATATGAATATTGGTAATCTAAAGACACCGAAATGTTTATCCACACGACATAATTTTTCATTAGAAATAGCTAATAATGTAGAATCTGTTTAGACGCCACATGACTTAACTCTTTCCTCCCTGAAATTTTAAATGGACAATTCCAGTTTCGATTTTTGTCTAGTCCAGTTTTGGCTTTTAAGAGTTGTTTTTGTCAATGTTGGCATTACTGACAAACAGTGGAGACCCTGATCAGAGGGCTCCTTTTAGAGCCCTCTGATCTGGGCCTTCACTGTTTGCACAGGAGAAGTGTACTATTCACATGTACACTGTTATAAAAGACGCCTATATCCGTGACTAGGGTTCAAAGGGTTAAAAACCTATCATGGTCTACATTGTTGGTCAATGTCGTCGTCAGTAAACACTGATATGAAATATGTTTTACTACTACAAATAGGAAACTTAGCCAGCTACGTATTCACTGATCATTTAATTTAAACCCGAATTATTCAGAAACATATATAATTAGAAAACAGTTTGGTTCATGATCGGATAACCGGTCACTCTATGCTTGATAAAGGTAAAAATATCTGATTGTGACATGCATTTATATTACATAAAAAGTAACGAGCTTTATACCAATATTCAAACAACGAGGCCCAGGACCCTCGGGATTTGACCGAATTATAAAAATACAGTTACATTCAGAGTATTTAGACCAGTCCTAAACATGGACTTGGGGCGATACATATCACACATCTCTGGGACTCAACATTAACATCACTCGAATATGCAGCCTTAATTCAAAGTAGAGGTCAGACATCGGTTGGCTGACGAAATCCGGTATGCTATGGCGAAAGCTACTTATGTATAACTTTCTACATATTGGTGATGAATTGAAGAGTTTTAGTCTGTAAAAGATATAACAATTATGGCAGTCTATACAGTCAAACCCCTCTAAACCGGACATGTTTGGGGACATAACAAATGTCCGGTTTAGAGGGGTGTCCGGTTTAGAGGGGTTTTAACCCAACGCTTGTTTCTAGTATGGAAGATAGCTGATCACTTAAAGCAGGTTGAAAGTAAAGCAGAATGCGCCTTCAGGCGCATTCTGCTTTACTTTCAACCTGCTTTAATCTATCGTCTGCTAGATTATAGAAAATATTTCTGATGACATATGTTCATGAATGAACTTTCTTCAGTGAAGACATAAATCAAAAGCGTAAAATTTGGTGAAAACGGGACCAAAGTTTTTGTCCGGTTTAGAGAGAATTCCGGTATTTAGAGGTTCCGGTTTAGAGGGGTTTCACTGTATATCATTTGGCCATTCAGTGCGGAACAAATGTAGTAAATGAACGCTCACACATAATGCGCTTGTTCTAATTCAAAGATCCGCATGCCGTAGAATAAAGTGATTGTTATTTACACCGGGATGTCTGTAATTAAACCATTCATTAGGTATTTTTCATATACTTACTGCAGGTCATAAATAATGCACAGACCAGTAAAGTAAAGCTTTCTGTACAATGGAAAATACCTAATTCCGAAACATAACTCCTTTTTACCCCTTTAATTTATTCCTACACTGAAAAAGATACATTAATGAATATGTATCATCAGAAATAGTTTCTATATTATTTTCTAAACAGGTTAAACGTAAGGCAGTATGCTACTTCATGCTCGTTCTGCTTTACTTTAAACCAGCTTTAAGTGATCAGCAATCTTCCATACTAGAAACATCCTATGGGTTAAACCCCTCTCAATTCTTTCGTTCTCCCCTCACATTTCCATTTTAGAGGGGTTTCACTGTATGTTCAAAGGACGGTAAGTCGCCTAAACCGGGTTCAAGTTACCGAGATGTGACTGTATGTATAACATATGAGTACACTTGCAAAAACAAAAACCATAAATTGCAAGTGTATCCCATACTCAAGGTTATTTAATTTACTTTCTTGACTTTATTATCCAACATATTAATACCGGTTACAATAATTATTTACCCGTGTATCAGTTCAATTAAAACAATTCTGTTCTATGTAATATTTCGCCATGCGGCCTTGGTAGAATGTAAGTTTAGCATTTGTCCATTACAGGGTCACCGCATCTGAATATCCTTGCCCATTTAGACATATTAGACACATCGCTTGCGTGCACAATTCATACTTAACGAGTTCATATCTATATATCGCAAACAAGCAGGTGGAAATGTCTGTACCATTTACTTAAGCTAGCTGGTGGTGCCTAAACTATTTGACTATCTGAGTTTAGTGTCCTTAGAGTGTCAAAGTGTCTAGAAATTACATCAATTGCGTCTATTGACCTTAACTCTATCGGTCATTTACACGAACCCAAATAAGTTAACATCTGTTTGACGTTTTAAACTCCTGAATGTAAAGTTTAGAAATTAAAAATCACAGAAACTGTACAGGCGATTTTCAAAAGGTTTCATAATAATTTCTACATTTCTGCAATACTACTGGCTTGATTATAGCTTTGAAACATTATTGCAGACCAAAGTATTGAAACAAACAGACAATACACACAGGACATTAGACTACGCAATTAATGTGCACTGAGATATGCACTGAGATTCCACGGAGAAGGAGATATTCTAGTGTTGAAATGAAGGGTTTGTGTAAAACAGTTGATTAACTTGTGATTGTTCATAAATCATAACCTATCCAAATCAGTATGCATGAGGGTGTTAATGGCCATATATAAAAGACTGAATGTTTATGGGCAAACGTTTAACTGTTAAAATAGTTTTATGTGATGTATCAATTACATTCACAAGCATGATTGCTTTACATTTTCTAATCTTATTTTGAATAATATGGTATCATAAGAATATTATTGTAGTATCATCTTTTTGTTTTTTAACAGAGGGTATCCTCTCTGCCAATAACTAAAAGGAAGTCAGGTCGTCGAGTTTTGTCCAATGTGTTGTTTTGCAGCAAATCATATCAGCCAATATCATCTTAACGAAATCATCACCCATCATTAGCTCATTTCAACTGTCATCGGCGTAATATTACCTATTTAGTGTCGCAGCGCCGTGAAACCAAGCTCATCTATCCATCCACTTGAAGGCTCGATTTAACCTCGATATCGAAGGGGCTTGTAATACTATTATACCGTTTTACCTTTTATTCGGTTGGGCTCGAACCGATATGTGGTGGCACTGTGCTCAGGTTCAGGGACAGATTGCTCATATACTTGTTTGCTTGGTAATAAAAAGTTCATAAAAAATTAAGAGAGTTGCTATGATGGCAGCCTCCAGATGAACTACGTCAATTAACTCTTTCATCTATCTACTTATTGCCTATGTGTTCAATTACCATAAATATTCCTACAGCACTTTCCTTTTTAAGACTTGCCTGACAACAACGCTCGTAAAACCTCAACCCACATAGATTTTCATGACTTCGTAATTAGCCTTATCATCACGGAAGTGTCTGTGTGGTATATGCTTATGACATGTGTGCCAGCATAACTTGCACGTTTTAGTTATGGTGTAACTAAGTTTACGATCTTTAACTTAAAATGGTTGATGTCTGTAATACGTTTCAGAGGTGATATATCTGCTATCATCGTTTTGTCAGGAAATAGACGCCGTGTTACTCGTGAATTTATATCGATTCATTTTGCTTGCAACATATACCATACCGGTCATATGTAGCAGCCCCCCCTCCCCCATTTAACTAAAATAATATTGCTTGCTAAAATTTGTAATCTGGTGTTCTACTTCTAAACATCAATATCTTAATTCGCAATGAAATATCAAACAGAGCGTCCAGAGGATTAAGTTTTATCAATATGAATGCCGACTATAGCCATAGTCAGTGGGGAGAAGGATTACTAAACATATAGAATATGACATGGATAAAAATGAGCACATTTGATTATACACCATGTTACTAAAATGCCTTTTACATGAGTCTGAAGATGATACCGGAAAAAGGAAACGTTTGTTTAATGAACAGTATGTGGCAATACGTGTAGATGTAATAAGTTGTTTTTTCGAACAAAAGTACACCGCTAAATAAAAACAAACAAAAAAACAAAAACATGCAACAACTACCAAGTTTAAACGGGAGGCAGCAATTAAAACCATAATGGACAGTTTACGTAGATTTATCTAAACAGCATCAGAAAACAGTAAGCAAAAAGATGGTTCTATCTGTTAAGAATTATCAAAATATGATGTTCATTGCAATTCTTAATTGGCCAACTTATACATTTGTATTGGTTTTCTCCGTTTCTTTTTAGTAGTGGATATTGTAATTCACTATTTATATGAAAGCATCTAATAGCCACGTACTGTGTCCAATTCAGTCAATACCATCTTTGAAAATGTATGTCGTATTCTAACTACGAGGGCTGTCCCAAAACACCGTGGACTAATATTTTTTTGAAGAACCCGACGTAATATTTCTTTGATTTTTTTACCAATGCTATTTCAAACATTTTTACATTTGAATAAGAAAAAATAGGTTCCTGAACACACCTGACCCTATTTTATTTGTAAATATTCATTGTTGGTTAGATTATGCGGCGCACGCCAACATCTTAAAGGTAGATTTAAAGAGGTACATTTTACAACATCCTACATAGCAACTTCGAAACGGAATTTGCGCAAAATTGCGTCATGAATGTTGACGTTGTTATATATGACGTCATCCTGGAAAAAATCGTTAACGTAGCGTCATTTAAAAATAAGACATCTAGTTATGGCGAATGATACTGTGTTCTAAAGACGCCAGAAATGACGACGTCAGAGGAAAAGGCGGCGCAGCAGAATGTCATAGAATACTGCTTTGAGTTGAATTTGATCCCGAAACAGACGTTAAAACAACTACAATCAACAGAAATTGATCAATCAGCATCTCGCTTTCTGGTGTTCAAATAGCATACGCGATTTTTAGAAGGATGGGTTGAGAAAAATAATGTAAAGATTGGACGCCCGGAAGAAATTGACGGTTTCATTGTAGAAAACGCGAGGAGCGTCATGAATGGTGATCGGCGTCTTGCGGTGAGATAGAATGCTGAACTCCTCGGGTCAGCAAATTGTCTGTATATCGACTTTTACGTGAGAAACTAAACATGTCGAGAGTCGGTGCTATATGGGTGCCACGCTTGTTAAGTGCAGAAGAAAAAGAAAGATGTGTCCAGGTATCAACACTCTTTTTTAAGACGATATTCGAGAGATTAGGACTTTTTCAGCAAACACCCTTCACACAGATCAATTGCATACGATGCGAGAGAAGTGACCGGTGTTCATTTCCAAACTTAGAAAAGCAACTTATTTTACCAGGTTGTACCGCTTCGTGCCACATTTCCCAGCATGCACATTTTGAACTTGTCGTGCTGTGCGTCAGCAGGGCTGCAATTTCTCCGGAATTTTCCGAAATCCTTTAGTTTTTCTGCTAGCAGATGGTAGCTTAAAGCAGGTTGAAAGTAAAGCAGAATGTGCCTTAATGCAGCTTCTGCTTTACTTTCAACCTGCTTTAAGTAATCGCGCTAGAAAAATAGAAAAAATTGAAATCTTAGGATTTTACAAGATCAACTTATGGCAGCCCTGCGTCAGCGAAAATGCATCGATCACCACTACAAGTATTTTGAAAAGGAGTGACGTTGACGTCGATAACGTCGTAACATTAACTAGTGTGCGCCGGGGTTACACAGATAGGGTATTTGAAAATACTCTGTGCTGGTCAGTTTTAAAGATAACACGTTAAAACTTCACACAGGTTTACATAAACCCTATGTTTATATATACTGATGACCGTTTGTCTCTGCTGTTTTAACGAACAATTTCATAAGAAAAGTCTACGATGTTTTGGGACAGCCCTCGTATATATTGCCAAATGACAAACAGCAAAAACACCGATCAATGGCTCATCTATTTAGGGTCTACACTGTTTGAAATAGTCACGTGTGCACTACAGTAGTAATTTTTTATGACTGACTTATATACTCTGCACCAGGGGATAGTTGGTAAATTAACAAACGCATTTACTGAATTACTCCGAGTGTATTAGTTGTATTTTGGATCATGACTGGATGCGTCTGATCAGGTTCCAACAATTTTGCAAACTCGCTTTTAAGCGTGAAATTGTTAAAGTAAATTAAACCAGTAGTGCTTGTGTTAGTGTTGCATATTCTGCAAGGCAGAATGTTGACATTGTGAAGCGTGTATGTGTTTCTTCACGCGGCGACTTATCAGGTTCAAACATGTTTAGATTTAGATATATTGTCATTTAAATGAAATTTCAAAAGTTAAAGCAGCTGCTTGTAACAACTATATCAAAGCTTGCAAATGTTACACTTTACTCTAATTATACACATTAAATGTATGCATCCACAGAAGAAAGTGGATCCACATGTGCCCCATAAGAAACAGTTTCTTTATTATAGAAGATGGTAGCCTAAAGCAGGCTAAAGGTAAAGCAGTAATGCTCCTTTTCCCTTTTTTACCTGCTGTAAGCGTTAAGACTAGAAACAGGCTATGGAATAAAGGCTAATATATTAAAGACCATTTTCTATCGTCTAATATGTTTTCGGTAATAAGGGATTCGCTAGTATGTCACCCTTTCTCTTGCAACATTAGTTTTGGGAAATATTCAGTCATTTCCTAATACATCAGGGCTGCCATAAGTTGACATGAAACATCCTAAGATTTCCAAATTTGCATGTTTCAAGTGCGATTTTACGAATAGTACCTTTACCACATAGCCTGTTTCTAGTTTTGTTGACATGTGACTACTTAAAGCAGGCTGGAAGTAAAGCAGAATGCGCATTAAGACGCATTCTGCTTAATTTCAGCCTGATTTAAGCTACCATTTACCAGAAAAAAAATCCGAAGATTTAGAAAAAATCCGGAGAAATGGCAGCCCTGATACATGTTGCTGTCAAACAAAAGTAAAGTCAATGATATCTAGGAGGCCAGTATGGTCATAAAAATGGTGCAACAGACAGTAACAGTTAACCCTTTACCTGATAGCATTGTTTCTAGTATTGAAGATATGTGACTACTTAAAGCAGGTTGAAAGTAAAGCAGAATGCGCCCTAAGGCGCATTCTGCTTTACTTTCAGCCTGCTTTAAGCTATTAATTGCTAGAATAAGGAAAGTATTAAATATGACACATATTCATTACGGTATAATTTGGAACTATTTTCTTCAGCGGATGAATAAAATGAATGTGCTAAAAGTCGCTTCTATAAGGGAAAGGGTTAACGGTAAAAGAGTTAATTCATTAACTTTCCAGCGAGTTAACGCTTTCAAGGTGTTTATTTCCAAACATTTGTTTGATTATCCCGACTTCGTTGGATACACTGATAACGGTGTGTATAAAAAAATGCAATTGTGTATTAGAAATAAACTGAAACGGCAAAATACAGTGTGCTTTTTCCGTTCAAACCTCGAGCCTGGACATATTTTAATTGAAATCCTTGAAAAAGTCTTATTTTGGGTTTTATTATCAGTCCCTGATGACGTATGTGTTTTTATTATCCAGTTTATTGCCAGTTTATTGCATATCTTAGTGCATTAAGGATGTTTGTTCTTCAATTAAAACAGAACGCCTGCATTTTCTTATTTCAATGCGCTCCCAGATAGAAAAAAAAAACGTTAATATATATTTCTTAACATGGTCTCCAGTTACCCATTCAACTTTAAAATGTTAAATCTTATTCATGTCTAGTCAGTTTAGAATACTTAGGGCTGAATATAGCCGTATATTGTAAAAGTGCAAATAGGGTATTCACCATTTACATACATAACTGATATTAGCGTGGCTGGATTTGAGTGTGTGTTAACCTTTTCTCTCTCAATGATGCCATAAATCGCATTTGCAAACAGTTTTGGTCCTGAGCAACGCGGCGTCTGATGAAGACCCAAACTATTTGACACTCTTATCGAAATTAATTAAGTCATACAACTTTAAATCTAACTTTGAAACGTGTCTTGCTGACAACAATACAGAAGCAGACGACAATAAATTTGGTCATGAAGGGTTGAGGCAGTATCCAAACAGAAAGGGTTATAGTGTGCTAAATAATGACCACTGAAAAATAGGCTCGTGACTGACTGAACCGAGCAGAATGAATACGTCGTCCTGCATTAACTCGTTCTAGTGAACAATTTCTGCCAACTCGGCCATATCCAAAAGGTGTGCACTAATTAATGCAAAAACGCATAAACCATATTCTCATCTTGCGAACGTTCAATACCAGTTTACAAGCATAAGATTGACAATGGATAATTCGCGGATTCCATTCAGTAACTTGTCAGAGTTTAGGAATGGGACATTTTACTGTTTAGAGGTGTGTACTTTAGTACATAATTGATACGTTGGAAATCAAAATGTACCCCATGTCATGTTTCAATAATGAACACTTGTGACCACTTAAAGCAGGTTGATATTAAAGCATTGTGTGTCTTAATGCATAATATCCTTTATTTTTACCCTGCTTTAAGCTAACACCTCTTTGAATATAAAAAAGGTTCATATGGCACATGTGCATGACTATATAATCTATTTACATCCGTGGTTAAATAAAGTGTATGCGTTTTAATTGGTTAATGGGTTAATAGACGAAGAGCTGTTGTTGTTCCCTAATCACCCTTTCTGAAATGATGACAAATGTCACACATAACCAGAGCTACAAAGGAGCACTGTTAGCTATTTATATTCAATAATGTCATACATCCTACTATCCATAACACAAATTCATAATTCACATTATTACTCTTTAGAAATTTCGAAGACTCCTTTTTGTTGCGATAAATATCTACGAAATAATCAACCATGTTTTTTGCATGATGCGCAGTTCTTAGGTATTCAGCACAATTGCTGAGAAATTATTCTGGCAAAGTTTGTCTCAATTCATTTTGTGAGGTTTCAAGGCGATGATGGTTCATTAATGTCAATCGTGTCTAGAGCTTTACGGGTTAAAGAACCCTTCCGGGTGCAAGACGGATGTGCTTATCCTGTTTTAAAGATGTATATTATAATTATTCGTTCTCCTATTGATTCACATTTTTTAGCATTGCAGTCTGTTGTGGTTTCGCTATAATTTAGATTTCTGTTAAAATTGTAGACAATTATTTCAAATGATCAGATGCCGAGAAACTCTGATCTTGCTCCAAACTGTTTGCCACGGACATGATAGGTTTATTTGGACACTGATTTGAAAGAAAAAACCTCACTATAAAAATGAAAGTGAAGTAAAATTGTACTACCCTTACTTATCAAACAATATGGTGGCTAGATAGCTAATACAGTAGAACCTCTCTATTGCGACCACTAAAAGAGAGCTTATTGTCTGTATAAAATACAGATGACAGTTGTAAGCAATGTGAAAGTGAAACAGAAAGCTCCTGTACGAGCTTTCTGTTTCACTTTCACATTGATTTAAAAAGTCACCTGTTTTAAACGACTAATATTTGACACATTTTAGTGATCGTAATAGAGAGCTTCTACTGCACTTTACAAATAGTATTTTCTAGCAGGCGATCAATTTGGTTAACAAGATATCAATAGTAAAATCACCACAGACTGTTTTTAAAACTGTCAAAAAATCACGCTTCAGACACACTCCCCTTGATTCAGCCACGTGGCTATATAGGAACTGTTGTCGGGAGAAATTTGGACTTTTCCGTGGTAACGTTATTCGATTTAAATGACTGGCATTTTAAATTGATGGGTATGTTTTCTTATAGGTTGAAATAAAAAGTATTATTGGGATATCGGGGCAGTCATGGCAATCATTCATAAGACATTGCTTTTTCGACGGAACTTTGACTCGGAACTTTGATAACTTGTTTCAACCTTTTCATGATCAAATTTATCGTAAGTTGTTCACACTTTCGACACCATATTGTCGTCTAATTCAATATTATTGTCTGCACTATCGGTTCAATGTTAGGTAAATGCAAAGTTATATTAAGGCGTTATAACTGTCATAATTTCAAAACAAGTTGCAAAACAGTTTTCATCCTTTATTCGGCGTCTGATCGGGATTATAATTGTTTGCAAATGCGCTTTATGATGTCATTGAGAGTGAACGGGTTAAACATTCACCTGAAAATTGAATGCATATGTAAAGAAAATTAAACGAAACAATTATGAGAAACCTATATTATATTAAAATCTCAAATACTCATTGAGACGACTAAAACATATAACATGTACATGCATTAAAATTAAAATCGCCGTACGCAAACTTTATCGACACCCAAATAGTATTTGCAGAGATTTCCACAATTTGGTTTTATCTACTAAACCTAGTTATATTATCAAACTAGGCTATCACGATGCAAATTAGAAAAGGGCGACATAAGTGACGGAAAAGGTCAGTATTGTGGGTGCAATGTAGAATGATACAACTAACTCAGCTGCAATGATGCAGATTCTAGTTTAAAAAATGCGAAAACTGTCACATGTGTTAAGCGACAACGCTTTGAAATTAAAAAAAAAAAGGCTTTCAAACGACAGGTTAGAGTTCAGCTGAACATAGGCGCTCTTTGTTTCACCAGTTTCTTGCATTAAGCTACAACACGTGCTAAAACGTATCATTCACCTTCATTTTAGTTGCCGCTTAATACAGTTTTTTGTATGTATACTAGTGATACTTTTGTATTTTGCAAGAACTATCTTATTGTTAAATTCAATCATATCTGTGTTTATATTATTTTAGCCTTACAAGTAGAACATATTCAACATGCCTATGTTTACCGTTGAACTTTTCGGCATATAAATGTAGAAGCAATGATCCTAAAATGATCTCTGAAACTTCAAATGAACAGTTTAAGTTTTCAGCTTAAACATATTTAATTTAAAAATTTCAAGTTAGAAATGACTGACCTTATTTAAATATAGAAAAACTGGAATTTGCCTGTTTCAGAATTGCTTGGTCAATAGATTCAGCGGTCTCGTCATTCGGTGGTTGATTAACTTCTTACAGCTTAGCGTCAAGTTTACTTGACCCTTTCAAACACTGTACCTATAACTTGTAGTTGTGTCCTAGGAAAACAGTGCATACGAAAATCAGGGCGTTCCTAACAGAACTGTCTGATCAGTGTATTCCCTGTTTGTCATGTTACAATGTATTGTTAAAATCAACCCTGATAATTAGGAAATGAACTAAAACCAATTAGGAAATTGGATGTGTTCATTAATAATTTAGGGGTGAATAAGTTAACCCAACATTCAGTAACCATACCCAGCGTTAGTTGTTGTTGGATGTCAGGTTCAGTGCATGAGTAAAACACAAGGTTTCAAAGCAGTCGTTTTGGTTCTCGTTTGTTAGATACAAATATGTTGTTTTTATTGGTAGTCTTACAGACGTTTCCTCTAATTTTCCAAAATAACGAATACTTAAACAAAATATATGTGTTCGTGCTGTGGCCTATCGAAGAATAAGACTTGATAATTCTTTATATATCCAAGTTATGGCATGGTGTGATTATACATTAACTATTTCCTCCCTGAAACTTTAAGTGGACAATTCCAGTCTGTATTTAAGTCAAGTCCATTTCTGACTTTTAAGGGGTGTTTTTGTCAATTTTTGGTTTTATGACAAACAGTGAAGACCCAGATCAGAGGGCTCCTAGGAGCCCTCTGATCTGGGTATTCACTGTTTGCATAGGACTAGTGTACTATTCAGATGTATATTGTTTGCAAAAGACGCCAATATGCGGGACTAGGGTTCAAAGGGTTAAAACAACTACGGAAATTGCCGTACATGTGCAAGAAAGTAGATTCATCACTTTTTTATGTTGTATATTCGTAGTGTCTTTATTCAAACATTATTGCCATGCAAGAAACATTATAAATCTAAATTGTTACCCGTAAATTAGGCAAAATAGATTATTTCTAGGCATTTATGACTGTGAAAATACAGTTTATACGAGCTCTCGTGTACTGGTTAGTAAAATTAGATATAAACAAATACGTTTCAGCTTTGTTTTTTATGATTCTTTTTCTTTCAAATAGTTTTCGAAAATAAGAAAACCATGTAATGTAAATTACAAAAAACTGCAAAAGAGATTTCTAAATTTATTTTCAAATCCGACTCAGAGTGTCAATCAGTTTGGATGCTGATGAGACGCCGTGCAAAGCGGCGTTTCATATTGATCCAAACTGTTTGCAAAGGTAATTCTGTGGGACATAGCCAGCGTTAGCATACAACTATGTCTAGAACATATTGAACTTTTAGTACGCCGGGCGATATGTTCGTCTTCTTAAAATATCGCTCGTTACAATTTTCAAACTTGAATTATCTGCTTTCGATTCAGACTTTATAACATCGGAATGTCAAACAATTTTAATTCCAATTTGTATAACTGAAGTACTCGACTTTTTATTTGAATTACTTCTTTTTGTATATTCATCACATATTCGTTCATATGTAATGAATATAAATTATCAATTCCTTTCCACTCTATCGGTCGATTAAAAAGTAATCCGTTTCTACACAAAGCTCGGCGAGTGAAATACGGTGTGTATTCTTAATGGATTATGATTGATATGAACGAAATCCTTTTTTGCTAGTTCTGTTGTATTTGGCAGTGCACGGAGAAATACACATTCATTGTTAAAAACAAAGTTATTTGTAATATTAGTAAATTAAACCACTACACATGTTGTTATGCTGTTAATTTACTCTTCCACAGAAGAAAAAAGTTTCATTTTATACTGTCACGAATAAGTATCATCAGCAATATTGCATACCATTGGCAGATTGTCGGTTTGAAGGCAAGCATACAGTAAGCTCCGTAAGGCCGTTTCTGTGAACTTGCTTTAAGATGTCACCGGTCTTCAGAAATAGATCCAGGTCATGGGGTAACGGGTTATCATGTGTCTGTAACAAATAAAAGAGGGGTATAGGAACAAATACACACTTTACTGTATGTCGTGGTTATAAAGTAGAGGTTATTTGGTTGAAACAGAGTCGATACTGATCAGACGCAAAATAACTCCGTCTTTGAATAAGGTCTAGTCTATTTGCAACTGCACCAGTATTTTCTACATTGTTCATTACATCGCGTTTAGCTTTACTCACATTGGTTATAAGATAAAACAACACATGTGATTTTACTTTAAATGGTCACAGTAATTAAGGCTCACCATTAGATCTTAACACCGCGTCTGATCAGGATCGAAAATATTTGACACTCATTTAAACATTAAAATGTAAAAATGCCTAAAATTTGAATTGGATAAGTATAAGCAGACGACAACTGTTTAAAGTTGATGACTTAATTAAGTGAATGATTTAAACGGCTGTAGGTGACCTTGCAAACAATTTGGATATTGGATAGTCACCGCGTTAGATGACGTCCGATCAAGATAGTTTGACAATTTGTCAAAACGTTTGTCTTAGATCTAACTTTGAAACAATGAAACTGGTCACATCATTACGGAAACTTATATTATGCCGGTAATAGGTAAAACAGAAGATACAGTTGGATGGTGAAAACTATCTTTGGCACCATTTCTTTACTCTTTCTCCGCCAAGTTTCTTCTGCTTATACCCTCTTACCGCCAAAATATCGTCCGTATTAGTAGTGTCGTCGGCAATATGACTGTAGGGCTGCTTTTATTGATAAAGTGTCGATACGAGTGTAAAACGCGTGACACGACGTCTGATAAGGATCCTAACTGTAAAGTCGCCTTTTGGTACCGTTGGCAGTAAATGAAATAAAAGGTACGAGGGTAGTACAACACGTTTTGATACTGGATTAATAACTTCAGTAGTATAAGTGCAAAATGCATGTGTGATATATCATGTTAAAGATCCATTCTTTGCCGATACGGTGGTATCATGCATAATACTATCGCATTACTTGATCAGCCCGAACATGAACCTAAATGACCCCTCCTCGAGGACACTGGACCTTTTTTGTGTATATTTGAGTTAATTTTCTAAACACAATTTGATACTGTAATTATTATTACGGCTTTATTATTTTGAATAAGGTTATGAAATTTTCTGTCAAATACAATAAGACAATTATACAAACACTACACAGTTTTAAATGTTATTATTACATATACTATCAAAAATAGAGCTAATTCTAAACACGTACTAATGGTATAATAAAAAAAATGATCTCCTGTTATGTATAAAAGTAGTTAGGGAAACTACAAACTCTATTTTTATTATTTAACCAGGCTATAATTGAAGACATTGAACAATGGTTTCATGTTTTAAAATCAAAATGTAGATATACTGATCTAGAACATTTTCATAGCGTTCGAAAAATCATGTCCACTTTCGTCATTAGCAAAATAAGAAATGTTGATTTTGAAAAAATGAGAATTTAGACAGTTAACCCTTTCAATAGAAATAACATTTTATTTACATTAAAATTTAGAATGAATGAATGGTGTTTTACGGCCCATCGACACAAAAAGGTCATTTAGAGCCGAACACATTAAAATTTAGACACAAACTGATATATTTCCAAAAGAAATCTGGAAATTGTACTCTTTAAGAAGTTATTACGTCAAAAAGTAATGTCTGAAAAGTGCTATGTTCCAGTGTCTTCGAGTAGGGGTCATTTAGGTTCATTTTGTGACTCATCGAGTTATGTGATCTTATTGTGCATTATATCATCGTGTAGGCGAAGAATTGCTCTTTTAAATGTTATATCACACATGCATTTTGCACTCATTATATTGAAGTTATTGATCCAGTATTAAAACTATTTGAACACCCCTCGTATAACTGAAACGTCGATTGAACGCCTCTACTAAACATTCTTTCGCAAATAGTCATCAACATTGAATGTGGGATTACCTCCTTGCACCACACGATTTGTCTCCGGCTTAACACATGTGTGCCAAATATCCAATATATGGGGTATAGGCAAAACAGTGTAAACCCTGATCAGAATCCGCAAAGTGCAACGTCTCTAGATAGTCTACACGGTTTGCCGATAGGAATTCAAATATCAAACCAAAATAAAATTTTAGGCAAAGCTCCCTTTAGATAAAAAATGTACTTCAATAAAAAATAGAATAGTTTACTGGACGCAAATAGGTTAAAATCGGAATGTTTTAGCTCTGACCAATGCCACTAAAATCAACATTAATTTTATTCAATTAAAATTATGATATAACTCTGAACATGAGAAACAAATACAGACGACAATGTTGCCAGGAGACAAACACATGCAGTAAATAGGTCAGCACAGTTTTAGGAATTAGCCGAACAGGATTCATGTTAACATCGTATCTGCCATGACGTCATGCATTTTAAACAAGTTGAAGTGCCGTCTGCTTTTAATAATCAACGTTTTTTTTTCGTTTGAGAAATATTGAAATGACGCGGAGTCTGAACGGGATCCAAACTGTTTGCAAATAACCTTTGTACCTTTGATATAGGGGTTAATAACCTTGCAGTGAAGGGTTTAATAACCTAGCACAATTAAAAGCCTATTCATCTAACACTGTCGTCGAATAAAGAATGTTTAATATTTGATATCTTAACGTTTTAACTTTTTAATTGCCAAGCTGGAGAACACTGTGCAGCTGTTTTAATTACACAACAACCTGAATTTCCCAGCATCCAAATTGGTTTACCCTTAACGCTTCTGCTTTAACTCTTTCCTCCCTGAAACTTTAAATGGACAATTCCAGTTTCCATTTGAGTCTAGTCCATATCTGATTTTTAAGGGTTGTTTTTGTCAATGTTTGGCCTTATGACAAACAGAGAAGACCCTGATCAGAGGGCTCCTTTCGGAGCCCTCTGATCTGGGTCTTCACTGTTTGCATAGGGCAAGTGTACTATTCACATGTACACTGTTTGAAAAGGACGCCTATATGCGGGACTAGGGTTCAAAGGGTTAAACATACTGGCTGCAAAAAAACTTATTTTCATGCTTTTGAACCAGAAAAAAATTGAATACGAGTGCAAATCAATAATGATCAAGATCATCCGCCGCGTCGTGCGCGGCGTCTAATCGAGATCCGATATGTTATCAAATGTTAGGCAATTTGCGTTTAGCACGACAAGGGTTAAACAGGAATTAAATAATTTTGGCAATAACTTAATATAACCAAAACTGTAGTGAACAAAGCAATATGAAGACGGAATTGTTTATGGCATTATATCTCCAATTTAGTGCTCTGGCTTCAGACGCTGTATGAGCTTTGATGATATTGCAATCGAGAAAGCTACATGTAGTCCACTCAACCCGGAGGATCTGGTGATAGCAGCTAGATCTTTTTTTGCAAATGCATTACGTTTCAAAACGGACTAAGGACAGGTTTCCTTGCAATTTAAACAATACGCGTGTTCCATAAAACGAATGCACCGAGAACGATGCAGACAGAGATGCAGGCGAAACTCGATATTGTGTATTCATTTTAGTCAAAATTGCCATAGTTTATAACTCAACAGGTTGTTAAGCTGTAAGTTGACTCTGATATACTCATAAATTTAATATATAGATAGTTATTTCTTTAAAACATTACCGATTAAGGTTAAGTAAAAGTGGTGCAATGTAATTAACACAATACATGGATATTTTGAAATATATTTTTAGATTAGATTCATATCAGTGGCGAACAATTTGAGTTTTCGGAGCAGCGTTTAATCTAGTTCAAAAGTGTTTGTAAATAATTTATGATTTTAAGAATAAACAACTTTTAACGTGAAGGATAGCGTATCACCTACTTTTGTCGCTCTATTGAAACAGGGACACTGTCGATATCAAACAAACCTGTATTCAAGCAATAAAAACCTACTATACAATATTTCATTAAAAAGAAACACAAAGGTCAAACGTGAATCTGATATTACTTATTTGTCATGCTTGTGTCTTTTTATTCATCTGCTGTATTTATATATCACTGAATTTAAGTTGCGAAATAATAGGATTTAACACAGTCATAAATAAAAAATAACGTGCGGGTTGTGTACGCTTGTTGATATCATCGTGCAACTGACGTGCGTTTCGAACGTACGTCTTTCTTTCTACATTAGATAAAACAATAAGGCCTTATTTGCGTGATTCTGGCATGCCTCTTGTAACTAGAACCACTTGCGCAATGACATTCGTTTCTTGTTAAATCGTATAATTTGTTGTGCATGGTTTTGGTCGTCTTACATGTGGTTTGCTAGCATAGCTTAGTTTCTCACAAAAGCTACATTTGCAATCACATACAAATGATAGAGACTACAAACACGACAGTAGTATTTCAGAAAGCTATTGAAGGAGTTGCCTGTATTTACCCTCTCGGCATCGAAGTCGCGACTTTGCGAACAGTTAAGTTCTAGATCAAACGCCGCGTACCGCGGCCTCTGATCAAATTCCAAACTGTTGAACACTCGGAGCAATATCTTGAAATAATATAACCTTACATCTAACTCTGAAACGTGTTTGGAGACAACATTATTGAAGAAGACGACAATAAAATGGTGAAGGAGTGCAAATCGCACGATTTAACCGAAGTCGAAAGGGTTTAGATAACCCTACATTAAACAAACAAATGTCCATAAATCTATATTGGTTTTGTGTTGGTGTTGCTATTGGAATGCATTAATTTGGCCAATAATGTATTAAGTGTTGGCTCTGGCTCTTATATTCACTTTGCTTTATGTTTGTCTTGCGTGTTGTTTTCTATTTAGTGTGTAGATGAAGGAATGGGATTGCGCGTGTGCGTGTGTGTATGTGTGTGTGTGTTTGTTATGGTATGACTGTGTGTGTGTTCTGCTTTAGAGGTGGGTGTATTGTTTGTGTTGCGTTTTCTGCTTGGGTATTTCGTATTTATTCATGAATCGAGAAATTCTGATTAATGAGGTAGTACCACTATATTTTTATGTTGACTTTTGATAACAACTCGATCATGTTTCTTGCTATATCCACAAATCATGCGACAAATAATTATCTTAACATCTGGTGAACATTTATTAACTTCACTGAACGCCAATTACTAACGCAATCCACGAAACATCGTTAGCGGTATCTGTAATTTTCCGTTTCTTATTACATACCTAATTGATAATAATTAGATATATTCAGTTAGGCTTTGGTATGAGACCTAACAGAAATATTAAAAAATTAGGAATGTACAACACAACAGCATTTGATAAAGAACATAATATAAGTTCGCACTTTACGACATTCAATCGCAAAAACGGCAATTTTAATATATTCCTCAAAGGTATCATGATTGTACTTGTATCGGGTAGACCATGTTTGAGAACTATGTCATTTTCTTCCGCTCAATCATTTGCTAACCTATTTAGCACTGGCTTGGGATCGAGAAAAAAATAAGAAAGATACAAAATCCTTCGTTTGTCCTTTCGTATTTTGACAAAAAGTCATTTTCTTTTAATGTTTGACAATGCCAAGTTTGAGATGTTAAGCATGCTTTAATACCAACACATAGTTATTTTTAAGTATTACATGTATATATTAGTACAATCCATAGGCATTATTCTCCGAAGTGTAGGTCTCGCTGCATATCTAAGAATGCAATATGCCGTCATTAAGCGCATACAGATCACTCTGTTATCATTGCAACGCCATTTGACTATGTTCAAAAGCCAAAAGATGACTGTATTTAAATGTTCAATATCTTATAAATATTAGCCATATACAAATACCGCCTACGGCACTGTTCCGGTGAGGGGCCTATTTCGGTGCACTTTACCTAGACAGCTCTTTCTTTATTTTGAATATCTCAATGACGTTATCATACATTGCAATCAACAACGTAACCAATACCTGTCATCCCTGTCAAAAAAATCCAAAATATAACGCAAAAAGGCACATTATTTATTGTTAATGATAAAGCATAACAATTTTAACCTATTCCGTTTTTACTCCAAAACACTTCATTCCAAAGTATCCCTTTTTACAATCAAATTTCACAATTTGTAGCGACGTGCACTTTGTTACATCTGCTGCAACGACGTCACGTGTCAGAAGTGGTTCCGTCCACTTTGCTCCATGCTCTGTACGCTTACAAAAGTATGTTTTTGTTAGATAATGGATACCTTTTGATGGTAAATTATTTTTGAAATGGCATGATATGAAGATATGTTTAATAGTATATATATTTAAGCTCTTTTGAAGTACAAAAATGACAAACACAGCCTCCAGGTTATGACTTATTGTTTTTTTATAGAATTTATGATCATCGCGATCAGTTTTTACGGTAAGTTCACCGTTACTGGTCCTTCCTCGATACAGCGTTTTTTTTAATATAGACACGCATATCTCTCTAGGATGTCGAGTAGTTCCTTGCATCTATTTTAATCTAACGGGATTGTGGTAGATAAAGATATAAATCATTATTATAATGGTTTGAATTCTGTTATTGTGAAATATATGTGTTAAGACAGTTTTAATCCTTGATCTGGTATACTTAGACTACAGATGAATGTTAGAGATTAAAGTTGCCAAGGCCGTTTGACCAATTCTATGGACTAGAACCACGGTTACGCTCGTTAAATTACCAAAATGGTTCGTAATCATTGTATAGTTATGATTTTTGTGAAAAGGTGCTCAAAATAAATTGTACCTTAATATTCAATGTGCACTGTTACAATTTACAACGGAAAAGTGAAATAAAATGTCTCGTTTCTACTCGTACTGAGTGTTTGGGTATGTTCCATTTATGTGAGATCGAGATAATTATCAAACAATTTACTGAAGAAATACCAGTAAAATTGACTTAAACGTGTTTCAAGTATCGCACTTCAAATTTAGTACAATAAGACATACTGAGCATCAACCGTATTGGCGTCTGAACTTAATCAAAATAATTTTCGAAAGAAAACAAAACTTGTATTAACTGGTGGCTAAGGCTTCAGACGGTTTAGAATTGCCTTCCTATTTTCTATTTAAAATTTGGTTTTCGCATGATTCCATGGAAAAGCTCATCAGTCTTTAACTCTAATTTTGTTATTTGTTTTTCTTTGAATTTCATTAAAATGTCCACATGAATGTGTCTGTGAAATATCAACGACGGCATTTTAATTGATAACTGTCACAAATAATCATTTGCATTATTTGGTTGCATTAACTTGTCCACTACTGAAACTTTGAACGGACACTCAGTTTCTAATTCGGTAGCTTTTTATGATTCAAGATAAGTAAACGTTTGAAGTAAACACATGAGTTTTTCTTTTTATATTGCTCATGGCTACAGGGTATCAAAGGATTTAATTGAAAATAAACTGTTCACGTCATTTTGAACAATTGAATAATTGTTTTCGCTTTGTAACTAATTGAAGATTTCTGATGTTCGTATACATTTATTGGTGTACATGCTAAACAATCTGTACTCGATTTTAAACGTATGTTCTACTGCTCATGAGTTCCATGTTACGCCCAAGATAAATGCATGACAACATATGGCCGAATTTCAAATGTTACTTTCAAGTACCGGTAGCTATGTCCATATCAATATTGTAGTATTAACTCTTTCTTTGCCAACGGCTTCAAAAGGCGACTTTGCAAACAGTTCAGATCCTAATGAGAGATCTGTTTGACACTCGTATCGATATGGCATACTGCATTGAACCTTACTTTGAAACGATCTTTTAAACAACACAATTGAGGCAGCGAACAATGAAACGGTGAATGGGTAAAAATCTTACGATTAGTATGGCAGATAAATAATTATTTAAGCGGTTTACCATTCTCCCACTGAATATGCATAATTTATACAAAGATACTCAAATTATGAGCACCTATCGTCGGAAATATCAAATTTGGTAAAAGAACGGATGGACTCCCTCCTCATCCAAGCAAATGAATACTGACTTATCTCAGATATATCACAAGGAAATAAGAACAATGATACTAAGAAGCTCATTCAATGGATTTCTGATATGTACTTACACTGATCTAAACAATCCTCACTTATACGCGAGTTTTAAGGGTGTCAAGTTATGAAACTTAACTAGTGAACGTAATATAGTCTACTTAATATATTGACCAGTCTATAAATTAGTTACCTTTTTAGCTGAATATTGGCTCATCAATTCGTTTTATAGTGTGGTGTTATGGAAAAAGAAAGCAGATCTCCGAGCATGTCTCCGAGCCGACACACTCACCAAACGATTAAATCTCCGGGAAGGTTTTCATCTTATTCGTTATCGATTGTTTATCAATCATTACTGTTCAAGGTTAAACAAATCAAATTATCATCTTAAAGAAGAAACTATTAAGGAGATGTTTGTTGTTGACGTTATGATCGTGCTATTCGTATTGCCAACTAGTTTTAGGTCAACTTAATAACATCGAAGCGATTACCGGCATAATTTCCATTTTTTGTCGTTCAGTTATGGCAATTAACCCATTAACTACATGTTTCATGACGTCATCTGGTTCAAGCGATTGTCGTCTGCTTGTCTTTCTTTTTTATCAGATTTAGAATTTACGTAACTTGACTAAAGTAAAATGTAAGTGCAAATAAAGAAATAATAAGTATTTATCAGTTTAGATCTTGGTCAATCGCCGCGTTATGCGGAGATTTTATATGGATAAAAACACTTTTTGCATAAGACCATTGTTGTCTGCTTAATGCAAAAAAAGGGTTGAACTAATGTCTCAACATGACAATGTCTATGTCACTGCTTTGTTTGAGTTTTTACATTGTACTATTATCAATTGTTCTAAAAGTACGTAACACTTCATCATTAATATTAAAATGTTCTTATCCTGTTGACGTGTTTTAAGCGGCTGTGGTTGACCTGCAATTTCAGACAAGTCAGTAGCACATATAAACTTACCTCTATAACCTTATAGAAAACAAAACAATCATTAAGAATGTTATGGTTTTTTTCATATCGGCGTTATATGACCTATTTATTGCCGTATGTCCGTAAAACCAAACCCACTCACGCACTATCGATGCGTGAGGTTTAAACCAAGTTTCTAAAGACCAGATAATAGTCCGTGTTCTTTACACAGGGCCCCGACACGATTGCTTTTTGAGAGAAAAAATCATCAGAAGGTATATATATAGAGACAAGGGGTACAACTGATTGTTAGTTTATTCTCACCCTATCTTGACAAAACCGGGCATATCATGAATATTAATTGATGAAACGACACCCTTTTTGCATTTCTGTCTAGCATATATAATACCCTTCCATAAAAACATAACATAAAACCAACTGTTAGCATGCACTTGCAACAGTAATTGCATTTACTCACAGAAATCAACGACTTTTAGAAAACGGGACAGGTGTTCGTTCACAGCTGACACAGCATTGGCCACTACTGTGCGCTTGTTTAGGCGGTAATATCGAGCATGACAGTCATACAGTTCCATAGATATCCATTTTTGACACCGATCAAAGCTGATTTATACTCAAATCGCTGCAACACCAACACATTCGCATGTTTTCATCGGCAGTAAAGCTATTCTTGTACATTTAAGCTTTTTTGGTACGGCAATGATTTGAGAAGAAATCAGTGTTGATCGGTGTCAAAAATGTATATCTATAGAACTGTATGACTTTTATGCTCGATATTACGGCCTAAACAAGCGTACAGTAGTGGCCAATGACTGTAACACTCTATATTGCCTAAACAAGCGCACAGTAGTGGTCAATGCTGTGTTGGCTGTGAACGAACACCTGTCCCGTTTTCTAAAAGTCGTTGATTTCTATAAGTGAATGCAATTACTGTTGAAAGTGCAAGCTAACAGTTGGTTTTATGTTATGTTTTTATGGAAGGGTATTATATATGCTAGACAGAAATGCAAAAAGGGTGCCGTTTCATCAATTATTATTCAAGATATGCTCAGTTTTATCGAGATAGGGTGAGAATTTACTAACAATCAGTTATACCCCTTGTCTCTATATATACCTTCTGACGATTTTTTCTCTCAAAAAGAAATCGTGTCGGGGCCCTGTGGTTCTTTATGCAAAACACAATGGGTTTAAATCGCCATAATTTCTTCATTAGTTAGAGTACTTTGTGAAATTAGGGGTATATTCTATCAGAAAGTCAAGGTCATTGTCATGAGATTCAACTTACTTTTTATAACTGGAGTTCCTACAGCCCCTCGATGAAAAGTCATCCATTAAAGACATCTCCTGACGACCTTTCGATTATAACACCTTGCCAGACAATTTCCTTGCAAAAAGCATGGCTATTATGGACATGTGGGTAGCAAAGAACCATTTATGCTTCTCGTGTGAGACCCAACCTTTATATTTGATAGTTTGGTTAGAAATAACCATTGAAAATCACTAGAGCTTGAGTATAATCTCAGCCTCACCAGGTAAATTTGCATGTGATGCATGCTTTGACAGTTAAAATTTGCACATATCCACACAATTGGGGGGGGGGGGGGGTTAGTCCATCAAAGGACTGAGGAAAAGTCTTTAAGTGCAATACACAATGTTTAGTTTCATCTTATCTACTTCAGAAATATAGTACAATATGCCCTCCTTTCATAACCCTCATCCGGACCTCGCACAAACTTCCGTTTTGAGACTTTTGGGGTCCAGTTAGACTGGCGCCAGTCCATATGATATTATAGTTCATCCTTATTTCCCTTTTATTCATACTGGGTTGTCTGTTCCTAGCCAGAATCATATGATAAAGCTGTGCCGGACCATGTGGCAGGAATAAGGCATAATGAGAAACCATTGAAAAACAGAATACATTATCAAAATGAATATATTTATCAGACTAGTAGCTAGTCTAGGGTCCAGTGTACCCCATTGTGCATGTTTGTTATTTTTCTAAGTCTAGATATGCTTTTGTGGTATAACTGATGCCGCATTATAAATTGGTGTGTTTATGCTATATCGTAGTGATAATACCGAAACGTTGCTTTCACTGTTACCATGGCAACCAGTGACCATAGTAACACAAAAAACTAAGTGTTTTGCTGTAAAATCGAATTGTATTTAATGACTTGTGCAGAAAATGTATAGATGGGGAGATGTGGACATATTTATCGCTAGATCTACATTTTGTTACATTAATGGTGTATCTTTTACAGAACGATGTAAATATTTGGAAGAAAATTACAAAAATATGGTTGGGGTCCAGTGGACCCCAAATAATATTTATGCATTTTAACATGGGTTACTACCCAGCTGATCAATTTAATCAATTTGTTAAGGTTTGTTTCTGCTTCCAATTATTCCATGGCAATAGTTGTCCAATTTATTTGACCTGTCACCGTGCATATCTAAGCTCCGTGCAGGATGAATGACGCTGACACTGAGACAGTGACATGTCAATATATATGTGATAAAACTAAGTATGGTAAACACATGTAATGAAAATAACACACACTTAACTTCAAATGGTAAAGATATAAGATATTTGAATATCAGTTGCTTAACACCATGTCTTGGGTACTACTCATAAAAACTTCACATCATCACGGTCATGTCTGATGAGCTGTATAAACGTGTCTTATACGCAGTTGAAGGTGTTACCACGGTCTGTTCTGGTCAATGGTCTACATCAGTTTTTTGTATAATTGTAATGAAGTATGATTTGAGGTTTCCTGCGATCATCAATTATACTCAACAAAACAATTAAAGGGGCAAGTGTAATTATAGAGTAAAGCAAATAAATCAAAGTATGTTTATTTGTAGTAAATTTAACAGTATCATGTTAAATTATATGTTTACTTTATTGTAGGGTACTTCTCTCTTTAGAAAAGTGGAAAACAACATCACAAATCTCCTTTAAACGCAACTACCCTACAAAGTCAGTGTGCCAGACTAGGTGGGTGGGGTAAATAACAAACAACATAACCAAGGGTCCCATCATACAGGTTCTTCTCTTAAAATACAGCTAGTACCATATGTGTCCATCACATGCATTAATCACTTTCTGGCATCTGCGGGGAAAGCTGAGAATTAACGTGCAAAGGTCTGCAATGGGAAGTCTGTGCCATTTTTTCTTAGCTATTGGATAGTCCTGAAAGCGCCGATATCAACTGGATATCCGGCGTTGCTGCATGTCCTATGCATTCTCAATGTGATTGAAGTCGGATGACCTTGCTGGCCAGTCCATCCGCCCCATAACCTCATGTTCCGGGTACTGGTCCACCATACGTTTCGGTATGGGCGAGTATTGTCGTCTCTCGGGATGAAATCAGAACCCAAAGTTCCAGCGTAAGCGCGCTCAATAGCGTCTAGTGTCTCGTCCCTGTACCCCTAACTGGTCACAGTCTAGAACATTGAGAAGTTAAGGTCCGTGCAAACGTTGTAGGTGATGCCCATCCATACGAGCCCTGACCCTTTCCTGGGTTGTTCATGCTCTGTCACACAACAGTCCAAGAAACGTTTGTTTCTCTGTCTTCACACTTGTTTGCTTCATTGTTTGAAATCCAAATTAAAATTTTACTCATCAGTCCACAAAACGTTGCGCATACGTAGACTTTCAAATTGCATGGTTGCGGGCATAACACTGGATGACATCTTCGGTGGTGTGGGGTCAAGGCCGGTCGCACAACCGGTTGTCTAGCCTGTAGGTTTGCAGCATTAAGCCTATTCCCGATGATCTGAACAGAGATTCTGTAACATTACGTCTGTTAATAAACGATATTAAGCGTGACGGTGGGATCCGGCCGTTGATGTCATGGCATAAGTGACAACGCCGGTCCTGTACTTCATGTGTGACCTTCAAATAACCTTGACCTAGTCTCCAATTTACCTCCCCGGTGTCTAGGTACAGATACCACGACCTGTCGACGAGGTCATTGCTAACGTTAAGCTCCATCGCTACATGACGTTGGTCTGACCATCTAGCACATAACCAAACGCACAAATGGCGTAGATAAGGCATATTTATTAAATTGTCAATCAATACGCAATCAACCTTTCACGTTTGGTTTTCGATCAATCTACAATTGATAACTATGCTTTCCTCTTTGGTTGTGCGACGACAGACAGGGCTTAGCACTACATGATGATGTATCTCTAAAGCCGTCCTTAACCGGGAGAGTTATGTCGGATTTTCGTGCTTTGGTATTTCTCTCCCTCTCTGTCGTACCCTAAACCCTCCCATGTCTTACAGTTACTCGTGACTACAGACTATTCGCTTGAGCACAATTTGACCGTTGCCATAGTGGGTTATTTTTAACACGGGCTTGAATGTTTAATTCTTTCCCGTGTTACTAATAATCCTGTCAGAGAATTTTGTTAGATGTTTTACATGTATTTACTTACTGTGCTGGCGGTCTTTTTGATTGTAAGGTGGTGGAACAGGGTTTATATTTTATGTACACTGTTCGTCGTTATAGGTGAATATAGGAGATAAGTGTGAGGTTGGGCGCCCCTAAACCCAGGTTTAACCCCCCAGTGGTTGTTAATAATTAATTAATTTATAATTGATTATTGATTGCTACTGACCGTACCAAGGCGGGCTCCTATATTCACTTAGCTTTATGTTTGTCTTGCGTGTTGTTTTCTATTTAGTGTGTGGATGAGGGAATGGTGTTACGTGTGTGTGTGTGTGTGGTTGTGTGTGTGTGTGTGTGTTTGTTATGGTATGGCTGTGTGTGTGTTCTGCTTTTAGAGATGGGTGTATTGTTTGTGTTGCGTTTCCTGCTTGAGTCTTCTTTTGTATTTATTTGCTTAAAAACAAAAATATGCTCTCAATATAGAGAAAACGAATCTTTGCAGAAACGGCAGCAACATTTTTCAAAAATCCAATGGACGTTGAAATTATCCGCTTGAATGTATTCAACCATGGCCGTTTCTGCACATAGAGACTTGTGTTTCTTTATTTTTTATTCTAAAGGACATAAACATATATTCGCTGTTTTAATTTGATTTTATTTTTCATTTTCGAAAAAGATATATGAACTTATATGTTTGCCCCTTTACTTATTTTGTTGAGTACATTACATTAATTTCGATTCATGAATTTGTATCAAACATTAGGTTAAGCCACTGCTGAACAAGCGTTTGCCATACATCCTTATTGGAGCATGTTTGTCTGTTGTATGTTTTTCTTCCCCTGTAGTTATACAGTTGAATCAGATATACTGAACAATGACAATGAAGCATTGAAATAGACGCCTCAAATACCGACCGATCAGACCTCCTTGACCAACGTTAAATAGGGGCAAGGGCAAAGGTTATGGTCACCAATGTTGGCCCATGCCTGCTATGAAAACTTCCAGAAAGGACCATAACCCAAAATAATAAAGTACACTTATTTGAAACTTGAAATCATTTGCATAATTTGAGGTCAGATAGAATTGCATTCTTTCCATACAGTGTGAATCCTTCGGACTCGCGGTTTGCACTCCGGGGTTATAAAATCCAAGCGAAATAACCCAATCACAAGATCATGAAATATATATTTTTATATGTGCAATTGAGGAACAGTATTGTCTGTGGTATCTAATATTCAATAAATGCCATTAATGTAGTTGTAAATAACAAGGAACGGTTTTAAAATGGCTTTAAATTTTACAAACCTTTAAAATTCTGGGGTCTGGCTGGACCCTAGGCATAAAACCTATGCAAATTGACCTATTTAGTACGTATTCCACACAAGTGTCAAAAACAGCCATTGGACAATGTTTAAAACGTCATAAGCGTCATTAGGCTGAATTTTTTTTTTCTAGCAAAAATAAAGCCGATGGGGTCCAATGGACCCCAAAGGTCCGGATGAGGGTTAATGTTTATCTAAATAAGGTAAACAAGTCAGTATGCCTAATTGTGTTTACACTTGCATGTAAAAGTTACCAACGAGAAATATCTGTCATGGTGTAAAGTACCAATATAAACGACATTGACTTGATCACATTTGGAAGCGCTTGCTTTTGCAAATAAGCTCGTGAGTATTTCTCAGTGAATTACTATGAGGTTGTAAAATTGTGTTTCGGCCTATTTTTGCGTTCTGCTCATTACGATTGTTCCCGCTAATAGCACTGTTTTATCAAAAATGTGTTTCTGTGTGTAGTATTGTTCATGTACCAATTGTTTTCATATGCTAGTCAAACAGAATTGGCTCAACGCGCATTCAGCTTTTCTTTAACCTGATGAAAGTGGCCACCTGTTTTCTACATGAATAAATGTTAATATCATATTTTGATACAAGGGGCATTATCTGCGAATTTAATACTCACATTTATTCCATTATACATGCATTTGTAAAGCCATCGGATTGTTGATACAAATGAGTCATATTAGCAGTTGAAATGGATAAAAAGTATGCTTTCTTTAATTTCCATTCATGTTGTTTGGAGTTTACACATAGTATGTAATATATACCCGTGTATCTAATGGTAAAAGAAAAGAGTGGTTCCGACTGTAAAAATGACCTATGCTGTAACCATTTTACCGGAAATACGCCATTTTCGGTTTTATTTCATTAACTGCTGAACGTTTATACGAAAATATAAAACATGCAGCTATTTTAACCATGCATATGCTATTATTATTTTCACTTAAAACAAATTCTGCAATATTCATAATTCGGACAGTACAGAAGCATAACTAATAATATTAAGAAAATCTAGAAAACTGTACCTTTTGAGTGTACCTGATAGCCTTAACAGATGTTATGTTTATAGAATTATGTAGTGAGTATATATGAATGATTTGTTTCCTAGTTGCGTTGTATAAATGGATGTTTTTCAATAAATACTCAACGTTTAATTTAAAAAACTAAATGCTATTCAAAAGTATTATTAGGCACATTTTAAATAATAGCATATCAAATTTATTTCAATTCGCCTAAGCAATGCTTCAAATTTGAGCTCTAAAATGTACATGCTTCCAAAACAACGCGGTTATCTTGCGTTATGACGAGGTCTTGTTTGAATACCAATAACAGGTATTCTCAAACGCATAATAAATAGTATAGGAATGTCTCGCTAAAAGGTTGGTCTAACAGGAAATCATCAGTTTTATAAAGTTAGACCAACTAATGTTAAGTTATCACTAAGTTATCAGAACATTGTAATACCCCTCGTACATGTTGTCCCCTCGGAAAAATCGTAAACCCGTATGCATGCTACAGGCAAATTCAAGTTGCGACCATTTTGAATATATATGTATGCAACACACTCTGGGTCTCGTCTGATTGAAATCGCAGCTAATTAAATGGCAATAATTGCTGAAGGCGAGACGAACATTTAATAGGGTGCTTACAATTAGATGAGTTATTCCTTTAGAAAACGTTCATAGTTATCTACCTTCAAATCGTATTTGAGATAACACTACAGTATGACATCTCTATTAACCCTTTACCTGATAGCCTATTTCTAGTACTTAAGATAGTTGACTCCTTAAAGCAGGTTGAAAGTAAAGCAGAATGCGCCTTAGGGCGCATTCTGCTTTACTTTCAGCCTGCTTTAGGCTATCATGTGCTATAATATAGAAAATATTCCCTTTAATACATATTCATTATTGATTAAATTGGAACTATTTTCTATAGCGGATGAATAAATCATATCCCATAAAAGGCACTTCTATTGGGGAAAGGGTTAAGACCATTGGAAGAAGGGTAAATAATAGAATGAACGACAGGTGACAGATTAAAACAAGTTAAAAAAGTGAAAGCTTCCAAAGAGCTTTCTGTTTTACTTGCATATTGCTTTAAGAGGCCAATTGTCCTTAAATATTAAAATAATAAGCCAATGGAATGGTTTTAATAGAGGGATTTAACTGTGTTTGCACATAAATTTTGTCTAAATCAATCGATTTCACAGCCTGATATCTATAGTGCGATGTCTGGAAGATACATATGAACCCTTCATGGAAATATGCCGGCCAAGGACATTTTCATCACACTAAAAGCATTGAACATTGAACAAGACACTCAATTAAATATCTTACATTATCAAGAATATTGTGCTACAGCAGTGGGAGATTCCTGACACAAATGAAACATAAGAATGATTTGACAGTTCACCTAAAAAGAAAGTTTGCCAATCAAACGATAAGCAAGGTAATATGTATGCTATACACATGAAAAAACCCAAAAGTGCAGAGATTAAATGTTGCTGCTACCATATCGTCTAATTAGAAGTTGAAGTGTGTTTTATTAATCAAAAAAAGATTTTAGGCGTTTTAAACAAAAACACATCAACGTGAATGTCGAACAGTCGAGGACCTGTCAGTCGTTTTGTTGCCCGACGTTTTATCTTGATCAACACTGTTAGCATATCGCGACTTACACTGATAAAAAGGGAAACATGTCACCCCATGTTGTATTAAGATTAAATTCTTTTACACATGTATTATAAGGTTTTGCGTACCTTCCGTATCGTGTTTATGCATATATATTTTTGCGACTGGCAGCAACAGGTCAATGCTTTCGGGACATAGTGCATCTGTTCAATTTTAAGTTTACATTGTAGGTGCTAACGGATTTCATCGGAATAGTACGCCGGATATCTATTTCATGTTGAAATCATATCATTGTTATAAAGTAATTTATTGTTCCAATCGGACAACGCGAATGGGGTTAAACAATATTTTTTTTAAGATTAGACGTAACCTATTTGATATAACTGTCTGCACTATGGTTTAAAGTGAAATTTAGGGTAGAATGACTGAAGTAATGCGGGGTTTGATCTTTATTTAGACTTTCTGCAAAATTGACCATATAGGGACGATACAGTTAAAATTATAACGTATTGTTCGATGGGACTTGTTATAGGGAAGGCAATTGGCAAGTATTTGCAAAAGCGTTCAACCAGCTCAGAAGCTGCGTAACACGGTGTCTGATCTGGAATCAAGCTGTTTGTCAATCGTCATAATGTGTTTTTTTCTGTAAAAATGTTCATTATGTGACTTTTAGAAACAGCAGACGAATATTTTAAGCAGACGATATTGCAGTCGTTAAAATGGTGGGCATACTTGTTTTGTTTGGGGAACAGCGGCAAACTACGTTGTTGTAAGGAGAAAATCGTTATTCAGAGGGTCTTTGAAGGTATGAGGCAGTGTACTGCTCTGGTACACTTGGGAAACTCAGGGCGTTTCTTATTTTTTTACGGATGAGGAAACAATGTATTGGAAGCCTGATCAGATGCTCTTCTACTCGATGTCTTATCTGGCTACATACTCTCAACTTTCTTTGAACTATGTCTGTGCAAATGCATAAAGTATGTTGGTAAATTATAACGCATTATTTTCTGTATGAAATCAATCACTTCAATTCCCAAATGCCTGGCAGAGTGACATACGAGAGGTGTTCCAAAAATGATGTCACTTGCATCGGTGCTCATATAGCGGAAGTGCTTTTGTTCATTTTAATTTGCTCTGCCCTTCAAAATACTCTCCACCAGCCAGAACATACCTTTTTAGCCGGTCAATCCATGTATCTCCTTCCAGATAAATGATATTTAAGTTTTGGAAAGATGTGTACCAGATAGAGATATGCTGAACTCTTCATTCAAATGAGTTCAGATAAGGTCATTAAGATAGCTATCTTGAAAATATATCACTTTAGAATTGGAATAGAAGTACATAGATAATGGTAATCATGAATTGAGCTAGATCGGCTCAAGACAACCGACGCCAGTGGTATCGTTATACAGTAAAACCTGCCTTATCCGACATCCGACCGTTGGAAACAGACATTGTCTATTTGAAGTAGCCGGTGCGCATGTGTGAAACAAAAATAATTTCTTGTATTTCTGTAATCAAACGTTTTTCAATCCTAAAACTTCAAAAGAAATGTCCAGTCTCCAATTACACCAAGTCCTTTTATTAAACTATTGCCTTTTCTTCTGCCACGTTTTCTCGTCTGTTTTTATCCAAAATATCGTCTGCATTGGTATTGTCTTCTGCAATATTCTTAGTTAGATTTAGGGACTTTTCGATTGAAGAAATGTCGATATGAGTATCAAACAATTTGGGTCCGCGTATTGCGGCGTCCAATCAGGATCCAAACCGTTTTCAAAGTCACATTTTTGACGCCGTTAAAAGTGAAAGAGTAAAAAAGGCCTGTATTACAATAAACGAGGGGTGTTAAAAAAATACGCGGACATATGCTGCCATTCCCTCAGATTTTGTCTGAACGGCGCGAAACTTTCATTGTAAAATAATATAGAGTAAAGCTCCTGGACAGAGATTTCCACAATGGGCTCTTAGATCAGAGTCTACACTTTTTGTATCAAAAATGTACCGTTCATAGTTTTGCCGGTTTTAAATGACGGGTACACTCGGTGCTAGAGTTGAAGGTATTGAATGTATGTAGTGTTCATTATTATAATCTAATCGTGAACATTGTAAAACTTCACTAGTGAGTGCCACACAATAACTCTTTCGCTGCCAAAATAATCGTCATATCTTACCCCTTCACCGTTTCATTGTCGTCTGTTTCAATATTTTTGTCAGCATAATCGTTCTAGGTTAGATTTATGGCAGTATGGCTGAAAAGTTTTTCAAAAAGAAAGTCAATCAGTTTCGATCCTGATCAGACGCCGCGTGACGCGGCGTCTGATCAGGATCAAAACTATTAGCAAGCGCGCTTTTGGGAGTCACTGAGAGTGGATTGGATACTATTGATTTCGTATCGCGTTTCAGACAATAATTCTGCATTTAAATTAATGATAAAGATGCATATACCATTAGTGTATCGCAGGTTTTCCAATACAATAAACTGGACCATTTTGTTATCAGAGAAATGCATTCCCACCCTTTACGACGTACAGCGAAACTTCTCTTTTACGACCGCTAAAATAGTGATATTAGATCATTTGAAAGACAGGTAGCAGCTTAATTAAAACAATGTTGAATTAAAACAAAAAGCTCCTTATAGTATTTTGATCTACTTGCATTTTCCTTAAAATATTCACCTACCTTAAACACAAAATAATTAACTCACTTTAGCGGTCGTTGTAGGAATAATTTACTGTACTTTATTCCAGATAGTTTTCCTTCGAACATTATAAAACGCACACTTAAATTGTCCGGCGAAGCTAATGATCTAATTGTTTGTATTGTATCTCATTTAGTATCGTTTAAATGGAGATGCACAATGTGTTTCTTATTGTTTGTGCATGGTTAGGTTTGAGCAATCTGTAAACACATATACAAGTAGAACCAATTTTAAAAACATACAGTAAAACTTCTCTATTACGATCACTAAACGAAGACTAATTAATTGTATAAAAGAAAGGTGACAGCTTAAAGCAAGTGACAGTCAAACAGAAAGCTCCTAAAGGAGCTTTATGTTTTACTGCCACCTTGCTTTAAGCAATAACCTGTCGTAACCGCCTAATAATGGACACAATTAAGTGGTCGTATTAGAGATGTTACTGTATAATTATGTTGCTGACATTACGGTTATAAGTTGTACGCTCGTATTATGCCTGGCGTTATGAGAAATTGTTAACAGCTTTGACCTAGATTTGATTAAAATACTGATGGATAAAACTTTTAATTTTTGACCTGTTTCATTCAGCTTTCCTCAGTCTAAATAACCAACTGTTGTTTTCGAACAAATTGTTTGAAGACGACAACAGAACAACAAATTATATTTTACCAAACGAGGTGTTACTCCGTTCGCTGCGAAAGCCGACATTACTGACATGTTCGAACCGTTTCGATCCTGAACAGCAGCCATATATTAACTTGATTATATTTATTTGACACTTATATTTCTTATGTTTCTTAATTCGAAAAGGCGTCTAATATAAATAAACGCAAACGAAAAATATAAGCAGACGATATGACAGGGACCGGGTATGATTGGTTATTACGTCATAATGATAGTAAATTGTTTGAAGGAGTAAATTCCTTTACCATAACACTATAAGTGAATCTTTCACATTTTAAGTCTCACTTTCCCCTCGTAAACATTGAGATTATACTTTGACTTTGATTAGTTATTGCATTCTTTTGTATGCATGTGTAAACTTAACGAATCTTCTAGCTGTGCACTTTTCTTTTCGCTATATATCTGTTATTTATAAGAATTTCTAGGCATTTTTGGCGTGTTGGCTATTGACGGACATTTAAATGTCATATCGTTATCAAATTTAAAAAAAAGGTTTGAAGACCCAGTGAACCATGAAACGACAAAATACTTAATTTTCACGAGAGAATCGTGAACTGTTGAGAAATTGTTTCGATATTTTTCTCTTGCATTCGCTATCAAGCCGCATATTAGGAAAACATATGTTGGACGAATATCTTGATCGAGCGACGTTGAATAGCCGTTCAACTATGCGTAACGTTGATATGACGTCGACGTCAGGCTGTTATAAACGATGCTGGAAAAAGGCGCTACTGAATTAAAACCGTTTGTTTGTCTTAATTGACTTTTTGTTACACTCACCGTCGTACGTGGTCGAAGAGTAACTCACTAGACTACGATACCAGGGGTAGTGAGATCGACCCCCGCCCGACCAATTCCTTCGGATAAGACATAAAAACCGAAGCCCAATGTATTGATCAGTTCTTTACACTGGGTTATCTAAAATAACCAGCGAATAAGAGTAGGGAATCGCATCTGAGGTTTCTGTATACGTCCCCTATCTATTTTTGAGAAACCAACTTTTTTTACTCACTCATATTTTTCGTTCAAATTTATATATTTTTTTGTTTTGTATTAAGTAAAGTTAACATATACCATCAGAAATATGTCTTCTTGATTTCTGCAAAGTTTTAGCACGATTTGGTCATTAGCGCCGGAGATATGATACCATATATAAGTGCACAGTTAAAAGATTCGTTAAGTGTACTGTTGGAGCGCTGCCCTTAGGTACAAATAAAGTATCCATCTAATTAATGTATGTATACCGACCGGAAATTCCGGTTCATTACAGTCATACACTATTAAGTGGCTTGAATTAATTCAAAATCTTTGATCTTGTCGCATGTTTGATTCATCGCTGTCGGTTTATCGTATGCTTAAATGTCGTCTGCAGTTTCTCAAAACATTACATTCCTAGTAGTTTGACGTAAGAAATATTGAAATGAGAGTCAAACAGTTTCGACCCCCATGCACATAATGCAGCGACTGATCTAGACCACACTGTTTACAAACAAATGCGACTACCTCATTGGATATTAAAGAGTTACAATGACAGTGATATGGAACTACAGTGGAGAAAACGTGTTTCTTTCCCAATAAACGCGTTTACGCTAAAACTATTATTTGCAGTGCAAACAGTTTGGAGCCAGATCAGACGCCGGGTAAGTTAACCCGGCGTCTGATCAGGCTCCAAACTGTTTGCCACCAAGATAAACATGATTTATCAGAATTGTCCAAAAGTTGTACTTTTCTATGTTTAAGTTCTTTGCGTTTGCGTACGTTTGCGTTTAAACGGGAAAGAATAACAGACTCTCCACTGTATCTACATGTACTAGTTTATCTCATGAACATGCGGAAATAGGTAGGAGGTTGACAGAAGCGATGCTCAATTATGCATATCACAATACTGATTATACAGTGGAGAAAACGTTATTCTTTCCCAATAAACGCGTTTACCCTAAAACTTATATTTTCACTGCAAACAGTTTGGAGCCAGATCAGACGCCGGGTAACCCGGCGTCTGATCAGGATCCAAACTGTTTGCCACCAAGATAAAGATGAATTATCAGAATTGTCCAAAAGTTGTACTTTTCTGCGTTTTAGTGTTTTGCGTTTGCGTTTAAACGGGAAAGAATAACAGATTCTCCACTGTATCAAACGGCTTTGAGCTATTGCTGAAACGTCAAAACCTACTTAGTGTTCATTTCCTAATTATTTTAAACAGCGCGTGCTTATATAAGTCATTAACCTGCCACAGCGCTGATTTTATCTGAACAGTAGTTAACATTTAACATAAATACCGATTTTGTCACCTGGCAGAGCGCAGCTAACCTTTGTCAAAGATAAACAAATTTACTTTTGATTTCAGTGGTGTCAGGTATAGTTACCATATTATATCGTAATTGTCCGATACTTTCAACATGGAGAAACACAATTTATGCGTGCATCCATATCAACGTGAAAATGGTATATACAGTGCTCCCTCTCTACAACTTCACCCAATGGGAAAACAAATATTGCGTGTGCTGTTCGGAGGTAGGTGTTATAGGGAGGGACATTAAGACTTGGCCTACGTTTGCAAACAGCTTGAATCCAGATCAGACGCCGCGTAACGTGGCGTCTGATCTGGATTCAAGCTGTGTGTCACTCGTTATTATACTCCTTCTGTTAAACTGTCCACTTAAATGTTTTGTCGAGAAAAAAACGGCTGACGACAACTGTAAATTCCGATAATAAAAGAGCGTGCTGTCGCCCCCAAAGTTGAAATGCAAAGGTCCGCATCAAACCTCCGCCCAGCGACGGTAAATAAAATCGGCCTATACTGTTTATCAAATGTGTTTGTTATCACTTGCATGTGTAGCGTACTGACCAAACCATTATCACGGTATCCCCATTTCTATTTCTTTCATTCTCTATCGTTCTCTTGCATTCTCTATTTCTCTCTTTATATCCCCTTCTTTCTACACCGAACTATTTTCAATTGCCAGTGAAGTCGAAATCGGCAGGATGAGCGTTAATTCCCTTTACATACATATTACTGGTAACATTTCAAAGGAAACAATTTTCTGTCGTACGACAATATATTTTAAGAATCAAATAACACTCCTTTATTCACGCAATACAATCATACACGTTAAAAGCACTGTTCAGTTCAGTTTTATTTTTAGCTCAAACATGCTATGCATGTTTATCGCCATAAACAAAATGTAAACATAAGCGGTACATTTTTCATAGCAGTAAGAAGAGTATAACATTATATATACAAAAAAATTGAATAAATTAAATAAATACATGCAGTTAATCTTATCAATATACACTAGGTTTGTGTTAGTATATAATTATGTTGTATCATTGTAGTAAACTAAGAGAAAGCGTTCAATACCTGTGGAAAATGTGATGTAGTGGCTAACCCACTCACACAGTACATGATGTACATGTAACAAGGGAGATAACTATCGAGTAGCGCCAAAGGGACATGATAAATATTCTTTGCTATTACGAGATCGCTTGTGTACATGATGCACATATACAAGGATGAACATGCAAAAAGGGAGAGAACTGAGAAGATATTATCAAGGGACATAATAAATAGTATTTCCCATGGATACATGAATCAAGCAATTAGAAAGACGTGTTAACGATTTCGCGATATGCATATACCAAGGGAAAAACTGTGTGGATTTGTTCCAGGGTTACCTGTTACAAATGGCAATTAATGATAAGATTGAATTTTGGTGGAGCTTTGAAACAGGTATTTAACGCTTTCACTAGTAAAATAATTAACACAATGCTATTACGATTATTATTGCATTACTACTCACCACACAATGCAGGTCAGAAACAACACAGAAATTTCTGTCCTCACCTGTGCGTTTCTTGTTTTTAAACATAAGTGAATATAGCACAGTATTGTGATACAACTCACCGAACAATGCAGGTCAGAAACAACACAGAATCCTCTTGTCGGAGCTTTCTGCGCAATTTCCATACTGAATTGTGCAGATTTTGTCTTTCTATTTCGACAGTTAGTTGAACAATGCAGGTGAAAATCAACACAGGGAGCTTCTGCATGAGCTCTCTGCGTTACTTTTATCCTGAATTGCGCAAGTATTTTAATTTAAGATTAACTTTGATAAATACTATTGCAACACTACTTATCGCACAATTCAAGGTCAGAAACAACACAGAAAGCTAGGAGCTTTCTGCCTTATTTCTATCCCGAACTGTGCGATTTCTGTCATAAGATTTAAATAGATATAACAGATGCTGTTAATTTAATTTTGATGCTTTTAATAAATGTACAATTCAGGTCAGAAACAACACAGAAAGCTCGGAGCTTTCTGCGTTATTTCTATCCCGAATTGGGCGATTTCTGGCATAACATTTAAGTGGATATAACATATGCATATAATTTAATAATAAGTTGCAGAAGGCAGGTCAAAAATAACACAGCTAACCTCTGCATGGGCTCTCTGCGTCATTTTTATCCCGGATTGCGCATTCAACATTTTTTAAACAAATACAAACAAATATGTTATTTTACAGCTTATATACATTGTTGCCTTGTTAAATGCACTATTAAAAAGGGTTTATATGAAGGCTTATAATAAATCATTATTGATTCACTGTTGACGTTTGCTAAATAAACATATCGAGCCAACTTAATAATTGTGCCTCTCTGAGAAGACGTCATTTTATTTTCAAAACAAGTCTGGGGTCCAGCTGGACCCCAGAATTCTAAAGGTTAGTAAAATGTATTTCTTGCCATTTTAAAACAATGTCATGTTGTTTACAAGTACAATATTGGCATCTATTGAATACTAGATATCACCAACAATACTGTTCCTCAATTGCACATATCAAAATATATCTTTCACGATCTTGTGATTGAGTTATTTCCCTTGGATGTTATGACCCCGGAGTGCAAACCGCGAGTCCAAGGGATTCACACTGTATGGAATGAATACAATTCTCTCTGACCTCAAATAATGCAAATTATTTCAATATTCAAATAAGTGTTCTGTATTATATTTGGTTCTGGTATTTTCTGGAAGTGTCCATAGCAGTCATGGGCCAAGATTGGTGACCTTGTCCTTTGTCCTTGACCCTATTGAACGTTGGACAATGATGTCTGGTCGGTTGGTATTTACGGCGTCTTTTTCAATGCTTAATTGGCATTTTCCAGTATAATATTATCAGATTCCACTATATAGCTACAGGGGAAGAAAGACATAAAACAGACAAACATGCTCCAATTAGGATGTATGGCAAACGCTTGTTTAGCAGTGGCTGAACCTAATGTTTGATACAATGTCTTGTTATTTCCTTCTTGAATCAATATTAATGTAATGGATGATGATCACAGGAAACCTCAAATCATTGTCCATTACAGTGATACAAATATCTGGTGTAGACCATTGACCAAATCGGACCGTGGTTATACCTGTAACTTCGTCTAGGACACTATCATAAAGCTCATCAGAAATGTGATGATGAGCAGACATATTAATGAGTAGTACTCAAGTCATTGTGTTAAGCGAATGATATTCAAAACTCTTATATCTTAACCATTTGAAGTTATATGTGTGTTACTTTCATTATATGTGTTTATCATACTTAGTTTTATCACACATATTTGACATGCTACTGTCTCAGTGTCAGCGTCATGAATCCTACACGGAGTTAAGACATGCACGGTAACAGGTCAAATAAATTAGACAACTATTGCTATGAAATAATTGGAAGCAGAAACAAAGCTTAACAAATTGACTATATTGATCACCTTGGAAGCTGTTTTGGTTACATATCTTCTTCTAATAAAGTTTTTAAATCAGTTGTGGTTAAAAGTTGTATAGTAACCAATGTTTATATGCACACATATTATTTGGGGTCCACTGGACCCCAACCATATTTTTGTAATTTTCTTCCAAATATTTACATAGGTCTGTAAAAGATTCACAATTAATGTAACAAAAGGTATATCTAGTGATAAATATGTCCACCTTTCCCCATCTGTACTTTTTCTGCACAAGTTATTAGAAAAAATCAATTTTTCGGCAAAAACTTAGTTTTTTGTTAACTTTGGTCACTGGTTGCCATGGTAACAATGAGAGCAACGTTTTGGTTTTATCACTACAATATAGCATAAGCACACCAATTTATAATGCGACATAAGTTATGTCATAAATGCCTATCTTGACTCAGAAAAATAACAAAAATACACAATAGGGTCCAACGGACCCCAAAAGTCTCAAAACGGACGTTTTTGCAAGGTCCGGATGAGGGTTAAGATATACATATCACATCTTATTGGTAACATAATACAATAAATACTATGTTTAGACAAAACATATTTGATACCAACTAAGTTACTAAATAATGCCACTGTGCCATCATGATTTGCTAATCCCTTTCATAACTCACAGGACAGGACAAACGTTCGTTGCAGTAAGCATTCGATAAATTGAATAGCCCTTTATGAGTTCACTTGTATTTGCAAAGAAATATTACGTCGATTCTGACCAAAGCGTTAACAAGTGCCGATTTAGAGTTTTATTCTGTTTATTGTTTTCAAATGTAATCTAACATTTGGTAAATTTCCTAAAACTGCAATTCACGCATGATTTCCCCTATGGCATTCCATAGCAATAAAACAACTAAATCGCGTGCCACAACTGATATATACTTCTTAAAAGCAATGTTAATTTTATCTTCGTCATCAAACTGCCTCTACATTATATTGTCAATTTTACTTAGTTTCACACGGTTTATGGTAAAGCGTATTTTATTTAAAGCATTGTGTTATGTGGTTCGCATAGGTTGCTGATTAAAACAAGATTAAACTTAAACATGGAATTGCACTATTGGATTAGATAAAAAGGAGCTTTACAGTCTATCAAGTTTAGTTTCTCGTTATTTGTAAGGTTGGTCATAGCGTGAAAAATCTTTAAATTAAGGTAAAGTTGTTACACTTACGAGTTGTAGTGACTCGAAACTAAACGAAAAACGCAATGCATCATTGATGAATTCAGTAAAGAAATCGCTGGCCATCGATTTTGAGTTAGCTACCGGCCTGAAATAAAGTGGAGAAAACTTGATTATTTCGTTCAAACGCAAACGTACTGCAATGAAACATAGAAAATGACAACATTTTGACAATACCGACTACAAGTTTTAATCTGAGTGGTAAACAGTTTGGAGCTTGATCAGACGCCGGGTTACCCGGCGTTTGATCTGGCTCCAAACTGTTTGCAATGAACATAATAGTTTAAGCGTAACCGGGGTTATTTGGAAAGAAAACTGTACTCTGCACACTGCACACGGGGCACAAACGGCTATCCTAAACGGCAAACAATGGTAATTGAACACGCTACATGTATTGCACCAAAACCGTTTTCGATAAACATAATTATTTAAGCACAGACGCGTTAATTAAGAAATATCAACGCTATCTCCGCTACTGAAACGCATGAATTTTAGAAACACAAGCATTGTTTATTCGATAGCCATTATTAAAGAACAGTACAAATCTGTTTTAGACACCTTATGTAACTACACCTTTAGTTATTAATTAAAGTGGCCAAAACACATTAATTTAGTATCATTACGATATATATCCAATACATTGACTGTACTTTTCGATACCGATATTTATATGCGTGTTGTCTGAAATGTCCACTGCATTGCAAACGAGGCTAAAATATAACCAACACATCAAGAGAGATAGTTTATATGCACTTTTGGAAACCGATCAATATGACCTCAAACTTGTCATTCTGTTATTAGAAAAAATAAAACGATATATATTTTTATGAAAAACAAAGCAAATCGTGCCGTCAATAGCCGGTTTTAATAACTCATTGAAACTAGAATTTGATATTAGACAAGCATGTAATAATACAGAAAATATAGTTTCTACATTGACAAGTGTACGATACCTTGTATTAAACTACACTTAGACATAGAACTTACTGTAATATGCATGTTTTTTTCTATAATTTTTATACCATTTTCATTTTTTTCTCCATAAAAATATATTTTTGCATATTTACATTCAAGAGACAAATGGTATGTTAGAACTATTATTTAGTTTGCTGATACATACTTAAATATTTATAAGCCTACTTGTATTACATATTGGAATGTAAAGATATGTATATGGATGTAAAATATGTGAATAGAATTATTGAAACAAAATCTTATGCCGTTATGCAATAATCCATATGTAGGCCTGCAAAATCAAATCGAATCGAGGTTGGTAAGTACGAGCTGTCAGAATTAACTATGGATTTCTTTACAGACTCCATTTACAAATGGTTAATTGTCGTTTACAGAATGAGCCAGACTGCACAGAGCACGCAAATCATGATTTGTTGAGGGCTGTCTGTCAGTCTTATACCATTGTAATGGCCTTTCCGCGTAATTAGCATAGTTTACAATGTATATATTGCTCCTTACACCTCCATTATCATATCAGATGTCGCATTATCTACGGAGAACATTCACTATTTCATGCTAAAGCAAACAGAATGCGTTAACCTCGGACATTAAACCCGTGTAAAAGGCGTTAACCTTTTCTCTGTCATGACGTCAGCATCTTTCGACAATTATCGTCTGCTTTTGTATCTTAAATGTGCTCATTGGTTTGTTTCATTTCAGACATGATAAAATAAATGATCAACCATTGTTTATGACTCGTTAAACGCGGGCTCTGATCAGGGGCCCGTTTTACTAAACTACTTACGCAAAATTTTAAGTCAAAATTTTAAATTTTAATTTATATTTTTTATTATCACTTTCTACAAACAGCAAATAGCCAGATCAGAGGACGCGCTTTTTAGCGCGTCCTCTGGTTTGGCTATTTGCTGTTTGCAAACGTTTATGATCGAAAAATAAGAGTTAAACGATTTTGACTTACGCAAAAAAAAATGCGTAAGTTGTTTAGTAAAACGGGCCCCAGGAGTCAAACTGTTTGCAAATAATCATTATACTCGAGATGTAGTAAGGCAGTGGAGAGAATATCAACCAAAGGCGACTAACGTCAACTTTGCTAAAACAATTATCTAATGATCTAGAGCAGACACCACTAAACGCGATATTAGATCTGGTTCAATCACGGTGGCACTCGTAACGGTATTTCTTCAGTCATAATTATGGTACGAATTCAGTGCCCCAACCCTACAGTGGGTCTCCGAACAACGATACCCTCCGTGCATTAATGATGGCTGCTGTTCCCAAAACAAGACAGTTATTCTTATCCTATCACTGCTGCAATATCGTCTTCTTAAAATTGTCATTTACTGTGGGATTTTGTCGGGTAGTTTGTATTAGACATTTTTATAGAAGAAACATAAACACGTGTCCACACAAAAAAATGAACTCAGATCAGACGAAAAGTTACGTGGAGTCTGATCTGGATTCAAACTGTTAAAAGATGCAAGTCAAGTCATTAACAGAACTGTAAGGGTATCGATTTCCTCCCTATAACAACTCCCTCCGAACAACACAACCATTTTTTGTCTCCCACTTTGTGTTGTTGAAGATAGGGAGCATTATATATTTTTGCCATGACTATCTCATTACAGCGGATGATATTTTATCTATACAGGGTCAAAGCATGCACTGCAAATGTATGATTAAAGCGGAAAGACAACTCATTTAGAGACAAAATACTAACAAAAGAATAATAAACTACAGAATATTACCGAGCTCATTGCAGAAGATGGAAATAAGATTGAGAAAATGTTGTATTGGTGAGCTCAAAATATATCTGTTTTGGATGAGTTGTTGAAACTACACGCACGTAGATCTACTTCCGTATATGAAACGTTTACACAAATATTCATATCGTGAACGGTGTTAGCTGTTAGTTATACTATGACGATATATAATGCTTCCGTAAATAAACCTCTCCGTATGAATTATCATTTACCGAACTGCCAGAACTGATATGATGCCATACGTATATTTCAAAATGATTATATGTATACCCAGGGGCCCGTTTCATAAACATTCGAACGACAAATGTTGTCGTAAGTCAAATTATAAAATTCTCATTTTTTATTTATTTCTCCATCTAATCTTGTCTTGTGACAACTCTTTGGAATAATCTTTTCAAGACGATTCCAAAGAAGTGGCACCAGACAGGATTATTTAGAGCAATCGGAAATTAAATTTATTTTAAAGTTTTGACTAACGAACCTTTTTGTCGTACGAAGTGTTATGAAATATTAGTAACACGGTATTCCGGCAGGGTGTAGCCTATGGGCTTGTTTGACGGTTTTGAACTCCGTTTTCCTTCGCGCTTCGCGGCGCACAGGAAATAAGGAATCCGAAACCATCATACAAACCCGCACACTCTCCCGGAATGCCGTGTCACGAATTTATTTCCAGTTTACCCAATACAAGAAAGAAAACATACATAATCTGACAATGTTTTACTGACTTGACCCTCAAAGTTGACACTTTAAATTGGCATTCGTTCACTGTTCGCATGTTGGGAGAGTACAAAAATCTATAGAGTTAAACTTCGATATCTGGAACTCGCATTATAAGTTGAATTTACCTACATTCCTACAGAAATTAATTCAAGATAGGCCATATCAAAGTGCGACTGTTTCTAACATGGTAACGTCATCACATTGGAATGTGGACATCTTTTAAATGTTCATTACCAGGAAACTTCGAACGGATATCTCTAGGAGGACAATTACGTTTTATGAAACACTGTCATGAACGGAAATAATCAGGAGCGAACAAATGAACACGTAGGTCAGTGGCTATGCATATCGAGTTAAGTCTGTTTGGGTTGATTTTGATAAACAGAGTGATCTAAATATACAATTCCGTGTTAATTTCATTATAAACCAGTGACGAGTGCCGTTGAAATTCGCATTGTTCATTTCTCTTCCAGTCTTTTGTTTACCATGGTGACGACGCGGGTTGGGTTATCAGGGAAAACAAAGCAAGAAACTCGCATATAATCGATATTTGAGTTGTATGTACGCACAATGATAGATTCAATACAGTTTTTAATTAAGACTTTTTTTTATTTCTTTGAAAACAATTGCCTAATAAACAAAAAATAGAGATTGTATACGCAAATAGATCGAGGGAACAAACTCTAATTAGTCACTTTACCCTTACTACCTGGCTAAATGAATGTGTACGGTTTCGTACACTGTGGCCACATGTGCAGTTTCAGCCTGTCAGAGTCCAATAATTATAATGACTGTTAATAATGACTAGTATTAGGTTTGTTAAGTACGCTTTTGTCAAATTGTATTGATTTTGCAGATAGTATGACAGCTAATAGATCATTAAATTTAAGGCCTTTCGCATACGGAAGTCGGTCTTGCGGGCGAGCGGATATGCGTCTTGACGACATAGACTTTTTCCGTACGTGTTTATACTAGAAAATTTATATAAAGGAAACGTTGATACGATTTAGTATAATCCTTCATAGCTCAGTCAGAATAGTGATTGACTATCAATTGAAAGGTCATAGGTTCGAGACCCAACCGATCCAAATATTTTTTAAGTATCCGATTTATTGACGTGTCAATCCACAACGCAATAATCAATGGACATGTTATGTTTAGTCTTCGTTGATTAGAATTAGTGATGTTATATACGGTCCAATTATATGTCCACTTACATGTACGTTTTAGTTTAATGACTTACAAGTCAATAAAACCGGTATACATGTATACGATTTGATCGAACTATAAAGCCACACATTGAAGCTTATCAATACGACAACCTTTTCAAGATCGATATTGCCCATGTACAAACAATGTAATTAACCTTGTATGCAAGTCCATGAATAAATAATAATGCATTTTAATGACAGTTTTAATTTTAAGGTAGGTAATTGTATCTCAACTTCAAATATCCCACATTTTAATAAGAAAATCGGTTATTACAACAAATCCTGACTGTCATATTTTCTAATTTTTTCAGACTAACTATTTCACAAACCATATATTTGAACAAAATGACAACACATATACATTGAATGAGTCAGTTTTTTGTAATTCAATTTTTTAGCATTTTGCAAAATTTAAATAGCTGATAACATCTTTCTGAACACCTTTATTCAAAATGTTTTTAGCTTTTCTTGTATTGAATGCTGTGGACTACTTATTGGGCGAGATTTAAAGTCATTAGCTTTATTTATTTTTGAGAAAAATAAAATCATCAAAATTCCAGGTTGTTGTCAGAAAAAGAGACCTTAAAGACAAACAACACGATAAATTTTGCCTATATTTTCACACATTGTTTCTTAGGCTATTATCATTCTTCATGAAAAGTTTCATTACACCTTGTAAATGGAAACTAAGCGCATATGCGAAGTACCTTAACAGTACATACATAAATGAACAGCATCCTTTTAGTTGACAATTATTATAGGAATAAACAACATATTTTTGACGTTCATGACGGTATGACTACATTAGCTTCGCAGGGGGTAAATTTCGTAAACGCCCTTTGGGCGTTTACGTTTAATTTACCCCCCGAAGCTAATGTAGTCATACCGTCATGAGCGGCAAAGAGATGTTGTTTATTCCTTATATTTATATTTTCTGTCTTGTCAATTTAATGTGTTTATTGGCCAGATTTGTTTTTCTGTATAAGAATTTATCATATACCGGTAAAAGAGGTTTGATAGATGTAATGTCGATCTAATAGCCATTCCAGTTTTTAAATATGGTGAGAAAGTAGTCCCAACTACATGTACTGTAACGGTATTTAAAATTCAGGATTTTTTCCAGTAAACTTTCTCTCTGTGAATGGAAAAGACTCACAAGGCAAACAAATAACAGTGAACTTGAATATCTATTGCAAAAGCACATTCTAAAAGGACAGGTCGCGGTTGTTTTCTTAACCCATTTACACACATAGCAACGCGATGGCAACGACCTATGGGTCTGTATCACTCCGCTAGTGTCATATGACCGTCGACCAAAGGGAGCGTAGTGTTAAGTGCCCGATGTAGTCTATTTGAAGAAGTCCACGAATAGCACGGGCGAAATCCGAACTGGCTTAAACCAGTTTGGAAGTGTAGGTTCATCGGCAGATGTACTGCATAGTTTTAATAGGATTACATTAAGACTTTACAGGGTGAATGTAAATATATATGTTTATTACAGTGTTTCCTCCCATCAACGGCACTCCAAACAACAACTCCCTCCTTACAACGACCCGTGTCGCAGTTCCCTGAACAGGACAATTATGTCTAACCTATTCAATACTGCATGGTCGTCTACTTGAAATGGTCGTCTGCTGTTTTTCTTAAAGTTATATAATGGATATTTTGACAGAACAAAACCTTAATGACGAGTGACAAACAGCATGAATCCAGATAAGACGCCGAGTGACACGGCGTCTAATCTGGATTCAAGCTGTTTGCAAAATTTCCTCTCTATGACGACTCCCTCCGAACAACGCACACATTGTTGTCTCCCGTTGGGCGCGTCGTAGAAAGGGGCGCTGTGTGTTTAGAAAATAATCATTACCACTTCTCTGCCGTGATAATGAGATTTTTTTCCGTTTGAGTATTTATGTGCAAAACAGTATGATTCATAATCGGAAATCAAGTCATTCGACGTTTTATATATATTCGTGTACGTGGGTCAATGTAAATAAGTTGCAAATTAAGGGGTAAATATAGGAATAAACAACATATTTTTGACGTTCATGACGGTATGGCTACATTAGCTTCGCAGGGGGTACATTTGCTAGGGCGAAGGGCGTTTACGTTAAATTTACCCCCCCCCCCCGAAGCTTATGTAGTCACACCGTCATGAGCGGCAAAGAGATGTTGTTTATTCCTTATATTTATATTTATATTTTCTGTCTGGTCAATTTAATGTGTTTATTGGCCAGATTTGTTTTTCTGTATAAGAATTTATCATATACCGGTCAAAGAGGTTTGATAGATGTAATGTTGATCTAATAGCCATTCCAGTTTCTAAATACGGTGAGAAAGTAGTCCCAACTACATGTACTCTAACTGTATTAAAAATTCAGGATTTTTTCCAGTAAACTTTCTCTCTGTGAATGGAAAAGACTTACAAGGCAAACAAAGAACAGTGCAACTTGAATATCTATTGCCAAGGCACATCCTAAAATTACAGGTCGCGGTTGTTTTTCTTAACCCATTTACACACATAGCAACGCGATGGCAACGACCTATGGGCCTGTATCACTCCGCTAGTGTCATATGACCTTCGACCAATGGGAGCTTAGTGTTAAGTGCCCGATGTAGTCTATTTGAAGAAGTCCACGAATAGCACGGGCGAAATCCGAACTGGCTAAAACCAGTCTCGAAGTGTAGGTTCATCGGCAGATGTACCGCATATTTTAATAGGATTACATAAAGACTTTACAGGGTGAATGTAAATATTACTTAAATAAGATGGTTTGTGTAAAAGCATGTACCGTATAACCCCATTTAAACGTATTCGAGTGATGGAAAATCCCGAAATATTAAAGCAGGCTGATAATAAACCTAAATGTTCTTAAAAAAAAGTCTACATTATTGCAATCAGCTTTTGGCAACAGTTGGTCTTCAATAATTACAATGCTATGCGAAGAGGATTAACCCATTCACTGCCATGACGTCATCAATTTTAAACAATTGTCGTCTGCTTTAATTTCTTAAATTAAATATTTTGCTATTTTGACTTATGAAATATTGAAATGAATGTAAAACAGTTTGGATCCTGACCAGACGCCGCGTTACGCGGCGTCTGATCAGGATCCAAACTGTTTCTAAATTACTAGTGTACTCGAGGTAAGGCAGTGAAGAGGTTAAGTAAGCCAACAGGTTTAAGACCGCATAAACGGGGGTACATGTAAACAATATGCCATCTTAAATTTTGTTAAAAATCAAGTGACAAAGTGTTTGTAACCTAATCAAACACCATGTTAGGCGGCGTCTGGTTTCTACCCAAACTGTTAGTGAGTTCAATCAAATCATGAATGTCGTACTAAATTTTAACACATTCAACCCTGCTCGTTATTCATAAATGGTTTATCTGTAAATACTATGTTCCCTCGCTACAACTCTCCTCCGAACACCGACTCCCTCCTAACACCGACCATTACCGTTGTTCCCTAAACGGGACAATTATGTCTTACGCTTAAACTGCTGCAATATCGTCTGCTTAAAATTGCCGTCTGCTGATTTTTCTCAAAATTACATATAAGTAGATATTTTAATAGAATACCTATAATGACAAGTGACAAACAGCGTTACGCGGCGTCTGATCTGCATTCAAGGTGTTTTCAAATGTAAGCTAAGTCTCAATTTTTCCTCTCTTGAATCACTATATCCGAACAACACACACAATATGTGCATCCTATTGGGTGTCGTTGTAAGGAGGGAGCACTGTAGTACATGTGTCATATACAAACAGTATAGACCCGACGCAACACACTAAATCAATATTGGATGGATGGATGAGTTGGGTTTTACGGCACTGCGACACAAAATAGGTCATAAAGCGCCGATGATTGATGAGGGGTGATGAGATGAAATTATGATGATTTCAGGAAGATGGTTTCGGCTAATCCCATTCGTTGACCAGCAGCGTATGGGATCAAAACCACGACCTGCCTTCCTTTTAGTTCTTGGCAGAGGGAATAATCTCGGTCTAATAAACAGAAACAATTCCTTTTGACAATTAAGCCCCAGAACTACGGCAAAGTAGGAAGGTCTCTGGGGAAATCAATATTGGAGAAAACAACCAGAAAATGTCATTTTTGGACTAGATTTAATTTGAAACATACATTGCCTATTCAAATTACTGTGGTTGAATGACAACTGACAGTAAACAGATGTTCAGGATTGAATGAGTTTATAAAACTATTAATAAACATAATGAACAGAGGTTGTATAAAATACTATATAAAGTATTCAAACCCTGGCACAAAGGTGCCAGTATGTTTTCCCTTATAACCGTACAATTTGTCTGTGAAACGTGTATTTCGTATCTGATTCAGACAAGTCTCATTATACAAAGAAATATTGTTAAAACCGAACATGACAGCTGTCAGTGGAATAAAACCTGTTTCAAAAACATTTTATTGAATTTTCGGAGAGTCAGTACTACCTCAGCAAAGTCGAGAACATTGACCCATTTTTTTACTTCACGTGACGTGCCCGCTATTGTTTACTGAGCTGGTACACTGATTCGCCCCGAGTTCAATGATTATTTGCAAAACAGTTTTGATTCTGATCAGACGTCGCGTTACACAACGTCTGATCAGGATCTAAACCGTTTGGCATTCGTGTTACTTATACTTAGGTTCAAATAGGTAGCATCGATATTCGACAAATAACAACAGATGACTGTTGTATAAATATGATGCCATTGTGGCAGAGACGGTGTTAATAAGGTCATTAGCAAAACGTGTTGACCTTGATAGCAACTTTTAGCGTCTGATCTGGATTCAAGCTGTTTGCAAAAGTAAGCCTTGTCTTAAATATCCCTGTCTATAACGACCCCTTCCGAACAGCATACACAATATGTGTCTCTAATTTAGTGCCGTTGTAAGGAGGGGTGCACAGTAGTACATTTGTCATCTACAAACACTGTAGACACATCGAAATTGTTTGTTATACAACAATATATATAAATTACACATAACCACCAGAAAAGGTCCAGTTTGGACTAGATAAATTAGAAATTGACTTTGCTCATTCAAAATTTTAGGTTTGAATGAGTTTAGAAAAATGATTATAAACCTAATGGACAGAAGTTGTCTCATTTCTAATATTTGAAGTATTCAAATCCTGGTTCAAACGTGCCAGTTTGGTTTCCCTGATAACCTTACAATTTGTTTGTGAAACGTGTATTCCATATCTGATTCAGACTATTTTCATTATACAAAGAAATATTGTTAAAACCCAACATGACAGCTGTCAGAGGGATAAAACCTGTTTGAAAAACATTTTATTGAATTTTCGGAGATTCAGTAATGCCTCAGCCAAGTCGAGAACATTGGCCTTTTTTTACTTCACGCGATGTGCCCGCTATTGTTTACTGAACTCTTACACTGATTCACCCCGAGTATTTAAATGGTTATTTGCAAACAGTTTGGATCCTGATGATCAAACATCGTGTTTCGCGACGTCTGATCAGGGTCCAAACTCTTTGGTAATTATTTGACTATTAGTCGAATACGTGACATTTTAGATCGGAATATAACAGCAAAAAAAGTTTAATTTTATTACATCATGGCAGAGAATGTGTTAATAAGCACAATGGCAAAACGTCTTGACCCTGATTAATAGCAACGTTAAGCGGCGTCCCTTGCACTGTTTTGCTATTTTTTGTGTGAATTATTTTGTTGTATCAATTTAACACTGCCGTGTCTATATATCACCCCCTCCATATTGATAATAAACTATTCCTACAAACACACAGTGAGAGTTCATGGCAGTATCAGTATCATAAACAACAAATGAAGAGGGTCAATAATTATTGGTGAGGGCCTGCAGTTCATTTGCCCTACATTAGAGATACATTTTAACCCATGTGTGCCTATGATCCCATATATGGGACACAGACAAACAGGGTAAACTCTGATCACAAAACGAAAACGGAAATTTAGACCAGGAACCTTTGAAATTGAACATGGACTATTTCAATATAAATGCAGTGAAATCCACTGGGCTCTAAAGGTCATTGACATAGCTGTTTTGTTGTTAACGTTAATGTCTTTGCTGTCAAGTCGATGTCTGAGACGGATCCATTGTGTTTAATATATTCTCTTTTCTGATTTTTAAAAGTACATTATATCGCGATGCAAAAAAGTGTAAAAATGATTTTGGTTTTAAATCAAAGTTGCAATTCCATGTGGTTTAAATTCCTAGTCCATTAAACTGTTTTTCAAAAGTATTGCCGGAAACACGGGTTCAGTATCCGATACCCCTTATATAATAATCGTGCAGTAAAACCACAGCTTCACTTTTACGACAATGAAAAAAGGCCACTTGATTGTATAAAAGATAGGTGACACGTTCGTCCAAGGTGAACAAAACCAGAAAGCTCAGACAGCTGTTAATGGAGCTTTTTGTTTTACGTTCACCTTCCTTTAAGCAGCCACATACGAGCGTACATTAAACACATAATGAATAAAATACTATTTTGGTCGTATTTGAGAGGTATAAGTGTATTTTCCAGAGACTATCAGCACTACTTTTACCCTTTACCTCATAGCCTGTTCCTAGTTTTGAAGACAGGTGCCCAATTAAAGCAGGTTGAAAGTAAAACAGAATGTGCCTTAAGGCACACTCTGCTTTACTTTCAGCCTGCTTTAAGCTAAAATCTGCTAGGCTATATAAAATATTTGTAATGGTAATAGTTCATGAGGGTATAAACTGGAACTATTTTCTTCAGCGGAGGAATAAATTAAATACGCTAAAAGTCTCTTCTATGGGGGAAAGGGTTATGATGGTATTCGTCCAACAAAGTGTTGATTGCTCTTTTTCAAAGCAGTGTATTGATTGGAATGAGGCATTTGGTGGAACAAGAAATGATTAATTGTTTACATGTTATGAATGAGTACAGCAGTCGTGAACCGCAAAAATCAGATCATTATTATAAATTAAAACTTCGATATCAAGAACTCGCTCGAGTCGAGCATATCCGTCTAGGCACGTTTTAATTTTGAATGAATGATATGTTTGGCATCAGCGAGACTGAAACTATGAAATTCAGCCAAAAGAATACGATTAGATTCGATTTCAGCGATTTAGAGATATTGAAATTGGACTATATATTTTTAATTATAGAGAAAAGAACATCAATGTATATAATAGTGCATAAAGTACCAGAGGAGTACTTACTGGTTGTCTTATTCAGAACTGTATCTTTAAGAAATTCTCGAGTTTTTAATTGCAAGTTTTGATATACAGTGCTCCCAACGACATCCAATGCGAGACACAAATTGTGTGCGTTATTCGGAGGGAGTCATATAGTAAGGGGAAATTCAGAATTGATTAACATTAATTTTGCAAACAGCTTAAATTTAGATTATCGCGTTTTGACAATCCTTTGTATCCAAATGAGAAGAAAATTGAATGCAACACCAAACAGGTTGTTGTATGTTATTGAGCTGTATTAACGCGATGAATAATACTTTAGTTCTAAATTCAAATTTTCGCTTTTTGTTTTATACACACTCTCTCTATAGCGATAATATGATGGTTTTTAAGAAGAACAACTTCGTAAAAATAGTAACTTTGAAAACTTGTGTCGGGTACACGTTAAATGATTAAATAAAACGTTAGATATGATTGTAAATAAAAGAACATACATCTGCCACCCTTTGACCTTGAACTACCGTCTTTTAAAACTCATTGTTTGCGTTTAATAAACATCCATATTCTAGGCATTAGACTTAAGAAACATCGTCATCTGTGTGAAAAAGTTTGCATCGTGATCCGATATCGAGTTAATCAACGTCAAACTTAGACAAATTATTTCAACTGCAGAAATAAGCAGTAAATAGACGCATTGTTCTATATTGATCAAGGACAAGCCTATTTGTAGGAACCACTTTTCTTATTAAAGATGTGAATAATGAGATGGAGTTTAAGAAACCACATTTGTTATCTGTCAATGTTTGGTTTCGTATTAGTAATACTGTAGCGTTATAGATATAATATATTTGTAAGCATGCGTGTCTTAGCATCTTTGCTGCCTTACCGCGAGTACCTTGAATGAGTGTCAAACAGTTTTGATTACGCGTTACGCGGCGTCTGGTCAGTATCCACATTGATTGAACTCAACTATATAATATATATCCTGTCAAGGATCTAAAATGTAAAGTTGATAATAAAGGAGAGCAGACGGCAATCGCGTAAAGGTAATGACGACATAACATGAAATGGGTAACAACCACATGCAATGCACTTTCTTTATATCATTTTCAACCTGAAAATACGAAAGTATCATACATGTATGACCCTTGCTATAGAGATATATGAAGGTTTGGTTATTTTCCCGAAGGAGTGATAATTATCGACGATATACAATTCTAACATATTGTCTTATTAACAAATATATCAGGTTTTGCATTGAACGTCTTCATTTTTGTTGCCAACGAATTCCTGAAACCGTTTAAATGCATTTGACAGATATTGATGTTTTTTTTGTAACTTTGCCCTATATTAATAAAAAGGTTTCGTCCTTGTACTGAATCCGTGAATGTGCCTTCCCCATGACATTATCTGTCAGTTTGCTTGCATGCACACTAGAAGTGCAATAACGTTGTTAGGGGCAGTTGACTGCTCTATATTTTTCTCTTTTGAGGACATTTTGTCAGTCGGTCAAGTAAAGTATTCTCATTTATCTAAAATGCTTACACATCAATGCGAATTAACCCATTCACTGTCATCACCTCGCCTCACATGCTTTAACCAGGTCTCGTCTGCTTTTATTTCTACAATTTAAATTCTTGGGTATTTTACTGAAGAAATATTGAAATAAGTGTCAAAGAGTTTTGATTCTAATGAAACGCAACATATGTGCAGGATGAAAACTGTTTACAAACATTCTTTGTTCTCTTGGTAAGGCATTTAATGGGGTAATGATAGAGTAAATATAGATTATATACCACAGTATGCCAGCATATGTTGCTGGACCTTTAGCAAGCATCAACATTTTTATAAAACAACCATGTGCTCGATTCTTAACCAGCTTTTGTCCACAATTCCCTATGTCATTGGGCTAAGCAAAATATGTACATACTGCGGCGTCTGATCAGAGTCTTCACTATAAGTTAAAACAAAAATAAAAATAGACTTTGCATCCCTTTGAATATGTATGGAATAATCATCCGGGCGCAAAGGTATAAAACGCGGCGTCTCACCAGGTTTTACGATATATGCCAGTTTTCTACTTTAATAGACACTAGGCTTAAAAGGGTAAGATCTTTCGTAGGTGCAATGAAATGTTCCAATGTCAGATCACTGTGACATTGACCTCATTCATTACCGCCATTATATAAAGTAATTGTCCGTACACAACGTCTATACCATAGTGGATATGGATATTAAAATTTGATGTAAAATTAGTGATGTCACATGCTATTTTCAGCTTTTGTTTGGTATTGACGGTGTATCGTGATCATATATAGAGCATGTCTAAAGTATCTATAGTCACTGTAACACGTCAGGTAGATACAGTATATAGAATGTGGTATGTTGGTAAGACATTTGATGCTACAGTAGCGCGTATAATTTTTTACTATATAAAATTATATGAGTATATTTCCGTTTCTAATTGCAACATCAATGCATTTTAGTGTTGATTAACGCGTTTGGGGAATCTGTCATTGACTAAGACAAAGTTTCTCACTGGATCAGTTTCAATGTTTAAATTCAAAACACTATATCTAGTTTGATCGGTCACCAAATTTCATTCTAAGAGCACTGCTACTTTTCCGAGTAGTTTTACTAATCTTAAAATAAATGTACAATTGAGCGGAATGTCTTCGTGTATACGGTTTGTAATTTGTTTCTATATCCCTGTGGAGTATCTTGTGGGGTTTTCCTAATTAGTCTGCAGCTTATACAGAGATAATATCTTTTAGAGGCAGATAGTGACGGATTCGAACCATGCAGATGTGCACGTGATACCGACGATGTATATTCAGTATGCTTAACAGTTGCATACTATTTTCAAAAGTCAATTACACGACTTAAATACGTAGACGAATGAAAACAGTACAACTTACGGCGATGTTAGTAATACTTATATGAAATTAAAATAGTTTCTTAGAGATTGTATATATTAAAACAAACAGAAAGTTAAATGACATAATGTATATATATATATAATGTGTAGGCGTTTGGATTATTTCAAATTTAAATTTCGCCTATATAGATATCAATGAATATAAGTAATTAGGTGATATACAAAAATAGACCGAGCACATAACAAATAGGTATGTTCTGTTATCTATATGTTTTAACTGTTGAATCATAAATATAAATACAGAAACTAACAAACCAACCAAACGAGATGATAAATCAATAAATTTTACCAGGTCAACAAGCCAATATTCTTTTAACATTTACATAGAAACCAGATGATCTGACGTGCTTTTCATTAAATTAAGGATATACGCTTCTTTTTTCTTATTTGCATTCAAATGGATTCAATAGCTTTGGTGGTCTTATTGCGACTCACGATATTGCCTAAAAGATATTGAAATCCAAAACAGATCTAGCAAATAAGGGCAAGTAGATTACTCTTCTTCTAATGATGAATACCATTGATTTATGTTTTTCCAAAACGCCTCTATCGAACAACGTTCAGACATACGCACCATGAGACTATCAATATTTTTGTTCTGAGCAATAAGTATAACGCATATATCACACAAATGATAATTACCAGATGAAGATAAACTAATATCGTGTATGTATATCATTTGTGACCCCATTATTAGTTTTGCTGATTTATACAAGTAATTGTTTGAACTAACACGGCTCTGTAGCAGTTGGTTGTCATCTATGATACGTTTTATTTAAGCTCAACATAAACTTACATTTACTCTTGTACATTCCCTTATCTTAGCTTTGGCATAGAACAGTTATGGTTTGAAATATTTTGAAAAGCCTAGATCTAGTGGTATGCATGACTGAAATGCAACTTGGTATTTAATGGCGTCGATGTTGATTTCGCCGTCTTATATTCGCTTATAACCCTTCACTGCCAATCATGCGAACATCGCCTTTGCAAACATTTTATATCCTGATTAGACATCGCTTTGGGTGACGTTTCTTAAGGATCCAAACTCTATGACACTCGTTTCGAAATGTCGCCAGTAATAATTCCTTACATGTAACTTTGAAACGAGACAACAATAGTTATTGACGTGTTGGGATAAAATACTCACGATCTTGATTGAAGTAAACCGACTGTGACCGTTCTATCACACGTTATTTATTGTGTTGTCGAAACGCGTCAATATACAGTGTATTTGAGAACTGATTTAGAGGTACATGTGAGAAACGTAATATATCGACATATATTCAATATGTTTGTCTAAAACTCCAAATATCCGTTGCAAGCTTCTAAGAAACGCTCCGCCTAATGGTTAACACACAATGCACTTTGTTTCTTAACTAATTCACCCTCGAAAAAAACTTAAACAGGCACTTCCTATTTCCAATTTAGTATAGTCCATTCTGTGTCTATTGAGGGTTGATTTAAACAATTTATTGCAAACAGTGCATACTCTCATCAGAGGGCTCCTCTGATTACTGTTTAGATTTTCCTAGTGAAATCTTCAAAGGTTTATCGTTTGTTAATAAGTACATTCATCGTTAAGATTGAATGTGTTCATACGACAAACTTTTTTGTCTTTTTGAAATGAATCAACTTTCTCAAACGCACGATATCGGCCGTAACAGTTGGGACTTTTTGCCATTATAGGATTATTCATGATGTATGGTAAAATGTCGAAAACTACCCGTTAACTATAACACAAATATGATTAGGATTCTTCTTCTCTGTTTTTAGCTCGCCTGTACGAAGTACATGACGAGCTATTGCAATACCCCCGGTGTAGTCGTCGTCGTCGTCGTTGTCGTCGTTGTCGTCGTTGTCGTCGTCGGCGTCGTCGTGAACGGCGTAAACAATTTTAAGAAAATGTCTATAACTTCTATGTCCCTTGAGGTATTGCTTTCATAGTTGGTATGTGTGTGTATATGGACAAGACCTTTCCATGCACAGAAAATTGTTGACCCCTGTGACATTGACCTTGAACTTAGGGCCCGCGTTTAGGTTTCGAAATCTGTGTTTAGGTTTCGAAAAATGTCTATAACTTCTATGCCCCTTGAGGTATTGCTTTCATAGTTGGTATGTGTGTGTATATAGAAAATACCTTTCCATGCACAGACAAATTTGGACCCCTGTGACCTTGACCTTGAACTAAGGGCCAGCGTTTAGGTTTCGAAATCTATGGTTTAGGTTTCGAAAAATGCCTATAACTTCTTTGTCCCTTGAGGTATTGCTTTCATAGTTGGTATGTGTGTGTATATGGACAAGACCTTTCTATGCACAGAAACATTTGGACCCCTGTGACCTTGACCTTGAACTTAGGGCCCGCGTTTAGGTTTCGAGATCTGTGTTTAGGTTTCGAAAAATGCCTATAACTTCTATGTCCCTTGAGGTATTACTTTCATAGTTGGTGTGTGTGTGTATATGGACAAGACCTTTCCATGCACATAAACATTTGGACCCCTGTGACCTTGACCTTGAACTTAAGGCCTGCGTTTAGGTTTCGAAATCTTTGTTTAGATTTCGAAAAATGCCTATAACTTCTATGTCCCTTGAGTTATTGCTTTCATAGTTGGTATGTGTGTGTATATGGACAAGACCTTTCCATGCACAGAAACATTTGGACCCCTGTGACCTTGACCTTGAACTTAGGGCCCACGTTTAGGGTTTCGAAATCTGTGTTAAGTTTTCGAAAAATGCCTATAACTTCTATGTCCCTTGAGGGTTGCTTTCATAGTTGGTATGTGTGTGTATGTGTATATGGACAAGACCTTTCCATGCACAGAAAAATTTGGACCCCTGTGACCTTGACCTTGAACTTAGATCCAGGGTTAAGGTTTCGAAATATGTGTTTAGGTTTCGAAAAATGCCTACAACTTCTATGTCCCTTGAGGTATTGCTTTCATAGTTGGTGTGTGTGTGTATATGGACAAGACCTTTCCATGCACAGAAACATTTGGACCCCTGTGATCTTGACCTTGAACTTAAGGCCTGCGTTTAGGTTTCGAAATCTTTGTTTAGGTTTCGAAAAATTCCTATAACTTAAATGTCCCTTGAGGTATTGCTTTCATAGTTGGTATGTGTGTGTATATGGACAAGACCTTTCCATGGACAGAAACATTTGGACCCCTGTGACCTTGACCTTGAACTTAGGGCCCACGTTTAGGGTTTCGAAATCTGTGTTTAGGTTTCGAAAAATGCCTATAACTTCTATGTCCCTTGAGGGTTGCTTTCATAGTTGGTATGTGTGTGTATGTGTATATGGACAAGACCTTTCCATGCACAGAAACATTTGGACCCCTGTGACCTTGACCTTGAACTTAGATCCAGGGTTAAGGTTTCGAAATCTGTGTTTAGGTTTCAAAAAATGCTTATATTTCCTATGTTCCCTGAGGTGTAACTTCATACATGTATTTGATTTTCATGTGTATATGGACAAGACCTTTCCATGCAGGCAAAAAGGTTGAACTCGGTGACCTTGAGTGTGCTTTTAAGTTTCTAAATGTGCCGATGGCGAGCTTTGTTGTCTCTCTGACAACTCTTGTTTTAAATATACTTATATGGTGTTCTTAACCAGGAGTTTGTAAGATTTTCCAAAAAAATAAAATGCATAAGCCTTATACTAGAACATTGCTCTACAACGACACCCAATGGGAGACAGATAGTGTGTGTTGTTCGTAGGGAGTCATTATAGGGAGGGGGAAATTAAAACTTGGCTTACATTTTCAAACAGCTGTTTGTCACTCGTCATTATATTTATTCTATTAAAATGTTCACTTATATGTAATTTCGATAATAAACAGCAGACGACAATTTTAAACAGACAATATTGGAGCAGTAAAAGCGTTGTTTTTAGGGAACTGTGGCAATGGTCGTTGTAAGGAGAGAATCGATGTTGGGAGGGCCGTTGTAGGGCGGGAACACTGTGTTTCAGTAGTTTAACTATATGCATAATGACCATGTGTTGTATATTGCAACTTCTTTCTAATCAGTTTACTTAATTACTAGATTAGTACTAACGAATAAAAAGTTATACCTTTTGGGTTGAAACTTGTTACTTTATCGCCATAGACATACTACGTTCAAATGTTCTTCTATAAAATACTTTAGACATTCGATATTTACATTGTGTGTTTAATTACGGAAGTTATGTCACTATTAAAGGCGTTGAGAAGATAGAGAATTAAATTTCTACTTTGTCATAAATGCAAGTTTAACTTGAAAACCATTACAATGCTATCCATTACAATTTATATAACCGAAACTGTCTTGATAAAGTGTGAAAGATCATAAGAGGAAAATACATTTGACATACGTTTCATATATAATAAAACCTCTCTATCACGACAACCGAAACGGAGGCTAATTTATTGTATGAAAGACGCATGTAAGCTTAAAAGAAGGTGACAGAAAATCAGGAAGCTTCTAAAGAAGCTTATTGTGTTACTGTCACCTTGCTCTATGCAGTCACCTGTCGTAAATTATTAACACAAATATGTGACCTTTATAGAGACGTTTTACAGTATGTTTCGTTGTAATGACATGCGACGTATGAGTGTAGACAATTTCATATTTATAATATATATATTACATTGTTAGTGAAAGTTATACAAGACAAAATATGATGTGACCAGTTTCCTTTCAACTAATACGAAGTACTCTCATGCAGTAAGTAAATATAGGTATATAAACCAATTCACGACCCCAATTACAAACAGGTCGATCTGGTCGGGTCGAACTCGGGAAGAGATCAAATTGGTCGAGCTGATTGAGAAGAGATCAGGTAGAGGTCGTGTATGGATCGAAATGGTCGAGTAGAGATTGGCATGTTTGTCGTGTTGAAGTTGTGAATGGTCGTGTTAAGGTCGTGTATTATCATGTGTTATCGTGTAGCTAGCAAGAAGAGGTCGTGCACAGGCCGTTTTCAAGCCGTTGGTCGGCTTATTTGGGACGCTCGGGATGGTCTAGTTGATCTGATTGACAGTGTGAACCCATAATAAGAAACTATTACCTGCGGTCTTCATCGCGAACACGTGGAAAAGATTGATATACATTAAAATCTATATTTGAGTACTAACTAATCAGTTTATGTACCCAGCCTAGCAAAATAACATAATAAGTTCCATAATTATAACAAACTAACGAACCAAATATTAACGAAGTCGTCGTGACCCAATAGGGCACGAGTCGGACTGACATTAACGTCTCGTGGGTATCAGGTTCAATCCACACAGGATGCGCTTTTTAAACAATCATTATTGCCATAATTTTATTTGTTTCTGTTTGTATTACAAGAAACTGCTTAAAACACAAAGTAAAGTAAACGTCTCCAATGGGAAGGTTTCATTCTTATTGTCAGCCTGCATTAACATTAATTAAGCTAAGCACGTCTTGGTTACAATTTGCAAACAGTTTGTAAACAGTTAACATTCTGGAGCAAAATTTTATTTCCAGTCATATTTAACTTTTCTTAAATTTCGAAAGCATAAAAATGAGTATGGGTTTGTTCGCAGATGATGTCTTTGATGCAGACGAAAATTCAGCATGAAAATGGTTTAACAACAACCTGCAAGACATTGTCGATGAAGCTCTTCAACTAGCAAAAAAGCAAACAGACACGAAATTGTTTCAGGAACTATCAGCAATTGCTTAGAAACATAATTGGTAAATAATGACTTACAGTTTAGAGAAACCCAGCAAACGACACTGTTAATAACTAGTCACTTCTACAAACGATATATCTTTAGTCAGTGTGCGAGAAGAGTGACGTCAATTAAGTCTGAAACGCCATCTACTTATTGTTTGCTCTAAGTAAATATTGTTCATGATTACATAGTATAGAACATGTACAAGAATAAGCTTCATTCAAAATGACTAAATTTGTTGTTTTCTTGTCTGCGAACATTTACTCCGAGTAGTGATTGCTACGTGTATTTATAAATATCTATTGAAAGTTATACATATACGGCTTTATATTAAAAACGGTTTATATTTTTAGAAACACGATACTATGCAGCAAATTTAATAGTAGCTAAAGTATATTCCTCAATCATCAAGATAATTATCGTTTCATCGTTCATCGGAACTATATAACCTTTTTTGTGTCGCAGTGCCGGAAAACCCAACATCCATTCGTTATTGCGTACAGATTTTTTTTAAACTAGCTGTTATTTTCCCCGGTTGGAATGTTAATACAGTGGAGAATCTGTTATTCTTTCCCGTTTAAACGCAAACGTACGCAAACGCAAAACTCTAAAACGTAGAAAAATACAACTTTTTAACAATTCTGATAATTCATCTTTATCTTGGTGGCAAACAGTTTGGAGCCTGATCAGACGCCTGGTTACCCGGCGTCTGATCTGGCTCCAAACTGTTTGCAGTGAAAATAATAGTTTTAGCGTAAACGCGTTTATTAGGAAAGAAGAACAGTTTATCCACTGTATAAGTAACCTACTATTATATTGCGATGTACAGTGGGGGGAATATTCTTATTACCTATTTCTTAAATCGGTCAATATGCGAGCATAATGAGCTCCATTCCTTTTATTTAAAATCGTATAATTCAATAAAAAACTACATTGAGGCAAAAAGATTCGTTTTGATGCAATAGTTGCATTTGAATATATTCTGAAGTGCCATTTATGCGGTTTGAGTTCTTACCGTTATGTTGTATATCATTACAGCGTTGAGGACCTACACAATTACTTCTTCTGATCTTCAATATTTTAATAATGTCACAATCTGATCGTACCATATGAAATCCTTCAGCTAGTTTTGATCTGATTTAAGTAGTGTTATTGAACAGGAAATGATGTTGGCCATGGCTCTCGTGGCCTTTGATGAGATAATGATGTGCGTTTTAACCATTATTCAACGATTATCATTCAATAAAATATTAAACCTTTGATCTTCCTGCTACGTATCAAATCCTCATTTTCATCCGGCCCGAGTAGACAGTCATATCAACCCCCTAAAAATACAGATCAGTATTACAACTAGTTTTTCCAGGCGCTTTCATACCAAGCATCTTACTTGTCACAGGGTATACTTTTACCGTTTGCCCAGGATTGCCAGCCAATGAAACGGCTCTATTTCAACGAGAAACTGCAAATTTATCGCATATTGTTCAGTATTGTACCTGGGTATAGCAGAAATAAACACCGCGTGTTTAGGCGGAGCTAAGCGCATAAATACTTCATACAGCAACCGCTCAGCTGGGAATTTACAGTATAACCTGTGTACTGCGGCCTTTTAATGAAGCGGCATGAATAAATCAAATAATTATTTATACAGACGACTATAGTTGCATAGAGACATTACAATGAAACGCTCTGAATTGACCTTTCTATATTACTCGTATCCTGCATTAACTAATTGAACCCTAGGTGACGAGTACACTCGTCATTTACAATGTACCGTTACACTTGTCCAGAGCAAACATCGTAGAATTACATCGTAGAGCTCCTATTACAGAGACAGTTAATATAAATCATTGTCCTATTACAAAAATGGACTAGACTCGAATTGTTCATTGTATAAGTGTAGGGTTAAAAGGGTTAAGCAGTCGACATGTGGGTCTAGTCTTCCTTTGTGTAATCGCTTTACAAATATTTGACTGTAAACCGTCTCGAAAAGAATGAATTTATTTTCAATATTGTACTAAAATATTGTTGTGATTTATCAATGCATTAGGCAAGCAATACAGAGCCTCCTATAAGCGTTTTATTCTTGCGTTTAACAGCCAGCCGTCTTCAACCCCTCCTTCATTTTTGTAAATTTATAGCTAGCATAATGCACTTAACAACACAGTCCAGATCAATGTAATTTAAAAACCAAGAATGCACTTGATTTGGGGTGTTTTCCCTCTGTAATTTGTGTTTTGCTATATTTTCTTAGCAGACTTGAAAACAAGTATTGCTTGGTTCTATTAATTGGTTAAAGGACGCGAATCTTGGTTGATCAGGTGCTGCTTAATACCAGATGACTGATTTTTACGGCAAAACTTATTTTAGCAAATCAATTGATCAAGCATTTTCCTGCCACACCAGTCTACAGCTAATCGTTCACGCCACTTTTCAACACTATACTGTCGGAACACAAATAACAATCGTCCTCAACTGAATATATTTTTAAATTCCATTTCGCTCATACTTGGTTTTGTTTCCAAATGGTTCCAGGTTATATTGCATAATTTACAAAAAATGAACTATAACTAATACTTGTTTATTACAGATATAATCTCCCCCACCCACCTGCGAAAAATGCCAAGAAATACATAATTTCATTAAAATAAGTTTTTAACACGTTGGGTTTTGATCAGACGCCGCGTGACGCGGTTTTTGATCATCAGGATCAAAACTGTTTTAAAAAAAGGTGTACTCGATGTTAGGCTGCAGTGAAGTGGTAAGGGCATAACGGATGATAGCTTTTGAGTGTTTATAATCAAAATACAGACATAACGGATGATAGCTTTTGAGTGTTTATAATCAATATACAGACGGAATATCACCACAGTGTGTGATCCGGGTTCTTGTATTAGTTCGAGTTGGTTGTGTAATCCAGATCACGCGAGAGGCGTAGGAACACCCTACATACACTGTTAAAAGGTAATATCTGGTTTAAGTTAAACCAGTTGCGGTCACGATCTCATCATGCGGCGTCTGATCAGAGTATACACTGTTTGCTGATATGAATTTCAAAATAAAAATTTTAACCAGTCATCCCTTTGATAAAAAATGGACTAATCTTATATATAAACATGGAATAATCCACTGGGTTAAGAGATGGCTAAGCGTAAAAGTTGTCTTTCTTCGATACAAGGAACGGAAATCAAATATAATAGCTATAATGCGGTGAATAAAAGAGCGGGGCAGCTGGGTTATCTTTTTATTATCCAGGAAATTAATAACCATTAAACACGTAGGGGAAATCTACAATTTTAAGGCAAACTTAAAATTGTCTTTACACATCATCTGACGATAAAATGATTAGTATGTGTTGCTCATAATTATAAAACACTATACGACAACTTAAATGTGTAATTTGTATATATGTCTGGTTTATGACAAGTATTTTACAATATTTTTACAAAGAATTTTTTATGACTGTTAGTTTTCTTCTAAATGAAAAGATTAGGGGCCCACCAAACAAAACATATTCTAACTTTACACCCCCGTATCAAAAGCAAATGATATGAACCCGATATTTTACCAATGCCATCAGTAATATATCTAAAAGCATTTCTTGCATGCTGTTTCAGTAGATCACCCACAGCAGCAGCTCTTTTTTGACAGCCACCAGATTGAATAGTGTCCGTTCTTAAGTAAAACTAGTAATCTTTTAAATTGTTTGTTTTTATTGGGAAATGACACTGCAAATCTTCCATTTATTAAAAAGTTCAAAGTATATCGATGAAATCGATATCTTCAAAATTATTCTACCTTTACCTTTAGCCGGTTTTTGAAATTCACTACAATAGCCAGTGTCTTTGACTGTACAAACTGAAATCATCAATAATTTCAAAATTGCTCAACGGATTTTAACGAAATTTTCAGACAATATGTATAATTACTTAATTGTGTAACAGACACAATTTCAACGCTCTCGTTTCAAATCGCAATAGTAACTCAATTAAATGAATGCCCTTCGTAGCAAGTATAACATCAATCACGACTATACATCAACTTTAGTCCATCTACAACCTATTTAAAACTTATCCCACTCTGACTATCTACCAGCTGAATTAAAAAAAGTAGTTGTTACAATGATCTACAACGATGTCAATAAATAAACTATGTAAACTTGTATTTGTGTTTGTGGTTATCATGTGCGTTTGCAAAACGTCGTATGCGTTGTAGCGACAATATTTCTGCCTACCAGAGTCGCATTTCCGATACTATATTCTTGTATACAGCAACATGCCATTATTTCCCTATTACAAATATTTATTTTCAAACCAATGTATGTTGAGTTTGATGAAAATTTATTGATAGAACAAATACAGCAGTTATTAAATCACTTAAAGTAATTAAAGTAAGGCTAATTGATAATATTAAAGAAAAATGTAGCTTCAACAAGGCGACTGTTAATATCACTACGTATACACATTTACCTTTTGCAGTCGGAACGGTCCGTTGAAATGAGACTAAGCACAAATGAAATGCAAACAAAAGTCTCAACTTGCAGGGTTTTGAAAACAAGAGCCCAAGGGGCCCTATGGCGTTCACCAGAGTACACAGTCCCCAAATTTAAATAGACCTATCGCTAATGGTGACTGATACCCCCACTAGCGCATTGCTACAATAACCGATGTGTCAGGATAATGTTGATGTGTGTTCACCATATGAACTAGAGGGTTCAGAAGCATTTTCTAGGCTTTGACCTAATGACCTACTTTTGACCTGACACAACTCTTATTTACATTGCCTAGATGTGATCAAGGCTATAAATCTAAGCAAGTTGTATGAAAGTATGGCTAAAAATAAGGCCCCTACAGTGTATAGAAGCTATTTCTATGTTTTGACCTATTGACCTTCTTCTTTATCTTATGTAACCCATATTCAGATAGTGCCTAGCCTTTGTCAAGTTAACCATTCTAAGCAAGTTTTAAGAAGATAAATTCTGAATAAAGGGAGATCCGTTGAAAGCACAGAAAACAAAGCAAATACTGAAAATTGCAGACTCGGTTTAAATGAGTCTGTTCATGAGCAATACTGAAATATGAAACAGTGCTCACGCCCCCTAGCACTAGCTTAAGCGGAATTCAAACTTCGACTGTAAATGCGCTGAAATCAATGATTCCAAAGGACCAGAAAGTATAACAACACTGAGAATAAAGTACGGGGCGCCTTTTTACAGCCGCCACACAAGCATTTAACATCTGCTGTTGTGAAATATATCAATTCTGAATAAGGGGAGATCCTTTGAAAGCACAGAAAACAAAGCAAATACTGAAAATTACAGACTCGGTTTAATCGAGTCTGTTCATGAGCAATACTGAAATATGCAATAGTGTTCACGCCCCCTAGCACCAGCTTAAGCGGAATTCAACCTTCGTCTGTAAATGCGTTGAAATCAATGATTCCAAAGGACCAGAAAGTATAACAACACTGAGAATGAAGTACGGGGCGACTTTTTACAGCCGCCACACAAAAGTAGCCAAAGTATGGCCTCTTGAGAGGCAAAACGCTTTTTCTGTAATTTGACCGACTGACCTACTTTTATTACCTAATATAAGCTATATTCATGTGTGACCTATATTCTATTAAGGTAATAACACTGACAAAATCTCATAAAGATGTAACCAATAATATGACCTCTAGAATGTTTTTAACTTTTAATTCAATATTTCCGAACACCGAAAATGACCATTCCCTCTCGCGGCCATTGTTTTATAAGGATAAACATTCTTTAAACAACATTTTGGTAAAACCCAAATTAAAATGGCACCAGTAGTTTCGGAAAAGACGATTTTTCTAGATACTGTGAGTGGTTGCCATGTCAACTAAACAAACTACCCCATCCACAAACTTTTACCAACGTTTCATCCCCCTACTCTACTTATGCTTCTAATGAAGGTTGGTTACACTGGCGCTATTAGTTTTAGAGAAGTCGTTTGCAATTGTTGATGGACGGATAGACGGACAGACAGACGGACGCCGGACTGAGTGGTTTTACAATAGCTCACCTTGAGTACTTTGTGTTCTGGTGAGCACAAAATAACACTTTGCATAATTTTGGGAAAATTTGTATCTTACAGCATTAATAGTAACTACAAGTGTCTAGATAGAAAATCGAGAACTGCCCCTTAGCTCGAGTAATATGAGTTGTTGTAACCAGTTTGAACATTGACAAGAAGTCAGATAACGCAGCTTCTGATAACGATTCAAATAGGTACGATAATGAGTAGGTTCATGCTGCAATGCTTGATAACATCATGTACAAATATGTTTGTAGATATTTATTTTAAAAACAGACAAGTAGACTGTATGCAATAATAAGAGCAGTGTGTAACGTGTAGTAGAAACGCCATTATGTTTCCATTCAAACTAGACAGCTAAACTGATATATTGCGTTACAGTAAGCCTTTTGATGGAGCCATAGTCAATGAAGCTGTTTTGTACATAGCCGAGAGGAGATCCAATAAAAGCATCGCAACTAGAGCAAACATGGGACATGGCAGTCTCTTTTTAACCCTTTACCTGATAGCCTATTTATAGTATTGAAGATAGGTGACTACTTAAAGCAGGTTGAAAGTAAAGCAGAATGCGCCTTACGGCGCATTCTGCTGAACTTTGAGCCTGCTTTAAGCTACCATACGCTAAAATATAGAAAATATTCCCTATAATATATATTCATGACTGATTAAATTGGAACTATTTTCTTCAGCGGAGGAATTAACCATATTCGCTAAAAGGCGCTTCTATGGGAGAAAGGGTTAACTGTGTCCTTTTAAAAAACCTTTCATCTCATTATATAAACATGATAGTTTTAAACTCTTACTAACCCTGGAATCTGGTAATCAGACTCGAAAATATAGTATTGATGGTGGAACAATTAGGAATCATAGCAATATCAATCATCACTCTCAAGATGCAAAATAGTAACAAATTGAATTGTGTATAAAATGTTGTGCAAGTGAATTCATTTATCCCATTTTACTATCAATTTGAGGAACAGCTATTTTGTGCATTCATTTATCAAAATTGTCAAGACGTTGGTTTTTTGTGACAAAATAATGACAAGTAAATCAATCAGAAAATCAATTTCAATTCTATTAGATTCATTTGCAACGGAGTGTTTATTGCTAAATTCCTCATATGGAATGTGTTTATTAACACATATATAACAGCCTCTGGGAAATTTGTCTTCAAAATCAAACAATTATTGGAACTGATCAATCTCCAGATTTGTTATCGGCTACATGTACTATTGCAGCCAGTGCGTAAAAACGGGTTCCTTTCGTAGAAAGTTTTACTGCACTCGTGGACTGCAGTTTTCTTAACCGTACGGTTATTGTTTATTTTAAACAATAAACGAAATCCTCGTTACTTTAACGAGTTCAACAAATCAATATTTCACTAAATTCATTTTTTTGTTTTCAATAAATTGATGACTAAAAAAAGAACTATTGAATGACATAGAGAATAAAAAGTTTTTCAGTGTAAGATAGCACATTTAATCCATTGAGTGAACATCGGATGTTATACTTGCACCAATGGTGAAGCCTTTTCACATTGATTCAAGCTGTCACCTGTCATAAACACAGGGCTGCCATTTCTCCGGATTTTTCCTAAATCTCCGGATTGTTTTTCAAGTACATGGCAGCTTAAAGCAGGCTGAAAGAAAAGCAGAATGCGCCCTTAGGCGCATTCTGCTTTACTTACAGCCTGCTTTAAGAAGTTGCATGTCAACAAAACAAGAAAAAGGCTACAGGGTAAAGGCACGATTCGTAAAATCGCACTTGAAAAATGCAAATTTGGAAATCTTAGGATTTTTCATGTCAACTTATGGCAGCCCTGTAAACACATAAAACTTAACACAAGTGTGTGGTTGTAATAGAGAGGTTTTACTGTAAATCTTATTGATCACAATTTACATTGATTTCTTCCTCATTAGACTTGATATTGACTCATTAAACGTTTTGCTTAAATTGAATGGTGCTTTAGAATTTCACATCTCGTTAGCACTATCAGTGTTATGTACAGTCGCAGTAATATTGCAGTGTATACTATACTTGAAGATTTAATGCAAATTTCTGGTACACAAATACTGATGAGGGACCTGTCCCTCCCAACTAACGTTTTGCCACTGTAAAGTTCATGAATATCAGGCTGAGTGTTGCACGTTGCAGATAACAACCTTATGTAGCCGATATTGTATTTGGTATTGCTTAAATTCACCCTGTTTGATTGGGACTACAACTGCAGCGTGTTCAATTACCACTGTTTGCTGTTTAGGTTAGTAGTGTGTGCCCCATGCGAAGCATACATAGTACAGTACTGAAAACGTTTTCTTTTCAAATAACCCCGGTTACGCTTAAACCATTACTTTGAATTTGAGAAGTTAAAGCAGACGACGATTGTTAAAAAGTGATATCGCCATTGCAGTGAATTGGGAAATGCTTGCTATGATTAAGTATTCAAAATGGATGTTTCAATAGAAAAAATGACAAGTTTACTTGTCTTGAAATGTTAGGCCGTTCTAAATTGCTTTAAGAAATTGGTTCGGAAGACAAAACTTAACACTGCAGATCTTGATCAAAAAGCCCTTTGATCATGGTCTACACTGCTTACACATCATACATTCATTTATGTACTTTATTTCAAACATAGAAATGGATAAATATAATCAGCATCAATTCCATTGTGCTTTCAATTTCTATGGAAAAATATAGATATGAATTGATTTGACATTTTATAAGATACTTGCAATAAAACTGTCTGTGTTTGAATATAAAATGACAACTTTATTATCGAAGAAAGTAATGATGCGCTTGTTTTGTTTAGTTACAGCGCAATTTAGAACGCAGTATGTAATTACATGTATTTGAACATCCATTCCATGCTAAAAAATACTATATACAGTGAAACCCCTCTAAACCGGAACCTCCTAATACCGGAATTCTCTCTAAACCGGACAAAACCTTTGGTCCCCTTTCCAATCCTTCTTTATTTTAACACATTACACCATAAATATACATATTTATGCATTTGACTTATTCCTACACGATCAGAAATAGTTTCTGTATTCTAGCAGAGTATAGCTCAAAGCAGGTTGAAAGTAAAGCAGAATGCGCCTAAATGTGCATTCTGCTTTATTTTCAACCAGCTTTAAGTGATAAGCTATCTTCCATACTAGAAACCCCTCTAAACCGGAAACCCCTCTAAACCGGCCATTTATGTTGTCCCCAAACACGTCCGGTTTAGAGGGGTTACACTGTATATTTATTTATGAGCCACTTTTTAACTAATGTACCGCTTAAACTTTTAATAGACAATTCATATTTAGTCTAGTCCATTTTAAGAACATTTAAAATTTATTTTAACAGTATATTTCAAATTGAAATAATCAATTTGGACTATGATCATAGTGTTGCTGTAGTAGCTTCGTGATTTTGGTCTACACTGTTTGCATAGGACAAGTGTTATATTTGCATGTACACCTTTTGGGGAAAAAGTATTCTCATCTAAGCAGTCATAGGTATGAATTTTGTATTTGTATACAAAAAGAGTTTAGTGACTTAGTCTTTGCCATAACCTTAGAACACTTCATGTTTGTCATGTGAACTAAATTTAGGTCGCTCTTGACTTGGCAATACTTTTAGAACTACGTGTGCTTGAGACGTCATAGTTTGCATGTGTATGCTACTAAACAAAGCTCATTACAAGTTAGATCATGTTAAAACAATAGCCATGGTTACATCAGGGGCTTAGTGTTTGACAAACACGTCTTGTAATGTTTCCTAAATTTGAGTCTTTACGCATACGCGTACCGTTCTACGTTTTTAATAAAAATGGGATATCACGAGACACCGTAACAAAACCTCTCATTACAACTCAAAGAACCCATCATTTTCATTATAATTAGTAGTTTCACAGGAAAAATGTTTAGTGTTACATGACCTAACGACAGTTTGTCTCAGATTGATCCCGCCTACATTGGTGTCGTTCAAAGTTAATATCGTGTTTCGAAAAAGGAAGTATTTTAAAAAGTTCAATACTTAATCATTCTTCTATTGGAAGCATAATTACTTTATATTACAGAATGCGTCATAAATAAAATACTATCATGCAATAAGCGCATTCTTCGTTTAATTTTATGGTTTGTTTATTAACCAAATAATATCCATTACAAACAATTTGGAACTGAAGCTGTAGACACATGCTTGTTATAGGCTGTCTATTCTTTTTTATAGGCGTTGTTTCTTAATAGTACATATTTTTATAAACAGGTAACGAGTAACATATATCACACTTTGATCATATGCATGTTTTGCTTTGAATTTGCAACTTGTCCATTATTCTTTATGCAAATATGGTAGATGTGTTTGGTTCGACACAGATAAGATCGTCGTTAGACACCAGACAATCTAAACAACTTTGTACCTAGCTGTCTAAATGCAGAAACTGTTTTGATAGACAAATATCAATACGAATATCCTATTCACGTACTGACGTTATTTTATTTGACCGTGTTATATATTTACATTAGCCTCATTTACATATATTAGAAAGTAGACGTTTATTTCGTAAGAGGGCGTGTGGATATATTCGAAAAGGGCTAATGTTTTTGTTATAAGCAAATATTTTTGTTTCGTTACTTTAGTAGCGCCGTTGTGCATGTTAATTCCAGGATAAACATTTTTTGTGTTAACAACCTCTAACGTGGATTTTACATACAAGCATACTAATAATATGTTCATTTAATAATAGACATTACAGCAAATAATATGTAGTGCGACTCATAGAATTTGCCGATCGTTGTCTGTCGTTTATGTCGCTTAAACGCATTTCTCAAATAGTGTCTCAATATGTATCGCTTTTCGTCAACGCAATGTCCAATTTTAATTTTGGAACAAATATCACTTACTCGTATAACCTCAATATCACAAACACTGACAACTTATTATTATACACATTGCCAACGAACTATTAATTACCGTTTGTATTACAATTACATCAATTACCCAGGTTCTTACAACCTATAAAAAGCTTCTGCCAAGAATAAGAGGGAGGCAGGTTCGTTGGTTTGATCTTCTGAACTATTTCACGTCATATTCGATTAGCCAAACTAATATTCCTTAATTCGTCGGCGCTATGCGACCTTCCGATGTCGCAGGGCCGTAAAACCCAACTTATTCACTATTCAAAAATGTATCGCGATGCCGAAAATGCCGAAACAGCCAACACAATCAATTTCAATACTTAAGAAATACATTGATCAGACACCAACTTTCTACGAGTTTTTTGCAATAAACATTTACAGTGGAGAAAACGTTATTCTTTCCCGTTTAGACGAAACGAAACGCAAACGCAAAACACTAAACCGTAGAAAAGTGCAACTTTTTGACAATTTTGATAATTGTTGTTTATCTTGGTGGCAAACAGTTTGGAGCCTGATAAGACGCCTGGTTACCCGGCGTCTGATCTGGCTCCAAACTGTTTGCAATATGAATAATAGTTTAAGTGTAAACGCGTTTATTGGGAAAGAATAACGTTTTCTCCACTGTAGCCTTTAAGGCCAACCCGAAAAATGGAAAATATTACCGACTTATCTATTTAATACTGAGACTATCGTTTCCATTAGATTACGTCAACGTATTGGTGAGGCGTTTCTAGTGCATTATTCCCTACGTGATTAAATTAAAAGAGACACATTAGATCACTTGTGTAAAACTAGACAGCCAGCTCCGAGAGAATATACTATCTAGATGAGGATGTATTACGTTGTTATTTAATTTCTGGACTAAATAACTCGCTGTTAATTCGAGAGATCCTTACTCAGTACTGATTGGTAGATTAAATTAGGCGTTTATTGGAAATGTAGTAACGGTAAGAGAAGAATGTAAAGGATAATTGGTGTTGCATGCGAAACAAATAGAGTTAATTCCGTCATTGCAGCCTCCATTGCCATTAAAAGGGGAAGTATTATTTGCTAAAGTACATCTGTGTAGTAGCTGGTTATCCATGTAGTAGGTGTATGAATAAACAGAGGCTATATTATTGATTATTTTCCTTTTTTGAAACAAATAAAAGAGTAGTTGATTTTCCGACGCATACATATAATAGATATACATGTACTTGTTAAATATTTAGTATTTCTAACAAAACCAAACTTATAATTAAAAACCAAGCAAATTGAATCGGGCTTGATTCTAACCCGGGAATTCGTGTTTGGAATCGGGTATAGTATCCAAAACGCTATGGCGACAATTACAACATAGCATCGATTTCAGGTATACCTGAAGTTGTGTATTTATGCATTTCAAAAAGCAAATTAAAAACAAAAGAAACATGTTTCTTTTTAAATAAAGCTCTTGGTTTTCAAAGTGTCTACACATTAAATATACATAGTCATCTAATAGATTTGTTGCGATATCAATCTACGCTGGTGTAGATCACGTTACACTCGTCGCAAATTGTGTTGTCTGCTACAGCCATACTGTAAAACAGCCACAACTTGAACGATATGTTAGATAGGTAAAACACCGAAGCAATATACCGTTATCAGATTACATGTACGTGGCAATTTTGCAACTAACACTGCGTTGGATACAACATTCGAATCTTTAAAAGAGTCAGAAAAAATACTGGTTTATTAAACACCTCACTACAAGGCTCGTGGTCAAAAGCTTGCAAACATATTACACACTAGTTTTGGTATATGTCTTTGATTTCAAAATGCTGTTTTTCAATCATTTTATTAGAAAAGAAAGATTACAATTTTATCTGCCTTAATTTCAACATGTTTTCATCTATAATATATAGTATGTATCTTAAAATATATACTTATTCATGACTTATGAATTGGACTTATTTTCTGCAGTGGAAGAATGAGATAAAGGCGTAAAACGTATTATATGGGATAATTAGTAAACACTAGTTTCCTCTGCTCATAAGTAAAGTGAGAGGCAGACAAGAGTTTTAAATCAACGACCGTTCAATTGATAAATGAGTGATATTTAATACATATAGTATCAGTACACTTTAATTGTGTATGTTAACCAGTTGTAACTCTGTTATAGTTGCGGTTTGTCCATAAGCAAACATTAATAATTTTATTTGAAACTTTGTGGCTAACGAAAAATTAAACAGTTTGGTGTTGAATGTATACTGATGGAGTTAGTGCCAAAATGTAGGATACCGTAGCTTTATTTACAGTTTAACCTAAATATAACGACATCTAGCCTGACTATGTTTCATTCAGCATATAAACTATATAAAGCATATAAACACCGACTAAACTTTAAGAAATAACATTCAATTAAATGTTTGATGTCATGTCACTTTGTCGAAAATAAGCTATAAAGTGTGTGTGTGTGTGTATTTTATCATAGTAACCTTCCTTTGCATTTATCGATGCTTTTGTCTATAATAAGACACGCATAAGTAACAGGACTGTACAACTCAAAACGGCAGTTTTCTACACATATCATACTAACTTCATTCTTTTAATCAACACTGAGCTAAAAGAGATTGTTGAAAAATCGTCCTCAACAGACCCCAAAGGTACCCTTATGAAAAAAGGTCCGTAACATTTAAAAGAGGTTTTCATTGCTGCATCTTACTGTAAGTCGTTTGTGTTCAGTTGGTTTACATCGCTCGTTCTCTACCACAACACCTAATGGGAGACACAGCATGTGTGTGTTGTTCGAATACATTGTTAGGAAGGGAAATTGCTTAACACTTGCAGAAATAATTAAATCCAAATCAGAGGCCGATTATCGCGGCGTCTCATGTAGATTAAAATGTTTGTCACTGGTCATTACATTTTTTCTGTCACAATTGCAATATATGACCTTGAAAAAACAGCAGAGAACAATTGTAAGCAGGCGATATTGCAGCCGTGAAATGGTTGGACATAAAGTTCTTGTTTGGAGAAAGCGACAAGTGTTGTTGTAAGGAGGGATTCGTTGTTCAGAGGGTCGTTGTTGAGAACATAGATTACTCTATTTTCTGAAATGGATGCATAATTTTCTGTCGAATTCTATCTGTTAAACCTTTTCTTTGCTATAAGCGAATAGAACTAAAAACTTCAACTGACTGAATAGAAATATCAGAACCAATGCAATTAAAATACTATTTGTTGAAAATGAATAATATGTATATCACGTTGCTGCAGGTATTTAGTTTTGTTAATTTGGGCATAAATACTTGTTCAGTTTGCCAGGGCTGCCAAAAGTTGATAAGGAAAATCCTAAGATTTCAAAATTTACATTTTGTTCAAGCGCGATTTTCCGAATAATACATAGAAACCATAGTCTGTTTCTAGTTTTTAAAACACGTGATGCTTATAGCATGTTAAAAGTAAAGCATTCTGTTTTACTTTCAGCCTGATTAAAGCTTTCATCTGTTGGAATTAAAATCCGAAAATCTTTGAAAAATTCCGAGAAATGGCAGCCCTGGTTTGTCCTTACAGCCACAGGCACATATTGGTCGAACGCGAACCAGGGATAAATATCTGCTGAAACCAAATTCTCTTCAATAAAGATGTCTCGTTTGATCAGCAGCCAGACACTATTCAATAATGACGAGTGATGTTGTGATAACATGTATTTCAGAGTCGGATAAATTGTGACACAAACAATAATAACAACTTACAGCTGAACGCCTTCTATAGATCAGTTTTATTCACCTGGCATGGCGGAGATAACCTTTGACAAAGATAAATCAATTTATTTTATATTTTTGGGGTGATAAGTATAGTTCCGAATTCTATCGTTATTGTCCGATACTTTAAACATGGAGAACACAATGTATGCGGGTAATTATATCCACGTGAAAATGGTATAAACAATGCTCCTTCTTTACAGCAACACCCAATGGGACACAAATATTGCGTAAATGTTTGTTCCAAGGGAGTTGCTATAGGAGGGAAAAGATAGACTTGTCCTACATTTGCAAACAGCTTCAATCCAGATCAGACGCCGCGTAACTCGTAGCTGTTTGTCATTCATCAATATACATGTATTCCTTTTGTCAATCTGTTAACTTATATGTAATACAGTGCAGAAACGACAGACAACAACGGCAAATGCCAATAAAGAGCGTGCTGCCGCCCCCAAAGTTGAAGTGCAAAGGTCCGCCCTGCGAAGTTAATGAAATCGGCCTATATCTATACAGTAGCAGTCTCATATCTGTGCATTATTCAGGTCAGTAATACCACGGTATCGCCTGATGAAGAAGCGTCTTCTGAATGTACGAGAGTGTTTCATAATTATAGCAACTTGATCAATAACATTTATTCGGGTCCGTCTAAAGACCCCAAACCTACCCAAACCACTCCAAACCTCTCCAAACCTGCCTAAAGCACTTAAAAACAATCAAAACCACTTAAATTCCTTAATATCTAATGAAAAAAAGCTTATAAATAGCAAATTTAAGCTAAAACAATGAAATAATGTTAATTTAATATTAAATATTCGATGTTTTTCTTTTCAAGGGAAACAACTCGAACAAAACTTAAGATCACTTCACACAGTTACCTCTAAATATTAACTCACTATCCTAATAGCCTGTTCCTGGTTTTGAAGACAAGTATTCTCTTAAAGCAGGTTGAAAGTAAAGCAGAATGCGCCTTAAGGCGCATTCTGCTTTACTTTCAGCCTACTTGAAGCTTCAATCTGCTAGAATTATAAAAACTTGCTTTTAAAAGTGGTTTTGGGAGGTTTGGATAAGTTTGGGGAGGTTTGGGGTCTTTAGACGGACCGCATTTATTCTATACATGTAAAATGTACTTGTGATGTATCATTCCAATGAACAATTGTTCGCGTACACATTAGTATAATACAAGATCACAAGACCAGATCATTCACAATACAAACCTAAACGATCCCAAGTCAAGGGCATTTGACCGTTTTTGGGGTACCTTTTCTAACACGTTTTGATACTATAGTTACTATAGTGGTTTTATTATTTGAACAACTTTTCGGAAACTTTCAGCCAAACAAATTACTCAATTAACGACATACTACGCAATTTAAAATTATACTATTTTATAAGATGACAAAAATATAGGTTGTATTTAACTCGTTTTGAAATAATCATTAAAAATGACACCACTGTTAGGTTGAAGGGGATTTGTTGAAACACATTTTATTATATCAAACCAGGCTTTAAGGGTGTATCAATGTCATGACTTTGGGAACTTTTCAAAGTATATGAAAACACTCTATGATGGTTTTGTATTAAAGAGCTATTTAAGATGAATGACAAAATAGAAAAAGTGTACATTTTGGTGAACAACAGTTGACTCTACGGCCATGTAAAATTTACCCCATCCGCTTCCTCTTATTTTGTCCTTTTCAAACAGCCCGCTTCAATAAAACCCATTTTAAATGAAAACAAATATGATAATTTGGGTTTGTGTTATTTATTTCCTATCTATGGTAGTATTTCTTCATACAAAAACGAATTTAGGAAAAAAAAGGCACCAAATGTGAACTTTATAAAACTCTAAATATCATCGGTATGGTACTTTTTTGTAAATTGGTTAAGGGGCGATAACTCTTTTTACTTTAATAACTCAAAATTTTCAACACTGACCTTTCAATTTCTTTTCATATTTTGAACTGCCTTAGTATGGGCTTAACGTCTTTTCTGCGGCAAGGTATCTCACATCCGGAGTTTTATGGTGATGTGATTTACAGACTTCGTAAGATTCTTGGACATATACATTTTCAAAACCTATTTCTGAAACGTATTAGATTTTTCCTCAAAAAAGATTTTGATCCAACTATATTGCTGCGCACTTCACGTTTGGTTATCGATCAATCTACAATTGATAACTATGCTTTCCTCTTTGGTTGTGCGACGACAGACAGGGCTTAGCACTACATGATGATGTATCTTTAAAGCCGGCCTTAACCGGGAGAGTTATGTCGGATTTTCCTGCTTTGTCTTTTCTCTCCCTCTCTGTCGTACCCTGGACCCTTCCATGTCTTACAGTTACTCGTAACTACAGACTAGTCGCTTGAGTACAATTTGACCGTTGCCATAGTGGGTTGTTTTTAACACGGGCTTGAATGTTTAATTCTTTCCCATGTTACTAATGATCTTGTCATAGAATTTTTGCTAAATGTTTTACATGTATTTACTTACTGTGCTGGCGGTCGTTTTGATTGTGAGGTTGTGAAACAGGGTTTATATTTTATGTACACTGTTTGTCTTTATAGGTGAATATAGGAGATAAGTGTGAGGTTGGGCGCCCCTAAACCCAAGTTTAACCCCCTAGTGGTTGTTAATAATTAATAAATTTATAGTTAATTATTGATTGCTACTGACCGTACCAAGGCGGGCTCCTATATTCACTTTGCTTTATGTTTGTCTTGCGTGTTGTTTTCTATTTAGTGTGTAGATGAAGGAATGGTATTGTGTGTGTGTGTGTGTGTTTGTTGTGGTATGACTGTGTGTGTGTGTTCTGCTTGAGAGGTGGGTGTATTGTTTGTGTTACGTTTCCTGCTTGAGTCTTTCGTATTTATTTCATCTGGTAGAATATAAGAAAAAGTTTAATACTAGAACTATTTCATTTTCAAACTTTTTTACTTTTTTTCATAAAATAAAAAATCTAATAAAATCATGCCCTATATAAAGCATATTTTTGATATTCAAGGATCCATATTGTTCAAACCTGGTGCCTGCTTTGTCTAAATTTGGTTTATATATGTGAACATACCACCATAGACATGAACTAAATAAAGAAATCCCAAATTAACACTTTTGTTTTGTTTTGAAATAGATTTTACTGAAGCTTGTACTCTGAATGGGTAAAATTTGAAGAAAAAAATCCAAATTTGACATAACCTTTTTCAAATCGTTGTAGCTCAAAAAAAAGGACACCACCATATATATTTTTTTTCATTTTTTCATTCATCATAAATAGCTCTTCCAAAAAAACAATAATAGAAAAATAGTTTAATACTTTGAAAAAATGGCTCATGACATTGATACACCCTTAACAAGGCAATCGAAATAGATGTTCTTTTTTAAAATCTAAATATACGTAAAACGAATCCAGAAAATGCCCATAGCGTTCGAAACTTCATATCAATTATGTTCATTAGCAAAATGAGAAGAGTTTATTTAAGGAATATTGATATTAAAAATAGCTGTCCCTTTTAGTTGTAATGAAATCTTATTTACATTAAAATCAGATATAAACTGATATATTTTCAAAAGTGTGTTTAGAAACTTTACTTAAAAAGTTATAAGGCCAATAGATAATGTCTGAAAATTACTATGTTCTAGTGCCCTTGCATATTACACTTATTATATATAAGTTTTTAATGAAGTTGTATTAATTATGAAACAACCTACGTATTTCTTGATATGTAAAGCTTGGAAAAATTGATACAGTGATATCAATTACACGCAATTTGGTGATACACAACATGAAAAATCGGTAAATTAGAATTTCGACACCGTTACTTTATTTCGCTGGTATCTATAAGTCCGAATGTTTTTGTCTCTGCGAATACTGCGTGCCTTGCTCGAAGCGGATGTTACGTTTTACGTTGTATATCTATTATGTAGAATTTTTCCCCTTTCGCTGTTTGCTTTTCTTTTTCTCTGTCTAGCTCTCTCGTTTGAAGCCCTATCAACTAGATTTTAGTCTCTGAATTCCTGTTTCTTTGATACAGGGCTCTTTCTCTACACCGACACCTAATGGGAGACAAATATTGTGTGCGTTGTTCGTAGGGAGTCGTTATAGAGAGGGACATTGGCTTACAGTTGCAAACAGCTAGAATCCAGATCAGACGCCGCGTAACCCGGAGTCTGATCTGGAATCAAGCTGTTTGTCATTCTTTATTAAGTATTTTCTCTCAAAATGTCCATTATGTAACTATGAGAAAAACAGCGGACGACAATTTTAAGCAGACGATATTGTAGCAGTAAAGGCGTTAGACATAATTGTCATTTTAGGAAACTACGGCAAGTGTCGTTATACGAAGGGAGTCGTTGTTGGGATGGCCGTTGTAGGGTGGGAACACTGTATATCCTCTTTGTCATTGTCAAATTTTACAAATGAATTATTTCTCTGATGCGTGTTTATTTGATTATCTCAACCTCGACCATTTACCGGTAGGCTCTAGCTATCAATGTAGTCTTACTGCGAAGACTGTAAATCGCACTTTTCTTTTGATAAACCCTTTTCGCCCAATGGAGTTTTCCATATTTTATATTCGATAGGTCCATTTTTTATCAAAACGATGCCTGGTCAAAAATTTCATTTTCATTTTGTAGACACTGTTTGCCTATGTCCCATATATTGGATCGTGGGCACAAATGGGTTATGTATAGTAAAACCTCTCTATAACGACCACTAAAAATAAGGATGAATGATTTATGCTTCTCAATGGGCTTTCTGTGTCACTTTTACCTTGCTTAAGCAGTCACCTGCTTTAAGGTCTTAGATATATAACGGTTCAATGGTTTTCTCGTGTTATTTCGACGCCATTCGTTCTTAACCGTTATTCTATATCGGCGAGTTTCGACTTATTTCGGCTTTACGATAACTCTTTTGCGACCTCTTAAGTCATTTTGTATTTATCAAATTGGCGGAGAAACAGCGATACCGGGTTGGAAAGATATTTAAATCGGCAAATAGGCGGCGAAAACAAAACAAAAATGTTCTAGTGGAACACAACTATTATGCAGATGATAAGTTGTTGATTCTGCCAATGACGAGTTAGTTTTACTTGGATCTGCTAAACGAGAAGTGCGGCAGAATGATCCTACAGTTAAACCCAGATATGACAGTAAATGTACAGTATGTAGTTTCGTTTTCCTAAGTCAACAATTCACCCCATAGATATTTAATTTGTTTCTGAACTCACGAAAATAATAAAAACTTTATGGATGTACAGTCATGAATAAAAAATAATGCTACATGATCTAAGCAGTTCGTAGCTGAAAGCAGACTTAAAGTAAAGCAGAATATGGGGCTTGTTTGATTTCAGCCTGTTTTTAACAAACATCTGTTTTCAATACTGAAACTAAGCTACGGAGTAAAGGGTTACCTATCTATTGCTGTTATTTGGAATCATCATACCAGCCGTTTGTTATGAAACCTTGCAAGCCGTGTCAACTGTTACAATCAAACTTGTATTTAGCGATCCCTCAATGGAAGGCCAATATGTAGTCTTGTATACAGATGTCTGATTAATGCAGGATAAAGTTATTGCAGAAGGCTCCGATAGAAGTTTTCTTCATTATTTCTACCCTGAGTTAAGCAGTCTAGTGAAGAGGTATGGACGCTTACTGGTATTCAATGTGGTTGCTTTATACAAGATTAACTGTATATTTATATGTCTTGCTATAGAGTATTGTTTTATATGCGGAACAGAATTGTAAAACAGGCAATAACTATTCAATTGACACTTTTTGTGGAATTCACAAATATTTGCAAAAGACTGCATGTTGTGGGCCCTAAAATGGTAAAGAAAAACGGGCATCGTAATTTCGATTTTTAACATAATGATTTATTCCTTCAAATCAAAGGATGATTTGCTTTAACTAACAAAATACATATTATTAGAATTTAGCCTACATTAAAGAATCAAAGCACAATGTAAATGACGCAAGCAAAAAGACATTAAAACAAACAAACATTACAGTATTGGGTTGAAACCATATGTTGGCAGTAATGATATTCAAAAGTAGCTTCTACATCCTCGTTTAACAGTCCATACGCGAACTGCGGCACTCTTTCGGTTTTAATGTGCGACATCCTTTTATGCCGTGACACTACTCATAAACTGATCAAATAACGATATGTATTCATCAAGACGATCCATTCATGCAATGTTTGTTTACTTTAATTGGTATGGGTATCGTGTAGACAAGCGATTTACCAATTTGTAACTATGAACTATATCAGAAATGCATCTCAGACTGAATTGGTATTGCACTTTGTTCCATTGAACCGTTTTATACAATGTTTCCTCCATACAAAGGCTCTCCTAATAACGACTCCCTCCTTACAACGCCCCTTGCTGCAATTCCCTAAACAATATGAATTTGTCTAACGCTTTTACTGCTGCATTATTGTCTGCTAAAACATGTCGTCTGCTTTTTTATTTTTAAGTTACGTATAAGTGGACACTTTGACAAGATATATAATGAAGAGTGACAAGCAGCTTGAAGCATGACCAGACGCCGAGTAAGGCAGCGTCTGATCTGGAATCAAGCTTTTTCAAATGTTAATCAAGTGTTGATACACACAATATTTGTCTTCCGATTGTTGTCGTTGCAAGCACGGAACATTGTAGAAGTTTACTTAGCGTCAAGTTACCTAATAAGTATGCACTACTGATTGATTTCGGCAGTTTGAAATCAAGATCGTCAACAGCTCGTATTTAATGTTTCCAAATTATTAAACACGGATGCTCTGATTCAAATACATCTAAAAACAACCTTAATTCGAAGCTTGTCATAGCATTATGGTAAAATTGTTACGCCCAATTCAATTAAAGTAACAAACAGACACTTTTAATCTGTATTTTTATAAATAGTAAGGTGTCCATCAAGATACTGAAGTAAAGTTTACCGTACTTGTAGATAGCTGCACACAATATGTCGTCAATATTGTTATTATTTTTCATGTTAACTTTAAATAATAAGATAAAGGGCGTCAACATTTCGGATCGATGTCGTGCTAAATGTCGTAAACACCATCAATCGTAAGTCAAAACTTTAAACTACATCTGATTTCTAGAAGACGGGGTAAGATGGAGAAATAGAAAATAAATGAGAATTATAGTATACGACTTTGTCAAATTTGTCATACGAAGTTTAGAAAGACGGGCCCCAGGTCCTGAGTTGCTTAAATATATTTAAAGCCATTCGGTCCTTCTTCAGATGTGAATCATATTGTTATAGTCTAATCACACGAGAAGTATCATAGTTACTACTATTAATTTAGATAAGTTAAACAATATTTTGATTCAAACTGACATTCCCATGATAATGTTAAAAAATGGTAAACATATATTTGTATTCTGGCAGGCGGCCAAATATTTCAACGTCCTTAAACTATACAAACTCAGTGGTAACGTACAGATATTTAGAATTTCAAATAGCGTCACATATTTGTGATTCATCATTGTGTAAACAGTTACTGGCAGTCTTTATACAGATAGCTTATTGCAGAACACATTATTAGGGATATCAATAACCAGTAGCTGTCCTTGTCACATCCATGTTTGCCTAGGGAATGGCTTAACATATTTACGCCCATTGGATTCTTCCATGTTTATTTATTGCATCAGTCCATTTTTTATCAAAGGGATACCTGGTCAAAATTTTCATTTTCATTTTGTTTTGTATTGAAATTCCTATCAGCAAACATGGTATACTCCGATCAGACGCCGCATTATGCGGCGTCTGATCAGAGTCTACAATGTTTGCCTATGTCCCATATATGGGATCGTGGGCACAAATGGGTTAAACAATATTCACTAGGCAGCACCAAAACGTTGCAATGCCATTCTTTGTAACACTGGCCTTTTGAAAAGTCGTGACAATTAATGAGGTGTTTCCCTATTTGCACGCGTACCCACACATATGGAATTTCAACAAAACAATAATTGTTTTGACCAACTTTATAGAAATAGTAGCGTATTAATTTTACTGAAACGATAGCTTAATTTCAGAGCAGACCGCATATTGCGAGTTATCCGGGCTGCTTTGTCATCAACCCACGAAAGCAATACTAACTTTGAACACATGTATGGACAAACTATTTGATTCAACATAATTAATTCATCGTTTGAATGTAAAGATATATCATACATGTAAATTGAAAAAATAACTTTCTTTCCGTTCAGGCGGGTGAGACAGGTGCAACAATGAGGTTGCTCATGGACGCCCTTCGACTGGGGAGTGTATGTGACATAAATAAATATGTTCTTCAGTATTGAGTGTTGTTTCGCTTTACCACTTGTTATCCACGTGATTCGAAAGGGCATATTAATTATGTCTGTTGAACGGTTTCTTCATGATGCCACAATTATTCAATAATGTCATTTGAATATTTCTTACATTAACAGTATAGTGATGACCCTGATGATATTCATCACTTGGCGTTTTTATACTGCATATGAATATGTTTAGCCGCGTATACGAATTCAAGATATCAGTGAGTAACACATAACTTAGTTAAAGATAATTCAAAATGACATATCTGGGACACGTGTCTCTCCTTATTTATATCAGCAAAATATGTGCCCGAATAATGCAAAGACGACAACATATAAAATCAGTTTATAAACATAAAAGTCCCTGTTCTGGAGTATATTTTTGTTTTGTTCAAAACCATAGCAAATAAGGTTTTGGGTTTTTATTATATTGTGTTATTTTATTTATTTTCAGAAAGCCTGTTTTTATTACAAAATAACCAAATATAGTGAATTAAAACATAATAATATAATAGAAGTGTTTTATAGGAATGTTATATTCAATACAAACAATACCACTTTCTAATTTTTATATGTTGTTATCAAGGCTTCTTTTAAAACTAATGTCATATAGGGAACTTTGATTTTTGATTTCAACGGTTTAAGTTGTTTTTCAGAAACTCTTCAGCAAGAAATTGAAATGTAAAAATAAATACCGGAATATTTCAGCAATGTTCGACAATTTAAAGTACCTAGTACATTCATTTTACGTAAAACATTTGAACCCAGCTATACATACAAAGTATACCTAATTTTAAAATCTGAAGGAAACATTCAGCTTAACAACATAATATACAAGGTATATTTCAATCTTAAATTGGAGACAAAGTCTAGCGTGAGATTCTGTCTGTTGTGAGTAGGACCAGAATCTGTCATCAGGGTTTAACGCATTATATATAAACATCACGATTCAGCTAGACATGTTAATTTCAATCTGATTCAACTTTTCACCGACACTGCTGACAGCTAGTAATAATATCCCTTTCAACGCTGTGGCCTAAGTTTGAACATATTTTAAACCAGTTTTGTTCATGATCAGTCCAATTTTACTTGAAATGTATTTCGACACTCATAGCAATATTGTATATTTTAAAATGCCTACTCCCTTAATTTGTGATATGAATGCGAACAAGAAGTCTTAACAAACGATACTCGACCGAAACGTGGTAATAAGTAGTATAGTTTATCCAAAACAGGTTCTTTGTAATGAATAAATTAAAACAAAGTTATGTTGCGAATAACAACTATACCAAGAAGTATTAAGCAAACGATACTCGACTGAAACGTGGTTATAAGTGGTATGGTTCATCAAAACCTGGTTCTTGGTAATGAGTAAATTAAAACGAAGTTATGTTGCGAATAACAAGTATACCAAGAAGTATTAAGCAAACGATACTCGACCGAAACTTGGCAATAAGCGGTATAGTTAATCCAAAACAGGTTATTTGTAATGAATAAATTAAAACGAAGTTATGTTGCGAATAACAAGTATACCAAGAAGTATTAAGCAAACGATACTCGACCGAAACTGGGTAATAAGCGGTATAGTTCATCCAAAACAGGTTCTTTGTAATAAACGAAGTAATGTTGCGAATAACAAGTATACCAAGAAGTATTAATCAAACGATACTCGACCAAAACTTGGTAATAAGCGGTATAGTTAATCCAAAACAGGTTCTTTGTAATGAATACATTAAAACGAAGTAATGTTGCGAATAACAAGTATACCAGTTGAAGCATTCTTCCACCAGTAACACTGAATTTAGTCTGTGTTAACCCTTTCACATGAAACGTATCGCCTGCTTAAATTTGACGTCTGCAATTGTTAGCAACATTACTTTTCTTGAAGTGTTAATATAAGATATTGATACGAATATCAGACGCTTTGGATTATCTTAATCCGAACTGTTTTCAAAGTCAATTTAAATTGTCACACATGTTCATATTCAACTGACACGTTGGTATATCAAATACATACCAGTCTGGATTCCTCGAACTATCTCCATTTAATCGTTCAAACTAAGATTAAATACGTTTATATGATAAAAAAATACGTTTGAACATTCAATCGAGCCTCACCAACAGAAACACGGGTTGTATCTAATAAATCGGAATAGATTAATTGAGAGTAACCAATATACAATATGTTACAAGCTACTAAGAAATACTTCATATCGACAAAAAACTGTCACTGTGTTGCAAAAAGCTAACGTTATTTCTAAAGATAGTGTACAGTCGAACCTCTATAGTAACATTTCGCTTACGTAGAAATTACTCATATCTTAAAGGTAAATTACTGCACAGTCGCATTTTAAATTCGAATTACGGGATATTTAAATTCTAGGTCATCGAAATTTAAATATTTTCCCTAAATCATATTGTCAGTGTTCTCCTTTAAATAAGGAAAGCACAAATCAGTTGTTTAAAGCATACTGTTTGATCACTTGTTTGTTATATTTATATATTCCAAACAATATTGCAATTAAGGAAGTTAAGGGCCTTCAAATGCATTATTATTGTGAAATGCCACATCAAATGATATATCGACGATAAATGCTCACACTGTAAACATTTATCAAGACGAGAGCTACTCAAATTATGCGCGTTGTTCGGACGGACATGTTAAAAGGAGTGTACTTTAACCCATCCCTCGCCCTATTACCCCGAGTTCATTGGTTATTTGCATATATATTACTTTATTAACCCATTTATACCCAGTGGATTCTTCCATGTTTATATATTGGATTAGTTCATCTTTTATCAAAGGGATTCCTCGTCAAAACATTCATTTTCATTTTGTTTTATATTGAAATTCCTATCAGCAAACAGTGTAGACTCTGATCAGACGTCTGATCAGAGTCTACACTTTTTGCCTATGTCCCATATATGGGATAGTGGGCACAAATGGGTTAAGTTTACCTAACAAAAATGTAGATATAAGAAAAATAAGAAACCGAGACCTGTTGAAATTAGATGACGCTATGACAATGAAAGGGTTAATCATAATTGTATTGTTTGTTGAACAGCAGCAACTATTGTTGTAAGGAGAGTATCGGTGTTCAGGCCGTTTCAAGGAGGTATAACTGTATGTGTTCTAAATGGTCGTTCGTCGGTTCTTCACTTCGTAAATAATAATAATGTGTTGTGTTTCCCTTTCCCCAATAGAAGTGTTTAAGCGCATTTGATTTATTCCTCTGCTAAAAAGAATAGTGCCAATTCATGTACCAAAGGAAACAGTTTGTTCATATTAGCAGATGATAACTTAAACGGGCTGAAAGTAAAACAGAACGCAAAATAGGCGCATTATGCATTACTTCAACCTGCTGTAAGTGCTCACCATTATCCAAAGCTAGGAATAAGCTATGGATTAATGGGTTATTGGAGTGCCAGTACAGTTGACCTTAATCACAGAACAAGGTTCATACGACATCTTGTCTAATTACAAACTGTTTATATTTACAAGTTATCTTCAGTTTCGGCAGTGAAAGGGGTAAACTTATTTTGAAAAAAAACCCAACTTAAATGTATAATTATGAGAACAATAGGAAGGTGATTAGTGAATGGATTGGAAACACTCTACAGTGTTACTAGTTATCTTCAAAACATCATAAACACATCATTTTTATTGTTTACCCCGTTCACTGAACTAGCTAGCCGACTTACGTCGATTTCGTAAGCCTTTCTAATGCCTTAAACTACATGAGATATGAGATACATTTTACTTACGTGTATCTTCCTTGTAAACGTTTAAGTACACACTCCTTCACAATCATGTTTTGTTTTTTAGGAAGTAGCGTGTGGAGAGATGGAGAAGATTCTTAACTTTGAATAAAAAACATGCACGCGCAATGAAAAGAAAGGTAGATTATGACACGATATCTAAAATATTAAAGAATATGTTTGCTCGGAGTAGCAAACACTTAAGAAACTTCTCAAGGACAGTGTCATCTACCGTATGTTCTTCAAAAAGCGGTTTTACCATTAATACGTTAATGGGAATCATTAACGTCATAGCAAATAAATACGAAAGAAGACTCAAGCAGGAAACGCAACACAAACAATACACCCATCTCTAAAGCAGAACACACACACAGCCATACCATAACAAACACACACACACACACACACACACACACACACACGCAATACCATTCCTTCATCTACACACTAAATAGAAAACAACACGCAAGACAAACATAAAGCTAAGTGAACATAGGAGCCCGCCTTGGTACGGTCAGTAGCAATCAATAATCAATTATAAATTAATTAACTATTAACAACCACTGGGGGGTTAAACCTGGGTTTAGGGGCGCCCAACCTCACACTTATCTCCTATATTCACCTATAACGACGAACAGTGTACATAAAATATAAACCCTGTTCACTGTGCATATTTGTTGTTTCCAAAACAAGCAACCATATTGATAGTTATACAAAAGACTGGTACGTGGTGACGTCCTACTTCAAGCTTCACACTTCAGAGCTCAGACGTCCGTCTTCAAACTTCCGACTACCGACATCCGATTTCACACTTCATACTTCAACAATGTATCTATATCACGCGTGAACAAAATATGCAGCAGGTAGGATATGACTGACAACTTTTAACATCATAACAAGGTAATAATGTCCGCTGTTGAGATTATTTTAACATTATGAAAATATCAATGCCGTGTACATCGATATTTTCAAACCGTCTGTTTTGAACAAGATCAGATGATCCGTTATTGTTTTTTATATAATCATTGCATGCTTTAAAAGTGTCGAGTGCAGACATTCAAACATAAACGTGTTGATTTATATATAACATTATATACAATCCAAGATTTTGGGTCAAGATCAGATACCGAGTTAGTCGCTCTAAACAGAGGGACATCTTCTGGAAGCATTTGTGTAAAATTGTTTACAGACAATGTGAACAGTGACGATTGTAGTGTTAAGTCGGAAGTCGGAATTCGGAAGTCGGAAGTTTGAAGTCTGAAGTGTTAATCTGAAGTCCCAAGTTTGAAGACTGAAGTTTGAAGTATTAAGTTTGAAATTTAACTATGAATGCTATAAAAGAGAATAAAGCATATATTTCTGAATTGTGAAGTTTGAAGTGTGTATATAAACATTACCAGTTGACAGTGCGATACAGAGTGATATATTTAGCTCGAGACGTTTTTGGCGGATATAGCCGATCTGACGAGCGCCTTGGCGCGAGTTTGATCGGTTGTTTCCGCCAAAAACGTCGAGAGCTAAATGCAACACTCTGTTGCGCACTGCCAACTGGTGATGTGTTTATTATATGCCTTGAATACAAGCCAGAAACAACTAAATAGTTGTTTAAATCATTTTATATCCAAAATTTATTAGTTATTTGAAGCAGAACAAGAATTTTTGTATGCAACAAAGAATAACGCGGCACTCGTACACGTACGTAAATGACGTCATGTTAAATCGAAAGCGACGTCAGAGTAAAATACAAAGTGGCTGATACAAGGTGGCTGATACAGACTCTAGTATTTTACTCCGCAGATACACGCGAAAACGCTCGATATCATACGAAGGCATATAATAAAGGTTTGTATCAGCACCGGTCTTTGGTACTATTACCTGGACGGATGCACTGACTAACGGATATATGAATTAATGTATTAAAATAAGTAGTTGTACTGATTAAGCTATAAACGAAATAATCAAGTTAATGAGACTTTATACGTTTTGATAATTACAATAAAGATGCGACTAACTAGCGTTGTTAAGATAAGTTATGAAGCAGTACACTGGTATTGCAGACATTTATGTCAGCGATACACTTTCCTTTAAATATAAGTTAACTGTATTTTTATACTGCTTTTCGTTCATTTAGCGAACACAGGCAAGACGGAAAGTGATAGAAAGATCGACCTACCGTACGAGTAATAGAGCCGCTGTAAAATATAAAGTTCAAACATTGCTGTGAGTTAAATGGGTGGTATTTATCATTGGATGTCGTTAGGATTTAGTATATATTGTCATTTTGGAAATAATGCTCCTCGCAAAGACATTTGCGAATAAATACGTATACCATCTGCATTACAGTGGCCCCTCTCTACAACGGTCCTCTAAACAGCTAGATTAACTTTGCAACACTGATTGCCGCTGTTTTCCAAACACACAAACACTATGTCTAGCCTTCATAGTTGTGAAATATCGCCTGCTTCAAATAGTCATCTGCAGTTTTATCTCAATGTTACATATTAGACATTTTGACAAAATAAACGTACTGACGAGTGACAAACAGTTTAAATTCAAATCAAACGCCGCATAATGGTGGATTCAACATGTTTGCAAATGTAAGTAAAGTCGTTCTCTTCAGTCTAAGCGTTTTACTTTTCCCTAAAAATAACAGCTATCTCCGCAAAACACACATAAGTTATAGTTGTCTCCCTTCTTGGGGTTGTTGTAGAGAATAACCACTGTACCTCGTGATGCTTTACAACGTCTGTATGTAGGAAAATGTTCCATTAACGTAATGTCCCTGCTTTATATAATGGCAGACAATAAAGAAAGTCGAAACATTCCAAGATCGAGAAACATACTTTATCTCCTAATCAATACGGCATTCCACTTATAGATCGTTTGAAGAATATACAAGGAACACGCATATGATGATCTAGACTATATCGTAGAAACTCGTGTTTTAGTTCAGCTGAAATAAATGTACTGAAGGGATTCCCTTAACGTATTAACAACCTGAATATCGTCTAGTTTGATTTACCAAATGATTTTGTGTTAATTTGGAATTTATTTAAATGATTTAACAAAAGGAATATACCACTGCAGTTACAACACTTATGATTACAATTCATTAAACAAATTAAACTGCATCGACGTACAGTGTTTGCAAACAAGAGGTCGTCTCGAAACATGATGAATAGAAGTAGAAACCCATTTCGTTATCTTGGTAGTTTATTGTTTGACAGCAGTAAGGAAGTATTTCTAGGAATAACCTAAACACACTTAACCAAATGTATCTTGTGAGTTATATCTAGTCTTACAAGCTAAAACTAGTAAACAATACACCACACCAGCCACAAATCTTTAACCCTTTGAACCCTAGTCCCGCCTGTAGGCGTCATTTGCAAACAGTGTACATTTGAATAGTACACTTGTCCTATGCAAACAGTAAAGACCCAGATCAGAGGGCTCCTAGGAGCCCTCTGATCAGGGTCTTCACTGTTTGTCATAATGTCAAACATTGACAAAAACAACCCTTAAAAGTCAGAAATGGACTAGACTAAAATGGAAACTGGAATTGTCTATTTAAAGTTTCAGGGAGGAAAGAGTTAAGAAGGGTTGTTGAGAAAGCGTGTTGCAAACTATATTATCTATAGTCGAACTTTAATACGTCAAACGCGCTTAACCCTTTACCTGATAGCCTGTTTCTAGTATTTAACATATGTGACCTATTAAAGTAAGCTGAAAGTAAAGCAGAATGTGCCCTAGGGCACATTCTGCTTTACTTTCAGCTTACTTTAAGTTACTATCTGCTAGTATATAGAAAATATTTCTTATAGTTCATATTCTTGGCAGTATAAAATTGAACTATTTTCTTTGGCGGATGAATAAAATGAATGCGCTAAAAGTCGCTTCTATAAGGGAAAGGGTTAAGACGAACTATCATTTTAATGTACACATTACACAGGCATTTCAATATTTTAAATGTGCATTATCGCTTTGTTACGTTTTAACTTTGAAAACAAAGTTCGACTGAAGTTGAAGTCGAGATCTGGAAGTGTCATTGCATTAAACAATTTATTGTCAGAATTCAGAGTGCTTAAAGGTTCCAGACATATAAAGTTCTAAAGGATCGACATGAGTTGCAAACAGTGCGCCTTTGGTAATGAAATGCAGCTTTAATAGCAATGCTGTCATTCTGCACTATCATCGTGTATAAAGACATACATATATATGTATATGTGTATGCATGCATTGTAAGTTACACACTCTAACTGGGTTTGTTTTTTTGGGGTTTTGTAAATAAACCCATTCTTTAGCAATGTATTAGAAACAAACATAAAACCGTTATATGTTGTACTGACACAACTGACAAGGTTAATATACACATGCCTAGGGTTCACAGTTTATTTTTGCGTGTTCGATTAGAACAATGCCTCAGTTTTATCACTCGTTCCAAAATGTAATTACATCATATTTCATGTAGACTTGTACCTCTGTTAGTTTAAACATATTTTATTTCTCAATAGATCATAACATTTGTCAAATACACACAACAATGTCAAAAAGGATGAGATCGAAAGCATAAGCTTATATAAGATCCTCTCCTCTGTTGAGGACTTCCATTTTCGTAATAAAAATATTACTGAAAAGCTTTTTAAACAGGGGTACAGATTTCATAAACTTCGTAAAACATTTTCTAAATTATTTTATAGAAATCTTCCTCTCATTAACAAGTATAAATGTAACTTAAAGTCTTTTCTGCGGCAAGGTATTTCACATCCGGAGTTTTATGGTGATGTGATTTACAGACTTCGTAAGATTCTTGGACATATGCATTTTCAAAACCTATTTGTGAAACGTATTAGATTACTAGTATACCTCAAAAAAGATTATGATCAAACTATATTGCTGCGCACTTCACGTTTGGTTATCGATCAATCTACAATTAATAACTATGCTTTCCTCTTTGATTGTGCGACGACAGACAGGGTTTAGCACTACATTATGATGTATCTCTAAAGCCGTCCTTAACCGGGAGAGTTATGTCGGATTTTTGTGCTTTGTTTTTTCTCTCCCTCTATGTCGTACCCTTAACCCATCCATGTCTTACAGTTACTCGTGACTATAGACTAGCCGCTTCAGTACAATTTGACCGTTGCCATAGTAGGTTAATTTTAACATGTTTAGTATATAATTTAATTCTTTCCCGTGTTACTAATAATCTTGTCATATCATTTTTGTTAGATGTTTTACATGTATTTACTTACTGTGCCGGCGGCCTTTTTGATTGTAATGTTGTGGAACACGGTTTATATTGTATGTACACTGTTCGTCTTTATAGGTGAATATAGGAGATAAGAGTGAGGTTGGGCGGGGCCCCTATACCCAGGTTTAACCCCCAGTGATTGTTAATGATTAATTTATAATTAATTATTGATTGCTGCTGACCGTACCAAGGCGGGCTCCTATATTCAATTTGCTTTATGTTTGTCTTGCGTGTTGTTTTCTATTTAGTGTGTAGATGAAGGAATGGGAGTTCGTGTGTGTGTGTGTGTATTTGTTATGGTATGACTGTGTGTGTGTGTTCTGCTTGAGAGGTGGGTGTATTGTTTGTGTTGCGTTTCCTGCTTGAGTCTTTCGTATTTATTATTTACTTTTCTGTTTTAACTATTAAGATATTTATTAACTATCTATTTATTAATTGTTAACTTAACCCTTTACCTGATACCCTATTTCTAGTACTTAAGATAGGTGACTACTTAAAGCACGTTGAAAGTAAAGCAGAATGCGCCTTTCAGCCTGCTTTAAGCTATCATGTGTTATAATATAGAAAATATTTCCTATAATCCATATTCATTACTGATTTAATTGGAACTATTTTCTTCAGCGGATGAATAAATCATATCCGCTATAAGGCGATTGTATTGGGGAAAGGGTTAATAAAAATGCTGTTAACTTGGACCGATAAGTTTTCAATTTATAAACCACTGTTTATTGATACTTAAATATTTGTTTATATATCATCTGTGTCGTCCACGTTGATACCTTTTAATTTCCTTTCATCAAATGTAAATTAAATAAACTACAATGATAAAATTATATGTCTAAATTTGAAACGATATGTTTTTTAAACTTTATGCACGGGTGTTCTTTTGGTTTATTATTTGGTGGAACGTTAGAATTTAACTGAATGAGTCAACGCACGTAACGCATATTATGCTGGAATTTAACTGGAACACTTGAGTACAATATAATTTTAATTCCGTTCGGGTTGAAGTATATCTATTCGACGTTCATAAATTACATACTAAAGGAATTTAGAAACGCAACTCGAACTTTAGATATATATATTGCATTTGTTTATAAAGTTTGGTTACAAAAGTTATATATCATTTTCAACGTTAAACATTTATCAACATGTTGCATCCTAAGAAATGTTGCATACTTAAAAGTGTGATGGAAAGATGACGTTGAGCATGTCGCGTCAGTGTAAAGTCCCAACGGCATTTGGTATGATCCTCATTTGCCGCCATGGCAACGCGGATGTGCCAATGAAGAGAGTAGACGAGTCGTTTAATTTGACAAATGTGGATGTTTTTCCACTCCTCTTGCAATGCACGTCTCAATTCACCATGCGTAGTCGGTGCTGGATGACGTCTCCGAACGTGTATGTCCAAGACGTTCCATAGATGTTAAAGGGGCGAAAGATCGGGGCTGTATTTGTACATGAACAACACACTCCTCCATCGATGCATGGAAAACAATTCAAAACGATGTACCTGCAGCCAATTCATACGACGCTGACGTCGATGCCTTGTTAACGGCAATCCTACGTATGGTTTTCTTGCTCTGATTCCGGCGTTCCGGAGCATGTTTGACACAATTCGTGCGCATGGTCTGGTGCTACTAGGACCTCTAACATTTGTGGCGGTTTCTTCAGGTGTCTCGAACCTGTGACGTAAGAGTGTAAGCCTTAAAAAGACGTCATCACGACTTGACGTTACTCAAGTAGACCAGGTCGAAGACGGTCGTTCACTGTACCAATGGAACTCAGACGATCATACAGCCTGGAAAAAGTGCTTTTTTGCACAGTAAGATGATTTACAACGTTACTCTGAGAACTTCCGTTCATCAGAACCCGAACGGCTGCTTAATGTTGATCATTGCGTAAGCGCGGCATTGCCATCTTTGACACTATAAGATTTTTTTCTTTTAAAAATTACTAAATTGGTATTACTAATGAATTTTGTAATGTAACCGAACAGGTTTACTTCATACAATTACCTGTAGTCACGTGACCTTTAGTTTACGCTAAGCCCGTGCTACTCGTGATATCAGTGGGCGTTCGTCGACGTTTTTCCATCACTGGGAAAGTGTGTCTCGGTGCAGTCACGGAAAAGTCGTGCAAAATATTGAGAAACTATTTATACATGAATCTATTACGTTTAAAGAAGTTGCGTGTCTAATTTATTTTAGTATATTTGCAAAAAATGTAAACATACATTCATGTCTTATATTCTTAAACTGAATAGGCTGTTCTGAAATCAATGGGTCAAATAAATCAAACTGAAGGCTTTTTTATGGTAGAAAGTATCACTAGTACATATATAAAGAAAAGAAGCATATTGTTGTTTCTGCAAAGCTTTAGTATCCCTAACAATAGTTTACATATACCTCATACCATTGTTACCGCAGGTCGAAGAGAACGGTGAAAGGTTTTTTTGTCTTTGAGTTGGCTTCGGCACTGATGCCCAGTGTTTGCTAGCCGTATGGCTGAAGAGCCCCCCCCCCCCCCTCCCCCGACCCGAGCAATACATCGCCCCTACAAAATTCTTACAAGATTCAGTCACCGAAACGCCCGTGAATGATCACCGCCCATCCCCAGCGCCCGACAACTCCGGGTCCTGGTAGTTTATGCCCGACCCGAGCCCAGAACCGTCCAATGGACCAAACCGTGTGAGGAAATACAACGCTACTTTGAACGATTTGCATATTCTCAGTCGACTGACTACCTTATATAGTCGAAAGAAAATTGACTACGAATAGATTAGAACAGCATACATTTGGTCTTATCTGCGTGATTCACATTCTTATGTGATTTGTTTTTCACATTTACTTGATTAAGAGCGGGGATTAGTTCAGTATTAATGCGTGCTATCCGGTCAGTGATAAGGACAAGTGCATTAGATCAGATAAAACGTTCGTGTCCTATAATCCTCGTTTCAGTCATCGGCCGATATAAGGAACCAATTATACATATATTAGAAAGGGACATATATAATATATCAGACATCAGGCTAGACGAAATGTACCTATTGCAAAACGTTTTATAACATAATTATATGTACGATTATAAGTTGTAAGGATACTCTATACAACGATACACTGACATTGTTAAAAACATAAAGTAAGGCATATTAAAACTATTCTATATTAGAAAGATATTTATGTGCTCAGTATATTTCAAGGACCCAATAGTATTACAATAAAGGTCCATATTATACCTACATTTAACCGTTTCTTTCTAGGATATCGCAAGCTTAAAACATTGTATGTTTTTATTTTACAATAGTGGAACATCGAGCTGTGCTTCACACAGTTATCAGATATCAAAGACGTCAAACAAATCACATTTAAAACTGGATGCACATATCAATTGTTTCGGTATACGTAGATAAATGGGTGCACCTGTATACCCTAAGGCGCAACTCTACTATATATATACATTCCATAGTAACCCTTTACCCCATAAGTTTTTTCTAGTTTTGAAAATAGGTGACTACTTAAAGCAGGTTGAAAGTAAAGCAGAATGCGCCCTAAGGCGCATTCTGTTTTACTTTCAGTCTGCTTTAAGTTACAACCTACTAGAATTAAGGAAATATTTCTTCTGATACATTTTCATGACTGTATAGACTGGAATTATTTTCTTCCGCGGAGGATTTAAGGAATACGCTAAAAGGCGCGTCTATCAGGTAAAAGGTTAAACAAGTATGTACATGTCAAGCACTGAGTCAACGAAATTATACCATATCTTAAACTAGAACTCGCGTAACTTGACATTACCTATAATACAAAGTTAAAACACGGTACATGTATTACCATGTCAAAATATGGATCTGTTTGACCCGCGCGTGCACCAGGTATACTCTTTTCATCGAAGTAGTTACAGTGTCGAATGTTATACACTCGTGTTTACTATTATTTAGGCTGCAACGTACATCAGGATCAAATTAAGCTGGCATCTCATCGCCTTTGTCTTAATCCTTTTATAAACAGTTACCATCGATGATGTCAAACGCATCGTTGTACTGTCAGGTCTCATAATTCTACATTAAATAAGTCGGAACAATGGAAGTGAATTCTAAGCCTTGTGTATTTTGATACTGACGCTTTACGACAGGGTAATGCCTTTTAGCGCGCCTTTGATTTATTCTTGCGCTGTAAATAATTATTCAAAATTTTAAAACTCAGAACATGTTCTGTTTGACATAATCCATTATTCTAGAGGATGGTAGCTAAGTGAAGGCTGAGATTAAAGCAACATTGGCCTTTATGTAAATTCTTGTTTTATTTCAACCACTTTTAAGTAGTCTGCGGTCTTCAAAACTAGAAATGGGCCGTAAAGTAATGGTTTAACAATGGGAGGTAGATAACATTACTGCTGCCACATGGCGTCCAATATGAAATATATAGGTTAAAGTTTTAAAGAAGAGTCTGTATTGATAAGCAAAGCCATTTAAGAAAACCGTTTTCTAAGTAGTTACACATTGAATGTCATTTACAAAAACGTATATATGTATAGGTTAGACCCTGGTTGAGCGCGAATAAACGATATAGTTCGAGGGGGCGTAGCCCCCGAGAACTATGTCGTTTATTCGCGCGCAACTATGGTCTAACCTATTTAGCACTGGCTTGGGCTCGAGGAAAACAAGAAGACCATTCGTTTCTGCTTTTTGTTTTAGACGAAAAAGTCATTTTGTTTGTAATAATTTACTAAAATTGAAAGGTTATTTCAATGATAAGTTTGAGACATTAAACATGCTTTAACACCAACATAAATAACGCTTATTGAAGCTCTATATGTAAGCACAATTCATTAGTAATTGTCTTTAAAGTCTAGGTCTCACTGTACATAATAAAACGTCATCAAGCGTGTGCAGTTCACCTCTGAACTCAGCTGTTTTAAAGACAATCTAGACATGCGTATTCCGGTTTTTACATCTACAGCTGAAACAATGCATAAATCTAGGTCAAGAGGTACGGGGTAGATCTAGATTTTTTATTGTTACTGTGAAATTTCCGTATTGCTTCAGTTTAAATCATTGATCTGTTGTTAATTCCGATTAATTATCATTAAGGCTACATTGCAGACAAAAGGTTTTCGCAGTGGCTTGCTCGGAGGATTGCTAGAATTGTGACGTCAAATTGCCTCGAGATGACGGAAGCGTGGAATAAGTGAACAGTTTGTTAGTTATTCCATGGTTTGTTGAAATAAACGATATATTCACAGGTTTTTGAGGCATCTGATTGGCCGAGAGCTCCAAGCCATGTGCTAAACAAATGTGATTGCAGCCATTTCTTCTCGTAAACAATGATTATACCTCAATCCTTATTCCAATAAAGTAAATGTAAACCGAAAATTACCATTTTCATCCTTAAGTTGACTTACAAACAGAAAAAGTGTTAATTTCTGTCAGGTAATACTCATGGCTGGCTGTCTTTTGTAAAGCAAAAAAAATCAACAACGGTATATATATTGCTTTAATTCCACCACTTGTTCGACTGAAATACCTAAAATGACTTTCGGAAACTAGGACATTTTCAAATCATCAATACTACTACTTTTAACAAATTTAGTACCACCTCTCCATAATCCTATCCTTAATAGGTTTAGTTTTCAGTGGGAATATTAAATGGGATTAAACGTAAGACGGAAGTAGACTGCTAAAATAAAGTAAATGTAAGCCGACTATTACCATTTTCATACTAATTTGACTTACAAACAGAAAACGTGTTAATTTCTGTCAGGTAATACCCATTTATGTCTGTCTTGTGTAAAGCAAAAGTTATTTTCAATAACGCTATATATATATATTGCTTCAATTTCCACCACTTGTTCAAATCAAATACCTAAAATCACCTTCGGAAACTAGGACATATCTGTTCAAACCATCAATACACCTACTTTAAAAATGTTAGCACCACCTCTCTATAATCCCATCCTAAATATCCTAATTTGTTTTCAGTGTTAATGTCAAATGGGATTAAACACAATACGGAAGTAGACTGCTGAAATAGTTTGTTTTCCTTTATCTTTCTTTTACTTATCACTTGTTTTGAACATCATGTATATGATAATATTAATTTTGTTTATTGCAATAGCCCTACAAGTTTCACTTATTGAATTTTATAACTTAACTAGGGCATATATAAGTAATCGTTATTGGGAGAGTCGACTGTTGTAAAAACTGCTGGGCAACGCAAAACGGGAGAACCCCATGGATACCCGATATTAATAATAAAACTTATGTTTTCCGCGTTTTCTCTTGGAAACTGCTGATTTCAACATACTATCCGCTGTATCCTCCCGCTTTCCGTTGCCTGGATGTACCTACTTGGCCCAACAAAATACAATAGCATGTTTTGTTATACACAATGTTTAATCTTTGAAACTATTCACATTGAAAATTCAGAAAACATTTAAATGTTCATGGTTTTGGCACTATTTCGGGCATGGTCCCCATTCCCATCATGCAAACCAACTCGGTAAGCGGGTACACCGGACATACTAGTCGTAAAGGGGCGACCTTTGACAGCCATTTACACTCAGTCCCGAAACATTAACAAAACAAAGCCAAACTAGGCTTATCTTCACGATATGCCAAACTAGCTTAAAATAAAGAACCTGCCAAGCAAGGCTTAAGGTCAAGCAATGCCAAACTAGGCTTAAAATCAAGAATATGCCAAACTAGGCTTGAAGTCAAGCAATGCCAAACTAGGCTTACAATCAAGAATATGCCAAACTAGGCTTAAAATCAAGCAAAGCCAAACTAGGCTTTAAATAAAGAATATGCCAAATTATAATTCCATGCCAAACTAGGCTTAAATGTATGTCATGCCAAACTAGGCTTCGATTTCAAGCAATTCCAAACTATGCTTCAATTTTCAACTGACAATCCTGGTTAACGGTTAATCCGCCAGTGAGACACGTCTAGATCCCGGACGATCGGTAATCCAGCCACCAATCCCACCAGCAAAAAGCCGGGTTTTAACCAGAACTGTAGTGTTTTCTGTAACATTATTCCGTTACAAACCAACTTTTTAGGATTACGCTGTCGGCCAACTGGCGCCGCGCCCAGGCCAAAAAATTATTGGGCGAAGGCGCGGCGCCATCGCCAAATGAAAATCATTATATTGTCAAATATTATTATATATATATGCAACTGTTGGCTTATTTATTACTGCCCACGGAGTACTTCTAAGTAACAGTGTAATTGTTGTAATTTGGACAGTTTTTTACTTTTACATATGATATGTTTTATTCAGCAAAGAAATACATGTCTATCAGCATAATATAATAGAATACATATAAAGACGGGTAATGACGGGCAGTCATTCTCATAACAATAATCTGTAAAGTATATTAGAATCTGCACATTACATATTTTTGTATATGAATTTTCAATTACTTTTACATATGACACTAATATATCATTTAATTAATTTATTTAGATAAAGTATATGTATGTGCACATTAAAGGTAGGACAATACAGTGTAAAACAGTGCCAAATCAATTGGATTGGACAAACTACAAAACGATATATCCAGTAAGGGAAATATGTTCATATCAGCAAAAATTATTTGGCAGATTTCTGTATGCGCGAAAATATTACACCAGTCTCCTTTGCGCCGTTGGTTTAAATTTTAAACGTTTGCAAAACGAATTAGATCGATATTAGATACAAAGATGTCTGGCTTATCTGGATCAACACTGAGAAGCACCAAGCTTCATTATTTACAAAAATTGGGTAGAAAACGATATCGGAGTTAATGCTAGGAAGTAAGTAATTTCGAAAAGAGTTTGGGAATACTTATAATACATTTTCACTAAATTGAGAAGTAATTGTTTATTGTTACTAGTGCATAAATATGTTTCACTTGTTCTCACCTACATAAGTTCATACTCACGCTCGACAGGGTCATTTATCAACGGGGGGTTTATTTATGTTGTTGCAATTCCATTAAATTTTACCTATACTCACATTTGTATAAACAGAGAGTATAAGCTGGCAGTAAATTAGAAAGCGATGCCTTGTGCAATCAGTCAATTGTAACGAATTGTTCTTCACTGTAATTCAAAATAATACAAATTAGCTTTATTGTTAGTGCTTTTTGTTTTCTTAAAATATGGTTTCTGAATGATCGCATCTCAGTGTTTGTGAATGGCAGTAGTGTGTACCGCAAAAGTCTAAATCTTACTTGCTTTGATGAAGGAAGGGCCAGAGCATTTGTCATTGTTACGTTGATTATGTCACCAATAAGCCCAGTTTGATACCAAAAAAATAGAACATTAATCATCGGATACTTCTTTGCTGACATCCTTTCTAGTAGACGCGGGGCTCATGAGACATTGTATTTCGGTCAATGGTCTTTGACTGCAGACTCAATAATTGATACCTTTCAAAGATGGATTTACTAATAAAAAATAAGGCCTGCAAATGAACGATTCCAGATATCGAGATATTCTATAACATTTCCAATGGGGACTGTTTGCTTAAGTTTGTATACTGCGATAGAAAAGATGTCGACATTAAATTTCGAATGCAAAGTTGAAGTTTTACACAACTCTTTATCTCATTAAAACAATCTAAATTTTGAATTAAATATCAGCTGCGTTTTACAATAGTTTGTAATAACATGAATTCAGAAATTAATCGATATCAATTTGGAAACTGTATATACAAGCACAGAATTAATGTCCAGTGTATTTAAGTATTGTTTAGTTCGCTTTTATCTATAGTATCCAAAAGCATTGATGAATTTATTACATCGTCTGAAGATCTATTAAAATACCAAATGGTTTTTAACCATAAAATGACCCTGGGTTAACTCGTAACATTCCAAAAGAGCCTTGGATGAGTCGCAATGTTAAAAATAGACCATCGGTCGTTTTCTAAAGTTAAAGGATACAGGCTTGTGTCCCAACGCTCTGCGTTTATTTATTTTTTAATTTTTAATCTTTCACACAAAAGATACGGTGAGTATATAACAAAATACCACACATTGCACACTTTTCAGTACGATTGGTAATAATTAACTATATATTTTGATATTATCAATACTCAGTGATTACGAATATTATGTAGCCAAACACTTTTTATGTTGTGTTCAAACAAATCTATATTCAAATACAGTTGACTTAGACTATTCGTGTTATTAATATACATTAAGATATAACAGCGACTCTGTAAAACAATACACATAAGTGGGAAAACATAAGACACAACATGAATATCGCTTACAAAAAGTTTGACGCAATCTCAAAACTTCCAAATATTTTAGTAAAATAATTATAAGATTGTGCTGTTGTTCATGAGCACAGTTTTATTCTCCCTAAAGCTTAGACTAGCCTTTCTCAATAAATTATTAGCTAATGAAAACCCGTTAATCCCCTGGCAATGATAGGCACAATTTACGGTACTGTTTGCTTTGATATCCGATTACAAATACTCGTTAAACCGTTTAACGGTTATTTGTATTCAATAGGGAACAATGGTCTGCTGGTTAATGATGCAGGGAATTTTCTAACACTGTTGTTCATTCGCAATCGGGTAAAAACAAATGGAACTAAAAGGACAACGGTAATCGTTTTGATTGCCTTTTAGCATATGTTTTCTACATTTTACGACTTACACGTGCGACTACATGTTGCAGTGCATGTGAGTAAAGGTACACTTTTATTACATTGCACAATAGCATTTTATAACAGATCAAGCAACATATTATCTTACCAAATATTTAATCTTTGTTTTGCATGTTTGTAATTTAACGTTTCAGAGTTGTATTATTATTTCAATTACAATGATATCGATTCACATTTAAATACAATGTACATCGATATAAGACGTCCACTTTGACCTCACTAGACGTATCCGTTCACAAAACAATGACACTTCATAAATCAGATGTGGTTTTGATGGTTACATTTTTTAAATCAGTTACAGTCCAATTATTTATTCAGAGATCATATTTTATGGAGTATTGGACAGATTACAATATGAAATTGACAAAACGCGCCATGTATCAGAGGACTAGCAATGTACACAATTGGTATTGGTACTCCAATAATAACTGTTTTTATTAAGTGTGATTAATATGGAAACATTCACCCAAACTTATTAGCTTCTCTACCGTTGTCAGACTAAACCCAGTTGATTGAAAATCGTACAGAAATATTTGGCACCACGTACATAAAAGATTGTACTGTACAACGAAGTCAGAAAAATACATGTACAGTAAAATCCTGATTCTACGAACTCGCGTTAGATCGAACATACCCATATTTCAAAATTAAGCCACGTTTTAACTTTGAAATACGGGTATTTGCGACTTAAACGAAATCGACAGATCACAATTCAATTTACGAAATACCCGGTTAAAACGATTTAAACGAGTTCGTAGTATCGGATTTCGACTGTACTTCGATTCAACCTTTTTTGTTTTGATAGGTTGCATAGTAAGCAAATCGAAGACTGAGCAATAATATGTATCGTGGAGTATTTGATCAACTGTCAATCTGCCCTTAAAATGGAGTGATCAGAATTTGGTAATAACTGATGACCCCGTTCCATTTATATGTGTGGGAATAATAAATTGTTTAAACTGTAAAGTGATGTTAACAACCACGTGTAAGAATGCAGTGATACTTTTTATGACTCTCCATCCAGACAGACTTGACACATTGTTATTACTGACTCGGTAACTGACATCAAAAGTTGTCTATGAATAGTTTGATTTCATCAAATGACCCGGTGGCTGTCAAATGAATCTTGATGGCAGGAATAATCCTGGTAATTGAAACAAGCCCAATGAGGTTTGGGGTACATTTGTTGGACAGTTTATCTATATATTATAGCCATGTTTAATGTAGCAGTAAAACATGTTCTGGGAGAAATAAGTTGTATCAATTGTAACACGCAGTACGAAAACAAGAATCCTTTGACGGTTGGGTGTGGAATGTGAAGGGGACAACAATGATATTTAAATTACTATTTAATTAATGCGGCTAATCTTTAAGATATTTGACGCATTTTAAAATCGATTTTATAAACTTATCAATCTTACCTTAATAATCAAACTGAAAGAATGTCCCATATTTAGATTCTACTCTCGCCTTAATCCATAATGTATTGTGTTTTTTACTCTATTGTATATGCTCTTATTTTTGTTTTTTTAATACTTTGAAAACATGTGATTGTATGTATATCGAATTAAAACGAACAGCTTCGGTGTGAACATAGCGCTATATGAGTCCAGTATAATAGAAAGTATATTAGAGCTGTGTAATAATATTGAAGACATAACGTTATCCTCAAAAGTGTATCACTAACAGTTATTACTCTGGCCAGTTTAATTGTCGTAAATAGTTTGGATTCTGATCAGACAAAGAACGGAACGCATAGGACATATTATCAGGATCGATCTGGAATGTTGTACTTTGTAAGTGAAACACATGTATTATACTACTTATTCCATCTTAAGTATATATGATACTTGAATGTCAAAGTTCCCGACTCTATCAAAATAATAACTTGACACTTTTCAATTTGTATCTTTGATTATGTCAGTTACTGTACAGGCAGTTTATAACAAAACAGTCTGTGTTTTAATACGTACTATCGAGGCAGTATAACTGACGTCATTTCAAAACAAGTGGCAAACATTTTTGGTCCTAATTAGACGCCGCGTTACAAATGCGTTATTAGACGTTATTGAGCGTGGAAGAGTTAAAGACCTACTTTCAATTCGGGAATTACCCATAATTCGATTTTAATGTAGTGTATTAGTATAATTTTATTAAGTTTGATTAATGACATGTCTCAACACACACTCTTGGTCTGTTCCATATAACAGGTGCAGTAGTAGTAACTTCATAATATACAATAACAACATGTTCGACAACCACAAAATCGGACTACGACCTTTTCTAAGAGTGACTGTAATGGCGAGTTGCTCGACGTCATATCTGGGTTCAAACTATTTGTCACTTGTCTTTATTTACCTTCTGTCAAAATGTTCAATACGTAACTGAGAAAAAAAGCAAATGACGAGTTTACGCAAACCATATTGCATCAGTGAAAATGTTTGACATAGATGTTTTGTCTTTGGGAACATCAGCAAGCAATGTCGTTTTTCGAAGGGTCGTTGTAGGGAGGCGAATTTTACCAATGATTTTCCTTAAGTTGGTTAAAACGTTGAGCATCTCGTCTAATTAGACTGGTGTATTGTACAAACTTTCAATTAACTGCCTTTTGGCATGGATTCCTGCGTTTCGGGGGATATATATTTATTTCTACAAGGCATACCAACGTATTTACCACTGTGACCAGATGTGTATTATATTTTACGGTCATTTCAGGTTCCTTTAATCGTGTCTTTGCCACATTCGAGTACAGTTGTAATCGAAAAATAAAAAAACAGATTGACTCTCAGTCAGACCGATATATTGGAACAATATGGTAGATAACAATATTAAATTTAAATTGTGAAAGGTCCATCCGCACATAACACAGGAGCAAGCATTTACAGTAAAACTCGTCAATGACTACCATTGCCAAGAAGGCTAATTGGCGAATGATTGGTGAAGTCTTGCTATGAGATGATAGTAAAACTGAACGCAGTATGAATTGTTCGTTTGACTTTTATCTTGCTTTAAGCAGCTACCTGTTAAAACTTGACAATTACGGCCACTTTCAAGAAGGCTAATTGATGACAAGTCTCAAGACGATTCTAATGAGTATTTACACTATGTTGAAATAGGTGAAATAATGGCGGATTTGTTCAGTAAAGGCCCCTCTTATCTGGAGCTCTGCTATTTTTGTGGTTATAGATGGAACTACTGTCGTTTGGTAAATCTAGAACACAATGCATTCAGTGTATTACTGTGGCCACATACAACAATAACCCAACCATTGGCAGTGATAGCATATCTGATATCAAACAAATTCTCTTCAGTAGAAATGTCTCGTTTCATCAGCAGACATACATTAGTCAATTTCTGATTATTAATGTCGTGATAACTTTTATTTCAGATATTGATTAATGCATCTAGGCCAAGTGTCCAATAAAGACGACATTTGCAACAGTGTTGACTCTTATAAAACGCCGCGTTACGCGGCGAGTCATCTGGAACTTTACCCCGTTTGATATTTCATAAACTATGTTCAGTGTGTATCATCACATTCAATCCTCTTTGTCTTCGAGACGTCTGATCAGGATTCAAACGTTTGACCGATGCCAGTGTACTCAATAAAATTGTTCAATTATAATTTGAAATTCCAGTGACACTCATTTATCTGGGTTACCTCGTTACTAATCCCACGCATAGGTGGTTCTCTCGAAAAAACAATTCGAAAAATAATGTACCCTTACCCTTTTTATATACAACGTAGTGGTTTATAATTTGTCAAAAGATAAAATCGTGTGTATTCACGAGAGACGGTGATATATGTGAACTATTGCATGTCATTCGATCGGTTCTGTTTCAAACATCTATGGATAAAGCACGTCTTCGACTGTTTGCGTTCATTTAAGTAGCGAGAACTAATGAACTTGAAATCGGCACCTCTTCCTGTCTCAAATTAAGATTTGAAGCAAACCGTCTGCAAAACATCGGTAAGGGCGTCAGACCGAATAGATCCTGGTACCGAGTTACCCGACAACTGGTTTGGATCAAACAAACATGCAAAACAACTTTGTTTGGGGTAAATAAGTATAAGTCTTCTTCTACCAACTTGTTCATCCCTGTACATGTAATTTAAAAGCGAAACTACCTATATGCAAATAAGTATAGCACTTTTGCCATCTAGATTAGTTGTTTGCAATTTGTTACATATAAAAAACAGTGTAGATACAACAGTAAACGGATATACTGTAGTAAGCTTGTTGTCTAAATAATGTTAAAGCATCGTTAGATATTAACAAATCAAATCAAAGTTATTGTCACAGTAATGTAGTTTTACTATTTCCTAAACATAAACTCCTGCAGCAATTTATACTTTCTCTGAAACGTATAGTCCCAATGTATAGTTTCATGAACATGTACCATAAAATTCTATATCCTAGAAGGTGATAACTTAAAGTAGCGTAAAAGTAAAGTAGAGTGCGCTTTCAAGATTTTACTTTTATCAAGCTTCAAGTGGGAACCTGTCTTAAAATTAGAAACAAGCTATGGAGTAAAGGGTTAAACTTGTCGTCTACTTATTTCTTAGCTTTAGATGTTATGCCAGTTAATATAATTGTCGATGTAAGTGTCAATCAATTAAAGCCCTATCAGACAACGTAGTAATACACGGGCGAGTTTAACAATTGCCAAAAACCAGACAAAATCCTCTTAGCGCCCTAAGAAATGTCAATAATGCGACAGGAATGTTACCTCACCGAATGCATTAAGAACATTTCGTCTCTGACACTGAGCTTAAATTGCTGAACTCTTTAACCCTTAGACAGTTCCTAGTTTCGGAAACAGGTGACCGTTTTATAGCGGCTTTCCTACAACGCAATTCTGCTTTCTTATGAGTCTGCTTTAAACTGTACCTTTTGTTAGGATATAACACTATTTCTTATGGTGCATGTATATGACTTTAGTAAGTGAAAATATATCCTTCAGTATAGAAATTGCATAAAAAAGACGTTTTATGCGGCCACATCCAAGCAGAGATTTACACTAAAAAAGCAGTTGATATTAAACAAAATGCAAGTGGTTTGTTTTAACTTGTTTTAACTTGTATTTATTGTTATTATTCTTTTCGCTTACCCAGCACACTTTTTGCTTCTTTCCATATGTACATGTCTCTTCATTAAAACTGTTTAAGGCTTCCTTGACTTCTCTTTTAAAGGGGCTAATTCGTTTTGTTTATATCACCCTCTATCCCCATTCAGTTGTCGTAAGATCAGTAATATTGTAATACAAATATAGGACTTTATATATTTCCTTTTCTACACATCGACTTAGACAAGAACCGTATATATCATTTCAGACAGCCCCATCTGTGATTTATTCTCTTGATACTAAATTGACGAGGCTGAACAGTTCCAACATACACACCATACCTAAGTGTTAGAATGTGTTATTGCCTTTTATCACGTTATGTGGGTTTCCTTTGCGAACTGTGCCTTCAGTGGCAAATATCAAATCGTATGTTAACGATACATCATCAGAGTGTCAAATGTTACTGAGATTGATGGCCACGTTTCTCGACTACTTATCGAAATTCAAGCATATCATCACTATTTCCATGATAACATATGTCGTAGACGTTCAGTAAAACCTATATTTTACGACTGTTTAAACGAAGACAAACTGTTTACATAACTTAAAGATCAGTGACAGTAAAACAGAAAACTCCTCAAGGAGCTTTCTGTTTTACTATCACATTGCTTTAATCGTTTACCTGTCATACCACCTAAATATCAACTCAATTTGGTGGTCATAATTTCAAGAGGTTTAACTGTATGGAGATTATGATTAAAAACCGTTATCTTCCTTTGAAAAATAGCGGCACGTTTACTTTTCGTTTACAATGAGTGTACCCTGAAATAGCACAATTTCGCCGGTGCGTCTAAAGACCTAACATCTCCCCCAAACCTCTCCAACCTTCCCAAACCACATTAACAGCAAGTTTTCAATACTTTAGTTTAAACATATTTTATTTCAAACAGTACATATTTTATAATCATACATAAATATACTTTAGGATTAGAACGAAAGCAATGTTTGCTTATTAAGTTCTTCTCCTAGTTTGTGGCTGAAAACAATCACGATTAACAAATAAACATTTGGATTAAAGGAATATGTTTGGTGAACGTAACAATATGTCAGTATACAGTTAACCTTGCGCCAAGCGACAATACAATAGAGGGTTTATGTGCAACATTATATACAATAAGTACCTATTATGCATGACACGCAAAAAGTAGAAAGATTCTACAGTGGATATTTATACAATGGATTGTACCACACAGACCTATGGCATAATTATGCTACTACATATACACTTATACACTAAGGAGTCGCTTGATTCAAGATCAACTGTACAATGTAAGATTAAAGTTTGAATTTTTTGGCATGATATTGGCGATGCATATAGCATCAAAGATACTTTAGCCGATGGAAGCTTAAAGCCGGCTGATAGTAACACATAGTGCTTTAAGGGTGTATCAATGTCATGACTTTGGGAACTTTTCAAAGTATATGAAAACACTCTATGATGGTTTTGTATTAAAGAGCTATTTAAGATGAATGAAAAAATAGAAAAAGTGTACATTTTGGTGAACAACAGTTGGCTCTACGGCCATGTAAAATTTACCCCACCCACTTCCTCTTATTTTGTCCTTTTCAAACAGCCCGCTTCAATAAAACCCGTTTTAAATGAAAACAAATATGATAATTTGGTTTTGTTTTATTTATTTCCTATCTATGGTAGTATTTCTTCATACAAAAACTAATTTAAGAAAAAAAAGGCACCAAATGTGAAATTTATAAAGCTCTAAATATCATCGGTATGGTACTTTTTTGTAAATTTTGTAAGGGGCGATAACTCTTTTTACTTTAATAACTCAAAATTTTCAACACTGACCTTTCAATTTCTTTTCATATTTTGAACTGCCTTAGTATGGGCTTTCATCTTGTAGAATATAAGAAGAAGTTAAATACTAGAACTATTTCATTTCAAACTTTTTTACTTTTTTTCATAAACTAAAAAATCTAATAAAATCATGCCCTATATAAAGCATATTTTTGATATTCAAGGATCCATATTGTTCAAACCTGGTGCCTGCTTTGTTTAAATTTGGTTTATATATGTGAACATACCACCATAGACATGAAATAAATAAAGAAAACCCAAATTACCATGTTTGTTTTGTTTTGAAATAGATTTTACTGAAGCTTGTACTCTGAATGGGTAAAATTTAAAGAAAAAAATTCAAATTTGACAAACCTTTTCCAAATCGCTGTAGCTTAAAAAAAGGACACCACCATATATATTTTTTTTCATTTTTTCATTCATCATAAATAGCTCTTCCAAAAAAACAATGATAGAAAAAAAGTTTAATACTTTGAAAAAATCGCTCATGACATTGATACACCCTTAAGTGGATACCTGTCTTCAAAACCGCGAACTATTGGATAATTGGCTAATATCTAGAAGAAACTGTGTTGTGGAACAGGGTTTATATTTTATGTACACTGTTTGTCTTTATAGGTGAATATAGGAGATAAGTGTGAGGTTGGGCGCCCCTAAACCCAGGTTTAACCCCCCAGTGGTTGTTAATAATTAATTAATTTATAGTTGGTTATTGATTGCTACTGACCGTACCAAGGCGGGCTCCTATATTCACTTTGCTTTATGTTTGTCTTGCGTGTTGTTTTCTATTTAGTGTGTAGATGAAGGAATGGTATTGCGTGTGTGTGTGTGTGTGTGTGTTTGTTGTGGTATGACTGTGTGTGTGTGTTCTGCTTGAGAGGTCGGTGTATTGTCTGTGGTACGTTTCCTGCTTGAGTCTTTCGTATTTATTAGTTATTTTAAGTTTTATACGAGTTGCTCCCCTTCAAATGAAAAGCATCGCAGATTTAATTTTATTTAACTTTTTTGTTCATTATTTAAGCCTTAATTCGCCATTTATAAGCTTTATGTGATTTTCGATTTGCATATAATGTTGACCCAATATTGAAAGAGGGTCATCTTGTTTTTACAACTACCCTTTATAGACAAAACTTTATGTTTATCAGGTATAATTAAAATATAAAAGTTCATAAGGGCGAATGAGTAAAGAAAAAAAGGACAAAGAGTGACACAATCGAATTTCCTAACGACTTCGATCATTATTAAGTGACATAGGTACAAGCATTCACACGTTTTAAGAGTGGTATTCCAAATCTTTGCAACGTACACACAAGAACGAATAATGGGTAGACATCAATGACCTTTCTACATTGCCGAGGTTCTGGGGCTTAATTGGTTTAGGGGATGTTTTGTTTATTTGGCAAGCAGGTCAGTTGATTTGATCACATGTGCTGTTTTGCATCGAATACGATAAGCCAAAACCATCTATCTGAAATTGTAATCCATCATTAACTTATCTCATCATTCATCGACTATTTAGCCCATTTGTGTCTACGACCCCATATATGGGACATATGCAAACAGTGTAGACTCTGATCAGACGCCGCATTATACGGCGTCTGCTCAGAGTCTACACCGTTTGCTGATAGGAATTTCAATATAAAACTAAAGGAAAATAAAATTGATTACCAGGCATCCCTTTGATAAATAAATGGACTTATCCAATATATAAACATGGAAGAATCCACTGGGCACAAATGGGTTAATGTTGTAGTGGCGTAAACCCCAACTTATCCTTCACACAAAGAATTGTTGAACTAAATAAAATATAATTCTAGAAAAATCGTTTGAAATCATTTTTACCGGGTTCAGATATACAGATTGTGTACGGACTAAAATAATGTCGAACCTCAAATCCTATTATCTCGAACTGATTAATTTTATTTATAATTAATACGTACAGAAAAATCTCTTTTACGAGCACTAAAAAGAAGGATAATTGCTTGCTTGCTGACAAGAAAGGTGACAGCTTAAAGAAATGTAAACGTCAAACAGTAAGCTCATGAAGGAGCTTTCTTTTTTACGTTCACCTTGCTTTAAGCAGTCATGTGTCTTAAACACCGAATAGTAAACATAGTTAAGTGGTCATAATAGAGAGGATTTTCTGTAGTTCACAAGTATACTCCACTAAAAATGAAACGAGTGAATAAATGTTAAGTGAAGACTTACAAATAATGTTGACCTTTACCGAGCTTGACTTACCGTGTCTGAACTGCAGATCTAGTGTTTTGTCTGTCAACAAAGAAAAGAAACGCTACGTCCATATATGTATGACTTTCTAAGCTTTTTTCTCCATTATATTGTAAAATAGCAAGCAATGCAGATCCTAGTCAGATATTCGGATCCTCACTGTTTGTATAGAACAGATTATCCCTTACTGCTGTACAGTTGGTTAATGATAAATATACTCGTCGCCAAGGTAAAATATGCCAACGTGTCTAAATGTGCTAGAACTCCGATCCTGTTTTTAATTACAGTAGGAATCTTATGTTGCAGTATTATATGGTAATTTTACAAGTTGAATAATTGGCGAGTCAGGCAAATTACAGCCCGGCAAATTATATCCTTTGTGGTGATCAATCGCCCTTCCTTGAAAGTGTATGTCATACGTTCTCATTTACATAAGGGCTCGTCATAGCTTGTCTTGACACACTATATTTCTCTGTAATACCTGAATCGCGTCTTAAGGTGGTTCGCGGGTCAGCTTATACTGTGTCTGAATTCTTTGAAACCTTGATTAAATTGAAATATACCATATGGAGAGTGAAAAATCGTTAAAATAAAAAAAAGTTACAGTGCCGTTTTTTTCTGACAGGACCTTTTGTCGAGAAAAGCTCCTTTTTTAATAAACAGGAATATTTTATTTATTAAATGATATAACTCAATAATTTCTGTACATTCAAGTAAACTGTACAGAGACTATAAGATATTGTGCAAACAAAAACTATTTCATGACATATTTTGTGGAAATATCAATATTTTAAAAAAGTCAAATTCGGAAAAAGTCACTAAATCTCAAATTACAAAAAATCTAGTCGTTTAACATACACTTATTTTACTCTTATTAGATAGATATTACTTAGTTCTACTAGTCGCACAAGTTTTATGAAAATCTACAGTGGAATTTACATTTTATACATGATTTCCAGAAATTCTGACAAAATGTTAACACAAAACGAGTAACCTCCCTTGAGTTCAACTTTAAAATGCCGTCAGCTCTAAATAATACCAAAAGTCAAACCTGTTATAAGGGACCATTAAATACGGTAGCCTGTAGATCTTTGAAGACAGGTGACTGCTTCATACAGAACAAAAGTAATGCATAAAATCTCCTTTAGGATCTATCTTTTAGCATTACTTTTGTCCTGTGTTAAGCTGCCATCTGTCATGTAGGCTATAAATCTTCACAAAGTTTAGTTGTCACTTGACTATACTTGCATCTGATACTATTCATTATTATGTGACTAAACATAGCCTGTCCTTTGATCACTGCGTTATGGATTAACTAGTCAATAAAATCGGACAATTTATTTAAAAAAAAGAAGTTTTGAAGCGAGTGGGAATCGAACCTAGAACCTTTGCATTGCTAGTCAACCACCGTAACCAACTGCGCTAACAGAGAAGACACTGAATATCATCCAACTTTTCTTTATCTAAATGTTCTACTATAAGCACGTGCCGAAAATATCAGGTGAACGTCATCAGCATTTCCGGAACTCGAGATGCGGGCCGCCCGCTGTCGAACCACCTTAAAATGGGAACAACTACAATTTTAAGGTCTTCAAAATTGTGCTGGACTTCCGCGCCGACATAACTTTTTAACCCTTTTTAGATCAAATTAACTATGAGGTTTTTACCCCTCTACCGCCATATTGTCGCCTGCTTCAATATTGTTGTCTGCTTCAATATTGTTGTCTGTAATATCGTTTCAAAGTTAGAATTAAGTATTACTTACGTAATTTCAAAACCAGTAGCAACAGTTTTGATCCTGATCATATGCCGCGTTACGCGGTGTCTGATCAGGTTTAAAACTGTTTGCAAATGCGTTTTATGGCGTCATTTAGAGTGAAAGGGTTTAATATTGAGAGGCGTCCGTCAGGTTTAAAGCAATGTAACACACTGTTTATATATATTAACATACATGTAGTCTACTGCTTTTGTAAACCGTGTCAAAACTATTCAACGACCCTTTTTGTAAGGAATTAAAATATGTCTGCTTAATTCAGGTTTAAGTTAATGGTGAAAAGCTTTGTAGAAGCATTTGGTTAGAATGTAACCCTGTGTATTTACCCGTATTTGTTTTGACTTTAAAAGAGACGAAGTATTGTTTACACATATGTCCCATATTTTTTTCTATCAATGATGGTTTGGTTTTTTTTCAGGATAATATTAACAGTGACCTTACCTATGATGATATAACATTTATACTGATGTTTTTTATTCAGACTATAAGGTAATTATAGGCCACAGCCCAGACGATTTACAGCAAATACTTGATCCATTATAGGAAACCTTGATGAATTGGGCTTGCATGTTAATATCTAGATAAAACACGCAATGGATGTGCTCGGGAAAAAAGGGTCAGGTATTTGCAAATGGACAACAGTCATATGAAGATAGATATTTGGAAGTAGTTGATAACCTAATAAACTTAGGGACAGTTTTGAATTATAATTGAAGTTTCACTTATAACCTATTTGTGACAAGCGTCCTATAAAAAGGACATAAGAAAACAGTATAGACTCTCATTAGACGCATCATTATTCTGCGTCTGATCAGGGATTGCACAGTTTGCTGATACAAATCTTATTGTAAAACGAAACAAAATGAATACAATATGACAGTGTATGGAGAATTATGCCGTTTTACACCGCATTTTTAAGTAGTGGCAACTGATCAATTACTACAATAATATAAGTGCAAAATGCGTGTGTGCTATATCATGTTAGGGACCTACGCTTTGCCGACACGATAGGTAACGCACGATAAGATCCCATAAGTAGATACGTTACAACATGAGCATAAATGACCCTATCTTTAGGACGCTAGAACATAGCACTTATCAGCTATTACCAGTGAAAGGGTTCACTGTCGTACATAAAGTTTTATAAAAAACAACATTTCTTAATTGCCTTACTTTAAAACTCGACATGTGTTTCCGAACTCTAAAACTTTTGTCTCGGTCTGTATATCGATATTTTGATTTAAAAAAAAAAAAATCTACTTCAATGATTTCATTTAAAGCCTCGCACAATATAAAAGTTGAGTATTTTTTAATTTCTTCGTTTATTTTCTTTATTAATATTATTTATTTTCTTTATTATATAATTCCTATTTTATAACATAAAATAATTTCAAACTGTGGTGTGTGTATAATTGTCTGATATTTCTTGACAGAAAGTTTCATAAACTTTATCAAAAGAATAACGCCGCAATACTAATTATAGTATCAAATAATCAGTATCAGTTTAGTGATTGATATCAGCATGGGTATTAAGAACTAAGCCAGCAATAAACGCATTAGTTGGTTGAATCGAAATTTCCAATGTTTGAAAAAATGCAAAAGAACTTGATTTTTAAGGTTTTTATATTAGTACAAAGAACGTCTGGTTGATAAACTTTAATGTTATCAATACCTCTTTCGTGATCAAATGTGTCGAGAGTTTAGTACCCCTACCCGCCATAGTGTCGTTTGCTTCAATATTGCTATCTGCAATATCGTGTCAAAGTTAGATTTAATGATTGACATGACTTCGAAACGAGTGTCAACCTTTTTGGTCTAGATCAGACGCCGCGTCATGCGGTGTCTGATCAGCACCCAAAATGTTTTCAAACGCGCTTTATGACATCATTGGAAGTGAAAGGGTTAAGTAACTTAATCATTGTTTATGTATAAACATTTTCTAGCAATATTTGAATACGATGCATATTTGGACAAACTATGTAAGACGTTGAGAACATAATACTCTGGGGGCCAATGGGGTCTACCGTGCAGCCCCTAGACTTTTTTTTCATGGGTACCAAAATGTTCAGTAGGGTCTACTGAATCAGACTCGCGAATGTACTAAAAATTAAACTCTTTAAGGCTATGTGTATTTTAACCGTTTCCATAATATGGCTGTGATTTGGACGATTTTGCTCATTATAACGCAAAATTGGGGGGTTGAAATGGAAATTTTTTAATGTTTTTGTCATTAAGTTAAATATTTTGTTTTGTGAGGATTTTGTCATCTATTTAAACTACATTTAAAGTTGTTTTCTGATACTTGTAGGATAAAAAGGTTAAAAGTTAACGTTAATTTTTCATTTTTCCACCTTTTTAATGTTAGCATTAATATCCATGAATATTCAAATGAGATATTTAAAAAACAATAGTTCGATATAAAAGCCCAATGTCGTTGTCTGAATTTGGTACCAGTTTTATATATTTAGGACAAAAACTGACCGTGATATGGATGATTTTTCAGGTATTTGTCATCATAACAAAAAAGGAGGTTGCCATGGAAACGGTTAAAATACACATAGCCTAAAAGAGTTTATTTTTGAGTACATTTGATATTCTGATTCAGCAGACCCTACTGAACATTTCTGTTTTCATGAAAAAAGTCTAGGGGGGTACACGGTAAACCCCATTGTCCCCAAGAGTATAAGTATTACGATTAACATAAGCATCACATATCTTCAGATCGAAACGTGTCGTTATTCTCAATCTATAATCAATCCAGAACTGAACTTAAAAGTTTTGATCACGACTGAGAAGACAAATATTAGTTTGTACTTGTTTTTCTGGTCTATGATGATTTACTTCATACGTTTATCAAGTCATTATCTTACAACATATTTTTTCATTTCATTAATGCATATTGAAAGTACTAAAAAGTATACAATTTAGTAACGATTTTATCTGAAGCATTTATACGACGATTGTCAATGTCAAATACTATTTAAAGGAACTCGGTATGTGATTCTTAAAAGGTTGGAAGTGATTTGACCGTTTATAATTCAGCCTTTGTTTTCGAGTTCCATTTGAACTGTTCATACGCTTATAATCAAAGTGATTGAGAGTACTGATTATGGTTTTAAACCGTTATATAGAGGTATGGAATGAGAGATAAAAACGGAAACAAAAAGTGAACATCTGAAAATGTTGTTTCTTTTCAAATGACTTTGATAGTAGGTTCTGTAACTGTTTATAAATAACTGTAACTAGCCTAAACACCCAGATTTGACCTAAACCTATTTCCGTAAATGGTTTTATACACTTGAATATTATATTAGAGACATGTGTGGACATTATCTATACATATGGTCTTTTAATTCCATTTACATATCAAAGAAGCAAGTTTCAATAGCCGCGTAATCGACAACCCTCGGTGCCGCCACATTTCAAAGAAGCATACCACTTTCCCGGTCCGGATACTATTCATACAGAAGAGAAATAAAGTAATTGTTTGTAGACCATGTTTACTTCAGATTTTCGTATATATTTGTTAGAAATTAAACAATTCTGAATCGTTCTCATGTTTAGTATAATACATGTCTAAAATAACTGATTTTTAAATTATTTATGGTAAGTGTCTTTGTGAAAATATCTGATACTGAATGTTTTTTTTGAGCTGATAAGGACTGAGTCAAAGTCTTCGAACTCGACTCTGACTACAGATTTTCCAAATAGTTTAACCATAAAAAAGTGAAACATGCAAATACGTTTATGGCATATGGCTATTATTATATCATAATTATGTTGATGTAATAAGAAACACAATGCTGTTGTTTCATTACTAAATAAAAACATCTTGAAACTTGAATCATGTTTTTAGTCGAATTACTTTTACGTATGTAAGGACGCGAATGTTTCTTTATTTATATTCCATGTGCATTGATTACTATATGTTATTTATAAACAAACTACTGGCTCACGGTGACATTGTTTGGTACAACAAAACGTCTGAAACTGAATTCTAGTGAACAGAGCAATACGTTTGATTATGGCAGCATAAAGACTGGTGATATTTACATATCTATGCTGCTTTACCAGTATCCTGCTGTTAAGTCGTCTTCTACCGGCGGTAGTGGCCCAATGGTTAACACCTTGGACTACGGTACCAGGGGTCGTGAGTTCGATCACGCGCCGGACCAGCGGTCTGACCAGGGGATTTTTCTGAATCCCCGATGATGTACAGGAATGTTCTTGAGCAAGACATGTACCGCAAATTGCTCCTCTCCACCCAGGGGTTAAATGGGTACCTGTGAAGGGTCTGAGTCGGTACTGCGGCTGCATTTGACTGCGCCATATGTTAGCAGTGCTCATAGGCAAGATGGCTCGATGATCAGGGGAGTATATGTACAGTCGGCTGAGCGGTCATTCGGACTGATAGTAGATTTTAACTTGGTTTATTACTTTTACTTTTTTCTATGAAAGGATAAATATATCAGAAACATAACAACAGGTATCAAACAATTCGACGTGGCATCTGATCAGGATCCAAACTCTATGCAAATACAAGTCAAATCGCGGCAGAATAATGGATAAGTACACAACGGCCATTGAATGATAAAATTCGCCTTGAGTGCCAGTGAATCAGTTAACTACTTTAACATGAAGGGGAATTTTTTTTTTTTATCCAAACATGTTCTGTTTTACAATGTACATGTATAACGTAATTTCTTAACGGTGCACGTATACAATGCATTTACTTTACCAAACGTGGAATCAACTGGACTGTATATTTTGCAACAAGTTAACTATGATTGTCTAAAAACAGTATGTCTGTCAGGCTCTCTGTATGTCTGCTTGACTATCTCTGTATCTCTATCTAGATGTAGGTCTGTCTGTATATATGTATGATTATGTATGTCTATATGTATTTTCGTTTGTGTGTCTTTCTCTTTGTGTATATATGTGTGTCTCTCTGTGTATCTGTCTCTTTCGTGATACATTTGTCGCTCTTTTTATATATATCTTTATCTCTTCATCTATGTGTCTTTTTTACCGTCAATATCATAATCTGAATGACTTGTGTCGCTTCTGCCAGCTCAAACAATTATACGTGTTTCCTTTAAAATATCTCATCGCTTAGCTAGAAACATTTGTAGATAAAACATGTTTGTAAACTCTGGTTTCCGTAAGTAAACTGTCTTCTTGAATCAGTATTTAGTGGAAGGGCGGTAGCTTACGCATCTGAATGAATTATGCATGAGAACAAACTGGAACAGATGCCTTTATTTAGTTATTAACAGCATAAACACTGTTCAATGGATGCGAAAGCTATCATTGATAATAATTACCAAGTATGATAATAATATTTAGGTGACTGAATAGCATAACTATCAGAAATCAGGTTTCTGATATCATTATTTATCTTTAGCAAGTTCAACTAGTGTCGTCTTCAAAAAATATCATATTATATATATATATCTACAACTTCTGCCTTTCACTGCCATTAGTCTCCCCACGCAGCTTGTGCCAAAATAATACGCTTTCTGTTTCATGATTTTACCCGCAACGTGCATAATAATGAGTCGTTGGTTTAAAGAAAGTATTACAGTATAAATAAGAGCCTCGGATGAGTTTCAGACTGAACATCTACTTTCGTTCAGTTTTTGAATAATTGTCGGTTACTATATCAGTAACATTTGCAAACCATCCTCTTGCTCATGTATAAATCAGGGCAAGGAACGTAAACAGTACAAACACACTGACAACGAATATGTAATGTCTTCGCTGTCAAGACGCTCTATCAAAACAAACGCGTCGTCTGCTTCGTGTTTTTTTAAATTTGAAGTAAAATGACTTAAGGTATATTGTAATGATAATTGAACACTGTTGACCCTTATTAGACGTCACGCTATGAGTCTAATCAAGATCAAAGCTGTTTACAAAATTTCCTTTTACTCGGATTAAGTGAAGGGATAAAAACATGTTTGCTAAAAAGCACAAGGTCCCTGTAACCTCTCAAATTATTTCGCATTCTATTTAGAATCTATATAGTAGTCAAGTAATTATGTGATAAGGTTGACATGACGATTTGCAGCCTATAGCGATGTTTCTTTAGTAAAACTGTTTAAATGATACTTTGAGAAAGAGCAGCAGACATTGGTTGAAAGCTGACCATCGGCAGTTAATGGATTATATTAGTAGATCGTGGACTACGGCACAACACCGTTCATTGTCTTAACTCAAACAGTAAAGCATTGCATATCTCAGAATTAAAATAGGTATGTGGACTGCGTACTAACAACGGGAGAAAGGAGTCCCTACATACCATTGTGAGCATGTACTGATGCCTAAATTTATATGTTATGATTAAAGCCAACATTGTGGTGATGATTGTATTGACTGACGAACAGTTCATCATTAGAATGACACGTTCTGTAGGAACATTTATTATGTAAATAAACAACTGATTTCTCAGCGTTACCATATTTAGTATTATATTTAATTATACATGTAGTTGATATCCGCATTGAGACTGTAGTTACATATCGACCTTTCAGGTGGTTCGCGGGTCTGCTTATTCCCTGTCAGACTTCATTGAAACCTTGATTAAATTGAAATAAATACACCATATGGAGAGTAAAATATCGTTAAAATAAAAAAAAAGTACAGCACCGTTTTTTCTGACAGGACCTTTTGCCTAAAAAAGTTCCATTTTTAATAACAGGAATATTTTCTTTATACAACAATATAACTCGATAGTTTCTATACATTCAAGTAAACTGTACAGACAATATTAGATAGTGTGCAAACAAAATTATTTCATGAAATATTTTCTTGAAATATCAATGTTTAAAAGTCAAAAGCTGAAAAAGTCACCAAATTTCAAATTACAAAAAAGCTAGCTGTCTAACATACACTAATTTTAAAATCATTAGATACATATTACTTAATTCTGCCAATATGTTAACACAAACCGAGTTACCTCCCTGGAGGTCAACTTTTAAATGCCTCAGCTCTAAATTATACCATAAGTCGAACCCGTAATATTAATGGACCATTGAATACGGTAGCCTGTAGATCTTTGAAGACAAGTGACTGCTTAATGCATTAAAAAAGTAATGCATAAAACTCCTCAATAATCTATATACTAGCATAACGTTTGTCATGTGTTAAGTTGCCCTCTGTCATATAGGCTATAAATCCTCACAAAGTTTAGTTGTCTTTTGACTATACTTAAATCTGATAATATTCAGTATTACATGTGTGACTAAAAGCAGCATGTCCTTTGATCACTGCGTTAAGGAATGACTAGTCAATAAAATCGGACAATTTTCTTTTAAAAAAAGTTTTTAAGTCGCATGAGTTAGTCAATTACTCTACCGACTGCGTTAACAACGAATAAACTGAACCATATCAAACTTTTCTTTATGTAGATTTTATAGTATATGCAAGTGCCGAAAATGATCATGTAAAAGTCATAAGCATTTCCGGAACTAGACATGCGGGCAACCCGTTGTCAAACCAGCTAAATTATGTTTTGTATATGTGTACAGCAGAATCAGTGAAAAATGTCAAATGCAACAATGAACTATGCATATTTTCGAACTTCAATATATCGACGTTTTAACTCGAACTATTCTTGATATCGACACATTAAGTTTATTACTTTATGTGTTGTTAAGACGAACACACACGTATTTCAAAGTCAAAACGTAGCCACGTTTCAACTATAACATATGGGTATGATCGACTTAAACGATTTTAAGATATCAATGATCGACAGTTACTGTATTTTGATTACTTCGCTGCATTGCCCCAAGTATAGACTTGTTAACAACTGGAAATATCCTTTGAAAGCTTTTTGGGTCAATTACCTAAAATCAAATCAACGCTTGTTAAACTTTATTATACACTGTGTCATTACGAAAGTTCAATGGCATCATAATATGCTAAATTTACTTTATTGTTCGTTTATTTTTTAACTTTCAAATTCGTTAAATTACATTTTGTAATTATTTGTTGCTCCTAAGATGATTCTAATCAACTTATATCTTAAAAATTGTGTTTTTTGATTAACTGATACTAAATTCAACAGAATTAGTACATTAACTAGCATTAAGGCGCTAATCCATAGTCGTTACGACTGAAAGATGCCATAAGTATTAAGGAAAGGATATTAACATGTATTGGAACTGCAGTCATTAAAACTGACATCATTTTTGTATTTTGTTTTAACCCGTTGGAGAAAAATAAACTGAAATGTCAATACACGTTCCCACCTAGTTTGTACACATGTGGTGAATGAAATATTTGCAAATGTCGATTGTGTTGCACACAACAGTGTTTATTATAGTATACAGTGGAGAATCTGTTATTCTTTCCCGTTTAAACGCAAACTTACGCAAACGCAAGGCATTAAAACGAAGAAAAGAACAACTTTTGGACAATTCTGATAGTTTATGTTTATCTTGGTGGCAAACAGTTTGGAGCCTGACCAGACGCCGGTTTACCCGTCGTCTGATCTGGCTCCAAACTGTTTGCAATAGAAATAATAGTTTTAGCGTAAACGCGTTTATTGGGAAATAATAACGTTTTCTCCACTGTATGTATGCCAAGCTCAACCTTGAAATTGCCTCGGTTTCTGATCTTATGTTTTGAGTTTGCGAAATCTTTGTTAACACAATCAATAGCCTATGCATACAGTGTAGACCCTGATAAGAGGGCTCCTGTAAGGGCCCTCTGATCAGAGTATGCACTGATTGTCAATTTAAAATGTTTTGTTAAAATCAAGCCATATATTCAAATACACATGTGTGAATTTAGTTATAATTGACATTTGAACTGTTCATTAAAGGTTTCAGGAAATACTGGAACTTTTAAGATAAGCGAGTTTCAGTTGTCGCAGCTGGACAGTACTACTACATAAATGATGATCATGATCAAATTCTGTTTCGCGTGTGGCATCGTGTCATTTACAATGTCCTATAGTCCGTAATGCCGTGACATTGTTCATATAATACTATATAGAAAGACACTCATTGATTAAGACGATCCATTCATGCAATGTTGTTTAAGTTATTTGGTCTGGGTATCGTGCAGACAAACCATTTACTGTTTTGTAACTATCATCTCTATCACAAATGCATCTCAGACTGAATTGCTTTACCAAGTAGCACGATTGGATAACCAACCTTATAGTGGAACCTTTTAGTGTGCATATGAATAGGTATCAATTTACTGTCTTTACGGATAGAGGCTACAGTTAATTTGTACACAGTTTGAAACATTTGAAACAACATTTCTAGCATATCACCAACATGTTAAATGTCGATCACTGGTAAAAAATTATTCGATCAAGTTTAAATGATATTTAATGCAAACGCAATAACTAAAATGTAGAAAATGACATTTTTTGTAATATGTCAACGATTCTATTTTGTCTAGGTTTCAAATGGTTAGAAGTCTGGTCAGATTCTGGGTTTAACATTCATATTAAGTATTCCCACATAGAAGCCCTTTTGGTACCTTACAACCTAATGACTTGTCTACAAAACGTAAACACAATGTGGGGTACGAACCAATAAAATCAGTTAAAACCCGAAAACCTATAATTATCATGCTTTTAAATCCCATTTTGTATTGATAAATATTCATTCCTAATGTAAACTGTTAAACTGTAAAAAGTTGTCGTTCAAACAAACACTACCATTACCATAATTTTATTGTACAAAATGAACGATATTGTTGGCTCATTGCAAGCCTACCACCATTTAAAAATATTGACTGATATTTGGTTAAGATTCGATCCAGACGAGATGCTTTAAATTTGAATTTACACCGATTGTCGAACGTCTTTAAACTTAACGATATTGCAGCAGTGAAATGGCTATACTTATAATTTCGTCTGGGGAACATAGACAAACAAGTTGTTATAAGGAGGGAATCACTGTCGGAGGATCGAAGAAGGGAAAGGAGCACTTGTACTTGATTTACTCTAATCAAACGACATATTTTCATATACGACTATTTTAAACAAAATGGGTTAATTAATCATGATATCAAGAAAGAAAATGCGAATAGAAATAATGTTATAATTATAGTCACGATGTGTTAGGCAGTGAAATGGTTAAGCAATTTCGATCGAGTGCCTGGTAACCGTAGAAACATAATCAAACTGAGCGTTAGTGACTACCGGTAACCGTTACTTCTATGTTTACACTACGTTTACGCATACAACCATACACTTTGCTGGACGTTTTCTGATATAAACGCCATCAAGAAACATCTTTATTTTGAACATGGATAAGCTCAACCAACTTATATACTACGTTGTGTGTATCTCTTTCAATGTTTCCCAAGTGATTTACATGTCTGGTTTTCTTTTTCCAGTACATCATTATTCTGACATCGACTATATTTCCATTCGTGTAAACCACTTAAACCCTAGGTTTGACTTAGACCAAAGTTTAATGATTTAAGATCGAGGGTTTTTGGGTCGTTATTTCCGTGGTGTTCAAATTACATATTTCATTCAAGTTTCTTCATTGAATGGATCAGTAAAAGGTTACAAATATTGCCGGTGTCCTATTATGTTTAGTAATGAGTCGGTTACATATTACGATAAAGCGTATAGATTTGACCGGGTACGCTCTCTTACAAGTGTTTTTTAGCCTCGTTAAGACACCCATGCACCTATCATGTATCTAGTTCTAAACTGTTTAACTATATGAATAATGTTTACGTATTATAAAGTTGGCCGCTTACTTATAATGACTGAAAGCCAAATACAGGTAAAACCCTTCTCCTGTTTTCATGCTTCGCGTTTGAGTTTGGTCTATACTCCCAAATACCGTTAAAACAGCTTGCCTTGGTCTACAGTGTTTGAAGTGCATTTGGGTAGGTTTTCTCATGGCACGGCTCTTTTGTTTTTTTCAAATTATTTTTATGTACTTGTAGCTGGGCAAGGTTGCAAAACAAATGTTAAACAGTTGAATATGAATTATTAATCATGTTACTTAGATAGATTAAAATGTTGGCAATTTCCCGGTTATTGGGGACGTCATGTTAAACGGGAAAAAGGACCAACGTCAGATACTATTATTAGAGTCGTACATCTTGAACCGGAGTATTCATTATTGAAATTCAGATATCACATCAATGATATGCAAGCGCACTCTTCAAATCAAATGTGATGTCAACCATTTGTTGTATATTAAGTACATATGATTACAAATACAATAAATGCATACAATTTTGTAATTCGCTGACTCCAAAAAATGATGAATGCAGTTTTGATGAACAATCTTTTTCTTGGTAAGTGCTGTTTTCATTGTCCAGAAACATATTCCAATGAACAATCTATTAAAGCGTATTAAGCATAAGATCGTTTCAAATTTGAAACCGGCCAACCTCGGGTATACAAGTCCCCCGTGCAATACATTAGCTATGGACATAAACTCTGAATTTTGAAAACACCTGGGCGCAGTTGAATAATTATAGTAGAGGGCATTTAGCGTCAAAAACACAAATAAAGGAACTAATTTGTACAGAAATGATTTTTGTGCCCTCATATGCTACGACATGAACCGAATAACAGAAAAAAAGTCCCAAGAAATCACACGATGCGAAATATGATTTTTGGGGTAAAATGGCTGAAATAATAGGTAAAAGCACGATTTTTTGGGATTTCCAAACTGCGATCGTAGAAATCAATATAAAAGCCCGAAATTTACAGGCTAGACAAATATTCATGTAAACTATGGAATGGTACTTGTTAAGATATGTAAGATTTTCAAAAAACTAAGTTTTGGGGTGAAATTGTCAAAATATTAAACCAAAATCACAAATTTTGAAAAATTCAAACAGACCGTGACATCTAAAATCAAATAAAGGAAATGGTGCACAGAATTGATTTATATGTTATAATTTGATTAAATATTTTCCAAAAACAGACAAAAAGTCTAGGAAAATCTAATAATGAAAACTATGGTTTTTTGGTAAAATGGTTGAAATAATAACTGAAATCGCTAATTTTGGGGATTTCCCTGCTGTGATCGAGGATTTCGATATAAAAGCTCCAAATCTACAGGCTAGACAACTGTTCATGTCAGCTGTGGAAAAGTACTTGTTAAGATAAATAAAATTTTCAAAAAACTGATATTTGGGGTGAAATAATCAAAATATTAAACCAAAATCACAAATTTTGAGAATTTCAAACAGACCCTGACATCAAAAAGGAAATAAAGGAAATGGTGCACAGAGTTGATTTATATGTTAATTTTTGCTTAAATATGTTCCAAATGATAGACAAAAAGTCTAGGAAAATCAAACAATGCAAACTATGTTTTTTGGGTAAAATGGTTGAAATAATAACTTAAATCGCTAATTTTGGGGATTTCCCTGCTGTGATCGAGAATATCGATATAAAAGCTCGCAATCTACAGGCTAGACAAATATTCATGTCAGTTTTGGAATGGATCTTGTTAAGATAAATAAAACTTTCAAAAAACTGATTTTTGGGGTGAAATTGTCAAAATATTAAACCAAAATCACAAATGTTATGGATTTCAAACAGACCCTAACATCAAAAAGGAAATAAAGGAAATGGTGCACAGAGTTGATTTATATGATATTATTTGCTTAAATTTGTACCAAATAACAGACAAAAGTCTAGGAAAATCAAACTACATGTATGCAAAATATGATTTTGGGTAAAATGGTTGAAATAATAACTTAAATCGCTAATTTTTGGGATTTCCCTTCTGTGATCGAGGATATCAATATAAAAGCTCCAAATCTACAGTATGCACACATATTCATGTCTATCATGGAATGGCTCTAGGTAGGATGAACACAACTTAAAACAAAAGATCATTGGGGTAAAAGGGTAAAATTATTCAACCAAAATTTCATATTTTTGGGATTGTTGACAGATTTTGACATTGAAATCAAAATAAAGGAAAATATGCACAGAATTGATTTATGTTTCAATGTGTACCAAATAACAGACAAATAATGTAGGGAAATCAAAAAATCCGAAATATGATTTTGGGTAAAATGGTTGAAATAATAACTGAAAAAGCTATTTTTTGGAATTTCCCTTCTGTGACCATGGATATCAATATAAAAACTCCAAATATCCAGGCTAGACAAAATTCATGTCTACTTCAGAATTGTCCTTGTTAGGATAAATGAAGGTTTCAAAAAACTATTTTTCGGGGTAAAATTGTCCAAATATTAAACCAAAATCATCAATTCTTGTTTGTAAAATTATCTAGGAAAATCCAACAAAGCCAAATATAAATTTTGGGGTAAACTGATTAAAAAAATTAATGTAAATGCAAGTTTTTGGAAATTCCACACTATGGACTTAGACGAGAATATAGAAGCTATAAATTTACAGGTAAGGTACATATTACTGTGTACTGTAGCCTTGTACTTATTAGGATGAACTAAGGTTTAAAAAATCTGATGGGGGGGGGGGGGGGGGGGGGTTAAAAATGAAAAATGTAAATAGTTAAATGAAAACCCATATCTTTTCACTTCACTATACTGTGACCTTAGACATGAAACTATACGTTCAAGGTCTATAACTTACACACATACACCATTTTAATGTAGCTTAGTTCAAGTGAAGATAAATCAAAGAGTTTAATTGATTAAAAGTTTTAAGTAAAAATGGTAAACTTAAATAGGGCACATTTTTAATGTATATATTATTACCTTTAATATGATTAGAAAAGCTCCAAATCCATTTGAAAGTACATTGAGTACTATGTTACAGCAATATAACATGAATATAAAACTTAAAAATATAGTTAAGACAAATATATGAATGGAGACTTTTATAATTAAGGATAACTACTATTTTGAATTTGTTTTGAAATTCATTACTAAGGTCAAACAACTAGGTCTGATATGTCACAGGGTGGCCGAGTCCATTTATTAGGGAGATCAGCATTTCAGATGTCCTCGTGCCAAGTTTTAAAGGAAAAGGTTCGGTTATATGTACAAACAATAAGCGAATGGGGCCCTACCGCATTACAGAGTTATCCCAATTTTCATCACGAGTTAACTCCCCTGATAAGGAAAAGGTTGTTTCCGGTATTGAGACGGTGTCGATAACGGTCATAAACGATTTGGAAAAGAATAGATCGAATGCGGTTTATTAGTTTGATACCTATATCTATATGCAGTCGAGCTCCCGTTTATCCCTATGTATTTTAATGTATTAATTTTGTTTAATGTCAAATGCGACGGTTATTTATTTCATCGTTTTTAGCAAACCGAAAGTAGCACTGATCATACTTTTTCTATATAACAAAGAAGCTGACTTTTAACATACTTAACAGACACGGGTTTTCACCTCGGTAAAAGAAAGTTAACATGGATTAAAAGTAGATCCTGATCAGATGGTTACTATATAGGAACAGTCTCTATAATCAATGACTGTCCTCTCTGGTTCTTAAATGACATTATAGGTCTATAAATGCTGCCTATTACAGGTGAAAAGGGGGATATTTATTAAGACATTACCGGTATTAAACATAAACTTTGTATTATTCAGTTATTAATAATGACATGAATATTCATTAGGCAAAGGGTTAAACTGATCTTTTAAAATATGTTGAATGGTAAACAGTTTCTTCAAAAATGTATATTTTGTTTGTTCATTATATACCATCAGATTTTAGTTGACAGAAATTTCATAGAAATAGTTCAGCCTGTCATGCTCATAGCGCACATGGGTTTCACCTCTCAAGGCTTCTGCCCAGGGGCCATAAAGCGCAAAGCATCATCACAACTAACAACAGGAAGTAACCAATTAGCTAGACATCGAATTGTATACTGACCCCCACTGGGGTGCAGCTGCTGTCCCATACATGTAAGAGTCATCTCTGCTATGACAAGCCATAAAACGGAAGCTTAAGTCTTGGGTACACAGGCTGGAATCAAAACACACCAAACTATTTTTTTTTTATATAGAGGATCCACATTGTTATTCATGTGGGGAATAAATTTTAATCTCCTATACCATGCACTCCTTCATGTGCAAAAGCTTAACCCATTACCCCCATCATTATGCCTTTTACTCCTTTAATGAATTCCACCTTCATAAGCAACTAAATCCTCTTCATGCACTAAGCAGTCATAATTATGAAACATAGGTGATATTTTATGTCGTAGTGGGTGGTGCCTTAAAGCAGGATTAAAGTAAAGCAGGGTGCACCTTAAGGCGCATTATGTTTTACTTTCAACCTGCTTTAAGAGGTGACCTATATTCAATACTTAACACGGGCTGTGGGGTAATTGGTTTAGGTAATGGGTAAACCCATTACCCGATCGCCTGTTCCTACCTGGAAAGACAGGTGTCCATTAAAGGTAGATTGAAAAGTACATGCTACTTTACTTTCAGCTTGCTTTAAGCTACCATCTGCTAGGATATTCAATGTTTTTAATGTTGCACATTCATGCTAATAAAAACTTTGAATTAGAACTCTTTCCTTCAATGGAGGCATAAACCAAAGGCGTATTTAAAGGGTTAATAGGAAATACATACCGTTTTCACAACATAAATACTTTAGAACCCCTCTCCTATCATTAAATGTGTACTCTATTGAAAACTCAATGTTGAAAGTAAAGCATGTATTCCATCGTTTTAGTAGATTAAAACTTTATTTCTGTTGATCTTTTACCAGTTCACTAATTATAATAGGCTTAAAACACTATCATTTATAAAAAGTTTGGAACCAGATAAGATGCAGCATATATACTAACAGGCTGATCAGGGGTAGAACTGTTTCACACTCATATATGTTTTAAGTCAAAATTGATATCATGTTCTAAACTTTTATCAAGAAAGTAGGCAGTATTTTTTTAAAAATATTAACCCTTATCCTGCTATTAGCATAATTGATCATTCCTACGGTATTGTTCCTTATTTAATCAGCTAAAGTAATAAATTAAATGATAGGTATTCATAGCGGGTAGGGTTTATGGTTGATTAACAGCAACCAGAATGTGCTATGACACATCCATGTAACGGGGTTTAACCCTTTACCCAATAGATGGTATTAGTTTTGAAGATAGGTGACCCCTTAAGGCAGGTTAAGGTATCTTCTGCTGGGAGGAATAACATATTTATTGAGGTGCAGATTGATGACTTATTTTAATAAACATATGAATAAATGATATGCATAGAACGGTATATCTATGGAAGTTTTTGTAAGTTTTATTGTAGGTAAAGTAAATGCATGTCTTAATTCTATTTTTGAACAATATGAGAGATTGCGCTTTCAATAATGTATAGCCAGGTTCTACTGTATATAATATAAGCTCTACACTAACACTATGTGTACTTCACTATTGAACCGGAAACAACCGCTCATTCAGGGGGCGCTACTCTTATCACACTTTCCATGCGGGGTAACTCTGTATATCGGTAGGGCCCCATTAGTTATTGGAAAAAATAACGTAGGCTTGACACAGTCCTTTCAAATGAGACCTGCAACTAGTTTATCCAAAATTACACATAACAAGCTCAAAAATATATGATAGTGATTTGGAAAAATACACCCCCTCCACCAATAAAAGAAATCAAAACATAAACGAACAATTTTCGGCATTGTTGGATTTTCTGCACGATACTGGTTGGTTCTGGTGTTGGTTGGAAACAAATAGACATGAGCTATCCTGTACTTAGAGCTGTAATAATGGAATCTGACAACTGTGTGAAATATCAGCAAATCATAGTATACGCACATTGGGCATACATCGTAATTAATGTAATTAATTGATCTAACAGTGCTTGCTATATATACATGTATATGAAATAACTGATAGTATATACATCACCAGGTCAATAACAGTCAATATTCTTTTTGTGGTGCTTATTGTCTACTACCAGTGCACACTCTGATTTGACAAGTGGCATTTTAAATGCTGCTTCTAATCTAGTACATTGGTTTAATTATCAAAATGCTGTCATTTAACCCTTATTGTGTGTGAAACGAATATAGGTTGTTACTTAACCCTAATTGTATGCGGAACGAGAATATATATCATTGGCAAATAGTGAGGACCCAAATCAGAGTGATTATAGCCTACAGTACAAAGTATATTGTGTCTTACCTGTAAATTTGAGGCTTTTACATTTATATCTAAAGCCATGTTGTGGAAATTCCAAAAAATCACATTGAAAGTAATTGTTTTAACCAGTTTACTTCGAAATGTCATATATGTATTTGGCTTTGTTGGATTTTCCTTTATTTTGCTGTTATTTAATTCATGTTGAAACATACTCAAACACATAAATCAACTCTCAACGCTTTTCCCTTTATTTGCTTAAGGCTTTATTTGGAGTTTTCAGACCAGGAGATCTCTGCTAAAATCTCGAAAATTGGTGTTTTTTGTTTAATTATTATAACAACTTAACTACATAAATCAGTTTTTTGACAGTTTTATTAATCTTTATAAGTACCATTCCACAGTGCAATTGAGTATTCGTTTAACCTGTAGATTTGGAGCTTTTGTTTTAATAGCCACCACCACAGTAATAAAATCCTAAATAAAGCCCAATTACATTTTATTTTTCAACGATTTTACCCAAAAAACATATTTGGTATTGTTTGATTTCCCTAGATTATTTTTCTATTAATTTGTACATACTAGTATTAAAGCAAATGATAACGCATAAATCAATTTTGATTTTGATGGCAGGGATTGTCTACAAAAATCCCCAAAATTGGTGATTTTGGTTTAATATTTTGACAATTTAAACCCAAAAATCAGTTTTTTGAAAGTTTTATTTATTCTTACTAGTACCATTACACAGTTTAAATGATTTTTGTCTAACCTGCATATTTGGTGTATTTATATTGATATCCACGTTCACAGTAGGAAAATTCCAAAAATTCGCATTTTCATTTATTATATCAACATTTTTACCTCAAAATTCATTTATTAAAGTTTTATTTATCCTTAATAATACTTTTCACAATAGAGATGTATAAGTATCTAGCCTGTAAATTTGGAGCTTTTATATTGATAACGAACGACACAGTACTGAAATCCCTAAAATTAGCGTTTTCATTTACTATTTCAACAATTTTGCCTAAAAAAACACACATTTCGTATAGATTGATTTTCCTAGATATTTCTTCTATTATTTGGTACATGCTCTACCATATAAACCATTTCTGTGCATATTTTCGTGTTTGACATCAGGTAATCTCTACTAAAATCTCCAAAAATTTGGTTTGTGTTTAATATTTTCATGAAAACCATTTTTTGAAAGTTTTATATATCCCAATTAGTACTATTTGACTGTGCATATAACTTTCAGTCTAATTTGTAGATTTGGAGCCTTTATGTTAACACCCAGGATCACAGTATGGAAATTCCAAAAATTATCATTTTAGTTTATCAATTCAATCATTTTACCCAAAAAAATCGGATTTCGCATCGTTTGATTTTCCTAGATTTTTTTCTGTTATTCGGTACATATTGGAGCATATGAAAACGCAAAAATCATTTCTGTGCATTTTTTCCCCCAAAATTTTTTAAATGCCCTCTACTACAAGATCTTAACTTAATAATATTTCATTGTTTATCTGGTAATGATCTTTTTTAATTTAATTTAATAGAACATTTTGTGTAACGTATTGAGATGGAGCATTTATATTCATATTAAAGCCATAATATATAAATTTCAAAAATTCATGGGTTTTTTTGTTGTTTTTTTAAACATTTTTACCATAAAAACACATTCTTTTAAAACAAATATTTATCTTTACCTAATAACTTACTTTATTTAGAAGGTGTGTGCAACTATTATTTCAAACTTTAGCATTTTCTTTCATAGTTAAGGACACAGTATCGAAATTCCAAAAATGTGTGTTTTTTAACTTATTTTTTACAATTTTACCCCAAAAAATCCAGTTATTTTAATTTTTCTTAAACTGGTGTGGTACTAGCCTGGAGTGTAATGGAATATGTGCCTAATCTGAAAATTTGGAGCTTTTTTGTTCAAAACCATGGTCACAGTGGCGAAATTCCAAAAATTCGCATTTTCGTTTATTGTTTTAGTCATTTTACCCCAAAAATCATATTTCGCATTGTGTGATTTCTTGGGACTTTTTTTCTATTATTCGGTTCATGTCATAGCATATGAAAACACAAAAATCATTTCTGTACAAATTAGTTCCCCAAAATCTGTAAATTCCCTCTACTATTAAGTTACGTTGGCATTGTCATTTGAACTTAAATTACAGGTCGATCCTATTTCACATCAGCCAGATAAAACATATGGTGGGTAGGAGTACATTTTCGTTTGGGCTCTTTATACACGTCATTTTCAAACGTCACTGCGGCATTGGCCTTAACCTCTGACATAAATTATAGAGAAAGTTTGCCTTGTCATATTAATCTTACCTCCTCAGCTAAGAATGCCAACTTAAATGTCGGGGTATAAATCGGGCAGGAGTGTCCTTTACCATGTTCGGGTCACTATTGATTCCAAATATACGAAACACATTCCGAAGTACGTCTACTTCATGTACACCACATCAATTAAATACAGTGGACATATGTGGGGACAACAAAAATGTCCGGTTAAGAGGGGCTTCCGGTATAGAGGGGTTTTAACCCATTATCAAATAGCTTGTTTCTATGGAAGATAGCTGACCGCTTAAAGCAGGTTTAAAGTAAAGCAGAATGCGCCATAAGGCGCATTCTGCTTTACTTTCAACCTGCTTTAAGCTATCATATGCTAGAATGTATAAGCTATTTTCTTCAGTGTAGGAACAATCAAAGACATAAAAAGGCGTATTTATGGTGTAATGGGTAAAAATTAAGATGTTTTTAAAACGGGACAAAGCTTTTGTCCGGTTTAGAGAGAATTCCGGAATTTACGGGGTTCCGGTTTGGAGGGGTTCCACTGTATACAATAGTTGGCGTGCTATTATATCTTGGTATGACGGCTTGTCGTCTTCAATAAACTTGATTGATATCCGTATAGTAACAAGTATTGAAATAACAGCAATATGTATGTCAGTTTCGACTTAAGGAGTTTGTGTCACTTTCTGTATTTGTTTCTTAATGCTGCGTATCTGCCTCGGTGTTGGCGGTTCAGTGTATGTACTTGCGACAATACCCTACCCCTCCCTCGCTGTTGAAAGTGCTGTTTCTTAATGCTGTGTATCTGCCGTGGAGTTGGCGGTTCAGTGTATGTACTTGCGACAATACCCTGCCCCTCCCTCGCTGTTGAACGTGATGTTTATTATAACTCATTTACCCCAGATTATCGTGTAAATGTGACATTGTCTGTCTGATTGTTTCTTAATGAAAATACAGGAGTGTAATACAAACAATTATAATTCATGTACATCAATTAGTTCGAACAATGCTGACCCTATTATGATTTTTCCTTATGCACGATATATTAACGTATTTGGCGTAGCAATTTTGTGTAACCCCTTGTGTGGATATCAGGCATAAAAAAGATAACAATATGGGTCGACTTTGTAAAACGTATTGTTAAGGAGGACAGATCTGGGACATGCGTCTATCTCAATTGATATCAACCATTGTGCGCGATTAATGCGATTGTAACTACAGTTAGAGCGTGTTCACTGAAAGTTCTTGTTATGAGTTAACTGGTGTTATGTTCAGGTTGTGTATGTACCAGGAAATACGCCAAGAATAAACACATTACATATGCTGTTTTTCACTACATTTATCGTGTTTTATAACATAGTTGTTTTGCACATTAATCCCATTGGAGACGCATATTGCGTGTGCTGTTCGGATAGTTTGTGAAGAGAAATCTCCATTTAGTACAATTGCAAACAGTTTGAATTCAGATCAGATGCCGCGTCACGCAGTGTAGCGGCATGATTTGAAAACATTTCTAATTTGTAAATGTTTTACTTTTCAAATCATGTTTTCTAAGTCGACATGATTTGTAAAAAAATATGATTTGTAAAAATATTACAAATCATGTCGAATACCGGCATCTGTGAATTTGATTCAACATGATTTGAAAAAAAAAGTGAAAAAAAACACTTATATACGTGTTTCCGGCACCGCAACACAGTGAACACAAGTTAAGTGATTTGAATGTGAAATTAGACAGTCAGTAGAAATAATTTCTTCATAAATGGCATGCATGTGTATCTCATGGAGCTGCATATTTTGAATGGAGGCATGTTAAGGTCAAGGTCATCCTTAACCCTTTCCCCCATACAAGCGACTTTTAGCGTATATAATTTATTCCTCCGCTGAAGAAATAGTTCCAGTTTATACCCTCGTGAACAATTACCATTTCAAATGTTTTATATAGCCTAGCAGATTTAGCATAAAGCAGGCTGAAAGTAAAGCAGAATGTGCCTTAAGGCACATTTTGCTTTACTTTCAACCTGCTTTAAGTGGTCACCTGTCTTCAAAACTAGAAACAGGCTATGGCGTAAAGGGTTAAAGGTCAAATATATAGGTCAATGTCATAATTTTTGAGCCAGTTGGAGGGAGTCCGGCCAATCTCTGGGGGTCCAATCATTGGGGACGGATTTTTTACTATACAAAAAAACTACTTTTGAAATATTAGGATGGGGTTACGGACCCCTATATCCCCCCCCCCCTCTCGATCCGGGCATGATCATCATCATTCGCGGATCCGTACGGTAGGGGGTATACCGATCAGGCTTTGGTCACACCTTACAGTCATTAGACATAATAATTATTACCCATCCACCAACTATAAATCACTACTTTTTCATGCTATTCGTCACTTTGAAGCTAGATAATTTCTTCTTCTGTTTTACCCCATCATACAGTACACCAACTGATAGCAAAACATTTTTGTCACAAATATGCAAAGTTTTGGCAAAAAACTTTGGACATTTATATAAAATCAAACATTAGTAAAAAATAAATGACAACCTTCGAAATCCGATTTCAAATGTGCATTGTCGCCTACCATCCCCAATACGTTGTCATAAAAAGAGAAATTGCTGCCCTATTGCCTCCGCAATATTTCCCGAACCGCCTTCACACCCTCCACCGTTGACAAAAAAACCCGATCTACTACTCATCCCTAATATTCAGACCGCCAACCCCCTAATAAATACGAAAGACTCGAGCAGGAACGCAACACATACAATACATCCACCTCTCAAGCAAAACACACACACAGTCATACCATAACACACACACACACACACATGCAATACCATTCATAACAGTACAAAAATAGGTCTGCGACAAGGGGCGCGCAGTTCGACCCATAGGGATACCAATCACTTGGCGGTATGTGGTACTCCCAAAACGTACATAAATATCATCCAGAAGAAATGATAGTGCTTTACAGACATCGGTGCAAGTCCACATAGTGTAATGCTTAACCGTGTCATTTGTAAAAAAAAAAAGCACGATCAGTATTACACGCCAGAAATAATTTCCTTTCTCTGGCAAAAGTCTTTTCAATAAGTTGTATAAGTTTAGCTTTTATTAAATTATGTTGTAAGGTAGTATATAGTGTTGAAAAGTCATACGTACTTATATTACAGGCTTGGTATTTTCTCTGTTCTAGCTTCGTTAAAATAACCTCCAATTTATCCCTACCCATCACTCCACCTATTCACTTTTGTCACCTATCTCGCTACGCCTCTACGCCCATGCCATCTGCTGGAACCTGTTACGTAATCCTCCCTGCAACTTTCAAGATTCGTCGATGAATCAGATTATTCTATTACTCACCATGTTGCTAGTTGGCTAGCTGAACGGCTAGCTGGACGTGTGGTTGGCTGGCTGCCCAGTTGCCCGGTTGTGTGATTTGTTGGATGACTGGTTATATTGCTGCCTTGCTGTCTGCCTGACTGTCTGGCACGTTGATTGCATTGATAACTCGCTAGCTGAATGCTCATTCTTTGACTGGCTGACTGGCTGCCATGTTGGCTGGTTTAATTGCAACCATGCTGTTTGGCTGACTGACTGGCTGGCTTGCTGACTCGTTGAATGGCTGGCTAAATGGCTAAATGGGTGACAGGCTTGCTGGTTGGTTAGATTGCTACCATGTTGTTTGGCTGGCTATTTGCTTGGATGCTTTGCTATCTGGCTATTTAGCCGCCTTGTTCTCTGATTGGTTGACTGTCCGACTTGCTAGGTATCTGCATTGCTGCCTGCCTGCATGTCTGGCTTGGTGATTTGCTTGTTTGCTGCCTGACTGCCAGATTGGCTGTCTTGTTACCAGGTGACCGACCCGCCCGTCCGCCTGCCAGTCCACCCACATGCTAGCATTACCGCCTGCCATCCAACCTGACCTTACGCTGTCCTCCAAACCGTACCAACAACATAAAAACTGCCAGGTGCGGATCCAGAGTTTTAGGTTAGGGGGTGCGTAGCATATCGGAAAAATGTCAAACTTAAACACGGAAGAAACAAGATGCGTTTGTAAAACAACGCTTTGTCCCCCTTTTCTGTCCTTGACATAAAGTATGACATTGAACTTGGCATGCCTCCTTTCAAAAAATGCAGCTCCGTGAGATGCACTGGCATGCCAATTATGAGGTTATTATATCTACTGGCTCAAACGTTATGACATTGACCTATACATTTGACCTATTAGGATGACATTGACCTTGGCATGCATCCTTTCAAAATATGCAGCTCCATTAGATACACATGCATGTAATTTATGAAGTTATTATTTCTACTGACTGTCACATGTCAAGTGCAAATCACTCAACTGTGTTCGCTGTGTAACGGTGCCGGAAACACTTACCGGTATATAAATACTTAATAATTATAAGCACGTTATATAATACCAGCCTATATAGACTTTTTTAACTTTATTTTTCAAATCATGTTGAATCAAATTCACAGATGCCTTTATTCGACGCGATTTGTAATTTTTTTACATTTCATGTTTTTTTTACAAATCATGTCGACTGTGAAAACATGATTTGAAAAAATTGACATGATTTGTAAATTTTTTACAAATTAGAATTTTTTTTCAAATCATGCCGATACAACGCAACGTCTGATCTACGTTCAAACTGTTTGTCACCCGTCTTTATGTTTCTTCTGTCAAAACTTTGAGAAAAAAGCAGGCGACAAATTTAAGCGGACAATATTGACGAAGTGAAAAAGAAGGACATATACTTATCTTGCTTCGGGAACAGCGGTAAATATTTTAGAAAGGAAGAAATCGTTGCTTGAAGGGCCGTTGTAGGAGATGGGGATCCGTAGCTACTTTTATGGAATCTATTGCTACATGGTAAACGTAAGGGTCATTTCACATGCTCTCCAAATCATTAAAATTTCGCAAACGGATTTGTGAAACTGATTGTTGCATTATCATTATTATTGTTAAAGTTTATAATTTTGTAAATGTTTTTATGTTACGAGTTGATCGGTATCTACGTTATGCACTGCTTTATGTGTAAGTCGTGATAGTATATCTGCTATACTAAAACAACAAATAAGCTTTTGCTCTCGTTCTTATTCTTATGTATAACCATCTTTTATTTATAAAGTTAAATATAATATTAAATAAAAACATGTCTAGTCTAAGGATCGTTCATGTAAATTATAGCCTTTGAATGTCAAAAAAGAACTGAATAGTTATTAAACTGTTGACTGTGGGCTTAATATTGTGTACTCATTTATATTATCCGTTGAGTTCCCGGTACGAACATGGCATACAGAATTATTAAAAAGCACCTCGAAAAGCATTCGCAAATGTGCATTTGCTGAGAACGTCTAACAAGTTTCCCGATTAAATCGCAAAATTTTGTATCCAATGTGTTCTTGGTTTTTTATATGTACATGTACTTTACAAATACGTTTTTTCTGGCTAATTACAATTGTGTCAGTTAAGGTTGTACAATAATACCACACCTTTATGTTAACCCTTTCCCCCATAGAAGCGACTTTTAGCGCATCTAATTTATTCCCCCGCTGAAGAAAATAGTTCCAGTTTATACTCTCATGAACACTTACCATTACAAATATTTTTATGTAGCCTAGCAGATGGTTGTTTAAAGCAGGCTGAAAGTAAAGCCGAATGTGCCTTAAGGCACATTCTGCTTTACTTTCAACCTACTTTAAGTGTTCACCTGTATTTAATGTTATATACGGCTTATTGGGTAAAGGGTTAAATAATGATTATAAGACATAGTGAAATATGGTTTTACCAAATATTTCACTTCATTACCCCGACCGAGTATAGAGATTACTTGTAAACAGTTTAGATCCTAATAAGAATCCGGGTTATGTGACATACGATCTGTATCCAACATGTGTTGCACTTACATCACGATATATTAGTCAATTTTCCAAGATTTTAGTTTTTGAACTTCCATTGGATGACAACAATTTAAAGCAGGTGATATTGTGGCAGTCAAAGATGGTTTACTTTAAAACTAAATCGGGAACACTTTATTTAATACAGTGATGTCTATGAATCAAGTGATAATTTGAAACTATTGTTTCTGGTATTTCTTCAGGCATACTTCCTATAAGATGGCTGACGTATAGATTAGCAGTAAAATACGTTATTCCCGTCTGAATGACTTGTATGTATTTATTGTCTGCCATAATAGAAAGTGAGACCATAACGTTAATGGAATACTTTCTTGGTCAATATCAAAATAAATGAAACGCGACAAAGTACGAAAACAATATTGTATTCTTTTTTTATGCAAATATCGTGCTTCTAGAAACATTATATACAAATGACAATAAACCTTTAACACTTAGATATTTCGAACTTTTTTTAATAAAAACAAATGCGCGACTGTGAACTACGGGAATGTTCGACCTGATCGAGCTCGTGCTGTCATCGAACTCCTACTGAAAAATTATGTTTACCGATTTAAGCGAAGTCGAGCTACCAGACTTTCCTTTGTTCATACCATATAATCTTACGATAGTTGATGTGTCTTTTCCAATAACATATTTCATTTAAAGATAAAGGAAGTTGGCTTAGACGGAATATTTGCAATTGACCCATTCAGAACAAATGTGTCTACGAGCTTTCCTATTGTGATTATGTCTATAAATCAACGGACTAGTTGAACCCATTCCCCCATAGAAGCGCCTTTAGCGCATTTAGTTTCTTCCTCAGTTGAAGAAAAACAGTCCCAATTTATACAGTCATGAATACATATCATGAGGAATATTTCCTATTTTTAGGTGAAAGCTTAAATCAGACTTAAATTAAAGCAGAATTCGCTTTAAGGCGCGTTCGTCTTTACTTTTAACCTGCTTTAAGTAGTCTCTCATTTTCAAAAAACTTGAAACAGGCTTTGGGGTATAGGTATAACGATCTCATGTTATCCAATAACGTAACATACGGAATATTGACTTTACATTGTTAGAATGTGTCAAAACTATAGTAATGATCGTTATGTCCCCACTTACTTGAACTATTGACTGAAATGTGTTTAGGTAATACTTTATAGAATTCTTTCAAAACTTTCATGCAATATAATCTTAGCATATTGAAATGTGTTTAATATATACGTATCTCGTGTAAATAATTATATATATTATATACTCATTCTTAATATATCATTCCGTTCAATAACAAACGTTTCTGGTATTTCAACAATTCAATCGAACAGTCGGTGTGCCCGTCAATGCTCGTTTTGATGCAATAAACCATCTACCATATATACTGACATAGTATTATTTGTCATAAATATGTAGATAATTTTATTTTATAAAATTTAGACTAGTATACATTACTCACTTATCACACTCTGAAAATTAGTGTCAAAAACGTAAAGAGGCACCTGATCTAGATTCAAACTAAATTCAAACTGTTTGCAATGCATGTGTAGCTGAACATATCACGTCAGTGTTCAATATGGTATGTTATATCTAGTTATGGCATTTGCTTATATATCATATCCCTGATATTAGAATTTCAGAGTATGGAATATTTATCCTGATAGTCTCAAATAGCAATATCACTACAAACTGGTAGTTCAGTGACATTCACTTCTCGCCACTATATATCGTCGTCCTGAGTCAGAACTGACGCCTGTGTAAATCTTTACCCAAACTTAGTTAAGCACATTTACATAAGTTACTAAAATAGGGGTAAATCATTCTATAGAACTACTTTTATTTTTTATCATTTATTGAAGTAAAGGCACATCTTTCAATTGAGCGTTTTTGGTCTCTTATACCGCGATAGGTGATGTATCTGCTTTAATTTACCTCAACAATGGTATATACGTATGGCAAGTAGAGGGTATACTCCGCCCAATGCCACCGTTGCCGCCATAGGTGAAATATCTGCTTTAATTTACCTATAACATGGCATTTCCATATAACAGCAACCTAATGGACACGGGGTGGATGATATAATCCATCCAGTGCCATCAGTGCAGAGTTGTTAGTCTCCATCAATCTGGCTCAACTACAAAACTCATACATTCACTACATACGAATACATACTTTAATCCTGTCACGTGCCTATTTTCCTGACGGATAACAGGGTGTCTAATATTAATGTGTTTGTTATCATGGTCACATGACCGATGATATTATGTCAATTGGTCACATGATCTGCAGCCGAAACTTCTTTTTTCATCGATTCGCTTTATTTTCCCGCCGTTAAGGGACAATATTCTAAAATTCTCATAACGTGTGGCGACGGTTATTTAAACTATTCATTGCAAACAAAATGTTTGAGTGTACGCAGCATCAGTCGCTTGCTGGTATATTGTCTATATTGTTGACGAGGTAAAAACACCAGATTTGTTGGCAAATAATGTTCTTACATTTCAATTTTCAAAGATATCCGGATGTGACGTCACTGACTTCAACTTTATAATTGCGCGCTCTTATGAAGTTACACAGGAAATCTTGGAACAAAACTGAATCTAACCTCAAAATTACATTGTTTATAAAATGTCAGCTTGGAACAAAGGAGTTTCTGTATGGAGTGTTGTCTAGGATAAATACAATATTTGGTTCCTAGCTTTGAATTTTATTCAAATCTAGGAACCAATTATTCTCTATATTGGTGCTATATGACCATTATTGTGTAGCAGTGCAGTGCTCGATCTATAAAAATATACTTCTTGTCATTTTCGTTTTATGAATTTTCTGGAACGACATTTAATTGTCTTTTATAAACACGTCCTGAAATTGATGAGCAGACAACATATTGATGTGGGTGGTTTCTGTGTGCGAAGGTAAAACAATATAATTATTGTTGACATAAACTTGAGTTTGAGAAATATCATTGTGATGCTTTTTCTGTTGACATTAAACCGCTTATTTTACTCGGTACGCACGCAGTGGCTCGTTCATATCAATCTCCAACTACACGCAACATACAAGGGATACAAAACATAGCTAATTGGCAATTACCTTGTTCGTAGAGAGTTAGAACATTGAACTTAAAAACCACTACGATTTCTCCAAACCGAATAAAATTCCAACTGAGTTCATTGATTTTTCTTTCTTTTCTTAAATTTTTTTTTTAGGTCAAGTTTGCTTTTCACACTCTTTAAGACCTTACGTATGTAACTTTAAAGACGCGTAATTTAAGCTGTCGTGATATGTTGTGGACTTAGGTCAGGGATACTTTAAACAACAAAGAAACGTCAACTACATGACCTAATATATACCTCTAAGTGCTCCCCTTGCTTTGCGGATTAATGAAAATAGCAATTTTCAATACCATTTCTAAGTCGTAAACACTAATGTTGAATTAATGTACTGTTAAACTAACTATAGTTCCAATATGTATGTCAAAAGAACAACAACAAACTGAACAGCCTCACTATTTTGGGGTTTTGAATACCAGCATGCCGTACTTAATAGATGTCGTTTCTAAATACATAAATAAAATACCAAAACAAGTTCCTAAAGTAGCTTTTTATATTAAAACAAATTGTTCTGTCCTACATAAACCAAAACTTAGGAAACCACTTAAGAGGAAACATGTTTGCTGTTAATATATTGCCTGTTTCTAAACTGCCGTCTGCTGTAAATCTAAAAATTATAGTTTAGGTATTTTGACCATCATTACTTCGGCGAGTGCATGGCGCGTCTAGTCGTTTAAACTTGTTTCAAACAATTTGCAAAGTTAAGTGAAGTCGCGAACGGGCGTCGAAGAGTTTGCGCAAAGATGTTAGTTTCAACGGAAACAGCTTCGAAACCGATACTACATTCAAATTAATCAAAGACGGGCTTTGATAAAAACGAGGGCTCTTTATCAAAAGGCTGGTCTCTTTCCGGTCGGAAGGAGTTTTAGCGTGACAGGAACGAACCAACCGAGTTTATAGACGCCCGTTTTTAATTAAACCCGTGCTTGATTTGTTTCTTGAATGAGTTCATTGTGTTGGTAAATCCATATAAATGTGTGCAAAATACAGCAGCCCGCATCATTACCAGGACTCCTCGGTACAATCACATCACTCCAGTCTTGAAGGAGCTTCACTGGCTTCCAGTTCAACACAGAGTTGAATTCAAAATTCTGACACTCACATACAAAGCCATGTGCAATGATTCTCCAATGTACATTGTTAGTATGCTGGACGTGTATAGACCTCGAAGAGAGTTGCGGTCTGCGAGTAAATCAGTATCGCTGGTTGTGCCGAGAAGTCGTTTGGTGAAGTTTGGAGATAGAAGTTTCATGCATGCAGCCCCAAAGCTCTGGAACTCTCTACCATCAGACATCAGAGATGCGACCTCAGTTGCAGTCTTCAAAAAACGTCTGAAAACACAGTTCTTTAATATTTATTATTAGAACACATTAGGAAATGGATGACTGCTACCTCCGGGCTATGTTCTTGCTGTAGATATTGTGGGTCTAAATGGGAGTTCTGGAAGTGTACCGCTTGCCCATGCCTGTTCGGTGGATCTTGATGGTAGGGATTGCCCCTGATCTCTTTGAAACCGACTGGCTTGGGGTTTGCGGTATAATTCAGGGACAGCTTCTGATCTTGATGTTTTATAAAGTAAGGGTGTATTTTCAGCCATGGAACATGTAGGTCCCGCGGGTTTTGGGTGGAGAGGGTAGATGACTGCTACCCTAAGGCTGTGTTCATTCTGTATATGTTATGGGTCTAATTTTTAGTTCTGGGGTTGTACCGTTGACCAGTGCCTGTCTGGTGGATCTTTGATGGTAGGGATATGGCTCTGATCTCTTTTGAAACCAGCTGGCGGGGTCTGTGGTATAATTCTTGGACAGCTTTCACCATTTTTAATCATGTCATTGATCTTCTATAGAGTTTTTAGTTATGGTCGCATGTTATTTTTCCTAGTTATGTTACATTAGATGGCCTGCATTGGGCGCTCTGCTATTATTTCTATTGGTCGGCAATCTTTAGCCGGTTGGTTCATTGCTGATTGATGGGGGTAGTGTGATCGCCGTTTTGGGGGCTGTCTTTTGTATGTTTATTCTTATTTACTTTAGATCTAATTATAGTTATTTGTGTTTTGTCGATGGCCTGCATTGGGCGCTCTACAATTATTTATATCAGTCGTCAATACTTAGCCGGTCGGTTCATTGCTGATTGATGGGGGTAATGTGATCGCCGTTTTGGGGGACTGTCTTTTATATGTTTATTCATGTTTTATTTCAGATCTAATTGTAGTTATTTTGTCTTTTCTCGATTTATAGGTACATATGTGTTATTTCATGTAAAGCGCGTTTAAACGAATAAGTAAATGGAATTGTAAAGACCTTTTTTTACGTATCATTTACAAAGGCATCTAACAGCTGTTTAAAGGTCGTACTAATTTAGCTTTGCTATGACATTTACGTTACACACATTTTACGAAGAAAACTAAACTCACAATTAAAATCTTATTTCGGCACTACAAACGGTTTTTGTGCCATCTGCTGTAGGCAATGACTACACTTAGGGATCACTTTTCCGTCGTCGGTCTGTCCGAACGCACGAAGGGTCACTTGATAGGAATGGAGAAAAATAGAGAACAATCGAATTCCATGTATTCTGTTGTGTGTTATTGGGTATAATGTGCACTGTTGGATACTTTTAAACAAACAAAACCCAGAATTAGTGTCCAATTGTAAGGAATGACGTCCATCTGTCCGTCCGCGTAAACATTTTGGGTTGATGGGACTAGGTGACGTAACACAAAACAAAAAACAGTAGAGCTGTTCATTCCGTTAGTCCATGTTGGATTTATGTGGCTTTTTTGGTCTGTGTTGCTTCTTTATAACAATGGGAAAGTCACATAAACCTGAAATGTTAGAATGTCCGTCCTTCCGTCTGCCTGTGTATCTGTATGTCCGTCCGTCACACCTTTTTCGTCACGCTTTTCCGTCACACGTTTCCTTTTGACTTTAACTCCTGGTCTACTGAAGCTTTCACGATGAAATTTCATTTCTGAAAAGAGCTCAGCAAATAAAATGTCCTGTCCTAGGTTTTTAACTCTTGAAACAAAATAATAAGAATTATTCTCCTTTTCCGTAGTTTTTGTTTTCTATAGATAAGTTGTGTTATACCTTTGGTATGAAAATTTACCAAGGAAAGGTATTGATGAGTGAAATTGTTTTGCACAAGGTCCATAAGTCTTGCATCAAAACTGGGAGAGCTATATCCCTTTTTCTATATACTGATGTTTTCCAGATGAAATCAAATTTAAAGAAAGATTTTTAAACGTTGAATGTCTTGCAAAAGGTCATAACTCGTGCACCGATACTGTGAGAGGTTTTCCCCTTGTTCACACTTTTTCAGGCAGATAACGTCTGCTTTACTGACGCTTTTCATTTGGCTTGTTCGACTAATGATTGCTGGGAGGTGACACACGTGTTACGGAGAACATCCTGCCAGTGTTGAATCCAATCGATTTCGTGTGGGTTAAGTTATCACAACAATCCTTTTTTAACATACAATGTTCTTTCAAATCATAACAACGGTTGTCAATTTCGTCACATAAGAAACACGACGCTACATGTATTTTCGATTATATTGGACAACCATCAACAACAAAAAAATCACCTTTAAAATTGCGGATCATCGAGTTGTCGAAAGCAAGAGACAAATTTTGAATCTCCTGTACAAGTAACGATTTAATTTCTCTCTGTGATCGTATCAGAAGGTCAATCTTCAGTTTTGCTTCGAAACAATATGTTGATACTAGTATATATGATTCTAATCTAACGCACGGTTTGATACATACAAGATAAGGTTTGCTAAAATACTGCTCTGAGCTTTTTTAGCAACAAAAGCTCATCTAAAAGACAACACCGAAAAAGCGAAAGAGTTGTGTCTGGCCACTTCATATTGACCGCTGAAAGAAAAGCTGTTTCCATTTTATTGACCGCTCAAAGAAGATATGTTCCCATTTCGGAGAGAATTTGGTCTGTGTAAAACTAGGATTACGATTACTTCTTTGAGATTATGTGTGATATTTGATACACAAACTACAAATAGACGTGACTTATAACTAAGATGTAGAGTGGAATAATTGTACTGTTCTAACTTCATATTGAAACAAAGCACTGAAATATAAATCATATGAGCTATTTATCGGTTTGTAAATGTATAACGCATTTTCCATTTGTATCATGCAGACTACTATATATAGCGCATTGCGACCTTTTATAAACCAATAGTTAACATTTCCGATAGACCTTTATTAGTTGATAAACGCAAACCAGACATAACGCTGTTTTATGATATGCCATAAAGGACAGTGTGAACTAAATCTAATTTAGTATTTTACAATTCGCTTGTCTGTTGTTGCTGTTACGTGCCTCATTTAAGTATGCACTGAGAGAGCAATACACATGTATACACATACAGTAGAGTGATAAAAAGACAAAGATAGGCAGTGAGAAACAGACATTGTGAGCGATATTGAACAGAGAGAAACAGAGAGAGCAACATTTCTCCTATGTTTACCTGTGTTGGATAAGGATTAATCCCATGGTAAAACTCGCTATCCTCCAAACCAAGTGACGACAAAATGTTATCCAGCTTAACCACAAGCGTTGCTGTATGACGCAGGTGACTACATTACGTCATTTGTGATGACGTTGGTATAAACAACGCCATGATTTGGTGGAAAAGGTGCACGCAAACTGCAATTATTCGGTTGTTTGTATCATGTTTTAATAATTTAAATGGCAGAAAAACTTTTCAACATTCGTTTTCTTGATGTAGGATAAAAATCCCCCCCCCCCCTCTGGTAAAAAATTCACACAGTGACTTGGCAAGCCACGTCCCTGCATGAATGTTCTGACCTTCAGGGGAGAAATTCCTATCTGCATGAACATTTATGGTCGATTCTTATTATATCAGTATTCACAAGTACCTCTGTCACTTCACAAACTAACGTTCTGGTTTTATATCTATATTAATAACACTTATATGTTAACCCTTTTTCCGAATAGGCAATAGGATAATCAGCCATTGGCAAGAAACTCGAAATTTGCACATAGATATAAACGTACACACATTTTTTAAAACTATCATATCACCCTCTGATACAACTTTTAGTATGTGGCATGTTATTCTGTGATACGAATGGTGCAATAATATCGATCGCATTTTGATGTCCGTTCCAGACACTACTAAAATTACATTTTGTGAATAAATCGAGTGATCTACTAAACTCTTAAATGAGAAATGATTTGAAAATTATACAGCTCATGCCGTATCTTTCCGTAAATTATGGTTCTGTTGTTATACTAAGGCTAACAGTTAACCTCGTTTATTGGGCAACATTTCAGAAAATAGCAAATGTATTCACATTGTTATCCCTAGAATGATTTGTTTGTATCCTTCTAGAACACCATAAATGGAAGACAGCAAATAATTATAATGTTTAACTTTTGCCAAAAGCCTGTTTTTAGTTAAAAACTTGGTGACCACTTGAAAGTAAAGCAGAAAGCGCATTATAGTATATTATGCGTTTAGCCTGCTTACGACTACCATCTGCTAGGAAATAATGTATATTCATTATGGTACATATTCATTGTTGCATAAGTAAGAAGTTTTTTAACTCATTGGACTAATAGATAAGATGGGTGTTTAGATTGTGTTGGTGAGTAAGGATAAATGCCTTTTATATTGTATGACAAGGCCATGGTCATGTGTGACTGCTTCAAAACGTAACGTATTACTACTGTTCAGTTCTACAGTAAGACCCCTTTATTGCGACCACTTAATTATGTTAATGATTATGTGTTTTCAACAGGTTACTGTTTATAGCAAGGTTATAGTTTAAACAGAGAAGCTTTCTGTTTTACTGTAACCTTGCTTAAAGAAGTCAGCTGCCTTTTTTACATATATATAAATTAGCATTTTGTTTCAATGGTCGTAATTGAGAGATTTTTTGTGTAACATGAATAACCTAGCTTTGTAAAACCGTAGGGAAAATACCGTACTTGTTACTGTTCGATTTCTGTGATCTTGTGGTTTTATATTTCAATAGAATAGTTAAAATGGATGATAGGTAGATACGAAAACATTTGATATATAACTTTTTTTTAATTCGTGCTTGAGATAAGGATGATGCTCGTGCAGCACGCGACCGCTAACTTTACTTATTCATTATTACGCACAATAAATACAGCTATACGTATCACAACTTAAGGTAACGAAAATTATCAAGCCCAATGATAATTTTCAGTTTTAGAATGTCTAGGCACATGACTAACTTAATGTTAAGGTATTAGACAAAATTAGAAGTAAATAAATGCTAATAACAAATATATCTTCAAATTGACCCATTTTACAAAGTATCAATTGACAGAAATAAAAAACGGTTATGTTTGTATAAAAATATTTAGAACCATATATTAACGATGTGAAGCTTTTTTCTTTTGAATGGTGTGAATTGCTTAACAATTATACGGTGGAAACTCACACTGTATGACATTTACGTCTACTGCTCATAAAACGTGTTCTTTTATTGGACAAAAAGAAATGCTTCACAGACAAAATGATAAACACCTCATAAAATGTTTTAGAAGTAATCTTTTGAAGTCGTTACCATATAGATGAGGAATTACCAGGGTTTAAGCAATACTTATTCAGATTTGTTCCCATACGTGGGAGGAACGTATGTCCTTAGTTGATTTGTTCATGGACGAAGCTCCTCACCGGTCACGGCCTTGACTTTCTGAACAATATATCTGGATCAGACGCATCTTTGTGACTGCCTTTTGACGTTTTAGGCAAAATGCAGAAAACTCCTTTGTTCGACAATTATAGACAGATTATCTAAACAGTGAAGGGTTTCATTATGAGGTTTTTCAAATAGTATTAATTCGTTCCCTGCAAATTGTATCGTCTGCTGAAAACCTCTTACTGGCAAAACATCGTCTGTTTTGGTAGTGTTGTCTGCAATATATTTAAAGTCATCGTCAGTGCTTTTTCGACTGCAGAATTGCGGATATGAGTGTCAAACAGTTTGAATCCTGAGCAGGCGCCGCGTTACGCGGCGTTTGATCATCATTCAAACTGTTTGCAAAGTCGCTTTTTGACGCCGTTGGCTGTATAAGAGTTAACCATTTCATGGTAAATGTGTCCATCTTGTTTAAAGAGTTATCTGATAAAATAGTGTCTACTTTGATAAATTCATCGGCACCTTAATTGCAAATACATTTAGAACAGTATAACAGACGAAAAAGAGATGTGATTGGCACATCATTGGGGTGCTTGTATTGATACAATCTGTTTGTGATTTCGAGATTTAGACACCACTAATGATTAAGAACGTTCAACAGAAATGTAAATTGGTTAGATACTGATTACCGTTACCATTTTTGACAATATTCACTGATGCATAGCTGATACCAGTATTTCTATATTAACAGAGTTTAAATGAGGATCCAAAATACCATACTTAAAATAACAATCGCCGTACGTAAAAAATTAATGAATGATTGTGTATCCAACTAAAGCATGGCATAAAATGATCTGCACACGTGGTTGCAGAAATTGCCTTTAATCTGTTACTACTTTAACACCATGAATCTGTTTAACATTTACTCTTTACATTTGCAAACAGTGTCAAATATTATAGTGCTCCTTTATTACCACTCTGTACAAGGACCACTCTCTTTGTTAACCCTTTCCCCCATAGAAGCGCCTTTTAGCGTATTCAGTTTATTCTTGCCCTGAAGAAAATAGTTCCAATTTATACATTCATAAATATGTATAATACAAAATATTTTCTATATTCTAGCAGGTGATAGCTTAAAGCAGGATGAAAGTAAAGCAGAATGCGCTTAAAGCGCATTCTGCTTTACTTTCAGCCTGCTTTAAGTGGACACCTATAATCAATACTAGAGATATGCTATGTGGGAAAGGGTTAATTTATACCAGTACTTATTAAATTATAAAGGATTCCAAGTATAGTGGTTCATGTTTTTGGAGACTGAAAAGATCCACATAAAACCCAATAACCCACATAAGAGTTACTTATTGTGATAAGAGTTCAAACAGAATGTACGACTATATTTGTTCTGCCCAATTGCTATACAAACTTGAGACTGACAACAAAATGAGGACAGACGAGCGTTTCCTTTGTTTATATTTTATATTTACCAAATCACACTCTTTTGTAGCTTTGGCGGTGTAAATGTTATATGGCTATTGATCGGTGGAAGGCGATAGGACAGACTATAGAGCGGTATCACTATGAATATTACAAGTGATGCATCGATGATGTTAAGGTAATATGCTGCAAATAGTCGATGGTTCGTCCGTTTTATCTCCGAAGTTCTCTAAATATGCACTCGACGATGGTCATGCATATTCGCTGATGCAATACATGTACTTATATGGGTATACATTTATTATTTTCTGGGAATGTTTCGCAATTCCTAGTCTACGCTTTAAAACCTTTGGATATTTCAGACATTTACATTAAAATCCGTCTAAACGTTCGAAAGCAAGTAAGCAGAACATTCCTATGGATGTTTTCTGCTTTACTTTTGTTTTGCATAAAGCGGCAAACCACTGGACTGTGATAGAACAGTTATACTTTATGCATGTATGTTTATGTGCCTAAATATGTGGGATATGGTAAAACATTTTCATTATATTAAAAATCATTGTATGTAGAAACAGACAAATTCTTGAAAATTTAATCTTGCAATCATATTCAAAACAGCTTAAATTTTTACCTAATAAACTTGCAATGGCGATCAGTGTTGTTCTGATAACGTTTAAAGATAATGTTTGTCCCTTGTATATGCTTAAAACTAAATAGCAGCCGTGCGATAATTAAAATTAGACAAAGCATATTGGTAAAACAATAGTGTTCAATACGTAAATAAAGGTGACATATCTACAAATGACTTTAAACTAAGCAGCGATGCATTTAGCAATTCTCTGTATCGTTTCCAGATACGCATCAATATTTGAATTCAAGGCAGAATGTCGCCCAAATGGATGCTTAAAACGCGCAATTTCTTATATATGTACATTTTCTATGTATTAAAAATAAGCGAAAACGGTTTTCAGATGCCTGACATATGTCCCCTTTCTTTAAGAATCATACATAAATGTGCCGATTTCTTATCGAGATGGTTGGAAAAATAAGCTCTTTGTTTACACAACAAATCTTCGTGTCGGCTTCCGAGAATTTCCGCATGGTCGAATAAGAGTCACGTGATCGATCCGATTTTTCTGACTGTCTGTGTTACTTTAGAACAGAATATATAAATAGGTAACAGTGGAGAAAACACCATTCTTTCCCGTTTAAACGTAAACGAAACGCAAACGCATCACAATGAAACGCATAAAACACAACCTTTAGACTATTATGACCATTCATGTTAGTCTGAGTTGCAAACAGTTTGGTGCCTGATCAGACGCCGGGTTACCCGGCGTCTGATCTGCTCCAAATTGTTTGCAATTGAAATCATGGTTTTAGCGTAAGCGCGTTTAATGGGGAAGAATAACATTTTCTCCACTGTAAGTAAGGTAACATTGAATACATAGTCGTACACATTCCTACTTGAGATAAGTATGTTCATCGTGCAGCACAAGAACGCTGCGCTAACTTTACTGATATTTTATTGTTTCAAATTAAACGCATTTATAAACAAAACTATTATTACCATTGCAAACAGGTTGGAGCCAGATCAGACACCGCGTAACCCGGCGTCTGATCAGGCTCCAACCTGTTTGCTACTCAAATTAAAAAAATAGTTAAAATTTCTAAAAGTAAATTTCCACAGTGTATTGAATTGTGTTTGCGTTTAAACCGGAAAGAAAAATGTATTCTCTACTGTATATTGCGCACACTAAATACAAACTGTGTCTTTTTTAAATGAGGATTTTTCCAAAGAATCCTAGTTTCCGGAGGGGTGATTTAAGGAAAAAGAGGGGGTTGATTCCTATATTTAAGGGGTAAGGAAGACAACAAGTAATCAACATTTATCATTTATTACAGCATTTAGTATCAGATGAGGAGGAACATTCCCCCAAAAGGTTTATATTCTGACAAAGAGAGGGTGGAACATTCCTCCTGCGCACTAGTGGTCACTAGTCAGGGAGGAACATTCCTCCAAAAGGTTAACATTCTGACAAAGTGAGGGAGGAACATTCCTCCTTCGCATTGGTGGCCACAAGTCTATGGGAGGAACATTCCTCCTACACACTATTCGCCACAAGTCTAAGGGAGGAACATTCCTCCTAAAGGTTAACATTCTGACAAAGCGAGAGGAACATTCCTCATGCGCACTAGTACCCACTAGTCAGGGAGGAACATTCCTTCTAAAGGTTATCATTCTGACAAGGAAGCGGAGGAAAAATTCCTCCTTCGCATTGGTGGCCACAAGTCTATGGAAGGAACATTCCTCCTACACACTAGTCGCCACAAGTCTAAGGGAGGAACATTCCTCCAAAAGGTTTATATTCTGACAAAGTGAGGGAGGAACATTCCTCCTTCGCACTAGTGGCCACTAGTCAGGAAGGAACATTCCTTCTAAAGGTTATCAGTCTGACAAGGAAAGGGAGGAACATTCCTCCTTCGCATTAGTGGCCACAAGTCTAAGGGAGGAACATTCCTCCTAAAGGTTAACATTCCTACAAAGAGAGGGGGGAACATTCCTCCTTCGCATTAGTGGCCACAGGTCTAAGGGAGGAACATTCCTCCTAAAGGTTAACATTCTGACAAAGAGAGGGAGGAACACTCCTCCTTCGCATTAGTGGCCACAAGTCTAAGGGAGGAACATTCCTCCTAAAGGTTCATATTCTGACAAAGAGAGGGAAGAACATTCCTCCTGCGCACTAGTGGCCACTAGTCAGGGAGGAACATTTCTCCTAAAGGTTAACATTCTGACATGGAGAGGGAGAAACATTTCTCCTACACACTAGTCACCACAAGTCTAAGGGAGGAACATTCCTCCTAAAGGTTAACATTCTGACAAAGTGAGGGAGGAACATTCCTCCTTCGCACTAAGGGCCACAAGTCTAAGGGAGGAACATTCTTCCTAAAGGTTAACATTCCGCCAAGGAGAGGGAAGGAGGAATGTTCCTCCCTCTCTTTGTCAGAATATGAACCTTTAGAAGAAATGTTCCTCCCTTAGACTTGTGGCCACTAATGCGAAGGAAGAATGTTCCTCCCTCTCTTTGTAGGAATGTTAACCTTTAGGAGGAATGTTCCTCCCTTAGACTTGTGGCCACTAATGCGAAGGAGGATTGTTCCTCCCTCTCCTTGTCAGAATGTTAACCTTTAGAAGGAATGTTCCTCCCTGACTAGTGACCACTAGTGCGCAGGAGGAATGTTCCTCCCTCACTTTGTCAGAATATAAACCTTTTGGAGGAATGTTCCTCCCTTAGACTTGTGGTGACTAGTGTGTAGGAGGAATGTTCCTCCCTCTCCATGTCAGAATGTTAACCTTTAGGAGGAATGTTCCTACCTTAGACTTGTGGCGACTAGTGTGTAGGAGGAATGTTCCTCCCATAGACTTGTGGCCACCAATGCGAAGGAGGAATGTTCCCCCCTCTCCTTGTCAGAATGTTAACCTTTTGGAGGAATGTTCCTCCCCGACTAGTGGCCACTAGTGCGCAGGAGGAATGTTCCTCCCTCTCTTTGTCAGAATATTAACCTTTTGGGGGAATGTTCCTCCTCATCTGATACTAAATGCTGTAATAAATGATAACATTTGATTACTTGTTGTCTTCCTTACCCCTTAAATATAGGAATGAACCCCCTCTTTTTCCTTAAATCACCCCTCCGGAAACTAGGATTCTTTGGAAAAATCCTCATTTAAAAAAGACACAGTTTACAGCTATCAATGTCTCTTGCTGAATGTAGGGAATACTCATCCCTTTTAAAGTTTTAGAATGTTCCAATCTAAAAATAACGCTGCCAAGTCAGAAGAAAACGCTATGAAAACATCTTTACCGGACGCAAGCCGAACGAACTCGGAAAATCTCCGCCGTTGATCGGATGTCAACAAACCGATTTAAAAATCGACTTCTTTCGATTGGAACAAGCTCAGTGATAACATTGTGGAAACTGACACTATAGAAAGCTTCAAATCGCTCATAAGTATTTTTGACTAAAGCGCACTCTCCCCGTTGAATTAAAGCCAGTATTGGTATCTTCAACGTATTATACAGATACAGATACAGATACAGATTTCCACCAAATTCATGGGTTTGTAAGCAATGTTGCCTCCATATACATAGCGTGTTACTTCTTTTTATATGTTTAGATTACGTATGTGCCTGAATGTTCAGGTTTTCGAAATGCGCGATTTTGGCTACTTGACAGCTACATACTGGCTTTAACAAAACGTCAGTTTGAAGCAAATTAAGCTCTACTTATCAATGCTACATCTGAACCTGATCTAATGAATCCAATTATACATGTGTTTAAATGAAAAAGATGGCTAACCCTTTACTCCATAGATACGCATTTTAACGCTTTTGATTTATTCCAAAAGTGAAGAAAATACTTCCAATTAATGCAGTCATAAATATGCATCACAAATATTATCTTTATAGTCTAGCAGGTGGTAGTTTAAATCAGGTTTAAAGTAAAGCAGAGTGCGCATTTAAGTCTGCTTTAAGAAGTTTCCTATTTTTATGCAAGCAACAGTATACGGAGTAATGGGTTAAACAGTCATTGGTCTGTTTCATACAGAGGTAATATTACATTCAGTTACATGTGGCCGATATAAAATGTTGATTTACGCTGACGCGACACGTTATTGGAACAAGTATCGTGGTCAATTATATTCACTGTGGTATACGTTTACATGTAATTTCAAACAGTCTGTCTTCTTTAAGGTAGCGTTTTATGAAATAAATGGTAAAATAGTCGTTTTATACTTTTTTTACAAATCCTGATAGATAAAGGTATTTTCTACAAGTTACCAAATTCTCTCTTGCTTTCTCGGTGATTTTACCGGTAAATCACGCGTCAGAATCCCCGCTGGGTGCCTCAATTGCGTAGATTACGTGACTAGATAGGTGGTATATTCCGAAGCTGTCAGAGGTGATTTACGACTTTTACCGTATTAAAATCGTTATTTTTATATGATTGGCTTTGTTAATTTGGGGCGGAGTTTAACGAAATGGTTGATCATAAGCTGGGTCATGTTATTTGTTGAAAAAGAAGGTCTTAGTTGATTACCGGGTGGTCACGGGAGCCTAATTGACACATCAGTCAGTTAATTGGAGTTTGCGGCATTACATAATTTGAAGCAAGCGGTATTTTTGAACTCTTCTAACTTTCACAGTTGGGGTTCAATTTTCGTGCGGTTTGAAGCAGATGAAAGGGTAGTATCTCCCCGAGGGAACCGTGTCTCAGAAATTGTATAAGTAGCTCCAGTGGTCCATCTTTGATGTTACATAACATAGGTTTGAAGCGGTATTTTAAAAATCTGAGACACGGGTCCCTATATATGTTTATAAAGAGTATTTTGGGCAATTTTAAAAGATGGCTTTGATATCGTTGTTTGAATTTTTTTTAAATGTTCTTATAAAACCGTAAAAAATTAAAATATTTTTTGTAAATTTGCATATTCTGATGGGATGTGTACCATTTTCATCCGTCAGCTATAAAATTGGGGGGAAATCATCAATCACGACAATTAATTAGAAAAATCCGCTTGCAGTATCGATCGTCAACAGCTACCTTAAGGATAGTTATTGTGTTGTTCATAGAGACAGGTCATTGATATAGTAAATAAATAAGTACGAAAGACTCAAGCAGGAAACGTAACACAAACAATACACCTCTCAAGCAGAACACACACACACACAGTCATACCACAACAAACACACACACACACACGCAATACCATTCCTTCATCTACACACTAAATAGAAAACAGCACGCAAGACAAACATAAAGCAAAGTGAATATAGGATCCCGCCTTGGTACGGTCAGTAGCAATCAATAATTAATTATAAATTAATTATTAACAACCACTGGGGGGTTAAACCTGGGTTTAGGGGCGCCCAACCTCACTCTTATCTCCTATATTCACCTATAAAGACAAACAGTGTACATAAAATATAAACCCTGTTCCAAAACCTTACAATCAAAAAGACCGCCAACACAGTAAGTAAATACATGTAAAACATCTAACAAAAAATCTATGACAAGATTATTAGTAACACGGGAAAGAATTTAACACTCAAGCCCCTGCTAAAAATAACCCACTGTGGCAACGGTCAAATTGTACTCAAGCGACTAGTCTGTAGTCACGAGTAACTGTAAGACATGGATGGGTTCAGGGTACGACAGAGAGGGAGGGAAAAAACAAACAAAGCACGAAAATCCGACATAACTCTCCCGGTTAAGGACGGCTTTTGAGATACATCATCATGTAGTGCTAAGCCCTGTCTGTCGTCGCACAACCAAAGAGGAAAGCATGGTTATTAATTGTATATTGATCGATAACCAAACGTGAAGTGCGCAGCAATATACATGTAGTTGGATCATAATCCTTTTTGAGGAAAAATCTAATACGTTTCACAAACAGGTTTTGAAAATGAATATGTCCAAGAATCTTACGAAGTTTGTAAATAACATCACCATAAAACTCCGGATGTGAAATACATTGCCGCAGAAAAGACTTTAAGTTACATTTATACTTGTTAATGAGAGGAAGATTTATATAAAATAATTTAGAAAATGTTTTACGAAGTTTATGAAATCTGTACCCCTGTTTAACAAGCTTTTCAGTAATAGTTTTATTACGAATGTGGAAGTCTTCAACAGAGGTACAGGCCCTAGCAAAACGAATAAGTTGTGAGATATAAACTCCGTAAGATGTAGAACGGGGAACATCGCCTTCTAGATGAGGATAATTTACAATACTAAAATCAAAATCATCTCGTTTATCGTAAATCTTAGAAGAAACAATTCCGTTATTTATTAAAAGATCTAAATCTAAAAATGGTGCCGACAAATTTGACTCATTTGTTTTATTAAGGCGTAGTTCTTTTGGGTAAATAAAAGGAAACAACGTATCAAAAAATGGGTTGTCTATATTAAAAATATCATCTAGATATTTATTTTAGAACAGTGTATAACTAGATTAATTATCAAATGGTAGATGCATATCGATAAAAAGAGTGCCTTGTATATAATTTCAAATTATATTAATCTCATTTAATGCCAAAACAGACAAACCAACCTTCAAAAAAGGGGTTTAAAACTTTGAATCCCGATGAGATGTAAGGTAAATATATATTTCAAACCTCATTCAGATTGTTTGACACTATAACCAACTCAGGCGTTTGGGTACATTTGTAGAAAATATGATCAGGAATCGGAATGTTCTGCTTTCGAAACCTATCGCTAACTCAAGTTTATTTTTTCTGGCACAAGGAATAAACGTATACGTCAGAATTGGTACCCTGATTTGCCTATGACTCTGTTTTTTGGCAACATATGTAGGCTGCTCGGGATCTATAGACAGTTTTAAAACAGGACAACCTCTGTATTACAACTACAAACACAAAGCTAATCGTATTAATAAAATACAGGTGACAGTTTAAAGCAATGTTAATGAAAAACAGAAAGCTACTAAAGGAGTTTATTGTTTAAGTGTCACCTTACTCGCAGCAGCCACGTGCTAATTAACACAAAATAGCGGCCGTAATTTGGATGTTTTACTCTAGTGAGCGCACTGACTATAAGAGATTTGTTGTTAGAAATTGATGGAGCGATGCCTTTACGAACGGAAAGAAAACTGCATAACTGCATATAACTCAAACACTTAAACACAGACTTTATCTTTTCGATGAGGCGATACCATGGAAGAGAAATATTATACGGGTTATGACGTCATGATGTCGGAGAAATGTTTAAATGTATATTGAATGCTTATTTACAACATTTGTGAAGTAGGTGAATAACGATTGTTATTGGCGAATTACTTTGGTTGCTTTCCCTCAGTGGTTCTTGCAACTACTAAGCTTATTATAATTTCTTTTCATCATGGTTAATCAACTATTTACTAATTAACCGTGAAATTTTACCCCTTGACCGCTTCATTGTCGTCTGCTTCAATTGTGTTGTTTGCAAGATCGTTACAAATTAAGATTCAATGTAGAAATGCAAATGTCAAATAATTTCAATGCAAATCAGACGCCGCGTTATGTGGCGTCTGATTAGGATCCAAACTGATTGTAAAGTCGCCTTTTGGCGTCATTGTCAGTGAAAGAATTAATCCAATGCTGACTTATGATGCTTGATCTTACTATATATTTCAAAACAAATACGATTAGCAGGTTCCTGTAGAAGTCCCCGACTGCTCAGTTCTTTAATGTATACATCGTGTGGATGGATGAATTCGGTTTCACGGCATTCGACACAGAATACGTCATATAGCGCCGATGAATTATTAGGGATGATGTGATAGATTATAACGTTTTCCGGAAGATGAATTTGGCTAATCTCATTCTCTACAAAGCAGTGAGTGAATGGGATCAAAAGTATCGACCTTCCTTCCTTTTTAACTCTTGGCAGAGGGGATAACTAACCCCCGTCAAATAAACAAAAAACATACCCTATGACAATAATACGCCCTAGACACGCGTCAAGCTAAGAGGGTATCCGTGGTCTACATAGAACCATTGTACTCTTCAAAGGTATTGTATAATGTAACGGAGGCGCAAATACGTCGTTCAACACGTTTTTAGATAAAAATAAAAAAGATGCTTTGGCTATAAAGTTAAATCAGTTACATGTTCATACACGTACTGAGCAAACTGTTAGCCTCGGGGTATTGGTTTTGCGTCACTCGATTGTAATTTTAGTTTTTCCATTAGCATCTGCCTTGCACAGATAATTGAAAATGACGTTATAGAGACCTTTAGGCTGCTTTAACCCTTCGGCTGCTGAATTCTTGTCTGCGAAAAAAAATCTTAATAAGTTTTAAACTGTTTTTGATCTGAGTAAATGTTGACTGTGAGTGACAAACATATTGTTTCAAGATAAGACACCGCGTTTCAAATGCTAGCCAAGTTGCTACTGTCATGATAAGGGTTCACCTGAATTTATTTCCTTTTTAGTAGAACAAGCAGGCTCCAAACTGTTTGCACTCAATTTTAACTGGTAGTTAGAATGTCAAGAAGTTGCCATATTCTTTATTTCATTGCAATGCATTGCGATTCGTTTGTATTTAAACGGAGGAATAACGTTTTCTCAACTGTATTTCAAACCAGGCAGCCAACTCGCAATCAATGGGCATCGACGGCCATCGATTTTTTTCCGAACTCATGACAGGACTATTTCATTTGATTGTTTTCAGTTAAAATTACCTTGATTCTAAATAATAAAAAGCATACTCCATAAATACGCTGTTTGTGCATTTCGTTCATTCCTCAACTGAAGATCGTATTTCCACTTTATATTTACAAAAGGTTATACAAAACTATTTCTATATCCTAGCAGACGGCGCATTCTACTTCCCTGTCAACATGGTTTCAAAACTAGTTACAGGCTATGTGGCATTGGGGTAACGCAGACGACAGCGCAGTGTTGACGTATTAACTGCGACAAGAATAATTCCTTCATCTATAAAATTCACAGTGAATTGATTTCAGACAGTTTTATGTCTGCTGAAATCACAATCTCATTCATTACAGAACCATAGGAGACTATCAATTTGCAAACGCAATGGCATACCATGTGAACAAATGGGCAGTTTGTTAATGTGTTCACGATGTCCCTATAACTGAGTGGCAAACCATTTTGAGTTTATTTGACACTACTTACTGCTGGCCATGTTCCAATTGAAAGCATCGGACATCGTTTTTTCTGCATAAACGCTTTACCCACTTTGCTGGCTACTAGCTGCCGTACACAAAGTACAAACGTCATATGCAAACAGTCTGAATCCTGATCCGACAACGCGAAACGCGGCGTCTGATCAGGTTCAAAACGATTTGACACTCATTTCAATTGCATGAGGTCAAATATAACATTGTTTCCAACTGTAGTAGATATATAGGATATTACATGAGTGTTGATAATTTATTGGATTTATTAAACGAGTCTTTTAGAAAACGATAAAAACGAGTATTTGCCGAGTTTTTATCGTTTTCTAAAACGACGAGTTTGATAAATCCAATAAATTATTAACACGAATGTTATATTCTTTTTATAACAAAACCTAGAAATGTTATTTATCGCAGCCTTTGAGGTCAAATGAATGCTAAGCGCGATATAAGTAGATCTATACAGGACAAAAGTTGTTCCAAATTAACCCCGTTCACTAGCATAATGCTTATGTTGTTATATGTATTAATAAACACTTTCATGTAGATCTAATATTGATTAATTACACCAAAATATAAATTGAATCTACATGATGGAATGAAGACGTTAGAAATTGAACGCGCATAGAACGCATTTTAACGACGTCACAAGTAAACGACGTCGTGGCGTACCTCATTTGCATAGTTATATAACTAGTTATATATGACATTTAAACAACGGGTGTTATTCAACGCTCACGCCGTCTGTTATGTTATAAACATATTTAACTGTTGGTAAACAGTCAATACGTCTATATGTTTCAGGGATTAAGTATAATCAGGGAATTCGTGAAATCCCTGAAAACCAGGGATTTCACGTATTCCCTAAATCTCCCAGGGAAAAGGCGTAATTTTGAAACTTTTCGTTGATTGTTTATAAATATTTGGCAGTTACTTTTGGTTAAAGTACTAAATATTACCTTGTTTAGTTCATTAAGATCAAAGGCAAGTACCACGCTATAAGATATGTTGTTAACCCTATTAACAAGACAGATGTCTTGGTATTTTGATTGTCCTGACTTAAATGCACACTGCTCAATTTTTTTTATTTACTTCTGCTAGAAACATTGTATGAACGTTCATTAGACAATGACATGTCAAGAAAGCATGATGTTTAAAACCAATAGAAATGTCATGATAGTACAAATCTATTGATTTGATGAAAAAAAGGGACATTTAATCAATTCCCTTAAACGCCCAGTGATTACGCGTAATTCCTAAACAGTTCAGGGATAATGTGTATTCCCTGATTACACTTATTCCCTGTACCATATATAAAACATTTTCTAGCTATACCCGTTCTGTTTATAAGCAGGACGCCTGCATAATTGCTTCGTATGACTTTTAAGGCGTTGGAATATTGATATTCAAGTTCAACTTTTATAAAGATTAAGCAACAGAAATGTGGTACACACTGTGTAAAACCTGTATACTGATACAATTTTAAGAGACTCGGTGGAAAACTGTTTGTACTCTGATAGGACGCCGAGTAGGTTGATGCCTTCACAATAGCATAACGCATGCACATTAGTGTACTCTCGATTTAAAGCACTGGCGGTTTTAATGGAATTCCTTGTGGAATAAAACAATATATACGCCCATATAATTACAACCTTTTTATTTTCGGGCGCTTTTGTATGCCTCCCAACCTTAATTTAGAGCACGTATGGTATTGAAACTCTGCGTTTGTCCACCCGTCCACCTTAATTATGGCTTATATATTATGGACGACATCAACAAGGTATACCAAATTTAGTATGTGAGTACACCATAGTTTATCAGGTTTTACCGTAACATTATATCAGATACATGTGAATTGTACCGTTAAACTTAATTATAAGTTGATAAAAGGGCTTGGATTATGTCCAATACAATACCATCTGAGAATACAAAACCCGTTGTGCGAGCACATCTTGAGGTTTTGGTGTATTCTTTAATTAGTTCAGGTCACTGTGTTCCGTATAGTTTTCAGGTACTCTATATCCGTGATATTCACATTTGGGCTTCACTTATAGCGAAGCTTTTCAAGAGCATGTTTCCTACACCGTATCAGCTAGGGCAATCAGAAATTATTTATTCAAAAATGAATCGCACTATACACGAGTATAGGAATGTTTTTACTTTAGGCACCTTTATGAAATATATGTCTCGAGAACTATAATGCAATTTACATGTAACACCGTGCTTTACCAAAAGTTAGTTTGTCAATGTTTAGGACAGTTGGTTGCCTACAGCAGGTTAATTGTAAAGCAGAAAACTACTTTAGGAGCGTGTGCCTAGCAATCGCTCGGCTTTATGCATACAACTATCAGGAGCAATTGTTATGACTCTTTCACTTAAACTCGAGAAAAAGTGTTTCTGAATATTAGCCCTTTCATTCTCAATGACGTCATAAAGCGAATTTGCAAACATATTTTATGCTGATTGGACGCTACGTCACGCGGCGTCATATCAGGATCAAAACTGTATGAACTTTGTTTTGAAATTACGTAAGTTAAACTGCCTTAATTCTGTCTTTGAAATTATTTTGCAGACAACAGTTTTGAAGCAGACGACAATATGGCAGTAAAGGGGTGAGAACACACGATAAATTTGAAAGGGATAACCCTTATCCTGCGGTGATTTCGTCTGCTTCGAAAGTGTCGTCTGCAAAGTTTGTAAAATTGAGATTTATACATTTTTTAAGTAAAGAAACCTAAGATAAAGTGTCAAACAGTTTAGACCCAGATAAGACGCCGCGTTACGCGGCGTCTTATCTGGATCTAAACTGTTTTCAAAAATAAATAAAGTCGCGACCAGCAGGCAAAGGGTTAATATCGCGTTAACTAGCCGGTCTTCGCATGCTTGTAAAATGTTATCTGCGTTCATTTCTCTATGATATATACCAAGCATGTTGACAGAAGAAACATCGACATAGAAACTCTTTGCGAACCTTTTCATTCAAATTGATAGCATTTAAACCACTGAAACAAATAAAGGAATAGCCGTCTTCAATACCTTACCTACGACGCACTTGTGGTTTAAAACAGTTGAGTTCCTGATCAGCCGCCCGAGTGGTTTCAAACAGTTAAGTTCTTGATCGAACGCAGAGTAACTCGGCGCTTATAAGGAAATGATCTATTTGCAAACAAAGGTAGCACCGGGGGCAAGTCAGTATATAGTATCAGTTAATCGTGTAATACAGTATATTGGTTAAGGTATTGCTTTTAAAGCAAGTGCACAATAAAAATCAACTTAACAGACGAGCGGATGGTTAAATGAAAGCAGATAGCCTTTGATATTCAAACTATTGACTATCAGTGAAACACATTCTACCCTAGCGATTAGTATACTCGCCATTAACAAACTGCGTACCTATGAAGAGTATTATTTTCTATGTAAATAGTGTAGGACCTCAGCAGGAACCCTCTGACAAGAGTATGTACTGTTTGTCATTTTGCAATATACCGTTAAATCAAACATACATAGTAAAAAAGGGACTAGACTTATTTAAACTCGGAATTGTCCATTAATATTTTAGCGGTGATTGAGTTAAACAATTTTATTTACATCTCTTTCATGTCAGTTAACGTGTCAAGGAATATCTTTACAAGTATGACCAGCTTTAAGCATTTCACTGATATTATATAGTCTGCTAAAAGGTATTGTTTCGAACATAAAATTAGGTAATTAACTAAAGACACATATCGTTTGCACTGATGCCATTAGCTTTAAACAGTTGTCATTTGCTTTTAGATTTCTAGAATTTAAGGTTTATACATTTTGACTAGGAATTATACAATTGTTTTTCAATTTCAGATCAGATCCAAACAGTTTGCATTTCAGACTTAAATAATATCGTTAACCTTTTTTTTAAAATGTTGGCCTTAACTGTATCTTATTACATTGCGATTGCGTTTAGTTCAGATAAAATGCCATATAATTACGCCATCTATAGTCAAGGTCTTTTCAACAGTTGAACTATGTCATTATACCGACTCAAACTACATGCGGTTAACGATAAGTATTAAAGGCTGTATTTTTCTTATATTCAAAGCGAAATATGAATACAATATCAAATTCTTTATAAAGGAGCTATCTGTTTTAGTTTTATCTCCATTTATATATTTTTTGTTATTCATACCGTGAAGATGTTTCACTTAAATCTTCCAGTCGTATGTGTGTTCATTCCAAACAATTATCATTTGAATGTGTGTTTTCTTATTATTATCGGCACATTCAATAAATACACCTTCAAGCTATGGTGCTATGATGATTGGTCAGGCTAATGTTTTATCTGTACCATGGTAAAAAAAAGTACTGTCAATACGAATGTGTCCCGTTATTTACTGACTGGAGTTCAACTTTTACTATTTCGTCAATGAGTAAATAATCTTATAGAAAATTTATCAAATATTACCCTGTCACTTCACAGACACGTGGTGTTATGGTTTATTTAGGTGGGACTGCGAAAATATTATAGTTTAGGGGTAGGAATTAGATCGACATGAACACTTGCAAGACGTACTGCCAATTTACAAACCTTTCGGAACAACGAATTAGTAAGAGACTTTCTTTGACAAATCATAGACAATTTGTCCAATTGAATTATGGGGGGAACTTGGATTGCATAACGAAATCAAGCAATATGACGACAGTCTTGTAAATTTACCAATACAACGTGCTGTGCCATAGAATGATGTCTATATTGAACTTGCCAATACTTTTCCATATTTGTAAATACTTTAGGGTGTAACTTTACGTAACTAATTTTAATACGAATTATGTTTCGTTCACATCAATATTCTCAATCTTCTTTGAATTTCAATAATTTACATATAAACTTTCAGTGCATATATTTGTTGTCTGCAGAACGCAATATGCAACAAAATTCAGAATTAAAAATCTTCATGGTATTATTTCAAATATATAAGAATGCCATACATTTTGAATCAAGCTGAGAATTTCTACATTTCATCGTAATTCAAATTGTATTTACAGTTATCGCAGGTTACGCGTTAGAACAGACAAACATTGATTTAAATAGACTGTAAATTTAATGCACTATTTTGAGAAAGACAGATTATGAAACAACGCTGTCAAACACCTACTCGTCCGCTTTAAGGGTGTATCAATGTCATGAATTTGGGAACTTTTCAAAGTATATGAAAACACTCTATGATGGTTTTGTATTGAAGAGCTATTTAAGATGAATGAAAAAATAGAAAAGTGTACATTTTGGTGAACAACAGTTGGCTCTACGGCCATGTAAAATTTACCCCACCCACTTCCTCTTATTTTGTCCTTTTCAAACAGCCCGCTTCAATAAAACCCATTTTAAATGAAAACAAATATGATAATTTGGTTTGGTGTTATTTATTTCCTATCTATGGTAGTATTTCTTCATACAAAAACTAATTTTAAAAAAAAAGGCACCAAATGTGAAATTTATAAAGCTCTAAATATCATCGATATGGTACTTTTTTGTAAATTTTGTAAGGGGCGATAACTCTTTTTACTTTAATAACTCAAAATTTTCAACACTGACCTTTCAATTTCTTTTCATATTTTGAACTGCCTTAGTGTGGGCTTTCATCTGGTAGAATATAAGAAAAAGTTAAATACTAGAACTATTTCATTTTCAAACTTTTTTACTTTTTTTCATAAAATAAAAAATCTAATAAAATCATGCCCTAAATAAAGCATATTTTTTATATTCAAGGATCCATATTGTTCAAACCTGGTGCCTGCTCTGTCTAAATTTGATTTTTATATGTGAACATACCACCATAGACATGAAATAAATAAAGAAACCCCAAATTAACATTTTTGTTTTGTTTTGAAATAGATTTTACTGAAGCTTGTACTCTGAATGGGTAAAATTTGAGAAAAAAAATCCAAATTTGACATACCTTTTTCAAATCGCTGTAGCTCAAAAAAAAGGACACCACCATATATATTTTTTTTCATTTTTTCATTCATCATAAATAGCTCTTCCAAAAAAAACAATGATAGACAAAAAGTTTAATACTTTGAAAAAAATGGCTCATGTCATTGATACACCCTTAAGATACTTACTTACTTACTGGCGTTCACCGACTACACGGTCACGCCAGATCCGGCGATGAAGAATGCAGTCTTCTTGAGATCCTCCATCTTTCATACAGTTTCGTCTATAGCGAGGCAGATCCTGGCCACACATTTTCTTTTTTCCTCAAGATGTGGACATCTTTGTAAGATGTGCTCTGCAGTTTGGTTTTCAAGGCCACAGAAACACAGGGGATACGGGGACAGCTTAAGTTTTGTGTTCATGTGGGCGTTTAAGCGGCTGTGCCCTTTGCGTAGCCTGATGATGATCACTTATTCTTATCTGTCAGTAGGTGGTCGTCATCTTTGGTAGACTTCTGCTTCATCATGGTCTTTATGGCTGTTTTCTCCTCCTCATGTGTGACTGAAGTTATTGGCTGGGTTCCTGGGACTTCGAGCTTGGCCAGTATATCTGCTTTTTCATTGTCAGGGACTCCACAGTTGGATGGCATCCACTGAAGGCATGTAGTTCTGTCCTTTTTAAGGTTGTAGAGCGCTTTGGACATACATGGCATGCAGCTTGGAGCGACCTTAGGCTTGCAGAACTGACAGAGCATCTGTTAGAATAACCACATTTGAGCACGGCTCTGTTGATCCTTTAACAGTCTTGATTGCCTGCAGTATAGCTTCGACCTCACCTCTGTAGTTAGTACAGTGTGTTTCTGTTGGTAGGTTGACTGTCTCTGACCTTCCAAATATATGAGAGATGGATATCGCTGCATCTCCATCTTTAATTGCAGCTGTAGTGGAGCCATTTGTGTATACGTGGGTCCATATTGCTGATGGATATCTGTCAAGATAACGCATAAAAGGTAGTTACATAGACAATGAATTATGTTCCGTTTTTTGTACCACAAATACACTTATATATGTTCTCCAAAACATACATCTACAATGCTGTCTATCCTTAATATCTTTGTGTTCTTACTTGAACCCTTATTGGTACGATCAACTAATAAATACTGTAATATTATAAATAAACTGCGGTCCGTTACTAGCACTTTTTAAATCAGGTATAATATATTCTGCAAATTGGTTAATATGAATTAATTATTCAAAGGCTTTGCGTTGTTACTTTCCAAGATAGTTGGCTGAATGAACATGACTGATCAATTAAATAACTATCTTCGGATTATATAAATCAAAGAAATGTTTTGATCATTGACGTTTTCTAAGACTCAGTCAAGAAATGAATTTTCTGAAATAGTAATTCACAATTGCTTACCCTTTGTTCACACTGGTACGGCGACACGAAAGGGATTCCGCTTAACGTTTCAGTTCCCGTTAACCTAACGTTTCAGCTCCCGTTAAAATGGCGTCAGTTGTCAAATCGACACATGCGAGTATGCAAATATGATGTTTGTTCTTGGATATTGCTTGAAATGTAGACAAAGACTGCTCTTACGGAGTGTCTCACATACTGATACATGCATACGCACAACTTATTTATAGGATAAATGCTTGAGGTTGATGTTTAACTTGAAAACGGCGATTTCTGAAGAAACTGATGCTCATTGACCATAAATTGTTCTGAATAGGCAACAAATTCAGCTCTTATCGACACCAAATATGTCCGTCTAGTAGTCTGGGTACAATCGTCAACTGCATATATAAAATAGTCTATTTAGCATTAAACAAATAAAGATTTTGATTTTGGTTTTATTACACCGAATCACGCTCCAGTTGTGTGAACAACGAACACGCTCCCGATCAAAATCATTATTGATGTTTTTTCTCCAAAACTCTAAACCAACTTGAAATAAACCTTTGCATCTGAAATAAAACATCGTATCCACTGCTATCGCCAGTTTAAAATATGGATCTTTCACTGTGAACGTTTTCATATCCTCAGGGCATCCACATTTTTGGGATCCAAATTGCTTACAGACGTACGGGACGTGTCTGTACATAACGCGCTCCGAATGAAATTAATTTTCAAGCATAGGACATTATATCTCGTTGCAGGTATAGATGAGGAAACGAAAGCGAAAGTTCGCCTACTACTAAATAGGCCTAAGCACGCCCGGTTTTGTTTACCACACCCCTTACGAATGTATCTTTTACGAGACCAAAATCACCAAGCACGTGGAAATATAGATGTTCATTGCTCACCACTCCTAGTCCTTTTAGTCCAAGCAGACCACCAAATCATGGTGGGTTGGTTATCGCTGTGTTCTGACGAACTTCTGCTCGAAACTGCAAAGTTTAATTCAGATTGCAAATTATTATTAGAATTATATTATTATACCAGAATCATATAGCGCTTTTTCACACAGAAGTTGTGTGTTCAAGAGCGCTTTAGGCAAAGGGTCTGTAATAAATTATGTCCGAACTTTTTTATTTTTCGAAAGTAGTTTTCCTTAAAATCACTTTGGTCCAGACATAAAGCATGCGAATTGCACATGAAACAATCGATACCCCGCACCCCGCACACCAAAATCGCTTCTTCGAAGTACCGAATTGATCGGGCTGTTATACAATCATACCACTGTACTGTTTGTATCCATAACAGCAGCGCTATGTTTTTCATTTGGTAATTGTTTTCTTCAACCAATGAAAGAACCCAGGAAAATAAGTTAACAGCCCTGCATTTGACAAAGTCTTCATTACCTTAATATCAGTTGCAGTGTCTATAAACTCCGTTGAACCGATGGGAATACCCTGATACAAAAGAGGACAACAGTCTTCAGTTGCATCAATTGATTCATGGTACTTTCAATCGAAACATCTAAATTAAATCTTTTTCGACTTTCTTTTTCTATTATTAATTGTAGTGTCAGTTTATATGTCTGTGTTCTAAATGGAATGAAATGACTAGGACTGGCGGTCAATGAAAATCTAATTTTCCACGTGCTTGGTATTCTTGGTCTGGTCAAAGATAATTTTTAAGGGATGTGCATGGTAACAGGCACAGGTGGACCGTTCGCTTTCGTTTCCTTAATATCTATATGTACCTGAAACGAGATGTAATGCTCTGTGATTGAAAATTAATTTCATTCGATGGGTGTTACGTACAGACACGTCTCTAACGTCTGTTAACAATTTGAGTCCCATAAATATGGGTGTCCTGGCATGAGATATTCAAACGGTCTCAGTGAGAGATTTATATTTTCAAATAACAGAGTAACTTACAAAAATTGCCGGCAATAGCAATGGAGACGATATTCTACTTGAGATTTTGATCGGGAGCATGTTCGTTGTACACACAGCTGGAGCGTGGTTCGTTGTAATAAAAAACCAATCAAAATCTTTATTTGTTTAATAGATAAACGGATTATTTTTATATGCAGTTGACGATTGTACCCAGACTACTCGACGGATATATTTGATGTCGATAAATGCTGAAGTTGTTGCCTATTTAGAACAATTTATGGTCAATGAGCATCAGTTACTTCAGAAATCGCCGTAGCGGTCGAAACTTTTTCAAGTTAAACATCAACCTCAATCATTTATCCTATAAATAAGTTGTACGTATGCATGCATCAGTGTGTGAGACACTCCGTAAGAGTGGTCTTTGTCTACATTTGAAGCAACATCCAAGGACAAACATCATATTTGTATACTCACACGTGTTGATTTGACAACTGACGCCATTTTTTAACGGGAGTTGAAACGTTAGGTTAACGGGAACTGAAGCGTTAAGCGGGACCCCGTTCGTTTTGCCTTACCAGTGTGTTTGTTCGCGACTTGAAGGGTATTTGCAAACAACTTGGATACACATTGTACGCTGCATTACACGGCATCTGATCAAAATTCAAAGTAATTTGACATTCATCTTTTGAGGATCCTTCTTAAACATTATATGTATCATAACTGTCTATTGTTGGATAGTTTAATTTAAACATATTTGGTTTCATAAATAAGCAGAGACATGGGGATGGGCCACAAGTTCTCACAACATTTCTTGTTGTCGGTATACATCATAACGCACGATTTAAAGGCAGGATAAGCGTTCAATATCTGATAGATTCAATTTAATATATTGATTTGATGAATGAAATCGTATGTTTTTCTACCAGACATTTTTAAGTTCAAACCGATATTGTAACATATTAACCCCATGCAGAGCCTTACAATGGTAGTTTCTGTTAAGGAGCAAAACTATTCTACACTCAATTTGACATTTGTAAAATTGAAAAATCTAGAATTTAAGATTTAGGAATAACAGCAGACGACAGTTGTTTAAATTTCATAACGTCATGCAAGCTCTGCCTATTATTAGTATTGATGTTTCAGAAGTGTTATCCCCTCTCATATTAAACTGTGCGTAACAGACAGTGGACAGTTGAATATACAATGGAGAAGACGTTACTATAACCCCTATAAACCTTTTCAAACCCAGACGCTTTGAGAAAACAAGGAGTACAGTGGCAATGTCTTGAATAGTCTGACAATCTATGTTTATATGAAAGACAAATATTTGGAGTCTTATCAGATAACCAGGTCTTTGGTCTGCCTCCAAATTGTTGGAATGGAAGTACTATATTATAATATAACTTCATTTATCATTTCAGACAGATGAACGATAACCTCAGTTGTATTGTACCTACCTTTACAATCTTACACAATAACATGGGCGCATACTTTACAAACAGACAACAATGATTATCCGTTTAAGGATATTGTCTGCAGTTATCGTCTACTGTTATTTCTTTTGAGCTTTTGTACTGAAACAAACATCATTCTGGGGACGTGCATCTAAATTCCAATCATATATTGTAATACAGCGTCTGACAAATACCCCAACTCTTGGCAAATACCAGTGCATCGAGAGTACTGCAATGTCTATTGAAGAAACATAAATGGCTGACATCTTCCATTGACCTTTTCACACAAAATAATATTGTAGTAAGATTTTACACGATTCCATCCAATCAGCACATTTGCAATAAAAAATTAAATTGCTTTACTTCAGTTTTAAACACTTGTCATGTTATTTTGATTCATACCTTAAAACATGTCTTGAACTGTTTTGTTTATTTTTGTATGCTTTTTGGTATATTGGATATCTTTGCACATATTTGGTATGTGTTTGGTGCATTCAAGTTTTACAATGGGCGAATCTAATAGCAGTCATATGGAAGCGCGTTATGGCAAACGAAGCATGTGCATTGCAAAAAGTTCGGAGTAATATTAGACGCTAAGTATTCGGCCTCTAACAAGTTTAAAACTGTTTGAACAGATACCTGAAACAAGTGTACCAATATTTGATAACCTAGACTTTCTACATGTGTATGCAGTGACGTTGTTGTTAATCCGCGACTATAAATAAAGTTTCTTGTATCTTGGTTGCGATTATGTTTGTCGACATAAAATATTTATGTGTTCCCACCTATCAATTAACACCATAGGGTAAATCATTGTTGTTAGGACTAAAACCATAATAGCTAATGTATTGTGTAAAAGACATGTGGTTGCTTAAAGCAAGGCAAACGTTAAACAGACAGTCTTATAAGCAGTTGACTGATTAAAGTAAGGTAAATGTAAAACAGACTGTCTCTTAAGAAGCTTTTCTTTAAATAGACACCTGCTTTAAAAACACATGAAAATGACCATATTTAGTGGTCGTAATATAGAGGCTTTACTGTAGATACTATTTTGGTATTTTTTAAATATGCTTTCTCAAGGATAGTGTACCATCTGATAAACTTCTGTGTATTTGTAGAAAGACATCTAAGATTTACGAGTTAAACTTTGAGTCAAAGTCATGGATGACTTAAGTCAAAATTGCAAACAGTTTGAATCAGTTCGGGTGTGGTAAAATGCGTCCGCTTACCAGAATCTACACTATTTGTCACTTTAATGTTTCCGTGGTAAGAAATTAATCTTTTTTAAAAATTGCATATAACTGCAGACAACACGTTTGAGCAGTTGATAGTTTTCTACGAAAGAGTTAAAAGAGATTGATAGATTTGGCTTTGAAACGCCAAATTTCATCACATGAAAGTCTTAAACTGTGTGAACGTTTGGTGACAGCTAGATTTAGAACCAATTAATTTAATAAGAAGAAACACGTTTATGCACTTTAAAATTCAAGACGATTCGAACAAGATGTCAAAGAACAAGCTGAGAAGACGACATCAGATATTAGATGTTATTCAAAGGTTTGACTTACGACTTTTTTATCGTACGACATTTTGTAAGACAGTCCTAGGTCTTTCTACATGACTATTTTGTGTGCATTCTTGTTGCGTTTAAGCTTGTCGACTTTTGCGCACATATCAATCAAATCTATACATTAAATCCTCTCTCTTTAACAACAACTGAAATAAAGACATTTAATGTGCAAAAAACAGTTGACTGCTTAAAGCAAGGTAAAATTAAAACAGACAGCTCTTATAGGCAGTGTTTACTGATTAAAGCAAGGTGAGTTAAAAGCAGACGGTCGCAATAGGCACATTTTTTAAAAAGTCACTTGCCTTAAGCACCTGATAAAGAATATATTTAGTGGTCGTAATATAGAAGAGATTTTACTGTAGTAACTATTTAAGGGTTTTTAAATGAATATGCTCTCCCAAGGACAGAGTATCATATGATAAAGTAAATGTAGTTGCAATGTCCTCAAATACCTGTACTACCTTATTGGCATGACACTGCTGTGTATTTATAGAAAGTCATCAAATATTTACTATTGCGTTAAACACTTTCACTCAAGGTCATTGGCGACTTCAGTTGACTTTGCCACAGTTTTGATCAGCTTGGACGTGGTGAACACGTATACTAATCAATTTCGATAATGTCAAATGTTTGGTATTAATTTTTAATGTTTCCTTGGTCATAAATTAATACTCTATACTTGCATAACACTGCGGCCAACAAATTGTGGCAGGCGGAAGTTTGTCTGCTAAAGGTTAAAAAGTGAGTGTTAGATATGACTTTGAGAAGCATAAAACTGTATTGATCCTAGGAGACCTTACAACTGTGGGAACGTTTTGGTAACAGCTGAATTAAGAACCAATTAAGTTGATATGAAGGAAGACGTTAAAGCAATTTAATATACAAATGTACCTCCATTAATACCAGAACAATTTGTCTGTGATGTAATTAGATCCGTTAAGTATGGTAACACTATATCAGTTATTGTCTGCCAAGTATTTTGAATATGACCAAACACTGCATCGCAGACGTACGTGATAGAAACAACTTTTCCCAAATTAAGAGGATGTCAGAGACACTGTCAGTTTTTAACTTTTAAGTCAATTGGTTGAGTTTTTACATTTTAAACTAAATGTGTGCACACTATCGTGTATTAGTATTGTACACATAGTTTGTATATCATATGAATACACCTCTAGAATAATGGTCGAGGATAAAATGCACCCACATTCCGCCGGTGCCGAATAGCAGACTAATAAGACTCCACCAAACTGTGTCAACTACATTCTAAATGCATTCATAACAACCATATACTCACCGGCATTATATGACCAATAGTGTGTCTCAGTGCCACCAAAATCCCAAACATACATATCATTTGAATACCTTCATTAACCTTTGATATAAAGATATTTATGTTGCCTAAATAGTACATGCCGTCACCGAATGTTTCCACTGGTGTATTTCGGATTGCAGACCATACACCGATTAATCCCCGATAATAACTTGATTTCATTTACTTTGTTTATTACTTATATCTTTCATTCTTATACTCCTCAATTATTCAAGTTTTGTAGACGACGTTTTGCAATTAACCTCAAAGATCGTAGAAAATGTGAAATCTATATACATAAGGTAGATGATATCAGCTGTGAATTGGCCTCTTTTGCATAAAACTGGCAATTGGTGTTAATGTGTGGCCAATTAAGGGTATTTGTTATTCAACTTTCCTACACTACACTGTTTTGCATGTCAACGTTTGAATACATGTTGCCTGACTGCCTGCCAACATATATAGTTTTTCAACTGGTTCAACTGGACGATTTGTAGACAAAACAGTGTATTCAGGCTTATTTTGTTTTACATTAAGACCGATATACATGTACATGTAAGCAACAAGCTGCAAAAATATAGAACAATTTCTGCTACCAAGCGTTACAAACCACGACTTGAAATGTATCTCTTCAATAGGTATCTGAAATAGCTTTTTTACAATAACCGCAGGTGACATTTTAATTGAGGCAAATGTGACAGAGATGCTATGGTGCGCTATAAATTAGTTTGCAATCCTCGATAGCTGATGTAATTACGATCCTTCAATTAGTATATAGGCAAATTGTCCTTTTTCAGGTGTCACCAAATTGGGATATGCACGTTATTTTGTGTGTTAGAAATGGAATGTTACTGTAGACATAGTCGGGTAAATGTTGCATTTATAAAAACAACGACAGTAGTTTTGATAAAAGCTTCCATCCTGAAATTCAATTGTTTTTTATTAGATTTGGTAAAGCTTGGTATTTATAGCACCTTTAAATTGGCAATTTTGCTTATCGCAACTACAAAACGTTCACACATTTGTTCCTGGATTCGTCATGTTAATTGACACTCAAAAATAGAGATCTTGTGCCCGAATAACCTGATTGTTACAGAGACGTAAATAAGAAACCAAACATCAATATAGTGTAGCCCATTGTATTAGTCTACTGCATCCTTAAACGCACGATTGATATAGTGTGCTGTGTTAGTTTGCTGTGCTCAAGTTTGACAATCGAAAGGCATTAGAACGAGCTAACACTAAAAACAAACGATTTATACCATCGGATCTAGGAAGAAATTCCGGATGGTGTTCGATGTGATAACGTTTGATTTAAATTGAGATAAATGTGCGTTCTATTTGTTCCCGTCGGGAAAAGCTTTTATAGACACTTCGGATAATTCAGATAATGACAAATAATACTATCGATTGATCCCTTTTTTGGTCGAGCATAGAGAGGTATTTTATTTGCAACCATTTAGGATCAAGATCAAACGACGACTTACTCTGCTTCAAATGTTGTTACCAGTTTGACGAAAACATAGCACACTTACTGTTATTTTGAATGGTATGCTTTATCTACAGAAGAAAAGCAACTTTAAATAGAAACAACGTCTTATTGAGTGTAAATGCGTTTGTAGATAAAGAAAAGAACTAGTACGTTTTATCCTACTTAATGATATATATATTAAGTGTTTTTGTTAATGTCACGTTACGTTTAAATTACAAAATAGAAATGAAATGGAATTCCAATTCAGCTTTATGTTGCTTAATTGATCACTGTCTTTCTGTAGTTGTTCCCATGGAATGTATATTCCTGGAGCCCGTTTCATAAAACATCATACGACAAATGTTGTCGTTAGTCAGATTATTAATGTATCCGTGATACTTTATTTCTCAATTTAACCCTGTCTTGTGACATCTCGTTGGAAACGGCTTGAAAAGACAAATCCAAAAAAAAGTCACAAGACAGGATTAGTTGTTAATAATTAATTAATTTATAGTTAATTATTGATTGCTACTGACCGTACCAAGGCGGGCTCCTATATTCACTTTGCTTTATGTTTGTATTGCGTGTTGTTTTCTATTTAGTGTGTAGATGAAGGAATGGTATTGCGTATGTGTGTGTGTGTGTTTGTTGTGGTATGACTCTGTGTGTGTGTTCTGCTTGAGAGGTGGGTGTATTGTTTGTGTTAAGTTTCCTGCTTGAGTCTTCTGTATTTATTCGATGGAAAAATCAGAACACTTTGACTAACAACCGTTTTTGTCGTGCGAAGTTTTTTTTAAAAAAACATGCCTCTGACGCGTGTCTTCTCTACTTGATTAATCCTCATAATCATAAGCGTTTTCAGTCAAGCATATAATACCAGTTTTATTTCGAGGAAATTGAAATTTTATATTTTAGTATTAATTTTGAATTGTATGTTACATGTACTACACCTAAGGTTTGGTCGCTTTAAACAATTTATGTACCTATAGTTTATCTACACTGTTCGTCAACAAACGCCAATGTCTAAATCGTGTGTCTTTATCCAGGCACTGTCCATTCGGATTGCACTAGGTTTGTCGATTAAGCTTCGATAACGATAAGACACAGGTAATGTTGGCATCTGTTTTGGAATCAGGGTATTTGATATCTATGTGAATGTATAACGCTTACCTGGACAAACATGATTTCACTTGAAGTACCTAACAGTTTGGATCCAAATAAGACGCCGCATCATTCGTTGGTAGGTTTCGTTATTTCTAAAATGAATACATTTGAATTAGGTGAAGTTTGCAGACCATATTTCAAAGAAGGGACAAATACGGCAGGGTTTTTTTGGATTTGTCTTTTCATTTTGTTAAATGTTTTACATGTATTTACATACTTTGCTGGCGGTCTTTTTGATTGTGAGGTTGTGGAACAGGGTTTATATTTTATGTACACTGTTCGTCTTTATAGGTACATATAGGAGATAAATGTGAGGTTGGGCGCCCCTAAACCCAGGTTTAACCCCCCAGTGGTTGTTAATAATTAATTAATTTATAGTTAATTATTGATTGCTACTGACCGTACCAAGGCGGGCTCCTATATTCACTTTGCTTTATGTTTGTCTTGCGTGTTGTTTTCTATTTAGTGTGTAGATGTAGGAATTGTATTGCGCGCGTGTGTGTGTGTGTGTGTGTGTGTGTGTTTGTTGTGGTATGACTGTGTGTGTGTGTTCTGCTTGAGAGGTGGGTGTATTGTTTGTGTTACGTTTCCTGCTTGAGTCTTTCGTATTTATTAGCGTTACAAAGGGTTACAGCTTATATTTGATAATTATTATCAGGTGGTATCATGGTAGTAAAATAACCGATTTCTATCATTTGGACTGTGAATATGCTGTTTACACGTTTATTTCAAGTCATGACTATTTCACATTGAAACTAGAAAGGCATATCGATCATAAATTGTCACAACGAATTAAATCGGTTGCTGAATGCTTTTATTTATACAATCTAAATTTTCGATGTTTGATGTAAGACAGAAATACATGAATGTCTAACAGTTTGGATCCGGATTAAACACTTTGGTGATCTGTGCGGTGTCTGATTAAGGTAAATGTGTTTTGGCAAATAACTGTTGTACTCGGACTAAGACAATAAAGAGGCTAAGAATCAAACCTACGTATGTTGATGTTTTATGTAGAAACTAAATTGGGGCTTTCATCGTAAAGGGCTTCTCTGGCGCTTTAGTTGACCCAATTGTACTTCACACATTATTTGCCATCAATATGAGCAGTTTAATTAAGATTACATTATTTTCAAGACAGTAGGACTAAAAGAAATTACCCTGACGAGGCGTGGACCTTTTGTTTCTCCCATGGAGTTATGAACAAAACATTACAGCCAATCACAACAAACCAAAGTAATAAGACCCCTGTTCTTTGTCTAGCACATAAACAATGTTGTTATTTATAACACTATCATTTACTCAATAAGTCAAAATAAGACACGCATGTTAAATATATTTAATAATATTGTATTGCATATATCAGATATCATATACATTTATCGACTAACATGTACACAGTTTTTACAGCATATATGTATACAAATTTTCAAAAGATTACAATATATTGCAAACGGGTTGGGCCACAAGTTATACCAATATTAGAGAAGGCCCTTCCCTTGGTGTCAATTGTAAGTACGTTATGATGTTAAATATATGACTCTTATAACCGACAGTTAACTCCTTTACTTTTAGCACGCTAGTCGCGAACTGCAAATAATTTGCATCCTGGCTCAAAAGGTTATATAAAGCTTTTGTGTTGCATCTAGAGTAGTTCTCAAGCATGTGATTGATCAGATTTGAGCCTATCCTCAAATCTGACCAATAACATGCTTGGGAACACACTCAGACTCAGCTCAAACGCTTTATAACCTTGGACCCTGATGAAGCGATGCGGATCGCGGCATCTCATTGCGCGGCGTCTCAACAGCGTCCAAACTGTTTGAAACATATTCCTGATGAGACGCCGCGCTTTCTATTTTTAGAACAGTTGCAGACGACTATTTGTACAGACGAAACACCCATAATTCATAGATGTGATAGCTGTTTCATTTATTTATTCATTTAGTTTACTTTGCTGTTATGTTAAACGGGCAATTGATGTTTTCGACGTCGCATACTTGATTCTTAATTCGGTCAATATACAGTAAGAGAATCTTTTCCAATATTACATTAAGTCTTTTTAGGTTTAACCCTTTGAGCTTTGTAGCGCGTTTGACAGTCGTTTTGAAATTTCTGCAGTTGTACTGCCTTATTTCTTAATTTGAAACGAACTTACAGACAACAAAATTGAAGCAGACGACAATGAAATGGTCAGGGGTAAAGTCTCACGAAAGATTTGGCGGTGAAAAGGTTAACCCCCTTACAGTTATGCTTGACATTAACTATTTTCTTTTGTTTCTCTCAAGCATCAAAATGGTGTGTTCGTGAACCTTCGATATAAGTCAAAACTTATATCGACTTCGGCATTTTGCTGTAAATCTAGTTTTGTCATGAACTGAAGTGAACGCCATGCGATTGTCCAATATAACCTCCCTAAATATGGTGCATATTCCAAGGAGTATGTTAACGCTTTCCAAACAACCAGAAAAGTATTTCACTATAGCCTCTTTAAAAATCAAATCTGGTATTGTTTGAAAAGGGAAATATACGACAAAACAGAGTACTACTCCGTTTCTGCCTAAGTTTTAGTCTGCATTAAGTTTGTATCTGTTACCAACTGTTTGAGGTCCCGGTAATGACGTTTTATTAGTATCCGGTTTGAATTTTTGTTCAGTACTTTTATGATTGTTTAAGGTATATGCTTGAGATAAAAGCATTAAATATTTATAACATCCAACTGTGCACATATGGTCCCGCATTCAGTTTTTTGTGTGTTTTCCCCGAATCTAATTCGGATCATTTACTGATGTTGGGCACTTATGAAACATGGCATGCAGGTCAAGCTAATCAGTTCATTCAAAATCTGATATTAATGATAATCGATTTTTTAAAATATTTTTAAACCGGCGTTATTGGCATATATTTATCGATCAGTTCCTTAGTAGCATTTTAAAGCAGTTCTTAACAAACAATCGTTTTCATAAGATGTTTTCAAACCATTAGATTGTAGGATTAGCTAGTTCTGTGTGCTTTTCATATGTTGAACATGTAATGTGAAATGTATAGTGTTAAATGGTGATAAAAGTATCTTATAAATCTTTAAAGAATGGCATGGTTTGCATGTTATACAGTGAAATGTGATACAATGTATATATGTATAGAAAATGTAACCATGATGAGACTCAAATAAAGCATAAAGACACCAACTGTGTGTAATATATGATTCTGAACTTCAAGACACAAGTACATGGTATCATTCAAGTTCTTCAGACAATTTGGTAGCAATGCTCAATCATTCATTCTATTTAATCATTCTCTCTGTCTGTTTAAATTTTCTGGATCAGTTCATTGGAGGCAATTTGATATGAGAAATGAGATTTGAGACGTCATGTAGAATATGTATTTTGAACGCTTGTCTATTATGTATAATGGCTGATTTGCCTATGACCATTATATGGACATATTAGCTTTATAGCACTACGATAGCGTGAAACTAAGTGAAATATAGAATACCCTAAACATTTTACAGTTATCCGGACAATATGTTAGACTGTTTATCAACAAAATAAGAAAAAAATAACTAAGCATTTAGAGAAGGTGACTTAATCTGTATTGGTCTTTTTGTATAGAAAAATGAGTTTAGGGTTTATTGAAAAAAGGAATATCGTCACTGTAGGTAATTAACTGCGCCTTCTTAACCCTTAGCCCGCCAAATAAATTGTCGTCTGCTATATTTCTCGTCTGCTTTAAGTTTCAAAGTACTTCAAAGTTGCTCAAAATTGCTGAAAATGTTGTCTGAGTGTCAAACAGCTTGGATCCGGATGAGACGCCGAGTTACTCGGCGTCTCATACGGATCCAAGCTGTTTGCATATGGAGCTAGTCGTGACTGGCAGGCTAAGGGTTAACCTCACATCACACGAGCACGCAGCATCTAAACCCAAAAACATAATTTAAGGGGAATGTCTTCTTTATTTCAACTGAGCGTTTTTTAAACCACTATATGGTGCAAACTAACAGCCAATGGTGAAATAAAATTTGTTTTGCTGATCGAAACGCCTTTTATGAAAATGTTCTAATGGAAATAGTCTCTGAAATTTCGCTACATATTGAATAAATCTAAATTTCAAAACATATATTTTTTATACCCCACAATAAAACTGGCTTGATAATTTTGTAATTTGGAAATTTTATTATCCTTGTCGAAAGTCTTTTCGATCAGTACGATACATTTGTTTGTGCATTGGCGGGCACACAACCGAATTCTAGCAGGTTTTCCAAGCACATTATCGAATTTTCAAAAATTGTGGATTTAATTACCATTCAGAATCAATAGATTTTTTCAGGGTGTGATCGGTATGGTTCACTGCGCCTCGTAAACACACACGGCATATTCGAAATTATCATAATACATCATATGGCGTCATGCCACATATCGGTAGCAAAATTTAGAATTTTTTGGGTAAAAATAGTGTTTTTTGCAAATTTGAAGTTGATTTTTTTTTTGAAGATGTTTTTCGAAATTGATACTGCTGGTGTTGGGTAACATGGATGCGAGTATATTAATCCTTTGTCCTGCGGTAATATCATCTGCTTCTAAAGTGTCTTCTGCAAGATGTGTTCAATCTAGATTTATGCATTTTTTAAGTAAAGTAACCTAAAGACGAATGTCAAACAGATTGTATCCAGTTAAACAGATTGTATCCAGCTTAACGCGGTGTCAGATCTGGATCCAAACTGTTTGCAAAAATTAGTCAAGTCACGACTAGCTGGCAAAGGGTTAAACACAGTATGTTAGACTTATTACCTGGATAAAAAACGTCAAATTTATTTAGATTATGTCGTACTGCTTCAGTTACTTACGTTTCCATTACTTGTGCAAATCTCGTTCCCTGGTATGAAATACAATAAACCAGACATTACTTATCGTTTCAGATAATCCAATTTCGAAGAGCTGTTATGCCATAACATAAGCCTTTGTTAAGACATATTTTATTATATATCACGTCTCCATTTATATACTTTCTCTTATATAAATAAAATCGATCAGACATTTCATATTTGTTTGAGAAAATATGATCTATGAAAATGTTATTCTTGCGACCACACTCAGACTCAGCTCAAACACTTTATAACCTTCGACCCGGCATTTGTTTGCCTTTAGTACTCATTCTGTTCAACGGAAACATTTTATGTCACAGTGCCATAGGCACCATATCAGCGTATGCATACACTGAGTGCACTATGTCAGGATATTATTTTCTTTGTTATCCTTGTATTATTACTGCACTGTCTAAACTTAAAGTAAATCGTAGTGCAGGAGATTACTTACACTTACAGAACATTTAAGACGTCGAAAACATATATGTGGTTTAAAATTGCAAGCTCACATTAATGCTATTTTCATCATATTGTGACCATCGTTCGTCGTGTGGTGGCTCAAAATAGCTTTTACACTCAAATTCTAGTGCAATAACTTTAACGCAAAGGAACATGTTTGTAACTTTCAAGCAAAATTAAAATCAAATGTGACTTTGACTCAAACGATATGTTTATCAATCTAAACATTTTTTGTAACCTTCGAGCCGAATTGAAATATAATGTGGCTGATGTGGCCATCGTCTAAAATACATTTTTAATTTTGTTCTACTAGACAGGTTTTTTTTACTGATTAGATGTAATAAACAGTACGTAATCAGGATCAATCATTACAATTTTCTTGTTGATTGAACATCAAAGATGGCTACAATGACCGCCATCTAAAAGTCTATGTTTCAAACGATGAGTATAGCTACCTATCTAAAACCGTTATCCATATTTTTAGTAAACACTTAATTATTGTAGTATTGTTTTTCTTGTAGAGAGTGTTAATTTAAATTATTTATAACATATAGTTTAATTTACGAATAAAGAGATTGAAATACACCTACAGAAACGGGCGCGTTCACTTTCATATTGTAATAGTGAACTATAATTGTGATAAATGTATACAGAACAGATTAATGAGTAATTCGATAAGTTTTGATAGTTTGAACCCTTTCGGACACAACAACATGGCTGCAATGAACATCAGTTTGAAAATCTAAACTCATATTATATTGAACCGTTAAAATTGATAAAGGTATATCCATGAATATTCTTTAAATGAGGACATCTATACTCAAACGCAAAAGAAAAATGTGCATACTTCAATCCTGTATATCTCACAAATAATACTTTGGACCTGCTTAAAATGGCGCACAGTGCATTGGCTATCATTCATAAATGGAATGAAATTAAACCGACGTTCACTTTGTAAGAAAAGAAAATGAAAATGAAAAATGTAAAATGCATGTTAAATGCACATAGAGTGCGTAAAGTAAATGGCAATCATCAAGACCATAGCGTGAACCACAAATCGTTGATCCATTGGCCATAATAGTAGCATTGTAAAAAGGATCTTCTCTAGCGTAGATCAAAAATGTTAACGTTCTAAAAAGTGACGTTGACGTCACTGACAAAAGCTGATTGTCCATCCACTATACCCTAATTTCTTAATGTGTACATGGCTAACACATTAAACAGAAAATAGTCTAGCTAACGGCTTTATTAGCTATTATCATAGAACAGAAAAAGTCGAAATATACTCCGTTATGTCATTGAAGATACATTAAACTAATAATAAATTTATAGTGAAGATACACACGGGTTTTTAAAGAATAATTGTAATGCAAACTGCGTCTTTTTCATTCTTTAAACGAAGGGGTTCATTTTAGTAATATCCTGGTTTAGCAATTCTGCTAATTCTGATTTTGACCCCTATCTTGATTTCACCAAACGAACAGTATTGTGTCAAATTATCGCAAACGCAACCATCATCAATGGGATAAATTGATGGACATTTTGATACCGGTTAAGTTATATTTCATCAATGAATATGCCGTGAATGGTATAAAATACGCATGCACAGTTTCTTTTGCGTTTGAGTATATATCAAATATCATAAGAAATAGCAAAGTATCTCAACAATATTGATGGTGTGTATAAAAACATATATTAGATAATTGTATTCGCAACTACCTAGTATGTAATTATTTCAAATATTGTAGCCAATTTCACGTCCCTTATCCAGATGACTGCTGCGTTTATGTGATGCTGTGATACAGAAGTGTCTGTCTACTGTCTGGTGTTAAGTTAGCTGCAAATGACGGCAACGAAACCTATTGGAATTGACGTAGCTCTGTGAGAAATATTCTTATAAACAGTGTTCACAGCCTTTGCCAAGCATCTGGTGTAATGAAAAGACAATACTCACAAATTACATAAGAAATGGTCTGATGACAGAAATGTTAGGGAATCATGCTTCATTTAAGAATATATAATGAAACTATATGACACAAAAAGGGTATGTCTACGAAACCAAATGCACATGCAGTCAGTCATATACAAGTATGCTGTTTATTTAAGAAATAATACATTCAAACCAGTGTTTTATCGTGGCAATAAAACACGAGTTTGAGTTGAGATGCGTAGTAATTAAAGTACTAGGCCGAAGGCCAAGCGATTTAATTACCAGCATTTCAACGACACATAGTTTAACCGCAATTTGCACCGAAGCAACGTTAGAACGTTACAGCGCATGAGTTTTTTTATTGAGAATTCAAACACAGATAGGGCCTTTATGTGTTTATAAAGGGACGTGCGTAAAATATGTTAGAACTATAGTCCGAACATATTGACCTTACGTTACACTTAATGCATGAATAAATTCATATGAGATGACGCAGTATAACTCCACAATCGATAGCCAACCGTACATGTTTGGAACGGTTCGGTCAATTACGTGAATCTTGATACACTTGTGATCTACAGTGTTTAATCTTTTGAAACTATTCACATTGAAAATTCAAAAAACATTTAAATGTTCATGGTTTTGGCACTATTTCGGGCATGGTCCCCATACCCATCATGCAAACTAACTCGGTTAGCCGGTACTGCGGACAAACTAGTCGTAAAGGGGCGACCTTTTACAGCCATTTGCACTCAGTCCCGAAACATTAACAAAACAAAGCCACACTAGACTTAGCTTCAAGATAAGCCAAACTAGGCTTAAAATCAAGAACCTGCCAAACGAGGCTTAAGGTCAAGCAATGCCAAACTAGGCTTAAAATCAAGAATATGCCAAACTAGGCTTGAAGTCAAGCAATGTCAAACTAGGCTTACATTCAATAATATGCCAAACCAGGCTTAAAATCAAGCAAAGCCAAACTAGGCTTAACATCAAGATTATATACCAAATTATAATTTCATGCCAAACTAGGCTTACATTTATATCATGCCAAACTAGGCTTCAATTTCAAGCAATTTCAAACTAGGCTTCAATTTTCAACTGGCAATCCTGGTTAACGGTTAATCCGCCAGTGAGACACGTCTGGATCCCGGACGATCGGTAATCAAGCCACCAATCCCACCAGCAAAAAGCCGTGTTTTAACCAGAACTGTAGTGTTTTCTGTAAAACTATTCTGTAACAAACCTACTTTTTAGGATAACGCTGTCGGCCAACTTGCGCCGCGCCCAGGCCCAAAATTATTGGGCTCTGGCGCGGCGCCAGGGAGTTTTAGTTCATGTAAGATAATCGATGCCCTCACCTGCGACTTACGCCATTCCACAATATATAACTAATTAACAACCCTTTGACGTATAGCATCTGTCACAGATGTGTCGTTAGAGCGAGGTCCCGGGTTCGAATCCCGATTGTGGGAGAAATATTCTTATTTTATAAATGTTATTTTATAGACCTATGACATAAACCATTGACAATATTAAAAAAGAATCGTGTTCCAATCGAAATAAATGGTGTATGAATGCTTAAAAGAAACAGTATAAAATGGTAAAAAGGTGAAAAAATGTATGAGTATCGCATTCGAAGAATATCGTTCCCAACGATGAATGCTCCCCACAAATAAAATAACCGAGGTATAGCATGTTTAGTAGGTGAACACAGTATCAAATTACGTATGATGTAATTATGTAATACTCAGGAGATATGCTACAGGCAAATATTTCTTTTTATAAAAAAAATGGGAGACAATGCATTATTTGGAGATGAGAGAATTATAATTCTTGTGTACTACATTTCTCTTTTTCATCCTCTAAAACAGTATCAGGTTTCATCAAGTTACAGTGCCCCAAAACGTTTATTTTTTTCTCAGGAGTAAGGACGATTGTTCAATATTCGGAGATGGCATTGTCATGGTACTTGGGTACAGCACTCCCTCTTTGTTCCCGTATTACTGTATCAAGTTTATTAACTTACAATGCTATACTCAGGAGATATGCTCCGGACAAAATTTGATTTTTTTTTAAAAGAAAAGGGAGATAGTTCTATATTGGGAGATGACAGAGTCATGTTTCTTGTGTACTGCACCTCCTTATGTCGTCACCTATCACTGTATCAAGTTCCATTAACTTACGGTGTAACAGTCAAGAGATATACTCCGGACAAAAATTATTTTTGTTTAAGAAAAGGGGGACATAATTCAATATTACCAGATGACAGAGTTACCGTTCTTGTGTATTGCACTTCCTTCTGTCATCCCCTATCTCTGTAACAAGTTTCATCAACTTATGTTGTAACAGTCGAGATATATGCTCGGGACAAAATTGATTTTTTAAGAGAAAAGGGGAGATAATTCAATATTATGAGATGACAGAGTTACGTTTCGTGTGTACTGCACCTCCTTTTGTCATCCTCAATAACTGTATCAAGTATCTTGAACCTACGGTGTACCGTTCAAGAGATATACTACGGAAAATAGCGTGGCTGACGGACGGACTGAAGTTGTAACATTTCAGGTTTATGTGACTTTCCCATAGTTAAAAAGGTGTGAAAGGCCACATAAAGAAGCCACATAATCAAAAAAAAAAGCCACATAAACCCAACATGGACTAACGGAATGAACAGCTCTATTGTTGTTTGTTTTGTATTGTGTTGCGCCATCTAGTCCCATAAACCCAAAATGTTAGCGCGGACGGACGGAAACACTGACGGACAGACAAAGCGGCGACTATATGCTCCCCCCTAAAGGAGAGCATAAAAGATTGTATAGTCGTCTACCTTACCACTTGTGCTAAGTATTTGACGATATCTATGGAACCTAGCAATGCTATACGTATTTCCACGGTATCGATGTTGTTATAATGTGCGTTCTCGTATAAATGATAACGAAGTGTTCAAAAGTTATATTTAGAAATGCAAAAAATGTGAAATTATGCTAATATATGTTACAAACGTCAGGTCAATATGTTCGGACTATACTAGTAAAGACGTAAACAGTTTTGGTTCCGGAATAGTTTGGGAATTCATAATATTAGCTTCCACTGCCACGAAACATTTTGATGACAAATGTATTGACTGACATCACGGAACTTATCGGTATTGAAACAGTCGATGCATGTATCACGTCTATCCCTGATCAAAACTGTTTTGCAATCACTTCTCATGTGTTTAATGTACACGTGTCACATTGTTTATCATACAGCAGTTTGAAACACCCAAAATAACCCATAGTTGTTATAAAATAGAGGACATTTTATGGAGTATTCTAACACAATTCGCTTACATCCCTACACAAACAATAGAAGATAATAGAAATTATAAATGTTAAATTCCTAATAAAACAGATTCATGTTGTATAATATGGATTCGAAAGTTCGTGCACCAATAAATGTAGCACCGTAGCTACGTTGCAAATGTAAATAAATTAAAGTTTAAAACCGAATTATAACATTCATACAATAATTGTTTATGCACCAAAATACGAGTAGTCGTGATTTAATCACTAAGAATCTCAATTCCTACCCGTGTTTAATTAGCACGATACTATACTGGTATGTTTTTTCAATATCTGAATGAACTTTTTGAAGTAAAAAGTAATACATGTATGTAAGTTTCTGCTTTATTGACACATGCATTAAACATTCATTTTTATACGAACTTACTCACTGAGCAGATGTTCTGTTCAACAATCTTTGGTACATTCTTTACAAATTTCATTATGGCAAACATTGTTTCATTTGGCTGAAATTATTGAGTTGGTGCTTTAGATACAATCTATTCAACAGAGGAATTACACAGGTACATAAATCTTCAATACAGACACTCAAGGGACAAATGTCAGAATGAAATATCGATGTTGTTGAAGTTATCTGAATCTAATTAGAAACCCTCTCAAACCCCAAGTCTATTATGTCCTGTTATTGCTAGTGGCAAACAACCAAAGGGCAAACAGTGCGAGAAAATAATGAGATTGTAGTCAGCATCGGATAAAATTTGCTATTTCGAGACACTAAAATTAACTTTGATGCATTTATGTAGAACTTCAAGCACCGATTAAGACTTGCATTCGCCAGAGCTGATAATAAAAATTAAAATAGTCATTTAATACATTTTGGCGAATTAATTTTGCTTAAAGGCAGTTTTATTTCTTGCAATTAGTATCGGTTTTACGGTAACCCACTGCCTTAAAGTGAGAAAAAGCTGTTCTGATTGTAAACAATGTATATGGAACTTGTGTCGATATCCATCGGCGTCTGATCTAGGCAAACATATTTGATACTCGTTTTTTCTTCTATTTAAGCAAATAGCAATTAAATTAACCCGTCACCTTTTCGAGACATTATAATCTGCTAACAGTTATTTTCTAGACCAAACGCCACAAAAAAGGATGTCTGATCATGGTTCGAACAATTTGACATTCATATTGCAAGGTGTATGACTTTTCCATGTAAAACTTAAGAACCATGACATGCAACATAGATGGAAAACACAACACAGTACACAAAAGGAAAAATCGTTTGAATCCCGTATACTGTCACCTGCGTTTAACACTGAACGCTAATTATTAAAAAGAGAATATTTTGTATAATCGATTATCCATCGACTTGTAAAATATCTTACTGACATTCTTCTGAACAACGCAGTGCCATTTTAAATGCTTGTATTATGGGAACCTAGTTTATATATACGTATCTATATGTAGCATACGTAATATTCTCGTAAACAATAACCCGTAAAAATCCTTACTTCATCCAATAACTGTAAGCTTGTTAGAAACACTTCCATATTTCTCATTTTTCTTCACGCTTTGAAATGTGCCAACAGTTCATTTGAGTTTTGCGAGTTGAATGTTTTAATAGAATAAACCAGATTTTTTATGTGATTAGTTTTTTAATAAGTAATTTGGCAACTTTTCAAACACAGTAAAGAGCATTTTGTCTCTAGATCAACGCTTTTTCGTACCTACAAAGGTTTTTTCTTTTTTCTTTTTTTCTAAATATCTACATAGGTACTGCTTTGTTTAGATCGAGATGGCGTTGCAATATTTTGCATATAACTAATGTGTGTGTTTCAAACCAAACATACGTCTTTAATACAATTATTATTTTTTCTTATAAACAATACCAGAGTTAGCGAGTTTACCTTTTGTCAACAGGTTTGTGACTGAATAGCAGTTGATCCAAACTCATTGACACTACAGTGATCCCTCGCTATAACGGCTCGCCGAAAAACGAATCCCTCTTTACAATAAATATTGCCACTGTTCCTCAAACAAGATATTTATGTCTTATACTTAGAATGCTGCAATATCGTCTGAGTTGAATCGTCGTTGGCTGTTTGCTGCTGTTTTTCACGAATATTGATTATTTATTCCTAAATTCAAGTATAGGCGCTGCTGAGTACCAAAATTTGTTTTGGAAATTGTAAATACAAAACAACAAAATGATGTGTATTTTTTATGGTACTTGAATGCTCTCATAAACAGGTTTCAAAATTAGTTTAAAAAATGTCTGAAAACGGCTCTATAACTGGGGGTTTTCTGGTCCTTTTCGACGATCCTGCCACCACTACCTTTTTACCAAACATATATAGATCTATTTCCAACTGACTTTTACTATTATACTATTTGTCGATTTATAAAAAAATAACATAAGTTAAAGATTAAGGATACGTATAGATACGGTTAGATACGACGAACGCATTTTTGTTGTTGTCTCCCCTTGGAACAAACGTAATCATGACGATCCGAATCTACACAGGTTCGACTTCTGACTTTCTCATTCAACGAAACACTCATTGTACACATAGTCACCTTTAACACAAAATTTATTCAATTACAATGTATATATATAGTATAAACAGTGTGAACCCGGACCATACGCAGCGTTACGCATACTTATGTAAACCAAATCATACCAAACACTGTAAGGATATTGCCTGTCTACAACTACTCCCTCAGATCAAAACACATATTATATGGAGAGCTCCAGATAAGGGTAGTTTTTCAAAAACTAAAAACTTTATTTCTGAATTAAACCCTATGGTGTCACTACTCATTAGAATCGTCTGGAAGAGACGATTCTAATGAGTAGTAACACCATAGGATTTGATGCTGAAATGAGTGAGAAAATGTTTGATTTGTTGAAATAACTACCTCTTATCTGGAGCCCAGTATATGTCTTCCATTGAGTGTTTTTGTATAACGGGAACACTGTATATCAATTTATCATGGCCATTAACACCTCTAATATATCAGCGTTTGTCTCATATGTAAGACACATCAGTATTTAAAACGGACAATTAATAGAGGGTCAGCCAAATCAACCAATAACCGTTCAGAAACAAATGTTTGGAACGAACACATTTGAATTAATTCGCCATTACTTTAAATAGCATGTATCTCTCTTATGACACATTGCTGCTACACCCTTGCAATGCATTTTTTTCTTAAGATTGTTACCCCTTTACTGTTTTTTGTCGTCTGCTTCAATTGTGTCGTCTGCAATGCCGTTTAAAAGTTAAAGCTAAGACAGTATGACTGAAGAAATTTCAAAACGAGTGTCAAACAGTTTGAATCCTGGTCAGATTCCGCATTACGCGGCGTCTGATCAGGCTACAAACTGTTTGTAAACGCGCTTTTAAGCGACACTGAGAGCGAACGGGTTACAGACGGGTATAAACGTCAACAAGGTGTTGATATTTATATGTTGTCCCTCACTTAATCACCAGCAGTATAAACCAAAGTATTGTGAGCGCTAACACTTATTTGATTCTACCATTAATTTCTCATCTTTTATCGTGACATTTGTATGTAGCACAGGTACTTGACACATACTTTATTATCTATTAACACCCCCCCCCCCTTTTTTTTTACTATACTTCTATTATAGATACAAGGTAAACAGCGCAATTCGACACCTAGTCTTTACTATCCACTTAAACTGATGCTAAAATAGACTCGATCGCCGATATTCTTAGTATTTTTTTTTTAAGGGGGGGGGGGGGGGGTGTTAATAGATCATAAAGTATGTGTCAAGTACCTGTGGTATGTAGTATCTCATATTGAATAAATGCAAATGACTGGAGAATCATGTACACATTTGACACCATAAATTGTGTAACTTGTATGAAAATTCTGTTTTGCAGATGTGTTTATAATTCTTATTGAAATATGCTTTGTCTGTAAATCACCTTTACAACGATTTTCAAAAAAGTAAGAATATACTCGTATTAGAAAACATTTCCTTCTTTATCCACATTGCATATTGTGTCAAAATCACACTGTACATTTTAGACAGTTCACAATATTTTGTCAAGTTTATTACACAGTTAACCCCTTCACTGCCGTGACGTCATCAATTTTAAACAATTGTCGTCTGCTTTTATTTCTCAAATTTAATTTTTAGGTATGTTGATTTAAGAAATATTGAAATGAGTTTCAAACAGTTTGGATCCTGATCAGACGCCGCTTACGCGGCGTCTGATCAGGATCCAAACTGTTTGCAAATAACTATTATAGTTATACTCGGGGTAACGCAGTGAAGGGGTTAATGTGATAGCGATGAAAAACGGAAATAAAACACTTAGTCTTACTAAATGTTTCTTGACATGTTAAGCGTGCTTTGTTCTTTCCCAACGTTAATGGAAGAATATACTTTTCGTTTAAACAGGATATTTCTAGCTTCAACGACACTTGCAAGTGACATTTTTGTGACGTATGTGTAAAATGTGCGTCGGCTATACATTTGCTTGATTTGATTACTACTTTAATACTACATGATTACTACACGTATTTCTGTTGATGAGGGGAATGCTTTATCACTTCCTAATAAGAGATCGTTTGTACAAAATAATTGTGTCGTTTGAAAACAGTTTTGAATTTTATCAGATTCAACGACACAAAAAGATAAAAAAAAAAATTAAAGCGTCAGCATTTAAAAAGTGTTGCCTTGTTTCTATTTCATTGCGTTTCGTTGGAGCTAAATTTTGTTCAATTTGGAATAGATATCAACGCACCAGTCGAAAACATTTGGTACGTCATTGACAACACTTTTTATATAAGAGTCAATTGGTCGTTTCTTCTAATTTGTATCAAAGTAAAATGTCACCATCCACATAACACATAACAGTGTTTTCAAATGTTTTGTTTCAACTTTGTGTGGTTCGTTTGTTAACGTATATTTCAGACATCTTGTGGTTTATTGAACGCCCGGGAGAGGGGAGGGAAGCGGATACAGAAAACTCGGGCGCGATGCCTACTCTTATTATCGACAGAGTTCTTTGGATATCAAGTGTACACTAATACAACGGACCTCGGTTTGTAATGTCTCATCTGAAAGACTTGGTCCTGTGGGGGATCAAACACACAAGCCATGATACATACCGTAGTCGGAAAAAGTTCAACTATACCACGTCCACATGTTGTTTGTTTTGAATGACGATTAGCACCCCCTTACAAATCCGTTACAACGGGGCGCGCTTCAGAACGAGTTTTGGTACAGATTCAGACATAAAAGTGTTACGGATTCCGTCCATGGCGGATGTAGATGTAGAGCGGTGGTATGTAAAACAGGTAATTCATGCCTAATATCAAATAAATATGTCATGAACATTGTGTATTTCTGTTGTTCAGATTAATTTCAAGCATTATGTGTGTCTATCCTGGTTGAATATATGCCAGCAATCCGTAAAAGTGATGAACTACATTGAAAATCGAGTTTTCTGAAATGATTTCTTTGAATTTTCGAAACAAGGTCTATACATTTGCATGTCACGGTTATTTTCTCAATTGCCTAAGTAAGGTGCATATTTGATCAATACTTCCAGCGATTGTTGATTCCAATTGTTTTGTAAAACTCCTGAATTTATCGATATTTTGATCGCGCTTTTCGGTACAGATTCGGACAGATAGCGTTACGGATTCTAACAGAGGTTATGATGAAAGATACAGATTCTTACCGACATTTGTCTTCCATTTTAGATAATGAACATGAGATGTACCTACTGTAAAGAAACGTTTGATGCCTATGACCATGTTATCCGTCACTGCATAAAGTCACAGAGGGTGTCATTTATAAGTGTTGTTGTCGAAAACAACTGTGTAAAATAAAAACGACGAGTATAAAAAAATATGATGTATGATTTATTATGATTACTTGTAATTCTTTTGGAATGGGCTACATGTATATGAAAAAGTGTACACCCATCTAAGACACCACCACCCCAAAGCAGCGTCTGACGTCCAGTATAATTACCATTGCAAACAGTTTGGAGCCCGATAAGACGCCGGGTAACAAGGCGTCGGATCAGGCCCCAAACTGTATGACACTAAAAAAATAAAACAACATGGTATTTTATTTGCTTTTTTTTTAAAATGTCTTTTTCTACATTTTACTTTAATGCGCTTGCGTTTAGGTAGGTTAAACGGGAAAGAATAACGTTTTCTTCACTGTAAGACTGCATTATATTCAATGGCGCATAACTGCGAATTTGGCAGTGACAGAGGTAATAAACAACACGTCAAGATTAGCAAGAGCCACAGTGACTCTAAATTGCTCACCTGAGTCATAGTGACACATTGGCAATGTGACATTTTAAGACAAATGTTGTTAAGATTTTGTAATTCTTACTGATTGCTCAAGGCCTTTCGCTACCGGAAGTCGGTCTTGCGGGCGAGCGGATATGCGTCTAGACGACACAGACTTTTTTCGTACGTGTTTATACTAGAAAATTTATATAAAGGAAATGTTGATATAAATTAGTATAATCCTTCATAGCGCAGTTAGTATAGTGGTTGACTATAGTGGTTGACTAGCAATCCAAAAGTCATAGGTTCGAGACCCATCCGATCCAAATATTTTTTTTTAGTGTCCGATTTATTGACTTGTCAATCCATAACGCAGTAATCAAGAGACATGTTATGTTTAGTCTTCGTTGATTAGTACTAGTGATGTTTACGGTCCAAGTATATGTCCACTTACCTGTACGTTTTAGTTTAATGACTTACAAGTCACTAAATCGGTATACATGTAAACGATTTGATCGAACTAAAAAGCCACACCTTGAAGCTTATCAATACGCTAACCTTTTCAAGATCGATATTGCCCATTATAATTATGTTCAAACAATATAATAAACCTTGTATGCAAGTCCATGAATAAATAATAATGCATTTTAATGACAGTTTTAATTCTAAGGTAGGTAACTGTATCTAAACAACAAATATCCCACATTTTAATAAGAAAATATGTTATTACAACAAATCCTGACTGTAATATTTTCTAATTTTTTCAGACTGACTAGTTCATCAACCATTATATTTGAATAAAATGAAAACAAATATACATTGAATGAGTCAGTTTTTTGTAATTCATTTTTTTAGCATTTTGCAAAATTTAAATAGCTGATAACATCTTTCTGAACACCTTTATTCAAAATGTTTTTAGCTTTTCTTGTAATGAATGTTGTGGACTACTTATTAGGCGAGAATTATAGTCATTAGCTTTATTCATTTTTAAGAAAAATAAAATCATCAAAATTCTAGGTTTTTGTCAGAAAAAAGACCTTTAAGACAAACCACATGATAAATTTTGCCTATATTTACACACACTGTTTCTTAGGCTATTATCATTCTTCATGACAATTTTCATAACAATCGTATGGAAAATACGCGCATATGCGAAGTACCTTAAACTATAATAATCAATCGAGTGAACACCCCGCACTAAATGGTATCTCTAAATTTGAATGATGTTTGTATGTAAAAATTGTGACCACAGGGAAGGGCCAATTTCGACTCCAGTGGCATAATCTGTACAATCTGTTTGCAATTTTATTAGAATAACTGAAGCTTATAAAAAGGTTGTGCAGTATTGACGAATATGATATTCTTTTTCCATTTAAAATGTTCAAAACAGCATTTAGGTTGGTTTATGGGTACAACAGAGGTGATGCACATACAATCTAAACAACCCAAGTTGGACTGAATATTTATTATCAGATGCATGTGTAATCAATGAGAAAAGAAAACAGTTCAGGGTGTATTATATAAATTTCTTACCGCTGTCCGTTCGAAGAAGCTTGCAAACCCAAATAACATGGTTTAAAAAGGAACAAATGAACTGACAATATGAACTGTAAATGCATGAAAATCGTAAAAAACCATAAATGTACGCTTACAAACAAACAAATTAGATGTAATGTGCGCATTTTCTGGTATCCAAACGTTTTAGAAAACAGGTACAAGTTCGTGGATTGTTTTTAAAGATTTAGATCGCGTTCGTCACCACTGTTCCTTTAGGGTTACATATAAATGCAACGCCCGTCAGAATCTGTAACAATGTAAGGAAGAATCTGTAGCATTCACAAAACAATCATTTCGGAGCCGTAACATTGCCTAGAACGATGAGCAATGATGAAAATCAATAAAAACAACCATTTTCCAAAATAAAGGGTAACAGATAACAGTCGCGGTATGTTAAGATCAACACATAAATACATGAAAATTGAGAAAAAAGCCAAAAGGCGTTAAACATTTCTTCCGAAAGTGAAAGTTGTCTTAATAAAAGTGCAGTGCACATGTGTGAACTAAACAATCAATCGCTCCGTAATGGGTAATTATACAAACTTCAAAAGCGACAATAGTCATTGAACCTAGAGAAATATATATCAAAACGCAATACCTATTTTTGGTGTGCATTCGCCTGGGGATTTTGTGGAAATGGGAACGGTTGTGTACCTAAATCTGTTTAGGTGCAGAAGCCGTAACACAAAACGGATAGAATCTGTACCAAAAACTCGTTCTGAAGCGCGCCCTATTGTAACGGAGTTGTAAGCGGGTGATTAGATAGTTTTAAAATACACGCAATTCATGTTTGCATATGGGCCAATATAATCCCTATCCTGCTATAGGTTGTCTTCTTTAAAACTGTTGTTTACACAAAATTTAGAAGTATTTTTTCCACCTCTAACCATAAGAAAGTTGAAGTTAGTAAAATAGTTTGAATCCGTTCAGACACTGTGTTAAGCAATTCGCTTTCGTTTGTAGTTTACATATGCAGTGTTATATAACTTTTCATTTCCTCATTTGCGATGCACGATATATGCGATGTCTGGTTTCAAGATCAAAATGTAAACCACTCATTGCAGCTCTTTTTACATTGTGTGTGCCCGTACAATTCCTAAACAGATACGACTGTTTGTTCTAAAACGGAGGTAAAACATTCACTTTGCCTTCTGTTTGTATTTGAATTATGACTATAGACAAGCATTTACGAGTATATGCTGTAACGAGAGCACACCAAATTACAAAAATGGAATTTCTTCTTCTGTCAGTAGTACATAAAACACGTGTGTCGGAAAAATATGCAGTATATTCTGATACCCGTCATTTCTTTTAAAATCAATCTTGAATTTTCTGTCAGCGTATTCACTCTTTCAAATGCTTTTTGTGGTTACATGTATATTTTATTCTTATAAACATCACCGTTATTTGATTTATCTATTTTATGAACCCAATTATCACATCCAGACTATGTTAAGGTTAAGACATGTTAATTCAAACCTCTGCTGAATTCGGTATTAATGAGACAACCTTGAGGCACATTTACAATGTCATTTGCATTAATTCCTCCGTTATTGTCATTGGTTTGTGTTCCTGAGTAAATTTGTTTTGAGAGAAATGTGTAACAAAAATGCGTAGAGGGATATTATGTGCTTTTATGGCATTGTCTTCGTTAGTTTTTGTCTCCTATTTTGAATAGTATGTTTGTCCGTCTGTCTTTCTGGTCGATGTTTTATATTCTAAACTGTCTGTTCATAATTAAGTTTGTCTGTCTGTCTATACTTTCATACATCTGTTGTCAATGACCTTTTACATTGTAAACTCGCTCCGTTCATATGTTGTCATCCTTAATCATGTTAATTTTGCAACGGGTCATATGTGACATTTTTGCTACATGCAAAACACCATGACATGTACCTCCATTGTGATTTTTATGCAACGGAGCCATTACTTGATATTACTTGTGCTAAGTAGCTCCTATAATTATGATCAGTTTGTTTGGTGATGGGCAGATATATCGATGTTAGAACGAATAATAAACGGTTAAAACTATTGTAGATCTAGTTCCTGTGATTTATTTAACTTGAAAGAGAGCGTTACAAAAGTATGTAAGCAACGTGGCAGACTTTTAAAACATATGAAGTATACGAAATGGTTACGTTATAACATTTGAAACTTAGGATGAAGAAATATTGTTTTGTGTGCCAAACAGTTCGGATCATGTGTGACATTGTTTTTTATCCTGATCCAGACTGTTCGCATAATCGATTCAAGATGCCTTTGTCGATGAAGGAATGAAAATGCTCAGTCGTTCTATAAGGTGACTGCTTGATTTGTATTATTAATTCATCATGTCTTACAAACTTTCTATGTACACCCTGGTGTCATTTGCTGCATGATTTAACTATTGGAACTGGTTTAATCAAGAAAAATGGTTAAGTAAATTATGTCGGTAAGGAATCGTTTTGTACACAATTCAAACAGGGACGAGTATAATTATGTTCTTGAACATGGATAACCGTTTTGAGCCTTGTTGCGATAACTGTTCTTTATCAAAAATGTTTTTTTCTCAAAACACATCTAAATATAACAATCCGTTTCGCGTTGTCTCTTATATCTTACATTTTGGTAAAGTTTAAAAATCAGCATTGCAGAAAACACTGTTTCACAAAATGTTATGAAATCGAACAGAAACAGTCGTTGTTCGCCACATTTTATAATGTTTTGGTTCTTTAATTCCTTTTTGGTGTGTATATGAGCCGTACATGCAAACAGTGTAGATCAAGGCTAGAGAGATAGAAAAGGAGACAGAGGAATAGGGAAGCGGGATTGTATATGTATATGATCCAAACTTTGAATTTAAGGAAGTTATCACGAACTGATATATCTCAAATGAAATACAAATGTTAAATGTACACATAAAACTTCACCGACTATTTGTGTTTGGATGCTAGGAAAGGAAAATGACTCATCATTCTTACAATTTGCAGTATTTGAAATAGTACCTGGTGAACGGCTAGTATGCTAAATATTTGGTTGTTGTTATTTGTACGTTACTGGGTAATTTGTGAGAACTCGAAATGCCGAGCTTCGTGTCGCTGCCTAGTAAAGAAAAACGCATTTGGCGACTGAAACTCAGATTTTAGATTTGAATTTGTTATGGTTTTGCATCAGTGTGCCAGTAATTTTCAGTGATATTGCGACGCCCAGCTAATCACAGGTAGCGAAAGAATTCAGAAATCCATTATACATTATTTCAGGCACAAATCAGCAACTGGCTATAACCACCGCCCTTCCGCAAGCTACATGCAAAACTCAACATGAAAACCCAAGCTGCCCACACTGACACAGTGTCACTGTACACACCGATTTAGTACATGAATATGTTAAAACTAACTCTAAAAGGAGTTGGTATGTGTAGAATGATTCACCTTATCTCCATTATTAGGCTGTAATAATAATTCATTCTTACGATGTCGGTGGTAGATATAAGAGTATTGAATTGGTTTATATATTGAAACGGACCATACGGTTGTCCATACGCTTACGCAATAATTATTATATGTCTGGCACATATTAAATGCTGTCAGACAAACACGAGTCTTGTCACGGTCTAATACGAATGAATGATGATTTACGATACAAAGTGAATGCAAAATATAACAATCATTCTGTGGAAACATCCCTAGACATTTTATTGAAGTATCAAACAGACGCAGACGCAGATGCAATATAATGACAGAATAACACCTACTTCAAAGTGAGAATTTGATACTGTAAGGGTCGAGGGAAATTACACATGGCAATGAATAGTTGAAATAGATTGTTTTATTACTCTACAATAATCATAAATAGGACTAAAGACAGTAATATGATTGATGTGTATGGGAAAAGTAGTATAAAGGCTGTATAGTGGATATTGTGCCTTCGTATATATGTGACATTGGCATCTTAATTTAAATACACTTACAGGGCAGAAATCACTAGTACTGACAAATGTACCAATCACCCAATAAAAGACCGATATCATAAAAAGTTGTTTAATGGCAGGAACAGAACAATACAGAACTCTCGTATTAGCTTACACTGCAATAAGCATCAATCATGATGTATCAAATCTTCAAAAAGTAATTAAATTGAGAAAATATATGAGCCGTGCCATGACAAACCCTGCCTTATTGCATTACAAACAGTGTAAATCAAGGCCAGTCGCCGCGTATAAGACGCCTTAATCTACACTGTTTGACACCCACAATCATCTAAATCACTGTATTTAGCAGTATATTCTACGGTATTTAGCAGTGTAGACAAACTCAGATGCAGAACCTGTGATGGCAATACTTAATTTGTTCAATGTTGCAATGCAATAAGGAAGGGTTTGTCATGGAATGTCTCATATATATTCTGTTCTATGTTTACCCATAAACTAGTGTTATTAATGTGGGCTATACTAAAGAGTATTCCACAGAATCCAATATAAACTACTGTTTAAGCCCTTTAACACATGGCTTTTTTTAGACATGTGACTACGTCAAGCTTTTGGAACATTAAGCAAAATGTTTTTAAGGCACATTCTGCTTTACGTTCAGGTTGATTTAACCTTCATTCTGTCCAAATAATAGACAGAATTCCTTAGGTACGGTATAAATATTCATGGCTACATAAAGAAGATATGTTGTCTTCTTGAGTGGAGGGACATATTAAAGGCGAAAACGGCGTGTTCATGGGGTAACGGGTTAAGCATACTCATACCTCGTCAAAATACATGTGGACAAATACACTAATTGAAATTGATCATGTAAATTAAAAAGACTACAAATAAGGCTAAGGAGGAAACTACTTATGTGTTTACCTGCATAAGTATGTGTTTACCTGAATAAGCAGTTTTAGGATCAAAAGTAACTATTACGGCTAGCTTTACAGAAACCCCAGTGAAATACTATCTAACGAAACGTGCACATATCGTAGTGGAAATGTAAAACCCTATTTTAAGATTGATGTCTTGCTTGGACTGCTGGCGATATTTCAGACCTAATCATTATAAAACTATAATGTTAAATATTAACACAGAAAGACAATGAAAATGTCTAGATCCATAAATCCTTAGTGTTCAAGTATTTTCCATATGCAAATGTTGTGTTCTTGTTATAAAAGACACTGGTATTGTTGTGTTATCTAAGAAAACAGGCAAAGCCTTCTGTAGCATTGATATAGCTTGGGGTATATGACAGTTGGTGATGATCTATAAAGATGTAATACATATAAAATTAACCCGTTCAACATTAATATGATGTGGCGTCTAATCAGAATCCAAATGTCCGCATTATAACATTCATACTTTCTAAGTCAACCAGCCTACACATCTTAAAAAAACAAGAATTATGTTGGATAAAAGTACACATAGTATTTTAACTTGTGAAATAAAACTGACGGAGATAATTTTCTAAAATTATACTAGTATGGCGGTGGAAGTGATAAGTCTTCAATATGTGTGTCGCTTATATTAATAGAAACGACATTACGTATGTTCGCATCGGAGATTTTATGTGAAATATGTGTCATTTGGAGTCCACATGCGTTTTGTTTTAAATGTGTGGTTTTGTAATAAAAGAGGTTGATACATCGATCAGTTTCACTTATGAACAGAAAACCATTTATTTCACACTTTAAAATATCGTATTGAACCGTTTCACCGCCATTAGCGACTAAATTCTCTTTCGAAAACTGTCTGGATCTAGAACAGATGTCACGTTACACAGCATCTGACCAATATCCACTAATTTTTACTCGTATTGATATTCCCTTATTCACAACCTCAACTTTTTTAGTTTGACATAAAAAAGCAGACGGCACATTCTGGCAAAGAATATTTTGTGTGTGAAAGGGATCAGTTGGTACAGTGGAGAAAACGTTATTCTTTCCCAATAAACGCGTTTACGCTAAAACTATTATTATTTGCAGTGCAAACAGTTTGGAGCCAGATCAGACGCCGGGAAACCCGGCGTCTGATCAGGCTCCAAACTGTTTGCCACCAAGATAAAGATGAATTATCAGAATTGTCCAAAAGTTGTACTTTTCTACGTTTTAGTGCTTTGCGTTTGCGTACGTTTGCGTTTAAACGGGAAAGAATAACAGATTCTCCACTGTATAATCGTTAACTCATGTCTACTAAGGGTATTACCCTTTTTGCATACGATATGAATATAATACAAAAGTGTATAAACATGTTTTTACAGAGTTCAACAAAATTCTGTAAAACTCCATCAATACTCATTTGACTGCATTCAAAAATTGCCTAAATTCTGTAGTACGAAACTTTAAGATAAATGAAAAATAGACTGTAATATTCATCCTCCTACTTAAGAAATACGTCTTCCAATGTCTTTCGTTATTCCTCCACTTCAGTAAATAGTTCAACATTATACAGTCATGAATATGCACCATACAAGCTATAGCCTGTATACTAGCAGATGTTAGCTTAAAGCAGACTGCTGAGAAGCAGAGTGCTCCTTGTGGAAAAGTATGCGTACAGTGGAGAATCTGTTATTCTTTCCCGTTTAAATGCAAACGTACGCAAACGCAAAGCACTAAAACGTAGAAAAGTACAACTTTTGGACAATTCTGATAATTCATGTTTATCTTGGGGGCAAACAGTTTGGAGCCTGTTCAGACGCCGGGTTACCCGGCGTCTGGTCTGGTTCCAAACTGTTTGCACTGCAAATAAAAGTTTTAGCGTAAACGCGTTTATTGGGAAAGAATAACAGATTATAACAGATTCTCCACTGTACTTTCAGCCTGCGTTCATTAACACTCTGTCCCCGATACTGAGAACTATGGAGTAAAGAGGCTTGGTATTGACTTGCTATGTAAAAATGTAAAACAGAGAGTATAGACCCTGATCAATATCTTCACTGCTTAATATACCCATTCGAGGTTTCTGCACAGTAGCATGATCAATGGAGGGCTGCCATAAGTTGACATAAAAAATCCTAAGATTTCCAAATTTGCATTTTTCAAGTGCGATTTTACGAATCGTACCTTTCCCCATCGCCTGTTTCTAGTTTTGTTGACACGTGGCTGCTTATAGCAGCCTGGAAGTAAAGCAGAATGCGCCTTAAGGCACATTCTGCTTTACTTTCAGCCTACTTTAAGCTACCATGTACTAGGAAAAAAATCCGAAGATTTAGGATAAATCCGGAGAAATGGCAGCCCTGTCAATGTTTAGTGTGCCCCGCTGAATTATCCGTTCCTTATGACAATAACTTATGCAATAGTTACATACAGTTTCAAATAAATAAATGCATTTAGTCTGTACCAGCATGCTCCTATTAAGCTGTCACATTAGTCTCTATTCGATTCAATACGGCACTCCCTTCGAGACAAATGCAAACGAATACAAGCAAATTGATACATTGTAAATTTAATATCCTAGACACGTTTGTGAGCCGTTTCTTATTTCGTATTTCAGTCTTAATATCACCTACTTTGAAGTTGATTTAAACAGTAGTTATTTTAGGATATGCGGTAGGATAAATAAATTTAACTTCAACATGCACAAAGGAAACAGAAGCATTTCCTTAAATAAGTTCATGCTCAGTTATATGCTATCAGTACGGTAATACCATCTGCTTAAAGGAAATCGTCTGAATTTTAGATGTTTGACATTTTAATACATAATTTGACATAAGTTTAACTATTAAGTGAATTATGGACTGTCACAGAAAGGGTAATTCAATATGAATTTGTCTTGAAATAACATGTTTCACTGCTATTTTCGTCCATGCAATTTTATATCCAAATTAATGCATAGGAGTTAAATCTCAATTTCAATCAACCATTTCGCCGCATGTGGATAAAGCGGGCCCTTAACCCGTTCACTCTCAATGACGCTTTTAAGAGTGTTTGCAAACAGTTTTGGTCTTCAGCAGACGCCACAGGTGCCAGAGGTATGCGTTGCCCAAATATAACAACTCCAAACACAAATAAAGTGAAAAAAAACATAAAACACCATTTTCTATGATCAAACACCATATTCTGTCTTACTGCTGATTTGTTTTTAAAAAAAAATGTTTATACAGTATTTACTCCAAGGTATAAACTACATATAAAAAATCAAAAAAAATGAGCTGTAGGTCAGAATAAAGTGTTTGTTCATAGAAACGGGTGTTTTTATGGCTTTATTTACGTTATTTTTGTTTGGATTTTTTTATTCGGGAAAGCATGCATTTGGCACCTGCGCTCTTATCGATACTAATTAAGTCATACAACCTTAAGGTGGTTCGCGGGTCTGCTTATTCCGTGTCAGAAATCTTGGAAATCTTGATTCAATTGAAATATACCATATCAGGGGTGAAAAATCGTTAAAACAAATTACAGTACCGTTTTTTTCTGACAGTACCTTTTGTCGAGAAAAGCTCCTTTTTCAAAAAACGGGAATATTTTCTTTATAAACTAATATAACTCAATAATTTCTGTACATTCAAGTAAACTGTACAGAGACTATGATATATTGTGCAAACAAAAATATTTCATGACATATTTTCTGGAAATATCAATATTTTAAAATTGTCAAATTCTGAAAAGGTCACTAAATCTCAAATTACAAAAAATATAGCTGTTTAACATACACAAATTTTACCCTTATTAGATAGATATTACTTAGTTTTACTAGTCGCAATTTGTGTTATGAAAATCGACAGTGGAATTTATTGAAAACGGTAGCCTGTAGATCTTTAAAGGCATGTGAGTGCTTAATGCATAACAAAAGTAATGCATAAAAGCTCTTTTAGGATCTATCTTTTAGCATTACTTTTGTCCTGTGTTAAGCTGCCACCTGTCATATAGGCTAGAAATCCGCACAAAGTTTAGTTGTCACTTGACTATACTTGCATCTGATAGTATTCAGTATTACGTGACTAAACATAGCCTGTCGTTATGGATTGACTAGTCAATAAAATCGGATAATTTATTTTAAAAAAAAGTTTGACGCGAATGGGAATCGAAACTAAACCCTTTGGATTGCTAGTCAATCACCGTACCAACTGCGCTAACAGAGAAGACACTGAAGCAAATCAAACTTTTCTTTATGTACATTTTTCTACTATAAGCACGTGCTGCAAAAATCAGGTGAAAGTCATCAGCATTTCCGGAACTCGAGTTGCGGGCCGCCCGCTGTCGAACCACCTTAAATTTAACTTTGAAACGTGCTTTGTAGACAAAAATACTAAATACTAAAGCAGACGACAATAAAGCGGTGAAGTGGTAATATCTCCCAAATAATGTGATCATGAAAGGGTTAAATAGCAGTCATTGTGACAGGACAGGTTGCATCTAAAAGTAGTACATCGTAAAGCAAAAGGTTTCTAGGTGGAATGTTCGTCTTTACTTTTCCGGAACAGGCAGATGTCTAAACATATCAAAATATAGCGAAAATAGAATATAGAATCAGTCATAGCTTCCGTTACACTTACTTGTAATATACTCTACCGAGAGCAAAGCGCTTCGCTGCAAAATCTTCAATCAGTCAATTTACTTAACGTATTTTAGATAACTCAAATATTTGGAAACTACGTAATATGGTACAGTGGAGAATCTGTTATTCTTTCCCGTTTAAACGCAAACGTACGCAAACGCAAAGCACTAATACGTAGAAAAGTACAACTTTTGGACAATTCTGATAATTCATGTTTATCTTGGTGGCAAACAGTTTGGAGCCTGATCAGACGCCGGGTTACCCGGCGTCTGATCTGGCTCCAAACTGTTTGCACTGCAATTAATAGTTTTAGCGTAAACGCGTATATTGGGAAAGAATAACGTTTTCTCCACTGTAAAACTGTTCGCCTCGGCCGTATAGCTGTTCACCGATCTAATCTAAGTGTAACGTAATCGTTATGAGCGCTTACAATGCAATTCAGCTTAATATGTTTTGATTGTATAACCTTATCATATAACGAGCGTGGGACATCAAAGAGCGCGATGCAGTACGATTAACGGTATTCTTTCACATGAAACGGTTTGTTATCTAGCTTATCCGCTGAAAATAACTATAAGTGCACCTTGACATATATGACAATGAATCGATTCCACAATAACATTTATTGTTTTATGGTATTGAGGAAACGCCATTTCTTACAAATATATCTTAGCAGTATTCTCCTATCTTTAAACATAACAAAATCGTTGCACGTTCAGAAAGCATCGTTAAAAGTGACGTCACTCATATTAGGATTAATTGGCCGTCTGATTCGGATTATTATAGATAACAACTGTTAGGCAGTACTTTTTTTATTCTACATCCGCTTATCACAATTAACAACAAATGTTCTAAGCATATTAACATACATTAGATATCTGAAAATGGTTCTTGTTTGCTGTGTTGTTACATGATTAAGGATTTCAGTATTATCCAATTGATAACATCCCTTTACCTTTACCTTTTTCATAATGAAACTTTATGTGAGTCTTTTCATTGCCAATAAGCGATAAGACTAATCTAAGTCCACGTTGTTAAAGACATGTATTTAGCGGCATGATTTGAAAAAATGTCTAATTTGAAAAAAATTATCAAATCATGTCAATTTTTTCAAATCATGTTTTCACAGTCGATATGATTTGTAAAAAAAACATAATTTGAAAAAAAAAATCAAATCATGTCGAAAACCGGCATATGGAAATTTGATTCAACATGATTTGAAAAAAAAAATTTAAAAAAAGTTTTGACATAGGCTGGTATTTAATAGCATGCATATATTAAGTATTTATATAAGTGTTTCCGGCAACGCAACACAGTGAATACAGTTGAGTTATTTGAATGTGAAATAAGACAGTCAGTAGAAATAAAAGCTTCATAAATGGCATGTATTTGTATCTCATGGGGCTGCACATTTTGAATGGAGGCATGTCAAGGTCAATGTCGTCCTTGAAGGTCAAATATTTAGGTGAATGTCATAACTTTTGTGCTAGTAGATAGAATTACTTCATAATTGGCATGCGTTTGCATCTCATGAAGCTGCACAGTTTGAAAGGAGGCATGTCAAAGTCAAGATCATCCTTCGATGTCAAATGTCAAGTATATAGGCTAACGTGATAATTTTTGAGCTAGTAGATACAATTACTTCATAATTGGCATGCGTGTGCATCTTATGGAGCTGCACATTTGGAAAGGAGGCATGTCAAGGTCAAGGGCGGAAAGGGGGACAAACCGTTGTTTTACAAGGGCATCTTGTTTCTTCTTTGTTTAAGGTTGTCCTTTTTTCGATATGCTACGCCCCTCCCCCTTACCGAAAACCCTGTATCCACACCTGGATGTGCAGGCAACATATCGTTAGGTCAGTTTGGATGGAGGGCACGTGCATGCCAATTATTAAGTAATTATATATACTGGCTTAAAAGTTATGACATTCACCTATATATTTGAACTTCAAGGATGACCTTGACATGCCTCCATTCAAACTGTGCAGCTCTTTGAGATACACATGCATGTCATTTATGTAGTTATTATTTCTACTGACTGTCTTATTTTACATTCAAATAACTCAACTGTATTCACTGTGTTGCGTTGCCGGAAACACTTATATAAATACTTAATATATGCATGCTATTAAATACCAGCCTATGTCAAAACTTTTTTTTATTTTTTTTTTTCAAATCATGTTGAATCAAAATTCCATATGCCGGTTTTCGACATGATTTGAATTTTTTTTTCAAATTATTTTTTTTTCAAATCATGTCGACTGTGAAAACATGATTTGAAAAAATTGACATGATTTGATAATTTTTTTCAAATTAGACATTTTTTCAAATCATGCCGCTATCATGTATCTATACTCGGTCTCTGAAATGTCCAGTACAACAATAATATAATCACATTCAGACTGCGTTGATAAATGTCAAGGCAGACTTCTTCTGAATTCATTATTAATGAAACAAACTACCCTTCTGGGCATTTACACGCTGACACTTATAGTAGTAATTTATTCACTGTCTTCACTTATTTGAGTTCAATGGCCACAGTATATGAAATCGGTTTAGCAATGTTACAGTTTTGTCATGTGAAAAGTACGGAATTTACATTTACATTTACATTTTTTGTCTTTATCGTGACAAACTGTAGTTGGTGGCCAAAGCCGGTGCTCATAGACTATCTATTTATAAAGAGAAGTCTTGTTGATAGATTAATGGATAACGATTTCTACTTGTCCGGTCCATTCTCTATTATCTGATTGAATTATTTCCTATCATAGACAGAACTTTGGCCTGTATTTTCATACAATTTACCATTATGTAAGCCTTCTATCTGGCGTCTTTGTGAAAAACGTCATTGTTATACAAACTATGTAAATATAATTCAGCGGTCTATATTTCCATCAATGCGTGTTTCATTAAATCATTGGTTATACTCTGACATAAAACTTGATAAAGGTGGTCAGTAATGTAGAACTCTATTTAAGGTTTTTAGTTTTTGCAAGAGACGAAGTAGATCAATGTTTGCTGTTCTCTGTTTCAAATGCTTTACACAAGAACACTCTATATAAAGATTCGTTAAATTGAAGGATAATCCGTGTGATGTATTGTAAGCCAATTGCCTTATAATCCTGGTGCAACACGATTAATCATGCGTAAATCATATCGTTTTGATGAGATTGCGAACCGCAGGTCTATCTCAACAATACGTTTTTAGGGACGTACATCGAATTTATGTATCCCTCTGTCATTGGTATCATGTTGTCTTACTAACTGTTGAAGATCTATTCAGATTTTAAATCCTAGTATTGGGACTAAAATTAGTCGTTAATATCAATTATGTTCGTGTTATCTTTAGCTATATATAAATGCTCGTTTCAGACCTCGCCGTTGATGAAGAGCTTCATCTTTTAGATAGTTTAGATAATTTTGAATTATACAATTGTTAGAATTTACTTTAAAGTCTATTGCCGATTGCTTGTATTTTTGACAGACTTGTTTAAAAAGATCCCGATCGATATCTAAATCGAAACGGAACGTATTTAGATATTTTTAAGTTTAACTCTCAATAACGATTTAAAGCACGTTTGCAAACAGGTTAGATTCAAACTGTTTCACACTCGTTTTGCAATGTATTCAGTCATACTGTTTTATTTATTAACTTTAAAACGAGATTGCAGACGACAAAATTAACATCAAGTAAAATTACGGAAGTAAATGGATTGTAAGTTTTATTTCTGTATATTTTGTTTATGAGCTGTTTGTGGGGAAGATAAGTACAATCAAGTGGTCCATCTACTTAAGACATAATATGTCATTCAGTACATGCCATTGCAAGCTTATGTATTACCAGCACAGCAGTGTCTCGACTATAGATTCAGGTTAAAGCCGCAGCACTAAATGTTATCCTGAATCAAATATTTTGAGTGTTATTTTCAGCAACAATGTAACGTATGAAGCTGGTACCTTGAACTTCATTTTTCTTACAGTGGAAAATACATTATTTTAAGTTTAAACGTAGGCGAAACCCAACGAAATGCACTAAAACGCAGACAATATATTTTAGCATTTATCACTATTTTAGGGTCCAAACGTTTATCACGTTTATCAGGAAATATAATCGGTTTCTCTAGTGTAAGTACGTTGAACGTTGACTCTTAGATAAGAAACATAATATGTTCATCAAAATGTATGTTGATATGTTTCTGACACCAGTTAACTACTTTATTGTCTTGAAAGTTTCATGTTTAGATTTCATCTTAATACTTATTTTCCTAGTTTACTCGATTGCTATTGCGATAGGTTTAAAAGCTATTTGTCTGACACACACTTTTGACGATAACCAGATAAACATTTTAATAGTGATATAAATTGCGACCAGATAGCGCATTGTTAACCCAATTAGCTTTTTAGCACGAAAACAGATCATTGACTTGTTAAGTTCCATGTAACCAATTATCTAAAATAAGACAATTGTATCGTGAAGATAAATAGCACTGATCATCACCAAATGTTCCGGAAGTACAGGATATAGTTCGTGTTGATAGGTTAACAGGAAATGTTTCAAGAAAAGTTTCAGTTAATTTATAATATATGGCGGCAGTTTATTACACTTACAGGTGATGCAATAAAGATGAGGTTTCCATGAAAAGATTCCACATTATACTTATTAGACAAGTATGCGACATATTATAAGGAACATTCTCAGAAAAGATGTGAATTAAACATATAACAGACATATTCCAGAATAAATAACAACACACAACGGCGTGCATAATAAAATACTATGATATAGTTCCGTCATTCAAATTCTATTTAAAACGTTCACTGTGCAATTATCATAAAATTGAAATGTTGCGTCTGAATTTCTTAATTAATTGCATTTAAATTAAATTAATTTTGAAAAGTCTGCGTGAAGAAATATTGTAGCGGGTGTCAAGCAGATTGAATCCTGATTAGATGTCAAGTAACTTAGCGCCTGAGTCTGATCTTAAGTGTTTCCAAACACATAGGAAGATGACATTGTCAGTGAACTTTCTAACCATACCACGTTTTGAGTTATATTTATTAGTGTTTTCTTCTGACCTGTCGGAGTTAGTTTTAGATTGGAACATTCTAAAACTTTCAAATGGATGAGTTTTATTCTACATACAGTTAATGATACGGATAGCTGTAATTTTTGTGCGCAATGTACAGTAGAGGATACCTTATTCTTTCCCGTTTAAACGCAAACGCAATGCACTAAACTGTGGAAATTTACTTTAAGAAAGTTTAATTATATTTTTAATCTGAGTAGCAAACATGTTGGAGCCTGATCAGACGCAATGTAACCCGGCGTCTGATCTGGCTCCAACCTATTTGCAATGGAAATAATAGTTTTAGTATATAAATGCGTTTATAAGGAAATAATAAAATATCAGTAAAAAGTTAGCGCAGCGGTCTCGTGCTGCACGAGGCACATACTTATCTCAAGTAGGATAGTGAACGATTACATATTCGATGTTACCTTGCGTACCTATTTATCATTATAAACTATTCTGTTCTAAAAATAACTCCGACAGGTCAGAAAAATTGGACAATAACAAGTATTTACCCATTAGTTTCACAGTTACTGTACCAAAAAAGGCAGTGTAAACACAATACATTATTATTGTTTAAGAAATAAAGAGAGAAAACAGTGTGTGTGAATCCGTTCCGAAAACCATATATTTTAGATGTTATGTCGATAAAATTATGTCGACTTCTATTGACATACACCGAAGCCCTGAAGAAGTTGAAAGACCATGGTAATTTACAAACAATGTGGATCCTGGCAACAGCGAGTCTCTCCTTACAACGACGCTTGTCGCTCTTCTCCCAAACAAGACAACTATGTCCAACCTTCTCTCGGCTGCAACGTCGTCTGCTGTTTTTCTCAAAATTACATAATGGTCATCTGACAGAAAAAATCGTAATGACAAAAGATAAACAGCTTGTATCCAGATCATACGCCGCGTTAGGTGGCGACTGATCTGGATTCAATCTTTTTGAGCATGTAAGCATATTTCCCTCCCTTTCGAGAGGGAGTGTTTTACACCTAACGCGGCGTGTGACTAGAGTCCAAACTATTTGACTCTTATTTCTCTACATTTCAATCTGAGAAAAGGCTGACATCAATTGTTTAAAGCTGTTAGCGTCATGTAAAATAACGTAATAAAACCAAGTATGTATTAAAAAGTGTCAGTGATTTGCGGGCTAACTTTGCGAACTTTACAATTACGAACACTCGGCATATGTCCAGCCATCTTTGATCAGAATGGTGTTACTATATTTTTACGGTAGCTCCTTAAAGCGGTCGAATGTCGGCCAAAGACCATACTCTACGTAAACTATCAACCGTCCTCATCACTCTCGACCATAGATCGGTACAGGCGATAGTTGATGAGAAGGGTTGAGAGCACCAATATTGACCGACATTGGCCCATTCTATCTAGAAACGTACTGTCTTAAATCATGCAAAAGCCGACAGAACAGAGCCAGCTTTACTAGATCGTTATCCTAGCTCATGGTTAAGTCATGTTATCTATGCAGACTGTTTTCTGAAGTATCTATATTCATATGGGTCAAACCTTTACGTTTGATAAATGTCAAAATATATGAAACAGTTTCATTGCGTATTTATGAGCGGCTACCAGGCATTTTACATGATTTTAGTACCTACAGTACTGAATCTTATTAAATTAACAATTTTTGCGATTCGCTTGCAATTCGATGACAATTCGCTTGCAATTCGATGGCAATTCGATGGCAATTCGCTTGCGATTCAAAATACCAACTTTACCCTCGGGTAAGTTTTCTTGAATGGTGTATCTCACAAATGTTCGCAAATATGTCTTCGTTAATTTTTTCGATTCCATTTTTGTCACAACCGCCTCAGAAAGTTTGCGTAAAAGTATTCAAACGTAGGATTTGTATTTTGAAGCGCCCGATTTGATGGCAATTCGATGGCAATTCGATGGCAATGCGCTTGCGATTATCAATTTAATTTAATAAGGTTCAGTACTGTATAGATTGTTACACTTCGTTGCTTGTCCAAAAGTCAAAACATAAAAAGTATACAGAACAGTGCAATCATAGTAAATGGGTATACTCCTATTCAAAAGATATAGATACATAAAACGAAATTCGATTCATATCATTTCTGACTGGCTTAATAAAGAAATGTTTTAATGTTTTAGGTATGTAAAGTTTGGTAAGTATAACAATATAGATAACAAAGATAATTATATTGTTTCATCGCAACTTTGATATACTATTCATTCTGACTTTCTTGTTTTCTATAAACAAATGACCAAATTATACCATACGTATGTTAGGTTTTATCAAAAGTATAACGCCTTCAATAAACACAATACTTATCCTAAAAGTATCTGACGTGGTACATGTTTTTAGGTAGCAACATGGCCAATTCTGTGTCTGTTACTTAGCACTTTTATTTTAACCCGCACTACGTAAATCTGTCTTAGGGCATGGAGTCTGCGGGGTTCCAGTTACACTGTCAATGACTACAGTCGAAACTAAATACTTCGAACACACATTAGGTAAAAAATACCATTGTTTCAAAATTAATACGTGGCTAGGTTATGTTTTAACTTTGAAATTCGGGTATGTTTAACTTCAGCTCAAGTTATCAAAATTAACAAATAAAAATTTCATTTTCCAGAGCAGGGACCGCGGCGACTTTGTCTTCAAACATGAATGCGTTTTGTGTCAGGGTATTGTTTTGCAAGCACAAATTTAACTGTAACATACTTTACAGTAATGAAGAGTATGCGCAAATATGAACATTGCGTTTCAGTTTCAGGACAGTAAAGTTTAACAGGGTTTGAGTTCTTCAATTTGTGTTGGATTCAAGTTCTATTCCGGGCTATATCTCCACTAACATTCCATTTAAATTTATGAAAATTGCTGTTATGCATGACTACAATGCTATGCTGAATATAGGATCTTACATTGGTTTTCATAATTTAATGGATTTATAAAACGTGTATTTTAGAAAACGATATAAACGAGGCATGATACTTGCTACTTATTTTAGAATGCTAGCTTCAATATATGAACCGTCCAAATGAGTGAACATACAAACAGTAGGTCCAAATAAATACGAAAGACTCAAGCAGGAAACGTAACACAAACAATACACCCACCTCTCAAGCAGCACACACACACACAGTCATACCACAACAAACACACACACGCAATACCATTCCTTCATCTACACACTAAAAGAAAACAACACGCAAGACAAACATAAAGCAAAGTGAACATAGGAGCCCGCCTTGGTACGGTCAGTAGCAATCAATAATTAACTATAAATTAATTAATTATTAACAACCACTGGGGGGTTAAACCTGGGTTTAGGGGCGCCCAACCTCACACTTATCTCCTGTATTCACATCTAAAGACAAACAGTGTACATTGGTACAACAAGTGCACGCTCCTACAGGAGGAATGATAACAATATTGATTAAATGTACGGGGCGACGTTTTACGGCCTCCTCAAGTTTCAATTTCGATTTATTTAGAATAAATCAAGGGAGCAAACATGCCCTGCCCCTTCCCGTCTATATAAATTCGATGGCCGACAGAAATGTCGGCTGACGTCAATTAGATCTTTACACATTTTGATTGTGTGTATGAATACAGATTTTAGTATGACAACCTCATTTGCATTGTTAAACCACGAGTTATATACAATGAATATACAATGAGTGTAATTCAACGCTCAGACCATAGGTTATGTTATAAATCTTGCTATGGTGGTCTCCCCCTTGGTTTTGTCCAATAAGTTAAGACACTTTGTTTTTGGTATACCAGTCTTGTCCTGTCATCTGTAACATCTGTAAACTCAATGTCCATGCATCTTTATATTTGCTTCGCATTCATTGACTATTTGAGTATAAACGGCTAGTTGTGGTGAACTATTGTTCTTGTGAATCTTTCAAATTAATTAACCCATTTAAGCCTAGTGTCTGCTAAATTAAACAATGGCAAACAGTGTAGACCCTGCAGAGACACCGCGTACGTGGCGTATCATCAGTGTCTGCACTATTTGCTATATTTTATGAAAAAACATGTTGTATGGACATCTTAAGATCGCCCAAGTATATATTCAATAAAACAATCCAGCAAGTATACAGGGTGCTTCATTGCAATATAATATTATATGCATGAGTCAGTTAGGCATATGCATGAAACCTAATATCATAGCCTGATGACATGCGACGAACAAGAACGCAGAGTGAATACAATAGCTCACACTGGCACTACGTGCCAGGTAAGCGAAACAAGACATCATAAATTGGACCGTCCATATATTATGTATTACCTATCACATAATGCATGTATGAAGCTTAATAAACCACCCGCTCTTATTGACATAAACACCAATATGGTACATATGTGTGAGTTTTCATCCGCCAGTCTCTTAATAATTTAGTTGCGGTTTTATCGGGCTCCTATGTTCACTTTGCTTTATGTTTGTCTTGCGTATTGTTTTCTGTTTGGTGTGTGGGATTGCGCGCGTGTGTGTGTGTGTGTGTGTGTGTGTGTGTGTGTCTATGTGTGTGTTTGTTATGGTGTGGATGTGTGTGTGTTCTGCTTTAGATGTGGGTGTATTGTTTGTGTTGCGTTTCCTACTTGAGTCTTCTTTCGTATTTATTTATACACCCATTCCACTAGGTGGAGCTCTGTTCTATGGCGATATACACGCTTGAAAGGAACGCCATAGATCCCCTCAGGATGGGGCGATACATACCAGTATTTACGATTGGTAAATTATGCCACCCAAACCCATAAATTGTTGAGACCTTGCATGATCAGTTTTTACGCCACTCAGGTGACTGTTACATTCATCAGTTTTACGTCTGGTAGCTTATGAGAAGACCATTAACAACCATACAGTCGCTTTTTTCTACAGGGGCCCGTTTCATAAAACTTCGTACGACAAAAACGGTCGTAAGTCAAAACTTTCAAATACATTTAATGTCAGATGTCTCTATCTAATCCTGTCAAGACGGTTCCAAAGAGATGTCACAAGACAGGATTAGATGGAGAAATAAATACTAATTGAGATTTGTATAATCTGACTTACGACAACATTTGTCGTACGATGTTTTATGAAACGGGCACCAGGTATGCACTTAGTGCAGCAGGATAGTAATGCAAAAACTTCCTATAAGAGCTTCCGTTCATACTGCATGGAGCTTCTACACCCTTAAGAAATATGTTTTTTATTTAATGGCTACTAAAAAAGATGTATTCTGAACGCCATTATATTTACACTCCTTTCGGTATTATCATTGTATGGTATATTACTTTTGATCCTGATGAGGCGCCGAATTACACATTGAAGATGGGATGTATTTATAAAAACTACTATCGGGTATTTACAAATGCAGATAATCACTATCATATAGCCACGTAACGCGAAAGATCTGGTGATCGACTTTGTTAGACTATTACAAAACATCAAATATCTGTGAAAAATGATCAGAGTGCAAATAATAATACCAACTTTCTAAGGAATAGTACACAAATAGTTCAATGTTTTCGATTGTAATGACCCAGACATTTCACACTCCTTTGTACAATCAGTTTGGGTCTAAGTAAGATACCGCGTATTCCAGACTGTTTTTCACTCTAAATAAAATGTCAACTATCATGCGACACTTAGGTTGTGAAAGGGATGAACAAGGCATTGTTAATTGACAATTAAGGGATTATGGTGCCATGTTAGTTTTGACATGATAAAGACGTCAAAAAGCTCCCTATTTATCACTTGTATCGATTAAGCTTAAATAGTCATAGGCTGTGCTGACAATATTTACACACACAAGGAATATACTGTGCTTGTACTGTATATGCGACACATACAATTCTGTTGCTGATTTAACGAATGCAAATTGAAACCATTAACCACATGTCATGCAATTGATTAAAACTGTAAGTTATTTCAAACAAGTTAGATTAGAATAAGACTCTAAGAGTTCTGAATCTAACTTGTTTTGGCTCTCTTATAAGATTTTAAATCCTTATATGCACACAAGTACAACGATTCCTGCAGATACATTTAATTATTTCTTCCATGCATAAATCGTTTTATCTTTTGCTCTCTTTGATTTTAATTTGAAATACAGATAATAATTTACTTGAGCGATTTCGAGATATCGAAGTTTAACTGTAAATGTTCGATAATTGAAAGAAGTTACTTTGTAGGAGAAAGGAACAGTCAACGTCTGTCAATTTACTTAATCTATTACAACTGTATCTGGTTTTATGCAAGTTTTGTATCGTCTCTCGACTACCATTGCAGTATTAAACTTGATTTACAACAAGTTTAGTTTTGATACCGTGCATCATATTCATTTTTTCTGTTGTAAAATATTCAACATGAATGTGTTAAAACATCAAAATTCTTGTCAGAAGTTTATTTACTCGAAGCTGTTTTGGACTTGAAATTGTTTGTAAACAGGAGGCAAACTCAGGTAAGCACGGTATGGGCCAACCTGTTCGAATAGTATTCAAAACATTAATTTGTCATTGCATAGCACTCAAGCTTTCGGAGTATCCTAAATTCGACCAGATTCAAACCACAATGATCACATTTGCTTGAATTCGTTTGTTCAGCAATTCGACTTGTCCACAACAAAATAGAATTCAATGAGATATGCTACTGTCTGAGAATACAGTTTCACTCTAGTTTTCCAAATCTAAGGGTAGACTCAATTGTTTATATTTTCCAGTTTGTATGAGGCGGTCATTCAACACATTGAATCCTTTTTCAGTTTCAGTTTTATTTATTTCTCTCTCAGTTTGTAACATACAAAACATGAGAACAGTCCCATACATACTAATTAACATTTTGTCAAGGAAACACGCATATAAATATTCGATTAATCTATTATGAATATAGATATATTATTAACAATTGATTGAAGTGTTGGTTATATTAAACCACTGAATTATACATACAGTGTATACTTTCGTGATTAAACATATCAATACTGTTAGTACTACTTAATACTGTAATTTTCAGTTCTCGATCTAATCGCTTGATAACACTTTTAGACGCAATGTCGTCTTTTAACAATTATGATTTGTTAACTCGCTTCCCTTCATATTTCGAATGTTGCCGCCTCCGGGAGTGAACTGGTTAAACAAAAAAATATATAAAAGGCTCGCAAACAATTTTATTTTTACAATTAGCGATTCGCAACATAAACTATTCCCATGTTACAATGAAATTGAAGTATACTTTATGTCTAAAACGATTATGTACGGCAAGCTTAAAATCTTAAACGTTTTTGGTGTCAAATGAAATGTGTATTTAGCTGTCATGTGTGTTTAGATGCCTACTTTGTTCCTCCACTAACGCTCGATGATAACAAGCCGACCTGCTTTCGTTTCTGCACTATAATCTACTTCGCTTTGAAAACGTTTTTCTTTTATAATCATTATATATGTGATATAAGTTTTACTCGTGTCGGAAGCGTACGAGACGAACGTTTTTAGAGACGTGAGGCCACATATCAATGATGCCTTTTTCAGGGAAAGAAACCATTAAAAAATGTCGCAATTATCGTGTTTTGTAAGGTGAACGTTCGTGACAAAACCTAAGAAAGATCATGTTGTTCTAGTCAAAAGACACGCCTAACATACACTCAAAAGTAAACTTTTCTTCACATCCGCTAATTAACCTAAAGGAGTCATGTCGAGATTGAACACCATAAAAATGTCGGCTATACAAGATGTCACTTTTTTGAGAACTGCATCATCTCCATACTTTGTTAGCAAAACGCATACCAGTGTCAAACAATTGGAGCATCAAACTGTCTGGATCAGGAAGAGATGCAGAGTAAATTTGTGTCTAATCTCTATCGTATAATTGGCACCGGCAATATGTCTGATCAAATGCCTTATGACGCGACCCATGTCAAATTAAGATCCAAGTTGTTTTGCACTTTTACTGATATTTCGTCGAGCTAACACTTTTATATATCTCACTGCCAATGGCAATAAAATGCGACTTTGCCAACAGTATGTATCGGCGTCTGATCAGGATATATACTGTTTGACACTCGTTTTGATATTTCTGCAGTCTCAGGGCTGCCATAAGTTGACATGAAAAATCCTAAGATTTCCAAACTTGCATTTTTTAAAGTGCGATTTAACGAATCGTCCCTTTACCCATTAGCCTTTTTCTTGTTTTGTTGACATGCGACTACATAAAGCAGGCTGTAAGTAAAGCAGAATGCGCCTTAGGGCGCATTCTGCTTTACTTTCAGCCTGCTTTAAGCTACTATGTTCTGGGAAAAATCCGGAGATTTAGGAAAAATCCGTAGAAATGGCAGCCCTGCAGTCTAAATTCCTTAAATCTTACTTTGAAAAGATCTTGCAGACAATAACATTCGAGAGGGGTTTACCCCTTCACCGTTACTGTGCCCTCTCATTAAAGCAGAGGGCAAAGTAAAGGTGAAGGGGTAAAACCCTCACGAATAATTAGGCAGCGAAAGACTTAAAACATACGATTAAAAGGCAGTACAATGGTAAAAGCAGACGTAGATCTATGCATTAATTATCAGCGACTTTTTAAAGAATTCTGAAAGTGTTAATCATTGGACCAAGATGAGCTATCGAGCTGATAATCGCATCAGCTCTATGTGACATGTTAGATACAGTCATCACATGTTCCACAAGTGAGAGATAATAAGTATTTCTTCCACTGCAAAGGCAGACCAAACGGACAATTACAAACACAGGGCTGCCATAAGTTGACATAAAAAATCCTAAGATTTCAAAATTTGCATTTTTCAAGTGCAATTTTACGAATCGTACCTTTACCCCATAGCCTTTGTCTTGTTTTGTTGACATGCGACCACTTAAAGCAGGCTGTAAGTAAAGCAGAATGCGCCTTAGGGCGCATTCTGCTTTACTGTCAGCCTGCTTTAAGCTACCATGTTCTGGGGAAAAATCCGGAGATTTAGGAAAAATCCGGAGAAATGGTAGCCCTGCAAACAGCTTGTATCCTGATCAGACGCTGCGTTACGCGGCATTTCATCAGGAGTGTAACTGTGTGATACTCATATCAATTGTTTGGTAATAAAAAGTAACACTCATAAAAATTATTTTTAAGTTAAAGCAGACAAAAAAAAAAGTCAAACGCCATTATGACGGTGGCTTTGTTAGACGGGTTATTACGTCATATTGATTGTGGAAGGATTAAATGCACGATTTACTCTGAAGAAAATTGCTTCTGTTATCTTTAATGTTATTTCTAGACAATCTATTTTTGTAGAAGCTTTTAACAATCTTGATGTAACAGGTTTTAAGTTCTTACGCGTATGCACCAATAGTTACATAACGTCTTTACGTAACCATGTGCACTTGCTGATCTAGTCATTTCCTTTACTCAGAGTCTGTGTTCAACGCTAGTTATCGTAAAATTTATCATATATTGAGCAACCATTACGCAGAGAACGTATGTGATTTGTTAAGGACAGTACATGTAGATGAAGATATCATAACAACGTTGATACATTGGACATTTCTTCAGACGTGTATTTTAACGAGGCCAACCTATATTTAGTGGCATTTTATTAAGCCATTAACCGGTTGTTGCTAAACATGGGGTTTACATAATACAGGATTTTTGTGTTCAGTGTATAGACACCTTGCAAGCATCCTTTACTTTTACATATTTCGGTTTGTGGTATATAAATACTGCATAAAGCTTTTTGAACAAATACATATACATTCTTATATGTACCTAAACCACATTATCTGTCCGGTTTTAGAATTCCTGTGTTAAGTCAACAGGGAGTACTTTTTGATAAGAAATGTGTCAATACATAAAGGTGTAAAAGTACCTTCAGGTTTAAAGCTTATACATTCCTAGTACTGTAAATATTTTGTCTAACAAACAAGAACAGTTCATTGTTAAAAATATAGAACATCTATTACCGTAATTTCCGGCAATAAGCCCGCACCTTTAGATAGCCCGCATCCGGCATATTGCCCGCAGAAAACTTAAAAATGAAAAAAGTTTCGGCAAATAAGCCGCACCGTCTATATGCCCGCACCCATATTGTGAAACTTACTGAAGATTCACCGCTATAAGGAGTAATATGGACTAACTTCCGACCGTTATCAACGTTTAAATGCTGGATAGTGCTAAAGCATTATTCCATGCTATGATTTATTCGGATCTCAATTCTACTGAAAAAGGTAAGTTGTTAGAACGTTAGATCTAGTGACCGATGAAAACAGAGTGGATCAAAATGGTTGTATTTGTTGTGAATACATCTAGACATTGTAGGGTATGACCAGTTTTCATCTCATTCGCGGTTTGATGAACCTGTGAAAACTTACTCAATGCAGTCCGTGTGCTGTTGGGGAACAATAAAGCATTGGCAATTGTATTTATTGTATTGTTCTTCAGGGATCCCTATTGTATTTTGTGTGTGTTCATACACTAAATTTAACCATTTGCAAACAGTTTTGACCCTGTTTAACCGCTGAGAAAATAAGCGTCTACACAGGATCCACATCGTTTCTCATTCGTATAAATGTAAGTTCCTTAGTTAAGAGGTATGGACAATTTGTTTAGTAATGCTAACACAAACTGTTTGAATTTCCTCTGTCTTTTTTACAATTTGAAAGAAACGGTAACAGTTAGCTCCTCGTTACACAAGGTCTACTATTTGATTTTTTCTGCAATCGCCGATAGGTAAAAAGATTCGTCATATAGCCCGCTCTGTGAGATAACTCGCAGGCACTTTCTTAACCGTTGACAAATGAGATAGCCCGCGGGCTTATTGTCGGAAATTACAAAGTAGAAATACATGCTGTTTGTGTACCAATATGGCTAAGATGTTGTATATCAACACGAGCATGTATGTGATCCTCGTTATCTGGTACTTTTATTAATCCGTGTTCCAGACAAGAGACAGTAAACAAGAAAACAGGTATTCCCAAACGTTAAGTTGTCATTACTAATTGACCTTGTCTCAAGACATACGGATAAACACTCGCGTATGATGAATGTGCTAGTCTAAAGATATTAGAATTGCAGGTATTAACTTTGTCTGATATCAAGGACAACATTTAAGTTGGACAACATTTAAGTTGAATTTTATTTTTTCTGACAAGTATTTAACATTTTGAGACAGTGCTGGTGTTTAAAAAAGTAGCTGACCATTTTCAAAAACTACTGCACTCTACAATAAATTCAGCCGTTTCGCCACGGCACACTATCGAGAACTCGGCCGGCTATATTGTCTAACACTATTTGTTGCAAAATGCAACGGTAATTCTTATAGTATGTAATGCATTCCTTGTAAACGTGACTAAACAGGCATTGCTATTCAGGTTTAGATCTACAATCAAGTATTTGAGACATCGTTGGAACTATTAATGAAATTTATTCAGTCGACAGTGATATTTAAAAATGCATACGACAACTCGTCTCAAGACGTTCATTTTTGCAGAGCTGGTACCCGTTTTACTGTAGGTCAAAATCGTTTAACTCTTATTTTTCGATCATAAACGTTTGTAAACAGCAAATAGCCAGATCATACGACGCACTAAAAGCGCGTTCTCTGATCTGGCTATTTGCTGTTTGTAGCAAGTGATAATAAAAAACATAAATTAAAATTTAAAATTTTGATTTACGCAAAAATTTTGCGTAAGTAGTTTAGTAAAACGCGTCACAGGTGTTCATTATATCGTTTGCATATTGTTAACGCGTTCATTGTTGTATTATTACCTCCTTAACTCTAATTCTGCTTAACTTTCGTCTGTTTTAAATACATGGTATGCGAACAAAAATAATTTTATGCTTTTATAATTTAATGGTGTTTGTTTTCATTACTTTCCGTTAGCTGTGATTGGCTGATTTTGTTCTCCATACCCCATGAACAAAACCAAATTAGATCACGCCTTGTCAGGACTACTCTTTCCTATTAGTCCAACTGCTCTCCACAAGCGCTTCATGAAGCAGGACGCTAAATGACGTCATTGATGACGACGTTACTGCAAGACAACTTCGCGTTTTGGCGGAAAACCTATATAGCGGAGCGAATACAACCTACGTTTTAAAAGTGTTAAATAATGAACACTCGTCTCAGATTCTCTTTTAACAACTTTCTTAAATTAAGTAGTGATATTAAACTATAAGGAATAATTCGGGACATTTATCGTACCCATGGAGGTATGAAAAACAGTTTGGATCTATGATCAGGATCCAAACTATTTGGCACTCGTATTAAACTATTTTCAGTCATACTGCCTTACAATTTACTTTGAAACGATATTGCAGACAACAAAATTGAAGCAAACGACAATGAAACGGTGAATAAGTAAACTATAACGAAAGTTTGGCAGTGAAATAATTAAGCAGTTATTTGTATTTAAAGAAACGAATCTATGGAAATAATGATGATTTTTTTTTAAAAAAGGGGGTTGTTAAGAAAATAAACCCCTGTGCGGCTCGAATCGGCTACCCACGAAATGCCAGGCATACTCGCTATCGATTGAGCTACGGAGACTTCATTGAAATTTGGCTTGTTAGTTAATCATAATTGTGAACCTAATTATGTATTTACGCTAGTTTTGGTACATACAGTGGTCATTTATTAATAAATATAGAAATTGAATAGATATCGATCTTTTCCACGTTTTTGAGATGAAGACCGTATGTAATAATGTCTTAAACAGTAATCTCAGTCCTTTGTAATGACGTTACCCCACCCCGACTTCGACCCAATTTCACGAAGCCACTCAAACACAAACGTCGGCTCAAAAACCTCCGCTAAACGTATCTATAGGTCTATAAACGATTTTAATTCAATGAATTATCTATTCTACGTATTCTGTGACAATTATTGCAGCTTAATCAACGTTCGTGTTCTCATCTTAGAACATTCTAAAAAGTTAAGAAAGGGTCACAATTTTCTCTAGAGGGAATCCCCAAATACTTACTAGTTGAAATGACCGAAAACTTAGACTATATTGATTTTCTAAGAGTATATCGTTACACTTAGTTAATTGTGTCAAGTTTAGAATTTTCTTAGTTATTTTCACTTTCTAAAAGTAAATCATCAAATACTTAGAGTAAATTGCCGAAAACTAAGAGAATATTGATTTAGTTAGAGTAAAAGTTATCTTAGAGTGTTTCAGAATACGGGCCCTGGAGTGTTCTTTGAGTACGAATTCGGGACGAATATTTGTGTTTAAGGGGTTGTGTGTAGCAGGGTAGGGATTATAATGAAATTGTGGAATTGCTTTACTTGGTGACGTGGTAGCTCAGTGGTTAGAGCGTACACATTGTAAGCCAAAGTGTATAGGTTCGAGTCCCAATTGAGTCACAATTGTGCCCACCAAGTTACATATATATTCCGATAATTTCTGCAGACAACACGTATTGAAGGTTAAAGTTACCTAGCGTACAATAAGAAAAATCATTATACTACTCGGTAAATTCCTTACTTCTGATTGGCTAATGGGCCATAGACGTTAACCCATGTATACTGTTAGCTTGAAGGGTACATATAAATGAAACTAGTTAATTAGCTGACATGTCCCTCAGTCTTGCCATGCAGCAAAAAGATGACTGACTGCTAGACAAGAGTGTGCGCCTCTCCGGTCCACCTCGGCCATTAGACCAAACGGGTTTGTATCCTTGAAAAACAGTTGTTTTATTCTTTTCTGGAAAAGTTTGACACCGAAGTGTACGAGCTTGACTATTGTTTCTTTTAAATAACAGTCGTCAGAGGAATTACGTCATTTACGCACGTAATATGTTTTGACGCGAGTTTTTCGCTTTTCCCGACAAAATTTAATGCCAAAATGGTTGGAAATAATTCGTTTGAAATGTGAAAACTTTGAAGTACTGTATAATAAATTCGTTATACAGTTTTAGCCAGGGTATGTGAGGATTTATTCCCGGCTGGTGAAATTATGTAACCCTCGCCTTACAACTCGGGCAAGGTGATTCTTCTAAACCGGGGATAAATCATTGCGTACCCTTGGAAGAAACTGAATTAATGATAATGTAACGATCCTACATTGATGTTTAATGTTCGAGTTCATTTGCTCGACAAATTGGCTTTGTATTTAATCTAAGTATCACGATTGTTTGCTTTATATAACAGACAAGCGAAATGGATACACTTACGTTTGTACACCGAATGAATGACGAGACAAAACAACAGTGCTGATTACATGAATATTTTGCGTTAGTAACGTGTTCAATCATAATGTATTTCTTTCGTAATTTCAGTTGATGAGTGATCAGTCTTTGTCTTATTATCGGAATTGTGCCTGGCTCCGAGGTTATAAAGCGTTTTAGTTGAGTCTGAGTGTGTTCCTAAGCATTTGATTGGTCAGATTTGAGCCTAGGCTCAAATCTGACCAATCAAATGCTTGGGAACGAGTTTAGACTCAAGTCAAAAGCTTTATAACCTGGGAACCTGCTGACGTAAGCCGTGCCATTATGAGACCTGCCTTTTTTGTATTGCAAACATTGTACAAACAAAGTACCGTTTTCATACCTGACTCGGTATCTGAGTTTGATCTACACTGCCAAATACCATATATAATATATTTACGTACGACCCATTTAATTCCATTGAAAAACTGACGTTTAATTGGTAAGGACTCGATTTCTTGAGAGGTCGGGACTTGTAGTCCGGCGACCGCATGCCCAAAAATGGCAAAATCGTGGTAAAATCATAAAATTTGGTACACATGCATATCATGGCAAAAAAAAAAAAAAAAGCTATCGTGCCAAGCTCGAATTGACCTCTGACCTCCCTGGTGGCCATTTTATAAAAATGGCCGTTAATTAAAGTTGTAAGACTTCTTTTTAAAAAAATAGAACTAGCACAGGCTGTTGAATGGGGACAAAAACCACGTTTGACGTCAAAGACCTAATAGAAAATGAAAATAATATTTAAACAATGCATGAACATGAAAAATACATATATAATGGAGAAACAAATACAATTTTAGACACAATATGAATGCTGAATAAATATTGATATTTTACTCTGAAAGGATTACAAAAATGTGATAATGTTAAAACATTATGACACAAGTTTACAGAGTTCTAGATAAGGGGGTATTTCAAAAACTTAAATCTTTATTTCTGCTTTAAACGCTATGATGTCACTACTCATTTGAATCGTCTCAAAAAGACAATTCAAATGAGTAGTAACACCATAGGATTTGATGCTAAAATAAGTGAGAAAATGTTGGATTTGTGCAGTTTACTTCCTCTTATCCTGGAGCCCTGATTTCACACATTTTTACATTTATGTCTTATCTGAGCGTCTTGCAATATTTCATATCTGTTCGTTATAACATAACGAATGTCAAGATGGCAATTCATTAAGAACATGAAGTCTCATGAACCCATTCAGGATTTTTTTGCAAATGTAGCCGAATAGTCGCAATGTTATAGACAAACGGGATAGAATATGATACGCTCTCAGAGGTCTAAGAATGGTTTGCTTGTGTAATTTATGCAAATATTTTGTAAGGGTAATCAAATTTTCATATTGCCTTGACATTATCCCCTAGAATCCATATGCTCCGAGTTGCTCTATCCACATGCAACGTTACTAAATTAATATATCATTCGAATTGTAAATTGGTTTATTTTAGGAAGCATGAGCCATTGTCACTATATACGTAGACGGCGTAAGATCCAGTTGACTTTAAATAATTTCAGTGCAATCGTTGCAAACTTTGCCAAAGCGGCGTCTGATGAGAATCCAAACTGTTTGACACCCGTATCGACAATTCTTCAATCAAAAGCAGCTGAAAATATGGCCTTGACATTATTGCAGAGGTCACTATCAATGCAGACGATTTTCGAGCGGTAAGAGGGTTAAAGCAGACGATACATCAATTCAAGGGTTCGCACAATTCTTCAACTCTCATTAAGCTAGTATTTTGTATGCTACTTACGTGTTTCTTGCAATTCTTATTCTTTTGATGATTGCGTGTTATGTGTGAATGGTAATCTAAGAACGTGACCTTTACCAGACGCCTGGGTACTGTATGTCTTGTTATGGTTTCAAACCTGTATGTATACAATATAAATGATTCAAGGTACACTGAACTTTTGCACTGCCTTACTTCGATTTAATAGTTCTTTTCAAACAGTTTGAATTCTGATAAGACATGGCATTAACACGTTCACACTGATAACGATAGAACTGTGTTCAAATACAAAGTAAATTTGAGAAATAATAGCAGGCGAACACTTTCTTGGAGTAATGTAGGAGTAATCACCTGCATGCTTGTAAGCAATGACGCGTTCAATCATAATCAGTTGTCAGAGACATTTAAAACATAATACAACTATCATTCTAAAATCATCATCATAGCATTGCTATATGACCTGCTTTGTGTCGCAGTGCCGTAAAACCAAACTCAGCCATTCATTACGAAATAATCTTCTAGAAATCCTCGTCATCCTTTTCAAGTTAAGTACCATTTTTAGAATCAATGTAAATAACTTATTTTTAATCATATGATTGTCGAGATATTAAACTAGTTTCAAAGTACTATTTCTTAGAATTAATGTATATAACTTCTTTTTAATTATATGATTAACGAGACATTAATTTACATGTAGTCTTAATACAATAGTATTTAATATTAATGACTGTATTTCATGTATTGTAAAACCTAATTGAATACATACAACTGTAAAAACGGGCGTTTAATAAAAAAAAAAACAGTTTCAGTTTCAGTATAAACCCCTTCACTACTAGGAAGTCATCGATTTTAAAAAATTGTCGTCTGCGTTCTTATCTCTCAGATTTAAGTTTTAGATATTTAGACCAACGATATATTGAAATGAGTGTCAATCAGTTTTAGATTCTCATCAGATACCACATTACGTGGCATCTATACAGAATCCAAATTGTTTGCAAAAAGTATTGTGCTCGGAGTAAGACAGTGAAGGGGTTAAAAGTAGAACAATATTTATTACCGAGTTAATATACAGTGAACTCATAAAAAGTTTTATTACTTTCCCTACCTAACTACGCACTTTTTGCCAACGTTATGTTTTCTTAGTTATTATAGAAATATAAATACTTTGTTTATATCATCATTTATAATATCTTTTTCAATTTAATTGGCTCAAAATTGTTTCAATTCATATTAAAATTAACATTCATCATAGTCAAAACGTTGCAAAATTCTACATTCATTGCAATACGTTTTCGTTTCTTATGCGTTTAAACGGGAAATTATAACGTCTTCTCCACTGTACCTGCATTTGAACTGTGTAGTAGTCGTCTGCAGAAGTAGTCGTCTATCGCAATTCTATGAGACGTTTTATCTACATGTACCATCAGAAAATGCCATCAGAGAATAAAATAACTTGATCGAGGTTACAGTGGAGAATCTGTTACTCTTTCCCAATAAACGCGTTTACGCTAAAACTATTATTTGCAATGCAAACAGTTTGGAGCCAGATCAGAGGCCGGGTAACCCGGCGTCTGATCTGGCTCCAAACTGTTTGCCACCAAGATAAACAAGAATTATCAGAATTGTCCAAAAGTTGTTCTTTTCTACGTTTTAGTGCTTTGCGTTTGCGTACGTTTGCGTTTAAACGGGAAAGAATAACATATTCTCCACTGTAGATGTCTAGTCCCTCGATATCCAATCCGGAATCAACATATACCAAAATAATAATTATAGGTTCAGGATTTCTTTAGTTCAACTGCGCGTGTTGTCAAACCGCTGTATGGACATTAGTAGTCATTGTAGAGCAAAATGGTGTTCAGATCCATGTTTCTCAACATTAACAGTATACATTTGAAGGAAATATTTTTTTGCAAACATATCAAATTCAAATTTGCAGAAAACACTTTGTTTCCCCCAAAAATACAATATATTGATTCCGACATGTCAAATGATGTCAATATGATGCATCATGAACATTTCAAGTATGCCGTGTGTTTTTACGAGGCGCAGTGAACTAAACCGATCGCGTCCTGAAAAAAATCCATTGATTTTGCATGGTAACGAAATCAACCATTTTTGAGATTTTGATAGTGTGCTTCGAAAACTTGTTAGAATTCGGTTGTGTCCACGCCAATGCACAAACACATGTACCGTACTGATCGAAAAGACTTTCGACAAAAATAATAACGTTTCCAAGTTACAAACATATCAACCAAGTCCTTTTTGGGATAACAAAACATATTTTTGAAGTTTTAGAATTATTAAAAATGTATCGAAATTTCATAGACTATTTCCATTAGAATATTTTCTAGAAAGGCGTTTCGATCAGCGAAACAGATTTTATTTTAAAAGTGGCTGTTATTTTGCACCATACAACGATTTTTAAAAATAAAAACGATCATTTGAAATAAAGAAGGCATGACCCTTTCATTTTTTGTTGAGTATAGTTGAATATATCATAAAATCTTCTACCGGCTCTATAAATTTACGTACAACCATGTGCGGGTATAGTCCAGTGTTATATTGTCTACGAAAATACATTAAATTAACCCTTTCACTGCCTTACCACTAAAACAATGGTATCTGCATGCGGTTTTAATCCTGGCCAGACGCTCCGTAACATTGCGTCTTATTGGGGTCAAAATTGGTTTACCCTTTTTTAGACAATACATTTGTCAAATTCCCTAAATTAATTAAATTTGAGAACAGATAAAAATAGTAGACACTTTTTTAAAGCAGGTAACTTCAGGGCAGTGAAGGGGTTGATGTCCTGTTTCATGCTGAGTTTGACAATAATTCAGTCTGAGTGCAAACAATATAGCAAATGTTCAGCTTTCACCGCTATTGTAGAAAACAGTCATAAAAGCGAAAACTACTCAATCTAAATTCGGCATGATATGTTTTGAATATTCTCTGAAATTAGATAGCATTTGAACAAAATGCTTTCATAGTTGTTCTACGATGTCAACAACCGGCAGAACGTTATTCTTTCCACACAAAAGCGTTTGTCTTTAAACAACAAACGTTCTTTTCAGCGGTTTTAATTCCTGAGTTAAAACAGGGCGCAACATTAGTCATTGAGCGGCCAATAACACCTCACTGACGGACATTTTCTGGCCGGGATTTTGTGAAACCTTGTAATAATTTCTACAAAACAAGTCATGTTTGTACTAAGTCTGTCTGCTTGAGAGGTGGGTGTATTGTTTGTGTTGCGTTTCCTGCTTGAGTCTTTTGTATTTACTTTGGGATAAGATTATAATAGGTTTCCCAGAAATCGCTGAAACAAGCAAAATGTGTATAATTCCTATACGTAGTTTGATTTCTTTTCACTTATTTAATCATCAATATATGACAGACATCATCTATTTTCAATACTGATATCGCAACACTGAATGACGAAGGGTGATACAGGATTTTTAAATAATTAAGGGAGAAATTCCTATAAATTTGTATACGCCCACCTAAAATGTGGTCAAATATTGACATGACATTGTCCGCCCATCCGTTGGTCAGTCCGTCAATTCTTTCGTTAGTTCTTCAGTCATTTCGTTCGTTCGTGTACCTCCTGTTTCACCTTTTTATTTCGTTATTGATTGCGAGCAGTGCTTTTTCCGTTTGGCGTATAATGTTCCGTCTGCTGTACTCTTGATGAAATTTCAATTTATGTTAATCGAGAGAAAATGCCTACTTTACATGTGATTGTTATTATGATTACTTATTGACAGCAAAAGTACCAATGCATTTTTGCATGTTATGAATATATTTGGTTACAAAACATTGCTTTATGTAGAAACAAAGTGTCTCGAGAAAATTATAACCCATTTAAGGGACACAACCCCACCAAAGACATTCACAAATTCGCAATCGAGATATTTACAGAACTAAGTACATGTTTACTCAAAATTATCATGACAAAAATTCATAATCACGTAAGTCAATGTGACAGAGTCACAAATAGACAAACGGACAATGACATGCGCCACGTTTTTACTGACTCTAACAATGTATAGCACCAACACCTTGATTTTATACAATGATATAACAGGTTGACTATGAATCAAATATACCCCTTTCATGATTAAATTTATCCTGAGATGTTTACCCCTACAACTTCACCGCCATATTGTCGTCTGCTTCAATATTGTTGTCTGCAATATCGTTTCAAAGTTAAATCTAAGGCCGTAAAATGACTGAAGAAATGTCATAAATAGTATCAAATAGTTTGTATCATGTTCAGACACCGCGGCGGCTGTTTAGGATCCAACTGTTTGCAAACGCGTCTTTTGGCGTCATTGATAAGAAAAGGATTAAGACAAACTAAAAACATAAATACATATGTACATGCATTTCACAGAAATATTAATAAACTATTTTGCAAACAAACGAAAACTGTGATACCTTTGGCAAACAGTTTGGATCTAGATAAGACGTGACATTGCGCTGCAACTCAGTGAGGTACAAAACTTGACTAGCTGACCCTATTGTCATTTCTTAATGATTCTATCTTTAGAATAGTAGCACACGGGAATTGTTGTGCACAAACCAATACATACTCAGAATTCAACGAGATACGTTCTATTTGAATGAATGAGTTTGCTTTTACATCACCACGACACTGAAAATATCAAATAGCGCCGACACTGAAAATGTCAAATAGCGCCGAAATATAGTTTTAAAGATATAATTATGATGTATGAAAGTTAAATTACCACCTTGTTTACTGTAAGAGAAACAAGCGATTAACCAGCGATTATTAACCCATTTGTGCCAAGTGGATTCTTCCATGTTTTATATTGGATTTCTCCATTTTGTATCAAAGGGATGCCTGGTCAAACTTTTCTTTTTTATTTTGTTTTATATTGAAATTCATATCAGCAAGCAGTGTAGACTCTGATCAGACGCCGCGTATTGCGGCGTCTTATCAGTGTCTACACTGTTTGCCGATGTCCCATATATGGGATAGTGGGCACAAATGGGTTAAGCCAGAGAATATTTCAGAGTCGTGATACTCCTCTAGCCCTGTACTAAGCTGAAACTTGTTTGAAAATTGTTTTGTTCGTGGTTTTTTGCATGGTAGTTTAGGTTAAATTTACTCTGTCTTTGGAGACGTCTGCTTGTAACGTGTAAATTGCTCTACATTACTAAGGGCAAACTTTATCTATCCTTAATGTAAAATTGGACTTCATCGTTTAATCCAAATCGTTTTTCTAGTATAGTAGCCAGTGACCCCAGATGTTAGATAATATCTGTGTCTCAGATAACAGTGATATATACTTGACTGGTAGTAGTTACATTTCTGTTTTGTAATCATTATGTCTGCGAAAGACACTCCTTTTAACACTATCAATTTTCTTAAATACGTTTCTTGGGCATGTAAACATTTAAAATATCTACAGATGTATAGTTTAGTACGTATGTGTAATTTGTTTTATGAAACCTAGCTGAATATCAGTTGATACATCTTATTAAGTTTGTGATTTAGGTACAACTCCTAGAACTGGCAGATGACAGACAAACATAACATATATCTAAAGAACAGACACTCAAGAGACAAATGTCAGGGTGAAATATGGCTGTTGTCGAAATTATCTGAATCTGATAAGAAGTCATAGTAACCCTCGTACATCACAAGTCAATTATGTCAAGTTATTTGCAGCGACACACTACCAGGGGGAAGCAATGTGCAAAACTAATGAGATCTTCAACAAGATCCGAGACAAATTGCAATTTGGAGAAAACGCAATTGACTTTGGTGCACCAGCAACGAACCTCCAGTTTTGTATTTACTTTATTTGTCTAAATATAAATAAATGTTTTAGTTTGACTTGTTGACACTCTTACCGATATTTCTTAAGTCACACAACCCTAAATATAACTTTGAAATATGTCTTGCAGGCAACAATACTGAACCAGACAAAAAAAATGCGGTGAAGGTAAAACCTCTCCCGAATTATTTGATCATGAGGGTTAAAGCTGAGTCTTAAGTGTGTGTCATCTTATATTTTGCTAAATCAAATGCCCCTGCATATTGCTGCTGTCTATCATGCCAGCGGTAAACCACTGAAATAAATAAGCAAAACCCTAGCAGTTTGGAGAGACGGTTCAGGATGCAGTGTGTCATTCTACTAAATCTATTATAACGGTCTATTGATTTAACCTTTAGGAAATTGTTGTCTGAGAAACATGTCTTGTGTGTTTATCTGTTACCCTATTACTGGCACAGTTTTCTTTATAAGTTTTATACGTTTAAATCTAGATCAATATGCTTTGCAACTGACGACGTTCATATTCATATAACTCCAGTCAACATTTTAAATTAATCAATTTGGTATAACTTTGCAGACGACAGCATTTCACAGGCCGAAAATGTGTTTATGAATTCTTTAAACACTTTAGTGACTTGAGTTGGAGGACCCCTAATGAGACCAAACCAATGCTTGTTAATATCGGCACTATACGGAAAGCGGTCGGCCTTTCATGTCAACCGTCGGTCCGTCAGTTATCGAGAACTGCCGATAGCTCTCCGCAGAATACCGATTTTGTTCCGATCTTATCGGGGATCCTAAACCTTAAAGGCAGTATGTAAGCCAAATAGCGCATTTTTTAAAACCTGAATATTCAGGCAGATACGTAATCTAAACATATAAAAAGAAGTAATCCGCGATGATTATGAAGGCAACAAATCTGACAAACACATGAATTTGGTGGCAAAAAATCGACTTTTAAATCGGTTTGTTGACATCCGATCAACGACGGAGATTTTTCGAGTTCGTTCGGCTTGCGCCCGGTAAAGATGTTTTCATAGCTCATTATTAGTGTTTTCTTCTGACTTGACATAGTTAGTTTTAGATTGGAACATTCTCAAACTTTAAAAGGGATGAGTATTCCCTATACATCCAGCAAGAAACATTGATAGCTGTATTTATTGTGCGCAGTATACAGTAGAGAATACATTTTTATTCCCGTTTAAACGCAAACGCAATGCACGTATCTGTGGAAATTTACTTTAAGAAGTTTTAACTATTATTTTTATGCCCCCAGAATCTACGATTCGGGGGCATATAGTTTTTGTCATGTCTGTTGGTTTGTCTGTCCGTCCGTCCGTCCGTCTGTCTGTGCCAAAAACCTTAACCTTGGCTATAACTTTTGCATTTTTGTACCTAGGCTTTTTATACTTGGCATGTGTCTTTCCTGTATCAAGACCTTTCCAACCATACAAAACTTTTTGACATTGTGACCTTGACCTTGACATTTGACCTACTTTTGTAAAAATCTTAAAATGGCTATTACATTTGCACCAGTTGGCCCAGGGCTTTCATATTTTGTATGTATATTTTTTGTGTCAACACCTTTCCAACCGTACCAACATCTTTGACCATGTGACCTTGACCTTCACCGTTGACCTATTTAATCAAACTTTAACCAAAAACCTTAACCTTGGCTATAACTTTTGCATTTTTGAACCTCGGCCTTTTATACTTGTCATGTGTATTCCTCATGACAAGACATTGCCAACCATATAACACTTTTTGACCTTGTGAACTTGACCTTGACATTTGACCTACTTTTGTAAAAAAATCTTTAAATGGCTTTAACATTTGCACCAGTTGGCCCAGGGCTTTCATATTTTGTATGTATATTTCTTGTGTCAAGACCTTTCCAACCATACCAATATCTTTGACCTTGCGACCTTCACCTTTACCTTTGACCTTTTTAACTCATTATCCCCTGAAACTTCCAATAGACAATTCCAGTTTAAAATAAAGGCTGGTCTATTTTAGACTATTTAGGGTTGTTTTTCATAATATATTGCAAACTGACAAACAGTGAAGTCTCTGATTAGAGGGCTCCTGCAGGAGCCCTCTAATCAGGGACTTCACTGTTTGCATTAGACAAGTGTACTCTTTACAGGTACATGTTTTGTAAAGGACGCATATATGCGTCACTATGGCACAATGAGTTAATCAAACTTTAACCAAAAACCTTAACCTTGGCTATAACTTTTGCATTTTTGCACCTGGGCATTTTATACTTGGCATGTGTATTTCTCATGGCAAGACCTTTCCAACCATACCAAACTTTTTGACCTTGACCTTTACATTTGATCTTCTTTTGTAAAAATCTTTAAATTGCTATAACATTTGCACCAGTTAGCATAGGGCTTTAATATTTTGTATGTATATGTTTTGTGTCAAGACCTTTCCTACCATACCAATATCTTTGACCATGTGACCTTGACCTTCACCTTTGACCTATTTAATCAAACTTTAACCAAAAAACCTAAACATTGGCTATAACTTTTGCATTTTTGAACCTGGGCCTTTTATATACTCAGCAAAAATAGAAACTTTACATTGGATTCAAATGTGTATAATTCTGTCTACAAACACAATTTTGCAAAAAGCTTACTGTTTTTCGAAACTTTAGATCAATGTCTGTAAGTTTTCGACAATGGTGATGAAAAAAATCCAAAAGCCACGTCGTGAATTGACGTCAAAATGCATAGGGGTCGATTTCAAAATTATCAGAGATGTGAACATGTACGCAAGATGTGTTTTATTCATTTTACGGTTTTATTTTAAATGACTCTTTTGCATAAAGACAATTCAGTAGCGCGAATGCTCACCGTCGCGCCTCAGGCAAGCAACACTCCGTCTCTGATGCACCGTCTAATGACGTCATCTGTGATGCCATGCCATTTTCGTAATCGAGCATTTCTGAGGTTGTTGGTCGTGTAAATCTGGTATTTGTTCCGCATCCGTCGCCAGCTTTACCCGTTACATGCTATATTGGTTTCAAATATGTTGATACCGCAGACCATGGCATGACGTTGACGTTATTCTGGGTTTTGTAAGTGCAGTTAAGATCTGCCCTGAATGCGGTCTACGGGTACGGATAGGACCGTGGCATTGCTTCAGACGATTCCTGATTGTTTCGGCAGCGATCCCAAACCGCCGAGCAGTAACCGTTGCTGGGATTGAACAGTTACGTAGATACGTTAACGTAAGAGTGCTGTGGTCTCTATGTGACGTCAACGATCTCAGACGATCCTGGACTTATCCCGTAACTCTGTAACGAGTAGTTAGGATCGTATGCCTCCAAATTGACGCCCAGCATCAGTTGCTGACGCACCCGCCGTAAGGATGCCAAATGGCCTGATTTCTGTTATTTTCAGAAAGCTGTGACATCTCAGTTTTGAAACGCAGGTGTTCACAATTCTGTTTTTTCGGTGTTTGGCTCAAGCTTGCGTGTGTCTGTTGCATTAAATAAACTTGAAATAAACCTGACTAGGTCAACTCGCCGTCAGAGTTAAAAACCGGAAGTGGAAAGCGTACTACGTCGTGCGCGGTACAAATTAGCGAGAGTGTGGCTCTGTATGGTCTTTATCGATAACCCCATTATGAAATGTACGTATATTTTATGAAACGTCATTAAACATCGCTCAAACCGGCTTTAAAGTATGTAAAGTTTCTATTTTTGTTAAGTATACTTGGCATGTGTATTCTTCATGGCAAGACCTTTCCAACATTACAAAACTTGTTGACCTTGTGACCTTGACATTTGACCTACTTGTGTAAAAATCTTTAAATGGCTATAACATTTGCACCAGTTGGCCCAGGGCTTTAATATTTTGTTTGTATATTTCTTGTGTCAAGACCTTTCCAACCATTCCAACATATTTGACCATGTGACCTTGACCTCGTTCTTTGACCTATTTAATCAAACTTTAACCTTAACCTTGGATATAACTTTTGCATTTTTGCACCTTGGCCTTTTATACTTGACATGTGTTTTCCCTTTCTAACCATACAAAACTGTTTGACCTTGTGACCTTGACATTTGGCCTACTTTTGTTTAAATCTTTAAATGGCTATAACATTTGCACCAGTAGGCCTACGGCTTTCATATTTTGTTTATATATTTCTTGTGTCAAGACCTTTCCAAACATTCCTACGTTTTTGCCCTTGTGACCTTGACCTTTGACCTTTGACCTTTATTTGTATAAATCTTTATACGCCTATAACATTTGAACCAGTAGGCCTAGAGCTTCCATACTTTATATGTTTCTTGTGTTAAGACTTCTCCAACCATGCCAATGTTTCATTTACACTACGATCATGACTTTTGACCTACTTTTTCAAATAAGCATTACATTACAGAACATGATGCTGGCTGGGGGCATTTGTGTTTCACAAACACATTGTTTTTCATATGATCATCACCAAACTTTCTGAAAATGTTTGTTGACATAAAATGGAGACCAATTTGGATAACCAGCGGCACCAATTTATGCTAGGCCCTTTGGAGTAATGGCCCTTGAAGTCCTCAAAATGGCGCTCCACTACAGTTTCAGCTCTCTAACTTTTACGTTTGATAGTCTGGATTCCCCTCCCTGTATCATCGGGGGCATTCGTGTAACTGGGACACGCTCTTGTTTAATCTGAGTAGCAAATAGGTTGGAGCCTGATCAAACGCCGGGTTACCCGGCTTCTGACCTGGCTCCAATCTGTTTGCAATGGAAATAATAGTGTTGTATACAAATGCGTTTATTGGGAGAGAATAAAATATCAGTAAAGTTAGCGCAGCGGTCTCGTGCTGCACGGGAACCATACTTATCTCAAGTAGGAGAGTGTACGATGATGTAGTCGATGTTACTTTGCTTACAGTGGAGAAAATGTTTTTCTTTCCCAATCAACGCGTTAACGCTAAAACCATGATTTCAATTGCAAACAGTTTGGAGCAGATCAGACGCCGGGTAACCCGGCGTCTGATCAGGCACCAAACTATTTGCCGCTCAGACTAACATGAATGGTCAGAATTGTCTAACGGTTGTCAATTTATGCGTATTATTGCGATGCGTTTCGTTTGCGTTTAAACGGGAAAGAATAACGTTTTCTCCACCGTTACCTTAATGGTAAATGAACTATTCTGTTCTAAAAATAACCCAGACAAGTCAGGAAAATCGGATCGATCTCGTGACTCGTATTCGACCTTGCGGAAACTCTCGGAAGCCGACACGAAGATTTGTTATGTAAACAAAAAGCTTATTTTTCCAACCATCTCGATAAGAAATCGGCACATTTATGTTTGGTTCTTAAAGAAAGGGGGGCATGTTTCAGGCACATGGCAACGGATTTCGCTTAGTTTTAATACATAGAAAATGTTCTTATATAAGAAATTGCGCGATTTATACATACATTTGGGCGACATTCTGGCTTTAGCTCGAGTGCTTGCAAAATATTGTGGACCATAATTAGATGTCCAGTAATAATGTGTTTGATTAGGATCGAAACTCGTTGACATTGCAGATAAATCCGTCCATTGTCAAACACGCAACATTGTAACTTCTTTGCAAAACATGCGTATTCTTATCAGATGCCTTGAAACTCGTATTATACATGGTTGACTATTGTTTTTATCTAAATTTAAACTAAATTAGTTCAGGACTTTCTTCTTTGATAATCATAAAAGTGTGATGTGTATTTTACTTAAACCACACCAGACGAATGCTAGTTGTTAGGACAATAACCCATTTAAACATGTCACAATATCCGGTTCCGTGGCGGGTGTTCGTGACTAAGGTTTATCAGAGAGCAAGTTTCACTTGTCAAAAGGCACGAATGTCATCCAGTCAGAAGTTAATTGTACTTAACATACGCTAATTAATCCATAGGGAGCCATGTATAGACTTTTAAAAGTTGGCGTATGTATACCAGTCTGGTATTGAACCTACAGTTCAGCTACTGGAAAAATGTAAATAAACATTCCTTAGAAAATGTGAAGAAATTGTATAGAAACCTTGGAAAAGCATGTTTCTTATCTGGTTGCTTATTGTCATTCATGAATTCGCCATATGTATTGAAGACGGTTGATATAGTTTTGTTCGATTTAAACGCGTAGAGCATCATTACTATACTTATTCTTCTTCCCCGTTAGTGATAAATGGTAAGAGTATCTCACCTAATTCATAAGTATACGACTAGTGTTGATAAAAACCCTGTAATTATAATAAACCGCGTAATCTAATGAGAGTGTATATGTTTATTATTGCCCTCGACTTGACCTCTGTGTTTAAGTAATATACATCCACGTATAGTAAAAAAGGTTAAGTCACTGAACGATTGCATGCACTTAGCTGTTGATGGTTGTGAATGAATTCAATCTCCGTGACTCTTGTTTTACACGACGTTGAATAAATACACTCATATGAGACACTGTATCTGCATACGATATACATTAATCTTGTTTACAAGAAAGGTCACTATCATTTAAGGGAGTGATTGATTCATTGTCTACACCATCGACAATGAGACTTTGATAAACTGAGCAAATAAGGCATATACAATATGCTAATTCAATGGTTCTTTAGTTCTGTCCCATATTCTTGCAGAAGAGTGCTTTTCTAAGGGAGATTTTCAATTTGCAAAACGACTGTTTTGGATGTAGTTTGCACTCAGGTAATTTATCTAATACAGCGGAGGCAAAACTGTTGGGAAACACTAATGTCCTCGTTAGGTAGAAAAGCAAGGTATATACCCTACTGCTTAATATCCAACCTACGAATACACTGATATATTGGCAAAAGGTTTGGAATCCGATCAGACGCTTCGCAACTATTATAAGTGAAAATGGCTTACAATATTCACTGCCTTAACCCGGATACAATGGTTACTTGCAAATAGTTTTAACTCTAAATACATGGTGTCACATCAGGATTCAATGTGTATGACACACACTGTTTTAACAGTAGAATATATTTGTTAAAGCAAATAATTACAACGAAATCAAAGGGTAAACTGCAAATATGTTGAATCACAGCTGAAACTTATTTACAAGCGATATTAGGACTGTTAAACTCATGAGGTTTGCCTGAATGCTTTCAGCTTTCATTAAAACAACAAGATATATGTATGAGGTATTCTGCATATTGTTCCGGAAAGGATTTTGTAAATTTTATGAACCTAATTATCACTTCCAGACTTCGTATTTATTTATAAATGTGACACAAACCAAAACCTCAAGCAGTGTGCCAATGTCATTTACGTCACATCAACTGCTAACATCCGTAAGTCAGTTTGGGTTCAACGGCACTGCATCACAATCATTATGTTCAAGGTAAAAACATTTTGCGCAGTCCAATGTCCGCAAGTAACAGTTTAACCCTGGCATTCTCAATGCACCAAAAAGCACGTTTGCAAACAGTTTTGATCCTGGTCAGACGCCGTGTCACGCGTCTAATTAGGATCCAAACTGTTTGACATTCATTTATTAATACTGCCTTAAATGTAACTTTGAAACGATATTGCAGACACTGATATTGACACAGGCGACAATGAAACGGTGAAGGGGTAAACATCTCACGATTTATTTGGCACCGAAAGAGTTCAGGGTTAATGACCCTAATGACTTATGCTAATGCCATATAAGTATTCCTACGGGGGTATGCTCGTTTTGGAATTGTCTCCCAGTAATAATGTACACGTTTCGTTGAAGATGTGCTGTTAATGATTGAGCAAACATGTATATCATAACTGTTCAGTCTGGTTTATTCCTGATTATTCAAATTAGCACCGCAAATATCAGGAAACGAATACAGAAGGGCCTTATTGAGACGCAAGTTCCGTAAAAACCGCTCTATCACGAAAGTTTTTTCACAAATACGTAACGAGCCCATAGTTATTACAATGTCACTGTTCGCGTATATTTCATTCTGATTATGGTATCCCCTGTTTCATAGAACATGTGTATTCCTCACTAGACCACTGTTCGCAATTTACGCATAAATATGTCACAAAATCGGTTACAAGTTTGGCCGTCCTTATTATACAACAAGTTATCGATTAGATATAAACAGCAGACCAGTATGTGTAATACACTTGAAACTGATTGATTGCATTTATCTTACTCCTACTAAATTCTAGTCAATACATTGGTCAATCCAGGTCACGAGAAGATCCTTATAAAACAAATATTATTTGAAATTTTATAGATTTGCTTCCATATAAGGTATTCACATTAGTTTATTCCCTTGTTTGACAGCGGTATTCTTATCTCCAAATTTTATCACGCGTTCATTTATTTGTCAACATAGTTTCTAAAAATGCACAAATTCTGTTCATGCTTTACTGGCATGGAAATATAAACATTTTTTGTTTACACTGCTCAAAATAAAGACAAAAGTATACAAGACATTTGATGTATAACACCAAAGTCTTTTGTTTTAGCTTTTAATTCGGTGTTTGAATATATGATAGACAGCAGTACATTCAAAAGTCTATAGAATTATACTTTAGATGTACCGTGTGTATGGTGTGAGACGACAATTTTATGCTGATATTTTATCAGACTTTATGTGCCAGAATACGACTGCCCTACACAAATGTCCAACGACTATACACTGGTTCTACAATTTGTGTTTAATTATGATCCGACTACGCCAAAAAACGGCTTGTTTGTGCTATTTCATTTCAGGCAAGTGAATGATTTAAGCAAATTAAACATAGCTTTTAAGTTAACTTAATTCTTACTACAAATTTCATCAAGTCAAGAAGTTTTGAGAACAAGATAACTCGGCTTCATTTTAATTATACACCTGTCAGTTTCTACATTATATCACTAGTGTTGGTTTAAATAGCACATAGTAACGTTTGTTTAAAGTATTCATCTGTACTAAATAAAAAAGCGACCAATTCATATGTATATGAAGTCTGGTCTATTATAGTGTTTACTTTATCAAATTTAGAATACCTTGCTACAAAATATACTTACTGTACACGCAAGTGGTAATTGTGTTGTTTACATATAAATGTCATGAATACAGACAGCGAACTTAATCCTCAGTAATTTCTTATTTAAAGTTTGTTCAACTTTTTAACTGCTTTCGTCTGCTTGAACATTGTGCCTTTGGCATTTAACCCTTTCTTCGCCTCTTTATTGTCGTCTGCTTTAGTATAGTTGACTGCAATACACTTTCAAAGTTAGATTTAATTAGTTATGACTAACAAATATCGCTAAGTGTGTCAAGCAGTTTGGGTCCTGGGTCCCGTTTTACTATACTACTTACGCAAAATTTTTGCGTAAATCAAAATTTTAAATTTTAATTTATATTTTTTATTATCACTTGCTACAAACAGCAAATAGCCATATCAGAGGACGCGCTTTTAGCGCGTCCTCTGATCTGGCTATTTGCTGTTTGCAAACGTTTATGATCGTAAAATAAGAGTTAAACGATTTTGACTTACGCAAAGATTTTGCGTAAGTTGTTTAGTAAAACGGGCCCCTGATCCCATTAAAACACAGCTGATACTTCTAACTTGAATATACTAGAAATCTGCCAATGTTTTACAAGACTCCTGATAATAGTGACTAAAATGAGAATCGTTCAGACTTTTATTATTGATGCAGCAATTTCCCTTAAGACTCGCCTCGGGGAGTTTAAACATTATATGGTTTGGTGAATAATTAAGGAGGTTTGTGATAAAGATATACATGTATAGTGTATTTTCTGTAGCTCTGGGTTATCAATTCAAAACGCTTTATTCGTTATTTGGATTGCTTTATCCTAGAAAGTTTATAATTGCAAAACCTTGTTTAGTCGTCAAATAAGAGTAATAGTAGTGATATTTTCGTGTTCATAATGCGCATGTATGTTATTAAAATAGTAGAAGAAATTAGACATTAGCAATAAAAAGATATATTCCGGTTGTTATGTCATTTTATAATTCTTAACAAATTGGAAAAAGCCAAGCGATGTAATAAATGTATATGTGAGTGGGGATAGAATGACGACAGTTTCGAAATAGCATAGTTATTGTTATTTTGATCATTTCCGTATATGTACTTAACTAAAATGATACTTCTTTAAACGTCAAAAGATGAATACGTAAACGGCAGCTAATCCGTATTTTATATGAAAACATTCAAACTGAATATTACCAAGATTGAGTTGATAAATATTCCCATGAAATAAAAATAATCCGTTGAGACCACCTATGCGTCTTGTCTTTTTTAATGATAAAATGTATACAGAAAACCCCTCTATTGTGACATCTGAATAACAAACATATTAATTGTACATATATCAGAAGACACGTGAAATTAAAAGCTCACACATGGCCGTTCTACCTTTTTTCATCTAGTTCAATGGAATTCCCTGTCTGAAAATCAGCAAATTTAACCTCATGTATGGGTCTTAATATAGAGGTTTTATTGAAAAATGATAAACCGAATAATCGTTTAAAAGAAACTTTACTTTAATTTGATTCGAAAGCGGAATTACTACGATAACTCTATATCAAATAGTTGATATATCGTGTACCTGAATTTCAAATGGTTTGACATTGAAATGTTAGTAATTTTTATTTCAACAATCCTAGTTTTTTAATATAAAATGTATTGTGATTCTTCAATAAATAAGGTAAATGCATCCAACGCCTCTGCAATGCAATTCTTGTATTTGAGTATAGCAGACAGTTTATGAGAAAACATACTGCTACTAAACATACATCTCTATTACGCAAGTGTATATGTGATCATATACCAATACCCCGTCAGCAAACTACCATTTACTGCATTAGATTTGTCTTCATTTCAACACAGATTATCACGCTCAGACTTGGTTAATGTTGATTGTTGTTAATTCTACACTCAGAGGATTCGGTATTCATTGATATTCCAGTCGCCTCTGTGCTGATTTATAGTGGCATGTCCAATATAAGATCAACTATGTTCTCTATTTGGAGTTCAAGCCCAACATTTTTACTTAATTATCCGCCAAATAGCTGCCTCGCGATTATTGATATATGCGGTTTTGTTCGTTTAAGGAATTTAATCATTCCATACATTCAGACGACGTTTAATTGTATATAATTTCTTCAAAATGTTATTGGTTACATAGTTTTAAAACTGAATTGGTAATATTAAAATATGCTGGAATCATCTTGATGCCAAAAAAGTGTTCAATGCCGCAAACATTGATATCTTTAACTCAAAAGAAAACTCTCGTTTATCTATATACCTTAATGCGGAGTCGCTCATACTACATTTTTCAAAATGTATTGAAAACAATATAACGTACACATGAATTGATAGTGTTAACATGACAGGACAGACTACAGAAAAGGGAGACTAGATACAAGGCAGCCTTTTATCCGGATTTCTTCAACATCTTCGGATTCTAAGCCTAACAGATGGTTCCTTAAAGCAGGATAAAAGTAAAACTTTAAACCTGCTTTAAGTGATCGCGCTTGACAAATAGCAAATTTGGAAATCTTAGTAATTTTCGTTATCAACATACGCCAGCCCTGTAGATTGAATGTTTGCAAACCACTGTCACTTGATACTTTTTTAAACCTACAGCAAAACATTGCATTGCGCCGCAAACATTAAATGACCAAATATTTTCGTAGCGTTCATGTTCCTAAAGACAATTATTGAATTGTTAATGAAACAAAGGCAATTAAACATAAGTCTATTATTGCTAAACTTAGTTTACTTAGATTTATCTCATCGGACAACAAGAGTCGTACTGTTTTCCTGCATACCGAAACAGTTGAGTATTGCTGACATTACATACGGTATATAAATTGCAATTTTATGTAGAATAAAAGTGATGAATAAGCCCATAGCCCATTACTGAATAGTTTGGATAAGTCCGGTTATAAATTTGCAACAGTTAACTGTAACAAAATCTCGCTTAAGACGAACATACCCGTAGTTCAACGTGAAAGCGTGGCTAAGTCATGATTAAACTTTGAAGCTATGTGTATATTCGCACTAACGTGAGTTCTATTGTTTTTGATAAAAGTAATAAAGTGCAAGTTATCATCTATAATACCTTTGCAACTAAACGATGAAGAAGATAATCAATTCGCTATGACTGTAATACCTTTTCGTTTTTTGAAATGTGTCTTGCTACACAGTCATTGCTTGCGTGTTCTTATAATTTAATTATAAATCCATTTCAGCATAAGCTATATAAAGCCAAATCTGAAACAGTGAAGGTACGTCAGAGGTATCGAAGGTTAACCCTTAGCCTGCCAGTCACGACTATAGCTCCATATGCAAACAGCTTGGATCCGGATGAGACGCCGAGTAACTCGGCGTCTCATCCGGATCCAAGCTGTTTGACACTCGGACAACATTTTCAGCAATTTTGAGCAACTTTGAAGCACTTTGAAACTTGAAGCAGACGAGAAATATAGCAGACAACAATTTTTTTGGCGCCCTAAGGGTTAAACTTTTATATTATCTAAGCTATAGTGGGTATAATAAAGAGAAAGCACAAGTAGATTTGTGATAAACTATCGTTTGTCAAGCCGTTAAGAAAATCATAATTCCTTTTGTGTCTTATTACTTCTATACGAATATAGAACTCTGTCAAAAATACGTTCCAGCTAAATCAACCAGTGTCAATTTATAAAACAAACAAATCGAGTTCAATGCCAATAGAATACTTGGTGTATCTTGTTCTTATTAGAATTAATCGCATCTGTTATGGATAACTTTAGCTGCAATCTCACTTGAATAACAGCCAGACAAACTGTGTCGGGAAATAAACTGGTACAATATGTCTAACGTTTTTACATTTATGTCTTGTCGCAGTGTTTAGAAATATATCCCACCTGTTCATTCTTATACGACTGGACCCGTTTTATAAAACTTCCTACGACAAATGTACTCGTTAGTCAGATTAAAGAAGTCTAAATTACTATTTATTTCTCAATCTGATCTTCTTAAAAATGCGATATTCCGAAGAGATTTCACAAGATATGATAAGATAGAAAATTCAGAATTTAAATGTGTTTTAATGTTTTGACGACCGTTTTTGTCGTACGAAGTTTTAATGAAACGGGCACTAGATGACAACATACCAACATATTTAGGTAATGGAGTTTTTCTAAAAATCAAAATCCTAAGAGTGCAGATACTGGTTTTGCAAATATAACTGTAATTTGCCCTTGTTATTACAATAATTTGTCGTTACATATTCTGATAATGTATAACCAAGTATATGTATCCTTATGGTGTATTTCTGGCAAAATAATTAAACATTCTGTCTCATTTCAGTTCCTAGCGCATAAATTGAAATTACTTCCAAATGGCATATTAGATATTGCCTTATCTAAAGATACCTGGATAATCATTAAACTTGTATATTCCTTCTCAGGAATTTTCTGGTAAACTCGGTTTAAGTTTATCTCAAGTCTGACGCGGCAGTTTTGTCTAGTTAAAGCACAATATGGTAATGTATCCTACCTCATACACGTTTCTAGCTATCCGATTGGTTAAATGGTGTCAACTAAAAGCCTTGTAGTTCCATCCACCCACTGCCTTAGCAACCTAATATAAGGATGGCGTCATGTTGCCACAATGATAGTGAATACTTCATGCTATCATCTTCAATGACAGCGATCTCATTCAATATCTTTCATCAGTGATACATGTAAATGGTAGTCGATAGAATGATAACTTTACACAGTTTTCCAAAACATTCGGACTTTTATCCTAGCAGTTGGTAGCTTAAACCAAACTCAGTTTGTTTAAGTTATCGTGCTTGAAATATAAAAAATGGAAATCTTAGTATTTTTCAAGATAAACTTATGGCAGCCCTTTGAATTCTATTTAAGACTCTCGCATAAATTTATCTAAACGTATTTCAATTTGTTTTTGTTGTTTGTTTTTCGTTTTATTTGTTTGTTTTCTTTTATTTGTTTTTGAGGGTGGGGTTGTTGAGGGATGTTTGTTTCGGTTTTTTTCTATGACTAGTTTGACATTTGTAGTTTGTGTTATTTAAGTTGGTTTTGATTGCCACGAATTATATACGTCATCGTTTTAAATTAAACTCAGATCAAATGCGTACTGATCCAATTTCATAGTTTGACAAGAAATATGGATAACGTGTCTTGATTTTGAGGAAAAGTAGACCTCCATGTAATATGTTAGCAATGCATTTGTAATATGTAATTCGATACGAATTTAAAATGAGGAAATTATCACTTCTTTCATTCATTTAATTGGATTAAATGTCTAATACAATACATTAGTTTAATATAATATTTGAGATGACACAGTTAGTTAAAGCTTTTCCGGGCAACGATTGATATTTGATGCAAAAGCTATTACTTGAATAGATGTGGGCCTGAAAAAGCGCTTGACTGTTTCGATATGCATGTCAGGGACCCGTTTCATAAACCTTCGTACGACATAAAAACCGTCGTAAGTCTAAACTTTAAAATACATTTAATTTCTCATCTCTTCGTCTAATTATGTCTTGTGACATCTCATTGGAATTGTCTGTTCAAGATGGAGACATAAATAATAAATGGGACTTTGTAATCTGACAACCTTTTTCTTCCGAAGGTTTATGAAACGGGCCTCAGGTAGGTGTAGAAAATGTGTGTGTACATGTATATGTATTGGTATTTATTCCTATTCGTGTTTATATTTCTGAGTGTACACGTGTCAATTGGTGATTGGACAGTGCTTTCTCCCTACAACCTACAAGGACCCCTAAAAACGATTCGCTCATTATAACAATGGTTGCCGTTGTTTCCAAAACAAAACAAGTTTAGCCCCTTCAGAGCCATGATGTCATATGCCTTTAATTATAATCACCAGCTGTTATTTCTTAACCCCTTCACTGGCATGACGTCATCAAATTAAACAAATTGTCGTCTGCTTCTATTTCTTAAAAACAATTTTATGTATTTTGACTTTAAGAAATATTGAAACGAGTGTCAAACAGTTTGTATCCTGATCAGACGCCGCGTTACGCGGCGTCTGATCAGGATCCAAACTGTTTGCAAAAAACTATAGTACTCGGGGTAAGGCAGTGAAGGGGTTAAATCTAGTTTTTAGGGAAAATAACTAAAGCAGTATCTCAATGAGTGCAAAAGAGTGTGGATCCTGATCAGACGCCGCGTCTGATAAGGATTCCGACTCTTTGCAAATATTTATTGCAATCGATGTAAAATAGTAAATTGGGTAACTTTCCGTCCTTTTATCAATTTCCTTACAAATATTTGTCTCCGAATGAGTGTTGTTGTAGAAAGGGAGCCCTGTATAGCTAAAAGTCTTAAACAAAGTCTACAGACTAAGATTCTTATGTATACACTCACAAACGTTATACCATGGTGGTATCTAGATAGGTTTCTGGTGAACCTAGAACTTCAACGCGATCTACATTGTTAAGGGCCTGTCTTATACTTTCGTTAATCAGTACCAAATGCCTCTATGATCGTTTTCTATGACAGAAATTGTAAATTCATACCTTTAGAACGCTGCCCTGCTGCCGGCAGTAAATAGAAAATAGTTGAGTAAAGTGTTTTACTGCTAATCAATGTTAAAACTACATATGTTGAGTTGGCGTTTCCACTTGATACTGATCAAAGGGTAATCTGGGCATTTGCAGATTTTAAAAGGTAAAGAATTATAAAGCTAATTTAGTCTCATACTGGCTCTGTTCAGGGTACACATGCACTTTACCAATATTACTTGCCTCCCTATACAATAAAGGTTATTGTACAGTGTTTCCTGCATTCAATGGTCATCCTAACAACGACTCCCTCCATGCAACGACCCTTGTCGCAGTTCCCACGCTTTTACTGCTAAAATATCGTCTGATAAAAATAGTGTCGTCTGCTTTTTTTTCTCAAAGTTACATAAAAGTGGACATTTGATAGAATTTAATCAAAAATTACAATGACGAAAAACAGCTTGAATCCAGATCAGACGCAGCGTTACGCGGCGTCTGATCTGGATTCAAGCTGATTGCAAATGTAAGCCAATGCTTAATTTCCCTCACGTGGTTATCACAAATTTAGACTTAATCATTTATTGACACCTTCATTTCATACAAAGAAGCACACTTTCGGAAAAAGTAATTATTGTGCAGATAATGAGTGTATATCACATTCGTTTTGCTTTTTGCTTTATATTGCTTGTTTTAGATACATTTAACCTTTTTCACGCTGCCGAAGAATGTTTGGCTACTAATTGCAGAATTTCGACAAAGATAAAACGTTAACAAACTTGCATCAACTCGGACATTTGCTGCAGCCGGCCAATTTTACGGATGACAATTACGTGGCGAGCTGGTGACTAAGATGATTTTGGCTTCTTGTGGAAGAAGTTGCAACAGGCAAAAAATTTAAGTATGTAGTACAGTGTTCCTTTCCTACAACTGCACTCAGAACAACGAATCCCTCCTTACAATAACGTTTGCTGTTGTTCCCACGATACAATTATGTCTAACCATTTAACTGCTACAATATCGTCTGCTTAAAATTGTCGTCTGCTGTTTTTTTCTCAAAGTCACATATTGGACATTTTGACAAAAAAATTATATTGACTGTTGCAAACAGTTTAAATCCAGATTAGACGCTGTTTTACGCGGCATCTGATCTTGATTCAAGGTGTTTGCAAACGGTATTCACCCCGCCCTTTAACCAACTCCCTCTAAACAACACAATTTTGTCTCCCATTGGGTGTTGTTGTCGAGTTGGAGCACTTTAGTCCATTGTGACATTGTGATATTTAGACTGTATGTTTACAGTACATATTCATTTATAGTGCTCTTTCCCTACAACGACTCTCGGAACAATGAACCGTCCACAGTGTTCGAAACAAAACAATTATATTTAGTGTTTCCTCCCTTTAACAGCCCCTCAGAACCACACACAGAATCTGTGTCTCCCAACGGATGTTGTTGTAGTGAGGGCGTACTGTTTGCCATATCTTCGAAACGGTTGTTTGTTGGAATTGGTGCGAATATATTTTCATTACGCGAACGAAAATTTATTTTAGGTTTGATTTTTGCAAACGATTTCGGTTCTCAGAATCGCAAAAATATCTTTGTAATGTATTCTTTCCCACGGAAAAGTCATATATTCTCATCACATTGATGCAATGTCTCAGATTCTTTTCAACAGAAATCGTTAAGAATCGTTGGTGATTTATGCTTTAGTTCTTATCACCAGAACCCGGTAGCACACATTCAAATGAAATGTATGCGGCTATTAAGTTTTCAATCTAACCATTTGAAAGCATAAAGTGTGTAGTCTTGATATTTGCGAACCCTTATATCCTAGGCGGACACACAGTTATGCGACACATAAGTAGGCTCCAAACCGTATGTCTTATGTGTTATTAATCTGAAAACATATTGAAGAGAGTACATGGTTCAGATATAAAACAGACCCTATAGCAGATGTCGTTTATTTAGAAGAAAAAGACTCAGGACTTTAATCTGTAACGCACAAGTTCTTGCTTCGGGCCAATGTGATAAAATATGAAAGAAAGCCCATTATAAGTTACAAAAGGAACTAAATCACGACTGATGGATTCTTCTATATTTTTCATGAGTTTGACAGTCGCAAAACCTTAGAAACAGTTTCATGTATTGTTCGACAATATTGACCTGACGTTGGTGACCTCTATTAGCATAATTACACACTTTGTTGCATTTCTAAATATAGCTTCGGAACACTTCGTTATCATTTATACGAGAACGCACATTGTAACCACATCGGCACCGAGAAAATATAGCATTGCCCGGTTCTACAAATATCGACAGGTATTTAGCGCAAGTGGTAAGGAAGATGACTATAGATTATTTTTCCGTACAGTCATTGGTTCGAATCCCATGAAATACTCGTACATTTTTTCACTTTTTTTTTTTACTATTTATGCTGTTTCTTTTAAGTTATCATACAACATTTATATCGATTGGAACACGATTCTTTTGTTATTTTTAAAAACATTATGTCATAGCGTCTGTTTGGTCTATAAAATAACATTTTATAAGATAAAAATATTTTGCCCTCTATCGGGATTCGAACCCGGAACCTCGATGTTACAAATCCCTGGCTCTAACGACACACCTATTGCAGACTAGTTACATCTGGGGGTGGTAAATTAGGTATATATTGGCAAGAGTCGCAGGTGAGAACATCGATGATATTACCTGGATTAAAACCCACTCGAAAGCGCAACATGATGCGTTTTAGTAGATGTGATTATACTAAGAGACTCGGGAATAATAGTTTATCAACAATAATCTTTTGAACTTGCTCATTGTGGAGAGTTACAGGTAATCCACTGCGGATTACAACTGGAACAAGTTTCACGTAATCAGCCGAAACAACCCGAAATTGTACGTAAGCTATCGAATATTGATTTATACTGCGTCATCTTTTTATAATTCATTCATGCATAAAGTTCAACGTCAGGTCAATATTGTCGAACAATATCATGCTGCTGTATAGAAGCTCGTCTCACTCAAAACTGTTGTCCGCAAATCTGCGTGTTGAAACCGTCATAAAATGGTTCAGTCATTGCAGACAAAAGTCTGTCTCCAAAGTACTCAACCTCTGACTGGACTTAATGTGTGTGGAAATATCACTGACGCAACTTATCACGCTAAAGTTTAGGAGCTATGACAAACAACTAGTAGCGATCAGCTGTCAAAGAAATTTGGAACATTATATATTTTCAAAGAGGACATATATAAATCATATTCTAAATCTATACTAAATATGTGACTACATGATTGAATTGCACTGTTTTACATCCTACATATTACCTGGCTCATGTGGTATTATCTATCTTGTTCATACGAATATAGAAATAAAGTGTTGTTTCATTATTACTGTCAATAGTAACCTCCTATTTTGATACATTTGATATTTCATCCGTTTCTTCCATGCTTGTAAATTAGATTAGTCTATATTTGACATATGGGGTGCCTGGTCTAAAGTTTCATTTCCGTCTTATTTTATATTGAACTTCCTATCAGCACACAGTGTAGACTCTGATCAGCATTATGCGGCATCTTATCAGAATATACACTGTTTGCCTTTGTTCTATATACATGTATAGTACCGTGGGCACAAATGGATTAATATGTAAGTGGTGATTAGATTACCCCATGGTCACTCGAAGGATATCACCATTATAGGTGTATACATGTATAAGCCTATTTAGCATTTAATGAATACTATAGAACAAAATTCGCCTGACAATTTGTTTGAATCTCTTTAAGGTTTATCCTTTTTTAAAGGTTTATCACATAATATAAATGGTGCCAAACTATCAAAAAAAGTTTTAAATTCGGAATGACAACATCCAGCAATGAGCTGGTACATATGGCCACAATACGTTATGTCAGCACACACAGGGCCAACATGGCGTAGCCACTGGCAACCCCTTCCGTATTTTCCGGGAAAAGTATTTTCATTAAACATTTTCATCAGAATAAAACAAAATTTGTAGTGTGCATTATCGTGCATTAGATTACAGTAAGGCGCTGAGATGTGGGTAATTAGATCACTCGGCCTAAAGGACTCATCACAACTTCTTACTGTGAGATAATGCACGATAATGCATATCTACGAATTTGTTATATCTTAAGTATTATGACATATGAAATAAAGCTTAATCTATTAATTATTTATTAGTTGCATTTATCATTTAACTTATAAATTCAACAGTAAGGTCATTCAAGGATCAGTCACAAAACTCGTTATGCTTACCAAGAACACATTATTATACGACTAAACACAATCAAATGCATTTGCTCTATTTAGCATGTCTTAATAATATCAGAAATTCTCTGATATACCATTGCCTTAGTTAATACAGGCGAATTAATTGCCAATCAATGTATTTATTTCATCTGTTCATAAGATTTTTGATAATTTATAATTCCGTAAGAGCTTTAACCTTTCAAAAACGCTCAACTTGCTATGTTTGTTGTAAAATCATTAGATATAGAGGATAACTGTTTTTTTCAGTGTAAGATCGAAATTTAATCCATTGAGTGAACATCAGACGTTATATTTTCACGAGTGGCGAAGCCACGAGTGAAAATATAACAGTCTGATGTTCACGAAATGGATTAAATTCGATCTTACACTGAAAAAACACAGTTATTCTATTTATTTATGCTTTTAAGCCACTTTTTAAACGAAATTGTTTAAAAATTGAAAGCGAACGTACATTATTTATCCTGTGTTGAGCCCCACGTTTTATGTCGAACACACACGTGCGTGACAGTTGGCGGTATATTTGTTGATTTGACGTTATCCGAATGACTTCGTTGCTCCCGAGTTTGGATTCGTGCTCTTCCGGTGAGTAGTTCGCGACAAATCGGACTGCCGGAATTTAACGATAAGACACGATTGACTACGATTCTTGGGGAGCCCTACGGGGAAAATTCATAATAAAAGCGATTGGTGATAATCCACTGCAGTGGATTACCAAGTGATCATCCACTGCTATATCGTGGTAATCCACCGAAAAGCATAAATAAAACCGGATAACTCATATATATGCAGTAAACCACTCTTATACAGTCCACTACCCCAATCAGTCGGATTGGGGTAGTGGACTGTATAAGAGTGGTTTACTGCATATTTATGAGTTATCTGATATATCCCTTTAAAGTCCCATTGTGTTTTCAGACCTTTTTTTAATGTGCGAAATACAATAACGGTTAATAATAATGCTTGAACATTCTGATGGGCCAAACTGATCTATGAAATGTAGAAGACAGACCTAAATCACCAAAAAAGCGATTTAAAACCATAACAAACCGAAAGTAGAACGTCTGACATAAATATTACCACACGGATTAGTGACACGTGGAACAGCTGGGTTCAATATCACTGGGGTGCAACGATTGCTATAAAATGAGTCACATTTCGTCACAGCGGTGTTTAAGCCCTTTTTGCTCTCTAACACAAAGAGTTTTTATCGGATCTTCACCAAACTTGCATTAAATGTTCTTTTATATAAAAAAATAAAGGTACAGTTAAATTACTACTTAAATCGAATAAGGCATGTAAGACTTTTTGCCCTTTATGTATTAAAAGTTGACTGTTTCAGCATTTTTTGCTCTCTAAAACAAGCATTTTTTAGTTGATCTTCACCAAACTTACTGAAATTGTTTATTATTATAAAATCTTGGTCCAGTTTGATTACTACTAAAATCGCATGTGGCATGTTTGCGTTTTTGCCATTTTTGTATTAAAAATGAGTGATTCAGCAATTATTGCTCTCTTTCACAAATACTTTTATTGGATCTTCACCAAACTTGCTGAAAGTGTTCATTAGTATAAAATCTAGGTTTAGTTTGATAACTACTAAAATCGTAAAAGGCATATCTAAGTGTTTGCCCTTTATGTATTAAAATGACTGTTTTCAGCAAGTTATTTTTATCTCTAACACAAATTCTTTTTATTGAATTTTCACCAAATTTGCTGAAAATTTTCATTGATATTAAATCATGGTTAAATTTGAATACTACTAAAATCGCATAAGGAATGTCTGAGTAATTGCTCTTTAATTATTAGAAATGACTGTTTCAGCCTTGTCCTCCAAACTTGCTGAAATTCATTATTTATATCAAATCTAGGTCCAGTTTGATTATTACTAAAATCCCATAATGATTATCTGAGTTATTGCCCTTAATGTATTAAAAAGGACTGTTTCACCATTTTTTGCTCTCTAACACAAATGCTTTTTTATTGATTTTCACCCAATTTGCTGAAAATGTTTATTAATATAAAATCAAGCTTAAGTTTGATTATTACTAAAATCCCATAATGATTATCTGAGTTATTGCCCTTAATGTATTAAAAAGGACTGTTTCACCATTTTTTGCTCTCTAACACAAATGCTTTTTTATTGATTTTCACCCAATTTGCTGAAAATGTTTATTAATATAAAATCAAGGTTAAGTTTGAATATTACTAAAATCGCATAATGTATATCTGAGTTATTGTCCTTTAATTATCAAAAAATGACTGTTTCAGTTTGTTTGCACTCTAACACATACAGTTTTTATCGGATATTCACCAAACTTGCTGAACATGTTTATAAATATAAAATATATCTCCAGTTCGAATAGTACTTATATCGCATAAGGCATGTCTGAGTTGTTTGCCCTTTAGTTATTAAAAATTAATGTTTCAGCATTTTTTGCTCTCTATCACAAACATTTCTTTTCGGATCTTACCAAACTTGCTGAAATTCTTTATTTATACAAAATCTAGGTTCAGTTTGATTATTACTTAAATCGCATAAGGCATGTCTGAGTTATTGTCCTTTATGTATTTAAAAATACCTGTTTCACCAGTTTTTGATCTCTAACACAAATAACTTTTTTGTGATTTTCACCAAACTTGTTGAAAATATTTATTAATATAAAAATCTAGGTCAATCATCTTAACTACCAAAATCGCACGAGGCATGTTGAAGTTATTGCCCTTGAATGATTATAGATTGCATACTTCAGGCTTGTCAGCTTTCTGACTCAAACGGTTTTAATTAGATCTTCACCAAATTTGCTGAAAATAATATTGGATAAAAACTTGGTCCAGTTCTATGTATACCCAAATCGCCGAAGGCATGCTGGAATTATGGTACTTCAATTATTAAAAATTTGCTATTTCACCCTTATTTTAGCCCTGTCAACTCTGTAACAGGAACAGTTTTTATTCTATTTAAGCCAACTATTTGGTCAATGGTTGCATGTGCTTCATCTTGGCCGTGTTGGTAATAAGTAAAGTAATAAATGGCTACTCCATACCTCCTTTACCTCTTGAAGGGTTGTCAGTCAACTGTATTCGATTTTTGTCTTGATCTATATTTAATACAAACACACAATGCCAGCAAGTTCGGTTAGAGAGCAGAAAATGCTAAAACAGTCATTTTTTTTAATTATTCAAGGGTAAAAACTCAGACATGCCTCATGCGATTTTGATAGTTATCAAACTTGAGCTAGATTCTATACTAATAAACATTTATAGCAATTTTGGTGAAGATCCAAAAATAGGTGGTCGAGTTAGAGAGCAGACCTTTTTCAGCAAGATCCCCCGTATTGGATTGTACACGCTTACCACCGTGATTAATTATTTACACGTGGGGACCTTATCTCATAGTTTAACCCTGTGCCTACTGGTCGCAACTGTTTGACTCTAAAACAGACACCGCGTAACGCGGCGTCTCATCTGGATCCAAACTAATTGACACTCGTCTTAAGGTTTGTTTAATCAAAAATATGCATAAATCTACACTAAACAAATATTGCACACGACAATGTCAAAGCAGACGTCTTAGCAGCAAAATAAGGGTTAAATTCTTCATTTGTACAGTGCTCCAGATCAGAAGAATAAACTGAACAAATCCAACATGTTCTTACTCATTTTAGCACCGAATGCTATGGTGTTTCTACTGGTTAAACCGTCTCTTCGAGACGATTCTAATGAGTATGACACCATTGGGTTTAAAAGCAGAAATAAAGAGTTTAGTAATCGAAATACTTCTGTTATCTGGAGCCCTGTATTTACAGAGTTGTCCTTCTTTCCATTCACAAGGAGGCTCTTTAATTTGTGCTGCACCAAAAATTATAAATAAAAATTTAAAAGCGAATTTCTTAGATAAAGCCGCTTTTTATGAATGAATCACGTCCCAAGTAGTTCTAATGGGATCCCAAACAACCGTTTTATGCAGGTTTCCCCAAAACACAATGCGGCTTTAATACACAAACTGCCATTAGATAACGACAGGAATAAAAGCACACTTTACAATGTATACATGTGTAAGACGTTGTTCTTTCCAAATATACGAGACAATTCGTGAAATAACAAATAAGGGCAAATGCATTATACTTTTGTGCAAGGTCTGAAGCAGAAGAGCCGGAATCTATTTTTCACTTTTTGTCAAAAAATGTCATGTTACAACATTGCAATTAGTTTTTTAAAATGAAAATACTTGCGTTTTAGCAAAAAAACACTTACTATCTTACTGTATTTCTTTAGCAGCGTGTGCGTATTTTGTTTTTTTGTTTGGTATTGGGTCATTAGTATTTTTTTGGTGAAACTATGGGACACACACATCTTATTTTTCTCCATTTTTGAACACGATTCAAGACTTTCAGAAGTGATGAAAAGAAACATTGAATATGAGAGTTTACGTCCAACTAACACGAACTAAAGAAACTTCTCTAAAGTTATCACACTCTGAACACATTTAAAACATGTGACCTCGCATCGATAACTCTTTGCTCTGATTATATAATACATGAAGACAATGTAACACTTCACAGCAAACGCGTTTATGCTCGAATGTATGATGTCCCTGACACGTTTTGGGTCAGAATTGGTGCTAAAGTAACATCTAGCTGATGAGTAACGATAAGTGTGTCCCAAACAACATTTTAATTGCAATAGTAATCAAAGGTCAAGAGTACGGTGCCCAGAGAGTAGCATGTAACACTTGGTCAACGCATGCTTTACTCACAAACTAAATTATGTATCCATAGCTGATGAGGTACACGATATATTGTTCTCTTTAACAACCCTTTAGAATAATATAGGCCAAAAGTAAAGGTCAAAGTCACCCTGACCTACAACTGGTATTACACACTCTGCTGTCCATTGATATGCTCATACGACAAAGTTGGTATATTCAGTTTATGTGGTGTAGATGATATGCTCCAAACAAGTTTTTCTATACATGAGGTAAAATGCCAAGGTCATGGTCACAGTGTACCAGATAATGTTACGGGCCTCTCTGCCACACCAAGACGTACTCACACAACAAAGTTGGAATCCTTAACTTATGTGGTATAGACATTATCCTCTGAAATATCTTTTTCTTTATTCAGCAATTGTGGTCAAAGGTCAATTTCATGGACACAGTGACTTGAAAGTGTCATAGAATAATATTTCTTTACCAGATATACAAACCAATTTTATATCCTTAGCTTATGAGTTATAGGAGATATGCTCTTGGTAATAACGTGTACGGTCTTAAACACGAACTCACTAATTCAAGCACAATCACTGCATGTGCTCAAAGCCATCATTTGGGACAAGAGACATGCACAAATAACATACAAAAATACTATTTGTGGATCTAGCCAGACGACGAGAAAAAAACAATAAAGGCAATATATTAGATAACCATTTGATATTCGGCATGTAAACATTCCCGTCTGCAACAATTATTAATTTAAAAGGTGATTCATACACAACGTTTTACGGAAGTTATTATTCTATAGTTAAACAGGATTGACCCAGATGAGATCCCTAGTTGTTTCTCTGTTCAACACTTCAATATTTACCCATTTATGCCTCGCGTCCTATAAAAGGGACATGAGCAAACAGTGTAGACCCTGATCCGACGCCGCATATTGCGGCGTCTGATCAGAGTCTACACTGTTTGCAGAAAGGAATTTCAATATAAAAAAATAGACCAGGCATTTCATAGATCAAAATGACACAATCCAATATAATATTATAGGCTTGAAATAATCCATTATTAAAAGCATAAATGTGTTACAGTGGAGTATCTGTTATTCTTTCCCGTTTAAACGCAAACGTACGCAAACGCAAAACACTAAAACGTAGAAAAGTACAACTTTTTTACAATTTTGATAATTCATCTTTATCTTGGTGGCTAACAGTTTGGAGCCTGATCAGACGCCGGGTTACCAAACTGGCTCCAAACTGTTTGCAGTGAAAATAATAGTTTTAGCGTAAACGCGTTTATTGGGAAAGAATAACGTTTTCTTCACTGTAAGCACTCCAATGCATAACCGTCTAAAACCTGTGTCGTTCAAAACAAATTTAGTGTAAAACATCCACAAAGTTACCGGTTAGAGTGTTCAACATGTTAACTCGGCGTCTGTCCTGGAACCAAATTGTTTAAAACTGATCGACCTAAAAATGTTAAAGTTTGAAAAATGAAAAATAAACCTAACAATGTTAATTACAGATGGTCTGAATATATGTATAGATGGATTTTGAGCGCTGAACCGTGGCTGCTCTTTTCTATTTATTGAAGTTGTAACCATTCCAAGTTTTGGGTAAGTCAGTGTTGAAACTTTAACTTAATATTTAAAAAAAAGAGTTGAAACCTATATGTCATCGTGGTCGAGACATTAGAGTAATGTTTTACTGAGTAAGGTCATGAGTTTGATACCCAGCGGGAGCCATTTCTTTTTGGGTGGGAAATGGTATTTTGATACAACGCATGTTTTACAAGAAGCTCATAGTAATCGTTCGGCATAGGTATATATGTGCTTATTACATGTCTTCATAAACACATTGTACAAACTAAATATACTGCAACAGACGAAACCATCATGTCCATATTCTAAAAATGCTAGGGAGTTGTAGATAACGTATACCGTTCTGCAAAAATAGAACCAGAAGGACTTGAAGCCCCATTGGTTATCTTTGACACAATTTAAAAGAATTGTTTGCAAACTAATTAAAAAAAAAGAAATATAATTATAATAAAAAAAAAGAAATAAAACCTAATGGGAATCGAACCCACATTCTTTTATCCTTTTACAAGTACCCTTACCCGCTACAAAATGCTCTAACTCGATTATTGATTTAATTTTCGACACACAAGTCATACAAGTCACAAAAGTCGAACACGTTCATGGTTTTTGATACGTTTTACCTCAATGGGTGGACTCGTCCTAAAGGTCACAGCTCACGGGTCAAAATCCGACTATACATGAATTTTGCCCTTAACAAATCCTGGTATAATTACATGAACAATAGTACATGATTAGCAACAGTATAGTATGAACTTTTATTATATACATATCGATGATTTATGGAGTTTTCTCAGTTAGATAAATTTGATATCGTCACTGTTGATATCATCACTACATGTAGTGATGATATAACTTTTTGTGACGTCACGTCATAATTAGTTTTGTGACGTAATAATCAGATTTGTGTGTTTTTTTTTGTACAAACGTCATTAAAATATATATAATAAATAGAATAATCAATACTTTAAATAGATATGAAAAAATATCGCTCGAATGGGTTGTTATCTGGTTAAAAAACTCGTCCTGCGGACTCGTTTTTTAACCAGATAACAAACCATTCTCGTGATATATTTTTCATATCAATCCAAAGAAATTGATTATCCTCTATGTAAAATAGTCCGTATAGTATATTTGTATAGCCCCTGTCTCTCCATGTGTCTTAACCAGGGGCCCGTTTCATAAAACTTCGTACGACAAATGTTGTCGTAAGTCAGATTATAAAAGTCTCAATTATTATTTATTTCTCAATCTTATCCTGTCTTGTGACATCTTTTTGGAATTGTCTTGAAAAGACGATTCCAAAGAGATATCACAAGACAGGATTAGATAGAGAAATAAAAAATTAAATGTATTTTAAAAATTTGACTTACGATTGTTTTTATCGTACGAAGTTTTATGAAACGGACCCCTGATACTTAAAGCGAAGTATAGAACTAATCAGATTCCGTATTCAATAAACGAAAGGGTGTTACAATTGGGAATACGTTATTCTTACCAATAATTGTGTTTTGCTTAAACTGTTATACCCATTTCAAACAGTGGAAGCTACAGCATGGAAAATGTTATTCTTCCCCCGTATAACAAAATTTATCGCAGACTCAAGAAAATTATAAGTGGAAAGGTTATTAAAATTGCAGACAACTTATTTGTTAAATGTTGTCTTAAAATCGCTTGAAAATAAAGTAAAGCAGATTGCTCCTGAAGGTGTGTGCTTCTTTACTCACAGCCTGATATAAGGTGTCGACCTGGTCTAATTTCGCCCTATATAATCTATAGTAAAATGCCTAACTTTCAGAGCCAACAGCTCCCTCCAAAATATTTTCTAGGCTATAAAAGACATACCCTTCAATTCTATAGACATTTCCCTGTTAATTGAGGCCAGTTTACCTATAACATCGCCGGCTACATTTTTTGCTATCAATGATTTGCTAAGGTCACTGTCAAAATAAAGGTAAACAACTTTCACCTTCATCCCATTCACTGTGTTTCCATATGCATCCGCCTGGAGAAAAAGTCCTGAAATGAGATGCCTAAAACAATGCCATTTGGGTGGAAATGACCACAAATAGCCAGTTTTCATCAAGAAAACCATTCAAACTCACCCACAGGCAAAACTAAACAGTGCAAATCCTTGAAATTGTATTTTTTCAAGGTACTACTTGCAAGACTACAACGACCCGGAAGTGATTCCTGACCAGGCCGACACCATAAGTATTACTAAATCAGGCTACGAAGTAAAGGTTTAAGCACAACAGCTTGTTTGGGGAAAAACTGCCTAGCATAGGGTAATACAATACAACCTCGTATATATCACGATCGATGGAAAGAAGATGATGTTATTTCTTTGTGACCGTTTAAAATAGAAGGAAGATGAAACAGAAAGGCGTCCAATTTGGCTTCGAATAGGATTCAATATAATGAATAAAGTTTGTCGTGAATGAGTTACATCAATTTAACTAGTTTGCCGTTTAATTATTGTACCGTCATAATAACGTCCGTATAAATAAAACTATAAATTTATCCTGAAATATCAAGCTATGATTGTCAAAACGTTTTGCTCCGGATAAACAAAATGAGAATAACAGTTCCAATTTTAGTAAAAGTATTAAAGTGTTCATATGCATTCGATGGCAAGTATCACATTTTGATTTAGATATACTTATCAAACTTTCAACTTGTATAAAGCTAACGCTTAATAAATCAATATTGCGATGTTTAGATACAGGCAGTCGCTTAATATTGGGCAAACGTAATGCAGATTAGCTGCCTGTAAACACGTATTGACATCATGCGGTCCTCACTTTGTATTTATATCATTCCCCCCTGACACTTTTAATAGACAATTCCAATTTCAAATCAAGTTTAGTCCATGTATGTCTATATATATATTGGGTTGTTTTATGAAATGTATCGCAAAAGGACAAACTGAGCAGACCCAGCCCAGAGGAATCCTTTATGTGCTCTCTAGTCTTAGTCTACACTGTTTGCATAAAACAAATTTACTACTTATAGGTACGATTTTTGTAAATGCCGAGTAAACTCGTCGCCAAGGATGAACGTGTTAAACATTATCGAATAAATCACTGTTTATGCTAGTTAACTACAGTGGAGAATCTGTTATTCTTTCCCGTTTAAACGCAAACGTACGCAAACGCAAAGCACTAAAACGTAGAAAAGTACAACTTTTGGACAATTCTGATAATGTATGTTTATCTTGGTGGCAAACAGTTTGGAGCCTGATCAGACGCCGGGTTACTGTTTGCAGTGAAAATAATAGTTTTAGCGTAAACGCGTTTGTTGGGAAAGAATAACGTTTTCTCCACTGTAAACATTATCGAATAAATCATTGTTTATGCTAGGTAACTATATGTAATTTATTTATTTCAATGAATCAATAGTGTTCATACTGTTGCGTGTCATGACTTATAAACAACATCTAATTTGGACCGAAACTGTTTGCAAGCGCCAGCGTATTCATATCAAGGAGCAAGTTGGCTTACTGATAATGCTCTCTGTCCCAAAACCTAAATAAGGCCTCAGTATAAAAACAAGTCAAATCTCAATGCACGTGTCCCCGTAAAACTTGAAGATGTGTGATTGCATACTCCTGGGAAATAAGCCTTCAAGATCTGATTTTTTGCATCGTATATCACATATACAGTCGAACTTCGATACTTTGCACTCGATTAACCCTTTACCTGATAGCATATGTCTAGTAGTGAAGATAGGTGACTACTTAAAGTAGGTTGAAAGTAAAGCAGAATGCGCCTTAAGGCGCATTCTACTTTACTTTCAGCCTACTTTAAGCTATCCAGCGCTAGAATATAGAAAATATTCCATGTAAAATGTATTCATGACTGATTAAATTGGAACTATTTTCTTCAGCGGAGGAATAAATTAAATACGCTAAAAGTCGCTTCTATGGGGGAAAGGGTTAAATCGACCTCATCAGTATTTCAAATGTTTAATTTCGATAAAAGGATCTTGCTTTGGGTCGAACATACCAGTATATCTAACTTAAAACTTGACTAAGCCACGTTTTAACTTATGGGTAAAGTGGAGAATCTGTTATTCTTTCCCGTTTAAACGAAAACGTACGCAAACGCAAAGCACTAAAACGTAGAAAAGAACAACTTTTAGACAATTCTGATAATTCATGTTTATCTTGGTGGAAAACAGTTTGGAGCCTGATCAGACGCCGGGTTACCCGGCGTCTGATCTGGCTCCAAACTGTTTGTACTGCAAATAATAGTTTTAGCGTAAACGCATTTATTGGGAAAGAATAACAGATTCTCCACTGTATGCTCGAACTAACGCGAGTTCGAAGTATGGTTTTACGACTGTACGTATATTCTACCGGTAACTATGTTCGTAGGGTTATCTAGTGTCGAGGATGGTTTGTAGCATATATCTTAATAACACAATTAAAGCGGATTATTATGTCTAGCATTTTTGCTGGCTTGGCTATAAATTATATAGCCTATTCACCACAATTAAAACGTCACTAAGGTCAGACGGTGAAAGTACTCTGAACTGTTTAACACTCGTATCGAAGATGTAACTGCTGCAATATTAATACAGTTGAATCTCGACACTTCGAACTGGCTTGAATCGACCTCATCAGTAGGTCATATGATAAATTTCGATAATTCGATCTCGCTTTAGTCGAACATACCCGTATTTCAAAGCTTAAACGTTTTAAGGTAGTTCGTAGGTCTGTTTATTCCCTGTCAAACTTCATTTGAAACCTTGATTAAATTGAAATATACATAGGAGAATCTGTTATTCTTCCCCGTTTAAACGCAAACGTACGCAAACGCAAAACACTAAAACGTAGAAAAATACAACTTTTTGACAATTCTGATAATTCATCTTTATCTTGGTGGCAAACAGTGTGGAGCCTGATCAGACGCCGGGTTACCCGGCGTCTGATCTGGCTCCAAACTGTTTGCAGTGAAAATAATAGTTTTAGGGTAAACGCGTTTATTGGGAAAGAATAACGTTTTCTCCACTGTACCATAGTGAGAGTGAAACATTGTTAAAAAATACAGTCCCGTTTTTTTCTGGCTTGACCAATTGTCGAGAAAAGTTCCATTTTTAATAAACAGAAATATTTTCTTTATGAAATGATATAACTCAATAATTTCTTTATTGTCAAGTAAACAGTACAGACAATATAATATACTGGGACTCGAACCTAGGACCTTTGGATTGCTAGTCAATCACTCTACCAACTGAGCTATCGAGGAAGACGATGAAGCTTATGAAACTTTTCTTTATGTAAAAATTATACTATAAGCACGTGCCGAAAAAGATCATGTGAAAGTCATCAGCACTTCCGGAACTCGAAATGCGGGGGCCCGCTTGCGAACTACCTTGACTTTAAAATACATGTATGGGTATGTTCGAACTAACTCTATAATAAGTGTAACGTACAATACAGGCGATGTTCTTTTGCTGACGATACAACTCACTCACCCCTTAAACTTTTATTGACCAAAAGTCTTGTCCATTTTGACTACATGTATAATCAGTGCAGACTCTTATTAGAGGGATCCTGCATACCACAAGTGTACTCTTGAGGCCATGTACAGTGGAGAAAACGTTATTCTTTCCCAATAAACGCGTTTACGCTAAAACTATCATTTGCAGTGCAAACAGTTTGGAGCCAGATCAGACGCCGGGTAACCCGACGTCTGATCTGGCTCCAAACTGTTTGCCACCAAGATAAACATGAATTATCATAATTGTCCAAAAGTTGTACTTTTCTACGTTTTAGTGCTTTGCGTTTGCGTACGTTTGCGTTTAAACGGGAAAGAATAACAGATTCTCCACTGTACATTGTTTGTAAATGACAAGTTTACTCGTCGCTAGGGTTAAATGGGTTCAAACAGACAATACATTTGGCGGTAAAATACACGTTGTTAGTAAATGATACGCAGTGGAATGGTTTGTTGTACGACGACAGACACATGTTTTATCTGTCGTCGTACAACAAAAAAAAAACATTAAAACGAAAGCCACGTAAAAGATACATATCTATGAAGACCGGCATCTGATCAAAATCCAAACCATATATATAAAGTATACTGGTTTCTTACCGCATCTAAGACTGTATAACAAAACAACATTGAAACGAAGATACATATCTATGAAGACCGGCATCTGATCAAAATTCAAACCATATGACACTCATCAAAATCATTGGTCAGTCAAAATGACTTACTCTAAAGCTGAGAAATAAATTAGGTGACACTGATAAACACATGCATCTTATTAACACCTTCAGTGTCACCTTATTTATTTCTCAGCTCAATAAGTGCTATGTATGTTTTGTATAATACTGGACTGACTGTGTTGTCATGACCATATATGCGCCTATTTGGCAACACAATGCAGCCTACCCTGACGAGTCGTATACGAGAATCTTATTAGTTCTTAATAAGTTCTTATTAGTTCTTAATCAACGCGTTTATATTCACAGGAACGTCACAGAATATTGCGTTTTGTCCGAACATAGAGGTAAATGTAAGAGTACAGTCTTGCTTACCAAACGAGCACCAAAACGTTAACTCCTTCACCCCTGAAATATTTAATGGAACATTCCAATTGCAAAATAAGTATAGTCCATATGTGGCTATTTAGGTTTGATTTTAACAATATATACTCAATTCCCAAAGAAACTGTGCACTTTTTATTTTCAAATATTTTAACATCACATCGGTACACAACGAACTTGCTGAGATTGAATGAAAATAGACAAATTAGAGTCTTTGCAATGCTTGTTCATAACTACAACGTCACTAACGTGAGTAAGACGTTAAGATACCAAAGAGTTGCTCAAACGTTTTCAACATACAAAAGGAGTGGAAGATCGCCGCAGACAGTGTACATATACCTAGAACAGCAGTTCAACAAACGAATGTGCTACGTTGACGTAACTTCGACGTCGTTTTAAAACAGCGTCTAGTTCGGCAAAACAAAACGGTATCAGCTGACAGACCCAACTAAAAACAGTCTTTTTCTCAAAGTTACTTTGCAACTTTGATTTTAACACTTCGTCTTTTCTCGTTTAAAACATATGCTTAAAACGACTGCATCTCAAAATATGGAATAACTATCATATTGTTCGTGAACTGATCTAAATGTTGGTACCAAATACGTAGGCTTTCAGGAAAACAATCGATGAATAATTACAGAAAACAAAGTGCACAGTTTCTTTTGGAATTGAGTATATTTCAAAATGACAAACAGTGTAGACATTGGTCAGAGGGCTCCTTAAGGAGCCCTCTGATCAGGGTTTACACTGTTTGCATGGGACAAGTGTAATCTTTACAGGTATACTGTTTGTTAATGACGAGTATACTCGTCGCTAGGGTCGAATGTGTTAAGTGAATATAAACACCTAGTAGTAATACACTCTTACCAGTCTCAGAAAGTTCCGATACACGTTAGCAGAGAAGAAGCTGGACTCCAATGTTATACAGCTTTTGAGTAGAGCCTGAGATCGTTCTCAAGCATTTAATAGAGAATGATCTCAGACTCAACTCAAACGCTTTATAACCTTGGGGCTACATGTGGGACACAAATACTTAATGATTGCGATTTACTCCATCACTGACACTTGGCACAACCGTCACAAACGTAATTTCACTACTTTAGGTTACCCGGCGTCTGATCTGGCTCCAAACTGTTTGCAGTGAAAATAATAGTTTTAGGGTAAACGCGTTTATTGGGAAAGAATAACGTTTTCTCCGTAGTTATTTGCAAACGGTTTGACTATTGATAAAATTGCCGCGATCAGATGCCGCGGTACAGGATTCAAACTGTTTGACACTCATGTCAATATATCTTTAGTCAAATACCTTAAACATATAACTAATAAATAAAAGCAGACGACAATAATTTTAAATGTTTTAAAATTGACAGTGAAGAGGGCTAATCAGTAACTTGTCTTAAGATATCACATCAGTTCGGTGTTGTCTGTGTTGATTCCATTTACACAATTTGACTGAATATTGCTATAAGTTATTCTCATCTGCAACTTTTGTTTGTTTTCTTCACCAATATAAAAGTTGCTTGCAAAATCTATTTTCATAGTGTCAACCATTTTTGATCCAGATGAAAGATCTAGACTGTTTGAAACACATATTAAAACTTTGCGTGTAGAATATAAACTATATCAACACTAGATAACTATTGTGGGTTATCATGCTCCCATTTGAATCTATTTAGTTACCAAAACATGAACCAGTCTACTTGGAATTATGGGTAGTTAAATAAATACTGGTCTAATTTAGAAAACAGTGTAGAGCCTGATCAGAGGGCTGCTAAAGGATCCCTCTGATCTGGGTCTACACTATTTGCAAATGTCATGAGTATATTTTAAACACATACATAGTGTTGAATCACATTGGCCATCAATTGCAATTTGGCTTCCTGGTCTGAAGTACAATGGAAAAACGTTATTCTTCCGTTTAAACGCAAACCAAACGCAAACGTATTTCAATGAAATATAGAAAATGACAATTTGTTGACAATTCTGACTACCAGTTTTAATATGAATGCAAACAGTCTAGAGCATGATCAGACGTCGGGTTACCTGCCATCTGATCTGGCTCAAAACTGTTTGCAATGGAAATAATAGTTTTAGCGTAAACTCGTTAATTTGGAAATAGTACGTTTTCTCAACTGTACTCTGCACGCTCCACACGGGGCACTGGTGAACTGTGGCATGTTATAGGACAAGGTTATAAATCTAGCGTCCTTGGGAACTTTCTGCACGTTTTGCCCATGCATTAACTTTTGGCATGTCTGTTAGATATTTTTGTTCTGCAGCACATTCTAATATATTTTTTTCAAATTCTTAAGAGAATATCTTCTGAGTATCAACTAGTCTAGGTACAGGGAGGCGGAAAGCTTACCCTTATTAAATTTGGTTGCAACAATTATTACATATTTTCCCCAAAAGGTTTAAGCAACTCTCTTTCTTCAGAGCTCCCTATGAACCCTCTTTGAAATGCACCTTATCCACATCTGTATCATACCACTTAATACAATGTTTGGTGCACGCTGTTGAAACGGTCAAACCACTGTAGCTCGATCTCTGTCAAATAGAACTTATCATTTTGTAAAAGTTGAAAATGTAGCTGTACAAAGTATTTGTGAGTTCAGCGAGTTCATTGTATTAAAGTTAAAAACGAATTTATGGACTTAAACGAGCTCGAGTTATGAAAATTTGACTGTTTTAGGTATCAAATAGGGATGAGAACCACACGTTACAAAGCATAGCTGAACGATAAACACGTTTTTGCCTTTTATCGAGCTTGCACGATATTAACCCATTAGAGAAGTTTTGAGTGTTGTTCTGGCTACTTGTTCCGGGAAAAGAAAAATGACAATTCTTTTTTTCTTCGTTTGAAAAAAATTTGAGAATTTTACAGACCCAGATTTCGAACAGCATTTATTCCTTTCACCCTTAATGACGTTATAAAGCGCATTTGCAAACAGTTTGATCCAGATCAGACGGATCAAAACTGTTTGCCACTTGTTTTGAAATCACGTTAGTTATACTGCCTTAAATCTAACTTTGAAACGATATTGCTGACAACAGTATTGAAGCAAACAACAATATGGCGGTGAAGGGGTAAAGTGTTCACGATAAATGTGATCATGAAAGGGATAATCGTAGACATTGTGCCTGATAGTGAACCGCTGGGCTCGATTTACATTAGTGAAACTTTCAGACAACCAGGAATCGTTAACATTGACTCTTTGAAAGTTGTGTACAGTGGAGAATCTGTTATTCTGTCCCGTTTAAACGCAAACGTACGCAAACGCAAAGCACTAAAACGTAGAAAAGTACAACTTTTGGACAATTCTGATAATTCATGTTTATCTTGGTGGCAAACAGTTTGGAGCCAGATCAGACGCCGGGTAACCCGGCGTCTGATCAGGCTCCAAACTGTTTGCACTGCACATAATAGTTTTAGCGTAAACGCGTTTATTGGGAATAACAGTTTCTCCACTGTACACGATTTTGAGTTTAATTGAAATAATTTAACCCTTTTGCTCTCAATGACACTTTGCAAACATTTCGGATCCCGATCAGACGCCAAACTATTGGAAACTCGTTTTTTGAATTTCGTTAGTCATACTATCTTATTTTGTAACTTTAAAACGATATTGCAGACAACAAAAGTTGAAATGGACGACAAAGAAACGGCGAAGGGGTAAAAATATCTTGAATAATTTGATCGTGAAAGGGTTAACCCTTTGACCCATGGCTGGCAAGTATGCGTCCGTCGAATATACTTTACCTGTGATACACTTGTCATGTGTAAATAGTGAATTTCCAGATGAAAAGGCCCCTACACTGTTTGTCCTTTTGCAATGCATTGACAAAAGCATCCATAAATAATCAAATTTAAACTACAGTCGAACTTCGATATCTCGAACTCGGTTATGTCGAACATACCCGTAGTTCAAATTTAAAACGTAGCCTATTCACGTTTTAACTTCGAACTACGGGTAACTTCGACTTAACCGAACATAAATTAATGTAATTCATGTGTTAAAAAATCGGTTAGTTCATGTTAAGCGAGTCGAGATAGTAACGTTCGTCTGAATTTTGAATTTAAAATGGAATCGTTCAGGGAAAAATGTTAAAATAATGAGTTTCCAAAAACTAATATGTACGTGTTTATATAGGCGCATGTGGCTATTTTCAACAATATCCATATATTAGCTATTACCTATTACTTGGTCAATTGATACAGAAATGTGTTTGCCCTTAACCTTCTGCATACCATGGTTATGTCGTATTTGCTGTTTTTCACCTGCAAAACAGTTTGTCAAGAGTTGATTTATTTGCATTTTATTTCAGTACAACTGTATGGTGTAGAATATTAGACAAAATGCAAATACTTAAACATCAGCTGTAAAATGCTTATCATCTAAGTATTCCCCAAATGTAGTGAACGGATAGACGAAGCGTCTTCATTGTATATATTTACATACTTTGTATAAACCAATACCGCTATTGAAAGTATTTTTCAATGGCTTGATTCATTAGCAGGGCATATTGTTCCAGACAGTTAGTTACAATTGTCTGTTAAGACAATTAAAAATGATAAATTGTTATATCAAATACTTGTTGCTGATTAACCCTTCCACTCTCAGTGACTTGTTTGCAAACAGTCTGGATCCTGATCAGACGACGCGTCAGAATCCAAATTGTTTGGCATTAGTATTAAAATGTTGTCAGTGGTACTGTCTTAAAATAAATTGTAGACAACAAAATTGAAGAAGACGAAAATGAAACGGTAAAGGGGTATATATCTCACGAAAAGATTGGCAGTGACAGGGTTCAATGGTTATGTCAACAAAACACAATTCAAACTACAAACCAAACAGAAAAGAAGATTACACCAAGGTTAAACTTATTTTCACATTCGTATACTGTATTGAACCAGTCAATGGGGCCCTACCGCATTACAGAGTTATCCCAATTTTCATCACGATCATAAACGATTCGGAAAAGAATAGATCGAATGCGGTTTATTAGTTTGATACCTATATCTATATGCAGTCAAGCTCCCGTTTATCCCTATGTATTTTAATGTATTAATTTTGTTTAATGTCAAATGCGACGGTTATTTATTTCATCGTTTTTAGCAAACCGAAAGTAGCACTGATCATACTTTTTCTATATAACAAAGAAGCCGACTTTTAACATACTTAACAGACACGGGTTTTCACCTCGGTAAAAGAACGTTAACATGGATTAATATTTGAAACAATTGTCAATTTTTGTAACGTATTCTATACTGTTTATACCGCTGGAATGTGATACCGTGCATCTTACCTGGATCCAAATTGTTTGGCAAAAGTCGACATGAACTCTGTTGAGTCGCGCTTAGTGTTAATCCTTTCTTTACTTCATAGGAATGTTTTTTCACACCTTTGAAAACATAATAGACCCTGTTCAAAGAGCTCTTTTAGTTATAGGAGCCATCAGGTCAAGCTCTTATCTGTTAGCTTGTAAACAGTATTGGTCTTAATCTGCAAAAACATCAGTGTGACACAAATCTTTGTTGCTCATAAGACAAAGTGGCACATTACTTCTTATCTTCCTTCTTTACACCAGTAATTGTGCATAGCTTAATAGTTACTACGTAAGTAGATCCTGATCAGATGGTTACTATATAGGAACAGTCTCTATAATCAATGACTGTCCTCTGGTTCTTAAATGACATTATAGGTCTATAAATGCTGCCTATTACAGGTGAAAAAGGGGATATTTATTAAGACATTACCGGTATTAAACATAAACTTTGTATTATTCAGTTATTAATAATGACATGAATATTCATTAGGCAAAGGGTTAAACTGATCTTTTAAAATATGTTGAATTGTAAACAGTTTCTTCAAAAATGTATACTTTGTTTGTTCATTATATACCAGCAGATTTTAGTTGACAGAAATTTCATAGAAATAGTTAAGCCTGTCATGCTCATAGCGCACATGGATTTCACCTCTCAAGGCTTCTGCCCAGGGGCCATAAAGTGCAAAGCATCATCACAACTAACAACAGGAAGTAACCAATTAGCTAGAAATCGAATTGTATACTGACCCCCCATTGGGGTGCAGATGCTGTCCCATAAGAGTCATATATACACAATGCCCCATAGCCATAAAACGGAAGCTTAAGTCTTGGGTACACAGGCTGGAATCAAATCACACCAAACTATTTTATTTTTATTTTTATTTTTTTATATAGGATCCACATTGTTATTCATGTGGGGAATAAATTTTAATCTCCTATACCATGCACTCCTTCATGTGCAAAAGCTTAACCCATTACCCCCATCATTATGCCTTTTACTCCTTTAATGAATTCCACCTTCATAAGCAAATAAATCCTCTTCATGCACTAAGCAGTCATAATTATGAAACATAGGTGATATTTTATGTCGTAGTGGGTGGTACCTTAAAGCAGGATTAAAGTAAAGCAGGGTGCACCTTAAGGCGCATTATGTTTTACTTTCAACCTGCTTTAAGTGGTGACCTATATTCAATACTTAACACGGGCTGTGGGGTAATGGGTTTAGGTAATGGGTAAACCCATTACCCGATCGCCTGTTCCTACCTGGAAAGACAGGTGTCCATTAAAGGTTGATTGAAAAGTACATGCTACTTTACTTTCAACTTGCTTTAAGCTACCATCTGCTAGGATATTCAATGTTTTTAATGTTGCACATTCATGCTAATAAAAACTTTGAATTAGAACTCTTTCCTTCATTGGAGGCATAAACCAAAGGCGTATTTAAAGGGTTAATAGGAAATAGATGGTATTAGTTTTGAAGATAGGTGACCCCTTAAGGCAGGTTAAGGTACATTCTGCTTTAAGCTATCGTCTGCTGGGAGGTATAACATATTTATTGAGGTGCATATTGATGACTTATTTTAATAAACATATGAATAAATGATATGCATAGAACGGTATATCTATGGAAGTTTTTGTAAGTTTTATTGTAGGCAAAGTAAATGCCTGTCTTAATTCTATTTTTGAACAATATGAGAGATTGCGCTTTCAATAATGTATAGCCAGGTTCTACTGTATATAATATAAGCTCTACACTAACAAGCAGACGATCTCCTCAAATTCGTGTTTGAGGATAAAGGATTTTCGATACTATGTGTACTTCACTATTGAACCGGAAACAACCGCTCATTCAGGGGGCGCTACTCTAATCACACTTTCCATGCGGGGTAACTCTGTATATCGGTAGGGCCCCATTGCTGTTTTTCTATTTCAATTTTTTCTAATGAATCATGAAAAGATTAGACTAGTGTTCGAGTAGGGAGAGATTGATATCGATTTGTTTGAGTAGACTGGATAATTTGTTTCTAACTAGCAAACAGGAGATTGAGTAATTGGTTAGTTACTGCGTTTAATTTCTCTTACACGCAATATTTGTACCGTAAGAGGGTTGTTTGAAAAACAAAATAATATCTTCGGACAGTAATTTTCTCTCTTTATGTATCATTTGTTTTCGTGAGTTCTGAAGCATATTTGCAGTGAGGACGACATTATACCTTCTTTTTTTATTGAAACTCAAAACATATGCAATGTAATAATATATTAGATAAGAGAGCATTTTCAAAATGTTAGCTTTCAGTTTTAATATGTGTAGCAAACAGCTTGGAACCTAATAAGAGGCCGGTTTAGCAGGCGTCGGATCTGCCTTCGAACTGCTTGCAATGGACACAATAGTTAAAGCAAAAACGCGTTTATCAGGAACTAATAACGTCTTTTTTTCTCTATGTAACTAGCTACTGCATTGGTGATACAGTTTGTTACATTGTTTAACATAAAAACAAATAAAGACTCAGGGCTGCCATTTCTCCGGAGTTTTCCTAAGTATTCGGATTTTTATCCTAGCAGATCGTAGCTTAAAACAGGCTGTTTTAAGCAGTCATGTGTCCTCAAAACAAGAAACAGACTATTGGTTAAACGTGCGATTAGTAAAATTGCGTCTGAAAAATTGAAAATTTGAAATCTTAGCATTTTTATGAACAATTTATGGCAGCCCTGAAGAATCTAAATACTTTTGACGAAATGGACTATAATAAAAAGGCGGGTTTTGTATGATTGTGTTGCAAATTCACTTGACAGTGTTTCTGAAGCAACTGCAACATAGATTTACGTAGCATGACCCTTCCGGCTATTAAACGAAAATGGTAAAATTTGACATGGCGCTTATTTATATCTTTCATTAAAATACTAAATGTCTGATATTGTTTCATTTGGCTCTGATCTTGTCCGTGTATAAGATTTAGACTGTCCTTTTTCTTGTGACCCGGCTCATAAACAATTATTATAGATACATATGAGATGACAGAGTGTTTGCAAGATATAAATATTTATATGTGTTTTGCATAAGCATCCCTAGATAATAATCGAATGTCGGTGCACTCTTATTAGTGTTTTCTTCTGACTAGTCCAAGACATTTTTAAATAGGAACATTCTAAAACTTTAAAAGGGATGAGTATCGTACTCGATGATTTCTCTACAGTCAGTACGAGATACGGATAGCTGTATTTATTTGCGTTATGTACAGTAGAGCAGACATTATTATTTCCCGTTTAAACGCAAACGCAATGCACTAAACTGTGAAAATTTACTTTTAGGAATGTTAACTATATCTTTAAACTGAGTAGCAAACAGGTTGGAGCCTAATCAGACACCGGGTTACCCGGCGTCTGATCTGGTTCCAACCTGTTTGCAATGGAAATAATAGTTTAAATATATAAATGCGTTTATTGGAAAAGAATAAAATATTTAGCAAAGTTAGCGCAGCGGTCTCGTGCTGCAAGAGGATCATACTTATCTCAAGTAGAAAAGCGTACGATTATATGTTCGATGTGACCTTGCTTACCTATTTACCATTATTAACTATTGTGTTCTACAAGTAACTCGGACAAGTCAGAAATATCGGATAATATATTTGAGACACTAATCATAAGGTTGACTGTATTTGAAAATACTTTTACTTTCATTTTCTTTATTATTTTGTTTGCCTTCCCCTTACTTATATCGACACCAAAGAACCATTGTATTTGTCGCGGTGCCGTAAAACCTTACTCAATCAGCCAATATACTTTTTATTGATTCTTCTAGTTGTAAGGTAAGTCAGCCCTGCGAATGGCAAATATTCAAACAAAACGGCAAAGCTAGTCCTGAAATCTTTCACCCGAGAAAGTGCTGAATATTAAAATTGATTTTTTCACCAATGAGTTACACCTATAATCAAAATCTTTCTAGAAGTTATAGAAATGCACATATGGTTTATCAAAATTCGATAACAAAAATTAGTTCTCATTTATAGACACTAGAGTGTAAATAAAATTATAATATTGCCATTTTCAGGCATATCTGAGTTTATCAATGGCGGAAAATCCTTAACTTGATGGTAATATTTCATCAAAATTTCATATAATGGAAATATTGTTAAGTAGAGATGTCGTTCAACGATTTTTCTATTTTTATCTCAAGTGGAAATCATATGCAATAGGATAGAACAACTATACTAATATTTGAATGGAAAAATGTAGTTTGTGGTTTAAGGGGAGGATGACTTAAAGTATTTTAGCTCCGTAGGCCTTCTTGTTTATTAGATGTGGTTACTAATGTTACACAGAACTACACGACAATCATTTCTGCGAAACTATTTTGAATTGGGACCATCTGTGTAGAGAGTGTTATATATAAAACTTTAACGCATCAATGGATTATTTTGAAATCTGGTTGATTGTTTCGAAGGATTTGTTATTGTCAGGTATTTATTTGTATCAAACCAACCGCCTGTGTGTCGGAAGTGTAACTTGTAAATAATAAGTTGAATAATCTGTGGCAGACACAACTATATGTAATAAGGTGAAATTTGGTTTTCTGTAGATAGTGTTTTAAACCTTAAAGGTTACAGGGTTATAGTTTGCTTATACATGTAAAGTTATTGCCAAGCAGTGTGTATGTAACAGCGCAGTAAAACCCAATACTTGTGGGATTAGAGTTAAAGACATCAAGCCAATCCATTCATTGATTCCCCCTCCATTGTTCATTACGTGTCAAAATACAGGTATATACCGGTATACAGCATGAGAAACATTTTCAGACGATGGCTCAGCTTTGAAAAGAGGCCCTTACATAATAGATCTTAATAGGTTTTTCAATGGGTTTGTGATTGGTATTCCTATGGGTTCAAACTGTGCGCCCCTTGTCGCAGACCTTTTTTGTACTGTTATGAGAGGGACTTTATGCTTAGTCTAAATCTGATACACAGGCAGATATGATCGAAGCCTTTAACAATACATCGCGCTATCTAGATGATATTTTTAATATAGACAACCCATTTTTTGATACGTTGTTTCCTTTTATTTACCCAAAAGAACTACGCCTTAATAAAACAAACGAGTCAAATTTGTCGGCACCATTTTTACATTTGGATCTTTTTATAAATAACGGAATTGTTTCTTCTAAGATTTACGATAAACGAGATGATTTTGATTTTAGTATTGTAAATTATCCTCATCTAGATGGCGATGTTCCCCGTTCCACATCTTACGGGGTTTATATTTCACAACTTATTCGCTTTGCTAGGGCCTGTACCTCTGTTGAGGACTTCCACATTCGTAATAAAACTATTACTGAAAAGCTTCTCAAACAGGGTTACATATTTCATAAATTCGTGTAACATTTTCTAAATTCTTCTATAGAAATCTTCCTCTCATTAACAAGTATAAATGTAACTTAAAGTCTTTTCTGCGGCAAGGTATTTCACATCCGGAGCTTTATGGTGATGTGATTTACAGACTTCGTAAGATTCTTGGACATATACATTTTCAAAACCTATTTGTGAAACGTATTAGATTTTTCCTCAAAAAAGAGTATGATCCAACTATATTGCTGCGCACTTCACGTTTGGTTATCGATCAATCTACAATTGATAACTATGCTTTCCTCTTTGGCTGTGCGACGACAGACAGGGCTTAGCACTACATGATGATGTATCTTTAAAGCCGTCCTTAACCGGGATAGTTATGTCGGATTTTCGTGCTTTGTTTTTTCTCTCCCTCTCTGTCGTACCCTAGACCCTTCCATGTCTTAAAGTTACTCGTAACTACAGACTAGTTGCTTGAGTACAATTTGACCGTTGCCATAGTGGGTTATTTTTAACACGGGCTTGAACGTTTAATTCTTTCCCATGTTACTAATGATCTTGTCAAATAATTTTTGCTAAATGTTTTACATGTATTTACTTACTGTGCTGGCGGTCTTTTTGATTGTGAGGTTGTGGAACAGGGTTTATATTTTATGTACACTGTTTGTCTTTATAGGTGAATATAGGAGATAAGTGTGAGGTTGGGCGCCCCTAAACCCAGGTTTACCCCCCCCCCCCCCCCCAGTGGTTGTTAATAATTAATTAATTTATAGTTGGTTATTGATTGCTACTGACCGTACCAAGGCGGGCTCCTATATTCACTTTGCTTTATGTTTGTCTTGCGTGTTGTTTTCTATTTAGTGTGTAGATGAAGGAATGGTAGTGTGTGTGTGTGTTTGTTGTGGTATGACTGTGTGTGTGTGTTCTGCTTGAGAGGTGGGTGTATTGTTTGTGTTTCGTTTCCTGCTTGAGTCTTTCGTATTTATTTACTAACCAAGCTATCAAATATTAGGTGCGGCCTCACATGAGACGCCTGAATGGTTCTTTGCCTAGACGCTTCCACCGTTAGTGCATGCTCTCCATGCTTTGACTCAAACTATCTACAGGGGTAGGTGTTACCACCCAAGCTTGGCCATGTGCTGTCTTTAACAGTGGTCAGTCAGTATACATGTATTGAGTATTGTGTTTAGCCTAGCTTGACCAGTAGATAATTACACCTGTACCCACTGTACTGTGTAAAGTTGTCAGTCAATTTATAACAGTGCTTGTGAGAAGATGTACTCTCTGTGGCTCGTAGCTGAATGTCGTCAGCTTTGGAATTTGGAAGAAGCATATTAGCGTTACGGGAATATGTGAGTTAACCCACTCCCCTGTCCATGTCCTTTATTACATGCTGAATTATTTCGCGTGGATTTTTAATGCTGTTTTAACCCTTTCACTGTCCGTTAAATGTTGTTTTTCTGGTTCCAGTTTATTAAATAAGGGTTCCCTATACATTTTTGTAATTGTAGGTGGCTCCCTGTTATGGTCCTGTTCAGACTACCACAAGTTCTCATTCTTTCCGCACTGTATCACCCTCTGGAATCATCTCCCCTGCAACATTGTAACCCTGTCTGACCTTGATCAGTTCAAGCAGGCAGTGGTGGGGATACAGTATTAGTCACATACTAGTGTTTTTACTCTTAATCTTTTGCACACTCACTTAATTGCTAACATTTTATTTATGACTTGAACTCTGTTCTTGTCTCTCACTTTCCTGATAATTCTTATTACCAGGCTTTACCTATATAGTTACACTTTTTCCTACTAACAAATCCGACGTGCACCTTTTCCTGCCTATAACACTCGCGAGAGGGGTTGGCAGTAACCAGAGATAGATATATAGATAGACCCTGTTCAGTCCTGTTGGATCCCGATACTGACACAAAAGGCCGTTTATGGGAAATAGATGTACTGTAGTTAGCTTAAGAGTATTGAACAAGCTAAGGGCGTTGTGATATGACGATGGAATGTCACCTGCTTCTTATACAGAGATGAGTTGTATCGTTTAGTTATACTAACTGATTTATGGAAAGTTGATCCTTTCGTCTGTGTGACAAGGATATACCTACGACTTGTGTCGCTTGAGTTGGGTGCCTAACATATTAAAACTAACTCTATTAAACTAATGTACTCTAGTGTGTCTGTGTGACCAATTTAAAACTGTGTCTGTGTGACCAGTCTCTCGGAGTATTAGTATTGACAAATCGTGTCTGTGTGACTGATTTAGTGAGTCTGTGTGACCATATTACGTATCTGTGTGACCAAGAGTTAGCTAATAATTACCATAAACAATTAGTATAAATAAATAGAGTGTTTGGTTGAGTTACAAACAAGAACTGATTGCAGTTGATATTTAATTCATTAATTAGTTTGTCATAGTTGTTGAACTATAAGTTCAGTGTTGAAAAGATATAGACCGTTTGACATACATAGTGATTTAAGTGATGGTGTTGTAAGGTAATAGTGCAGTGCAAATCAAGATGGCCACCAAAACAAGTAGTGGCGGTGCATTTTTGGTGAAAACGGCAAAGATATTACTCAACCCCTAAAAATGTCACTCTATACAACTGAAAATTATATCCCTCTTTTCATTTGCATTTAAACAAAATAATAAAAACGTTTTTATAGTGAAAAGAAATTACCTCCAAATTTACGACACTGTTCCCGAGGTGAAATGAATCCTTTAGAATGTCCATTTGAACACTATATAGTCTGACATTATACCCATTTTCACCAAGCATTTCAATTCTCCATATTGGCTAACACATGTATTTGAAATAAGTCCTTTGAAAAGTATGGTGGTCAAACATTGTCAAAGTAAAAACATCAAATGAATGCTACATAACAACAGCATGCTAGTACCTGTACAAACCATTGTGGATTCCAAATGTAACTTGAGCACTGACCAAGTCAGAAAGGATTCCACAAAAGGAGGAGTAAAATACAATGAGAAAACTGCTCAAGTTCAACACATAGTATCAACAAGGCCAAAGGTTAGAGTTAAATGAAAATCATTCAAGGGGTAAAGAAGATATGACGTATTGCAAATACTGACCCACTCCAAACACTGTCCGAAAATCTGGCTAAATCCCATGCAAATTATTTCAGTAACAGAGAAAACAGGGCTAAAATGTTTTTGGGTTTTTTTGTAAATGAGTATGCCTTATTCAATTTAGCCGGATTTCAAAATCGGCCAAGATTTTACACATTCATATCAACATGTTCAGGAATTTTTTTACAATTCAGCTTTAAACTGCTTGAGTCCCAAATAGGACTAGGCTAAAATTGACAACTTATAGTTGTTCAAGGGTAATGATACTTGGATGAAAAGTATAAGAGTTAGTAAGCAGACAAGGTTAAATATGGTCAATCACGAAAAATTACTGACCAAGCTACATCACTATGACATTAGAGGACCAGTATCTCAGGTCTCTGGCAGTAGCTGCAAATATGTACATGTCCTCCACCATCCCAGTTCCATCAGGTGTCCCCCAGGGTAATGTCCTCGGCCCATTACTATTCCTCATTTACATTAACGATCTTCGCGGGTGTGTAAGTCAATTCAAAGTACACCTATTCGCTGATGACACAACTATATACATGTCCTTTTCCGTTGTCGATACTGATCATATATGTATGTATTAGCATATATTTTAAGTAATTACGTCATACCTTTCGAGATTTCGCAGTAATAGATCTACATTTCATTATTTCATATAATATTTATAATTATTTTATAATATAATTTAAAAATAAATAAAACTAGAACACGCAAAAATAGCTCAATGACAAACAAGTGTCACTAATTCGACGTATAACTTGACAGACCCATATGTACACATACATGTACCTTCGTTGACGTTTCTACAGTGCTCGAATTCTCCCGGTCATGGCTGTAGAGCTTTTTTGATTTTTCAAGCAGTTCGTCGTATGAAGCATGATACGTTATAAAGTTCTGACACAGGCCAGTAACACTAGGCACGATCATTGTTTACGGCATAGTTATAGCTTAACAGGTCAACTTCCGGTTTACTATGCATGAAAGCTGCAGGGTACCTTTTCGATAACACTTGCTATGAGTATTAATTAGAATTTCATTTAACGATGTCTGATAGTTGTAGATCTAAATGATTGCTGTTTAGAAAAATTGAATATTGATAGCTTCACGCCGTCGTTAAATCTTATTAAGCAGCTCCAAGTAGTTTTGATAGTGATCACATATATATATATATATTGGAAGGACGTTAGTAGATGTCACACTTTATTTCTCTACTCTAATCAACAAATTTTATATATCCAGTTTAGATAGTTTTGCATATCCAGAAGCGAACGACGCGTACCGCGGTGTCCGGTCTCGATTCAAACTGGTTATCATTTATGAGTAGTTTATTTTTTTAGAAAAAAACCATGAAGGAATGGTGGTTAGCTTTATCACAAACGATCTATTTGAAGCAGACGATAATTATTTATTTTTAAAACTTCATTCGTACATAGCAAAGCGACTAACAGTTCAGACCGTGGTATGGGGGTCATTTAGGCTCCGTCTGATCTGGTTCTATACTGCTTGCATTAGACCAATTTAATGTTTACAGGTACATAAATGATGAGTGTAGATTCTATACGTTACTAGGTGCAATATATTTAATGTAACAATAAGAGATATATGCATGCACATGCCATAACTGTTCATCGTGTGCTAGATTAGTAGGTGTATGGGTGAAAACGATCAAGGTTTATGTAAAATACACTAATAACGCATTTTACAGGTATAAAATGTGCGAAAAATCAATTAACTATAACTTAATACCGTATTGATATTCCCTCCTACATATCCTTTATGTGGTACGCTTCAACCAAAATGGTACGTTTTGACTCGGACGCTTTGACTATGGTACGTTTTAACCATAACCCCTTTTATTTTCCCCAGGGTATAATTTCTATTCCCCATTGGAAGGAAGATCGATTATAATTCAAATGAATATTCCAGGGAAATTTGCGAAAATTCTTAACTCGGACCCAAACACCACACCGTAGACAAGATATTTATACCTGGTGGTTGCACACTATTTGCACGGGATTTTCAAGATTTCCGAAGGCAACCCATTTGTTAACAACAATGAGAGTTGGTCCTTATCAAACGAAGACCGTTAACTCACGCCAATATAATTAGATCATACCTGTATTATATTATTGGTTTTGAACCAGATCTTAGTGCGAGTATGCAAATGTTAGCATACGTTTCTGATTTTATGCTTGGAAATGAATTGGTTAATTCGCATATATGTTATAATCTATAGGGTATGAATGTGTACTTTTTGCGCAAAGCTGGGATCAGTATTGTCGTTTGTACTTTAAATGAGTTATTCGGCTATGACGTTCATGTTTATGAAAGTAAAAACGATCTTTTCGCGAAAGTAGTTTTTGAGCGCAATAATATTTCTTCCATTACGAGTGATTCGGTGTCATCTTTTAGCCTGTATGTAAACAAAAGCGAACAGATTTTCAGGAGAGAGAATCTAATCAAAAACAATATTGATCTGGGAATCAGAAACGTGCATGTTGTAGTCTCATTTCTCGCCTTGTAGATAAGCAAGTAAAAGTGTATGATCAACGTAGGAACAGAGCTTTAGATCCAAAATAGTCGTACCACATTTCACTATACATGTCGTGTTTTGGTTTCAAAATGGCGGTGGATTTGTTTCACTACACGTGGTAAATATATTCAAAACACCTTTTCAGAAAGAAATGCTTGAAAATAACATTCCTGTCATCTCAATGAATTTGTCATAGTTTTTCTGTTGAATTGTTTGCTATACAGTGCGATGCACTTGCCCAAAAAATCCCTTTGTTTTAATGCTTGTAAATAATTATCGATGCAGCTTTTGTTGGCATAGTTCGGTCAGTGTTAGAACATATACACATGCTTTGAATTGGACTGTGTGTTTTGATTGAGACTCATCTCTGTAAAGCATGAGTAGCATTTGACCTCAAAGTTGGCTAAACTAGCCAGAATTCAATATGGCCATGCACTATTACCTTAATAAGGGTTTGCGATAAGAGATAGTAGTGATTGACTCTGTATATTTAATAAAGTGTGTAACGTGATATAACTGGTCTCAGTATTTGATTATCTACTATTCCAACGAATCCGGAATCACGTTATTTCTACTTAGTTTAAACAGGCCGAGAGAAATTCGTTTAACGTATTTCAGAACGGACATATAAACAAACGTACATACAAACATAAACGGGACCTGGCAAAAGGCGACCCTGATAGTTAAAAATGTGTACAATGATGTATAATTTGAGTTTGCACTGCGACACACGTTTGGTCATACAGTCGAACTTCGATATCCCGAACTCGGTTAAGTCAAACATATCCGTATTTCAAAGTTAAAACGCGGCTAAGCCGCGTTTGAACTTGGAAACACGGGTATGTTCAATTAAACAAATCAACTAAACAATTATACTTTTTTTCTGTCATTCGGTACATATTGGAGCATATGAAAACACAAAAATCATTTATGTGCATTTTTTCCCCAAATTTTTTAAATGCCCTCTACTATAATACATTAAACTGTACACAAGATACCTTAAAACACGTTGCTGCTCTTTGCAAGAGAGTTTGTTTCATAGAATCTTAACTAAAAACATAATTAATCATACAGCGGTTAACTATGGCTTGAACACAAGAAGTGTGAATGCTACTCTCGCATTGGCGGCTTTATCGGCAATGCCAATGTTTTGTATCATGGTCATTTGTGTCGGACTCCGTTTTACCAGTAGAAATGTTCTCAAAGATCTTGTAACTTTGAAGAGACTCTAGGGCTTAATTATCATAATGGATGTTTTTGTTTATTTGACAAACAGTATCCGTTCTTCCTGGAACTGAAAGGAATGTAGGTCGGTGATTTTGCTCACATGCGCTACTTCGCAGCAAATGAGATCAACCGATATATCTTGCTTAAGTCCTTGTTTCATCATTTCATCGGGGCTTATTTACCTGTTTAGTGTCGCAGTGCCGTGAAACTTAACTTATTCATCAGTCAATATGTTAAAACCTTGATGTTTAAGAAATACATTTTGATGACACAATTAAAAGAAACCATGATATGACATCACAATAGCTAATTATATCAGTGCACAAATGGAACATTCATTTTCTGCAGAAATAAACATTTCCTTTGGTCAAGTGGTTTACACTACGGATTGCTTTGTGTTTTTTTTGCATTATGTGGTATTATCTACATGTAAATGGAATTTAAATTTTGAATTAATTCAATAACATCTACAAAGCTGGTGTTACATTAACAGAGTAATCAAATGCATTTGGACGTAATCAAAGGGTTTTCAGATAATTTAAAATACGACGAGATGCCATCTGACGTAAACACTAGATATATAGGACACGCATGTCAAAACGAAAATATCCTAATTCCCTAAAGAAAGCGGGTCCTAGCTGGTCGATTCCTCATACCCACAATTAAGTACAGTGGATAATCTGTTATTCTTTCCCGTTTAAACACAAACGTACGCAAACGCAAAACACTAAAACGTAGACAAGTACAACTTTTTGACAATTCTGATCATTCATCTTTATCTTGGTGGCAAACAGTTTGGAGCCTGATTAGACGCCGGGTAACCCGTCGTCTGATCTGGCTCCAAACTGATTGCAGTGAAAATAATAGTTTTAGCGTAAACGCGTTTATTGGGAAAGAATAACGTTTTCTCCACTGTAATAGTGTCATTGTGAGCCTGATATCAAACGATGTATTGGTCATAATTGATTCATTTTTTATCTGTGTTGAACCGTGACTCATTCACTGCCTTACCCAGAGTACAATTCTTATAAACGAACAGTTGTTTTTATCATACGCTGCATAACATTGTGTCTGTTCAGGACTTAAAGTGTTTAAGAATCGTTAAGATATTTCATTCTTCATTTATCTGAAGTATTTGTGACATAAAGTTTTTAAAGCAGTTAAAGCAGTTACACGTTGGCAGTAAAGGTGTAAGACACTCCACACAAATATGGTCTACAGTAATTCTCAAGAGTATGACTAAGTTATTATAAACACGTATATCGTAAATACTCCATAATAAAAACAGGCTATAACACTGTTCTGATCCAGATAAGACGACGACTTAGTAGCTGTCAAATATGTGCCAGTATTGCCTTCTTATACACTACTCAAAGTTTGATAAGCACCAAGGGTACAATCTCCATAGGTATCGATGCACTCATCCCATCATATAGCTTCCTAATATATTGTATTTACAGACGACAAGGTTGTCGCAGTGAAATGAAATGTTTTCATTACCTCTTCTCGAGTCAAGCTGTTTTTTGCAAAATGTTTGGATCCTTATCAGACGCAGCAAATAGAACACAATTATGAATCATTTACAGTAGGATAAGTTGTTCCACGTTTTAACTTGGAAATATGGGTATGTTTGAAATAGCGCTAACTTGATTTATCGAGTTTCGATTGTAGTAAGGTTTCGCTTCAACTATCCTTCACGAGGATATTTAAACCAATGACATAGATGTTTGTTTATGAATCCTTACAATTCCTTACCCTGAGTCTAGTTGTATGTTCGAACTGATTTAATTCTGATCAGATCTCTGCATTAAAGATTTGTTGAACCCAAATACCTACTCTGTAATATTTACATACAATTCAGACAAGTGTAAAGCCGTTGACCTCCTAAAACTAAAGGAATTATCATAAATAACATACATGTATCTGCTTTTAAAACTTGCGATCACAGTTTCAAACAATTCTAGAATGATCTACATAGAGAATGAATTTAGAAATTGAAAATTTCATAATAAGCATCCACGATATTTTAGTAAATTTTCGTTTTCTATTTCTTTCAATTCATATGACGTATATAAAGATGGATTGTTGATGTTTATTTGTTTATTCATACGTTTGTGCTGTTAGGAACTTTTTTTAGATTTTGGTTTAGTGTTTGGATATTTACGTGTTGTCGTGTCTGACAATTGTATGTGTCTCGATGCCGTAAACCCCAGCTCCATCAATACATGCACATGTTGTCTATTTCTTTGAAAAGAACGGTTTTGTTATTTAACATTTATCTAAATTTGTGTAGACAAGAGCAAGTAAATTATAGAATGCAAACTGAAATTATATTACATGTTCTAGTTATTTACAGCACAGCAGTTGGAAAAAAATATCTTTGTTTTCCACGCAATAAGTGTGCCTGTGTACTTTTTGTTTACAATCTCGAAAAATGAATCGGGCATTGAACTCCCATTTCGTTATTTCAAATTTGGTTTTATAAGTCTTCAGACGTAATTATTGCAAGAATTGGCATTGGCAGAAAACAAACACTTAATAGTTTTTAAATATTTGTTAATAATTGATAACGACTAGCGAATTGAATACATTTGATATTTCATTTACAGCAACTAAATAACAATACTGAGTGCTTTGCTTATTTGCAAACCAACTTTTCATCCTAATCAGATGACGCAAAAGCGGGGTCTGATAAGGATCAAAACTGTTCATCAAATACAGTCGAAACTCGATACTTCGAACTCGCGTTAGTTCGAATATACCCGTATTTCAAAGTTAAAACGTGGCTAAGCCACGTTTTAACTTTGATATACGGGTATGTTCGACTGAAGCGAGACAGAGTTCTCGAAATTAGAACTCTGGATGAAACTCTGGATGAACTCTGAATGAAATACTGGTAAGGTTGATTTAAGCGAGTTCGAAGTATCGAGTTCCGACTGTATTACGATGTCACTTCAATCAATTCACCTAGAATTAAAAATGAAATTAAGAAACAAACTCAGTTGTCATTTATTTTTGAATCGCTGTCGTCCTGACAGTGATTGTGTTAATGATGCCTGAAACACACACTCAAATAGTCTTGAGTTAGATTTCATGTGGTATGGGCTAACAAATATCGATAAGTGTCAAACAGTTTGTATCATAATCAGACACCGTCTTACGCGGTGTCTCATCTGGATCTAAATGTTTGCAAATTCAATATGCAAATACGGCAACGATAGGGGTCAATACATGAACCTGCTTTATGCATATTATCTGAAATAACACTTTTAGCCAGACTGTTTTCAAAACTGGACCAATGTCAAGTGCTAGTTTCGTTAGTTGTTAGGGAAAAAAATCTGATTTATCTTTGGGAGAGGTGGCTGACATTCAAAACAAATTCAAGTGGTCCATTTTTCCAAAGCGAGATATGTTTTTACCATGGCTGTTTGTTTTAAGGAGGCTTCGTTTGGTTCCTACCTCTGCTATATGCATAATTGCTATAAAACAAGTTTATTTTTTTCTGTATTATTTCTAAGGGACATGTGTTGCCGAGTCGTTATAGTCACTGTGCCTAACAATCACAAAATTCCTCACTGATATGTGTACGAATTCTAGCCTGGGCACTTTAAGCTGGCTAACGGGTGGTCGATGGTTCTACCCAGTAGATTTGTACCTAAAACAGTATTTAAAGGGTGTATTTGTGTATTCCATCTGAAGTCAGCTGGACATCGCGATATAAGATTTAGTATATATACCAAGTATTAGAAATATGCATGTTCCTACACATTACCAGTTCTTTAACATATTAAATGCTGAGAAGGCAACATGTTCAGGTTTAGCAAAATTCATATACTATGCTAACCTTTTACGAGACGAAACAATTAGGCACATGAATTAGCAACATGCACATTTTACTGATTATATATACATCCGTCATACATATATGTCAATTATGCAAAAGTATACGTTTGTATTTACGCACTGCATTTGTATTGGTACTTTGTTTATATTCAGGTTTGTGTATTATGGGCCGGAGGCCTACATTACTAAATAAACGATTGCCATTGCCATTTTCAATACTGTTTAAATGACGTTATATATTATCCAATTTACAAAACTGTGCATTATTTCTTTACATGATTCTTCAGTTCTCGATCTCTAAGACTAAGTGCTGATAGGTAGTGTCTATCCTCGAACAATTCTCAAAATGTTGGTGATAAACTTAAAGTAGGCGAACAGGTTGGCAATTGTAACCTTCCACATACTTTACAGTTTGTATAACAAATAATTCTGCAATTGATAGCATCACACGAAAGTATTTGAGACCCGGGAATCCAAATGAACTGTGTGTACTTATTGTCTGTAATTACAAGACACGCGTTGACTGGAATATGAAAACAGATTTCATTCCGAGTATATTAGCATTTTATAGTGTTACGATTCTTTCATAAACTCTTTACCCCATAGCGGATTTCTGGTATTAAAGATATGTGAACACTTAAAGTAGGTTGAAAGCAAAGCAGAGTGCGCCTTAAGGTGCATTCTGCTTTACGTTCAGCTTGCTTTAAGCTAGTATCTGCTAAAATATAGAAACTACTTTAACAATTTATAATAAAGAAAACAATACTCATGGTCTAGAAAATATATTCAATACCTGGCTCCTAAGGAGCAAAGATACTCTTTATTTATTAAACAATGTACCTGTAACGGGTTCACGTGTCCTAAACAAACTGTTCATACCCAGATAAGAGTGGATCAATGCGTTAATACAATTTACATTGCAGGATAAGGGTTCATTGCTTGTTGCTTATGGTTAAGGTGTGATGTTACATGTAATACAATCTTTTCCAAATGTCATGATAGTGCTGCTTTGCTGTTGTGAATAACTTTACATGACATGCAATTAAGATTTGGATTATAAATGCAGAACATTTGTTATAGAGGCACGTGTGTCTTAGAGATTCGTCTAATGAGTAGTAACCACCATAGGATTTTGCGCTGAAATCAGTGACAAAATATTGGATTTGTTTAGTGTACTCCCTCTTATCTGGATACCTACATTAAACCACGCATTTCTTACTTTGCGACTTATAAATATCAACACATGTGTCAACAAGTTTTCGTTCCGATCAAATTGCGAGTTTATTCAAACACTAGAACAGCTGTGCTTATAAGTTTTTGTGGGTCCTAAATACTCAGGAAGTTTTGCCATTTTTCGGCTCAGAATTTACATCTTCAAAGTATTCTAGGGTCGTCCTGAATTAAACCACAGGAGACAAACGTGCTTCAATTGTACTGACGAAAATTCCAAAGTGTTCTAGAAAATAATATACTTACCGGATATAATTATGTATGCTTGAGGGATCATTTTCTCTCTGGTATTTCACAGTAATGACTAGAAACTAACTTAGAGGCGACCTCAGTTTTCACATCAAATTTATTAAAAGCAAACATTCCATCAGCCGAACGCTTTCACCGCCTAATTTAGCTTAAATTGTACCCCATCACAGTCATATAATCGCCTGCTTAAAGGAGTTTCCTGCACTCTAATATACCGGTAGATCATGACTGAAGCAATATCAATACTCGTGTAAATATATTTTGATCTAAGTCAGACGTCGCGTTCACGAGGTCTTATCTGGATCGAACTGTTTAAATGTCAACTTTAGTTGTCTGCGCTGGTGAACGAGTTTTGTTTAGCTTTCTGCTTAATATTTTTTCAGCAAGCACGTGTCTTAATATGCCAAGAGATTTCTTCAAAGATAATCCGCTTAACACAATTTGGAAAGATTTATAATATATTTGTTTACTCATTTTCTTGCTCAGGAAAGCACTTTTGTTGCTAGTCATAAGATGTTGCCTTTACACAAATCGGAAGAATACCAGGGTTCAACATAATAAAGAGTTTGAATTGAGTCTGACATCGTTCTCAAGAATTGAATTGGTCAGATCTAAGCGAGTTGAGTCTGATATCGTACTAGAGCATGTTATTGGTCAAATTTGAGCAAGTTGTGTCTAAACTAATTCTCGAGCATTTGAATTACCAACTGTATGCTTGCGAACGACACCAGACTCAACTCAAACTCTTTATAACCTTGGGGCAAGAATTTGATTTTTAGATACGTATGGTCATATGCCAATGCTAATTTCTGATAGATAACCATTACAAACTGTCGCAATAGCGTGTTGATGGCGTGTGTTCGTGACAAAGGCTTATCAGTTGGTAAGTTAGTTTTCTCTAAAGGCACGCATATCATCTAATCAGAAGTTGAGTGTACATGTACTTAACATCCGCTAATTAACCTAAAGGGAGTCATGTATAGACGTTTCAAAATTGGTACAGTGCTCCCTTTCTAAAACGACACCCAATGGGAGACACAGGTTGTGTGTGTTGGTCGGAGGGAGTCGTTATAGGGAGGGCACATTATATATATATATATATATAGCGTTTATAATTTATAATGACAAACCTATAGTTTATATGTTTTATTTTACCTCAACCGGTTTCACAATCGATCTTCAGGAGGAATAATGATAAAAACGTTACATAGCAACAACGACGTAATGACGTGACGTCACTTCGTATTAACAGGGGACGCCACTCTAGGTGACGTCAAAACAGTCAATTTAGTCTTGGTTTTAACATTTGAATGAACATTTTTTCCTTCTGTCTTCTGGTAACCATGCTATCTGTATTCATTTTGAAGAAGGGGAAAACTTGGAATTTTGGCTCAACTGATGCACAACTGTCAATATGGCCGCTCATTTTCAACATCCTGACTCTTGGATCCCGTATTTGTTGTCTGTGAACTGTCATGCGTTTTCTTAAGTCATTGGTTTCTCCAATATATTCTTCGTGGCATCCGCTACATATAATAACGTAAATGACATTTTTTACATCACAGCTGGTGTTTTCTTTTACCGATATTTTCTTGCCACATTTAAAGATAAACCATTCTCCTTCCATTAGATAGTTGCACAAACCACAGTTTGATCTGTTGCATCGGGTTACTTTTGGTATCGTTGTATTCTCTTCAAATTTGGCTTTAGTGATTAGTCTTTTTAGATTGGGTGGTTGACGTTTGCTTTTTATTATTGTATAATTTTCTAAAACATTTTTCATATGCCTATCCCTCATCAAAATATCCACATCCCGTCGAAGCTCACCAAATATCTCCGGATTTTTTGGGTTAAATGTACTAACATAAGCGATGGCGTCTTCGTGGTTTTTCTCTTTGACTTCGTTGATGAGATTGGTCCTGTTCATTGATTTCGCTTTTGCTATTCCAGCTTGAATAAGTGTTTTAGGATATTTTTGTTTGATTAGGTATTCTTCAAGTTCATTAGCTCGTTTGTGAAAGATATCGTCATTCGAAATAATAGTCCTCAGACGTCTTGCAAGCGAAAATGGAATACTTACTTTTGTGTGCTTTGGATGGCATGATGTGAATAGAAGATAGGTTTTGCTGTCTGTTGGTTTATAAAATATATCTGTTTCAATGTTTTCACCATTTTTCAAGACCATACAGTCCAGGAATGGTAGTTGTTTTTCGTTGGCATCTATTGTGAATTTTATATACAGTACATGTAGTTGGGACTACTTTCTCACCATATTTAGAAACTGGAATGGCTATTACATCGACATTACATCTATCAAACCTCTTTGACCGGTATATGATAAATTCTTATACAGAAGAACAAATCTGGCCAATAGCCACATTAAATTGACAAGACAGAAAAATATAAATATAAGGAAGAAACAACATCTCTTTGCCGCTCATGACGGGCGTTTACGCAATTTACCCCCTGCGAAGCTAATGTAGTCATACCGTCATGAACGTCAAAAATATGTTGTTTATTCCTATAGTAAATGGGAAATACAAAATGGAACGGATCCGTTTCAAAACCGTGTACACATTAGCACAAAGAGCGAATACCTATATCTACAGCTGCAAATTATTAAAGCAGAATTCAAGTAAAGCACACTGCTCATCAGAGCAGTTTTCTCATATTTCAGTCTGCTTTAAGCTTTCATCTGCTAGTATGCAGAACATATGAAATAGACCACATATCATTATGTACAAGCAAAGCACAAAAGATTGAACACATATATTTTCAGCTTCATATTTAAGATTCAAGATTCAAACGTTTTATTGTTATTTAAACATATAATGTTTCTCGTTAGATGCATAATATATAAACACACATTACAATATGAAAATGTATTATTAGAATCTAAACAATGTAACCAAATGACATAAGCAAAATTGTAATTCCGCGATGTAACCTGTATGAACTTGTATGACACATTTAAGAGGTTGAGGTATATACATGTATGAGTGTACGCTTAAAACAGACTGAACGTAACTCATACTGCTATCATCTGGCGTCTGATCAGGCTCCAAAGTGTTTGCCACTCATAGAAAATAAAAAGTCAGTATAGTTTTTTGCGTTTTGCGTTTCGTTTGCGTTTAAACGGTAAAGAACGTTATTCTTTCCTAATAAACGTTTTTACGCTAAAACTATTATTGCCAGTGCAAACACTTCAGAACCTGATCAGACACCTGGTAACCGGGTGTCTGATCAGGCTCCAAAGTGTTTGCCACTCATAGAAAAATGAAAAGTCAGAATTGTTTTTTGCGTTTGCTTTTCGTTTGCGTTTAAACGGTAAAGAACGTTATTCTTTACCAATAAACGCTTTTGTGCTAAAATTATTATTGCCAAAGCAAACAGTGTTTGCCACGCATAGAACAATGAAAGTCAGAATTGTTTTAGCGATTGCGTTTCGTTTGCGTTTAAACGGTAAATAACGTTATTCTTTCCCAATAAACGCTTTTACGCTTAAACTATTATTGGTAAAGCAAACAGTTCGGAGCCTGATCAGACACCGGATAACCGGGCGTCTGATCAGGCTCCAAAGTGTTTGCCACTCATAGAAAAATGAAGTCATAATTGTGTCTTTGCGTTTGCGTTTCGCTTGCGTTTAAACTGTAAATAATGACGTTTTCTGTACTGTATCTTTTGTAAATTATGTTACACGGATTCAAGCGAGTCTGAATACCACTTTCTCTTAATTTAGCCTTCATACGCCGAATTACGAACTGAATACATAAAAACACATTATTACAGATGGCCTGCCTTATATCAATTTTATAAACTTATGTCTATATCAACAAATCAAGAATTACTGAATCTAAGTAAATTTACTTATTTTTTAAACAAACTACGAAGTTCACTTATTTATTTATTACACCAACAAAAACACTCGTATCAATGCGTCTGCACAACGAAACACTCTATAACTTATCAGGTTATTCTTTCAACTCTCAACCATTCAGATAAATCTTCTTCATAAGCCACACCCAATACCTATTTTTTATTGTTAGAAATCTACAGGTCATTCTTTAAAACCTCTCAACCAATCAAATAAATCTTCTTCATAGGTCACACCCAATACCTAATTTTTATTGTTATAAATCTACAGGTCATTCTTTAAAACCTCAACCAATCAAATAAATCTTCTTCATAAGCCACACCCAATACCTAATTTTTATTGTTAGAAATCTACAGGTCATTCTTTAAAACCTCTCAACCAATTAAATAAATCTTCTTCATAAGCCACACCCAATACCTACTTCTACAGCGTAGAATTTGTCACGGCCCATTTCACTTATCTCGCTAAATTAGACTAACGCAAAATAAAAGTAATTCAGTAAATGGTTCAAATGCAAATTAACCATTTCAGTAGGGCAGATGACTTCTTAAAGCAAAAGTAAACCAATCATCACCTTACTTTAAGCTGACATCTGTCTTAAATGCGAATAATAATCCTGTCTATATTTACTATCAACTCAACTCTTTTTCATATATACTTTTGGACCTGTATTTCAACTAAGATGCTTATAAAGGTAACGTTGTACAAGTGGCTGCTAAAGAAGGAATTTTCAGCATATCTAATTAAATTTTTTATTCTTACAATTCTAATTAGCCATTTCAGTTAGGCAGATGACTGCTTAAAGCAAAATGAAAGTAAATCAGCAATATCCGTCCTATTATACATCCATTTATGTCGGTTTAATTGATTGCATATAGACACGTACATGTAATAATATTCATGTTTTAAACAACATTCAACAAATTGATTACAATAAGGTTTATAATTAATTCGGGGCCAAACCATAGTTTACATATATTTGTTAATTTGCATGTTTTCACATTTCACATTTAAAAAAAAAATACAGAAAAAACTATTCGGGTACGAAATGACTTTTCCAATTTTCAGAGGCTACGAAATGACTTATGCCTTATTTGGGGCCATTCAGTTTCATATTTTGGGTGGTTACGAAATGACTTATTTAACTTTTTGGCGGCTACGAAATGACTCAAAAATCGGCTACGAAATGATTTTCAGGTTTTGAGCGGCTACGAAATGACTCGAAATTCGGCTACGAAATGACTTATTTTACCGGCTACGAAATGATCATAACACAATCCAGATAAGACGCCGCTTTACGTGTTTCCAGATATGGTTTCAAACTGCTGGCACATGTAAACCAAGTCATTTCCAACACTCTTAGGGAACTAAATAGCCCTCTCTATAGCAACCTACTCCGCACAATACACACAATATGTGTCTCCAATTGGGTGTTGTTTTACAGAGAGAGCAATTTAGAGATCACAGAGTTGACGTACTAACAAAACTGTAAATTGAAAAAGACAACACTTTTAAAGCCATATTAGGACCGTTATACTCATTTTAGCCGGTGTCTGGATCGATCCATTAATATACATCTGAAATAGTCTACAATTTTTACTGAATAATGCTTTGGCCATATTAAATCAATTTGCCATTACGCTAGTGTGGTTGCCTTTCCAGTGTTGTTTAAGAGACTATACTTTATTCAGATTTACCACCACGTAATTAGAGTTGACTCCTTTATGAACCCTATTATCACGTCAAGACTTCGTTTAGGTTAATGAATGTTAATTCAGACTTCTGCTGAATTCGGTATTAATTAAACAAATCAATTCATCAAGCAGCGTTACGATGGTATTTACGTTAAATCACCTGCTAACACCCTAGCTGTCGTTCCATGGTAAAGACATTTTGCAAAATTATGCATGCGAGTAAAGTCAGAGTTTACAGATTATTGAAACTAACAATCTATGGAAATGTCATATTAGCATTCCTACGAGGCTACCTTATAATTGCATACCTTCTGTGTGGTACTCTATGGTTATTATTATAATAAATACAAAATCCTAAACATTCCGTTATAACGCGCGTGCTTCGTTTCAACATACCACTATTAAAAGTTAAAACGTGGCCTAGCCACATTGTTACTTTGAAATAAGTGGTATAAACTTATCGAAATTCAACCATTGAAATACTTGTAAGATCAGTTTAAGCAAGTTTGAAGCAACGAGTTACCATTGTAGTTCTTATTTACACTGCCAAAGCCACTGGACTAATACAAAAAGGCATTTTCAAGAAGCAGACACCGTAATAGGGAGCAGATAGAAACATATTTCTACAATATTGGGAATTGCTCAGTACGTTTTGCCTTATGTATTTGTGGAATCTCACTGTTTGCTATAATTGTACAATATGTTTTAGCCCTATGGACACACAGTGCAATTTGGGAAGTCGACACTTCGAGTTCGCACTCTATTGTGATACTCACACAGAGAGCTTACGGATATCAGAAGCACACAAAACATTCCAAATAAAAGGGTTATGCTGTAAAGTAACGTTTGATGTGTGAATGGCTTGTTGATCTAAAATGGCTTTTCTTTATTTGTAATATTCGATATTTTTTATGCTAACAGCTGTTAATATGTCTCCGAAAAAACACTCATTCGTAGAGAAAATGAACATGGAGATAATAAATGGTCCCGGTGTTTTTAATTAAACCTGCAATGCCTTTGTTTTACTACATTCAGTACTTTAAATGAAAACAAATTATATGCCATAAATTATAGGCACCGTTTTAGATACAGTACTCCCTCCCTACAACGGTCCTCCAAATAACGATTCATTCTTAAAACACTGCTTGTCGCTGTTCCTCTAACAAGACAATTATTTCTAACACTTTCACTGTTGCAATATAGTCTTCTTTACCTTATCGTATAATGTTTCTTTTCAAAGTTACAAATTTGACATTTGGCAGTTAAAACATAAAAACGAATGACAAACAGTTTGAACCTAGATCTGGTCTGAGTTCAAACTGTTTGAACATGTAAGCCAATTCATATGTTTAACTCTAGAGGTATTAACTTCCCCGCCCTATAGCAACTCCCTCTGAACTACACACAAACGTTTTGTCTCCCACTGGGTGTTGTTGTAGAGATGGATCACTATACATACATATGGACGAACAGAAATGGACACACATTATCCAAGGCATGTGTCTGTGGCTTGTATAGTAGAAAACAAGCTTCCGAAACAATTTTGTAAATTTCAAATGACAATGCCCATAAAATATCCAATCAGAAACGGCAACTACATGTACTTACCGCCAATAACGTGCTGGGTATGACTCGCTTCAGTGAAATTGACTAAATTTGTATTAGATAAAACAACAAGTCAAAGTTGATGGGACATACATACATCGTGGCTAAAACATTTGATATGCTGCTCTCCGATTAAATGCAGAATAAGGTGAAAGTTGAAAATGATTTATGTCGATTTATATCATTCACGCATTTGTGATAGGTTATAGTTGGAATAAAATAAAGATATATCATATAATAAGATCCGTCTTGTTTTTAATCTGCCTTATTCATTTACCTGTCCGATTCGTTTCCTAAATAACATTTTGTGAATGATATAAATAGACATACATCATTTTCAACTCTCTCTTTATTCTGCATTTTATTACCGTTTCTAACAACACAGATTAATGTTTCCATACTGTATTTAGCTTTACGTATTTAAAAAGAGTCCACATCATACAAATATTAAACTCTTCACTACCTTTTTCAGATTACAATGGTAATTCACAAATAGATTGGATTCTGACCAGACGCCGCATGATGCGGCGTCGCGTGACGCGGCGTCTAATCAGGTACCAAACCGTTTCGCACACAGTTCAGTAATAAAAGCAGACGACATTTGTTTAATGTAGATGGGTGGTGGTCGTGAAGGGGTTAAGTGCATTCTATTATAGTGTTTACTCTACATTATTCAAAATACGACACTCCAAACTATACTTACTGTTCACGCAACTGGTACTCAAGTTTCAGTTGTTTACGTATTAATGCAAATACTATACGGACAGTGAACTTAAAACCTAAGTAGCTGCTGTTTATAGTCCGATTAACGCTTTCACTGCCCTATTATCGTCTGCGTAGAAATTATTGTCTTTAGATTTCAAAACACTGTCATTCGATTTTTTAATGAATTTTTGTTTCAATGAATGTTAAGCAGTTTAGATCCTCATCAAACAGCACGTAAAGCGATGTCTATTCTGGACCAACAATATGTGCAAATTAGGAACACGGCGAGCGCGAGAACGATAAGTGATCGAGTAAATCCTGGTTCCAGACAGGACGGAGTGAACTAGAAAGCAACTTTAATTTCTTTCATTCTCAAATTATTTGGGATATTTTACCCATACATCGCTATATTGTCGTCTGCTTCAATATTGTTGTCTGCAATATCGTTTCAAAGTTAAATATAAGGCAGTATGACTGAAATTTTTCATAAACGAGTGACAAACAATTTCGATCTTCATCAGACGCCGCGTTACGCCGCGTCTGATCAGGACTCAAGCTGTTTGCAAACGCGCTTTTAAGCGTCACTGAGAGTGAAAGGTAATTCCCTTGTGTTTCCAGTAAATACTTAGCTGACATTACTTATTAGAATAAACTAGAACTGTAAGTGTTTTTAACGGTTCCAGATAAGAGAGACTAAACTCAGCATTTATTTATTTATATCTCCAGCCAATGTTAAAATCAGCTGTGTCTCCTTAACCCTTTACCTGATAGCACTGTTTCTAGTATTGAAGATATGTGACTACTTAAAGCAGGTTGAAAGTAAAGCAGAATGCGCCCTACGGCGCATTCTGCTTTACTTTCAGCCTGCTTTAAGCTATTAACTGCTAGAATAAGGACGGTATTAAATATGACACATATTCATTACGGTATAATTTGGAACTATTTTCTTCAGCGGATGAATAAAATGAATGTGCTAAAAGTCGCTTCTATAAGGGAAAGGGTTAAAATCGTCTCGAAGAGGGTTGCGTGAAAGACTTAGGATGTTAGTGTTATAAATGTATATCTTATCTGTAGCTCTGCTTATCAATTTGAAACCCTCTATTGATTTGTATGTTTACTTTTATACAAAACAAATAACTGCTAAGCTTGGCTTAGTCTTCAAAGAAGAACAATAGGAGAAATAGTTCGGGGTTACGTGAAAATACGTTTAAATACTATATTCAAACAACTCGCTTAAATCAAGCATATTCATATTTCAAAATAAAAATGTGACTTAGACTGAAAAGAAAAGATTTGCACAACACACGTGATGTCAAAAAATAAAATCCAACTGCTACAACACGAAAAATAAACAAATTAAGCAAATTCAACTGTATCTGTTGTCGTGAAATACTTTTTGACTGTTATTCAGTTGGTGCGAAACGACACGTTGTATGACATGGGAGCTTCGTTCGGCAATGACAGTTGTTAGTAACTTGTTACATAATATTTGTCATTGATAATTTACAAGCACAGTAGATGATTAACCTTTTTCCTCATATCCGGTTTTCTTGTTTTAATTCAGATGACAACTGAAAGCAGGTTAAAAGTAAGCCGTACACATGTTGGTTTATGTTCGGCCTGCTAGGAATTAGGACATATATTTGTATGGTACATAATCATGATTTATAAAATGTAACTGTTTTTTCAATGAATACATTTGAAATGAAAAAATGCGAATATATGACATAATGGGTTAACATATTACAAGGTTCGAACGCTTATAAGTCATTTACATCTTTGCATAGTCTATGAAATGGGCAACTTTATGCTACTGAAAGGCCTTCAATTTCATCTCAAAGCTTTTAGTTTCATAAATATCGCCCAATCGAATTTGGCAAAGGTATAAAGTGACAAGGAAAAGAATAAGATTAAAGGGGAAATTTTTCCCCCCAGAGACCGGTCCTTCCTACCTTGTCGTAGCGCTGTGACTTAATTGTGATAGGGGAGGTTTCTGTTTATTAGACTGAGAGTATGCCCTCTGCTAAGAACTAAAATAAATGCAGTTTGGTGGCTTTAATCCCATCCGCTGCTTTGCAACGAATGTGATAACCCTAATTCGTCTTCCTTAACCCTTTACCTCATAGCCTGTTTCTAGTAGTTAAGATATGTGACCTATTAAAGCAGGCTGGAAGTAAAGCAGAATGTGCCCTAGGGCACATTCTGCTTTACTTTCAGCCTACTTTAAGTTACTATCTGCTAGTACATAGAAAATATTTCTTATAGTACATATTCATGACAGTATAAAATGGAACTATTTTCTTTGGCGGATGAATAAAATGAATGCGCTAAAAGTCGCTTCTATAAGGGAAAGGGTTAAATCATCATTATCTCATCTCATCATCCCCCATTATTTATCGGCGTTGAATAACACAGTTGCTGTTTCAGTGCCGTAAAACCAAACTCATTCATTCAATGACTTTTTTAAAACAACTTTGCCTCTCCTAACGGACGCAATACTAATAAGTTCAAACAACATGCACACTTTTTTGACTAGCAGAATTCGATTGGATCTTCAACAAACCGTAATGTATTTTGTAAGTTAATAAATATCCTACGATAGAGCCATAGGGATATGTTGTTCAATAGAACAATTAAATATGTTAACAATGAACGTAACGGTTTAGCTGATAATTTGAAGACAAATGTACTACTGTTACATAGTGGGTTAATGTGTGGTTTCCGCAACTGATATCGACTAGCTAAAGGAAATCCAGAATTACATATCTCCTCCCAAGGGAAACAACAGACAATATATATAAAACTATTGTAGAAACAAATAAGAATAATCATTCATCTAACTTAAATTGAAATATCAAATAGACCAAGACGCAATAAAACGATGACAAAAGACGAAACAATTATTCTCGAAGTCTATTTATAGTGCACAGGCGTGTTATTAACGTATTGGACAAGTATATATAGCAACCAAAAAGTTATTTTACGGTTTATATGTCCCTCTATAGCTGATTGCAAATGTGGAAACGGCCAGTGATGTAATAAAAAATTGCGATTGATGGCTGTATACCGGAAATGAGGCAATATTTGTAGATAACATATTGTACTTACAATTGTTGAAATTTTGCGTCTGCATGGCACAGTGCAACACAAACATCCGATGGGAAATACATAAAGCACCAAGTATGTGAATTCCGGTACAGTAGACGAGTTTTTTAACCAGATAACAACCTATTCCAGTGATATATTTTTCATATCTATTCAAAGGAATTGATTATTCTATTTAGTATATGTATTTAAATGACGTTTTTACAGAAAAAGACACAAAATTGATTACCGCGACGTCACAAAACTAATTATGACGTGACGTCGCAAAAAGTGATACCATCACTACATGTAGTGATGATATCAATAGTGACGATATCAAAATCTAACTGAGAAATCTCTATAAATCATCGATATGTATATAATAAAAATATTTATCATATCATAATCGAAAAAACGTTTTAAGAGTCAAAGGCGTTTGTTTTATTTGACACAAAAGCAGTTTTATAATGAAAATAACTCCAAATGACCATTTGCTTTCCATTGAAATATAGGACGTCCATAGTTGTCGTTCTAAGAGGAGGCGATGCTAATAGATATTTTTCATGGAGTCAAAATCCGTACTTAGACATCATACATTTGGCGGAATACTCAAATGCTTTTTAACGAACCGATTGTCGGCTGCATATCTGAGCATAAACCTTGACTATTTCATAATATTATTTAATTTAGGACAGTTTTTAAGAAAACATTGCAATAATTTGTAAACAGCATTTTGATTCTGTATTTACGCCAAGCTGCTCTATATATTCATGTTAGCTTCACAATGGACGTCATATCAAACTGAAGTGTTAAGTTGATGACGTTAAAATATTCACAGATGAATTACTTTAAGCGGATACAAGTAGTACAAATATGCCAGTTATGACCAGTCTTATGAGCATATAAACTATACATGGTAAGCACCTTCAAAAAGGATGGAATTGCATATAGGATTCAAAATGTTTGCCACTCATATTGATATTTTCTCAAGTTAAAAAAGAACAAAATTGATTATTATTTTCGCAGACAAATATGTTTTAAGCAGGCGAAAACTCGTTAAAGGTCAAATCGAAACTCCTTACAAGTATGTTTATAATCGAATGTTATTATATTGAACTTGCTGAAATCGGAACATATTCGTAGTTCAATTTCAAACTTGGCTTAACAACGTTTGCACTTTGAAATACGGATTTGTTTGACTCAAGCGAATGCTAGCTATCCAAATTCGACAGTACTCCTTATTGAACATTAGCGAACAACCTTGCAACAGTTGTAACATTGTAATAAGATTTTGTTATTTCCATTATTTAAGTGATCGAGAATTTACTGACGTGTACCGTTATTCCACAAATAGAGAAGATCCATGCTTTAAGTTCCTCTATATTGTTTATTTAGTGCAGTAGACAGGTTTATGAATAAGACTTGTTGCCACCGACTATACAGCTTGATTTTCTAATATTATGACAATAGCAAGTATTAAATTGTTTTCTTCGTGAAACAGATACACGGGCTCATAATTGTTTATGCAAACGGTACACATGGAGCTTACAGCCTCATTTGTGCATGATATATTAGCATTTTACACTAAATCATCCACTAATCTCTCTGATTGGTGTTCAAGGCAAGTGTTATTTACATACATACTTATCAGCAATAAAACGATCTCGCGATTTTTTGTGTGTATGAAGTTCTGTTCCTAAGAGGGATTCAATCATACAGTACATTGGGGCGACATCCGGTACATCAAGGCGACGTCGTATGTTCTGTTTCTATGAGGAATGTATTCATTTAGTATATCAAGGCGGCGTTGTTTAGTATACACTCGTTTATCTAACGAAAACATGATTATAACATTCGTGTGACAATGGAGCTGAAATATTCGTTTCAATTTCCATGTGTAGTTGATAACAAAGGCCAGTGCTACAATCTTTATTATAGTCACGGCATAACTATATGTTACTCCAAAGAAGGCTTGTGTATTGATACCCTTTCTTATAGTGACTCGTCGTAGAACATTAGAAGGAAATAGCTTGTGAATCTATGCATGTAGCTTACTAGTCAGCGTCAACATGACGAAAATACTACATAAACGGTAGACTAGAAACAGTGTAAGCACACCATCGAGCGTCTTCTATTTCTTGCCAAGTGTTTCCAAAGATCAATAAAAGCATATATCTTGCAAATATGGGTGTTAAATTACGCATCATTAAACACAAGCATTGTTTTCTCTTAAATCAGTTAGTTAGGAGTGCAAGAAACATAAGTAATACTCCAATAATCTTGGTTCGTTATCATAATACCTAAAACATTTAAATTAAATATATGAAATTAACCTTAGCACGAATAGACTCATATAATATTTATTATTATCAAACGGACTTAGTAATGTGATAAATTTTGTTTGTCATGCCGTTACGAAAACCATCTATTCCTGTGTGTCATTTACTTCTATAATAAAACAGAACATTATAACGAAAGGTTTTAACTTGACAAACAAGACCAATAAACAAATTGAGGTAAATGTCCTAAGATTTTCTGGATTTATCGAATTCCTACTACTAAAACGCCCGTAAATTAAAGCCAAACACAACATGAGAGGAAATAATTTGATACAATTTCTGACTGTTTTTCATTTATGTCTTTTCTGGATTTTTCGCAATCTTTCAGACCTGTTCATTACATAACGCTACAGATGACAAAATATCAACACATTTAGGCAATGAAAAGTTCCAAAGGTCAAAATCCTGAGCGTTCAGATGCTCTTTGCGTAAAAATAACTTCTTTGTTCTAGTAAGATTTTGTCATCATATATTCTGATAATGTCTTACGAAGCATAATATATTTTTGCGGTGTACTTTGGGAAAAGGGTATGATTAAACATGTTCATAACGGTGCACCATTCAGAAATTATTACTTAAATTTCTGATCCTGAATGTCATATTGACTGTATTTAAAGATACGGTAAAGATATTTTCGTTGGGCTGATCATAGGTTCTGTCTCGGTTCGACTGTTGCCTGTAGGTATAAAGCAAACTCAATAAGAACAGCATGGTCTGGTGAGACGACAATAGACGAGTGCCCTTGTAAAGTAACAAATAATATAAATATGATAAAATGAAATGACAGGCCACTTCTTAAATGGTAAAATGCAGGAAAATGATTCAGCTACATTGTCATATCTCCGACAACTGTAAAATTAAGGTAAATATCTGTAAATATACGGTAGGCATACTCAGTACGCAACGGTCTTGAGCGACGACAAAACATGCAATCTTCGTCTACAGTGTTTTATGAACAAGTGCCAAAGTGCCTGCTATGAATTGTGGGAAACGAGGCTTCCCGCCACCAGAAGTTAACTAGGGTTAGAGGTTAGCATTAAAACGCAAGTAACATACGATTACCGATGACGAAATAATGCAATGACGTGGCGCCTGTTCTGGATCTAAAGTGTTTGCAAATGTCAGCTAAGTCACGCTTAGCATGCTAAGTGCTGATGAGTAAGGTTATTCGTGTCGTCAAATGTTGTTGTTCGTAAAGGCTTGTTTTCATTTTAGAATTATCCCAGATTTCTTAATTCACAGGTTTTTACATTCACATTCGTATCTTTGTATCAAAACGTGACTGATCATCAGGAAAAAAAACTGATTATGTAATATCTGTTTATTTAAGAAAGGAACAGATCTTTTTTCTACGTTTAAGCAAAATAAACAAAAGAAAATGATTGGCAAATGCGATGAATCGCGCTAGCCTTCTGATCTTTATCTACATGTACATTGTTTGCAAATGAAATCAGAGTATTTATTCAGGGTCATGATGATGAAAGAGTTAAATACTAAGGATGCATGTGAAGAATTTACCTGTCCTGTGCAAATTGTTAACCCTTTGCCTGCTGATCGCGACTTTATTGAATTTTGCAAACAGTTTAGATCCAGATCAGACGCCGCGTAACGCGGCGTCTGGTCTGGACCCTAACTGTTTGACACTCTTCTTTAGATTTCTTTACATACGAAATATATAAATCTAAATTTAACAAACTCTGCAGACGACAATTTCGAAGCAGACGACAGCACCGCAGGATAAGGGTTAACAGACATCAGAGACTCCTATATAAGCTATCGGATCAAGGTCTTCCCTGATTGTTATTTTGCAATATATTGTAAAGAAAATAAATAAGCATGAATGGACTGGACTTAAATGGAATTCGAATGTACATTTCAGTTGTTCTTACCACAGTAAAAACAACACACATGAAAGGACGGTGAGATGGCATGGACATGTCTCCTGCTTATCAGGCCTCGTCAGAACAATACTCCGGGGTACAGTCAATGGAACAAGAATGCGTTGGTGGCAAACAAAGAGATAGCAATATACTGTCAAGGAGTGGACGAGTTTGTGCTTTTCAGCAACTCAAATGGCAGTTGAAAATATGACTAAATGAAGCGAAATTGATATGAAGCCAGAGAAGATGCCCTACAATACGCCATGCTAGGGGGCAAGTGAATTGAAGAAACGCGATTATATGGAAAGGATAGCGTATTCGCTGTATTTCTAGCTGTCTCTTCAAACAAGCACATTATGTTTATAATAAATACGAAAGACTCAAGCAGGAAACGCAACACAAGCAATACACTCACCTCTCAAGCAGAACACACACACAGTCATACCATAACAAACACACACACATACACACACACCCACACACGCGCAATACCATTCCTCCATCTACACACTAAATAGAAAACAACACGCAAGACAAACATAAAGCAAAGTGAATATAGGAGCCCTCCTTGGTACGGTCAGTAGCAATCAATAATTAATTATAATCATTAACAACCACTAGGGGGGTAAACCTGGGTTTAGGGGCGCCCAAGCTAACTCTTATCTAACCTATAAAGACGAACAGTGTACATAAAAAATATAAACCCTGTTCCACAACTTTACAACAAAAAAGACCGCCAACACAGTAGGTAAATATATGTAAAACATCTAACAAAAATTCTATGACAAGAAGATTATTAGTAACACGGGAAAGAATTAAATATTCATAGCAATCCCGTGCTAAATATAACCCACTATCAAATAGTACTCAAGCGACTAGTCCGTAGTCACGAGTAACTGTAAGATATGGATGGGTTCAGGGTACGACAGAGAGGGAGAGAAAAAAAAACAATCATACTGTTCATACGATAGGAACTTGAAGAATTTGTACGAGTAGCTTATTCGATTGACCATAGTTGAAATCAAAATCAAAAACATTGATTTCAGTAACATCGAAAATCATCATGCAGTTAAATGCCGAAATTTTGCTAATGGCGCTTTCTGTATTTGTTGCATGATCCCTCCCTAGTTTGATATTGTTTTTGAAACATCCCTAAAATCAACATAAACGTATCATAAATTAACAGTGTTATAGTCAATATAAAACATGAACAATGTACAGTGGAGAAAACGTTATTCTTTCCCGTTTAAATGCAAACGAAACGCAAACGCAACACACCAAAATGGAGAAAATGACAATATTTTGATAACTCTAATTATTCATTTTAATCTGAGATGCAAACAGTTTGGAGCCTGATCAGACGCCGGGTTATCCGGCGTCTGATCTGGCCCCAAACTGTTTGCATTGGAAATAACAGTTTTAGCGTAAACGCATTTATTGGGAAAGAATAACATTTTTTCCACTGTAGCAGTAAACAATATGTCTAAAGACCTGTGAGACAGTGGTGGAGACGTTATTTATTCCCGTTTGCCCTCCGAGCAACGATCGCCTCCTTATATCAATGTTTACCGCTGTACCCAAAACACGGCATTTATGCTTTACGATTTCACTGCTGCAATATCGTATGCTTAATACTGTCGTCTCCTGTATTTCTCAAAGAAGTGGACATTTTGACAGAAGAAATATAACGAAGAGTGATAAACAGCTTGAATCGAGATCGGACGCCGCGTAACGCGGATTCTGATCTGGATTAAAGCTGTTTGCAAATGTAAGCCGCGTCTTAATTTTCCCTCCCTATAACAACTCCCTCCGAACAACACACATACCATTTGTCTTCAACTTGGTATTGTAGAAAGGGAGCTCTGTGATACGGGTATATTGACATTTCTAACAGTGTAGGCTTACATCAGACAGAACCTGTTCGAGCATAGTGTAATAGTTAAGATGTTCATATACGAATATTCGGCTGTAGAAGGGTTAAGATACCATATGTCTGATAGACTATTTTAACTCTAATCTATATTGTTCACAATATTCGAGCTTCCTTTTCCTCGTGGCGCGGCTGATAGAAACTATCATTGATAAATGAGACATGACAGAATATTCTGCAAGAAATACATATTTATATGTGTTTTGCATAGGCATCCCCTGATAATAGTCAAAGAACATTGCACTCTTATACACCAATAATCTCACAAGGAACCGATCAGTTATCATGTACACTATCTGATTTATATTGGACACCTTGGACCCGTTTCATAAAACTACGTACGACAAAAACGGTCGTAAGTCAAAACTTTAAAACAAATTTAATTTCTGATTTCTCTTTCTGATCCTGTTTGGGACATCTCTTTGGAATCGTCTGTTCAAGACGATTCCACAGAGATATCACTAAAGAGGATTAGAAGGAGATACAACTAATAATTGAGACTTTTATAATCTGACTTACGACATCATTTGTCGTACGATGTTTTATGAAGCGGGTCCCAGTTATATTTGTGAAACGTACTTTTCTTTCTTTTATTTTACAATATGTTCTTCAATTTACCGAGTATTTACAAATATCTGAATTATAGTGTTAAGTTTTTTCCTGAATGCAAGAGAAACAAACTTCATCATTCCATCTCTAAATATAATATACTCAATTCCAAAAGAAACTGTGCACTTTTTATTTTCAAATATTTTAATATCTAGAAGACGTATAGATTTAAGATTTTGCACACAATATATCATGTTTATTTGCCATCCATCGATAACAAAATTACTACCTAGCGTGAAGAAACTTTTAGTTTATTGGGAAAAACGTCATTTTGCATGTTTTGCACGTGCAGCTCAAGGAAAATGCACATGCTACCGAAAACGTGCATGAGTGTAATACGTTTGGCTTATACCAACATAAAAACACATTTTACTTCACATCGGTACACAACGAACCTGCTGAGAGTGAATTAAAATAGGCAAATTAGAGTCTTTGAAAGGCTTATTCATAACTACAACGGCACTAACGTGAGTAGGACGTCATGATAATGAAGAAACACAATAATTTGGTTTCACAAACGTTTACAACATACAAATGAAGTGGCAGATCGCCGCAGACAGTGCACACATACATAGAACAGCAGTTCAACAAACGAACTTGTTACGTTGACGTTACTTCGATGTCGTTTTCAAACAGCGTCTATTTCTGCAAAACTGTACGGTATCGGTTGACAGACCATATTGTGTTGACTCCGGAAAGCTAGGGCACCCATCCGGGCTAGGGGACCCTTTGTGGGACAGGTCTTAGAAGCACGTCGTTGGGCTGCTCGTTTGCAGCGAACATGACGTCATTTCCGTTTTGGGCCATAGTAGTGGACTCGTGCCTTTTCTCTGATAAGTCGAATAATATTCTAAGTCACCATAATGCTCGCACACGGCACTTTAGGAGAAAAGATCTTATGGCCTTTGCAAATGCCCAATCTCAGGGATAGGACAACGTTTAATTCCCGACGCGGTTATTAGACATCACGTAAGGTCTATGCGATGTCTAATTGTCGCTTGCATCATGAACAAAGATGGACACATACGATAATGACAAAAATGTCATAAAATTACAACTAAACCTATAAAAAAATCTCAACTAAACATGGTCGAATTCTCAGAGTTATTTTGCAACTTTGATTTTAACACTTCATCTGTTCTCGTTTAAAAACAACCCCTTTAAATGACAGCATCTCAAAATCTGAACTAACAGCCATATTGTTCGTGAACAGATCTAAATTTTGGTACCAAATACATAGTCTGTTTGAAAATTAGTCCATGAATAATTACAGAAAAGAAAGTGCACAGTTTCTTTTGGAATTGAGTATACTTTTTCAAGTAACAAATTCTGGGGCGTAAATATTATATATCGTAGGTTAATATTTTCAAGAAACAAATGTTGGTCACATTATCAGTAAGAGATTATAGTATACGGCGCTTTTTCTTTGCAACGACACCCAATGGGAGTCGAAGTGTGTGTGTGCGTGTTCGCAAGGGGTGTTATAGGGAGGGAAATTGGCGTTTGATTATGATTTAAGCTGTTTGTCACTCGTCAATATGTTTTTTCTGTCAAAATGGCCAATGTATGCCTTTGGGAAAAACAGCAGACGACAATTTTAGGCAGACGATATTGCAGAAGTGCAAGCATTAGACATTATTGTCTTGTTTGAGGAAAGGCGACAAAGATTGTTGTAAGGAGGGAATCGTTATTAGGTGGGCCGTTGTAGGGAGAGAGCACTGTAACTCTCTCATCGACAATCTGCGGCATTTGCAAACAGTTTTGATATCAGTCAGTTCGTGTCTGTCAAGATACAAATGGTTTGGTTATGTTGCTTTTATCATCATGAAAAACCAAATACGAACTTCAAAGTATTAGCTGCTGATTACACTCACGATTAAACAAAAGATAATATGACATCAAGCGGTTTTAGGATATCAGCGTGCACATTCATGATATTCTGAAATAATAAAAAAAAAATTTGCTATCGTCACTAGATTTACAAGACGGATTGCTTGGGAGTTATGTTTGTAATTATATGGTATTTATCCGGATGCAATTCAGATTTTAGATTAACTCCAATAACAATTCGCTCACAAATATCAAGCTGACATGTATTACAAAGCGTGGTCAAATTCATTTAGACATAATCAAAGCCTTTTTCAGAAAATTAAAAATACACAGGAATGCAATACGGCTTAACAATGATTGGCTGCAAACCACATTTCAATACTGCTTTGAACCTTTTTGACGCTCGCCTCCACCTATCATGTCAGCCATGTGATAACAAAATTCCCTGAAGGAAACAATTCTTAACTTTCTCCAGGAATTGAAAGCTGATCAATATCTCAAACGAACTATCTGCTAATTGTAACGTCGTGGGCCTGATATCATCCGAATTAATTGTGATCTCTTGGACATGTTATAAAGCACTGCTTAATATAACATGCTTTGCAAGTTTCGTCTTCAAAACGTGTCTGCAGCAGTATGATTATATACAGTCGAAACTCGATACTTCAAACTCGCGTTAGTTTCAACATACCCATAATTTAAAGTTAAAACGCAGATTAACTACGTTTTAACTTTGAAATACAGGTATGCACGACTTCTAAGGCGAGATCAACTTATCAAATTTAACTTATGAAATACGTTTACGATCGATTTTAGCAAGTTTGAAGTATCGAGTTTCGACTATGTGGTGTCAATAAGGAAATACAAACAGAATATGTAACTATTACGAATATGGTCGAAATAAGTCCTAGATGTAGTAGTTATAATTAATTGGCCGATAGTGTCTCTTATTATTTTCAATTATTACATTCACATGCTATCGCAGTGCAAAAACTAAATTCCTAACATTATGACAAAACTTGTTCTCGTAAGTATTTTTGTTCTGCGTTGGTGGGTAAAACAGTCGCATACATTAATTCTAAAGAACACCGGACAATCTTTAAACAAATATAGAGTATATAATTTGTAAAATTCGAGTATCTTCCAAACAAGATAACGTAATATAACAATAATAAACCGTTAGATACCACATAATTGACGACATAGAAAAATAAAGACAAAAGTCTACGAACTTAAATAACAACCCTCGTAAATACCAATTTAGAAGCTTTCAGCGCTAAGAAACCACCTACCATAAGGTTACCAATGGTCGGTATTTCAGACCTTAGCTTAACTTGTTTTGGAGTCACGACACCACCCTTTCCCCTCTAAAAGACATCACCACATGAAAGTCACGTCTTATAATATAGCATGCGTAGTATAATGCAGAGCAGACTCAGAATAAACAGCCCTTCGGATATCTGAAGTGGTTACATACAGAATATCTTTTAGCCTGTGTTTTAATTAAATAGCCAAGTAATAGTTCATATGATAATAATTTAAAATATAGTGTTTGTTTTCATTTCTTTTGGTTATCTGTGATTGGCTGTGTTTGTTTTCATTTATTTTGGTTATCTGTGATTGGCTGTAAAACAAATTTCATAACCCCATGAGAGAAAAAAAACCCAGACCACGCCTTGTCGGGACTATTTTATTTTAGTCAAAGTGCTCTCCACAAGCGCCGCATAAAGCAGGACGCCAAATGACGTCATTGACGACGACGTTACTACAAAATAGCGTCGCTTTTTGGCGGAAACTATACGTTGGAGGGAAAACAACCTACGTTTCAAAAATGTTCAATAATGAACACTCGTGTCAAATTCTCTATTTAACCACTTTTTTAAATTCAGTAGTGATATTAAATTATTAGAAATAATTCGGGAAATTAATTGTATTCATGGACGTATGAAAAAAAAACCTGGTCACACTTTTGTATGAAACCGCTTTTGAAACGGTTTTTTCCTTCCTCCATGGATACTATAAATATTCGAATTATTCCTTAGCATGATAATACATGTATATACGTTTTAATTGGACGAAGGATGAAAGGTAATAATTGTGAAAAACAATTCAGTTTTTGAGAATTGCTATAGATTGATACATTTATTGTCTTGATGCCAATTTGTTTCCCACAGACACCATCCGCCTTTGCCTCAGTTACGGGATCTAATTGTCATAGGGAATATTTGTGTTACTTAGACCGAGATTGCCAAGAACTAAAAGGAAGGCATGGAGTTGGTGTTGTTCCTCTGCGCTGTTTCGCAACGAATGCGAGTAGCCGAATAATCTTCCTGAAATGAACAACATCTCATCTCATCATCCTTCATCCTTCATCGTCGCCATATGACCTATTTTGTCGAAATGCTGGAAAGCCCAACACATCAATCAATCCAATGTTCCTTACGAAATGGTCGGTTGTTTTCATTTGATATCAGTCGCAAATCATCAATAAGTGTCAGTAAGTTTTGATCCTACTAAGCCACGCAAAATTCATTACAATCACGGAACTAACACTTCTATTCATAATAATAGTTCTAATATTTCAACAATCTGACCATCACCACAATGAGTATGCGATTAAGGTAATACTGCACGGCCATATTGAATTCTGGCTAGTGTAGCCAACTTTGAGGTCAAATGCTACTCATGCTTTACAGAGATGAGTCTCAATCAAAACACACAGTCCAATTCAAAGCATGTGTATATGTTCTAACACTGACCGAACTATGCCGACAAAAGCTGCCTTGATAATTATTTACAAGCATTAAAACAAAGAGATTTTTTGGGCAAGTGCACCGCACTGTTTAGCAAACAATTCAACAGAACAACTATGACAAATTGCAACCCGGTTCTTCATTGAGATGACATGGAATGTTATTTTCAAGCATTTCTTTCTGAAAATGTGTTTTGAATATATTTACCACGTGTCGTGAAACAAATCCATCGCCATTTTGAAGCCAAAACACGACATGTATAGTGAAATGTGGTACGACTACTTTGGATATAAAACTCTGTTCCTACGTTGATCGTACACTTTTACTTGCTTTTCTACAAGGCGAGAAATGAGACTACAACATGCACGTTTCTGATTCCAAAATCAATGTTGTTTTTGATTAGATTCTCTCTCCTGAAAATCTGTTCGCTTTTGTTTACATATAGGCTAAAAGATGACACCGAATCACTCGTAATGGAAGAAATATTATTGCGCTCCAAAACTGCTTTCGCGAAAAAGATCGTATTTATTTTCATAAACGTGAACGTCAGTGTTTTAGATACAATTTTTCTAATTCAGATTCAACTGTTTTGAAAACGAAGTCGAAATTTATAGCGTTTTAGATAATTTTGTTGTGATTTTTTTCTTCATAGCCGAATAACTCATTTAAAGTACAAACGACAATACTGATCCCGTCTTTGCGCAAAAAGAACACATTCATATCCTATAGATTATAACATATATGCGAATAAACAATTAATTCCAAGCATAAAATCAGAAACGTATGCTAACATTTGCATACTCGCACTAAGATCTGGTTCAAAACTAATAATATAATACAGGTATGATCTAATTATATTGGCGTGAGTTAACGATCTTCGTTCGATAAGGGCGAACTCTCATTGTTGCTTACAAATGGGTTGCCATCGGAAATCTTGTAAATCCCGTGCAAATTGTGTGCAACCACCAGGTATAAATATCTTATCTACGGTGTGGTGTTTGGGTCCGAGTTAAAAAATTTCGCAAATTTCTCTCAACTCAATTTTATTTCGGCTTTGGTTCATAATTAACATGAACAGCTAAAGCATCAAGTAATATACATACATAGATCTAATAAAGAATATCAAATAGGTTGTGTCAGTGAGGTCTTATAAGGATCAAAAGTAATTATCATTTAAGTATAGGAAACGACTACTTTAAATAATTTCATTTGTATTTAAAGGGCATTCTTCTCATCCGTTTGGATCCTGACCAGTCATCCTGTTTCTGAATGACTGTTCTGGATCCAAACCGTCATTCTGTTGTTTATATTTTCGAAAAAGACAGCTTATATCTTTATTAACATAAATTTGTATTATACTAAATTAGCACTAATGTAATTGTAGATAGGGCGCATGTGAGAAACAAACTGCTTATAGCACGGATAGGGACTCTAAGTTAATATAATTATTGATGAATACTGATTAGATGCAGAGAAAACGCTGATTTATTTAGAGTCTTATCTGGATCTAAACCGAATGTTAAGAGAAATAAAATATTACATATCAGACATACCGGGTATACCGTATGAGAAGATATCATATCGAGTTCTAAGCCATACACAAGAGAGTAGAAATGCTTTTTTACGAATCATATCGCCACTCTTGTGTGAGACGTAATCTGATAAGTAACCGTATACAAAAGGTTTATGTACCATCATTTGATTTACATCTATACAAACAAAAATTATTCATTTGAATTATAATCGATCTTCCTTCAAATGGGGAATAGAAATTTTCCCCTGGGGAAAATAAAAGGGGTTATGGTCAAAGCGTACCATAGTCAAAGCATACCCAGTCAAAATGTACCCTTTTTGGTTGAAGCGTACCACATAAAGGATATGTAGGGGGGAAGTTCAATACGGTATTATGTGATAATTAATTGATTTTCGCACATTTTATACCTGTAAATGCGTAATTAGTGTATTTTACAATAAATTGCTCGTTTTCACCCATACACCTACTTATCTAGCACACGATGAACAGTTATGGCATGTGCATGCACGTGTCCCTTATTGTTACATTAAATATACTATGCCAAACTGCCAACGCAAGACCTCCAAGTTCCCTTTAATTTACATATCACAGAGCGTTTATTTTAAACCGATGGAAAATATGACACAACATTATTTAATACTTTTATTTGTGTTTTTAAATTGATGTACTGTCCTCAAAGTTGTTAATATTGGCACTTCTGACGAATAATAACTATCTATCCAAACGTATCGCTAATTTCTGGTTAACATTCCCCATTGTGTCGGAATTTGCCGGTTCCTCATGATAATTACCAAAAAAGCGTCCGCTATAGAGAATCGTGAATTTCCGTAATCGACATTTATTTTTAGCTCCCTTCATGCCATTTAGATCTACATCGGTTTGGAGTGAATGACGAAATATGCCACGTCCACATAAGAGACAAAAGGTTTCTAATCGCTATAAATAAATACGAAAGACTCAAGCAGGAAACGTAACACAAACAATACACCCACCTCTCAAGCAGAACACACACACAGTCATACCACAACAAACACACACACACACACACACACACGCAATACCATTCCTTCATCTACACACTAAATAGAAAACAACACGCAAGACAAACATAAAGCAAAGTGAATATAGGAGCCCGCCTTGGTACGGTCAGTAGCAATAAATAATTAACTATAAATTAATTAACCATTAACAACCACTGGGGGGTTAAACCTGGGTTTAGGGGCGCCCAACCTCACACTTATCTCCTATATTCACCTATAAAGACGAACAGTGTACATAAAATATCAACCCTGTTCCACAACCTCACAATCAAAAAATAAATACGAAAGACTCAAGCAGGAAACGTAACACAAACAATACACCCACCTCTCAAGCAGAACACACACACACAGTCATACCACAACAAACACACACACACACACACACACACACACGCAATACCATTCCTTCATCTACACACTAAATAGAAAACAACACGCAAGACAAACATAAAGCAAAGTGAATATAGGAGCCCGCCTTGGTACGGTCAGTAGCAATAAATAATTAACTATAAATTAATTAACCATTAACAACCACTGGGGGGTTAAACCTGGGTTTAGGGGCGCCCAACCTCACACTTATCTCCTATATTCACCTATAAAGACGAACAGTGTACATAAAATATCAACCCTGTTCCACAACCTCACAATCAAAAAATAAATACGAAAGACTCAAGCAGGAAACGTAACACAAACAATACACCCACCTCTCAAGCAGAACAAACACACACACAGTCATACCACAACAAACACACACACACACACACACACGCAATACCATTCCCTCATCTACACACTAAATAGAAAACAACACGCAAGACAAACATAAAGCAAAGTGAACATAGGAGCCCGCCTTGGTACGGTCAGTAGCAATCAATAACCAACTATAAATTAATTAATTATTAACAACCACTGGGGGGTTAAACCTGGGTTTAGGGGCGCCCAACCTCACACTTATCTCCTATATTCACCTATAAAGACAAACAGTGTACATAAAATATAAACCCTGTTCCACAACCTCACAATCAAAAAGACCGCCAGCACAGTAAGTAAATACATGTAAAACATTTAGCAAAAATTCTATTACAAGATCATTAGTAACATGGGAAAGAATTAAACATTCAAGCCCGTGTTAAAAATAACCCACTATGGCAACGGTCAAATTGTACTCAAGCGACTAGTCTGTAGTTACGAGTAACTGTAAGACATGGAAGGGTCTAGGGTACGACAGAGAGGGAGAGAAAAAACAAAGCACGAAAATCCGACATAACTCTCCCGGTTAAGGACGGCTTTAAAGATACATCATCATGTAGTGCTAAGCCCTGTCTGTCGTCGCACAACCAAAGAGGAAAGCATAGTTATCAATTGTAGATTGATCGATAACCAAACGTGAAGTGCGCAGCAATATAGTTGGATCATAATCTTTTTTGAGGAAAAATCTAATTCGTTTCACAAATAGGTTTTGAAAATGTATATGTCCAAGAATCTTACGAAGTCTGTAAATCACATCACCATAAAACTCCGGATGTGAAATACCTTGCCGCAGAAAAGACTAAGACCGCCAGCACAGTAAGTAAATACATGTAAAACATTTAGCAAAAATTCTATGACAAGATCATTAGTAACATGGGAAAAAATAGCCTAATGGAAAATAAATACCATGTTTAAATCAAACAGACGTCGCGCTGCCGCATATCCCCATTATATATAATTTAAACAAAGAAGGAACGGATCTATACATGTAAGCGTAAATGTTTTTGTTGACAGTGCATCAATTGTTTCTATCAATCGTACACAAACATTTTGTCATCAGTTTCCGCGAATTAACGATAGCACTCAGCGTATTTCAACAGAATTGAAACATATCGCTAATCATTTAGAAAGAAAACATACAGTATAAGAATGACAATCCAATTTCATGACAAAATGCTATTTATTTAAGCATTTTGGTCATGTTTGTACGTCCGTGAATTGATTAGACCAAACATCTTATAAGTTTTCTCGGAATTATGATAGAATTAGCAGAAAGAAATGCCTTTGAAACAAGCCATTTTAAAAAGTCAAAATATTATGGAGTAAATACAAATGACATTCTGATTTAGGATTATGATAGATTTACATCTACAAAACATGTCTGTATACAGGAACATGGGAAAACAGTACAGAGTACAGACCCAGATTTGAGAGATCTTATGATCTAGTACTGCACTGTTTGCAATTTTCTTTATCAAATTATTATAATGCTTATTCATCATCATCATAATCAGAAAGCAAGTGAATGTAGGTAATCTGTTTCCTTTACTTCTCTGTCAAACCGTGATTGAATTTGTTTCAGAGGTTGACTGAGATATTAGTCCTTTTTGTATCTACCTTTTACATACAGATTCTAGCAAGGATTTCTTTATATATCATAGTCAATTTAGTCACACAGCAAAATTGATAAATTTAAAAACAAAGTTTTAGCAGGCTCTTTATCTTTATAACATCACTGAAAAAGTGCTTTAAAGTCACCCAGAGAACACCATATATATATATCAGTATCGACAATGGAAAAGGGACAGGTATATAGCTGTGTCATTAGCGAATAGGTGATTTACATTCTCCCGGATATCATTAATGTATGTGTGGAATAGTAATGGGCCAAGAACATTGCCCTGGGGGACACCCGATGGAACTGGGATGGTGGAGGACATGGAAATATTTGCAGCTACTGGCAGAGACCTGAGAGATATGTCCTCTTATGTCATAGTGTTGTAGCTTGATCAGTTATTTTTCATGATTGGCCATATTTAATCTTGTCCGCTTTCTAGCTCTTATACTTTTCATCCAAGTATCATTACCCTTGAAAAACTATAATTTGTCAATTTTAGCCTTGTCCTATTTGGGACTCGAGAAGTTTTAAGCTGAATTGTAAAATCTTTCTGAACATGTTGATATGAATGTGTAAAACCTTGGCCAACTTTGAAAACCGGCTAAATTGGATAAGGCATACTCATTTATAACAAGAACGACACCATTTTAGCCCTGTTTTCTCTGTTACTGAAATAATTTTCATGGGATTTAGCCAGATTTTCGGACAGTGTTTGCAATAGTTCAGTATTTGTAATGCTGGTAAGAAGGTCACGAATGACCACGTCATATCCTCTTTACCCCTTGAATGATTTTCATTTAACTCTAAGTTTTGGCTTTGTTGATACTATGCGTTGAATTTAAGCAGTTTACTCCTCCTTTTGTGGGATATTTTCTGACTTGGTCAGTGTACTAGTTACATTTGGAATCCACAATGGTTTGTACAGGTACTATGTAGCATTCATTTGATGTTTTTAACTTTGACAATGTTTGACCACCATACTTTTGAAAGGATTATTTCAATTACATGTGCTAGCCAATATGGAGAATTGAAATTCTTGGTGATAATGGGTATAATGTCAGACTATATAGTGTTCAAATGGACATTTTAAAGAGAAAATAAGGATTCCTTGCACCTCGGGCACAGTTTGAAAATTACTATGCCATAGATAGTTTTGGAATTAGTTAGCCGCAGATGTTGGTGGACGTGCCCAAAATTTGGTAAATTTGGAGGTAATTTCTTTTCACTATAAAAACGTTTTTATTATTATCTATAAATGCAAATGAAAAGAGGGATATATTTATCAGTTGTATAGAGTGACATTTTTAGGAGTTGAGCAATATCTGTGCCGTTTTCACCATAAACGAACCGCCACTACTTGTTTTGATGGCCATCTTGATTTGCACTGCACTATTACCTTAACAGTTTTCATGCTGGGTAATGGTTTTTTTTCGTTTGCAACAAATGTCGATTGCTGATGTTCTAATATAAAAAATGTTCTCATTTTCTTTTCAAATCAGGGTCGGAGTCCCGTACAGTTTAGATCCTAAAAAGACGCGGCTTCTTATCTGGATTCGAACTGTTTGCAAAGGCAATCACTTTGACAGATATATCCGCCGCTAGCATGGTAAAAGTTAACAAACATTCTGTGTATGGCATTCTCCAGTCGTAGGGACTATCGATAAGCGCCTGGAAGGGTTGATGGGAAGCATCGCTTCCTCTGGCTGTAGAGGCCGATCCTAGATCAACATACTCTTCTGCAGCTCTGGCATGCAAAGACTGACGACTTCTGACTAATATAGACTTTGTATAGTAAAAGTTGAAATAACCGTAGGGGGTCAAAATGTTTATGAAAATTATATGATAATCGAACAATCCAAACACTTTTTTTATCCTCGATGGCATTAACCAATAAACTGAAAATTCACGACTCTAGTACCGTGTATATCCACCATATAAAGCAATACAGGCCTAACATCTATGACGTATTAAATGAAAGATGTAGGTAATAACTAGCTGTGGTAGTTTTATCCACTCTTCCTGGAGGACTCTTGTGAGATTTTGCACTGTTGCATAAGTATGTGGTTGACGTTGACGTACACGTCTCTCCCAAAGCACAATAAAGATTGTTGATGCAGTAAATGTGTGATGATTTAAAAATACCAAAGTAACAGTTGTTTGTCAATAAATATTTCTTAATCACATAATGAAAAAGCGATACCGTTTCGAGGGAAACTTACCCATGAGTTCCACGTGTCTTTATTGCGGTTACTTTGGTTGGTGTATAACGATCTGTCAGATGTGATGTTCTGATATTGACGTCTTGACGACATTACGTTACTCTTGATCTGCCTAGAAGTTGATGATCACGAACCTCGCCAGGAGCTTGCCATCGTTTAAGAAGTCTCGTAATCGTCGGCATATTACAATTTAATGCCCTTGATATGGCGCGCGCTGACATAGCAGCCATCAGCATGCCAAGACAAAACAGATAATTTTTAAACATGCTGTGATTTTATTACTCCTGAGTTATACTAAAGTTCATTCAGTGTTAAAGTATTGCTGAGGAGTTATAGTCATTTCGTAGCCGAGTCATTTCGTAACCGGTAAAATAAGTCATTTTGTAGCCGAATTGTTGGTCATTTCGTAACCGCGCTAAACCTAAAAGTCATTTCGTAGCCGATTTTTTGGTCATTTCGTAGCCGACAAAAAAGTTGAATTAGTCATTTCGTAACCACCAAAAATTAAAAAATGAATGGCCCCAAAGAAGGCATAAGTCATTTCGTAGCCTCGGAAAATTGTTAAAGTCATTTCGTAGCCGAATATTTTTTTCTTTGTTTTTTTTTTTATAATTTGTGTGTGCAGTTTCCTGAACTTACTTCAACAAAAATGTGCAAACATGCAAAGTTAAGAAATTATGCAAAGAGTGTAATGGGGGCCGAATTGATTATAAACCTTGATTAATAGAATTATAATCAAGTTGTTGAATATTGTTTTAAATAGAAATAATATTACGTGTCTCTATGCAATTAAATTCATATGAGTGTTCTATTCTTTAAAATTGGAACCGACATCCGACATAAATAGATATATAAAAGGCGTATAATTGATCATTAATTGCTCATTATATGTTACGCGTGTTTTAAGATGAAACCCAACACCGACACAAATTGGTTTACAGTTGGATGTTTAATTTATCGTTAATCGATCATTATATCACGAAGAGGTATATTGTCCACACCTTTAATTTTTCAATAGAAGTTTTGTCTCACCTTTTGGGATTGCTTTACAGTTGGACGTTTAATTTATCGTTAATCGATCATTATATCACGTGCAGAAAATTCCATCTTGAGCAGCCAATTGTACATAATGTTACATTGATACAGTGGAGAAAACGTTATTCTTTCCCGTTAAAATGCAAACGAAACGCAAACACAAATCACTAAAATGTAGAACGGACAGCTTTTTGAAAGTTCTGACTTTTCATTTGTTTCAGAGTGGCAAACAGTTTGGAGCCTGGTCAGACGCCTGATTACCCAGTGTCTTATCTGGCTCCAAACTGTTTGGAATGGAAAAAAAGCGTAAACACGTTTATTGGGAAAGAATAACGTTTTCTCCACTGTTGGCACCTTAGTTGAAATACAGGTCCAAAAGTATATATGAATAAGAGTTGAGTTTAAAATAAATAAATGATTGCTGGTTTACTTTTATTTTGCTTTAAGCAGTGATCTGCCTAATTGAACTGGCTATTTAGAATACGTAGGAATAAAAGATTGAACTAGTTGTGCATTAAATTCATTCTTGAGCAGCCGCTTGTACATAACGTTGCCTTCATATGCACTTTAGTTGAATAACAGGTCAAACATTTTTTTATTGGTATTTAAGACAGATGGCAGCTTAAAGCAAGGTGATTGCTTAATTGAATTACAGGTACAATGGTAAATATGAATAAGATGCTTTAGTCTAATTTAGCGAGATAAGTGAAATGGACCGTGACAAATCTAATCGCTGTAGGAGTAGGTATTGGGTGTGGCTTATGAAGAAGATTTATTTAATTGGTTGAAAGGTGTTAGATATCAACTTGTAGACTTCGAACATTTAAAAATTGGTAGTGGGTGTGGCTTATGAAGAAGATTTATTTGATTGGTTGAATGTTTTGAGAACAATAACCTGTAGACTTCGAACAATAAAAATTAGATATTGGGTGTGGTTTATGATATAGATGTATTTGATTGGTTTGAAAGAATAACCTGATGCAAACGAATTAATACGATTGTTTTTAATTTTCTATAAAATAAGTGAACTTTGTAGTTTCTTTGAAATATAAATAAGTTTACTTAGATTCAGTAATTCTTCATTTTTTGATATAGACATTCGTTTCTAAGATTTATTTGATGCAGGCCATCTGTAATAAAATGCTTTTATGTATTAATATTAAATAGCTTTAATTTGGTGTGTAATGCCTAAAATAGAAAACCGTTCACTCTTATCAGATACAGATCTTTATTCGGCATAAAATAGCATAAGCATAAGCATATTCCTAAAAAGGTTACATTTATCATTTACAGCTAGGTCTAGCTTGTTAAAAATTATGAATATATTATGCATAGCAAATAGTGAACGTTCTGCTATTTTTTGCTGTGTTCGGAACCAATTCCCGTTTTTGAAAATGTTTATCCCAAGATATTTATCAATACATAGTTTCTTTTCTACCAGCTACAGTAAAACCTCTCTAATACGGCCACCTGTCATTATTTCAATCAAATATTAACTCTTTGAACCCTAGTCACGCATATATGCGTCATTTGCAAACAGTGTATCCGGGATAAGTACACTTGTCCTATGCACATTAAGGAGCCACCTGATCAGGGTCTACATTGTTTGTTCTTTTGACATATACTGTGAAAGTCAACCCTAAAATGTCAAAAATGGACTAGACTGAATTGAAAATTGCACCACTGTATTTAACCGTCATTTTGTATTTATGCTGTCAACAGTTGAACTTATATGTGCTTATTGATTGTAATAACAAATAAACAGTGATTATTGATTACAAAGTCATTTTTCTTGTCATTTGTGAAATTAAAAGTGAAACAAAAATCCACATTTCCGGCACGTGCGGGAGGCGATAATTGCCTTGGTATGAGTGTTTATCCGATGTGTAAACTGTTTAAACAACATACAAGTTAATGTTTGACACGCTTCACCTACATTGAGCGATTAACGACCAATTATGCATGTTCATTGTTAACAAATGGACCATCTAATTGAATTAAAGACAAGTAATAATAGTCCTGTTTTAAAAAACATTCAACAACTATATTACAATTCTATTAATCAAGGTTATAATTATTTCGGACCCCAAACTCTCTTAACATATATTTTTTAACTTTGCATATTTGCACATTTTCGTTGAAATAATGTCAGAAAACTGCACAAAAACATAAAAAAATAAAGAAAAAAATATTCGGCTACGAAATGACTTTAACAATTTTCCGAGGCTACGAAATGACTTATGCCTTCTTTGAGGCCATTCATTTTTTAATTTTTGGTGGTTACGAAATGACTAATTCAACTTTTTTGTCGGCTACGAAATGACCAAAAAATCGGTTACGAAATGACTTTTAGGTTTTGCGCGGTTACGAAATGACCAAACATTCGGCTACGAAATGACTTATTTTACCGGTTACGAAATGACTCGGTTACTAAATGACTAGCTCCCTTGCTGAGTACCACTTGGAAAAATATGCACGTGGAAATCATTGAATTTCATCGATTAAGTCAGGATCACTTATCGCTTAAATGAGTTCATAACACATTGGCGGAAAGAACAAATTGATGCACGTGCAAAAAGTGAAATATTTTTACCTGTTTGCATACTTTTCAAGAACACGTTAAAAATAGGGTTCGAAAACGTTACGATTTTAAAGCGGTTTAGAGTTTAACACAACTGAAAAACAAATAAGACCAGGCAACATTTAGATAAAAATGAACTGATCCTAAACCTTACCATTGAAGTTGTTTCCTACAGTCACAAATTTATCCGTTTCACGCTAAAATATTCATGCAAGATGAAAGTAAGGATGAATAGACTGATAACTAGAATCCGACGAATATCCTAACAAAATTATCCTCTTCGATTTTGTTTTCAATTTATATGTGCTGAAAAGAAAAGACATATCTTTTTTAATAGATAAGGATGTGAATCTTTATGAAACGGTTATTTAACAAGGGTCTTATTGATAGCCGATAAGGGAGACATTCATTTCAATTTGTGCAGCCCGGGATTTTGATTTTAACAAGCAAGCAGCAAAATTGTATATTATTGTACATTCCATACGTCAGTTGGAAACCTATTTGTTGTTCACGCAATGTGCCGCTAGACGTTTTGATTACACCGTAGTGAAATATATGTGGACGTTGAACTTTCGTTTCAATCATTAATTTTATTTGTAAATGTTTTAGGGATAGTTATGGCTAGGATTGGCCTCGACAGATAGCAAGGACGGAACAATATTTGTATTTTTGTATATAATCAAAGACGTCACGAAACCAGAAAAGTTCGGACATTTTAATTTAAAGAGAATAAGGTTGCCTTGAACGACAGACGATAAAATAGACTTGAATTCCGTGATATCTAATAACAAATAAAAACAGCCAGGTATAGGTTTTAGCAAGGTATCAGATCAGCCTCGGATATTCTTTACTCGTCCCTATATTCAACTTCCTAATGCAAGTTACTGTTTGAAACATGGAACTCTAGCAACGAGCATCCTCTTTTTCTAACAATTTGCCACGTTTTATTTAGAAAATACGGGTCTGTTCCAATTAAGCAAGTTTGAAATAACAAAGTTCTTAAACTTGATTTTAACCGAAACACTGCTTTATCCGACATCATCAGCAGGTTATACAAGTATCAGTTACCTTTATCATGACAATTCTTACAGGAAAATGTGATGAACACATGAGATGCGTAATTACATTTGTGTACTCATTTTACCGACAGTCGTTTCCATAATAAACTTTGTTTTGAACCCCTTATCTCTCTCGACCCGACATTTGCACACAGATTTGATTGTGATCAGACGACGAAACAATCGGCAATGGCGTCTGGATCTGGCTGTTTGGCATTCGAATCGATGTTGCTTATTCAATCAAATGTTTCAAATTTATACTTCAGAAATGAAATATAATAACGTTTGTAGCATATATACTCAGGGAAATGAAGGGTGACGCTTCGGCCTTGGAACCAAATTGTGTGGACTGAATTTCTAAGATTAGGTTCCATGGCGTGTGGGGTTAAATAAAAACTTATTTGGACGCTGACTGAATCAGGGACGAAACTGCTAGAATTTTAATAAAGTGGTAATAACTCGACTTGACACGGATTTACAAGCCGTTTGGTTCCGGGAAAGATACTGGAATTTCAGGCACATTTTCAGAAACTTTACATTTCAGAGCTTAAATATTCTTATTTCCAAACATTAGAGTTGGAATATTTGAAACAGGCTTGTCAATAGAAGGCCGAGTTCTTTCAGAAATAAAGCATATATTGACAATTGCTTTGTGATTTTCATGTTATTTAAACAATTAAAAATTAGAAAGACGCTTTTTAACTATGGTGCCATCACTCGACCAAATTTTATATTTTGTTATTTGTTATTCTACTTGTACAGCAATTAAATTGATATATTTATCATTTTGGACGAGGAGTGTCGTCAATGCCAAATTCAATGAAAATAATTTTATAAATGAAATGGAGCATCATTTTTGAGACTTTTTCATTCTTGGTTGCTATAGCAACATAAATATCCTGAAAGATCCCTTTGATCTGGGTATTCACTGTTTGCTTTGGTGAAATGTAATCCTCACAGGTACACTGTTTTCAAAGGACGCATATATGCGTGGAAAGGGTCCAAATAGATAAATAAGACTAAGTGTAAGTTATCTTTATTCAACTAAAAACAAGGGGCCTCCGTAATAAAGAGATAAAGTCACTTCTTACACCACTAATCTCCTAAACGCTGTGGGATCAAACCCGGTCTGGGCATTCAGATTTTCATGTGGGAAATCCTTCAAGTTGGCTTGCGGAAGGTTTTTGGTTCTACCCAGTTGCTGATTTGTGTCTGAAACAGTGCATTACGGGCTTTTTGGGTTTTCATCATCCTGTAATAAGCTGAACGTCGAAATATTGTTAAAACGACGTAATATCATTACAAACCCAAATCAACTGAAAACGAATATTACAAAGTTAAACGTGGGTTGAACTGTCGAGCTTGTATTTGATACAGTGCTCCCTGTCTAGAAAAACACCCAATTGGAGACAAAGTGTGTGTGTTGTTTGAATGGGATTATTATAGGGAATGAAAATAATTCCATAAGAATGCTGACCATGACTTGGCTTACATTTGCAAAATGTTTCAACCCAGATCAGACGTCGATTTACGCGGCATCTGGTCACGGTTTGAACTGTTTGTTACTGGTATGTATGTCTCTTTTCTCAAAATGTCCAATACGTTGCTTTGAGTAGAAACAAGTAGACGAAAAATTTAAGCAGACGATATTACAACAGTGAAAACGTTACACAAAATTCTCTTGTTTGAGGACGAAGGAGGGAACTAATGTTTGAGTGAACTTTTTAGTCAGTGAGTACTGTATTTGATATTTATTTACAATATTTATTTGAAAATCTGTTTGGTTTGCACGCAATGTGTGTGCCATGGGGCTTTAGTTGTTTACCAGACAATGTGATAAATGCGGATTGTGAATTGCCGTCTCATTATTTATCATTTATTGTGATAAGTTTTAAGGCACACTAATTGATCGTTTTGTAATCGACCGAGAAATAGGACGCCATACTAATGCAGTCTAAATCTTAAATTGACTTGAATTCTCTTTTGTATTGATTGAGTTGAATTCCTCTCAACCACATTTTGAAATCGGGAAAAGAGATCACGGTATGGCGACGAAAGAGTAAAAGATGTAAATTCAGAAAAAAACTCCCATATGTATAGGCTCTTACATGGGTGTTTATAATTAATTGGATTGGTAAAAACAAGTATTTTCTAACACGATAAAAACGGTTTGTTTCGTTGTCTTAAAGACGATTTTTATACATTCGAAAAACTATGAATCCGAATGTTAGATTAGCTTCCTTATGAGTCAATGGATGACTTGTGAATGAACCGCCAAAGTGAGTAAACTTGCTTAAAGTAAGTCCTAGATTAATTCCAATTTATTCAGAATAAATATTGGGAGCAAACATTATCTCTTTACTTCTTCATCCCGAGTACAATTGTAACATGTTCCGAGACCAACGGTATACCCTGCCGGTCACCCATCCAGGTACTTACCGCAAACAACGTTGCTCAACTTGGCATCCTAGACAAACGCTTAAACAATCTGGCTACAAAAGCAGGCTTCCACAGTCAGAGTGTAGAAATGTTTATATACCGTCCATTTTCGTAACATTTCTCCCCCTTTTATCTTGACTTCGCCTCGCAGTCATCCTGCTCACATGGCAATCCTAAGGGCAGAGACAATGCGACATGGATCCGGGGATGATGGTGATGTCATCCCATAACCCACCGCTGCCACAAACAAATTAACTTGTACCGATGCTAATGGTATACTCTGTCGGTCACCTATCTAGGTACTAACCGTGTAGAACGTTGCTTAACTTCGCAACCTAGATATGCGCTTAAACAATTTGGCTATTAATGCCGGCTTCCACAGTCAGACTGTCGAAGTGTTTATATACCACCCATTTCCGTCACACAATGACTTTTTTGCAAACAGCCTAAAGTGTCGTTTGATCAGGATACAAACAGTTTGATCATAATAACCTTGATTCTTAAGTAAAAAAAAACAATAAAATAATTTGATAAATAAAAGCAGACGACAATTGTTTAAAATTGATGACGCCATGTCACCAAAGGGGTTAAGTTCAATAGACTACCGAGATTATATTTCTTTCAATAGAGTAATCAACTCCATTTCAATGTAATCAACGGGTTTTCAGATAATGGAGAAAAACAAAGAAATTCAATAAGGCATGCCAGTGATTAGCTGCATTACGAAACACCTTTTTAAACTGCTCCAAACAAAGTTTGACTTGCAATTCCGCCTAATATTTCAAAAGGTGATTGTTTAATTCCCTTAAGGAATCATATCTTGATTTTTGTCCCCAAGAATTAATTGCTAAAGCAAACGAGTTGTGTCAATGAGTATCTTTTATCAACCAAATTTATTGTCACCTTTAATCTTCGTTTAACTGTTAACCCCTTCACTGCCGAACCCTAGTACAGTGGGTCCCAATAGCTGAAATTAACCCTTTCACCGCCAGAATCGCCTAAAGTCGCATTTGCAAACAGTTTTGATCCTGAACAGACGCCGCGTAACGCGGCGTCTGATCAGGATCAAAACTGTTTGACACCCGTTTCGATATTTCTTATGTCATACTCTCTTAATTCTAACTTTGAAATGATATTGCAGACTATAATATTGAAGCAGACGACACAATAACGGTGTAGGGGTAAAAAACTCAAATGATTTGGCGGTGAAAGGGTTAAACTCTGAGAAATAAAAACAGACGACACTTGTTTTTAAGCTGTTGATGTCATGACAGGGATGCGATTGAAATGTCAAGCAATTTTCGTTTGAAATATGTCGTCTGCAGCCATACACAGAGATACGAGAGTAGTGCCATGTCATGTCTTTCGGCGTCATATTTAATCGTCTGCTATAATCTTCTTCATTGTTATATCGTGGGAGCCGATATTGTCTGCAGGTTATGGAACACAAACTACGCTCTCCTATATAAATCATATATAATATGTCATCTTCAACGTCAAATTGTGTCAACTTTAACAGTTTATGGGGCTTTCACATACACGATATTTTCTTTCAATTCCTTACGTATCGCAAACTCGTAGTCAATCGTAAGCATCCGCAAATGATCTGTTAGTGTCCGTAAATAACTCGCAAGTATCCGGAAGGATTAGTGGAAGAAGATGCACATTTTCTTATGTCAAAAGTTTTCTTATGAATGACTACGGATTTGTTCTTCCGTAAATCACTCGCAACGATCCGTTAATCATCGTAAACCGGTTGTAACAACACGTTATCCTCCGTTAACAGCTCGCAAGGATCCGTAAATCCCCGAAATTTGTTCGAGGTCATCCGTAGCATTATCGTGAAGAATTTCAGTCAAAAAAGGCATAATCGTGTCGAAAAGACCACAAAAAAGAAGTTTAAACGAATGAAAAGAAAGCAGAAACTCTGAAAATTTTAAGTTCTTAAAATCATAGTCTCGAAGGCGTTATTTGAAAGTTGAACAATTGTTGGAATACACATGCTTTGATTGGAAATATTTCGTATTTTATTGTACTAAAAACACCCTCAGGACAATTCACTGAATATTAGCTGTTTGGAGTTTTCATATTTCTTTTTTTTTTAAATTCAGAATAGAACTGCTATTAACTTTCGATTTCAAAATTTTAGCAAACAAACCAAAACAGACTAGAATAGATATTTATATCAGAATTAGCCCTTTGACCGACTATTAATGGCATCGTGCTATATCTTTTGGGCATGTTTCTTTTGTTTGCATCACAAGGGTTCTAATCTCTATCGAAATGTTTACATCTTTCTTTTTAAAGTTTTTTTAATAAATCCTTTTCCTGAACTAATATTAACGTGTTCATGTGGGCACCCGATCTCCATTCGTTAACATTGTAGATCAAATCAGTTTTTCAATATCTTTAGAAAGAAATTGTTGTGATTTTCCCGCTGGTTAATTCATGCATGTATGATTCTGTTTAGCTCTGTGGTATATTTTAAAACTAGACCAACGACCGAGATAAGTCACCCTGTACATGAATACGGATTGCAATAGTAATGGGATTTGTGCTGAAAAATCGTTTAACAGCATAACTTATTTGGCAGCTGAGCTTTGTATGCATGCAACTTGTTTGATTCGTGCGATTATCTGCAGTGTAATTTACGTTGAAATTATAAACTCTGCAAGCTACAATATACAACCAAACTAATATTGAACGACTTTATACCCTATACTCCATAAACCTGATTCGTGTATTAAAGATAGGTGACCACATAAAGCAGATTAAAAGTAAAATAGAATGCCCCTTAAGGCGCATTCCGATTTACATTTAGCATGCTTTAAGCTACTATCTGATAGAGAAAAACTATTATGTACCGATTCATGACTGTATAAATTGGGAACTTTTTTCTTCAGTACAGGAATAAATAAAAAAAGTAAAAATGCTTCTATAGAGTGATTGATTAAACAAAAATGCAATCACATTCAGACGTTTGACATGCAATACCGGTATAATACAAAGAGATCCTAAAAATATGGTATCTGAGTAACTATTGTAATGTATTAAACCTTAAATATATCGGTAGATATTCTACCTTGTTTTATTTTTCACTTAAATATCGCCGAGCACAATTTAAACCAGTTGTACAAGTTTCGTACAGCAACAAGTAAAACATTTTATATCTAGTCACCTTTTTAGATGATCTGACTTAAGTTTAATTGCATGTTTATATATTAGCTGTAAAAACCTTTATTTCTAGAATAAGATTACATTTACTGAAAGCAATTGTTGGTCTGACAATACATCGGTACATTCGTTAAAAATGTTTGAACCTAATCAGATTTTTAATCTCTTTGACATGCATATCAGCATTTTGTACATGAACAGCTAAGCAAACATGTAGAGTTTAATTGCCTTTCAGACGCCAATGTTAGGCAGATAATAGTAAAGGTTAAAACATTTATTCGAATGAGAACATCAATGTAGTCTAATGTATATAGTTAACGGAATTTTTCAATGCATTTAGCGTTCAATTTTATGATTCAGTAAGCATTAATTTCACCAACTGCTGATTGTATGTTATAAACCCCTTTACTGCCTAGTTTTATCGTCTGGTTTAACCCTCTTCCCGCCAACATATCGGCTGCATTGGAAGTGGCGTCTGCAATATTTTCAATGTCAGATTTCAGGCTGTTTTGACTTGGGAAATGTCGATACGAGTGCCAAACAGTAACGCAGCGTCTGTTCAGGGTCCAAACTGTTTGCAAGTCGACGTTGGCAGTGAAAGAGTATAAATCCTTCACTGCCTTACCCAAAATGCTATGAGGTTATTTGAAAAACTTTTAGATCCTGACCAAATGCCTCGTAATCATGACACAGACTGTGATGAAACTCATAACAATATTATTTTATTATAGTAATTTAATCCATTAATATTATTTTCGTCAATTTACCTGAAATTCCAACAGAAGACAATTGTGTAAAGCAGAAGACTTCATAGCAGTTTAGAGGTTAAACCCCTTTACTGTCTTATCCTGTTAGTGAATAAATTTGCAAACATGAGTAGGGAGGTTCTTTAACTCAGAGCACAAAAGTTTTTCCTTTTCACTTTTGTGCTCTGCGTTAACCCTTTCCTCCCTGAAACTTTAAATGGACAATTCCAGTTTCCATTTTAGTATAGTCCATTTCTGACTTTTAAGGGTTGTTTTTATCAATGTTTGGCATTATGACAAACAGTGAAGACCCTGATCAGAGGGCTCCTTTCGGAGCCCTCTGATCTGGGTCTTCACGGTTTGCATAGGACAAGTGTACTATTCATATGTACACTGTTTGAAAGGGACGCCTATATTCGGGACTAGGGTTCAAAGAGTTAACTCAGAGCACAAAAGTTTTTCCTTTTCACTTTTGTGCTCTGAGTTAAAGAACCTCCCTAATCATGTTTGCAAATGTATTCACTAACAGGATAAGACAGTAAAGTTGGAATTTCAGGTAAATTGACGAAAATAATATTAATGATCCAGAGCAAAGAAACCTCTTTGGATGAAATTTGCAAACAGTTTGTAACCAGACAGAACCTCGACAAAGTCGGCGACCAATCATAATCCAAACTGAGATAAACTCATACATGGCTGTATTGTTGTTACTTGTTCATTTTAATATCTAACTCTTTGATTTGTAAATAAAAACCAAACGACAAATTGTAGGTAGTCGGCGGTAGTGGCCCAATGGTTAACACCTTGGACTACGGTACCAGGGGTCGTGAGTTCGATCCCCCGCCGGACCAGCGGTCTGACTAGGGGAGTTTTCTGAATCCCTGATGATGTACAGGAATGTTCTTGAGCAAGACATGTACCGCGAATTGCTCCTCTCCACCCAGGGGTTAAAATGGGTACCTGTGAAGGGTCTGAGTCGGTACTCCGGCTGCATTTGACTGCGCCATATGTTAGCAGTGCGTGCTCATAGACAAGATGGCTCGATGATCAGGGGAGTATATGTACAGTCGGCTGAGCGGTCATTCGGACTGAAAGTAGACTTTAACTTGGTATATTACTTTCTTTTTTTTTATTAGTCGATAGATTACGGCATTGAAGAGTTGAATATTTGTGTCGGTGCCAAAGAGTTTGACATTGGATTTATGAAATCAAATACCATGACTCGATGTGATAGATGAAACTTATTAGGAGGCCAAATTACTCACAAAAAAGCGCCATCTGCAAAACAATTATTCAGGGTGAATACATGTATTTCTAAGCCAGCCAAACTCCACTGGATATTTATTGCATTGCGTTTGTGCTATATCCGCGATAGTTCATGCTATTGCATTATATGTTAATGACCGACAGGGCAATGCAATCAGACTTTTTCCTTGTGACCCGACTCATAAACAATAATTATAGATAAATATGCGATTACAGAGTGTTTGCACGATATAAATATTTATATGTGCTTTGCATTGACATCCCTAGATAAAAGGCAAATAGCATTGCACTCTTATTTTTGGGACATCAATCACAAGTAAGTTTAGCTAAATTCGAATAGTATGTTATCTTTAAAAAGTACGTACGCTATTTTGTCTGCCTTGCCTTTTATTTATATCAGCGCTAGAAAACAATTGTATGTGTCGTGATGCCGTATATACAAATTTAATCACCAGTGTGTTTCAGCAACAGTTATTCTAGAAGTTATAGCCATATACATATGGTTTGTCTTAGTTGGGTAAAAATGTTTTCCTGTTGGTAGACACATGAGTGTAAGTATAGGCGGAGAATATCAAGGGCGCTTAACTTTTGTCTTGTTGGTCCGATTTTATAAAACAAAATATATTTTAGAAAATATTTCAGTTATATTTATTGTGTACAATTTAAAACAAATGCAATCAGATTGGAATGATTTACATGAGATGAGACGTTGTACAACCATTTGTCTCTAATATAATCTCTAGTAGCAATCATGTCTAATAGAGTAGAATAATAATATTAGTATTTGAATGAAACAATGAGTTTCTATGAATGTATTTTAAAATCTGGTTAGTGTTTAAGGCGGAGGTATGACTTAAAGCAATTATTGTTGACAGACAACAGATTGTTTTTTCTATTTTATCGCTTTATTCCTTCTTGTTCATTAGAGCTGGTACCTAATTTGGAGTGTGTAGGTGACGTAGTTTGGTCTTGTCATTCTGCACTGGTAGCAGGGTTGGATTCTAACTCCCACCACTGTACCACTGGCAGCCATTTGTTTACAATGTATACCTTAAAAACAAAAGCGTACACTATAAACCTTAATACATCTTTCTGCTCTTTGCAAGAGAGATATGTTTTCATAGCAACAAACAAAAGAGCACAATTATTCATTTAACGGTTAGCTATTTCTATAAAACAAGAGGGTTACATGATTCTCTTCCAATGGCGGCTTTATCGGCATTTGCAATGTTTTGTTTCCCAATCATCTGTGTCTGACTACATTTCTCCAGTAAAAACAGTTCTCCACAGATCGTGCAAATTTGAAGCTCTTGGGCTTAAATGTCATAAGGGATATCGTTTAATAGACAACTATTATCCCCTCTTTCAGGAACTAAAAGGAATGCAGGTCGATGGTGTGGTCACATGCGCAAATGAGATTAACCGAAAACTTATTGCTGAAGTCAACCCTCATCATTATCTTATTTCATTATTTCGTCGGTGCTGAATTACCTGCTTAGTGTCGCAGTGCTGTAAAACCTAACTCAGTCAACTCGTCAGTAAAAATGTTAATACACCGATTTTTAAGAAATAAATGTTCATGGCACAGTTAAAAGAAACTATGATATGACATCAAAAAAGCTCATGCTGCCAGTGCACAAATGGATTATACATTTTCTGAAAAAGAACCATGTATTTTGGCCTAGTGGTTTACATTACGGATTGCTGTGGAGTTTATTTTCATTATGTGGTATTATCTAAATGGAATTTTAATTAGTATTAAACTTAATAACATCTAACAAGCTGCTGTAACATTCAACAGAGTAATCACATTCATTTGAACGTAATCAAAGCGTTATAGTTAAAAATACGACGAGATGCCATATGACGTAAAAATTGGATATACATGTATAGGACACACGTGTCAAAACGAATATATCCTGATTCCCTAAACAAGGCGGATCCTATCTGGTCGATTCCTCAGACCCACATTGAACTAATCACAGGTACTTGACACATACTTTATTATTTATGAACCCCCTCCCCCCTTAAAAAAAAAAAAAAAATTTTTTTTTTTTACTATACTTCTATTATAGATACAAGGTAAACAGCGCAATTCGACACCTAGTCTTTACTATCCACTTAAACTGATGCTAAAATAGAGTCGATCGCCGATATTCTCTTGTGGTACCCTCGGGAAATGATTAATTTATCAATATCTACTTTTTATTTCATCAAATTCCGTCAAATAACGCCACAGTACGTGAATTATAACGAAAATAAGCTTCAAAAAGTTTTATGTCGTTCTCTTGGTACAGAATTTATTGCCCAAAATAAGGGGTAATCTAGTCGGTTTGCACATTTAACGGCCTTTACGGCTGGAACTTTCACCTAATTTCATTAGAGCAAATGCGTTTGTGTCGGAACATGACCCTCTTCACTATCAGCTATATGAAATATACATGTAATTTGGCACGAAATTGACAAGTGAAAGACTCATTTCATTTTCAATGCCATTTTGAATACCGGAATGAATCGAATGAACGGAGCGATCTCATTGGTCAAAATTAAACAGGTAAAGTTTCTTTTAATTTTGCATTCTACATGTATGTAAATTATATAAAACTGATAATATTTCATTTAAAGATGATTTATAATATTCGGTGAAAGTTCCAGTGGCATAAGCCGTTTATTGTGGACAAATAACAGATCACCCCTACATGTACATTCGTTGCTATGTACCAAGAAAACGACAAAAAACTTTTTGATGCTTATTTTCGTTATAATTCACGTACTGTGGCGTTATTTGACGGAATTTGATGAAATAAAAAGTAGATATTGATAAATTAATCATTTCCCGAGGGTACCACAAGAGAATATCGGCGATCGAGTCTATTTTAGCATCAGTTTAAGTGGATAGTAAAGACTAGGTGTCGAATTGCGCTGTTTACCTTGTATCTATAATAGAAGTATAGTAAAAAAAAAAAAGTTTTTTTTTTTTTTAAGGGGGGAGGGGGTTCATAGATAATAAAGTATGTGTCAAGTACCTGTGGAACTAATTGTGTCATTGTAAGCTTGATAACAAACGATGTCTTGATCATAATTGAAATCATTTTTTTGATCTGCGTTTAATCATGATTCATGCACTGCCTTACCCAGAGAATAGTTCAAATAAACAAACAGTTTTATTTCATCATACGCTGCATAACATGGCGTCTGTTCTGTTCAGGACTAAAAGTGTCTGAGACTCGTTAAGATATTTCATTCTTCATCTATCTGAATTACATTTGACATAAAGGCAGACAGCTAGTATTTAAAGCAGTTACACTGTGGCAGTAAAGGTGTAAGACACTCCACACACATATGGTATGCAGTAATTCACAAGAGTATGACTAAGTTATTATATACTAAGACGAAAAAGAAACGCAGGGTAACCTTTCAATGTAGTTTTAAATGGTATAATTTAATCGAATATTCTGAACGATTATTTTATGTTAACAACTTATCATTATTGATCATTTTGACAAAGAACCTGTCTCCACTACATCAGTGGAGAGTTGTTGGGCGAATGTGCCGCTCGCCACAGCTACGGCGTGCGCGACGCTGAGCGGCAAGTGACAAACCAACGTAAAGACGTCAGACTCGCAGACCGTTGACGCGTAACCAGTTCCGTTAAGTGTAGGCATGGATATGTTGACTATGATTGCCTAATGTGTTATCAGTGGTTTAACTGGCAGTACGGTGGCGATTGCGCAGGTCGATGGGTAGATAGTCCTGTCCTAACGTGACGTCGTGACGTACGGACGTCCCGGTCGCGGTCGGTCTACAATGCTTTCCGTCTCTCGCATGCGTCTGATAAGACGTTCTATAGTCGAGAAATGCACATTGAACTGAGCAACAGCCTGCGGTTAGCCTCGACGTACCAATAGTGGTGCAACAGCTTGCCCCCTCGGAACTTCGATTAAGCGTACCATACTTCGAAGATGTTGAAAGGAGATTTTAAATCCGTAAATCAATGTGTCAACTTCAAAGGCACACCATTGACTGATTTTGACAATTGAATATCTCGTCATCAAAATTTTACACGGGTATTTTGCATTTTCACACATTCCCCGCGTACGGCGAACTTTAACGAGATTGCGTAATTTTATCCACCGGAAATTGTGGACATTAACCAAGATTTTAAATCTACCGATTTTAATAGATTTAGGCCAAGTAATAAAATAAATATTGAATATTTTATGTACCCTGCGTTTCTTTTTCGTCTTAGTGTCGTTAATACCACATGTCTATAAGCAATACACACATGTCATAACACTGTTCTGATCCCGATAAGACGAGAACTTCGTAGCTGTGAAATATTTGCCAGTATTGCCTTCTTTTACACTACTCAAAGTTTGATAAGCACCAAGGGTACAATCTCCATAGGTATCGATGCACTCACCATATCACATAGCCTCCTAATATATATACATGTATTTACAGACGACAAGGTTGTCGCAGTGAAATGAAACGTTTTCATTATCTTTCCCCGAGTTAAGTTGTTATTTCTTATCAGACGCCGAGAATAGAACACAATTATGAATAATTTACAGTAGGATAAGTTGTTCCACGTTTTAACTTTGAAATATGGGTATGTTTGAAATAACACTAATTTGATTAATCGAGTTTCGATTGTAGTTAGGTTTCGCTTCAACGACCCTTCACCAGGATATTTAAACGAATAACATAAATGTGTGTGTCTTAATCCTTTCACTTCCTTACCCAAAGTCTAGTTGTATGTTCGAAATGATTGAATTCTGATCAGACGCCGCGTCACACAGCAGATTAGCAGAATCGAAACTGTTGACTTTTGCGTTATATGTTTGTTTTACCCAAATACTTACACTGTCATATTTACATAAAATGCAGACAATTGTAAAGCCGTTGAACTCCTAATACCTACGGAATCATCATTTAGAACACATCTGCATTTAGAAACTGCAATCAGATATTCAAACAGATCTAGAATGATCTACATACAGAATGAATTTAGAAAATGATTCATAATAAGCATCCAAAGATACTTTAGTAAATTGTCGTGATCTATTTCTTTCAATTCATATGACGTATATAGGGGTGGATTAGGTTGACGTTACTTCGTTTATTCTTAAGTTTGTGCTTTTAGGAACTTTTTTTGTGTGTGGGGGGGGGGGGGTTTAGTGTTTGGATATTTACGTGTGGTCGTTCCTGACAATTGTATGTGTATTGTATTAATTATTTACAGCACGGCAGTTGAAAATATATTGTACATGTATTTGTTTTCCACGCAATGAGTGTGCCTGTGTACTTTGTTTACAATCTCGAGAAATGAGTCGGGTATTGAACTCCGATTTCATTCTTTCAAATTTGGTTTTATAAGTCTTCAGACGTAATTATTGCAAGAATTGGCATTGACAGCAAACAAAAAACGTCATAGTTTTTTAATATTTGTTAATAATTGATAGCGGCTAGAAAAAAAAATCATTGGATATTTCATATACGAAAATAAATAACTCTCCTGAGTGCTATGATTATTTGATAAACAACTTTTCGTCCTGATCAAAAGACGCAAAGCGACGTCTGATCAGGATCCAAACTGTTTGACAAACATAACGATGTTACTTCAGTTAAATCACCTGAAGCTAAAAACTTAATTGAGAAACAAAAGCAGATGACAATTAGTTAGAGGTGGTGACGTCCTGGCAGTGAATGTGTTAATGTTGCCTGGAAAATTTACACAAATAGACTTGAGTTTCTGGAGGAGGTCCTTCACCCTTCCGCTTCTTTGTCGTCTGCTTCAGTATTGTTGTCCGTAAGAACGTTTCAATTTTAGATGTAAGGTTTTATGTCCTAAGAAATATCGTTAAGTTTCCAACAGTTTGGATACTTTTGCCGCGCTACACCGAGTCTGATCTGGATCCAAATTGTTTGCAACGTCGACTTTATGCAACTATGGTACCGAAAAGGTTCAGACGGGAATCTGCCTTGTGCATATAATCTAAAACAACAACTTTAACTAGACTGAATTCAAAACTGATCTAATTCTAAAAGCTAGTTCAACTAGTTGTTAGGAACGAAACATCTGATTTTTCTTTGGGGGAGAGGGCTGAAACTCAACATAAATTCACGTCGTCCACTTTGTCCCAATCGAGATAAATTTTGCCCATGGCTGTTTTGTTTTAAAGTGACTTAATTTGGTTCCTACTGCAGCTATCTGCATTATTGTTATAAAACCAAGTGTTTTTGTTTCTGCATAAGTTCTAATGGACATGTGTTGCCGAGTCGTTATAGTCACAGTGCCTAACACTCACATAAATCCTCACTGATATGTGTACGAATCCTGGTCTGGGCACTTTAGGCTGGCTTACGGGTGGTCGATGGTTCTACCAAGTTGTAGATTGGTACCTAAAACAGTATTTAAGGGTATTTTGGTGTATTCCATGCGAAGTCAGCTGGACGTCGCGATATGACTGAACTACTGTTTTATCTTATCCCATTTACAAAAATGTACATTATTTCTTTACATAATACTTCAGTTCTCGATCGCTTAGACTAAGTGCTGATAGGTAGTGTCTAGCCTCGAAAAGTTCTCCAAATGTTGGTGAATAACTTAAAATACGCGAAAAGGTTACGTTAAGTTGGCAATTTTAACCTTCCACAGATTTTAATTCTGCAAATGATAGCATCACTCGAAAGTATTTGAGACCGAGCAATCCAAATAAGCCGAGTAAATTAGCATTTTGGCCGGATTGAAAATGCGGTCTATAGATTGGCGAATGCCGTCCGTCCGTCCGTCTGTCCGTCCGTCCTCACTTTGGTTGACCTTTTTGTTAGTGTCAGTTTTAGCCAAAGCTTAAGTCCTACAGCAACCAAATTTGGCATGTACACTTATAGTGAGGTCATCATCACATGCTGTGGGTAACATGGTCACTGTGACCTAGATTTCACGGTCCAATGACTTAGAGTATTCTTGGTTAACCTTTTCGTTTGCGTCTTGGTTTACCTTTTTGTTAGTGTCAGTTTTAGTCTAAGTTTAAGTCCTGCAGCAACCAAATTTGGCATGTACAGTTGTACTGAGGTCATCATCACATGCCATGGGAACTAGGTCACTGTGACCTATATTTCAAGGTCCAATGACTTAGAGAATTCTTGGTTAACCTTTTCGTTTGCGTCTTGGTTTACCTTTTTGTTAGTGTCAGTTTTAGTCAAATTTAAGTCCTACAGCAACCAAATTTGGCATATACAGTTGTAGTGAGGTCATCATCACATGCCATGGGTAACTATATTATATATATATATATATATATAAATGAAGAAGGAACCCGATTTGGTAACTAAGAAGCCATCTTGGGGACTATTAACAACGGCGTTGCGTATATAGCGTCATTAACGTCATGAGAAGTCAGCTGGCCGCTGTGGTGTAGTGGTTAGCATGCTGGACCGGCAATCCAGAGACCCGTGGTTCGATTCCCGGCCGCGGCGGCTGATTTTTCATAACGTCTTTTTCCGATATATATATATATATATATATATATATATGAATTAAAAAAATAGATGATGTATTATAGGCTTTAAAAACACAATTTTATTTCTTCAAACAATTTGAAGAAATAAAATTGTGTTTTTAAAGCCTATAATACATCATCTATTTTTTTAATTCATATATACAGCTTTTCCCGGTAGTTTCCGGCATCACGCCGACATTATTTATTATATATATATATATATATATATATATAAGGTAGAGAAAGCAAAAGTGCAGACAATCCGGCCATACCGACCTTGGCGGTTTCTCGTTATAGAGTGTTACGATCCATTAAACCTTTACCACATAGCGGATTTTTGGTATTAAAGAAAGGTGATCACTTAAAGCAGGTTGAAAGTTAATGTGCATTCTGCTTTATTTTCAACCTGCTTTAAGCTTGTATCATTCTACTAAAATATAGAAAATATTTTAATAATTTATAATAAAGAAACAAATGAGCATTGAATCGCAAATATATCCAACACATTGCCCTTAAGCGAGGAAGATACTCTGCATTAACAAACAGTGCACCTGTGACGCATTCACTGGTCCTAAGGAAATAGTTCAGACCAAGATAACAGTGGATGAATGCATAGATGCAATTGTCATTTTTGCAAGATAAGGGTTCAGCGGTTGTTGCTTTAGGATTAGGCTGTGATGTTAATACCATCCTTTCCAAATGTCATGAAAGTAGTGCTTTGCAGTTGGGAATAACTTTTCATGCAATCAATACAATTAAGATTTGGATCATGAATGTATAACATTTGTTATATGCACGTGTGTCTGTACAGTACATGTGCACATGTGCTAAACATGCAACCAAATCCCGGCAGAATTGCCGTCTTTATACAAACTACTGTCCCTTCTCGCCAGATAAGGAGATTATTTAAGATAGAATATTTGTTTCTTCATTAAAGCCTATTAGAGTAGTATCTTCGAGCCCATTTTAAGGAGTAGAAATTATCATAAGATTGTGCGCTGAAATCAGTGATTAAATATTGAATTTGTTCAGTGTACTCCCTCTTATCTAGATCCCTACACTAAACCACACATATTTTACATTGCGACTTCTAAAGATCAACCTATGTGCCATCAAGTTTACGTTTCGATCAAATTGCGATATAATTCAAACACGAGAATAAGTGTGCTTATAATTTGAGGATTAAAGTAGTTGACGTGTCCTTATTACTCAGGAAGATTTGCTATTGCTTAACTCAGCATTTACATCTTCAAAGTATGCTAGGGTCGTCGTTAATGTAACCATTGGAGACAAACGTGGTTCAATTGTACTGACGAAAAATCAAAAGTGTTCTAGAAAAGAATATACTTACCGGATATAATTATGTATGATTGAGGGAAGCATTTTCTCTCTGGTATTTCACAGTTATGACTAGAAACTTACATAGAGGAGAACTCAATTTAAACATCAACTTTATTCCACGCAGGCATTATATCAGAACACTTTCATCGCCCATTTTTGCTTAAATTGTACCCTATCACAGCCATATAATCGCCTACTTAAAGGAGTTTCCTGCACTCTCAAATCATAACTGACGAAATATCAACACTCATGTAAATATCTGTGGATTTTAATCAGACGTCGCGTGAACGAGGTCGTATCTGGATTCTGCTTGAGAGGTGGGTGTATTGTTTGTGTTGCGTTTCCTGCTGGAGTCTTTCGTATTTATTTAAAGGGTATATTGGTGTATTTCATCTGAAGTCAGCTAAACATCGCGATATGACTTAAATATTGTTATATCGTATCCCATTTACAAAAATGGACGTCGCGTGAACGAGGTCTTATCTGGATTGAAATGTTTGAATGTCAGCTTTAGTCGTCTAGGGTGGTGAACGAGTTTTATTTAGCCTTCTGCTTCAATTTTGTTAGCATCACGTGTCTTAATATGCCTAGAGATTTCTTCTTAGATATTCCGCCTGAACAAAAGTTGTAATTATTTCTTATATATTTCTTTTACTTCAATTATCTGGATCAGAAAATGTCTTTGTTTGCTAGTTATTATTAAAAAGATGTAACCTTTACTGAAATCGGAAAAATGCCAGAGTTTAAGGTTAAAATGAGTTTAAATTAAGTATGATATATATCTCAAGCCTTTTTTTTTGGTAAAATATGAGAGAGTCGAGTCTGACATCGTACCCAAGCATTTAATTGGTCAGATTTAAGCGAGTGGAGTCTGCCATTGTTCTCAAATATTTGATTGGTCAGATTTTAGCGAAAGCTCTAACTGACCTACTAAATGGTTGATAACTACCTCAGACTCAACTCAAACTCTTTATAACCTTGGGGCAGGAATTTGATTCTTAGATACGTATGGTCATATGCCAATGCTAATTTCTGATAGATAAATATTACAAACTGTCGATCGTGTTGATGGCGTGTGTTCGTGACAAAGGCTTATCAGTGATTTAAAAGGCACGCATACAGTAGAGAATCTGTTATTCTTTCCCGTTTAAACGCAAACGTACGCAAACGCAAAGCGCTAAACGTAGAAAAGAACAACTTTTGGACAATTCTGATATTTCATGTTTATCTTGGTGGCAAACAGTTTGAAGCCTGATCAGACGCCGGGTTACCCGGCGTCTGATCTTGCTCCGAACTGTTTGCACTGCAAATAATAGTTTTAGCGTAAACGCGTTTATTGGGAAAGAATAACGTTTTCTCCACTGTATGATCCAATCAGAAGTTTATTGTACTTACCATCCGCTAATTAACTGTCATGGTGTCATGTATAGACTTTTAAAAACCTTGGTACAGTGCTCCATCTATACAATGACTCCCAATGGGAGACACAGATTGTGTGTGTTGGTCGGAGGGAGTCGTATAGGGAGGGACATTTTAGACTTTGCTAACATTTGCAAACAGCTTGAATCAAGATCAGACGCCGCGTAATGCGGCGTCTGAACTGGATTTAAGCTGTTCGACACTCGTCATTATATTTAGTCTATCAAAATCTCAACTTATATGTAACTTTGAGAAAAACAGCAGACGTCAACTTGAAGCAGACGGTATTGCAGCCATAAAAAGGTTGGACATAAATGTTTGAGAAAAATCGGCAAGGGTCGCTGTAACGAGGGGGTCGTTGTTGGGAGGGCCGTTGTAGAGAAACATGGCTGATCAAGCTACATGTATGGAGAAATACAAGCAGAGAGAAAATTTTAGTTTTACTTAAAAGTCGATCTCGGGTAAGTCGAACATACCCTTATTTCAAAGTTAAAACGTGACTTTGAAATATTGGCATGTTCAAATTAACTTGAGTTCGAAATATCAAAGTCAGACTGTATTTGAAAATTAGAGTTTATGCTTAAATAAAGACACCTAAATAGAGGCTCTAACTCAAGATGAACTGCATAACGATATACAGTGAAACCCCTCTAAACCGGACATGTGTGGGGACAACAAAATGTCCGGTTTAAAGGGGTTTCCGGTTTAGAGGGGTTTTAACTTGTTTCTAGTATGTTAGAAAGGTGATCACTTAAAGCAGGTTGAAAGTGAAGCAGAATGCGCCTAAAGGCGCATTCTGCTTTACTTTCAACCTGCTTTCAGCCATCATTTGCTAGAATGTACCAACTATTTTTTTCAGTTTAAGAAAAAACCAAAGACGTAATAAGGCGTGTTCATGGTGTAATGGGTAAAAATAAAAAAGGATTGGAAAAGGGAACAAAGCTTTTGTCCGGTTTCGAGAGGATTCCGGTATTTAGAGGTTCCGGTTTAGAGGGTTTCCATTGTATTTAATGTATTTATGTCCCGCAATTACGATAATTCAAAACTATAGCGAATTACAGTGTTTTAGCGGACAACAGACTTTGCTTTTCTTAGTCTGATGCATAACCTAGGTTCTTTTTAACACAACCCCTGTATGTCAAGCCTTCAATAAATTGTGTTTTAATGGACCAAGGGGGGTGCCGTGGCCCAATGATTATAATCACTGTGACTGAATATTACTAAGTTCTCACCGCTGATGGTTCAAATCCCGGTCTTGGTATTCGGTTTTTTCTTGTGGGGAAGCCATCCAGCTGGCTTGCGGAAGGTCGATGGTCTATCTAGTTGCCGATTTGTGCCTGAAACAGTGCATAAGGGGCTACTGAGGTCTTCCTCCACATGTAAATAGCAGGCCGTTGCGATTTGAATGGGAAACTGTTCAAACTGACGAATAATCATAAAAAACTATAAACCAAAATCTATTGGATCAAATAAAGAATCATTAAACTTTCCCACCAAAAGCCATTGCACTAAAAAATCAAATGTCCACTGTCAACTGTTGTAACGATCAAACGATCATTTACATAACACTGAATTTGAGGCATCACTATTAAAATCAGAGAAGATATAGCTATGTAGTACAGTGTTCTATTCGAACAATGGCTCGCCAAACAACCATTAACCCTTTGCCTGCTGGTCGCGACTTTATTGATTTTTGCAAACAGTTTAGATCCAGATCAGACGCCGCGTTACGCGGCGTCTGATCTGGATCCAAACTGTTTGACACTCTTCTTAAGGTTTCTTTACCTACGAAATGTATAAATCTAAAATTAACAAACTTTGCAGACGACAATTTCGAAGCAGACGACATCACCGCAGGATAAGGGTTAATTCCATTCAACAATGCTTGTAGCTGTTCCCCCAAGAAAGACATGTATGTCTAACGCTTTAACTACTGTACTATTGTCTGCTTGGATTGTAATCAGCTGTTTTTCTCAAAGTTACGTATTGAACATTTTGACAGGAGAATCATGCAGCTGTGTAACAAATAGTTTGAAGTCACATCAGACGCCGCGTTATACGAGTCAAATCTGGTTTTAAACTGTTTGCAAATGTAAACAAAGCCATATTCAACTCTTTTAGAATATAATATTTCCCGCCCTATATCAACTTCCTCCGTACGATATGGGTCATTATCGTTTACTGATGGCCCTAACGAATCATGATTTAGCAAGCTGTTTCTGTATGTGCCGTCAGTGGAAATGAATTAAGCATAGTTCGGTGCGACATGCCTGTTGACGATAAATACCATCCGCGTTGGGTAATGTACCAACATTAATCAACATTTACAAGATCACATACGTGACGTACTAACAAAAGTGTAAATTGTAAAGAAGACAACACTTTTGAAGCAATATCAGGACCGTGACACGCATTCTAGATGTTGTCTGGATCGATTCAATAATACAAAAGACATACATCGGAAATAATCTACAATTTAATTTTCTGAATAATATTTTACCCATATTAAATCAATTCTGCCATTATGCTAGTGTGGTTGCCTTTCCAGTGTTGTTTAAGAGGCTATACTTTATACCGATTTACCCCCACGTTATTAGATTTGTCTCTTTTATGAACCCAATTATCACATCCAGACTTCGTTTAGGTTAATAAATGTTAATTCAGACCTCTGCTGAATTCGGTATTAATCAGACAAATCAATTCTCCAGGCAGCGTTACGATGGCATTCACGTTAAATCACCTGCTGACATCCCTGGCTGGTGTTCAAGGGTAAAGACATTTTGCAAAGGTATGCATCCGAGCAAAGTTTACAGATTGATGCAACTAACAAGTAAGGGTAATGCCATATAAGCATTCTACGAGGCTACCTACAGTGGAGAAAACGTTATTCTTTCCCAATAAACGCGTTAACGCTAAAACTATTATTTCAATTACAAACAGTTTGGAGCCAGATCAGACGCCGGGTAACCCGGCGTCTGATCAGGCTCCAAACTGTTTGCCACCAGTAATGGACTGACAAATCAATAAAATCGGACACTACATTTGAAAAATAATATTTGGATTGAGTGGGTAACCCGGCGTCTGATCAGGCTCCAAACTGTTTGCCACCAGTAATGGACTGACAAGTCAATAAAATCGGACACTACATTTGAAAAATAATATTTGGATTGAGTGGGTCTCGAGCCTAGTACCTTTAGATATGTAGTCAATCACCTTACCAACTGAGCTATCGAGGAAGATACTGAACCTTCACGACATTTTCTTTATGTAAATTGTCTAGTATATAAGTGCGTGCGGAATGAGTCTATATCGTCGAGACGCAGCAAGAAAAATCTAACTAGCGAAAGGCCTTAAGTAACGTTCGATGTGTGAAAGGCTTGTTTATCCAAAGCTGCCTTTCCTACGTTTGTAATATTCGATATTATTCTGCAAAAAGCTGTTAATATGTCTTAGAAAAAACACTCATTCGTAGAGAAAATGAACAGGGGGATAATAGATGGCCCCGTTTTTAATTAAACCTGTCATGCCTTTGTTTGACTACTTTCAGTACTTTAAATGAAAACGCATTATAGGCCATACGTTGTAGGCATCGTTTCAGATACAGTTCTCCCTACCTACAACTGTCCTCCAAAACGACGGTTATATTCTTACAACAATGCTTACCGCTGTTCCCCCAAACAAGACATTTATAATCTAATGCTTTCACTGCTGAATTATGGTCTGCTTAAACTGAACTGATGTTTTAAAGTAACATATTGGACATTTGGCAGAATAAACATAAAGACGAGTGACAAACAAACAGTTTGAACTCATGCCAGACGCAGCGTTACACAGAGTCTGGTCTATGTTCAAACTGTTTGAAAAAGTAAGCTATATTAACAACAGTAGAGGTATAAATTCCCCCTCCCTATAGCAACTCCCTCGGAACTACACACAAACGTTTTGTCTCCCACTGGGTGTTGTTGTGGATATTAATCACTATACATACATATAGACGGACAGAAATGGACACATATTTTTTTCAATTTCCAATGCATGTGTCTGTGGCTTGTATAGTAGAAAACAAGCTCCCGAAAACAATTTGGTAAATTTCAAATAACAATGCCCATAAAATATTCAATCAGAAACGGCAACTACTTACAGTCAATAACGTGGTTGGTATGACTCGCTTCAGAGACATTGACTAAATTTGTAAGAGATAAAACAACAAGTCAAAGTTGATGGGACAAATATAAATCTTGGCTAAAACATTTAATATGCTGCTTTCCGATGGAATACAGAATAAAGTGAGAGTTGAAAATGATTTATGTCGATTTATATCATTCACGCATTTGTGATAGGTTATATAGTGAGAATAAAATAAAGATATATCATATAGTAAGATATGTCTTGTTTCAAATCTGCGTTAATCATTTACCTGTCCGACTCATTTTCTAAATAACAAGCAATTCTGTAAATGATATAAATCGACATACATCATTTTTAACTTCTCTTTATTCTGCATTTTATTACCGTTTCTAACAACACAGATTAACGTTTCCACACTGTATGTATCTTAACGTACTAAATAAGAGTCCACATCATACAAATATTAAACCCTTCACTACCGTATTCCGATTACAATGGTTATTCACAAATAGATTGGATCCTGATCAGACGCCGCGTCAGGTACCAAACCGTTTCGCACACAGTTCAGTAATAAAAGCAGACGACATTTGTTTAAAGTAGATAGGTGATGGCCGTGAAGGGATTAAGTGCATTCTATTATAGTGTTTACTCTACATTATTCAAAATACGACACTCTAAACTATACTTACTGTTCACGCAATTTGTAATCGAATTTATGTTGTTTATGCTAGGTTCATACCAACGGCGAATGCCGCGCTTTAAATCGGCGAGCAAAGCGTCGTCATTTTTGTTAACTTTTCAAAAAATAACACGATCTCTTACGCTCTGGTAAGCTCTGATACGCTCTGATACGAATTGGTTGCCGCTTTGGGACGACTTATTTCCCGACTTGTTACGGTTCCTCGCGCTTTGGTCCCGCTTTCATCAGGCTTTGTTACGCTTGAAGTCACGCTTTAATAAGCTTTATTGCACTTTATTACGCTTTGATGCGATTATGGCGCTTTAAATCACGCTCTGATACGATTATCAAGCTGTGTTGTGCATTGTTACGCTCTGTCCAGCTCTGTTACGCATTGGAAAATATCAAGATCGCCGATTTCATGCCGATTTTTATCCAGAGCCTACATAAAGATGCAGAAGTTCCAAACTATCATTGCATCTTTGACTCCAGAACACGATGGCAGAACAACAAGATCCAGAAGTTCCAGATGAACCAGAGCATGATCTATCTGAAGAAGACATGATGTGTGTCTCCTTGTTGTATAACTACATCCTAGCCCTTGAAAGCGTGAAAGAGCGTGAGAGAGCGTGAAGAAACTTGCCAAGCGTAACAAAGTCTAACAAAACGTGTCAATCCTTGATCGAAGCGTCTCAATTCGTGGGAAAGCGTGAGAGTCCTAATGAAAACGTAACAAAACGTAATTAGGCGTGTCAGATCTTGATGAAAGCGTCTGACCTCGTGTCAGATCTTCATGCCAGAACGTAACAAATCTTGAGAGATCTTAACAAAGCGTGTCAAGTGGTGACAGACCGTGAAAAATGAGGTCCCCGCTTTGAACTAAGCTTTGTTAAGCTTTCCTACGCTTTGAGTCAAGCTTTGCTGAGCTTTGTTACGCTTTGTTAAGCTTTGATAAGCTTTGATACGCTCTAGGCGCTTTAATCAATTCGTAACAGAGCGCCCCAAAATTTTAAACAGTTTAAAAAAATTGGGCGCTCTTGCCGAATGTCCCGCTTTACTCCAAGCTTTCCTACGATTTATTACGACCCTGACGCTTTAATCAAGCTTTGTTACGCTTTGGTGCCGCTTTGCACGCCGCTTTAAAGCGCCATCAAAGCGCCGTTGGTGTGAACCTAGCATTACATATACGCTCGTAAATGCAAATTACTATACTGACTGTTAACTTAAAACTTATGTAGATGCTGTTTATAGTTTGATTAACGCTTTCAATGTCCTATTATCATCTGCATAGAAATTTTGTCTTTAGTTTTCACGAAACTGTAAGATTCGGTTTTTCTACTGGAACAAAATTGAAATAAATAAATGTTAAGCAGTTTAGATCCTCATAAAATAGCTATGAAAGCTGTGTCTATTCTGGATCCAAACTATTTGCAAATTAGGACCATGGAGAGCGCGAGAACAAGACGTGAACGAGTAAATCCTGGTTCCAGACAGGACGGAGTGAACTTTAAAGCAACTGTAATTCCTTTCATTCTCAAATTATTTGGGAGATTATTACCCCTACACCGCTATATTTTCGTCTTCATCAATATTGTTGTCTGCAAAATCGCTTTCAAAGTTAAATATAAGGCAGCATGACTGATAAAAGCGAGTGTCAAACAGTTTGGATCCTGATCAGACGCCGCGTTACGCGCATCTGACAAGAACCCAAACTGTTTGCAAACACACTTTAAAGCGTCATTGAGAGAAAAAGGTTTAATTCCCCAGGGTTTCTATCACAGCTGACATTTCTTATTAGAATAAACTAGACATGTAAGGTTTTTTTCATGGTTCCAGATAAGAGAGACTAAACTGAGCATTTACTTGTTGATGTACCCAACCAATTTGAAAATCAGTCTCGAAGATTATAATCACCATAGGGTTTTGTAAAGAATTCTAAATGTTAGTGTTAAAAATGCGTATCTTATCTGTAACTCTGCTTAACAATTTGAAACACTCGATTGATTTTGATTTTCGCTTTCAAACAAAACAAATAACTGTAAAGCTCGGCTTATTCTTCAAACAAAAACAATGGGAGAAATCCGCGTAACGTAGAAACTACAATGTTATATACTAGAGTCAAACAACTCGCTTTTAATAATCAAACATATTCATATTTCAAATAGAGAACGTTACTAAGCCATATTATATTTGTAAAGAAAAGGATTTGAACGACACCAGTGAGGTCAAAATAACTTAATTCAACTTCTTATATACGAACAAAACAAGTTAAGCAAATTCGACTGTATCCATTGTCCTAAAATACTTTTTACACTAAAACAATTGGTGCGAAAAAACACATGACCTGCGAGTGGCTATTGACAGTGTCAGTTGTTTCTTTTTGACAATTTACAAACACAGTAGATCCTTAACCACTTACCTCATATCCTTTATATAGTTTGAACTCAGGTGACAACTGAAAGCAGTATAAAAAATGAAAGTAAGCCGTTGATGATTTGCTTTATTTTCAGTCTGCTAGGAAGTATAATAGATATTTTAGGGTACATATTCATGCCTGTTTAAACTGTAACTGTTTTCTTCAGTGGATAAATTTAAATGTCAAACGGCGTATATATGGCATAATAAGTGAACATATTAAAAAGGTTAGAACACTTATAAGACATTTACATCTTCGCATAGTCCATGATATTTATGATCTTCATGGCCTTCAATTTGATCTAAACGTTATCAGTATTATAAATATCGCCAAATTGATATGGGAAAATGGTTGAAGTGGCAAGAAAAAGGATGTTGATTGATTGGGAAATCCAAAGAATCCTTTGCCAAAGAGACCATCTTACCTTGTATTGGTCCTGGGACTTTATTGTCATTGGGGAGATTTCTGTTTATTAGTCCCTCTTCCAAGAATTAAAGGAAGGCAATGTGGTGTTCTATCCCATGCGCTACTTAGAAACGAATGAGATAAGCAAAACTCATCTTCCTGAAATCATCATTATCTCTTTCATTATCCTTCATCATTTATTGGCGTTACATGACATATTTTGTGCCGTAAATAACCCAGCTCATCCATCCAAAGAACGGGGCAATACCAATAAAGTTCAAACAACATGCACACTTTTTGACTAGCAGTAATTTGATTATATAACGATTGGTTCTTCAACCAGCCGAAAAGTGTTCTGTAACTTAATGAATATCCAATGTTAGCGCCAAAATGATATTTTAATCAGGAGAACAATTAAATATGATTAAAAGAATGTAACGTTTAAGCATATAAGTGTAAGACAAATGTACTACTGTAATGCATTATATTACAATTACATTGCCAAAACAGTGCATTATATACAATTACAATTACTCAACTTTTATAATTGTAATGAACTAAATTACAATTTCATTGGCAAAGTAATGCATTACATTACACATTACAATCTGATTTCAAGCTATGATACAAATCCAAACCTGAAAAAATAACTGATTGGTTGTTATCTACAAGTTCATTGTCAGCTATAGAGATTGGAATCATAAGAATACATGTATATACAAATGAAATTCATGACAAATGAAATCAGGATTATGTAAGTAAGTAAGTATACAGTTTGAAAGGTCAAAGCCCCTTTATAGTGACCACTAGGTAGGAAAGCATATTGTGAGCCCTTAAACCTTTCCTTCACAAAAGCGCCTATACCTACTCCTGCACATAAGACTAAGAGCCACAAATAAAGGCCAATAATGGCATTGATTACAGGTTCAAGTTTAAAGCACTTTCTTGATGAATGTAAAGCAGAAAGCTAATAGAAGAGTTTTCTCCTGATGAGAATAGCTCAGGATATTTTCTTCGAAATACAGATAAGCTACAACTGTGGAGTAACATATGATTTTCTTTATTTTCTATTCATCATAAATAGTTCTTTAAAAAAAACTGATAGTTATTTTCTTTAATATTTTGAAAATGCACTAGCATGTTGAGCCATTCTTGGCTTATACCTGTATAACTTAATGCTAGAGGTGGAAATTTGGTATGTGGTATTAAAATCATACTGTGAGAAAAGTTAGAACTGAAAACAGTGGATTGGTCACTTTCAGAAACTGAGCAGACAAAATTACTATCCAAAAAGAAGACATCCAGATCTACCTGTATAAAGAATGATACGGATTAACTTTTTCATTGATGTAAGAATAACCTATTGTATTTAGACTTGATGAATTAACATTATTATGCTTCCCCCATGCAAATCTAATACACTCAACAGCTGAGCACATAAAATATCAGTGTTCAAACTTTGACACAGTGATTATTAGTGTTCAATGTATCTGCATATCAAACACAGGTATGTTTGTCAATACTGGTACATGCAGTCAACCAATTCATACAAATTGATCTAGTACTGTATTTTCTGACACCTTTGTTACAAAAGTAATGCCATGTAAGGCCTATAATTTCTTGCTTTTTGAGCACTGTAATGCATTAGATTACAATTACATGTAATGCAAAAATCCCTGCATTACACATAACATTGAATTTCATAAGAAAATGTAATGAATTACAGTGCATTACAATTACATTTTTGCATTACCCCATGCTTGCTACTGTTACATGGTTGCTGTATGGTTAATGTGTGGTTTCCTCATTTCGTGATATCAACTAAATAAAGGAAATCCAGAATGCCATTTTTCCTTCCATGGGAAACAACAGAAAATATATAAAACTATTGTAGAAACCAATAAGATTAATCATTTATCTGAAATAAATTTGAAATATCAAATAGACGAAACAAAACGATGACTAAAGACGAAACAATTATTCTCGAAGTATATTGTATAGTGCACGGGCGGGTTATAAAAGTCTCTGCAAAGTATACATAGCAATCAAACATGTTATTTTAAGGTTTTTATTTCACTCTATAACTGATGGTAAATGAGAAAACGGCCAGTGATGTAATAAAAGTATATGTGATTGAAGATAAAATGATTGTATGCCGGAAATGAAGCTATGCTAGAAATGAAGCTATATTTGCAGATAGCATATTGCACTTTCAATTGTTGAAATAATACATCTGCATGATACAGTGCAACACAAGCAACCGATTGGAAATACACGAAACACCAAGAAAGTTAATTCCGTGACAGTAAACGTTTTTAATATATCATAATTTAAATAGCGTTTTAAGAGTCAAATGTGTTTGTTTTAGTTGACGCAAAAGCAGTTTTATAATGAAGATAACTCAATATGAGCATTTGTTTTCCTTTGAAATATATGACGTTCATAGTTGTCGTTCTAAGAGGAGGCGAGGCTAACCGATATTGTTCACGGAGTCAAATTTCACACTTAGACATCATACATTTGGCGGAATATTCAAATACGTTTTAACTAACAGATTGTCGTCTTTATATATATTTGAGCATAAACATTGACTATTTCATAGTATTATTCAATTAAGGACAGTTTTAAAGAAAACAATGCAATAATTTGTAGACAGCATTTTATTTCTGTATTTACGCCAAACTGGTCAATATATTCATATTAGCTTCAAGGTGACATCATATCAAACTGAAGTGTTAAATTGATGACGTTAAATATTCACAGTTGAATTTATTTTGGTGGACACAAGAAGTAAAAATATGCAGTTATGGCCAAGTCCTATGAGCATATACACTATTCTTGATAAGCACCTTAAAAAGGATGAAAAATAATTGCATATAGAATTCAAGCTGTTTGCCACTCGTATTAATATTTTCTCAAGTTAAAAAAGATAACAATTAATTATTATTATTTTCGCAGACAATATGTTTTAAGCAGACGTAAATTCGGCATGATAAGGGTTCATTTGAAACTACTTACAAGTATGTTTATAGTTGAATGTTATTATATTGAACATATTTGTAGTTCAAATGGCTTAGCAACTTTTGAGCTTTGAAACACGGATTTGTTTGACTCAAGCGAATGCTAGCTATCAAAATTCGACTGTACTCCATATCGTACATTAGCGAACTACCTGGCAACAGTTGTAACATTGTAATAAGATTTTGTTATTTCAATCATTTAAGGGAGTCACGTGATCAAGAATTTAGTGATGTGTACCGTGATTCCACAAATAAAGAAGAAACATACTTCAAGTTCTTCTATATTGTTTATTTAGTGCAGTAGACATGTTTATGGGTAAGACTCATTGCCGCCGACTATACATCTCTATACGCATGTGTATGTCTAATAGTATGACAACAGCAAAACTACCTTTGCTTTATAAGATGTGTTCCTTCGTGAATTTTTAATGATTATCCATGCAAGCCTCAGCTGAATTCGGCATACATAGAGCTTACATCCTCATTTGTGCATCTTATATTAGCACCCCACACTAAATCATCCACTACTCTCTCTGGTTGGCATTCAAGGCTAAAGTTATTTATATACATACTTACCATAAAAAAAATGTAAATTATTAGTGCAAGAAACAAAAGCAACTTACTTGAGCACGGAGAGACTCACATAGTATTTGTTATTATTAAAAGAAGTTAATTATGAGATAAATTTTGTTTGTCTTTCTGTTACAAAAACCATCTTCTCTTGTGTGTCATTTACTTCTATAACAACACAGAACACAATTACGAAAAGTTTTGATTATATAAAAACGATTCAAACTAATTTGACAAACAATACAAATTACACTTTTGAGGTGAATGTCCTAAGATTTTCTGGGTTTATCGAAATTCTTACTAGAATAAAAAACATATATTATGCCATTGCTGAAACCCCGGTAAATTACAGACAAACACAACATGAAAGAAAATAATATGATACAATTTCCGCATTTTTACATTTTATGTCTTGTCTGGATTTTTCGCAATCTTTCAGACCTGTTCATTACATAACGGTACATATGACAAAATATCAGCACATTTAGTTAATGAACAGTTCCTGAAGTCGGAATCCTGAAATCTCGTTATTTTTTGTCATCACATATTCTGATAATGTATAACGAAGCAAATATATCGGAAAAACGGTATGATTAAGCATCTTCATAACGTTGCACCATTTAGAACATATTATTATTATTTGAATTTCCAGAACATGTATGTCATATTGAATATACATGTATATAAAGATATAGTAAAGAGTTGTGTCGTCTGAAAAAACATTTCAAATGTTACCAACACCATTTGTATTCGACTGCGTGCCTGATAATTGGTTCTGTCTTGGTTGGGCTGTTGCCTGTACATGCAGCAGACTCGCTCAGGAAAGAATGGTCTGGAGAGACGATAATAAACGAGTGCCATTGTCATGTAAAGAAAAGTAACGAATAATTTGAAAAAATGAAATGACAGGCAAATTCGTAAATGGTAAAATGTAAGAAAATCCTTCAGCTTCTTTGTCATATCTCAAACATATGTAAATATAAGGTACGCATACTCAGTAGGCATCGGTCTTGAGCGACAAAACAGCATGCCACTTTCGTCAACAGTGTTCTATAAACAATTTTCAAGTGCCTGTTATGACTTAAGAGAAACGAGGCTTCCCGACACAAGGTGGTAATAGGGTTAGAGGTTAGCATTAAAACCCAAGTAACTTTCCATGACCGATGAGGACATAATGCAGCGATGCGACGCCTGGTCTGGATTTTGAGTGTTTCCAAATATCAGCTGACCCGTACCCATCATTCTTTGTGCTAATGATTGAGGGTATTAGAGTCGCCAAATCAGAGGTTCTTACAGGAGCCTTCGGGTCAAGGTCTGCACTGATTGTTATTTTGCAATATATTGTTCCATTAAATTCTAAATAAGCATGAATTGACTGGACTTAAATGAAAATCGAATTATGCATTTCCATATTCAATGGCTAATGGGTGAACGATAAAAAAGTTAATAATGTATGTGCTGTGTACATTGTCTATTTCCACGTTGATAAGCCGAAGCATTTTACACATAGATTTCAACCTTTGTGGTATTATACAGTTTAGAAAGCGTCTGTGCAAATGTATGACAATATTTTAGAAAAGAAATAACATGCACGTATTACCATATAACCCCTTTAGTCGTATAAAATATTGCTGCACAGTATTGTAGTGTATTGTAATACATCTTCTAACTTTATTACACATAACAGAATTATGAATTTAGGTAAACATTCCTATATTAGATACCCCGAATCGTTGTGAACGACAGATGGAAAATCCCCTTGAAAGTACATTTTCCAAAACCTTGTTCCAAATATTGTTTCATACAGATAATTGCAGTAATGTTCTACTGTTAAAAACCATTTAAATAAATATTTGATGTGTCATATACAGGTTTCTGCTAAAAGCCGGACGTCAGTAAAACAAAATATACATACTAGACAAAGTAGAAAATTAAATCACCGCTTTATTTTCGTATATTGTTTGTACTGCGTTGCAACAGTCAATTTCTGTTTTAATTTCACCATCTTTGGCCATAAAAATATTCGACTAGTGTTCGAAGATAGTGGTTTCAATTCGTTTGAGTAGACTGGAAATTCATTTTCTAACAAGCAACCGGACAATTATGTAATTGGTTATTTATAGCACTGAAGTTGAAAACCTATTTGCCTTGCACGCAATATTGTGCAGTGTGATCGTTGTTTATAAAATACCGTGACAACTGTGGACAAGAATACATCATTTGTTTAAAATAGTTTTAACACAAGATTACAGAACGGGATACTATAGTAGTTCCTGTTTAAATGAAATTGAACGCAAACGCAATATAATACATGTACAAGTTGGCAATGTTTTGAACATAATTACTATTATGTTTGACTAATTCATGCCTATCGTCTATGAAAGTAGGCATTGGGCAAACAGTGTATACCCTGATAAGACGCTAAAGGCAAGAAGGTATCCGGGGTTTAATAGTTAAGATATTCGGATGTAACTCTAATTTTGACTGTTCACAATGTTCGAACTTCCTTTTCCTCGTGACGCGGCTGATACAAACTATCATTGATAAATGAGAAATGACAGAATATTTTGCAAGATATACATATTTATATGTGTTTTGCATAGGCATCCCTAGATAACAGTCAAAGAACATTGCACTCTTATATTACACTCACCAAAACTATTTCCTTTACATCGCCTTAAGGCATATATCATTCCTCCCAATCAATCGATAATTTGAAGGTTGTTAAAAAATTCAAAAGTTACAATACTTTGTAGGGAAGTGCGTGATTTCGGTGTCAATGTCATCATACTTTCAAGACTTTTTGACATATTTAAGTAAATAGGGGTGTAAAACAAAATTAAGCGAAAAAAAACGATTTGTAAGAATTTACCCGGAAAGATTGGAAATACCGAATAATTTGACGAAATGTGTTCATTTCATAACCAATAACCGGCGTGGCCTCCATGTACCTGGCTAAATCTCAGTAGGGGTCGCCTCATGGAGTGCACGTAAAGTTGAATAAAGTTATAAGACAGACGCTGCTTTTCTAGCTGGAATGCGTTGTATCGGTCCCTAAGGGTGTTAATGTCGTGTATTGACCAGTTCAACTCAAATGTGCTCGACAGGGTTTAAATCGGGTGACAAGCCGGGACAAGGCATGACGTGGACGTCATTATCTGCAAAAATAGCCTCTTGTAATGTGTGCCCAGTATATTGACGACGGACTCGTATTGGGCGAGGGGTTTGTCCTAGACGAATTATGATCGTGTGTGATCGCCAGGAATCGATTGATGCTGTCGAGAATTGATTACGTAGGTGCGTCACCGGAATCATGCGGTCCTGACGTAACGTTGTTACACGGGGATGACCGGATCTTGGAATCTCCCTGACAGACCAAAAGGTGTTGACCTTATATAAGATGATATAAGTTGTCTGTTTGGTGCAGCAATCAACGTCCCGGGCGACGTCAGTTACACTTACCCCGCCCGTAGCATGTCAACAGCTTGGTTTCGCTCTGCGTCACTTTGACCTGGATTTTTTTGACATGTCAAATTTGTAAGATTTCTTTCCTGTACTGATCGCTTGTTAAGTTATGCCGGTAGTAGAATCTGTACCTGAAGCATGTATGCCTGTGCACGTGCACCGCTTTGAATGCGTTTTATCCATTTAGAGGCTAAGGTAAACAGGTATGCTTATGCTTGAATACACAGTAATAAACTTCGACGATAGTCCAACAATATAATGTAACCAATTTAAAATAACGTCTTCGAGCTACTGATATATTCTCTAAATAAAAATGTAAAGGAACTTTTTTTGAGTGAGTGTATAAATTCACCATTAATATCACAAGGAACTGACCATATACACCATCTGATCTGTATTGAACACCAGGTGCCCGTTTCATTAAACTTCGTACGACAAATGTTGTCGTAAGTCAGATTATAAAAGTCTCAATTATTATTTATTTATCCATCAAATCCTGTCTTTTGACAAAGAGATGTCACAAGACAGGATTAGATAGAGAAATCACAGATTAAATGTATTTTAAAGTTTTCACTTACGACAATATTTGTCGTAAGAGGTTTTATGAAACGGGCCCCAGCTGTCTTTGTAAAACTTACTCTTCATTCTCTTTTACAATTTGTTCTTCAATTTACTGACTACTTCGTGGGCTTTACAAATACAGTAAAACCTATCTTTTACGACCACTAAAAAGAGGGCTAAATGGCTGTATAAAATACAGGTGACAGCTTAAAGCAATGTGAAAGTGAAACAGAAAGCTCCTGTAGGAGCTTTCTGTTTCACTATCACATTGCTTTAAGCAGCCAACTGTCTTAAACGACTAATAGTTGACACAATTTAGTGATCGTAATAGAGAGATTCTACTGTATCTAAATTATATATTTAGTTTTCTGCTGAATACAAGAGAAACAAACTTTATCATTCACTCTCTGAATATAATAATATCTCAAATAACAAATTCTGGGGCGGAAATAATTTTTTATATAGGTTATCATTTTCAAAAACAAATGTGGGCTAAAGTATTAGTAAGAGATTACAACATAACTCTTTCACCGACAATCCTCGGCTTTTGCAAACATTTTCGATCTTGGTCAGTTCGTGTCTGGCAAGATACAAATGGTTTAGTTTTCTTGCTTTGATCAACATGAAAAACCAAATACGAACTTGAAAGGATTAGATACTGATAAAACTCACGTTTAAACAAAAGATAATATGACTTCAAGCGGTTTTAGGATATTAGTGTGCACGTTCACGATATTCTGAAATAATAAAAACATTTTGCTATCGTCACTTGATTTACAGGACGGATTGCTTGGGAGTTTGTAATTATATGGTATTTATCCGGATGAAATTCAGATTTTAGATTTAATCCAATAATAATTCGCTCACAAATATCAAGCTGACATTATTACAACAGAGTGATCAAATTCATTTAGACATAATCAAAGCCTTTTCAGAAAATTAAAATTACAAAACATTGCAATATGGCTTAACAATTGTTAGCTGCAAAACACATTTCAATACTGCTTTGAACTTTTTTGAATCTCGCCTCCACCTATCATGTCAGCAATGTGATAACAAAATTCCCGAAAGGAAACAGTTCTTAACTTTCTCCAGGAAGTGCAAACTGATCAATATCTCATACGAACTATCTGCTAATTGTAACGTCGTGGGCCTGCTATCAACCGAATTAATTGTGATCTCTTGGGTATGTTTTAAATCACTCGTTATCTAAGCTAAACCTTGAGCATCCTTTGCACGTTTCGACTGCAACACGCGTCTTCACCAGTATGATTACAGTGAAACCCCTCTAAACCGGAACCTCTAAATACCGGAACTCTCTCTAAACCGGACGAAAACTTTGGTCCCGTTTCCAATCCTTCTTTACTTTAATCAATTAAATCATAAATATGCCTTTTAACGCCTTTATTTATTCCTACACTGAAGAAAATACATTCATGAATATGTCTATATTCTAGCAGATGATAGCTTAAAGCAGGTTGAAAGCAAAGCAGAATGCGCCTTAAGGCGCATTCTGCTTTACTTTCAACCTGCTTTAAGTGATCAACTATCTTCCATATCATAAACAAGATTATGGGTTAAAACCCCTCTAAACCGGAAACCCCTATAAACCGGACATTTATTTTGTCCCCACGCATGTCCGGTTTAGAGGGGTTTCACTGTTTATACAGTCGAAACTCGATACAGTGTTCCCTCTCTTCAACATCCCTCCCAACAACGACTCTCTCCTTACAACGACCCTTCCCGCAGTCCCCAAACAAGACAGTTATGTCCAAACTTTTCATTGTGAAAAATCGTCTGCTGAAATGCGTCGTCTGCTGTATTATTTTTTCAAATTTTCATATACAGTAAAACCCCTCTAAACCGGAACCTCTAAATACCGGAATTCTCTCTCAACCGGAAAAAACATTTGATCCCGTTTCCCACCTTTTTTTACGCCTTTGCTTTATTCCTTCACTGAAGAAAATACATTCATAAACATATATCATCAGAAATATTTTCTATATTCTAGCAGATGATAGCTTAAAGCAGGTTGAAAGTAAAGCAGAATGCTATACTTTTCCACCTGCTTTAAGTGGTCAGCTACCTTCCATACTATAAACAAGCTATGGGTTAAAACCCTGTTACGAGTATCGACGAGTATCGCCAAAATAGAATTCAGGTGTAGTAGCTATAATTAATTGGCCGATATTGTCTCCTATTGTTTTCAGTTTTCACATTAACATGCTATCGTAGTGCAGACATTAAAGTTGTAACATTATGATAAATGTTTTTTATAAGATAAATATTGTATTTTTGTTCTGCGTTGATCAGTCAAACAGACGCATATTTTGATGTTTAAGACCAACCGGACCATATTTAAACACATTTATAGTATAAATACCAATATAGAAGCTTTCAGCGTAATGTTGTCAGAGCTAAGAAACCACCTATCATTAGGTGTGTATCAATGGTCGGCATTTCAGACAAAAGCTTACTATATTTAGGAGTCACGACACCATCCCTCCCTCTCCTCCAGACACCACCAAAGGAAAGCCAATGCGTATCATAGCATGCGAAGTATAATGTAAAGCAGACTCAGAAGAGACAGCCATTCAGAGATCTGCAGTATTTTCTTTCAGAATCTTTTTGAGCATGAGCTCTTAATTTAAAAGCCAAGTAATATTTAATCAGATATATGTTAATAGTAGGTGGCATTCTACTTGTATATGAATTTTTAAGTGAAAGAATGGTAAAAGGTAATTCTTGTGACGAAAAATAAATACTCAGCATCTGAGCATTGCTGTGAATTGATACATTTAATGCAAATTTCTTTTCCTCAGAGACCTTCCTGCTTTGCCGTAGTTCTGGGGCTTAGTTGTCAAAGGGAATATTTCTGTTCATTAGACTGAGATTATCCCCTCTGCCAAGAACTGAAAGGAATACAGGTCGGTGTTTTTTACCGTATGCGCTGCTTCGCAACGAATGAAATAAGCCAAAATCATCTTCCTGAAATCATACCATCTCATCATCCCTCCTCATCAATCGACTTTTTTGTGCAGCAGTGCTGTAAAGTTACTGTCATTTCGCCATTGTTCTGTGCTGTTTCATGTAATGTTTGTTCCATGCCAGACGGTGTAAATATGTATGCGAAATTCGCTGCTGTTCGGAAATTTGCTTTAGGGTGTTAGATTCTTGTGAAAACAGCGAGAAAAAATTACTCGGCCAGAACTCCATCCGCTATTTAAATAAGTATTAAACATTTCCAATGAATTTCTTTAAATATGGTCATGTTAGAATTGATATAAAACTATGTTCCATTGTTGTTAAACGGTATTTTACGACGCTTGGTCGTTGTGCTGCGGCGCAGGAATGCACCGCTCAGGCTGTCGGCCTTCGTGTTCAATTCCTGCGCATCACAGCCCGAAACGTTGTAAAATGTCATTGCACAACGGTAGAATATAGACTATGTTTAATAAACAATGAGACATAACGTATAACGTGACGTCTTTTCGGAAATCAAAGTGTCTGACACAGGTAAAGATCACACACAGAGTTACTTAACATCTCGTATGGATTTTCAAGTGTTTCAACTGTCACAAATATGTCCGTATCTCGCAAGAATATAAGCGCACGGTTTATTTAAAGATTGATTGTCATATAACTAGAATCCGACGGATATAATAAAAAATTTCTCCTTTTCGATTTTGTTTACAATTTATATGTGCTGAAATGAAAATACATGTCTCTTTTCAAAGATATGGCCATGCATCTTTGTAAGATGGTTATATAACAAGGTTCTTGTTGACAGTCGATAAGGGAGACATTCATTTGAATTTGTGCAGAACGGACAAATTTATTTTAACAAGCAAGCAGCAAAATTGTATAGTATTGGTTATTAACAGCACGTCAGTCGGAAACCTATTTTGATGTTCACGCAATGTGCCGCAAGACGTTTTGTTTACACAGTAGTGAAATAGATATGGACGTTGAACTATCTCTCATTTTTTGCAATTTTATTTGTAGATGTCTTCAGGCATAAGAATGGCTAGGATTGGCCTCGACAGAAAACAAGGACGGAAACATATTTGTATTTTTGTATTTCATTAAAGACGTCACGAAACAAGAAAATTTCGGACATTTAAAGTTAATAAGAATAAGGTTGCGTTGAACGACAGACAATAAAATTGACTTTAGTTCCGTGATCTCTAATAACAAATTAGAGTATCCAGGTACAGTATTTAGCAAAGTATTGATATGTATGTTTTGTTTCGGAAGTAAGGTAATCGCCTATCACACCACAGCAAGAAAACATATTGATATGTAATTATTTTCATATTTGAGCCCGACATGAGATGCAAGACTTATTGTGCTAAAAACAACTTTAGCCCCAACAACGTTGTGATCTCAGGCTCTGTATCTGCGTTAAGTATACACTGCAATAATACTGTAATTAATTATAATGAACAAGATGCTGTAGATTCTAGTAAATGTTCAACAGTTCAAATTCTGATCAGCCTCGGAATTTTTTTACTTGCCCCTATATTCAACTTCCTATCGCAAGTTGCTGTTTGAAACATGGAACTCTAGTGACGAGAATCCTCTTTTACCAGCAATTTGCCACGTTTTACTTTTAGAATACCGGTTTCTTCTAATAAAGCGAGTTTCAAATACCAAAGTTCGGCTGTATATCTAAAACTTGATTTAACCGACACACTGATTAATTCGACATCATTAGTTGGTACCCCCAAAGGATGTCGGATAAGGCAAGTTATACATGTATCAGTTACCTTTATCATAACAATTCTTACTGGAAAATATAATGAATACATGAGATGCGTAACATGCACTCATTTCACTTACAATCATTTCCATAACAGACTTTGTTTTAAACACCTTATCTCTCTTGATCCGACTAAACTGACATTTGCACACAGATTTGATTGTGGGCAGACGACGAGACCATCGACAATGACGTCTGATCCTGGCTGTTTGGCATTCGAATCGATGTTGCTGACTCAATCAAATTTTCTCAAATTTACACTTCAGAAATAAAATTGGACAACATTTGTAGCATATAAAATCAGGGAAATGAAGGGTGAAGCTTCTGTCTTGGAACTAAATTGTGTGGAATTGAATTTCTAAAATTAGGTTCCATGGCGTGTGGGGTTAAAAAAAAAAACTTATTTGGACGCTGACTGAATCAGGGACGAAACATCTAGAATTTTAATAAAGTGATAATAACTCGACTTGACACGGATTTACAAGCCGTTTGTTCCAGGAAAGACACCGCGTAAAACTGATCTGGATCTAAAGGCACATCTTCAGAAACTTTACATTTCAGAGCTAAAATATTCAAATTTTTCAACAACATTGGAACATTTTAAACAAGCTCATGGTTATATAACAAACGCTTGTACTGTCATATGCATATTGACTTTCGTTAACCCTTTAACCAATAGCCTGTTTCTAGTAGTTAAGATATGTAACATATTAAAGCAGCCTACTTTAAGTTACTATCTGCTAGTGTATAGAAAATATAACTTATAGTACTTATTCATGACAATATAGAATGGAACTATTGAACTATATGAATGCGCTACAAGTCGCTTCTATAAGGGAAAGGGTTAATAGCAGGCCGAGTTAATTGAGAAACAAAGCATAAATTGAGAATTGTTTTGAGCTTTTTCATGTAAAAAACCACTAACAAATTGTATATATTGTTATTTGTTATTCAAATTGTACAGCAATTAAATTGTTTTATTTATCATTGCGGACGGGGAGTGGCGTCCATCCAAAACATCAATGAAACTAATTTAAGATATTGAATGGAGCATCACTTTTGAGACTTTTTGATTCTTGATTGCTATAAAAACATAAAGATCCTGAAAGAGCCCTCTGATCTGGGTAATCAATGTTTGCATTGGATAAATGTAGCTCTCACCGGTACACTGTTTGCTAAAGACGCGCTTATGCATGACAAGGGCCAAATAGATAAACAAGACGTGGTGTTAGTTATCTGTATTCAACTGAAAACGAGGGGAATCCGTGATCTAGAGGTAACGTCACTGTGACTCACACCACTAAGCTCCTCAACGCTGTTGGATCGAATCCCGGTCTGGGCATTCAGATTTTCATGTTGGGAAGCCTTCCGGTTGGCTTGAGGAATGTCAGTGGTTCTTCCCAGTTGCCGATATGTGTCTGAAACAGTGCATAGAGGACTTCTTGGGATTTCGTCCTCCTGTAATTAGCTGGACGTCGCGATATGACTTAAAATTACAATTACATGACACAATCACATAACACATAATTAGACTATGATACTGCATAATTATATACACACATAGAGAATATACATTCAAAATATAGGAATCTAGAACTTAAGATTTTGACTCGTATATATAATACTGTTTTTGTCAATATTTTGTATTTGACTGGAGCACACTTACTGTTCATAGACTTGCCTATAGAGATATGTTTTCAGTATTTTTCTAAAGCTGGCTTCAGACTGAATGTCTTTTAGGTAACTAGGTAGATCGTTCCACCATTTGGGCCCAATGATGGCCAAATATCATGACAAAATCAAATCAACTGAAAACGTGAGGTTAAACGTGTTTGTGATGTCGGGCTTGTATTTGATACAGTGCTCCCTGTCTAGAAAAAAACAACCAATTAGAGATGAAGTGTATGTGTGTTGTTTAAATGGAGTTGTACTAGGGATGGAAAATAATTCCATAAGAATACTGAGCATCTGGTCTAGGTTCAAACTGTTTGTTACTCGTCTGTATGTCTCTTTTATCAAAATGTCCAATACGTAGCTTTGAGAAAAACAGTAGACGTCAATTGTAAGCAGCCGATATTGCAGCAGTGAAAACTTTACACAAAAATGTCTTGTTTGAGGATTAGCGACAAACATCGAAGGAGGGAACTGATGTTCGAATGACCTATTTTAGGGAGGGATCACTGTATTTGATATTTATTTACAATATTCCAGTAGAAAATCTCTTTGGTTTGCACGCAATGTGTGTGTCATGGGGCTTTAGTTATTTACCAAATAATGTGATAAATGCGAATTGTGAATTGCCGTCTCATTATTTATTATTTATTTTGCTTTTCAGGCAATATAAAAAAAATCAGTTCAATATTTTATTGTCCCCGTGAATAGGTGTATGTGGGTCGGAGATCCATCCCACTCTACACCTTACAAAACATAGTAAACATATAAATCTTCAAATAAATTGAACATAAAATTTTGTGTATGTATAAAGAAAATTAAAAAGGAAAAAAAATGGAAAAAAAATAGTGTGCTTAAAATAACATGAGAGATATGAAGACATGCCTCTATTTTATACTAGAAGTGTTTCAAGCTTTATTCATTTGGTATACATTGTAACTTATACCAATAGACTATACAATTTTCTAACGATTTCCCTTTTGATTTCAAAGTCTTCTTTTGTATTATTTTGTATTGCTATTGGTCTGTTTGAATCAATGTTGTGTTTCAAGTATCTTTTAAAGGAGTCAATACACATATTGAGATGGCATTGCCTTGCAGTATATATATATTGTTTTAGGTATAAATATAATAAATTCAACATTTTACATTTTACAGTTCACTCCAAATAGGATGGACACTTCGTTTAATTGTATATTTACATGACATTATTTAGAATTTGTTCAACTAGTTTTGAATAGTAGTTTGTTCTTTCGTAGTTATTGAATAGATGGGGAAATGTCTCTGGTAGTTTTCTCACGCATAATAATTGATCGCTTTGTAATCGTCCGAGAAATAGGACGCCATACTAATGCAATCTAAACATTATATTGGCTTGAATTCTCTTTTGTATTGATTGAGTTGAATTCCTCTCAACCAAGTTTTGAAATTTCGGGAAAACAGATGACGGTATGGCGACGAAAGAGAGAAAGATGAAAATTTACACAAAAAGCGGCCATATGCAGGGCTCCAGATAAGAGGGAATAAATTGAACATTTTGAACATTTTCTCATTCATTTCATCATCAAATCCTATGGTGTTACTACTCATTAGAATCGTCTCTTCGAGACGATTCTAATGAGTAGTGACACCATAGGGTTTAATTCAGAAATAAAGATTTTAGTTTTTGAAATACTCCCCGTATCTGGAGCCCTGTATATGTATAGGATCTTATTTGAGTCTTTTAGAACACGATTAAAACAAGGCTTGCCGAGTTTTTATTTCGTTTACTTAAAGTGCAGTTTGATAAATCCAATAAATTATAAACCCGAATGTTCGATTATATATATAACCTTAATTGGTATTTTGTTTTTACTATCTCGATACTTAATTTTAGCTTAAGTCAATCATGACATTTGAATGGACCGCCCGAAATGAGTAAACTTGCAAAATAGTTCCAAGGTAAATTCCGATTAGTTCAGAATAAATCTAGGGAGCAAACATTGCCTATTTTCCCCATCTATTACCACTCGATCTCCGACAAAAACGTCGTTTGATGCTATATTTGCTAACAATTCTGACAGCGCGTAATACACATTTTAGTCACACCCAACATCTTTTAGAGTAGTTAAAGAACTAGGTATATACGAGAAATAAACAATGAGTGTTATGCACCGCTCGCACATTAGGTAATATTAAATGCAAGTTCTTATATCATTACTTTATTTGCACAGCAATATTGTTTAGTTTTCCTATGTTGTTCAACGGGGTTAATCTAAAGGGCTTTACTAATTTTAAGTTACTTTACTTCCTCACCCCGAGTACAATGACTATTTGCAAACAGCACATAGCGACGTCTGATCAAAATACAAACTTACCGTTTGATACTCATTAGCTTGATTCTTAAGTAAAAAAACCTAAACATTTAATTTGAAAAATAAAAGCAGACGACAATTGTTTAAAATAGATGACGTCATGTCGCCGTAGGGGTTAACTTCAAATAGACTACCGAGATGATATTTCTCTCAACTGAGTAATCAACTTCATTTAAATGTTATCAAAGTGTTTTGGCATTATGAAAAAAACACAAAGAAATTCAATAAGGCATGCCAACGATTAGCTGCATTTAGAAACACCTTTTAAACTGCTCCAAACGAGGTTTGACTTGCAACTCCGCCTAATATTTCAAAAAGGTGATTGTTCAATTCCCTTAGGAAATCATATCTTGGTTTTTTGTCCCCAAGAATTAATTGCTAATGCAAACGAGTTGTGTCAATGAGTATCTTTTATCAACCAAATTTATTGTCCCCTTTACTCTTCGTTTAACTTTTAACCCCCTCAATGCCGCACCCCGAGTACAATGGTTATTTGCAAACAGTTTGAATCCTGATCAGACGCCGCTTAAAGCGGCGTCTGATCAGGATAGTTCAATATTTCTTCAGTCAAAATAGCTGAAATTAAAGTTTGAGAAATAAAAACAGACGACCATGGTTTGAAGCTGGTGACGTCATGATAGGATTGCGCTTGAAATGCCAGGCTATTTTCGTCTGAAATATGTCGTCTGCAGCAATACACAGTCACAAGAGTAGTTCCATGGCATGTGTTTCTACGCCAAATTTTATCGTCTGCTGTAATCGTCTTCATTGCTATGATATCGTGAGAAGCGATAGTGTCTGCAGGTTATGGTCAACCAATTATGTTCTCCTAGATAATTCATATAAAATGGGTCATCTTCAACGTCAAAATGTGTCCATTTTTACAGCTTTGTCACGTGCAACTCTGTATATATTCCCCAAAGATACATTAATGTACAACGGAGAATTGAAGATAGAACATGAGATCATGTGATATGTAAGAAACATGACTTCAATGAAATGACTGATGTTCTGCTACATTTTGACAGGGGCACCGACAAATACAGTGGCATACCATTCCAATCCCCATAATTAAGAAATGATCTGAAGTTTTTCAGCGTGTAAGCGAAATCAACGCCAAAATATGGTCGACAAGCTCAATGAATCGCTTTTAGATACTGTCATTTCGCCATTGTTCTGTCCTGTTTCATGTAATGTTTGTTATTTGCCAGATGGTGTAAAACATATGTATGCAAAATGTGTGTGTTGTTCGCAAATTTGCTTTTTGGTGTTGTAAAAGCCGCGGGAGAGGTTATTCGGTCAGAACTCCATCCGCTATTGAAATAAGTATTAAATATTTCAAATGAATTCCTTTAAATCGGGTTATGTTAGAATTGATATCCTAACATAACACGCGTTTTGGTTACTGTAGAAATAGAACAAGCTCATCGTGGTATACCTGGGACGTTTTACAACGCTCTTCCCTACCCCGCCCCTCCCGCGGTAAAATGACGTAACGTGAAAATTATAACTACGTAAAGACCATATGCTTTTAACCAGTCATGTTACTGTAATTTCCCCATTTGTCTGTCTTGTTTCATGTAATGTTTGTTCTCTGCCAGATGGTGGGTCGGTAAATGTGTATTGTGTGTGCGAATTCTCTGCTGTACGTAACTTTGCTATTGGATGTTAGATTCTTGTAAAAGCCGCGGGAGCAGTTATTCGGTCGAAAAACTGCATCCGCTGAGGAAATAAGTTTGAAACATTTGATTTCCTTTCTAATTAATTTCTTTAAATCAGGTCATGTTAGAATCGAAATAATCTATGTTCTACCGTTGTAAAATACCGTTTCAAAACGGTAGAACATAGATTATGTCTTAATTATTATATGCGCCATCGTTGTTAAACGGTATTTTACAACGCTTGGTCGTTGTGCTGTGACGCAGGAATGCACCACTCAGGCCCTCGGCTTTCGTGTTCCAATTCTGCGCAAAACAACTTCTAAACGTTGTGAAATACCGTCTAACATCGGTAGAACATATACTATTTCTTAACAAACAATGAGACGTAACGTGTAACGTGACGTTTGTTCAGAAATCAAAGTGTCTGACACTAAAAATGACATTACTTCAGTTAATCGCCCTTAAATATAATGTGAGTAATAAGAACAGACAACAATTGTACCCGTATGTCAACCCATTACATAGTGTTAAATTTAGACCGATATGTAATTGTCTTATTCTACATTTCTCGTCTGCAACACTTATTAGAATTCTTTCATTCAGCGAATACCATTTGGCAAGAGTAAATTAACCCATTTGTGCCCCCGATCTCATTTATGGGAAATATTCAGAAAGTTTAAATCCTGATCAGACGCCGCATTATCTACAATGATTGCTCATAGAAATATCAATATAACACAACATTGAAAATTTAGACGACCAGACAACCCTTAGATAAAAATGGGAAAATCCTATATATATGCTTGGAAGAATTCCCTGGGTGCAAAGAGGTTAAGATCACACACCGAGTTACTTAACATGTTGTATGGGTTTTAAAGTGTTTCCAACTGTCACAAATGTGTCCGTATCTCGCAAGAATATAAAAGCACAATGAATTTAAAGATTGATTGTCTTATAACTAGAATCCGACGAATATTTTAACAAACGTCTCACTTCGATTTTGTTAACAATTAATATGTGCTGAAATGAAAAGACATATCTCTTTTAATATTATAAGATGGCTATTTGACAAGGTTCATATTGATAGTCGATAAGGGAGACATTCATTTGAATTTGTGCAGAACGGACATTTTATTTCAGCAAGCAAGCAGCAAAATTGTATATTATTGGTTATTTACAGCACGTCAGTTGGAAACCTATTTTGATGTTCACGCAATGTGCCGCAAGACGTTTTGTTTACACAGTAGTGAAATAGATATGGACGTTGAACTGTCGTCTCATTGCTTATAGTTTTATTTATAGATGTGTTCAGGCATAGTAATGGCTAGGATAGGTCTCGCCAGAAAACAAGGACGGAAAAATATTTATATTTTGTATATGATTAACATTTAAAGTTAAAGAGAATATTGTTGCGTTGAACGATAGACGATAAAATATACTTGAGTTCCGTGATCTCTAATAACAAATAAGAACATCCATGTAGAGTATTTAGCAAGGTATTGATATATGAGTTTGTTCATATTTGAGCCCGACATGAGATGCAATACTTACTTTGCTGCAAAACCTTTAGACCAAACAATGTTGTGATCTCAGGCTCTGTATCTGTGTTAAGTATACACTGCCATAATACTGTAACTAATACTCGAGAGTAGGTTCATTTAGCAGGATTGATGCACATCTAAGAAAGTTCTTTTTACACCGCTAAAAGTTGGATATTCACCCAGACAGTTTCGCCGACTGTTAGTCAGCTTGGTCACTGGTGAACTGTAAAAGATATGCTGAGAGGGTTACTTCCCTATGTCGCCGCAGGGTTTGGCGACGAACAAAGGGTTGTAAATCCCGCTGAGACGGTATTTTAATTGTACAGCAATTCAATTGTTATATTTATCATATTGGACGAGGAGTGGCGCCAAATTCAATGAAAATAATTTAAAATATCGAATGGAACATCATTTTTGAGACTGTTTGATACTTGGTTGCTATAGCAACATAGAGATCCTGAAAGATCCCTCTGATCTGGGTTTTTACTTTTTGCTTTGGAGAAATGTAATCCTCACAGGTGCACTGTTTTCAAAGGACGCACATATGTGTGGCAAGACTTAGTGTAAGTTGTTTTTTATTCAACTGAAAAAGAGGGGGTAAAGTCACTGTGACTTACACCACTAAGCTCCTCATCGCTGTGGGATCGAACCCGATCTGGGCATTTAGATTTTCATGTAGGAAACCCTTCCAGTTGGCTTGCGGGAGGTTGGTGGTTCTACCCAGTTGCCGATTTGTGTCTGAAACAGTGCATAAAGGGCTTCTTAGGTTTTCATCCTCCTGTAATTAGCTAGACGTCGAGAAATGACTAAAATATTGTTAACACGACGTTATATCATGACAAATCCAAATCAACTGAAAAACGAAAGTTACCAAGTTAAACGCGGGTTGAGCTGTCGAGCTTGTATTTGATACAGTTCTCCCTATCTAGAAATATATCGAATTGGATACAAAGTGTTTGTGTGTGTGTGTGTGTGTTGTTGTTTGAATGGGGTAGTAATAGGGAAGGACAATAATTCCATAAGAATGCTGAGCATGGCTTGACTGACATTTGCAAACTGTTTGAACCCAGATCAGACGTCGGTTTCAGCGGCAGCTGGTCTAGGTTCGAACTGTTTGTTACTGGTCTGTATGTCTCTTTTCTGAAAATGTCCAATACGTAGCTTTGAGAAAAACAGTAGACGACAATTTTAAGCATGCGACATTACAGCAGAGAAAACGTCACACAACAGTGTCTTTTTTGCGAAACAATGACAAACATCGAAGGAGGGAACTGATGTCCGAGTGACCTATTTTAGGGAGGGATCACTGTATTTGATATTTATTTACAGCATTCCAGTCTTTGGTTAGCATGCAATGTGTGTGCCATTGGGCTTTAGTTGTTTACCAACGTATGTGATAGATACGGATTGTGAATTGCCGTCTCATTATTTATCATTTATTTTGATAAGTTTTCAGGCATAATAATTTATCGCTTTGTAATCGTCCGAGAAATAGGACGCCATACTAATGCAGTCTAAACATTAAATTGACTTGAATTCTCATTTGTATTGATTGAGATGAAATCTTCTCAACCAAATTTTGAAGTTCAGGAAAACAGATGACGGTATGGCGACGAAAGAGTAAAAGATGTAAATTCACACTTACAGCGGCCATATGTATATAGAGGATAACTGTTTTTTAGTGTAAGATCGACATTTCAATCTTACACTGAAAAAATACAGTTATTCTATTTATTTATGCTTTTAAAGGCATACTCGCCTATATTAAAAATGTTGAAAAATAAACTTCTTAAATATCTTGATTACTATATTTTTTCTGGTTTGCAATAAATTTATTACCATAAAAATGAATTTTGAAAAGTTCTCATTGGTAAATTATGTTAAAGATTGTCCTTTCCATGTAGTATGTTTATGTTTCTATCAGCAGCACTGTAAATGCTTTAAATAACTAAAACTTTATTAAATTCTGTTGTATTGTTTTAGCAAAAATTGGATGAATATTTCTCAGTTTTAGGCCAACAGAGACCCAATTTGGCTATTGGGGGAGGTATATTTTCTGCATAAAATCTAAGGGAGTATGGTTGACTTTTGACCATATTTCATAAATGAGCATGATGACACCTAGGTTTCTTTACACTTTTTAATTGGTATTGAGCTAGTCGTTATTTCTGCCAAGTTAAAAATAATTATGGGTGATTATAAAAATTAAGGAGTTTTTATGACATTTTTATTTCGAAAATTAAAAAGTTCTTACAAAAGAGGGTGTCAGTGTACATTTTGCTTCCCAACTATTCTTTTCACTGTTTCATTTTACCAGTAGAATCATTATAATATCCTTTATTTATATCAATTTGGTGAAATAACACTTAGCTGACATTTAATATCACCAAATTAGCAAAGAGAGAAACATAAAGGTAATCAGCTGCAGTTTTAAAAACAAATTCTCAGCGGTGTTAAAAAATAATCAAGGGTCATATTTTTAACAGCCTATATTTGAAAATGTAGGTCCGTAACCCAAGACTTTCTTTTTATTGTCTTTCTTAGAATTGTTAAGAGTATATGTTAACAAAGTATAAAGTCATTCTTATGGAAATTGCATTTACGCACGTATGTCTTTAAGCCACTTTTTAAAGGAACGTGTTCGACAATTGAAAGCGAAAGTACATTATTTATCCCGTGTTGAGACCCAAGTTTATATCGAACACATTTTCCAAACAGTTGACCGTACGATGACGTCACTGATTTATTGATTTGATGTCATCGGAATTACGTCGTTACTTCCGAAATTTGATTCGTGTTCTTCCGTTGAGCGGTTCGCGACAAATCGGGCTGCCGGAATTGAACGGTAGGGCACGATTGACTACGATTCTTGGTGAGCCCAGCGGGGAATATTTATTAAAGAAGCACGCGCGACGATAATTCCATTGCTTTTTCCCTGTAATCCACTGAAAAAAATAAATAAAGGATCTTACATGATTGTTAATAATTTATCGGATTTATAAAACGAGTATTGGCGATATTTTAGGGTTTTTTTGTCGTTGTCTTAAAGAGGGGATGAGTTTTATGAATCCAATAAGTTATCAACCCGAATGTTATATTCTGTTTATAACATAACATGGCAATGTTGTTTCTACTACCTCGATACTGATTGTTAGCTTATAAGCGTCCTTATAAGTCAGTGGATGACTCAAAAATGGACCGATCAAGTGAGTAAACTCTCAAAAAGTAGTTCCAAGTTTAATTCCTATTTATTCAGAATAAATCTTGAAAGAAAACATTCCCTGTCCCTTCACATCTAAAGTCACTCGATCTACGACAGGTATGTCGTTTGACGCTTTATTTGCTTACTAATTTTGCGCGTAGAAATACACATCTTAGTAAGACCACATCATTTGCATAGTTAACCCACTATTTATATCCGAGAAATAAACATTGAGTGAGTTCACCTCTTGCACTGGTAAGTTATGTTTAAAATATTTTCAAATGTAAGTTCTAGTATCGTTTCTTAATGTGCACAATAACATTTAGCTTGCTTATGTTGTTCTATAGTGTTAATCTAAACGGCTTTACCAATCTTAGACTAACTTCTTAACTTCCTTAGCCTGAGTACAATGACTATTTGAAAACATCTTAAAGCGGCGTATGATCAGGATACAACCCGTTTGATACTCATTACCTTGAATCCTTAGAAACAACTAAACATTCAATTTGAAAAATAAAAGCAGACGGCACTTGTTTAAGATTGATGATGCAATGGCACCGAAGGGGTTAACTTCAAAAGACTACCGATATAATAGTTCTCTCAACAGAGTAATCAACTTCATTTGAATGTAATCAACGCGTTTTCGGATATTGGGAAAAACAAAGAAATTAAATAAGGCATGTCAATGATTAGCTGCATTAAGAAACACCTTTTAAACTGCTCCAAACGAAGTTTGACTTGCCACTCCGCCTAATATTTCAAAAAGGTGATTGTTTAATTCCCTAAAGGAATCATAATTTGGTATTTGTCCCCAATAATTAATTGCTGATGCAAACGAGTTGTGTCAATGAGTGTCTTTTATCAACCACATTTATTGTCACCTTTAATCTTCGTTTAACTTTTAACCCCTTCACTGTCGTACCCTGAGTGCAATGGTAGTTTGTAAAGCGGCGTCTGGTCAGGTTCAAAACTGTTTGACGCTCAGTTCAATATTTTCTTGAGTCCCAACAGCTGCAATTAAACTTTGAGAAATAAAAACAGATGACAGTTGTTGAAAGCTAATGACGTGATGACAGGGGTGCGGTTCAAATGTCAGGCTATTTTAGTCTGAAATATGTCGTCTGCAGCCATACACAGAGTCACGAGTGTAGTTACATGTCCTGTCTATAGACGCCAAATTTTATCGCCTGCTATAATCTTCTTTATTGCTATGATATCGTGGGAGCCGATTTTGTCTGCAGGTTATGGAATACCAAGTATGCTTACCGATATAATTCATATAAAATGCGTAATCTTCAACGTGAAATTGTGTCAACTTTTACAGTCTAGTCACGTGCAACCCCTATATTTCCCCCAAAGATGCATTTATGTACACATGATAAATGAAGATAGAACAGGGAATATGCGATATGTAAGAAACATAACATGACTTCAATGATATTACTGGTGTTCTGCTACATTTTGAAAGAGGTACCAGCTAAACTAGTGACATGTCACTCCAATCAACATAATTTCAACATAAACCCCTTCAATGATAGTAGTAATACATTTCTACAGCACCCATGTATTACATCAAAAGCACAGAATAGCGTAAGACTAATGATACAATGCTATACTCAATTCAGAGAGAAGTGTGCTATTTGTTTTCTGTAATTTCACAGTGACCCATTGTTACCTTGTCCCATTGCAAGGTCCATAAGATCTCTCTCCTAAATCCTTTAGTGCGACCACTTTGGTTACAAAGAATATTATAAGACTCGTCCCAGCAGGGAAAAGATTGGAGTCCACTGCTGTCGCCCCAAACGGAAATGACGTCTTGCTCGCTGCAAAAAAACAACCCGATGACTATCTGTCAAGCTCTGTTCCGCAAAGGGTGCCCTAGCCCGGATGGGTGTCCCAGCTTGACTAGGACAACACAAAACGATACATATTGCAGTACTTGACGCTATTTGAAACCGAAGTCTAAGCAACGTCAACGTGACAGATCCGTTTGTTGACCTGTTGCCCTAGATCTATGTGTAATATCTGATGATATACCGGTATGCCACTTCCTTTGTATATTGAACACATTTGCGCAACCAAATGCGTGTGTTTCAATGGTATTTTAACGCCCTTATTACGTTAATGACGTTGTACTTACAAGAAAGAATTGCAAAGACTCAAATTTGCCCATTTTCAATCTTAATAAGTTCGTTGTGTACCGATGTGAAATCAAATGTGTTTTTATTTCTTTGTATAAAGCATAAGGATTACACTCAAGCACGTTTTTGAGCAAGTACATTTTATTTGAGCTGCATGCCCAAATCAATCAAAATCACGTATTTCCGATTAACTAAATATCTCTTCATACCACGTGATATATTTTGTTATTGATGTATTGCAAATATACATGATATAGTGTGCGAAAATTTAAATCGATACTTCTTTCAGATATCAAAATATTAAAAATTAAAAGTAACCTGTAACCTGAAATACTTAGTTTTCCAATATTAGATAGCAGGTACCCTGATTGTGAATATATCGATACCAGTTCGACGCAGTTAACATCCCAATCAAACGCGTCACGCAATGTCCAGAAATCTGAAAAGTCCACTATTGGCACATACAGTAAATAATTACTCATAACACTTTGAAATATTGAAACTGATGGAGCTCTATCATAATCCATGCAGCAAGGACAACTGTAGTTTTTCATCTCTAAATTATCCGCTCTTAAGACAGTTTTTGAAATGAAAGCTTTTAGAACTTGAAAAGAATGAACAGAAAGCAGAAACTATAAAAATGTTAACTTCTTTAGATCATAGTCTCGAAGACGTTATTCTTTTTCTGATTAAAAGAACATAACTCCGTTCAGATGCAATAAATAACGGATATTTGAAAAAGAAAATGATTTGTTTTAAATACGGGATCTGGGGGCCGTTTTACTAACTTCTTACGCAAATGTTTGCGTAAGTCAAAATTTTAAATTTTAATCTATATTTTTTATTATCACTTGCTACAAACAGCAAATAGCCAGATCAGAGGACCTCTGATCTGGCCATTTGCTGTTTGCAAACGTTTATGATCGAAACTTTCCGGGTTTCTCGATGTCTATTATGACTCTTATGTTTGAAATTAGAACAATTGTTGGAATACACATGCTTTAAATTGGAATATATCGTATTTTATTCTATTAAAAACAGCCTCAAGAAAATTCACTGAATCTTAGCTGTTTGGATTTTTTATATTTCTTTTTTTCTCCATTCAGAATAGAGCTGCTATTAACTTTCGCTTCCAAATATTCAGCAAACAAACCAAAACAGACTAGAATAGATATTTATATCAGAATTAGCCCTTTGACCGACTATTTAGAGCACCGTGCTATATCTTAGGGCATTTTTCTTTTCTTTTTTCATCACAAGGGTTCAATTCACTACCAAAATGTTTATTCCTTTCTTTTGAAATTATTTTTTTAATAAATCCTTTTTCTAAACTAATATTAGCGTGTTTATATGGGCACTCTACCTCCATTCGCAAACATTGTAGATCAAATCGGTTTTTCAATATCTTTAGAAAGAAATGCATGGTTGTGATTTTTCCGCTGGTTAATTCATGCATGTATGATTCTGTTTAGCTCTGTGGAATATTCTAAAACTAGACCAACGACTAGATAAGGCACACTGTGCACACTCTATGTCTATGAATACTGATTTCAATAATTATGGGATTTGTGCTGAAAATTCGTTTAACAGGACAACTTATTTGGCTGCTGAGCTTTGTATGCATGCAACTTGTTTGATTCGTGCGATTATCTACAGTATAATTCACATTGAAATTAAACCTCGGCAAACTACAATATACAGTCAAACAAATATTGAACGACATTTAACCCTTTACTCCATAACCTGATTTGAGTATTAAAGATAGGTGACCACATAAATCAGATTAAAAGTAAAACAGAATGCCCCTTAAAGCATATTCTGCTTTACATTCAGCCTGCTTTAAGTTACCATCTGATAGAGAAAACAATTATTATGTACATAGACATGACTGTATAAATTGGGAACTATTTTTATTCAGTATAGGAATAAATGAAAGCGTACAAATGCTTCTATGGAGTGATTGATTAAAAGAAAATACAATTACAGGCAGTGGTTTGACAGGCAATACTGTTATGATACAAAGAGATCCTAAAATATTTGTATCTGTATAACTTTTGAAATACATTAAACCTTAAATATATCGGTAGATATTCTACCTTGTGTTGTTTTTCATTTAAACATCGCAATTTAGACCAGTTTCCGTACAGCAACAAGTAAAATATTGTATATCTAGTCACATGCATGTAAATATACTAGCTGTCAAACTTTTCTAGAAAAACATCAAATTTACTTAATTCAATTGTGTGTTTGACAATACATCGGTACATTTGTTAAAAATGTTTGGAACCGAATCAGGTATCTAATCTCTTTGACATGCATATCAACAGTTTCTACATGTATAGCAGCTAAGCAGACATGTAGCGTTTAATTGCTTTTCAGACGCCAATGTTATGCAGAAAATTGTAAAGGTTAATACATTTCTTCGTATGAGAATATCAAAGTAGTCTAATCTATTAGGTTAACCGAATTGTTCAATGTAGTTAGCGTTCGAGTTTCTGATTCAGTAAGCATTAGTGTCTCCAATTGCTGATTGTATGTTATAAACCCCTTTACTGCCTAGTTTTATCGTCTGCTTTAACCCTCTTCCCGCCAAAATATCGTCTGCATTAGAAATGTCGTCTGCAAAAAGTTTCAAAATCCGATTTCTGACTGTTTTGACTGACGAAATGTCGATATGAGTGTCAAACAGTTTGAATCCTGATCAGACGCCACGTAAAGTGGCGTCTGATCAGGATCCAAACTGTTTGCAAAATTGACATTTGACGACGTTGGCAGTGAAAGAGTTATCCAATTCACTGCCTTACCCAAAATACAATGGCTATTTGCAAAAAGGTTTGATCCTGATTATACGCCGTGTAACAGGACTTCCGACCATGAATCAGACTGTTTGACACTCATACCGATATTATTTTAGTCAATTTACCTATAATCTGATTTTAAGAAATTTCAACAAAGGACAATTGTGTAGGGCAGATGACGTCATGGTAAGGAAGAGATCAAACCCTTTACAGCCTTATACTGACAGTAAACAAATTGCAATCAGTTTGTAACCAGACAAAACCAAGAGAAAAATCGCCGACTATTCAGAATTCAATCTGAGAGCAACTCATATGGCTTACCTGTGTTGTTTTATTCAATCAACTAGCTAACTGTTAGACTGAGAAATACAATAAAACTTTTAGTATTATAAGCAGACGATATAGAGGTATTGAAGAGTTGACTTTTTGTGTCGATGCCAAAGAGCTTGAAATTGGATTTATGAAATCAAGTTCCATGACGCAAGGAGATAGATGAAACTTATTTGGAGACCAAATTACACTCGAAAGAAGCGCCGACTGCAATAAGATTATTCAGGCTGAATACCTGTACAGTGGAGAAAACGTTATTCTTTCCCAATAAACGCGTTTACGCTAAAACTTTTATTTTCACTGCAATCAGTTTGGAGCCAGATCAGACGCCGGGTAACCCGGCGTCTGATCAGGCTCCAAACTGTTTGCCACCAAGATAAAGATGAATTATCAGAATTGTCAAAAAGTTGTACTTTTCTACGTTTTAGTGTTTTACGTTTGCGTACGTTTGCGTTTAAACGGGAAAGAATAACAGATTCTCCACTGTATTCCTTAGCCAGTCAAGCTCCACTGGATATTTAGTTGCAAGCACTTACTGGAACAAACACTGTAATTCAGAATCTAATTTGATCCAAAGTACTGTTACGTAAACTAACACTAAACTAAGTTTGACAAATTTAGTAGACACATGCGATATTTTAAGTAGTTTTATGTACACAATTATTGGGAAGGAAGCAGACAATTGCGATCACGCGGGAACAATTTAACAAAAAAATTACATTATTTACAACAGATATACCAGAATATTTTGTCAATAGCAGAATAGGTGTACATGTAGTCTGATTTTATTGACCTATCGGTAACGAATATCACAGAGGTCAAGGAACTGGTTATTTTAGTATTCGTCGTTTACTGTGTAGAAGACAACATTGAACTTATTCTCTTTATGTTAACACTATATATTCCATTGCAAACAGTCTTGAGCCAAATTAGACGCCGGGTCACACGTTGTCATTTAGACTAAAACACAACGTTCAAAATTAAAAAACCAACAGCTAGTTTTCTACATTGTATAAGCTTAAGGCGCATTCTGCTTTACTTTCAGTCGGTTTTAAGTGGTAACCCGTTTCCAAACTAGCAACATGCTACAGTGGAGAATCTGTTATTCTTTCCCGTTTAAACGCAAACGTACGCAAACGCAAAGCACTAAAACGTAGAAAAGAACAACTTTTGGACAAGTTTGTTATTTCATGTTTATCTTGGTGGCAAACAGTTTGGAGCCTGATCAGACGCCGGGTTACCCGGCGTCTGATCTGGCTCCAAACTGTTTGCACTGCAAATAATAGTTTTAGCGTAAACGCGTTTATTGGGAAAGAATAACAGATTCTCCACTGTATAAGGTAAAGGGCTAATAACCATGCCTTCATTATGAACACGGGCTTTGGGGCAATGGGTTAAGGGGTCCTCGAACTGTTGTATTCTCTGTTCGTAAAGCATACATTACTGATATATCTGTTCCAGACTGGAATGGATTAAACCGTGGTGAACAAAACTACTATACTAATCTGAGATACAGCACTTCCTCTCTATAACGACTACCGATGGTAGACAAGAAATATGTGCGTTGTTCGGAGGGAGTCGTCATAGGGAGGAATATTGGTTCCATTTGCAAACAGCTTGAATCCAGATCTGACGTCGCGTAACGCGGCGTCTGATCTGGATTCAAGCTGTTTGTCACTAGTCCTTAAGTATGTTTCCTGTCAAAATGTCCATTATGTAATTTGAGGAAAAAACAGCAGACAACAAATTTAAGCAGACGGTATTGCAGCAATTAAAACGTTAGACATAATTGGCATTTTCAGGGAACTGCAGTCAATGTCGTGGTAAGGAGGGAGTCGTTCTTGGGAGGGCAGTTGTAGAGAGGGAACATTGTAATTTAATACCGGTGCGTTTTGCGCCCAGTTGGTTCTTCCATACGTGTTTATTGTTTGCCTGTGTCCCATATTTGTAGCGCGTTCAATTACCATTGTTTTCTGTTTAGGTTAGTAGTTTGTGCCTCGTGTGCAGAGTACAGTAGAGAAAACTTTTTTCTTTCCAAATAACCCTGTTTACGCTTAAGCTATTATTTTCATTGGAACAATTTGGAGCCAGATCAGACGCCGTGTAACCCGGCGTCTGATCAGACTCCAAACTGTTTGCCACTCTGATTATAAGTGGTAGTCTGAATTGTCATATTCTATATTTCATTGCAATGCGTTTGTGTTTGAACGAAAGTATTACGTACAGTGGAGAATGTGTTATTCTTTCCCGTTTAAACGCAAACGTACGCAAACGTAAAGCACTAAAACGTAGAAAAGAACAACTTTTGGACAATTCTGATAATTCATGTTTATCTTGGTGGCAAACAGTTTGGAGCCTGATCAGACGCCGGGTTACCCGGCGTCTGATCAGGCTCCAAACTGTTTGCAATGGAAATAATAGATTTAGCGTAAACGCGTTTATTGGCAAAGAATAACACATTCTCCACTGTATTCTCCACTGTATTTCAGACCGGTAGCCAACTCGCTATCGATGGCCATCGATTTCTTTACTAAATATAAAATATATAATCCCATTTCAAAACGACCATCATGAAATATTTTCTTAATAAATCCATCTCTGTTTGCAATATTCAAGAGCTCTAATTCCATCTGCATAATACTTATACTTGTATTGTCAATCAGTGGGAATTATCAGTGTATAATTCTATGTGCGGTCGGGAAGACATATATATTGTATGCCAAAATAACATAAATAACGCGCGTTTGTGCTTAAATATTTATCAATGACATGGGGTAGTTTGAGTCTGATCAGACGCCGAATAACCTGACGTAATATACCAAGTTAAAGTCTACTTTCAGTCCGAATGACCGCTCAGCCGACTGTACATATACTCCCCTGATCATTTTATTTTTTTTATTTATATAACCTGACGTCTGATCAGACTCCAAACTGTTTGCCACTCACATAGAAAAAGATTTCATTTTAAACTATAGCTCGTCATTTTCTACATTTTGCTAAAACAGTGCCCCCTCTCTACAACGACACCCAATGGGAGACACATATTGTTGGTGTTGTTCGGAAGGGGTCGTTATTGGGAGGGAAAATAAAGACTTGATTAACATTTGCAAACAGCTTGAATCAAGAGTCTGATCTGGATTCAAGCTGTTTGTCATTCATGATTATATTTATTCTATCAAAATGTCCACTTTAACGTAACTCTGAGAAAAACAGCAGACGACAATTTCAAGCTGACAATATTGTAACAGTAAAAGCGTTAACCATAATTGTACAGTGGAGAATCTGTTATTCTTTCCCGTTTAAACGCAAACGTACGCAAACGCAAAGCACTAAAACGTAGAAAAGTACAACTTTTGGACAATTCTGATAATTCATGTTTATCTTGGTGGCAAACAGTTTGGAGCCAGATCAGACGCCGGGTTACCCGGCGTCTGATCTGTCTCCAAACTGTTTGCACTGCAAATAATAGTTTTAGCGTAAACGCGTTTATTGGCAAAGAATAACACATTCTCCACTGTATTCTCCACTGTATTTCAGACCGGTAGCCAAGTCGCTATCGATGGCCATCGATTTCTTTACTAAATATAAAATATATAATCCCATTTCAAAACGACCATCATGAAATATTTTCTTAATAAATCCATCTCTGTTTGCAATATTCAAGAGCTCTAATTCCATCTGCATAATACTTATACTTGTATTGTCAATCAGTGGGAATTGTCAGTGTATAATTCTATGTGCGGTCGGGAAGACATATATATTGTATGCCAAAATAACATAAATAACGCGCGTTTGTGCTAAAATATTTATCAATGACATGGGGTAGTTTGAGTCTGATCAGACGCCGAATAACCTGACGTAATATACCAAGTTAAAGTCTACTTTCAGTCCGAATGACCGCTCAGCCGACTGTACATATACTCCCCTGATCATTTTAATTTTTTTATTTTATAACCTGACGTCTGATCAGACTCCAAACTGTTTGCCACTCACATAGAAAAATATTTCATTTTAAACTATAGCGCGTCATTTTCTACATTTTGCTAAAACAGTGCCCCCTCTCTACAACGACACCCAATGGGAGACACATATTGTTGGTGTTGTTCGGAAGGGGTCGTTATTGGGAGGGAAAATAAAGACTTGATTAACATTTGCAAACAGCTTGAATCAAGGGTCTGATCTGGATTCAAGCTGTTTGTCATTCATGATTATATTTATTCTATCAAAATGTCCACTTTAACGTAACTCTGAGAAAAACAGCAGACGACAATTTCAATCTGACAATATTGTAACAGTAAAAGCGTTAACCATAATTGTACAGTGGAGAATCTGTTATTCTTTCCCGTTTAAACGCAAACGTACGCAAACGCAAAGCACTAAAACGTAGAAAAGTACAACGTTTTGACAATTCTGATAATTCATGTTTATCTTGGTGGCAAACAGTTTGGAGCCGGATCAGACGCCGGGTTACCCGGCGTCTGATCTGTCTCCAAACTGTTTGCACTGCAAATAATAGTTTTAGCGTAAACGCGTTTATTGGGAAAGAATAACAGATTCTCCACTGTACTATTTAGGGAACTGTGGCAATGGTCGTTGTAAGGAGATAGTCCTTGTTAGGAAGGCCGTTTTTATACGCCCGTCTTCAGACGGGACGTATTATGTCGTGGCGCTGTCCGTCCGTCTGTCCGTCCGTCCGTCCGTCTGTCCGTCCGTTAACTTTTTCATGTCCGCTCTCTAACTCAAACAAATTTAGTCTAATCCTTTTGAAACTTGGTCAGAACGTGTATGACAATAATATCTCGGTCAAGTTCGATAACCAGCAAGATTGACCTAGACATTTAAGAGTTATGCCCCTTTTTTGTCAAAAACGGGCATATTAGTTTGTCCGCTCTCTAACTCAAAGAAATGTTTTTTAATCCTTTTCAAACTTTGTCAGCATGTGTATGACCATAATGTCTCGGTCAAGTTCGATAACCAGCAGGATTACTCCAGACATTCAAGAGTTATGCCCCTTTTTTCGTAAAAAACGGGCATATTTTAGTTTGTCCGCTCTCTAACTCAAACAAATTTATTTTAATCCTTTTCAAACTTTGTCAGCATGTGTATGACCATAATATCTCGGTCAAGTTCGATAACCAGCAGGATTGCCCCAGACATTTCAGAGTTATGCCCCTTTTTTCGTAAAAAACGGGCATATTTTAGTTTGTCTGCTCTATAACTCAAACACATTTATTTTAATCCTTTTGAAACTTGGTCAGCATGTGTATGACCATAATGTCTCTGTCAAGTTTGATAACAAGCAGGATTGCACCAGGCATTCAAGAGTTATGCCCCTTTTTTCGTAAAAAACGGGCATATTTTAGTTTGTCCGCTCTCTAACTCAAAGAAATTTATTCCAATCCTTTTGAAACTTGGTCAGCATGTGTATTACCATAATGTCTCTGTTATGTTTTATAACCAGCAGGATTGCCCCAGACATTCAAGAGTTATGCCCCTTATTTTGTCAAAAACGGGCATTTTTTAGTTTGTCCGCTCTCTAACTCAAATAAATTTATCCAATCCTTTTGAAACTTTGTCAGCATGTGTATGACCATAATGTCTCGGTCAAGCTCCATAACCAGCAAGATTGCCCCTGACATTCAAGAGTAATGCCCCTTTTATCGTCAAAAAACGGGCATTTTTTGTTTGTAGCTCTCGTTCTCAAACAAATTTATTCCCATCCTTTTGAAACTTGGTCAGCATATGACCCCTAACTTTCAGGGTAACCCGGTTCTTCCCCTTTTGTTTTTACCTTGATAGGGTTTTGGTATGACTACATTCTAAGATCGATTTTACGGGCGTATAATGTGCCCGGCTTGCGGTGCTCTTGTTTACGGAGGGTACACTGTATTGTATTTGTCTATCCGATTAATTTCGTTTAAATGAGAAATTGTAGCGTCTCATTCACAGTATAAATATATTGTTGTTTCTTGCTTGGACATCTCAAGAGAAAAGTGAGGAGACATTGCACTTATACTTGGTATTAAGTTACCAATTCACTTTCATTATGACGTCACAGCAAGTCTAACACTTTCACTGTTATAATTAATGTATACTCCTTGCACACATAGCGTCTGGTTTTATATCATATAGTTTAGGCATCTTGGTTTTTCTTTTAGGAAAAGAAGAAAACAGTTTTGATGCTGATTAGAAGATGCATTACGTGGCGTCTGATCAGGGTCTAAACTGTTTTAAAATGTTATTGTTTTTAGGCTGGGCACTGAAGGAATTCGTTCCGTAATAGACTTATTTCGTTCAACATAACATTGGTGTGGTTATATACTGAAATTCAAGTTCGCACACAAACACTGAAATCATTCATAGTATTGTTGCCAAAATGTGAAAATTTGATTTTGAATACCGTTTGGCACATGATTTAAGGTGCTGTCACACCTCACCGGATAACACAAACGGACTTCAAACGGAAAAGAAATGTGTCACAGAAAGATATCCGGTGGCAACATTTGTTCGCGAGGGGCTCAGATTTGGTGCCGGACCGGATAAAACGCATGGTAAACGAACACTTACCGAATGAGTAAAGGATAACTAACGGTAACTTAACGGATATGCCCGTACGTGAAACGGACAAATACCGGATAAAACGAAAGTGCAACGCATGGATAACTGACGTAACGTTCTTGGAACGTTCGATAAACGTATATGTTACGGTCACGTAACGGATTAATCGAAAGTTCTCAGTATCACCGAAATTCAAGACTTCGAGGAAGAGAAAAACCGGGGCCCAGCGAAATGTCTCTACATGCCCATCTCCTTCTTCAATCAAAAGCGACACTGGAGATGCTGAAAGGACGAGAAACCAAGAAGGCATAGAAGCCCAAAATGAACACGACATATCACAGTCTGAAAATGGAGAGATTTCCGAAAGCTCAACTCGTATCAGCAATGGCATGTATGCATATAATAAAAATAATCTACAAGAAAAACACGTTTTACTTTTCCGGATAAGATGTATGCCATCGACCTCCGTTTCCTCGTCGGTAGGTGTCCGTTTAACCTGCGGTTGATTACCGGAACATGTCCGGTTGGTCCGTTAGGTGTCAGGTAATACTCCGGTCCGTGAATCCAGCTCACCGGATATCAACGAATACGAACAGGACACGTACAGGACAATGAACGTATGCATTCCGAACAAAACGTATACAAACGCACATCTACCGTATATCTAACGTACATTTTTGTCCGGTGGAATCCGTTTTCAAGTTTTCAACATGTTTAAAACTTTCAACCGGATTGAACGGACATCACCGGACATGGCCGGACAATGAGCGAATACACCGAATAAGAAACGGACAAGAAACGAATAGTAGGAGACGAACGGATTTGAAATTTGGTTCTCCGTTGGACGTCCGTTTACGCTATCCGGTAAGGTGTGACTGAGCCTTAAAATAAGACAATACTAGAGTAAGTTTTATTTATGCTTTTCGGTGGATTACCAAGAAATAGCAGTGGATTATCAATTGGTAATCCACTGCAGTGGATTATCACCAATCGCTTTTATTATGAATTTTCCCCGTAGGGCTCCCCCAAGAATCGTAGTCAATCGTGTCTTATCGTTAAATTCCGGCAGTCCGAGTTGTCGCGAACAACTCACCGGAAGAGCACGGATCCAAACTCGGGAGCAACGAAGTAATTCGGATGACGTCATATCAATAAATAAGTGACCTCATCGTACGGGAAACTGTTTCGTTAATGTGTTCGATGTAAACTTGGGGCTCAACACGGGGTAAATCATGTACTTTCGCTTTCACAATTGTCGAACAATTTCGTTTAAAAAGGGGCTTAAAAGCATAAATAAATAGAATAATTGTATTTTTTCAGTATAAGATCGAATTTAATCCATTTCGTGATCATCAGACTGTTATATTTTCACTCGTGGCTTCGCCACTCGTGAAAATATAACGTCTGATGTTCACTCAATGGATTAAATTTCTATCTTATACTGAAAAAAACAATTATCCTCTATATATTGTCTCAGAGCTGTAGATAAGTTGTACTTAAAATGGGGTATTTACCCCACCTGTTTTAAGGTAATTGCTTTTTCCGTTTTTATTGAGTAACACTCATATGTTAACCCCACTGATATGTGGTTAATTGCTTAAAAAGCAACTCACAATGAATTTCTGAAATCTTTCCCTTATAGATTGTTTCAATGTTTGGACAATTTGATAGAAAAGCAGAGTGTTCTCTGGTAGCATTTTGCTTTACTTTCAATCTTCTAAAAGCAATCCACTGCTATGAAAATTAAACTACTACCTGTCACCTAGGCATAAAATTTGACATTGACTTTAAGTCTTAGTGGTAGTCTGTGTGATGGAACAAAATTAATAAGTGTGAAAACAGACGTTTATTGAGAAATAGTTTTTAGCTCGACTTTTTCGAAAAGTCGAGCTATTGTCGTCACCCTGTCGTCTGCGTCTGCGTCAGCGTCTGCGTCGGTTAAGTTTTTCGCTTAAGGTTTTTGTAAGAGTTGATTTCTCAATAACTATCAAAGGTATCCATTTGAAACTTGGAATAGTTGTTCAGTATCAAAAGGGCAACTCATTACAACAAGGCAGGTAACCCTGGGATTTGTCATTGCAGAGTTATTTCCCTTGTTTTATTTACTTAAAAAATGATAAATTAACATATCTCAATAACTAGCAAAGGTATCCATTTGAAACCTGGAATATTTGTTCAGTAACAAAAGGGCAACTCATTACAACAAGGCAGGTGACCATGGGATTTGTCATTTCAGAGTTATTGCCCTTGTTTTATTTACTTAAAAAATTATGAATAAACATATCTCAATAACCATCAAAGGTATCTATTTAAAACTTTGAATACTTGTTCAGTATCAAAAGGGCAACTCATTACAACAAGGCAGGTAACCCTTGAATTTGTCATTTCAGAGTTATTGCCCTTGTTTTATTTACTTAAAAATTGTAAATTAACATATCTAAATAACTATGAAAGATAATTACTTGAAACTTGGAATAGTTATTCAGTATCAAAAGGGCAACTAATTACAACAAGGCAGTTAACTCTGGGAGTTGTAATTCCAGAGTTATTGCCCTTTTTATTTACTTCAAAATTGTAAATTAACATATCTAAATAACTATGAAAGATATTAACTTGACACTTTGAATAGTTATTCAGTATCAAAAGGGGAACTCATTGCAATAAGACAGGTAACCCTGAAGTTTGTGTATCCAGAGTTATTGCCCCTGTTTTATCTTTTTAAAATTTATAAATTATCATATCTAAATAACTATGAAAGATATTAACTTGAAACTTTGAATACTTGTTAAGTATCAAAAGGACAACTCATTACAACAAGGTAGATTACTCTGTGATTTGTAATTCCAGAGTAATTGCCCTTGATTTTTATGCCCCCGGCATCGACAGATGCGGGAGCATATAGTAATCGTCCTGTCCGTCCGTCCGTCCGTAACCAGGTTAAGTAGATTTTACCGTTTTGTCTAGCATCAACACCGCTTATTCAAATGCTTGGATACTTATACAGTTGTTGCCTTGGACCATTCCTTAGCCACCAATAATACCTAACCTTGATTTTGACCTTGACCTTGACCTAATTTGGACTTAGAATATTTTGAATGGGCTATTTCTTGGTTAACTAGATTTTACCGTTTCATCTAGCATCAACACCGCTTACTCCAATGCTTGGATACTTATACAGTTGTTGCCCTGGACCATTCCCTATCCACCAATATTACCCAACCTTGATTTTGACCTTGACCTAATTTGGACTTAGAATATTTTGAAAAGGCTATTTCTTGGTTAACTAGATTTTACCGTTTCGTCTAGCATCAACACTACTTACTCCAATACTTCTATAACTATACAGTTATTGCCTTAGACCAACCCACCAGTAATACCCAAGCTCAGTTTGACCTTGACCTAATTTGGACTTAGAAAAGATTCAAAATATATTGTCAAGGATGCCACCGGGGGCATAAGCGTTTATTGAACGCAGTCTTGTTTTACTTAGAAATTGTAAATTGAAATATCTTAATAACTGTCAAAGGTATTAACTTGAAACTTTAAATACTTGTGTTATATCAAAAGGGCAACTCATTCAATCAAGAAAGGTGACCGGGGATGTGCCATTCCGGAGTTATTGTCCTTGTTTTACCTTATAATTAAATTTAAATGGAATGTAGACTGTCCAAGTATGTTTGAGGTGTTGTTGCTTACAAATTTCTATGATCAATAGGGCATTAAACACCCATACACATTCTTTAAGTTTGAAAAATGTAGTCGTCTCAAGTATTATGAAAGTCGAGCGTCCAGCACCCGTTTGCGGTGCTCTCGTTACTCTTTTTTATGCTTAAATTTTCATGTGGACTCTTCTTTTGGTGAAAAGTAATAATATCTGTTGACTTTAAAAGGACTTTTTAAAGAAATATCTTAGAAAACTAATATCGTAAATAGTGTAGATCATCATAAGATGGTTCTTTAAGTACCCCTTTGATCAGGGTCTACACTGTTTACAAAATATACATATACTGGCTTTAAGCATAGAAAGGTTTAAATACCTACTGTTGCATCATATTTAAGTAACAATAAAGTACTTACTAACCTCACTTTCTTTAATTAGTAGATTTCACAGTATATAATGATCCAGCTATGCAAAACAGTATAGATCTGTTTGATCCATATGTCATACTCAATATGTGTAGGAATCCGCCTGATGCCTTCCTTCATAATTAAAGTTTCAAATCAACTGTCAAAATATTAAGCTAGTGAACAAATCCAAACATAGCTGTTGCCTACAGCTTACAACTGTCTACACATATGGCTTTTTGCACATTTTCTTTTGTTAACCTGGCCTTGGTTTGTAGACCATGCAAAGTCTACTTTTGCTTTTCCTTTTCTGTCTCAGCCAGTATGTCACTGCTGCTGATGGAGCATAAGAGGAAACACTTGGACCAAGCATACTGACTGTAATGAGAAGGTTTAACTTCTCAGATCCCAAGGATGCTCTGTATTTACCTTTTAGTCTATTCTGGCTGCTAAAGCTGACACACCTTCATCACTTGTTGGCTACAAACACAGAGCAATCTTAGCCAATGTTGGAAAATTTGGAATAATCTCTTTGTGCAATAGAATAAGTCTTTTGCAAAGCTTATCTGTGTTCAGGTTGGCATATGAGCCCCTGATTATACCTTGTAATTTTTGCAATTCCACTTGCAGCTTCTGTGGATCCAATAATGGTTTTACAATTTCTTTTACTTCATCTGTTCCTTCAGTCAAGTCTCCATGAACAATGGTACCTGATTCCTCATAGACATACAGTGCTGAGGGAGATTCAAGTGTTTCTTGGCTTTTTTCCTAGCTGGGTGTGTTGACTAAATTTGGCTCCAACAACTTGCTGAAATCATCAAACACAGTATTGTCTTCTTTCCTGAATCCGTTACTAATGTTCTTCTTCAGTCTAAGAGTGTAATCTTTTCTTATGCTTTCAAATTCACTATATTCTCTTCACCATAAAACATACCATCATCTCTCTTCCGTATCTCAAACATCACAATGCTATCTCCATCATTGGACTCCAAAAAGTCACCTTTGACACAGTTGAGTCCATACGAGACCAGGGTCCAAGGTTATAAACCATTTCAGTTGAGTCTAAAGCCTAGGCTAAAATCTGACCAATCAAATGCTTGAGAACATACTCAGACTAAGCTCAAACGCTTTATAACATTGGACCCAGATCTGACTAAAGAGAATATTCTTCATATGCAACTCACAACTAAGAATTGCAAGTTCATTTTGAACATCAAGCACCACGGCAACTACAAGTGCAACCTTGTATGAACTGAAGTACTTTAACAATCCTTATGCTACATAGTTTTTCTCTGCAGTACTTTTTAACAAATTAGCCAAAACAGATGCAAAAGACTCATACACTGCTTGAACAACATTTCTCAAACCTAGCCATCTGACTGAATATGGCCCTTGGAATGAAAGTTCTGGTTCGTCCAGTATTGGATGTTTTTCAAGGCAACTGTCCTGACACTTGATCCACTTATAAAGAAATACAATGAAGCAAATGTGTCCCTGAATTTCAGCATGAATTCAATTTTCTTAATTGAGTCAGTACATGAAAGGTTGAGCCTATGTGCCATGTAGTGTGTTTGGACACAAAATGGAGAGTATTTGGAAAGTATCTGCTTTCCTGTACCTGTGTGTTTTTCCGTCATGGCTGCTGCTCCATATGTACCAAATAATGTGCAACCGGTCAAGTTTACTTTTCAAATTTCTTTGCTCTATATTTTCACAATTGTGTGTGCAGATCCATCATATATAGGGACATTATATAAGAATTTGGTAATAGGTTCCCCACCTTTTACATACCTTACATGCATGCTCAATCTTGTTTTTCCATTTTCACGTCTATGCTCTCATCTAACATCAATGCAAATATTCCTGATGACTTTATCTCATCAACAACTTCTTCTTTAAGCACATGGACGATTGCACTTCGCATTTCATCAATGGAGTGCCAGCTTAGGTTTGTGTACTTAACATCAAGCCCGTTTTTGGTTTGCAAGTCTAGCAATCCATTAACATTGATGGAAGGAATTTCTGAACGCGGCGGCTGGTCTTGATCGACACTGTTTGACAACTCGAGTGTCTAATGCACTTTGTGTAGCTATATTATATATGGTATTTGATAGTGTATACCAAACCAAAATGCAGAGCGTGTTTTGACAACGGAAATTGATATGTACAACGGAGCTTGGTCTGTACAATGCTGCTATGCAATAAGGCTGGTTTGTGATGGCACGGCTTATTTATAACATGATACAGTGGAGAATCTGTTATTCTTTCCCGTTTAAACGCAAACGTACGCAAACGCAAAGCACTAAAACGTAGAAAAGTACGACTTTTGGACAATTCTGATAATTCATGTTTATCTTGGTGGCAAACAGTTTGGAGCCTAATCAGACGCCGGGTTACCCGGCGTCTGATCTGGCTGTAAACTGTTTGCACTACAAATAATAGTTTTAGCGTAAACGCGTTTATTGGGAAATAATAACAGAGTCTCCACTGTATGCCTCCATGTTCGTCTTGATATTAAACAATAAACATATTCCAAGGTAGTGCGCCCCTACGGACATTGGAAATTGGTCATTATCGGTATCTACGTAGAGTAATCGGGCATTATCATCATTTGACGTCCATACCGAACTATGTTCTATCAGGCTTCAGATCCTTCTGATCTGTTTCCAATGTTATAATGCGTTTGAGTTGAGTTTGCCTTTGTTCTCAAGCATTTGATTGGTCAGATTTGACCTTAGGCTTCAATCTGACCAATCAAATGCTTCAGAATGACTTCAGTCTCAACTTAAAAACTTTATACCCTTGGACCCAGGATCCGCACAGTTTATCATTTTTCAATTTATTGTTCAAATAAACCATCAACCGTCTAAAATGATCTAGACTTATTTGAAAATTGGAAATGCCAATAAAAGTTTCAGGGCTGATCAGTTAAGGTAAAAGAAAGAGTCATCGACTTATAACAGGCAAGTTTGAAGCTTCCTCACTCGGAACATCAAACGCCCCAACTTGGATTCAAACCCAAATCCACAAGGTTCATGGCTTCAAATATCTCAATAAATCGTCATGAATAAAAGATGTGACAAATAATCGAATAGGGAGAGATTTGTCATCACTTATTTGTGAAAAACAGAAAAATTATATTAACCAACCAACTGTATTATTTGTTGCTTAGCACGTCACTTGAAAAGCTATTTCCAAGACACGCAATGTGTGTCCCGAGAGATGTTTGTTTACAATATATTACAGTTATCCACATCGCTGCCGTGACGTCATCAACTTTAAACAATTGTCGTCTGCTTTTTTTCAAATTTTAATTTTAGGGAAATTGACTAAAGTGATATCGTTATGAGTGTCAAACAGTTTGGATCCTTAGCAGACGCAGCCTTAGGCGATGTCTGATCAGAATAAACAAATGTTTGCAGGGATCCAGATAAGACGTAGTTATTTCAACAAATCCAACATTTTCTCACTCTTTTTAGCACCACATCCTATTGTGGTACTTCTCATTAGAATCGTCTCAAAGAGACGATTCTAATGAGTAGTGACACCATAGGGTTTAATTCAGAAATAAAGATTTTAGTTTTTGAAAAACTACCCTTATCTGGTGCTCTGGTTTCCAAATAATCGTTGTATTGGGGACAAGGCAGTGCAGGGATAAAACCTTCTATAACGGCAACTCGAAAATATACTTCTTAGAAGTATCTAAAGCTGTGACTGCTCTATGAAAAGCAGTGTGTAAGACGTGCAGACAGTTCCTATTACAGCTTTCTGCTTTGCTTTCATCGTTTTATCTCATTGACCCCTGACACATTAAATATACAATTCCATTTTCCAATAAAGTTGTTTGTCTATTTCAAATATATTATGGTTGTTTTAACAAAATGACAAACAATGAAGACCCTGTTCAGGCGATTCCTGCAGAAGCCCACTGATAACGGTCCACACTCCTTACATAGATCAAGTTTGACGTTTGTTAATAATGCAACTAGAGTTTGAGACCCAACTGTTCACAAAACAGAAACAAAACATGGAGGAAAGAGTAAAGGGGTCCTTTTATCAAGGGTTTAACTGTTCGCAAAGTATACAGTGTCATATTGATATATTGTTTCTAGATTAGAATGGGTAAATAATGGTAGTGGACAAAAATAACTAGATTGTTTTTGCAACCATTCAGTCCAGATGCATTGTATCTTAAAATTGTCTGATAAACAGGGGATCTCATATGAGTGTTCATTATTTATAATTTTTAATAAACGAGTTGACTACAATAATATGACACGAGTCTTGGGGCTCCATATTAGTTTTAGTCAACGGGTTTATTAAAAAATATAAGTAATGAGCACGAATATGGTATTCTATTTATAACATTTGGCTTCCTGCTTCATGCAGCGCTTGCGGCAGAAAAGGTTGGACCGGAGCCCAAAAAACGATATTTCACAAGTGGAATATGATATTTATTTAATGGCTTTATGCCACTACCAGTCCGCAAGTTATGTGATAAATATACAGTTTACAGTTTATTTTCATAAATCCAGTGGGCTTGAAAGCCCATGAGGACAACATTAAGCGTTACATAGTTATGTTATAAACATACATGTACATACAAAATGTATTATAAACAAACAAATATAATAATATGGCGACTATATAAAGGTGTGTCAAGTAATTACTTGAAGCTTACATAAACCACACTGATATCACTACAAGTAACGGTAACTTCAAACAGTGCAGCCCAAGATAAGACGTCTCTTAACAGAGAAGTCCGATCGTGGACCGCCCTGTTTGCTATGTGATGTTTTATTTCACCTTATTACTCCACCTTTTTCCTGAATAAGTATGCTTTGATCGTAACAGGGGACACCCCTAGAAAACTAAATCACTAACCGTTTGTTTGTGTTGGAGAAGGCATTTAAACCGTTTCTTCTAGTTAATAAACAAAATTAAACAATTCTATACAATTAATTCTCTATTGCCACGCCCCTCATTCCAAACTTGGGATATACCCTAATTTCTGAAACAAATCAAGATCATCATATTTTGCAAATAAAAGACTTTCTTTAGTAAATTTATATATACAAGAAATGTCAAGATAAATTTAGGGTTCGTGGCAATAGTATGAAAACTACTAGTTACTACAACCAACAAGAAACAACTACTTACAGACCGACTGACAACGTGACAACGTAAGTGACTGAAAACACGACAGTCTAAAGCAACTACAGAATTTCTGACTCTAAAAAGCATTGACAAAATTATAAGACGTTAATATGTTTCTGACTAATTATTGAAAGCAGAGGACTGTATGATTGGGTTAATTTAGATGAAGAACAATACAAAACTGTAATGCAATTAATTCAAATCGCCCAATCATAAGATTCAAGATTGTTCATGCTCGTGTATAATCTCTTATAGCTAGTTACCCTTAGCTTGCTGATCACGCCTTTACTGTTTATACAACTCTTTAGATCCAGACAAGACGCCGCGTTACGCGATTTCTGGTCTACATCAAACTGTTTGACTAACTATTTAAAGCAAGTAACTGTATGTTTAGGCCAATTTAGATGAATAACAAACCAATTCGCCCAGTCATAAGATTCAAGATTGTTCATGCTTGTGTATAATCTTTTACAGCTAGTTACCCTTAGCCTGCTGATCACGCCTTTACTGTTTATACAACTCTTTAGATCCAGACAAGACGCCGCGTTCGCGGTTTCTGGTCTACATCAAAACTGTTTGACTAATTATTTAAACAGGTAACTGTATGTGTATAAATATATGTGCTATGTGTAGTCTAAATAAGTACTATTTTTCAATAAACTCGTTTGTGTTAATAATTATCTCCAGTGAAAAAAGGAAACGGAGACTGATTAGACATCGGGTAACCCGCATCTGATCAGGCACCAAACTGTTTGCCATTCTGGTTGACATACGTGTTCATTTTATTCAAGAAACCTATCATCTCTACAAGTTATTCCATTGCGTTTAAAACATGAAAGAATAACGTCTTCGCCACTATATGAATATTTTAGTGTGTCTTGCATGACCATCTCAAGAGAATAGTGAGAGGACATTGCACTGTAATATCTAGTATTAACCAATTTACTGCAATTGTTACGTCAAAACAAGCCCACATGTAACACATGCACTGCCATTTTGTCGACTGTTGGCAAAAGTTTCGTCTGCTTTTATATCATATGTTTATGACATTTTGGGTTTTCTTTTATAAAAATAAAATGTGCGTGTCAAACAGTTGAATTCCTGATCAGACTATCCTTACGCGTCGTCTGATCTGGATCCAAACTGTTTACAAATGTATGTGTTGTTAAGCTTGGCACTGGAGGGATTCATAGCGCATAAGAGACATATTGGCGGGATAATACAATGAAAATCAAGTTCAAACCAGACATGAAAGTCATTTTGTGGCCAAACTGTGAAATTTGATACATGTTTACCGTTGGTCACTTGACTAAAATGAGACAAAGTTAGAATAAATAGTATAGTTTCATTTTAGTAATAAATTGCTAAGTCGTGCTAAATTCGTGTTCCGTTCAATTACAGTAGATCTATATAGACAAAACCATAGATATCGTGTGATGATATCTCAGATTTGGATGGTCAATGTCTATTTGGGTCAGACATACCGTCAAATCTCGATAGCTCGATTTTGCTTAACGAATTATCCCCCTGAAGCTTCCAATGGACAATTCCAGTTTGCAATAAAGGCTGGTCCATTTTGGACTATTTAGGGTTGTTTTTGGTAAGAAACTGCAAAATGCCAAACAGTAAAGTCCCTGATCAGATGGCTCCTACCGGAGCCCTCTGATCAGGGACTTCACTGTTTGCATATGACAAGTGTACTCTTCATAGGTACACATTTGGTAAAGGACGCATATATGCGTCACTAGGGCTCAATGAGTTAAGTCAAACATACCCATATTTCGAAGTTAAATCATGGCTTATTCACATTTTAGTTTTGAAGAAGGGTAAGTTTTAAATCGTCGTGTTCGAGCTTTTGAACGACAACCGTTGCAACAGTCAGTGTATATTCGATTAACAACATCCCCCTATAGAAGCGACTTTTAGCGCATTTAACACATACATCTGCTGAAGAAATAAGTTCCAATTTATACAGTCATAAACATGTACAATAAGAAATATGTTATATATGCTAGCAGATGGAAGCTTAGTGCGAGCTGACAGTAAATATGGATGCGCCTTCAGGCGCATTCTGTTTTATTTTCAACCTGCTTCAAGTGGTCACCAGTCTTCCAATGGTTAAGCGACTTGGAATTACCGCAACTAATACCATCATTTTATGGTACATATTGATGACTGTATAAAGTGAAACTACTTTCTTGAGCGGATAAATAAATTAAATGTGTAAAATGAGTATCATTTGAGTAAAGGGTTAAACAACTTTGACTTCAAATATCCGTATATGTGTGAAACGGTTTTGGTTCTGACCAGTCGATCTTGATCAAAACTGAAACTGTTATGTTGTCCTGCCTAGGAACTTAAAAGATTCCATATACATGTAACACAATGCCATTACAATACGTGAATATGCAAATAAATCCTAAAATGCAAACTCTTTCACCGTCATAAGCGCCAACAGGCCACTTTGCAAACAGTTTGGACACTGATCAGGCGCTGTGTAACGTTGTGGCTGATATGGATCAAAACTATTTGACACGCGCATCGATATGTCGGTGGTTATATTCTACTCAAGAAAGTCGATCCACTTTATACAGTCATCAATATGCACTATAAGAAATATTTGATGGTCATCAATATGCACTTTAAAATATATTTGACGGTACTTTAAAGCAGGCTGAAAGTAAAGCAAAATGTGCATCTGAGGCGCATTTAGCTTAACTTTCAAACTGCTGTAAGTGGTCATCTGTCTTCAAAAGTAGAAACAGGCGGATGTGGAGTAAAATATTTAAACTCAAAATGTTGAGCCGTAGACTTCTGGGGCAAATAGGTGATACTATGGCAGTGAATGAATAAGACATACTATATATAACGCCAACTTTAAATCAAATCAAATCTAAATCAAGCCAACTTTGTTAAGAAGTAACTAACGCATTGCCATACAATATAACTGTAATAAAACTATATGTTATGTGGTACTGTAACAAATAGCTGAATTAAGAAAACCGTTATCGAACGGCTTTGATCCACTTTGTTACATAACCTTAGCGCCGTAGATAACTTAACTCTTTATCCCATAGCCTATTTCAAGATTTGCAGACATGTGACCACTTAAAGCAGGTTGAAAGTAAAGCAGAATGCGCTTTAAGCTACTATCTGCCAGAATAGGTAATATTATTGTACGTGTTCATGACTATAAATTTTAACTACTTTCTTTTGGCGGAAGAATAAATCAAATGCGCTATAAGGCGCTTCTATCAGGTAAAGGGTTAACCTTTTCAAACTGCGTTAACTCTTATTTTTTACCCTTTACTATATTACATGCACTGGCACTAGAACAACAAAGTTGTTTTTTATATAGAATCCATTTCTAACCGTAAAAGCTACTGTCATATAGACTTTCATATAGATATTATGTTACTTAAAAATTATATATATATGTCTACTGTTTTATAGATCTCACAGTAGATCCTAAATCTGACACAGTAGAATTTATGTTTTAAAAAATTCCAATGTAGATCTATATCTATCAAAGCCTATAGGCTACTATCATGTAGACTTTTCAAACAGTTATAGATCTTATATACATCGAGTGTCACTGAAAATGTGATATATAGGTCTTCTGTCAAATAGAAATAACTTTAGATCCTCAATCTGACTAACTAGAAATTAAATAAAAAAATAAAATAAAAAATAAAAAAATTTTTTGGGCCTTATTGATTGATAGTAGACTATCGCTACTTAGATATGCCCATTTCTTGCATAGCAACCAATCAGACGGCTCGTAACATTTTGTCGGGTCAGACGAGGTCAACCGGAAGTCAGTACGGTATCCAAGATCGGTAAAAACAAACTCTGTGATCTTTCTCTCAAACATCGACTAATATTTAGGACAGAGGGTTGTTACAGGGCTAGAACTTACCGTTTATATACAGTTAAATATGTTTTCTTCCAAACCGCGGAGTAACTTTCGCATTGATAAGCGTTTTATATCGAAAAATTACGTTGATGCGCAACGGGGGTCGAAAAGGCTTGAGCACCATGTTTATTAACTATACGATAGTAGGCTTATATAGATCTACAATATACAATCTCTTTACGTTTCCAGTGTCACCATTATGACCTTTACATACAATAACTATATGATAGTATGTTTATAAATATTTATTTTATTTCCATTGTCAAATTAGACATTTATGCAGTATTTTTATATTTCTGTAGTGATATTTAGGACAGTAGGCTTATCTATAGACCTATATTTTACAGACTAGATCTACTCCACAGAAATATCTTCTTCTTTTTTTTCCCAATTCCTAGTGTGTCATATTGAGGAGCTGTGAGATCTAAATGTCACTAGACCTTTATATAACTTTTTATATCTATGAAAGTCAATATGATAGTAGACAATAGGCCCAGATACAGGTAGATCTAGATCTACTAAAAAAAAAAAAAATTGTTCCAGTGCCAGTGATTACATGTACATTCGATCACTAAAAGCAGGTTGACAGTTAAGCAGTTGCAACTTAAGGCACATTCCGCTTTACTTTTTTCAACATGCTTTGAGCTTCAATCTGCTAGGATATAGCAGATATATCTTATGGTACATGTTCATAACTTTGGAACTATTTTCTTTTGTGGAGGATTTAACTAAATGTACTAAAATGCCCTCCTATAGGGGGAAAGGTTAAGTAATAGTTAAGGCAAAATTTTGAAAGCAGACGATATAATGGCAGTGAAAGGGTTGATTAATACGGAGGATGAAATTTGACATTAAAACAGTTAACCCCCTTAATGAAGCCCTTTGATTTTGCGACCATGAGTTAAAGCTGAGCTTTTGTCCATACTAATCAGTTTTGTCAATGAGTGCCATACATCAACCAAATACGTCACTAACACTTTGTGATTGCTATGTATTGAGTTGAAAAATGATGCATGCTCTCGTTTCAATTTACCAAACAAGACAGTTATGTCTAACGTTCTCACAGCCGCAATATCGTCTACTTAAATTGTCGCCTGCTGTTCTTCTCAAAGTTACATATTGGACATTTTGACATAAAATAAACATAATGATGAGTGACACATAGCTTAAATCCATATCAGACGCCGCGTTACGCGGCGTCTGATCTTGATTCAAACTGTTTGCAAATATAAGCCAATTTCCCGCCATATAACGACTCCCTCCGAACAACACACACACTGTTTATCTCCCATTGGGTGTCGTTGAAGAGAGGGAGCACTGTAAATGCAAAGTCAATGTCTTTCATTTCTAACACTTTGATTAAACTGCCAGCAGAGGACATTATACCTCAGACATTCAAAGTCAAGATGCTGCACTATGTCAATATTAAAAAAAGTCGTATGGTAGATATCAAAGGTAATAGTAGTTACTTGACACGCTGCTTATTCATTATGCTGTTTTCAGGATGCTGTTTATCAGAATTACTATTATTACAATTTATCTTTCACGCCCATTCATTTTCACTATACCAGCGCCTGCAGTAGATCCCATAGGGCCATGAAGTCGTGTCTTCAACTATGTGATGTCACGATGTACTTAAAGTGTGTAGGCACTTCGTGGTGACAGTCGCACGTGTCAATGGTCAGTTTTGCAGCAAGGTCATTATTCCTAGTGGGAATAATGTAAAGTCCTACTCGATTAATTCCTAGATCGCTAAGAAGTTGTTTTGTTTGGACTTACTCGTAACTTGAAAGGGTTCCAACTTCTTTAAATGGAAAAGTGCAGCCACGGCTCAGTGCCCAAATTCAGACTATACTTGTCAACTTAGTGGTGATTGTTTGAATATCATAGTGGCTTCTTACAAACAAACCAACCACTATATCTACAGGGAAAGTCATACCATTTGCCTAAAGATCGTGAAGCAGCACAGGTGTGTTCCAATTCATTGGGTTGGCCCGGGTTCCAGTTTCTGAAAAGAAAATGGATTGTGTATTATTTATCCACTGTAAACTCTTAACGTCATAAAGCGCACTTGCAAACAGTTTTGATCCTGATCAGCGTAACGTCAGGATCAAACTGTTCGCCTCATTTTTTGAAATTACGTCAGTTATACTGCCTTAATGTAAGTCTGAAACGATATTGCATATAACAATACTGAAGCAGACACTACGGCGGTGCAGGGAAACAAAAACATCACGATACATTTTTTGGTCCCAAAACATTATCGCGAAGCCGTCAAAATATAACACAGAACAATCAGTATCATTATTATACCCCACCACCTGTGGTGGGGCAGGTGGTGGGGCTATATAGAAATCACCTAGTCCGTCCGTCCATCCGTCAGTCGCGTAATTCCGGGATATTTGCCTTTTTCTATAATTGGTACATATTATCAAACTATCAGTGTACTGTCGGGACACTCGTTACGCTTGCATAAAATTTGGCAGAAGTATGCCCCATTCTAACTTAAAATGCTGTGCCTGAATTGGGACCTTTTCCTGGGACATGCCATTTTCTAAAATCTTAAATATTTTGTTCAAACTTGGTACACATTACGAGTGTTGTGTTGAGGGACTACTGCTACAGTGGAGAATCTGTTATTCTTTCCCTTTTAAACGCAAACGTACGCAAACGCAAAACACTAAAACGTAGAAAAATACAACTTTTTGACAATTCTGATCATTCATCCTTATCTTGGTGGCAAACAGTTTGGAGCCTGATCAGACGCCGGGTTACCCGGCGTCTGATCTGGCTCCAAACTGTTTGCAGTGAAAATAATAGTTTTAGGGTAAACGCGTTTATTGGGAAAGAATAACGTTTTCTCCACTGTAAATACTTCTTACATAAAACTTGACCGAAGTGTGCTCCTTTATAACCTGAACATTTTACCTTAATGTAAATAGTTTTATTGGGACATGTCATTTTCTTGAAAACTATTTATGATAATGTCTTTCAAAATTACAGTGCTCCCTCCCTACAACGGCCCTCCCAACAACGACTCTCTCATTTCAACGACCCTTGCCGCTGTTCCCCAAACAAGACTATTATCTCAACACTATTCACGGCAGCAATGTCGTCTGTATAAAGTAATCGTCTGCTGTTGTTTTTCTCAAGGTTACAAAACTGACATTTTGACAGAAAAAAAACTTTAATGATGATGACAAACAGCTTATATCCAGATCAGACGCCGTGTTATGCGGCGTCTGATCTGGATTGTAGCTGTTTGCAAATGTAAGCCAATTCCCCTCCCTTTAACAGCTCCCTCCGAACAACGCACACAAGTGTTGTCTCCCATTGGGTGTCGTTGTAGAGAGGGAGCGCTGTAGAACACATTATAAGCGTGATGTTTAGAGACAATTCTTTCAGGTTCATAACTCTTGCAAAATTGACATAATTATGCCCCTTTTAATTTGAAATGGCCTTTCCTAAATGGGACATTTTACCATAATATTATCCTCTATAAGAACTCTTTATGTTAGTGTCTTCAAACATGGTAACTCTTATTAAGTGACTGTAAGTTGTATTTGTATCAGGGCTGCCATTTCTCCGGAATTTTACTAAATCTTCGGGGTTTTTATAGAACATGGTAGCTTAAGGCAGGCTGAAAGTAAAGCAGAATGCGCCATAAGGCGCATTCTGCTTTACTTCCTGTCTGCTTTAAGAAGTCACGTGTCAACAAAACTAGAAACAGACTATGGGGTAAAGGTACGATTCGTACATTCGCACTTGAAAAATGCAAATTTGGAGATCTTAGGATTTTTCATGTCAACTTATGGCAGCCCTGTTGTATTTAGTTGCACATTTACCAAGGAAGATGAAAGTCAAGCTTTTATTTGGTATTTATGACATTATGTTGAGTTTGTGACAGCGCAGTTTTGGGTGGGTGTATCAATCAACTTTAGTGATAGCTATGGACATGTCTTTAACAACTACAAACTATCTATTTAAATTGCAGCTAAAAGTATCTAGCCCCGATTAACGCATCTTATGCCAATTGTCAACAGTGAGTCAGATCAGACACCGGACATATTTTGGTGCACTACGTATGCGTCTCGTTTAGAACGAATAAGTTGTTCTCTAATTATTGTAACATAGACGCATTTCAATGGATACATTCGAATTTGCTATATCACATTTACATGTAATTTTTAACTGAATTTGCATAATGCGAGCTTGCTTTTAGTCAAACATAGTGGTAGGCACGTTTTCGATGTACACCTAGGTGACTGTATTAAGCAGACAAAATAAGAACAGTAGAAAAGGGAAATTGAATATTAACCCCGTCACTGTCTTACCATGTTTATAATGGTTATTTGCAAACAGTTTGGATCTTGATCAGAAGCCGCGTTTGCGTCTGTTCAGGTTCCAAAACTTTTTGCTACCCATTTCAATATTTCTTACATAATACTACCTATAATATGATTTGGAGAAATAAAAGCAGAAGACAACTGTTTAAAGGGACTCGCAAACGGGTTGGTGTACTTGTCAAAATAAAATAAAGTACTCAAATAAAAGCAAATTTGTGGCATTATTTGGCTTCTGAAATTAAAAAATATGATCAGTCCAAAAAAAGTCTCAAGAATTTTCACCGAATCTTAGTTTTTTTAGATAGTTTCCATCGTTTTTCTATAGCGTTAGCTAACAACAACTATACCAGTTGTTGTTGTTGCGTCTCTACACGGGCTCAGACATTAACCCGAGCCGAATATGTATAAATCAATCGCTACCAGTGAAGTACGTTAATTCGCTACCATATAGATAGAGAGCCCCAGTAGCCGCGTGTTTAAGGCGTTTGTCTTTGTTTTCATGTTTGTCTCCGCATGGAGGGTCACGGGTTCGAATCCCACCAGAGCTTCTTCCTTTTTGTTTTTTGAAATGCATTTTTTAACAGAATTTATTATCCAAAACTAAATCTTACCCATTTATATAAGCATTTGACATATACATGTATTTACAAATTACTATTTTTAATGCTAAATCCGGTTGCAAGCCTCTTTAAAGTAAAGGCCGTCATGGCCATGAGGGGGGTACTGATTTACAGTTCTCCCTCTCTACAACGACACCCAATGGAAGACACAAATTGTGTTTATTGTTAGGAGGGAGTCGTTATAGGGAGGGAACATTAAGACTTGACTTACATTTGTAAACAGCTTGAATCAAGATCAGACGCCGCGTAACGCGGCTTCTGATCTGGATTCAATCTGTTTGTCACTCGTCATAATATGCATTATATCAAAATGTCCACTTATATGTAACTTTGAGAAAAAAAACAGCAGACGACAATTTTAAGCAGACGATAACGCAGCAGTAAAAGCGTTATACATAATTGTCATGTATAGGGAACTGTGACAAGGGTCGTTGTAAAGATGGAGTCGTTATCGGAAGGGCCGTTGTATAGAGGGAGAGCTTTATTTTTATTCTAATATCCGCTGTAACATGTGTTGGTTAGCTGTAGTCCATATATAGTTTTTGTCATGTCTGTAAGTTTGTCCGTCTGTCTGTGCCAACAACCTTAACCTTGGCTATAACTTTTGCATTTGTACCTGGGCCTTTTATACTTGGCATGTGTCTTCCCTGTATCAAGACCTGTCTAACCATACAAAACTTTTTGACCTTGTGACCTTGACCTTGACACTTGACCTACTTTTGTAAAAATCTTTAAATGGCTATAACATTTGCACCAGTTGGCACAGGGCTTTCATATTTTGTATGTATATTTCTTGTGTCAAGACCTTTCCAACCATACCAACATCTTTGACCATGTGACCTTGACCTTGACCTTTGACCTATTTAATCAAACTTTAACCAAAAACCTTAACCTTGGCTATAACTTTTGCATTTTTGCACCTGGGCCTTTTATACTTGGCATGTGTTTTCCCTGTGGCAAGACCTTTCTAACCATACACAACTTTTTGACCTTGTGACCTTGACATTTGACCTACTTTTGTTAAAATCTTTAAATGGCTATAACATTTGTACCAGTAGGCCTACGGCTTTCATATTTTGTTTGTATATTTCTTGTGTCAAGACTTTTCCAACCATACATACGTTTTTGCCCTGTGACCTTGGCCTTTGACCTTCTTTTGTATAAATCTTTATACACCTATAACATTTGAACCAGTAGGCCTAGAGCTTCCATACTTTGTATGTTTCTTGTGTTAAGACTTCTCCAACCATGTCGATGTTTCATTTACCCTATGACCATGACTTTTGACCTACTTTTGCAAATAAGCATTACATTACAGAACATGATGTTGGCTGGGGGCATTTGTGTTTCACAAACACATTGCTTTTCATCTGATCTTCACCAAACTTTCTGAAAATGTTTGTTGACATAAAATGGAGACCAATTTGGATAACCAGTGGCACCAATTTATGCTAGGCCCTTTGGAGTAATGGCCCTTGAATTCCTCAAAATGGCGTTCCACGACAGTTTCAGCTGTCTAACTCGTACATTTTACATTTGATAGTCTGGATTCCCCTCCCTGTATCATCGGGGGCATTCGTGTAACTGGGACACGCTCTTGTTGTTTTTTAAGCGGTTGTAAAATCAGAGTTTTATTTATTAGATTTATGTATGACGCTCATATTTTGGATGCAAAATTTTCGAATTTTAGTGTAGGATCCAAGGTTATAAAGCTTTTTGAATTGAGTTTGATTGGTCAGATTTGAGCCTATTGAGAACCACTTTAAACTCAATTCAGAGCTTTATTACCTTGGACCCAGGTCACTTACGTGAATAAAGCAGTAGCATTTGTCCTGTCCCATTTCCAGCTCATGTCCTCCTCCGTGTACGTGAGGCCGATCCAGATAGTGCTTCTCTGTCTGATGTTGGCGACAAAGTTCTGCTCTTCCATACTTTGGATGTCTACAACGTATGCATCATGTTCCGCACAATGAATACGTGCTTCTCCGAAATTAAACCATTCATCAAAATGTTTATAGCAGAAGTTTTGATAATGATCCCAAGTATCCGGACATACCTTTTGTTGCTGATGTTTTACATTATCTTTAGTATTTACCAGTGTAAGCAATTTTTCGTTAAACTCTAGTTGTATTTTCTCTAAATCTTGAATTTTTTCAGTTTGAATTGAAACTAGATTGTACAGTTCGTCCACTGTTGCTTTCATCTGTTCATTTGCCATTTGTAAGTCCATTTTTTCAGCTTTCAGTTCTTTTACATCAAGTTTTGTTTTCTTGCAGCGCTCGTTAATTTCTGTTGTTTCTTTAAGCAGTGTATAAAGCGTGGTTTTAAACATGACTTTTTCGTCCTTGAAAGCCTTTATCATTCAGTACAGAAATGGTCAGTGTATCGGCGTTTCCTGTTGATTGTCGAGTGTTAGCCAAGCGATTTTGACCAACACAAACCTCAGCTATTTCCGTTATTGTTGCATTGAGCAGTGACACCTGTTCAAATATATCTGCGGAGTGTGTTTCTTCTAAACTCACTCTTGTTTCTAAAGCCCTAGCTCGTTTCCCCAAACTTGACAACCGTCTGCGAACTTTGTTACAATCCACAGCTACCCTCAAAGTAGATGTTACCAATAAAAATTCTAACAAATTCATTGTACAGGTGTTCTGAAGAGAAGAAAATAATTAGCTGTTCCATATACTATCGACAGAGCCTCCACTTGAAATAAAATGGAGAAAATGTTATTCTTTCCGTATAAAGTCGTTTATGCTAAAACCCTTTATACATGTACCTGTTGCAAACAATTTGAGGTCGGATCATATAACCAGTGTAATAACGAAAGTGTTCTCCTTCAGAATTGAGTCCTCATGTCATTTTTCGACGTAGGAAAATGTCCTCCCGGGACATTTTTCTACGCATGGTGGACATATTTCGTTGACGAATCAAGACGCAGTGACACTTTTCTATATTAGAAAATTGACCTCAGGAGACACGTTTTAGAGGGGGACATATTTCGTCATTACATCGGCACATAATCACGTTTCAAGCTTTTGCTACTATCATAATATTAAAACGTTTGTTTAACATTTCAAAAAGTTGTCCTTTTGCACATTCTGCTGCGTTTGCTTATATTGCCGTTTAAATGAAAATAAATAATGTCTTCTACACGGTAAGACATATAGGATATTACATGAGTGTTCATAATTTATTGGATTTATTAAACGAGTCTTTTAGAAAACGATAAAAACGAGACTTTGCCGAGTTTTTATCGTTTTCTAAAACGACGAGTTTGATAAATCCAATAAATTATTAACACGAATGTTATATTCTTTTTATAACATAACCTAGAAAAGTTATTTATCGCAGCCTTTGAGGTCAAGTGAATGCTAAGCGCGATATAAGCAGATCTATACAGGAAAAAAGTTGTTCCAAATTAACCCCGTTCACTAGCATAATGTTTATGATATTATATGTATTAATAAGCACTTTCATGTACATCTAATATTGATTAATTACACCAAAAATCTATAAATTGAATCTACATGATGTAAAGAAGACGTTGGAAATTGAACGCATAGAACGCATTTTAATGACGTCATAAGTAACGACATCGTGACGTACCTCATGTGCATAGTTATTTAACTAGTTATATATGACATTTAAACAACGGGTATTATTCAACGCTCACGCCGTCTGTTATGTTATAAAAGCATTTAAAATACTGGCATCCTTAACCGACTGTTCCATGCATAAATACGCCCATATATGCGCCATTTGCAATCGGTGTACCTGAGAAGAGTACACATGTCCTATGCAAACAGTGAAGATCCAGATCAGAGGGCTCCTAACGGAGCCCTCTGATCTACGTCTTCACTATTTGTCATATTACAATACATTGTTGAAAACAACCCTAAATGGTTAAAATGGGTTAGACTAAATTGGGAACTGGAACTATCCATTTTAAGTTTCAGGGAGGAAAGAGTTAAGTGGATATCTGTTTTTCTAAACTAGATAAACGCTAATAGGATAAAGTATCAATCAAACCATATGGTATGAATTCTGATTAGAATCGTCTCGAAGATATACAATTCTAATGAGTAGTCACAACATTAAGTTTTTATGAGACACAAAGGTGAAAAATGTTTACTCACATTTATCCGGAACCAAGAAGATGAACTTCGTATGAACACAGCTGTACCTTGATGAAGAAGCTATTTCTGGCTCACTGTTAAGGTGGTTCGACAGCGGGCGGCCCGCATCTCGAATTCCGGAAATGCTGATGACTTTCACCTGATCTTTTCGGCACGTGCTTATAGTAGAAAATTTAGATAAAGAACAGTTGGATGATATTCAGTGTCTTCTCTGTTAGCGCAGTTGGTTACGGTGGTTGACTAGCAATGCAAAGGTTCTAGGTTCGATTCCCACTCGCTTCAAAACTTTTTTTTAAAATAAATTGTCTGATTTTGTTGACTAGTTAATCCATAACACAGTGATCAAAGGCCAGGCTATGTTTAGTCACATAATAATGAATAGTATCAGATGCAAGTATAAAGTCAAGTGACAACTAAACTTTGTGGGGATTTATAGCCTACATGACAGATGACAGCTTAACACAGGACAAAAGTAATGCTAAAAAATAGATCCTAAAGGAGCTTTTATCCATTACTTTTGTTCTGTATGAAGCAGTCACCTGTATTCAAAGATCTACAGGCTATCGCATTTAATGGTCCCTTATAACAGGTTTGACTTATGGTATTATTTAGAGCTGACGGCATTTTAAAGTTGAACTCAAGGGAAGTTACTCGTTTTGTGTAATCATTTTGTCAGAATTTCTGGAAATCATGTATAAAATGTAAAATCCACTGTAGATTTTCATAAAACTTTTGCGACTAGTAGAACTAAGTAATATATATCTAATAAGAGTAAAATTAGTGTATGTTAAACGACTAGATTTTTTGTAATTTGAGATTTAGTGACTTTTTCCGAATTTGACATTTTTAAAATATTGATATTTCCAGAAAATATGTCATGAAATATTTTTTGTTTGCACAATATCTTATAGTCTCTGTACAGTTTACTTGAATGTACAGAAATTATTGAGTTATATCATTTTATAAAGAAAATATTCCTGTTTATTAAAAAAGGAGCTTTTCTCGACAAAAGGTCCTGCCAGAAAAAAACGGCACTGTAACTTTTTTTATTTTAACGATTTTTCACTCTCCATATGGTATATTTCAATTTAATCAAGGTTTCAAAGAATTCTGACACAGAATAAGCTGACCCGCGAACCACCTTAATCGGGTACAATAAAGCCCTGTAGAGTGTTCAATTACCAATGTATGCTGTTTAGTTCAGCAGTGTGTGCCCCGTGTGCAGCGTGCAGAGTACAGTAGAGAAAACATTTTCTTTCCGAATAACCCCGGTTACGCTTAAACTATTATTTTCATTGCAAACAGTTTGGAGCCAGATCAGACGCCGGATAACCCGGCGTCTGATCAGGCTCTAAACTGTTTGCCACTCAAACTAAAACTGGTAGTCGGAATAGCCAACTCCCAATCGATGGCCATCGATTTCTTTACTGAACTCGACAACTAGCGGGATGGGGGGATTCATTGGCATGACAGACACCCGGTCGTTTAAAGCATGTTAAAAGTAAAGTAAACATCTCGTTGTTGAAGTTTTCTGTTGTACTTTTTTCGGCGGAGCTGTCTGGTTTCTATTTAGTCACACTTTCTATTTGGCCACACATTTCAACCAATTATATTTGATCAGAAATTTAGAATTAAGAGCACCTGTTGATTCTGAATAGTCTGATTGGATAGTAGCCAGGGCTCCAGATAAGGGAATTATTTCAAAACTTAAAATCTTTATTTGTGCATTAAACCCTGTGGTGTCACTATACATTTGAATTGTCTCTTCGAGACAATCAAAATGAGTGGTAACACCATAGGGTTTGGTGCTGAAAGGAGTGAATAAATGTGATTTGTTTAGTTTACTCCCTCTTATCTGGAGCCCTGTAGGCTGGTCTATGTCCAATTACAGTTTTCCCAGATATGGACTGTGAGTGTAAAATTTAGAGACACAGACCAGACTGTTTACTACACACTGGGCTGATGCAATAATGATTCTTCTGAAATCTTTTTATAGATATACAGAGGAAGCTAGGTGTTTTGTAATTGTTTACTACCAATTTGTTTTAATTGTTAACTATTTGTACACATTTACCATACATTAAAAGCAATATTATATATAAATGGCCTCAAGTGAGTTAAACACAATCGTGTAGTTTCATCATTATTTACAAGAGTGAAGTACAGCAGACGGTTGAATCTGTACATTTGTGTATGCTATAGTTTGTTTCAAGAAACTCTATGAATGAAGTTTGATATATAGAACAATAGATTTAATGTGAGGATCTCCTACCAGTAGCTAGGATATGAATTAAATTATTGTTTTGTTTTGCATTTCTGTACATGATAATTTTGCATTTTAAATAAAAGTTACTGTTTCAATTGTAAACTAAGTTTATTTTTTGCTTTTCGATCCAAGATATTACAATTCTTTGAAAACCTCAATTTCATTCAATTTTGCACACCCATCTAAATAGCCTTAGTTCCACCACTCATTCCGCCGAATATCTTTTTTAAAGATATTTCTTGTTAATCTTGCTTCCAGATTCCTCTTGCACCAGTCATCAACATAGAATGTTAACAAAGAGGGTTATTGTTGTTATAACTTACTTCACGTGCTTTTGGTTGCCATTTATTCTGCATTTTTATCGTCTACACTGCTTCCACACTGTTACATGCATTTCTCAAATACTTGGTTTCTGTGGATTCTGAAATTGTGACCCGACTCGCTCAGTGTTTTATGCTATGGGTTGTAACTTGTTGCCAACGTGAGACGATTCTAGACGGAACTGCAGGGTTATGGATATATTTAACTCATTCACCCCTGAAACTTTAATCAACAATTCCAATTTTTAATGCAGTCGAGTCAATATTGACTATCGAGTGTTGCATATTTGCATATTTGCAAAATGATGAACACTTCAGACCCTGATCAGAGAGCTTCTTCATGAGTTCTGTGGTGGGGGTCTACACAGTTTGCATAAGACAAGACTTAGTGTATTCTTCACGGGAACATTGTGAATGACGAGTATACTCGTGTAGCGTGTTCAGTAACCACTGTTTGTTGTTTAGGTTACATGTAGCAGTTTGTGCCCCGTAAGCAGAGTACAGTAGAGAAAACGTTTTCTTTCCAATTAACCCCGGTTACGCACTATTATTTTCATTGCAAACAGTTTGAGCCAGATCAGACGCCACTCAGATTACAACTGGTACAGTGGAGAATCTGTTATTCTTTCCCGTTTAAACGCAAACGTACGCAAACGCAAAACACTAAAACGTAGAAAAGTACAACTTTTTGACAATTCTGATAATTCATCTTTATCTTGGTGGCAAACAGTTTGGAGCCTGATCAGACGCCGGGTTACCCGGCGTCTGATCTGGCTCCAAACTGATTGCAGTGAAAATAATAGTTTTAGCGTAAACGCGTTTATTGGGAAAGAATAACGTTTTCTCCACTGTAGTCAGACTTGTCAAAAGGTTGTCATTTTCTATAATTCACTGCAATGCGTTTGCGTTTGAGCGAAAGAATTACGTTTTCTCCACTGTATTTCAGACCGGTATCCAACTCGCAATCGATGGCCATCGACGGCCATCGATTTCTTTACTGAACCCATCACTGGTGTGTCGAAATTTGCCTTAGATCTCACCTAACAGCTCGGGCAACATGATCTTTCTTCAGCCGGGAATAAATCATCGTGTACCCTGGGAAGACACTGTGCATAACTAATAATTTCAATGGCCAAATGTCATCTAGAAAATATTACAAGTCTGCATCTTGTACTTTTCACACCATCGTCATTCAACACACACTTATGTAATAGATACAGTACGAGCTCGCTTTGAAAGTGTACTGCAACAATGGTAAGAATACTGTTGCACTCGGACGACCAAAATATATAATAGTTTGTTTTGTCTGAGAATTCCTTTACTTTTTTGCCTATATATTATGTCGTAATATTGTATTAGAACATCTTTTTATGATCAATCTAAGGTACATGTACTTGTATTTATCGGCGGAGTCTATAAACTGCCTATTGTTTGGTAATTAGATACATTCAAGATAAGAGTATGAATGCATGTTAGCACTCTAATTATGTTGAAGTGGAATCTGCTTTTAAAATATCGCTAGATCAGCTGGACATTGCGGAAAGTCAAAGCTGATTAGTTGAGAGATACGATATCTAACGCACCGCAAAGATCACAACGACCTAATGTCTCAGGCCGTTGTACACTTTGATATGTAACTGTTGTCCTTATTTGCCACATAGATATATGTCCTCTTTTGACCTACGTTATTATTATTTTTATTATTATACCCGATTTATATAGCGCTCTTTTCACACAGGAGTTGTGCGTTCAAAAGCGCTTCACATGTAATTATATAAATGTACCTACAAAGCGAGAAAGACGAATAACTACATTCACAATAAAAATGATACAATATCGAGATGCATGGAAACATGGAAATTCTTTCAATATTATTACCAAGATTATAAAATTGTTATAGTAAGTTTGTAAAATCATTTTTAACATGAGTCAAATAATTAAAAGATCAATGGCGTGATTAAAAACAGAGTGGTATTTTGTTTGTTTGTTTGTTTGTTTCAGTGTAGAGCCGGAGAGTAGTTCATAAATCGTAAAACGAATGTTTAAAACAATACTCTCCATGTTGTTTGGTTGCATTTGTTTGTTTGTTCGTTTGTTTCAGTGTAGAGCCGGCGAGCAGTTCACAAGTCGTAAAACGAATGTTTAAAACAATACATTCCGTGTTGTTTGGTTGAGTATTGTATAATTCATGGCCGCGGTACTACCTAGCTAATTCATAAACATAAAGCTGTCCAAGAATTACACCATAGACCCCCAGCCAAATGGTTTCAAAGCGATTGGGCAATCCCTACCAGCAAGATCTACCAGACAGGCACAAGGTCAATGGTACAACTCCAGAACTGCCATTTAGACCCACAGCATCCACAGAAACACAGCCCACAGGTAGCAGTCATTGATCACCTACTTTGTTACGTTCAATTGCATATATACTTCTTACAATAATTGCTCAGGATATAATTTATATACATGTACTTAGAGTACGAGCTATAATTTTGATCGTCTTCCAATGACATTGTGCATGACTTATATGTTTATACTTAGAAAATGATAATACTTGGCTTTGGACCCTGTTGGTACAAAAGGAAGCCCGGTAAGAAAATAAAAGGTGCTTCTGTTATGTTCTAGTTTGCACATGCGAACTTGTGTTCAGATAATTTCACACAAGTATTACTAAAATGCATAGTTTTTGTTTTCTTCTTGTTAATATAATTATAGTAATTTAATTTGGACGTTCAAATGTTATGGATATGGACCTTCTTGCAGTGTGTACTTGTTGCATTGTTTTGTTGCATCATGCATGTTTACTAATTTTCTGTCATACTGTCAGTCATGTTTATACATATGTTCTGTTTTCATGGACTTTAACCCTTTCACTCCCAATGACGCATTTGCAAACAGTCTGGGTCCTATCAGACGCCGCGTTAACGTGGCGTCTGATCAGGACCCCAACTGTTTGACACTCTTATCGATATCAATTAAGTCATACAAGGTTTAAAGCTCAATGAAATTATTGAAAAAAGAGGTTCAAACTTACTATTTCGTCCCTTTTGAGCAACTGGGCAATTTTCGGGACTTCACTGTGATATATAAGGTAGAGCACTCAATTAAATGATGCGGTCGGTGAAAACGCACTTACAAACTAACAAGAGTAACTATTACTGATCACTAAGTGCTGCAATGAACACTAAAACTCCATGATGTCAGAAAGGTCAATGAAATATTGAAAAAAAGGTTCAAACTGACTACTGGTATTTCGTCCCTTATGAGCAATTTCGAGACTTCACTGTGATATATAAGGAAGAGCACTCAATTAAATGATGCGGTCGACGAAAACGCACTTACAAGAGTAACTATTACTGATCATTCAGTGCTGAAATGAACACTAAAACTGCATGACGTCCAGTATGAACCCTAGACTTAACTCGACTATATATGAACATCGACTGAAAAGACGAATATATGCGTGATTAGGGTTCAAGGGGCTAATACTCAGTTATTCGCCTATCGAATCGCAGTAAACCTTTCTGTCATCGTAAACGGCGGTTTGAGGTAGACTTGATACTTTTCTTCAAATGAAGACACCAATATAGTCTAATCTACAAAGTTAACCGAAAGCTTTCAATAAATTAAGCATTCAATTCTTTGTTTCGGTAGGCATTAATTTTAGAAACTACCGACTTGATGAGGTTAATTCTCTTAAACCATTTCATTACCCTATTGCAATCACATTTGCAAACAAATCAAATCCAGACAAAACACTGATTAACACAACATAAGATCCAAACCTTTTCTATGTCAAAATTCTACAATAACATTTAATAACTAAAACCAAACGATATTTAAGACGATTATATGGCAGTACAGAAAACTAGAGATAAAGCCTTGACCTCAATTCAAAATGGTCTGAAATAGAATTTCTAAAATAAAATTCCATGACGCTTGGAGTTATATGAAAAACTTATTTAGAGGCTGAATTAATCATGAAAAATTAACTGAATCTGCAGTAGGAATAATACAGAATAATTAGCCCTGTTGCCAAGCTTGATTTGACAGATATTTGCAAACAGTATGAATCCTGATAAGGATCCAGATTGTTTAACCCTTTCATTGTCCATGACGCCATAAAGCGCATTTGCAAACTGTTTTGCATTACGCGGCGTCTGATTAGGATCAAAACTGTTAGACAGTCGTTTCGAAATTTCGTCAGTCACAATGCCTTAAATCTAACTTTCAAACGATATTGCAGACAACAATATTGAAACAGACGACAATATTGTAACACCCCAGTGTTCTCATTATTAGAAATATTAAATATGTAGTGTTTGAACATAACATGAAAGGATCATGACGATTGCTACAACTAATATTCAACAGACTTACCTTGTAATTGAGAAACCTTATAGCCGATGGGTGAATTCCATATGCAATGTGTCATGAGTCTTTCATGTTATTCACAGGTTAAAACCAAATGATCTAATCATTTAGTGTAAAGTCAACACGTTTGTGTATTGTCACTGCAGACACACTGATAGTTTGTGTTTATATTCGTAGGTTTAAACTCCATGGCGGGTAAAAGTCATACAACGTCGCCATATTTCTTGCGTATTCCACTGATACGCAGGTATTGATGACGTAGTATGGTGATCAGAGTATGATCACTAGCGATCCAGTTTCGGGGTACTGATCACAGTGCCCCGTTCTGTGGTGATCATACCCACTTCTATGGTGATCATACCCATAAAGAGGGAGCGATCCACTTCTGTTAGTATAAAAGCGAGCGTGTTTGGAACGCTCAGACACAGTACATTTAACGTCATTTTGGATAGTCACTTCGACGAACTCACATCCGTGATCAAATCTTATCAAATCATCTTCTTGTTTCGGCATCAAGTTCCAAAGAGTAGGAACACTAAATACATAGTACAGAGAATAGTTTCATAAGATAATCCAGTCTTCATAGCAGAAATAACGATCAAAGAGCATTTGAAAGCTTCGACTTTGATAAACATTGGATACTGTCAACTTCTGTGTTGGATGCTGATGTAATCAGAGTAACTTCCCTTTGGGCATACGTAATGCACAAGTGTAACTGGTTGGATTAATTTAAATAATTACAAAAGTCTGCAGTGACATTCAAGGTTGTTTTAATCAGAATTCATCATATTGAAGCCAAATAAATTGTCAGTTAAAACTCTAATAATTTATATGTGAATAAATTATTAATTGTTTGTTGGGCATTGTGTCTACTTATAATCCAAGTACTGAGAGCACCCCTACCGAGTTGGCTTAGGAGGAGAATTAAGGGTAGAGAGCCAGATCAACAAATCAACACTTAGAGCAAACTACTCGGGCACTAGCCCGTTACATTTATGGTGGCAGCGAGTGGGATTTGCTTGACAAAATAAGCAGATCCAGTGATACGAATCCTTTAGATAGCAGTTGAATAGTGAAATCTATAAATCTATATTTATCTATAGAGCTCTAAGTTAAGTGAATAGTGAGCTGAATTAAAATGGCTTCAAATAAAATATGTGAATCAATACAAATAGGTGATGAAATAAGAAGCTTTCATCCCCGGGTCATAGTGAAAAGAATCTATGAAGATACAGAGATGCAGACATCCAATACAGAGACCAGTGTAGACCAGACCAATAAGAGAATGACAGCAAGTAGCAGTATTCAAGGATCTATGCCAGCCATGATGACAGAAGTGTCCGGTGTTTTGAGATCCTTGGTTGACGAAATCCGTGACCTGAAACAGGCGAAGCAGAGCAGTCCTAGTGCATCCCAGAACAGAGACCTGATGAGTCCAAGAGGACGATCCCCTGGAGCTGAAGATCTGTATACACCAGTGCAGAGGCAGATTAATCCATGCAGAGATAGCCAGGGTCCAGAAGAGAGATATTTCACAGGAACAACCCAGAGACAGGCTGACTCACACAACTATGGCGCACAGACGGTGACGTACAAGAGCCAGAGACGACAGCCCCATACCAACAACCATGCTGAGTTAGACAGACCTTGCTTTCCAGACCAGTATCAACAGAACTATGCTGTGCATATAGGTGTCCCTTACAGGCCCAACAGTGAGGCCCAGCAGTACAGCAGTGGTGATTTTTACAGAGGCCAAGTTGCTGGTAGTCACAACTACATTCACAGTGAACCCAGTGGTGGATCCCAGTTCAACTCCCGTGGTTATGACAGAGATAGAGCTGATGACAGATGCCGTGAGAATTATTTCCAGTGTGACAATGGTCCTGTGAATGCGTCTAGCAGCCAAGGCTTTGCTAACCAAAGGGTCTACAATATCAAGATACCTCCATTTACTGGGAAAGAAGAATGGATGACCTGGATTGCAAGATTTGAAGCAATAGCTTCTAGATTTAAGTGGTCTGAAGATGACAAATTGGATCAACTTCTTCCAAGGCTAGATGGTTCAGCTGCGCAGTTTGTCTTCTCACATGTGTCTTCACTTACCCTGAATTCATATCGGGAAATAGTGGCCGAAATGAACAGCAGATTTCGAGTCGTGGAAACAGCTAGATCCCTTGCAGCAAAATTTAGTCGGCGCGACCAGAAACCAGGAGAGACAGCAGAGGAATATGCCGCTGAATTGAAACGCCTTTATGACAAAGCACATGGGTGGCGTGATAGGAAAACTAGAGACGAAGATCTGGTGAGTAGATTCTTAGACGGGCTCCATGATGGCGACATAGGTATGGAGGTTGAATTCAGCAAAGAACCATGCCATATTGATGAAGCAGTGTACCATGTTGTAAACCTGACGGAGATAAGAAATGCCAGTTGTAGCAGAAGAAGGAGAGACCATTTGCGCCAGGCAGAAGACTATGACAGTGTACCAGGAGACTTAATATATGGAGTGAACAATGAGAGGTCCAGCACACCTGACAACAGGGCAGATGACTTAGAGTCTACGCAGAGAAAACCAGACAGCCAAGCAGACAGCATAATCAAAGAGCTGAAGGATAGAATTGAAATGCTGGAGAATCAAAGGGGTAGGTATCCCCAGAAAGGTCAAGTAAAGAAAGATATTCAGTGTTTTAGATGCCGACTCAAAGGACATTACGCCAGACAATGTCCTCAAGCAGATGGCATTCATGAGCAATTCAGACAGGAAGACTTGACGAAAACAGGACAGCAGTCTTTAAACATGGACGGACCAGCTCTTGTGGCCAAAGGGAGGTCCAATTAAGCGAAGAGTTTGAAGACAGCCCAAAATGTTATTTAAAGACGGAGGACAGGGTACCGATGGCTAAGAAATCTCTACCGGGTTCTGGCGATGGACTGTATATAGATGGTATGGTAGGAAGCGTACCAGTGGTCTTCACTGCTGATACAGGTACTTTTAAGACTGTGATCTCAACAAGGGTGTATCACAAGATGAGAGAAGAAGAGAGGCCTATTCTTATGGGAGTGACAAATCTGAAAGGGGCAGGAGGTGCTACAATAAAGGGATTGGGCAGAGCAACCTTTAGATTTGTGCTGGGTTCCCTAGAAGTAAAAGAAGAAGCTGTGGTTGCAGAAACAGAAGATGAGGTTCTGTTGGGCTATGACATCCTGGGGAAAAGTGATAGCGGACCAGCAGACATTCTATTGAGCAGAAATGTGATTGTGTTGGGAGGTCAAGAGATACAGTGTTTCAGAGGAAGACAGAGCCAAAGAGCCAGAAAGGTGGTGGTTGCCGATGATACGATGGTACCGGGACTGTCTGAAGCCGTGGTTAATGTGTACATAGAGAGGGAAGAAGAAGATGACCTAGATCCTATGTCTACCTATGTACTGGAGCCTAAAGACGACTTTCGCATGCGGTATAAGCTGATGATGGCCTCAACTATGGTAGATATCAATAGAGAGCCCACATGCGAAGTTCGAGTAAAGAAGCCATTTACAGAACCTGTTGCTCTGCAGGGGGCTGAAGAAATCGCAGTAGCAGAGAAGACCTGCAGAGTGGTAACTGTGGTTACAGAGGTTGAAGAAGATGACAGCATTGATGACATGAACCATGTGAGACGGTTGAATGCGAAGAGTATGCAGGAACTGCCAAGCAGCAAAACTGGGTGTGACCAAGGAGGCGATTGTGAATCACCTGAAGATTTGAGAGAACTTCATCCAAAATCAGCAGATGGAAAACCAGACTACAATGAGACGTTTGCAGCTGATCTATTCCGGCATCAGGGGACCTTTCCGGAAGACGAGGTGGATTTAGGACAGACACCCCCAGCAGAAGATCCTGCCAATACTTGGAATGCTGCACCTGTGAAACAGAGACCAAGAAGAGTCCCCTTAGCCTATGCTGAAAAGGAGAGGGAGCCAACACCAGATCCTTTGAAGAAAGGAGTGATGCAGAGAAGTTCCTGGTCAGAGGCAAGTCCCATTGTTATGGTGAAGACGTCATCCGCAATCGGACCTTGCATTGACTACAGACATGTTAATGCCCTAGTTAAACCTGATGAATTTCCACTGCCTAGAGTACAAGCCTTGATGCAGTGCCGCACAGAATGTGCAAAACTAAGGACAGTTGTTCTTAATTATTAATGAGAAGTGTTAAATAGACCTAGTAACTTAAGGAATTTATAAATTGACGTTATAAATAATCAACAAGTAAGAGACTGTGAACAGTTTATTTCATTCTTAATAATAGGATAATAATAAGTGAAGAATAAGGGACATGTTCAGATGATTTTATTAGCATATATATATAAGGCAATGAATCGCGATCCCAGACGTCAGAAACAGGAAGTCCAAGGATGGTCCAAGGGAGTCGTTATCCGAGGGAATTTCCTGAAATGGAAAAAAGACAATTTCACGAGAAACTTAGAGAATTCATTCTAAATTGAAAGCTTGGACATTAACATTATTCAATTTAATCTTTGAATATAATGACACTGGATATTTAAAGCAGTTTATTCTTCATGATTAAAAGTTTTAATATTTCCTAAGACTGTCAGTGGACTTAAGTAGTAAGGCAGCAGGAGCTTTGCCTTCCTTTGTAGGGGGTAGTGTAACACCCCAGTGTTCTCATTATTAGAAATATTAAATATGTAGTGTTTGAACATAACATGAAAGGATCATGACGATTGCTACAACTAATATTCAACAGACTTACCTTGTAATTGAGACACCTTATAGCCGATGGGTGAATTCCATATGCAATGTGTCATGAGTCTTTCATGTTATTCACAGGTTAAAACCAAATGATCTAATCATTTAATGTAAAGTCAACACGTTTGTGTATTGTCACTGCAGACACACTGATAGTTTGTGTTTATATTCGTAGGTTTAAACTCCATGGCGGGTAAAAGTCATACAACGTCGCCATATTTCTTGCGTATTCCACTGATACGCAGGTATTGATGACGTAGTATGGTGATCAGAGTATGATCACTAGCGATCCAGTTTCGGGGTACTGATCACAGTGCCCCGTTCTGTGGTGATCATACCCACTTCTATGGTGATCATACCCATAAAGTGGGAGCGATCCACTTCTGTTAGTATAAAAGCGAGCGTGTTTGGAACGCTCAGACACAGTACATTTAGACGTCATTTTGGATAGTCACTTCGACGAACTCACATCCGTGATCAAATCTTATCAAATCATCTTCTTGTTTCGGCATCAAGTTCCAAAGAGTAGGAACACTAAATACATAGTACAGAGAATAGTTTCACAAGTTAATCCAGTCTTCATAGCAGAAATAACGATCAAAGAGCATTTGAAAGCTTCGACTTTGATAAACATTGGATACTGTCAACTTCTGTGTTGGATGCTGATGTAATCAGAGTAACTTCCCTTTGGGCATACGTAATGCACAAGTGTAACTGGTTGGATTAATTTAAATAATTACAAAAGTCTGCAGTGACATTCAAGGTTGTTTTAATCAGAATTCATCATATTGAAGCCAAATAAATTGTCAGTTAAAACTCTAATAATTTATATGTGAATAAATTATTAATTGTTTGTTGGGCATTGTGTCTACTTATAATCCAAGTACTGAGAGCACCCCTACCGAGTTGGCTTAGGATGAGAATTAAGGGTAGAGAGCCAGATCAACAAATCAACACTTAGAGCAAACTACTCGGGCACTAGCCCGTTACAATATGGTGGTGAAGGTGTAAAAACCTCACGATGAATTAGATCCTGAAAGGGTTAAATTGGATCCAAATTGTTTTTATGTTTCTAGCGCAAAAACTACAGTAGACATTTTAAGGCTATAAGCTATCCAAGCAGGTGTATTTTTGGAAATATAAGATATATATACTTATTTTTAATTAAACATGCAAAGAGTCTCAGACGAAATAGGTCCAGGGGTGACTACTCTAACTACAACTGTGACTAATACTCAACAAAAGAGACAAACATTTTTCAAAGTCAAAAAGGATTGCATAATTATATAAAGACGGAAGTTCTAGTGTATCTTAAATGATGATAAAACGACTATGAGTACATTAAAATATCGCCTTGTATATGGGAGTTTTGCACTGGACGATTTAAAGAACCAGCGAACTTTAAGAAATTATTCTGGTTCCGAAATGTTCAGTTAAACCGTTCAGATATGCTATCGATGTTAAACTTGTTTTAGTGTTAGCCATTTTCCCTTTGGCCTGTTCATAATTTTGAAGACATGTGAAGCAGTTTGAAAATAAAGCAGAATGCGACTGTATATTGGAACTATTTTTTTCTTTAGATGAGGAATACAATTTTAATTAAAAGCGTTAAAGCGCGTAATTAGATCTATGAAGAAATTGGTTAATGGTTGGAGTCAATTTTATACTCGTTTTTGCATGAAAAATGTGCATGTAGTACGGTGAGGCACACTATATACTGAACTACCGATTTACCACACATAAACTGGAAAACTTCTTCACATGGCAATACTCTACAAAAGCGTTAAAGAATTCTCAGCAACCCATGGAACAAAAGTACACCAAAACAAATGATCATCCATCTTTTTTTTCTATTAGATACAGTACATCGCTTTAGAAAAAACTGATTCCTTTAGGTTGATACCATTTATATCATTGTTGTAATACTGTTTCAAGTAACCTAGGAGTCATTTTAAAGATAAAGCGTGACTTAGAAATATGCATTATGTTCGACTTAACACATTACCCCATAGTCCGTTTCTAGTATTGAAGATAGTTGAGGACTTAAAGCAGGTTGAAAGTAAAGCAGAATGTGCCTTAATGCACATTCTGCTTTACTTCAGTCTGCTTTAAGCTGCTTTCTGATAGGATATAGAAAACAATTAGCATGGTACATTATCATGACTGTTTGAAAAGAAACTATTTTCTTTAGTGGAGGAATACTTTGAAGGCGTAAAAATGTGTATATATGGGGGAATGGGTTATGCCATCTTGTGTCACTGAGATTCGACTGTATCCAGACAGAAGAAATTTTGACAGTAAGTGGCTATTAAAAAGCTTGAAAATTTGATTTGATAGTGAAAATTTATTTTACCAGAGGGTCTTTACAGATATAACCAATTATCTTGGAGATAGCTGTAGTTCTCTGTTATACATGTATACATCAGGCGACTGTACACATTTCAAGTGAAAACAACCTGTCGGGAGGAGAGACTGCGATAGAGATTCTATTTTCTTTCTCGCAATTTTCAACAAAGCTGAAATAAAAACAACACGCATTTTCTAGCCGTTGTAAATAACAAAACAAAACATTGAAAAATGCCTGCATAGAAGGCCGTTTACTTTGGTGGTTTGAGACGAGAAAAATCGCAGTTTAACGCTTCTGCGCTCTAAACACTCCATACAAGAGCTCAGCGCACAAAATCCATTTATACGATGGGTGTCTGAAAAATATTGCAACTTGATCAATGACTTCAATATATCAAGTTCAAAATACATATGTGATATACCATTGCATGTATAGCGCACTTATTTGCCTACGCGATGGTATAATGCACGGTAAGATCACATAACTCGATAAGTCACAATATAAACCTAAATGATCCCTACTACAGGGCGGGCACTAGACCTGTTTGTGTTCTTTTTGGGTATTTTTGTTAACAAAATTTGATACTATACTTATTATTGCGGCTTTATCATTTTGAATACGTTTATTAACCTTTCTGTCAAATAAAATCAGACAAGTATGTACACACTACGCATTTTTAATGTTATTATTTTATAAAATATAAATAATATAGCTAATACAAAACAAGAATTGAAAATATCATAAAAAAAAAGAAATTGGAAAAGAAGTTGGTGAAAGCTCAAACTCATTTTGTTATGTTAACCGGGCTATAATTGAAACCATTGAACTAGAATTTTATGTTTTAAAATCAAAATGTAGATATACCGATCTAGAATTTTTATAGCGTTCGAAAACACGTCGACTTTTGTCATTATCAAAATAAGAAATCTCGGTAATTTTTGAAAAATTCTAAACATCAGTCACCTGGCTAAAGGATAGTCGGACAGGCGGAGAGAGGGGGAGAGAGAGAGATGGGAGGGAGAGAGAGAGAGAAGAGAGAGAAGAGAGAGAGAAGAGAGAGAAGGAGAGAGAGAGAGAGAGACAATAGAGAGGCGGTTACACAGACAATGTATGAAAGTGGGTAAATATATTTGAGATTACATTCTAGCACATAAGCTACGTATACACCGTCTAACCACTATCCGGTCTAGTTCTTGACCCTGGAAGTGATAACATCAAACCAGTTTATAAACTGTGTATATAGAACAGTCAACAATTTTGTGAACATACATGATGAGAATATAGTATAACTGACCAGCAAATACTTGATAAATATGAGTGGTGCACAGAAGCTTAGTGGGAAGGTTGCCATAGTAACGGGTTCAACAGATGGGTATGTATTCTATTCCATTTCAGTACTCCAGATTAGGGGAGTATTTCAAAATTTAAAATCTTTATTCCTGCATTAAACCCTATGGTGTCACTATTCCTTAGAATCGTCTCGAAAAGACTATTCTAATGAGTAGTAATACCATAGGATTTGGTGTTGTAATGAGTGAGAAAATGGATTTGTTCAGTTCACCAGGATTATTCGTGCTTTAACCCTTTGAACCCTAGTCCCGCGTATAGGCGTCCTTTTCAAACAGTGTTCATGTGAATAGTACACTTGTCCTGTGCAAACAGTGAATACCCAGATCAGAGGGCTCCGAAAGGAGCCCTCTGATCAGGGTCTTCACTGTTTGTCATAATTCCAAACATTGTCAGAAATGGACTAGACTAAAATGGAAACTGGAATTGTCCATTTAAAGTTTCAGGGAGGAAAGAGTTAAGCAGTGTCTGTAGTCTACTCGTATCAATATTCATCTATATAGTAGTAAAATGTCGTACAACTGTTCGATTTGTTAAAAACATAAAAGATGCAGGCGACATGTGTAAAAGCAAGTTAATATGGGCAGTGAAACGGGTGAAGTGTTTTCCTAATCTTGTCGATCGCGAATTAGCTGGTACATGTATTTGTAAACAGTTTCGATCTAGATCCAAACTGTTTGATACTGGATCTGTTTGACACTCTTCATTAGTTTGTTTAATTAAAACAATGTATTAATGTTAACTGAATATTTTTACAGACGACAATTTCAAAGCAGACGATATTTTATCTCAGTATAAGTTTTAAACTCTCGGTCAACATCTAGAACGCTGAATAACGCGTTTTATCTGTGTATGTATCGAAACTATGTACAGTTGCATAATTATATTCATGTCAAGTCCGTTCCATTGAACATAACGTGCTATCGCTGTTTACAACAAGTGACTGCTTAATACAGACTGCATTTTACCCTGTAACACATTCAATCCTAGCGACGAGTATATAATGTATGTACTTGTGGGGATTACACTTGTCCTATGCAAACAGTGTAGACCCTTATCAGAGGGCTCCTTAAGGAGCCCTCTAATCAGGGTCTACACTGTTTGTCATTTTGAAATACATTGTTAAAATCAACCGTAAATAGTCAAAATGGACTAGACTTATTTCGAAATTGGAGTTGTGTTAACTGCCATTATGACGCATTAGTCCGTCTTACACAGTCGAGGTCATACCGTATTATCGTCTGCTTATAATTTTCCTCTGCTTCTATTTGTAAAACTTTGAATTACATGTTTACAGTAGAACTCCGATATCTCGAACTCGGTTAAGTCGAACATACCCGTATTTCTAAGCCGCGTTTTAACTTTGAAACACGAGTATGTTCCCCTAAACCGAGCTTGAAATAAGGCAAATTCATATTTCGATATATCGGATAGTTCGAGTTAAGCGAGTTCGAGATATCGAAGTCCGACTGTATGAGTTTGTTTACTTAAAACATAGATATGAGTTTAAACAATCTGGACCCTGATCAAACAACCCTAATAAACAATGTAGACCCATCGTAAGCCTCGCCACTGCGTTAGAAACAGATTGGTTGATCCTGTGTGTGTTTGTACATCTTAGGATTTCAGAGTGTCCCGTAAAAGTTTTAAGGTCACTTCCTTGACCTAGACAGTTGACCTCAATTATCTTAAAAGAGGAAAACTTAAGAGAAAAATACTTCTTATACAATACTATCCAGGGACACAACGCTGGTGTACGAGTACATATGTGGCTGTTGGAGTGTTCCTTTACATTTTTAAGTCACCGTGACCTTGACATTGACATTAGCATTGGTGTTTGACCTCATTTATAGGAAAAAGCTTGTCCGCAGCATAGTTCCTGCACAACATCAACTAAATACCCAAAGTTAGTGTGTTAGTATACATCTGGAGACCGGAGGTTGGCTTACCAAATTTAGTGTGCCAGGGCTGCCATAAGTTGACATGAAAAATCCTAAGATTTTCAAATTTGCATTTTTCAAGTGCGATTTTACGAATTGTACCTTTACCCAATATCCTGTTTCTAGTTTTGTTAACATACGACACTTAAAGCATGCTGTAAGTAAAGCAGAATGCGCCCAAATGCACATTCTGCTATACTTTCAGCCTGCTTTAAGCTACCATGTACTGGAAAAAATCCGAAGATTTAGGAAAAATCCGGAGAAATGGCAGCCCTGGTGTGCATGTCTGTGAGTACATCTTAGCAGGGGAGTTTTCAATACTATTACCTTTAGGTAACCGTGCCCTTGCCCTTTGATCTCAGTTTTACAAAAAGCTTGTCTCGAGCATACGTAATATTACATATCAAGCGGATTCCTATTAGTTGTTAGTGTACCTACATCTTGCAATTGTAGAGTTTGGCATACCATTAACAGTATATTGTTACCTTGGCCTTTACCTTTGACTTTGGTCATAGAATAAACTACAGATGCCCGTCGCATGCTATGTCATCATAAAACATCTTTTTCTACCACCAGTTTCAGCTCTTTATTTGTTATACGACCTCCGGTCCATACACAAAAACATTCAGTACATACTATACAAGTATATAAGTATTATATAGTGTCATATAGTGCGGAGCAAAAGAACGAAGTTGTTTCTTAGGCAAAACACAGAAACTCTGCTTTATTACAAACAGTTACAAGTATTTAGTATCATTCTGTACTTGCAAACAGTGTATATCCAAACCTACCATTCATACAAGTCATTGGCTCTATATTCCTACTGTTTGTCAGCTGTAATTGCACAAGGAGTTCTCAATAATATAGAGTTCACAATTACCTATTATAAACATGTTTAATAAGGAAGAAATATATACTTCTATATACTTGAATGTAGCTTTGGTACATTCAAACAGTGTGAATCAAGATCACAGTGCTACTACACGAGCTCCCTGATCCTGAAAGTCATACTGAACAAATGCCATCAAACAACATATTTTGACTTACAACTCATTTTCTGAAAATAATATTTATAAGGTGTATACTGCCTGATTTTTATAACTTTGAAACGACATTGCAGACAACAACGTTGAAGCAGACGACATAGAAATTGTAAAGGGGTTACAGTGGAGAATCTGTTATTCTTTCCCAATAAACGCGTTTACGCTAAAACTATTATTTGCAGTGCAAACAGTTTGGAGCAAGATCAGACGCCGGGTAACCCGGCGTCTGATCAGGCTCCAAACGGTTTGCCATTAAGATAAACATGAATTATCAGAATTGTCCAAAAGTTGTATTTTTCTACGTTTTAGTGTTTTGCGTTTTCGTACGTTTGCGTTTAAACGGGAAAGAATAACAGATTCTCCACTGTATATTCTCACGAAAAAGTGGACAGAGTGTGATGCAGTTCTTGTTATGGAAGTACGTTAAACCTCTCTATTACGACCATCAAATGAAGGCTAATTTATTGTATAAAAGACAGGTGACAGCTTTAAAAAGCAAGATGAACGTAAAACAGAAAGCTCCAAATGAGCTTTCTGTTTTACGTTTACCATGCTTTAAGCAGTTACAAAGAGATTTCACAAGCCAGGATTAGATGGAGAAATAAATAATAATTTAAAATTTTATAATCTGACTTACGACAATATTTGTCGTGCGACGTATCGTAAGACGAGCCCCAGTGTAACTACATTGAATATCTGATACCTACCTCAATTAAGTCGCCGTAATAGAGAGGTTTCATTGCAATCGTGCAACGCTACCGTCTGCCAAATAAACCAAAGTGACAGTCAGTTCACATCCATTTTGCTTGACAGTGTAGGCACCGCCCCGTGATCAAATTGAAAAAGATGTTGTCTGGGAGAAACTAATCAAACAATAATGGTGTTTGTTATGTGATATACCGGTGCCTTATGGTTATATACAATGTAGGTCAAAAACGCTATAATTTGTCATAGGTATTTTCGTATTTGATTTTTGGTGGTTTTATATTCATTTTTATTCCAAGAATACCATTTCAGACGCCGCATAACGCAAGTAGAGCAGAACACTGCAATGGGGGCTTTATAGTTTTCAAGACATATGACCACTTAAAGCAGGTTGAAAGTAAATCAGAGTTCGCTTAAATGCGCATTCTGCTGTACTTTAAGCCTGCTTTACGCTACCATCTGCTATAATATACAAAATATTTCTTTTGGTACATGTTTATGATTGTATACATTAGAACTATTCTCTTCAGTTGATGAATTACAAAATGTTATTAACCCTTTACCTCATAGCCTGTTTCTAGTTTTGAAGACAGGTGACCACTTAAAGCTGGTTGAAAATAAAGCAGAATGTGCCTTAAGGCACATTCTGCTTTACTTTCAGCCTGCTTTAAGCTGAAATCTGCTAGGTTATAAAAATATTTGTAATAGTAATTGTTCATGAGGGTATAAACTGGAACTATTTTCTTCAGCGGAGGAATAAATTAAATACGCTAAAAGTCGCTTCTATTGGGGAAAGGGTTAAATGCTAAATGACGCTCCTATGGGGGAAATAGTTGAATCAGACAATGACGTTTGGTGATGCAAGTATTTAATGTAATGTCATGTTCTAAATTTAAGAATAGGACTGGCGATTGCAGAGAGATTGGCGAAGGATGGGGCCAAGGTTGTGATTAGCAGTAGGAAGCAGAAGAACGTCGACAAGACAGTAGCAAGCCTAAAGGGCAAGGGGCTGACAGTTTCCGGCTGTGTATGTCATGTGGCAAACAAGGAACAGAGGAAAGCCTTGGTAGAACATGTACGTTTTTTATATATACATGTATCACTGTTTTTCCCGATAAACGCAACCACGTTAAAACTATCATTTACATTGCAAACAGGTTGGATCCAGATCAGACGCCGGGTAAACCGTGTGATCCGCAGTCTAGTATAAGTTCTCGTTGGTTGTGTAATCTAGATCACTCTCGAGTCTACGTCTCTCGTGTGATCTTGATTACACAACCAACTCCAACTGATACACCCTCGGATCGCACACTGTGGTGATATTCCGTTTGTACCAAGCTGACATTAAAATAATAAACTGTATATTATTTACAAATGAATGTTTAACCCTTTCACAGCTACAGTGGAGAAAACGTTATTCTTTCCCAATAAACGCGTTTACCTTAAACCTATTATTTTCACTGCAAACAGTTTGGAGCAAGATCAGACGCCGGGTAACCCGGCGTCTGATCAGGCTCCAAACTGTTTGCCACCAAGATAAAGGTGAGTTATAAGAATTGTCAAAAAGTTGTACTTTTCTACGTTTTAGTGTTTTGCGTTTGCGTACGTTTGCGTTTAAACGGGAAAGAATAACAGATTCTCCACTGTAAAATGGCGTCATATCCCGTTGAACAATTTTACTGTCTTAAATCGTTTGTTTAAAAAATGTCGCCTGCTTTAAGTGGATATTCTTGAAAAGACTTCAGTGATGTTATGTGAAAGTTTCAAAGCAAAGAAATAACATTTAGGGTCTTTTGTCAATGTGTTCATATTATATATATATCCAGTTTATAGTTGTTAAATTAACAACTTAGTATTGCGAAATTCCAAAATATGTATGTTTGATGTAAAACTATGTCCCATTTTGTATTACATTGAAAATTGACGAATTCGTAACAAGTTGATATAATCGATAAATTGATTACAAGTTTAAGATATCTATTTCATTTATAATTCAAATTATGTTATTATAGTACTAGTAATAGTATATTATTATCAAAACTATTCAATATTAAATGTTGGTGGCTTAAAACTTTCGTAAAATTCCAATAAACTAGATCGAGTATTAAACACGATATGGCAATTTTTCTACGCTATATGATATGAAAATATGATTAAGTTCAGAGGCAAATGGTATTATCAAAGTAATATACACAACGAAAATCGAATTGCCCAAGTAACAGCACATTTTGAAAGACTCTCGTATGTGAAGAAATTATACATCTAGCAAACGACTGAAAAAATTATGGTGAAATAATTAAACCTAATTATAAAAAGTGAAGCATGAATCTTCTGGTACGTTTTGGTGAAAATTTCACGACCTGTGTTGTGGTTCTAATAGGATCCGAAATAACAGTGTTATTGGACAGTTAACTTCAAATGGAATGCCATAAAAGCTGAAATAAGACAATTTTGGAACGGATATTATTGCAAGATCAGCACTAAACCCACACACTTATCCTTACGGGCCTAAAGTTTTTACATATTCCGGTATCGTTTGCTACACTTTATTGGTTACCGAATATATTTTATATATTTCAGACTGTAGCGGAACTTAATGGGATAGACATACAGTGGAAACGTTTTTTTAATCTCAATAAACGCGTTTATGCTCAAAACGATCGTATGTCTAAATTGCATTGCAAACCGTTTGGAGCCTGATCAGACGCCGGGTAACCCGGTGTCTGATCGGGCTCCAAACTGTTTGCCACTCAGATTAAAATGAATCGTCAACAAAATCAACAGTTTCCAATTTTCCCATTTTAAAGCATAACGTTTGCGTTTCGTTTCGTTTTAACGACAAAGAAGAACGTCTTGTCCACTGTAGCTGTAAGTTTTATTTATTTCAGACTGTGTCGGAGTTTGGAGGGATAGACATATTAGTGAATAACGCAGCAATAAGTCCTTTCTTCGGACCAATTCTAGATGTAAGTGCGAATGCGTCATGCTTCTCTAATAGTATTGTACAGGCGGACCCCTATAGTTTGAACTCAGTTAAGTCGATATTGCAATTCAAATTTAATTCATCTATAGGATAAAAACCGGAAATTCCGTTACTTAAAATTAGCTTCCGCTAACCCTTTACAGTGAAGAATCTGTTATTATTTCCCAATAAACGCGTTTACGCTAAAACTATTATTTGCAGTGCAAACAGTTTGGAGCCAGATCAGACGCCGGTTAACCCGGCGTCTGATCAGGCTCCAAACTGTTTGCCACCAAGATAAACATGAAATATCAGATTTGTCCAAAAATTGTTCTTGTCTACGTTTTAGTGCTTTGCGTTTGCGTACGTTTGCGTTTAAACGGGAAAGAATAACAGATTCTCCACTGTACTACATTGATGACACGTGCTTTAAGCCAATGTAAGAAATATTTTCAAACAGTTTTGATCCCTGTCACACGTCACGCTACGCGGCGTCTGAAAAGGATACAAATTGTTTGCAAAGAAGCATTGCACCTACGAGTCGCAGTGTCTTGAGAATCTGTGTCTAACAAATGTTATGGATACTCGGCATTTGGGGCACTGTTATGGGGTAGTAGGCTACGGTGTGTCATGAGGCGTCTATATGAAGGAAAGGGGCAATGTACAAAAACCTTTACGTAATTAAACAGAAATCCAACATTTCACTCATTTTATGCATCAGACCACCACAACCACAACAAAAACAACATCATTATCTGTTGTTTACTTATATTACACACTACTTATATCGGGTTTTCTTTAATAATATAAATACATGTAGCTTAGGCAATTATTCTTGGAAAAAAATGAAAATAAATAACAACAAAAACAAGTACATGCCAATGATAGTGTTTTTTTCTTACGGTTTATATACCCTTAAAGCACCGGTATATCACATAACTAACATCATTATTGTTTGGTTAGTTTCTCCCAGACAACATCATTTTCAATTTCATCTCGTGGTGCAAAAAATCTGAAAAGCAAAATGGATGTGAACGGCCTGCCACTTTGATTTCAGACGGTAGGCTCTTGCAATTACTTCTACATTAACTGTGCCGCCGTAAGTGATAGATGCCCAGAAAGGCATTTATTTACATTGAAATGCATTCTGTTGTTGAATGTTGACCTGTAAGTACAGCGTTCCCTCCCTACAACGGCCCTCCCAACAACGGCCCTCCAAACAACGAATCCTTTCCTACAACAACGCTTGTCGCAGTTACATAAACAGGACAAATTTGTCTATAGAGTTTATTGCTGCAAAATCGTCTGCTTAAAATTGTCGTCTGCTGTGTTTCTTAAAAGGGCATTGACAGGAAAAAAAAATGACGAGTGACAAACAGCTTGAACACAGATCAGACGCCGCGTGAACGCGGCATCTGATCTGGATTCAAGTTGATTGCCAATATTAGTTAATTTCCCTCCCTTTAACGACTCCCTCCGAACAACGCATACATTTTTGTCTCCCATTGGTAGTCGTTGTAGAGAGGGAGCGCTGTATAATCATAGACGACACAGGACACTTAGTCATCCATGCGACGTTCGTGGCGTGAGTAGGTTAACACATTCATCCTAGCGTCGAGTATATTCGTCTTTTATAAACAGTTTATCTATAAAGGATACATCTCACCTATGCAAACAGTATAGACCGATATCAGAGGGCTCCTGCAGGAATTCTCTGATCATGGTCTGCACGGTTTGTCATTTCGCAATGAATTGTTTGAAAAACGCATCGAAAATATTCCAAAATGGCATATTGGGCATTTGAGTTTAAATTTTAAAAAATGACAGGGTGGTTTAGTTAAGCGTCGCCCTGTTTGAGAATGAATATTTGATGTGGGTCGTAAATCGGGGTTTGTTGCTATTTTCATAAATAAATTTATTTTATGTTTCAGACATCAGAAAGTGCATGGGATAAGGTAATAAACGTTATTATATCCATATGAGTCGCACCATGAGAAAACCATACTTATTGTTTCGCACAACACGTCGCCTGATTCTTATAATAAGCTATCTACATTTTAACAGTTTTGAGAAAAACATTCAAAGTGTATTATTATACGAATCTTTTGTATTTTTTCAATATATGTATAAAAAAAAACTTATGAAAGACTGAGTAACTTTCTTTAACAATGCACATGAACAGCCACTATCACCGGATAATTTTTCGATAATTTGAACTATAATTTTGGAGATTGCTCAAAATTAAAAAAATATTATTATTTATTCATTTTTTTGCAATATTTTTTTTGCAATATTCCAGATAGGGAATTAAATTAATATTAATGTATATATATATACTGCTCTTTTCTCAAAAGAAAAGAGCAGTTTATATATATTAATATTTTTTGTATTATAGTGCGTTTACGTGACATAGCGTAGTATCATATGAAGATATTTTCACAGTCATAATTCGTTACAGTGTATATCCAGACCACAGGGACCCGACACAATTGATTTTTGAGAGAGAAAAGTTGCTCACTAAATATCCTAAGATTTCCAAATTTTTAATTTTCGAAGCATGTTAAAGGAATCGTTCCTATAAAACGCGCTACCCGTGTGCTTTTGTGTTCAATCCCATCTTTTCAAAACAATATATAGCCTTGATCATTATATAAATATAAACAAAAATAACAAATAACATCTGAAGATTTAGGAAAATGTCTATAGGTCCGAAGAAATTAAGAAATATCCGAAGATTTCTGAATAATTCCGGAGAAATTGCATTCCTGTTTCAGTAGTTTAATTGTAATTTTGTATTGAATTTTTTATTTGCAGTATAATCTGATATTTGCATCAATTCTTCTTTAGTAAAAATCTATTTTTAGTAAAACCAATTCGAAAGGCAGACGATAATTTGTAATCAGACGAAATTTATTGCAGCAGAAGTGTTAAGTGAACGTAAAAGTCAGACAATCCAGGCGTAATAGTGTAAAGCGAATGTACTTCCTGATTTCCATGGAAAGCCCCGGGATATCTATATCTTTAAACTAATTACAGCGGCTGCTGTTGGCGCCTTTCCATTGATACGCCTCTGTTGCTTCCTTAACCCTTTCATGATCCAATTTAAGAAGTTTACCCCTACACCGTTTCATTGTCGTTTGCTTCACTTTTGTTGTCTGCAATATCGTTTCAAAATTAAATCTAAGGCAGTATGCCAGAAGAAATTTCAAAAGGAATGTCAAACAGTGTTGATCCTAATCAGACGCCTGTTAGGATAAAATTGTTTGCAAATGCGCTTTATGACGTCATTGAGAGTTAAAAGGTTAACCCTCTTCTTTGTCTTACCTCGAGCACAGTAATATTTTGCAAACAGTTTGGAGCCTGAACAGACGCCGCGTAACGCGGCGTTTGATCAGGATCCGATCTGTTTGACACTAATTTCAATATTTCTTAAGTGAAAATATACTAAAATTTAAAATTGAGAAATAAAAGCAGACGACAATTGTTTATAATTGATGACGTCATGGAACTGAGGTTAACCATTTTCTGCCGTTATATCGTCTGCCAAATAGATATCTTACTGTCTGCATATTTTTCAAATTTATGTTTTTTTGTCATTTGAAGTTGAAGAAACACCAATAAGCATTTCAAACTGTTTGGATCCTGATCAGACGCAGTATCAGTTCCTAATTCAAACTGTTTGCAAATGCTATTAAAATCTCAATAAATAGTAAATTTGTAATTTTGTGTAATTTGTTCAGTGGAGAAAACGTTATTCTTTCCCAATAAACGCGTTTACGCTAAAACTTTTATTTCTATTGCAAACAGCTCGGAGCCAGATCAGACGCCGGGTAACCCGGTGTCTGATCAGGCTCCAAACTGTTTGTCACCAAGATAAATATGAATTATCAGAATTGTCAAAAAATTGCACTTTTCTACGTTTTATTGCAATGCGTTTGCGTTTCGTTTCGTTTAAACGGTAAAGAATAACGTATTTTCCACTGTATGAATCTCTACGAAAGAACACTCTAGTCTGGGGTGAAAAATTGTATATCTGCGTGACAGGCGACTGCGTGTCATTATGAATCTTCGCCAAATGAAACCACAGGTACTTGACACATACATCTAGATCTATTAACACCCCCCCCCCCCTTTAAAAAAAAAGATTTTTTTTTACTATACTTCTATTATAGAGTATCTATAATAGAAGTATAGTAAAAAAAAAAAACATTATTTTTTTTAAAGGGGGGTGGGGGTGGTGTTTATAGATCTAGATGTATACATGTGTCAAGTACCTGTGAAGGAAACAAAACTGTTGGTTCGATTAATCCCTTACTGTCTTACCCCGAGTTCAATAGTTATTTACAAACAGTTTGCATCCTAATCAGACTCCGCGCAAAGCGGCGTCTGATCAGGATCCATACTGTTTGACACTCATTTCTAATATTTCTGAAGTCAAAGTAGATCTACCTAAACTTTAAATTTGAGAAAAATAGCAGACGACAATTGCTTAGAACTGATGACGTCATTGCAGTAAGCGGTTTACCATTCACGCTTTTTTTGTCGTTTACTTTAACCACTTAACTGCCATGACGTCATCAATGTATGGAAACAGAGTACCTGTGAAGAGTACAACTTCTTTTCCTAGCAAACATTAAGGAACCAAATCAGATTTCTGATCAGGATATTCACTGTGCGTCATGGTGTAATTGACTTAAATAATCCCAGATATTCAAAGATGGCTAAGACTACATGTATGTTAAATACTAGAATTGTCCATTTGAAGTTTAAGAGCGGAAATGGTTATTTTTAAATTTTAAACTACATGGCCTAGTTATACTGCTTTAATAGCATCCTTTTAATTCAGTATAACCCATTTAGAAAGCACAAATTTGCAATATTGGTCCCGTTAGTCTTCGTCACAAAACCAAGTCCTGCATGGCGCTGTCGTTTCAGGGCTGCCATTTCTCCAGATTTTCCGAAATCTTCGGATTTTTATTCCAACTAATGGACGCTGAAAGCAGGCTGAAAGTAAAGCAGATGCGCCTTATGGCGCATCCTGCTTTACTTTCAACCTGCTTTAAGCATCACGTGTCTAAAACACTAGAAACAGACTGGGTTAAAGGTACAACTCGGAAAATTTTGAAATCTTAGGATTTTTTCTATCAACTTATGGCAGCGCTGTCGTTTAGCTGAGAGCATAGTCAATAAGACTGGCAGCTAGCTTTGTCGATTGTTTGTAAATGACGAGTATACTCGTCGCCAGGGTTGAGTGTGTTAATTAAACAAGCGATATAACTACATAGTAAGGTTTAACTTGTTCAACCCCAACGGCGACAGCATTGCAAGCCAGCACAGCTTAAAAACAAATAAATGACAAAAAATACTCGGAAATATGTGCCTACAATGTTTCTCATTTTCTTAAAGAAAAGTGCAAAATCTTCATGTACGAACCATTACATCATGTGTTATTTATGCATGTAAAGTAGTACTCCGAAAACCGGATTTGCTAAATTATTGTTATTATTATTATTATTATACCCGATTTATATAGCGCTCTTTTCACACAGGAGTTGTGCGTTCAAAAGCGCTTTACATGAAATTATATAAATGTACCTACAAAGCGAGAAAGACAAATAACTACATTCACAATAAAAATGATACAATATTGAGATGCACGGAAATATGGAAATTCTTTCAATATTATTACCAAGATTATAAAATTGTTATAGTAAGTTTGTAAAATCATTTTTAAAATGAGTCAAATAATTAAAAGATCAATGGCATGGTTAAAAACAGAGCGTTTGTTTGTTTGTTTGTAAATCCGAAAGTCTTTAACCATTTCACTCTTAATGACGTCATAAAGCGCATTTGCAAACGGGTTTGATCCTGATCAGACGCCGCGTAACGCGGCGTCTGATCAGGATCCAAACTGTTTGACAATCGTATTGAAATTTGGTCAGTCAAACTGCCTTTAATTAACTTTGAAAAGATGTTAAAGACAACAAAATTGAAACAGCCGACAATGAAACAGTGAAGGGGTTAAGATTCTCACGAAACTTTTGGCAGTTAAAGGGTTAGATTGCTCACACATTTCTTGGTCTAAAACAGCATGTTGTACTTGATATACGGGTAAAGTTCGACTAAAACGGATTCGAAATATCGAGTTCGACTGCATTTGCTAAATGTTGACCCCGATCACACGCAGAAGTTATCGGCATCTTATCTTAGACTATCGTTTACAATAGTATGCGATTTTGTTCAATGGGCCATAGCGGATTGGCAATCTATTGGCTATGATTGGTCTGGGTCTTTAACGTTTGCAAGATTACTTTTGTAACGCTGCTCTAATGTTTTACAGATTTTTGACGTGAATGTGAAGTCGGCATTTTTCCTGACGAAAGAAGTGGTGCCACATATGGAAAAGAGTGGGTGAGAATGTCTGACTTTGGTTTTAATCCATTTATGCCAGATGAATTCGCCCATGTTTATATATTGGATTAATCTAATTTTCATTCAAGGGATGCCTGATTAAAATAATTATTTTCATTTTTCGATAGAAATACATGTAAGCAAACAATGCAGACTCAGATCAGACGCCGCATAATGCGGCGTCTGATCTGAGTCTGCATTGTTTGCCTATACCCCTTTCAAGGGGACGATATGCTCAAATGGGTTAAGGCGATCGTTAGATGAAGAAGTAGAATATCACTTAAGGATGTATTAACTATTAAACACTTAAACTGCTGAAATTTTCAAAGTATGTTAAAAAATAAGTTTATCATGGTTGTTTAAGAGTTATTTACGTCGAAGATAGAAATAGAAAAAAGCATATATGTTGCTGTACATTTTTGGCTCTAATGCCGTTTCTAAAAGGTGTGTCAGATTCGGATTTGAATTTCCTAATTTTGTCCTATTTAAAGAACAGGCTTCAATAAAATCAATTTCAAATGAAAACAAACATAGTAATTTGGTTTTGCATTATTTCTTTCATGTCGAGAGTAGTATTTTCTCACAAGGAAAGTAAATAAGACTAAACAGGCATCAAATTACAATAATAAGCTCTATATATCTAGCTGTATGGTACTATTTTGTATATTTAGTTAAACTCTGTTTTCATTAATGACACAATTTCCAACACTGACCTATCAATTTATTTTCATATTTTGAATTGACTCAGTATTGGCGATCATCAGGTAGAAAAGGTTATATTCTAGAATTTAAAGTTATTTACTGTTTCACATCAAATAAAAAATACCCATAAACCCATGTTGATACTAAGAGATTCATATTTTTCAAATCTGGTACCTGTTTGGTCTTGATTTAGTTTCTCTATTATGGGATTTATACTTCCATAGACATTAAATAAATAATGGAAATAAAATTACCGTGTTTGTTTTCCATTGAAATATAGCTTGCTGACTTGTACTTTGCATGTGGAAAAAAGAACATAAAGTTTGACAAATCTTCTCCAAATGACCGTTAGGCAAACAAAGTTAATGTACAGCAACATATTTGAATTTTCCCTTTATCATAAATAGCTCTTTTAAAAAAAGACATGACAGATAAAGGTTAGATACTTTGCGCTTATGTATTTTATATACCCATAAGGCAGGTAGTTTAGTTTAAACATATCTTATTTCATAGTGTATACAACTTTGGTATCAAAACATGGATATAGCCCTACATTTAGTTGGGAACGAAAGCAAACGATTATTTTGGTTCTTCTTCTAAGACATGTTGCTGCTCTTTGAAGACAGACGCCTATACTGAAAATTTTTCGATTCTTATTAAATCATTCTGCACGTTTATGTCATTTTGCAATAGTTTTCAAAATATACCCACCCGGATTAGTCAATGGTTCAAAGTTCAAATGTTTATTTCTGCATAGACATGCCTCCAGTTCATAATAGAAACACAATCAACAATTATATTATTAAACGAGATACGTCCTGGCCCTGGTCATATCTATAATAAATATACATAGTCCAATATAGACTTGAATTAATTGGAAACTGAATTGTCCATTTGACGTTTCTGTGATCATTGAGTTAATATTACAATCGCCCCATTCAATTTAATTGAAAAAAGGGCTGTTCATTTTGTATAAACACCACTTTTCGAGAGGGCGGGACCTATTGATAAGTTTCGAAGGGGAGACGGGGCATATGCAGTTTTCATTCGCAAATTAGTCTTTGGAATTTGCACAGTAAACATTTTGCGGATTTTTCCAAATTTGTTCTTAACCGATCTATGCCTTCCTATTAGTGAAAACCATGATTCCCGACTAAATTTCTTCTTTATTAATGAGATAAATTGCAAGAAAATTGACATACGTTTTAAACAGCGGCTATCTGCGTTTCTTTATGACATAAAACCCCAATATATTTATCCTACTTTAAAATGTTGTCACTTCCAATGACGTCAAAAATCGGCATTTTTCGCGCCAAACCGTCAAGTTGTTGACTTAGAATGTACACAATGGTACACAGCTTCAGTAAATCGGTCATGGCTGTTCCTTATAGGGTACACATTATTCGTGTTATCAACCTGTAATATGAATTAAACATACATGCATACTTACAAAATGTTAATCTAATATTAGAAATTACAGCAAATACATTGTAAATATAAGAAATGAACAGAACAATAAATTATCGGCAAATTTACCATGAATCGCTGGCGCGATTCATGGTATTTGCCGAAAATTTTCTGTCGTTCATTTCACTTGAACGCCGAAAAAATCAATTCATTTCTTAAATATATTATTTTCAGGGGAGGATCGGTCATATTTGTTTCATCACAAGCCGGATATGCCCCCGACGAGGTAAGCAGAGTATTAGTGCTACACATGTTTTTTAATCACTGAGGTGTTATTCTGTCCTATTAAACGAAACTTAACACAATCATAATGCAATAGCCTAAATAATGACAATATTTAAATACAAAACACGATGTTTTAGTACGAGTTGTTAAATTTGTTTCACAGTTGATACACAATAAACTTTAAGTTTGCTTTTATATTTTAAAGAAACCCATTAGATAACCAATTTATTACAATTGGTGACAACTAAACATTCTTATCGCATAGAAATTTGCTTACAATGAAAAATAGCACATGCCTATGTGAGATAGCAACTAATGAGATTCTGCAATGTCCTTCACAGAAGGTATTCATTCGTTCCTCCCCATCCATCTCTGTCACAGCCTACAGTGGAGAAAACGATATTCTTTCCCGTTTAAACGAAACGAAACGCAAACGCAAAACACTAAACCATAGAAAAGTGCAACTTTTTGACAATTCTGATAAGTCATGTTTATCTTGGTGGCAAACAGTTTGGAGCCTGGTCAGACGCCGGGTTACCCGACGTCTGATCTGGCTCCAAACTGTTTGCAATATGAATAATAATTTAAGCGTAAACGCGTTTATTGGGAAAGAATAACGTTTTCTCCACTGTACAGCTCCAAATGTATGTTCTTGACATAAATTTACTCGTGTAATTTGTAAGCAATAAATCATTTCGATTAAGTAATCAGAAGTAACAATTAATGTACAATTATGTTTTTGTCAAACATGATAGAATTCAATCAAAAATAAAATATTAGAGACAAATCTGTATTTTAAGGTAAACCAGTTTTTAATAATTTGATAAATTTTATTTATAACATAACAGACGGTGTGAGCGTTGAATAAAACCCGTTGTTTAAATGTCATATATAACTACATTGTAGTTGAATAACTATGCAAATGAGGCACGCCACGACGTCGTTACTTGTGACGTCATTTAAAGGCGTTCTATGCGTTCAATTTCCAACGTCTTCTTTCCATCATGTAGATTCAATTTATAGATTTTTGGAGTAATTAATCAATATTAGATCTGCATGAAAGTGCTTATTATACATATAATAGCAAACATTATGCTAGTGAACGGGGTTAATTTGGAACAACTTTTTTCCTGTATAGATCTACTTATATCGCGCTTAGCATTCACTTTCCATTTGCGCCTAGTGAATTCTACCATGCTTATGTATTTGATTAGTCCTTTTTTTATCTCAGAAGTGCCTGGTCTAAAATTGTTTTCGTTTTTTGTTTTATCTTATCGAAATTCCTAACAGCAAACAGTATCCACTTTGATCAGTCATCGCATTATTATCATACAGCTCCTATGTCCATTTGATCGAAAAGACAGTAGATCTATGTATCGTAGTCAGAAAGTTTGGATTTCTTTAGGCAGTTCATATAGAACAACTTAGGGCTTGGAACCTGTAAAATATCTTCAGTTAGATTACCACCAGAGGACGTCACTTGCATTATATAAACATCTTCAATCCTAATCGGACGCCTTGTAGTCAGATCTCTATTCAGGCTCAAAATTGAGAAAAATTTTCCTATGCAAACAATCTTTACACCGATCAGAAAGATCTTACATGGGCCATCTAGTCAGAATTGTCATTTTTTGTTATTTTACGATGTATTGCACACAAAAAAACACATATAAAAAAATATGTGTAGAGAAAAATAATCAGACTAATTAAATGTAGAGTTTCAACGGCCATTGAGTTAAGACAGTTGACCAAACTCGAAATTATTTTATTCTTTTTTATTAATTCTTAACATGATTCGCATGTTTCAGTTTATAGGCGCCTATTCCATTAGTAAAACTGCCATGCTAAGTACGGTCAAGGCGCTAACCAATCAGCTTGCCAAGAAAAACATACGAGTGAACGGAATAGCCCCAAGTGTCATCAAGACCAGATTCAGCCAAGCGGTTTGTACAAATTATATACAGAGGAGTCACTATTCTTAACCCATTATCCCAATAGCCTGTGTCTAGTTTTGAAAACAGATTATCACTAAAAAGCAGGTTGAAAATAAAGCAGAAGGGGCATTCTGCTTTACGTTCAGTCCGCTTTAAGCTACAATCTGCTATGATATAGAGAAAATATCTGTGAAAATTGACATTTTTTCGTAATGAGTGTAATGATATTGATTAGTATGAAAACTTTAAAACTGTTGCAGTTTATAAAAAAGGTTCAAAATTGGCAAAATGCTGCTTTATGTAGGACTAATCTAATGCAGAAAGTAGTTTAACCCTTCCCACATAGCATATCTCTAGTATTGAATATAGATGTCCACTTAAAGCAGGCTGAAAGTAAAGCAGAATGCGCTTTAAGCGCATTCTGCTTTACTTTCAGCCTGCTTTAAGCTATCACCTGCTAGAATATAAAAAATGTTTTGTATTATACACATTTATGAATGTATAAATTGGAACTATTTTCTTCAGGGCAAGAATAAACTGAATGCGCTAAAAGGCGCGTCTATGGGGGAAAGGATTAAGTAGTTTATGTAGTACTAAAGCTATACGTTAAGCTGTAATAATTTAAAAGACTGTCTAGCTCGATTTACTCGATTTACAAGATCTGAAACAACGTGTTCAATGTGTAATATATTTTCTTAATTCAGCTCTGGCAAAACGACGCATCAGAGGGTTTCAAGAACACCATTCCACTTGGAAGGTAACAAGCATTTCAATATATCATAATTATTGGCCACGTCTTACGAAACATAGTACGACAAATATTGTCGTAACTCCAAACTTTAAAATACAGTGAAACCCCTCTAAACCGGACACGTGTGGGGACAACAAAAATGTCCGGTTTAGAGGGTTTCCGGTTTATATGGGTTTTAAGTTTTTAACCCATAGCTTGTTTCTAGTATGGAAGGTAGCTGACCACTTAAAGCAAGTTGAAAGTAAAGCAGAATGCGCCTTAAGGCGCATTCTGCTTAACTTTCAACCTGCTTTAAGCTATCATCTGCTAGAATATAGAAATATTTCTGATTATATATGTTTATGAATGTATTTTCTTCAGTGAAGGAATAAGTCAAAGGCGTAAAAATGGGTGGGAAACGGGACCAAAGTTTTCGTCCGGTTTAGAGAGAATTCCGGTATTTAGAGGTTCCGGTTTAGAGGGGTTTTACTGTACATCTATTTTCTGGTTTCTCCGTCTAATCCTGCCTTATGACATCACTTTGGAATCTTCTTGAAAAGATGATTCCAAAGAGATTTCACAAGCCAGGATTGGATGGAGAAATAAATAATAATTTAAAAGTTTATAATCTGACTTATGACAATATTTGGCGTACGACGTTTCGTAAGACGGGCTCCAGGTATTGGTACATGAGAAAACGTTATTCGTTCCCAATAAACGCGTTTACGCTAAAACTATTATTTGCAGTGCAAACAGTTTGGAGCCAGATCAGACGCCGGGTAACTCGGCGTCTGATCAGGCTCCAAACTGTTTGCCACCAAGATAAACATGAATTATCAGAATTGTCCGAAAGTTGTACTTTTCTACGTTTTAGTGCTTTGCGTTTGCGTACGTTTGCGTTTAAACGGGAAAGAATAACAGATTCTCCACTGTATATAATAGCAGCTGTATACCTGGTATCACAGGTGCTGGTGGCATGTTATGTCTCAACAACAACAACCCACATACAAATACATCATTGCTTTTAATTCCATGTTTTGAGTATCTAAACCATAACAAAAAACAGTTCTCTCACCAAAAGAAGAATGCAAAAATACTAGAAAATTAGTGTGGGTGCTTGTTGCTAGATATTTTTCCTGTTTAACATTCACCAATAAGTCTTGTTTAACATTTAACGTACTGATTTGCTTACGCTAGTTGACAGATTGAACCCTGCTAGCGACGAGTATTTTCGTCATTTACAAACAATGTTCCTGTGAGTAGTACACTTGTCCACAGATACAAACAGAGGGATTCCGAATGAGTCCTCTGATCAGGATCTCCACTGTTTGTCATTTTGATATATATTGTAAAAGTCAATCAGACTTTATTGAAAAGTGGACTTGTCGATTTAAAGTGTCAGGGGTGAATGATTTTCTACTCTTTTCCAGGTTTGGGACTGCCGACGAGTGTGCAGGGATTGTTTCATTTCTAGTTTCTAATGATGCATCTTATATCACTGGAGAGAACGTGACCGTGAACGGGGGCTTAAGGTCTCGATTGTAAATACGGAGCTACAAAACTACAAACTGGAGTGCAATGCCACAACGGCTAACATAAACAGAACAAATGCATTGATTGACTTTAACCAAATTTATCTTCATAAATATGCAGTGTACGCCTTCACTTATTTATGACGCCTCATTGACACTTCCGTCTCATTTTATTCCATCACTGTCGAAAAGGTGTCCATTTTACACTGTTTTGAATAATATTATTATGTGCTATGATAAATATTTTCTATATCATAGCAGATAGTATCTTAAATCAGGCTGAAAGTAAGTCAGAATGCACCTAAAGGCGCATACTGCTTTATTTTCAACCTGCTTTAAGTGGTCACCAGTCTACAAAACTAGAAGCAGTCCATGGGGTAATGGGTTAAGCCATTGGAGAATAAGAATAGTACATGCAGCAGGATTTGTCACACACAGAACGCATATTTGCTTGCCCATCATCCGACAATGTTTACTATCGAAGGCATGGCTAATGACAAAAATGACAAATATATCACTCGAATCGGTTGTTACAGTGGAGAATCTGTTATTCTTTCCCGTTTAAACGCAAACGTACGCAAACGCAAAGCACTAAAACGTAGAAAAGAACAACTTTTGGACAATTCTGATAATTCTTGTTTATCTTGGTGGCAAACAGTTTGAAGCCTGATCAGACGCCGGGTTACCCGGCGTCTGATCTGGCTCCAAACTGTTTGCACTGCAAATAATAGTTTTAGCGTAAACGCGTTTATTGGGAAAGAATAACGTTTTCTCCACTGTATCTGGTCCCCAGGACTCGTTTTTTAACCAGATAAAAGCACTCAAGTGATATACTTTTCATATCCATTCAAAGAAGTTGATTATTCTATTTATTATGTACATTTTAATGACGTTTTACAGAACAAATACACAAAATTTATTGATAACGCGCGACGTCACAAACTACATTGTGAAAAGATATCGTCACTGCAAAATTGATATCATCACTAGTGATGGTATCAGCTGTGACAAATATGAAATTTATCTAACTAAAAAATCTCTATAAATCCTCGATAGGTATATAATAAACGGTGTTTAAGGGCAATAGGATGCTACAAACGTAGATTCTGGTAACTGATTTTTAACAAAGAAAAACAGAAACCCAGTGGCGCTTATACGCAACCTTAAGAGTACACGTGTCCTATACAAACGGGCTCCTACGGGACCCCTCTGCAATGTTTGTCATTTTGTATTTTATGCATAATATATTGTAAAACAAAATAAATCTACATAGTCAAAATAAACGTAGTAGACTTAATGGGACATATGCATTGTCCATTTAACGTTTAGGGGGCAATGAAAGGTATCCTGTCTCGACTTGGCATAGATAATGTTAACAGTTGGGGTTCAGATCAAACTCGAAGTAAATCGGCATCTGAACTGTATTCACATTATTGTATTCATAACTTTTTTTCTTTACATTGAAATAATTGTAACGCTTTTGCTCAGTTATTAGGCGTGTTTGTTTGCTCAATCAGTTAAAACCGTGGTTTTGCAAATTAACCCTTAGCCTGCCAGTCACGACTATAGCTCCATATGCAAACAGCTTGGATCCGGATGAGACGCCGAGTAACTCGGCATCTCATCCGGATCCAAGCTGTTTGACACTCGGACAACATACTCAGCAATTTTGAGCAACTTTGAAGCACTTTGAAACTTGAAGCGGACGAGAAATATAGCAGACGACAATTTATTTGGCGGGCTAAGGGTTAAACGTTTTATAACCAAAATGAGTAAACCTATCACTCCTCAATTAAATGACGTCATGTATTACTCTTGTTGGTGAGATGTATACATGGCATATCTTTAAATTATACAGTGCTCCCTCCCCACAACGGCCTATCGAACAACCATTCCCTCCTTATAACAACGATTGCTGGGCTAGGGTTTACAATTAGTCCGCCACCAAGACCTAGGGTTGGAGACTTAGGGTTAGGGTAAACTTTACAATCTGTTCGCAGGTCTTTTTGTAGAAATTAACTGGCCATCTTTTGTGACATTAACCTGGCCATTTATTGTAACATTAATCTGGCCATTTCGTGTGACATTTACCTGACTATAAAAATGACATTTTTGGTGGTGGACTAATTGTAAAATTGCTCCGATTGTTGCTGTTTCCCAAACAAGACAGCTATAACTCTTTCACTTAGGAAATATCGTCTGCTGAAAATTGTCGACTGATGTTGTTCACAAAGTAACATATTTGACATTTTGAAAGAAACAATGACGAGTGACAAACAGCTTGAATCCAGACCAGACGCCGCATTACGCGGTGTCTGTACTGGGTCCAAGCTGTTTGCTGTGTAAGCCAATTTCCCATCTTAATAATAACTCCCTCCGAACGACACTCTTTAATTGTCTCCCATTGGGTGTTGTAGAGGTATCTGTTGTACTTTGTTAACCATTTCGCTTATTATCTCTTCGAAAGCTTACTACGATATGCTTTACTAAAGTTTAGATCAGTATTCAAACTGTTTGACAATCATTTTGAAATAACATCCGTCATCTTAACAGTATTGATTTCAGAGTCTGCTTTACTTTCAACACGCTTTAAACCTTTCATGATCAAATGTATCGTGAGGTTTTTTACCCTTCGCCGCCATATTGTCGTCTGCTTTAATATTGTTGTCTGCAATATCGTTAAACATGTTAAATTTAAGGCAGTATATTTACATTCGCCCAATTCAAATCCATTGAAAAAAAATGTCGTTCAATTCGTGTAAACGGTATTTTTCGAGAGGGTGGGACTTGCGGATAAGTTTCGCGGAGGAGGCGGGGCATATGCATTTTTCATTCGCGAATTAATCTTTGGAACTCGAATAGCAAACATTTTGCGGATTTTTCAAAAATTTGTTCTTAACCGATGTATGCTTTCCTATTAACGTAAACCATGATTACCAACTAACATTCTTCTTTATTAATGAGATCAATTGCAAGAAAATTGATATAAATCTACCATATAAACTGCAGCTGTCTGCATTTCGAAGATCTTCATGACAAAAAGATCGATATATTTATCATGCTTTACAAATGACGTCACTTCCAATTGACGTCAAATTGGCATTGTCGCGCCAAACTTTCAAGTTGTTGACTTTAGAATGTAAATAATGGAACTTGTTGTTGCTTTCGAATGTACACAGCTTCAGTAACTCGGTCTGGCTGTTCCTTAAAGGGCACACATTATTCGTGTTATCAACCTCTTATATGGATTAAACATACATGCGTAGTTGCGTACTAACAAAATGCTCATTTAATATTAGAAATTACAGCAAATATTTTGTAAATATAAGAAATGAACTAATTTTTATCGGCGTTCAAGCGAAATAAACGACAGAAAATTATCGGCAAATTTACCATGATGAATCTACGAAAGAAAGTTATCGACAGATAATTTTTCTGTCGTTTATTTCGCTTGAACGCCGAAAAAATCAGTTCATTTCTTAAATAACTGACGTTATTTGAAAACAAGGGCTTGGGGCAAACAGTTTTGATCCTGACCTGATCAGATACCGCGTTACCAGGATCAAAAGTGTGTGTCAATGCGCTTTATGATGTCATTGAGAGTGAAAGAGTTAAATTATCAACTGGCCCCTTGTTCACAAAAAGTATTAAGGCCAAAATCAGTATCAGATCAAATGCCTTGATTTTAGGCTCAACTGATCCTGAAATGACAATTTGTGTCTACGAAACAAAATATAATACAGATCAGGGGCCCGTTTCATAAAACTTCGTACGGCAAATGTTGTAAACTTTAAAATACATTTAATTTCTGATTTCTCTATCTAATCCTGTCTTGTGACATCTCTTTGGAATCGTCTTGAAAAGACGATTCCAGAGAGATCTATCTAATCCTGTCTTGTGACATCTCTTTGGAATCGTCTTGAAAAGACGATTCCAAAGAGATGTCACAAGACAGGATTAGATGGAGAAATGAATAAAAATTGAGACTTTTATAATCTGACTTACGACAACATTTGTCGTACGAAGTTTTATGAAACGGGTCCCAGTTGAACCAGGAACGTAAAATAGATACGTTCCTGGTTGAGCTAAAAAAAAATAGAAATGTGCTATGTTGTAAATAGTTTAGGTTGCTGGCTCAAAATCGTTGATTGCAGTAGTTCCATGCAAGAAATAATGTCCTTAGGCCACACTCACAGAATTGACAAGAAATTTCTCAATACTGTAATGTAATAAACCCACCGCAAGCTGATTACTGATCTCATATGGAAATACAAATTTATTTTTTTGAAAATTTCAAAGTTTTTTCTGACTGGTTTGTGGAAATTCAATATTTCAATATGTATTTGTTAAACATTAGAGACAGTGGCACAGATAAACAACGACAAAGGGCAGATACAACGTACAACGACACTGTACAACGATTTCAGGGATAGAGAGGCCGAGACAGTCAGCTAAATAGGGCCAATGACATACAAACAGACAGAAATACAACGGAGAATGCGTTACTCTTTCTTGTTTAACTGCAAACTGGTGTCTGATCTAGCTCAAAACTGTTTGCAAGGGGAATAATTGTTTGGCGTACACACTTCTATTGGAAAATGATAACGCCTTCTGCATTGCACATAGTGCATACATACATATGGACAGGAGGTGGGGTGTTGGTGGGAGTGTGTAGTGTGTGGGATGGAGGGAGGGGGGTGCTTGCGAATAAGAAGAATAGTACAGCAGGGCATGTCACAAGTAGAATGCACTGACGCAGAACACTGTTTGCACACCACCAGACAAGACATTCGAAGAGACGGCAAATGCTGTTGGTTTGCAAAATATTCGGGACTAATGACTGGTAGAATGCTTATATAGTGTTTAATAATAATAATAATAATAATAAAGACTTTATTTCAAGAGGGTAACACAATTAGAACACACAAGCAACTAATCTCCCTTGTGGCCCTCAAACATACAGATACATTGTACAAAACACATTCAATCCTATCTACTTGTCATTTATTATCAATGTACATGAGGAAATTGTACTTGTCGAAAACTGACAGTGAAGACCCAGACCAGAGGGCTACCTAAGGAGTCCTCTGACCAGGGTCGGCATTGACAGCGTTTATGAACAGAACAGATGTTCAACACATATATTAGCCTTTATCCAGATTAGACTCTATCATTCTCACATTAAGACCCGCAATTTAGTGCAAAACCATCGTATCTTCGATTTACATTTATCCAAGGATACGGTAGTATTGCACTGAGTAGATCTACATGAGTTACCTCTGTAACTCTGCAACATTGGACATATATTCAATAAACAAATCAACAAATATTTGACTTATACTTTTAGATCTTTAAATTTTGAACTCACAACATAAACCAATTGTTTGTTCCCAAGGGCAATATAAGAAGGTACAAATTAGTGGTTGCAAACAAATATAGATACAAATGTAAATAGCAACAAAGATTACATAAGTTAATAAGATGCGAACCAACAAAGTGCCTAAATGACACCAGGGAGACGGAAATTGGCTTACATTTGCAAACAGCTTAAATTCAGATCAAGCGCCGCGTAACGCGACGTCTGATCTGGATTCAAGCTGTTTGTAACTCGTCATTAAGTTTTTTCTGTCAATATGACCATTGTGTAACTTTGAGAAAAAACAGCAGACGACAATTTGAAGCAAACGACATTGCAGCCGTGAATAGGTTGGACATTATTGTTCTGTTTAGGGAACTGCGACAAGGGTCGTTGTAAGGCGGGAATCGTTGTTGGGAGGGCCGTTGAAGGGAGGGAATACTGAATACACACATGTGTATAATTCCGTGATTATGCTTACCTTTCACCTACAGTTATTCTGTTTCAGCTTCAAAGTGTAAAAAGCTGTGTGTATAATATTTCGGGGTTGAACAAACCAAATTTATTTTAGAATCAATAATAGTGTCTAGCCAGTGCTCTAGCGTATGTGGCAATACTAATGGTCTTGTCACTTCTATTCTTTTAAGACTTGGTCAGTTCATTTGGCTAAACACATTCAACCCTGGCGACGAGTATTGTCGTTATTTGCAAACAGTGTACCTGTGAGGATTACACCTGTTCTATGCAAACAATGTAGACCCTGATCAAAGGGCTTCTTAAGGAGCCCTCTGATCAGGGTCTTCACTGTTTGTCATTTTAAAGTTTATTGTTCTAATAGTCAAAAATGGAATAGACTTATTTTGAAATTGAAATTATCCATTAACTCTTTCCTCCCTGATCTTTAAATGGACGATTCCAGTTTCCATTTAAGTCTAGTCCATTTCTGAATTTTAAGAGTTATTTTGCCAATGCTTGGCATTATGACAAACAGTGAAGACCCTGATCAGAGGGCTCCTAGGAGCCCTCTGATCTGGGTCTTCACTGTTTGCATAGGGCAAATGTACCATTCACATGTACACTCTTTGCAAAGGACGCCAATATGCGGGACTAGGGTTCAAAGGGTTAAAAGACTTAAGTTTTAGGGATGAATGAGTTAATCCCTGGTACCTTCTCAGACCATTCTAGGAATGCAAGCCGCTGGCATCCTGGTGATTATTTCCCCTCAAAATGACCCGCTATGGATTTTTCTTCAAACTTCTTTTTTCTGAGAACATTGTCCCAGAAACTGCACTTGTATGATCAGATTGGTTTACATAAGCTGCCTACCAGTGTGTGCTCGGCTTAACGTGGCTTTATTTAAGAATCGCGATTACACGTTTATGTGAACTTTAAATTGAAACTTTTTTTTATCCTATAATACTGAACTTTGAAATAAGCTCTTTCATTTAATTGATGTATAGCCAGTTTACATTGGCTCTCGGGGTGTTTGTACAACAACATATTTTGGAAATATATAACGAGAGCACCGCAAACGGTACACAATACGCCCACTGGCAAAGAAAGTTTCATTAATATCTTTCCAATAGTTTTCCGAAAAAACTCCGGACAAGCTTTTAATTGCATTTTTGAGTACATCAAGGGCAGATAACCCTGTAACGAAAAATCGAATGAACCTCAAACTTGTCTCAGCTTCATATTGGTATGCATATAACATTTGTGTGAAGTTTCATTAATATCCTTTAGACAGTTTTCCGGAAGAACTCCGGACAAACAAAATGTTGACGGATGAACGGACAGGTATACGACCACCTTTAAAGGTGGGCGTATAAAAAACTATGGATGCTGACCGGGCCCACTTAAACACGCGTCGATTTAGGTCTTCACTGCTTATATATAGGATATTATACAGGGCTACCATTTCTCCGGATTTTTCCTAAATCTTCGGATTTTTTTCCAGTACATGGTATCTTAAAACAGGCTGAAAGTTAAGCAGAATGCGCCTTAAGGCGCATTCTGCTTTACTTACAGACTGTTTTAAGTAGTCGCATGCCAACAAAATTAGAAACAGGCTATGGGGTAAAGGTACGATTCGTAAAATCGCACTTAAAAAATGCAAATCTTAGGATTTTTCATGTCAACTTGGATATACGTTATATATACCCTGCATTGTGATTGTTAAATGGATTAATTTTATGCACAAACATGTACAACTATTTTGCTACAGGTGTGTCTGTATAATTATGTAAATGGATTGCCTAACATGTGAACAATTAACATAGAAAATACCACAGTCGTCATGCTATTTATTCTCCTAAACATGTTTGAGAATTTGTTATATATTTATTTAACTCTTTTAACACTTAGCAACTCTTGTGGGTTATAAAATTTCCTTGTGGATCATTTTAGTTGCCAAATCATGAACAAGGTACTTGGAATTCTAGGTAGTTTAACAAATATTGGTCAAACTATGCAAACAGTGCAGATACTGATCAGAGGGCTCCTATAGGAGCCCTCTGATCTTGGCATACACTGTTTGCGAATGTAATTAGTATATTTTAAACAGATCCATTGTGTTGAAAGAGTTAAATAAATGTTATTTATTGTTTGGGATACAAAATGTTCAAAACAACAAAATCAAACATAGAAGATCTTTAAACATATTTATTTTTTCCAATTTTCTTTATCACAAATATATAATTATTTTCACAGAAACCCTGTCACTATCTAAATAAAAAACTAAATAATACTTATTTCATTTTATCACAAGAGTTGTGACAGAACTACAGTAAAAAATTCCCTCAATAGTAACCACAATAAGTATAATAGGGCATCATAAAAGACAAAAGTATTTCTGATAAGCATCTGCTTATGCAAACTGGCAGTAGCAGATGTCAAGCCTAGAGACAAAACTACATGTACACACAAAGTGAACTACACAAAAGACAATATTGCCTAATAAATAGTAAATGTGGTACAGTGGAGAATCTGTTATTCTTTCCCGTTTAAACGCACACGTACGCAAAAGCAAAGCACTAAAACGTAGAAAAGAACAACTTTTGGACAATTCTGATAATTCTTGTTTATCTTGGTGGCAAACAGTTTGCACTGCAAATAATAGTTATAGCGTAAACGCGTTTATTGGGAAAGAATAACAGATTCTCCACTGTACACTAAAGAGAGGACATTGTATGATAGAATGTTTAATATTCAATGAACACTTGACATTCACTGAACACCATAAACAATGTTGAGATAGTGAACCTGGTATAAAGCAGCCATTCTTAAAGAAGAAATTCATAATACAGGTACTGTATTATGCAAGATAAAAGTAAAGAAGAAAGCTTCTCAAAGCATACATGGATTTTGTAAAAAGCTTACCCCTTAACCCTTTCCTCCCTGAAACTTTAAATGGACAATTCCAGTTTCCATTTAAATCTAGTCCATTTTCTGACATTTAACGGTTGGTTTTCTCAATGTTTGGCATCATGACAAACAGTGAAAACCCCGATCAGGGGGCTCCTAGGAGCCCTTTGATCTGGGTCTTCACTGTTTGCATAGGACAAGTGTACTATTCACATATACACTGTTTGCAAAGAACGCCAATATACGGGACTAGGGTTCAAAGGGTTAACATACAATAAATGCAGAAAATCTGATTTACTTTTACCCTACAATAAATTTCCACCTGTATGAAAGACTGAAATTCATCTTGGTTTGAGTGACTGCTAAATATAGGTTTGAGTGTAATAGATAAATAGAAAATACACAATGAACATTTTGATCTTTGTATGACGTATCACAGATAGAACTGGTGAATGTTAAAACATCCCCATTCAAACAAAACAAAATACAAATGTAATGCAATAAAAATTCAATAAAAACCTCTTTCGGGAATTTCTGATGCTTTTATTTTTATCTGAGTGGCAAACAGTTTTGAGCCAGACCCGGTGCTGGGTCACCCAACATCTGATCAGACTGACCAAACCTTTTGCAGTACAGTGGAGAATCTGTTATTCTTATCCGTTTAAACGCAAACGTACGCAAACGCAAAACACTAAAACGTAGAAAAATACAACTTTTTGACAATTCTGATAATTCATCTTTATCTTGGTGGCAAACAGTTTGGAGCCTGATCAGACGCCGGGTTACCCGGCGTCTGATCTGGCTCCAAACTGTTTGCAGTGAAAATAATAGTTTTAGCGTAAACGCGTTTATTGGGAAAGAATAACGTTTTCTCCACTGTATAAATAATTGTTTGGCATAAATGTGTTTATTTGGAAAGAATAATCTTCTCCTTTGTACTAACTAACTGACTGAGCAAAACAGAAGTAAAATTTATTAGGTTGTATATGACTACAAGCTTGTCTGAAGTGGTCATTATTCCATGAAGCATGAATTTATCTATAGTATATGCTTGCTGAATACAGGAAAACAAAAAGAAGATTCCTACAGGAATGTTTCTTGATTTACTGTTTTCTTGCATAAAGCTGTCATCTATTTTTAAAACTGATATATCCTTGTCTTTTTAACACATTGAACCCTAGTGATGCATATACCTACTCTTCTCTAACAGTGTACATGTGATGAGTACACTTGTCTTATGTAAACAATAAGCTTAAAAAGATCCTGATCCCAAGGCTCATATAGAAGCCCTCTGATCAGGGTCTGCACAATTTGAATTTTTTGCAATATATTTAGAAAACAAACAAAACCCCCCAAATAATAGAAAATGGACTATATACTTTGAAACCCATTTGTGCCGACGATCCCATATATGAGACATAGGCAAACAGTGTAGACTCTGGTCAGATTTCGCATAATGTGACATCAGAGTGTACACTGTTTGCTGATATGAATTTCAATAGAAAACAAAATGAAAATTTAGACAACCGGGACAACCTACATCAAAAATGGGCTTATCAAATTATGAAATAAATATACATGGAAGAATCCACTGAGCCCATATGTGTTAATTGAAAACTCCTCTTTTCCCTTTGAACTTTCAGTGTTCAATGGGATAAAAGAATGCTTAATACAAGTACATGTATATGTCTGTACAAAAGCAAGTATATATTAATATTTCTCTTGTAATTTTATTTCTACATAAGGAGGCAGGCAAAATTTATGTTTTTTAAGACAAAACTTTTATACAAACAGAAAAGATTGCGTAAATATACAAAATGGTGGCTTCAACATTGGTGAAGACATTTTTTCCCTGTTTAAAAGAAACTTAACGCACACACAAGTCAATCAAATGAAAACATTGCTAGCTTTTGGAGAAAAAAAAAATTTGCTTTTATTTGAGTGACAAATAATTTGGAGCCAGGTCAGATGCTTGGAAATCTGGCATCTTATCTGTCTCCAAACTGTTTACAATTGAAATAATTGTTTTAGCATAAACTTCTTTAGTGGGAAAGAATAGTCGTAGTAGAATTATCACAGCCTTTAACCCTTTCCCTTATAGAAGCGACTTTTAGCGCATTCATTTTATTCATCCGCCAAAGAAAATAGTTCCATTTTATACTGTCATAAATATGTACCATAAGAAATATTTTCTATATCCTAGCAGATAGTAACTAAAAGCAGGCTGAAAGTAAAGCAGAATGCACCCTAGGGCGCATTCTGCTTTACTTTTAGCCTGCTTTAATAGGTCACATATCTTAAATACTAGAAACAGGCTATGGGTTAAAGGGTTAAATACAATGCAAGTTTACCAAATATGTTGATATTCAACACTTTAATTTGAAAATCAAAGTAAGAATTCCACAGGGCAAGATATTTAACCAAGAAAAAGAGGAGAAAGCCTGGTATTGCGATAGGAATGACTGTAAAATATTAATCTCAACAAAGAGGAGCTAATTTCAAAGCTTGACACCTTTGTTGTAACATTTTCAAAAGCATCTCCTTGTTACCTTAGTCTTGCTTTCATTCATTTCTCAAGGCCAGACAAAAATGATTTACGTATCATAAATAATTACTATATTCTTACAGATGGTAGCTTAAAGCAGACTGACAGTAAAGCAGACTGTTCCATAAGGCCCATTCTGCTTTACTTACAACCAACTTTAAGTGGTCACCTGTCCTCAAAACTAGAAATAGGACATGGGGTAAAGGGTTATGCAACCACTCTATATACAGCGGAGAAACTGTTATTCTTTCTCAATAAACGCGTTTACGCTAAAACTATTATTTGCAGTGCAAACAGTTTGGAGCCAGATCAGACGCCGGGTAACCCGGCGTCTGATCTGGCTCCAAACTGTTTGCCACCAAGATAAACATGAATTATCAGAATTGTCCAAAAGTTGTACTTTTCTACGTTTTAGTGCTTTGCGTTTGCGTACGTTTGCGTTTAAATGAGAAAGAATAACAGATTCTCCACTGTAAGCAACATGAGTAGAATCTAATACAGGAGGTTCTTAAATGCAGGGGAAAAATAATGCAGAAAGCTCCAAAAGTATACATGTCTCTTAATATCTCCACACTACTACAATAAGTGGTCACTTTACCCATAACCTCATAGCCTATTTCTAGTTCTGAAAACAGGTGATCACTTAAAGCAGGTTGCCCTAAGAAGACCTGGAGAGAAACCATCAGGCAAGACTGCATACAGTGGCAGATGGTGAAGGTGGACCCCCACGACCGTGACCACTGGAGACGATGTATAAAGACCGCCAGACAACTTCGAACCCTGACGAAGGGAACACAGACGCTAAACTAGGATAGTGAGTGTGAGTGAGTGAAAGTAAAGCAGAATGTGCCTTATGGAACATTCTGCTTTACTTTCAGCCTGCTTTAAGCTACCATCTGCTAGAATATAGAAAATATTTCTTATGCTACATATTCAGGACTATAAATTTGAACTATTTTCTTATAATAAATTAAGTGCAGAAATGGCATATTTACAGGGATAATGGGAATCCCAACGTGTCTCTATCTCGATTGACATACAATGAAAAACAAGAGTGGCACTCAACCCAATTACAAACTTTCTTTCTCAATGCTTGAAGGACTTGAGGCAAAACACAAATTCAACATACTCAAAAATTTGATTTAGATGTCTCCTGGTAGTGTCTAACCCCGCTGGGGAGTCGAAGCATTAGGTCTCCTGAAACTTTACTCTATAGAACTCTATACAATTCTTAGACCTCATTACCCCTAGTGATGCATAAATGTGTCATTTACAAACAGTGTACAGTAAAACCTCTATATTACAACCACTAAAATGAAGGCTACTTGTTTGCATAAAAGACAGGTGACAGCTTAAAGCAAGGTGACAGAAAATCAGAAAGCTCCTAAATAAGCTTTCTGTGTACTGTCACCTTGCTTTAAGCAGTCACCTGTAATAAAGACCTAATACAGTGGAGAAAACGTTATTCTTTCCCAATAAACGCGTTTACGCTAAAACTATTATTTGCAGTGCAAACAGTTTGGAGCCAGATCAGACGCCGGGTAACCCGGCGTCTGATCAGGCTCCAAACTGTTTGCCACCAAGATAAACATGATTTATCAGAATTGTCCAAAAGTTGTACTTTTCTACGTTTTAGTGCTTTGCGTTTGCGTTTAAACGGGAAAGAATAACAGATTCTCCACTGTAACCAACAAAATTAAGTGGTCATTATAGAGGGGTGTCACTGTACTAGTAAAGACATACTAGTCTCATGCATACAGTGAAGACACTTATCAGATGGCTACACCCTTATTTTAATGCCTGTTTCTAGTTTTGAAAACATGTGACCACTTAAAGTAGGTTGAAAGTAAAGCAGAATTCGCCTTAAGGTGCATTCTGCTTTACTTTCAGCTTGCTTTAAGTAAAAATCTGCTAGAATATAGAAAATATTTCTTAAAGTACGAGTACATATTCATAATTGTGAAAATTGGTACTATTTTCCTCTATGTATGAATAAACTAGGGGTGTAAAAAGGTATATTTATGGGGTAATGGGTTAAGGCAATATGTCCCTAATGAGAAAGGGGCCACTGTCCGTCAATATTAATACTCTAGGTAAAGCGATCAAGCATGGTTCGGTGACAAGAATGGCAGATTGCTTTGTGTACAGCAGTCTGATCAGAGTCTACATAGTATGTCATTCAGTTTGCATCTTTTGGGCAAATTACTGTTTGATAAAAGCAATTACAGTCAAACTTCGATATCTCGAACACGGTTAAATCGATAAACCCGTATTTCAAAGTTTGTGACTTTGTCACGTTTTAACTTTAAAATATGGGTATGTTCGACCTAATCGAGCATGAAATAATGCAGTTCATGTGTCAAACTATGGTATCGGACAGTTTGAGTTAAGCGAGTTCAAGACATCGAAGTTCGACTGTAGTTCAAGTTTTAGGTTTATTACAGCTCTTATACAGGGTTTGCCAGTTTTTAGGGATTCTACAGTATTGAATGTAAGATTGGAGTCACAATTCCATGACTAACTTACTTTTCCAAAATCGTGTCTGTTTCTAACAACCTTCCCAAAGCAGGTCATTAGGCCAACCAGTGTGGGGCCTTGATCATATAATTAACATGTACGAAACTCATATAAATTCTGTATTTACACATTTAAGTTTCAACCCTAGCAAAGAGTAGACTTGTCATTGCCAAACAGTGTATCTGTGAATAGTACACTTGTCCTATTCAAACAGTGTAGACCGTGATCAGAAGGCTTCAACAGTAGCCCTTTGATCAGGGTCTGCACTGTTTGTCATTTTGCAATGTATATAGTTAAAATCAACCCTAAATAAATGTAGCTCAAAATGGCCTAGACTTAATTAGAAATTAATTTTGCTGATTAAAAGTTTCAGGGGATTTTGAGGTAAAACTTTAACACTATTTCTCTAATGTGCAATACCTAAGTCTCCTTCATCGCATCAGTAAAGACATCTTAGTCTTGAAAGTCTTGCAATAATTATGAAATGTAAGACTGGAGTCACAATACGATGGTTAACCCTTAGCCTGCCACTCACAACTATAGCTCCATATGCAAACAGCTTGGATCCGGATGAGACGCCGAGTAACTCGGCGTCTCATCCGGATCCAAGCTGTTTGACACTCGGACAACATTTTCAGCAATTTTGAGCAACTTTGAAGCACTTTGAAACTTGAAGCAGACGAGAAATATAGCAGACGACAATTTATTTGGTGGGCTAAGGGTTAACTTACTTTAGAAAGATCTTGTTGTTTTCTTTTCAAAATCTTCCAAAAGAAGATCACCAGGCTAACCAGCGTGGGGCCTTTATCACCTACGTTATCACATACTTAACATGTAAGAGACTCTCTTTAAACACATTCAACCCTAGCGATGAGTATACTCGTTAATGCCAAACAGTGTATATGTGAAGAGTACACTTGTCCGATACAAACGGTGTAGACGCTGATCAGAGGGCTCCTGCAGAAGCACTCTGATCAAGGTTTGCACTTTTTGTCATTTGCAATATACATGTATACTTAAAACCAACCCTAAATAGTCCACAATGGACTAGACTTAACTAAAAAAAAAAAAAAAAAATAGAAATTGAAATTGTCAATTTAAGGATTCAGGAGCGAACGAGTCAAGAAACCACTTGATGAGAAATTGTGAAAATCTCCAAAGACAGAGTGGTGCCCTTGGGGAACAAAAATTATGTAGAAAAACTCCAGCAGGAACTTTCTGCATCATTCATCTCGTAAACAAGTCACCTATATTGAAGAATGCATAAACATCGTCTTTTGATTGACTACTGAACAAAGTTTTTAATGTAAGTATACATATTGGCAAAAATGATTTTGTATTTTCTATTTGGTTTGTAGCAGTCATACATGCCTATTGTTACACTACTTGGGCTTATTCCAGAACCAACTAAGTAGGTTTTGGATAATCAAATCAGCTCTTAAACCCAAATGAAGGTTTAGAGAAAGAGGACTATTAAATTTCAGGACTGATCCAACTATACAGTCAATCCTGTACTAAGCAACCACTCAGAAACCCTTTTATGGTCATATATTTATTGTGAGGTTTTACCAAATAAACGCCATATTGTCCTCTGCTTCAATATCGTTGTCTGCAATACTGTTTCAAAGTTAGATTTCAGGTAGTTAGACTGACGAAAATTTAAAACAAGTGTCGAATAGTTTCGATCCTGATCAGACGCCACATTACATGGCCTCTGATCAGGATCCAAAATGTTTGCAACTCTCATTTTGGCATCATTGACAGTGAAAGCGTTAAAATGCCAAGAATATCTCTAGAGAGTAGAGACAGATGACAGCTTAATGTAAGATGAAAAAAATGTAGAAAGTGCCTTCAGGAGCTTTCTGCATTATTTATTATCTTGCAATAAGCAACCATCTATATTCAGGACAACATATGGGTATTCAACTGACTGGGTTGCTTAATATAAGGTTGACTATATAAGATGGTCAGGCTATGCTTCTGGGTCTATAATGTTGGTCTTGGCATTCTCAAGGTACAGGTCCGAGGTGTGAACCCTACAGAACACACATCGGGTCAGATCCTGGTAGTCCTGTAGCTGGGCCATGGAGAAAGGCTTGCCACAGTTCTCACACTGAAAGGAAATAAAGAAATATATTTAAACCTTTTCTCTACAGCAAAAAGGGCAAATCACTTGTTTCAAACACTAATTAACCCTATACAGTGGAGAATCTGTTATTCTTTCCAGTTTAAACGCAAACGTACGCAAACGCAAAGCACTAAAACGTAGAAAAGAACAACTTTTGGACAATTCTGATAATTCTTGTTTATCTTGGTGGCAAACAGTTTGGAGCCTGATCAGACGCCGGGTTACCCGGCGTCTGATCTGGCTCCAAACTGTTTGCACTGCAAATAATAGTTTTAGCGTAAACGCGTTTATTGGGAATGAATAACAGATTCTCCACTGTACCTCATAGTTTCTTCACATTGAAGAAGACCAAGGAGAGCCAACTAACCCATTACCCCATAGCCTGTTTCTAGTTTTGAAAAAAAGTTACTACTTAAAGCAGGTTGAAAGTAAAGCAGAATGTGCCTTAGGGCACATTCTGCTATAATTTCAGCCTGCTTTAAGCTATTATCTGCTAGGATGTAGAAAATATTTCATATGATACATTTTCATGACTGTTTAAAAGGGAACTATTTTCTTCAGTGGATGAATAAATTATAGGCGTAAAAAGGCGTATTTATGGGGGGAATGGGTTAAAGAAGGTTGAAAGTAAATCAGAATGCACCTTTATTTAATACTAGAATCAGGCTATGGAGAAAAGGGTTAAGGGTTATATCAGCCAAAATTTTGTGTATATTTGTTTTTGCTGGTGTGACTATTTTAGATGAAATAAATCTAATAAATTGTTTCATTCGAGTAAAAACTTTTATGAAGCTGGTCTTAAGATGTTGTCAAGTTTGCCAAAGGCTTGCTCAACCAGTTATTTAGAGACTCGTTTAACGACAATACATCTGAAATGACATTATGTGTCCTATCCCACACTGACAGGATTCAATCTTATGAGATAACTACAAATACTCAATTAACAGACAGATTTGAAGTAGATAATACCTTAACATGATCAAAGGAAACTTAAGATGCTCAGAGAAAATTTTCCTTGAATTCAATACTGCCCTAGGTATCAAAGACGTCTACTTCACGTTTTGTCATTATGATGAAACCTTTTTAACACTTTTCATCAGATTGCACTTCTGAAACCGGCTATTCTATGGTAAGATAATGGTATAATGTTATATTTGCAAGTGATTAGCAGTCTGCTAAAATAAGCTTTTAATTTTGGTTGTACTTTGGACAATTCCTTTCTTTGAAACTGGTTGAACAAAGCTTAGTCTGAACCCATTACCCCATAAAAACGCGTTTTTATGCCTTAACTCTTTCCTCCCTGAAACTTTAGATGGACAATTCCAGTTTCCGTTTAAGTCCAGTCCATTTCTGACGTTTAAGGGTTGTTTTGTCAATGTTTGGTATTATGACAAACAGTGAAGACCCTGATCAGAGGGCTCCTAAGAGCCCTCTGATCTGGGTCTTCACTGTTTGCATAGGACACGTATACTATTCACATGTACAATGTTAGCAAAGAACGCCAATATGCGGGACTAGGGTTCAAAGGGTTAAATGTATTCCTCCACAAAATAAAAAAGGTTTATTTTATACAGTTATGAATATAAACTATAAGAAAATTTTCTACATAACCATTCTAGCAGATCATGGTAGCTTAAAGTAGGCTGAAAGTAAAGCAGAATGCGCCTTATGGAGCATTCTGCCTTACTTTCAACCTTCTTTAAGAGGTCATCTGTTTTCAAAAGTAGAAACAGGCTATGGGGTAATGGGTTAAAGTCTGATTGTCTGAATGTAAAGAGTACTTCTGTTAGGTTTCACAGTGTCCTTAATCATGAAATATGTAGCTAACACAGCATTTTTCAGCTTCTAATACAGGAGGTTTCTTCAAGCAGGCTTAAACTTAAGCAGAAAGCTCTTTAACCAGGGGCGTAGCTAGACCAATTAGGAAGTGTACGCACTCCTATACTAGGGGGGTCCGGGGGCATGCTCCCCCGGGAAAATTTTATTCCTAGATGGTCTCAGGTGCGTTCTGAGGGCGTTTCCCGCATTCAAATCAGGTGATAAAATAACATAAATCTGTGCAAAAATTTGAATAAAAAACCCCAAAAACGACATTGACGACAAAATCATCAGGAACGAATATATAGATCTAATGTTCGTTCCTGAAATCATAGATGTTAATTTTAAACCGTCAATTAGTAACATTTAGATCTGCAACAGAACCATTTGCATTTACGATCCGTTTTGATAACATGATAAAGCAGGCCCGTAGGAAGCAAACTATGATTTGAGGGGGCACACGTCGACGCCAGGAGCTGTTTCAATTGGCGAACGCACTCTTACTGGGAATGCGGAAGGCTCCTCCGGAAAATAATAATTTCTAGATGGGCTTTGGTGAGTTCTAAGGGCATTTCGAGCAATCAAAAAACAATCAAAACGGGTTAAACAGAAAAATACCAACATCATTTTTTAATCTATATGTAAAATTCGACTCCCAGTAACATAATTTTACCCCCCTCTGATTGGTTTAAACACTCTTACTCTAGAGGGGTCCGGGGGCATGCTCCCCCGGGACATTTTTAATCCTAGATGATCTCTGGTGCGTTCTGACGGCGTTTCCCGCATTCAAAGACTATGTAAACATTTGACTCAGAATAACAAATTATTGATTCTAGGATAATGTTTTTTTTCTGACAGCTTGTCTTCCAGCCTTTGATCTCTACCCCCTACGATTTTTATTGCATTTTTGGACTTTTAAATTTTTCTATTTTTGAGGACAATGTGTACGCAGTTGCGTTTTTTGCGTACAGGTAGCTACGCGCCTGTTAACCTTTTACTCCATAGATATGCCATTTTTATGCATTTAATTAATTCCTCTACTGAAAAAAGTTCCATTTTAAACAGTAATGAATGTTCAACACAAGAAAATATTTTCTGTATCATAGCAGATGGTAGCTTAAAGCAGGCTGAAAATAAAGTAGAATAAAACTTAAGGCCTTTCGCTAACGGAAGTCGGTCTTGTGGACGAGCGGATATGCGTCTTGACGACATAGACTTTTTCTGTACATGCTTATACTAGAAAATTTATATAAAGGAAATGTCGATCCGATTTAGTATAATCCTTCATATAGCGCAGTTAGTAGTCTGATAGACTAGCATTTCAAAGGTCATTATAGGTTCGAGACCCATCCGATCCAAAAAAGTTTTTTAAGTGTCCGATATATTGACTTGTAAATCCATAACGCAGTGATCAAGGGACGTGTTATGTTTCGTCTTCGTTGATTAGAATTAGTGATGTTATATACAGTCCAATTATATGTCCATTTATATGTACGTTTTAGTTTAATGACTTACAAGTCAATAAAATCGGTATACATGTATACGATTTGATCGAACTATAAAGCCACACATTGAAGCATATCAATACGTCAACCTTTTCAAGATCGATATTGCCCATTATTATTATGTTTAAACAATATAATTAACCTTGTATGCAAGTCCATGAATAAATAATAATGCATTTTAATGACAGAAATTTAGATTTAAGGTAGGTTACTATCTCAACTTCAAATATCTCACATTTTAATAAGAAAATCTGTTATTACAACAAATCCTGACTGTAATATTTTCTAATTTTTTCAGACTAATTATTTCATCAACCATATATTTGAATAAAATGAAAAAAAATATACATTGAATGAGTCATTTTTTTGTAATTCAATTTTTTAGCATTTTGCAAATTTAAATAGCTGATAACATCTTTCTGAACACCTTTATTCAAAATGTGTTTAGCTTTTCTTGTAATGAATGTTGTGGACTACTTAATGGGCGAGACTTATAGTCATTAGCTTTATTTATTTTTGAGAAAAATAAAATCATCAAAATTCCAGGTTTTTGTCAGGAAAAGAGACCTTAAAGACAAACCACACGATAAATTGTGCCTATATTTTCACACATTGTTTCTTAGGCTATTATCATTCTTCATGAAAAGTTTCATAACACCTTGTATGGAAAATAAGCGCACCTGCGAAGTACCTTAAGGTGCATTCTGCTTAACTAGAGGATCTTACATGAGTGCTCATTATTTATCATTTTAATAAATGAGTTGACTAAAATAATATGATGCAAGCCTTGCTGAGCTTCATATAAATTTCAGTCAAAGAGTTTATTAAAATTGATAAATATTGAGCACTAATATGAGATTCTATTTATCACATAACAATCTTAAAACACATATCAAATCAATCGAAGCCGTAGTTTGTAGTCTTGCCAAAACCTAACACTGTTTACGGTAACATCATCAGAAATGACATTATTTGATGTCCCGCTACATGCAGCTGTTGTAGACAAAAGAGCTTGGCCAGGGCCCAAAAAAACCATTTCACTTGTGGATAACAATATTTATATACAGTGAAACCCCTCTAAACCAGACATGTGTTTAGAGGGGTTTTATACTAGTATGGAATATAGCTGATCACTTAAAGCAGGTTGAAAGTAAAGCAGAATGTCTATTGGATTGTATATTGTGGTCGGGTCACACAACAGGCTTAATATACAACAGTTACATCATATTACCCAGAGGCACCTAGGGCATCATGGTCTTAGGGTACTAGGTATTAATACAGGTAGATAAGGGATCTAGCTGATCAATTTCAATACTGTCATATTGTTGCATACATATAAAGATAAGAATAGGCCTTCACAAAAAACCAAAGGTTTGCATCTAGATCATTTGTCAAATTATCAAATTATGAAACCTTTTCCTACACTTTTTAACATCTGTATTTTGTCAACTAATAACAGTCGTATATGTTATATGTTTACAAATTTTTCTAGAAGATTAACCCTTTAAAATGCTTTGTTTGAATACAGGTGACCACTTAAAGCAGGTTGAAAGTAGAGCAGAATGTGCTTTACTTTCAGTCTGCTTTAAGCAACCGTCTGCTAGGATAAATACTATATTTCGTAAAGTACTTATTCAGAGTTATATAAATATTTAGACCATGTTTGCAGAGGATTAATTCTTTGTTTGAATACAAGTGACCACTTAAAGCAGGTTGAAAGTAGAGCAAATGTGTTTTTATGGAGAAATGGGTTAAATCACAAGACTGTTATGAAGGACTTGGAATAGGGCTTTAACCCTTTGAACCCTAGTCCCGCATATAGGCGTCCTTTCAAACAGTGTACTTGTGAATAGTACACGTGTCCTATGCAAACAGTGAAGACCCAGATCAGAGGGCTCCGAAAGGAGCCCTCTGATCAGGGTCTTTACTGTTTGTCATAATGCCAAACATTGACAAAAACAATCCTTAAAGTCAGAAATGGACTAGACTAAAATGGAAACTAGAATTGTCCATTTAAAGTTTCAGGGAGGAAAGAGTTAAGGCACATTCTGCTATACATTCAACCTGCTTTAAGCTATCATCTGCTACAATATAGAAAATATTTCTGATGATACATACAGTAAAACCTCTCTATTACGACCACGTAATTGTGGTAATCATTAGGGTGTTTACGATAGGTGACCGCTGAAAGCAATGTGAGTGAAACAGAAAGCTCCTTTAGGAGCTTTCTGTTTCACTGTCACCTTGCTTTAAGCTGTCATTTGTCTATTATACAATAAAAAAGCATTGGATTTTGTGGTCGTAATAGCGAGGTTTTACTGTATTCATAAAGGTATTTTCTTCAGTGAAGGAATAAATCAAAGGAGTAAAATGGTATATTTATGGTGTAATGGGATAGAATAAAGAAGGGCTGGAAACAGGACTAACGCTTTTGTCCGGTTTAGAGAGAATTCCGGTATTTAGAGGTTCCGGTTTAGAGGGGTTTGACTGTAATGCCTTTATTCCACTCCCAGACTGCAAGTTATGTGATAAAGAGTTTTCTATATTTTGTCACAGTGACTGGTTGTCTATTGTACAGCAATGCTGGTTAAATATGGATTTCCAAATCACATTTTAGTTGTCTGGGGCAATCCAACAAGCTCTAATTTGGCAGACTGGATTACTATGTAACCTCAGAAAACCAGGCTCCACTAAAACAAATTTTCTAAAATTCCAAACAAATTTCCAGGTCCCAAACAAATATTGTACCTGCTATTAACTGATCCTTCCACAAAGAGGTTTACAGATCACATAAGACAGTTAACTGCTTAATGAAGGAAACTTGTAATGCAGAAAGCTTCTAAAGGAGATTTATGCATTTCTATTGTACTGTATTAACCCATTGTATGCTGGGTAATATTTGGCGGCCATTTGACTTTGCTGCAAACAGTTTTGATCTCAGATGAGGCCCCACAATGTGGGGCCTGATCTGAGATCAAAACTCTTTGCCTAGAGGTACACCTAAAAGTGTATCTCGCATAAAATGGGTGAAGCACCAACCTATCTTAACCCTTTCACTCTTATTGACAATTAAAAGCGCGTTTGCCAACAGTTTGGATCCTGATCAGACGACGCGTATCGCTGCGTCTGATCAGGATCCAAACTGTTTGAAATTTATTCAGTCATAATGCCTTATTTTTTAATTTTGAAACAATATTGCAGACAAAAAAATTGAAGCAGACGACAATGAAATGGTGAAGAGGTAAAAATCTCACAAAAAAATTGGTAGTGAAAGGGTTAACCTTTACCCCATAGCCTGTTTCTAGTATTGAAGATAGGTGACCATTTAAAGCAGGGTGAAAATAAAGCAGAATGTGCCTTAAGGCACAATCTGCTTTAATTTCAGCCTACTTTAAGCTAACATCTGCTAAATTATTGAAAATATTTTGTATCATACACAATTATGACTGTATAAAGTGGAACTATTATCTTCAGTGGAGGAATAAACTAAGAGTGTAAAAAGGCGTATTTATGGGGGAATGGGTTAAACAACTGACCACTGAAATTTTGTATTTTCACATCGCTGCAAAACCTCTCTAATCTGGATCCCTCTTAACATTTTTCTGGGACCAGATGTGCTCGGTTTTCCCAGGCCCTTCTGGACCATTAAAACTGTCACAGAGGTAGACTAGTAAGACACCTGTGATAGCAGACATTCAATGAAGGAGCATGGAGAGTTCTTCAGACAGTACTGCTGAATGTAGGGCAAAAGAAATTCAGCAAGGCCTGTATAGGAACATTCTGCAATACATGTGTACTGCATTAACCCATTGTCTGTTTCTTAGACTGTATTGATGGAAGGTGAATGCTTAAATCAGGCTGAAAGTAAAGGAGAATGCCCCTGAAGATGTATTCTACTTTAATTTCATCCTGCATTCAGCTACCATCTGCTAGAATATAGAAAATATTTTTCATGATACATGTATATCCATGACTGTATAAATGCGAGCTATTTTCGTTAGTGGAAGAGTCTAACTGTGTAAAACCCCATATCCATGGAGTAATGGGTTAAGCAGTTGTACAGATTACCATACATCTCAACAACTCAAAAGAAGACACTCAGGCAATCTTAAATACATATATGGCTGTTTAATGCAGGATCAGATTAACCCTTTGAACCCCAGTCCCGCATATAGGCGTCCTTTTCAAACAGTGTACATGTGAATAGAACACTTGTCCTGTGCAAACAGTGAAACCCCTGATCAGAGGGCTCCGAAAGGAGCCCTCTGATCAGGGTCTTCACTGTTTGTCATAATGCAAACATTGACAAAAACAACCCTTAACAGTCAGAAATGGACTAGACTGAAATGGAAACTGGAATTGTCCATTTAAAGTTTCAGGGAGGAAAGAGTTAAATCAGAAATCTCATACAGGAAATTTCTGCAGTATTTTTATTCTGCATTAAACAGTCACTTGTTTTCAGAGATTTCCAATCTACTTAAATTAGTAGTCATTTAATGCAATATTGACTGCAACAAGTCCAACAAAGAGAAAGGAGTGTACAAGATTGAACCCACATTTTCATAGTGGAAGGGAGATAATTCATGAATGCCCAAGGGTTTGTAATTGGCTATCAAAAATAGCTTCCGAAAGACTGAGACAAGATTTTGAGATCAGCAGACAAAGGCTAAAATAAGATTGACACCTTTGACTCCAGAGTGCCTAACATGATATGGCAAGTTATCCAACTTGGTAAAGTAAATGATACTCTCAAACATTTTAACCCAATACCCCATAACATTTTTCTAATTTTGAAAACAGGTCACCACTTAAAGCAGGTTGAAATTAAAGCAGAATGCACCTTAAGGTGCATTCTGCTTTACTTTCAGCCTACTTTAAGCTACCATCTGCTAGAATATAGAAAATATTTGTGATGATACATATGCATGGCTGTATAAAATGGAACTATTTTTCTTCTGTGAAGGAATAAATTGATTATTTCAAAATGCATATCTATGGAGTAAAGGGTTAACATATTTATTAATCCTTTTACAAGAGCTATCAGCAAAAACCTGCAACTTCTAACTTATAAGCATAAATTCAGTCATTTTGTGTTGAAAGCTGGTGAATCATTACATCTAGATGAAAGTAAAGCAGAAAGCTCCTAAAGGAGCATCTTGCATCTTACATCTTATACTTTTATTTATACTTTCTGCTGCAAACTGCACTAAACATCATCAATCTGAGAATCCTCATTCTAAAGCTATATCATGACAGGATAGTGAAGTGGACGTAAAGGGGTCCTGTGGTGCTTATGTAACAGATGAAAGGCTTAAACCCATTACCCCATAGCCTGTTTCTAGTTTTAAAGAATAACGGCCACTTAAAGCAGGTTGAAAGCAAAGCAGAATGTGCCTTAAAGCACATTCTGCTTTACTTTCAGTCTGCTTTAAGCAATCTTCTGCAAGGGTATTGAATAAAATTATTTCTCTAGGGTACAAATTCTACTATAAATTGGAACCATTTTCTTTCATGAAAGAACAAATTGAAGGCATAAAAAGGCATATTTATGGGGTTACGGGTTAAGGAGTGCCAAAGATAGAGATGAACAAGAATGGTGTCACAGAAAGTGACAAATGCCCCCGGGGTGTTTGTCACTTTCAATGTAATCATTTGGCTTTCATGTAAAATAATACAGCAGGTTATAATTGTACTCCTTGTTGTTGTTGTGATGAACATGTACAAAGAAATAAGCTTTTTCTAGCTTATTCAAACGCATCATCACCATAGCATCATGATGTCATATTGATGTCATCATGACGTCATGATGATGTCGTTGTCATAACAAGGTTGGTCCAATGTCATATTGAGAACTAATTTCTAAATTTAGAAATGATCACATGATCAAAGTGTTATGGCCAGTTAGGATGAGTTATCTCTCTTCCTATTCACTTGAAATAATATAGGATGAGTAATCTCCCTTTTCACCCAATTTTACCTCTAAATGACCCCTAAATGATATTGACCTTTGTCAGACATGACCCAAGTTGTACTGAGCTCAAGAGCTTCTTGAGGTGAGTATACATACCAAATATAAAGTATCTATCCCATGTTGTTCAAAAGTTATGGCCAAGGTTGAAGTTGTGTACAGACAAACAGACAGACAGACCAAAAACAATATGCCCCCAACGAAGTCATGTGGGGGCATAAAAAACTGGAAGTTTTTCATCTCAGAAAGTTTTTTGTGGTCATTCAATGATAATTTGTGAGCATTTCTTTACCCATTACCCCATAATTACCCTTTTATGCTTTTAATTTATTCTTCCACCAAAAAAAGACATCCAATTTGTACAGTCGGGGAAAATATAGGGTAAGAAATATGTTCTATATCCTAGCATATGGTAGCTTAAAGCAGGCTGAAAGTAAAGCAGAATGTGCCTTAAGGCACATTCTGCTTTAGTTTAGCCTGCTCTAAGTGGTCAACTATATTCAATACTAGAAACAGGCCATGGGGTAATGGGTTAACCCTTCTTCAACTGAATATTCAATTATGAAATGCCAAATATGATCATTTATATATCTGAGTTAGTACATTCCCTAACAGACTAAGGAATATATATCCCAGGAAAGCAGGCATATATTAGAATGGGACCTCCATTGATAGTTTCCTTTAAAAGACAGGAGTAAACTCCCTACCCAAAACTTACCTTGGGCCAGACATAAACTAAAATTGTCTTAATTGAATTCAAACCTAAGGACTTCTGCAAATTACTTGACCCTTTATGTATTGGTCTTGTTCTTGAGCAACTTGCCACTTTAAGTAGAACCCAAGGTACATACCTTAATAATCTTCAGACCAACAGCCCTCTTGTTTTCTAGCACTATAGGTATCTTGTCAGAGTCTTCAATATTCCATAATCTTACTGTGTGATCCTGTGGAGTATAAAATGCATTACAATATGAGCCATGTTGTAACATTTGTCCTGCACTAAACTGATTACAAATGTTTGGTGTTGACATTGAAATAACAGCTGGAAAAGCTATACAATAGCCTCGCATTTTGTCCTTCATCATTGCAAAACAATAACATGTTTTATACTAGAAACATGCTATGTAGTAAAGGGTTTAACAAAGGAACTACTAAAATGACAGCTCTCATAGAGGCAGAGACTACGAGAGTTGCTCCAATACCTACCCTTGAACAGGACACAAGCCATTTCTGGTCCTGGCTGAAACATGCATCCTCCACCCAGTCTGAATGACCCTGAAACAGAAATATACATAACTCAAGTACATGTACAGTGTTTAGGCTAGGCCGCATTTTTGTGCCATTGACGCAGATTTTTTGAAAATGGCGCACGAAAAATAAAATTAATGGGTCATTTTGGCGCATCATATATCGGCCCGAAAATATGGCCAAAGTTCACATCTCAGGTCCGTGTTTTAGCCCAATATTTCCTGAAGTCGATTCCGGTACCTCAGGTGCTTGATTTTAAACCAGACTTTTAACAATACAGCGCCCAGACGATATAGGAACGAACCACGCTTTACGAGTCGGTGCGGCGCAATGAATCAAAACGTCTCTAAATCGTTGTAACTTGAAAATGTCTGCTGAAAAAAAGCAAAAGTCTATTCTTTCCTATTCTTTCCTTTTTCGCTACCGGCAGCAAAGAAACAAATAACAAGTGACGAGCCCTCTAAAGTTCCGCCTTCGGCGTCAACCGGTGAGAATCTTAGAAGATTTCAGCAGAAATGGCTCCCTATCAATCCAATTTGGCTTACTTAGGATGATAAAAGAAATCAAATGTTCTGTAAATTGTGCATCAACACAAAGAAATCTAATGAATTTACACTGGGAACAGACCATTTTCGTTCATGTTTATCTTAGTTTAGTTTAAACAGTATTTATTTCAAAGTTTTTACACACAATGACACATTGTGTCATATTTACAGAACATAATGTCAAGAAACATTTAAATATGGATTGGAAAACAAGTTACTAAAAATGTATGTGAATTTATCTTGACCCCTAGTTTTTGAAAATGACCCACTCTTTTGAGTGGTAATGGGTCAAAATGACCCATAAAGTTAGGATTCTAGCCTAAACACTGCATGTACAATGCACAATGCTGAAGTATCAAAAGGACTGACACCCATTATCTGATAAATTAGCATTTACATTGACTCTCAAAGGGTTCCTTACAAAAATAGTTAAATGAAATAAAATCGTCTTTACTACAGAAGTATATCATTCATTTTACACAACTTACCTGTTACGTAAAAATACTTATAGTTATGACAAACAATGTAGACCCTGATCAAGGAACCCTCTGATCTGAATCTACACTGTTTGCAAACTTCGCATTAACAGTTTTAACATATTCTATTGCAACATATTTGTACAAGCATATACATAGGTGAAACATTTCCAAATATAACAAAAGACAAATGTAAGTCAGGCCACAAGCTCTACTAATATTAGATACTGCCCTGTAGCGACATGATTTGTTAAAATTTCTAATTTGTTAAAATTTCACAAATGATGTCAATTTTTACAAATCATGTTCTCATAGTTGATATGATTTGTAAACAAGAGCCCCAAGGGGCATATTTCACTCACCTGAGAATAGCTGACAAAATGGAGATAATGATTTATGTCCAGGAGGAGTCATTTTTTAATCGAGGGGCATTATTAAATATGAACAATCTTGATAGAGGACCTGTAGATGATATTATAAGCTGGGGTTTTAGACAAGAAGATTTTTCCATTGAAAAAATCTATTTTTAGCTCATGTGACCTACATATGCAACAGACTGGAACTATTTGAACAAAATACATAAAGCACATCTAGAAGTGTCACCATGCAAAATATCAAAGCTCTGGCCATATTAGTTTCAGAGAAGAAGACGTTTGAAAATTTCACTATATAACTCTATGTAAAACTGTGACCCCCGGGGCGGGGTCAACTTTGATCCTAGGGGCATAATTTGAACAAACTTGATAGAGGACCTGTAGATGATGCTATGTGCCAAATATCTAAGCTTGGGCCCTTGTAGTTTTTGACAAGAAGATTTTTTAAGTTTTTATAGGAAAAATCTATTTTTAGCTCCTGTGACCTAGATATGCAACAGACCGGAACCATTTGAACAAAATACGTAAAGGATATTCAGAAGTGTGAGCATACCAAATATCAAAGCTCTGGCCATATTAGTGTCAGAGAAGAAGACGTTTGAAAATTTCACTATATAACTCTATGTAAAACTGTGACCCCCGGGGCTGGGCCAATTTTGACCCCAGGGGCATAATTTGCACAAACTTGATAGAGGACCTATAGGCGATGCTATGTGCCAAACATCTAAGCTCTGGCCCTTGTAGTTTCAGACAAGAAGATTTTTTAAGTTTTCATTGAAAAAATTCTATTTTTAGCTCATGTGACCTACATATGCAACCGACCAGAACCATTTGAACAAAATAGGTAAAGCACATCTAGAAGTGTCACCATGCAAAATATCAAAGCTCTGGCCATATTACAGTCAGAGGAGAAGACGTTTGAAATTTTCACTATATAACTCTATGTAAAACTGTGACCCCCGGGGCGAGGCCAATTTTGACCCCAGGGGCATAATTTGAACAAACTTGATAAAGGACATGTAGGTGATGCTATGTGCCAAATATCTAAGCTCTGGCCCTTGTAGTTTCAGACAAGAAGATTTTTTAAGATTTCCTTATTTTTTCACTTTGGTTGCCATGGCAACCAGAGTTCTACATTGTTTTTAATTCTTTGAACAAATTTGAAAGATCTTGACCCAAGGAACATTCCTGTAAAGTTTGGTTCAAATCTGTCAAGTGGTATAGGAGGAGATGTCATTTGAAGCAAATGTTAACGACGACGGACAACGGACGACGACGGACACAGGGTCATCCCAATAGCTCACCTTGAGCCTTTGGCTCAGGTGAGCTAAAAAACATGATTTGTTAAAAAAATTCAAATCATGTTTTTTTTCAAATCATGTCGACTGTATAAACATGATTTGCAAAAATTGACATGGTTTGTAAAATTTTAACAAATTAGAAATTTTAACAAATCATGTTGCTACACTGCCCTCCCACAAGATGTACCTGTAGTTTCTTTATATCCAGTTTCAGCATTATATGGGTTGACATAACTATTCATGACATCAGTTAACTATTAGAATGCTAGCCGCAAAACTATTGTAAACAGTTTTAACCTTTGCAAAACAGTTTAGATCCTGATTAGATGCTTATCACGAAAAATTTAGAAATCTGTTACAAAAATTATTTTTGGAACAACAGGGGACGACAATTGTTGCAGCAAAATTTAAAATGAGACTAAAATATTAACCCATTACCCCACAGTAAGTTTTCAGTTTTGAAGATGGGTGACCACTTAAAGAAGGTTGAAAGTAAAGCAGAATGGGCCTTAAGGCACATTCTGCTTCTCTTTCAACCTGCTTTAAGAGGTCACATATCTTCAATACTTGAAACATGCTATGGAGTAATTGTAAACTGTGTATACCTGTAACCTAATCTTCTGTACTTCATTCTCTATATCCCATACCACCACTGTCTGGTCATAGGACCCAGTTACCACCATCAAACCTGAAACAAAGTATGCTTAGCTATATACTTCAGTACAGAGAGTAAACCAAACAAATATGACATTTTCTAACTCACTTCAGCACCAAATTCTATTGTGTTACTACTGATGATGGCTTTTAAATTTATACGAAACTAAAGTACTACACATACTTTACTTTCATCTTGTTTAAGCAACAATGTGTACCTACCATACAAAAAAAAAAAAAAAGATTCTTTGAACTATCATAAAAGCTGGACTTTATAGACTCACCATCACTACTAAATCTGCATGAACTTATGGAGCCCTCGTGACCAGCTGCAAGTTTGATAGGGCCTTTAGACCTGTATTTGCCCGTGGCTATGTCCCAGATACACAGGTTCTTGTCCCAGGAGACTGTAGCAAACTTTCTCTCATCTTTAGTTATGTCACAACCCGAGACTACATTGATGTGACCCCTGTGACAAAATGAAATAATTTAAGAAATATGTTATTCACAGATAATAGAAAGTCTCCACTAATATTAGTATTTCTCACATAACTTCCCTTATCCCTGGGTTAGAACAATGAGTTAAGATTACCATAGCAGTAACACATGAAACATCACTTTAGAATATATATGACGTCATACTAATGGTCAAAGAACACAATATGGCGTCATAAAAACAGTCATAGAACATATGTGACGTTATAAGTAATTCAGTCAAACGTAAGTAAGCGGTCCCAATTTATCAATCCTTTTTGGTAAGGTAGTAAAATGATCACAGTCATTAATAATTATTGATATAATTGGCCTCATTTGTCACTTATTCAGACATTGTTTGCAAGTGTTTGTTATTAAATCGAGGGGAGCAACCATCGTACCTTGTCAAAATAGACATTAATTCGCTTTACTGAATCTCTCTGTACCTGTAAGAATAATTTCTATAGTTTCCTTTGTGTACAGCTCTCATGTTAATTAATCCGTGATTAAAGCAATTAAATGAAACATCTTCAACACCTCTAGACTAAATACGTAACAGCAGCTATGACGTTACGTCACTTTACATGACCAGTGTTAAGTGTCAATTCATCAGGCTTGCAAATTGAATTCCCGTGAAACTGGAATACTGTTTAATGTTATGAAAACAAATTATTTTGTATTTAGATACAGAATAGGACAGCATTCGCGGGAAATTTTGCTTCTTAATTTGAGATCAGTGCACACTGTTTTTAATCGGATTTTTATCCAAAAAAATCTTGACAAAGACTATGACCGGACCATAAGTCGGATGTGGTTTTTGAGGGTGTATTTTGAGTCTGAAAAACTCGACTTATGGCTGCGTATATACGGTAGTACAATGTAAACATGTTATCAAAGCAACTAAAAAGCACTGTTTTGGTTATATGAGAAAAAAGAATTTGATGCTCTTTTTCTTTTAACCCATTACCCCATGAATAGGCCTTTTTATCTGGAGCCCTAAATTCATACATTTTGTAACTATGAATCTCTTTGCCATACTTGATTGCTTAATGAAGGACTAAGAACAGGAGCTCTCTGCTTTGATTTTGTCCTGCATTATTGATATAAGCTTCCAACTGTGTATAAGACTGGTAGTTCCTCCTCTTTGGAGTGGTAGCTTTACACTAATTTGCCTGGGTCAAAATTATAGAACATTTAAGTTGAGTCTGAGATCATTCTCAAGCATTTAATTAGTCAGAATTAAGCAAAACCCAAAAAAAAATAAAAAATACTCAGCTCAGAGGCTCTATAACCTTTGGGCCTGTACTGAATTCGAAGAAAAAAACTGTCTATACACTTAGGTTTCCAAAAGTGACATTTCTTCCCATGAATAATGAGCAAAGTATGAGATTACAGACTTACTCTAAATGAATGGTTGTCTTCATGGATCTAAGGTCAAAGAACTTGGTTGTTCTGTCCATGGATGTTGTGATGATTTTGTCACTGTCCGGAGCAAACATAACACATGTCACTGTGCTCTTGTGGACATCTACAATTGCCACAAAAGGAGATACAGTGCTCCCTCTCTACAATAACGCCCAATGGGAGACAAAGATTGTGTGAGTTGTAATAGGGAGGGTAAATTAGCACCTTTAGAGTACATGTGCAAACAGTTTGAACTCAGATCAGATGCTGCATAATGCAGCATCTGATATGGGTTCAAACTGTTTGTCACTTGTCTTAATGTTTCTTCTGCATTAGACATAATTGTCTTGCTTTGGGAACAGCAGCAAGCATCGTTCGTTGTTAGTAGGGTTGTTGTAGGGAGGGAGGGCTGTATCTGCATTACTGTATACTGTATGTTGTTTCCACCAGTCTTAAATCATTCCCTCATACAAATGACTATTAATAAGTTTACCTATTCCACATACAAATGCCTATTTTGTCTCTTACAGTGGAGAAAACGTTATTCTTTCCCAATAAACGCGTTTACGCTAAAACTATTATTTTCACGGCAAACAGTTTGGAGCCAGATCAGACGCCGGGTTACCCGGCGTCTGATCAGGCTCCAAACTGTTTGCCATAAAGATGAATTATCAGAATTGTCAAAAGGTTGTACTTTTCTACGTTTAAGTGTTTTGCGTTTGCGTACGTTTGCGTTTAAACGGGAAAGAATAACAGATTCTCCATTTTACCTGCCATGAAAAAATATCACGGCAATCTTTCCAACATCCTTTCAGATAGTTTTTTCAAGCAGGATGAAGAGAGATTTTTGCTTTACTTTCAGTCTGCTTGAAGCAATTATCTGTCTTAAATACTGAAACAATAATCAGTGAAGGGATTAAAGAGATAAAAGGCTAATTATAAACAAGTCATGATTCAGCTATTCATATGTCACAACTTTGTTGTGCAAGTAAGCAATTTACATGCTATTGTATACATGTGTACATGCATTAATCTGCTCAACAGCATCCAATAGACTAAAGAAATCTGACAAGCAGACAAAGTGATTCTAACACCACCGTGAGTGTCAGATAAGAATATCCCACCCGAGTTTTGAAGATATTTTTGGAACACGAGGCTTTGCCGAGTGTTCCAAAAATATCTTCAAACGAGGGTGGGATATTCATCTGATACTCAACTGTGGTGTTAGATTTATTTTCTCACCTCGTCAACCCTAAAAACGTGTTTAACTTGCTATACAGTGGCGAGTTGTATTTTAAGGCGCTAATGCATGCATGACGACGTCATGACAACGTCAAAACAACGGCAATAACAACCAATCATAAGATAGTTCGATTAGTTCGGCTTGTCTGTCCGGACAGATAAGGTTATCTCACACCCCCTAGATTTTGGGATACCTCTGTCTGAGAGGTGAGAAAACAATATCTTAACCCATTACTCCATTAATATGCCATAAATATGCCTCAAATTCATTCCTCCGGTTATGAAAATAATTTCACTTCATACAGCAATGAACATGTACCATAAGAAATATTTTATATAGCCAAGCAGATGGTAGCTTAAAGTAGGCTGAAAGTAAAGCAGAATGCGCCTTCAAGCACATTCTGCTTTACTTTCAAACAGCTTTGAGTGCTGACTTCTCTTCAAAACTAGAAACAGGTTATGGAGTAATGGGCGTAATCAGATGATGTCATTACAATGAAGGTGTTAATGCCCATACCTGGAATAGAATGGACCAGCTCTCCTGTGTTGGAGTCCCATATCTTTAGACAGTTATCTAAGTCGGACCCTGAGGCTACAAGGTTTCCATCTGAGGCAAACTTACATGTCATCACCATGCCCTCATGCTGTCCTGACCACTGTAAGCAAAAACAGTCAAAAGTTAACCCTTTGCCTGCTGGTCGCGACTTTACTGATTACGCGGCGTCTGATCTGGATCCAAACTGTTTGACACTCGTCCTTAGGTTTCTTTACTTAAAAAATGCATAAATCTAGATTTAACAAATTTTGCAGACGACAATTTCGAAGCAGACGATATTACCACAGGATAAGGGTTAATGTTAGTTTGCTACTCAATATTAAAATCCCCCCATCCCCCGCCGTTCTATTGAGATGTGATAGTAACAGTAAACTGTCAGGGCTGCCATTTCTCCGGATTTTTCCTAAATCTTCGGATTTTTTTCTAATACATGGTAGCTTAAAGCAGGCTGAAAGTAAAGCAGAATGCGCCTTAAGGCGCATTATGCTTTACTTCCAGCCTGCTTTAAGTAGACACGTGTCAACGAAACTAGAAACAGGCGATGGGGTTAAGGTACGATTCGTAAAATCGCACTTGAAAAATGCAAATTTGGAAATCTTAGGATTTTTACGTCAAATTATGGCAGCCCTGAACTGTATATTCATGAGATAATTTATATGCAAAATGTGGCAAAGCCATCTCATTCTGTCTAGAGAGGCCCTGACATACTCATACTTAAGGAGTACATGTATTTCAAACCAAACCAAACCATCAAAATGTAAGAGACGTGCTTTACATGGGACACTTCATTGATTTTATACAGTTATCAACTTGGTTTGCACAATTTTTACATGACTAGGTGTAATCACTGAATCTAGGTTAGGAAATGTCTTTAACCCTTTAATCCATAGATACACCTTTTTACGCCTTTCATTTATTCCTTAAAAGAATAGCTCCACTTTATACAGTCATACAAAAACACACAAAAAAAAAATTCTTCGTCCTAGCAAATGGAAGCATAAAGCTGACTGAAAGCAAAGCAGAATGTGATTCTGCTTTACTTTCATCCTGCTTTAAGTGCTCACTGATCTTCAAAAAGCAGGTCATGGGGTAAAGGGTTAAGATAGGTGACAGCTAAATGCAGAACAGAAGTAATGCAGAAAACTCCTTCATAAATATTTCTGCTTTACTTTTGTTCTGCATTAAGCTGTTGTCTGCCTTTATACAGTGGAGAATCTGTTATTCTTTCCCGTTTAAACGCAAACGTACGCAAACGCAAAGCGCTAAAACGTAGAAAAGAACAACTTTTGGACAATTCTGATATTTCATGTTTATCTTGGTGGCAAACAGTTTGAAGCCTGATCAGACGCCGGGTTACCCGGCGTCTGGTCTGGCTCCAAACTGTTTGCACAGAGACAGTGTATAGCCAGAGATACACGACTCCAATGATTTATACATACGAGACCATTGAGCGAGATTTCGCGAGAACAGGTCCTCGTGAGTTATATAAGCTTTAGCGACGATCGGGAAAAAAGTCGATATTTGGAATTACTTATCAGTTGCTTCGTTAATACGGTCTACAGTTATTTTACAATACAAACATTCCTTAAAGAAGCCTCTTTTTCGAGGTTTAACACAAAAGAATAATAAGAATAAAGTCTGAGCATCAATTAACCCCTCCGCGCATCGCACACACGTTAATTAGTGTTTAGAAAATGCCGATTGAATGAAAAGTGACGGCACTTTGCACGAAGGTGTGAATGGACCCATGGGTGGCCTCATTAAAATTTAATTTATAGCGATTGACATGAAAATTTCGCCATAACTGTATCTTAATATGATCGAGCTACATGGACAACCCATTCTAATTCATGTTTGAATGTTCAAACTGATGTTTAAGCGTTTACGGCAAGACGATATTGCATCGATCTTCAATCGAAGCACCAGTGGGTTGCCTCATTAATATTTAATTTATAGCAAAATGCGTGGACAAATTGACATGAAAATTTCGCCATAACTGTATCTTAATATGGGCTACATGGACAACCCATTCTTATTCATGTTTGGATGTTCAAACTGAAGTTTAAGCGTTTACGGCAAGACGATATTGCATCGATCTTCAATCGAAACACCAGTGGGTGGCCTCAATAAAATTTAATTTATAGCAAAATGCGTGGACAGATCGGCATGAAAATTTCGCCAAATCTGTATCTTAGTTTGAACTACATGGATAACCCATTCTTATTCATGTTTGAATGTTCATTCTGAAGTTTTAAGCGTTTACGGCAAGAAGATATTGAATTGATCTTCATTTTTTTGGAACTTACCAGCAACGTATCTTCCGTTGAGCCAGGAATACACTTTCTCGGTTTAATCCACAACTCATATTTTGGTTTCACTCGATTAGAAGCACAAAATATCGTATAAAAACGAAATAAAGTCAATATCTATAAGTCAACTGGTCGATATGTGTATTTTTTTCCATTATCGCGACGCTGTCATTACCTGTGCTGGTCACGTGACCGCATCAACATACGTCACTGCCTCTCAACGGACACCTGTTATATGGGGAAAGAAGGAAAATAAGGGAGCCGTGTATCTCTGGTTTGCAGTTGAAATAAACGTTTTTGCATAAACGCGTTTATTAGGAAAGAATAACACATTCTCCACTGTACATTCTTTTGCATTTTCATTTGGCAAACAACTTGTGTTTACAAAATAAATTACTTTGTATGGAGAATCATGATAATACTATCTTTTATTTTTCTGAAATACTTTTCCTAACCCGTTACCCCATAGACTGTATCTAGTTTTGAAGACAGGTGACAACTTAAAGCAGGTCAAAAGCAAAGCAGAATGCACCTTAAGGCGCAATTCTACTTTATTTTCAACCTACTTTAAGCTAGCATCTCCTAGAATGTATCAATTTTCTTTTTATACATATTTATGACTGTATCAATTTGAACTATTTTCATTAGTGGAGGACCACATTAAAGGTGTTAAAAGGCATATGTATGGGGTAATGGATTAAAACAGCCCTAAATTCATATTAACAATAAAGTTTCAGAGGTGAGTGAGTTAACTTACCAACTGTTTCCCAGTCTCTGAGTCAAACATCTTCAGAGATTTGTCCCAGCTGCCCGTCAGAAATCTACAAATGTAGCAAATGACCTCATGTTAGCATTGTCAAGTCAAAATGGAATCACTACCACAAATCACCAGTTATAACAAACTCTACATATTTCACATCAGGCCTGCCATAAGTTGATAAAAAAAATTTAAGTTTTCAAATTTTTCATTTTTTCAAGACAGATTTTCCTGATTATACCTTTAACACATAGTCTGTTTCTAGTTTTTAAGACACGTAATGCTTAAATCAGGTTGAAAGTAAAGCAGAATGCGCCTAAAGGTGCATTCTGCTTTACTTTCAACCTGTTTGAAGCTTCCATCTGTTGGAATAAAAATCCAAAGATTTCGGAAAAATCCGGAGAAATGGCAGCCCTGTCACATGCTAACCACGCGTTCTGTGTTTTGAAAATTTTAACCCTTTCCCCTATACTATACATGTAGTCTGTTTCTAATTATAACCCATTACCCCATTAATACACCTTTTTATGGCTTTGAAATTTAAACGCGCCTTATTAAAGCGACTCGCAACCAGATGGTGCATTTGCAAAAATAAAAGAAAATAGTCAAATATAACCAAATGGGTAGCATAATATCGTGCATCTGGCATTGGAAAAATACGACCAATCTAAAAACACCCTCTAGAAAAGTCTTCAAAACTTAGTTTATTAGATATTTTCCATCGTTTTATCCATAGCGTCAAAAGACGCAATAGAAATTGATCACGGGCTCAGACATTAACCCGAGCTGAATTATGTAGTTGTATGTACTTTCCATCGCTACACACTGAAATACGTTAAATAGATCCGATATATATGAATAGTTCCGTGGCCCAGTGGTCTAAGGGGTTTCCTTATTTTGCCTTCTGTCTGCTCATGCCGGGCCCCAGGTTTGAATCCCACCAGAGCTCAATTTTTTTTTTTATTGAAATACATTTTTTAAACAGAATTTCTTATCCTAAACTAATTCTTTACCGTTAATATAAGCGTTTGACACATATTTACAAATTGCTATTTTTAATGCTAAATCTGGTTGCGAGTCTCTTTAAACCTTTCATTTATATTACAACTGAAGGAAACGGTTCCACTTTATACAGTCATGAATATGCACTGTAAGAAATTGTTTCTATACCCTAGCAGATGTCAGATGGTAACTTGAAGCTGGCTGAAAGAAAAGCAGAACACATCTTATTGTGCATTCTGCTTTATATATGTAACTTTCAACTTGCTTTAAGATCACCTGTTTTCAAAACTACAAACAGGCTATGGGTTTATGGGTTAAGGAGTCTAGTTGACCCACAAAAACAGACTGTAGGTCTGTATTCCTAAAATGGAAAAAAAGCTGACACACATACTTAAATCTATCTGGTGAACCTCTTGCCTCTGTGATGATATTCTCATGGCCAGTGGCATAGGTATGGAGACACTTTCCATCATCAACATTGAATATCTTCACCGTCTTGTCACTGGAGCCTGTCAGAAGTCTCTGGTCATCATCAAAATACTCACAACTGTTCACAGCATCATTGTGGGCTTTGATCACTTTTATTCTCACCTGAAACATACATAAAAAAATTATGCCTTACCAGGGCTCCAGATAAGAGGGAGTAAACTGCACAAACCCAACATTTTCTCACTTATTTCAACACCAAATCCTATAATGTTACTACTCATTAGAATCGTCTCTTCGAGACGATTCTAATGAGTAGTAACATTATAGGGTTTAAAGCAGAAATTAAGATTTTGGTGTTTGAAATACCCCCTGATCTGGGGCCCTGGCTTACAGTCTGTACAGAGAAGAGCCCAGCAGTGAATAATTACAAATCATCTCCACATGATGCCCCAGACAACTGCCTAAGACCAGGGTTCCAGATCAGAGGGAATAAACTGAAAAAATACATTTTTTCCTCACTTATGTCAGCTCCAAATCCTATGGTGTTACTTCTCATTAGAATCCTCTCAAAGGGTTTAATGCAGACATAAAGTTTTAAGTTTTTGAAATATTCCCCTTATCTGGGCCTCTGTAGGATATGGGGTCTAGATAAGAGGAAAATAAACAATATTTTGTTTTATTTTCAGTATCCTTGAGTGAGTTATTCTGGTTGGTAAATGAAAAGTTACATATAATAGAATTTTTTCGTCCCTCATATCCAAAATATTGTATTATTTGACCTGATAGTTTCGAACACATGGCTACTGCTTCTCTTTGTTTATGTAACTGGGCCGGGTCAAATTTATAGTTAAATTATGAGAGATTTGTGTAAGCCATCCAAAGGCTCAAGAGATACAGCACTGGCCTTGTAAGCGAGGGCTCTGGGTTAAAGTCCCAGTCTGGCTGCATATTTTTCTTACCATGTTACGTTTGGCGCCCAATATAAATGACCCGCTAGAATAATATATGTAACAGTATGTAACAGGCAGAGTATACAAAAACAATATTATAAGAAACTTGTGGAGTGTTCTTCAAGCAAAAAATCCAGACAAATTCTTGTGTAGATCTCAGAGCCTCCGGTTGTGTATACATATACATGTAGATTGGTTGAGTTTATAGTTAAATTAATTTAAATTATCTATAGTTAAATGATGAGAGATTTGTGTAAGCGTTACGGTGGCTGACAGCACCTACCCTGTGAGGGTGAGGTCTTGGGCTTGAGTCCCATCTGGCTGCATATGTTTGTTGGATTTTTTGTTTGTTTTGTACTGCTTTTAATATACACCCCTTAAGGGTTTTTTATTCATGACTAGCAGGTGCACTTATGAGATGCACCAGGGACTTAAAGTCCCATTGTGTTTTCAGACCTTTTCATAATGTCTGAAATACAATAACGGTTAATAATAATGTTTGAACATTCTAATGGGCCAAACTGATCTATGAAATGATGAAGACGGACCTAAATCACCAAAAAGGGCGATTTAAAATCATAACAAACCGAAAATAGAGCGTCTGCCATAAACCTTACCACACGGCTTAGTATCACGTGATACAGCCGGAGTCAACATCACCGTGTGCAACCGCAATTACCTTCGACGGTCGATCCATCAGTCAGTTAGACTATCACACTTTTTTGTCCGCTCTCTAACTAGAATATCTTTTATCCGATCTTCCACAAACTTGCTGAAAATGTTCATTGATATAAAATCAAGGTTGAGTTTGATTACTACTAAAATAGCATAAGGTGTTTTGAGTTATTGCCTGTTAATTTATAAAAAATGACTGTTTCAGTCATTTTTGCACTCTAAAACAAACAGTTTTTATCGGATATTCACCAAACATGCTGAAAATATTTAATTCATATAAAATTCAGGTCTAGTTTGATTATTACTAAAATCGCATGTGGCATACCTAAGTTTTTGCCCTTTATGTATTAAAAAATGACTGTTTTCAGCAAGGTTTGCTCTCTAACACAAATACGTTTTATTGGATCTTCACCAAATTTGCTGAAAATATTTATTGATATAATATCAAGGTTTAGTATGATTACTACTAAAAGCGCATAAGGTATATCTAAGTTATTGCCTGTTTATTAATGAAAAATGACGGTTTCAGTCACTTTTTGCACTCTAACACATACAGTTTTTATCGGATATTCATTAAACTTGCTGAAAATGTTTAAGTTCATGTATATAAAATTTAGGTTTAGTTTGATTATTACAAAAATCGCATGTGGCATATCTGAGTTTTTGCCCTTTATACATATTAAAAAATGACTGTTTCAGCATTTTTCAGCAATAACTCAGACATGCCTTAAGCGATTTTGCTAGTTATTGAACCTGACCTAGATTCTATACTAATAAACATTTGTAGCAAGTTTAGTGAAGATCCAAAAAGAAATGTTTGAGTTAGAGAGCGGACAAGGCTGAAACAGTCATTTTCAGCAAGCTCAAGGTATACATTCTCTATAGTTTATTTGACCGTTTACCCACAGTGAAAGATATGTACACGTTGTTATTGAATCTCATAGTGTTTAACCCTGTGCCTACTTTACGGAGTTTACAAACTATTTGAATCTAAAAAGACGCCGCGTAACGTGGCGTCTCATCTGGATCCAAACTATTTGACACTCGTCTTAAGGTTTGTTTAATTAAAACAATGCATAAATCTAAACTGAACACATTTTGCAGACGGCAATGTCGAGGCAGACCGTGAGACGTCTGTGCAGCAGAATAAGGGTTATCCAGATGTTCCAGCTAAACATGTAAGCGAGAGTAATCTGAACCAATCTAACATTTTCTCACTCATTTCAGCACCGAATGCTATGGTGTTACTACTGATTAAACCGTCTATTCGAGACACTTTTAATGAGTATGACACCATTGGGTTTAAAAGCAGAAATAAAGATTTAAGTTTTCGAAATACTTCCGTTATCTGGAGCCCTGTATTTACAGAGTTGTCCTTCTTTCCATTCACAAGGGAGGCTTTTTAATTGGTGCTAGCACCAAAATATTATAAATAAAATTTAAAAAGCGAATTGCTTAGATAAAACCGGTTTTTGTGAAAGAATCACGTCCCACGTAGTTCAAATGGGACCCCAAACAACCGTTTTATGCAGGTTTCTCAAAAGCACAATGTGGCTTTAACCCCGGGCCAGTCACTTTATCCTGACACGACAAACTAGTCGTTGTGCTAACCCGGAATCCTGAGCGCCAAGGAGGGAAGCCATACATTTTAGCTACCAATTTTTTAGTCTTTGGTATGATCTGGTCGGGGATTGAACCCACAAGTTGGCACAACCTCTCAAAGGTTCATGTGTGAAACACGTATTTAGAAGGAAATGTTACTTGGGGTTATCGGCATGACTGCTTTAAAAGACTGTGCAGAAACCATAGATATCTTAAAATATTTTAAGACATTTATGGGGAAACCTAGGCTAGGGTACCTGTAGTCCAAACATTTAGACGTATCTACATGCCCTTATTTAACAGTCAACTTTCATTAATCTGATATTTTCATTTTACATTTATCATGCATGTAACCAGAAAATGTAAAAATGTGAAATAGCTACGTCAGGTCTTATTTATAGGACTAGCATGTACAGAAAATGTAAAAATGTGAAATAGCTACGTCAGGTCTTATTTATAGGACTAGGGTACCTGGGCAAGTTCTTCATGTTCCCAAGTGGCAGTGGTGTCAAGGCCCTCAATGCTCTCTATATCCTCAGCTGTGGCTATTGGATCGTCCATTTTTTAATTACTAAATGTGGTATAGAAATGTGGCAGTCATCTTCTTTCTCAAAACTTGGGTAAATGATGAACTACTAAATGACACTTAGGTGGCAGGTTGCGTTTCTAATGAAAATAATTTCTGCAGCAACACTGTCAAAAATGAAACAAGTGTCGTAAATATAAATATCACTACAATGTATTTTTCCGATATTTATCATAGACTGTGACTTCATTAATAATAATTGAACTTGAAAAATAAACGCGTTGGTTATTTTTCGATCGATTAAATATTTTCGCTTGTGACAGATTTTACGACATCTAAAATGGACAAAATGGACGAGGGACCCGAACCACAACTAGGTACATATTTTTCACATGTCTAGGGAAACTGGTCGATATCTAGCTTTCAAATGTAGTCGGCCACTCAATTCGTTACTTGGACGCAATTTCCTACGTAATAAATTCGCTTTTTGTTCAGATTTTGCCACAGGATTTACATTTCTTGACGGAAAAGTGAAGTGGGTGGGGAGGTGTCAGTAGTTCGGACCCTCAGTAGTTCGCAAAGTTAGATCTTTATCAGATTATCAGATGCTAATATTATGTGTTTGTGCACAAATGAAACGATTATAAAGTCTTAGGACTTAGTGATTATGGTGAAATAACAAGAATGCAGAATAAATTGATTGATCAGAAACGAAGAAAGTCGAGACATTCATGACATTTCTTCCAATTTCTTGATGTAGGAGTATTTTCTCATTAGTAAAGTTATGCCCTGCTTTCATCTGCCACCAACTGACCACCCACTATCACAGGGCTACCTTGATAAGTCATTAAAATCCTAAGATTTGCAAATTTTCAAGCGTCATTTTAGGAACTTGAACCCTTTCGCTTTATAGTGACCGGGCCCGGGAATCGAACCCGTCGAGTAAAAGCCTTTATAGGATTGTATGACATACTATATTCGGTTCCAGAACCCAGGACCTCCCGCTTGTAAGGCGAGCGATATAACCATTGAGCCAAAAGTCCAGACGTTAGGCTTGAGGGCCTAACACTGCCTATAATTTAATATAATATTTCACTACAGCTTCCAGGCTCTATAAGTTTTAATAACACTAACATAATTATGAAAACAGTTTGGATACTGATGAGTCGCTGCATAGGGGGTCTTATCTGGATTCAAACTGTTAAACCCATCAATGTTTCCATACGAAAAAGTGCACAAAATTCCAAATTTTAAAAGTAGAGCAGAAATCCGAAAATTTCGGCCAGAGAAATGGCAGTCCTGTCAGTGACCAAAACATGTACAGATCAGGAGCAAAGAAATTGGTGGCCAACTTCGGCCAAGGACCATGAAGAATTTACTCAAAACTGCCTGTTCACCGAAATAGTGAGCCAACACTCACAAAAAAGTCTCGAAGGTAGTGCATGGACACCAACTTGTCCAAGTGACAAACCACAAAAAGTCATCATGTTACTTGTATGATGATTTTGTTAAGAGGGGTGTCACATCGGTCATCCTGCACGCTCGTCTCTCTGTATGTTCTATGAATAGCATAGAGAGTAGTGACAAATGTATCCAATACAGGGTTCCAGAGCTAGTTATTAGACTCTTCAGCTCAGGCCAGGGGTTATGGTATTGGACTGTCACGCAAGCGTCCTGGGTTCGATCCCCACCTGGGATTCTCACAATATCCAATATTCATTATGAGAGCTTCTCTTAAGACCATGAAAAGGACATGGACATGTGATGCAATGATGTAATTGTTGGACAGTATATAAGAAACTTAGCTGTCGTTTATTAAAGGCATTATCAGCAGCGAACTTTGGTTGGCCACCTATTTCTTTGCTAAACTCAATGCTGTGTTATGCAACTCTTTTGGCTTTGTTTTTGTTCAAATTGGTATTAGCGATGTGAACCAGAAAGATTATGAGCAAAGAGAATGTGAACCACTTTTTGAGATGATGTGAACCAGTTTGTAAGATGATGTGAACCATATTTATAATAATACTTAATCCATTGCCCCATAGAATGTATAGATCTAGTATTGTACCGTACATGTATGCGGAACGGTCGAAACTGATTCCTATGGAAATCGAAAAAGCCGATGGCTCTTTAAGTACACAAACTGCCGACGTTCTAGACAAGTGGAAAACGTCTTGAGCCGCTCTTTTCAAACGTTATTTACGGACCCAATCCAAGGAAACGATTACCCTGCAAATACTGAAAATGACCCACAACTCAAAGACAATACTATACTAAATTAGGGGATATCAATAGCTGAGGTCGTTAAAGCAGTTAGTTCTTTAGATACAGGGTTATAGATAAGGCGCGTATTTGCGTAAATACGCAATTAAATACAGTAGAAAAGCAATTACTTTCAAATCCATGCGTACTGAAAATCAATTATTGAAAGGGTTTACGCAAAAGAATTCAAGCAGGCGCGTATCGTACGCAATTAGTCGCATTTCTCAAGTTTAATGACGGGATGTTTACTACGACACCGGGTAAATATTTTACCGATACACCGGTTAGACTGGTTATTTATTTCCAAGTAATAGCCTATAGGATTTATGCAGCGCCACTTTTTGTTAGCTCGTTTAATAAGTAAACCAGTCACATCATCTGCCAGAATTTCTTCTTTCAAAATGGCATCGCGCGGACGGAAAAAGCGCAACAAAAAAAAACACATTATTCAATTACGTTCATCCTTCCGCGAACGAACCAGAAATAATTTGTAACGGTGTCGTGAATGAAATTTTGAATGATGCATGTAACAGCCAAAAAAGAGGTTGTTTAATGTTACCGACATAATCGACGATCTTTTGTCCCGAATCTGTAAGTCACCAAAGAAACACGACAGTGCTAAAGTTAGTAAAGTTACGGTAAAGGAATCCTGGAATGGCTTTTAAAGTTTCCGTGGCTGAAAATTAATGAATCCTAGTTTTCCTACACAAACATGAGCTGTTGCATTTGTGTTGAAATGAGATCGAAACTGAAATTATCCAGTGTGGGCAAACGAGGGTACAGTATATCAAACAATCAGCTTGTGTTTTGTATTAAATGAAAAAAAAATAGAGTAAAAAAGCAATTCATATCAAATTGATGGAGTAACGGTTTTTTGGATACTCAATTGAAATTCAGAAAACCCAATTCTTAGAAAATAGAGGGAGTAAATACCCAATTAATGCAAAACCTTATCTATAACCCTGAGATAAAAATAAAGCTATGGGAAACGATGAAATACCTGCTGAAGTTATAAGATCAGACACATGCATTCATTATTTGCACAAACTTTTCTCTGTGTGTTTTGAGATTGGAAAGATACCAGAGGCTTGGGGCTTATAACACCAGTGCTTAAAGACGCAAGTGCAGATAAACAGGACCCATCAAATTACCGTGGCATCACAGTGACATCTTCTGTTTATAAGACCTACTGTCAAATACTAAATGAAAGACTAATAAAATGGTGTGCATCCAACAACATCTTATCAGATTCTCAAAACGGGTTCCGACAAAATCTCAGTACTACTGATCACCTATCTACACTGACTAATCTACTAGACTTTGAAACAAGAAAACACTTGAAGAAATCTACGTTCGTCGCATTTGTAGACTTCAGTAAAGCTTATGACCGCATAAAACCAGGGTTGTTATGGTCCAAAATGCAAAAAGCGGGAATCCAGGGGAAAATGTTAAATGCAGTAAAGTCTTTATATTCTAACGTCAGCTGTGCAATTAAGATTAACCAAAGTTATATTACAGATTGGTTCAAAGTGAATATAGGCCTAAAACAGGGCTGCTTAATTTCGACAACAGCTTTCAATATCTACATAAACGACTTAAGTTAAGTGAGCTGGACATGTGACATAAAGGAATATATTGTGAAAATACCATCGTAAGTCACCTATTCTATGGAGACAATTTAGTTCTAATAGCGGAAAATGAATCGGAACTTCAGGCGCAACTCGACGTACTATCAGCTTGGTGTAAGACGAATGAAATGACTATTAACCAAAAGAAAACAAAGATTGTGCATTTTAGAAACAATTCCATGCCTCGCTCAGAATACCAATTTACATGTGCGGATCATACATGTACAACAGACTATACAGATAAATACAAGTATCTTAGATTACTCCTAAATGAGACACTCGATTATAATATCACGGCAAAATATATTTCACAATCAGCAACTAGAGCTCTCGGTTTACTGATAGCAAAATTCAAACATATGAGTGGACTGCCTTTTAAAGTATTTACCAAACTTTATGACAGTATGGTGTGGCCAATTATTGCCTACGGCACTGCCATTTGGGGGACAAAAGAGTTTTCTTCAATAAATGCGGTACAAAATCGCGATTGTAGATTCTACCTAGGTGTTGGTAAATATGCCCCAAATGCGACTGTGCATGGAGACATGGGTTGGATACCACCGTCAGTACGACAATGGAAGTGCGTTTTAGGACACTGGTTTCGGTTAAATAACATGAGTGACAGTAGAATGAACAATGATGTATTTACATGGTCACATCGGCTGAGAAAACAAACGAAGAACCGGTGCTATAAAATAGAAAATGAGCTTAAAATAGCAAAGATTAAATTAAGCATAGGTCAGTTTTATGGGAAAACAGAATCTAAATCTATAAACGATAGACTACAAGACAACTTGTTCCAAAATTTTAAAAGTGACTGGTATTTACGTTTAAACTCTGAGAGAGGTATTAGAAACCCACAAGCAGGAAATAAACTTAGAAAGTACAAATTATATAAATCAGTGTACGAAACTGAAAGTTATGTTATAACATGTATATTATACAGAAGTCATCGAAGTGCGTTAGCCAAATTTAGATGTGGAATTGCTCCACTAAAAATTGAAACTGGTCGATACCAAGGTTTACGTTTAGAAGAACAAACTTGTTTTAACTGTAGAAACGAGATTGAGGATGAAATACATGTTTTATTGAAATGTCCATTTTATGAAGAAATTAGAAATAGCCTATACATGAAAATATCGCAAAGCAATGCTTATTTCACAACGTTAAGTGATTCTGAGAAATTTAAATTTATTCTGTCAAATGCTGATATTGTTAAATATACTGCCAAAGCCTGCCATGATATTTTAATGTATAGACGACAACAGTTATATCAATAATTCTGTGATGATGTATATAATTAACATGTATTTTAAAACTTTAAGCTTTTAGTGAAGAACGTTTTAATGTTTTTATAAATAGTATTTTATAACGTAGGCTAAGTTGCATGATTTTAAGTTTGTAAATCTAATTTATTTCATATTTTAAGAATTACACTGTCTCTCATAACTCATATTTGAGTGGTTCTGTACATTTTACTTATTCATGTTTGTATATCTTATCATGTATAGAAGTAAGACATAAATAAAATGTCTGTCTGTCTGTCTGTATATTCAACTTGTAAAGCATGTACACTGCATGCACAATCAAGTTTGGCCATAATTACAAATTCAGTCACTTGATTTAAAGGAGCTCTGTTTTCCGTTGTTAAGAACAAGGTACTGAGCGGTGTTTGGCTAAGTTAAAGTAAGATAAATGTTACAATTTTTTTTTATGTAAAACTGAAAATTCCTTTAGGAACTGTCTACTTTACATTATCCTTCTCTAAATAATTTAAATATAAGTATTTTAACTTTTTAAGACAATGTGTGAGTTATTGTAGCTAATAAAGTTTAACATTTCCTCCAAGCACTTAAAGTTATGTCGTTTGCCCCCTTGCGGTGACAGTCAGCAACGACCAATTGTAAACTTTGGGCCATCAACCTAGGTTGAAGTTTGTGTGTTGTGTATTGTAGTTTCTGAGTTGGAATTTAGTGTCTTTTTCTTGGTACTGCCAATGACTTTGTGTGGAAATGGTATTCTGACTGGTCACAGATCACAGCTTGGCACCATGGCTCCATGAGATAAGAGGGAGTAAATTGAAAAAATCCAACATTTTCTCACTTTTTTCAGCACCAAACCCTATGGTGTTACTACTCATTAGCATCGTCTCAAAGAGTCGATGCTAATGAGTAGTGACACCATAGGGTTTAATGCAGAAATAAAGATTTTAGTTTTTGAAATCCTCCCCTTATCTGGTCCTTGATCCTTGATCTGTGGACTCGTCGTCACGTATAATCACAAATGTATTTTGGCACACCGGTGGTTTATTACTCTCTTGTGAATAGCTCAATGTACTTTGTTAATACGTTTACAGATCATCGGGTCAAGGCGGTCACGGATGCAAACCTCCCTGTGGCGTTAATAAATTCAGCCTGTTCTTGCCATATCCTCTCTCTCCAATCACTGAGTTCCGGGTGTTCCTCTTGGCTTAGCAGTGTGTGGATATCAAGAGCCGGGATACCACACATCCTTTGAAGTGATCTAACTAGAGTCTCTCTCTGGACATTATATATAGCTCACAGTCTAGCAGATAGTGCTCTGGCGTTTCAATGGTCCCACATTCACAAAATGACGACACATTTTGGCATGTCATACTCCTATATGCATTGAGTCTGGAGTACCCTGTTCTTAGTTGATGGATGATGTTTGAAGTTTGCTTGTCTGGGAAGTCAAACTTTGGTTTATTTGTGACTGTTGGGCAGAACTCATAGAATCTTCTTCCTGTGGATGAGTTCTCCCACCTGGTTTGCCATTTGACCAAACATGTTCTGCGGCTGGAGCTCTGTTGTCACCTTTGAATTTAGGGTGTTGGTGAGTTTTAAGGGAATGAGGGGCATGTCATTTATGGGCATACATGTTAGAAAAACCTGATGGTATTTGCCATAAAAGGATAGTGTAATGTCCTAAGACGCTTATGCTGAGAAAGAGGCAAATTTGTCCTGTGATGTGTATGTCATGGAAGGGGCCAAAGTGTCCTACGTATTGTGCTTAAATTATGTTGAGAAAGTGTTAATGCCTCTTACTCTTTGCATGTTTAAAATAGAATTTTCAAAATTCCTATTCAAAAAAGGGTCAGAGTGTCAAACAGTGTGGATCCTGATGAGAAGCTGCATTAAGCTGCGTCTCATCAGGATCCAAACTGTTTGCAAAGGTAATCAAGTAATCACTATGGCACATGATTGTATCCACCACATCTAGCAAGTAAATGGCTAGTAACTATACCTGAACTGAAATGCCTTTTCATGCTTTACTCTGTCCTGTTACAGAAGTTCAATCCCCCGCCGGACCAAGTCCTTCGGATGAGATTTTATAAACTGAGGTCCGATGTATGAGTGCTTTACACTTGGCATCTAAAAGAACCAGAGAACTCTTTTGATAATTAAGAGTAGGGTATCGTGCCCGGGTTCTCTGTATCCCCTCCCCTTCCTCTGGGGCGTCCAATTAGCCCATAGATCATAGAGGGCAGAAGCGGACGTTAACAAAAAAACCCAAAACCTGTTACAGAAAAACTTTCCTACATCCTTACAGGTGGTACAATGCTCAACTATTTCTCCATAGATACACATTCATAAGTATGCATTTATTTTTTTCTGCACTGAATAAGTAGTTCCAATTTATATAGTCATGAATATGGATCATAAGAAATATTTTCTATGTTCCAGCAGATGGTAGCTTAAAGCTTGCTGAAAGTAAAGCATAATGCACTTTAACTCTTTCCTCCCTGAAACTTTAAATGGACAATTCCAGTTTCCATTATAGTCTAGTCCATTTCTGACTTTAAAGGGTTGTTTTTGTCAATATTTGGCATTGTGACAAACAGTAAAGACCCTGATCAGAGGGCTCCTTTCGGAGCCCTCTGATCTGGGTCTTCACTGTTTGCATAGGACATGTGTACTATTCACATGTACACTGTTTGAAAAGCACGCCTATATGCGGGACTAGGGCACAAAGAGTTAAGGCGCATTTCGCTTTATTTTCAACCTGCTTTAAGTGGTCGCCTGTCTTCGAAACTAGAAACAAGATATGGAGTAAAGAATTCAAGCTAACTGAAAGAAGTGAAAGTAAAGCTGAAAGTACTTTCTGCATGCGTCAAGCAACCACCTGTCTTAACTCTTTCCTCCCTGGAACTTTAAATGGACAATTCCAGTTTCCAATTTAGTCTGGTCCATTTCCGACTTTTAAGGGTTGTTTTTGTCAATGTTTGGCATAATGACAAACAGTGAATACCCTGATCAGAGGGCTCCTTTCGGAGCCCTCTGATCTGGGTCTTCACTGTTTGCACAGGACAAGTATACTATTCACATGTACACTGTTTGAAAAGGACGCCTATATGTGGGACTAGAGTTCAAAGGGTTAATCTTGTAAATCATGCTATAAAGGAAAGGGTTCACTCACCATTTTCAGAAGTTGAAGCCTCTATATAGTAAAATATTAGTGTTAGGGTTAAATCCGTTTTCTGTTTGTTAATCCACTGCTTATTGTGTTGGCTGTTCTCTCCTGATTTAAAACTTTTAATATCAAAAACTCTTTACAGTCAGAATAATATTCAGCTATCATGGATCACCCGTCTCCATAGTTTTGAATGGTATGCAACGGAATCCAAAGTCGCCAGATTACATGCTTGAGAATCTAGCCTGTAAAAACTTCTGTTTTCCAAATTGGTTAGCAAACTGCCTGTGTTGAACTACCAGAATTTTAATAGGTAATATGCCACAAAAGGATTAACAATTTCAAAAGAGTCACATCAAAACTCCATAGGCCATACAGATTAATTCCCTTGTAGGAGATTTATGCAGATTTATTTATTTACTGCCAAACCTATGTTATGTCGTACTTAAAAAGACACTTTCGGTTCTCTAAAAGATGTCTCTAAAAGATGTCTAGTTAATGCAGGACAAAAGTAATGCAGAAAGCTCCTAAAGGAGCTTTCTGCATTACTTTTATTCTACATTAAGCAATCACCTGGCATAAAGACCGGGTTGGCATTTTCTTGTTTAATACTGATTAGACTGTACTCTGGTCAGGACTAGACTGGTTGGTCTTGTATAGGTCTCTATTCAGTAATGATTAAAAGCTTTTCATTGATTTTTGTAGGGTAGAAAATTTTATGTAAATATGAATGGTGTCAAATGTTTACCTTTCAATAATCGGTGTTTACTGAAGTTGACACTTGTGCCTGGTGTATATATATATATCTTTTTGTATAGAAGTTCTATATTTAACTATAAAATTGATTATTGGAATATGCGTGTTTAATAAAAAAGATATATAAAGTGTGTGAAAAAGAGAATTAAAAACGGTTTAAAGGGAGCTTTAAGATAGCTTATTTGTGTTAAAAAATAGGACTATTATTATCACAGTTATAGAATCTGATGTTGTAAGGAGTTCTTTACTTATCCAACATTTCTGATCTGAATGGGTGCATGTCATTGTACTACTTTAAGGTGTAGTTGAATTGTTCCAGATTGAGTGCTTATGTGCTAGTAAATGACTTTCCATAAATTTGTTTTTAACCTCAAGTGTATGCTTAGTGTGAACAATGTTTTCTTGTGACGTTCTTTGATAGACAATGTGAGATTGATCTCCAATATGGTAAAATTGCAAGAAATTGAAAGTTACACTGGATATATTGTAATTCAGATTAAATTCATAGTGAAATCTAAGGGACTTTAGTGAATAGGATTGCAATAATGAGGACAGGAGTAACAGAGGGACATGATTCTGCTTCAGGTGAATGTAATGTTTCTTTCTTTTCATTTAACCCGTTACTCCATAAATATACATTTTTGCCTGTTAATTTTCTACATAAGTTTAGATAAACACCATGGTAGGAAGTCCTTAACCCTTTGAACCCTAGTCCCGCATATAGGCGTCCTTTTCAAACAGTGTACATATAGATAGTACACTTGTCCTTTGCAAACAGTGAAGTCCCTGATCAGAGGGCTCCTGCAGGAGCCCTCTGATCAGGGTCTTCGCTGTTTGTCATAATGCCAAACATTGACAAAAACAACCCTTAAAAGTCAGAAATGGACTAGACTAAAATGGAAACTGGAATGGTCCATTTAAAGTTTCAGGGAGGAAAGAGTTAACATAAAACAAAACAAGGAAAGCGAATTTCCAGTGTCTTTCCAGATGGTAGCATAACCCTTTACCCCATAGCCTGTTTCTAGTTTTGAAGACAGGTGACCTCTTTAAGCAGGTCGAAAGTCAAACTTTCTGATGCGGCCATGTCTATTAAGCGACCTTTGTGGTAAGCGGCCCGTTTGAATCCCACCGGATCGTTTTTACTATATAAATTGAGTGTATTCAACGACTTTTGTCTAACGCGTCCAGCGACTGGTTTATTTTTCATCCCAAACAAAAAATTTCGTTTCATTAAACGACCGCCTCAGGATTAAAAGGTCATAATTGACCAATTATGTACAAACATTTGACATCTTTTCACACTTATTCGCAATTAAGATCGGTGTTTCTCAATTTCATGAAAGGTGTGAAAACGTTATCAAAATCGAATGTTCATTTTTACGGGAAACTTGGACAAACTCCGTCAAGCGCGGAATTTAAGTTAATTGTTCCGAAATCGATTGCCGCTATGAATATTCTAATATTTGACATCTATTAATTTGATTCCGTAGACCCTCTGCTGTTTTTATGCCGACTTCCTTTCAATGCTGGTTCGACAGCCATTTTTATTTTGAAGAATCACCCATACGTCATGTGTACGAAACATGTGACTTTCTCTAGAGGGTGTGTTGGAAATCCTGTGTTTTATTGGCTGGTCTCTTGTAAACAAAGAAACCGTATTTGCGCTTTTTACGTCCGGGCTATATCGAATAATAACCAGTGAACAAAAATAGAGGTTAGCCCAAGTTTGTACTCTTTTTTGCGCATGCTCCGCCTCTCAATTTTTCAGGGAATACCTGCTAACATAGGAACCGAAATCTTTAAATAGTAACAAAGATCATATTCCTCAAGAATCATGTCAATTTCTCGGCGAATTAACGCACATGGAATCTGTTAATTTGACATTGAAATAGCGAAGCGTATATCAGCGTTTTTATGGTGCTATTGATAAATTTGTACATATATCAGCGTATATATGCAACTACGGATAAATATCGATTGATATTAAAATGTAAAAAGGGTAAGTTTAACTATATGGACTATATCAAGTTATTAAATTCAGATTAAGGATGAAAAAGATAACAACCCAAATCAATCATGTTGTATTCAGCGGCCGTTTTATTCAGCGACCACTTTTGAGCCGTCCCTTGGGTGGTCGCTTAATACATGGCAGACTTGTGACTCGATGCTTGTAAGGTTTAACCATCCTGATGACACTCCACATCTGGGGCCCGTTTTACTAAACAACTTAAGTCAAAATCGTTTTACTCTTATTTTTCGATCATAAACGTTTGCAAACAGCAAAAAGCCAGATCAGAGGACGCGCGTCCTCTGGTCTGGCTATTTGCTGTTTGTAGAAAGTGATAATAAAAAATATAAATTAAAATTTAAAATGTTGACTTACGCAATTTTTTTGCGTAAGTTGTTTAGTAAAACGGGCCCCTGGATCCAAACTGTTTGCAAGCTAATTTTGGTGTCCCCGCTAGCATGCAAAGCGCCAAAACATGGCAATAGATTTACAGCCTAATTATGCAGTCATGAAAAATGTTGTCAGTTTTGCTAATATTTGATGTTATATTTTTCAGACATCTGCCGTGTTTGTCGATGTGAGGGCAGTTCAGACAAACCCCTATACCATCCCTGTGTATGTACAGGCAGTATCAAGTTTATACACCAAGACTGGTGAGTAGCAATTCTATCTGTTAAATCAGGGCTCCAGATAAGAGAGAGTAAACTGAACTAATCCAACATTTTCCCACTCATTTCAGAACCAAATCCTTTGGTGTACTACTCATTTGTATCGTCTCTTCGAGACGATTCTTATGACTTGTAACACAATAGGGTTTAAAGTAGAAATAAAGATTTTAGTTTTTGAAATACTCCCCTTATCTGGAGCTCTGTGTTTTAAAAAAAAACAAGCTATTGTTATCACTACGGTTTCTGCACTGTTGTCATCATCCAAAATCTTAATCAGGGCTCAAGATAAGAGGTAGTTATTTCAACAAATCAAACATTTTTTCACTCATTTCAGCACCAAATCCTATGGTGTTACTACTCATTAGAATCGTCTCGAAGAGACGATTCTAATGAGTAGTGACACCATAGGTTTAATTCAGAAATACGGATTTTAAGTTTTGAAAGACTACCCTTATCTGGAGCTCTGTGTTTTAAAAATTATCACTCAGGTTTCTGCATTGTTGTCATCATCCAAAATCTTAATCAGGGCTCCAGATAAGAGGTAGTTATTTCAACAAATCAAACATTTTTTCACTCATTTCAGCACCAAATCCTATGGTGTTACTACTCATTAGAATCGTCTCGTTTCGAGACGATTCTAATGAGTAGTGACACCATAGGGTTTAATTCAGAAATAAGGATTTTTAGTTTTGAAAAACTACCCTTATCTGTTACTCTGTTAATGTTGGCCATAACTTATTGAATGTTTGAACTTTCATCTACAACCTTCATTTTTGGTATGCATGTTCATCTTGACAAGTCCTACCCAGTCAAACCAAAAGTTAAGAGGCAACAATGAAAACAGGGTAGACTTTTTTTTAAAGATTGCATGAAATATTCTTGTTATTTTCACAACCATGTTTGAAAATGTTTATATCTTCAATTTTATTCTTTCATTTCAGTTTGGTACAATGGTTGAAATACAGTCGAAAAGAGTTCTGCGAACTCTGCAAACATCGTTTTGCATTCACTCCCAGTAAGTGATATATTGTCTTACAGTACAGTAAAGCCTCTCTATTACAACCACTAAAACAAGGGCTAATTAGTTGTATAAAAGACAGGTGACAGCTTAAAGCAAGGTGACAGTAAAACAGAAAGCTCCTAAAGGGAGCTTTCTGTTTTACTGACACCTTGCTTTAAGTATTCACCTGTCATAAACACCTAATGATTAAAACAATTTAGTGGTCGTAATAGAAAGGTTTTACAGTATGTTCAAATGTTAATGCAGTACTCCCACTTTTGAGTGACAGGCTGGTATAACAAAATGAAGACAGGATTGAAATTTTATGAAACTCTATAAAAAAACTTAAAATCAATTATTCTTTTGTTTATTGTCTATGACATTATGTGTGGCTTGTTTGAGAAGTGGGAATATATGAAACAAACTGATAATAAGACTAAAATAAAATTTAAAAACAAAAACAAACAATCTAACCAGGATAATTTCTGGAAATCAGCCATAGGTGGGCCAGCCCTGACCTTTTTTGTGGATTTTAAAAACACCTTAATTTTGTAGCAAACCATTTTGAAGAACTCCTGAATGTTTCACAAATTGTCTGTATGAGCCAATAGGCACCATGGAGGATCTTCAGGAACAGGGAATGCTTAATGCAGGACAAATGTAATGCAGAAAACCCCTAAAGGAGCTTTCTGCATTACCTTAACCCTGTATTAAGCTGTCTACACAGTGTTACACTGGTCTTCAAACACCTTTACCTATTACCCCATAGCCTGGTTCTAGTTTTAAAGAGAGGTGATCACTTAAAGCGTGTTGAAAGTAAAGCAGAATGTGTCTTAAGGTGCATTGTGCTTTCCTTTCAGCATGCTTTAAGCTACCATATGCTAGGATATAGAATATACATGTATTTCTTATGGTACATATTTATAACTTTTTGAAGTGGAACAATTTTCCTGAGTGGAGGAAAAACAAAAACGTAAAAAGGTGTATTTATGGGGAAATGGATTTAAACACAGTTTACACACATGTGACTGTATGTGCTAGAAATACAGAGCTCCAGATAACGGGAGTATTTCAAAAATTAAAATCTTTATTTCTGCATAAAATTCTATGGTGTTACTACTCATTAGAATCGTCTCGAAGAGACGATTCTAATTAGTAGTAACAACATAGGATTCAATGCTGACTTGAGGAGAAAATGATGATTTCGTTAAACTCACCCCCTCTTATCTGGAGCCCTGGAAATATACAGACCTACCACTGGCTACCAGCACCTGTAATTTGTTTTGTTTTTGTTGCAGTCTACTCTCCAGACATGCCCAAGCGCCTCCCTATCAAGGACATTGTCAGTGGTTTATTAGCTAGTGTGGGGAAGGCTGTCAGATACTGGTTCCACTACACACTGGTCACCTTTGCTTGGCTCGGAGTGGTTCCCCTCACAGCATGTAAGTATAGTAAACACTGGCTTCTAAACACAGACTTGCTGATTTATAAGAATAAAATGTAATCTATTATTTAGTCAAGTTTATCCCCTTTATTACAATCACTCCAAACCAGGGTTGTCTTGCTGTGATGAAGTAGTGAAAGCGAGACATAAGTATCGCTTTTCGTAGTGGCAGCAGTGAGGGCACCAAATATCTGCGTGTAATTGCAAGTCAATTTTTTGCCTATACGCTATTTAGATTAGCCCTGCATTAATTAATGGTATGTGGTTGCTGAAATTTGCAAGAAGGTTCTAATGTGGTGCACCTAGATGCTATAGGGTTAAACTGGGAAAATGATTTAGATGTTATATGATAATTTGAAGCAGACATTATTTAATTCAATGGTAAAAGCATTGATATTGGTTTACTGACATGTATTCATGTTCAGGTTGTATAATTATGCACTATGCAGGGCTCCAGATAAGAGGCAGTAAACTTAACATTGTTCATTTTAACACCAAATTCTATGGTTTCTATTGAGTAGTGACTCCATAGGCTTTAATGCAGAAATAAAAAACCTTATATTATCTTGAGCTCTGGTATATGAACAGTAGAACCTCCCTATAACGGCCACTAAAATGAAAGCTAATTGTCCGTATGAAGGACAGGTGACAGCTTAAATCAATGTGAAAGTTAAACACAAGGCTCCTGTAGGAGCTTTCTGTTTCACTTTCACATTGCTTTAAGAAGTCACCTGTCTTAAACGACTTATATTTGACACAACTTAGTGGTCGTAATAGAGAGGTTCTACTGTACATACACATTACCAGTTGACAGAGCGATACAGAGTGATGTATTTAGCTCAAGATGTTTTTGGCGGAAATAGCCGATCTGACGAGCGCCTGATCGGTTGTTTCTGCCGAAAACGTCGAGAGCTAAATGCAACACTCTGTTGCGCACTGCCAACTGGTAATGTGTTTATTATATGCCCTGAATACACACCAGAAACAACTAAATAGTTGTTTAAATAATTTCATATCCAAAATTTATTAGTTATTTGAAGCAGAACAAGAATTTTGTATGCCACATAGAATAACGCGGCACTCGTACATGTACGTAAATGATGTCACGTTAAATCGAAAGCGACGTCAGAGTAAAATACAAAGTGGCTGATACAAGGTGGCTGATACAGACTCTTGTATTTTACTGAGCAGATACACACGGAAACGCTTGATATCATTCGAAGGCATATGATAAATGTATGTATTTGTATTTCAGGTCGTATTTATAGATGTTTGTTTACTGGCTCTGTGAGCTCCTTGTTAACATTACCATTGGATATGTTGTCAACGTAAGTATTGATTCTGTACCCAGGGTTCCAGATGAGGGGAGTATTTCAAAAATTAAAATCTATATTTCTGCTTTAAACCCTATGGTGTCACTACTCATTAGAATCGTCTCGAAGAGACGATTCTAATGAGTAGTAACACCATAGGATTTGGTGCTGAAATAAGTGAGAAAATGCTGGATTTGTTCGGTTTACTCCCCCTTTAATATCTGGAACCCTGTGTACCTACAGAATAATTGATATTTAAATGTGCTGAACCTTTTTTCTCATTGACTGTTTTCGGTGTTTAGAACAGATGACAGCTCAAACAGTGTATAAGTGAAGATATAACAATGTTACAGAGATTTCTATTATACATTTAGTCTGTATTGAGCTGTCAGCTGTCAAAAATTAATAACAGAACTTGTGTTTGGTTTGTTATCAGTATAGTATAGAAACTGTTCCCATTATATTTGTAACATACTTACTGGTGACTATGATAAAGAATTTATGAGGGAAAGATGCGCTAAAAGGCACTTCTATGTGGGAAAAGATTAATACATGGTTGACTGTATCAGAAAGAATTGTAGATTACTCATTATCGATTTGTAAATTATTTCAATAAATATTTTTCTTGTTGAACAGCTATTCCTTTCTTTACTGTTTTTCTTGTCTTTCAGAGAAAACATAGCTTCCGACTGCTTCCATGGTTGTTTTGTTGTGACGTGCACGTTGTGTGCATTTATCAGCCTGGTATGGCTACGCGAACAGATATTACATGGTGGAGGTCCAGATTGGCTGGAACAAGACGTGCAAGGAGGACAGCCCAGGGTAGGCTGTGTAAATTAAATACAAACTGTAACAGAGCACCAGATAAGGGTAGTTTTTCAAAAACTAAAATCTTTATTTCTGAATTAAACCCTATAGTGTCACTACTCATTAGAATCGTCTCGAAGAGACGATTCTAATGAGTTGTAACACCATAGGATTTGGTGCTAAAAAGAGTGAGAAAATGTTAGATTTGTTGAAATAACTACCTCTTATCTGGAGCCCTGCAAACAGGGCCCAGAATATTGACACTAATTAATTGAGCTTTAGCAAAAACAATTTCCAAACTGGAGCTCTCTTAAAACTGCATTAACCTCCATAGCCTGTTTCTAATATTGAAGATAGTTGATAACTAAAGGCATGTTGAAAGTAAAGCAGAGTGCATCTTAAGGCAGGTTGAAAGTGAAGCAGAATGCGCCTTAAGGCTCATTCTGTTTTATTTTCAGCCTGCTTTAAGCCTTCATCTGCTAGAATATAGAAAAGGTTTCTTATCCTGAATATAGAAAAGGTTTCTTATACTGAATATTCATGACTGTATAAAGTGGAAATATTTTCTTCAGTAGAGAAACACGTTAAATGTGTTTAGATGCATGAGTAAAGTACAGATATTGAGATATTTTGTTAATATTTGCCATGTAATAATTACATGGTATTTAACCCTTTCACTGCCAAATTATTTTTGAGTTTTTTACCCCTACACCATTATTGTGTCGTCTGCTTCAATATTATTGTCTGCAATATCATTTCAAAGTTAGAATTAAGAGAGTATGACATAAGAAATATCGAAACGGGTGTCAAACAGTTTTGATCTTGATCAGACGCCGCGTCATGCGGCTTCTGATCAAGATCAAAACTGTTTGCAAACTTGACTTAAGGTGATTCTGGGGGTGAAAGGGTTAAAAGAATTTGTGCTATAAATTTTCAGAATATCCTGGATGTAGGAGTGGTCAACAATCTAGTTGGTTTAGGGGCCGGGGGAGCCAGAGAGCAAGGGGCCAATCAGAATGAAGGAAACAATGAGGCCCCTGCTGGTGAACCGGAAGAGGAAGTAGAAGAGGAACAAGCTGATAATGGCAACAATGCTCAGGGTAGGCTGTTATAAACAGCAGTTGTAACTCATTCACCTCTGAACTTCAAATAGACAACTCTTGTATCCAATTAAGTCTAGTCAAATTGACTATTTCTTCTGAGATGGTCTCCCATGTGTTTGAAATCATAAATCAAATAGTATTAGTGTTTTCTTCTGACCTGTCCGAGTTATTTTTAGATTGGAACATTCTAAAACTTTCAAAGGGATGAGTTTTCTCTACATACGGTTAATGATACGGATAATTTTTGTGCGCAATGTACAGTAGAGGATACCTTATTCTTTCCCGTTTAAACGCAAACGCAATGCACTAATCTGTGGAAATTTACTTTAAGAAATTCTAATTATATTTTTAATCTGAGTAGCAAACAGGTTGGAGCCTGATCAGACGCTGGGTAACCCGGCGTCTGATCTGGCTCCAACCTGTTTGCAATGGAAATAATAGTTTTAGTATATAAATGCGTCTGTTGGGAAAGAATAAAATATCAGTAAAGTTAGCGCAAGGGTCTCGTGCTGCACGAGGATCATGTTATCTCAAGTTGGAAAGTGTACGACTATATAGATCCGATGTTACCCTGTTATCTATTTACCATTATGAACTATTCTGTTCTAAAAATAACTCCGACAGGTCAGAAAAATCGAACAATACCTGGGGTCCGTTTCATAAAACTTCGTACGATAAATGTTGTCGTAAGTCAAAACTTCAAACTACATTTTATTTCTGATTTCTCTATCTAATTCTGGCTTGTGACATCTCTTTGGAATCGTCTTTTCAAGACGATTCCAAAAAGATGTCACAAGACAGGATTAGATGGAGAAATAAAAAAAATTGAAACTTTTATAATCTGACTTACGACAACATTTGTCGTACGAAGTTTTATGAAACGGGCCCCAGGGCTTGAGATGAAAGGAAGTAAACAGAACTATTTCAGCATTTTCTCACTCATTTTAGCACCAAATTCTATGGTGTTTTACTCACTATAATTATCTCAAAGAGACGATTCTAATGAGCAGTGACACCATAGGGTTTAATGCAGAAATAAAGATTTTAGTTTTTGAAATACTCCCGAAAGAGATTATCTGGAGCTCTATCATATGATAGCTTGAAGATCATGTCTCTTCTTATTGATTAGTATCAAAATTTCACTTTAACAAACCTAAACAAGACTAGAAAAAATGTACTTCTTCTATCAGCATGTTATTTAGAGTTTAGACTGAAAAATTCCTTTATTAAAGTTCTAAAATATGTATCTCACTTCTAATGATATATACAGGCAAAAGCTCGCTAAACCAGACACTTATTAAATATTATAATCAGTAGGTATCAAGTGTCAGATTTCTTTTGAAGCTTTCTGCCTTACCATTTTCCTGCATAAAGAAGTCACCATTCTTAAAAAATGTCTTTACCAAAGAGTGTCCGGTTTAAAGATGTTTTACATGATTATCATGCCAGATAATGCTCATTATTTGACTACAGTAAAGAAGAAAGCTCATATAGGTGCTTTCTGTTTTGCTTTTGTCTTGCATTAAGCTGTTAAAGTTTATTCCTCATATTCTGATGGGCCACATGTGACAAGTTTTGACAGTAATCTTATTGTGCCCCTAGTCACAGACCTTGTTTATCTTTACAGATGATAATAACTGGAACCCTATAGAGTGGGACAGAGCAGCGGAGGAACTCACCTGGGAACGGGTAGGTGCCTATTCAGGATAGTTTTCATGTACCCATTACCCTATAAATATACCTTTTTATGCCACTTATTTCTCCGCTGAAGAAAATAGTTCCAATTTATACAGTCATGAATATGTATTGTAAGAAATAAGTTTCTATATCCTAGCAGATGGTAGCTTAAAGCAGGCTTAAAGTAAAGCAGAATGTGCCTTAGGCACATTCAGCTTTTCTTTCAGCCTTCTTAAGTGGTCATATGTCTTCAAAACTAGAAACAGGCTATAGGGTAATGGGTTAACATCCTCCTTGAATTTGCCGCTTGGCAATAATTTGCAAACAGTTTGGATCCAGGTCAGACACCAAATATCTCATTAATTGAAGAAGATCCAAACTGAATTTGAGAATTTCTTTTATAGTGAAAGATACATCAAGTTTAAAGTTAAAAATAAAAACATACTGCAATAAAAAAGATTTTTAACAATTAGTAATACTTTTTGAAAATGGTGAAAGTGGTTTGAATGAAATAACTTAATAAAGATATAGCCAGTCATAAGAAAATGAATTAATTATGCTCAGTTAGAAATTATTACATAGTAAAGGACTCTGTATTGAGCCCATTTCACTTTAGACGTTCGATTTGCATATTATTATTTTCTCTTTTTCAGTTGTTAGGTCTCGATGGGTCTCTTGTATTTTTGGTAAGTAGACATACAGCTAAGCCAAATTTTACTAATTATCAAAAATAAGATACCAAGTATAGTAAAATGGATAAACACATTTAAACTAAAACTATTATTTCCATTGCAAATAGCTTGGAGCCAGATCAGATGCCCGGTGACCTGGCATCTGATCATGCTCCAAACTGTTTGCCACTCAGAGTAAAATAAATTATAAGAAATTTTAAAAATTACAATTTTCTACTTACCGTATTGTATTTGCGCTTCAATGGCATTGTAACAGGAAAGAATAACGTCTCCGCCAGCGTAAAACCTGTGTTCAACTGCCTTTTAATGAAAGCATGGAGATCTGTAAGAAAAAGTTTACTGTTTAATTAACCCATTACCCCATAAATATCCCTTTTTACGCCTTTAATTTATTCCTCCACTGAAGAATATAGTTCCGTTTTGTACAATCATGCATATGCATCATAAGAAATATATAAATATCATAACAGATTGCAGCTTAAAGCAGGCTGAAAGTAAAGCAGAATGCACCTTATGGCGCATTCTGCTTTACTTTCAACCTGTTTTAAGTGGTCAAATATTTTCAGTACTAGAAATAGGCTATGGGGGAATGGGTTAAGGATCCGTTGAATTGTTTTCTAGAAAGTTGAGCTTTGAATGAAGTGACAATTCATGGCAAGGTCCACATTCACTCCCGCTTTATGCTGTTTGCAGTAGTGATCATGTATCATGTATAAAACTTATATTAACCCTTTACCTGATAGCCTATTTCTAGTATTGAAGATAGGTGATTACTTAAAGCAGGTTGAAAGTAAAGCAGAATGCGCCTTAGGCGCATTCTGCTTTACTTTCAGCCTGCTTTAAGCTTTCATGTGCTAGAATATAGAAATTATTGCCTATACTATATATTCATGACTGATTATATTGGAACTACTTTCTTCAGCGGAGGAATAAATCATATGCGCTAAAAGGTGCTTCTATTGGGGAAAGGGTTACACAGGGCTCCAGATAAGAGGGACTGAACTGAACAAATCCAAAAATGTTCTCACTCATTTCATCACCAAATCCTATGGTGTTGCTACTCATTAGAATCGTCTCTTCGAGACGATTCTAATGAGTAGTAGCACCATAAGTTTTAATGCAGAAATAAAGATTTCAGTATTTGAAATACTCCCCTTATCTGGAGCCCTGTTACCTATCAGCAAACTGTTACTGTATATATCTCAAATTATAACATGTGGTTATGTATTTTTCAGGAACATGTTTTTTGGGTGGTGTCCCTCAACACATTGTTTATTCTGGTGTTTGGTAAATATTACTATTATTTTTCATTTAACCCTTAGCCCGCCAAATAAATTGTCGTCTGCTATATTTCTCGTCTGCTTCAAGTGCTTCAAAGTTGCTCAAAATTGCTGAAAATGTTGTCCGAGTGTCAAACAGCTTGGATCCGGATGAGACACCGAGTTACTCGGCGTCTCATCCGGATCCAAGCTGTTTGCATATGGAGCTATAGTCATGAGTGGCAGGCTAAGGGTTAATCCTTTCTAGGGTGTTTCCCAGTTTGGGTTTATTTTTGCAAAAAGTGCAGACTGATCAGAGGGCTCCTGAAGGGTCTGCACTGCTGCTTAAGTTACATTTAAAATTTCTGAAATATTTTCTAAAAACAGTCCTAGAATTCAACATCGACTGATCAATTTACAAGTGGAATAGTTGAATACAGTCCATTCGAAAGTTTTTGCATAGCACGTAAAATGGGTTATTTACCTGAAATATTTTCATATCATTTGGTATATAACTACATGTATAAGATTGTTTAAATATTTACCTATAGATTTTAAATTTTGATTTATTGTCACAAAGTTTATTGGTCCTGAAATAAAAAGAAATATTACATGATGTGCAACTAATTTGTGTCTTTTATCTATGATTAGGACATGCATTTAAGTTTCTACATGTCATACTGTCTGATATATGCATAAGCATTGGCTATTAAAAAGATAATGAAAAGGAGTGATTATTGTGTACTTTTTCCACCATAAGAAGAAAACTAAAATATTTAGACCCTTTCCTTCATATATATTTTTCATATTCATATTTAGTTTTCTAGGGATTTCCCCTGTTACGATAAAAGAATAATTATTCAGGAAAAAGGTGGAGTAATAAGGTGCCAGTAGTAAAGGGTTAACCCATTACCCCGTAGCCTGTTACTAGTTTATAAGACAGGTGACTACTTAAAGCAGGTTGAAAGTAAAGTAGAATTAGCCTTAAGGCACATTCTGCTTTTCTTTCAGTCTTCTTTAAGCTACCACCTGTCAGGATATAGACAATATTTCTTACATATTCAGTACTCCGTGAAGGGGAACTGTTTTCTTCAGTTGAGGAATAAATTAAAAGTGTATATTATGGAGTAATGAGTTAATACAAGTTTTACTTTAGTGTTATTTTATCTTTGCAGCATTTTGTCCATATCACATTGGTCATTTCACAATGATAGGAATGAAGATGGGAGACATGGTAAGACTATATCAGATACGATTACAGTTACAGTCAAACCTGTCTTAAGCGACCATACTTGGAGGAAACAAATCAAACATAAAAGGCAGGTTATGGCTTAATGCAGGTCGCAAGCAATGCAGAATGCCCCTTTTTTTAGGGGCGTTCTGCATTGCCTGCAACCTGCATTAAGCTATAACCTGCCTTGTAAGTTCACTATGCCTCGTCATAGCATAGTCGCTTAAAACAGGTTTGACTGTATGTCCACAATTTTAACAAAAAGTACAGTAAAAACACTATATGAGATAAAAGAAATCCAAGTTTTAGGCAGGTGGCTGCTTAAACAAGATGAGAGTATAACAAAAAGCTCCTATAGGAGCTTTCTGCTTTACTGTCATTGCTTTAAGCTACCACCTGTCTTAAATGCTATCAATAAACCTACATTTCAGTGGTCTCATTAGAGAGGTTTAACTATATTTGGCACTTATCTAAAGTAAATATGTGTCTGTCAGATCTATTGGCTTACTATATTCCATAGAAACTTTACCATTTCTTTATCATTTTAACATTGTTTTATAGCATTAGGATCCAGGCTATGTGTACTCTAAATTCAATTGTAATGCATTAAAAGACCAAATAAAAAACACTTTAAAGATGTTTTCCAAGTTGATCCCTATTTTAATTCTATTAATAAGCAGGCATAACACAACTGTATTGTTATCATAATTATACTTTCAGATAATGGGAAAATTTGAAATCCTTCTTTCTCCCCAAAACCCTTTTTATTTCCTACTCATTAAAATCACCTCAGAGGTTATTCTAATGAGTATTCATAACAAAGGGGTTGTGGATATCCCATTTCCCTTAATAGCTTATTTCTAGTTTTGAAGATCACATTAAGCCTTAACCCTTTGAACCCTAGTCCCGCATATAGGTGTCTTTTTCAAACAGTGCACATGTGAGTAGTACACTTGTTCTGTGCAAACAGTGAAGACCCTGATCAGAGGGCTCCTAGGAGCCCTCTGATCAGGGTCTTCACTGTTTGCCAAAATGCCAAACATTGCCAAAAACAACCTTAAAAGTCAGAAATCGACTAGACTAAAATGGGAAAATGGAATTGTCCATTTAAAGTTTCAGGGAGGAAAGAGTTAAGACACATTGTGCTTTACTTTCAACCTGCTTTATGCTACAGTGGAGAAAACGTTATTCTTTCCCAATAAACGCGTTTACGCTAAAACTTTTATTTTCACTGCAAACAGTTTGGAGCCAGATAAGACGCCGGGTAACCCGGCGTCTGATCAGGCTCCAAACTGTTTGCCACCAAGATAAAGATGAATTATCAGAATTGTCAAAAAGTTGTACTTTTCTGCGTTTTAGTGTTTTACGTTTGCGTTTGAACGGGAAAGAATTACAGATTCTCCACTGTACCATGATCTGTATGGATATAAAAAATATTTCTTACAAATTCATAACTGTTTAAAGTGGAACTATTTACTTCAATGGCTGTATAAATTAAAGGCATAAAAAGGAATATTTATTGGGTAATGGGATATATGATTAGAAAGTTCTAGAAATGTATGCTATACTCCCTATTTATCTGGAATTCTGCTTATTCTGAGAGCTGTTTGTTTGTTATTTTATAGGTGGCATCCTCTCATTTTGAAGGCCTACTTACAACTCTCATCGGCTACGTCGTCATTGCATTTTCACTCGTCTCTTTGTATGCCATGTGCTCAGTGGTTCGCCTCAGAAAGTAAGTAACTATTGAATCAGCAGAGGAAGTATATCACTTGAGTATGACAGTTTCATACCAAGGCAATATACACATGATTAACCCTTACAATGGTGAATTTTCAAATGGACTCTTCCGTGTTCTGATAGATTGCCAGTTTAACCCATTACCCCTTAGCCTGTTATTTGTTTTGAAGACAGGTGACCACTTAAAAAAGCAGGTTGAAAGTAAAGTAGAATGCGCCTGAAGGCGCATTCTGCTTTACTTTCAGCCTGCTTTCAGGCATCTGCAGTAGTGTAGAAAATATTAATTTTAGTTCATGTTTATGACTGTATAAAGTGGAATTAATTCCTTCAGTGGAGGAATAAATCTAAGGGGTAGAAAGGAATATTTATGGGGTAATGGGTTAAATTGTCTCTACAGGGTTTGTTTCCAAAATATTAATAGGTATTTCAAAGAATGCAGACCCTAATCAGAGGACTCCCTCAGGAACCATCTGATATGGGTCTACACTGTTTGTAAAAAAAAGCTTATCCTCTGTCCCTGTGCTGTAAGGTTTAAAGAAATAGATTAAGCTTTCGCTTATTTCATAGCAGTTTGAAAAAATGGATCTTTCATCTATTTAATATCAATACAGTAAAGCCTGTCTATTATGATCACTAAAAGAAGGCCAATTGATTGTTCAGGATCTTCCCCAGAAAAATTGGAAGGCGCTGGGGCAGGGGGAGGGGGTGTTAGCCCCTTCCGTATGTCGAACATTTTTGGAGTTTTAATGTATAAATAGTGTTCCCTGAGCCACTTTAAGCATTATTTCAATGGTGTCCTAAAGATAAACAGCCTACTAAAACCTTTGTTTTTATTAATCAATTTAAATTTCTTTATGACAAGAACTTGCTAGAATCTATATCATAACGGTAGATACAAGGAGTACAGAATTGCTGATATGTTATTTTGTTTACAAAAAACTATACATCTTAATTCTTATAGATGAAAGGGTTTGACAGAAAAATATAGAAAGAACAATGTTTAAATGACAGGTGACAGCTTAATGTAAGGTGACAGTAAAATAGCTCCTAAAGAAGCTTTCTGTTTTACTCTCACATTGCTTTAAGTAGCCACCTGCCTTAAAGTGATCGAAATAGAGAGGTTTTACTGTATAGGTACTCAAGATCAAGACTTAAGTTCTTTGTTGGAAATTATTCTATAGTTGTAGCTAGAAATTTGCACTGAAAATATTTAAGTTCTTTGTTGGAAATTATTCTATAGTTGTAGCTAGAAATTTGCACTGAAAATATTTATTCTTGAAGAAAATCATGACAGCCATGTTTTTGACAGCTGTTTTTGTGTCTGACAATACAGGTTCCGTCGAGTTCTAGGTCTGTGCTATGTGGTTGTCAAGGTGAAGTTACTTGTTGTTGTGGAAATAGGAGTGTTTCCTCTCATATGTGGCTGGTGGCTAGATGTCTGCTCACTGGTAAGTGAAACTATAGGGGTTACAGTGGAGAAAACGTTATTCTTTCCCAATAAACGCGTTTACCCTAAAACTATTATTTTCACTGCAAACAGTTTGGAGCCAGATCAGACGCCGGGTAACCCGGCGTCTGATCAGGCTCCAAACTGTTTGCCACCAAGATAAAGATGAATTATCAGAATTGTCAAAAAGTTGTACTTTTCTACGTTTTAGTGTTTTGCGTTTGTGTACGTTTGCGTTTAAACGGGAAAGAATAACAGATTCTCCACTGTATGTAATTCAGCAAAAATTGAAGTGTCTTTTAGCGCATTAAGTTAATTCCTTCACTGAAGAAAACAGTTCCAATTTATACAGTAAAAAATATGTATCATACGAAATATTTTCTATGTTCTAGCAGATAATAGCTTAAGGCAGGCTGAAAGTAAAGCAGAATGGGCTTAAGGCGCATTCTGCTTTACTTTCAACCTGCTTTAAGTGGACACCTATTTTCAATACTAGAAACAGACTATGGAGGAAAGGGTTAATAGAAAATAATGATAATGTCTTAACCAATTACTACATAACTAATTTATTTCTCCGCTTCAGAAATAAGTTCCTCTTAATACAGTTATTAATACGCACCATAAGAAATATTTATTTTATCTTAGCAGATTGTAGCTTAAAGCAGGCTGAAAGTAAAGCAGAATGTGCTGGAACATTCTGCTTTACTTTCATCCTGCTTTAAGTGGTCACCTGTCTTCAAAACTGGAAATTGACTATGGTTAAATGGGTCAACCCTACCACCACCATTTATGATTAATGTTAACCTTTAAAATTACACACAAAAAAGACTGAAAGCTAACCTTGGAAGCTTTTGGCCGTGTACTACTTGCTTTGTCAAGCAACTGACACTTCACTGGGATTTATGTGGCGTGATACTTCAAACAGTGCAAACAGTTTAGAGCAAGATCTGTCTGTAAAAAAATTGATCATTTTTAAAAAAAAAATAAAAAATTGTCATTTTCTACATAAATTTACTTGTATTGCATTTGTACTTATAGGTTTAACTGCTCAACCCATTCCTCCATATCTTGTTTCTAGTTTTGAAGATATGTGGTCACTTAAAGCAGGTTGAAAGCAAAGCAGAATGCACCTTAAGGTGCATTCTGCTTTACTTTCAGCCTTCTTTAAGCTATTATCTGTTAGATATTATGATTTTTATTTGTGATAGTATAAATTGGAACTATTTTGTTCATTAGAGGAATAAATTAAAGGCCTATTTATGGGGAAATGGGTTAAGAGATACTGTATCACCTATTGTGCAATGTTGTTTTTCAGTCTATGTTTGATGCCACTCTGAAGGACAGAAAGATGAGTTTTCACCTAGCCCCTGGTACTTCCATGTTCATTCACTGGCTAGTGGGTATGGTCTATGTCTTCTACTTTGCTTCCTTCATTCTCCTACTACGAGAGGTACTGAGACCAGGGGTGCTCTGGTTCCTGAGGAATCTTAATGATCCAGAGTTTAACCCTATTCAAGAGGTAAGACTACATGTCACTTTCTCTGCTGATAATTAAAGAATTTGTTTATCTCATCCATTTTAAAACTTCAAATGGAACATTGCAGTTGCGAATTAAGTCTAGTCCATTTCTTCACTATTTAAGTCTTTTAGTACAGTATACTGCTTAATGACAAAAAGTGCAGACTGATAAGAGGGCTCTTAAAGGAATCCTGATCTGAGTCTACACTGTTTACAAACAACAAGTTTACTCGTCACAAGTGCTTTGTTTGTTTTGCATGTTTGTCAAAGTCTGTTTTGCCATCCTAACCTGTCTTAAACAGCTATTAATTAACACAATTTAGTGTTTAAAAAAGAGAGGATTTACTGTTAATTGCTGTTAAATCAATAATTTTTCAGATGATTCACTTGCCAGTTTACCGGCATACAAGGAGGTTCATTGCGTCCGTGATTATATTTGGCAGTACAGTGCTTCTTATGCTTTGGCTTCCTGTTCGCATGATACGACGGGTCTTCCCAGGTTTCCTGCCCTATAACGTCATGCTGTCGAGGTAAGTATTTACCCCTATAACCCATTACGCCATAGATATGCATATTTTATGTATTTAATAAAATCCCTCCACTGTGGAAAATACTTCATATTTATAGTCATGAATTTGTATCATAAGAAGTATTATCTATATTCAGGCAGAGTGTAGCTTAAATCAGGCTGAAAGTTAAGTAGAATGCACCTTATGTCACATTCTGCTTTACTATTAACCTGTTTTAAGTGGTCACCTTTCTTCAAAACTTGAAACAGGCTATTGAGTAAAGGGTGAAACATTGCATGTAAGTCATCTGCTAAAACCATTGTCAAATTCTGAAATTGACTCTACTTTATATTAATCCATTACCTAATAGCCTGTTTTCAGAATTGAAAACAGGTGACCAATTTAAGCAGGCTGAAAGTAATATAATATAAATACCGATGATGATGATGATGATGATGATGATGAAGCTAATCTGTGCTAGGATATAGGAAATACTTGTAGCATATTCATAAGTGTTCCAAATTCCAAGTGAAACTATTTTCTTTAGTGGAGTAATAAATTAAAGGCATAAAAGGTGTATCTATGGGGTATGGGTTTCTTCTCTTAGTAAATTCTTTCATGTGGAGTACCATTGATAAATCAAGACTCAGTAATTGTGTTTCATACAGGAGGTAGTTTAATGCAAGATCATTGTGAAGCATACATCCCCCCTAGGAGCTTTCTGCTTTGCTCTCAGATTTCTTTAAGTAACCACCTGCCTTAAACCAATAAAGTGCTCTATTTGTCATATAAGTTAGATGCTGGTAAGTTTCTGTGTTGATAATGGTGGGTTAAGCATAAGGCTAGAAATAGAATTACCAATCTGTATACAGGGCTCAAGAATTTGCTAAAAATTAATGTTTTTGAATGCTGACAATAGCTTTAAAGACCTTTGCAGACAGTTTTGATCCAACTCAGATGCTAAGTAACTTGGCATATGATCAGAGTCCAAACAGTTTGCCACTCTGATATCTGTAGATATTTTGAAGAAAGTACCAGAGCTCCAGATAAGGGGAGTATTTCAAAAACTGAAATTTTTATTTCTGCATTAAACCCTATTGTGTTACTACTCATTAGAATTGTCTCTTCGAGACAATTCAAATGAGTAGTTACACCATAGGATTTGGTGCTATAATAATTGAGAAAATGTTGGATTTGTTCACTTTACTCCCTCTTATCTGGAGCTCTAAAGAGTTCATTTCAGAATTCAAATGTAGCAGACAACAATTTCGGTGGTAATATTGCATTGATAATTGTTTCATGTATTATCAGTTGTTTTCTTTACTGATTAATGACAGATGTGATCTAGATCCTTCCTTATTTTACATGTTCCTGTTCTGTTTACAATTTATATTAACATGAAAAATGTCTTAATATACAGATTTAAAAGCATGTTGCATTATATGTATGGAAAACGTTTTTTCAATAAAGGGAGGTAATTCTTCAGTATCTTAAAAAATATCTTACTTATGAGTTTTAATTGAATAACTTTCTTAGATTTATTAATAAAACAAATGAAATTTTAAATATTTATTTCATTTAATGTAGAATAGACGTTTTAAACCTTGTTTTTATGTTAACATATGATGAAGCAGATTGATTATATTGTACTGATAGCTCATTATTCAGGCTGAATAACCTTGTCTGTTGTTAAATATGAAATCTAGGTTACCCAGTGAAGACAGGTGTCCTTCATGCCTTAAACTAATGAGTAAGGAAAATAACGAACCTGTTGGAGAGCAGGTTCCTGAGTAACATCTCAGAGGAATTTCTTTAGTGGCACAGGTCGTCCCTAGGTGACCCACCTACTTTTGTGGGATGCTTGGTGTGTATGATCTTGCCTGAAACAAAACAAAAAATATCTAGAAATAAATATACAATACTTTAAGTGTATTTCTGTATCCATAAACAGATCACTTTTTAATGCAGTTTTTTTCAGTCAATTGCGAATGGGTCTAGGTTCAAGCCATTTTGGAAAAAATGTGTTGTTTTGGGTCAAATTGGGAATTTTGTATGGACAGTATATAACAGTTTTGTTAAAGAAATTGTCCCAGTCCATTCAATGATTCCCCCCACCCTTGTTCTCACTAGGCGTGAAAGTAACTGGAGAAGCAAGAAGAAAGCCATCTCATTATGTCTAGAGAGGCCCTGACATACTCAAATTCAAGGATTTTTTCAAACCAAATAATCAAAAATGAGGGATTGGTCGCACATGAGACGCTGGTTCTTCACTGGTTCTTTGCCTAGCCATTTGAACAGTTAGAGCATGCTTCCCATGCTTTCATTCAAACTTTTTACGGGACTAGGTGTTACCACCCAAGCTATGCAAAGTTATGTCTTTAACTACACAAAGTCGAAACTGAACTTGTACTTAGCTCTTTATTCATGTAGCAAATTATGACTGCTAGCAATAAATTAGGAGCTTTCTCAATTATCTTTATCCTACATCAGATCATTACTCCATGGGACCAGGGTACACATTTTTACATCATCATCATCCTGTTTAGTTTATACAGGCCAAATGATTTATCCTTTAACCCTTTCCCCCATAGAAGCGACTTTTAGCGTATTTAAAGGAAAACGGACAGCTGATGACAATATGGTCTTAGATCCTAGATTTTATCCTAAAAGCAACATTCATGAAGGTCCTGCAATTATTACTCATCGATAAGGTACGAAAAAGATCGATTTACTGCATACAGGTAAGCTATCGCTAATTGGAACGGGCGCCGCCATATTGGCAAAGCTATCATTCGGAACCCTCGATTTTTATCCATTTTGTGACGACACAAAGGCCTAAACGCTGATTGGCTCTTTCACTCAACCACTGTAACTTGGACGGACATTTCACACTTCGTCAGTAAGGGTAACTGCAAGCTTAATTCAAGGTCGCATACAGTTAAAAAAAAGATAATAGATAGATGGTATATTCATATTGATTATGATGAACTTGAAAGGTCGTGTAGATCCAGAAACGATCAGAAGCTATCGTTAATCGGCTTAGAGAAATGTCCGTTCCAATTCCCAGCTGTAGAATCTGGGAAAACAATGATGCGAAATGGCTAACAGTAGAGTATGGCGACATCCATAATACCTTGATTGATGATTATAATAATAGATCTACAATAAAAAAAATATCTGATAATCAGTGCGTTATTGTGCTGATCTAGACATAAATGTTGAACTGGCTTAGATCTACCAACTCGTTTACAAATCAGCATTTTCTAGCTGGTTCGTCTCGGTTTAGGAATTCAACGCTACAGAAATTCTTAATGAAAAAGGTCTCATTACTAGATCTACATATTGTACGGGTAGATCTAGATCGGTTTTTTCTTTCTTAATTTTATCATCGCGATTCTCTAGATCCCGATCTGATAGAGCGATCTTACTTGAGTCCAAATCCGATTTTGATTGGATCTAGTTTTATCGTTCTTATTTCTGGGTGTAGTTTTACACTCGTCATTTCTGTAGAAAAAAATTCAAACAACTTTTAGATAGGCCTAAATGAATTTTAATTTAAGATTTAAATTCGAGTTTTATGGTAGTTTGAAAAAGTAGCATGCAATTGGGTGAAAACGATACAAGTCAATATATTTCCAATATATTTTTACTTAGATTTATGTTACTATGGTAAGTATATATGCCGCATGGAGTAACGATTTACCTGCTGTCTACAAAAGAATACAATAGAATAGTATTTCAAAACAACTAAGATCCAGATTAAAAGCCGAGTAACTCGGAGTCCGATCTGGATCTAAGCATGGATACAGCTCAGATTCTCAGTATCTCGGAGTCTAATCTGAATAAAAGCAATGATATAGCTCAGGTACTCAGTAACTCGGAGTCTGATTTGCATTTTATGAATTAAATATTCCTTTGATATAAATTCAGACAGTTTGGATCCCGATCACAATGTTGAATGACTCGGCGTCGCAACTGTTTGATAACTATTAGAAAACATTTTGCACGTGAATTCCTACGCAATCAGTTTGAATTTTGATTAGACGCCGTGTAGATCGGCACTGCATCAGGATCCAAACTGTTTGACATCTTAGAGAACATTCAATTATTTTGCATTATAGTTTTAAAAAAGCGATTTGGATGAAGCTGAGACGCCGAGTAGCTCGCCATCTGATCAAGATCTAAACAGGTTTACATTTTATAAAGAAATATTCCTTTTATATACCGGTAAATTCAGACTGTTTGGATCCCGATCACAATGTTGAGTGCCTCTGCGTCGTAACTGTTTGATATCTATTAGAATTTATTTTCACATGAATTCCTACGCAATCAGTTTGGATTTTGATCAGACGCCGTGAAGATCGGCACTGCATCAGGATCCAAACTGTTTAAACTTTTGGAATACATTCAATTATTTTTTATTATAGTTTTACAAAAGCGATTTGGATGAAGATGAGACGCCGAGTAGCTCGCCATCTGATCAAGATCTAAACAGATTTACATTTTATGAAGAAATATTCCTTTGGTATAAATTCAGACAGTTTGGATCCCGATCACAATGTTGAGTGTCTCGGCGTCGTAACTGTTTGATATATATTAGTGTTTTTTTCTCACGTGAATTCCTACGCAATCAGTTTGAATTTTGATCAGACACCGTGTAGATCGGCACTGCATCAGGATCCAAACTGTTTGACACATTTGCATTATTCAATTTTTACTTTCTTTCCAGTTTTACACACGTTTGGTGTAGATGAGACGCCGAGTAGCTTGGTTCTCATCAGGATCCAAAATGATTCACAGCTGAGTTTTATCGTTTCATTTTTACAGTTTGGATCTAGATGAGAATCCGAGTTGCGAGATGGGACAGTTAAGAATTGTCACAGACCTGCAGATGTGATTTGTTTGATTGGTTAATTAGTTGTTTGATATTTCTGTCTACCGCCTAGGATTATGCTTACTTTTGATGAGCCGAAGCTTTTATTCCCGAGCCGAAACTTTATTACCCCCGCATCCGGTGTGTGACGCAACGGTCAAGCGGCATCCCCCTGTGATATTTTTGTAGATAGCATGCATGTGGAGCGTGCTCTATGGAATTCCGCGATTCCATTGGTTAACTATATTTAGATGTTGACCTCAGGAACAGTTAGAAACTTTCGTGTGATAACTTATCTGCATATTTCATAAGTTGACATAGATCATACTTTCCGAAAAGTGACGAGTAGTGCGTGCAGTATCGTATGCACGTCTTACGGAGATCACCGATCAACAATAGGTCACACCTAATGACCTAAGCCTCTTTTTATGCAATTCATTGTGTAGCAACCCCAATAATTAGATTTGGGATTTCGGAAGATATTTGAACACACTTTACGGACAGTAAAATTTCAGTAGAAGAATGAGATTTTAGCCGCTCAATAGAGGACTCGCTCTAACCCGCTCTCATCAGGTAATTGATAACCCGCGGAAAGCCGCGCTTATCAGGGAATAGATAAAGTCGCGCTTTTACGGGCTCATAAGATGTTTATGATTAATATTTACGGAAATATTAACAGATAAGACTAAATATATCGGAGAAACTTTTTTCGAAAGTCACAGGGCTTCGATGCCTTTATTCACAACCAGTATGCAAATATTATCAAGAGTATCCGTGCCCGATTCCGGTGTCCTATGATATTTGCCTGATATACGCTACCTCAAGTATGGCTGGATTAAGCACTAATAGCTCGAAATTTTGATGGTTCTGCTATGCACTCATTGTCACCAAGACACCCAATCGTCATTTCATTTGTTCTTCAGCAAGTATTAACCTCCTTTGTAGGCGTTTATACACAAGTATTGCAGTCGCAAATTCGTCCGGCGAATGCGCTTTCTCTTCGCCCGACCCGTCGTAGTCTCTGTCTTCTAATATTACATTCTCTGATAATTTAGGATCGAAATCGTAACACTGAAGTTCTAAAGTGTTTTCACCTTCCTCCACATGCCCAATTTTTCTCAGTATTTCAGTTTATTAATGTTATCGAGGTAAATTCCGCGCACTCGACGGCATTCCCGGTTAGACTCGCTATAACCGGAAGGTCGCGGAAGGCCTTAGTTACGTCACACAGGTAAACAAAATGGCGGCCCCCATGGTCGCTTGCACAGTCATATATCACAAAGTTTAAACGGCTCTAACTACTTCATTTTTTATTATTTTTCAAAATTTCAAAGGCAGAAGGCGATTTTTTTTCAATATCTTTCATTTAAAAGATATTTATCACCAGCTGTCCGTTTTCCTTTAATTTATTCCTCCGCTGAAGTAAAAAGTTCCAATTTATAACCTCATGAACAATTACAATTACAAATATTTTATATAGCGTCGCAGATTTTAGCTTTAAGCAGGCTGAAAGTAAAGCAGAATGTGCCTTAAGGCACATTCTGCTTTACTTTCAACCTGCTTTAAGTGGTCACCTGTTTTTCAAAACTAGAAACAAGCTATGAGGTAAAGGGTTAACAAGGGTGAGGCCTGTCTGCCTGTCTAGGAGCTTAGTCTTCCTCTCCACTTCTGGCTATCCTGTGGTTCGGTAGATTACATCTCGAGAGATGCACAATGGGGCCCTACCGATATACAGAGTTACCCCGCATGGAAAGTGTGATAAGAGTAGCGCCCCCTGAATGAGCGGTTGTTTCCGGTTCAATAGTGAAGTACACATAGTATCGAAAATCCTTTATCCTCAAACACGAATTTGAGGAGATCGTCTGCTTGTTAGCGTAGAGCTTATATTATATACAGTAGAACCTGGCTATACATTATTGAAAGCGCAATCTCTCGTATTGTTCAATAATAGAATTAAGACATGCATTTACTTTACCTACAATAAAACTTACACAAACTTCCATAGATATACCGTTCTATGCATATCATTTATTCATATGTTTATTAAAATAAGTCCTCAATCTGCACCTCAATAAATATGTTATACCTCCCAGCAGATGATAGCTTAAAGCAGAATGTACCTTAACCTCCCGTTACATGGATGTGTCATAGCACATTCTGGTTGCTGTTAATCAACCATAAACCCTACCCGCTATGAATACCTATCATTTAATTTATTACTTTAGCTGATTAAATAAGGAAAAATACCGTAGGAATGATCAATTATGCTAATAGCATGATAAGGGTTAATATTTAAAAAAAAAAAATACTGCCTACTTTCTTGATAAAAGTTTAGAACATGATATCAATTTTGACTTAAAACATATATGAGTGTGAAACAGTTCTACCCCTGATCAGCCTGTTAGTATATATGCTGCATCTTATCTGGTTCCAAACTTTTTATAAATGATAGTGTTTTAAGCCTATTATAATTAGTGAACTGGTAAAAGATCAACAGAAATAAAGTTTTAATCTACTAAAACGATGGAATACATGCTTTTCTTTCAACATTGAGTTTTCAATAGAGTACACATTTAATGATAGGAGAGGGGTTCTAAAGTATTTATGTTGTTAAAACGGTATGTATTTCCTATTAACCCTTTAAATACGCCTTTGGTTTATGCCTCCATTGAAGGAAAGAGTTCTAATTCAAAGTTTTTATTAGCATGAATGTGCAACATTAAACACATTGAATATCCTAGCAGATGGTAGCTTAAAGCAAGCTGAAAGTAAAGTAGCATGTACTTTTCAATCTACCTTTAATGGACACCTGTCTTTCCAGGTAGGAACAGGCGATCGAGTAATGGGTTTACCCATTACCTAAACCAATTACCCCGCAGCCCGTGTTAAGTATTGAATATAGGTCACCTCTTAAAGCAGGTTGAAAGTAAAACATAATGCGCCTTAAGGTGCATCCTGCTTTACTTTAATCCTGATTTAAGGCACCACCCACTACGACATAAAATATCACCTATGTTTCATAATTATGACTGCTTAGTGCATGAAGAGGATTTAGTTGCTTATGAAGGTGGAATTCATAAAAGGAGTAAAAGGCATAATGATGGGGGTAATGTGTTAAGCTTTTGCACATGAAGGAGTGCATGGTATAGATGATTAAAATTTATTCTCCACATGAATAACAATGTGGATCCTATATAAAAAAAAATAGTTTGGTGTGTTTTGATTCCAGCCTGTGTACCCAAGACTTAAGCTTCCGTTTTATGGCTTGTCATAGCAGAGATGACTCTTGCTGCACCCCAGTGGGGGGTCAGTATACAATTCGATTTCTAGCTAATTGGTTACTTCCTGTTGTTAGTTGTGATGATGCTTTGCGCTTTATGGCCCCTGGGCAGAAGCCTTGAGAGGTGAAATCCATGTGCGCTATGAGCATGACAGGCTGAACTATTTCTATGAAATTTCTGTCAACTAAAATCTGCTGGTATTAATTATAATGAACAAACAAAATATACATTTTTGAAGAAACTGTTTACCATTCAACATATTTTAAAAGATCAGTTTAACCCTTTGCCTAATGAATATTCATGTCATTATTAATAACTGAATAATACAAAGTTTATGTTTAATACCGGTAATGTCTTAATAAATATCCCCTGTTTCACCTGTAATAGGCAGCATTTATAGACCTATAATGTCATTTAAGAACCAGAGAGGACAGTCATTGATCATAGAGACTGTTCCTATATAGTAACCATCTGATCAGGATCTACTTTGAATCCATGTTAACGTTCTTTTACCGAGGTGAAAACCCGTGTCTGTTAAGTATGTTAAAAGTCAGCTTCTTTGTTATATAGAAAAAGTATGATCAGTGCTACTTTCGGTTTGCTAAAAACGATGAAATAAATAACCGTCGCATTTGACATTAAACAAAATTAATACATTAAAATACATAGGGATAAACGGGAGCTTGACTGCATATAGATATAGGTATCAAACTAATAAACCGCATTCGATCTATTCTTTTCCGTTTATGACCGTTATCGACACCGTCTCAATGATGCGTTAACTAAACCGGAAACAACCTTTTCCTTATCAGGGGAGTTAACTCGTGATGAAAATTGGGATAACTCTGTAATGCGGTAGGGCCCCATTACGCATCACAAGGTCAATCCAGGATAAATTTAGGATTATTTAATTCATTCCCTCCACTAAAGAAATTAGTTCCAATTTCTGCAGTCATGAAATGTCAACCATAAGAAAACATTCTTGTAACTTAGCAGATAGTAGCTTAAGACTGAAAATGAAGAAGAATGTGCCTTAAGGCACATTTTACTTTACATTTAACCTGCTTTAAATGGTCATCCATCCTCAAAACTAGAGATAGGCTATGCAGTAAGGGGTTAACTTTAACCCATTACCCCATAGCCTTTTTCTAGTATCCAGATAGGTCATTCATTACTTTCAACCTGCTTTAAGTATTGAGTCAATACTTAAAGCAGGTTGAAAGTAATGCAGAATGCCCCTTATTAAATGGTGCATTCTACTTTACTTTCAGCCTGCTTTAAGCTACTTTCTGCTGGAATATAGAAACTATTGCCTATGATACATATATTTATGACTGTATAAAGTGGAACTATTTTCATCACCGGAAGAATGAATTAAAGGCGTATAAAGGTGTATTGATGGAGAAATGGGTTTTAAAAGTGGTCACCCACATGTAACACGCCTGCCTAAAGGAGTAGACAGTTAATATGCAATATATCAGTTAAAAAAGGTGGTTTTGTGCTGATTTGTTTATTTATTAACATTATAGAGGACAACAGCATATAAACAAACACATGAAAATCACAATAAAATAACACAGTAGTATTGAATAAACCAGTTTATAGATAACCATGCGTTACAGGTGACTACATAATCTATTTATAGAACTGACTGGGATATTTATGTACATGTAGCATTATTTCCCTTACCTGTGTTATTTCCCTTTGTTGCATTGTTAGTATGTATTAAATCAGGAAATATGTTTTCTTCAAGTATATCATAAACTACAAGATTTTATTAATTTTAAATAAAAACATTTTATGTAAATAGATCTTTTGAATGACATTGATTAACAATGGTAGTCTTTTATAAAAGACTGGAATTATTATCAATGAATTAAAATTGTCACAAATTTTATACAAACGTATAAACCAGCCGGAAAACTTTCTGTGCTTTGTACATAAACCGAGGAATACCAGAGTACAGTATCGCTTCTCGGCCTTTTGGCTAAGATCAAAGTGTAGTATCTGTTCTTATCAGCTTAATATCTGATATGTTCTCCATTGGAGAACTTCGATATTAAACTGATTTTTGCATCTAGGTGAGATGTCAGGGGCTTGCTCCGCTCTCGCCACGGGTTGGCCCGGTATTGCAGTACCTCCGGGATCGGCCCACTTCCCCCTAGGGGGATAAAAAACTAAACAAATTAGAAAAACCTTGCTTAAAAGAATGAAAAATACAAGATAATTTTTCATCTGTCCGACTAGTTGGTCTTCAGTGTTAAGAAGTAAAGCAATAAACTCCTTCACAAAGATGCATTTTAAAAACTGATTATGAAATTATGAAACTGTCATTCCCCAGCAATGGCATACTGTTCTACCTCTTTCTGTCCGTCAACATAAATTATACTGCACATACATTTGTACTTTGTCCCTCAATCATATTTTTCAGGATGATTGCACATATACCATAGATAACTAGATGTGCATGTGGTCATGATTTTGATATGCTTCACTTTTCCACAGAATCTTAAATATATCTTATACCGTAAAATTTCTCTTTAACCCTTTACCCCATAGTGTGACCACTTAAAGCAGGTTAAAAGTAAAGCGGAATGTGCCTTTCCTTACAGCCTGCTTTAAGCTACCATCTGCTAGAATGTCTTATGAAACATATTCAAGACTGTATTAACTACAACTGTTTCTTCAATGGAGGAATACATTATAGGCGTATTTATTGGGTAAAGGTTTAAATAACATGGTGTTTACTACAGATTACTGCTTAAAGCAAGGTGGTAGCAAAACAGGAAGCTTTCCTCAGTAACCTTGCTCCCGTTACCCCATAAAGACGCATGTTTATGACTTTCAATTATTCATCCACTGAAGAAAATACTTCTTATTTATACAGTCATAAATATGTACCAAAAGGAATTTTTCCTATGTCCACGCAGATGATATCTTAATGTAGACTGAAAGTAAAGCAGAATATGCCTCAAGGCGCATTCTGCTCTATTTTCAACCTGCTTTCAGTATCTACCTGCTTACAAAAAACTAGAAACCGGTGATTGGATCATGGGTTAAGCTGTAACCTGACTTTTATATAATCAGTTAGCTGTCTTTTAACCCTTTACCCAATGGTCTGTTTCTAGTATGGAAGATAGGTGACCACTTAAAACAGGTTGAAAATAAAGCAGAATGTGCCTTAAGGCAAATTCTGCTTTACTTTCAACCTGCTTTAAGCTATCATCTTCTAGGATACAGAAAATATTTCTAATAATAAATATTCATGAATGTATAAATTGGTACTATGTGTTTATTTGTGTTTCAGTGATGCCCCAGTTAGTGAACTGTCGTTGGAGTTACTACTACTACAGGTGGTGCTTCCGGCCCTGTTAGAGCAGGGTCACACCCGCATGTGGCTCAAGGGCCTGGTCAGGGGCTGGACAATGGGTGTAGCCTGGCTTCTCAATCTACGCTCATATCTGGTAGGAGATGTACCGCTAGGAGAAAATGTAAGACTTGGGTTTATTTATCCTTACAGCAAAAAGTTGAAGATGCATAATAGAAAAAAATTAATTACCCATTTGTACCCATGATTCCATATATGGGACATAGGCAAACAGTGTATACTCTTATCAGACTCGCATAATAAGGCGTCTGATCAGAGTCTACACTGTTTGCTGATAGGAATTTCTTTGAAAAACACAACGAAAATGACAATTTAGACCAGTCACCCCATAGATAAAAAATGGACTAATCCAATATTATACGATAAGCATGGAAGAATCCACTGGGTGCAACTGAATTAATATTGAACAAAGGGAAAGTATTCATTATGGATGGTTATTACTAAAGTTCTTCTTGAAACAAATGAGATACCGGTAGATACAGGAAAAATCATGCTTACATATAATCTCACTATGGGCACTGTTTTAATCATATACAGTCAATAACTCGAGCATGCTTAATGTTATAAATATGTTGCACACACCTGAATAGTTTAAATATTTTTACGCCTTTGATTTATTCTTTCACTGAAGAAAAACCATCATGAAGGTGAACCATTAGAAATACTTTCTATATCCTAGCAGATTAAAGCAGGCTGAAAGTAAAGCAGAATGGGCATTAAGGCACATTCTGCTTTACTTTCAACCTACTTTAAGTGGTCACTTGTCTTCAAAACAAGACACAGGCTATGTGGTGAAGGGGTCAATGATTGTATGTAAGCAAGCTCATAGCCATCTATTTTCCCCACCTATTGTTGAAAGAGTTAACCCTTTCCCCCATAGAAGCGCCTTTTAGCGAATATGATTTATTCCTCCGCTGAAGAAAATAGTTCCAATTTAATCAGGCATGAATATATATTATAGAGAATATTTTCTATATTATAGCACATTATAGCTTAAAGCAGGCTGAAAGTAAAGCAGAATGCGCATGAAGGCGCATTCTGCTTTACTTTCAACCTGCTTTAAGTAGTTACCTATATTCAATACTAGAAAAAGGCTATCAGGTAAAGGGTTAATGATTGTATGTAAGCATGCTCTTATATGTCTATTTTCCCCACCAGGATGTGGTTATACATGGTGATCCTCCAGCCCAGCCAGCAGCAGCCAACCAGCCCAATAATGCAGGGGCTGCTGCTGCAGCTGCCCAGAATAACCCTGACCCTCCTGCCCCACAGCCCCAGGGTGGTGGACTCGGTGCTGCCCATCAAGCCATGCTACAGGGTGGTGGTCCTACAGGCTTCCAGTCATACAAACGTCCAAGGTTGTTTCATATAAGAGTAAGTTTCCTTTAACAACAGTAATGTTAAATATAATGTTAAAATAAAATAACCAAACTTACTCTATGATTTCCTCCATTGAAGCGTATTTGAGCCCCTCTACATACTCCACCACATATGTGCTACCACTGAATATTTGTTTATTGTATTTAATAGAGTGATAGCATAAAGCAAGACAAATCATCACGAAAATAAAGTAGAAAGCTCATTAAGTAGCTTTCTGCTTTACTTTCAGTTTGTTTTGAGCAGTTTCTTGCCAGAAAAAGAACTTAATGACAATTGACAAACAGCTTAAATCCTGATCTAGATTCAAACTGTTTGTAAATGTAAACCAATTTCACTCCCTATAACAAGTCCCTCCAAACTATGCACACAATTTCTGTCTCCCAATGGGTTTGGTTGAAGAGAGGGATCACTGTATTATATTATTATTACAAGTTCTGACTATGTCAGCCTTAGTTTTATGGAGTTTGTTTTATATTCCAGATATTTCTGCTGGTCGTGTTCATGTGTATGACCTTGTTTGCGGCCAGTGTTGTGTGCCTAATATTGCCAGGTAATTGACAGGATTACAGTTAACTGTGTTTACTACTTTTCATACCAGGGGCCCGTTTCATAAAACATCTTACGACAAATGTTGTCGTAAGTCAAAACTTAAAAATGCATTTAATCTGTGATTTCTCTATCTAATCCTGTCTTGTGACATCTTTTTGGAATCGTCTTTTCAAGACGATTCCAAAAAGATATCACAAGACAGGATTCGATGGAGAAATAAAAAGAAATTGATACTTTTATAATCTGACTTACGACAACATTTGTCGTAAGAAGTTTTATGAAACGGGCCCCAGTATTGTATACAGACAGACCCATTACTCCATAGCTTATTTCTAGTTTTGAAGATAGATGACCACTTTATTTTGCACTTATTATATTGAAGTTTTGGGTCAAGTTGCATTAGTTTTTGAAACACTCCTCTTACTTCACATTTGGTATTATTAGCCCCTATTCAAGAAGCTCTTGAGTCTAGAACAACTTTGGTCATGTCAGACAAAGGTCAGTGCCATATAGAGGTATTGGTAACATCAGGAAGCTTTAGTGTTTTACTAACTCATCTTGTTCCTTTCTGTATCTATGTCACTATGAAGCATTGTGTTTTATATTTCAGTATTTTTTGGTCGTAAGTTGATGTCATTATGGATGGGAGAAGCGAAGATACACGAGTTATATACAGCAGCATGTGGGCTGTATGTGTGTTGGCTTATGTTAAGAATTGGCACAGTCCTGTACAACTGGATACCTCAGGGTACCGCAGTCATACTTAACAAACTCAAGGAGTGGGTCTTACTGGTAGGTTTCTCTATGTGTAATATATATTTAATCAATTACCCCATAGCCTGTTTCTAGTTTTGAATACAAGTGACTCATTCACTCACCCACTATCTGGTTATTTGTTGATCAGGCCACAATTAATCCTCTGCTGAGGGTGGGGCCTGACTGTCTCGATCTAAAACTTCCTCTCCATTCCTGTCTGTGAATAGGGTTGACGGGATCCATACCCAGGGTTTTTCTATCACATTTTACAACGTCCTCCAAAGACAATTTTCTACTAAAGCAGGTTGAAAGTGAAGCACTTTCAGCCTGCTTTTTGATAACATCTGCTAGGATATAGAAAATATTTCTTAGGATGTATATTCAGGACTTTAGAAATTGCACTATATTTTTCAGTGCAGGAATAAATTTTAAAGGTGTAAAAATGTGCATTTACGGAGTAATGGGTTAATGCATTTTATGCGTGTCGTCTGGTAAAGCAACACAGACACACAGGTTCGCTTAATCGCAGTGGCCATCAGTGTCCCCCACAATTAGTTTTTACAGACACTATTTCGCTATGCTTTTAATATGATAACATGAAACTTTCTTTTTTATGGAATTTTTGCTCATAGAAAATTTTCATAATTTGCAGTTTGCAGATTGTTTTCCCTATGTCTTTAGATTTTAAATTAATATCAAGTATGTTTATGATGTGAGATGAAAGATTGAGTTAATCTTTGATAGTTATTCTAAATTTTGGCTGAGTTACATCCCTTTAATTATCAAAGCAATTATTACATGTATTGTACCTCTGGGCTCCAATCATTACAACTGTATTAATATGCATGTACATGTACTTACTTATTATGTTAAGGATATTCTAGAACAAACTGTTTGGATCCTGAGTTACTCAGCAGATGGCTTTAAGAGCCCTCTAAACTAGGTCTACACTGTCAATAGATATACTGGTTGTAAGTTTTGCACTTTGCTTTACTAGTGGTTAACTCATTTCCCCCTGATACTTCCAGTGGACAATTCCAGTTTACAATAAAGGCTGGTCCATTTTAGCCTATTTAGGATTCTTTTTTACAATATATACAAAATGACAAACAGTGAAGTCCCTGATTAGAGGGCTCCTGCAGGAGCCTTCTAATCAGGGACTTCACTGTTTGCTTTAAACAAGTGTACTCTTCACAGGTACATATTTGGTAGAGGATGCATATATGCGTCACTAGGGATTAATGAGTTAATGTGATATTGTGTTGCTTACAGGCCATGAAGACCTTGTTTGTTGCGGTCATACTGATGGGAGTTGTGCCTCTGTTACTGGGCCTCTTGTTTGAGTTGGTTGTGGTCGCTCCACTCAGGGTGTCTCTAGATCAGACCCCTGTATTTTTTCCCTGGCAGGTAAGTTCCTTGAAGCTTCTGTGGCCAGCTTGCATAAAAGATGTCTGTAAACATTGCAATATCAATGACTGGTGCAGGATAACCATTTCACTGCCTTACACTAATATAACGGTTATTTCTTTTGCATAAAGATTTAACTGTTAAGACATTGGAAAGATTTGTTATTGTGCATATTCACGACAGTGTAAGGTGAAGCTATTTTCTTTAGTGGATAAGTACTGGTGTAAAAAGGCATATTTATTGGGTGAAGTAGTTTACAGCTTCAGTACTTAACTTTCTTGCATCTGTCTCTGGCTTATCTTACTATGTAAATTGACATGTATTTTTCTTGCAGGACTGGGCACTTGGAGTGTTACATACTAAAATTATATGTGCTATAACTATGATGGGACCTCAGTGGTGGCTAAAGAGGGTTATAGAACAGGTGAGTAGATCGATTGATTGAGTTAAATTTTATGACACCAGGACACATACAATGGTCATATGGTGTGGGAACTACCACATGTACACACAATTTAAAAAAAAACTTAATTGAGTGTGTTAAAGCACAAAAAACCATGACGAAACATCAACATGCCCCATCCCTATTATATACATTTGAATAACTTCATTAACCCATAGCCTGCCACTCACGACTATAGCTCCATATGCAAACAGCTTGGATCCGGATGAGACGCCGAGTAACTCGGCGTCTCATCCGGATCCAAGCTGTTTGACACTCGTACAACATTTTCAGCAATTTTGAGCAACTTTGAAGCACTTTGAAACTTGAAGCAGACGAGAAATATAGCAGACGACAATTTATTTGGCGGGCTAAGGGTTAAGATGATTTCAGCAAATCTCATTCACTATTAAGCAGTGCATGGGATCAATACCACCAATCTGCCTTCCTTTAAATTCTTTGCAGAGGGGATAATCTCTGTCAAATAAACAAAAACATCCTTTTTGACAATTAAGCCTCAGTACCACGGCAAAGTAGGTAAATCTCTGGGGAGGTGAGTAGAAAACCAGCATCAAAACAACATTAAACAAGCTAACTTCCTTTGCAGGGCCCCAGAGGGGAGTATTCCAAAAGCTAAAATCTTCATGCTTCCACCAAACCGTAGGATGTGACTACTCATTAGAATCATCACTTTACTTTGTGACAATTCTAATGAGTAGTCACAGTAAAGATGTTAATGGAGGCATACTGAAGAAAAGACTTGGAATAAATGGTATACGCAATATATGGAACTCTTACACAGCCTGTAAAAGATATTCCCAAGTAACTACAAGTATACTCATCTTTCAAAAATTGTTTACAGGTCTGTAAAAAGTAAGTGCAGTCTCAGATCTGAGGTCTCCGATAGGAGCCCACTGATCAGGGTCTGCTTTGTTTTTGTGTTTCGCAATAAATCTGTAAAAAAGCAAATATTAATAGTCACAATTGGACTAGACTTAATTGGAAACTGAACTTTTCCATTTGAAGTTTCCTGGGTGAATGAGTTAACCCTTTCCTGCCTGAAACTTCATATGGACAATTCCAGTTTCCAATTTAGTCAAGTCCATATTAATTTATGCTCTCCCAGGGAGTGGAGCATATAGTTACCACTTTGTTCATCCGTATTTCCATCTGTCAGTCAGTCTGTCCATCAGTCAATCTTTCCTTCTGTCCGTCACACTTCAGATGCCACGTTACCCGGCATTTAATCAGAATTTGTGTTTACATGACCATTGTTCTGGGGTTAAGTTAGTGAAGGGGTTAATATTAAGAGTGATTCTATTATTTCTGGAATAGGTATTATGTTTCATGTGCAATTCTTATTAAGAGTAAGTTTTCCATTTCAAGAGTAATTCTTACATTTGAAGAGTAATTCTTATATTTCTTGAGGATAACTCTTACTCCTATAGTAATTTCTGTATTTCATACAAAATTCGTGCCGATCAAAATCATTCAAGAATGTTATTCTTATACTTAAAGTGTAATTCTTTCATTTCAAGAGCAATTATTTATTTCAAGCATAATTCGGATACAGTAAAACCTTTCTTTTACAACCACTAAAAAGAGGGCTAATTGCCTGTATAAAAGTCAGGTGACAGCTTAAAGCAAGTTAAACAGTAAAACAGAAAGCTCCTACCGCCTCGATAGCTCAGTGGTAGAGCGTCTGCTTTCGAGGCGGGAGGTTGTGGGTTCAATCCCCGGCCGGGTCATACCAAAGACCATTATAAAAACGGTACTAGTAGCTCCCTTGCCTGACGCTCGGCATTATAAGGGTAGTGCTAGGAAGGTGACTGTAATGCCCAGGTAAGTATGCATGTTAATGGATACCTTGTTTGTCGCAATAAAAGCTCTTCAGAGCTTATGTTGATTGTTTACCATATGCGACGTTAAATAAAGCTTACCTTTACCTGTACCTTTAACTGTCACCTTTCTTTATGCAGTCACCTGTCTTAAACACCTAACGATGCACACAATTTAGTGGTCGTAATAGAGAAGTTTTACTTATTTTGATTGTCCATAATTCTTGTTTTTCAGGTGTACAATGATGGTCTTCGTAACATGAATCTCAAGTTTATCCTGTACAAACTGTGTTTCCCAGTGATAGGAGTACTGGGAATGTCCCTCTCATTGCCCTATGTGGTTGCCAGAAGTGTTGTTCCAGCATTAGGTTAGTCCTTTAACTCTTTGAACCCTAGTCCCGCATATAGGTGTGCTTTTCAAACAGTGTACATGTGAATAGTACACTTGTCCTGTGCAAACAGTGAAGGCCCAGATCAGAGGGCTCCGAAAGGAGCCCTCTGATCAGGTTCTTCACTGTTTGTCACAATGCCAAACATTAACAAAAGCAACCCTTAAAAGTCAGAAATGGACTAGACTAAAATGGAAACTGGAATTTTCCATTTAAAGTTTCAGGGAGGAAAGAGTTAAACCCATTACACTCTCCTAATCCAAGGACAGTTTTCATTATTAAGTTTTCTCATCTTCATTGTTTCAAAGTAATTGAAAATTACTGACTAATTATAATTTAATTAGTTATATTCTTGATTTCCCAGTAATTGTAATATAATTGTTTTAAGTGGAAGAATAAATTAAAATGGAGTGATGGGTTAATACAAGAATAGCTGTATTGAGATGGTATGATTGTGTATCAATTTACAGTGCTCCCTCTCTACAACGACACCCAATGGGAGACACAGATTATATGTTTTGTCCAGAGGGAGTCGTTATAGGGAGGGAAAATTAAGACATGGCTTACATTTGCAAACAGCTTGAATCCAGATTAGACGCCGCATCACGCGGTTTCTGATCTGGATTCAAGCTGTTTGTCACTTGTCATTATATTGATTCTATCAAAATATCCACTTATAATGAATTTTGAGATAAACAGCAGACGACAAATTTAAGCAGACGGTTTTGCAGCCATGAAAAGATTGGACATAAATGTCTTGTTTGGGGAACAGCGGCAATGGTTGTTGTAAGGAGGGAGTCGTTGTAGGGAGGGAGCACTGTATATCAAATGAGTTTTCTTTTCTGTCTGCAGGTTTTGACTTTGAAGTACAAAATTTTGTACTGCGGAGAATCTACCCATTCCTATTGGCAGTTGCTGTGTTTGTCTTCATATGTGTATTCCAAGCTAGACAGTTTAAAAGGCTCTATGAGCATATAAAAAATGATAAGTAAGTACCAAGATATAAACTATCCAGTTTCATAAAACTTTGTACGACAAAAACGGTTGTAAGTCAAAACTTTAAAAAACATTTAATTTCTGTATCTAATCTTGTCTTGTGACATCTCTTTGGAATGGTCTTTTCAAGACGATTCCAAAGAGATATCACAAGACAGGATTAGATGGAGATAGATTATAACGAGATGTTTATAATCTAACTTACGACAACATTTGTCGTACGAAGTTTTATGAAACAAGCCCCTAAGCACCTGATAAGGGGAGTATTTAAAAAATTAACATCTTTATTTCTGCATTAAACCTTATGATGTCACTTCTCATTAGAATCGTCTCTTTTGAGTATGAGTATGACACAATAGTGTTTGGTGCTGAAATGAGTGAGAAAATGGTGAATTTGTTCAGTTTACTCCCTCTTGTCTAGATATTTGTTTGTACAGACATAAGAATTTTAACTTGAAACCTGTAAGATAAAGAATGCATACAGTAAAACTTCTATATTAGGATCACTAAAACAAGTATTTGAGAGACAGGTGACACCTTCTTAGGAGCTTTTTGCTTTACTTTCATCTTGCTTTAAGCAGCCACCTGACATGAACAACAAATGTAACCTCAAATAGTTGTTGTATTTAAGAGGCTTTACAGGGCTGCCATAAGTTGACATGAAAAATCCTAAGATTTCCAAAGTTGCAATTTTCAATTGCGATTTTACGAGTTGTACCTTTACCCCATAGCCTGTTTCTTGTTTTGTTGACATGCGACTACTTAAAGCAGGCTGTAAGTAAAGCAGAATGCGCTTTAAGGCACATTCTGCTTTACTTTCAGCCTGCTTTAAGCTAATGTGTACTTGAAAAAAATCCGAAGATTTAGGAAAAATCCGGAGAAATGGTAGCCCTGGTTTTACTGTACTATATTATTTACTATAGCCTTATTGCATTGAAAACAGTGTAGATCAAGGCCAACCACCACAGACTGGCCTTGATCTACTCTGTTTGACACCAACATGCATCTAAAGCATTTTATGTAGCTGTATTATATATGATATTTGGCAGTGTAGACACTCAGATACATAGCCTGAGATGACAATGGTGCTTGGTCTGTACATTTTTGCAATGCAGTAAGGCTGGATTTGTAATGGCACAGCTCATATTTGAGTACCATGCTTTCACAGAGCCTGGATTCCTTCAAGGCTCATCTTTCACCATAAATAGGCTGCAATGCGTTTCATGCGCACATCCTGAAAACGGCAGAACAATCAACTATTTGATGGAGGCCGTATTATGGTAGAAGTAGAAGCATATAATTATTTGTCAAATCAAATGTGGATTACAGTTCATTTATTACTTGCTTATAATCTTCTTTTTTTTCAATTTCAGATATCTAGTAGGTCAAAGACTTGTTAATTATGATCATAAACGCAAACAACGTTTGTCAGCTGAGCCAGCTCCCGCCAAAACCTGAACATTGTGTGGCTCATAACAAACTCTTATAGGAAACAGTGGGCTAAAACTTCAAGCAATCTCTAGTCAGAGGAAAAGAAAGACAGTGCTGTTTAGTTTTCAATAAATTCTTAATATTTTATGAAAATATGAATATTTTAACTCTTAGCATGCTAGCAGTGAAACCATGATAATATTTGCAAACAGTTTGGATCCTGATGAGACGCCGCTAAATGCGGCGTCTCCTCAGGATTCAAACTGTTTGACACCCTGACACTGTTTTGAAAGAGAATCTTGAAAGTTCTATTTTTAGAACAGTAGCAGACGAGAATTGTTACAGATAAACAAACTACCCAGCATGCAAAGAGTTTAATTGAAGGAAGAACAGCTAACTGTTAGTGTATGAACTTCAAAAGCTCATAAACGACAGAATTGGTTAACAATACAAGTGCTCTATAGGTTGCTCAGGTTTTAGTGAGAGAAGAAGTGTATCTCGTATATTTCACCGATGAAGTAAAGCCAACTCTCAGATAACATTTCTCGTATGAGACAATCTCTCAGATATATATATATACCTGGAATAAGACATCCCTTAGATGGTATTCCTGGAAAATGAACTTCTGGAAAAAACATCTTGGATGGTATTCCTGGGAAAAAGACATCTCTCCGATGGTGGTATTCCTGGAAATAAGACATCACTGGGATGGTATTCCTGGGAAAAAAGACCTCGATGGTGGTATTCCTGGAAACAATACATCACTTGGGTGGTATTCTTGGGAAAAAAAGACATCTCTCTGATGGTATTCCTGGATAAAAGACATCTCTTGGATGGTATTCCTTGAAAACATACACCTCTCGGATGGTATTCCTGGAAAATACTTCAAACTGGATCATCTCTTGGATGATATTCCTTGAGAAATACAATTTCTGAGATAGCATTCCTGGAAAAGAACATCTTCAAATGGACTTATGGAAACCCACCAGTTATTCAGACGGCACTTCTCTGAAAGATTCTTTCAACATTCCTGGAATAAGTGATTTCTTTCAGATGGCATTCATGAAGTAGACAGTATTTTCAAATGGTATTTCTTAGTATTTGCCAAAGACATTTCTGGTATACGATCTTTACTTATATATCTTTCCTGGGGTAAATATTCTTTCAGTATAATCCATTACACTATAGCCTGTTTCTAGTTTTGAAAATAAGTGACCACTAAAAGCAGGTTCAAAGTAAAGCAGAATGTGCCATAAGTAAAGCAGAGTAAGGCTTATTCTGCTTTACTTTCAGCCTGTTTTAACCCATTACCTCATAGCATGAATCTAGTTTTGAAAATAAGTGACCACTTAAAACAGGTTGAAAATAAAGCAGAATGCGCCTAAAGGCGCATTCTGCTTTACTTTCAGCCTGCTTAAAGCTACTATCTGCTTAATATAAAAAATATTACTGATCATAATTATTTTTAACTGTTTAAATTGCAACTATCGGGGTAATGGGTTAAATGCTGAAAACAAGTTACGAGAGAAAGGGCTGCACGATTGAAGTAACATGGAGAATTCTGAAGACAAATGACTGCTTAACCCTTTACCCCATAGAAGCGACTTTTAGCGAATCTGATTTATTCATCCGCTGAAGAAAATAGTTCCAATTTAATAATTTAATATATATTATAGGGAAAATTTTCAATATATTCTAGCACAGGATAGCTTAAAGCAGGCTGAAAGTAAAGCAGAATGCGCCTTAAGCGCATTCTGCTTTACTTTCAACCTGCTTTAAGTAGTAACCTATTTTCAATTCTAGAAATAGGCTATCAGGTAAAGGGTTAATACAGGATAAAGACAATGCAGAAAGCTCAGAATCAGCTTTCTGCATTATTTTTATCCTGCATTAGGCAATCACATGTACAGAATGCTACACATGGGTCGTCCTTTGGTTGGTCGCTTCACCCATTACCCAAAAGCCTATTTTAAGTATTTTGAAGAAAGATGAAAAGAGGTGAATTCTGCTTTACTATCAGCCTGTTTAGGCTAGCATCTGCTAGGATATAGAAAATGTTTCTTTTGGTGTATATGCATGACTATTAATAATAATGTATAAAAAGGGTGTCTATGGAATAATGGGTTAAAATACCATTTCTTACATTTTTCAGTGCTGTCAACAAACTGTACAGTAACTCACAAAGGTATACCTTAATGTAACCCCTCTACCCTTACCATGTAATAAAACAATTCTATAACCCACTACTCCATAGATAATGTCTTTTTAACACCTTTAATTATTAAACACTAAGAAAAGTAGTCGTTAGTTAGGATATATTTTGGACACGAATCATGGATGACAATTCTTAATATTTTTCCCAGGAGCATTCTGCTTCACTTTAATTCAACCTGCTTTAAGTGATTACCTGTCTTTAACACTAGAAGTTTAAGTTTAAACATATTTTATTTCCAAAATTTCAACATGGAAATGGGGTTGGGCCACAAGTTCCAAAAACATTAGTTACGGCCCTTCCCCTGAAACATGCTAATGGGTTACTGTTAAGAACTGTTACTTGCCATATTTCTTAAACAGCGTTGACATTATTGTATTTGTCGGCATCTTAATCAGTTTCATTATTTTGTTGAGATACTGGTCAGATGCAAAGATCTTCAGAACTCAGTTCTGCACCTAATCTGTTTGTTAGTGATAGCGTTAGCTGCTAATGTTAATCCCTTACTCCATATACCTGCCTTTTAATGCCTTCAATTTATTCCTGCTTTGAGGAAAATACTGTTTAATGCTAGTAGATGATAGCGTAAAGCAGGCTGAAAGTAAAGCATTAGACCTTCAACCTGCTTTAAGTGGTCACCTGACTTCAAAACTAGAAAAACATGCTATTGATTAATACGTTATCTTCATCACATGGCATAACATGGAATCTGCATTAGTTACATCATCTTAACTTATTTACCTCTGTTAGTATTAGTATTGACAGATTGTGGGAACATACAGTAGAACCTTCTATTACTACCACGAAGCTGTCACCTGTCGTTTAAACAATCAATAAGCCTTCGTTTTAGTTCTAGTAATAGAGAGGTTTTACTGTACCTATATTTAGGCCTACTAGTTTTCAGGGGCCGGACTTAAGAACCTTCGTACGGCAAATAGTGTTTTCTCCATCTAATCTTGTCTTGTGACATCTCTTTTCAAGACAATTCCAAAGAGATGTCACAAGATTGGATTAGATGGAGCAATAAGAATTCAGATGTTCCATGTCAGTTTTGCCATACGACGTTTCGCAAGAGGGACCCCAGTTTAATAGCAGGAGAAGGGGTTTTAAAAAAATTGAGAAAAGTTAGCAAATATTTTGTTCCGCACAAAACAAATAAATGGTAAGGTCGTCCAACTGTTCACTCTTGAAGGTTGTATGAATACATGTGACTATCATTTCTAAGCTTGTAAGTTTTCCAATCAAATAATTTAATTATACAGTCACTATTGTGTTAAGCAGCCATTTTGAAGAAGTATACATCTTTTAACTCTCTCCTTCCTGAAATTTCAAATGGACAATTCCAGTTACCAATTTAGATCAGTATATTTTGGACTATTTATGGTTGCTTTTGTCAATGTATTGCCATATGACGAACAGTGCAGACCCTGATTTGAAGGATCTTACAATACACTGTTAATCTGGGTCTTCATTGTTTGCATAAGACAATTGTCAATTCAAAGGCACACTGTTTGTGAAGGACACTTGTATGCATAACTTTGGTTTAACGCTTTCCTCCCTGAAACTTTAAATGGACAATTCCAGTTTCCATTTTAGTCCAGTCCATTTCTGACATTTAAGGGTTGTTTTATCAATGTTTGGCATTATTACAAACAGTGAAGACAATGATCAGAGGGCTCCTTTTGGAGCCCTCTGATCTAGGTCTTCACTGTTTGCATAGGACAAGTGTACTATATACATGTTCACTGTTTGAAAATGACGCCTATATGCGGGACTAGGGTTCAAAGGGTTAAAAGACTACTAGTATACTTGTCATAAACAAACACTGTACCGATAAAGAATTCTCTTGTCCTATGCAAACAATGTAGACCCTGAAGGAGCCCTCTGATCAGAGTATGCACTGTTTGTCATTTTGCAATGTATTGTTAAATTAACCCTAAATAGTCAAATATAGACTGGCCTTAATTGGAAATTGGAATTGACCATTAAAAGTTTCATGGGTGAATGAGTTAAAGACTAGGTGAACATTACAGTTAACCCTTTACCTCATAGCATGTTTCTAGTTTTGAAGACAGGTGACCACTTAAAGCAGGTTGAAAGTAAAGCAGAATGTGCCTTAAGGCACATTCTGCTTTACTTTCAGCCTGCTTTAAGCTAAAATCTGCTAGGTAATATAAAATATTTGTAATGGTAATTGTTCATGAGGGTATAAACTGGAACTGTTTTCTTCAGCGGAGGAATAAATTAAATACGCTAAAAGTCGTTTCTATGGGGGGAAAGGGTTAAAGCAGGGTAGTAGTAAAGCAAAAAGCTCTGGTAGGAGCTTTTTGCTTTTACCTTTTCCTGCATTAACCCATTCGTGTCCACAATCTCATATATGTGACATAGACAAACAGTGTAGACTGATCAGACGCTGCATATTGTGGCTTCTGTTTAGAATCTACACTGTTTGCTGATAGGAATTTCAATATAAAGCTTAACGAAAATGAAAACTTACTCAAGGCACCCCTTAACCCATTACCCCATAGCCTGTTTCCAGTATTCAAGATAAGTGAACATTTAAAGCAGGCTGAAATTAAAGCAGAATGTGCCTTGAGGCACATTCTGCTTTACTTTCAGCCTGCTTTAAGCTACAATTTACTAAGATATAGAACAAATTTATTATGATACATAACCATGACTGTAAATTTGAACCATTTTCTTCGGTGGAGGAATAAATTTAAGGTGTAAAAAGGTCTATATATGGGGTGTGGACTAATCATGAAAGAATCCACTGGGTGCAAATGGGTTAAACTGTCGTTTGTATATAAAAAATACTTGTCTTCTTTTCAGTGGCTGGTTAGCACAGGTTGGTGCTGTACATGTTTATTGTTGATAGCTTTACATACTTGTATACTGTCCCTGTTTTGTAAGCCTCAGTATTGTACTGTATATTTTGAAACTTTCATAATTATTTCATCATCTGTGTGTGGCATTTCATATGCATAATAATTTAAACTCATAAGGTAATCCCTGTTACATAACCTTTTACCCCATAACCTGTTTCTAGTTTTGAATGCGGGTGACTATTTAAAGCAGGTTGGAAGTAAAGCAGAATGTGCCTAAAGGCACATTCTGCTTTACTTTCAGCCTGCTTTAAGCTACCATCTACTAGAATATAGAAAATATTTCTTATGATTCATATCAGTTGCTGTATAAAATAGAACTATTTTCTTTTGTGGAAGAATAAATTAGATGCGTAAAAATATGTATATATGGAGTAAAGTGTTAAAAGACGATGATCAGGCTGTCTGACAGTTAGGTGATAGTTTAATACAGGATATAAGTAATGTAACTTTCTGCATTACTTTTGCACTTTATTAACCCACTGAATTCCTGGCAATGCATCCTTCAAAATAAGTGTGCCAGTATAGAGTTCACTTGTCTTATGCCAACAGTGTAGCCATAGATCAGAGGGCATCTAAGGAGCCCTCTAATTAGGGTCTGCACTGTTTATTTTTTTGAAATTGTATTGCAACTATTAGCCCTAAATAGTAATAAAAATGGACTAATTGGAAACTGGGATTGTCCATTTGAAGTTTTTGGTTTAAATGAGTAAAGCTGTTATAATGCTTAATTGATCTGTGTCTTAACAAGGGTTTTGCATTTAACAATAAGTCAGTATATCTTTTTAAAGGAGCCCTCTGATTAGTGTCTACACTGTTTGTATAGGACAAGAATACTCTTCACTGAAAGGCTTTTTTAGCCCATTACCCCATAAAAAACTTGTTACACCTTTAGTTTGTTCCTCCACTGAAGAAAATAAATCCAATTGATACAGTCATAATTATGTTACACAAGAATTGTTTTCTATGTCCTAGCATGTTACACAAGAATTGTTTTCTATGTCCTAGCAAAAGGTAGCTAAAAGCAGGCTGAAAATAAAGCAGAATGCGCCTTAAAGCGCATTCTGCTTTACTTTCCACCTGCTTTAAGCCATCACCTGTTTTCAAAACTTGAAACAGGCTGTGGAGTAATTGGTTAAAGGCCAGCATACCGTTACTAGGGTTGATTGTGTTACTGTAAGATTTAATCACATGTTGATCTATGGTGGGTTTTCTTTATTCCATGAAGTATTAATACTTCTGCTCAGGCTGACCTGACTGCAAATAGTATAGGTCAAGATCTGGAGCCCGTCTTACGAAACGTTATACGACAAAAATGGTCGTCGGTAAATTTTTTAGAATACACCTAATTTCTGAAATCACCATTTAATCCTGTAATGTGACATCTCTTTGGAATAGTCTTGAAAAGACGATTCCAAAGAGATGTCACAAAACAAGATTAGATGGTGAAATAAATAATATTTGAGAATTTTATAATCAGATTTACTACAATATTTGTCGTACGACGTTTCGTAAGATGGGCCACTGATGAGTAAGTTTGCTTCTGATTAAGATCCAAATTGTTTGATGCTCATATTTAATTTCTTCAATTAAAAAAGATTAAACCAATTACAGTAGAACCTCTCTATTACGACCACTAAAAAGAAGGCGTATTGTCTGTATAAAAGACAGGTGACAGCTTAAAGCAATGTGAAAGTGAAAAACATAAAGCTCCTGTAGGAGCTTTCTGTTTCACTTTCACATTGCTTTAAGCAGTCACTTGTCTTAAACGACTAATATTTGACACATTGTAGTGGTCGTAATAGAGAGGTTCTACTGTATCTAAAAGAAAATATCATGACAAAAAAAGACAATTAGAGAAAGATATTGATTAACCCATTACTCCATAGATAAACCTTTTTACGCATTTAATTAATTCTTCCACTGAAAAACGTAATAGTTTGATTTATGTACATTGTAGTAACAAATGTGCAGTATAAGAAATATTTCCTATATCCTAGCAGGTGAAAGCTTAAAGCTGGTTGAAAGAAAAGCAGAATGCTTTACTTTCAACCTGCTTTAAGAGGTCACCTGTCTTCAAAACTAGAACTATACTATGGGGTAATGGGTTAGATAGCATACCAGTAGGTGCTATTATTGTAAACTGTCAACTTGTGTGAAAGGGGTCATTATTTGAAGAAGAATAGAGATATATGAGAGCATATGACTGCTTAATGTAGAAGCAAAATAATGCAGAAAGCTTAATACTTTCACTATCAATGGTGACTTCACTGGCATTTCTGGACAGTTGTGGATCCAGATCAGACGCCAAGCAACTCACAGTCTGATCAGGATCCAAACTATTATACATTTCTAGCAAATTTTATGTATTTTTCTCAGTACAGTTAAACCTCTCAATTACAACCACTAAATTGTGTTAATTAGTCTGTGTCTGTGATTAAGCCAGGTGACTGCTTAAAGCAAGGTGACAGTAAAACAGAAAGCTTCTTTAGGAGCTTTCTGTTTTATTGTCACATTACTTTAAGCTATCACCTAACTTTTATACAGTGTATTAGCCTTAAGTGATCGTGGTAGAGAGGTTTTACTGTATTTAACTAGCACAAGTGACTGCTAAATGCAGGACAAAAGTAAGGCAGAAAGTGCCTCAAGGAGCTTTCTGCCTTACTTTTATCCTTACATAAAGCCTGTAGGAACTTACTTTATTTTTATCAATGCATTAAGCAATCACTTGTATAAAGAGAGCTCTATGCTTCTTCAAAGTGTGGCTGCTTAAGGATGAGTACCCCTAATGAGATGGGGCCAACGTCGGTCAAAATTGAAAAGACTACGGAAGACAAACGGCTGTTCTCATCAACTGTCAACCCGTTCGGAACCATGCTAAAGCATGGTTCCGAATGGTTGGACAGTTGAAGAGAATGGCTGATCGCTGTACGTAAAAAACTGATTTTGGCTTGATTCTATAAGTGGTTCCCAACCTTAACACAAGTTTGACTGTAGAAGATTTGTAAATACATTATGAGTTATGTCTATGGTGAGGTAGAGTTATATATGTGTTATAACTGTGATACATGACTGTAGATTAAGTGATGACGATACATTGTTGTGCTCAGTAAAATTGCTGTACTGAAATATGATTTTATATTCCCTCTTTCTGTTTAAACCCATTAACCCATAGCCTGTTTCTACTTTTGACGACTGCATGGTGACCATTTATAAAAGCAGGTTTAAAACAGAATGGTCCTGCTTGAAGCTTGGATATAGAGTATATTTCTTATTGTGCATATTCATAACTAAAAATATTTAAAATAATGACAGTGAAAAAGTTTGTTAAAGGCATAAAAGGGGCATTTATGGGGTTAAATTGTTTATGTGATGTTTTGAAGACATGTGACCTTTTAAAGTAGTTTGAAAGTTAAGCAGAATGTGCCTTAAGGGGCAATCTGCTATACTTTCATCCTGCTTTAATCTTTCTGCTAGGATATATAAAATATTTTTATGGTGCATATTTATGAATAAATGAGTTGGATTTTATTGCACTGAGATACTAATGAGCATACTTCTGAATGTTTAATTGCGACTATTTTCTTCAGTTGAAGGAAAGATTAGAGGTCTAAAAATGGTTGAGAACTTAACTTCCAAGAATCGTATGTCCCTGTGATAATTAATCCATTACCCCATAGCCTCTTTCTGGTATTAAACATAGCAGACCCTTTAAGCAGGTTGAAAATATAGCAGAATGTGCCTTAACCCTTTGAACCCTAGTCCCGCATATAGGCGTCCTTTTCAAACAGTGTACATGTGAATAGTACACATGTCCTATGCAAACAGTGAAGACCCAGATCAGAGGGCTCCGAAAGGAGCCCTCTGATCAGGGTCTTCACTGTTTGTCATAATGCAAAACATTGACAAAAACAACCCTTAAAGTTCAGAAATGGACTAGACTTAAATGGAAACTGGAATTGTCCATTTAAAGTTTCAGGGAGGAAAGAGTTAAGGCACATTCTTCTTAACTTTCAGTCTGATTTAAGCTACCATCTGCAAGAATATATAAACTATTTCTTATGGATCATATTCATGATTGTATAAATTGGCACAATTCTCATCAGTGGAGGAATTATTTCAAAGCGTATAAAGGTGTATTTATGGGGTAATGGGTTAATCAGGGGCATATTGTTTTACCCCTATCATCCATCTTTGTCTGTTCATTCACAGTACATACTTTGTCCGCCAAACTCTTACAGTTTGCAGCCTCAACTTTATAATTTAACCAGATGTTTACACATATACCGCAGATGTGGATAATGGCAAGATTTTGACCTGCTTCAATAAATAGGTCACCTGGCACAAAGTGGGTATTGTGATCCCCTTGTCAGTCGTCAATGTCCGTCATCAACTTTTTAGCCCACCTGGAACAAACGGCCAAAGCGAGCTATTGTGATTTTTCTGTGTCCATACGTCCATCTTCCACATTTTCTGTAAAGAACTTCCATTTTGAAACCGCTGGGCCAATTTCATCAAAATTTCATAAGTTTATTCCTTCAATTATTGTTCATAAATGATCCATTGATGACTCTCTACAGGATTTGCAATTTAAGCAATGCTGCCAGTGAGTAGTTAAAGTTTTCCTTATAATATTTGACTAAAGTGGAAGCTAAAATACAAATTTTCTTTTTTCTACACCCATTTTCTCAATTTTAATGTCACCATGACGGTTATCATTGGATATCAGATGAGCGATTTCTGGCCATCATGACCCACTTGTTCTGAAAAATAGTCTCAAAGAAAAAATTTCAACCTCTTTGTGTCACCTGCTCTAGGTAGAGGTGACACATAGGGATCACTTTTCCAGCGTCCGTCTTTCCGTTACGCTTTTTGTGTCAAACTTCATAATAACTGTTATACTGAAGCTTTTAAGATGAAACTTCATTTATTGAAAGAGCTTGACAAGTGGATGTGTATTACACAAGGGTCATAACTCTTGCATCAGTATTGTGAGAGTTATAAACTTATTTCCCTTTTCAAAATTTACTTTCAGTCTGTTTTAAATTGTCACCTGTCTTTAAAAGTAGAAACAGGCTATGGCGAAAGGGGATAATTTGTCTGTCGTTTGTTATTAAAAAACTTTTAAGTGTATACAGTTATATTAAAGCATGTGTTTTAAACACTTATTCTGTTAAAATGAATCATGGATAGTTTTTGCTGAAAAGTACCCAGACTGAATTTTTAAAGCAAACACTATAGAACAATGGGAATAACTCTTATTGTATAATGACTGAAATAATTAATCAGATATCAATTAATCAGAGCACCAGATAAGGGTAGTTTTTCAAAAACTAAAATCTTTATTTCTGAATTAAACCCTATGGTGTCACTACTCATTAGAATCGTCTCTTCGAGACGATTCTAATGAGTAGTAACACAATAGGATTTGGTGCTAAAAATAGTGAGAAAATGTGGGATTTGTTGAAAAAACTACCTCTTATCTGGAGCCCTGATTAATATATTTATACAAAATATACGTTCAAACTTGTTTTAGCTCTTTCCTCCCTGAAACTATAAATGGACAATTCCAGTTTCAATTATAGTCTAGTCCATTTCTGACTTTTAAGGGTTGTTTTTGTCAATGTTTGGCTTTATGATAAACAGTGAAGACCCTGATAGGAAGGGTCCTCTAGGAGCTCTCTGATCTGGGTCTACACTGTTTGCAAATGTTATAAGTATATTATAAACATGTCCATGGTGTTGAAAGAGTAAAATAGCCATTCTAAAAACAGATTTCTGCTTAATGCTGGATGAAAGTAAAGCAGAAAACACTCCAGTACGAGCTTTCTGCTTAACTTTTGTCCAGCATTAAACTGAAACCTATTTTTAGGACCGTTCTGGGTCTGTTCTGTTTGCAAATGTAATAAGAATATTATAAACATGTTTATGGCATTGAAAGATTTCAGCTAGCACTTGTAAGTAACAGTACAGTTAGTGGATATTTATTTGTTGTTGATATGTAGAGCAGTGGGAATTAAATTCTCTCCTAGAAAGGGTAAAAACAAAGATCTGTATCAGCTTTTTAACCACTTCCCCCAATAAATATGCCTTTAGTTTATTCTTCCATTGAAGAAATAATTTCAATTTATGCAGTTATGACTATGAACATTAAGAAATATTTTCTTCATCCATGGAAATGGCAGCTTAAAGCAGGTAGAAAGTAAAGCAGAATGTGTCTTACGACACATTCTGTTTTACTTTCAATCTGCTTTAACCATTTACCCCATAGCCAGTTTCTAGTTTTGAAAATCGGTGACCACTTAAAGCAAGTTGAGAGTAAAGCAGAATGTGCCTTAAGGCGTATTCTGCTTTACGTTCAGCCTGTTTTAAGCTACCCTCTGCTAGGATATAGAAAATATTTCTTTTCGTACATGTTTATTACTGAATAAATTGGAACTACTTTATACATTTGAGGAAAATATTAAATACACTAAAAGTTGCTTCTATGGGGAAAGGGTTAAAGCAGGTTGAACGTAAAACAAATATGCCTTAACCCATTCCCCCATAGCCTGTTTCTAGTTTTGAAAATAGGTGACAACTTAAAGCAGGTTAAAAGTAAAGCAGAATGTGCCTTAAGGCACATTCTGCTTTATTTTAAGCCTGCTTTAAGCTACCATCTGATTGAATATAGAAAATATTTCTTATGATTATTATTTTTAACAGTATCAATTGGAATTATTTTCTTCAGTAGAGGAATAAATTAAAGGCATAAAAAGGTATATATATTGGGTAATGGATTATGGCATATTTTGTTTTACTTTCAACCTTTTTCAAGTCACTTGTCATCTGAAAGGCACCTTCTGCTTTACTTTCAACCTGCTTTTAGTGGTCTCCTGTCTTGGAAATTGGAAACAGGCTATGGGGGGGTAAAGTGTTAATGATAGATTAGGCTTGAAATTACTTGTACACAGGAAGATGATTTGTTACATATTTATCAACAATCCCGTCTACATTATGATCTATTTATAATCTATTTTTCCTGTTTGATACGGCAATAAATTGTATGTCATGCCCATCTTGTTTGTTGTGATTCGATTCATATCCATATCTGCTCTAAAGACCATTCCTCAGTAGCCTCAGTTAATTTCTTTGGACAGTAGTGAAGACACTGTTCTTTCCCATTAAACATGATTACAAATGAGCCGTGCCGTCAGAAAACTTGCATTATTGAATTTCAAAACAGTGTAGATCAAGGCCAGCCGCCACATCCAAAGATGCGGTGGCTGGACATGATCTACACTGTTTGACACCCACATGCTTCTAAAGCATTGTATGTAGCAGTATTATATATGGTATTTACCAGTGTAGACCAAACTCAGAGGCAGAGCCTGGGATGACAACGGTACTTGGTCTGTACAACTTTGCAATGCAATAAGGCACTGTTATGTCTATTGCAAACTAGCTGGAGTCTGATCAGAGGCTGAGTTACCCGGATTCTGATCAGGCTCCAAAATTATTTGCCATTCAGATTAACCCTTTACCTGATAGCATTGTTTTAGTATTGAAGATATGTGACTACTTAAAGCAGGTTGAAAGTAAAGCAGAATGCGCCCTAAGGCGCATTCTGCTTTACTTTCAGCCTGCTTTAAGCTATTAACTGCTAGAATAAGGAAAGTATGAAATATGACACATATTCATTACGGTATAATTTGGAACTATTTTCTTCAGAGGATGAATAAAATGAATGTGCTAAAAGTCGCTTCTATAAGGGAAAGGGTTAATATGAATAAACATTTTCAAAAAAGCCATCGTTTACTTCATTTAAGTGAATTGGGATTTTCATTTAGTTTCGTTTAAACTGGAAAGAATAATGTCCTCTTAACTGTATCTAACAGAGTCACCATAATATTACATATTACTTCTGTATTTAAGGCAGTTGACTGCTTAACTACCTCGTTACTTTGTTATTATCTGCTTAAAAACTTAAAAACTGTGTCTACTTTTGTTTGCTATCTGTAGGTGATTCTGATGGAGAATTTCCTATCTTCTACCAAATGCAACACGTGCACACTTTCAATCCAAATTACTAAATACATTAAAAAAAGGCATTTGAACGGTTGGTATTTAAACACACTTTTAACTTTCTTAGAGGAAATAGCTACTTTACTCCAGTCCAGTCGGGATTCCTACCAGGTGATTCAACCGTAAATCAGTTAACTTTCCTTTACAACTGTTTTAGTAAAGCTCTTGACGATGGCAACGAAGTAAGGGTAGTATTCTTTGATATTAGTAAGGCCTTTGATAAGGTCTGGCATGCTGGTATCATCACTAAGCTTAAATCTGCTGGTATTTCTGGTGAGCTTCTATCATGGTTCATCAGTTATCTATCAAATAGACGTCAACGAATAGTGTTTCCTGGTGTGCAATCTGAATGGCGGTCCATTAAGACAGGCGTGCCACAGGGCTCAATATTAGGCCCGCTTATGTTTCTTATCTTTATTAACGATATTGTCTCAGAAATTCAAAGTAATGTTAGGCTCTTCGCCGATGACACTAGTCTGTATATTATAGTAGATGAACCTCGAGGAGCAGCGAGAGTGCTTCAAAACGACATTGATGCTATATCATCTTGGGCTAACAACTGGTTAGTTACGTTTAACCCTGCCAAATCTGTCTCCATGCTTATATCCCGAAAAAGGAATACTGTAGATCATCCTGCACTTACCATGTATAATCAGGTAATCCTTGAAGATACCTCACATAAACATTTAGGTGTATTTTTCTCGAATGACGGAACTTGGCACAACCATATAGATTATATTAGAGAGAAAGCATGGGGCAGAATTAATTTAATGAGACAGCTAAAATTTACAATTAATAGAAAATCACTCGAAATTATATACTTTTCATTCATTAGACCTTGATTAGAATATGCCGACATTGTTTGGGATAATTGCACAGCATCCGAAAAACAAGAATTAGACAAAATTCAAACCGAAGCTGGTAGGATCGTCAGTTGTGCTACCAAACTTATCTCTCTCCAGGAACTCAGCAAGGAACTTCTTTGGGATAGTTTATCGGAAAGACGTCGAAAACATAAATTATGCTTGCTATTCAAGATGAAAAATGACCTTACTCCTGAATATCTTTCTGCCATTGTCCCTCCTGATGTTGGTGAAATGTCTCGCTATAACCTGCGGAATTCACAGGAAGCTCAGACGGTTCCAGCTAGAACGTCTCTGTACTTTAATTACAATACGTGAATGGAACAACATGCTGCTTTCCGTGCGTCAAAGCCCATCCTTGAGTAGTTTTAAATCATTCCTAAATCAAGACCTTAGAAAGCTACATGAATATTATTACTACGGAGACCGTAAACTCCAAGTCCTTCACACTCGCCTGCGTACAAAATGTAGCTCCCTGAATCATCACCTCTTTCTAAAAACATTGTTGAGTCTCCACTGTGTCAATGTGGATTGATTGAAATCACCAGGCACTTCTTCCTCGAATGCCATGCGTACAATAATATAAGAGATGTACTAGTAAATGAAATATGCCAAATAAGCAACTTGAGCTTAGACATAATACTATATGGAGACCCTACACTTAATAAAGGAAGCAACAAACATATTTTTGACATTGTTCATTCCTATATTAAGAGCTCAAACCGATTCATCTAACTTATTATCACTTATTACTATCCTTCGGTTAAATGATGTATAGTCAAGGTTTAGTGTCGCCACATCTTTCCAGTCCCGTATCCATTATTCTTTAACTACCATCTTCCTTATCTCTATTCTTTACAAAAGTTTATTGTATCTCTTTTAAACTGTTCGAAAATATTGCTCATCAAATGATGTATTTACTCCAATAACCAATTGATTGTTTTTGTCCGCATGCACCTACAGTTTTGTCTCCAGCGGCACCCTGTGAATGAATATGGTGCTCTGCTAAAATGTTGATAAATTGGTGCATTGCAGAAGTAAATCAGAAAGACACTTTGCGCTTTCTCCTTTACTTCTGTTCTGTATCCAGCAACCGAAGTAATACAATATGAAACTATACTTTTTCTAGTAAGAAATATTTCTAGGAAGCCGCTGATCACAAGACTAACTGTTTAGTTTATAAGTAAGGAGAGAAACTCAATAGGTTTATTCTTTCGTTTCAATCCTTTTCCTAAGTATTGTATAATAACGTTAGCATGTATAATTGTAATCATATGTACTTCTGGAAATAAATATGCTTAAACTAATCCAAATTAGATGCCAGATAACTGATCAGGGTCCCAACTGTCTGACGCACTTTCATGTAAATATATTGAATAAACTCAAACAGTGTACCTATAAAGATTACACTTGTCCTATGCAAACAGTGTAAAATAATATCAGTGGGGTCCTACAGGAGCCACATGATCAGGGTCTGCACTGTTGGTCATTTTGCAATTCATTGTAAAACAGCCGACCCAAAATGAATAGTAAAAAGACAATAAGACCCGAGACCTTTCTCCCTTGGAAGCGCCTTTTAGTGCACCCCTTAAAGCAGAAAGTAAAGTGGAATGTGCCCATTACCCCATATATATGCCTCTTTACGCCCTTAATTTATTCCTCAAATAAAGAAAATAGTTTTAATTTATACAGTCATGAATATGCCTCATAAGAAACGTTTTCTATATCCTAGCAGATGATAGCTTAAAGCAGACTGAAAGTAAAGCAAAATGTGCCTTAAGGCACATTCTGCTTTACTTGCAGCCTGCTTTAAGTGATCATCTATTTTCAATACTAGAAACAGGCTATGGGGTAAAGGGTTAAGGTGCATTCTGCTTTACTTAATCCTGATTTAACCCATTGTATGCTGGGTAATATTTAACGGCCATTTCAAAATGTCGTCTGCAGCGGGTATAACTCAAATATTTGCAAAGGATTTTAGCAGTTTTTGATATAATATTGACTTAGCTGCAAACAGTTTTGATCTCAGATCAGGCCCCACGATGTGGGGCCTGATCTGAGATCAAAACTGCTTGCCTAGAGGTACACCTAAAACAATGCGTTAAGCTACCATCTTCTATAGAAAATATTACTGATGGTACATATATGATGTCCATGACTGTATAAATTTGAAAGATTGAGATGTATTGGATAACAGGACAGGATATATACAACAATATTTATGTATTATTTAAAGATGTTTATTTCAACATTAATAAAATAAATTAACATATTAATCAACAATTGCACTGTTTCAAATTTCTAAGGTAAAACATATCAGATATATTACATGCTCTATCCAGTCATATCAAAGTCGTTAATATCACATAAATAATGTAATTATTATGCATGGTATATATACAATTTATCATGGAATCTCCCTGGAAACCAGTATACAGTTGAACTTCGATATCTCGAACTCGCTTAGTTCGAACTAGCCGATCTGTCAACACATGAATTGCATTATTTCATGCTCGGTTAAGTCGGACATACCCCTATTTCAAAGTTAAAATGTGGCTCAGCCACATTTTAACTTTGAAATACGGGTATGTTCGACCTAACTGAGTTCGAGATATTGAAGTTCAACTGTATGTATATTTTGCAAAATGGTTTTAACACTTATCATGCTAATTTGTTGTCTGCTTCAAATATATTGTCTGCTAAAAGTTTCAAAATTAACTGTTACTTTTTAAAAGCTGGAAAAAGGTTGAAATAAGTCCCAAACAGTTTTGATCCACACCAGATGCCGCATTTTGTGGTATCTGATATGGATCCAAACTGTTTGTAGATGCTATCCTAGTTGGGCTTAGCATGATAAGGGTTAATTTAATTTTAATCCTGACCAGAGGAATCCTCAAAGAGTCCCAAGACCAGAGTCTGTAGTTCATTTAAGTTCAATTTCAACCAGCCCTCAAAATCAACATGAACTGGGCATTTTGAATCTATTGGCATTGAAAAGGTTAACTAATATCATAAGATAAAGTTTAATGTCAAATGATATTAGCTTAAGGCCTGTCGCTACCGGAAGTCGGTCTTGCGGGCGAGCGGATATGCGTCTGGACGACACATACTTTTTTCGTACGTGTTTATACTAGAAAATTTATATAAAGGAAATGTTGATATAAATTAGTATAATCCTTCATAGCGCAGTTAGTATAGTGGTTGACTATAGTGGTTGAGTAGCAATCCAAAGGTCATAGGTTCGAGACCCATCCGATCCAAATATTTTTTTTTAGTGTCCGATTAATTGACTTGTCAATCCATAACGCAGTAATCAAGAGACATGTTATGTTTAGTCTTCGTTGATTAGTACTAGTGATGTTTACGGTCCAAGTATATGTCCACTTACCTGTACGTTTTAGTTTAATGACTTACAAGTCAATTAAATCGGTATACATGTAAACGATTTGATCGAACTATAAAGCCACACATTGAAGCTTATCAATACGCTAACCTTTTCAAGATCGATATTGCCCATTATAATTATGTTCAAACAATATAATAAACCTTGTATGCAAGTCCATGAATAAATAATAATGCATTTTAATGACAAAGTTTTAATTCTAAGGTAGGTAATTGTATCTAAACAACAAATATCCCACATTTTAATAAGAAAATATGTTATTACAACAAATCCTGACTGTAATATTTTCTAATTTTTTCAGACTGAATAGTTCATCAACCATATATTTGAATAAAATGAAAACAAATATACATTGAATGAGTCAGTTTTTTGTAATTCAATTTTTTAGCATTTTGCAAAATTTAAATAGCTGATAACATCTTTCTGAACACCTTTATTCAAAATGTTTTTAGCTTTTCTTGTAATGAATGTTGTGGACTACTTATTGGGCGAGAATTATAGTCATTAGCTCTATTCATTTTTAAGAAAAATAAAATCATCAAAATTCTAGGTTTTTGTCAGAAAAAAGACCTTAAAGACAAACCACACGATAAATTTTGCCTATATTTACACACATTGTTTCTTATGCTATTATCATTCTTCATGACAATTTTCATAACAATCGTATGGAAACTACGAGCATATGCGAAGTACCTTAAATTAGAACAAATTTGATGCATTTAGTCAACTTCCTCTACTGTTGGCCCCTGTCCCTGACCGCCAGCGCTGTGGCCCCCTGTTGACCCCTGTTGTTGTTGCTGGGACCCTCCGTGCATTTTTACCATGACTGGGGAACATGTTTTCTGTACTTCCTGCAGTTTATGTTCAAACTCTTCTTTCTCTGCTAGTGAGTTATTGTCCAGCCACTGTACACACTCGTCACAGACTTTTCTCACAGTGTCTTTATCTTCCTCTGACAGTTTGTCTCCAGCTTCACCCACAGATTGTTTCACACTAAACACATAATTCTCCAGACTGTTCCTGGCTGCCACTTTCTCCCTCTGTTTGTTATCTTCTTCCTTGTACCTCTCAGCCTCATTAACCATTCTGTCAATGTCTTCTTTACTAAGTCTGCCCTTGTCATTAGTAATGGTGATCTTGTTACTCTTACCAGTGCTCTTATCAACTGCTGACACATTAAGAATACCATTAGCATCAATATCAAACGAAACTTCAATCTGTGGTACTCCTCTTGGAGCAGGTGGTATTCCTGTCAGATCAAACTTGCCCAGTGAATTGTTGTCCTTTGTCATTGCTCTCTCACCTTCATAGACCTGAATAGATACAGCTGGTTGGTTGTCAGAGTATGTGGTGAATGTGTTGGAAGCTTTGGTTGGGATCTTACTATTTCTTTCAACTAGTTTGGTCATCACTCCTCCTGCTGTTTCTATTCCCAGTGAGAGTGGAGCTACATCTACCAGTAGAACATCCTTCAGTACTTCTGTCTTGTCACCATTTAGAATAGCTGCCTGAACAGCAGCTCCATAAGCCACAGCCTCATCCGGGTTAATAGACTTGTTCAGTTCTTTACCATTCATAAAGTCAGTAAGTAGTTTCTGGATCTTTGGTATACGTGTTGATCCTCCTACTAGCACCACGTCATGAATTTGTGACTTATCAAGCTTGGCATCTCTAAGAGCTTTCTCAACTGGTTCCATCGTCGTCCTGAACAAATCTGCGCACAATTCTTCAAATCTTGCTCTTGTAATCTTGGAGTAAAAGTCAAGTCCTTCATAAAGAGAATCAATCTCTATACTAGCTTCAGTGCTGCTAGACAGAGTTCTCTTGGCTCGTTCACATGCTGTCCTCAGTCTGCGAATACTTCTCTGGTTCTTGCTAACATCTTTTCCATACTTTCTCTTGAACTCCTGTATAAAGTGGTTTAACATTCTGTTGTCAAAGTCCTCACCTCCAAGATGTGTGTCTCCAGCTGTAGACTTCACTTCAAATATTGAACCCTCATCAATTGTCAGAATAGAAACATCAAATGTTCCACCACCCAAGTCAAAGATGAGGACATTTTTCTCGTTCTTCAAGTTCTTGTCTAGCCCGTAAGCCAGGGCTGCAGCAGTTGGCTCGTTGACGATTCTGAGGACATTAAGACCGGCGATCACCCCAGCATCTTTGGTAGCCTGTCTCTGTGAGTCGTTAAAGTAGGCAGGAACAGTGATGACTGCATTGTTCACTTTATGGCCCAGGTAAGCTTCTGCTGTTTCCTTCATCTTTGTTAGCACCATGGAGCTGATTTCCTCTGGAGCAAAGACTTTAGTCTCTCCCTTGTACTCTGCCTGTATCTTTGGCTTTTTATCATGTTTGACCACTTTGAAAGGCCAGTGTTTAATGTCACTCTGTACGGTGTCATCCTCAAACTTTCTACCAATCAGTCTTTTAGCATCAAAGACGGTGTTGGTGGGATTCATAGCAGCCTGAAACAGATAAATGAAAACATGGTAAGTATGTAGTCTGGTAAGTATTGCAGTCAAAAGTGCAAACAGTTATGTGTGTCTTTTGCCCTATACATGTACAGTGGAGAAACTGTTATTCTTTCCCAATAAACGCGTTTACGCTAAAACTATTATTTGCAGTGCAAACAGTTTGGAGCCAGATCAGACGCCGGGTTACCCGGCGTCTGATCTGGCTCCAAACTGTTTGCCACCAAGATAAACATGAATTATCAAAATTGTCCAAAAGTTGTATTTTTCTACGTTTTAGTGTTTTGCGTTTGCGTACGTTTGCGTTTAAACGGGGAAGAATAACAGATTCTCCACTGTATTAGCAATTCACATGTCTATAGAAATACAGCGTTCCCTCTCTGCAACGACACCCAATGGTAGACAAAACATATATGCGTTGTTAGGAGGGAGTCGTTGTAGGGAGGGAAATAACATCGCTCCCTCTCTACAACGGCCCTCCTAACAACGATTCCCTCCTTACAACGACCCTTGTCTCAGTTCCCTAAACCTGACAATTATGTCTAACACTTTTACTGCTGCAATGTCGTCTGCTTTGAATTGTCGTCTGCTGTTTTTCTTAAAAAAAACGTATAAGTGGTCATTTTGAAAGAATAATTATAATTATGAGTGACAAACAGCTAGTATCCAGATCACGCGGCGTCTGATCTGGATTCAAGCTGTTTGCAAATGTAAGTCAAGTCTTATTTTCCCCTCTCTACAACGACTCCCTCCGAACAACACACACAATATGTATCTCCCACGTACTGGATGTCGTTGAAGAGATGGAGCACTGTAGCTTACATTTTCAAACAGTTTAAATCCAGATCAGACGCCGCGTAACGCGGCATCTGATCTGGATTCAAGCTGTTTGCTACTCGACATTATGTTTTTTTCTGTCAAAATGTCTGATATGTAAAATTGAGAAAAACAGCAGACGACAATTTTATTTGGACTATATTGCAGCCGTGAAAAGGTTAGACATAATTATATCGATTTGGGAACAGCGGCAATCGTCGTTGTTGGGAGGGTCGTTGTAGAGAGGGGGCACTGTACTGTAGAAAAACTGTATATATACAATACTCAGTGAATAGATGCTAAAAACGTGATACTGCAATATTATATGATGACACGAAGTAATAATGTCTAAATACTTCGTGGTGATAATGAGTGCGAAAAAGCACTGGCATTAATCATTTCCCCGAGTACAATACAAACTGTTTAGATGCTGATCGGTCACCACATAACACGACCGCTGATCAAGATCCAAACTGTTTGACATTCATAACGATATCTATTAGTCAATTTACTTAAAATTTCAAACTGAGAAATAAGAGCGATGAATGGGTTATTGACTTATTGTATGCGTTTTATTTACAGTGAATTTTCAACCTAGTACAGTGGAGAAACTGTTATTCTTTCCCAACAAACGCGTTTACGCTAAAACTATTATTTGCAGTGCAAACAGTTTGGAGCCAGATCAGACGCCGGGTAACCCGGCGTCTGATCTGGCTCCAAACTGTTTGCCACCAAGATAAACATGAATTATCAGAATTGTCCAAAAGTGGTTCTTTTCTACGTTTTAGTGCTTTGCGTTTGCGTACGTTTGCGTTTAAACGGGAAAGAATAACAGATTCTCCACTGTATATGTACACGTTTCAGCCCAAGATGAGATACAGTTGAGTATAGTCTAACTCCGAACTCATTTAATTCGAACTTATCTTTATTCCTTCATTTGAATTTCGACGATTAGTATTCACTCTATATCAATGTCGAAATATGTTACGTTTTAACTTCGAAATAAGGGTAAATTCGATTTAAGAGAGTTGAGTTTTACAAGTTTCGACTGTATTTGAAGATTAACATTCTTATTTCTCAGCCAAAATGTTGATGTGTTTGCTCATAACATGGATATTATCAATTTAAACATAGCCCCTGCTCATTAGCATCGCCTCGACAAAACTTTCTAACGATTGAAATTCTCACATTACTCGCTCTCATAGACATACAGTAAAACCTCTCTAGTGCGACCACTAAAACGAAGGCTAATTCGTTGTATAAAAGTCAGTTGGCAGCTTAAATCAAGATGGCAGTAAAACAGAAAGCTCCTACAGGAGCTTTCTGTTTTATTGTTACCCTGCTTTTAACAGTCACATGTCGTAAACTTACGTAATAATTAACTCAATTAAGTAACGTAATAGAGAGGTTTTACTGAAACGTTTACAACTACATGTATCAATGCCAGCCCTTTTCAGCGACTTTCCATTGAAGGTACCTGCTGAATAAATAATCCTATGGGAGCTTTCTGCATTGTTTCAATCCTGTATTAATTCATTGAGTATGAGTATACCAGGGCTGCCATAAGTTGACATGAAAAATCCTAAGATTTCCAAATTTGCATCTTTCAAATTTGATTTTACGAATCGTACCTTTACCCCCATCGTATGTTTCTAGTTTTGTTGACACGTGACTACTTAAAGCAAGCTGGAAGTAAAGCAGAATGCGCCTTAAGGCGCATTCTACTATACTTTCAGTCTGCTTTAAGCTACCATATACTAGAAAAAAAATCCGGAGATTTAGGAAAAATCCGGAGAAATGGCAGCCCTGGTATACTCGTCCTTTACAAACAACTTGCACATGTGTTAAGTACACCAAGTCTTGGCCTATGCAAAATTGAAGACCGAGATCAGAGCCCATTTCATAAAACTTCGTACGACAAAAACGGTCGTAAGTTAGATTATAATAGTCTAAATTATTATCTTATTTCTCCATCTGATCCTGTCTTGTGACATCACTTTGGAATCGTCTTGAAAAAACGATTCCAAAGAGATGTTACAAGACATGATTAGAAATGCGAAATCAGAATTTAAATGTATTTCAAAGTTTTGACTTTCGGTCGTACGAAGTTTTATGAAACCGGTGCCAAGTGGGCTCTGGGTTAAAAGGAGTCCTCTGATCAAGGTCTGTATAAATTGTTATTTGATCATAAATTGTAAGAAAAACACCTCTAAATAGTCAAAATTAGCCTAGAAACTTTTGGCAACTGGGAATTGTTCATACGAAGTTTCAGGGGTGAGGGAGTTTACCCATTTGTGTCTAGCGTCCCATAAAAGGGACATGGGCAAATAGTGTAAATTTTAATCACAATGCGGCGTCTGATCAGAGTTGGCACTGTTTGCTAATAGAGATTTCAATATAAAACTAAACGAAAAAAAAATATAGATCAGGTACCCCATATGTCAAAAATGGACTAATCCAATATATTAGCATGGAATAATCTATGAGTGCAAACGGGTTAACACGTTGGCGCCTGATTTGGAAACTGATCGCAAAGTCCATCAATTTGAAGCCGTCTATCCTTGGCGGTGAAAGGGTTAGTTAAACCCCCTTCGATCATTGCCTTATTTAACCGAGTGCAATGGTTATTCGAAAACAGTTTGAGTCGCAATCAGACGCCGCGTATAAGGCGGCGTCTGATCAGGATTCAAACTGTTTGACACTAAAAATAAAATACACATATTTCTTAATTTGAGAAATAAAAACAGACTAAAAACTGATAATGCCGTGGCATTGATCGTAAAGGTTAACAATATAATAATTTATTAATTATCTAATGAATAAATCTAGAAATACAGAAGAAGAAAAAGACCCATCAACCTACCTGATTTTTGGCTGCGTCTCCAATCAGTCGCTCTGTGTCTGTGAACGCAACATAACTGGGCGTGGTCCTGTTTCCCTGATCGTTGGCTATAATCTCCACTTTCCCGTGCTGGAACACTCCAACACAAGAATAAGTCGTTCCCAAGTCAATACCTATTGCAGCCATGGCTTGTTCCCCCGTTAAATAACTGTGTGTTTAATTCTGCACTGCTGAATAATCCTGACTATTGTAGCTTTCAGTTTCACTTTGTTCTTCGGTATGACAAGATCGGCTGTGTCCGTTTATTTATCCCGTAGCCGAACATTACCGGACTTTCTCGATCTTTCGAATTCTAGAAGAGTCTAGCAAACCACTTTCTATTTTAAGCATCGAACGTTCACGGTTACTATTTTTAGAAATTGCGGAAATTTACGAGGGTTCACGGGTAATTTCTAGAACACAAGGGAGACAATTCGATCACCCTTAAACTGTCAGATACAACACAATAGCGTTATTCAATGTAAATTGGGTTGCGTATTGGAGCCAAACTGGTTGCAAATTTGACTTTGTCGCCTACAATGTTCAGAATATAAACGAAATTTAAATCGTAAATTCCGGTGTCCGTACGCGATTGTCAACATGTTGGTAAAGACTGTGCAAGGTTGCGATTACGAAGGTTCCAGAATGTTCGGCAAGCTTCGATGGTTGAATCGTTTCATAAGGTAGCCAATCAGTGAGCGCTTATTTTAAGATTTGGAATATTCGAGAATGATCGGTAAACTACGATTAAGATATAAGTTGACGGAAACTACCGAACTAGTCAGTTATCGTGAACGACGAAAGTGAAACAATAACAAAGTGTAAATACTTTACACCAGGATATAAACTGAGAAACTACACAATGTCTGCAATAGGAATTGACTTGGGAACCACTTATTCTTGTGTTGGAGTGTTCCAGCACGGGAAAGTGGAGATAATAGCCAACGATCAGGGAAACAGGACCACGCCCAGTTATGTGGCGTTCACAGACACCGAGCGACTGATTGGAGACGCAGCCAAAAATCTGGTAGGTTGGTCAATATTTCTGGATTTTTGTCTTTCTAACTAGATTTATAACAAGGTGGTCTCATTTATTTTTGCCATATATTAATCTGAGCGAAAGTTTTCAGTATTATTGATTGATCAAGACTCCAGGTAAGGAGAGTCATGATTTCCCAAACTAAAATATTTATGTCTGCACAGTTCATATGGTGTGACTACTCATTAGAATCGTCGTTGTTATCTTCCTTGAAGCGAAACTAAACGTAAATGCAATGTTTTTAAATTAAGAAAATGACAACTTTTAAAAAAATAAGTCAATTCGTTTTTGCTTGTTTCTGAGTGGCAAACAGTCTGAAAACAGACCAAACGCCGGGTAACCCGGGCATATGATCTTTTAGAATAGACATGTTAATGTGAAAAAATAACGCCTTCTCCATAGTACACACATGTACATGTCAGCGCATAGGGTGACTATGTTCAAACAGTTAACTTTTGATCATGGCTTGGCTCAATATTATATGGCATGCTCAAACTTCTGTGATGTGGTCATTGATAAAGAACACGCATATCTACCCACTACCCCATAATACGCCTGTTTACGCTTTTAATGTGTTTGTCCACTGAAGAAGATTGTTCCATATTTATACTGAATTTTCATTATAAGAAATACTTTATATAACATAGCAGACTGAGGCTTAAAGCAGGCTGAAAGTAAAGCAGAATTTGCCTTGATGTGCATTTTTCTTTACTTTCAACATGCTTTAAGTCGCCACCTGTCTTCTTATCGAAGAAACATGCTAATGGAATAAAGGCTTAATGCAGAAAAACAGGCACGAAGAACTTCCCAACTGCTTGGATCTGTTAGTATCACTTCTGTCCAGTATTAAGCTGCCACGTATCTCAGAATTTGCCTGTCCAATATTTTTAATGGTCTTCTCCCACAAGTCGTGTTTGTATATTTTTGTTATGTTAAATCTTTCTATTCTAGAAAATACATATCACGTTCTAAAACACAGTATTTTGATAACAGTGTAGACCCTGGTCGAATGGTCTCAAAATGATATTTTTGATACGGGGTCTGCACTGCTTCCTTTACTTTTTTCTGTAATATTCCCTAAAGAATCCCTTAAAATCGACATACAAATAAATATTAATCGACCATTTTCCAAAATTGGAATACATGTATAGTCTCCAGTGAAGATCACTTATAACAAAGTCCTCACGATTGTCTGATCCAAATGTCGTTATATCTGGTCCATTTTACTATACGTTAGTTAGGGATTAGGAATACATTTTGTTACGTTTTATCCGACATTTCATTCTATCAAATTTCGTTATAAGCAAGTTTCACTGTATACGCATATTTCAGCTAAAGAATTGTTAACTTAATGTAAAAACCTAGTTAGATTATATGAATAGCTTAAGTTTGTGAGACGTTTGACTTCAAACTGTGATCATTACAATCATATATGTACTAACATTATTTTCAATTATACATTTCAGGCTGCTATGAATCCGACCAACACCGTCTTTGATGCTAAAAGGCTGATTGGTAGAAAGTTTGAGGACGACACAGTACAGAGTGACATGAAGCACTGGCCTTTCAAAGTGGTCAAACATGATAAAAAACCAAAGATACAGGCAGAGTACAAGGGAGAGACTAAAGTCTTTGCTCCAGAGGAGATCAGCTCCATGGTGCTAACAAAGATGAAGGAGACAGCAGAAGCTTACCTTGGTCATAAAGTGAACAATGCAGTCATCACGGTTCCTGCCTACTTCAACGACTCACAGAGACAGGCTACCAAAGATGCTGGGGTGATCGCCGGTCTTAATGTCCTCAGAATCGTCAACGAACCAACAGCTGCAGCCCTGGCTTACGGGCTAGACAAGAACTTGAAGAATGAGAAAAATGTCCTCATCTTTGACTTGGGTGGTGGAACATTTGATGTTTCTATTCTGACAATTGATGAGGGTTCAATATTTGAAGTGAGGTCTACAGCTGGAGACACACATCTTGGAGGTGAGGACTTTGACAACAGAATGTTGAACCACTTTATACAGGAGTTCAAGAGAAAGTATGGAAAAGATGTGAGCAAGAACCAGAGAAGTATTCGCAGACTGAGGACAGCTTGTGAACGAGCCAAGAGAACTCTGTCTAGCAGCACTGAAGCTAGTATAGAGATTGATTCTCTTTATGAAGGACTTGACTTTTACTCCAAAATAACAAGAGCTAGGTTTGAAGAATTGTGTGCAGATTTGTTCAGGGCAACAATGGAACCAGTTGAGAAAGCTCTTAGAGATGCCAAGCTGGATAAGTCACAAATTCACGATGTGGTTCTAGTAGGAGGATCAACACGTATACCAAAGATCCAGAAACTACTTAGTGACTTTATGAATGGTAAGGAACTGAACAAATCTATTAATCCGGATGAGGCTGTGGCTTATGGAGCTGCTGTTCAGGCAGCTATTCTGAATGGTGACCAGACGGAAGTACTGAAGGATGTCCTACTGGTGGATGTAGCTCCACTCTCACTGGGAATAGAAACAGCAGGAGGAGTGATGACCAAACTAGTAGAAAGAAATAGTAAGATCCCAACCAAAGCTTCCAACACATTCACCACATACTCTGACAACCAACCAGCTGTATCTATTCAGGTATATGAAGGTGAGAGAGCCATGACAAAGGACAACAATTCACTGGGCAAGTTTGATCTGACAGGTATACCACCTGCTCCAAGAGGAGTACCACAGATTGAAGTTTCGTTTGACATTGATGCTAATGGTATTCTTAATGTGTCAGCGGTTGATAAGAGCACTGGTAAGAGTAACAAGATCACCATTACTAATGACAAGGGCAGGCTTAGTAAAGAAGACATTGACAGAATGGTTAATGAGGCTGAGAGGTATAAGGAAGAAGATAACAATCAGAGGGAGAAAGTGGCAGCCAGGAACAGTCTTGAGAATTACGTGTTTAATGTGAAACAATCTGTGGGTGAAGCTGGAGACAAACTGTCAGAGGAAGATAAAGACACTGTGAGAAAAGTCTGTGACGAGTGTGTACAGTGGCTGGACAATAACTCACTAGCAGAGAAAGAAGAGTTTGAACATAAACTGCAAGAAGTACAGAAAACATGTTCCCCAGTTATGGTAAAAATGCATGGAGGGTCCCAGCAACAACAGGGGTCAGCAAGGGGCCACGGCACTGGTGGTCAGGGACAGGGACCCACAGTAGAGGAAGTTGACTGAATATGACTGTGTGGACGATTTTGACTGGATATATGCAGTCAAACTTGAGTTTAAATGACCAATCAATAATGAAACGCTGGACTCTCTAAATTTTTGACTTTAGTCTTATCAATAATGGTCAAAAGTAATGAAGAAAATATCTTATTTTTTATTAGATTTACTAGAAATTTAAGTTCTGGCAGTTTTCTATAAGACTGCATTTATTTTGTATTTGAGAGTTGGTTTAAATCAAGTTTGACATTACATGTATATTGTAATAGAACTGTTTAATATTTGTTAAATAGTTTTAGGACATTACAGGTGGTTATAAAATTACCATCTCTTACACGATCCCATTTATTTCCTGAATATTACAATAAATTATCCTTGTATACATGTACTTGCTGGAAGATTTCATAGAAGATATATAAGGGTAGGCTTCAGACACTGCAGTGTTTGTCTGTACAGCAAACTGCTTCATATGAATTTATTATTTTATTATTATTATGATAGGCATAAGAGCAAACAGTGCATATCCTGATGAGACGCCGTGTAACACAGTGTTTCATCAGAATCTACACTGTTTGCCAATGTCTACTGTAATAGACACTGGTCTTAAATGGGTTAAGCTAGTACATGACATTACTGTTTACATGCATACATGCAGTTCTTTATACATGTCAGCATGACACTCTCATTGTTTCGTAAATTACATGCTTGTCTGTATAAAATACATTGTGAGTTTATTTATACTATAATGTATAGTCCCACTGATTTGTGTTCAATCATTTATTGTGATTCAATCATTTATTGTGATTAATTGTTACATGTTACCTGTTTATGTTGAATAAAATTGACATTGAAACATATATCTATTCGTTTGTACTGGAATAAATCCCAAATAAACAATTGGTTTCATTAGTTTGGTATTAGCCCTTATCTTGCTAATTGCAACTTCACTGACATTTGTAAACAGTTTGGATCCAGATAACACGCCGCGTGACGCGGTGTCTGATCTGGATCCAAACCGTTTGTCAACCGTCTTAAAGCTTCTTTTGTTAAAAGTGCACAAATCTTAATTCTACAAGTTTTGCAGACCAGTTTCAAAGCAGACAATATTTATGGCAGGATAAATGTTAACCCATTACCTCATAAATACGCCTTTTCCTGCCATACATTTAATCCTCCACTGAGGAAAATAGGCCCACTTTATACAGTCAAGAATATGCACTATAAGAAATATTTTCTAATCCTAGCAGATGATAGCTTAAAACAGGCTTAAACAATTAAGTAGAATGCACCTTAAGGCACATTCTGCTTTACTTTTAACCTGCTTTTAGTGGGAATTTATGTTAAGTGCAGCTATGGGGTAATTGGTTAAGTGGCTATTCTTTGAAGATACAAACATGTTTATAAAGATAGGTTATTGGTTTATAAATGCAGGGGATACATGTGAAACAGGCATCTCCTATAGTATGCTTACTTTCGTTCAAAGCCAGTTTTAGAGTTTTAACAAACACCCCTTTTTAGCCGACAACATTTACTCTGCCTTAAAAAATAATAACAACATAGTCATTGGGGTAATTAATCACTCTACGTATCTTCAGAATATTTCTCAAACAGTGGTTGAGCTTCAGAAATATTCAGTTTATGGTTCTAACAATCTGCACGCTAGCCTATAGGTGAAAATGAGATATATGATGGCAAACAGTTTGAACCCAAATGAGAAGCCGAGTAACTCAGCGTCTCATCTAGATCCAAACTGTTTGACTGTCTGATAATATTTTTCTGAGAGAAGAAAATCAGATAAATCTCATTTAAGAATTATTGCAGACAACAGTTACATAACATGCAGTTGGTTAAAAGTGTCCCTAAACATGATTTTGGGTTTCATCAGAAATGATCAATTCATGGTTTAAGCATATCTCTGTGCATGTATATCAAACGACTTTTGTTAATTGGGGGGGGGGGGGGGGGGGGGGGGGGGGCATAAAAAGAAACACACCTATTGTTTTAGAAATATATGTCCATTTAATTCACATAAATAGTAATTCTACATTTACAAATTTGTGCAGATAAATATATCAAAATAGCATAATATATACAATCACAATCAATCCATCCATATATACATTGCTTGAATAAATACTCTATTGCTGTCAATAGGAAAACAAACATTTATCTATTTAACCCTTCTCCTACTACTGGCTTGTATTTACTCTTATTGAAAACAATGTAGACCCAGGGCTCCAGATAAGAGGGGGCTAAACTGAATAGATTCATTTTTTCGCTTACTTTAGCACCAAATCCTATGGTGTTACTACTCATTAGAATCGTCTCTTCGAGACGATTCTAATGAGTAGTGACACCATAGGGTTCATTGCAGAAATAAGGATTTGATTTTAAAATACTCACCGTATCTGGAGCTCTGTAGACCCAGATCAGACAGCTCATGAAGGAGCTGTCTGATCAGGATCTGCACTGTCTTCTTATAGGAGCTGTCCAATATGAACATACATTTTTCTTGCAGGGAAAAAAATGTAATTTCAGATGATAGATTTGATTTGATATGATTTTTCATCGCTTTCAACAGTATTTCAGTCGTAGTGCGACATCCAGCTAATTAAAGGTAGAGGAAGATCCCAGAAGCCCTTGATATACTGTTTTAGGCACAAATCCGCAACTGGGTAGAACCACCGACCTTCAACAAGCCAGCTGGAAGGCTTCCCCACATGAAAAGTCTGAATGACCAGACTGGGATTCAAACTCACAGCTGCAGTGAGTAGCTTAGTGATGTAAGTCGCAGTGACTATACCACAAGGCCACGGAGGCCCCTCAGATGATAGAGACTCATGGTATTAGTGGACAGAGTCTTAAAATGAACATTCGATCGGCAGAAGAGGGGTCAAACTGAAGATATCTTGTTAACAATTAAATTCACACTTGTATTATAGCCTCCAATCAGAAGACTGGCGGCTGTTTAATAAGAAAATAACAAAAATAAAAATAAGGTCCTTTCTGCATTACTTTTATCCTACATTAACCCATTCTCCAATAAATAAGCCTTTTGACGCCTCTGATTATTTCCTCCACTGAAGAAAATAATTCCACTTTACAAAGTCTAGAATATATATATCATCAGAAATATTTTCTAAATTCTATCAGATGGTAGCTTAAAGCTGGCTGAAAGTAAAGCAGAATGTGCCTTGAGGCACATTCTGCTTTACTTATAGCCTGCTTTAAGTAGTCGCCTATTTTCAAAACTAGAAACAGGCTATGGGGTAATGGGTTAAGTCCCCACTTGCTTGCTTAACGGCCTCCAAAGGCTGCTAGAGTTTGACCACATGAAACCAGTTTTTTAGGCAGAAATCAATTAGGGTTGTTAATTTCTAAACCTAGCTAATTACGGTTTATGGCAAGCAGACAGCATCTTCAATACAGAAGATGGTATTTTACAAAATTGTTGCAAGTGAACCATATGTACATATACAGGAACATATTTCTAACATAAAGAAAGAGTTGAATAATTCATGTAATCCCCATTAACCCTTATCATGCTGATCTAGCGAATTGTCATCTGCTTAACCCTTTGAACCCTAGTCCCGCATATAGGCGTCCTTTTCAAACAGTGTACTTGTGAATAGTTCACTTGTCCTATGCAAACAGTGAAGACCCAGATCAGAGGGCTCCGAAAGGGGCCCTCTGATCAGGGTCTTCACTGTTTGTCATAATGCCAAACATTGACAAAAACAACCCTTAAAAGTCAGAAATGGACTAAACTAAAATGGAAACTGGGATTGTCCATTTGAAGTTTCAGGGAGGAAAGAGTTAAAATATATTGTATGCAAAAAAAAAAAAGTCACACTTAGCATGATAAGGGTTAACCCATTACCCTATACCTTTTTTCTAGTATTGAAGATAGGTGACCACTTAAAGCAGGTTGAAAGTAAAGCAGAATGTGCCTTTCGGCGCATTCTGCTTTACTTTCAGCCTGCATTAAGCTATAAAATGCTAGAATATAGAAATAATTTCTATTGTTAAACTGTATAAAATGGAACTATCATCTTCCATGGAGGGATAAATTAGAAGCGTAAAAGACGTATTTATTGGGTAATGGGTTAAAACAGGAACTGTAGAAGAACAGTATGTTCTACATCAGGACTTCTATTCTTAAACCCTTTATCCCATAAATCTGCCTTTTAACGTCTCTAATTTATTCCTCAACTTAACAATATAACCCCAATTTATACAGTCATGAATTGTATTATAAGAAATATTTTCTATATCCTATCAGATCATAGCTTAAATCAGGCTAAAAGTAAAGCAGAATGTGCCTTAAGGCTCATTCTGCTTAACTTTCAACCTGCTTAAAGTGGTAACCTATCTTCAATACTAGAAACAGGATCTTGTCTTTTTACGCATTCAATTCAGTTCTCCACTGAAGAAAATAATTATACATGTATTTGATACAGTACTGAATGTGCATCATAAGAAATATTTCCTATATCCTAGCAGACAGTAGCCAAAAGCAGACTGAAAATAAGGCAGAATGTGTCTTAAGGCACATTCTGCTTTACTTTCAACCTGCTTTAAGTATGAAAAAATGAAGAAACAGGTTATGAAGTAATGGGTTAAACAGGCAAGCTACAAACCGTGCAAGTATATCAAAATATAATAAACCTTGAATGTGTAGCACTTGAGTAGTATAGTAAAACCTCTCTATTACAACCACTAAAACAAAGGCTAATTGATTGTAGAAAAGGCAGGTGACAGCTTAAAGCAATGTGGCAGTAAAACAAAAGCTCGTAAAGCAGCTTTCTGATTTACTGTCACCTTACTTTAAGTAGTCACCTGCATTAAACACCTAATAGATAACATAATTTGGTGGTTGTAATAGAGAGGTTTTACTGTATATAATAATCACAGAAAGAAATGATATAAATACACAGACAAATAATACTCTGCAATAAGTATATACAGTTCCTCTATATACAATTTCTCATATCACAATCAAAATAATTATCAGGAAATAGGGTTTAACCCTTTTATTGCTGGAAACTAGTAGATTTATATTAACCCATTACCCCATACACGGAATTATACAAGACGGAATCGTAACTAAGCGAAGTTGAATAGGCCAGCGTCTGAGCTCTCGCGGCGGTTGAATTTTGCGAGATCATGTGTCAAGTGACAACATATTCACCTTTTGCCTCGTTGTCTGCCATTTCTGGGGTGGAAATTTACCGACTCGAGTGTATTTATTGACATTTTAGTGGATTTAAACGAGATGGTGGACATTCCTATCAATTCTCGGGAATATAAACCCGTGAATAATGCTTGGATATAGATATTTATCTTATTGACTACCGATAGACATTTTCTTATCAAGTCTCGTGAAGTCTCGTTTGCACTGCACGAGATTTGCGATAAAGTGCGAGGTTTCGTTTCTGTTAATGTATAATTCCATGCCCCATATTTACATGTACGCCTTTTTCCCTCTAATTTATTCCAACACTGAAGAAAATTGCTTCCAATTTATACTGTAATGGATATGTATCATAAGCTTTACGTTCAACCTGTTTTAGTTGGTCATTTATCTTCAAAACTAGAAACTGGCTATGGGGTAATGGATTAAGCAAATAGTTAAGACCCTGGACAGAAAGTTTCTTAAAGAGCCCTCTGAATAGTGTCTGCATTGTTTGTTTAACCCATTACCCTTCAATCTGTTTCTAGTTTTGAAAATAGGCGACTACTTTCAGCCTGCTTTAAGTTACCATCTGTTTAGATAAAGAAAATATTTCTTGTGGAAATATTCATGAAATTAAATTGGAGCTATTTTCTTGAGTGGGGGAACACATCATACATGTGATATCTCCCGATATGGCTGGGAGCTCCCGAAATTAGACCTCTACTCATGATCTCCCGGTCGGGAGACGAAATCTCCCGATATTTCATTTGACCAGATTCATTTTTTTTTTAAATGAACTTTTATATCATTTACCTCGGTCGCCGACTCTAAAAATCTTAAAATTTGGCTTCAGAGTTCTCTGGCTAATCCCTACACACGCTTATCACCAAACGCTAAGTGATGCGTGTAAACACGTTACGCAATCGTCAATTACTTTGATTGTGTACATGGACATGTGTGGCACTATTGTTATGGCAGGCTGCGTGATAACTATGTTGGGTAAAAGTTTGCCCACACGCGCCGAGTAGATCTAATTGGTTATCAAAAAAGTGATTGACAGGTTCCCCCAGAATCGGAGACATCAACAACGGCACCTTTCAGAAGCAGTAATGCGTAGGATAAAGATCTATGTCCCCGATGCGAATCGGATTAAAATCAGATAATTCTTCGTAAGTTCTGGACAAACACACAATTTAGATAAAAGCTATTCAGAATTAAACATTTATGAATTGATTTCCACCACAAAATACTTTGAATATTCACGTAACAGAAAAATACTTCGAAAATTATACCGTTACAAAATGACGGGGCGCCGTAATATTTGCTACGAGAACTACGTATATTTTGTCAGTCTAAAAAGTATTCCCAAGCGTCGTTTTCTACAATCAATTAAAATTAATCTGTTTGTTAAATACGATTTGTGCAAATGTATAATTATTTAGTTAGATTTTACAACGAATTACGCTCGTAAAATTGATTTGCAATCAGTTTTCGCGGTAGAAATTTCATTGTTAAAACCACACCCACTTTATGGCGCTAGTAAATGTCGTCTGCAGACTTTGTCATCTGCAACAATTCAATTCTCTAAGTTAATTTTTGTGCATTTTCTTTCAGAAAATATCAGTTTCAAACAGTTTGTATCTAGAAGAGATGATGCGGCGTCTCATCTGGATCCATACTGTTTACAAAATCAATAACAGATAGTTAAGTTGCTAACTCTTTCTACATCTACTCCATAGATAGAAATCTAGACCATTTGAACTAATTCATTCATTCTCTCAAGCAAATAGATATAGTTCCACTTTATCTTTACTATAGTCATGCATAATAATATAAGAACCATAAGAAATAGCTCTTATATCCTAGCAGTTGGTAGATCTAGCTTAAAGCAGGTTTAATCTTTTACTGAAGTAGAATGCTCCTGAAGAGTATTCTGCTTTACTTTCAGCCTGCCGCAGTGCTTTACACAACCATCCCTCTGCAGTACTAAGATACTAAAATAATAGACCCATGTCAGTATTATAAGAATTATATCTCTGGGTGGAAATTGTCTCTGTCTTAGTGGTCTATAGACTTATCTATTCATTTATTTAAAAAAAAAAGCAATTAGTGATTAACTTATGAAAATATATAAAGTATTGGATTTTCATCGCCTGCACCTAGTTTTGTCGCGAAAAAAGTGTCGCGAAAAAAGCTCCCTAATTGGCACCCCAATCTCCCTATTAAAATTTCCAGATCTCCCTATTTGGGTCCAAGAAAATATCACATGTATGGAATACATGTAAATTAAAGGCGTAATAAGGGAGAAATGGGTTAAACTCATTATTACTGAAATCAATCTTAAAATTCAGTATAAACAGGTTATTTTGCAAATAAGTTTTTAACACTAAGCATGCTAGCAGTGAAGCCATGATGATCTTTGCCAACAGTTTTGATCCTGATGAGATGCTGCATAATGCAGCATCTCATCATGATCCAAACTGTTTGACAATTTGACCCTTTTTTGAAGAGAATTTTTGTAAATTCTATTTTTAGTATAGTAGGAATTTTTTGTAAATTCTATTTTTAGAATAGTAGCAAATTTTTGTAAATTCTATTTTTAGAATAGTAGCAGACGATAATCATTGCAGACTCTACCCAGCATGCAGAGAGTTGAAAGTGGAGAAGTCTATATGAAGATTCCAGCATTTTAAGGGTTAAAAACATGGAAAGCTGAATGAGATTCTATCACAAAATTACACACAGCATATCGTCAATTCTGGTATTCTCGTGGTTTCTCATAATCTCGTGTCTTACAAAAACAGATTAAATGAACACTCTTGACATCCAGAAATATATCAACTCTTTTCCTCCGATAAATCTATGTTTTTGAAAACGTTGTAAGGACAAATAAAACATCAATTGGGTTTGAGTTATCTTGTTTCGAAATTTCACATGTAAAACGTGTTGGATATTGTAATTCATTTAATACAAGTGCATAATTAAATCTAAATAAACAAACAAAAATTGATGCCAAAGACACAAAAATTGTCCATATGATAGATTTAAAGTCACTCTAAAAACACTTATCTGAACTGAAGAGTTTACCCCCTCCATAGCAACAAACGTTGACAACCAATCAGAAGACACGAGAATACGAGAAACATTTCACTGATTCAGATCATGCAGGGAGGTGTATTCAAACGTAGAAATGACCTAGATACTATTATTTTATTATTATTTTGATGGATGTTATACTTTATTTGGAGTTTCAACTGTTTTTTAAGCCACATAGAAGAATTCTTAAAAGCAATGTATGTGCCTTATATATATTCTAAGGCTTAGCCACACGAGAATAGGAGACAACAGTATACAATGTACTTACACAGGGCTCATGATAAGAGGGAGTAGACTGAACAAAATCAACATTTTCTCCTCAAGTCAGCATCAAATCCTATTGTGTTACTACTCATTAGAATTGTCTCGCAGAAACGATTCTAATGAGTAGTAACACCATAAGGTTTTATGCAGAAATAAAGATTTAAGCTTGAAATACTTCCCTTATCTGGAGCACTGCGTACACTCAAACTGCTGTTAACCAATTACCCCAAAGCTACACCTTTTTATGCCTTTAATTCATTTCTGCACTGAGGAAAATTGTCTCAATTTATACAGTAATGAATATGTATGAAAAGAACCATTTTCTATATTTTAGCAGAATGACTGTAGCTTTAAGCAGGTTGAAAGTAAAGGAGAATACGCCTGAGGCGCATTTTGCATTACTTTTAACCAGCTTTAAGTGGTAATCTATCTTCAGGACTTGAAACAGGCTATGGGGCAAACAATTAGATATCTCTTAACCCTTTGAACCCTAGTCCCGCATATAGGCATCCTTTTCAAACAGTGAACATGTGAATAGTACACTTGTCCTATGCAAACAGTGAAGACCCAGATCAGAGGGCTCCTAGGAGCCCTCTGATCAGGGTCTTCACTGTTTGTCACAATGCTAAACATTGACAAAAACAACCCTCAAAAGTCAGAATTGGACTAGACTTAAATGGAAACTGGAATTGTCCATTTAAAGTTTCTGGGAGGAAAGCATGAATGCATCATGCAGGATAACCCATCACTCTAAAAATGTGCCTGTTCACCTTAAATTTATCATTTCACCGAAGGCAATAGAACTTTAGATAAAAGCGCCTTTTAGCTGTTTATTTCATTCCTCCGCTGAAGAAAATAGTTCCACTTGATACAGTCATGAAACTGTGCCATAAAAATATTATCTATACCCTAGCAAATGGTAGCTTAAAGCAATTTGATAACTTGACAGTCAAGCAAAATATTCTGCTTTACTTTCAACCTGCTTTAAATGGTCACATATCTTCAATACATGTACATAAGAAACAGTCTGTGGAGTAAAGGGTTAAAACTTAAAGCATGATGAGTCTCAGAAAGAAACAGTGAGATCCAGATCGCTTGTGATCCATAATTCAGTTTGAGCGTATCCATATTTCAAAGTTTTAACTTTATAATATGGGTATGTTCGACTTAAATGAGATCAACTTATCGAAATTCAACTTACAAAATACTGGTACAATAGATTTAAGTGAGTTCGAAGTATCAAGTTTTGACTGTATATTTAAGGATAGTTTACCAAGTGAATATTTGCATAGCAGTTGACTAACAGTTGTAAAACAAGAAAAACAAACATGGCTAAGTATACAGTCATCTTACATCTAAATTAAACACACTACATTGATCCTTCTCTACAACGGCCCTCGCAAGACTCCCTCCTTACAACAGCCCTTGCCGCAGTTTCCTGAACAGGAAAACTATGTCTAAAGCTTTTACTGCTGTGATATTGTCTGCTTAAATTTGTCGTCTGCTGTTTTTCTCAAAGTCATTAACTGGACATTTTGACAGAAAAAAACATAATGACGAGTGAAAAACAGCTTAAATCAAGATCAGACACTCCTTACGCGGCGTCTGATCTGGATTCATTCTGTTTGCAAATGTAAGCCAATTTCCCTCTCTATAACGACTCTCTCCGAACAATGCACACAATAGTTGTCTCCCTTTGGGTGTCATTGTAGAGAGGGACCACTGTATTAACTCTTTAAAAACTAAGTAACTCTTGTGGGTTATGAGGTTCCCTTGTGGATCTTTTCGATAACCAAAACATGAACCAGTATACTTAGAATTCTAGGTAGTTAAATAAATACTACACTAAACTAGCAAATAGTGTAGATCCTGATCAGAGGGCTCTTATAGAAGCCCTTTGATCTGGGTCTTCACTATTTGCAAATGTTATGAGTATACTTCAAACAAGTTGATGGTGTTTAAAGAGTTTGACAATAGTTTGACCATATACCCTGTTTCTAGATTGGAAGACAGGTAACCACTTAAAGCAGGTTGAAAGTAAAGCAAAATGCACCTTAAGGTGCATTCTGCTTTACCTTCAACCTGCTTTAATTTACCATCTACTAGTATATAGTTATTCTTTCGTGTATATAGGTAATGTTTCTTATGGTACATGTTCATGACTGTATAAATTGGAACTATTTTCTTCAGCGGAGGAATAAATTAATTGTGTAAAAAGGCATATATATGGAGTAAAGGGTTAAACTGCAGTTAAAACCTACGTGTACATGTAATGAATGGCATCTCAGTGAAGACAAACATGACACTCTTTCAAGACAAGTAACTGCTAAATGCAGGATAAAGGTAATGCAGAAAGCTCCTTTAGGAGTTTTCTGCATCACATTTTTCCTGCATTAAAATGTAACTGTAGATTATGTAAGACTGCAAAATTAATATTTCCAGTTTCCAGCGGCTGCTGTATAAAATATTAACCAAATACACCATAAATACACTCTTTTATGCCTTCAACCTATTGTTCCATGGAAGAAAATAGTTCTAATTTATACAGGCATGAGTATGCATCATAAGAAATAGTTCCTATATCCTAGTAGATAGTAGGTTAACCCTTTCCTCCCTGAAACCTCAAATGGACAATTCTAATTCTTAATTTAGTCTAGTCCATTTTTGACTTTGTCGTGTTGATTTTAACAATATACATGTATGTCAATATGACAAACAGTGTAGACCCTGATCAGAGGGCTCCTTAAGGAGCCCTCTGTTCAGGGTCAATACTGTTTGCAAAGGACAAGACAGTGTACTCTTCACATGTGCCCTGTTTGCAAATGACGCATATTTGCATGTCCAAGGTTCAAAGAGTTAAAGCAGGCTGAAAGTGTAGCAGATTGTGCCTTAAGGTGCATGCTTTCTTCATCTGCTGAAAGTATAGTCACCTGTCTTCAAAACTAGAAACAGGCTAAAGGTTAAAATAGGTAAACTGTTTGATATGGCTATTCAAGAATTCGTTAGAAAATCCTATTTCATTAATAGAATTTGATTTGTAACTGTAAGCAAAGTCAGAAACATTTTTACATCAATCGGGTCAACGCCTTACATGACTTTACTATTTATACAATGTACATGTCTATAGCGACACATGTAGTACATCAAGAATTATTACTTGTAAACTTAATATCAAACTTTTAGGATATAGAATTGCTAAATGATAGACATATTGCTAATTTGCATTTGAACCACAACATATAATCAGCATCAGTTGAGATCTCTATTCAAGGACAGATGATTGCTTTAAGTTTTTAACAAAAGTAATAGATTAAAATTGTCTGCTGTCTTAAAACTATCTATGCATCTTTCTTTATATCAAAACATCATAGTGTGTATATCAATTCCTAATAACCATTTAGCATAACAATACACCTTTAGTTGATAAGTTTGAGGCAAACACAAACCTCAACATCTTACCGACTAGCTACAGTGGAGAAACTGTTATTCTTTCCCAATAAAAGCGTTTACGCTAAAACTATTATTTGCAGTGCAAACAGTTTGGAGCCAGATCAGACGCCGGGTAACCCGGCGTCTGATCAGGCTCCAAACTGTTTGCCACCAAGATAAACATGAATTATCATAATTGTCAAAATGTTGTACTTTTCTACGTTTAAGTGCTTTGCGTTTGCGTACGTTTGCGTTTAAACGGGAAAGAATAACAGATTCTCCACTGTAACACTATTAATCAGGAAATGTACACCTTTACATGCATCTACCAATTTCTCATTATACCATTACACCAGAAATATACCTTTAACCCTTTCCCCTTAGAAGTGCATTTTAGCGCATTTAATTTATTCCTCCGATAAAGAAAATAGTTCCCGTTTATACAGTTATAATAAAGGTTTCCAAAAGAAATAGTTTGTATATCTTAGCAGATGGAAGCTTAAAGCAAGCTGAACGTACATCAGAATGCACCTTAAGGTGCATTCTGCTTTAATTTCAACCTTGTTTTTAAGTGGTTACCTGTCTTCAAAACTAGAACCAGGCTATGGGGTAAAACTATAGTCAATATTTAGAAAACGGAATGTTTGGAATGTGATCAGAGTAAGGGTTTAATATAACAGTGTCATATGATACTGAATAATTTTTGTGTAATTAAGAATATCACAGAATCAATATTCCTATACAGTAATGAATAGCTTCATATCATAACACTTAAACTGTAGGAACAGTGATTACAATATTCTTTGCAAAAAGTGTAGATCTAGATCAGAGGGCTTCTGGAGAAGGCCTCTAATCAGGATCTGCATTGCTTGTCCGAAGATATCGATCCCTTAAGTGTTGATGGAAGCTGGTTTTTTGTTGTTGTTTAATTTTTCCAAAATGAAAGGGCCCATTTGAAATTTCAGAACTGTAAGGGTGTACAGATCTAATTAACCCCTTCACTGCCTTACCCCTAGTAATATGTCTATTTGCAAAACAGTGTGGATTCTGATCAGATGCTGTCAGAGCACCAGATAAGGGTAGTTTTTCAAAAACTAAAATCTTTATTTCTTAAGTAACCCCTATGGTGTCACTACTCATTAGAATCGTCTCAAAGAGACGATTCTAATGAGTAGTAACACCATAGGATTTGGTGCTGAAATGAGTGAGAAAATGTTTGATTTGTTGAAATAACTACCTCTTATCTTAGACCAGGAGCCCTGTGCTGTGTAATGCGGCATCTGTTCAGATTCCAAACTGTTTGACACTCATTGCAATACAGCGTTCTCTCTCTACAACGGCCCTCCCAACAACGACTCCCTCCTTACAACGACAATTGCCGCAGTTCCCTAAACAGGACAATAATATCTAACGCTTTTACTTCTGAAATATCGTCTGCTTCAAAATGTCGTCTGCTGTTTTTCTAAAAGTTGCATATTTGACCATTTCAGAGTAAAACACTTACATGTAATTACGAGTGACAAACAGCTTGAATCAAGATCAGACGTCGCGTAACGCAGCGTCTGATCTTGATTCAAGCTGTTTGCAAACGTAAGCCAAATTCCCTCCCTGTAACGACTCCCTCCGAACAACGATCATATTTTTGTCTCCCATTGGATGTCGTTGTAGAGAGGGAGCGCTGTATTACCTTTTAAAATTTACATCAAATTTACATTCGAGAAATAAAAGCATGGTTTTTGTTCATACAACAATTTTTAAAGCAGATGACATCATGGCAGTTAAGGGGATAAATCCATTGCATTATTATGTACATGATAATATCATTCATGTTCTGTTTTTCATTTGTGTGAAAAATCTATCAAATAACAGTCAAGCATCCATAACTCTTAACCCATTACCCCATACAGTGGAGAATCTGTTATTCATTCCCGTTTAAACGCTAACGTACGCAAACGCAAAACACTAAAACGTAGAAAAGAACAACATTTGGACAATTCTGATATTTCATGTTTGTCTTGGTGGCAAACAGTTTGGAGCCTGATCAGACGCCGGGTAACCCGGCGTCTGATCTGGCTCCAAACTGTTTGTATTGGAAATAATAGTTTTAGCGTAAACGCGTTTATTGGGAAAGAATAACACATTCTCCACTGTACACCTTTAATTTATTCCTCCACTAAAGAAAATAGGTCCTAATTATACAATCATAAATATGTATCAAAAGAAATATTTAATATATATCCTAGCAGATGATGACTTTGAGCAGGCTGAAAGTAAAGCAGGAATGCAACTTAAGATGCATTCTGTTTAACTTTCAACCTGCTGTAAGAAGTCATCTTTTTTCAAAACTAGAAATAGGCTCTGGAGTAAAGGGTTAAATCAAACAAGCCTCATTTTAGCTTTAAAAATGGTTTACGTTTGATTGTTGTTAGTAAGTACTATCGAAGATTGACTGTATTTGAGACGTTTCATCCAAAGTTTACACTTTACTCCATAGATATATCTTTTTACGCATTTAATCAATTCCTCCACTGAAGAAAACAGTTCTAATTTATACAGTCATTCATGAATATGTATTAAAAGATATAGTTTCTATATTCTAGCAGATATGGTAGCTTAAAGCAGGCTGAAAGTAAAACAGAATGCACCCTAAAACATATTCTGCTTTACTTTCAACCTGCTTTAAATGATCAGCTACTTCAAAACTAGAAACAGATTATGTGGCAATGGGTTGTATTGACTTCAATGTTATCAACATTACAGGGCTGCCATAAGTTGACATAAAAAATCCTAAGATTTCCAAAATTGCATTTCTCAAGTGCGATTTTACGAATCGTACCTTTACCCCATAGCATTTTTCTTGTTATGTCGACATGCGACTACTTAAAGCATGCTGTAAGTAAAGCAGAATGCGCCCTAAGGCGCATTCTGCTTTACTTTCAGCCTGCTGTAAGCTACCATGTACTGGGAAATAAATCTGAAGATTTAGGAAAAATCCGGAGAAATGGCAGCCCTGACATTATATAAGCTTGAGACGTCACTTGTAGCATACAATTCAGGGCTCCAGATAAGAGGTAGTTATTTCAACAAATCAAACACTTTCTCACTCATTTCAGCACCAAATCCTATGGTGTTACTACTCATTAGAATCGTCTCTTTGAGACGATTCTAATGAGTAGTGACACCATAGGGGTTAGTTAAGAAATAAAGATTTTAGTTTTTGAAAAACTACCCTTATCTGGTGCTCTGATACATGATACATTACTCACCAATTGCTATTCTCTGGGGGAAAAACAACTTAAATGTAGAGAAGTTTGATATGCTATTGACAATCTGAGATTTCCTTTTTCTCATCTTTCAACAAATTAACATATCATAATTATATGGCATAAGCATAGAGATTTAATGGTGATACAATAAAACTTGTATCGAGCAATCACTGACTGAAGAAGTTGGGTGATCTTTAAAATAGGTGATCACTTAATGCAGGACAAAAGTGATGCAGAAAGCTCCTACAGAAGCTTTCTGCATAATTTTCATCCTGCATTAAGCTGTCACCTTTCTAAAGGCTACAATTATATCTTATTTTGAGACACCATTTTCATACAAGTTTTATTGTACATGTATGAATACCCTAAAGTCTGAAGCAGACTTTGCACCATAGTTCATGTAATTACAGTATTGCAGCATATAACGAAGAAGGTAACAAGATGGCACCCAGCTCCTGTCATCTGTTTTGACCTGGACCAGTACGGTTCCCATCTGCTGTGGAAGGGTTCACTGATTCCCAGCTTACGGCTCCCCTGACTGGTACACTGTTCACCGTATGTGCATAGGCTGCCCCTCCTGAAAGAAAGAAAATAAAACGGCTAAAATCTCTCTTTTAAGACCACGAAATTGTGATCATTATCAGGGGTTTAAGACAGGTGACTGCTTAAACTTAAAAGCAAGGTGACGGTAAGACAGAAAGCTCCTTTAGGAGCTTTCTGTTTTACTGTCACCTTGCTTTAAGCTATCACTTGTCTTTAATTCAATTAGCCTTCGTTTAAGTGGCGGTAATAGAGAGGTTTTACTTTGTATCTATTTTCCCTCTCAATATTCATATATAAAACTCTGCTTACTATGGAATTCGATCATCTGAACAACTACATTGGCTAAAAGAATAGAGAAACATTTTTCCGAGAAACCTGAGCAAATTAATGTCAGACTGATCCATAAAGAAAACATACAGACCCTGATCAGACAGATCCTTCAGGAGCCGTCTGATCCGGGTTGTACACTCTTTTTCAAAAAAGATTCAATATATAATATGCTTGCAGTTTGAGAATATTAAGGGTTAAATAAGTGCTGATCCCTACCAATTTAAGAACTACATGAATACATTTACACATTAAATGTTGATTGATCAATAAAATAACAGAAAAGTCACATACCAGTAGAATGATAGAATCTAGTAATTATTAGTCTAGTTTCTACCCTTTTCATTGGATAAGAACAAAAAACTACTTTTTAAGATTTTTTAGTGTTTGCATGGTCACAGTTTGGTGTTATTTCCAAAATTAAAATCTTTAGTTCAGCGTTTAACCCTAGGGTGTCACTCACTACTCATTAGAATTGTCTCAAAGAGACGATTTAAATCAGTAGTAACACCATAGGATTTGGTGCTAACATGACTGAGAAATGTTGGATTTGTTAAAGTTACATGCACCCCTCTTATATGATCGAACCCTGGAAGAAGGGTTGACTACATGTAGTTGTCTAATATTACCTGTGCCCATGATGCCTGTAGTAAGCGTCTGTATTTGGCTTTCACCAAGTCGTTCTCCTCGTCGTGCTCGCTGTCTCTTCCGTAAAGCCCTTATCACAAGCAACAGTGTCAATATCACTACCACTGCTAACACGGCTATTGTCACTGCAGCTACTATATCAGTGGGGTAGCTCTTGTACCCAGTTTCATTTTTAGGCGAGTCCTTTGGCAAGTCAGGGCCAGCAGTTGTAGTGGTGGATGGCGAAGGAGTGAATTTACCCCTGTCTGAATCTAAGTCCTGTGTCATTTTGACACGCTCACACACTTTAGTAACTTCACATAGTGTTGTTTTTTTAATCTCAGCGTTTTTTGACAGATCTGGTAAGGAATGCTGGCATGACTCTTTTCTCTTTATCCAAATTGAACTGAAAAGCAAACACAGCACAATTTAACCCTTTACACAGAATCTTATTCTGGTTTTGAAGACTATGAGTTGACACATTGATGCTTTTTGAAAACAGTGTAGAATTTTGGGCCCGTTTCGTAAAACTTTGTACACCATGACAAATGTTGTTGTAAGTCAGATTATAAAGTCTTATTAATCATTTATTCCTCCATCTAATCCTTTCTTTGAAATCGTCTTTTGATTCTAACGAGATGTCACAAGACAGGATTTGATAGAGAAATCAGAAATTAAATGTATTTTAAAGTTTTGACTTATGACCGTTTTTTGTCGTACAAAGTTTTATGAAACGGGCCCCAGCTCAGGCGGTTCTCGAAGGAGCTGTCTGAACAGGGTCTTCACTCATATCTTACAGGATTCGGAGCTAGGATCTGCCTGAAAAGAATCTTATATAAGCTCTCTTTCTCTCTTAGGGAGAACTTTCCTTACTTTATTGTTCAAATTTTGAACAGCTGACTTTGTTTAAGTTTAACCCTTAAACTGCTGAATTGCCTTCTGCCTCAAATATATTATTTTAAGTAGAATTTAAAGCGACTCGCAACCAGATGGTGCATTTGCCAATATAAAAGAAAAATGATGATACACAAAAATTATAACCAAAAGGGTAGCTGGCATTATCGTGCATCTGGCATTGGAAAAATATGACCAATCGAAAAACACCCTCTAGAAAAGTCTTCAAATCTTAGTTTTTTAGATATTTTCCATTGTTTTATCCATAGCGTCAAAAGACGCTATAGAAATTGATCACGGGTTCAGACATAAACCCGAGCCGAATTATGTAGTTGTATGTACTGTCCATTGCTACACACTGAAATACGTTAAATCGATCTGAGATATATGAATAGTTCTGTGGCCCAGTGGTCTAGGCAGTTTCCTTATTTTGCCTTCTGTCCGCCCATGCTGGGCCCCAGGTTCGAATCCCACCAGAGCTCAATAATTTTTTATATTGAAAAACATTTTTTAAACAGAATTTCTTATCCTAAACTAATTCTTTACCGTTTATATATAAGCGTTTGACACATATTTACAAATACTATTTTTAATGCTAAATCTGGTTGCGAGTCTCTTTTAAGATTAAAATTAGTTTTTATCATCGGCTATTTTAAACTGAAAAAAGTTTAATATGAGTCACAAACAGTTTGGATCCAGATCAGATGCCACATGTATACTGTCCTCTTTATGCATTAATCAATATCATGCTAAGCTTGACTAGCTTGGCTAATATTTACACTCAGTTTGGATCCATATCAGACCTGTTAATTATCAGGGCTGCCATTTCTCCGGATTTTTCCTAAATCTCCGGATTTTTTCCCAGTTCATGGTAGCTTAAAGCAGGCATTCTGCTTTACTTACAGCCTGCTTTAAGTAGTCTCATGTCAACAAAACAAGAAAAAGGCTATGGGGTAAAGGTACAATTCGTAAAATCGCACTTGAAAAATGCACATTTGGAGTCTTAGGATTTTTCATGTCAATTTATGGCAGCCCTGAATTATAATGCGGCCCCCCCCCCCCCCCCCCCCCAACACACACACGGAATCTAGATCCAAACGTTTTGCTAGTAGCGATTAATCAACAGGGTGGTAAGTAGTTATGATGAATCAGTTATAGATATAGTACGTCCACGGTGTATCATCGAAACACGATTTCGGTTCAACAAAATGTCTGACAATTAGGAGGTTTTTGTTTAGCCCAGCATCTTTAATTTGTAATTTCTTTTAAGATATCATACAACTTAAAGATCGTTCACCACTGTGCGAGGAAAACAGCAAGCAGCGAAGTACCAAGCATAAAATGGCTGGAAATACTGTTGATTGTTACTGTGTTCTCTTACCTGGTCAGATCAGGATTGTTGATCTACTTTCCGTTTTTGTGATCACCTGTAATTTACTTTACTAGCGGAAGTAATCATCAGCGGCAGCGCCACCTAGAGGACAGGTTACCTGAACAAGGGACTTAATCATTAACGACCACTTTTTTCACGTTATTTAAAAGTTTTTATTTTTCACAATGATAAATGTATACATGCTCTCTCTCTGTCTCTGTTTCTCTCTCTCAGTTTTAATACTGTACTCTGACTAGTATTTTTAATCTGTGAGGCCAATTTGGCCTAAACAACTGAAAACATTATTTTTTACAATGATTTGCTGTCCCTGTGTTTCTCTAGCTGTCTTTGTCTCCGTATGTCTGTCTCTGTCTGTCTGTCGATTTCTGTCTGTCTGTTTGTCTGTCTGTCTGTGTGTATCTCTATCTGTCTCTCTCTGTATCTCTGTGTGTCTCTCTCACAGAGATATACTTTTATTAGAAAGGTTCATAAGGATGTCTGCCAAAGCTATACAATCACGAATGAATTATACGTACAATTCTCCCGAAAAGAACTCGCACAGATATGGCGTTATCTATGTTAGGCTGGCTACCTATTATGTGTGACATTGAGAAAAAGAAACTGTTCTTCTTACAAAAGTTATGCACAATGCCCCCGTCGTGTTTAAGTAAAACCATATTTAACACTAGGCTGAGCTTATTCATGCTTAGAGGATGCAAACTCCAATTTGGGTTTATTCCCGATATTTTTGCTATTCTTAAAAAGTATAATCTTCTTACATATTTGCATGGTTATAGTGAAACGTCAGAGTTTCCAACAAAATCACGTTGGAAAGCAATAGTAAACAAACTTGTTCTAGAGGAGCATCGGAGTACTTGGTTACAAAGAGTAACAAATGATCCCGACTTCAAATATTTTAATATGCTACATCCAAGTATAAGTATTCATAATTGCAAGCATTTGGAGACTACCTGAGGATATATGTTTTCTAATAAATACAATGTACGTAGCAAAAGTATGGACATTTGTAGACTATGTACAACGAGCACAGTTGTAAACTGTGCAATGTCAGATGCTTTAATACCAATCTTCATATACTTCTTACTTACAATGCTATCGGAATCAATTTTTCCATGAATTATCTCTAAATGCTAGGAATCTTTATCAGGAACTACTGTTACTAGACCAAAACCAAACGCTGTTAGCTATACTTGGGTGTAAATTAGTTTTTCAATCGAACTGACCGGACGAAACTTACAATTTCTTTCTGTCTAAAGCCATGCTGTTTGTTGCAATGTGCATGAAAAGATATTTGATATTTGATCAGCATAACCCAAGAACACAGTAATGATTATTGCTTTGCTGCTTTATACTACTTTATCTAGTATTAGTATATACATGTTTAGGCTGATCAAACTCTTCATTCAGTGCATTGCACGTTTGTAACAAAATGAAAGGTAAGCGACATAGTAATTTCCATATTGCACTTTCTTTTGTTTCGAAAAAAGGAGTTGTATAAGGAATAGTAACGGAATACCACTGAGCCTATATCTGATTATAGCTGCTCTTGTTGCATGTTCTGTCGAAACACCATATTTGGCGTATCATGCACTAATTAAGAGATAGTCATAAATCAGGTATCATTTTATATAAAACTTGTGGCTAAGAATTACTATGCTTGTTCCAGTTAACCAATTTTTCATTTGCTTATAACCTATCGGCCTCAAATTATTTGAGAATATACGTATATAATCCAATCATTACCTAATTAATGTCCACTTTGAGAATTGTATTTAGTTATACTAGTAGATCTATACTACATACAAACTTGAAGTGATCATCTCTGTATTCCTTGTACTCATAGGTTATGTTCAAGTGGTGTATTGGATATTTGCCTCATTTGTGTTTTGTTCATAATGTCTTTATATTTATAATTACATGTATTGTGATGTTTCATGTCAATATATATAATCTCTGTAATAAGAGGAAATAAAGAGTATATTTATATAGCTACATTATTGACTATGTCCAAGGATATATGTATTAGTTATAGTTCATTTTTTGAAAATTATGCAATATAACCTGGAGCGACCGTAGGGAGCGAACAGGTTATGTTGTATAATTTTCAAACAAATGGACTATAACTGATTTACCGTTTGCCTCAAATATGGCACGTAGGCTAGTGTATGGCAGTTACCGTTCAACCTACTTTACCTATAGTAAGTCATCGCTCAACCCAAATTACCGCTCGACCTAGTTTGTTAGCCAATGAAAGGGCTTTATTTCGGAGGGCGGTGCTAGATGTATTTTCGGAAGCCGGCGAGTTCACTTTTAAATATGACGTCACACGAAAAACTAGAAAATCAACCGGGAACCCTGTACGCGTGTAGGGCTCGCTGTAGGCATTTCCATTTAGAAACAAAAGCTAGCGAGTCACCCAAATGTGAACGAGCTGCTGTGGACTGGCGTGACATGAAAATGCTTGATCAATTTATTTGCTAAAAATAGCAAGCATTAAGCAGCACCTGATCAACCAAGATTCGAGTCCTTTAACCCACTAATGGAGCCAAGCAATAATTGTTTTAAAGTCAGTTTAGAAAAAAAGTCCCACAGATTATAGGGTTAAAACATCCTAAGTCAATAGCATTCTTGGTTTTTAAATGACATTCATCTGGACTGTGTTGTTTAATGCATTAATGACAAAAATGCCCATGGCACCGAGGGGGTTGAAGACGGGTGGCTGTTTAACGCAAGAATTAAACGCTTATAGGAGCCTCTGTATTGCTTGCCTTATGCATTGATAAAAAGCAACCGTATTTTAGTACAATATTGAAAATACATGTAAACACTTTTCTTTCGAGGCGTTTTACAGTCGAATATTTGTAAAACGATTACACAAAAGAAGACAATACCCACAGATTACGGCTGCTTAACCCTTTCTACAATGTTTGCTGTTGACAAGTGTAACGGGTACATTATAAATGACGAGTGTACTCGTCACCTAGGGTTCAATGAGTAAATGCAGGACATGATGCGTTTCATATTAATTTCATTATGCACTAACTATAGTCTCCTGTCTACAGAAATATTTGATTTATTCGGGCCTCGTCATTGAAAGGCCGCAGTACATACGTTATACTGTAATTCGCATCTGGGCGGTTGCTGTATGACGTAATGATGCGCTATGCTCCTCCTTAGCACGCGGTGTCCTTGACGTGTTCATGACTTGTTTATTTCTCTGCCATACCCAAGTACAAAATTGAACGAATATGCGATATATTTTTTCATTTCTCGCTGAAATGGAGCCCTTTCATTGGCTGGCAATCTAGGGCAAACGGTAAAGCTTTATATCGTTATCGTGCATTTGATTGGTCAGTTTGAGCTTCTGCTCATAATGAAATGATTGAGAACGACCTCAGACTAAACTCAAAAACTTTATTACTTTAGGTCTAACTATGTACAGACGACATACTTGAAGCATGCTACGAGTGTCAATGTGTATACCTCCTGACAATATATCAGATCTGGATCCAAACTACTAGTATTTGCATATGCAATGGGAATCCACTTCTGGCAATGAACGGTGTTCGTCACACTTAGAGAACTATGATTTCTCTGGTTACATCATATTCACTGAATGAATGGGTGAATATGTAAATTGTATCATAAAACCGCTTCACTGCTGTGACGTCATCAATTAAAACATGTAGCCTGCCTTTTGTTCTCAAATTTAAATTAAGGTATTCTGACTTGAGAAATATCGAAATGAGCGTCTGATCACGATCCAAACTGTTTGCAAATAATCATTGTATTCCGGGTAAGGCACTGAAGGGGTTAAATATTATATAACACCACATTGCAGTTTTCATAATGTACTTTATCAGTGATATTTTGAAGTAGTGACATGATTTTTTCCGTTCCCTGACTGTGTTTTTATTGTATGTTTGTTGGTATCTTTATGTTTGAGATCTAGACCTACATCTACATTCTGAAAAAGACGATAAGTCACTTTCATTTGAATAGTTTGATAATTATTTGATCCGATACTTCAAGAAATATTGTTTGATTTCTTTTTTCAGTAGACGATGGATTTATCAAGCTATCATTTAACAGTAGAGCACTACTAGGTGTTCTCCCTTGTTTAAATAAAAAATAATGGAAAGCCAAGGGCTATTTAAAAAGGGCTAGATTAAAAGTCATGGGGAACGTCTCCTAGATTCAATGTTATAAAGCTTTGGTCTGAAATCGTTCTCAAGCATTCGATTGGTCAGATTTGAGGGTTTCAAAACGCTCACGACCTCGACATGCATCTGACATTAAATGCATACTGTAAATTGTGGGGCCTTATTAGGCTATCAGTTTTACACTGTGTTTCAGGAAAACCACTGTAACTTGGTCAATTTTTGTAATAGAAGAATGAAAATAGTACAGTGATGAAGCTTAGACATTGCGCTTTAATAACATGAGAGTTTGTGTTAATTATCTCATTTGCATACTTATGAATATTAATGAGAAGTTTAAAAAAACTCATAAAAATAAGAAAAATAATATCAAAATCATACTTCCAACTAACCATTAAACACACTCAAAGGACACAAAAGGTACCAATTTTGCTTTAAAACATATCTGAACATTCCTTGAAAGATTGAGCTAGGTTTGATTAAAAACTATCAACTGTATATGCCCCAAATTCCGATTCTATGACAACTGTCCATTTTTGACACAGAAAACATGACAATCACTTAAATTTACATCACACTCCAGGATTTCAAACCATTGTATCTGTGTTAATTCTTTTGATAGAAGATTGAAAATAGTCTTGTAAATGAGCTCAAACATTTATAATTTATTTCATGAAAACTTATTTATATTATTTCATCTGCATACTTATGCATATTAATGAGACTATTTGACTAAAGTATAGTTTTCGTCTACGTCATCGTAGAAAATGATGAATTCATTTAATCTCAACAGTTGAAAGTAGGTCAAAACCATGTATACGCGGTTTATTATACATATTTCAATATCGGTTAATCATTTAGGGTGAATGTCAAGTCTGAAAGCGATGCGGTACTGCTTAAATGTGCGACTTTTTTACCCCACCCACCAAATTTAACATTGCACACGGACATCATTTCTTATACATTACTGTTTATAAAGCCGCAATAAAATAAAATAAAAATACTTAGATTACTGAAATCATTTGTCATAAGATGCCATGCCTAAAAGTGTTAATGACGTTTTATTCCGTAAAACGCCAATAAAATGTCTGCTAAACTACCCGTCTGCTACAGTTTTCACAGTCTTTCAAAGGGTTACTTGACGTTTCGTTACCCTGTTGCGTTCACGCCTGTCATTTCACTACCCAGGATGATTTTACCCTGGAAATTTCGCGTCAGCACAAATATTTCGTCAAACTAATTATTTCTGTCACGTTTAGTTTGGATCCAGATTGGTTTATAGAAATCTCTTCTTTTATGTATGTTAGTTAGGATCCAGATTGATAAATAAAACCCTTAAGTTCCGTTAGCTTGGGTCATTATATTAAAATTAAATCTCTTAAAAATGTTGCGTCAAAAATTGAAATTATGTCTGTATGTTAGGTTGTATTCAGATTATTTTTTTTAATTGAAATTATGTCTGTATGTTAGGTTGTATTCAGATTATTTTTTTTAGTTGTTTTTTTTTTACCTAAAAATCATTTATATAGATATTCAAATGGTTTTGATCCAGATAAATGAATGAAAATCTCTGATGTGGATGCGTGACGTCTGGGCAAAAATTACTTCTTAAAAATCCATTATTAAGGCACACGGCACCTGTATATTATTATATAAGAGAGATGTAAAATAAAACTGGATAGCGAAAAAATCTTTGTAGCGAAAAGACCAGCCGCGAAAGCCACAATGTAGCGAAGATGCTATGGTAGTGAAAAACCAGGTGGCCAAAGGTCCTGAAATCTTTTAAGCCAATCAAAATTGGTGAAAATGTTGTCTGAGTGACAAAAAACTTGGATCTGGGTATGATGCAAAGCTACTCAGTGTCTTATGCAGATCCAAGCTGTTTGCAAATTTCACTACAGTAGCCTTTTGAAGGATAAGGATGAATGAGTGATCGCATTGGTGGATGAGTTGGGTTTTACAGTACTGCGAAATAAAATAGGTCATATAGCGATCAGGGATGATGAGATGAGATGCTGATGATTTCAGGAAGATGATTTAGGCTTATCCCATTTGTCCGAAGCAGAGTATGTGATCAAAACAACCGATGACATATCAGTTCTGATTTCATTCTGAAGATACTTAAAAAGATCACATATACATGGATCAGTCTACATATTGAAAGCCGGTACATCATTTAGAGTTGATGCCAAATCGGAAATCTTTGCAGCTTTACACATTGCAGCCAAATAGAAATCTACACCGACATTTCATTTCAGATAAGTTTATTCTGACATTAGCTCAAAGTTACATGTGCTATGTAGAGTGTAGAATGTCTTAGAACTCAAACCGGCAAGAAACGGAGAAGCTCAACTTGATTATATGCCAGTCTGAAATAGACGAGGCATTGAGAAAGGCTACGTCTCAAGGGATAGATACCTTCCTTGGTGCTTTACTTTCTAGAAGGAGGACAGGTGATATGGAATTCGCCGAGACCATAGACAGCTATGTTAAAAGGATGTCTGAAGATGAGTACACATTGAAAGAATCTTTGGATGATATTCACTAGCATATGGATATTTGGTGTTATTCAACATACACTACATAGTAAAACAAACATTGCAAGATTACACATTGACCCTGACACTGATAGTGATGAGAAACGAGGTCCTTCTACATATAAAGTTCAGAGGACGATTTTCAACTGAAAAGAACTGTGTTTATTTTGTGAGAAAAGTCTTATAAAAGAGACAAGAATAAAATCAATGTGGCAACATTTGAATTTTGTTCCATATTAGAGAAGAGAACACAGGAAAAGAATGACACAGAAATGAGTTGTAGGATGTGTGACTATACAGCAAGCTCATTGCAAATGAAGCCAAATATCACAAAGGCCGTCATAGCAAGTATATCAAGCAAGATAATGGTACAAAGCAGGAAATGTTTGTGGTGCGGCCTTTGAAAGCTTGTTGACTGAAATAACAGCATAACAAGAGGCACATGGGCCATATTTCGCCTACCTGACAAAAACTGAAAAAATGAAGAGAATGATTTATGTCCCAGGACGGGCCATCTTTTACCCCAGAGGAATGATTTGAATAGTATTGATAGAAAACCAGTGAATGATGATATATTCCAAATATCTAAGCTCTGTGTACTAGGACGTCAGAAAAGAAGATTTTTCAGTTTTCATTGGAACAATCTATTTTAATTCCTTTGACCGAGATATGCATCAGACCGATACCATTTCTTTAATACTTGTAAAGGCTATCTAGAAGTGTCATCAAGCCAAATATCAAAGCTCTGGTCACATTAGTTTGAGAGAAGAAGATGTTTTAAAATGTCACTAAAAACATACTTTATGTAAAACTGTGACTCCCGAGTGGACCATTTTTTGATCCCAGAGACATAATTTGAACAATCTTGACAAAGAAAATGTATTTGATACTATATATGTAAATACCTAATATCTAAACTCTGTGTACTAGGGTTTCAGATCAGATGATTTTTTAAGTTTTCATTGAAATATCTATTTTAGCTCATGTGACCTAGTTATTCAACAGACCCAAACTATTTCAACAATATTGGTAAAGGACATCTAGCAATGTCCGCCATGCCAAATATAAAAGCTTTGACTACATTAGCTCCAGAAGACAAGCTGTATGAAAATATAACGGTATAACTCTTTGTAAAACTGTGACCCCCGGGCGGGCCAATTTTGACCACAGGGGCATAATTTGAACAAACTTGATAGAGAACCTATAGCTGCTGCTATGTGGCAAAAATCTAAACTCTGAGCCTTGTAGTTTTTGTTAAGAATTGTTTTTAAGAGTTCCTTGTGTTTTTTACTTCGGTTGCAATGGCAACCAAAATTCTGCATTGTTTTTATCTTTTGTAACAAATTGGAAAGAACTTTTTCCAAGAAACATTCCTGTAAAGTTTGGGTGAAACCTGCCAAGTGGTATTGGAGGAGATGTCAATTGAAGCAAGTGTTAACGACGACGGACGACGCACAACGTCGGACACAAGGCCACCACAACAGTTCACCTTGAGCCTTTTGCTCAGGTGAGCTAAACAGATATGGCAGATAATTTTGGCACAAAACCAGCTGATTCATACTATGAATGCTCTTTACTACTAGTATTCAATTTACATGTTCTTCTTGTGACCGCTGGGCCAGATTAAGGATAAGCTCGAAAAATGGTTTTGATACATGTGCATAAATTAGCTCTGTTTTTCTTATTATCTCATTAATATTCATAGGTATGCAAATTAGATAAAGTGCATCAATTTTCATCAAATTAAAAGCAAATGTTTAGGCCCTATTGAAAATTCATTTTCATTCTTTTTTCACAAATAACGCCAAAGAAACATTGGCTTTCCTGAATCAATAATGAATCTCTGTGGACCTGTTGTCATGGGAACGGAACTCGTGGCATGTGTGATCAAAGGGTTATGACCCGCCAACCGACTCAATTATTCTAGAAATATTCTCCGATAATTCATAATCACGATTTGCTCTGATTGTGTCCTTTGAGTCAGTTCAAATTTTACGTACTCAGTATTATTTTAATATTTTTTCCCTGCATTTTTAAGGATTTTAATAATCTCATTATTATTCATACGTATGCAACTGAGATTATTTACATAAATAGTTCATTCAATTAAATTCCAACTTCTCAGCTCTATAACTGTACAATTTTCATATCTATATCACCAAAAGTAACAAAGTTACAGAGGATTTTCTGGAGGATGGGGCGAGTTGGGGGAATTACCATGCTTCTGTGTTATAAATGGACGGTTGTCATTGAAACGAAATTTGGGGTATATACGGTGTATATTTTTAAATCAAACCCAGACCATTCTTTCAAGGAATGTTCAGATATGTTTTTAAAGCAAATTTGGCACCTTTTGTGTCCTTTGAGTGTGTTTAATGGTTAGTTGAAAGTATGATTTTGATATTATTTTCCCTATTTTTATGAGTTTTTTAAACTTTCATAAGTATGCAAATGAGATAATTTACATAACTTTTTATTATATCAAAGTCCGATGTCTAAGCTTCATCACTGTACTATTTTCATTCTTCTATTACAAAAAATTGACCAAGTTACAGAGGTTTTCCTGAAACACGGTTAAAACTGAGCGGTTGCCATGGAAACGCCAAATAAAAAAATCTGCACCACTTTCAGGCTTGTCATCCACCTTAAATGGGATCGCCTATGTGAATACTACATCATGATATAAGTAGAATTTTTCTACCTTTCGGGGTGACGTAGCTCCTAAAATAGAGCTCTTTTTCAACTTGGCTGATAGCCTATATAGTGAACACAGATAAAACATTTAACTTGCAGTTTTCTGGAAATGTAAGCCAGAGTTAAGAGGTATTCAAACGTTTAAAATTGAAAACAAATATTTGGAAGTTGTATATCACTTTTCATATTTAGGTGTGCAGTTCTCTTTTCATGGTAAATTCAACAAAATTAAGAAGTGTTTAATTGATCGGACAGCAAAGGATTTGTTCTCTACCAATTGATATGCAGATGAGTCTGTTTGATGCGATGGTTTGTCAAATCGTTATGACTGTATGGGTCTGAAGTTTAGAGTAGATAGAGTCTGGATATGGTTGATCGTTTTCAGATTCAGTTTTGTATCAAATGTGAAAATGTCAACTTCAAATTGCATGAAGTATGGAAAGCTTGGATTTTGCCCCTTTCTTTACAAAAACAGATCAACGTACTTAATTATTGGCATAAACTTGTCAATGGTAAATAAGAAAGAATGAGTGTCTTATTGTTTAACATGTCAAAAGTTCGGTACACCCGTAGTGAAGTGAACTTTTACTGGATAAAGAACGTACACGATACTCTTATCTCGCTTGGCCTATCGAACTTTTTACATGAATGACAACTTATCTTCTTCTTATTTTAAATCAGTTACTATTACAAGACTGAAATGCCATTATTTTTAAAACTTCCCAACGCAGTCAAGTTCAATATTCTGATGAACATTACAGAAAGTGTCAGAAGTGCACGAAAAATCCCAGTATTCTTGTTCTTCAATTATCATATTCAACAACTTTATTCTTTCGTTGGTTTGCTTTTTTCAGTAAGCTTAAATGTTATTATTTAATTATAATTTACCTATAGTTTTATTTCATTACTTTTGTTTTCTGCAAATGTCTTTTCATGTTGCACACTGTTTTTCCTGTTATATAACAAATGTTATAAATGGTATTCCACGCCACATGCTGATATTGGGCCTTGGCGTAATCTTTGTAAATCAGTGGCCCGTTTCATAAATATTCGTACGACAAAAACGGTCGTAAGTCAAAATTTTAAAATACATTTAATTTCTGACTTCTCTATCTAATACTGCCTTGTAGCATCTCTTTGGAATCATCTTTTCAAGACTATTCCAAATAGATGCCACAAGGCAGGATTAGATGGAGAAATAAATAATAATTGAGACTTTTATAATCTGACTTACGACAACATTTGTCGTATGAAGCTTTATGAAACGGACCCCAGACCTGTATCCTGATAGGTGGGTTATTAATGTAGGCTCAGATTAAAGCAGAACGTTCCTAAAAATCTGCTTTACTTTTAGCCTACTGTAAGTGTCCACGTGTAAAACTGAAAAAGGGGAAGGGGAATTTCTTGAAAATGTTGTCAACCATTTTGACTAACAAACAGTTTAGTTAAAACCGCTCGTGTCTTGAATTTACCATTTTGACAGGCAGTGGACGAGCATTGCCATACCCGAAACTATTACCGGTAACACTGCATTAATGAGCTGTGTCATGACAAAACATGCCATATTGCATCGCAACATTGTACAACACAAACATGGTTGTCATCCAATGCTCTGTATCTGAATTTCGTCTACACGGCAAAATGCCATATATAATACGCCTACATGAAATGCTTTAGACGCATTTGGGTGTCAAACAGTGTAGATCAAGGCCAGTCTCTGTGTCTTTGATGCAGCGACTGGCATGATCTACATTGTTTGCAATGCAATAAGACAAGTTTTGTCATGGCACGGCTCAAATGTATGCTAGTGTCAGGGCCATGAAATATATGTAGAAGTTAATTATCGATTTACCACACAGTGTCACTGCTGAAAACAATGATAGAAATAATGTTTCTTTGTACTCCAACAATAATTAAACGTTGCTATGACGTACACACCGGCCTCTCGTATGCTATCAGTATTTAATCAAAGTACTTCTGAGCACTGATGCTGGTTTCAATCTGAAATACAGAGGTATGAACTGAAAAGTTTACTAATAGTGAAAATTCAGAATGAAAAAGTATTTCGTTTAATACGTATTTGATGGTAGGATCTGAAACTATTTAAAATAATGTCATCTGCTTGTATAGTATAGTACATGTATATACATAGAAGAACTATTGTTCTCTCAGAATTTTAACTACATGTAGAGTAAACTCCACGTTTTTTTCACTTATTTCCTCTGTATTTCATATCAAAATTATCATCAGTGCACTCAAGTACTTTGATTTAAAATAGTAAAGGTAAAAGGTAAAGGTGGAGTTTATAAAGTCTGCTATTATATACATATTCTGCCGACTTTTACATTTACCTGTCACAAGTCGGCCATTAACATAGTAGTATATAGGTCGCTGTTTATTGTTAACAAAGATGACTCCTACGCTACTAGAGGACTTAATTGCTCCAATATTTCACAGATGAACACCTTATGTAAGAGATATTCATGTATTTTGGAATTCTTGCTGCGACGAATTGCCAAAATCATAACCCTTTAAACTTTTCCCTAGAATATAGAATATAGAATATATAGGGGAAACAGGGTGCACCAAACTCCTCCTACTATACACTACTGAAGGGATTTGCTCCAACTTTTCACAGATGAACAACTTATGTGGAAGTACAAAATGTATGTTCATTGTCTGCAACCCTTTGACAAAAGTTATGGCCCTTTTGATTTTTTTCTACATAGAACATAATGGGAAACATTCTTGTGTTGTTTCTCATACACTATTAACCACTACCAAACTTTCCGTTAGTGATTTTACCCCTTCACCGTTTCATTGTCGTCTGCTTCATTTTTGTTGTTTGCAAGATAGTTTCAAAATAAGATTCAATGTAGTATAACTAAAAACATATCGATACAAGTGTCAAACAGTTTGGATCCTGATCAGACGCCGCGTCACGCGGCGTCTGATCAGGATCCAAACTGTTTGTAAACGCACTTTCAAGCATCATTGAGAGTGAAAGGGTTAAAGGGATATACTTCAAACTTTAATAGATAATTGAAGGTGTTCATGTGGTATGTATATGGGCTGTGAGTGTTTTGACAAACGATATATTCTTATGCTCCCCTTTAGGGTGGGGGAGCATATAGTCGCCGCTTTGTCCGTTCGTCCGCCCGTCACACTTTTTTGTCGGGAGCATATCTCCTTAACGGTACACCGTAGATTGATGAAACTTGAAACAGTCATAGGGAATGACAGTAGGAGGTGCAGTAAACAAGAATCGTAACTCTCTCATCTCACAATTTTGAATTATCTCCCTTTTTCTAATAAAAAAAATCAATTTTGTCCGGAGCATATCTCTGGGCTGTTACACCGTAGTTTGATGAAACTTGTTACAGTGATAGAGAATGATAGAAGAGAGTGCAGTACACAAGAACGGTAACTCTCATCTCTCAATATTGAATTATCTCCCTTTTTCTAAAAATATAAAACAATTTTGTCCAGAGTATATCTCTTGACTGCTACACTGTAAGTTAATGGAACTTGATACAGTGATAGATGATGACATAAGGAGGTGCAGTACACAAGACCCATGACTCTGTAATCTCCCAATCATTAATTATCTCCCCTTTTCTATTTAAAAAAATCAAATTTTTGTCTGGAGCATATCTCCTGAGCATTGCATTGTAAGTTGATGAAACTTTGATACCGGATGAAAGAGGGAGTGCTTTACTCAAGAACCATAACTCTGCCATTTCCCAATATTGAATTATCTTCCTTTTTCTACATAAAAAATTAAAAAATCAAAGTTTCTGCCACACTGTAACTTGACAAAACTTGATACTGTGTTAGAAAGTGTCGTACACAACAATTATAACTCTGTCATCTCTTAATATTGAATTGCCTCCCTTTTTCATAAAAAAATCATTTTTTTGTCTGAAGCATATCTCCTGAAGGTTACATCATAAGTTGATGAAACTTGATACTGTGTTCATCTACTAAACATGCTATACCTTAGGCTTTTTCTTCTTTTGGGAGCATCCATCGTTGGGAACGCTATTCTCGTCTTACATAGAATATGCTCCAAGCTTACAAATATTAATTACTTATATATGTGAAGGTGTTCATGAGGTTTTCTATTTGGGAAGCAATCATTATGACAAATATTATGTCACATTACATTTGCTTAGTAGATAGAATATGACTTTGTACGGAAAACGTTTATGCACTTTACTATTCCTACACTATACGAGGTATTTGCTCCGCACCTTCACAGATTAACATCTTCTTTGTGAAATTGTTTATGTTGTATGACCATCTGAATTTGTTCAGGATAGGGATATAGGGAGGAGACACAGTTTTCAAGTTGTAGATGTCAATATATTTGACTCAATGATATTGACATTATAGAGTTTTGTCCTCAACTGCAGTATCATATTGATCAATATTCGGGAAGGTCGGTGGTTCTACCCAGTTGCCATTTGTGCCTGAAACAGTGCATAAAGGACTTGTGGGGCCTTCCTCCACCTATAATTAGCTGGACGTCGCGATATGACTGCAATACTGTTGAAAGCGACGTAAAATAAAATAACAAACAAACAAATCAGTATTTGGTTTATTTCTGCTTCGACCATCATTGTCAATATAATTGGCACTATATAGAGAATAATCAATAGAGGATAATCAATTTCATTGGATTGATATGAAAAATATATCACGAGAATGGGTTGTTATCTATAGTGGTTAAAACGAGTCTGCAGATAACAACCCATACGAGTGATATATTTTCCTATCTATTCAAAGGAATTGATTATTCTATTCATTATATTCATTTTAAATAACAGAAAAAAAATCACAAAATTAATTGTTTACGCGCAACGTCACAAAAGATATGTGACGTGACGTCACAAAAATGATATCGTCACTGCATTTGTGATATCATTAGTGATGATATCAACTGTGACGCATATGAAATTTATTTAACTAAGAAATAGAGGATAATTGTTTTTTCAGTATAAGATAGAAATTTAATCAATTGAGTGAACATCAGACGTTATATTTTCACGAGTGGCGAAGCCACGAGTGAAAATATAACAGTCTGATGTTCACGAAATGGATTAAATTCGATCTTATATTGAAAAAATACAATCATTCTATTTATTTATGCTTTTAAGCCACTTTTTAAACGAAATTGTTCGACAATTGAGAAAGCGAAAGTAAATGATTTACCCCGTGTTGAGCCCCAACTTTATATCGAACACATTTTCGAAACACTTTCCCGTACGATGACGTCACTTATTTATTGATTTGACGTCATCCGAATTACTTCGTTGCTCCCGAGTTTGGATTCGTGCTCTTCCGATGAGTAGTTCGCGACAAATCAGCCTGCCGGAATTTAACGATAAGACACGATTGACTACGATTCGTGGGGAGCCCTACGGGGAAAATTCATAATAAAAGCGATTGGTGATAATCCACTGCTGTGGATTACCAAGTGATAATCCACTGCTATTTCGTGGTAATCCACCGAAAAGCATAAATAAATCTCTATAAATCATCGATAGTTATATAATAAAATTTAATAAACATAAATGAAGTATTGATTAATACAACGAATGAGGCAAAACCACACATTAATATTATTTACAGTGCATCAATATATAAGTGAGCTGTCTGATTTTCTTCAATACATTTATCAAGTCTTCAATATCGCCAATTCACGATCAATCAATCAGATTGCCAATATAACTTGGAACCCTAGTCACGCATATATGCGTCCTTTGCAAACAGTGTATCTGTGAAGAGTATACTTGGTCCTATGTAAAAAGTGTAGACCCTGATCAGAGGTCTCCTTAACCCTTTCAACCCGACATCCCTCTGTAGAGATTACTGATTACATATGCAAACAGTGTATACCCTGATCAGAGGGCTCCAATAGGAGTAATCTGATCAGGGTCTGCACTGTTTGATTATTTCATTGGTTTTTATTGTCATACAAAATATGTAACAGTAGACTTGTTCACAATTCCTGTACTAGAAGAGTCCAAAAGGATTATTCAAATATCCACAAGAGATATTAGGGTTGAAAGGGTTAAGGATCCCTCTGATCAGGGTCTACCTTTTTTGTGATATTGTAATACATGACAAAAGAAACCTAGGTAAAACATAAACTAGACTTAATTGGAAACTGGAATTGTCTATTTGAAGTTTCCGGGAGGAAAGGGATACGCCATTGGTATTTACATTGAATGTGAACAGCCGCTAAGGCTAAACAGTCAAACACTATTAGGGCTGAAAATGGGCATTGCTGCTTAACTCTTTCAACACTAAGTAGCTCTTGAGGGTTATTAGATTTCTTTGTGGATAATTTTAGTTACCACAATATGAACCAGTCTACTTGCAATTCTGGGTACATCGTAGTTTAATAAATACTGGTCTGAAATAGCATGTAGTGTAGACCCAGATCAAAGGGCTTCTACATGAGCCATCTGATCTTGGTCTACACTGTTTGCAAATGTATTGCGTATATCTTAAAGCGACTCGCAACCGAATGGTGTATTTGCAAAAAGAAAAGAAAATATTTAAATAAAATCAATTGTGTAGCAGTATCGTGCATCTGGCATTAGAAAAATATTAGCAGTCTAAAAACACCCTCAAGAAAAGTCTTCAAATCTTAGTTTTCAGATATTTTATCGCTTTATCCGTTGCGTCGACAGACGCAACAGAATTTGATCACGTACTCAGACATAAACCGGAAGGAAATGTGTAATTTACACTGAAATGTGTACCTTAAATCGATCGACAATACCCGAATAGGCCGGTGGTCAGGTAGCTAAGTTGTAGTCTTATTTTCATCTTTTTTCCGCACGCCTGGTCCCGGGTTCAAATCCCATCAGAGTTCAATATTGTTTTGATCGAAATGCATCTTTTTTTTTTTATCCTAAACTAACTCTTACCTGTTTATATAAGCGTTTGACATATATTTACCAATTACTAGTTTTATTGCTAATCTGGTTGCGAGTCTCTTTAAGGTTAAACAGTCATTAGGGCTGAAAATGGACATTGTTGCTTAACCCTTTGCCTGCTGGTCGTGACTTTACTGATTTTTGAAAACAGTTTGGATCCAGATCAGACGCCGCGTAACGCGGCGTCTGATCTGGATCCAAACTGTTTGACACTCGTCTTTATGTTTCTTTTCTTTAAAAAAAGTATAAATCTAGATTTAAGAAAGTGTGCAGACGATAATTTCGAAGCAGACGATTTCACCACAGGATAATGGTTAACTCTTTCAACACTGAGTAGCTTTTGCGGGTTATACGGTTTCTTTATGGTTCATTTTAGCTACCAAAATGTGAACCAGTCTACTTGGAGTTCTGGGTACATTGTAGTTAAATAAATACAGGTCAGAATAAGCAAACAGTGTAGACCCAGACCCGAGGGCTACACTGTTTGCAAATATACGGAGTATATCTGAAAATGGTCCATAGTGTTGAAAGAGTTGACTCCTTTCCATATATCCATCAATACCTTTCAATATATTTATCAATCGGTCCTCGTAGGTTTTTTTACGAAAATAATTGAATCAAGTCGCTACGAAAATCTCGTCCTGTTACACAGTAAAGGAAAACATTGACACCAGAATTCGTGAAAAATAAAAAGTAAGTGATTTTAGTAGCGTATAGTATCGAAAAGTATTCGGACTGTGTTTCAAATTGCGCTTCAAAGTTTATGTACATTATAGTTATTACAAATGGTCCCGTTGATATCAAATGGAAAAGACAAATGGCTAAAATTCTGTACGTAACGTTTCGAGCTTCTGTCCTCCTAGCAGTGTATTTAGCGGCATTAACACAGTTAGTGTGGCTGTAATTGGCGGCTCTTTTGAACATCTTTCGTAGAATCATAACGTTACAAACACCGTTCAAGATTAACGGAAGAACGAATATAAATATACACATGCTCATTACACTGAACAAAATTATATTAGCTGGTAATACACACACCTTATAATCAGTAAACCTAGTAGAATACATGACGTGAGGAACATTTAGTAAAGCGAAAAATAATATCGTCACAGTCAATTTTATATACATACACCATGGCTTACGATTACTATGGAACTTAAATGGGAAGCACACACTTAGCATCCGATCGAATGTCAACACTACTGTTATCCACGTCGAAATCTCCATAGCAAAATATTTATTGAATATTACAAACTTGCAGGCAAACTCACTCGTGTTTTGAATATTCCATTTTGACAGAGAGTGGATGAGCAACACCATACCCGGAACCACTAACACATAAATGTCTGCAAGGGCCAGGGCCTTAAAATAGAAGGAAAACCTCGATTTACTACACAATTCGCCGTTGTGGAAAACACTGATAGAAATAATGTTTCCAAGTACTCCAACAATGATTAACGTTGCCATGTAGTATATGCCGATTTCTTGTATGTTATCAGCATTTCTAAGGTACTCGTTAAAATTCGCCAGGTAGTCTTCATCGTCATTATCGTCCATAGAGTCTTCAAATGCATTTGAGTACATATTGTCTTCATATCCATTGTCCTTGTAATATTCATATGAACTGTTGTCCATAAAGTCTTCATATGAACTAGACTCCATTTTGAGTTAAGAAGGCTACTGTTCGTGTAGTGAAAATTAATAACAAAACACACTATTGTCCCTAATAGAGTACTCTATAATATTTATATGAACTATTGTCTTCATATGAACTATAGTCCATTTTGCTTTAAAAAGGCTACTGTTCGTGTACTGAATATTAATAACAAAACACAATTGTCCATAGAGTACTTTATAATATTCATATTAACTATTGTCCATAAGGTCTTCATATGAACTAGAGTCCATTTTGCTTTTAAAATGCTACCGTTCGTATACTAAATATATAAAAAAAAAAACCAAAAAAAACACCATTGTTCATAGAGTACTTAAAGCGCAATTGAACAGTTATACTTTTTGAGCTATATAAATGTTTCTGTATTTGTATGTGTATATAGAGTACTGTATAATATCCATATGAGCTGTTATTCATGTAGTCTTCTTATGAACGATGGTCCATTTGTGTGTTGGCATGAACCACTATCAATGTAATTCTTATATAAAGTATTATCCTTGTATAGTCCTTTTATAGTCTTGGTGAGTCGTCCAATCAACTTTTTAGATATCGGTCTAGTCTTTCGAACTATGGTGCATGTAGACATCTAACGTAATGCTACCTATGCGCCTTTAACCCTTTCATTGTCATTATGACGTAATAATCAGCAGTGACAGTCGCTGCCAGATTATCGTCTGACTTCATTTTGCATCTGCTAGTACTTAAAAAATTTGAAATTGTTTGCATTTTCATACATAAGAAACATTGAAGTGAGTATCAAACAATTTGGATCCAGATCAGGTGCCGCGTTACGCGTCTAAACAGGATGGTGTAAATGATCGCTGAGTTAACCCTTTCTACCCTAAATATCTCTTGTGGGTATTTTTTAATCCTTTTGGACTCTTCTAGTACAAGAATTTTGAACCAGTCTACTGTTGCATTTTTGGTATGACAACAAAAACCAATGAAAATATCAAACAGTGCAGACCCTGATCAGAGGGCTCCTATAGGAGCCCTCTGCTCAGGGTCTACACTGTTTGCATATGTAATCAGTAATCTCTACAGAGGATGTAGGGTTGAACGAGTTAACCCTTTCACTGCCATTATAACGTAATAATCCACCTAACACAGTCGCTGGAAAAATTATCGTCTGATTACATTTTGCATCTGCTTTTACTTATAAATTTTAAAATTGTAATTTGTATGCATTTTCTAACGTAAGAAGCATTAAAGTAAGTATCAAACAAGTTGGATCCAAGTCCGGTTATGCAGAGAGAACGTTGCTGCAGTCATTTATATAGCAGTGAGTGGGAAGCTAGAACAACAGTTCCATCCCTCCATTCTCACCACTTACAGATCACCCACGGACGAAAATCTAAAGATGGGTAGCAGTTTTATAATACAGAATGCCATATAAAAGGCACATATGCTTTATAGGGAGCTTTCTTCCTTATTTTACAATGCGATTCTGCTTTTGGTAGTAACACATCTAGAAGACATCGAAGTGTCGGAATTTTTTGAAGAAATCATAATTACAGTGGAGAATCTGTTATTCTTTCCCGTTTAAACGCAAACGTACGCAAACGCAAAACACTAAAACGTAGAAAAGTACAACTTTTTGACAATTCTGATAATTCATCTTTATCTTGGTGGCAAACAGTTTAGAGCCTGATCAGACACCGGGTGACCCGGCGTCTGATCTGGCTCCAAACTGATTGCAAGTGAAAATAATAGTTTTAGCGTAAACGCGTTTATTGGGAAAGAATAACGTTTTCTCCACTGTACGGCGTGTTACTGTACTTTAACCCCTTCACTGCCGTGGCGTCATCAATTTTAAACAATTGTCGTCTGCTTTTATATCTGAAATTTAATTTTTAGGTACAGTATTTTTTATTTAAGAAATATTGAAATGAATGTCAAACAGTTTGGACCCTGATCAGACGCCGCGTCACTCGGCGTCTGATCAGGGTTCAAACTGTTTGCAAATAACCATCGTACTCGTGATAAGGCAGTGAATGGTTTAAATAAAAGATGACAAATCAGTTTATATAAATTTCCCGTTTTCATTCAACCCTTTTATGACTAGATATTGCAATGAACTCATCCCGTTTTCTTGCGGGAAGAGTTCATTTATAGATATACAAGGATGATCTTAAGACACTGCATATAGTGTTTGCCCATGCAGCTGAACAATTAATGTGAAATAGAAAACAGTGCAGAGCCTGATGAGACGCCGCTGAGATCTACACTGTTTGCCAACTGTACACTTGGTTAAGGTACTACACCCCTTATGAGATCGGGTCAAGATCAGTGCACTACGTAGAGTGAACAGCCGCAGCCTTGTATTGCTAGTCAAATGACGGTCCATACTGAACAATATTCGATTCGTATACGTATAGTACAGTCATGTACCAATACTGACCGACTATTGCCTGATCTCATTCAGAGCGTTTACTACCTTAACACAGGACAGCTTTTGTTTCCCGTCGCCATGAATGGCCGGAATTAATGCGAATGACCGCCAACAAAATTAATAATCCCATTGTTAGTTTGTATCTGATGTTAACAACCAGTTTAATCATCTAATTGTTTAATCATCTAATCATCTAATTGTTTAATCATCTATTGTTTAATCATCTAACTTTTTATCATTGTCTCCAATTGCCGGAAATAAATCAAAGCCTCCTGTTTAATCTGTGGTAAAACTCAGCCATTCATGAAAGTTTAAATGGGTAATTCCAATTTCTAATTACAGTAAAACCTCGCTATTACGACCACTAAAACGAAGGCTAATTGATTGTTTAATAGACAGGTGACAGCTTAAAGCAACGTGGCAGTGAAACAGAAAGCTCCTGTAGGAGCTTTCTGTTTCACTGTCACCTCGCTTTAAGCGGTCACCTATCGTAAACACTCTAATAATTAACATAATTTAGTGGTCGTAATAGCGAGGTTTTACTGTAGATATATATGTATCTTGTTTTTGTACAATGTATAAGGGTGATAATCTGTATGTTTAAATCTTAAATAAAATGTGTTCTAATTCTGATTCTATATACAGTAAAACCTCGCTATTACGACCACTAAATTATGTTAATTATTAGGGTGTTTACGATAGGTGACCGCTTAAAGCAAGGTGACAGTGAAACAGAAAGCTCCTATAGGAGCTTTCTGTTTCACTGTAACCTTGCTTTAAGCTGTCACCTGTCTATTATACACTCAATTAGCCTTCGTTTTAGTGGTCGTAATAGCGAGGTTTTACTGTACATGTAATCCATTTATGACGAGTTATGGTTGTTTTCTGCAATACATTGCAAAATGACAGGTACTGTAGTGGAAGTTTCGATTAGAATATTCCCTTTAGGAGCTTTCTTATCTAAGTCTTCACTGTTTGCATAGGGCCAACGTACTCTTCACTGGTACACCATTCGTAAAAGACGAGCATACTTGTTGCTAGGGTTGAATGTTTTAATTGTGGTCTGCAGAGTTTGTTTGGTTTTTATATAAAAAAAATCGTTGATTTGATTTATGTTGCTTTGTTTGGTTTGTTTGTAACGCCCGTTTCTGTCATATATGGGCTAACATGGATGCCCCAGAGAGAAGGGAGCGGATACTGAAAATCCAGGCGCGATGCCCTTTACTCTTAAGTAATATCTTAAGTACTTCTGTTTTTTTGGATGCCCAGTGTAAATCACTTTTTCATTAGTCCTCGATTTATAAAGATTTGGAAAGACTTGGTCCGGCGGGGAATCAAACTCACGACATCTCGTATCGTAGTGTAGCTCGTTTTCATAACTTTCAGTGAATACAGTGCTCCATCTCTACAACGACACCCAATGGAAGACTTATATTGTGTACGTTGTTCGGAGGTAGTTGTTATAGGGGGCAAAATTAAGAATTGGCTTACATCCTGATAAGACGCTGATCTGGATTCAAACTGTTTGTCACTCGCCATTATATTCATTCGATCAAAATGTCAACTTATATGTACATTTGAGAAAAAAACTCAGCAGACGACAATTTTAAGCAGACGATATAGCAGCAGTAAAAGCGTTAGACATAATTGTCCTGTTTAGGGAACTATGGCAAGGGTCGTTATAAAGAGGCAGTCGTTGTTGGGAGGGTCGTTGTAGGGAGGGAACACTGAAGCATCATAGTGTCAAACAGTTTGGATCCATATGAGACGCCGAGATTCTCGATATCTCTTAGGACTTTTTGAAACATGTACAGATTCACACGCATCGCACATTTATATGATAAACCCCTTTAACCCTTTACCTGATAGCCTATTTTTAGTACTTAAGATAGGTGACTTCTTAAAGCAGGTTGAAAGTAAAGCAGAATGCGCCTTAGAGCGCATTCTGCTTTACTTTCAGCCTGCTTTAAGCTATCATGTGCTATAATCTAGAACATATTCCCCATAATACATATTCATTACTGATTTAATTGGAACTATTTTCTTCAGCGGAGGAATAAATCATATCCGCTAAAAGGCGCTTCTATAAGGTAAAGGGTTAACCACCATGCAAGTTTAGGCCTATATTCCTCTTAACCCTTTCCTCCTTGAAACTTCCAATGGACAGTTCCAGTTTCCAATTTAGTCTAGTCCCTTTTTGACTCACGGTCTAGAGTTTTTTGTCAATGTATTGCAATATTTCAAACAGTGGCTACCCTGGTCAGAGGGCGCCTTTATAGGAAAGGGGTTAAAAGGGAAATAGAAAGGGAATAATAAAGTTTTTTCCTGCGTAAGTATGTTATCCCATACCAGGCTATATTAGCGTTTGATCTGGTTTTTAAGCCTGTCAGTCAGCGAGCCAAATACAATGTATATTGTTACTCAAAATTTCGCTCGATTTACGATTTGAAGAATTCGGGTCTCCAAGAAGTATTTGCCCGTTATTGACAGTTTGCCGGCAGATCAGATGACATATAACTCGGCGTCTTATCAGGTTCAAAACTTCCAAATACCCCGATTTAATTTTGTCCATTTTTTTTTTTAAATACTGCATTTCCTACATTTTATTGCATTTTCTTTGCGTCTGGTTTAGATGAAACATGAAAGAAGTCTGACATAACTCTTCACTGAATATTGTATGGATTACTGTATGAATTGTCTCCCTTCCTCACCCCCACACTAACTTTAACCGTTTACCTGCCGATCGCGACTTCATTCGTTTTTGCAGACAGTCTGATCCATAGTAAGACGCCGTATCACCCGGCGTCTGATCAGGATCCAAAACGGATTGAGGCTTAGAGGATTGTTTCTTCAATTTCAGAATGAATCGATCTTAATTGGACATATAACGCATAAAGTGGTTTGTAATTAAAATTAGAAGCGTGACAATGTGTATATAAAGAGTAAATGGGTTTAATATGGAATATACACAGTGTGCGACTCCGTAGTTTAACCCATTACTCTTTAGTCTGTTTCTAGTTTGAAAGACACGTGACAACTTAAAGCAGGATGAATGTAAATCAAAATGCGCCTCTAAGCGCATTCTGTTTTACTTTCCGCCTGCTTTAAGCTATCACCTACAAGGATAGGGAACATTTTTCTTATGGTGCATATTCATGACTTTATAAATTTTAACTAGTTTCTTCATTGGAGGAATTAAAATGCGTATCTATGGAGTAATGAGTTGATTAAACCACAAGTTTGAAACTTAGAAATAAAACTACAGCGCTCCCTCTCTATACAACGACACCCAATGGATGACAAAAACTCTGTTCATTGTTCGGAGGGAGTAGTTATAGGGAGGGAAACATTTGCAAACATCTTGAATCCAGATCAGACGCCGCGTAACGCGGCGTCTGATCTGGATACAAGCTGTTTGCCACTTGTCATTTAGTTTTTTTCTGTAAAAATGTCCATTATGACACTTTGAGAAAAAACAGCAGACGACAAATTTTATCAGCGGGTATTGCAGCCATGCAAAGGTTGGACATAAATGTTTTGTTTTCGGGAACAGCGGCAAGGGTCGTTGTAAGGAGGGAATCGTTGTTGGGAGGGCCGTTGGAGGGAGGAAGGGATCACTGTAGATACAGGCCATGGGGTAATGGGTTAAATAGAGAGCAAATACAAATGTATCATCTTCCCCGTTGTATACAAACCAATAGTATAGCACAGTATCAAGCGACAGGCTGTTATGCAATTTAGATGTCTCAGACAGATAAAGTGTTTGCATATTGTAAGGAGGAATTAAACATGAAATACCCGCCTGATATCCCCGCCCCAAATAATACAGTCAGTCTTGTATTAAGCGAACACTCGATAAAAGACTTAACAGGGAAGAGTTCCAGATATATGTAAACTGAACAAATCCAACTCTTTCAAACTTATTTTTGCACCAAATCCCACGGTGTCACTACTCATTAGAATCGTCTCGAAGAGACGATTCTAATAAGTAGTGACAACAAAGGGTTTAATGCAGAAAAAAAGTTTTTGAAATACTCCCCTTATCTGGAACCCTGCTTAATAGTATTCTTGTCCATAGGAGATTGCTAAATGCGAGTTAATAACAATGCAACATGCTCCTATATTGAAGCTTTCTGGATTATTTCCTTCTTGCGTTAGGCACTAACGTCTTTGGTTATTTCAATAAGTAATCACTGAATGTAAGATTTTTGTAACAATGTGTCTTGCAAGACAATTAGAGTTTATCATTATATTATCATGTCAACTTGCTGTCAGACAAGTCGGACAAAGCTGTCAAGAGACAAAATTTACAGGGCTGCCATTTCTCCGGATTTTTCCTAAGACTTCGGATTTTTATCCTAGCAGATGGTAGCTTAAAACAGGCTGAAAGTAAAGCAGAATGCGCCTTATGGCGCAATCTGCTTTACTTTCAACCTGTTTTAAGCAGTCATGTGTCTTCAAAACAAGAAACAAATATGGGGTAAAGGTACGATTAGTAAAATTGCGTAAGAAAAATTGAAAATTTGAAATCTTAGGATTTTTATTATCAACTTGTGGCAGCCCTGCATTTACAAAGGGCGTTCAGTGAAAAGATGCCTCAGTGGTCTCTCAGAGAAGAAACTATTTCTATATCTGAAGACAGATTACTGCTTAATGCAGGGCCAAACTCATGAATACCGAAAGCCCATACTGAAGGGAAGCATACGTATGGAGCGTCAGCATTACTTTTGTCCTGCATTTAGCTTGAACATATAAGCGACTTGAAATTCAACTTGGTTGGAGAGGTTACAATACTTAGAAGATTGTCCTGTGTACAGTGGATAATCTGTTATTCTTTCCGTTTAAACGCAAACGTACGCAAACGCAAAGCACTATAACGTAGAAAAGTACAACTTTTGGACAATTCTGATAATTCATGTTTATCTTGGTGGCAAACAGTTTGGAGCCTGATCAGACGCCGGGTTACCCGGCGTCTGATCTGGCTCCAAACTGTTTGCCCTGCAAATAATAGTTTTAGCGTAAACGCGTTTATTGGGAAAGAATAACGTTTTCTCCACTTTATGCCTCATTTCTCAACCACCAACCTGCGCTAGACTGGTTTCACACCCACTAAAAACCCTTCACTGCCACAACGCCATCTTATTTAAAATATTGTCGTCTGTCTGTATTTCTCAAATTTAGATTTTAGACTTTTTGACTTACAAAGTGATTGACATTTGTATCAAACAGTTTGTATCCTAATCCGACGCCGCGTCACGCGGCGTCGGATTAGGATCAATACGGTTTGCAAACAATCATTGTACTCGGGGTAAGGCAGTGAAGGGGTTAATTATTGTTTCCTTTTTAACCCTTTACTCCATATCTTCTTTTAGTTTTGAGGTCATTTGGCCACTTAAAGCATATTGAAAGTTAAGCTCAACGCACATTAATGCTCGTTCTGATTTACTTTCAGCCTACATTAAGCTACCATCTACTAGAAAATAGAAATTATGTCTTATGATACATATTCATGACGGCATAAGTAGATTGGAATTATTTTCTTCATTGGATGAATAAACTAAGCTGTTTGTCAATCATACTCAACTTTTCTACAGATAAAAAAACATTAAAATTAAGTTTTATTATTTTTCGCAGAAAACATCCATGTACATTTTGTATTTGTAAATGAAGCACACATTAATTCAGCATGATAAAGGTTGAAACAGATATTATGACAGTGAATGAGTTAAATCAGACAGTTAAAATTTCTTTATTAATTTGATACCCACATAAATAAATCTTTATATTAAGAGGTATGCACGGCAAGCTCAGAAGTGAGTCCGAAAGAAAAGTTAATTTGTAGCCTTCAGCAAATACAAATGTATGACAACTTAATGCAGTATTAAAGTAATACTAGAGATCTTTAACCCTTACCCCCATAGAAGCGACTTTTAGCGTATTTGATTTATTCCTCCGCTGAAAAAAATAACTCCAGTTTATACGCTCATGAACAATTTTTATAACAACTATTTTATATAGCCTAGCAGATTTTAGTTTAAAGCAGGCTGAAAGGAAAGCAGAATGTGCCTTAAGGCACATTCTGCTTTTCCTCCAACCTGCTTTAAGTGGTCACCAGTCTTCAAAACTAGAAACAGCTATAGGGTAAAGGGTTAAAATGTATATCTGTACTAAATTTTCCTGCATTAAGCTGCCATTTGTCTACGACCTCTAAGTCAGTATTATCTTCAATAAACCTGCTTTAAATCAAACTCGGCGTCCGATCAGGATTCAAACTTTTGCAAATGATAGTGATCTCGGATAAAGGCGGTGAAGTGGTTAATTGGTTAGTGTTTTAGTTTACCCATTTCGTTTATTTTCTATTGTCGGAATCAATCGCTTGTCCAATTGGAGGATGCCTCCCAAAGTGGGCGTGTCCAAGAGTCCGAACATCGACAAACAATTACCAAAACACCCGCATCTGTTTGTTATAACTACACTCAGTTCACGAGACCAGTTCCATGTTCCTGGAAGAAGTCATTGCTTGCGAACATTAACTCTTTTGCTGCCAAATTAATCGTGAGATCTTTATCCCTTCACCGTTTCTTTGTCGTCTGCTCCGAATTTGTTGTTTGCACGATACGAGTGTAAAACAGTTTGGATTCTTATCAGACGCCGCGTTACGCCAGAATCCAAATTGACGCCATTGGCAGTGAAACAGTTAACCCTTCTCCTAGTGAATATTCGTGAACATACAATAAATCTTCTCTAAACCGGCTACTAAATGCGCACTAAGACAGGCGGGCATCCTTTACCCTTTCCCTCATAGAGGCGCCTTTTAGCTCATCAAATTTATCCCTCCACTGAAGAAAATAGTTCCAATTTATACTGTCATAAACATGTATCAAAATAAATATTTTCTATATTCTAGCAGTAGGTAGCTTAAAGCAGGCTGAAAGTAAAGAAGATAACCCGGCGTCTGGTCAGACTTAAAACTAGGTACCACTCAGATTAAAATAAATAGTCAAAATTGCCAAAGAGTTGTCATTCTCTCCATTTTATTGCAATGCGTTTGCGTTTCGTTTCGTTTGCGGTTGAACGGGAAAGAATAACGTCTTCTCCACTGTATAAAATGTTCAAAGTGCTAACGGTTAAATCACCAACAAGGTAAATAGGGCAACTATAGTTCGCTTGAGTGGCAAACCCTGAATGGAATCCTTTATCTACCATCTTTACAGCGACAGTGGAATCATAACATGTCACTTATGGGAAACAGAGAAGCATCAAATCGAACAAAAATGTAGATCGCATGCACACACCGTGTGACCGTGAGTAAATGAAGGTTTGACATGCAATGGATTGCCCATTGGTGTCATGTGTACTTTATGGTATTTCGTTGCATTTTCGCTCATCGGAGACAATATTCTTTTCCCCGTTTCGAATAAATTAAGCTCAGGCGCAATGAAATTAATTTAGTCTTTCTGTGAAGAACACACTTATCATGTATGCAACAAGAGCCCTCTGATCAAGGTATACACTATATAGATAAAGCAGGGTGATCCAATGGCGCTATTTGCATATAGTCTTTACATACTGCAGGACATTTCATAATTATGTAATAGCAAACAGTTCAGACCCTACACTGTTTGCCAATGTCCCCCAGGTACATGTATGGCTGTATATCTTTCGGTATAGCCTCTGTCCCTATAAGATCACTTTTGACCCCCCCCCCCCCCCCCTTTAACCCTTTCGCTCTCATTGACGCTTAAAAGCGCGTTTGCAAACAGTTTGGATCCTGTCTGTTTGACACTCGTTTTGAAATTTCTTAAGCCAAACTGCCTTATTTTTTAACTTTGAAACGACATTGCAGACAAAAGTACTGAAGCAGACGTCAATAAAGCGGTGAAGGGGTAAACATCTCCCGAAAAATTTGATCATGAAAGGGTTAAAGTATATAACTATAACTCCTAAAATTATGCATATACAAATATACAAATGTTGTTGGTTTGAAGTTTTGAGTGGAACCCTTAATTATTAAGAGCAGTATCCATGAGCAAATTTGCTCTTCTATACAAAAATCATCGGAGCTGATATGTCTGTCGATTCTTTCGGATAATGCCATCAGCGTAACAAACGGTTTGGATCCAGATGAGACGCCGAGTTACTCGGCGTCTCATCTGGATCCAATCCGTTTGCAACAGTAATCATACATTCGTCCAAAGGGTACTAAATGTTAAACAAAAATTTAGGATATACGTCTTTATTATCGCGTTCACGAACTAACACTCATAACGTATAAATATGTCGCCAAAACTGCAAAAAAATATTTGAAGACTTTTTTTTACCATTATCCGACACTAATATCATTTGCATGAAATGTTTCACCTGCAAATCTTTTTTAACTTTGTTATATAAATTTCAACTACAAAATATCCACACGGGCTCTTAACAGTTCAAGTTAGATCCTTATTAGGGACATTGTTACTCAGCGTTTGATCTGGATCTAATTTCTGGTTTTTGAATGATGGTCGCTTTGTAAATCAATCGTACAGTATCAGAAGGATCGTTACGTTTTTATTTGGTTGCTATGAAATATCATCAACCTTTCTTGATCTTACAATAATCCTTAGATTGGATCCAGATCAGACACCGCGACACGCAGCGAGTGATCAGGATCCAAAGTGCTTGATTCTCGAGTCCAGGTTTCGAAGGTGAAATTACTCTAAAATTAGATTTAAAAACAATTGCAGACAACAACGATGAAGCAGACGATATAAAAAAAAGTATAGCAGACGAAGGGTAACCTCTAATTATGCTAAGCGCGAGCATGCAAGCTTTTGCAAACAGTTTTAATCCAGATTAGACGCCGCGTAACGCGGCGTCTAATCTGGATCCAGACTGTTTGGAACTCAAATTCAACTTTTCTTCAGTTTAAATAGCTTAAAAAATGATTTAGACATTTTTCGTAGACGAAACATTTGAAGCAGACGACAATTCAGCATGACAAAGGTTAAGATCGCTAATCTTGTTATATATATTCAATCCGTCATATTTTATAACCGATTTGTTTTCTGAGTGGTGTTTTTCTTTCATCCCATTTTTTCGTAAAGTTTTTATAACGAACTTTGGTGCATATGTAGTTTTTCCCTCCTTTTGTGAAGTGGAGTCTGTCTTTAACCTGGGCGGTTCGTATTAATTTTTCTAATTAGCCCCTTCATTTCCATAATTTCACATGCTTAAACAATTACTCCACAAAATACGCCTTTTTACGCCTTTAATTTATTCTACCACCGAATAAAACAGTTCCACTTTATAGAGTCATGAATATGCAACATAGGTAATAAGTTTCTATATCCCAGTAGCTTAAATCAGTCTGAAAGTAAAGCTGGGTGCTCCTTAATTCACATTCTGCTTTACTTTCAGCCTGCTTTAAATGGTCACGTGTATTCAAAAGTAAACGAAAGGTGGCTGGGTAATGGATCAGTAGGCTACGCCGTCTGTTTCTAGATCTATACTGAGCAAAAATAGAAACGTCCCACCCTATTACAGGGAAATTTTCTTGAAAGTTATAAGGTTGATGGTAGTAAAACCTATACAGAAAATGAAGATTATTCATTTTTGAATCCATATCAGTTGACCTCACATTGCTGAGATAAAAACTTTTCGAGTGATGTAATGAAGAAGTTGGTAGGGATCAAAATAAAAAATCTGAATAAATGTTTGTTTTTTAAAAAATGTTTAGTTGATTACTGAATTCTCATAAAAAGCCCCAAGTTGTATTCAGTAAGATTAATATCGTGTACTGCCACCGTTTGCACCAATATACGCTCCATTTCTACGGCGTGACGTAACGTTTAATGAGAACGTCAGACATTCACTCTTGCTGTGAGGTCAAATATTGAATGCTGAATCTTAAATGTAATCAATTTGCGTAGTCTACCATCTGCATTGCTAAGTGTAAATCGAGATTCATCAGTAAAAAGAACTTGGTACCAGTCAGTTTGCCTCCAATTCAAATGACGTCGTGACGACAGATAACTTAGCACAACGGTGACGTGTCGTCCAAATTTGACCGGAATATCGGCGTCATGCTCTGATCGGTTTAGCGTTGTATTACAAAGGTATGTGATGACTCATCGTGTTCACTAGCCGTTCCAGTGGCTGGAAAATGACGTAGACGTAAGTGCGTTAACGTGCCGTAGTGGTCAGTTCTGACGGAGGAAAAACGGGGTGACCAGGGCGAAAACGATTGTGAACAGTCCCAGCCTGATGGTACCGGGTCGCAAGCATCTGTTTGGTCTCTCAACAGCAGCCGAACCAGCAGGCGACGTCAATGGCCGTCATTGCCTAATTTCTTTCAGCTTCAGACGAGCGTGGCATGATGCATGGATTGTATTCATATGGTGTTTTTCAATTTTTTTATTAGCATGTGTCGTGTGTATTGTACGACGGTGACAGAATTACTTTATTGAAACGTGTGTACCGTGCACGTGCAAAACGTGCAAATCATGATTCCGTTACGTTAACGGTTTTTATCTGTGTTATTTTGTGAAAACTTTACACATGTGTAACTCCAACTAACCAGTATCCCACAAGTACATTCACTTGATGTATAACTTTAATAACGTCAGAGATATGTCCGTTCAAAATGTGGGACGTTTCTATTTTTGCTGAGTATAGTAATCAACCGTAGGATTTCTGCATTGTTAATTCTATTAAGGAAACATTTATATGAATATCTCTTACATATTAAATCCTGCAACAGACCGGGTTTCACGGACTCTGATCTAGATCCAGACTGTTTGCAAATGATAGAGTACAGTCAAGTTTCGATATGTCGAACTAGCTTAATTCAAACATATACGTATTTTATGGTAAAAACGAGTGATTCTGGTTTACTTTAAACCTACTTTAAGTGGTCAACTGTCTTCAAAACAAGAAACGGGCTTTGGGTAATGGAGAACAAAAGAAAAGCAGCATAATTGGAGCTGCACTGTATCTGCTTTACACCCAGTCCTCAAATGAGTTTTTGCCAGCAATATAGACTACTACATGTACAGTGCTCCCTCTCTACAACGGCCCTCCCAACAACGACTCTCTCCTTACAACGACTCTTGCCGCTGTTCCCACAACAAGACAATTATGTCCATCCTATTCACGGCTGCAATGTCGTCTGCTTAAAATTGTCGTCTGCTATTTTCCTCAAAGTAACATAAAAGACATTTTGACAGAAAAAAACCTGAATGACGAGTGACAAACAGTTTGAATCCAGATCAGACGCCGCGTGACGCGGCGTCTGATCTGGATTCAAGCTGTCTGCGAATGTAAATCAATTTCCCTCCCTATAACGACTCCTTCCGAACAACGCACACACTTTTTGTCTCCCATTGGGTGTAGTTGTAGAGTGGGAGCGCTGTAGTATGTTCTTATTTTGAGTGATCACTTAAAATAATTTTGACTGCATTTGTAATAACAATTTGCAAATTTAACGTAACACTGTATCAAAAGAAAAGTGATTATAATAACTCATTAGATAAATTGTGACTAATGACATTTCTTATGGTAAAAATAATTTGATTTGTTTCTTTGCTTTCGAAACATCGGTATTCATAAATCATGAGGAATAACTGTTTGAGTATAAATCTATTTGTTAACCATTTCCCAAATAGAAGCGCCTTTTAGCGCATTTAATTTATTCCTTCACTGAAGAAAATACATGCACGAGTAGTTCCAATTTATGCAGTCATAAACATGTACCAAAAGAAATGGTTTCTATATCTCAGCAGATGGTAGCTTGAAGCAGGCACTTTCAGCCTACTTTAAGCACGGTGTATAAACCTGTATGCGTACTTTGAGCTTTGTACGGATACTTTGAGCTCTGTACTGGTTGTTTTTGAGCCTCGAAGCGACGCAACGGAGGACAACAACAGGTATGTGACATGAGTTCCTATTTATTTTCCTCTCTTTAAATGAAAAGTCTTGTCGGTAAGCATGATTTTCAAATACCGGAGAGAATGATAAACCAATCACGACCGTCTTTGGTACAATATATACATCTACATATCTATTTCGAGGCATAAATCAACTGGTGGCTCACTCGGAATTCTTTTGGATGTCGTCAAAACATTGCATTTTATACAACATCTATCCTTGTTTATACTGTTTTATCAAAACAAATATGCTTTCCAGAGTAAATCCAATTGATGAGATGTCATAGCTTTATTCCTTTTTTGAAAGCATGGTCGCAATTTGCATTTTTGATCAGAAGAATCGATGCTGTTTTGTACGGTCAGCTATTTCAAACACGGCTGACACTGTATCATCAGCTGCGAGCATATGTGTACCGTCAGCTCAAAATCAGAATTTTCTGTTTATGTGTTCTTCTGTTAAAAATGCCTTAAATTTCAAATCATGAAGTCAATATAAAGAAAATGTACCAAACTATTATATATATATTTATTAAAACACAGATATTGCGTATAAATAATCTTTTCCCACTTCATTCTATTTCGAACAGATATACATTGATCTACTGTCAAAAACCATCCATTATTCCGTAGACGACATTAAAGTGTTTTTCAAGAATATTTCTAATTCTATGGTAATTTAAGTCGTTTGCAATTAAAAATATTAAAAATACCTTCTTGGGTGCACAAATTGTAAAACAATGAGTCCCTTGGGCAAAACATTTAGTTTTTCAGATTTAAATATTATATAATGGCCAAACTATTATGAGTCTTGACAAGTGAGTCTTTGACAATTTTAATGAGTATAGGTCTCGGAACTCGCAGCTGTATTAATCACTGTAAATATAAGATATTTTAAAAATCATTGGACCCATCCATTCTTGTCAGAGTTTGAATAGCCATATATGAAATATACCTATATTAATGGAAAGCGACTGATGAATGAAAGTGCCTTGCACAATGTTAATAACTTTGAGTTAATATTTTGAGAGTTATCCCCCTTTAAAACAGTTTCTATTGTTCTGCATAAAACCCATGTTTGACTGACATTGTTCAGGATTAATTTTCATTCATGAAAAGTTTTATCATTAAAAGTGTCTTGCACATAATTTACTGAAATGCATCAATACATTCAGTCATTCCCTAGTGCAGCACTTTCTTTTCCGGTGGATAACTTCTGCTATACAGAATCTCTCAATTTTGAAATTGAGAGATGTTATGTATACTGTAATCATCTCGGTTTAATGCCCAATAAACGAACTTCTAGAAGGGTAGAGGAGCTAGTTTGTTGGTTAATTCGTTCATCGGTCTGCCTTTGACACATATATTTGATGCAACTTCTTTTACATTTCTTTACCGATTGACGTCAAACTTTGCATAATAGTGGGGGTGAGACAGGGCTGGTTACTCTCCCCAACACTCTTCAGCATATTCCTAGAGAGAATTATGTCGGATGCTTTGGCATACCACGAAGGAACGGTTAGCATCGGTGGGGGAACAATCACGAACTTGCGCTTTGCAGATGACATAGATGGTATAGCAGGGAAGGAAGAGGAGCTATCCAATCTAGTTGAAAGCCTTTACAAAACATCTACCGAATTTGGCAACAAATCAGCGCAAAAAAGACAAAACTGCTGACCAACAACATCATTGAAGAAGCTTGATTGCGTAGATAGTTTTAAGTACCTGCATGGGTGCGACAGTTTCTGACAAGGGGTCGAAATCCGAGATACTTGCAAGAGCCGCATAGACCACAGCAGCACTCGCAAAGTAAAATTAATATGGAATGATCCTCAGCTCGAAAATAAGGTTGATGCGTTCACTTGTCATGTCCATATTCCTATATGCCAGCGAGACTTGGACCTTGAATGCAGACTCGGAGCGAAGAATTAGTTCGTTAGGGAGGTGTTTCAGAAAAACATTTTGCATCTCATACAAAGAACACATCTCAACTGAAGTAGTTCGAAACAGGATCAAAGAAGCCATTGGACCTCTCGAAGATTTATTAACAATTGTCAAGCAACGTAAAATTAGATGGTACGGGCATGCGACGAGATCAAGAGGGCTTTCAAAGACAATATTACCAGGCACAATTCAGGGAGGAAGAAGGAGAGGTAGACAGAGCAAGCGATGGAAAGATAACATAACAGAGTGGACAGATTTAAGTCTAAAGGAAAGGGTGCGGATGGCACAAAACAGAGGAAATGGAGAAAGCTGGTTGCCAAGAAATATATGGTGCCCCAACGGTCCGACATGACCACGGGATAGGTGAAGGTGATTAATTATTAAACAGATATGTGGGTGTTATATTTTTCATACGAATGGTTCCAAAAAGTACATAGTTATTGTCCTTTATTGGACTTCTGTACTAAAAAGCGCAGTTAGGCGTTTGTTAGCCCTATACATGCTATAGTATTATGATAATTCTTAACTTTTGTTTTAGTTTTTAGTTTTCAAAATAGGACGGATGACTATTTTCTAGATGCCTGCACTCGTAAATGATTGGCAACAAGTCAAGTAATGTTTTAGTCGTACTACTATCATTTCTTACTTCTGAATGACTCTCCTCTTCCGAGTAGTTTGCCTGTGGGTGTTTGCGAACTAAGTTTCGAAAGTTCTTCTTCTTTATCACCATCTCCGTAATTGTCTGCAGCCAAGAAATATAGTGCTATTTGGGTGACGGGGAGCTTTATTCTTTGTTATATTTTACTGGACTTGGTGTTATTTATGGTGTTCTTGACACTTTTACTGTTACTGTTTGGTTGTTTGGAATCATTTTTGGTTTTCTTTTTCGAATTCAGATGGATTAATTTAGCAGTTTTTTGTGTATTGTTTGCCCTGGTAATGTTCCAAATTAAGTATTTTTACCTAAAGAGTTTTTGCTTTATGGTTCTTGGCACGGTGACTGACGGCTGCAGAGAAAACGTCGAAAACTTGGTCGCAGTAATAACAGCTAAATCTAGCTTCGCATAAAAAGAAAGAAAACGCTCTTGAGCTGACCGTACAAACGTTTTCATTTTTTTCACAGCTGATGATACATTTCCTCTAGAGCTGACCGTACAATTTGCATCGCATTGTTTACATGATTTCTGGCGTTTAAACTGCACATTCAAATATATCATTTCCATAGAATCGTATCAGTAGATATAATTTATATTTAGATAATAGAATGTGTAGTTTAAGATGTAGAAACTGTCGTTTAGATGGCAAAATCTACTGGGTCTTTATGACAACGCTATCGAAAACACGGTGAGCCTTCGCCAGTATCCGAGAATATTCAACAAGATGAATTCAAGACACGAACTCAATACGTTGAAAATTTCACACCTGCAACATATCTAAACAGGTATGTCATAGGTTCAGCATTGAAGTCAATGTTTGAATGTCTGCAGAATGGGATTTACTCACCCCTTAGCGGTCTCGCAAGTCCGCCATTGTGACATTTCTCGATTCAGTGCTCAGCAGCTACCAGTACGGAGCTCAAACAACACGTACAGGTTTATACACCGTGTTAAGTGTTCACCTATCTTCAAAACTAGAAACAGGCTATTGGGTCGCTATTCGATCGCTAAATTTTATTTTTAACAAAATGTGTATGCTTGTAGATAGAGCACTCGAATATTGTTACTTTGGTATTTGTCATTCAACAGTATCCTGACATATCCTTATAAAAAGATCCATGATGCTTTCTGGATATATATTTTTAAAACAAGCGACTGCTTACTGTATAATATAATTAATGTAGAAAACACTGTTTGTATTATTTGTGTTGTTCATTTAATTAAGCAAACGCGTGTAGTAAACACTTCACGAGGGTTTTCTATTGAGTGATCGCTTAATGCTTTCATCCGTGACCATGGACCTCTTTAAAATATATTCATAACATTTGCAAACAATATACCGGTAGACACAGATCAGATGTGTCCTTTGATCAGGGTATACATTGTTTTCTCAGAACAGTATCTATTAAACTACCCAGAATTCTAAGTAGACTGGTTCATGTTTTGGAAACTAAAAAGATCCACAAGGGAACTATTTATACTTCTTTACATATCTTAACTTTTATTCCTCCTTTTTGCTATGCTAGGTTTACACTCATTGCATAAAAAAAAAGTTATTCGTGTTTAGTCACTTCAAAAATACATGTTTACATATCATATTACCATAAGTTCAATAATGTCCTTTGGACATACCGGCATTTATCGATATACATATCGATTAATTAATTGGATTACGATTATTGCGATGTAACGTAAACATTATTTTATCATCGCTATCAGCTGCAAGTGTGATATGTTACAGGGGATAGCACTATCTGATAGATAAATATAAAGTGTGTTATGTTTTCTTTACTAAGCGAGAAACATACGATTAATATATTTATATTACAAACGCATCAGTGTTTTTAAATACTAGATCTAATTCTGGTTAGATAAAATGACTGGATTTAGTTTTAATCTTCTGATTGCATTCTTTGAACAGTGTCTTTAAAGATATGGTTTTTACACCCACCTATAGCTTTTGGCCATTGCAAAGCTTGGCAAATTTCGTCTTCGAAATATAAAGCAAGTGGTTGATTAAAGTAAAGCAGACCAATCAAAGTGGAAATCAAGTTTTTCTTTACTTTGATGATGCTGTAATTCACCAAAGGCTTTTAATACCCAAAGTTGATCCTTTTACTTCGAAAACGCGGTCAATGCGTCTTGCAGAAGGACGCGTTGCAATGGACAGTGGAGAATGTGTTATTCTTTCCCAATAAACGCGTTTACGCTAAAACTATTAATTGCAGTGCAAACAGTTTGGAGCAAGATCAGACGCCGGGTAACCCGGCGTCTGATCAGGCTCCAAACTGTTTGCCACCAAGATAAACAAGTATTATCAGAATTGTCAAAAAGTTGTACTTTTCTACGTTTTAGTGTTTTGCGTTTGCGTACGTTTGCGTTTAAACGGGAAAGAATAACAGATTCTCCCCTGTACGGTAAAACAATGATGCAGAAAAGTAAAATACATAGAAATGTAGGTTAATTTTTAAAATAGTATATAGTGAAACCTCTTTATAACGACCACTAAAAAGAAGGCTACATGTACTTGGTTGTATAAAAGTCAGCTGACAGCCTAAAGCAAGATAACAGTATAACAGAAAGCTCCGCGAGGAGCTTTCTGTTTTGCTCTCACCTTTCTGTTTTACTCTTACCTTGCTTTAAGCAGTTTTCTGACTTAAAGACCTATTAATTCTTACATTTTAGTGGTCGTTAAAGGGAGGTTAGCTGTGGTTCTCATTAGACACTGGTGATAATTGCATTTGGAACCAGATCAGAGAGCGAGCTACTTGTTTAAATTAACAAAAAATCACGTTTATCCCATTTCGACACCTGTCTGCTTTTTTGAGGTTTGTCAAAATACAGTAAAACTTGTATAATGTGACTGATCTGGCTCCAAACTGTTTGCAATAGAAATACAGTCGAAAGTCAATACTTCGAATTCGCTTAAATAGACCTTACCAATATTTCATAAGCTTAATTTCGATAATTCAGACTAGCTGAAGTCGAACATACCCGTATTCCAAAGTTAAAACGTGGCTGAGCCACGTTTTAACTTTAAAATATGGGTATGTTCGAAACAACGCAAATTCGAAGTATCGAGCTCCGACTGTAATAGTTTTAACCCATTACCCCATTAAGACTTTTAAGAAGTATTTTCTATTTCCTAGAAGACGATAGCTAAAAGCAGGCTGAAAGTAAAGCAGAATGCGCCCTAAGGCGCATTCTGCTTTAATTTCAACCTGCTTTAAGTGATCATCTTTCTTTAAAACTAGAAACAGGCTATGGAGTAATGGGTTAACGTAAGCGTGTTTATTTTGAAAGATTAACGTCTTCTCCGCTGTAAGTATCACAGTCTTCTTCAAACAACGTATGCGCCATGATATCCGCCATCCCATTGGTGCATGGAACAGGTTTAACGAACCGCGCGTAGCCGGACTTTTACAGAAGTTTTCAGGACTTTGGGAAGATTTGTGATGGATTATCATGAAGACCTGGTACATTGGTAGACTAGGAGAGAAATTGCAAAAACAATACAGAAAACTGCTTCTAATGACATAATGACTGATACGGCGGAGAAAAACGTACAAATTACTAATCGGTTACATCTTAATAGACCTAGGCAAGTAAAAACGAGCGGCACAGTTGCTTGTGTCACTATAGAGTAATTAGTTAATTTTCTCGGATGCACGAGACGAGCAAAAATTTGATAGTGATTTACGTTCAGGGTACGGTGTACCCGTGCAGGAGAGTTTAAAAGTCAGCGTGAAACTGCCTTCATTTCATATTCGATCAGCGGTGGACGTGTTTGTGTACTGTTTCTAAAGGCATCGAAAGGTGTTGGTGATTGTTTATTGATTATTTACTGACTTTTGGCGCGAAACTGCACGTGATCTAGACTTTGACTTCCGGCACGGCGAAATGATCTGGCTACGTTCTGGTAAGTGGAATTTGATTATAAACTGTTAATGTTATTTGATAAACCCTATCGTGTTACTGTATGTTATATATTGCTTCAAAATTGTCATCTGCTTATATTTGAAATTTTATTTTCATGAAACTACAGATGAGTGTCAAATTTAAATAGTTTGTTTTCTGATCAGATGCCGAATTATCTGATCTGGATTCAAATTGTTTGCAAAGTCTATCCTAACCAAACATAACGCTATCACAGTAACACCATGTACATAATTAAACAATATAAACTTGATAATTCGAAATCGCTTTGGTCGGACATACCCGTATTTGAAAGTTAAAACGTGGCTTAGCCACGTTTTAACTTTGAAATACAGGTATGATTGACTTAATCGAGATCGAGTTATCGAAATTAAATTTATGAAGTACTGGTAAAGTAGATTGAAACGAGTTCGACGTATCGAGTTTCGACTATATTTTGAAATTTGAACATTGTTTGTTGTCATAGGAACAGTTAAATCAACTATTTTTAACTTTAAATAGTCTTTACGTCATTACTATGTCATGTTTCCATCAATGCGATACTGTTTATCGTCAACTCAATAAATCGAACAGTTGCTATCAGAGCACGTGTGGATTTCTTCTTACATCTGTAATTGCACTCTAGTATCAACATTGCCGGGAGAAAGACGTTATTCCTTCCCGTTTAAACGCAAACAAAACGCAAACGCAATGCAAATAAAACGTAGAAAATGATAAACTGTGGAAAAGTCCGACCATCATCATTCTAATCTGAGTTATTTCTTGTGACAAACAGTTTGGAGCATGATCGTTACCGAAGTCTGATCTGGCTCCAAACTGTTTGCAATGGAAATAATAGTTTTAGTGTAAACGCGTTTTTTTTTAAAAGAATAACGTCTTTTCCTCAGTACACAATAGTGCTATATTCATCCTATAGGTTTTGCGGTTCTGTTTGATTCAAGAAGATGACATTGTTGGATGTATCATTAAACAATTATCATTCCTTCTTTTACACATCCCGCCTTTAACCCATTACCTGATAGCGTTGTTTCTAGTATTGAAGATATGTGTCTACTTAAAGCAGGTTGAAAGTAAAGCAGAATGCGCCCTAAGGCGCATTCTGCTTTACTTTCAGCCTGCTTTAAGCTATTAACTGCTAGAATAAGGAAAGTATTTAATATGACACGTATTCATTACGGTATAATTTGGAACTATTTTCTTCAGCGGATGAATAAAATGAATGTGCTAAAAGTCGCTTCTATAAGGGAAAGGGTTAAGCTAGCATACTGTTCATATCGAAATCCGCTTGAATTGCATTAATTTGTTTTATATAAATCAATTGTAAATTCGTGTATTTTCTACTATAAAACTCAAATATTAATTATGTTTATTTTATATATAAAATTGAATTCTTAAAATAAAATTTGACATATTCATCAATAGATCAAAAGAAAACGTGATACTACATGATATCTGTTAATGAAGAACAAAAGTATTCCAGAAAGCCGCGCCAGTAGCTTTCTGAATTACCTTTGTACTGCATTAGCATCCTTTTCATCGTGTATTTTTGAATTATAAACAAGAGCACTGATTTGAATTTAATTTAGGTCCTACTAGTATAAGTTTATTAAAGGGACCGCATTATTTATATCTTTTTGCATACTGAATACAGAATGTCGAGTTTCTTCGATAATATCCGATAAATGGAAGATAATTGTTAACGGCACATCATTAAGCAATCTCCACATTACCTCTTGCATAAAACACATCGGTACGAAGCTAACTAGAGACTATGAGAAAATTTCAATACAATCTTACCAGTGCTTACCAGTCATTCAATAAAAGCATACACTTTAAAGACAGGTTACTGCTGTATGCAGGGCAAACGAAATGCAGAAAGCTCCGGTAGGAGATTTCTGCATTTCGTTTGTCCTGCATAAGAATAAGGCATTGGTGTGGGGAAGTGCTTCCTGAAGGAGAGGTGGGTTGTTCTTTCCTTATCGGAAGAGCAGTGCTGGTACTTGAACGGAATTCTGTTGAACAAGAAGGAACATTACCCAGTCATTACCCCAACTGTGCCGAGATGGCTTCTGTTAAGATAGGAAAATATTCCTAAATCCCTCAATTCATATACATGTACAGTAAAACCTCTCTATAACGACCACTAAAATGAAGCCTTGTTGGTCGTATAAAACAGGTGACAGCTTAAAACAAAGTGACAGTAAAACAGAAAGCTCCTACAGGAGCTTTCTGTTTTACTGTCACCTTGCTTTAAGCAGTCACATGTAGTAAATGCCTAATAATTTAAACAATTAAGTGGTCGTATTAGAGAGTTTTTACTGTATAATACGTATTTTACGTAATTTTAAACCCTTCACTGCCTTAACCCGAGTACAATTGTTATTTGCAAACAGTTAGGATAGTGATCAGACGCCGCTTAAAGCTTCGTGACTTAAGCGATCTCGAATTATCGAATATTCACTAAACAGATACTGTTAAGTTGTAATTAAACCGATTCAACTTATTGAGGTTGGACTTATATGTATTTGGCAAACGCCGGAGTTGTTTATTGCTTGATACAGTGGAGAAAACATTATTCTTTCCCAATAAACGCGTTTACGCTAAAACTATTATTTTCACTGCAAACAGTTTGGAGCAAGATCAGACGCCGGGTAACCCGGCGTCTGATCAGGCTCCAAACTGTTTGCCACCAAGATAAAGATGAATTATCAGAATTGTCAAAAAGTTGTACTTTTCTACGTTTTAGTAGTTTGCGTTTGCGTACGTTTGCGTTTAAACGGGAAAGAATAACTGATTCTCCATTGTATATCGTAAGCGACACGTGAAATAAATGTTACAGTGGAGAAGACGGTATTCTTCCGAATAAATGCGTTTACGCTTAAACTATAATTTCCATTGTAAACAGTGTGGGGCGTGATCAGACACCGGGTAGCCCGGCATCTGTTCCGTCTCTTATCTGTTTGCCGATCAAATTAAAATAAATAATCAGAAATGTCAAAAAAATTGTCATTTTCTCTATGAATTTTAATGCAGTGCGTTTCGTTTGTGTTTAAGTAGGAAAGAATAACGTCCTCTCCTATGTAGCACTTGACTTACAGCACAGTATGTATATATTGTCAGACAACATGTGTCGTCTGTAACATTTGACATCTGCAACAGTTTTTGTCTGCAACATTTGACGCCTGGAAACATTTGTCAACTGCAACATTGATGTCTGTAAGATATGGCATCTGTTAGATTTGTCATATGACTCATAAGTCATCTCAAACATCTGTCATCTGCCGCATTTGATGTCTGCAACAATTGTAATCTGCAACATTTGATGTCTGCAACATTTGTTATCTGCAACATTTGATGTCTGCAACATTTGTCATCTGCAACATTTGATTTCTGCAACATTTTGATGTCTGTAAAATGTGATGTCTGCAACATTTGTAATCTGCAACACATGGAATCTGCAACATTTGTTATCTGCAACATTTGATGTCTGCAACATTTGATGTCTGCAACATTTGTAATCTGCAACATTTGATATCTGCAACATTTGTTATCTGCAAAATATTGATGTCTGCAACAAATGTCATCTGCAACATTTGATTTCTTCAACTTTAAATTTTGATGTCTGCAATATTTGGCATCTACGACAATTGATATCTGCAACATTTGATATCTGCAACAGTTTGATGTCTGCAACTTTTGTAATCTGCAATATTTGATATCTGCAACATTTTGATGTCTGCAATATTTGTCATTTGCATTATTGATTTCTGCAACATTTGATGTCTGCAAAATTTGGCATCTATGACATTTAATGTCTGTAACATTTGTCATCTGTTATATTTGACATCTGCAACATTTGATGTCTATAATATTTGTCATCTGCTCCATTTGTCATTTGATATCTACAACATTTGATGTCTGCAGCATTTGACATCTGCAACATTTGATAATTGCAACATTTGTCATCTGCAACATATGATGTCTGCGACTTTTGTCATCTGCAACATTTGATGTCTGCAACATTTGTAATCTGCAACATTTGATGTCTGCAACATTTGCTATCTGCAACATTTTGATGTCTGCAACATTTGTCAGCTACAACATTTCATTTCTGCAACATTTGATGTCCGCAACTTTTGTTAGTCACGACATTTGAATGTGTAACATTTGTCATCTGCAACATTGGATGTCTGTAACATTTGTCATCTGCAACATTTGCCATCTGCAACATTTGCCATTTGTGCATCCGAAACATTTGTCATCTGCAACATTTGCCATCTGCAACATTTGCCATTTGTCATCCGAAACATTTGTCATCTGCAACATTTGATTTCTTCAACTTTAAATTTTGATGTCTGCAATATTTGGCATCTACGACAATTGATATCTGCAACATTTGATATCTGCAACAGTTTGATGTCTGCAACTTTTGTAATCTGCAATATTTGATATCTTAACATTTTGATGTCTGCAATATTTGTCATTTGCATTATTGATTTCTGCAACATTTGATGTCTGCAAAATTTGGCATCTATGACATTTAATGTCTGTAACATTTGTCATCTGTTATATTTGACATCTGCAACATTTGATGTCTATAATATTTGTCATCTGCTCCATTTGTCATTTGATATCTACAACATTTGATGTCTGCAGCATTTGACATCTGCAACATTTGATAATTGCAACATTTGTCATCTGCAACATATGATGTCTGCGACTTTTGTCATCTGCAACATTTGATGTCTGCAACATTTGTAATCTGCAACATTTGATGTCTGCAACATTTGCTATCTGCAACATTTTGATGTCTGCAACATTTGTCAGCTACAACATTTCATTTCTGCAACATTTGATGTCCGCAACTTTTGTCAGTCACGACATTTGAATGTGTAACATTTGTCATCTGCAACATTGGATGTCTGTAACATTTGTCATCTGCAACATTTGCCATCTGCAACATTTGCCATTTGTGCATCCGAAACATTTGTCATCTGCAACATTTGCCATCTGCAACATTTGCCATTTGTCATCCGAAACATTTGTCATCTGCAACATTTGATGTCGTAAACATTTGACGTCTGCAACATGTTTTGCATGCAACATTTTATATCTACAACATTTGATGTCTGCGATAGTTGTCTCTGCAACATTTGTTGTCGGCAGCAATCATTAGAAATAGTTGGTCTGCATTTTTCTGCGGAAAAAAGTCACCTAGGTCCAAGATTTTGAAGTTTTGAGTTGAGTCTAATATTATTCTCAAGCATTAGATCGGTCAAATTTGAGATAATGCTAAAAAAAGCTCAAATCTGCTCAACCAAATGCATGAGAACGATCTCAGACTTAAATTCTTTTAAACCTTCGGGTCAGAGTGTCAAACATCTTGGATAGTCATTTTACAAAAATAATGTTACCCCACCCCCCGAAATAGTCAAGTAAGGTTTAACTTAAATAGACACTTAATTTGTCCATTTAAAGTGTCAGGAATGAGTTAAAGCGGCTTTGCAGTTGGTGTCTAAACCTAGAATACAATTTACCAATGGAAATAAATACGCCTAACTTAATCATTCACTGCCATGGCGTCGTCAGCTTCCATTTGTGCCTGGGTATTGTAACGAACTGTGTAAACTCATATTAGGTATTCAGGAACCTCATGATCAGGGTCTGTAATTTTCATCACTTTGAAATATTTTGCGAAAAATCATACTTAGGCAAAACGGGACTTTACTTAAATGGAAACAGTAGTTTTCTTCAAACACAATGACATTGCGCAAGTTTAAGTGCAAGTCTTCTATCGGTTTTTGTTTAGAGTTCATTTTCACCCAGTATACTATATTTGCTATATTTTCAATACTTGAAAATCAATGTCATATACAGTAAAGTGTTATTTTTTCATTCCTAATAAAAGCGTTAATGCTAACAGCCTAATGTCTATAGCAAACATTTTGAAGCCATATCAGACGCCACTGGGTAACCCGGCATCTGATCAGGCTCGAATCTATTGATCACTCAGATAAAAATTAATTGTCAAGTTTGCCAGAAAGCTGTCAATTTCTACTTTGAATTACATTGCGTTTACGTTTTTTTTAATCCATCCAATATATTGGACGATGGCAAACAGTGAAGACTATGATCAGACGCCGCATAATGCGGCGTCTGATCAGAGTCGTCCCTGTTTGCAGATAGGAATTTCAATATAAAACAGACAGAAAATGAAACATTTGACCAGGTAACCCTTATATAAAAGTGGAAACATGAACTAATCCAATGTATAAAATGGAATCATCCACTGGGCGCAAATAGGTTAAATAGAGGCAGGAATAGCGTAATCTCAACTATAGCTATGTACATGTAACAAGTGTTTCAATGCTCAGAAATTCTTGTGATCTGTTTTTTGCCAGAATGGAAACACATGTTGATGGTAGTTTGTTGTAATGATCTGATACGAACTTGAATGACATATGCCCCGGTGATCGCTTGTTTTTTCCTGCACGAGATAAGTGCATATTACTGTCTGCAATCACAACACGTATTAATAAGATTGAGATACTGTAAACATAAGATAGGGTTAGGGTAAATATCTAAACACAAGACAAAGAAAATAATCAGTGCTTAATCCTCTTCATTGGCTTTCCCAACGAACATCCTAGTATTTGCAAACAGTTTGGATTCTGATCAGACGCCGAAGAACTCGGGCGTCTTATCAGGACCAAAACTGTTTGACATTCGTATGATTTTTCCGTCAAATTGACTAAGATTTTAATTTGAGATTTTTTTAGACGTATTTTTTTCTTTAAAGCAAAAATATCCTGGAAGTTAAGGGGTTAATCTCGTGAATACTATGTCTTCTCTTTCATGGCGTTTTTGTGATATTTTGCCAAATATTATTAACTTATTTCAATAATTAAGTAAAATTAAATTTACATTTAAAACGTACTTAGACAATGACTTGAACACTGTTACAAAATCAGAGTTGGTGCTAAACTATTTACAAGGCTGTTACGTGTACTGAAAGCAACAAACAGAATAAACGTGAATCTTTATTTTGTCGTATTAACATCTCTAAATTACTTTATACTTAAAGGTTTCTAATTTAGTTATTATGCAATTTAATTGAATCTACCTTTATACTATAGTAGTGGCACAGTTCGGGCTTTGATCAGACACGTACTTATTCGGCGTCTGATCTAGATCCGAACTGTTTGCAAATGACAGTCAATGTGTGCTTAGCAACACTATGGTTAATAGACTTATCTGCATTTCGTCAATAAATATTAAATAAGATTAACCTGCCACACTTGAGCACAGCGCCGTCTGTCAGAGTTGCCCGGATGTTCATCACTTATCGTTAAAACTGGTTCCCCATCAATCTGATCATAATCTTCAGGAATGACATCTGTCAGGCCAGCAGGCAAAACCCCTTTTAAAACTTCTCGTCGACCTCGTTGATGCATTTTTACATTGGTTTCCTTATCTACCTCCAGAAAATACGAAAATAAACCAGATGCTATATGTTCAACGTGGCACGAAAAGTAATTAACACGAATGAAAAATTGCCGTGTAATTATCATCGTCTTCATTAAAAGGACTTTCTTATCATCTTTTTAATTGCCATCAACACCGACTTCTGTTTGATGAAATTGTTTCTTAAGTGTTCTCGCTAAGTGGGACAAGCACATTGGTTAGTGTTTATAGTTTGTTAATTCCCCAAATCTGAACCATAATACACCGATTTCTGTACACCGTCACTTAAATATTATTAAGACAAGTTCAAAGAGCAAGGCAGAAAATGTACTAATTAACTAACGGCAGTTTTAATGAAGGTAATGATTGTTAAGGACACTATTCGCATTATACAAACAGTGGTCCTTTAATTTACCTAACATTCCATGGCAACGATTTACCACCATTTCGGTTAAAAGTTTATGCTAAATGTAGGACAAAAGTAATGCAGACAGCTCCTTAAGGAGCTGTCTGCATTACTTTTGTCCTATATTAAGCTGTCAAACTTCTTGCAAAGTCTGGTGGTCTGGACTTCTAACTTACTTTATATTTGTGGCTGTTTAAATACGGGTCTTACCGTACAATATTTACTCACAAGGGGCAATTTCACGGAGCTTGGTGAATACAAAACTCCTTTACAATCTAATTCCAATAAGATTATAGGACTTGCAACGAAACATAAAGCTAGCCGAGGTTATTAAAACAAACAAAAATAGACTTTTGCTCTGTATGACGGAATTAATTGGATTGACAAAGAACGTACTCTAAACCATAATAATGTGTTAATTCTTAGAATATTTCATTAACATATTCTGCTGTTGTTGTTGTTTTGTTGAATTCGTCGTCTCTAAGAAGATGTTTGTTGCTTACTTTGTGGCTACATCCCCGTCCGTGTGTGCCTGTTTGTATGTGTGTTATACAGTGCTCTATCTCTTCAACGACACCCATTGGGTGACATATATTGTGTGCATTGTTCGGAGGGAGTCGTCATAGGGAGGGACATTGGCTTACATTTGCAAACAGCTTGAATCCAGATCAGACGCCGCGTTACGCGGCGCCTGATCTTGATTCAAGATGTTTGTCACTCGTCATTAAGGTTTCTGTGTCAAAATGTTAATTATGTCAATTTTAAGTAAAACAGGAGACGAGAATTTTAAGCAGACGATATTGCAGCAATAAAAGGGTTAGACATAACTGTCGTGTTTAGGGAACTGTGGCAAGGGTCGTTGTAAGGAGGGGGTCGTTGTTGTGAGGGCCGTTGTAGAGAGGGAGCACTGTATATTATAGTTCAGCTAACCGGTTGTCTATCTGTTCGTATGACAATCTTTTAGTGTAATTATATGGTAATTGTGTTATCTATTTGTAATAAGCATACTCTAGATATAACGGAAATTCGTATAGATCTCGCCTCTCTGTCTGTCTGTCTATACATTTGTATGTTTCTGTCTGTCGGTCTGTCTCTTTCTGTGTCTCTCTCTGTTACTCTCTCTTTTGCTGTCTGTCTGTTTCGTTCCCTGTCTCTGTCTGTCTTTCTGCTTGTCTGCCTGTCTGTCTCTGACAGTCTCTGTCTATCTGTATGTCTGTCTATTTGTCTACCTCTGTCTCGTGGTATCTATCTCTCTCTTTCATTCCCTCCCCTCATATGTATCTTCCTCTCGCCCTGTATGATTGTAGCAGACTTAGGTGTTTGTTTTGTACCCTGGCATTTTTCGTTAAATACAGTGCTCCCAACGACCCCTCCTTACTCATTGTCGCACTTCCCTACACAGAACAGTTATGTCCATCATTAATGTCTGCAATGTCGTCTGCTTAAAACTGTCGTCTGCTGTTTTTCTCAAAGTTACATAATGGACATTTTGACAGAAACAAACTTGTTGACGAGTGACAAACAGCTTGAATCCTGATCAGACGCCGCGTTACGCGGCGTCTGATCTGGATTTAAGCTGTTTGCAAATGTAAGCCAAGTCTTAATACATGTATTTCCTCTCTATAACGACTCCCTCCGAACAACACACACAATTCGTGTCTCCCGTTGGGTGTCGTTGTAAGCGCTGTAGCAGACTTAAGTGTTTGTTTTGATACCTGCCATTTTCTCTTTTATTTTCCTCATGGCAATGTCGCCATTACCCAAGGACATCGATACTTACACCTAAATTCCGAGCACATTGCCATCTTTACGGGTGTAGCACCACGCCTCTTTAAACACCACTTAAAATACTAATGACTTATGTTAAAGAAATGTGCCAGCTTAAAACAAAATGAAAATAAAACAAAAAGCTCCTACATGAGCTTTCTGCTTTAATTTCATCTTGCATTAAACAGCCAACAATCAACTTCCAGAAACAACAAACAGAAAACCGCAGTAGAGGTTTTTTTCTGTACCAGATCTACAAACATAAATCTATCATTTCACCCTACTCATCGCCATGAAGTGGAAGATGGAGAAGGAGTTGATTTAGATCGTATCTCTTACTCAATAAATCAAATTCAACCATTCAGGAATGCGGCAGGGCTCCAGATAAGAGGAGCAAACTGCAGAAATCCAACATTTCTCACTTATTTTAGCATCTTATCCTACGGTGTTACTACTCATTAGAATCGTCTCTTCGAGACGATTCTAACAAGTAGTGACATCGTAGGGTTTAAAGCAGAAATAAAGATTTTAGTTTTTGAAATACTTCCCTTATCTGGAGCCCTGAATGTCGGTACGATATATGTACCTACTTATGTCATTACGTTATGCAGTTTTATCATGATGTCTTTTGTGAACTCATGGAAGAAATATTCAATGAGTTTGTTAGAATGCTTTATAAATTCATACTCAGTGCATAATGTTTAATTCGTGACGCATGGTCCAGTGTTGTAAAACTTTTGAGTTGAGCCTGAGATCGTTCTTAAGCACGAAATACAAAATGCATATTCCAGCACCTTTCTAGATTTGAGCATATAGTTACATGTATATAGTATAGAAGCATTTTGCTTTACTCTGAACCTGTTTTACATGAAAACCTGTTCTCAAAACTAGAAACGGACTATGCGGTAACGGGTTAAGGTTTACGTCACTTCCTGTTTTCGTGTGAATTCTGAAGAGTAGCATTTCTGTGGGGTCATGCAAAAGGTTGGCATATTTCTGATTTACCATCCATTAATAGAGAGCACTTTCTCAAGCCACTCATCGCTTAAGTAAATAAACCTTCCCAGGTGGCCAACAGAACACGCATTTATCCGCATTTTACACGCGATTGAAGCTTACATCATTGAACAAACAGCAATTCGCTTTAGTCGTGGAAGCAAGCGTCGCGCCATGCGGCTGTTGTACATCGACACCATGTACCAATCGAATTCAATTTGCATTGGAATGTATTTGCGTAACTAAAACAATTCAACGTTTGATCTGATTCCAAATTGTTTGTATTTGAACCCCTGCTCTTGACGTATAAACAGGTGAAATACTATATATATTCCAGACAGTCACTATCTTGTCGCTGGAAAATTATTCATTATCTTTATTATAACATTTTTAATCAGCGATAAGTATACTTGCGTAACCTACTTAACCCTTTCAATCCTACATCCCTCTTTAGAGATTTCTGATTACATATGCAAACAGTGTAGACCCTGATCAGAAGGCTCCTATAGGAGCCGTCTGATCAGGATCTGCACTGTTTGATATTGTCATTCGTTTTTGTTGTCATACCAAAAATGCAACTGTAGACTGGTTCAAAATGCCTGTACTAGAAGAATCCGAAAGGATAATAAATACCAATTTGAGTTATTTAGGGTTGAAAGGGTTAAGGTATCTACTCTCTAGAATTTTCGTTCAGCGTACGGTGGAGAATCTGTTATTCTTTCCCGTTTAAACGCAAACGTACGCAAACGCAAAACACTAAAACGTAGAAAAGTACAACTTGTTGACAATTCTGATAATTCATCTTTATCTTGGTGGCAAACAGTTTGGAACCTGATCAGACGCCGGGTTACCCGGCGTCTGATCTGGCTCCAAACTGTTTGCAGTGAAATAATAGTTTTAGCGTAAACGCATTTATTGGGAAAGAATAACGTTTTCTCCACTGTACCTGGATAGGAACGATTGATATATTATGCGCCTTGTCATGACAAAACCTGCATTCTTGCATTGCAAACAGTGTAGATCTAGGTGGCTAGCCTTGATATACTCCATTTGACACCCACTCTAATCTAAGGCATTGTATTTAGTAGTTTTATCTACGACATTTTGGCAGTGTATACATGTACCAAATTCAGATATAGAGCCTGGGATGACAACAAGGCTTGGTATGTACAATGTTACAATGTAATATGGCTGGTTTTGTCATGGCACGGCTCATAAATATAATATGTATGCCTAAATGTACTAAACTGCATAGTTAATATATGTACTTCTCTCATCTATATTCCATATAAGATATTAATTTTTCACGTTTATGAATTGATAAAACACCATTCAAATAAATGCGTTGTTTCAGTCCATTGAAATAACCAATGTCTATAATTGGATGAGGCCATTGCATATTGTCCGACATTTGAATTATTCAATAAATGAATGCATAACCTTTATGTTCAAAGGAATTCATCGGGGCGGCTTGAATGTGTGAAAATATGCATGTAATGCGACATTTTCATGTCATAGAACATTCTGTCGAACAATTAAGAAACACTTATCCTCAATAAAAATACGGCAAAAATATTCCATAGGAAACTATCTGAGAGTTCTGTGACATTTGGAAGTTATATGTCGGTGGTTTTAGATGTTGACCTCATTTTAGAAATAATGATGTAGTCGTTGACATGCATATAGAGCGTATTTCAATTATTGAATAATGCCTATTTATTTTCACCGCATGAGTTTATGACATGAACAAGACTGCAAAAGGAAATATGTTATCCATTACCGTTTAAACGAAAATAAATGCAAAAGGCAGTTCAGTGGCATTCAATTACAGGTTCTTGTGAATATTTATATAAATGTTAATCATGGCGTACAATATCGAGCTTGATCAGTCTCCGATGCGCAAGCACAGTTGTTTCTATGCGGGACGTTTGAAATATGACAGGTTTATGTCGATTTTAGGGATGTTGTTTCAGAAATGAAATGTGAGAATTAAAAAAAAAAGCTACTGAAGAACTTCTCTGATCAGGACCCACAATGTTTGCAAAATGGGCAAAATACTTGTATTCTTGTTTTCCTCAACATAGCACAGAGCTCTAGATAAGAGTGAGTAAACAGAACAAATCCAACATTTACTCACTCATTTTAGCACCTAATCCTATGGTGTTACTACTCATCAGAATCGTCTCGAAGAGACGATTCTAATTAGTGACACCATAGGATTTAATGCAGAAATAAAAAAAAAAACTTTTTGAAATACTTCCCTTATCTGGAGCTCTGTATTAGTAATGTTTATCCATTCCCTCGCTGAACCGTATGTCTAGTCCATTGTTTACTACTCAAAGTTGATATTTGTCACCCTACTGCAATATGACAAACATTGCAGTACCTAATCAGTTGACTCCCTAGGAGTCCACTGATCTGGTTCTACACTGTTTGTACATGGCATGTATACCTTTCATAGGAACAATGTTTGCAAAGTACGCTTATGTGCGTCATCAGGGTTTTAAAGTTTAAACAGCCAAAATTGAGTCTGAGAATAGACACAATATCGTGTATAGGTTTGAAATATGTATATAAACATTTGCATAAAACATCAACACTTTATCCATTTCTCTGCGATTATATCGTCTGCGTATGAATATCAAGTGTCGTCTGTTCATATTTTTGAAACTTAGATTGAACGTTTTTTTACTTAAACGATTAGAGTGTCAAACAGTTTGAATCCTGAGTAACTCGGCGTCTGATCTGGATTCAAACTGTTTGTAAATACTTCTGCCTTGTATCCGAGGCTAGGAAGGCGTTAAAAACTTATATTCTTATCTTTCAAATTCACAAAGAACGTAAAAGACGCTTTTTATTCGTCTTGTAATGAAGTGAAATGTATTTTGCATACTCAAATGAATGTTTTTCAGAAAGATTAGAAGTCTTATCGCGTGGATCAAAAGATTTTGATATGAAATTTATATTAACGGAATCTAAATGTATTTTACGAAGGCATATTTACGTTTGAAACTTTTATGCGGAAAAAGACATTTATGGTATTTGCTTTGTTAACCAATTCGCTGTCATGACGTCATGTTTTAAAATATTTGTCGTCTGCTTTTATTTTTCAAAATTAAATTTAAGTTATTTTGACTTAACATAAATTGAAATGAGTGGCAAACAGTTTGGATCCTGATAGGACGCCGCATTTGCAAATACAGTGGATAATCTGTTATTCTTTCCCGTTTAAACGCAAACGTACGCAAACGCAAAACACTAAAACGTAGAAAAGTATAACTTTTGGACAATTCTGATAATTCATGTTTATCTTGGTGGCAAACAGTTTGGAGCCGGATCAGACGCCGGGTTACCCGGCGTCTGATCTGGCTCCAAACTGTTTGCAGTGAAAATAATAGTTTTAGCGTAAACGCGTTTATTGGGAAAGAATAACGTTTTCTCCACTGTAACTATAATTGCAGTGAAGGGGTAAACCCTTTTCCCCCATATAGGCAATAGAGAAAATAACCTATTATTGTACGATTTTTCTGACCTGTCGGAGTTATTTTTAGAACAGAATAGTTAATGATGGTAAATGGGTAAGCAAGGTACATGTAACATCAAATATAGAAACGTACACTTTCCTACTTCAGATAAGTATGATCCTCGTGCAGCACGAGACCGCTGCGCTAACTTAACTGATATATTTCCCAATAAACGCATTTATATACTAAAACTACTATTTCCATTGCAAACAGGTTAGAGCCAGATCTGATCAGGCTCCAACCTGTTTGCTACTCAGATTAAAAATATAGTTAAAATTTCAAAAAGTACATTTCCACAGTTTACAGTATTGCGTTTGCGTTTAAACGGGAAAGAATAATGTATCCTCTACCGTCACTGTACATAACACATAAAAATTACAGCTAACAGTATCTCTAACTGGATGTTAAGAAAACTACGGAAGCCCATTGGGGCCCTTTTGAGATAAAAGTTAGAAGGCATTCATTCGAACATTAGCTCTAACTCCTAAGTTCGAATTGTTGCCGGAATATCTAGGATCTAAGACCTTAGTTCTAAGTCATAATTTATAAGTTTGAATTTTGCCGGAATTGTTGCCGGAACATCTAAGATCTAAGACCTAAGTTCTAAGTTCTAACTTCTAAATTCGAATTGTGGCCGAAATTGTTGCCGGAACATCTAAGATCTAAGGCCTAAGTTCTAAGTTCTAACTTCTAAGTTCGAATTGATGCCTGAAATATCTAAGATCTAAGTTCTAAGTTCTAAGTTCTAACACCTAAGTTCTAAGTTCTAACTTCTAAGTTCGAATTATTCGAACTTAGAACTTAGAACTTAGATGTTAGAACTTAGACCTTAGATGTTAGAACTTAGAACTTAGATGGTCCCGGAACCAATTCGAACTTAGAAGTTAGAAGTTAGAACTTAGGTCTTAGATCTTAGATGTTCCGGCAACAATTCCGGCAACAATTCGAACTTAGGAGTTATAACTTAGAACATAGATCTTAGCTTTTAGATGTTCTGGCAACAATTTCGGCAACAATTCGAACTTATGAGTTAGAACTTAGATATAAGATATTAGATCTTAGATGTGCCGGCAACATTTCGAACATAGGAATTAGAACTTAAGTTCGAATTAATGCCATCTAACTTCTATCTCAAAAGGGCCTCAATGGGCTTCCGTAGAAAACTCATCCCTTTTAAAATTTTAGAATGTTCCAATCTAAAATTAACTCTGACAGGTCAAAAGAAAACACTAATAACTATATGTTTAAGTCAGGCCACTACAAATAAGAAGTAAAGCAGAAAACTGCTGTAGGGGCTTAAATTTCTGCTTAATTTCTTATTGCTTCAAGCTGACACTTGTATTCAATACCATAAATGAATATTTAGTTTCGCACTTATAATGTGGAGGAGTAGTTATCGGTGTTCTTAGGCAAGCCTACAGTGGAGAATATGTTATTCTTTCCAGTTTAAACGCAAACGTACGCAAACGCAAAACACTAAAACGTAGAAAAGTACAACTTTTTGACAATTCTGATAATTCATCTTTATCTTGGTGGCAAACAGTTTGGAGCCTGATCAGACGCCGGGTTACCCGGCGTCTGATCTGGCTCCAAACTGTTTGCACTGCAAATAATAGTTTTAGCTTAAACGCGTTTATTGGGAAAGAATAACGTTTTCTCCACTGTACATGTACTTACAAACTGTTTCGATCCTAATTAGACGCCGAGTTACTCGGCATCTGATCAGGACAAAAAACGTTTTGCACTTAAAACAACCATTCTCTATCATCAATGAAACGAATAAATTGAATAAATTAACAGACGACACATTAACCGTTTCATGATCAAATTATTCGGGAGATTTGTACCCCTTCACCGCTTTATTGTTGTCGTCTGCTTTAGTATTGTTGTCTGTAAGACACGTGTCAAAGTTAAATTCAATGTTTTATTACTTAATAAATATCGATAAGAGTGTCAAATAGTTTGGGTCCTGATCAGACGCCTAGTAAAGTGGCGTCTGATCGGGACCCAAAATATTTGCAAACGCGCTTTAAGGCGTCATTGAGAGTGAAAAGGTTAATGCAGACGACATTATGTCAGAATAACGACTGGTAATCAGACAGTAGAAATCTTTAGGGATGAAGATAACAATTTGATGGGTATTTAAGAGGTATTGCAACTCGTCACCTTCGTTACTGGTGCAAAACACATCGGTACGAACTCCCAAGGGACGAATGTTTATCGTCAAATCAAGTGTGAAGTTGAGATTCCAGCCAATATCTGTTGTAATTTTTACCAAATTATTTACAAAGTATCTTCATATCTCTTCTCTCAATACGTTATTTCGTTTCTTTGCACTTAACTGTTGCCAAGGTATTTGTAGAATATGTTGTCTGTATGTTTGTCTGTTTCTTTTGTGGGAATAAAATGAATGTTTGCGCAAACAGCAGGTGAGCAATGTGTGGTAGATGATATGATTAAACTTTGGCAACTATTTGGTAAGGGTCAAGGACATGGTCACTGAAAATATGAAAAATATCATTTTAATCACTACATCATGAAAAGTAGTTTAATGAATTTACATGTTGATATCTCTTTTTATCATGGACGTTCTCTTTCCCATACATATCCTCGGTCTATTTTTGTTACCTCTCTCTCTCTCGTCCACTCTCTGTTTCTCTGTCACACCACTCTTTCTGTCTGCCTCTCTCTTTTTCTCTCTGTCTGCCTGTATGTCTGCCTGTCTCTATTTTAATCTCTGTTTCTATCCGTATCCTTCCCATTTTAGATATCGCATTCTCTCTATCTATTTTACTGTCGCTAATTCGATATCTATTTCTCTGTCTCTGTATGTCTGTCTATCTGTTTTTCTCTATTTTTTTTCTCTATTTTGTCTGTATTTGTCTCTCCGTTAGTCTGTATTTCTCTGTCTCCCTCTCTGTTTGTCTCTCGCTGTCATTATGTGTATGTCTCTCTTTTTCTCTCTATCTCTGTCCATAAGGGCATATCTCTATGTAACTCGCCGAGTCAAATTCATATTTATAAACATGTAAATATCTTATTATCTATTCACACATCGATCCTCTAACATGAACTCAGAAACGATAATGCGGGTAACCGAGCTTGCCCTAATGATCCATGTTTAAGAAAAACCACACCCACCGAACATATAACTCAATTTAAAAGTCATTTAGTCTGTCGAGTTCGGTCAGATTGACATTTCCCACATTAGTTTTAATAAAGCTGACGTTGGTCAGATGCACCAGCGACCCTTGAAGCCATGAATCATTCACCTGCCACTCCAACAACATCAAACCCTTGATAACCCCGCCGGTAGTACTGTCAAACGTATTTTTACGCATTTAATTAATTCTTCTACTGAATAAATAATTTCATTTATACAGGAAGGAAAATGCAACATAATAAATATTTCCTACTTCCTTCTAGCTTAAAGCAGGCGCATTCTGCTTTACCTTCAACCTGCGTTAAGTGGTAAGCTTCTTCAAAACGAAGAATCGGGTCATGTGGGATAAAAGTTGTTTTTCTGTCTCTTACAGTGGGGAAATATTCTTATTTCCAGTCATTTTAAAAAAAACATATAATCTAACAAAATTAAGAAAATAGTAGGTATCTGAAAACGTGGTCTTTTTACAGATATGAGTGTCAAATAGTCTGATCTGGCTACAAACTGTGCAATAAACAGTTAAGCAACCGTTTTGCTCGTTTTCCTCTGTACGGAGACCCATTGGTAGTATGTATGGGAATGTTTTTGTATGTTGCAAACTGAAAGTGAAAATAAATAAAACTGAAACTGAAACTGGTCGTACATGTAGTAAAATGGAATGCTGGATGGTAGTAAGGCAGCAAACTTATTTACTTAGTTGATTGCCAATGTCTATTCGTAAGGACTTTAGCATAAATTATGATTGCCTGGTAGAAAGTTGTACATGTACACTCATTTCTCTTTCGTTTCACGTTTGTTATTTTTGAACTTTTTCATTTTCATTTTATTTCGGGAAGCCTATTGCTCACCATGACGTTTGGTTCGAATCTGTAAGTGTTTATGTTTTATGTCCGTGAGTTAATGGAGGACATATGCATGTACTATATGACCTAGCATTGTCCATCTGGACACTAAGAAAGCACATTATAGAGCGGTGATGTATAGGTGTGACTATAGGATACAGACTGTTTACTCCCAGATCAAAATACAACACCAGATAAGATTCGACATGGAACATGAACAATTTCCTTCGTAGCTCTTTTCAGTGTTAAGCCTTTACCCCATAGCATGTTTCCATATGTTTGAAGACAGGTGAGCACTTAAAGCAGGTTCAAAGTACAACAGAATGCGTTGTAGGGAGCATTCTGCTTTATTTTCAGCCAGCTTTAAGCTACCATCTGCTAGGTAAGAGAAACTATTTCTTATGATGCATACTCATGATTGTTTAAAGATAAACTATTTTCCTCAGTGGAGGAATGCATTAAAGGTGTAGAATGGCGTAGCAAAGGGGTAAAGGGTTACATCAGTCTGAAAGTAAAGCAGAAAACTCCTATAATTATATATACGAGCATATTTTCGGAGCATACTTTTCAGGATATTTAACGCAGCCGCTTGTCAGGGGGTAGGGATGTTCCTAGCATCCCATAAAAGGGGCTTATGCAAACAGTGCAGACTCTGATCAGACGCCGCATTATGCGGCGTCTGATCAGAGTCAGCTACACTGTTTGCTGATAGGAGTTTCAATATAAAACAAAACGAAAATGGATATTAAGACCAGGCATGGAAAAGAAACTAGTCCAATATAAAGGCATCGAAGAATCCACTTGGCACAAATGGGTTAACTAAGGCTCTTTATCAAGACATGTCAAATATAGCAGCACGATCTATGGGCTATAGGGTAATGCATGAACAGGTTTTATTTTGAAGGGTCAGACTTTTATGAGTTGTTGTAACTTGCTGGTTGATTGATTGATTGAGTTGGGTTTTACGGCACCGCGACACATGAAATGGTCATATGGTCACTTACTCTTTGAGTGTGATCTAAATAATGATGAGTATCTTGGCTCTTTCACCCCGATACTTCAAATGGATAATTCCCCTTTCCAATTTTAAGGTCTAGTCCATTTACGACGACTAATGGTTGTTTTTACAATAAACTGCACAATTTACAAACAGTGCAGACCTTATTCAGATGACTCCTTTAGGAGCTGAAGCAGCCTTTATCTGTTCTTGGTTTAATTTTATTGCATTATAGAATAAGGGTAGTCCTTTGAAGTACACTGTTTGCAAATGAAGAGTATACTCGCTACTGGGGATCAATGTATTGGGGAACCAGTATTGCTAGATTATACCCTAGAACGACAAAGATAGCAAAGATATATGACCTAAATGTACAGTGGAGAATCTGTTATTCTTTCCCAATAAACGCGTTTACGCTAAAACTATTATTTGCAGTGCAAACAGTTTGGAGCCAGATCAGACGCCGGGTAACCCGGCGTCTGATCAGGCTCCAAACTGTTTGCCACCAAGATAAACAAGAATTTCAGCATTGTCCAAAAGTTGTTCTTTTCTACGTTTTAGTGCTTTGCGTTTGCGTACGTTTGCGTTTAAACGGGAAAGAATAACAGATTATCCACTGTATACCCTAGAACACGTCAAAGATATCAGAGATATATGACCTAAATGTACCAGAAGCCAACATAGTTCATCAATTTGTTCTCCTGTTTTATTCTCTGTTTCTCTGTTCCAGTCTCTGAAATTCTGCACTCTTCCATCCCTCTCTTTCAAACGTTCTCTTTCTCTCATCTCTCTCTGATTTTGTCTGTCTTTTCAAACTTTAAATATATTCTGTGTTTTCTCGCTTTTCAAACTTTTCAAACTTATTATCTGCTCTATCTTTTGCAAACTTTAAACCCACTCTCTGCTAAAATAGTACATGTACCTCTTCGCATTTTCCGTTTTGCTAACCAGAAACTATGTACCGCAGTGTTTTTGTCCAGTTTGATAGAGCTCCTGAGATAACTATACGAAATGAAGCGGTAAATCATATACAGTGAAACCTGTGCTAAGCGACCACTAATAGAATTATCCTGAAGTTCTTTTATGACAGGTGATTGCTAAATGCAAGTTAGAAATAATGCAGAAAGCTCCTTTAGGAGCTTTCTGCATTATTTCTAAACTGCATTTAATGACCGCTTGTCAAGTAAATTGTCTATTGAAGCTACACCCTCTATTAAAGCACCCTCTATCAAGTAGTCGATACATGCAAAATTGGCTGTTTAGGCTCACAGGCGGGCGGCAAAGTTCAAATTGATGCATGATAACTTTATAGATATAAACACGCATATCGAATTGGAGTTGGTTAGAGAAATGTCAAAATCGTTGGCAAGGTTAATATCAACACTGATTCTGTTTTATTTTACCCGGAATCTTGGGGAAGTAGCGGATTTGAGACTTTCAGTTTCTTCTTTCTTAGGCCTGCTATAGTTAATTAGTGCCGCTAGTTCGACTAGTGTAAGGCACAGGGTCATGTGACAAATTGAGCTCTTAACCTATTGATTAATAAAAACCCTACCTTAAAAAAGGGTTAATTGATTGTATGAAAGACAGGTAAAAGCTTTGAGCAAGGTGAAAGTAAAACAGAAAGTTCCTATAAAAGTTTCTACTTTCACTTTCATCCTGTTTTAAGCATCTGTCTATCTCAAAATCAGATAACTAACACAGTTTGGTGTTTGAAATAGAGGGTGTTTACTGTATGCTAACTAATTTGTAACAAATCTAGCCATTGACCTCAGTATGTACCTCCACGCGAGGGAGCTACTGGCAACATTATTTGAACTCCCGGGTTTGAGACGACCGGGGATCGAACCCGCGAACCCCCGCTTTACGAAACGATTGGCCTTGTTAAGATAATGATGTTTATAATATACATGTACACATGTAGTATAATAAATATAAAACATTTGATTACATTAAATACTGGTTTTAAACACTGGATGCTAGTTATCCAATATGATCACAAAATAAACTTTTTTTCTGCTGATACATGTATATAATCAGCTTCTGGGGCCCGTTTCATAAAACATCTTACGACAAATGTTGTCGTAAGTCAAAACTTTAAAATACATTTAATCTGTGATTTCTCTATCTAATTCTGTCTTGTGACATCTTTTTGGAATCGTCTTTTCAAGACGATTCCAAAAAAATGTCGCAAGACAGGATTCGATGGAGAAATAAAAAGAAATTGACACTTTTATAATCTGACTTACGACAACATTTGTCGTAAGAAGTTTTATGAAACGGGCCCCAGATCTGTATCCTGCTCTTAACTTTCAAATATAATTATAAAGTATTTCAAGTACGAGGATTGTTATTTAAGTTCGTACGAACTTAAATACAACCGTCGTACGTGTATATATGTAAATTCGAGTGCCAAACAAATGCGACCTTGATCAAACGCACAGTTACTGAGGTTCTGGCCAGGTTACTAATTTGATACTCAGTACGGTGGCACTTAACCATTAGACTGCTATAGTGGAGTTAACCCTATCTTCCCCTTTTAAACGCAATTGAAATGCAAACACAATGCACTAAAATATAGAACATTACAATTGTTTCAAATATCTAACAATTCATTTTATTCTGATTGTCAAACTGTTTGGAGCCTGATCATACGCCGGGTTACCCGGCGTATGATCTGGCTCCAAACTGTTTGCAGAGGAAATGACAGGATTATCGTAAACGCAATTGAAGCTACAAAGTTTGTCTTATTAAGACTTTTCAAAATAAATGAATCTTAAAGCCGTTGTCCAACAGTTTTGGTCCAGATCAGACGTCCCGCCCAAACTGTTTGCAAATACCAACCAAATCGAGAACGACAGGCACCGGGTTAACACGATATGAGAACATCTGTGATGATCAGATACAGAGCATTTAGATCCTTCATATAAAACCTTTGACAGCTTTATCAAGAATGTTGTAATCTCCCTCACATCGTATGCTGTATGTAAGCTTAGAGAAAACAAAGAACTTTTAAAACATCTTAATCCTGAGGCTCTGGTCTGTACTGATTACATAAGAAGATGTCACTCGTTTCACTTATATCAATGTTAAATGGTTTAGCCCTTTTTATGCTGAACCTTTCATTTGAACTATTCCAATTTTGAACATGTATTTAAGTTGATCTATAGGTATTTTTGTTTAAAAAAATAAATAAATATATATCTATGTATGGGAAAGTAAAAGCAACGCAAGCAGTGCAGACTCTGGTCAATAGCTCTCTGAGCAGGGGTTACATTGCTTGCAAAATATGCACACTTATACAAAGGGTTAAGGTGGAAGCTTGTTGAATAGATAATATTGTATTTATTTCCACAGAAACAAGAGTCGAGTTTTTTTATGTGATAAGTAAAGCCGTTTATAGTGACGTTTATTTCTTTACGTCGAAAAATGAAACTTTATCTTAACTCGATTAAGCATAGAAAGAATAAATATATTGTATTTGAAGTAGTCTCAATGGCGTATTGGTTAACCCATGGAGCTGGGGCCCGTTTTACAAAACAACTTACGCAAATTTTTTGCGTAAGTAAAAAATTTAAATTTTAATTTATATTTTTTATTATCACTGGCTACAATCAGCAAATAGCCAGATCAGAGGACGCGCTTTAAGCGCGTCCTCTGATCTGGCTATTTGATGTTTGCAAACGTTTATGATCGAAAAATAAGAGTAAAACGATTTTGACCTACGCAAAAGTTTTGCGTAAGTAGTTTAGTAAACTGGGCCCCAGAGCCCTAGTGGCTCGTATACGCGTCCCTTACATCCAGTGTAACTGTAAAGAGTCCACTTGTCGTATGCAACAAGTATAGACCCAGATCAGTACTCTGATCAGGATATAATGTACAATGTTTGGCATTTTGCAATATATATATATGCATTGTTAAACAATAACAAAAGCAATATATGCAATGTTTGTTACATACTTGTAGCAACCATCACTCACCTATTCTGGCAGCGCAACCATATACTACACCTTTGGACAATTTCTAATTGGTTATAGAAAATACAAATATTAGCATCATTATAAATTATCAATCACTCTAAATATAAGAATTCAATCAAAACATTATATACATGTACTTATATCAGCAATTTTACGAAGTTTTAACCACTGCAAAAATACATTGACACGTAACATTAATATTGAAAGACAAAGATAAGCTCAACACACACAAATCAATTCTCCAATTTTTCTCACGTGTAAAACTGTATAATGTACTTGGTGTAATATGAACTTGTATGATATGAAATATCATCGGATGAAATAAAATTCATTACAAAAAACAAATAACCATTAATAGTCAAAATGGAATATATACTCAGCCACAAAAGAAAGGACCCACTTTATACATTTACTTGACATTAAGACGGTGGTAAACCAAAATAAACAAAACACATATTGCCTTTGACACTTTATTGGTACATGTATGATGTATATCACCATCTTAGTCTAAGTCCGCAAAACACGTTTATGGTTCGCTATTGTTTGTCCTGCAAATATACAATGCAGGTGCAATTTTCAGATGCGGCCTTATTTCAGGGACATTTCATAACATGTTATGAAATGTTCCTGCCTATATCAAACAATGTCTTAACCCATGTATGCCCAGATAATGCAACGGACTCTCCCTTTGTGTGTGTTAGACGATTTCATTATAGATACCGGTATACCAATGGTTGTCAATAGAAATTGCAGTGTTTGTCCATATAGCAGAACATCTCATCACGAAATAGACACCAAACACCTTGTCACGTACATGTATTACATCAGTGCCGAGTACGTCGAATGCCATCATTATTTCTTTCAAATCATGCATAGTCAAATACAAGATTTAGTTGTTAATTAGAACTGTCCATTTAACGTTTCAGGGACAAATGAGTTAAAAGGTTAAGACATAGCGAACAACTCTGACCACTTGATGCAACATATGGCCTCCATAGGGGGCGCCAAGACCTTGCCATGTAATACGTCACTATCTCGAATGTCATCAACTGTCATCGCTTTCGTTATCGCGTGTACATTACCCGCGCTTTTAGAATTTCTGCCACGCGAGATAACGCTAAAATTTGCAAATAGTTTGGATCAAGATCAGACGCCGAGAAGCTCGGTGTCTGATATGGATCCAAATTATTTGACGCTAGAGTAGATCTTTCTTTAACGTAAAAGTAAATGAAATACAAGTAATGTAATGTTTTACAGGCGATAATTTTGAAGCAGACGAACGAACTGTAGGGTAAAGGTTAACTTGTTGTGCTAAGAAAGATTTTTTTTGAATATTTTGCAAACAGTTTGGATCCAGATTAGACGCCGCGTATCGCGGCGTCTAATCTGAATCCAAACTGTTTGACACTCATTAACTTTTCTTCAGTTTAAAAAGCTTTACAATTAGTTTACATTTTTCGCAGACGATACTTTTGAATCAGACTACGATTCAGCATGATAAGGGTTAAGTGATATCAATATCAGCTACTGTTGGTCTGATATGATATGCCTCGTATTTCGGTGACTTATAGACTTTCTTTGTCGACATCTGATATGGATGTCCATTTGGTGATAATTTGAGATAATATACAGAAACACTTTCATGAGTGCATCAAATAAGAATTCCATGCTTTTTTATACAGTTTGGACTACGATACCGCGGCAGCAAATAATTATCTTACTACATATAGGGAACCAATCCTATACTTTTATATTTCGGTGCCATTTTGAAAAAGTATCCGTATATTTAAATTCGAGTTTTCTGCAGACGACAAAACAGGAACTTACGTCATTTCCGGCTGCATAAAGGATAAAGTGCTGCTGGTGGTCAGTATCTTATATACTGAAGACTGCACCTGTCCTCGAGCCACTTGTCTATTTAACCTTTATCATGCAGAAATATCGTCTGCTTCGATACTGTTTTCTGTGCTCTTTTGTTCATTATATTCTACAAAATTATGAAACCTAAAGTACAGTCGAAATTCGATAGTTCCAACTCGCGTTGGTTCGAAAATACCAATGTTTCAAAGTCAAATCGTGACTGAGCTTATACGTTTTAACTTTGAAATACGGGTACGGTATGTTCAACTTAAAAGGGATCAATTTATCGAAATTCAACTTACGAAATACTCGTACGATCGATTTAAGCGAGTTCGAAGTATCGAGTTACGATTCCACTAGGGTTGGTATAAAGTCTGCCTCAGAGGCTGAGTTGAATTGCTTAAAAATATTGGTTTGATATATGAAAGCAGATGGCTATTTAAACATGTATCGGAGGATAGAATCTATATTGGCAGTAAAGAGATTAAGATAATACACTTGAATAGACACAATAACAATACATTATCCCTGCTGCTATCAGAGGTATCGTTTGTAAGGCTACTACAATACTCCCTCTCTACAACTGCTCTCTCAACAACGACTCCCGCCTTACAACGACCCTTGCCGAAATTCCCCAAACAGGACAATTATATCTAAAGATTTTATTGATGCAATAGCGTCTGCTTAAAATTGAGATCTGCTGTTTTTTCTGAAAGTGACATAATGGACATTTTGACAGAAAATAAATTAATGACGAGTGGCAAACAGCTTGAATCCAGATCAGACGCCGCGTTACGCGGCGTCTGATCTGGATTCAAGCTGTTTGCAAATGTAAGTTTAGTTCCCTCTCTACAACGACTCCCTCCGAACAACGAACATATATTTTGTCTCCCATTGGATGTCGTTGTAGAGAGGGAGCGCTGTAATATGATACCGTTTAAGATTCCCGCTCATTAGAACATGTGTGGGCATTTAAGCATGAATGGAATATAGAGAAATATCCATACCATATAAAATCGAAAGAGCAGTTCTATTTTATCATATACCTTAACATATACAATTCCTAGCAGACACTCATACTTGTAAGTTAAAACAACCAAGGAACATAAACTTTGGGGGTTTTCCGGTTTAACAAAAGTTAACAGGCCAATTAACTCATTTGTGCCAAGCGTCCCTGTAAGTTGGACATATATTGGCAAACAGTGCATACTCAGATCATACACAATTAGTGAATCACGTCAAACAACATGTAAACCTAATGTGACGCCGCGATTGCGGCTTCTCATCAATATGTACTGTTTGCTACATCATATGAACTAATCTGCTATACAGACAAATATTTTAGATCACCATATAATGTATTATGTATTAGTATCTGCATGGTTAACAAACAGTTTACTTGTCAGACGCTGGGTTCCTCTACGTCCGATCTACCACCAAACTGTTTTCAACTGACGTCGGTTCTGAAAGTAATTATGAGAGCATTTTCTGGGAAATATTGTGTTTTCCTCAATTGTACATGTATATGTATATTTCCTATGTAATTAAAGACTGTCAGACTCAATCTGCACGAGCTGCACGTGTAATCTGCCAAGGAAAAAAACAAATTGACTTACAAAATTAACGCTCGCGTGTCGCCGTGCTGGATAAAAGCGGCTATTACAAACTTGAATGCATCACTAGAGCATAATAGAACTAAGGAGATAAAAAGGTTACCAGGCACTGTGTTTTTGTCAGAAGTGATGGAAATACCACGTGTAGGTGACGATGTTTACAGTATCGTCTGCTTCAAAGATATCGGCTGCAACTTTCGCGCTCTTTTTAATTTTTTCCGCACTCATGACTCTTGCAACCGAATAATGGGTGTCAAACAGTTTGCATCCAGATCAGACGCCGCTAAACGCGGCGTCTGATCTGGATGCAAACTGTTTGGCTGATTATCCGGCTGGTAAATTGGCGCAGAACATGTTAAAGATTAGCTCTTTCCCGTTAGTGCATTAAACACTTCAAATCTCAACATCACCCTCTTTAGATTCCGCAAAATAATTTCATATAGAATTAGAATTTCATACAGCAGTAGAGAATATGCGACACTTCGAAGCAAATTAATGATTGGAACCCTTGTCCAACAACGATCTAAAGTACATTGTCGCGACCACTCAAGAAGTGTTCCGAATGATAAGTGTCGGAAAATTAGACATCTGTTAACTCCTTCGATTTGTTTTGGATTTTTCGTTCTCAGCAGACGACTGACAGGAAAGCTGCTCCGCGATCAAAAACAATCGCCTTTAATCTTTTCTTGTGTTATAGGGGGCAAGCAGAAGTAAGTTGCCACCGGTGTTATATAAATTGTCGAAGATTATGCTTCCACACGCGTTTCATGCCATTTTTTTGCACCGTAAAGTGTAATTCTCACGTATTTGTGAAAATTACACATACTTCCTGTCAGTCGATTTTTTCCAGTCAGTTTAAAACTAGTAATCACTGATGAACAAATCAGACAGACAGAGCAAACTTTTTGTGGTAATACTATAATTACAACCCAAAGAAAGATACTTATTTCTTACCTTGCTGATATGTGTTCATACCAAAGATATACGCATTTTTACGCCTTTAATTGATGTATACAATTATATAATTTATACGAAAATAGTTCCATTTTATACAGTCATGAATATGCACCATAAGAAATATTTCTATATCCTTGACTATAACTACTTTAAGCAGGCTGAAATTAAAGCAGAACGCTCCTCTTTGCAGATGGTAGCTTACAGCAGACTGAAAGTAAAACAAAATGCTCCTTAAGGAGCAATCCGCTTTATTTTTAGTCTGATATAAGCAATCGTTTATTATTTTGTTCAATAAAGGAAACTAGGAAGGTGAAAAACACCAATTTTCAATTTTAGAAATAACGTAATTGGGCGACAAAACCCACGTCTAACATGTGTTTGTACCTATGGAAGACTAAATAATGATTTCACCAGAAATCATATTTTCATGATCATTTCTTTGAAACCTTACAAAACAATTTTATTTTTTTTATTTTGAAACAGAATCTAAAAACATTTGGCACTGATTAGAAGCACAAAACTGAGCAGACATTTGACAGTTTAATACTATAAAGGTTGGAAGTGAGATACAGTTTTAATTGTTAAAAAAGATGCACATTTTATCATGCAAGAAATTGCACTTCCTATGTTTTTGACAGCGTAAAATTTTGAACGTTCTTTCTGAGGAGATATAAGTGATTTCTTTACCCCATTCACTGCATTTCCGCGAGTGCAATGGTTATTTGCAAACAGTTTAATCATTCATTTCAATATTTCTAAATATTCAAAGTCAAAATACCTGAAAATTAGAATTTAGAAAATGAAATCCGACGACAATTGTTTAACCCTTTTCCCAATAACCAGTTTCTTGTTTTGAAAATAGGTGACTTTTGAAAACAAGTTGAAAGTAAAGCAGAATGCGCCTTAAGGCGCATTCTACTTTTCTTTCAATCTACTTTAAGCTACCACCTGCTATAATAAGGAACTATTCCTTATAATATATAATTATGTTTGCTGTACCATATGAAATTAAATTCTGTATGGAGAGACACTACAGCGTCTTTAGATACTAGTAACCCTTGTATACAGTGGAGAATCTGTTATTCTTTCCCGTTTAAACGCAAACGTACGCAAACGCAAAGCGCTAAACGTAGAAAAGAACAATTTTTGGACAATTCTGATATTTCTTGTTTATCTTGGTGGCAAACAGTTTGGAGCCTGATCAGACGCGGCGTCTGATCAGGCTTTAAACTGTTTGCCGTGAAAATAATAGTTTTAGGGTAAATGCGTTTATTGGGACCACAATGGAAATAAGGAAAATATTTATTTTTCCTTTTTTGTGATATCCTTGGTTTCTAGTGCGCATTACATGGTTCTTGTATGTTTTGCTTTAATTATGCTTTGCCATGTTATGTACACTTTTTACCGAAATAAATCTATCTATCTATCTATCTGGGAAAGAATAACGTTTTCTCCACTGTAACCCTTGTATATCTATGATAAAATCTTTTAACGAGCTGATAGGGGATAGTTCATTGCAATATCAAGACAAAGATGACTTTACGTCATCAATATGTCTTTGTTTTGGTGGTAGTGGTATTTTTAAAACTTTACTGTAGCCTACAATACGTAGTCGATCATTGTTATCCAGATACTTGCCGTGCAACTTACAAACTCGTGAAAATTACACCACTATATCAATTACATTCTGTGGAATTGGTTCATCATAGTGGCATGCTATCTGTTCTGTTCATCTGATTACCGGTGCTACTCTCAACTTTGATGCTTGTTTCATCATAAGGGTATCTATCCAGCGTGGTTGCCACATCTAAGGGACTCTTGAATGTGCAATAATAATGTTCTTATTTCGCCCACTACTACTGCCAAACTCCAGGTAAGCGGCCTCTGACATAAGGTGAATTATGATTAACTCAGACGGAAGGCAGCTTAATGCAAAATAAAGCTAAAGCAGAAAGCTCCTACAGGAGCTTTCTGCTTTACTTTTGTTTTTGCATTAAGCAATCACTTGTCTTTAATGATCTGCATTCTTATTTAAAGCAATGTCTTTAAATACACAGTATATTGTACACACCAAGGTGGCTTCCGTTTTTACAGAAGTTAAACATCAATTAATTATTTATATGCGCCTTGATTTAATTTTATCTTGTTAAATAAGCCCTTCGTGTGAAATTTGTAAGTATATTAATACTTTATCGTTACATGTATCAGTTGATTAAGATATATATTTCTCACATAACTACCCCTGTTTTTTTATAGCGAACAACGATGACGAATATCCTTATCTCCAACATGTTTAAGATCACTTTGATGACGTCACTATATCGTCACTATTTATAACGGCGTTTTGACGTCACCGGGCTTAAATCTTTGGTAATGTGAGATAAAGAATTTGTCACTCGTCGATGTTTAAGACAAGTTGATCTCAAACTCGTCTAGAATAGAAAAGTTATTAAGCTCGCCAAGGCTCGCTTAATTCTAGACGAGTTTGAGATCAGCTTGTCTTAAACATCTACTCATGACAGATCCTATATAACAGTTCATCATAGTTAAGTCGAACTTATATAAAGCGACCATTCATTGCAACGACGAGACGCTCGCTAAAGGCATACAATCATGTTTGGTTGTTTTATGTTGGATTAACATATTGCAGAAGGCTTCCTATAGTATTTTTTTGCAATTGCATTAACACCACAAAAAACTAAAATAAAAACAGCTTATGAACCTTTTACTGTGTGTGCTCTTTATATAAGTTAACAGGAATTTTGACAGGAGGGTTTTCATTAAGATATCGCTAAATGTGCAATTTCGCGTGTTTATATTATATGATAATACCAATCAATTACAAAGATCTATATAGTTATAGTCTTACATTTGATTTAACAGTTGCTAGTTGCCAGCAGTGTGAAAGTTAATCGCAAGTGACCTATCTTCTTCCAACAAACCAACAACCTTTCTTGTCAATAGCATGCTGTTAACACTTTCAACCCTACAGCCCTCTGTAGAAATTACAGATTACATATGCAAACAGTGTAGACCCTGATCAGAGGGCTCCTATAGAAGCCCTCTGATCCGTGTCTGCACTGTTTGATATTTTCATTGTTTTTTGTTGTCATTCCAAAAATATGACAGTATACTGGGTCAAAGTACCTGTACTAGAAGAGTTCAAAAGGATTATAAATACCCACAAGAGAAATTTAGGGTTGAAAGGGTTATATTCCCTATTTGCAAGAAATGTAGACCAAAGTCTGCAATGTTTACATGCCGTTGTTGTGTACACAATAAGATCTATAATACCATCGGTTCGAGCGCAATATCGCTCAAGTCATCTTAAGTCAACATTCAATCTTGCAAGAAGGCGATCTGCTTGTTCAACACATATTCGTTTTGTTGTCTTGTTCTTCTGAGTGTTGAATGGTTCTAGTTCCTTCTCACTCACTCAGGCTTCTCTGGTCACTCTTCTCTTGTACTTAACTGGACGAGAATGCCAAGATGGACGTCAGGTCTATGAGCCAAGTTAACCTTGTTATACATTCTTCCGCCGTACTGTCGTCTGCTTTGCAAGTGTCGTCTGCAAAGCTTGCATACTGTGATTAATGGATGTATAAATAGCAAAAATAATATAATTGAGAGTCAAATAGTTTGACTCCAGATCAGGCGACGGTTAACTGAGCCTCTGATATGGATATATAATATTTGTAAATGTCAGTAATATCGCGGTCAACAAGCGAATGGCTAAACCAACAGCTGTAATGACGCCGTGAACTCCATTCATTCAGACATCATTGACCTGTGCACACGTAACACGTGCTTACGGCCTACTTTAACACCCCGGTGCTAGGGTCATCCAAATAATTGATTGTCTCGGTACATAAGTAGGTATCGGCATAAAGAAGGATGAAAGTAAAGCAGAAAGCTCCACCAGGAGCTTTCTGCTTCACTTTTATCCTGTTTTAAGCTGTCACCTGGCTTTTTCACAACCAATGGCTCGTCTTCTGGGTGATCATTATAGGGAGAAATAACTGTATTACATCGCTAGAAACAATAAGCGAACATCACGTCCTGGCATATTACAAATTCTGCGAGTAACACCGTATACCTGTATCGCATTTTCTGGGGTTACTACAATTATTTTAAGTAATTAGGAAGGCCGGGTGTTTAGTTAAGCCATGATTACGGCGCAAACATTTACAAATTGATACAACAAGGCAAGTGGCTATAGTTTATAAAACAAATAAGCAGTAGCATTTCTCCTGGGAAGACGTTTATTAGCGAGTTTTCCACACCTTCTGGCGAACAAAATGAACCTCCCTCTCTTGCTAAACCCTTGCATGCTGGGTAATATTTGGCGGCCATTTTAAAATGTCGTCTGCAACTCAGATATTTGCAAAAGATTTTAGCAGTTTCTGATAGAATACTGAACTAACTTCAAACAGTTTTGATCTCTGATCAGGCCCCACAATGTGGGGCCTGATCTGAGATCCAAACTGTTTGCCTAGAGGTACACCTAAAAGTGTATCCCGCATAAAATGGGTTAACTCATTTACTTTCTTTTTAGCTCACCTGGCACAAATGTGAGCTAAATATTGTGACCGGATTGTGTCCGTCGTCGTATATCGTCGAGTGCCGTGCGTCGCGTGTAGATGAACAAAATAAAAATGTTATGGCCTTATTGAAGATCTGTGAAAAATACAGTACAATAGGTTAAAGGTCAAGGTAAATTGGTAAAATATTTTGGCATATCTTGGTTGGACATGTCAAGATGAACATGAATTCCAAAAATGAAGGTTGTAGCCAAGAGGGTATAGCCAACTTGACGATCAGTGAAACATGCAATACAATTAGGTCAAATTACAGAATATACGTATATGTATGTTGATTTTGTATAAACATACATGCTATGTATACGCTCCTTTGTATATGTTATGTTTTTATGATTGTTATTTAACGTAAATAAACGGACTATCTATAGGTAGTTCAAAAGAGAAAAAAGGTTATTTGATAAAATATTTTGGTATGTCTGAATTGGATTTGTCAAGATAAACATGCATACAATAAATGAAGGATAACAATGAAATATTAAAGAACTTATGACCATCATGAATATTTCTGACGTCTAACGACGACAACGACAACGCCGACGGCAACGCTGACGCCGAGGTGATGACAACATCTTGTTGTATTCTTCGAATCAGACGATCTAAAATTGGATTCCACTAAATTGGAAACAGGAATTGTCCGTTTGAAGTTTTCAGAAAGAAACGGGTTAAAAGAGTAACATCTAATCGCACTTTAATAGCAGACGATTTTCTGAAGTACAGAGGCAAGCTGAACCTGTTATTCTTTCCCGTTGAAACGGAAGCGAAACGCAAAGGCATTGCACTTAAACGTAGAAACTGACAACATTTTCACAATTCTGACTGTTTATATTAATCTGAGTGGCAAACAGTTTGGGACCTGATCAGACGCCGGGTTACCCGGCGTCTGATCTGGTTCCAAACTGTTTGCAATGGAAACAATCGATTTAGCGTAAACGCGTTTATTGGGAAAGAATAACATGTTCTCCACTGTAGCAGACATGATTTCAGATACAGTGTCTGGCATAGAAGGCGGGAAAACAGACTTTATACAAATGTTTCACATGGGTCATTAGGGTAGTAAAACATGCAGTTAATATGATTGTCTGTTGGTATGTGCTCGGTGGTTTGATGATATATGTACAGTGGTAGGACGTTATTCTTTCCCAAAAAACGCGCTTATTCTAAAACTATTGTTTCCATTGCAAACAGTTTGGGACCGCTGGATGCTCTGTCAGAATTTTCAATATAACGTCAACAATTTCAGTAAAACGTTATTAAAAATTAAACGAAAGAATAGCGTTTGTGTTTCGTTTAGTTTAAACGTTTAAGAATATGCATACCATCTTCGCCACTGTATGTTTATATATTTTGCAAGGTCAAGAATCCCATGGGACATAGTGCCTGTTGAACGAGTGTCTGAACTAAAGGAACTTCGCTTATATTGCAAGCTTTGTCATGAGATAACATGATATATTGCGTCTCCGTTTCGTTTAAGTGCAGGGTTACCATAAGTTGCTCATAAAAATCCTAAGATTTCCAAACTTTCAAGCGCGATTTTAGGAATCGTAGCTTTAACCTTTCATTGTCAGGTTCTAAACCACTATATAACATTATAATGTAAACAGTCTGAAGCCGCGTACACCCAAATAATTGTTCTCTTAAGTAAAACACGCATACAACTCCAAATTTTAAAAGTAAGAACAGAAATCGGAAAAAATCCGTAGGTCCAGAGAAATTAAGACAAATCCGAAGATTTCAGAAAAATTCCGGAAAATGGCAGCCCTGTTATCGGGAAGGACTAACTTATTTTCAACTGTTACTTGTTTATTTACAAGTAACTCGTAAAGGAGACTATTTTAGAAGACCTTCTTTAAAGGAGCTCAAGTTGGCAGACGAATGTCTAATGCAGAACACTCGTAAAGTACAACATTCCTATAAAAGATCCCTGTTGCAAACTTGTCCTGAATTAAATGGCAACCAGCACATACAACAGAGATTAATTATTAATCTATTACTCTATATAAACGCCCAAATTCACGCCTTTGATGTTTTCGGTCATTGAAGAAAATAGTTCCCACTTATACAGACATTAAACCCACCGTAAAATATATACTACACTGTACTCAACGTTTGCTAAATACTACAGCGCTCCCTCTCTACAACGACATCAAATGGGAGACACACAGTGTGTGCGTTGTTCGGAGGGAGTCGTTATAGAGAGGGACAATTAAGAATGGCTTACATTTGCAAACAGCTTGAATCCAGATCAGACGCCGCGTAACGCGGCGTCTGATCAGGATTCAAGCTGTTTGTCACTGGTCAATATATGTATTCTATCACAATCTCCACTTATGTGTAACCGTGAGAGAAAACAGCAGACGACAATCTTAAGCAGACGATATTGCAGCAGTAAAAGAGTTAGATTTAATTATCCCGTTCAGGGATTTTCGGCGAGTGTCGTTGTAAGGAGGGAGTCGTTGCCGAGAGGGCCGTTGTAGAGAGGGAGCGCTGTACATGTAAAACCTCCATAGGTTCCAATGCACCTATCAGTTTCTCATCGCATAACTTCCAACATTTTTGTTCGATTCCTTCCAGATTTGGGGACATTATTGCCAAGGGTTCTGCATTGTAATGTTCTTAGTGATGTTATTTGTTGGTAAAACAGTGTTTTACCTTTTAATGTTCAATTGTACTCATTTGAACATCTCTAAGAACATTTCAATGTAGAATTTAATGGATTTGAAAAAATTGGTGAAGTCTAAGAATTTTCACATTTAGATAATTTTCTTGGGTTTCGCCTACAGGATATAGACAAGTGTAATGCAGTGAGAAAGTGATAGGTTCAGTGCATTGGAACCTATGAAGGATTTACTCTTGTTGCTTAGCAAACTTTGAGTAGTAAATTTCTATCTCCAAGTAGAATATAGATCTACCTAAAACAGGCTGAGAGTATTAAAGCGGAATGGACTTTATGGCGCATTCTGCCTTACTTTAAAGCAGCTTTTAGTGGTCACCTGTCCTTAAAATCTTAGAGAAAGGATAAGGAATAAAGAGTTTATTCGTCTTGTTTTCACTTACCGACTTTCATCCAGCTTTGACTGTGTAAACGATGTGATGTCTTTAGTGAACGGACGGATTATTAGGCTTAAGCATATAATACACCCGGTTTATTTCTGTTCATATACAGAACACCAAGAGCGCCAAATACATTATACTTATGATACTATGCCAGGGAGCAGAAGCCTTGCGTTTGTCCTGAGTTCAGTTCGGGAAAAGGCAGTACATTCACTAAGAAATATTTCACTATTTAAGTTTAACTTTTCCATCCATAGCCTGTTTTCTTGTTTTTAAGACAGGTGACGTTTTAAATCAGGTTGAAAGTGAAGCAGAGTACGCCTTAATGCGCATTATGTGTTACATTCAGCCTGCTTCACCAGCTGCTAGGGTATAAACATATTTTTAATGATGAGTATTCATGACTGTATAAAGTGGAACTATTTTCTTAAGCGGATGCATAAACTAATGGCAAACATGCGTATTTATGGAGTAATAGGTTAGATTAATTCAAACCAACACGCAATGTAAACAATTACATGTACATGTTTCTCGCCAATCTGTTTCAAACAGGGTGTCAAACAGTATGAACCAGACCCAATGGTTATAAAGCGTTCGAGTTGAGTCCAATGTCGTTCTCAAACATTTGATTGGTCAGATTTGGTCAAGTGCGGTATAACCTTGTACACTGATCAGGTTCAGGCTGATTGTGTTTAATATTGTAGAAAGGGCCCTGATCAGAAGGCTCCTGCAGGAAACCGCTGATCAGAGTCTGCACCTTTTGTCATTTTGTAAAATATTATTAAAATCAACCATTAAAGTCTAAAATGGACTTGACTTAATTGGTAACTGGAGTTTTACATTGAAAATTTCAGGGGTGAATAAGTTTTCGATGTATACCCTTTATGAGAAGCATACGATTACATACCCTTTATGATATGTTTCCAGCATATGTTCGTATTAATGGGCTGGATAAATAGTCTTGCGTATGTCAAAATTGACTTTTGGTGAAGAATAAAGGACTTAGCTACTCCAGATGGTTCTTGTTATTAGGTCACTTCTTTGACCACCCACAAAAACTTTATACAAGTACTGCCATATTTCTTCACTCCTTATACTGATTATATTGACATTAAACGCCCTTTGAACTGGTTCTTAAATATCTTGTCATGCGATCAAGTTGAACGGATATATTTAACCCTTAGCCTGCCAGTCACGATTATAGCTCCATATGCAAACAGCTTGGATCCGGATGAGACGCCGAGTAACTCGGCGTCTCATCCGGATCCAAGCTGTTTGACACTCGGACAGCATTTTCAGCAATTTTGAGCAACTTTGAAGCACTTTGAAACTTGAAGCAGACGAGAAATATAGCAGACGACAATTTATTTGGCGGGCTAAGGGTTAAGATATAAATAGTGTTCAATTTCAATGTTCAATACTGTCTGCCATTTAAATTAAAAAAAGATATATACTTTATTAAATGTAGCTGCATATGGTTTCATCAATTAATTTTACTTAGTTATTATGAAAAGGGTTAACCCTTTCCACATTACTACAAGGGAAGAACAAATAACCAATATACCGCTACAGTGGATAATCTGTTACATGTATTCTGTCCCATTTAAACGCAAACGTACGCAAACGCAAAGCACTAAAACGTAGAAAAGTACAACTTTTTGACAATTCTGATAATTCATGTTTATCTTGGTGGCAAACAGTTTGGAGCCTGATCAGACGCCGGGTTACCCGGCGTCTGATCAGGGTCCAAACTGTTTGCACTGCAAATATTAGTTTTAGCGTAAACGCGTTTATTGGGAAAGAATAACAGTTTCTCCACTGTAAAAGCAGGATGAATATAAAGCAGAGAGCTCTTTTTAGGAGCTTTTCGCTTTACTTTCATTCTACTTTAGGTTGTCACCTGCTTTACACACATTCAATTATCGAAGGCACCCTAAGGCGTTTGGTTTGATGAATAAGCTAAGGCGTCAAAGATACGCTTCTTTGCAGAAAATGGTTAAGTGAAAAGCTGTAGGACCCTCTGTAAACAAACATGGCAAAAACTAATATATATTGTTTAAAACAAGTTTGCGACCGGGGAGTGTATATTCTTTCCCACATGCGAGGCGTGACTGACATATATCATTTGGATGCTGGGTGTTTACATATGATATGAGAATATAAAAAATACAGCTTTACGTATAACTGGCACATAAAGAGTAGTCGAACAGGAACTCTTTTTTGTTACCTTCTCCCTAAACATTTGACGGAGACTCCCCATAGACTGTTTCGAATTTTGAAAACATGTCATCACTTAAAGCAGGTAGAAAGTAAAGGTGAATGCGCCTTAAGGCGCATTCTGCTTTACTTCCAGTCTGCTTGAAGCTACCACGTGCTAGGATATAGAAAGAAATCTTAAGGCGCATTTATATGACTGTATAAATTGGAACTCTTTCCTTCAGTGTAGGGATAAATTAAGTACGCTTTAAGGCGCTTGTATGTAGTAAAGGGGTTTACTCGGACACAGTTGCATTCCGTTCACCGTATCAATTACTATAAAGCATTAATTCCATTTATTCGTGGAAACGGTAATGCTAAAACTGAAATAAAAATTAACATTTGTAAATAGCTTTTTTCAAAATGGAGTAAACACCCATTTACGCCAGATGTTTAATCTTTGTGTAATTAATCCATAATAAAATGTGATTTCTACGGGCTTCTACGGTCTTCCGCTTTTCCTATACTGTTAAACCTATCTGAAGCGATCATTTGAGGAAATGTCAAAGGACAATCGTTATAAACTGTAACTATTTTCTTAACAAGGGTAATGCAAAAAGTTCATGTTGGAATTTTCGGTACTATGCTTAACCTGCATTAAGCAACCGCCGGTCATTTATTTTTCCTCCATCTTATATAATAGACAAGTAATATAGGTTTAACTATACCGCTGTTTAATGCACCACAGGTAAGACTTTGTAATTTTGGGACAGAAACTGAGAAAGTATTATTTCAGCTTAATTATAGGTTCTTCAAAAGACATCAACCCAGGTTTCTTGTTCCATGTAATCCATGTTCTTTATTAAGACATCTGGTTACCGTTTCTTGCTGTTTTCCGGTTCTAAGCCATCCCTACCATAATATCGACTGCTTCAAATTTCCTGTCTGCTTTTCTATTATCAGATTTCATTTGTTTTTGCGAAAGAAGAACCAATGTAAACGTTTGAAAATAGTTTGGATCATGATCTGACGCCGAGTTACTCGGTGTCTGATCTTGAACTAAACTGTTGTCACACGTCGGTTTATTCGGTACTGGCAGTCAAAAGGTTCACAAGTAATTTCTGTTTTGATATCCATTACATTTCTTTAGATTTTTCTAATCCATGTTTATCTACTTTCCCTTTTCAATCTTTCTGCAAACAAATAACGTACGAAATTGTTCATTATTCGGCGATAGAAAAGATAATGTTTTGTAACATAACAGAAGAGAACTGTCAGTCTGTTTTGTAACAGGTGCTGTTCGTCTGTTTGTCTGCCAGGTTACTTATTTGTTTGTTAGTTAATACTTAGTCTGTAAATGTTAATTTATTATGTATATCTACGTGTACTTATATACATGTATTAAGTATAGAAACCAATCGCTTCATTGTCAGGTGTTTAATGCAAATGACTGCTTAAAGCAAGGTGAACGTAAAACCTTTAAGCCGTCACCTGTTTTTTATGCTGTCAATTAGCCTTCTTAAGTGGTCGTAAAAGAGACGTTTTACTGTGTAGTTTAGCTCCTTTATTGCAACAGTTAAAAAGAATAGATGGTAGTTGAAAGAAGGCGCATTCTGCATTACTTTCAACTTGCTTTCAGTGGCCCACTATCTTTAATACTAGAATTAGGCTTTGGGGTAAAGTGTTAAGGTAGGTGGGTGGCAATGTAAAAGTAAAGTAGAACCTCTTGCAATTCCGGTTTCATGTCTAGAAGTAAGGAATATTGTTTTGCATGCGTTGTCATCAGCATCCCATCTGCTGCAACAAAAAGACATTGACAAGACGTCGTGTTGACAACCCCGCGTTTGAGCTGGCTCTAAACGTTTTGTTTTGTTAAACAGTTTAGTCCAAGTGTAGCTTTTATCCATTGAACAAACATGAGCATACTATAACATTCTTAATCGAACTGTTTATTATTTATAGTATCTATTATTTACTTTTGCCTTTGCTATGTGCAGTGGAGAAGCTGCTTTCTTTCCCAATATATGCATTGGTTCTTTAACAAACATATCTCCATTGAAAACAGTTCGGAACCAGGTCAGAAGCCGAGGACCAGGCTCCAATTAGTTTGCCACTCAGATGAAAGTCATCCCCAGAACTCTACAAAAACTGTCATATTGACCATTTCTTTTCACTATTTCGTCTTCTCCACTGTACAATGGAGAATACGTTATTCTTTCCGTTTAAACACAAGTAAAACTCAAACGCAATGCAATAAAATGTAGAAAATAGCAACTTGTTGACATTTATCACGATTTGTATAAATATGAGTGGCAAACAGTTTACCCGGCGTCTGATCTGGCTCCAAATTGTTTTCTTTTGAAATAAAAGTTTTGGCGTAAACGCGTTGAATGGGAAATAATAACGTCTTCTCCACTGTAATAACTACTATCTGTAATAACCGCGGCATGCCAACATCCACAAATGTCATAGTAAATCATGAAGCATCACTTTAACCATTACCCTGCCATGTTGAGTATCGTTTGCAACATAACTTTTGACTACAAAAGAAACTCCAAAACTATTATTATGCACGTTTGGAAGTAGACCGAACCTGCAATTTGAATATCAAGCTGGCTGAATCTTGATCAGACGTCGAATGACGCCTAATCTGTGCTCAAACTGTTTACATAATTAGATAAATAATCTTTTACAGGATAAAGACATATTCATAGCATTACAGTATTATTTTGGAACTACAAATTATGACTCTTTTATGCTTTTGAACACGTTCACCCTTTTCACTACCAAGAACGGCGTCAATTAAGGTTATGTATTTTTGTATTCAGATCTAGTCATGTTTTATTGCAAATATTAGGTACATATACATGTACACATTTCGATATAAACAGTTTCTGAAGCATATATTTATACACATGAATAATAGGCTACACTGGTATACAATATATTGCAAACGAATTGTGGCAAATAACATTATACAGTGGAGAATACGTTATGCTTTCCCGTTTAAACGAAACGCAAACGCAAAACACTAAAACGTAGAAAAGTGCAACTTTTGGACAATTTTGATAATTCATGTTTATCTTGGTGGCAAACAGTTTGGAGCCTGGTCAGACGGCAGGTTCTGATCTGGCTCCTAACTGTTTGCAATTGAAATAATAGTTTTAGCGTAAACGCGTTTATTGGGAAAGAATAACGTATTCTCCACTGTATTCAGTGTAAGGTTGTGAAGAGGTGAGGAGTAATTCAATACTTTATCAAGTTCACAACCAATTCACATCAACTAAAAGGGTTAAGTAATAGAAAAGCGAGAAACCTCCCTGCAATTACCAAGGCAGCGGGAGGGCTGCACCCGTTAACGTTATTGCATTTCAAATTACGTTAGATAAAAGGCTTGGAATCTTGAGACAGTTAACACAGCAGCCTCGCCCCCAATGAAACCTTTTCGTGAATTGTCGTCTAACACTGTTGTGTTGCCTTATGATTCCTCTTTGGCACCTCTCTTTGAACATACAGGTGCTTCATCGATGGAAAGGCACTTTGCTGAAATATTTTGTTATAAAAAAGGTATTGATTAGCTTTATCCAGTATCGGATCCTTGTCGTTTGCGACCGCAGCGCTTTAACAGCAGCTCGTCTAAGGTAAACCTCTTCAGTGACTTTCCAAAATACAATGGTTATTTGCAAACAGCTTGGATCCTGATCAGACGCCGCGTGACGCGGCGTTTGATCAGGATCCAAACTGTTTGACCTCATGTCAATATTTCACAAGCCCAGAATACCTGAAATTTAAACTTAATAAATGAAAGCAGACGACAATTGTTGAAACCCGATGGCATCATGGCAGCGAAGGGGTTAATTGCATTTAAACCACATAATCATTAAAGTATGTAAATACTACCACGTTGAAGGCCTCTTGCACACGAACATACTCCATTAGCGTGGCCCCTGACTTGCGTAAGATGTATTTAGCTTCAGAACTACCATCTTTTGTCTGCTAGACACCAGCTCCATTGACCCTCTTGTTGGTGACCATTTGGCAAAGTAAACATGTTTTCGGACTGAACCGGACCCGGATATAGATGGCGCCTTGTAATTATTGAAACTAATGGTTCAAGTGTAGAACAGGGGTTTCAGCAGCATATTCAAGACTGTGTTTCTATTACCTCATTGAGAGACCGATGTCAATCATGTATGCTAGTGCTATATGCATTAACCCCTTCACCGTCATGACGTCATCAATTTATACAATTGTCGTCTGCTTTATTTTTCAAATTAAGATTTTAGGTATTTTGAATTATGAAATATTGAGATGGGTTGCAAACAGTTTGGATCCTGATCAGACACCGCGATGCGCGGCGTCTGGTCAGGATTCAAACCGTTTAAAATAGCATTTGTACTCAGGGTAAGGCAGTGAAGGGGTTGAATTGTAGCTAATACTATGGTTTATGTCTTTCTGTACACGGTCTTTGTAGACAAACGTCTCTGTTACATGTCAAAATTGGCGAATAATACATCCAAGTTTGCTGATTGAAAACCTTTTGTTTTAATCTTAAAATGTTTCTCTTGTAGTAAAGAAGTATATCAAATTTGTGAAATTCCCACAAACTGTATTCTTCATATCATTAATATTTAACGTTTTAATGAATTCTTATTTATCATTTAAGATAACTGCCAAATTCGTATGTCAGATTAAATCGTGGTACTCTAAAGTCATCAGCTAGTTAAACTCAAACCCTGTATTGTCTAGAGCGGTCGTAATTGCAGGAAGTTAACGTTAAAACGAGGTAAAAGCAAAGCATGATGTTTCTATAATACAATGCTCCCTCTCTACAACATCACTTAAGGGGAGACCAAGATTGTTTGTGTTGTTCGTAGGGAATTGTTATGGGGAGATGAAATTAATACGCTAAGAGCATTGCGCGCGAATTGGCTTACATTTCGCGGCTTACGTGGCGTCTGATCTGCATTCAAACTGTTTGCAACTCGTCATTATGGTTTTTTCTTTCAATATGTCATTTTGAGAAAAACAACAGACGACAATTTTAAGCAGACGATATTGCACAGCAGCATGCCTTGTTTTAAGGAGGGAATCGTTAATCTGAGGGCCGTTAAATGGAGGAAGCACTGTAACAAAAAACATATTCGAACCCTTCTATTATGACCACTTAATTAAGTTTGGTGTTCAGGGTTTAAGACTGGTGGCTGCTTAAAGAAAATATTAAAATGGAACAGAAAGCTCATTTACCATTGTAATGGCGTAAATCTTGTATCAAGCGGCCACCTGTATTTAATACTATTAATAAGTATCATTTATCAGTGTTCGTAATAGAGGAGTCATTATACAATACAGCCTCTCTATGCTAGTGCTATATGCATTAACCCCTTCACTGTCATGACGTCATCAATCAATACAATTGTCGTCTGCTTTAGGTTTTTCAAATTAAGATTTTAGGTATTTTGACTTATGAATTTTTGAAATGAGTTGCAAGCAGTTTAGATCTTGATCTATTGCGACCGCTAAAACGATGGTTACTTGATTGTATAAAAGAAGGGTGACAGCTTAAAGCAAGGTTACAGTAAAACAGAAAGCTCCTTAAGGAGTCGCCTGACTTAAATATCTTACAATGAAACCAATTAAGTGTCGTAATAGAGAGGTTTTACTGTTGTTCTTATCTGAGCACAGGCCATACTTCAAAACCTGAAGTCTAAAAGTAAAACATTCCTTTGAAAGATAAAGAACTGATTGAAATGCAGAAGATGAAAGGGTGAATTGAAGATATTCATTGATATATCTGCTAATTAAGGCTTCTGTGGAGATGTGGGCGATGCATCATTTGTCGGGAAAAACGATCTGTCTGCCCAAGACTGTTAGAATTTAATCTTGCCAAGGTTTTTAGAAACGACATAAATAAATGTATTTATTTATAACAGAAAATTAGAATGGACTGACCTAGTAACAAAGGACCGTTTAAGAACGAGCGTAAGAATGTTTTAATTATAGATAATAATGCTTCAATGTGATGATAGCAATATTTCTATTGCAGCTAATTAAATAATTTGGCACGATTTATTGTACAATATCGACACCATCGCATTGTTGGCTTAAGGTTTTTCTAGTCTGCAATATGTTACTTTATAACCTACATTAAGGTATCAAATCCTGCATGTTTAACCCATTACCCCATACATACACCTTTTTACACCTCTTACTTATTCCTCCACTGAAGAAAATATTTCCAATTTATACAGTAATGAATAAGGTTGATAAGAACTATTTTTATACCCTAGCAGATGGAAGCTTAAAACAGGCTGAAAGTACCTGTTTCAAGTGGTCACATGTCTTCAAAACTAGAAACAGGTTATTGGGTAATGGGTTAAATGGCCATTCCTACCTTCCAACTAAAATGTACTTCCCATTTGTAATTAAATGTTTAACGGGTTATATTTTACAATGCATCACAAATTATGAACAGTGTCCTTGGAGGAGCCCTCTGATCAGGGTCTACACTGTTTGAATACGACAAGTGTACAGTTCACAGGTACAATGTTTGTTAATGACGAGTATATTCGAGCCTAGGGTTGAATATGTTACTGTTTAACCTGACTTAAAGTCTTTGTCCCTTAGTCTGCTTCTAGTTTTGAAGATAGGTTGCCTTGCACATACGTGTAAAGCAGGCTGAAAGTAAAGCAGAATGCAAAACAAAGGAACAACTGTAAGACGATCGTAAACCTCTACCAAGGCTCAAAATAATTCATCAATTTTCTATTCACTCTGTAGGTTTCTTCTGATCCGATATTTGTCATAATTAACGCCTTTCATTTGAAAATCCTGTCAAAAGAAACCAGCGGTTTAGGCTCATAAATTAAGATAGCGATGATAGCTATCTCATTTACCTCCAACTAACTAAAATAAATAAGTTTCTGTAACTATATATCATGTGCAGATATGCCTACAGTCAAGGCTGCGATGGTTTACCATCAAATGAATACACTTTTCTAGTAGTAACCTAACTGTACCTAGCGTCTATAAAAGGGGTACAGACAAACGATCCCATATATGGGACATAGGCAAACAGTGTAGACTCTGATTAGACGCCGCATATTGCAGGGTCTGATCAGAGTATACGCTATTAGCTGGTAGGAAATTCAATATAAAACAAAACGAAAATAAACATTTAGAACAGACACCTGTTATATAAAAAATGGACTAATCCAGAACATCGAATATATAAGCATGGAAGAACCCCCTTGGCGCAAGTGGGTTAAACATGCAATACGCTTTTGAGGAACATTTTACCACTTTTCCAAACAGGCTGGATGTAGATGAGCCGCCGAGTGAATTGGTGCCTTATATGCGTCTAGCCTGTTATATCTATTAAAACATAGTAAATATAACTCAGTGAATTGCTACAAACATTATTATTAATATTTGTAGACGAAAATTGGCTAGTTTGGCTATTCCTATGTTAAGGAATTTCCATTCCCTTCCCTGACGCTTTGCTATACAAGGATATCATGTTTATCAATTCAATTCTTGTATTTCATGCTAGAGGTGAAGTAAACTAGCCTTTGACAGTTATTACAAGATGCACTTTATACTTTAGCATTTGTCTACTGCAGTTATAATTATTGATCAAACAGACTTTTCAATACACATTTTCTACAAGACACCTATTGGTGTAACAGCGGAGAAAACGTTATTGTTTCCCAATAAACGCGTTTAGGCTAAAGACATTATATCCATTGCAGACAGTTTAGAGTCTTACTCCAAACTGTTTGCAAGTCAGATTAAAAAAATAGTTACCCATTTCAAAACGTTGTGTGTTTTTTTTTTACATTTTAGTGCACTGCGTTTGTGTTTCATTTGCGTTTAAACGGGAAAGAATAACGTCTTCTTCACTCTAGATTGTGTGATACGATCTTGAGGGTTAGGTTTTGTGGTCTACCTGGTGAATGATATTCAGACTACACGAGTAGACACCACAACTCACGCTCCGTTAGAACCAATCATGAAGCTCTGGTCGAGATATGTTCAAATTTCATCCTGCAGACCAAGGTCTAATTACCCGTGCCAACTGTTATATAAACAGCCTAATAGAATGCCGTGCATGCTACTTCTCGTCCTTCCTGTGACTAAACAGTTGTCTGCTGAAATATATGAATAGCATTTATAAGATGTAATAACGAATGGCATTTGGTGTTGTAAGCAAAAGTCTTTGACGTTATAAAATGTATCTGGCTTCAACTCATTCAACCCTAGTGACGAGTAAACTGAGTCTGTATAAGCAGTGTACCTATGAAGACTACACTTGTCCTATGCAAACAGTGAAGAACCAACCCATAAGGCTTAAAGAAGCAATCGCCAATCGGGTTCTGTAATGTTTGTCATTTTACAATATACAGTAAAACCTCGCTATTACGACCACTAAAACGAAGGCTAATTGAGTGTATAATAGACAGGTGACAGCTTAAAGCAAGGTGACAGTGAAACAGAAAGCTCCTATAGGAGCTTTCTGTTTCACTGTCACCTTGCTTTAAGCGGTCACCTATCGTAAACACCCTAATAATTAACATAATTTAGTGGTCGTAATAGAGAGGTTTTACTGTATTGCAAACAAAACCCGCCAACCCTATATAGCCAAAAATGGACTGAACGCAATCCCTACTTGGAATTGTCGATTTGAAATTCCTGGGGCGAATTAGTTAACCCATCTATTGAAGGGTATTGGGATGAACAGTCACTTTTTGATTGCTGTACGATTTCTTTGGAGATATGCAATGGAGTTCTAACGACATTAGTGTCTGTCCACACTGTTAAGTATTTAATGTGAAATAGCAACCAGTGCAGACCTTGATGAGACGCGGGTCTTCCTCCACCTGTAATTAACTGGACGTCGCGATATGACTGAAATACTGTTGAAAGCGACGTAAAATCAAAAACAAATCAAATCAAATCTTGATGAGACGCTACGTAATATAGGGTCCACTCCACACTGTATGCTACAATAACGTCTGTACACTGTGATCAAGGTCCGTGGAGGCTACAAGACAATGGCAGACGTTGCAATACAGCCTTAGGCCTCAAAGTTAGATAGCAATATACATTAAGTTTAACCCGTTACTACATAAACCCAATTTCTTACGCTTTTAATGTATTCCTTCACTGAGGAAAATAGTTCCGCTCTATAAAGTCATGCATAGATGTATGCACCAAGAAATAGTGTCTATATCCAAGCAGATGTTAGCTTGCAGCAGGCTGAAAGTAAAGCAGAATGCGCCTTAAGGCGCATTCTTCGTTACTATCAACCTGCTGCAAGCTATCACTTGTCTTCAAAATTAGCAATAGGCTATGAGGTAGGCTAACAGCATTGGCATGTGACGATATTTAATGTCAACATCATAGACTTAGTTTTCATTGAACGTCAATGTTCGGCATACTAAATGTTTTGCTATCAATTGCCATTAAAATTTAAACATCCAATGACAACCCTTGTATGCGGTAGTTGTTTTATCGTCTGGTAAATGTTTTATCTCTTGTCTTATCTTGGGCTCAGATTGTTATCACGTATTTTAATGATCAGACGGGAGCACGCCTTCCATTTATTCTTATATAAACAGACCCATGTCATTATATACAATATATCCCCACTAAAACGACCACCCACAACACCGCCTGGAATATTTGTGGTTTTAATGTTCTTAACCTTTTCCTTTATAGCCTGTTTCTAGTTTCGAAGACATGAGGACACTCAAAGCACGTTAGAAGTAAAACAGAATGCGCCTTAAGGCGTATTCTGCTTTACGTTCAGCCTTCTTTAAGCAAGCTAAATATACCTTCAAACATGATTTAGAAAATGAGACATATTCATGACTGTATAAAGTGGAACTATTTTCTTCAGATGGGGAATAATATAAAATGAGCAAAACGGTGTATCTACGATGTAAAGGTTTTAATGGGGATGTGTACTTACAGCAGGGTGAAAGTAAAGCAGGAAATTTAACCATCTTGTTTAAATCCTTTAAATATTCTCAACTAGTTTTCATTTGAGAAATCGATATAATATGTAGAAAGAGAAAGAAAAATTTACTGTCATTACGCAGTAGCCAATCACTCCTGAAGTTCGTATTTTGACACCTCTTATTTATGAATGTATAAAAAATGCAACAATGTTGATCTAAAGACAGTGTATGCCCATATAGCAGACAATAGTTCATATGGAATAGCTTACAGTGCATGCCATAATTAGACACTGTATAACGCGACGTATCATCAGGGTGTATATTGTATGTATAGTCTTCTTCAGTAGACCATTGCTTATGCCACTATTCCACACCGACTACGAATCCCACGAATCCCACGAATTGATAAATGCTGTGATTCGTGGGGATTCGTGGAGTTCGGCATTTCTTTCTATCAAATTCGTGGCCCTCTACGAATCGGCTACGAATCGGCTACGAACGAGTTAAGACTATTCGTGGGATTCGGCTCGAATCTTACGAATACTGTCAAGAATTCAGTACGAGTTGCAAGAATCCACTACGACTACTGCACGAACGCTAAGAATTAGTTACGAATGTGCCGAATGCATCTACGAATCAGCTACGAATGAAATTTGATTCTTGACGGTTCGTGGGATTCTTGAAGGTATGTAGTGTTCCCTCCCTGCAACGGCCGTCCTAACCACGGCTCCCTCCTTACAACAACACTTGTCGTTGTTTTCCAACCAAAAACAAATATGTCCAAGCTTTCACGCCTGCATGCTATATTGTTTGTTTAAAATTGTTGGCTGCTGTTTTTCTCAAAGTTACATAATAGACATTTGGCGTGTGACAAACAGCTTATATCCAGATCAGACGCAGCGTAATTCGGCATCGAATCTGGATTCAAATTGTTTGCAAATGTAAGCCAATTTCCCTCCCTATAACTACTCCTTCCAACAACGCACAAATTTTGTCCCCCATTGTGAGAGGGAGCACTGTAGTTCCCGTTTCAACTCCGGCATCAGTCCAAAAATGGACTTTTAAGATAGAGCAGCAGTGGCACTGTATTTGGAACTGGCGTATCAACGCTAGCTGCATGCTAATACATGTAACAAGAAGATATCCCGCAGAAGAAGGGAGAGATCCACAAGGTGCTAGGTTAGACAGTGGCTGACTCCATCTAGAACGCTAGAACATGAGCTTAGTGTGGAAGATGAGAATACCTTTACCATCTTCAGTGTTCACACTCTACAACGGCCCTCCAAACAACGACCCCTCCGTACAACGACCCTTACGGCAGTTCCCCAAACATGACAATTACGTTTAACATTGTTGCTGCTGAAATATTGACTGCTTAAAAGTATCGTCTGTTGGTTTTCTCAAATTTACATATTGGACATTTTGATGACGAGTGACAAACAGCTTGAATCCAGACCAGACGCCGTGTTACTCGGCGTCTGATCTTAATTCAAGCTGTTTGCAAATGTAAATCAAGTCTTAAGTTTCCCTCCCTATAACGACTCCCTCCGAACATATTGTGTGTGTCCCATTGAGTGTCGTTGTATAGAGAGGGAGCGCTGTATGTAAGAATGCCAGGATTATAGGTCAGTCATCCATGCAGAGGAGGGACACTCACGTGAGACCAAATATATATACGGGAGTGAAGCTGGCATTGACTCTCAGACTCCTGGCTACAGGAGAAAGGTATCAAACTAGTACTCACGAATCCCACGAATGAGTTAAGAATACCACGAACGTCAAAAAAGCCGTTTACGAATCCTACGAATCAGCTACGAATCCTACGAATGCACTACGAATTTGTTACGAATTAACTACCTATTGTTCCATTCGTGGAGGTCTTGGCCAAAACTTTGAACAGCTCAAAACTTTTTCCACGAATCCCCGACCGCTCACGAATTGCAAGAATCGACTACGAATCAGGTAAGAACTCCACGAATCTGTTAAGAATCAACTACGAATCCTAGCGTTTTCCAATTCGTAGCGATTCGTGGGATTCGTAGTCGGTGTGGAATAGGGGCATTAATCTGGCAGATGTTGACATAAAGCAGAATGAATATTTAAATTAACAATGCCAATACAATACATTGTATTGGCATTAAGTACAATGTTGCTACTTCTAGTCATCCAGTGTCACTGGAGTGAACATGTAAATTACACATACAAATTACAGTTTATCAGAGAAGAATAAATAATTCATCAAGTAATAGTTAGTCAAAACTCAATGGTTATTAGTTTTATTGTTAATTTAGTGTTGTAATAAACTTGTAAGTATTAAAACGGATTATTGAGTCTATAGTTTATTTTTGACTACTAGCATTTAGGGTAGACTTTAACAATATATTGCAAATGTCAAAAGTGCCGATCCCGAGTATCCATTGCTTGCGTATGAAAGGTATACTCTTCACTGGTAGACTGTTTGTTAATGACGAGTATACTCGTCGCTAGAGTTGAATGGATTGAATGGGATTCAGACTACAAAAAACATTCATTTTAGTTATCGTTACCCTTTCACTCTCAATGACATCATGCAGCGCATTTGCAAACATTTTTGACGCAGCGTCTGATCAGGGTCAAAACTGTTTCCACTTGCGTTGAAATAACGTCAGCTTTAATGCCTTAAAACAACCATTGAAACGATAAAGCAGACAACACTATTGAAGCAGACAACAATATGGCGGCGGAGGGTTAAAAACCTCACGAAAAGGTTGATCATGAAAGGGTTAATGGTCTTTACTGTATTCCCCCTGTGTGGCCAAACACACTATTAAAGTCCCCGCTATTTAAAATGAATTTACATTTAAGTCGAAGAGATTTCAGTAAATTAAGATAGGTAATTGGTGCTTGCCTATCTCCTGGCTTAAACCATGAATCTTTATTTGACATTTCCCTGCTTTATATACAAAGTAAATTGAAAACGATAGGCCAGATAGATTAGAAAAGTAAAACTTTCACAATGAGAACCTGTCAAAACAAGAGACAACGAAATCAATTAAAGTTGGAAAATTCTAATGCTCAAGAAGGTTTCGCTGTTACTGTTAAGCAGATAATTCCACTTCTTAGATAGTTAAAGATGATAAGAGTTTAATTAACCCTTTACCCAATAACATGTATCTAATTTTAAGACATATGACCACTTAAAGCAGGTTGAAAGTAAACAGAATGCGCCTTCAGGCGCATTCAGCTTTACTTTCAGCTTGCTTTAAGCTATAATTTGTGAGGATTTAAAAAACATTTTTATAGTACATATTCATGATTGTTTAAATTGGATCTACTTTCTTCAGTGGAGGAATTTATTGAATGCACTAAAAGACGCTTCTATGGGGTAAGAAGATTAACTCATTCATCCCTGGCACTTTTAATGGATACTTCCAACTTTCAATTAAGTTTAGATTATGTTGACGGTTGTTGGTAGATTCTTACTCTACAAAGCAAAACTACAAACAGTGCAGACCCTAATCACAGAACTGATCACGGTCTAAACTGTGTGTATAGGACAAGGGTACATCCATTGTTAATGACGAGTATACTCGTCGCTAGGATTGAATGTGTTATTTATCTCTCGAAAAGCATAGAGTTGGTGGCCACTTTAAATCGTGTTGACCCTGGTCAACCGCCACGTTTGAAACACGTCTGTTGATCTGGGTCTTCGCTGTACTGTTTACAATGACTGCGACGGATTCCATTTTGGTTTTGCTAACTTGTATCTATATTGAAGGTACAGCGCTCCCTCTCTACAACGACACCCAATGGGAGACAACAACTGTGTGTGTTGTTCGTAGGGAGTCGTTTTAGGGAGGGAACTTGGCTTACATTTGCAAACAGCTTGAATCCAGATTAAACGCCGCGTCACGCGGCTTTTGATCTGGATTCAATCTGTTTGTCACTGGTCGTTAAGTTTTTTATGCCCCCGGCCTTGGACCATTACCAACTCACCAATAGTACCCATGCTCATTTTGAGCTTGACCTTGACCTAATTTGGACTTAGAAAAGATTCAGAATATATTGTCAAGGATGCCAACGGGGGCATAATCGTTTATTGAACGCGCAGTATTGTTTCTGTCTAAATGCCCAATATGCAACTTTGAGAAAACAGCAGACGACAACTTTAAGCAGACGATATTACAGATATTACATAATTGTCATGTTTAGGGAACTGCGGCAAGGGTTGTTGTAAGGAGAGAGTCGTTGTTGGGAGGGTCGTTGTGTGGAGGGGGCACTGTGCACACTGTAAAACTTTCTATTACGATCACTAAATTGTGGTTAACTGTCGGGTGTTTACAACAGGGGGTGCTTAAAGCAAGATTACAGTGAAACAAAAAACTCCTTTAGGAGCTTTCTGTTTTACTGTCATCTTGCCTTAAACTGCGACGTTTCTTTTATAAATCAATTATCCATCGTTTTAGTGGCCGTAATAGAGAAGTTTACTGTACTTATATTTCCAAATACCTAATTATAAATTATTGCGTAATTTATCAATCTTCATTGAGCTATTTTAAGATGATTCACTGTCTAGATAAAACTCAGAAGACGTCTGTTTTATCTTTAATTCTTTAATATGATTTATTGCCATTTCAAAGTTCATTATAAACGTATTAATTCACTGAGATCATTGCTGCTTTCATCGCTTTTATGTATATATATATATACTTTACCTTGTGGCTGACAATTTTCGATTCATCGTCATTTAGACCTCCATTGGACATTATCCTAATGCTGATACAGATATATGCTATAAAGCCGTGCGAAACAAATCAAAGCAATTTAGACGCAACATAAAATTTTATATTGAGCAGTTCAAAAGTTTTAGAGCTAATAGTACCATATGGAACGGTACATATTGTACTGTTGATGCCAAGAAAAGGTATTATGGGTAATAAAACAATATAGCCATAGCGACGGGAACTCTCGTTCTTTACAACCATTGTATCTGCCAAGAGTGCACTTACCCTATGCAAACAGTGTAGATACAGGTCAATTTATCTGCACTGCTTGTCATTTTGCAATAATTTGCAAAGGAAAAAACCTTAAACAGTAAAATATGGACGTATTTTAATTGGAAAATGACAATGCCAATTTGAAGTTTCAGGTTTGAATGAGTTAACCTGTTTTACAGTCCAACTTCGGATTGTAAAAAGCTGGTTTGAAAAAGTATGGAACTATACAGTGACAGATGATTGCTTAATGCGGGATCCTTTAAACTTTTCTGCTCTAGATACTTTTTCATTCATTAGGTTTAGAACTATGTGTTTTAAGACAGCTTTTTATCTTTTAATTAGATATAGAGACTGACCTGTCACTGACGGATATGTTGAAGTTTATCTATAAGTTCTGATATTTTGCATTTTAATAACTACATCATGATTATTACTCAAATTTCGACTGCGCTTTTTAATCAGTTAACCTATAGTGACGCACACACGCGTCGCTTACATATAGTGTACATGTACCTTGAAGAGCATGCAAACAGTGTGCTGCAACAACCCTCTGACCTGGGTATGTCCATATTGTCACTTTACAATATGTTGTTAGACAAATAACCTAATAACCTAATAATCTATAAAACCAAAAAGTTGACAAGATGTATGAGAAACTTGAGTTTTAATGCAAAATAATTTCAGGTACCCCCGATACAGAAACAAAACTCTTAACCAGAGAGAAAAGACATACAGATCCATTTGAAATGCACATTCTACCGTTAACTTTGCTATAGTGTAGCATAATACACTCTTTCATCCAATGATAACGAATGTTACTTTCCAATGTGGCCTCGCATTTTTACCAACACATATAATTACAGCAAAAACATACAACGCATTCCGTTTACTTTCTCACTATGCTAGATTACAATGTTGTAATGAATCAGGTCCTAATTAAGCTTCAAAGAGAAGACGATACCAGCTTGGTTACATTCGTATAGCTGTGGAAACAATCTGGAGCAGTTTGGTGTCATTTTTTAGTCTTTCGAATCGGTTTCATCCAAAATATTCTTATTTTTGTACAGTGCGTTGTTTGGAGGGAGTTGTTATAGGGAGGAAAAAAGTATGTCCTTAGATTGCTGAGCATGACTTGGCTTACATTTTCAAACAGTTTGAACCCAGACCAGACGCCGCATAATGCGGCGTCTGGTCTGGGTTTAAACTGTTTGTCACTCGTCTTCATTTTTCTGCCGTCAAACACCCAACACGTAAATTTGAGCAAACACGGCAACCGACAATTTGAAGCAGACGATATTGGTAGAAGTAAAAAAGGTTAGACATAAATGTCTAGTTTGGTGAACAGCGGCAAGCATTGTTGTGAGGAGGGACTCATTGTTCGGATGGCTGTTTTACATTTGTATTGATACATGACTTCCATTTCAGTCAATTGAATACTTTGTTGCAATATGCATGTCCATTGAATCATCATTAGCAGGTTCATATCATTGTACAGTAAAACCTCGCTATTACGACCACTAAAACGAAGGCTAATTGAGTGTATAATAGACAGGTGACAGCTTAAAGCAAGGTGACAGTGAAACAGAAAGCTCCTATAGGAGCTTTCTGTTTCACTGTCACCTTGCTTTAAGCGGTCACCTATCGTAAACACCCTAATAATTAACATAATTTAGTGGTCGTAATAGCGAGGTTTTACTGTAATATCATTGGGTGGTAAAATCGATATAGGTCATTGCTTGCCCTGTGGATGAGACTATTACATTTGAGACATTATCCTGATATGAAAACTTTGTTAAAGGGATCTAGAATACTGAACATACCTCGACAAGCCAGGTTACTAACTCTTAATTGACAGTAGAAGACAGCCATTTAAGAATATGGTGTATTTCATAGGTAATAAACACATGAATATTTGACCAGAAACACATAGCAGCTTCAATTTGAATATAATTACAATAAATATCATTGCGATTAACCCATTGTTCCATAAACATACCCTTTTTCTCATGTAATTTATTCATCGACTGAAGATTTTTTTCCAATTAAAGTAAGCAGCAGAGTGTGCCTTAAGACACATTTTACTTTACTTTCAACTTGTTTGACGTTGTAAACTTTCTTCACTACTAGAAACAGGCTATATGAGATAAATGGTTAAATTACCTTTTTCATTCAACCGTATTGTATGTTTCTTGTAAAACTGTTATGGAAAAACACCCATACCATGACAATGATACAATTTTGTCATATATAAATGTTTTCATTTGCAGGAATACTAATACGAATGAAGTTTATTTGTAGATAATTGTATGCGTGGTAATGTTAAGATCTTTTTATATGTGCAGTTATTTGAAGACTACAAACTATCAGACTATCATTTCTGAAACTCCACCCTTTTTCATGTTTTATTACAATAAACCATTACCGTATAGTTTACCCAAACTCGTAATCCTGTCGTCTTTATTGCAATAAAACGCCAGTTTATTGAGTTAATACAGACGAAACTCGATAGTGCGAACTCGCGTTAGTTCGAACATACCCATATATCAATGTTAAAACGTGGCTTAGCCACGTTTTAACCTTGAAATACGGGTATGTCCGACTTCAGCGAGATTGGCTTATCGAAATTCAACTTATGAAGTAATGGTACGAAGGATTTAAGCGAGTTCGAAGTATCGAGTTTCGACTATATTTGTTTATCTACATCTCAAACTGAACAGCCGACTCACAGATATATACCTGTTCAAGTGATGAATTAGTTGCCTATCTTAGAGAGAATCGCCCAGTATGCTACCATAGCGGAAAGAAGTGATATCCTATAAAACAAGTTGGGATTCAAGAGACGTTTTTCACTCATTGTCCACTTGGTTGTTATACCAGAAAACCCGAATATTGTGTAACATTAACTCATTTATGCCTGGGTATTGCAATGAACTCTCCCTATAAACTTGTTGAAATATTTCATTAAAGATAAACAATGATGTTCGAAGAACATTGAAATATTTTTCCATACAGCAGAACATTACATATGTCATATCTAACAGTGCAGACCCTGACGAGATACTGCAAAACGCGGTGTCTGATCAGAGTTTAGATAGTTTCAATGTCTCCATTAATAGACAAGTTAAGCTTAGATGGGTTCAGGTTTTTTTTGTTCTTTTAACAACAACTTTAAACCCTAAATTATTTGTCTTTTCAAAACATCCTCTTGGCAAGGGATCTGTAGCAGTTATAAACATATTATATAAACAACATATTATTTGATAAAGTAGCTTATTTATAAATCTCTCTTAATCCCATAGCCTGTTCCTAATATTAAAAGAAGATGGTCACTTACCCCTTTCACTCTCAATCGCGCTTCAAAGTGCGTTTGCAAACAGTTTGGATCCTGATCAGACGCCGCGTACAACGCGGCCTCTGATCAAGACCCAAGCTGTTTGACACTCGTTTTGAAATTTCTTCAGTCATACTTATTTTTTTAACTTTGAAACGGCGTTGCAGACAACAAAATTGAAGCAGACTACAATTAAACGGCGAAGGGGTAAAACTCTCACGAAAGTTTTGGTAGTGAAAAGGTTAAAGCAATTTAAAAGTAACGCAGAATGTTCCTTAAATACCCAACCTGTTTGACACTCAGTTCAATATTTCTTAATTCAAAATACATTTTACCTTAACTTTAAATTTGAGAAATAATAGAAGGAGGCACTTATTTAAAATTGATGACGTCATGGCAGTAAAGGGGCTAATTAATTACTACTTGTCAGTATGTATGTACCATCTTTCCTCTGGTAGGTGCCGAAAAGAACGACCTTTTTATACAGACTGCTGACGTACTCTCGGCTGGTCAGTTAACATTGCCGGAGTCTCTCGTCAGTCTACAAGCCTGTCTTTTGGGAATGTGCAAGTACTTATTAATGCCAAGAGGTGAATTCTTGCAATTACTACAAGCTTGTCTATGTTGTTATAGACTGGCTTATTTCGATGCAGAATTTTCTCATACAGGAAATGTTTTATGAATGCCGATATGTGTCTTCGCATCATGATAAATTGACCTACAGGAACTTTCTGTTTTACTGTGACATTGAGTTAGGCTATCACCTGTCGTTTGAACAAACAATAAGCCTACGATTTAGTGGTCGTAATAGAGAGGTTTTACTGTATATCATATCTATCTTTGTTGGTAAGATTGAACGTCTGCTAGTACATGTATTCTGAGTGAAAATAATGGAGGAAGTTTTGTGTGAAGTATTAGAGAGTAAAATTGTATTCGTTAATATCAAATACATTCCCCTGGACCCAGTCATGTTTGACAATACGTGTAATTTAGATATGTATTCTATTATTTTTCCCTAAATCTAGCTTTAACCCATTTCTGCCTAGCGTCTGATCAGAGTCTACAATGTTTGCTGATAGGAATTCCAACATAAAACAAATTAAAAATGACAATTAAGACCAGGCACCCCTTAAATATAAAACTAATCCAATATATAAACGTGGAAGAGCCCACTGGGCTCAAGTGGGTTAAAACAATTGTAAAGATCACAGAAGTAACGCAATCAACATTGCGAAAGTTAACGGTTTAAAACAGACGATTACATTTGGCGTGAAAGGAATCGTGAAAAGAACAGCGCGTTCTCTACTTTACATGTAATCTCTTCCACGTTTTGTAATACTAGCTGTTGCTACAGAGGCAAAACGCAACCGACAAATTTGCAAAATCGTTTTCAGAAGTACGTTCAACATTCGATACTTACGCAACTATTGAAACAATATGGCGAATAATTTCGAAGGTCTATTCTGTGATTAATTGGTAGAAACATTACCCGTCCTTACAGATTGGAAGGTGAGGAAAAACTGAACATGCACCACTGAATTGTGAAAAAAGATTAATCATGGTTCTTACTCTTTCAAATCCTCAGACCTTTGTAGAGCTTACTGGTTATATTTGCAAACGGTGAAGACCCAGATCAGAAGGCTCCGTTAGGTTCCCTCTGAACAGGGTTTGTACTTTTTAAAAACATATATTTTATGGGTGTTTGTTATCATACATGTACAAAAATTGCTACGATTTATACTAGAAGTACACAAAGAGATAATGAATTTTCGTACATACAACAGATAGTATAGAGTGTTGAAAGGATTCAGATAATAGAACGTATGCTAAAGCACTTACAGTTTTGGTAATAATTTGATTCCCAATTAATTCGCAATACTCATGAAGGGTGACTGCTTGAGGAGAACGACTTGTAAAATATGCCTTAGGTGGATGTCTGTTTCATTTGTAACTATACTTGTAACTGTAACAGATTAGGATGACGTGTCCAAGACATGACCAAGCATTCTTTGTGATAAGGTAAATACTTTTAACACATTCAACCCTAGCAACATGTATACTCGTCATTAACAAACAAATTACCTATAAAGTGCACACTAACAATGTGCAAACAGTATAGACCCTGATCAAAGTGCCCTTGCAGGGGCCCTCTGATCAGGGTCTGTACTGTTTGTCATTTTGCAAAATCATTTCTAAACATATTTGAAATAATGAAACCTATTTGGAAACTGGAATTTACCATTTGAAATCTCAAGGATGACCGACTTAATGGTGTCTATAGGAGGGAAAGGGTACACTCCAAATATCGAAAGTTTGGAATGCAACTGTTTGTTTAAATCTAAATTCCACAAACGAAACACTGGTATTCCTCCTGGTTTATTGTATCATTTAATTAGATAAGGATGTTCTGTATATGTCATTTTCTATCATTGTTTATTCTTTCAATACGTTCCCAGTTTCATCAGTGCCTACTGACAAGGCTAGTCGTCACATGTTTTTGTTCTTAACTCTTTCATTGCCTTGATGATGTCATAACCCATCGCCATACCGCCGTCTGATTAAAAAAGCTTTCTGCTTTCATTTATTAATTTGAGAGTTTATGGCAGTTTGGCATAAAAGACATTGGTATTTAATGTCAAACAGTTTGAATCCTGATCAGACGCCGCTTAAAGCGGCGTCTGATCAGGATCCAGACTGTTTGAAAAAGGCAATGAATACGCGCTTGGCAGTGAAAGGGTTAAATGTGTAAACGTTTCTTTTACTGACACATTGCTGTGACGTTCTCTTTCATATCCAATTTCCCTGAATCGTACGCAAGAATGATAAATCCTTCATGTTTAACACACTACAGACCAATTTGTGTCATTGTTGCAAATAGTTTAGATCTTGATGAGACACCGAGCAACAAGGTGTCTTAAATGGATTCAAAGTATTTGACACTTTAGATATATTTTTAAATCTCACATTGAAATATATTAACTTTGAAAGTCGTTGCAAGTTATATTGTTGTTGACAACTGCAGCGTGATAATGATTAAACATAGGAATAAAAACCTCGCATTCCACAGACAATTCAAAGTCTTTGGGAGCAAATTACCCTCGTCGACATGTTTCTCTCTGGGCGACCAACTCCCAAAAACAATCCGCTTGAAAATAATTGTCAGTACATGCTTCTGGTAACCTTGAACACGCTTTGAAATTGTCGTCTGCAAAATAAGTTGTCTGCAGCAATTCAAAGAGTTGATTTATCTGTATTTCGTTCCGAAAATAGCATCACAATGTCAAACAGTTTTGACCCAGATGAGACACCGAGTTACTCGGCGTCTCATCAGGATCAAAACTGTTTGTAATTGCTATAACAAATTCTTCCAAAACGTGCAGAAGGTTAAAATGCACGGCATGCTCGTGCAAATGATTAATATCAATGCTCGGGACTTGTCAGTCGACTCTGATATTCTCGTCGTCTCGCAATGTTTGTGTTTTTCTGCTGCCAATTTGTGCATTTTTTCTGGAGTAGGTGTTGAAAGTCTTTCGTCACTGATGAAATATAGCCATACAATATGAGTGCAGCCGCTGATGCAAATAAATTAAAACAGGAAACCTTACCCCCGTGCACAAGTCGACCATATATTATTAACCCCTTATCATGCTTAACCCTTTCCCCCAAGAAGCGACTTTTAGCGTATCTAATGTATTCCTCCGCTGAAGAAAATAGTTCCCGTTTATACCGGCATGAACAATTACCATGACAAATAGTTTTATATAGCCTAGCAGATTGTAGTTTAAAGCAGGCTGAAAGTAAAGCAGAATGTGCCTTAAGGCACATTCTGCTTTACTTTCAACCTGCTTTAAGTGATCACCTATATTTTATGTTATAAACGGGTTATTGGGTAAAGGGTTAAGAAGACTTGCAAATTTATTTGAAAACTGAATAGCTATAGATCATATGTCGTGTATTTCGTATTTTGATGTGGATTCAAACAATTTGACATTCGTATTTAAAGACATGGTAGTTACTGAACATGAAATCAAAATTTCAACAATCTTGAAAATGATTGTTTTCAAATAGAATAGTTTAATAAATGCATGATTAAGACTCGGTACCCGAAACTCATGCACTTGCAGATTGGTGATAAATATTTACACCATGTAATTACTCAATATTATTAAATTACAGCCAAGTGGCATCAAAGTCGACCAAGACCAAAGGCGATAAATAATCCGGGAGCTTAATCTTATGACGTAATAACCCATTTAACACATTCATTGCCATACCATCGTCTGCTCGCAAAAAAGTAGCATATGCTTTTATTTCTTAAGTTTAGGATTTTAGGCAGTTTGAGGTGAGGTAAGAACAAGTTTACTTTCATCTGACGGGGCGTCCGATCTGGATCCCAAATAATTGCATATGTAAAGAACTTGGCTGCAAAAGCAGAATTAAAATGTTCGTTACTGGGGGTTAACATATTTCACCATAGAAAAGTGGTAATTTGTTGATTTTATAACTATAAAAGCATTTTCTATAAAAACTCATTTCATAGCAACACGTTTTAATCTATCATGGCTCTGAAAGAGTTATTATTGTGTCCTTGCCGGAAAATTTCATTATTATAGATCTACATATAATTATATACACACAACGACGCGGCTTCTCATTATTGTATACACTGTTTGCCATTTGCCAATGTCCTCTTCAAAATATAAAAGGCTTTAATAGGTTCGGATTAAATTGCGGGCATGTTGGCTGAACTTATATTGCTATGAGTGTCAAACAGCTGTATTCCAAACCAGGGGCCCGTTTCATAAAACTTCCTACGACAAAAAGCGGTCGTAGGTCAAAACCTTAGAACACATTTAATTTTTAATTTCTCTTTTTAAGACGATTCCAAAAAGATGTCACAAGATATGATTAGATGGAGAAATAAATAACAATTGCGACTTTTATAATCTTACTTACGACAACATTTGTCGTATAAAAAGTTATGAAACGGGCCCAGACACTTAGTAACGCAAGTTCCATCATTTTGACACCGATCTAAATGTATATGCAACCAAATGCCTATGCGCCTAAACGAGAAACAAACCAAACAACAATTTAAAGCAGACCGTTATGTTGCAGTGAAGAGGCAAGTGTGTACAGTTTACAATAACAGTTCTAATCATCGGTACGCCCAGTATAGCTGTAATATCTTAGAATTAAAAAACAATTGCTTTTATCGCACAACAATTTGTTCAAAAGGTGTAAGCTGAACGGCAAAAATTATAGACCTTGCTCCTCTTTAAGGAATAGTGCGATCATGGTCTTCACTGTTTTCTCAGGTATGTCTGCCCCAATACCTAGGGTCGTCACGGTATTCATAACTATAGTATGCACTTCTTTCGTTCTATAATAGAATACCAAACAGACTAGCACTATCAAAAGATCTTCTGAATAATGATCCAACAACGTTTTGACTGTTCCATACAGAAACCTCTTTCAAACCTTTCATGATCAAATTATTCGGGAGATATTTACCCTATCACCGCTTTATTGTCGTCTGCTTAAGTATTGATTTCTGCAAGACTCGTTTCAAATTTGTTTGACTTAATAAATATCGATAAAAGTGTCAAACAGTTACGGGGCGGCTGATCAGGACCTAAACTACTGTTTGCAAATGCGCTTTAAGGCGTCATTGAGAGGGAAAGAATTAAGCAGACAGCGATATTTCCCCCAGCTGCTGATGGAGGGGTCTGTATAGGTGTTGCACGTTTGAGGGCCCATGTTTCAGACGCTGGTACTTGCATGTTAAACATTCAGCCTGGTGTTTGAAGCCACGGCGCGTATGGTTTTCTCGTTAGAGCTCTTCACGTGGAATTACAATGGATCTTCCAGACAAAGTTAATTGAAAGGAAAAGCTGGAACGAATACGGTCTAATATATTATTTCAAAAAACGGATAATGGCTACTAAAACAATGGAGACTCGATAACTCAAACTGACTTAAGTCGAACATGCCCTTATTTCTTCATCCCAAGCTTCCTTACACTGAACATATCCCTATTTCCGCAGTTGATATTCGACGACTCAACTTACCTTAATTCGAATATACCCTTACTTAGTCTGTTGGAATTCGATGACTTGATTTATTTTGTGTGTTGTTCGTAGGGATTTGTTATAGGGTGGAAAATTGGTAACGCGGCGTCTGATCTGCATTCAAGCTGTTTGTTACTCGTCAGTATGTGTTTTTCTGTCAAAATGTCCAATATGTAAATCTGAGAAAAACAGCAAATGACAACTTTAAGCAGACGATTTCGCAGCAGTGAAACGGTTTGACATGCTTGTCAAAATTTGGGATCAGCGGCAAGCGCTGTTTCAAGCAGGGAATCGTTGTTCAGAGGGCCGTTGTATAGGGAGGAAACACTGTATTCTGTTTTCTTCACTTTATATTCTACGACTCAAGTTTCTTTAAGTTGAATCTACCCTTATTTCTTCAGTTGAAATTTGATGACTCGAGTTTCCTTAAGTCGAACATTACCTAATTTCGTCTGTTGAAATTCGAGTATTGAGCTTCCTTAAGTGGAACGTACCCTAATATCAAACATTTAAACTTTGAAATACGGGTATTACGACTTAAGTGAATGCAAGTTATCGACATTTAATGTATCGGCATGAATAGGTTCGGTTTAAAAAGTTTGAGGTATCGATTTACGACTGTCTATACTTTCACAGACGGGTATCTGCTATTGCTTCATTACTATTGCATTTTGAAATTTAAAACATATAACTAACAACCGTTATTAGGTTTTGATCGATGTCATCATAAATTATTGGATTCATTCTGGTTAAACACTGAATCGCCGAGAAGAAGGTCATACATTTACTTTTCAAAAGACAAATATTTAAATATAACCGTTCATCGGAGCTATATGACAATTGTATTTGTTGCTGTACCGTAAAACCTAACCGGTTTTCAATCTGACAGACCTATTACAACAATAATCGGTAACAGGAAATATAAACTCAATGGTTACAGACGTAGAACTTGTAACTACGACTGCAGCTTACTTATTGATATCACTGGTAGTAGTGGAACTCTCTTGATGATCATGGCATGACAATATTGCAGGAGCTTGATAATTCTAATTCGAGTAATTTCGAATATACCCATATTTCAAAGTTAAAATGTGGCTAAGCCACGTTTTAACTTTGAAATATTGGTATTTTCGACTTAAGCGAGATCGACTTATCAAAATTCAACTTGTAAAATACTGGTACGATCAATGTATGCGAGTTCGAAGTATCGAGTTTCGAGTGTATTGCAGGAAATATCAGCCATTTCCAGAGTGATTACTCTCTTTGATGAATTGGATATCATGTCAGACATTCAGTTACAAGGAAACAAATCCTCCACGGTTACATATCTAGAATTGTTCGGCACCGAGACTGTGACATAATTATTGATAATTCACCAGATGCTCAACAATTAATTCTTGATGCTGCCATGATTAGGCACGACAAAAGCGGGCGGAGAATGTATTGCATGAATACATATCTCGGAGATGTGGGATTTTCATGTCATTATGTTTTTATCGTATAGTAAAGGGTATTAATTATGATATTACAAACAAAGTTTCTTTGACCGACTGTAGCTTCGTACAGCACGATGAGAAGTAAATTTTCGGTTCATTCAATTTTAATTACTTACCACATCGCCTGTTTCTAGTAATACAGATAGGTAGTCACTTAAGGTAGGCTGAACGTAAATCAGAATGCGCCTTAACTTTTTCCTTACTGACACTTCAAATGGATAATTCCATGAGCGAAGAAAGCGGGTATAATAGTTTTTCATTCAAAAGGACACAACATTTTACCATTATATTATAAAAATAATGTTCGCTGTTAAATGGGCATCTCAGAAAATTCTTAACAAAACTGTTCTACACCCAGTTGTCGCTTTTTAATATAAACATCCGTAAATAATGACGGTTATGATTATTGTAAAAGCACTTAAGAGCTCGTAGAGATTATCTGTACTTTGATAGCCAACGATAACAAACACATTAAAGTGCTCATTGTTGCAACACAAAGATAAGACCCACCTTCCTTCTCACGCATTCCCTTTTAACTGTTTGTTAATGTGTATGAGTTCAACCATTTACCTTATATAACCTGTTTCTAGTTTTGCCGACAATTGTTTAAAGCAGGTTGAAAGTAAAGCAGAATGCGCCTGAATGCGCATTCTGCTATACTTTCGTCCTGCTTTAAGCTATCGTCTACAAGAATAAAGAAATATGTCTTACGACACATATTTATGACTAAACATTTATACATATTTGTTCGTACATTAGAACTATTTTCCTTATTGGAGGAATACATTAAATGGGTAAAGTGCGTATCTATGGAATACATTAAGTGGTTAAAATTTGTATCTATTTAGCTTCTTTTCAAACAGTGTAGACACTGATCAGACGCCGCATAAGGTTGCGTCTGATACAATCTATAATGTTTGCCTATTCCATTTATATAGGACCGTGAGCACAAATGGGTAAAGTACTTAGTAGGACATAAACCCCTGTAAGCTAAACTAAAAATAACAACAACAATATTCAACAAATCCTAAACTTGTTAAAAGACATAATTATGCAAGTATGACCAAATATATACTAACACGATAACGAAACTACATTTGGTTTGAGGGACTTGTGTTTACATTTGGTTTGAGGGACTTTGTTTACATTTGGTTTGAGGGACTTTTGTTTACATTTGGTTTGAGGGACTTTTGTTTTACTTATAAGTACAACCCGTACACAAATTTGGTATTAAAATGCGCAAAAATGTATTGGCTACAAGATAGCATATTTCTAATGGTTTAAAAAGTAACAGTTGCAATTGTATAGTTTTGTTTATCATGTAAGTAATATATTAAAACAATATTGGTTACCTTTAAACGTTAGAGTATATTTTGGAATAAAGGTTTTATTTATGTAACTTAAAATGGATGTTTTCCTGCATTTGCTTTGTTTCAGATGCTTTCAAGGGACCTGTACTTATTTGGAACTTACCACTTCACTATAGCATATGTTAAGTGTTTGTTTGGAGGTCGTAAAAGTCGCCCCGTACATCATTCTCAGTGTTGCTTTACTTTCTGGTCCTTTTGAACCATTGCTTTCAACGCATTTACAATTTATAATTGAATTCCGCATAAACTGGTGCTAGGAGCGTGGCCAACAACGTGCACTTTTTAATATTTATTGCTCATGACTCAACGGAATCAAGTCTGCAAATTTCCATTTTTCCTCTTTTCCGATGCTTTCAATGAATTTCCACTTAAAAAAGTGACTGTCTTTTCCTATGAAGTTTGGCCAAATTACATATCCAAACAGTTTTGATGATATTCGGTTTTGGCATATAGTCAGTTATTACCAACTCTTTGATGTGCTTCATTACCAACAAATGCCGAACAAAGTCCAACTAAGTGTCAATATCTTAAGTCTTAAATTTCAGCTAAGTTTTTATACATGTAGCTTTATAGTCGGTTACCGGTAAATCATTATTCTTTCTCAACATCATAACAGAGTAGATGTTATTAAAAGATTGACTTGCATTAGGTTCGTTACAAATGGTTCAGTGAACTCTCAACATACAAGAATGGATGGTCAATCTCTGGTTTATTATTTAGTCTGTCAGCTATATTGTTTCTATTATTGTATAAGTATAACTGCAGTGTTGTTTATTTATCTATTTCATGATGATCTGTTTTCAAAGTAAATGTACTATAAGTATCACTCTGCTGGTTTGAAACTCTGGTTTAATGTTCCTACCATTTGGAAACGTTCCCAAGGAATTTCAGCGCCTGATTACATAGTACATGTACTATAATTATAACCTTAACAACTGACCAAATAGATACACATTTTAACGCCTTATATTAATTTCTTTACTTGAGAAAATAGTTCTGTTTTGTGTATACAGTGAAACCCCTCTAAACCGGACATGTGTGGGGACAACACAATCATCCGGTTTAGAGGGGTTTCCGGTTTAGAGGGGTTTTAAACCATAGCTTGTTCCTAGTATAGAAGGTAGCTGACCACTTAAAGCAGATTAAAAGTAAAGCAGAATGCGCCTTAGGGCGCATTATGCTTTACTTTCAACCTGCTTTAAGCTATCATCTGCTAGAATATAGAACATATTTCTGATGATAAATGTTCATGAATGTATTTTCTTCAGTGAAGGAATAAATCAAAGACGTAAAAATGGGTGGAAACCGGACCAACGTTTTGGTCCGGTTTAGAGAGAATTCCGGTATTTAGAGGTTCCGGTTTAGAGGGGTTTCACTGTAATAAGAAATAATATTTTATATTATTGCAGATAGTGGTTAAGAGCAGACTGAAACTCTTAAGACGTATTATGCTTTACCTTCGATTCGCTTTAAGTGGTGAATCGTTAAAAAAAGCGCAAATTGCAGGAGAATTCGATACCAGAGGACAATAACACGAAGGTTGCTTACATTGAAGACGTTATTCTTATCCAATAAACACGTTTACGCTTAACTTATTATCTCCATTCCAAAAGGTTTGGAGCCAGACCAGACACCAGATAACCCGGCGTCTGACTAGGCTCCAAACTCCTTGCCACTCATCTTAAAGTGAAAAGTCAGAAATGTTTACATGTGGTCATTTTCTACATTTGCATGTGTTGCGATAGACTTTCGTTTGCGTTTAAAAATGAAAGAAAAACGTCTTATTCACTGTACCACAAATGGCGCTAAAATTTCAACTTCATTGCCATTCACCATATTGATATCAAGCATTGACACTGAGAATACCAATAAGTTTATGTTCAGGTCTAAACCCTCACCTCTGCATTGACCACATATGATGTTTTTACTCTTTCCTCAGCAAAAGCACTACAGGTTTTTGTGCACATAATTATTTACTGATGTGTTTTAAAGCATTCATTTGGGTATTGAACCGACAAAACTACAATATAAGTGTACACCAGTTTAGATCCAGTAGATATCAAATTAGCCTATATCTGACTTGGATCAAAACAATTTGCAAATACCATCTATTAATTCATTCACCCCTGAAGCATCACATGGGCATTTCCAATTTCCAATTAAGTCTTGCCCATTTGTCACTATTTAGGGTTGATCTCAACAATATATTGCCAAATGACAAACAGTACAGACCCTGACCAGAGGGGTGTTTTAGGACCCCTCTGATGAGGGTCTATACTGGTTGCATAGGACATACAGTGGAGAAAACGTTATTCTTTCCCAATAAACGCGTTTATCCTTCAACTATCATTTTCACTGCAAACAGTTTGGAGCCAGATCAGACGCCGGGTAACCCGGCGTTTGATCAGGCTCCAAACTGTTTGCCACCAAGATAAAGATGAATTATCAGAATTGTCAAAAGGTTGTATTTTTCTACGTTTTAGTGTTTTGCGTTTGCGTACGTTTGTGTTTAAGGTACTTCGCATATGCGCGAAGTTTCCATACGATTGTTATGAAAATTGTCATGAAGAATGATAATAGCCTAAGAAACAATGTGTGTAAATATAGGCAAAATTTATCGTGTGGTTTGTCTTTAAGGTCTTTTTTCTGACAAAAACCTAGAATTTGGATGATTTTACTTTTCATAAAAATGAATAAAGCTAATGACTATAATTCTCGCCCAATAAGTAGTCCACAAAATTCATTACAAGAAAAGCTAAAAACATTTTGAATAAAGGTGTTCAGAAAGATGTTATCAGCTATTTAAATTTTGCAAAATGCTAAAAAATTGAATTACAAAAAACTGACTCATTCAATGTATATTTGTTTTCATTTTATTCAAATACATGGTTGATGAACTAGTCAGTCTGAAAAAATTAGAAAATATTACAGTCAGGATTTGTTGTAATAACATATTTTCTTATTAAAATGTGGGATATTTGTTGTTTAGATACAGTTACCTACCTTAGAATTAAAACTTTGTCATTAAAATGCATTATTATTTATTCATGGACTTGCATACAAGGTTTATTATATTGTTTGAACATAATTATAATGGGCAATATCGATCTTGAAAAGGTTAGAGTATTGATAAGCTTCAAGGTGTGGCTTTATAGTTCGATCAAATCGTTTACATGTATACCGATTTAATTAACTTGTAAGTCATTAAACTAAAACGTACAGGTAAGTGGACATATACTTGGACCGTAAACATCACTAGTACTAATCAACGAAGACTAAACATAACATGTCTCTTGATTACTGCGTTATGGATTGACAAGTCAATAAATCGGACACTAAAAAAAATATTTGGATCGGATGGGTCTCGAACCTATGACCTTTGGATTGCTAGTCAACCACTATAGTCGACCACTATACTAACTGCGCTATGAAGGATTATACTAATTTATATCAACATGTCCTTTATATAAATTTTCTAGTATAAACACGTACGAAAAAAGTCTGTGTCGTCCAGACGCATATCCGCTCGCCCGCAAGACCGACTTCCGGTAGCGAAAGGCCTTAAACGGGAAAGAATAACGTTTTCTCCACTGTATGTAGTTTTCATAGGTGAGGTACACTGTTTATTAACGCCGAGTTTATTTGTCGCTAGGGTTGAATGTGTAAGAGATTACAATGAAAACAACCCAGACCATTAAATGTAACACTTTTGCATGCTGGGTATTGTTTTCGTCTGCAAAAATTGTCTTCTGCAACTGTTCTAAAAATAGACTTTTAAAACTTCTTTTCAAAACAGGGTCAGTGTGTCAAAGAGGTTGGGTCTTGATGAGATCCTTGATCTGGATCCAAACCGTTTGCAAAGGCAATTACGGTGGCACATAGCCACTAGCATGCAAAGAGTTAATTATATCAAATGCACATAGGTGACTGAAGCAATCTAACACTTCACCTTTTTCTTTCTGTTTCAGGTTTAGGTCCATTGTTTGCATGGGTCCTGTTCACCTTAATATCTGCACTAGAGAATGGTCTTGACCTAGGTAAGTATACGGGTACTTTTGACTCCTTGACTGCCATGACGTCATTAGCTTTAAACAGTTGCCGTCTGCTTTTATTTCTCAAATTTAAATTTTAGGTATTTTTACCTAAAAATATAAATTGGGTGTCAAACAGTTTAGATCTTGATCAGACGCCGCGTTTCGTGGCGTCTGATCAGGATCAAAACTATTTGCAAAGAGACAATATTTTAGGGGTAAGGCAGTGAAGAGGTTAACTTCTATTTCCCCGATTCTTTGTTTTCGTTGGCGTCTAAATTTAGCTCTTTATTTGTATGTGCAGTTTTTATTTACCCCCGAGACTTTCAGGTGGACGCACAAGATCACCACGTTGTTTGCACGTGCGTAATTACATGCAAATGTCAGCGCGAACGGACATATGCCACGGGGAGTTTACCGAAGTTCAAACCGTTTCATTAGCACTTTTATTCATGATTATGTGCAGTGCTTATTGCTTAAATCAATCAGAATATCACGCTGAAAGCTCCTTAACCCTTTTCTCTATGGATACGCTTTTATGTGGCCAATGAAGACAATAGATCCAGTTTATGCTGCTGTGAAGCTAAATGTAAGCTGAAGGTAAAGCTACCATCTGCTCGGATGTAGAGAATAGTTCTTATGATACATATTCACGCCTGTATAAAGTGGAATGATTTTCTCCAATGTTGCGGGGAATATATTAAAGGCATAAAAAGAAAAGAAAATGGAATCATATGTTAAAGGCATTCGGCATGGATCACTCAATGGATCATATGCCAAAAACGGTACATTTCATTCCGCAATAATTTCAATTTTTAAATTGTGGTTTAAATCTTCAATTTAATTGTATTTGGTGTAGATATAAATTTACAAACACAGTGACATAATATACTAAAGTAATGACCCCGTCAGTAAAGTCGTTCTTTATCTGTTAGTTATGGTCATGTCTCGATATACTTGCAACTCGAGTCTAAATAAACCATACCCTTATTTCAAAGATAAAACATATCCCAGCTACGTTCGACTTAAATACATTACCCTCGGTCCTTTGTATGACCCTCCAAAAATTGTTCGCAATAGACGCATTCTGCTTTACTTTCAGCCTGCTTTAAGCTATTAACTGCTAGAATAAGGAAAGTATTAAATATGACACATATTAATTACGGTATAATTTGGAACTATTTTCTTCAGCGGATGAATAAAATGAATGTGCTAAAAGTCGCTTCTATAAGGTAAAGGATTAACTGTAAAATACTGAGACGTGTGACAAAACCTTCTCATTTTGTCCAGAGAGTTTTATACCTTCTCAAACACAAGGTGGTTATTTCTCCAAATAAAACCATCAAAAATAAGAGACGGGCCTCACACGAGACGCTTCACTGGTTCTTTGCATATATAATATTACAGTTGTCAGCACAACTTTCTTATGTTTACCCGACTATGTGTAATTATCGAAACATGGTCATGCAGGAAATGTCTTTAAGGAAGTTTTCGAGCTTACCAACTATACCGTCATGTAGATTAACGTATGAGTTAAATTATTGATCAGTGAACTCAAGTTTTCGAAGCTCGACAGTTGTTCGCGTATTTGACTTCAGAGATATTGAAATGAGTGTCAAACAGTTTGGATCTTGATGAAACGGCACGTGACGCGGCGTCTGATTAGGATCCTTACTGTTTGCAAATAAGCATTGTACCCTGAGACAAAGCAGCGAATGAGGTTAAACCGTTACCCTGTCATAACATCGTCTTTTTAGAAACTATCGTCAACAAAAGTCAAACTGATTTCATGCAGTCCAAACTGCAGAAACCTACAGATGCAAGTTTTGGAAATTTGGACCCTGATGAGACACCCAGTGTCTCGGCGTCTGGCCTGGATCCAAAGTCGTTGCAATTATATGTGCTGTTTCACATGGACATTGTAAGGGGTTGCACTTATTAAGGGTTAAAAGCCGAATTTTATTATTTGCAAACAAATCACATCTGGAATTTATTCAAACCCTTTTTACAGGTTAACCGTTGTTTACTAAACTTTTAATTGTTTACAACAGCCCAGACCGCGGCTTTAAGGCCTTAACTCTTTCACTGCAAAAATTTATCGCCTGCTTTAACCAAAGTATGGTCTGCATTTATAGTGTCGTCTGCGATATTTCTTATGTTATATTTCGGGGCTGTTTTGACTGAAGAAATGTCGATACGCGTGTCAATCAGTTTAAATTCTAATAAGATACCGCGTCACGCGGCGTCTGTTCAGGATCCAAAAAGTTTGCAAAGTCGCGTGTTGGCGCCGTTGACAGTGAAAGAGTGAAACCTTCTAAACGCTACAAGTAAATTTGTGGTATCAAACGTTAACAATTTGGATCCAGATGAGACACCGAGTAATTCGGTGTCTCATCTGGATCCAAATTGTATGACGGCATGATGGTATTCTTTGAAAAATAGTGCAAATAGATCAACGCTAAATGATGTTCAAGACGATCAATTTGGTAGACGGCATTTAGATCTATAAAGCGTGCTAAGGGTTTAACCCCTTCACTGCCATGACGTCATCAATTTTTAAAAAATTGTCGTCTGCTTTTATTTCTCAAATTTAAATTTTAGGTATTTTGACTTAAGAAATATTGAAATGAGTGTCAAACAGTTTTGATCCTGATCAGACGCCGCGTTACGCGGCGTCTGATCAGGATCAAAACTGTTTACAAATAATTATTGTATCCGGGGTAAGACAGTGTAAGAGTTAATAGGCAACCCAAACAGTGTTTGTCAGAAATGGCATAACGATTTAAAACATAGCCAATGCTTGAGAGGAAAATGAGAAAAACATGAAAGGAAAATAAACTCTGCGATCACTCATGTGCAATCAGACTCAATAAAGCGCTTTCATAAGCAAGCGCCCTTTTGACACCGACACGTGCCAAAGCAAAAGGTTAACGTGCAATCGGATTCTGAAGATAAACAAGTATTGCTTTTTTAAAATAATAAAAAATAAGTAGAAATTTTCACACATTTAAGTTTTTCGTGAGATAGCATACATGTATACGTTTATAATGTTGTAGACTTTTCCGGATCAACAGAAGTTGTCGAAAATCACATGTACATGTACATGTAAAAACATGTAAACAATTGCAGGGATTCGTAAATTTTAATCATTTATTCTATTCAGTGCTTCACGGTGAAACTTGTTTAGTCTGATTAGACTCCGTGTTATTCGGTGTCTGATCAGACTCCGAACTGTTTGCAATGTACACTGTTTCTTGGCACGGTGTATAAACGTGTTAGATCGGACACATTAACTATTCCGCCTGAACAGGTAAAGACAATGTAAATATGTTGAGCGATAACTTAACATACCATTCCTTACCCCATTACCCAATAGACTGTTTCTAATTTTGAAGACAGGTGACCACTTAATTAAAGCCGGTTGGAAGTAAAGCAAAATGCACATAAAGGCACATTTTTCTTTACTTCCAGTTAGCTTTAAGCTTCAATCTGCTAGAATATTATAGAAATCTTTTCTTATCATACATATCCAGGACTTTATAAATTGGAATTATTTTCCTCAGTGGAGGTATAAACTGAATTTAAACAGATGTATGTATGATGTAAAGGTTTTAATGCGCTTTTTATGCCTTTAACTTATTCCTCCACTGAAGAAAATAGATCATATTCGCACAGCCATGAATAAGAACCATAAGAAATATATCCTAAATCCTAGCAGATGGTAGACTAAAATAGTCTGAAAGTAAGGCATTCTGCGTCCCTTGCAACATACTTTAAGTGGTATCCTATCTTCAAAAATACAGTGCTCTCTCTCTTCCACGTCACCCAGTGGGAGACACAAATTGTGTATGTTGTTCGGGGGAGTCGTTTTAAGGAGGGAAATTAAGAGTTGGCTTACATTTACAAACAGCTTGAATCCAGATTAGACGCCGCGTCACGCGGCGTCTAATCTGGATTCAAGCTGTTTGTCACTTGTCATTATATTTTTTCAATAAAACTGTCCAATTATATGTAACTTTGAGAAAAACAGCAGACAACAAATTTAAGCAGACGGTATTGCAGCCATGACAAGGTAGGACAAAAATGTTTTGTTTTGGGAAAAGCCTCAAGGGTCGTTGTAAGTTTGGGGTCGTTGTAGGGAGAGCCGTTGTAGGAAGGGAACACTGTAGTAACAGGTTATGTGGTAGTGGAATATAGGATGTATGGGACATGTGGTAGCACAATCAGGGTTGCTTCTTTTCAGGTCGTCTTGTCTTTTGTCAGGCATTGTTAAAGAACAGAACAGAACAAACCTTTTATAAGTCACAGAAAATAAAACATAAGTTTTGTAATTACATGTGAAATAGAACATAATCAACACATTATAAACGTTTCCTGTATATGCTACAGCCCAATAAAGAGATATAGAAATCGTGAAATAAAGGTAGCTGCTATAGATGAGCGAAAATAAACACTTGTTATAATTTGCCACGGAATAGTTATACTGCATCGAAAAAAGGAGTTAAAATAGTTCGCCATATGATATAAAAGAAACGTTTTAAGCTTAGAGGCATAATAAGCTTGTTTCTAGAAAATTATTATGTGACCCGTCACTGACATTAACTTAATTTACCGCACAAACATATGGCGTAATTTATATTCTGTGAGTATTTTTTTTGCGAACTTCATTCTATTTAAAACAGGTATAATTTAACGGTAAATGCACGAGGCACTTAAAACTGTTAGCCTACTTTTAAATTGTCTAATTTCTAAGGTTGATTTACCACTTTTTAAGGTGTTCTGTGTTTTATGTGCATTCGTGGAATGCGACCAAATAAAAAACAGACATAATTGCGATGTGCGATAACTCAAATCGATGAATGAGCATCTTGATACAGGTGACGACTTAATGTCGGACAAAGTAAATCAGAAACTATCTTCTATGATTAAGTCCTGCATTTAGCCGTTACAGTGAAGCTCACGTATAACGAAGTACTCTGGATCGTCTGGTGTTAGACATATATTAAAAATACAAAATAATGCTGAAAGCTCCTCTTACTCAATAATTAGTCGCGTGTCTAAAACCCATTTATGCCAAGCGGATTCTTCCATACTTATACAAGGATTATTCTATGTTTGACATAAGGGATGTGTGGTCTAAATATTCATTTTTTGTTTTATATTGAAATTCCTGTCATCAAACAGCATAGACTCTGATCAGACGTCGTATTATGCGGCATATGATCAAAGTCTACACTGTTTGCCTATGTCCCTTTTAAGTTAACCCTTTCCCTTATAGAAGCGACTTTTAGCACATTCATTTTATTCATCCGCTGAAGAAAATAGTTCCAAATTATACCGTAATGAATATGTGTCATACTTAATACTTTCCTTATTCTAGCAGTTAATAGCTTAAAGCAGGTTGAAAGTAAAGTAGAATGCGCCTTAGGGCGCATTCTGCTTTACTTTCAACCTGCTGTAAGTAGTCACATATCTTCAATACTAGAAACAATGCTATCAGGTAAAGGGTTAAAGGAAGCTAGGCACAAATGGATTCAAATCTTTATATATATTCATCTAGTTATCACTTAATATTAAATCGACTTAATATCATTTATAAGCCAAGCTCGCTAAACTGCAACTGCCTTACATTTCCCCAAAAGCAAAATACATGCATAAGTAAGTAACAGAAATCCCATCTAAGAGCTTTCTGCTGTACCGTCATCATGCTTTTAGTTGCCAAGATATTTAACACCACAAATATTTTACAAACGAATGTTCGTAATGATACATGTACAGTGGAGAAAACGTTATTCTTTCCCAATAAACGCGTTCACGCTAAACTATTATTTTCACTGCAAACAGTTTGAAGCCAGATCAGACGCCGGGTAACCCGGCGTCTGATCAGGCTCCAAACTGTTTGCCACCAAGATAAAGATGAATTATCAGAATTGTCAAAAAGTTGTATTTTTCTACGTTTTAGTGTTTTGCGTTTGCGTACGTTTGCGTTTAAACGGGAAAGCATAGCAGACTCTCCACTGTAGTTGTGTCACTGATTTGGATTACCAGATGGCTACAACGAGAAGACGCTATTCTCACCATTGGAACCGAAACAAAACGCAAATGCATTAGAGTACAATGTAGAAAATGATAGCTTTTTGAAGTTTATAATGATTTATTTATATCTGAGTGGCAAACAGTTTGGAGCCAAGTCAGACGCCGGGATCCAAACAAAATGATTGTTTTTGTAAAAAAGAGATTATGAGGAAAGAATAACGTCTTTTCTACTGTAAATGAAGGTTCCTCACCGTGATGAAATGTGCAATATCGTCCTAATCGGAAAACTCGGCACTCTCCGAGTGTCAGAAGCATTGCGATAAAAAATAACGTCTGTGCGATAACCACCGTATTCAACAACCTTTAATATAACGTTTAAAACAATGTTCGTATACAACCCATATCAAAATACAACTGCACACGTTAACCAGCCCTGAACCTCTTAAATACACTGTTAATATTTCTAGAAAGCATGGGGGAAATTATGATGCAATTTCAGAACTCCAGAAAATGAATCTTTTGGCATCAGGTATTCACTTTTCGCCCGAAAATTAAGTAGAGGTGATTGGTGTAATTGATGGGGTATGTCAGGCCTTGGATGCCTCTATAATAGCAGGAACATCTTAATCGACGTGCTTTACCTTAAAATGTGTAAACAACAGACGAAGTGACATTGAGAGATGTCTTCAGACCTTTTCGACAAATGCTCTTAAGAGAGTTATTTTTCAAACGAGGTAGTACTTAATCATAGAAACAATAAAAAACCCAGTTGCTAGAAACGGACACAATAACATTGCTAGCCGTATAGACTCTGTCTGGAGTAGAACTTATAAATAAATAAATTATTTTACAATATATATAACAATATTCCAGGCAGGGAATTGTAATAATATGAATTTATAAAACTGCTCTTTTCTAATATTTCGACCTGTAAGGTCGAAATATTAGAAAAGTGAATAATTTAAAGTGAGCCGTCTTGGCCTTGTGTGGTTATGGTAATCTCATTTTAACAGGTTTATTCAGTATTGTCGATAACATTTTAAATTACAAAGTATTAAAGTATAGTTTGCCCTCTTTAACTCTAGCGGCAAAATCATGATTACCTTTGCAAACAGTTTGGATCCTGATGAGACACCGCGTAACGCGGTGTCTCATCAGGATCCAAACTGTTTGTCACTCTGACAGTATTTTGAAAAGAAGTTTTCAAAAATATTATTTTGAAACGTTAGCAGACGACAATTGTTGCAGACGAAAATTTACCCAGCATGCAAAGAGTTAATATAAAGTTTACAAAAACATAATAAATATTATATACACTGTGAACACATGCAGAAATGTTGCCAAAAACTTGCCACAAGTACTGCTGTATACGTCTTGTATACTTATTTAAAAAAAAAAAAAAAAATTAAAAAAAAACTTGATCCCTACCCTACCTAGCGTTTTTGAGGACGTTGCCCTAAACACACAATTTATTTTTTTTGGCCTTATTCAAAGATGATTCCAAGATTATGAATCTTTTGAGTTGAGTCTGAAATCGTCTCAAGCATTTGATTGGTCAGTTTTGAGCTTTTAACTTTGAACACAGGCGTCTGTCCCATTAATACCACATTGACATTAACACATCGAACGAACCCTAGCGACGAGTATACTCGTCATTAAAGCAACAGACACATATCAAGAGTACACTTGTCCTATACAAACACTGTATACCATGATCAGAGGGCTCCCTAAGGAACCCTCTGATCAGGGTCTACACTGTTTGTCATTTTGTAAAATGTTGTTAAAAACCACTGGCATTGTCCATTTAAAGTTTGAGGGATGAATGAGTTAAAGGGGCCTATACATGAAACGATACATTCAGTAATGACCCATGGCTGTATCGGAAAGATGGCAAAATAATACGACGTCGCATGACGACTCTATATCAACACTGTTTGCAATGCTCAATTGGCCTCTTAAGGTGGTTCGACAGCGGGCGGCCCGCATCTCGAGTTCCGGAAATGCTGATGATTTTCGCCTGATCTTTGCGGCACGTGCTTATAGTAGAAAATTTAGATAAAGAAAAGTTTCATCTGCTTCAGTGTCTTCTCTGTTAGCGCAGTTGGTACGGTGATTGACTTGCAATCCAAAGGTTCTAGGTTCGATTCCCACTCGCTTCAAAACTTTTTTTTTAATAAATTGTCCGATTTTAGTGACTAGTCAATTCATACGCGGTGATCAAAGGACAGGCTATGTTTAGTCACGTAATAATGAATAATACCAGATGCAAGTATAATCAAGTGACAGCTAAATTTGTGAGGATTTATAGCCTATATGACAGATGGCAGCTTAACACAGGACAAAAGTAATGCTAAATGATCGATCCTAAAGGAGCTTTTATGCATTACTTTTGTTATGCATTAAGCAGTCACCTGCCTTTAAATATCTACAGGCTAACGTATTCAATGTTCCTTATTACAGGTTTGACTTATGGTATTATTTAGAGCTGACGGCATTTTAAAGTTGAACTCAAGGGAAGTTACTCGTTTTGTGTAAACATTTTGTCAGAATTTCAGGAAATCATGTATAAAATGTAAAAAAAAAAGAAAAAAGTAAAGTACCAGTTAAAGTCTACTTTCAGTCCGAATGACCGCTCAGCCGACTGTACATTTACCCCCTGATCATTGAGCCATCTTGCCTACAATATTGAGCACTGCTAACATATTGTAACAAATATAAATTCTACTGTAGATTTTCATTAAATTTTTGTGACTAGTAGAATTAAATTATATCTATCTAATAAGAGTAAAATTAGTGTATGTTAAACAGCTAGATTTTTTGTAATTTGACTTTTTCAGAATTTGACTTTTTTAAAATATTGATATTTCCAGAAAATATGTCATGAAATACTTTTGTTTGCCCAATATCTTACAGTCTATGTACTGTTTACTTGAATGTAAAGAAATTATTGAGTTATATCATTTTATAAAGAAATTATTCCTGTTTATTAAAAAAGGAGCTTTTCTCGACAAAAGGTCCTGTCAGAAAAAAACGGCACTGTAATTTTTTTTTATTTTAACGATTTTTCACTCACCATATGGTATATTTCAATTTAATCAAGGTTTCAAAGAATTCTGACACAGAATAAGCTGACCCGCGAACCACCTTAATTCGACAAAAACATTGTTTCAAATATTTATAACCCATTTACCCCTAAAACTTTCAATGGAAAATCCCAAATTTTATTTGAATATATAACTTAAAGAAGTTAAAGGTAAAGCAGAATGAACCTTACGTCACATTCTGCTTTAGTTTAAGTCTGCTTTAAACTACCATTTGCTAGGATATAGGAATACTTCTTATGTTGCACATTTATTATTGTATGAAATATAACTATTACCTTAATGAAAAATTACTTAAATGCGTAAAAAGGCATTTTTATGGAGTAAATGGTTAACGCAGACTAAAAGTAAAGCAAAGTTAGCCTAAAATCGCATTCTGCTTCATTTTCAACCTGCTTCCAGGGGTAAACTCCAAAAACTGAAAACTAGACTTAAACGAACCCGTACCTTTACCCCATATAGCCTGTTTCTAGTTTTGTTGACATGCGACTACTTAAAGCAGGCTGAAAGTAAAGCAGAATGCGCCTTTAGGCGCATTCTGCTTTACTTTCAGCCTGCTTAAAGCTACCATGTACTGGGGAAAATCCGAAGATTTAGGAAAAATCCTGAGAAATGGCAGCGCTGACATTCCATTCTCCAGAATCTGAAGTACGTTTTATCATGTATAAAGAATTTACATTCACAGATCCTTGCAAATCCTTATCGTTCGTGGCGTACAGTGGAGAAAACGTTATTCTTTCCCGTTAAAACGCAAACGAAACGCAAACGCAGTGCATTAAAATGGGTAAAATGACAAATTTTTGACAATTTTGACGACTCATTTTAACGTGAGTGGCAAACAGTTTGGTGCCTGATCAGACGCCGGGTTACCCGGCGTCTGATCTGGCTCCAAACTGATTGCAATGGAAATAATAGTTTTAGCGTAAACGCGTTTATTGGGAAGGAATAACGTTTTCTCCACTGTATTCTGCATCATCACTGCAGCATTCTTTAATCAAATTTAGCTCCCCTAAGTCTCCATACAAAATGTAACAGAACATAGAAAATGTGTCAGACAGTCATGACAGACGTGATGTTACTCGTCATTTGATCTCGCTCTATACTGTTTGCAACATTTGTCATATGGGTAGGATTTCGAAACATTAGATTAGAGTTCAAACAGTACAGAGGACACGGTGTCGGTGAAGGCTTTTTTTATTGTGTACCTTACAGTAGAGAAAACGTTATTCTTTGCCAATAAACGCGTTAGGGCTAAAAAGTATTATTTTCATTGCAAACAGATTGGAGCCAGATCAGACTCCGGTTAAACCGGCGTCTGATCAGGCTCTAAACTGTTTGCCACACATTATCAATTAAATGAATAGTCAGAATTGTCAAAAAGTTGGTATTTTCTACATTTATTGCAATGCGTTTGCGTATCGTTTGTGTTTAAACGGGAAAGAATACTGTACACACTATAATCTTGTACCTTTGCTGATACAAATGCAAGATTAGGAGTGACTGCATTGGTATGTGGTGAAAAAGAAACATGATTCAATTAAGATACTGAGCGACTCAGACGTCCACCTTTGGTGCCCATACTATAAAGACATGCTCAATTAAAACAAACCACAAGCCTTCTCGAAAGACTTAAACTATTTAAAGGGCGTGGCTAGAGTAGGATATTCTGAACTCATTCACCCTGTAAATGTTTAAAGGACATTTAAGCCTAGTCCATTTGTTGACCTTTAAGGATTATTTTTAGCAATAAATTAAAAACTACAGATCTCAGTTAGATATGTCTTTATGAGTCCTTTAATCTTGTTATAAAAGATTAGCATCTATAGGACAAATATACTCTTTACAGGTACACTATTTCTAAATGACGAATATACTCACCGCTAGGTTTGAAAGTTGAAAAGGATATTTGAAAATATAATAAGACTGGCCGTGATTAGTATTGCATTTAGTATTGCATTAGTATTGTATTTGGTCACTTCTGTTGTCAGAATAGTTTTACCAGAAAGGATTTGAGACTTGAGAGATTTTTAATATATTAATACTCAAAAATATGCCTAAAATACCTCAAAAGATACAATGTACGTAGTAATACCCAATGCAGCAATTGATTTCGTATCCACTCAACATTACGACCGCAAAAATGGGACTTATTGCCAAATTAACCTAGGTGAACGTAGGACAGGGATTCCCTGATTTATTTTCATATTGCTCGTGATACTTACGTATTCTTGTTGATACATTATATATAATTTGTTTTCTTGGTTTTAGGAAACATCAAAGATAGTGTAAAACAGTATAAGTAAATGCATGAGGAAACCGAGAAAGTATTGCAACGAATAGTGCCGCGCTCGGAGACACAAAAAACCCAGTCAGCCAAAAACAAAATATTATACATGCTAAAACAGATCAAATTTCATAGATCTTCAAAGTAAAGTAATGGACAATTGTTTAGGGGGTAAGTTTGCATTTGGTTTGGCAGCTAATGCTACTTCAATAACGTTAACCCTTTACAATAGTATACAGTGGAGAAAACGTTATTCTTTCCCAATAAACGCCTTTACGCTAGAACTATTATTTTCACTGCAAACAGTTTGGAGCCAGATCAGACGCCGGGTAACCCGGCGTCTGATCAGGCTCCAAACTGTTTGCCACCAAGATAAACATGAATTATTAGAATTGTCAAAAAGTTGTACTTTTCTACGTTTTAGTGTTTTGCGTTTGCGTACGTTTGCATTTAAACGGGAACGAATAACAGATTCTCCACTGTAGGCGATAACAGCTGCAAACAGTTTAGATGCAGATGAGATGCAGACTTTATCGGCGTCTTGTGTCGACCAATGTGGTTTTCTATTTTCCATTAACCAATTTATGCCAAGTGGATTCTTCCTTGCTTATATATTTGAGTAGTCGATTTTTCATTTTTTTATATTGAAATTCCAACCAGCAAACAGAGTAGACTCTGATTAGACGCCGCATTATGTCGCGCCTAACCAGAGTCTACAATGGTTGTCTATGTCTCTGTTATCAGACGCTGGGCACAAATGGGTAAATAAATGGAACATAAATCTACTATGATAATTATTGAAGACGTCACAAATTTTATACGAAACCTACCGTCCGTGTTAAATGTTTATAATCGTGCAAACCTCGTGCATCGCACGTGCACATCAGGTCGCACGACCCGCGATGACGAACCTTATCGCTCCTGTGTCTATCAGCACCCATTGATTGTCCTGATAATATGACATTATCTTTATTCTTTCAACAAACGGGGTAAACATAGCATCACACTGAGAAATATCTTTACTTTTTATTTGACGTATCGTAACAACGTAACTCTTTCACTACAGTAAAGGCGTCTGCTTTGTCGATTGTAAACTTTTGTAAAATGAAGGCATTTTTAATTAATTAATTGAAGAGACCTAGAAGTAAGTGCCCAACATTTTGGATCCAGAGCGTACGTCGCTTTATGCGGCGTATGGTCTGAATCCAAAATGTTTTGAAATACTTGCGGAAGTCGTGATTAGCAGGTAAGGGGTTGCGCCGCATCACTGTCAAACCAGAGTGCACTGGCATGTTGAAAATGTTTTGATCCAGATCACACATTTGTAACTCAGCATTTTATCTGAATCCAAACTGTTTGCCACTTACAGTGGATAATCTGTTATTCTTTCCCGTTTAAACGCAAACGTACGCAAACGCAAAACACTTAAACGTAGAAAAGTACAACTTTTTGACAATTCTGATAATTTATCTTTATCTTGGTGGCAAACAGTTTGGAGCCTGATCAGACGCCGGGTTATCCGGCGTCTGATCTGGCTCCAAACTGTTTGTATTGGAAATAATAGTTTTAGCGTAAACACGTTTATTGGGAAAGAATAACGTTTTCTCCACTGTACTATATCGATACCTCATGGTCGTGATACCTCAACTCTTTCCTCCCTGAGACTTCAAATGGTCAATCTCAGTTTCCATTTAGTCAAACAGACGATTAAACTTGACAATGAAATGATTAAGGCAGAATGCATGTAAATCAATCAACATTTCTGTCAAAGAAAGCGTCAGAAACAGGTGCCATTTAAACAATATGAGGTACGTCTTCGGCGTCTTTTCTGGGTACAGTATGTTTGTAAATGCCAATGAAGTCGTCATTAGAGGTGGCACGCCTTTTATACCATTCCCTCACGGTGATTACCTGTACCCCAAAGTCTGTTTCTCGTTTTGAAAAATGTGACCGTTTAAAGCTACTATCTGCATGCTACTGTTGTAAGGATTAAGAACATTATTCTTCAAAGTTCATTTTCATGACTGTTGGAACTATTCTTCAGTGTACGATTAAGCTATTTAAAGGCGCTATGGGGGTATTACACGTACAGTGGAGAAAACGATATTCTTTCCCAATAAACGCGTTTACGCTAAAACTATTATTTGCAGTGCAAACAGTTTGGAGCCAGATCAGACGCCGGGTAACCCGGCGTCTGATCAGGCTCCAAACTGTTTGCCACCAAGATAAACAAGAATTATCAGAATTGTCCAAAAGTTGTTCTTTTCTACGTTTTAGTGCTTTGCGTACGTTTGCATTTAAACGGGAAAGAATAACAGATTCTCCACTGTATTCTTTAGTATGTTGCACTCTTTTACCCATTTCTATATGTTGGTGGTGATTGTGGTGTAAACGATCAGTATCGGCTTTGAGAGAATGTTATGCATTTGTATTTTAACGCGTTTACAATTGTTTAGCCGACATTTAGATGTCATATTGAAGTAGCCGTGTTATCTAATATATTGTCTGGAAGTTTTTACGTATTCTTCCCTTGCCACTTGTAACAATTGAAACTACTTCATTATTCCACAATAAACACTTTTGTGTTCGGCAACATAATGTCCGTTGTCAGAGACTTATATACTTCTCTGCCGTTGTAAACAAATTTAGGGCCAGATCAGACAACATTGAGTAACTTGGCGTCTGACCAGGCTTCAAACTAAGCGCCTCTTAAGATTTAGATCGAACATTCCCATATTTCAAAGTGGCAAGTCACGCTTTAACTTTGCAATACGGGTATGCTTGACTTCGGCGAGATCAAATAATCGAAATTATACTTATGAAATACTGGTACGATCGATTTAAGCGAGTTTGAAGTAAAGATTTTCCAATTATTTTGCAGTTTCGATAATCTGTAATTTCTATCAATTTATTGCATTGCGTTTGAGTTAAATTTCGTTTGAATGGAACATAATAACGTACTCCACACTGTAGGGCCTGTGTCCAAAGTTATAAAGAGTTTGAGTTGTATCTGAATTAGTTCTCAACCATCCATTTGATTGGTCAGATTTGAGCAAAAGGTCAAGGTCATTTAGAGTCTATTGTTACATATTGAGCATAGTGTTTCACAAACATATCTTGTTATTACATCATTTTGTTTTTGTATTTATAACGTCTCGTCATGTAAATGATTATGCCGAATATTAATCATACTGTACTTACAAGTGAACAGTAACATATCGTAATTACAACACATAAAAAGTACACTCATTTGTAATATTAAAGATAAATGGCAGCTTGAAACAGGCTGGAAGTAAAGTAGGAAACTCCTAGAAGAGTGTTTACTCCCATCGTGTTATCACCAGTCGCATTTCCTTCTTAATATCTGCCCGTTTGGCATTGTTGCAATTGAACGGATTTACGGTATAAATGTTTTTTACCTTAGCAACCCTTGCAGATTTCTGTGTTTTAAAACGGCACCAGTAGCGCAGGTTACGGTGACGTACGAGCGTATCTGTCCATTGTTTGCAAAATTGAAATGGTGTGTCAAAGAGTTTGGTTCGCGATGACACAGCGAGGTACTCGGTATCTCATCGGGAACTTTAGTGTTTCCAAAGGTTATCGTAAAATCGACTACAGATGTCTAAAGGATAATTTGTTTTATTCAAGTGGGGTGTGGGTTTTTCTGTTTCAACCATCATGTAACTGCACCCAAAATTATCTTTCTATTAATGTAAATTTTAAAAATGAGATAAAATTTTCAAAGTTATCCCGAGTTTTCCCTGCAATGCATTTTGACAAACTCAAGTTACAGATGATTAATATTGCATTACAAAATGTAAATTGAATTGTTTTTACCTACGTTTCGATGAATCATTTCAGTTTTTGTTTGTATGTTTGCCTGGAATTTATTCTAATAATTGAGGTGTTTGGAAATCATAAACTGATATAGGTGGGAATTTGTTATATTTGTACTGTACGTTAAACGAAACTAAATGCACTACAAGTTACAGTGGAGAAAACGTTATTCTTTCCCAATAAACGCGTTTTACGCTAAAACTATTATTTTCACTGCAAACAGTTTGGAACCAGATCAGACGCCGGGTAACCCGGCGTCTGATAGGCTCCAAACTGTTTGCCACCAAGATAAAGATGAATTATCAGAATTGTCAAAAAGTTGTACTTTTCTACGTTTTAGTGTTTTGCGTTTGCGTACGTTTGCGTTTAAACGGGAAAGAATAACAGATTCTCCACTGTAATTGCTAAGTAGAGTATCTTTTTTTTCTCATTACAACTTATCTCTATCAAGAATGATGATTATGAGAAGGAGCACTTATGAGGTGCACCAGGGACTGAACCCGACCGGTCACTTTATCCTGACACCGACGAACCAGTCGTAATGCTTACCTGAACTCCTGAGCGCCAAGGATGGAAACCATTACTACCAAATTTTAGTCTTTGCTATGACTCGGTCGGGGATTTAACCCGCGACCTTCCGCACTGCAGGTGTGCTCTCTACCACTGAGCTATACAGCCGGTTTAATATAGTATAGCGATAACAATACATTAAATAGTATTTAAAAATCAATCAAAAACCCTTTGAAAACGGAACAAAACGGTCGTTGTTTTTGTGTTTGATTGTTTATTTATTTATTTATTTATTTTTTTATGTTTTTTTACAAACAAAACAAAAACCAGAGTCCATAATATCATGACAATCGGGAATATTTCAGGCAAAATATTGTCTGCTTAACACTTATTGGAAAAACCTAGTAATAAATGTAGATGAATGTTTTTCATAACAACCAGATATGTATTGCTCATAGCTACAGTGGAGAATCTGTTATTCTTTCCTGTTTAAACGCAAACGTACGCAAACGTAAATCACTAAAACGTAGAAAAGTACAACTTTTGGACAATTCTGATAATTCATGTTTATCTTGGTGGCAAACAGTTTGGAGCCAGATCAGACGCCGGGTTACTGCAAATAATAGTTTTAGCGTAAATGCGTTTATTGGGAAAGAATAACAGTTTCTCCACTGTATATAACCAGTAAGAAACACATCAAATGTACCTTCTTTTTAGCTCACCTGAGCCTTCGGCTCAGGATGAGCTATTGTGACCGCTCTTCGTCCGTCGTCCGGCGTCCGGCGTCCGTCGTCTGTCGTCCGTCGTCCGTCCACATTTTCAAACAACATCTCCTCAGAAACCACTGACCCGATTTCAACCAAACTTTATCAGAAGCATCAGTGACAAGGGGGAACGAAATCTTGTTCAAATTTTTGGCTAGAGTTATTCCCCTTGCTTTGGGACTTGATTTTCTAACATGACCGTATAGACAACTTTTAATGCATAAGAAAATCTTTAAAAATCTTCTTCTCAGAAACCAAAAGGCCCAGACCTTTCATATTTGGTATGTATCATAACCTAATGATTTTCTACCAAGATTGTTCAAATTTTGACCCAGGGGCCAAAAATGGCCCCGCCCTTGGGCTTATCAGTTTTTCTTAGGAAAATCTTTGAAAATCTTCTCCTCTGAAACTGTATGGCCTAGATCATTAATATTTGACATGTAGCTTTGCCTTATGGTCCTCTACCTAGCTTATTCAAATTATAACCCCAGGGTCAAAATTGGCCCCGCCCCGGGGCTTATCAGTTTTACATAGAGTTATATAGGAAAATCTTTAAAAATCTTCTTCTCTGAAACTGTATGGCCTAGATCATTAATATTTGACATGTAGCTTTGCCTTATGGTCCTCTACCTAGATTGTTCAAATTATGACCCCAGGGTCAAAATTGGCCCCGCCCCGGGGCTTATCAGTTTTACATGGAGTTATATAGGAAAATCTTTGAAAATCTTCTCCTCTGAAACTGTATGGCCTAGATCATTAATATTTGACATGTAGCTTTGCCTTATGGTCCTCTACCTAGATTGTTCAAATTATGACCCCAGGGTCAAAATTGGCTTGCCCCGGGGCTTATCAGTTTTACATAGAGTTATATAGGAAAATCTTTAAAAATCTTCTTCTCTGAAACTGTAAGGCCCAGATCTTCCAGCTTTGACATTTAGCTTTGCCTTATGGTCCTCTACTAAGATTGTTCAAATTATGACCCTGGGCCAAAAATGGCCCCGCCCTGGGGCTTGTCAGTTTTTCTAGGAAAACCTTTGAAAATCTTCTTCTCTCAGAAACTGTATGGCCTACATCAATAATATTTGACATGTAGCTTTGCCTTATGGTCCTCTACCTAGATTGTTCAAATTATTACCCTAGGGTCAAAATTGGCCCCGCCCCGGGGCTTATCAGTTTTACATAGGAAAATCTTTAAAAATCTTCTTCTCTGAAATTTTAAGGCCCAGATCTTTCAGCATTGATATATAGCTTTGCCTTATGGTCCTCTCCCAAGATTGATCAAATTATGACCCCTGGGCCAAAACTGGCATTGCCCTTGTGCTTATCAGTTTTTCATAGGAAAACCTTTGAAAATCTTCTTCTGAAACTGTAAGGCCCAGATCATTTGTAATTGAAATGTAGCTTAACCTTATAGTCCTCTCCCAAGATTGTTCAAATTATGACACCGTGTCAAAATTGGCCCTGCCCCGGGGCTTATCAGTTTTATATAGACTTATATAGGAAAACCTTTAAAACTCTTTTTATAGCTATATATATCACAATATTGTCTTGCCCATTCAGCTTAGGTACAATGTTCTCAGGTGAGCGACTTGTGGGCCATGGCCCTCTTGTTCAGTATAAGCTTACAAATCATTTTATTCTGTGTGCTTACAGATTATCCCGTCTATTATGATCACTGAATTATTTCAACCAATTGCTGAGCTTTCTGTTTAACTTTCATCTTGCTTTAAGCTGCCACCTGTCTTTTATACAGAAAATAAGCTCTCTTTTCAGTGGTCGTAATAGAGGGTTTCTGTATAGTTATTTGTCATTGTACCATTTCTGTTTCAGGTGTAACATACTGCAAGTGGAGTGAAAGAAACACGGGTGCTAATATTGAGGTGGAGAAGGGTGACGTCGGGTACATCGCGTCATCCGGGTACCCCAATAACTATTCTACGGACGTATATCACGGACACCTGTGTAACGTGGAGCTACAAGCGTGCAGCACGTGCAAAATCAGATTAAAATTCGTTGAGATGCGATTCCCGGATTGTGTGGCTCAGCAAACGAAAGTAGTCCACCAAATTCGCAGCGTCTGTGTCGAGGGGTAAGGATTCTTGATATAAACAATATTCCATAAAGCGATATCAAAGAATGTTTAATTGAACGTGTTTAAAGAAGACTACTTTCAAAAGAAGGCCCGTTATCAAAAGTCCAACCGTTTATCAAACAGGCTAGTTCTAGTTTTGAAGACAGGTGGCAATTTAAAGCAGGTTGAAAATAAAGCAAGATCCGCTTTCTGTTTTACTTTACCCTGCATTCAGCTACCCCGTACTATGATACATATATTTCTTATTGCGTCATCGATCAATTTTAGTTGTGTAGGTTCGTAAAAACACATATTGACTTAAATATAAGTAAACAATTGTATATTATTGATCCTATGGCCTAATGGAGAAAATGCATTACGTGTCCGCTTTACAGTTTGTCAAGCCAGACAAGTCTGCAAATATGCATTCTTTCACTTGCCGATTGTAACAGTGGAGAAAACGTTATTCTTTCCCAATAAACGCGTTTACGCTAAAACTATTATTTTCACTGCAAACAGTTTGGAGCCAGATCAGACGCCGGGTAACCCGGCGTCTGATCAGGCTCCAAACTGTTGCCACCAAGATAAAGATGAATTATCAGAATTGTCAAAAAGTTGTACTTTTTTACGTTTTAGTGTTTTGCGTTTGCGTACGTTTGCGTTTAAACGGGAAAGAATAACAGATTCTCCACTGTAACGGTTCAACATATTACCATTAACACATTCAACTATCAAATTTAACCATTTAAGAACTGAAGATTGAAATCCATACGATTTAGTTTGGATTATTGACTGAATAATTTGTATACGAGTGCTAATCAGTTTGGATCATGTGGCGTCTGATCTGGATTCAAACTGTTTGCAAAGTCGACTTTAGTCGCATATTTCGTTAAAAGCGTGAACACATAAAGTTAGATAAACATTGGCACAAGGAATTCGATGAGTTTTGACTAAATAGTAATTGAACCAAAGCAGTCATTTTGAATTCAAAATTTAAAATGTTTCTTTATGATTTTATGCAATGACAACGTAGTCATATTTGTCTTTCAGGTGCGACCACATTCGACTGTTTGAGGTGGCACAGCCATACCTACAGACCACTCAGAAGAACTACTTTTCTGAGGCGGAGGGGTCTTATTACGATACTATTTCTTCTGTCGTAGTTATACAACACTGTATGTCCAACGCGAGCAGTAATGCGGGAAAAAGATTCAAAATACAGTATGAGGTAATTGGTACGTGATTTACAATACTTCAATAGCTATACTTAATAAACTTGTGCCCATGAATTTGACATTTATATCAATGTGTTATTTGAAAGTATTAACCATTTAACCGCAAAACCAATCCTCTTCACCGCCATTCTGTCGCCTGCTTCAGTATTGTTGTCTGCAATATCGTTTCAAAGTAAGATTTAGGACAGTATGACAGACGGAATTTCAAACTACTGCCAAAATGTTTAAATCCTGATCAGACGACTCGATACGCGGCGTCTTATCTGGATGGAAACTGTTTGCAAAGTCGAGTTTAGTCTACAACGGTGGTGAAAAAATAGTGCGAGGAGTTCAAGTATATCAGACTTTTGTACAAACTGTCATATTGTAAGCTGCTGAATATTTCTGTATACGATATATTCGCCTTTTTTAAAAAACCACTTACAGTAAAAACTGAAGTTACAAAAACTCTTTTAGACAAATGTTTAGATTCGTGATCTGCAACCGAAACGAGTTTTGCTTCTATAAGAATACTGTACTATTTGTGATGTTGATGCTTGCTTTAAATCGCCAAGTACTGTAGAAAATGTTAAATCAAATTATTGAGTTCTCATTTCAATGAAGCCCATGACCCCCAGACATGGGGTTAACTCAACAATTCCAACAATTCTCCAACAATGTCTCCCTTTCTTCTGTACAGAACCCTATGTCTTGTCTACTTTTCGAGATAGTTTAACCTTTTCCTCCCTGAAACCTCGAATGGAAAATTCTAGTTTCAATTTAGTCTAGTCCATTGTTGACTTTTTAGGATAATTTTTTACAAAATAGGTCAAAATGCAAAACAGTGTAGCCCCTGATCAGAGGGCTCCTTAAGGAGCCCTCTGATTAGGGTCTATACTGTTGTAACTCCTCACAGCTACGCCGTTTGCAAATGACGCATATATGCGTGACTAGGGTCGGCCATTACCGTAATTACCCTATGAATTAGGACAGACAGGCATGAACAGTTTGAGCAGGGCCTACACTGCCGACCAGCTTGCACCATTTGGACAAATAAGTGTGTGATAAAAGCAATCTTTTTTAAGGATATTTGCAGCAGTTAAACATGATGTCCACAATTTGTAGAATCTTTACAGTGGTCACATTATAGAATTTGCTGCAGATATAACACTTTTTGCTTTTATAAAATACTGCGCTTATCTATTTACTACGATACATTCCAAATTTCTGAGTCAAAACCGTGTGAATTTATTAAAATCCGTTTTCAGTAACCCATTGGCTGCCTGATTCCGAGTACATTGGTCATTAGCAAACAGTTAAGATCCTGATTAGAAACCGAATTGCGTGACTTATAATTGTCTGACACGCATAACGATTTTACTTAAATCCATTTACCTAAATTTCAACAGAAAAAAGAGCAGACGAAAACTGTTTAAAGAAGATAATGTTATTGCGGTGAACGGGGTTAAACCAAGCGTAAATCAGGGTTACAAACCTTAATACCTTTAATTAGTTCTTACGGGGAAATGGCTATGCAAGAAAAACATGAAAATTTAATAATTTTGAAGAGTTTTTTTCTCTTTGGTGAATCATACATTTTCAATACACGTATTAACCTTCTGTATGCTACAGTGGAGAATCTGTTATTCTTTCCCGTTTAACGCAAACGTACACAAACGCAAAACACTAAACTTTGACGTAGAAAAGAACAACTTTTGGACAATTTTGATATTTCATGTTTGTCTTGGTGGCAAACAGTTTGGAGCCTGATCAGACGCCGGGTAACCCGGCGTCTGATCTGGCTCCAAACAGTTTGTATATGAAATAATAGTTTTAGCGTAAACGCGTTTATTGGGAAAGAATAACACATTCTCCACTGTATGTTTTTACCGTTTTCGAAATGTATCATCTGCAACAAGTCTGAATGTTTGTTTAAAAGCATGTTCTTTCAGAAAATACCATCAGAATGTCAAACAGTTTAGATCCAGATGAGACGCCGAATTACTCGGCGTCTCATATAGGTCCAAACTGTTTGCAAAAATATTATCAAAAAGTAAAGAAGAAGGCGGAGTAAAATTGACGTGAGAAAAAACTGTGAACTGTTCTATTTTGAGTTTTGTCGTCTGCAATTTTTTACATAAAAATTTCTGCACTTTTGATTGCAGAATTCTAAGAACGAGAGTCAAATAGTACGTCTGGATCCAGATCAGATGCCGTGTAACGCGGCGTCTCATCTGGATCCAAACGGTTTGCAAATACCAGTTAAATCTTAATAAGCAAACGGTTAAGATTATGATTTGTTTCACATACCGAATGTTCAAAACAATGAACGACATAGACGAAATGTTGAAATCTAAAGTACAGCGTCTGCGTACCTTCCTATTCCTTGTAAACCTCAACTACATGGGAAAATGCTTTCTGTTGCTACAGTGGAGAATCTGTTATTCTTTCCCAATAAACGCGTTTACGCTAAAACTATTATTTGCAGTGCAAACAGTTTGGAGCCAGATCAGACGCCGGGTAACCCGGCGTCTGATATGGCTCCAAACTGTTTGCCACCAAGATAAAGATGAATTATCAGAATTGTCAACAAGTTGTACTTTTCTACGTTTTAGTGTTTTGCGTTTGCGTACGTTTGCGTTTAAACGGGAAAGAATAATAGATTCTCCACTGTACATAATAACGTCTCACGCTAAAGTCCATAGCATGTTGTTTCCAGTTTTAAAGATAGGTTGCCACTTAATGCATGATGACGGTAAAGCAAATGTTGTTCCTTAAGGCGCTGTCTGTTTTACTTGCAGCCAACTGTAAACGATAATCTACTTCGATATAAAAACTAGTTCGCATGGTTCATATTCATGACTGTATAAATGAAACTATTTTCTACTGTGGTCGAATTAACTTAAGGCGTAAAAAGGACATGTAAGCGGAGAAATTGCTTAACCCGTTCCCTTATAGCCCGTTTCTAGTTTTGAAATCAGGCGACTACTTAAAGCAGGTTGAAAGTAAGCAGAATGCGCATTAAGGCGCATTCTGCTTTACTTCCAGCCTGCTTTAAGCTATTATCTACTAGAATATTGAAAATATTTCTTATGATTTTTATTTGTGACGGTATAAATTGGAACTATTTTCTTCAGTAGAGGAATTAATTAAAGGCGTAAAAAGGCGTATTTATGGGGTAATGGGTTAAAGGAACTTCCTGCTCATTTTTCATATGTTCACCAGAAATGAGTTTTCGTTTGAGTGGTCATATCAGAAAAGCTGAATGCCCAGTCAGTTTTAACAATTAAAGGTATATTGTAACAAAATATTACAGGAGCCCTCTGATCAGGGTCTACATTGTTTGTATAGGCTAAATGTAATCATTACAGAAACACTCTTGGTATACTCGTCTCAAGGGTTGAGTGTGTTAAACCATTATTCCATATTGTACCTAGCAACAAAACCCCTGTTTAGGTTGTACTGCTTAGGCTTGAGGTTACGAAACATACATGTACAAGATCTAGTGGGTGAGCAAAGGTGTCCTTAAAAACTGTTGTTGTTTATACTGTCTGTATACAACGAGCGCGTCTCTACAGTGGAGAAGACGCTTTTCTTTCCCGTTTAAACGAAACTAAACGCAAACGCAACTAAACGCAAACGCAATGCAATAAAATGTAGAAAAGTATGACGTCAACAATTTGTTGTTTTTATCCGAGTCACAAACAGTTTGGAGCCTGATCAGACGCCGGGTTACCCGGCGTCTGATCTGGCTCCAAACTGTTTCAACTGAATAAATTGATTTAAGTATTAACGCGTTAATTGGGGAAAAGTTATGTTTTTTCATTCTATTAATAAAATGCCACAAGCTAGTTTACCTGGATTATACTTTCATTTACAATTACAGTAACTGTCTTGATATGATTAACAAACGAGGTTTCAACCAGGATTTATCGTTTAAATAGGTACCAGTTTAAATCTCCTTTAATAATCTGGCAAAAACATGTAGTTTTGAGAAAACATGAAAAATAATTATGCTGCATTATAATAGTATTAAGTTGTCAGAGCTTATGAATTTACGTGGATTTTAATGTGAGTGTTGCTTAACAATGTCAAAGTTTATAGTCTATCTAGAAAGCGCAACTTGAAAATTAATTTGCAAAACGTTATAATAGGATTACTGCATGAGTAACTCGGCGTCTAATTAGGATCCAAACTAGTTAACACACCAATAGCAGGAGCAAAATTTGAAACTAATTAAAGTGTATCTGTACCGCCAAATTCAATAAGAAACCATGGCTCCGATACGAGTTCATTTGTCACATGAAACTCAAAACCCCTTCAAAGCCTTACCCCAAGAACAATAGTTATTTGCAACTGTTAGGATCCCTATCACAGACAAACTATAATCTGCTGTAACGTGTCTTCTGCAGCTTTTTGCAACAGTTTAACCGTAGAAACAATTGTACGAGTGCCAAGTTCAGATCCTGATCAGACCCCGAGTGACGCGGCTTCTAATCTCCGTCCAAAATTTGAGCAAAGTCGTTTTTGGGCACCTTCGGCGGTGAAAAGTTTAAATAATTCAAAATCTATTGTTTGCAAATCTATATAAAACGGACAACATTCGTTTTACTTTTCCTTTCTCACGATTTCCCCCTGTTTTTTGTGTTTACATTGTCGCAATGGAACTATTTAAACAGCGTTAGCTATCATTAATTCTAGATCCCTCAAGATAAACGTGGACTGTAATCTATACACTTTGCAACAGAGAAATATATCATTGAAACATATTTTTGTTTTTGGAACTTTGAAGTGGCGGTTTAAAAGTCATCTCCCTACCTATGCCAATAAATGGCGGTTTGCATTGGATTTGAGGATAAATTGTGGTGAAAGAAATAAGATAAATAAGTTTTTGTTGTACATCTTTGAGATATGAGGATAGTATATTAGAGATTCAAACTATTGGGCCCCTCTGAAAATATTTCAGAATAACCTCTCTATTACGACCACAACATTGTGCTAAATATCATGCATTTAAGACATGAGGCTGCTTAAAGCAAGGTAACAATGAAACAGAAAGCTCCTTTAGGAGCTTTCTGTTTTATTGTCACCTTGCTTTAAGCTGTCACCTGTCTTTATACAATCAAGTAGCCTTCGTTTTAGCGGTCGTAATAGAGAGGTTCTACTGTATTTAAAAGAATGCGTCTTTATTTCGACTTTGAGAATTGAATTGCTACATACGACAAATCCATAGCGTGCAGACGTATAAATTATATTCTATGACTAGTAAAACGTCAATCTTGATATAACCAAGCATTAATCTTGTTCGTTCACTACCATGACGTCATAGTAAAACAATATCGTCTGATGTTATTTCTTAATTTAAAACAATTGACGTCTGCTGTTATTTCTCAAATTTAAAGTTGAGGTAGACTATTTTGACTGAATATACATTGAAATGAGTGTCAGACAGTTTGGATTTTAATCGCGCGTGACACGACATCTGATCAGGGTCTAAACTGTTGGCAAATAACTATTGTACTTTGGGTAAGGCAGTGTAGGATTAATTTACTTTTATAATACTTACATTATATACAACATACATGTATATGTATAAGCTCTTGATAGGGTGCAATTATTATTGTGGAATAACTGTAACAAGAGTTCTCTGCCCTTGATGTACTTAGGAATGCTAGAAAGGGCCGTATTTTAGTATTGTTTACACGCTTTTGTCTACAAATGTGATATGAATTTTAATAAAAACCTATTCAAACTCAAATTATATGGCTAATAGTTTTCAAATTATTTCATTTATTGTCGAAATTAGCAAATAGTTCAATAGTTATCTGCCCATGATGAGTTGCAAATGCAATATGTTTAAAACAGTGTTTATATTCTAGCAACTACAGTTCTGAATTTATTTTGATAATTCTTGCACACAATGTTTATAAACTTTAATATCAGTTCTTGAAGGTGTATAATATTACTCTTGAAATTGAATCATGGGTCATCTGCCCATGATATACTACGATAATATTATGCTAGAAAAAGCTTTATTTTAGTATTGTTTACGCTTTAGTGTGTATGCATTTTTAAATTAAATGGACTTTATAAAACTTTGTAAAAGTTCTCGAATGTTGAGCTTTAAAGACAGGCAACCACCATTTGCCCCTCTAAGAATAAAGCTTGCTACTTTCTTCTCTTCAATCGCTGCGACAGCGGATATCAATTCTGCGAATTTGCTTGTTAAATCTAAATTTTAGAAATAAAAGCAGACGACAATTGTTTAAAACAGATCATGTCATGGCACTGGTGACAGTGAAGGTGTTAAGACCTATGCACTGTATAACATATTTGTAGCAACTGATACATTATTTTTGTCCATGATTATATTTTTTATGAAGGCATTGTCACGATGCTCTTGTAGTTTTATCTCGCAATCAGTGCACAATTTTCAGTGTCTTTTATGTTGTTGTTTAAAATAATTGTTTCATTTGTCTGCACGTGCGTGCGTGATAACAAAGTTATGAAGCATGCATAAAGAAATTCTGTTAACAACAACTTTACCAAAAACGTGTCCACCTACAAGAACATATAGCATCTAAACTACAATGCTCCCTTTCTACAACAATCCTCCTAACAACGACTCTCCCCTTACAACGACCCTTGTCGTAGTTCCCTAAGCACGACAATTATTTTTAAAACTTTTCTACGATATCTTCTGCTTAAATTGTCGTCTGTTGTTTGGTCTCAAAATTACATATAAGTGGACATTTTGATATAACAAATATCATGACGCGTGACAAACAGCTCGCATCAAGATCAGACGCCAATTTACGCGGCGTCTGATCTAGATACAAGCTGTTTACAAATGTAAGTCAAGTCTTCATTTTTCCTCTATTTAACGACTCCCTCCGAACAACACACACAATATGTGGCTCCCATTCGGTGTCATTGTAGAGAGTGAGCAATGTACTACATGACATGATAAGAGTGCAGATTCATGTCAGACATTCTATACGAAAGTAGTGTAGACCATGATACAGTGGAGAAAACGTTATTCTTTCCCAATAAACGCGTTTACGCCAAAACTATTATTTGCAGTGCAAACAGTTTGGAGCCAGATCAGACGCCGGGTAACCCGGCGTCTGATCTGGCTCCAAACTGTTTGCCAGCAAGATAAACATGAATTATCAGAATTGTCAAAAAGTTGTACTTTTCTATGTTTTAGTGTTTTGCGTTTGCGTACGTTTGCTTTTAAACGGGAAAGAATAACAGATTCTCCACTGTAAGACAACTGATTTAGGTGATGTCTGATCTTAGTCACCACCTTTTACAAAAGCGTCAATATACTCTAATAGCTGCATTCTTTTTTACGTTCAGTTTGCCCTAAGTTACCATTTGCTAGGATATATGAACTATTTCTTATGTTGCACATTCATTACTGTACAAAATGGAAGTATTTTCTTCGGTTGAAGAATGATTATACGTGTGTAAAAAATTGTATCTATATTAAGTGTAAAGGGTCATAGCAAAACAATTCAAAGAACGAGATTTCAATTTATTTGTATCCTGCTTTAGGCGGTCTAATAAGCATAATTAAATGTTATTCTTAATGTCGAATTTGTGGGACAGCGTTGCATTTGTATTTTTGCTAGCAAGCAGAAACTATTATAAAGCGTTTGAGTTGAGTCTGAAATAGTTCGCAAGCATGTGATTTGTTTGATTTGAGCATAAGTTAAAATCCTTGAGACCCAAACGCTTTAAAAGCTTGGATCCAGGCCAATATTTAGACCTAAATTCTATCAAGCCCAACCTTACGGACGCGTGTAAACTATTTGTATCCAAATAAGATCCCGGATAACTTCATGTCTAATCAGGACAAAAATACTTGACACCAATATTACTTCATATCAATTACGTTAAGATATAACTTTGAGAACTAGAACCAGACGATTCTTTTAAGCATATTATTTTGGTAATGAAAGGGTTAATGGGCCGTGATCGATGCATTAGCTGTCATTTAGTACGTTCGTCTATCAAAACATGCAATCGTGATGGCAGAAACAGAAGTGTATATGTACAGTGGAGAATCTGTTATTCTTTCCCAATAAACGCGTTTACGCTAAAACTATTATTTTCACTGCAAACAGTTTGGAGCCAGATCAGACGCCGTGTAACCCGGCGTCTGATCAGGCTCCAAACTGTTTGCCACCAAGATAAAGATGAATTATCAGAATTGTCAAAAAGTTGTACTTTTCTACGTTTTAGTGTTTTGCGTTTGCGTACGTTTGCGTTTAAACGGGAAAGAATAACAGATTATCCACTGTAATTTGTGCACCGTTTTTGCATGGTTATGAAAGGGTAGACAGCATATCAAAAATGTATTAAAATTGTTGATAGTCTGTTATAGCATTTACACATTGCATATAACATATCTGATCGTTTGAGTCTACAGTTTCTACATCAGTAACAGCATTAATCATATACCGGTAACCTGAACCCAGTTCCGCCCATTGGATTCTTCCATGCTTTTATATTAGATTAGTCTCTTTTATATCTAAGGGTGTCTGATCTAAATTTTCATTTTCGTTTTGTTTTTATATTGAATTTTGTATCAGCAAACAGTGTGGCCACTGATTGGTTATGTCCAATACATGGGATCGTGGGCACAAATGGTTTAACTAAGTATAGCTATCAATTGTGAATTTTTCACTTTCAGATAAAACAGAGAAGATTACCGGAACTGTGACGTCACCAATGTATAGTGTAGTTTCTGGTTCAATTGCGTCACCAAATTTTCCATTCGGATACGCACTTAACGGGGAGATTTTCACTTATATGATACAAAATCTAGACCCATACGGGCACGTGCAACTGGTATTTGATGACTGGGATTTAGCCGAAAAAAGTCACATTCAGGTTTGTGCTTACCTCTTATACCTCTAACCACAGGGACCTGACACGATAGGTTTTCAAATTATTTGTCACAAATATTTTGAAATCCTTTCGTGTCGAGTCCCTTTGATACATTTTCAGAATATTTGTGATAAAAGGTATAGATACCATTTGTTACAAATATTCTGGAAATGTATCTTGTCGGGCCCTTGTGCCTATAATCTCGGGTGTTTTTGCTTGACATTTATTAAAGTAGTCGCAAAGTTGTAAATGAATATTAAAAGTATATTTTTGTCGTTATAGTTATGCATTTGTGCATGTGCATAGTATATTTTTTTATATTATGAACGATTATACAGTCGTTTATATTTCAAATAGATTATTATATACATGTAAAAGTAAGCTATTAATGAGCATTGATCAGTGCCTCTGAAAAGTACATATAGATAAAATTCTATGATTGGTACAAGAAGAAATATATAAATACATATACACAGTAATGTTTATCAACATGTTCACTAAGTTTAATCTTACGAAACAAGTTACATAGGTACGTGATAAGTATTCAGAGTGTCAAATAGGTTTCATCATTAAAACATAAAGAAAGATTATGTTTAAAATGTATATTTGCAGTTGCTCAAGACATTTTGTAAAGAAACATAAAATTGCTAAAGATGCATCATCATTTAGACAAGGATTAGATCAAGACTGAATAAATGTAATGCTTAATGATCCTTATGAGGTTTTAGCATAATACTTAAATCAGCATATATCTATTGCATGCTTTCAATGAAATACTTCTCAATAATTAGTATGTCTATTTAATGAAATATTCTTTCAGGTTTACGATGATCTATCTGGGCCAACAAGATCTACTATTTATGGCCGACGGAAGCGGCCAACTATATTGTCTAATACAAATACAATGGTGCTAGTTTTCAACGTCGGCAACGACCCTTATGCTTGTTGTAATCATATAGGTTTCAAAGCAACGTATACATTTGTTTCAGGTAAGGTTACCGACATTTTCCTCATGAAATCCGGGTTCATGGCTAAAAAGCGTTTGAGTTGAGTATCAGGTCGTCCTTAAGCTTTTGATTGATCAGATATGAGCATTGGCTCAAATTTGACACATCAAACCTTTTAAAAAGATCTGAGACTCATCTCAGACGCTTGAAACGCAAAGACCAGGGGCCCGTTTCATAAAACAAATGTTGTCGTAAGTCAGAGTATAAGTATTAATAATTATTAATTTCTCCATCTAATCTTGTCTTGTGACGATTCCAAAGAGATATCACAAGACAGGTTTAGATACAGAAATCAGAAATTAAATGTATTTTTAAGTTTTGACTTACGACCGTTTTTGTCGTACGAATTGTTATGAAACGGGTCCAAGGTTGTTAATTTGTTTCCATGAGAAAAAGGACATTCTTTAAGGCAGCTGATACCCGTTTCATTATTAATTTTACCATAGATTATACTATAATATACCATAAACACTAGCTGTATTTGCCACTCAAACGGTTATACAAAAACATGATAATATACTACCGAAGCTTTCGAATATGCTTTCATATATTTTAATCAGTAAATTTCTACAAGGCTGTTGTTAAAACTACTGTTAAGTTTTAGACGTCACAAACATGCTCTATTGTTTTGTAAAATTCACCATTTGAAGTTTTAAGATATCACTACTTCTTTGGTTTTTAAGCTTCTTCCATCCATTCTCTTTGTATATTACTATAATACAAAAAACTATGATATGATCACAATATTAGCTCTCACCTATCTTAACTGTTTTCTGAGAAATATTCAGGTGTTAGCATTATTGACAGTAGACTTAATACACGTAAAGCTATTTATTCTAACCAACATGGTCGATTATAACTCTTCGTATGACATCGATACTAATGTACGTTATTCCTATTGTCCTGCAAACGACTATTGCATTAGCTTTGCCTTCGTATTTACATGTATAGCTTTGTGAATTGTGGCAATCATTATATTTGCAGATGACACGTGGACGGAAAGACCCAGAACAGGTATATACATGTAGTGTTGTTATATTTCTAAATTATTATGTTGATTAAATTATGCAGCCAACATTCTTATACGAGTTAAAGAATAAATAACGTTAGTAAAGTACAGGTAAATAAATATGTATTTACATATACATGTATAGCAGTAATTTGGACTGTGTAAAGTTCACCAGTACTTGCGCGATACATTGCCAATCAATGTATACTGAATGTAGCATCGTAATCACGTGATACTTTTTCCTTAGCTATTACACGTACGGATTTAAAGTAACAGTATACATGTCTGGTGCAATCAAATATGACAATATACTGATTTAAAGCGATGATTTACATGTCTGTTACAATCAAAGAAGTATACGGATTTAAAATGACTATTTACATCTTTGCAAATATGACGTTATACGGATTTAAAGTGACAATTTATATGTTAGTTGCACTCAAATGTAACGTTATATGTTGGTTTAAAACCACTACTTATATGTTTGTTGCAATCAGATACGACGTTAAATTGATTTAAAATTAAGAATTGTATGCATGTAACAATCATATATAACGTTATACGCATTTGAAATGACTACTTACATGTCTGTTGCAATCAGATATGACATTAAACTGATTTTAAATGACGATTTTAAGTATATGCTGCTATCTACTATGATCTAATATCGACATAAAAGTAATGATATTCACGTATGTTGTCTTCACACATCATGATAATGAAATAGAAAACAAATATGTCCGTAATAATGAATATAACCAATGTCACATACTTAGTATGTTGTACTAGAACATGTATCACTGCAATGCGGTGTTTACAGTTTGATGTTCATATATCTATGTCAAGCATAACCTCTATACTTCGAACTAGCTTCAGTCGAACTGATCCGTGGGGTTTTTTTTCGAATTAAATTTGTTATTCGACTTCACGTTGGTGAAACATACATGTATTTCAAATAAAACATAACGTAAGCGATTTCGAATCGCTGAGGTCCGACTTGCTTTGGGTTACAACCTGCAGTAAAACATGTAACTACAATAAACCTCTTTATTGTGACCACTAAAACGATTGCTAATTGATTGTATATACAACAGGTGACAGCTTAAAGTAAGAAGACGGTAAAACACAAAGCTCCTAAAGGAGTTTTTCTGTTTAACTGTCACATTGCTTTAGGCGGTGACTTGTCTTAAACACCTAATAATTAATATAATTTAGAAATCGCGATAGAGAAATTTTACTCTTTAAATATATCTTGTTATGGATTTTTTTGTTTCTGTTACAGATTGTAGTGAATCTTTCCTGTTACAAACTGGCGGAACGATAGAGTTTAAATCTGCAGGGGACGAGATCCCCCAGTGGTATGACTGTGTCTGGACAATAAAAAGATATATCACTAACTACCCGGATGGGGTTATTCTCAGAATGGACGAAGTGCATTTAGGTCAAGGTAAATTGTCTTAATATTTAAGATTTTAACACCTTCACTACCAATCCATATTATACAAACAAAATCTAGTATTGACGATATTCTTATTACAGTAGAACCTCTCTATTACGACCACTAAAAATAATGCTAATTGTCTGTATAAAAGACAGGTGACAGCTTAAAGCAACGTGAAAGTGAAACAGAAAGCTCCTGTAGGAGCTTTCTGTTTCACTTTCACATTGCTTTAAGCAGTCACCTGTCTTAAACGACTAATATATGGCATAATTTAGTGGTCGTAATAGAGAGGTTTACTGTATTGAGTAGACTATTTTGATCGAGATAGGACACCGATTTACTCGTCATTTCATTTGAATCCAAATACTGGTGATATTTCTTACATGAACTGGTCGAAAACAATTGTTTTTCGAGATTTACTGCGGGCGAATACCGCCTGACATGCAAGAACCAGAATCAATCATTCTTTAGGTGAAGGTTAAGTAAACCGATTTTCCCAAAACTATATAAAACCTCATACAAAATGTAGCACTAATATCCAAGACCCGTTAACCATTCAGACAACATTAATGCATTCACACTGAAAACAGTCTTCCTCGTTCACATTATACAGTGCCCCTTCTCTACAACAAATACCCAGTCGGCGAGAGACAAATATTTTGTGTGTGGTTCGGAGGGAGTTGTTATATGGAGGGAAAACTAACCCGGGCCTTCTCTGCCTTACAACGAGTACAATTGTTACTAGAAAACAGTTAAGATCCTGATAAGAAGTCGCGTTACGCGTCGTCTGACCAGGATAAAAACTGTTTGTCAATGATTATGATATAATCTTTGTCATTTGACCCAAAATTAAAAGCAAACGAGAATCTTTTAAAGCGGGTGACGCCATGACAGTGAAGGGCTTAAACATACAATGGTTGTCTTGCTTGGGCAACAGTGGCAAGGACTGTTGTAAAGTGTGAGTTATTGTTCGCAGGTCCACTGTAGGGCGGGAGCACTGCCCAAGACAAAGTGTTGCCTCTGACGAGTGGCGAACAGTGTAGGCTCTCATCAATCATAATATGTCCAAGGTTACGTTTCCACATTTCTCCCTGAAACTGCAAATGGGCCATGTTAATTTCCAATTCAGTCTTACGCATTTTTTACTACGTGTACTAGTATTAATTTTTTTTTTTTTTTTTTTTTTTTTTTTTTAAATTTGTTGTTGTTTTTGGCGGAGGGTGGCTTTTTGTTTTTTGTTTGGAAATGTATGGCAATATGACAAACAGGGCAGACATTGACCAGGGGGGGGGGGGGGGGGGTGCCTTCAGAATTTGACAGTTTGTACAGTATCAAGTGTACTCTACATGTACATACTACAGTTGAACTTCGATATCTCGAACTCGGTTAGGTCGAACATAGCCGTATTTCAAAGTTAAAACGTGACTGAGCCACGTTTTAAACTTTGGAATACGGGTATGTTCGACTTAACCGAGTATAAAGTAATGCAATCCATGTATCGACAAATCGGGTAGTTCGAATTCAGCGAGTTCGAGATATCGAAGTTCGACTGTATATGCAAATGACGCGTGACGAGGGATCACATGGTTGACGGGATATCGTCAGATATACCAGACCAAACTTTTTTCTACCAATCCTTCGATAAACGAATAAATAAATAAATATATCAAAAACAAAAAGTTTTGACGTGGATGTTTTTAGCAAACGGCGTTCTGTTGAACTTTTACAACTAAACCCACCGTTTCTTATCAGGAAACCACTTAACCCAAATCCTGCTCTCTACAAATTGACTAGCACTGGCAAACAATTTGGACCCAGATCATACGCAAAGTTACTCGGCGTCTGATCTGGGCCCACACTGTTTGACATTAGTTCTTGTGCCATATGAGCGAAATTAATAGAATAAAGAAGATTTACAAAAACAATACAACTATGAGTAAATGAAATATATCGCACAATAAAGGTAGTCCATTTTGTTTCTGAAAAAGGTACAGTCTGCTGAAAAGCATTCGATGTCTGGTTTCACTATTTCAGTAGCAGAAATATCTGGAACGATTGATGGCACTAGAATGCCTATTAATCAATTTAAAAATTTAATCTGATCGATCATTGTGAATTCGTGATTCTCAGTACGCTTACGGTAAAACCTCTCTATTACGACCATCAAAAAAGAAGTTTATTTGATTTCATAAAATACTGTCACCTGCCTTATACACATGTGGCCCGTTTCATAAAACTTCGTACGACAAAAAAAGATCGTAGGTTAAAACTATAAAATACGTTCAATCTCTGATTTCTCTATTTTATCATGTCTTGTCTCCAAGACTATCCCAAAGAGATGTCCCAAGATCGGATTAGATGGAGAAATAAATAATAATTGAGACTTTTGTCGTATAAAGTTTTATGAAACGGGCCCCTAGTATTTAACTCAAATACAGTGGAGAAAACGTTATTCTTTCCCAATAAACGCGTTTACGCTAGAATTATTATTTTCACTGCAAACAGTTTGGAGCCAGATCAGACGCTGGGTAACCCGGCGTCTGATCAGGCTCCAAACTGTTTGCCACCAAGATAAAGATGAATTATCAGAATTGTCAAAAAGTTGTACTTTTCTACGTTTTAGTGCTTTGCGTTTGCGTACGTTTGCGTTTAAACGGGAAAGAATAACAGATTCTCCCCTGCAAGTGGTCGTAATAAAGAGGTTTTATTGTATACCGTTTTTCGTTCACATTTCAAACATTCAGGTGTAGAAAATGCAGTATCACACGGGGAGTAACGCAAAGATTACCTGAAGATTTCTATCACCACTCTCACATAAAATGGTTCATCAAAAGTGACAGTAACTCAAAACGCTAATGCACGTTTTCTTTTAACGATGTTTTAAAAGATTTATAGTTAGTTGTAAAATACAGAAAAAACTTGTTTAGTATCATTTTAAAGGATCTTCTTGGTCAGTTTGTTGCAGATATTTTGTATCTTAATGCATAACTAAAGTATGTATTACTTTTGTGTTGCATTTAGAAGCATCGTTTCCTTGGATATAGCAATGTTTCATTATTGAATGGCCGTTATACCGGTACATGGAATGAATAATTTCACGTGTGTACCAGGTTAAATGTTTAAACCGTCAGCTATGTGATTTTATTTATGCTTTTCGGTGGATTACCACGAAAAAGCAGTGGATGATCACTTGGTAATCCACTGCAGTGGATTATCACCAATCGCTTTTATTATGAATTTTCCCCGTAGGGCTCCCCAAGAATCGTAGTCAATCGTGTCTTATCGTTAAAATCCGGCAGTCCGATTTGTCGCGAACTACTCACCGGAAGAGCACGAATCCAAACTCGGGAGCAACGAAGTAATTCGGATGACGTCATTATACCGCCAACTGTCACGCCACATGTGTTCGACATAAAACGTGGGGCTCAACACGGGATAAATAATGTACGTTCGCTTTCAATTTTGAAACAATTTCGTTTAAAAAGTGGCTTTAAAGCATAAATAAATAGAATAACTGTGTTTGTTCAGTGTAAGATCGAATTTAATCCATTTCGTGAACATCAGACTGTTATATTTTCACTCGTGGCTTCGCCACTCGTGAAAATATAACGTCTGATGTTCACTCAATGGATTAAATTTCGATCTTACACTGAAAAAAACAGTTATCCTCTATATAAGTGTATTGGATACCATTGAGCAATTTAAATGGTATTCAAATGTATTTAAGGTTGAGGAATCCTAATGCGAAAGAGCCGAAATCGGTTCTCTACGGAGAGCGATCGGCCATTTTCGTCAACTAACAATGCTTTAAGTAGCTTTATTATATGCCTTCGAGTGATATCGAGCGTTTCCGCGTGTATTTGCAGAGTAAAATACAAGAGTCTGTATCAGCCACCTTGTATCAGCCACTTTGTATTTTACTCTGACCTCGCTTTCGATTTGACGTGACGTCATTTACGTACATGTACGAGTGCCGCGTTATTCTTTGTGACATACAAACAATCTTGTTCTGCTTCAAATAACTAATAAATTTTGGATATAAAATGATTTAAACAACTATTTAGTTGTTTCTAGTTTGTATTCAAGGCATATAATAAACACATCACCAGTTGACAGTGCGCAACAGAGTGTTGCATTTAGCTCTCGACGTTTTTGGCGGAAACAACCGATCAGACTCGCGCCAAGGCGCTCGTCAGATCGGCTATTTCCGCCAAAAACGTCTCGAGCTAAATACATCACTCTGTATCGCGCTGTCAACTGGTAATGTGTATTTATTATATGCCTTCGAGTGATATCGAGCGTTTTCGCGTGTATTTGCAGAGTAAAATACAAGAGTCTGTATCAGCCACCTTGTATCAGCCACTTTGTATTTTACTCTGACCTCGCTTTCGATTTGACGTGACGTCATTTACGTACATGTACGAGTGCCGCGCTATTCTTTGTGACATACAAAAAATCTTGTTCTGCTTCAAATAACTAATAAATTTTGGATATAAAATGATTTAAACAACTATTTAGTTGTTTCTAGTTTGTATTCAAGGCATATAATAAACACATCACCAGTTGGCAGTGCGCAACAGAGTGTTGCATTTAGCTCTCGACGTTTTTGGCGGAAACAACCGATCAGACTCGCGCCAAGGCGCTCGTCAGATCGGCTATTTCCGCCAAAAACGTCTCGAGCTAAATACATCACTCTGTATCGCTCTGTCAACTGGTAATGTGTATATATTGACCAATATTGGCCCGATCTTATTAGAGGTCCCCAACCCTCATATCGTCGAATAAATCATATTGAATTTAAGGTGTACTAGCTTTATCTATAATTAACTAACAAACTTATTAAAGTCTAGGTTGAAACTACTGTGGGTTTTTTGTGTTGGTTTTTGCGTTTTTTTTTTTAAATTTCTTCAGGAGAATGTTTTATGATTAACTTCTTCACTTCTACAATCTTGTACTGTCTGTTTTATTTGAGATTGATCATGAAGAGGTTAGTGTTTTTATGCACATTGAAATTTCGTTTTGTATAACGTAATTATCCTAAGTATTGGTAAACACATGCCTGAACAAACAGCGTAGACCCTGAACAGGCTGCTTCTTGGTCTGATCAGGGTCTATAATGTTTACCATTCTGTTAACACATTTTTGACAAATGTCTGTGTGACAATAGCAATTTTTTCAAAGTTTATGATAAATACATCAGTTACAAAGGGTGTTACTTTTTTTGAGGAGTTTACGGTAAAAACTATATGATAAGGACAGTTAAGCATAGATAACCTGAGCATCTTTATCTGCACTTCCGCATAAAATAATTCATCAAAAGTGACAGTATTTCAAGCGGCTAATGCATTTTCAATATAAGTTACATTTTATGGTTATTAAAATGAAGATATACAGAAAAAATAACCCTACTTAGAACGCATTGCTATAGAATTTTAAAACAAATCTGTTTAACACACTGAACCCTAGCGACGAATATAATCGTTATTTAAAAACAATGTACCTTTAAAGAACACACATGTCAAATGCAATCAATGTAGATCTTTATCAGAAGGCTCCTAAAAGAGGTCTCTGGCTAAGGTCTGTACTATTTGTCATTTTGAAAGCAATTAAGATTTTAAAACACAACCCTAAATCGACAAAAAAGAAATGTTCTCCGGACAAGCTTTTTATACAATTGCCGTTAAATGTAATCACACGCAAAATTATATATTTCTGGCTGATGTGATGTACGAAAAGGCTCCGGACAAGCTTTATTCTATATTGTGGTCACAGTGACCTAAATTAATGTCTGATACAGTGGAGAATCTGTTATTCTTTCCCGTTTAAACGCAAACGTACGCAAACGCAAAACACTAAAACGTAGAAAAAGAACAACTTTTGGACAATTCTGATAATTCTTGTTTATCTTGGTGGCAAACAGTTTGGAGCCTGATCAGACGCCGGGTTACCCGGCGTCTGATCTGGCTCCAAACTGTTTGCACTGTAAATAATAGTTTTAGCGTAAACGCGTTTATTGGGAAAGAATAACAGATTCTCCACTGTTACTCTTCCATTGCAAGATGTATTCACTGACCAAAGTTGGTATCTCTAGCAGGGTGTGGTATAGGAACTGTTCTTTGAACAAATTCTATACAGACGAACAGACGGACACACACAGAGTTCAATCATCGCATGCACCCTACCATGTATGCTTTGTGAGCATAAAATCACTTGATGAATGTAAATAAGGTACAAACAACAATGCTTGACACATTTCAAACGATGATTAAAAATAACCGTTATTTTGAACTGTCGCAATATTGGAGTTTTTTAATACAGTGTTCCCTCTCTACAACGACACCCATTGGGAGACAGAAAATGTGTGCGTTGTTCGGAGGAAGTCGTTATAGGGAGGGAAATTTGCTTACATTTGCAAACAGCTTGAATCCCGATCTGACGCCGCGTAACGCTGCGTCTGATCTGGATTCAAGCTGTTTGTCACTCCTCATTAAGTGTTTTTTCTATCAAAATGTTCATTATGTTACTTTGAGAAAAACAGCAGACGACAATTTTAAGCAGACGATATTGCAACTTTAAAACGTTAGACATAATTGTCCTGTTTAAGGAACTGCGACAAGGGTCATTGTAAGGAGGGAGTCGTTGTTAGGAGGGCCGTGTAGAGAGGGAGCACTGTAGTTCACAATTTAACTCAATTATTCCTGAAACTTTTAATTGACAATTCCAGCTTTCACTACATGCATATATGATTATCTTTTTACAAATCATTGCAAAACGACAAAGTTACCAGTGCATACCTTGATCAGAGGGCTCTTTCAAGTGACCTCTGATATGGTTCTACACTGTTTGCACACGACAAGATCCGATACACTGTTTGCACACGACAATGTACTAATAATATTTCAATGAAACTTGACTTCATCATCGATGTTGCATCGGTGAACAGTAAATTCAGTCTTATCTATAAGTCTGTACATGTATGTTAGGGGCACACTTAAGCTAATTAAGTATTACCATAAACGACTATCAGGTTTCAATTTTTATCAGTTACTTAATGGAATTTTAATTGCATAATCGCCTGAGTACAGCGATTAACCTTTCTCATTGCTATAGCATGCACTGCTTAAAAATATCATGGTCTCTTCTTTTGTCTTAAGTTCATATAATTATGTATATTTAAGTATTTTGATGTAAGACACGTCAATATAAGTATCAAACAGTTTGGATTCCGATTAGATGCCGAGTAACTGTTTACCAAAAGGCCATTGGTGTCAGGCTTGACAGGGAAAACGATAAGAACGCTCTTTAACCCTTTCACTGTAATGACGTCATCTGCTATAAACAATTGTCGTCTGCTTTTGTTTCCCAACTTTATAATTTAGGCACTTTGACTGAAGAAATATTTAAAAGATTGTCGAACAGTTTGAATTCTGATCAGACGCCGCGTTACGCGGCGTCTGATCTGGATCCAAACAGTTTGCAAATAACTGTTACATGTACACACGAGGTAATAATGTTAATTTGAACGTTTCTGTAAATATAATCGCAGACAGTTTTATCAAGTGAAAGGATGTTAAATCGCAATATTTCTGTCAACTTCTTGTCAAAATAACCAACACTTTGTTCACGAAGGCTAGACAACTGCCACTGGTGTAGTTTCCATGGAAATAGGTTTATTACATTTTAAAAAGCACATCTAATGCAATATTTATCGACAGAATTAATTAACCCAATTCACTGTCTTGTTCCGAATACAATTGTTAATTGCAATCAGTTTGGATCCAGAGTATACACTGTTTGCCTATGTCCCTTTTATAAAAACTTATTCATTCCCTTATTCTCCCTTTTTAAGATAGATGTCCCCTTGTAGCAGGTTGAAAGTACATGTAATGCATATATACGCCTTAAGTTGCTTCCTGTTTTACTTTAGGAATGACCCTTATACATTTGTATTGTCCTCTTGAAAAGATGTTCAATTAGTTCAGGTCCGTTGCATATCTGGGTCACAGGAGCTAAAGTATATATCGTTTCAATTTAAACTTCAAAATTCTTCATGTCTAAAACCACAGTACCTGGGCTTAAATATTCGGCACAAAGCATCTTTTTGACAAATCACTATGCGATAAAAGCAGTTTGCACAAAGTTTAGTACTTAAGGGGCCCTCTAATAAATACGAAAGACTCAAGCAGGAAACGTAACACAAACAATACACCCACCTCTCAAGCAGAACACACACACAGTCATACCACAACAAACACACACACACACACACACGCAATACCATTCCTTCATATACACACTAAATAGAAAACAACACGCAATACAAACATAAAGCAAAGTGAATATAGGAGCCCGCCTTGGTACGGTCAGTAGCAATCTGGGAATTCACTGTTTGCATATGACAAACGTACTCTTCACAGGCAGATGTCTACAGTGTTTGCTAAAGATGCATATCCTATATGATGCGTGACTAGGGTTCAAAGTGTTAAGCGGAAGAGCACAGATGAAAGGTAGTTTGCCAGATGTGGGATAAAGTAATGCAGAAAACTCCTCTTGCTGGTTTTCTCTGTATCATTGGCTGGTCTCTTGACATAAGAATGACTGTAGGTGTCGAAATTGAAAATAGTTTTATGTATTTTCTATTTAAGGTTGGTTGCAAGAAGGAATTAATACGCTTGAGGTATATGACGGAATCACTTCTGCAGGCGGTGTTCTTGTAAAATATACCTCGCATAATTTTACGGCTGGGGAAATTATTTACAACTCAGGAGACGGTCTTTATATAAGACTGAGAGGAATATTTAACAAAGTTGACCGCCTAAAAATGGTCTTCACTGGTGTCAACAATATTACAGCCGGTAAGTCATCGTTATGTGAAAATAACATGTAAAACCTCTTTTAACCCATTACCCCATATATATTTTTTCAAAGACAAGTGACCTCTTAAAACAGTTTGAAAGTATTAAAACAGAATGCTCCTGAAGGCACATTCTGCTTGCTTTCCTGTTTTAAGCTACCATCTGCTAGGATATATTAAATATTTATGATGATGCATATTCATGACTGTTGACTATAGAGTGTATTTTATATTTAGTGAAGAAGTAAATTAAAGGCGTGAAGTGATATAGAACTATGGTATAGCATTGAAATACATTTCTTTAAGAGTTTGTTAAAGGCTTTATGATGGAGGAAAGGTTTAGCATACGCAAATGTTTACTGAACAGTAAAACCTTTCTATTACGACTACTAAAATGAAGGCTAATTGAGTCGGTATAAAAGAAGCTTTCTGTTTTCCTTGCTTTAAGCAGTCACGTGTCTAAAGCAACTAATAATTAACACAAATTAGTGGTCGTAATAGAGATGTTTCACTGTGTTTATCATTTTAAGTAATCATGAATGTCTATACAGGCTCCTGAAGACTGTCCACATAATTGTTTATGGCTGATAAATTATGAATTACAGTTTCCTTGAAGATTGTATAAAACATATCTGTGAATATCTTGTTTGTTTATTATCTGTAAATTGATGATACGATGGCGCTTATTTATACAATCTTTATTTGTACTTTATAAACTGTTATATTAAGATGGTATATGTTTGGTAATTTATCATGAAACGCAAGATGGAAAGATACCCTGTGCATTTATGTGTTTCTACAGTGAAGAATCTGTTATTCTTTCCCAATAAACGCGTTTACGCTAAAACTATTATTTGCAGTGCAAACAGTTTGGAGCCAGATCAGACGCCGGGTAACCCGGCGTCTGATCACGCTCCAAACTGTTTGCCACCAAGATAAAGATGAATTATCAGAATTGTCAAAAAGTTGTACTTTTCTACGTTACGCAGAATAGTGGACACGCAGGTGGCCCACTTGCTCTCATTTTCGAGCATTAAAATAAGAAGGGCATTTTTACATAACTTGTAATAAAAAAAATTTCTGGACAGATGTCGTTCCTGTGCAAACGGCCTGTGTTAGCTTAAACATTTTCCTTTATGATGAAATTTGTTTTGAAAAAATATTTTAATAAGATCTTGGTCCTTTTTTAAGTTTAAAAAGACACCTATAAATCACATTAAACAAAGAGTAAAATGCTGAAAATAAGCCTCGACACGGATAATATAACACGACCTTGTGCATTTATACAAATCGATATCAATTCTGTGCAAACGGGCTCGTATACTTGACTATTTTTTCTTTCTTTTGGTATAAATTTAAGAATTGTAAGTTAATGTTAATTTGGTCCTTTTTCAAATTGAAAATAAAATTAATATGTTCAAAGAGTCGTCGGGAGTTTCCGTAAATACCGAGCGGTAAGAGCCGAACATTGACGGGCACGCAAGCTAGCGTAGGACAGTTTATCGATAATCTATCGGTGTCCACTATTCTGCCTAACGACGTTTTAGTGTTTTGCGTTTGCGTACGTTTGCGTTTAAACGGGAAAGAATAACAGATTCTCCACTGTAGTTACTGACCGTCAGTTCATGTTTATCAAACAATTACAGTAGAACCTCGTTATTACTGCGACTTAAAAGAAGACGTGTTGATGGTATAAAAGACAGATGACCATTAAAACAATGAATTATTTTCTTCTTTTGCGGAATAGATTAAATACGTAAATATGCGTATTTATGGAATGCTGAATGGGTGAAATTGGTGATGAACTTTTCACTTGCATAATGTGTAGGCACGTTTACAAGACAACTACAGTAAAAATAACCGATACTACGAACTTGCGTTAATTTGAATATACCCGTATTTCAAAGTTAAAACGTGGCTTAGCCACGTTTAACTTTGAAATACGGGTATGTTCGACTTAAGCAACATCGAACTATCGAAATTCAACTTATAAAATACTGGTAAGATTGATTAAATGTTAATAGTATAGGATATAACTATATAGAGGAATTTTAATGGTCAATGTCCCTATGGTGTAACTGGTGTACATTATGTATTTGTTTTACAGTTGGTTGTCCAAAGGCTGCAGAGTTTATGTGCCACAATACCTGGTGTATCCACAACGATCTCAAGTGTGACGGGGTCGATCACTGTGGAGACAACTCTGATGAGAACCCCGTATTAGCATGTTCCGATACAGGTAAAACTGAGTGAGAGAAAGAGAGACAAACAGACAGAAACATGTAGACACAGACATGTTGAATATGACATAGCAGTATATGCGTATTTACGCACACGTATACAGAAAGAGCGATATAGATAGTGAGACTGAGATAGACATTTCGGTATGTAGAGACAGACAGACAGAAAGCGACCGATATACAGACAGAGCCAACCAGACGGTTATGTTATATATTTGTCAAAAGAAATGGGTAGACAAACGGACGGACAAACATACAGATAAAGTGAGATGAAGGCATACAATGATAGAGACGAATGCGCAAAGAAAGTGTTTCTAGATATATGCCTGTGTAAGATAGTGGACCCTTAATGAAGCAGAACGCCTCTACCATGGTTTTCATTTGAACTGTCACAATGCAATAAGCATTAACAAATGCAATATATTGGCCAATAAAACAAAATGGTGGATAGTAAGATTCTAATACATTTTATTATGCACCACTTGGTTTTGTTTTGAACTGTCATAATGCTACAAACATTAAAAAGTGCAATATATTTGCCAATAAAGCAAAATGGTGGATAGTAAGATTCTATTACATAATAATTATGCACCACGGGGTTTTGTTTTAAACTGTCATAATGCTATAAGCATTAAAAAGTACAATATATTGGCAAATAAAACAAACTGGTGGATAATACTATTCTAATACATAATTATTCATTCATTCATTCATTTACATGTAACTATGTCACTGCCAAATTGCCAATTCGATCTATTAGAAAAGCATAATGCTAAATTTAGTCGTCTGCATTTTTTTATGCTAAATTGAATTTTGATGATGTTTTGACTGAAGAAATCTTGATACAGTGTCTTGAACAGTGTGGATCCTGATTAGACGCCGCGTTACGTTTCCAAAGTCGACTGTACTTTCCTTTGACGGTGAACTGATTAACGCAGTTTCTCTAATGTATGTCTTAACAAAACATTATTTAATCTTTCAACAGGAGACGATTGGTTTACAACGAAAACAGATTGGTATAGATCGAAATCTCAACTAGAAACGCACAAAAGTAAGTATTGCGTATAAAGTATGCAGAAAAAAAGCTTAAATCGTATTATAGAACTTTGTTAACAAGTGACAATGTAGACATCATCGAGGGTTATTTCATAATAAAGTCGCACAAAGTTAATAGTTGTCATCTTTAACCGGCAGATTCATAATACATTTTGCATCATACATGTAACATGTTTGATAGTCTGAAGATTGTTAAGTTTTTAATATTGGGAAATTATCTACATATGGAATTATTGGCAACTGATATGGATCGAAACTATTTTAAAATTTGCTTGACAGTGGAGATGTATATTAAAGTTTGCTTGTACAGAAAGTTGGAGATATCCTATTATTAATACATACCATGAAGATCCATAATTGTAACTTCTAACATACTTGATAATTTTAACAGACGTCTTGACAGTATCTAAGAACGTTGGCAGCTTAGACTACGATTTTTGCAATACAGATTTTCTTCAGGAGTGCTCTGTTTGACTTTTGTATTTTTTAACCCTTTCTTGCCAAATTAATCGTGAGGATTTTAGCCCGTCATCGTCATATTGTCGTAGGATTCAGTATTGTTGTCCGTGAGATTATTTCGAAGTTAGATTTAAGGTAGTATGACTTACAAAATATCGATATGAGTGACAAATATTTTAGATCCTAATCAGACACCGCGGCTGATAAGGATCCAAACTGTTTGACACTCGTATCAATGTTTCTTAAGTATGAAATGTTAAATTTAACATTAAATTGCAGAAGTCAATTTTTTTCAGCAGATAATAATTTGGCAGCGAAAGAATTTCAAAAAGTTCAATTCCTGTATACAAGAGAAAGTTCAACATACAATAAATGATGCCATTTCTGATAGAGTTATTGTTTTTATCGTTGCAGCGCGGCACACAACGACGGAAGAGTCGTGTTATGGGCGTTTCCGTTGCCATGACGACTCAGCTTGTATAGATCCTAAGCAACATTGTGATAGAGTTAACCATTGCCTTGATAAGTCCGATGAAAAAGGATGCAGTAAGTATAGTGTTTCCGTTGGCTAAATCCGCGTCTATGGTAATTCTAATCGCTGATGAATATATCATTACAGTGGTCCTTATCTACAACAACACCCAGTGGGAGACCCAGATTGTGTGTGTTGTACGGAGGGAGTTGTTATAGGGAGGGAACATTAATACCCTTAGAGAGCTGCGTATGACTTCGATTACGGTTACAAACAGTTTTAACCCAGATCAGACGCCGCATAACGCGGCGTCTGATCTGGGTTAAAACTGTTTGTCACTGGTATTTAAATTCGTTCTGTCAAAATATCCAATACATAACTTTGACAAATCACTGCAAACGACAATTGAAGCAGTGAAAGGGTTAGACATAAATGTCTTGCTTGGGGTACAACAAAAGGATTATTGTAAGGAGGGAGTCGTTGGTTGGGGTCGTTGTAGGGAGGGAGCACTCTATTGGAAATACGTTAGGTCTATAACGGTTTAAACCATTACTTCGTGGCCTGTTTCTGGTTTTGAAGACAGATCTCCAGTTAAAGCATGTTGAAAGTAAAACAGAGTGTGCCTTCAAGCGCATTCTGCTTTACTTTCAGCCTGGTTTAATCTTCCATATGCTAGGATATAAAAAATTTACTGATGGTACATTTTCATAACTGATTAAAATGGAATCATTTTCTTTACCGGGGGTAAATTAAAGGCGTAAAAGGGCGTAGCCCTATGGTAATTGGTTTAATGAAATTAGACACAAACGCACTGCAATAAAATGTAAATGAAAATAATTTTTTGAAAATGCTGACGATTTAATAAAATATGAATGGTAAACAGTTTTGATACTTGTCCGACTTCGAGTTAACCAGCGCCAGATCTAACCCTTTTGGCATGGACATAATGTTAGCACGCGTCTACTGGGAAAAAAGTCCTGGCTCCGAGGTTATAAAGCTTTTGACTTGAGTCTAAGCTCGTTCCCAAGCATTTGATTGGTCAGATTTGAGCCTAGGCTCAAATCTGACCAATCAAATGCTTGGGAACACACTCAGACTCAACTAAAATGTTTTATAACCTCGGAGCCTGATCAAAGTCTGGGCTGTTTGTCATTTTGCAACATAGTGTTAGAATCTACTCTAAATAGTCAATAACGTAAAATGCTAAAGTTATAACGGGACATGTCATTTTGAAGTTTCAGGGGTGAATGGTACAAAATAAATACAGTGCAGATGCATTCGCAATATAATTATCACATGTCCGTACATAGTATCATGCTTATTCATCATTTTGCCTCTTAACTGGTTCAAAGCTGAAATGTAAAGTAACTATTCCAGGTATCGATTCAGCCCAGTCCATTTTTTGAATACGGTAAAACCTCTCTATTACGACCACTAAGCAGAAGGTTAATTGATTGTATTAAACACGGGTGACAGTTTAAAGCAAGGTGGATGTAAAACAGAAAGCCCTTAAAGGACCTTTTTGTTTTATGTCTACCTTGCTTTAAGCAGTCATGTATCTTAAATGCCTAATAATTATCACAATTTGGTATTCGTAATAGAGAGGCTTTACTGTATATAGATCTAGGGCTTCATATTGCATACACAACGATATGCAAAACAAGTGCATACAGTGGAGAATCTGTTATTCTTTCCCGTTTAAACGCAAACGTACGCAAACGCAAAGCACTAAAACGTAGAAAAGTACAACTTTTGGACAATTCTGATATTTCATGTTTGTCATGGTGGCAAACAGTTTGGAGCCTGATCAGACGCCGGGTTACCCGGCGTCTGATCTGGCTCCAAACTGTTTGTATTGGAAATAAAAGTTTTAGCGTAAACGCGTTTATTGGGAAAGAATAACGTTTTCTCCACTGTACCCTGATCAGAAGGTTTCTATAGGAGCCTTCTGAATTTAGTCTACGTTGTTTTCATACGTCAAATGTACTTGTCATAGTTGCATTACTTTTTAGCTCACCTGAGCTAGCTCATGGTGAGCTTTTGCAATACTTGAATGTCCGTCGTCCGTCGTGTGTCGTCCGTCGTTAGTCGTTCGTCGTCAACAATTTTAGTGTTTACACTCTAGAGGCCACAATATTTATCCAATCTTTCTCAAACTTGCTCAGGTTGTATATTACCATAAGAGTTCGGATGAGTTTGATTATGGTTGAAATCGGACTAATAGGTCAAGAGAAATCTACCTTTGAATTGCTGAAAATGCCATATGTAAGGGTGTTTACACTCTAGAGGCCACAATTTTTATCAAATCTATCTCAAACTTGCTCAGATTGTATATGACCATACGAGTTCATATGAGTTTGATTATGGTTGAAATCTGATCAATAGGTTGAGAGTAATCTACCTTTGAACTGCTGAAAATGCCATATTAAACAGTGTTTACACTCTAGAGGCCACAGTTTTTATCCAATCTATCTCAAACATGCTCAGATTGTATATAACCATAAGAGTTAAGATGAGTTGGATTTTGGTTGAAATCAGACTAATTGGTTGAGAGTATCTACCTTTGAAATGCTGAAATTGTCATATTTAAGGGTGTTTACTCTCCAGGGGTCACAATTTTTATCCAATCTATCTCAAACTTGCTGAGATTGTATATGACCATAAGAGTTTAATTGAGTTCGATTATGATTGAAATCGGACGAATAGGTTGAGAGTTATCTACCTTTGAATAATTGCTGAAAAGGCCACAATTTTTATCTAATCTCTTTCAAGCTTGCTCAGATTGTATATGACCATAAGAGTTCAAATAAGTGTGATTATGGTTGAAATCAGACCTATAGGTCAAGAGTTGTCTGCCCTTGAATTGCTGAAAATGCCATATCGAACAGCGTTACACACTTTTGCAACTACAGTTTTGAATGGATTTTGATTTTACTTGCACACAAAGTATATACCTATAAGTTCTCAAAGGAGTGAAATTATTGTTGAAATCAATCATTGTAGCAATAGTTATTTGCCCTTGATATACTTTGAAATGCTAGAAAAGGCTTCCTTTCAGTATTGTTTAGGCTCTAGTTATCTGCCCTTGATGTAGTCTACCATACTAGTATTATGAGGTTGTATTCCAAAATTGTTTACATGCTATACTACAAATTTGAATGGATTTAAATTAAAACTGATGAAACAGTATGATAAAGCTATCAAGCTTCAGTACAACAGGTGAGCGATATCAGGGCCTTCAGGCCCTCTTGTTATATATATAAAGACGCATATAAATACGCCTCACTAGGGGTAAATGGGTAACACAGGGCTTCCATTTCTCCGGATTTTTCCTAAATCTCCGGATATTTTCCCAGTACATGGTAGCTTAAAGCAGGCTGAAAGTAAAGCAGAATGCGCCCTAAGGCGCATTCTGCTTTACTTACAGCCTGCTTTAAGTAGTTGCATGTCAACAAAATAAGAAAAAGGCTATGGGGTAAAGGTACGATTCGTAAACTCGCACTTGAAAATTGCAAATTTGGAAATCTTAGGATTTTTCATGTCAACTTATGGCAGCCCTGGTAACACACATGATTAACTGTATCTAATATGCATGCTTTTGTCTCTTTTCAGGTTATTACATCTACAGCGGACAAACAAGAAGCCTTCCAAATGCATTTCCATACCTGTTTATTTTGTTGTGTAGCATAACTAGTAATTTTGTTTTTGTCACGTGACCTGTGTGATTTTCTTTGTCAGAAATTGTTATTTATAAATAAAGTATTTTTGTTAATTATTTGTCGTTTCGTTTTTCTCAGTGCCTAACTCCATGGTCCTTGAAACATCAAATAAACAATTCCAGTTTCCAATTTAGTCTAAACCATCTTTGACAATTTGGGTTTGTTTGAACAGTGATCCCTTCCTACAACGGCCCTCCCAACAACAACTCCCTCCTTACAACAATGTTTGCTCCTGTTCCCCGAAGAAGACAAGTACAGTGGAGAATCTGTTATTCTTTCCCGTTTAAACGCAAACGTACGCAAACGCAAAACACTAAAACGTAGAAAAATACAACTTTTTGACAATTTTGATAATTCATCTTTATCTTGGCGGCAAACAGTTTGGAGCCTGATCAGACGCCGGGTTACCCGGCGTCTGATCTGGCTCCAAACTGTTTGCACTGCAAATAATAGTTTTAGCGTAAACGCGTTTATTGGGAAAGAATAACAGATTCTCCACTGTATGTCAAACCTTTTCGCGGCTTCAATATCTTCTGCTTAATAGTGTCGTCTGCTACTTTCTCAAAGTCACACATTGGACATTTTAACAGAAGAAAAATCGACCATGACGAGTGACAAACAGCTTGAATCGAGATCAGACGCCGCGTAACGCGGCGTCTGATCTCGATTCAAGCTGTTTGTAATATAAGCATACAGTGGAGAAAACGTTATTCTTTCCCAATAAACGCGTTTACCCTAAAACTATTATTTGCAGTGCAAACAGTTTGGAGCCAGATCAGACGCCGGGTAACCCGGCGTCTGATCAGGCTCCAAACTGTTTGCCACCAAGATAAACATGAATTATCAGAATTGTCCAAAAGTTGTACTTTTCTACGTTTTAGTGCTTTACGTTTGCGTACGTTTGCGTTTAAACGGGAAAGAATAACAGATTCTCCACTGTAGTTCCTTCCCTATAACAACTCCCTCCAATCAACACACAAAGTATGTGTCTCCCATTGGGTGTTGTTGTAGAGAGGGAACACTGTACAATGAATTATAAAACGACAAACAGTTTGCACAGGACAATGACAAGCGTTTATTGTTACAGTAGAGAAAACGTTATTCTTTACCGTTTAAACGCAAAACGTACGCAAACGCAAAACGTGAAAACGTAGAAAAGAACAACTTTTGGACAATTCTGATAGTTCATGTTTATCATGGTGGCAAACAGTTTGGAGCCTGATCAGACGCCGGGTTAAACGGCGTCTTTGTCAAAAAGTTGTACTTTTCTGCATTTTAGTGCTTTGCGTACGTTTGCGTTTAAATGGGAAAGAATAACAGATTCTCCGCTGTAAGTCGGTAAAGGGGTTAAATAAAAACAAATTGAATTGATTCGAACAATTATAAATAGACTGTAAGTACAGTGGAGAATCTGTTATTCTTTCCTGTTTAAACGCAAACGCACGCAAACGCAAAACACTAAAACGTAGAAAAGTACAACTTTTTGACAATTCTGATAATTCATCTTTATCTGGGTGGCAAACAGTTTGGAGCCTGATCAGACGCCGGGTTACTATTTAGTTGTTTCGGGAGTGTATTCAAGGCATATAATAAACACATCACCAGTTGACAGTGCGCTACAGAGTGTTGCAGTTAGCTCTCGACGTTTTTGGCGGAAACAACCGATCAGACTCGCGCAAAGGCGCTCGTCAGATCGGCTATTTCCGCCAAAAACGTCGCGAGCTAAATACATCACTCTGTAGCGCACTGTCAACTGGTGATGTGTATTTATTACGACCACTTATTTGAGTTAAATACAGTGGAGAATCTGTTATTCTTTCCCGTTTAAACGCAAACGTACGCAAACGCAAAACACTAAAACGTAGAAAAGTACAACTTTTTGACAATTCTGATAATTCATCTTTATCTTGGTGGCAAACAGTTTGGAGCCTGATCAGACGCCGGGTTACCCGGCGTCTGATCTGGCTCCAAACTGTTTGCAGTGAAAATAAGTTTTAGGGTAAACGCGTTTATTGGGAAAGAATAACGTTTTCTCCACTGTAAGTGGAATAATAAAATTGTCAACACTACTCTCTTTAGTTAACATCACGACCCTAGCGACGAGTATGCTCGTCTTTTACAAAAGTATACTTTTGAAGAATACGCATGTCCTGTCCAAACAGCTTTATTTTGCAATATATTGTTAAAATCATAGTTAAAAAACAGAAAATACGTAACTAGAAATTGGAATTGCCCTTTAAAGGTTTTAAGGGTAAATGACTGAAGTTCATACAAGTGGGATCGTTAGAGGACCCTTTAATGATACGTGAGTAACGTGACTGCGTAATGCAGGTCAAAAGTAGTACATAACGCTTCTGAATGAATTTTCTGTATTATTGGTAACCTGTAATGAGTTGTCACCTGTTTAAAACGAGCACAATGATGCTTGTTTTACTTTGAGTATCGTTAACGAGAAATTTGCTGTAGACTGTATGTAGCTTGATACATTCGAACAAGGCTAAAAAATAAATGTGTTTTCTGCAATATTTCAAGCCTTGTGCTATTTTGAAACTGACACAATTATTCTCTTCTCTAGGGCATTCCCAATATAAAAATTATTCTTTTTATCAGATTGAAAAAAGAAAGACACACAGGCCATTTGTTTCCTTCACTAAAAGTTAATGCAAAAATAAAACAGACTTTCAGAGAATTCTGAATAGGTTGTCTAATTTCTCCAAAGATATATCGGTGCCAATTAATTTGCATGCTTATCAGTTTGGCATTTCACGTGCAATCTGTGATAAATTTCAACCCATTCCTCCTACACAAAATCTCAGTGCTAAAAGTGCGCTTGTAGACTGAATCCTTGAAGATGTTATTTCATTGCATTTACAAACAAGCTATTGACAATCCAAATCAGAGTCATTGTATCTAGGTTCTTGATTAGAAGAATCAAACTAGATAATATCCTGAGGGATTCCTCTGACCAGGGTCTGCACTGTTTGCCAATTTGCAATATACATGTGTACAAGTTTTGTCAAAACCAAATCTAATAAATAGTCGAAAATGGACTAGATCTAGATTTAATTTTAACTTGGCATTGTCCGTTTAAAGTTTCAGGATGGAATGGGACATGGTTAAACAAATCCGGATATGGTACATTGCATATCATTCAACCTTCTCTGCGCACAGAGGGTATTTTTATATATATATATAACTGTTGCATACAGGAATTCGCCTTGCGTTCCTCTGTATTTAAACTGTTTGATACTCTAAAATGTTCTGGACTTTCTGAATCAAAATTCATATACAGTCAAAACGCGATACTACTAACTCGCTTTAGTTCGAACATATTTAACTTTTAAATACGTGTATGTTCGACTTAAACGAGATTAAACTTAAGAAATATAGGTAATGTCTATTAAAGCGAGTTCAAAGTATCGAGTTTCGACTATAAATCTAGATCTATCCAGGCGACAATTTTTTTGCAGACGACAAAAACATAGTGCTTAAAGCATTTGAAAAGAATTTAACAGGTATACCTGCCAGGTGTATAGTCACGTGACCTGGTGATCTGGCACTGCCAGTCTGCGAGTTATTCAATCCAGATATGCCATAAGACAAAAGCCTCATTAAAGTCTAATTAATCAAGATAACAGGTTGAAATACCATGATATGAACGCGTCAATGAGGGTGCAATACTCAGCACGTCTTGACAGAGCCATTCCACAGATAAATCACGTGATCCTGAATTGCCATGGCAGTAACCCAATTATTTGAAAACATTTACTCATTCACACATGAAAAATATTAATGGAAAAGCCCAGTTTCAAATTAAGTCTAGTTAATGTTTGCCTATGACTGTTTGTACAATAAATTACGAAATTAAAACTGCCTATCCTGACCAAGGGCTCCTTATGAGCCCTCTGATATTGGTTTACCCTGTTTGCAAGGGTTAAGTGTACTCTTTACATGTTTATCTACATTGTTTGTATATGACAAGCATACTCGTCGCTATGGTTCAATATGTTTAATGAATTTAGAGACATTATACTCGTACATGTACGTGCTTTAATCTGGATCCAAACTGTTTGGCATTCAAGTTCAACTACTGTCCACTTTAAAGAGGTTAAAAAGTGATTTGGATTTTAAATATCGCAAACGATAATTTTGAAGCAGACAATTTAGCATGATAAGGGTTAGATAAAAATGATCACGTTTTGCAGTATTAAAAACGTTCGTTAGTAGACAATACTGATGATTGACGTGTGAACAACAGTGTAGAACCTGATCAGACTGTCTATCCGATGTTAGCAATATCTCCCAAACCTCTTTAAAATTCGAACAATTTCACACCAGTTTTTGATAGCCATAATTAATTTAATTACATATAAATGAGTATTCTTAGAATAGGAGATTCCTCTATCAGAAGACAAAAAAGTCCAGTGTCTGATGTCAAGGTCGCTGAGGTTAAAACTTGCACATGGGTAGAAAGGTCTTGTCTACAGGCATGTGTGCTGCAAATGTATATAAAACTGTAGGCTAAAGGGTATACTACATGTAATTAGAAGCACCTTTCATCACTTAAAAACACATTTCGAAACTTGTTGGCAGAGTCTGTGGTCAAGAGGGTCAACATTTCAAAGCAGGTGGAAAGGTCTTGTCCACAGACATGTGTGTTTCATGTATGAACTCTGCAGGTCAAATGGTATAGTAGCTGTGGGTACTTTTAAAACTAACAATCACATTTCGAAACTTGGAATGCAGGGTCTGAGGTCAAGGTCAAAATTATCACATGAATGGAAAGGTCTTGTCCCAAGTTATGTGTGCTGCAAGCATAAAATATGTAGGTCAAAGTGTATAGCATTTGTGGGCACTTTCAAAATTTCAAACCGCATTTTGAAACATAAATGTAGAACCTGCTGTCAAGGTCAAAGTCAAAGGGATCCATCCAGATTTTCACATGGATGTAAAGGTCTTGTTCAAAGGTACATGTGTTTTAAGGCGCATTCTGTTTTACTTTAAACCTGCTTTAAGTGGTCACCTATCTACAATACTAGAAATAGGTTATGGGGTAAACGGTTAGCTAACCCTTTTCCTGTCAAATCTATCATGAGTTTTTAACTCTTTGCGACCATACTGTTGTCTGCTTCAATAGTGTTGTCAACTCTATAGTGACTAGAACATCTTTACACATTTCTTACCTGTGAATAGAACACTTTATCTATACAAACAATGAAGACCTAAATCAGAGGGTTCCTGAATGAGCCCTCTGGTCAGAGTCTGTGCCATTTGGCATTTTGCAATATATAGCAGAAAACAGTCCCAAATACTCATATTATGAACTAGATTTAATTGGAAATTGGAATTGCCCATGAAAATGTTCAGGGGTGAAAGGGTTTATGACGTGAGTACAGAAAAGCAACAGACAATTTATGTGATTATTTTATTAGCATTTTATGTAACAACAAATAGAATTCATCAACAACTGCAAAAGCAAAAGCAAATAACATTGTAAATGTAATCAAACCAAACATGATACAAATTGATAAAGAAATCAGAAAATAACAGTATCTCTATGTCTACAAATACAACACTTACAAATAGTTTGTCTTTTTGAGGTCTCTGTGTAAAAGAACATAATTATAGTTTGGGAATAATTACTTGCATAAATAATATTTCTCCATATATTCTATACAACTATGGATTTCTATTCAATATAAGATCTAAAATTCATTTTAACTTTAATAGTACAGTAAAACCTGTCTATTACGACCACTAAAACGAAGGTTAATTGGTTGTATAAAAGGCAGTTGACAGCAAAAAGCGAGGTAACAGGAAGCACCTTAAGAGTTTACTCCTAAAGGGGTTTTACTGTTACATTGCTTTAAGCAGTCTGTTGTCATAATCGCATTATAATTAACACAATTTTGTGGTCATAATAGAGCTGTTTTTACTGTACTAAAGTTTGTAATAAAATAACAACAGTTTTACAGCTTGTAAAGAGTATCCAAATTCATCAATCACCCATGTTGAGCTTATGTCAAAATCAATATGTATACATGAACCATAAGTTAAGGCTGTCGCTGAAATAATTGAAGAAGCTATGACCAACAAAATTTCGAACAACAATGACAACAATAATGCACTATTTCTTTTTCTTCAAACAACAGACAAGCTAAAAAGAAGCCTTTTGACAATGCAATGTTGTTGACCATTAATTCTATTGCTAGTGTGAAACATTTGGAGCTTGATCAGATGTTGAATAACTCTTGACTCCAAACTGATTGCATTGTACATACATAATGCAAATTTCAAAGTTTTGAAGTAAATTTATATTGATACAGTGTCAAACAATTTGAATCCTGATCAGACGCCAGGTTACACGGCATCTGATCTCAATCCAAACCATTTGCAAGTAAGCTTTAGTCATATACAAATGTACCTTGAGTACAAATGTCATTGGCTGGAATGTATAATCCCAATCCTCTTGTATACACATGTACAGAAAAACCTCACTTCTATGAACACTAAAACGAAGGCTAATTTGTTTTAAAAAGACAGGTGACAGCTTAAAGCAAGGAGACAGTAAACAAGAGCCCCATGGGGCATATTTCGCTCACCTGAGAATAACTGACAAAATGGAGAAAAAGATTTATGTCCAGGACAGAGTCATTTTTTACTCGATTGGCATAATTTGAACAATCTTGAAAGAGGACCTGTAGATGATGCTATGTGCCAAATATCTAAGATCAGGGTACAAGGGTTTTAGACAAAAAGATTTTTTTAAGTTTCCATTGAATTTTTTTTTTTAGCTCCTGTGACCTACTTATGCAACAGACTGGAACCATTTGAACAAAATACCTAAAGGACATCTAGAAGTGTCACCATGATGAATATCAAAGCTCTGGCCGCATTAGTTTCAGAGAAGAAAACGTTTGAAAATTTCACTATATAACTCTATGTAAAACTGTGACCCCTGGAGCGGGGCCAATTTTGAACCTAGGGACATAATTTGAACAAACTTGATAGAGGACCTGTAGATGATGATATGTGCCAAATATCTAAGCTCTGGTCCTTGTAGTTTCAGACAAGAAGATTTTTTAAGTTTTCATTGAAAAAAAAACTATTTTTAGCTCCTGTGACCTACTTATGCAACTGACCGGAACCATTTGAACAAAATATGTAAAGGACATCTAGAAGTGTCACCATGATGAATATCAAAGCTCTGGCCATATTAGTTTCAGAGAAGAAGACGTTTGAAAATTTCACTATATAACTCTATGTAAAACTGTGACCCCCGGGGTGGGGCCAATTTTGACCCCAGGGACATAATTTGAACAAACTTGATAGAGGACCAGTAGATGATGCTATGTGCCAAATATCTAAGCTCTGGCCCTTGTAGTTTCAGACAAGAAGATTTTTAAAGTTTTCATTGAAAAAATATATTTTTAGCTCCTGTGACCTACTTATGCAACAGACCGGAACCATTTGAACAAAATATGTAAAGGACATCTAGAAGTGTCACCATGCTGAGTATCAATGCTCTAGCCATATTAGTTTCAGAGAAGAAGATGTTTGAAAATTTCACTATATAACTCTATGTAAAACTGTGACCCCGGGGCGGGGCCAATTTTGACCCTAGGGACATAATTTGAACAAACTTGATAGAGGACCTATAGATGATGCTGTGTGCCAAATATCTAAGCTCTGGCTTTTGCAGTTTCTGACAAGAAGATTTTTAAAGATTTCCTTATTTTTTCACTTTGGTTGCCATGGCAACCAGAGTTCTACATTGTTTTTAATTCTTTGAACAAATTTGAAAGAGCTTGACCCAAGGAACATTTCTGTAAAGTTTGGTTGAAATCTGTCAAGCGGTATATGAGGAGATGTCATTTGAAGCAATTGTTAACGACGACGCACGACGGACTACGACGGACACAGGGCCATCCCAATAGCTCACCTTGAGCCTATGGCTCAGGTGAGCTAAAAAGAAAGCTCCTGAAGGAGCTTTCTGTTTTACTGTCATCTTGTTTTAAGCAGTCACCTGTCTTTAAACACCTAAAAATTAATCTAATTTTGTGATAGTTAAAGATAGTTTTTACTGTATTACCCCAGTCCTCTTGTATATACATATACATGTCTTTTATTCTAGTGTATTGCTTCCAATGCCCAATTCCGTATACAAAAAGAAAACTAAATGACATAACTACAGAATCAGACAACACACACATAGTTAAAAACAACAAACCATTATTTGCAATGTTGACAATATATGAATATAATATATATTATTGGATTAGACTTAATTGGAAATTGGAGTTGTCCATTAACATTTCCAGGGGTGAATGAGTTAAAGCAATATGAAAACAAAAGCAAAAATCTCTTGAAGAAGTGTTTTGCTTCACTTTCATCATACTTTAAACTGTCATCTGTCTTAAACAACATCAGTGAATGTTCATTTAAATATTTTACTGTACTGTTTTACTTAAGTTTTGATCTGGCTTCAAAATGTTATAAATATATATCTGTTCTTGGATGTGCAAACACATTTGTTGGGAAATAATAAAGTAATTCCAAAAGCATCAACAGTACTGAAACCTAATATTTACAAACAAGAGTATTAACAAATAACAAACAAATAATACAGTATTCAAGATTACAAACAAGACAAGAGGGCCTGAAGGCCCTGATATCGCTCACCATTTGTAATGAAGCCTGATAGCTTTACCTTTGAATTTCACCCGTTTTATTCTAAATCCATTCAAGTTTGTCGACCTACTGTAGTATAGTAGAGTACATCAAAGGCAAATAACAATGGGCCTAAACAATACTGTCATGAAGCCTTTTTCTAGCATATCAAGGGCAGGTAACTATTGCCATAATGATAACATTTCAACAATAATTGCACTCCTTCCAGAACGTATAGCTACATCCTTTGTGTACAAGTACGAGGGGTGTTTCATAATTAATGCAACTACATGTATATCAATAACTTTATTAATATAAGGGCAAAATGCATGTGTGATATATCATTCAAAAGAGCTATTATTCCCCTACATAATGGTATTATGCACAGTAAGACCACATGACTAGATAAGTCACACCACGAGCCTGAATGACCCCAAGTCAAGGGCACTGGACCGTTTTGTGTATTTTTGAGGATATATTTCGAACAAATTTTGATACTATAATTACCATAATAGTTTTATTATTTAAAATAATTTTATGAAACTTTCGGTCAATTTAAATCAGACAATTATACACACATTAAGCAATTTAAAATTATATTATTTTACAAAATGGCAAAAATATAGGTAATATTTAACTCTTACTGAAAATATCTTAAAAAATGACACTACTGTTATGTTCAAGCGGTTTTGCTGAAACCTAGAACGCATTTTGTTACATCAAACAAAGCTATAATTGAAGCAATTGAAGTAGATGTTCATATTTAAAAATCAAATTATAGATTTATGAATCTAGAAAAAATTCATAGCGTTCGAAAATTCATGTCAACTTTTTTCACTAGCAAAATGGAGAAATTTTATTTTTAAAAAAATGAGATTTAAAACAACTGAGCCTTTTGGTTTTAATGAAATCTTGTTTATATTAAAGTTCAGACATTAACTGATATTTTTCAAAAAAAAAGTATGAACACTTTACTTTTAAAAAAGTTATTAGGTCAATAAGTAATGTCTGAAAAAGGCCATTTTCTAGTGCCCTTGAGAAGGGGTCATTTAGATAAGTATTGTGATTTATTCCATCATGTGATCTTATCGTGCATTATACCAACGTGTAGGTGAGAAATTTCCCTTTCCAATGATACATCACACATGCATATTACAATTATTATGTCGAAGTTATTAATGGGGTTGCATTAATTATGAAACACCCCTCGTATAATCAAAATCCACTGAAAACTGTAGTTGCAAGAGTGTAAACGCTGTAAAATATGGCATTTTCAGCAATTCAAAGGTAGATATATCTTGATCTATTTGTCAGATTCCAACCATTATCACCCTTTTTCGAACTCTATGGTCATATACAATCTGGGTAAGTTTGAGAGAGCTTGGATAAATACTGTGGCCTCTAGTGCGTAAACAGTGTTAAATTTATCATTTTCAGCAATTCAAAGGAAGATTACTCTTGACCTATTGATCAGATTACAACCATAAATGAACTTATCTGAAGTTTTATGGTAATATACAATCTGAGTATGTTTGAGAAAGATTGGATAAAATTTGTGGCCTCTAGAGTGTAAACATTGTTAAATATGGCATTTTCAGCAATTCAAAGCTAGATAACTCTCGACTTATGAGTCTGATTTCAACCATAATCAAACTCATCTAAACTCTTATAGTCATACACAATCTGAGTAAGTTTAAATTAAATTGGATAAAAATTGTGAACTCTAGAATGTAAACACTGCTAAATATGGCATTATCGGCAATTCAAAGGTAGATAACTCTTGATCTATTTGTTCGATTTCAATCAAAATCAAACTTATTCAAACTCTTATGGACATATACAATCTGGGCAAGTTTTAAAAATGTTGGATACATACTGTGGCCTCTAGAGTGTAAACACCGTTAAAAATGGCATTTTCAGCAATTCAAAGGTAGACAACTCTTGATCTATTTATCCGATTTCAACCACAATCAAACTCTTCCGAATTCTTATGGTAATATACAATCTGGACAAGTTTTAGAAAGATTGGATAAATACTGTGGCCTCTAGAGTGTAAACACTGTTAAATAAAGCATTTTCAGCAGTTCAAAGGTAGATAACTCATGACCTATTTGTCAGATTTCAACCATAATCAAACTCATCCGAGCTCTTATGACAAGATACCATCTGAGCAAGTTTGAGAAAGATTGGATAAATATTGTGGCCTCTAGAGTGTAAACACTAAAAATTTTGACGCCGGACATTCAAGGATTGCAAAAGCTCACCCTGAGCTAGCTCAGGTGAGCTAAAAAGTAAGTATTGAATTAAGCTACCACTCATTGAAGTATCGTGTATACATCTTAACCCATTTTTCCAATACCTTGTTTCAAATTTTGAAAACAGGTAACCACTTAAAGCAGATTGAAAGTAAAGCAGAATATGCCTTAAGGCACATTCTACTTTTTCTTTCAGCCTGCTTTAAGCTACCACCTGCTAGTGATAAGGGAAATATTTCTAATGGTGTGTATTCATGGCTGTATAAATTGAAACTATTTTCTTCAGTGGAGGAATAAATCAACATCACAAAAAGACCTATTTACATGTATGAGGTAATGGGCTTAGACAGGTTCCTGTTTAATGCAGGATAAAATAATGCAGAAAGCTCCTTCAGGGGTGTTTTGTTCTATAATTATTAGTTTTAAGCAAATACTTGTATTAACTCTTTCAATACTAAGTAACTACATGTACTGTTGGTTATAAGGTTCCCTTGTGGGTCGTTTTAGGTACCAAAACATGAACAAGCCTACTTGGAATTCTGGGTAGTTAAATAAATACTGGTCTTCAGTATCATTCAGTGTAAAACAAGATCAGAGGCCAGGGTTTCTTTAGGAGTTCTCTGAACTGGATGTACACTGTTTGCAAATGTAATGAGTATATTTTAAACAGGTCCATGGCGTTGAAAGAGTCAAATTATTTTATATACTGAACATTGGGTATTTTATAGAGTGGTCACTTCATACAATATTGACTGTAACACAAAAATCACAAGACACAAACAAACTAGATAAACACAAACAAACTAGATAAACACAAACAAAATTGATAAATACAAAATAAGAAGCTATACAAAGACACGACACAAAACGTTAAAGAATTCAAGTCAAATACAATTTTATGGAAAATACATATCATAGATCACAGATTTTACAATAACATATCAATCTTAACCCATTACCCCATACATAGGCATTTTTATGCCTTTGATTTACTCTTCCACTTAAGAAAATACTTCTAATATAAATTATAATGGTCATGAATATGTATCAAGAAATATTTTCTCTATTCTAGCAGGTGGTAGCATAAAGCAGGCCGAGAGTAAAGCAGAATAAGCCTTAAGGCTCCTTTAACCCTTTCCCCAATAGAAGCGACTTTTAGCATATTTGATTTAATCCTCCGCTAAAGAAAATAGTTTAAATGTATACCATCATGGACATGTCCCACACCAACATATTTCTATATTATATCAGATGGTATTTTAAAGCAGGCTGAAAGTAAAGCAGAATGCACCTTAAAGCGCATTCTGCTTTACTTTCAACCTGCTTTAAGTGATCACATGTATTCAAAGTTATGAAAAGTTTATTGGGTAAAGGGTTAAGTGATCACATGGCTTCAAAATTAGAAACTGGCTATGGGGTAATGGGTCAATTATAATTTTGTAGATTTTACACTTGTACAACAAGTAAATCATTATATATTGAGTCGAACATCAACAACTCGAACTTAAAACCTGTAATTCTTCAAATGAATTTTGAAAACTCAGAGTGACAGATTTTCTTTAAAGTGAGTGATCAAGGTTAAACTGTAATTTTCAACTCTTTATATTTTGATTTATTATTGAAATTTTCACATACATGTAATTAACAACATTTAGGTAGATGTATCAGGAATGTAATTAACAATATTCTGTGGAGACAGATAAGGGGTACTCATTTAACCTCATGAAATCAACCCTTGCCCTGGCCACTTTCAAAACAGATTATTCAATTTTATAAATGGTTACCAATTTATATTGTCCCAAAATTATTTAGAAAACAGCTCTGACCCTGAAAAGAGGATAACTGCTTTAGGATCTGTATGATCTGGGACTAAACCGTGTGCAAATGATGTTTTTATTTATTAAATAATTAGGTTGTGCATTGCAAGCAGCTTTATTCTTGCATTAACCTTTTTCCGCCATAGCCAGCTTCTAATTTTGAAGACAGGTGTTCACTTAAAGCAGATTGGTAAAGCAGAATGTGCCTTAAGGTGCATTCTGTTTTCTGTCAGCCTTCTTTAAGCTACCATCTGCTAGGATATAGAAAATGTTTCTTATGGTACATGTTTATGACTGTATAAACTGGAACTATTTGCTTCAATGGAGGAATAAACTGAATGTGCTAAAGAACTCATCAAAGGGAGGAAGGGTTAAAGATTATCTTTAACCCTTTCCCCCATAATTTCCATAAATACACCTTTTTACGCCTGTAAGTTATTCCTCCACTGAAGAAAATAGTTCCTTTTTGTACAGGCATGAATATGTATCATAAGAAATATTTTCTTTATCCTAGCAGATAATAGCTTATAGCAGGTTGAGTGTAAAGCCTGAAGGCGCATTCTGCTTTACGTTCAACCTGCCTTAAGTGGTCATATGTCTTCAAAACTTAAACAGGCTGTAACTGGCAGCATAACACACAATCAACTGTATAGGTGAGACATCTGGCAAAAATAAAACATATATGCCAATCAAAATACACGCTCAAAACAACAATAATGGTGGTGTTAGTGTCAAATACAAACTTAAACTTGGACAAGAAGTGGAATGTCTGTTAAATTCTCTAAACATACATTCAAACTTGTATGTAGCAGCCACTGGAAAGTATATTAAGCACTCCCAGTCTTTAACCGATTACTCCATAGACATACATTTCCATGCATTTCATTTAACTTAATCCTCCAAGAAAATATTTCCATTTTATACAGCCATGAATATGTACCATAAAAAATATTTTCTATATTTTAGCAGACGGTAGCTTACAGCAGTCTGAAGGTAAAGCAGAATGTGCCTTTTAGGCGCAGTCTGATTTACTTTCAACATGCTTTAAGTGGTCATATATCTTCAATACTAAAACAGTCTATGGGGTAAAGGGTTAATGCAAGTTAACAGTACAATGAAGTATGGTAAACCTTTAATGTGTTAATGTTATTGTGATGTGCAATATTTGTCTTACCTGTAACGGCGGTATGTAACAATTTCCATGAATCTATTGATCTGCATTTTATTTCAGAACACCTTATCCGTGTGTCACAGTTTGGATCCAGATGGGATTACATGTTACTCATTGTCTCATCTGGATCATAACTGTTTGCAAACTTTATCTCAAAATTTACCCATAGCATGCCGAAGGTTAAGTTATTTTTAACCCATTATAAATACCCCTTTTACACACTTAATTTATTCCTCCACTGAAGAAAATAGTTTCACTTTATACATTAAAGAATATGTACCAAAAGAAATATTTTCTATATCCTAGCAAACGGTAGCTTAAAGCAGGATGAAAGTGAAGCAGAATTCGCCTTAAGGCGCATTCTGATTTACTTTCAACCTACTTTAAGTAGCACCTATCTTCATTACTAGGAAAAGGCTATGGGGTAATTGCTGAAATACATGTACATGTAAATAGAAAATACAGAAACAACACAATCATAGTTATACAAATATCTCAAACCCTTAAAAATGTGAATGTAAAATAATGATTCCAACATGACATTGTTACAATCTGGAAACATAAATGATAAAATAAAATTCTCCAGATACATCATATTCAGAACAATAATGAACACAGGAATGCCTTTAACCCATAAATACAACACAGGAATGCCTTTAAAGACAATAAGTCAGTCCTTTCATTGATTCCTCCCTCAATGTTTAGTAGGTGTCAAAATACAGGTATATACCGGTATACAGAATGAGAAAAGTTTTCAGGCAATGGCTTAGCTTTGAATAGAGGCCCTTACATAATATATATAATCTCAATAGATTTTTCAATGGGTTTTACTAACCAAGCTATCAAATATTAGGTGCGGGCCTCACATGAGACGCCTGAATGATATCTTTGCCTAGACGCTACCACCGTTAGTGCTTGGTCTGCATGCTTTGACTCAAACTATATACGGGGGTAGGTGTTGCCACCCAAGCTTGGTCATGTGATGTCTTTAACCCATTTCCCCATAAATACATCTAATTACACCTTTAATTTATTCCAGCACTGAAGAAAATAGTTCCAATGTATTAAATCACAAAAAGTATATGCCCCATAAGAAATGTTTCTATATACTAGCAGATGGTAGCTTAAAGTTGACTGAAAGTAAAGCAGAATGCTCCTGAAGGAGCATTCTGCTTTACGTTCAGCCTGCTTTAGTGGTAATCAGTTTTCAAAGCTAGAAAATGGGTTAAAAGAGGATTTCACAATGGGATTAATACAGAACAAACTTCATAAATGTGTCATTGTTAGAACTTAAGGAAGAAACGATACAGTGGAGAATCTGTTATTCTTTCCCGTTTAAACGCAAACGTACGCAAACGCAAAGCACTAAAACATAGAAAAGTACAATTTTTGGACAATTCTGATAATTCATGTTTATCTTGGTGGCAAACACTTTGGAGCCAGATCAGACGCCGGGTAACTCCAAACTGTTTGCACTGCAAATAATATTTTTAGCGTAAACGCGTTTATTGGGAAAAAATAACAGTTTCTCCACTGTAACACATTATAACATGTATGAGCAATGAATACAGTTAACATGATTTTGAGTTCATGGGTTTTTCAATAACCACAATTTCAGAAGGCCTGTTTACTCAGGAAATAACTATTTTCTCCTTAAAACTATTCATAAACTCATATTTTGACAATCATATTTATGATGTAAGTCACATTGTAAGCTAATCACTCTCTTTATACATTTACATATACTTGGAATAAACAGGAATCCTGCGCATTTCAACTTCTCTAAAAATTACTGAAAAAATTGTGTTGAAAACAGGTGATTCCCTTTTATGTCTGAATATTGCAATGAAATACCCATGTGTGCTTGCTGGCAGATTCCATTTTATATAGACAATAAGACACTACCATGTTAGGGCATCTCTGGATACACAAATCAACTACTTAGATGTCCTGCTCATCGTCGATAATGACAGAGGAACATCATCATCATCAGGGCATACAGCAGAACATTTCATTTGAAATAGCGAGCAATGCAGATCTTTACGAGACGCTGACTAATCAAACATCTCATCAAGACCTACATTTTCTACACTGTTCTGTTCTAAACACAAGTAACAAGCATACTTTTGAGCAGCCTCTTAGTCAGTTAGTGGGGCTTGAGTGTACACATAAATATCATTACAGAAGCTATAAAACTAAAGTTTAATACAACAGTTTTTAAGAATGTTATATACATGTATGAGCAATTTAATCTTCTTTATACAAATGCCTTAGATATATTTCTTTTTAATAAAAGAAACAACAACAACAAAAAACACCTACCATTTCTCATTCTTTTAAAAGATATCATTCACTAAGACAAAATGGTCCTTAAATCTCTTTACTGTACATGTTATCTGGAAAATGGTCCTTAACCCAATACCCCATAAATATGCCTTTAATTTATTCATCCACTGAAGAAAATAGTTCCAATTTATACTGTTACAAATAAGAATCATAGAAAATATTTTCTATATTCTAGCAGATTACAGAGCTCTTAAAGCAGGCTGAAGGTAAAGCAGAATGCACCTTAGGGCGCATTCTGCTTTACTTTCAACCTGCTTTAAGTGGTCTACTATTTTCAAAAATAGAAACAGGCTATGGGCTTATGTGTTAACTCCTCTCCCAAAATGCTATGTTAGTACACCCTGAGTGCCAAATAGTATGGATCCATATGAGGTTCCAAGTTGATATCTGTACTCAAACTATTTCAAAATTCATCAATTTACGATTTCTACATGAATACCATAAGGAAAATAAATAAAGCCTGGTCATAACAAACTCTGGGGATGCTTTCAACCAGCATATTTATGATGTAAGTCACATTGTGAGCTAAACATTCCATTTATACATTTTACTTGGTATAAACAGGAATCCTGCACATTTCAACTTCTCTAAAAATTACTGATACAATTGTGTTGAAAACAGGTGACACCTATTCCTATTCATGTCTGAATAGTGCAATGAAATACCCCTGTGTGCCTGCTGGCAGAATCCATTTTAAATAGACACTACCATGTTAGGGCATATAGCAGAAAATTTCATTTGAAATAGTAAGCAATGCAGATCCTTATGAGACACTGATTAATGTGGCATCAAGATCTACATTCTACACTGTTCTGTTTTAACCTATTCCCCCATAAATACGCCCTTTTACGCCTGTAATTTATTCCTCCAGAGTAGAAAATAGTTCTGTTTTATACAGTCATGCATAATTATGTATGATAAGAAATATTTTCTATATCCTAGCAGATAATAGCTTAAAGCAGGCTGAAAGTAAAGCAGAATGCACCTTAAGACACATTCTGCTTTAATTTCAACCTGCTTTAAGTAATCACATCATCATCATCATCATCATCAATAATGTTATATACATGCATGAGCAAATTAATCTTCTTTATACAAATGCCTTGGATATATTTCTTTTCATTTAAAAACAACAAAAAAACATCAACAATTTCTCGTGCTTTTAAAAGATATTACGCACTTAAGACAAAATGGTCGTCTCATTACCAGTACATGATTTCTGGGAAATGGTCCTTATAATTCCTCTCCCAAAATGGAATGGTAGTACACCCTGAGTGCCAAATAGTATGATTCATATGAGATTCCAAGTTATTTGGTATCTCATTTGTATTCAAACTGTTTTCAAAAGTCAACAATTTACGCTCTCTAATGAATAAGGAAAATAAATAAAGCCTGGTCATAACAAACTCTGGCAATGCTTTCAACCAGCGTATACACTGCTCAACTCTTGCGCCTAAAATGCAGTATAATTATGATCTGTGTCTACACTGCTTGCTATGTTTGAGTCTCATTTTCATGTGACCAGGCTTAAATTTAAATGGCAAGACTACATGACTTTTTTTTGTAACAGTAAAACTTCATACAAAATTATTATTCAAATAAGGAAAACAACACATTCAACCCTAGTGACGAGTATACTCATCAGTTTTGAAGAGAGCACACTCATCCTATGCAGTCAGTGTAGACCCTGTTAAAATCAACCTTAAATAGTCGGAAATGGGCTAAACTCAATTGGAAATGCTCATTAAAATTATCAGGGTGAATAAGTTAATTTGCATTTCACCAAAAAAAAAAAATGAAGAAAAGGGAAGCAACTCTCCCGTACTACAGTAACTATAATTACACAGTTCATGCACTTTTTGGTGCTTTTTCATTTAACTCTTTACTACATGGCTTTTTTCTACTAGTAGTTTGGGAGACGGATGATCACTTAAAGCAGGTTGAAAGTAAAGCAGAAGGTGCCTGAATATATATTTAACCCATTCCCCCATAAATATGCCTTTTAACGCCTATCATCTATTCCTCCAATAAAAAAAGTGGTTCCAATTTATAAAGTTATGAATATGCACCAATAGCAACATATTCTTTATCCTGGCAGATGACAGCTTAAAGCAGGCTGAAAGTAAAGCAGAATACACATTAAGTGCATTCTGCTTTAATTTCAACCTGCTTTGAGAGGTCATCTAATGATCTATCATCAAAACTAGAAACAGCTAAACTTTTAAAAGGACTTACCCATTTACTAGAAATTTTAGATTAATTTTTGTAGCATCCAAAAGCTTTTTTTCTCAAAGTATTACAAACTATGCAGACCCTGGTCAAAGGCCTCCTTCAAGAGTCCTATGATCTGGGTCTACACTTTTTGTAAAGGATGGAATAATATACTCAGTCTTAAAATTATAAAGAAATCATACCCTGCCCTGCCATTTTAATTTCTTACTCATTGAGAATTAGGGGTGTAACAATACGGAAATATATCGTCGGTTTCGTTCGCATCGGACGAATATATATGCCAAATTCCAAATTTTCAGGAGACACAAAAAACTGTTATGCATGTCACTTGTTACATTGCATATATGACCTTTTTGACCGGACAAATATTGAATAACAGCTAAATTGCAGTTACCGGTATTAAAAAATATAGTTAAGTATCATCTTTGTCGCATTTTTCAAATGGTTGCATATTGCATCAAAATAGTTGAGATAATTGATACTTACAGTCGAAGAGACCCTAACTTTGTTATGATGTCGATGATACAACTTGTTTAACATCAGTATCCAGCGATTTTTCATTGCTTATACGACCTTTTTGACCGGTCAAATATTGGAACAAATAGAAATACGAGATATGCTCACGTGACTATATCTCATCTGTTTTATTGGTTATCAATACCGATATTATCGCATTCGAAGCAGGAAAATATGCATAATCGAAAATAGGAAAAATCCATTTTTTGCAGAATTGCATATATATGTACGTCCTTTTCGAACGTAACCGACGATATAGTTTGCAATACACCTTTTAGCAATATGTATTGCATTACGATTTTTCCGTATTGCAATATTCTATATATTATTTGAGCACATACAAGAGGGGTAATGCTCTGTTAATTAATTATTTGTATGTAATACTGTGACAATTATAACATTCACAACAAAATTAATGCTATACATAAGTTTCCAAGGCTTATTTCTGTCAAATCTTTTTCCTTACAAGTGGCCACAACATATTGCGATACATTGCAATACCATTCCTCTGTATTGCAATGTTTTGCAATTCAGTTTTCACCGTATTAATTGTTACACCCCTATTGAGAATACTTTTAACCAGATTCAATCATTCTCCTCTGCACGGTCAGCAGAGTTTTCATGCTCATTTCCAGCTTATCCATGGCGTCCACTGTTATCTTACTACAGAATGAAACATCTAGGTGCTTCAGCCCCTTGCAGTACCGCTGCATGTAGTACACACTCTGGTCAGTCAGTTGATCACAGCCAAACAGGTTCAGGTTTTGCAACCTTTGAAGTTGGGTGGTGATTGTTTCTATGGCAACATCTGTTACCTTGACATTCTGGGACAGATTGAGCTCTTCAACACTCTTGTTATTCCTCACAATGGCCATTATTCCTTCTTCAGAAAGTTTTGGCAACATACCAATGATCAGGACTTTTAACTCGGAGAATTTGATACACTGCACAAGGCTCATGTCCGTTAGCTTCTTGCAAGCTGACAGATCCAAGAATCGTAGTCCAGCTAGATTCTTGATTGTGACTGGATTGTATGTCAGGTTGCTCTGCAGTTTGTTCAAATCAGGTTTTGCTTGTTTGTCTGAGGGCTTCTTGAAGATCACAATTGATGGGTGCTTTCTGGTGCATCTACACTCCCCATCTTCCTCATGCACATGGCTTTCAACACTGGCATCATTCTGTAGACCAAGCAGGCCAAGATCAGATATGGCCTTGCACCAGGCAAAGCGTAAATATCTCAAATACTTAGAGCTGCGCGAAATGGCATGTACGCTCTTGTCACTTATGGAGAAGCAGGATCCTAGGTCAAGGTGGGACAGGAGAGGCAAGCATTCACACATCTTCAATATGAAACTGTCGTTGATGCCTGAGCAACAGTTCAGGCTGAGGTGTGTAACTAGAGATGTAGTGTTATCACACAGACCCTTCATAAGCCCTGCTGATGTTAACTGGAAACACTCAGACAGGTCAATCACTTCCAAACGATTCAGCTTGAACATGGTCATTGTTGCTCGATCTGTTAGTTGTTTACACTTGCTCATATACAGATTTTTCATCTGATCAAGACATGTTGTAATGCACATGAGAGAACCATTTGTCAGTTCAGGGCACTCTCGTAAATCCAAAGTGGTAATACTCTTTTGGTATTTACAAATGCTGGCAATTCCATCATCACTTACATTTCTACATGACACTAAACTCATTTCCAACAAATGCAAGTCTGGCAAAGATACAAGTTCTTCAATCTGCTCATCTCCAATTTGTGTCCGAGAAAGATTGATTGAGGTGAGTCCTGTCTGAATTTGTGCGAAACTGACAATGTTTTTGAATGTCATAACTGCTCCATTTGCACACCTAGTTGTTCCAGGAGGGTAATACATCGAGTTACTGCAGGTTATTGGTGAAGAAGCCACAGATATTCGCTCTATGCCATGGCATACCGTTATTATCCTGTTGAATGTTGCATCAGTCAGAAATCTTATGGAAGATAAGTTGACCTCCTTGACATTTTCCAGGGCAACTCTCAATACTTGAATGTCAGAATTTTTCTCTAGTAACTGTCCAGACATGAATAAAGAATTGCAGCAGCTCAGGTCCAGGCTGTTTAGGTTCTTACATTGAGATAATAGTTCAACAAATGTTCGCTCTGTTATATTACTACCTCTTAAGGACAAACTCTTCAGGTTTGAGGCTAGATGCTCACAAGAGTTTATGACAACTGCTTTAGCATCAAGGGATGTGTCAAAGTCGTTCAATATCAGGTGTGGAAGTCTTCTTCGTGACAGTCTTGGAATTGCTCGGCTGTTAGAAGCAGCTGAAGAGGCATAGAAATGAATGATGACATCCTTCTGTAAGATTGGGTCCAGTGATGCCTCGTACCAAGTTCTGCAAACAAGAGCTGAATCTTTACGGTCTGACACAGACAGAAACCGCATGACATGGGTCACCACCTGAAATATATAACAATGAAAAGCATTTTAAAATTAAAACAAGAGCCCCATGGGGCATATGTCGCTCACCTGAGAATAGCTGTACATCAAAATGGAGATAATGATTTATGTCCAGGACGGGGTCATTTTTTACCCGCGGGGCATAATTTGAACAATCTTGATAGAGGACCTGTAGATGATGCTATGTTCCAAATATCTAAGATCAGGGTACTAGGGTTCTAGACAAGAAGATTTTTTTTAAGTTTCCATTGAAATTTTTTTTAGCTCCTGTGACCTACATATGCAACAGACTGGAACCATTTGAACAAAATAGATAAAGGACATCTAGAAGTAACACCATGCCGAATATCAAAGCTCTGGCTATATTAACTTCAGAAAAGAAGACGTTTGAAAACTGTGACCCCCGGAGTGGGGCTAATTTTGACCCCAGGGGCATAATTTGTACAAACTTGATAGAGGACCTGTAGATGATATGCAATCGACCAGAACCATTTGAACCTTATTGGTATAGGACATCTAAAAGTGTCACCATGCCAGATATCAAAGCTCTGGCCATATTAGTTTCAGAGGAGAAGACGTTTGAAAATTTCACTATATAACTCTATGTTAAACTGTGACCCCCCGGGCGGGGCCAATTTTGACCCCAGGGGCATAGTTTGTAGTTTGATAGAGGACCTGTAGATGATACTATGTGACAAATGTCTAAGATCTGGCCCTTGTAGTTTCAGACAAGAAGATTTTTTAAGATTTCCTTATTTTTTCACTTGGTTGCCATGGCAAGTTCTACATTGTTTTTAATTCTTTGAACAATTTTGAAAGAAATTGACCCAAGGAACATTCGTGTAAAGTTTGGTTGAAATCTTTTCAGCGGTATATGAGGAGATGTCATTTGAAGCAATTGTTAAAGACAACAATGACTGTATAAAGTGAAATTATTTTCTTCTGTGGAAGAATAAATTAAAGACATAAAAAGGAATATGTATGGGTTAATAGGTTAATAAATATCATTATTTACATTTTCTAAATATAAGAAACTATATGACAATGAGTGGCAAATAGTTTGGATCCAGATTAGATGCAGCAATTTATGTGGCATCTGACCTGGATCCATACTGTTTATGGCCAAGAATTAATTGTGAACTGATAGACAGAAAGATAAACAAACAAACAAAACACAAACAAACAAACAGACAGACCAAAAGTAAGGTTGTGCTTGAGCATAAAATAGCATACATCACTATCATTTGTGTTATGTATCTCAGAGCTAGCTATGGGTCAGTTATGCAATAGGAGACGGTCTCAGAGAGAAATGACTATTATCATGCTGAACTGTTGTCTGCTCCAAATGTTTGTATGTGAAATATGTAAACAAGAGGGCCTGAAGGCCCTGATATCGCTCACCATTTGTAATGAAGCCTGATAGCTTTACCTTTGAATTTCACCCGTTTTATTCTAAATCCATTCAAGTTTGTCGACCTACTGTAGTATAGTAGAGTACATCAAAGGCAGATAACTAGAGCCTAAACAATACTGAAATTAAGCCTTTTTCTAGCATTTCAAAGTATATCAAGGGCAGGTAACAATTGCCACAATGATTACATTTTAACAATAATTGTACTCCTTCGAGAACGTATCGCTACATCCTTTGTGTACAAGTATAATCAAAATCCATTGAAAACTGTAGTTGCAAGAGTGTAAACGCTGTAAAATATGGCATTTTCAGCAATTCAAAGGTAGATATCTCTTGATCTATTTGTCTGATTCCAACCATAATCACACTTTTTCCAAATCTTATGGTCATATACAATATGGGCAAGTTTGAGAGAGCTTGGATAAATATTGTGGCCTCTAGAGTGTAAACACTGTTAAATATATCATTTTCAGCAATTCAAAGGTAGATAACTCTTTACCTATTGATCCGATTACAACCAAAATTGAACTCACCCAAATCTTATGGTAATATACAATCTGAGTCAAGTTTGAGAAATGTGGCCTCTAGAGTGTAAACATCGTTAAATATGGCATTTTCAGCAATTCAAAGGTATATAACTCTCGACCTATAAGTCTGCTTTCAACCATAATCAAACTCATCTGAACTCTTATAGTAATATACAATCTGAGCAAGTTTAAGAAAGATTTGATAAAAATTGTGAACTCTAGAGTGTAAACACCGTTAAAAATGGCATTTTCAGCAATTCAAAGGTAGATTACTCTTGATCCATTTGTCAGATTTCAACCAAAATCAAACTCATCCGAACTCTTATGGTCATATACAATCTGGGCAGGTTTTTAGAAAGATTGGATAAATACTGTGGCCTCTAGAGTGTAAACACCGTTAAATATGGCATTTTCAGCAATTCAAAGGTAGATAACTCTTGATCTATTTGTCCAATTTCAACCAAAATCAAACTCTTCCGAACTCTTATGGTCATAATTATACAATCTGGGCAGGTTTTAGAAAGATTGGATAAATACTGTGGCTTCTAGAGTGTAAACACTGTTAAATATGGCATTTTCAGCAGTTCAAAGGTAGATAACTCATGACCTTTTTGTCCGATTTCAACCATAATCGTACTCATCTGAACTCTTATGGCAATATACCATCTGAGCAAGTTTGAGAAAGATTGGATAAAAATTGTGGTCTCTAGAGTGTAAACACTAAAATTGTTGACGCCGGACGCCGGACAATCAAGGATTGCAATAGCTCACCCTGAGCTAGCTCAGGTGAGCTAAAAATAATAACTTATATTTTCTGAATATAAGAAAATATGTAAATGAGTGGCAAATAGTTTAGATCCAGATTAGATGCAGCATTATGTGGCATCTGACCTGGATCCAAACTGTTTGCAAAAATGTTGCATTTAGTATAAGGGTAGCTTCTTAGCCTGGAAGATACAATGGGTCTGTATTAGAGAGTTTTTACTGTCAGACCTGCATCAAAAAGCACTGATATGGCCAGGGTTGAGTCAAATTTGACCCTAGGGTTTTGATTTTTTACAATTTTGAAAGTGATTTAGTAGAAGATACTATTCATGCAATATCTAAGGTGTGGGAACAGTGGTTTTACAAAAAACTTGTTTAAAGTTTTTCACTTTTTTTAATAAATTTCAATAAGTAGTCCACCAATGAATTTTATTTTAACACTTTCTGTAGAGAAGCATCCAAGGAACACCGTCAGCAATTTAGTTTTTCCCTCAAACTCGCGGTTTCAGAGGAGATGTCGCTTGAAGTAAATTTGAACGGATGGATGGACAGACGGACGGACGTTCTTAGGAGACGGTTGTTGTGGGTTTTTTTGCTATATAAACCCTAACCCTAAAACTAACCCCACATGCGTGATTTTGAACCCCACAATACTCTCTTTCAACCCCACAATCACTAACTGGCCAGGTTAATGACCGAAATGGACCCCATAAGGTAGCTCCTGTAAGCCCGGACGGACGGACAGACGGACGACGGGCGATCACAACAGCTCACCTTGAGCCTTCGACTCAGGTGAGCTAAACAAAAAGGCAAAGGCAAGATTTATTTAACGTCGCATATGGTAAACAATCAACATTTATAAGCTCTGTAGAGATTTTATTGTGACAAACAAGGTATCCAATAACATGCATACTTACCTTGGCATTACATTCACCTTCCTAGCACTACCGGGCTTACAATGCTGAGCATCAGGCAAGGGAGCTACTATTACCATTTTTATAATGATCTTTGGTATGACCCAGCCGGGGATCAAACCCACAACCTCCCGCTTCGAAAGCTGATACTCTACCACTGAGCTATCGAGGCGTTTAAAAACAAATGCAGGATAAAATATAATAAAGTACTGGAGCTTTTTGTATTATTAGTTTCCTGTATTTTGCCACCCTGTAATATTTAAGGTTGAGGACCTCTAACAATCAGTACATACTCTACGTACAGAGATCGGCCATTCTCGTCAACTGTCTGTTCGTTCTGAACCATTCTTAAGGCAAGAATAAATATGTTATTCATTTGTGCTTAAGCACCGGCGGACGTAGTCGAGGTGTAAAGCACCGGCTTACGACGTCTGGGGTTGTGAGTTTGATCCCACGCTGGACCAAGTCCTTCAGATGAGACTATAAACCGAGGTCCGATGTATGAGTGCTTTACAATTGGCATCTAAAAGAACCAGAGAACTCTTTCAATAATAAGAGTACAGGGCATCACGCCCGGGTTCTCTGTATCCGCTCCTCTCTCTCTGGGGCATCCAATTAGCCCATAGATGGCAGAAACTGATGTTAACAAAACAAATGTGCTTAAGCATAGTTTGGAATGGGCCAACAATAATTATTAACGAGAAAGGCTGATCACTTTCCGTAGAGTACAGATGTTTATTGACCAACCTTGGTCCAATCTCATCAGTCGTCCTCAACCTTAAGACTAAAATATCATTGGATCTTCTGTTCAGTAGTGGATTAACTTTAGAAATTATTGTTAAAGAAAAATGTCAAGAGATTAAAGAGACTCGCAACCGGATTTAGCATTAAAAATAGTAATTTGTAAATATATGTCAAATGCTTATATAAATGGGTAAGATTTAGTTTAGGATAATAAATTCTGTTAAAAAATGCATTTCAAAAAAAAAAAAAAAAAGAAGAAGAAGCTCTGGTGGGATTCGAACCCGTGACCCTCCATGCGGAGACAAACATGTAAAAATGAGGAAATGCCTTTATCCCCTCGGCTACCAGCGCTCTCTATACATATCATAGCGAATTAACTTACTTCACTGGTAGCGATTGATAGTACTTTATTCGGCTCGGATTTATGTCTGAGCCCGTGTAGAGAAGCAACAACAACAACTATACCGTCAGCTGACGCTATAGAAAAACGATGGAAAATATCTAAAAAAAAACTAAGATTCGGTGACGATTCTTGAGAGTTTTTTTGGACTGATCATATTTTTTTAATGTCAGAAGCCAAATAATGCCACAAATTTGCTTTTATTTGAGTAGTATTTTATTTTGACAAGTAGCCTGTTTACCTGTGTTTTCGCCACCCTTAGCTATATTTTTCGCGCATGCGCTTTCTGATGTAACATTTCTTACTTGTTCACGCATCAAATTCTGAACTGAACCTTCAATAACACGAATATATACAAATAAAACTTGTGAAATAAATACAAATGTAAATAACTGTACCGTTTTCGAACGAGGTCATTGCTCTGGATCACCGGGATGCTTTCTTGTCAATTCACCACCTCTGATTGGTCGTTCGATAATTAGGTCAATGTAGGCTCTGTCAGTATGTTATAGTTGTTTCATGAAATTTGAGCATTGTTTAATGATTTTGAAATATTTAATTTTTTAAAAGTAAATAATAACTTTTACAACTTTACAATAAAAAAGTTACAACGGGCATATAGAGTTAAAATTACTAACATGTCCTTTGATTTGAAACTTTTTGTGAATTAATTATTGTTATTTAACCTGTTTCTTTCGCATTTTCGGCGCTTGAAATCTTCCTTAATGAAACTGTCCTAGTTTTCGGATATCCTCTGTAGTTTTCGGACATCCTCGGTAGCCTGCTCGTGACGGAATTCTAAGTTTTGCTTAGGTGGCGAATTGACAAGAAAGTGGCGAAATGACAAGAAGCAAGGATACACCATCCGGTTGCGAGTCCCTTTAAAATTGAAGATTCATTCTCAGAAAGGAGTCGTTACACAATAAACAGCTTTTGGTTCCATTTGTAATAATGTAAAATTTAGCTTTATAGCTATTGAATTGTTTGCATGGAATGAATGGAGAATTTTTTTGTTCAAAAAGGGAGCAAAATAAAAGTCGCACAATGGATTACCTCAACTGGCAATCTGGATGCCATCTCCAGCAGTGTTTCCTGTAATACTTCGCTATTTGTTCATCATCGTCATCTGACCCTGAGATGAGCGCACTCAATTTATTATCATCAGTATCCTCAAAGGTTGTAATCAAGGACGGTTTATTTACATAAAATTCCTAAGTACACCGATTAAATCAAAAGGAATCCAAGTATCATGTCACTTTATGATTTGGTTCCCGGCTAATTCCGCAGTCAACCCAAAGGCTTTTTCAAATGTATACAAAGCCGGGAACCAGTAGATTATACTTCGCCCTCAAAGACCGAGAATAACAAACTCCAGCGGAAAAAGACAAAATGTCGACATCAATCACAATTCCTCGCAGACTGCCATTGTTATTAGTGGCTGATAATGTATTATTACCCGGATCATCAATGAGAATACCAGTACGCAATATGAGAAAGTAAGTGTCACAGTTTACTTTTGCGACTTGCTTTGAAGGAATTTTCGGCCAAAGATGTTTCGTACCTAACAATAACTGTCAAATAAACATCATGAAAATATAATGAGGAAATTCGATTTTAACAGGCACGGATTTACCGGGGGGTGGGCACAGGGGGCACGTCCCCCCCCCCCCCCCCCCCCCAGCTGGGCCTTTTTTTTTTTTTTTAATTCCTTATATATTTGTTTTTACTTCTGATTAATTTAGCTGTTGGCGTGGGTGTCGGGTCAAAACGGCCCAGATCCATAACGGCCCGGGTCAAAACGGCCCGGGTCAAAACGGCCCAAAAGTGGGCCGTTTTGACCCTGATTCGGAAGATAAATAATCTCATATATTGTACTGAAAATTTAGTTAATTGATAGAAAAATTGCTGTTTTCGAGGAAAAGGAAGATATACCTACCAGCTACATGGTGTTTAAATGAAAAGTAAGTACTAAATCCATTTTTAATTTTTAATATTCAATAACAATTACAGATTTTCATGACGAGCGGAAATATTTCAATATTTACAAGAATATAAACATAGCCTGACTATTTCAGTATTTGGTGACGAACAATGTAGAGCCATACCCTATCCAAAGAATAATCGTTTATGGTCTGAGTCAACAATATTCGTCTTGTGGTTGATAAAACCGATAGTTGGTAAATGATGGTTGGGGGTCTAAATATTATTAAATGAAATAGATACATTTTCGGAATATATTATTAAATGAAATAGTTACAGTTTCGGAATACAGTGTTCATATAAAATTTTATGCAGACGATGAAGACCCGGATCAGTGTGTTCACAATTGAACTCGCTGGTCAAGGTCTAAACCGTCTGTCATTTTGCCGTTTTACACCTTTAGTGCATTCCTAGATTGAAGGTTATAGTTTTACTTTTCACATTCAAGAATATGTGTCATAAGACATTTCTTTTTATTTTCTAGCAGATGGTAGCTCAAAGCAGGATGAAAGTAAAGCAGAATGCTTAAGGCGCATTCACCTTCAATCCGCTTTAAGTAGACACCTATATACCATTCTAGAAACAGGCTATGGTGAAATGGGTTTAACAAAGTGAAAAATGTACAGTGTGTTGTCTGAATGATAATACATTCAGTTTGGCGTTTCAGTGACACAGGGCTGCCATAAGTTGGCATGAAAAATCCTAAACTCTAATCCCGTACAGTTCCCCGCACCGCCGTAAGAAACCGGTGCAGGTGAGTTCTCTGTCCATGTAGCTGTCCCACAGTCCAGTAAGCTTTCTCTCTAAACGCACCGACGTTGGCCTGTGGTTTCTCACTAGATCTCCTGTGCGGACTGCCACACAAACCAACTCCGCCTCTCTCCTGAGCAGTGGCACCAGTCGATAGAATCCGAGGCCACTCCTACCAGCCTTGCTGTTCACCCTGTGGTGCCAGCCTATTAAAAAAGAAAAGAAAAAAGTTTAATGTATAAATAATTATGCAGACTTTTAGACGAAATACGATGCATTCAAATAATCGATAGTATTAATATAACTGATGGGACAAACGGACGGACGGACGGACAAACAAACCAACTAGAATATTAATGCATTGGCATTCAAATAAGCTTTAGGATTAAGATAATATTAATACCTTTCACGAATACGGCTAATTTATTCGTTTTAAATCACGTAATGAATGATTTATGTGTTATTTACCTTCAACGTCATTGTTGGTCCTGACAGACTGCCGGAACACAGACCAACTCTCAATGGTAAACACTCTGCTGTCTATCCAATTCCGGCGTATATAACCCACCAATTGCCTCAGCTCTGGTGATGATGCTCTCATCTCTAAGGCGTCAAAAGTTGGGCGGATGTGTGCAGAAGGCAAAAATGGTAGCGCCATTAATTGCCGGATGAAGTCGTGTGTCTGAAATATAAATAAGAATTGTTGAAAAATAAATAAACAACTAAATGCAACATTTCTCCAGATTTATCGAATTTGAGGATATTTATACTATTAGATAAACGCTTAAGGTAGGCTGAAGATAAAGCGAAAGCACCATAGGGCGCCTTCTGATTTACTTTCAACCTGCTTTAAGCAATCCCGCTTGAAAAACTGATAATTTTTCAATCTTAGGTCTTTATAAAAGCCATGCTTTTTGAAAAGTTAGTTGGACAATATGTATAAATATCATAATTGCGGACGAACGCACGGACATACAGTGTTTATATGAATACAACATTAAAGTATCGAATAATTATTATTCGTTTAGATATTATATATTTTCTGTACACTATTCCGGTCATTCTGAACGTTATTGGACCTTAATTTACACGTATATATTGTATGATTACGAGTGTCTTTTAAACGCATTTTATTTCAAATGTGCTATTTATTTTACATAGATTGATATAAAATAACTTCAATGTTTACCTTTCCCTTTGTCTGGTACGTCTGTGCCAGCTGATATTCCTGGACGTGGCGCCAAAGTGCCTGTCCCCAGTGGAAAACGCATCCACGGATGTCCACTCCAGGAAATGCGTCCTTAATGGCCAACCACGCAGCTGAAAGTATACATTACAATATATAAGTGAAACTGTGTAATGAAATAGGCATACATTAGAAATTTAATCATTAGAAAAACATTATAGCGTTACATTTTCTCTAACATTATAGATGTTCAGATTGGTTTTTTTGTTAACGTCTAGAGATTTGCGCATGATTGTGCGATTTGTATATATAAACGGAAATGCAAAGGTTCGACAAAAGTATATGGATACATAGAGAGATAGACAGACATACGGACAGACAAAGAGGATTGAATTACCTTGTTCAAAATCAAGGACGAAGCCTTCCAATGCCAGTGTGCCCAGTCGTGTCTTTACTGCTTCAAACACCGCCACGTAATCTTCCTGGGTCTTCCTCGACATCAGGCAGAATAATAAAGGGCACTGCTGCATCTTCCCGTCCTTTTCCACAAAGGCGTGAATTGACATCAGTTGTCCCGGTCTTCCGAATGGCGAACCCAGGATCTGTAAAATAAAAATGTACATGTAATTACTTATGTGTAAGGGACACCCTTCATAACTTTCCACCTGCATTAAGTGTTCACTTATCTTGAATTCTTAAACAGGGCGCTATCAGATAAGGGGCTCATACAAAATTTGTATGTTTTAACACAAGTAATAAACAGTTGTGCTTATATGTAATTATAAGACTTTATCCGGATTGGCTGAAAGAACTGAGCGATTAACAGTTTTTATGTTCTTACCTTGAAAGTACCATCCATGTACCACCTTTTGGCTTCTTTCAGGAGTCTCAGTTGAAAATCCGTTGCAAAGACAAAGTGTCGGGCAGGTCCTACTGAAATGTCCTTTACGAGGAAATCTGCACTTTCCAGGAAGTCGTGATCAATCTGCAATATATAGGAAGTTGTCGTTAAAAGAGAGAGACAGAGGCAGAGATATAGACATATATGAAGAGAGAGAGAGGGAGAGAATAGAGAAAGAGAGAGAGAGAGAGAATAGAGAGGGAGAAATATATATATATAGAGAGAGATGTTATATATCGTTAATTACCTCATGTATATTGTAAGGAGATAATTATACTGTTTTAGCGGTTAAATATGTAAAAATAATTATAAGCTAATGCATAAGAAAATAAATCAGCATAACACGTACCTCAAAATGAAGATCTTTTGGCTCCTCGGGTCTCGTTTTTGCTCTGGTCCGGTTCGCCACACGCTTCAGGAGGTGTCTCTTTGTCAAGTGTGTCATCTCGGATGCCCTTTCCAAAACAAGGTCCTCGACAATCTCCATTGCTGGTCTAAAGACTTGACCTTCTGCAGATGACTTCACCTAAAAAAATATACAGAAATATACAGTGAGTTAAATATTATTATTATTATTATTATTAATAGTATTGTTAATAATAATAATAATAATATTAATAATATGTTACACATTGGCTTTTTTTCAAATATTATTTATTAGTTAAATATACAGTGATTTAAATATTATTATTATTATTATTATTATTATTGATAATAATAATAATTATAATAATAATATTTATATTATTATTATTCTTCTTCTTATTATTGTTATTATTACTTTTATTATTATTCTTTAAGAGTTATATAGTGATCTTTTCACGCCGAGTTACACATTGACTTTTCAAATATTATTTATTAAATAAATATACAGTGATTTAAATATTATTATTATTATTATTATTATTGATAATAATAATAATTATAATAATAATATTTATATTATTATTATTCTTCTTATTATTATTGTTATTATTACTTTTATTATTATTCTTTAAGAGTTATATAGTGATCTTTTCACGCCGAGTTACACATTGACTTTTCAAATTCTTCGGAACCTGATAAGAGGTCGCGTTACATAGCATATGATTTAATTACTTAATTATTTTTTTTTACCTGGGTGTAAATCTCCGCCTTCTCCTTTCTGTTCGGCACTGTCGAATGTATATGGTCGTTTTTCCCCACCAGGAAAGTTTCCCCCTTTTGCACGACTGTAGCAGGGCAGTACACGGTCTTGTTTCTGACGCTGCATCGCCACAGGATGCCATTCTTGTTATCTCTCTGCAAAAAAGATAGGAAAAACTATATAAGCATAAATTATATAAAATCAAGAATATCAAATATATAATACTGGGTTTACGTTTTTTTTAACGCTAGTGTAATAAAGATAACACGGGGTTTACGTTCATTATTAACGCTAGTGTAATAAAGATAGTGTCTGTTTCGCTTTAAAGCTAACCCGGCTAGACGTTTTATGATATGGATAATTGAATCACAGAAAGGGATAATAAGTTTATTTACTCGTGTGTATTTGAGTAGAATATTTCTCCTGTGATATGCTTACCTTAATACCGTAGGAATAGCCATGGCTGGATACTAACAGCTTTCGTCTCTTCTGTGACCCTTTCTCTATGATGCTGAAAGTCTCTGGTTGTTCTTCAACGATTGTGTCATCAACAATGCTGTTGTCCTCAGTAGGTCTGAAAGAAAAAGATATATTTTATAATCGAGATCTATGGAAACGGAATGTATTTGTGTACTGTATCTGTTAACCCTGATATGAAATTCCTATCAGCAAACAGTATAGACTCTTACAAGATGCCGCATTATGCGGCTTCAGCGCTGGACCTACACTGTTAAAACGGTTAAAGAATAATCAACTTATGCACAACTTACTCCTCTTGGATAGGGTCCTGGTCGACTATCAGTCGGTGTGACAAGTCAAATGATGCATCCAACATCTCAAGCACGGTTGACTCTGCAACTGGAACAGCGACAATGTCCATGCTACGCTCGAGTGATAGCTGGGCGTCATCACTTGCCACACTGTCATCCTCCTACAAAGAAACACACTATACTTCATTAGCTTAATGTCTCTCTAACATTATACAAAATGTCATTTTTAAAAAACATTTTGACGAATCATTTTGACGGTTTTATTATGAGTGACCAACATTTTGGAGTCTAATCGGCGTCGGATCATGTTTTATACTGTTAGCATTTAAAGTAATGGGAACGAATGTCTCATACACAATCTCCACATTAAAAACAACTTACCAAGTGGTACGTGTCAGCTGACTCTTCTTCCATACTGGGGTCATCCATGGCAGCATACTCTACTTCCACGTGGATATCATCCTGAAGTATCGGCATGGCAACATCCTCTACTTCCACGTGGATATCGTCCTGAAATGAAAATTGTTTCTTTATACAATGCTCCCTCTTTACAACAACACCCAGGGATTTGCATTAGGGAGGGAAGATAAATCCTTTTAGAAGATTTGCAAACCTTGTGAACCCAGATAAGACGCCGCGTCACGCTGTAATTGGTTCAAAAGGTTTGTCACTTATTATTACTTTTTTATAATTTGGCCCACTAAATTGCTGAAGGAAATCGTTGTTCGTTTTGAATATCTTAGAACAACTTACCACGCTGTGTGTGTCAACTGGCACGGTACGCTCGAGTAACGGCATGGCTTCTTCCACATGGACATCATCATGAAGTGTCGGCGTTGCGGCATCCTCTACTTCCACGCTGATATCATCCTGAAATGAAAATTGTTTCTTTATACAATGCTCCCTCTTTACAACAACACCCAGGGATTTGCATTAGGGAGGGAAGATAAATCCTTTTAGAAGATTTGCAAACCTTGTGAACCCAGATAAGACGCCGCGTCACGCTGTAATTGGTTCAAAAGGTTTGTCACTTATTATTACTTTTTTATAATTTGGCCCACTAAATTGCTGAAGGAAATCGTTGTTCGTTTTGAATATCTTAGAACAACTTACCACGCTGTGTGTGTCAACTGGCACGGTACGCTCGAGTAACGGCATGGCTTCTTCCACATGGACATCATCATGAAGTGTCGGCGTTGCGGCATCCTCTACTTCCACGCTGATATCATCCTGAAATGAAAATTGTTTCTTTATACAATGCTCCCTCTTTACAACAACACCCAGGGATTTGCATTAGGGAGGGAAGATAAATCCTTTTAGAAGATTTGCAAACCTTGTGAACCCAGATAAGACGCCGCGTCACGCTGTAATTGGTTCAAAAGGTTTGCCACTTATTATTACTTTTTTATAATTTGGCCTACTAAATTGCTGAAGGAAATCGTTGTTCGTTTTCAATATCTTAGAACAACTTACCACGCTGTGTGTGTCAACTGGCACGGTACGCTCGAGTAACGGCATGGCTTCTTCCACATGGACATCATCATGAAGTATCGGCGTGGCGGCATCCTCTACCGACACGGTACTAGGTTCAGCTGCTGGGAAATATATCAGGGTCTGGTGTTAAATATTTACTTATATTAAAAATTATTCAAAGGAATTATATATATAAAACATGAACGTATATTTTATATGGCACGCTTCAGAGTATCAAATAATTGATTCCCGCCTAAATTGACATACATGTCACGTGACAATTTTCCCGCGCTCTTATTAACTTCAACGGCCGAACTGCCATATGCTATGCTAAAATTAATATTGAATATACACAAACCTACAAATATTTTGTTCATAAATATGTTAAAACAAGTCCCATACATTATCCGAATAATCACATGAAATGAGACATAATAAATTTTTATTGGAATTTGTAAATTTTGAAAAGTATGGCATTACCCAGGTCCGTCTATGTTCCAGGAAAGTTAGATGCTGGAGCACATAGATAGAGAGAGAGTAATTAATTACGCACGATAAATCTAAATGGTATTTTTTTCTTCGTATAGCCTAGTAAGAACCATGTGGAGAAAATAGGATAATGTAAGGTAATTGTTAACATTCAGGGGCGCGTTTCTATAAACTACGAAACACAAAAACAGTCGTAAGCTAAAACTTAAAATGAAACCATTAAAATTCTGATTTCTCTTTCTAATCCTGTCTTATGATATTTCTATGGGATCGTTTTTTGACGATGATTCCAAAGAGATGTTAAAGGACAGGATTAGATGGAGAAATAAATAATAATTTAGACTTTTTTAATCTGACTTAGATCTACGACAACATGTGGTACGAAGTTTTATGAAACGGGCTACAGATATCAAACTAATGATTAAGTCTTACCAGTTTTGCAAGTCCGGTGTTGCCACCTCCTACATGCATCACATGAAATTGCATGCTGCCGTTTCCTCACCACCTGATCACAATGTATACACAAATCACTCATCCTTGTGCAACGGCACAATAATCCCTTCACTTATCACTCTCACATATACTTTAAAATTTATTGTTTTGAAAGCACTTATATTTTAAATAGAATATATCAAGACTTTACTAGCAAATGTTCAATTAACACTGAATGGTAGATAATGACACCGTAGTAACGTTTAAAGACACTTGAATAAACAGATTAGCAACGCACATGGTATTTAATCTCTGATAAAACCAATCAGAAATCATGATACAATTTCCAATCAAAATTGAATCAAACATTTTTCGTGATAAAACCAATCAGAGATCATGATACAATTTCCAATCAAAAGTCAATCAAACATTTAACAACCAATTAAAAAGCATACTTACTCCATCCAATAAAATACGTTCTTCTTTCTTAATCAACTTCTAAAGCATTTTTGCCGTTCTCGATGATGCAAACTGTCAAATTCTTCAATCATCACCAGGTGCATCCTTCATATACTTCAAAAGCTTCTGCCGATTTAACACCGTTAAAAACATGCATGTAAATATTTCTAATTGGAGTAGGTATATTCACACCTTCTGATTGCAATGAGCAAACAAACTAATTAATGTAAATAATTATTTAATTTAAGTATACCAATTTATAGGATTTATGCAATTAAACACTCTAGTATGTTTGCATGTTTGGTGATAATTAGAACTGTTACCTTTCAATAGAAAGTTGGCGGGTTTCTGTATTTCAGTTTGGAAATTCAACTTATCTACGGTTTACTCCTTCCATTTTAAATGTCGATAACTCAACAAAAAAAAAATACAAAAAATTAATAATCATATACGGCTTAAATATACAATTTTCTATGTGGGCCGTTTTGACCTGGGCCGTTTTGACCCGGGCCGTTTTGGATCTGGGCCGTTTTGACCCTGGGCCGTTTTGGTTTTGGGCCGATTTGACCCGCATTCGTTGGCGTGTGCCCCTTATTTGGCCCCTCCGAATCAAACGTCTGGAAACTACAGGGGTCCATTACTCAGTGTGCCAGGCGGCACACGTTTGGTAGTGTGGCCAATACACTTAATTTTGTCTGAATCAGACAAGCGCTTGGATTCACAGCTATATCTAGCTAGCAAGCGTTTTGGGCCACTTTTGGCGAATTTGATCATTGTTTTAACAGGTCCCTATCTTGGCAGACGAAATGTTGTTACTATGGAAATGAAAGATCTTATATAAGGAAAACTATAGATCACGCTCTGTTACCGTATATTATAAGTCTGCGACCACATCATCGTCAACACTGGCTACAGAAAGATGCGAAACCACAGTAACTTAAATGTTACGGTGACATACCCCATAGCCTGCTTCTAGTTGAAAGGTGACCATAATTTCTTCAGTGGAGGAATAAATTAAAGGCGTATTTATGGGGAAATTGATTAACCCATTACCCATTAATTACGCCTTTTTACACATTTAATTTATTATTTCAATTAAAGCAGCTGAAAGTAAAGCAGAATGCCCCATTGGGTTGCATTCTGCTTCACTGTCTAAGTGTTCACTTCTCTTCCAAACAAGAAACAGGGCATGGGGTAACAGGTAAAACAACTTTAATATAGGTAAAATGTACTGAACTTACATTTAATTGGACTTGTTTCGTTACGCGTTTCAGGAGAGAAAGAGTTAAGTTCGAAAATGCTCAGAGTTTACTAGATCTCGTGACAAGTACATTTTGTCCTTTGCAAACAGTGTAGACCCAGACCAGAGGGAATGTTTAGTCAGGCCAATAGAAACAGTGGAAGGGGGGGGGGGGGGGGGCACGGGGCCCCCCAATATTTTTGCCAATATAAGTAGTAAAATAACCTTGATCTTTAATAATTCTTTATGTAAGTATTTTACCCGTTTTGAATGAGTGAAACACCCCCATAACGCACAAGAGACCATAAAGGAATAAAAAGTTTTCCGAAGAAAGCATGCCCTCGGAATCCCCTGTTAGGAGTACATAAACAAATCCGTGTGGGTAGGTGTATAGACTTGGAAACATAAGTCGAAAATTATTATCCTAGATTAAATAATTTATGTTATGTTGAGTCGAATACACGAACCGCCCTCAGACCATACCTAAGACCATCTAGGAAAATTAATCCACAGGGGAGTTTGGGTCTGCACTGTTTGTCATTTTGTAATGAAACCACGTTTTATAATGTCATAAAATGGACTTGCCGTAATTTGATAATTAATAAATTGGCAAAACCTGTGATAAAGTGTACACCCAGATCAGATGGCTCAAACAGGAGACTGGTATGTTTGAATATATTGTAATTTATTTACAGTGTGTTATATAGTGACAAGAACTCTTGTCCTGTACAAACTATGAAGACCAAGATCAGAGGATTCGTAAATGAGCCGTCTGGTCAGGCTTTGCAATTTTTTTGTCATTTCGTATCTGAATATGTTATCAGCGTAGTGGTGACTTGAAAACCTTGTTCTGTTCAAACAGTGTAGACCCAAACCAGGGGGGCTAATAAAGCTCAGAGTCTGCACTGGTTGACATTTTGTAAGAAATTGTAGAAAACTACCTTTACCAAAGTAAACGAGAGCACCGCAAATGGTATATAATACGCACACTAGCAAAGAAATATATATAACTTTATCAAAATCTATTCCAATTTGTAGACACAAGAGCATAAGCAATACAAGTTCAAGTTAGTATGTTGAAAATTCAAGATACTATCTTGAATTTTCAAGTTATTATCTTGAATATTCAAGATAGTATGTTGAAAATTCAAGATACTATTTTGAATTTTCAAGATACTATCTTGAATTTTCAAGATAATAACTTGAATTTTCAAGAAAAAAATAAAATAAAAAATTGTAAATAATATCTTGAATTTTCAAGTTAGTATGTTGAATATTCAAGATACTATCTTGAATTTTCAAGTAAGTATGTTGAAAATTCAAGATACTATCTTGAATTTTCAAGATAGTATCTTGAATATTCAAGATAGTATGTTGAAAATTCAAGATACTATCTTGAATTTTCAAGATAGTATCTTGAATTTTCAAGTTAGTATGTTGAAAATTCAAGATAGTATCTTGAATTTTCAAGTTATTATCTTGAATATTCAAGATAGTATGTTGAAAATTCAAGATACTATCTTGAATTTTCAAGATAATAACTTGAATTTTCAAGAAAAAAATAAAATAAAAAATTGTAAATAATATCTTGAATTTTCAAGTTAGTATGTTGAATGTTCAAGATACTATCTTGAATTTTCAAGTAAGTATGTTGAAAATTCAAGATACTATCTTGAATTTTCAAGATAGTATCTTGAATATTCAAGATAGTATGTTGAAAATTCAAGATACTATCTTGAATTTTCAAGATAGTATCTTGAATTTTCAAGTTAGTATGTTGAAAATTCAAGATAGTATCTTGAATTTTCAAGTTATTATCTTGAATATTCAAGATAGTATGTTGAAAATTCAAGATACTATCTTGAATTTTCAAGATAAAAAAAAATAAAAAATTATAAATAATATCTTGAATTTTCAAGTTAGTATGTTGAATATTCAAGATACTATCTTGAATTTTCAAGTAAGTATGTTGAAAATTCAAGATACTATCTTGAATTTTCAAGATAGTATCTTGAATATTCAAGATAGTAATTCAAGATACTATCTTGAATTTTCAAGATAGTATCTTGAATATTCAAGATAGTATGTTGAAAATTCAAGATACTATCTTGAATTTTCAAGATAGTATCTTGAATTTTCAAGTTAGTATGTTGAAAATTCAAGATAGTATCTTGAATTTTCAAGTTATTATCTTGAATATTCAAGATAGTATGTTGAAAATTCAAGATACTATCTTGAATTTTCAAGATACTATCTTGAATTTTCAAGATAATAACTTGAATTTTCAAGAAAAAAATAAAATAAAAAATTGTAAATAATATCTTGAATTTTCAAGTTAGTATGTTGAATATTCAAGATACTATCTTGAATTTTCAAGTAAGTATGTTGAAAATTCAAGATACTATCTTGAATTTTCAAGATAGTATCTTGAATATTCAAGATAGTATGTTGAAAATTCAAGATACTATCTTGAATTTTCAAGATAGTATCTTGAATTTTCAAGTTAGTATGTTGAAAATTCAAGATAGTATCTTGAATTTTCAAGTTATTATCTTGAATATTCAAGATACTATGTTGAAAATTCAAGATACTATCTTGAATTTTCAAGATACTATCTTGAATTTTCAAGATAATAACTTGAATTTTCAAGATAAAAAAAAATAAAAAATTGTAAATAATATCTTGAATTTTCAAGTTAGTATGTTGAATATTCAAGATACTATCTTGAATTTTCAAGTAAGTATGTTGAAAATTCAAGATACTATCTTGAATTTTCAAGATAGTATCTTGAATATTCAAGATAGTATGTTGAAAATTCAAGATACTATCTTGAATTTTCAAGATAGTATCTTGAATTTTCAAGTTAGTATGTTGAAAATTCAAGATACTATCTTGAATTTTCAAGTTATTATCTTGAATATTCAAGATACTATGTTGAAAATTCAAGATACTATCTTGAATTTTCAAGATACTATCTTGAATTTTCAAGATAATAACTTGAATTTTCAAGATAAAAAAAAAATAAAAAATTGTAAAAGTGGCACTATCCGGCTTCCGTACATATCACTTTTAATTATGCTAAGCAGAAACACGAACATATCTAATAAGCTATATTAAGTTCCTGACAGAAATAAACTGGCTTAATTGGATGAATGGTTAAACAGTTGATGCTAAAAGAACAAAACTTTGTCAAAAGAGCTAAAGAAATAAAATGGTTTATCATTAAAATACAGAGTTGATTGTTGATAACATGCAATATGATTATTTTTATTATAGCATGAATATGGTCAAGAGTCACCTTTTGAGCAGGAACACGCTTAGTAGCACAATTATTGGTGTGATACCTCAGGAACCGTTGAACAGAAATCAGGTAAACAGCTGTGAACATTAATTACATCTATGTCTACCCTGTTAGGCCATAGTCTGTTTCTAGTTTGATCTATAGGTAGATTATTATATTAAGACAAGGCCAAATTGATTAACCAAAGGCTACTTTTATTACATGTCACAGTGAAAAGGTACATTATTAAGTTAAAAAAGAAAGTTATTATTTGTTATTTCTCAGTTGTTATAAGTTTTTAGCTCGCCTGTACGAAGTACATGACGAGCTATTGCAATACCCCCGGTGTAGTCGTCGTTGTCGTCGTCATCGTGAACGGCGTAAACAATTTTAAGAAAATGTCTATAACTTCTATATCCCTTGAGGTATTGCTTTCATAGTTGGTATGTGTGTGTATATGGACAAGACCTTTCCATGCACAGAAAAATGTGGACCCCTGTGACCTTGACCTTGAACTTAGGGCCCACGTTTAGGTTTTGAAATTTGTGTTTAGGTTTCGAAAAATGCCTATAACTTCTATGTCCCTTGAGGTATTGCTTTCATAGTTGGTATGTTTGTGTATATGGGCAAGACTTAACTTCTATGTCCCTTGAGATATTGCTTTCATAGTTGGTATGTGTGTGTATATGGGCAAGACTTTTCCATGCACATAAAAATTTGGACCCCTGTGACCTTGACCTTGAACTTAGGGCCCGCGTTTAGGTTTCGAAATTTGTGTTTAGGTTTCGAAAAATGCCTATAACTTCTATGTCCCTTGAGGTATTGCTTTCATAGTTGGTATGTTTGTGTATATGGACAAGACCTTCCCATGCACAGAAAAATTTGGACCCCGGTGACCTTGACCTTGAACTTAGGGCCCACGTTTAGGTTTCGAAATCTGTGTGTAGGTTTCGAAAAATGCCTATAACTTCTATGTGCCTTGAGGTATTGCTTTCATAGTTGGTATGTGTGTGTATATGGACAAGACCTTCCCATGCACAGAAAAATTTGGACCCCTGTGACCTTGACCTTGAACTTAAGGCCCGCGTTTAGGTTTTGAAATATGTGTTTAGGTTTCGAAAAATGCCTATAACTTCTATGTCCCTTGACGTATTGCTTTCATAGTTGGTATGTGTGTGTATATGGACAAGACCTTTCCATGCACAGAAAAATTCAGACCCCTGTGACCTTGACCTTGAACTTAGGGCCCACGTTTAGGTTTTGAAATATGTGTTTAGGTTTCGAAAAATGCCTATAACTTCTATGTCCCTTGAGGTATTGCTTTCATAGTTGGTATGTGTGTGTCTATGGACAAGACCTTACCATGCACAGAAAAATTTGGACCCCTGTGACCTTGACCTCGAACTTAGATCTAGGGTTTAAGGATTCGAAATCTGTATTTAGGTGTTAAAAAACGCTTATATTTCCTATGTCCCTTGAGGTGTAACTTCATATTTAATTTTCATGTGTATATTGACAAGACCTTTCCATGCAGGCAAAAAGCTTGACCTCGGTGACCTTGAGTGTGCTTTTAAGTTTCTAAATGTGCCGATGGCGAGCTTTGTTGTCTCTCTGACAACTCTTGTTAAATTTGAGATATTATAATTATCAATCAAATTATTTGGACAGTAAAAATAATACACATATTTCAGAGTGAAGAGTTGTCAGACCTGCACCAGATAGGCACAGCTGCTGTTGTAGTACAAGTGACAGGTACCAATTGGCCCAAGCCTTCATACACACTGCTGGTTACCGGCCTCTGTCGATTCAAACTAGACACACTGCTTCAGGAGACCCCCTACCCAATAGCAACAGTCACACAGCTGGACAAACTGGCTGATGATCCAGGTACCATAAACAGAAGCCTCATGTTTACTCTTGAAAACCCTTTTCTCTTCTTAATTAACCCTTTACCCCATAGCCTGTTTTCCAGTTTTTAAGACAGGTGACCACTAAAAGCAGGTTGAAAGTAAAGCAGACGCACCTTCAGGTGAATTCTGCTTTACTTTCAACATGCTTTAAGTGACCATTTGCTAGAATATAGAATTATTATACCCCCACAAACAGAGTTTGAGGGGGGTATACTGGAATCAGCCTGTCGGTCGGTTGGTTGGCCGTCGGTCGGTCCGGCGGTCGTCGGTCTGTCTGCAAAATCTTGTACTTTCAACTCCTCCTTCAGTTTTAACCCGATTCATTTGATACTTGGCATAAATGTTACTCAGGTATAGTAGATGTGCAAGACACAAATTTTAGGTCTCTATGACTTTGACCTTTGGCCTTGAAATTGGTCTTGAAATCTGCATGTAAAATCTTGTACTTTGAACTCCTCCTTCACTTTCAACCCGATTCACTTGATACTTGGCATAAATGTTACTCAGGAGTAGTAGATGTGCAAGACACAAATTTCAGGTCTCTTTGACCTTGAACTTGACCTTTGGCCTTGAAATTGGTCTTGAAATTGGCAGGCAAAATCTTGTACTTTGAACTCCTCCTTCAGTTTCAACCCGATTCATTTGATACTTGGCATAAATGCTACTCATGAGTAGTAGATGTGCAATACACAAATTTCAGGTCTCTTTGACCTTGAACTTGACCTTTGGCCTTGAAATTGGTCTTGAAATTGGCAGTCAAAATCTTGTACTTTGAACTCCTCCTTCAGTTTCAACCCGATTCACTTGATACTTGGCATAAATGTTACTCAGGAGTAGTAGATGTGCAAGACACAAATTTCAGGTATCTTTGACCTTGAACTTGACCTTTGGCCTTGACATTGGTCTTGAAATTGGCAGGCAAAATCTTGTACTTTCAACTCCTCCTTCAGTTTCAACCCGATTCACTTCATACTTGGCAAAAATGTTACTCAGGTATAGTAGATGTGCAAGACACAAATTTTAGGTCTCTATGACTTTGACCTTTGGCCTTGAAATTGGTATTGAAATTTGCACGTAAAATCTTGTACTTTTAACTCCTCCTTCACTTTCAACCCGATTCACTTGATACTTGGCATAAATGTTACTCAGGAGTAGTAGATGTGCAAGACACAAATTTCAGGTCTCTTTGACCTTGAACTTGACCTTTGGCCTTGATATTGGTATTGAAATTGGCAGGCAAAATCTTGTACTTTGAACTCCTCCTTCAGTTTCAACCCGATTCATTTGATACTTGGCAAAAATGTTACTCAGGTATAGTAGATGTGCAAGACACAAATTTTAGGTCTCTATGACCTTGACCTTTGGCCTTGAAATTGGTCTTGAAATTTGCAGGTAAAATCTTGTACTTTTAACTCCTCCTTCACTTTCAATCCGATTCACTTGATACTTGGCATACATGTTACTCGGGAGTAGTAGATGTGCAAGACTCACATTTCAAATCTGTGACTTTGACCTTTGGCCTTAAAATTGGCAGGGAAAATCTTGTACGGCGAACTCCTCCTTCACTTTCAACCTGATTTACTTGATACTTGCCATAAATGTTACTCAGGAGTTGCAGAGTGTCATATACCATTTTTAAGTCAGTTTGACTTTGACTTACACCTTTGACCTTACTGTAAAACCTTATTGAAAACGTTTGCAGAGTGTGACAGAGTGCTGCATAGTGGGGATATTTATCACCTTTAGTGATAGCCGTTCTAGTTTATTTTGGAACAGATCGATGACTGAATAAAGTGGATCTGTTTTCTTCAATGAATGAATAAATTAAAGGCATAAAAAGGTGAACTGATGGGTAAATGGGTTAAACTTCAAATAGAAAACTGCAGTTTTCAATTTAGTCAAGTCCATATTTAACTATTGAGGGGTGTTTTTGGCAATGTATTGCAATATATCACAAAAAGTTGAGTGCACATGCCTATCACTTGTATTGTACAAGCTGGCTGGACATCGCTATATGACTGAAAAAATGTTAAAAGCGAAGTAAAATCATAACAAATCATGTACAAGTTGGGTCATGACGGACAAAAGTCAAGGTAATTTAAAGGTCTTGATCACATCAAGGGACATTGTGTTCCTGGTGCAACTCTTATTATCTATAGATATATAATTGTTTATGGTATAATACCTGTTGTTTCAAAAACATTTAGAGCACTTTTATACATAGGTACAGTGGAGAATCTGTTATTCTTTCCCGTTTAAACGCAAACATACGCAAACGCAAAGCACTAAAACGTAGAAAAGTACAACTTTTGGCCAATTCTGATAATTCATGTTTATCTTGGTGGCAAACAGTTTGGAGCCAGATCAGACGCCGGGTAACCCGGCGTCTGATCTGGCTCCAAACTGTTTGCACTGCAAATAATAGTTTTAGCGTAAACGCGTTTATTGGGAAAGAATAACAGTTTCTCCACTGTATAGTCACATCAATTTTACATCAATTTATATCTTATTTCCATTTACAGATGGTGAACTTACAAACAACCAGGAACTTGGTAGCTTGGCTGAGAACTTCAGAGAGCAGGCAGCTAAACTGGTGGATATGCTGGACGTCTCCATACCAGTCGTGTCAAAACTAAAGGTACGAATTCTTTACCCATTATCCCATAGATACACTTTTTGCGCTTGTGATTTAGTCCCCCACTAAAGAATATAGCTCCATTTCATGCAGTCATGAAAATGCCACAGGGACACAAAAACATTCCTTACAACAGTGTATTTGTGAAGAGTATGCTTGTCCTATTTAAAACAATGGAGACCCATATCAGAGGGCTCCTGATCAGGGTCTCCACTGTTTGTCAGTTTGCTTTAGGTATTATTATAAATATTGTAAAATATACCACTAAATTAATAGTCATAAATGTACTAGTCTTACAGTAGAGAAAACGTTATTCTTAAAAAGACTTTGCCAATAAACGGGTTTAAGCTAAAAATATTATTTGCAGTGCAAACAGTTTGGAGCAAGATCAGACGCCGGGTAACCCGGCGTCTGATCAGGCTCAAAACTGTTTGCCACCAAGATAAACATGAATTATCAGAATTGTCAAAAAGTTGTATTTTTCTACGTTTTAGTGTTTTGCGTTTGCGTACGTTTACGTTTAAACGGGAAAGAATAACAGATTCTCCACTGTAATTGGAAACTTGAGTTGTCCATTTGACATTTCAAAACACAATGAATGAATTTTAAAAAGCTTTGAAGCACATGACAGTTGAATGGCATGTCAGCATCAATCGAAATATTGAAATGCTGAAAGGCATATGACTGCTTTATTTAACTCATTACTCCTTAAATATGACTTTTTACGCCTCTAATTGTTTCTACACTAAGGAAATTAATCCCAACCTGGATGTCCAGGTTCCAAGGTTATAAAGCATTTGAGCTGAGTCTGAGTGTGTTCTCAAGCATTTGATTGGTCAGATTTGAGCCTAGGCTCAAATCTGACCAATCAAATGCTTGAGAACTACATTAGACTCAACTGAAAATGTTTATAACCTTGGACCCTGAACATAGAAAAGAGAAAGCATATCTGGTATATTTCTAGATGGTAGCTTAAAGCAAGTTCATGGTAAAGCTGCTTAAGCAAAATGATCTTTAAGGAGCATTTTGCTTTACTTTTAATCTGCTTTAAGTGGTCACACATTTTCAAAACTAAATACAAGCTATGGGGTAAAGGGTTAATGCAGATCAACATTAGGATAGAAAAATCAGTGAAAGCTTTCTACATTACTTTTTTACTGCATTTAGGCTTCAGCTTGCTACAGCCTGTCTTTTAGACATCTTTTGAGTGACAGCTTAACAATGACAGTACTATGAAAAATAAATATTGTCCAGACATACATCAATACATGTAGGTTTGGATATCTTTATAAGTATTTACACCAGCAAGCAATGAATTCTGTAAAGCTCAGTTTGATGTTTAAGATTGTTTTGTCCATTTTCATTGTCCACAGTATTTGTACACTCTGACTGATAACTGCAGACCTTGACTATTTTCTGCATCCCTACTGTAGCAACATGCCATTTGGTATATATTGATAAACCCTTTACCTCATAGCCTGTTTCAAGTTTTGAAGACAGGTGACCACTTAAAGCAAGTTGAAAGTAAAGCAGAATGTGCCTTAGGCACATTCTGCTTTACTTTCAGCCTGCTTTAAGCTAAAATCTGCTAGGCTATATAAAATATTTGTAATGGTAATTGTTCATGAGGGTATAAACTGGAACTTTTTTCTTCAGCGAAGGTAACAATTAAATATGCTAAAAGTTGTTAATATGGGGGAAAGGGTTAAAGTGTCAATACAGTAAAACCTCTCTATTAAGACCACTAAATCAAAGACTAATTGGTTGCATTTAAGACAAGTGACAGCTTAAAGCAGCTTTCTGCTTTCCTGTCACATTGTCTTAACTCTTTGAACCCTAGTCCCGCATATAGGCGTCCTTTTCAAACAGTGTAAATGTGAATAGTACACTTGTCCTATGCAAACAGTGAAGACCCAGATCAGAGGGCTCCGAAAGGAGCCCTCTGATCAGGGTTTTCACTGTTTGTCATAATGCCAAACATTGACAAAAACAACCCTTAAAAGTCAGAAATGGACTAGACTTAAATGGAAACTGGAATTGTCCATTTAAAGTTTAAGGGAGGAAAGAGTTAAGCAGCCACTTTTATCATACACCTAATAGATAACATAATTTAGTGGTCGTTATGAAGAAATTTCACTGTACATTCTTTTACTTAAATGAATTGGAACTTGTTACAGAGGATGCTTGAGAGTGTACCAAGTCAGCACTTGCCCGACATCTGTGCAGCCCTGGTGAAGGCATCATATACAGAGAAGATACAGGTCCTAGATGCTATAGACCTCACAGACAGGTTCAGGAAGGCACTGCCTCTATTGATGAGACAAATCGAGGTAACAAAACCTATAGCAGCTTTCTTAGAGCTCTAGATAAGAGGTAGTAAACAAGACATTTTCTCCTTTACATTCAAACCAAAGTCTATGATGTGCCTACCCATTAGAATTGTATCTTTGAAATGATTTTAATGAGTAAAAACACCATAGGGATTTGAGCAGGCATAAATATTTTAGTTTTAAGATACTCCAGTTATCTGGAGCCCTGTTTCTGCTTTACTTTGTTCTGATTTAACCATTTCCTTCATAAAAACATCTTTTCACGCTTTTGCCACTAGAAAAGCCTTCTCTTGCTTCTACCCTACTTTATAGGTAAATCTTCCGGCATCCTGACACATGGTTACTTAACCCATTTCTTCAGAAATTACCTCATATTATTCCTACTCTAAGAAAAGTAGTCATTTGCTAGGAAGTTCTGAAAGTTCATGGATAGCATTTCAAGTAATTTTCCAGATAGAAGCTTAAAGCAGACTGAAATTTAAGCAGAATTCCCCATTAGCTGTACTCTTTACTTTCAAATTGCGAAGCAGCTAACTCCTCAAAACATTTAAAACAGCTAGCTCAGGGGAGATGATTTAAGCAGATTTTCCAAAGAAAAAAATATTTGCTGTTGCAAAGATAAGTTAAAGAGGCTCGCAACTGGATTTAGCATTAAAAATAGTAATTTGTAAATATATGTCAAATGCTTATATAAATGGGTAAGATTTAGTTTAGGATAATAAATTCTGTTAAAAAATGCATTTCAAAAAAAGAAAAAAGAAGAAGCTCTGGTGGGAATCGAACCCGTGACCCTCCATGGGGAGACAAACATGTTAAAAAGGAAACACCTTTACCCACGCGGCTACTGGCACTCCCTATCTATATGGTAGCGAATTAACGTACTTCACTGGTAGCGATTGATAGTACATTATTCGGCTCAGGTTTATGTCTGAGCCCGTGTAGAGAAGTAACAACAACAACTATACCGTCTACTAACGCTATAGAAAAAGATGGAAAATATCTAAAAAAAAAACTAAGATTCGGTGACGATTCTTGAGACTATTTTTGGACTGATCATATTTTTTTAATGTCAGAAGCCAAATAATGCCACAAATTTGCTTTTATTTGAGTATTTTATTTTATTTTGACAAGTACACCATCCGGTTGTGAGTCCCTTTAAGGGATACAAGCATTTTAAATAGCTGAGATTTTTTTTGTACTTTAATAAGTAGTCATTGGGCTCCTATCTGTCTTAGGCCTTTATACTCTATTGCATGTGTCTTGTATTGAAAACAGGTGACCATTTCAAGCAGGTTGAAAGTAAAGCAGAATGTGCCTTAAGGCGTATTTAGCTATTCATTACTAGAAACAGGCAATAGGGAAAAGCTTTCTTGTAAAATCAGTTGTAAATTGTTACCACAGGGATTGAAACTGCTAGAGAAAGCCAAGAAGGACAAAGCCTTGGAGATTATATCCAGAAAGGAAGGAGGCAAGCCAGCGAACATGCGGAGAATATTCCGTGGAAAACTGAAGACGGACATTGATGATGAGGATGCCGAAGACAATGATGAACTGATGGATCTTGAAATGAAGATAAAGTAAGTGACAATCGATGGCCCTTTAATACCGTAGCCTGTTTCTAAATTTGAAAAAGGTGACCACTTATAAGCAGCCTGCTTTAAGCTACAATTTGATAGGATGTAGAAAGTATTTTGTATGATGCATTATTCATGACTGTAAAAATCGAATTACTTTTGTGTATGTGAGGAATAAACTAAAGGCGTAAAAAGGTGTATTTATTGGGCAATGGATTAAAAACTCGCTTAAATGAAACTTATTCTTATTTCAAAGTTTAGAAACATAGGCAGCCATGCCCGGACTCTAACCTGGGAACCCCTTGCTTACAGGGTGACTGCTCTCCTATCTGAGCTATTGTTGCAGCTTTAAAGTAACACACATCTCTCGCCATTTAATCATGGAATCACTCTCAACCCGGCTACACCTCTGCCACAAATAAGCTTGTTACCCAAATCTATAAGTAAGGAGTGAATAAGCCATGTGTTTTGTCTTCCTATTTAATGCTTTACCCCATAGCCTGTTTCTAGTTCTGAAGACTGATGACCACTTAAAAGAAGGTTGAAAGTAAAGCAGAATGCACCTTAAGGTGCATCCTGCTTTACTTTCAGCCTGCTTTAAGCTACCATCTGTTGGAATATAGAAACAATTTCATATGGTACATATTCATGACTGTATAAATTGGAAATTCTTCAGTGGTGGAATAGATAAAATTAACTAAAATACACTTCTATTGGGTAAAGGGTTATTCCCACACTTCGAAAAAATGGTTTGGTTTTCAGGAATGCTGAAATGCCAGAGCAGGCACTCAAGACTTGTATGAAGGAGCTGAAACGATTGAAGAAGATGCCACAACACATGCCTGAACAGGCCATGCTCAGGTACAGGCTTTGACTAATTACAATTGATGCTCAACTCATTATCCCATAGCCTGTTTCTAGTTTTGAAGGAAGGTGACCACTTAAAGCAGGTTGAAAGTAAAGCAAAATGCATCTAAAGGCACATTCTGCTCTACTTTCAGTCTGCTTGAAGCTATCATCTGCTAGCATTTTAGAAAAAAATATTTCTTATGGCACCCATTCAAGATTTATAAATTGGAACTATTTTTTTCAGTGGAGGAATAAATTAAAAGGCCTTTAAATGGAGTAATGGCCATAATGAGGACACAGGTAAAGTTTAGACAATGATGAGATGCCACAAATGCTCACTTTTACTAAATTATTCCTGTATTTCTACAGCTGAATATCAAATTTAATACCTAGCTTAGCCATGTTACTCCATAGCCTGTTTCTAGTTTGAAGATGGAAGACCACATAATGTAGGTTGAAAGTAAAGCAGAATGCACCTTCAGGGGCATTCTGCTTTTCTTTAATCCTGCTTTAAGCTACCATATTCTAGAATATAGAAAACATGTCTTGCGATACATAATCATGACTGTATAAATTAGAAACAATTTTCTTCAGTAAATTAATAAATGAAAGACATAAAAAAGTTTATTTATGGGATAATAGATTATGCAGGAATACTACAGTGGAGAATCTGTTATTCTTTCCCGTTTAAACGCAAACGTACGCAAACGCAAAACACTAAAACGTAGAAAAGTACAACTTTTTGACAATTCTGATAATTCATCTTTATCTTGGTGACAAACAGTTTGGAGCCTGATCAGACGCCGGGTTACCTGGTGTCTGATCTGGCTCCAAACTGTTTGCAGTGAAAAGAATAGTTTTAGCGTAAATGCGTTTATTGGGAAAGAATAACGTTTTCTCCACTGTATATTCAATTTAACTTTTTCAGGAACTACCTTGAGCTGATGGTAGAGCTCCCCTGGTCTAAGTCCACCAAAGATTCACTAGACCTTAAACAAGCCAGGAAGGATATGGATACTGACCATTTTGGGCTGGAAAAACTCAAGAAACGTGTTCTGGAATACCTGGCTGTTCGTCAACTCAGGAATACACTCAAGGGACCAATTCTTTGTTTTGTCGGCCCACCTGGTGTGGGGAAGACAAGTGTTGGAAAATCTATCGCTCACACCCTGTGTAGAGAGTTCCACAGGTATGCTGTACGAATACATTAAAACCTCTCTATTATGACCACTAAAACAAGGGCTAATTGATTATATAAAAGACATGTTCAGCTTAAAGCAAGGTGAACATTAAACAGAAAGCTCCTAAAGGAGCTTTCTGTTTTATGTTCACCTTGCTTTAAGCAGTCACCTGTAGTAAACACCTAATGATTAATACTCTTCTGTAGTCAAAATAGAGAGGTTTTAGTGACCGTTTTACTGTAAATTGCTTGACAGATTTATCAATCTAAAACAAATAATTTCATGTGGTTACATAAGATCCACATAATTTGAAAGTTCAGTTAAACCTCAGTTTAGTTGCAAAATTTTAGCAGATTGCAGATTAATGTAGAAATGATGCAAAGAGCTTCTTGGTAGCTTTTTGCATTATTTTTATTCTGCGTTAAACTGTCACCTGTGAGTAGATATCTGAGTGGTTGCCTAAATTTTTACTCCATAGCCATTTGCTTGTTTTGAAGACAGGTAGGCACTTAAAGCAGGTTGAAAATAAACAGTAATTAAATGTTTATGACCTTATAAATTGGAACTATTTTCTTCAATGTAGGAATAAATTAAATGTGTTAAAAGGCGCTTCTATTTTGGAAAGGGGTTAATGTGACTATTCAAAACATTTGTTTCTATTATTTTTCTATTAAATGGAAGTATGCATCATTTGGCATCATTGTCGTCATCTGATATCTCTACTTCTTATATTGTTGAAGGATATCTTTGGGTGGTGTACACGACCAGTCAGACATCCGAGGACACAGAAGAACATACATTGGTTCCATGCCAGGCAGGATCATGCAGGGTCTAAGACAAGTGGGAACCAATAACCCAGTGTTCCTGCTGGATGAAGTTGATAAACTGGTCAGTGGCTCTATATTGTCTACTTACTGGAATGTTTTACTTGTATATCAGAGGCTCGTTTAATAAAACTTCGTACGACAAAAACGGTTGTAAGTTAAAACTTTATAATACATATAATTTCTGATATCCTTAATCTAATCCTGTCTTGTGACATCTCTTTGGAATCATCTTGAAAAGACGATTCCAAACAGATGTCACAAGACAGGATTATATAGAGAAATCAGAAATTAAATTAGACTTTTATAAACTGACTTATGACAACATTTTTCGTAAGAAGTTTTATGAAACGGGCCCCAGGGCTCCAGGTAAGAGAGAGTTCACTGAGCATATCCAACATTTTCTCACTTATTTCAACACTTAAAGTAGACTGAAAGTAAAGCAGAATGTGCCATAATTAAGCCTTGTTAAAGTGCAGTTTGCTTTACTCTCAGCCTCCTTTAACTCTTTCCTCCCTGAAACTTCAAAAGGACAATTCTAGTTTTCAATTTAGAATAGTCGATTTTTGACTTTTTAGGGTTGGTTTTAACACTATATGTCAAAATGACAAACAGTGTAGACCTTGATCAGAGGGCTCCTCAAGGAACCCTCTGATCAGGGTCTACTCTGTTTGCACAGGTCAAGTATACTCTTCACAGGTATGCTGTTTGCAAATGACGCATATATGCGTGACTAGGGTTCAAAGAGTTAAGCTACACTCACTTTCAGTCTCCTTTAAGCTACAATCTGCTAGTTAGGATAAAAGAAGTATTCTTTTTGTGCATATTCATAACTGTATAGATTTTCTCTGCAGAGGAGGAATAAATTAGAGGCATAAAAAGGTGTTTTTATGGAGTAATGGTTAAAGCTCTGTATTTTATGTAAGACTCATACATACTGTTCTTTTATCATCTTTTCACAGTAATATGTGTAACATATTTTGTGTCTCTAGAGCACTGGTCTCCATGGCGACCCAGCAGCAGCCCTTCTAGAAGTCCTTGATCCTGAACAGAACTACACATTTGTTGACCAGTATCCTTTCATTTGATGGCATCAATACAGCCGACTTGAATTTAAGTAGTCATTTAAAAGTCAATCTTGCAGTAACTATTAAATTAAAGACTCATTGTCATTTTTAAATGGTTGGTTGCTTAATGCAGTATTAAAATAATGCAGAAAATGTGTGCCATATCTTAAAACCTACATTAAGCAGTGGCATAAAGAGATGTCCATGCAACTGATAGAGTCGTCAAAGGCTTCCATATGTTGATCATAAAAAGTCTTAAGGGATTTCCAAATTAGTGCGGTTTTAGGAATCGTACCTTTAACCCTTTACCCATAGTATTTTTCTAGTTTTGAAGAAACATGACCACTTAAAGCAGAATGAAAATAAAGCAAAATGTGCCTTAAAGACATCTCCTGACGACCTTTTGGTCATAACACCTTGCCAGACAATTTCCTTGCAAAGAGCATGGGTCTTGTGGACATACCGTTAGCAAAAAACCATTGAAATGTCTCATGTAAGACCCGACCTTTATATTTGATAGTTTGGTTAGAAATAACCATTGAAAAGCACTAGAGCGTGAGTATAATCTGGTTCTCACCAGGTAAACTGAGATTGGTATACCCACATTCTGCATGTGTGGCACATGCTTTGACAGTTACATTGACACCTCAAATTCAATTGGGGGGGGGACTCTTTCAAAGGACTGAGGAAAAGTCTTTAAGGCACATTCTGCTTTACTTTCAGCCTGCTTTAAGCTACAATCTGCCAGAATAAAAAAAAAAATTCTTATGGTGCATAGTCATGATAACAGATTAAAACTTGCTATTTGTGTGCATTTATGTTCAAAGCCATCTTTTGGAAACAATATATCATACCATTTACATCCATGACCTTTATAAAACATCCATCTACACAGAATGAACTTTAATTTCAATAAAATCATAATACTTCGAGAAAATATCAGTAGGTCTGAAGAAATTAAGAAAAATACGAAGATTTTGGAAAAATCCGGAAAAATGGCAGCCCTAGTGGTCGCTTAACCCTTTACTCCATAACCTACATGTATTTCTAGTTATGAAGACAGCTTTAAGTTACCATCCTCTGTGATACATGTATAGAAAAAAAATAATTGTAGTGTATATTCATGACCATATAAATTGGAACTTTTGTTTTAGTGCAGAAATAGATTAAAGGCATTAAAACGTATACATGTATCCATGGAGTAATGGGTTAGTACTCGTAAAAGTTAGGGTTACCAGAGAAAACATTCTGTCAATTTCCTTGACCTATATCTAGTTACATCAATGTACCCTTTGACCTCTCTCAGGTCATGTTTATTGCCACAGCTAATAACATGAGTACCATTCCACCAGCCCTGTTGGACAGAATGGAGATTATCCATGTTCCAGGTGAGTTTAACCCATTACCCCATAGCCTGTGTCTAGGTAGCATGTCTGTTTTACGAAGAAAAAACCTAACAAGCTATTGCCGTCACACAGGTTTCCCTGTTGTCGTCTTCGTCCGAAATCTTAACATTGACCATACCTTCTTTTTCATCTATGCTTCTGGTATGCATGTTCATCTTTAAAAGCCCTATCCAGACATATGAAAACCTTTTACCCCTAGACCTGTGGTCTTATTGTAATTTATTTTTCACTAATATTTAAAAACAGATGACCATTGGCAGGCGCATTAGGTGCTCTTGTTTTGAATTCAGGTGACTACTTAGAAGGTGCCCTTCAGGCACATTCAACTTTACTTTCAGCCTGCTTAGAGCTACCATCTGAACATAGAAAATGTCTCTCTGAGTCTGTATGACAGTGTGAAATTAATTAATTCTATGTTTAAGAAATGGACCTTTCAGTTTGTATTACAAAGGCATTAAAGCAAAAGAATTTTGGTTTGCAGATGGCATGTTTAAACCCAATACCTCATAGCTTTTTCATAGCTTTTGAGGAGTGGCCACCTAAAGCAGGTTGAAAGTGAAGCAGAATGCACCTGCTTTAAGCTACCTTAAGGGACTTTCTGCTTTACTTTCAACCTACTTTATGCTGCCTTCTGCTAGGATAGAGAAAACGTTTTCTTTTCTTATCGTACATATTCATGACAGTATAACGGAAACCTATTTTCTTCAGTGGAGGAATACATCAAAGGCTTAAAAAGGCATAGTTATATAGTAATGGGTTAAAGCCATGGTTTGTCTTGCTATGGATTATTTTCAATTGATACTCAATTGACTAAAAGAGCATCTGTTTTCCAGGTTACACCCAAGAGGACAAGTTGAATATAGCAATACGCCACCTTGTGCCAAAACAGCTTAAAGAGCATGGACTTTCCCAAGACCAGCTACAGATCCCAGAGGACACAATCAAACTAATCAGTGAGTTATCATGTTGCAACGAGGAGACACATTTTCTCTCATTTTTGCCTATGTTGGATAGGGATTTGCCCCATGGGGAATTACTCAATCCTCCATACCAAGTGACGTCTTTTATTGTTTGTTTAGCTTAACCCAAGTGCAATGCATTAAAATGTAGAAAATGGAAATGCTTTGACAACACTATTAACCCAATACCCCATAGCCTGTTTCTAGTTTTAAAGATTACTGATCACTTAAAGCAGGTTGAAAGTAAAGCTATTCTGCTTTACTTTCAAATTGCTTTGAGCCACCATCTCATAGAATATAGAAATATTTATCACAAAACATATCCATGGCTATAAATTGGAACTATTTTCTGCAGTAGAAGAATACATTTAATGTGTAAAAATGTGTATCTATGGAGTAATTGGTTAAAAACCATCAATGAATACTAAATGATAGAGCTTATGTGTCAGAAGGAAAATATTATTATAGCACTTTTAATATTTAATTTCAGTTTCAAAATATACAAGGGAAGCCGGAGTGAGAACGTTGGAGCGACGACTTGCAGCAGTGTGTAGAGCTGTAGCCGTGAGAGTGGCTGAAACCATGAGTCATGCTAAAGCTGACAAACTAGAAAGCCTTGACACAGGCAAGGATAAAGTGACGAACAAGGAGCTGCCTGATGTAGTGTCATCTGATGCCACAACCCTGGCCCACCCACCAGAAATGCCCATAGTGATAGACGAGACAGCATTGGAGGATATTTTAGGGGTATGTTAATATGAATATGCAGTCATATATAACATTATAGTCAAAATATATTTTCGATAATGTGTCAAGTACCTTTAGGTTAAAGTATCGGGTTCTGTATACTTTGGTGAACAATATCAGGGCTTTCAAGGTCCTCTTGTTATGATACTATCTATACTTTTCTTTCACAGCAACCCATGTATGAGAGTGAGGTAGCCCAACGTCTGATTCACTCTGGGGTGGCAGTGGGGCTGGCCTGGACCCCTATGGGTGGGGAGATCCTGTTTGTGGAGGCCTCTACCATGAAAGGAGATGGTACATTAACACTGACAGGCCAACTAGGTGATGTAATGAAGGAATCTGCCAATCTTGCATTTAACTGGGTCAAAACTCATGCAAGACAGGTAAATACTCTTTAATTCTAATACTTTATGCATCTCCCTGAACCCTTTGATTCAGAGCTTACTTTTAGTTTTGAAGATGGATGACCACTTAAAGTAGGTTGAAAGTGAAACAGAATGTGCATACTGCTTTGTTTTCAGCCTGCTTTATGCTACCATCTACCAGAATATAGAAAGTATTTCTTATGATACGTATTCAAGACTGTATAAAATGGAACAATTTTCTTCAGGGTATGAATGAGTTAAATGTGTAATAAGCATATCTAAGGAATAAATGATTAAAAGGGGGAATGCTATATTAACACAGGAGGCATAAAGCAGAATGCTCCTTAATGAGTATTCTGTTATACTTTCAACCTGCTGTAAGTGATCATCTATCTTCAACACTAGAATCAGTATAAGGGATAAAGGGTTGAATACTTCTCAACTAAATTCTGTTTAGTGGCAACTTAAGGTTGATGACCACTAATGAGATCAGACCAAAATTGAGTACTCTACTTACAGCGATCTGCCATTATCGTCAACATTCTTGTCAACTGTCTGCTCCTTTCGAAACATGCTTTAGCATGGTTTAGTTGGGGCCTACAGTTGACGAGAATGACGGATCGCTCTCCGTAGAGTACAGATATTGACTAACATTGCCCCAATCTTATTAGGGGTCCTCAACCTTAACATAAGTTTGACTGTATCATTTATTCCAGCTTGGATTAGATGAAAAAGAAGTGGTCAAGTCAGATGTTCATATCCATTTCCCTGCCGGAGCAGTAGGCAAGGATGGCCCATCAGCAGGCGTTACCATAACAACAGCTCTAGTGTCCTTGTTCATCAAACAGTGTGTCAGATCTGACACAGCCATGACAGGGGAGATCACTCTGAGAGGAATAGTTTTACCAGTAAGTTGCAGTTACCTATAATTAGTTTGTCTTCTACCTTATCTTAGACAATGTTATATCCCTTATGGTGCTAAGTGTAACTTCACTAATATTTGCAAACAGTTTGGATCCATATCATATCAGACGCCGCTTAATGCGGGGTCTGACCTGGGTCCAATCTGTTTGTCCCTTATATTAAACTTATCTTCAGTTTAAAAAAGCATGAAAACTAATTTTGATTTCTCTGCAGATAATATATTTGAAGCACACAACAGTTCAGTATGATAAGGGTTAACTTAGTGTTGAAAGCGTGTTGCTTGTTTTGAAGACATGTAGCTACTTACAGCTGGTTGAAAGTAAATGAAATAACAAACCCATTACTCTATAGCCTGTTTATAGTCTTGAATACAGGTGATCACTTATAGAAGGTTAACAGTAAAGCAGAATGCCTATATCCTAGCAGATGGTAGCTTAAAGCAGTCTGAAAGTAAAATAGAATGCACCTTAAGGCACATTCTGCTTTACTTTCAACCTGCTTTAAGTGATCACCTGTCTTCAAAACAAGAACCATTTTATGGGGTAAAGGGTTAAGCAACTTCATGTATCAATCACTGCCCTAAGGTCTTCTATAGAATGATTACATTTAACATTTCTTATTGATTTAATATTGGATTCTAAATATCAACCTGTTATCCCATAGCTTGTTTCTAGATTTGAAAACTAGTGGCTGCTTAAAGCAAGTTGAAAGTAAAGCAGAATGCACCTTAGGCACATTCTGCTTTACTTTCAACCTGCTTTAAGCTACCATCTGCTAGGATATAGACACTTTAGCTTATGGTTAATATTGATGATTGTATAAATTTGAACTAGTTTCTTCAGTGGAGGAATTAATTGATGGCATAAAGAGGTGTATTTATGGGGTAATGGGTTAAATAATATAGTTTTTGTTGTATATATTGTAGTACTAATAACTGCTGATTATAATACAGTTACATACACACAGTAACTCATTCACCCCCAGAGCCCCACATAAGGGGAGTTTTTCACAAACTCAAATCTTTATTTATGATTTAAACCATATGGTGTAACTACTCATTTGAATCGTCTCAAAGAGACAATTCTAACGAGTAGTAACACCATAGGATTTGATGCTATAATAAGTGAGAAAATGTTGTAATTGTGCAGCTTATTCCCTCTTATCTGGAGCTCTGCACCCCTGAACTTTAAATACATGTAGACAATTCCGATTTGTAATAAAAGCTTGTTTGTTTTTGACTATTCAAACAAAAAGTATAAACAGTGTAGATTCTGACCAGGAGACGCCTAAGGAACCCTCTGATCTGGTTCTACACTGTTTGCATAGGACAAGACAGTGTTCTCTTCACAGGTATAGGACAAGTATACTTGTCACTTGGGCTGAATCATACCACAATGGGTAAATAAAAAAATACCCTAACAAATCAAAAGAAGTCCAAATTGTTTCCCTACCAACCCCAATGTTATATCTTCTGATTATAATCATCAATTAAAGTAGACAATTCAAATGTATAGCCACAACATACTGTTAAACCCGTTACCCCATAAATACGCCTTTTTACGCCTCTAATTTATTTCTCAGCTAAAGAATATACTTCCACTTTCAACAGTAATGAATGGCCAATATAAGAAACATTTCTTATATAATAGCAGATGGTAGCTTAAAGCAGGCTGAAAGTAAAGCAGAATGTGCCTTACGGCACATTCTGCTTTACTTTCAACCTGCTTTAAGTGGTCATCTGTCTTCAAAACTAGAAACAGGCTATGGGGTAATGACTTAAATAAGTAAATATTGGAATCATTAAATCATTCTCAGTTGCTATTTTTATCTGTAAAGCCTTGCTGTAATGTAATCTGGGGAAATAATGGTTAAAAAAGATTTATTATATCTATTAGAACATACTATATTGCTTTAAATGAGATTCATGGTCATCTGAGGTCATGTATTTTCATCTGAAATCTTTAGCAAACATTGCTCTATAGATTGAAATAAACATCTTCAAGATTTATTTGAACTTGTTGGAATTAGTTAACTACTGAAGACATCTTCTGATAAGGGTCTACGAGATTTATCATAACTTTAAACAATGTTATGAGTGGTTATTTGTTAAAAATGGAATAGTGCATTTGCAAATGCAGCGTTCCTCGGTAGCAAGATTTGCAAATCATACTTACATCCAACTTTGTTTAAGGCACAAAACTGCTTCAACCCTTTACCCCATAGCCTGTTTCTATTTTGAAAATAGATGACTACTTAAAGCAGATTGAAAGTAAAGCAGAATGCGCATTAGGGCGCATTCTGCTTTACTTTCATCCTGCTTTAAGCTACCTTCAGCTGGAATAAAGAAAATACTCCCTATGATACACAGTCATGACTGTATAAACTATTTTCTTCAGTGGAGGAATAAACTAAATGCACTAAAGGTGCTTCTATGGGGGAAAGGGTTGAGCAAGATGAAAGTAAAGCAGAAATCTCCTTTAGGTCTTTCTGCTTTACTTGCCCTAGTGACAAGTATACTTACTGCTATAAGTTGCCACCTGTATTCAACAGCATCAGTGAAGATTCATTTGTGCTATTTTTGTGGGGCGTGAAGCACCCTAAGGCTTTCTTGTGGAGAATAGAGTAACTTGATTAGATAGATACTAATAATAGATACATGTACCAATAATTCTGAGGATCACATTGACTTGTAAGAATTGATCAAGTCACATTTCCTTGGTATTGGAGACTGACATCTTCGTTTACTATGGCCCTTTCTACTCGGCTGAATTAACCCTTTACCTGATACCCTGTTTCTTCATTCTGAAGACAAGTGACTACTTAAAGCAGGTTGAAAGTAAAGCAGAATTTGCCTTAACCCATTATTCAATAGGTAGGCATTTTAATGACTTAAATTTATTCCTCAACTTAAGAAACCAGTTCCAACTTATATAGTCATGAATCTGCACAATACGAAATATATTCTTAATTCTAGCAGACTGTAAATTAAAGCAGGCTGAAAGTAAAGTAGACTGCGCCTTAAGGATTATTCTGTTTTATTTTCAACATTCTTTTAATGTTCACCTGTCTTTAAATTAGAAGCAGGCCATGGAGTAATGGGTTAAAGCTCATCATGCTTTATTTTCCTCCTGTTGTAAGCTGCCATCTGCTAGGAAAAAGAAAATATTCCTTATAGTGCATATTCATGGCTGTATAAAGTTGAACTATTTACTTTAGCTGAGGAATAAAGTAAAAGGTGTAAACCAGCATATTTATGGGATATTGGGTTAATAGATCAACTTTGTATTGCCAATGATTTGGAGGTGGTGTTAAAGTATGGAATACGTGACTCCTTCAGCGCTCCAGATAAGAGGGGGTAAATTGAACAAATCCAACACTCTCCACTCATTTTACTGCCAAATCCTATGGTGTTACTACTTATTAGAATCGTCTCGAAGAGACGATTCTAATGAGTAGTGATACCATGGGTTTAATTGCGAAATAAAGATTTTATTTTTTGAAATACCCCCCTTATCTGGAGCCCTGCTCCTTCCAAACAAATGCACTTGTATTCAAATTGATATTGATTACAAGCAGTTTGGAGTCATATTAAAACCTAATTAGGCTACAAACATTTTGACATTCAGATTAAAATAGATCTTAAACATTTTAGAATTACTGCAAATTCCTACTCTTATTTTCTTTGCATTGCATTGTTAGCTCACATGATGCATAACTATAAAAATCTACTGTAGTTTTGATTGATTCAGGGCTGCCATTTCTCTGGATTTTTCCTAAGTCTCCAGATTTTTATCTTTGCAGATGGTAGCTTAAAACAGGCTGAAAGTAAAGCAGAATGCGCCTTAAGGCACATTCTGCTTTACTTTCAACCTGTTTTAAGCAGTCATGTGTCTTCAAAACAATAACCAGACTATAGGGTCAAGGTACGATTAATAAAATTGCATCTGAAAAATTGAAAATTTGAAATCTTAGGATTTTTATTATCAACTTATGGCAGCCCTGTTGATTCCTTCAGCAAGGTGCAGCCTGCAATGAAAAAGTACTTTTCTTCCTAACGCTATACTTCAATACTGCGATTGGAATCTGTTAATTAACCTTCCCCATCTGCATGCTATCTAATTATCATCTGCAAAATTACTTTAGCAAGGTGCAGCATGCAATGAATACAGTAAAACCTCTCTATAACAACCACTAAAAAGAAGGCAAATTGATTATATGAAAGTCAGATGACAGCTTAACCCTTTACCAAATAGCCTATTTCTAGTTTTGAAAAAAGGCGACTGTTTAAAGCAGATTGAAAGTAAAGTAGAATGCGCCTTAAGGCGCATTTTGCTTTACTTTCAGTCTGCTTTAAACTACCACCTTCTAGAATAAAGAAAATATTCCTTATGATATATATTCATAACTGTATAAATTGGAACTTTTTTCTTTAGCGGAGGAACAGAATGCGCTTAAAGGCGCTTCTATTGGGGAAAGGGTTAAAGCAAGGTGACAGTAAAACAGAAAGTTCCTAAAGGAACTTTCTGTTTTACTGCCATCTTGCTTTAAGCATTCACCTGTATTTAACACCTAATAATAAGCACAGTTAAGTGGTTGTGATAGGGAGGTGTTACTGTAGTACTTTTCTGTCTAGTATTTAACACTGAGATTGAAAGTTGATAATTAACCTCAACCATCTGGATGCTACATAATAGTCATCCGCGAAATGTGTCATATGCATCAATTGTCAAAGTTTATTTTGCATTTTCTTTCAGAAAATATTATTAGTGAGTGTCAAACAGTTTGGATTTAGATGAGGTGCCAATTAACTTGGCATCTCTTGGCATCTCATCATTACTGTTGGCAAAAGTCATCAAATGTTCTCTTACAGTATGCAGAAGGGTAGCATGTACAGTGAAACCCCTCTTTACCGGAACCTCTAAATACCGGAATCCTCTCTAAACCGGGCAAAAACTTTGGTCCCGTTTCCAACCCTTCTTTATCTTAACCCATTTCACCATAAATGTGCCTTTTTACGCCTTTGATTTATTCCTACACTGAAGAAAATAAATTCATGAATATGTATCATCAGAAATATTTTCTATATTCTAGCAGATGATAGCTTAAAGCAGGTTGAAAGTAAAGCCGAATGCGCCTAACGGCGCATTCTGCTTTACTTTCAACCTGCTTTAAGTGATCATCTATCTTCCATACCTGAAACAAGATATGGGTTAAAACCCCTCTAAACCGGAAACCCCTCTAAACCGGACATTTATGTTGTCCCCACACATGTCCGGTTTAGAGGGGTTTCACTGTATTTGCAAACAGTTTCAACAATTGACATCAGTTTTCTATTTTTCAATGTGTTTCTTTGGAAATAATTATGTTTTCTTTTGTGATTGTACCAATATAAAGTACAAGACAATACAGTACAACCTCTCTATTACAATAACTAAATTGTGTTGATTATTAGATGTTTTGGCAGGTGACTGCTTAAAACAAAGTGGAAGTAAAACAGAAAGCTCCTTTAGGAGCTTTCTGTTTTACTTTCACTTTGCTTTCAGCACTATCAGTTTTACTTTCACTTTGCTTTAAGCTGTCACCCTCTCTTTTTATACAGTCAATAAGCCATCATTTTAGTGGTTGTAATAGAGAGGTTTAAATGTACCCTCTATGGGCAAGATTGCCTAAGCTGTCAATAACATACTGAACTCTGTCAGTCATTCATTATAAAAATCTGTCTGCGGACCTTTTCTGAAAATAGCTTGACCTTTTATAGAAAAGCTGGAATCAACTTTAATAGAACTTGTGCTGGAAATTGATATATCTAATGTTTGCAAACAGTGTAGACCCAGATCAGAGGGCTCCTATAGGAGCCCTCTGATCAGGGTCTGCACTTTTTTGTTTGTCGTGTTTTATAACGTTTCTTGAACAAAGTCCTAAGATAACAATTTGAACTGAAGTTATTTATCGGAAAACAGATTTGTGTATATTTGGAAATTCAGCATTATAACGGTTAATAGAGCTAGCCAATGCATTGTCATGAACTGACACTTGATGAGTTCTTTTTCTTGCTTAATAAGTAAGATGTAATTTGAACCTTTTTATGATAGTTCAATGTACCGGTAGTGAAGGCAAGTGGTCACTAAAGTCTTGTTAAAAGTACATCAGATGTCTCCTGTTACCATTCTCTTGCTGAACATTTATTATTGATACAACTTTCTACTATGTATTCTATTATTTGAACAACAGGTATACTTATGGCTAAACAAGGGCTCCAGATAAGGGGAGTATTACAAAAATTTATTAAAATCTTTATCTCTGCATTAAACCCTATGGTGTCACTACTCATTAGAATCGTCTGAGTGAGTAGTAACACCATAATATGATTTGGTGCTGAAATAAGTAAAAAAAACTTTGGATTTGTTCACTTTACTTGCTCTTATCTGGAACCCTGTTAATCAGATAAGAAAACTTCTAAATCCTAGAGGATGGTAGCTTAAGGCAGACTGAAAGTAAAGCAGAAGTCAACCTACTTTAAGTGGTCACCTGTCTTCAAAAATAGAAACAGGCTATGGGGTAATGGGTAACATAGAAAAGCAGATGCATAAAACAACAGATTTGCTATATACATGTAGATATAAAAATAACTGTGATATCACCAAACTAACCTCCAATAGATATAAGTCAGTTAGTAAGAACAAGGTTAACCCCTTTCTCCATAGAGAAGCTAAATTGTGCCATATATTAACCCAAACAAACAAACAAACGAACAAATTCAACCAAACAACATGGGGAGTGTTGTTTTAAACATTCGTGTACGATTTGTGAACTACTCTCCGGCTCTACACTGAAACAAACAAACAAAAAACCACTGTTTTTAATCATGCCATTGATCTTTTAATTATTTGACTCATTTTAAAATGATTTTACAAACTTACTATAACAATTTTATAATCTTGGTAATAATATTGAAAGAATTTCCATGTTTCCATGCATCTCAATATTGTATCTTTTTTTTATTTTTTTTATTGTGAATGTAGTTATTTGTCTTTTTCGCTTTGTAGGTACATTTATATAATTTCATGTGAAGCGCTTTTGAACGCACAACTCCTGTGTGACAAGAGCGCTATATAAATCAGGTATAATAATAATAATAATAATACCCCATAAATACACATTTTTACGCCTTTAACTGTCTTCTTCCTCCACTGAAGAAAATAGATCCTATTTATACAGTCATGAATATATATTATAACAAATATTTTCTATATTTAAACAGATGAAATCATGATAGCTTAAAGCAGGCTGAAAGTAAACCTGCTTTAAGTGTTCATTTATTTTCAATTCTAGAAGCAGGCTATGGGATAATGGGTTAAAGCACATCTTCATACACTTCTATAAATGAATATTTATTGATGCTGTTTAATACATAATAATAATGTTCTCCAGTGAAGACAAATGAATAGTCATATGGTATTTGGTAAAGACAAATGAATAGTCATATGGTATTTGGTGAAGACAAATGAATAGTCATATGGTATTTGGTGAAGACAAATGAATAGTCATATGGTATTTGGTGAAGACAAATGAATAATTATATGGTATTTGGTGAAGACAAATGCATAATCATATGGTATTTGGTGAAGACAAATGAATAATCATATGGTATTCAGTACAGACAAATGAATAGTCATATGATATTCAGTTAAGACAAATGAATAATCATATGGTATTCTGTGAAGACAAATGAATCGTCATATGGTATTCTGTGAAGACAAATGAATAGTCATATGGTATTCTGTGAAGACAAATGAATAGTCATATGGTATTTGGTGAAGACAAATGAATAATCATATGGTATTTGGTGAAGACAAATGAATAATCATATGGTATTTGGTGAAGACAAATGCATAATCATATGGTATTTGGTGAAGACAAATGAATAATCATATGGTATTCAGTGAAGACAAATGAATAGTCATATGGTATTTGGTGCAGACAAATGAATAATCATATGGTATTCTGTGAAGACAAATGAATAGTCATATGGTATTCTGTGAAGACAAATGAATAGTCATATGGTATTCTGTGAAGACAAATGAATAGTCATATGGTATTCTGTGAAGAAAAATAGTCATATGGTAATAAGTGAATACAGATGAATAGTGATACGTAAGTGAAGAAAAAATAGTTTTTCATAATTTATGGTATTTAGGGCAGGCAAATGAGTAGTCATATGGTATTTGGTGAAGACAAATGAATAGTCATATGGTATTTGGTGAAGACAAATGAACAGTCATATGGTATTTGGTGCAGACAAATGAATAGTCATTGATATTTGGTAAAGACAAATGAAAAGTCATATGCTATTCAGTGACGAAAGATGAACAACCATATGCTATTCAGTGAAGACAAATTAATAGTCATATGGTATTTGGTGAAGACAAATGAATAGTCATATGTTATTGGGTGAAAACAAAAGAACAATCAAGTGTTATTCAGTGAAGACAAACGAATAGTCATATGGTATTTGGTGAAGGCAAATGAATAATCATATGGTATTAATTTGGTGAAGGCAAATGAATAGTCATATGGTATTTGGTGAAGACAAATGAACAATCATACGGTATTTAGTGAAGACAAATGAATAGTCATATGGAATTTGGTGAAGACAAATGAATAGTCATATGGTATTTGGTGAAGACAAATGAACAATCATATGGTATTTAGTGAAGACAAATGAATAGTCATATGGTATTAATTTGGTGAAGGCAAATGAATAGTCATATGGTATTTGGTGAAGACAAATGAACAATCATATGGTATTTAGTGAAGACAAATGAATAGTCATATGGTATTTGGTGAAGACAAATGAATAGTCATATGGTATTATTTGGTGAAGACAAATGAATAGTCATATGGTATTTGGTGAAGACAAATGAATAGTCATATGGTATTTGGTGAAGACAAATGAACAATCATATGGTATTTAGTGAAGACAAATGAATAGTCATATGGTATTTGGTGAAGACAAATGAACAATCATATGGTATTTAGTGAAGACAAATGAATAGTCATATGGTATTTGGTGAAGACAAATGCATAATCATATGGTATTTGGTGAAGACAAATGAATAATCATATGGTATTCAGTGAAGACAAATGAATAGTCATATGATATTCAGTTAAGACAAATGAATAATCATATGGTATTCTGTGAAGACAAATGAATAGTCATATGGTATTCTGTGAAGACAAATGAATAGTCATATGGTATTCTGTGAAGACAAATGAATAGTCATATGGTATTCTGTGAAGAAAAATAGTCATATGGTAATAAGTGAATACAGATGAATAGTGATACGTAAGTGAAGAAAAAATAGTTTTTCATAATTTATGGTATTTAGGGCAGGCAAATGAGTAGTCATATGGTATTTGGTGAAGACAAATGAATAGTCATATGATATTTGGTGAAGACAAATGAACAGTCATATGGTATTTGGTGCAGACAAATGAATAGTCATTGATATTTGGTAAAGACAAATGAAAAGTCATATGCTATTCAGTGACGAAAGATGAACAACCATATGCTATTCAGTGAAGACAAATTAATAGTCATATGGTATTTGGTGAAGACAAATGAATAGTCATATGTTATTGGGTGAAAACAAAAGAACAATCAAGTGTTATTCAGTGAAGACAAACGAATAGTCATATGGTATTTGGTGAAGGCAAATGAATAATCATATGGTATTAATTTGGTGAAGGCAAATGAATAGTCATATGGTATATGGTGAAGACAAATGAACAATCATACGGTATTTAGTGAAGACAAATGAATAGTCATATGGAATTTGGTGAAGACAAATGAATAGTCATATGGTATTTGGTGAAGACAAATGAACAATCATATGGTATTTAGTGAAGACAAATGAATAGTCATATGGTATTAATTTGGTGAAGGCAAATGAATAGTCATATGGTATTTGGTGAAGACAAATGAACAATCATATGGTATTTAGTGAAGACAAATGAATAGTCATATGGTATTTCATAATTTGGTGAAGACAAATGAATAGTCATATGGTATTATTTGGTGAAGACAAATGAATAGTCATATGGTATTTGGTGAAGACAAATGAATAGTCATATGGTATTTGGTGAAGACAAATGAACAATCATATGGTATTTAGTGAAGACAAATGAATAGTCATATGGTATTTGGTGAAGACAAATGAACAATCATATGGTATTTAGTGAAGACAAATGAATAGTCATATGGTATTTGGTGAAGACAAATGAATAGTCATATGGTATTTGGTGAAGACAAATGAATAATCATATGTTATTCAGTGAAGACAAATGAATAGTCATATGTTCAACTTAAAAGGAAACTCATAAGAATATTTTCTAAACCCTAGAAATGGTAGCTTAAAGCAGACTCAAAGTCAAGCAGAACGTGCTCTTATGGTATTCAGTGAAGACAAGTTAATAGTCATAGATTATTCAGTGAAGACAAATGCATAGTGATATAGTAGTCAGTGAAGAAAAATAGTTGTCATATGGTATTTAGTGAAGACAAATGAATAGTCATGTGGTATTAAGTGAAGATAAATGAAATTTGGAAAAATCATAATTATGTCATTCAGTGAAGACACAAATAGCCACAGTACCATATTGAATATACTGTCCTATTGCTATCAAAGCAGCTGTACTGGAATGGTCTCCATTTGAAAAAATCTACTTCCTCCTTAATTATTGCCACAGCTCTGATAATTAGAATTCTTATGAAAACTTATTCCTTTTATGACAGACCTTATGGCAAACCCAGTGTATGCTGAATAGATGTTGTGAGCTCACTATATCTACAGTAAAACTCCTCAATTACGAACACTGAAATACGGCAATTTGATTGTATAAAAGATAGGTGACTGCTTAAAGCAAGTTGAAAGCTTTCTGTTTACATTCATCTTGCTTTAAACTGCCAACTTCCTTAAACACCAAATGATTAACACAATTAATCGGTGGTAGTAGAGGGGGTTTACTGTATATTAAAGATTGCTAGAGGTGCATACAGAAATAATCAAGTAAAGCCAGTGTAATATGTCTGTACTGTGTTGTTGTGACCGCAGGCAGAGTTCTTTTGAACAGCTATTGTCATCTCTGTCTGTAAGATAACTAATTAATCCCTTCTGATTCCGTAACCGAATTTTCCTAAACCATTTGAAATTAGTTCGGTTCCAGATCAGACACAGATTTCCTCATTGCTCCTGGGTGTCTGATCAGGATACAAACTGTTTGCAGCTCGGACAGAAAATCTTGGAATATAGGGATGGAAGAGAAAGAGTCAGTTTCTGAAATAGCAGATGACGTATTCAGCAGGTGATGATATGTACATGGTTGACAAGGTTATCCGTTGCACTGCTGATATTGATATGACTTACATTATATAATTTGTTTGATCTTGATCAGACGAGGGTTACTATGCATCTGATCAGGAACTAAACTGCAAAAATTGCTAGTGATACACCCACAAAGTTTGGGTGGTTATATAGGAGTCAGTTTGTTAACCCATTACCCCATAGCCCTGTTTCTCATTTTGAAAATAAGTGACTTAGTAACTTAAAGCAGGATGAAAGTAAAGCAGAATGTGCCTTAAGGCACATTCTGCTTTACTTTCATCCTGCTTTAAGCTTCCAACTGCCAGTATATAGCAAATATTTCTTATAATACATAATTATTCATAACTGTATAAATTGGAACTATTTTCTACAGTGAAGGTATTAATTAAAGGTGTAAAAAGGTGTATTTATGGGGTAATGGGTTAATTGAAATACTTGTTAAGAAAGATAATTACAGCCCTCCCTCTCTACATCAACATCCAATGAGAGACAAAGACTATGTGTGTTGTTCGGAGGGAGTCATTATAGGGAGGGAAATTGCTAACATTTGCAAACAGCTTGAATCAAGATCAGACGCGGCGTAATGTGTATGATCTGGATTCAAGCTGTTTGTCCTTCGTCATTATTATATTTCTTCTGTCAAAATGTCTACTTATACCAAACTTTGAGTAAAACAGTAGACAGCAGATTTAAGCAGACTATATTGCAGCAGTAAAAGTGTTATACATATTTGTCCTTTTAAGGGAACTGTGGCAAAGGTCATTGTGAAGAGGGAGTCATTGTTGGGAGGGCTGTTGTAGGGGGGGTAACTTTTATCCTGCATTAAGCTACCACTGGTTACCAACTGTTTAACCCTTTACCTCGAATAGCCTGTTTCTAGTTTTGAAAATAGGCAACTACTTAAAGCAGGTTGAAAGTAAAGCAGAATGCGCCTTAAGGCGCATTCTGCTTTACTTTCAGCCTGCTTTAAGCTATTATCTACTAGAATAAAGAAAATATTTCTAAATATATATATTCATGACTGTATAAATTGGAACTATTTTCTCCAGCAGAGGAATAAACTGAATGCGCTTAAAGGCGCTCCTATTAGGGAAAGGGTTAAGGGACCAAATATTTTGTTTTATAAGTGTCCGATATATAGAGGTTTGTCTGTATGTGAACCAAACATCACTAGCCTAGGGTTAACAGAATTAAGGTACAGTCTTTATGATAACCTCCTACTGCATGAACAAACAACTCCTAAAATCTTACAGTGCTTAACCCTTAGCCTGCCAGTCACAACTATAGCTCCATATGCAAACAGCTTGGATCCGGATGAGACGCCGAGTAACTCGGCGTCTCATCCGGATCCAAGCTGTTTGACACTCGGACAACATTTTCAGCAATTTTGAGCAACTTTGAAGCACTTTGAAACTTGAAGCAGAAGAGAAATATAGCAGACGACAATTTATTTGGCGGGCTAAGGGTTAATTAAGGTGATAGCTAACATTTACCAAACATGTTAACAGCCATCATAAAGAATAGATTCCTGAATCCTAACTGCATGGTACATGCTTAAAATTAATAGCAGACTGAAAGTAAAGCAGAAAGTTTCTGCTTTACTATTGAACTTTATTTGAGTATTCTGCTTTACTACTGATCAGTCTGCTTGCTATAAGTAATCACATGTCTTAACCAATTACCCCATAAATACTACTTTTTACGCCTTTATATTCTTCAAATGAAAGAAATTAGTACTTCCGTTTAACCCTTTACCCCATAGAAGCACCTTTTAGCGCATACGATTTATTCCGCCACTAAAGAAAATAGTTCCAATTTATAGTCACTAGCATGTACAAAAAGAAGCATATTCTAAATCCTAGCAGATGGTAGCTTAAAGCAGACCAAGAGTACATTAAAATGGCCCATTATGTTTTACTTTCAAACTGCTTTAGTGGTCACATGTCTATAAAACAAGAAACAAGCTATTGGGTAACGGTTTGATACAGTATACATGTACAATGTATACTGTTAAACTTGTGTTTACCTGTCAACTGAAAAGAAAGAAGGTTTCAGCCTGCTTTCAGCTACATATGCTATGATATAGAAAATATTTCTCATGGCTGTAACTAACCCATTAAGCCATACTGACTCATATTGACGCATTGCATAATATTCTCATACTGACTCATTTTGACTTAAAGCTGCAGCCTGGTTGAAAGTAAAGCAGACTGCGCCTTCAGGCGCAGTCTGCTTTACCTTTAAGCTATAATCTGCTAGAATATAGACAATATTTCTTATTATACATATTCATGACTGTATAAATTGGAAATATTTTCTTCAGTTGTGGAATAAATTATAGGGAAAAAAGGTGTATCTATGGGGAAATGGGTCAAATGTGTGAGACAATGTTAGATTTGTTCAGTTTACTCCCTCTTATCTTAATTTTAAGTCCTGATTCTTGTATATTTTCAGGTTGGTGGTATAAAAGAGAAAGTATTATCTGCCCACAGAGCTGGAATCAAGCGAGTTATACTACCAAAGCGCAATGAAAAAGACTTGATAGACATTCCAACAAATGTGAAGGTTAGTTCAGATAAATAATCAGTGGACCCTTTTCCTTAAAGACATCACATGATCTAGCTAGGGTGGTAACACCTACCCCCGTAGATAGTTTGAGTCAAAGCATGGAGAGCATGCACTAACGGTGGTAGCGTCTAGGCAAAGAATCATTCAGGCGTCTCATGTGAGGCCCGCGCCTAATATTTGATAGCTTGGTTAGTAAAACCCATTGAAAAACCTATTGAGATCTATTATGTAAGGGCCTCTATTCAAAGCTCTCAGATGGCTGAGCCATTGCCTAAACAATTTTCTCATGCTATACGGTAAACTACCTGTATTTTCACATGTAGTGAGCACAATGGGGTGGTAATCAATGAATGGACTGGCTTGATGTCTTTAAGCATGTACCTAGCTTGTGTCAGTACAGTAAAACCTCTCTATTATGACCACTACAAAGTCGTCTTATTTATTATATTAAAGGCAGGTGGTAGCATAAAGTATGATGTCAATAAAACAGCAGAGAACAATTCAATGTTTTCTCACTCATTACAGCACCAAATCCTATGGTGTTACTACTCATTAGAATCGTCTCATGGAGACAATTCTAATAAGTATTGACACCATAAGATTCAATGCAGTATAGTATTTGAAATACTCCCATTATCTGGAGTGTGGAAACAGAAAGGTCATATAGGAGCTTTCTGCTTTATTTTCCTCTTGCTGTAAGCAGACAATGCCTTCGAAATGAATATTCATTTGTGGAGGAATATGCTTAGGGGCCCTATTATGACATTAATAAGGAGCAAATGGATAAATATAGATATTGTTCTTCTCTGAGATAATAACTGTGAAAGACAAAAGAGAATTTTGAACCCGTATGGTATACGTAATTGACAGCTGTTGACATCTATTCAATACTTACACTTTTAATTAGGGAAATTCAAAAAGAGTATTTGAGGGGACTTCATATAAAGAATATAGAAGTACAGTAGAACCTCTCTATTACGACCACTAAATTGTGTCAAATAGTAGTCGTTTCAGACAGGCGACTGCTTAAAGCAATGTGAAAGTGAAACAGAAAGCTCCTACAGGAGCCTATCTTTTATACAGACAATTGGCCTTATTTCTAGTGGTCGTAATAGAGAGGTTTTACTGTATTTCAACCCAGCCTGCAAAGACTCATGGTCATACAATAAAATCACTCTGTGACCACTAAATTGTGATAATTATTAGGTGACTGCTTAAAGCAAGATGAGCTGGGAGCTTTCTGTTTTGCTGTCACCTTGCTTTAAGATGTCAATTACTGACTTTATACAATCAATCAGCTTTCTTTTTCATAGCAGTTATAGAGAGGTTTTACTGTATTTTAGAACATGATCTGTTAATAAATTTTATCAAGGATGAAAATTAATATTACCAAAGAAATGGACCATATGATTTCAAAAAATATTTCTGAAGTGGTTTTGCTAATGTTTACTTTTCCTTATAAAATGAAAATAAATATGTTTTGTAAACAGCTCTCCTTCAACACCATTATATTAACCCATTACCCCATAGCCTGTTTCAAGTATTAAAAATAGGTTACCATTTAAAGCAGGTTGAAAGTAAAGCAGAATGTGCCTTAAGGCACATTCTGCTTTACTTTCAGCCTGCTTTTAGCTACCACCAGCTAGAATATAGCAAATATTTCTTATTATATATATTCATAATTGTATAAATTGGAACTTTTTACTTAAGTGGAGGAATAAATACAAGACGTAAAAAGTCGTATTTATGGGGTAATGGGTTAAAGGGGAAGGCTAATTCTTTGTCATTCCTATAATAGTGTTATTTGTTATAACAATTAAGGATTCTAAGCAGGGTCTACAGTATTTGCAAAGTATACATGTACTAGTTTCAAGCAGAGAAAGGCTTAACTCTTTCCTCCCTGAAACTTTAAATGGACAATGCCAGTTTCCATTTTAAACTAGTCCATTTCTGACTTTTAAGGGTTGTTTTTGTCAATGTTTGGCATTGTGACAAACAGTGAAGACCCTGATCAGAGGGCTCCTTTCGGAGCCCTCTGATCTGGGTCTTCACTGTGTGCATAGGACAAGTGTACTACTCACATGTACACTGTTTGAAAAACACGCCTATAAGCGGGACTAGGGTTCAAAGGGTTAACCAATTACCCCATATCCTATTTCTAGTTTTGAAAATGGGTGACCACTGAAAGCAGGTTGGAAGTAAAGCAGAATGCGCCTTCAGGCTTTCAACCTGCTTTTTTTTCAACCTGCTTTAAGCTATCATCTGCTAGGATAAAGAATTTTTTTCTAATAGTACACAATCATAAATTAATAAATTGGAACCATATTCTTCCATGGAGGAATAAGTTAGAGGCTTATTTATGGGGTAATGGTTTAATTACTTTTAATGATAGCTCTTGTGTAATGCACTTTGGGGAAGAAGTTATTGTTTCCCACTTAATTGAAGCTAAATACATTCACCGAATGCACTGCAATAAAATGTAGAAAACTGAAGTGTTACCAATATATTTTATTCTCTGTGTCATACAGTTTGGAAGCTGGCCAGACAACCAGTTACACAGCTTCTTATCTGGCTTCACACAGGATGCAATGAACTTTTTGAGTTGAGTCTGAAATCACTCTTAAGCATTTGATTGGTCAGATTTGAGCAAAAGCTCATATCTGACCAATCAAATGCTTGAGAATGATCTCAGACTCAACTCAACTCAACTCTTTATAACCTTGGACCCTGTATTTGTAGAAAAAAACCACATGTTTGTTGGGAAAAATAATGTATTAATCACTTTATTTGATATTTAATTGATCTCTTTTGATTTCAGAATGATCTAGCTATCATACTAGTCAGTGAGCTTGAGGATGTATTAAGGGCTGCATTTGATGTTGGATTACCTCCCTTAGAGGCACCTGTGCCAAGCAAACTGTGATAGACTTACCTCCCCTGGAATTCTGCTCACCTGAGGTTATGGTGTGGGTTAAAGTACATGACTGATACTAATTGCTTGTGATAATGCCTAAACCACGTACTGCTGAAATAGACATGATTCTACCTGTGTAGTCTGGGGTCTGTTCAGTAGTTGGTAGGATTCTGCAGCAATACCTTGCTATTACTCAGAAGATTCATAGTGGTGTATAACCCATAGACATATGTCTATGTCTATGGTGTTTAACCCATTACCCCATAGCATGTTTCTAGTTTTGAAAACAGGTGACCACTTAAAGCAGGTTGAAAGTAAAGCAGAATGCGCATTAAGGCGCATTCTGCTTTACTTTCAGCCTGCTAACTCTTTCCTCCCTGAAACTTCAAATGGACAATCCCAGTTTCCATTTTAGTCTAGTCCATTTCTGACTTTTAAGGGTTGTTTTTGTCAATGGTTTGCATTATGACAAACAGTGAAGACCCAGATCAGAGGGCTCCATAAGGAACCCTCTGATCTGGGTATTCACTGTTTGCATAGGACAAGTGCACTTTTCATATGTACACTGTTTGAAAAGAACGCCTATATGCGGGACTAGGGTTCAAAGGGTTAAGTAATCATCTGCTAAATTATAGAAAGTATTTTTAATGATAAATATTCATGACTGCATAAATTGAAATTATTGGCTTCAATAGAGGAATAAATTAAAGGTGTTAAAAGACATATTTATGTGGTAAAGGGTTAAACTTTTACCCCATAGCCAATATCTAGTTCTGAAGACTGGTGACCATTTAAACTATTTAACCCAGTCATGCCTTTAATTCTAAGCCTCATATTTATTTATCCACTGCAGAACATAGTTTCAAGTTATACAGTTATGAATGTGCTTCATAAGGAAAATATTCTTTAACCTCACAGATTGTTGCTGAAAATAAAGCAGAAAGCATCTAAAGCGCATTCTGCTTTATTTTCAACCTGCTTTAAGTGGTATTCATTCCTTAAAACTAGAAACAAGCTATGGTGTAATGGGTTCAAGCAGGTTGAAAGTAAAGCAGAATGTGCCGCAAGGCACATTCTGCTTTACTTTCAGCCTGTCTTAAGCTACTAACTGTTATAGTAAAGAAAATACATCTCATGCTATATATTTGTGATTTGAATCAAATGGAACTATTTTTTTCAGTGAAGTAATAAATAAAGGTGCAAAAAAGGCAAAAAATAGTCCAGGTTTATTGTCAGAAATTCAGCAGGTGATAATTTAGCACATACCTTTTATTACAAGACTTCATAGAGATTGTTATGAGGTGAGAATCATTAATTTCAGTAACAGCTTGACTAGTGTATGCTATTGTCTGGCATGAGATAGATACAGTGAAATCTATGCTTATCAGCCGCTAAAATAACTTGAATAATATGCCTTTAATACAGGTGTCAGTTTAATGCAGGACAAAAGTAAAGCAGAAAGCTCCTACAGGAGCTTTCTGCTTTACTTTTGTCCTGCATTAAGCAATCACATGTCTTTAGAGACCATACATGCTTTATCAGAGAGTGGCAGCTAAATAAGTTTCCCTGTCATTGTTTTACTTGACAGTGTAGCAGTCATATACTAATTAGAACCGGCTATTTAGAGATATTCTACCAGATTGTTGCCATTCTTGAAGCAATAATGTTCACCCATGTTTAACACATTCAGCCCTAGTGAATGTAGATACCTTCAATTGATTCCTCCTTTGAAGAAAGTAGTTCCATTTTATACAGTTATTATTTATGTACCATGAAAAATATTTTCTATATCCTTGCAAATGATTGCTTAAAGTAAAGGAAAATGCACCTTAATGTACATTCTGCTTTACTTTTAACCTGCTTTAAGTAGTATGCTTTACTTTCAGTCTGCTATAAGCTACAATCTGCTAGGATATACAATATAATTCTTACGGTACATGTTCATGACTGTGTAAATTGTAACTATTTACTTGAGTGGAGGAATAAATCAAAGGGGCTAAAAAGGTGATTATATTGGAGAAAGGGTTAACTCATTCAACCTTCAAACTTCAAATGGACAATTTAATGTTTCCAATCAAGTCTAGTCTTGATTATTTAGGGTTGTTTTTTAACAATTTTTTTGTAAATTGACAAACAGAGCAGACCCTCTAGGAGCCTCTGATCTGGGTCTACACTGTTTGCATGGTTCAACCCTGTACTTTTTACAGGTACACATGTACACTGTTTGTAAAGGATGAGTATAATAATTGTTAGAGCACAATGAGTTATGAAACGTTTTCAGATGATAGACTGTATTTCTTGGAGACACTTAATTTTTTTCCTGAGACCAGACAAAGCTACAAGGCTTGCAGGGTGTGTACATCATCTTTTGAACTTGTTGGCATCTTGAAACTTACTGATATAGCACAATTAGCAACAGATATACAATAGCCAGTTGACGTATGCCTGTTGTTAGTTGGTTATTATTACCATCGGCATTCAGAGATATGAAGTCAAATGAGTTATTGCTGGTTTTGATTGGTGATTAGTTGGTAAAGTATTGTCATCATACAGGTATAACCCATTACCCCATAGCCTATTTTAAGTTTTGAAGACCTGTAGGTGCATTCTGCTTTACTTTCGTCCTGCTTTAAGATTCCATGTGCTATGATAAAGAAAATATTTTTATGATATATATTCATGACTGTTTAAATATGAATTATTTTCTTCAGTGGAGGAATAAATTAAAAGGAGTAAAAAGGTGTATTTATGTGGTAATGGGTTAAAACAGATTGAAAGTAAAGAATGAACATTCTGCTTTACTGTCAGTCTACTTGAAGCTACCAGTGGCTAGAGCAGATAGATATAGGAACATGGTATTTTAGTCTCTGGCTAGAGTAAAGAAACTATTTTTGATAATACAATAAATATATGACAGTATAAGTTGAAACTATTTTCGTTCAGCAGAGGAATTAATTAAAGGCATACAATGTGTGTTTTTATTGGGTAATGGGTTACGATTTATTTGTGTGATATTGGTGCTAGTCAAGTTAGTGATTTATAATCTGGAGATTACAAATGACACAACAAAACTGCTCAGCATATACAGTACTCCTCCCTTCAACGGCCCTCCCAGGGCTGCCATTTCTCCGGATTTTTCCTAAATCTTCGGATTTTTTTCTCTAGAACATGGTATCTTAAAGCAGGCTGAAAGTAAAGCAGAATGCGCCATAAGGCGCATTCTGCTTTACTTCCAGGCTGCTTTAAGAAGTCATGTGTCAACAAAACTAGAAACAGGCTATGGGGTAGAGGTATGATTCGTAAATTCGCAATTGAAAAATGCAAATTTTGAAATCTTAGGATTTTTCATGCCAACTTATGGTAGCCCTGCCCTCCTGACAATGATTCCCTCCTTACAGCAGTGCTTGCTGCTCTCCCCCCCAAACATGACAATTATGTCTAACTTATTCACGGCTGCAATGTCATGATTGTCATCTGCTTTAAAATGTCATCTGCTGTTTTTCTCAAAGTTACATAATTGCATTTTGATAGTAAAACTTAATGAACATTGACAAACAGCTTGAATCCAGATCAGACCCTGCGTAACGTGGCGTCTGATCTTGATTCAAGCTGTTTGCAAATGTAAGCCTATAGTAGGGAGAACTGTTGTCTCTAACAGTTTCATAAACAAATATGTGTATCATGTACTTGTATAGAATTATGCTAACCAGATTGTATTGAACAATGTGGTTAAATACTTTCTGACATATGCATGTCTGTCTGTCTGTTTCTCTGTCTGTCTCTCTGTCTCCCTCTCTCTCTGTCTCTCTCTATGTGTATGTGTGTGTATGTCTCCCTCTATCTGTATGCTTGTCTCTCTGTTTGTTTGTATGTCTCTCTTTCCATCTTTGTCTCTCTCATTTATTTCCTCACTCATTCTATCTGTATAAAGAACTGTCAAACTTCCAGTAACTGCACCATTTGTTGATTATGTAATTAAATATGTTTATGAAATGTAGATATTTGATATGCAGGACAAATCAGATTGACAGTTCAATTATTATTGTTGATTATAGACATAATTATATGAATATTAATGAAATAAAATGAAGAAACATACTTGGTTTTTATTGTATCCTATATTGTATAACTTTTGATTTGAAATCAACAATAAACAGTGAAACCTCTGTATTAAGGCCTCTAAAAACGAAGGCTTATTGATTGTATGCAAGACAGATGACAGCATAAAGTAATTTTAAGGTGACAGTAAAACAGAAAGCTCCTAAAGGAGCTTTCTGTTTTACTGTCACCTTGCTTTCGGCCATCACCAGCATTAAACAACTATTACTTAACAGAATTAAATGGTCATAATAGAGAGGGTTTACTGTGCATGTACAAAATTATAGCCTATTCCATGCTCGTGACAAGTATTACATGTACTCATACTCACCCTTTACAAACTGTACCTATTAATGAGTAGTAACAGCACTGTTGACTTTAGTGGAGAAAAAGTGAAAACTACAAAAATGTACAACATAATGTAAACAGTAAAGACTCTATTACGAAGCCTAATTAATTGAACACAGGTGACGGACTAAAGGTGACAGTTAGACAGATAGTTCTGTTGTACTGTCACCTTGCTTTAAGCAGTCAACTTGTCGTACACACCTAATAATTAACGCAATTTAGAGGTTATAATAGAGAGGTGTTTTTTTACATTCTCGCAAAGAGATGGTTCTTATCGGTTGTCAAATATCGAAGCTTTAATTAATTCACGTCTGAACACCAAATGGATAATTTTAGTTTCTAATAAATCTAGTCCATGTTTGCATATTTAGGGGTGATTTAACAATATTTTGTACAATTGACAAACAGCGCAGACCCTGGTAAATTGGCTCTCTTTTGGGTTTTACTGTTTGCATAGGACATACGTAAATCCTTCATATTACGGCCACTTAAACGAAGGCTAATAGATTGTTAAAGACAGGTGACAGCTTAAAGGAAGGTGACAGTAAAACAGAAAGATACTTTAGGAGCTTTCTTATTTACTGTAACATTGCTTTAAGCAGTCACCTGTTGCGAACACCTATTAATTAACACAACTTAGTGGTCGTAATAGAGATATTTTACTGTATTTACTTTTCACAGGGTACACTTTTTTGTGATGGACGAGTAAAATCGTCAATTGGGATGAATGTGTTAATATACAGCCATTTATGTTTAACCTGGAGCTATGATAAGTGCATTATTATTGATATACAGTAAAACCTCTCTATTACGACCACTAAAGTGTGTCAAATATTAGTCGTTTAAGACAGGTGACTGCCTAAAGTAATGTGAAAGTGAAACAGAAAGTTCCTACAGGAGCTTTCTGTTTCACTTTCATATTGCTTTAAGCTGTCACCTGGCCTTTATACGGACAATTAGCCTCCTATTTAGTGGTCGTAATAGAGGGGTTCTACTGTACATACAAAGGTTTGGTCAATAAAATCATACAAACAGTATTACACTCTCTAACCCTTCCCCGCAAAGCTTGTTTCATTGTTCAAAACGTACTGGTTAACACATTCACCCCTGAAACTTTAAAATGGACAATTCCAATTTCCAATTAAGTCTACAGTGAGGCTCACTTATATCGAAATACTGGATACAACAAAGATAATCATATTCCCCATCTCTATTTAACGTATAGTTAATTGGACCTGATACAGTGGAGAAAACGTTATTCTTTCCCAATAAACGCGTTTACGCTAAAACTATTATTTTCACTGCAAACAGTTTGGAGCCAGATCAGACGCCGGGTAACCCGGCGTCTGATCAGGCTCCAAACTGTTTGCCACCAAGATAAATATGAATTATCAGAATTGTCAAAAAGTTGTACTTTTCTACGTTTTAGTGTTTTGCGTTTGCGTACGTTTGCGTTTAAACGGGAAAGAATAACAGATTCACCACTGTATAACACAATTTGGATACTACGAAAGAAATCAGACGGTCCTGATGAATTCGTTATGAGTGAGCTTCACTGTAGTCCGTTTTAGACTCTTTTAGAGTTAATTGTAACAATATTGTAAAATGACAAACAATGCAGACCCATATGAGACCTCATGTTTATGCTAAAACATATATTCCCTTTAAAAATAGTTTGGAACCAGGTACAGTTTAATTAATCCGTTCAACCCTGAATATCTTTTGTGGGTATTTATTATCCTTTGGGACTCTTCTAGTACATGCATTCAAACCGTGTATAAACTTATCAAAGGGCTCCTATAGGGCAGTCACCTGTCGTAAACACCTTACGATTAAAAATGTTTTGGTCGTAATAGAGGTTTTACTGTATCCCCGCCCCCGCTATGATTCTCGATGTGTTTTATTAGAACAGTAAGAACACTTATTACAGATTTGAATGACAGATGACAATTTATCGTGATTAGAGACCAGGGTTAGGGTATCAGATTAGACAAGTTATTGGTCTACTACTTGGATGAACTAGCCCCTAGGAATTATAAAGACACACGGCATTCGACTTGGAAGGGACAATGAAGTTATATAATGGGATAACTCAATATACGTTGGTATCCACCATATCCCCGTACAGTGGAGAAAACGTTATTTAAGAAATTAACTGAATTTCTTCGGTGTTTAAGCGAAATAATTGACAGAAAATGATAGGCAAATTACATTATTTTCCTCAGCTGTTCATCTCTTATATTTACATGTACACAATATTTGCTGTATTTCTAATATCAAATGAACATTTTATTAGTATGCATGTATGTTTATTAATCTATATTAGATGTTAACACGGATAATGTGTACCCTGAAGAAACAACCATAACTGCAAATACTGAAGCAACGCATCAAATGATTCACAGAGAGCAGATCCATAAGCCCCGCGTCCTCTGCGAAGATATCCACAAGTCCCGCTTTCTCGAATAATTGCGTCTTTACGAATTAAACGTCGATTTGTTTCAATGGAATTGAACGGGGTAAATATAATATTCTTTCCCAATAAACGTGTTTATGCTAAAACAATAATTTCTAATGCAAACCATTTAAAGCCATATAAGGCGTATGATAACCCGGTGTCTGATCAGGCTCCAAACTGTTAACCACTCAGATTAAAATGAATTGTTGTAATTCTCAACAACCGTAATTGTCTACATTTATTTGATTGCAATGCGTTTGCGATTCGCTTGCTTTTATGATAGCTCGCTACTGAGCTTACTTTTCATGAAAGGTGTTATGAAAATTTGCTAGAAGAATATCACTAGTCTAGGAAACAATATTAAGATCTCTGTTTTTAGCAAAAATCTGGAATTTCGATGAGAAAGTATTTCTCAAAATTAAATAAAGCTAGTGACTCTAAGTGTCGTGCAAGCTGTTCATAACATTCCTTACAAGAAAATCATAACACATTTTGAATAAAGTGTGTTCAGAAAGATGTTATCTGCTTTTTAAGTTTTGTAAAATGCTAATTTTTCGTAAAAACTTGAAATACAAAATAATGACTCATTCAATGTGTTTTTTTCATTCTATTCAAACATATTGTTGGTTAAGAAAAAATTAGGAAATATTACTGTAAGGATTTGCTGTCAATACAGTTTTTCATTTGGAAATTTGAAAACTAAATACAGTTACCTCCAATAAACATGAACTTCTGTCATTAAAATGCATTTAAGAAATGAATTGATCTTTTTCGGTGTTCAAGCGAAATGAACGACAGAAAATTATCGGCAAATACCATGAAGCGATTCATGGTAAATTTGCCGATAATTTTATGTCGTTCATTTCACTTGAACACCGAAAAAAATCTGTTCATTTCTTATATTTACATTATTCTATCTTTATATTTGTTATAAAAAAAATTCAGACTTTCAGTTTTTAAAGGAGAAATGGTGTTGAAAAGTACGTCGAAGAAATAAACTTGAAAGAACAGCTTCAACAAAGTTAACTCCGCCCCCCTGTAACCAAATAACATAGCTAGATCTATACTGCGCGGATAATATAGTTCTCAAATTCTCTTCAGGTTTTTACTAGGGAAAAATACTTTTAAGTACATCCAAGTACGTTTTCTTATCCTCAATGTATTATTATGTAGCTCTCCATCATTGGAGGTATTAAAGATCTACTACTACTACCATATGGGGTATTTATGGTTTTAGAGCCAATACTCGGAGCCTAAGTTGGAACCGGACAGGAGCTGAGGATAACTAGTGTTTTGTGATTTTTAGCTCACCTGAGCACAAAGTGCTCAAGGTGAGCTTTTGTGGTCGGTCTTTGTCCGTCGTTGTGCGTCGTGCGTTGTGCGTCAACAATTTCTTCAAACATCTTCTTCTCCAAAACTACTGGCTGGATTGCAACCAAACTTCACAGGAATGTTCCTTGGGTCAAGCTCTTTCAAAGTTGTTCAAAGAATTTGAAACAATGCAGAACTCTGGTTGCCATGGCAACCAAAGTGAAAAAAATGAAGAAATCTTAAAAAATCTTCTTGTGAAAAACAAAAAGGGCCAGAGCTTAGATATTTGGCACATAGTATCATCTACAGGTCCTCTATCAAATTTGTTCAAATTTTGCCCCTGGGGTCAAAATTGACCCCGCCCCGGGGGTCACCGTTTTACATAGAGTTATATAGTGAAAAGTTCAAACATCTTTTTCTCTGAAACCAATATGACCAGAGCTTTGATATTTGGCATGGTATAACTTCTAGAGGTATTTGACATATATTGTTGAATTGGTTCCGGTCTGTTGTATATCTAAGTCACAAGAGCTAAAAATAGATTTTTTCAATGAGAACTTAAAAAATCTTCTTGTCTGAAACCATAGTACACTAAGCTTAGATATTTTGAACATAGCATCGTATACAAGTCCTCTATCAAAGTTGTTCAAATTTTGTCCCTGGGGTCAAAATTGGCCCCGCCCCGGGGGTCACAGTTTTACATAGAGTTATATAGTGAAATGTTCAAACATCTTTTTCTCTGAAACCAATATGACCAGAGCTTTGATATTTGGCATGGTATAACTTCTTGAAGTCCTTCACATATACTGTTGAATTGGTTTCGGTCTGTTGCATATCTGGGTCACCGGAGCTAAAAATAGATTTTTTTCAAAGAAAACTTCAAAAATCTTCTTGTCTGAAACCATAGTACACTGAGTTTAGATATTTTGCTCATTGCATCGTCTACAGGTCCTGTATCAAAATTGTTCAAATTTTACCCCTGGGGTCAAAATTGGCCCCACCCCGGGGGTCACCGTTTTACATAGGGTTACATAGTGAAATGTTCAAACATCTTTTACTCAGAAACCAATATGGCCAGAGCTTTGATACTTGGCATGGTGTAACTTCTAGAGGTCCTTCACATATATTGATGAATTGGTTCTGGTCTGTTGCATATCTGGGTCACCGGAGCTAAAAATAGATTTTTTCAATGAGAATTTAAAAAATCTTCTTGTCTGAAACCATAGTACACTGAGTTTAGATATTTTGCACATAACATCAACTACAGGTTCTCTATCAAAGTTGTTCAAAGTTTGCCCCACCCTTGGGGTCACCTTTTACAAATCTTCTTTTCTGAAATCAAGTGACCCATCCTAGTGTCACCATGGACAGGTGAGCGATCAAGGGCCACTCTGGCCCTCTTGTTTCTATCATTAGCGCTATTTACAAATAATTTCAGTGATTATGCTGTAAAGTTTCTGTGCACAAGTTTCAAGTTGTCGGGGGAGTATGTCATAGTGTGTAGGTTTATCATGACTTGTACGGCCTTACTGTACAAGTGCGCTTTTATGGCGACGTGGTAGAGTGCATGACTGCGAACCTGGCGACCCGGGTTCAAACCCGGGTCTGCGCGGGTGTTTCTTTATAAAGAACACCTGGTTACAATGGGCGCAAAAAAAAATTGTTTGCGGGGGGTATAAAAATTCGTAGCAGACGGACAAAGTTTCGGAGCGCTTCCTTCTGCATTGTTTTAGCTCACCTGAGCACAAAGTGCTCAAGGTGAGCTTTTGTGGTCAGTCTTTGTCCGGCGTCCGTCGTTGTGCGTCGTGCGTTGTGCGTCAACAATTTCTTCAAACATCTTCTCCTCCAAAACCACTGGCTGGATTGCAACCAAACTTCACAGGAATGTTCCTTGGGTCAAGCTCTTTCAAAGTTATTCAAAGAATTTGAAACAATGCAGAGCTCTGGTTGCCATGGCAACCAAAGTAGAAAAATGAGGAAATCTTAAAAAAAATTCTTGTCAAAAACCAAAAGGGCCAGAGCTTAGATATTTGGCACATAGCATCATCTACAGGTCTTCTATCAAAGTTGTTCACATTTTGCCCCTGGGGTCAAAATTGACCTCGCCCCGGGGGTCACCGTTTTACATAGAGTTATATAGTGAAAAGTTCAAACATCTTTTTCTCTGAAACCAATATGACCAGAGCTTTGATATTTGGCATGGTATAACTTCTAGAGGTATTTGACATATAATGTTGAATTGGTTCCGGTCTGTTGCATATCTGGGTCACCGGAGCTAAAAATAGATTTTTTCAATGAGAACTTAAAAAATCTTCTTGTCTGAAACCATAGTACACTAAGCTTAGATATTTTGAACATAGCATCGTATACAAGTCCTCTATCAAAGTTGTTCAAATTTTGTCCCTGGGGTCAAAATTGGCCCCGCCCCGGGGGTCACAGTTTTACATAGAGTTATATAGTGAAATGTTCAAACATCTTTTTCTCTGAAACCAATATGACCAGAGCTTTGATATTTGGCATGGTATAATTTCTAGAAGTCCTTCACATATATTGTTGAATTGGTTTCAGTCTGTTGCATATCTGGGTCACCGGAGCTAAAAATAGATTTTTTTCAAAGAAAACTTCAAAAATCTTCTTGTCTGAAACCATAGTACACTGAGTTTAGATATTTTGCACATAGCATCGTCTACAGGTCCTCTATCAAAATTGTTCACGTTTTACCCCTGGGGTCAAAATTGGCCCCACCCCGGGGGTCATTGTTTTACATAGAGTTACATAGTGAAATGTTCAAACATCTTTTACTCAGAAACCAATATGGCCAGAGCTTTGATACTTGGCATGGTGTAACTTCTAGAGGTCCTTCACATATATTGATGAATTAGTTCTGGTCTGTTGCATATCTGGGTCACCGGAGCTAAAAATAGATTTTTTCAATGAAAACTTCAAAAATCTTCTTGTCTGAAACCATAGTACACTGAGTTTAGATATTTTGCACATAACATCATCTACAGGTCCTCTATCAAAGTTGTTCAAATTTTGCCCCGCCCTTGGGGTCACCTTTTACAAATCTTCTTTTCTGAAATCAAGTGACCCATCCTAGTGTCACCATGGACAGGTGAGCGATCAAGGGCCATTCTGGCCCTCTTGTTTCACAATGAATGTAAATATTTTATATCAATATGAATATAAAATCTATATATATTGGTATTTAGTGTTTAAAAAAAAGATTGGGAAATAAACTAGATTCAATCTAGGTCAAATACAACGTGGATTTCTAATTTTAGAGTAGTGAAGATTAATGCGCAGCGACTTAACCCTAAGCTCCGCCTCCTAAGGTTTGAGTGTCTATAAGAAATGAACACCGATTTTTACAGTTTCAGTTTCAGTTTTATTAGCATATCAGCAATATACATTGCCTTTGGCCATTAACAAAGATATAAGGAAATATGGCAAATACAAAAGACATATACATTTAGTAATGGAAAGAGATAGGGCGAATGTAAATATTATAAGTTATTCATAGACTTGCGTACAATGTTAATCTTGAAAAAGTAGAATAACAGACACAAAAGAATTGATACGCTTCAATTCTGTGGCTTGATAATTCGATCAAATCTTATATTCCGATTTTATTGAATTGTAATCAATTGAACGAAAACGTAAATGGACATACATAGTTGGACTAAATATAGTAGACACTGATTCTAACCAACGAAGACTAATAATAACATGCCCCTTGATCTTATCGTTATGGAATGACAAGTCAATAAAATCGGACACTGCAATTAAAAAATCGAATGGGAATCGAACCTAGAACCCTTGGATCGCTAGTCAGTCGCTCTACTAACTGAGCTACCGAGGAAGACAATGAAGCTGATCAACATTTTCTTCATGTACATGTTCTAGTATAAGCACTAGCGGAAATAGTCTATATCGTCGAGACGCATTTCCGCTCGCCCGCAAGAAAACTCTCATATGCAAGCGGCCTTAAACAGGACGGATAACGTCTTCTCCACTGTGTCCTGGTTCTGTTTTTAAACAAAGATATGGTTTAAATACAGGCTGAAAGACAAACAAGCGCTTTCTGCTTTACCATCAGCCTGCTTTAAGCATCCACCTGTCAGGTTGTCGGAATACTGAGTTTTCTATAGAAAATATACGAGTAAAGTCAAAAGGCGCGTCTATGTGGAGAGGGTTCTTTATTGTTTCCTATAGCCACTTGTTTTGTGGAGTGCAAAGGCGTTGACTGGAAAGCAAGAAACAGTAAAACCCCTCCATTGCAAACTAGTGTTTATTTATTAAGTGTTTACGAAAGGTGACTACTTAAGGAAAGGTGACTGTTAAACAGAAAGCTCCTATAGGAGCTCTATGTTTATTCTGTCACCTTGCTTAATGCTGTCACATGTCTTTAATACAATCAATTTATTTTCTATTTAGCGGTCGTTATAGAAAGGTTTTACTGTACATGTATTACCCATTTGTATCGACAATGGTTTTAATCAATTTGGGTGTTATATCAACCCTGTCGCTGCCATTATGACGTTTAGATAGAACCATTCTAACACAGTTACGGCCATATTATCGTCTGCTTATATTTTTCGTCTGCTTTTAGTTATAAAATTTGGAAATTATTACATAATGCGTTTTTGACTTAAGAAACATTTATGTGTGTGTCAAACAGTTTAGGTCTTGATCAGACGCCTCGTTTACGCGGCGTCTGAGCAGGACCTAAACTGTTTGCAAATGTCAGTATTGTCGACTTTGACAAAAAATGGTTAATAAGCTGTTTTCTGTCAGTTATACGTGTTATGACAGTCAATATTCCGCTGAGGCAGCAAATAAAGTGTGGAGAATATACAGTGGAGAATCTGTTATTCTTTCCCGTTTAAACGCAAATGTACGCAAACGCAAAACACTAAAACGTAGAAAAATACAACTTTTTGACAATTCTGATAATTCATCTTTATCTTGGTGGCAAACAGTTTGGAGCCTGATCAGACGCCGGGTTACCCGGCGTCTGATCTGGCTCCAAACTGTTTGCAGTGAAAACAATAGTTTTAGCGTAAACGCGTTTATTGGGAAAGAATAACGTTTTCTCCACTGGTCATATAGCACCGATGAATGATGAGGGGTGATTAGATGAGATGATGATGATTTCAGGAAGATGATTTTAGCTAATCTCATTTGTTGCAAAGCAGCGTATGGGATCAAAACAACCGCCATGCCTTCCTTTTAGTTCTTAGCAGAGGGGATAATCTCGGCCTAATGAACAGAAAAGATCCCCTATGACAATTATTGCATTAAGCCCCAGAACTGCGGCAAAGTAGGAAGGTCTCTGGGGTCAGAGTAAAAACAGACGACGTTGTTTTAGAGGGGTGGGGTGGACTGTGACTTGTCTGTTCACATCTTGTAGGTGACTAATTAGTAATTACGCGGCTAGAACTAAAGTATCATAAGACTTTCAGTGAACTACAATAGGGACACAATTTTCTTCCCAAAATGAACGCGTTTAAACTAAACAATTCCATTTGAAAAAATGTTTATACAGTTTAGCACAGACAGGTATCGGGTGTTACTTTCCAAACGACGGTATCACCTATAGTATTATTAGGCCAAATAAACATACATTAATCCATATAACTTTCTGCTGGAGTATTTTATATATGAAAATGTATGAATATATTATATTGTGCAAAGCCCTGGGCCTTACATTACAAATCTTAATATCCATTTAAATTGTTGATTTTATTAATAGGTCCCATAACCAAATTTATCTTAAAAAATCTAAACCGGTATGATTGTTTATAATATTTATATACTAAGACGGCAAAGTAGTGACTACTATACGATATATGACAGATAGAATGAATGATGTTTTGAAATGTGTTGTATGCATGTTAAATGTGCCATTGATATGTGTTGTCTGCATGTTGAATGTGTTTATGGTTAACTAACTAGCATATTATATCTTCAAGGAAGCTACTTTATGACAGATTTAGAGCAAATTTCACTTCAATATTTGCTAAATCTTATTCAAAAATCAATTCTAACACTTAAACGTCTATAAATTAGATTTGTAAACAATTTAAAGGAGAAAATATTCTATTACACGCTCCTCAAAAAACGATTGTCGCTAAAATGACCGAAATTTGCCAACAATTTTTCGAAAAGTGAAAAAAAACTTTAGGGTCGGGGGGGAAAAATAGGGTCAGTCGGGTTACCGGAAACACAGGTTTAGTTGTATTTAAATTAATTTGCTATTGATTGTCCATGTTTACAGTGGAGAATCTGTTATTCTTTCCCGTTTAAACGCAAACGTACGCAAACGCAAAACACTAAAACGTAGAAAAATACAACTTTTTGACAATTCTGATAATGTATCTTTATCTTGGTGGCAAACAGTTTGGAGACTGATCAGACGCCGGGTTACCCGGCGTCTGATCTGGCTCCAAAATATTTGTAGTGAAAATAATAGTTTTAGCGTAAACGCGTTTATTGGGAAAGAATAACAGATTCTCCACTGTAGTATGTTTACTATTTACCATTTTGAGGAAATTCTTTCAAACGCCTACACTGAATCCCAAGAGCATTATGATTTAACTCCTTCCACGCCATGACGCCATCCATCTTAAAACAACAGTCGTTCGCTTTAATTTTCTCAATTTGTTGTTTTGAATAAAGAAATACAATGAAGCTCTCTTATAACGAAGTCCTCGGAACCGTCTGATTTCTTTCTATCCGAATTTCATTATATCAGGTTTATTTTACAATATATTGATGAGAAATGGAGAATACTTTATTATTATTATTATATCCAATATTATATAAATATTTGATGGCAGTTTGCGTGACATTCAAATTGTTAACCCGAGAAACAGCATGTCACCCCGAGGCGTAGCCGAGGGTGACATTCTTGTTTTCGAGGGTTGACAATTTGAATGTCACGCAAACTGACATCTAATATTTATTTTATTACACCGAGCTTATCAACCCTGACTTTGTAATCGTTTTATTCGTCTTTTATAAAATGTGTTGTGAATACCAATTTAGCGCGGACATGTACATAACGCGGGAAATGACGTCGCCGTCTTACGACGTCACATTGTTTATATTTATATAACAAGTCAACAAAGAAGAACGTTATGATAAGTAAATTGAAGAAACAGCGTCTTTACATTGTCTAGGTGGCAAATATCCTCTGAAATGATGGCAAATCGTTAAGGAATGGACAAAAGAAAGCAACTTGTACAGAAAATGCCAAAAGTTTATTAGAAGTTACCACTCTTTAAAACGTTCCAATGTATCCAATAGCGATTGGCATGTCAAGGCTGACAGTACTTTTTCGGACGTAGTAAAAAAGTAATGTCCTTTAGAGTGACGTCACAAAAAGAATATCATAAAGAGCGACAGTATATTTTGAATAGATGTAAAAGACATGCAAAATGTTAACTGTAGGTCTATGGGAATTTAACATTGTAACTCAAAGCGAGGTGTAATAATTCGTTTTATCCAATTTCCTTGTAAGCGAGCTTCACTATGTTGCAATTGATGTCAAGCACTGAATCCTTGTCAGATGCCACGTTTAGCGTTTCTTCTTGTCATTTTCGACATTTCATTGTCTTTTGGACAGGCGTTGTAGAGCTATATGAAAAAGCAGACGTCAATTTCAAGCAAACATTACAATTATGCTAAGATGCAAAAGCAATTCGATACGTAAGCTTCCCATGGCCCTGGGTACACATCCTTTCCCCGTATGTCTAATCTCAATTTAATTACGCCTCACTGTTGTTTCATTGCGGTAGAGAGAGCACTACAGTGGAGAAAACGTTATTATTTCCCAATGAACGCGTTTACGCTAAAACTTTTATTTTCACTGCAAACAGTTTGGAGCCAGATCAGACGCCGGGTAACCCGGCGTCTGATCAGGCTCCAAACTGTTTGCCACCAAGATAAAGATGAATTATCAGAATTGTCCAAAAGTTGTATTTTTCTACGTTTTAATGTTTTGCGTTTGCGTACGTTTGCGTTTAAACGGGAAAGAATAACAGATTCTCCACTGTATTATTCCCCTATTAAACCCGAAAGGCTAACGCATTTAACACTTCTTTGTACCTTGTGCTTGCGTTTACTTTTGTTTTAACTGGATAGAATAACGCCATTTCCATTGTACGTATATCGTGTTGTATTTATTATCCCTTAGTTATAATTGTGATTGCTGAGAGTCAAACTCTGCGCCATACTTTCAGGGCTGCCATTTCTCCGGATTGTTCCTAAATCTTCGGATTTTTCCCAGTTCATGGTACCTTAAAGCAGGCTGAAAGTAAAGCAGAATGCGCCCTAATGCGCATTCTGCTTTACTTACAGCCTGCTTTAAGTGGTCGCATGTCAACAAAACAAGAAAAAGGCTATGGGGTAAAGGTACGATTCGTACAATCGCACTTGAAACATGCAAATTCTGAAATCTTAGGATTTTTCATGTCAATTTATGGCAGCCCTGTACTTTTGATTTTCATATGCTTAGTTTGTGTTTCAAATATAAACAACAAGGAGATTGTAACAGACCAATTTTTAAGTGATTCAGCATCAGATATATTCAAGCAGTTTAGTTTTTCTTTTATTCCAGTTTTATTTATTTAATAAATCTTAATTTATTTATTTCAATATTTATTTATTTTAGATAACTGTTTAAAACAGGTTAGACCCAGATCTCGAGACGGGGTCTCATCGGGTTCAAGCTATCAAAGTTGGCACCCTGATAAAAATGTTCAACCCTTTCATGATCAAATTTATCGTGAGGTTTTACCCCTTTATCGCCATATTGTCGTATGATTTACTATTGTTGTCTACAATATCGCTTCAAAGTTATATTTAACGCAGTATAACAAACGTACTTTCAAAACCAGTGACCAGCAAGTACGCTGCGTCTGATCAGGATCAAAACAGTTTGCAAATGCGCTTAAATGACGTCATTGAGTGCGAAAGGGTTAATAGAAACAGCAATAAAAGAGAATAAAAACCAGTGTTGACTTAACCCTTTCCCTTATAGAAGCGACTTTTAGCACATTTATTTTATTCATCCGCTGAAGAAAATAGTTCCAAATTATACCGTAATGAATATGTGTCATATTTAATACTTTTCTTACTCTAGCATATAATAGCTTAAAGCAGGCTGAAAGTAAAGCAGAATGCGCCTTAGGGCGCATTCTGCTTTACTTTCAACCTGCTTTAAGTAGTCACATATCTTCAATACTAGAAACAATGCTATCAGGTAAAGGGTTAAAACGATTTATAAATGGGTGTCGTGCACGTGCCTATATATGCTACAGCCAATCTGTGTGATTAGTCATTACACGAAATGACTGTTCATCATGTGAAATGATTGTTTCTGCATAGACTTTTAATGATACAATTTATAATATTCAATCATATTTTTAAAAGGTCAATGACGTCGTGCACAAAACACCAAAATCTCTCAAATATCACCCAATTTGTCAAATTTATTTTTAAATATGATAAGTAATATATAAAGCATCTGACATTGCATTAAAATTATAACATTATTTCATATCTATAGCGTTCAAGTTCTAAAACATCATTTTAAAAATTGACCGAAATAAATGAAGTGTTTGGTGCAAGGAATCTTTGAGCTTTTAAAAATGTTATTGTATATCATCATAAAATGTATCATACCAAGACTACCGGTATGTTAAAATGTAATTTCATAGATTGACTAGTCTTTTCGTGAAGCGACTGATTACACAAATTGACTGAGTTTACATGTGAGTTTAGGAAAATGATTTTTGTAGGAAATAATATTTCAAAGGGAAACATATTTAATTAGCATGATCGGGATTCGAGCCCTTACCGTTAGGACTAAAGCAAATTGACACATCTTGCAGGCACCATGTTTAAAGTAGAGATAATGTTACTTTTATTGCAAACGCAAAGTAATAAAATAGAGAAAATGACACATTTGACAATATATTAACCATTATTTTATATTTTTAATCTCAAAAGCAAGCAATGCGGTGTCCGATCTACTACGTTTTCTTCACTGTAGGTCCAAAAGATATATAAAATATTTTCCTGTTCGTTTGGTTCTGTATTTACCCCTTCACTGCCGTGACGTCATCAATTTTAAACAATTGTCGTCTGCTTTTATTTCTTAAATTTTAATTTTTGCTATTTTGACTGAAGAAATATTGAAATGAGTGTCAAACAGTTTGATTCCTGATCAGACGCCGCTTAACGTGGCGTCTGATCAGGAACCAAACTGTTTGCAAATAACTGTTGTGCTCGGGGTAAGGCAGTGAAGGAGTTAATTTACCTAGCAGTTAAAATGTCTCACTGGATATACGTAGTACACAGTTTAACCCATTTATTAACCCATTACCTCATAGCCTGTTTCTAGTTTTGAAGATATGTGACCACTTAAAGCAGGTTGAAAGTAAAGCAGAATGTGCCTTAAGGCACATTCTGCTTTACTTTCAGCCTGCTTTAAGTTACCATCTAGTAGAATAAAGAAAATATTTCTTTTAATGCATATTCATGAATATATGAATTTGAATTATATTTTTCAGTGTATGAATAAATTAAAGGTGTAAAAAGGCGTTTTTATGGGGTAATGGGTTAATGCCTTCTTTTCTCAAAAGTAGACATTAGCAAACAGTGAAACAATTCGCAGCGTGTCATCTGGGTCTGTACAGTTTGTCATTTCATCCGTAATTATCTGCTTTATTGACAAACACTGAGCACAGTGAAAGTGATTTGACCAAGTGTAACCATGCACTGCCTCTTTGTACTTACAATTTGTCCTCTGACGATTAAAACAAACTGTTCATAACTTTTATAATTATTTTGTCAATGACTCAACATATCAGCAATGCACAAAACGAAAAACAGGGTCTACACTGTAATAAACTATTAAAATCAACCCTATATCAGGGCTGCCACTTCACAGGATTTTTCCTACATCTACGGATTTCTATTCTAGAAGATGGTAGCTTTAAGCATTCGAAGGCGCATCCTGCTTTTCTTTCAACATGCTTTAAGTAATCGCGCTTGAAAATCATTGACAATCTTAGGATTGTTGATGATCAATTTATGGCAGCCCTGCTATATAGTCAATGAAAAAGGGACTAACTCAGATCTCACTTGCCTTATCCCTTTACCCAATAACCCGTATATAACATTAAATACAGGTGAACACTTAAAGCAGGTTGAAAGTAAAGCAGAATGTGCCTTAAGGCACATTCTGCTTTACTTTCAGCCTGCTTTAAACAACCATCTGATAGGCTACATAAAAATATTTGTTATGGTAATTGTTCATGAGGGTATAAACTGGAACTATTTTCTTCAGCGGAGGAGTAAATTAAATACATGTACGCTAAAAGTCGCTTCTATGTGGGAAAGGGTTATACTGAATACAATACTCATAGATTATTTGCAAACAGTTTGGATTCTGATCAGATGCCGTGTGGCGTATGATGTATCTGATCAGGATGCAAACCGTTTGGCACTCATTGCAGTATTCAAAATACCTAAAAATTTAAATTTTAGAAACAAAACCAGACCACAGTAATTGTTTAAAATTAATGACGTCATGGCAGGTACAGTGGAGAATCTGTTATTCTTTCCCGTTTAAACGCAAACGTACGCAAACGCAAAGCACTAAAACGTAGAAAAGAACAACTTTTGGACAATTTTGATATTTCATGTTTATCTTGGTGGCAAACAGTTTGGAGCCTGATCAGACGCCGGGTTACCCGGCGTCTGATCTGGCTCCAAACTGTTTGCAGTGAAAATAATAGTTTTAGCGTAAACGCGTTTATTGGGAAAGAATAACGTTTTCTCCACTGTAAGTGGTTAAATATATTCAGTGCCTAGCTTGGCAACATTGGTAAAGTTTTTGATTACTTAAATAAGCTTGTTACAAAAATCATGTAATTTACGTAAAAAGTGTCGTTCTTACGAAAGACAATTCGCAAATTTGACATAATTCTTGAATTGTCATATTATTGACGTCATTCACACCTGACTATGTTACAATTTGTCGTGAATAAAATTCGATTTTTAGAACTTTGCGAGGTCAAAAGGCAATGTGATAAATGTAATTAATACCTTCGGCATCCCTGTCCAATCCCGAGTACAACAATAATTTGTAAATTGTTTTGATACTGATCAGACGCCGCGTCTAAACTGTTTGAAAATCATTTGAATATTTATTCAGTCAAAATACCTGAAACTTAAATTTTAGAAATAAACGCAGACGAAAATTGTTTAAATTTGATGACGTCAAGGCAGTAAAGAGGTTTCTATCTTCAGTGTCTAGCTTGACAACATTGTGAATGTGTTATACGTGCTATGACGTCATAACAATAGGGAAAGAGTGAACGATATTAATTTTCAAAACATCAACAATTACAATACTAATTGGAACGGCATGCAAAAACGTGTATTTTTCTAATCAGTATGTACAATAAACCCCTTCAATGCCTTTATCGGAGAACAAAGGTTATTTTCAATCAGTTTTGATCATGACGAGACGTCGCTAACACGCGGCGACTGAACTGTTTACATTCATAGAGATATCCCCCAGAGACCTTCCTACTTTATCGCAGATATGGAGCTTAATTGTAATAGATAATTGCTTCTGCTTATTAAACCGATATTACCCCCATATGCCAAGAACTAAAAGGCAGGCACGTCGGTTGTTTTTATCCATTGCGCTGCTTGGCAACGAAGGAGATAAGCTAGAATCATCTTAATCTCATATCATCACCCCTCATCATTCATCCGCGGCGCTATATGGCATATTTTGTGTCACAGTGCCGTAAAACCCACCTCATCCATTCATTCATAGCGATATTGCTTCGGCCAATTTACCTAACCTTCATTTAACCCTCATCCGGACCTCTGGGATCCAGTGGACCCCAACGGCTTTATTTTTGCTCGAAAAGAGTATTCAGCCTAATGACGCTTATGCCGCTTTTAGACATTGTTCCTATTGCTGTTTTGACACTTTTAGTGAAATACGTACTTAATTGGTCAATTCGCATCGATTTTATTTTCAAAACACTGCTGGGGTCCAGCCGGACCCCAGAATTCTAAAGGTTAGAAAAATGTATTTCATGCCATTTTAAAACCGTTCCTTGTTGTTTACAACTACAATAATGTCATTTATTGAATACAAGATAACACCTATAATATTGTTCCTCATTTGCACATATAAATATATCTTTCACCATCTTGTGATTGAGTTATTTCCCTTGGATATTATAACCCCGGGCGCAAACCGCGAGTCCAAGGGATTCACACTGTATGGAACGAATACAATTCTATCTGACCTCAAATTATGCAAATTATTTCAAGGTTCAAATAAGTGTACTGTATTAGTTTTGGTTCTAGTCTTTTCTGGAAGTTTCTATAGAAGTCATGGGCCACAATTTGTGACCTTGACCGTAGACCTTGACCCTATTGAACATCGGCCAACGAGGTCTTGTCGGTCAGTATTTAAGGCGTCTATTTCAATGCTTCATTGCAATTCTTTTCAGTATAACAGATTCAACTATGTAGCTACAGGGGCAGAAAGGCATACAACAGACAAACATGCTCCAATTAGGATGTTTTGCAAATGCTTGTTCAGCAGTGGCTTAACCTAATGTTTGATACAATTTCTTGCTATTTCATTCATGAATCAAAATTAATGTAATAGATGATAATCGCAGGAAACCCCAAATTATAGTTCATTACAGTGAAACAAAAATCTGGTGTAGACCATTGACCCAAACTAATCGTGGTTACACCTGTATCTGCGTCTAGAACACTATCATGCAGCTCATCAGATATGTGATGATGTGAAGTAGACATAGGTAAGAGAACGTACTCAAGACATTGTATTAAGGTACTTCGCAGGTGCGCTTAATTTCCATACAATGTGTATGAAACTTTTCATGAAGAATGATAATAGCCTAAGAAACAATGTGTGAAAATATACGCAAAATCTATCGTGTGGTTTGTCTTTTATAGCTCAGCACATTTTTTTGGGTGAATCATGCACTTAGTGATACAAGCATCAAACTTGGCACACTTGCACTTCTATCTGTAGCATTTCATAAAAGCCCGTTAGCCACTTGAAAAAATCAAAATGGCGGCCATTTTTCAAGATGGCCGCCATTACAGGTTCAAAAATACAGTTTTGATGCTAATATTTGACATATATGGCCGTTCTTTACAGTTTTGGTGTCTAATTATATGTTTTAAAGTATAAGGAAACTGATTAAGTCAATTTCAAAGTGTTTTGAAACTTACTTTATCATGTAATGGCCGATCTGTGACAAAAATACATAGTTTTTTTTCGAAGATGGCCACTATTTTTGGTTCAAATTTACGATTCTCTTTCTTACATTTGACGTACATTGCCATGGTTTTATACTTTTTGAGTCAAAATATATTTTTTACAGCAGAAGAAAGCTAATTTTGTCAGCATCAGACTGTCGTGTTTGCACAATAACACATTTTTGACAAAAGACAGTCTATTTTTAAAAACATTACTTAACGTCGTAATGACAAATTTGTTGAGTTTGTTTGCATATGTTTGCCAACAAAGTCTCTAATGTAGAATATCGTTTCTTACATCTGGTTTAAATGACGATTTGTCATATTTTTGGTGTCATAGAATGTTTTATACAGGATGAGAAAACTATTCATGGGCGCCTCCGGTCTTTTAGAAACTCATATCATTGTCTAATGACCTATTTTAGCCACACATATATTTCTTACTCCGTAGCTGACCAAAACTTGTCTGTTGTTATGTGACTGCTTATGCTGAATGTAGGTGCTTTTTTCTCACATTTACAATTTCATTTATCTGAACAATGATTGCTTAAACTATACTACTTTATCTGACACTGCAATGACTTTACCATACAAAATTCTACCCTTCAAGTAAACTGTAAAGTCTTGAATATGTTTCATTTTTCTCAATTTAAATATAATTGCATTTAGAAAACAAACATAATTCCTAAATTATCTAACATAACAATTAATCCCTGTACCAACAACAAACATAATGCTAATTCTGAAGAACATTTAACCACTTTGAAACTTCTTACCAGAAAAAGTACATGTATATGTAAGACGCACGTACATGTATCTGCATTCCGCCACATGTTATAAAAGTGACCAAAATTTAATACAGTCTAGCATATCCCAATAGTCATTATTATATTTAAATCAAACAATGTGCCTACAGAGTTGATGCCCATTATGACCCATGTCCATAGTAATAGTGACTAGATAATTCATGGATATAATTTATCTAACTACTGCATGAGCGTGTAAGTAATCATGTGAACAAGGGAGAATCTGATAAATTGATTAATATCGTTCAAAATTCCGACGAGTAATCGGACGACAAACCAGTGTTCCATATATATTTTGAAGAAAATCAAAATTTGGAAGTAAAAGATTTGGTGGTGGAATTTGAAAAAAATGAATGAATGTATCCAACACCTAACTTACTGATTATTTCTTGCAGGAATTGGTACCTCATGCATTATAGTATTATGACACTGGTTAAACTGATTTTCACAACAGAGAAAGGGGCCATTTTACACCAATAAATATGGATTAAGCGTAATTTGCATGAAACAGAAATATATTTGCTTATATGTTTTAGACATTTGTCTGTACAGTAGGTAAAAGTCAACAAAATTGATCCTTTAATGTTTCATCTTGGACAGCTTGAACTTTTGCACAAAAAACATCTTCATTAAGTTTGGTACACCAGATGTTCACTGTTAATAAAGAAAGGCTGCGCCATGAGAAATTTTATAGTTTTTATTTTTCTTGAAGACGCTTAGCGTCTACTATACTTGTTGAATAAGTTAAGATATGAAAAAGATGAATGACCATAAGTGTGATGAAAACAATATGGAGAAATATCCGATAAAGTATGGATAGTATGTTTTCTTTTACGTAAGACAACCGTTCAAGGACCAATCAAATAAGCAAATCAAAACCATTATCAAAGATGAAGGCAGTGTGGACTCCTTTCAATAAAATCAGATATAAGCAATGTTAAGAAATATACTTTACACGAAAAGTATTTCTCTTCTCCAAAGTCAATACATGCAACCATTTGAGAGTATTACCCTTAAAACTCCGCATGAATCTTTTTAAAGAATATCCATTCCTGAGTGTGGTGTAAAAGTTGTAACGTTTCTGTTCTGTATACATAGGGACGGATGTATAGTCTACCTATTCTGACAACAGACTTTTAAAAGCGATATGATGTGATACATAGTCAAAGATAGTATACGTTTCTTGTGGTAGAATTGCATAAAGACAGAACGTTTCAGCTTTTGCTAAAGATATTTGATGTGGACACATAATACTGCTAACATCATATTTGAGATTGATCTCTGTGTAATCGTCAACAACATTTTAAGAAATTATACAATGTTAATATGAAGAAGTGTGTGCACAAATGTTCATGCAAGAAATGCAAGCCATAACCGGAGACCACAACACTCCCTTGTTAAAAGCTAATGACATAAAATTTCATGTCGATGTGAATTTCAAATGCTAATTCAAACTATCTTATTCTACAGAAAGTGTTGGTTGCAATTGGTCGACGGTCAAGCATGAGCTAGTTTCACGCCAAATTTCAATATAAGAAAGAGAAAAGGCTGCATAGAATACATAAACTGAAAGATATGGTGCTTGTGCAAAGTCCAGTCAATAATCACAAATCATAATGTAGAAGGAATAAAATCTGAAAATCAGTGCATCAATTATACCAAGTCATGGGATAAGATTATTGTTTTTGATTGAACATGTTAGCTTGATGGTATAGATCTTAAGGTGCAGTTCCTAAAGGTCAATCCCCTCTGTTTGAACATGCCAAATGTTCTGCATACTAAATACATGTAGCTTGTGTTGTCATGATGGAGATATCTCATAGAGTTGGAATGAATGAAACATTGCTGATACATTTGACAACCCTGTTACCTAGTGATATATGATTGCAAATACACGATTAAACATCGATACTAAAGTAAACTGTTTGCAGTGACAGATGCAAGTACATGTATTTACGATGTGGCCTTCTTTGTTCAGACTAATATACCGATATTTGGAAATGTGAAAATGAACACCTACATAAGTATAAGCGATTATACACCAACTCAAACATGTACACTAAGAAATAACTGCTTAAATAGTCATAAACCACATATAAATCATTAAAATAAGTCATTACCCAAAAGAACAAGATTCTTAATAAAGTAAATGATCACATAATTAGCTTTCTGTGCTCTTATCCCAATGCTTTGACACCAAAAGTAAGACAAGTGGCCAGAAGTATATAGAAAAGATCAGAAAGGATATTAATCACTATTGCAAAAAGTAACGATCATCTGTGAGCAAAAAACACTTATTTTGTCTAGATTGGTAATTGTGCAATACAATTAGTTTCAATTCAGAAAGAATTTGTCTGAATTAGCTTCCTTATACTTTATGACATCTATGTTGACACAAAAACATAAATGTTGATCAAATTTAAGAAATGATTTTGCTTATACAAATATAAAATGGTGGCCATTTTGAAAACAAACGACGTAGCTTTGCCATTTGCATTAAAGTAAACTTCTGTTCAGCTTGAGGTTGACTGAATTGGCTTCCTTATGCTTAAAATCAATTTTATGTGAAATTTGGTCAAACATGTCATATGTTAGAAAAGAATTGGTCAACGTTCATAGTCGGTTATAAAAGCTCTTCAGACCTTATGTTACTTGTATATGTATTGCCGACTCAAAAATATACCTTGCCATATGTTATTTTAACGAGAACCAAAAATGGCAGCCATCTTGAAAAAATGGAGGCCACTTTGAATTTTTACGTGGCTAACGGCTTTTGTTTAAAGTAGGGTCATACCAGTATAATACTTAATTTGATGCTTGTATCATTAAGTTCGTGATTTTATTTTAGCACTGATGTGTACAGATTTATGTAGTTGTAATGTGAAAAATGACATCTTCAGACAAAAGCAATTGAAAACAATATCATTTAATAACATGGCAGAAGGTAAAGTGAGTGTATAATCTATAAAAACCCTGTGAATTTGGTTTTTACCTTGACACACACTTCGTTTTTGTACAATTTTGCTTATAATACGATTAAACAAACTTCTTACAAATCTATGGATCACATAATTAGCTTCTATATGCTTAAAAACATATAATTAGACACAAAAAGTTTGAAAATTGGTCAAATATATCCGTTGTTAGAGATAAAACTGTATAATAGAACCCGGAAATGGCGGCCATCTTGAAAAAATGGCCGCCATTTTGAATTTTGACGTGGCTAACGGGTTTTTTGTTGAAAGTAGGGGCATACCAGTATACATACCAAAGTTGATGCTTGTTTCACAAAGTGCATGATTTTTGTAATAATGTGCCCAGCTATTAGGTCTCTTTTTCTGACAAAAACCTGGAATTTTGATGATTTTATTTTTCTCAAAAATAAATAAAGCTAATGACTACAAGTCTTGCCTAATAAGTAGTCCACAACATTCATTACAAGAAAAGCTAAAATCATTTTGAATAAAGGTATACAGAAAGATGTTATCAGCTATTTAAATTTTGCATAATGGTAAAAAATTGAATTACAAAAAACTGACTCATTCAATGTACATTTGTTTTCATTTTATTCAAATATATGGTTGATGAAATAGTTAGTCTGAAAAAATTAGAAAATATTACAGTCAGGATTTGTTGTAATAACAGTTTTTCTTATTAAAATGTGTGATATTTGAAGTTGAGATACAGTTACCTTCCTTAAAATTATAATTCTGTCATTAAAATGCATTTTTATTTATTCATGGACTTGCATACAAGGTTAATTATATTATTTAAACATAATAATAATGGGCAATATCGATCTTGAAAAGATTGACGTATTGATAAGCTTCAATTTGTGGCTTTATAGTTCAATCAAATCGTATACATGTATACCGATTTTATTGACTTGTAAGTCATTAAACTAAAACGTACATGTAAGTGGAAATATAATTGGACTGTATATAACATCACTTATACTAATCAACTAAGACAAAACATAACATGTCCCTTGATCACTGCGTTACTTGTATGGATTGAGAAGTCAATATATCGGACACTTAAAAAAATATTTGGATCCCATGAGTCTCGAACCTACGGCCTTTCAATTGCTAGTCAATCACTTTACTGACTGCGTTATGAAGGATTATACTAATTCGTATCAACATTTCCTTTATATAAATTTTCTAGTATAAACACGTACGAAAATAATCTGTGTCGTCCAGACGCATATCCGCTCGCCCGCAAGACCGACTTCCGGTAGCGAAAGGCCTTAAGCAATTGATATTCAAAACTCTTATATCTTTACCACTTGAAGTTATGTGTGTGTTACTTTCATTACATGTGTTTACCATTCTTAGTTTTATCACATATATTTGACATGCAACTATCTCAGTGTTCCACTAATAAAGTTTTTAAATCGTTCGTGGTTACATGTTGTATATTCTACACATGACACGTGAATTCGTCTCTATAAACAAAGAACAGGTCTATCGTGGTATACCTGAGACGGTATACCACGCTCTTCCCTACCCCGCTCCTCCCACGGTTATATGACATGACGTGACCACGTGCGTTCATACGTTATGTTTTTTAAATTTCTTTCGTTATTCATATAGCCCGTAAAGACCATATACTTTTAACCAGTAACGTTACAGTAATTTTCTCATTCTTCTGTCTTGTTTGATGTAATGTTTGTTCTATGCCAGATTATGGATCGGTAATTGTAAATTTGCTTATGGGTGTTAGATTCTTGTAATGCCGCTGAAAAAGTTATTCGGTCGAAAAACTTCATACGCTGAGGAAATAAGTATGGAACATTTGATTTACTTTCTAATGAATTTCCTTACATCTGGTCAGGTTAGAATCGAAATAATCTATGTTCTACCGTTGTGAAACTGTATTTTACAACGGTCGGTCGTTGTGGTGCGCAGGAATTGACCACTCAGGCCTTCGGCCTTCGTGGTCAATTCCTGCGCACCACAACTCCCAACCGTTGTAAAATACCGTTTCACAACGGTAGAACATAGATTATTTCTTAAGTAACTCATGTTAATATGCATAAATATTATTTGGGGTCCTCTGGACCCCAACCATATTTTTGTCATTTTCTTCTAAATATTTACATAGTTCTGTAAAAGATACACCATTAATGTAACAAAAGGTATATCTAGTCATAAATATGTCCACATTATACCATCTGTACATTGTCTGCACAAGTCATTAGATAAAATTCGATTTTACAGCAAAAAACTTAGTTTTTTGTGTTACTATGGTCACTGGTTGCCATGGTAACAGTGAGGGGAACGTTTCGGTTTTATCACTACCATATAGCATAAACACACCAATTTAGAATGCAGCATCCGTTATGTCACAAATGCCCATCTTGACTTAGAAAAATAACAAAAATGCACAATGGGGTCCAATGGACCCCAAAAGTCTCAAAACGGAAGTTTTTGCAAGGTCCGGATAAGGGATAAACTTGATCCCCAGAGACCTTCCTACCTTGTCGCGCTTCTGGACCTTAATTGTCATCTACGATGATGTTTTTGTTTATTTGGGAGGTTATCCCCTCTTCCTATAACTAAAAGGAAGACACGACTGTGGCTTTGATCCCATGTGCTGTTTAGCAACGAATGCGATTGGCCCAGAGCATGGTCCTGGAATCATCCCTCATCATCTTACCATACATCGGCGCTATATGACATATTCGGTGTCGCAACCCAACTCATCAATCCATCCTTTTAAACCTGAGAAGTCAAAACAGACAGTTTCTTTAAAGCAGATGACGTCATGGCAGTGAGGTTAATGACAATTCATTGAAATAATTAGTCTGTTGATTAAAAGTAATTGCTAAATGTTAAGTGTGTAATCTTTGATACCAAGAATATGACCAGGTGCGGATTGGAGAAGGACTGTTAAAATGCGTTGTCTGCAATTTAATGCAAATTTCAATTTTTTTAGTATTTTTCTGTAGAACTATTGATACGAGTATATCAAACTGTTTGGATCCAGATCAGACGTCTGATCTGGGTCCAATCTGTTTGTGGTTTTAGTCTCCTATGACGTGAAAATATCCTCATATCATTCATTCTTGGTAAGTGGGAAGAAAATACCTTATGCAAACTAGGAATATAAATGCTTACTAGAATTAATAATTTCTTATCCCAGCTGTTTGCGTTTCTAATTATTTTTAAGAATGTAAAAGTAATCAGAATGACATTTTTTATTGTCCAGCTTTCAATATACACTTACGAGAAATGCTAAATGCATTAGCTGACCTGAAAGGACTAGTAACTTATAAACAGCATTTTTGAAAACTGGTTTCCAAAACGCTAAATTTAGAGATTATTCAGGATACCCGGCGTCTGATCTGGCTCCAAACTGTTTGTAAAAGAAAAAATAGTTTTAGCGTAAACGCGTTTATTGGGAAAGAATAACAGATTCTCCACTGTAAGGGGTTAATACAAGACTAACTGTACACGTATTAAAATATGAACTAATTATAAGTAATATTCTACTATTGATTATTCAAAATTAAAATAAATGAAAAACCCAGAAAGTATTTAGATACCATTTGATATTTGACAGTGTAGAACTTCACTCTATAATTATACACGTACATGTATTTTCATAAATTTATTGTTCAGAATATAATATGCGTAGATGAAAAGTATTATGTTATATAAATATTAAATACTGCTTACTTTCGTCATATTTTCATTTAAATTATATATGTTTTGTTATGCGATATTATATTTTAAACATATTAATACCTCTATTGTGTTTTAACAGGACTATTGTAGGCTCTGCGTTTTTACATAATATGCCTTATAAGAAATATTGTAGATGTCACAAGACAGGATAAGACGGAGACATAATAATAATTGACAATTTTAGAATCTGTCTTACGACAATATTTATCGCACGATATTTCGTAAGATGAACACCTGGTCTTATTCTAGAATAGCAGTAGGCATCAATTGATGCAGACACCATTGCTACTTAGTGGTCAAAGAGATAGTGTTAGGGCGTAGATCTATCATTGAAGATAATAGGAAATTGATTCTGCTTAGTAAGGATTGCATGGTTGTGATATTGCCTTTCTATTTATAGAGATTTGTTATTGTCGTGAAATTAACAATCATGCTTACTACTAATTGAATTGAATAACAAAATCAATTCTCCGTTCACAGGGCTGCCATAAGTCGACATGAAAAATCCTAAGATTTCCAAATTTGCATTTTTCAAGTTTTATTTTACGAATTGTTCCTTTACCCAATCGATTATTTCTTGTTTTGTTGACACGCTACTACTTAAAGCAGGCTGGAAGTAAAGCAGAATGCGCCTTAATGCGCATTCTGCTTTACTTTCAGTTTGCTTTAAGCTACCATATACCTGAATAAAATCCGAAGATTTAGGAAAAATCCGGAGAAATGGCAGCCCTGTGTTCAACGTGTGAATTGTAAGCTGGCTGCTGCTTACCCAACAATCTATTGAAAGAAACCTCGTAATAATAATGGACACTTGGTAATTAATATTTTCACGCCAAATACGTATCTGTGATATCTGTCACTAACATGTTTGTCCAGATGAAGCTAATTCCAATAGAAATCGGGGTCCCGTTTCATAAACAATATTACGACAAAAACGATCGTAAGGCTAATATTAGAAATACGTTTATTTTCTGATTTCTGTATCTAACCCTGCCATGTGACACCTCTGTGGAATTGTCTTTAAAAGACAGGATTAGATGGAGAAATAGGTAATAATTGAGACTTTTATAATCTGACTTACGACAAAATTTGTCGTAAGAAGTTTTATGAAACGGGCCCCAGTTCTTTGGAGCAAGTACAGTGGAGAAAACGTTATTCTTTCCCAATAAACGCGTTTACGCTTAAACTATTATTTTCACTGCAAACAGTTTGGAGCCAGGCTCCAAACTGTTTGCCACCAAGATAAACATGAATTATCAGAATTGTCCAAAAGTTGTACTTTTCTACGTTTTAGTGTTTTGCGTTTGCGTACGTTTGCGTTTAAACGGGAAAGAATAACAGATTCTCCACTGTATGCGACTGGTTTGCAAGAATAACAATTGACTCATTCTGCAGTAGAGAAGACGTTATTATTTCCCATTTAATCAATTCTAAATGCAAACACAATGTAATGTAGAAAATGACGTGTTTTGGCGGAGAAGTGTGCGCTGGCGTTTGACCTACATGAAATGATCGGAAATTTAGGCCTAAGCGCACCTGCTTAATATCAGCGGTCTTGTTGACTAATGGACCTAGCTAGTTTATTTACTTTTCATAATTGTAACTGGATTAGAAAATTTTAAAAGAGATGCCGGCGATAACAGACTGTTTAATAATTATGTAACGGTGCCGTATCAAATTCATACTATCTTACGATACAGCTAGTGACTTATATTTTAAGCCAACAACACTTTATTTTGATTAGTCTTACATGTATTAAAAAATCGAAATGTGTTCGACCTACTATTTTTGAAAGATTAAATCAAACATTAAAAGGAATAATAGTTATAATAAAAATGCTGATTAATCAATGGGGAACGAACATAATAAATGGGTTAAATTGTTTATTGATTATACATGTATTAGCTTTTATGATAAATGGTTGTTTTCATTTTCACTTAAGATAGGACAGAGTTTTGCAACAAATATACACGTTTTACATTTCACAATATCTACGTTATTGATTTAACAACATTAAACTATATACATGTATATAAATATCGTATTAACAGACACACCACGTTTAATTTCTTTGTTTTGAAACACATTGATGTTGACACATATAGGTATAAAACTATACCAGTACCTTCAGTGCATCACAATAGTAATTTTTAATTCCATAAACATGTATGATTGTAGTGCAATTTATTTGATGTTATTACCACCTTGTTTAGACCGTTTACAATAAGAATATGGACTTACGTGATACATCTTTAACCCTTTACCTGATAACATTGTTTCTAGTATTGAAGATATGTGACTACTTAAAGCAGGTTGAAAGTAAAGCAGAATGCGCCCTAAGGCGCATTCTGCTTTACTTTCAGCCTGCTTTAAGCTATTAACTGCTAGAATAAGGAAAGTATTAAATATGACACATATTCATTACGGTATAATTTGGAACTATTTTCTTCAGCGGATGAATAAAATGAATGTGCTAAAAGTCGTTTCTATGAGGGAAAGGGTTAAATCCGCCAAAAATACATACATAATAATCGTACATGTAAATTTCAAGAAAATGTTAAAGTTACGCAATATTTTAAAGGGCCTACGTATTTACAGATATAACATCTGCTGTCTTTTTTTATACAGATAAACGCTAGTAAGCTTTTGCGAGGTTCTGCATCAGATAAAATTAATTATTTGATCTCAACATTAAATCCATCAACATAATTAGTTTCGCTAAGCCTACCGCCGAATATCTATTGTAAATGTTTATTTCCTGTTTGTAAGTATTGACGTTTCATTTAAGTTTGAGGGGTCATGTCCCGTTTTACCTTTTGAAAAACCGACAAGTTCACCTTCAAGATATTGAGGTTACCCTACATCATGTTGTGTTTCGGTCGATATATGAGTGCTCCCTGGCTATTAGGTCAGTGTCAAGGTCTCTCATAATGGACAAACCGTGTTTTGTTTGGCCATACTTTCATGGTCGAGGTCAAACTTATATCATTTGTTCATTTGCATATTACCATCCCTTAACTAATCCACTACCATATTATCGTCTGCATTCTTTGGTCAAATTCAGATGAGTTTATTTTTCAATTCAGTTTTGAACAATATTAGAAAATATTACCAAATGCATTTAATCCTTATTAGACACTTAATTACTTATCGTCAATATCGTGTGATCTGGATCCATACCGTTTACAAATATATTTGTACATAGCACGCGCTAAGTAGAGAATGAGATTATGATAACCCCTTCTCTGCCGTGACGTCATCTACTTTAAAAAATTGCCGTCTGCTTTTATTTGTCAAATTGTATTTTAGTTGTTTTGATATAATAAATAGTGAAATGAGTGGCAAACAGTTTGGATTCTGAACAGACGCCGCGTTAAGCGGCGTCTGATCAGAATCCAAACTGCTTGCAAATAACCGTTGTACTCAAGGTAAGGACATACATTGGTTAATTACGTTATCACCCCTAACCGCACGTGCCCGTGGCCTGATTCTTTTGTTTATGTTTTGGTGTGGAGGTATACTTACAGTGCACACGCTTTGTATTAATCACAGTAAATCAAAAGGTCCTATATTATTGTACCATGGCAATCTCATAGGAAAGAAATGAAAAGGTGCCATAAATATTGCTTATTGAAGTTATTCCGTGCAAGAACTTTTGCGCATTTCTATTATTTTGCTATAGCGATTTCTATCTTTAACCTTGAGTATGATATAAGTGTTTTATGATACCTTATGAAAACAGTTTGAATTAAGATGAGACGACGAGAACCTCGGCGTCTCATCTGGATCCAAACTGTTCGTCATTCTTAATCAAAATTAAAAATGGCTAATAAATATTCTCTGAAAATTGATGCAGACGACATATTTTTGCCCCAAAATTGCCTAACAACATCAAGATAAAGGTGAAGGACGGTCAGCGAGAGACGAATACATATTGCACTAACAAGACCCAATCCTTTGAACAAGGGGATCGAACATCGATGACACTTGCAAACAGTTTGGGGCCTCGAATCAAGTCCACAAGTTGTGGTGTCTGCTCTGGTATCCAAATTGTTTGTCTCTAGGATTCAGAATTTTTCGGCACGAGGACGAAACATTTATTTTTCAGAACTCAGCAGACAGTATTTGAGGTAGGCGAGATTAAGCTATTACTTAAGGGCTAAATCTCGCAGCTGCAACACATTGTGTTCGTCATTAGTAACCGATGATTACCCTCTGTTGCGCCAGATATCCGTGCATATTTGATTATCCCTGTAGGACTTTCCACGAAAAATACGATATGTGACGTCTGCATGAAGAAGTCATCAGCAATGAAACTTCATCTGCTATGATAAAAGAAAAGTGGATAAGCTATATGCTGTACAACATGTAATGGTTACTGCCCCGATCCCGGATCCTCCAGTCATTTGGACGAAATTATAAATAGATGATTCGGTTTCGATGTAAACTTATATATATTATATTTCTATATAAATGTGATTATATTTCTATATAAATGTGAAATAAGGGATATGTCACATATTCTTACAACATTACTTTCAAATGTCCCCACTATACAGTGCATATTTATATACAATTACGCAATGGCAAACAAAGGAAAAAATATATTTATATCTTTAAAAGGAATTGATTGCCGAATAAAATAAAACACTGTAAACAAGCTATCAAACTTATTCAATTATAGCTGATAAGATACTTTTGTTTATTTGAGACAAACGTTGAACATGTAAACCTTATCACTATCAAATTTAATCGTCTGCATATACCTTTTCTACGCCATAATATCGTATGCTTTAATATCGTTATCTTTTTGTTTCAAAATTTGTTTCAAGTTTCGGTTATGTATGAATAAAGACATATCTACTGATAAGAGTATCGAACAGTTTGGGTCCTGTTCACAGACGCCTCGCGTTTCGCGGCGTCGGATCTGGATCCAAACTGTTGGACATCTACTTTAGTTGCCCATTACGAAAGGGCTAAACCGACGTAAAACCGAAACTACCACTCCTGATATAAAGACAAACATACACTTTTAAAATATTACACTGTCGTAATATCGCTTACTTCTAAATTGTCACCTATAATTGTACGTCTTTTTTTTTTACCACAGCACCTGATATGTATACATGTATGTTACAGGGATTAAGTGTAATCAGGGAATACGTGAAATCCCTGAAAAATCAGGGATTTCACGAAAACACTAAATCTCCCAGGGAAAAGGCGTAATTTTGAAGCTTTTCGTTGATTTTTTATAAATAGTTGGCTGTTACTTTTGGTTAAAAAAATGAATCTTACCTCGTTTAGTTCATTAAGTTAAAAGGCAAGTACCACGCTATGAAAATGTTGTTAACCTTATTAACAAGACAGATGTCTTGGTTTTTCAATTGTCCTGATTTAAATGCACACTATTCACTTATTTTTATTCACTTGTGCGAGAAACCTTGTATGAACGTTCATTAGACCATGATATTTCAAGACAGCATGATGTTTAAAATCAATAGAAATGTGATGATAGTACAAATATATTAATTTGATGAAAAAAGGGACTTTTCATCAGTTCCCTAAAACGCTCAGTGATTACGCGTAAACCCTAAACAATTCAGGGATTACGCGTAATCACTGATTACACTTAATCCCTGTAATACAGTAGAGAAAACGTTATTCTTTCCCAATAAACGCGTTTACGCTAAAACTATTATTTTCACTGCAAACAGTTTGGAGCCAGATCAGACGCCGGGTAACCCGGCGTCTGATCAGGCTCCAAACTGTTTGCCACCAAGATAATGATGAATTATCAGAATTGTCAAAAAGTTGTATTTTTCTACGTTTTAGTGTTTTGCGTTTGCGTACGTCTGCGTTTAAACGGGAAAGAATAACAGATTCTCCACTGTACATAGTACAAGTCAGAAATAAAATGTTTTCTGTTCTGATTTGTTCTGGTAAAACATGCGCGGATCAAGTTATTTTTCACAACGATTCAACCGAACCATTTATCCCGTAAATGCCATGACGTCATCAGCTTCAAACAATTGTCTTCTGCTTTATTTCTCAAATTTAAATTTTAAGTATTTTGACCCAAGAAATTTAACAATTCGTGTCAAACAATTTGGATAAACTGTTCGCAAAAACCCATTGTACTTTGGTTAAGGCAGTGAAGGGCTTAAATATCTTCTTTATTTAAGCGTCAGAGGACACTTCTACTAATTCGTCCACATAAGTAGGTGCCACTTCCCTAAACACTGTTGGATATACATGTAAATGAACGTTTAACAATTAACATATTCAACCCTGGCGACGAGTATACTCGTCATTTACAAACAGTGTACATGAGAACCGAACAGAACACAACAGAACAAATTGTTATTACATCTCTGGCACATGCAGTAAGAGGTATTGCAATACATCAAATGGTTTATGATACGTGACTATGAGAGCAGTACACTTGCCGTATGCATGTAACCGGGTGTTCATATAAAGAAACACAGCCGCTCAGACCCGGGATCGAACCCGGGTCGCCAGGTTCTCAGTCATGCACCCTACCACGTCGCTATAAAAGCGCGCCTGTACAGCAAGGCCGTACCACTGATAATAAACATACACACTGTGACACGCAAACAGTGTATACCCAGATCAGAGGGCTGGTCAGGGTCTGCACTCTGTGTCATTTTGAAATGAATTGTAAAAATTAAGACTATATAGACAAAAATGTACTATCCTTATAGAGGTGAATGAGTTAAGGGAATGGTTAACCCTAACTGCCCCAAAGTTGCGAATGCATCGACGTTGCGCAAGCTAAGGTGTCACGTCAAATTCGCGTGCCGGGTGAAGCATGTCAGCTACCTTTGCAACAATTTAAAACATAAATGGATAATATTATATATCAAAATGTTTATTATTAATAGCCGTATGTTATGGTATAGTCTCTTTTTTGGTATAATCGATAAGTAGCGACTTAGGCGGTAGAAACTGTTGAGCTATACAGAAAAGTTGTCATGTAAGACGTACATGTAACACTTCAACTCGTCTTTCTGTTGTCTCAAATCTATTACAAAACAACCCGCAGAGCTCCAGATAAGGGGGGTATTTCAAAAACTAAAATCTTTATTTCTGCATTAAACCCTATGGTGTAACTACTCAATAGAATTGTCTCTTCGAGACAATTCTAATGAGTAGTAACACCATAGGCTTTGGTGCTAAAATGAGTAAGATAATGTTGAATTTGTACATGTTACTCCCTCTTATCTGGAGCCCTAAACCGTATACAATTTTGACCGGGGAAAGAATGAACGACGATCTGAATGTGTCGTCATTTAACGTCTCGGGCTGAGAAAGTGTTATTTTAAAAGACGGCCTAGAACTGATGCCTTTTCTTTTAATATGTGACAATGTGTGAGATGTAAGAAAAACAGCGTTAAGCAAACATAAACGCGACGATGGTCAGCATATTTTTTATATTAGCATTTATTTAACTTAGAGCGGCTTGATATTTAAACCATGAAATAGTATTATTGTTTTATATCCGTAGACTTAAGCGTGCATATTATGCATATTAATATTTCATAAAATCACTGAAAACATGTGTGGAGGAAAATGTCACGCTTTTAAAATAATTATTTCTTAAATAATTTCTCAATAGCCTGTTTTTAGTATTAGCTTTATTTCGTAATTCATTAATTAACAGTGATGGAATTGCACGACAGAGTTTAACAATCGTTTTAAAAATAAAATGACATAATAGTGTTTAAGCACAGTGATTTTTTAGTCAAACGAATAACAGGTGATTTTTAAATCGAGGATTATCTGTGTGAAGGAAAATGTCACGATTTCTTATTTTGACGTGTTTAACGTCAAACGGATTTTTAGCATAATTATGTTGTTTCCAGGTGTCTGATATAACCGATTCAATAAAGAAAAGGATAGGCGATAAAAAAGAAAATCTGAACATTTTCTGTCCTGATCATTTACTCAATAGCCTGTTTTTAGTATTGACTATAAGTGACCACTGAAAAAAGATTAAAAGTAAAACCAAAATGCGCCTTAAGGCGCATTCCACTTTACTTTCAGTCTGCTTTCAGCTTCTGTCATTCGACGCATGTTCGAGCCCAAAGGCTATAAATAGTTTTAGTTGAATCTGTGATTGTTCTCAAGCATTTGATTAATCAGTTTTGAAAAAGATCAAATTTATGTAATCAAATGCTTGAGAGAGACCTCAGACACAACTCAAACTCTTTGTGATCTTGGACCCAGGTCTAATGTAGTAGTATTTGCATTGGGATTTACATTTAACGTGGTGTAGTTTGTGCAGTTATTTGTGTGTTTGTACTGTAATGAGTCATATGCCGTATGTGTTAATATTTCTATTATAAGCTGAAAGTAAGTTGTAACAGAAACGGTTCCATTTATATACAAGAACGTATAACGTCATTAACTTGCGCGACGTCACAAATTCCAATAACCGCATGTTTGCTAACATTTCTGCATGATGGCCCAGAAACCCTACATATATCTCCTCATCCGCGAATGTGGTCAATATCAACGTAGTTCACCGACTTAATGTGCTTGTCTTTCGCCCAATCGGTGTTTGTAGCCCCGCTCTAAATAGCTCAATTAGTACATTTTGAGTTTAACCATCGAGACATAGCGGATATTAGGATTATAATTACAAGGTAAAATATATTCCTTCAACCCACGAATATAATAAATATTGTCAAATACTTTTGATAATGATCACATGCTGCGTCTCGCGGCATCTGAACAAGATCCAAACTGTTAGAAATAATTATTTTACTTGTGATAAGGCAGATAAGGGATTGACCTTATTAGATCGACAGTGTCGCTGTAGCAGTGTGCGATGTTATTTTTGTCTTATTCTTTCCTGTTGGAAATTATACGAAATGCGATTAAATCACACATAACATTACATTCTTTTGAACATATTGATGAACGATTTTGATATTCTAAAATTCGTTGGGCTCAATGCCATTTGATCTAATTTCAATCAATATGCAAGGGGTACCATTGTTTCAGCACAAATGTGTCAACAATGACAGAACAACGTTTTCGCCACTGTACAACCACCTATAAGAGGACTCTTTGACGATGTTAAAGTAAGATGACATTTTAGAACAAGGTGGAACATACAGGCAGATGCTTAAGAAGATAATTTTATTTTTATCTTTTCAAACTCATTACTGCTTAGTTTGTTTTTCCCGTCGAAGACGGGAATGTTTTCTCTTTTTACCTCAAGGTTGAAACGATTTAACCAATCGGTAATGATCAGAAATCTTGGTCAATGACCGCTTGCTTGAATTGCAGCACTCTAATTGGCTAATAGGCCGAAATGGGCTAGACTGGTGTTCTGTTGTTTTTTGGCACATTTATCTTGGAGTTTAAACATGCGATATAGTCGAAAATGAGAAACAGTCTAAATTATTGATGTTACTATGTCATCATTTCTAAATTTAGCGTAGATAATCTCTAAATTTAGCATGTGGGAAATTCTGTTTATAAAATGTAACAAAATAGACATTTTAAGCACGGAATTATACACTGGGCTAACTTGTGTATAATTCCGTGTATAATGAATACAGTACTGTTTACTCCCAAAATAAAACTTTAACTTACGACAGAATATCTTTTTAAAATATATGTCTTGTTAGTTTTGAAGACAGGTGGCCATGCACTTACAGCAGGTTCAGAGTAAAGCAGAATGCGTAATAAGGCGCATTAAGGCGCATTCTGTTTTTCTTTCAGCCTGATTTAAGCTACCATTTACTAGAAAATGTTTCTTACGGTACATATTCATAACTGTATACATGTAATGTGGAACTTTTTCTTCATTGGACAGATAAAATTAATTGCGTATAAAGGCTTATTCGTGTATTTATGGAGTAATAGACTAGCGTTCTACTTAAGTTCGGTGGTACATGTAGTAATACACGTATTCTGTCAATGCAATTTTTATTTGATATAGTCGAACTTCAACTGAACCTTAGTCACGCTTATCAGAACTCTTTGCACTCAGTGTCTCTGAGAGGAGTACAATTGTCTTATGCAAACAGTGTAAATCCCGATCACAGGGCTCCTTAAGAAGCCATCTCACCAAGGTATGCACTATTTGCAATATTGTTATACATTAACAAAACCAAATCTAAAGACCCAGTGTCATGAAACTTTCGATGGCAGGCCTTGGGCAATCCTTCGTCAAATAGCTATGTTTTTTAATCTATGCAGAACTCTGGTTGCTATAGCAACCCAAAGAAAAATTCTTTACGTCTCTTCTTCTCCAAATTCGATATACATATTTCAAAACGATTCGATGGGGATACTCATTAGGTTAGCCTATATCAAATTTGCTAAAACAGTGACAATATCTAAAAACGTGTAAAAAGACATGATCACCATAAGGAGGGTATCTTTTCTTACCGCCTTGGTTTAGGCTGTTACCTGTCTTTTATACAATCAATAAGCCTTCATTAAAGTGGTCGGAATACAGGCCCTGTAGATCAATATTTAGAGGAAATATTTGTATTATGAGCTCTTTATCTGTTTCAGACAATGAACACCCTGACGTGCATACTGGTACTGTGTGTGACCCTTGATTTCCTGACAATTCCTGTGCAGTGTCAGAAATGTTTTATGATTGAAGGCGATTGTATAAACAGATATATGTTCAAAAGGTTTCGTGCCAGAGTCACTCCATGTCGAATACACAGCAGGAATGGCGTTTGTACTTCCACCAATGGACTAAGCTGTCTGTAAAGTGTCGTTTCGTTTCATTTTTATCAATTTCGATAGAGTTAAAACAGAATTCACGTTAAAATGACACTCTCCATTAAACCTATTTAAGCAGTGTGCCTAAAAATAAAGGCAGCGTCTCATCAGGGTCTGCTCTCTTTGCTATGTCATAAGAAAACGTCTGCTTTATGGACAAACACTGATATGCACATGTATTTATATCACGCTTGTTTATCTATAAAGAACTCTCACAGGGATCACATTGGACAAGTTCATAGCAACATTCAGGCATAAATAGAACTCATTGACTCTTGAAACTATAACCCTTTCCCTGATGTAATACAGGCCCAGCGCTTATAAAGCGTTTGAGTTGAGTCTGAGTTCGTTCTCAAGCATTTGATTGGTCAGATTTGAGCAAAGGCTCTAATCTGACCAATCAAATGCGCGATAATGATTTCAGACTCAACTCAAACGCTTTATAAGCATGAACCCAGGGTTGGCAAAAAATCAATGACCACCATAATTGTCAACTAACAACTGAAAAAATTAAATTTACCACTCAATATTTCAAGCGTCAATTGAAGTAGACGATTGAATTGATTCCATACCTCTGTCCTGTTGCTAAACTGCCGGGTCTCAAAAGTGTTCCCCCATCATTATGTATTATAAAGGTAGGACTATATTAACATCAGTTAATAAGACCAAATAGCTTTTATTTATAAATGTAATCATTTGAAGTCTTTTTTGAATTTGATCGTAAGTCGAAAGACATTATTACTGGCAAACATAATATTTTGAACGCATTGCCTGGCTTACTGAACTATAAACAAGTCTGTTCTTTTCAACCAACCACTTTTTTATAACTGGCGGCCAACCATGATTGATTGATTGATTGATTTGGGTTTAATATATATATACATGTGAGAAAGATATCGAACTCGCAATATCGTAAAAATCCTTAAAAAATGGACACCTGTAATTATCCTAAATTGAACTATTTGCTTTATCACACAGCAATTTCTTTAAAAGCTGGCAACTGACTGGCAAACAGTCTAGACTCCTAATGGAGCAGTCTGATCAGGGTCTACATTATTTTCGCAGGTCTGCTTATCCATATACTAAGGGTCATTAAGGTAATAACGGTTTAGTCGCTGTTACAGCAATCCAGTGGAAAGTGTTGATTTATTGTTTCATTATTACAGATGCTATGTTCCCGGACGACAGCTCCACACAGACCCAGATGCCGACGAATAGAGAACAGCCGACGAATAGAGAACAATCTTGTAAAAAGGACCTAAGCTAAATATCTATTCCTTGGATCTGCTAGAAATTTGTTTTGTTAAAACCACCCTTTACGTTGTGCCAACATATTGACCTTTCATGTTTTTATTTAGTTTCGTTATGTGAATACCATAATAAATGAATAATATTAATAAAAGAAGCTAACATGGTTGCGTTCATTTGAAATACATTTTATTGAAGATTGTACTTAACATTGGACAACTTGAATACGATAACATCCTTATTTCACACACATTTTCCAAATGGGCATAGGGCACAAATTGTACAGCAACATATGGATACTTTTCGTTTAGCATAAACAACTCTTCAAAAAACCATATCATTAAAGAGTTGATTAAATGTACATAAAATAAACACTTCTGAGTGTAATTACATCATTCAAGCCTTGTCTGGCTCTATTTTTCAATCACTAGACAAAGTTTTTCTTTCACAAGACTTAGAGCATTTATCTGGAAATAATAGCGTTTTCTCCACTGTAGACTATGTTAGTTACCGATCTTTGAGGACAAGACGAATTTAATTATATAGTCAAACAACTAGGTCGGACGTGTCAAAGGTCAGTCTAGTCCATTTTGTAGGGATAACAACATTCCGCATGTCCTCGGACCATTTTTAAACAGTGGAGTTTATTTTATTTAATACAAATGAAGGCGGATTTGTTGACAGCAGTTTAGTGCAGTAGGTAAAGTGTAGGTACGCAGAAGGGGTTGTGATAATAGTATTTTTGTTCAGCATGGGTTCGAATCCCGCGTCAACCTCAACTTTCTTACTAATCTAGAATGAATAGTAATTCTGCATTACTTTAAAAAAATGTTTTAGCACAAAAAGATATTTTAGGTTGATGCTCGAACCCGCGCTTGATAAAATGTTTCTCGATCATATGCTTCCTTTAAGCCCTACGCCTTATCCACTACGTTATGTTTCCGATAACTATTTCGCTTATTGTTTGTACAAATAACTAAAACTTTTCTTTTAAAAATTGCCACGAGTATATCCGAAATGCTGATCTCCCTTATAAATGGACTCGGCGACCCCGTGACACGTCAAGCTTATTTGTTTGATATTTTTAATTTAAATGTCACACGGTGTTGAATGTAAGTTTTCAGATTGTGAATACAATCAAAATTTGGATAGAACGCATATGATTTTTACCAGTTTTACCAGTTACTCCGTAGAAACTCGTTTTTACGCATTTAATATATTTCTCAACTGAAGCGAGTAGTCCGTTTTATACACTCGTGAATATGCACAATAAGAACTACAGTGGAGAAAACGTTATTCTTTCCCAATAAACGCGTTAACGCTTAAACTATTATTTTCACTGCAAACAGTTTGGAGCCAGATCAGACGCCGGGTAACCCGGCGTCTGATCTGGCTCCAAACTGTTTGCCACCAAGATAAACAAGAATTATCAGAATTGTTGTCTAAAAGTAGTACTTTTCTACGTTTTAGTGTTTTGCGTTTGCGTACGTTTGCGTTTAAACGGGAAAGAATAACAGATTCTCCACTGTAGGTGGTAGTGTAAGCTGGTCGTAAAGCAGAATGTTCCTTAACGGTGCATTAAACTCATGATCTTTAGAATTATTAAAAAGTATATTATTGTATTTTAGGAGTGCTATGAATGGAGAAATGGGAAAAGATCATATACGGCCATTTCTGAAATACAGTGCTTATCTTGCCGTTTTCAAAGAGCACGCTTTAGTAAAATGATTCAAATGAAATCAAATATGGTAATTTGATTTTGTATTAGATCTATCTTTTACATGTAAACTACTAAGGTCTAATATCATAAATATGGTACTATGTTTTAGATTTTATAAAGCTGGTCTGATACATTATAAGAACAAGTTAAATACAAGATATACGATTTTTTTCGAAGTAATGTCTTGTTTTTCATAAAATAAATGATAAAAACAAACAAATAAATCATTATCTGTAAAAAGGATATGTTGTTGATATTCAAAGATTCTTTTTTTTTTTTTTAAATCAGGTGACTATTTTGTCTTGATTTACTTTCTTCAAGTAAAAATAAGACCATAAAAGACCATAAAATAAAGAGTGAAAACCCCAAATTACCATATTTGTTTTCATTTGAAATAGAATTTACTGAAGCCTGTACTTTCAATGAGACAACATTAACCTTTTCTAAAAGGCCGTATATCAAGTGCTTAAACTAAGCACCAACATATGATTTTTTTTGGATTTTTTTTTTGATTTTTCATTAACCCTTTACCTGATAGCATTGTTTCTAGTATTGAATATATGTGACTACTTAAAGTAGGTTGAAAGTAAAGCAGAATGCGCCCTAAGGCGCATTCTGCTTTACTTTCAGTCTGCTTTAATAAGAATACTGATAGAATAAGGAAAGTATTAAATATGACACATATTCATTACGGTATAATTTGGAACTACTTTCTTCAGCGGATGAATAAAATGAATGTGCTAAAAGTCGCTTCTATAAGGGAAAGGGTTAAACTAAAAAACAATGATAGAAATAAAGTTAAATACATGTACTTTGAAAAAATCGCTTATGGATTGAATACATTCTTAAGGCGCCCTCTGCCCTGCTTTCAACCTACTTTAAGTGGTAACCTGTCTTCACAACTAAACGCAGGCTACCTGAAGTAAGTGTTTGAGATATAGGTGTGACTTTGCAGGGAGAGGATTTTGTTCTTTGCCGTTTTAACGAAATGAAATGCAAACGCAGTGCGATTAAATGTAGAAGATAACATGTTTTTACCCTTTCATTCTCAATGACGCCTACAAGCGCGTTTACAAACAGTTTGGATCTTGATCAGACGCCGCGTAACGCGATCAGGATCCAAACTGTTTGACACTCGTTTCGATATGTTTTGAGTCATACTACATTGAATTTTACTTTGAAACGACATTGAAACGGTGAAGGGGTAATCTAATTTGGCAGTGAAAGGGTTAAAAAATGTTGAATATTAATAAATGTTATCCTTGTGTTAGCCGTGAACAGTATGGACCATTATTAATAATTGTTTGAGGCTAAACGTGTTTATTGAGATATAGTGACTCTAACACCACCGTTATTGTCACATAAGGATATCCCACCCAAGGTTTGAAGATATTTTAGGAACACGAGGCTTCGTCGAGTGATCTTAAAATATCTTCATACCGAGGGTGGGATAATAGCATCTTCACCACCGTAATGCAAAACAAAAGTAAAGCAGAACATTAAAATATTAACACTTTACCACATACATCGTAATATGTATTTAGTTTTGAGGACAGACGGAAACTTAAAGCAGGTTGAAATTCAAGCAGAATGCGCCTTAATGCGCATTCTATCTGGCTTTCAGCCTGCTTTCAGCTTCTATTATATCACCTAGGATATAAAAATATTATTTATAATTTTATTAACCCATTTCCACATAAAACACCTTTTAATGCCTTAATTTTATTCCTCCACTGAAGAAAAAAGGTCCAATTTATACAGTCATGATTATGTATCATAAGAAATATTTTCTATATTCCAGCAGATGATAGCTTAAAGCAGGCTGAAAGTAAAGCAGAATGCGCCTGAAGGTGCATTCTGCTTTACTTTCAACTTGCTTTAAGTAGTAACGTGTTTCAAAAACAAGAATATGGCCATGGGGTAATGGGTTAAATGGATCTATTTTCTTTAGTGGGGGGATGCATTTAAAAGGTAAAAAGGCGTATAGAACTATGGGGTTATTTGTGAAGCAGCCATAATTCCTTTGCGTAAACCATGTAATACGGAATATTCAGATACTCTACACAATTCTTTGATGTTAACAAAATCGTTACCTTTGTTTTATCTTATTTATGTTATAGAATATGGATATCTGTGAAATGTTGATTGAAAACATCACTAAATAAGTTGTATGGTATCCAACATTTGGTGTTTCTAAGTACAGTGGAGAATGTGTTATTCTTTCCTAATAAACACGTTTACGCTAAAACTATTATTTCCAGTGCAAACAGTTTGGAGCCAGATCAGACGCCGGGTAATCCGGCGTCTGATCAGGCTCCAAGCTGTTTGCCACCATCATAAACATGAAATATCAGAATTGTCCAAAAGTTGTTCTTTTCTACGTTTTAGTGCTTTGCGTTTGCGTACGTTTGCGTTTAAACGGGAAATAATAACGTTTTCTCCACTGTAATTTATTTCAGTGTTTGCTTTTAAAATAAAGAAACTTTCACTGTATGAAATAGTTCATACGTGATAGACGGATCATATGTATGAAACATTACAGATTCATGTTTCATGTGGAGCTGCGATTTTTTTTTTAAAAAACCCGCAAATATATGCTGACAGATAGACAGGCAGACAGGCAGACAGGCAGGCAAGCAGGCAGGCAGACAGAGTAGACCGACATACATACTGACATACATACAGAGAGAGAGAAAGAGAGAGACAGGGAGAGAGACAGAGAGACAGAGAAAGACAGACAGAGAGAGAGAGGGACTAACACAGACACAGACAGACAGACAGACAAACAGACAGACAGACAGATGGACGGACGGATATACAGACACAGACAGAGAGACACAGAGACACAGACAGAGAAACTCAGACAAACAGATAAAGAGATAATCGTGCCATAGTTCGACACTCTACTGTATGCATTATCGTAAAGGTTTGCACTGCCAGCATGTGGGTTTCACACTGCAATATAGTCATGTTATTACGTCCATTCAAACAGAGACACTTTGGCAACTAGAAAGTGATACAGATGAAGTTTAAGGCAAGAAAACAGTAAGGCAAAGAGCTTCTTTAGGAGCTGTTTGCTTTAGTTTAATCTTGCTTAAAACAACCACATGCATCATATACCGAAAGCAATCCTTTCAGTTGTCGATACAGCTTGAGTATACTGTACATACTTATTTCAGTGGTTATGTAATTACCAGGAATGTCAATCATGATGATGTGCCAGACCCTAGCGATACACCTGGGCACATATCCCAAAGAGGTCTGTCGTCGGCTGCACGCCGTTCGTCCGAAAATAACACTTAAGCCCTAATGTATAAATAACAACTCTATTTTATTGTACATGTGTGCATTGTTTGCTAAAGAATATTAATGCTTAACCCATTTGTGCCCACGATCCCATATATGGGACATATGCAATCAGTGTATACTATGATCAGAGTCTACACTGTTTGCTGATAGGAATGTCAATATAAAACAAAATGAAAATGAAATTTTGACCAGGCATCCCTTGGATAACAAATGGACTAACCCAATATATAAACATGGAAGAATCCACTGGGCGTGAATGGGTAAATGCTTAAATAAAATAAGCCTTGCCATGAGAAAACCTGCTTTATTACATTACAACATTGTTATGACCGAGAACAGTGGTCATCACAGGCTCTGTATCTGAGTTTGGTCTATACTGCCATACACCGTATATATTATATAATACACCTATATAAAATGGTTTAGATGCATGTGGCTGTCAAACAGTGTAAATCAAGATTAGCCGCCGCGTCTTTGATGTATTGCCTTATGATACAGATGTTCATGTTAGGGATGCTATTATAAATACATGTACAATGAGACACGATAAAATACATTATAATGCAATACGAACCTATATGTACATACATGTACAGCAAACTGCAGTATATTACAATACAACACGATACAATGCAATACAGTACAATATGATAGAATACAATATATATACAGCATACTGTAAACTATACAATATATGTACAATATGATACAGCTCGTTCTGCATGTCAATTTGTTTCATCATGTGAAATTCAATATGCAATATCAACACCTAATACGACACACGTATCAGAAACAATTTTTAATATCATTCAAATGAAATTAAGTTCATCTTATTACACAAAAAATTTCAGGTCATGTATAACAATTATGATAAAATGTTTTAGTATACAACTTCTATTAACGCGTTATTCCATAGCCTGTTTCTAGTTTTAAATACAGGTGACTACTTGAAGCAGGTTGAAAGTAAAGCAGAATGCACCATATGGCGCATTCTGCTTAACTTTCAGCCAACTTTGATAGCATATATTTCTTATAGTGCTTATTCATGACTGTACAAAGTGGAATCACTTTCTTCAGTGGAAGAACATATAATAAGAATATTTAAAAAACGCTGTCATGAAGTAATGGGTTAACAGATAGTCTGTGTAGTTAGATTATGTTATCTAATGCTTTGAAATATAATATTTCATTGCAATACCTACTTTGGACAGAATACCTTTGTAGAAACAATAACGACAACATTTTAATTGCAGAGCACACAGTTTTGAACCTTACCAGGCGCAGCGTTTTCAAGCAACTGATATGAATCCAAATTATTTACATTTTATTGAAGTTTTTCAAACTAAAATCAAATGAATGAAAATAATAGAATAATGCATTTTGTAACTAACAAAACAATCATGAAGATAAACCGTACACCAGTCCTATTTAAACATAGAGGGTTCCTACAGATCTCCTCTGACCATGGTTTTCACTGTTTATCGTGTTACAAAATATTCAAAATGTTTTGCCATTTTACATTCCGTTTATTCTTCTCGTTTAAACGAATATAAACTCAAACGCACAACAAAAAATATAGAAATTTATGTTAACAATTTAAATAATTAATATGAATGGGAGTGGCAAACAGTTTGGAGCTTAGTCAAATTCCCAATTAACCTGTGTCTGATCATGCTCCAAACTTTTCGTCACTCAGATTAATATGAGTCGTGTTAAATATAAATTTATCATTTGTCATTTTCTCAATTTTATTGCATTGCATATGCGTTTCGTTAGCTTTTAAACGGGAAAGAGTAACGTCTTTTCAAATTGTTTAATATTACCCCAGACGCCATGAGTACATTTCGGGTACGAATTGACCAAGATGTAGGTACGAAATGGTTTGGATACGATTTGGTTTGGGTACGAAATGACCAACCCCACCCCAGACTGAGTTCGACGAGTTGTTTCACTTTCCATTGACTCTAGGGAATCCGTTAGTCTTTCCAGACAGATTGTTCAAAACAAGTACGGGTCTCAAACAAATACTGTCAAATAGCATTGGGCCTGACATGACATCAATATACCTCTTGCCCGATTACAAAACGTCGTGCAACAAAACCGGTCGTAAGTCAATCAATACGTAAAAGTACATAAAATTTCTTATTTATCCATCTAATCCTGTCTTGTGACGTCTCTTTGCATAAAGGTCGTAAGTCAAAACTTTAAAATACATATAATTTCTGATTTCTCCATCTAATCCTGTTTTGTGACATCTCCTTGGAAGACGATTCCAAAAAGATGTCACAAGAGAGGATTAGCTGGATAAGTGAATAATAATTGGAAATTTAAGAATTAGACTTACGACAATATTTGTAGTACGGCGTTTCATAAGACGGGCCTGGTGTCTAAAAGAGAGTTCGGGTTATCGAAGTTCGAATGTACCTTAACCCAATACTCCTTAGATACGCATTTTTACGCCTTAAATGTTCCAATCTATACAGATGTATGAAATTCCAGCAGATGGTAGCTTAAAGCAGACTGAAAGTGAATCAGAGTATGCCATAACGCGCATGCTGCTTTACGTTCAACCTGCTTTAAGTGATCGCATAAATTTTTTATTTCCAATGCTCGAAACAGCATATGGAGTAAAAGGATAAACAATGCCAACTTTATCGCCGACTAATCTGATCTAGATCATTCTGCTCGAATCTGACTAATGTAAAGCTTCAGATCGATCTCACACTCATCTAATACGCTTTATTCTGTTCGCACAGACCCAGATAACCCTAACCTATCCATCTGATCTGATCTGATCTGGTCTGATAAGATCCCAGATTGTGAAGTCAGGGTCCCGTCGAGTTATGTAACATATACGCTGTATATGTGAGCTAGTAACTAGATAAATTACGATTTATTCCAGACTCTTCAATTATCATAAATAACTTCAACCCACTGTCTGACGATTGCGGTGGAATTGAGAGAATTTGACTATACATTTTGATCTGAGTGGCACAACAGTTTGGAGCTTGATCAGATGCCGGGTTACCCGGCGTCTGATCTGGCTCCAGACTTTTTGCAAACAAAAATAACTGTTTAGCATCAACGCATTTATTAGGAAATAATAATCCTTTTTCCACTGTTTTCTCAATCAGCTTGAGTTAGACGCCGGGTTGTTTGCTACAATCAGTAAATGTGCAATACAACCTGCCTTATCCGACACCCTTTGGTACCAATTGATGATGCCGGATGAAGCAGCGTGTCGGTTAAAGCAGGTTTTAGATATACAGCCGTGCTTTGATATTCCATACTCATTTTAGTGGAACATATCGGTATTTCAAAGTTAAATTAAGAATACATTGTATATTATCGTTATTATTTGCCAATAAACGCGTTTACACTAAAATCATTTCCATTACAAACAGTTTGGAGCCAGTTCAGACGCCGGATAACCCGGCGTCTGATCCGGTTCCAAACTGTTTGCATTTGAAATAATGGATTTAGCGTAAATGTGTGTACATGTATTTGGAAAAGAATAACGTTATCTTCACTGATGTACATTTTAGATGTATCATGAGACTTTCTGCTGACGACAATATTTGCCAAAGAAACATGCTGATAGTGTCAAATATTAAACAGTGCAGTATGCACTTAAATTCCAGACGATCTTTGAATATATAAGATAACTTGAGTACATGTAAAATCACTATATTACGATCACTAACACGAAGGGTAAGTGTCTCTATAAAAGACATGTGACAGCTTAAAACAAGGTGAGCGTAAAACAGAACGCTCCTTAAGGAGCTTTTTGTTTTACGTTCATCTTGATTTCAGCAGTCACCTGCTTTAAACATCTGATTATTAACAAATTTTAGTTGTCGTTAAAGAGAGGGTTTACTATATTTTGACATCAATCTAAACTGAAGTGTTCCTGGTCATTAAAAATGCGTTTGCAGTGAGGAATATAGTAAACATCCTAAAAACTGGCACACCCTGCATAACTGTGGTAATTATCCTAAAAGTTTAACTAATTGCTTTTATCACATGTAGTAATTTGTCTGGTTGTGCATAATGTATGATAAACAATGTAGACCCTGATCAGACTGTCCCTTTTTACCCATGCCTGTCTGTCCCAATACTTAGTGTCAATATGGTACGTCACTGTTCCCAATCAAACGCGTTTACCCCAAGAGCTACCGATATCCTATGCGAAAAGTTTGGTTTAAACATATTTTATTTCAATAATTTAAATGTATATTACAAACATACGGCAAAGTTTAGGATAGAAATGAAAGCAAAAAACAGCTGATTGTGTTTCTCTCCTCTGATCTGAATCTAAACAGTTTCATACTCAACCGTCAAAAGGCACAAAATATAAAAACTGGGAAACAACAGCGGAAGACAAGGTTAAATAGTGGAGGGTAACGATCAACTTATATTTAAGATGAATAGTAACGTGAAAATATGCGCGTTAACACATTGAACCCTAGCGTCGGGAATACTTGTCATTTACAACATAACATATAATAATAAAAACATAATATAATCTTGATTTGTTTGACATCAACCCTTTTACTCCCGATGACGTTATAAAGCGCACAAGTTTGCAAACAGTTTTGATCAACACTGTTTGCAACTTGTTTTGAAATAACGTCAGTTATACTGCCTTGAATCTAACTTTGAAACTATATTGCAGTCAACAATATTAAAGCCGACGACAATATGACGATTAAAGGGTTAAAAAAACCACGACAAATTTGATCATGAAAGGGTTAAAAAGGCACGGTGGCGTATTTATAGCCAATACATGTGTTTTACATTCAAATGGTACGGCATGTAAGTTTTAATAATAATTATAAACTTGTTTATTATCATTGATTTATTCTTTATCTTTTCTGAAGAAAACTCTTTCTGTCGCATATATAGAAGGTATTAATGTTAGCGTAGAAATACATGTGACAGAAAGGGTTTTTGTCAGAATAGATAAAGAATAAATCAATGATAATTACCAAGTTCATAAAGGCATGCATTAACACGCATTATAATTAAGCCCTGCTATTTCGGCAACTCAAACGGGGGATTGATTTCGGTTTTTAAGACAGCTGGCTGCTGAAAGCAAGATAACTATCCCAAATAGAGAAGACCATTCGCAATGTAGCCTTCAGTTTAACGTACATCTTGCTATAAGTTCTCACTGACGTTGACGCATTCAAAGTGTGATCGCACATGTTATAATATAGCTAACCTTTATTAGTGGTTTTTGTTAAACCTCTTTGCTACATAACCCGTGCATCCTGAGAAAGAAGTTTTTCACTCCCATTTAAACAAAAGTGAAGGTTAACGCAATATAATAACATAGAAAAAAGGACAATATTTTGAAAATATTAACTATTAATTTTCATTTCAATAGGAAAACATTTTGAACTTGGTCAAAACCGGTTTATCAAACTGTTTGTAACAGACACGAGGTTTTTAGCATAAACGCGTTTATTTTGAACAGAATAAACTCTTCTCCAATGTAAATTAAATTAATTAATTATAAACATTATAGGTTTGGTGCATCTAGGATTCGGAAAACAACAGCAACTTTTTTACCAATTGATAAAGCAATATTAATCTATTACATGTACCACATAACCTGTCCCTACTTTAATTCTGGGTAGAAATTCGATATAGCGTTAAACATTGTTTTTTATTAAAAATTTAAACTGGATTATTTTATTTTCTACAGGCTAACATAGTCGAAGATCTTGTTAGCTATGTACAGGTTAGCTATTCTGTCGAGATTTCTTTTTATAATCGATAGAAAATATTAATAGTTCAAGTAAAAACTTTGTTAACTCCCGAGCCGTGGGCCAAGATTGCTGATGAAATTAGAAAGAAAACATATGTTTTGAGATAGCATATAATTTTTACTGCAGCCATACAGTAAAACCTCTCTATTACGACCACTAAAATAATGGTGATTGAATGTGTTAAAGACAGTTGACAGCTTAAAGCAAGGTGACAGTAAAAACAGAAAGCTTCTACAGGAGCTTTCTGTTTTACTGTCACATTGCTTTCAGCAATAAGTTTTCGTAAACACCTAATACTTAACACTATTGAGTGGTCGTAATTGAGAGGTTTTACTGTACAGTAAAACCAACGGTTACAACCACTCAGCATACCGCATGTTTTCTATATCAACGGTAACTGCTTAAAGAAAAGTGAAAGTAAAGCAGAACGCTCAAAAACCCCATTCTCCCATAAAGACGCATTAACGCCTCTAATTTATTCCTCCTTGGAAGAAAACAGTTCCTATGTATTAAGATATGATTGTATACTATTAGAAAATATTTCTTTGTCCTAGCAGATGATACTTAAAACAGGCTGAAAGTAAAACAGAACGCACCTTAAGGCACATTCTGCTTTAATTTCAACAGGCTGAAAGTGGTCGCCTTTTTTCAAAACTAGAAACAGGCTATGGGGTCATGAGTTAAGAACTTTCTGCTTTACTTCCATCCTGTTTTAAGCTACCATCACTTTTAATATCATGAGATGCATGAAATTAGCGATCGTTATAGATAGGGCGATACTGCGCAAAAAAAGAGAATAAAAATATTTATATCTAATATATCATACTCCCAGCAGGCACACCATCTTACATCATAACATAAACATTGTCTTGTTGTTAAACCCACCTACTCCAAAACCTTGGTTGCTGTAAATAAGCTTACCCTCTGTACATAGGCCCTTGCTCTGACGTAATACCGTCTGTTTATTATCAGCCATTTTCTTCTGTTTCTCAAAGGTAAGTTTAAGATATTCTGGCAGACGAGTATAAATACGAGTGTCAATAGTTTGGATCCAGATCAGACGCCGCGTAACGCGGCGTCTAATCTGGATCCAAACTGTTTGCAAATGTTCGTCGATTTGTATGCGGTATTGTAAGGGGCAGCAGTGTACACACACTGACAGGTAGAACATACGTACTCTGAGATACATAAGAATAGCACCAGCATCTGCCAATATCCATTTATGGCAGGGCCGTCCCAAAACCGTGCACTGGACCGTTCCATTTCGTACCTGGGTTTCTCGAATTACGGCGATCTACCTTAGGGTCGAAACAGCAGTAGGAGCAGTAATAGGTGGAAAAGTTTTCGTCTGTTAGGCTTTCGGGAGCTACTTTTTGCTGTTTAATTTTAAAACTATACTCATTAGTGGGAAGATACAAAATCTACTCGGACGGTAAAAAAGTTAGCAGTGGCGTTGGAACGAGGCTTGAACGTCTACCTGCGTTTTTAATAAGCCTCTCCGTGAAATCTCGCTAGCTCGAGAGTTATACGTGACTTGCTAACATCTGGGCTCTTATCGTCTGCTGCCATTTTCTCCATGCTGGATTAGCGACTAAATTTTTCGCCATTTCGATCACCTGTGAGTACGCATATTTTATTTATTTGTTTATTCTCGTGTATTTTATTTATATACAACTTAAGGCTGTCACATGCTTTCAATTGTAATAAATGTCACATTTTTTACATGAAATGCTTCGTCCTCGAAGCAGCCTTGACATATTTCATGTAAAGTACAGTAAACCTTTGGTGTTACTATCATTTCAAATGAAGGTTAGTTGTTATTATCCAACAAAGAGTAGCAACTTATTGCAGGATGAAAGGAAAACAGAAAGCTTCTTTAGAAGCTTTCTGCTTTACTTTCATTCTGTCTATATGCAATATCTTGTCAGAATCTGAAAACACAAACATTCCTTTGATTGTTCGTAATATCAGGGTACAACTGTACATGTATTTTCTATGATCTAATCCATCGACGATCGTGTAAAGGAATTTACAGTTTTTGATTATGATCCAAGCAATATTAGTTATTTTGCAAAGCGGAAAATATAAACACAGTATGCTAGATTTACGAAATTGTTCAATGGTCGCCATTTTTCTACCGTCTCTTGCATTCCATGACTTCGAAATCTAATACAAAGATTTTCTTACTGTGTTTGAAATGACCTTTTTTGAGTACGACCAATCGTTTGATACTAGTCTTTCTTTATGAAAGAAACTATTTGCATCTCCTTACAATCGTGGAAAAACAAACATCTATGGTTAGTTATAAATATGGTTTTCTCTCACAACAACCTCAGTCAGATCTTAAGTATTGCCATTGTAACCCGTTACTCCATAGCCTGTTTCAGGTTACCATTTAAAGCATGTTGAAATTAAAGTAGAATAGAACCTAAAATGCCTTCTTTATATCATGTTTGGAAATTCCTAGCCAGGGACTACTTTTCTTAGGGTATGAGTAATTAGAAGCGTAAACCTAGGCATCGGGTTTCATCAAACAGTTTGGTGGTAGTTTAAAGCAAAAGAAATGAAAACATCTCCGGTATAAGCGTTTACCTTACTTCCATCTTGCTATAAGCAACCATTGGTCACAGTACTGAAAATATGCTAGCTGTTCTGTATTTGTTTAACCCATTCGTTGCCATTAATTTATGACGTAATAATTCATCTAGCACAGTCATTGACAAAATACCTTTTGTTTAAATGTGTTGTCTTCTTTTATTTATAAAAATGAAATGGTTTAGCGTTTTAAACTTAAGAAATATTGATATGAGTGCCGAACAGTTTGGATCCTGATCAGACGCCGCGTTTCGCGGCGTCTGATCTGGATCCAAACTGTTTGCACATGTTAATGTTTCAGAGTCTGGCAGCGGAAGGGTTAACACTGATTTGTATTTCTTATATGATTAACCCATTAGCGCAATTGTTTTCAGCTGTCCGGAGTTAGAGATCTGCAAACATGTATTACTATGTCCCACACACCGGCAAATTCCAACAGGTAAAATGCGGTGTGCAATTTGTATGTTCACGTTAACGTCGCTCGTTGTTTTATGACGTCAACGTGCACTGGCACGTGTTCTGTATGCGCATTTCGCTAGCTAGTGTTATGCTTTTGTAACATTAACTTTTGTTCTTTTGTAGCGTAATTTGTTTACATGTTTGTTCGGCAGCCTTCTTTGCAGTGACAGAATTCTTGTGCAATGGATTTAAATACGTCTTTTGTGTTCACCTGAGCGATCTAACGGATCAAGAATTGGATATATGTGACTATATGTGTTTATATGTGTGTGCGAGCCTCTCTTATGGATATTTGGATATGAGAAGTCCGATAATGTGAAAAGCTTGTAAACTTGTGTCTGTATGCGAGCTATCTAACGTCCGATTTATACTATCGAGATCTAGTGTGCGCTTCTAAAAGAACATCGTCTCGTTCAAGAAACTAGTGTAACGTACGTTTATCTAAGGGATTTTACTTACCAGTATACCCTGACAAAATTATACTGACAATGGGAAAACCAGATTTCCAGAAATCCGATTTCTCTAAACGCCAACATACATCCTCCGTCAACCATACCTGTTAACGTCTTTAACCCATTTGTACATGTACTATGTTGGAGTAGTTCTTTTTTTATCTAATGGATGCCTGGTTTAAATTGTCATTTTCGTTTGGTTTTACATATTATGTATATTGAAATTGCTATCAGCAAACCTTAGTAGACTTTGATCAGAAGCCGCATTATGCGGCGTCTGATCGGAGTATACACTGTTTGCTTTGTCCAATGTATGAGTGCATGGGTAACTGCAGTAAAATATTGTTTTTACAAGTCATGTGTAAAACCAATTAAAGGAGTAATATTTCAGAGTATTAATCTACCCATGCCTTGCTATAGCAATGGAATATTCCTATATGCTTACTGGAAAACTTCAATATACATAAACGTGTGATCTAAGGACAACGTAGTTTGTGTCTATTCAATAGATCAATTATTATGCAGTAGCAAACGGGGTAGACCCTGGATAGATGCCACAATTTTTGGTGTCTCATCAGGGTCAGCACTTTTTGCTAGTGCCTATTTTTGTGGACGATATGCATAAATGGGTTAAAGGGAACCGGCACATGTGTTAATTATCATACAGTGGAGAATCTGTTATTCTTTCCCGTTTAAATGCAAACGTACGCAAACGCAAAACACTAAAACGTAGAAAAGTGCAACTTTTTGACAATTCTGATAATTCATCTTTATCTTGGTGGCAAACAGTTTGGAGCCTGATCAGACGCCGGGTTACCCGGCGTCTGATCTGGCTCCAAACTGTTTGCACTGCAAATAATAGTTTTAGCGTAAACGCGTTTATTGGGAAAGAATAACAGATTCTCCACTGTAACATAAACACGTAATCTAAATCCGACACCCTTGCTAACCGGCACCCGTGCTAAATATCATAACAGAAACACGTAAACTGGAATTTAACCCCGTCACTGCCTTAAACAGAGTACAATGGTTGTTTGCAAACAGTTTGCATCTTAATCAAACGCCGCGTGACGCGGCGTCTGATCAGGACAAAAATTTATTGATACTTGTTTAAATTTTTTCAGCAGTCAAAATGCCTGAAATATAAATTTGACAATTGAAAGCAGATGACTTGTATTTAACTGATGACGTCACGGTGTCGGGGCATCGGGATCCAAACTATTTGACACTCATTCGATTATTACTGAAGTCAAAATACCTAAAACTCAAATTTGAGATATAAAGGAATATGACAACTGTTTATTTGGTGTTTTACTGCGAGTCTATGAGATATTCGTTTCCTCGGAGCAATATCCTACAGTTTGAATCATCGTAAACAAACGCCCCCGTACATTGCTATTTTGATGCTATTTCTAAATTTAGGATCAAGATACAACTTCGAATCTACGGAACGTCGCGTCATTAGCTTTTGCTTTGTATCTTGGAATTGCTTTTGAAATGCAACTTGGACTGAAAGTCAACCGGACAAGTTTTCAAGCGTCAATAATGAAGCTTACACCGTCTCAGTTGTTGAAATAATATACGCATGGCTCCAGGTAAGAGGAAATAAACTGCACAAATCCAACATTTTCGCATTTATTCAACACCCAATTCCTATGGTGTTACTACTCATTAGAATCGTCTGAAAGAGACGATTCTAATGAGTAGTGACACCATAGGGTTTTAAGCAGAAATAAAGTTTTTTGTTTTTGAAATACTCCCCTTATCTGTAGCCCTGATACGTGTTTTCCGTACCTATGAATTTGCGGATGCCTCGGCTGATTAGGCAATTTAGGAACAGGTATGCAGCCATGGAGGCACATAGAGCGTTTTGCCGTGAGATCGCTGGGGGTGTACGGAAGACGGAGGTTGAACTAATGAGTCATGGCAGAATAGTCAGAAAACACTTGTTGCTGGAAGCCTCTCCGGTTGTTATGGATATGTATAAAGCATTTTCCCTAAGCCAATGTAGGAGGATGTTTAGGACATGACATCATCTCTCACTTCCCTATCGTCACATAGAATATGATGAGTCCAGTAAACAATTGTTCTCAGCTTCGATTCAATATTAAGATAGTTTAGATATTTAGGAACAGGTTTCTGCTTAATGCATGACAAAAGTAATGCAGAAAGCTCCTGTAGGAGCTTTCTGCATTACTTATGTCATGCGTGAAGCTGTCACCTTTATGTAAGACTATATTAATTTTCTATTGAATTGTCGATGAACGCAGGTTTTATTGTGGTTGCTCAGTGTGAATGCAAAAGACGTTTTTCTGTTTTTCAAACTCACACAGTTGCTCAAGAAATATCGAGTTATTAACATAACGAGCCAAGTTCCAAGCACACGAATTTTCCGACATTTCAAACATTGTAGATCCAGATCCGACACTGAGCTGCCTCTACAATGTTTTCAGCAGATATTCAATGTTGTTTAAACGTACGTTGGTTGGTTATCAAAACCTTGGTCTACGAATTTTGCCATGTCCGAATGCAAAATGTCTTGCAATTCCATGCTTGTAGTTTAAAGTTTAAAACATGCTTTGCATAGTTATTTGTAGCTTACTAAGCTTATTTGTGCGTTATGTCTTTGCACTAAACGTACCGTTCGGCTTGTATTGAAAGTGTTTGCTAAACATACTTCGTGTGATCCATAATAGTTTGTTATAAAATGCACGGACAGAATAAAAACAAGCAACGCAGTTAACATGTTGCCTGGGCTTTGCACCAAACATTAACATAAAATAATTTGTTTACTTGTCTGTTGAGTATGTATGGAGAAGTTGGGCGTACTCTACTAGTACCTACTGACATATACAATGGAGAATGTGTTATTGTTTTTAGATTTTAACGAAACTAAATCCAATTCAATGAAATACAGATTTTTTACTTCTCTTTATCTGATTAGCAAACAGGTTGGAGCCTGATCAGACGCCGGATTATCCGGCGTCTGATCTGGCTTCAAACTGTTTGCAACAACTTTTAAGCATAGACGCGTTTATTGGAAAAGAATAACATCTTCTTCATTATTTATGTAAACTCACTCGTAAATAGACATTTTTAACAGCACTGTCATAAACTCTTCTTTATTCCTATTTAAAACGTGTTGTAGTCATATAAAACTTATTTTTATAAATATAATAACTTTATTAACCCCATGAGTATACAACAATGTCACTCTCAGACAAATATTAACCATGATGTAACAGGTTTAATGGATTTTTATTTCTGAGATTTCACGAGCTATGTCAGCCAACACTTTCAATCATATTTCTGTTTTTATGTACTGTCAAACATGTGTTTAATCACAATTCAAAGGAAGGTGCAGATTTAACCCTTTACCTCATAGCCTGTTTCTAGTTTTGAAGACAGGTGACCACTTAAAGCAGGTTGAAAGTAAAGCAGAATGTGCCTTAAGGCACATTCTACTTTACTAGCAGCCTGCTTTAAGCTATTATCTGCGAGGAAAAAAAAAATATTATGATTTTTATTTGTGACAGTATAAATTGGAACTATTTTCTTCAGTAGAGGAATTAATTAAAGGCGTATTTATGGGGTAATGGGTTAAAGACAAAATACCCACTAATGCATGGATCCTTGTTCTATATCTATAAATCCTTTCAGAATTAATTTTGACACCACTGACTTATATCAACAGTTCGGATCCTGATCAGACGCCGCGTTGTGCTCAGCGCGGCGTCTGGTCTGGGGCCTGTTTCATAAAACTTCGTACGACAAAAACGGTCGTAAGTCAAAACTTTAAAATACATTTAGTTTCTGATTTCTATATCTAATCCCACTTGTACATCTCTTCGGAATCGTCTTTCCAAAGAGACGTCACAAAACAGGATTAAATGGAGAAACAAATAATAATTGAAGAATTTATAATCTGACTGACGACAATATTTGTCGTACGAAATTTTATGAAACGGGTCCCAGGATCAAAATTGTTTGACAATCACATACATGCCTTTGACGTAAAACTGAATACATATCTGAACTTTTGAAATCAAAGCAGACGATATGTTTTCGAGCAGACGATAATTTGTTAGACAAGTAATGACGTCATAATGGCAGTGAAAACATTAATACGTTATTGTCTTTTAAATATCACCACGTGCCTTCATTGAATTGATGTTGAACACATGTTTTGCTTATTCACTTCCACAGAGATGTTAATGACACACAATGAACGAAAAGAATTAGCCAGAAATTCACAAATCGTTGCACTGCATACATGTAACTACAGAACCACTAGACTACGTATTTTAGGTTGATTAGTTACTGACTCTCAATTCTCAATTGAACCCAGCGACCATTATATACTCTTCCTTTTTAACATTGTGAAAAGTGCATCTTTCCTATGCATTGCAGATACAGATTCGGAACCCCTCGATCAGGGTCTGCACTATTTGTAATTTTCTAACATACTCTTTATCGTTGAAATCGCCCTAAATAGTCAAAATGGTTTAGACTTAAATAATGCGTGAATGAGCCAAGCTAAGGTATTGCAACACGACCGCCTAAATAAATGCTCCTTTTGGAATTCTTGAGATTGATATCGTATATTCAATAAATACTTGTGTAATGTTATAGGTCGTTTATTTTGAAATGCTTATTAAAATCCTCCCGCATGAAGTAGTAACGGAACATTTAGAATTAATGTTATGCTTTTGGGGAAAAATATTTTACTCCAATGTAGTTAGATACTTTCATCATTTTTCATTGACCATTCGCGTAACACAGATTCGGCTAAATGCAATACTTTGCATATTCAAACGCATTGCAAGTCAATAGTTTGATGATAATCGTTGTGTGTCATGCTTTCTGTAGAAGATTAGCGTCTAGATGCATATCTGTTTGCAAATTGGGAACCTAATATTTCTTGCATAGCAATATTCAGTAAAACATGTCTATTACGACCATTAAATTGTATAGAATTAAGACGTGTACATGTATGTCAGGTGACGGTTTGAAGCAAGGTGAAACAAAACAGAAATATTTATGTTTTATTGTCATCTTTCTTTAAGCTGTCACCTTCCTCATACAGCATATACGCCTTCATTTTCGTGGTTGTAATAGAGAGGTTGTCACGCACATAATTTCAATGTGCAGAATGATATCATAAACAAATAAGCTAGAATCAATACTGTATTGTCTAGTAAGGCAATGACAATTCATACGGTTGCAAATGCTATAGCCAATAGTCTTTATCACTCGATATCATTCAGGCATTCCTATTTGAGAATCATCGCCGCGCGTTTCAAACAGTTTGAATCCAGTTATCAGGCCGACTAACTCGATGTCTGATATGGATCTATACTGTTTGCAAATGGCATTTTAGTAAACCCTGTCTTTAGAAGGAATAAAGCTTAGCAAGCGCATTGCATATTTAGATTTCAGAATTTGATTTGCATAAGTTTGTTTTGCTTTAAGCATTCGCTTACAAAACGATATCATCTTTAACATTAAAGATGATAACATAGACTTTATCTATGTGGGAAAACTTTGAATCAGAGCCAAGTAACTAAAACTGGATTTCATTTGGGCTAGTGGTTCCCAGTTTGCAGATGATTTTACTTCATGTAGGTTAGAGTGTTTGTTTAGTGCTTTGGTTCCATTGTCTGTGTATGTTTGTATGTATGTTTTAAATAACAGGAAGTCATGATAGAACACGGCAAACTGCCCAGGAAGCACTTCCGCTTTCTGGAGAAAAATTCAAGATTTTTACCCCGGCTACCAAAACGATCGGCGGTAAGTTTAACCGGGTCACCAACGTTACACAATGACCAAAGCCCCGCCCACTTCACTATGCCACCCGAACGTTCACAACACGCCCTCGGACACCCACCAGTGTTGCGGTGCCGTATAACACTCCATTTATTCCTATATATTCCCTCACCTTGTTTGTCCGTTCAATACCCGGTACAAACACGTTCACCAAGCCAGATAGACCTTCACCGAGTGTTAACAGTGGAACATACTTTATTCTTTTCTAAACGTACATGATTGTAGAAGGACTAATGACTTCCATTGTAAATAGTTCGGAGCCAGACAAGCCACCGAGAAACTCGGCGTCTTATCTGGCTCCAAACAGTTCGACACTCAGTATAAAATAATTTGATGCCAAGTGTGAAAACAGTATTTTCGTTTATTAATCGGTATAGAATAACGTCTGCTCCACTGTACCTACCTGTTGGACATGTTTGTGATTTATTACAAACTGTATGTATTTCACATTAGCTAAGCAGTACATAAGCTTTTTATAATCAAATACAATACATGTGTTTACTTGCACAAATTGAAGACATTCAGTCATAACCCTAGAAAAACAGTTCATTTATATTGCCAACAAAAGATAACAGCTAAAACGAGATAAAGGTAAATAAGAACGTTTCAATTGCAGCTTTAAGCGTTATTTTCATTTCCTTAAAGTATCCATCTGACTTAACTCTTTACATCATACTACATTTCTAGTGTTGAAGATGATAACCATTTAACACAGGCTGAAAGTAAAGGCACATTCTGCTTTACTCTGAGACTGCTTAAAGATACCATCTGCTATGATATACAAAATTCGTATCATGGTACATATTCATGATTGTATGATTTAGAACAATGTTCTTTCGTGGAACAATAAATTGAATAAAATTGAATGCGTAAAAGGCGTATATAGTTATGGGTTAAACACTGAAAAACCACATACCAATCGGAAACTGGCTTAGTTTCAGCGGCCGTACTAGCCTGGACTGACTGCGTTTTGTTCCGTTTCGGTCAATTAGGCAAAGATGAATCATAGTAATGAATCATAAATCATAACTAGAACATATCTGGGTATTTTCATTAAGACGTATCATTGAGAAATCCCCGTAGTCCATATTATCATGTAGAATGAACATTTACTCAAAAAACTTAAAAAAGTACACTTAACACTTTATACAATTATATACAAGCAGTTATCTCAAGCAGTTATATTTCTTTTCATTTGGGAACACCTTAAGTTTACAATGACTAAGTTGTTATTTTCCCCGTCTTGAACTAAACGCAAACCCATACAATGAATGTTGCAAGCGGCGTTTTGTAAATACAATAACTGTAACTTAATTAAAGTAGCAAACCATTGTGATTCCTGTCAGACGCCGGGTTGGCCGACGCCGGGTTGCCAGGTCTCTGAGCTGACTCCTTGCCTACGATATGTTTGCAATTGACAAAACGGTTTAAGAATAAATGCGTATCTTGAGAATGACTAACATCTTCTCCGCAGTGTATCTGTTAGAGCACTGCAAATCCAATGTAATGACCGGAAACACTTCAAGGACGATTTTTTAAAAATATCACATTATCCTAGATTTTGGGTGAAGGCCGTTTGCATTAATGCTACTGTAAGAACCCAGTGTTCTTAATCTGTGTTAAACTTACTGTAAATAAAACGATAAGGCGCCCTATAAAAGAGATCTGAAACAAAGCGTCTGATAACCCAGATTAGAATATAGGTGGAAACATCCTTTTCCGTTTTACATGCTATCAGTTTTCTTGGACTGTTTCCAAACTCTTTAATTTACAGTCTGTATATGCAATAAACTCAAAACACCTACTCAAAGAAGCCATGTTTATAGAGTAATTTGCAAGCGGATGCGTAAAGCAGCATGGGACTGAAACAAAAGCTCCCTCTGGGAGTTTTGTATACTTTACTTTCACCCTGTTTAAGCTTCCAACTGCATTTGAAACGACCAAGTGAGTCGTCAATTGAATGCCAGTTTTAAAGGATGTTTTTGTTTATAGAAACCCAAAAGTACCAATTTTGGATTGCATGGAATAAATGTGCACGAAGCATGTTAATAATTTGTTGTTTTTGGGCGACTGCAGCAAATTCTGCTTAGATGCCTTCCATTAGAAGATGCATGAGCGGTATTTACCCATTCACCAACCATGACGTCATAAGTTTTTAACATTTGTCGTCTGCGTTTATTTCTCAAATTCAAATTTAGGTATTTTGACTCAAGAAATATTGGAATGAATGTCAAACAGTTTGGATCCTGATCAAACGCCGCTATACGCGGCGTCTGATCAGGAACCAAACTGTTTGCAAATACATACTGTACTCGGATACAACAGTGAAGAGGTTAATACTGGTTCAGCACTAGTACTATTGTTATTTATATGTATATAGCAGTCAGTTCTTTTCAAGAGTACCAATCATCGCCGTGGCATACATTGATTGTAGGTTGATTTACTATAAGTAACATATTCTTAGTGCTATAATTAACCTTTTCCAGGAACAAGATAAAACATAATGATTTATTACACCATAATGAAATAAACCAACAAGAGAACACGTGAATTCCCCTTTACTTTCATTCCTGGCATACTAATCCACAGACTATATAGTATATGGCATAATATATGATTAAACAATAAAGATCTATATACCAAGACACATGCATGATAATGTATTGACATGATAGAACACATGCATTAAAGTAAAGGAACACATTACAGTAGATTTGTGTGATGCGACCACCCATTGAAAAAGAATGTAAACAATGGAATTATACAAACGCAAACGAAACGCCAACGCAAGACAATAAAATGTAGAAAATGGTATTTTTTGACAATTCTGACTATTCATTTTCCATCTTAGAGGCAAACAGTTTGGAGCCTGATCAGACGCCGGGATACACAGCGTCTGGTCTGGCTCAAATTTCTTTGCAATGGAATTAACAGTTTTAGCGTAAACGCGTTTATTGGGAAAGACTAACATCTTCTTCAATGTACCTATAAATATTGATGGTTGTTCAATATAGAATAAAATAATACAGACAGCTTTTATAGGAACTTTTTACATAATTTTACTTAAGCATTAAGTCACCACCTGTATAAAAGGTGTTCTATCAAATATTGCATAATACATGTATAATAATGTCGGTATGTTGGACCATGGTGTACATAGACATCTCACTTACTCTCACAAAAAGCATTCTATCTGCATTCTTATTGATCACGATTGCATTAAATGCATTAAAACTTACGATAATCGTAAATGCATTAACACCAAACACGAAACGATGATATTTAATATAATCGCTTTGAGATGTTTGTTTGCTGTGTTTAAAACCAGGAATTGTTTCAAGAATGAAGCAAGTTAGAAGTAAAGCAGAAAGCCCCTACTTAATATATCAGCGTTAGTGTGTATTATGTTGAATAAACGTACAGGGAGAAAACGTTATTCTTTCCCAATAAACGCGTTTACGCTAAAAATATTATTTGCAGTGCAAACAGTTTGGAGCCAGATCAGACGCCAGGTAACTCGGCGTCTGATCAGGCTCCAAACTGTTTGCCACCAAGATAAAGATAAATTATCAGAATTGTCAAAATATTGTACTTTTCTACGTTTTAGTGTTTTTCGTTTGCGTTTAAACGGGAAAGAATAACAGATTCTCCACTGTAAAAGCGATGTACTGTATATTAAGCTAAACGTTCCATTACATGTATAAGTCTTCTACCGTCGTATAAAGACTATTCTAAATGCATTCTATTAGTAATTTAACGTAATTGCAATTTAATTGAACGGACAAAAATACTTGATTGTAATTGGACATAACTTAGGTTTCTAATTGTTCATTTAAGTGTAATGTGCTCTGGCAACATCACATGCTACATTTGCTTTGGGCGGAGTTCCAAAACAATATAAAAAAAACCCTGAGACAATGGTACAATTTTGCTTCTTGGTACAAAACGTAATGCATTACAATTGGGTTCAATAAGTGCTTCGTGTACCTTTGCTATGCTTAATTTTTCATTTTGACTGTATGTATTCCAATGTTGGCATGTGGCCATTTTAGAGTTATTTACTGAAAGTGACAGACCCTGTACAGCGGACTCCTTAAGAAGCCCTCTGACCAGGATTTATACTGTTTTCAAATGTTGCATAGTATACTACTTTCCTGCATTGAAATAGTTAACCTTGGCATGTAAAAAAGAAATTAAATCATGAAACTTGGAAGATTGTCACTATTCAGTTGGAAGGTTTAACTATCCGGTTGCCAGCATTTGTAGATATAATGTTTATCAGTGGTGTGCAGCGATACAGACAGACCTGCATTGCCCTTTATTGCGATACAGGCAATTCATATTACAAAACGTATGATGCCATGCAAAACGCGCTAAAACTAAAACCGCTGTTACATTGGAACTGGTTATTATTCTAGAAGTATGTAAAACGTATTCAACCCTAGCGACGGAAATACACGTTCTGTAAAACTTGTAGACAAATGAAGAGTACAATTATCATATGCAAACATTGTTGTTATATAGGGGGAAGGGCCCGGATTCAGTTAAATATGCTACCCACACAGTTTGCAAGCAAAATAATTCCGATTTCATCCATTTAGTCATCAGTATTAATATACTTGGATAATGCCGAAAGCTCCAGTATGAACGACCCTTCGTATTCAACACTACAACACACACTAGGAGAGTGTTAAATCCCACTAGAAAGTATGTGGCAGGGATTTATATTATTTATCATTTTTGATAGAGGGAATGCCTCCTGTGGAAGCGAAATGAGTTCGACTTATCTCGATATCTCAAACTAGCTTTACTCGAATGAATCAGTATTTATACAGTAGAATTTTATTATTTCTGCCTCGTTTCAGTCTTGAACATATCCGTATTTTTTCAGTTAAAACGTGGCTTAGCCACGTTTTAAATTTGAAATACGGATATTTTAAAGACTGCACTATGAAAGTATTTGCCAATGACAAAATATTGTGTAAAATCCTTTTTACACAAATTTACGACATAAGATGGACAACGCATGCATTATCAGTAAAATTTGCTAGGAGAAAAGCAAAATCTTCGGCGAACGCAAGACGAAATCGCAATTAAATTACATACTATATCTAATCTTTTTTTCTTGCTTCGAGTGCAGTTTTACGGTATATACACAATTGCCAAATGTAAAGTGATTAACAACAGTAAATCGAGATGCCTGTGATGGCGATGATTTAATAATTGATAAAATGGATAAAATATGTAATTATAAATCACATCTTGATAATGCCTTTGCGCTTTTCTCGTTACAAAACACGTAAAAGTTGACTGCATGCAAATGCCATTAATAATACATCAAGAAAATGTCTATACATGTATCTTAACCCTTTCCCTGATAGCCTATATCTAGTACTTAAGATAGGTGACTACTTAAAGCAGGTTGAAAGTAAAGCAGAATGCGTCTTAGGGCGCATTCTGCTTTACTTTCAGCCTGCTTTAAGCTATCATGTGCTAGAATATAGAAAATATTCCCAATAATACATATTCATTACTGATTAAATTGGAACTATTTTCTTCAGCGGATGAACAAATCATATCCGCTAAAAGGCGCTTCTATGGGGGAAAGGGTCAATTATCAATGTTATGACTATGCACACGAATATGCTGTTTTATAACAATCATAGGTTAAACTTTTGCTTCGCGTCGATTCGCTGAGAAAATCTTACCGCATATCTGCAAAACAATTCTGCTACATAAATCAACAGTTTGAAAGCTGCACATTGTTCTTCTATTACATTTATTTCACTATTTTCATATACTGGAGAATACGTTATTCTTCCCGAATAAACGCGTACATGTAGATATATGCCAAAACAGTTATTTCAATTGCAAACAGTTTGCAGCCAGATCAGACCCCGGGTAACCCGTCGTTTTATCAGGCGTCACGTTATGTGCATCCCTTATTGAAAACGAATGGTGCATTGTTCCAGTAAGTTGTCGGTTTCTTTCTTTTATTGCATAGCGTTAGCATACAATAAAATAATAAGTGTCTGCTCATATGGGGAAAAAAGATCTGCACTGTATATACTATACACTACACAAAAAACATACTCATTTGCAATAAACCCTGCTGCTACATGTACCTCTGCAAGGAAGAAAATTGATGTTATCACAAGTTTACATATCTACTTCTACATGTATAATAGTTTTATTAGCATAGAACTTAGCAACAACACGGGTGTTCGGATAACACAGTGGTAGCGCACCCGCTCTAACCAATGCGGTCTCGAATTCGATCCCGGGTCGGGACAGTATGTGAGAGGGTACATTAGTCGCCCATCCGAACATGTGGGTTTTCTCCGGGCACCCCGGTTTCCTCCCACCGAAACGACCAAATACGCAACCATTCGAGCCATCGAGAGTGATTTGTAAAAACTAATGTAGCTTGTTTCATAATCAATATAAAAGAAATAAAGGTGTTTTTTTAATAACATTGAAACAAATTACACCGTGTTTTCTTAACATACTGAGCAAGGTACATGTGCATACACTTAAAACAGGAAACATCGTCGTAGTTTTTCATCTTGTTCAGCACTATAGTAGGCGTCTAGAATGCATAGGTAAAAAGTGTACACGCTTTAACAATCACTGAAAAGAAGACTGAAACAGTAAATTAAAGACATGTTGCAGCTTAAAGCAAGATGAAAGTAAAGCAAAAAACTCCTGTAGGAGTTTTCTGCTTTACTCTCATCTTGCTAAAAGCAGCTATCTGCCAACACAGAAGTCAACCCATCTATCTATCTCAGTGGTCAATATGGTTTGGTCTTACTGTACATAACAATAGAATCTCACCTCTAACCAGATGTCAATATATCAGCATGCAAAACAAGGCGCATGCCAAGATTAGTTGAACCCCGCTTGTGTTTCTGATCAGCTATAATATACGACTACATGTGTGATACCGGTTACCTTGGATTGCCCAGGTAAACACAGGTAATGGCATATACAGTAACACCTCTCTATTACTACTACTAAATTGGTTTAGTTATTAGGCGTATACGACAGACCACTGCTTAAAGCAAGGTGACTGTAAAACAGAAAGCTCCTATAGGAGCTTTCTGTTTTACTGTCATCTTTCTTTAAACAATGACATGCCTAAAATTTTAAAAACATTTTCTCATGTAGTGGTCCTAATTAAGAGGTTCTACTGCATATATCCAGATTGCGACCTCAACATGAGCTTATAATCAAGATTCGTGCAACTGCCATTCCCTCCGATGGTTTATCCATCAGAACAGATTGATATCTGTCTTATATTGAGAGAAAAACACGATGGTAACGATTTGGAACAGTGCGAATTATATGTCAATATCATTAGATCGCTAATTTTTAAGCATCGGAGAAAGACAACGTAGGTGTATGATGATGGCACTTTATGGTATGCGAGTTGATATCGAGCATAGTATCTAGGAATCGTGAAAAACTAGGTCTTCAAACATTATAGACCGTGCAGATCAGTACCAGAAACTACTCCGAGTTCCAGGCGCTGTGCAGTATAATCTCCCTGGTTTTCCCCAGAATATACATATTTGCTGAAAAAAACAACAGTATTACCTTTTAATATTACGGTGGGGAAGACGTAACTCTTTCCCGTAAAAAAGATACTTAAGAATTTTTGAGAAAACGAAACACAGAAAAACCCAACAAAAACAAACAAACGAAAATCCTGAAAATGATTTTTTTTAACAATTTCAAGCATAATTAAACGCCGATCTTCCAAGGATGTGGAATGGCTCCAAGCTTTCTGCAGTAGATTTAAATCTTTAAGTATAAATGTGTGTTTTCTATTGAATAAAGTGTGATCCAATATTGGCGACTGAAGTTGATTTTAACTGTTTGTATTGCCTTTGAGTCTGCAGCGTATATATATACTCGTTTATACATATATGTTAAAATGATATGCAAACGAATAGTTCAGTAATCAATAAAATGTTCATGGAGTGTTAACCATTACTCCGTAAATGCGCCTTTATAGGCCACAAATTAATGCATACCAAAAGAAACGTAGTCCCCATTTTGGAAGTCTTGAACATTAGAAATAAGAGGCATCTCCAGTATCGTTTCAGATGGGAACTTAAAGCATGTTTCAATTAAAGCAGGATGCTCCATAAGGAGCATTCTGCTTTACTTTCAACTTGCTTAAAGCTTGTAACCTGTTTCCAAAACTAGAAACAGGTAAAGGGCCAAGCTCTCTGTGGACATAGTTCATTGCAGTTAAATATTACAGAACTTTCCTGTGTTATTGGTTTGTCTTTTGCACGTGACGTGCAATATTATATAGTTACCGTATGTATTATATACTAAATAAAACTTTTTGCTTCGAACTCTTTGCAAATGATTTATGTTTTAAGCAAAAACGCGTTTATTAGAACAAAAAAACATATCCACTAAACCACCCGAAAGAGCAGTCAGCTTCAATGGCTTTGTTGCTGGCTACCTATAAATGTCCTTGTTTTAAACATGAACCATGAAAATAATTTGAAATTAGAAACAAACGTTAAATATCTACTTTTATTGTTATTTTATTTAAACATCTATAATTGCAGAATCTGCATAATATATGCATCACAGAGATATGGTCGATATTACGAAGAAATAAGATAGTTTTCATGTAAAACATTAGAGCGAATTGCTCGAAAATCGAAAAATCGCTTAACTCGGACGACGATATGAGATACTTCAACAAAATACCTCATAGCTTGTTTCTAGTTTTAAAATATTTGTAAGGTGCCTATACGTACAAAAAGGACTAAAGTAAATATATAATTTGGTATTTATGGGGTTATGACTTGGATAACTCGAGTATGCACATCTCAAAACACAAGTGGGTGGTTGATGTGAGCGAAAATTAAGCCGTGTCCTAAGAAGTTTCCTGCATCAATTTCGTTCTAAATCTAGCTGCCTCTGACTCATAAAACGTTTCATGAAGTATTTGTTATTACAGTGGATAATACGTTATTCTTTTTCCCGGTTAACGAAACTAAACCCAAACGCAATACAAGTAAATTGAGAAAAATGACAATATGTATCTACCTAATTGACAAACAGTTTGGAGCCCTGTCAGATGCCGGGTACCTCACGAGCTGTAATGGAGTTCATTAGGCTAGCACAAACGTGTTTACATGTATTTAGAAACGAATACAGCTTTTCCCACTTTATTTTTAAATATTGCTCGCTTAAGAGATGTCGTATTGTAACTCCCTTAGGTAAATCATAATATGATTCAAATGCCAAGTTGTAAAGTATAATGCGACAAAAGTCTTAAAGCAGAATGCACATCCTATCCTCACAGGTTTTATACAATATAGTCAACACATGTGGTTCATAGCACCATTAAAGATACTACACACTAAATGTCTATACTACAGGTGAAAACGATATGCCGAATGCAGGAATGCACAAATTCCCCCTATGGAGCTTCAAGTCTTACTTTTTCTGCCATAACCTTTTCATCCCTTAAACATCAAATGAAAGATTCTAGTTTTAGATTGAGTCGGTGCCAATTTTGACTGTATGGAGTTGTTTTAACAAGGTATTAAAACATGACAAATAGTGTAGACCCTGATTAGATGCTCCTGTAGGAGCCCTCTGATCAGGGTCGACAATGTTTGCATAGAACAAGACTTTTCTTCACTATTACCTGTCTATTAATGACGTATATGCGTTATTAGGCGTTAATGATGTCATTATCCTATTCCTACCCTTGCATTGAATGGTCAATTATCGCTAGTCTGAGACTATGTTGGGCGACAAAGTGCACAGTTGCCAACAACTAGATTGCTACCTCTGGCAAATATTTCGAAAACAATTAGCGGCTATGAAATACTAGAACAACCTGTGATTAACTGTTATACTAGACAGAACGCAGAAAACATATCTAAAATACAAATGGTCGCTACTACGGGATAACAGCATTGCAGAAAGCTCCTAAAGGAGCTTTCTGCAATACTATTATGCTGCATTGAACTACAACATGTTTTTAAACACAAACAATGCATTTACTTCGATACGGCTGCAGAGCATACATGTAGTTGCAACTGTCAGAAGCGAATATATATCCTATGTAACGGCAATATTTCTGATGATATGGCACATTCTCTAACCGCCAAATTGCCTCACAGCATCTTTAAAGACTCTTCAGAGGGCCTTGGAGATTTACCTGTACGTGTTTACACACGTTCAATTTACCGCCGATTCCTGGCACGCGCTCAGTTCTACATGGCATCGCTGGCACGTTTTTCGCATGTGTGTTTTATAGACTGGTTTCAAGGCATTCTGGCCACTGTTGATCATGGCATACTCGTGGTAAACTATCCAGACGCCCCAATTGTTTATATATTTCGGTAGGCGTTGATATAAATATTTCAATGAAACACTGTTCAAATTTACTTAGATACTTTATTTTTGTGCGTAAATGTTCATGATATAACAGTAAATCCCAGCTACAATTTATGACATCCCCAAAGAATGTTTATTTATGTTCTTATCGACATTAAATGACTTAAAATATGATGACAGTGACACAGAAAGCTCCTATTAGAGCTTTCTGCTTTACTTCCACCACGCTCTAAGCTGCCGCCTGGCTTAATCACCGAATTGCAGAATTTAACGAGGATCGTAAAAGCTGACGTTAACTTCACCTGTTCCAGGTAAAAATAGGTTTAGTTCCAGCGTATTGGAGTGGTATACCGTTGGATGATTTGTGTATAAACGAAAATAAACATATTTGTTTATCTCTTTCCAAGCAGCAGATGTTCCTTTTTTTCTGCAGTAAACGATAATGATAATGTGCGTAGAAACGTTGTACATGTATATGTAACATATGGTTTCGTACGCATGGTATTAGTACATGCATGTTATATATTACTTGTTGCATGTTTATTAACCTATTATTGCTTGAATATTGCAAAAAACATTCTCCCTTTATGCCAGGTGGAATAATTCATTATGGATATATCAGAGTTATCTAAAGACAGTATACTACAGTAATTGCCTTTACAACAACGCATTTTTCATAAAATGGTAACCAGTGCAGAACCTGATGAGATGCCGCGTAACGCGGCATCTCATCAGGGTCTTCACTGTTAGCCAACGTTCTTGTTAGTAGACACTATACTTAAATAGGATAACGATACAATAAATAACGAGTTTTACACATGTAAACCGTCGTTTCGTTTCAATTGGGCAACCTAACAAATGCTATTTGATTGACTCTTCTTACATTTTCAGCTTTATCAGCATATCGGCAACGAAATTGCCTTTTACAGGATTGTAACCTATTAATTCATATTGCAACATACATTTCTACATTTCCAAAGCATTGGATTTTCATTTAATTTCATTTTACAGGGAAAGAAAAGCGTAAACTCCATTGTAACTTATTTCTATGTAAACATAAGTGTGGACTTAATATTACACAATGTAGATGTATAGTGAAAAATCAACTAAGCTTACACACTTTTGAATAGACGTTTATAGATACAACGACTATCAATAATAGGATGCATGTTGTTTACCCCGTTCACTTCCATGACGTCATCTGATTTAAACAATTGTCGTCTAACTGGTTCAGTTTTTAGGTATTTTGGCTTAAGAAATACTGAATTAAGTGTTAAAAAGTTTGAGTCTATGTCGATAAAAAGATAATAATCACGACGATTACTTTAATTACCTTGAAAGCGTCGTTATCATCACCATCTCAATCTGAAGATCAGGGCTCCTGATAAGGGGAGTATTGCACACAAATAAAATATTAATTTCTGCTTTAAATCCTATGGTGTCACTACTTATTAGAATCGTCTCGAAGAGACGATTCTAATGAGTAGTGACACCATAGGATTCGGTGCTGTAATGAGTGAGAAAAAGTTGGATTTGTTCAGTTTACTCCATCTTATCTGGAGTCCTGTCTGACGAAAACGATGCCAATTATTCGTATTCATGTATTCTGATGTTGATGATACTACTTACAGAGTGCCAGGCCAATGACCAGAGCAGCTTCATACGTCCCAAGCTCAAGGCGATCCTATGATGATGAGGTCCTATTCACACCCTACAGACCCTATTCTCACAGATATGGTAAGTCTAGACAATTTTATTACACGATTGCTTGCGGCGACAGCAACAAAAGTTCCGAAGCATATTGTTTAATGCTGTAAAACTGATTGCAATAAGTTATGATATAACACATGTATATTACGATCACTGAACAGAAGACTTATTGATGCTTTTAAGGGCAGATTAGAGTTTTAATTAAGATTAAAGTATAGAGGAAAAACTCCTCCTTGAGTTTTCTTGTTTACTTTAATTTTTCTGCAGTCTGACACTAAACTTTTGACTTCATTTGTAGTTGTAGTACATGCGTTTTGCGGTTTTCAAACGTGTGTTTATCTGTCGAATAAATACACTTAGGCAGACATCGGGACATATGACAGTATCATGCATACCATAAATAAAACAGAAAGCTTATATAGCAATTTGTCGCGTTATATTTTTTATTTATACCAGGGTGTACTAAATGTTTTGTCGGCTTTTATTGATAATATTTGGAATCGTATGCGTTTCTTAACGTACGAAACATTGATATGAGTACCAAACTGTTTGGATTCTGACCAGACGCTGCGTCTTATCAGGATCCCAACTGTTTGTAACAGTAAGCGTTGTCGGCATCGACAATTAATGTATTTACCCTTTAGCGATTTGATGCTTACATCTATTCTTATCTACTTTTACATAAAATGTGTAGTTATTATTTGAAACTGTTCGGTCTCGATCAGATAATTAATTTATTGGCATCCTACTTTGATCCGACATATTTTTTTTATACCTGGTCAATAAACTTATCTTAACTGGGCCTTTAGCTCCTTCACTGCTATGACGCCATCAATTTAAAACAGTTATCGTCTACTTTTTTTCTCAAATTCAAATTTAATGTACTATAATTTATGAATATTGAAATGAGTGACAAACTGTTTGAATTCTGATCAGACGCCGCCTTACGCGGTGTTCGATTACGATCCAAACTATTTGCAAATAATTATTGTACTCGAGGTCAGGAGGTTAAGGCTTTAAAACATTTGCAAATATGGCATCAATACTTATAAATGCCACACACATAGATACAGTGGAGAAACTGTTATTCTTTCCCAATAAACGCGTTTACGCTAAAACTATTATTTGCAGTGCAAACAGTTTGGAGCCTGATCAGACGCCGGGTAACCCGGCGTCTGATCTGGCTCCAAACTGTTTGTCACCAAGATAAAGATGAATTATCAGAATTGTCCAAAAGTTGTACTTTTCTACGTTTTAGTGCTTTGCGTTTGCGTACGTTTGCGTTTAAACGGGAAAGAATAACAGATTCTCCACTGTAGAACTCGGTCGCTGCAATTTTATCAACCGATTATAAATCACTCGCACGTGTTGTTTTTTAAATTTAGACTTGCGATTGTTTAACCTATTACACCTTAGCCTGTTTCTAGTTTTGAAGATCTGTCAACACTTAAAGCAGTTTGAATGTAAAGCAGAATGCGCATTAAGGCGCATTCTGCTTTACTTTCAACATGCTTTAAGCTACAATCTGCTAGAATATATTATTATTATACCCGATTTATATAGCGCTCTTTTCACACAGGAGTGGTGCGTTCAAAAGGCTTCACATGAAATTATATAAATGTACCTACAAAGCGAGAAAGACAAATAACTACATTCACAATAAAAATGATACAATATTGAGATACATGGAAATATGGATTCCAAGATTATAAAATTGTTATATTAAGTTTGTAAAATTTATATAAATATATAAAACAGTTTGTTATATATATACTACATATTCATTAATGTAAAAATTGGAACTGAATGTTTTAGTGGAGGAATACAAGACGTATTTATGGGGTAATGGATTAAACCACTGAACCCTAGTCGTACGACAAAAACGGTTACAAGTCAAAACTTACAAAAGATACATTTAATTTTTGATTTGTCTATCTAATATCTCTATATCTAATCATGTCTTGTGACATCTCTTTGGTTCGTTTTTTCAAGACAATTCCAAAGAGATGTGACAAGATAGAATTAGACAGAGAAATAAATAATAATGAGACTTATATAATCTGACTTACGACAACATTTGTCGTACGAAGATTTATGAAACGGGCCCCTGTGTCTTACCAAAGTTTGTACCAGACACCCAGACGTAAAGTTCATACTATATATAGCAAAATAGAAGAGTGTAACATTCATTTCCGATTGATTTTTTCAGACACATTAGGATATGATAATTTCTCAAGAAGCCAGGTCAACAAGGAGCTGATTATGTCATCGGCAGCCATGGAGGACAACTTTGACATCTCAAACCGGTCACGTCAGCGTGATCGTGACGTTCTTGCGGCAGCCAACAGAGCCATCGTAAGTCACGTACCCCCACCATCACCGCCAACACCACCTTCCCTGGTTCGTTGACCAGGACTTTGTCTACTAACTTATACAAATGTTTTATTGCAGCGTTAACAACTTGCCGCAGTAAAGGCATATTACTAATGCTATCATAATATGATGTTATATTTACATAAATTTAGGCATATAAGTAAAAGTATGAAGTAATGATAGTCTACATAATCAAGATATTAATCATAACCTCTAAAGATGGTTGACATAGGTCTATCACTAATACAGTCAAACTTGTGGAAAGTGACCACTGAGTGAAGATACTGTGTGATAGTTAAAGAGATGTGATCGCTTAACAGGGCAATCCTATCGGAGCCTTCCGTATAACTTTTGTCCTGCATTTAGCTGTCATTTTATGAATGGTCTCAAAATACATATTGGACTGTAATATCACCATTTACTTAGGTATAGCATTAAAACATTCATGTAAATTATGCTTTCCATTGATATATCACAAATAATATAATGTAAGGACACGTTTTTTCTCAGTAATATCATTATCATGTTAATGTAAATGATGGTTTATATTGGCGTATCACAAATAAAATAATGTATGCAATAGGTTTCTTAGGATTATCAATAAATCATTCCTTGTAAATGATGGTTTATATTGGCACATTACATTAATATAATATATGCAATGGTTTTCTCAGTAATATCAATACCACTTCCATGTAAATGGTAGTTAATATTGGCATATCACAAATGATGTGCTGTAAGCAAACATTTTCTTAGCAAAACTATTAAAGAATGCATGTACATGATGGTTTATATTGACATATGACAAATAATATAATGTAAGCAAACGTTTTCTTAGGAATACCATTAAAGCTTTCAGGTAAATGACTGTTCAAATTTGTGTTTCATACTATGATGTAAATTACGGTATAAATAGGCATGCCACTAAAACCACCCGGTAATTGCTGCTTTACATTGGCATATCACTAATACTTTCATGTGATAAGTTAAAAGGAGGAACTTGGTGAAAGGGACATGTAATACAACTTTAACAGTGCAAAACTAGACCATCTTATGTATTTATAATCAGTGTCTGATCAGCATTTGTAATGGTTTGCCCCAGTAGCGAATATAATAAAACATGTTTCCTATGAAAAGGACGTAAAATGGTAAAGGTTCCAGTAAGGTGTCCCCATAAAATATTTCCCTCTCATACTAATGTTGTCTGCATTTTCCTCAAACTTACAATTCCTGAATTTAGTCATAAGAAATATTGAACCAACATTTTGCAAATTGGTCTTAACGCGATGTCTGATATGAATCCGAACTGTCTGCAATCTAAGACCTTTGCACAATTGGCAATGAAAAAATTACAGTGCGGTGGCTGATCTTCAATTTTGCAATTTCAAACAAGTTAAATTTCTTTATGATACATTTTAAATGCAAACTATTAAATAAGGGAAATCTGATTTTCTCAGTAAAGTAATTTTCTCTTTAAGATCCTAAAAACAATTAAATAATGTTTCACTCCTTTTTCTGTCTAGCACGAATACACTGGCATTTGAAGACAGTTCAGATCGGCTCTGCCTCTTATCAGACTGTTTGACACTTCAACCGATATTTTGTCTTTGAATCATTCGTCGTCTGACAAGGATCAAAACTGCTTGCAAATTTTGCATACTCGTTGTTAAGATATGAGGTCGTCAAAGTGACTGTCAAAGTTTTATCTTGTAAGCAACATGCAAAAATTGATACAATTTCAAGAACATAGTTTAAATCACAATTGCATTGATACGTTATATTTACTATGTATTGCACTTCTTCCGAATGGCACAAATGTTGTCACAAGATGTCAACCAGATTGCACATTGTCAGGTGTTTTTGCGTGTGTTACATGTAGATAGTTGCAGTTGTAATATTATTACAAAGGTATATCTTCTGGATAAAATGACATGTTTTCAGTTTGTTTTGAAATATAATTTGCAGTTGTCGACATACGTAAGTAATTGTATTTTCCCCGCATTGCACATTTGTCACAGTCTACAAGTGCTAAATATTTATTTGTCATAAGTTTTGTGATGTCTGTAAACATAATAAACCCCTTCACAGTCCTAGCTGCCCGAGTGCAATCGATCGGTAGTTGCCACCAGTATTGATCCTCATCCGACGCCAAATCAATTGAACGTCAGATCAGGATCCATATACATATGGAAATACATATACTGATGGTACATTCTAAATTTGGGGAGTAAAGGCAGTTGATAAGTGCTTAACTTGTTGCCCTTTAATCTGTTTCTAATTGATAAAACTGGTTATGACTTGAAGCAGATTGTAAGTAAAGCAGAATGCTTCTTCCGTAGGAACATTCTACGTTACTTTTATCCAGCTTTAAACACCAGTCTATAAAGGTACAAAATGCATTCTTACTTCTTACTAAGGGCTGAGTCTAAATGTTATATGTCGTTTTTATTGGTATATGGTTAAGCCGATGATTCCGTGGAAGTGAAGGGGTTATTCGGTTCTCTGTCTGTTCATATAATGTGAAGAAGAACTATGTTTTCATGTTTTAGTTTAGCAAAGATGGACACATTGTAAATGTTTACCTTGTCAATCAATTAATAGTTGTTACAGTAAACTGGGAAATGTTTGAGCATAACATTTCTCATTGTTAAAATTGGGAAAAATATTTAAACAGTAGATACACTATGAGACTATATTAGCAAATCAAGTTTGTATTTCAGTTATTATTGACAGATTGTATATACTATATAGGTTTACTGTTCGTGATGTATCGTAATTTTTTTATATGTAAATTCTATAATTATGCTTATTATTACCAATTACCTCCTTTGATATGAGCCACCATCGAGTGCATATCAGTGAGTAACCCTTACCCATCCTGGTATTGATACCTCCAGTCACATGATATGCACCCTTTTCCCTTTTTGCAGTCCCATGAAAACACAAACCAAGACAATTAAAAACTGAACTGATAGTAACCGAAATAAATGTAGTTTATCCACCTTACCTTTATTGCTCTCGTCAAATATCCAAATATCTAACTTTCTATAAAATTCGGTATCCAAATGCACGAATCATATATATTTTAAATTCAACCAATAGACGGTTTTCTTTCTCGTTTTATTTTGTTTTCTTGATTTTAGTTTGACATTTACCATGTTTTGTTCTCGTAGTGTTCTGACACGACCCAGTGGTTTTACCGTCGCATATCCTATTCAATATACATATATCCTCAATTATCCTTGTATCATCACCATATTTGTATGAAATATATATGGTTTTGAAAGTTTGGATTTGTTAGAGTGTGGCAAAAGTATCTTATACGGATGTTTAACTTTACCATGTGCAGAGCCCATCAATGTCAACGACGTCCGGTTTAGGTTCAATGTCACGTGGTGTCAGCGAAGTGAGAGGGGCGGGATCTCTCAGGCGTTCACATCCGCGGTCTTCTAGTGTTCCCTCTAAGCGACCAAACTCTGTAACCACCACAACCCTCATTCCATTAGATCTTTCATCACCCAATCCTCCTCGCCCATCACCATACCTGAAATACTCACATTCATTACAAAACACTAGGTCATTGGGTAACAACTACTCTACATTGTATTCACAAGCACTGCGAACGCCAAGATCTCCTTCACCAGAGTTTTCTCCGTACAGAGACAATTCTCCCTTACGGGACATTTCTCCGTATAGGTCGGATTCATCATTTTCCCCGACGAGTAGTGGTATGCAGACACCGGTAGAACACTGGTACCCGCCCGGTTCAAGCCGTATTAGTAGAAAGCGTCGCAAACCGCGCGTGCTCTCCACAAAACGTAAAATGGGGAACTACTACAATCGTCTCTTAAATAGGCGGTCGACTGATTCTGGTGGTCAAATGAGCAAGTACTGGCCGTATATAGATGTAGACGATATTGAAAACACAAGTGTCGGTGATTTATTTAGCGACACTGAATCCATTGGAGAAAGTGGCAGCACTTACCTCGTTCAAGGCGGCAACGCGGGGAGTTACTATGGCGATTCTGGTGACGGGGACAGATCACTTGTCACTTACTCGCCGGACTCTGATTCAGACATTCCTTCTGATTACGTCCCGTTCAGACCTAGGGCAAGATATCGAAGCCCTGAACGCGATTACTCAGAGCTTTCCGTCCTGCCATATTTACCTAAACGGGATCCTACTAGGAACTCAGCCGCTGACGATATCGCGTTCAATGCAGTGGTTGCCGCCTCTGCTGTTCGCGCTAGAAAGGCTTTAGAACAAATAAACTTTGACGAATACGACAGTGCTGGTATGGTTTTAAGCGTTGAGGGGGAGTATCGCGCGCCAGGGGGTGACGATCCAGTAGGATTTAGGTACGTCAGTCGACCTATTGCACTAAAGGTTCCTGCATCATCGATAGTTTCGGCATATGATTCAGATAATGCGTTCACAAAATACATAACCGACTTGCAAAAATTCAGGGAGGGGATCAGGAAACGACTTGAAGAGGGTTATCGCGCTCTCTCCGCGGAATCAAAAGAATACAAACCTTCGTCATTACCGTCATCTTCATATCAGTCATACACATCACGACCAAGTCTTGAACTTAAACCGTATCAAAAACGCCTGAGAGACGATGCCGATTACAAATATGGGCAGAGTCTAGAGTTGTATCCGATTGCATCTTCACAAGGGGAATCAATGAGATCAAGATCAAGAACACGTCAGAGATATACAGAGGATGAATTACCAGAATCCAGGGCAATAAAGCTCTATGACTCAAATATTGAACCAGATTCTAGACTCTCTACTTTAACAAAAGTTCAAATTAAGGTATGTGTGTAAGACCCTTTGAAGAACGTGTTTGGCATCCCTGAATGATATGGTTCTTTGCTGTATTCCTCTATACTCTACACTGACCGCGTTAATCCTTTTGTAGAAATAAGATGGCCGCCAAAGTTAGAGAGCTCTGTAGTCGCTCCTCAGAATGCACGATATACTATCTGTCTAACACGTCAGTTGTATGAAATGTGCGTATCCTAACGCTTGCAGTTGTATTTTGCAAGCACGAAGAGTATATCCATTGCCTTCGTCATTGTGGTTGACTGCGTGTAGTGTATTTTAACTTAGGGTTTAAATGCGATATGTTCCGGTAGAAATGAGTGACGGTAAAGATTGCTCAAACATAACCACCCCATGAGAATAAAACTAAATTTATACATGTATGTGTTTTTATGTGAAAAAACATTAGGTCACTGGGTCATGTTTGGGCACTACGATATCAAAAGGTGCGTCAAGCTGAATTTTCAAACCACAGAAGCCAGATCGGCAAGAGTTTTTCTGTTATGTAATGAATGTTTCACATTATATCAGGCAACAAGTGAGCAATTCTCAAGTCCGAGAGCGGCTGTAGCAGCAAGGCGAGCAATGAGGGGGCATTCCACACCACCCGGGCCTGTTCCGACTTCAGCATACATTTCCCAGTCAGAGGTACACGTAGCTCTTGCACGTGCAAATCTGTATAACGAATTACGTGCCCATGTACCACCAGCCTCGGCAAAAAGCCATATTACGCGTTATCCAAGGGTAAATGTAAAGCCATGGTATACACGCCGTGTGCCTGTTCGATATGGTCGATTCATACCTTCGACTTACAGCCGGGACCTGTCGCCATACATAGATTCAGAGCTTGAGGGGCTTCGACACGCTCCGCGTTCAGTTTTAGCGTACCTCCGCAACCTAGAAAAGATGGTTTTGAGCAAACGCATTCATGCTCGTTCCACATACGTGCCAATTCGTAGGGCTTCTAAAAAGGTGAACATGTTCGAATGCCGTTAAGTTCAATGTTGCCTTAGACGTGTTGTTCGAGTAATGTCATCGTTGGAACCTATGTTGATAAGCTTTTCGTGTATATTAATATAGACGCATAGAGCACACTGCCACATCGTGCTCATTTATAGGCAGAGCCTGCCTGCTCGCTCAGAATAAAAGGCTTTTGCTAGTTGTTTGAGCTTATCGTAAATGTTTCACGTGCCTTTTAGGCTGTCAAGTGCCCTATTCATTCCAAACACTTTTTGAATTCGTTTGGAAATTAATGGATTAAACCAACACTGCTGTATGTTTTTTTCTCATGGGGCGTGCAACTTATTAATCTATATGTACGTATCTGTTTTGGCTGAGGCATGAACCGCTTTGGTGGTTGAATTAATTCACTTACTTGTTGTAATAATCGTCGTTTAACCTGCTTTTCAAACAAACGACAAGCCAACATTTACTTTTTCACAGAGCTGGCGGCCATCGTATGTATGCCTGTGATATCTGGAATGCTCTCTTTGCATGCTCTTTGTAACTATCTTTCCCTCACCACATTCACGATGCCCCAGACTATTAATAGTTTTATATCATATAAAATAATTCACCCTTTGAACCATTATATAGCCATTTATAGTCTCCAATTATTTCACGTCCATATTGGACTTTTTACGGTGATTAGTACATTATATTTGCAAAATAAGAAATATTGTAGACGCTGATCAAAAGGCTCCTTTAGGATACATCTTATCAAGGTCTACACTGTTTGCAAAGGACATATGCATTCTACACGGCTACATAGTTCGTAAAGGACGAATATATTAGCAGGTCTCGAGATATGGGGAGTATTTCAAAAACTAAAATCTTTATTTCTGCTTTAAACCCTATGGTGTCACTACTCATTAAAATCGTCTCGTTGAGACGATTCTGTGAGTAGTAGCACCATAGGATTTGGTGCTGAAACGAGTGAGAATATTTTGGATTTGTTCAGTTTACTCCCTATTATCTGGAGCCCTGATATCAGTCGCTAGAGTTCGGTGGATTAATGATTACCTAAGCTTTTAACCCTTATTCTGCTGCTATATCGTTTGCTTTCAAATATTTATCTGCAATGTTTATAAAATTTAAATTTTTACATTTTTATGTAAAGAAACCTAAAGATGAGTGTCAAACAGTTTGGATTGAGACCAGACGTCGCGTTACGCGGCGTCTGATATGGAGCCAAACTGTTTGCAATAATAGGGAAGTCGTAATCAGCAGGCAAAGGGTTAATCATAAATGAGGCATTTCATCGTGCTACTGCATTAAACTCTACCGACGAGAATACTCGTCATTTACCAGCGCTGTAGAAGAGTACACTCTTTCTGTGCAAACAATGTGGACATCGATCAGAAAGCGTCCTGGTCAGGGTATTTACTATTTGTCATTTAGCAATATGTTGAAGGAACAACACTAAATTAGTCATACATGGACTAACTTAATCGAAAAACAAGTTTGTAAAAGTTCAAGGGGTGAAAAAGCAAAATAGCTACCAAAAGGTGCAAGTCATCAGTGCGACATTCTCGTCATATTATTTTGATTTTCGAAAATAGTTTGTGTCCAGATCTAACATCGAGAAACTCAACGTTTGATCAGGATCCAAGCTGGTTATATATTGTTTTGGTGTTTCTTCATTTGATTAAAAAATCAAATTTGTTTTTTTTCTTCTTTTTACTATTTACCAAAATTTGCTGAGTTGTTGGGTGTTACCATAGTGACTGCGTCTACTTAATTAGAATCTAATATGGTGCTGTATTTTTATTACGAACAAATCGACACAAATATCATTAATTAGTTCAATATCTTCGACATCTCATAGTACACGTTGATTGGTTGCTTAAGATATACTGGTGTATTTAGTTTTCTTTGATTTCTGTCATTGTCTATATCGTAATTGTCATTTATGTTTCGTTCTTTTTATTTTAATTATTATCGTCAATGTTTCCCCTGCTTTTAGTATTCGATGGGCTTGCTTTATTTTAAAGACTTTTGTCCGGAAACAAAGTAAAATCAGATACAGCAAACAGTGATGTTTTAGATATACTAACATTTTTGAAAACGCCATTAGTATCGGGGTTCCAGATTTAATTATACTCTTTACCCCATAGTCTGTTTCTAGTTTTGAAGACATATTACCACTTAAAGCAGGTTGAAAGTAAAGCAAAAATGCGCTTCAATGCGCATTCTGTTGTACTTTCAGTTTGCTTTAAGTTAACAACTGCTAGAGAAAGGAAAAATGTTTCTTTAGGTATTATATATGTGATTCTTATACTCATATCATTATAAAGTGACTGAGACAAAGGCAATTTGGATACAGCAAACAGTGATGTTTTAGATGTACTAACAATGTTGAAAACGCAACTAGTATCAGGGATCCAGATAAAATAAACCCTTTACCCTATTGTCTGTTTCTAGTTTTTGAGAAAGGTTACCACTTAAAGCAGGTTAAAAGTAAATCAGAATGCTTTACTTTCACCCTGAGTTAGGCTACCTTATAGTTTATAAAAATGTTTCGTATGGCTCATATTCATGACTGTATCAAGTGGAATCAGAAAAGGAATAAATTAAAGGCGTAAAAATGTATACTTTTGGAGTAATTGGTGAAGTAAACAGCAAAAATACCAATAATTTCTCCATGATGTCTGCAACATAATTATCCTATGCCATTCGATATCATTTAAATGTGTGATCACAACATATGGTTTGGTGGAGACATGTTTATGTTTGTACAGTCTGACCTCGATGACTTTAACTCACTTAAATCGAACTTACCTGCATTTCAAGTTACAAATTGGCTACGGTAACGTTTATCTTCGAAATAATGGTACGTTCGACTTAAACGACGTGCGTTACAGTGGAGAAAACGTTATTCTTTCCCAATAAACGCGTTTACGCTAAAACTATTATTTTCACTTCAAACAGTTTGGAGCCAGATCAGACGCCGGGTAACCCGGCGTCTGATCAGGCTCCAAACTGTTTGCCACCAAGATAAAGATGAATTATGAGAATTGTCAAAAAGTTGTACTTTTCTACGTTTTAGTGTTTTGCGTTTGCGTTTAAACGGGAAAGAATAACAGATTCTCCACTGCATCACAATTTAATTTATAAGTCACCGGTAAAGTTGACAGAGTTCAAGTCATAGAGGTTCAAATGTACAGTGGAGAAGACGTTATTCTTTCCCAATACACGATTTTACGCTATTATATCCATTGCACAGCTTTGAGCTAGATCAGACCCCTGGTAACCAAGCATCTGATTAGGCTCAAAATGGTTTCCCAGCCAGATTGAAATAAAAAGTTTAAACTGCCAAAAAGTTTTATTGTCTTCATTGCACTGCAATGCGTTTGCGTTCCGTTTGCATTTTTAAAACGGGAAAGAATAATGTTCTCTCCACTGTATTTGTAATACATGTACTAATTACACCTGAGGCTCTGAATGTAAATTGTAGTTCTAAGGCCGCTTTTCGTACGCGGCGACTGCTCTATGTTTAAACTGTTTGCACTTGTGTATGTCTTTTTCTTCTGACGTTGCTCAAATCACCTTTTTAGAAGCTATCAATTCATATTCAAAATGAAGCTAACAACACGAACCTCGGGTCCAAGTGTAAGAGATGACTCGACCGAGCCGCTTACCGTTAATGTAATCAATCCTAAATACAAGTTATATAATCAGTAAATTTGTCGTTGGTCATGTATTTGCAAATCAGTTTGTGTCAAAACATATTTTTAAGAATCGGACTTAAGTTCCAATACAATTTCGAATCACGTCGACATATTATATTGAAAAAAAGACCAGTGCCCTTACCCTTGCTAGTTTCCGAAAAATATGTTTCCCATGCGTTTTATATCCATCGTCTTATTTACAGGCCATTGTATAGAACAACCGCCGCGCTTTCACAATTACTGAAGGACGACCTGTTATGGTTATAACGTCAATCGATAGCTTACAGCAGGGTGATAGTCTTGCTTAACCCTTTCCCCCATAGAAGCGACTTTTAGCGTATTTAATATATTCCTCCGCTGAAGAAAATAGTTCCAGTTTATACCCTCATGAACAATAACCATTATAAAAACTTTATATAGCCTAGCACATTTTAGCTTAAAGCAGGCTGAAAGTAAAGCAGAATGTGCCTTAAGGCACATTCTGCTTTACTTTCAACCTGCTTTAAGTGGTCACCTGTCTTCAAAACTTTAAACAGGCTATGAGGTAAAGGGTTAAGTATTCGTTGCCTTTAACATCTTTAACGCAATAACTTAGTCTTCCTTTAAATGGTCATGATCGCCTAGTTTAACCCTCACACTGTCATTATGACGTCATGATTCGTCTTACAAAGTCACTGTCTTGGTATCATGCGCCTAAATTTTCGTCTACTTTTATTTATAAAATTTGCAATTTTATGAGTTTTTGCGTAAGAAACATCAATATGAAGTGTCAAATAGTTTGGATCCTGATTAGACGCCGCGTCACGCGGCGTCTAATCAGGATCCAAACTGTTTGTAAATGGTGGCGATGTCGGGCTAAGCAGTGGATGGGTTAACTATACTATGACCGGAAAATTAGATTGAATCTCGAAATGAGTTGTATGTTGTATTTGTTGTTTCGTTAAACGTAATGTTGTAATGCATATATGTATAAGTACATACCTATTGCTAAATATTATTTGAAAGTTGGATTTTGTTTTGATTGTTGGAAACTACCTCTCTTATTTATTCTGTATTAGGTATTAGGCTTATTGTTAGGTTGAATCATCATTACATATGGTTGCGGTAGATTTTTTGTAGGATAACCTGGGGCACTTGAATGTTTAACACCCTTTTCCTTGCATGGAATTTAATATGTGTATGCATCTCAAATATAAGCTAGGTAGAATCAGTAAATAAATTATTTCTAGTTAGATTTTAAACTTTAATGCTTATGCACCTTTATATAATTATTATTCATCTCGCTACCTAGACATTATTTAAAGAAACGACACGATTATGTGTAATGAAAAAGTCACTGTTCATACGTTTTCATGTCAGTTTGTATGTTTTGTAAGGATTGTTGATTTCAACAATTATTCTTAATAAAGCAAAATAAATATATATGTATCTATCGCTTGGATATGTAAAGTGTGTATTTCCTCGGTAACAACCAATTCGAGCATCTTTCAAGAACAGTTTGGAAGTTGAAGGGCTTTCTTTTATTTGAAGCCGAGCTATATCCTTCTATTGCTTTGCTTTAACCCTTTCCCTTATAGAAGCGACTTTTAGCACATCCATTTTATTCATCCGCTGAAGAAAATAGTTCCAATATATACCGTAATGAGCATGTGTCATATTTAATACTTTCCTTATTCTAGCAGTTAATAGCTTAAAGCAGGCTGAAAGTAAAGCAGAATGCACCATATGGCGCATTCTGCTTTACTTTCAACCTGCTTTAAGTAGTCACCTATTTTCAAAATAAGAAACAGGCTATGGGGTAAAGGGTTAAAACATGCATACATTAATTATTAATTATTGAATATATTAAAAGTAATTGCCTGAAGCGCAGTTTATAGGATCTAATTTTGAAACATGTATTAATAATTAAAAATGTGTTGCTGATATTATAAATATTTTAAAAAAAGTGTTGCTGATGTTTTGTCAGCTTGATAATATTATGTACTCTTATGTAAATGAATACTGACTATATTGGACAGGCGGCCCTTATAGGTAGTAAGGTCGAGGTTTCCCTGCCAAAGAAACGCCCGAGGTCCGTTTATGGGCAGGAAAAAATCAGACAGATACACTTACATAGTAGTAGTAGGGTAAGCATCTTTATGACATATATATGTTTTCAATATATTCTACGACTTTGATAATCTCAGAAATAGATTAAATGAAGTGGGCGTTTTCACTAATATAAAGACAGAAGCCACATGCACTTAAGTACTGTTATCTGCTGCAAGGCGGTCGATGTTGTTCATTTGTTTCTTAATACAAACAATGCAATGTCAAAGTTTTTGTAACAATTTTGTTTTTCCCAAAATTACAATTCATTTTAGAACAATATTAATATTAGTAAGGATTAATTAAAATATACGAAAATTTATAAATATATCACAATTTATTGTAACACGTACATTGCAAGGTGTGGCCAATTAAATGGATCTACGTTGTTTGTAAATTAAACGTAAATATTTTAATTTATAGAACAAATCCCATTATTAAAAAAGCTTTCTTAAGTTTTGATTAAACATAATGATTGAAAAGGACGCTGCAAATAATCATATTTGATATAAGGAAACTTAAGGCCAGAGATTTAATGTAAATCAACATGTAGATATACATATATTATTATATTCCGCTGATAAAAACTAAAACAATAGAAGTGATAAAGTCTGACTTGAGCACTGGGTTTATTTTGTTGGTAGGATGCCTCTCCCGCTGGAGCCGGTGTTGCTGCAACAAGTACTGCTGGTCTGCAAGCACACAAGCCAGTTGTAAGTATCTATAGGGCTTGTTGCAGTGCGTAGTCAACAGACTTATTGTTTAAATACATTCATTGAAATTAAGTGAAAATATTGCAAATGTCGCATTTGATCACATACGGTTGATATTTAGGTTTCATACATGCATCGACTTGCTACGTCGTATGTACAAAACATTACCTTCACCCTTTTCATCCCTACACTACATAACCTAGAAAACAATGGTTCTTTGCATGTTTGATCCTATGCAGAATACATGTATCAAGACTGCTGACCAGGGTCCCGTTTCATAAAACTTCGTACGACAAAAACGGTCGTAAGTCAGATTATAAAAGTCTCAATTATTATTTATTTCTCCATCTAATCCTGTCTTGTGACATCATTTTGGAATTTTCTTTTCAAGACGATTCTACAGAGATGTCACAAGACACGATAAGATAAAGAAAACAGAAATTAAATGTTTTTTTAAGTTTTGACTTACGATTGTTTTTGTCGTACAAAATTTATGAAACGGGTCCCAGGACCTAAACTGATTTACACGCAATACAATATTGCTTTAGTCAATTTTCCTCATTTTTTTTAAATTTGAAGAATAAATTCAGACACCTGCTTAAAGCATATGACGCCATGGCAGAAGGCGAAGACGTTATAGCAGTGAAGGGGCTAAAACCGCTAAAAGTCTGGTGACTAGGTACTGCGTATTATAATGATTTGTAACTAAATATTATACAATTTAATTATTGAAACATTTCCCTAATTAATTTTCTTTTTACATTTATTAGGTAGCTGATGAGAATTGTCCATTTCACACTATTAGTGAAACTAGTTATAAGAACAGTGTATTGATTAGTGAATGTTAACTGATGTGTGCTTATATGAGATTAGTTGTTAACCTATTTTGCATTTGTTTCAGGTCATGACTGATATAGATATTAGTATGCATGACGCCCCTAATCAAATAACAAACATATATACCCTCACCCATCAATGACAGTGTCGTGGTTATCATTTCCGCTAAACAAACACCTAATTCGCGTTTTTCTCAACTAACTGAAAACGGAGCGTGCGAATTCGAATGCCCCCGCGACCTTCACACAATCACTTGGTGAACTGAATCGATAGTATGGTGCCAGGTACAATCCCGGGAAACAAAGGCTGGTGGTAAAATTTGCTTCTGCATGGCGGGTTAAATTAATTTTGTAAATGTGGTAATATTTAGAATTTTGGCAGAATTGCTATTTAATCTTTTTGTCACAAGTTGCTAAATTAATGTTTAGAATTGTTTCAACATGTCTTAGATGCTCAGTGTTTAGCTTGCATGTAAATAACTATAGGGAAGCGGAGGTTACGCTAAATATTTCGAAGAAACTATCATAAGGAACTGTTTTATTTAAACGAATTATACGGAATCATATCTTGCTAACTATATTAACATCACTACACAGTTAAAGGTGCTATCCATATAAAATGTTAACTGACTAAACTTGTACAAAACACATGCATTTTCAGTGTCCAGCAGCTTATTCAAAACGTATTCAAGATGTAGATGGTCCAAAACGACCAAGCATCATGTCGTGGCAGGTAAAGTCCCATTACGTTTCATCCATTTCAGTACAGAAAAGTCTCGCTATTGCAGCCATTCAAATGAACAATCATTTATGGATTAACCCTTGCAACCATACAGTCCTCTGTAGAGATTACTGATTACAAAATGCAAACACTGTACACCCTGATCAGAGGACTTCTATAGAAGCCCTCTGATCAGGGTCTGCACTGTTTGATAGTTTCATTGGTTTGTCTTGTCATACCAGAACTGTAACAGTAGACTGGTTCAAAATACTTGTACTAGAAGAGTCAAAACGGATTATAAAAACACACAAGAGAAATTAAGGGTTGAAAGGGTTAACAAACCATTTAATTAATCAGAATGAACAGCGGGATAATACATCACTTACCGGTACTTGCTGAAATAATTATTTTGTTTCTAGACTGGTCATAAATAGCGGGACATACTGTATACATTTACTTTCAACAGACATATCAAGTAGCTAGAAACAGCATACTATTCAAATATTCTCTGTAGATAAGACAAATATTATGTAATTGCAATGATAAGTATCTGCTGTAGGGAAATCATAATATACAGATTCGTATAATGCAATAATAGAAAATAAATGGTTTCACGAGATAACCCGGCTTTATATCCGGTAAGCTATTCAAAGATCGAATCGAAATTAGCAAGTTAAAACAATGCTTTTGCTATTGAATAAATCTTTCTGTTTAGCTTAGGTTTCACAGAATAAAACTCAAACATACACTCCAGATAAGATGGCTTGATATAACATTTCCATTTTCTGTGTCACTACCATTATCGAATCGACGATTCTATTGAGTTGTCGAAACATAGTGTTTGAGGCATAGTAGTTTTAGTGCAGTGCTCCCTCTCTTAACCAACACCCAATGGGAGACAAAGATCGTGTGTTGTTCGGAGGCAGTCGTTATTGTGAGGGGAATTTAGTACACTTTTCTGACTTTTGCAAACAGTTTGAACCAATATCAGACGCCGTATAAAACGGGGTCTGATCTGGGCCCAAACTATTTTCCACTCGTCTGTATGTGTCTTCTGTCAAAATGTCCAATAGGCCTACGTAACTTTGAAAAAAGCAGCAAACGCCCATTTTAAGCAGACAGTATTGTAGCAGTGAAAGCGTTAGACAAATTTGTCTTATTTTGGAAACAGCAGCAAGCTTTGTTTTAACCCTTTCCCCCATAGAAGCGCCTTTTAGCGAATATGATTTGTTCCTCCGCTAAAGAAAATAGTTCCAATTCAATCAGTCATGAATATATATTATAGAGAATATTTTCTATATTGTAGCACATGATAGCTTAAAGCAGGCTGAAAGTAAAGCAGAATGCGCCTTAGGGCGCATTCTGCTTAACTTTCAACCTGCATTAAGTAGTCACCTATCTTCAATTCTAGAAATAGGCTATCAAGTAATGGGTTAAGGAGGGGTCGTTGTTGGGAGGGCCGTTATAGGGAGGAAGCACTGTAGTAGACATATCCCATTACCTGGAGCTACCTAGCTTACATGTTGTGATGCACCTTTTATAAATGTCGTTCCAACAGTACCGAATTGACGCGTACACACCACCAGAAGACTTAGTACACGTGCCTCGCTCTTTAGGCACTTTGAAGGGTCAACTTCGCGATTGCAAAGACAAACTTGATCGCCACAGACAGCTTATGGACAGGTACCTGGTAACGGACACTGGATTGTCAGCTGATGATATGCAGGGTAAACATTTAAAACTTTGAGATTTTTCAGAGAAACAGGTCTTGAAAAGCTGGTGTCATCTTCTATTGTAAAGTATGTTTTATGTATTTTTATAACATCTCGGGTTTAGTAGTGAATACGCTATTCTTGTCAGAACCATGCGCTTTTACCAAAGAACCATGCTGCGTGCTTTAACTTGAACAAAATCAATCAGTCAATCAAAGTCCAAGGTAATAAAGTGTTTTGAGTTGAGTCTGAGATCGTTCACAATCATTTGATTGTTCTGATTTGAGATTTTGCTCAAATTACATCATTGAGATCATTGTCAAGCATTTGATTGATCAGATTAAATTTTAGCTTTTGCTCAAGTCTGACCAATCATATACTTGAGAAGTATCGAAGATTTAATTCAAACGCTTTATAACATTGAGGCCTGATGTAGATCCAAGGGATCGAGCTCAAAACTGGTTGACGCCCAGAATATACCAAATCGTTACTATTTGTGAAAAGGATCATTTGGACGTTTATTCACGAGTTGGTTCTTATTGCACTCTGCCAAAGTGTTTTACTTACCAATACGTTTCGACAACGACCAGTGACCTTAATCACTAGCGACTGTGGGATAGTGTTGAGAACTACTTCCCCTTTGTTTACCGTCATTGTCGGTAGAACGAGGATGTAGCTCCAAAGGTCTCTTCGCAATCGCTAGTGATTAATACAATAGCTTGTTGTTGAAATGTCTAGGTAAGCAAACTACTTTAGTCGTACAGTAAAGGATTACTCGTTTAAACATTCGTTAAAATATTCAAATCCAGTGCAATATTGAATTCGAATATAGTTTAAACGGGAATTAATGACGTCGCATCCCTGTAAGGCACAGTCTATTTAGACGACAGGACTCGCTGCTCTAAAGACTTAAGTTGGATGTACCTAAAGCAAACTTCAATAGGTAGATGATACACCACAACCCATTCGCAGAGTGACTGTAATTTGTTTGTAATGCATGGCAGAAGGTGGAACACATGTTTTGTGGTATCAATGTCGCTTACTGCCACTCTGTTTTGCTTAAGTTCAAGCGCGATCTTAAAAGCTTAATTTAAATCGTTTGATTGTGGTACAAACAATACAGCTTAATAGGCCCCACCAATTGTTAAAAGATTGTATTGCAAAGTAAATTCACCAGTGCAATAGTCTCCGCTTGTTCTCTTATTTTAGCCATGCAGAGTTTTTGTCTTCTCTACCAGTCCGTGTCGATACCTTGACTTTTTACTGCAAAATGTTGTGTGAAGGTCGTGTCGCGATACAGAACGATATCGGGTAATATAAAGTTTTCATGGGCATGAGAAGTCTATGTTCAGTAGATCGTCAGCTACAGTTTTAAATGACGTAAGCCATTTTAAAAAATGAAACATTTGGTCATACAAGATATGATTATCTGGAAATGTATGAACGCTATAATTGCGATGTATCTATAGCGATAAAATGATCCATTTCTAATATCCAAAATGTACAATAACCGTTGAAAAGATACAGAACGTGAATCATCCGAAATGGGCATTCTGTATACAAAGTATGAAACCGGTGTCAATATATTTCTATTGTAATATTACCATTGTTGTTGTAACTTTTCTACAGTTCTTCAATAACGCTTGTCTCTTTTACAAATATGAATCTTTTCACAATTGTATCAGTTTATTATCTTTCATTATCTGACTTCTTGCTTAAACAATTCTATTTGCAAGTGGTCGCAGCCTCCAAGGCACACCTGGGATCGAGAGCTTAATTATACCACATACCGCTACACGGGTACGGAAATGAACCAACAGGGCATTGGCATGCACTGCACGATATAAGCCGAGTTGCTAGATAAACGCATTGCACTCAATTTTCAGTTCTGTTGTAGAACAAATGGCTAATGTCACATAACATTATGACACTCACGCCTGGCTGTATTAAGCACTTCTTTCTGGACTTTTGTCAGGCTCCGAGGTTATAAAGCGTTTTAGTTGAGTCTGGGTGTGTTCCCAAGCATTAGATTGGTCAGATTTGAGCCTAGGCACAAATCTGACCAATCAAATGCTTGGAAACGAGTTTAGACTCAACTAAAACGCTTTATAACATCGGAGCCAGTAGTATTCTCTCATTAGCGTTGCTTTTGTTACTTTGAGGTCGATTTGTATATCAATTTAGATGTTTCAACTACAATTTTCACTAACCAAATTTATTTTCATTACATTTTTTTTGATTATTTTAAGTTTTAGAACATTAGCGTTCATTTACGCTCGAATGTATGAAAAGTTTGTACTCTGAAACAGTATACTATGTTATAAAATGATAACCTGACTTCAAGGTTATAAAGAGTTTGAGTTGAGTCTTAGATCGTTATCAAGGATTTAATTGGTCATATTTAAACATTTGCTTAGCAAAACCTCAAATCTGACCAATTAAATGCTTGAGAACGATCTCAGACTCAATCCGAAATCTATATAACCTTGATGCCTGTATATAACTTATATATTTACTCTACTCTACCTATCTATTGTTTTTTTTTTATAAATTATATCTTACTCACCAATAACAATTTATTTTTTAATACCAAAATCGAAATTCATTTTTACGATGATACATGGTACAAACTTTTTCATGGAAGTAGATTGCCGATTTTAAGTTTTGCTTCTTTTGTGAGTACAACGGGCCTTAGATTATTAGAAGTTTGAGTAGAGTCTGAGGTCGTTCGCAAGCATTTGATTGGTCTGACTAATCAAAATGTTTGCGAACGATCTCAGCCTCATCTCAAACTCTTTATAACTTTGGACCCTGGGTTGATTTCCTTATAGTTCTAGATATGCCCAATGAAAAGATGGCAAATTTATCCAGAAAGTAGACACAGCCACTAGGTGTTTCGTCGCTGATTGCTTTACGTGTCAAACAAAGAAATAATAACCATGGCATGTCTACGTAGGCTTTGATTAGCTGATGTCATTGTACCGTTAGTGTCCTGTACGAAGCTCATGTCAATAGCAGCAATTCTTTCAGCTTTCGATGGTGTACTTTGGCTATTGCCAACCGTGTGAGTGGAGATTCAGCAGTGTTTCTGTGTAATACGTGTTCTTTTGCAGTTCTTATGAATATAAAAAGCAGGAAGTACCCTGAAGAGCCTGCTTTGGTATGTTTGGTATGATATCCTGGTTGACCTTAATCTTTTAGTAAACAATGGAATTTGCATAGCCGTTGAAACATTATGATATTAATAAGGAAGCAATATTAACTCAGTCACCCCTGAAACAGTTAATCGACAATTCCAATTTCAAAACATGTCCAGTCCATTTTTTACTACTTAGGGTTGATTTTAACAATGTATTTTAAAATGACAAACAGTGTAGATCCTGATCAGAAGGGAGCCCTCTGATCAGGGTATACACTGTTTGCATGAGACAAGTGTTATCCTCACGGGTACAATGATTGCTAGGGTTGAATGTGTTAACCCTTAGCCCGCCAAATAAATTGTCGTCTGCTATATTTCTCGTCTGCTTCAAGTTTCAAAGTGCTTCAAAGTTGCTCAAAATTGCTGAAAATGTTGTCCGAGTGTCAAACAGCTTGGATCCGGATGAGACGCCGAGTTACTCGGCGTCTCATCCGGATCCAAGCTGTTTGCATATGGAGCTATAGTCGTGACTGGCAGGCTAAGGGTTAACATATTGTGTTTTACTGGCTTCATTATCTGTATAATATATATAATCAACTGTGTGGAAAACAGTGGCAACAAGATTCATTTGAAAGCAAATCAAATGCAATCGTTTCAATGCCATACGGGCTATGTAAATTTCAATGCAAATAGATTAACGTTACAATATAACCAAATATAAATGTAATTGTGCTAGACTTATTTGTGATATTGTAACAATGTTCCAGCGTCTTTTCATGCATGATGCCAGTGATACTTTTAATAGCGTTTTTCACTAATATAATAATCTAGTCCGTATAGTAATACTTTCATATGTATATTGTCATTGTGTACTTGTACTTGTTATCATTGTAGACGTCGTAGTTAACATTTTATATCAGTTTTCCCTGTATGTACAGTGGAGAATCTGTTATTCTTTCCCGTTTAAACGCAAACGTACGCAAACGTACGCAAACGCAAAACACTAAAACGTAGAAAATACAACTTTTTGACAATTCTGATAATTCATGTTTATCTTGGTGGCAAACAATTTGGAGCCTGATCAGACGCCGGGTTACCCGTCGTCTGATCTGGCTCCAAACTGTTTGCACTGCAAATAATAGTTTTAGCGTAAACGCGTTTATTGGGAAAGAATAACAGTTTCTCCACTGTATCTCACATAACTTCATTTTTCATAGCGACGTACAGTCGAATGTTAGAAATAAACTATGTATTCGAGCAGAGCTCCAGATAATGGTAATATTTCAGTTACCATCAGTATGCCTCCACCAAATTTTATGACGTGACTACTTATTGGAATCGTCGCTTTTCGGCGCTTCTAATGTGTAATTACAACATACATATAGTATTTGGTGGAGGCACAAAGAGAAAACGTTGACCTTGTTGAAACTTTTACATTTCACAACTATAAAATATCGACTATGGCGATTTCGAGTTTTTAAAAACATGTATTAATGCTGATTACTTCTACTTCACAGATTTTCAGCTGTTTTGGGTGAATTTTGGTAAATGCTTTATTCTTACATTGACGTTTTCTTGGAGATGATAAGGGTTCAGTTTAATTTGGCTCTGAAGAAAAGAGAACAATTATACAGGGAAAACTGGTATAACATGAACATTTTAATCGCTGTGGTGAAACGGAGAATTTCCAATATCCTGAAATACGCTATTGGTATATATAAATATATAATTTCAATTTATCAACTTTATGTGGTGTTGTTTAGGAATTCATTTCGTCTCATGGTTTTGTTAAGATGTCTTTTCTCTGGACTTTCGTTTTAGCTAAATGTATATAGAAGGGCATATCAGCTTTGTACTTAAGTTCATAATTATGAAAAGGACCAAAAACTCTTTTGACAACCCAATAGTATTATAACTGTTACATATGGGAAAAACTGAAAATATACATATATTGAAGAAAATGTAAAAACTATCTCATGGTTAAAAGTTTCACTGTTTATTCCATTTTATTGATAATCAAATATGCTACCATTTCAAAACGAAATGCATTCACATGAAAATGCGTGTAATGTATTTTAGCAAACAATTTCTCATGAAACGTTAACGTTATATAACTTAAATGAGTAACGATATGTTGACGGATAATGTACAACTCTCCGTTGATATCTACTTATTGCATCTGTTTAATACAAATAGTCATACCAAGTGATGAAAACAACCATTTATTTGTTTAATGAGCACACGAAGAAAACAAGATAATATTGGGATTATTTAATAGTGATCTTTTAAACGGTGAGACCTTAACTCCATCAAGATACCTGGGTCATACAAATAGAAATTATGAATTGATAGCTTACTCATTTAATGGAAAGATGGTTTAGAAAATAGTCAACCAACCTTGTCAGAAAGAGCCGGATTGAATGGCAACTCATCCGTTTTCTTTATCTGTTGACACAGTTTATTTATACTTCTGCTCTAATTTAAGGAGTAACGCCAAAATGAGATCGGGACAGTGTCGAGCAATATCCGTACTCTGCTTTGAGCGATAGCCGTGTGCTCTATATAGAGTACCGACATTGAGCCGGTCTCATTAGGGACGTTCTTCCTTAGATGTGACGGTCGAAAAATAGCAGATCATCTTTGGTGTAAAGCATTTGTATAACGTACATACGAAACACTTTGTAATCGTTGGCGTCTCGTCAGGATCTACACTGTTTGCCCGTGTACCCTCTAATAAGGCACTAGGCTTAAATGTGTTTAGTTTATGATTTAATAATTTATTTCGTTAAAGTTCATTCAAGTGTGTGTTTTCATCTCTTGTCATATTGTTATATTGTCTATACATGTCCATAGTGAATATAATTATATGTTTACTTACTCATAAGACTATTTCATACGCTTATTTTCCTTTGTGCTTAGTTTATTTAGCTTAGAAACGATATGTAAGTTTTGCATGAGAAATGTCACGTGTTTCTTTGACTGTTTGTTAGACGTTATCGGCCACGGCTGACACTTACCACTCCCCGATGTCGGCCGTGAGAAGGAAGGCGAGGAGGGTACTTCGTGTATCCAAGGTGTAAAATTCGTATACATATCACGTGATAACAGGGGTATGTACGGTGTAACCCATCCCTCCAATGTATGCACACCCTCGTATTGGGAACTACCATATGGGGAACCTTGTTTGCCTTTCCCCATAATCGACAGAACTATAGTGAGGATGATTTCTACCAACAAACCAATGTGTTGATATTGTTGCTCTTTCTGTGTGACTCCTCATCTTCTAAATGCACGTCATATTCTTGACAAACTCCTTCTCTTCTCTACACCTACAAACCACTTCATTAACACACTTGAATGCCAAGAGCAATTTCAGTTGCACTTGAAAACAGTTTTGATGCAGATCAGACGCCGAGTAACCCGGCGTCTGATCTGGATCAAAGCTGTTTGCTAGTGCAACTGTCATCGCCCTTAGTAGTGGCAGATTTAACACTCTAGAATGATTACCACAAACCATTCTTCTCTCTTTTAAAAGGCATGCGTAGTCAACCCGTCAAACCTAGACAGAATTGAAAGTTACTTAAACAATATAATTTTCCTCTAATTGTTGTGATACACAATAGTATATATACTATTATAAATGCACCAACTATAATGCCTGACTGTTGTAATATATATACGGTATACCTCGAATATGCGTATATGATATTAGATTTATCGCATCGTTCTCTTTGAAAATTTGGAGTAGTTGATAAATAGTTTACCGTTTTTAAGTTTAAGATTTCCTTAACGGGGGGTCTCACTTATTACGAGATGGAATACACATGCACTGTTTTCCATAAGTGTGCTTTATCACAATTCTTAGGGCTCTTTTTAGGAAATACAAATTCTGTTAAACGAATACTTGATTGAATATGCATGTACAAACAACAAAATCTTAACGGAAGACTAAAGTCGTTGAATATTCTAAAACACAGACCCGACCTTGTTTGGTACGTAATATGAAGAGCATTGACCCATTATTCAGTATATAAGCCATTTTACGCATTTAAATTCACCACTCCATTAAGGTAAAATGTTCCGTTTTATATTACGTCAACATAAGAGATATTTCCTATAACCTTATAAATGGTAAAGAAACTAAGCATCATGATTAGTATCCTATATTCCTTTGTAGTGTAATATGAAAAGTATATTCCTATATTAAACCAACGTGACAAACATCAACCAATGTTTGCCTTCCCTACTTCGAACACATCAGATCCCCTGTTTATAAAGCATTTGAGTTGAGTCTGAAAACGTTCTGAAGCATTTGATTGGTTAGCAAAAACTCAAATCTGACCGATCAATGCTTGAGAACGATTTCAGACTCAACTCAAAAGCTATATAACCTTGGACCCATATCTTCATCTTCGCCGTTTGCAAAGGTTTTAAAGTCCTTTATTCTTGTGAAGTCTAGATTCCAACAACACCTTACCTATCCCCTTCACTGCCAGTACATCATCTTTATTACCGTCCCCATTTGAAATAGTCTTGTCTTTTCTTATTTCTTAGTTCAGAAAATTTAGACATTCAGCATCTTATATCAAGACATTTTCAAATAATTTGCGTCTGATCTCCATCTCATATTTTGGCAAATGCGTAACATGTCGCTTTGCGTGTTTGTTGTTTCGATACGGTTTATAAAGTAAGAATGTACAATAATGTACTGTGACGAAGGCAGTGAAGGGATTCAGGTATGAACAGTTTTCGTCCCTTTGTCATCTTCTAGATGTCATTGTTGCTCAATCCGTGCTATAGCTATACAGTGGAGAAAACGTTATTCTTTCCCAATAAACGCGTTTACGCTAAAATTATTATTTGCAGTGCAAACAGTTTGGAGCCAGATCAGACGCCGGGTAACCCGGCGTCTGACCAGGCTCCAAACTGTTTGCCACCAAGATAAACATGAACTATCAGAATTGTCCAAAAGTTGTTCTTTTCTACGTTTTAGCGCTTTGCGTTTGCGTACGTTTGCGTTTAAACGGGAAAGAATAACAGATTCTCCACTGTATTACCAAACCGAAACTGATTGCTATTGTGTATCTTTAAGCTTTGCCATGATGAAATATCCTAAATACTGGAATACTCTGTATAACTGCTGTAGATATCCTAAAAGGTGAACTGCTTTAATCAGAGTTTTTTTGTCCGGGGACAAAATAATTGGCGAGGAGTGTATACCCTGATCAGAATGGTCTCAAAGGAGTAGTCTGATACATGTAAGGGTTTACACTGTTTGCTCTGACATGTCTGTCCCTATAATTAGTGTCATTACCGGACCTTAATGTATACATTGCATTGCAAACAGTTATGGTCATAACCGGAGAGTATCTCAAGGAATCCTGTGATCAATGTTTGTAAGGTTTGTTTTCTCTTTATCATTTGGAAGTAGTCTATTTGCTAAAATCAGCCCAAACTGGAATATAATCAAGTCACTTTTCAAAAGCGGAATAATCCATTTTTTAGCCTTTCAGCATAGAAAGAAGATTCAGTCCTTTATTTTAAGTGGGTTATGCCATGCTTATAGATTGGATTAATCCGTTTCGGATGTAATGCGGGCCTGGTCTAAATTTTCATTTTGTTTATATATTGAAATTCCTATTTGCAAACAGTGAAGACTCTAATCAGATGCCGCATTTTATGGTTATGATATGATTTTAAAAGTGGTAATCATATGCAAATACGTACCATTGATAACAATATCATTAAATGTTTTATATCACACCTTTAAAAGGTAACTTTAAATAACTGTGTGTTGTATGTGTAAATGTATTTTCATTTGTCATTTTTAATACGTGTTAACATTTATATCCATATATTCTTCATGTTTTTTGTTAATGCATTTTTAAAGCAAATACAATAATACGTAATGTTTATCTTTTATACTATGCCGCGTAATTAACTCGTATAAAAACGACCAAGCTTTGATACTACAGAGGAGAATCTGTTATTCTTTCCCGTTTAAACGCAAACGTACGCAAACGCACGCAAACGCAAAACACTAAAATGTAGAAAATAACAACTTCTTGACAATTCTGACTATTGATATTTAGCTGAGTGGCAAACAGTTTAAAGCCTGATCAGACGCCGGGTTACCCGGCGTCTGATCTGGCTCCAAACTGTTTGTATTGGAAATAATAGTTTTAGCGTAAACGCGTTTATTGGAAAAGAATAACGTTTTCTCCACTGTATGAATTCTCACAAAACGCTCGTGTTTCGGTATTTAACCCATTTACTCTATAAATATGCCATTTACGTCTCTGGTTCATCCGCCACTGAAGAAATATAGTTCCAATTATACGGTCATGAATATGCGCCCTAAGAACTATTTTCTATATCCTAGCAGATGTTAGCTTAACACAGTCTGAAAGTAAAGCAGAGTGCGTCCAAATCTTAATTTGGATACTTACTATTGACTTTCATCTTTCTTCAGTTGCTACCTGTTTTCATCAGCAACGCCTTTTCGTTTAAGTGGTCATAGAAAACGTACTTATACCCATTACCCTATAGTCTGGTTCTATAGTTCAACACAGGTGACCACTTAAAGCAGGTGGAAAATAAAACAAAATGCGCCTAGGATGATGAAAATGTTTCTTACTGAACACATTCATGACTGTATGAAATGGGACCGTTTTCTTCGAAGGAGGACTACATTAGCGGCGTTAAGAGGTGTATTTATGAAGTAATACATTGTAGGTTAATGAAGAATACATCGTTTGGTCGAAGACTTTTCTTCCCATCTCTATCATTGTTTATCCAAATGAAATGAAAGTATGTACGGTTTAAGTTTTGTCTACAAAAGTTTTTTAATACATACTTTAGATGTTTTGAGTTTATAAAAGATCACTCTTTATACAGTTGATTTTATTGGTTAAAAGAGAACTATTATAATATTTTGCATTTTTCAAACAATGAAGACACTAAATGTAATAGTAACTATTATTTCTGTCTTTTCATTCATTTTAGTAAATATATAAATATGTGACAGTTTCCCATATTAAATTAAAAGAATCTATACAGTTTATCATGAAAGCAAAATAATGAAGCATTTATGTCTTATATCATTTATTTGTCTGTTTTGAATATTTTGAAGCTAAATTTGGTCAAATAATTTCTATATATTTTATGTTTTATATACATGTATAGTTTAACATGGGTTTAAAACCATGTACATTCCAAACAAACGCGTATGTTCTCCTAAATTAAATTGCAGTGTATATAATTTGGTGCCAGATCAGATGCTGAGTGGCACGGTATCTGACCAGGTTCCAAACGGTAACTGTTTTAGCTCCGAATCAAATTGTCAAAAGTTTACAAACGTTTACAGTAAACCCTCTTTATTACAGCCACTTAACAGAAAGTTAATTGATTGTATAAACTTCAGGTGACAGCTTAAAGCATGGTGACAGTAAAACAGAAAGCTCCTGCAGGAGTTTTCTATTTTACTGTCACTTTGCATAAGTCATTTGTGTTTAATAATTAATAATTAACACAATTTAGTGGTCGTAATAGACGAGTAGTTTGCTACATTTTTGTTATTGCAAATACATTTAGTTTCCTTTCAAACTAGATAGAATAACGTTTAATAAGGTGTAAGAAAATATCTGACAAATGATTCAGCTTCACACTTGTTGGAGAATACAACATTACTGACTATGTTTTTCAATATTTACAGCCTAACGAGATCAAACCGTCGGAAAGAGCCAAACGGAGACGACAAAAGCTTTTGAAAAAACACAGATTGGAATACTGAATTCTTGGTGGCTGCATGCTTCCGTCCTGTCACTGTTCAGATGGACTTATATGTGCGCGTGCATTTCTTCTTCAGATTGAGTTAACATAGAGACAAAACGAGTTTCGAGAAAGAGAGAGAGAGAGTTAGATAGACAGTGCACTATGCCAGCGAACATTTATGTCTAAACTATCGACTTAAGTTATGTATTTATTTAATAGGTCGCTGTAATCTTGTATCTTCAGTTATGTTTTATATGGACGAATTTTAAAACTGTTAAGTTTTTATTTACGTACGTCCGATGCCCTTTAAAGGTGTGTATATTGTTTTGTATTTATTCCAAGTGTACTAGGGTAACCGGGCCACACTCTCTCGCTGTATATAATAAGTCTGTTACACGATATGTTATTTCTTTTTCTTCTTTATCCTAAGTAATCAATCTTTCAAATTAAAACAAATCAAATACTTATACGCTTCAGCCCTTGGAGATGTTCGATACGTGAATGTGGATAATGGCCGCCGTGTTTAGCGTTGTGAATGGCCCAACAGCGAAGGTTGTCTGAATTCGCACGATACGTGGGTTTTGCTCTCAGTAAAATAGTGTCATATTCTACTGTCCCTCGTATATGTGCAAACACAATAAACCCTGTGTTTAGTGATTATTAAATTAAGTAACATGGGTATTGCTTTAAAACATTATGTAAACTGTAGGGCAGCGGTTATGCAGAAAGCTCCGTAGGAGCTTTCTGCATTACTATTTTCCTGCATTAAACTGCCAAAGGTTTGTGATACCGTCAATTTACAACATTCTTTATGGTCAATTAACACAGGATTTAATGTATGCGAAAGTGAATTGTTACGCAAGTTTCATTAGCATTGAATCCATTTATGGTCAGCGGTAACGTGGAATGTACTCATACTCCATGGCTCATGCTTATAAAGCGTTTGAGTTGAGTCTGAAGATCGTTCTCAAGCATTTGATTGGTCAGATTTCAGCCTAGGCTCAAATCTGGCCAATCAAATGCTTGAAATCAAAGTCAGACTCATTTCAAACGCTTTATAAGCGCTGGGCCATATAAGATCACATACAGCTGCTCCTAGTACGTTATAGAGTTGTACGGTACTGAAGTACATATGTGTACGTTATGTTCTCTCCAAATGACTCAAGTACGTTATGTAATCGGTCAAGCTTCATTTTGCGGTATGTTGTTAAAATGTGGTTTCGTTTTCTATTCAATACAAATAAATCGCGGAATCACAGTATTGTGTTGAGTATTTCGTCTTTCCCCTACCTCAAAGTATTACCAATTGACTTTTATGCTCGTTTAATCTAAGGCAAAAAGAAAGTACCTGTGTTTCCGGTAACCCGACCGACCCTAGTTTTTTCCCCCGACCCTAATTTCTTTTTTCACTTTTCGAAAAATGTGTTGGCAAATGTCGGTCATATTTTCGACAATCATTTTTTGAGGAGCGTGTAATATAATATATTCTCCGTTAAATTGTTAACAAAGGTAATTTATAGACGTTTGAGTGTTTTAAATTTAATTTTTAAATAAGATTTAGCAAATATCGAAGTGAATTTTGCTCTAAATCTGTCATAAAGTAGCTTCCTTGAATATATGATATGCTATGTAGTTAACCATAAACACATTCAACATGCAGACAGCACATATCAATGACACATTTAACATGCATACAACACATTTCAAAACATCATTCATTTCATCTGTCATATATAAGACACTATACTTTGCCGTCTTAGTATATAAATATTATAAACAATCATACCGATTTAAATTTTTAAGATAATTTTGGTAATGGGACCTATCAATAAAATCAACAATTTGCATGGATATTTATAAGATTTGTTATGTATGGTCAGGGCTTTGCACAATATAATACATTCATACATGTTCATGTATAAAGTACTCCAACAGAAAGTTATATGTATTATTGTATGTTTTTATTTAAAAAAAAAGATTTTCCGACCGTCCGTCCCTAATACTTTTGGGCATGTAATAGGAAACACATGTATTTTTTTTATTTGGCCTAAATAAATATCAGCTCAATAAAACAAGTAGATACTGGCTGCTTTGTTTTAAAGTAAATTATAGAATCTTTTTTTTTTCATGACTTAACTCCTTGCATGCTAGCGGCGAATATGTCGCACAGTGAGTCTACCGTTGCAAACAGTTTAGATCCAGAGGAGACGCCGCGTAACGCGGCGTCTCATCAGGATCTAAACTGTTTGGCACTCTGACCCTGTTTTGAAAAGAAATTTAGAAAAATTCTATCTTAAGAATAATAGCAGACGACAATTGTCGCAGACAAAAAATACCCAGCATGCAAAGAGTAAATTATATCCAAATGACAATCCGTTTGGACTCTTATCAGACGCCATGTTACGCGGCGTCTGATCTGTTTCCAAATTATTTGCAAATTCAATGAAACTTGTACATGTATAATGTATACTGTAGGGCGGGAAAATGGGTTTAACGACAATGTGAAACAAAATAGGTCATAAAGTGCCGATGAATGATGAGATGGAATGATGATGCTAAATGATTTCAGGAAGATGATGATATCGGCTAATCTCTACTCTGCGAAGAAGTGCATGGTATCAAAACCACCGACATGCCTTCCCGTTAGTTCTTGGCAGAGGGAATACTCTCTTTTAAATAATAAAAAAACGTCCCCTACGACATTAAAGCCCCAGGATCGCGGCATGGTGTCTGGGAGAAAGTAGATCAACACTATGAAATGAATTTTAACCTGAAAATCAAAACCGTTTTCAAGTTATCTTTATTAACCGCTACAGTGGAGAAACTGTTATTCTTTCCCAATAAACGCGTTTACGCTAATACTATTCTTTGCAGTGCAAACAGTTTGGAGCCAGATCAGACGCCGGATAACCCGGCGTCTGATCTTGCTCCAAACTGTTTGCCACCAAGATAAAGATGAATTATCAGAATTGTCAAAAAGTTGTACTTTTCTACGTTTTAGTGTTTTGCGTTTGCGTACGTTTGCGTACGTTTGCGTTTAAACGGGAAATAATAACAGATTCTCCACTGTATATTACTTTGATACAATATATATTACTGGGTTAGAATCGCTGAGCCCATTTTATGAAACGCCATACGACAAAAACGGTCGTAAGTCTAAACATAAAAAATGCATCTTATATCTGACTTCCTCCATCTAATCCTGTCTTGTACATCTCTTTGGAATCGTCTTTTCAAGACAATTCAAAAGAGATGTCACAATACAGAATAAGATGGAAAAATAAATAATAATTGAGAATTTTAGAATCTGACTTACGACAATATTTGCCGTACGACGTTTCATAAAACGGGGCTCAGGGATTCTAACCCAGTAACATACCTTGTATCAAAGTAGCATAGCTGTTAATAAAGTTAACTGGAAAAGGTTGTCCGTGTGCTTGTATACATTATTGTTTCCCGTTTTAATGAAACGCATGCAAAACAATTTTGGAAATGAAAAATTCTTGAAAATGTTTTATTTTAATTTGATGATAAAGTTATTTGTAGCCCTGATCAGACGCCGAATAATTCCGCATCTGATGAGGCTCAAAACTGTTTGTATTGGATACACTTTCTTTCAGTACACATGCGTTGTTTATTTTGAAGGAGTATCGTATTTCTTATTGAACATACACAGGGAACATATATTTAATTATCTTAACCCCTTTACTGCCTTACCCTGAGTACATTTTAATTATTTGCAAACAATTTTGATCCTGATCAAACGTCGCGTCATGTGGTGTCTGATTTGTATCCAAACTGTTTGCCTAGCCCTACATTAACCTGTATAATACATGTAGTTAAAATAATATAATTTGGTTTATTAATGAAAAAATAAAAAAAGAACATCTTAAAATGGTTTATTAATTATTCATCTAAAAGAAAACATAGTTTTGCAACAAACATATATTTATATTTTACATTTCGCAATTTTGTTATTAAACAACTATAAACTGCAAACGCTCGTATATGAACATCGTATTCATCGACAATTTAAAATACTAAATTACTTTGTTTTAAAAAATTTACATAACATCAGACAAATATTACATGTTGACACATTAAAGTATATAACTATATATGTCCTTTCAATGCACCATTATAGTAATTTCAACTTTTATTAACGTGCATGGTTGTAGTGTCATTTATGTGATGATTTTACCATCCAATTCAGCCCGTTTGGATTAAGAATATTGACTTGGGTAATAAATTTTCTAATCCGGAAGAAATAGACCTTTTAAATGAGTATCAAACATAAAACGGTACATGTAGATTTAAAGAAAATGCCAAAGTAACATTACTTTTTGCAACCCTCCTAGCTTAGGGAAGGTAGATAGTATAGTATATTCTTTTAAAAGTTTAATTCTCTGCTTTACTTTCAACATGCTTTAAGTGCCCACCTGTCATTAAACCCATAAACAAGCAGAGAGTAAAACGACACTAAATGCTATGGCATTGGATTAAAATGTAGAAAAGATTGATTTTAAACCATTCCATGATCAGATTTATCTTGAGGTTTTTACCCCTTCGCCGCCATATTATCGTCTGCTCCAATATTATTGTTACAGTGGAGAATCTGTTATTCTTTCCCAATAAACGCGTTTACGCTAAAACTATTATTTGCAGTGCAAACAGTTTGGAGTCAGATCAGACGCCGGGTAACCCGGCGTCTGATCAGGCTCCAAACTGTTTGCCACCAAGATAAACATGAAATATCAGAATTGTCCAAATGTTGTTCTTTTCTACGTTTTAGTGCTTTGCGTTTGCGTACGTTTGCGTTTAAACGGGAAAGAATAACAGATTCTCCACTGTAGGTATATCGTTTCAAAAATAAATGTAAGGCAGTATAACTGACGTAATTTCAAAACAAGTGACAAAAAGTCTTGATCCTGATCAGACGACGCGTTACGCGGGGTCTGATCAGGATCAAAACTGTTTGCAAATACGCTTTATGACGTCATTGAGAGTGACAGGGTTAAACTCGATTAAAACTGAACGACATCCAGTATATAAAAACAATTGCTGAAGCACAAATGCGTTCATTGGGAGAAAAGGACACCATTCTCACGGTTCTTACTCAACTGTCAATGATTGCTTTTGAATTGAAACAATAGGTAAAACATATTTTAATGACAGGTATATAACTTCTGGAAAAGATGTATGGCGGCCATTTTGAAAATGGCCGCCATTTTGAACTACCACCTGTTAAGCGATGGCTAACGGCTTCTATTGTTGGACAAGGGTCTTATGTGTATACCTGCCAAGTGGCTTGCTTGCTTCATGAAGTGAACTATGTTTTCACTTAATCCCCGGGCTTGTCTTAATTAGTCTTTCTGACACTGTCTGCGTATATAGTGACGCATTTTGAAAAGGTATGATCAAGGTATGCACTGTTTTGTAATAAAGTCTGTTTTGACACGAATCAGCACTCTTCTTTTGTATTTCGTTATATAAATATCACACCAAACAGAGGATGAGAGAACGGATTTCTCACCCGAGACATGTGATGTCAACAGAATGTGTGGGATGTGATATATATTTCATCAACAGGCCTGCCATTTCTCCGGATTTTTCCGAAATCTTAGGATTTTTCTCAATATCTCCGTATCTACGGAATTTTTCCAAAATCTTCGGATTTCTTCTATACTTTAAAAAAAATCAAATTTTATGGGTGTTTTTTTTTCACTTAGAAGACTTCAATATGGGTGTCAAACAATTTATATCTAGACCAGACGCCGCGTCACGCGGCGTCTGATCTGGATCCACACTGTTTGGATAAAATGTATGTTAGTGTTATACAGAATGCCAGCGAAAGGCTTAGAGGTACGATTCCTAAAATCGCGCTTGAAAATTCGGAAAGCTTAAGTTTTTATGAGCAACTTATGGTAGCCCTGCACCATGCCGAATAAAACTTTATTAAAGTGTCCGCGAAGTGATTGCTGAAAATAGATCAAGGTGCGTTTGATAATGTTTCGAACTGTTAATACACATATAAAAGAAGTGTTAGCATTTTCTTAACACTACAATGTTCTTCAATCTATTGTAATGCGAATGTGGTTAGTCTCGTTTGATAGAACCCACTTTACATAGACATTACAGTGGAGAATCTGTTATTCTTTCCCCTTTAAACGCAAACGTACGCAAACGCAAAGCACTAAAACGTAGAAAAGTACGACTTTTTGACAATTCTGATAATTCATGTTTATCTTGGTGGCAAACAGTTTGGAGCCAGATCAAACGCCGGGTTACCCGGCGTCTGATCTGGCTCCAAACTGTTTGCACTGCAAATAATAGTTTTAGCGTAAACGCGTTTATTGGGAAAGAATAACAGATTCTCCACTGTAGAACCCACTTTACATAGACATTAGCCCATTCAGCGTCATGGCGTTTTGTTTTATATTGACATTCCTATCAGCACACTGTGAAGAGCATGCTTTTAAAATGGATTAATCAATTTTTATCTAAGTCGTGCCTGGTCTAATTTTTCATTTTCGTATTGGTTTTATTTTGAAATTCCTATCAGCAAACAGTGTAGACGCTGAGCAGACGCCGCATAATGTGGCGTCAGATCAGAGTCAACATTGCTTGACTATGTCCCTATTATAGGACGCTAGAAACAAATGGGTTAAGTCATTGTCGTCTACATATATTTCTCACATTTTTTGATTTTCAATAAATTTAATGACGTAATAACGTTATAAGTACAGTGGAGAATATGTTATTATTTCCCGTTCAAACGCAAACGTACGCAAACGCAAAGCAGTAAAATGTAGAAAAGTACAACGTTGGGACAATTCTGATAATTCATGTTTATCTTGTTGGCAAACAATTTGGAGCCTGATCAGACGCCGGGTTACCCGGCGTCTGATCTGGCTCCAAACTGTTTGCAGTGAAAGTAATAGTTTTAGCGTAAACGCGTTTATTGGGAAAGAATAACAGTTTCTTCACTGTAGAAAGAACAAGTGTACTCGGGTTGAGACAGAGATGGAGGTAAGGTTGAGGACTCCTAATGAGATCTGACAAAAAGCATAAATCTAGGTGCAGTGATCGGTCATTCTCGTCAACTGTCGACCCGTTCCGAACAATGCTTAGCATAGTTCAGAACGGGCCAACAGTTTACGAGAATGGCCGATCAATCTCCGTAGAGATTCCGATATTGGCCGACATTGGTATGATTTCATTAGGAGCTCTGGACCTTAAATGTCATGTCTTTCATCACAGTTCCTCAACCGTAAACTTTATATCCGGGTCATCAAAGAGTATAAATGGCGCTGATGGGTCATTGCTGTATTCTCTATGATTCGTTGTGTTCGATCCGAATGTGTAGGTCGCTGACGGGAAGTTCCTTTTCCCGCTATTCTCCCAGTGTTCCGAATCTGTAGCTGTTATATGCTGGGGTGTTTGGGAACATGGGCGACACCTACAAGATCCTGGAAGGTTCATATTGACCCCTATTTGCCTGAACCGATGTTGTCCCGGCGTCCATGCCATGTTCATACACGCTATGACGGATATATGGTTGACGCTGTCGTCGACGTCACAGCACTGGCAGAAGCGTTCTAGCACCGTTGGGTTTTCAGAAGATGTTCTGGCATACGATGTACATGTCCCTCTACAAGCAGAGGCGATCATTCGTCTAGGGAAGCACCCTGGCCGCTGTATTGTGATGATGATGTGCCGACGCTCACATACGTTACATTCTGTTCCCATGAAGACAGACAGCATCAGAAGCAACGAGAACATTGGTATTACACGGGTCATGCATTCTATTAGTCCGCTGAAAATAGATAGGAATATACAGTGGAGAATCTGTTATTCTTTCCCGTTTAAACGCAAACGTACGCAAAAGCAAAGCACTAAAACGTAGAAAAGAACAACTTATGGACAATTCTAATGATTCTTGTTTTTCTTGGTGACAAACAGTTTGGAGCCTGATCAGACGCCGGGTTACCCGGCGTCTGATCTGGCTCCAAACTGTTTGTATTGTAAATAATAGTTTTAGCGTAAACGCGTTTATTGGGAAAGAATAACAGATTCTCCACTGTACATATATGATACTCAAATACTGAACCTTGCAATTATTTTATTTAGAAAGTTTGGTTCAGATGGGACACCGAATATTTGGCATCTTATCTATATCCAAACTATTTGCAATAGCAATCACAAAATCGACTTCAGCTTGCAGAAGTTAAATACGAAAAAAAGAATTAAAGTACTGTTAGTGTGGTGCATAAATATACATGTAATGTGGAAAAGAAGCTTAATTGCCCTTTTAGACGAAAATAGTGGCAAATGCAAGGCATGAATATGTACATAAAGATGTCAATTCTATGTTAATAAAAACGATTCCTTTACACCTTCAAAACAGAAAAATTTGCCTCAAAAGACGTCGAATGTCTTGGCATCTGAAGTGGCCTTAAGCTATTTACAAGCAGTGAAGACCCAGAAGAGAGGACTCCTTTCAGACATAGTGTTGTTTGGTATCGGATATGAATCCTTCAAACCCATTTCGAAACTCAAGTCTAATTGCGCCTTACAGTAAAGTGCTCAAACGCGAAACTCCTTACCTTTTCATGTTAGTGCATTTTAACCCTTTACTCTATAGCCTGTTTCAAGGACTGAATATATATGACCACTTAAAGCAAGTTTAAAGTAAAGCAGAGTGCGCCTTTAGGCGCATTCTACTTTACTTTCAGCCTTCTTTAAGCAACCATCTGCTAGAATATAGAAAATACGTCTTAAGACACATATCTATGACTGCATAAAGTTGGACTTTTTCCTTCAGTGCAGGAATAAACTGAATGCGCTAAAAGGTGTTTCTATGGGGGAAGGGGTTAAACACGGTCATAACACTTTGTGCACTAGACGTTTATAATACTGGCACAATATTTACTTTGACCCCATTGCACTGGCACAATTAATTAGCTTTGGACCCAAACCAGACACCGCGTAACTCGGCGTCTGATTAGATTTTCAAACGGGTTGACGTTTTTTATCGATGTTTTAGTGTAATATCCTATTTTTTTTACAAATAAAAGCAGACGGCATTTGAATTAATTTAGCGGATAATATCATAACAACAAAGGTCAATAAGTTCGGTGTGTGATTCGCACTTAACCAAGGCTGCGAAAAAGCATTTAACACTTTCGCTCTCAATGACGCTTAAAAGCGCGTTTGCATTTATAGTTTGGACCCTGATCAGACGTCGCGTAACGCGGCGTCTGATCAGGACCCAAACTGCTCGACACTCGTCTTGAAATTTTTTCAGTCATACTGTCTTTTTTTTTTTTTTTTTTACTTTGAAACGACATTGCATACAACGAAATTGTAGCAGATGGCAATGAAACGGTGAAGGGGTAAACATCTCACGAAACATTTGGTAGTGAAAGGGTTAATTATCAGTCTAGAACTGTAGTCTACGATGACGTACATGGCAGCTGTACCCTTTTTTAATATACAGTGTTCCCTCTCTACAACAACATCCAATGGGAGACAAAGATTGCGAGTGTTGTTCGGAGGGAGTTGTTAGAGGAATGGAAATCGGTTATATGTGTCACCCTTCATTATGTTTCTTCTTTCAAAATAATCAGTATGTATCTTTTAGAAAAAACAGCAGACGATAACATTAACCCAATACCCCATAGCCTGTTTCTAGTAGTTAAGATATGTGACCTATTAAAGCAGGTTGAAAGTAAAGAAGAATGCGCCCTAGGGCGCATTCTGCTTTACTTTCAGCCTGCTTTAAGTTAATATCTGCTAGGATATAGAAAATATTTCTTATGGTACATTTTCATGACAGTATAAAAATGGAACTATTTTCTTTGGCGGATGAATAAAATGGTTGCGCTAAAAGTCGCTTCTATAAGGGAAAGGGTTAAGTAGACGATATTGCAGCAGTGAGAGCCTTAGATTAGGGGAACAGCGACACAATTCGTTGTAAGTAAGGAGTCATTGTTGGTAGGGCCGTTGTAGGGAGAGAGCACTTCACATGTAACATCAATTGTTCGTCTTTTTGTCTCGTACAACAGGGGGATATCGGCTCGTTTTTCAAACAGTTTTGTTCCTATAGGTGGACATCGCGACTCGTCGTTTGACCAGGTACAAATCTGTTTGACCAGCCTAGCGATGCTGTGTCTATATATAGATCTCAATGTACAAGTGTACATTGTAAAAAAAGGAGAAAAATATGTCTCAAGAAGTAGATATACGCTCGTAATTTGATAATTATATAAAATGCCTTTATCTGTCTTTTTTTAATACTATAAACTAGCAAACATGTTTCGCCATTACGGATGTTCAATATCATGAAACAGTGGAGAAAACGTTATTCTTTTCCCAATAAACGCGTTTACGATAAAACTAGTATTTCCATTTCAAACAGTTTGGAGCCAGATCAGACGCCGGGTAACCCGGCGTCTGATCAGGCTCCAATCTGTTTGCCGTCCAGGTTAAAATCAACATTTAGAGTAGTCAAAAAATTGTCACTTTCTCCTTTTTATTACAATGCGTTTGCGTTTGTTTTGCGTTTAAACGGAAAAGAATAACGTTTTCTCCACTGTACCATAGCATAACATGGAAGAGTCGTAATGGCGAAACATGTGTGCTAGTATAAGTGATTAAAATACGTTTATTATATACCTATTGATGATTTATAGAGATTTCTCAGTTAGATATATGCGTCACAGTTGATATCATCACTAGTGAGTATATCCCTTTTGCAGTGACAATAACAATCCATTCTCGTGATATATTTTTTATATCAATCCAAAGGGATTGATTAGTCTCCAATATATAAAGTCATTTAAAGTCATTTTATATAATTTACCTATAAGTGTACGTCGTATACACGAGTATATATGCCCGAAGTTTAATTATCAACAATGGAAGCAATGTGACGTTCATATAGTGAAAGTTTCCTCTTTATCAAGCATGTACATCAGTTACTTTAACCCTTTCGGCGCCAAATAGATCATGAGGTTTTTACCCAATTCACAACGATATTGTCGTCTGCTTCAAATATTGCCATCTGTAAGATCATTTCAAAGTTAGAGATAAATTAGTATGAATATATGAAATATTGATAAGAGCTTCAAACAGTTTGGGTCCTGATCAGACCCCGCGTTACGCGGCGTCTGATCAGGGTCCAAACTGTAAATGCAAACGCGCTTTTAAGCGTCTTTGAGAGCGAAAGTATTAAATGCTTTTTCACAGCCTTAGTTTAGTGCGAATCACACACCGAACTTATTGACCTTTTGTTGTTATAATATCATCCGCTAACTTAATTCAAATGCCGTCTGCTTTTATTGTTAAAATCTAGGGTTTTACACTAGTTAACACATCGATAAAAACGTCAACCCGTTTGAAAATCTGATCAGACGCCGTGTTCCTTAGTGTCTGTTTTGTATCCGAAACTTGCTAAGTGTGCCATTGTAATGAGATCAATAGAGGTTAATCAATTTCTTTGGATTGATATGAAAACTATATCATGAGAATGGATTGTTATCGTCACTGCAAAAGACTCACTAGTGATGATATCAACTGTGACGCATATATCTAACTGGTTAAAAAACGAGTCCGCATGGCGAGTTTTTTAAGAAGATAACAACCCGTTCGAGTGCTATATTTTTTCATATTTATTCAAAGGAATTGATTATTCTATCTATTATATATATTTTAATGACGTTTTACAGAAAAACACACAAAATCAATTATTTACGCGCGGCGACGTCACAAAAATAATTATGACGTGACGTCACAAAAAGTGATATCATCACTGGTTGATATCAAATTTATCTAACTTAGAAATATATTATATAGGTATATAATAAAGAGAGGATAATAAATTTCTTTTGATTGATATGAAAAATATATCACGAGAATGGGTTGTTATCTGCTTAAAAAACGAGTCTTTAACCAGATGACAACCCATTCGAGTGATATATTTTTAATATCTATTCAAAGGAATTGATTATTCTATTTATTAAATATATTTTTAATGACGTTTTACAGAAAAAACACACATTATTTACCCGCGACGTCACAAAACTAATACGTGACGTCACAAAAAGTGATATAATCACTACATGTAGTGATGATATCAACTGTGACGATATCAATCATCGATAGGTATATAATTAAAGTAAATATTGTGCCAGTATCATAATTGTCTAGTGCACAAAGTGTTATGACCCTGTTTAACCCCTTCCCCCATAGAAACACCTTTTAGCGCATTCAGTTTATTCCTGCACTGAATGAATATATATCATAAGACGCCGCGTCTGATCTTGTTCCAAACTGTTTGCAAATTCGATTTTATGCGACTTCGTGCGCCGGAAGGGTTAATGCTAAGAGGGTTTAGCTTGACAAATATTTGCAAACGGTTTGGATCCTGATCAGACGCCACGTAACGCGGATTTAATCTGGATCCAAACTGTTTGACACTGGTCTTTACACTTTATCTTTTTGATGTTGTCTACCTACAGTGGAGAATCTGTTACATATTCTTTCCCGTTTAAACGCAAACGTACGCAAACGCAAAGCACTAAAACGTAGAAAAGTACAACTTTTGGACAATTCTGATAATTCATGTTTATCTTGGTGGCAAACAGTTTGGAACCAGATCAGACGCCGGGTTACCCGGCGTCTGATCTGGCTCCAAACTGTTTGCACTGCAAATAATAGTTTTAGCGTAAACGCGTTTATTGGGAAAGAATGACGTTTTCTCCACTGTACGTTACTCTGTAATCTGAGAAAATTAAGCAGACGACTTTGCAGCAGAGAAAGGATTACTTGACCCTTTCACTACCAATTTTTCCGTGAGATTTTTTACCCCTTCACCGTTATATTGTCGTCTGCTTCATTTTTTTTTTTGCAAGATCGTTTCAAAGTAAGATTCAATGTAGTATGACTTACAACATATCGATACGAGTATCAAACAGATTGGATCCTGATCAGACGCCGCGTAACGCGGCGTCTGATCAGGATCCGAACTGTTTGCAAACTCGCTTTTAAGCGTCATTGAGAATGAAAGGATTAAGGAGTAAATATCGATACGATTTACAAACGGGTTGGATCCTGGATAACTCGGCGTCTGATCAGAATTCCAAATACGTTGGCGTTCTTAACGATGTTTTAGTGTAAATTAAATAGAATTAATTTAGAAGGCGATATTATGAAAACAAATAGTTAATAGCAATTCTCTGTAACCATCAACCACATTGCGGCACGCATAGTCACCGATTTGCATGAAACTTACACCATTTGTACCTCTCTACATGAAATGGAAAAAAATACCCCGAAAACTGATAAAACAAGTTCACGGGTTGATTCACACTCAGCAAAGGCGTCTGACAAATAAATATTAAGTCGAAACTCGATACTTCGAACTCGCTTTAATCAATCGTACCATGGCAGTATTTCATAAGCTGAATTTCGATAAGACTATCTCGCGTAAATCGAACATACCTGTATTTCAAAGTAAAATCGTGGATAAGCCAAGTTTTAACTTTGAATTATACGCAGATACCCCCCGCAAAGCTATTAAAAGTGTCCTCTTACGTCTGATACCGGACACTTTTTTTCTGTTACCGGACAGTTTTACTTTCTGTTACCGGATACTTTTTACGGGCGTGGTGCACGTGGTGAGCATGCGGTCATCGCTTTAACTCTTGCACTGCCCGGGAATTGACGAGGTAACCCTTGTTATGCTACAGTGGAGAAAACATAATTCTTTCCCGTTTAAACGCAAACGAAACGCAAACGCAAAACACAAAATGTAGAAAATAATAACTTTTTTTTTACATTTTTCATCATCTATTTTCATCTGAGTGGCACACAATTTGGATCCTGATCAGACGCCGGGTTACCCGGCGTCTGATCTGGTTCCAAAATGTTTGCAATGGAAAATATAGTTTAAGCGTCAAACGCGTTAATTGGGAAAGAATAACGTTTTTCCACTGTGAGTACCGCTTGTCTAACATTTGGAAACATTTTAGATCCATAGAAGACGCCATGTTACGCGGCATGTGATCTGGATCCAAATGTTTGGCACTGATTTTCATTTTTGATTCAATTTGGAAAGTATAAGAAAGATTTTGAGATTCTCCGCAGACGATAAGTTTGATGCAGACGGCAATTCAGCACGATAAGGGATAACGAACTTTCGCAAATAATTTGGATCAATATCAAACACACAGTAACTCAGCGTTTGAACAGGATCCAAACTGATAGACACTTTATTCGTGCAATCAAATCCCGAAACTTTGCGTGGGAAAAAAAGTGCATTTCAATTTCAAAGCAGACGACAATATGACAGTGCAAGAGTAAACAACGCTATTTAATAGTGTGCCTGTTCAGGAGAAAAATATCTGGTCCTTGGTTTGGTTATAAGGAGCGGAAAAGGAATTATATCGGGCTAAAATGATAAAATATTTATTGACCTTAAAACTAAATGCTTAAAAAAAGATGTCATCAAAATTGTTAAATACAGCGCTTACCTTATACTAGCTGAATACTCATTCTGAGCGCAGATAAATAAATACGTAGTAGTATATTTTACGGCATGACCCAGCACACAGGCTGCACGGAATGCTCGTGCAAAGTATAAAAAGGACCAATGAAAATAATAGTTGGTTTACGTGAATTTTAATAGTTTAGAAATAGATATATTAATTTGCTATATTACATTGACCGCAATCATTATTGACTAGGTGTAAGATATTTATTAAAATCTACGTATAAGTCAGATACACGACGGGTTTCGCCTTAAAAGTGTAGGGTATGAATCGTAATAAGACTGTTTCGCTCGGACGAACAACAAATATGTCCTCGGCTTCGCCTCGGACAATTTGTTGCCGTCCTTGCAAAACAGTCTTATTACGATTCAATACCCTACACTTTTAAGGCGAAACCCGTCGTGTATCTATTACATATTGGTATGTTCGAACTAACGCGAGTTCGATTATTGAGTTTCGACTGTACTTTTATTAGCCTAGACAGGTGCTATTCGATGACGTTCATAAAGCAAAGGTGTCATCGTTTCCCGGAAGTAGTATATTTTGTGTCATTTAACCATAAAAAAGTTTCATTTTGGAAAAAAAATAATTACATGTAGGAAGAAAACGAGAGTTTATTTATTGAAATTCGAACGTCTTTTATGACCACAGATTGTTTTATTAACAAGTCTTCTACAATGGTAAATCTGAGTCACTTTGTTTATCCCTTTACCCCATCGTATTTTTCTCGTTTTGAAGACAGAAGACCACTGAAAGCAGGTTGAAAGTAAAGCAAAGTGTCCCTTAATGCGCATTCTGCTTTACTTTCAGCCTGCAAAATATAGCGCCTGCAGCAGTTCGAGGAGATGGTTTGTCTGCATTTTCTTTAGGAAAATATAAATCAGAATGTCTGAAAGTTGGGTTCCTGCGGCTGGGGCCCGTCTTACGAAACGTCGTAAAACAAAAAAGGCCATAAGTCAGATCCTGAATTTCTCAATTATTATCAATTTCTCCATCTAATCCAGTCTTGTGACATCTTTTTGGAATCGTCTTTTCACAAGACAGGATTAGACAGAAATAAGTAAATAGATGGTTCTTTTGGATGCCCAGTGTAAAGCACTGATATATCGAAGCTCGGTTTATAAAATCCCACCCGAAGGACTTGGTCCGACGGGGGATCAAACTCGCGACCCCTTGTACCTGGTACCACCTTTTTGCTCATGGCATGCAAAAGGTCAACTCTTTATCATGAAGTTAAGAAAGTAAAGTAATATCGTTATAACAGTTACTGTAAAAAATGTCGGATCTTTATCATGGCCAACGCCGCGTTTTATCGGCGTCTGATCGGGATCCAAACTGTTTGCAAATAACTCAGTGTAAGGCAGAGAAGGAAAAACACTGTCGCATTTCGTCTATTCGCATTTATAACCATCATGATAGCTAAAATGTCACTCTAATTATTCTTGCAACCTTTCAATACTACTGGAGCAGGGCTGCCATTTCTCCGGATTTTTCCGAAATATTCGGATTTTTATTCCAACAGATGGAAACTTAAAACAGGCTGAAAGTAAAGCAGAATGCGTATTAAGGCGCATTCTGCTTTACTTTCAATCTGATTTAAGCATCACGTGTCTTAAAAACTTGAAACAGACTGTGGATTAAAGGTATAATCAGGAAAAACAGGCTTGAAAAATTGAAAAAATTAAAATCTTAGGATTTTTTTTATCAACTTATGGCAGGCTTGCTGGAGGGGATTTTACATTTTGTCTTTAACCACTTCACGCTCAATGACGTCATAAAGCGCATTTGCAAACAGTTTTGATCCTGATCAGACGCCGCATAATGCGGCGTCGGATCAGGATAAAAACCATTTGCCACTTGTTTTGAAATTACGTCAGTTATATTACCTTAAATCTAACTTTGAAACGTTAATGCAGTCAACAATATTGAATCAGACGATGCTATACAGTGGAGAATCTGTTATTCTTTCCCGTTTAAACGCAAACATACGCAAACGTAAAACACTAAAACGTAGAAAAGTACAACTTTTGGACAATTCTGATAATTCATCTTTATCTTGGTGGCAAACAGTTTGGAGCCTGATCAGACGCCGGGTTACCCGACGTCTTATCTGGCTCCAAACTGTTTGCACTGCAAATAATAGTTTTAGCGTAAACGCGTTTATTGGGAAAGAATAACGTTTTCTCTACTGTAGCAGTGAAGGGGTAAGGGTTAATAATGCGAATGTTCAACTAATTTAATAATTCAAATTTAAACTGGTTCGACGAAAACTAAATTCTCACAATTTCGATCTCATTTAAGTCGAACACACCTGATTTTTAAACTTTAAACGTGGCTAAGTCACGCCTTGATTTTCAACTACATGTGTGTTGGACTAAGACGATTTGTCGAAATGTTTCTAACGAAACACGGACATGTGCAACATAAGCGAGTTCGACTTATCGTACGTAGTGCGACCGTACTCGCCTATGTTTAACCTTTAACCATTTACAATGTAACCCATTTCCTGTTTCTAGTTTCGCTATCCGGTGATCCCTTAACCCTTGCACTCTTAATGACGTCATAAAGAGCATTTGCAAACAGCTTTGATCCTTATCAGGATCAAAACCGTTTGCCACTTGTTTTTGAATTACGCCAGTTATGCTGCCTTCAGTTTAACTTTGAAACGATTATAGTAGACAACAATATTGAAGCAGCCGACACTATAGCGGTGAAGGGCTTAAACCCTAACGATACATTTGATAAAGAACGTGTTAAGCTACTATCTGCTAAATTATAGGAATCATTTCTTATGTTGCATATTCATCACTGTATAAAGTAGAAATGTTGCCTTCAATAGATAAATGAATTTAAGGCGAAAAAAGTGTATATGTGAACAAATGTGGGTCAAAGTACAGTAACAGCTATGTTCTGAGTACTGCTGTCTTACCGTGGCATTATAGGAATAGAAGCTAACGTCGGTTTTTATTCCAAAAAGATCAACAGGAATCACTGTTTGTTGAACATTTCCAACACACTGAGGCACTTAACTGTCTATACCATATCATAGTTCTATATTAAATATATCGAAACGACAATATTAACCACGGTATTGGATATTGTGTGAAATATCATAGGGTGAAAGTACAATAATGCCTTATAATAAGTGCCCAAGTTGTTAAATGCAATAACACACCTCTTTAATGTCAATTGTAGATGTTTAAGAGCAAGTGACCATTTAAAGAAAGATGAAAGTAAAACAGAAAGTTCCTACAGGAGCTTTCTACTTTAACGTCATATGGCTAAAGGCAGCCATCTGTCCTGTACAAGACACTTGTTTACTGGAAACATGACAGACCTTGATTAGAGCGTCCCTATAGTGATATCACTGTAAAAAAAATGCAATCGACTAAATTTGGAAACGAAATTGTTTTTTTTTGTTGTTTCTTTTTTAAGTTTCAGATGTCAATATGTTAATCAATCATTTTCAGACACAAAGGTTTCACAAACTTGTCTCTCTCCAATCTTTCGCTGGTGCAATATTGTCAGCTTAACATTGCAATCTGTGTTTTTTCTTTCTTAATTTTACTATTCAGGCAGTATGGCCTTAGACATATCGATTCGACTGAGAAAAAAAGGATTTGCTCCTAATTAGACACCGACTTACTCGGGGCCTGATCAGAATACAGTTTTATTGCAAATGTAGCCAATTGGTGCTCAGCAGCCTTAGAGTTAATGCATGTATCTTCACTGCCATGATACATGTAGCATATGACTTTAACCGTTTCAGTTTTATTAGCATATCAACAATATACATTGCCATTGGCCATTTACAAAGATATAAAGGGAATCATGGCCACGAAAAAAGACGTAATACATGTACTCGTATATAGTACACAGCAGCAATAGTATCCAGGGCATTTTTACGTTTAGTCCAGTCTCTCTTTAATATACTTAGCAGTATTCAATACTATTATCGTATTACTAGCAGACATCCAAATATTTTTGTTAATTGTTGGCCACTGTATATTACCTGAATATATATTTTACGAAGTTGATAGACCGTAGGACAACACAGTGCGAAAGTATACTCATTTGCTACATGACTTTGGTTACAAACTTTTTAAATTCTGTTCATATTATCCAGTCCGGTAAAACGTCCAATCTCTATTTCAGGTTCTGAATCGAATAAACAGTTGACGTAAGTCATCATTTGACATCCTATTCAAGTGTTCTTCGTATGAATCGGGTTTCGACATGGCATGAATTGATTCATTTCAGTCTTGAACATACTGGTCTCTTAATTGCCTTTTTATAGATATCTCAATAATATAATTAATTGCTTTGCCGTACAAGTACTGTTAACTTTGTTGCACTCATTAATGTAAGTAAATAACAGGTACTGTTAAAATTGTTGCACTCATTAATGTAAGTAAATAACAAGTACTGTTAACTTTGTTGCACTCATTTAATTTAAGTAAATAACAGGTACTGTTAACATTGTTGCACTCATTAATGTAAGTAAATAACAAGTACTGTTAACATTGTTGCACTCATTTAATGTAAGTAAATAACAAGTAGTGTTAACATTGTTGCACTCATTTATGTAAGTAAATAACAAGTACTGTTAACTTTGTTGCACTCATTAACGTAAGTAAATAACAGGTACTGTTAACTTTGTTGCACTCATTAATGTAAGTAAATAACAGGTACTGTTAACTTTGTTGCACTCATTAATGTAAGTAAATAACAAGTACTGTTAACTTTGTTGCACTCATTAATGTAAGTAAATAACAAGTACTGTTAACTTTGTTGCACTCATTAATGTAAGTAAATAACAAGTACTGTTAACTTTGTTGCACTCATTAATGTAAGTAAATAACAGGTACTGTTACAGTACTTGTTATTTACTTACATTAATGTAAGTAAATAACAAGTACTGTTAACTTTGTTGCACTCATTAATGTAAGTAAATAACAAGTACTGTTAACTTTGTTGCACTCATTAATGTAAGTAAATAACAAGTAATGTTAACTTTGTTGCACTCATTAATGTAAGTAAATAACAAGTACTGTTAACTTTGTTGCACTCATTAATGTAAGTAAATAACAGGTACTGTTAACTTTGTTGCACTCATTAATGTAAGTTTCATACATATGTGCATTAACATTGCGCAATATTTGATACAAGTGGTAAACAGCTCTGTTTACAATGGTTATAGAGTTCTGCGTTTAAACTGTTTGCAACTATAAAATGTACTCTGGGTAAGGCAGTATAGTTGAAGGGGTCAGCGCAAGAAGGGGTCAGTGCAAGATGGTACCTAAGTCCATTTTCTTAAAAGTGGAGAAAATCGGATTTTTATGAAATTTTGGGTTAAGTGTGAAACAATTTAAAATATTTCAAACATTAATGAGATACCATTTATAAGTGAAACTACTGCAATTGTGGGCATGTTGAAGTGTTTATAACCGATTTATTGTAAAAATACTGTTTTTTATCAATTACATGTATGTTTAGGCAAAAAGGGACCTAAGTCCATTATACATGTATATAGACATTTCTCTCTCTTTTCATACAACTGTTGTGGTTAATTGATACAATTTACAACAATATACTAATTTCTGTAGCTAAAATCCATTAATTAAGTTATAAATACTTACCAGTATTTTCCCAAACACTCGAAATCCAAGCAGTAAGTTTAGGTGTGTCCTATCCAGTATCCACAATGTGCATCATGTATTTATGTGGATATGCAACAAAGGTCCTAAATCCATTATGGAGATAGGACTTTTGTAATATTTTTATAAACACCATTTTTTCTGTATCAACGTAAAAGTTACACATGTTTGGAATGTTAACATATGGAGAAAATTGAATTCATGCTACAATGGACCTAACTCAAATTTTTAAAAAAATAGACCATCTGCCAATGACTGTTTTTTGTTTCTTTCCAGACGCAGCGTCATGCGGTGTCTACCTGTTCCGATTCCAAACTGTTTGAAACTTGTCTCTAAGTTTCTTTTAATCTAAAAGAGCATGAAATTTCAATTTGACAAACTTTGCAGGCAACAACTTTCTGAGCAGAGGAAATCATGGCAAAATAACGGTTAAGCAACTACAGTGGAGAATACGTTATTCTTTCCTGTTCAAACGAAACGAAACGCAAACGAAGAACACTAAAATGTAGAAAAGTGCAATGTTTGGACAATTCTGATAAGTCATGTTTATCTTGGTGGCAAACAGTTTGGAGCCTGATCAGACGCCGGGTTACCCGGCGTCTGATCTGGCTCCAAACTGTTTGCATTGGTCATAACAGTTTTAGCGTAAACGCGTTTATTGGGAAAAAAATAACGTATTCTCCACTGTAAGTATTTTAACGAAGTATTGGATTTTCCCCAGGTGATCTTGTGTCAGAGCACAGGCTTATTACTGTCGTTTCGATATATATATCTTAAGACTGTTCTTTCAGTGACGTTAGCTCATCTTAGTATGTTAGGAATGACTTGCAAACAGCGATTCGTGTAGATGTACATGGAATAGGAGAACGGGAGTTTTTCTTCTATCCTTAAAATGCCACGGTAAGCAAAAGTGAATGAAATTACATGTACAAATGTAAATAGTTATAACGTTCAATATTTTTCCCCATTTAAATTTATTTTAATGCAATCGTGGTGCAATAAAATGCAGCAATGGTAGGGTTTAAAAACGTCTAACGATCAATTCAGAATGACAAACAGTTTTGAACCGCCGGGTTACCAGGCGTCTGATCTGGCTCTATTTTTTGCAATATGGGAATAATAATTTTAACATAAACGCTTTTATCGGGAAAGAAAAACATCCTCTCCAATATATTATCATCAAATCACAGGGCTGCCATAAGTTGACATGAAAAATCCTAAGATTTTGAAATTTGCATTTTTCAATTGCGAATTTACGAATCGTACCTTTACCCCATAGCCTGTTTCTAGTTTTGTTGACACGTGACTACTTAAAGCAGGCTGGAAGTAAAGCAGAATGCGCCTTATGGCGCATTCTGCTTTACTTTCAGCCTGCTTTAAGCTACCATGTTCTGGAACCGCCGGGTTACCAGGCGTCTGATCTGGCTCTATTTTTTGCAATATGGGAATAATAATTTTAACATAAACGCTTTTATCGGGAAAGAAAAGCATCCTCTCCAGTATATTATCATCAAATGACAGGGCTGCCATAAGTTGACATGAAAAATCCTAAGATTTCCAAATTTGCATTTTTCAGTTGCGAATTTACGAATCGTACCTTAACCCCATAGCCTGTTTCTAGTTTTGTTGACACGTGACTACTTAAAGCAGGCTGGAAGTAAAGCAGAATGCGCCTTATGGCGCATTCTGCTTTACCTTCAGCCTGCTTTAAGCTACCATGTTCTGGAAAAAAATTCCGAAGATTTAGGAAAAATCCGGAGAAATGGCAGCCCTGAAATCAAACCCAATTACATGCATTGCAATGAAATGACAATTGACCTTTATGAAACTTTTTATAACTAATATGATCTGAGGGGCAAACAGATTTGGACGTGATCAGCATGGTCCGGATTTATTCGGCGTCTGATCCGACTCAAATCGTTTTTGTAATAGATTTAAAATATTTAGCAAACATATGTTTAACCCTTTACCCCATAAATACGCCTTTCAGTGCTTTTATTCAATTTGTTCACTGAAGAAAATAGTTCCAATTTATACAGTCATAAACATGTACCGTTATAATTATTTAAAAACAATCCAGCAGATACATGTAGATCTAGTAGCTTAAAGCAGGCTGAAAGTAAAGCAGAATTCACATAAAGGCGCATTCTGCTTAACTTTCAATCTGTTTAAAGTAGCCACTTTTTCAAAACAAGAAACAAGATATGGGATAAAGGGCCGAATAATTATTAAACTTTTCTAAACAACCCCCTCCTTATACTCGTATAAATTATATTCAGTATGCAATGCAGGTGGTTGCTTAAACCGATTTAAAATGTCAGAAGTGTTTAACTATTCAATTTTCAGTCTGTTTTAAGCTTCCACATGTCGAAATATTGTTTAAGTTTCAACTAGCTCTTCGTTCGGAAATGCATTTCTATAAGGAACGTGTAAAGACATCAATATGCGCTTCTATGGCTAATTGGTTTAAGAATTGTAAATTAAGCATTGTCGAAGAACGGTTGCTATTCCCCAACATATATATGTTGGGGAATAGCAACCGTTCTTCGACAATGCTTAATTTACAATTCTTAAACCAATTTGACATAACATTAATTTTGTTTAATATTTGTCAATCATAACTTTTCTACAATATCCTTCTCATAGCAGTGTTTTAAACAGCCTTCAATATAAATCATAATCGGGTTTCAACAGTTTAACTCTTCACCCCACAGCCTAATTCTGGTTTTGAAGTCATGTGAAGCAGGTTGAAAGTAAAGCAGAATGGGTATTGGGCGCATTCTGCTTTACTTAAAGCTTTCTTTAAGACACAATCTGCTAGGATATATAAACTATTTATCATGGTGTATATCCATGGCTTTATAAAGTGGAACTAGATCTACTGTGAATGACAGTAAAGGCGTTAAATGGCGTATGCGTGTATTAAACAAGTAATTAATACAGAATGTCCCTAACAATCTTATCTCAACCTATTTTTAAATTTATTTTTTAAATCTATAAAACTCTTGGCTCACATTTTTCGAGAATTAATATAAAAATGGAATGCAATTTGACAGCCAAATAAAGAAACCACAAGAACAAGTACACTAGCTTTTAGTTCGTGTAAAAGTATCTATATAAACTATCAACATTATTATACACATATTAGTACATGTATATTATACTGTGTTATCACGTAGGTTTTAAGGAATTAAGATTCTTTATAAGTGGTTCTATCTATTTAGTAAATCCATCATTGTAGACGGAAAGATAAACATACATCTTGTCTTTTCTTACATGTATGTTTCTAACAGTGCTGCCATTTCTCCGGATATTTCCGAAAACTCCAGATTTTTATCCTAGCAGATTGTAGCTAAAAACGGATTGAAAGTAAAGCAAAATGCACCTTCTTTAAGTAATCGCGCTTGAAAATAGAAAATTGGAAAATCTAAGGATTTTCCCAAATCAACTTATGGTAGACCTGTGCTAATGATGTGCGTTCTCACGATACATGGTCCATGTTGATCGTTTTGTTAAACATGCCTTGTATCACATATAATACCATCAGTTTTATGTTATTATGTTTATGTTACGATGTAATGATGATGAGCGTTTATGCTTTCATATTATAACCCTGTTTGACCTATTTCCTTCCTAATGACATCACTAACAGATATTACGGATACAATGTGATTCTTTATGAGCTTTTATTTGGATTTTTACTAATTTTCTTCTTTGAGTAGCAGAGAAGTGATCTCGTATCTGCACTTTTTAGCAAACCACACCAAAAGGCGAACATATTGGGGAAAGCGGTATAAAATCTATAATATAACTATTGTCGAAAAATGGCTGTTACTCCTATACATATTTATCAATACATGGAACATAATATCCAGAAATATGTTGATTTCGGAAAATAACAACCGTGTCATTTACAGAGAAATTTGGTCATAAAACAAGGCCATAAACATGATTTTTCTTCGTTTTAAACAAAAGTTTACCTAAATGTAATGTAATTGCGGATTGTTTTACATTGTTACTCCCATTGAAGCCTAGCGGCACGTATACTAGTATTTTACAACTGTTGAAGAGAATACTTTTCCTGTGTAAACAGTGTAAACCCTGGTCAGATGATTCCTAAAGGAGCCCTCTGATCAGCATCTGTAATGTATGTCATTTGCAATAAATTATATACAGTCGAAACTCGATAGTTCGCAATTGCTTAAATTGATATTACCTGTTTTTCATAAGTTGATTTTCGATAAGTCGATCTCGCTTAACTCGAACATACTCGTATTTCAAAGTTTAAAAGTGGCTACGCCACATTTTAACTTTGAAATATGTGTATGTTCGAACTAACGCGTGTTCGAATTATCGAGTTTGGACTGTTTATGTAAAACCTCAACTAGACTTTATTTCTAAGTGAAATCTTCCTTTGAGGTTTCAAGGGTGAATATATAAATCTAAGTGGCAAACAATCTTAAGCCTGATCAGATACCGGGTTTCTCAAAATTACAGTGGAGAATCTGTTATTCTTTCCCAATAAACGCGTTTACGCTAAAACTATTAATTACAATACAAACAGTTTGGAGCCAGATCAGACGCCGGGTAACCCGGCGTCTGATCATGCTCCAAACTGTTTGCCACCAAGATAAACATGAATTATCAGAATTGTCTAAAAGTTGTATTTTTCTACGTTTTAGTGCGTTGCGTTTGCGTACGTTTTGCGTTTAAACGGGAAAGAATAACAGATTCTCCACTGTACCTGATTCTTTAGTCAAACAATACATAAACAAGTTTGATTGTATTAATTGACTAATTCGCCCCTGGAACTTTTAATGTGAATTTCCAGTTTCTAATTAATTCTAGTCTATTTTTCATTAGTTTTCTGCAACTTATTGCAAAAAGACAAACAGTTCAGACCCTGACGTGAAGCAAATTCGAAGTATCGAGTTTCGATTATAAAAAAATCCACTTTTAAATTGCAGTAGGACGGTTGCCTCGGTAACACTGGCAGGTATATGGATGCGTATTTCTCGGTTAGAAGTTTTAAATTAGCACACTTTTTTTATATCTGGGCTGCGAAACAAAGGTTAGAAAGGTGTTTGATATTTTCAGAGTGTGAGTGCCGGGTTATTTCCTGTGTGTTGCCTTAGCAACAGGATGCAGCTTAAACCGGAAATGATTAAAACTTGGAATATGCAGGTTGAATTATAAGCTTCAAATATAGAATTTTTACAGAGATATATATAACACTTACTTCGTTACTATAACCTTGCAATAGGTGTTCACCTAGTGTAAACACCTAATACATAATTCAAACAATTTAGAGGACATAATAGAGAGGTTTTACTGTATGAGCATTGTGTCAAAAAAGAAAATGTGATTGACTAGTCATTAAAATGGCATTGAGGAGCATAAAAACTGCAGAAAATGTTGGTTTTTGAACAGTAAATTATCAGTAACTACTAGGGGCGGGACCGAATATTCGAATATTCGAATATTCGCATAAGGGCCGAATATTCGAATCCCATTTAAGTATTCGAATAGTTGTCTCTGAAATTTTATTTTTGTTAAAATCATAATATGGATTATTCAATTTATTTGAGAGACTAGCTGTTTCATTTTCTCCAACCAGGCTAATCGTTCGCCATTAATCCTCGTGTGTAGGGTGATTATCACCACCGGCTGGTCAGTGTTTTGATAGCACCTGTCAAGTTGTACACAGTTTGCAAACATTACCCGCTGTGTTATGTAATCGACGGCCCTCCCTGACATCGGATCAATGGACTCGCAGTTAATAAATTGACATGTTGGGGAACCCTAGTTGCCAAACAAAAGAGGTGTGTTTAGCATAGGACATTTAAGAGCATCCAATCAAAAAAAGACGAATAATTGTTAATATCGCCAATCATAGCGGCTCAAATGACGCTTTTCGTAAACGACCAATATCACGCAAACACTTTTAAAAATCATCAAACATTCTAGTTAAGACGTCATGAAAGCTTAATATTGACCTTACACAAGACGTAGATCTATAAACGATCAAATTCTTACTAAAACGCAACTATGCCACCGGCTACTCAGTACTGCTTCGCCTGTGTGAAAGAATTTACTCGTTCTGCCGACAGGAAATCAGCAACCTGTTTTGTTTGATACGTTCGTTTCAGAGTGTAACATCTGCATGCAGAAACTTGAGAGCTAGTGTGTGTTCAGATTAATTTTAAAAGCAGATTAAATATAATTTGTAAAGCCAACAAAATATTTACGCAAAAAAACCTGACTCGACTTAATTCGAAACTAATTTTAATGCAGATATAGATGTTGCGTTAAACACGAGTTGCATCCCTTACATTCGGAGACCGCCATATCTACAAAGATTCACTGTAGTAAATGGTTGCAAAAGTTGATAAGTTTACCAGTCAATCAGACGATTGTCACAGAATACACATTCCTCTAACCTGAACACGTCTTACAACAAAGTCAACAAATATTTATAATATTTATTGTAAACTTGATTAGAGCACTTGGGCAGATCCATATGCAGATCCATGACAACAACATGTTATACGTAATAGAACCACTTGTATCTGGTTAATCAAAACTGAAATATATCCAGAATCACGATTGTATAATCAATTATTACAACATAAAATATCTGCTCTGATACCCCAATAAATTTAAAATTTAATGTGTGTTGTCCAGTGGATCTCCCAAAGCTGAATGACCAAATACACAGTTACTTGCCACGCACGAAAACTTCGTGCGCTACTACTAACGCCACTTAGCGTAGACTTATTCCGGAACAAGGGAAAGTAATTTTCTTCTAATTCACTGCGTTTAACCGAAGAAAATTATATTTCCTCTAACCTGAACACGTCTTACAACAAAGTCAACAAATATTTATAATATTTATTGTAAACTTGATTAGAGCACTTGGGCAGATCCATATGAATTAAAAAGAACGGGATAACAAGCAGATATTTTATATTAAATTCTTTGATGCTAATTCTATTAAAACACAATCTCAGCAGCTATCAGTATATCAAACACATTTCCAGATATCTGCATATAAGTATGCAATGTTCACAGTCCTAATGATAATGACACAGCTAATCTTTCTCTTAAACTGTCTTTAACATAGCCATCCTTGGCACTATCACTAACCCAGCGTCCATGGCGCTTAAACATTCTGTCCTTCACTCCATTATTTGCAGCTGCACTAGCACCACCAGCTCGCAATGAATGTAAACAAAACTTTGTGACATCTGGAACGTGTGGCCTAATAGCCTCAAGAAATTGTTCACGTAGATTTGAATAAGATGTACTAACATTCTTGTCTCTAATCTTGAAACCAGTCTTAGTTTTAGACAAATTACACATGAAATAATCACTGTGTGATAAACCTGACCATCTTAAGTACTTTTGTACATTTAAAACAGGACATAACATTGTCCCAGTCTTTGCAATCATAATCCAAGAACCTTCTCTGTATCTATCCGTTTTACTGCTTTCTATAAATATACCCATGTAGGAATCTTCAAAAATTAGATCGTTAACTTGTATTTTAAGCAATTCTGCACTTCTCAAAAACCCAGAAAACGACAATAAGCATGCACAAATTATTCGTTGATGCTTTAGATTGTTTTCTGAATATAAACCATTATAAACTGATGTTAATATTTCAATGGTTATTGGTTCCTTCTTTTGTTTTGGTTTACTTAAAATCCGCTTCGCAGACTCCAGAACATTAACTACCAATGTAGAGTCAGTAGGTGAAGCCAATCCATAATTTTCATGAAACCATTTGATAGAATAGAAAGCAGTAATGACCGGACTAGGTGTATTAGCACTCTGAATAAGTGATGATAGGTAAATAGACACCGGTAATGCCTTAGCTGGCAAAATATCCCCACTCCCAAGCCCATTACACAAAGCCCATGACTTCCAGCGCAAAAAAGCTAACTCATACTTTTTACTTGTATTTGCTGCTCTGGATCTGTATAATATGTCTGGGAGTAGGTCCACATTGCCCGCCAAAACCTCCGGTAGCTCGTCTATCGCATCTCTATGACACTGGAAAAATAGATTTATACAAAAAATAGTATTAGTACCAATTAATCGTTCATTAGACCTCAATATAAACGCTAAACAGCGAATATAAACGCTAAACAGCGAATACGCTAAACAGCGAATATAAACGCTAAACAGCGAATATAACTGCTTCTAGCATTCATACACGAATCATTAACTACCCGTGCACCTCATCGCAATTACAATCCTGCATTACTTCCCCAGAAGCTGCACTTTGTATCATATATATTCATAATAGTGGAGAATACTCTCCCACAGAATGCGATACCGCTGTCTATATGTTGTACATGTATATAAATAAGCAACAGTATATATAACTATACAGTAACTGCACTTTGTATCATATATATGCATAGTACTGGAGAATACTCTCCCACAGACTGCGATACCGCTGTCTAGATCTCATATTCATGTATATAAACAACAATATAATGTATCTCTACCGTAACTGCACCTTGTATCATATATATGCTTAATAGTGGAGAATACTCTCCCACAGACTGCGATACCGCTGTCTATATGTAAAACATGTATATAATAAACACAAATATCTGTATCTATACAGAAACTGCACTTTGTATCATATAAATGCAAATAACCGAAGAATACTCCCTTAACGACTGCGAAACTGCTGTCTAGATGCCACATACATGTATATAAATATATAAATACTATCTAGTGTATAAATCATTTTTAACCAGGAATACTCATTTCTGATCAGCGATAGCGCATAATGACCAACGTTATACCATATTTCTGTCTAGTATAGACCCATTAGGTAGATATATCTCAAAAGGCAATACTGCTGAAATACCCCTTACTGAAAGGGAGATAACTCGTCCACAAACGAAAATATCGTGTCAAGGGACATAATCCATACATCCAAGCTGCACGAATGATATTCTAAGAGCAATCATTGCAAATTTAAGGTCAGTATTTCCAAACAATCCCAATCCATTCCTACATTTAGTATAAAAACAAGCCTCAGTCGGCAGCATCATATAGTCTGTAATATTTGCAGCCAATACACCATCTCTACAAATTAAAGGCCAAAATGCAGCCGCTCTCCAACATGGGACAACAAGAACACTCTCGGCTCTGTCCTCATAAATCTTTCCAATGACCCTGTTTAACACAGAAACAGGCGGCACAAACAAGCCAAAGTCATACGACCAATCCTGCATAAAAGCATCTACACCAGCACATGTGCTGTTCCAAAATCTTGAATAAAACCTTGACAGTTTAGCATTATGATCAGATGCAAACCAGTCTACATCAAGACACCCGAATCTATTCTGAATCATGTCAAGAATCGTTGATGAAATACCCCAATCATCATTATCCACAATTCTAGATAAATAGTCTGCTTTTTCATTTAAAGATCTCGGAATCCATTCCATTTCTATAAAAATAGAATTAGATAGACAGAATTGAAGAATTTCTATAGCCAAGTCCTGTAATTCTCTATTCATAGACCCTTTAGCTACTATGGAAACTACACCCTGGTTGTCAGAATACCACTTTATCCTCCTGTTCTTCAAACAATGAGCCAATGAAAGCAGAGTTTTCTTAACAGCCACCAACTCTCTCCATGTTGAAGATTTTAAACTTTCCTCTACTGACCACATGCCTTGGGAAACCCCATTAATAGTGCTGACTTCAAAGCCTGCATAGCCCGTATCGCTAGCATCAGTATAAACCACCTTTGAATAACTGCAATCTGCAGTAAGAGACTTGGAATTTACCCTGTCAATGTTGTCAAGCCAAAACTGCAACTGCTGCAAACTTTCTGCTGATATCGTGATAAACGAATCCCAATTGAACGCTTTCAAAATATCAAAGCTCAAATACCGCGTCATAATTTGAGACATACTTCCTACTACCACCGACATAGAAATAAGCTGACCCACAATACTAGCTAGCCTCTTAACATGAACTCTCCTGTGACCCTTAAACTCTCGTAAAAGGCATGAAATGGCTTCTTTAACCTTTTCTAACCTGCGTGCAGGTACATTTATACAATTTTCTTCTGCATTCAATGACACACCCAAAAAATCTAGCTCTTGAACTGGATCCCAAAAACATTTTTCTGCTTTTGCAACAAAACCTGAGCAATGCAAATCTGCTTTAACTTCAGAGCTTTCTTTCAAAGCTCTAGCTCTATTTTGAGCGCATCCAAAGCCATCATCAATATACATCAAAATCAACTTAGCTTCCCCTCTCCATTTAGCAATTAAAGGCCTAGTGATTTTAGTGAACAAATAACATGCTGAAGATAGGCCAAAAGGTAAAACAAGAAACTTATAAAAGCAAATCTTCCCATCTTTTCCTTTCCAAGAAAATCCTAAGAACTCTGTATGCTGGTCATATATTTCAACAAAATGATAAGCACTTGTAATATCAAATTTATACATGAAATACCCCTTTTTAAGGTAGGACAGTGCTATTTTAATATCGTCATATTTGACAGATTGCTTCCATACATGCTTATTAACCTCTCTCAGATCTAAAATTAGCCTTTTCTTTCCACTACTTTGTACAGACACCGTTAAAGGGTTAACAACTCGAGGAGGCTCAATGCATTTCTCTACTAGACGCCTGTCTAACAAATCCTGTATAGCTTCAGAGACAAAATCTGCCTCTAACAAAGCTGACCTATTGTTTTTATTAAAACTATGGGGAGGCAGGGAATACAATGGAATCTTGTAGCCATTTTCTATTACGTCTAATATGAATTCATTTGCACCAATATCACGCCAAAACTGTAGGTTTTCTTTTAACCTACCCCTAACAATAATGCTTTTCTGGCCTTGCTCATACTCATATATGTCATGTGTAAAACGAGAATAATCATACTCATCTTTCAATGACGTGTCAGTTTCCGTTTGATGCCTGGAATCTGGTCTTGATACAATTTTTTCTGTAGTGCCCAATTTCTCCGCAGGCATAACAGGGCCCTGGTTTGACTCTCCCTGAGCTGTTAACCGGCGTCCATGTTGGTCCGGCTGAGCGACGAAAAAGACTCAATCCTCCGTCCGCCTGTTGGAATGACCTTGCTTGACCTCCGTAGAAAGACGAGCCCCTATTAACGTGGCTCTCAGCAGCATTTGGAGTAAACGAACGCCGCTTACCCTTCTGTGTAATCTGTGACTTCTTCCGCTTAAGCGCACGGCTTTCTGCCCTGTTTATGCGACTTTCATCTTCGCTGTCACTCGCTAGTGGGTTACATTCGTAATGCTTAACGGTGTCCCAGCCTCCCAGTGACGAATCTGCAATTCTTATCAACTTGTTGCGTTTCCTCAACTTCTCCGACAGCTCGTTTAAAAGTTCATTTGTGTACTCAGGTTTCCCGTGGTCAAGTCCCCATGCAGCCTGCCTGACGCTCTCCACCAATTCGTTGTTGAATTCGTACTGCACCTTATTACCTTTGAAACGCCAATCAACAGCCGTGTCAGATTTAATCTTCTTAAACTCTGAAGAAACACTCAGAGTATTGCCTTGTACCTCCTGCTTCAATGCTCGAACCTCCAGCCTCTGGCTCTTTAACTCAGACAATACCTCACGTAACTGTCCCTGCAAGCCGCTGCTTACATTTTCCTCAATATCAATCTCGCCACCACGTGTACTGTTTTCTGCCATGTTACTAACTCAATTTAATGTGTGTTGTCCAGTGGATCTCCCAAAGCTGAATGACCAAATACACAGTTACTTGCCACGCACGAAAACTTCGTGCGCTACTACTAACGCCACTTAGCGTAGACTTATTCCGGAACAAGGGAAAGTAATTTTCTTCTAATTCACTGCGTTTAACCGAAGAAAATTATATTTCTGCTCAGGGTTTGGTCCATTTAAGATAGGTATTTCTACGAAGCAAACATTGAATAATTGAATTTGATGATGAAATTATACTCGGATCGGATAACACACCCCCACCCCCCATCGGACAAAGCGTTTATTCCAGGCGAATTATTCGAATTATTCGAATACTTTAAGCGAATATTCGAATAGCAATTTGGGTTCGAATTCCCATCCCTAGTAACTACCTAAGTCACTGCAACGTAAATCTTAAAATGGCGATAAATCAATATTTAGACAAGTCAGAGTTATGGTTAACGTGTGCTGCACTAAATCAAGTCATATCATATTTATTTTTAAGATTTCATTGAGTTAACTTGAACCATTGAAGAGATATGTGTCGGACAAAAGTGGCATGCACTGGATATAAAAATGAAATACATGTGCTAATTTCAGAAAATGGGAGGTAATTAATTGCGGACGAAGAAGGGATGGCGATTCTAAAATACAACATGCATACCCTTATATCATCCTTTAATAGTGTATAAAGTTTTGAATGAGTTACGTTCGTACTTTTAACCGTTTAGGAGATATCGTCCAGACAAAATTTGATTTTTAAAATGAAAAAGAAGATAATTCAATATTAAGATAGGGCAGAGTTATGGTTCTGGGTCTGTTTTACGAAACGTCGTACGACAAACACGGTCGTAAGTCAAAACTTTAAAATACTATTAAATTTCTGATTTCTCCATCCAATCCTGTCTTGTGAAACCTCTTTGAAACCGCCTTTTCAAGACGATTCCAAGGAGATGTCACAAGACAGGATTAAATAATAATTGAGATTTTTAGAATCTGGCTTGCGACAATATTTGTCGTACGACGTTTCGTAAAACGGGCACCTTGTGTACTGCACTTCATTTTGTTATATACAGTAAAACCTCTCTATAACGACCACTTAATTGTGTCAAATATTGGCCGTTTAAGTCAGGTGACTGCTTAAAGCAATGTGAAAGTGAAACAGAAAGCTCCTGTTGGAGCTTTCTGTTTCACTTTCATATTGCTTTAAGCTGTCACCTGTATTTTATACAGACAATTAGCCTTCTTTTTAGTGGCCGTTATAGAGAGGTTCTACTGTACTCAATTCCAAAAGAAACTGTGCACTTTGTTTTCTGTAATTATTTATTCGCGTTTGTACTGAAACCCTATGTATTTGGTACCAAACTTTAGATCAGTTCATGAACAATATGGCAGTCATTTGAAAATTTGAGATGCGGTCGTTTAAAGTGGATGTTTTTGAACGAGAAAAGACGAAGTGTCAAACTCAAAGTTGCAAAGTAACTCTGAGAGCCAGACTGTTTTCAGTTGGTCATTTTATGTCGGTTTAGTTGTAATCATATTATAATTTTTGTCAGTATCGTATTTGTCCATCTTTGCTCATGATGCAAGCGACAATGAGACATAGCGTAGACCTTAAGTGACGTCTAATAACGACGTCGGGAATGAAACGTCGTATTATCCCTGAGTTAGGGCATTTGCAAGGTCTATAACAACTTTTCTCCCAAAACATCGTGTGCGGCCATTATGGTGAGTAAAAATATTGTAAGACCTATCAAAGGAAAGACACGAGTCCACTACTATTGACCCAAACGGAAATGACGTCATGCTCGCTGAAAACGAGCAGCCTAATGACGTACTCTCAAGGTCTGTCCCACAAAGGGTCCCCTAGCACGGATGGATGTCCGACGTTGCCGGAGACAACACAATACGGTCTGTCTGCTGATACTGTACTGTCTTGCCGAACTAGACGCTGTTTGAAAACGACGTCGAAGTAACGTCAACGTAACACATTCGTTTGTTAAATTGCTGTTCTAGGTATCTGTGTAATGTCTTTGACGATCTGCCACCCCACTTGTATGTTGAAAACGTTTGATCAACCGAATGAGTGTGTTTCTGTGGTAACCTAATGTTTTTCTCACGTTAGTGACGTTGTAGTTATGAACAAGCATTGCAAATACTCTAATTTGCCTATTTTCATTCAATCTCAGCAAGTTCGTTGTGTACCGATGTGAAGTAAAATGTGTTTTTTTCTTTGTATAAGGCATACGAATTACACTCATGCACGTTTTCGGTGACATGTGCATTTTCCTTGAGCTGCACGTGCAAAAAATGCAAAATCACGCATTTCCTCATAAACTTAAATTTCTTCATACTAAGTAAAAGTGTTTTTTATCGATGGATGCTAAATAGAGATGAGATAGTGTGTGCGAAATTTTAAATCGATACGTCGTTTAGATATTAAAATATTAGAAAATGAAAAGTGCACAGTTTCTTTTGGAATTGAGTATACATTTGTACTGTATTAATATTGGAAGTTTCATTGGGTTACCTAGAATTATTCAAGGGCTCTGTGTCAGACCATAGGTGATATACTCGTAAGAAATTGGTACTACATGGATACTTGTAATAACTACATGTATATATAGTATAGCACCAATGTTTTGACGAGTCGAGTGCATTTATGGTCTTGGCGTGTAGTTTCGTTAAAAACAATATGATCATCTCTACCGCATAGGATATATTGTACAGCGCACACGGCGTTATCGTTCCCAGAGTTTATGTGAAAGAAATTGTGTCTATTGTACCCGGCGTCTGCACTTGCTCCAAACTGTTGGCTTTTCAGACTAAAACTGATCATTCACATTTTCAAAAAGTGTTCTACATTTGGTTAACTTATTTGCGTTGAGCTTCGTTTAAACGGATACAAATAACGTATTCTGCAATGTAACTCGATACTTCGAATTCGCGTTAGTTCGAACATACCCATATTTCAAAGTTAAAACGTAGCTTAGCCACGTTTTAACTTTGTAATACGAGAATGTTCGATTTAAGCGAGATCGGGTTATCAAAATTAAACTTTTAAAATACTTGTAAGGTCGATTTAAGCGAGCTTGATGTATTGTGTTTCGACTTATATACATGTATTTCAGGCCAAAGACACAGCCGGTGCTATATATCCATGCACTATTACTACATGGCCTCCTCCTTGTCCTGCTTTCGCCAGGGACCAGTGGCAACCTGTGTCGCCGCACGTTAATCCGTATGGTTATCCAGCGAGAAGACTGCATACCGAAAGCATTTCTTACTTTTGCCTGTGCCGGAGCATGTAGTTCGTACGCAAGACCATCATCCGAGTCACCGTTACAACTGGAATATTTCTGCAAGTGCTGTGAAGCCGATGATTACATCAATAGAGTCATAACTCTCCAATGCTACAATTCCTTTCCAAGCGAGATAGGCGTAAATATAAATATGGTGACATCCTGTAGGTGCCGCCCTTGCTCGAACACTCCCGAGAATTTCATCCCGGCAGATAGTTTCTTGAATAACGGAAAGAGGGGTTTTCCTATGATGAACAGCAATGAGACGTTTGAAGGCAATGACACGGGTTTCAGAGAGTTGCTTCGTCCTCACAAGCCTTTTATTGACATAGACGATAGCAGTGTTAAACTTTCTTTGGATACTTTAGAGTGACTGCGTTGAAATGCTCACACAAAGATCTGTTTGAAATTAACCCTTATCCTGCCGTTACAGGGCTGCCATAAGTTGACATGAAAAATCCTAAGATTTCATAATTTGCATTTTCAAGAGCAATTTTACGAATCGTACCTTTACCCCATAACCTATATTTAGTTTTGTTGACATGTAACTACTTAAAGCAGGCTGGAAGTAAAGCAGAATGCGCCTTAGGGCGCATTCTGCTTTACTTTCAGCCTGATTTAATCTACCATGTGCTAGAAAAAAATCCGAAGATTTAGGAAAAGTCCGGAGAAATTGCAGCCCTGCCGTAATATCGTCTGCTCGGCAAATGTTGTCTGCAAATAATATTCACAATAATTATAACAATATTCCAGATAGGGAATAAAAGTGGTATCAATATATAAATTGCTCTTTTCTAATATTTCGACCACTAGGGGCCTTTTTCAAAGAAAATCACGTCCAAACACACATCACATTTTTGTTACATGCTTTCAGCCATAAAATCTCTTTGATTTTATGGCTGAAAGCATGTAACACAAATGTGACAAGTGTTTGGACGTGGTTTTCTTTGAAAAGGTCCTTTCGAGGTCGAAACATTAGAAAAGAGCAATTTATATATTAATCATATTCAGTTAAGATTTATACAGTGGAGAATCTGTTATTCTTTCCCGTTTAAACGCAAACGTACGCAAACGTAAAGCACTAAAACGTAGAAAAGTACAACTTTTGGACAATTCTGATAATTCATGTTTATCTTGGTGGCAATCAGTTTGGAGCCAGATCAGACGCCGGGTTACCCGGCGTCTGATCTGGCTCCAAACTGTTTGCACTGCAAATAATAGTTTTAGCGAAAACGAGTTTATTGGGAAAGAATAACAGTTTTTCCACTGTATAACAATATTCCAGATAGGGAATAAAAATGGTATCAATATATAAATTGCTCTTTTCTAATATTTCGACCACTAGGGGCTTTTTCAAAGAAAATCACGTCCAAACACACATCACATTTTTGTTACATGCTTTCAGCCATAAAATCTCTTTGATTTTATGGCTGAAAGCATGTAACAAAAATGTGACAAGTATTTGGACGTGGTTTTCTTTGAAAAGGGCCTTTCGAGGTCGAAACATTAGAAAAGAACAATTTATATATTAATAATATTCAGTTTAGATTTATACATGTTTTATAACAGAAACATAACGAAGAGTGTCAAACACTTTTGACCCAGATCAGACGCCGCGTTGCGCGACGTCTGATCTGGATCCAAAATATTTGAGAATACCACGATAGGCAGGATACGGGTTAAGTTAAATTTGTTATTTATTTTTCTTAACTCATTTACCGGTGAAGTTTGAAATGGATTATTTCATTTTCCAATAAGTTTAATGCAAATCTGAACATTTAGGGTTGTTTTACAATATTGCCCGATACGCTGGAAATAGTTTATATTTATTGTTTACCTCCATTCATGAAGATGTGTAACATATTCACATATTTAACGATAAAACAATACATCTACATGTACATTGTATTCACAATATAGATCTAATTCAATAAGATACATGTAGCTAAATAATGTGATGAATAAGGGAACAATTTAAACATATTCTATTTCCAAAACTTCTAGATCTACATGGAAATGGAGTCAGGCTACAAATTCAAAACAAATATGTTAAGTACAGTGGAGAAAACGTTATTCTTTCCCAATAAACGCGTTTACGCTAAAACTATTATTTCTATTGCAAACAGTTTGCCACCAAGATAAACATGAGTTATCAGAATTGTCCAAAAGTTGCACTTTTCTACGTTTTTAGTGTTTTGCGTTTGCGTTTCGTTTCGTTTAAAGCCGCATTGTGTTTTTGAGAAACCTGTATAAAACGGTTGTTTGGGGTCCCATTTGAACTACGTGGGACGTGATTCTTTCACAAAAACCGACTTTATCTAAGAAATTCGCTTTTTAATTTTTATTTATGATATTTTTGTGCTGCACCAATTAAAAAGCCTCCCTTGTGAATGGAAAGAAGGACAACTCTGTAAATACAGGGCTCCAGATAACGGAAGTATTTCGAAAACTAAAATCTTTATTTCTGCTTTTAAACCCAATGGTGTCATACTCATTAAAATTGTCTCCAAGAGACGGTTTAATCAGTAGTAACACCATAGCATTCGGTGCTGAAATTGGTGAGAAAATGTTAGATTAGTTCAGATTACTCCCGCCTACATGTGTATAGCTGGAGCACTGAAAATGACCTTGTTAACCCTTATTCTGCTGCACAGACGTCTGCTTTGACATTGTCGTCTGCAAAATTTGTGCATTTTAGATTTATGCATTGTTTTAATTAAACAAACCTTAAGACGAGTGTCAAACAGTTTGGATACAGATGAGACGCCGCGTGACGCACAGGGTTAAACTATGATATCCAGTCAAAATGTGTAAATATTATTCACGGGGGGGTGAACGATTAAAAACAAATACGGAGAATCTTTACCTTGGGCTTGCTGAAAATGAATGTTTCAGCCTTGTCCGCTCTCAAACTCAAACACTTCTTTTTGGATCTTCACCAAACTTACTACAAATGTTTATTAGTATAGAATCTAGGTCAGGTTCAATAACTAGCAAAATCGCATGAGGCATGTCCGAGTTATTGCCCTTGAATAATTAAAAAATGACTGTTTCAGCATTTTCTGCTCTCTAACACAAACACTTTTTATTGGAACTTCACCAAACTTGCTGACAATGTGTATTGGTATTAAATCTAGGTCAAGAAAAAAATCTGATAAAAACTGTGTGTTAGACAGCAAAAAATGCTGAAACATTAATTTTTAATACTTAAAGGGCAAAAACTCAGACATGCCTTTGTGATTTTAGTAGTATTCAAACCAAACCTTGATTTTATATAATTAAACATTTTCAGCAAGTTTAGTGAATATACGATAAAAACTGTATGTGTTAGAGTGCAAAAGTGACCGAAACAGTCATTTTTTATTAATAAACAGGCAATGACTCAGATATACCTTATGCGATTTTAGTAGTAATCAAACTAAACCTTGATTTTATATCAATACACATTTTCAGCAAGTTTGGTGAAGATCCAATAAAACGTATTTGTGTTAGAGAGCAAAACTTGCTGAAAACAGTCACTTTTAATACATAAAGGGCAAAGACTCAGATATGCCACATGCGATTTTAGTAATAATCAAACTAGACCTAAATTTTATATGAATGTTTGGTAAATATCCGATAAAAGCTGTTTGTTTTAGAGTGCAAAAATGACTGAAACAGTCATTTTTTTTATTAATTAACAGGCAATAACTCACAAATACTTTATGCGACTTTAGTAGTAATCAAACTAAAACTTGATTTTATATCAATGAACATTTTCAGCAAGTTTGTGGAAGATCGGGTAAAAAATAGTTGAGTTAGAGAGCGGACAAAAAAGTGTGATAGTCTAACTGACTGATGGATGAACGGGCGGAGGTAGATACGGTTTGCACCCAGTGAAGTTGATTTCGGCTGTATCACGTGATACTAAGCCGTGTGGTAATGTTTATGTCAGACGTTCTATTTTCGGTTTGTTATGATTTTAAATCGCCCTTTTTGGTGATTTAGGTCCGTCTTCATCATTTCATAGATCAGTTTGGCCCACAAGAATGTTCAAACATTATTATTAACCGTTATTGTATTTCAGGCATGAAGAAAAGGTCTGAAAACACAATGTGACTTTAAACGGGAAAGAATCACGGTTTCTCCACTGTACATGTACAAACACGTTTCTATAGAGAGGCCCCCTTTTCAGGTCATAATATCGCCAGTTTCACTACTTTGCCGTCTGCATTTTATTCAAATTAACCCTTTCACCGCCAATTTATTTTTGAGTTTTTTACCCCTACACCGTTATTGTGTCGTCTGCTTCAATATTATTGTCTGCACTATCATTTTAAAGTTAGAATTAAGAGAGTATGACATAAGAAATATCGAAACGGGTGTCAAACAGTTTTGATCCTGATCAGACGCCGCGTAACGCGGTGTCTGATCAAGATCAAAACTGTTTGCAAATTCGACTTTAGGCTATTCTGGCGGTGAAAGGGTTAAAAAATTTACGAAGTCATTTTTATGTCCCTACAGCAGTACAAAGCGGGTAAAAAAAATGGTATTTTAGAAAAGTATAGACTGTTTTTGTTTTTACTGCACGAATCGATTTTGAATGCCCAGAGGTCCTTCATACCAGATAGCAACATCAAATTTCAAATATATGTCACATATAACATGCCGCAACCGTGGCAGAGGGGTTAGGATGTCCTCCTCGGAAGTGTGAGACCGAAGGCTCGAATCCCGGCGGAGGCGGGGTTGGAACTGTTTTGGTCGGTTGTTGAGTCCCACGCTAGTTGAACGAATAGTTACCATAGCCCCATCTCTGTCAGTCGCCTGGCAATAAGAGAAGGGATTCGATAGGTACTGTGAGCGAGCGCCAAAAGATAGGTGTCTCATACGTCAAAATGGACTGGCCCTTTCAATAGTGGTGACACTATAATAAACAAAGCCAACATACCTTTGTCTTTTATAATATCATTAAATTTTAACACATGAGGCTTACACTTACGTTAAATCAGAAACACATCAAAATCTTCCTTACAAATTAATATCATGGTGCAAATAGTTGTTGTTAATTCAGTGAATCTCAACCTTATAGACCCTTTCAACCATAGTCCCGCATATAGGCGTCCTTTTCAAACAGTGAACATGTGAATAGTACACTTGTCCTGTGCAAACTGAAGACCCAGATCAGAGGTCAGGGTCTTCACTGTTTGTCATTATGCCAAACATTGACAAAAACAACCCTTAAAAGTAAGAAATGGAATAGACTGTATTGGAAACTGGAATTGTCCATTTAAAGTTTTAGGGGTGAAATAGTTAATCAACACTAACAGGGATACCAACATAGGCGGTGAATAGAACAAGAGCATTGCCAGCGGGCGCGGGACGCTCGACTTTCACGTACTTGATATTAAAATAGTTTCAATTGAGTAGTATGGAAACCTCAGGGCTGCCATTTCTCCGGATTTTTCCTAAATCTCCGGACTTTTTCCCAGTACATGGTAGCTTAAAGCAGGCTGAAAGTAAAGCATAATGCGCCCTAAGGCGCGTTCTACTTTACTTACAGCCTGCTTTAAGTAGTCGCATGTCAAAAAAACAAGAAAAAGGCTATGGGGTAAAGGAACGATTCGTAAAATCGCACTTGAAAAATGCAAATTTGGAAATCTTAGGATTTTTCATGTCAACTTATGGCAACCCTGAGGGATACCGACACCAACATAGACGCTGAATAGAACAAGAGCATTGCCAACGGGCGCAGGACGCTTGGCTTTCACGTACTTGTTATTAAAATACAATGTAGTAGTATGGAAACCTTTGTTAGTGTTATTGAGAAATTTCATTTGAACCAAAATCTTTAGTCGAAACAAGGACAATAACCGGGGAATTAACTCACGTACTTTGTTATACAGTGTTCCCTCTCTACAACGGCCCTCTGAACAACAACTCCCTCCTTACAACGACCCATTGCCGCTGTTCCCCAAACAATACAGTTATATGTCTAAAACTTTCTCTTTTGCAACATCGTCTACTTAAAACTGTCGTCTGCTGTTTTCCCAAAGTCACACATTGGACATTTTGACAGAAAGAAACACAATGACGAGTGACAAACAGCTTGAATCCAGATCAGACGCCGCGTTACGCAGCGTCTGATCTGGATTTAAGCTGTTTGCACATGTAAGCCACTTTTCCTCCCTATAACGACTCCCTCTCTACAACGCACACACTTTTTGTCTCCCATTGGGTGTCGTTGTAGAGAGGCAGCGCTGTACATGTAATACTATTTTGATAGTGACCACGTATTCAAAATTTGAATTTAATATCTTTGATAGTTTCTGAGACATTTAATTTCAAGTAAATTCTGAGTCAACTCAAGGACAATGACTCTGCAAAAAGAAACCAAAGGGTTGCCTGTCTTGTAATTATATACACTTTTGATAACGAAGGTATTCAATAGTATTACAACAGATGAACAAGAGGGCCTGAAGGCCCTGATATCGCTCACCTGTTGTACTGAAGCCTGATAGCTTTACCTTTCTGTTTCAACCATATTAATCTAATTCCATTCAAATTTGTAGATTATAGAGTGTAAACAATATTGGAATATGACCTATTCTAGTACTTTTTAGTAGAGTACATCAAGGGCAGAAAACTAGAGTGTAAACAATACTGAAATAAAGCCTTTTCTAGCATTTCAAAGTATATCAAGGGCAGATAACTCTAGCCAAAATAATCAGATTACAACAATAACTGCACTCCTTCAAGGACTTATAGCTATAAATATTGTGTGCAAGTATAATTACAATCCATTGAAAACTGTAGTTGTTAGTGTGTAAAAACTGTTAGATATGGCATTTTCAACACATCAAGGGCAGATAACTCTTGATCAATGGGTCCGATTTCAACAATTTTCAAACTCATCCAAGACCTTATAGTCATATACCATCTGAGCAAGTTTGAGAAAGATTGGATAAAAAGTGTTGCCTCTAGAGTGTAAACACTGTTAGATATGGCATTTTCAGCAATTCAAAGGTAGATAACTTTTGACCTATTAGTCAGATTTCGACCATAATTCTACTTATCTGAATTCTTATGGTCATATACAATCTGAGTAAATATGAGAAAGATTGGACAAAAATTGTGGCCTCTAGAGTGTAAACACCCTTAAATATTGCATTTTCAGCAATTCAAAGGTAGATAACTCTAAACCTATTTGTTTGATTTCAACCATAATTAAACTCATCCGAACTCTTATAGTCATATACAATCTGAGCAAGTTTGAGAAAGATTGGATAAGTATTGTGGCCTCTAGAGTGTAAACACATTTAAATGTCATTTTCAGCAATTCAAAGGTATATTACTCTTGATCTATTGGTCTGATTTCAAACATAATCGACCTCATCTGAACTCTCATGGTAATATACAATCTGGGCAAGTTTGAGAAAGATTGGATAAGTATTGTGGCCTCTAGAGTGTAAACACTGTTATATATGACATTTTCAGCAATTCAAAGGTAGATAACTCTTTATCTATTGGTCAGATTTCAACTATAATCAAACTCATTCGAACTCTTATGGTCATATACAATCTGAGCAAGTTTGAGAAAAATTGGATAAATATTGTGGCCTCTAGAGTGTAAACACTAAAATTGTTGACTACGAACGACAAACGACGGACATTCAAGGATTGCAAAAGCTCACCCTGAGCTAGCTCAGGTGAGCTAAAAAGCATTCCAAATCTCAAATTACCAGTTACTGTATATATTTCATGGATAAGAAATTACATTTAAGTCAAATTCTAAGTAGATTCAAGGGCAATAACTCTGGAATGACAAATAATCACAAGGTTATCTGCCTTGTAAAGAGGTTCCGTTTTTTGATTTTATTAATTTCTTAGTGAAAACCAGTTTATCACATAATTTGCGGTCTGGGAGTTGCATAAAGCGATTGTTTAAATATCGTAATCCAAAAGCAAGATATCGTTTTTTGGGCTCCGGCCCAACTCCACAAGCGCTGCATATAGCGGGACGCCAGATGACGTCATTCACTATGACGTTAACGTAAACAACATAACGTTCTGGTGGAAATTCTATATATCAGAGGGTCTACAAACTATGGATTCAATTAATTTTATAGGTGCTTAAACTTGTTATGTGATAAATAGAATCTCATATTCGTGCTCATTATTTATCGTTTTTAATAAACTCGTTGACTAAAATGAATATGATGCTCTCAAATGATCGCGTCATATTATTTTAGTAAACTCATTTATAAAAAATGTTAAATAATGAGCACTTATACAAGATCCTATATGCATTAACTCTGGAATGACCTAGGTTCAAATGGATACCATTGGCAGTTTTTAACAAATACTAACTTACAAAACAGAATCAGACGACAGCGGCCTCTTTTTCTTCTAAAAGTCAACCTGAGAACTGGGTTTGGATTTGTTTGTTAACATTCATTTCTGCCATTAATGGGCTGATTGGATGCACAGTGAGATGGGACAGATTTCTCTGGTTCTTTCCGATGCCTAGTATAAAGCACTGATACATCAGACCGCTGTTTAAAAAGCCTCATCCAAAGGACTTTGTAAGGCATGAGATCAAACTCACGACCCCTGGTATTGTAGTCGAGTGCTTTAGAACTAGAACTTGTCCGCCTGGAAATTAGGTGTGGGAATATATAAAGAGAAAATCACACATATATATGGAGAACATTTTGCTATTTCTTATTATCATGAATTTTTTACATCAAAATTTACATTATAGAATACTCATAACAGATATACAGTGGAGAAAACGTTATTCTTTCCCAATAAACACGTTTACGCTAAAACTATTATTTGCAGTGCAAACAGTTTGGAGCCAGATCAGACGCCGGGTAACCAGGCGTCTGATCAGGCTCCAAACTGTTTGCCACCAAGATAAACATGAATTATCAGAATTGTCCAAAAGTTGTACGTTTCTACGTTTTAGTGTTTTGCGTTTGCGTACGTTTGCGTTTAAACGGGAAAGAATAACAGATTCTCCACTGTAGTATAACAACCACATGCTAAAGCTTGCTATATCTACAGTGACACATGTAGCTGTGTAAGAAAATCTTAAATCTGAAGATAGTGACCACTCAATGAAGAAAAGATGGAAAACAGCTAATGTAAACACTTTCATCACCAAATTACAGGGCTGCCATTTCTCCGGATTTTTCCTAAATCTTCGGATTTTTTCCCAGTACATTGTAGCTTAAAGCAGGCTGAAAGTAAAGCAGAATGCACCTTAAGGTGCATTCTGCTTTACTTACAGCCTGCTTTAAGTAGTCCCATGTCAACAAAACAAGAAATCCGCTATGGGTTAAAGGTACGATTCGTAAAATCGCACTTGAAAAATGCAAATTTGGAAATCTTAGGATTTTTCATGTCAACTTATGGCAGCCTGAAATTTAACACAATTTTTTAGACCAAAATATGTTGTCAGCAATTTTATGTAAGAACTCAAATAAATGAAGTTTTGAATATAGAAATATTGATATGACTGCCAATCACTTTGGCACCTGGCTTCTGATCAGGATCAAAACTGTTCGCAAAATCAACATAAGTTGCCTATTGGATTGAAAGGATCAAGATACACATTTTAACACCTTTAATTTATTCCTCCACCGACGAAAAAAGTTCCAGTTTATATTCACAACTGTGCACCAAAGTGTAGAACCTCGGGTCCTCTTATCTGGGTCTTCACTGTTTGCATAGGACACTCTTAACAGGTATACTGTTTGTAAAGGATGTTTATATTCTGGACAGGTGTTTAAACCGTTAAGCTCTGCTATGAAAAAGGCAACAAAGGAAATGGTTAAAGCTATCTTAACCCTTCGCTCCATAGCCTGTTTCTAGTTTTGATGACAGCTGCACTTAACCCATTCTTTCCAGAAACTTTAAATGGATAATTCTAGTTTTGAATTTAGTCTTGTCCATTTTTGACTTTTTAGGGTTGATTTTTACAATATATGTCCCATGACAACAGTGTAGACTCAGATCAGACGACTACTTAAGGAGCCCTCTGATCAGGGTCTTCAATATTTGCATAGGACAAGCGTATTCCTCACAGGCACGCTGTTTGCAAGTGATTCATATATGCATGGCTTGGGTTCAAAGAGTTAAAGCAGGTTGAAAGTAAAGCAGAACGCGCCTTCAGGGGCATTCTGCTTTAATTTCAGTCTGCTTAAGCTATAAACTGCTAGGATTTCAAAAATATTTCTTATAGTACATATTCATGACGGTAAACATTGGAACTATTTTCTTCAAGGTATGTATAAATTAAATGCGTTAAAATGTGTATCTATGGAGTAAAGGGTTAAAATTTGTCTATGCATCTTTTTTTAATGGTCACCTAACACAGATTTTATTTTAATTATAAGATCAGTTCAGTCCGATGGTTACAGTTATTAAAACCAAGTACCTCTACATCACACTCATTCTACAGAAAACACACATTCTTTAATATAACTACAATATCAATTAACTAAAGTTTTTGTTATAATTGAATACAGTACTCTAAATGTATGTAGTAAAGCTTCTCTATTATGAACACTAAATTGTGTTAATTATTACGTTTTGAAAGCTAGTGACTGCTTAAAGCAAGGTGACAGAAAAAGAGAAAGCTCCTTTAGGAGCTTTCAGTTTAACTGTCATCTTGCTTTAAGCAGTCATCTGTCTTTTAAACAACCAATTAGACATATTTTTAGTCATTAAAACAGAGAGGTTTTACTGTAATTAACTCATTGACCCTGAAATCTTCAAACAGAAAATTAAGCTTCCCATTATGAGTAAAATTCAATCTATTTTTAATTATTTAGGTGTTTTTTGTAGTTTTTTTTTGTTTTTTTTAAATATATTGCCTAATGGCAACCAGAAACCCTCTGAACTGGGTATATACTGTTTGCATATGACATTTACATGTGTACTCTTCACAGGTACACTGTTTGTAAATGACAAAATTATTTGTGACTAGGGTCAAATAGGCTAATCTTGACCTTAGCAAACAGTTTCAATTTCAGGAAAAATGCCAGAAGTAACATGCTATTTGACTTGAAACAAAACTATTTGACATTTTAAGTGAATACAGTAAAACCTCGCTATTACGACCACTAAAACGAAGGCTAAATGAGTGTATAATAGACAGGTGACAGCTTAAAGCAAGGTTACAGTGAAACAGAAAGCTCCTATAGGAGCTTTCTGTTTCACTGTCACCTTGCTTTAATCGGTCATCTATCGTAAACACCCTAATAATTGACATAATTTAGTGGTCGTAATAGCGAGGTTTTACTGTATATCTAAATTTTATTTGATGCAAAAAATAATTGCAAAATTTAAGCAGACAGCAGTTTGAGCAGGAATTCATCTGCATATATCCTTGAAATAATTCATTTAGTAGGTAGATCCATATGTATATAAAGTTCTTATGACACTACAAGAAAATTTTTACGTACTTGACAGTTTTGTTGACTACTGTCACCTTTCTCAAAAATCCAACTGATTCCGTAGATCATCGGCTATTTCCGTCAGCGCCGAGGAACCGGGACGAAGGGGCCTACAAGCTGTCTCACATCTGGGACCCGGTTTTCGTCAGCAAGTGCGCTGATGGAAATAGTTGATGATCCACGGAATCAGTTGGATTATTGAGAAAGGTGACAGTAGTCACCAAAACTGTCAAGTACGTAAAAAATTTCTAGTAGTGTCATAAGAACTTTATATACATATTCATCTGCATATGTTAATAGGAAACCGTTCATTTGATATAATTCAATTTGGAGCAGCAAAGGGTTTTGAGGAGTCGTATGGACTTTAAATACCTTAATATCTGGAGTGGTGCTTTTGTATTTAATCCATTATCCCATAGCAATAGTTTTAAAGACAGATAACCACTTCAAGTAGGTTGAAACTAAACCAGAATGTGTCTTAAGCCCTTTTAAAACCCTTCCCTTCTTGAAACCTCTATAACAATTCTAATTTTCAATCAATTATATTCCATTTTTGACTCTTTAGGGTTGATTTTTTACATATATGTCATAATGACATACAGTGTAAACCCTGATCAGAGGGCTCTTTGTTTGCATAGGAAAAGTGAACTCCTCATATGTACGCCATTTGAAAATGACGAATAAATGCGTGACTGGGTTCAAAGAGTTAAGGCATATTCTGTTTTACTTTCAGCATACTTTAAGGTACAATCTGCTGGGAAAAAGAAACTATTACTTCTGATACACATTCATGACAGCATGAATTGGAACTTTTTTCTGAAGTGAAGGATTAAATTACAGGTGTTCAAATGTGCATCTATGGAGTATACGGTTAAAAGAACCAGAGGGAAATTCTAGCAATGCAACTACGCAGCTGCTGTCCAACAATTTCCCCTTGATCAATAATTCATGACATTAGCTAAATATCCATACACTTCCCTGAAGAAAGGAAATGTATGTCACATTACTCTGACCAGGCAATATGGGAAGGTTTGTTTCTGGTATTTAACTCTTGCCCTTCAATGTTATTGTTATTGTAAAATAAATTTAGCAAAAAGCTTTCTGCTTTGCCTTAGGCTTAACCTTGTTTTAACCCAATACACCGTTTTGAAGATAGGTAACTACTTAGAGCAGGTTGAAAGTAAAGCAGAATGCACCGTAAGCCACATTCTGCTTTACTTTCAACCTGCTTTAACTCTTTCCTCCCTGAAACTTTAAATGGACAATTCCAGTTTCCATTTTAGTCTATTCCATTTCTGACTTTTAAGGGTTGTTTTTGTCAATGTTTGGCATTATGACAAACTGAAGACCATGATCAGATGGCTCCTTTCGGAGCCCTCTTGATCTGGGTCTTCTCTGTTTGCACAAGACATGTGTACTATTCACACGTACAGTGTTTGAAAAGGACGCCTATATGAGGGACTAAGGTTAAAAGGGTTAAGCTACCATCTACTAGAATATAGAAAATATTTCTTTGGTACATATTCATGACTGTTTAAATTTAAATTATTTTCTTCAGTGGAGGAAATAATTAAAGGCGTAAAAAGGCGTATGCATAGGGTAATGGGCTCAACTTCCAGAAGTCTAAATCACCCTCAATGAATCACTACTTGAGTAGTTGATGCAGGGGAATTAACTCTTACCATGCTAACAGCAGATATATCCAACAGTGATTACCTTTGCAAACAGTTTGGATCCAGATGAGATCCCTCGTAATGTGGCGTCTCATCAGAATCCAAACTGTTTGACACTCTGGTCAGGCTGTTTTGCAAAGAAATTTGAAAATCTTTATTTTCAGCACAGAAGCAGACGACAATTGTTGCCGACAAAAAAAATACCCAGCATGCAAAGAGTTAACAGAATCCTATGGCAAACTTAAATGCTGAATGAAAAACACTATAAACAAGTGGGAAATGTTATACAATAAAACCTCTCTGTTACGACCACTTGAAAGAAGACTCCTTTATGATATTAAAGACATGTGATAAATTAAAACATGATGAAAGTAAAGTAGAAAGTTCCTTCAGGAGCTTTCTGCTTCACTTCCATCTTGCTTTAAACAGTCACCTGCCTTAAACTTCCATAAAACCCAACCCTTATTAACCCTTTTTTACCCCACAGCCCTCTGTAAATATCACTGATTGCATTTGCAAATAGTGTAGACCCAGATCAGAGGGCTCCTATAGGAGCCCTCTGATCAGGGTATGCACTGTTTGATATTTTGTTGTCATACAATGCAACAGAAGACTGGTTCAAAATGTTTATACTAGAATAGCCCAAAAGTATTATAAATACCCACTAGACATATTTGGGCTTGAAAGGGTTAAGTGGTTATAATACAGAGGTTTTACTGTATAACCCAACAAATAAATAATTAGCAAAAGGGATTTAAATAAAAATACATGTACTCTCACCATTTCACATTTATAATTAACATATATCATAAAAAGTACAATCAACATACCTTCGAACATGACAAAAGTACAAAATTTAATTTCCAATCAATGCCGATCATTGTGTAATATTAAAGCAAACAGTGTGTTCTTTTTTTCCTGATCTTCCTCAAGCACAGTGAGTGTAAATTTGCATGGAAAATCTGGGTTGTGGTACTGAAACAAATCTGATCATTTTTAAAGTACATGTACTGATGTAGAAGTTATTCTTTCCAAATAAACATGCTTACGTTAAAATTATTATTTTCAAGTCAAACAGTTTGGAGCTATTTCAGATGCCGGCTAACCCGATGTCTGATCAGGCTCCAAAAAATCTATTTGATAATCTTAAAGACAGATTACTGCTTAAAGCAGCTTTCTGCTTTACCTTTATCTTGCTTTAAGCAGCAACCTGCCTTGGTCATACAAACATAAACCTCATGCAGTGGTTTTAATAGAAGGGTTATCTGTATTGGCCTTTCTAAAGTCATAAGTGCTACAGTAAAACCTCTCTATAACAGCCACTAAATTGTGTAAATTATTTTTTGTTCGTGACAGGTGACTGCTTAAAGCAAGGTGACAGTTAAACAGAAAGCTCCTTTAGGAGCTTTCTGTTTCACTGTCACCTTGCTTTAAGCTGTCACCTGTCTTTTATATATCTAATTAGCATGTATTTCAGTGGTCGTTATAGAGAGGTTTTACTGTACTCTTTGCAAACCAATGGAGAAACTGTAAATATCTTTGCATATTAGATACAGATGTTGGAGTAACTCAGCATCTCATCAGGATCCAAACTGTCTCATACTTTGAAAATACTATTATGAAAATGTTATTTTGAAAATGTGCAGTATTAGAACCTCATCAGACGACAAATGTTTGCAGACTAAAAAAATTAATCGGAGTTTAAACTGTTTATAATCACAACACTGAAGTGGAAACAGAGCATAATCTATCAAACAGTTACAAAATTAATGTACATATGCATGCCTCTCAAAAACATTGCATAAGGTATTGTTGAGGTAACTTTTTGCATGCTGGGTAATTTTTTCGTCCACAACACTTGTCGTCTGCTATTGTTCTAAAAATAGAATTTAATAAAATTCTTTTCAAAACAGGATCATAATGTCAAACAGTTTGGATCCTGATGAGATGTCGCATTACGTGGCATCTCATCTGGATCCAAATTGTTTGCAAAGGTAGATCACTGTGGGACAAATCTGTCACTAGCATGCAAAGAGTTAGTAGGAAAATAAAAGAAAGCAAAAGGATATCATATCAACATGTTTTGATAGATATGCATAATCTCCTATGCCTTTTATGTAAACAAAATAGATATGCGCTTACCCACTCTTGTGAGCAAACAGTTACAAGCAGTACCATACCAACAAAACCAAGTCAATTGGTATTGAATTAAGTTTCAGAAAATATTGGCAAACCATACCCCTTAAAATCAGATTTTTTTTAACCCATTACCCCAATAGCCTGTTTCTAGTTTGAAAATATGTAACCACCTAATGCAGGTTGAAAGTAAAGCAGAATGTACCTTAAGGTACATTCTGCTTTACTTTCAAACAGCTTTAAGCTATCATCTACTAGGATATATAGAAACTATTTCTTATCTTACGTTTTTACGATTGTATAAAGTGGAATTATTTTCTTCAGTGAAGGAATAAATTAAAGAAGCAAAAGTGCATATTTATGGTGTAATGGGTTAAAACCTAATAAATATTTCAATTCCAAAATATATTCACCAAACATTTAACAAAAGTGTACAAAGGCGAAGAGGCTGGAGCTCTATCAAATTCAATAGGCGGCATATTAATGCAGGACAATTTGCTTTAGGAGCTTCATTTTGCTAACCCTAGATCTAAAATCAAATTCGTTACTGATTCTGGAAGGGTTTGTTTTTCAGAGAGTTCACTGTACATCTTGTTAACAAGACTTACAATCGTTACACAGGATATTGAAATCATTCACTTGACTCCATATAAGAAGGAGTTACCTGATCAAATCCAACATTTTCTTACCTAATCCTATGGTGTTACTACTCATTAGAATCGTCTCAAAGAGACGATTCTAATGAGTAGTAACACCATAGGGTTTAATGCAGATATAAGGATTTTAGTTTTTGAAATATCTCCTTATATGGAGCCCTGCGTTTATAGAAAAGTTACAAACATTGAGGAAGGCTGATTAACCCATTACCCCCATAGCCTGTTTCTAGTTTTGAAGAATGGTGACCACTTAAAGCAGGTTGAAAGTAAAGCAGGATGCGCCTTAAGGCACATTCTGCTTTCCTTTCAGCCTGCTTTAAGCTGTCATCTGCAAGAATATAGAAAATATTTCTTATGGTTTTAATTTGTGACAGAATAAATTAGAACTATTTTCTTCAGTGTAGAAATAAATTAAAAGGCGTAAAAAGACATATTTATGGGGTAATGGGTTAACAATCTTCCACTTACACTCAGAATCAGTACAGCATTTCTAAGTTTGCAAAGGGTGTTCTATATCAAAGAATATACAGTGAAAACTAGTTCATAAATACAGTTAAATTTTACTTATAGGACCACGTAACCCCTGCTAAAACCTCATAGCTTCTTCGTTTCAATGTTAAAGAAAGGTGGTTGCCTAAATCATGCTAAATGTAAAGCAGAAACCTTAAGAAGCTTTCTGCTTTACTTTCATTTTGCTTTAAGCTGTAGTCTTCATTTAACACCATTTAAAGGCCTTTGTTTACATGATCTTATTAGTAGGATTTCACTGTGTCTAGTAAATAGACTATAGTTAAACATATGTAGAACCAGAACAACCATTCAAGAGAACAATCAAGTCTACTGACTGCTTAATGCAGAAGCGTTCCAAAGAAAGCTTTCTGCTTTACTTCCGTTAAACACTCAGGAGCTACATGTCAAATTTAATTCAGCGGCCACTCAAAAGAAGTTGAATAATTGATCTTTAACCCACTAACCAATAAATACGCCTTTTACTAATTCCTCCACTGAAGAAAATAGTTCCACTTTATACAATCATAAATATGTTTCATTAGAGATATTTTCTATCTTCTAGCAGATGGTAACTTAGAGCAGACTGAAAGTAAAGCAGATGCCAGAATGGGCCTTAAGGCCCATTCTGCTTTACTTTCAACCTGCTTTAAGTAGTAACCCGTCTTCAAAACTAGAAACAGGCTATGAGGAAATGGGTTAAATTGGTAGCAGCTTAATGCAGGATGAAAGTAAAGCAGATAGCTCCTAAATGAGATTTCTGTTTTACTTTTGTCCTGCATTTAGCATTCACTTGTCTTGATCAATCCCAAATTGGCAATGCTTCTTTCAAGAGAGGCTGCTTAACACCGATTTGATGGTTCCGTCTTCCTATAGAGATCTTCGTTCTTTTAAGCTGAATGGTCGTTCATCTGTACTACCGTGTTATCAGCAAAACACATTTTCATTTGAGTTTTGTACAGTTCTTTGTCCTGAGTTGATTTAAGCATATTGCATGGCAATACACTAAAATAACGAAACACAACATGAAACATAGCCCACCTGACAAGAGCGCTGCCAGATTCAAACAAATGATCATGCACTGTCATCTATTACGATGAACTAAGTTAATATATAGATCAGAAAACAACAAATGAAAATATCTTAACACTAGAAGGGGGGTTTATAGCTCACATATATATTCCGTGAGAGCACATGTCTCAAGGCCTATATACACTGCAAGCATGTGCACAGGGCTTATATGCAGGTGTAGATAGAGCTGCTTCAAGGCACCTCTATGAAGAAGGGAGTTAAGTTTTATTTAATTTTGGATAAGATTATTGAAGAAAGTGTTCAGCTTTTGCCAGCTAATTTTTCATGAAAAATTGTTGGAAAATGCTCAGTTTACTCCCTTTTTTTCTAGAACCCTAATTGTACTGATCTTAAAGTTATTATTATACAATAAAATGAATTGAATTGAATTGATCTTAAAGTCCCCTGTTGCCATGCTTGCAGTGCTTGTTAAATGTAAAGTCTTCTATGCTGTCAATAATAACACACTGTATCACAATATGCTTAGCTCGCCCAGGCCTCCAACTCTTTTAGTTCATCATCCTCTTCACTGGCAGCCACTGGAAATATTACAAAAAATTTCATTACATTCACTCCATCGTTATGACCAATAAAGTCTCATTGTGTTAAAAGTCTGGCAACATGTTTCTAGATTTGAAAACAGGTAAATGCTTAAAGAAGGTTGAAAATAAAGCAGAATGCTCCTTCTTAGGAGCATTGTGATTGGCACAAAAAGAAGGTTGACTTCTATAGTTTAAGATCCCTATAACCAGGGTCTGCACTGTTAGTCATTTTTATGACTCATTTGGAGACTGCAATTGCTCAATGATGTTTAAAAAGAGTTGTTAAGCAACTTCAAGTAATAAACAGTAAACACTTTATAAGGATAATCTATATTATTAAATAAATGGTCCCTAAATACAAAGCTATAAATAGTGTATTTATGGAGTAATGGGTTAACCTGTTACCCAATAGCCTGCTTCTAGTATTGAAGACAGCTGTACACTTAAAAGCAGATTGAAAGTAAAGCAGAATGTCTCTTAAGGCACATTCTGCTTTACTTTAAGCTACCATCTGTTAGGATAACTATAGGAAATATTTCTTATGGAGCATATTCAAGTCCGTATAAAATGGAATTATTTTCTTCAGATGAGGAATAAATTAAAGGTGTAAAAAGGCGTATTTATTGGGTAATGGGTTAAGACAACAATACATGAAAGTAACCTTTTCTTGGAGCCGCCGGCTCGGTAGAGGGTACAGAAGGCAGATCCTCTGCAATTGGACCGACATCTAACAATTTCTCACTCAGGTCTTCTTGCTCTAAATCTTCTAATTCTGCCATTAAGTCATCCTGAAAGCAAACATCAACATGGGAGAAAGTTTTTATTGTTCGACAATATTGACCTGACGTTGAACTTTATGCATGAATGAATTATAAAAAGATGACGCAGTATAAATCAATATTCGATAGCTTACGTACAGTTTCGGGTTGTTTCGGCTTATTACGTGAAACTTGTTACAGTTGTAATCCGCAGTGGATTACATATAACTCTCCACATTGAGCAAGTTCAAAAGATTATTGTTGATAAACTATTATTCCCGAGTCTCCTAGTATAATCGCATCTACTAAAACGCATCATGTTGCGCTTTCGAGTGGGTTTTAATCCAGGTAAGATCATCGATGTTCTCACCTGCGACTCTTGCCAATATATACCTAATTTACAACCCCCAGATGTAACTAATCTGCAATAGGTGTGTCGTTAGAGCAAGGGATTTGTAACATCGAGGTTCCGGGTTCGAATCCCGATAGAGGGCAAACTATTTTTATCTTATAAAATGTTATTTTATAGACCAAACAGACGCTATGACATAATGTTTTTAAAAATAACAAAAGAATCGTGTTCCAATCGATATAAATGTTGTATGATAACTTAAAACAAACAGCATAAATAGTAAAAAAAAAAAATGTGAACAAATGTACGAGTATTGCATGGGATTCGAACCAATGACTGTACGGAAAAATAATCTATAGTCATCTTCCTTACCACTTGCGCTAAATACCTGTCGATATTTGTAGAACCCGGCAATGCTATATTTTCTCGGTGCCTATGTGGTTACAATGTGCGTTCTCGTATAAATGATAACGAAGTGTTCCGAAGCTATATTTAGAAATGCAACAAAGTGTGTAATTATGCTAATAGAGGTCACCAACGTCAGGTCAATATTGTCGAACAATAACATAAAGAGCCCTGGAATGGATGAATGGCTTGTTACTCTTTTAACTCTTTACTCCCTAAAACTTTGAAAGGACAACTCCAATTTCCATACAAGTTTAGTCTATTTCTGACTGTTAAGGGTTGTTTTTGTCAATGTTTTTGCATGATGACAAACAGTGAAGACCCTGATCAGAGGGCTCCTTTAAGAGCCCTCTGATCTGGGTCTTCATGTTTGCATAGCACAAGTGTATGATTCATGTGCACACTGTTTGAAAAGAACACCTATCTGTGTGACTAAGGTTCAAAGGGTTGACTCAGTGAATGCTAAGCAATATTTCAATTGTTGTCTTCTACTTTTTATGTGAAATAATTTCCAAAAATTTCTTTTCAAAATAGTGGAAGAGTGTCAAAACAGTTTTGATCCCTAAGAGACGCCAAGTAAATAGGCGTCTCATCAGGATCCAACTTGCTTGCAAAGGTAGTCAAAGCTTTGCTATCATCTTGCAAAAAGTCAATTGGAAGGGGTTTCAGTTCATAATCTCATCTGAAAGAGTGGAGAAACCCAGGATTGAATGGTGGCGTCAAAGACGCGGCAGTTATTATTATTATTTTATTATACCAGATTTATATAGCACTCTTTTCACACAGGGGTAGTGCGTTCAAAAGCGCTTCACATGAAGTTACACAAATGTACCTACAAACAAGAAAAGACAAAATAACTACAATATGATCTAAAATAAACATGAATAAACATATAAAAGACAGCCCCCAAAATGGCGATCACATTACTCCCATCAATCAGCAATGAAGTAACCGGCTTCTGATTGTCGACCGATAGAAACAATAGTAGAGCGCCCAAATGCAGGCCGCCAGGAAAAGACAAATAACTACAATTAGATATAAAATAAACATAATAAACGTACAAAAGACAGCTCCCAAAATGGCGATCACGTTACCCCATCAATCAAGAGCAACGAAGCAAATGGCTTCTTTATGCGGACTGATAGAAATAATAGTAGAGCGCCCAATGAAGGCCACTAAACATACAGAAGACAGCCCCCAAAACGGCGATTTCACTACCTCAACAATCGAGAGCAACGAAGCAAATGGCTTCTTTATGCCGACTGATAGAAATAATAGCAGAACGCCCAATGCAGGCCGACCAATGTAACATAACTAGGTAAAATAGCATGCGAAAATAACTAAAATTTCTATAAGAGACCGAAAACCAGATAATACTACAGAAACTCCCATTCGGACCCACAACATCTACAGCAAGAACATATCGCATAGGTAGCAGTGTTCTAATAACAAATATTAAAGTAATGTGTTTTCAGATGCTTTTTGAAAACTGCAACTGAGTTGGTCTTGATCAACACTGATTGACACCCACATGCATCTAAAGTATTTTTTGTAGCTGTATTATATCTAGTATTTGGCAGTGTAGACCAAACTAAGACACAGAGCCTGGGATGACAACGGTGCTTGGTCTGTACAATGTTGCAATGCAATAAGGCAGATTTTGTCATGGCACTGCTCAAATATTGGAAACACCTGTCAACTAGTTATTACAGGATATGAGTTCAACGAACATAATATTAACATGGATCCAGATAAGGGGAGAATTTCCAAAGCGGAAAGCTTTATGTCTTCATGTTTTTCTTGTGACTTTCCATAGAGACATTTCTAATGAGAAAGAACGTCATAGGCTTTGGTACAGACATAAAGCTAAAAGGATCAAATATTACAAAAGTTTCTCATTATGATCGGAAGAATTGTTTTCAAAATTAATTACCTCATCCATGTCGGTTCCGAAACCCACAGGGTTAGATATGGCATCACTTATTTCATTTGCGATTTCTTGTTGTTCGGCAACGTCATCCATTAAATCATGTACCTTGTCAACATCCCTTAAATTGAAATCAGCAGTTTTTAAACTCATGCCTTAGATGGCATTCATCAACATAAATACATGTACTAAGAGAGAGACTCAACAAAATCCTGTCACCTGGCTCCAAGCATCTGCCATTCTGGTTCTAACTGTAACAGGTGTCAGAAAACTTGTGTTCTTTAGCATGTTTTAACAGGGCTCCAGATGAGAGGTAGTTATTTCAACAAATCTAACACTTTCTCACTCATTTCAGCACCAAATCCTATGGTGTTACTACTCATTAGAATCGTCTCGAAAAAACAGTGCATATATATCTAGTAACAAAATGCTATTTTGAATTTGAGGCCAAACATGTTGGCTATATGTCTCGGGGGAACTACTTTTGACTGGACCATGTAGCATTTCCGGTCTTTTTGGTGTTCCGTAACCTATAGATCCACAGCAATAATAATGATTTAAACCTGAACAAATTTGCTTGACAGCAATTTTCCTATATGTAACCACCAAACCCTTAGGATTTTGATAACCCTTTACTTCATAGATATGCCTTTTTTTTTATCAAATAATGTATTCCTTCTCTGAAAAAATAAGTTCCAACGTGTTTTAAGTGGTCACCAGACTCACCTGACTTTCAAACTAGAAACAGAGTTAAGACATTAAGAATTAAGTTTGAAATAATAACATCCTTATCTGGAGCTCTATACATGTACATTGTAGCTGATATAGACCCATTACTACAAAAGATATAAGCCGGGTATTCTAAAATTAACAAGGCTTGTCAAAATACTCATCCTTTCAGTGTTCAAATATGTCAATTATGCAAAATGAAGCCGATTCAAATTTCAAATTATAAAGGAAAAGATTAACCCTTAACCCTTTCCCTCATAGAAGCGCCTTTTAGCACATTTGATTTATTCATACACTAAAGAAAATAGTTCCAATTTATACAGTCTTGAAAATAAACCATCAGAATTTTTTTCTAAATCCTAGCAGATGATAGCGTAAAGCAGGCTGAAAGCAAAGCAGAATGTGCCTTAAGGCACATTCTGCTTTACTTTCAACCTGCTTTAAGTTATCACCTGTCTCCAAAACTAGAAACAGGCTATGTGGTAAAGGGTTAACTCCATAGCTTGTTTCTAGTTTTGAAGACAGATGACTACTTAAAGCAGGGTGAGAGTAAAACAGAATGTTACTTCAGGTGCATTCTGCTTTACTTTCACCTTTTTTTAAGCTAACATCTACTTAAATATATAGAAAATAGTCCTTATGAATACATATTCATGACCGTTTACAAATTTAACTATATTTTTCATTAGAGAAGAATAAATTTGTTATGTTTGAATGCAAAATGATATCTATGGAGTAATGGGTTAAAACCCAATGTTCATGCCTTACATGTTGTTATGGGCTTTTTTCAAAGCCTTGGCTGCTGAACCCATGGCCTTAAGAACCTCTGTATTTGTGCTGGCATTTTCCAAACATTCCCTCTGGAACTCGATGGTAGAAAGAGTGCCATCAATCTGCTGTAGTTGTTTCTCGTATCTCTTTTTTCTTTTCAAAGCTTGCAGAGCAACTGTTAGAAAGAAATAAAATAGTTTTTAACTCTTTCCTCTCTGAAACTTTCAGGGCTGCTCAAGATTTTTCTGAAATCTTCAAAATTCTGGTCTTACTTTTAAAATTTGGAATTTCATGTGCTTTTAACTTAGGAAATATTGATATGGGACCAGGTTGTCAAACAGTTTAGATCCAGATCAGACCCAGCATGACCCGGCTTCTGATATGGATCTAAACTGTTTGCGTAGTTGTCAAGTATTATTCTAGAACCTGACAGCGAAACAAAGGGTTAACTTAAAGGTACGATTCCTAAAACCGCGCTTGAAAATTTGGAAATCTTGGGATTTTCTATGAAAAAGTTATAATAGCCCTTACCTTTAAACGTAGATATGGCACAAAAATTGCGTAATATAAGATGGTTTTTGCTCCAGATCTGTTCCTAGATCATGTATAGTTTGGTTCCAGATCACCTGGAACCAGTTAACTCATTTATAAGTTAAGATTAAATCTACTGGCAAACTGCTTTCATATTCAGATTGGCACAAAGTAACCTGCAAAGCTTATGTTCAGATGGTTCGGATCCAGATCTATTCCTGGATAATGTATAGTTTGGATCCAGATCACATGGATCCAGTCAAATCATTTACAAGATTACTGGGAAACTGTTTTCATATTCAGACTGGGTTGGGGAAAAGGTTACCAAAGACACTGCACAATGTTACCAAAGAGAAGAAGGGTAACAAAATGGACCTATTTGTGCAGTGGTGCACATTTTCAATTTTTGTGCCATATATGTTTAAAAGGACATTCAAGTTTCATATTTTAAAGTAATCTAAATTCTAATCCATATATTGCTATCCAGGGTTGTTTTGGTCAATGTTTTCAAATTTGCACATATTACAAACAGTACAGACCCTGACCAGTGGGAATATACACTGTGTAAGGGTCATTAATGATTAAAGCCTATATTGAAAATAACTTTTTTTTCTATATAGCTAGGCCTACACACCCCTTTTAGGGTATTAAGAGCAGGGGCACTTTTTAGGTTCACCATTTGGACTTTCCCCGGCCGGTCACTTTATCCTGACACTGACGAACCAGTTGTAATGCTAACCAGAAATCCTGAGCGCCAAGCCGGGAAGCCATTACTACCAATTTTAAAGTCTTTGGTTTGACCCGGCCAGGATTGAACCCACAGCCTCCCGCACTGTAAGCAGACGCTCTACCACCAAGCCATGCAGCCGGTTTATTTAAGGTTGAGGACCCCTAATTATACACATGTAGGTACTCTACAGAAAGTGTCTTGCCATTCCATCTATAAACCTATCTGTTCATACTCGTCAACTGTCAGCCTATTCCTAACCATGCTTTAGCATGGTTCGGAACCAGTGGTCAATTCATGAAAGTTGATGATCACTAAACATAGAGTTCTTTGGTCAGATCTCAATTATGGTTCTCAACCTTAAGAATCTTTGCCTTGGGTGGTTGCCAGCAGTGTTCAATCTAGAGTGCGCCATTGCGTAATTGTCCCTCATTTTGGGTCCTTTGACGCATTTTTTACAAACCCGGGGGTCAATGTGACGCAATTTGACAAATTTTAGGATCCTACGATAATTTCGGCAAACGTATGTATTCTGGAGTTCACTCGAACACGCCGGAAATAAAAGCGTCGACTGGTACAAGAAATCGGATATTTATACTTATTAAGTGCATGTAGGAATTATACCCTGGAGAAGAATCATATTACACAAATCTGCATTTTCCCGAAAATGTTGTCGTCCAATACCTGTATGCGCGATAACGCTTAATCGATCGATAATTCAACTGCACCGGTACGCCGATAGCGGGCTATCGCGTTTTTTATCGTGTTGAATGGTTACCTACTGTTAGTTTAAGTTACATAAAATCCTTAATTTTTACCCGATTTTCATTATAATGATCTTAAAAAAAGGCTAAGATATTTATCTTTCACTTGTGAAAATAACATAATCTAATTTTTACATAGATCATTTTTATGGCGAGTTAAAGAGCGGTTACCAAATGAATTTGCCGATAAAAGGGAGCAAGCGCTCGCTCAAAAATATATCATGCCCTGTTACAAAACCTTTCTTAAAATCCTCAATTTTAGGCCGATTACCATAACAATGGTCTTAAAGGACAGCTAAGATATTTTTCTTTCAGTTGTAGAAAATGCCAGTGTTTATTTTTGAAATCAACAAATTTTATGGCGAGTTAAAGAGCGATTGCCAAATGAAATAGTCGATAAACGAGAGCAGGCGATCGCGAAATAAATACAACGTCCCGTTTCAAAGACTTGAATTTAATCCATAATTTTCGTCAGATATATAATATATATATATATATATTAAAAAAAGGTCTTGATATAAAGCTGTGACACTTATCTTTCGGTTGTAAAAATACCAGGGGTTTTCTTGAAGCGAAAAAAGTAATGATGACCTACAAAGGTAATAGACGTTTATTTAAGAATAAAATCATCAAGAAATTGTGGTTAAATAATGAACTAGGGCTATTCATCTGTAAACTACATGTCTACCATATTACACATCACAAAGGAATGTGACACATTACGTAACCCTACACAATTAGCAGGCCATTTATAAGCGTCATAAAACTCTCCCAGCATGAAGTCCATGCTTCTTGAACATGCCGATTATCTATGAAGTGCATGTTAGGGAACTGGACACCAGGGGGTTTCCTCTTTAATAAAAAAGATCAATGCTACCCGTGCGTGTAACTTGAACATGTGTTTTTGACTTCTGTAACCGCATGATTTTTATATATTATACAAATCACAAAAAATAAAGATAATAGAATTGAATTGAAAAAAAAAAAGAAAAAAAAAACCAACATCAATGCACCTGGTTTGGTTGATGACTGGATTAACCCTCTCATTACTGAATACCAGTAACATGATGACTATTGCAATTGCAAACAGTTGTAATCCAGACCAGGCTGCAAAAATGTCGGATTCATAGAGTATGTCTCTTGAAATATAGTTTACCCCTTTTTCAAATTAAGCTCTTTATGACACATTTTACCTTTTCTCCGCATTAGGATCATCAGAGAGAGAGACAGACAGACAGACATTCATACAGAAAGATGGAGACAGAAAAGAAGAAGCGAGAGACTGACAGACAGAGATAAGAGAAAAACAGACAGACAGAGAGACAGACAAGAGGCAAACAGACAGTGGCAGAGAAATATAGACACACACAAGATTCGTAGGTAAACGAAAAAATACGTTTTTCTCTCATTTTCAAAACCTCACTATACTAACAATTTATAAGCTATCGCCTCAAATTTTGTACTACGGGTAAGATCATGGTCTAATAAAACATCTGTATTAAAATTTATAACGAAAAGATGACATTAAAAGCATTTCTATTAACACCAAACTTCGTAGGTAAACGAAAAAATACGTTTTTCTCTCATTTTCAAAACCTCACTTTACTAACAATTTATAAGCTATCGCCTCAAATTTTGTACTACGCGTAAGATCATTGTCTAATAAAACATCTGTATTAAAATTTATAATGAAAAGATGACATTAAAAGCATTTCTATTCAACACCAAACGTCGTAGGTAAACGAAAAAATACGTTTTTCTCTCATTTTCAAAACCTCACTTAACTAACAATTTCTATCGCCTCAAATTTTGTACTACACGTAAGATTATTGTCTAATAAAACATCTGTATTAAAATTTATAAGGAAAAGATGACATTAAAAGCATTTCTATTAACACCTAACTTTCGGAAAAACATTGTTTTCTAGCCGCCAGCGAGCGCCGCTGATTGACCGATTTTGGACGACACGATAAATCGCGAGCCGGTCGGATACTTCTCCAGGGTATAATTCCTCCATGTTAAGTGTTATCTAATTTACTGTAAACCAGCCAAAGCAGGTACCCCCCATAGACTGTGAATCAAATTGGTATATCGAACACACTTTAGGCTTTAGCGATTACATGTAAACCAGTCAGCCATTTTGTTTGCGTCATTAGGTTCTAAACCGAAAGTTGTCTGCAATTCTAGAAACCGGCCGATTTCGGACCTTTTCACACCGAATTCGGCCAATTAAAAGCAAAACAAACACTTCTTATGATCCCCTTGAGGTAACATCGATCGCAAGTTCGAGTGAAAATGCCAAAAAGCCTGAAATACCCGTTACTTAAGGTAAAGTTGAACGGAAATTGATCGCCTCTTGGTTGACCAACGAGCGATACAAAGCTTGGCTTAACTATGACCAGGGTTATAGATAAGGCGCGTATTTGCGTAAATACGCAATTAAATACAGTAGAAAAGCAATTACTTTCAGATCCATGCGTACTGAAAATCAATTATTGAAAGGGTTTACGCAAAAGAATTCAAGCAGGCGCGTATCGTACGCAATTAGTCGCATTTCTCAAGTTTAATGACGGGATGTTTACTACGACACCAGGTAAATATTTTACCGATACACCGGTTAGACTGGTTATTTATTTCCAAGTAATAGCCTATCGGATTTATGCAGCGCCGCTTTTTGTTAGTTCGTTTAATTAGTAAACCAGTCACATCGTCTGCCAGAATTTCTTCTGTCAAAATGGCATCGCACGGACGGAAAAGCGCAACAAAAAAACCCACATTATTCAATTACGTTCAGCCTTCCGCGAACAAACCAGAAATAATTTGTAACAGTGACGTGAATGAAATTTTGAATGATGCATGTAACAGCCAAAAAAGAGGTTGTTTAATGTTACCGACATAATCGAGGATCTTTTGTCCCGAATCTGTAAGTCACCAAAGAAACACGACAGTGCTAAAGTTAGCAAAGTTACGGTAAAGGAATCCTGGAATGGCTTTTAAAGTTTCCGTAGCTGGAAATTAATGAATCTTAGTTTTCCTACACAAACATGAGCTGTTGCATTTGTGTTGAAATGAGATCGAAACTGAAATTATCGAGTGTGGGCAAACGAGGGTACAGTACATCAAACAATCAGCTTGTGTTTTGTATTAAATGAAAAAAAAAATAGAGTAAAAAAGCAATTCATATCAAATTGATGGAGTAACGGTTTTATGGATACTCAATTGAAATTCAGAAAACCCAATTCTTAGAAAATAGAGGGAGTAAATACCCAATTAATGCAAAACCTTATCTATAACCCTGTATGACAAACCCCCTTTACAACTGGTTGTACCTGTATAGCTCAGTGGTAGAGCGTCCGCTTGCAGTGCGGGAGGTTGCGGGTTCAATCCCCTACCGGGTCAAACCAAAGACTTGAAAATTGGTAGTAATGGCTTCCCTCCTTGGCGCTCAGGATTTTGGGTTAGCATTACGACTGGTTCGTCGGTTTCAGGATAAAGTGACCGGCCGGGTACAGTCCCAATGGTGCACCTAAAAAGTGCCCCTTCTCATAATCATCAGAATTGATGGCGTAGAAGTAATAAATAGTAAATAGAATAGAAAGGGTACATGTATGTCTGGTACTTGTGTCAATATACCTCTTTTGTTCTTTGTGCCATGTTTCTTTGCCGTAGCTAGTTCTGAATCAACTTTCTTTTCTAAAAAGTCTGATTTTTTCATCAACATTTCCTCGATCTCTCGCAAACGCTGAATAGCCTCTTGGGGTGTTGGCTCTTTTTCTCCCTTTTTCCCCGACCCGAACACTTTCTGGAAGAAACTCTGCTTTTCACTCATTGTTTGGCCTTTATTCTGTTAGAAGAGGGTACAAATTAAAACAATTATTGGTTAGAAACGATGCTGTCAACAATATTTCAGAGACTCATACAATTCTGATATTGACTCACAAACTTCCGTGTTAACTATTCCGAAGAGAAGATATTCCGATAATATGATTGGTCAATATTGGCTAACTGGCTTTCGTTCTTGTTGTCAACTCCTGTAGAATCGGGTACCAGTAAATGCTACTCTTCATAGGGAGCAACCATTTCTGCTACTTTCAGTTTGTGAACTGAAAATTGTGTGCATTTATAACTTATATTTTGAGAATAAAACAAGATTTAGATGTAGAAAATACACCACTAGACATACACAGTTTGTTTGTATATTTAGAAGGTAACCATACATTAAACCAAATATGATACTTAAAAAATTATAAATAATTAAATGCAGCCACTTGCCTCTCTCATGTTTCAATATTTTGATTCTATCCACTGGTACATGTAGATTTGCCTGCTCTGTTCGACAGTGCCTACTGACTGGTGCACATCAGACTGGTGTGTATTTGCGTAACAGGTTTTTGTCATTAGTCTATCACATGCTCCATGTGCTCATGACTCACCATATTATTATTAGGCTCTACTTTCTGTTTTGAAATTTGAGTAAAATCCAAAATCTAATTTTAACAATTACTAATACTTGCCCCTGCCCTACATCAAACTTGTGTTGTCGAGCAGTTTTATAGAAGATGTCATGATCTTTCTGAACTTCTGAAGGCAGATGGCTGCTTAATACAAGACACCTGCACAGCAAACAAGCTCCAGGATCCATTTAGCCAGCATCTGTGTGAAAGACAGCCGACTGGTATTTCATTGTTTTAAAGTTGCTGCTGAATACAATTTTTACTGTACATTATTAGTCAATTTGCCATGCTTTTAACAAGTAGTTATTTTTAATCCAGACTAGCTGTGTAACCAATCTGTCAAAATATTGTACACTAAATCTTGTCATTTGTATTGGTAAAATTGTATTTTTCTTTCAGACTTTAGATTTAAGAAATACACCTATGAGCATATATATAGAATTGATGCATATATATGCATTAATCCATTATGCAAAGCCTGGGCCAGCCAGGTCACACATTATATGCCTTTATCTTATAATATTATACCTGGGGCACGCATACATACATTATAATTGTATATATGCATCCTACGTAGTCTCATAAATGAACCCCTGTGACGGCATGCTAATTTTTGTGACAGTTGCCATGTGAGGGTTTGGCCAATACGAAAAATAGTTTCATATTATTATCTAACTGTACACATGTGGACTACATGCTATTAAGGTTACACTTGCAAACTTGTAGATCAATGCAGTTTAGAGGGTTCCTATGACAGTATGTGACTGGCTGGTTAAGCAAGATGAAGAGAAGCAGAAAAATTCTTGTAGTGGTTTTCTGCTAATCAGTTTCCATTTTATTGTCATGTATTGGTTTTACTGTATGACCTTTTAAGCTCACCTGAGCGCTTTTTGTCCGGCATCTGACAGTTCATCTGAAAGTCCATCCACAATTTCTTATGAACAAATTAGAAACTTGCTCCAAGTGATGTCCTTCACAAAATCTATGCCAAGTTGAACATGGATCATGTGGGCTGACAAAAATAGTTCACTTGGTCAAAAAATAAAAAAGCTAAGCTGCATATGAACATATTACCATCTAGTTTCAGATCAGTCTTCATGAAACATGCTTTGAATAATTATTGTTATTGCGTCTATCTAGGTCATGATTGAGTATGAGTCATGTCAGGTCAAAAAGTAGATTACTATGTTGAATTATAGAAAAATCTTGTGAACTCATTAGAGGCCACAGTTTGCCTTAGTCTTGAATAAAACTTGTACACAATTGTCATTTTGATAAAATCTAGGTCAAAATCGAATATGGGTCATTATAATCCTGGCACAAAGTAGATCACTAAGTCAAGTCTTAGATTTAGAAAAAACCTTGTGAACAGTCCTCTACAGTTTTTCCCCTATCTTGTTCATACAATAACATGTATGTACTTGTTTTGAATGATTGTCATGACAAAATCTAGATCAGTTCGAGTATTATCCATGTGTCAGGTCAAAAGCTACGCCACAAGGTCAAATTATAGGAAAAGTTTGAAAATACCACAGAGGCCTCAATTATGTCTCAATCTTTATCAAACTTGCTCAGAATTTTCATCTTGACCACATTTTTGGCAAGTAAACTGGATATCTAGTGTCTACTAATTTGTCTGAAGTTTGACTTAACCCTTTGAACCCTAGTCCCGCATATAGGCGTCCTTTTCAAGCAGTGTACATGTGAAAAGTACATTTGTCCTGTGCAAACAGTGAAGACCCAGATCAGAGGGCTCCGAAAGGAGCCCTCTGATCAGGGTCTTCACTGTTTGTCATAATGCCAAAAATGGACAAAAACAACCCTTAAAAGTCAGAAATGGACTAGACTTAAATCTAAACTGGAATTGTCCATTTAAAGTTTCAAGGAGGAAAGAGTTAACTTTATAATATAGCTAAGACCTGATGATGGTAATGGGCAAACCCTAAGCTAATTTAACTATGTTCAATACCCCAAGGTGAGCAATATCAGGGCCATCATATCCCTCTTGTTTATTGTTCTTTTATTACATACAGATTCAACCAACATGGCGATGGTATTTTTGATACCCTACTACAATAAGTGTATGAAGCATGCACCAACGTTCAGAAATCGTGTACAGTGGTTGCTGAACAGGCTACAAAACAAACTGATTCCCAAACAATATGTCAACAGAGTTCTCAGCCTGCTTTGTAAGTGCCCCAAGGATATGTCTACCAGAATTGGTAAGAAATTTGCAACATACAGTCAAACTTCGATATCTCAAAGTCGGTTTTGTCGATCATACCCGTATTTCAAGTTAAAACGTGGCTAAGCCACGTTTTAACTTTGAAATATGGGTATGTTCGACTTACCTGAGCATGAAATAATGCAGTTTATATGTTGAACTATTGGATAGTTTGAGTTATACGAGTTCGAGATATTGAAGTTCGACTGTACAACATTGTCACAATTTTTGCAGCATTTAATTCTTTCAACTTTTAACTCTTGTGGGTTGTTAGGTTCCCTTGTAAATATTTTTAGTTACCAAAACATGAACCAGTCTACTTGGAATTCTAGGTTAATACTGGTCTAAATTAGGAAACAGTTTAGACCCTGATCAGAGGGCTCATATAGGAGCCCTCTGATCTGGGTCTACACTGTTTGCAAATGTAAGGAGTATAATCTTAAACAGGTCTATGGTGTTGAAAGAGTAAGTTCATGTACTGAAGCAAAATGGTTATGGTGAACTATTGGGATCATTTGTAAGAATTAACCCTTTACTCCAATATCTAGTGTTGAAGATTGTTGACCACTTAAAGAAGGTTGAAAGTAAAGCAGAATGCACCTGCAGATGAAGGCAGAAATATCCCTGCCAATGCATATAAATCCTGTAGGAGCTGATCATTTTATTAAGTTTAAACCTATACGTGCTAATGGCTGATAATTTACATACTTTTGAGGGACCACTTAACCCTGTACCCCATAAACTTTGTTGTATGTTTGTGTAATACATGTAAAATATTGAAATAAAATATGTTTAAACCGAAGACAGTTAATTGATTTAGTAACTTTCTTTGACAGCTATATGCAATTCACAACACTGACAATGCAAAGGTTGCTAATTAATACAGGACAAAAGTAAAGCAGAAATTACTTATTAAGTGCCCATAGACTATGAAGATTCTGCTTCACATATGTTCTGCATTCAGAACCTTCACTATAACAACAGATCCTATACTGTAATGACCCTAGGTATTGTGACAGACAGGCCTTCAGGAGCAAACAGTGTACAGTGGAGAATCTATTATTCTTTCCCGTTTAAACGCAAACATACTCAAACGCAAAACACTCAAACGTAGAAAAGTACAACTTTTTGACAATTCTGATAATTCATCTTTATCTTGGTGGCAAACAGTTTAGAGCCTGATCAGACGCCGGGTTACCCGGCGTCTGATCTGGCTCGAAACTGTTGAAACTGTTTGTATTGGAAATAATAGTTTTAGCGTAAACACGTTTATTGGGAAAGAATAACACATTCTTCACTGTATATAGACCCTGATCAGACTGCTCCCTCAGGAACAGTCTGATCAGGGTCTACACTGTTTGCCATCCAGTTTGAAAACTTTTAGATGCATTGTAACTGTGCCTCTATGGGGGATAGGGTTAACACAGTCTTGACTGAACTTTTATTTTTCTTCATCAGAGGATCCATGGGAGAATGTCCTACCAAGTCATTTGATTGAAGCTGTTACCTTCATTGACAGCTACGTTAGTCACAACACGGACAATGCACAGGCAAGCGTTCTTAAAGAACTGATGGTATACCTACGTAGACAGCGTGTCGCACCACTCGAGGAGCAGATCCCAAGAGTAGACTTGGTGGAGAATGCAGAAGCCATATTGCAAAGCAGTTGTCTTCGATTGCTTTATATTCTACAGAAAGCACTTGAAGGAAACTTTACCATCTTCGAACCACCTGGCACGGATGAAGAGGAAGAACAGAGAAGACGGGAAGAGATGAGTTTGACCTTTGACCTTGAAGGCTTTAGTCACGAGTATTTAGGAAATCTGATTGGCGGAGGTGGAGAAAATATTCTGAAATTTTTGAGAAAGCATAAGTGCTTTGTGAAGTTTGATAAAGTGCCAGACGGTGATAGCTTTAAGGTTCAAGCCACTGTCAAGAAAAGAGCTGCCGTAGAGGAAGCACTTGAACGTATAAAACCGGAGCTTATAAGGTATGCTAAAGAGTGCCAAGATATGGAGCAGGCCTATGAGGAACTGAGACAGGAAAAATTGAAAGAGGTAATAGTTTAGCCCATTACTCCATAAATTTGCCTTTTTATGTCTTTGAATTATTTCCTCCACTAAAGAAAAAAGTTCCAATTAATACAGCCATGAATATGTATCATAAGAAATAGTTTCTATATTCTAGCAGGTAGCAGCTTAAAGCAGGCTGAAAGTAAAGCAGAATGCACCTTAAGGCATAATTTGCTTTACTTTCAACCTGTTTTAAGTCCACACCTATCTTCAGTATTAGAAACAGACTATGGAGTAATGGGTTAACGCTTTTTACGCTAAGTAGTATTATCCTCTGTAAAATATGTAGTCTGCTGCTGTTTTAAATTAGAGTTTTCTAAAATATCTTTCCAAAGCAGAATCAGAGTGTTGAAATAGAATTTATCTGGATTTTGATGAGATTCAGAGTAAGTTGTCCATGCCTTATCAGAATCCAGGTAAATGCTGTATTGTTGATCTGATGCAAAGAACTTTTGGTGTTCATCTGACAGTGATAAATTTTACCTGTGCATCCCGAGTCCTTAGATACTCATTAAATTTCTGAAGACTCATTATTTAAAAAGTTGCGAGTCCCATGGACCCATAGCTTTTCTGGCCTTTATTAACCTATTACTCATAAGCAAATAGTAGCTTAAAGCAGGTTGAAAGTAAAGCAGAATGTGCTTTAAGGCACATTCTGCTTTACTTTCAACCTGCTTTAAGTGGTCACCTGTCTTCAAAACTAGAAATAAGGCATGGACTATTGGGTTAAATTTTCACCTCAAGGACTCAATGTTTGTCTGAAAGGCTCATTGTTTTACAGAATGTGCATCCCGAGGACTCATTCATCTGATTTCTAAAATTATCACTGCTGACATCATAATGCTTAACCCATTGCTTTATAAATACACCTTTTAATGCCTCTACTCGGTTTTTATTCTTACTAGAAAAGTAGTTCTTAGCTAGCAAGCTTTGAAAATGAATCATTTGATGATATTCCTTCCTTATCACCCAACCTTGAGTAGATCTTGACTTTATTTGATTTAGAAAAAGATTCAGAATATATTGGCAACAGTACCACTTTGGGCATAAGCATTTATTAAACGCAGTCTTGTTTGCTTATATTTTGTAAGTGAGTGTTTTCATTTTCAGAGAAAAACAAATTTTACTGAGTTATTGAAGAAAACTGATGGAATGAGCCCGAATGCTGACTGGAATACAATCTTGGAGAAAATAGAGAAAAACGAAGTGTACATAGATGTTGCTGACCATGTTGATTTGGCCGTCCGGAAACAGTGGTTTGAAGAAATCAAAGAAAATTGGAGTCAAGTAAGCATATCTCCAGATTAGATCATTAGAGGACTACATTTCAAATATTAAAATCATTCTGCTTTACTCTCAGCCTGCTTTAAGCGACCATCTGCTGTAAAATATTTCTGAAATTGCAAATTCATGACTATAAAATTGAATATTTCCATCAATGGAAGGATGGGAAGTTGATAAACACTGTTCAAAGTCAGCAAATAGTTTAGACCCAAATCAGAGCGCTCCTATAGGGTCTACACTGTTTGCAAATGTAATAAGTGTATTTTGCATATAGTGTTGAAAGAGTTCAGGGTTTGTATAAAAGGCAAATATTTAGAATTTCATTGTAAAGAAGGGAGACAACAACTGAAACTTTCTGGCGTTGGTAAGGATATGAGTTGATTCCCTTAGTCCAAAAAAAACCCCTACCAAAAATCCAACAACTAAAATAATGATTTCTCCCCCTTTTCATTTTTACTTCCTGCTTAATATGTTGTTGTGATGAAATAACTGCCATAAGTATGTATATTTTATTTTCTGTTGTTTAAGTAGTCAATGCAAGGAAATTATTATTTTATTTGCCATATTTAAAGCACAGCCAATTGATAGATCTATAATAAAAAATTATGTAAATGATGTATGGCACTATGGGATAAGGTTCTAAAATTGTCTACTTTCGTTTTTGTTTCCATATAACTAAATAGGGAATAATCAATTCCTTTGCATTGCTCTTAAAATTATTTCACTAGAATGGGCAGCTTCCTGAGTAATCAACAAGTCAACACTGTTTTAGAGAGAAAACAGAGGACAGAATTTAAGTATAATTGGTTATAAAAGAGTTTCCTACTAGTAACAAATTTTTTATTGACACACATGTGTCAAATGCATCAATTCAAAGATAAATGATAATGTTTAAAGATTAGCAACGATTGTTTCCAAACATTAGTATCATCAAATAATAGCCCAACTTTCAATTTGAGCCTTAATCTACGCTATCAGTGTAAATGACACACTTACATACCAAACGGTTAACTACATGGGGTTATGCAGGGCTCCAGATAAGGGAAGTATGTTGTATTTCAAAGTTAAAATCTTTAATTTCTGTTTTAAACCCTATGTTGTCACTACTCATAGAATAGTGACACCATAGGATTTTGTGCTAAAATGAGTGAGAAAATAAGCGTTTCTTTCATGGCTTTACTTTACTCTCTATTAATGAACAGATAATCCAGTCTGACTCGGATGAAACAGACGTGAAGTGTGTCACAAGAGGCGAACAGCAGGCATCTTCTGATGACCAGCCATTATCAATTGAAGAAACTACTGTAAAACAAGTTGCTACTTTCCAGAATAACCTTCAAGCCGGAGCAGTCGCAAACTCAAACTTTGTCCCAACTGAACAACAAAGATCTAGTGGAACAGCAACTGTCCAACCCGCTATAGCTGCATCCAGCTCCCATTCTGGCCAATCAGCAGGAAGCAGTTCTGGAATCAGCCAATCAGCTGTGGGCAGTTCAGGTTCCAGTCAGGATTCTCAAGAGATGGCTGCACCTGCATGTACTACAGCATGTCTGGTGCATGACCGGAGATGGGTGCCAACCTTTCAGTACTTTCTGACCCAGTGCTATACACGCATTCACCTACCCAGAAAATATGGGTACCCCTTTAGCAAGCATGTATGTACATGTGGACAACCGGAGCCAGGTATGTATTAGCACATTACAGGGAGAATACATGTTTCTTTGCTTGTAAACCATTTTGTGCTAATACAATAATCTACATCTGATCAGACTCCAAACTTACTTTATTTTGTTTCTCACTAAAATGCATAGTTTAACCCATTACCTGATAGCCTATATTCTCGTATTGAAGATAGTTGACTACTTAAAGAAGGTTGAAAGTAAAGCAGAATGCGCCTTAGAGCGCATTCTGCTTTACTTTCAGCCTGCTTTAAGCTATCATGTGCTAGAATATGGAAAATATTCTCTATAATATATATTCATACTGATTAAATTGGAACTATTTTCTTCCGCGGAGTAATAAATCATATTCGCCAAAAGGCGCTACTATGGGGGAAAGCGTTAACATAGTTCACAGTTTGAGTCTGTTCAGTAACATATTTTATCTAATTTGGTGTGATTGGGGTAAACCTTACCTTTACCTAGGGCTCCAGAAATTGGGATTATTTCGAAAGTTAAAATTCTTATGCTTGCTGCTAATGCATAAAACCCTGCTCGTTAGAATTGTCTGGACAAGACGATTCTAATGAGTACTTTTATCATAACTTCGGTTTCATGCAGATTCGAATAAGAAACTACACATGTATTGGAAAAGTCGCACCATAAGAATTTTGAACAGACATAATTGAGAAATTATTAGAAATTATTTAGTTTACTCCCTCTTATCTGCAGTCCTGTGTACCTATTCCTCAGCATAAGAATGTTAGGATTGCTTTTCCTTATCCTGATAAACAACTCAAATGAAGATTTAACTGATGGTGTTAAGTACTGTTAACTATTAAATAAATATGCAGGTGGCAGCTTAAAACATAATGAAATAATTGTTTTACTTTCATTATGCTTTATGCAATAACCTATCTTTAATACAGAGTGAAATATATTGGTGATTTATGTGTAATGCAACCATAATCATGTAAATTGTCAATTCACTGAAACAGCAAAACAAATCTGTAGACCTAGAAAACAAGACTTCTTAATGCCCTTAACCCATTACCCCATAGCCAGTTTCTAGTATTGAAAATGAGCGATCACTTAAAGCAGGTTGAAAGTAAAGCAGAATGTGCCTTAAGGCACATTCTGCTTTACTTTCAGCCTGCTTTAAGCTATAATCTGCTAGAATATAGACAACTTATCTTATAATACTTATTCATGACTTTATAAATTGAAACTATTGTCTTCAGCAGAGGAATAAATTAAAGGCATAAAAAAGCGTATTTATGGGATAATGAGTTAATAGCCAAATATGGACAAGACTTAATGTAAACTGGAATGAGTTAATGTTACACATCATGTGTTCTAATTGCAGTGCCTCATATGTACTTTCCAATCACCAGCGAAATGAGGATGATTTTCCAGCAAGTTAGAACAGTTTTACATTGCTGGCCAGAAGAACAGAGAGCCATTATCCAGCCTCTGATCCACCAGCTAGATAAGTATGACCGTGCTGATATATGGTTCAGCCTCATGAAGTTTGTCTACTACTTCAATGCCATGAAGCAGAGCAGGTATGATAAACTAGATCCTAATGCTTCACTGCCTGGCGCCCGAACACAGCCATCTGCTGGTGCCCAGTCTCCTGTTCAGCCTCGACCAGAGATAGGTAAGTGGGGATCCAGCATCATATATTGTAGCTTTATAATGATTTTTGGGGACAAATCATGTGCAAATGTTACCAAAGGATTTAATGATCAAGTCACAAAACTTTAGAAGGGTTTAAATGATAAACAATGCTGTAACAGTCAAATTTCTTTTTGTAATCACTTTGGAAAAGTCAATAACAGCAATGTTTTGAAAAATGATAAACAGTTATTGTAATCTCAAAATGCCGGCCTAGTTACTTGGTGTCTGATGTGTATCCAAACTGTTTGCAACGAGCATCAGTTCTTGGAGTACAAACACATTTTGTAGACCTCCAGGTGCTGGTTTCATAAATCTTAGTACGACAAAAACGGTCCTAAGTCAAAACTTTAAATTACATTTAATTCTGATTTCTCCATCAAATCAAGAAGAATCCAAAGAGATGTCACAAGACAGGATTAGATGTAGAAATAAACAATAATTAAGACTTTTATAATCTGACTTACGACAACATTTGTTGTACAAAACATTTTCTGAAATGGGCCCCTGATAAGAAGTCCTGAGTTAACTTGACAAATCCAATTATTTCTCCTATGGATCAGCACCGACGTCTATGGTGTAACTACCTATTAGAATTGTCTTGAAGAGACAACTCTAATGAGCAGTCACACAATAGGGTTTAATGCAGATATAAATATTTTAGTTTTTGAAATGCTCATATTATCTGGAGCCCTGGTTTCGAAGGAATATCATATTCCCACTGTATATTTTCAGTGTCTAGTCTTGGAGGAGCAAGTTTAGGAACAGCCAGGACACTGGGTATGAGCTCATTGGTCAGAGGAGACAATCAAGGGGGAGGAGCTTCAGCAGCCATGCCCCCATCTCCAGGGGCTGCCGGTGGGGTAAGATTTCTTTGCGATTCTCCTGCTGAAGATTCACGTATATATACTGAATCCAATCTGAACAGTTGTCACCCAAACTATTATATTGGTGTATGCATTAACTCCTTCCTCCCTGAAACTTCAATGTTTTGCATAATGACAAACAGTGAAAACCCAGATCAGAGGGTTCCTTAAGGAACCCTCTGATCTGGGTCTTCACTGTTTGCATAGGACAACTCCACTTTTCACATGTATACTGTTTGAAAAGGACGCCTATATGCCGGACTAGGATTCAAAGGGTTAAGGAAACCTTTTCAAGAGAAAGAGTGCAGACTCATTTCAGACAAACCCTATCAGAATATGGTGCAGACCTTGATCAGACATTTCTTTCAGGAGTTGACTGATCTGGGACTTCACTGATTTCGAAAAGTCTCAATGCATAATAGCCACAAATAAATATTCATTGATAGTATTGAATACAAGTGGAAGCTTAGAGCAAGATCAAAAAAGGAGCTTTCTGCTTTACTTTCACCTTGCTTTAAGGTGTCACTTTATTTTAACTTGCTTTAACCCTTTACCTGATAGAAGCGCCTTTTAGCACATTTGATTTATTCCTCCACTGAAGAAAATAGTTCCAATTTATACAGTCTTGAAAAGGAACCATAAGAAAAATTCTAAATCCTAGCAAATGATTGCTTAAAGCAGGTTGAAAGTAAAGCAGAATGTGCCTTAAGGCACATTCTGCTTTACTTTCAACCTGCTTTAAGTGGTCACATGTCTTCAAAACTAGAAACAGGCTATTGGGCAATGGGTTAAGCAGCCACTTACTTTCACCTTGATTTAAGCATCCACCAGCCTTAAACACAGAAGGATATATATAGTTGATTTACTCATATGTTTATGCAGAAAAGGGTTTAAAGCGACTCGCAACCAGATGGTGCATTAAAAATAGTAATTTGTAAATATGTGTCAAACGCTTATATAAATGGTAAAGAATTAGTTTAGGATAAGAAATTCTGTTTAAAAAAAATGTATTTCAATAAAAAAAAATATTGGTCTCTGGTGGGATTCGAACCCGGGGCCCGGCATTGGCGGACAGAAGGCAAAATAGGGGAAACCGCTTAGACCAATGGACCACGGAACTATCCGTTTATCTCGGATGGATTTAACATATTTCAATGTGTAGCGATCGAAAGTGCATACAACTTCGTAATTCGGCTCGTGTTTATGTCTGAGCCCGTGTAGAGAAGCAACAACAACAACTATACCGTCTACTAGTCGGTATAGAAAAACGATGGAAAATATCTAAAAATCTAAGATTCAGTGACGATTCTTGAGACTTTTTTTGGACTGATCATATTTTTTTAATGTCAGAAGCCAAATAATGCCACAAATTTGCTTTTATTTGAGTATTTTATTTTATTTTGACAAGTACACCATCCGGTTGCGAGTCCCTTTAAATATTCATTGAATTGCATATAAACTGTAGAATGATTTATATTTATCCCATTACCCCCTTACTGCATGCCTTGTTTACGGATTTAGTTTATTCCTGCAGTGAAGAGAATAGTTCCTTTTTATACAAATATAAAGATTCACCATTACAAATATTTTCTATATCCTAGCAGTAAGTAGCTTAACTCTTTCCTCCCTGAAACTTTAAATGGACAATTCCAGTTTCGATTTTTGTTTAGTCCATTTCTGGCTTTTAAGAGTTGTTTTTGTCAAATTTGGCAGTACTGACAAACAGTGAAGACCCTGATCAGAGGGCTCCTTTCGGAGCCCTCTGATCTGGGTCTTCACTGTTTGCACAGGACAAGTGTATTATTCACATGTACACTGTTTGAAATGACGCCTATATGCGGGACTAGGGTTCAAAGGGTTAAAGCAGGTTGAAGTGGTCACCTGTCTTCAAAACTAGAAACAGCCTATGGAGTAAGGGGTTATTGAATTGCATTTTTCAGACTGCAACCCTGCAGCGGGCAGTAAGGCTGAAGAAACTGAGCTCTGCAGATTGGATAGATGATTGTTTTTTCCATGGGCGGAAGAAGAAGTTTGTGTTTCAATGTATAATTAACTACCTGCACCGCTATGCAAGATTACCAGTGAAACTGAATATACCGTTTTCCCTAACAGTGTGCTGCTGTGATGAAACAATAGGTAAGTTCTTTAACCTATTCACCTCTGAAACTTTCAATGGAAAATTCCAGTTTCGAAATTATGTCTAGTCCATTTTTGACTATGAAGGGTTGTTTTTTACAATTTATTGAAAAATGAAAATGAGTGTGGATCCTGATTAGAGGGCTCCTTAAGGAGCCCTCTGATCAGGGTCTACACTGTTTGCATGGGACAAGTGTTCTCTTCACAGGTACATTGTTTGTAAATGATGAGTCGCTAGGGTTGAATGTGTTAAAGCAGGCTACTAAAGTAGTAATATCCATAAATAGATTGTTGCTTTACTTCATGTTTGCTGTAGCCTATTACTCCATAAATACACCTTTTTATTTTTTTTAATTTATATTTGGTATTTCAACTCCCCTCAAAAACCTCTTGAGCTCATTACAACTTTGGTCATGCCCGACAAAGGTCAAGGTCATTTAGAGGTAAAATATTGTTAAATGAACATTGGTCATAACCTTAAAACTGCATGTGATAGAGCCTTTATATTTGGCATGTGTACTCAACTTAAGATTGTCTTGAAGTCAGTACAAGTTGGATCATGTCAGAAAATGTCAAGGTCATTTAGAGGACATGGTCTTATCATGGGGCATAGTGTTTCACAAACATTTATCTTGTTTCCTCCTCTGAAGAAAATTATACAGTCATGAATATGCACCAAGAACTATTTTCTGTATCCAAGGAGATTGTAACTAAAAACAGACTGAAAGTAAAATAGAATGTATTTTAACTCATTAGCCCCTGAAACTTTTAATGGGCAATTCCAGTTTCCAATCAAGATTAGTCCATTTTGGCTGTTAATGGTGTTTTTTGGTGATATATTGCAAAATGGCAAAAAGTGCAGACCCTGTTCAGAGGGCTCCTTCGGGAGCCCTCTGATCTGGGTCTACACTGTTTGCATAGTAAAAGAGAACGTGTTATAAGTACGCTGTTTGTTAATGACGAGTAAACTCGTCGCTAGGGTTGAATGTGTTAAAAAACATTCTACTTTTGATACTTAGTTTAGAAATAATAAGTGGTAAGAAAGTGCATGTTTACAGGGTAATGGATTAATTAAGAATATGTCAAGTCAGAAACGGTGTTTCATGCAGGGCTGCCATAATTTGATCATGAAAAATCTTAAGATTTCCAAATTTACTCTTTGTCAAGCATGATTACTTAAAGCAGGTTGAAAGTAAAGCAGAATACGCCTTTCAGCCTGCTTTAAACAAGCATCTGCTAGGATAAAACTCCGAAGATTTCTGCAAAATCTAGAGAATTGCAGCCCTATTCATGGATATGGATAAAGGCTTGAAAATTAATGCATAATATTTGAGAAATAGGTGAAGACATGAAAAGGGAATTGTAGGAATAACAAAAAATGGCTTTTATCAGCAGTGATAATTTTACCTGTGCATCCTGAGTCCTATACTCATTAAATTTGCCAGGGACTCATTATTCAAAAGTTGCGAGTCCCATGGACCCATAGCTTTTCTGGCCTTTATTAACCTATTACTCATAAGCAGATAGTAGCTTAAAGCAGTTTGATAGTAAAGAAGAATGTGCCTTAAGGCACATTCTGCTTTACTTTCAACCTGCTTTAAGTGGTCACCTGTCTTCAAAACTAGAAATTAATGATGGGATATTGTGTAAATTTTTCTTGTTAATTTTTCACCTAAAGGACTCAATGTTTGTCTAAAGGACTCATTGTTTTACAGAATGTACATCCCGAGGACTCATTCATCTGATTTCTAAAATGATCACTGTTATCAGGGAATGTGCTAACCATTGCTTCTTCTTTTCAGAGTTTAAAGATTTTTTCTCATCAGAGAATGCCTGCCTTGAAAATTGCAAGTTTATGAGGGAGAAGTTAGAAGTGTGGAGGGGTGATAGCAAAGTCAGCATAAAGCCCTACATCACCTTGCTAGATGATTATATCAACAACAAAAACATCACCTCAGGCTTTCTCAAGTTTGTCTTCTATTTTAGGAAGGCCTATAATGGGGATAATGTTGAATTTACGCAACTTAAAGACGAAATGAAACGCGAAAGAGATCATCATTAAACGATGTTAGAGTATATAGTGAATATTATTGACAATATAGTAAGTGGGCTAAATGACATGAACACCAAGCCTACTTTACCATTGATGGGTACAGTAAAACTTCTCTATTACGACCACTTACACAAAAGCTAATTGATTGTACAAAAGACAGGTGACAGCTTAAAGCAAGGTGACAGTATAACAGAAAGCTCCTAAAGGAGATTTCTGCTTTACTGTCAACTTGCGAAATAAGCAGTCACCTGTTGTAAACACCTAATAATTAACACAATTTATTTTGTGGTTGTAATAGAGAGGTTTTACTGTATACTGGTCCTTTACAAACAATGTGCCAATGATGAGTGCACCTGTCCATTGCAAACCATGTAGACCTAAAGAATTAAAAAATAACTAAATAAAATTTTAAAAATCCAACCCTAAATAGTAAAAATTGAATTAGATTTAATTGGAAACTGGAAGTCTAGTCTAGTTTTGAAGACAGATGACCACTTAAAGCAGATTGAAAGTAAAGCAGAATGTGCCTTGAGGCGCATTCTGCTTTACTTTCAGCCTGCTTTAAGCCATAGTCGCTAGGATCTAGAAATTGTTTCTTATGGTACAGTGGAGAATCTGTTATTCTTTTCCATTTAAAAATCCTTTACATTTACAAAACCCAGTCACTTTCATCCTACAGTGGAGAATCTGTTATTCTTTCCCGTTTAAACGCAAACGTACGCAAACGCAAAGCACTAAAACGTAGAAAATAACAACTTTTGGACAATTCTGATAATTCATCTTTATCTTGGTGGCATTCAGTTTGGAGCCAGATCAGACGCCGGGTTACCCGGCATCTGATCTGGCTCCAAACTGTTTGCACTGCAAATAATAGTTTTAGCGTATACGCGTTTATTGGGAAAGAATAACAGATTCTCCACTGTACATATTCATGACTGTATACAGTTGGACTATTTTGGTGGAGGAATAAATTAAAGGCATTAAAATTGGTAATGTGTTAAGTTTGGGTATTAACAGTTTTTGTGATAGTGGAAATTTACTGTTCCATCGGGATAAAGCACAGTTCCTTATTGGAGTGTTTGCCATTTACATGGCAGCAATATGATAAGTGTGTACTGTGGTTCTAAGATTTAATTTATTTGCCTCTGAAACTTCAAATGGACATTTTCAATTAAGACAAGTCCATTTTTCACATTTCAGGGTTGATTTTAATGATATATTGCTAATTGTCAAACAGTGCAGACACTGATCAGAGAGCTCCTACTCGCAACACTTGTCTACATAAGACACATGCACTCGTCACAGGTGCACTGTTTGTAAAGAATGAGGATGGTAGTTGCTAAAGTTAAGTGTGTTAATATCATGAAAAGGAAGACTCATATATATTATATTATCAGCTTGTCTGGGTTTTTAGGGGGGGGTTTATTGAAAGAGAAAAAACAAGAGAGCCTGAAGGCCCTGATATCGCTCACCATTTGTAATGAAGCCTGATAGCTTTACCTTTGAATTTCACCAGTTTTTTTCTAAATCCATTCAAGTTTGTCGACCTACTGTAGTATAGTACAGTACATCAAAGGCAGATAACTAGAGCCTAAACAATACTGAAATGAAGCCTTTTTCTAGCATTTCAAAGTATATCAAGGGCAGGACTATAATGCAACAATGATTACATTTCAACAATAATAGAACGTATAGCTACATCCTTTGTGTACAAGTATAATCAAAATCCATTGAAAACTGTAGTTGCAAGAGTGAAAATGCTGTAAAATATGGCATTTTCAGCAATTCAAAGGTAGATATCTCTTGATCTATTTGTCCGAATCCAACCATAATCACCCTTTTATGAACTCTTATGGTCATATACAATTTGAGCAAGTTTGAGAGAGCTTGGATAAATATTGTCGCCTCTAGAGCGTAAACACTGTTAAATATATCATTTTCAGCAATTCAAAGGTAGATAACTTTTGACCTATTGATCTGATTACAACCATAATTGAACTTATCCAAAGTCTTATGGTCATATACCATCTGAGTAAGTTTGAGAAAGATTGGATAACATTTGTGACCTCTAGAGTGTAAACATCGTTAAATATGGCATTTTCAGCAATTAAAGGGAAGATAACTCTCGACCTATATGTTTGATTTCAACCATAATCAAACTCATATTAACTCTTGTAGTCATTTACAATCTGAGCAGGTTTTAGATAGATTGGATAAAAATTGTGGCCTCTAGAGTGTAAACACCATTAAATATGGCATTTTCAGCAATTCAAAGGTAGATTACTCTTGATCTATTTGTCCGATTTCAACCACAATCGAACTCAATCGAACTCTTATAGTCATATACAATCTGGGCAAGTTTTAGAAAGATTGGATAAATACTGTGGTCTCTAGAGTGTAAACACTGTTAAATATGGCATTTTCAGCAATTCAAAGGTAGATAACTCATGACCTATTTGTCCGATTTCAACCATAATCGAACTCATCCGAACTCTTATGGCAATATACCATCTGAGCAAGTTTGAGAAAGATTGGATAAATATTGTGGCCTCTAGAGTGTAAACACTAAAATTGTTGACGACGCACGACGGACGCCGGACATTCAAGGATTGCAAAAGCTCACCCTGAGCTAGCTCAGGTGAGCTAAAAAGCTTTGGCTTCCGTGTCGTCGTTCACAATGGTAACGTTGGCCATAACTCCTTCAATCTTTATCTAACAACCTTCATTATGGTATGTTGTATGTCCTATCCAGACATACCATGACTTTAAACATTGACATGAATTTACTTTATATTTTTTGATTGGTCTTAAAAAACAGACGAGTGTTGGCACACATATCATTATGCAATGCTCTTGTTAAAATCCGGCATTAGCTTAAAAAAGAATGGAAGTAAAACAGAAAGCTCCTGAGGGGACTTCTGTTTTACTTTCATCATGCTTTAAGTAGATATTTGTATTTATTATATACCTACCAATGTTCTGCCCGAAATATTTGCGTATTTTATCGAACAAATACACCTTGACGGATTGAAAATTCCGTATTACCAACATGTACCTTGTGTAATGGGAAAATAACGTTTACTGTGTAGTCGGAAGTTCGTAACTACTTTACACACTACAGGGGCATAGAAAATAGCTCAAAACATTTCTATCGTTTTTTATTTTATTATTATTATATGAGGTACATGTATATAATAAAAGGAACATTACTATACTTTGCATATCTTATGCACCGGATCACTCTCGTTGTGTGTGTAAAGGCTATATCCAACGAGACCGAAGGTCAAGTTGGATATAGCCTTTACACACACAACTCGAGTGATCCGGTGCATAAGATATGCAAAGTATAGTAATATTCCGTTTTTTAGCTCACCTGAGCCAAAGGCTCAAGGTGAGCTATTGGGATGGCCCTGTGTCCGGCGTCCGTCGTCGTGCGTCGTTAGTCGTCCGTCGTCGTTAACAATTGCTTCAAATGACATCTCCTCCTATACGGCTTGACAGAATTCAACCAAACTTTACAGAAATGTTCCTTGGGTCAAGCTCTTTCAAATTTGTTCAAAGAATTAAAAACAATGCAGAACTCTGGTTGCCATGGCAACCAAAGTGAAAAAATAAGGAAATCTTAAAAAATCTTCTTGTCAAAAACTGGAAGGGCCAGAGCTTACATATTTGGCACATAGCATTATCTACTGGTCCTCTATCAAGTTTGTTCAAATTATGCCCCTGGGGTCAAAATTGGCCCCGCCCCGGGGGTCACAGATTTACATAGAGTTATATAGTGAAATTTTCAAACGTCTTCTTCTCTGAAACTAATGTGGCCAGAGCATTGATATTTGGCACAGTGACACATCTAGATGTCCTATACGGAAATTGTTCAAATGGTTCTGGTCAGTTGCATAACTAGGTCACAGGAGCTAAAAATAGATTTTTTTTCATTGAAACTTAAAAAATCTTCTTGTCTGAAACTACAAGGGCCTGAGCTTAGATATTTGGCATATAGCATCGCCTACAGGTCCTCTATTTAGTTTGTTCAAATTATGCCCCTGGGGTCGAAATTGGCCCTGCCCCGGGGGTCACAGTTTTACATAGAGTTATATAGTGAAATTTTCAAACGTCGTCTTCTCTGAAACTAATATGGCCAGAGCTTTGATATTTGGTATGGTGACACTTCTAGATGTCCTAAACTAAAGTTGTTCAAATGGTTCTGGTCGGTTGCATAACTAGGTCACAGGAGCTAAAAATAGATTGTTTTCAATGAAAACTTAAAAAATCTTCTTTTCTGAAACTACAAGGGCCAGAGCTTAGATATTTGGCACATACCATCGCCTACAGGTCCTCTATCAAGTTGTTCAAATTATGCACCTGGGGTCAAAATTGGCCCCACCCTTGGGGTCACAGTTTTACATAGAGTTATATAGAGAAAATTTGAAACGTCTTCTTCTCTGACACTTATATGGCCAGAGCTTTTATATTCGGTATGGTGACACTTTTAAATATACTTTACATAATTTGTTCAAATTGTTCGGGTCTGTTGCATATCTAGGTCAGTCCTGGACCTAAATTATTATCGCCATTTTTTCAGCTATTTTCTCAGGTGAGCGAAATATGCCCCATGGGGCTCTTGTATTATAGACCTATCGATGATTTATAGAGATTTCTCAGTTTTCAGATAAATTTCATATGCGTCATGTGATGATATCAATTTTGCAGTGACAATATCATTTTTTATGACATCACATCACAATATCTTTTTAATTGTCCTGGCTTATGTGAACACTGTGCACTTATTGTATTCACTTGTGCGAGAAACTTTATATGAACGTTCATTAGACCATAATATTTCAAGTAAGTGATGTTTTAAACCAAAAGAAATGTCATTATAATACAAATCTATTTATTTGATGAAAAAAAGGACATTTCATCAATTTCCTAAAACACCCAGTGATTACGCGTAATCCCTAAAAATTTCAGGGATTATGGGTAATCCCTGATTACACGTTATCCCTGTAACATAAATAATGAATAGAATAATCAATTTCTTTGGATGGATATGAAAAATATATCACTGGAATGGGTTGTTATCTGGTTAAAAAACTCGTCCTGCCCAACATGTGACCGATCCTTCAAGGCCGGGATTGGCCTCATCAGTCAGATAGACCACATGTTGAGTGTATTGTCATGGTCATCTTCGACTCAGATGGACGAACAACAATCAAATTGTTCCAAGCAACTATTACAACTCGAAAATTAAAACTCAGATCATAATGTTTTAATTAAGAATGATAATTGGAAGTATTTCAGTTTTAGGGACAAAGACATAAATGATTTAATTAAGTGCATTGGCCCAAGTTATACTATGTTAGCCCTATTATGGCTACTGGAGTGGAGAAAACGTGTCTGTTGTTACTCTTTCCTATTTAACCCATTACCCCATAGGCTTTTTCTAGTTTTGAAGAGAAGTGACCACTTAAAGCAGGTTGAAAGTAAAGCAATATGTGCCTTAAAGACATTACCTGACCTAACTTGGGTGGTAACACCTAGTCCCATAGAAACTTTAAGTCAAAGCATGCAGCATGCTTTAACCTGTATAAATTTCTAGGCAAGAAAACCATTGAAGTATCTCATGTGAGGCCCATACCTTATGTTTGATAGTTTGGTTAGTAAAACCTATTGAAAAAACCTTTAGTGTGAGTATGTCAGGGCCTCTATAGAAAAATTGAGATTGCTGACATGGGCTGAGCACACGTTTCTCATGCTTTACAGTTACTTTCATGCCTAGTGAGAACAATTGGGGGAATCAATGAATGGACTGGGGTAGTGGTCTTTAAGGCATATTCTGCTTTACTTTCACCCTGCTTTAAGCTACCATCTGCTAGAATATAGAAAATATTTCTTATGCTACAGTGGAGAATCTGTTATTCTTTCCCAATAAACGCGTTTACGCTATAACTATTATTTGCAGTGCAAACAGTTCGGAGCCAGATCAGACGCCGGGTAACCCGGCGTCTGATCAGGCTCCAAACTGTTTGCCACCAAGATAAACAAGAATTATCAGAATTGTCCAAAAGTTGTTATTTTCTACGTTTTAGTGCTTTGCGTTTGCGTACGTTTGCGTTTAAACGGGAAAGAATAACAGATTCTCCACTGTACAGATTCATAACTATATAATGAGGAACTATTTTCCTCAATGTTTTCATAATTTAAAGGCGTATTTATGGGGTAATGGGTTCAATGGTACAAAATGCAAAGGCAAGGCACTAAAATGTAGAAATTATATTTGTTTGAAATTTCTATTTACTTTAATCTGAAGTTGCAAACAGTTTGGAGTTTGATCAGACGCTTGGTTACCCGGCGTGCGATCTGGTTCCAAACTGTTTGCAATGGCAATAATAGATTAAGCGTAGACACATTTATTAGGAAATAATAATGTTTTATATATTGTACATTTATAGCATATGTACAATATTTTCTTTGGTTTTTTTTTGTTTAAACAAAAAAGTGCTTGGTGTGACAATTGATACAAATGTTTTATCATGGATTGTAATATTTATAGAGTATATATTTACATTTAAATATAAAGTTAGTTAACTAAACTAACTGAATAAATATAAAGAAACAGATAAGTGTTATCTTTTAGTTGCTTTCCAACTAACTTAACCACTGAAACTTAAAATAGACACTCCCACTGTCCAAATAAGTTTAGTCCATGTTTAACCCTTTCCCTTAAAGAAGCGCCTTTTAGCACATTCAGCTTATTCCTCCGCTGAAGAAAATAGTTCCAATTGAAACAGTAATGAGTATGTATCATAAGGAATTGTTTCTTTATTCTAGCCGATGGTAGCTTAAAGCAGGCTGTAAGTAAAGCAGAATGCGCCTTAAGGCACATTCTGCTTTACTTTCAACCTGCTTTAAGTAGTTATCTATTTCCAAATCTAAAAACAGGCTATGGGGTAAAGGGTTAACTAGCTGGGCTTGGATTTTACAATTTTATGGCAAATAGTACAGGCTCTGATCATAGGACTCCACCGGAACTCTCTGATCTGGGTCTACACTTATTGCATAATTAACAATTGTACTTTTAACAGCTGCACTATATTTCATTGACGAGTATACTAGTCGCTAGGGTTGAATGTGTAAAAGTACTTACCTAAGCTTTGAAATGAACAGAGTTTATATATATCACATTAGGAACTGTTCGGACATTATTATAAGTCAAACTATTGTGTTTGGAGTCTAGAACAATTTAACATTAGTGTATCCAGGCGTTCGTACAATGGTTATTTGCAAACAGTTTGGATCTTGATCAGACGCCGCGTATAGCGGCGTCTGATCAAGATCCAAACTGTTTGCATCTTCTGTTCGCGATTCTTATTTAATAAACGCGGGTTGTTTCTAAAACAAATTACACGTGTAAACAGTATTGAGCTATATAAGGATTTCAAACTGTTTGTCATAAATCGTCAACACAGTCAAAACACTGAGGATTTGATGGGCACAGGAACATGGTATACCTTATACTTAAAATACAGTTTGAACGGAACGAAATACAATGCAATTATGAATATATAGATTAATGTTTCGATATTTATTTTGGTATGAGTGCCAAACAGATTGGAGCCTGAGACACCTTATCTAGCTTCCACCCATGAGTGATAGGGGTGTCGGGGGTCAAATTTCGTGCCCATATGCATCTGATAGGATCAAGAATTTTTTCTAACAAGACATATTCATGTCTGTATACATCTAAAACATTTCCTTCAATTGAGGAACAAATTTAACACGTAAAGAGTAAAATGTTAAACTGTTTGCAATGGACAATGTTTACCTCTGGCAGATATCAATACATTTAGATGACAATGCTGGGAAAAGAAAATAAACTCGCAAACGAGATATTCATATTTATTAATAAATGTCTATTATGAACAACACTTTCCGAAAAAAGCCTTAAAACCATTCTATCTCAAGGACTAGTTGCAAGAAAGGTTTCGCATTGAGGACCGCTGAGCTTGTGATAAGCAGTATATACTTAGCACATGGCTTGGAGCTCTCGGCCAATCAGATGCCTCAAAAACCTGTGAATATATCGTTTATTTCAACAAACCATGGAATAACTAACAAACTGTTGACTTATTCCTCGCTTCCGTCATCTCAAGGCAATTTGACGTCACAATTCTAAAAACAGCTGAGGTCAGAGGTGAACTGCACACGCTTCATGACGTTTTATTATCTACAGTGAGACCTAGACTTTAAAGACAATTACTAATGAATTGTGCTTACATATAGAGCTTCAATAAGCGTTATTTATGTTGGTGTTAAAGCATGCTTAATGTCTCAAACTTATCATTTGAAATAACCTTTCAATTTTAGTAAACTATTACAAACAAAATGACTTTTTCGTCTAAAACAGAAATCAGAAACGAATGGTTTTCTTGTTTTCCTCGAGCCCAAGCCAGTGCTAAATAGGTTAGACCATGGTTGCGCGCGAATCAACGACATAGTTCTCGGGGGCTACGCCCCCTCGAACTATATCGTTTATTCGCTTGTAACCATGGACTAACCTATACTTATATAGAGGAATACTGGGTTTCCGGAGACGTGCGAGATCGTCATTCTGAGGATGACAACAGCAGTGGTCGAAACCGTCAACAGTAAGTGAAAGTTTTGTGTTGTGAATAGAAGAAAACATGTCTAAAATCGTGAATTACCAACATAATGAATTCATTCAAGGACACACGTGATTAGTTACAAATGTATGAAGCACTTCAATTAAAACAAATGCAGTAAAACCACTGAAACAAAGGCTTATTGATGTGTAACAGACAGTTGACAGCTTAAAGCAAGGTGACAGTTAAACAGAAAGCTCTATAAGGAGCTTTCTGTTTTCTGTCACATTTCTTTAAGCTGTCACCTATCATAAACACCTTCTAATTTACCCAATTTAGTGGTCGTAAGAGAGAGGCTTTACTGTATAGTGTAGATGAGATAAACTATTTTATCTTGTCATTGAATATATTGCAATAGTAAAACTGGTTAGCTGTTCCATACACCATGTACAGTAGAGAAAGAAAAAGGGAACATTATCTCTACAACCAACCGTCTCTACCATTACAAGATCCGGGTTTTAAAGCATTTAGGCTGAGTCTTATATCGTTCTCAACTTCTCAAGGATTTGATTGGTCAGATTTGAGCAAAACCTCAAATCTGTCCAATCAAATGCTTAAGAAGACTCAAGACAAACACTTTATAATATTGGGCCTAGTGCGACTGAATCTTATTTCTGGCGCAGATTCTTTAAAAGCTTTGTTAATAATTCTACGCCAAAAGTAGTCGGCAGCTCACGAAAATAGAGGATCCATTTCCGATGGATACAAATGTTACAGTGTGTTTCGAACTGTGTTTAACGTCCGTTTTCTTGTGAGAACGTTAACCCGTATCCTGCCGTAATATCACCGGTCTGCTTCGAAATTGTCGTCTGCAAAATTTGTTAAATCTAGATTTAAACATTTTTTTTAAGAAGAGAAATACAAAGACGAGTGGCAAACAGTTTAGATCTAGATCAGACGCCGGGTTACGCGGCATCTAATCTGGATCCAAACTGTTTGCAAAAATCAATAAAGTCGCGAGCAGCAGGCAAAGGGTTAATACTACGGGTCCTCTGACTCTGCTTCTGGACCAGTAGTCGCTGTATCGCCCGACGGCGTTTTGCTAGAATCTCTCCATTTCTCGACGAAGGCCCTGCCGATTAACACCCCATGGGCTATGATAACAAAGACACACAGGAAACCAAACGCCTGAAAGTAAACAAGAATGCTGTCAATAAACGTTAATAAATTACCCATGTGACGTTCATGCCAAAATTGTCTGAATAGTCCAAATAAGGTCAAGGTCAATGTCAAATTAATATTTGATGATATGGGTGAATTGGGAATGGTTAAAAGAAACACTGTGGGTATAGCTCCATGGTTTAAGTATGCTTCTAGAAAGTGGTGTTGGTGCCAGACGAAAGGGTAAGATAAAATTAACCAATACATAACCCATTTAGACTTTTAGAATATTTAAAGTCCAAAAGAGGCCAAGACCAACTTTAAATTGAGGTTGGGTGGATTTAACCTAACAGGTTTTAAGGCAACAACTATGTACACGTTTCAAAGCATTCTATTACAGCGTCCCCTCTCTACAACGGCCCTCCCAACAATGACTCCCTCTTTACAACGACCCTTGCCGCTGTTCCCTAAACAGATGAATTATGTCTAACGCTTGCACTGATGCAATAGCGCTGGCTGAACATTGTCGTCTGCTGTTTTATCTCAAAGTTGCATATATAATAAGTGGACATTTTGATAGAATAAATATAATTATGATTGACAAACAACTTGAATCCAGATCAGACGACGCGTTACGCGGCGTCTGATCTGGATTCAAGCTGTTTGCAAATGTAAGCCATTTCCTTCCCCCATAACGACTCCTTCCGAACAACGCACATACTATGTGTGTCCCATAGGGTGGCGTTGTAGAGAGGGAACGCTGTAGATGATGTTGATACTAGACAAAACGGTACAATCTTGTTGAACACTGACAGAAACACACAAGGCCTGACGGACAGGACCATCACTTTATGCCATCCGCATCTATAGATGCCGGGGTCATTAAAAAAGTTACAAATCGATAAGACAGGTGTATGACCACAAGTTTTCTTTTTTCTGAAAGTTGCATATTTAATTATATACTCAACAAAACAATTAAAGGGTCATGCCTTCTTTATTTCAATTGAGCGATTTTTAAAACAGTTGTATGGTGCAAACTAACAACCAATGATGAAATAAAATCTGTTTTGCCTTTCTAGAAAATGTTCTAATGGAAATACATAGTCTTAAATTTCGCTACACTTTGAATAAATCTAAATTTTTCAAAAAATATGTTTTGTACCCCAACAATGACTGGGTTGATATATTTTTGTAACTTGGAAGTTTTATTATCCTTGTTGAAAGTCTTTTCGACCAGCACGACACATGTGTTTGTCCATTGCGTGAACACAGCCGAATTCTAGCAAGTTTTCGAAGCACACTATCGAATTTTCAAAACTTGTGGATTTCGTCACCATTCAAAATCAATGGATATTTTCAGGGTGAGATCGGTTTAGTTCACTGCGCCTCGTAAACACACACGGCACACTTGAAATTGTCATTATGCATCACACGGACATCATTTGACATGTCGGTATCAGCATTTCGTATTTAAGGGGTAAAAATAGTGTTATTTTTGCAAATTTGAATTTGATTTTTTTTAAATATTTCTTTCGAAATTGATACTGCTGGTGTTGAGAAACATGCATTTTTGAAAAAACATTTTGCTCTACGATGATTACTAATGTCCATACATCAGTTCAAAAAAACGCGCAGTTGATATAAAGAAGGACTGACCCTTTAATTATTTTTTGAGTATACATAGATCTTGTACATTCATTCATTGCCTTTCTCCGAGTACAATGGTTATTTACAACCAATCTGAATCCCGGTCATACGCCGCGAAAAGCAACATCTGATAAACGGGTATTTTTTGTCCCGACACTCATTACAATATAACTTAAGCTACTGTAAAACCGGTTTTATTCGCGAGAATATAATTTACGCGTTAAATGTCTCTAGTTTTGAAAATAGGTGACTTCTTAAAGCAGGTTGAAAGTAAAGCAGAATGTGCCTTATGGCACATTCTGCTTTACTTTCAGCCTGCTTTAAGCTACAAATTGCTAAAAATATTGCACGATGTCGCGAATTAAAACAAATTCGCATTACGCGAAATATTCATGACGCGAAAAATACCTGTTTTACAGTATTTTATCTTTTCTTTTTTTTGATAAATAAAAGCACACGTACGATTGTTTAAAGCAGATGTAGTTATTACAGTGACTGGGTTAACTTATGGAAGATTAGACAGAAAAATTGACGTGAAAACTTGAAATGCTACGGAAGCAATTAAGAAAAAAATTGCACATCATATATTTGTCATAATCACATCAACACAGAACTCCTTCAGCTGGCCTTCTAACCCTTTCAATGCCAACTTTATCGTGAACGTTTTACACATCACCGCCATTTTGTCTTCTCCTACTATATTATTGTTTGCAATGTCGTTTCAAAGTTAGATTTAAGGCAGTATGACTAATACAATTTCGAAACGAGTGTCAACCAGTTTGGTTCCTGATCAGACGCCGCGTCACGTGGCGTCTGATCAGGATCCAAACTGTTTGCAAATGCGCTTTTTGACGTCATTGAGAGTGAAAGTGGTAAAGCATTAATATATAGTGTTTTATTAGCTTAACAGCTATTCTAAATTCCACACATGTAAATATGAACAGTTTAATTATTGCTAATTAAGTTCGCGTAGTGTAGACCCAGACCCGATAGGAGCATTCTGATCGAGGTGTCCACTATTTGTCAGTTTTGCAATACGTATATGTTCAATCAATTCTAAATAGCAAGAAAAGGATTAGACTTAATTGGAAACTGGATTTTTTCATTTAACCCATTATCCCATAGCCCAGGTGACCACTTAAAGCAGACTTAAAGTAAGGCAGAATGGCATAAGGCACATTCTGCTTTACCTTTAGTCTACTTTAAGCTACCATCTGCTAGAACACTTAAAATATTTCTTATGATACATATCCATGGCTGTATAAATTAGAACTATTTTCTTCAGTGGCTGCATACATTTTAGGCGTAAAAGGGCGTATTTATGGAGTAATTTGTTAAATTTCATTGGTGAATGAGTTAAACATCTTACCGCAGCTGCCTTATATCCACCTTGCCAGCACGCATGAACAGCGATGGCTGATGATGCTATGGCGTAGTTAAAAAGGTAGAAACCGCACCATACAATCTCCTTTAAAAAGCAAAGTAAACAATGGCAAATTATTGACAGTTTACAGTAACAAAATTAAATTAGTGTGCGTTGTCAAACAGCTTGGGACATGGTCAAACGACGAGTTTCTAGGCGTTTGGTCTGGTTCCAAACCGTTTGCAATTGACGTCATTTCTTGTATCATTATAGATTAATTGCTCCACTGTAATTTTGATTTAATATGTTACAATCTGTCAATCTGTGTAATCAGTCATTTCACGAAATGACCAGTCAATCTGTGATTTGTTTTTTTTCACATTGTCTTTCAATGGTGCAATTTTTGATGATATGTATTTTTTTTAAATTTCAAATAGTTCATGCACAAAACACCACACTTATTTCACATCTTATAGTTGTCAAATTGTTAAATCATGTTTGAGACCTTGAACGCTGTAAATATGAAAAAAAAATGGAATCATTTCAAGTAATGCTACTTGCTTTTTATCTCACCTGAGCACAAAGTGCTCAAGGTGAGCTATTGTGATCGGTTGTCGTACGTCGGTGTCCGTGTCGTCTGTTCACAATTTGTTTCAAATAACTTCTTCTCTGAAACCAATGGCCCAATTTTAACCAAACTTGGTCAGATACATACCGTAGTTGTGAGCTTCAAAAATTGTTAAAAAAACGTGGGTGGGGCAATCGGTCTTGTTTCCATGGCAACCATGCACGATATCTAAAAAAATCTTCTTCTCAAAAAGTACTGGTCCGATTTCAATTTGGTTTTCACCAAAATGTTTCTCAATTAATATACTTTCAAAATTGTTCAAAAAATTTTGATCCGTCTAAAAACATGGCCGCCAGAGGGCGTGGTCATTTTCCGTATTTACGTAATATTGACAACTGAAGTCAAAACTTTAAACATCTTCTTGTCAATAACTATAAGTCCTAGGACAACCAAATTTTATATGTAGCATCATGTTGTGAACCTTTAGCAAGATTGTTCAAATAACGACCCCCGGGTCAAAAATGGCCCCGCCCTCGGGCTTATCAGTTTTTCATAGGAAAACCTTTAAAACTCTTCTTCTCTAAAACTGTATGGTCTAGACCTTTTATATTTGGCATGTAGCTTTGCCTTATGGACCTCTACTAAGAGTGTTCAAATCATGACCCAAGGGTCAAAAATGGCCCCACCCCGGGGCTTATCAGTTTTACATAGACTTATATTGGAAAACCTTTAAAAATCTTCTTCTCTGAAACCGTAAGGCCCAGACCTTTTATGTTTGGCATCTAGCTTTGCCTTATGGTCCTCTACCAAGATTGTTCAAATCATGACCCCAGGGTCAAAAATGGCACGTCCCGGGGCTTATCAGTTTTACATAGACTTCTACAGGAAAACCTAATTCCGAGTTGTTTCAGTTTCATGCAACAGTCCACATACATGCAATGACAAACTTCATTATGCATCGAGTATAACACAATATAGTTCCTCAGGTGAGCGATTTAGGGCCGCATGCGGCTCTTGTTTGTATTTTGTTTTATGTTTAAAAATAAATTAGGCAAATTGAGTGATATTGTACTAAGAGTGTGGTGGCTTACGTATAAACGTTTTGACCTTTTAGAAAATATGGTTATATCATCATAAATTGTATCATGTAGGACTATGTGAAAACGTCATTTCACAGATTGATTAGTAATTTCGTGAAATGACTGATTACACAGATTGACCGAAATATACCGACATCTCCTTGCTAAAAAGCTGTCCAAAATACTGTTTCGTAAATAGATACCCGGTAATAGATTTTATTCGTTTAGAAAATCGTTACATATTGATCACAATGATCTATATAGGCCCATTATTATCATTTTGTTTAAAGAAATGAATTCAGTGATAAAATTTTGTCAAAAGCTCATTCTTTGGAAAAGGATTAATCTTTCTGAATAAATTAACTCTTTCGCTGCCAAATTAATTATGAAAATTTTACCCCCTCACCTTTTTTGTCGTCTGTTTCAATTTTATTGTTTGCGATATCGTTTTAAAGTTAGACTTAAGGCAGTATAACTGACGTAATTTCAAAACAAGTGGCAAACAGTTTTGATCTTGAATGGAAAATGTTACTCAATTTCTTCTCAAGTGTCTCTTGATTATGGAATGCCGGTCGCGACATGCCAATTGCTAAATGCTTAATGCTTGTTTGCCAATTGCTAATTTGCAATTTGCTAAATGATTGCCAATATGCTACTTGTCAGTTGCTTAATGTTAATTGCCATTTGTCATTAATCTGATTTCTTTTAACTTTAGGGGTCAAATGTGTACTGTAACACCGTCTAATCGACAAGATGGTGGTCATGAGTGTTAACAATAAACCAACAATACGTTGTTTGCTGTTTTGACCACTTATGTCAATTGCTTAATGCTAATTTGCCATTTTCTAAATGCTAATATGTCACTTGCTAGTTCTATAATGCTAATTTGCCAATTTCCAATATGTCACTTGCCAGTTGCTTGATAATTTTATACATGTATAAGAATATAGTCTGCATCTATTGTAAGAGAAAATATGCTACACTATTTCACTTTACCTCCACGGCAATGTCTAAGGACATCATCTAGTGAAGCCTGGTGCTGTAGTTTGATCTGACAATTTCACCAAAGTAAGCTCTTTTGGATGTTTTGGCATTTAGCAACTGGCAATTAGCATTTAGCAATTGGCATGTCGTGACCGGCATTCCATACTTGATGTGTGTCATTAATATTTTCTTTTTAACCCTTTCAACGCCTATTTATTTTGGAGTTTTTTTACCCCTACACCGTTATTGTGTCGTCTGCTTCAATATTATTGTCTGCACTATCATTTCAAAATTAGAATTAAAAGAGTATGACATAAGAAATGTCGAAATGGGTGTCATACAGTTTTGATCCTGATCAGACGCCGCGTGACGCGGCGTCTGATCAAGATCAAAACTGTTTGCAAATTCGACTTTAGGCGATTCTGGCGGTGAAAGGGTTAATCTGTTCTGTGCCAAATTAATCGCCAGGAATTTACCCCTTCTCCGCTATACAGTGAAACCCCTCTAAACCGGAACCTCTAAATACCGAAATTCTCTCTAAACCGGACGAAAACTTTGGTCCCGTTTCCAATTCTTCTTTATTTTAATCAATTAAACCATAAATATGCCCTTTTACGCCTTGATTTATTCCTACACTGAAGAAAATACATTCATGAATATGTCTATATTCTAGCAGATGATAGCTTAAAGCAGGTTGAAAGTAAAGCTGAATGCGCCATAAGGCGCATTCTGCTTTACTTTCAACCTGCTTTAAGTGATCAACTATCTTCCATATTATAAACAAGATATGGGTTAAAACCCCTCTAAACCGGAAACCCCTATAAACCGGACATTTATTTGTCCCCACGCATGTCCGGTTTAGAGGAGTTTCACTGTATTGTCTGCTCAATATGTGTCTGTCAGAGCGTTTCAAATTTGGATTTAAGGTAGTGTGACTGAAGAAATATCGAAACGAGTGTCAAACAGTTTGGATCCTAATCAGACGCAATATTACACATCGTCTGATCTTAATCCAGACTGTTTGTAAAGTCGACTTAAGGCGTCTTAGATTGTGAAATTGGTTAACTTGCTTTCGCTTGAAGTCCACAATACTTACTGCAATGTCCCATCGAACAAAGCCAAGCTTTTTGGTTATAGCCAACGCATATAGTATGTACCACAGAATGGACACGATCAAACACGAGCTGGAAACAAACTCATAATACGAGTATGTAGAGTTATATAGGAAAGCACATCCTGCATTCTTGGGGACAGAAACACTAATCAATCCCAAAAGGGACAAAACCTGAAAATGAAAATACAACATTTAATTTATTAATACTTCATAATACCGTACGCCTCTCCTAAAAATAGTTATAGCTTATACAGCCTTGACTATGCAAGTTATAAGAAATATGTAGTTAAAAATATATCCTAGCAGATGGTACACATCTAGCTTAAGGTAGGTTACGCGCAAAATGCCCGTAATATGTTTGACGATACATATATTCCTGATATAAAAACTCATTTAATCCTTCCTTTATAGTTTAATTCTACGATATGTCAAGTGATATGAATCAAATGTGGTGATTGACATCTTCCTTGAATTTAAAGATACAACATTTTCAAGGCGAATTAGCGCAATTAGCGCGTCATTCTCTTGTTAATAAAATGTAAATTTTACTATACTTTAAGTAACAATAATAGTATGCATCCTTCACAAAAAATGTCGTTTTCCAGACATGATACGGGGACTATGCACTGTGGTCCACGTTGCTTGATGTTTATATCATATGTTTTGTCGCTGATGTTGCCTGCAAATAGCAGGACTTATGCACATTTTGAATAAACTGAAACTGAAACTGGTTTGAAGTAAAGCTTCAACCTATATTACCTGTATTACGTTCAACCTGTAAATACAGTGGAGAATCTGTTATTCTTTCCCAATAAACGCGTTTACGCTAAAACTATTATTTGCAGTGCAAACAGTTTGGAGCCAGATCAGACGCCGGGTAACCCGGCGTCTGATCTGGCTCCAAACTGTTTGCCACCAAGATAAACATGAAATATCGGAATTGTCCAAAAGTTGTTCTTTTCTACGTTTTAGTGCTTTGCGTTTGCGTACGTTTACGTTTAAACGGGAAAGAATAACAGATTCTCCACTGTACATTGTCACCTGTCAGCAAAACTAGAAACAGGCAATGGGGTAACGGATTCAACAGTTGCTATAATGTCCAATAATAATATTATAATTATACTTAGACAATGAAATTGGTCCAATGCTAGTATCGTGTCAAAGCCTAAGCATACTTTGATAATTGGTTGGTTTTGGGTAGTGTAACGATTTTCTGTGTTTGCCGAGCGGTAGCAAACTACTTTAACTGAATGGGAAATAACCTCGGGGTTTAAAGTTTTTAACAATGGAATCCTCATGTTATCTGACTTGAGGTTCAAACTATGTATTAATTTTCCTTGTGCTTCTAGCCAATGAGTGGTTAATATATATAATTTTCCTTTAGCTATTTGGCTGATTGATTGATAAAAAAAAATTAGAGAACAGGTTCAACAAATGATTAGAAAATGGGCATGTATAAGAATCACAGCGTAAAATCAATGCATAAAACAATCAACTTTGTACAGGGCGCGAACCTGCTTGCTCGAGTCTGCTTGCTTGGGGTCTTGCTTCAGATATGTGACCTGGAGCAGTAAAACTTGATGTTTGACTCGAGGTCTCGTGCTTGAGGTCTTTGTATCTTTCTCTGTAATTTTGTGCCCGTGTGTTGGAAGATATTTTGGGCATATGATCTATTTGAAAGACCTAACTGTGCTGGTGGTCAAAACTTGGGATAGTAACCTCAGGTCAGATTCTGGAGTAGTGATTCCAGGTCAAGGTGTACTTAATATATGTATACACTGGGCACGTAATGGCTAGACACCAGCCTGCGACCCGGATACTCTTGAAAGCTGAGGAAGTCAAGCAACTCTATGCGGAAGCAGCAACTCTGTTGACAGCATTGAGCAGTCTACGATCCAAAGTCCCAGGTGATAGTGCCGTACCAATAACCTTCGAGTAGCTTACTCAGAGCCAGCAACGAGGAGAATCAGTTGCTGAGCTCGGGTCAGTAAATATCAATTAATACTAGCTACTGTATATCAAAACCTCTCTTCCTTATTTCTTGTGATGTGATTTGTTCGACGATCGGCTTCCAACTGACTAGAATGTTAAACATCCGCTTAAATACCTCTACCAATTTTGGATTACTCGGACACTTTCGCTGTGTACCTCTATTTTTAGAGTGTGGATTTCTGACATGTCTTCTTCTTCTTCTTTTACAATAATGGCCTCGATCACTAATTATCATTATCGCCAGAGTTAAACAGTAAAAAGTAAAAATGCCTAAGGGATCAACGAAATGGAGGAACATAGTTATAGTGTAGGCAAGACATTAGAAAAAGTTGGTATGGCTATTATTTCCCACAAACAGCCTTTATACACATGTTTTACAAGACGTCGACAAAATATCTTACCAGTTCAAGTGCAACAAATATCCCATACAAACTCTTGATAAAGGTCATATCAACATAGATAAAGCGCCATAGTTGTTTCATCTCTGTATTCTCCGCTGATGAGTATTCTTCCTTTCCCGGCTGTTCTACGACCGCAGCCGGTCCATCGCTATCGGCCATCATTGTTCTGGTTTTTGTAGACCGTCTGTTAGAAAATGAGCAAACGTAACCTTGTAAATGCTCGTTTTAAAACCAGTGTATACCCAGATCAGACAGTCTGATCAGGTTCTGTATTTTTTCTTGCACGTTCTGTCACATGATTACCGTCTGTATTCAGTCGATAAAAGTTATCAAGCAATCAGTGTGACAGTCATTAAACAATGACCTATTTTACAAATACATGGGTACACGATGTACATTGCATTTAACTCTGAACCCATTATCCCATAGCCTGTTTCTTGTTTTGATGATAGTTGACCACTTAAAGCAGACTGAAAGTAAAGCAGAATGCGCTTAAGGCGCATTCTGCTTTACGTTCAACCTGCTTTAAGCTATTATCTGCTAGAATATAGAAAATATTTCTTATGATTTTTATTTGTGAAAGTATGAATAGGAACTATTTCCTTCAGTAGAAGAATTAAATAAAGGCGTTAAAAGTCGTATTTATGGGGTAATGGGTTAACGATATAGATTTATAGGTAGTTATTGTAGACCAGAGGAAAACACGTATTTTTTCAAATGATAAAACTCTAATTTAAACAAAGGTCTTACCTCAGATTGGTTAATGTTAAAACAAGGACACTAGACTCGCACGTTTCCACCCCCTATTTATAGTATTTATAACATGGCAATGAAGGGTACTATATATATCCAGTTACCAGACTAATACGTACTGATCACGGACTTTTCGTTGATAACCGGATCTGTTCGGATACTCTCGGAAAGCTTCACTTGGTCCTGACTAAATATACTGGGCGAGTTCAGTTGACACTATCTTACACTCAAGGGTCAAGAGTTTTCAAACCATACCAACGTCTTTCACCATGTGACCTTGACCTTTGACCTATTTAATAAAACTTTAACCAAAAACCTTAACCTTGGCTATAACTTTTGCATTTTTGCACCTGGGCCTTTTATACTTTGCCTTTGTCTTTCCTGTGCCAAGACCTTTCCAACTATACAAAGCTTTTTGACATTGTGACCTTGACATTACATTACAAAACATGGTGCTGGCTGGGGCCATTTGTGTTTCACAAACACATTGCTTTTCATCTGATCATCACCAAAGTTCCTGAAAATGTTTGTTGACATAAAATGGAGACCAAGTTCGATAACCAGCGGCGCCAATTCTTGCTAGGCCCTTTGGAGTTATGGCCTTTGAATTCCTCAAAATGGCGCTCCACAACAGTTTCCGCTCTCTAACTCGTACAGTTTAAATTTGATCGTCTGGATTCCCCTCCCTGTACCATCGTGGACATTCGTGTAACTGGGACACGCTCTTGTTTTAATATGATTTTGAACCTTGTAAATCGAGATCTTACCCGCACGATGCACCGAGGCGTTATAATCCTGAAATAAATATAAATTGGTCGGGGAATGTCTTGCTACAACTGGCCAAAGATAATCGATGATTTCTCTATATTTTACTGCATTTATATTACCGTTTAAGCTTACAGGTTATATTTGTCAGCGAATCTCTGCGGCTGGTCTTCACGGTCCGCTCAACTGTCAGATAGGCTCCTTTTCACCCACCACGCGAGGTCTCCGTCATATAGGATAATTTTCAATCAACCCAGTTGTCTTGAATTGATTCAAAAAAGAGAATACTGTACTGCAAGCTAGTTTCTGCGATTCGAAATACATTTAAAAACATATTCAGGCTAACGATTTTCCATGTCACTTCTCAATTCTGAGCCTTTACGCCTCATTTTGATTCAACAACAAAACAAACTTAAATGACGTGTATAGTATAACCTCTTTTACGTCATACCATTTTCAAGGAATCAAACTATTTATAAATCTAAAACTTTACATGTTTTGCTATTTTTAACTTAATTTGAAAAGGGGGTGGGGATAATCGCGCAAGCTTAATTTTCGCGACTGCGACGCCATTTTAATGAATACTTTTTGCACGTTACTGTACTAAACTAGTCCAAAATTGGCTGTCGCCAGGCAGGGTTTTTTATTAAAAACACGTTATCTTGCAAACACAATATTCTTTTTAAGGTGAACTTTTGTGCTGGTGTGTTGCCTAATGTGAACAATTTTAAATCAACAAACAGTTTCTAGTGTTAAACGACTTTTACATTTGCATGCCTGTACGTTGAAGTGTCGCCCAAACTGTTGTAATCTACGATACCATTAAAGTGCATACATCTACAATGCATAAAAACAGGGCCATTCTGATAAAAAGGGTAAAAGCTCTTGAAAACACTTTGAAATAATATAGAAACCGAAAAAATGACCTAACTGCTATGATATTCTCTAAACAAACTTATTAAGCCACAGTTATAGATAGTATGCTTAACGATGTAAGTTACATTACACAGATATTACAGCTCCTTTTATAACTTATCAAACAACTACATTGGCGTAGTATTGTAGTGCAAAATTGCTGGTAAATACCCAGTATTTCATATGTTCAAGCACAATTTTCACAAGACAAGCTGTTAAAAAACTGCTGGATGTAATCTACAAGATGCAAGCTACAATACCATAGTTTTACCTACGTTAGCATGTTTATTTGTGTACATAGAAACACCACAGAATGTATAAGATATTGGAGCGGAAGTAGTTCTAGGTAAGTATGATAGATGATAATTAAATTTCGATGACTTTAAGAACATTTTGAATACATAAAAGCCAAATTTATTGAAATTGCATTGCTGAATTTGTCGCACAAATGGATAGATCTACATTATCAACATCAGAAACTTTGTAATTCGTATTTGTACATTTCAAACTGTTTGGTCAAATGCTGCTCTAATCATCGCTTTTAAATATATTTGAACAATGAACATATATTTTTAACAATCATGTTATGTGTGGTAACGTAGCTTACCACATCACAAGGGTTGAATAGTAAACCTCATTGGTGCTTATGTAATTACAGATGTCTGCTGTTAAGAATGCAAACTTTTTAGTGTATTACAATTACATACACATTCACAATACTGGCTATTCTTTTCCAAAACAAGATAATTGTTTAACGTTTCAAAGTGTTTCTATTTGAAGTAACGTTAATTACTCGGATGGTAACGTAGATTACTTTTTTCAAGAGGCAATATGGGGACAGTAGATCCAAGATACAGCAGGCTTACAGCCAGAGAAATAAAGAAAAAGAAAGAGGGTGTTTCTTTGTACGCGAATGCGAGTGGATCAAGAAATAGTGTTGTATATATGTGCCAACTGACGCTATGTCAAGAAGGTTAAAACATCGAAGGGAGTAAATAAATCAATGTGTGAAATGCCATCACACGAGAAAAAGCTAGAGAAGAGTCTGATTGACAGTGGTCCAATGCGGCTTGAACATTATATAGATGAAAGTTATAAATAGGCTTTAATTGAGGGTGCAACTAATCAAAAGTGGTTGTAAAGTTTCATCCGTTTGATCTAAAACAGAGGACAAGAATGAGAGTGAGTTGTGCTGTATCAAAACAAAATCGGCAGTTGGAAAATAGAAACCAATTCTTCAAAGAAAGTACAAAACATTTTCAAACATACTTTAGAAAATACAAAAACACAAAGCTGAAAAGAGCAGTTCCCCGGTTGGCAAGTGTGAAATGAGTCCAAATTCTGTGCAAAGAAAAAGAGTTCGAGAATATCTGAAATATGCAGGCGTATCACGAATAAAAAATCCAAAGTTCATAAATAAAAGTTAATTTGCCTTGATTCATTCAACTGAATGGCAAAATCCGTCCCATTTATTACAAAACGAAAACGCTATACATTATTGTAATAGTATGTTATAGAAATTTAAAGTTGGCTTGGTTTATTTAGCTTGTTTTACATGACCGAGTAGAGGGACTGTTGATTTGACAGGACAACATTTTCAAAACAAATGTAATCTACGTTACATACAATTGTAGAATTTATTCAGTTCGCACAATTCCATATCAAAAGCAACTCCATATGAAGTGCTCAAAATGCTTCCAGATTGCGTAATAGCGGTTATAAAGTGTCAGCAAATGAATAGGAAAATGCATAAAGACAGTTTGAGTTATTCTTGTCACCTCATTGGTAAGAGCTTTAAAACTTCCATTATAATAATTGTTACTAGAAGCATTCTGGAAAGATTGCAATGCCATAAATTGGTTATTTCACCAAAGTGATAAATAAATTAAAGATTTAAACTGTATGCTTAAAGTTCACCTGGGTATCTGGCCTCATGATAGTGGTACAGTGGTGTGTTAGTAAGTTTTTTGTAATAATAGTTTCGCATGTTTGAGAGAATAAACTTGTACCCTGTATTTTGTTGCGGTTATTTTCTAAAACGCATGGTTTGTATTTTTTAATAAGTAACGTTCATTATCTGTAACACTAATTGTCTGTATTGTTAATTATAAAGAAACATATGATGGGAGGACTATGATACTTTGTGTAACCTAATGCGTTTTATACCATTTTAAAACTGAAAAGAGGAAGCAATGTAACTAGTGTATGCATGACTTAAAACTTGGTTCTACTACAATTCAATATTTAGTGCAACAAAACGAGGCAGATTTACCCATTTGAAAATTCATAGAAATTAACAAGCAAATGATTGGTAACGTAACTTACTTATGAATTCAGCACGTGTTGTATGAAAATAGCTGTGCAGACAAGTGCTGATTCAGTTGAGTTATGAAACTTTACGGACAGCATTAGAACATATTAGTTGTGAAGAAAACGAATTAAGGGTGTATCAATGTCATGAATTTGGGAATTGTTCAAAGTATATGAAAACACTCTATGATGGGTTTGTATTGAAAAGCTATTTAAGATGAATGAAAAAATAGAAAAATAGTACATTTTGGTGTACAACATTTGGCTCTTTGGCCATGTAAAATTTACCCCACCCACTTTTTCTTATTTTATCCTTTTCAAACAGCCCGCTTCAATAAAATCATTTCAAATAAAAACAAATATGATAATTTGGTTTTGTGTTATCTATTTCCTCTCTATGGTATTTCTTCATACAACAAGAGCACCGCAGTGCGGCAAAATACGCCCGTCACGGCCGGCGGGTGTCAAAGTCGTCCAGACTCAGGCCGACTGGAAAAAGTCGCCCGGAGTGTAGGCCCGACTATCGATCTCAAAAAGACTATGCTGTAGTATTGCGATAGCTCAAGTACTATCCCGATAGTATTGCGATAGTCAAGAAAAAAGTTCTGTTTTTTTTTTAAAAAATGCCCATTTTTGACAATAAAGGGGGCATAACTCTGCTAAAAATAATCGCCAATGTCTGAAATTTAACAGGAACCAAAATTCACAGGTGCCTTCCCTGTATGATGAGAAAGCTAAATATGAAATTTGGTTACAATAGACAAAATGTAAGTAAAATTATTATCAGGAAACAATATATTGTTAAAAAAATTGTGTGAAGGGGCATAACTCTGAAAATACAGAGTCAAACCAAAAACCCGTAATATATATTAAGTCACTTCATTCATTGTATCACCATATCAAATTTGAAATCAATTGAATAAAAAATAAAAAAGTTCTGTTTTTTTTTTAAAAAATGCCCATTTTTGACAATAAAGAGGCATAACTCTGCTAAAAATAGTCGCCAACGTCTGAAACGCGATCTTGTCCGAACTATTGTGGTATGGAATATTTGAAGGAAGTTTAATCAAAATCGGTCAATAAATGAAGGTGAGAGAGCGCTAAAAAGAAAAGTTAACGGACGAAGTGTGGCTTATTTTAAATTTTAAGTATGTAAAGGGGCATAACTCATAGAAAAATAATCTAACAGGAACCAAAATTCACAGGTGTCTTCCCTGCATGATGAGAAAGATAAATATGAAATTAGGTTACAATAGACAAAATGTAAGTAAAATTATTATCAGGAAACAATATATTGTTAAAAAAATTGTGTAAAGGGGCATAACTCTGAAAATACGAAGTCAAACCCAAAACCCGTAATATATGTTAAAGTCCCAACATTACTGTCAATTGCCAAAATCGCGCACTTTTTAAAACTGAAAATGTAGGCACATTCGTAATCTAAACCTATAAAAAGAAGTAATCCCCAATGATTATGGAGGCAACATTGCACAAAACCCTGTGAAATTGGTGGAAACAAGTCGACTTTTAAATCTGTTTTGTTGACATTCGATCGAAGACGAATTATTACGGAAATGCTCCGGCTTCGCTCGGCTTTGCGCACAGAGTATATGAATTATCGCCGCGCTCCGTATCAATCATGTGACCTTTATCGGAACCACCGTTAGTATTATTTGTAAACAAACCCGCTTAAAATGTAAACCATCACGATAAGAATTCGACACATTTCGGTAAGATTCTTTACGAAGTGGGGGTATATGTCAGGCTTCTTACACGCGATTTCGCTTAGTTTTAATACATTGAAAATGCACATATATAAGAAATTGCGCGTTTTAAACACGATTCTCAGTAGGATTGTGCCTTTAAGTAACTTCATTCATTGTATCACCATATGAAATTTGAAATAAATTGAATAATAATAAAAAAAAGTTCTGGTTATTTTTAAAAAATGCCCATTTATGACAATAAAGGGGCATAACTCTGCTAAAAATAGCCGCCTACGTCTGAAACGCGAACTCGTCCGAGCTATTGTGGATATTTGTAGGAAGTTTAATAAAAATCGGTAAATAAATGAAGGTGAGAGAGCGTTAACAAGAAAAGTTAACGTACGGACGGACGTACGGACGTACGGACGGACAGCGCAGGGTATACCATAATACGACCGTCGATGACGGGCGTATAAAAACTAATTTAAGAGAAAACAGGCACCAAATGTGAAATTTATAAAGCTCTAAATAACATCGATGTGGTACTTTTTTGTAAATTTTGTAAAGGGAGATAAATCTTTTTACTTTAATAACTCAAAATTTTCAACACTGACCTTTCAATTACTTTTCATATTTTGAACTGCCTTAGCATGTGCATATTCTTGTAGAATATAAGAAAAAGTTTTATACTAGAACTATTTAATTTTAAAACTTTTTTACTTTATAAAATAAAAAAATCTAATAAAATCAGGCCCTATAAAAAGCATATTTTTGATATTCAAGGATCCATATTGTTCAAACCTGGTGCATGCATTGTCAAAATTTGGTTTCTATACGTAAAAATACCACCATAGACATGAAATAAATAATGAAAACCCCAATTACCATGTTTGTTTTGTTTTGAAAAAGATTTTACTGAAGCTTGTACTCTGAATAGGTAAAATATGAAGAAAAAAATCCAAATTGGAAATACCTTTTTCAAATCGCTGTAGCTCAAAAAAGGACACCACCATATATATTTTTTTTCATTTTTCCATTCATCATAAACAGCTCTTCCAAAACAAATAATGATAGAAAAAAAGTTTAATACTTTGAAAAATTCGCTTTTGGGTTTCATACACCCTTAAGCGCTAAATTTCAGTGACTTTTATTTTTTCACAACTGCTGTAGCATAGTTGGTCCTATCTCGTGAGAATATGTGAAAAGGTAAAAGGTTAAACTGTTTGCAATGAACAATGTTTACCTCTGGCAGATATCAATAGATGACCATGCTGGAAAAAGAAAATAAACTCGCAAACGAGATATTCATATTTATTAACTATTGTGAACTGTTTGCAATGGAAATAAACATTATATCGTAAACGCTTTTACAGTGGAGGATCTGTTATTCTTTCCCAATAAACGCGTTTACGCTAAAACTATTATTTGCAGTGCAAACAGTTTGGAGCCAGATCAGACGCCGGGTAACCCGGCGTCTGATCAGGCTCCGAACTGTTTGCCACCAAGACAAACAAGAAATATCAGAATTGTCCAAAAATTGTTCTTTTCTACGTTTTAGCGCTTTGCGTTTGCGTACGTTTGCGTTTAAACGGGAAAGAATGACAGATTCTCCACTGTAATTGGAAAGAATAACGTCTTACAGTCTTACTGTACCTGCATTAATTTAACACATTCAACCCTAACGACGAGTATACCCGTCGTTTACAAACAGTGTACCTGTGACGATTACACTTGTAATATTAAAATATAGTGATAAAATCAACTCTTAATAGTTAAAAATGGACTAGACTTAGTTTGGAATTGGAAGTATCCATTAAAAGTTTCGGGGGTGAATGAGTTAACGCATGTAACTCCTTGTGACACATATATGCCTCCATTACAAACGGTGTACCAGTGAAGAGTACACTTGTCCTATGCAATCAATGTAGACCCTAGTCAGAAGGCTCACATAGACACCATCTGATCAGGGTCTGTACTGTTCTCCATTTCGCAATATATTATGGAAATCAACCATAAATACCGATAGAGTTAAATGGATTAGACTTAATTGGAATTGTCCATTCGAAGTTTCAGGGATGAATGCATACAGCTGTCTTAAAACGCATCTATGGTCCGTATCATTAAACTTCGTACGATAAATGTTGTCGTAAGTCAGATTATAAAGGTACCAAATATTAATTATTTCTCTATCTTATCCCGGCGTGTGATATCGATTTTGGATTGTCTTGAAAAGACGATTCCAAAGAGATGTCACACGCCAGGATTAGATAGAGAAATAAGAAAAATAAGTTTTGACTTACGACCGTTTTTGTCGTACGAAGTTTTATTAAACGGGCCCCTGGACAGTTGTATATGCATAAGACACATATAGATTTACATGTACTTGTATATACGACATTACACATTTTATGTCTTTTTTCTCCACTCTTAAAGGTACTGTCGGCTATATGATATGATTTTCGCTGTGGAATCGAAATAGAACGTTTTAAAGAGTGGTAACTCCTAATCAACTTTTGGCATTTTTCTGTACAATTTGCTCCCCTTTGTACATTCCTTACACAAATCCAAGCGCCTGTACCACTTGATAAACGATTTGCCGGCGTCATCAAACGACGTCATTTCCCGTGTTAAGTACATGTCCGCACTAAATTGGTATTAACAACACATTTCATAAAATACGAATGAGACGATTCCAAAGCCAGGGTTGATAAGCTCGGTGTAATAAAATAAATATTAGATTTCAGTTTGAGTGACATTCAAGTTGTCAACCCGAGAAAACAAGAATGTCACCCTCGGCTACGCCTCGGGGTGGCATTCTGTTTCTCGGGTTGACAATTTGAATGTCACGCAAACTGCCATCTAATATTTATATTATTTACCTTATTGATGTGATGATGCATCTACCGGGAGTAAATCCTTCCGAGAAGCATCAACACAATGCCCTATAATGCGGGCAAAAGTTTAGGAAATCTTCCCATTTCAGAGAGTTTTATAATACACTTTCACACACAATTACCTTAAACATGTGCCATACATACTGCATTATTGTACTGCAAAGTAAATTCCTTACTTCTGATAGGCTACCGAGCCGTAGACCTGGCACGAAGTACTCTGTGAGCTGACAGGGTACATAGAAATGCAGCTGTTTCATTGGCTGACATACTCTTCAGTCTTTGCAGAAAATAAGACGGCTGACTGCTCGACAGGACTCAGTGCATTCAACCGTGCATCCTCAGTTTTAAGTCCATTTCGGATAAGAACTAATCGGGTGGGATCTTTCAACATTTACATTTTTTCCTTTAAAAGTTTGATGCAACTGTCTAAATACGAGTTGGCCTATTTCTCTTTTGAATAACAACGTCATAAACATATGACGTCACTTACGCTCAACGTCATATGTTTTGACGCGATTTTGTTACTGTTTACTTTGACCGCTGTGCACGAAAAATTCCGAAATATTTAATTTTAACAATGAAAACTGTGCAGTATAATAAATTCGTTATACAGTTTCTTCACAGGGTACATGGGGATTTCTTCCCGGCTGGTAAAATCATGTAACCCTCGCCTAACGGGCAACAATGATTTTCCTCAGCCGGGAAGAAATCCTCATGTACCCTGTGAGGAAACTGTATAACTAATAATATATGTACATACATACACAATGTATTATACATGATTAGAAAATAATGGCAGATTTATTAGCTGTATCACCTGGAAATATGATCAACTGAATCTCGATATGTTGTAGGGGAAACTTAAGAACAACCATTTTAAACCTTTGAACCCTAGTCCCGCATATAGACGTCCTTTTCAGACATGAACATGTGAATGAATAGAACACTTGTCCTATGCAATATGTGAAGACCCAGATCAGATCTGGGTCTTCACTGTTTTTCATAATGCCAAACATTGACAAAAACAACACTTAAAAGTCAGAAATGAACTAGACTAAAATGAAAACTGGAAGTTTCAGGGAGGAAAGAGTTGAATTAACACATGTTTCCAGAATGTTCCACTGACTGAACCTTGCGACGAGTATACTTGTCATATACAAACAGATATTTTACTATAGTTTCAAGTACATAATATGGTAAAGTGTATATGTAGCACTCCAAGTCAAACAAAATGAGCCGTGTCATGACAAAACCTGTCTTAATACATTACAAACAGTGAAGATCAAGAATCTTGATCTATACTGTTTGACACCCGCATGCATCTAAACATGTTATGTACATGTAGTTGTATTATATACGGTATTTGGCAGTGTAGACAAAACTCAGATACAGAGCCTGGGATGACAACGGTGCTTAGTATGTACAATGCTGCAATGCAATAAGGCTGGTTTTGTCATGACATGGCTCAAATATAATGTATATATGATAGAGTATTTTATCTTGTAATTGAAAAAACTGAAATAGAGAAACGGATTAGCCGTTCCATACACGGTGACCATGGGCAGTAGAACGTAATAAAGGTAACACTATCACTCCAACCAACCGTTCCTGTCATTACATGTACTGGTGTGACTGGATTTTATTTCTGGCGCAGATTCTTGTATTAGACTTCAACCCTGTCACTCTCACTATTTTCGTGAGATGTTTACCCCTTCACCGTTTCATTGTCTTCTGCTTCAGTTTTGTTGTCTGCAATGTCGGTTCAAAGTAAAAAAGTAAGGCAGTATGGCTGAAGAAATTTCAAAACGAGTGTCAAACAGTTTGGATCCTGATCAGACGCCGCGTAACGCGGCGTCTGATCAGAATCCAAACTGTTTGCAAACGCGCTTTTTAGCGTCATTGAAAATGAAAAGGTTTAAGAAGCGGACACGCCTTATTTTGTAATAATTCTACGCCAAAAGCAGAAGGCAGCTAACGGCTAAGGTGGGTCTATCTTTACGCCGGTGTCAAATGTTATTGTGTGTTTCGAACTATGTTTAACGTCCGTTTTCTTGTAAGAACGTTAATACTTCGAATCCTCTGATTCTGCTTCTTGACCTGTAGTCACTGTATCACCCGATGGTGTTTTGCTAGAATTCCTCAGCTTCTCGATGAAGGCCCTGCCTATTAACACCCCATGAGCTATGATAACAAAGAGACACAGGAAACCAAACGCCTGAAAGTAAACAAGACTGCTGTCAATAAACGCTTATAGATGCTAGCTGTGGCATCTCTGCCTAAATTGTCTGAAAAGTCTAAATTAGGTCAAGGTCAAATTAACGTTGGATGATATGGATGGATTGGGAATGGTCTAAGTAAACAACTGTTTTAGCACGGACTGATACACTGACTTCTCAAAGCATTCTAGTATGGGGTGATGGAGCTAGACGATGGTAGCATATAATTAATCAAGATATAGCCCAGTTAGAATAATTTTAAGGCGAAAAAGAAGCCAAGGTCAAGGTCAGATTGAAGTTGGTAGCATTGGTCCCGAATGGTCAAAGGTAACAACTGTATAACTCCATAATTCTAGTTACTAGTGTTGATGCTAAACGAAACGGTAAAATCTGGTTAATCATTAACGGACGGACGCACACAGGGAATAAGACAGGTCCATGCCTCTTCTTTCTTTTCTGGATTATGCATATTTAACTATACCTCAGTATAGCCGCGTAACGCAGCGTCTGATCAAGTTCCAAATTATTTGATACTATTATAATTACAAAATCACTTAACTCATAACCCTAGTGACACATATATGCGTCCTTTACCAAAAGTGTATCTGTGAAGAGTACACTTGTCCTAAGCAAACAGTGAAGTCCTTGATCAGAGGGCTCCTGCAGGAGCCTCTGATCAAGGTATTCCCTGTTTGTCATTTTGTAATATATTAAAAAACAAGAGACCCAGAGGGTCACATTTCGCTCACCTGATGACACTGTACCATATAATCTGACTGGGCAAGACAACATTTTGATATAGCTATGACCCAGGTGCCATAATTTGATCTTGGTAGTGGACCACAATGTGAAGCTACATGTCAGATATTAATGATCTGGGCCTTATGGTTTAAGAGAAGAAGATGTTTTAAGGTTTTCCTATAAAAACTGATAAGCCCCTGGGTGGGGCCAATTTTGGCCCGGGTGTCATAATTTGAACACACTTGGTGGAGAACCAAAAAGCAAAGCTATATGTCAAATATTAAAGATCTGGGCCTTACAGTTTTAGAAAAGAAGATTTTTAAAGGTTTTCCTATATAAGTCTATGTAAAACTGATAAGCCCCGGGCGGGGCAAAATTTGATCCAGGGGTAATAATTTGAACATTCTTGGTAGAGGGCCATAGGGCAAAGCTACATGTCAAATATAAATGATATGGGCCTTACAGTTTCAGAGGAGAAGATATTTAAAGGTTTTCCTATGAAAAACTGATAAGCCCAAGGGCGTGGCCATTTTTGGCCTGGGGTGATAATTTGAACAATCTTGGTGGAGGACCACACGGCAAAGCTATATGTGAAATATTAAAGATCTGGGCCTTACAGTTTCAGAGAATAAGATTTGTAAAGGTTTTCCTATATAAGTCTTTGTAAAACTGATAAGCCCCAAGGGCGGGGCCAATTTTGACCCGGGGGTCATTATTTGAACAACTTTGGTAGAGGACTATAAGGCAAAGCTACATGTCAAATATAAATGATCTGGGCCTTACAGTTTCAGAGAAGAAGATTTTTAAAGGTTTTCCTATATAAGTCAATGTAAAACTGATAAGCCCCGGGGCGGGGCCAATTTTGACCCGGGGGTCATAATTTGAACAATCTTGGTAGAGGACCATAAGGCAAAGCTTTATATCAAATATTTATGATCTATGCCATACAGTTTCTGAGAAGAAGATTTTTTAAGGTTTTCCTAAGAAAAACTGATAAGCCCCAGGGCGGGGTCATTTTTGGCCCCAGGGTCAAAATTTGAACAATCTTGCTAGAAGATCATTAGGTAATGATACATTCCAAATATCAAAGGTCTGGGCCTTTGGGTTTCTGAGAAGAAGATTTTTTAAGATTTTTTAAGATTTTCTTATGCATTAAAAGTTGTCTATACGGTCATGTTAGAAAATCTGGTCCTACAGCAAGGGGAATAACTCTAGCCAAAATCTTTGAACAAGATTTCGTTCCCCCTTGTCACTGATGCTTCTGACAAAGTTTGGTTGAAATCGGGTCAGTGGTTTCAGAGGAGATGTTGTTTGAAAATGTGAACGTACGACGTACGACGGGCATCGGACGACGGACGCCAGACACCGGACGACGGACGGAATGGTATTACAATAGCTCATCCTGAGCCTTCGGCTCAGGTGAGCTAAAAAAACACCTAAATAATCTAAAATGGACCAGCCTTTATTGCCTATTTTATTAAAAAGCTTAATTTTGATCAATACAAGCAGACGCTTGTTCATAGCAGATGGTGTCATTGCTGTGAAGGAGTTAACTTGTGGACTTTTAGATGACGTGAAAACTTAAAATGCTACGGAACCAGTAAGAATTTGTAATACATTTATTTCAACCACACAAACACAGAACTCCTTCAGTTATCCCTTTAACCACTTCATTTCCAAATATATTGCGAGTCTTTTACACCTTCACCGCTATTTTGTCATCTGCTTCAATATTGTTGTCTGCAGAATCGTTTCAAAGTTAGAATTTAAGGCAGTATGACTAATACAATTTAGAATCGAGTGTCAAGCAGTTTGGATCCTGATCAGACGCAGCGTCACGCGGCGTCTGATCAGGATCCAAACTGTTTGCAAATTATGCGCTTTTGGGCGTCATTGCGAGTAAAAGGGTTAAAGCATAAATATATTACTTGTTTTATTTGTTTAATAGCTACTCTAAATTCCTCATAGGTAAGTATGATCAGTTTAATTATTGACAATTCGATCAGCTCGACTAGCGTAGAACCTGATCCTATAGGAGCTTTCTGATCGAGGTCTCCACTGTTTGTCCGTTTTGCAATATATTTTTCAATCAATTCTAAAGAGCAAGAAATGGATTAGACTTAATTGGAAACTGGATTTTTTCATTTAAATTTCATTGGTGAATGAGTTAAACATGATGGCATATTTCTGACACCACTTACTACTTAGCTTTTCTGAAAAGTTTCCAGTTAATATCTGACCTAATTATCTAGTAAGTGGAAAGTGAAATATTTTCATGAAAACCTGATAATTATCATATAGTGTCAAATGACCTGTTAATGCCACATTCTGTCACGACATAATATCTAAGTTAACTGAAAGGTTTCTTGAAAAGTTTCGTGTTAACTTGTCTAAAACTAGATATCCTGTACTTCCGGGTCTCTACCGAAGTCATTCGAATACTATTTTCTATTTCTAGATAGCTGGTAACACAAACATTTTCTAGTTAATTATCTAGCTAAGTAACTAGATAAATTCGTTAAGTGGTGGCAGTTTAAAGCACTGACAAAGTTCGTGTTCAGATATTTATCTGGTTATCGTGAAAAGTTTCCACATTCCACTTTAAATACAGATATTTATCTGAAAACTAACGCGAAAGTTTTTGCGAAAACTAACTAGTTGAGTAATTATGTGAGATATTAACAGCAATATATCATGATAAACATCTTACCGCAGCTGCCTTATAGCCTCCTTGATAGCACGCATGCGCAGCGATGACTGATGATGCTATGAGGTAGTTAAAAACGTAGAAACCGCACCATACAATCTCCTTAAAAATGCAAAGTAAACAATGACAAATTATTTTCAGTTTATAGTGTGGATGACGATTTTCGTTCCAGTTTACACGATACTAAACACAAATTAAATTAGTTTGAGTTGACAAACAGTTTGGGACATGGTCACATATTGAGTTTCTAAGCGTCTGGGACCTATTTCATAAAACTTCGTACAACAAATGTTGTCGTAAGTCAGATTATAAAAGTCTCAATTATCATTTATTTCTCCATCTAATCCTGTCTTGTGACATCTCTTTGGAATCTTATATTCAAGACGATTCCAAAAAGATGTCACAATGCAGTATTAGATAGAGACATCAGAAATTAAATGTATTTTAAAGTTTTCACTTACGACCATTTTTGTCGTACGAAGTTTTATGAAACGGACACCAGGTCTGGTTCCAAATTGTTTGCAGTTTACGTAATTTATTGTTTATATACTAACATACTAATTGTCTCGCTGTGATGTTGATACATCTCATTGCTTAAAAGCTACATGCAAAACACTGTTTGTAAATAGATAATATATTTTCTTCGTTTAGAAAATCGTAACATAAAAATCAAAATGAGCTAGGCCCATGCATTTCAGTTTTCTGAAGAAATAAAGTTTGTGATAAAAATTGTGCCAAATGGTAATTCTTTGAAAAAAGGATTAATCTTTCAGAATACTTGTTACTGTTAGTGCTCAACTCTTTCGCTGCCAAATAAATCGTGAAATGTTTACACCTTCACTGTTTCATTGTCGTCTGCTTCAATTTTGTTGTTTGCAGTATCGTTTTAGAGTTGGCTTTAAAGCGACTCGTAACCAGATGGTGCATTAAAAATAGTAATTTGTAAATATGTGTCAAACGCTTATATAAATGGTAAAGAATTAGTTTAGGATAAGAAATTCTGTTTAAAAAAATGTATTTCAATAAAAAAAAATATTGGTCTCTGGTGGGATTCGAACCCGGGGCCCGGCATTGGCGGACAGAAGGCAAAATAGGGGAAACCGCTTAGACCAATGGACCACGGAACTATCCGTTTATCTCGGATCGATTTAACGTATTTCAATGTGTAGCCATCGAAAGTGCATACAACTGCGTAATTCGGCTCTTGTTTTTGTCTGAGCCCGTGTAGAGAAGCAACAACAACAACTATACCGTCTACTAGTCGGTATAGAAAAACGATGGAAAATATCTAAAAATCTAAGATTCGGTGACGATTCTTGAGACTTTTTTTGGACTGATCATATTTTTTTAATGTCAGAAGCCAAAAAATGCCACAAATTTGCTTTTATTTGAGTATTTTATTTTATTTTGACAAGTACACCATCCGGTTGCGAGTCCCTTTAAGGCAGTATAACTTAGGCAATTTCAAAACAAGTGGCAAACAATTTTGATCCTGATCAGAACCAAAACTGTTTGCAAATTCATGCGCTTTATGACGTCATTGAGAGTGAAAGGGCTAATCCATTCACTGCCTTACCCCGAGTACAAGGGTTACATGTCATTGTTACAATGAAGGCTATATGCCGATTTTTTGACCTGGCAGGGCGGAATTTCGATGCGGACCTTTGCATTTCAACTTTGGGAGCGTCAGCACAATCTTTTATTATCGGAATTTACCGTTGTTGTCTGCCGATTTTTTCTCAACATTACATATTAGTGGATATTTTGACAGACGGAATATAATGAAGAATGACAAACAGCTTGAATCCAGATCAGACGCTGCGTAACGAGGCGTCTGATTTGGATTCAAGCTGTTTGCAAATGTCTTACAAAGTCTTAATTTTCTCTCCCTATAACAACTCCCTCCGAACAACACTCGGGTGTTGTTGTAGAGAGGGAGCACTGCACACACCTTTTTCACGCGGATATGGCTGCTCTCCCATGTGTTTCTACATGTTGAAAGTATCTTAAAATAACTACTTAATACGGAACTATACCTGTCAACACTAAAATCAAACGTATATTAGTTTATCTTTGCCAAAGGTTAGCTCCGCCCTGCCAGGTGAAAAAAATCGGTCTACAACATATTTTATTCTCAAGCTACGCGGCGTCTGATCAGGATCCAAACTGTTTGCAGCCGCGCTTTAAAGCGTCATCGAGGGTGAAAGGGTTGAGGCGATTTTGTGTGGTGAAATGGGTGAACTTGCTTTCGATTGAAGTCCATAATACTTACTGCAATGTCCCATCGAACAAAGCCAAGCTTTTTTGTTATTGCCAGTGCATATAGTATGTACCACAGTATGGACACGATAAAACACGAGCTGGTAACAAATTCATAGTACGAGTATGTAGAGTTATATAGGTAAGCACATCCTTCATGCTTGGGGACAGACACACTAATTAATCCCAAAAGGGACAAAACCTGAAAAATAAAAATACAACATTTAACATATTACTTTAAAAATACGACACTACTAAAGAAAATTGTCACACATTATTCAGTCAAGACTATATGTAAGTTATAAGAAATAATTTTGCTCTAGCAGATGGTAACTTAAATCAGGCTAAAAGTAAAGCAGAATGCTCCTTAATGCACATTCTGCTTCATGTTCAACCTGTATTACGTTGTCACCTGTCTGCATAAAAGTAAAGCAGAATGCTCCTTAATGCACATTCTGCTTTATGTTCAACCTGTATTACGTTGTCACCTGTCTGCATAACTAGGAACAAGCTATGGGGTGACGGGTTCAACAGTTGCTATAATGTCAGATAATAATATTACAATTATACTAAGACAATGTAATTGATTCAATGCTAGTATCGTGTCAAACCCTAAGCATACGTTGACGATTGTTTAGTTTTAGGTAATACTATCTTCCAAATAGTCAAACATCTGCTTGGGTCAAAAACGAATACTGAAAAAGATTTACTGACATACTTTTGCCCACTTAAACTTTCTTGTCTGTCTGCATTCCTCAAACATGGACATGTAAGAATTTTAATAAGAATAATAACTGACTGAGCATTGCCTTTTGATGATAATCGAACTGCAAAATCGATTTTACCCAATTGCTAAATACATCTGTAAATACAGTAGCATGTGTATTATACATAATCAATCCGTATTCTGAAGTTGAAATTATGCTTCCAGATACAGTGGAGAAACTGTTATTCTTTCCCAATAAACGCGTTTACGCTAAAACTATTATTTGCAGTGCAAACAGTTTGGAGCCAGATCAGACGCCGGGTAACCCGGCGTCTGATCAGGCTCCAAACTGTTTGCCACCAAGATAAACATGAATTATCAGAATTGTCAAAAAGTTGTACTTTTCTACGTTTTAGTGTTTTGCGTTTGCGTACGTTTGCGTTTAAACGGGAAAGAATAACAGATTCTCCACTGTATTACGCTACATTTGTAGTTCTACTTCTCGTAATGTTAACATTGTTAACACTTTCGTGCCTAGCTTACCATAAAAGGGACATATGCAAACAGTGTAGACTCTGGCCAGACGCCACATAATGCGAAGTCTGATCAGAGTATACACTGTTTGCTGATAGAAATTTCATTATAAAACAAAACGTAAATGAAAATTTAGACAAGGTACCCCTTACATTAAAAATGTACTAATCCAATGCCAGTATAAGCATAAAATAACCCACTTGGCATACATTGGTTAATCAAAGGGGTGGAGGGAGTAATAGCCGTACCAACTTTTTCTAATGTCTAAGTCTTGTCGACGAGACAAGATTAGAAAAAGTTCGTATGGCTATTATTTTACCAAAACAGTCTTGTATGCAATCCCTTTAAACACATTGTTTACAAGACTCTCCAGTCTATCTTACCAGTTCAAGTGCAACAAATATCCCATACAAACTCTTGATAAAGGTCATATCAACATAGATAAAGCGCCATAGTTGCTTCATCTCGGTATCCTTCGCTGACGAGTCTCCTTCACCCCCGGGCTGTTGTACGACCGCAGCCGGTCCATCGCTAGCGGCCATCATTTTTCTGGTTTTCGTTTGCCGTCTGTTAAAAAATGAGTAAACGTAACCTTTTTAATGCTAGTATATGTACATTTTAACGTTTTTGAAAACGTGTACAGACCCATATCAGACATCTCCTAAAGGAGCTGTCTGATCAGGGTCTTAATTGTTTTCTTTCACGATCTGTTTGAATTGCGTCTGTATTCTTACCTGGAGAAAAAATCCCTGATTTTAATAAATATTGTAATAGCTAAAATGATACAGTAAAACCTCTCTATAACGGCCACCAAATTGTGTTAAATATTAGGTGTTTACGTCGTAAACACCTAATATTTGAGCTTTCTGTTTCACTGTCACCTTGCTTTAAGCTGTCACCTGTCTTTTATACAATAAATAAGCCTGCGTTTAAGTGGTCGTTATACAGTGGAGAATATGTTATTCTTTCCCGTTTAAACGTACGCAAACGGAAAACACTAAAACGTAGAAAAATACAACTTTTTGACAATTCTGATAATTCATCTTTATCTTGGTGGCAAACAGTTTGGAACCTGATCAGACGCCGTGTTACCCGGCGTCTGATCTGGCTCCAAACTGTTTGCAGTGAAAATAATAGTTTGAACGTAAACGCGTTTATTGGGAAAGAATAACGTTTTCTCCACTGTAGAGTGGTTTTACTGTAGATATTCAATGGTTTATAAAGAGTATGAGATAATCCTGAGACCGATCGTTATTATTAGTCAGATTTGGGTAGAATGATCAAATCTGGCTCCGAGGTTATAAAGCTTCTGACTTGAGACTAAACTCGTTCCCAAGCATTTGATTGGTCAGATTTGAGCCTAGGCTCAAATCTGACCAATCAAATGTTTGGGGTCACACTCAGACTCAACTAAAAAGCTTTATAATCTCGGAGCCTGACCTATCAAATGATTGAGAACGATCTCAGAATCACCCCAACCGTCTTGTAAGCATAGAACGAGCTACGATAAGATGCACCAATATACTGCTTCGAGTAATCCTTCGTAGGAACAACAGAACCACCGACCATCCGCACGGCCACCTTGAAGGCTTCCTCACGTTAAATTCCAAAATGACTTCGGCGTAATACGTTCAGTGTGGCGATGTCGTAACTCACTCAATCAATCAATCACTCGCTAACCGTTTCCGAACATACAGCGGCGAAGAGCAGTGACTATATATAAAGCCCTGGAATTTTTGTTTGGACATCATGCGCATGACAAAACCTGCCTTGCTATATTGCAACATTGTGCAGACCAAGCACCGTTGTCATCACGTGTTCTTCATCTGAGTTTGGTATACACTGTCAAATACCGTAGGTAATACTGCTAAATACAATGCCTGAGATAAACAGAGCTGAGTAGATCTACAATGTTTGCAATGCAATACGGCATGACACGGCTCAGTTATCTAATCTAGATCTTAACCCTTTAATCAATAGCCTGTTTCTAGTAGTTAAGATATGTGACATATTAAAGCAGGCTGAAAGTAAAGCAGAATGTGCCCTAGGGCACATTCTGCTTTACTTTCAGCCTACTTTAAGTTACTATCTGCTGGTGTATAGAAAATATTACTTATAGTACTTATTCATAACAGTATAAAATGGAACTATTTTCTTTGGCGGATGAATAAAATGAATGCGCTAAAAGTCGCTTCTATAAGGGAAAGGGTTAACGCATTGGCACTGATGAAATACTTTGAAAGAAATGGCAGGCAAATCTATTCTGTCAGTAGTTTGCAGACAAAATAAATGCCATGAAAGGAAAGTCTGAAACTTGTTTTTAATCATATGAGAGAAAGATACTCTGAATATGGTGGTAGATGACAAATTGAGCAGACACATACTGACAGGCTGATTATGATTGAAAACGCGCGTATTGAAGCAAACTCTGAATGAAATTAATACATACACGCAGTCGTTCAATAATAAAAATAATGGATGGACGAGGATGTATGAGTTGGGGGTTTATGGCACTGCGACTAGACAATGCCATTTAGCGCTGATGAAAGATAAGATGCGATGATGATGAGTGGTGATTTCAGGAAGATGAGTTCGGCTACATTCAGGCGCAGGGAAGCAGCACAGGGGATCAAAACCACCGACCTGACTTCATATTTTAGTTCTTTGCAGGGGGGATTATTTCTGTCAATTAAAATAAAACGCCCCTACACGTATGGCAATTAAACTTACGTCAAGAAACCGCGACAAAGTTGGAAGGTCTCTGGCATAAAAAAGCAAAACGACGTCTAAAGATAGGACTGTCCTTAATGTGAGACACAAAGTGATGCATAGTTATATAACTTTGTATACTGTAGGTGATTTATTCGTTAAACTCTTTTCTCCCTGAAACTTTAAATGGACAATTCCAGTTTCCATTTAAGTCTTGTCCATTTCTGACTATTAAGGGTTGTTTTTGTCAATGTTTGGCATTATGACAAACAGTGAAGACCCTGATCAGAGGGTTCCTAGAAGCCCTCTGATCTGGGTCTTCACTGTTTGCATAGGACAAGTGTACTTTTTAAACGTACACTGTTTGCAAAGGACGCCAATATGCGGGACTAGGGTTCAAAGGGTTAATTCGTCGTGAACTAACATATCGCCTCCAATGCCTTGAACTGTAGTAAGATACAAACGGAATATTACTATACTTTGCATATCACTCGAGTTGTGTGTGTAAAGGCTATATCCAACGAGACCGGAGGTCGAGTTGGATATAGCCTTTACACACACAACGAGAGTGATCCGGTGCATAAGATATGCAAAGTATAGTAATGTTCCTTTTATTATATACCTCTTATAATAAAAATAAAATGAAAAACGATAGAAATGTTTCGAGCGTTACTATAAATAAACGGGATTCCCCATACGTCACACTTCGGGGAATGGCGCGTGAAAGTAAATACTCGCTATTACGACCACTAAAACGAATGCTAATTGATTAAATAATAGAGAGGTGGCAGCTTAAAGCAAGGTGACAGTGAAACAGAAAGCTCCTAAAGGAGCTTTCTGTTTCACTGTCACCTTGCTTTAAGAGGTCACCTACCGTAAACACCCTAATACTTAACATAATTTAGTGGTCGTAATAGAGAGGTTTTACTGTAGTTCCGAACTTCCGACTACACAGTAAACGTGCTTTTCCCATTACACAAGGTACATGGGTAATACGGAATTTTCAATCCGTCAAGGTGTATTTGTTCGATAAAATACAGAAATATTTCGGGCAGAACATTGGTAGGTATACTTGATAACAAGTATCTTTTTTACACGTACATGTACTTTCAATAATTCATAATTTCGACTCATATTTGTATATGTACATGTATAACATTGTTCATACCTTGATTGTATTTGGAGAGGACTCACATAGGCTTTGCCTGTTGTCCAATCCTTTTCTTCTGAATAAAATATTGTTTAAACTTAACTAATGCCTTGACCCGAGTACGAAGGTTATTTGCAAACAGTTTGGATCCTGATCAGACGCCGCGTTATGCGGCGTCTGATCATGATCTAAACTGTTTGACACTCATTAAGATATAATTTTATTACCAACATACCTAAAACTTCAATTTAAGAACTAAAAGCAGACGACAATAATATTATTGCTTGAAACAGACGACGTCACGGCAGTGAATATGTTTTATGCTGTCATCTTTAATTAATTACATTAAAGTCGCACTTTCATATCCTTTAACAATACATCGTGCTGAGCGCGATTGACAAAGTAGATCTGCGAACAATCTGGACCCTGATATAATAGCGTCGAAATACTCCCATCAGGATCTAAACTGTTTGGTATCCGTACTCAGGTTTTCTTTCATCAAGTACATACTGTTGAAAACTAATACTGAGATAATTTTGTAGTTCTGGTAATAGAGCATGATAAGGGTTAGGTAAACTCGTGTCACATGTAGGTTTTGTTGTTAACTCATATGTATTTCAGCGGAGAAAACGTTATTCTTTCCCAATAAACGCGTTTGCGCAAAAACTATTTTTTCAATGCAAACAGTTTGGAGCCAGATCAGACGCCGGGCAACCCGGCGTCTGATCAGGCTCCAAACTGTTTATCACTCATATTAAAATGGTTTGTCAGAAATGTCAAAAATTTACATTTTCTTCATGATATTATCTCGCGTTTCGTTTGTATTAAAAAGCGAAAAAAAGTATTCTCCATTGTACGAGATATTCGCTATACATACAAGGGGAATTCATGTATACATACATGTAATTCTTTCCTAACTAACACTTTTTTTGCTAAAATAAGCATGGTCATTGAACATAGTTTGGAGCCTGACCAGAAACAGGGTCTGGTTCTACTCCAACCAGTGTGACACACACAATGCCGTGTTCTAAACATTTTACATTGCATTTGAGATCAGTTTCGTTGTTCAAAGAGGCCTACATGTACTATATATACATGTATAGGTATACAGTGGAGAAAACGTTATTCTTTCCCGTTTAAACGCTAACGAAACGCAAACGTAATGCAATAATATGCAGAAAATAACTACTTTATTAAGCTGAGTGGCAAACAGTTTCGAGCCGGTGTCTGATCTGGCTCCAAACTGTTTGTACTGAAAATACCAGTTTTAGCGTAAACGCGTTTTTTTGGGAAATAATAACGTTTTCTCCACTATCATTTGTGTTGCTGTTTTGCATAACGTTTTAAGTTTCAATAATGATGTATCTTATTTAAGATAAAACGTAATATGACCTCATTCTAACACAGCTAACGTGTTTAGCGACGGTATTACATACACATTATCTATATAAGATTACAAACACCGTATCCTATTATTACACAGAGTCCTAGATACAGTGGAGAATCTATTATTCTTTCCCGTTTAAACGCAAACGTATACGCAAACGCAAAACACTAAAACGTAGAAAAGTACAACTTTTGGACAATTCTGATAATTCATGTTTTATCTTGGTGGCAAACAGTTTGGAGCCTGATCAGACGCCGGGTTACCCGGCGTCTGATCTGGCTCCAAACTGTTTGCACTGCAAATAATAGTTTTAGCGTAAACGCGTTTATTGGGAAAGAATAACAGATTATCCACTGTAATAGGGATTATTAAACCGTTCTTCATCTGAATATACAATATAAAATTCTATTCACGATGAGCATATATCATCTGAAATATTACATTGACTGATAAAATGATAACAATTTCCCCCAGAAAAGAATGTAACCTCGATCATGTCAGAGAGACCCTTTAACGATTACCTCATATAGTTTGTTTCTAGTTTTGAAGGCATGTGATCACTTAAAGCAAGTTGAAAGTAAAGCAGAATATGCCTTAACTTTTTAAGCCGTATCCTGCTTTACTTTCAACTTGCTTTAAACTACCATCTGGAACAATACTGGAAATACCTTCTGTATTTTATGTTCAGAACTTCCTGGCTCGTGACTACTTTCCTTAGTGTAGAAATAAGAAGAGGTGTCGAAAAAGGCATATTTACGGGGTAATGGGTAAAAATCAGTGCAGACCCTGATTAGACTGCTCCTTCAGTAGCTGTCTGGACTCTGATCTGAGTCTACACTGCTTTAAAAATAGCAGGAAAAGATTACCCGCTGTATTCAGTCGTTTAACATTAAAGCTTAGTGTTATCAAGCTATCAGTGGGACAGTCATTAAACAATGGCCTATACATATACAGTGGAGAATCTGTTATTCTTTCCCGTTTAAACGCAAACGTACGCAAACGCAAAGCACTAAAACGTAGAAAAGAACAATTTTTGGACAATTCTGATAATTCTTGTTTATCTTGGTGGCAAACAGTTTGGAGCCTGATCAGACGCCGGGTTACCCGGCGTCTGATCTGGCTCCAAACTGTTTGCAGTGAAAATAATAGTTTTAGCGTAAACGTGTTTATTGGGAAAGAATAACGTTTTCTCCACTGTACATTGGTATACACTATATATACATTGGATTTAACTCTTAACGATAAAGATCTGTGTAGGTAGTTATAGTAGACTAGAGGGAATCACTTATTCTTTTCAAATGTTAAATAGACATGTAATTTAAACAAAAACGCTTACCTCAAATTGGTTAATGTTAAAAACAATGACAATAAACTCAATCGTATCCGCCCCCTATTTATAGTATTTATTTATAACATGGTAATGAATGGTACTATCCAGTTACCGGACTAAGTCGTACTAATCACGGACCTTTCGTTGATTTACGGAGATGCTCGGATACTCTCGGGAAGCTTCACTCGGCAAAATATATACTGAGCGAGTTCAGATGACTAACTATCTTAAACTCAACTTTGGGGAAAATCAGTTACTTGCTTAAAGGGAAGCGTTGTTTACAAATAATTTGGAGAGTCATTTATATAGCTTTTCTTTCTTTTCAAAAGTTAAGAATAAGTTATTAGCAGGGTTCAAGGACCCAATCAACATATGTAGCAATGTGTTTACACCATATTAGCATGTAAGAGTATCATAAATTATGTTTCGGTTAGTCAACAATATTTAATTCATAACCCCATATCCTGTTTCTAGTTAAGAAGACATGCGGCCATATTAAGAAAATTGTAATTTAACAAAATGCACTCCAAAAAATTTCGTGCCCGTATAAAAATATATATATGTAACATTAAACTGTCAACGTGTGTCAAAACACTGCAAGTTTTTCATATGCTACAGTGGAGAAAACGTTATTCTTTCCCAATAAACGCGTTTACGCTAAAACTATTATTTTCACTGCAAACAGTTTGGAGCCAGATCAGGCTCCAAACTGTTTGCCACCAAGATAAAGATGAATTATCAGAATTGTCAAAAAATTGTATTTTTCTACGTTTTAGTGCTTTGCGTTTGCGTACGTTTGCGTTTAAACGGGAAAGAATAACAGATTCTCCACTGTATTTCAGAGATTCGCAATTAATTATGTGTGCCCGTGTGTCTCTAGACTAATTACATTTACACAAAGAAAAGTAGTCCCTACATTGGGAGTCCAGAACATAAAACAAAAGACATTAGTAACTGATCTTTCGAGACAGGAGCCTAAAGCAAGTTGAAAGTAAAGCAGAAGTATGCTGTACTTTTAACCTGCTTTTAGTATTCACCTGTCCTCAAAAGTAGAATTAGGCTATGGGGTAATGGGTAAAAGGGGGAAGAACCACGTATTTGCTTTCTGTACCCGGATGTTATCGAATTCACCCATAGTAATTCAGCTGAACTCGCTCATTAATTAAATTGAGATGATGCCGAATGATGGTGTATATAGTCAAACGTTTACGAGTGTTTTGTTATCATTGGGCTGTTATCATTGAATCCCTATATAGTTATCAGTGTGTCAACCACGGGAAGAGATCGAATACAACTTACAGCCCGTGAGAATGAATATTAGATTAGTCAAGGCTTAAAATAAGTCGGGACATTATTAGGTACAGTCAACCGTGTGTTGTATGGTCACTTTTAACCCTTTCCCCTCATATAGAAGCGCCTTTAGCGCATTTACTTTATTTCTCAATTGAAGAAAAAAAGTTCCAATTTACACAGTGATAAACATGTTTATCACTGTGTAAATTGGAACTTTTTTCTTTAATTAAACAAAAGAGAGAAATATGTTCTTTATACTAGCAGATAACTTAAACGATGCTGAAAGTGAATCAGAACGCGCCTCAATGCACACTAGATGCTTTACTTTCAGCCTGCTTTAACCCTTACATGTAGGCTTTCATGATCAAATACACTCAGAGGATCTTCTAACCGATCAGTCAGATATAAAGGTGCTACTCTAAACACTAGTAGTAGGCCTGTTAAGATACAAATTTTGGGCAAATCGTTCAAATTGTGAATATATTCTGAAACTTGGCATAGTGGTTCATTGGGGTGTCCAAGATATGAAACGGAAGGGTTGCCCAAAATCTGAGCAGGGGAAGGCGGCCATTTTGGAATTCAAAAAGGCGGGCCCTAAATTTAATGTTTTTAAACGTATCTCTGCTAAGAATGCACACAGAATTCTAATTTAAGCTGCAAAATATATGCTATTGGGGTCTACAAACTTTGGTACAACTTATACTTTGCTTGCATGGCAGCCATTTTTAATTCCAAGATGGCGGCTGTTAAAAAATTGTTTCAATATGTATTGCGTAAAGCCATATATTATAGTACTACAACTGAAGCCCAGTAGCATGCTTAAATCTGACACGAACTGGTACCCCTCTGTAGAAAAAGGTTTCTATATACCGAAATGCGTGTACATTTTTGTATATTATGAAACGTGTGATCTGTGTGCCTACATTGTTATTCAAGATGGCTTCCAAGATGGCCGCCACAAACATGAAATATCACGAACATACTATATATTACAATTGTTTTCTTATTGTTCTAATATAACTATAGGTAAAACCTATATACGGCCGAAACCTGATTCTACAAAGTATAAAAAATAAGGTATGGAACAGCAACTTAATTTTTCGAGGGTACGAACTGACCAAAAATATAGGGTGCGAAAAGGCGAGGGTACGAAATGGCCCGTTGCCGTGAGAACAACAATGGCGGCCATGTTGGAATCGCCCGCAGGTCAACTCGATTCACTAATCTGCTGCCAGCTTTTTGTTTCGGTCGTACAAAGTATAAGTGTGTTTTGATGTGATTTTCTTTGGAAAAGGTCCATAGAAGTCGAAATATTAGAAAAAAGCAGTTTATATTACTAACAAAGTATGAGAGTTAGAGCGCCGTTTTCTGGCCGCGTTTTATACCGAATCTTGAGCTCATAAGAGTTACCCCCCGTGCTAGAAAGCTCTTCTTTTTAAGACTCCTTTGGTATCCGGAAGTAGTTTATCATGTTCAGTAACAATGGCGGCGCCCGTTGTGCGATAATTTTTAAGCAGTATTAGATAATGAAAATTATTTTTTTTTATCCTTGTTTTATTCACGCAACGCATACACATTATCTAAAGGCGACCTCCGCAAAAAGCTGGCCTTAGGCCAGCTTTTTGTTTCGGCCGTACTAACAGTGAGATCAATGAACTTTGAACATTACAAAAGAGTCATATTATTCCTTAAATATAAATAATGACCATTTAACCCTTTTCCTGCGACCAAAACTTTCAAAATGGCGTCCAAGAGGGCCGCCAGATGCGTAAAAATATCACACACATACTAATTATATAATTACAGTTATTTTTAATGGTTTTACTAAGAGTGATGGCAATTCAAACTGAAATTATCATTTCAACATAGTCATTATATTCACTAAATGTGTAAAAAGGCTGTTTAAATCTTATTCCTACGAACAAGATGTTCAAAATGGCGTCAAAGATCACCGTTACAAATATAAAATATCATGAAAACAATTTGTGTTAGATTTGTGTTTATGGTTTGACTAAAAAGACGACAGAGCACTTTGGACAGTACAAAAGGCATACTATTATCTTGTTCACTCAATGTGTATTGAGACAGTCTTATTCCCATACTACGAACCCAATTTTCAAGATGGCGACCAAGATGGCCGCCACAGACAGAAATGTAACAAACACATGAATTTTCTAATGGTCTGGCTAAAAGTAAGGACAATGGACATTGACCCTTACCAAAAGAAACACGTTATTCCCTAAGCGTGGATCAAGACCGTTTAACCTTTCTACTCTCATCAAAGAGTTCATGATGGCGCCCACGATGGCTGCCATAGTTAAAGAATACCAGGAACTACTAAAAATGTCTTCTTATGGCTTGACTTAAAGTGATGACAATAGACTAAAACATTACAAAAGTGATTAATTATTCATTTCATATGTATAAACTCTCTTTATTCCTTCTACTGCGAACAAAATATACAAAATGGCGTCCAAGATGACCGCCACACCATTAACCTAAAATACCACTAGCATACAGACTATTACAACTGGTTCCTTATGGCTTGACTAAAAGTGATTACAACTGACTTTGAACATGACAAGATTGAGGTATATTTATAAGTGTTAATCCTTTTACTTAAAACAAATATTAAAGATGGCGTCCAAGGTGTACAATCCGACTGCATAGCACAGTGGTAGAGCGTGCGCTTACAGCTTGGGAGAACGCGGTTTCAATTCCCTGCCGAGTCAAACAACAGACATTAAAAATTGGTAGTTAAGGCTTCCCTTCTTGGCGCTCAGGATTTCGGGTTAGCATAACGACTGGTTCGTCGGTATCAGGATAAAGTGACCTGCTGGGTTCAGTCCGTAGTTCACATCATGATTGCCCCCTCTCATAAACATCTTTCTTGATGGAGAGAAGTTAAAATAAGAGATAAAGAAAGATGACCTCAACAACAAAGAGTATCATAGAACATAAAAAGAGACGTAGTATTCATTTAATGGGTATAGCAACTGTTTAATCATTTTTATTGGAGACAAGTTATTCCAGATGCTGGCCAAAATAACAGCCACTCCTTAAACCTAAAATATAACTAACATACTTTAGGACAATTGTTTTCTCATGGTTTGACTAAAAGTGATGAAAATAGACTTTGAACATTACAAAAAAAGGTCATGTTATTCGTTTAACGTGTATAAAGAATATTTAAACCATCTACTGAGAACAAAATATACTAGATGACGTCCAAGATGGCCGCACAAACCTAAAATATCATTAATATACTATTGGAATTGTTTCTTACGGTTTGACAAAAACTGATGAAAATTAACTTTGAACATAACAAAAGCTTACTGTGTAGAAAGGCTGTTTAATACTCTACTGCAAACAAAATTATTGTTTGCTAACTTTCGTCTTTGGTCCAAATTTGAAACTACTTTATATTTGTTCGTTGTAGTTAAAATGCTTCCTGTGAGTAACAATGTTTAACTCCTTGTGAGAAGCCTAGTTACTAAACGTCTCATCCACATCAAAGCTGTTTGCATTAACTGAAACTGAAACTGGTTTATTTGATTAAACGCCTGTTTTTACAGCTGTGTGTATTCAATGGCGTTTTACAATACATAAAATACAGTAAACATTTATATTAAAATATATGGTATTAAAACAAGTTTAACATGTCATTGATCATATAATTGAAAATAAGTTATATACATTAATTCTAAGAAATGATACTTTAAGACTGGTTTAAAATCTCGTCAATAATGTGATTACATTTCAGTAAAATACATTCTTAAAATGGTACTTAGTTTAAAACGAAAAAGGACGATCAGGATTTCTGGAATTTCTGATTGGGGCTGTACGGCACTGCGACACAAAACAGGTCATTTAGCGCCGACTAACGATGATATGATGACGGTTTTAGAATGATGATTTCAAGAAGATTATGATGTACGGCATTGCAACACAAATCAGGTCATATAGCGCCGATGAATGATGAGGAATGGTGATATCAAATGATAATGATTTAAGGTTAATGACTTTGGGAGGGTGATTTAAGGAAGATGATTACAGGAAAATGATGCTTCTAGATGGATGGATGAGTTGGGTTGTACGGCACTACGACACACAACAGGCCGTATTGCGCCGACAAATGATGAGGGATTATGATATGAAATTATGATTTCTGGATGATGATTTCAAGAAAAGAATTTTTTTCAGGATGATGATTTCGGATGGATGGATGAGTTAGTCTATACTTCGCTTCAACACAAAATTGGTACACGTACATCAGTACTAAAATACAAACATGACACTAAAATTTAAAAGAGAGAGTTAAAATCATTAAAATAGTAAGTTTTCAACTTGCTTTTAAAAATGTCCAGAGATTGTGACTGTCTTATTTCAATTGGCAATTGGTTCCAGAGTTTCGGACCCACTGTACCAAAACTTCTGTCACCAAATGTCTTTCTCTTGTTGAATGGCACGGTAAAGTTGTATGTCAAATCAGCTGATCTCAGCCCTTGTCGTCTTGGAACATGCTGACACAATAGTTCAGTCAAGTATGTTGGTGCATTGCCCACAGAACACTGGTACATGAATGTCAGAAGTTTATGGGTTATTCTTGCTTTGATTGGTAGCCAATGTAAATGATAAAGGGCCTGTTTAGAACTGTCATATTTCTTCCGCTTTAAAACCAGTTTTGCACACATGTTTTGGATACGTTGAAATCTGCTAAGGTATTTCTCAGCTATGCCATATAATATCGCATTGCAATAATCTAGATGCAATATCACTAGTGTCAAGACGAGAGTTTCTGTTGCTTCTTTAGTCAAGTATTTTCGAATGCATTTTATCCTAAAGAAATTCAACATAGCAGTTCGACATTTCATTTTAATATGTTCTCTGAAGTCTAAAGTTTCATCAAGAAAAGCCCCTAAATAACGGATACACTCAACAGATTTTACAGCGTCACCTGCAATGTCAATTTCTGTTGTTGAACATTTTTTCAGCTGTTGTTTACTTCCAAACATGATGAACTCGGATCTTCAGTTTATTCAGGTTCATCCAGTTGTTGATTGCAATGGCACAGTTTTCGATGTCAGCTATTGCAATGGTTTCACTGTCATGGGATGTTGGTCTAAACCGTTTGTGTGCAATGTGGTCATCTGCGAATCCATATACAGAAATAGATGGCGGAATGACGTCAAACAGTGTTCCAGCGTATGCTAGATAAAGCCATGGCCCTAAACAGCTGCCCTGTGGGACACTACAGTCAATGACGTGTGGTGCTGATAGGCTTGAGTTTACGCTAACTGCGCAAGTACGATCACTGAGATAAGAGTCAATCCAACTAAGAGCTTTGTCACCAACACCGTATTGCTTTTGGATAACATTGAGAAGTATCTCGTGGTCGACAGTGATAAGAGCTGTCACTTCTTGGTGTTCCATAGCATCAAGCAGGTCACTCACCAACCGTAGAAGCGCCGATTCACATGAATGAAATTGTCTGTAGGCGGACTGATTCTTGGGTAGAAGGTTAAATTGATTAGCATGATCGTTCAGTCTGAAAAGTACTGCTTTCTCGATCAGTTTCGAGAGAAAACTTAGGTTACTGACAGGTCTGTAGTTGCTGTATACTAGTTCAAGGCTGCATACGAGTATATAGCGTCAGAAACTAAATGATAATGATTAAAATAACATGATACACCAACAGATCGAGAAAATGTATAGGACAACGTCTAAAGCGTGATTCAGGCAGTTCTGAATGATATCAGAATACATGATGGCATACTGCTATTGGATGACTTTAACGCATGATTTGGAAGGAAAAGGACTTGCTGGGAGAATTCCTAGGTTGACATGGAACAAGCAACTTTACAGATAACGGTGAAATAATTATTGGACTATGTGAAAACGTTCACTGCACCATAGACGACACACACGACTATCCACAAGTTCAACTTGGCATTGCCTGACAGAAAAATCAAAATCAAATCGACTACATTTATGATCTCTAACAACAAAAGGTGGTGTGAATTAAAGATAATCGAGCGATGGCACAAGCAACCGTTGTATTGAACTTAACCTAGCAGTGGACAAGCTGAACTTCCCGCTGAGGTTGGAAGAAACAAATGACGACGTTTTGATGTCTCCAAATTGATAGACCCGACAGTTAAGGATAGCTTCAATATCCTGCTGAAAACCTAATTCAGTATTGTTCAGAAAGACAAAGTTATCACTATTGACAACTTCAGAAAAGCCATATCTGACACAGACCATGGTTTACAAAACAGTACAAATGTTAAGTGGATATCTGCAGACACTTTTGAAGGCAATAAAGGAGAGAAAGCAATTGAATAATCATTTTCTAGATTTGTTGGCCAATAACGCAAGGCGATACCTATTTACAACTAGGGGTAAGACGATAGCAAATATTACCCCTAACATCCCCTGCATAAAACACGCCAGGCAATCTATCATGCCAGCCAAAAAGTTGTATAACTGTCTAGATTGCCATAGAGTTGACCATGACCAAGTGATTTGAGGTGGATGAAGAAGGAATATGATGTTCTTCTAGGTTGGAGCTTTCTGCCTAAACTTTCAAAGTCACCAAGGCGTTAATTCGTAGTTGACAGAATGACTAGGAAGCTGTAAATGTAGAGAGAATATGTACCGAGTTGTGCGGTTGCCAGGAGAAATGTTAGACAAGACCTATCTATGGTTGAAGTACTGTACTGGTATCTCTATTAGTGATGTCAATATTGTTTTATCATGGATGTTAATAAAACAGCTATAATGTTTATATATATTTGTTTGAGATAACAATGGTGGTCATCTTGGATTTCAAAATAGCCACCATTTAATCATAATGAAGATTGCAATTGCCTGTATTACTTTTTTAAACTTTTATGATACTTACAGTAATAGAGGCTCTAGAGCTCAGATATGCGTTGAAATATAAATTTAAAGACCTTCTTGGAATTCGAAAGGCCACAAGCAATACAAAGTAAATGTTACACCAGTATGTTTGTTGACTCATAGTATAGCTCGTAGAACAGGAGTAAAACGGTCTTAAAAACATTTAGTGAAAAGCATATCCTCTTTGTACTGTCCAAAGTGCATTGTTATCTGTTTTTAGTCAAACCATTTAAAACAATTGTAAAAGACAGAATTTTCATGAGTTTATTTATATATTCACATAGCCGCCATCTAAGACGCCATTTCGAATATTTTGTTCGAAGTATAAGATTTGAAAGATCCAAACGGTTTGAAGGGAATACTGGGACTGTGTGTAATGTTCGGTGTGCAATAGATAGATAGATAGATATATAGATAGTTAGATAGAATACGTGTGATAGTGTGTGTGATATTTTTACACTTCTGGTGGCCATCTTGGACGCCATTTTGAATATTGAGGTCGCAGGAGAAGGGTTTAATGGTCAGTATTTATATTTAGGAAATAATATGACTCTTTGTAATGTCAAAGCTAATTGTCCTCACTGTTAGTCGAACAATACGAAAACAATTGTAATATGTAGTATGTTCGTGATATTTCATGTTTGTGGTGGCCATCTTGGAAGCCATCTTCAATAGCTAGTTTGGCCCACAGATTATCACGTTTCATAATATACAAAATGTACACACATTTCGGTATATAGAAACCTTTTTCTACAGATAAATACCAGTTGTGCCAGATTTAAGCATGATATTGGGCCTCAGTTGAAGTACTTTAATATGGGACTTTACGCAATACATATTGAAACAATATTTTAACAGCCGCCATCTTGGAATTAAAAATGGCTGCCATGCAAGCAAAGTTTAAGTTATACCAAAGTTTGTAGACCCCAATAGCATAAATTTTGCAGCTGAAATCTGAACTTTATGTGCATTCTTAATAGAGATACGTCTAAAAACAATACATTTAGGGTCCGCCATTTTGAATTCCAAAATGGCCGTCTTCCCCTGCTCAGATTTTTGGCAACCCTTCCATTTCATATTTTGGATACCCCAATAAATCACTGTGCTAAATTTCAGAATATATTCACAGTTTGAACGATTGTTTCTCTTATCGGGTCTACTATAGTTAAAAGTTACAGTTTCCATGAGATGAAGATGTTTTCTAAAAGGAAAAAAAGTTTCATTAAAATTGATCAGGAATTAAGGAAAATATGAATGAAATTGTAACCTAACCCTAAAATGACAAGTCACAATATTATGATTGACATTTGTCTGTTGGACTACCAGCTTTCAACGCGACATCGGTGTCATATGTAGCGCTTAAATTATAATTTTGAAAAGATATTATCTAAGTATGTATGGAATATTGTTCAACTGGAACTGGAACAAAAATACTGAGTCAACTCCTGGCCTGTTTTTTATAATATGTAAAATACCAAAAATGCCACTAGCTGTCAGCAGTGGCTAAGTGACATTTACAGAATACTTAAAGAATGCCACCCTAAACGGCTTCAGTGACATGCAACGTTAATGTATCAATAAAAAAGGTGAATTTTGAGCCGCCGAGTTAAAATTTAGCTTTTAACCGATTGGCGTTGATGCCGTTAACGTAGTTACATTACGGGTTTTTTTTTTTACATCTTCGACGGTCCAGACATGCGCGAGCAGTCAGCGTAGAAACATACAAGAGAGTGTGTGATGACCAAAATGAAAGATTCTGTGTATGTTAGCTTTTCATCTGTAGGCGCTAATGACGTTAGTCTCTACAAATCCGGTCAGACAAAACTTCCTTAAAACAAGCAGATATTGGCGAACAACATGTTGAAATGCGGTTCAGTTGGTGAAATAAGATATTTAACGATTCTATTGCACATAGGGCGTAAAATGTCCATGACGTTAACTAACGTGGCATTTCACGTTCGCTCTGAATACAACTTTTGAGTGATCTTGTGATTAGTATTGTTCGATTTTTCTGACCTGTCGGAGTTATTTTTAGAACAGAATAGTTCATAATGGTGAATAGGTAAGCAATATAGTCGTACACTTTCCAACTTGAGATAATCAAGTATGATCCTCGTGCAGCACGAGACCGCTGCGCTAACTTTAGGCCTACACTTATCTTATTCTTCCCCAATAAACGCAATTATATACTAAAACTATTATTTCCATTGCAAACAGATTTGAGCCAGATCAGACGCCGGGTAACCCGGCGTCTGATCAGGCTCCAACCTGTTTGCTACTCAGATTAAAGATATTGTAAAAAATTCTAAAAGTAAATTTCCACAGTTTAGCGCATTGCGTTTGCGTTTTAACGGGAAAGAATAATATATCTTCTACTGTACAATACGCACAAAAATTACAGCTATCCGTATCTCTAACTGGATGTAGAGAAAACTCATCCCTTTTAAAGTTTTAGAATGTTCCTATCTAAAAATAACTCCGACAGGTCAGAAGAAAACACTAATACAATCCACATTCTCGACATGTTATTGTCGATAAGGTTTGACCTGACGGTTCATGCATATTCCGTCTTTTTTCGTAAGTTATTCGTTAGCTTCCGAAAACAACTACAGTGTATTGAGAATAGACAATTCAACGGTGACTCGAACTGGAATAGTGTTATCGGTTATAGATAAATACAGTCGGCGATGGCTCAGTGGTAAGGTCGCCGCGCTACCAAGGTAAGGGTATTGGGTTCGATCCCCGGTAGAGTTTTGTATTATTTATTGAATATGTACATGTATTTTTTTTTTAAAAATGCGGATAGACACATGCAAACCATGACATTCATGCAATTGCATGTACATGTATATGAAATAGAGTATAGGTCGTTTGCAGTTCAAAAAAACACGACCATTTTCAAATATGTCCACAACAAGACAACGAAGTCAAATGAAATTTTGCATAGATTTATGATATACCTATACCAACTCTGAAAAAAAAGAACAATTTTTTTCTCTTCGTAATAAAAAGGTTTTATTCATAACTTCTATATAAAGTTTGCACTTCTAAGGGACACTTTTCCGAAGGGTGATTTCAAGTTATTCAACAGCCCTTCTTTCATGACTCCGTAAACGCCTCACCGTTAAGCTATCGCATACCATAGTAGTTTACAACTAACCGAACGAGGCCCTGACTGGGGTACGTTTTAAACGTATTAGCCGACCATATACTGTCATTTGCGAACATTTTGGAAACTGATCGGACACCGGAGCTATTTCGTATCTAAATAAGATCCGAACCATGTGCCACTCATATAAAAGTTTTATCAACAAAACGCAAAACAACTAAATGTGATAAATAGTAGAAGAGACATGTTCATACTAGACGATCTACACAAACTTACCATTATCAATTTTTCAACAGAATGTTTCCAGAGCAGATCGTAAACCTTTATTATTTTTTCGTTTAAAGGAAACAAAACGTAACGTAAACATACTGCAATACAACTCGAACACTGATACATATTATCAGGGCTCCAGATAAGGGGAGTATTTCCAGAACTAAAATCTTTATTTCTGAATTAAGCCCTATGGTGTGACTACTTGATCATTAGAATCGTCTCGATGAGTAGTCACACCATAGGATTTGGTGAGGAAACGAGTGAGAAAATGTTGGACTTGTTCCATTTACTCTCTCTTATTTGGAGCTCTGTATTATGTAGCAATGTTAGAGCTTCGGTTTGAAAAGTTATGCAATTCTCTTTATTCCTGGTGAAGAGTTCATGGATTTAGCATAGTAAAAAATGTAATGGGGCCTCACAATTAAATTTGTACAACTAAACAATCTGATCAGCACGGGATTCACCTTTCAGACAGAAGCAACTAGCACGGGATTTTACCTGGGGATATTCTCCCATATAAACAAACTTGATCAAGGTAATAGCCAATAACACCCCACGTAATTGACCATTTTCAGCGACACAAACTTTATATAAAACAAAGAAGAAAAGTTTTTAGTCAGACTATCAAAAATTCTGAATTTCCTTGTCAGAGTTGGTATAGGCACATCATAAGTGTATGCAAAATTTCATTTAAATACGTCCACCAGTTTTAGAATTATCTAAGATTTATCGTGTTTTTTAAACTGCAAACGACCTATACAGTGCTACTTGCCTAGGAAAAACTTGGCTAGAAAACTGGTCCAAAGAACACCACGTTATGCAAAACACTCCCAGAAAGCACTATGCGTTACATTTGTATTTCGTCAAGCATCAAAGGGCATCAGGCAGCAGGCCGTTTTTGAAAAAAATTGCTGACTGATTTATTTTAGTATCGTTTAAGGCATAGATCTACTAAACTTTTAATTTTTTACTATTTAAAAAATATTTACAGCCGAAGTTTACAAAACAGTACCGAGAATCGAACCCATGACCCTTCCACAACGAGTCATTAACGCTATCCATTCAGCTATTGCAACACAATGACTTTTGGTATCGGCTAAGGTATATATCAATAAAGTATCCGGAAACTCCCGATTGTACCACCGATTGTACCAACGAAAGCTGACGGAAAGTGATGACCGTCAGGTCAAACCTTATTGATAATACCAACAAATAATTAAAAGATGTGTTACCAATGTCCCCATACATGCTTCGCACGTGCAAAATACCTAAATCGTCGAATTTGGAGGTGTGACGTAACGTGAAGAGATACTCAAAATTCAATAATGCGATTCAATGCACATTCAACCAAGTATTTGAAATAAAACTGATTTCGTCAGTGTGTCATCTCCTGTTTCGAATAATATGTGTTTAAAAAGTGATCGGTTAGAAGATCCTCCGAGTGTACAGTGGAGAAAACGTTATTCTTTCCAGATAAACGCGTTTACCCTAAAACTATTATTTTCACTGCAAACAGTTTGGAGCCAGATCAGACGCCGGGTAACCCGGCGTCTGATCAGGCTCCAAACTGTTTGCCACCAAGATAAAGATGAATTATCAGAATTGTCAAAAAGTTGTATTTTTCTACGTTTTAGTGTTTTGCGTTTGCGTACGTTTGCGTTTAAACGGGAAAGAATAACAGATTCTCCACTGTATATCGTGATGCTTTTACCCTTTCATCGCCATATTGTCGTCTGCTACAATATTGTTGTCTGCAATATCGTTTCCAATTTAGATTTAAGGCAGTATAACTGACGTAATTTCACAACAATTGGCAAACATTTTTATCCTGATCAGACGCCGCGTCACGCATTGAGAGCGAAAGGGTTAGTTGGTCACATGTCTTCAAAACTAAAAACAGGTGATGTATTTCTAAACTCGTCCGGGTCAACCCTAAATATTCATAAATTGAATGGACATAATTGAAATTGACCATTAAATGTTTCATGTTTGAATTAAGAAATAATACATTCATACCAGTGTATTATCGTGCAAAAGAACACGGCTAGTGGTTGAGATGCGTATTAATTAAATCACGAGGTCCTTATGCCACATGTTCATGACTGTATAGTTAAACTATTTTCTTCCGTAGAGGACTATACTGAATGCGTCCCTATGGGGGGAAAGGGACAACCAGTAGATTGTTGATAAATGAATGTTATAAGGTTCACAACCAAGCAAATCGATAGTTTGCCTATATGTCTTAAATTAATTGATTGGTTGGTTGAACGGTTGATTAATTGATTGATTGATTAGTTCATTGGTTGATTCGGTGACTGATAAATTAATTTGTCTATTGATTGATTGATTGAGCTCTTGCTTTATCAGTTTTCTTTATTAACATTACATTCACCTCCAATTAATTGATTGGTTAGTTGAAGTGTTGATATAAAGAGGGTATCACTTAAAGGGGTGAGAGTAGGGCATGATGAGCCTTTTAAAGGGTGCTTTCTGTTTTGCTTTCAGTCAGCTTCAAACGCTGTATTCACTTAAATGTCTTTGATATATATGCCTTAGAATGAATAATGAATAAAAAGCTATTCCTAAAGTTTGAAAACAGGTTACCACTTGAGGCAGATTGAAGGTAAAGCAGAATGCGCCTAAAGGAGAATTATGCTTTACCTCCAGCCACTCTTGAGGGTTATTCTCTGTATTAATTTTAACTTAAATATGAAAAACGGTAGTTACTGTATTTTATCCAATAACAAGATTTGAAAACATGTTACCACTTGAGATGGCCTGAGAGTCACGCAGAATGCGCTTTGGTGCGCATCCTGCATTACCCTCTAAAAACGTTCAAGCTGTCAGAACAGACTGTATTTTAGATTATTTGGTTATCTCCCTTGGATTGATTGTTAACATCTAGCAAAGTACTCTACTGGGTAATACAGATCGCTGTTGACTATGTATAATTCATAATTATGTTACCCGAATGCAGTGTGATAGGCAGTTTATTGCCATTTTTCCGAAATAAAAACATACTTATATTTACACGAATAGAGGGCAGTTTGGATCCTGCTCAGGTCCTACATTTTGTGGGGCCTGATATGAGCAATGCAGGGAACGGGGATGGAAGACTTGACTCTTCCCGGTAGAGATAGGAGCAAGAGGCTTTCCGGCACAATCATTGTGGAGAATGTTTGGTGCCATGGGTATCATAGGAGGAGAGAGGAAAAGAGCAATTGGAAAGCTCAGTCAAACAACTGAACGCGCATCCAGCTGGCTGTGGATCAAGAGAGACGAGAGGAGCTGGAGGCCAACCACTGACACGTAGTGTCTGATCAGCACTGCGGACCCGCCACCTGGAGAGTGTCCCGAGGAGTCGAAGGGTCGAAACACTTGGCGATGGGTGGTTCCTGGCTGAGGATGTCGGTGGTAGCGGCAGTAGAGAGACTGTATTTACACATGAACCCAAACTGTTTACAAAATATCCAAATGGTGGTAACCACCAACCATTATTGCGTCCACGGATAAATACAAAAGAATGCAATAGAAATGCCTTATTCATAGTTAACCAAAAAATATGTATACAGTGATACCTCTCAGTTACGATCGACTGTCTGCATAGAACGCCGACATCTTAGGTTCATGTGGAGGCCGTAACAACTTAATATATACAGCCGAGGCTCATAAGTCTTTCCCCAAAATTGCTGCCGCTTTGTTCTCTACTCTAAGCACATGCAAACTTTAAACATCAACCAACTCAAAACGGCAACTCCAACTTACCTGAAACTTTCAGTACTTTGAAATAGACCCGTTTTCTCTCAGAATATGCCGAATTCTTCTTGGAATACTCTCATAAAGTGATTGTACATAGGTCTGACTGTAACGATCCCAAATGCCAAGAACATGTCTGATAAGCTCATCCTTAATTTTGATATTCACTGCACGCTTGCACAAGTTAGTTTTCAAATATTTCCACACATTTTTTATTATATTTAAGTCTGGGCTTTAGGCTGGTCGAACCATTGTCGGCATATTATCGTTCCTTTACCATTCGATGGCGAGTCTAGATTTATGCTGAGTAGCATAGTAATCATGGACACTGTGGGGCTTATTTGAGAGCTTTTTAGCAATAAAAGGCCACAAATGTGTGTCTAGATATTCAATATATTTCTCGGAATTGATATTACCATCAACTGGTGTCAGGGTTCCAACTCCATCATATGTTAAACAGCCCGTGAACACAACAGATGCTTTACAATATGGGGTGGGGTCGGCATGGTTTTCCGTGGTCTCCCATACCCTCCCACTTCGAATCTTGTTTTCGGAGTTCCCTCACTCTCGAAATCTGTTTATAAAATTTGAAATGGTAGATCTATCGATGTTTACCGATCGTGATCTTTTGTGAGCACCTTGAGAGTCCTTACCCAGTAAACCATAAGTTTTGGTTTTGGAAACGTTTTCAACAGGTTTGGTTTTTAAAGCGTTTGGTAAACCTGATGAAAACGTTTTGAACAAGTTTTCAAAACGTTTTAAAGCCACGTCGTTTGGCAAACGTTTGCACAACGTCTTTCCTTGTGTTTTCGCGTCGCTTGACAAAAGTGTTTTCGAAGTTTTGAAATAAAAACGTTTTTGCAACGTGTACACTACGTTTTTCATTGAGTTTTCGTGTCGCTTCAAAGAAGCTTTTTCGAAGTTTTGAAGTAAAGACGTTTTTGCAACGTGTGCATTACGTTTTTCCTACTGTTTTCGTGTCGCTTCACAGGGGCTTTTTCGAAGCTTTGAAGTAAACACGTTTTGGCAACGTTTGCGCTGCGTTCTCCGGGTGTTTTTCTCGATGGACATGTGATCTGGCGAGATATCGTCCATTTTCTTTCTGTGACGCGAAAAAATTAAGCATGTAACGTTTTAAAGTGTTGATTTTTGACACGTTTTTCAAAACTGAGGAAAACGTTTGGAAATTTTTTTAAAACGTTTTAAAGCCAGGTCGTTTAGAAAACGTTTGCATAACGTTTATGCTTGTGTTTTCGTGTTGCTTGGCAAAAGTTTTCTCAAAACTTTGAAGTAAAGACGTTTTTGCAACGTTTGCACTACGTTGTCCGGGTGTTTTTCTCGACGAACACGCGATCTCGCGAGATATCGGCCATTTTCTTTCTGTGGCGCTAAAATTTAAACAGGAACAGACAAATAAAGAAAGGCAATGATTGGTGAGGCAAATATTAGGTAAGAATGTAATTTAACACTCCGTAATATATTTTTCTATTATTTTATGTGAGGTTCCGAACCTGCGAGGGTGAGTGTACTTTTTCCTTAGCGATAATATAGCTGCCCAGTGTCGTGTGAATGGAGCTGTGCCAGCGTTGCATAATGTTTTCATGCTACTTCTCTTTCTTTAGTTATTGTTTTTGTGGTTGAAGATGTGTATACTAATATGTCAGTTTGATACATTTTAGTGAAAGTGTTTTTAAAGAATTTCGTCAAGAATCCAATAAAACAAATATCTGCAAGGCATGAAAGCGTTTTGCAAACGATCTGCAAACGCCTTTAAATGTGTTCGTCTCGCCGCACCCTTCAGTTTCAACGTCGGTACAAAAATGATTTAAAAAGAGTGTTGGTATAAGCCATGCCTTTCAGGTACATGTATATCAGTTATTAAGTTTTCTCAACATTTTAAAATCGATTTCGGACAGTAATCTTGGATACATTTAAGTGTGGCAGTATTAATTATATGTTGTACTGCGACAATGGATTCCATACGTTTTATAAACGTCTTCCAAACGTGGTAATTGTTTGTCCATACGTTAGAATGAAAACGTTTTAAACGTTTCTAAATCGATTTTATACATTGTATGAATTGCATCTACTGTGAGATAATATTACCAGGCTGCGATAACGCATTCCAAATTTTTGAAAACCGTCTTAAAACGCTTGGTAAAAACCTTTCTTGAATTGATGTTAGTAGAATATCAATCTGTTCAGTCTATCTGTGTTTCTGTAAGTCTGTCTGTCCGCCCGTTCGTCTGTCTGTCTTTCTGTCTGTCTACATGGTGCAACAATTCAAAACATTTTTTCTAAATCTAACGCCTCTATAAAATATTTTAATTCCACTGGGAGAGGATCTTATTAGACAGCAAATACCTCTTCCAGACGTTTGCGAACCGTATTTAAAACGATGGGAAAACTTACGTTTTCTAAACGTCTTCCAAACGCATTAATTATTTGTGTCCATACTTTAAAATGAAAACGTTTTAAAAACGCTTTCATACATTTTATAACGTTCATTGGGTGATGATTTTATCAGGCTGTGAAAACGTCTTCCAGACGTGTGCAAGGCGTCTTCAAAACGCATTCAACCCTTAAACTTGAATTGGATAATCCCTATTTTCCTTTTAAGTTTAGTCTATTTTTGCTATTTAAGGGTGTTTTACAAAGTAATGCCAAAATGAAAAACAGTTTACATCCTGATCAGAGGACACCTTAAGGGGCCCTATGATCTGGGTCTACACTGTTTTAATAGGACAAAAGTACTCTTCACAGGTACGCTGTTTGTAAAGAACGAGTAGGCCTATACATACTCGTCACTAGGGTTGAATGAGTTAAGATTCTTGTTTGTTCATATCTTGCAGTCCAGACAAAATGGCCTACAGAGGAGCAAAGAAGGGTTTTGGTAAGGAAGAGAAAAATTCAAGCATAAAAAACAGGCAGATCCACTGAATAAGAGGTGGGTGAAGGCTATTTGGGCAGAAAATATGCAGACCAGATGTGACGTTATTCCCAAAATCTGGATTTCTAAGAGTCGTTGCAGTGTTGCGGCCACCCGCATCTTTGAACTACAAAAAAGCTATAGAGATGTGCACATCTCCACCAGCCGGTCATGTAGGCTGGACCCAGTTCAAACTTATGTCGTGCAGCAACCCGGTTAACTCGCTGGCTGAGGCACGAGACATTCAGACCGGACAAGAGGGTGAGGACACAGATGCTCCTATGCGGCAGTTCTAGTTTGAACTTGGTACTATTATAATATTATTTGAAGCTCGTGATCTTTCCAAACTCAAACTGTTATGTATGATTGCACCTGCCGCATACCTTATTTGCCTATTAACTAGTGCACCACCTTTATACTTATCCATATGATTATAATAATTCATATGATCGCTTCAGATATTCATAAATGTGCTTACCATTATGTTTCTCCAGAAAATAGTTTGCAAGTCATTTTAAGTTTACGCTCATCTTCAATGTAACTACTTTTCGTATCTGTCAGTACGAAGAAAAAAGAAACATGTGTGGAAGTATCATTTATTCGTCCCTAAAGCAAGTATATGAATTGTTTTATGAAATTAGTCATAAAACTAATAAATATGCAAATGAGTGTTCTAATAGTTTATACAGAAATAAATGCAAAACTATGTTTCGTTACTTGTAGACTGGTCTGTTCATTTACAGCCATGTAAAGAACCGTAATTACCGGTATATACCGTCCAAAATGCCCTAAAAGCGTCACTGAAACGTTTGTTTGGATTGCAAAATGTAATACTTTTGGGGTTTTGAAAACGTCTCCAGTATTGTTTGAAAACAGACGTTTATATAACGTTTTCTTGGGGCCCTCAAAACCACTAAAACCTTTAAAAACGTTACCCAAACGTTCGTCAGGTTTTCAAAATGTAACGCTTTACGTCTTCAGTATGTTTTTAAAAAGCACGTTTCTATAACGTTTTGCAAACGAATTAACAGTTTATTGCAAACGTTTTAGTAATGTTGTGGAAATTAAAGTCTCTGTTTAAAAAACGTTTCAAAACAGTGTTGAAAAACGTTTCTATAACGTTTTTTTGGGGTTCTCAAAACCTTCAAAAACGTCACTCAAACGTTCGTCAGGTTTGCAAAATGTAACGCTTTTGGGGTTTTGAAAACGTCTTCAGTATGCTTTCAAAACAAACGTTTCCAATACGTCTTGCAAACGTCAGATGGTTTTCATGGAGACGTTTCCATAACGTTTTGAAAACGAATGAAAAGCGAATGACAACGTTTTAGTGAAGTTGTGAAAACGTCTCTGCTCCGGTTGAAAAACAGTTTGAAAAACGTTTTTATAACGTTTTCTTGAAGCTCTCAAAACCACAAAAAAACATCAAAAAACGTCGTTGAAACGTTCGTCAGGTTTTCAAAATGTAACGCTTTTGGGGTTTTGAAAACGTATTCAGTATGTTTTCAATTCAGGCGTTTCCAATACGTTTTGCAAACGTCAGATGGTTTACTGGGTATTTAAATGACGGATAGCGTTTTTTCTGCAAGTGTGTCAATTCCTTGCGTTTCACGCTTGATATGTAACGAAGCAGACGATCGAAACAAATCAATATTATTTGTTTACAAAAAAGGAAGAAGATATCGGTGTAATCATAAAATTCACTGTGTTAAAATTTCAATCTTCCTAGTAACTAAATCGCGGCGCTATTAAAGTTTTTTAACGCGGCCATATGCGGTACCGATATCGGCGCCATGTTTTTGGGAAAGACTTATGACCCTCGGCTTGTACATGCATGTATTTCCAAGCAAAGGCTCCTTGTGTTTCGTTTCGACAAGGAGCGCCCCTTTCTTCACTGAGTGACTGTCAGCTTTTAAAGGCTGTCTGCTTAAATTTCCTCTTATAAGGTCAACTTTTGTAATATTCTAATAACAAAATCTGAGCGATAAGACAATCTGGACCCCGACCGGGACCCATTTCACATGGGTCCTGGTCTGGATCCCGAGTGTCTCCCGTCTGGTGGATCTTTGATGGTAGGGATACAACTCTGATCTCTTTTGAAACCAGCTGGCAGGGTCTGTGGTATAATTCTTGGACAGCTTTCACCATTTTTAATCATGTCATTGATCTTCTATAGAGTTTTTACTTATGGTCGCATGCTATTTTTCCTAGTTATGTTACATTAGGCGGCTTGCATTGGGCGCTCTGCTATTATTTCTATTGGTCAGCAATCTTTAGCCGGTCGGTTCATTGCTGATTGATGGGAGTAATGTGGTTGCCATTTTGGGGCTGTCTTCTGTATGTCTATTCATGTTTTATTTCAGATCTAATTATAGTTATTTTGTCTTTTCTCGATTTGTAGGTACATTTATGTTATTTCATGTAAAGCGCTTTTGAACGCACAACCCTTGTGTGAAAAGAGCGCTATATACAAATCTGGTATAATAATAATAATAACACTTAGGAATCTCAGTGCAGAAAGGGTTCAACAATTATTATATTATGTAATACTTAAAGAAATTAGATCTATGCTCTTTTTGGGCTGGGATTGGATTCTGTTCAGACCCCACATTAGCAGGGGCCTGGAAAGGAACCCAAACTGTTCCCAAAACATTCAAAGCTGAAATAGTTTACTTTCTGCTTTATTTTGCCATATGTAACATTAATATGGCCGGTTACTACGGGACATTTTGTATACAACTTTAGACTTTGTTTTCCCGAGCAAAGACGCATAGCACTTCGTTTTGACATGTAAAGAATCCTTCTCAACTTATCTACTGGCGTGCCCCAAAAATGGCATCTGCTTATTCATTACTCAAGCATGATCATAGGCCTAGAATAATTTAATATATTAAACTAAAATACAATAATATCTGAATGACTTGATCTAGATCCAGAAAGGGACCCTTATCTGCTGGGACCTGATCTTGATCTAAATATTTTACATATTATGCTTACTGCGCAAAGAATAACTCTCTCTCTCTCATCTAAATGTCCGTCGCCTCTTAAAACGCCACATAGTCTACCAACATTTTGACCGTTTTTGACTCCTCATGGCATGTCGTGTAGACGGGTTACATCCACCTGATTTGTGTTCAGTGAATATATCTGAGAAATTCTAGGGGGGATGTAAAGTCGAAAAGTTCAAATTAAGGTCAGAAATGAGGTCAAAGGTCAACGAGTGCAGAATTTTGCATACCATACTATATACCTAACTTTATTTTCATTTCAAATATATCAAATGAACTATTATTTGTTACAATTAGTTCATAAATTTCTGTAATTGCTAAATATTATCAAAAAAGTAAAATATTACAGACAATGTCCTTTTCCAGGGGCAATAACTCTGATTTTCCTCTTTCTTTTTTATATTTTTATAGTTATTTTCTCGTTATTTTTGTCTGTGTTCTTATGACATCAAATTATTTTTATGTTTCTTTACACCTTTGACATAACGCATTTGACATGAAGCAACAATTCCATATGCAAATTAAAGTAAATATTACAACCAATGCCCTTTTCCAGGGGCAATACCTCTGAGGTTTCTCTTTCTATTTTATTTTTTATGGGAAATTGTTTTCGTAATTTTTTTTACTGCTATCTTTTAACATCAAACTTTTTTATGTTTCTTTACACCTTTGACATAAAGCAACGATTCAATATGCAAATAAAGTAAATATTACAGTCAATGGTCTATTCCAGGGGCAAAAACTATTATTTTTTGACTGTTTTCTTATAATGTTTTTATGTTTGTTTACAATTTTGACATAAAGGAGCAGTTCAATATGCCCGTTAAAGTTAAACTTACAGTCAATGCTCTATTTCAGGGGCAATAACTCTGGTTTTTCTGTTCCATATTTAATTTTTAATGGGAATTTGTTTTCGTTATTTTCTGACTGTTTTCTTATATTGTTTTTATGTGTGTTTACACTTTTGACATAAAGGAGCAGTTCAATATGCAAATAAAAGTTGATATTACTGTCAGTGCTCTTTTCCAGGGGCAATAACTATGGTTTTTCTATTCATATTATATAATTGATGCGAATAGTTTGCGTTATTTTTGACTGTTTTCTTATGATATCGAACTTTTTTGGGGTTTACGTAGTACTTTTAATAAAAGCAGCAGTTTAATAACCAAATAAAATGTAATCTTACTGTCAATGTTCTTTCTATGGGTAATAACTCTGGTTTTTCTCTTTCTTTTGAATGCTTTTTGTTCGTTTTTTATTTATTGTCTGTTTTCTTATAAAATCAAACTACTTTTATGTACATGTATATCTACACCATTGACATGAAGCAGCAATTCACTATGGAAATTCATCACTGAAATATGCGTTTTAGGGTATAAATACAGACAACCCCGTTATATAAAATCAGCCAATAGATTGGATTGTGTTCGATGCCAAATGAGCTCCTCTTAAATTCACTTTGGGCAAATTATCATAATATTAAGTATTACTTTCTTCGAATTGCTATATAATGTCATTGTCGGTTTTGTGACAAATCCAAGGGTTATCACTATGTATCTGGCTAAAACATTGTGTATTTACAATTTTGTGACGGGAAATTGTGCTTTACAGTCTGTATACATGTAATTTTAACACATACCAAATGAATTAGATGTAAATATTCAGTATAATTATTCACATACTTTAACGTACACTTTTACAAATGAACGTTTACAATACCAATATCCTTTTAGAGATATTTGAACGAAAAGAACAATCACAAACCATTCACTCGTGGTATCATTTGACAAAGCTTGCGAAGAACTTTACATATCTTTCATCGCCAATTCGATGTACTTAGACATGCATAATGCTTCGTTATGAAACAATCCGATCACCGATATACATACATTCAGTTTACAATGACGCATCTAGCAAAAGTGAGTATGCGGGGATTCACAAGCAACATTTATACATGCATACTTGTTGATTTTTATAGCAAGCACATCTAGCCGAGCTACATTTTGCCTTGCAATAGCAAGACGCGAGTTGCATGTATGCAATTGGGATAGAGGGATTCTTATCCAATTGGGGTGATACAGTAAGTGTGTGTGTGTGGGGGGGGGGGGGGGGGGGGGGGTCCAAGGCTGTCTTGACTTTCATGAGTTGCCTATACCGGCATGTGTCTATGTACCAGTAAAGGTATGGAAACCTATCATGTTTTGTCGTCTTTGGGTGCATAATATATTTCGTTAACAAGGAATCACCCCCTTTGCTTTGTAGTACCGGACAACATCCATGTTCCCACGTCATTTCCTACAAAGCATCAACAGTGTTACGCCTGTTTCCCTGCATATTACAATCAGACGATCAAACCCGCTTGCAACAGCATCCTTTGCATGAAATGCCATTCTAGTGTCAGCTTCTTAATGATCGTCCGACAACTTATCAGCATGGAAGCTATTTGACTTTGCATTTATAACGCCTACGAACGTTCCCCTGCTACAACAAGCAAGCCTTCTTGTAATAATGTGTCACTCAGATGATAGAAACTCGACAATGTATTTCTACTTTTGGTCGAGCACAAGGTATGGCTCTCTGACATGTGGTAGTGGGTCTTCCGGACCTGTGATTTTTTCCAGTGGCAGCTGTGATAGATATGCTCCTAAGGTATCAAATGTGACATCATGCAAGTTACGGAGTAGGTGTGCCTGTGAAATGGGAATATACCGACTGAACACATTCTTGAGCATACTCTCCGAATGTCTGACATCCTTGAGTTCTGTCTCGAGCTTGAATAAAAGCATGACCATATACATGTACATGTATTATAACACATGTAGATTTCTGAGAGTCATGTATCTGTTGTGCGATTTCAATTCACTGGTCTATTGTCAGAATATCCAGAATTCGTGACTGAACTGTCTGGTTCATTACTCCATTTGAATTTGCTGATGCTAATGGGGCTGAGGACAGCTCATGCTTCAATACATCGTCATTCTGCATGGTCAGGCCTGAACTAGCTTCATTAAACAGACATTGTAGGAGTATGCGGTCAAGTTTTATCTGTTTCGAAACCTGTTGCTTGTCTGATCTCGTGTCTTTACAAATACTTGCTTATGTCTTTGACTTTGTTTTTTGGGTGGAGCAAAACGCCGGTGTTGCACTCCTTTAGTCAATAATTTGTAAACTGCTAAACCAAAGAACGGCTTCTGCAATCACATCGCGTCCAACCAATCATTGCTAATGTCTTTTGTTGCAGCATCCTTTAACGCTGTCTCCACAAGTTGGTCTACAGCATAGGATGCGTCTTTTGATTTTTCACTTGTCTAAATGCAAAAAACATCTAACAAACCGACCAAAGCAGCAACGGTTTTGAACTACCTTTGCTAACAGATCTTGGTATACAGAGAGAGATAGTTGGCTTCATTTGAACAACAATCAAACATGAGCTGGTTTCCCGTCATGAAGTTATTTTTTTTGGCAACTGACCCTGTGAGATCTCAACATACACAATCAACGCATTATTTTATTTCGTGTTCTGTTAATTCGTATATGGTTTTCATATGGAAAGAAAAAAGGCTGCATGGACACATCGAATGCTTTTCATGGAAAATATGATACAATTACAAAATCCATTGTATATTTACTATTAGTTAAAATGTAGAAACAGTAAAAACATTGCGATTGCTATGTGTGACAAGCCATAAGATAAGTTGTATTTAATGCAATTATTGTGTTGGACTGGACGTGGTTGCCTGATAGTGACAAAAACCTTACTACGCCATTCCTAAAAGCCAAGCAGCTTTGTTTAAACACACGAAAGTATTTGCATACCAAACAGCTTGTGATTTGTGGCATTGCAGAAAATAATGGAAGTGTCCAGTAGAGTGTGAACGAAGGAAACATATTGCTGATACATTAGACTAGGCTGCTATTTATTGGATATACATACATGTATACATATAGTTGCAAAGTTTAAGCATAAGCGCTAAAAAAAACTGATTGCAGTGACAGATTGTCAATGTTGTCGTTTTTGTTCAGATTAATGAATTTGTGAATATGACAATGAACATATATACAAACACATCATTAGCAATAATACAACAACAAACAACACAAATACTATTTGCTATACACTAGGATTTACTACTTTACTATTCATAAACCATATATATATATGCCAAAAATAAGTCAATACCCAATTAAGCAAGTTTTTTAATAAATATACACTCACAAAATTAGTGATTTTTAACACTACCTTTGACTCCGAACGTTTGACTAGAGGTCATGTATGAGAAAATATAAGAAACGAAATTAATCATTTGTGCAGGAGGTAACGGTCATCTTAAAGCAAATAACACAGTAACACTTTGTCGGTGTTGGTGATTATTCAATAAATAAATTTTCAAATCGGCCTGAAGTTTACTGAATTAGCATTCTAGTACATTATAACACTTATTTTGACACCAAAATGCACGAAAGTTGATCAAATATGTCAAATTTTAGAAATGAATTAGCTTAATCCCATATAATTTAGCGGCCATTTTGAAAACAAACACGTTTCTTTGTCAAAAATTGGTCATTATGTATAAAAGTAAGCTTCAAATCAATTTAAGGTTTTCTGGATTAGCTTCCTAATGCTTAAAAACATATATTTCAACACCAAAAATTTGGGCATACATGTCAAATGTTACAAGATAAATGGTATATAAGAACCGTAAATGGCGGCCATCTTGAAAAAATGGCGGCCATTTTGAATTTTGCGGTGCAAAACGGCTTTTTGTTGACAGAAGGGCCATACCAGTATATTATGTAAACCTAATTTGATGCTTGTATTATCAAGTTTATGATTTTTCACTAATGTGCCCAGCTATTATATCAGGAATGAACAGAAAATGCGTTTTACTGGTTTATTTTAAGAGTTATTGCCCTTGTTTGTGACTAATAATAGCTTTTTCTGTCACGAACATTCTATTTCTAGATTTTTCGAACAATTATACGTTCAATAAATTAAAGTATTTTAGGTTATCTATGAGTGATTGCAAATAACATAAAAATTGAATTATCATATCTCTAAAATCTGCACCCAATGACCTTTGACCTATTTCTGACCTTAATACGTGCCTAAGAACTTTACATCCCCCCTAGAAATGTTCGTATGCATATGCTGAATATAAATCAAGTGGATGTTGCCCGTCTACACGACATGCCATGAGACCCATTTTCTAGAGCCTTATTTTCGATCCGTAGGCACCGTATAGCAACGACTCCGGAAATAGGTACCAGGCGAAGCCACAGAAGGCCTGTGAAGATACGACTACGGGTATGTAAAATGCAATTTTTGTGGTGGATAGGGAAAAACCAGCATTGTAATGTTTTCAGTTTACTTATAGGATGATAAACCAACCATACGGTTCTCTATGATTCTCCAAAAAATACACGTTGCTACTTTTTTAACACATAATTCTCGGGCTGGTACATCGAAAACAGTAGTGTGGAACACTAAAATGTATTCGCAATCACTTTCCTTATCATATAATACACAATTTTAAGGATGTGTTGCCATCATGTAACATATAGAATGTCTAGGCAAGTGATGGATCGAGTGTAAGAGTAAAAATGGCTTTGATATTGATAAAAGAAAACAGCTGTCAGTGTACGGGTAATAGGTTTATGTCTTCCGATAACTGTACGGAGTATAGCTTGAGATATGTACGGCTAATAGCTCTTCAAAATTAAGTCAGAAATTTGCCAAACTGAGTATGCTCAGTCTCAAAGCCTGGATTCCGCTGCTACCATGTCCGACCTATAAACATATACCAATGGCGGACCTGGTTAAGGATTTAAGCACCCCATTTCGATACCAGGAGTCGTAAGTTCAATACCCCGACGGACCAAGTCCTTTGAATGAGACTTTATAAACGTTTTCCTTCTCTGTTTGTCTGCTTATAGCAAAATTAATGATTAGCAAAACACTCCTTTGCTAGTTTCTTGTTTACTGTGATTTAACTTACTTAAGGTGTAGTTAAGGTTCTTTTCCAACGCAGTCCCTATCGGATCCTCTATGTTGGACTCTTTTTTTTCTCTTTGATATATACTTTATTTCTAATATCTATTTGGGCAGTGTAATTGTAAACTATTTCTTGGTTTTGCCAGTATTTTTCTATCCTAATTTTGACTGTGTTTAGTGTTTAAGCGTTTACGATTTCTTCTGGTAGGCTATTTCAAAGGTTTACCGTTCTAACTGTGAAACTGTATTTTCTGATATCTATGCGCGATGCTTGTGAATAAAGTTTTCTCGGGTTACCTCTACCACCTGGCCTTTAAGTGCAATTTGTCACATGTCTTTAAAGTGGTTCGCGGGTCAGCTTATTCCGTGCTATAATTCCTGAAAACCTTGATTAAATTGAAATATACCATATGGAGAGTGAAAAATCGTTAAAATGAAAAAGAATTACAGTGCCGGGTTTTTTTCTCACAGGACCATTTGTCGAGAAAAGCTCCATTTTTAATGAACAGGAATATTTTCTTTATAAAATGATGTAACTCTTATTAGATAGATATAACTTAATTGTACTAGTCCCAACTATTTAATGAAAATCTACAGTAGAATTTACATTTTATACATGATTTCCAGAAGTTCTTACAAAATGTTACACAAAACGAGTTACCTCCCTTGAGTTCACCTTTTGAATGCCGTCAGCTCTCAATAATACCAGAAGTCAAACCTGTAATAAGGGACCATTGAATAAGTTAGCCTGTAGATTTTTCAAGATAGGTGACTGCTTAATGCATAACAAAAGTAATGCACAAAAGCTCCTTTAAGATCTATCTTTTAGCATTACTTTTGTCTTGTGTTAAGCTGCCATTTGTCATACAGGCTATAAATCCTTACAACATTTAGTTGTCATTTGACAATACTTGCATCCGATATTATTCATTATTACGTGACTAAACATAGCCTGTCCTTTGGTCAATGCGTTATGAATTGACTAGTCAATAAAAATCGGACAATTTATTTAAAAAAAATTGTAGCGAGTGGGAATCGAACCTGGAACCTTTGGTTTGCTAGTCAATCACTTTCTCAACTGCACTAACAAAGACGACACTGAAGATTATCAAACTTTTCTTTATGTAAATTTTCTACTATAAGCACGTGCCGATAAGATTATGTGAAAGTCAGTGATTTGACCTTCAAATAATTGCAACAGAAGTGATGATTTTGTCAAATAACTACTAATATATGTGTATAACATAGTAAAAGTGTAAAAGAATTACATTTGGACATTAGTGAAAAGAAAATGTTAACTAATTATTTCCCTTTAAATTTTATGGCCCACATTTTCCACCATAGCCTACCATGCCCTAGTTATAACCGTCAAGGTCGTGTTCTATAGACATATAATCATTAGGAAAATATAGGATAACTTCATGAAATTATGTAATCTTTCTTTTTACTTATAATATGAAACGTGTTTGAAATATAAGCTGTAATCATTATATATATGTTCACAAGTAGATGAGTGTTGTTATACTACAGTGTCAAGGGTTTCCGCCAAGGATAAACAACTCATCTTTGACTTTGCTAAAAAAAAAAATAACTACGGAAGGTTTGACAGAATAAGAGCTCAATAATAGCATTATTCGGCGACTGTTCTAATGATTCTGTGGACTGTTTTTTTTTTTAAAAAATAAAACATCATTAAAACTTAGTTTTAATCAATTTCTGTCTTTTAACAGTGTCAGGTGGATTGAACAACTAATTTTCTTTAACAAATTTCTTCAAATTGGGCTGTATGTATTGAATTTGGAGTCATTATCTCATGTTTCCACCAGTTTGTCCAATGCATGTCGTGAATCGGATGCGCATGCTGCTAACTTAACGCTGTAATAACGGCGCAGGCAAACTGTTCCATTTAATTTGTAACGCTGCTGCTAAGTCATTTACCGTGTTGATTGTGTGATTTGTTCAAACACGACGTCCTAGTTCGTCCAACATGTGTTTTTCTTTAAAGATCTTCTTCTTGGAAACCACTGGGCCAATTTCTTTAAAACTTCATAGGATTGTTCCTTGTAGGGTACTCTCTCAGATTTCTTCAAATATAGGTCATCCAATTGAAATTGTGGTTGCCATGGCAACCAATTGAAAAAACTTTAAAAATTTTCTTGTCTGAAACCGCTGGTACGATTTGAAAGTAATTTCACACAAACGATCCATGTGTGTCGACCCTCTACCAGATTTCTTAAAATAATTTTGATATCTAAAAAACATGGCCGCCAGTGGGTGGGGCACATTTTCCTTATGTTACTATTTAGTAAAACTTACACAAATGATCCATTCATGACTCTCTACCTGATTTCTTAAAATCATTTTGTTATCTTTAAAATCATGGCCGCCAGTGGGTGGGGCAAGTTTTCCTTATATTTCTGTATAGAAAATCTTTAAAAATCTTTTTCTCTGAAACTATTGGTCTGATTTAAGAATCAAGTACTTGAACCAGATAAAAACTACCTTGGCAAACAGCGTAGACTGACCTTTAGATGACATCTACATGGCCTTGACATTTGTCTGACTTAACCCAAGTTGTACTTTTCTCAAGAGATTCTTTGGTGCACATGCCAAAATGAAGTCTATCACATGTAGTCATGTGACCAATGTTAAGTTCTGCCTATTTGGCCTTTAAAAGCTGAGTCTCCTTAAAATGCAAAATATTTTCTTACATTATGTTATAACTTAAAGCGCCTACAAATAGTAAATAATTGAAAGAAAACATTTGAAAGACAAGTTAAAGGCAATGTGTGTGGGTCATTAGATTGAAAAAATAAGACAGTAATGTGTACAGTCCTGACAGTAAAATTATTTTCATTTCAGTCCATGAAATCGGTTTTATTATTACGAGTCAGGGCTCCACATAAGTTGAAGTAATCAGACCAAATGTAGCTTTTCTTTATGTCAGCACCAATGCCTATGGTGTTCCCCTTTATTAGAATTGTTTTGAAAACAGGATTCTAATAAGTAGTCGCACCACTGGGTTTAATGTAGACATAAAGAATTTACTTTTCAGTTATCTGAAACCCTGTGTGAGTAGAACTATTCAACATTAATTTATCATCATGTTGATTTGGAACTTTAACTCCATTGATTGAATTCATACCAGACATGCTGAAAAAATCATGGGACAGTACAAATTAGCCAAAACCATGCCTTATTCACATGTTTCCATAAAGCCAAATAATACTTAACATTGCCTCCAAAATTCAGCTTATGCTTTATAAAGAATAGTTAAAGAATCTTCAACATAACCTCCTGCTTTCGCACAAGTAACTTTGCTAAAGCAGGAAATTGTGAGGGACCACAAGTGTCACTGTGTGGAATAAAATCTGCTTTTTGGTCAATATGTTAAGTTGTACAACAATAATAAAAGAAAACAACAACACAAAAAGTCCTGCAATGTTTCAGACCTGTAGAGTGCCTTATACATAACAATCAATTATTTATGTACTATCTATTGCAGAATCATCACAACCAGTGCAATGTTTGGAATGTTTCCCTACCTGAAGTGGTAAACAATGAAGGCCAAGCATTAACCATGAGTATCCTATCCAAGATAGACTTTCAAACAGAGAGTCAGTGACTATGATGCAAATTAAAAATGAATTTTTTCAAGGGAGAACAACATAATTATGTGCTGAATTTGAGTAATAAATATATGAACTGATTAGAGCGGTGGATAAGTTGAAATGGATGGAAATTCCATGTCAGCACCAAATCCTATGGTGTAATTTAACTTATTATTAGAATTGTCTCTTTTAACCAATTCTGGTTTAAACAATACTTTATTCAAATAATGAAATGGATTGGACAACAGGCATTGCCTCACCAATTCTAATCACTAAATGAGTAGTCACACCATATGGTTTAATGCAGACATAAAGATTTAAGTTCTTGAAGTACTCCCCTTATTTGGAGCCCTGTGTCCATGTTAATTATTTTAAAGAAAAATTATGCTGTGTGATTTTTAGCTCACCTGAGCCAAAGGCTCAAGGTGAGCTATTGGGATGGCCCTGTGTCCGTTGTGCGTTGTGCTTTAAATGACATCTTCTCCTATACCGCTTGACAGAATTCAACCAAACTTTACAGAAATGTTCCTTGGGTCAACCTCTTTCAAATTTATTCAAAGAATAAAAAACAATGCAGAACTCTGGTTGCCATGGCAACCAAAGTGAAAAAATAAGGAAATCTTAAAAAATCTTCTTGTCAAAAACTGCAATGGTCAGAGCTTAGATATTTGGCACATAGCATCATCTACAGGTCCTCTATCAAGTTTGTTCAAATTATGCCCCTGGGGTCAAAATTGGCCCTGTCCCGGGGGTCACAGTTATACAAAGAGTTATATTGTGAAATTTTCAAACGTCTTCTTCTCTGAAACTAATATGGCCAGAGCTTTGATATTTGGCATGGTTGCACTTCTAGATGACCTATACCAAAATTGTTCAAATGGTTCTGGTCGGTTGCATAACTAGGTCACAGGAGCTAAAAATAGATTTTTTCAATGAAAACTTAAAAAATCTTCTTCTCTGAAACTACAAAGGCCAGAGCTTAGATATTTGTCACATAGCATCATCTACAGGTACTTTATCAAGTTTGTTCAAATTATGCCCCTGGGGTCAAAATTGTCCCCGCCCCGGAGGTCACAGTTTTACATAGAGTTATATAGAGAAATTTTCAAACGTCTTCTTCTCTGAAAGTAATATGGCCAGAGCTTTGATATTTGGCATGGAGACATTTCTAGATGTCCTATACCAAAATTGTTCAAATGGTTCTGGTCGGTTGGATATCTAGGTCACAGGAGCTAAAATAGATTTTTTTCAATGAAAACTTAAAAAATCTACTTGTCAAAAACTACAAGGGCCAGAGCTTAGATATTTGTCACATGGCATCATCTACAGGTCCTCTATCAAGTTTGTTCAAATTTTGCCCCTAGGGTCAAAATTGGCCCAGTCCCCGGGGTCACAGTTTTACATAGTTATATAGTGAAATTTCCAAACGTCGTCTTCTCTGAAACTAATATGGCCAGAGCTTTGATATTTGGCATGGTGACACTTTTATATGTGCTTTACTTATTTTGTTCAAATGGTTCCAGTCTGTTGCATATGTAGGTCACAGGAGCTAAAAATAGATTTTTTCAATGGAAAAATCTTCTTGTCTTAATTAAACCCTAGTACCCAGATCTTAGATATTTGGCACATAGCATCATATACAGGTCCTCTATCAAGATTGTTCAAATTTAATAATGCCCCTCGGGTAAAAAATGACTCCTCCTGGACATAAACCATTATCTCCATTTTGTCAGCTATTCTCAGGTGAGCGAAATATGCCCCATGGGGCTCTAGTTTGTTACTGCTGTGTATTATCAGAACTGATGAAATAGAAAAAAAGCAAATTAAATATAAATTAAATATTTTTCCTGTTGTGTTTTTAAATAATTCCTAAAATCTTGGTGCAGTATAAGTCCCAGTAAAAAAAACCAAAATTGAAAGCCCAAGAGAACCTTAATTTTAAAAAGATCATGTTTTTCTTTTTGTATGTGATATTTCACTCTCTGACACTTATTTTGAATCTTGATGCCAACAATTGTTTCAGTTACAGTAAAGCATATCTATTACAACCACTACATGAGGTCCAATTGTTGGTTTGCAAGACAACTTGTCAAGTGGCTGCATTATGCAAGATTATTTAGATAAAAGTAAAGCAGAAAGCCCCTTAGGTGCTTTCTGAATACTTTCACCTTGCTTTACTCCTTTCCTCTATAGCAAAAAGTGCAAATCTCCTATATCCAACTATGTCAAAAACACTGACTGCTTCAAGTAAGATGAAAGTAACTTTTTGCAGGGAGCTCCTGCCAGAGCTTTTTGCTTTACTTTTATCTTGCTTTGAAAATGTGTTTAAAATAGTCACTGGGATTTGAAATCCTTATACTGAGGTGTAGGTAGAGGTGCTGGAGGCACTTCTGTGGAGGAAAGGGTAAAACTTTTGCCTGTCTTTAAAACACAGCAAATAGTTAGATCATAAGTGATTGAAATAAGAGCTGTTTTGGTGTTATTGATTTATCCAAATGAACAGTCTTTTATGGTATTCAATACAAGTTGCATCGTTAAAGCAAAATGAAAGTAAAACAGAAATGTCTTACCTGAGCATTCTGATTTACTCTTGATTTTGCCTCTATTAGCAATACACTGCATTACACAGTTTAATACAGGGACAAGTGGTTTTTGATTTGGGCAGGTGATATTTGCATCAAAACTGAGAAATGATGAATTTATACCGGTGTTGTATCTTGGCATTAAAACACGTGCAGGATTTGAGATGCGTAGTAATTAAATAACGAGGCCGATTTATGTCACCGGATTGGACTAGTGTTCTAGTCTCTGATAATCTGACAATTTGATAGGCTATATTTGCATCACTGACATCTCATTACAATTAATTAAATTAATTATACTGCAACAGAATGCAAGTTTTGCCCACACAGTATTACTGTATTTCGGTTTCATTTTTATGCCCCCGCACAACTTAGTCGGGGGCATATCGTTTTTGGTCTGTCTGTCTGTTTGTCTGTGCACAACTTTAACCTTGGCCGTAACTTTTGAACAACATGGAATAGAGACTTTATATCTGGTGTGTGTACTCACCTCAAGAAGCTTTTGAGGTCAGTACAACTCGGGTCATGTCTGGCAAAGGTCAACGTCATTTAGAGGTAAAATCGGGTGAAAAGGGAGATAACTCATCCTGTATTACTTCATGTGAATAGGAAGGGAGATAACTCATCCTAGCTGGCCATAACTCTTTGATCATGTGATCATTTCTTAATTTAGAAATAAGTCCTCAATAGGACATTTGACAAACCTTGTTATGACGATGACGTCATGACATCAATATAATGTAATGATCTTACGGTGATGATGCATTTGAATAAGCTAGAAAAAGCTTGTTTCTTTGTACATTTTAACACAACAAAAAGGAGTACAATTATAACCTGCTGTATGATTTTACTTGGAAACCAAATGAATACATTGCAGAAAACCTCAGGGGCATTTCTCACTTTCTGTGACACCATTCTTGTTGTCATCAATTGTTTTATTAGCTCACCTGAGCCAAAGGCTCAATGTGAGCTATTGGGATGGCCCTGTGTCCGTCGTCGTCCGTCGTCGTTAACAATTGCTTCAAATGACATCTCCTCCTCAGATTTCAACCAAACTTTACAGAAATGTTCCTTGGGTCAAGCTCTTTCAAATTTGTTCAAAGAATTAAAAACAATGCAGATGGCAAACAAAGTGAAAAAATAAGGAACTCTTTAAAAATCTTCTTGTCAAAATCTGCAAGGGCCAGAGCTTAGATATTTGGCACATAGCATGATCTACAGATCCTTTATCAAGTTTGTTCAAATTATGCCCCTGGGGTCAAAATTGGCCCCGCTCCGGGGGTCACAGTTTTGCATAGTGTTATATAGTGAAAATTTCAAACGTCTTCTTCTCTGACACTAATATGGCCAGAGCTTTGATATTCGGCATGGTGACAGTTCTAGATGTCCTTTACCTATTTTGTACAAATTGTTCCAGTCTGTTGCATAATTAGGTCACCTGAGCTATAAATAGATTTTTCAATGGAAACTTAAAAAAATCTTCTTGTCTAAAACCCTAGTACTCTTATCTTAGATATTTGGCACATAGCATCATCTTCAAGTCCTCTATCAATATTGTTCAAATTATGCCCTGGTTAAATATGACCCCGTCCTGGACATAAATCATTATCTCTATTTTGTCAGCTTTTCTCAGGTGAGCGAAATATGCCCCATGGGGCTCTTGTTGGTTCATCCGAGACTTTTAAAGTGAACTAGATCTATAGTGATCAGTAGATGTCTGTTGCCCGTCAACATTTGGTTTGGTACACGCTAGCGACCTTAGATCTACCCCTATCAAGTTCATATTTGCTCAGGATTTTCATCTTGAAGAGTTGTAGCTTCACTTTGAATATGGGTCATATGGGGTCAAAAAGCAGGTCACAATGTCATATCTTAGATAATACTTATAAAGACTCTAGGTAAAAGTACCACTATATTGCCAAAATCAGGAAGCATTGAGTTTTACTTATTAGTACAATTTTGCTTTTTTTCCGTCCATAGGCAAAGCCTAAATACATATTAGATAGATATAACTTAATTGTACTAGTCCCAACTATTTAATGAAAATCTACAGTAGAATTTACATTTTATACATGATTTCCAGAAGTTCTTACAAAATGTTACACAAAACGAGTTACCTCCCTTGAGTTCACCTTTTGAATGCCGTCAGCTCTCAATAATACCAGAAGTCAAACCTGTAATAAGGGACCATTGAATAAGTTAGCCTGTAGATTTTTCAAGATAGGTGACTGCTTAATGCATAACAAAAGTAATGCACAAAAGCTCCTTTAAGATCTATCTTTTAGCATTACTTTTGTCTTGTGTTAAGCTGCCATTTGTCATACAGGCTATAAATCCTTACAACATTTAGTTGTCATTTGACAATACTTGCATCTGATATTATTCATTATTACGTGACTAAACATAGCCTGTCCTTCGGTCAATGCGTTATGAATTGACTAGTCAATAAAAATCGGACAATTTATTTAAAAAAAAATTGTAGCGAGTGGGAATCGAACCTGGAACCTTTGGTTTGCTAGTCAATCACTTTCTCAACTGCACTAACAAAGACGACACTGAAGATTATCAAACTTTTCTTTATGTAAATTTTCTACTATAAGCACGTGCCGATAAGATTATGTGAAAGTCAGTGATTTGACCTTCAAATAATTGCAACAGAAGTGATGATTTTGTCAAATAACTACTAATATATGTGTATAACATAGTAAAAGTGTAAAAGAATTACATTTGGACATTAGTGAAAAGAAAATGTTAACTAATTATTTCCCTTTAAATTTTATGGCCCACATTTTCCACCATAGCCTACCATGCCCTAGTTATAACCGTCAAGGTCGTGTTCTATAGACATATAATCATTAGGAAAATATAGGATAACTTCATGAAATTATGTAATCTTTCTTTTTACTTATAATATGAAACGTGTTTGAAATATAAGCTGTAATCATTATATATATGTTCACAAGTAGATGAGTGTTGTTATACTACAGTGTCAAGGGTTTCCGCCAAGGATAAACAACTCATCTTTGACTTTGCTAAAAAAAAAAATAACTACGGAAGGTTTGACAGAATAAGAGCTCAATAATAGCATTATTCGGCGACTGTTCTAATGATTCTGTGGACTGTTTTTTTTTTTAAAAAATAAAACATCATTAAAACTTAGTTTTAATCAATTTCTGTCTTTTAACAGTGTCAGGTGGATTGAACAACTAATTTTCTTTAACAAATTTCTTCAAATTGGGCTGTATGTATTGAATTTGGAGTCATTATCTCATGTTTCCACCAGTTTGTCCAATGCATGTCGTGAATCGGATGCGCATGCTGCTAACTTAACGCTGTAATAACGGCGCAGGCAAACTGTTCCATTTAATTTGTAACGCTGCTGCTAAGTCATTTACCGTGTTGATTGTGTGATTTGTTCAAACACGACGTCCTAGTTCGTCCAACATGTGTTCTATAGGATTTAAATCGTGAAAATTCACAGGCCAATCTAATATACGCAGCCAAAACGGAAGTTGCCCACTTGTTACATTTACTTTACATTAAGTAATTTTCAACCTTGGTATCTTTTAAAGTACTTTATCAACTTCCTTGCAATAGAAGTCTTTTAGCCGTTTGTCTGCTTTTGAGTCATGGATTTTGTGATTGTTATTGTCGATGGTAATAATCCGGCCTTGCTCGCGACACATATCTGGGATGATTTTGAAGCTGGTGGTTGTAATTGAGCTCCCCTTGCATTTTCTGATTTTTAACTCTTCACTTCCGTGGTTTTCTAAGAGATGTGTGATGGTGTCGCCGAATTGGGTGAAGGCTTCCTTGCAGTAGAAGCAGGAATACATGTCTGTCTAAAATGATAAAAAAAAACATGTAATTACGACTAGGGACATAAAAAACATTGTCAAGTTTGACCGCCTCCTGTGATAAAATTCGGGATCCGCGCATACTTTTAATTTGTATCATTATTGGATACCTAGTAATACAGACTAAAGCTATTGTCTTAAATATTTCAATTGTTCATAAAATTTACTGAATAGGTCCACGGTCTGATGTTTTGATGCAAAACTCTATATTAAAAAGGGGTTTTAATAATTATGGAACAGCTATTCTCCGTACATTAAAGTCCACCATAACTGCTATACTCCGTACACAAACACAACTATTCGCCGTACACACCCATAAATATTATTCTGCGGATAACTTCTCACATGATGTATGTAAAATTACAATTTTTTGTACATGAAATGGTACAATCATACACTTGGATTCGGCATGAAATCCGTGAATGTATATATGCGTTTATCCTTAAATAAGATCCTAACATGAAGCAATGTTGACTTTTGCTCGGTACCAGGGAGGCATTTTATAGCTGTAGTACGACGATCTTACAACGTATACATCAGTTGAAACTATGAGTTATATCAATAAATATATGTGGATCCATTAGTGGTTCATTTGTGCTGGCTAACTAAATGGAAGTTCAAAATAACAGCGAATTTCATACCTGCTATGTGTGTTTATGTTGATTTTCCTCGCTTCGCCTCGTACTTATTTCCGGAGTCGTTGCTATACGGTGACACTTGTTTTACTGATAACACTTCAAGCGCCCCACGAAAGTATTTCATTGATGGAGATTTACAAACGATATATAGAGGATAACTGTTTTTTTCAGTGTAAGATCGAAATTTAATCCATTGAGTGAACATCAGACGTTATATTTTCACGAGTGGCGAAGCCACGAGTGAAAATATAACAGTCTGATGTTCACGAAATGGATTAAATTCGATCTTACACTGAAAAAACACAGTTATTCTATTTATTTATGCTTTAAAGCCACTTTTTAAACGAAATTGTTTCAAAATTGAAAGCGAACGTACATTATTTATCCCGTGTTGAGCCCCACGTTTTATGTCGAACACATGTGGCGTGACAGTTGGCGGTATAATGACGTCATCCGAATTACTTCGTTGCTCCCGAGTTTGGATTCGTGCTCTTCCGGTGAGTAGTTCGCGACAAATCGGACTGCCGGATTTTAACGATAAGACACGATTGACTACGATTCTTGGGGAGCCCTACGGGGAAATTTCATAATATAAGCGATTGGTGATAATCCACTGCAGTGGATTACCAAGTGATCATCCACTGCTTTTTCGTGGTAATCCACCGAAAAGCATAAATAAATATCTATAAACAAATAGTAAAATATTCTTACCTGCGAGAAATCCGTGACTATCCCAGATTATCGAGTCCAAATCACTATTGAATGACAGTCCCAGCCTCTTATTTGATTGGTTAAAGCTGGTAAACATTACGAATCTAATTTGCATATCAATACATTTCTTCTGGCTTAGCTATCCATCCGAACCACTGCAGTGAAATTTGCACGCTTCGTCCAAAATTCCTCCCCCCACAACACCTTTCTCAACTCATTCAATAACCAGATTTTCACTAAAATTGACCTCGCAGCTGAGAATCTACAGTCGAACATGTGTTGAGCGGACAAAGAAGGGAATTCATCTGATAGGTCTCTGGGGACGGGTTGCAACAGGGCGGATCTGGATAATTATCTAGAAATTTGCAGAGAACTCCAAATAGAGCCGTTGTCTTGCTCCTGATCGGCCCGGTATGTAACCTATCCCAGAGAATCTAATAGTCTATTTTGAAGGGACTGTCCGCTCGGCATAAGTTCGACTAGATGTGTTTGCACGTCAATGCAAGACCACCACCTTTAGTATAACTGTCTCATGTATTTACATATATGTAAACTGAGATTTGATTTGATTTGATTTGTTTTGATTTTACGTCGCTTTCAACAGTATTTCAGTCATATCGCGACGTCCAGCTAATTACAGGTGGAGGAAGACCCCAGAAGTCCTTTATGCACTGTAACAGGCAACTGGGTAGAACCACCGACCTTCCGCAAGCCAGCTGGAAGGCTTCCATGAAAAATCCGAACGACCCTACTGGGATTCGAAATCACAGCGGTGAGGAGCTTAGTAACTATACACTAGGCCACGGAGACTGAGATACGAAATAAAGCAATTTGAAATTTGAAAAAAAATTGATAGAAATATTGACTGATTGATTGATCGGTGAATTGACCAATTGATTGATGTGTTTATTTGTTAACCTATTGGCTAATTGATTATTCTCCTTATCTGTGTTCAATTAATTGATTGCTATTGTGAATTGTTGATTGATGGATTGATGGATTGATTGATAAATTGATGATTTGATTGATTGAATAATGAATTAATTTGTTTATTGATTTATTGATTCATCTGTTAATTGATTGATTGATTGACTACTTGGTTAAGAGGTTGACTAATTTGTTAATTGATCGGTTGGTTAAATACTTGATTAATTAACTGGTTGATTTATTCAAAATTATTTACCTATTTATTTATCTATCTATTTATTTATCATTTGTTTATTTGTTTATTACTATATCTTGTTTATAATTTGTCTGCCTCGCCTTCACCTGTGTGATACAAATCACCAACAGCCTTGACCAAAACAATTTGATAGTTTTGATTACTTGTTCTATGTTCATTCCTCATTTCACCTATTTATGTGCTGAGAAGATTGAATGAACTGTAAACTGTAAAACTACCCGTGTTCTATTGCACGATAATACACTGGTGTGCATTTATTATTTCGATTATAACACTTCAATTTAACTACAATTTGAACCGCCGCAACGGCGCTACATTTCTTGGTGCACGAATTTTCGAAGCCATATTACGTGGTGTTAGAGAATTCAAACAAAGCTAAGTTTCTTCTATGTTGATAAATAGAGGTGTACGCGAGGTGTGTTAGAATACCACGTAGTTAACACTGTTTCATGAAGATACATGTATGAGCAAGCACTATACAGTGGAGACTCTGTTATTCTTTCCCAATAAACGCGTTTACGCTAAAACTATTATTTGAAGTGCAAACAGTTTGAAGCCAGATCAGACGCCGGGTAACCCGGCGTCTGATCAGGTTCCAAACCGTTTGCCGCCAAGATAAACAAGAATTATCAGAATTGTCAAAAAGTTGTACTTTTCTACGTTTTAGTGTTTTACTTCATGTTTTCCTGGATATTGCAAGGATCTCTACCTGTATACTTGCTGAAATATTTCATTGTAGATATACAAGGGTGATCTAAAGACATTACGCTGTTTGTCCGTTTAGCGAAATGTTTCATAATCATGATGTATAGTAGTTTATAACATAACAGACGGCGTGAGCGTTGAATAACACCCGTTGGTTAAATGTCTATAACTAGTTATATAACTATGCAAATGAGGTACGCCACGACGTCGTTTACTTGTGACGTCATTAAAATACGTTATGTGCGTTCGATTTCCAACGTCTTCATTCAATCATGTAGATTCAATTTATAGATTTTTGGTGTAATTAATCAATATTAGATCTACATGTACATGAAAGTGTTTATTAATACATATAACAACATAAACATGCTAGTGAACGGGGTTAATTTGGAACAACTTTTTTACTGTATAGATCTATTTATATCGCGCTTAGCATTCACTTGACCTCAAAGGCTGCGATAAATAACATTTCTAGGTTATGTTATAAAAAGAATATAACATTCGTGTTAATAATTTATTGAATTTATCAAACTCGTCGTTTTAGAAAACGATAAAAACTCGGCAAAGCCTCGTTTTTATCGTTTTCTAAAAGACTAGTTTAATAATTCCAATAAATTATGAACACTCATGTAATATCCTATATATATGATGAGATGCCGGGTAAATCGTGGCGTCTCGTCAGGATTTACACTGTTTGCCAAAGTTCACTTTAGGCTTAACTGGGTTAAAGAGACTTGTTAACTAGCAACACATGTTTTAACTTGAGGTAGGTCGTTTTTGGGGAAAATCATTTGTTTCGAATGGCACCCTTGCGTTAAATTCCGTGCAATCATTTCTTGTTTTACTTGCACTATAGGGTACAGTGGAGAAAACGTTATTCTTTCCCGTTGAAACGCAAACGTATATATGCAAACGCAAAACACTAAAACGTAGAAAATGACAACTTTTTGACAATTCTGATAATTCATGTTTATCTTGGTGGCAAACAGTTTGGAGCCTGATCAGACGCCGGGTTACCCGGCGTCTGATCTGGCTCCAAACTGTTTGCACTGTAAATAATAGTTTTAGCGTAAACGCGTTTTTTGGGAAAGAATAACACATTCTCCACTGTAAGACATCGAGTGACGATATTGAGTTTACTATTCAGGGAGTTTGGGAGCACCTACAACAATTTGGATTCATGGTGCACCACGCAGAATTTAAAGCGTTGGTATCAAATTGAATTAATTATTAGGTGTTTACGACAGGAAACTGCTTAAAGTAAAGTGACATTATAACATCTGCTCTAGCGTTCCTTTACTTAGTCACCTGTCTTTTATACAATCAATCAGCCTTCGTTTTATTGATCGTTATAGAGAGATTTTAAATAGCGTACTTAGTGTGTCTTAGTGACGAGGTATATTTAAATTGATATTAAATGTTATGTTATATAGTGGAGAATCTGTTATTCTTTCCCGTTTAAACGCAAACGTACGACAATAGGTTCAAAACATGGGAATATAATCAAATAAGTTATTTTTTTTTATGTATATAACTAAATGGGAGATAATGCAATAAAAAAGGTATGGTTATTTTCTATTGTACTTCCTTTAACTAGATACCGTATACGCGTTTCTATGAGGATCATTCTACAGATAAGTGTCTGACAGAATGGTGATTCACAAGACACAAACGTGAAATAGACTAACATCAGTATAGGGAAAATACCTTAATTCTAAAAGAATGAACATGTAGATCTACAGTCGGGTACATAATAAGGCTTCTTGTACACTGCGCGTCCTTATGCAACCCCTTATCAATGAAGCGCTACAAAGTTTCAAAGAATTACCTATTACAATTTATGGAAATATCATTTTAAAGTAAGGGCAAGCAAAGTGTGCTTGTGAAGTTGTGAATTACAGATGCCACCAGTCAGCAGCATGTTCGGTAATTCACATGCTTATTTGCAAAAGTATGTCAAAGCTCAAGGTCAATGGTACATGATAAAAAAGCATTTAGTCTTAAGACAACAACAATACAAACCAATTATTGAAGACCAAATGTTATAGGCTTTTAAAGGTTTTTTCGAAAGTAGTTCAAAGGTCAAGGTCACAAGGACAAAAATGTTAGCAAGGTCGGAAAGGCATATACAATATTTGAGGTATGTAAGACCCATGTGCAAAGTCAGAAGGGCAAAATTGTTAGCATGGTAATACAAATAATGGAAATCCTATGTCTATTGGTAAAATGTAGAACATTAGAACATGTAAGTGTTAAAGGGATTTTTAGCAAACGTAGGTCAAGGTCCCATTGTAAACAAAATTGGCTCTAGATCTATGCATAAGTCTTAAGACAAGAAAGATATAGTGAATATAACACCACTGTGAGTGTCAGATAAGAATATCCCACCCGAGTTTTGAAGATATTTTTGGAACACGAGGTTTTGCCGAGTGTGCCAAAAATATCTTCAAACGAGGGCTGGATATTCATCTGACACCCAACTGTGGTGTTAGATTTATTTTCTCAACCCTAAAAACGCGTTTAACGAGGTGAGAAAAAAAATTTAACACCACAGTTGAGTGTCAGATGAATATCCCACCCTCGTTTGAAAATATCTTCAAAACTCGGGTGGGATATTCTTATCTGACACTCACGGTGGTGTTAGATTCACTATATATCTGTCAGGTATGGAAGCCCGTGCCTATTGGTTCCAATGCTATAGACATTTAATATAATGGAAAAGTAGGTGTAAAGTTCAAGGCTACATGAGTAAAGCATTGTTCCAGTATGGCTTGAAAAGTCTTAAAACAAGAAATATGATATCAAGTACTCGGCAGGAAGATCTAGGCATGTTGGTTCTAATGTTATTGGCATTTAAGGATTATGGATATTTTCAAAAGTAGGTCAAAGATCAAGGTCGTAAGAGCAAACATGTTGGCATTGTCGGAAAGGCCTCGGCAAAAGAAAGGCACATTTCTTGCATAAAAGGCAAAAGTGGAAGAGCTTTAGATCTACTTATAGCCAAGGTTAAGGTTTTTTTTATTTTTGGTTAAAGTTTGATCAAATAGTTCTTGAAACCGTCACATGTCAAAGGTCAAAGTCACATGGTAAAAACAGCAACATTGTTTTGGTTGGATAGATCTATGTCTTCATACACGAAAGATACATATATTTAGATAGATCTAGATTAGTCTCATTAATGAACCCCTGGAACGACATGCTAATTTTGTGACAGTTTTCGTCCCTCAGGTGAGGATATGGCAAAGACGAGAAATAGCTCAATATCATCTAACTGTACACATGTGGACTAGATCTAGATCTACCAACTTTACCAAGTATAGAATTCATACTTACTTATATAATATTGACATGATTTAAAGATTTTAAAACAGTAGGTCAAAGACATCATTTAGCAGACAGTGCTACTTAGATCTATATGTACAAGAGATTATCTACCAGGATGTTTACCTTTTAAACATAGATCTAGAATAAGAGAATGCGAAAAATGGATGAGCTTAAATAACTTAGTCTAGATATCAAACAATTTGGAGAAAACAAACTTTTAAAAACACAAAGCGGTAATTAAACTACACATGATCATCAGACCCCTCAAAAAGGGGACTGTGAGCATAACAATGTTATAAGACTCACATTTATCTCGATCTGTATTCATAACAAAGTCCACAAGACAGTCAAGAGCTCTGCTTCATGACGTCATAATGATCTAAATATTACGTCATATTGTTTATAAAATTAATACACACTAAGTCTTGTAAAGCCTAACCTATGTTCACGTCGATCACTTCAAGTTGGAAAGGACCGCATCCAAAGGTGTACGGAATTACAAGCATTGACTCCTAATGAGTTTTGTTTGTTTGTATTGTTTGTTAACGTCCGTTTCTGCCATATATGGCTTAATTGGACGCCTAAGAGAGAGGGGAGCGGATACAGAGAACCCGGGCACAATGCCATACTCTTATTATCGAAAGAGTTCTCTGGTATTTTGAGATGCCAAGTGTAAAGCACTCGTACATCGGACCTCGGACGGTCTATAAACTTATAAAGTCTCATCACTTGGTCCGGTGATCGTGGATCAAACTCACAACCACTGACGTCGTACAAGCGGGTGTTTTACACATCGACTTCGTCCGCCGGTCCTCTTAATGAGTAATCTATAGAGCTTTCCTCATCAAATGTAGATCTAGATCTAGCCATACTTAAAATAATAATTTTTAATAACTACGGTCTAGATATCTATATGCCATTCTCTTTTATATAGATCTAGACCTAGTAGAAAAATATGTTTTCAAGAAAAATGTGCCAAGTAGGCTAGATCTAGATCAACCTGTGATGTTTTACGTTGATAATTTAGACCTCTGACCGATTTTCAAAAGACCATGTAGATATAAATCTAGATCTAGATCTAATTGATCGATTATAAACTCTGAAAAAAGACACCGATGCGATTATGAACACAGGGTTAACTTTTCAATGTCAATGTATATGTAATTAGATCTAGATCTAGATCTACCTTTTTAACCGGGAATAAGGTTCTAAGAATAAAATCTAACTGGCATGTTTTTAACGATATTTTGTCGCATATTTAGATCTAGTAGAGCTATTGATGGTGTGTCTTGGGTCGACTTATATATATAACGTAAAAAATTGACCCAGAGTTATTTTTTAATTGTGATCAAATTTTATCTAATGTTTGCATCGGCTAGCTCAGTCGGTAGAGCATATTTTTCTCCCCCTGTCACACGTTACTTGATCTATAAGGATAATGGGTTAATGCTATTCCTACTAATAAGTGGTCCATATTCACAGTTACAAGTCCGTCATTTTCATTATTTATGAACTGAACGGCGGATTATGGTTTCGCCTCATGGAAAATTTATTAGAAATAATCGAATGAATTTCAATTTTATGAACGTTTGGCAGATATAGCTGACAAGCAATTTTACAAGTTTACGAGGGTAGTTCAAAAAGTTTTGATACTGGATCAATATCTTCATTATTTTAAGTGCAAAATGCATGTGTGATGTACCATTTGAAAGATCCATTCTTTGCCGACACGGTGAGATCATGCACGATAAGATCGCATTACTCGATCAGCCCCAACATGAACCTAAATGTCCCCTCCTCGAGGACACGGGATCTTTTTTGTATACATGTATATTTGAGTTAATGTTCTAAACACAATTTGATACTATAATTATTATTACGGCTTTAATATATTGAATAAGTTTATGAAAGTTTCTGTCAAATACCATTAGACAATTATGCAAACACTACACAGTTTTGAATGTTATTATTACATAAAATATCAAAAATAGAGCTAAATCTAAACACGTACTGAAAATATAATAAACAATTGATCTCCTGTTATGTATAAAAGTAGTTAGGGAAACTACAAACTCTTTTTTTATTATTAAACCAGGCTATAATTGAAGCCAGTGAAAAATGGTTTCATGTTTTAAAATCAAAATGTAGACATACTGATCTAGAACATTTTCACAGCGTTCAAAAAACATGTGCACGTTCGTCATTGGCAAAATAAGAAATGTTGATTTTGAAAAAATGAGATTTTAGACAGTTAACCCTTTCAATAGAAATGATCTTTTAATTTTATTAAAATTTAGACATAAACTGATATATTTCTAAAACAAATCTGGAAATTGTACTCTTTAAGAAGTTATTACGTCAAAAAGGAATGTCTGAAAAGTGCTATGTTGCAATGTCCTCGAGTAGGGGTCATTTAGGTTAATGTTGTGACTCATCGAGTTATGTGATCTTATCGTGCATTATACCATCGTGTAGGCGAAGAATTGCTCTTTAAAATGATATATCACACATGCATTTTGCACTCATTATATTGAAGTTATTGATCCAGTGTCAAAACTATTTGAACACCCATCGTACACGTTTATTCAGATAAGTCAAGGCCCAGTCTGGGCATGTGACATAGAACATGTTTACAACATTGGTTATATAACAGGAAGAACAGTGTTTGCACACATATATTAAATAGAAAATTTGCTGAGTGACATTGGGATTATTTAGCTGACTTGTGGATTCGTCGCGTTTGTCACAAACTTGACGTTTGAAATTACATGGATTGTTCTGCTTCTGTCATATCCAATATTGACATTTCGCCTAGGGTATATCAATCTTATATATCAATCTTATCAACCCATCAAAATGTCTCAAAACCTCCCACGAACACTGCACATAAACTTGAAACATGAAGCCTGTGTATAATTATACGCTGTCACTCAAAAGAATATCGAACCACGGATAGTATGTACAACAAGTGGCTTGTTCATGCAAGACAAATCATTTAGACCCAAAGGGAATGTTCTGTATTATTTTGTCTTGAATTAACCCTTTACTCCTTATAGATACATCCCAGAAACCTTCCTACCTTGTCGTGGTTCTGGTGCTAAATTGCCATAGGGAATGCTTCTGTTTATTTGAACGAGTTTACCCCCTCTGCCAAGAACTAAATGGAAGGCAGGTCGGTGGCTGCGATCCCATGCGCTGCTTTGCAACGAATGAGACTAGCCGACATTGTCTTCCTTCCTTCAATCAGCATCATCTCATCATACCTTATCATTCATTGGCACTATATGTGTATGTCCAAGTTTGTGTCGCGGTGTCGTAAAATCCAACTCATCCATCCAATTATCCTTAGATACACATTTTTACGACTATAATTTATTCGTCAAATTTAGAAAATGTTTGAAATGTACATGTATACGGTCATGAAAATATATCATAACAAATACTATTCTATATATTCTATCAGATGGTAGCTTTTAAACGCAGGCTGACACTAAAGCATAATGTGCATTTAAGGGTTTTCTGCTTCACTTGAAGCGCCCGATTCGATGGCAATTCGATGACAATTCGTTTGCGATTATCAATTTAATTTAATAAGGTTCAGTACTGCTACTATTGAGGATCCAGAAAGACTAAGGATGCTATATGTGCTTGCTAAAGCCCAGACCAGACTCGACCAGACTATCCTCTACCGCCTGGTCAACGAGCTTACAATCCGTTCTCTGCTTCTTCTTTCTCTTTGCAATGGTCGGGCCGTCATCAGAGGGGGTTTCGGGGTGTTTAGGGTCTTCAGGGGTTGTCACATTGTCCATTACTTCTCAGAAGTGCTCTTCCTCATTGTTTTCTTCTTCGTCATAAGACATTGCTAGTGAAAGAGGATTTTCCTTACCTGCAGCGCTAGTAGCAGAAGTCACCTTCCCACCATGTTTGCGTCTTTGCGGCATGATGCTGACTGTTCAAACTCACAAGAACAACTGATATCCCAGCATTTTGTACCCGTTCGCCCGTAAAACATCACTCGCCAGCATAACGTTATTCTGTCGTTAGTCACACGTTAGTCGAACGCTCAACACGCTCGCCTAACGTTGGCAAATCGTTCGTCGCGCGCCAGTGGCACGTTAGCACACGCTAATATTTTCGGGACTATCTTACGTTTTCTCCACTGTATTCCAGACCGGTAGCCAACTCGCATTCGATGGCCATCACAGATAACACACGCGTAACTTCTTTCAAGTCAGTAATGGTGTACGAGTGCAAGGTATGGACTCTCACGAAGAACCCAGAGACAAGGATAGATGGAAACTACTTGTATTTGTTGCTTTAACTTGTTGAGTTTGCTGGTAAGTGACAATTATTGATTCTGATGGGTTTATAATACCACGGAGTAAAGGGTTTGAAGTATCTGTGGTATCTTCCTTCCCGTTTGATATGAAATTTCACTGATCAAGATCTTTGCTATTTGTTAAAACGACGATTTAATTGGGCTTTATATTAGCTCTACCTATTCAATATTCATGTATAAATAACAAATCTTGAATACTCATAATGATTCTTTTAAATACATTTTAATTTTCAGCTTAATCTTTAAAATTCTTTAAGTAAACAGAGTAGTCCCTGTGGAGAGCTCCTACAGGATCTGTCTTTTCTGGGTCCTCTCTGTTTGCAAAGGTTTAAAAATACTGATTTGTAATTATGTTCCTTCGTGTTGTATATATGTTAATTTTGATTGTGGACCATATTAAAAATTGGTTTGTTTGTTTGATACCAAATATGTTAATCACATGAAATAAAGTCTATTATAATTATTATTAATATTATTATTATTATTATTACTGTTATTATTATTATCATACACAGCGTAACTAAAGATTGGGGTACTTTCTAGATACCGTTCCCATTTATTCCTCTACAAAGCCCTATTGGCTATTGGTATTACTCATTAGAATCGTATCTTCCTTATCTCGAGCTCTATATGGGAAATAACTGTAATGCCAGTCGCACTGTTCAGGAGTAGATTCTCATTGTTAAACTTTGACCTCAAGTGGATAATCACAACAAGCCTTGTGTCTATTTTGTGCTTTAATTTAATCAAACCAAGCGGCTCATGTACCAAGTGCATCTGAGCTTTAAGCCGCCATCCTGCCATGTGTGTTCGCCTCTGTGTATTTCTTTGTGTGGTAGGGAATATGTACGTGTCCGTGTAATATATGTTTTACTGTAAGTGTTTCTGTGGAATGAAACTACCAGTAGTATGCAAATGTATGTATACAATATTCCTTAAATTAACGAAATGCTCATTATGTGTTGCTTGTCGTTTCAGAAATTGCACTGGCGTAGAATATTTACCATATGTTTCTAAGGGAATTGCAAGTACGGAAGAATTTAAACTATTAATAGCGTCAATGACAAGTTTCAACGTAGAACTACAAAGCCTGAAGAAGAAACGAGAAGACAATGTAGCAAGACTTCTTGAAGAGCATCAGAAAGCCATGGATTTGGTGGTCAGTTTCAAGCAGGAAATAACAAACCTTCTTGATAAACTCGAACAGAATGCGCTATCCGAATTGAATGACAAATATACTCTTATAAAATCAAGAATAGACATAGACATAGGACAACTGGAGGATACTATTAGTGCTCTTGACCAGACGCTGGGGAGACTGGATACCTCGAAAACCAAAAACGAAACTAAGTTGTTCACTTGCATGAAGGCCGGTAAGATAGTCTTTGAATCATTTGAGAAATCTTTAGAAGACATGGAGACGTCAATATGCGGAGAGAGTTTGAAAATATCCGTCAATAAAACGATAGAGGCCTTTGTACAAACTGTTCACACTATGGGGGATATCCAGACTGAACCTCTATACGAAATCGACTCACTGGACCTATATGGCGTCCACTCATCTAGTGATAGTGGTACCTGCGGGATAACGAATATGTGCCAACAAGAAGACGGAACAATCTTTCTTGTTGATTCACTAAATGAAAGTCTCAAACGGTTGGATGGGTCTTACAGGGTGAGTGAGACTTTACCGATGCCCGGTAAACCGGTTTTTGCATGTTGTACTGACAGACATGAAGTGGCAATAGCACTAGTAGAGTTGAACGTGATACAATGTGTGACTACCGAGAACAAGATGAAGCTTGAGAAACAATTCTCAGTGAATGACTATTGTCGAGGCATAGCCTACCATGGGGACAAACTCTTTGTCTCTTGTGGAGGGGGGTATCGTGACAACGAAGGTCCTGGGCAGGTAAGGATCTACACAAAAGACGGGGTGTTGTTACGCTGCACTGAACTAAAGGAAGACGGTGACTGCATATTCACAATGCCCCTTGGGATGGCCGTGAGCAGGTATAACACTCGCGTGTATGTGGCTGATACGGATAATGGATTGATAATTTTAGACCGCCATGGAAAGTACCTGGCAAATCCTAAAGACTCTGTGTAAGGATCTGCTGTGACGGCTGTGTGTGTCGGAAATAAACATGAGTTGTTAGTTTAAACATATTTTTATTCCCTCAAATATACATGGAATTGGGGTTGGGTCACAAGTTATAACAACATTAGATCCGACCCTCCCCCTACAATGTAAATATACTAGGGGCGGGACCGAATATTCGAATATTCGAATATTCGCATAAGGGCCGAATATTCGAATCCCATTTAAGTATTCGAATAGTTGTCTCTGAAATTTTATTTTTGTTAAAATCATAATATGGATTATTCAATTTATTTGAGAGACTAGCTGTTTCATTTTCTCCAACCAGGCTAATCGTTCGCCATTAATCCTCGTGTGTAGGGTGATTATCACCCCCGGCTGGTCAGTGTTTTGATAGCACCTGTCAAGTTGTACACAGTTTGCAAACATTACCCGCTGTGTTATGTAATCGACGGCCCTCCCTGACATCGGATCAATGGACTCGCAGTTAATAAATTGACATGTTGGGGAACCCTAGTTGCCAAACAAAAGAGGCGTGTTTAGCACAGGACATTTAAGAGCATCCAATAAAAAAAGACGAATAATTGTTAATATCGCCAATCATAGCGGCTCAAATGACGCTTTTCGTAAACGACCAATATCACGCAAACACTATTTAAAATCATCAAACATTCTAGTTAAGACGTCATGAAAGCTTAATATTGACCTTACACAAGACGTAGATCTATAAACGATAAAATTCTTACTAAAACGCAACTATGCCACCGGCTACTGCTTCGCCTGTGTGAAAGAATTTACTCGTTCTGCCGACAAGAAATCAGCAACCTGTTTTGTTTGTTACGTTCCTGTCAGAGTGTAACATCTGCTGCCTGCTGCATGCAGAAACTTGAGAGCTAGTGTGTGTTCAGATTAATTTTAAAAGCAGATTAAATATAATTTGTAAAGCCAACAAAATGTTTACGCAAAAAACCCTGACTCTACATGACTGAAGACTTAATTCGAAACTAATTTTAATGCAGATATAGATGTTGCGTTAAACACGAGTTGCATCCCTTACATTCGGAGACCGCCATATCTACAAAGATTCACTGTAGTAAATGGTTGCAAAAGTTGATAAGTTTACCAGTCAATCAGACGATTGTCACAGAATACACATTCTGCTCAGGGTTTGGTCCATTTAAGATAGGTATTTCTACGAAGCAAACATTGAATAATTGAATTTGATGATGAAATTATACTCGGATCGGATACCCCCCCCCCACCCCCATCGGACAAAGCGTTTTATTCCAGGCGAATTATTCGAATTATTCGAATACTTTAAGCGAATATTCGAATAGCAATTTGGGTTCGAATTCCCATCCCTAAAATATACAGTACAGGAACAATGGCATATAGATGAAATATGACGAAATTACTTAACTTTTTTGTTGAAGAAAAAGACTACAGAAGGAAAGAAGAAGGAAAGAGAAAGACTGTCAGAGAAAGAGAGGGAGTGATAGAGAGAGAGAGAGGTGTAGCTAGATATACATTCAATTCATTCATGGTGATCAAGGGACAATCATTGTTTTAATGCTTCAGACCAAATGAGTTGTTTGTATGTGGCATTCGCTCAAACTGCATCAGGCAACTAGATAGGAGCGGGATACAAAGGTCCGTCTATACCAGAGACCTACATGGTCTCTGGTCTATACGCTAAATGATACGGACGATATAAAGAACCTGCAAGCACTTCTTTTCGACAATGCGACTGGAAATTTGTTGGTTGCAAGACAAGGGTCGAACTACGTGGTAGCCGTAAAACTATGACTTACTACGGAATCGTGTAGCAATGACAGCTCCGGGCAGTGTAATGAATATCAATGGAGACCAACCCGCACTAAGGTAGATCTGCAGGTATATACCGGTATTAGCGATATATTCAATAAAAGTCTGCACTGTCTGCCATTGAGCAATGACCCTAGATAGTCAAAATGGACTAGATCTAGACACAATTAGGAATTGTATTTCTTCTTGAAAGTATCTACCATTGTATTATAATTATGCTTCTCTCGTCTTATACCGTACATGTATTGTCATGTTGGGTCCATAGCGACACGCATAAGCGTTATGACCTTATATTTATGCGTATATACGCTCGTACGTGGCTTCTTGATATGTAGGATGTTTGATATAGGATAAGTATGTTTTATACGCTCGTTGCAAACGGAACGTACTGTTGTATGGCATTGTATATTTGTCCGTCTGTCGGTCCTGTTTGTTAACGCATAAACTCTTTTTTGTCCGATTTTCACCATACTTTGTAGGTTGATTTAATTGTTGCCTAAATAAACCGGTGTTACATGACATTTTGACCCTGTGAAAATCGACCTCGGATCTGGTTTTGACGTTAAGAATCAACCCAGGATCTGCTTTACGTTAATAATCAAACACATGGCCTTTTTTAAAGTTAACAATCGACCACGTGTCCTTTTTGATGTTGAAAACATATCCAGTGTGTTTTAGCTCACCTGAGCACGAAGTACTTAATGTGAGATGTTAGGATCGCTTGATGTGCGTCGTTCGTCTTCTGTCCGTCGTCCACAATTTGTTCGTTAACACTTTTGCGGCTACAAATCTCATTCAATCTTCATAAAAAACTTTATGACAATTGTGGTTTTACATGATATAACATAATTTTTGTCTTGGAGAAATCTAGGTCAAGTTTGAATGTGGGTCAAATCGGGTGAAAAACTCAATAGGTCAAATCAAAGAATAACCTTGTAAACACTCTAGAGGGTACAACTCTTTTATATTTGAATAAATCTTGGACAGAATATTTGCATACATAAAATCTAGATCGAGTTTGAATGTTAAATATGACGGGTCAAAAACTAGGTCACTAGGTCAAATCATAGAAAAACCTTGTTAACACTCCAGAGACTACATTTTGCACTTAATCTAAATAAATTACATGTAGTTTGAATATTGCTCTGTATGTAATCTAGGTCAAGTTGGAATATAGGTTACCAGCAGTCAAAAGCTAGGTCACCAGGCCAATTTATAGAAATATATTGTTACCAGTCTAGAGTCCACAAATGTAGTCTGATCTTAATGAAACGTTGTCAAAACAATCCTCAATGTCTTGTCAAAAACTAGGTCACTAGGTCAAATCATAGAAATATCTTGTTAACACTCTGGATGCTACATATCTCACTGGATCTTAATGAAACTTGCTTAAAATGTTTGCCTCATTGAAATCTAGATCACTGTCGAATGTGTGACATATGGGATCAAAACCTAGGTTACTAGATCAAGAGTTACGTGCTGTATTCAAGTAAGTGTTCAAGGGTAATCTTGGCCCTCTTGTTTCAAGTAGTTTCGACCCCTGTGTATATTTTAACGTTTAGGGTCTGCCTAGGATCGGCTATAAACGTTAAGAATCGACCCTGTGTCATTTTTAACTGGGTCAAACTTTCATGTTGGATTTGTAGATTGTACCATTTCGATTATTTTGGCAGAGTTAAGTATGTCCTTTGGCGGGCCTTATCTTATGCTCTAGCACTGTTGTAAATATAATAGACACTTCAAACGTTAGTACTGTATTTAACCTATTTACCCATAAATACGCCTTTTTATGTCTTTCATTTCTTGACTGATAAAATAGTCATGAATATGTAATTATGTACCATACGAATTTTTGTTAACATAGTTAACCCTTAGCCTGCCAGTCACGACTATAGCTCCATATGCAAACAGCTTGGATCCGGATGAGACGCCGAGTAACTCGGCGTCTCATCCGGATCCAAGCTGTTTGACACTCGGACAACATTTTCAGCAATTTTGAGCAACTTTGAAGCACTTTGAAACTTGAAGCAGACGAGAAATATAGCAGACGACAATTTATTTGGCGGGCTAAGGGTTAAGCTCAGTAATATAAAGCAGACTGACAGTCAAGCAGAATGCTATTAATGGGCACCTTTATTCAATACTAGAAACAGGCTATGGGTTAATGGGTTTTAATAATTTAAAAATCGAACTTGTGTTTTGTTTTGTTGTTTGTTTGTGTTTTGTGTTTTATTGGGATGAGAGTATATGGTATTTTCCCAAATAAAGGACGTGTACTGACTGTACTCCAATAATCCTCCATTATTTCAACTTGCAAGCATATGGGCAGAGCCGTGGGAAAATCAGACTGAATTAAACTTAGTCGTCATCTCAGCCTTGACATGTGTTCTGTGTCACTGGCGATCGAGTTAGGTTCTGTACACTTCATTGCTGGTGAGTGTCAATCAGTGTAGACCCATACCAGCCATCGCGTCTCTGACGCGGTGGCTGGTATGGGTGTACACTGCTTGCGATAGAATATGCATGTTTTCTCCTTGCACAGATCAGTTATAATATCACGGTCTGGTTTTATGGTCGAAAAGTATTGTCTGAAGAGTTCCACATGGTGTGTCAAATGTCAGCTACATTTTATTTTACTACAACTTACCCCATAAGATGGAACTCACTAAACAGAAATGAGCGAGTGTGCATTTTATGCAAACAAGAAATAGGAGACGAATTCCATTACCTACTTACTTGTAGAGAACTATCTCACTTTCGACAGAAGTATCTCAAAAGACAATATTATACAAACCCAAACATTCGGAAATTTAAAAGCCTCATTAATACAAAGGATAAAATTGAGTTCAGCAAACTGTGCGAATTCATCAAAATCATATTAAAACTACATCAATAATTCAGCATACGTTGAGGAAGACAGAAGAGAGAGAAAGATGGAGAGAGAGAGAGAGAAATACTTACCTAAAAGTCATTACTTACTTGTATAATACCTACCACTCGATCGTAACAAGATCTGTATCCCTGAAAAAAAAGAAAAGAAAATACAACCAAAGAAACAGAACAAATGTCTCTGTAAACGAAAATTATATTTTATCATGTATTTATGTATTGAAGGAAACACGATTATAACCAATCAGGTTTCAAGCCGTGTAACCGCTCCCTGTGAGCGATGGTGGTATAATTATGTTGTGTAGTTGTATATAAGTTAAACCAAAGTTCAGCTCATATCCTTCAGTAATTTGCAAAATCTAGTAAATAATTATGAGATTTATACATGTTGTAAAACGCTTTGGATACATATAAGACGCCGTGTAACGCGGCGTTTGATCTGGATCCAACCCGTTTGAAAGGACGACACCTTGGCAGATCGAAATCGGTAGACTAAGGGTAACACCATATTTGCTCCAAATAGAGAATCATCTGCAGATGGTGTGTACCACGAGCAGATGGCTCTATAAAGAGCCACTTAAACAGGATCTGCACAGTTTACAATATTTCTTCCTGTAAATTCTACTTGAGAAAGATAAACAAAAACAAATGCGCCCTGACCTACTAAAGTTCTAGTACAGGTGCTTAAGTTAAATACATGTGTTTGTTGTTATGATTATAGTCTATTGTTCACCTATGTTTACATATTAATCATATTGTTACCTTCATGCAAAAAATATAATTACCTTACAGTTATTCTCCAGTCGGTGGGAACTCGAACTGGTGCTACTACACCTTGAGTCAGGTGTATGTCAATTGATGGAACAATCGCGCACGCTTCCTCCGGGGCGCGTCATTCAAATCCGGCTAAGTGTATTCATGTATAAGCGACCAAGCAGTAATAGAATTTGAGGGATAAAACAGTGCGGAGAGCTCCTGTAGGAGTTTACTGTATTGTTTTTCTCCTGCACTTGGCGGCCACCAGCTTTAACTAATGATCGTTATCCTGCTCCAGCTGGTTGTCGTATGAAAAGACTGTCGGCCAAAGCAGATTCAGTTTTTTTTTGTTTACCCATAAATACGCTCACGTAAATTGAACCTCTGTATTTCATTTCGCCAGAGGTCCAATATCAGCGTGCAAGCGTTATACCGCTAACTTGCTCTGTTCACATATATATTACAGTTGAATATGTGCTATAGTCTTTGTTTAAACAAGAATAGTTATTTGTTATATATCGCAGTACAATGCATGACTGAAACAAACAGTGCGATCAAACATGAGCGAGAGCTTTGCTTTGCTTCTCTTATTGATTGTTTGATTCAATGATTGATTCACTAATTCATTCAACACTTACCTATTTTATTAAACTCCGTGCCTCCTTAAATAAGTGCTTTGATACCCAAGATTAAAAAGTAATACAAACTATGTAAATGAATCTTTAAATGTTTTGTATGTACATGTATACATTCAGTTATTATATTGAACCTTAACAACGAGTACTCTCGTCGTTTGTAAACAATGAACTGATGAAAAGCATAATGGTATTATGCCAACAGTGTAGACCCAGATTCGGTGATTCCTAAAGGAACCATATGATCGGGATCTGGACTGATTGCCGCGTTGCAGTGTATAGATGCAAACAACCATACGTAGTAAAAAAAAAAATGACTGTAATTACTGTAAAAAATGGAATTTTCCGATTAAAAAATGCCAGAGTGGATGAGTTAAATTGAATATGTCTTACTTTCTAAGTACATTTTTCAACTGAAACAATCTGCTGATTTTACCCGTAACTCTCCCGAAATAAAAACCCCGGAACTTAACTAATAATATAAAAATCTACTGACATTGATATTAGACTGAATCATTTGTTTGAGAATACATGTATGTATGTTTTGTCTATGTATATTATGTGTTCCTCGTATATTGTCTATGTACATAATCTGTTCCTCATGTTTTCATGTAAATCATGAACTGAGAGTAATAAAGGAAATTTGAAATTTGAAATTTGAAACATGGCAGACCCTAATATGGCACTGAAGAGTTTGGTCTGAACTCTTTGCAAATACAAAGATTCTTTACTAATTAAGCGAGCTGTTATCAAATTATGAATAAATTGTAGTAGTACTTAGTATAAGCGAGGTGTTATCAGTTCATGAATAAACTGTAGTAGTTGTGGTAGTAGAAGTAGTAGTTGTAGTCACAGGTACTTGACACATACTTTATTATCTATTAACACCCCCCCCCCCTTTTAATTTTTTTTTTTTTATGTCGTTTTAAAAAAAACTTTTTGATGCTTATTTTCGTTATAATTCACATACTCGGGCGTTACTTGACGGAATTTGATGAAATAAAAAAGTAGATATTGATAAATTAATCATTTCCCGAGGGTACCACAAGAGAATATCGGCGATCTAGTTTATTTTAGCATCAGTGTAAGTCGATAGTAAAGACTAGGTGTTGAATTGCGCTGTTTACCTTGTATCTATAATAGAAGTATAGTAAAAAAAAAAAAAAAAAAAAAAAATTAAAAGGGGGGGGGGGGGGGTTAATAGATAATAAAGTATGTGTCAAGTACCTGTGGTTGTAGTAGTAGTAGCAGTAGCAGTTCAAGTAAAAAGAATTGTTGAAGTAGAAGTAGGAATAGTAGTAGAATTAGTAGTATAAAGTAGAAGTAGTTGTTGTTGTTGTAGAAGTAGACGTAGTTGTAGCTGTTGTTGTAGTAGGAGCAGCAGCAGCGGAAGTAGTAGTAGCAGCAGTATTAGTTGTAGTATTTATAGTATTGTTGTTGTTGTTGTTCCAGCTGTTGTTGCGTAGAATTGATTTGCAAACATGTATATGGGTTACAGTGAAGGGATGCAATCATGTCCCATTCGAACATAATTTGATGGCATGCGCAATTTACTAAAATGCAATAACATTATTTTCAAAATCTTATCATAATATGTACGGTATACAATAACAAGATGTTGAAAATAATGACGGATCATCACAATATGAGTAGCAAACAGTTTGGAGCCTGATTAGACGACGAACTCTAAAAGTTATGTATTATAATGTGGGCAATTTCCTAGGAAAGAATAACGCACATGATTGTATTGTGACTTTTGTCCCAGTCAAAAGTTTTGTGTTTTAACCCGTTCACTGCCATGACGTCGTCAATTTTAAACAGAAGACTATTGCCGTCTATTTTCATTTCTCAAATCTAAGTTTTAGGCATATAGGGTGAAGAAATATTGCAATGAGTGTCAAACAGATTTGGTCATGATCAGACGCCGCGTTACGCGGTGTCTAATCAGGATCCAAACTGTTTGCAAATAACTCTTGTACTCGGGGTAGGGCAACGAATGGGTTAATATAACTACAGTGGAGAATATGTTATTCTTTCCCAATAAACGCGTTTACGCTAAAACTATTAGTTGCAGTGCAAACAGTTTGGAGCCAGATCAGACGCCGAGTAGCTCCAAACTGTTTGCCACCAAGATAAACAAGAATTATCAGAATTGTCAAAAAGTTGTACTTTTCTACGTTTTAGTGTTTTGCGTTTGCGTACGTTTGCGTTTAAACGGGAAAGAATAACAGATTCTCCACTGTACATGTATCACTCTTACCAGTGTTAGCGGCGGATATGTTCCTCAGTAATTATCTTTGCAAGTTTGGAATCAGATGAGACGAAGCGTATGGCAGCGTCTCATCAGGATCCAAACTGTTTGACACTTTGATCCTGTTTTGAAAAGAATTTAAAAAAAATATTTGCTTAGAATGATAGGAGACGACACTTGTTGCAGAGGAACACATTACCCAGCATTAAAAGAGTTAACAATCACCTGAAACCGAGTTTGGTTGTAATGGATAGGATCATACCGTCGGCAATTATACATTATTCATTCCAAATTCTATTTTCGATTTTACTACAATAATCACATCGCAAAACTTTTGGAACTAGATAATACACCTAGTGGCTCGATGTCTGGTCTGGCTCCAAACTATTTGTCATTCAGATTTTAATAACGATCCAACATTTATAATTACCTGCCAATTTCTTTGCTTTTCGGTTATCGATTATGTAGCAAAGAAGGTTTTCTCCATTTTGCATCTAGAGCATTATTGCTAGAGCATAATTGCATAATCGCCAGGGTAAAGATGTACAGTAAAATCTCCCTATTACGACCATTGAATGCGGTCAAGTTTTCACTGCTTTAGGCAGATGGCTTCTTAAAGCAAGATTAGTAAAGCAAAAAGCTCATATGGGAGCTTTTTGCTTTATTTTATTTTGTTTTAAGCTGCCATCTGCCTTTAAAACGACAAATATTGCTATTTTAAAGGTCGTATCAGTGAGGTTTTACTGTACATGAATATCAAAAACACAAAAATGAGTTATGTGTATTTGTTTTTATTTCTGTAACATATTGTAAACAGCAATCAACAAGTGTAAGCTTTGTACAACTTATAGACTTATTTACATCATTATATAATTGATTAATACATTATCAATATACAACATGAAGTAATGAGAGATACAAACAATGTTTGGCGACCATTCAAGAAAGATGCAGAGGAAGCACTGTGGGTAAGGGAGATAACTTCATGCAGAGCTACAATAATTCGGAAAGTTCGTTACTCATTAGAGCTTTAACCCCCTCACTGCCGGGACGTCATCCGTTCTAACCAATAGTCATCTGCTTTTATTTCTCAAATTTAAATATTAGGTAAATTGACTTAAGTAATATCGTAATGAGTGCAAAACAGTTTGGATCCTGATCAGATGCCGCGTTACGCGGCGTCTGATTAGGATAGAAACTGTTTTGTAAATAACAATTGTACTCCGGGGTAAGGCAGTGAAGAGGCAAAGCAATGAATATAATATGTAATTATGTATGTTCTGTATTAAGCATCTCGCGAAATCCAGGCTTCTTTATTGAAGTGTCGCTAAAACAGATTTGGTACAATGTACTATAATCATATGGCTCCTGATAAGACGGAATTATATTATTTTTACCAAAGAGTATCACATATTCGTCTCAACAAACCCCGTTCTTGTTACTAAATAAGGAATTGTGGAGATATTTCAAACATTTCCCTTGTCAGGAGCTATGATTGTGTGATATAAAACAATGGTGACTAGAGTTGTAAGTTTTAGTAGATAATTTACCCAATTACATTGCGTCAATAGTAAAGGTACTGTGTTTAGAAAACATAAAAACTAACAGTTAAGTTTTCATATTAAGCGACCACTCAGTAGAAGCCTCACGTGCATTTTTGTAATAGTTGTTGCTTAATACAAGATAGATATAATGCAGAAAACTCCTATAGGAGCTATCTGTATTGCTTCTATCCTGCATTAAGCAGCCACTTGTCTTCACGTTTTGCTTACTTCACTTTAGTGGTCTCTGAAGACAAGATTGACTAGAACAGATAAATTATTGCCGTTTTAACCTGTTCAAGTAAATTATTGCACAACATACATTAAAGATACCCCGAAAAGGTGTCTTCGGAAAAAGTAAACGGTGTAGTCTCAGATTATCCACCGGTTTTGAAACCACAGTGTCTGATCAGAGTCTTTAACGTTTGCACCGAAAAAGACAATATATTGTTGAGTCTTACAAATCGACCCATAAAAAGTGAAGACCCTGACCATATAACGCGTTCAACACGATGCATGATCAGAGTCTTCAGCGTTTGCAATAATCTGGGTCCATGTTATAGAGCGTTTGAGTTGAGTCCGAAATCGTTCCCAAGCTCCCAAGGCTCAAATCTGACCAATCAAATGCTTGAGAACGCACTCAGACTCATCTCAAATGCTTTATAAGTGATGGGCCTTGCGCATGGTACCATATTTCAATCAACGCATTTTTTATAACATACTACTTATCAAACTGTGTACGGTTAATTGCATAAATTATTTCTTCAACGTGGATGGCATAACATAGATACTTTCATTTTTACAAGTTGTCATGTCCATGTATATTGTGTCATTAGCTCCGTCTTCCACTGTGTCTGCATTAGGCACAATTGGTGCTACGTCAGCAGAACACGCCTGTGTAACAGGGATATCAGCTTCGCACGACTCAGGAGTCTGTGGTGTGTACATTCCTAGATGGAATATATCAACGAAGTCAGATGGGGTTGGAATGAGAGGAGCTTCAATACCTTTAGCCATAAGAACATTATCACTAAACAAAGGATCAAATTCCATTTTGAAAACATCCACTGCTGATGTACTGTTCATTTCAGTTTGCACATTATCTTTACTGTCACTCTGAACGTCTGAGAAATCAATTAACAACTGTCCTTGATTTTCATTTGTTTCTGTTTTAGATTGTGTCACAAAGCCCTGATTAAACACATCACCGTTCTGTGAACTGTTCATTGATTCGTCGTTTTCATAATGTGTGGTGTCTAACAATTTACTGTGGTTTTCAGGAGCTGTCCAAGCACCAATGTCAGGAAACGGATTTTCAGCTATTCCGTCCGATTGTTTAGTACTTGGCCCCACTTCAGCATAAATAGGCTCGTCATCCTCCTCCACCAGGGAAGAGCAATTCGAACCACTTCGTTTTCGCTCATCTTCTAGATAAGTCATTTTTCCTTCCGATTCAAAAAGACTTTCTCCAACCGGTTTATTTTGAAATGTCATATTAAGTCTGTGTTTTCTATCCGAATCTATTGTTGGATCGTTCATCCTCTGAAATACCTCTATATTCATGGATACATTTCGGTTGTGTTTCCACATTGCCGTTTTCTTGTCGACAATTTTGGTCCTATCTAGTCTCATAGACTCACTGTGAAGTGATGTTGACGTGTTCAGGTTTAGAGAACTACTTCTTTCGCGCATACTGTGTACAACATTGTCGTCTTCATCATTCAAGAAGCGTTCAATGGCTATGGGCTGATACAGTTCATTGTTTCCCACTATCACTGATTTATTTCCTAGAGGCCACTTTTTCAGACTCAGGTCGGCATTTGCCTTGCTGTCTTTTATACTTTCAGAGTCAGAATCACTAGAAGACGATATGCTTGCAGCTATTTCCTTAGATTTCCGCGCCCTGTTTTTCACGAATGGTAAAGTAAAAAGCTTCCTGTCATGGTTCTGAAACTTTCTCTTCATCCTCTGGGATAACGGACGCGCTGGTAGAGCGGGTGGCACAGACTTAGGGTCAACATTTGGGTCCATTCCTAAATGCTTAAACAAGTCCTTTTTACCCTTTTGATATTTGTCCAAATCTTCATACTCGTTTTCGTCATTTTTGCAATTACCTGTGGAGTTAGATTTCATTAGTTTTGGAATTGTATTTTCACTGCCAGCATCGTTTTCTTCATCTATAGACACATCCTGATATATTCCATTGTCGTCCGTATGAGAATCAAGAATTTGACCGGAAGCGTCTACCTCAATTTCCTGAATTTCCACCTTCAGATTTGTTGGGCACGTGTCGACGCCCGTGGTCTCAGTTGTCTCCACAGCTGACGAGGTCGACACGGCACTGTCAAAAGAGTGTGAAGAGCGGTTCCCTGTGATTTCTCGCTGAAACTGTTCTCCATTTTCTGCAGCTTGATACTGTATTCCTGAATCTCTGGAGCCTACTGAAGCCGAGCGGTTGGACATAGAAGAGTGAGATGAAATGTTCGACAGTGATCGCACTTTGTCGTCCTCAATAACAGGCACTTTACCTTTAAAATTCACATGACTGTAACCTTTATCGTCCAACAACACTTTGGTCTGATACCCTGGCTGGGCGATTGTGAATGTTGTTATAATATTACTTGGCACTTTAGGAACTGTTGGTGTATTGAACAATACTCTATTGTACTGATCCTCTTCCTCATTGTCATTGGATTCTATTGGCTGTGACAATATATCCATGTCCATCTTCTTTGCAGGTTCTTGGGGAGTATCAAATGTAACGCTGTGTCGTTTCTTGGTAGGAAACTCTTGTGTTTCAGTAGCAGCGGATACTGTTTCTTCATTTAAGCTGTGTGTACTCATCTTATCCGAGTTAGCCATTGAGGGCACAGATCCATTGCTCATGAGTCGTGTACGTTTGCTCTCAGGCATTGCCGGGTCTAACAGTTCTCTGTAGTGTTGTTCAGAACTTGATAACGTATCACTTCTCTGCCTTTCCTCGCTTAGATTGTCACTAATAACTGAGTGTCTCGGTTTCTTTTCTACTTGTGTCTGCTGTGTAGTAGTATTGGCGCACTTCTTCATGTTGATTGCGGTGAAGATATTCTTCTTGATGGAATCAAGAATGGCCACAACTTCGTCGGAGCGGAACAGAAATGTCGCCTGGCCGCACTCAGATTTTCTGAAATGAAAAGTAAACCGTTTAATCAATTGTGAAACTCCGCCACTCAAAAGAATGTTTTGTATTAGGAAGGGGTTGCAAGTGACAGCTAAAAGCAAGATGAGAGTGGAGTAGAAATTTCGTATGGCAAATTTCTGTTTACTTTCATCCTGCAGCGCTTTAACCCATTACCCGATGAATACTCTTTGTTATGCCTGTAATTTATTGATCCTCTGAAGAAAATGGATCACATTTATAAGTTAAAAATATTCAATTTAAGAAATATTTTCTATATTCTAGCAGATTGTAGCTTAAAGCAGGTTGAAAGTAAAGCAGAATGTGCCATAAGGCACATTCTGCTTTACTTTCAACCTGCTTTAAGTAGTCGCCCATCTTTAAAACCAGAAACAGGCTATGGGGGAATGGGTTAAGTTGCCATTTCTCTATTTAAGGTAACTCAACCCAATCAACACGTTTTTTCGTTTCATTTGTCGTACTTCTGCACCTTATAATCAGTTAAAATTTATCAAAAGAATTATAAATAATATTAAATATATAATGATTACGAGTAAACAATACATGTGCTTGTCATTTACAGACTGTACCTATAGCGAGCACACCTGTCCTATGCAAACAGTGTAGATCCGGATAAGTGGGAACCCCAAAGTCTTCTGACTATAGGATCTGCACTGTTTGTAATTTTACATTATATTGCAGAAATCAACCATCAAAAGTCATAAATCTACTAGACTTAAATGGACACTTAAGCTTCAGGGATGAATGATTTACGTATAAAAAGGGTTGTGTTATTACCATTGTATTAGTTACCCCATAATTTACTGAAACAATTCTTGTTTTATTTCAATCATACATCATGTAACTTTATCCATGTTCCGTTTACCATTCTATTGCTAAACGTCTAATATTGTCTGCTAAAATGTGTAGACTGCTAATGCGAAATTCATTTTTTTTCATGTTTTGGCAGAAGAAATATTGATAAGAGTGCCAAACAGTTTGGATGCTGATCAGACGACGCGATTACGCTCCGATTACTCTGGATCAAACCTGTTTGCAATGTCGACTTAAGTCGCCTTTACTGGTGAAAGGGTTAAATATATGCAAACAAATCATTATACTTACGGTCCACATTCAATGACCATCACTTCCTTGCCAGAATTGCTGGGGTCTGGACTCAGATGAAACCGCTTCAACATTGGCAAGGACCATTCGTATGAATTCTGGGTCTCGCTCTCGATGCCGATGACTTCCGGTGTGATCGTCATGACATAAGCGCCCTCTAGCGACAATCTGCTGGTGTATTCGTTTTGAACTATAGTCACGTCGTAACAGTCTGAAATAATAATAAAATACATTGGAATTTATTTGTTTGTAAAATAATTTGAACACATCGTATCATGTTGAATCATTAACCTTCATTGGCAAGCTGGACAGCACCACGAAGTAGATCTACTTACGAACAGGAACGTATCTAATGTGCGTTCCTGTAAAAGTGTTACGAAGTACTTCGTGACAGCACTGACATATGCAAAGGATTGGGGTCCAGATCAGACGCCACGTAACGCGGCTTCTAATCTGGATCCAAACTGTTTGACACTCAATTTTATATTTCTTTAGTTAAAATACCTAGATATGTTACAATTTGAGAAATGAAAGCACTACAGTTGGCGAATGCAATTGACGCAATTGCAGAGAGTGGGTTTCTATTTGCTATTCGGTTATTTTAGAGCTACCTTTTTAATGTTCGATAAATTTTTAGCACACATTTGTAATCAAAAGCAATTTTAAGTTATTACTACAGTATAACAATACTTACGATTTTCTATCTCATGAGGCCAGAAGATGTTCCTGAATGCCGATATCCAGGTCTGGGACTCGAGCTCCGTATGACCTGCGAATAATAGCACAGCCTCGTTCTCGACTATCTCAAACGCATGCGCATGTGTCTTTGACTTTGCCGCCCGAATTGTCTTGACGTACTCCAAGATGAACGTATGCTTGTCTGCGGGGCATTTGGTGGCAGTCTTTTCGTCAGCGTAGACGTCGACCTTTGCAGCTGGTCTGTCGGAGGCCAGGATGGACATCTCGTGCAGGACCACCCACTTCTTTTTCCATGACTGTAAAATAAAATAGATTTAAGGTTACAGAGGGTTTTCATGACGTAAGCCACGTACAGTGTATATTGCGTTATTCTTTCCCAATAAACGCGTTTACGCTAAAACGTTTATTTCCACTTCAAAAAGTTTGGAGCCAGATCAGACGCCGGGTTACCCGGCGTCTGATCAGGTTCTAAACTGTTTGCCACTCAGATAAAAATGCATTGTAAGAAATATTTAAAATTTGACATTTTCTACGTTTTAGTGCTATGTGTTTGCGTTTTGTTTGCGTTTAAACGGGGAAAGAATAACGCTTTCTCCACTGTAGGCTAATTTTCATCACCATCAGTAATACGAGTATAAACGTCAAAGACACTCGATATTAACCTCTGCACTGTCAAAATTTCTGCTTAAAAGCTGCTGTAAGCAATTGTTTAAAATTTATATTTTGCTATTTTGACTATGATCTTTATAGTTTCTCTTTATTCTGCTTTAACATAATCATTAACTCGTCTTTCAAGTCGTCCAAATATGACGTAATTGAAGGTCGACTATCCTTTTGTTTTAAATTTTTTATTCCACCTTTTCCTTTTTACTTTTGATGCTGTTTAAGACAAGTGACTGCTTAACCGCAGCTTTGTCTTACTTTTAGTCTACTTTAAGCAGTAACCTGCAAGGGTTTAGGGTGACTAGGAAATATTTCCTTTGACTCTTTATTTAGACATGAGAGAAGCATTAACTCTTTGCATGCTGGGTAATTCTTTCGTCTGCAACAATTGCCGACTGCTATTGTTCTAGAGGTAGAATTTTCTTAATTTCTTTTCAAAACAGGGTCAGAGTGTCAAATAGCTTGGATCCTGATGAGACGCCGCGTCACGCGGCGTCTCATCAGGATCCAAACTGTTTCCAAAGGTAATTACTTCGGCGCATATATCCGCCGCTAGCAAGGTAAGAGTTAGAATATGTACATGAACATTGTTAAAATGCATATTTAGTAGCGTTAAAAGATTGCTTCTAAGAGAGAAAGGGTTAATTTAAGTGGCTTATGTAAATAACCATGTTCGAGAGGAGAGTGACAATACGAGATAGCTAACGTATTATCCATGCATAGATAACGGACGAAATTGTCTTGATGAAGATAACACCCCGTAATATATACATGTTCTTAAATAGTGTCCTTTTTGAAGGGCTGTATAGTAAAAAAGACACATTGATGAAAATGTTGTCGATGATGATGATAATGATGATTAAAATGCTGTTGTTGATGATGATGATTATGTTGTTGTTCTTAAAACAGTCATTGTTAATGACGGTTTAGATTGTTGTTGAGCAAATATTAACATGATGATTGAAAATGATCGATTATGATGAAGTTATTTTATATGATGTTTCAATGTTCCAAATGTTGATTGTAAAGGCTGTAGTAATGATGCTTATGATAAGAAATACTATCTATTCCATTTTAGATTTAGTAGAACACATGGCTGTGACAGGATTAATGAAGATTGTAAAATATCATTTAGCCGCCTAATAAACTCATGTATGACATATAACACACTTCCGTATACTCTGGCATGTTAGTTGTGCGGGCGGGGCCCCGCTGGCCAGGCACATCCCTCCCCATGGACATAATGACCCCCTGTGAAAGCAATAATCTGGTGTTTAAGTTTTATAAGCGATATTTATTGCCTCGCTGCGTGGAAGCTCTTGGGAAAAGGGCTGCGCTAGGATGGACCCCTAGGGGCCACAGAGCCTATAATATTTCCCAAGCATGCTTCTGTTTGTTTGTTTAATGAGTTGATACCCTTACCATTGCCGAACATTCAAAATTGTTTGCGAAGAAGTGATACCATAGTTCTTAATAATTACATACTACAAGTATGTAGTTGTAGTATATCAATTTCACTATTTTCATATAATACAAAATGAGTTGATATTGACACTGTGGTAGATCACTTTCCCTCTGATTGTAGGGTAGGTTATAGGAATACATTTATGTATAAATGCCAAAGTTGAATTGAACTAAGGAGTTAAAACATCTGGCATGAATTCCCAGCCAGGGTTCTCATGTCGTAGATTTACGTAATTGCTGCCTAGAAAAGTCATCTGCTATTGTTTTCATTTTCAAATTATACTTTTGATCAGATAAGTATGTATACAAACATATAATAAAACTAAATTTATTAAGTTCCCATTTTCCCCCCAAGAAAATATAACCATTTGCTTGCTTGCCACGACGTTGGAGTCTAATAAAATTTGAAAACACTTTTGATCCAGATCAGACCCCGTGAAAATTTACCACTTGATACTCTTGTCAATATTTTTCAGCAAAAAGGCAAAACAAAGTAAATTTTAAAAAAAAATCAAGCAAACAACAATTTTAACGCAGACGCTTATATATATTACAGTTAAGCAGCTGTATTAAGTTGATAGAATTATGTTTTATGATAATTGTAGTGGATGAAAGTATACGCCGTATAAAACAGTTAATGCTGGGTTTAACCCCTTCATTCCCTCATCGGGGATAAAATGTTTATTAGCAAACGGTTTGGATCCTGATCAGACGCCGCGTGACGCGGCGTCTGATCAGGATCCAAACTGTTTGACACTCAATACGACATAATTTCAGTCAATTTTCCTGAATTTTAAATTTGATGGATAAAAGCAGACGACAATATTTAAAGCAGACTACGTCATGGCATTGAGGGTTTTAATAGTTCTCGTGCTAAGCACTAAACTAACATTTGCTAACCGATTGGTTCTAGACTAAACGCTGAGTAACTAGGTATCTGATCAGGATCCAAACTCTTTACATTCGAAGCAACATTTCTTCATTTTGTAAAGACATAGAAACTAGGATGAACAAATTTTGAAGACATAGATTCTAAGGCAGACGACAAATGTGCATGGTAAGGCTTAATTAATGTATTCGTGGTTCATGCATAATTAGTTAATGTCTTACACTAACACATGAAATCTCAAATTAACCCTTTCATTGCCATTGTGACGCCATAATTCGCCAAATACATTCGCTGACGTAATGGCGTCTGCTTTCAAAATTATCGTCTACTTTTACAAAAGTAACAATGTATTGCTAAAGTTTGAATTTCAGGCACTTTGACTTAATTAACATTTACATGTATATGACTGTCAGATAGTTTGGATCTTGGTAACGTGGCGTCTGATCTAGATCCAACACTTTTCAAATGGGTTTGTTGTACAAAAGGGGTAAATTAAACAATTTATAAACTGAGAAGTAGTTGCTGCTGAGTCAGCAATTATATTAGAGTTGAGAAATTAGGTTATATTATGTATTTTATAGATCTACACTTTTCCCATAGGTATTCAAGTTACAAATAGGTTGGCTAGTTGAAAATTTGATCTGTAGTTTTAAAAGTTAATTTCCATATGCTAAACGACGAATTCCAGTTGCCATACATTAATATAAATAATAACAGGAAGAGTTTATCTTCGGCTGGTCCCAAATTGTTGCAGCTATGCATATTGTTAAGACAAGTGCTAAAGTACTTGTATCGCTACCAAACTATAGTTTTGACAACTCATTAGAATCGCCTCTTTGAGACAATTCTAAAAAGTAATCCCAACATACGATTTACAAGATACAAAAAGCAGAAAACAATGAATTTCAATTTAATCCCTCTGAGCTGAGGTCTTTGCTATATAATTATGTACTTGGGTTGTAAAAGTTATCCCATTGCCCCTTTAATATGCCTTTTTACGCCTTAAGATCAATCATCCACTGAAGAAAATACATTGTAGTTCAAATTTATAGTCAGGAACGTTTTCTGTAAGAAATTTTCATTATCCAGCAGATAGTAGATCTAGCTTAAAGCAGGCTGAAAGTAAAGCAGAATGTGCCTTAAGGCACATTCTGCTTTACTCTCAAGCTGATTTAAGTAGCCACCTGTCTTCTAAACTAGAAATAGGCTATGGGGCAATGGTATATTTATGTGAGTTAGTTAAGTAGCAGTTATCATATGAAAATGTCTATACCTTCAGTTTTCTGCCCTTCACTCTTGGCGGTTGCTTAATGTCAATATAGCCAGACTGTTCGATCCCTCCCTCAGCCATAGCGACCGCACGGGTGAGCACGGGATTCCTCGGTCTCTCTGGAATAGAAGATGGAAATTGTACAATAATTATAGAAATACTATATGACTGATTGTCGAAAGTAGTAAAAACAAGACAAACGTGTAAACCATATATATAAATAGCTAGAAAAGATACTGCTATCAAAATCGGTTCTGGCAGTTTATATTAGTAGCAACAACAGTAGTAAGAACAACCATTATAATTATAATAAACTATTTATAATAGTATACGATAAAGAATAGCATAATAAATAATATATAGAATATTTACTGTTATCAATAATGAAATATTAAAAGAATAAATGAATAAAGATATTAATTATAATTATACCAAAATCAACAATGATAATCCGCATGAGTAGATTGTTCCATTACCTTTTCCTCAATGTTATATTTCCTTACAACTTCAAGTAAAGACAACACATACACAAAAAACACTATATCCGTTCTCTTGCGCAATTGTCAAATTGTCAACTGACTGTAATCAAATTAACTCACTCTCAACGTAAACAACATAAATCCCAATTAAAAGAAATTAATCTTTTGACGCACAAAATACAAGACATGGTCAAAACACAAATTAACGGTCGGTAGTTGACACGCGCGTACCAGGAGGACACTATAGTTTGTATGGGTATGCATGGAGTAGATAATTAGATAAAAGAAGCCCAGATCGGCGGTCACCAACGATTTATAGGGGCAATCGGAGACATCGCTCTTGGCGGTCAGATGCAGGGGAACAAGAGATAACACTTTGCATGCTGGGTAATTTTTTCGTCTGCAACAATTGTCGTCTGCTTTTGTTCTAAATAAGAATAAGTCAGGATCAGAATGGCAAACAGTTTGGATCCTGATGAGACGCCGCGTAACGCGGCGTCTCATCTGGATTCAAACTGTTTGCAAAGGTAATCACTGGGGCAGATATATCCGCCGCAAGCATGCAAAGAGTTAATCAGGGGGTATTCAGATACATACAATGTAGGTAAACGTTATTAGGTCCTTTTAAAATTTATTTTCACACAAAGGCAATGAAATGTATATAAAATTACAGAAATTTTAAATATGTAGATGATTTGCTTTAATTTGAGTGTGCAAAACTGTTTGAACCTGTTCAGGCGTCGAGTTACAAAAGGCACTTTAAACAAAGCTACGTTTAAACGTTTAACCTTTTAATTACGGGTATGTTCAACTATACATCATTTTCGAGTTATCGCAATTAAGCTGTAGACATGTGAGTGAATTCGACTTACCGAGAATTCGAGTTATCGAGACACGGTTGTGAACTACATGTATATTAGAGTTATAAGGAGAGGATAGACAACAATTCGTACGAGTTAGGTTAAACCCATTGCCCAATAGCCTGTTTCTAATTTCTAAAACAAGTTACTACTTAAAGCAGGTTGAAAGTAAAGCAGAATGCGCCTTAAGGCAGTTATTCATAATTGTGTAAATTGGAACTATTTTCCTCAATTGATAAATAAATAAGAGACGTAAAAAGGCGTATTTATGGGACAATATGTTGAACTTGAACTGTTGGTTGTCTGAACACAGCTTACATGCACTGGAAATTAACAAAACAAACAGCGCTATCAGGCTATCCCCAGTCCAATCACAGTGTCCTAATTTTTGAGCATACCAATTGGGTTAATTAAGTGTACATATATAGGTGAACCCTGTTCGAAACTTTTCGATTTACAATTACAACATTGATAGATATGTTAAACACAGATTACTAAAATTAAACCGGATTTTAATTTCTTCATCGCCATAGACTACTAAAGTCGACTTTGCAAACAATATGGATCCTGATCACAGGGCTGCCATAAGTTGATCTTGAAATCCTAAGATTTTCAAATTTTCTATTTTTCAAGAGCGATTACTTAAAGCAAGATGAAAGTAAAGCAGAATGCGCCTTAAGGCGCATTCTGCTTTATTTTCAGCTAGCTTTAAGCTACCATATGCTGGAATATGATAAATATATATTATGGTACATATTCATGACTATTTACTTCAGTCAAAGAAAAAAATAAAGGCATAAAAAGCGTATCTATGGGGTAATGGGTTAAACAGATAAAAGCTTAGTCGGCGAATGCACAAGACAATGAATCACCACCAATTAACGACATATGCAAATCCGAGATGTAAACAAAGCCAGAGATACTGATGGGTTTACTAGATCAGCGACTTATAGCATGAATCTGAAGTGGATAAGAGTCCTTAGATTGATGACAATGACCGTTGTACTGTGCTCGAGGCCTGGTCGTACCCAAGCACCACAGCTTGCGAGAAACAAGTATGGAGCCCAATGAGAAGCTCATTGAGGAATATAGGCCCATCGCCCAGACTCGGATAGTGGTACGATAGTTACAATAGAGATGGCGTTATATTTCCTATTTAACCCATTTGCGTCCAATGGATTCTTGCATGGTTATGTATTGGATTAGTCCATTTTTCAAAATATGGGATCTCTGGTCGAAATTTTGCATTTCGTTTTATATTGATATTCCTATCAGCAAACAGTTAAGACTCTGATCAGACGCCGCATAATGCGGCGTCTGATCAGAGTCTACACTGTTTGCCTATATCCCTTTTTAGGACGCTATGTGCAAATGGGTTAAACGAATCTAAACGCAAATGCAACACAATTAAACGTATAGATTTAGGAGTTCTTGTGAAAGCATACAAATTATCTTAATCAAAGAGGCAAACAATCTGGATTCAGATCAGACGCCGGGTTACCCAGCGTCTAATCAGACTCCAGATTGTTTGAAACAGACATTTTTGTTGTACCATAAACATTTTAATTGGGAATGAAAAACGACTTATCCACTGTAATAACACGTTAAGCAGTCATACATATTAACACGCATGCTCAGTTTTTTAACCATCTAGATTAAAGATGATTGGGATTTCTTAGAAAAAGTCTTAAGACATGACACAGTACTATGCAGGTCTGCATTATTCAGAATGCTACTCTATGGAACGTTCTATATTACTTTAGTCCTGCATTTAGAAGCCACATGTCCGTATTTATGATAGCTCGTAAAAATAATTCAATGACTGTTAAACGCTGGTGTGATTGTTTCATGGTTTGTCCCACAGCCATCGGTTGATCATGACGGGCCGTTTAGTGCAAATGCTGATATATGTTGTTTAGCTTTCAAATGCATTAATCAGTCATTTGTTTTTATCTAACCAATGTAAAAACAAAAACAAAAAAACTGTTCAAGGGAACTGGGTTCAAAACAAGCCTATTTATCATGACACTGCGGGCACACTTCAGACTCTAGACAAAAACAAGTAACATCTTGAGGTTCCCATTGTAACATGTGCGTACTGTAAACATGTGCTAACCATTTAACCCATTACCCCATAAAACGCATTTAAGTTATTCCTCCGCTTAAGAAATTAGTTTTAATTTATACAGTTATAATTATGAATTGAAACAAATCTATTTTATATTCTATCAGATTATAGCTTAAAGCAGGCTGAAAGTAAAGCAGAATGTGCCTTAAGGCACATTCTGCTTTACTTTAAACCTGCTTTAAGTGGTCAACTATTTTCAATTTTAGAAACAGGCTATGGTGTAAAGGGTTAAACACGATGAATTGACGCTTATATAACGGTAGCAGCTTCATGCAGAGACAAACTAATGCCTAAATCCCCTATAAGAGATTAGCCTGAAGTAAAAAGAATCTTGTCTTTAGCGACCCTCATGCCTTATTATTGAGTTGTTGCTTAACACAGGTTTACATATGGATATACGCTGTTTCATGGTTGAATCAATCCTGTTTACACCAAGCCAAAGAAAGTGTTTACTTACAATGTCTGATTTGCTATAGTATTTGATGACAGGTATATTTACTGTATAAAGTTTATTGCAATTTAGTGACGCGTGTGACAACTTTAAAATCCACAACATGACACGAACTAACAGCCAAAATATGACTGGATGGGATGACAGTACAAGATTGAAGATGATTCTTGTATGGAATAGTGTGACTACACTGACCCTCTAACTGACAAAATTCAACATGGATAGAGAGAAGAAACGGAGAAAGAGAGAACGACGAAACTGACTGAGAAAGTCGTGACAGACAAATGGTTATTTCTTAACACTTTTCAACCAGAACATGCAGAACTGTTCTGTTCTGCGTATTTAACTTCAGTCCCAGGTCCGATAACACTGACATTATATAGCAAACAGTTTGGATCCAGATCAGATTCAAACTGTTTGTCACTCATTCAAATAGTTTTTTGTCAGAATACCTGATCCAATCTGTTTTACACTAATATACGTGGGTTATTTGTCAGAACATTTAAAATTCTAAACTTTATAAATAAAAACAGAGGACTTTGCTAATAATACAATACAGTAAAACCTCGCTATTAAGACCACTAAATTATGTTAAATATTAGGGTGTTTACGATAGGTGACCGCTTTAAGCAAGGTTACAGTGAAACAGAAAGCTCCTATTGGAGCTTTCTGTTTCACTGTCACCTTGCTTTAAGCAGGCACCTATCGTAAACACCTAGTAATGAACTTTATTTAGTGATCGTAATAGAGTGGTTTTACTGTACATGTATTTTTCATGAACATTCAGTTGCTTTAAGCTGTCACCTGTCTATTATACACTCAATTAGCCTTCGTTTTAGTGGTCGTAATAGTGAGGTTTTACTGTATATAAATACCTGTCATGATTCTTGATACTAAACTCCAATCTATTTATATGGAGCAAATGATTAAGTTTAGATGCTTAACTTTTTATACTCTAGATAGATATATAATTATGTTGGCGAATATTGTAGATCGACTGATACAAAAACACAAGATAGTTTCAGAAAGACCCCCATCAAATATTATATAGCCCAAAAATACATTATACTCAGGGATATCTGATACCAATACTCTATTAAAAGCAGTTATCACTTGCCTAATTGGGACTAATTGTTAGTGTTAGATTTCTAAATTACTTCGATAAAAGTTTGACGAGTACGATTCAAGTTTGTTTGAAGGTTAGATGAAGGTGCGAATTGAGGTCATTGTCTATACTGATTATTCATTTTAACGTTTAAAGAAGGTGTGAATATCGTGATACCATAAAGCGGATGTACTCTTTGTTTTAAAGGACTCTAAAATATCCACAATACAACAAAATTTACATTTATATACAGTCGAATTTCGATATCTCAAACTCGTTTATGTCGATTTGTCCAAATGTGGATAAGCCACGTGTTACAGTGGAAAAAACGTTATTCTTTCCTAAAAATCGCTTTTACCCTTAATCTATAAGTTCCAGGGCAAACAGTTTCGAGCCTGATCAGACGCCGGGTAATCCTTTAATTTGCCACCTATCAGAAATACTGTCAAAAAGCCTTCATTTCAGTGGTCGTATTAGAGAGGTCTTACAGTACAAGTAAATTTGATTAAGGAGCCTTCAAGATATCAAGGTTCGACTGCATTTGTCTTTATATGTACAATTAACCCTCGATAACACGATCTAGCTTGATTCGAACTTATCCGTATTAATTCAGTTTAACTTTGAATATTCTTTAACTCTTTCAGCATCATGGACCTGTTTAAAATATACTCATTGAATTTGCAAACGATGTTTACTTTCAACCTGTTTAGGAGGTCACCTGTCTTCAAAATTAGAAACAGGCTATTGAGTTAAAGTTAAAATGTGGCTTATTCACTCAAGTTCTATCTTTGAAATACGGCTATGGTTGACTCAACTTCTTGATAACTATTATGACACATCAATATACAAATTGAAAGAGTGAACTCGAGCCAGCATAGACCACGATCAGAGGCCGAGTTACCTAGGAACTGATCACGATCTAAACTGTCAGGTGATATGTATGACTATATATGGAACAAATTTTGGTTAACATCTGTTTATTCATAAGAAATGCTTTTTATTTAGGCTTTATTATAAATTATAAAAATTTCAAATGAATTTGCGTATTCCCAACTAATGAACTCTCTATTGATATGTATGTTTTCTATTTGTATAAATGTTAATGCTGTCCACGGTAGTGGACCTTATACAGATATATTTCAATAAAGTTTCAAAGTTTCAAGACTATTTTAAAGCCAGAACGAGTTGCTGATTGTTTCGAATGAAGAATAGTAAGATCGACATAAGTGACTCAGTGCTGCCATAAGTTGACATAAAAAAAATCCTAAGATTTCCAAATTTGAATTTTTCAAGTGCGATTTTACGAATCGTACCTTTTCCCCCCATCGCCTGTTTCTAGTTTTGTTGACACGTGGCTGCTTAAAGCAGGCTAAAAGTAAAACAGAATGCGCCTTAAGGCGCATTCTGCTTTACTTTCAGCCTTCTTTAAGCTACCATGTACTGGAAAAAATCCGAAGATTTAGGGAAAATCCGGAGAAATGGCAGCCCTGGTGACTGTGAGGTAGAGTTATTGTGGTTTGACTGTATGAGGACAACATATTTAACCCATTATCCCCATAGCATGTTTCAAGTGTTGAAGACAGGTGGTCACTTAAGGCGCATTCTGATTTACTTTCAACATGCTTTAAGCTATAATTTGCTAGAAAATAGAAATATTTCTTATGGTTCATATTCATAACTGTATTAAGTGGAACTATTTTCCTCAGTGGATGAATAAATTAGAGGTGTAAAAATGTGTATCTATTGGGTAAATGGTTAATATTAGGTTAAACAAGAATATACATGTAGGAGAGAGGGAAACAGGAACAATGCACCCTACCCAACTCACTGAAAGAAAAACTCACTACCCTTCTGTTTAACCTCTACTAACTGAGCCCTCGCGACGACTATACTCGCCATTTACAAACAGTGTAACTGTACATAGTACACTCGTCATATGCAAACAGTGAAGATCAGAGGGCTCTCGAATTACCATTTTCTATGATAATGTTAAACCTAAATTTTAATACTATAATATCACGAATGAATGAAACATTCGTGATAATATGGACTAGACTTAATTCAATTTGGGAATTAGAATAGTCCATTAAAAACGGAAAAATAAACGCGAATAGAACTTAGTGATAGGAGAAGAACTTAATACCGGTACTAGGAGAAGAACTTAATAAGCAATAGCTTTCGTTCTAATCCTAAAGATCTATGTTTGACTTAAACAATTGTTTGTATTATGAAATAAAATCTGTTTAAACTAAACGGGAATACATTTGTATAAATGTAGGAGAGCCAAACACACACACACACACCTAGAATCTATAAATCATCATCCTTCTATTTCATCTTAATCCTATGTTGTGAAAGAGAGGATTCTAATATGCACGTGTAGTTACAGCATAGGGCATGCTGGCGACATAAGGATTGTCTCAAAGCCTTCTTTAAATAGCGTAGACGAATACATGTTGCGTCGTAGCCAGGTCTCTGATTTTGTTTTGACGGGGTTCGATAAAGTTGATAACATAAACAAAATGCAATAAAAGTTGATACAACCAAACCATTATGTATGATGCGGTCACTTAAAGGAAGGTTTTGATAAAGATATGAAACATATATACAGTAAAACCTCTCTATTACGACCACAAAGACGGAGGCTAATTGGTTGTATAAAATGCAGGGGATAGCTTAAAGTAATGTAACAGTAAATCAGAAAGCTCCTTCAGGAGCTTTCTGATTTACTGTCACCTTGCTTTAAGAAGTGATCTATCTAAAACACATAATGATAAACACAATTTCGTGGTCGTTATAGAGAGACTTTATTGTACATATTGCTAATTTTAGGTAACACGGATAGGATTAATGGGTCTAGAAAAAAGACATGAACTTATTCAACTCTGAAACTTAAAACGAACAATTTCAGTTTCAAAAAAAGTCTGGTCAAATTTGGACTATTTACGGCTTGGTTTAAAGCCGCATTGTGCTTTTGGGAAACCTGCATAAAACGGTTGCTTGGGATCCCATTAGAACTACATGGGACGTGATTCTTTCACAAAAAGCGGCTTTACCTAAGAAATTCGCTTTTTATTTATGTTTTTAATTTATTTGTGCTAACACCATTTAATTTGACCTTGTCAACGGAAAGAAGGACAACTCTGTAAATACAGGGCTCCAGATAAGGGGAGTATTTCGAAAACTAAAACCTTTATTTCTGCTTTAAAACCAATGGTGTCACTACTCATTAGAATCGTCTCCAAGAGACAATTCTAATGAGTAGTAACACCATATCATTCGGTGCTGAAATGAGTGATAAACTGTTGGATTTGTTCAGTTTACTTCGGATTATCTGGAGCACAGGAATGAAGTGGTTAACCCTTATTCTGCTGCACAGACGTCTGCTTTGAAATTGTCATGTGCAAAATTTGTTTAGTTTAGATTTATTCATAGTTTTGATTAAAAGAACCTTAAGACGATTGTCAAACAGTTTGGATCCAGATAAGACGCCGAGTTACGCGGCGTCTGTTCGAGATTCAAACAGTCAAACAACTAGGTCTGACGTGTCAAAGGTCAACCGAGTCCAATTTTTAGGTAACACAGCATTCCGCATGTTCTCGGACCATATTTTAAACAGCCGAGTTTCGTATATGAGGTGAAATAATGAAGGCGGAATTATTGTGAGCAGTTTAGCGCAGTAGGCAAAGGTTAGGTATGCAAAGGCAAATAGCAGTATTTTTAGTAAGCGTGGGTTCGAATCCTACGTCGACCTTACACTTTTTTTATTTAAATCTTGCATGAATAGTAAAGCATTATATTCTATTCCATACTGTATAATAGAAGCTGACCATTTATGAACACGTTCGCCAGTGTTGGTGAAGGGTTGCTTTGTTTCAGTTCGAGTCCGATATTAGTCATATTTTAAACAATTAATCGATGATAAAATACATACATGTACATGTATATACATATAGGCTTCTATAATATTGAAATGTAATCAGTTACAAGCATGATCTGTTTACTGGGCTCCAGATAAGGGGGAATAGACACAAGTTTTCCAACATTTTCCTCATGTCTGCACTAAACCTTATGGTTTGATTGCATGTACTAATTAGAATGGTCTCTGCGAGAAGCTTTTGATTAGTAGTCACACTATGGGATTTGAAGGAGACATGAAGATTTTACTTTTTGAAATACTCTCCTTGTCTGGAGCCTTAATTACGGTGAAACACATAGGAATCGACCACTCATTAAGGACTATTAAAGTGGTCTTTTTAGACAGGCTGCTGCTGAATGTAGAACAAAAGTAATGGAGACTGCCTTATGCATTATTCCCCCATTATGCTGTCACCTGCCTTAAAGGCCAACAATGACTTATGTATAGAGATGTTTCACCGTATAATCATCTACATAGATCTACATTACAATGAAAGTATATGATGGTTGAAATGAAATTGGAAATAAAGTAATTATAGATTCCTTAATATATTTTAGCAAAAAAAAAGTTTTAGGTTGATGCGAGTTTCGAACCCACGCCAAATAAAATTTCCCCGATCATATACTCGATTATGGGCCTACGACCTATCCATTACGCTATATTTCTGATAACTAATCCGCTCATTGTTTATACCTATAACTCAACCTTGTTTTTTAAAAGAATGAGACGAGGATATCCGAAATGCTGATCTCCCTTAAAAATGGACTCGGCGACCCCGTGACACGTCAGACCTAGTTGTTTGACTATACTTTCGGTTTGTTATGGTTTTAAACTGCCACTTTTGATGAATTAGGTCTGTCTTTAACATTTCATAGATCAGTTTGGCCCATAAGAAGGTTGAAACATTATTATTAACCGTTATTGTATTTCGGACATTAAAAAAAGGTCTGAAAACACAATGGGACTTTAAACAATATAGTTAAACCACTCTATTACGACCGCTAAAAAGAATTCTAATTGATATATAATAATAGAAAGTTCCTAAAGAAGCTTTCTGTTTTACTGTCCTCTTGCATGTCACATGTCTTTAAAAGCTAACAATTGACACAATTTAGTCGTCGTAATGCATATTGTCCACACTCATGTAGACATTATAAAAAAGTCACCGAATATCCTGTAAACTAACCATTTTTGAGTATTCTTTACTTTGTTTAAATTTATTTCAGAAAATCGTTAACTCGCGTCATTGTTTATATTGTTTTTATATCAATTCTCCACTGTCATTGTCACACAGTTGCAGGGCTGCCATAAGTTGACATTAAAAATCCTAAAATTTCCAAATTTGCATTTTTCAAGTGCGATTTTACGAATCGTACCTTTACCCCATAGCCTTTTTCTTGTTTTGTTGACATGCGACTACTTAAAACAGACTGTAAGTAAAGCAGAATGCGCCTTAGGGCGCATTCTGCTTTACTTTCAGCCTGCTTTAAGCTACCATAAACTCGGAAAAAATCCGGAGATTTGGGAAAAATCCGGAGAAATGGCAGCCCTGCAGTTGGAACATTATCATAGATCTAATTCCGAACAAATCAAGCCAACTTTCAATTTCATTGTGAGAATTCAAACTTATTGCTTTGACTTAAATCCTGAAACAAGCATGGTGAAATTAAGCAACCATTCAAATAAGGTATATCTTAATGCAGGGTAATAATAGTGTAAAATGCTCATATAGAAACAATTTAACATTCTCCATTATTTTGTCCTATTAACTTTTATTTCTCAGATCATTATCATGACATATGAGAAAGGGAAATCTGTGAACACAATTCGTTTCTACCATCTACTAGGATCTGGATGTAGAAACGTTTTCTGAAGTGCAAAGTCATGACTTAGTATAGCGTGGAACTGTTTTTATCAGAGGAGAAATAAATTTAAGGCGTGAAAATGCGCATTTATGGACTATTTCACTGATTGAACCAATGATCGTTTAACACAATACAGCTTGTATATACATTGTGCATGGGTTGTGTCTGTGGAGACGAATACTGATTGTAAATCAGTCCTTTTCACCATAATCCCAGCAATTCTACATTCGATTAAGTGTTTTCCTGCTTATGAAAACATACAGTAGAACCTCTGTATTACGACCACTAAAGAGAAGGATAATTGTCTGTATAAAATACACGTGACAGCTTAAAGCAGTGTGAAAGTGAAACAGAAAGCTCCTATAGGAGCTTTCTGTTTCACTTTCACATTGCCTTAAGCAGTCACCTGTCTTAAACGACTAATATTTGACACACTTTAGTGGTCGTAATAGAGAGTTGTCACTGTATTTGGAAACAGCTTGGATCCATTTCACCACAGAGGTAATGCCAGATGAGGATAGAAACTGGCATGAACAAAAAACTTCAGAATCGTTCGAAATTAAGATAATAAGCCTAGCTGTAGACAATAAACGCGGACGATATCAGTTAAGATATTTACATAGAAATGACAACAGGCTAAGGATTGTCTGTAGATTAAGTTAGGTTATCACTCAACGGCAATCGAGTTAAAGGGTCGCCGTACTTTATATTTGATTAAAAGGTGATGGCCAAGAGTTTGTTGTTTTAACACTTTCAGGTGTGATCAACAGCCCCTTTGTTGTAATATTGGTGTAGCAGACATGACGCCACATATCCTGGTCCTGCTTTATCGAGGTCAAAATCAATAAAAAGCAGTAGAAAAAAACATATACATGTACTGTGAAACCTCTCTATTACGACCACTAAAATACAAGGCTAAATGATTACATAAAAGACAGGTGACAGCTTAAAGCAAGGTGACAGTAAAACAGAGAGCTCCTATAGGAGCTTTCTGTTTTACTTTCACCTTGCTTTAAGCAGGTATCTGTCGTAAACACCTAGTAATGAACTTTATTTAGTGGTCGTAATAGAGTGGTTTTACTGTACATGTATTATTCATGAACATTCAGTTCGATTATAGATATAATAATTGGTCATTACGATCGCGATCTCTTATTTAAATGGCAAAAAGTCCATGACGACGAAATGTTATACAGTAAAACCTCTCGATTACGACCACTAAGTTGTGTTAATTATCAGGTGTTTAAGACAGGTGACTGCGTTAAGCAATGTGCCTAAAGGAGCTTTGTGTTTTATGTTCCCTTTGCTTTAAGCTGTCACCTGTCTTTTATGCAACTGACTTCAGTTAGCCTTCTTTCTACAGGTTGTTATAGAGAGGTTTTACTGTAGTAACTCCAGATGTTACTAACACAAAAAAGAAAGATAGAGTTTAAATAAGGTAACAGCTGAATCGATTATACGCCTGTTTTTAATTGTGAATACAGGTAAAAACTGTATCCATTACCCATTAAATACGCCTTTATACACCTTTAATATTTACACCAACTGAAGAAACAGTTCCAAGTCATACTGTCATGAATATGTACCATAAGAAATAGCTTCTATATCCTAACATACTGTACCTTAAAGCAGGCTGAAAGTAAAGCAGAATGCGCATGAAGGCGCATTCTGCTTTACTTTCAACCTACTTTAATGATCACCTGTATTCAAACCTAGAAACATGCTATGTGGTAATGGATTAAAGTAGTTTGAATGTAAAGCAGAACGCGCGTTAAAAGGCGTTATATAATGCGCATATATGGAGTAAATGGTTAACTATAAGTGGTGCGCTTTTAATTAAAATAGCGTCCGTTTAAACTTATTAGATATCATTCTTTATCAGTTAACGAACACGTATAAACTATGAAAGAGCATGCATGTAGTCAATAAACCGACCACCTAATAAAACTATTATACATCACTGAAAAAGAGGCATAAATTGAGCATTTGAACAGATATATAAATTACATATACATGTTTAATTATATTGAAAATGAAGATTGAAACCGTTTGATATGTAAATAAAATAATATAAGAAATAAATGTGTAACTGAACTATAGAAAGATGTTCCTCACCATTACGATCCCCTATCACTGTCAGGTCAAGAAAAGGGGCCCATCCAACATCCACGAACACCATTGTCACTTTAGCTGCTTTCAGCTGTTTAGTCCATAACTACCTTTAACTTAAAGGCTTAACACACTCATTTCACATAAACCGATGGCGTTGACTCACTACAAACTCAATAAAAACAAAATTCCACTCTAGCTCTGACAGCGTGTATTTTATGTTTATTTTAGTCTCAGAATCTGAAGAAAGCTGTAACCTAATACTACTTCTACATCACAAATACCAACCCACGTGTCTTGCTAGAGTTGCCAAGCATGAAGTTCGTTATTTTGAGTTTCGTGTTTACATGCGGTACACCTCGGCACACTTCCGCCTCTTGTTTGTTGCGCTCGAGCCAATTACATTACGTAACATGTGTCACAATCGAGTCTTTAGACACGCTCCGTCTATCATCGATTACATTAAATTAATTATAGCTCTGTCGGCATTATTATCGGTTCATTGACTTTAATGGCTAGCTTTTTGATATCACCGGACCTCCATGTATACGGCTCACTAAAACAGTATTTTACTGTGTTGATGTATATAGCCAGAAGGCATTTCACCTTTGCCAATAGTGAAATCAACATTAAGTCTAAAGTAAACAATGCAATCAAATCCCATTGCTACAACCACACGACAGAATAATCGTTTCTTATGTGGTCGCTTTATGTCCTGATTGAGTCTTCTGCTTTAGTTTCGTATTGCTTTTAGCGGTCTCATATGTTGTAAACCAGAGATTATCAGATAGTATATTATCTAATATAGTATCCCTGTTGAAATCACAATATCTTTTTCATGGACTCAAAAGTGGAAATATCATTTGTAATGCATTAATACCCCTTTCCCTATATAACCATCTGTTATAGCGCATTCAATGAACTCTCTTGAAGAAAATGGTTTCAGTCATGAAAATGTACAAAATAAATATTTACAATATCCTAGCAGATGGTAGCTTAAAACAGGCTAAAAGTAAAGCAGCAGACTTTCAACCTGCTTTAAGTATTCGCATGTCTTCAAAACTAGAAACAGGCTATGGGGTAATGCATTAAAACTTTAAAAGCGACCGAAATAAACGACCATCCCTTACCTGTTGTTGTAATTCACTGTCATTCGTATCTAATTTACATATGATTGTCATCTTTACATATTATAGGGGCGAAAACAGATGCAAAACAGAAATATTCCCTTAATGGAAATTATTTTTATGCATCTGTTTTAATCCTTTAGAACATAAGTTCGATAAGTGTACATGTATTCCTAGTAGTTCCATTAGGCCTAAAAGCCCATGAGGAAAATACACAAACAAATATGCACATGACTGAACATACATGTTTGTAGTTTTGAAGGGAGGCGACCACGTAAAGTAGGTTAATCGTGAAGCAAAATACGATTTAAAGCGCATTGTGCTTTACTTTTAGCTGCCATCTGTTAGGGTACAGACAAACATCCATGGTGCATATTCATGACTGTATAAATATTGTTACTATTTTTCTTCAACGGAGAAATGAATTAAAGGCGAAAAAGGCGCATTTATGGAGTACACTCAGTGCAAAAAGAAACGCACATTGTGCTCAGGCGCAGATTAGGATACATTTTTTTGAGGAAAATTAGAAAAGAAAGACCATAGCTCAAGATTTATTTAATTCTGCAACAAGTTTAGAAAAAAATACTCAAAAAACATTGTGCTGCCTTTTAACCATTTCCCTCCTAATGACGCCAAAAAGCGTTTGCAAACAGTTTGGATCCTGATCAGACGCCGCGTAACGCGGCGTCTGATCAGGATCCAAACTGTTTGACACTCTTATAGATTTCATTTAAGTCATTCTACATTGAATTTTACTTAGAAACGATCTTGCAATAACAATTGAAGCAGACGACAATAAGACGGTGAAGGGTGTAAAAACATCACGATTAATTTGGCAGCGAAAGAATTAACTACAACTTGTTTAAAATACCGCACCGATAAGTGCAGGTTGTGATGCTACCAATTCAATAATGATTTAATAATAATTCACAAATACGTTCCTTCTACATAAAAATAAGATTGTGATACAAAATGTGCGTTTCTTTTTGTACTGAGTGTAATAGGTACATAAGCAGCAACGCGTGATAGAGATCGTCTGGGTAAATATACATGTAACAAGAACATACATTAACCCACTGTAATATTTATAAGTTGATAAATATGGAAAGTGACTCAAGCTCGCCATAACCCTTTCATTCTCAAGTTTTTAAGTTACATGCTTTTAGTCTCTTATAACTCTAATTAGAGTGGTAGTGTACTAAATGATTATTGGTGTGTTATGTAATTATTGATGTATTGTACACTGAAGAGAAATAATAAATAAATAAAAATAAATTCTCAATGACGCCTTAACGCGGCGTCTGATCAGGACCCAAACTGTTTGACACTCTTTACGGTATTTATTAAGCCATACCACATTAAATCTAACTTTGAAACGTGTCTTGCAGGTAACAATACTGAAGCAGACGACAATAAAGCGGTGAAGGGATAAACATCTCCCGAATAATTTGATCATGAAAGGGTTAAGTTTGATTTATCGAGGTTGGACTAACTTAACTAAGATGTAATCTAACATGTATTAATACAGGAAAGGATTGTAAAACAATACAATGTAGTCGGCATATACTGATACAATACCGATAAAATCTAGCTGTATAGGTTGATCATTATAAATCATTATATCTCGTTATGGTTTTCTTATAATATAATCAGTTCCATGTTGTTTTTTGATGGCTAGATATGATAAAATTTAATGATTGTGTTAATTAGATCTTATGTTTCCGTTGACTTCAATGATGCCGTCTTTTTATTTTGAACAATCTATATTGGAACAATCAGACTAACACTGCAATTCCCATTTAAATAAAAGATTACTACAGTAACCCTTTTAAGCTATGGACAGCCTAAATCAGGATGAAAGTTTAAAGTTTCAAATTTTATTGATAACAACCGCAAAGTCCCGTATAACGGGATACATTAGCAAGTATAATGACAGGGCTGCCATTTCTCCGGATTTTTCCTAAATCTCCGGATTTTTTCCCAGTTCATGGTAGCTTAAAGCAGGCTGAAAGTAAAGCAGAATGCGCTTAGGGCGCATTCTGCTTTACTCACAGCCTGCTTTAAGTAGTCGCATGTCAACAAAACAAGAAAAAAGCTATGGGGTAAAGGTACGATTCGTAAAATCGCACTTGAAAAATGCAAATTTTGAAATCTTAGGATTTTTCATGTCAACTTATGGCAGCCCTGTAATGACATCAACATTATATATACGCAAGACATATACACACAAATGACACGAGAGACAGAATGTCTCGAATCACAACGGAAAACGGCTATACATGTACTCTTAAAATTGGATTAAATAAACAGTCGATTGAGTTGAGGGATGAGCTGTCAATGCATACATTTGTTTAACAGGTTTCTGCATTACCCTTGTCCTACAGTAGGCAGTCTCCCTATATATAGCCTGTTTCTAGTTTTGAAATCAGTTTACCTCTTACATAAAGGAGCATTAATGATGCTCCTTTTCAAATTCACCCTGCTATCAGCTCCTATCTGAAAAGGTACTGGAATGCCTTTTATATTTTATGTTTAGGATTTCTTACTGGATTCACGACGTACTTATCTAAATACTTCGTGCTATAGATGCTACTTTACTGAAAGTATGAACAATTAAAAGCATAAACTTGCGCATTTATAGGGTAAAGGGTTAAATAATAAATCGTTCGCTTTCACTGGTATGCCGTTCAAGAATGGCCTCACTGTATAGCTGCATGGCTGTAATTAATTACTCCTACTGAGATCAAAGACGTTGAGTATTACATTTTACAGTAAAACTTCTCTCTATAACGACCACTAAAAAGAAGGCTAATTGGTTGTATAAAAGACAGATGAAAGCTTAAAGCAAAGTGACAGTAAAACAGAAAGCTCCTTAAGGAGCTTTCTGTTTTACTGTCACCTTGCTTTAAGCAGTCACATGTCCAACAGGTAATATTTAACACAATTTTGTGGTCGTAATAGAGAGGCTTTACTGTATTAGAAAATCAAGAACAGATTAACCCTTGTCCTCATAGAAGCACATTTGGCGCCTTGCCTAGAAATGCCCTTGCATGTTTCTACTATAAAGTCATAATAAGGAGAAAAAGGAAAAGTGTCATACCTTCTTACAGGTGTCTATTTAAAGCAGGATGAAAGTAAAATAGAAAACTCACACAGGGTGAAATTTGGGTTGATATTCCAAGCTAAGCCTGTATTGAGAGCGCTTCAGTTCCAGAAATACGCATGGGAATTAATTAGACAGATTTTAACGTGCAGCTCCTTAAGAACTGCAGTGAGCCGAGAGGCTGTCTGCACTAACAGCGTCCAACACCACGGACACATTGCACATACTTATTTGTTGTTGCTCACGGTTTTCTGGCACTCAGTCCTCAGAAAGATTTGCCCCCTCCCCCGCCCTTGCGTCGACAGTCAGCAACGACCCACTGTAGCCTATATATTTTTTTAATGTTGAATATTGTGGCTATGTTATTGTTGTTAGCAACATTTCTCAAACTTGCTCTAAAGCCGTGCCATGACAAAATTGTACAGACCATGTCATCCCAGGCTCTATATCTGAAATTGGTCTACCTGCCAAAGATCAAGACCGAGATGATCTAACACAGTTTCAAAACAATGACAATAGTTCTCCCCACTGACGTCCCAGTGTGTTGACGAAGGCTTTGCGATACAGCCAAATATTCAAGGTTTGACTTTTTTGTTCATAGTCAACGGATGAAAATGAACTTATTAACAGTTACTTGTATTTCTCTGGGTGTAAGTGGGGCTACGGCGGTACGATTTTTAACTAATAATGGATTAAAACACACCAAAAAGATACTATCATTTAACTCAAAACTTTATTTAACAGTAATAAATTCAAGTATGTTAAATGCATGTATAACATATTCTTATAACGTGAAAATCTAAAAGGTAGGACATCAAATCAAATGACAAGACTACCATATTTTATCTCTTAGCATACACGCGGTGAAACCATGAGTACCTTGGCAAATAATTTGCATCCTGATGAGACGCCGCGTTACGCGGCGTCTCATCAGGACCAAAACTGTTTGAACTTGTTTTGAATAGAACTTTAGATTTTTTTATTACAAAAATAGCTGACGACAATTGTTGCAGACGAAATAAATACCCAGCATTCAACAGAACACGGAAACTTAGGCTATTTCGAGAGGTCGTAATACATGATGTATTTAAAGTGTAGGAAGCAGCAATCTTGAAATAAAACTCTTTAATTGAGGTAGAGTGACTAATCTGAACATAAACTAACAGCATGGTAACGATTTGTTTGCTAAAGCAGTATACATGTAGAGAGAAACATATATACGGTTACGTTCGGCATTTTGAGTCCAAAATCGACATTCGAATCGATCAAATATTTGGTAAAAATTGTAATAGACAAGCATCTAAAAAAAAACTTAATGATCAAGTTTCATAAAAAATGGAAATAAATATATAATGCAAATGCGTAGATATGTATAAACCATAAAACATGTAATGGCGTTGTTTGAAAATATGTTAACCAATCACGCAATAAAGCAAATATATACAATGCCGTATACACAAATGCCGCATAATAGCAGATAACGTTTCTTTTTCAACAAATAACATTATTTCACGGAATATCGTTTTGCAAAACATATCACATAAGACATGAGCATACAGTACATTCAAATATCCACGCCAAAAGAAAATCAGTATCATTGATTCACCGAACAGTGTAGACCAAACTTAACCAGGGCTGCCATAAGTTGATAATGAAAAATCCTGAGATTTCCAATTTCTATTTTCAAACGCGATTACTTAAAGCATGTTGAAAGTAAAACAGAATGCACATTAAGACTCATTCTGCTTTACTTTCAGCCTGCTTTAAGCGACAATCTGCTAGGATAAAACATACTTCTAATGGTGCATATTCACGAACACGGGTAAACACGCTATTCCTTTCAAAACAATATATCATACCATTTACACTGTAAATTACAGCCATGTCATTTTCAAAACATAGATCTACACAAAATAACAGAATGAATTTTATTTCTATAAAATCCAAACAATTCGCAAAGAAAATGCGTAAGTCCGGAGAAATTAAGAAACAGCCGAAGCTTTCGGGAAACAATCCGGAGAAATGGCAGCATGGAGTCTGATTTTCTCATGGCATTGCTCACAATAATCAATGTCAATATAAAATATCAAAATGACCAGATCATTACAACCAATATTATCACAGCATTAAAGTATATATAGTATTATGGTTTTTATACCCCAACTACACCTTCCCGTCACAAATTCTGGACAAGGTGTTTCAATAATCAAGGTCAGAGGGCGAGGTCAAGGTGCGCTAAGCGTAGCATATGTCCCTCGACAAGTCTAAGATGTATCCGCACACTAGGTTTGGTTATCCTGGATGACATAGTTCAGGAGATATCTCCCGGACAAGGTTTTCAATAATCAAGGTCAGAGAACAAGGTCAAGGTGCGCAAAATGTGGCATACTAGTATCTCACTCGACAAGTCGATGTATCCGCACACTAGGTTTGGTTATCCTGGATGACATAGTTCAGGAGATATCTTCCGGACAAGGTTTTCAATAATCAAAGTCAGAGGACGAGGTCAAGGTGTGCTAAAAGTGGCATACTAGTATCTCACTCGACAAGTCTAAGATGTATCCGCACACTAGGTTTGGTAATCCTGGATGACATAGTTTAGGAGATATCTTCCGGACAAGGTTTTCAATAATCAAGGTCAGAGGACGAGGTCAAGGTGCGCTAAAAGTGGCATACTAGTATGTCACTCGACAAGTCTAAGATGTAACCGCACACTAGGTTTGGTAATCCTAGATGGCATAGTTCAGGAGCTGTCCTTCGGACAAGGTTTTTCAATAATCAAGGTCAGAGGTCATGGTCAAAGTGAACCGAAAATGGTGTGTGACACTCGTCCATCACAAGATGTATGCACACACAAGGTTTGGAAATCATAGATGCTATGGTATCTAGGGGTTATGCTCTAGACAATGTTTTAACTACGTGTATTATCAAGAGCAGGTCAAGGTCAAGGTCAAAGTGACCTGAAATTGGTACGCAACACTGGGCAATCCTAATATGTATACACACACATGGGACCCGTTTCATAAAACTTCGTACGACAAATGTTGTCGTAAATCAGATTACAAAAGTCTCAATTATTATTTATTTATCCATTTAACCCTGTCTTGTGACATCTCTTTGGAATCGTCTTGAAAAGACGATTCTAAAGATGTGTCACAAGACAGGGTTAGATAGAGAAATCAAATGTACATTTTTTTTAAAGTTTTGACTTACGGCCGTTTTTGTCATAAGAAGTTCTATAAAACGGGCCCCAGGTTTGGTAATCGTAGATGGCAAACTTTACACCTACGGACAAGGGTTTTCAATGATTAAGGTCAATGTCATAGTGACGTGAAAGTGGTACGCGACATTTCCCCATCTCAAGATGTTAAACGTTTCAAAGAGTTACTTAACTCATTCACCCCTGAAACTGTTAATGGACAATTCCTATTTCAAAATAATTATAGTCCAATTTGATTATTTACTAGTACGTATTTAGGGTTGACTTTAACAATATATTTCAAAATGACAAACAGTGTTGACCCTGATCAGATGGCTCCTTAAGGAGACCTCTGATCAGGGTCTACACTGTTTGAATGGGACAAGTGTTATCCTTACAGGTACAATGTTTGTAAATGACGAATATACTCGTATCTAGGGTTTAATGTGTTTAGATGTTTAGCGTTTCCAAACACGCAATAACTTACTTTAGATATTTCAGCAGTATACTACTTCTTGTGTACGTTTGTTCTGCGTTAAACATCTGAGCTGACAATGCTGACTGCAAACAATTTGGATAACAGGACATCAAGCAAATCGGTGTCTCACATGGATCAAAGTGTTTGACAAAAAAGGATATTACATGTAGTTGAATCTTATGAAAGTTGAATGATGTAGACGACACCTATTGCAGACGACAATTACGTAGCATGTTTGTCGTATGGGAGTTATATCTTCATTAGTCGGTGATCAGTCTCCAGTGGGTGCTGGCTATACACTCGTGCAGGTTGTTAGTTGCTTGGAATACCTTGGCTTTTATCAGTTCCATTATAGCCTCCATACTTTGGTCCTCGTCTGCGTCATCCATCTCTTCCAAGGTCAACGACACCTTGCCGTGTTTGTAAGCACTGTAAATATACATATACAAATGTATGTAAAACTGTATAGTTTTTTACGGTGTACAATTTAAACATATTTTATTTCTAAAACTTCCACATGGAAATGTAAAAATGTATCTCTATATTGAAATGACAGCGATTTTACCTTACGAGTTAACTAACGAGTCATGCAACACATCTTAACTCATTCACCCCTGAAACTTTTAATGGACATTTCCAGTTTACAATTAAATTAAGTCCATTTTTGTATAATTAGGGAGGTTTTTAACAATATTTTACAAAATGACAAACAGTGTATACCCTGATCAGAGGGCTCCTTAAGGAGCCCTCTGATCAGGATCTACACTGTCTGCATAGGACAAGTGTACTCTTGGCAGGTATATGATTTGTTCATGACGAGTATACTCGTCGCTAGGGTTCAATGAGTTAACTAATTGAACGCCTAGTGTCTAATGAAGAGGGTATTGACAAAAAGTGTAGAATCTGGCGAGAAGTCGCGTTACACCGGGCGTCTCATCAGTATCTACAATGTTTGCTATTTCATATGAAATAATCTGCTGTATGGACAGACTATGTTTTGTCTTTAGACTACATTTGAGCCGTGGCATGAGAAAACCTAACTGATTGCATTGCAAAGAGTGTAGGTCAAGGCCAGCCGCCGCGTCAAAGACTGATCACCGACTAATGAAGATATAACTCCCATACGTCAAAGACGCGGCGACTAGTCTTGATCTACACTGTTTGACAATTGACACACACAAGCATCTAAAGCATTTCATGTAGATGTACTATATACGAGTACGTATTTGGTAGTGTAGACCAAATTCCAAATACAGAGCATGAAATGATAATACTGCTTGGCCAGTACAATGTTGCAATACAACAAGGCTGGTTTTGTCATGGCATGGCTCATTTGTATATTTTTTATGAAATATTTCCGCAAGCACATATGGAGAGTTAACTGCAATATTCAGGGGTCAGTGGGTAAATCTTGTTTTACTGAGGTATGTTTTCATTGCAAACTAAAGAAATAAACTATGTAGTTTGTAAAATTAGGGGACTGAAAAACGTTTCCAGTAAAGGACAGGTCACATTAAAAACAAGTTAGACATTCAATGAAAAATGATGTACGTGTATCGTGGTAAATTGTTTCTCGGGTAAGACTTTTTTGAATATATTTGAATTGCCTCTTTCTGACATAAATTATCATTTGTCAAGTATAGTCAGAGTTTATATGAAATAAACTGATCATGAACCCTTTGAAGGGAGTGCCGTAAAACTAATGTTGGTAGAACTTGTGGCCCTACCCTTATTGCTCTTATAATTGTATTTTGTTAAACTTGATATTCCACTTGTGCTATATATTTGTACAAATATATGGCAATAAAATACTGTTTAAACAAATCCACACACTGCTAGCATGATATCGACGGTTTACATGTTGTCAACTGGATTTATTGTTGACCTTTAACTATACATGTAGATCTACCTTGTATTTTTGATTTTTTAAATAATTCAAGTTTAATTTTGTGGCTCAAGCAATAGTGGATCATCGGCTGCTTTAAAGAAGAATGAAATAAAGCAGAGAAATTCCTTTTGCATTTTTGCACTTCCAGATACCACCATGTCTAGTAGCAGTGACAACGAGATTTTTCCATACTCACGGTGTGGTCTCTATGGTGACCGAGCGCGTGCCGCCATCTTGGTCCAAGTTGAATCGACCGACAGTGGCTAGAGGAATACTGACGTTCCGTACTGCTTCAACGTCTGTAAAAGGCTCGACGGGAGTTAACCGGGGATCGCGTGGTTGGCATTTGGACACGTAGTTGATAGATATAGAAGCCACAGTGACGTCCAGGTCGTAAATACCGGCCTCTAGACCCAGACGTCGTGCGTCCATGGTTGATGCAAGACTGACCGTTAGTCTCTCTGTAAATTAAAACAGCAATATTGTAAGACCATTCAGTTATACATGTACATGTACTTGTGTACAACAGTCAATCAAAAGAAGATGAATTCTCAGTTTTTATGTACCTTTACTTATTTCCCACAGGGATTCTTCTTACGAAACTTCGTTCAACAAAACGGTCGCAAGTCAAAACCTTTAGACTACATCTAATTTCTGATATGTCCAACGTATCCTGTCTTGTGACATCTCTTTGTAGTCGTCTTTTGAAATAGATAATGATTAAGAATTTCAGAATATAACTTAGATATACGACAATATTTGTGGTACGAAGTTTCGTAAAACGGACCCCAGGAATTGTATCTATTCATGCGTTTACTATGCCTTGTTAACGAGACATAAACGTTGTTCTGCATCAACACATATGTGTGCGTAAAACAGACTGGAGGTAGACAGAAAGCTCGTATCTATTGTAGTCAGATCTTGCGTGTGTCCACAATTGCTGCATCACATGTGACAGAGGCAGATGAGCCCTCTGATCAGGGTCTATAGTATACAGTGTTTACACAGAACACGTTTATTCTTCACAATTACACTCTTTGTAAAGAACGAGTTTACTCGTCATTAGGGAGTATTTGCGTTTAGGTATTAGATAATCACGTACCCGCTTTTTCCACCTCAGCCAGCGCTTGGGGCCAGAATATTTTGCGTAACGTCCAAATCCAATCCCGGCTCTCTATTTCAGTACTTCCGGAGAGAATCACCACTGGAGTCCCACTGGACAATATCTCAAAAGCATGCAAATGTGTCTTAGAGGTAACCATGGTAATGTCTGTGATGTTTTCAAGCACATACGTGGTAATAGCGGTGGTCCCTTTGCATATATGAAGTTCAACAACGCCATTTTGATCTATGAGTTTTATCTGCCGAGACTTCCAGGGCTGAAATAGAAAGATATATGAATCACTTGCTGTAAAGAATAAGGTGTCAGTTTCATAAAACTTCGTACGACAAAAACAGTCGTAAGTCAGATTATAAAAGTCTCAATTATTATTTACTTATCCCTCTAATCATGTCTTGTGACATCTCTTAGGAATCGTCTTGAAAAGACAATTACTTAGAGATTTCAAAAGACAGGATAAGATAGAGAAATCAGAAATTAAATGTATTTTAATGTTTTGACTTACGACCGTTTTTGTCGTACGAAGTTTTATGAAACGGGGCCCTATGTTCCGTCAACTCAACGGAATACTCGTTGGTGCTCTTAACCCATTAAGTACTACATACATACGCATTCTTACAACTTTAATTTATTCCCCCACTAAAGAAAATATTTCCACTATAATTATACAGTCATTAAAATGCACTATAAGAAATGTTTACTACAGTACTGAATCTTATTAAATTAACAATTTTTGCGATTCGCTTGCAATTCGATGGCAATTCGCTTACGATTCAAAGTACTCACTTTACCCTCGGGTAAGTTTTCTTGAATGGTGTATCTCACAAATGTTCGCAAATATGCCTTCGTTATTTTATTCTATTCCATTTTTGTCACAACCGCTTCGGAAAATTCGCTTAAAAATATTCAAACGTAAGATTTGTTTTTTGAAGCGCGCGATTCGATGGCAATTCGATGGCAATTCGCTTGCGATTATCAATTTAATTTAATAAGGTTCAGTACTGTATAGCTTATCAGATGGTAGCTTAAAGCAGTGTGAAAGTAAACCAGAATGCTCATTAAACCTTTCCATGATTGTCAAATCTATCGTGAGCTTTTTTTCCCCCTCACCGCCATATTGTCTTCTGCTTCAATATTGTTGTTTGCAATAATGTTTCAGACTAACGAACTTTCGAAACGAGTCAGTTAAACAATTTGGATTCTAATCAGACACAGTGTCACATGGCGTCTGGTCAAGATAAAACTTTCTGGGTGAGAAAGGGTAAAGGAGGGGTCTGCTTTACTTTCAGTCTGCTTTAATCAATCCTCCATCTTCAATACTGAACATAAGCTATAGAGTAATGGTTTTAACTCTTTCACTGCCACTAGCATCGAAAAGGCGACTTTGCAAACAGTTTGGATCCTGATAAGACGCCGCGTAATTAGTGAGGGTTCTTGTGTGTAATGTGAGTGTGTGGGACGGTGGGGCAGTGGTTGATTGTGGTTGTGAGACTGTGTGTGTTGGGGTGAAAGTGGGACACTCCATAAGCACTTATCGATTTTGACAGTTGTATCTTTATATTTATTAAGTATTTAACCTTTCCCTCCATAGAAACCATTACAACACATCAACTACATGTATTACTTCAAGGTATGCACCACCAATGATATTATTTTATTATTTAACGATTTGAATACACATGACAGTTTATTGCAAGAAAGTAAATCAATAAACTTCTAAAGGAGGTTTCGGCTTTACTATCATCTTGCCTTAACGACGCTTAAAAACGAGTTTGCAAACATTTTGGACCATGATCAGACGCCGCGTGACGCGGCGTCTGATCATGACCCAAACTGTTTGACACTCTTATCGATATCTATTAAGTCATTCACTCTTAAATCTAGTTTTGAAACGTGTCTTGCAGACAACAATACTAAAGCAGACGACAATAAAGGAGTGAAAGGGTAAATATTTCCCGAATAATTTGATCATGAAAGGGTTTAGTAATATCTTAATATAGTTATACATGTATGTTGAGTTGACCTGATGGCTATGAAGGAATGTGAATATACCGGTATACTTGGCATCGATCACAAGCAATGGTAATCAATATAACGATGAATATGTATGCATGTTATCATATGAACTGGTATAAAGGCTTAGTTGAACTCTCATGTGTTTGAACCTTCAATGGTTGACGAACCTCTGGTAACACACTTTATTATCGCGTATGTATTCATTGACTGCTTGTAGTAAACTTTAGCACGCTATATGTTTTTGTTGTATGCAAAATATTAAGTCATCGGGGACAATTCTAAGAGTTTATGTATCAGCACTTCTTTTCAGGAAATGCCAAACAGTTTGGATCCAGACAACACTTCGATTTACTAGGCGTCTCATCTTGACCTTAACTGTTTGCAACAGTTATCACATACGATAACCAAGTAAAACAATGATGGCCATTGCTAACTGTTGGAATCCTGATATCAGACACCCAATAACCTCATGTCTGTTCAGACTCCAAACTACTTTCACTTCAGATTTTAATAAAACGTCAACATTGCCAATACATTTTCATATTTTAACAGGGCACCAGATAAGAAGGATATTTCAAAAACTAAAATCTTTATTTCTGAATTAAACCCTATGGTGTCACGACTCATCAGCATCGTCTCTTCGAGACGATTCTAATGGGATGTAACACCATAGTATTTGGTGCTGAGATGAGTGAGAAAATGTTGAATTTGTTCAATTTACTCCCGCTTATCTGGAGCCCTGTTTTCATATTTTCAAATATGTAATTGCATTGCATTTGAATGGGAAATGTTTAATGTCTCCCCATCGAATGAGAAGTATAGCCATAGTATGTATGACGACCTGTCTACATGGAAACCATTAGGCATACAATGACAAGTTCCTTAATCCATGGAACAATAGCGATGAGTATATACGTTCTTTACAAACATTACCTCTGTAAAGAGTAAACTTGTCCTAAGCAGAAAGTGAAGTTTTTGTCACGTATCAGAAGGCTCATACAGATATAAACTTACCAGGGTCTGTACACTTTGTCATTTTGCAATGTAATGCAAAACACAAATCCTAAATACAGTAAATAGTGAACTAGTATCTATACTTAATTTGAAACTGGAATTGTACGAGGGTGCTTCAAAACATAATGATACTTTATCAGTTACTTCAATATGATAAGTGTAAAATGCATGTGTGATATATAATTTTAAAACGCAATTCGTTGCTTACACGATGGTATAATGCACGATACGATCACAAACCTCGATATGTCTCAACATGAACCTAAATGACCCCTACCCAAGGGCATTGGACCTTTTTGGGTATTATTGAGGTAATGATTTTAACAAAAGTTGATACTATAAGTATTATTGCGGCTTTATTATTATGAATAAGTTTATGAATCTTTCTGTCAAATACAATCAGAAAATTATGCACACACCACACAGTTTTAAATGTTATAATTTTATAAAATATTAAAAATATGGCTAAATACTAAACACATACTGAAAATATTATTTAAAAAAATCTACTGTAATGTAAAAAGGTAGTTGGTGAAAGCTCAAACTCGTTTTTTTATTATATCAAACCAGGCTATCATTGAAGCCATTGATGTAGATTTTTCTGTTTTAAAATCAAAATACATGTATATAGATACACATGCATACTGATCTAGAAAACGTTCATAACGTTCGAAAACACACGTCGACTTGAAAAAAAGAAGATTTAAGACAGTTAGACAGTTAACCCTTTCAACTGTAATGAAACATTATTTACATTAAAATTCAGACATAAAGTAAAAACTAATATATTTCAAAAACAACATTTAGAAATTGTACTTGTCTAGAAGTTATTACGTCAAGAAATAATTTCTGAAAAGAGCTTTGTTCCAGTGTCCTCGAGTAAGGGTCATTTAGGTTCATGTTGTGACTTATCAAGTTATGTGATCTTATTGTGAATTATACCATCGTGTAGGCAACGAATTACTCTCTAAAATGATGTATCACCGATGCATTTTGCATTTATAATATTGCAGTTATTGATCAAGTATTATTACTTTTTGAAGCACCCTGGTATAGTTCAAGTTTCAGGGATCAGCGAGTCAGTAAACCGTTAGTTATTGCAAGGCGGTTAATGGATATTTTGGCCGATTTTCAAATCACGTAAGCCAAAAAGCAATCTTTTAAGTACATGTATGTGTAAACATCTTGTTGACAGACGTACAGTTTTGTCCAGAAGTAGACATTATGGCTTCAAACTCTTCATTGCTATCGGCGCAGTTGTCTTTATTAGCAAACAGTTTGGGCCCAGAACTCACACAAGTCGAACCTAGATGCTACCTTTAACTTAACAAATAATGTCACCAAAATCTCTGGTTATTGTAATAGTTTAACACCGAAGCATTAAAGGCGCTCTTTCCCCCATTCGTTTACTGTGAAGAGTAAGGGCCTTCCAGTTGTCTATCCTATATTCCGCATCTCATTTAGCCCCTTCGCTGGGTTACCCCGAGTACCATAGTTATTTGCAAACTGTTTGAGACTCATTTCAATATTTCAAGTCAAATACTCAGAATTTAAAGCTAAGAAATAAAATCAGACGACACTTGTTTAAAATTGGTGACGTCATGGCAGTGAAGGAGTAAATGATATAAGTGTATGCTTCTTCACTGAATGTATTATAATATATTGTAACGAATTACGAACGACAATAATTGTTAGAGACGTATTTGGCATTTATCTCAGGATGACAGGATTATCTAACAGCAGATTAAAAGTAATCTCATCTTGAATATCAAATGTAAGTTGAGTACAACTGAAAGCTGAGTACAACTGTAAGCCGGGTACAAAATGTATTTACTCAGTTATAAACACCAGCGACATGTCAATACTTCCATTACTTCCAAGCTGGTTTATCATATTTAAACGCAGTCTTTTCATAAGGGGTTTAAAGTACTTAATACACATGCATAATTCGCATTTTGATCAATTCACATCATTCGCAGTATACACACTATGCATGAATATGGGCTTGATATTCTGTATACATTAAGTGCATAAGCATCTTGTTTGGTGTTTGATGCATTAAGATATTGGTTGATTGATTGATTGATTAATTGCATGTACATGTATATAACTTCATTTATATTTTAATGAGATGTTATTTTACATTACTTCTCGATTGATTTTGGTTCTTGCTTTGAGACACAGCCGTTGCTGCTCCGATATCGGGTTCATGCATTCAGTCTTTCGGACGAGACTTTAACCATTCTCCTACTGAATATTCATATATGAAACTCCGCCCATGCAGTATGCACATCTATATGATTCGAACTATTATATTGGCTGATAAAATAAGGATATTTTCTCCAGGAAAGAGCGCAGATTCACAATCGTTGTATTTATTGTACATGTATGCATTATGATTAGCTTAATGGAAGACACGCAGTTTTAAGTAACCATATCAACCTGTCTTAAACCGGCATTATCAAAGCATCTTTTTTGTATGGCGCCGACTAGTCGGATTTTCACTACACTCAGTTGTCTTTTAATTCATTCATACCTGAAACTTTTAATGGACAATTCCAGTTTCCAACTAAGTCTAGTCCATTTATGAATATTTAGGGTGGAATTCTGTAGTATGTTGCAAAATGACGAACAGTGCAGACCTATAAGGACAGATGGCACGGCTATAATTACGTGCGTACTTCCAGTACGTGTTTGTGTGTACTGACCTGATACCTCCAACCCCTAGCAAAGGACGTTGCAGGGGGCTTGACATCTAAAGTCCCTTCCTTAAGGATCGTCTGACCAACCATGGTTGTCTGTAAACACCGAAGATATAGCGATTGCTTAGGTCTTCAAAATGACTTTTTACGAAAAAATGGTCGAAGGAACCCAAATGAATTATATACACACTTGTTAAAACCTAACAATAATATTCGATATACAAAAATGTACTTTTAAGAAATATAAATTACACGATATTCAAAGATATTAATGTACGTTTATATAAATATTATAGTATATTATGCACGTAGATGAAATGATCATCGTTTCGAATGGTTGTTTTTCATCACGAGAGAAAGAGAGAAACAAATGAACAGACATACAGAAGACAGACAAACCATAAAGACATACAGAAAACTGTTAGACAGACAGCCAAATAGACAGACCATGAAGTAGATACACACCTACCCCAGTGGACAGACAGACATACATAGAGAGATCGTTATATATGTGAGACAGGGCGAGGGAGAGACACAGTGTGAAAGACACACAGTGAGAGAGAGAGCATGTGTGTGTGAAAGAGAGAGAGAGAGAGAGAGAAAGAAAGAAAGAAAGAAAGAGAGAGAGAGAACTTACGGCTTGTCGTTAATACTTCGTCTGTTATATTCTCTGGTTAAAGTTTCCAATTAAAGTCCAATTTTAAATCTTACTATGCCTATTAAAATAGTTCAAGCCATCTTCTAGATACAATAGCACCCTACAAAAACAGAAACAAACCACCACGTTTTATTGTATTTATCAGCACGTTTTTACTGAGTTGTAAACAGATGTAAACAATCCAGAAAACTTGTACGAACCTGACAAAGAGCAGGTAACTCTCGAGTATTTATACAAATAACACGACTGTCGCCAAAGCCGTATGGATTATCGATTTTAATATAACCTGTATGTAAAGGTGGTCGCACATCGATAACTCAATCTCCGATTGCTCATGGTCGAACTTACCTGTATTTCAACAGTCGAATTTCGATAACTCAAGCTGCACTCAAGCCGAATATACCCGTATTGCAAAGTTAACCCATTACCCCATAAATACGCCTTTTTACGCCATTAATATATTCCTCCACTGAAGAAAAAAGTTCCAATTTATACAGTCATAAATATGTACGATAGAAAATAATTTGTATAATTTAGAAGATGTTAGCTTAAAGCAGGCTGAAAGTAAAGCAGAATGTGCCTTAAGGCACATTCTGCTTTACTTTCAACCTGCTTTTAGTAGTCACCTATTTTCAAAACATGAAACAGGCTATGGGGTAATGGGTTAAAACGTTGCTTAATCCTTTCACTGCCATTTTTTCGTGAGAATTTTACCCCTGCACCGTTTCATTGTCGTCTGCTCAATTATGTTGTCTGCAATGTCGCTTCAAAGTTAGAAAATAAGGCAGTATGAGTGAAGAAATTTCAAAACGAGTGTCAAACAGTTTTGATCCTGATCAGACGCCGCGTGACGCGACGTCTGTTCAGGATCGAAACTGTTTGCAAACGCACTGACCCGTATGTCCAGTTTGGGTTATCACCGCTCTACGGTATGTTAGTACCATCATTTTGGTTTGATAGGCACACATTTAGTAACTTTGGGAATATGCCCAATCTAATCAGTGAATTGCGATACTAATCCTATCTGTTCCAACACATCGACACACGTGTGGGCTGTATTTATAATCTGTATTATAAACAATTAAACATCTAAAATGAGGACAGCTTCCATTGAACTGATTGTACGTCCGTATCTTACCTTTTCCATTCAATAAAAATCTATTTTTAATCTTTTGGTGACTACATATCTACTGCTTACAGTTAAATGCCGTTTTTTTTAATTCATTTGGAACGTGTCTTAAAGACCCGAGCGCTGTGCATCTAAATATGGGTTTTGTTCGTTGAAAACGTCCCATTAACCTTTTACCCCATATAGATACCCAATTTTACACCTTTCATTTACTCCCCCACTGAAGAAAATAGTTCTTATTTATAAAGTAATAAATATGCACCTTCTGATATATTTCCTATATCTAAGCCGATTATAACTTAAAGCAGGATGAAAGTAAAGCAGTGGCATCTAAATGTGCATTCTGCTTTACTTCTACATGCTTTAAGTGGCCCCCTGTCTTTAAAACTAGAAACAGGTTGTGGATTAAAGGGTCAATATGGAAAAGGGTGACCATCATTGCAAACAGTTTCAGGACCTAAACCGTTTGAAACTCTGACATTATTTTGAAACTAATTTTTCGTAAAATCTAATTTTAGATCAATAGCAGGCGAAAAATATTGCAGACGTTAAACTACATGTAGATAGCGTTAAATGAGCTCAGGTTGGATACAGAAAGACAGTCACTCTAGTAACTTGAATACATTATATTTTCAATAACAGTTACATTGTACCTCTACGAAGAGGATAGGCGAGACAATAGTAACAACACATAATTTTTTTTAAACTATACATACATTTCTATAAAAAAGTTGCACTTGATTTTTAACTCTTTCCATGCTAGTGACGGATACATGTGCCACAGTGATTACCTTTGCAACACGTTTGGATCCTGATGAGACGCCGCGTAACGCGGCGTCACATAAGGATTCAAATTGCTCGACTCTGGTCCTGTTATGAAAAGAAATTCTGAAAAATCTGTTTTTGGAACAGAAGTAGACAACAATTATTGGAAACAAAAAAATTACCCAGCATGGAAAGAGTTAACACTTTCATCATCAATGACGACTAGAAAGTCTCTGGAAAAAATGAATTCTGATCAGATACAAAGTTGCTTTACATCTCGGATCAGTATCCAAACTGTTTAACACTCGTTTCAATATTTGAACCGTCAAAAATCTTGACTTCTGAGTTTGAAAATAATAACGCAGATACCAATTTTGAAGTAGACGAAACTATAGAATGGTTTCAGAACCTGTAACCTTTAATTATAATTTAATTAGTTATTCCCTTTAAAGCACCAGTGGTATATTGTTGAACACAGAATACGTATAACTTACAGGGAGTCAGAAAAGAGAAAGTGAAAGTCAGGATGTCCAACAGTTTTTCTAGCATGTCTGCACTAAAAGCTAAAGGTGAGTACTCATTAGAATCGTCTCTTGGAGACGACGCTGATGAGTAGCCACATCGTAGGACCGGTTTGTTACAGAAATGAATATTTTAGTTTTGAAATAACCAACTTACCTTATACAAAATATATACATATATAAATGTTATAGGGATACCGTGTAATCAGGGATTACGCGTAATCCCTGAAATTTTATGGGATTACGCGTAATCACCCTGCGGTTTAGGGAATTGATGAAATGTCCCTTTTTATCAAATAAATAGATTTGTATTATCATGACATTTCTTTTGGTTTCAAACATCATGCTTTCTTGAAATATCATGGTCTAATGAACGTCCATACAAAGTTTCCCAAACAAGTGAATAAAAAGAAGTGAACAGTGTGCATGCATATATAAGCACACCAAGACATTTATCTTGTTAATAAGGTAAACAAAATATTTCATAGCGTGGAATTTGCCTTTTAACTTAATGAACTAAACAAGATAAGATTCATAACTTTAAACAAAAGTAACTGCCAAATATTTATTAAAATTCAAGAAAAGCTTCAAAATTACGCATTTTCCCTGGGAGATTTAGGGTTTCCGTGAAATCCCTGATTTTTCTGTGATTTCAGGTATTCCCTTATTACACATTATCCCTGTAACATATACAGTAAAACCTCTCTATTACGACCACTAAATTTTGTTATTCATTAGGATGTTTACGATAGGTGACCGCTTAAAGCAGGGTGACAGTGAAACAGAAAGCTCCTTTAGGAGCTTTCTGTTTCACTGTCATCTTGCTTTAAGCTGCCACCTCTCTATTATACAATCAATTAGCCTTCGTTTTAGTGGTCGTAATAGCGAGGTTTTACTGTACATGCATTGCTTATAAGACTATAGGAGTTAGTTTCTACCGGTACATGCTGAAAATAAAGCAGAAAGCTCCACCAGAAGCTTCCTGCTTTAATTTTAGCCTCATTTAAGCAACAACTTGTCTTAAATCTTGCACAAAATATATAAAGAAATATGTAAAAACTACAATAGAATCTTTGACATTTCTTTTCATGTGCATGAAATCTTTATGAATGAAACTGACTATTGTAGAAATTTATCGACATGTGTATCAAACAGTTTGATCCAGATCAGGCACAAGGTTTTCAAATTAGGCTCAAATTTGATAAATCAAATGATTGAGAACGAACTCAGACTCAACTCAAACGCTTTGTAATCTTGAACCCAGGTAACTCAGTGTCTGATCTTGATCAAAACTGTTTGACATTAAAGCAGTAAAATTGCAACTAGCACAATAAGGATGTACTGCTTACCTATATGGAATAAACAAAGTAAAAATACTGAACGTATGCAAACAAAGCATGAAAATATGTGTACACACATGCATGTACAGTAAAACCTGTGTACATCCACTGAACAGAATAAGACGAGGGTGAGACATAACCCTTTAACCAATAGTCTGCTTCTAGTATTGAAGATAGGTGGCCACTTAAAGCAGGTTGAAAGTAAAGCAGAATGCGCCTTAAGGCGCATTCTGCTTTACTTTCAGCCTGCTATAAGCTACAGTATCCTACACTACAGAAAATATTTCTTATAATACATATTCATGAGTGTAAATATTGGAACTATTTTCTTTAGTGGAGGAATAAATTAATGTGCTTAAAGGCGCTTCTATGAGGGAAAGGGTTAAACTGGTTACATGCTTTCTGCTTTACTTTTCTCTTGCATTAAGCATTCATCTCACTGTAGAGATCATCATATTTCATCATTGTACGACCACTGATCACATATTTTGCTGTACATGTTAATTTTGTGCAGACTGAATTCAACATATAAAGCTGAAAATAACACTGTTTCTTTCTGCTATATACAGTTTCTCTGACACATGTGCGGTTATTGGGACTCGTTACTGTCTTTCCTGTGGTATGGCTGGAACTTCAGTGGCCCTAGCTTATGTGCGTTAATGTCGATGTCCAGGGCTGGTTTGTCCAGGATTATACCTGCACCTGGTTGGATCTCAATGCTTGTGGCTGGCGTGTACTTCAGATCTGTGCTGACCTCCAGAATGTTCTGAATAAAACAGATAACATCCAAGGTTCTATAGCGACTAGGACATTATCAATACATGTAGTTATATTCTGTTTAAGCCACGCGGTTGCTTAAAGCAAGGTGAAAGTAAATCAGAAAAACACATTTAGGACCTTTCTGTTTTCTTTCAGATTGCTTTATGCTGAAACACGTCTTTAAAAATCCAAAATAGCCATATATTTGTGGTCATAAGAGATTTTTTTAACTGTATTAAAACAAGAAATAGACAATTTAAAGACATATATTCCCCTAACACAAGAAAAAGAAAAGTTTCAAATACAACATTTATAGCTTTCCATCCAGAATTACTATGTATTGCTATAAGTTCAAAGAGTTTGTATACTAATCAGACAAAGTGTTTCTCAATATCTCTGTTTGACACTACTGTTTATCTATCATTTACATATAAACAAAATTCTTTAGCAGGCTGCATTAAGTATACATAATTGAGCCGTGTCCTGAGAAAACCTGCCTTTTTGCATTGCAGTGTAGATCCAGACAAAGACGCGGCGGCTTGTCTTGATGTACACTGTTTGACACCCACATGCATCTAAATCATTTATATTGCTGTATTACATACGGTATTTGGCAGTGTAGACCAAACTCAGATACAGAGTCTGGGATGACAACGATGCTTGGTCTGTACAATGTTGCAATGCAATAAGGCTGGTTTTGTCATGATACAGCTCATATTATTTAAACTCGAAGGATTTAGCCTGTCCCAAACTTACCTTCAGGAAAGCAATCTTTGTGTTCACGAATGTAATCTCCTTAGTGACAGGGAGTGGAAAACCGTGTTGACCAGCCTCTGTGAATATACAATTGAAAAGCACAACCTGTTATAAAAAGAAAGTTATACAGTGCTTATAAATACATGTAACATATGACTAACATTCGTTACATGATACGGCTTAATACCGTATAGGAGCCTTATGCGTTGCCTTTGTCCTATATTCAACAGTGATGTATTAATGTCTTTAGAGAACTCAATTCTTCTTCAAATAGTTACCGCTTGAGTTATTTAATCCCTGAAACTTCAAATTGAAAATTCAAATTTCAAATTAAGTCTAGTGTCTTTTTGGCATTTGGAGGGTTTTTTACAATATGCAAAATGACAAACAGTGAATACCCTTAACCCTTTACCTGATAGCCTAGTTATACTATTGAAGATAGGTGATTACTTAAAGCAGGTTGAAAGTAAAGCAGAATGCGCCCTAAGGCGCATTCTGCTTTACTTTCAGCCTGCTTTAAGCTATTACCAGCTAGAATAAGGAAAGTATTAAATATGACACATATTCAGTACGGTTTATATTGGAACTATTTTCTTCAGCGGATGAATAAGATGCATGTGCTAAAAGTCGCTTCTATCAGGGAAAGGGTTAACAGAGGAATCCTAAAGGAGCCTCTGATCAGGGTCTGCACTTTTTATAATTTTGCAATAAGTTATAAAAACAATCCTAGACAGTCAAAAATAGACTAGACATAATTGGAAATTGGTATTGTTCATTTATAGTTTCAGGGCTGGATGAGTTAATCGAACTAGATTTATTGAGGTTCAGTTGTACATACCATTCAGCTTTGGAATGATGAACGACTTCAGAGCATCATTGATCAGAATATTTAAGAACTTGTCCTGAAAATACGAGTGTATGAAAATGTCAGAGTTAAACAGGACAACATGTGGTTTTGTCGTTGTTTTTTTCTGTTTTTTATTTCTGTTTGTTTGTTGTTTCTTGGAGGGGGGGGGGGGGGGGGTAATACCGACATAAACAAAACAACATTAACCCTTAGCCTGCCAGTCACGACTTTAGCTCCATATGCAAACAGCTTAGATCCGGATGAGACGCCGAGTAACTCGGCGTCTCATCCGGATCCAAGCTGTTTGACACTTGGACAACATTTTCAGCAATTTTGAGCAACTTTGAAGCACTTTGAAACTTGAAGCAGACGAGAAATATAGCAGACGACAATTTATTTGGCGGGCTAAGGGTTAATTATCTACAGTATATATCCCAATGGGCTACGAGCTCGTATTCACATGTGACATTGGAGAAGACGTTAGACCTTCCAAGTAAATACGTTGTCTGCAAGCTCTGATCCCATGGTAATAAAGAGTTTGTGTTGAGTAATACAAAATACTCTTGTATGGTCTTTCTGAATTAGTTTTGTTTTGTACTAAGCTGTCACTTTCCTGTTACCTTGTATGTAATTATATTAATATTTTCATTACAGTGAACATAAATGTTATCGAAATTTACATGTTCAAATAGTAAAGATTAACCTACATTCACAGGCCCGACGTCAGACTTTCCTGCCTTCAGCTTCAAGCTGTGAATAGAATCATATATATATTATTAACTGTCAGCGTAAAATTTGAAATCATAAAGCTCTACATGCTAAATTGTTTTCAATTTACAGTCCAAAATCGATAATTCGAACTTGCTTTAGTTCGAACATACCTATATTTTACAGTTAAAACTTGTTTAACCACGTGTTAACTTTGAAATACGGATATGTTCGACACAAGCGATATCGAGTTATCAAAATTAACTCATGAAATACTGGTAGGGTCTATTTATGCGAGTTCGAAGTACCGAGATTCGACTGATTTATTGATGGTCAGTGTAAACTTTGAAATCAAAACTACATGCTAAAGTGTTTTCTATATACAATGTACTTGATAACCATAGCCTAGATCTACTTTCTTCTTTTGACAGAACGCACTTTTGAAATGGTCACATAATTGATGTAACTAAAAGTGTTCAATGATATAAGGTAAGGTAAACATTGTATAAGCGGCTACTTATTTTTGAATTCAATTCTTATACATGTAGTAGCTTAATACGTGATTAAAGCAGGACAGAAATCATCCGAACAGGGGCATTCTGCTTTAGTTTTGATCAAGCTTAAACGGTTACTTGTCCTGATAAACCTGAAAAGGTCCTCGATTAAAGCCGGTTGTTTAACCCTTTCACTACCATAGGCGTATATAGGCGCTTTTACAAAGAGTTTCGATCCTGATTAGACGCAGCGTAACTGTTTGAACATCGTATCGATATTCCTCAGTCAAAATGCCTTCAATCTAACTTCGAATAATATTGCAAACAAAAGTACATATATCAATGAAGACGATAATGTGGCAGTGAAAGGGTTAGAGCGGACGGTGAAATTTAGCAGTGAAAGACTGACCGTAAACACGTTTGACTACAGTTTACACATTTGGGACAACTAGCTAGAAGGTCCAGCTGAAATAGACTTGAACAAAAGTCCTGAAATTTTCATGACTGACAATAAACGTTTATGCTTACTTGACATCACTGATGTTAGCATACAGCATCTGATTTCTAACCGAAACGTCCAGGTTGGCTGACATTGTCTGTAATGAAAAATATTATAAACAGGTGATTGGACTACCATCTCCTACCAAGAGCGTGTGCACCCAAAGAAGCATGTCCATTGCAAACAACTCGTAGCCGAAATGTTTGTTTGGCATGTTCATAAGTTTTCAATGAAAATATTTATTCAAGAAATTCAAATAATAATTGTTCTCTCTGACAAATATGTTTTTTAAAAAAAATGTTCAATACATTTTTTTCGAATAAATATACAATGCATCTTGAACATAAATATTTTTAATGAACAAATATTTCTCAGATAGAAAAAATATTTTATTCAATGAATAAATGTTTATTGTTGAACTCAAAATGTTGAAGTCAAAATAATATATGTTCTATTCTGTTCTGTTTTCTATAATACTATCAGCGTATTCACCCCACATATTTCGGCACCAACTATGAATATGGGTACTACCATGGAGTCAATTACATGTAATTTGAAAATATATTTTAAACTTTACATGATGAACCATTCAAATGGCTTTTAGTTGTTTTTAATTGAAAATAAAATGTTTTTCTAGCTTGTTGAAAATTTTATAATGTAGCAGTTGTCCACGCGAGTTTCGGTGTCAGAAATTAACCATAATATTATATACGTATACTTATAAACAGACGTCGTGTTTAAGGTTATTATTATCATTTTTTAAGCAAGGAAACACACAAAAAGCCCATGTTGTCATTTTCAATATTTAATTGCACAACGTTTTTATTACATTTCCCAAAACATGTATGCGAGTATTAAAAAAAAGTACTACAACTTGACGTCTTGTGGAGAGGATCTAGGAGTTCTGTTGGTGTGGAATAAGGGACTACAAGTATATTGTAAACTTGGAGGGCACGCGCATCTTCAGAAGAAGAATGGTCTACATCATCGGCATCAAAACAATCATTTAATGCTGATATCTTGGAACAATACATTAACATGTATAATATTATAATGGTTTTGTTTTTACTTTACAGGATTCATCTTAATATAAGTAACCCGAGAAGCAAACATTTTGGAAACTAATCGGTCGCAGGTTTACCTGTTCCCAATGGAAATAATTGCTTCTTATAAACACGTTTATTGCATCGGTTGTTCTGATATTTTCTATAAAAACCGTTCAGAGGTTCTGAAAGAAGGTAGTATGGTCGTTGACGAGGGGCTGTGGTGGGTTTGAGGTTCGCGTTTGAGGCTTATGATTCAACTTATCACTTACTGCAAGAAGACTGATAAGGAACGGTGTATCCCTTCTGCCTGGAACCCTCGCGTACAGATCAATCGTTCCGGAGAAATTCGCTGACACACCGGAAGTAGAAATGTTGAGATCTGGTACCCGCGTGCTAGCCATGCGCAATTCGACTGTGCTGTTGGGATACTTTCTACCAACCTATATAACATACATTGGGATTCATGATTTAAACCAGTACTCTATAAATACGCACATTTACGCCTTTAATTTCTTCCACCACTCGACATTCCTTGCAGCGGTGGTCAGCAGCAAAATGCATAGTGTTTTAAACTAGATCCTTCAAACAACTGGAAAATCTTTTTATCTATGTACAACTACTTTAAATACAGAAAGTATCATTTTAAATGTGCGAACATAATGAACCACAATGAAGTTCCATAACGATATACAGTACAACCTCTCTATTACGACCACTAAAACGAAGACTTATTGATTGGTTAAAACACAGGTGACAGCTTAAAGCAAGGTGCCAGAAAAACAGAAAGCTCCTGTAGGAGCTTTCTGTTTTACCGTCACCTTGCTTTAAGCAGTCACCTGTCATAAACACCTTCAAATTAACACAATTAAATGGTCGTAATAGCTGGTTTCACTGTACGAAACTATTCGATGTTTTTAAAATTCGATCAGGTACTACTTACTTCACTTATCAATTTCCCGATGCATGGTACAAAACCCGAGCACGTGGTGTTCAGAACGCCTCTGTTATCAGCTGGCAGCTGAAATCATAAAATTACAGTTAAAACCCAGTGGTCACTCATTTAGGAAGCAGCTAGACGTTTATTTAGACTGGGTTTCGCTTCATGCATTATAACAGAAAACAAAAGACTCCTGCAGGAGTATTCTGCATTTCTTTTTGTCCTGCCTTAAACGATAGCCTCGACAAGATATCCATCTTCTGTTTTAGATGCCGTTCAACATAGTCTTCATTGTATATGTGTATACAGTAAAACATCTCTATTATATTGATTCAGCCAAAGTTAACATGACATTATATAAATATTAGATGGCAGTTTGCGTGACATTCAAATTGTCAACCCGAGAAACAGAATGTCACCCCGAGGCGTAGCCGAGGGTGACATTCTTGTTTTCGAGGGTTGACAATTTGAATGTCACGCAAACTGACATCTAAAATTTATTTTATTACACCGAGCTTATCAACCCTGGCTTTGGAATCGTTTTATTCTTTTTTTATAAAATGTGTTGTGAATACCCATTTAGCGCGGACATGTACGTAACGCGGGAAATGACGTCTCACATTGTTTATAAGTATATTACAAGAAAGAAAGAAGAACGTTATGATACGTAAATTGAAGAAACAGCGTCTTTACATTGTCTAGGTGGCAAATATCCTCTTCCGAAATGGTGGCAAATCGTTAAGGAATGGACAAAAGGAAGCAACTTGTACAGAAAATGCCAAAAGTTGATTAGAAGTTACCACTTTTTAAAACGTTCTAATATCGCCAATAGCGAAATTCATGTCAATGCTGACAGTACGTTTTCGGACGGAGAAAAAAAGTAATGTCCTTTAGAGTGACGTCACAAAAAGAATATCATAAAGAGTGACAGTATATTTTTGATAGACATGCAAAATGTTAACTGTAGGTCTATGGGAATTTAACATTGTAACTCAAAGCGAGGTGTAATAATATATAAATATTAGATAGCAGTTTGTGAGACATTCAAATTGTCAACCCGAGAAACAGAATGTCATCCCGATGCGTATCCAAAGGTGACATTCTTGTTTTCGAGAAAAAAATTTGAATGTCACGCAAACTGACATCTAATATTTATTTTATTACACCGAGCTTATCAACCCTGGCTTTGGAATCGTCTTATTTGTATTTTATAAAATGTGTTGTGAATACCAATTTAGTGCGGACATGTACATAACGCGGGAAATGACGTCGCCGTCTTACGACGTCAATTTGTTTATAATTATATTACAAGAAAGAAAGAAGAACGTTATGACAAGTAAATTGAAGACACAGCGTCTTTTAATTGTCTAATTGGCAAATATCCTCTTCCAAAATGGTGGCAAATCGTTTATCAAATTGCCCAGGCGCTTGGATTCTAGTAAGGAATTGACAATGGAAGCAACTTGTACAGAAAATGCCTAAAGTTGATTAGGAGTTACAACTCTTAAAAACGTTCTGTTTCGTTCCCATAGCGAAAATCATATCATAAAGCTGACAGTTCTTTTAAGAGTGGAGAAAAAAATCATTTAGTGACGTCACAAAAAGAATATCATAAAGAGTGACAGTATATTTTTGGATAGATGTAAAAGACATGCAAAATGTTAACTTTAGGTCTATGGGAAATTAACATTGTAACTCAAAGCGAGGTGTAATAATTATATGTATCATATTGTTTGTGAGTATTGACGAAAAATGTATGTATGTAAGTGAAAAACAATCTGTTCTGTTCTGTTATATTATCTCAACTAAAACGAACGCTAATTGGTTGTATAAAATACAGGTGACAGCTCAAATCAAGGTGACAGTAAAACAAAAAAGAGAGCTCTTGAAAAGAGCTTTCTTTTTTACTGTCACTTTGCTTAAAGCAGTCACCTGCCCTAAACACCTAATACTTAACACAATTTAGTGGTCATAATAGAGAGGTTTACTGTACAAGAGACATATTTCATTGGTTTTCGAATCGTGAAATCATCATAAATGCTTGGGTTGTTGGTTATCATTTAAAAAAAGAGAAATCTGTAAATACACAGGTGAGTGATTTGTGCTAAACAAAAGTAATGCAACAGAGCAAAAGTCTTTTAGGAATGTAAAGACAAATAATTCAACTCTAATCGCTTTAGGCTATGTTACACGCTTTGAAGATATCCAGTACTTCTATAACGAAACTTCAAACGAAGATAAAAAGTTCCATGCTTTAAGCAGGGTGTATATAAAAGAGAAAGAGCTCATGCTGGAATTAATGTTTCTGCTTTACTGCAATGCTGATTTATCCACCACTCCCTTTAACCCCTTAACCGTTAACAGCCGTACCACGAGTACAATGAACATTTACAAACAGCTTGGATACTGATCAGACACCGCGGCATGCGGCGTCTGGTCAGTATCGAGCTAGTTTGACACTCATTATAGCATAACTCCAGTCAGTTCACATAAAATTGAATTTGAGAAATAAAGCAAATGACGTCATGGTAGTGAAGGAGTTGCATAATTATTAAATGGTGGTCTTCGTTTGAGTTGTCTAAAACGCTCCATGACTGCCAATCAGTGTTAACCCTTTACCTGATAGCCTATTTCTAGTACTTAAGATAGGTGACTACTTAAAGCAGGTTGAAAGTAAAGCAGAATGCGCCTTAGGGCGCATTCTGCTTTACTTTCAGCCTGCTTTAAGCTATCATGTGCTATAATATAGGAAATATTCCCTATAATACATATTCATTACTGATTAAATTGGAACCATTTTCTTCAGCGGATGAATAAATCATATCCGCTAAAAGGCGTTTCTATTGGGGAAAGGGTTAATGATGGTGAAATAAAGTAAAGTTGTTTTTTTGTTCAGGAAGAACTCCATTGCCGAAGATTCCCTTTAAATTATTTGACATTTGCATTTAATCTCAAATGATCATTTTTTCGAAATGACAAAGGAATTCAGGTGTAAGAAAATTTATATTGAGTCTCAAAAACAAAGCAAAGCAAAGCAAACAAAAATAACCTTGCTATTTACTTATTGTAGTGCCGATTTCTCTACATTTTCTACCATTCAGGGACGCTTATTTTCTAAAGCTAATCATATAACCCGTTAACTCAGGATACCCCCCCCCCCCCCCCCCCCCCCACAAAAAAAAGAGAACAACAACAACAACAAAAACCACCCGCCCCACAAAAAAATAATAAATAAACAACAACACAACAACAACTCAGTGTTAGCTGTCATTCTCCCATTGTTATGTGTGTAGTGGCAGATGGTGGGTCGCCGGTAAATATTCGTTGTGTGTGTAAAATTCTCGTTATTAGTTTTGTTGGTAATTTTAGTTCTTGCATACCCGGCTTCACAATAAGGTCAGCATAGATAAATTTATACCGGTATAACTTCATGAAAACAACGTTTTAAGTAGGCCTACCCTATTTTACTTTTTTCTCTTTCGGTTTCGACAAGATGATAATACAGAGCTACGACTGATAAACATATATATACAGTTATCAGAGTGGCGATCAGTTTGGAGCCTGTTCAGACGCCGAATTACTCGGGGTCTACTCTAGCTGCAAACTGTTTGCATTTGAGAAAAAAATCTACTGAACATAAACACATCTATTAGGAAAAAAGGAATGTCATCCCAGTTATACGTATACGTAAGCTAACTTTTAAGATCAGATACTGCTGATGTATGACCGAAATCAGGTTTTAACCCTTAGCCTGCCACTCACGACTATAGCTCCATATGCAAACAGCTTGGATCCGGATGAGACGCCGAGTAACTCGGCGTCTCATCCGGATCCAAGCTGTTTGACACTCGGGCAACATTTTCAGCAATTTTGAGCAACTTTGAAGCGCTTTGAAACTTGAAGCAGACGAGAAATATAGCAGACGACAATTTATTTGGCGGGCTAAGGGTTAATCTTGCTTTTTATTACTCAACGTTGATGAAACCAAATTTGAACGTTGACTGGTTCATGTATTAATAGCATACATTAGCTCGTTAAACAACCTCTTCCTTCAACTTGTTTCGTTTAACCCCTTTACCCCATAGCCTATTTGAAACAGGTGAACACTTTACTTTCAGCCTGCTTTATCCTAGCAGATGCAGAAAATATTTCGTAAGTCATATGTCTGTATAAAGTTGAACATTTTTTTTCAGTGGAGGAATGGAATCAATTAAAGGTCACTGCTAAACGCAGACATAAAACAATGCCGAAATTGTATTCATTATTTGAGCCTGCGTTGAGGAACATTCAAACTGCTTATGTACATTGTATCGAATGGTCATTTGCATGCTGGGTAATATTTTTCGTCTGCAAAAACTGCCGTCTGCAAATGTTCTAAAAATAACTTTTTGCCGCAAATTATTTCTTTTCAAAACAGGATCAAAGTGGCAAACAATTTGGACCCTGATGAGACGCATTATGCGGCGTCTCATCAGGATCCAAACTGTTTGCAAAGGTAATCTCTGTGGAATATATATGGCATAGCATGCTAAGAGTTTATACAAACATAACTGTAAGCGCTAGGCGTGGGGTTACAAAAAGGAGCAATATGATTGAGGAAGTACTATATAGAGCATGGCAATATATCAAACTTATCAAACAACCGAAACATTAAAAAGCAACAACCAGGAAGAAACCTGCACTAACTGATAACTGGGCATATGGCCAATAAAGAAACTAACAAGAGCCGCATGCGGCCCTAAATCGCTCACCTGGTGCCCATGTTTACGGTCATGGTAATGGACCAGTAATGATAAAATTCCACTTTAAGCTATCACCGGTAAATAAAGCCCCACCCATAGGCAGCCATGTTGTTTGAGCTAGGAAGATTCTTTGAAGAAAACTGGCAAAGGGTCACCCATCATTACTTTTTAAAAAATATTCTTAAATCAGACCAATAGTTTCAGAGAAAAAGATTTTTGATTTCTATACAGAAATATAAGGAAAACTTGCCCCACCCACTGGCGGCCATGATTTTTAAGATATCAAAATTATTTTAAGAAATCTGGTAGAGGGTCACCCATGGATCATTTGTGTAAGAGTACCCTACAAGGAACAATCCTATGAAGTTTTAATGAAATTGACCTAGTAGTTTCCAAGAAGAAGATCTTTAAAGAAAAAGTTGACGACACACGACGGACGACGACGACGGTCGACGACGGACACAGGGCGATCACAATAGCTCACCTTGGCACTTCGTGCCAGGTGAGCTAAAAAACTGTGTACAGACAACCTATCTAATTGTCGTCTGCGAAATTTCAAGACGGTGGCCTGCAACAATATCTCAAACTTCATTATCTGTATTTTCTTTCACTATTATAGGTTCACTGTTTGTGAAAGACGCACATAGGCGTCACTGGGCAAAGGGTAACCTAATTATATTGTGTTAAACATTTGAGGACGCATTGTGATGTTTAAGCCACGTGACAGTTGAGCCCTATCAATCCTGACGCGTATACACGTTCTTTCACAAACAATGAACCTAATATTGCACGTGCCATTTGTGAAAAGTATAGATCCTTATCCTATTTACAATTCTGCAATAAATTTATAAAATAATCCCAAGTTTTCATAAATGGTCTAGATTCGACAGGGCTGCCAAATTTTGAAAAATCCTAATATTTCCAATTTTTTATTTTTCAAGCGCGATTACTTTAAACTGGTTGAACGTAAAGCAGAATGCGCATTAAGGCGCATTCTGCTTTACTTTCAGCCTGCTTTAAGCTACCATCTGCTAGGATAATTTTTTTTAAAAAATCGGAAAATTCCGGAGAAATGGCAGCCCTGACTTTATAGGAAATAAGAAGTATTCGTTTCAAATATTAGAGGGCGATGAGTTATTGCAGTTTTATAGGAAAGCTGAAAGCACCTTAAGAAACCGTCTTCTTTACACTTATGCGTTTAAATGAGCCTGATGCCACTTACGTCTTTCGCCGTCACATTTCGCACGAGATACCCGTGCTTTTGAGCCTGGTACATAAACGTGTCCAGCACGTAGTCAGATATCCAGAGATACAGCATGTTCTGTGCTTCGCCACTGTTCGGCATGGGAGGGGCCGTCATGGGAGCCCCGGTAGAATTATTGGCCTTCCAAAACACCTCTCCCTGTAACAGAAAGAGAACTTTATACAGCGGGGGAGACGTTTTCACTCCCTTTTTACCCATTTGCACTAAAACAATTACGTTTCATTAAAACAGTTAAATTACTGTCAGCAGCCAGATTAGGCATTGAGTAGATCAGTGTCTCTTACGTAGCACAGTGTCTGACCAGGCTACAGACGTTTTGCTACCTTGATTACATTAAGTCCTGAACGTTTTCAAACAACGCCATTTTCTGCATTGCACATGTATTGCATTGCGTTTCTGCTTAGCTATATATAAAATGGTATTAACAGAAGTTAAAAACATGGTGATACAACTCATATTGTATACCTTATTGACTTGTGATTGTTATTACATGTAGTTCCATTAAAAGGGGGGAAGTGTACCGTTTTCTCGATTGTTACCGTTCTTACCTTATGGTATGTCTCCATGAACTGTGTGTTAAACAGTGGTTTGTCAATCAGTCGATAGTCTAACAGAAACTTCTTAGCAAGTGGGGTGGTCACTAAAGTATACAACCAATACAACCAACTGAGCCAGTGTTTATAGACTATTTGAGAAAAAAAATAAGTTTAGGAATTTTGTCAAGTTTAAGTCGGTGCGTCCCTGACACCGGACCAATGTCGGTCAATATACCGGTATATATATATATACTGGTACTCTGCGTAAAACGGTCGGCCATTCTTTTGAACTGACGAACCGTACCGAGCATTGCTCGAGCTAGTTCGATACGGTTCGTCAGTTTATCAGAATGGCCAGTCTACATAGAGTTACGATATTGATCTATATCGACACGATCTCATTAGGGGCATGCTGCCTTAATGTTTAATTGAAATTTCAACATAAAAGTACATAATATCAACATTTTGAAGCTTGACACTCATAGATTATGTTAATACAGACCAAAACGCCACGTCTTATCTAGTTCCAAATCTGTTTTGCATTCTCATGACATTATCTGGGGAATAAACACAGATATTTATAACTTTTAATACAAGAAGTTCTGTATACATACGAAACCTACCATGCATAGTTAACCCTTTCACTGTCAATGCCAATACAGTGGAGAATCTGTTATTCTTTCCCAATAAACGCGTTTACGCTAAAACTATTATTTGCAGTGCAAACAGTTTGGAGCCAGATCAGACGCCGGGTAACCCGGCGTCTGATCAGGCTCCAAACTGTTTGCCACCAAGATAAACATGAAATATCAGAATTGTCCAAAAGTTGTTCTTTTCTACGCTTTAGTGCTTTGCGTTTGCGTACGTTTGCGTTTAAACGGGAAAGAATAACAGATTCTCCACTGTAACACTAACATTTTAAAACATTTCAAAAATGGTTCCTGCTCAGGCGATGCATGAAGCGGCATCTGTGCAAGATCCAAACTGTTTGACTATCATATCATTGTTTCAGTAAAAACGTATAAATGTCAAATTATTTTAAAATAAAAGCAGACAAATAATCTACGCAGATGATAATTAATATGGCAATGAATTTGTTTGACGCGTTATGACGTCATAATGGCAGTTAAAGGGGTTAATGTTTGTTCGCGTTGCTGTCAACTTTGGGATTATTGGACTTGTCAAAGAGATAGAAACGGTTGAAGAGATTTTCATCCGAACATTTAATGTCTTGGCAAGTGGTAAATGCTAAAACACATCCTTACTTGGAAGATCTTCCATTTTCTTCTCAGCGTCAACATCAACAGCGCTTTTGATCATAGGACACAGCTTAAATAAACAACACAATCATAAATCAAAGTGAGGAAAACCTTGTTCTTTCCCGTTAAATCGAAACTTAACACACTCTGCTTTACTCTCAGCCTGCTTTAAACCTTTCACTGCCAAACAATTCGTAAGATGTTTACATCTTCACCGTTTCATTGTCAGCTGCTTCAATTTTGTTATCTGCAATGTCGTTTCAAAGATTTAAAAATAAGTCAGTATGACGGAAGAAATTTCAAAACGAGTGTCTAACAGTTTGGGTCCTGATCAGACGCCGCATGTTTGCAAACGCGCTTTTTTAAAATCGTCATTGAGAGTGAAAGGGTTAAGTTGCCATCTACTAGGACAAACAACAATGCAACTTCAGTTATTAATCCTATATATACTAGCTGTATTACTTACAGTGGAGAATGTGTTATTCTTTCCCAATAAACGCGTTTACGCTAAAACTATTATTTGCAGTGCAAACAGTTTGGAGCCAGATCAGACGCCGGGTAACCCGGCGTCTGATCAGGCTCCAAACTGTTTGCCACCAAGATAAACATGAACTATCAGAATTGTCCAAAAGGTATTCTTTTCTACGTTTTAGTGCTTTGCGTTTGCGTACGTTTGCGTTTAAACGGGAAAGAATAACAGATTCTCCACTGTATATAAAGTGTATCATGTCTATGATTGTCCTCATGTGAAAACATGCACTGAATGTAATAAAGAATTGAATTTGAATTTAAATTTAACGCAGAAAAGAACAGAGTGAATCTAACAATTTTAATCCTGTATGAGACGCCGATGACTTGATGCTTCATCTTAATGCAACCTTTTGCAAAAAAAGAACTACATAGTGTCACTAAATGACATTATATATGTTTGCCGTTTGCTCGATTTTCATTGTACACATGCAAGATGTATTAAGGGTTTTAAGTACTTGTATACTTGTATTGTATATAATATTATTATGTTGAGGGCCTCATGGAAGATTGATTTTATCAAGTGAGATATCTCGTTAAGTAGTCTTTATTATTATTATTATTATTATTATTATTAATTACTATAAATTATAACTATTTTCTTCATGGGAATGTGCGGACGGTATCTGTATGGATTTAAAGGTAAGCGACTAATTCAAGTCTTTAAGTGACTATTTTGCTTGACTAACAAAGAATTCGCGACCCTTGATTTTTATTTTCTTTAAAACTCTATCTACCTGTTTGTCTTGCTTACTGGCTCTATCACTACCAGTGTCTTTCTGTCTTGCCTCTTGTCTGGATGCCTCGGTCTCTGTTCGTCTGCTTAATACTATGTCTATGTCACTCATTCTCTGTTTCTCTCACTCTGTGCTTCTAACCATCCGTCCGTCTGTTTGCTTTCAATGACTCCTTTTCTCTCTCTCCCTCTCTCTCCCACTCCCTCTCTCTCTCTCTCACGATTACCTCTCTCTTCTTCTTTAAAGTTGAAGTATTACCTTGTCGTTCAAACCGTCTTTCAGCTTGTCTCCTATCGCATCCCTGAATAAGTTGTAAAGCCAGGAGGCGCCACCGTGAAACTTGAAATCTACATCTCCCACAGATGCGCTACAGTGACCGGCGGAGATGCGCGGTCTCCCTGTACTGTCACTACCTGAGAAATAAAGGACCATTTATTTTCCCCTCATGGCTTGTTTAACCCTTTCACTCTCAATCACGCCATTTTAAATCGTGTTTGGAAACAGTTTGGGTCCTAATCAGACGCCGCGTAACGCGGCGTCTGATCAGGACCCAACCTGTTTGACACTCTTATCTATATTTATTAAGTCATGCAACCTTGATTCTAACTTTGAAACGTTTCTTGCAGATAACAATACTGAAACAGGCGACAATAAAACGGCGAAGGGGTAAAAATCTCCCGAATAATTTGATCAAGAAAGGGTTAAGTGCTTCAGACATGCGGTTGGTTAAAGCAGACTGAAACTAAAGTAGTGGCTTTCTGCTATACATTCAATCGGCTTTATGCAATCACCTGTTAGTATCAATTGTTAGTTCTCAAAGGCTATTAAAAACAATCAAAACAATCATACCTCATTCCATTGAAACAATGATTCATATATACAGTGGAAAACGTTATCATTTCCCTTTTAACCCTTTACCTGATAGCATTGTTTCTAGAATTGAAGATATGTGACTACTTAAAGCAGGTTGAAAGTAAAGCAGAATGCGCCCTAATGCGCATGCTGCTTTACTTTCAGCCTGCTTTAAGCTATTAACTGCTAGAATAAGGAAAGTATTTAATATGACACATATTCATTACGGTATAATTTGGAACTATTTTCTTCAGCGGATGAATAAAATGAATGTGCTAAAAGTCGCTTCTATAAGGGAAAGGGTTAAACGCAAACGAAACGCAAACGCATAGCAAAAAAAAAAAAAAATCCACTTATTGACAATGCTGATTATTAATTTTAATCTGAGTGAAATACAGTTTGGAGCCTGATCAGACTGTTTGCATTGGAAATAGCATAAACGCAATTATTGGGATTTCAAGAATAACGTTTCTCCATTGCATTTTAAGTCTAAACAATAGTGTTGTCAAATTGAAATCAAAGCAGACAATTATTTTTGACAAGGAAATGCTTTAGGCCTATGCACTAACACCCACTCTGACGAACGTTCAAAGGATGAAACTTTCTAGTTTTGAAGACAAGTTAACACTTAAAGCTTGTTGAAAATAAAGCAGAAGAACATTGCTTGTATCTGGAAAAAACATACAGTCGAAACTCGATAATTCGAACTCGCGTTAGTTCGAACATACCATAAGCCACGTTTTAACTTTGAAATACGGATATGTTCGCCATCGATTTAAGCGAGTTCGAAGTATCCAGTTTCGACTGTACTAAAAATACCAGTCATGATTACTTTCTTGGTGAGACTCCTTTCAATAGTGAAGAAGTAATTGGGTCCGTTAAAACGGGTATCTATTAATCCTTTCCCCCATAGAAGCGACTTTTAGCGTATTTAATTTATTCCTCCGCTGAAGAATACAGTTCCAGTTTATACCTTCGTGAACATTAACCATAACAAATATTTTCATATAGCCTAGCAGATGGTAGTTTAAAGCAGGCTGAAAGTAAAGCAGAATGTGCCTTAAGGCACATTCTGCTTTAATTTCTGCCTGCTTTAAGTGATCACCTATATTTAATTGTTATATTCGGGTTATTGGGTAAAGGGTTAAGTAATTGGCTAAAATAGTTCGTGCTTTCGGAGTACATGTACTTACTTATAACCAATACGATATTGAAAGATACACTTGAAATTTTGCCAGTGAATGTGCCGTGATCTCGCGCAATCCTAGAAGAGAAAGGAGAAATGTAGTTAACTCATTTATAACCAGGTCTCAATAATGGAACAAACACAAACAGTGAAGATCCAGATCAGATGATTCTTAATTATTTGACCATAGAAACTTTATATGATAAAAAAAAAACAGTTTCAAATTCAGTATAGTCCATTTATAACTTTAAGTCGGGTTTTTTTCTGAAATAAATTGAAAACTGATTAAAGGGCTTCTGTAGGAACCCTCTAGCGATCTTGGTTTACACAGCACAGGACGTGTACTCTTTTTTATATACAGTAAAACCTCGCTATTACGACCACTAAATTATGTTAATTATTAGGGTGTTTACGATAGGTGACCGCTTAAAGCAAGGTGACAGTGAAACAGAAAGCTCCTATAGGAGCTTTCTGTTTCACTGTCACCTTGCTTTAAGCTGTCACCTGTCTATTATACACTCAATTAGCATTCGTTTTAGTGGTCGTAATAGCGAGGTTTTACTGTACATTTTTATAAAATACGCAGAAACGCAGAATGTGTCACTAAGGGGTCAACGAGTGGAATAAACCATCTGATAAACGTCTTCATGTATACTGTTTGCTCTTCGCATCAGTCACATGATCCAAAATATCAACGAATACGGTAGTTTCATTTTTTTTCATAAGAAACTTAGACATGCTTAAACAACAAACCCAGTCAACGTTTCTTAACCCCCCCCCCCTCCAAAAATAACAAACAACAACCCCACCCAAAAAACTAACTTAACCCCCCCCCCCCCCCCCCCCCCCCACACACACACACACCTAAAAAAACAGGTGAATTAGCTAAAACTAACTGCACACACAAAAATAACAAAAAACAAACAAACAACAACAATAGAAACAAAACAAACAAAAACACACACAAAAAAACATCAAAAGAACACACTTGTGAATTAGTGAAAACTGCACAGTAATGTGGTCTCTATGAATGTACAGTTTTAGTCAGAGACTAAAATTACGACTCGTATTTGCAATAAGGAAACTTACCAACTTTTATACCGCCAGTCCCCATCTATCTCAATAAAGGCGCCTGACGCCCTCCAAGCCAGACCCTGGCCGGGTACAAGGTCGATTGAGCTCGACGGGAGTTTAAAGTCTGTCACGTGCATACTGAAGAAAGGAAACAAAATACAGATCGGTATATCGAACTCGAAGTACATATATGAGCCGTGCCATAAGAAAGCCTGCCTTTTTGCATTTTTAACAGTGTAGATCAAGGCCAGCCACCGCGTCAAAGACGCGGTGGCTAGTCTTGATCTACACTGTTTGACATCCACAAGTATCTTAAGCATGCTACATGTATGTAGCTGTATTATATACGGTATTTGGCAGTGTAGACCAATTTTAGATACAGAGCCTTGGATGTCTGTACAGTGCTGCAATGTAAAAAGGCAGGTTTTGTCATGTACACGGCACGGTTCATATACATGTATGTAGTGCGTTTTCTTACAGATAAAGTTTGATAACTGGAATTTGCTTTAATTGAACATACGTCTACAGCTATGGGTATAACTATACTCATTTAATTTACAGTACGCTTTTCCGAAAGGTTCCGATTCAGTGTGTCTAATTTTGCAATAAGTTGAACAAAAACAGCTCATAATGTAAAGACGAACTAGCATTTATTGGAATCTGGATTTGTCCATTTGAAAATTCAGAATTGAATGAGTTAAGAAGGCATACTACATTTATGAAAATTATTTGTATAGAGGTTTTTTGTTTATTTTGGTAACACATTATCTCATACAGTGGAGAATCTGTTATTCTTTCCCAATAAACGCGTTTACGCTAAAACTATTATTTCAATTACAAACAGTTTGAAGCCAGATCAGACGCCGGGTAACCCGGCGTCTGATCTGGCTCCAAACTGTTTACCACCAAGATAAACAAGAATTATCAGAATTGTCCAAAAGTTGTTCTTTTCTACGTTTTAGTGCTTTGCGTTTGCGTACGTTTGCGTTTAAACGGGAAAGAATAACAGATTCTCCACTGTAGCAAGTTTTGAAGACATGTGACCACTTAAAGCAGGTATGCAGAAAATCAGAATGCACATTAAGACGCATTTTCGCATTTTGCTTCAGTTTCGCCCTGTTTTAAGCTACAATAATTATGCTATGATACAGAACGTACTTTACTTAATGTACACATTCGTGATATCATTTACGGAACTTTTTTTCCTCAGCGGAAGAATGAATTACAGGCGAAAAAGGCGTATATATTAAGTAATGGGTTAAATGACATGATTACTGAAGAATGCATTTGCCCCACTGCCAGTAGAACGAATAACTATTGGAATTATTTTGAGTGATCTGTAGAACGCTGAAATATTTGCAGGATAAAAGTTCTTCTCAAAACAGACAACCAGATTAAGCATAAAAAAGAATGATTTGTTAATGTGTGTCAAACACTTATATAAACAGATAAATATTAGTTTAGGAGTAGTACAAAAGTACCGGCGCTAGAGGTGGTTGGGTGGTTCAAAATGCATAGCACCGGTGCTAGAAGTGGTTGCAGCCACTTCTGGTACCGGTGCTATGTATTTTGAACCACCCAACCACGTCTGGCCCCGGTCTTAGGGTTTGGGGCAGTAGAGCAGAAAGTACACCTGGACATGTACATGTACATGTATCTAGTAGATACATGTATATGTCAGATACATGTATATACATGAACCGAAACGCGCATATTGTAGAGCTGGAACGTATTTGTATTTGATATACATGTGTGTAGACTAGAAAGGTATAGAGTTGGAACGTACATGTAGTAGTTTATTTAGTAGCGAGTGAAATTAGCACATGTATATTATCTGGTATACATGTATGTACAAGAGAGAGAACTGAGGAGTCTAAAAATATAAACCTAGAATGTACATGTAGTAGTTTATTTAGTAGCGTGTGAAAATTAGCACATGTTTATACATGTATCTGGTAGACATGTATATACATGTATCTGGTATACATGTATCTGAATAGAGGAGATGCTTAGACTTTTTAAATGTCGATATAACCTCCATATCATAATAAATGTGATAATTTAATAGTTTCTGATATGACTTACAATTGTAGTAAACCCGATTGAAAATAAAGCGTCGTATCCCTTGTATATACCCAATCACATGCATAGTGTACATAAACCCCTATTATTACCACACAATTATTCCCTCATTATTAATACGCTGTGACAGCTCAAGATGAGAAACCGAAGAAGGGTTGCGGAGGCTGTTACCCTGATATAAACATGTTGAGGAGGCAATGAGGAGTACATTTCACTTGAAAATGAGTCGAAGGCAGGCAGAAATAAGCCCATCATGCTTCTCAATATGATGTGAAATCACAGATGAATGCAACCCGAAATACACCTAAGTTGATGTTTATACTAAGGTCTCGGTTCACAGATCATTTAATATACAGCTCGCATCTCAATCTCAATTTCACACTTTTAATAGATTCGCTAGGACATGAATGAGAGAGAGAGTGAGTGGCAGGGCGAGACAGAGACAGACAGATAGATAGACAGAGGAAAAGAGATACAGACAAGACTAAGAGACAGAGACTGAGGGACAAAGGCAGAGAAAGAGAAAGAGCAACTGAGAGAGAGAGAGAGAGACCTGGTTATGGACAGACACAGAGCATGTAGGGATGCATACATATTATATACATGTATAGGAATGAACACACAACATGTACATCAATATGACAGTTTCACTATTTATTGATAATATCAATATAGGTAAACTAGCATGATATAAAAACATATCAAGATAAATCAATTATTGTGTATACATGTATATCAAACGGCATAAACTAGTCCCATCACTGCTCATATGTGTCCAGTTCACTGTCACTCTCTCCACTAGGAATTATGTCCGGTGGATTGTACTGAGCTAAAATGTCATCAAACAAATATTTTCGTTTGTTAATTGCAAATTTCCAGGCTTCACTCCGCTCGTAATTGTCCATATCAATGAGAGCAGAAGCAGTTTGCTTAATAGCCTTGTAGATCGCATTTCGTTGAATCACACAAAACCACTCCATTCTTGACATGAAGTTATTTATCACTGCCTTTCTGTAAGCCGATTTCATGTCCTCATAAATTCTGGTCCGGGCATCGAAAAGTTCTGTATTTTCTTTGGTCATTAGTGTTTTCACCTCCTCCTCGAACTTTGGCTGCAATTTGTCAAAGGTTAGCATAATAATGCTATCCCATGCACTATAATCTGAGTTTTCACCTTCTGATCCACAGTCGTCCTCCACCATAGACGTGTCAGTGTCTGATACATCAGACGGGCTATACTCGCCAGGGGTGTTATGCACGGAGTTCCTGTGTCGAAGCATGTTGTCACGACGATTAAAAGATGTGATTATTTAACGATTATGTGACGATGTGATAAATTAAATAATCACATTGGTGTGTTATTATTGTTTTGGGGTGTGAGATCGACTCAATAACCATATCCTAAATTGTAACTCTAGACCATGAATTAACGGATAATTTACTTGAGAGATTTTGTGTAAAACGTTTAAGTTAGAAAATTATAAAGTCACCTGAAATTGATGTAAAGGGTAGTCACCCGAGACAAAGTACATGTATGTAGTTACTATATACCCTAGGTCATGGTGTCAGGGTGATAAAATAGGTGGGAAAATGCTGACTGCTTACATTCTAAAACGGTACAACATTTGAGTTTAATGTGAGTTTAATTGTTTACCTACGCTTTGCTTTTTTCTTGTTAAAACCAACCTTTCTAGAAGGAACACAGTGGTGTGAACAATAGTTAGATATATTTTGTATAAAACAGAAGATAACAGTATGTCTAATTTAATACGCTTTTTCCCTTTGTTGATTAACACTAGGGGTTTTGATTTCACCATTTTCATGATAATCGAGTGATTTGGGTCTACCACACATTCTACTTGGTTTAAAATAGGTGAGCATTGTACCTGTTCGAATCCACTACCTTCGTAAACTAGATTGAGCTGTACCTGAGCCATGACGGAGGAAAAAGAAATGGTTAACATGAACAATGATGAACTATTTTAGGTAATTTTATACATGTGCATTACGCATCACTGCTCTTGTATATACATGTATACCCAGGGCTGCCATTTCTCCGGATTTTTCCTAAATCTTCGGATTTTTTTCTAGAACATGGTATCTTAAAGCAGGCTGAAAGTAAAGCAGAATGCGCCATAAGGCGCATTCTGCTTTACTTCCAGCCTGCTTTAAGTAGTCACGTGTCAACAAAACTAGAAACAGGCTATGGGGTAAAGGTACGATTCGTAAATTCGCAATTGAAAAATGCAAATTTCGAAATCTTAGGATTTTTCATGCCAACTTATGGTAGCCCTGGTATACCAGATACATGTATAACAGATACATGTATATACATGTGCTAGTTTTCACTCGCTACTAAATAAACTACTACATGTACATTCTAGGTTTATATTTTAGAATCTCCTCAGTTCTCTCTCTTGTGCATACATGTATACCAGATAATATACATGTGCTAATTTCACTCGCTACTAAATAAACTACTACATGTACGTTCCAACTCTACCTTTCTAGCCTATACACATGTATATCAAATAGGTATACGTTCCAGCTCTACAATATGTGGGTTGCTGTTCATGTATATACATGTATTTTATATACATGTATGTACTAGATACATGTACATCTCCAGGTGTACTTTCTGCTCTACTGCCCCCAAACCCTAAGACCGGGGCCAGAGGTGGTTGGGTGGTTCAAAATGCATAGTACCGGAACCAGAAGTGGTTCAAATGTATATGAACCACTTCTGGTTCCGGTACTATGCATTTTGAACCACCCAACCACCTCTAGCACCGGTACTTTTGTACTACTTTTAGGATACGAAATTTCGTTTAAAAAATGCATTTCAGAGAGAAAAAAAAATCTAAAAAATCTATTTTGCTCTGGTGGGATTCTAACCGCCATGAGGGGATGGAAAATGAAAATTGAGTCACCCGTCTCACCGACTGAGCGAAGCTGACTTTTAAAGAGAATCTATCTATTAAAGTGTTGGCGACTTTTGCCGACTCGTTGTGAAGGTATGTTAATATTCTGAGAAAAAAATTGATGGTCGCTCATCAAGACAGATAATTTCTTTGCTAAATGAGACATAGTTTATTGAAATTGGTGGTCAAATAAGCTTTCAAATTTAAACGCAGCGAATGCACCATACGATTTTGGATCCTATTTCCGCGGAAGTTGGACACCTTTCCAAGGTATATACATGTGTATATAGAAACAAGATTTTCTGGAAATGAGTTGTAAGTCAAAATATGGTGTTTGATTGTAGAAAAAGATGTTTTTATGATGACATAGCATGCGACAGGCACCTGTGCTATGGACACCCTGGTGAAAATGTTTGTATCTTCTTACTTGTCAATTGTGTATTTGAATCCGTGGGACTTTCCATTCTGCCCAGGTATAGTTGTCTTCTTGATGCTCGCCTTTAGAGCCTGGGTGGCTTGAACATTGGCTGAAATGAAAGAGTTTATAAGGGCTCCAGATAAGAGGGAGTAAAATGAACAAATCCAACATTTTGTAAATCATTTCAGCACCAAATCCTATTGTGTTACTTCATGTACTCATTAGAATCGGGGGCCTCCGTGGCCTAGTGGTATAGTCACTGTGACTTATATCACTAAGCTCCTCACCGCTGTGAGTTCGAATCCCAGTAGGGTCGTTCGGATTTTTCATGTGGGGAAGCCTTCCAGCTGGCTTGCGGAAGGTCGGTGGTTCTACCCAGTTGCCGATTTGTGCCTGAAACAGTGCATAAAGGACTTCTGGGATCTTCCTCCACCTGTAATTAGCTGGACGTCGCGATATGACTGAAATACCGTTGAAAGCGACGTAAAATCAAAACAAAACAAAAAACTCATTAGAATCGTCTTGAAGATACGATTCTAATAAGTAGTGACGCCATAGGGTTTAAAGCAGAAATAAATATTTTATTTTTTTAATTAACCCCCTTATCTGGAGCCCTGGTACCGTTATAAGATAACCATAACATATAACACATATATAATAAGTATCGTTATTATAAATCAGTATCATTATTATTACATGTTTTATTGTTATTATTATTATTACTATCATTATTATTATTAATAATATCAGGGCTCCAGATAAGAGGGAGTAAACTGCACAAATTCAACATTTTCTCACTTATTTTAGCACCAAATCCTATGGTGTTACTACTCATTAGAATCGTCTCTTTGAGACGATTCTAATGAGTAGTGACACCATAGGGTTTAAAGCAGAAATAAAGATTTTAATTTTTGAAATACCCCCCTTATCTGGAGCCCTGTAATATTGTTAGTGTTATTACTATTATCATTATCATTATCATTTACCTTAAAGCCCTAAAATTAGAAAATTTGAGTGTCATTTTAGTGATGATTTGGTGTATAATTTAGTATCACAGTTACTATGTTAACTCTTTTCTCTGCCGTTGATGGCTTATCTGGTATTTTTAAACCATTTTGATCCTGACCAGATGTCGTGAAACCGCTTGAAAATATTTACATTTCTTATGTAAAAATAACATGTACCAAACATTAGAATTTGATGAATAAATAGACGACAATCATTTAAATCAGATGACGGCCTGGCAGTGAAGGGATTAACGTTTATCCCTTCGGTGCCAGGATAAAAACTGTTTGCAAGTTACCATTGGGCTCAGAGTTAGGCAGTGAGGGAGTTATTTATGTGCATAAAAAGGAAAACACTTATCATTTCCCAACGACGCGAGTGTACTTAATGGATGGATGAGCTGGGATTTATGGTACTGCATCACACAATAGATGCCTCTAGTGACTCTGTGCCTGGTCAGGCTCTATTTAAACTGATTTGACAAATATTGATATGGATTACCTGAACAGTGTACATGTATATCGTAAATGTAACCTGTCATTTTAAATTTATTATTGGATTTCGTTTAACTAGCTTTAATGCGGTTTATTAGTCAACGATTTCCAAGCCAAGCTATACTCAAACGCCAAAGAAAGTGATTTTATAAATGCGTATTTCATGCCATTCACGGCATATTGATTGTTGAAATATGACTTATCCGGAATCAAACGTTCCGTGAATCTTTCCCCTTAATGATGGTCGCATTTGCGATAAATTCAACAGGAGTATGTTCATTTATTTTCAATGCAATCAATGTAGGGGGTCAAAATCAAAAGTAGCATAATTGCTAAACCATGATATTACTAAAACAAACCCTACATTTTAACGAATGAAAACTACATTGGCATAGCGTAACGGCTATTGACGTTAAGTCTAGAGCGCGGGTTACATTATCTACGTGTTGTGTTACATCATAGTAGCTAATGTAGCCATAAGGCTAGACTATTTTCATATATATGTTAGCTATGTACACATGCAGAAATTAGAGCATATTGGCGGAACAATCAGCTTTAGACAGTAATGTCAACGTCACTATTTAGAACGTTAATTATTTTGAGCTACGCTAGTGGAGTTCGTTTTACAATACACATGTTAGTGTGCGTTTTTATCGCCAATGAAACAAAGATTGCTCTATGGTTCACGCTATGTTTCGAACAATCCGCATGTACTATACGCGCTCTATGTACATTTAACATGCATTTCTCCTTTTGTTGTTCATAAGTCAACGTTGTTTTCGCTTCATTCCATTTACTGAAGATAAGCAATGCACTGTGCAGAATTTAAGCAGATCCGAGGTCGTGTTTATGTGATATAAAGGCCCATGATTGAGGTATGCACAGTTTCTTTTGCGTTGAGCATATATAGGAGACGACATTAGTATACTTTAACTTTCCACCAAAAAAAAACTTATTAAGATTACATCCTAAATATACCAGCAAAACGCTAAAAGTATGAATTTTGCAATGATTGTTGTGGCTAAGCTCTTGATTAATACGAGTGTTACAACTAACTAAAACATCAGTTGGTCCAACGTTAAGCTATACAGCGGACCTGGGGCCCATTTTACTAAACTACTTACGCAAAACTTTTGCGTAAGTTAAAATTTTAAATTTTGCTTTATATTTTTTATAATCACTTGCTACAAACAGCAAATAACGTCCTCTGATCTGGCTATTTGCCGCTTGCAAACGTTTATGATCGAAAAATAAGAGTTAAACGATTTTGACTTACGCAAATATTTTGCGTAAGTTGTTTAGTAAAACGGGCCCCTGACATCGCTGGGCGGTAGCCAATGAGGCAAATGTCTCGATATGCATAAATAAGAGTAAAAATCATATTGAAACTGTGTTAGCCAATCGCCTGCTATATACGACGTTTTTATTTAATTTACCATTTACTAGAATTTCAAATGAGTTGGATTCGGATCAGATATCAAACAAGGTTCCGGATTTTACAGTATTTGTCTCGCATTACTGTGCCAACGAATAAATAACGTAGGAAATGTGCAAGGTATGGATGGGCGGACAGAAAGACAGACAGTGAACCGGGCTGGCTGGCGGACGTATGTTAGGATTATGGTTAGCTTCTAGACCATCAGTTTATTCCAAAGATAGCCACACAACTGAAATTCTCCTTGGTGTAACTTTGGAACAGGATGATCTAGAATCTAAGTTAAACCCAAACGTTCATCACCACTAACGGCAAGGTTAATGTCACAAGAGATGGCCAGGCTATTGTCACAAGTGATTGCCAAGTTAATGTTTTTCACTTATGTGATCAGTTATTTAAGTCACAAATAGCAATTTATGTGCCTGGACAGACAGACTGACAGATAGATAAAATGGCTGACAAATGCAGGAAGATAAATAACCAAAATAGGACTAAAATGGAGAAGACGTTATTCTTCTAAAAAACGCATTAAATACTGTCAGTCTGCAAACAGTTTGTAGCTTGATCTGATACCGAGTTACTCGGCGCCTGATCTGATTCCAAACTGTGTTCCACTAAGATTTTGATTAATCGTCAATATATCAAGAATCTGTCATTTCTTATTTTTTACATGTTACTACAATGCGTTTACTTTCGTTTGACCTACCGTAAGTCAGTCCTTTGTTTGTTATCCTCGCTTTCAGTCCTGGGTTTCTTGCTGTCACCATAACCACGACAAACCAACAACACAATATGTGTAACAGTCGCTTCATTTTCTGCTGTAACAGAGAATTCTCGCAGAAATGTTGCTAGCTTGTTATGCCGAACGTCCAACTTGTCTCTTCCTTGTTAAACTGATAATGATTTGCAAGGGTGTACTGTTTTATACACTGAGGAGAATAATACGAAAACCGGAAGGAAATAAAAAGTTAACCCATCGTCTGCTACTTTACTAAAAATAAAAACAGTCTGGATCCAGATCAGAGACCACGACACGCATGATCTCGACTAGCTGACCCTCATATTAAGCTTTGTTAAGCTAAATTGACTTTAGTTTTAAACGTTTAATAATTGTAGACAACAACTGTGAAACAGACGATATTGTAGCAAGCGAAGAGTCAACACTTGCATTGCTCAGAGTCTACCTCTTTTCTGATATTACGTCATTTGCTTTAACCAATTGTCGTTTCCACCTACTTCCCAAATTTCAATTATAAGCAATTTGACTTAAGAGTGTCTAACAGTCTGGATCCTGGTCAGACAAATAACCATCGTACTCCGGTCAAGGCAGTGAAGGGGTTAAGCGGCCACTTAGAAAAGCGAATTTCTTCCACAGTACAAATGTAACTGTATCTAACTTGTTAGGCAGTGTAGACTCTGTTCTGACACCGTGACTGAGATTACGGAGTGTTTGCAATGCATGAAGTGGGTATTGTTAATGGCAGGAAACAGTTTAAATACATGCTTCCTCGGTCAAACTGCATTCTATCTCTATTTTATTAATAAATGCAGACGACATCTAGACAGCGTTGTGACAGAACACTATGTGCCTAGTGTTTCGCCACTTGAACTGTGCCCCTTTCAACAACCTTTGGAATTCTACACAATACAGAGGTGAAGTAGATAGACAATAGCTGGAAACAGTACTAAACCATCATGTACATTTGCATTATTAATTGTGATCATGTACTATTACACTTAACCCTTATGCTATTGATCCCGACTTTACTAAAGTGACAAACAGTGTGGGTCCTGATAAGACGCCGCGTGACGCGGCGTCTTATCAGGATCCAAACTGTTTGACACACTTTCCGATGTTTCTTCGGCAACAGGCATAAGCTATACCTTTGAGAAATTAAAGCAGACGACGATTTAGATGCAGACGATATTACAGCAGTTAAATGGGTTAAGTTCATAACAAACGAACTTTGTTATGCACAGTTCGATTATAGTTTCCCGTCCTATAAATCTATTTTAAACTTCCTTGTTTATCAAATATTTTCTAAGATTTTCCATTCTGACTCACAAATGGAAATACCCATTTGACGGATTGACTGGTTGTTTAAAGCACTGCCCCATTACTTCACCAATACGCCTTTTAACCCCTTTTAACCCCTTTTGAGACATTCCTCCACTAAAGTGAAATAGGTCCACTATACTCGTATTCATCATAAGAAATATTCCCAATATCCAAGCAGATAGTAGCTTAAATAAATTTGAAAGTAGAGCAAAATGGAGAGCAATATATTTATGTGTCCTTTGCAAAAAGTACACTTGATTAACAGTAAACATGTACATGTACATGCCTATGTAAATATTGTACAATATTGTTCCTATAGGAATCTAAATTAAATTAAAACCGGAACAGCCCATTCTAATATTGTAGTTACTAGTAACCCATTCACCCAAAGAAACCTCTAATGGACAATTACAGTTTCAAATAAGTTTATTCAGCTTTTAACTGTTTAGAGCAAAATGGGAAATCATTGCAGACCCTGATCCTCTTTAGGGTCCTGTATAATCTGGACCCACTCTGTTTTTATATGAGAAGTGTACTTTTCACTGGTATGTACTGTTTATAAAGAACGAGTACATTCGTCGCCAGAACTCAATGAGCTAACCCTCTCAGTCTGTTCGCTATCGGCGTATTTGTAATAAAGAAATGTTGCAAATTACATGTACAGTGGAGAATCTGTTATTCTTTCCCGTTTAAACGCAAACGTACGCAAACGCAAAACACTAAAACGTAGAAAAGTACAACTGTTGGACAATTCTGATAATTCATGTTTATCTTGGTGGCAAACAGTTTGGAGCCTGATCAGACGCCGGGTTACCCGGCGTCTGATCTGGCTCCAAACTGTTTACACACCAAATAATAGTTTTAGCGTAAACGCGTTTATTGGGAAAGAATAACGTTTTCTCCACTGTATGTGTGTGAAGATGAGACGCTGACCTGGATCCAAACTGTTCGACAGTCTGGGCATATTTCTAAAGAAAGAAAATCAACTCTTGATATTTGCAACAGTAGGCCGCAATTTCGACATATAATATAATGGCAACACTTCAACACAATATCGGCACAATATGTATACGCCTCTACTTAGACCCTTCAACACATATATACGTATTTACTACAGCACAATGTCCACACATTATAGATATGTATTTACTTAGAATCCTACAACACAATGTTAATATATAAGATACAAGTATTTATTGGCAACACTACAATACAATGTCGACTCATTTTATATTTGTATTTACTTGTAACACTTCAGCACAATATTGACATATTATATACACGTATACGCATTTACCTGAATACTACAACACAATATTGACACTTTATATACACATATTTTTGTTGGAATCCTACTTCAAGATATATGTATGCATTGGCGACCCTACAACACAATGTCGGCACGTTATAGTGTTGTGTTTTAGAAATGGGGGTTAAGGGTTCTCTGTAATTTTAAAACTTTGCAAGAGGCGTTGCTGGTCACAGTATTTTGGCCAGTATTTAACATCTGTGATTGGTGGAGAGTTTGCAATAAGGGGCTGGGTGTCCAATGCTGGGGCCACTTGAAGGAGGGTTTCAGATAATTTGCATGTACGTTATCGGGTCCTTGGTACTGTTGTTTGGCTATGCTGATATAAAAGTACAGAGCTACCTTTGATTCTGAATATTTTTATCAAATGGGAGATCTTTAGGAACTTTTGACACTGGAAGCAGATCTATTTGAGTCTTTAGGCATTTTAGGAACTATCGGAACTTTGACAATTGGATATATACTTAACAAAAATTCTAATCGGTCACTTTTTAAAGCAACATATGTCTTTAAATACTACGTTCACATTTATGATATTTTACACACAACATGATAGGTTCTAAGTGCTCCTTATTGTTGTATTTATACACGTTGCCCTACTTTATGAACGTCAGAACAGTCACGTGACTTGTTTGACCTAATTTGCACGTGTAAAGTATGGAAGAAAGTCTCTGCCCGCAATATTACACGAGTGTAATCTCCAATTACTGCCTAGCCTGAAAAACACTTAAAATGGCGAGATAAACTCACGAAGAGAGCGGCAGAGACGTCGGAATGTTGCACGCTGGTGTATCCTTACGGTAAATAAGATTCAATCACCGAAGAATTCCGGAAGTAGAAACAAAAAAGACTAATTTCCGTGTATTCTTTTTAGAAAATGTTTCCGTCCATTTTAACGTGGCTAGCACTTTTAACCGGATACTTTCGACCGCTTTTAAGCTATAACGCGGAAATTTGACGTCACCGGAAGTAGAGCCAACCGCCCCAGGAAACCAAAACGACGGCTAAAACACTCCTATGATCGATACACTGTAGTGACGCACCTGAGAGACAGATTTCTTCCCGTTGCAAAGACGGCAAGACAGCTTAAGGGTCAACACGGGCGTAACGTCACACCCAAGACGGTACGTAATCGGCTGTGAGTGGGTGGCAGTCGCTACAGTCGACCACTTAAGGATTATGTCATTACCAGAAAGCTTGGGCCCGATGATAGAGATGAGTGTAACACGTTTGCGACATTCTCAAGTAACACGTTCGTTCCTTTCTACAGCCTCCAAACGCTGACGCTGTGGAGCGTGACGTCGTCAATGTGTGAGTAAGTTAGGTAATCAATACTTCTGCTGAATCCCTCTTGTCTATGAGAAGTCGATACAAAACTGTTATTATGCTGACAGGGACATTACGCGTTACTAACATAGGGCCTAATAACTATGGTAACACTCCTGTGACTTTCCAAATCTAGGGTGCCTCTATAGAAGTTGTTGCTAGAAGGAAAGGTGATAGCCGGGAAATTGGAATCATCTGTTTCTCAATTGATTACATTTGCATTGTAACACAATTAAATGGTTTATAAGTACTTCATTTTTATTTTTCTGATTGAAGTATAAGGTGACCGATTAGAAATTTTGTTGAGTATAGTTTTACTTAAGAGAATATTTCGGACACTTTATGTATGGAAATTGTAATAAGGAAAAGCAAGGAAGTTTATAGATGAAAGGAAGAACCCACAGAAATAAACTTTAGAAAGTGTGGAACATTATAATAGAATTAAATGCTGTAAAGAAGAAAAGACAGTGTCATCATCATTTAAACAATTAGTGTTTCCCAAAATCCCCGGCTTTCAAATCCAAAGAAAACGTAACAATATATACGTAAGTACGCGGGACCATACACCCCAATGTCGACATATAACATATAAGCATTTATTGGCAAGCCGACAACGCAATAGCCACACATTATTTTTACGTTTTTACTTTGAACCCCACAACACAATGTCGACATATAAGATATTAGTTTCATTCACAATAGTTCCCGGTTTTAAGCTTAAAAGCCCGTGAGTAAAATACATCAACATGTATTCACATGACTGACAGTATGATATGTCAAGTTACAAAATACATACAAGTACATATATAGCAGAATATTATATCATTAAATTGCTCTATTCTAATAGTTCGACCTCTAAGGACCTTTGTCAAAGAAAAACATGTAAAATGTGACTTGTATTTGGACATGCTTTTCTTTGACAAAGGCCCTTAGAGGTCGAACTATTAGAATAGAGCAGTTATATAGCAATACTATTTTAATTCACTATTTGCAACATTATTATCTTCAATATAGCACAAAACGTAGGTACGGAGAAGGTATTAAACAGTGATGCGTAAACATGTACATGTATTTAGATTATCAATAAGTTGAAGTCCTTGTTAGTTGCACATACAGAAAAAACTGTCATGAATCTGTCCTTTTGCTAATTTGTAAATTTCGATTTAAAATATTATGTATCAAATATCCTGATGATCGGAACAAAAACAAAGCAGAAACGCCGAACTTTTAAATATACCCAATCGAGCCGTCATGTATATTCGTATTTTACAAATTTTACCATTTATGCAATTTTTTTGCTGGATACATATTCATAAAATATAAAGTGCAGGTGTGTTCGACTTCTTCAACACCATATATCGCACATAATTATTTTTGTTATTGTTGTTTTTCTCCTCAAAATCCGGATGTGGAACTAGTGTGTATAAACATGTATATAACAGTATTTATTATCATACATAAATAGAACTTCATGTATATACAAAATGTATACAATCATAAAAAGTACATATACCATTTATACTACAAATACATTAATTGTATTCCACACGATTTAATTGTGTCTCCTCGAAATGAAATAGGAGACATAACTAGTGCGGATGAAGTGTGCGTACAATTGTGTAACTATATTAAAATAACAAGCATATAAGAGTATGTTATAGTTTTATATCAACACAAAACACACACTATTCTGATACATGTAGTACTTACATTATGTCATTTTAATATATTAATCTTATGACACAAAAAAGACTCATCGAAACAAAATAGGAGGCATAACGTTTGTCTGCATGTCTTTATAATTTGCTCCACGTGGTAAACATAATAATATCATATTTATGTATATGCACATACAGTGGAGAATCTGTTTTTCTTTCCCAATAAACGCGTTTACGCTAAAACTGTTATTTGCAGTGCAAAAAGTTTGGAGCCAGATCAGACGCCGGGTAACCCGGCGTCTGATCAGGCTCCAAACTGTTCGCCACCAAGATAAACAAGAATTATCAGAATTGTCCAAAAGTTGTTCTTTTCTACGTTTTAGTGCTTTGCGTTTGCGTACGTTTGCGTTTAAACGGGAAAGAATAACAGATTCTCCACTGTACCAGGTTTCATAAATAAACATAATTATCTCTAGCTTGATGCAAGATAAACGTAATGCAGAAAGTTCCTGTATGGGGTTTTCTGCATAACTTTTGTAGCGCATTAACCCTTTCCCTTATAGAAGCGACTTTTAGCACAACCATTTTATTCATCCGCTGAAGAAAATAGTTCCAAATGATACCGTAATGAATATGTGTCACATCTAATATTTTCCTTATTCTAGCAGTTAATAGCTTAAAGCAGGCTGAAAGTAAAGCAGAATGCGCCTTAGGGCGCATTCTGCTTTACTTTCAACCTGCTTTAAGTAGTCACATATCTTCAATACTAGAAACAATGCTATCAGGTAAAGGGTTAAGCTGATAATTTAATGAAATGCGACTAAATAGCTTCCCTTTTAGTAGCCGCTTAACGCATGCTTTACTGTATATGAAAATATATACATCGTACAACAACACTGAAACAAGCATTATCATACGATAGATCTCACAATAATGCAAATAATTATGAGATACTGATTAATGATAAAACAACTTTCCCATCGAACATATATTTACGCCATCGTACATGTATATGAACATTTTAAATAAAGGAACATAGTTTCCTCAATAAACGTGTTATGTGTATGTGTAAGTTATATTGTAAACACTACACCATAGTGCCGATACATTATATACTTGTAAACATTGGCAACACATGACATACACGTATATATGGCAACACTTCAACATAATGTCGAGACATAATATATATGTATACATATTGGCAACACTACAGCATAATGTCAACACATAAGTTATGTGTATATATTTGCAATATTAACTCACAAGGTCGACACATAAAGTTAACTTATAGAATGTCAAAACTGCAACAATTAATATCTCATCCCATATTGCACATTTATAATATGTTAACTTAGAATAGATAAACTAGCGAAAAGGTAATAGAGGTAAATGGACTCTAAAGTTTCTCGGAAAATTGAAACAGACGTTTATTTCTAACAACAATGTTACAGGGGAGACAACAGTGCTCTTTTCCGTTTAAGATAAACTAAATACATAGGCAGTACAATAACTTGAATGTGCAAATGACAGGCTTTTGAAAGTTCTTACGATTCAAATTTATCTGAGCGGCAAACAGTTTGGAACCTGATCAGACGTCAGTTTTCCCGGAAATAATTTGTTTAGTTTAAACGCGTTTACTAGGGAAAGAATAACTTCACCTACACTTTCAGGGAATCATACTGGCCCCGTAGGCTCTTATATGCGGCCAAGGGAGGCAATGCTGGCACAACTAAATATGTGTGCATTGGATAAGCTCCCTTTTCATATGTTTACCAAAATTAGTATTAAAACATGTTTAAAAGTACAAATACACGTAGGGTTATAAATTGGAAATAATAAGGTATTCACCACTGTATCCACTTTACAATAGCTATCAATTATGTGTCAACCAAAAAACCTTGACATAGACCGTTGATAACCAATTGTTAAGACGTCTGACTCATTTTTTGTTTTCCGTCCCCGCGTCCCGTGTTCGAATTCCACCGGATCTAAGAAATAAAAGATACTGCATTTAAACATAATTTCTTATCTTAATGCAATATTTACGTGTTTAATAAGCGTTTGACATACTACATTTACACATTATTTTATGACACCATTTCTTTAAAGGCACAATCCCGCTCAAATTGGTGTTTAAAACGCGCAATTTCTTATATGTGTGCATTTTCTATGTATTAAAACTAAGTGAAATCGAGTGTAAGAAGCCTTACATAAGCACCCACTTTGTAAAGAATCCTACCGAAATGTGTCGAATTGGTGGTTTACATTATAAGCGGGTTTGTTTACAAATAAGATTACGGGCTGGTTCCGAGAACTTTCGAACGATTGCATAAAGGTCACGTGATTGATTCGGCCGCGACAATGTGTATACATTACATCAGTTTAGCGGCCAAACTTAAAGGAGTTGTCTCTCTTTGAGTGTAAAGCACTCGACTTGTTGTATAGAATTATGCAAATGAGCTTTACCGAGTATGTCCGTAAATTTTCGTCGCTATTCAAAAATAAACAAACTTGATTACTTGTTTCCACAAATTTCACTGTTCGTTAGCAATATTGCTTCAAATATCACCACGTATTACTTCTTTTTATATGGAACGCTTACGATAGTGACATAAATTTCATGTTAGAAAAATGTACGATTCTGATTATGTGGGAGAAATATAGTGGCTTTAATTCAGTAATGACAAGTATACTCATGGCTAGGATTGGATGCGTTAATTGTTTATTTTTTTAAACATACGAAAGCTAAACTCTTCCATTGGCATTGACTACTAAAGTCGATTTTGAAATCAGTTTGAATCCAGATCATACGCCGCATAATGTGGCGTCTGATCTTGACCTAAACTGTTTGGCACGTGTATCAATATATACTCAGCAAAAAATAAAACTTTACATGGGATTCTAATGCTTATAATTATGTCTATAAAACCCAATTTTGCAGCTTATTTTAATTCTAAACTTTGGATCAATGTTCGCAAGTTCTCGACAATGATGATGAAAAAAATCCAAAAGTCACGTCGTAATTTGACGTCAAAATGCATAGGGGTCGATTTCAAAATTCTCAGAGATGTCAAGGTGTTCGCAAGATGTGTTTAGTTCATTTTCATGTTTCATTTTAGGTGACTTTTTGCATAAAGTCACGTCAGTAGCGTGTGAGCCTACCGTCGAGCCTAATGCAAGCAACACTCCGTCACGGATGTACCGTCTAATGACGTCATCTGGGATGACACATGCCATTTTCGTATTCGAGCATGTCTGAGGTCGTTGGTCGTGTCAGTCTGGTGATTGTTCCGCCCCCGACGCCAAGTTTATCCCATACATGCTCTATTGGTTTCAGACCCGCTGATACCGAAGGCCAGGGCATGCCGTTAACGTTATTCTGGGCGTTATGTGTGAAGTTAATATCTGCCAAGTATACGGTCTACGGGTACGGATAGGACCGTGACATTGCCTCAGACGATTCCTTATTGTATCGGCAGTGATCCCAAACCGCCGAGCAGTAATCGTTGCTGGGATCAAACGGTTACGTCGGTACGTTAACGTAAGAGTGCGGTCGTCTCGACGTGACTTCAACGATTTTGGACGATCCTTGAATTACACCATAACTCTGTAACGAGTATTCAAGAAATGAATTTTCTACCGTAGGCGTCCAAAATGACACGCAACATCAGTTTTTGACGCGCCCGTCGTACGCATGCCACAAGACCTGATTTCTGTGATTTTCAGAAAGCTGTGGCATCTCAGTTTTGAAATGCAAATGTTTACAAATTTGTTTTTTCGGTGTTTAGTTAAAGCCACTATATTTCTCCCACATAATCAGAATCGTACATTTTTCTAACATGAAATGTATGTCACTATCGTAAGCGTTCCATATAAAAAGAAGCAATACGTGGTGATATTTGAAGCAATATTGCTAACGAACAGTGAAATTTGTGGAAACAAGTAATCAAGTTTGTTTATTTTTGAATAGCGACGAAAATTTACGGACATACTCGGTAAAGCTCATTTGCATAATTCTATACAACAAGTCGAGTGCTTTACACTCAAAGAGAGACAACTCCTTTAAGTTTGGCCGCTAAACTGATGTAATGTATACACATTGTCGCGGCCGAATCAATCACGTGACCTTTATGCAATCGTTCGAAAGTTCTCGGAACCAGCCCGTAATCTTATTTGTAAACAAACCCGCTTATAATGTAAACCACCAATTCGACACATTTCGGTAGGATTCTTTACGAAGTGGGTGCTTATGTCAGGCTTCTTACACTCGATTTCATTTAGTTTTAATACATAGAAAATGCACACATATAAGAAATTGCGCGTTTTAAACACCAATTTGAGCGGGATTGAGTATTTCGTATTTATTTGTGCCTTTAAAGCCTGCATGGGCTTGTTGCGTTAAATAAACGTGAAATAAACCCTGAATAGGTCAACTCGCCGTCAGTGTTGAAAACCGGAAGTGGAAAGCGTGCTACGTCGTGCGCGGTACAAATTAGCGAGAGTGTGGCTGTGTATGGTCTTTAGCAATAACTCGAGATCCATTATTAAATATGCGTATATTTTATGAAACGTCATTAAAACATCGCTTAAACCGGCTCTCAAGTATGTAAAGTTTCTATTTTTGCTAAGTATATATCTTCAATCAAAACTTCAAAGATACGATTTTAGCATAAAACTATAGAACAAAACAGAACAGACCATATCCTTTATTCACCCAGGTATTTGTAGTACAACATGTTTTTTTTTTTCAAGAATAACATGTATACATATTAATGTGGTTCCGGTATGGTACGAAAAACAACAACAGCAATAACAAAAAGCAACGAAGAACTGGGCTGATATTAAGACTTGAGATGGTGTGATTTGGGGAAAAGGGGGAGAGTGGGGGGGGGGGGGGTAATTTTTCGGAAACGTTTGGATTCAGACAAAATGGTAAGAAACCCAACACCATCGGATACCAAACAGATCGCAAAGATTGTTATTACGATGCATATACAAGTACAATTCATTTTGTTAATGCAAACCGGGATAATTTATAGACATATATACATTATACATTATAGACGTCTAGTAATATATTATCCCTGATGCAAATCATGTACGGCATTTGTAAACACTATAAGTAGACGACTAATTTAAGCAGAGGACGTTTGTTTGAAAACAAAAGGGTAAATTCAGACGGTTAAACAATATGACAGTGAAAATTATGTATGCAGGACGGAAGTATCTCTATGGGTTAAGGGCTGGCTCGTCTGCACCATACTCACTGCATTGCACAATGACAAACACCATGGAGGAATTATACATTGTATAATTCCTCCATGCAAACACTGCAGACCCAGATCGGGGAATTTCATTATAGGAGCCTTCTGATCAACGTGTACATTGTTGCAGGACAATCATACTGTTCAAATGTACATATTTGTAAAATTAAGTATATAGGGATAAGGGACACATTATGTGTATATCTGTAGCTTTAATACTCGATTAGTATTTGAATTAGAACGTCTACGGCTTATACATGGTCGCTGTTTATGATGATGAACTTGTAAATCCTTAACTTAATTTCTTATAATTCTTACCTGTTTAAGACCCCGGAACTACATATATAGTATTGTTTAGTATCACTCTATTTAAATAAGAATCAAATGATTTGCAGATGCATAGCAAGAATTTTGAGAACATATTCTATTCATGTACGAGCGATTCGTCACCGACTGGTTATCCATTACCACAGACATTCGGCACACCTGTGATAAACAATACGCACACCAGTCTGTTTACAGGTAAGAGTCATCGTCCAGGTATTTGAAACAACTTATTATATTTGTTTTGGAAGAGAAATAGTTTCTGCTTTGTAATCGAGGCAAACTTGTCATTACATTATCGAGTTTTCCATATAACGAATTTGGTTTTATGACAGATCAAAGCAGGTAAGCATATACCTGAGTAAAGTCACCTGTACAAAATGGCGGATAAACAAACTTTGAAATGGCGGAAGTGGATCGCCTGACCTGAAATAGTTTCTTGGTTGTTTTATTACTGTTTGAAGCATAATACTAAATACTGTGTCATTATGTCTGTACCTTTAATGTGTGTTATTACTTTTTATATCACAAATTGAATGTCGTTTCATTAATCGCATCCTAAGGTGTTTTTGGGATTGAGACTTGAGCATGACTCACATTTTGAGTTTTTGATAACAAACTATCACCTATTCATTGTTATAAAAATGATACTGTTGGCTATAGTTTGCATATGGATTTTGACATAATTTGCTTGAACAAAAAGTAGATCTATATATGGAATTGCATGAATACAGGTAATGGTCAAAGCGTACCATTGCATAAGTGTACCATTTTTGGTCAAAGCCTACCACATAAAGTATATATAAAGCCGTAAAGGGGGAAATTTCAATACGGTATAAGTGATTATTGGTGGCAATTTGTCTGTTTTCACACCAAAAAATCAGTGTAAAAACACAATTTACCTGTACATCCAGGTACTAACTGCGCAGTACATTGTTTTAACTTCGCAACCCATACAAACCTACACGTAAGAATTTAAGCCTGTACCCCATTTTGAGAAAGTACTTGGGTACATGCACGCAAAACGGGAAATGTATTAATTCTATACATATATCTTTATCTTCTTTTAACTGACTATTCTATTCTTGCTAAAAATTAACAAGATTTTTAACCATATTTCAACCTTCTCTTCTGTCTTACTTTTACTTTATTCTTAACTAATTAGCACAGCTGCACATAATACTCGTATGAGGGTGCTGCAGTATATATATAAACAGATAGATAGATAGATCTATTGAATATAAAGTGAAAAAAGTGAAGAAAAAAACTGAATCTACGTAAATAAAGTCTTTTTAGATAAAAACGCGATAAAAAACAGACGTTTGTACGGATATCGTGAATCGCATCATCTCGGTCGTATTATTGAATGGTGGGGGAAGTAACTGATACAAAGTTGTATAGAGTTATCGTTCTTTCTAGTTAACTCTCCCTTAGTCTTAGAGTTAGAGCCGATTTTACGTTTTTTACATTCAACTGATATTTTTTGTAATTCTTAAGATTAATTTGTGTATTTAAATGTTAAAGTGATTGAAAACGGGAGTTAAATGAAAGTTGCATTTTCCTTAGCAAAATATCTCTGCTTTCCGGAAGTTATTTCCAATCAAAATGTCGGTCCGAAACCGCTCGTGGAAGCTTCAGCAAAATATAAGAGCCCTGTGCGGCATCATTTTGGGATTTCTAAAGGGGTCTGATAGAAAGATAAAGAATGATATAACGAAATGCAAGAAATACACTGTTTTGAAAACGAAAAAAGGTAAGCATACCGGCTGTCGGTCGAAACTTAGAATGATCAACGCATGGGACCCTTGCCTGAACGTACTCATTTAAATTGAAGCGTATTTTGATAAATCAGAGAATACTTTTGGTGTTATTTTATCCAGTTACGATCTTTAGACTCTCTATCTGTGATCTTACACAATTTCAATTTATTTTGGAAAATTATCTAGTCTGGGTGTTTTTGTTTGACTTTTCAAACAATGTTTACCCAGATGATTTGCCACAGCAAAAATAATTACAGCTATATAGTAAAAGAAGTGGTAAATATTGCATTAGTAAAAGAACTATTCGGACACTATAATAATACATGGTATTTAAGGCAAAATGCACAAAACTGAGGCATTTTAGTATCAAAATGAAGGTTTTCTTGACATGTACCCAAAATTACATTGTGTACCCCAAATTTTCTTGGGTGATGGGTACATGTACCCCATATTATAAAATCTGGTGGGCATGTTGCAAACGCTTAACAATTTGGCTATAAAAGCAGGCTTCAACAGACAGACTGTAGAATCACATGTTTTTATACGGTTATACGGCCATTTCCGTCACATTAGGAAAGTCTAATTGGTGGTTCGAGGAATTTCCTATGGGAGCTTTATATGCTTTATGTGTGTCGATGGATTTCACTGTCATCCGTTAAAAATACTTTTTTTGACTGGTCTATCTCTTAACACAAGTTTTGACTGTAATCTAAGTACATTTTTAGCTATTGTGATACCATTCCGTCTGGCGTCCATCGTAGGTTCACATTTTCAAACAACATCTCCTCTGAAACCACTGACCCGATTTCAACCAAACTTTGTCAGAAGCATCAGTGACAAGGGGGAACGAAATCTTGTTCAAAGATTTTGGCTACAGTTATTCCCCTTGCTGTAGGACCAGATTTTCTAACATGACCGTATAGACAACTTTTAATGCATAAGAAAATCTTACAAAATCTTCTTCTCAGAAACCCAAAGGCCCAGACCTTTGATATTGGTATGTATCATTACCTAATGATCTTCTACCAATAGTGTTCAAAGTTTGACCCTGGGGTCAAAAATAGCCCCGCCCTCGGGCTTATCAGTTTTTCTTAGGAAAAACTTTAAAAATCTTCTCCTCAGAAACTGTATGGCCTAGATCATTAATATTTGACATGTAGCTTTGCCATATGGTCCTCTACCGAGATTGTTCAAATTATGACCCGGGTCAAAATTGGCCCCGCCCTGGGGCTTATCAGTTTTACATAGACTTATATAGGAAAACCTTTAAAAATCTTCTTCTCTGAAACTGTAAGGCCCATGCAGATCTTTAATATTTGACATATAGCTTTGCCTTGTGGTCCTCTACGAAGAATGTTAAAATATTGACCCCGGGCCAAAAATGGCCCGCCCTCGGGCTTATCAGTTTTTCATAGGAAAACCTTTAAAAATCTTCCTATCTGAAACTGTAAGGCCTAGATCACTTATATTTAACATGTAGCTTTGCCTTATAGACCTCTACCAAAGTTGTTCAAATTATAACCCCTGACTCAAAATTGGCCCCGCCCCGGGGCTTATCAGTTTTACATAGACTTACATGTATATTGGAAAACCTTTAAAAATTGTCTTCTCTTAAACTGTATGGCCTAGATCTTTAATATTTGACATATAGCTTTGCCTTGTGGTCCTCTACCAAGACTGTTCAAATTATGACCCCGGGCCAAAAATTGCCACGCCCTCGGGCCTATTAGTTTTTCATAGGAAAACCTTTAAAAATCTTCTTCTCTGAAACCGTAAGGCCAAGATCATTTATATTTGACATGTAGCTTTGCCCTATGGTACTCTACCAAGATTGTTCAAATTATGACCCCTTGATCAAATTTGGCCCCGCCCCGGGGCTTATCAGTTTTACATAGACATATATAGAAAACCTTTGAGAATCTTCTACTCTGAAACTGTAAGGCCCAGATCTTTAATATTTGACATATAGCTTTGCCTTGTGGTTCCCTACCAAGTGTATTCAAATTATGACACCTGGGTCAAAATTGGCACCACCCAGGGGCTTATCAGTTTTTATAGGAAAACCTTAAAAAGTCTTCTTCTCTTAAACCGTAAGGCCCAGATCATTAATATCTGACATGTAGCTTCGCATTGTGGTCCTCTACCAAGATCAAATTATGGCACCTGGGTCATAGCTATATCAAAATGTTGTCTCAGGGATCATTCTGGGCCGCGATTTCCGCGATATTTCGCACGAAACTGACAGATATCGCATCAAAATTTGTATAACGCGAATATTTCTCGCACTCGTTTCTCAGATACTTGCGAGCGAACCGTAATTCTTCTCGATTTATTTCCGATATTTACAAACATTTCTGATCAATTTCGTCGAACGCCTTATCGTAATTGCAGCATCCCGCGCACCAATAAGTATAACAGCAAACCAATAAACGGACAGGACCGAGAGTTCCGAAATTTGTATATAAAATAAAAACACATCCGGTTCAGAATAAAACCTGTACCAGACCGCACGTAGACTAATTGGTTAAGCAAAGTCATTTGCGGTTAGAATCTGGATGGGTGACCGGCAGGGATTACCGTCTGCCCGGTACACGTTATGTCCTCTGTCACTGGATCGTACTTTCTTTCGGAAAACAGGAATGTAATTTCCCTTCACTGGATTGATTAACTGCACAATGCACCAAAATACCGTTCATTTTATTCCTTAGTTATCGTCGTAACCGCGCCGATAATTTTTGTCACTAGTTTTCGCGAACTGACCCTCTACAGACGAAAATGAATCTGCCGATAACATATACGCCAATGGCGCGTGCGGTAAAGTTTAAAACTATCAATTTATGGTATGGATTAAATCTTTTCACTAGATTTCGATAGGGAGAAGAAGAATAACAGTTCCATGTCATATAATTTTATTTACACAAAATTCTCAAGCAGTAGATATAGCAGTAGTGCTTGTTGGTACAAACAGACTACCAATTAAAATTTCTCTCATCATCTAAAAAAATCTCTCACTTTTTTTTGACAAATGAGAGAATTTCTCTCACTTGCATTCTGGGCCAGAATAATCCCTGTTGTCTTGCCCAGTCAGATTCTATGGTACAATGTCCTAAGGTGAGCGAAATGTGACCCTCTGGGTCTCTTGTTTAAGAGACAGAATATGATAGTGACAGAAGAATTTCAGTATATGATAATTATGTTCCCTGTATTATTTAAAGAGATGTGTTATGAGATAAGTTGTGAAGGTAAATATTCTGCTTAAATTAGCTTATATTGACTCTTTTATAAAACAGTGTAGATCCAGATCAGTCTGCTCCTATAGAGCTGTCTGATCAAAGTCTGCACTGTTTTCTTACAGGATATATTTGAAATGAGTCTACTCTTTCTTGGGTACATTTTTTCCTTGTTTCAATAGCTAGCATAATAGTTCAGTTAAAAGATTTCCACAGAAGACAGAGTACTTCTTTAGTACAAATATTTAAACAAAGTCTAATTGTATAAAACACCAGTGATAGCTTAAAGGGACTCGCAACCGGATGGTGTACTTGTCAAAATAAAATAAAATACTCAAATAAAAGCAAATTTGTGGCATTATTTGGCTTCTGACATTAAAAAAATATGATCAGTCCAAAAAAAGTCTCAAGAATCGTCACCGAATCTTAGATTTTTAGATATTTTCCATCGTTTTTCTATACCGACTAGTAGACGGTATAGATGTTGTTGTTGCTTCTCTACACGGGCTTAGACATAAACACGAGCCGAATTACGAAGTTGTATGCACTTTCGATAGCTACACATTGAAATACGTTAAATCGATCCGAGATAAACGGATAGTTCCGTGCTCCATTGGTCTAAGCGGTTTCCCCTACTTTGCCTTCTGTCCGCCAATGCCGGGGCCCCGGGTTCGAATCCCACCAGAGACCAATATTTTTTTTTATTGAAATACATTTTTTTAAAACAGAATTTCTTATCCTAAACTAATTCTTTACCATTTATATAAGCGTTTGACACATATTTACAAATTACTATTTTTAATGCACCATCTGGTTGCGAGTCGCTTTAAAGGGACTCGCAACCGGATGGTGTACTTGTCAAAATAAAATAAAATACTCAAATAAAAGCAAATTTGTGGCATTATTTGGCTTCTGACATTAAAAAAATATGATCAGTCCAAAAAAAGTCTCAAGAATCGTCACCGAATCTTAGATTTTTAGATATTTTCCATCGTTTTTCTATACCGACTAGTAGACGGTATAGTTGTTGTTGTTGCTTCTCTACACGGGCTCTGACATAAACACGAGCCGAATTACGAAGTTGTATGCACTTTCGATCGCTACACATTGAAATACGTTAAATCGATCCGAGATTAACAGATAGTTCCGTGGTCCATTGGTCTAAGCGGTTTCCCCTATTTTGCCTTCTGTCCGCCAATGCCGGGCCCCGGGTTCGAATCCCACCAGAGACCAATATTTTTTTTTATTGAAATACATTTTTTTAAAACAGAATTTCTTATCCTAAACTTATTCTTTACCATTTATATTTAAGCGTTTGACACATATTTACAAATTACTATTTTTAATGCACCATCTGGTTGCGAGTCGCTTTAAAGAGGCTCGCAACGGGATTTAGCATTAAAAATAGTAATTTGTAAATATATGTCAAATGCTTATATAAATGGGTAAGATTTAGTTTAGGATAATAAATTCTGTTAAAAAATGCATTTCAAAAAGAAGAACCCCGGTGGGATTCGAACCCGTGACCCTCCATGCGGAGACAAACATGAAAAATGAGGAAGCGCCTTTACCACCTCGGCTACCAACGCTCTCTATATATATATGGTAGCGAATTAACGTACTTCACTGGTAGCGATCGATAAGAAGTACTTTATTCGGCTCGGGTTTATGTCTGAGTCCATGTAGAGAAGCAACAACAACAACTATACCGTTAGCTAACGCTATAGAAAAACGATGGAAAATATCTAAAAAACCTAAGATTCGGTGACGATTCTTGAGACTTTTTTTGGACTGATCATATTTTTTTAATGTCTAGTGAGAAGCCAAAGAATGCCACAAATTTGCTTTTATTTGAGTATTTTATTTTATTTTGACAAGTACACCATCCGGTTGCGAGTCGATTTAAAGCAAGGTGACAGTAAAACAGAAAGCTCCTGAAGGAGCTTTCTGTTTTACTGTCACCTTGCTTTAAACAGTCACCTGCCATAAACACCTTAAAATTAACACAATTTAGTGGTCGTAATAAAGAGATTTTACTAAGACATAAATTACTATTCAGCAGAAAAAATAAGTTTTTAACATTTTGTTTTCCGTCGATCATAACAATTTTTTCTTGTTAATTTATTTCAGCATTTGATCCCGACAGACTTTCATCACAGATGTGCTAGTACCGAAGGGACAATGTGGCGGTTCATTGCGTTAGGGGCTGCCCTAGCTGTACTATGGGGCCAGGAGGCAGAGGCCCAGCCGGACAGAGAACTGATTGTTAATAATCTTGTGGGGTACAAAGTTGAGAGACCTCCGTAAGTAAACTCCAGACAGATTATCAGAAAGATCGAACTACTTAATGTAACCATTCAACAAATGATCTGAATCCTTAAATTACCCCATAGGCTGTTGCTAGTATTGAAGACAGGTGACCTCTTAAAGCAGGTTAAAAGTAAAGCAGAATGCACCATAAGGTGCATCCTGCTTTACTTTCAACCTGCTTTTGCTACCATCTGCTAGGATATAAAAATGATTTCTGATGGTACAAATTCATTTCTGAAGACAGCTGCACTATTTTCTAAAGTAGGGTAATAAATAAAGCCGTAAAAAGGCATACATGTATTTATATAGAGGATAATTGTTTTTAGCTCACCTGAGCACAAAGTGCTCAAGGTGAGCTTTTGTGGTCAGTCAATGTCCTGCGTTGTGCGTCTAGCGTCAACAATTTCTTCAAACATCTTCTTCTCCAAAACCACTTGCTTGATTGCAACCAAACTTCACAGGAATGTTCCTTGGGTCAAGCTCTTTCAAAGTTGTTCAAAGAATTTGAAACCATGCAGAACTCTGGTGCTATGGCAACCAAAGTGAAAAAATAAGGAAATCTTAAAAAATCTTCTTGTCACAAACCACCAGAGCCAGAGCTTAGATATTTGGCACATGTCATTACCTATAGGTCCTCTATCAAAGTTGTTCAAATTTTGCCCCTGGTGTCAAAATTGGCCCCGCCCGGGGGGTCAACGTTTTACATAGAGTTATATAGTGAAATGTTCAAACATCTTTTTCTCTGAAACCAATATGTCCAGAGCTTTGATATTTAGCATGGTATTACTTCTAGAGGTAATTGACTTACATTGTTGAATCGGTTCTGGTCCGTTGCATATCTGGGTCACCGAAGCTAAAAATAGATTTTTTTCCCATGAGAACTTAAAAAATCTTCTTGTCTGAAACCATAGTACACTGAGCTTAGATATTTTGCACATAGCATCGTCAACAGATCCTCTATCAAATTTGTTCAAATTTTGTCCCTGGGGTCAAAATTGGCCCCGCCCCGGGGATCACAGTTTTACATAGAGTTATATAGTGAAATGTTCAAACATCTTTTTCTCTGGAACCAATATGACCAGAGCTTTGATATTTGGCATGATGTAACTTTTAGAGGTCCTTCACATATATGGATGAATCGGTTCTGGTCTGTTGCATATCTGGGTCACCGGAGCTAAAAATAGATTTTTTCAATGAAAACTTCAAAAATCTTCTTGTCTGAAACCATAGTACACTGAGTTTAGATATTTTGCACATATCATTGTTTAAAGGTCCTCTATCTTAGTTGTTCAAATTTTGCCCCTGGGGTCAAAATTGGCCCCACCCTGGGGGTCACCTTTTACAAATCTTCTTTTCTGAAATCACGTGACCCATCCTAGTGTCACCATTGTCAGGTGAGCGATCAAGGGCCATTCTGGCCCTCTTGTTTTCAGTATAAGATAGAAATTTAATCCATTGAGTGAACATCAGACGTTATATTTTCACGAGTGGCGAAGCCACGAGTGAAAATATAACAGTCTGATGTTCACGAAATGGATTAAATTCGATCTTATACTGAAAAAATACAATTATTCTATTTATTTATGCTTTTAAGCCACTTTTTAAACGAAATTGTTCGACAATTGAGAAAGCGAAAGTAAATGATTTACCCCGTGTTGAGCCCCAACTTTATATCGAACACATTTTCGAAACAGTTTCCCGTACGATGACGTCACTTATTTATTGATTTGACGTCATCCGAATTACTTCGTTGCTCCCGAGTTTGGATTCGTGTTCTTCAGGTGAGTAGTTCGAGACAAATCGGACTGCCGGAATTGACATGATTGACTACGATTCTTGGGGAGCCCTATGGGGAAAATTCATGATGAAAACGATTGGTGATAATCCACTGCTATTTCGTGGTAATCCACCGAAAAGCATAAATAAATGGGTATAATTTGTTAAAGTATTTCAAGACACTGACAGTCTTTTAAGGATTCAGATGAGAGTGAGTAAACTGGAACCTTTCTAGTAGATTTTCCTTTATGTCTGTACCAAATCCTATGTTGTGACTATTTAATACAAAAGTCGCAATGAGTTGTCACAACATAGAGTTTGAGACATCAGGATGTGAGTATAGAATGTGAGATGCTTGCCATATCGTGGAACTCTGACAAATGACTGAACAATGAAGGATGAGCTTACTGAATTTCATTTAAGTCTTGGGTCACTCTAGGGCATGTTTGAACTTTAAAGTATGGGTATTAATTTGTATGGTATGAGTTTGAAATAATGAAAATCAATGCTAGAAATATGTTTGATTAAAGTTTACAAGTGTAATTAACCTATTACCCCATAGTATACGCCCTTTTACACTTTTAATTCATTTCTCTACCAAAAAATAAAACTATCAATTTATACAGCTAGTCATGAATATGAATAATAATAAGTATTTTCTATATCATAGCAGTTGGTAGCTTAAACCAAGCTGAAAGTAAAGCAGAATGTGCCTAAAGGCACATTCTGCTTTACTTTCAACCTGCTTTAAGTTGTCACTTTTCTTCAAATCTAGAAACAGGTAATGGGGTAATGGGTTAAGGAAATGCAGACTCCTACTTATTGTCTGTTATTTATTTTCAGGACTTATATTATAATGACCTCAAGAAAGGTGCGCCCGAACCAGGTGTTTCAGGTGTTTGCCACCATTCTTCGACTGGAGTATGGAGAGGTTAATGTGAGGGTGTCCATTATCAAGGATAATACAGAGTTTTCTGAGGCTGTAATGAAGTTTGATCAGCCAGGAAGCAGAATCATGCAGATGATGGTATGTATAGTATTACCTTTAGTAAGCAACACTCAGAATATGTATATGGGTCTTTGAGAATGATGATAGCTCATTGTAGGACTTAAGTTAATACGCCTTTTTACGCTTTTAACTTATTCATCTAGTGTAGAAAATGGTTCCACTTTATACAGTCATGAATATGTGGCGCTGGAAATATTATATTTAGCCTAGCAGATGGAAGCTTAAAGCAGACTAAAAGTAAATCAGAATGTGACTTAATTCTGCTTTACTTTCAACCTGCTTTAAATACTCACCTGTCTTCAAAACTAAAAACAGACTACGGGGTAAAGGGTTAAGATATGGCAGCATCTATACTACAGTCGAACTCCGTTACCTCGATATTCGATACGTCGATATTTTTTGCCGGTCCCGGCGAATTCCTTCTTTATCTATATAGTAAAATTTGCTCAATATCGTTTCGTCGATATTATCGGTTACGTCGATGTAATTTTTCAGAACCATAGCAATTTTCTCACCCTTATGCGATATCTGCTTCACCATGACCGCATATCGCACATTTGGCAAACATTGAATGGATGTGCGAAAATGGCTCTCGGCCACCGTGACTGATTGAAGCACCAAATGTGTGAACATGTCCGAAATTGCACTAATCTGCACGAAAGATAATCCCATCATATTTGCACAGTATCAATATTATTAATGAATTCCCGAATAACTTTGGTTAAGAAGTTTGCGCATATATTTTCGACGAATTCAGGCTGAGTACGATTCTGTCAAACCTGAGTCAATTATGGCTGCGCTGTTTAAATTTGACTACAGAATGCTTTGTAGTGCAGACTGAAGGTGCCGTACAGCGAATTCGTGTAGTGAGATCAAACAAAAGTTACATTTCATTTCTGATTTATTTTTTTATCTTAGTCAGTTCAAACACGCCGCTTCTGTTTGAAACGCCGAAATAATTCGCCGGCGTTTCGAAATCGGACTCGCCCTTTTGAAAATAAAACATGTAAACAATGTACGTTTGCAACGGTTTTAAAACGTCACCGGAAGTGTAAACAGTGCACTGTGTTTGTGTGGTGAAATGTGTAGACCAAATTTTATCTTATAAAAATGGGTTAGCGCTCGTGCGCTGGATGTTTTATGCTGATGGACTCAGGTAGATCTACCAAATGTATTCTAAATATTTGCCGTGTATGTCTCGGTGTACATCTCTACTAATATTTTGTGTCGCTGTTTGTGTTTCCATTTGGTGTATTAAAATACGAAAATTGTTTACTCGCCCCCGCATATCATATCTAATAGACGCATAGATTTTCTACTTTTAAAAAATACTGAACACCTTCATCAAGTTGAAAACTATGTCAGATGGTTGAAGATTATGTCAGATTCTACTTGCCTACGCATTTATTTTCAATTACCAATCATAAAATGTCAATAAACACTAGGAGCGAGTATAACGCATCTTCAATATGATGATACAGATCTCAAATGAAAAACTCCCATTAGCTCGAACTTCGGATACGTCGATATTTTTTCACGGTCTGTTAAACTTCGAGGTAACGGTATTCGACTGTACATGTAATTTATAGATATATAATCTTTGAAGTTTCACATTAACTCAAATGCCCCATAAACAATTCCAGTTTCCAATTTACTGCAGTCTTGTAAAGTTTTGACTATTTAGGACAACTTTTATAATGTATTTCGAAATAACAAACAGTGCAGACACTGATCAGAGGGCTCCTATGGGAGCCTTCTGATCAGGATCTACACTGCTTGCATAGAACCATTTAACTCTTCACATGTACACTCAGCTTGTAGAGGACGAGTAAACTCATGACTAGGGTTAAATGGGTTAACACAAATTTGAACATGAAAAATAAAAGTGAAAAATTGTGAAATGGACAATGCTGTAACATGAAAAGGGTTAACTCATTTTTCACCCCTGAAACTTTTAATGGACTATTCCAATTTCAAAATAAGTCTAGTCCAATTTTGACTATTTAGGGTTGATGTTAACAATATATTTCAAATTGACAAAGTGTAGACCCTGATCAGAGGGCTCCTTAAGGAGCCCTCTGATCAGGGTCTACACTGTTTGCATTGGACAAGTGTAGTTCTCAGTTACACTGTTTGTAAATGATGAGTATAATCTTCGCTAGTTTTGAATATGTTAAATTTATTATTTTATATGATAATAATATTGTAATGGTTTGTTCATAGATGCCTGCAAATGCCCAGAATGGACATTACAAGCTGAAAGTAGAAGGTATGCTGGACAATGGAGCGGGCGGCTATGCCTTCTACAATGAGACTGATATAGCCTTTGATGCCAAACAGGCCTCCATGTTTATACAGCTGAGCAAGCCCATCTTCAGACAGGGACAGAATGGTAAACCCCTTACCTCATAACCCTTTACTCCATAAATACACATTTTTACGCTGTTAATTTATTACTCCACTGATGGAAATAGTTTCTTTTTCTATAGTCATGTATATGCGCTATGTTAAATGTTTTCTATATCCTAGCAGATGGTAGCTTAAAAAAGGATTAAAGTAAAGCAGAATGCACCTTAAAGCACATTCTGCTTTACTTTCAAACTGCTTTTAAAAGGTCAACTATCTTCAAATGTAGACACACACTCTGAGGTAAAGGTTTTAATAGCCCACAGAAAAAACAAGGCTCCAATTAAGAATGAGCTAAATGAACATCTTCAACCTTTGCTGCATTATGGCTCCTCCAAACACCATGTTGTGACCTTTCCTTAGAATTGTCATTTGCAGATGATTCTAATAGTAGTCACAACATAGTGTTTGAAAATTAATACTATCTTTGTTTTGGGTCCTGTCACAGTCACCATAATATTTTGGTGAAGTGCATGGGGTGGGGGCAGGAGAGGAGTAAATTAGTTTCAAAGTGTTATGCAACATAAACTAATAGATAGTGCTTTTTTTTTTTTACGAAAATCAAATTTGTGTTCATAAATTGCCATTTGTTTCAGTGCACTTTCGTGTGATTCCCATCTTGCCAAACATGATGCCTATGTATGGAAGTTTGACCATCTATGTAAATGTAAGTACTTGTTTCATAAATTCTATTTCTAGCTGTAATGTCAACACATTACCAAACATTTCTATATTCAGAAAATTCTTATGAATAGACACAAATATAGTTTTGCAGATAACTGAAAGATTTACTACAGCCAAACTTCAATAATCTCAAACTGGCTTAAGTCAAACAATCAAAAATCACATTTTAAAGTTTAAATGTGGCTAAGCCTCTTTGAAATGTGGATATGTTTGACTTAAAGGAGTTTTATATATCGAAGTTCTAATACAACCATTACCTTGAGCTATGTCCACAATACCTACTATCATTCTGTAATAAGTTGGTATAGTCAAACTGTTTTAACTCAATCTTACTTAAGTTGAATATATCCAAATTTCAAGGTTAAAATATGGCTTAGCCAGGTTTTAACTTTGAAATATGGATATGCTTGACTTAAATGAGGTAAAAATATGGAAATTCAACTGTAGAATTACAGCAAATTTCTAGTTAAGTGAGTTTGAGATATCGAAATTGAACTCTTTATCTAATTTGAGAAAAAGGATACATGATACATTAATGACACTGTGAAGACCGAAATTACTGCATTATGAAAATCTTTGTTGAAATTTTGCAGGACCCTACTGGTTTCCCAGTAAGGAGATGGCTGGGTCTGCAGACTAATGCTGGAGGTTTTGTGAGTCAATCCTTTGACTTGTCAGACCAGCCAAACTATGGTAACTGGTCCATACAGGTGGATGCCTATGTAAGTAGCACATGGCGCATGTCAGCTATGATAAAATTGATGTACTTGTACAAAAACAGCAATAACTAACTCTAGCAAACTAGAATTAACCCATTACCCCATAACCTGATTCTAGTTTTGAAAATAGGTGATCACTTAAAGCAGGTTGAAAGTAAAGCAGAATGTGCCTTAAGGCACATTCTGCTTTACTTTCAGCCTGCTTTAAGCTTCCATCTCCTAGAATATAGGATATGTTTCTATGCTGAACATTTCTGACTATAAATTTGAACCATTTTCTTCAGTGGAGGAAATATTTAAAGCGTAGAAAGGCGTATTTATAGGGTAATGGGTTAATTGGACACTCATTAAGCAGTTATTAGCACAGATGGTAGCTTAATAAATAATACAAGTAAAGCAGAAAGCTCATATCAAAACAAGAGCTGTTGGAGAACAGCAAAGCCAGCCGACTGCCAAGTGTTTAAACCATTACTTCATAGCCTGTTTCTAGTATTTATCCACCCTTACCCCCCAAAACGGGTTATTTGGACGGGGGTATACTTGAATCATAATCTTCAACATTTTCAACATCTACTGCTGTCTGACATTCAGATGTCAAAACTGTCAAAGGTAAAAATTCATTCTAGTAGTGTTAAAACAGCATTCCAGGGTTCGACATTGGCCTACGTCCGATAGACATTCACTAGTAACGGCGATGTTCGGTCTAGTGATCCCTCGCAGTTACTAACCCGAATGGTCTAGTTAAAATCTGAGGATGATTTTTTTAAATTCACGCATTTAGAAAATGACATCATTATGTTCAAGCTAAAAATCCTACCCAGTTCGCCACTGTGGTTTCAGACAAGTAGGTTGCTCAGACCTCAAAACTGTTTCCGCATCTAAATAAAGCACGCAGTCGGGAAATCCTTGTTCTAAAATTAGCAGTAGTAACTATCCCGCAGTAATTAGGGCGATGAGTAAAATCCGGTTCAGTTATGAAAAATATCGGTGTGATTAATTGATCATCTCGCGCTATACTTAAAACACCTGATTTTGTTGATAACAGTTACGTTTTGAATGTTTTAAGAATTGATCATTTTTAATTAGAAAGGTACAATATCCGAAAAGGTAACTGCAGTCTCAGTTTTTGGGATTGAAAATGACAATTTATTCTGCGAACCGATATTTCTCGGTAGTTACCGGATATTACACTTTTCCACGCTTTTCACTACCATGATTGTCGTAAGTATCTTCAATGCAATTATTTTACCTAAAACACAATTTTGTATCAATTTTTACGTGCGAAACCGAAATCAATCCCAATTCTATTATATTATTTGTTTTGTTAACGAAAATATCCATTTTTCTGCCAAGTATAAGTACGACATTCAGCGAACGCTTTTTTGTTTGTGTACATCGTAACGTCAAATGATGTCAGATTTATTCAGCTTCGGTTTTAATGGTAAGAAAAAGGAAGAGAAAGGGGCGAGTACAGCTACGGCGGAGTTAAAGACACGCTATGAAAAGCAAAAAAGACAGAGAAAGTTTTGCGAAATTATTGAAGTTTACCAAAGATTCAGTTGTTTCTGTTTTGTCTACCAACTTTTTGGTCTGGTCTAGTAATGTTTGCAGGCTACAAGACCGAATGTCTAGTGAAAAAAAAAGTTAATGTCGAACCCTGCATTCTAAATAACTGGATTTGACATACTAAAATGAACACATTCAAGGATATGTTTTGTTGGTATAAAAGCGATTATCATTATCAATTTATAACTTTCTTTATTTACAGGGGTTCCAGTATTTCAAACATTTCCAAGTGGAAGAGTATTGTAAGTAATATATTAGATATCTCTTTATCATCAATATATGAACAATAGAAGTTGACTAGTGTTTCATTACTTTTTTAGACAAGCTGGTTTTCCGTTAACAAATAAAACCCTAGCAATGAGTATACAGTAAAACCTCTCTATTACGACTACTAAAACGCAGGCTAATTGATTGGAGAAAAGACCGGTGACAGCTTAAAGCAAGGTGACAGTAAAACAGAAAGCTCCTGAAGGAGCTTTCTGTTTTATTGTCACCTTGCTTTAAGCAGTCACCTGTCGTAAACATCTTATTATTTACACAATTTATTGGTTGTAAAAGCGGGGTTCTACTGTACTTGTCCATAACAAACAGTGTACTTGTAAAAAGCACACTTGTACTATACAAACAGTGAAGTTCAGATCAGAGGGCTTCTAAAGGAACCCTCTGATCAGGGTCTGCATTGTTTGTCATTTTGCAATATATTACAGAAAAAACAACACTTAGATAGTGAGAAATGGACAAAACTTTGTTAGGGTGAATTAGTTAACTCTTTCAACACCATGGCCTGCTAAGATATACTAATTACATTAATTTTGCAAGCACAGTAGACCCAGATCAGGGGGCTCCTATAGGAGCCTTCTGATCTGGGTATACACTATGTTTGTTAATTTAGAGCAGTATTTATTAAACCACCCAGAATTCCAAATAGACTGGTTCATGTTTTGGTTACTAATACAGAGTTCCCATTCACGTACAGATGTACGTGATTCACGTATAATTTCAAAAAATCACGCATAAAATCAACGCCCTGAACGTGCATGCACGTACAGATTTATGTTGCAGATAATGCCGAAATCGGATGTAAGAAGACCAGTTTTATTAACAAACAGCAAAATACAAGTTAAACGTCAAAGTCTGGCGTGTCATTCATTTTCCTTATAGTGTCTGTCGGGCGCTTGACAATTCTTATCATTTCTTATTACGTATAGCGCCTGGTTCACCCACATTGCGAATATGATGATTAAGCGGTTTAAAATAGATTGTGGGATTTCCCGTCTCTGTGCTTAATAAAGTTGCTATTTTTTCTATCAATTTTTGTTTTTATAAGAGTTCAATACTTATTTAGAGGAATACGTGTTTGAAAAATGCTGACAAATTATTAAAACAAAAAGTCCGGTCATGGGTCTAATTCTGGTCACTTTCGATTTCAAAACAGCGACGCCATTTTTTATGCGAAATCCAAACAACACAGTCGAAAACTGGACGGGTTATCAGATATATTTTATCCCGTCTATTAACAATGTTGAGGAAAATGCCTGATTTAGTGAGACACAGTCTTAGCATAGGCCTACGCATTCGTGTAGTCTGCAAATATGTCGGCTAAGTCCCAATTGACGGCCTGGTTAAGAAATAATGTGAGAGATACGAACAGTACACATCCAAACAAAATGATATAAAAATTTAGCGGTGGAACCACAAATTTCCAAAGATCATCCCTGGTGCGTATCCATTGTTTGAATACAGATTGCTACTTTGTTATGGGACCACTCGTCGTAGATACCTCATAAGCCTTTCGGCCCCGGCCTCATCGTACTTTGTCCCTGGCGTCCTCGCATCAGAAGAAACAGAAACACGTTTCATATGCACCCTCTGAAATTTGTCTGCACCCCCAAAAAATAGCCCTAGAGGGTGCATGCACCCTCAAAATTAAAAGCCTGTGGGAACCCTGCTAATAGATCCACAAGTGAGCTGAATCACCCACAAAAGTTATATAGTGTTGAAAGAGTGAAAGTGTCACCTTGTTTGATATTTACAGTGAAACTTGTGTTAACCCATAACCCCATAAATACACTTTTTTACCCCTTTAATTTATTCCTCCACTGAAGAAAATAGTTTCAATTTAAACAGTCGTGAATAAGTATTATAAGATAATTTTTCTATATTCTAGCAAATTATAGCTTAAATCAGGATGAAAGTAAAGCAGAATAAGGCACATTCTGCTTAAGGTTCACCTGCTTTAACCCATAGCCCGCCAAATAAATTGTCGTCTGCTATATTTCTCGTCTGCTTCAAGTTTCAAAGTTGCTCAAAATTGCTGAAAATGTTGTCCGAGTGTCAAACAGCTTGGACGTCTCATCCGGATCCAAGCTGTTTGCATATGGAGATATAGTCGTGAATGGCAGGCTAAGGGTTAAGTTGTTACCCATATACTAGAAACAGGCTATGGGGTAATGAGTTCAGAGTGACTGTCTACATAACAGATAACAGTATATTGCAGAATAAAAGTTATGTAGACAGCTCAATAAATACATTCTACTTAATGAACTCTTCAGAATATGTCTTGTGGGGTAGCCTTCCAGCTGGCTTGTGGAATGTCAGGGGTTCTACCCAGTTGCCAATTTGTGCCTGAAACAGTGTATAAAGGGCTTCTGGGGTTTTCATCCTCTTGTAATTAGCTGGAAATCACGATATGACTTAGATACTGTTAAAGAAATGTAAAATCATAACAAATCCAATTCAGAGATCCCATTTATTATTTACACAGTGGCTAGAAAACAAAATTTCAATCATAATTCTATATTAGATAAATGTGTCATGTGTTGGGCAAATTGATTAACCAATTACCCCATAGCATGTTTTAATTTTAAAGACAGGTGACCGCTTAAAGCAGGTTGAAAGTAAAGCAGAATGCGCCTTAAGGCGCATTCTGCTTTACTTTCAACCTGCTTTAAGCTATTGGAAACATTTCTTAAAATACTTATTCATGACAGTATTAAGTGGAACTATTTTGTTCAATGTAGGAATAAATTCACAGTTTAAAAATGCATATTTATGGGGTAATGGGTTAACTTTAGTAAGCTGACCTGTTATGTTTACCTTTTTACAGGGGATCCAAGGTTTGATCTCAATGTGACAACAGCTCCTTACATCATGGACAACATGGCATATATCAAAGGAACTGTCCATGCAAAGTAAGCAGTTAATATGTTAACAGCCATTATAATTTACTACTTTGAATGTTTACACACAAGGGAGAGGACCAAATTTAATGTTGTAAGAACTTGCAGCTCAACCCCATTTCTCTGTATATATTGAAATCAAATACATTTAAACAAGCAGTTAATATACATTGTTTCTATCAAAGCTTATATATAAAAGATAGTTTCTAATTTTACATGTATTCTTGTGCTTCACTCTCAAGCTGCTATAAGCTAATATATATAAAACGATAATGGAAATGCCTTCTTAGGGCTCCAGATAAGGGGAGTATTTCCAAACCTAAAATCTTTATTTTTGTGTTTAACCCTATGGTGTCACTATTCATTAGAATCATCTCAAAGAGACAATTCTAATGAGTAGTAACACCATAGGAATTGTTGCAGAAATGATTTGAAAATGTTGGATTTGCTCAGTTTACTCCCTCTTATCTGGAGTCTTGCCTTCTGTGTTTTATGTTTAGAACTTCTGATGTGGGGACCATTTTCCATAGTGTAATATGTAGAGTCATAAAAGGCATATTTGTGGAGTAAGGGGTTAACCCATTACCCCATAAATATGATTTTTACACCTTTAAATTATTCATCCTCTGAAGAAAATAGTTCCACTTTAAACAGTCATGAATATAGACCATAAGAAATAGTCTTTATATTCTAGCAGATGCTAGCTTAAAACAGGCTGAAAGTAAAGCAGAATGTGCCTTTAGGCACATTATGCTTTACTTTCAACCTGCTTTAAGTGGTCACAAGTTTCAAATAAAAACAAGTTATGGAGTAATGGGTTAAAAGAGTGGCTACTAAGCACAAGTTGACTGTAGGTACACATATATTTCAGTATAACCACAGGTAAACCAGTACTAGGTTCAGCGGATGTGGTGTTGACCATGATCCCACCCAACAGGACTGAATACAACAACTACCTGTATCAGTTTCCCAACCGAGATCCCTGGGACTTCAGCATCTTTCCACAGCTCTACCAGAGATTCGAGACAGTAAGTCTGTAGCCCTTACAATCCCTTTACTCCATGCCCTATTTCTGCCATAGAAGAAAGGTAACCACTTAAATCAGGTTGATAGTAAAGCAGAATGCACTTTAAGGCATATTTTGCTTTTCTTTCAGTCTGCTTTAACCCATTACCACATAGCCAATTTAGTTTTGAGACAGGGGATCACTTAAAGCAGGTTGAAAGTAAAGCTTTTCTTTCCTTTCAGCCTGTTTTAAGCTTCCATTTGCTAAAATGCAGAAAATATTTCTTATGTTGCATATTCAAGACTGTATAAAGTGGAACTATTTTCTTGAGTTGAGGACTTTATCAAATGCATATTTATAATGTAAAGGGTTAATAAGCTACCATCTGCTAGAATATAGCAAATAAATCTGATGATACATAATTATTAATGACTGTATATATTGGAACTATTTTCTTGAGTGGAGGAATAAGTTGAATGAGTAATGGGCTACACTACTTTCCAATTAGACTCTTCCATTTTCTTAATATGACTAGTTTTCATTGTCTCTAGAAGGTTTAGACCAAAAAGTAGCCAATGCTTGCAAATGATGCATACACTTGTTTCTCATACAGTAATGATTAACCCTTAGCCCGCCAAATAAATTGTCATCTGCTATATTTCTCGTCTGCTTCAAGTTTCTAAGTGCTTCAAAGTTGCTAAAAATTGCTGAAAATGTTGTCCGAGTGTCAAACAGCTTGGATCCGGATGAGACGCCGAGTTACTCGGCGTCTCATCCGGATCCAAGCTGTTTGCATATGGAGCTATAGTCGTGAGTGGCAGGCTTAAAGGGTTAACACAGATGAGGCTTGCCTGAAACAGTGCATAGTGGACTTCTGGGGTCTTCCTCCACCTATAATTAGCTGGACGTCGCGATATGACTGAAATACTGTTGAAAGCGACGTAAAATCAAAAAACAAACAAACAGATGACGCTTAGCACAAGACAAAAGTAATGCAGAGAGTCTCATGAATATTTGGCTTTTCATTCCATCATTATTATCATTCTTTCTATTTCAGTTCAAAGGCAGAATTGACTTTTCATTTTCCCGACAAGATATTCTGAATTCTGTTCGTGCAAAGTTCCCTTTCACAACAGATCTGATAGACTTTGAGTGTAAATTCAATGTGAGCGCCAAGGATTGGTTTTTCAACATGACCCAGCGGGGCTTTGCCAGCACTGTGATATTCAACCCTAATGTGAGGCTCATGTTTATTGGAGACCGAGTTAGAACATTCAAGCCAAACTCTATTATGACAGTCTATGTAAGTATAACAATGTATTTGCCCCTAAATCATTCAACACGTAGTTACTCTTGTGGGTTATTAGATTCCCTTGTTGATCAAAGAAACATGATGTTGTTGTTTCTAAGGATTTACATTCACTCAAAGCTATGTACCTATGCTTCATCCCATTTTTGGAGTTATGGTCAGCATCAGGTGACTGTTTGTGATATATGAAAGAAAAATGAATGATTTAACTAATCTTTTTATATGCCCATTGTAAAAGGAGTGTATTGTGGTATAGCATTGCCCAATAATAACAAAAATAATGCAGAAAGGTCCTATATACTTGTGGTTTGCATTAAGTTGAGACCTTTGCAGAATACTCATTTTACATCTTTTGAAAGAAAATAAAGAAAGACAAAAGAATAATAAAGGATACATTATTTCTAATTGTTTATATTCATGACTGTATAAGGTGGAACTATTTTATTTAGTGAAAGAATAAATTGAAGATGTAAAAATGTAAATATGTGGAGTATTGGATGAATGATTGTTTCTGTTTTGTTGATTTGTAGGTTGCTGTCATGTACTTTGATGGGACCCCAGTGCCAAATAACCCACTTAAGAGGGTTCAGATTACCAAAGGATACATACCTGGTATGGGTGGTGTGGAAACAGCGCCTGAAGAAAAAGCGCCACTCAATGGTGTAGCCACGTTTGACATACCTATCCCATATGGCACGGATTCAGTTTTAGTTACTGTAAGTGTAAAGAATGTGCTGTAAATATAATAATACACTTAATCCTGCATTAAAGCGACTCGCAACCAGATGGTGCATTAAAAATAGTAATTTGTAAATATGTGTCAAACGCTTATATAAATGATAAAGAATTAGTTTAGGATAAGAAATTCTGTTTTAAAAAAATGTATTTCAATAAAAAAAAATTCGGCTCGTGTTTATGTCTGAGCCCGTGTAGAGAAGCAACAACAACAACTATACCGTCTACTAGTCGGTATAGAAAAACGATGGAAAATATCTAAAAATCTAAGATTCGGTGACGATTCTTGAGACTTTTTTTGGACTGATCATATTTTTTTAATGTCAGAAGCCAAATAATACCACAAATTTGCTTTTATTTGAGTATTTTATTTTATTTTGACAAGTACACCAGCCGGTTGCGAGTCCCTTTAAGCCATTACCCCATAGTCTGTTTCAGTTCATAGTTTTGAAGACATGACCATTTAAAGCAGGTTGAAAGTAAAGCAGAATGTGCCTGAAAGCATATTCTGCTTTACTTTCAGTCTGTTTTAAGCTACCATCTGCTAGGATAAAGACACTATTTCTTATTTTGCATATTCATGACTTTTGATAAGTATTCATGACTGTATAAAGTGACCTATTTTCTTCCATGCAGGAATATATTAAAAGCATAAAAAGGTGTATCTATAGGGTAATGGACTAATGGGTTGACACTAATTCAGTGTTACTCTCAACCAGCTTTAAGCTACCATCTGTCTAGAATATAGAGAATATTTGTTATATTGCATATTCAGTCACTGTATAAATTGGAACTATTTTATTCAGTGGATGAAAAATTTAAGTTGTAAATAGGCACTTTTATGTTGTAAGATATCTCTATGTTTCTTTATTGAATGGTCACCCAACACAATATTAATTGTATCCTGTTCTGAATTTTGTCATTGTTTTCCAGGCCAAGTGGGACTATGAGATTCTCTCAACCATTGAACTGAAAGCAACGCGATATGTTTCTCCCAGTGAAAGTTACATCACTGTTAGAACATCCACAGATAATCCACAAGTCAATGAGTTCATGATCTTCCACGTCTCCACTAGCCATTTTGTACCAAAGATTTTTTATCAGGTGAGTGGCATTAGCTACAGATATATAAGGTGAGATTTTCAAATGATATACCCCCTTTTAAACACACCCTTCTTATCATACATGTGATATTATCTTGGACCCAAATAGGGAGATTTGGAAATTTTAATAGGGAGATTGGGGTGCCAAATAGGGAGGTTTTTTCGCGACACTTTTTTCGCGACAAAACTAGGCGCAGACGATGAAATTCCAATAATTTTATATTTTCATAAGTTAATTACTAGATCTAATTGCTTTTTTTTTTTTAAATAAGTGAATAAAGAAGTCTATAGACCACTAAGACAGAGACAATTTTCACCCAGAGATATAGTTCTTATAATACTGACATGGGCCTTTTATTCTAGTATTTTAGTACTGCAGAAGGATGGTTGTATAAAGCTGGCTGAAAGTTAAAAGCAGAATACTCTTCAGGAGCATTCTGCTTCAGTAAAAGTTTAAGCCTGCTTTAAGCTAGATCTACAATCTGCTAAGATATAAGAACTATTTCCTATTATGGTTCTTATATTATTCATGACTAGTAAAGATAAAGTGGAACTATATCTATTTTCTTGAGAGAATGAATGAATTAGTTCAAATGGTCTAGATTTCTATCTATTGCGTAGATCAAAAAAGAGCTAGCAACTTAACAATTTGTTATTAATTTTGCAAACAGTATGGATCCAGATGAGACACCGCATCATCTCGTCTAGATACAAACTGTTTGACACTGATATTTTCTGAAAGAAAATGCACAAAAATTAATTCAGAGTATTCACTATTGTTGCAGACGACAAAGTCTGCAGACGACATTTACTAGCGCCATAAAACGGGCGTGGTTCTAACAAGGTAGTGACTAGGGGTAAGTGACCGTACCTCTAATATTTGAAATTAGCGGTACGGTCACGTACCCCTAGCGAGCCCTGTGAGGGTTGACTAGGGGTACGTGAGTCATTTAAACTATGTAGCAACATATAAGTTTGCCTGCAGATACGTTTTATTGGTGCTAATATTGATAATCTCTCATTTCTTCATTATCTTGTAGATATTTAAAGGGACTCGCAACCGGATGGTGTACTTGTCAAAATAAAATAAAATACTCAAATAAAAGCAAATTTGTGGCATTATTTGGCTTCTGACATTAAAAAAATATGATCAGTCCAAAAAAAGTCTCAAGAATCGTCACCGAATCTTACATTTTTAGATATTTTCCATCGTTTTTCTATACCGACTAGTAGACGGTATAGTTGTTGTTGTTGCTTCTCAACACGGGCTCAGACATAAACCCGAGCCGAATTGTGAAGTTGTATGCACTTTCGATCGCTACACATTGAAATACGTTAAATCGATCCGAAATAAACGGATAGTTCCGTGGTCCATTGGTCTAAGCGGTTTCCCCTATTTTGCCTTCTGTCCGCCAATGCCGGGCCCCGGGTTCGAATCCCACCAGAGACCAATATTTTTTTTTATTGAAATACATTTTTTTAAACAGAATTTCTTATCTTAAACTAATTCTTTACCATTTATATATTTACAAATCACTATTTTTAATGCACCATCTGGTTGCGAGTCGCTTTAATGGAGAAAAACAAAGAAACTTCGACATGTTCACCACCCAACTTGTTCTCACGGCAGCGATGAGAATAGATGTATTCCGCATATATGTATAGGGTTAATTTTCGTCAGATACGCCCGATATCTGAAAATCCGTGACCAATGTTAAGTGTTTTTCTTATAAATGATTAATTTGATTCAAAACTAACTTTTTATATAATATTCTTGTTCGAAATTACTGCTGATGTATCTTCCTAACTTAGCGTTGAATATAAAGTGGTAGATCTGAGAAAATAAAAACAATCGTAGCTTCGGCTCCCATTAAGTATCGAACATGTAAGTTTGCTGGTTAATAACATGTTACAAAAATCAACTCAAAAACACGTTTGACAATTGATCGCAATTAGACAGTGCAATTATTCTAAATAAAGCTGTTATTGCATAATTATACATGCTTGTAAAAAATGTGTGAACGTTCTTTAATCATAGGTATAGTTTTCGCTGCCGTGAAAAAAATGCCGATATGGAATTTTTTTACATGAAGTTTCTTTGCTTTTCTGCGTTAAACAGTCGGAATAGAAGGTTGAAATGAGATATTAGTAACATTAGCATCGATATTAACGTATCTGCAGACAAAATAAAGTGTTTCTTAATAGTGTTTTGGACTCATGTACCCCTAGTCAACCCTCATAGGGCTCGCTAGGGGTACGTGACCGTACCGCTAATTTCAAATATTAGAGGTACGGTCACGTACCCCTAGTCACTACCTTCTAACAACAAAATAACGCGTCTAAAATTTCTACCGCGAAAACTGATTGCAAATCAATTTTACGAGCGTAATTCGTCAAAAAATCTAACTTGATAATTATACATTTGCACAAATCGTATCTAACAAACAGAAGAATTTAGATCCAATGTTTAATTTTAATTGATTGTTAGAAAACGACGTTGGGAATACTTTTTAGACTAACAAAATATACGTATCCTCGATTCTCACTAGTCGGAAGCCTATCACGAGTCCGGAAGGATCACAAAAACGCTTGACACAGCGCGTGCGGTTTGCTTACGTCATCGCAAAAAGCGGTTCCGGTTAGGTATTAGATGCGGACAGATAATAGCAGAAAAAAATGCTAAAAAAAACTTGGAATTTTAGTGAAACTTTGAAGAAAATTATATATTCAAAAAATGAATACCAAAATTGACCACGTACCTTATTTTTTTAATGTCCCTTTGTAAAATGATTCCGAATAACACATTTTCCAATATAACTCTAAATGTTTATTACGTGTAGCAAGTGTCTGGAAATTGAACTTTCATATGCAGTATAAATTTGACCCGGTTGTGTACAAGCGCCTTTGCTACCCGGATGATGACGTCAAACTTCCGGCCTAGTAAGAATTTGCGGCGCTGCATTTACAGCCGAAGGTCAGTTTGAATAACTGGTATTTGTTTAACAATCAAGTTGTTTGATTACTTTAAATGTTATTTTCAGTTAGAAAACTGTTTTTTCTCCATATTCGTTCAATGTATCTCCCAGTTTCCATTTAGATTGATTACCTTTATAGTCCGTTTTCGCTAAGGGGTCCGGACACATGAGTGAAGAGGATAATTCTCATAGCAAATATTAAGGCGCCCCGTCATTTTGTAACGGTAAAATTTTCGAAGTATTTTTCTGTTACGTGAATATTCAAAGTATTTTGTGGTGGAAATAAATTCCTAAATGTTAATTCTGATTAGCTTCATCTAAAATGTGTGTTTGTCCAGAACTTACGGAGAACAACTTATCGAGGATTACGTAATGTGTTTACACACATCAGTAGCGTTTGGTGGGATTAGCCAGAGAACTCTGAAGTCAATTTTAAGATTTTAGAGTCGGCGAACGAGGTAAATGATATAAAAGTTCATATTGAAAAAAATGAATCTGGTTAAATGAAATATCGGGAGATTTCGTCTCCCGACCGGGAGATCATCAGTAGAGGTCTAATTTCGGGAGCTCCCGACCAAATCGGGAGATATCACATGTATGCTTCTTATAAATGCCCCCTACCAAAATCTGACAAAAAATGAAAAACAAAACCGCTGATCGAAAAAATATTGAACTTTATTCCTTTTAGCCTACAGCTTACACCTAGGTTTGACTGGTTGGATCTATTAATAAATATTGATATAAGTGTCAAACTGTAGATCCTGATCAGACAGGAGTTACTATGCATCTGATCTGGATCCAATTTCTTAAAATTGTTCACTCAGATATTGTCTTAGGCAGTAGCATGGTTTATGGTTTATAAACAGGGCTTTAGATAAGAGGGAGTAAACTGAACAAATCAAGCATTTTCTCTCTTATTTCAGCACCAAATCCTATGGTGTTACTACTCATTAGAATCGTCTCGAAGAGACGATTCTAATGAGTAGTGACACCATAGGGTTTGATGCACAATTAAAGATTTTATTTTTTGAAATACTCCCTTAATCTGGAGCAATGATAAGATAAAGACTTATATGTATTTGTAGGTTGTGGCTGGTGGTAACATTCTGATTGGAGATGAGCTGGAGATGATCTCTAGACACAAGACCTTTGCCATAGCCCTGTCGAGGGAAATGGTGCCCATAGCTCGTATGGTCGTCTATTACCTCCAGATGTCACCAGAAGAAATGGTTGTTGATACCCTCAACTTCTTCGTGAATGGAACACGGTCCAACGTTGTAAGTAGGCAGTTTTAATTCAGTAAAATCCCTCTAATAAGACCTAAAATGAAGGCTAATTGTTTGGATTAAAGACAGGTGACAGCTTAAAACAAGATGAAAGTAAAAAATAAGCTCCTGAAGGAGCATTTTGTTTTACTTTTATCTTGCTTTAAGAAGCCACCTGCCCTAAACACCTAATAATTAGCACAATTTTGTGGTCGTAAAAAAGGGGTCTTACTGTAAATATTTATTTGTTTTACATTGACTATGAAATTACAACATTATTATACAAATCACTCATGACATTCTGAATGGTGGTGTATCTTAGGGACGAAACCTGAGTACAGGTGGGTAACCAATGTATCCTATCATGTACTGCCCGAACTTTGATTGAACTTGTTTATCAAATGCATGACACATTATTTTTTTTAGACCTTTTATTGTGGAAACAAAAATATCCTTGACGAAATGAACATATGATTCAATGATTTTTATGTCCCCCATTGTTTACTAATGCAAGTCTATATAGTGATTGAACATCCGTCCTGTCTGTCCGTAAAAGGCTAACCAGATTTTACTGTTTGGTGTAGCATCAACACTGTTTACTAGAATGGTTAGATACTAATACAGTTTTCAAATGCCTTAGACTTTGCCCAGTCCATCCATACCAATATTTGTAAATGGAAAAGACTTTTAAAAACTGCAAGAAAACTTGACATGCACTCACCAACAATGACACATGTTGATGATATTTATTTTAGGTGAATGCTATCATCAACAAAGGAAAGGACTTCACACTACACACCATTGAGATCAATGCTATCGCTGATCCAGGGTCCTATGTGGCTTTTGCTGCCATGCCAAATGAATTGTACAGCAGAGGTCTGAATGATGGCCTGACAGAAAACAATGTATGTATGGTCTGACTTGTGTTATCCCTTTACTCCATAGCCTGTTTCTAGTATTGAATATAGGTGACAACTTAAAGCAGGTTGAAAGTAAAGCAGAATGTGCCTTAAGGCGCATTCTGCTTTACTTTCAGTCTGCTTTAAGCTACCATCTGCTAGAATATAGAAAATATTTCTTATGATATAAATTAATGACTGAATAAATTGGAACTATTTTCTTCAGTAAAGTAATAATTTTAATGTGCTAAAAGGTGCTTCTATGGAGTAAAGGGTTAAGCAGCAAAGGGCAGGTGATTGCATAATGAAGAACAAAAGTAAAGCAGAAAGCTCTTAGGAGCTTTCTGCTTTATTTTTGTCCTGCATTCAGCTGCCTTCAGTCTTAAGATGGCTGGTTCAGTAACCTTTTAATGTCCACTTGACAGTTTCATAGACTTTGCTATTCTCAATAAATAGATAAATAGATTTTAGAATATACTTTTTAATGGTTAACCGACTTCTCTTCTGAAACCATTGGCCTAAAACCAAACAGCATCATAAGAAGCATCATTAGGGTGGGGAAAATGAAAAGCTGTTAAATTTTTGTGGGTAGGGTTTCTTTTTTGAGGGAGGGGGTCGGGGTGCCATGGCAACGGAGTACCAATTCATAATAAAATTATCTTAAAATGATCATATGGTGCCGATGGCTGGTCAGATTAAAAAAAATATTCACACAGACATTACTCAGATAGTAGTCTTTCAAAGTTACTACAGTCTGCTAGAATAAAGAAACACTTCTTGTGATACATATTCATGACTGTATTAAGTGGAACTATTTTTTTTCAGTGGAGGAATAAATTAAAGGTTTAAAACTGCATATCTTTTGGGTATAGAGTTATAGCAGGATAAAGGCTACTTTCACCCATTACTCCATAGCTTTTTTCTAGTTTTGAAGAACAGTAAGCAGGGTGAAAGTAAAGCAGAATGCGCCTAAAGGTGCATTCTGCTGTACTTTTAGCCTGCTTTAAGTAATCACCTGCTAGAATATAGAAAATATTTCTTAAAGTACATATTCATGACTATATAAATTGAAACTATTTTCTTAAGTGGAGGAATGTATTTAAGGCTTAAAATGGTGTATTAATGGAGTAATGGGTTAAGATGCCTCTTTCTCTATTACAGCTGATAGATGAGCTGGTGACCTATGATGAGCCAGCTCGGGGCAGCTACAGACAACTGTGGAGACTCAGTGAGACAGAGTATGAGTACAACTTCTATCCAGCCACTGGCTTTGGCATTGATGCAAACTCAACCTTCAGGGTAAGTTGTTGTGATTTGAGATAAATGTTTTAACACAGTATAGCCCAGGGAAAGATGGCCCCTTCTGGAAGGAAGGTTAAAGCCATTCAAACTTCATATTTTGCATATGAACATCAACTTAAAAAAAAACTTGAGCCCTGTACAACTTTAGTCATTTCAAACAATGGTCAAGACTATATTGATGCAGGGCTCCAGATAAGATGGGATAAATTGAACAAATCCAACATTTTCTCACTCATTTCAGCACCAAATCCTATGGTGTTACCACTCATTAGAATCGTCTCAAAGAGACGATTCTAATGAGTAGTGACACCATAGGGTTTACTGTAGAATTAAAGATTTTAGATTTTGAAATACTCTCCTTATCTGGAGCTCTGTTGATGTCAAAAAGGCTGAGTTTGCCACTGGGCATTATAGTGTTTCTCGGTCACATCTTGTTTATAAATATATCAAAAGATTGTTCTATATGCATTATATCAAATAATTTGGATTCAGATCACGTCCCACATTTTACAGGCCTTTTCTGGATTTAAACAGTTAATTTGCAAAGATTATCAATAACTTTAGAACTTCATTGCCAGCATGCAAAGAGGTAAGATGTCTTTTATTTGGTACATGTGAAGTTGAAACATAAGACCCAGAGCTCCATATAAGGGGAGTTTTTACAAAAATAATTTTTTTATCTCTGAATTAAAACCTATGGTGTCCCTACTCATTAGAATCGTCTCTTCGAGACGATTCTAATGAGTAGTAACACCATAGGATTTTGTGCTGAAATAAGTGAAAAAATGTTAGATTTGTTTAGAATACACCCCCTTATCTGGAGCCCTGAAGACCTATTCTTTTCATTGTTATTGTTTTCTTTACAGCATGCCGGCCTCCTAGTGTTGACAGATGCAACTATCTATGATGTCCCAAGTAAGTTGATTGGCACTGAATTCATAATTAACCCATTATCCCATAAATACATCTTTTTACACCTTTAATTTATTCCTCCACTGAAAATACTTTGAATTTGTACAGTTTTGAATACATATCATCAGAAATATTTACTGTATTTTAGCAGATGGTAGCTTAAAGCAGGCTGAAAGTACAGCAGAAAGTGCCTTAAGGGGCATTCTGCTTAATTTTTGACCTACTTTAAGTGATCAGCTGTCTTCAAAATTAGAAACAGGCTATGGGGTAAAGGGTTAAGTGCTACATCACAGAAGAAAAGGCATATTTGAATGAAACCACAGGTCACACTTGCGTCACATGTGCTTATCCTTAAAAAATGTCTTGAGCTGAATATATTGCCTAGTATTGCACTGGCAACTGAGATTGTGTATCAGGGTTCCAGATAAGAGCTAGTAAACTGATCAAATCCAACATTTTCTCAATCATTTTAGCACCAAATGGTATGGTGTTACTACTCATTAGAATCGTCTCGCACCATAGGGTTTAATGCAGAAATAAAAATTTAGGATTTTGAAATACTCCCCATATCTGGTGGAACCCTGGTGTATGTATAAGGATCTGCTATCTCATGGAAGTGACAAACAGTGTAGATGTTTTATACCTTTTGGATGATTTGTTGGGGGCATATTGTTGTACCCCTTTCCATTTGTCCATCCATTTGTTTGTTCTACTTTCCTTCTTCATTAAGCTACCACATTACTATGATACTATATGTAATTCTTTCAATCATCCTGTTTGTCTTTGTTTAGATTTCAGTTCAATAAAAAGTAATCCAGTAGGCTTGATTGTTTATCAGTTTTAGTTATCAATAGTTATTTTCTGTCTCCATGCTTATAAAGCGTTTGAGATGAGTCTGAGATCATTTCAAGCTTTTGATAATTATATCGGACTCGAGTTGATCAACTCAAATGCTTTAAGCATGGGGCCTGGTTCAATTCCTATCACTACTATCGTTGTTTATGTTTCAGATATCTGTAACTGGGAGTTGGGCTTCAGGCCTTGCTTTGATGGAACTTGTTACCATGTGAACGGAACATGTAATGGAAGGAGAGACTGTCCCATAGATTGGGCTGATGAGCAAGGATGTAAGTCAAAACAATGAGAATAATGTAGACATGTACTGTCAAATATCTGAAATGTGTACCCTTCTGGACAAAGAAATAAGTTTGGTTAAGAGATTTGGCCAGTATAATGAGGTTTATCTGTCATTTAAAAGAAGTTGAGTTTGCTATAGGAACTTCATGCATTAAGTAGTTGTCTGTCTTTATGAGATATCAATGTCACATGAAAATCAATGGTTGCTTTATACAAGAATAGCTGTTCTTGTAAAGAATAAATTATTTATATTTCTTATGATATTACTTTTTTCAGGTGAATTCATGGATCCTCGTCACAATGAGAGAATAGCCAATATGATTCATAGGGTTAGCAGGAACCTTCGGTTCTATGAGGACAGTGGATGGGCGTGGCAGGAGAGATTTGTCAAGTAAGATAGTAAAAGATTGGGGTAGCATGTCTTGTTCTAAAATCATGTCTCCATGAGTCCTTATATTGGGAAGTACTCATTACGTTTTTCTCTTCTAAGTTCTAGACACTTGTAATGAGTTGTCAGAAGATAAGTTTTGGTGGAGAAATGTCACTATTTCACTTTGCTCATTCTTATTTTTTGCCCTCATAAATATATGCATACAATAATGGAACTCATAGCCAAAATATTCCTGTTTTACAGCCTAAATTATGCATTGATTCTTTCAATTAATACTAGTATTATCGTGTATAGAAAGTTCTTTTTTCACTACGTGAATAATGATGTCCATAAAATTAAAAAGAAAGCAATGTCAACTTTTTCTTTCCTTGATCATGCTAATGTTTCCTCTTGCAATTTACATGCTGTATGGTAACGGTAAGAAACACTTTGACATAAAAGTCACACTAAAAACAGTCTTTTATCTCGCTTTAAGCAACTACATCCCTTAAAAAAATCCTAATAATAAACGCACATTCGTGGTCATCACTATATTTGTCTCAAATTGATCTTTACAGGCCAGATGGCATGGTACAGTTCCGTGTTGCCCCACCCAAGTATCCACTGACTTGGATCATCAACGGCCTCTCTGTCAGTAGGGAAAAGGGATTTGGACTCATGCAGATGCCAATTAAGGTAGGGCTGAAATGCAAACATGTACAATTATACTTATGGTATGTTCATACAGCAGATGACAGGTATGGGCTCATGACTGCTTAACCCTTTCCTTAATTACCCTGAATGTTGTTCCCACTTATACAACTTGTTCTCCTTCACTCAAGGCAGGTGGCTGCTTAAAGCAAAAAACATAGCTATCTGTTGAACTTTCATTGTATTTCATCTTAGCCACATGCTTTCTAAATAGTAAAGGGTTTGTCCCTAATATATTTAAAATGATGGCCTCCATACCTTGATTATAGGACAATCCTTCAGTAAACCTCAGATCTGAGTCTTCACTGTTTGCAAATGATGTATACATGTATATTCATTTCCTGCATAGTAAGGGTTAAACTGTTTTCAATCTTAAACACTGTCAGTGTAACGCCTTTGGAAATCCTTTTGAACTCGGAATTAATTGACTACGTTGAAAATAAATGAACTAATTCACATATTCTTCATTTCAGTATGATGCCACGAGATACATGTACATCATTGTAGAAGCCCCAGACTTGGCTATACGTGGAGAGCAGATTGGAGTGAGAGTGACAGTGTTCAACTACTGGTACAATGACGATTACATTGAGGTAAGGTTATGCAATGGCTTAACAATTCAATAACAGAGACATGATTGATTTGGTCAACCTTATACTGGTACTCAATTGTTACTGAAACATCATGTGGACATGTCCAGTTTTCAATTGAGTGTAGTCCATATTTTACTATTGTATGCCCCTACAGGACTTAGGGTATACTGTTTTGCCCTGTATGTTTGTTTGTCTGTCTGCCCACAACACTTAAACAATGGCCATAACTTTGGAACTACATGTGATAGAGACTTCATATTTAAAATGTGTACTCAGCTCAAGAAGAGGTCATTCTTACATCAAGGGGGCATATATTTCACAAACACATCTATTTGCATATGACAGGTGTATTATTTACAGGTAAATTATGTGTAAATGAATCATATATATTTATGTGTTGCTGCACATTAATTGGTTAATACTGCAACCTTACTGTAACCCCTTCATTGCCTTACCATAAGTACAAGGGTTATTTGCAAACAGTTGGGATTCTGATCAGATGCTGCGTAAAGCGGCATCAGATCAGGATCCCTCATTTCAATATTTTTTAAGTTGAAATACAACATTTACCTTAAATTTAAATATGAGAAAAAAAAAGCAGACGACAATTGTTTAAAATTGATGATGTCATTATGGCAGTGAAGTTCATATTGAAATGATGCCTTATTCTGAGCTGTTGTATTAAAGGTGCTCTATTATGTACTTTTTTCACCTAGGTATTGGTTACAATGGAGGATGGCGGAGATCAGTATAGCTTTGTATGGGTTGATGATATGGGTATCACCAGTTCCTATGCTCCAAAAACTGTTTCCGGAGACCATCAGACTCTTGTCTTTGTAAGTACATACAATGAATAATTATCTACTCTTTCACATGTAAATCTCACAGAGGAATTCATGATGAAATATTGCTTTTAACCTATTACTCCATAGATATGCATTTTAATGCATTTAATTAATTTTTCCAAGGAAGAAAATAATTCCTGTTTATACAGTCATGAATGTGAATAAGAAATTTAATTTTCTAGCAGATGGCATCTTAAAGCAGGCTAACTTTCAAAATGCTTTAAGTAGTCACATGTCTTCAAACTAGAAACAGGCTATGAAGTAAAGGGTTAAATCCTGAAGTGCTTTTAAATGTATTTGCAAAACTGGGTCAGTATATTGATTTTAGAAAATTTCAGCACATGATGAAATCAAAGCTTATTCACTGTTTCTACATTTTGAAACATGGATGAATAAAGTTCAACTTTAACTTTCTTCTGCTGAAAAACAAATGATGATTCCATTTTGTAATTACATAAAGCTGTTTGCAAATTACTTGCGCATCTTTCTCTTGTGAAACTTTAAACCGATGATTTGACTACCCTAAACAGTCAATTTAGGCAAAGCAGAATACTTGCACTAGTTGAGTATTTAACTCATTGAACCCTAGATACCCATATATGCGTCCTTTACCAAATGTGTACCTGTGAAGAGCACACTATAAGTCTTGTCCTATACAAACAGTGAGGTCCCTGATCAGAGGGCTCCTGCAGAAGCCCTCTGATCAAGGACTTCACTGTTTGTCATTTTGCAATTTATTACAAAAAAACCAACCCTAAAAAGTCTAAAATGGACCAGCCTTTATTGCAAACTGGAACTGTCCATTGGAAGTTTCAGGGGATAATGAGGCAATATGCATCTCACTTATAAACAGAATTTTTTCTATGCAGAAAAGATTATTCTATTCCTGCTAATGTCATTTACCTTATATGACATCTAACATCTAAGTCTGTGTATTGCAGTTGGAGCCTGGTGAGGCCAAGGATATCTTCATGCCAATTGTATCACCCAAGGTACAGGGGGAGATAACCTTTACAGTGAGAGCCCAGTGCTTCATGGAGAGAGACCATGTCACAAAGACAGTCAGAATTCTGGTATGACAATACAATCATAGCTTATGTTAAAATCTCACAAAAGCAATATTGACAATAGCTTGTGTTGAAATCTCATTAAAAGGATAGTCCTAGCTAATGTTAAAATTCCACAAAAGCAATAAAAAGTCATAGCTTATATAAACATCCAGCAAAGCAAAGTCATAGTTTATTTCGAAATCCTGCTATGGACAATAATAAATATATTTAAAATGATTACTGATGTCAAATTGCTAATGCAATAAAGTAATAAGTTTTGTTAAAATCCTGCACAAGCAACAAAGTTATATAGCTTATTTCAAAAGCCTGCAATGGCAGTGAATCCAAACCAAAAAGATATTTTCTATAATTATTCTGACAGGTGACTACCTCAAAAAGGCCAAAAATAAAAGCAAACATCTTATAAAGAGATTGATTTTACTTTACTTTCAGCCTGCTTTAAACAACTACCTTTCATAAACACTAAAGCAAGTTATGAGAGAATTGATTTAGTAAACACTAAAACATCTCTATTACGACTACTAAAATGAAGGCTAATTGATTGTATAATAGGCGGGTGACAGCTTAAAGCAAGGTGAAAGTAAAACAGAAAGCTCCTATTGGAGCTTTCTGTTTTACTGTCACCTTGCTTAAAGCAGTCACCTGTCGTATACGCCTAAAAATAACACAATTTTGTGGACATAATATAGGTGTTTTACTGTAACTGTTTATTTGCAGCCTGATGGAATATTGAACTACTACCACACCCCTTACCTGATTGACATGATCAAGTATGGTGCTGAGACCATCCCTGACTTGCAGATCAGCATCCCTGATCAGTTTGTCGTACCAGAGGTCAGAGAACATCTGTATGTTCCAGGATCTGGTGTTGCCGAGATAAGTCTGTTTGGTAAGATATGTAAACCCTTTACTCCATAGAAAATTTATTTCTCCACAGAAGAAAATAGGTTCAATTTATACAGTCATGAATAGATATATTTTCTAGCAGATAGCAGCTTAAAGCAGGCTTTATTTTCAACTTGCATTATGTGGTCACTTAATTTCAGAACTTGAAACAGGTTATGGGGTAATGGGTTAAAGACACAAGGACTGTTATCATTATGAACAGAAGGGAATGAGATGACAAACTAATTTACTTTGTTCAGTATAAACCAGAATGGATTATTTTAATGCTTCAGTAAGAACCAAGCATTTAGAAATCCAGGTAAATGAAATTAGAGCCAGAGATGTTTGAAGGTTTATTTGAATAATTATAATACACATGTTGTCTTAATTTTGTAAAGTAAGTGATAAAGGCATTCTTCGAATCTAACCTAAATGCAAGAATTTGATCTGTAATAGGGAGTTGTACAATCATTGTTAATGCTGGGTATTTTGTGTGTGTTTCAGGCGATGTTGTGACACCAGGCTTCTATGAGCTGTACTTGAACTGTGAAGACATTTTCCGTAAGCCGTATGGTGCTGCAGAGATGAACATGTTCAACTTTGCCTACAATCTGCTGACCTTGAAGTTCAAGAAGGCCAATCAACAGCTGTCAGCTGAAACACTGTCCACCTCATTGAAGTATCTCAATATAGGTAAGGACAGAACAGAAGACAATTCTTTCCCAATAAACATGTTTATGGTAAAGAAATACATTCATGTCCATAACAAAATATTTGGTGTCAGTTTAGATGTCAAGTAAATTGAAGCACCTGATCAGGGTTAAAAATGTTTGCCTCTCAGATTAAAAAGAATCAACTTTGTCAAGAAATGTCAATTTTTTCTACATTTTCAAATATAATATAATAAAATCAAAATTTTCATTCTCATGATTTTTTCCCCATAAAAATACCAATTGTCCTATGTATTTCTGTCTCTAAATAAATTTAATGTCACTTAATACTTTTTGGTTCCCACCCGTCACTATTTAAAATGTATCTACAGCCTTCCAGCGTCAACTTAGTTACATGAATGAGGATGGGTCATTCCGCATGTTCCGAGATGACATCAACTCTACCAGTATCTGGCTGTCTGCCTTCGTAGCTAAGACACTACATGAGGCAAGGTTTGGAGAGTGGGAGAGAGAACTGTTCATTCCACTGGAGCTGGTGGATAAGATTGTTGTATGGCTATGTGACAAACAGAATGAGACTGGCGCCTGGCACCCAGAGGGAAACATTTATGATAGAAAGCTGGTAAGCAAAGTAAAATGCACAAGGAAGAGTGTGGGTAAAATTGTTTATTCTTTTCCTTTTAACCTTTTACACCTTAAATATGTCATTTTTTGTCTTTTATTTATTCCTTCACTGAAAGAAAATGGTTCCACTTTATACTGTAATGAATGTGTACCATAAGAAATACTTTCTGTATCCTTGCAGATGATAGCTTAAAGCAGGCTGAAAGTAAATCAAAATGTGGTACTTTCAACCTGCTTTTAGTAGTTACCTGTCTTCAGAACTAGAAACATGTGGTGTTATGGGTCAAACAAATTAAAAGCGCATTTAGTAACTAACAATGTTTAGAGTTTTTTGAAAATTCTTGATTCATACTTACCAATTGTCAAACAATTTTGAGCCTGAACAGACCCCAAATTCCTGCATGTCTAATTAGGCTCCATCCATATGGCTTGCAGTGGACACCATTTTTTGAAGCTCAAACAAGTTTGTTAGGGAAAGAATGAAATTTTAACCTTGTAGCCCCTGGATGCAGACTTCCTTCAGAATCACTATTATTCTTCTTAAAACAATGAAGATTTATTTGTAAAAACATTTGAAATTAAGTTGTCTATCACAATAATTTGTTGTACCTATACTGGAATCGGTTTTGTTTAAATCCAAACTTGATGCTTAGTCTATTTATTTTAAATTAAATGTCATTGATTCAAGGAATGTAGATTAAACAAAGAATGTAAACCACTCTAAAAGGTCTATTTTCTGTGTGTTAAGGCAAGTGGCTATTTGATGCAATATGAAAAGTAAGATGTAAAAACTCCTGTACAAGATTTTTGCTTGACATTCATCCTGAGTTAGGTTGCATCCAGTCTATATCATTATTCCTGAGGCTTTATTTGAAAAGTGAAAAATAGTATTTTACATTACATCAATGTGTATAATTATATATTGTTTTTATTTCAGTCTTCATTGATTGATGATACTACGGAACAGATGTATGGTCATCCAGTACCACTGACTGCCTATGTGCTTATAGCTCTGTACAAAATAGAGAGTGATGTGTCAGGGGTAGGTAGTATCTACAATTCTGGGCCCGTTTCATAAAACTTTGTACCACAAAATTGGTTTAAGTCAAAACTTTAATATGTTTAATTTCTGATTTCTCTATCTAATCCTGTCTTGTTATATCTTTTTGGAATCTTTTGGAAGACGATTCTAAAGAGCTGTCACAAGACATGATTAGATGGAGAAATAAATACTAATTGAGACTTTTATAATCTGACTTAAGACAACATTCGTAGTACAAAGTTTTTTGAAACGAGCCCCAGGGCCCCAAATAAGAGGGAATACACTGGACAAATCCAACAGTTTCACACTCATTTCAGCACCAAAACCTATGGTGTTACTACTCATTAGAATCGTCTTGAAGAGACGACTCTCATGACTAGTAACGCCATAGGGTTTAACGCAGAAACTTTAAAATGCAATCGATTTCTGATTTCTCCCTCCAATCCTGTCTTGTAACATCTCTTTGGAATCGTCAATTCATAAATAAGTATTGATACTTTTATAATCTGACATCTACAACATTTGTAGTACAAAGTTTTATGAAACGGGCCCCTGATAATTAACGCAATCTAGTGGTTGTTATTGAGAGGTTTTACTGCACTACCTTATCTTGAAGTTTGATTCTCATGAAACTGTCTCCATTCTAGGCTGCCCTTAGCTGTATAGACAAGTCCAGACAGCTGGCTTCGGAGTACCTGTCCCGAATGGCCTTCAATACGCCAAACAAGGAAGTATTCCACCTGGCCATTTCAGCCTATGCCTTGTCCCTCAGTCAGCAGAAGAGTAGAACCATCTTTGACAAGCTCTGGACACTCAGAAATGAAAGTAAGATATACAGTCGAACTTCGTTATCTCGAACTCGCTTATTTCGAAATCTCGAATATCTCGATATAAATTTCTGGTCCCGAATTATTCCCTTCTTTATCTATATAGAAATATCACGTTTATCGCGATATTTCAGCTCGATTTTTTCTTATGTCGAAGTCAAATGTGTGGTCCCTCGAACTCGAAGTTCTCTATTTTTACAATTCATGTCTCGATATCGCCGAGAAAAATTATTGAAATCTTGAAAGAAAATTCTTTGGATTATCGATTTCACAGGTTTTCATGTGTTTGCGAGTAACTGCAGTTAATAATCACACCTTGCAAACACAGGGTCAGGAGATGAAATAAACACCGGCGTTCAAGTGACTGTGTCTCACTCTTAATTACAGGTAATTAAGAATCAGTTTTATTAAACACCTTTATATGCACTGTCATATTAAGCATCAGCGTTTTCATGTGTATTATAGCAAATGCGTACTTTTGTTTTTGACAACGGCCGCCATTTTGCTTGAAATGTGCGTGTATCAGTAAGATTCAGTTACTCGTGAAAATCACACTTAATACCTATATCGCGATAATAACGCAGATAAAATGGGATTTTCTCGGTTGTAATGTCAAGAAACAAGTAAATGTAAATGAAAGCGAAAGAACAATGAAGTTAATTTACAGTTTACAAGTTTAATTTCATTAATTGATTGGCCGACATTGTTCGCGTACGTTATTATCTGGTACGAATCGCAGTTATGATTGTAAGCGTCTGTTGATGTATCAAAATGCGAAGGACGGTGATTTTAATGTCTGTGGTTATCTCTCCAATGCTATTAATATGGATTAGTTGACTTTGATAGTAACTTAGTTAAAAGTCAAAGTCAATCAGTTTAGTTTTCTAATTATTGCAAAATAATGAGCGAAACTGCACATGCACGAGTTCACTCATTGTTTGTTGTTAGTACATCACACCTGTCAATCAACGCAGTGGGATGACACGCTGCACGATGACAAGTCCACAGATGGTGATAATTGACACTGATTATCGATCTCTCTCAACAACTCGCATCTCGAAACTCGGTTATCTCGATATATTTATTTCAGTCCCCTGGACTTCGAGATAACGAAGTTCGACTGTAGTTTTATAAAAATACAGTGAAACCCATCTAATCGGACATGTGTGTGGACAACATAAAATTTCGGTTTAGAGGGGTTTCCTGGTCCGTTTCCAGTTCAGAGGGGTTTTAACCCATTACCCCATAGCTTGTTTTAGTATGGAAGATAGTTGACCACTTAAAGCAGGTTGAAAGTAAAGCAGAATGCGCCTTAAGGCGCATTCTGCTTTATTTTCAACCTGCTTTAAGCTGTCATCTACTAGAATATAGAAAATATTTCTGATGATACATATTCATGAATGTATAAAGTGTGTATTTATGATGTAATTAAAATAAAAACGGATTGGAAAGGGGACCAAATTTTGTCTGGTTTAGAGAGAATTCGGGTATTTGGAAGTTCCGGTTTGGAGGGGTGCTACTGTATACAGTAAAATGTGGCAAAAGTCCATTCAAAAGAAGATAGATTTACAATCTTGTGGACCAGTTAATGCTGACCTAAAAGTAATACAAAAAGCGCAGAAAATAGCTTTCTGCAAAACTTTTAATACTGCATCAGTCAATTACCTATATTGAGCAATTACCTATATTTAGAGATTACCATACTTTACTGAGTAGTAATCATATTTAACCAATTACCCCATATCCTGTTTCTAGTTTTGAAGATAGGTGAACACTTAAAGCAGGTTGAAAGTAAAGCAGAATGCCTTAAGGCACATTCTGCTTACCTTTCAGCCTGCTTTAAGCTATCATCTGCTAGAATGTAGAAAATATTTCTTATGATACATAATTATTCATGACAGTATAAATTGGAGCTATTTTCTTTAGTGGAGGAATAAATTAGAAACATAATAAGGCATGTTTATGGGGGAATGGGTTAACTGTATCTCTACAGCTCATGAATTCAAAGTTACAAATTTTCATGCAGCCATCAGTCTGTAATGTTATTTGAGTTTTTAGCTCACCTGAGCTATTGGGATGGCCCTGTGTCCGGCGTCGTGCGTCGTCGTTAACAATTGCTTCAAATGACATCTCCTCCTTTACCGCTTGACAGAATTCGACCAAACTTTACAGAAATGTTCCTTGGGTCAAGCTCTTTCAAATTTGTTCAAAGAATTAAAAACAATGCAGAACTCTGGTTGCCATGGCAACCAAAGTGAAAAAATAAGGAAATCTTAAAAAATCTTCTTGTCAAAAACTGCAAGGGCTAGAGCTTAGATATTTGGCACATAGCATCATCTACAGGTCCTCTATCATGTTTGTTCAAATTATGCCCCTGGGGTCAAAATTGGCCCCGCCCCTGGGGTCACAGTTTTACATAGAGTTATATAGTGAAATTTTCAAACGTCTTCTTCTCTGAAACCAATGTGGCCAGAGCTTTGATATTTGGCATGGTGACACTTCTAGATGCCCTTTACCAAAATTGTTCAAATGGTTGTGGTCGGTTGCATAACTAGGTCACAGGAGCTAAAAATAGATTTTTTCAATGAAAACTTAAAAAATCTTCTTGTCTGAAACTACAAGGGCCAGAGCTTAGATATTTGGCACATAGAATCGCCTATAGGTCCTCTATCAAGTTTGTTCAAATTATGCCCCTGGGGTCAAAATTGGCCCCGCCCCGGGGGTCACGGTTTTACATAGAGTTTTATTGTGAAATTTTCATACGTCTTCTTCTCTTAAACTAATATGGCCAGAGCTTTGTTATTTGGCATAGTGACACTTCTAGATATCTTATACCAAAATTGTACAAATGGTTTTGGTCCATTGCATAACTAGGTCACAGGAGCTAAAAATAGATTTTTTACAATGAAAACTTAAAAAAGCTTCTCGTCTAAAACTACAAGGGCCAGAGCTTAGATATATGGCACATATCATCGCCTACAGGTCCTCTATTAAGTTTCCTTCAAATTATGCCCCTAGGGTCAAAATTGGCCCCGCCCCGGGGGTCACTGTTTTACATAGAGTTATATAAAGAAAATTTCAAACATCTTCTCTGACTCTAATAAGGCCAGAGCTTTTATATTCTGTATGGTGACACTTTTAAATATACTTTACATATTTTATTCAAATTGTTCCGGTCTGTTGCATATCTAGGTCAGTCCTGGACATAAATCAATATCTCCATTTTTAGCTCACCTGAGCCAAAGGCTCAAGGTGAGCTATTGGGATGGCCCTGTGTCCGGCGTCGTTAACAATTGCTTCAAATGACATCTCCTCCTATACCGCTGAACAGATTTCAACCAAACTTTACAGAAATGTTCCTTGGGTCAAGCTCTTTCAAATTTGTTCAAAGAATTAAAAACAATGCAGAACTCTGGTTGCCATGGCAACCAAAGTGAAAAAATAATGAAATCTTGAAAAATCTTCTTGTCAAAAACCACAGGCCAGAGCTTAGATAATTGGCACATAGCATCACCTACAAGTCCTCTATCAAGTTTGTTCAAATTATGCCCCTGGGGTCAAAATTGGCCCCGCCCTGGGGGTCACTGTTTTACATAGAGTTATATAGTGAAATTTTCAAACGTCTTCTTCTCTGAAACTAATATGGCCAGAGCTTTAATATTTGGCATGGTGACACTTCTAGATGTCCTTTACCTATTTTGTTCAAATGGTTCTGGTCGGTTGCATATCTAGGTCACAGAAGCTAAAAATAGATTTTTTTCAATGAAAACTTAAAAAATCTTCTTGTCTGAAACTACAAGGGCCAGAGCTTAGATATTTGGCACATAGCATTGCCTACAGGTCCTCTATCAAGTTTGTTCAAATAATGCTCCTGGGGTCAAAATTGGCCCCGCCCCGGGGGTCACAGTCTACATAGAGTTATATAGTGAAAATTTCAAACGTCTTCTTCTCAGACACTAATATGGCCAGAGCTTTGAAATTTGGTATGGTGACACTTCTGAATATCATTTACATATTTTGTTCAAATGGTTCCAGTCTGTTGCATATCTAGGTCACACGAGCTAAAAATAGATTTTTTCTATAAAAATAAAAAAATCTTCTCGTCAAAAACTACAAGGGCCAGAGCTTAGATATTCGGCACATAGCATCACCTACAGGTCCATTATCAAGTTTGTTCAAATTATGCCCCTGGGGTCAAAATTGGCACCGCCCCCGGGGGTCACCTTTTTACAATGAGTTATATAGCGAAATTTTTAAACGTCTTCTCCTCTGAAAGTAATATGGCCAGAGCTTTAATATTTGGCATGGTGACACTTCTAGATGTCCTTTACCTATTTTGTTCAAATGGTTCCGGTCGGTTGCATATCTAGGTCACAGAAGCTTAAAATAGATTTTTTTCAATGAAAACTTTAAAAAATCTTTTTGTCTAAAACCCTAGTACCCTGATCTTAGATATTTGGCACATAGCATCATCTACAGGTCCTCTATTAAGATTGTTCAAATTATGCCCATCGGGTAAAAAATGACCCTGTCCTGGACATAAATCTTTTTCTCCATTTTGTCAGCTATTCTCAGGTGAGCGAATATGCCCCATGGGGCTCTTGTTCCAATTATTCTCAGGTGAGCGAATATGCCCCATGGGGCTCTTGTTAATCTTAATTGGGTCAATAATTGGTTGCAACGGTATCAATTAATTCTGCTGTATCTGATAATTGAATATTCAGTTAAACCTCTCTATTACAACCACTAAAACAAACATTTATTGTTTGTATAAAAACAGGTGACAGCTTAAAGTAAGGTTACACTGTCGACTTGCTTTAAGCGGTCAACTGTCGTTAAAACCTAATAATTAACCCAATTTAGTGGTTGTAGTAGAGAGGTTTTACTGTAATGCTAAAAGTCAGTGATGATTTTGAATGCTGATAAGGAGCCTTACAAGTATTTGTACCATACATGTTTTTATTCTACTACAGCTAATGAGATTTACTTTGCTGACACTGGTATCCGAGCCAATCCATCAGACTTCATCAACACTGTACGGTACCTGAAGCCACGTACAGAACTAATGAATGATGGCTATGCTACACAGTCCACGGCCTACGCCCTCATGGCCCACATCAAACATAATGGTATGGGTATCGACACAGACACCAAGGTGCAGAGAGACTCTATGATGAGATGGCTCAACCAGATGAGGAACTTCATAGGTGGCTTTGCTTCAACACAGGTGAGTGCACAATAAATCTTCATAATAAAGATCACTAAAACCATTCAGGGTTTTGGCTCAATCCAACATAGGATCCAAAGTGAGACTAAGATACTGCTTCAACTGTAAGAGAGTACACTTGTGGTATGCAAACAGTGCATACCTTGATCAGAGGGCTCCTTATGGATCAGGGTCTGCACTGTTTGTTTGGTTACAATATATTGCCTAAAACAACCCTTAATAGTCAGAAATGGACTGAAATAAATTGGACACAGGAATTGTCCATTTTAAGTTTTATGGAGGAAAGGGTTAAGGCAGCATCTGCTTTGATGATAAACATTGGGATTTAACACAGATTTAGTTTGGTTTACATTGTTACACTGTTTCTCAATTGTACACTATCCTATTCTTGCCTTTGCTCGTATATCACAGCCATGATTGCCATGAAACATCCAATTCTGCAGAGTTCTTACATTTTTATGCAGCACAATGATTAGTCAAGGGGGCATGATGATGATCCTCACAGCTACATCCCTAGTTTTGAAAAAACTTTCATAAATAGTCACAACATAGCCATTTTGGTTTGGTGGTGACAAAAGGTGTCAGTCATTGAAAATATCTGTATCATGAGTTGTTTATATACTATTATTAGAATTGCTTGACATTGTTAAATGGATGTCTTTGATTTACAACTCTGTACTTATGGATTTGTAACATATTGTATTCATGTATTGTGGGTTGATGGCCTTTATTTACAATAAAATATTTTGTATCATTTTGAAAAGTTTGATCTTTCTATTGTAGGATACACTGACAGCTATGGAGGCCTTGTTGGCATTTACTCTGGTGGATCCTAACAGGAATATTTTTGAGATCATGATTATGCTAGAGGCCTCAGCTGTACCAAGCTGGCAACAGATGGTTTCCATCAACAAATTCAACTACACCAACCTGGTATCTGTCTATGTAAGTATGTTTTGTTTTCTGAGAGTACTGGAAAGCTTTGATTACAGAAATGAATTAATGCAGCCCTGCACAAAGAGTTTGGCACTTTTAAAAATGATTCAGTTGAAATGCCAACACCAAAATATTGGACAAAAACGTGCAGGTAACATTTAAACATATTACCCAACAGATATGTCTTTTTATGCCTTTGATTTCATCCTCCACTAAAGAAAACATTTCCAGTTTATACAGTAATGAATATGCACCAGAAAAATATTCTTACATCGTGGCAGATAGCAGCTTAACCCTTTGCCTGTTGGTTGCGACTTTATTGATTTTTGCAAACAGTTTAGATCCAGATCAGACGCCGCATAATGCGGCGTCTGATCTGGATCCAAACTGTTTGACACTCGTCTTTAGGTTTCTTTACTTAAAAATGTAAACATCTAAATTTAACATATTTTGCAGACGACAATTTCGAAGCAGACGATATCACCGCAGGATAAGGGTTAAAGTAGGCTGAAAGTAAAGCAGAATGCTCCATAGATTTCTAGTGAGATGGTCTGACATTTTTCATTGCAGGCTGACCAGACCAAGACCTATGGTACAATCCGTGTGAACGCCGAGGGTGTAGGGCGTGCCTTAATGCAGGTGACCACCACAGTCAATGTGGAGTATCCCTGGCTCATCAAGCCCACAGAGGACGGCATACAGTTCTTTGAGCTGAAGACAGACAACATCCAGGCTACAGGACGCAACTACTCTGTCATGGAAATGACTCCCTGTGTTAGGTACAGTACTACCTCCCCACAACAGCCCTCTGAACAATGACTCCATCCATACAACAACACTTGCCACTGTTCCCAAAACAAGACAGTTATGTCCAACCTTTTCACTGCTGCAATATCGTCTGATTGAAATTGTTATCCACTGTATATCTCAAATTTACATATTGGACATTTTGACTGAAAAAACATAATGATGAGTGACAAACAGCTTGAATCCAGATCAGACGTAGGGTTTGCAACGTAAGCCAATTTCCCTCCCTATAACAACTCCCCCAAACAATACACACACATTTGTGACACAATATGTGTCTCGCATTGGATGTTGTTGAAGAGAGGGAGCTCTGTAATATGTGTCAAATAAACCCTTTTAACTCATGCTCCATAGATACACATTTTTACACATTTAATTGATGAATTTCTCTGTTTTACTTCCTGTTTTAAGTGATCACCTGTCTTTAAAACTAGAAACAGGCAGTTCAACATATTCATGGTACTTTACAAACCTTAATATAAAGTTCAAAGTTGTACTTTAACAAATTAGATACAATTACTAGAATTGTCCAATGAACATTTAAGGGTCAATGAGTTCATAACTTTTTCAACACCATGGGCCTGTTTAAAGTACACTCCTTACATTTGAAAACAGTGTAGAACCAGATCAGAGGGCTCCTATAGGAGCCCTCTGATCAGGGTATGCACTGTTTTCTAATATAGACCATTATATTTTAAACTACACACAATTCCAAGAAGACTGGTTCATGTTTTGTTAACTAAAAAGATCCACAAGGGAATATAATAACCCACAAGAGTTACATAGTGTTCAAAGAGTTAATATGACTGCAGGTGGGTGTACCTAGAGAGAAGTCTGGAGTCAGGCCTGGCAGTGCTAGAGGTGGATGTACCTACAGGGTTTGTTGTGATGAACCACACCCTCCGTGACTATGTCAAATCACAGCTCGTCCCCAACCTGAAGAGGGCTGAGTTCTACAACAGGAAGGTCGTCTTCTACTTCTCACATGTAAGTAACATCTCACTCGTAAACTTTAATTCTTAATCCATTTTCCAATTCAATGACGCCTTTATTTAACAAGGTTCCCACGGGTCAACAAATCGTTGGTGAAAAATGTTGTTTTTTCAAAGTCAGAAAAGTCAAGGAAATTTGAAATTGGTCAGAGAAAATTGGTTTGTCAGAAAAGTCAAGAGAATTTTATACATGGAGGCTGCAAAGTTCATTATTTTCAATTCTGAATGAGGGGGGGGGGGGCTCAAATTTCCTATCATAGCAGGTGTATTGAAATATTGTGATAGTAAACACTTACAGAAATATGCTGCTTGTTGTGAAACATGAACCATATATATGAAATGTTCTGCAGAAACTGAGTTCAGGGTCCAAGGTTGTAGAGCGTTTCAGTTGAGTCTGTGTTTGTTCTCAAGCACTTGAATGGTCAGATTTGAGCCTAAGCTCAAATCTGACCCATCAAATGCTTGAGAACGACTTCAAACTCGACCCAAAAGCTTTATAACCTTGGAACCTGGTTTAGTGCCAACAACAGCCAATTTTCGGATTCCATCGTTTTGGACACTGCCGGCTGAAAGGAAGGATCCCCCGATAATGCATAGGCCCTAGAGGCCAGCGATGGGAGAGACGTAAAAATTAAAGAAAGGAAAGGAATACTGTGTTAGTCATTGTCTGTGATAAGGGTTCTATGTAGACCATGCATTTGACAGCAAGCATACAATGAAGTTCAATTTGTATGTTCAATTCTTGGTCATTTTTACTTCAGGTCGACAACAGTTGGACCTGTGTGAAGTTCCGGGCTGACCGATGGTATCCTGTGGCCAATATGACCATCCAGCATAAGATGAGAGTGTATGACTACTATGAGCCAGGTTAGTGCAATAAGCTTAAAATTTGATTAACCCATTAATCCATAGAAAAAGCATTTAAACGTACTCATTTAATTTATTCCTCTAATGTAGAAAACAGCTTCATTTTCGCAGTCATGAATATGTATCATAAGAAATATTTTCTGTATTCTAGTAGACTGTAGCTAAAGCAGGCTCAAAAGTAAAGCAGAATGTGCCTTTTAGGAGGCTTCAATTTCAGTCTGCATTAAGCGGTCACCGTTAAGAATTTTGAAACGGTTTTGTATGGCACTTTAACTGGACCAGATTGAAGCATGAAATGTCATTTCTATCAGAATTAGGTGTAAAAGGTTCTTCTAAATTTGTGGAAACATTTGCAAACAAATTTGATTCACTCAGAATAGGCCCCACTTCAGTGGGTCCTGATCTGGACCAAATTGTTTGTCAATTGGATTTAATTTCTGCATAACTGAGGTTAATTGTGGAACATTTCCCATAGGGCTCTTCTAAAATTGTTGATAACTTTTGACATTTGGATTTAATTTCTGCAAAAGTGAGGTTAAACGTGGTTTATTTAGATCCCATATGATTAGGTAAACATTAGTATGTAAAAGGCTAAATTTTATTTGGAGTCACTACTACATGACACCTGTCTAGTGTATAATAATAAAACTGTCTCTATTTCAGGCATGCACAACACGACCATGTATACCACCTACCACCTGTTTAACCTGAATATCTGCTATGTGTGTGGCTCGTACCAGTGTCCGTACTGTCCCTTCTTCAACGTGGCAACTGTAGTCAAAGCCAGCTTCACATTCATAGCCCTCATCCTGGGATTCTTCTTAAAGAAATACGCGCTACGCGGCAGCTAGTGAATGGATCTCATAGGTGTTGTCATCCAGGCATGTTTTACTAGGCAGGAACAATTAAATATAGATTTCAGGAGTATGCTGCCATATGCAAAAAGAGAATGGTGTATACAACATGAAAGTTTAGATTATGTTTCATCTCTGTGCATAAACAGCAAGTTTATTAAATTGTTGTTAACTTTTGCAAACAGTTTGGATCCAGATCAGGCCCACTTACGTGGGGCCTGATCTGGATCCAAACTGTTTGACAATCGGAATCAATTTTTGTGAAACTATGATTGATTGCAGTATATTACGGATACTATAAAAACTAAAACATGACTTGGGTTTACTACTTGGCATGTAAATTGTTAGTTTAGTACATGTATATACATATCAAGTATGTATTCCAGATGAAACATTGTTTGCAGATGTTAAAAAAGTTGTCATCATTATAGAATCCTATTCTTGATATAACATTGGTTAGACACAAAGCATACACGTTTTTATTTGACTTTAGCAATGTTTGACAGAATTGATGAATAAAAATGCAGTCCCACCTGAAGAAGTGTATAATAATACCCTGTATAAACAGCTGCTCGATTAATGCAGGACAAAAGTAAAGCATTTTGTAATTACTTTTGATCTGTATCAAGCTGCCACAGTATAAAATCTTTGTTGATGCATGTTGAAAGAAAAAGTTGTACAAATTGAATGTATAAAAATGAGGCTTGCTATGCTGCATTTAGTTCAATATAAGTCTTTATCACACACATTTGGAAGCATGCGGTATGGTAGAAAAATATGTTAGACCCATTACCCCATAAATATGCCTTTTTACACCTTTAATTTAATTCTCCACTGAAGAAAATAGTTCAATTTATACAGAAATGCATATGTATTATACGAAATATTTTCTCCATTCTATCTGATGGAAGTTTAAAGTAGGCTGAAAGTAAAGCAGAATGTGCCTATAGGCACATTCTGCTTTACTTTCAACCTGCTTTAAGTTGTCACCTATTTTCAAAACTAGATTCAGGCTATGGGGTAATGGGTTAATATTCAGTTTCTCTTTTAAAGTTATCAATATTCTTATAATTCCAAGCATTCCTTCCCTCCGTGAAAATCCATAGAGTTTTTCAGGTTAGTCACTTTTCACCTGTATACGTCATAGTCATGACATCATCATAACTACCCATGGGTAAATTGTCAGCCATTTTTGATTTTCAAATACGCAATACAGTTTTTTCATTGAATCAATTTAATGTTTGAAAATTGTAATCAGGCTAGTATACTGCTGAAAATGCGCCATCTCACCTGTGTGCAGATTGCAGCATTTGTAGACTTCAGTCAAACGTGATAATATTAGATAAGCAACATATTTTTGAACCCTCTTTACCCTTTTATCACTTCTTAACTATTACATTGGCTAGTAAATATGGAAAACTTTACCAAGGAAAGAGTGTTCAATGCCAGACAGGTACTTTAACCCGTTACCCCATAATACGCCTTTTAACACCTTTAATTTATTCCTCCACTGAGGAAAATAGATCCAATTTATACAGTGAGGAATATGTATCATAAGAAATATGTTCTTTATCTTGGCAGATGGAAGCTTAAAGCAGGCTGAAAGTAAAGCAGAATGTGCCTTAAGGCACATTCTGCTTTACTTTCAATCTGCTATAAGTGGTTATCTATCTTCAAAACAAGAAACAGGCGATGGGGCAATGGGTTAAGAAAACGGAGCAGACCCTGCTTCAGCAGTTGTGTGATATTTGTTTTACACTGATTTCAAAAAGTGTTGATATGCACAATTAACAGGAGAAAATTTAAGATATCTGCTTAATAAAAAAAAAAGTGAAAATTAATTATAGCACATTGCGATGGTAATTAGTCCAGTTCAAACAAGTCACAAAGGTTTTATATGAAATGCATATTTGTAATTCTTTAAGGCATATACCATTGGCATTAAAGTTCTCAAATTGTTACCTGTAAACTGTGATTTATGGTTACTGGGTTACATTCAGTACATTTGTGATGGGTATTATGCATTTACTGAGGATGACCTTTCTAACGAATGTTGGCAAAACATTTTGCCTGACCCTTTTGACATATCATTGGCGATAAACCATGATTGAATATATGATGGACCAATGCTGTTTAATTCAGAATGTTTTACTTTTGGGAAGACATATGCTATAGTTATCAATATTTCTTGACCCATCTGTATATTTGCATACAGGCAGCAATAGCATATATACACCTGGCCTGCATTTGCTCAATTTACTGAAAATTCTGGATGTATATATGAAAACTACAATTTAGCCTCTATTATGACCACTAAAGGGGGTACATGTTTTGTTGTTTAAGACAGGTGGCTGCTTAAAACAAGATGAAAGTAAAGCAAAAAGCTCCTATAGGAGCTTTTTGCTTTACTTTTATCTGGCTTTAACCCATAACCTGTCTTCAGTACCATCATTTTGTCTTCTTTCAATGGTCCTAATAGAGGGATTTTACTTTACACAGCTTGAAATAATAGGTCACTTACATTGAAGTACCCTTATGGCAACATGAAATTAATGCAAAAGCCATGTCAACCTGTTTGATTGTTTTCATTTATTCAATACAACTGTACAAATTGTAAAAAGATATTCAAGGAAACAATGTAATGACAGAATCAAAAAGTATTGGCTTTGATGTATGGGTAATAAGTTACCTTCAAATGTCCTGGAAAACGTGTATTCAGAGTGCCAGAATGATTGTTTAAGTTTAATTTTATAATGTGATAGTATATACAGTAAAACCTGTGCATAGTAGACACTCGGTACAGAAACATCAAACAGGACAATGCTAGTGCAAGAAAAGGTAGAAAGGTTATACATTAACGCAGGACCAAAACAAAGGTTATTGCTTAATGCAGAACAAAAGTGATATAGAAAGCTCCTATAGGAGCTTTCTACATTAATTTTGTCCTGCATTAACTCTTTCCTCCCTAACACTTTAAATGGACAATTCCAGTTTCCATTTTAGTCTAGTCCATTTCTGACTTTTAAGGGTTGTTTTTGTCAATGTTTGGCATTGTGACAAACAGTGAAGACCCTGATCAGAGGGCTCCTTTCGGAGCCCTCTGATCTGGGTCTTCACTGTTTGCATAGGACAAGTGTACAATTTACATGTACACTGTTTGAAAAGGACGCCTATATGCGGGACTAGGGTTCAAAGAGTTAAGCAGCAACCTTAAGTTTGTAAAATAATCTGCCTTTGAGTGGCTCCTAAATACAGTTAGTTACTGTACCTCGATACATTCCATATACATGTGTCACATTATCCTCTTCATTTTATCCATGTTCATTGTAAATAAATGTAGGTATTTTACATGTAACATTTTTATACCAAATATATATATCCTCATGTACAATTTGTCCATACTGTGTATACCTCTATTTTTGTACCCATACGTTTCAAATTGTACATATATCATTTTAACATATCATATGTATATAGTCATTTTGTTTACGATACAGAGATAATGTAATCATTCCAGATCCACAGGCAGACTGTCTAATATTGTAAATGTACATAGTCCAAACATCTCAACACAGTTCAAGAGATGTCCAACTTTTTATGCTGTCCAACTTTGTGTTAAAAAAAAGTTGTAAAACTTACCATATTGGCAGTGATTGAGACTGCAGACAAGGGCAAATCTGCTTTGAGAAATTAGTTTGTAACCTCCTACAAGAGCTTGCAAACACATCAACAGGAGGTTAGTTCAACACTAGAATGCCATGTGTACATTTTTTAACATATCAGTATACCTAAAGTGCTCAATGTACACACTCACATTCCCATATTAATAAAATATTAACCCATTACCCCATAAATACACAGTTGTACGTCTCTAATTTGTAAAAAAAATAGTTTGATTATATACAGTCATGAGTATGTACCATAAGAAATATTGTCTTTATCATAGAAGATAATAGCTTAAAGCAGGTTGAAAGTAAAGCAGAATGAGCCATAAGGCACATTCTACTTTACTTTCAACCTGCTTTAAGTGGTCATCTGTTTTCAAAACTAGAAACTTGCTATGGGATAATAGGTTAATAAAATATTAAGAGAAATTTCATTTTGACAGCTCATGGCAATGACAAGCAATACCCTGTCTTTGGCAACAAGTCTGTTTGAAAATTTCATGTGAAAGAGATCAAAACCTTGTTTCTCAGTACCTTATCTTGGTAAATATTATTTGTATGGACATATTCTCACAAATGTTGGAAAAAGCTATATGATGTCACCCATATTTTCAAACAAAAAGCTTAATCGTGGAGTTCGTGCAATTTATCTGGACTTCAAATGGATGACTTGATAGCAAGTTTATAATCTGTTCAACTATGGTCAAGCTGGTCTTAAACATCCATTGATGTAATCAGTCAGTCTTGTGTGAAGACACCACTCAATATCTTAAGTCAGGTGACTGCTTAACTCTTTGAACCCTAGTCATTCATATATGCATCATTTGCAAAACAGCATACTTGTGAGGAGTACACTTGTCATATGCAAACAGTGTAGGCCCTGATCAGGGTCTACACTGTTTGTCATTTTTACATATATTGTAAAAATCAACTCCAAAAAGTAAAAAATGGACTGGACTAAATTAAAAACTAGGATTGTCCATTTGAAGTTTCAGGGAGGAAAGGGTTAATGCAGGATACATATAATGCAGAAAGCTTCATGACTCTTTTGATGCTATTTTTATCATAATTTAGTCATTTTTCAATCCAATGGTCTTCTATTGAGTTGTAACTTAATACAAGATAGACTGTAAAATGCATTGGATGTCATGTTAAGGTGGCGGTTTAATACAGAACAAATATCATGCAGAATTATTTTCATTTAGTTACGTAATATATTGCCATCTAATTTTGGAGACCACTTTGCTTTCTGTGTGTTAAATTGTTCTTCAGTCTTGACTGCTATGGTCATAATGTCTTCCATTTGGAAAGTATGGGTGGACTTGTACAACAGAAAATACATCAAGTATGTTATACACCTCGCTTCAATGACGTACTAGTGTGTTATACATATCTCTTACTTCTACAGTAAAGCCTCTATTACAATCACTAAATTGTATGAACTATTGGGTGTTTCAGACAGGTGAATGCTTAAAGCAAGGTGACAGTAAAACAGAAAGCTCCATAAGGAGCTTTCTGTTTTACTGTTACCTTGCTTTAAGCTGTCACCTGTCTTTTATACAAATAATTATCCTTCGTTTAAGTGGTCGTAATAGAGATTAAATATTCTCGCAAGCCAAGACTTTACCTATGAGGTAGGTCTGAAGGTTGAAAAATACTGATCAGCAAACTTTGTAATCTTTCATCTTTATCAAATAAAAACATTCTGTATGTAGTATATGTCAAAATTGAATCGGACATTAACCTCTTGTTTTTTAAATAGAAACAAATGTTATGTGAGTGGCCTTAACTAATTGCATACATGTATTTGATGCATTCGGATCATTCACAACATTATCATTACTATATTACTTTTTGTAATGAAAAGAATAAAAATATACAATGATATTGACTGTAGTTTTTCTTACCACACCCAGATAATTATATTCATTATATACCTATCGATGATTTATAGAGATTTCTCAGTTAGATAAATTTCATATGTGTCACAGGTGATATCATCACTAGTGATGATATCACTTTTGCAGTATCATTTTTAGACGTCACGTCACACTATCTTTTGTGACGTCGCGCGTTAAACAATTAATTTTGTGTGTTTTCTCTGTAAAAACGTCATTAAAATGTATATAACAAATAGAATAATCAATTCCTTTGGATGGATATGAAAAATATATCACTTGGAAGTTGTTATCTGGTTTTAAAAAAACTCGCACCCATGACTCGTTTTTTAACCAGACAACAAACCATTCTCGTGATATATTTTTCATATCGATTATCCTCTATAAATTACACAGCCAGTTTCGGCATTATAACCTGAGTCAATGAGTTAATTTACATCTCACAATTCTTTCCCATCCCAATATTGTTGTCTGTTTAACCTTCTGTGCACTGTGGGTGAATTTGTGATAACTTTTGCAAGTTTATATATTGGAACTATTTTCTTCAACGGATGAATAAATTAATTGCACCAAAAAGGCGCTTCTATGGGAAGAAAGGGTTAAACTAATCCGTTGCACCCTAACGGCGAAACCATGAGTACATTTGCAAACAGTCTGGGTCCAGATAAGATGTCTAGTAACTCGGCTTCTCACCACGATCCAAACTGTTTTATGCTCAAACCTTATTTGAAAAGAAAGTATACATGTATGTGACATTAGAAGATGACAGTCATTGAAAACGGAAAAAAATACTTCGTGTTCAGAGCTGTGCTGACTGTCGTGAATCGTGTGTTTTATATCCGCGCTGTACTATGGTTACTCATTGCTGCAGTGGACCAGGCCCCGTTTCATAAAACTTCGTACGATAAATGTCGCAAGTCGGTTTATAAAAGTCTTAATTATCATTTATTTCTCTATCTAATCCAGTCTTGTTACATCTTTTTGGAATCGTCTTGAAAAGACGATTCCAAAGAGATGTCACAAGACAGGATTAGATAGAGAAATCAGAAATTAAATGTATTTTAAAGTTTGACTTACGATCGTTTTTTTCGTACGAAGTTTTATGAAACGGGCCCCTGGAATATAGACTAAGAAGATATGTTCCTTAGTGACAGATTTGTTAGTTTTTGTTTTCAGGAAAAACTCTATTTTCTAAAAAGAAAAACATTTACTATAATATTATAGTCTATGTAGGGAAACAGTCAAAGGGCCGAGTTACTGTTTGCAAATATCTATTGTACTAAATTACATAGCAGAACAGGGTTATTCTGAGAATTCATTATTTATGAAAAAGCATTTATCTGCGACTAATGATTAACCTTTAGTTTATTTTAACGTGGTCATAACGTTCCCATAAAAACTCTGAAATAAGAGGCGAACAAATTTCATACAGATTGTACTCGAATCAGCCGATGTGATACAGGAAATAAGCACCAAATAGTTTTTTCAGGTCAAAGGACACCGTGGCATGAACATGATAGGCCCCACTCTGCTATCCCAAGATGTACTCTCACAACATATTTGGTATCTTTAGCTGGCTTGCTCCGGACAAGCAGATGCTTCTATAATTAGGTCAAATGTCTATTTCACTGACCTGCATATGTTACGGGACACTCTAGATGAATCAAACACACAACAAATTGGATGCCTACTTGATGGCGTATAGGAAATATCCTCCAGACAAGTGTTTTCCTAAATCTGTTATTGAGATCAAAGGTCAAGGTCAACGTGACCGAAAAATGTTACGAAACACTCTGGCATTCCAAAATTTACTTACACACCGATTATGGGTTTCCTAGTTGATGTGGTATAGTAAAAAAATAAAAGTGCCCGGACGACAGGACGCACGAACACACGAACTGACAGTTTAATCACTATATGCGCTCAAAGCTTCGAAGGCATACACATAATCAGTATCGAATCCTATTATGTGTATACGTACACAATCATAGATATTAAAAAAAGACTGCTACTAATTGGCGTATTTGCAGAAAAAAGAAAATACTCGAATAAAATAAATTGTTTTGCATTTTCGTGTATATTGCATTAAATAAATACGATCCGTTCAAAACATTCCCAAGAAGTATCACTGAATATTATGTATTAGGACTTTCGCTACATACACATCAAATAGGACAAATAGAAGGTCAGATAGATAGATAGATAGATTTAGATAGATTTATTTCAGCATAAAATGTAATAATACATGGTAAGACATTATTACACACATTGTAAAATAGATAAATAGTACATTAATGAAATAATGGACCGTGACAGTCACATCATACACCAAAGGGAAATCCCTTATTTCCATTGTGGTCCTTATACATGATGGTACTGACATAGAGTGGCATGAGTTATGCTATCACAGTTAAGTTATGAATTTTAAGAACTATTTAAAAGGAAATAAATAATCTACCACATGCAATATACGAGTTATCAGATAAAGGGGTACTGAAATAAATTAAAATGATGTTTATTAACATAATACTCAGGTTAAAAGAAGATGCTCTTTAACAGCTGTCTTAAAAAATATTCAAAGTTGGCACACTGCGAATAGAAGGTGGCAATTTGTTCCAAAGGCTGCAACCTAGGTATGAAAAGGACTTAAGACCAAACCCTTTGACCTTCGGAAGTATAAAACCGTTATTTTCACTTGATCTGGTCCTTTTTGAATGCACAGAACTAAAAGGGGTTAATAGATCACTCATATAATTAGGGGCCAACCCTTTAGAAATTTTGTAGACATGACAGAGAGTAACTTGTTGAACTCTGTCACTGACTGGTAACCAGTTAAGAGTCTTGAAGTGGGTATTGTCTATATGAGACATATGACCCAGGTCAAGGGCAAATCTAATAAGCTTGTTCTGTGTAACTTGCAGCTGATCTGTTAGCTTCTTGGTGAGACCTGGATACCAGACACAGCATGCATAATCAAAATGGGGTTGAATCAGAGAGTTAATAAGAAGTTTAGTATAGGCTGTAAGGTATTTACGCTTCCTGTACAAAAACTTCAACCTTGAATTAGCCTTTTTTATAACAGAAATTGCAACAGTTTCAAAGGAAATAGTTTCATCAAGTGTAGCTCCAAGGTATTTCACTGATATTGCTGGAAGTATTTCTTTTCCGTTACAAGATATATTCATATTAGTATTTACCCGGAGCTTTCGTTTAGACCCAAACAGTATTGATTCAGTTTTACCTAGATGTAGAGATAGTTTGTTGTCAATCCATAAACTGGCTTACCATATTTAACTCTTTGCTGAGCTATTGTTCAATATATTCCTTGTCTTTTCCTGAAACAATGATAGCAGAGTCATCAGCGTATAAAAGAAGCTTATTTCTGACTGCAGCAGGCATGTCATTAACATAAACTAAAAACAAAAGGGGACCTAGAATTAAACCCTGAGGAACGCCACATGTAACTTCACAAAAAGAAGATGTTGTCCCAGAAATATCGACAAGTTGTCGTCTTTCAGCAAGATATGATTTAAACAAGTGAATAATATCAGTATCCAGTCCTACAGCTTCTAACTTGTTTAGTAAAATAGCATGCCTTTTGTAGATCCATCAGGATCATTCCTACAAGGTGGCCTTTATCCATCTGTTTTCTAATGAAATCAGAAAGGCTAATTAGATATGTGTCAGTGGAATAACCACGCCTAAAGCCCGACTGGAACTTATGTAAAATATTCTTCTGTGTAAGATATGAGTAAACTTGGTCATAAACGACCCGTTCAAAGAGTTTGGATAAAGTACTTAAAATAGAAACAGGACGATAATTCCCTACATCAGTCTTATCGTTCTTTTTGAACAATGGCACCACTCTAGATAGCAGATTTTAGGTCATCAGGTACAATTCCTTGAATTAAAGACAAATTAATAATGTTAGAAAGAGGGTGTGCAATAATACAAGCACCGTCTCTAACAAAGCGAGATGGAATACCATCAAGACCTGTTGATTTACTTACATCAATCTAATTTAGATATTTCAACATTTTCATTTTCTAGCATGAATTACACAATACTCGTTGCCATGTATTGTGTAGTATATGCTGTACAATCGTCACAATCGTATTCACTATAATTATATGAATACTTTGGTCAGTGTGCTAGTGACCTGGTTCGTCTTGTGTTTTATTTCGACAAGACATCATGCTCACTCTCACTGACCATTAACTAACGCTTCTCATTACAAGTGACAACGATGTTTCTTATGTTTCGTTTCGACAAGTATCGTCTTTTCTCACTTGTTTTGTATGTGTTTGTGTGTTGGGGAGTAGGGTAAAATATTAATTTCTTTATTACTATAAGTGTTTTGTTTACAGTCGGATCTGTGTGTGTATGAGGGTGTGTGGCTTAGTGATCGGGTGGGGTATGGATATCTTTAGTACGGGTGGCTGCTTTTCACAGGTCTGGTGTAAAACGCAAGGCTATTTATGAGCTTTCTGCTTTATTTCATTCTTGTGGGGACTGCCACCTGGGACTACTCATTATCTTCTTTCGTTTCCTTATTGAATGCCATCTAGTGCAGGCCTGACTGTGAATAACTCATTTATTCTAATAAAGCTTGAATTTGTACATATTCCAACAGCCATGCACTCTTACTCTATACCAGCTGTATTACTGTATAGATGTATTTGTGCATGTGCTCTCTATACATAGCTATACGTCTGACGTAATTTGAACTGTATATACTATATTTGTCGTCATCATTGAGTCTGTTGTTTCTATGTTATGTTATCACTGTTTGTAATGTGTAACTCTCCATTATTGGAGGCCATAAAGATCTATCTAAAGATCTATCTATAAATTTCTGCTACTGTTAATGTTTCAAAACTAACTTCACCATTGATCTTTAAACCAATACTTACTCCAGAAGAAGAGTTTCCCTTTTTGAGAAGAGTTTCCCTTCAGATAAGAATGCCTCTGGGGTCGCTGTGGCTAAAGCGTCGGTCACACTTTTAGTGTATTCTCTTGCATGGTCTCGATCCCGACCACGCTCAAACTGTAGTCTTTGAAATTTTCCTAAACTAATATTTTCGTGTTTATAGTTGCCTTGGATCCATTTACAAAAAGGACGCCTGCCAAATTTGGAAGCAAAACTTTGAAGCAAAATGTTTATCATTTAACCCTTTTCCTGCTGTTCGCGACTTTACTGATTTTGCAAACATTTTGAATCAAGATCAAACGCTGCGTCACGCGGCGTCTGATCTGGATCCAAACTGTTTGACACTCGTCTTTAAGATGTTTTATTAAAAAAATATAATTCTAGATTTAATACATTTTGCAGACGATAATTTCAAAGCAGACGATAATGCCACAGGATAAGTGTTAAATAGCGTAATGTATCACGTATGTTAATAATTGGGTATGCTATAACCACAGAGTTGGTACGTTTTTAAAAAAGATAGTGGGTACGTACTGACTTGGGTTGAGCCTTAAATTAAAATACACCAATTTCTGAAAGTTATAAAGATTTAAGCAGACGATAGCTTGGCGATAAGAGAGCTACTCCAGTTTTCACTTTCAGGTTCTCGACTTATTTCCTCCATACAGCGGAGGCTCTGAAACCCAGACTCCAGAAAACCAGAAGTCAAATTTTCAAAGCATTTAGTCTACATGCTCTGGAGACTAAGACGCATGCCTCATCATGGTTATTACCGGCGGACGTAGTCGAGTGGTAAAGCACCCGCTTACGACGTCATGGGTTGCGAGTTCGATCGATTTTATAAACCGAGGTCCAATGTATGAGTGCTTGGCATCTAAAAGAACCAGAGAACTCTTTCAATATTAATAGTAGGGCATCGTGCCCGGGTTCTCTGTATCCGATCCGATCCCCTCTCTCTCTCTCTTGGACGTCCAATTAGCCCATAGATGGCAGAAACGGACGTTAACTAACAAAACAAACAAACATCATCATGGTTAAATAAAGACACACCAAACCCGAAACCTCCTCACATCGAAACCTCTCTAAACCCCTTAACCTCTCCAACCGAACACTTTGCCTATCCTGAATTGTTATGTTTGAAGACTTTGCCTGCTGATCGCGACTTCATTGATGTTTGCAAACAGTTTGGACCCAGATCAGACGCCGCGTAACGCGGCGTCTGATCTGGATCCAAACTGTTTGACACTCGTCTTTAGGTTTATTTACTTCAAAAATGTATTAATCTGAATTAAAAAATTTTTACAGACGACATTTTCAAAGCAGCGATATTACAGCAGGATAAGTGAAAAAGTAAAGGACCACTATTGAGATCAGCTATAATCGGTACTCTACGTCCAACGCGGTCATTTTTGTCAACCGACGACCCGTTCAGAGCATTCGGAACGAGTCGGACAGTTGACGAGAATGACCGATCGCTCTCCGTAAAGTACCGATATTGGCCGACATTGGTCCTCAACCATAATCCTTTCGCCGACATAGGCGACTATAGTCGACATCGCAAAACATTTGGATCTTGAGGCGACTATAGACGAAATTTTAAAACGTTTGGATCCTGATCAGGTGCCGCGTATCAGGATCCAAACTGTTCGACACACGTATCAATATTTCTTTTTGTCGTATTGCTTTAAAGCTTAGTTTTAAATAGTAGCAAGTTTTGTCAATAAAACGAGTTAAAATGATAAGAAATCGTTGGTGCTACACTCTAAGTATTGCCTGGAGATTTACTTTCGGCAACTGGTTTAGCGCAGATGATAATTATAATGACAATAAACGGTTTAACCCTTTCAACCCTACATCCCTCTGATTACTGATTACAAATGAAAACAGTGTAGACCCTGATCAGAGGGCTCCTATAGGAGCCCTCTGATCAGGGTCTGCACTGTTTGATAGTTTAATAATAATAATAATAAAGACTTTATTTAACGAGAGAACTCATTTGGTAAAAACCAATCTTCCATGAGGCCCTCGTTCATTTGTTTTTGTTGTCATACCAAAATGTAACAGTAGACTGGTTCAAAATGCCTATACTAGAAGAGTTCAAAAGGATCATAAATACCCACAAGAGAAATTTAGGCTTGAAAGGGTTAACTCTTTCAACACCATGGACCTATTCAAAATATACTCATTACATTTGTAAACAGTGTATACCTAAATCCTTTAGCAGCTATCTGATATAGGTCTACAGTGTTGGCTAATTTAGATCAGTATTTTGTGAAACAATCCAGAATTCCAAATAGACTGGTTCATGTTTTGGTAACTAAAAAGATCAACAAGGGAACATAATAACCCAAAAGTGTTACATAGTATTGGAAGAGTTAAACAGATGATCAAATTTGAGGATGAAAGGGTTGAGAGGTTTTACAGTACGTTCATCACACAATATAAGATGTGTTTTATAGGTTGACCATGAGGAAGTAAATATCCATAGCTATAAAATCTTAGTCTTATCTAGACAAAGACTCAATGGTATTATTTAGATTCACTGCACACATTTATCGATTTGTTGCCGAGGATACAACTTGCTTGAACGTTATAGGGTAAGGTTTTTATTATATTGATATTTTCATTGTTTGTTTTGGAAAGTTGTACTTGTATCAAAATTAATATAAGAATAGTGACATTTGAAACAACCTTATAACAAACTATTAAACTCGGTAAGATCATGTTTACATATAGATCTATTTGTATATACAGTGAAAGCTCTCTATTACGACCACTTAAGCAGGCCTTATTAATTTCATAAAATACAGGTGACAGCTTAATGCAAAATGAACGTAAAACAGAAAGCTCCAGTGGGAGCTTTTTGTTTTAAGTTCACCTTGCTTTATACAGTCACCTGTCTCAATTACCTGCTAATTGACTCAATTTAGTGGTCGTAATAGAGGGGTTTTTCTGTTTAAAAGAGACATGCATTTTAGTAAATGGTTCAGAGTTTTTTTATTTTATACATACAGTGCTCCCTCCCTACAACGGCCCTCCCAACAACGATTCCTTCCTTACAACGACCATTGTCGTTATTCCCCCCCAAACAGACAGTTATGTCCAATCTATTCAAGACTGCAATATCTTCTGCTTAAAATTGTCGTCTGTAGCAACCGTAGATCGTCTGCTGTTTTTCTCAAAGTTACATACTGGACATTTTGACAGATTTCTTTATGACGAGTGACAAACAGCTTGAATCCAGATTAGACACCGTGTTACGCGGCGTCTGATCTGGATTCAAGCTGTTTGCAAATGTAAGCCCATTTCCCTCCCTATAACGACTCCCTCCGAACAACGCACATAATTTGTGTCTCCCATTTGGTGTCGTTGTAGAGAGGGAACGCTGTAATATGATGCAAATATTGTGACATTTAAATTACCCTACCTATTAGAGGTTGGTATACATTAAAACATTGTAGACCCAGATCGGGCAGGCACTGAAAGGGCCATTTGACCATGCAGGATCTACACTGATTTTATAGGACATGTCTGTCACGATTCTGCACTCTTTCATCGGGAAGAAACCCTTATCTTTTAACCAATATAATAGTTCAGATGACAGATATTCTTCAGTGGGTTCCGTTTTACATATGAATATTCAGTAGGAGAGGTTTAAAATTAAGGAGCACTCGTAAGTTCAGTTTCGATCAGAAGTCTACAATACAGTGCTTCCCTCTCTACAACGATACCCAATGGGAGACACAAATTGTGTTCGGAGGGAGTCGTTAAATAATAATAATAATAATAATAATTCTTTATTCAATCAGTAACTTGAATTAACAAATTCCTCGTTACTCACAACATATTTACAGATGGCCAAAGTGGCCAAACAAACATGCATATAATAATATTAATAATAAAAAAAAAAGTATTTCAAATGATAGTAGATCTATTTTCGAAAATTTAGAATTTGAGGTTGAACTGCTATTTTCATGAAAAAAAAAAAGAAAAATGAAATGATCATTTTTTGGGTAAATGATTAGATAATAAAACACTGACTCGTATACAAATCAATCAAGGTAGTTCAGTGCAGCTTTCCTCATATCAAAAGCTTCATAGACATACCTTGATAGATTGAGTAAGGTTTTGGAACTATTTGATTTCACCAACTCTACATACTTATAAGCACTTGGGTTTTGGTAAAAATAACGTTTTAGATTTTTTTTTTCTTAAGTCAGTATACAGAGTACATACTAAAACAAAATGAAACTCATCTTCTATAAAGAGAGGGAAAATTATGAATTTGCTTACATTTGCAAACAGCTTGAATCCAGATCAGACGCCGCGTAACGCGGCATCTAATCTGGATTCAAGCTGTTTGTCACTCGTAATTATATTAGATCTAATTCTATCAAAATGTCCACTTATATGTAACTTTGAGATAAAACAGCAGACGACAACTTTAAGCAGGCGATATTGCAGCAGTAAAAGCGTCAGACATAACTGTTCTGTTTAGGGAACTGAGTCAAGAGTCGTTGTAAGGAGGGAGTCGTTGTTGGGAGGGACGTTGTAGAGAGGGAACACTGTACATGTACTACTAGTATTTAGCACATGGCTTGGAGCTCTCGACCAATCAGGTGCCTCAAAAGCTGTTGACTATATCGCGTAAATTTTAAAAACCATGTACTATTTAATATAGTCCACGTTTTCTGTCATCTGAAGGTAATTGACATCAACATCTTAGAAATCTTCCGAGCTAGCGACTGCAAAAACCTTTAGCCTGCTCTGTAGGCGTAACGATAAATAATCGAAAGTTAAGTGAAATAAACACAATATCAAGGATTTAAGCTGAAGAAATACAGGAATTTCACAGTAACAATAATATGTCTAGGTCTACACCGTCCCGCTAGACCTAGATATATGCATTTTGTTAGCTGTAGATGTACAGTAAAGAAAACGTTATTATTTCCCAATAGACGCGTTCACGCTTAAAACTATTATTTCGAGGGCAAACAGTTTGGAGCATGCTCTGACACCGGGTAACCCGGCGTCTTATCAGGCCCCCAAAGTATTTGCTGCTCGGATAAAAATAAAAAGTAAGAATTGTCAAAAAGGTGTAGTTTTCTATGTATTAGTTTTTTGCGTTTGCCTTTCATTTGCGTTTAAACGGCAAAGAATAACGTTTTCTCCACTGTAGAAAAACGGGATCTAAATGCCTAGATTGTCTTTAAAAAAATTTGTTGAGATCTGAAGGGAATGGCACACGCTTGATGACTTCATATTTTATTTTTAAAATAAACAGTGATACCTAGACTTTAAAGACAATTGCTAATGAAATGTGCCTACATATAGTACTTCAATAAACTTCACATTGAAATAACCTTTCAAATTTTGTAAAACATTACAAATAAAATGAATTTTTTCGTCTCAAAAACAAAAAGCAGAAACGAAAGGTAACGTCATTTCTGATTTTCCTCAAGCCCAAGCCAGTGCTAAATAGGTTATACCATGATTGCGCGCGAATAAACATGCTTTAGGTCTCAAACTTCACATTGAAATAATCTTTCAATTTTGTAAAATATTACAAATAAAATGACTTTTCGTCTGAAACAAAAAAAGCAGAAACGAAGTGTATTCTTATTTTTCTCGAGCCCAAGCCATGTGCTAAATAGGTCAGAGCATGTTAATTTCATACTACAGAATATAGTCCACTCGGCGCGTCCCGCGCCTCGTGGACTATATTCCGTAGTATGAAATAAACATGCTCTAACCTATACATGATTGCTCCAACACCACCAGAGGGAGAAATCAAAAGTTCACGGTCGACGGTTTATACTGGTGTTGTTTTGTAAACACGCGAAGAGAATTTACATAATAGTTTACTTTCCATTCCCCTCCTGTTTGTAATGAGATTAACTGTAATAACAAAATGTGTAAATATATTTTGTCTTTCATATTTAACGTAAGCAAACGTGACTCTGACAATAAAACATATAAAACAGCAGTTTGTCCGTTCGCACATAATCGCGGTGTCTGATTTGGTTTCAAACTGTTAGGCACATGTCATAATGTTTTCTTAATTAAAATGGCATAAATTTGAAATTAAATGAAAACGCACACGGCAATTTCAAAGCAGATGCCATTTCGTAATTAATTTGGTCAACATTTGACAGCAACGACAGGCGACGAACAAAAATCAAAAGAAAACCCACAAAAAAAAAAAAACATAAAAAACCCACAGCAAGAACAACAACATTAACCAAAAACATTTTCTCAAATGGTTTATTTTCGGAACAGGTAATCATGGTTGACTCTAGGCGCTCCTGTACGAAAGAGTGTAAACCTTTTTACACGTCTTTCCTTTTCGTAACGGACAATTAACGAATCAAATCGAAGTCTCAAAACAAGTAACGAATGCAGTTGTGACCTCATTCAGACCTCATTCAGACAACCATTGTTTTCTGAAGTGCATGAGTATGAATATGAATAAACTTCCGACTAATAAATTGTTTATCGGGCTATTAATTTGATAAATGAAAGCAGACGATAATTTCTTTTTTTAAAAATGATAACGTCATAATAGTGAAGGGATGAACCCATCTATACTCGGACGGTTATAACATTTTGCATGTTCATGTCTTATATATTTGTAAATACCACATTACTAAATCCAACACGGCTTATATAACGTAAATGTCAAATTACTAAATCCAGCCCAGATGTATATTGTATTAAAAGTTAGTCTAATTAGCATTAGCACTTCCGTTAATCCTTTTACCGACATATTCGACTAATGTCGACATTGCAAACAGTGTGAATCTAGATCAGACGCTGCACAACATATAAGTGGTATTCGTATCAACATCCTCAGTTAAAACGTCAATAATTAAAATTGGCGTAAAAAGTGGGACATTTAAGTGTTTCCAAAGTACAGTAAAACCTCTCTAATACGACCACTAAATTATGTTAACTATTATGGTGTTTACGGTAGGTGACCACTTAAAGCAAGGTGACAGTGAAACAGAAAGCTCCTTTAGGAGCTTTCTGTTTCACTGTCACCTTGCTTTAAGCTGTCACCTCTCTATTATACAATCAATTAGCCTTCGTTTTAGTGGTCGTAATAGCGAGGTTTTACTGTATAGTTTGTTTGAAAAAGGGTTTAAAGAGGCTGTGAACTTTGGCATTTAAATTGTTACATGTTTAACCCTATTATGATTAAATTTGTCGTGAGATGTTTACCCCTACACCGCCACAGTGTCGCCTGCAATATCGTTTCAAAGTTAGATTTAAGGCAATATGAATGACGAAATATCGAAACGAGTCTCAAACAGTTTGGGTCCTAATCCGACGCCGCGTTACGCGGCGTCTGATCAGGATCCAAACTGTTTGCAGACGCGTTTTTTGGCGTCATTGACAATGAAATGGTCAACAGACTTTAGCCGGTACCAAACGACTGGCCAAGCTGAATATGCACATGTTAAACACACCAATGAACGCTTAGGGGAAAAAGTATAGATAATTTTTAGGATAAAAATATTGTTGTAAATACACAAAGTAAGGAAAAAAATACAACAAATTCGTTAAACATTAATGTAAGAACCGTATGTGATATATACGTGCTAAGAACGCATAACATAAGGTAATTGAAAAGTTTTTTTTTTTACTCGATCCTTTCACTCTCAATGACGTCATTAAGCGCATTTGCAAACATGTCTGATCAAGATCAAAACTATTTGCCACTTGTTTTGAAATCACGTCAGTTATACTGCCTTAAACCTAACTTTGAAACGATATTGCAGACAACAATATTGAAGTAGACGAAACCATGACGGTGAAGGGGTAAAAACCTCACGATAGATTTGATGATGAAAGGGTTGGTAATACTCTCACTCTTTCAGCAACAGAAGGATGCCGTCATTGTTGGCAACGATCGTACTTATACTTACTCTGGCAAAGTACGACGGGGTTTCAGCCACATCGTTTATCAACGACACAACCTACCATATTAACAGTTCCTACAGATCTGCAAGGCCATGTCAAATGACCATAGACAACCGTAGTATTGCTTACGTTCGAAGTCGCCTGGCGGTTGAAGATCTACAGTTTGCTCATTTTTCCATCCATTTTAACGGTTCAATTAAGTTTAATTATACACCAGACACTTTCCGACCAAATCAATGGGTTTGGACCTACAGTACTCAAGATGGAGTGAACCCTTTCCTCTACTGGAATATCGACTACACAATTTTGTCTTTCGGCCTTCTTGCTGCAAAAACATTAAAGTCATACATGTTTATTATGTTTAACGTTCCAGATAACTGTAACATTACATTCGGTACAAACGAAACAACATGGGCAATAGCAAACGCTATACGCGATGCGACAAATGAGTCGATTGAATCAGGATTTGCGATGCCTAAGTATGAAAAGAGCTTTTACTGTTACTTGGCTGAAGCACCGAAAGCACGTGACAGCATATCCTACCAAGCCGCAATATACTTCATGTATCCAATCAGTTATATCAATTACAACTGTTGTGTCGTCGAATACAATTATGTATTGGGTAATGTAACCACTGATTGTCTGAAGGAACAAATCGAAAAATGGCCACAGTGTACTCTTGGACCATTCATAATTGGTTTTATCATGTTTCTTTTTTATCCAATTTTGCATTTCCGCGTTTTAGCATGGATTGCAAATGACGAAACAGTCGAACCAGCGTCATCCGTGCAGCTGCTACACAGCAATGTTAACCAAGACAACAATGAGATTGAGACTGACGATAACGATTCCGAATGGTTATATTTTGATGGAAACACGCCATACAAATTGGCTGACCTTCTTACTCATAGTTGGTGTGGTTTAAAGGAGAAATGGCCACGTGTCATAGCAAGAATACGTCGGCTTTTGGTAGTTATTGCAATGCCTGTCGGGATATATGTCCAAATAGCTGTATATTATTTTACCTTTGAAAACGATGTTAAATTGTTAGTTAAACACGGAACACCCGTTGGATTTTTGTCAGTTCTTGGAGACCCAAAAGAAAGAGCTCACGTGTTTGCAACAGTATTCGGGGGACCGGTTGGAATCATGATGTTGTACTTTGTTATTAGTCTACTATTTATTGTTGTTCCTCGAAGCGTAAAGCAGATATACGAAGACAGCATTCCCCCACAGCACTTTGGTTTCAGAACTCCGCTCAGTTTGAGTCTGACTGATATTAAACGTCTAGCTATGGTCAACGAGCCCCTTGAACCAGGATATCAAAATGTTATTTGTCTTCTTAAGTGTGGTATTTATATGTTGTTTAGCAAGCAGTTCTGGAAATGGTTTTTCAAAACACAGATTGAGCGCATTTTTATAACACGAAACCAATCCTTTTCAAAAGTCGCTTATGTGTTCAAATTGATCACGTTGCCTCTATACATAGTTTTCTGCATTTTGGAAATCCTTATTTGCATGATTCTGTATGGACTCCCTCTTTGTATGTGGACTGTACTTATTGTAAGAGGTGCAGCAAGATCAGTGCGCGAATTCAGAATACCGGTATACTTAATGCAGTTTTGTGGAAGTTCGATACTCAGAAAAGTGTTTCTAGAGAACTATGTATTAAATGGATTGGCAATTGTGTTGCTTACGGGCGCAGTAATTATATATATTTACGTAATGTGTTTGATTTTCATTGGAACGTTTAACTTTTTGTCCCAGGTAATCGTATTTTGCCTTGTTGCCGTCATTGTGTATCCATCGGTTGCCTTTGGATATTTGTTTTTCTTTGTTGTTTTGATATATTACATTTTTCACCGTATTCGTGACTTTGGTGATGGCTACCTGGAGCTGTTGTCTGATGCTGTCGATATATCAAGAAATCTTGAAGGTCAACCAAATCATATCTCATTTTATGGAGATAACATGGTAATATCTAATGTTAAGGCACCACGAGGAATAAACGGTATACGTATTAACAACACGACCATAGAAGTTGCAGCTAATATATTGAACAATACGCAAAATAGACAAAAGTTTAAAATCGCTAAAAACAAGTATGGGATTCCGAAAGATTTGTTTGTTTTTCTTGTGAAAAGGCATCGACCTGCGCACAAACAAGCTTTGAAGATCGTTTTCCATATTATGTTGATCATTGTTTTAATTGGTTTAACAATTAGTATTTCAAATAAGTACGTCAGCGGACCATCATCTGAAATCTCGGAGGTAATGCACGTTGTATTCATAGTAGTAGTCGGTGCTCTGCCTCGGATTCTCGAACTTGCTTTAACGAATGCTAGTGAACATGTCAAGAAAGAAATTAAACTCAGAAGCATCGAACAATCTGTGCTGGAATATTGGGATGTTGTTATGTCAATGGAATGAACTATTTACCGTAGTTATATGTTTACTACTATACGTGTAGAAGTTTTTTTATCAGTACCGATCAGATTTACAGGGAAGAATACGTTATTCTTTCCAGTTTAAACTCAACGAAACGCAAACGCAAAACACTGAAACGTAGAAAAGTGCAACTTTTGGACAATTCTGATAATTTATGTTTATCTTGGTGGCAAACCGTTTGGAGCCTGAAACGCTTTATTAGTTATACAGTTTCTTCACAGTGTGTATGAGGATTTCTTCCCGGCTGAGGTAAATCATGTTGCCCGAGCCGTTAGGCGAGGGTTACATGATTTTACCAACCGGGAAGAAATCCTCATGTACACTGTGAAGAAACCGTATAACGAATTTATTATACTGCAAAGTTTTCACTGTTCAAACGAAATATTTCGGAATTTGTCGTGTACAGCGCTTATAATAAACTATAACAAAATCGCACCAAAGCAGATAACGTAACGTTGAGCGTAAGTGACGTCATGTTTCTGACGTTGTTATTCAGAAGAAAAATTGGCACATTCAGCGTCAAACCTTCCCAGAAATAATGCGACTGTTGAAAGATCCAAACAGCGAATGGTTCTTAGCCGAAATAGAATTAAAACGGAGGATGCACGATTGAATGCACTCAATCCTGTCGAGCAATCAGCCATCTTATTTTCTGCAAAGCAAGACTCAGGGACCTGTCAGCCAATGAAAACAGCTGCATTTCCAAGTAACCTGTCTGCTCACAGGGTACTTGGGACCACGTCTAGGGCTCGTTGACCAATGAAAAGTAAGGAATCTACTTTGCAGTATAATAAGGAGTCTTATCTGAACCAAACTATTTGAAACAAAACGAAACTACAATGCAATAACATGTAGAAAACGATGACGTAATTTGTACCTGATTTGTCTTAATCTGACTCATTGTGAAATAATAATGCACTTCGCACTGTATTACTTTCAAGCAGCATAGCATTATTGAATAACCTAACGATTTATCGCACAGTGATTTACAGAGGTTTTGTTTTAAGGAGCTTTCTGTTTTACAACCACCCTTTCTTTAAATAAGCGTTCCAAAGTATTTCGATAATTGCAGCTTCAAACTTTTCAACACCATAGTTGACTAATGTCGAACGTTGCCAACAATACATTTCTCAATACTGGAGGACACGCGCATTGTCAATATTGACTGCCCCGGACAGTGGGCTGTCGGATGTTGCGACGGTCACCCAGTGCTGGCCACTATCATTCGGGTGAGTGTTTAAAACTTGCACGAACGAATCCGAAACTGGCTGAAAACATGGATTCTGTGCATAAGTGCAAGATTGTAATCCGTCAATAAACGGGAATTGTTTCCGTAATAGTAAATGGACACAGTCAATTACGGTGTCGTCCAGCCAGCCGTTGTCATAATTTCCCCGAATTCGTTCTAGTGCAGTTTCCGATAGGTTGGCGCCGGTCCGTTCAATGCTTCTCCTAACTTCGGTTGCTACTTGTTCAACAATCTCCGGGTCAACCTGTGATTCGAGGTGTGGCATTTCATCAAAATCGTCCTGCTGCACTGTTTCCATTTCGTTTGGCATTTCAAGATCCCCTTTCCTGGGCTGTTTCTACCTGGCTTCTTCCCCCCCCCCCCCCCCCCCCCCGCACTGTCTTTCGTAATAGTGTGATATTCACTTGTTTTTCCTGGCTGTCAACGTTCATTTTGAGTGATAACTTGACAGCCAATATATGACAGCAATAGCCGTGTGGAAGTGGACATGTACATTTTTCAACCGGAAAAAGTTCCATCGTATAGATGTTTCCGGATGACATCATGATAACAAAACATCCTAGTTTCGCAGCAAAAACTATCCTGTCTGTTTCTATGATCTCTCGCGCTTTTGCCGTGTTCGTCAGGTCATGCCCTGTTGTTTCACTGACAGCATCAGAGTTGATGAAATTTCCATTTTGCAGGGCGTCAACTATCGTTTTAGAGTTGGAAACCGGAGATTCAATAACGTTAATGTTGTCCAAAGAAATTCTCAATGAAGCCATATCTTCCCTGAGGGGGAAATTCCCAATGCCTGCCCGTCCTCTTTTGATTTCTGCGAGATAATATTGTTGTAAAAACCTGAACGACAGTAAAACTGTGTCAATAGGCCCTTCTTTCCAGTTGTTCAGATCCTTTATCAGCAAGTTAAAGCCCTCGCTCTGGTTTGAAGTGACACCGGAAAATTCGTCTACGTCTGTGTACTTCGAAATATAACATGTAGCAAATCGCTCTAGCTTTGGCCTGACATTTTTTTCAAAGTACCCGAACGTCCTTTCTGTCCAATGTGGTTTTGCTTGTTCAATGCGTTGGTACATTTCTTCTTCAGATTCTGCTCTCAAAATATTATTAATATAATCGGAAAATTCCAAAGCCTCTTGTTTGTGGCCACCACTGTCGTAAATGTGTTTCTCTGCGTCTTTCTTTAGATGTCGCCAACAACCGACCACTTTTAGTGTCGTTTCAGCCTCTGCTGCATTTACTATTCCGATTTCCATATCAGTTGCCAGAGGTACTTGCTTTAAGTTTCCTTTGCATGCATTTCGCAGTATTTGAAAGAGAAATTGATGATGACTGTGGTATTTGCGCTCATGGATCAGAAATAATGCTGGTATAACTGGCCGTTCTACGAAAATATTGTGTTTAAATACAAGAACAGATACATAAAAGTCGCCCATTGAAAATGTCGTGTCATAGCTAAGGAGCGACGCAGACCAGTCTTAAAAGGAGATCATAGTATTTTTTTTTATTATTGGTCCTGACCGTCCACGGACTTTCCGTGTTCCCTCGCAGGACTAGCAGTGGCCATCTGCGACCCAATCCTTAATTTCTAATGAATTATCTGGCCGATAAACGTAAACTTCGCCTCCCTTTGGCCGAAAAGGTACCACCTTGTTACATTGGTGGTATAGAAATAATTTATCAACATCAGATATTGAAAGAGGCGATTGCCGATTTACGGCAATCGGATTTTCCTTTTCTGGCTTTTCTATCTCCATCTGTTGAAGACGTCAATTTCCGATCAGATTTCCGTGTTTTGTTCAATTTCCGACCATAGTTCCGTGGTTTGTTAATTCTAAAAATAGATTTCCGTGTTTTGTTCACTTTTTATTTAGATTTCCGAGATCAAAACAATTTGGATACCGCAATCTGTTTGGCACTAATGCTATTTCTTCAGCCAAAATATTCAAGCAAATTTGCATACAATTGCTGATAAAACTTTGAGCAGAAACTATTTTTTCTGCGAAATATTTTGTCTGTATATACGATTAAAACTGAAACTGAAAGTATTATAAAACAGATCATTAATTCCCTCCTTATATTTACTATTAATCATTTGCCTGTTGATCGCCACTTGACATGTACTTGCAAACAATTTGGGTCCAGGGACCCTCTCATAAAACTTCGTACGACAAAAACGGTCGTTACTCAAAATTTAAAAATACATTTAATTTCTGATTTCTCTATCTAATCCTGTTCTGTGACATCTCTTTGGAATCGTATTAAAAAGACGATTCCAAAGAGATGTTACAAGACAGCATTAGATGGAGAAATAGATTATCAATTGAGACTTTAATAATCTGACTTACGACGACATTTGTCGTACGAAGTTTTATTAAACGTGCCCCAGACCAGACACGCGTAACGAGGCGTCTGATTGACACGCATCTGTTCTTCTGGCTCCAAATTGTTTGACACTTGCATTAGGTTTTTTTTGTTTTGTTTATCTAAAAACCATAAATCTTAATTTGGCAGACTTTGCGGACGATATTACGACATGGTAAGAGTTAAGTGGTTCGAGCCACAGGTACTTGACACATACATCTAGATCTATTACACCCCCCCCCCCCCCTTTAATTTTTTTTTTTTTACTATACTTCTATTATAGATACTATAAGGGGGGAGGGGGTTAATAGATCTAGATGTATGTGTCAAGTACCTGTGGCTCGAATCCACTCATATATAAACACAGTAAAACATCTCTATTACGACCACTAATATGAAGGCTAATCCATTGTATAATAGGTATGTGACAACTTAAAGCAAGGTGACAGTAAATAAGCTCCTAAATGAGCTTTCTATTTTACTGTCACTTTGTTTTAAGCTGTCACCTGTCTTTAACCCCTAATAATTAACACATGTTTGTGGTCGTAATAGAAAGATTTTACTGTATACACAGTTTACGTTTTGTTTTACTTCCGTTTCGTTTATTATCTTGCTTTGCGTTTTTGTTTGTACGCTTGCTAAACAGTCGAACCTAAATATCCCCATCTCACTTTAAGTCTCACGTTTTGACTTTGAAATGCGGGTATGTACAGTGGAGAATCTGTTATTCTTTCTCAATAAACGCGTTTACGCTAAAACTATTATATAATCTGGACCTCACCAGGTAAACTGAGATTGTGTTGTACGTGATTTACAGTTACATTGGCACCCCCAGAACAATGTGGCTGGTGGTCCCTCAATGGACTGAGGAAAAGTCTTTAAGGCAAGGCATTACATTAGCATTAGCAAGTTAACGAAACACAGACTGTATAATGGTAGTGTTGTGTGAAATTGTATCGTACTTTATGTATTCTTTGTATATATATAGTGTTGAGTGTATATTTAAGCCCTTCATCTCCATTATAACGCATATGCTTAACACCATGCCCTTTTTGAAGTTTTGAAGACAATGGCCACTTAAGGCAGGTTGAAAGTTAAGCAGAAGGCGCCTAAGGCGCATTTTCCCGCCTTTAGGTACCAGTTGCTATGCTGACAACAATTCTTATGGTGCCTATTCATGTCTATATAAAGTGGAACTATATTTTTTCAGTGCATGAATAAATTCAAGACGTAAAAGGCGCATCTATGGGATAATGGGTTAAAACTTTTTCCGTCTGGTCTCATCTATCGAACGTTTATTTAGATTATAGTTATTTCATTTGTTTTTATGAGTTCCAAACTGTTTGGATCCTGACCCGACGCCGAATAATTCGGCGGATGATCAGAATAAAACAAGTTTTCACTTGTCAATGCAATCGGCGTTCGTGCTTTTTAAGTATTTGAGATGAGTCTGATGTCGTTCTCAAGTCTTTTACTGATTGGTCATATTTAAACATACTGCCAGCGACGTCATTGTTGTATGCAAACAGTTGGGATGCATATAAAACGCCGCGTCCGATCTGAATCCAAACTGTTTGAGGATCGCTTTTAGGTTTCTTTAGTTAAAAATGTATAAATCTAAATTAAACAAATGTTACAGACGTCAAATTTCAAGCAGACGATATAACGGCAGGATAAGGGTCAGTCGGAAACGTACCAAGCGTTACCAACGACGTTGATGATGCTCATGATTATGTACAGTCGAAACTCGATATTACGAACTCTCTTAAATCGATATTACCAGTATTTCGTAAGTTGAAGTTTTATAAGTCGATCTCGTTAAAGTCGAATCTACCCATATTTCAAAGTTAAAACGTGGCTAAGCCACGTTTTAACTTTAAAATATGGGTATGTTCGAACTAACGCGAGTTCGCAGAATCGAGTTTTTACTGTATTTGAATTGTCTGCATGAACTTGCTTGTACGGATAGGTCTATGTCATTTTGTATCAATAAAATATATATATTTACCAAATACTCAGTTGTGTTTCTATTCATCATTGTGATTACCATGTTAAATCAGAGGTTCTGATCTGTAATTCATATTGACTTTTATATACTCCTTTTAGCTCTCTTGTTCGTAGAATAAAAGTGTATGCACTTTACTCCCAGCTAGCGTGAGTAATAGGGTGGACGTCAGCATTTCTGGCTCCAAGGTATTAAAGCTTTTGAGTTGAGTCTGGAGTAGTTCTCAAGCATTTGATTGATCAAATTTGAGCCTAGGCTCAAATCTGACCAATTAAATGCTTGAGAACGATACCAGACTCAATTCAAAAGCGTTATAACCTTGACCCCGAAGTTGGGTTGATTGATTTAGACGGGTTAAACACATCACTGGCATGGCGCAATCTGCTAATGATTTATTTCTGAAATTGGTATTTTAGATTAATTGACTAATGTTACATCGCAAGGAATGTCAAACAGTTTGGCATCCCTATAGTCCGGCAGAGAAATCAGGATTTGGAGGTCCACCTAGAAATTGCGTCCTAAGTTTTTTTCTTGATTGATATTGATAGTTCAAAGCATTGTCATTCAGAATTGGCCGGGTGCCACCTTGGCACCCTTGAGCATTTTGAGTTATTACACCTCGCTTTGAGTTACAATGTTAAATTCCCATAGACCAACAGTTAATATTTTGCATGTCTTTTACATTTATTCAAAATATACTGTCACTCTTTATGATATTCTTTTTGTGACGTCACTCTAAAGGACATTACTTTTTTACTCCGTCCGAAAACGTACTGTCAGCCTTGACATGGCTTTCGCTATTGGATACATTGGAACGTTTTAACGAGTGGTAACTTCTAAGCAACTTTTGGCATTTTCTGTACAAGTTGCTTCCTTTTGTCCATTCCTTAACGATTTGCCACCCTTTCGGAAGAGGATATTTGCCACCTAGACAATGTAAATACACTGTTTCTTCAATTTACTTACAATAACGTTCTTCTTTGTTTCTTGTAATATAATTATAAACAATGTGACGTCGTAAGACGGCGACGTCATTTCCCGCGTTATGTACATATCCGCGCTAAATTGGTTTTCACAACACATTTTATAAAAGACAAATAAAACGATTCCAAAGCCAGGGTTGATAAGCTCGGTGTAATAAAATAAATATTAGATGTCAGTTTGCGTGACATTCAAATTATCAACCCTCGAAAACAAGAATGTCACCCTCGGCTACGCCTCGGGGTGACATGCTGTTTCTCGGGTTGACAATTTGAATGTCACGCAAACTGCCATCTAATATTTATATAATATTTCCGGTTTACCCCAACCACCCTTTTTTACTCATTGCCACGAAATGGGGCCTTTTATGCTATACCCCGGTATCGAATACCGGGTAAATTCCGTGAAAGTTTAAGAATTATATATCAATGAAACGTAACCCATAACCATAGATGCACCTTAACGAGAGTAGCATGTTGTATTGCAGTTTGATAACATTGACCTTTGCCCTTGACCTCTGTGACATTTGTAAATTGTTTTGCGTTTAATAGGTCAATTTCGGACTAAGTGCTTCAATTACGGTCACATAACTTCACGTTTATGTGCATTTCAACAAGTGAAACTGGTTACAATGATAATTACTAACATTGACCTCCTTTAACCTTGACCTCTGAGGCCTAAATAATGTTTATTTCTGTTTATGTCAGTGTTGGACTAAGTACCAGCAGCTAGGGTCACGCAACTTAACATGCTTTTGTGAGTCGAAATATCTCATTCTTAGCATATAGGCCTGGTGGCATACACTTACTCATCAGCATAGTTGCTGATGATGGTAGTTTGATGGCAGACAGGTACTTAGCCTATATATTTGCTGATGCCTTGAAATAGTGTAGTGTATAGTGAAATGCTGTCTTAAAGTTCCGATTCAGGTTATGTTAACTAACAATGGCAAATGTGGCATGGCTTACCTGAAATGGAGGTTCTCCGAAGAGCAGTGCTCAGAATATGTTTGAAAAATAATATTCGATGAGGCATGGTTGAGGTATATAACATGGCATGTGTCATATGTTCACTGAAACCCCCTTTATGTGCCATGGGCATGTGGCCGATTGCATAATTAAGATTACGATAAAGCAGAAATACTCATGGGCTTTAGCCATTCACATACATGTGCAATCAGCTGCGAGCAAACTTCAAGTCTTGGATACCATGTCGGCTCACAGGTATGCTCCTGAAACTGACTTTGGGGGCACAAGGAAGACGGAAAGTAGAAAGCAACGCAAAGGACATGGAAGGCATGGTAAGACTAGAGGACCATGATGACCATAATATATCTGAGACTCTGACCCGAATTTATTGAATCTGGTAGTTTTATGTTTAAGTTTCGTCAATAATCAAATCAAAAGCATCCAAGAAATTAAAGCCTTACTTAACTTGTGAACGTTTGATAAAAAGATATTCGAATTTTTAGACACTAGAGTCGAAAATTGTTAAAGTATTGCCGTTTCGAGCCTATCTAAGTGTATCAAGGACAGGTATCTCTTGGCAAAGGAGTTCTATTTGTATCCAGACTTCATCTAATGGAAGAACATACAGTAATATACACTGTGAGCAGGTCAGTTTAAAGCGCATTTCAAAACTGTAGTTGCTAGAGTGTGTAAATTGATAAAGATGACGTTTTCAACATTGTTACTGAAAAAATAGAATGAAACCAGGCTAGGCACCGCTAATAGAATTGGACAAACAGGATTCCAGAGAACAAATCACCGTGACCAAAAGAACGTGAGGTTTGGTCAAATCAGCTTGCTTGAGTCATGTAAAATCTACTCAAAAGTATTGGAAAGTCTTCAAACAAGCAGCCATGAGGTTGATATCTGAGGTGTTCCGTCACATGAATTGACACATTTTCCTACAGCACTGTGTGGGGATCATAATAATATGACAGTAACGAAAATTGATAAAGCAACTCAAAAGATCAATTCCGTATAGAAGTTTCAGACACAAATATAGAACCAGTAGATAGTCACCATAAACGAATTGATATTGTTATCATGAGTTTATGACATACCCCACAAATAGGCTCTAAAGGCTCACACAATTTCTATAAGATGTACGAGAACAACAGGTTAAAATCTGTTATTATCAGTTGCATGCTAACAGCACATTACCAAAAGAAAGAATATCTTATTGTCACTGAAAAAAGCAGTTTATGAAGCTGATACTCTCTTACATTCTAGATAGGGATACTTTTCATATTGAGCACACACAAGTTAACAAGCTAGTGACAATAGATGAAAATGAAACACAAGCTATAATAATCCGAGGTTTTATGTCAGAAAGAAACATTTTGGAAACAACATACTAATAGGTAGACACCATCATTGTGTATTAAGTATTCTCATGCACAAGAAATTATTCGAATCCTAAGCTGTCAGTCATGTTATAAAACAAAAAAGGCGAATAAAATGTTAATCAAATATATTATTGATATCGATATGGCATCGGACAAATGTATGGACATTGCTGAGGACATTCTTCCTGCACATACCCTCTCAGGATGTAACACAGTTGCAGACAGCTTTGGAATTTGAACGTGAACTGCTGCAAGGAAAGAATTGAGGTCCAATGTTGTGTTTTCATTTATCGGTTGACTTGATTTTTCTATTGAAACTTGCATTTAACAAGCGATAGCATTTCCTCGAGTTCATATCTGAAACACGCGTTCAAGTATAGACCACACAGCTTAGCGAGAGAACATCAGCAAAACTTTGTTGCCTTGATTTAGGCATTTATTAGAGGAAACAATCTACCTGATCTTGAACCAGCAGGGTTTGGCTGGAGGAAGGAAAAACGGTTAAAATCTTCACAGTCAGCGACATAGACTGAAAATCTTGTCATAACGCTAGAGTTTATTTTTAAACTGAGCAGTGTGTGACTGTCAAAATAGCATGCCTTGTAGAACGTAAATACTGTTATGTAAAAGCATGGATGGATGAGTTAGGTTTTAGGACACTGCAACACAGAATAGATATTGCAGCACCGATAAATGATGAGAGGTGATGAGATGAGATGATGATGATTTCAGAAAGATGATTTCGACTAGACTCATTCGTTGCGAATCAGCGCATGGGATCAACACCGATGACATGCCTGGCAGCGGGCATTATCTCGGTCAAGTAAACAGAAACATTCCTATGACAATTAACCCCCAAAGCGCTCTTGTGAACAAATAACATATGTGCTAAAATAGAACTAGTCAAGAACCAATAATAGAATCAAGCACGGCTTCTGGTCAAGACGGACGAGTCTAGACCCGAGGTTTGTCTGTTCCCAGTCGGAATCGAGCTTTAGCGAGATTCCGACAGGAACAGACAAACCGAGGGTCTAGACTCGTCCGTCTTGACCAGAAGCCGTGCTTGATTATTTTTCTCGCTTAAAATACCTCTTAAAACGAGTATATTAAAGGATTTGTAAAGACCTACTTTTTTCCCGTATCACACATTCCATATCCAATAGCAACAAACAGCTGTTTGAAGGTCGCGCTATTTCAGCTTGGCTTTGACATCTATTTGTACACACGTTTTAAGAAGAAAACGTGTCCAACTTTAGATCATAACTCAGAAATACAAACGGTTTTTATTGAATCCAAGCGGTGTGAATAGTTTAAGTTATCGAAACGATCATTTCTTCCTTCATATACGTTCTACTTCCAAGCCATAACAACAACCGACGTCAATGACGTCACATAAGAACGTGACGTTACGCGGATACTCAATCATTTGAAACAATCAACAAAAACAACATAAATCACTGTTTAAACACCGGATCATTGAATTGTCGAAAGCCACAGCCAGTGTAGAGTTTACTGTAAAATTGTCGATTACATTTCTCTTTGTGAACGTAGCTTGAGGTCAATTTTTAGTTTTAGGGTATTTCTGTAAGAGTTACCTCCCGTTCCCTTGCTTAAACCCATTCGGGCGGAAGAATACCGTACCAGACAAGGTTTGCCGCACTGCTATTTATAGTAACAAAATGTGGTCTAGCACCCCCAAAAAGCGAGAAATGTTAATTCTGAATTTTTATCATTATAAATATTTTGAGCATGTCTAAATTGTAATTTTGGCCGTTATGTTGAATATACGAAAATACTCAAAGGTGAAAAGATGTTAACTGCAATATTTCAATAATTAGTATCCTGCTATCAATAATAAGTATCATTGTGGTAAGGTCACACCATTTCAGAATAAGAAATTATGAATGTTGTTGTTTGGACTTATTTTGTTTGAAAGAATTTCGGTCAACGCTTTGGTCGCCATCTCGAATATATGGAATTGCTCAAGGGTGACAATATGTCCATCAACGAACAGTTCAACAAGTATAATATTTTCAAAAATAAGCAGTACCATCTTAAATATACGGAAATACTCAAGGATGTCATCCGTTACATTTCATCAATAAATATAATCATTTTAATAGTAAGTATAATTACGCTGATATCGAGTCAGTTCAGAATAAAAAAATGTATGATTGTGTTCATTTTTGGACTGGTTTGCTTAACAATATGTCCGTCACCATTTTGGCTGCTATCTTGAATATACGGAAACGCGAAATGATGAAAAGATGTCACTCGTAACAGTCGAATAATAAGTATGATCATTTGAATAATGAATATCATAATGGTGAGATCAAAACAATTAATAAAAATAAATTATGATTGCTGCTTTGTTAACCATTTTGTTTTAAAGCATGTCGGTAGCCATTTAAGCGGCCATTTTGAATATACAGATATGCTCATGGGTGACAAGATGTCATACGTAATAGTTCATTATATGTATCATCATTTTAGTAATAACGTTCATGATGGTGGGGTCAAATTAGTTTAGAAAACCAAACTTTGAATGCTGAAGTTTAGAGTAGTTTTAATGCCTTTGGGTAGCCATTTTAGAAGCCATTTTGAATATTATATAAATATTAGATGGCAGTTTGCGTGACATTCAAATTGTCACCCCGAGAAACAGCATGTCACCTCGAGGCGTAGCCGAGGGTGACATTCTTGTTTTCGAGGGTTGACAATTTGAATGTCACGCAAACTGACATCTAATATTTATTTTATTACACCGAGCTTATCAATTCTAGCTATAGAATCGTCTCATTTGTATTTTATAAAATGTGTTGTGAATACTAATTTAGCGCAGACATGTACGTAACGCGGGAAACGACGTCGCCGTCTATGACGTCACATTGTTTATAATTATGTTACCACTCTTTATAACGTTCCAATGTATCCAATAGTGAACTCAATGTCAATCCTGACAGTACGTTTTCGGACGGAGTAAAAAAGTAATGTCTTTTAGAGTGACGTCACAAAAAGAATATCATAAAGAGTGACAGTATATTTTGAATAGATGTAAAAGATATGCAAAATGTTAACTGTAGGTCTATGAGAATTTAACATTGTAACTCAAAGCGAGGTGTAATAAATAGAGGATATTGAATGAGTGTTTTTTCAGTAATGAATTTATTGAACGAGTTGGATAAAAATGATATTTTGCGAGCCTTGGCGAGCAACATATCATTTTTATCCAACGAGTTCAATAAATTTATTACTGAAAAAACACGAATTTAATATCCTATTTATCACATAAACACCAATTGACACGAAAATCCGAAAGGTCTTACTTTCACTTTTGCCCTCGGCTCTTAGGTAAACGATTCGTCATAGGTGTTATTCGGTTTTATTCATCCGTAGATAAAAACACCAATCATATTAACGTAAAGAAAATCAACACCATTACGTTGTGAAAAGACTTCTCTGATACCATATTCAAATTTTAAATTAATATTTAAATTAAAGTTGTTCTAATTGACTAAAAATGATCAGTTGACATTAAGAATCTAGTTTCGTTTTCAAAATAACGTCAAGACGTAACATGACGTCATTATCATTGTAACGTCTAAATTTGAAAAACAGTCTGAGTCACTGTTAATACTAAAGTCTACGTAGTATTAAGTTTAGCCTGATTTGCAGCCTGAGTTTGCGAGACTGCTAGGGATAATGTTTCGATGACACTTCGAAATGTTTCAATACCTAGTGGTGATCTATGTTTGTCTAGATTCTCTTAACAGATTTACAGTCGGCGTAGTAGTACATTATTTTGGTGATTCGAAAATTAGTATAAAATATATGCCCAGTGGGCCATACGATTTTTACGGCCCTCTATATTTTGCACGTTTATGTGATAAACAGAAATGCTGAAGGGTGACAAGATGTCACCCGTTACATTTCTAAAACATGAATTGTCCTTTCAATAATAACTCTCATTATGGTGAGATCAAGTCAGTTAAAAAAAAGGAAACAATGAATGGCGCATTTTGGATTATTAAGTATTTCGGTAGCCAATTTAGCCGCCATCTTGAATATACAGAAATGCTCATGGTTGACAAGATGTCCTCCGTAACAGTTCAATAATATGTATCGTCATTTCAGTAATAAATATCACTATGGTTGGGTCAAATCCGTTAAGAAAACCAAGCCATGAATGCTGAAATTTAGAGTAGTTTGTTTCAACGCATTTGGGTAGCCTTTTAAGCCCCCATTTTGAATATACTGAAATTCTCAAGAGTGACAAGATGTCACCCGTAACATTTTAAATTTTTGAAACGTCTTTTGAATAATAACTATCATTATGGTGAGGTCAAATCAGTTAAAAAAGGGAAAATGTATGCTTATTTTTGGACTATTTTGTTTAAAAGCCTTTCGGCAGCCATTTTGGCCGCCATCTTGAATATACGAAAATGCTCTAGGGTGACAATGTGGCACCCGGTGGTTTTTCAATAAGTAACATATGCTGCAGTAGAATCAGTCGAGAAAAAAAAACTTATTACGGCATTTCCAGGTCAAGTCAGCCCTCTGCCGGACTAGACGCCAAATTACTCGGCGTCTGATCAGGATTCAAATTGTTTGCAAATAATCATTGTATCGGAATATGGCAATAAATGGGCTATTGAAAATATTTGTTATTCATTTGATATATGTGCTCTGGTGGGTAAGCATGGGTTTAACGTTGGGTTAAGTATTGGTGATACATGTATTTGAATCATTTTTATTTTTTGACAAGTATTGGTCTTAAAGTTTTCCCCCATAGCCTGTGTCTAATTTTGAAGATAGGCTGCCACTTAAAGCAGGTGTACATGCTCACTTTTTCTTCCCCGCAAAGGGAATTATTCATATGAAAAGCATCAATTTTACAAAATAAAACTAATATTTAAAAATAATATTTTAAGATACTCTTGTGTAAATTTTTACACGGTTGTTAGCTTTAGTTGGCAGCCGATATTTTACTGAAATCACTGCAGATATATTAACACGAACCGGTTGGCAAACGTTAAGTTGTTAAGTTGAGGCGCATATATGCCACCATACCTACCGTTATGAAAATATGTCTGAACCGGTGAATACCCATTTTATATTGTTGTGTACACGAGTTTCGATACTGTTTTTGTTTCCTTTTCAACAAATATTGAAAAGATAAGGAACTTTGCTTATACGATCATGTCACATTTGAAGATACATTCTTTAAATTATAATTATGCTATTCAGATTTACTATATGAATAGAAAATGTGATTTATTTCTTGTTGACAGGTATATTTGCAAATATGAGAAGGCACTGTAAAGGTCTGGGGCCCGTTTCATAAAACTTCGTACGACAAATGTTGTCGTAAGTCAGATTTTAAAACTCTCAATAAGTATTTATTTCTCCATCTAATCCTGTCTTGTGACATCTTTTTGGAATCGTCTTGAAAAGACGATTCCAAAAAGGTGTCACAAGACAGGATTCGATAGAGAAATCAGAGATTAAATGTATTTTAAAGTTTTGACTTACGACAACATTTGTCGTACGAAGTTTTATGAAACGGGCCCCAGACCGTCTACAGCAGGGGCCCGTTTCATAAAATTTCGTACGACAAATGTTGTCGTAAGTCAGATTATAAAAGTCTCAATTTATATCTATTTCTCCATCTAATCCTGTCTTGTGACATGTTTTTGGAATCGTCTTGAACAGACAATTTCAAAGAGATGTCACAAGATAGGATTAAATACAGAAATCAGAAATTAAATGTATTTTATAGTTTTGACTTACGACCGTTTTTGTCGTACGAAGTTTTATGAAACGGGCACCTGGTGTCCTTTGTTGCCGCAAGCGCCAATGCCATTCTTCCAGAAAACTCTCACTCCCATGATGAGTGATTGATTCTAAATGGGGTATAGAAATCGCCTTAGCGATGAATTTGTATATTTTTGGTACGGTAGAAATTACTGACTTCAAATCCTCATAGAAATTACCCTGACTCGTCAAGGTTGGTTATTGTGGGGACAAATAAATATAGCGTGTCATTTGCAAGAGAGTTAAAGTATCACGGTCATCACCGAGCAACTTTTATATATGAGCCGTACCGTGACAAAACCTGCGTATTGCATTGCAACATTGTTTAGACTAAGCACCGTTGTCATCCAATGCTCTGTACTTGATTTTCATATACACTGTCAATACTGTATATGACACAGCTACATAAAATGCTTCAGATACATGTCGGTGTCAAACAGTAAAGACCAAGATCAGCTGCCGCGTCTAAGACGCGGTAGCTGACCTTGATCTACACTGTTTGCAATGTAATAAGCCAGGCTTTCTTGTGGCACGGCTCATACGTAATTGAAGCCTTAATTCAAGATCAATGTCATCTTAGCCATGGACATGAACCGAGAAACATGTTATATTATATTCTGCTATATATATAAAATGTACTCACGCAACAACTATGGTATCTCTAGCTTGTGCGATGAAGGAACATCTTCAGTACAAGCCCCGGACAGTAAACTAAAATGACACTTGATTCTTTGTCTTCTAGTGGGTATACACATTTTACAAATTTGGTATGCCTAGCTGACGTTGTAAAGGAAATATACTTCAGATAAGTTTTTTTTGTTTATCAAAATCTATTAATTGAGATCCAAGGTCAAGGTAATTCTCAAAGTGACCAGAACATATTACTTAACACTTTGCCATCCCAAGATATACTCAGATACCAATTTCGTATTCGTATGTTTTGATCACATACATGTAGTTCAGTACTCCCTCTCTACAACGACACCCAATGGGAGACACAGATTGTGTGTGTTCGGAGGGAGTCGTTTTAGAGAGGGAAAATTAAAATTTTGCTTACATTTGCAAACAGTTTGAATACAGATCAGACGCAGCATAACGCGGCGTCTGATCTGGACCGAAGCTGTTTGCCACTCGTCATTATCATTTATTCTATTAAACTATCCACTTATATGTAACTTTGAGAAAAAACAGAAGACGACAATTTTAAGTAGACGATATTGCATCAGTTTAGGGAATTGCAGCAGGGTTCGTTGTAAGGAGGGAGTCGTTATTAGGAGGGCCGTTGTAGTGAGGGAACACTGAAGATACATTTTTTATCAAAATAGTGGGTACATGTTGATTTGGATACGTTTTGACCAGATTCCAATTCAAAATGCATGTACACCAATTTCTGAAACTTTATTAATATAAGCAGATGACATTTTCAAGCTGACGAACATAATATTTCACTTTCAGGTCCTTGCCTAGTTTCAGCTACAGTGGATAATGTGTTATTCTTTCCCAATAAACGCGTTTACGCAAATACTATTATTTGCAGTGCAAACAGTTTGGAGCCAGAGCAGACGCCGGGTAACCCGGCGTCTGATCAGGCTCCAAACTGTTTGCCACCACGATAAACATGAAATATCAGAATTGTCCAAAAGTTGTTATTTTCTACGTTTTAGTGCTTTGCGTTTGCGTACGTTTGCGTTTAAACGGGAAAGAATAACAGATTCTCCACTGTATACAGTGCAGTCTCTGAAAACCGGGCTCCAGAAAATGTGAAGGTTCCAAAACCCGGGCATTGTTTGCAATCTTCTTGCTCTTTTATTACACAACATACAGCGCTCCCTCTCTACAACGACACCCAATGGGAGACAAACATATGTGCGTTGTTCGGAGGGAGTCGTTGTAGGGAGGGAAATTGGTTTATATTTGCAAACAGATTGAATCCAGATCAGACGCCGCGTTACGCGTCGTTTGATCTGGATTCAAGCTGTTTGCCATTCGTCATTATGTTTTTTTCTGTCAAAATGTCTCATATGTAAAATTGAGAAAAACAGCAGACTACAATTTAAGTAGACTATATTGCAGCCGTGAAATGGTTGGACATAATTATATTGTTTTGGGAACAGCGATAATCGTCGTTATAAGGAGGGAACCGTTGTTGGGAGGGCCGTTATAGAGATGGAACGCTGTAGTTTCATAAATAGATCCAAGGATGGATGGATGTTTAATAAAGGACAACGGGAATGCTTTTTAACTTACTAGTACCATTTACCTGAATGTAGCTACCAAATATTGTTAATCTTCTACAAGCTATGTATTTGTCGTTTGCAACAGTTTTAACCCTTTACTTCATAGCCTGTTTCTAGTTTTGAGGACAGGTGACAACTTAAAGCAGGTTGAAAGTAAAGCAGAATGTGCATTAAGGCACATTCTGCTTTACTTTCAGCCTGCTTTAAGCTAAAATCTGCTAGGCTATATAAAATATTTGTAATGGTAATTGTTCATGAGGGTATAAATTGGAACTATTTTCTTCAGCGGAGGAATAAATTAAATACGCTAAAAGTCGCTTCTATGGGGGAAAGGGTTAAGTTGAATTGTATGCATTTCTTACCGGCAGACCTAATCCAATGGTAGCACACTCGACTGCGGTATCATGGGTCTTGAGTTTCGACCCCCGGCCGGACCAAGTCTTTCGGATCAGCCATTTTAAACTGAGGTCCGATGTATCAGTGCTTTACATTGGACATTCAAAATAATTCGGACCCCCTCCCCCCTACTGGGGCGTACAATTAGCCCATAGATGGTAGCAACGGACGTCAATAAACCAACCAACCAAACATACTTTCAGGAAAATATCACCAGAGTGTTAAACATATTGGATTGAAATGAAACACTGAGTGATCAGGATCCAAACTGTTTAACAAATTGCATAACTATTTCTTTGGTCTAACTGTTCTAGAGTTTACTTTCAAATATCAGCAATATTTTGTCAAAATAAAACGAGTTTATATAAAATGATATACTTGATATACATTTTAAGTATTGCCTTGAGTATTACTTTAGGCAACCTTTTTGACGTAGATGTTTGAATGATGGTGACATTATTAAAGCAGACTGTCGTATTAGACGATGGGAGGGTAGAGATGCTCTTTGCACGCATGGTGTGCTTTCTAGGTTGACCAACAGGAAGTAAATATCCATAGTTATGAAATCGTAGTTTTATCTAGATGAAAAAAGTACGATACTCAACCGCGTTATTTAGATACATTTCACACTTTTATCGATGTGTTGCCGAAGATACAACTTCACTTGAACGTTATTTGGTAAGACTTTTTGGATCTTTTTTTCCCATTTATTATAACAAGTTTAACCTGTAACAAAAATTGTATCTAATTAGTGAGATTATAAATAACCATATTAAAAATATTAAACTTGGTCAGAGCATTTTATAAAATGTATATTGACGGAATTAAAGGTATTCCAACCCAGAAAACCACATCTTTCGTTTTATCTCGGCATTTTCCGTGTTCAATGGGATTTCATGGGAATATGCCGTAAGGGTTATTTTAGAAGCAACATTGCCTCCTCCATACGGATTCGAATCACGGCAAAAGTAATCAGTTTCATTTTGTATGAAATGATCAACAAACAGTTTGCTCTACCCTAGTTTACATTTTGGTTCAAACGCATAGTCTGATAAGTCATATGTTGTAAAACCACATAGAAACGACATGTGCAGTCGAAACTCGGAACTTCGAACTTGCTTAACCCTTTACCTGATAGCCTATTTCTATTACTTAAGATAGGTGACTACTTAAAGCAGGTTGAAAGTAAAGCAGATGCGCCTTAGGGCGCATTCTGCTTTACTTTCAGCCTGCTTTAAGCTATCATGTGCTATAATATAGAAAATATTCCCTATAATACATATTCATTACTGATTAAATTGGAACTATTTTCTTCAGCGGATGAATAAATCATATCCGCTAAAAGGCGTTTCTATTGGGGAAAGGGTTAAATCGACCTTACCAGTATTTCATAACTTTATTTTCGATAACTCGATCTCGCTTAAGTCGAACATACCTATATTTCAAAGTTAAAACGTGGCTAAGCCACGTTTTAACTTTGAAATATGGACATATTCGTCCTAACGCGAGTTCGAATTATTGAGTTTAGACTGTAAAGAAATATGTGTCTGTTTCGTTGCTTGCATATTTTCCGACAAGTAAGGCTAGATACAGTTGATAAAATATTTTTTCTTTCAAGTTAGTACATGGATACCTTCAAATAGTGTAAACGTAGATCAGACAGCTCCTTAAGATACAGTGGAGAATCTGTTATTCTTTCCCAATAAACGCGTTTACGCTAAAACTATTATTTGCAGTGCAAACAGTTTGGAGCCAGATCAGGCTCCAAACTGTTTGCCACCAAGATAAACAAGAATTATCAGAATTGCCCAAAGATGTTCTTTTCTACGTTTTAGTGCTTTGCGTTTGCGTACGTTTGCGTTTAAACGGGAAAGAATAACAGAGTCTCCACTGTACCTCCATTTGTTAAAAAACGTCAAAAAAATACCAAATAACACAAACTATGCGTTTGACAAAGTGCTCAGTTTTCATTTGTAACTTCATTTGTAACGTAATATTAACCCTTTTACTGACATTATGTCATCTTTTTTAAACACTTGTCGCTTGCTTTCATTTATCAAGTCTAAAATTTGATATGATTTGACTAAAGAAATATTTAAAAGAATGTCAAACAGTTTGGATCTCGACGTTTTCATCAGGATGCAAACTGTTTTGATATAGCATTTGTACTCGTGAAAGGGCAGTTAAATAACAATTTATAAGCCTTTTTGAAAACTGCCGTACCCAAAGTACATCGTGTCTTTTGCAAATAGTTCTAATCTTGATCATGACGCGGCGTTTGATCAGTTTCCAAACAGTTTGTCACTCACTGCGATAATTGTACATGTACATACATTTTAAACTTGAGAAATGCAAGCTAACGACAATTAAGTAAAATTGACGACGTCAGGGTTTATAATCTCACTATTTCAGCAACTGGAGAATGACGTCGTCGTTGGCAGCGATCGTACTTATATTTACACTGGCAAGTTACGACAGGGTCTCAGCTACGCCATTTATCAATGACATGACCGACAACATTAACCACACACAGAGATCTGCGAGCCTATGTCAAATGACCGTAGACAACCGTAGCGTTGCTTATTTTCGAAGTCGTCTGGCGGTTGAAGATCTCCAGTTTGCTCATTTTTCCATTCATTTTAACGGTTCAATTAGGTATAATTATACACAGGAGACTTTTCGACCAAATCAATGGGTTTGGACCTACCGCACTCAAAATGGATTGAATCCTTTCCTCTACTGGAACATAGACTACACAATTTTGTCATTCGGTCTTCTTGCTGCAAAAACATTAAAGTCTGACATGTATGTTCTTTTTAACGTTCCAGATAGCTGTAACATAACATTCGGTACAAACGGAACAACATGGTCAATAGCAAACGCTATACGCGATGCTACAAAATTAGGAATTGCGATGCCTAAATATGAAAATAGCTATTACTGTTACCTAGCTGAAGCACCGAAGGCACGAGAAAGTATTTCCTACCAAGCCGCAATTTACTTTATGTATCCAATCAGTTACATCAATTACAACTGCTGTGTCGTCGAATACAATTACATGTTGGATAATGTAACCGCCGACTGTCTGAACGAACAAATCGGAAAATGGCCACAGTGTACTCTTGGTCCATTCATAATTGGTTTAATCATGTTTCTTTTTTATCCAATTTTGTTTTTCCGCGCTAGTGCATGGATTGCAAATGACGAAACAGTCGAGCCAGCGTCATCCGTGCAGCTGCTACACAGCAATGTTAACCAAGAAAACAATGAGATTGAGACTGACGATACCGATTCTGAATGGTTATACCTTGATGGAAACACGCCATACAAATTGGCTGACCTTCTTACTTATATTTGGTGTGGTTTAAAGGAGAAATGGCCGCGTGTCATAGCAAGAATACGTCGACTGTGTGTAGTTATTGCAATGCCTCTTGGGATATATGTCCAAATAGCTGTATATTATTTTACCTTTGAAAAAGATGTTAAATTGTTAGTTAAACACGGAGCACCCGTTGGATTTTTGTCAGTTCTTGGAGACCAAAAAGACAGAGCTCATGTATTTGCAACATTATTCGGGGGACCAGTAGGAATCATGATTTTGTACTTTGTTGTTAGTCTACTGTTTTTTGTTGTTCCTCGAAGCGTACAGCAGATATTCGAAGACAGCATTCCACCACTAAACTTTGGTTTCAAAACCCCCCTCAGTTTGAGTCTGACGGATATAAAACGTCTATCGATGGCCAACGAGCCCCTTGAACCTGGATACCAAAATGTTATTTGTCTTCTTAAGTGTGGTATTTATATGTTGTTTAGCAAGCAGTTCTGGAAATGGGTTCTCAAGACACAGATTGAGCGCATTTGTATGACTCGAAACCTGTCATCCTCAAAAGCGGCAAATGTATTAAAATGTATCGCATTGCCTCTATACATGGTTTTCTGCATCTTGGAAATCCTTATTTGCATTTTTCTGTATGGATTTCCTATTTGCATGTGGACTATACTTTTTGTAAGAGGCGCAGCAAGATCATTGCGCGAATTCAGAAGATACTTAATGCAGTTTTGTCGAAGTTCAATACTCAGAAAAGTGTTTCTTCAGAACTACTTGTTGAGTGGATTGGCAATTGTTCTGCTAACAGGTGCTGTTTTCTTTTATGTGTACACTATTTGTTTGATTTTCATCGGAACATTTACCTTTTTGTCCCAGATCATGGTATTTTGCCTTGTTGCCGTTATTGTCTATCCATCTGATGCCTTTGGATATCTGTTTTTCTTTGTTGTTCTGATATACTACATTTTGCATCGTATTCGGGAATTTGGTGACGGCTACCTGGAGCTGTTGTCTGACGCTGTTGATATATCAAGGAACTTGGACGGTCAACCAAATTGTATCTCATTTTATGGAGACAACATGGTAATATCCAATGTCATGGCACCTCGAGGTATAAATGGTATACGTATTAACAACAACACCATTGAAGTTGCAGCTAATGTATTGAACAACACACGAAGTAGACAAAGGGTTAAAATTGCTAAAAACAAGTATGGGATTCCGAAAAACCTGTTTGCTTTCCTTGTTGACAGGCATCGACCCGCTCATCAACAAGCTCTAAAGATCGTTTTCCATATTATGTTGATCATTGTTTTAATTGGTCTAACAATTAATATTTCAAATAAGTACGTAACCGGATCATCATCTGAAATCTCGGAGGTAATGCACGTTGTATTCATAATGGTAGTTGGTGCCCTGCCTCGGATTCTCGAACTTGTTTTAACGAATGCTAGTGAAAACGTCAAGAAGGAGATTGAACTGAGAAACCTCGAACAATCTGTGCTGGAATATTGGGATGGAGATATGGCTATGGTTTGAATAATTACTGTAGGTATACGTTTACTAGTATACGTGTACCGAAATTATCCAGGTTAACCCTTTCCCCAATAGGAGCGACTTTGAGCGCATTTTATTTATTCCTCCGCTGAAGAAAATAGTTCCAATTTGTACAGTCATGAACATATACGATAAGAAATATTTTATAACTCCCAGCAGAGGGTAGCTTAAAGCAGGTTGAAAGTAAAGCAGAATGCGCCTTAAGGCGCATTCTGCTTTACTTTCAACCTGCTTTAATTGTTACATGTCTTCAAAACAAGAAACAGGCTATTAGGTAAAGGGTTAAACGCATGCTCGAAGAAAAGGCAGCCCAGTTTTTACATTACCACCCTGATTTTCAATTTATATTTATGTTGTTATCGAAGAATTGACATACATGTGCCAACCATTATTGGTTAAACGCATGCTGGAAGAAAAGGCAACCCGGTTTTTACATTACCACCCTGATTTTCAATTTATATTTATGCATTGACACACATGTGCCAACCATTATTGTACATCCGTTGAGATGCGATCATCAGCAATACATTTTAACCCATTTGTGCCCACGATATCATATATGGGAGTAGACTCTGATCAGACTCCGCATTATGCGGCGTCTGATCAGAGTCTACACTGTTTGCTGATAGGAATTAATCCAATATATAAACATGGAAGAATCCACTGGGCGCAAATGGGTTAAAACTTTGATGGCACTCTTATTAATTTTTCATTTTCAAAAACATGACTCGTGGGCAAATTTGTTTTTGAAACGGCCCATACACTACTGATATTGACTTGAAATAGAGCGTACAAATATATGCCTTTGCATTTACTAATATGCCGCCAGAATAATTTTTGTTTCTGACTTAGGTTGAAAATTTGTTTATGTTTGCAAACTAATTTTCAACAGCATTGTAGTTAGATTAGTGAAAACTTTACAATTGTCCATGAACTATCTGTTTTAGCTGTACTTTAGGAAATTTGATTATATCTAATGCCAGTTTTAAATACTTTTTTTTCAGGTTATTGACGGAATACTTTCTTTGCATTTACACAGAAAAAATATATCTCTTTATTTCTAAGAATAAGATAAAAATTCTGTAGTCTCTTCTGCCTGAACATAGAATTACAGTAAAAATATCTATTTTGAGTGTTGGGTCAAAATTCAAAAGTGGTTTATTAATGGTTTTATTTTACCACATTCCCAAAAATATTGTTAACCCCTTCACTGCCGTGACGTCATCAATTTTAAATAATTGTCGTCTGCTTCTATTATAAAAACAATTTTTAGGTATTTTAGATTAAGAAATATTGAAACGAGTGTCAAATAGTTTGGCTCCTGATCAGACGCCGCGTTACGCGGCGTCTGATCAGGATCCAAACTATTTGCAAAAAACTGTTGTGCTTGGGGTAAGGCAGTGAAGGGGTTAATTGACATGTGTCTTCATAACTATGACAACAGTTGCTTAAATTGGAATCTTTAATACTCATTTTAAACCGAAATAAGTTTGTTAGTAAAATTCTGTGTATATAGTTCTTGTTTGTAACCATTGTACATGTAAACATAGTTGTATATATGTTTCCAGTTAATGTTATCTTTTTCATAAATGGTTATCCATTTTGTTCAGCTTGTAAGCACATCTTCGTTTTAAATATGAATATTGTAAATACAACTGTTAATATCAATTGTGTTACAGTGGGTTACATATAAAATTCATGGTTGGTAAGGGATAGTCAGATATAGAATAATTTACCAATGTAATGTTTAATTTACTCAAAAAAGACATAATTGCATTTGTAAACCACAATGCTTGAGAAATTTAGTTTTCTTTTTTTCCAGTTACTTTTTTCTCCAAAGGTTCAAGTTCTACAAACTGGCCATGTTCATGAAGAATAAGACTATACGATCTTTTTTTATCCTAGTGGAATTGTACGTAGCAAAGTTTAAAACAAATATCTACTCTTTCTTAAATTGCAGTAGAAATGGCGATGGGGAAATCATAATAACAAAGATTCAGTCATGTTTCTGCAGTAACATTGATGATATGACTTATAGACTATTTGGGTCTTGATCCGACACAGAATAATTTAAGCAAGCGGCTGATCAGATTCCAAAGAGTGCTCCATGGTTAATTCATTTGAGAGGTTAATTTCATGATAAATGTTATTTTGCATGTGCTTAAGATTTCTTATTGACTCATGATTATTAACTTTTATTATATACATTTCTCACATAACTACCCCTGTTTTTCTATAGCGAACAACGATGACGAATATCCTTATCTCCAACATGTGTAAGATAACTTTGATGACGTCACTATAACGTCACTATTTATAACGGCGATTTGACGTCACCGGGGTTCCAAAAAATGCATATTGCTTTAAAACTAGCTTAAATCTTTGGTAATGTGAGAAAAAGAATCTGTCACTAATCGATGTTTAAGACAAGTTGATCTCAAATTCGTCTAGAATAGAGCTCGCTTAATAACATTTCAATTCAAGACTCGTTTGTCTTAAACATCAACTCATGACAGATCCTATATATCGATGATTTATAGTGATTTCTCAGTTAGATAATTTTCATATGCGTCACAGTTGATATCATAAATAGTAATGATATAAATCTTGCAGTTACGATATCATTTGTATGACGTTACGTCACAATTTATTTGGTGACGTCGATCGTAAACAATTAATTTAGTGTGTTTTCGCTGTGAAAACGTCGTTAAAATATATATAATAAATAGAATAATCAATTCCTTTGGGTGGATATGAAAATTATATCAAACGAATGGGTTGTTATCTGGTTAAAAAACTGGTTCTACGGACTCGTTTTTAACCAGATAACAACCCATTCTCGTGATATTTTCATATCAATCCAAAGGAATTGATTACACTCTAGTTATAACATAACAAACGGCGCCAGCATTAAATAAAACAAATTGTTTTTTTTTTTATATTACTAGGTCTAGTGGTATAACTATGCAAACAAGGTATGCGAAAACGCCGTTGTGTACTTATGATGTTATTACAATGCGTCCGGCCCGTTTCATAAAACTTCGTACGACAAAAACGGTCGTAAGTCAAAACTTTAAAATACATTTGATTTCAAGACGAGTCCAAACAGATGTCACAAGACGTGATGAGATGGAGAAATAAATAATAATAGAGACTTTTATAATATGACTTACGACAACATTTGTCGTACGAAGTTTTATAAAATGGGTCCCAGCTATCTTACTTCATAACTCCTTCATAAAGATTAAAATTTAATGATTAAATGTTGGTTTAATTAATCAATCTACCTGAAATTGTTTTTGATTGTGTTAGTTCTAGATCTATCTACTGAATGAATAGGGATAATTTTGAACCACATATTTCCTGTCTACTGGTTTTCGCGCTCAGCCTTAACTATTGAGTCATTCATTTGACTTGGTCACTCAAACTGTTTGGCACTCGTCTTTAGGTTTCATTAAATCTAAATTTGACAAATATTGCAGACGGTGCTTATAAAGCAGACGATATTACGACAGGTTAACCCTTTACCTCATAAATATTTTATTGTATTGAAGATAGGTGACCACTAAAAGCAGGTTGAAAGTAAAGTAGAATGCACCTTAAGGTGCATTCTGCTTTACATTCAGTCTCCTTTAAGCTGTCATCTTCTAGAATGTAAAAAATATTCCTTATAATACATATACATGTTCATAACTGTAAAAATTGGAACTATTTTCTTCAGTGGAGGAATAAATTAAATACGCTAAAAGGCGTTTCTATTTGTGGAAAGGGTTAAGGGTCAATCGGAAATGTACGAAGCGTTACCATCCATCAATTATGTTGATCGTATTTTTTGTATTTTTATTGTGTGCATGAGCTTGCCTGTATGGATGTATCAATAAAATATCTAGATATATGTGTGTTTTGTTTATCATTACATTTGCCAAGTTTAAATTCATCTAACAAAGATTCTGGTGCCCGTTTTATAAAACCTCGTACGATAAAGAATGTCGTAAGTCAGATTATAAAAGTCTCAATTATTATTTATTTCTCCATCTAATCCTGTTTTGTGACATCTCCTTCAAAAGATGATTCCATAGAGATGTCACAAGACAGAATTAGATAGAGAAATCAGAAATTAGTTGTATTTATAGTTTTGACTTACAACAATTTTTGTCGTACGAAGTTTTTTGAAATGGACCCCTGATCTGTAATTGAAATCGACTGTATACTTTCCTTTTAGTGAAAGTTGTCATATTAAGCAAATTATGTAGTTAAGTCAGATTATAAAAGTCTCAATTTTTATGTATTTCTCTATCTAATCCTGTCTTGTGACATCTTTTTGGAAAACGTAATGAAAAGACGATTCCAAACAGATGACACAAGACAGGATTAGAAAAAGAAAAATAGAAACTAAATGTAATTTTAAGTTTTGACTTACGACAGTTTTTGTCGCACGACTTTTCGTTAGACGGGTCCCAGTTCTCCGAACAAAAAGATCTTAACGTCTGTTCTCTGTACAAGAAATTCTGTTTTATTTCTTAATTGTGTATGATAAATTGACTCATGTTATATCGCAAGAAATGTCAAACGGTTTGGATCCTGATCAGACGCAGAGTTACTGTTTGTGCAAATAAGGATTGTATCGGGATATTGCAGTAAATGAGTTGACCACAAGACGTCTGTATTTTTTCTAAATACATGTAGCTTGAAAAATACTTGTTGAAATAGTGAAATCACAAAAACATAGGAGAATGCATAGCAGACTCTGACTATTAAAACAGCTTAAGCAAAACCAGAATTAACATGTGTTTACGCTGCTCTAATAACAAAACAAGTGTTATGATCGCATATGGGGAAACAATACAATGTGTGTTGATCAAACAGTCTATGGACAGTAGTATACGCTGTGGTTCTATTTCAAGTGCATTGCAAGAGCCTGTTTCAAACGGAAAGATCCATACATTGGTATGCCCACAAAACACGAATTTTGAGGCATAAAGTGATTGAAATGTGCGTGCATGTGTCCGTCCTTGCGTAAGTGCGTAAACACTTGCGTGTGTGAATATCTTGCCAGGAGCATAGAAATACCAATTTTAGTGTGTAGCCATGTACTTCTTGCAATGATGGAGTGTAATGCACCATTTTCAAGTCATGGTTACAATGGCACTGAATTTTATCCTTAATTTATAAACCAAATTGTTCGGAGCACATTTTCAATATTCACATTAGCCTGTAAGGGATACCATATTTGACATATTAGTTCATCTGCGGATGGCGGAGTGTCGCATACCACTTGCAGGTAACTGTGACATTGACCCTGACCTTTGACCTCATTTGTAAAATAGGCTCGTCCGGAGCACATTTCCTATAGCACATCAGCTAGTGTACCAAATATAGTCAATGCTTACGTCTTGGTATGGTAGAGTACCATGTACTTCTTACAGGTCGCTGAGATCTTGACCTTTGACCTCAATTATAGGAAATTATTGTTTCCTCTGCCACTACAGTACAGTTATAGATACCAAAATTATATTTGTGAGTATTTTTTTTTGTTGAAATTCTGGAGAGAGACGTTCCATTTTCAGATAGAAATGACCTTCAAATAGAGAAAACAGTATCCGGAGAATATGCTTATTCCAAATCAGCAAAGTATACCAAATTTGGTATTTGAGTACATTTATGTTGGCCGAGTGCCGAATCCTACTTTTAAGGTTCAGTTTTACTGTGATTTTGATCTTTGGCATTACTTATCGACAACAACTTGTCCGGAGTACAACATGTTTGCACCTCCTATGCACCACAACAGCGAGGAATACCAAATGTGGTGTATGAGTATATTTAAGAATCTCCCTGAATTCATTTAATATCAACATAACTCTTTAGGGGCTTTTGTCACTTGCCGTGACACCTTTTTTATAAAGTATTTTTTGTGGAGAACAGTTACTTGGCTGAAGGAATATTTCAACGAGCGATAGACAGCTTTGATAATTATCAGTCATCATGTCTGGGTTAGTTTTAAACTGCATGTACATGCCTATAAATTTGCAGTTGAAACTTCCTGAATAATTAATGAATTGAAAACTAGGTTTCAATTTTGCAATTTAACACCTTCCCTGTCAAAACGTCATAAATTTTAAACAATTGTCGTCTGCTTTTAGATCTAGATCTATATCTCAAAACTAAAGAAATATTAAAAAGAGTGTCAACGGTTTGGATCCTGATCAGACTCCGCGTTACGCGGCTTCTGATCAGGATACAAACTGTTTGCAATTAATTAATGTACTCGGGGTAACCAGTCGAGGAATAAGAGTAATTCGTCATATTTACAGTCTTGCCTTGATAACTCAAGATTGATTGAGTCCAACTTACCATTACTTCCGTACAATTCTATATTTAGAGCATGTTTACGTCGAGCAGTATTCTAAGTTTTAAGTTTTCTTTTTAAAGTTAAACTGTGGTTAATTAATTGGTCATTGAAACTTTAAATGAAAAACTGAGTTCTAAATTAAGTCAAATACAAATTTGACCGTTTCAGGGTGTTGGTTTTTTTTTGGTTTTTTTTTACAGCAAATTGCAAATTGACTAACAGTACAGACCCCGATCAGAGGACTCCTAAAGGAATCCTCTGATCAAGGTCTTCATTGTTTATATATGAAAGATGTACACTTCACATGAACATCGTTTGTAAAAGACGGGTATTGAAGTCGCTAGTGTTCAAGGGGTTACACTATGATTGCATTTGTTACAGTGCTCCCTCTCTACAACGACACCCAATGGGAGACAACTATTATGTGTGTTGGTCGCAGGAAATTGTTATAGGGAGGGAATATCAATATCCTTAGAGTATTTGCAAACAGTCTGATCCGGGTTCAAACTGTTTGTCATACGTCTTTATGTTTCTTCTGTCTAAATTTCCACTGCGTTACTTTCAGCAAAAAAGGCAAACGACACTTTTAAGCAGACGATAATTTAGCAGAGAAAGGGTTAGAGATAATTGTCATGTCTTTTGGGAATTGAGACAGGCGTTGTTGTAAGGAAGGAATCATTGTTCGTAGGGGTCGTTGTAGGGAGGGAGCACTGTACTTAAGATTTCAATTATCGAGGTTCGAATTTATTCTTTAATTTAGACTTTCGCATATATCATGCAGAAACGATTACAGTAAAACCTCTCTATTACGACCACTAAATTTGGTTAGTTATTGAGAGTTTAAGGCAGGTGACTGCTTAAAGCAAGGTGACAGTAAAACAGAAAGCTCCAATAGGAGCTTTCTATTTTACTGTCACCTTGCTTTAAGCTGTCACCTGTCTTTTATACACTCAATTGACCTTCTTTTTAGTGTCCGTTATAGAGAGGTTTTACTGTAAATTGAAATTTCAGATACACAAATATTTTATTTTCCGATAAGCGATGCGTGTAGACCTTGACATAGTTTCAGCTGTACATTTAGACCTATAGCAAACCATGCAGGGGAAAATAGGTGGTTTACCTCGGAATTTGAATTTCATTAGTTAACATTAAAATAGTTCACCCGTGACAAAGAAAGAGTGGGTTCATTTGTACGGAAGCCCTTGAGGAACATTTTGGATGGCTCATTTATTATCCTTTATTATAACTCATTCACCCCTGAAACTTTTAATGAACACTTCCTATTTCCAATTAAGCATAGTCATTGTTTAAACATGTTTAGGTTTTAACAAGTATTGCAAAATGACAAACAGTGCAGACCCTGGCCAGAGGATTCCCATTGTAGCCCTCTGATCAGGGTCTACATTCTTTTCATAGGATAAGTGTTCTCTTCATATGTACACTGTTTGTTCATGACGAGCGTACTCGCTGCCGGGATTGAATATTCACATCTAACTTCTCACAGATATCAGTCATGAATACAGTGCTCCCTCCCTACAACGCCACTCTGAACAACGATGTCCTCCTAACAACAACACCTACCGCTGTCACCAAACAAGACAATATTATATGTCTTACACTTTCTCTGCTACAATATCGTTTACCAAACCTATCGTCTGCTGGATTTTTTTCTCGAAATTACATATTAGTGGACATTTTGACAGAAGAAATATAATGACGAGTAACAGACAGCTTGAATCTCGATTCAAGCTGTTTTCATATGTAAGCCAACTCTTAATTTCCAGTGCCTATAACAACTTCCTCCGAACAACACACACAATCTTGGTCGCTCATTGGGTGTTGTTGCTGTTTACCCTTGAACTTTTAATGGACACGTCCAGTTTCCAAATACGTCTAGCCCATTTATGACTGTTTAGATGTTTTCTACACTATATTGAAAAGTGACAAACAGAGCAGAACATGACCAGATAGCTCCTTTAGGGGCTCTGTGATCAGGATCTACACTGTTTGCAAAGTCGCCTCTATGCGACCCCGGCGCCAAAAGTGTTAATGAGCAAGTAGAACATGTGTTCGTGACCGAGAAACATGTCCAGTTTTCAGGGACTTCCGGTTTAAATAGCGGAGTTCCGGTGTCCATGTGTTACATTGTTTACCTCAGTTAACACATCCCTGATGTCTCATCTAACTCGGAAGCTACATGTTTATTGCTAAGATATGGCATTTTCACAATATACGAATACGACTATGAGTTTTATTGACCACTTCACTGCCTTTCTCCTTGTAAAATGTTTCTTTTTGTGCAAACGTGTTGGATTCTGATCAGATGCCGCGTAACGCGGCATCTGATCAGGATCCAACAAGTTTGACACTCTTGACGAAATTACTTTAGTCAAATTAGCTGCAATTTAAATTTGAGAAATAAAATCATATCACGATAGTTTAAAATAGATGTCGGGATGACAGCACAGGGGAAATATAAAACATATTACAATGTTTATAGCCAAATACATAGTGGTATACAATAACCTGAGGAAATCAAAACATTCGACAGTTCCTAAGTATAAAATCATACAGCAGTGAGAGAGATGATTTCCAAGCATATCCCGTGTCAAGGTCACTACAAGACAACCATAAAAGATGTGGGTATGGCTGTGAATGCGCACCATTTTGCAGATGAAACATTTATAAATAGAATACAAGCACATAATATGCCATCAGCTAATGAATAACCCTACCCACTATACAGTCATATTTAATAATCTATATCTTAATCCTTGTATTTTACTGTTTGTATTTTACTCAGACCTCATTTTCGATGAATTTCGATTACCCTGACGTCGTAATTTACATCAACGTGTCGTCGGGTATTCTGGCTACACGTACATGTTTAAGTTCCGCGTTATTATTCGTGGCAAAACATAATTCTTGTTCTACTTCAACTATCTAATGTTTCTGGATATAAAATGATTTAAACAACTATCTAGTTGATTATGGCGTATATTGAAGGCATTTGGCGGTTCTCTGCAGGGCGTTGTATTCAGCTCTCGGCGTCTTGGGGGGAAAACAGCCGATCAGACTCGCGCTGAAGGCGCTTGTCAGATCGGATGTTTCCGCCAAAACCGTTTCGAGCTGAATACATAGTCCTGTATCTCACCGCCAACTGGTTCATGTAATGTGTATCTACTGTTGCTTCTGTCTCGTTAAGAACATGAAAAACATTGGCATTTTTCTGATACCTACAACCAATAGTTTTGAAAGCTCCCAGAATTCACATGAAATAACTGTATAATACTAAACTGGTATCACTACCAGTAACTATATAACGTACACTCACGGAATTATACCCAGTGATCAGAGCACCAGATAAGGGTAGTTTTTCAAAACTTAAAATCTTTATTTCTGAATTAAACCCTATGGTGTCACTACTCATTAGAATCGTCTCTTCGAGACGATTCTAATGAGTAGTAACACCATAGGATTTGGTGCTGAATAAGTGAGAAAATGTTTGATTTGTTGAAATAACTACCTCTTATCTGGAGCCCTGCCAGTGATACAATAAAATGCTCAAGAATTTGACGCAATTCTGTTCCAGTATTCCAGCACAGATTGTTCAAGACGTTTCAGTTCAATTTCTTTTTTGACAGATGCACTAGTATTCGTTAAAGTAACTTCAAGAACCCGGGGCAGGGCGCCGATTGCCACTATGAATATAACGTGCATTACCTCCGAAATTTCTGAGGATGGTCCGGTGACGTACTTATCAGAAATATCGATAGTAAAACCGATTAAAACAATGATCAACATAATATGAAACACGATCTTAAGAACCTGGTGATGCGCAGGTCGATGCCTTTTCACAAGGAAATAAAATAGGTCTTTCGGAATCCCGTACATATTTCTTGCAAGCTTAAACTTTGGTCCGTTGTGAGTATCGTTAAAAACATTAGCTGCAACTTCGATGGCCGTGGTGTTTATTCGTAAACGCTTTATGCCATGTGGTACCTTGACATTGGATATCACCATGTTGTCGCCATAAAATGTGATATAATTCGGTTGACCTTCCAGGTTTCTTGATATATCAACAGCGTCAGACAACAGCTCCATGTAGCCATCACCAAATTCACGAATACGACGGAATATATAGTATATGATTACAACAAAGAAAAACAGATATCCAAAGGCAACTGACGGATACACAATGACAGCAACAAAGCAAAACACCATTACCTGGGACAAAAAAGAAAATGTTTCTATGAAAATCAAACAAATTATGTATGCAAACATAGTTACTACAGATGAGACGCACGCACTAAGAAATATGTTAACCAAATGATTTTCAATAAATATTTTTTTAAGTATTGAATTTTGGCAAAACTGCATCAAGTATCTTCTGAATTCAAGCAACGATCGTGTCGCTCCTCGTAGAGTAACGACAGTACACATACACAAGGGCAACCCATACAGGAATATACAAAGTATAATTTCCAATATGCAGAAAATGACATGTAGAATGAGAAGGGATAATTTGATAAGTTTGAAAGACGATTTGTTTACAAGGTCAACGGTGCGGTCAACCTGTATAGCTAATACCCATTTCCAGAAATCTTTGGCAAACAGCATGTAAATACCAGACTCATAAAGTGTAATAACATTTTGGTATCCTGGTTCTGTAGGTTTGTTGACCATTGCCAGACGTTTGATATCCGTCAAACTCAAACCAAGAGGTGTCTTGAAACAAAAACGTGTTGGTCGAGTACCGTCTTCGTAAATTTGCTTAGTGCTTCGGGGAAAAACAAGTAATAGTGTGCCAAGTACGAAATATAATACCGAAATTCCTACAGGTCCTCCAAATACGGTGGCAAATACATACGCTCTATCTTGTGCGTCTCCTAAAAGAGATAAAAATCCTAAAGGTGTTCTATGTTTAACTAACAGTTTAACAGTGCTTTTCATCGTACAGTAATAAACAATTAGTTGAAGATATATTCCGACGGGCACTGCAATTACAAAACATAATCGACGTAGTCTTGAGATAAATAGTGGCCGTGTCTTGTTTAAGCCACACCAAATGTGAGTAAGAAGGTCAATAAATTTGTATGGAGTGTTTCCATCAAGGTATAGCCATTCGTCATTAGCATTTTCGGTCTCACTGTTTTCTGGGATTACTTGAATACTCGCGTCTAAAATCAACACGGACTCCACCGGCTCGACTGTTTCATCATTTGCAATCCACGAAACAATGCGGAAATGCACAATGGGAAAATAAAGAAATATGATGATACCAAATATGTAAGGACCAATCGTACATTCAGGCCATTTTTTGATTTGTTTGTCCATACATTTGGCTGTTATGTTATCCAACATATAATTGTATTCGACGACGCAGCAGTTATAATTGATGTAGCTGATTGGATACAGGAAGTAAACAGAGGCTTTGTATGATATACTATCATGCAGTCCTGGAGCCTTAGCCAAGTAACAGTAATAGCTGTCCTCATATTTCGGTAGTTGTAAATATCCCGACTTAAACAACCCATTAGTTGCGTCACGTATAGCGTTTGCTATTGATTGTGTTGTTTGTGGTGTCCCAAACGTAATGTTACATTTATCTGGAACGTTAAACACAACATACGGTGCCATCTTTAATGTTTTTGCACTAAGAAGGTCGAATGACAGAACTGTGTAGTCGATGTTCCAGTAAAGAAAAGGATGTAATCCATTTGGTGACCGATATGTCCAAACCCATTTGTTTGGCCGAAAGGTTTCGGGTGTATAATCATACTCATGCGAACCGTTAAATACAATAGTCATGTGTATAAGGTCGGGGTGCTTAAGTGCAATACGACTGCGAAAATATGCAATACTGCGGTTTGCTATGGTCATATCACAAAGACTCCCAGGTCTGTACGACTGTTTAGTGCTGGAACTCGTGTTGCTTACGTCCTGTGTGTCCGACAGAGTGTTGTAAATCTCATATTCATTGGAATACGTTGCCTGTGCCAGGACAAAGATGAGTGGTATAATTATCAACGATGGCACCATCCTTAAATTGCTGAAATAGCGAGTATATGATGTTAGAAATATCAAACATATGTTTAGCGACCACTCTTTATATAGGCATGCTGTATACTACTTAACCCTTAGCCTGCCAGTCACGACTATAGCTCCATATGCAAACAGCTTGGATCCGGATGAGACGCCGAGTAACTCGGCGTCTCATCCGGATCCAAGCTGTTTGACACTCGGACAACATTTTCAGCAATTTTGAGCAACTTTGAAGCACTTTGAAACTTAAAGCAGACGAGAAATATAGCAGACGACAATTTATTTGGCGGGCTAAGGGTTAAAGCAGAACAAAACGAATTAAAGTAAAACAGAGAACCCATTGCGAGAGTTATGTCATAGTTGTATAGAAGTTAATATCTATGGTACCATTCTCCTATCTAGTGTTTACCATACTTTATTGATATACTTTGGTTAACTATGTATTAGTTTCATTGAAGCTAACTTTAAATTTTACAAGATACTTTATTTATAGGTCGGGTGTTCACAAACATTTCTAACATTAGTTTGAAGCTATTTACCGATTAAAACAAATATTTCTTTATAATGCATTTAACTAACAAACAACCTGTAAAATAAATTATATGTTCATGTAAAAAGTAGTAAGTGCTTGAGATCATCAAAAACTAGATCTAGATACTATTTACATTACGGCAATCAAGCTGTACAGCGAGTGTATAAAGTCAAAACATCTTGCTTTATTTGCAACCTGCTATTAGTGGTAGCCTGTTTTCAAACCTACAAGCAGGTTATTGGGTAACGAGTTACATAACATGAAAACGAAACGCAAGACTCATACATAAAACAGAAAAATGCATTTTCTTGCTATTGGTGTATATTAACTCTTAATGGAAACAGTAAATACCAAGATCAGACAGTACAGTGGAGAATCTGTTATTCTTTCCCGTTTAAACGCAAACGTACGCAAACGCAAAACACTAAAACGTAGAAAAATACAACTTTTTGACAATTCTGATAATTCATCTTTATCTTGGTGGCAAACAGTTTGGAGCCTGATCAGACGCCGGGTTACCCGGCGTCTGATCTGGCTCCAAACTGTTTGCAGTGAAAATAATAGTTTTAGGGTAAACGCGTTTATTGGGAAAGAATAACGTTTTCTCCACTGTATCTGATCAGGCGCTGCACTGTTGTTTTATGGAATTTGTCTGACATGAGTCTGCACACTTTCCTGTTGGCCGAATTTTCAGGTGAAGATGGGTTTACTGCAAAACAATCAAGAATTGATATTGCTGCAGATGAAAATCATAACTGAAATGAAATTTAAATCTAATTGCTGACGACACTTTTTAGCATATAGCGATAGTATATGGATGTGAAGGCGTAAATAACTGATTAGGAATTAAGATAAAAAAAGTAATTATTTTACTCTCAGATTAACTTGTGGCTAATATCCTATTTTAAGCTCACTTTCTGATACATTAGCCTTTTCTCTGCCAAATCGACAACACTTTTATTTGCAAACGCGGCGTCTGATCAAGCACCAAACTGTTTGATACTCATATCTACAAGCGTTAAAGCATGCGGGAAATATAAGACAGACACTAATGGTAGCGACTGTGTTAGAAGGGTTATTATGTCATAACAGTAGTGAAGAGGGCTAACAGACTGACGTTTTGATGCACTGTTTAATTATTTCATATCATATACTTATGTTTGAGTGTTGTTCTGATAGTCGGTCATAACCGATAATCATTTTATTGTCAAGTTTCGATAAGGCTCCAATGTCGATTTCGTAAAAACCGAATAAGCAGTGAATTGCTTAACTCTTTGAACCCTAATCACGCATATATGCGTCATTTGCAAACAGTGTACATGTGAGGAGTACACGTGTCCTATGCAAACAGTGTATACCCTGATCAGATGGCTCCTTTAGGAGCCCTCTGATCAGGGTCTACACTGTTTGTCATTTCGACATATAAAAATCAACCCTAAAAGGTCAAAAATGGACTAGACTAAAATGATAACTAGAATTGTCCATTTGAGGTTTCAGGGAGGAAAGGGTTAAAGTAAGATGGATGTATTTTCATTCTACTTCAGGCTATCCGCCGTCTTTAACTCATTGATCTATACCTTAGTGACGAAACTGCTCATCATTTACGAACAGAGTATGTGTGCAAGATACACGCGTCCTAAGTAAAACAGTGTAGACCCGAATCAAAGGGCTCCGATCAGGTTCTGCACGGTTTGTCATTTTGTAATTTAGTCGAAATTCCATATCTCGAACTAGTTAAACTCGAACTATCCGATAGTTTGACATATGAACTGCATTATTTCATGTTCGGTTAAGTCGACATACCCATATTTCATAGTTAAAACGTGGCATAGCCACGTTTTAACTTTGAAATACGGGTATGTTCGACAAAACCGACTTCGAGATATTAGAGTTCGACTGTATATTGTGAAAATCAACCTTACGGGTTTGTGCTTTTAAGGTTTCAGTGGTGAATAAGTTAATATAGAATATGAGACTTCAAATATAAGGTATCATAGTTTTCTCATTTAAGAGTGCACTGTAGGAAATATTAATCAATCGGCCATAACGTGCATATATTCTGTTGATACTCATGTTCCACTATCGTTAGTTATTAATATCAGGTTCGATTCCCACACTTGTATGTATGTCTTCCATGATGTCCATTAAGCGAATACTCCTTAGACACTTTTTAACACATCTAAATTTTTCCTCCACTGAAGAAAGTAGATCCACTCTATAAAATCATCAATATGTACCATTACAGATATTTCCCGTATCATAGAATATTGTAAGTTAAATCATGCTGAAAGTTAAGCAGTATGCGCTCTTTATTACCATTCTGCCTTACTTTCAACTTGCTTCTAGAAACAGAGGTAATCTATACTGAAAGTAACGGATTAAAAATAAAAGTACTCTATACCTTTCCATATAAGTATTCTCGACACTAAACCGACGGATCTTATAGCTTTAAAATCTCACAACTATGATGATACATTCGTAAACAAGCTAACATTTTATAACGTTGGGCATTAACTTCCATAGTCCATATGAAACGCCTGTTTTTTGTGTGTGTTTTTGTTTTAAAATAAAATACCTATTTTGCCAAATTTGGTTGCGTGCTTTATCCTTTTCACCGCCTGTTCATCGTTTTCTTTAGTAAAATTAACTGTGTATTTACATCAAAGTAAGATGTTAGGCAGTGTGACTTCAGTTATGTCAAAACGAGTGCCAAACAGTTTTGAGCCTGATCAGACGCCGCGTCACGTGGCGTCTGATCTGGATAAAAAATGTTTGCAATTTCTACTTTAGTCGCCTATGGCGGTAAATGGACAACGAAACTTGTTTTGTAAGGCAGGTTTTGATTAAAAGTAGGTCAATAACAAAGCTAACGCCTTAAGGAAGAAACTTAATAGCCTGACTTATTATAAGTGGTTTACGAAACTAAACTAAAACTGAAACGAAATACTATAAAATACTTAATATAACATATTTTATTAACTTTTTGGCGTTTTATTCAAATATGACACACGTTTTGGAACCTGATTAGAAACATAATTACTCGGAGTCTGATTTTGGCTCTAAACTGTCTGTATTATAACATATTGGTTGGCAAACAATTCTAATGTTTAAAAACCAATCTACAGACCATACAAGAGTTCTTAGCTTTATCCTTTCTGAATTAAACCACCAACCTCTAGTTACTTATGCAAACTGTGAAAACTCATATCAGAGAACTTTTTAAATAATAATAATAATAATAATAATAATAATTCTTTATTCAATCAGTAACTTGATCAGGGTATGCACTGTATGTCATTTTGCAACATATTTTTAAATCAATCTTAAATATTTATAAATGGACAATACTTAATTTGGAAACTAAAATTTTCCATTTGAAGTTTCCGTGGTCAAGGAGTTAAGCAGTAAATGATTCATTTTCTTGAAAGAGTCATCAAAGAATACCAATGTGGTCTGCAACAAACTAGTCAGGGCTGCCATAAGTTGTCATGAAAAATCCTAAGATTTCGAAATTTGCATTTTTCAATTGCGAATTTACGAATCGTACCTTTACCCCATAGCCTGTTTCTAGTTTTGTTGACACGTGCCTACTTAAAGCAGGCTGGAAGTAAAGCAGAATGCGCCTTATGGCGCATTCTGCTTTACTTTCAGCCTGCTTTAAGCTATCATGTTCTAGAAAAAAATCCGAAGATTTAAGAAAAATCCGGAGAAATGGCAGCCCTGACTAGTACATGTAGCATCATATTAGACCTTTCCAATAAAATTATTTTTTGATCAGTTCTAAGACACATGAAGAATATATATACAGTAAAACCTTTCTATTAAGACCACTGAAGCGAAAGGCTAATTGATTGTATAAAAGACAGATACCAGCTTAAAGCACAGTGACAGTGCAACAGAAGGCTCCTAAAGGAGCTTTTTGTTTTACTGTCTTCTTGCTTTAAGTAGTCACCTGTCGTAATTAACACACTTCGGTAGTCTAAATAGAGGTGTTTTACTGTATATACATTGAGACTGGTTTACCAAGAACATTCTCTTGAAATACAGTCAAACTTGTATTAAGTGATCCTTAACATGATGTGATAAAATTGCTTTTTCTAATAGTTTGACCTCTATTGGCCTTTGTCAAAGAAAACCATCTCCAAATACACGCATCACACTTTTCGGATATTATATTTTTATGCAGTAAAAACAGACAAAACGTGACAATCGATGGATGTGCGTTTTTGAAAGATTTCATTTTGAATTAAGATATCTTCTCTTGAACTGACCACTTTATTGTCTTACAGGGGGTACAATGTTTTCTTACAAACAGTTTAGAGCCTGATCACCAAATTCAATATTTCTTAAGGAGCCTTCTAATCAGGGTCTACACTGGTTGTACTTTTGCAATATACAGTTATAATCAACCCTAGATATCTAAAACTGGACTTGTATTTATTGGAATCTGGAGTTTCCCCCTATAAAGAATCAGGAATGAATGACTTAATCGCAAAGAATGGACTGAATTGTTCCTGTGGCATTCTACGTAATTGTCGTCTACAAGCTATCGGTTTATTTTAGAAACAATTGAGTTGCCTCAGCTCCTGAATGTGGTTACATATTTCCCTTTTGGTTTCGGTGTATAGTTCTTGACATCAGTCGTTTGTTTTCTTTCCGGTCAGAAGAAACCATACAAACCAGTCGCTTAACCCTACCAGATTTACGTCCGTGTGTATTGTTCGATGAAACCTCAAACATCCATGATGACAAATCTAATACAATAGGGGATAATCACGTTCTGCTTTCCCCAAAAACACGTATCTGCTCAAATAATTACAGTAAAACCCTCTTTAACGATCATTAAAAAGAAGGCTAAAAGACTGCATAAAGGAAAAATGACAGTTTTAAAGCCAGGTGAACGTAAAACAGAAAGCTCCTAAAGGAGCTTTCTGTTTTACGTGCACCTTGCTTTAAGCAACCACATGCCTTAAACACATAATAATTAGCATAGTTAAGTGGCCGTTATAGAGAGGCTTTACTGTATGTTTATTGCAAATGTTTTGTGTGGTTTCAGGTACTGTATCGGAGCCCATCGGAGGTCTCCGTCCTTGGCAATTTACACACAAACGATCCTTCCGTGGCAATTTACACACAAACAACATGTATGCGCACAACGTCGAAGGCAGTTCGCCAATTGTAACGATAAAATACAAAATGGCGACCAAGTGAGTACCGATGAACAGTACTGAGTTAATTTCTCAATAAACCAACTTTTTCCGATACTTAATGTATAAAACAAAGCAGCTTACAATATCAGTCTTAAATCTTATTTTTGAATGCAGTAAAATTGATGCATTTAAGTTGATTAGTGTACATTAGCGTGTGTGATCCCGATTCGTATATAATTCGTTCGTACCCGTGAAAAGTACATAAACATCGGACGAAATAAATTATTATTGGAGAGTATTCAAAAATGTTAGGGGCGTGCTCGATTATCAGTTCCAGAACGACAATTGTTGAAAGATGGTGACGTCATGGCAGTGAAGGGTTTGAATCCCTTCCCAATAAAGCCTCACCTGCTGCGATAGCATCTGCATCCCAGTTGTCGTCTGCAGTAGGTAAAAAAATAAATGTAATGGCTATTCATGCTTAACTCATAACCCCGTAGCCTGAATCTAGTTTTGAAAATAGGTGACTACTTAAAGCAGGCTGAAAGTAAAGCAGAATGTGCCTTATGGCGCATTCTGCTTTACTTTCAGCCTGCTTTAAGTTACCACCTGCTAGAATAAACAAAATATTCCTTATGATACATATTAATGACTGTATAAATTGGAACTATTTTCTTCAATGGGGACATAAACTGAATGTGCTAAAAGGCGCGTCTAATACGAGGGGTGTTCAAATAGTTTTGATACTGGATCAATAACTTCAATGTAATTAGTGCAAAATGCATGTGTGATATATCATTTTAAAGGAAATTATTCGCCTACACAATGGTATCATGCACGATAAGATCACATAACCCGATGAGTCACAACATGAACCTAAATGACCCCTACTCGAGGACACTGGACCATAGCACTTTTCATAGATTACTTTTTGACGTAATAACTTCTTTAATAGTACAATTTCCTGATTTCTTTTGGAAATATATCAGTTTGTGTCTAATTTTTATTGTAAATAAAATTTTATTTCTATTGAAAGGGTTAAACTTTCTAAAATCTCATTTTTTTCAAAATCAACATTTCTTATTTTGCTAATGGCGAAAGTGGACATGCTTTTTCAAACGCTATGAAAATGTTCTTGAACAGTATATCTACAATTTGATTTGAAAACATGAAACCGTTTTTCAATGGCTTCAATTATAGCCTGGTTTAATAATAAAAAAAGAGTTTGTAGTTTCCCTAACTACTTTTATACATACCAGGAGATTAATTTTTTATTATGTTTTCAGTACGTGTTTAAAATTAGCTCTATTTTGGATATTTTATGTAATAATAATATTTAAAACTTCGAAGTGTTTGCATAAATGTCTTATTGTATTTGGCAGAAAATTTCATAAACTTATATAAAACAATAAAGCCGTAATAATAATTATAGTATCAAATTGTGTTTAGAAAGTTAACTCAAATATACACAAACAGGTCCAGTGTCCTCGAGGAGGGGTCATTAAGGTTCATATTGGAGCTGGTCGAATAATGCGATCTTATCGTGCATGATATCACCGTGTCGGCAAAGAATGGATCTTTAAAATGATATATAACACATGCATTTTGCACTTGAAATAATGCAGTTATTAACCCAGTATCAAAACTTTTTAAACTACCCTCGTAATAATACGTTTTGAATCCTGATCAGACGCCGCATTAATGATTCTTGAAAATGGAGTTGAATCGGCTGTTTCGGCGAAAGAAGACCCACCATTGGACCATGGGTTCACAAAGATATACGAACAAGGATGATATTAATTACATGTATATTCGAAAACAATATTTACAATGAGTGTACATATATGTCAATGAACGGATTGGCTATGATGTTTGTTATGAAATAAGTCATACAGGCATTGATATCTATAGTTATTAATTAACAAAATTATAGGTCCTAATATATTAATCATAACAAGCAAGTAACGAGAAGAACAGATTTTAGCCTATTAGGAAACGTGTTTTTTCTGGCAAAAGCCAAATAGAACTTTATTTAGTAAAACCAATTTAATAGATATATCCTAAAGTGGCACTATCCGGCTTCCGTAATTAGATAAGTTTAAAAGTATGTTTGATTCCTTGCCATTACTTCATCAAAATTTTCGATCACTGATCGTTCATGATTTCTCAGCTCAATTTCCTTCTTGAAAGATGCTCTAGTATTTATTAACTCTTTCGCTGAGAAATTAATCGTGAGATTTTAACCCCTTCACCGTTCCATTGTCGTCTGCTTCAATTTTGCTGTTAGCAAGATCGTTTCAAAGTAAGATTCAATGTAGCATGGCTTAAAATTTATCGATACGAGTGTCAAGCAGTTTGGATTCTGATCAAACGCCGCGGCGTCTGATCAGGATCAAAACACTTTGCAAATGCGCTTTTTGGTGTAATTAACCCTTTTCCCAATAACTGGTATATAACATTTAATACAGGTGATTACTTAAAGCAGGTTGAAAGTAAAGCAGAATGTGCCTTAAGGCACATTCTGCTTTACTTTCAGCCTGCTTTAAAATACCATCTGCTAGGCTGTATAAAAATATTTGTTAAGGTAATTCTTCATGAGGGTATAAACTGGAACTATTTTCTTCAGCGGAGGAATAAATTAAATACGCTAAAAGTCGCTTCTATGTGGGAAAAGGTTAAGAGTGAAAGGGTTAACCCATACCCCATGATACGTGTATTTCATATGGACATTTCCAGTGTCTATTTAACCCCTTCACTGCCGTGACGTCATCAATTAAAAATGATTGTCGTCTGCTTTTGTTTCTAAAACTTAGCTTTTCGGTATTTTGATATCAGAAATATTGAAATGAGTGGCAAACAGTTTGGATCCTGATCAGACGCCGCGTTACGCGGCGTCTGATCAGGATTCATACTGTTTGCAAATTGCTCTTGCATTCGGGGTAAGGCAGTGAAGGGGTTAAGTTTAATCCATTTTTTAATATCAAGGGTTGGGTTTTATTTTACATTTTTTGCAAACTATCAAATAATGCAAAACCCGCCAGAAGGCGCCTACAGGAGACCTCTGATCAGGGATTTCATTGTTTTAATAGGACGAGTGTACACTTTAACAGATACTCTGTTTGTAAATGACGATTATACTCGTTATTGGGGTTAACCCTTTACCTGATAGCCTATTTCTAGTACTTAAGATAGGTGACTACTCAAAGCAGGTTGAAAGTAAAGCAGAATGCGCCTTAGGGCGCATTCTGTTTTACTTTCAGCCTGCTTTAAGCTATCATGTGCTATACTATAGAAAATATTCCCCATAATACATATTCATTACTGATTAAATTGGAACTACTTTCTTCAGCGGATGAATAAATTATATCCGTTAAAAGGCGCTTCTATTGGGGAAATGGTTAAATGTGTGAAAACCGGTTGAAGAATTCAAGGTAGAGTACCAACTACCATTATGAATACAAATTGCATTACCTCCGAGATTCCCGAAGATGACCCAGTAATATACTTGTTTGAAATATTGATCGTTAGATCAATCCAAACAATGATCAAAACCATATACAAAACAATCTTCAAAATATGTCCATATAAATATCAAATGAACCATGCAGGTAACGTGAATAACGGTTTTTACCTATTGGAACATTCAAGTTTCCAATAAATTCTGGTCCAATGGCCACAATTTAGTGGTTTTCTCTACAATTAATTGCAAAATAAACTTCATTGTTTACATAGGACACATGTACTTTCCACAGGTACACTGTTTGTAATGGACAGGTATACTCATCGCTAGGGTTGAATGAATTAAGTAAATCCATTAAATAGGTAAGTATAATAGACTGTTCAATTCCTTGCCATAACTTCATCCCAATATTCCAACACAGATTGTTCGAGGTTTCTCAGTTCAATTTCCTTCTTGGCAGATGCACTAGCACCCGTTACAGTAACTTCGAGAGCCCGTGGCAGAGCACCAACTACCACTATGAATACAACGTGCATTACCATCGAGATTTCAGAAGATGGTCCGCTGACGTACTTATTTGAAATGCTGATTGTTAGACTAATCAAAATGATGGTCAACATTATATGGAAAACAATCTTAAGAACCTGTTGATACACCGGTCGATGCCTTTTTACAAGGAAATGAAAAAGGTCTTTCGGAATTCCGTACTTATTTTTAGCAATTTTAAGCATTTGCTTATTTTGTGAATTGTTAAATACGTTAGCTGCAACTTCGATGGTCGTGTTGTTAATTTGTAAACCCTTTATGCCTCGTGGTACCCTTACATTAGATATCACCATGTTGTCTCCATAAAATGTGATATGATTTGATTGACATTCCAAGATTCTTGATATATCGACAGCGTCAGACAACAGCTCCAGGTAGCCATCCCCAAAGTCACGAATACGACGGAATATGTAATATATAATAACAACAGAGAATAACAGATATCCAAAGGCAACTGACGGATACACAATGACAGCAACAAAGCAAAACACCATTACCTGGGACAAAAAGTCAAACGTTTCGATGAAAATCAAACAAACTACGTACATAAATGTAACAACTACAGCTGTGACACTCAACAATGCTAATACTCTTACCAAACAATTATCGAGAAACACTTTTCTGAGTATTGAACTTCTACAAAACTGCATTGAGTTTATTCTGTATTTAGTCAGCGATCTAACCGTGCCTCGTAGTGTAAGGACACTCCACATACAAAGAGGGAATCCGTACAGAAATATGCTAAAAAGGATTTCCATAATGCAGAGAATTATATAGAGAGGCATTGTGAATACTTTGAAAGCATAAACCAAGTTCGAAGATTGTGGATTTCCGATGATTCCGATGCGTTTAATTTGTGTATTTAGAACCCATTTCCAGAATTGTTTGGTAAAAATCATATAAAAGCCACATGTAAGGAGAGATATAACATTTTGATATCCTGGTTCAAGCGGTTTGTTTATCAGTGAAAACATTTTTATATCTATTAAGCTCAAAACCAGTGGACTTTTGAAGCAAAGAGTCGGTGGTGGAATGCTGTCTTCATACATCTGCGTTATACTTCGTGGCACAACATATAATAAAAATCCAGTTGCAAAGTACAAAACCAAGATTCCCACTGGTCCTCCAAATACTGTTGCAAATGCATTAACTCTATCACGTGGGTCTCCTAGAAGCGACAAAAACCCAATGGGTGTTCCATGTTTAACTAACAGTTCTACAGCGTCTTTCATCGTTAAATAATATAAAGTTACCTTAAAATAAATTCCAACAGGCGTTGCAATTAGTACACAAAATCGACGTATTCTTGAGATGGCAACTGGCCATATCCTATTTAAGCCACACCAAATATTAGTTAGTATGTCAATAAATTTATATGGCGCCTCACCGTCAAGATATAACCATGCACCATTAGCCTCGTTAGGTTTGACAACGTCGTTCTGAGGGTTCATTTGGACACTAGCGTGTAACATCGGCATCGAGGCTGCATGCTCGACTGTTTCATCACTTGCTATCCAAACACAAAGGCGGAAATGCAACATAGGATAAAAAAGAAGTACGATAATGCAAAGTATGTATGGGCCAAGTGTACACTGTGACCATTTTTCAATTTGTTTATGCATGCGATACGCAGTTACGTTATTCGACTTATAACTGAAATGGACTACACAGCAGTTGTAGCTGATGTAACTGACGGGAAACATGAAGTAAACAGCGGCTTGATAGGAAATGCTATCACGTGCTTTAGGAACTTCAGCCAAATAACAGTAATAGCTTTCTCTATATTTCGGATATTTAAAAGTGCCATATTGAAAGAATCCACTTGTCGCGTCACGTATCGCGTTTGCAATTGATTGTGTTGTTTCCGGTGTTCCGAATGTTATATTACAGCTATCTGGAACATTGAACAGAATATACATCTCCGACTTTAATGTTTTGGCAGCAAGAAGGCCAAATGACAGAAGTGTGTAGTCGATATTCCAGTAGAGGAATGGGTACAAGCCATTAGATGTTTTGTAGGTCCAAACCCACACGTTTGGTCGAAAGGTTTCTGGCGTAGATTTATACTTATTTGAATTGTTGAATCTTATGGAGAAGTGAGCAAACTGGAGATCATAAACGACAAGACGACTTTGAAAATAAGCAATACTGTGGTTGTCGACGTTCATTTTACAAAGACCTGCTGATCGGTACGTCTGGTTTCGGTTGTTGTTTGTATTGTTAACAAAAGACGTGGATGAGACTTCGTTGTCAACAAGATGCTCATTCGTAAAACGTGCCAGTGCCAGAGCGAAGGTAAGTGTGATCACTGCAAATGATGACGTCATTCTTCCGTTGCTGAAAGAACAATGAGAATAATTATGTAGTGGTGTAAACAATAGCCTCAGAAAATTATGAAATCAATGTTAATTAAAGTTAAGGCAGTCATTTTAACAAGTTTTAATCCTTATCCTGTCGATCTCGACTGACTTGTATTTGCAAACCCGTATTACCAAAAGGGGCGTAACTTGGTGTCTGATCGGGATAATATTTGACACGCCTCTTTAAATTTCTTTTATTAAAAATACATTTAAATCTAAATTGAATATTTTTTGCGGACGACTATTTCAAAACAGACGATATTATGGCACGATAAGGGTTAACGTATAAATTCTAGTTTTTTGTATTGTTTTGCACTGCAGTTGGCAACAATGTTTCCTTATTTATCCAATAGATAATTGGATTAATTGCTGAAGACATTGTTACTGTATACGTCGACCCCCTCAATAATATTTACTTACATACGAGACATATTGTTATGCCCTTGCAATGAGAGCGGCTGAGCGGATGTTTATTAGGTGTTTGCCCTTTCCGCAAGGATGTCATTTCTCCAGATTTTCCCGAAATATTCGGATTTTTATCCTAAGAGATGGTAGCTTAAAGCAGGCTGAAAGTAAATCAGAATGTGCCTTAAGGCACATTCTGCTTTACTTTCAACCTGCTTTAAGTAAACGCGCTTGAAAAATAGAAATATGGAAATCTTAGGACTTTTTATGATCAAGTTATTGCAGCTCTGTTTCCGTATGTCCGTACAACGTTAGTATGGATATACTTTGCATTTACATTTACAGTGGAACGCGTTAACGCTAAATCTATTTTCCATTGAAAACAATTGGAGCCACCCGGCGTCTGATAAGGCTCCACACTGTTTGCTTTTCCAATTACCTTCAGAATTGTCAAAAGTTGTCATTTTCTACATTTTTTTGGAATGCATTTGCGTTTCGTTTGCCTTTCAACGGGAAAGAATAGCGGCTATACTTCTCTGGTTAGACCTTACGTTTAACGGGGGGATATATAGAGGGTCTTACATGAGTGCTCATTATTTATCATTTTTAATAAACAAGTTGACTAAAATAATACTACACGAGTTTTGACTCGATTTCTCCTCAGTACTGAATACAGGTCGGGACATGCCAATTGCAAACATTCCAATTGCCAAATGATACAGTCATGGGACATAATTATTCGTCACTCAGCCAAAAAGTTGCTTTTTCTAATCCATTTTTCTCAACTGTTTATTAGAATTAAAACTCTTTACAACATTGATTGTATTTTTGTTTCGTTTTGAGAGTTGTAGAAAAATTCCGTAAAACAAATTCTTGTCTCAAACTAAGCATGTTATTCTTTGGTTATTGTTGTTAGGTAATCCTAGAGCGTACATTCAAAATTGAACCATGTTCACATTATATAGTTGACATAGTAACAATAGATTAACGTTATGTAAAACTACACCAAGTTAACGACCACCTTACATATTCGTTTAAAAGTAAAATAATAAAAAGTCATTCTAAAGCTTTTTCACTTCATGCTAAGTCATACATTTTTAAAATTCCATTGGTAAACTTGATTTTCCATAGACTCCCATGTTAATTTAAAATGTATCGCATGTCAGCGAACCTGAACATTAACAATTTCTGTTACTTTCTTTAGTTTTCTTCTGAAAACGCACTATTGTGTTGGAAAATATGTTTGTAAATTAAAACTGTCTTAAATTCTAGTTGTTACCATGGCAACAGGTTAAGTGGAACTAGTCATTTTTTCCCATTTATATTCTAAAGTCACCTAGCAACAGAGGTTCTGTTCCTAACAGCAGAGAAAATAATCTGTACTTGAAAAGTTAACACCCTAACGTTTAAACTGGCCTACACTGTGGTGTAAATTTTGTGGCATCACTCTGGCCAAATTTGGAAAACTTAGGAGTAGAAAATGTTTTAGAACGCTAGCAGACAACGTCTGTTGAAGAAAATATAAATCTGAACGTATAAGTAACGTCACAGACATTTGAACAAAACTGTACTTACTTAGTTGCTAAACACACCGAATTCAATCAAATCATGCAGCGTAAGCGTGTTATCTATCCCCTTAACTACCTTGTCTCATGTGTATGTTATTTGAAGGCAGCTGGGTCCTGATCATACACCGCGTAAGGATCCAAACTAGTTGATACTTATTACGATACAAGATCTACTAAAGTGAATTTGCCTAAAATTTAAATTTCAGAAATAAATTGGCAAAAGACAATTGGTTTAAAGCAGATTACGTCATGATGATGAGAGGGGATAACTACGTGCATTCTTAACATATTAAAGCGTGGATATGTATCATCATTTTTGCAGTCATATGGCTCTTGACTGTTTGCAAACATTATCGTCGACAATTCCGAAAAAACTAATCACCAGCTCGACCAGACAATACTTTAGGGAACAGGTAACCCCTTTACTGTCATGACGTCATCGATTTTAAACTGTTGTCGTCTGCTTTTATCTATTTATTTTTTATTTTTAGGTATTTTGACTTAAGGTTGCCTACCCGTAATCCGCCATTTTGAAATTTATCAGACGTCGAGAAATTTTTGAGCAACGTCGTAACCATTCGGTCATGTCCGTAGCGTTATCATTTTTTCTAATTTTATTTTCTTCGTTAATATTGTATCATTTATACTCGCAATATGTTTATAAAAGGTGAAAGCTAATGTTAAAATCCTTTAATTGTTTAGATTTAAATTATTTGCAAAATAAGTTTTCACTTTTGTCAACTTCCGGCATGTGATGATAATGGAGTTTGCGACTTGCATTGATTTTTTCTCGAAATGATAAGCATAAATCGGCAAAACCAGCAATCCATGTATAGGCCGTTAAAGGATCACGGGTATACAGTACCTAATAGTTTAAACATATTTTATTTCCAAAATTTCAACATGGAATAGTACCTAATGCCAAATCCATCTAAAAGCATCTTACTACAGCCATAATGCGAAAAACGGTAAGAGAATTGCAAAAATCTAGACTTTAGACCTACTTTCGGTTTGAGCTGCTGCCAATCGTGTTTCATAGTTCATGGCGTGACCCGTATCTTTATCTGAGCAAACATCATGTAACTCTAGAAAGGGTTTGGTGGTCATTTGTACCTAATATATGAAGACCCTGAGTGTAGATATGTGAATGTAGTGGTCTAAGGGAAAACGGTAACGGGTCAATTCGGCCCAAAACCAAGTCGGACCCCGAGTCAAATTGGCCCAAAACCAAATCGAACAGGGCTCCGGATAAGAAGAGGAAGTAAAATGAACAACTCTAACATTTTATCACTCGTTTCAGTCCCAAATCCCACGGTGTTACTACTCGCGATTTAAACTTGTAGTAACACCATAGAGTGTTATACAGAACTAACATTCAGATTATCTCCCTTTAAAGGTTTTAGTTTTTGAAATACTCCCCTTATCTGGAACCCTGCTTATAATAAATTGTAATAGAGGGTAATAAGTGTGTTAACCTTAGATTTTTCATATTTATGTGTTGTTGGGTGTTTTTTAGAAAATATTTACATGTATAGTTTTGGGACACGTGAAATTAGCATTTGAAATTCACTTAAACGGACTACAATATGCATAAATATAGGTGAAACTTTCTATTTATTAAGTTTTTTTGTCTTATTTAAAGCTTATGATATGTCTTATTGCAAAGGACTGAGAATAAGATGCTAAACAAATGTTGGAATTGTATATCGTTTGAATCCTGATACAGTAATTGTTCTCTTTCCGTTGCATAAATTTCGTAGGGGTAATTTTCAAAGAGAAAATTTGACAACTTTTTAACAGGAAACCTTTTTCATTTTTTTTGTCAAATTGTTACTTAGATGTAAAATATAATTAATTTACACCCCAAATGTATGCCCCGGCTATAGAACACATGTAATTCTACAAGAAAAAAAGACTTGCATCGGAAAAAATGTAAATAATCGGCAGTCATATTTTTGAAAGGTGCAATTACCGTGTCGATTTTTAAATACAAATTGTAATAATTTGCATTACTGTTGTTTTTTTTATTTTATAATACACCCTTATATATTCTTTGATTGGATTTTATTGTTAAAAATACATAAAATGTCGGGGAAAAAATGCGTTTTAAAATAAGAGGGGTTGGATTTACCGGTAAAATTGTCAAAGGGGGGTAAGAGGTACAAATGTGTCTGTGTTTGTCCTATACTTTATTCATTGCTCATAAAAGTTTATGAATAGGTCCAATAGGTGTATACCTTAAGAAAAATATATGGTTTATTGAGGTTTTAATGTTCGACCATTACGGGTAGACTACCTTAAGAAATATTGAAATAAGTGTCAAACAGGAGAAGAACCTAATAAGCAAACAGTGCTTTCGTTCTCATCCTAAAGTATATTTATGTATGATTGTAAAACATGTACTATTTTGAAATAAAATATGTTTAAACTAAGTGTCAAACAGTTTGGATCTTGATCAGACGCCGCGTTACGCGGCGTCTGATCAGGATCCAAACTGTTTGAAAACAACTATTGTTCTCGGGGTAAGACAGTGAATATGTTAATGGAACAAGAAGGTTTGGACGACAAAAGAAGATATTGAAAGATTATATCAAAGAGCGGACATGCTTGAGTTTTACATCAACTCAGAGGGCAGTTAGAGACAGGACTAAACGGAGAGTGATAGAATTGAAGTCAACTCAGATGCCCCTACGACCAACCAGGTTACGGCACAAATGAAGTAACGTGAAGAATCACCAACTTTTAAAGAAAATTTCCAACAACAGATTTGTACATGCACGACTTCTAAAGTATTCATTAAAACTTGCACTTACCAAAACACTTTCAAAAGAAAGCACGCCCTCGACATCAAACCGACAACTCTATGACTAGTTGTTACAAATTAGTAAATCATTTATGTGTTCAGATTAGGCCATGATATTTTGTCAATGGACATTAATTTCCCGGTGAATCAATTTTACAGACTCATCATTAGTGTGAAAACCGCAATAGAACATCTCTATTACTACATGTACCACTGAAAAATATTCATTATGTCGATGTTCAAGTAAGGTGGCTGCTTAAAGCAAGATAAAAGTAAAGCAGAACGCTTCTTTAGCCCTTTTATGCCTGGATAGTATAATGAACTCTCCCCATGTGTTAACTGAAAAATTTCATTTTAGATATACAAGGCGATCTAAGGACACTACAACGTTTTCCATACAGCAGAATATTTCATATACAATAGCAAACAGTGCAGACCCTGAAGAGACGCCGCGTCACGCGGCGTCTCATCAGGGTCTCCACTGTCTGCCAATATCCCTGTAATAGACAAGATGCTTAACTGGGTTAAGAGATTTCTGCTTGACTTTCATATTGCTTTAAGCTGTCGCCTATTATTATTTTAGTAGCCGTAACAGAGGGTTTCTTCTGTACAGCTGAAGTTAGGTCAAAGTCCGAAAGCACACTCATTGTTTCAGGACTTAACCCGTTACTGCCTTTGCGCCATTTGCTTTTAACAATTAGTCTCGTCTGCTATTAACAATTGTCGTCTGCTTTTACCTCTCAAATTCACATGTGGGGCATATACATGTATCTTAACTAAAGTACTATGGATATGAGTTTCAAACAGTTTGGGATCCTGATCAGACGCAGAGTCACTCATGATCTATACAACCAGGTAACACAGTATGGTAAATGCATAAACATGTCAAATCATGTATTTCTTTCCCTGGGAGTGGTCTTGGCCTACATTGTCGCAATTCAAAGAGTCAGGGTTTCTCAAGACACGGCCCAAATACAACAGTACAGTTAAACCTCACAACTACGACCACAAAATGTGTTAGTTATTAAGAATTGAGTTACGAAAGGTGACTGCTTAAAACAAGGCGACAGTAAAACAGAAATTCAGGAGCTTTCTGTTTTACTGTGACCTTGCTTTTAGCTGTCACCTGTCTTTTATACAATCAATTAGCGTTTGTTTTAGTGGTCGCAAAAGAGAGGTTTTACTGCATATGTTAATATTACAGTAAAGAAGACGTTATTGTTTCCCGTTTTAAACGTAAACAAAAGCAAAACGCATTTTTATAAATTGTAGAAAATTACATTAAAAACCAGTCTTACGATTTATTTTAATCTGAATGACAACCAATTTGAAACCTGATCGGACGTCGAATTACTCATTGTCTGATCTGGTTCCAAACTGCAAAGCCGACTTGATGCGAATTCGGCGGTAAGAGGGTTACACTTATTGCCTAAGTTTTCTTTATCTAATATCTATACCCCCGGTAAGTTTTTCTGGCAGATACAAAAGAGTGTCTACCATTTTGATACACAGAACCCTAGCGACCAGTATACTAGTCCTATACAAATAGTGTATCTGTAAAAAGTATATTTGTTCTATGTAAAAAGGTAGACCAAGACCTAGATGTTTGTCATTTTTGCAAAATATTTCAGAAAACAGCTCTCAAAAGTAATCAATGGATTAGACTTAATAGGAAATTGGAGTGTTGCATTAAGACTTTCAGGGGTCAATGTCATTGTATTAAAATATTTTATTGATCTAAATCATAAATACATTGTAAATATATAATATATTATATACATTCTATAAACATGTACAAACGGAATATTACTATACTTTGCATATCTTATGCACCGGATCACTCGAGTTGTGTGTGTAAAGGCTATATCCAACGAGACCGAAGGTCGAGTTGGATATAGCCTTTACACACACAACGAGAGTGATCCGGTACATAAGATATGCAAAGTATAGTAATGTTCCTTTTATTATATACCTCTTATAATAAAAATAAAACGAAAAACGATAGAAATGTTTCGAGCGTTACTATAAATAAACGGGATTTCCCATACGTCACACTTCGGGGAATGGCGCGTGAAAGTAAATACTCGCTATTACGACCACTAAAACGAATGCTAATTGATTAAATAATAGAGAGGTGACAGCTTAAAGCAAGGTGACAGTGAAACAGAAAGCTCCTAAAGGAGCTTTCTGTTTCACTGTCATTGCTTTAAGCGGTCACCTACCGTAAACACCCTAATACTTAACATAATTTAGTGATAGAGAGGTTTTACTGTAGTTCCGAACTTCCGACTACACAGTAAACGTTCTTTTCCCATTACACAAGGTACATGGGTAATACGGAATTTTCAATCCGTCAAGGTGTATTTGTTCGATAAAATACAGAAATATTTCGGGCAGAACATTGGTAGGTATATAATAAAAATGGGTAGCATGATGCTTTAGATACCCTGTCCCCAAAACTGATTAGATATCATAGTAGGTGGAACTGTATTGTAGTATGAATGTAGCGAATAAAATAGATAATAAAACCTAGAGTAAAGTTCATATCAACAAAAAATGCATTTTGCTTGTTCCGAGACAACCAACGATTCGTGAGAGAGTTGTCCATCACGGTCATGTGACTGCTACAGTGGAGAATATGTTATTCTTTCCCGTTTAAACGCAAACGTACGCAAACGCAAAGCGCTAAAACGTAGAAAAGAACAACTTTTGGACAATTCTGATAATTCATGTTTATCTTGGTGGCAAACAGTTTGAAGTCTGATCAGACGCCGGGTTACCCGGCGTCTGATCTGGCTCCAAACTGTTTGCAGTGGAAATAAACGTTTTAGCGTAAACGCGTTTATTGGGAAAGAATAACACATTCTCCACTGTATCAGGGTCTACTTTCCACCTCTTTCAATGTTAACCCCTTTATTGCCATGACGTCATCAATTTTAAACAATTGTCGTCTGCTTTTATTTTTCAAATTTTAAATTAAGGTATTTTGACTTAAGAAATACATGTTTTATTAAAATAGGCAGCAAACATATGTAAGCTGCATGTCATAATTACTACATTACAGAACATTATCTGCATTTACATTATCTGCATTTAAACAAGATATTTGTTGTTGTTTTATCTTTGGAACCGGAGAGAACAATCTTTCTTGAAACATTGAACAGTACTGAAAAGAAACGGTACCGGAATTGGCCTAAATTCTATACATGTATTATAAATGATTTCATGAAACAAGAGAACATTTGTTTAAGAATAATTAAACATTCATAAGTAAGATTGCTTTAACCTAAGCGTCAATCAGTTTCTATTCATATCAGAAGCAGACCAGATGCTGAAAAACTATGGCAGTGTTATTCAGCATCTAGTCTGGATACAAGTTCTTGTTTATGTTGTATTTCAGCCGTTTTGATCTGGATTCAAACACATATTTTTACCGCTTGAAATGATATTTATTACATTAATGATATTATCAATTGATATATTTGATTTTTGAAATATCAGATTAAGGTTTACACTGTTTGTTAAGCATGTTAATACAGGACTGAGTTTATGCATTATATATTAATATAGGTTATGGAAATGAATGACCTAAAACTACCCACCAAATGGATCGAAACGGCCTACCTCTAAAAGTAGGCCGAAACGACCTATGTCGAAACACCATAAGCCGAAACGAACAGGGGCCGAAACGACCCTTTGTTCAATCTCCTTCACATAGAAAGTGAAAGTAGGTTATTCTAGTTTTGTGATCATCATATTATTTACTTTACAGTGTTATGTTTATTCACCTGAAGTTATTATTTCAAATCGTTCCACTGTTTCTTCTAATACAGTTTTCAAAATTACTCGAGTTTACGTTTTTAAGCGATATTACTGAGTGTTGCTTTCTTGAGCGGATGGTTTTGGAAACGACGACGGCTATGACGGATTCAAATCACCTGATCCAAGCCAAGTAGATTTGCCACTGAAAACAAGGTGCTCGTTGGCGATACTTAAACCTTTTACTATATAAAGGGAAGTAATCTAGCTTGACAAAAATGGCTTTTTAAACATAAGGATGGGACATTTATATCCCTCAAAACTGAATCAGTTACACATAACTTGGTTAAGTCATGCATTAACTTTGAAATACGGGTATGTTCGACTTACGCGAGTTCGTTATATCGGAGTTCGACTACAATAATTTATTCAATACAAGTATACAATGACAGTGGAGAAAACTACTTCTTTCATTCCCGTTAACACGAAAATAATTAAAAGCAATGTTTTCAAATAACATGTTTACAGTGAAACTGGTGTTTTGTATAACAGCAAGGATGATTAGAATAGAGATGGATAAGTAAACAACTGACGGCCATAACCAGTTTTGGAGGCAGGACGAAAGCTTTCAGATACGTTGAAAGCACATATAAACACATCAAATGGCGCAATGTGCTTGAAGAAAATTCCATAAAACAACAGATGAAATGGGAACAAATCGTAGGCTGGCCAAGACTTTAAACCATTTGATCGAGGTGGTATTTTTGTTTTGACGGCTTAGCCGGAAACACAAATAGATGAGATTCCAAACATTTTAGTGAAACCTTACAACAGAAAGAAGGGCGCACTTTAGATGAAAAAGAACGAGGCATAAATGACTTGTTGAGAGAGCCAACGAGATAAGCCTAAACCAAACCTAATTTAGATAAGTCATATTTGTTGGATTTTAGGTAATTTTTAGTAAGACAACATTTCGCAATAACTATCTAAGGTTACCGTTTAAAACTTGGAACACTTGTTCTGTATGCCGTGCAATCTTATTGACATCTGCACAAAATGTTTGTTTTCTTCTCCTTGATACTTCTCTCCATCAGGATTGATGATTATTATATTTTCAAAATATTTGGTTCATATTGACAAAATACTAGCCTTATAAAAGCAATACGGTACACAGTCTCCGTGGGATCGTCCCAAAAAAGCACTTACACCACTGTAGACTACATTCATTCCAGAGCATGCCCTGATGCCTAATGGCCATTTAAACGACGCCTGGTTCCAGCTATACTCGTATATTTGGTATCAAACACACACAAATATAAATAATAACTTCACACACAGTTACACGGCGTTTCCTCCCTACAGTGGTCCTCCTAACAATGATTCCCTCCTAACTACGACCCATGTCGTTCTTCCTCCATACAAGACAATTATATCCACCTATTCATGGCTGCAATGTCGTCTACTTAAAATTGTCTGCTGATTCTCTCAAAGTTACATAATGGACATTTTGACAGAAAAAAACTTAATGACGAGTGATAAACAGCTTGAATCTAGATTCAAGCTGTTTGCAATTGTAAGACAATTTCCCTCCCTATAGCGACTCTCTCCGAACAACGCCAACAATTTTGTCTCCTATTAGGTGTCGTTGTAGAGAGGGAGCGCTGTAGATTTAAAAAACAAAAAAAACAAAAAAAACCAAAAAAAAACCATGAAATAAACATTGAAAAGCCGCCAAAGCCTCAGCGCCAGCAGGGTTTGCTTTCATAAATAAGTTGACTCACCCATTGACCCCTCCACCCCGAGTACAATGGTTATATGTATACAGTTTGGATCCTATCTAAACTCCGTGTAACTAATACATTTGATTGATACATATTTATTCAGGCTAAACCACACAGCATGTAAACATAAACATACTCAATGATTTGCCTTGTGATAACAACTCAACTCCTGAGAGCGTTTCGAAGCGTCTTATCTGGATCCAAACTATTTGCAAAAGTTATTATTTTGAAGAGTTTAGTACTGAACGGGGTCAACCCATTACCCAATGTATACGCCTTTTTACACCATCAATTTATTCCTCCATCAAAGAAAATGGTTCCAACTTATACAGTCATGGACATGTGTCGTAAGAAATATTTCCTAAATTTTAGCAGATGATGGTTTAACCCTTTCCCCAATAGAAGCGCCTTTTAGCGAATATGATTTATTCCTCCGCTGAAGAAAATAGTTCCAATTTAATCAGTAATCAATATGTATTATAGGGAATATTTTCTATAGTATAGTACATCATAGCTTAAAGCAGGCTGAAAGTAAAGCAGAATGCGCCCTATGGCGCATTCTCCTTTACTTTCAACCTGCTTTAAGTAGTTACCTATCTGAAGTACTACAAGTAGGCTATCCGGTAAAGGGTTAAAGTAGACTGTAAGTAAAGTAGAATGCGCCTTAATGCTCATTCTGCTTTACTTTCTGCCTGTTTTAAGTGGTCATCTGTCTTCAAAACTAGAAACATGCTAAGGGCTAAAGGATTAAATCAAATTGGGATAAGTATATGGCTTTCTTCTAGATGTTAGTAGATCTTTTTGTATACTTTTTGCAAAATATTCTAAAAACAATAAACTCACCCAGTACTTTCAAGAAGATACTGCACCCAAAGTATCAAACAAACTAATCTATATAACTCTAAATATCTTTTATTTATAAGGCAACACTTCTTTGTTGGCATGAACATATGATTGGTTACTCATTTAACTCACTTTATTTGTTCCGTAACATGGTCGGTCGTAGGGGTATCCTAGCAGACTTCATGGCAATCTATCATCATTTAGTCCAGGGCCCGAGGTTATAAAACTTTAAACGAACTCTGTGTGCTCAAAATTCAATTTTGATTACAGGCTTTAAGTTTGACATAACAAGCTTTAACCCATTCGCCAATAAATACACTTTTTTACGCCTTTAAATTATTCATCCAACGAAGAAAATAGTTCCTTTTTATACAGTTACGAGTATGTGCAATAAGAAATAGTTTCTATATCATATCAGATAATAGCTTACAGCAGGCTGAAAGAAAAGCAAAATGCGCATTAAGGTGCATTATGCTTTACTTTCAACCTGCTTTAAGTGGTCAACTATTTTCAAAACTAGGAACAGGCAATGGGGTAATGGGTTAACTTATTTCAGTAAACTAATTTGGATATTGTTTTTTATGTAGAATTATGTATACAAATACTCGTTATATACAGTATAAATAAAATGTTTGCCAAAGAATTATGAGCTGAGAAATAGTCTGAGGTTTGAGCACATGGTTCATTTAAAGTTTTATAACCTCGGGACCTGTCTTCAACTGCTCTCTGATATCCTGTCCGTTCTGTGACGTTACCTTTACATCTCTTACATGTGTTTAGTTCTCCAAGCCTTCTTGTTCCATTTACCGTCCTGTCGAGTATTAGGGCTGTGATTTCTCCAGATTTTTCCGAAATATTTCGATTTTTATCCTAGCAGACGATCGCTTAAAGCAGGATGAAAATAAAGTAGAATGTGCCTTAAGGCTCGTTCTGCTTTACTTTCAACCTGTTTTAAGTAATCATGCTTGAAAATTAGAAATTTTGAAAATCTTAGGATTCTGAAGATCGACTTATGGCAGCCCTGTAGTATTTTCTTGGTGTGGCCTGATAAGCGGGAGATATGTTTGTAGAAAAAGGAAAGAAGGTTGAGGTGGTATCGACATGAATGGACCTGGGCCCCGTGTCATAAAACTTCGTACGACAAATGCTGTCGTAAATCAGATTATAAAACTCTCAATAAGTATTTATTTCTCCATGTAATCCTGTCTTTTGACAACTTTTTGGAATCGTCTTGAAAAGACGATTCCAAAAAGGTGTCACAAAACAGGATTCGATATATTTTAAAGTTATGACTTACGACAACATTTGTCGTAAGAAATTTATGAAACATGCCCATGATTTGTTACTACTTAAGGGTGTATCAATGTCATAAGCCAATTTTTCAAAGTATCAAACTTTTTTTCTAACATTGTTTTTTGGAAGAGCTGTTTATGATGAATGAAAAAATGAAGAAAAAAAATATGGTGGTGTCCTTTTTTTTTAGCTACAGCGATTTGAAAAAGGTACGTCAAATTTGGACGGTTTTTTTTCAAATTTTACCCTTTCAGAGTACAAGCTTCAGTAAAATTTATTTCAAAACAAAACAAACATGATAATTTGGGTTTTCATTATTTATTTCATGTCTATGGTGGTATTTTCACATATAGAAACCAAATTTAGACAAAGCAGGCACCAGGTTTGAACAATATGGATCCTTGAATATCAAAAATATGCTTTGTATAGGGCATGATTTTATTTAGATTTTTTATTTTATGAAAAAAAATAAAAAAGTTTGAAAATAAAATAGTTTTAGTATTAAACTTTTTTTTATATTCTACCAGATGAAAGCCCATGCTAAGGCAGTTCAAAATATGAAAAGAAATTGAAAGGTCAGTGTTGAAAAAATTGAGTTATTAAAGTAAAAAGAGTTATCTCCACAGAATTTACAAAAAAGTACCATATCGATGATATTTAGAGCTTTATAAATTTCACATTTGGTGCCTTTTTTTCTTAAATTAGTTTTTGTATGAAGAAATACTACCATAGATAGGAAATAAATAACACAAAACCAAATTATCATATTTGTTTTCATTTAAAATGGATTTTATTGAAGCGGGCTGTTTGAAAAGGACAAAATAAGAGGAAGTGGGTGGGGTAAATTTTACATGGCCGTAGAGCCAACTGTTGTTCACCAAAATGTACACTTTTTCTATTTTTTCATCCATCTTAAATAGCTCTTCAATACAAAACCATCATAGAGTGTTTTCATATACTTTGAAAATTTCCCAAAGTCATGACATTGATACACCCTTAAAATCAACTTTCCTGGTAAATCACCTATTTTGCCCGAGGTGTAATTTTATAGTTCCACGTGAACTGTTAAAACTAGATCAAGGTCGGCACGATTCTCTTATGTGGAAACTAATTACAACCTGCAGAAAATGCGCTCCATACTTTACTGTGCGACTATGCAAACAGTTTGGATCCTGATCAGACGCCGCCTCCGATCAGGATCCAAACTATTTGATACTCGTGTCGATATTTCTTAAGTTTTACTACCTTAAATCTATCTTTGAAACAGTATTTATGACAACAACATTGAAGCAAATGACAAAATAACGGTGTATGGGTAAATTTACTTTGATCAAACACCATTGTCACCACAGGCGCTGTATCAGAGCTTGGACTACACTGCTATATACAGTAAAACCTCTCTATTACGACTAGTAAAACAGAGGATAATTGATTGTATAAAAGACAGGTGACAGCTTAAAGCAAGGTGACAGTGAAACAGAAAGCTCCCAAAGGAGCTTTCTGTTTCACTGTCACCTTGCTTTAAGCTGTCACCTGCCATAAACATCCAATAATTAACAAAAATTAGTGGCTGTAATAGAGAGGTTTAACTGTACCATGTTTACTACAGCTATATAAAATGCGTTAGATGTTTGAGGGTGACAAACAATGTAGATCAAGACCAGACGCCTTTTTAACGCAGGCGCTAGCCTTAATCTACGCTGTTTGCAATGCAATAAGGAAGGTTTTCTCATAACAAGTCAAGTCAAATCAAAAGTCAAATCAAAAGTCAAAATTTCTTTATTGGCACAGACAACATAGTCCATCGCCTCTATATACAATCAGTCGGTAATACCAACCTCGAGAAGAGCATGACACATGACACATATATACATATATTTCATCCATAAGTCACGGATCATCAAAAATAATACTATTCAAATATCAAATATGTAGTAAAGCATTTCAACCTTACTTCAATTTGTACCTTGTACATTTATCCTTTAATCTGTTGTAGGTAAATCCCTAACAGCTGCAAACAGTTTGGATCCCGATGAGACGACCGAAAATTCGGTCTCCCCAGAGGATCCAATCTATACATGTACATAGTACATAACAAGACCAGACTCAACTGAAACGCTATATAACCTCGGAGCCTGGTTTTGTTAAAGCTTTTTTGGTAGTCAGAACATTTTGTGCATTTTCTGCAGTTTAGAGACTTTTCTGTATCAGCAGATATTTTGCGGGTTGTTTGTAAGAATATAGACGTCTTGTGATCAAATAGAAAAATTAATGAGACTGGGTGAAATAGAACTTTAAACTGCGTAACTGTATACACCGACAGTATGAATCAACCATACGCTCGTGATTTTGCAAAACATGAATAGCAATGTTCAATGCACTGTATATGTGTTCCCTCTCTACAACGGCCCTCCCAACAACGACACCCTCCTTACAACGACCCTTGCCTCGATTCCCTAAACGGGACAATTATGTCTTATGTTTTTACTGCTGCATAAAATGGTCGTCTGATGTTTTTTCTTATAGTTACATATAAGTGGAGATTTTGATAGAATAAATATACTGACGAGTGACAAACAACTTGAATCCAGATCAGACGCCGCGTTACGCGGCGTCTGATCTGGATTCAAGCTGTTAGAAAATATAAGCCAAGTCTTAATTTTCCCTCTCTATAACAACTTCCTCCGAACAACGTGCACAATCTGTGTCTCCCATTGGGTGTCGTTGGAGAGAGGGAGAGCTGTATTACTAACATAATTAGTAATAAATACCATGGGGATTTCAAAAGTGATACAATATTGTAGTAATAAAACAGGGCGTTTGATAGCTTTTGATATATTAACGCATCATATCCACAAGGTTATCGCCCTTGTTAAATCGTTTAATACAGCATTTTACCCCTTTCACTGGCATGACGTCATCAATTTTAAAAGAATTGTCATCTGCTTTTATCTCTAAAATTCAAATTTTAGATATTTTGACTTCAGAAATATTGAATTGAGTGTCAGATAGTTAGGAGCATGATCATAACGCGGCATCTGATCAGGGTCTGAAATGTTTTCAAATAACTGTTGTAGCCATTTCGGGGTAAGGCAGTGAAATTACCTCTAAAACTTGGAATGGATAATTTCAGTTTCAAATTATGTCTAGTCCATTTTTGACTATGTATGGTTGTTTTGTATAATGAATAAAAAAGGACAACAATGTAGACCCTGATCAGATGACGTTGACGTCAGTCTTTCTTGAGTAAAACCGCGTTGAACTCTAAATTCTATATTAATGTATAAACTGCTCTTTTCTTTTCTTTTGTAATATTTCTCTAGGCCCTTAGAGGTCGAAATATTAGAAAAGAGCTGTTTATATATTAATTTAATTCCCTATCTGGAATATTGAAAAAAATCATTCTAAATTGTATATGAATGCAGACAGTGGAAAATAATTAAGCAGGCGATAATGTGACTGTGTTTCGGGGGGCTATGACGTCATAAGGGGCAGTGAAAGGGTTGAGGACGTATTGTCGTGTTCGATCATTATTTAGAAACTGGGTCCATGCTTATAAAGCGTTTGAGCTGAATCTTAAGTCATTCTCAAGCATTCGATTGGTCAGATTTGAGCTAGGCTCAAATCTGACCAATCAAATGCTTGAGAACGAACTCAGACTTAACACAAACGCTTTATGTGCGCTGGACCTGGATTTTTTTTGTCGGAATAGAAAAAATAAGGCGTAACTGTTGTTGATTTTTTAATATATAAATACAGTTAAAGGTATTTACACACATATGAAAATATGTACACATACATTGAATACAAGTTAAAATTGATTATTGTAATAGATTCTAGTCAAACTTTCATTGACACGTGTTTTGTTCCTAATTACTGTTCAAGTACCTATAAGAACACTATTTAAATAACCGTCTAACTACTCGGTAGTATTTATGTTTTTTTGGAATTACGCCAAATGAAATGTCTTTTGAAAAATAAGTCGTAGCTGTTGTTCTGTTTTAATATATAAATACAGTTAAAGATATTAACACACATATGAAAATATGTACATATATATACAAGTTAACATTGATTATTGTAGATCTTATAGATTCTAGTCAAACTTTCATTGTAATGTGTTTTGTTCCTAATAACTGTCCAAATATCTATAAGAACACTATGTAAATAATCGTCTAACTACTCGGTAGTATTTATGTTTTTTGAAATTACGCCATATGAAATGTCTTTTGAAAATGTTAATGTCAATGTTAAACCAAAAATTAGCTCAAATCTAGCTTTCAGCGTCATACAGCGGAGAACATGTTATTCTTTCCCGTTTAAACGCAAACTAAACGCATATGCAAAGCAAAGAAAGGTACAAAATGATACCTTTTATATAACTCTGACTTTTTATTTAATCTGGCGTCAACTAGCGTCTGATCAGGCTCCAAACTGTTTGGATTGGAAATATAATAGATTTAGCGTAAACGCGTTTATTGGGAAATAATAACGTCTTCTCAAGTGCAGCACAAATATAAGATAAATGGCAATCATTTACATAACCCGTAAAAACCCTGAAAAAACAAAACAAAAAACTGATGATTTAGAACAGCATTCTAAGTCCAACACATGTCATAACTTGTTGAAGCAATACTTAACCCCAAACAAACCCACATGCTTCAACACCATGTAGCACTCATACCAAATGAAATAAAACTTTCATTTACCATTTTACCGCCTTTTTTCGTATAAGTGTCATTTACAAACAGATTGGATTCTGATCAGACGCCGAGTAAATCGGCGTCTGATCAGGATCAAAACTGCTTGGCATTTAAAACGATATTACCTTAGTCCATTTTCAATTTATCTAAAATTAAAACTTGAGAAATCAAATAGACGACAGTTGTTTTATGCAGATGACGTCATTGCAGTAAGGGGTTTCAATGTACCCCATGCTTCTTTATCCTAGCGCAAATATAAAATGTAAACTCTTCCTAAACCCGCCCACAAAATCAACCCAACCCCTGGATCACACTCACAGTTTTATCCATGTGATATTTCTCAATTCTGCATTGACTCATTCGCCCCTGATACTTATTGGCATCTCTAGTTTCAAAATAAGATATTATATCAATCATTATGTTCAATTTAGGCAATTTGACATAAGAACTATTGAATAGTGTTGAACAGTTTGAAAGCGGCGTCTGATCAGTATCCACATATTTGAAAATAATCATTGTATTCGAGGTAATGCAGTGAAGCGGTTAAAGCAATCAGATAAAATTGGCTTTGAAAAAGGTTATCCCCCACTTGAACCAGATATTCGATATTGAGTTTGGATGAATTCAAGGTCAACTAAAAACCAAACATTAGCAACTTAACTCTTTCACTCTCAATGACGCCAACAGGCGCATTTGCAAACAGTTTGGATCCTGATCAGACGCTGCGATAGGGATTCAAACATTTAAGAAATAACAAATTCGTAGGTGTTCATTACCGTGCATTAGATCACAGTTAGGAGTTGAGATGTGGAGTCATTAGATCACGAGGCCTTTAGGCCGAGTGATCTAATTACCCACATCTTAACGACTAACTTTGATCTAATGCACGGTAATGATCACCTACGAATTTGTTATTTTAATTCTAACGTGACCTTTATTATAAAAATTCTATTTATGTATTACGCGTATGGGTCAAATGGAACAGCGGATGGAAACGCTGCGCGTTTATTTCATAATCGCGGCGTTATATATGTTTCTCGCTATTCTTTGTCTCTATTACATAGGTTTCGAGACGTGTTAGAATTAAGACTAAGTCTTAACAAATTTTTATTCTAACGCGACTTTAATTGTAAAATTACTTTATACATATTACGCGTATGGGGCAAACGGAACAGCGGATGGAAACGCCGCGCGTGCAGTTCATTATCGCGACGTAATATACGTTTCTCAGTATTCTTTGTCTATATGCCGTAGGTTTTGAGTCGTGTTAGAATTGATACTAATATCGAGATTTTGTCAGCCATACTGCTTTAAATTTATCTTTGAAACGATATTGCAGACAACAGAATTGAAGCAGGCGACAATGAAACGGTGAAGGGGGAACAGGGCTACCATAAGTTGACATGAAAAATCCTACGATTTCCAAATTTGCATTTTTCAAGTGCGAACTTACGAATCGTACCTTTACCCCGTAGCCTGTTTCTGGTTTTGTTGACACGTGACTACTTAAAGCATGCTGGAAGTAAAGCAGAATGCGCCTTATGGCGCATTCTGTTTTACTTTCAGCCTGCTTTAAGCTACCATGTTCTAGAAAAAAATCCGAAGATTTAGGAAAAATCCGGGGAAATGGCAGCCCTGGGGTAAAAACCTCACGAAAACATTGGCAGTGAAAGGGTTAAAAGAATGGCAAATGCGTTAACCCATTCCACGCCTAAGTCAACAATAGTCGATTTAATAAACCGCTTGGATCCTGAACGGTCGTAAGTCAAAACTTTAAAATACATTTAATTTCTGATTTCTCTATCAAACCTGTCTTGTGACATCTCTTTGGAATTGTCTTTTCAAGACAATTCCAAAGAGATGTCACAAGACTGGAGTAAATAGAGAAATAAATAATAATTGAGACTTTTATTATCTGACTTACGACAACATTTGTCGTACGAAGTTTTGTGAAACGGGCCTCTGATCAGACGTCGCGTAACGGGTAGTCTGAGCTTGATAGTATGACTGAAAAATATTGTTATTTCATCATCACTCGTTTAACTTGGTAAACTCCAGGTTCAACTATACTAGTAAATACAGATACTTTAGTTTCAGTTTCAGTTTAAACATATTTTATTTCAATTATATACATGAAATGGGGTTGGGATATTTTAGTTTGTTCAATTCATTGCCGCAACTGCGTCCCAATATACCATAATAGATTGTTCGATGTTTCTCAGTTCAATCTCTTTCTTTACATTTTCACTAGCATTCGTTAAAGCAAGTTCGAGAATCCGAGGCAGAGCACCAACTACCACTATGAATACAACGTGCATTACCTCTGATATTTCAGAAGATGATCCAGTGACGTACTTATTTGAAATATCGATTGTTAGACCAATTAAAACAATGATCAACATAATATGGAAAACGATCTTCAAAGCTTGTTGATGCGCGGGTCGATGCTTTTTCACAAGGAAAGCAAAAAGGTCTTTCGGAATCGCATACTTATTTTTGGAAAGTTTGAGCCTTTGTTTATTTTGCGAATCGTTGAATGTATTGGCTGCAACTTGAATGGTAGTGCTATTAATACGTATACCCTTTAAACCTCGTGGCACCTTGACATTAGATATCACCATGTTGTCACCATAAAATGAGATGTGATTTGGTTGACCATCCAAGTTCCTTGATATATCGACAGCGTCAGACAACAGCTCCAGGTAGCCGTCACCAAATTCCCGAATACGATGAAAAATGTAGTATATCAGGACAACAAAGAAAAACAGATATCCAAAGGCATCAGATGGATAGACAATGACTGCAACAAGGCAAAATACGATGACCTGGGACAAAAAGGTAAATGTGCCGATGAAAATCAAACAAATAGTGTACACATATATAATAACTGCGCCTGTAAGCAACACAATTGCCAATCCATTTAATACATAGTTCTCTAGAAACACTTTTCTGAGTATCGGACTTCTACAAAACTGCATTAAGTATCTTCTGAATTCGCGCAGTGATCTTGCTGCACCGCGTACAATAAGAACAGTCCACATACAAATAGGGAGACCATACAGAAAAATGCAAACAATGATTTCCAATATACAAAGAACAATGTAAAGAGGAACCGTGATTAATTTAAGCACATATGCCCCTTTTGAAGAGGATTGATTTCGAGTGATAAAACTGCGCCCAATCTGTATTTTGAGAAGCCTTTTCCAGAAGCGCTTTGTAAACAACATAAAAATGCCACTCTTCAGTAAACAAATGACATTTTGATATCCTGGTTCAAGGGGTTCATTGACCATTGCCAGAAGCTTGATATCCGTCAGACTCAAACCGAGAGGAGTTTTGAAACAAAACATTTGTGGTGGAATGCTATCTTCGTATATCTGCTTTACGCTTCGAGGGACAACAATGAAAAATAAGCTAATAACAAAGTACAAAGCCAAAATTCCAACAGGTCCTCCGAACACGGTAGCAAATACACGAGCTCTGTCTTTTGGGTCTGCAAGAAGTGACAAAAACCCTACGGGTGTTCCGTGTTCAACGAACAATTTAACATTGTTTTCAAATGTAGAATGATATATAATTATTTGGACATATATTCCAACAGGCATAGTAACCAGTACACAAAGCCTACGTATTCTTGATATAGCAATCGGCCATTTCGTCTTTAAGCCACACCAAATGTGATTAAGAAGGTCCGTAAATTTGTATGGCGTGTTTCCATTAAGGTATAACCATTCGGCATCGACATCGCCACTCTCAACCTCATTGTTTTCTTGGTTAACTTGAATAGTGTCGAGTAGCAACTCCATGGATGCCGCTGGCTCGACTTTTTCGTCATTTGCAACCCATGCACAGATATGGAAATGCAAAAATGGACAAAAAAGAAACATGATAATACCTAATATATAAGGACCCAGCGTACACTGAGGCCATTTTTCGATTTGGTGCTTCAGACAGTTGGCGGTTACATTATCCAATGTATAATTGTATTCGACGACACAGCAGTTGTAATTGATGTAACTGATTGGATACATGAAGTATATTGCAGCAAGGTAGGATATGCTGTCTCGTGCGTTCGGTGCTTCAGCTAAGTGACAGTAATAGCTAATTTCGTACTTAGGCATCGCATTCCCCGACTTAATCACCTCATATGTAGAATCACGTATAGCATTTACTATTGACCATGTTGTTTCTGGTGTCCCGAATGTTATATTGCAACTGTCTGGAACGTTAAATCGAATAACCATTTCTCTTTTAAATGTTTTCGCATTCAGAAGGTCAAATGACAGTACTGTGTAGTCGATATTCCAGTAGAGGAAAGGATTCAATCCATTTTGCGTGCGGTAGGTCCAAACCCATTTATTTGGTAGGAAAGTATCTGGTGTTGAATTATACTTGATTGAACCGTTATTAAACTTGATGACAAAATGAGCAAACCGGATATCATCAACCGTCAGACGACTTCGAAAAAAAGCAACGCTTTGTTTGTCTACGGTCATTGGACAAAGCCTCGAAGGTATGAGGTTGGTCTGGTCAATGCTGTAAGTGTTATCGTCGATAAACGATGTGGCTGAGACCCTGTGATAACTTACCAGGGTAGAAATGAATACGATTGCTGTCAACGTGGATGTCATCCTTCCGTTGCTGAAATAGTGAGATTAAAATTAAGTTACACAAGTTAACTTTACACTTCATTTATGCATATACAGTGGAGAAAAAGTTATTCTATTCCGTTTAAACGCATACGAAACGCAAACGCAAATCGCTAAAATGTAGGTAATAACCATTTTTGACATTTCTAATTGTTTTTTAATCTGAGTGGCAAACGGTTTGGAGCCTGATCAGACGCCGGGTAACCCGGCGTCTGATCTGGCTCCAAACTGTTTGCAATGCAAATATTAGTTTAAGCGTAAACGCGTTTATCGGGTAAGAATAACGTTTTCTCCACTGTATTAAAAGCGGTATTTGCTTGAATGAATCATGGTTCTTAAAACAGTTTTAATGAGTTCGTTGTAATAGTTTCTGAAATGTCTGTTCATTCATAAGGCAACAGTGTATCTTTAAAGTTATTTTATTCAATGTGTGGTCCCTGAACACACATTTTATAAATTGCCGTTTTACTTTTTACTCTCAATTGGTGATGTCGTCTTCTTGAATAGGCGATATCATTCATTCAATACATAATATTACTCTTTCGAATAGGTAATATTATTTTTTAAGAAAACTGATATTTGTAGGTGATATTACCTATTCGAATATTGATATAAAAAATCGAACATGTGATCAAACGTATGAGATGTGATAAGAGATACCAGCCATTCGAATATTTTATAACACCTAATTGAATAAGTGATATAATAATATTGCAATGAAAGGTAAAACGGTATCCTGTATGTCATTTTAAATTTTAATCTTATTTGGAGATATCGCCTATTCGAGACTTAATAGGTGAACTCAATCATTCGAAGACTTAATATCAATTAATCAGAAAGTAAATAGATAATATCACCTATTCAATAAGGTGATATGATTTATTCGAATAAGTGATATCACGAATTCGAATCAGTAATATTACCTAATTAAAACTAATTCGAACTGTTGACATCACTAATTCGGACAGGATATGTCGTACACCAGAATAAGTGATATCACATGATGGGAATAAAAAGTCAAACTGCGCCTCAAAAGTAAAAAGATTAAAAAGCCAATCGAGATCCACCCTCAATGAGGTCGTAAAGCGCATTTGCAAACAGTTTTGGTCCTGATCAGACGAGATCAACAGTGTTTGCCACTTGTTTTAAAATTACGTCAGTTAGTCTACCTTAAATCTAACTTTGAGACGATATTGCAGACAACAATATTGAAGCAGACCACACTATGGTGGTTAAATGGTAAAAATCTCACGATAAATTTGATCATGAAAGGGTTAAACACAACGCAGCCCAATGTTATTGTACAGTGGAGAAACTGTTATTCTTTCCCAATAAACGCGTTTACGCTAAAACTATTATTTGCAGTGCAAACAGTTTGGAGCCAGATCAGACGCCGGGTAACCCGGCGTCTGATCAGGCTCCAAACTGTTTGCCACCAAGATAAACAAGAATTATCAGAAGTGTCCAAAAGTTGTTCTTTTCTACGTTTTAGTGCTTTGCGTTTGCGCTCGTTTGCGTTTAAACGGGAAAGAATAACAGATTCTCCACTGTACCTGTCCTAGCCAATGGTAATAAAACAATATTCCGTATGACATGCAAACTGATTTAACTCTTTTACTGCCACTGGCGTCAAATGCGACTTTGAAAACAGTTTGGATCCTGATCAGACGCCGCGTAACGCGGCATCTGATCAGGATCAAAGCTGTTTAAAACTCGTATCGATTCGATTAATCTTAAGCAGACATGTAAAAACATTCATGCACCACATATGGTATTCATTGTTGGTTGTAGTTTAGGAAATATACACGCCAGAAAAAGCTTTATATTCAGGTAAGAGGTCAATGCTACAATCACCTCAAAAAGGTGTGTAGCACTTCAATATATCAAAATGCACTTGCCGACCAAATTTGGTATCTCTGGCTGATATGGTATAGGAAATACGATCATGACAAGCTTTACTCTATAATATAGGTCAAATGTCAAGGTCAAAGTCGCCTAATATTTAGTAAGCAAGGAGTAAATGTGCATTTACTCAGTGGTATATGACAAATGGCAGCGTAATACAGGATATACGTAATGCAGAAAGCTAATTTTGGAGCTTTATGCATTAGTTCTGTCTTGCAAATAGCTGCCAACTTTGACTACATTATTCAGCTGTATCCTAACCCCTCCCCACTGCCATGACGTCTTCAATTAAAAACAATTGTCGTCTGCTTTTGTTTCTTAAATTTAACTTTTGGGTATTTTGATATCAGAAATAATTAAATGAGTGGCAAACAGTTTGGATCCTGATCAGACGCCGCGTTACGCGGCGTCTGATCAGGATTCAAACTGTTTTCAAATTACTCTTGCTTTCGGGGTAAGGCAGTGAATGAGTTAATACATGTTTAACTGTATCGAAAATCAGAAATTGGCTCGAAAATGTCTCATATATTTAAATGTCCCCTTGCTAAGTATCACAACGATAATGATGGTGACGCAGGGCTGCCATTTCTCCGGATTTTTCCTAAATCTCCGGATTTTTTCCCAGTTCATGGTAGCTTAAAGCAGTCGCATGTCAACAAAACAAGAAAAAGGCTACGGGGTAAAGGTACGATTCGTAAAATCTCATTTGAAAAATGCAAATTTGGAAATCTTAGGATTTTTCTTGTCGACTTATGGCAGCCCTGATGACGATGACTATCCTCATGGAATATTAAGAAAACAATCATTTTACTGTCAATGGCCCCAACAAATAGTTTGGATCCTGATCAGGCGCCACGTAACGCGACGTCACTCGGGATGCAAACTGTTTGACACTCGTTTCGACATTTCGTCAGCCATTTGGCTTTAAATCTGACGTTGAAACGGTATTGCAGACAACAATTTTGAAGCAGCCAGGCGGCAATAAAGATTAAAATTTCACGATAAGTTTGGCGGTAAAGAGGTTCATATTATAAAACTATTTAATCAAGTTCAGAAACCATTATAGATCTAAAACCATATATCTTTTTATTCAAAATGGACAATACGATCTTACACCCATATTTACATAATTTGTTAACCTCACTACAAATAGGAGAATAATGAAACTGTAAAGTAAACCCATCATCAGGTTCCTAACTGTTTGCACATCAGATTAAATAGATAGTCAGAATCGATCGTAACAAGTTATTGTTTTCTACATTTTATTACAATGGGTTTGCGTTTCAACGAAAAAGAATGATGTCTTTTCGACTGTCGCATGATCAGGCCCTTGGTTACCAAGGCTGTATTTGTTTTCAATGGAACAGATTTTTTTTAGCATAAACGCGTTTTTCTCCGCTGTACATTGTTGTTGTAATTGTAAATTGCAAACAAAGTTATGAAAATACTCTGACCTTGTTTTATGCGTGCAAATAAGCTTGTTTGTCTCTCTTACTTTTTTTATGATTTCAAATCTTTGAACTGAAACCGTCTATGGTCAGCGTTGAGTTTCCAAAAACTTTGATTCAGTGCTTATACGCTCAAGGTAACAACACTCAATATCGTTCAATATTACAGTGGAGAATCTGTTATTCTTTCCCAATAAGCACGTTTACGCTAAAACTATTATTTGCAGTGCAAACAGTTTGGAGCCACATCAGACGCCGGGTAACCCGGCGTCTGATCAGGCTCCAAACTGTTTGCCACCAAGATAAACAAGAATTATCAGAATTGTCCAAAAGTTGTTCTTTTCTACGTGTTAGTGATTTGCGTTTGCGTACGTTTGCGTTTAAACGGGAAAGAATAACAGATTCTCCACTGTATCAATCCCACAAAAACGAGAAATCGATTGATTTTGAGAACTGTATTAGATGAAACAGTGAAACGAGTAAAAACGAATCAAATTCTAGTGAATAAGCATTACATTATAAAAGTAAATATGCTGACCATAAACTTAGTAGAACCAACTTTCACTTTGTTTTGTGTACCGATAGTTAAGGGGACAGGAAAGTGGCCGGCTGGTTTGAAATATGGCGGCACAGAAGTTTTCTATTCCGCGGCTGTTGTAAAAGTTTCCTCGAGATTGTTTTATGAAACCTAAAGGCCATATGTAGGAATAATATCCAAATATGCCTGAAATAATATTCACGTGTTTCATGATAAGGTTTAGGTCAAATACCATACGTTTTTAAGCTCAATACACTGTTTTTCAATGTCACAAGTTCTCTAATATAAACAGTTTCAAATCCTTATTTATCAAACACATTTAAAAAGAAATACTGTTTTCAGAATGTTCACTATTAATGATTAATCTGGTTTTATTTTCATTCCATACAACTGTACCCATTTGTGACCACGATCCCATATATGGGACATAGGCAAACAGTGTAGACTCTGACCAGACGCCACATTATGCGGCGTCTGATCAGAGTCTACACTGTTTGCTGATAGGAATTTCAATATAAACAAATGAAAATGAAAATTTTGACCTGGCATTCCTTTGATAAAAAATGGACTAATCCAATATATAAACATGGGAGAATCCACTGGGCGTAATGGGTTTAAACAATCATCAGTTGTCTCAAGCATTTTGCTTATTTATTATGTAACAAGCAGAACATGCGTTTATATTAAAGAGTAATATACACTCACCTTCTATGGTTCAAGCGAAACTGTATCGTCGACATCAACTCGATAAATGCCGGGGTATTAAAAATATTTTAACCGGGTTAAATACCACTGTTGAGTCAAAAGCTTTACCAGTTTAGGCTAAAATTGAATATCTCTGGATATTTACTTCCTGATTGCCAACCTATAACTCTTTTACTGTCAAGATTTATCGTCTGCTTTAACAATCTTACCGCCATAATATTGTCTGCATTGGTAGTGTCGTCTGCAAATTATTTAAAGTCAGCTTTAGGACTGTTTTAACCGAAGAAGCGTCTAAAAGAGTGTGAAACAGTTTGGATCCTGATTAGACGCCGCGTTACGCGGCGTCTGATAAGAATACACATTGTTTGCAAAGTCGTCGTTTTGGGCAGTGAAAGAGTTTAGCCACACCATTCGTTACAATGCATATCCAGTTACAGTGGAGAACCTGTTATTCTTTCCCGTTTAAACGCAAACGTACGCAAACGCAAAACACTAAAACGTAGAAAAGAACAACTTTTGGACAATTTTGATAATTCTTGTTTATCTTGGTGGCAAACAGTTTGGAGCCTGGTCAGACGCCGGGTTACCCGGCGTCTGATCTGGCTCCAAACTGTTTGCACTGCAAATAATAGTTTTAGCGTAAACGCGTTTATTGGGAAAGAATAACAGATTCTCCACTGTACGCCTCTGAATCATTTTACTCCAATTTGTGTCGTCTGCTTTAACCCTTTCATTGCCATTAGTTTAACCCATTGAAGCATAGTGTCTACTAAAGTGGACATTGGTAAACAGTGTAGACTCTAATGAGACGTGTCTCATCAGGATCTGCACTGTTTGCTATATCATATGAAATGTATGTTGCAGTATGGACAAACAGGGCAGTGTCTTTAGATAACCTACAATGAAATATTCCAGCAAGTATAGAGGGAGAGTTCATTGCAATATAAAGACATACATGGCTGAGTTGTAACAAAGATATTTATAAGTTTGTTATTTTCTCTTTCTGTTAAAATTCTTAAGTAGATCTACTTAAAATTAAGGAAAATCATTTAGACTCGCAAATGTAAATATTGACATACAACATAATTATAAATATATAAAAATGAGCCCAATTATATTATCATCTGCTCAAAAAAAGTTGACTAAACTTATATAAATTTCAAAAAAGAACATTTAAAGCAGTGTGTCAGAAGACATATACATGTAATATCGATACGAGTGCCAAACAGTTTTGATCCTTTTCAGACGCCGCGTTAAGCGGCGTCTGGTCAGGATCACAACCTTTTGTAATTGCGAAGGCAGTGGACTGTTATAAAATTAGGGCTTCCATAAGTTGACATGAAAAATCCTAAGATTTCAAAATTTGCATTTTTCAAGTGCGAATTTTTGCGAATCGTACCTTTACCCCATAGCCTGTTTCTAGATTTGTTGACACGTGACTACTTACAGCAGGCTGGAAGTAAAGCAGAATGCGCCTTAAGGCGCATTCTGCTTAACTTTCAGACTGCTTTAAGCTACCATGTATCAGAAAAAAGTCCGAAGATTTAGGAAAATTCCGTAGAAATGGCAGCCCTGTAAAATGGTTATGAAATGGTTATCGTATAGGACGGCAATTCCTTATTGGAGAAGTTTCGGGTTTAGAAAGATTAGCTGACATTCAAAAGAAAGTGAATTTGCTGTGTCGGTAAACCTTCTTCTCGCCGCAGACGAATTTGTGACAACTATTGCAAAGTTTAGATCCAGATGAGATGCCGAGTAACTCGGTATCTCATCAGGATTCAAAGATATTTTCTTACATAAAATGCAGATAAATCAGCTTAGACGACATTTTTGCAGACGACAACTGCATAGCATGCAGAAGGTAATGGCATTCGGTAGCTTGATACAGAACACTAGTATTTTAGAAAGCGTTTCATTTGTTATGCATTAAATAGCCATCCATCCTTAGTGTCCTTTGTTAAACTATGCTTGGTTGTTAGTGAGCAAGCAGACCAAATGTTTGGAGGCCGAAAAACTTGACCGGTTTCGAAGACTTTCGGTTTTCGGCGGTCCTGTTTACAGAGGCCTCACTGTATAGATGAAACTCGGCGGGGACCTGAAAGTGAAAACCCTCTTTTATCACCAAATAATTGCCTGCTAGCACCCTCATGCGGGGATCCAGAGGGAGGGTCTGAACATCACGACCCCTAAGACAAACGAATTAAGAGAATTAGAAGGAACGATGAATTTATAAAGAGACATGTTATTCAAAGGACTCCTCCTGAAATAGTGGCTGGATCCTCACATGACCCTGCACAAACCAACGTTTTCTTTGAAAAGCAATACGACTCAGACAAGTGTTCAGAGCTGCCACTTCTCCGGATTTTTCCTAAGTCTTCGGATTTTTATCCTAGCAGATGGTAGCCTAAAACAGGCTGAAAGTAAAGCAGAATGCGCCTTAAGGCGCACTCTGCTTTATTTTCAACCTGTTTTAAGCAGTCATGTGTCTTCAAAACAAGAAACAGACTATGGGGTTAAGGTACGATTAGTAAAATTGCGTCTGAAAATTTGAAAATTTGAAATCTTAGGAGTTTTATGATCAACTTATGGCAGCCCTGAGTGTTAACACGTTTCATGCCGATAGCAACTTGGCGTCTGATGTGGATCAAACCACAGGTACTTGACACATACATCTAGATCTATTAACCCCCCCCCCCCCCCTTTAAAAAAAAGTACCTGTGGATCAAACCCGTTTGCAAATACCAATTAAGTTCAAACTCTTATTATATTAATTTAACAAAGTGTGCAGACGATACCGTATTTCGTATGTTTCGTTCGTATAAAGTATGTTATGATATAAGATTATGCGTATAATTTTCCACCTAGTCCATGCAATTTATTACCATTGGGGTTCAATGGGTATTGGCTGAATGTCGGTGAGTTTTGTTTGTTTGAAAATGATTACAGGGAAATCAGCTGGAGAAAATATCAAAACCGTGAAGAAGATAATTATGCTTGAGATAAACTGACTATAAATTATAACAAGGGCTTCCAAAAGTTGAACTTGAAAATTGTTTAGATTTCCCAATTTTTCTATTTTTCAAGCGCGATTACTTAAAGCCTTATGCGCATTCTGCTTTACTTTCAGCCTACTTTAAGCATCTGCTATGATAAAAATCCTAAGATTTAGGAAAAATCCGGAGAAATGGCAGCCCTGAATACCATAACTGCCTTGTCTCGAGTAAATGGGTTATTTACAAACAATTTGAATCCAGATCAGGCGCCGCGTTACGCGGCGTCTGATCAGGATCCAAAATGTAGATAATCATAACAGTGTTACTTAATTATTTTAAGATCTGAATTTGAGAAATAACAGCAGGCGATAATTATTTAAAGCAGATGACGACATTGGCAGTGTGATTTATTTGGTTATACTGGGGGATTTTATGTAACTGTTCTGACATTGGATACCGGTACTCTATGACCTTGGTTTAAACAGTTGGAGCTCTGATATGGGTCAAATGTTGATAAGATTTTGTCATCCAATCACTGAAACAATCTCATACCGATCGCGACTTGATTTGTACATTTGCAGATATGTCGCGACCCAGACGCCGAGTCTAAACTGTTTGGCAATTGTCTTTCAGCTTCTTATGGAAATCAGAGCTCCAGATCGAGATAAGGGGAGTATTTCAAAAACTTAAATCTTTGTTTCTGCATTAAACCTCATGGTGTCACTACTCATTAGAATCGTCTCTTCGGGTAGTAACACCATAGAATTTGGTGCTGAAATAAGCAAGAAAATGTTGGATTAGTTCAGTTTACTCCCTCTTATCTGGAGCCCTGGAAATACAAACGTATGCTTAACCCGTTCACTGTGCCTTTCGCAAAAAAATTAGATCTTGATCAGACGCCGCGTAATGCGGCGTCTGATCAGGATCTAAATTGTTTGACACTCGTTTAAAATCATTCATTCTTCTTTAATCCAACTTTAAAACGATATTGCAGACGACACTATGACGGTGAATGGCTGATAATTTTGACAATGAAAGGGTTAACCCTTTACCTGCTGATCGCGACTTTAATTATTTTTGCAAACAGTTTGGATCCAGATCAGACGCCGCGTCACGCGGCGTCTGATTTGGAACCAACCTGTTTGACACTCGTCTTGAGGTTTCTTTACTCAAACAAGAGGGCCTGAATGCCCTGATATAGCTCACCTGTTGTACTGAAGCTTGATAGCTTTATCTTACTGTTTCATCAGTTTTAATTTAAATCCATTCAAATTTGTAGTATAGCATGTAAACAATTTTGGAATACAACCTCATAATTCTAGTATGGTAGAGTACATCAAGGGCAGATAACTAGAGCCTAAACAATACTGAAATGAAGCCATTTCTAGCATTTCAAAGTATATCAAGGGCAGATAACTATTGCTACAATGATTAGATTTCAACAATAATTGCACTCCTTTGAGAACTTATAGGTACATGTATATACTTTGTGTGCAAGTAAAATCAAAATCCATTCAAAATTGTAGTTGCAAAAGTGAAAACGCTGTTCGATATGGCATTTTCAGCAATTCAAAGACAGACAACTCTTGACCTAAAGGTCCGATTTCAACCATAATCACACTTATTTGAACTCTTATAGTCATATACAATCTGAGCAAGTTAAAAAAAGACCGGATAAAAAGTGTGGCCTCTAGAGTGTAAACATCCTTAAATATGACATTTTAAGCAATTGAAAGGTATATAACTCTCAACCTATTGGTCCGATTTCAATCAAAATCAAACTCAATCGAACTCTTATAATTATATACAATCTGAGCAAGTTTGAGATAGATTGGATAAAAAGTGTGACCCCTGGAGAGTAAACACTCTTAAATATGACAATTTCAGCAGTTCAAAGGTAGATAACTCTCAACCTATTACATGTAGTCTGATTTCAACCAAAATCGAACTCATCTGAACTCTTATGGTTATATACAATCTGAGCATGTTTGAGATAGATTGGATAAATGTGTGGCCTCTAGAGTGTAAACACTGTTAAATGTTGCATTTTCAGCAATTCAAAGGTTGATTACTCTCAACCTATTGAACAGATTTCAACCATAATCGAACTCATCAGAACTCTTATGGTCATATACAATCTGAGCAAGTTTGAAATAGATTTGATAAAAATTGTGGCCTCTAGAGTGTAAACACCCTTTAATGTGGCATTTTCAGCAATTCGAAGGTAGATTACTCTTGACCTATTAGTCCGATTTCAACCATAATCGAACTCATCCGAACTCTTATGGTAATATACAATCTGAGCAAGTTTGAGAAAGATTGGATAAATATTGTGGCCTCTAGAGTGTAAACACTAAAATTGTTGACGACGAACGACGCATGACGGACGACGGACGACGGACATTCAAGTATTGCAAAAGCTCCCCCTGAGCTAGCTCAGGTGAGCTAAAAATGTAAAAATCTAAATTTAACAAATTTTGCAGACGATCATTTTGAAGCAGACGTTATCACCGCAGGTTAAGGATTACAACACATGAAAAGGTTCAAGGCGGTAGTTTTGGAGACAACTCGTATACTTGTATACAATATACATGTACATGTACATGAATTTAGGACAAAGGAAGTGTAAAATTGCCTGCCAGTAAGAATACCAACAGTTTTAACTCTTTCTTAGACAATATATCATCTGCTGAAATGTGTCGTCTGCGTTTTAATAAAAATTAAACGTTTGAAGATCGTTTGTTAATGCCACAATGCACAATAATGCCATTATTGTATACAAGTATACGAGTTGTCTCCAAAACTACCGCATTGAACCTTTTCATGTGTTTTAACCCTTTTATTGTCAAAATTATCACGTGCTTTTCAGCCATTCACCGTCATAGTGTCGTCTGCAATATTGTTTTATTTGAGCATTTTCTTCTCTGTTTTACAAATACACCATTTGGTTCTCAGTCTATTTTAATTAATAAACAGCACTTTATGAAATATTTTCTTTGAACGGTATAGCACATTCGTTCATACTCAAAAAGTGTTCTAAGCTATGCAACTGTTTACGAACAGATCAAGAGTCTTTAAAAACTGAGTTAAAACAAATAAACATGGTTGATAAGAAATTCATTAGAGTATATTCCTTTATCAGTATGACTCATATGACAAAACAATGGGGATTGCATATAAATATACAGTCGAACTTAGATATATCTAAGTCGGTTTTGTCGAACATATCCGTATTTCAAAGTAAAACGTGGCTAGGCCACGTTTTAACTTTGAAATATGGGTATGTTCTACTTAACCAAGCATGAAATAATGCAGTTCATGTGTCGAACTATCGGATAGTTCGAGTTAAAAGAGTCGAGATATCGAAGTTCGACTGCATACTCATCTTGTCAATAAAGTCAAATATGTGTATATATATATATATTTATATACCTCATGAATGAATATAGCATCAAATACGAAACAAACTCTGACACATTCTACATTTTAAGAGTTAGAAGTGTGTAACAAGGTTTGTTGGTAACATTAAATACTAAGTTTAAATCACCTGTCTTTAATGTGAAACTTTAAATTAAGACCTTTGTTCTAATCCATTACCAGGCCCTTTTTGATGTTTACAAACCATGAGTTGAATGTATTTAATGTACAAACCTGGCTAAACGTTGCTAAACTTCAGTCATTTGGGCGAGAACCGATGTTTGCAATGTGATCAGGTTGTAGACGAAATTTGCTTGGTTTACGGTTTGTAAGCACGTTTTGAACGTCTGAGACAAAACGAATACCTTGATAGATCTGCCCAGTTAAACCACTTCAAATGCAACACAGTGCATTTCAAATCGCTTACAACTGTCTATTCCTGAATTTTACGCTGTGTACAAGGACAAGGATAATATTAATATGGTCTGCTTCACTTGCAGCAGATCTCATATTTTTTTACCAACTTTTCAATCTACATGTATTTATTACAATCTGTAGACCAGCCTTTCCGAATTGGCCCAGAAAATATTCTCTGCTACACTTGCAAGTGCCAGTTCATTGGGAGCACCTTGCCTATGTCCACAGATTAGTTTATGTGTAAATTTGCCGCTGTCCCTCTTACATGGGACAAATGAAAGTTACAAGTATGTCGGATAAAAGGTTAATAGAAACTAAAATATTTCCGGAGAAAGATTAACAGAAATAAAAATCTTTCCGGAGAAAGGTTAACAGAAATGAAAATATTTCCGGAGAAAGGATTTTTTATATGAAATAATTTGTTATTGGAATTTAACTTTACATTATATATTAGAAATGTGTAATAATAAATGGGTTTGCAATTAAAATTACGTATCATAATTTCTGCAAAGACAAAGAATTTCAGCAAATGATACTTGGGCAGAAGTTACATGTATGTTTTGCAAGGGCATGCAAGGATTGTCAGAGACATTTTGATTAAGGTTATACAATAAAAAATCCAAATCACTGAACGACTACAGACAGACATATAGAACAAACACGCGACAGAACGAGACAGGCAAGTTGACAGGGATAAAGAAAGAGAGATAAAGAAGGAAGGAGAGATACAGACAGAGGGAGACAGACAGACAGAGAGAAAGAGACAGACAGATAGACATACAAACAGACATACAGACAGAACGGACACACGACAGATAAACATGTACAGATACAGACATAGAACGAGGCAGGCAGACTGACAGGGACAGAGAGAGAGAGAGAGGGGGAGAGAGGAGGGAGATATATAGAGAGAGAGGGAGGGGAAACGGACAGACAGACAAAGACATACAGAGACAGACAGACAGACAGACAAAGACATTGATTTAAGCAATAGATTACAAAGCCGTATGAGGCAATGGTTATGAAATATGTATTATTTATTATACATAATACATAAACTGTTTGTTTATCAAATATACCGAAGTTTTATCCAGCTAATCGCAATAATTAATCCATGCTTTAAAAGCCGTATAAGATGAGACAGCTCCTGTAGGACATATCTCAACAAGGCTTACATTGTTTATCATGACTAATTCATCTGGAGCCCGTTTCATAAAACTTCGTACGACAAATGTTGTCGTAAGTCAGATTATAAAGGTCTAAATTATTATTAATTTCTCCATCTAATCCTGTCTTGTGACATCTCTTTGGAATCGTCTTGAATAGACGGTTCCAAAGAGATGTCACAAGATAGGATTAGAAAGAGAAATCAGAAATTGAATGTAGCCTGTTTACCTGTGTTTTCGCCACCCTTAGCTATATTTTCGCGCATGCGCCTATCTGATGTAACATTTCTTACTTGTTCACGGATCTAATTCTGAACTGAACCTTCAATAACACGAATATATACAAATAAAACTTGTGAAATAAATATAAAGTGCAATAACTGTACCGTTTTCGAACGAGGTCATTGCTCTGGATCACCGGGACGCTTTCTTGTCAATTCGCCACCTCTGAATGGTGGTTCGATAATTAGGTCAATGTAGGCTCTGTCAGTATGTTATAGTTTGTTTCATGAAACTTGGACATTTTTAATGATTTTGAAAGATTTATTTTTTTTAAAAGTAAATCATAACTTTTACAACTTAACAATAAATCAAAGTACTGTAGTACTGCAGGCTCGGACTTTCAGTTTAATGTAGAATAAAGTAATGCAGAAAGCTAATAATGGAGTTTCTGCATTACCATTACCATGCATTAAGCAGAAACCTGCAGCGCTTTTAAAAAGACCCTAAAGAATTTTGTAATGTACATGTCTTATAATGCATCGTCTGCTATGACTACTAGGTGAATGTTTATTACGAGGGAGTAAATACGGTGTTTAAATCACCACAGGTTTACACAGACTCGGGATCCTGAGTTTAACTCAGTGCTGCTACTACACGGTTTATCTGATAGTGACGTATCCAGCAACTGAAGCTCCGTTAGCATATGTAAACCCCGTATGACAGAATTTGTTTGTAGGGGGAGCTAGACTCGCACCAATATTTTTCGTAAGGATTCGATATAGGCTCTTCGAGCCAAAAAGTAACAACGGACAGCTAGAATTAAAATTACCAACATGTCTTTTGATTTGAAACTTTTTGTGAATTATTGTTATTTTATCAGTTCTTTCGCATTTTCGGCGCTTGAAATCTTCCTGAGTCTTAAATTCACACGAGTATCACTCTAAAAAAGTTAATTAGTGATGATAACGTAACAAATAAAAAAAGCTTTGAGCATGCTTCGACACACAGGTACTTGACACATACTTTATTATCTATGAACCCCCTCCCCCCTTTAAAAAAAAAAAATTTTTTTTTTTACTATACTTCTATTATAGATATTATCATGGGTATAATTCCTCCATGATATTGTATTTATAATAGAAGTATAGTAAAAAAAAAAAGGGGGGGTGGTGTTAATAGATAATAAAGGATGTGTCAAGTACCTGTGCTTCGACATAAATCATAAAATTGGTCCTATTTGACCCGGTCCGATTTGGTTTCAGACCGATTAGACTCCGGTCCGATTTGGTTTCAGAGAGTGTGAGTCTCACAAATAAGTAAGTATTATGCACGGGAAATGTTAGTTTCCGACAGGCACCTGTATGGTGAATGGCATACGGCATTCGTATGTGTATTCATACGCTACCTGACCTATTTATGAGGCCTACTGTAATGGCGGACGTCCAGGATCCAAATTGTATCGTAAGCAATTTGTTTATTTACATTATTTAAACATTAAGTACGGCGAGAATACAGAAGAACAGTATAAAGCAGCAATTAAATTCAGACATATACGTTGCACTTTGTGGATTTAGAATTCACGGTCAAATAGACTAAGGTAGATAAATATTTGATTTTATTGAAAATACTTGTGCCACGAATTCATTCGTGCTTGTGCCAAGTTCTGAAGTTGTGTCCATACCCCATTTCTCTGATATTGAAATAAAACTAAACTATAACTTAGATCTCAGAGGAAATATCAATAGATTCAATGGGGGGGGGGGGGGGGGGGGGTTGCTCATGACAACTATATCACTTGGAGGGTCTTCACTGTTTTCATAGGACAAGTGTACTGCTTACATGTACACTGTTTGCTCATGACAACTATACTCATCTCTTGGAGGGTCTTCACTGTTTTCATAGGACAAGTGTACTGCTTACATGTACACTGTTTGCTCATGACAACTATACTCATCACTTGGAGGGTCTTCACTGTTTTCATAGGACAAGTGTACTGCTAACATGTTCACTGTTTGCTCATGATAACTATACTCATCACTTGGAGGGTCTTCACTGTTTTCATAGGACAAGTGTACTGCTTACATGTACACTGTTTGCTCATGACAACTATACTCATCTCTTGGAGGGTCTTCACTGTTTTCATAGGACAAGTGTACTGCTTACATGTACACTGTTTGCTCATGCCAACTATACTCATCACTTGGAGGGTCTTCACTGTTTTCATAGGACAAGTGTACTGCTAACATTTTCACTGTTTGCTCATGACAACTATACTCATCTCTTGGAGGGTATTCACTGTTTTCATAGGACAAGTGTACTGCTAACATGTTCACTGTTTGCTCATGACAACTATACTCATCTCTTGGAGGGTATTCACTGTTTTCATAGGACAAGTGTACTGCTAACATGTTCACTGTTTGCTCATGACAACTATACTCATCTCTTGGAGGGTCTTCACTGTTTTCATAGGACAAGTGTACTGCTAACATGTTCACTGTTTGCTCATGACAACTATACTCATCACTTGGAGGGTCTTCACTGTTTTCATAGGACAAGTGTACTGCTTACATGTTCACTGTATGCTCATGACAACTATACTCATCACTTGGAGGGTCTTCACTGTTTTCATAGGACAAGTGTACTGCTAACATGTTCACTGTTTGCTCATGACAACTATACTCATCACTTGGAGGGTCGTCACTGTTTTCATAGGACAAGTGTACTGCTAACATGTTCACTGTTTGCTCATGACAACTATACTCATCACTTGGAGGGTCTTCACTGTTTTCATAGGACAAGTGTACTGCTTACATGTACACTGTTTGCTCATGACAACTATACTCATCACTTGGAGGGTCTTCACTGTTTTCATAGGACAAGTGTACTGCTTACATGTCACTGTTTGCTCATGACAACTATACTCATCTATTGGAGGGTCTTCACTGTTTTCATAGGACAAGTGTACTGCTAACATGTTCACTGTTTGCTCATGACAACTATACTCATCTCTTGGAGGGTCTTCACTGTTTTCATAGGACAAGTGTACTGCTTACATGTACACTGTTTGCCCATGACATTGACAACTATACTCATCAAGTGCTTCGGTTTAATGTGTTAGGCCATCATACACTTCTTGACTACAATTAAACCTTCACTGCGTGCCTAACAACCTTACTGACAACCTTACTGAATTAACAGTTAACATTAACATTATCACTAGATCTTTTAACCCATTGAACCAACAGTTGTGGTGAGGGGGGGGGGGGGGAGGGGTGTAAATGAATGGGCTGGGGTACAGGGCTGCCATAAGTTGATCATAAAAATCCTAAGATTTAAATTTCCCTGGCTCAATTTTACTAATCGTACCTTTACCCCATAGTCTGTTTGAAGACACATGACTGCTTAAGGGGCATTCTGCTTTACTTTCAGCCTGTTTTAAGCTACAATCTGCTAGGATACATATCCGAATACTTATGAAAAATCTGGAGAAATGACAGCCCTGGGGGTAATGTCTTCAACCCGTTAACCCCACAGGGGACCGTCACAATAGAAGTCTGAACCCAAAAAGAAAAAAATGCATAAAACACTACATAAACTAGTTTGAACTACATGTGTGTGGTTCACCCCTGGAACTTTCAATGGACAATTCCATTGTTCAATTAAGTCCAGTCTATTTTTGACTATTTAGGGTTATTTTAAGCTCACCTAAGCCGAAGGCTCAAGATGAGATGTTGTGATCGGCGATTCGCCCGTCTGTCCATCCGTCTGTCCAAATTTACTTCAAACGACATCTCCTCTGAAACCGAAAAATTTGAGGGAAATTTTAACTTGCTCAGGGTGTTCCTTGGATGCTTCTCTACAGAAATCGTCAAAATGAAATTAAAATGTGGACTACTTAATGAAATTTATTAACTTTAAACAAGTTTCTTGTAAAAACCATTCACTATTCCCACACCTTAGATATTTGGTGTATAGTATCTTCTGCTAGATCACTTATAAAATTGTAAAAATCAAAACCCTAAGGTCAAATTTGACTCAACCCTAGCCATATCCAGTGCCACTTGATGCAAGTCTGACAGTCTAAACTCTAATGATCCGTTTATACAGAAAAACTGTACCTTCCCGGCTAAGAAGCTACCCTTATACTAAAGGCAACAATTTTGCAAACAGTTTGGATCCAGGTCAGATGCCACATTACACTGCATCTAATCTGGATCCAAACTATTTGCTACTCATTTACATAGTTTCTTCTATTTATAAAATATAAGTTATCATAATTTATGATTTTTTACATATTTCACATACAAACATTTGGAGCAGACAACAGTTCAGCATGATAATAGCAATTTACCCTAGAGAACAGGTGCTATTATATAACTGAACCATAGCTCTGACCTCAGGTCACAGAGATACATAACAGAACTGGTGATGTCTGCTACATTTTTATGTTCCAGCAAAACTTATACGCAGATACCCCCCGCAAAGCTATTCAAAAAGTGTCCTCTTACATCTGATTCCAGACACTTTTTTCTGTTACCGGATTGTTTTACTTTCTGTAACCGGATACTTTTTACGGGCGTGGTGCACATGGTGAGCATGCGGTCACCGGTTTAGCTCTTGCACTGCCCGGGAATTGACGAGGTAACCCTTGTTATGCTACAGTGGAGAAAACGTAATTATTTCCCGTTTAAACGAAACGCAAACGCAAAACACAAAATGTAGAAAATAATAACTTTTTTTTTTACATTTTTCATCATCTTTTTTCATCTGAGTGGCACACAATTTGGATCCTGATCAGACTCCCGGCGTCTGATCTGGTTCCAAAATGTTTGCAATGGAAAATATAGTTTAAGCGTCAAACGCGTTTATTGGGAAAGAATAACGTTTTTCCACTGTGAGTACCGCTTGTCTAACAATTGGAAACAGTTTAGATCCATAGAGCCAAAGGCTCAAGGTGAGCTATTGGGATGGCCCCGTGTCCGGCGTCGTTAACAATTGCTTCAAATTACATCTCCTCCTATACTGCGTGACAGAATTCAACCAAACTTTACAGAAATGTTCCTTAGTTCAAGCTCTTTCAAATTGGTTCAAAGAATTAAAAACGATGGCAACCAAAGTGAAAAAATAAGGAAATCTGAAAAAATCTTCTTGTCAAAAACTGCAAGGACCAGAGCTTAGATATTTGGTACATAGCATCGCCTACAGGTCCTCTATCAAGTTTGTTCAAATTATGCCCCTGGGGTCAAAATTGGCCCTGCCTGGGAGTCACAGTTTGACATAGACTTATATAGTGAAATTTTCAAACGTCTTCTTCTCTGAAACTAATATGGCCAAGGTTTGATATTTGGAATGGGGACACTTCTTGATGTCCTATACCATAATTGTTCAAATGGTTCAGGTCGGTTGCATAACTAGGTCACAGGAGCTAAAATTAGAATTTTTTTTCAATGAAAACTTTAAAAATCTTCTTGTCTGAAACTACAAGGGCCAGAGCTTAGATATTTGGCACATAGCATCGCCTACAGGCCTCTATCAATTTTGAGCAAATTCTGCCCCTGGGGTCAAAATTGGCCCGCTGGGGGGGGGGGGGAGGGGGGTTCACCACAGTTTTACATAGAGTTATATAGAGAAAATTTCAAACTTCTTATTCTCTAACACTAATATGGCCCTTTTATATTCGGTATGGTGACACTTTTAAATATTCTTTACCTATTTTTTTCAAATTGTTCCAGTCTGTTACATATCTAGGTCAGTCCTGGACATAAATCATTATCTCCATTTTTTCAGCTATTCTCAGGTGAGTGAAATATGGCCCACGGGGCTCTTGTTGGTTTTGTGGTAGATTTATTAACACACTGAACCAAAAGTGTTGTACCTATTCATGAAGAGTAACCTTGTCATATACAGAGTAGATCTTCTAATCAGGGTCTTCACTGTCTGTTATTTTAAGAAAATATTTAAAAACCTACCATGGAGTAGATTTAATTTCAAACCTAAGTATCAGGAATAATTGAGTTGATTCTGAGGTAGTCACTTGCCATAAGTTATTTTCTGACTACATGTTGTATTTGTTTAAAGGGACAGCTTGTTGACCGTACATATTGGTCTACCTGGTCGTACTTTGGGTCCTATGGACATGATTACTGTACTTGGAATGGCCATAGTAGTGGTGCACTTTTTATCCAGGTTTGTACATAGTTTATTAACCTTTTTCTCCCTTGCCAAAACAGATCACCTAGATCTATATCCAACTATATTTAACATAATTTACAATGTTGACTTCCAATGGACTGTACCGTTGTCTTAACCCTTTAAGCCATTGCTTCTTATATCAGTATTGAAGACGGACATATCTATGGTTTCTCAAAACATGTTGAAAATCAAGCACATAGCTCCTTTAGGAGCATTTTGCTTTACTTTCAGCCTGCTTTAAGCTACTATAATCTGTTAGGGTATACAAAATATTCCTGATGGTGCATATTTATTTTTAGCTCGACTTTTTAGCTCACCTGGCACGAATTGCCAAGGTGAGTTTTTAGGATCACTGGATGTTCGTCGGTCTGTCTGTCCGTCCACAATTGGTTTGTTAACACTCTTTCACCTACAAATTTCATCCGGTCTTCTTAGAACTTCATGACAATGTTTGTCTTGATGAAATCTAGGTCAAGTTTGAATGTGGGTCATGTCCGGTCAAAAACTAGGTCACTAGGTCAACTCATGGAAAAACTTTGTTAACACTTTAGAGGCTACAAATCTCATTAGACCTTAATGAAACTTTGTCAAAATATTTGCCCCATTGATATCTAAGTCAAGTATGAATGTGGGTCATGTCAGTTCAAAAACTAGGTCACTAGGTCAAATCACCAAAAACCTTGATAACACTCTAGAGGCTACAAATCTCTTTGGATGTTTGTGTCAAGTTCAAATATGGATTATGTAGGGTCAAAAACTAATTCAAATCAACGAAAAACAGTGTTAACTTTCAGGAGATTACAAATCTATTTAGACCTGATTGAAATATTGTCAGAATAATGTCCTACATCAAATCTAGATCAATATCAAATGTGGATTGTGTCTGGTCATAAAATAGGTCACTAGGTCAAATCATAAAAAATCTTGTTAACACTCTTAAGGTTTATTGTGGGTCTTGTCCAGTCATAATCTAGGTCCCTATAGGTAAAGTTTACATGGTATACCAGGTGAGCAATTAAGAGCCATAGTGACCCTTGTTGAAAAAGTCAAGCTATCGTTGTCACCCCATAGTCTGCTTTGGCCAAGTTTTTATGTAAAATATTTTGTAAGACAACATTTCTAAATGACTGTCATAGGTATCCATTTGAAACTACGAATAGTTGTTCAGTATCTAAAGGGCAACTCATTATAACAAGGCAGGCAACTCTGGAATTTGTTATTCCAGAGTTATTGCCCTTGACTCAAAACTTTAAAATTGAAATTCATCAGTAACTTTCAAAGGTATCAACTTAAAAGTTTGAATTCTTATTTGATATCAAAAGGGCAACTCATTACAACAAGACAGGTTATCCTGGGCAGTGTCATTCCAATGATTCCATAGTGATTTTCCTTGTTTTATTTACTTGAAATTTGTAATTATAGTTTCTCAACATTTACAGTAGGTATTAACTTCAAATTTGAATACTTGTTCAGTATCAAAAGGGCACTGCCTTACAACAAGACAGATAACCCTGGGATAAGTCACTCCAGAAGTATTGCTCTTGCTTGACTCAAAATTTGAAAATGAAATTTCGCAATATGTAGAAAGTTACTCGTTTGAAACTTTGAATACTTGTTAGTATCAAAAGGGAAACTTGTTAAAAACAAGGCAGGTATTATTATTTCCTCTAATATCATAAAATGCTTGCATCTACATGTGTTTACTACATGTATACTGGTAGCCATATAATATGGCTACCAGTATACATGTAGTAAACACATGTAGATGCAAGCATGTTTGAGATATTGTTGCTTACAAACTTCTATGGTCAAGAAAGTATTAAACACCCATACACATTCTTTAAGTTTGGAAAATGTAGCCATCTCAAGTATGAGAAAGTCAAGCGTCTAGCACCTATTTGGGTGCTCTCGTTGTATAAATTGGAACTGTTTCCACCAAAAGTTGGGGGCTGTGTAGCATATAGATCGTCTTTATCTAGAAAGTTTGTGGTGTGCATAACTCTTGAGTATTTGTACATGTAACCGAAAATTCATGGACATGCACATGTGTACCTGGGTATTTTATGCCAACATTGATTAACATTTACAGAGTTATAAGCCTTTGATTTTATAAAAATATCCAATATTAATTGCTGATTGAAGGTATGGGCATCTGTGTCCTATGGACACCTTTTTCAGCTTTCCAAAATTATTTCGATTATGACAACTGTATCTATAGACCCTAATCATAGGATCTCCTTTTGCAGCTCTCTGATTTTGATGTGCACTGTTTGCAAATGATGTAATATTACCCTCACAGTAAGGGTTAATACAGCTTACTGCTTAAACCTGGGTGAAATTAAAGCTTGAGTTCCTTTCAGGGGTGAACAAGTTAACAGTTTCCTTCATACTCGGTACTCAAATGATACTGCATATACGATACTATATATCTCATCTCTACTTTTCTGCTTTGATTTTAAAACTGTTTCAGACTAGTGGCTACTGAAAGCAGGCTGAAAGTAAAGATAAAGCTATTTGTAGGAGCTTACTGCTATACTTCATCATACTTTGCCATATTTTGGAGGTTCCTTCATTACTATTGCTTTAGCAGTTATCTGTCTTGAGACATCTATGTCTGTTTTGCTGACAGGCCACTGAACATGGCTTAACTACACATTTTACTTTCCTGTTTACAGGATGAGCAATTCAAGCAAAAGTCATTGAAGCGAGATTGGACACAGGAGTGTGTAGTCGAGGATTACTCTTGAGCAATGTTCCTGATCTCCAAGGGCTGTGGCATACGCTATTGAATACCTTCCACTGATGAGCTGATCATTTGAGTAGAGGAGGGGCATATTGTCATAGTCACATGGTAGAAAAAGTTTGTTGCTGTAATTGTTACTATTTTCTTATTCATCTTTGACAATAACGGTGTCCAATTAATTTGAATCAAGTTTTATAGGCCTGTCGTGGCAGAACCTATTATGTGAAACCCTGCGACGGGTGTCCATCCATGCATGCCAAACAACTCAAAATGGTTTATGGATGATAATTTTTACCAAATTTCATATTTAGCTTTTTATGGCCCCTCCATGAAATGGCCCGGCATAGTTACCCCTTTCCCATATTGAATTCAAAGTTTGAATATAGGTTTATCATGAGAATATTCAGGTCAAATTCAAATTTGGTTCTTATTAAATAATTATTGGCAATTGTTAAGTCACTTAGAAATAGACAATTTCAAATAATTTGTTTTCATTATCTGGGTGATGTTTTTACATTTTGCAAATTTGAAATATAACTTATAAGCACATCATGCCAACATGCAGGTCACATTTGAATTTGGTTGCATAATGTTTGGCAGAGTTATGCCCCTTGGACATGGAAACTTTGTACATGTAACAGTTTGTGGTTTCAACACCAATCACACCTATTTGAACTATTTTTGCATATAGCAGCAGAGGCATCATATTTGATTTATAGACAAAGCCATCTTCTAGTTTTATACATAAATTTTATGTCATTATATTACATGTTTGTCTTTTATTATTTCAGTTATGGAAAGAGCAGGACGTGTGGAAGTATCATGGACAAGATTCTTACAGCAATACTTCAAGAGTTATTCCCCTTTCCCATTTATGGAAAGACTTTCATATAGAAAGTGACATGTGTGTACATAGAAACATGTATAGCACCTGTTCTGCTTACCCGGTATCTAGAAGCACAAGACTGTGAGGTGAAATATAAAGTAAAAACCAGTGTCTTTAAAATGTTTCGAGATAATTATAATGTATTTATTTGTTTAATATGTTACATTTTGCATTGGAAGCTGTATAAGCAAGTCCTAACTTTGTCCAAAGCTTATTTCATTGACTGCCAAGAGGGATATTTCATACTTACGTAAAACTGAAGAGGGCTATTTATTTTTGGTTTGTTTTGTATATATACTCACGGCATTTAAAAAGTGTGCATTAGGAATAGCATTACATGTATACATAATAGGAATAACAAACCAGATATAAATTGACTGTGTTAAAGCGACTCGCAACCAGATGGTGCATTAAAAATAGTAATTTGTAAATATGTGTCAAACGCTTATATAAATGGTAAAGAATTAGTTTAGGATAAGAAATTCTGTTTAAAAAAAATGTATTTCAATAAAAAAAAATACTGGTCTCTGGTGGGATTCGAACCCGGGGCCCGGCATTGGCGGACAGAAGGCAAAATAGGGGAAACCGCTTAGACCAATGGACCACGGAACTATCCGTTTATCTCGGATCGATTTAACGTATTTCAATGTGTAGCGATCGAAAGTGCATACAACTTCGTAATTCGGCTCGTGTTTATGTCTGAGCCCGTGTAGAGAAGCAACAACAACAACTGTACCGTCTACTAGTCGGTATAGAAAAACGATGGAAAATATCTAAAAATCTAAGATTCGGTGACGATTCTTGAAACATTTTTTGGACTGATCATATTTTTTTAATGTCAGAAGCCAAATAATGCCACAAATTTGCTTTTATTTGAGTATTTTATTTTATTTTGACAAGTACACCATCCGGTTGCGAGTCCCTTTAAAGTGTTAGTTTAAACATCAATCTAACGATTCATAAGAGTCATTAATGTGTGATGTCAATCATGATTGTATTGCCATGCCTTTTTAGCTCACCTGGCACAAAGTGCCAAGGTGAGCTATTTTGATCGTGCTGTGTCTGTCGTCGTCCGTCGTCAACAATTTCTTTAAACGACATCTCCTCCTAAACTACTGGATGGATTTTAACCAAACCTGGCAGGATTGATCCTTATATAGACCTCTTTGAAAGTTGTTCAAATATTTCCGATCCGTCGCATATATAGGTCACAGGAGCTAAAAATAGATCGTTTCAATAAAAACTTTAAAAAAATCTTCTCTGGAACCACAATACCCTGAGCTTAGATATTTGGCACATAGCATCATCTACAGGTCCTCTATCAAGATTGTTCAAATTATGTCCCTCGGGTCTAAAATGGCCCCGCTCCGGGGGTCACAAATTTACATAAAGTTATATAGTGAAAACTTTAAACCTCTTCTTCTTTGAAATTAATATAGCTAGAGCTTTGATATTTGGCATAGTGTAACTTCTAGAGGTACTTTACCAATATTGTTCAAATAGTTCCGGTCCATTGCATATCTAGGTCACAGGAGCTAAAAATAGATTATTTCAATAAAAACTTTAAAAAATCTTCTTCTCTGAAACCATAGTACCCTGACCTTAGATATTTTTCACAAAGCATCATCTTCAAGTCCTCTATCAAGATTGGTCAAATTATGCCCCTGGGGTCAAAATTGGCCCCGCCCGGGGTCACAAATTTACAAAGAGTTATATAGTGAAATCTTCAAACCTCTTCTTCTCTGAAACTGATATGGCTAGAGCTTTAATAATTAGCATAGTGTAACTTCTCTAGGTACTTTACGAATATTGCTCAAATGGTTCCGGGCCGTTGCATATCTAGGTCACAGGAGCTAAAAATAGAGTTTTTTCAATAAAAACTTAAAAAATCTTATTCTCTGAAACAACAGTACCCTGAGCTTAGATATTTTTGCACAAAGCATCATCTTCAGTTCCTTTATCAAGATTGTTCAAATAATGTCCCTGGGGTCAAATATGACCGTGGCCCGGGGGTCACAAATTTACATAAAGTTAAATAGTGAAATCTTCAAACCTCTACTTCTCTGAAACTAATATAGCTAGAGCTTTGATATTTGGCATGGTGTAACTCCTAGAGGTATACTTTACCAATATTGTTCAAATGGTTCCGGTCTGTTGCATATTTAGGTCACAGGAGCTAAAAATAGATTTTTTAAAAAAAAATCTTAAAAAATCTTCTCTTAAACTACAGTACCCTAAGCTTACCTATTTTGCACTCAGCATCATCCAATCAGCAATTGGCACAATCATATTGTTATCATTTCTCAGCTTTCCAAGATATGTTACATTTACATCAATGGCTCCAGGTGAGCGATTTAGGGAAGCATACAGCTCTTGTTGTCATTAAGGGTAAAAACCCATGCCACACAATTAATAACGCATGTGTCCTCTGTTTGCATCAAAGCAATCATGCCATCATCGTCGAATAGACCTCGCCAACGCTGCGAAAAACTGATAAGTAATATCATTTCGTACCATGGCTAAAAATCCACAAAAAAAATGTTGTTCCAAAGTCAATGGCTGGTTCGGTAGACGTCGCAAATGATATTCAATCTCACCCAAAACGTACTCAGTTAGTGTGAGATCAATGAGACTTCAGGCCAGTCAACGTGTTGGAGAGCGATTCCATGCCTTTAAGACAATATGGCGGGTTTGACGTCAGAACGGTAGGACGTCAAGAACGGATTTAAAATTAGCGTAATCTTTTCAGCTCTGTCCTCCCGCTGATTAGACGAACTCCTCGAAGGTTTCTAGCCGTGAAGTTTGAAGACTGAAAACGATCAAGCACATGTGTTACGGCCAAATACATATCTTGTTGACGTTACGTTAATAGCGATATCCTTGGTCGCAGGTTCTCGCGAGCTTTGCCAATTTGTTGATACATCTCCATAATGGCAACATGATGTTACGAATAAGGCCAAATCGGCCGGCAACATCATTTTTCCTTCAATTCCAACCTTTAATATGCTGACTGAACGTAAACGCGCATTTTCAGACAGCCGTTGCATAACCGTCATGGTTGATAAAACAAATCTTACTTGTTTTTCCGATGCTTTACTGCCAAAACAATCAGTAAACGTTGAAAAAGTGTTGCATGTTCTGACCAATTTATGCCAAAATAGACAAACGTTTTTTGACGCGCAAAATTTACCTAAATTTCACGAAATGGGTAAGCAATAGCTTCTACACACTTTAATCAGCTGTATAAACCGTTTTTACGTGAGCTTATTGAAAACGTGTTCATTTGAAATAAGTTTTAACCATGCACAGTTTTTAAATTCCGTGAGTGTAGTTTAGGGGGTAAAGAAACATTTAAAACATGTGTCTATGCTTCTAAAGCTTTTGAGTGAAGTGTTTGATTGTTCTCAAGCCCCTGATTGGATATATTTGAGCAGAATGCTCAAATCTACCAATCAAAAGCTTGAGAACAATATAACAAAAAGTTTTTTAAGCATAGGGCCTGATGTCGTAACCTGAAATGACATGCCTCAGATACTTATTTGGGACATAAAACTTGAGCAGCAACTACAACCTGGACATTATTTTTATGATACTGTGTTTATACATTTTATATGCAGGCCTTTTCTGACCATTATTTGAAAAATGCAATGTCTGATTCGAGATTTTTAAATCAAATAATTTGGGAAGAGTTTTTGGAATTGATTTCACTTATTTGTGCTAAAATATCAGAAAAGACCTGTTAGCTAGTTTTCCACATTTGTTTTATTATTTTTAGCTCACCTGAGCCAAAGGCTCAAGGTGAGCTATTGTGACCGCTCACCGTCCGTAGTACGTCTGTCCATCTGTCCGTCTGTCCGTTCACATTTACTTCAAACGACAGCTCCTCTGAACCCGCTTGATTGTAGGGAGAGTTCAAACTGCTCATGATGTTCCTTGGATGCTTCTCTACAGAAGTTGTTCAAATGAAAGGAAAAAAAGCACAAACTCTGCTTAAAAAAGCAAAAAACTTTAAAAAATCTTCTTGCCCAAAACTACTAGGCCCTAAGCTTTGATATTTGTACAGTAGAATCTCCTGGTGGATCCCTCTATAGTTTGTTAAAATGAAATCCCTAGGGTCACATTTGACACCACCCTGCACAGTTTAAGTGCTGCTCTAGGCAGGTTTCACAGTATTTTTTATTTAAGCAGAACTGTATTTACCTGAGTTACCCTTAATATACTATGGGCAAATAGCCAATATTTGCAAACAGTTTGGATCCAGATCAGATGCAACATAATGCTGCATCTAATCTGGATCCAAACTATTTGCCACTCATTTACCAACTTAACATTTTCTAAAAAAAAAATTGTACATTTTTCACATACAGTAGGTATTTAGCAGACATCATTTCAGTCTGGTAAGGGTAAGCCCCCAGCAGCTGCAAATGCTACGGTACTCTTGCATAATACTTGACCTCAGTGATCAGGCCAACAGAACTGAACATGTTGTCTGCTAAAGTTTAGAAATGGTTCAGTCTGCTTCATACTTAGAGAAACAGGATCTGGAGGTGATCCACTGACAGTTATGTAATTATGTCTTATGCCATATTTATACATATGTTTAATATTGGTTTTGTCACAGTTATCTGTATGTCTTGTCATTTTTTGTTGTCCAGGATTCAACCCTTTCCCCCAATAAATACTGACCTTTGTTAACCCATTACCCCATAAATGTGCATTTTTAGGCCTTTGATTTATTCCTCCACTTAAGAAAATAATTCCCCTTTAAACAGTCATGAAAATGTAAGATGCGAAATAAGTTTCTATATCCTAGTAGATGGTAGCTTAAAGCAGTTTGAAAGTAAAGCAAAGTGTGCATTAAGACCCATTCTGCTTTACTTTCAACCTGCCATAGGTGGCCACCTATTTTCAAAACTAGAAACAGGCTATGGGGTAATGGGTAAAATGAAATTGCCTATTTGGAAAGAGCCTAATGAGAGGAAGTGCTATTTGCAAAGGCCATAACTCTGACATCATTGTTTTTTGAGTTATTTCCCTTTGTGATATTTTCTTGTCAAGAAGACAACTCCAGTTCTACTGATGCTATTGTAATGAAATTTTATGTATGGAAAGAAACTGATGAGAGAAAATGCCATGCACAAGGGCAGCAATATTTTGTTTTTCCCCTTTGTCATATTTTATTGTCAGGAAAATAACTCCAGTTCTGCTAACGCTAGTGAAATAATTATCATTTACCGGAAATGGAAATAGCTTGATAAGAGGATGTGTCATGGATAAGGGTCATAAGCTTGGCAACAAAATTCACTTTTGTCATGTTTTCTTGTCCGGAAGATAACTCCATTTATAGCTACATGTATATTAAAATGTTGTCTTGCCCAGTCAACTTAGGTACAAACTTCAATGTCCTCAGGTGAGCGAATTTAGGGCCATGGCCCTCTTGTTTATGTATTTTTTACTTTAATATTAGGAACAACTTGTAAAAAAATTTTTTTTCACAGAATTGGAATTTTTGTTTTACAAATTGGGAATGATGCTTGCTGGGGGGCATTTGTGTTTCACAAACACAGCGCTTTTCATCTGATCTTCACCAAACTTTCTGGAAATGTTTTTGTCAATAAATTGAAGACCGATATCTATAACCAGCGGCACCAATATGGCCCTTGAGTTCCTCAAAATATAGGTTAGACTGCATTATGACAAGTCTTCGTGAAATAGACGGGACGGAGCCTTAGCGGAGCCCGTCTATTTCACGAAGACTTGTCCTTTGCAGTGTAAACGATTTAGTCCATCCATAAACCTAAACAAGGAATTTTGTTTCCAAAGCTACGTCACTATGTGATGTGCAATGTGTGGTTACTAATCTATACACGCACCTCACTCAGCTGTTTTAAGCTGCCAGCAACGATAATCTGGCCATCAAATTTCCTCACAAGAGTTTCATTTTTGCGAGAATAATCATCCAGTCTTCACAAAAAAGGAAGAACTGAATAACCGACTGATTGGCCAACGACACAGAATTTCACCAAAAGCCTGGTCTAAATGGTACTCCATGACAGTTTCAGCTTTTTAACTCACACATTTTGTGTCACCTGCTGTAGGCAAAGGTGACACTTAGGGATCACTTTTCCGGCGTCTGTCTGTCCGTCCATCTGTCATGCTTTTTGGGTCACACTGAACTCTTGTTCCACATGTGCTTGCTAGCAGGTGACACATGTGTTCCGAGGAACACATTTCTAGTCATAGGATAGTCAGAGTTGCCCTCCCTGTAACTGGAGGCATTCGTGTATCCGGGACACGCATCTTGTTTTAGGTCAGGTTTTAGATGGTGTACAAGGTTAGCGATATAGGGCCATAGTGGCCCTTGTTGTTAACTGAACCCTTTACCCAATAGCCGTTTTCTGTTTTGAAGATGGATGACAGTTGAAAATAAAGAGAATGCTCATGTCTTCTAATCTATGTCCTAAAAAGCCAATGGGGCCGTTTCTATAAGTAAAGCAAACATTTCATTTAGCATGATTTAAGTACATGTACATGTATTTATATTTGGAACAGAAGAAAATCTTGCATAAAATATTGTGTTTTGCAACTAGAATATATGAATTAAGTTATGATACGACTATGAAATAAAAGATAGTCCCGATTTGACTGTTCCTTGTTTGTAAGTGCCATTCACAGTAATAGAGGTATTAACTATTAACTTACATTGTGACGACTAAAATAAATAGAAAAGGCAGAAAGCATATTAATACAAGTAAACCAGAAGGCTCCTAAATATTTTGTTAACTTCAACGTATGGCTCTTATTATCACCTCAAAAGCGGTTCTAGTAGATAAACATATGACAAACAGTAAACGTATGTCTCCTCTAAATGAACCAAACAAGTACATGTACATGTGTTGCTAAAAATTAATGACATACTGACAACATGTGGCTCTTAACAAATAGATGTAGATTATAGGAAAGGACACGCAGTTTGAGCCTCAATGCCCTGTCAGATGAGACATACGTTTACTGTATGTCATACTTTTTTCTACTAAAACAGCTGTTAGGAGCTGGTAATAAGAGACATACGCTGTCTGTATGTCATTACTTAAAATCTGCACCTATTGGTTAAGTCCAATCAGAGAATATCTACGTTTGCCGTATGTCATAAGTTTGAGCCCCGAAAGCCCTGTCAGAGGAGACATACGTTTACTGGATGTCACTTTTTTTCTACTGAAACAGGTGTTAGAAGGTGATAAAAAGAGCCATACATTGTCTGTATGTCATTCCTCATAATCTGCACCTATTGGTTAACTTAATTTCAATCAGAGATTACCTACGTTTGCCGTATGTCATAAGTTTGAGCCCCAACGCCGTCAGAGCAGACATACGTTTACAGGATGTCATACTTTTTTCTACTAAAACAGGTGCTTGGGGCTGGTAATATGAGTCTTACATTGTCTGTATGTCTTTATTTATAATCTGCATCTATTGGTTAGTCCAATCAGAGAATACCTACGTTTGCCGTATGTCATAAGTTTTAGCCCAAAAGCCGTGTCAGATGAGACATACGTTTACTGGATGTCATACTCTTTTCTACTTAAACAGGTGTTGGGAGTTGATAATAAGAGCCTTACCATCTCTGTATGTCATTACTTATAATCTGCACCTATTGGTTAAGTTCAATCAGAGAATAGCTACGTTTGCCGTATGTCATAAGGTTGAGCCCCAACGCCCTGTCAGAGAGGATATATCCTGGTTCACCCAAATACCGGTGATCTAAGGATTCGTCTGACTATTTCTCATCAATTAATAAGGTTTTTAACTAAAAAATATATTAAACATATAAAGTAAACATTTCTTAATGATTTTCAGCTTTAATATATAAATACACCCATAATTTGACATAAATAATCATAGTTAACTGTAGCGAGTGCGCCGCCATGTTTGTTTTGGTTACTCGTCCTATTATCGGTGATGAGGTAAAATGACACCCGGAATAATTTTCAGGTATCGGCTTGAACTTCTATCAAACATTATTAAGAAAGGCTATCTGTTAACATAATTTTTAACTGAAAAGTTGTAATATTTTCCGTCACATTTTTTCACAGTGGGGGCAATGGAATATGTCACATTATGCACAGGGCCCCGACACGATTGCGTTTTGAGAGAAAAAAATCGTCAGAAGGTATATATAGAGACAAGGGGTACAACTGATTGTTAGTACATTCTCACCCTATCTCGACAAAATCGGGCATATCATAAATAATAATTGAAGAAACGACACCCTTTTTGCACTTCTGTCTAGCTAATATAATACCCTTCCATAAAAACATAACATAAAACCAACTGTAAGCATGCACTTTCAAAAGTAATTGCATTTACTCACAGAAATCAACGACTTTTGGAAAACGGGACAGGTGTTCGTTCACAGCTAACACAGCATTGACCACTACTGTGTGCTTGTTTAGGCGGTAATATCGAACATGACAGTCATACAGTTCCATGGATATCCATTTTTTACACCGATCAAAGCTGATTTATACTCAAACCGTTGCAATACATGTACCAACAACAAATTCGCATGTTTTCATCGGCAGTAAAGCTATTCTTGTACATGTAGGTTGTTTTGGTACGACAATGATTTGAGAAGAAATCAGCTTTGATCGGTGTCAAAGATGTATATTTATGGAACTGTATGACTGTCATGCTCGATATTACCGCCTAAACAAGCGTACAGTAGTTGTCAATGACTGTAACACTCGAATACCGCCTAAACAAGCGTACAGTAGTGGTCAATGCTGTGTTAGCTGTGAACGAACACCTGTCCCGTTTTCCAAAAGTCGTTGATTTCTGTGAGTAAATGCAATTACTGTTGAAATTGCATCCTTACAGTTGGTTTTATGTTATGTTTTTATGGAAGGGTATTATATTAGCTAGACAGAAATGAAAAAAGGGTGTCGTTTCATCAATTATTATACGTGATATGACCTCTTTTGTCGAGATAGGGTGAGAAAATACCTACAATCAGTTGTACCCCTTGTCTCTATATATACCTTTTGACAATTTTTTCTCTCATAAATCAATCGTGCCGGGTCCCTGTGACATTATGCAAATAGGTTAAATGGTTTTTTATGGGGAGAAAATGATTTATCTTGCGTAATTAATAAAAAAATGAACACTTTCCCTTTAGGAAAGTTTTTTTGCTTTATACACATTAGTCTTGAGCAGCAGCCGAAAGATAAACGGAAGTTACGATTTTACACATGCGCGTAGCGGCGCTATGCGGAATACTCGGAAGTCACCGGTAATATGATGTCCACGGTAAACGGGTCAATGGCGGTACGTTTACTGGATGTCATACTTTTTTCCTCTGAAACAGGTGTTGGGGGCTGATAATAATAGCCATACATTGTACGTTGTCGGTATGTTATTACCTAAAATCTACACCTATTGATTAAGTTCAATCAGAGAATACCTACGTTTGCCGTATGTCATAGGTTTGAGCCCCCAACGCCCTGTCAGAGAGGACATACGTTTACTGGATGTCATACTTTTTTCCTCTGAAACAGGTGTTTGGGGCTGATAATAATACCGGTAGCCATACGTTGTCGGTATGTCAATTACCTAAGATCTACACCTATCGGTTAAGTTCAATCAGAGAAAAACTACGTTTGCCGTATGTCATAAGTTTGAGCCCCAAAGCCGTGTCAGAGCAGACATACGTTTACTGGAAGTCAATCATTTTTCTACTAAAACAGGTGTTTGAAGCTGAAAATACGAGCCATACGCTGTCTGTATGTCATTACTTATAATCTGCACCTATTGGTTAAGTCGAATTAGAGAATACCTACGTTTGCTGTATGCCATAAGTTTGAGCCCCAACGCCCTGCCAGAGGAGACCTACGTTTACTGGATGTCATACTTATTTCTACTAAAACAGGTGTTGAGAGGTGATAATAAGGGCTATGCCATCTCTATATATCATTACTTATAAACTGCACCTTTTGGTTAAGTTCAGTCAGAGAATACCTACGTTTGCCGTATGTCAATCATAAGTTTGAGCCCCCAACGCCGTCAGAGGAGACATACGTTTACAGGATGTCATACTCTTTTCTACTTAAGCAGGTGCTGATAATAAGAGCCATGCGTTGTCTGTATGTCATTACTTATATTCTGCACCTACTTGTTAAGTTCACTCAGACAATACCTACGTTTGCCGTATGTCATAAGTTTGAGCCCCAAAGCTTTGACAGATGAAACATGCGTTTACTGTATGTTATACTTTTAGTTTTACCCACTTGTCCTATGTATATGTATACCCATGTATATGGTATGTTAACACACATTCAATATTCGTTGATCTGTTCACTAATTCGTTCACTTTGTCAAATTTAATGAATTATGCCTTATAGTTAAAAAACGCCCGCTTTGTTCATTTTCTTTAATTGATGTTGATCCTTTTCTAAACCGTGCATGTCATTTCAAAACAAGTACCAGACAACAAGTTGATTTCATATTAGTTTTCCGAATCGTATTCAAAATCTCTGTAGGTCATTTTCCTAATTGAACACATACTTTTATCAACACTCTTGTTATGACGTCACAAGTGTAGTTGTAGTTTCTGGTCGTCATTTTCATTGAACAAAATGCTTACGGCGCGTATGTCACCTCTGTACAGGGGAGTTGGGGCTCAAACTTATGACATACGGCAAACGTAGGTATTCTCTGATTTAACTTAACCAATAGGTGCAGATTATAAGTAATGACATACAGACAACGTAAGACTCTTATTACCAGCTCCCAACACCTGTTTTAGTAGAGAAAAGTATGACATCCAGTAAACGTATGTGTCATCTGACAACTTTGGGGCTCAAACTTATGACATACAGCAAACGTGGGTATTCTCTGACTGGACTTCACTAATAGACGCATATTATAAGTAATGACATACGGACAAGGTATGGCTATTATTTTCACCTCCCAACAGCTGTTTACGCGGGAAAAGTATGCCATCCAGTAAACGTATGTCTCATCTGACAGTGTTTGGGCTCAAACTTATGACATACGTCAAACGTAGGTATTCTCTGATTTAACTTAACCCATAGGTGCAGATTATAAGTAATGACATACAGAGATTGTATGGCTCTTATAATCACTTCCTAACAGCTGTTTTAGTATAAATAAGTATGGCAGCCAGTAAACGTATGTCTCCTCTGACAGCGTTGGGGCTCAAACTTATGACATACGGCAAACGTAGGTATTCTCTGATTGAACTTAACCAATAGGTGCAGATTATAAGTAATGACATACAGACAACGTAAGACTCTTATTACCAGCCCCCAACACCTGTTTTAGTAGAGAAAAGTATGACATCCAGTAAACGTATGTGTCATCTGACAACTTTGGGGCTCAAACTTATGACATACAGCAAACGTGGGTATTCTCTGACTGGACTTCACTAATAGACGCATATTATAAGTAATGACATACGGACAAGGTATGGCTATTCTTTTCATCTCCCAACAGCTGTTTACGCGGGAAAAGTATGCCATCCAGTAAACGTATGTCTCATCTGACAGCTTTGGGGCTCAAACTTATGACATACGACAAACGTAGGTATTCTCTGATTTAACTTAACCCATAGGTGCAGATTATAAGTAATGACATACAGAGATTGTATGGCTATTATAATCATCTCCTAACAGCTGTTTTAGTAGAAATAAGGATGACATCCAGTAAACGTATGTCTCCTCTGACAAGGCATTGGGGCTCAAACTTATGACATACGGCAAACGTAGGTATTCTCTGATTGAACTGAACCAATAGGTGCAGATTATAAGTAATGACATACAGAGATGATATGGCTCTTATTGTCAGCTCCCAACACCTGTTTTAGTAGAAAAGAGTATGACGTCCAGTAAACGTATCTCGCATCTGACAGTGTTGGGGTTCAAACTTTTGACATACGGCAAACGTAGGTATTCTCTGATTGAACTTAACCAATAGGTGCAGATTATAAGTAATGACATACAGAGATGGTATGGCTCTTATTATCACCTACTAACACCTGTTTTAGTAGAAAAAAAGTATGACATCCAGTAAACATATGTCTCCTCTGACAGTTTTGAGGCTCAAACTTATGACATACGGCAAACGTAGGTATTCTCTGATTGAACTTATCCAATAGGTGCAGATTTAAGGTAATGGCATACAGACAACGAATAGCTCTTATTATCAGCCCCCAACACCTGTTTTAGTAGAAATTAGTATGACATCCAGTAAACGTATGTCTCCTCTGACAGGGCATCTGGGCTCAAACTTATGACATCCGGCAAACGTAGGTATTCTCTGATTGAACTTAACCAATAGGTGCAGATTATAAGTAATGACATACAGAGATGATATGGCTCTTATTATCAGCTCCCAAACACCTGTTTTAGCAGAAATAAGTATGACATCCAGTAAACGTATGTCTCCTCTGACAGCGTTGGGCTCAAACTTATGACATACGGCAAACGTAGGTATTCTCTGATTGAACTTAACCAATAGGTGCAGATTATAAGTAATGTCATACAGAGATGGTATGGCTCTTATTATCAGCTCCCAACACCTCTTTTAGTAGAAATAAATATGACATCCAGTAAACGTATGTCTCCTCTGACAGTGTTGGGGCTCAAACATGGCCAGAAATACTGGGTCTAATTTCCACTATGTCGATTTCTGCTCTATACACAGGCTCGCTGAGGTCAGCCCCGTTACCATAGCGACTGCAGCGATAATTGCCCAGTGGCTTATCAGTAATGCAGCCTGGCCACTTGATGCTGTGTATACTGGCTGCAGGTTTAGCACCCGATATAATCTAATATTCGCTGGGCTGAGCATCACAGGACTCAGTGGTAATTTTTACCAAGTCCCTAGACCTCATATTTTTTTTATGATTAGCAACCTTTTAAAACAAAATAGCGTACAAGGTAGACACCGATTATTCGGGTTCAAAAATGTTTAAACTATTTAAATCGGGAAAAAAATAAGGAAGTAAGTCTGAATACCTTTTAAGGGACACTGAGACCATAACTTATTGACCCTCAGCCTGTTACGTAACACCAAATGTCATTATTTTTTGCCAATTAATGATTGCCTAACTATAACAGATATCCCCCACAACTTTCGGAGATCTGGGTCCACTTTAAAATGTTCACATTTCGGGTGCATGTCAGGTGTATATATTTAACCACACCTAAGTTGGCTAAACTGGTATAGCGTTGATTACGTTTTTCAAGTTTATTGAACCCTAGCAAATGAGGTGTCAAAAGCTGTGCATGCACGAGGTCTACATAGTGTTGAAATTCTTTTTTCGGATCCGTTACCGATATAAGGAAGTTATTGCATGTTTTAGGATAAATTTTGAAATATTGTGTGGTCCCCAAGTCCTTCTATTTAATATCGATCTAAATACTATTTCTCAGAACCGATTTGATTGGATTTGATAATTTAAGACAGCTCTAGTACTTATCTATCGATTAAAAGTAGTTGCAAAAAAATCTAATCAGGGGTTGTTGAGAAATAAGCAAAATATGGGTAAAAAAGTTGAAAATTCTGACGTCTGCTTAATTTGGTAACATTCGGTTATTCACTCATTACACAAAAAGTATTGTATATTTCTATAATATTATTTCGGATCCTTGTAGACGAAGTGTTTTGTCAGCGATATCAAGTATTGAGTAAGGCGAACTCGAAAAATTTAAGGGCTAACGAGTTGGAGCCAATCAGTACACAAATCAACATAAAATTTAGCAATTTAACATTTTGTTTGTCAATTTCTCAAAGACAAGTTATTATTTTTTCCTGATACTTTGAATACTTATTAGGTACCACAAAAGTTTTATAATGTCAAAATATATAGTTGATCCATGCTTTCGCCCGTCCGTACGAGCCCGAAAACCTTTTTGTGCGCGAAATTTCCTTTGTTTACATCGATATTTTGCAAACTTTCGAGGTTCGCTGTGACCTTGTTACGTAAGATATCGTCATAAATGTTTCTTTGCTATAAAGTGCATGTTATACTTATTAAGTACACGTATAATGTTATGTCTGTGTGTGCGTATGTACGTCTGTGTTGGACGTCAAAGAAAGGCAGAAATAGAAAAAAATCGATTTTTTTCAAATTTCACCAACTCGGACCCGGTGTAACAGCCAATTCTTTCCCCCCTGCTAAAAGTTTCCCCGGGGAAAGAATTGGCTAGCCAAAACCTTCCCCGGGGAAAGAATTGGCAAGCCAATTCTTTCCCCCCCTAGTCAAAAGTTTCCCCGGGGAAAGAATTGGCTAGCCAATTCTTTCCCCCCTAAAAACTCATAATTGAGAATACTTTTAGCTAGCCAATTCTTTCCCCCTAGTTGAAACTTTCCCCGGGGAAAGAATTGGCTAGCCAATTCTTTCCCCCCCCCGCTATATTTTCGCAATTCAGAGGGGGGGAAAGTTTTGGCTAGCCAATTCTTCCCCCCCCCTCTCAGTCAATCTGCGGAATTGTATCCTTTTGACGTTATATGGAGGGGGGAAAGTTCTGGCTAGCCAATTCTTTCCCCCCTATCTGTCAGTCTGTTGATATGTATACTTTGGCTCTCTTTGAGGGGGGAAAGTTTTGGCTAGCCAATTCTTTCCCCCCATATCTTACAGTCTGTAGAATTGTATACTTGGACTATCTCGGAGGGGGGAAAGTTTTGGCTAGCCAATTCTTTCCCCCCTATCTGACAGTGTGCAGATTGTATGCTTTGAATATCTCGGAGGGGGGGAAAGTTTTGGCTAGCCAATTCTTTCCCCCCTATCTGTCAGTCTGCGGAATTGCATCCTTTCATTATCTTGGAGGGGGGAAAGTTTTGGCTAGCCAATTCTTTCCCCCCATATCTTACAGTCTGTAGAATTGTATACTTGGACTATCTTGGAGGGGGGAAAGTTTTGGCTAGCCAATTCTTTCCCCCCTATCTGACAGTGTGCAGATTGTATGCTATGACTATCTTGGAAGGGGGAAAGTTTTGGCTAGCCAATTCTTTCCCCCCTATCTTACAGTGTGCAGATTGTATGCTTTGACTATCTTGGAGGGGGGAAAGTTTTGGCTAGCCAATTCTTTCCCCCCTATCTTACAGTGTGCAGATTGTATGCTTTGACTATCTCGGAGGGGGAAAAGTTTTGGCTAGCCAATTCTTTCCCCCCTATCTGACAGTGTGCAGATTGTATGCTTTGACTATCTTAGAGGGGGGAAAGTTTTGGCTAGCCAATTCTTTCCCCCTTATCTGACAGTGTGCAGATTGTATGCTATGACTATCTTGGAGGGGGGAAAGTTTTGGCTAGCCAATTCTTTCCCCCCTATCTTACAGTGTGCAGATTGTATGCTTTGACTATCTCGGAGGGGGGAAAGTTTTGGCTAGCCAATTCTTTCCCCCCTATCTGACAGTGTGCAGATTGTATGCTTTGACTATCTTGGAGGGGGGAAAGTTTTGGCTAGCCAATTCTTTCCCCCTTCCCTCTCTTTCAATCTGTTGAACTGTATACTTGGACTATCTCGGAGGGGGGAAAGTTTTGGCTAGCCAATTCTTTCCCCCTCCCCTCTCTTTCAGTCTGTTGAACTGTATGCTTTGACTATCTTGGAGGGGGGAAAGTTTTGGCTAGCCAATTCTTTCCCCCCTATCTGACAGTGTGCAGATTGTATGCTATGACTATCTTGGAGGGGGGAAAGTTTTGGCTAGCCAATTCTTTCCCCCCTATCTTACAGTGTGCAGATTGTATGCTTTGACTATCTCGGAGGGGGGAAAGTTTTGGCTAGCCAATTCTTTCCCCCCTATCTGACAGTGTGCAGATTGTATGCTTTGACTATCTTGGAGGGGGGAAAGTTTTGGCTAGCCAATTCTTTCCCCCTCCCCTCTCTTTCAATCTGTTGAACTGTATACTTGGACTATCTCGGAGGGGGGAAAGTTTTGGCTAGCCAATTCTTTCCCCCTCCCCTCTCTTTCAGTCTGTTGAACTGTATGCTTTGACTATCTTGGAGGGGGGAAAGTTTTGGCTAGCCAATTCTTTCCCCCCTATCTGACAGTGTGCAGATTGTATGCTATGACTATCTTGGAGGGGGGAAAGTTTTGGCTAGCCAATTCTTTCCCCCCTATCTTACAGTGTGCAGATTGTATGCTTTGACTATCTCGGAGGGGGGAAAGTTTTGGCTAGCCAATTCTTTCCCCCTCCCCTCTCTTTCAGTCTGTTGAACTATACATAGTCAAAGTATACAATTCCACAGACTGTCAGATAGGGGGGAAAGAATTGGCTAGCCAAAACTTTCCCCCCTCCAAGATAGTCAAATGTTGCAATTCTGCAGACTGGCAGATAGGGGGGAAAGAATTGGCTAGCCAAAACTTTCCCCCCTCCGAGATAGTCAAAGCATACAATTTCGCACACTGTCAGATAGGGGGGAAAGAATTGGCTAGCCAAAACTTTCCCCCCTCCAAGATAGTCAAAGTATACAATTCCACAGACTGAAAGAGAGGGGGGAAAGAATTGGCTAGCCAAAACTTTCCCCCCTCCAAGATAGTCAAATGATGCAATTCCGCAGACTGACAGATAGGGGGGAAAGAATTGGCTAGCCAAAACTTTCCCCCTACAGAGATAGTCAAAGTATACAATTCCACAGACTGACAGATAGGGGGGAAAGAATTGGCTAGCCAAAACTTTCCCCCCACCAACATAGTCAAAGTATACAATTCCACAGACTGTCAGATAGGGGGGAAAGAATTGGCTAGCCAAAACTTTCCCCCCTCCCAGATAGTCAAAGTATACAATTCCACAGACTGAAAGAGAGGGGGGAAAGAATTGGCTAGCCAAAACTTCCCCCCCTCCAAGATAGTCAAATGATGCAATTCCGCAGACTGACAGATAGTGGAGGAAAGAATTGGCTAGCCAAAACTTTCCCCCCTCCGAGATAGTCAAAGCATACAATTTCGCACACTGTCAGATAGGGGGGGAAAGAATTGGCTAGCCAAAACTTTCCCCCCTCCAAGATAGTCAAAGTATACAATTCCACAGACTGAAAGAGAGGGGGGAAAGAATTGGCTAGCCAAAACTTTCCCCCCTCCAAGATAGTCAAATGATGCAATTCCGCAGACTGACAGATAGGGGGGGGGAAAGAATTGGCTAGCCAAAACTTTCCCCCCTCCGAGATAGTCAAAGCATACAATTTCGCACACTGTCAGATAGGGGGGAAAGAATTGGCTAGCCAAAACTTTCCCCCCTCCAAGATAGTCAAAGTATACAATTCCACAGACTGAAAGAGAGGGGGGAAAGAATTGGCTAGCCAAAACTTTCCCCCCTCCAACATAGTCAAAGTATACAATTCCACAGACTGTCAGATAGGGGGGAAAGAATTGGCTAGCCAAAACTTTCCCCCCTCCAAGATAGTCAAAGTATACAATTCCACAGACTGAAAGAGAGGGGGGAAAGAATTGGCTAGCCAAAACTTTTCCCCCTCCAAGATAGTCAAATGATGCAATTCCGCAGACTGACAGATAGGGGGGAAAGAATTGGCTAGCCAAAACTTTCCCCCCACCGAGATAGTCAAAGTATACAATTCCACAGACTGTCAGATAGGGGGGGAAGAATTGGCTAGCCAAAACTTTCCCCCCTCCAAGATAGTCAAATGATGCAATTCCGCAGACTAACAGATAGGGGGGAAAGAATTGGCTAGCCAAAACTTTCCCCCCTCCAACATAGTCAAAGTATACAATTCCACAGACTGTCAGATAGGGGGGAAAGAATTGGCTAGCCAAAACTTTCCCCCCTCCAAGATAGTCAAATGTTGCAATTCTGCAGACTGGCAGATAGGGGGGAAAGAATTGGCTAGCCAAAACTTTCCCCCCTCCGAGATAGTCAAAGCATACAATTTCGCACACTGTCAGATAGGGGGGAAAGAATTGGCTAGCCAAAACTTTCCCCCCTCCAAGATAGTCAAATGATGCAATTCCGCAGACTGACAGATAGGGGGGAAAGAATTGGCTAGCCAAAACTTTCCCCCCACCGAGATAGTCAAAGTATACAATTCCACAGACTGACAGATAGGGGGGAAAGAATTGGCTAGCCAAAACTTTCCCCCCACCAACTTAGTCAAAGTATACAATTCCACAGACTGTCAGATAGGGGGGAAAGAATTGGCTAGCCAAAACTTTCCCCCCTCCAACATAGTCAAAGTATACAATTCCACAGACTGAAAGAGAGGGGGGAAAGAATTGGCTAGCCAAAACTTTCCCCCCTCCAAGATAGTCAAATGATGCAATTCCGCAGACTGACAGATAGGGGGGGGAAAGAATTGGCTAGCCAAAACTTTCCCCCCTCCGAGATAGTCAAAGCATACAATTTCGCACACTGTCAGATAGGGGGGAAAGAATTGGCTAGCCAAAACTTTCCCCCCTCCAAGATAGTCAAAGTATACAATTCCACAGACTGAAAGAGAGGGGGGAAAGAATTGGCTAGCCAAAACTTTCCCCCCTCCAAGATAGTCAAATGATGCAATTCCGCAGGCTGACAGATAGGGGGGAAAGAATTGGCTAGCCAAAACTTTCCCCCCTACAAGATAGTCAAAGTATACAATTCCACAGACTGACAGATAGGGGGGGAAAGAATTGGCTAGCCAAAACTTTCCCCCCACCAACTTAGTCAAAGTATACAATTCCACAGACTGTCAGATAGGGGGGAAAGAATTGGCTAGCCAAAACTTTCCCCCCTCCAAGATAGTCAAAGTATACAATTCCACAGACTGAAAGAGAGGGGGGAAAGAATTGGCTAGCCAAAACTTTCCCCCCTCCAAGATAGTCAAATGATGCAATTCCGCAGACTGACAGATAGGGGGGGAAAGAATTGGCTAGCCAAAACTTTCCCCCCTCCGAGATAGTCAAAGCATACAATTTCGCACACTGTCAGATAGGGGGGAAAGAATTGGCTAGCCAAAACTTTCCCCCCTCCAAGATAGTCAAAGTATACAATTCCACAGACTGAAAGAGAGGGGGGAAAGAATTGGCTAGCCAAAACTTTCCCCCCTCCAACATAGTCAAAGTATACAATTCCACAGACTGTCAGATAGGGGGGAAAGAATTGGCTAGCCAAAACTTTCCCCCCTACAAGATAGTCAAATGTTGCAATTCTGCAGACTGGCAGATAGGGGGGAAAGAATTGGCTAGCCAAAATTTCCCCCCTCTGAGATAGTCAAAGCATACAATTTCGCACACTGTCAGATAGGGGGGAAAGAATTGGCTAGCCAAAACTTTCCGCCCTCCAAGATAGTCAAAGTATACAATTCCACAGACTGAAAGAGAGGGGGGAAAGAATTGGCTAGCCAAAACTTTCCCCCCTCCAACATAGTCAAAGTATACAATTCCACAGACTGTCAGATAGGGGGGAAAGAATTGGCTAGCCAAAACTTTCCCCCCTCCGAGATAGTCAAAGCATACAATTTCGCACACTGTCAGATAGGGGGGAAAGAATTGGCTAGCCAAAACTTTCCCCCCTCCAAGATAGTCAAAGTATACAATTCCACAGACTGAAAGAGAGGGGGGAAAGAATTGGCTAGCCAAAACTTTCCCCCCTCCAACATAGTCAAAGTATACAATTCCACAGACTGTCAGATAGGGGGGAAAGAATTGGCTAGCCAAAACTTTCCCCCCTCCAAGATAGTCAAAGTATACAATTCCACAGACTGAAAGAGAGGGGGGAAAGAATTGGCTAGCCAAAACTTTCCCCCCTCCGAGATAGTCAAAGCATACGATTTCGCACACTGTCAGATAGGGGGGAAAGAATTGGCTAGCCAAAACTTTCCCCCCTCCAAGGCAGTCAAAGTATACAATTCCACAGACTGAAAGAGAGGGGGGAAAGAATTGGCTAGCCAAAACTTTCCCCCCTCCAAGATAGTCAAATGATGCAATTCCGCAGACTGACAGATAGGGGGGAAAGAATTGGCTAGCCAAAACTTTCCCCCCACCGACATAGTCAAAGTATACAATTCCACAGACTGTCAGATAGGGGGGAAAGAATTGGCTAGCCAAAACTTTCCCCCCTCCAAGATAGTCAAAGTATACAATTCCACAGACGGAAAGAGAGGGGGGAAAGAATTGGCTAGCCAAAACTTTCCCCCCTCCAAGATAGTCAAATGATGCAATTCCGCAGACTGACAGATAGGGGGGGAAAAAATTGGCTAGCCAAAACTTTCCCCCCTCCGAGATAGTCAAAGCATACAATTTCGCACACTGTCAGAAAGGGGGGAAAGAATTGGCTAGCCAAAACTTTCCCCCCTCCAAGATAGTCAAACCATACAATTCAGCCAGATAGTGAGAAAGAAATCCTACAGTGCGAAATTATAGGGGGGGAAAGAATTGGCTAGCCAATTCTTTCCCCGGGGAAAGTTTCAACTTAGGGGGGGAAAGAATTAGCTAGCTAAAAGTATCCCACTTTTGAAATTATAGGGGGGGAAGTTTTTGACTAGGGGGGGAAAGAATTGGCTAGCCAATTCTTTCCCCGGGGGAAGAAATTGGCTAGCCAATTCTTTCCCCGGGGAAGGTTTTGGCTAGCCAATTCTTTCCCCGGGGAAACTTTTGAGGGGGGAAAGAATTGACTGCTACACCGGCACCCGTTATAACAGAAATACTCTAGTTAGTAAATCTATTAAATATAGTCCTAGTACAGCAATTATACAGTACATTTATATTTCAGCTATTAAATTTAATATGGTTATGGTTCGGTGAAATAGCCTACCACAGGGGCTCAATTTCACCCTGTTTTGGACATGTTTTCATGTTAAATTCTTTTTATTTCCCCAAGTCCCTAGACCTCAATTTTTTTTATGATTAGCAATCTTTTGAAAAAGAATAGCGCACAAGGTAGACATCGATAATTCGGGTTCAAATATGTTTAAACTATTAAAATCGGGAAAAAAATAAGGAAGTAAGGCTGAATACCTTTTAAGGGACACTGAGATCATATCTAATTGACCCTCAGCCTGTTACGTAACACCAAAGGTCATTACTTTTTGCCAATTAATGATTGCCTAACTATAACAGATATCCCCCACAACTTTCGGAGATCTGGGTCCACTTTAAAATTTTCACATTTCGGGTGCATGTCAGGTGTATATATTTAACCACACCTAAGTCGGCTAAACTGGTATAGCGTTGATTACGTTTTTCAAGTTTATTGCACCCTAGCAAATGAGGTGTCAAAAGTTGTGCATGGACGAGGTCTACATGGTGGTGAAATTCGTTTTCGGATCCGTTACCATATAAGGAAGTTATTGCAATTTTTTAGGGTAAATTTTGAAATATTTTGTGGCCCCCTATTTAAAATCGATCTAAATACTATTTCTCAGAACCGATTTGATTGGATTTGGTAATATACGACAGCTCTAGTACTTATCTATCGATTAAAAGTAATTGCAAAAAAAATCTAATCAGGGGTTGTTGAGAAATTAGCAAAATATGGGTAAAAAGTTGAAAATTCTGACGTCTGCTTAATTTGGTAACATTCGGTTATTCACTCATTACACAAAAAGTATTGTATATTTCTATAATATTATTTCGGGTCCATGTAGACGAAGTGTTTTGTCAGCGATATCAAGTATTGAGTAAGGTGAACTCGAAAAATTTAAGGGCTAACGAGTTGGAGCCAATCAGTACACAAATCAACATAAAATTTAGCAATTTAACATTTTGTTTGTCAATTTCTCAAAGATAAGTTATTATTTTTTCCTGATACTTTGAATACTTATTAGGTACCACAAAGGTTTTATAATGTCAAAATATATAGTTGATCCATGCTTTCGCCCGTCCGTACGAGCCCGAAAACCTTTTTGCGCGCGAAATTTCCTTTGTTTACATCGATATTTTGCAAACTTTCAAGGTTCGCTGTGACCTTGTTACGTAAGATATCGTCATAAATGTTTCTTTGCTATAAAGTGAATGTTATACTTATTATGTACACGTATAATGTTATGTCTGTGTGTGCGTATGTACGTCTGTGTAGGGCGTCAAAGAAAGCTTGAAATTTAAAAAAAAAATCGAAATTTCTCAAATTTAACTCGGACCCGGCACCCGTATACCAGAAATAGTCAATTGTGCCCTAAATAGTTAGTAAATATATTAAATATAGTCCTAGTACAGAAATTATACAGTAAATTTATATTTCAGCTATTAAATTTAATAAGGTTATGGTTCGGTGAAATAGCCTACCACAGGGGCTCAATTTCACCCTATTTTGGACATGTTTTCATGTTATATTTTTTAATTGACATAGATATGAACTATTTCTTACCATCACGCTTTACCTATATATACACACTGCAGGTACATATAAAATTCTGGCGTGTACGATTGTCCGTCTGTCTGTGGTGGCTCTATAATGCGTTGTGAGTATTCGAAAATCGTGAAAAAGCTCTACTTTGGCTCATATAAGTGGCTGTATTTTATTCATTTTAAGAGATTAAGCTATGAAACTTCACATATATATTAAATATATGTACATCTACATTAATAAGTCTACATAATGTAAGAGCGACTGTTCGTGCGTCTGTACGGATGAGATATTTGTTAAATTTAGGTGAAATTCGAGTACCCCTACTCACCTTTGATGAACAATATCTGCCAAAATAATCATAACTGACACAAATGAACACCATATCGGTAAACTTCATACTCTAAGCCTTCTAACAATGCAAATTATGTATATTTTGAATTGTCCGTCTGTGCGTACGAGCCCGAGAAAATTTAAAAAACACTTAATTTCTGATATGAAATTAGACCCCCTGACTCTATTAAATGCATATACTGACGTTTTTAAGCACGTTCTACATTGTTTTCTTTCTTAGATAGGTAGCTATGTATGTTAGCTTTAGTTTGATACCAAATATATAGGGTTTGCATCTGTTTGTCCGTGTGTACGAGCCCGAAACGGTGCAATTTGGGGCTTTTTTGCCGTGAATAGAGCGATATTTGGCAACATTTCGAGGTTCACTGTGACATTATTACGTCAGATACTGTTATTATTCTTTCTTTAATACTTTAAAGTGTATTACCAAAGTAAGATCATGTATAATAACAAAAAAGATATTTTTTAAATATTGAATTGTCTGAATTAACAAGTAAATTAATAGAATCGTTTAGAGATTAATATGTTTGGTTGCTATGATGACCCATTCAAACAATATAGCGGTACTCTGTTGGTCCGAACATACTCAAAAACATATAGATTGGCTATACCATCAATGGTTGGTCATCATTGAATTTTCTGTCTGCCGGGAATCTCTGTTTATCTTAAACAGCGTGTACAGGCTAATCACTTACACACAGCGGCACCATTAGTGAGATAATTCCAGCTGGCATAGGTGAGTTCATACGAGGTCAAAGAGCCTTTAGGCAAAATGAAAAGTGGAGCTATAGTAAGTACTTATGACATACGGCAAACGTAGGTAATATCTGATTGAACTTAACCAATAAGTTCAGATTATGAGGAATGACATACAGACAACGTATGGCTCTCATAACCAGCTCTCAACACCTGTTTTAGTAGAAATAAATATGACATCCAGTGAACATATTTCTCCTCTGACAGTGCGTTGGGGCTCAAACTTATGACATACGGCATTCTCTGATTGAACTTAACCAATGTGCAAATTATAAATAATGGTATACAGAGATTGTTAGGCTCTTTTTATCACCTCCCAACACCTCTTTTAGTAGAAATAAATATGACATCCAGTAAACGTATTTCTCCTCTGACAGCTTTGGGGCTCAAACCTATGACATACGGCAAACGTAGGTATTCTCTGATTGAACTTAACCAATAGGTGCAAATTATAAATAATGGTATACAGAGATTGTTAGGCTCTTTTTATCACCTCCCAACACCTGTTTTAGTAGAAATAAATATGACATCCAGTAAACGTATGTCTCCTCTGACAGGGCATTGGGGCTCAAACTTATGACATACGGCAAACGTAGGTAATCTCTGATTGAACTTAACCAATAGGTGCAGATTATGAGGAATGACATACAGACAACGTATGGCTCTTATAACCAGCTCCCAACACCTCTTTTAGTACAAATAAATATGACATACAGTAAACGTATTTCTCCTCTGACAGTGCGTTGGGGCTCAAATTTATGACATACGGCAAACGTAGGTATTCTCTGATTGAACTTTACCAATAGATGCAAATTATAAATAATGGTATACAGAGATTGTATGGCTCTTATTATCAGCTCCCAACACCTCTTTTAGTAGAAATAAATATGACATCCAGTAAACGTATTTCTCCTCTGACAGCTTTTGGGCTCAAACCTATGACATACGGCAAACGTAGGTATTCTCTGATTGAACTTAACCAATAGGTGCAAATTATAAATAATGGTATACAGAGATTGTTAGGCTCTTTTTATCACCTCCCAACACCTGTTTTAGTAGAAATAAATATGACATCCAGTAAACGTATGTCTCCTCTGACAGGGCATTGGGGCTCAATCTTATGACATACGGCAAACGTAGGTAATCTCTGATTGAACTTAACCAATAGGTGCAGATTATGAGGAATGACATACAGACAACGTATGGCTCTTATAACCAGCTCCCAACACCTGTTTTAGTAGAAATAAATATGACATCCAGTAAACGTATTTCTCCTCTCACAGTGCGTTGGGGCTCAAACTTATGACATACGGCAAACGTAGGTATTCTCTGATTGAACTTTACAAATAGATGCAAATTATAAATAATGGTATACAGAGATTGTATGGCTCTTATTATCAGCTCCCAACACCTCTTTTAGTAGAAATAAATATGACATCCAGTAAACGTATTTCTCCTCTGACAGCTTTGGGGCTCAAACCTATGACATACGGCAAACGTAGGTATTCTCTGATTGAACTTAACCAATAGGTGCAAATTATAAATAATGGTATACAGAGATTGTTAGGCTCTTTTTATCACCTCCCAACACCTGTTTTAGTAGAAATAAATATGACATCCAGTAAACGTATGTCTCCTCTGACAGGGCATTGGGGCTCAAACTTATGACCTACGGCAAACGTAGGTATTCTCTGATTGAACTGAACCAATAGGTGCAGATTATGAGGAATGACATACGGACAACGTATGGCTCTTATAACCAGCTCCCAACACCTGTTTTAGTAGAAAAAAATATGACATCCAGTAAACGTATTTCTCCTCTGACAGCTTTGGGGCTCAAACTTATGACATACGACAAGCGTAGGTAATATCTGATTGAACTTAACCAATAGGTGCAAATTATAAATAATGGTATACAGATATTGTTAGGCTCTTTTTATCACCTCCCAACACCTGTTTTAGTAGAAATAAATATGACATCCAGTAAACGTATTTCTCCTCTGACAGTGCGTTGGGGCTCAAACTTATGACATACGGCAAACGTAGGTATTCTCTGATTGAACTTAACCAATAGGTGCAAATTATAAATAATGGTATACAGAGATTGTTAGGCTCTTTTTATCACCTCCCAACACCTGTTTTAGTATAAATAAATATGACATCCAGTAAACGTATTTCTCCTCTGACAGCTTTGGGGCTCAAACGTATGACATACGGCAAACGTAGGTAATCTCTGATTGAACTTAACCAATAGGTGCAGATTATGAGGAATGACATACAGACAACGTATGGCTCTTAAAACCAGCTCCCAACACCTGTTTTAGTAGAAATAAATATGACATCCAGTAAACGTATTTCTCCTCTGACAGCTTTGGGGCTCAAACTTATGACATACGGCAAACGTAGGTATTCTCTGATTGAACTTAACCAATAGGTGCAAATTATAAATAATGGTATACAGAGATTGTTAGGCTCTTTTTATCACCTCCCAACACCTGTTTTAGTAGAAATAAATATGACATCCAGTAAACGTATGTCTCCTCTGACATGGCATTGGGGCTCAAACTTATGACATACGGCAAACGTAGGTAATCGCTGATTGAACTTAACCAATAGGTGCAGATTATGAGGAATGACATAAAGACAACGTATGGCTCTTATAACCAGCTCCCAGCTTCTGTTTTAGTAGAAATAAATATGACATCCAGTAAACGTATTTCTCCTCTGACAGCTTTGGGGCTCAAACTTATGACATACGGCAAGCGTAGGTATTCTCTGATTGAACTTAACCAATAGTTACAAATTATAAATAATGGTATACAGAGATTGTTAGGCTCTTTTTATCACCTCCCAACACCTGTTTTAGTAGAAATAAATTTGACATCCAGTAAACGTATGTCTCCTCTGACAGGGCATTGGGGCTAAAATTTATGACATACGGCACACGTAGGTAATATCTGATTGAACTTAACCAATAGGTGCAGATTATGAGGAATGACATACAGACAACGTATGGCTCTTAAAACCAGCTCCAAACACCTGTTTTAGTAGAAATAAATATGACATCCAGTAAACGTATTTCTCCTCTGACAGCTTTGGGGCTCAAACTTTTGACATACGAAAAACGTAGGTATTCTCTGATTGAACTTAACCAATAGGTGCAAATTATAAATAATGGTATACAGAGATTATTAGGCTCTTTTTATCACCTCCAAACACCTGTTTTAGTAGAAATAAATATGACACCCAGTAAACGTATTTCTCCTCTGACAGCTTTGGGGATCAAACTTATGACATACGGCAAACGTAGGTAATCTCTGATTGAACTTAACCAATAGGTGCAGATTATGAGGAATGACATACAGACAACGTATGGCTCTTAAAACCAGCTCCAAACACCTGTTTTAGTAGAAATAAATATGACATCCAGTAAACGTATTTCTCCTCTGACAGCTTTGGGGCTCAAACTTATGACATACGACAAACGTAGGTATTCTCTGATTGAACTTAACCAATAGGTGCAAATTATAAATAATGGTATACAGAGATTATTAGGCTCTTTTTATCACCTCCAAACACCTGTTTTAGTAGAAATAAATATGACACCCAGTAAACGTATTTCTCCTCTGACAGCTTTGGGGATCAAACTTATGACATACGGCAAACGTAGGTAATCTCTGATTGAACTTAACCAATAGGTGCAGATTATGAGGAATGACATACAGACAACGTATGGCTCTTAAAACCAGCTCAAAACACCTGTTTTAGTAGAAATAAATATGACATCCAGTAAACGTATTTCTCCTCTGACAGCTTTGGGGCTCAAATTATGACATACGACAAACGTAGGTATTCTCTGATTGAACTTAACCAATAGGTGCAAATTATAAATAATGGTATACAGAGATTGTTAGGCTCTTTTTATCACCTCCCAACACCTGTTTTAGTAGAAATAAATATGACATAAAGTAAACGTATGTCTCCTCTGACAGGGCATGGGGGCTCAAACTTATGACATACGGCACACGTAGGTAATCTCTGATTGAACTTAACCAATAGGTGCAGATTATGAGGAATGACATACATACAACGTATGGCTCTTAAAACCAGCTCCCAACACCTGTTTTAGTAAAAAAAAATATGACATCCAGTAAATGTATTTCTCCTCTGACAGCTTTGGGGCTCAAACTTATGACATACGGCAAGCGTAGGTATTCTCTGATTGAACTTAACCAATAGGTGCAAATTATAAATAATGGTTTACAGAGATTGTTAGGCTCTTTTTATCACCTCCCAAGACCTGTTTTAGTATAAATAAATATGACATCCAGTAAACGTATGTCTCCTCTGACAGGGCTTTGGGGCTCAAACTTATGACATACGGCAAACGTAGGTAATATCTGATTGAACTTAACCAATAGGTGCAGATTATGAGGAATGACATAAAGACAACGTATGGCTCTTATAACCAGCTCCCAGCTTCTGTTTTAGTAGAAATAAATATGACATCCAGTAAACGTATTCTCCTCTGACAGCTTTGGGGCTCAAATTTATGACATACGGCAAACGTAGGTATTCTCTGATTGAACTTGACCAATAGGTGCAACTTATAAATAATGGTATACAGAGATTGTTAGGCTCTTTTTATCACCTCCAAACACCAGTTTTAGTAGAAATAAATATGACACCCAGTAAACGTATTTCTCCTCTGACAGCTTTGGGGATCAAACTTATGACATACGTTAAACGTAGGTAATCTCTGATTGAACTTAACCAATAGGTGCAGATTATGAGGAATGACATACAGACAACGTATGGCTCTTAAAACCAGCTCCAAACACCTGTTTTAGTAGAAATAAATATGACATCCAGTAAACGTATTTCTCCTCTGACAGTTTTGGGGCTCAAACTTCTGACATACGGCAAACGTAGGTATTCTCTGATTGAACTTAACCAATAGGTGCAAATTATAAATAATGGTAAACAGAGATTGTTAGGCTCTTTTTATCACCTCCCAACACCTGTTTTAGTAGAAATAAATATGACATCCAGTAAACGTATGTCTCCTCTGACAGGGCATTGGGGCTCAAACTTATGACATACGGCAAACATAGGTAATCTCTGATTGAACTTAACCAATAGGTGCAGATTATGAGGAATGACATACAGACAACGTATGGCTCTTAAAACCAGCTCCAAACACCTGTTTTAGTAGAAATAAATATGACATCCAGTAAACGTATTTCTCCTCTGACAGCTTTGTGGGCTCAAATTATGACATACGGCAAACGTAGGTATTCTCTGATTGAACTTAACCAATAGATGCAAATTATAAATAATGGTATACAGAGATTGTTAGGCTCTTTTCATCACCTCCCAACACCTGTTTTAGTAGAAATAAATATGACATCAAGTAAACGTATGTCTCCTCTGACAGGACATTGGGGCTCAAACTTATGACATACGTTCAGCGTAGGTATTCTCTGATTGAACTTAACCAATAGGTGCAAATTATAAATAATGGTATACAGAGATTGTTAGGCTCTTTTTATCACCTCCAAACACCTGTTTTAGTAGAAATAAATATGACATCCAGTAAACGTATTTCTCCTCTGACAGTTTTGGGGCTCAAACTTATGACATACGGCAAACGTAGGTATTCTCTGATTGAACTTAACCAATAGGTGCAAATGATAAATAATGGTAAACAGAGATTGTTAGGCTCTTTTCATCACCTCCCAACACCTGTTTTAGTAGAAATAAATATGACATCCAGTAAACGTATGTCTCCTCTGACAGGGCATTGGGGCTCAAACTTATGACACCTACGGCAAACGTAGGTAATCTCTGATTGAACTTAACCAATAGGTGCAGATTATGAGGAATGACATACAGACATTGTTTGGCTCTTATAACCAGCTCCCAACACTTGTAGTAGTAGAAATAAATATGACATCCTGTAAACGTATGTCTCCTCTGACAGTGCGTTGGGGCTCAAACTTATGACATACGGCAAACGTAGGTATTCTCTGATTGAACTTAACCAATAGGTGCAGATTATGAGGAATGACATAAAGACAACGTATGGCTCTTATAACCAGCTCCCAACACCTGTTTTAGTAGACATAAATATGACATCCAGTAAACGTATTTCTCCTCTGACAGCTTTGGGTCTCAAACTTATGACATACGGCAAACGTAGGTATTCTCTGATTGAACTTAACCAGTAGGTGCAAATTATAAATAATGGTATACAGTGATTGTTAGGCTCTTTTTATCACCTCCCAACACCTGTTTTAGTAGAAATAAATATGACATCCAGTAAACGTATGTCTCCTCTGACAGGGCCATTGGGGCTCAAACTTATGACATACGGCACACGTAGGTAATCTCTGATTGAACTTAACCAATAGGTGCAGATTATGAGGAATGACATACATACAACGTATGGCTCTTAAAACCAGCTCCCAACACCTGTTTTAGTAGAAAAAAATATGACATCCAGTAAATGTATTTCTCCTCTGACAGCTTTGGGGCTCAAACTTATGACATACGGCAAGCATAGGTATTCTCTGATTGAACTTAACCAATAGGTGCAAATTATAAATAATGGTTTACAGAGATTGTTAGGCTCTTTTTATCACCTCCCAACACCTGTTTTAGGAGAAATAAATATGACATCCAGTAAACGTATGTCTCCTCTGACAGGGCTTTGGGGCTCAAACTTATGACATACGGCAAACGTAGGTAATATCTGATTGAACTTAACCAATAGGTGCAGATTATGAGGAATGACATAAAGACAACGTATGGCTCTTATAACCAGCTCCCAGCTTCTGTTTTAGTAGAAATAAATATGACATCCAGTAAACGTATTCTCCTCTGACAGCTTGGGGGCTCAAATTTATGACATACGGCAAACGTAGGTATTCTCTGATTGAACTTGACCAATAGGTGCAACTTATAAATAATGGTATACAGAGATTGTTAGGCTCTTTTTATCACCTCCAAACACCAGTTTTAGTAGAAATAAATATGACACCCAGTAAACGTATTTCTCCTCTGACAGCTTTGGGGATCAAACTTATGACATACGTTAAACGTAGGTAATCTCTGATTGAACTTAACCAATAGGTGCAGATTATGAGGAATGACATACAGACAACGTATGGCTCTTAAAACCAGCTCCAAACACCTGTTTTAGTAGAAATAAATATGACATCCAGTAAACGTATTTCTCCTCTGACAGCTTTGGGGCTCAAATTATGACATACGGCAAACGTAGGTATTCTCTGATTGAACTTAACCAATAGATGCAAATTATAAATAATGGTATACAGAGATTGTTAGGCTCTTTTTATCACCTCCCAACACCTGTTTTAGTAGAAATAAATATGACATCAAGTAAACGTATGTCTCCTCTGACAGGACATTGGGGCTCAAACTTATGACATACGTTCAGCGTAGGTATTCTCTGATTGAACTTAACCAATAGGTGCAAATTATAAATAATGGTATACAGAGATTGTTAGGCTCTTTTTATCACCTCCAAACACCTGTTTTAGTAGAAATAAATATGACATCCAGTAAACGTATTTCTCCTCTGACAGTTTTGGGGCTCAAACTTATGACATACGGCAAACGTAGGTATTTTCTGATTGAACTTAACCAATAGGTGCAAATTATAAATAATGGTAAACAGAGATTGTTAGGCTCTTTTCATCACCTCCCAACACCTGTTTTAGTAGAAATAAATATGACATCCAGTAAACGTATGTCTCCTCTGACAGGGCATTGGGGCTCAAACTTATGACACCTACGGCAAACGTAGGTAATCTCTGATTGAACTTAACCAATAGGTGCAGATTATGAGGAATGACATACAGACATTGTTTGGCTCTTATAACCAGCTCCCAACACTTGTAGTAGTAGAAATAAATATGACATCCTGTAAACGTATTTCTCCTCTGACAGTGCGTTGGGGCTCAAACTTATGACATACGGCAAACGTAGGTATTCTCTGATTGAACTTAACCAATAGGTGCAGATTATGAGGAATGACATAAAGACAACGTATGGCTCTTATAACCAGCTCCCAACACCTGTTTTAGTAGACATAAATATGACATCCAGTAAACGTATTTCTCCTCTGACAGCTTTGGGTCTCAAACTTATGACATACGGCAAACGTAGGTATTCTCTGATTGATCTTAACCAGTAGGTGCAAATTATAAATAATGGTATACAGTGATTGTTAGGCTCTTTTTATCACCTCCCAACACCTGTTTTAGTAGAAATAAATATGACATCCAGTAAACGTATGTCTCCTCTGACAGGGCCATTGGGTCTCAAACTTATGACATACGGAAAACGTAGGTATTCTCTGATTGAACTTAACCAGTAGGTGCAAATTATAAATAATGGTATACAGTGATTGTTAGGCTCTTTTTATCACCTCCCAACACCTGTTTTAGTAGAAATAAATATGACATCCAGTAAACGTATGTCTCCTCTGACAGGGCCATTGGGGCTCAAACTTATGACATACGGCACACGTAGGTATTCTCTGATTGAACTTAACCAATAGGTGCAGATTATGAGGAATGACATACATACAACGTATGGCTTTTAAAACCAGCTCCCAACACCTGTTTTAGTAGAAAAAAATATGACATCCAGTAAATGTATTTCTCCTCTGACAGCTTTGGGGCTCAAACTTATGACATACGGCAAGCGTAGGTATTCTCTGATTGAACTTAACCAATAGGTGCAAATTATAAATAATGGTTTACAGAGATTGTTAGGCTCTTTTTATCACCTCCCAACACCTGTTTTAGTAGAAATAAATATGACATCCAGTAAACGTATGTCTCCTCTGACAGGGCTTTGGGGCTCAAACTTATGACATACGGCAAACGTAGGTAATATCTGATTGAACTTAACCAATAGGTGCAGATTATGAGGAATGACATAAAGACAACGTATGGCTCTTATAACCAGCTCCCAGCTTCTGTTTTAGTAGAAATAAATATGACATCCAGTAAACGTATTTCTCCTCTGACAGCTTTGGGGCTCAAACTTATGACATACGGCAAACGTAGGTATTCTCTGATTGAACTTGACCAATAGGTGCAAATTATAAATAATGGTATACAGAGATTGTTTGGCTCTTTTTATCACCTCCAAACACCAGTTTTAGTAAGAAATAATATGACACCCAGTAAACGTATTTCTCCTCTGACAGCTTTGGGGATCAAACTTATGACATACGACAAACGTAGGTAATCTCTGATTGAACTTAACCAATAGGTGCAGATTATGAGGAATGACATACAGACAACGTATGGCTCTTAAAACCAGCTCCAAACACCTGTTTTAGTTGAAATAAATATGACATCCAGTAAACGTATTTCTCCTCTGACAGCTTTGGGGCTCAAACTTATGACATACGACAAACGTAGGTATTCTCTGATTGAACTTAACCAATAGGTGCAAATTATAAATAATGGTATACAGAGATTGTTAGGCTCTTTTTATCACCTCCCAACACCTGTTTTAGTAGAAATAAATATGACATCAAGTAAACGTATGTCTCCTCTGACAGGGCATCGGGGCTCAAACTTATGACATACGGCACACGAAGGTATTCTCTGATTGAACTTAACCAATAGGTGCAGATTATGAGGAATGACATACATACAACGTATGGCTCTTAAAACCAGCTCCCAACACCTGTTTTAGTAGAAAAAAATATGACATCCAGTAAATGTATTTCTCCTCTGACAGCTTTGGGGCTCAAACTTATGACATACGGCAAGCGTAGGTATTCTCTGATTGAACTTAACCAATAGGTACAAATTATAAATAATGGTATACAGAGATTGTTAGGCTCTTTTTATCACCTCCCAACACCTGTTTTAGTAGAAATAAATATGACATCCAGTAAACGTATGTCTCCTCTGACAGGGCATTGGGGCTCAAACTTATGACATACGGCAAACGTAGGTAATATCTGATTGAACTTAACCAATAGGTGCAGATTAGGAGGAATGACATACAGACAACGTATGGCTCTTATAACCAGCTCTCAACACCTGTTTTAGTAGAAATAAATATGACATCCAGTAAACGTATTTCTCCTCTGACAGTGCGTTGGGGATCAAACTTATGACATACGTTAAGCGTAGGTATTCTCTGATTGAACTTAACCAATGTGCAAATTATAAATAATGGTATACAGAGATTGTTAGGCTCTTTTTATCACCTCCCAACACCTGTTTTAGTAGAAATAAATATGACATCCAGTAAATGTATTTCTCCTCTGACAGCTTTGGGGCTCAAACTTATGACATACGGCAAGCGTAGGTATTCTCTGATTGAAGTTAACCAATAGGTGCAAATTATAAATAATGGTATACAGAGATTGTTAGGCTCTTTTTATCACCTCCCAACACCTGTTTTAGTAGAAAAATATGACATCCAGTAAACGTATGTCTCCTCTGACAGGGCATTGGGGCTCAAACTTATGACATACGGCAAACGTAGGTAATCTCTGATTGAACTTAACCAATAGGTGCAAATTATAAATAATGGTATACAGAGATTGTTAGGCTCTTTTTATCACCTCCCAACACCTGTTTTAGTAGAAAAATATGACATCCAGTAAACGTATGTCTCCTCTGACAGGGCATTGGGGCTCAAACTTATGACATACGGCAAACGTAGGTAATCTCTGATTGAACTTAACCAATAGGTGCAGATTATGAGGAATGACATACAGACAACGTATGGCTCTTATAACAAGCTCCCAACACCTGTTTTAGTAGAAATAAATATGACATCCAGTAAACGTATGTCTCCTCTGACAGGGCTTTGGGGCTCAAACTTATGACATACGGCAAACGTAGGTAATATCTGATTGAACTTAACCAATAGGTGCAGATTAGGAGGAATGACATACAGACAACGTATGGCTCTTATAACCAGCTCTCAACACCTGTTTTAGTAGAAATAAATATGACATCCAGTAAACGTATTTCTCCTCTGACAGTGCGTTGGGGCTCAAACTTATGACATACGTTAAGCGTAGGTATTCTCTGATTGAACTTAACCAATGTGCAAATTATAAATAATAGTATACAGAGATTGTTAGGCTCTTTTTATCACCTCCCAACACCTGTTTTAGTAGAAATAAATATGACATCCAGTAAACGTATTTCTCCTCTGACAGTTTTGGGGCTCAAACTTCTGACATACGGCAAACGTAGGTATTCTCTGATTGAACTTAACCAATAGGTGCAAATTATAAATAATGGTAAACAGAGATTGTTAGGCTCTTTTTATCACCTCCCAACACCTGTTTTAGTAGAAATAAATATGACATCCAGTAAACGTATGTCTCCTCTGACAGGGCATTGGGGCTCAAACTTATGACATACGGCAAACATAGGTAATCTCTGATTGAACTTAACCAATAGGTGCAGATTATGAGGAATGACATACAGACAACGTATGGCTCTTAAAACCAGCTCCAAACACCTGTTTTAGTAGAAATAAATATGACATCCAGTAAACGTATTTCTACTCTGACAGCTTTGGGGCTCAAACCTATGACATACCGCAAACGTAGGTATTCTCTGATTGAACTTAACCAATAGGTGCAAATTATAAATAATGGTATACAGAGATTGTTAGGCTCTTTTTATCACCTCCCAACACCTGTTTTAGTAGAAATAAATATGACATCCAGTAAACGTATGTCTCCTCTGACAGGGCATTGGGGCTCAAACTTATGACATACGGCAAACGTAGGTAATCTCTGATTGAACTTAACCAATAGGTGCAGATTAGGAGGAATGACATACAGACAACGTATGGCTCTTATAACCAGCTCTCAACACCTGTTTTAGTAGAAATAAATATGACAGCCAGTAAACGTATTTCTCCTCTGACAGCTTTGGGGCTCAAACCTATGACATACGGCAAACGTAGGTATTCTCTGATTGAACTTAACCAATAGGTGCAAATTATAAATAATGGTATACAGAGATTGTTAGGCTCTTTTTATCACCTCCCAACACCTGTTTTAGTAGAAAAATATGACATCCAGTAAACGTATGTCTCCTCTGACAGGGCATTGGGGCTCAAACTTATGACATACGGCAAACGTAGGTAATCTCTGATTGAACTTAACCAATAGGTGCAGATTATGAGGAATGACATACAGACAACGTATGGCTCTTATAACAAGCTCCCAACACCTGTTTTAGTAGAAATAAATATGACATCCAGTAAACGTATGTCTCCTCTGACAGGGCTTTGGGGCTCAAACTTATGACATACGGCAAACGTAGGTAATATCTGATTGAACTTAACCAATAGGTGCAGATTAGGAGGAATGACATACAGACAACGTATGGCTCTTATAACCAGCTCTCAACACCTGTTTTAGTAGAAATAAATATGACATCCAGTAAACGTATTTCTCCTCTGACAGTGCGTTGGGGCTCAAACTTATGACATACGTTAAGCGTAGGTATTCTCTGATTGAACTTAACCAATGTGCAAATTATAAATAATAGTATACAGAGATTGTTAGGCTCTTTTTATCACCTCCCAACACCTGTTTTAGTAGAAATAAATATGACATCCAGTAAACGTATTTCTCCTCTGACAGTTTTGGGGCTCAAACTTCTGACATACGGCAAACGTAGGTATTCTCTGATTGAACTTAACCAATAGGTGCAAATTATAAATAATGGTAAACAGAGATTGTTAGGCTCTTTTTATCACCTCCCAACACCTGTTTTAGTAGAAATAAATATGACATCCAGTAAACGTATGTCTCCTCTGACAGGGCATTGGGGCTCAAACTTATGACATACGGCAAACATAGGTAATCTCTGATTGAACTTAACCAATAGGTGCAGATTATGAGGAATGACATACAGACAACGTATGGCTCTTAAAACCAGCTCCAAACACCTGTTTTAGTAGAAATAAATATGACATCCAGTAAACGTATTTCTCCTCTGACAGCTTTGGGGCTCAAACTTATGACATACGGCAAACGTAGGTATTCTCTGATTGAACTTAACCAATAGATGCAAATTATAAATAATGGTATACAGAGATTGTTAGGCTCTTTTTATCACCTCCCAACACCTGTTTTAGTAGAAATAAATATGACATCAAGTAAACGTATGTCTCCTCTGACAGGACATTGGGGCTCAAACTTATGACATACGTTAAGCGTAGGTATTCTCTGATTGAACTTAACCAATAGGTGCAAATTATAAATAATGGTATACAGAGATTGTTAGGCTCTTTTTATCACCTCCAAACACCTGTTTTAGTAGAAATAAATATGACATCCAGTAAACGTATGTCTCCTCTGACAGGGCTTTGGGGCTCAAACTTATGACATACGGCAAACGTAGGTATTCTCTGATTGAACTTAACCAATAGGTGCAAATTATAAATAATGGTATACAGAGATTGTTAGGCTCTTTTCATCACCTCCCAACACCTGTTTTAGTAGAAATAAATATGACATCCAGTAAACGTATGTCTCCTCTGACAGGGCATTGGGACTCAAACTTATGACACCTACGGCAAACGTAGGTAATCTCTGATTGAACTTAACCAATAGGTGCAGATTATGAGGAATGACATACAGACATTGTTTGGCTCTTATAACCAGCTCCCAACACTTGTAGTAGTAGAAATAAATATGACATCCTGTAAACGTATGTCTCCTCTGACAGTGCGTTGGGGCTCAAACTTATGACATACGGCAAACGTAGGTATTCTCTGATTGAACTTAACCAATAGGTGCAGATTATGAGGGAATGACATAAAGACAACGTATGGCTCTTATAACCAGCTCCCAACACCTGTTTTAGTAGACATAAATATGACATCCAGTAAACGTATTTCTCCTCTGACAGGGCTTTGGGTCTCAAACTTATGACATACGGCAAACGTAGGTATTCTCTGATTGAACTTAACCAGTAGGTGCAAATTATAAATAATGGTATACAGTGATTGTTAGGCTCTTTTTATCACCTCCCAACACCTGTTTTAGTAGAAATAAATATGACATCCAGTAAACGTATGTCTCCTCTGACAGGGCCATTGGGTCTCAAACTTATGACATACGGCAAACGTAGGTATTCTCTGATTGAACTTAACCAGTAGGTGCAAATTATAAATAATGGTATACAGTGATTGTTAGGCTCTTTTTATCACCTCCCAACACCTGTTTTAGTAGAAATAAATATGACATCCAGTAAACGTATGTCTCCTCTGACAGGGCCATTGGGGCTCAAACTTATGACATACGGCACACGTAGGTAATCTCTGATTGAACTTAACCAATAGGTGCAGATTATGAAGAATGACATACAGACAACGTATGGCTCTTATAACCAGCTCCCAACACCTGTTTTATTAGAAATAAATATGACATCCAGTAAACGTATGTCTCCTCTGACAGCTTTGGGGCTCAAACTTATGACATACGGCAAACGTAGGTATTCTCTGACAACGTATGTCTATTTATTCTATCTCTAGGTTCTATTTATTACTTCTACGCCATCAATTCTGATGATTATGAGAAGGGGCACTTTTTAGGTGCACCAATGGGACTGTACCCGGCCGGTCACTTTATCCTGACACCGACGAACCAGTCGTAATGCTAACCCGAAATCCTGAGCGCCAAGGAGGGAAGCCATTACTACCAATTTTCAAGTCTTTGGTTTGACCCGGCCGGGGATTGAACCCGCAACCTCCCACACTGCAAGCGGACGCTCTACCACTAAGCCACGCAGCAAGCGATTAGGTAGAAGACGTATGAAATACATTAAACGTAGTTCTACTATAATGGGATTTTATTAGTATTTGCATCTTTAAACTTCGGTAACTCTGACTGTTTATCCGTGTTTTATTGCGGATAATAGTTCGGTCCGAATCGGTTATGGTACGATGTTACTTGTTACGGATTACTAGTTAAAAATGGAATTAAACGATTTAATAGAGTTTTACATTTATTATGAATACAATCAAGATTGCGTAAATTTTTCAGAACTTATACCATTTTAATAATATTTCAGTGCTAAATCTGTAAAAACAGTGTCTTTTTTAGAACTACTTTATTCCATGTAGCCGATACCGATTTACCACCTACGAATGGGATATGTCATAAAAACAACGAGTGCCCGTCGGAGAATAAGGTCAACCATTATGCACTATGCGGAAGAAAAAACAATCCGGAAGTAAACATCAGTCATCGAAAACTCGTTTTTCCAAGATATTTTCCCCCAAAATTGAGCGATTTGTATGAGCCTTTGCATGTAGAACAGCTGATTTCTAAGTAAGTTAAACGAAAACTACCGTAGAACCATTCCATCTCAAAGGCTGCAACTGCAGAGAAGTTGTTATCCAACTGCTTAGATTCATGAACGATATCAAATCAATTGAATTGATCACTCACTCATGTATGACATTCGATTTGATAAGACATTATTCCAAACATTTAGACGTATCTACACGCCCCTATTTAACAGCCAACTTTCATTAATCTGATATTTCATTTTACATTTATCATACCAGAAAATGTAAAAATGTGAAAAAGCTATGTCAGGTCTTATTTATCGGTCCCCTTATTTATGGGACTAAATAGACATCTGCAAAATCAGTTTTTTTTCTTTCTGATTCTCGTTTCGTCAACTTCTTCATTGTAGTTCAAAGAAAAAATAACTGACCACAGGGCCTGCTGATCGTCCAAGAGTGAAGAACTAGTCTTGTGTTTTGAAAAGTCCTTAAACACTAGTTATCTTAATCTGACATATCCTCAAATCCTACATCGTTGGACCTGACTATAAGTGTAACATATGTGGCATCACTAAAGCGCTTGATATGGCATGTGTGACCTACTAACTTTGTCGCACAAAGCTGTAAATAAACTGCTGTCATCAACAGAGCCGAGAAATGTAAAAGCTGGGAATTATAATGAAACTTTGAAGAAAAATATATTTTCAAAAAATTAATACAAACATTGATTGATCACTTACCTTACTAGACGTTTTTAATGTTTCCTTTTAAAATGATTTCGAATATCATATTTCTCAATATTACTCAAAATTATGTTTAACTACGTGCAGAGAGTGACTTGAAATTGACCTTTCACATGCGGTAAAAATTTCACTGTGTATAAATCTGGCACCGTGACCTTTGTTACCCTGATGTTGATGTTATAGTCCCAATGTAATAGAACACAAGGTGCTGCATGTTCAGCAAATGGTACAGTCATTGGACATCATTATGTGTAAACCTGCGAAAAAATTGCTTATTTTTATCAGTTTTTCTCAACTGTTTATTAGAATTAAAAACTCTAGACAACATTCATTGTAGTTCTGTTTGGTTTTAAGAGTTTGAGCAAAGATCTGTAAAATGTTTTCTAGTCTCAAACTAAGCATTTGATCTTTGGTTCTTGTTGCTAGGTGATTTTAGAATGTACATGCAAAATTTGAACATGTTTACATTACATGTATATGGTTGCCATGGTAACAATAGATGAAAGTTATGAAAAACTTCACTTTAGAAATTAACGAACACCTTTCATATATATAATGCGATTAAAACTAAAATAAGAATATGTCAGTCTAATTCTCTTTTACTTCATGTTAATTAAAGTCACACAGTTCTAAAATTCAATCGATAAACTTGATTTTCCATAGACTCCCATGTTAATATTAGCATTTATCGCATGTCAGTTATAAACTTGAACATAAACAAAGTGTGATTTTCACAGGTACACTGTTTGCAAAGTTGGGCCTAAGGCAATATATGTGTGACGGGTTGAAAGTGTTTTATAGGAAAAGTTTGTCGACAGCTCATAAACATGGACAGGGTATAGAAGCATGCTATGAAGAATAGGTAAAGACATGAAAAAGCATTTCTATGAGGGAATGAGTTAACCCATTACCCCATAAATATGCTTTTTTACACCTTTAATTTATTCCTCCACTGAAGAACATAGCCCAACTTTATACAGTCATGAGTATTCAGTATTCACCATAAGAAACAATTTCTATACTAGAAGATGGTAGCTTAAAGCTGGCTGAATGTTAAGCAGAATGCGCCTTATGGCGCATTCTGCTTTACTTTCAACCAGCTTTAAGAAGTCACCCGTCTTCAAAACTAGGAACAGGCTAATAGGTTAATGGGTTAAACTTTCTTTTGCCTGTATTGTTCTGCTAAACTGATTCAATGAATAGTGATGTGTGTGTGTGTCACAGATTTGACTGTGATTCATGTTGTGACATCTATTTGTTTCAGGTGTCCAAGACAAGGACAAGATGGAATCTCAGCCACAGCAGCGTGACTCCCGGGGATCTACCGGTTCTCGTGGTCAGTCAGAAAATATCAAGAAAGTTGCAGTGACAATGGTGGCTATGCAGGCTTTGTTCATGGAACTAGATCAGGTAAGTGTATAATTATATTCATTATATACCTACATGTATTCTTAATAGAAGCAAAATTAATACAGGCCCAATAGTCTTTTTAGCTCACCTGAGCTAGATTAGGTTGAGCTTTTGCAATACTTGAATGTCTGGCGTCCGGCGTCATTAATTTTAGTGTTTACACTCTAGAGGCCACAATATTTATCTAATCTTTCTCAAACTTGCCCAGGTTGTATATTACCATAAGAGTTCAGATGAGTTTGATTTTGGTTGAAATCGGACCAATAAGTCAAGAGTTATTTACCTTTGAATTGCTGAAAATGCCATACATAACAGTGTTTACACTCTAGAGGCCTCATTATTCATCCAATCTTTCTCAAACTTGCCCAGATTGTATATTACTATAAGAGTTTGGATGAGTTCAATCTTGGTAAGATGATTCCAAAGAGATGCCACAAGACAAGATTAGAATTTAGATGAAGAAATAAATAATAATTAAGAATTTTAGAATCTGACTTACAATAATATTTGTCCATTTGTTCCATTTTGTAACACCCTGATGAAGACCTTTGTAAGACCGAAACATAGTGATTAAAAGACAGTCAACACAATACTGCGTGGTTTCTGTTCTACTCATTTGGAGTTAAATTAATATTATTTGTTGTACGACGTTTTGTAAGACGAGTCCCAGACTTCCTAAAACCAGAAGTCTCTGAAAACCCAAACAGTTTCTCAGTCCCAAACATAGATATCTAAGAGACTAGATCAGCCACCTAGCGCTGAGCTCCCATTGGTCGACGGTCAGAAAGACGCCATTTTGATGCGCGTATCATACGCTTTCCCTCCGGCGACATAATAGGATTTACTTTCATTTTAGAATGAATTTGTACTACATACATGTACATCTTGTAACATAAATATGCACGGTAAAACGACAATCAAACGATGATGGTAATTCTTATTTAACTGAATAAAATCATCTGTTAATCATAGCCACTATGGAAAGGTTCTTAGCAACTTCTGTAGTCAATGACGCACCGTCAATGTAGATGGGATTACTGCGCACAGCATGTAACGTCATTAATCTACCGCAATACGACGTGCACCAGACCATTCGAATGTGAGTAGCATACAAGCATCAAGATGGCTTCTCGATGACTGTCGCTGATTGGCCTATAGTCGGTATAGGTTATTTTAAGATATCTATGGTCCCAAACATGTTTTCTACCCAGTTACTAATCCTTCAATGACATGGTTGGGGACAGGTTGCTGCTTCACCCAGTACCCCATGGCATGTTTCTAGTTAAGACATTTTAGCTAAATGCAGGGCAATAGTAATGTACAATGCTCCTGTTGTTGATGTTTGATATAGGAATGGATAGTGAAAAATAACCGTGACCGTTTTCAAAATAATCAGACCCCCAGGTTTTTTATATACAAATGTCTTTTTATTCACATTTTTATGAATGGCCAAAGACTCCTCTCTAAACCAAACATTTTTCTATGTCTGGAGTTGGGTCTTTGAATGTTCTTCTCTACTGAAATCCTTATAATGTCTCCAACAAAACTTATGATGTTGCTTCTTAACTCATTCACCCCTGATAATTTTAATACAATGTAGTTGGTTCCATTTTCCAATCAGGATTAGTTCATTTCAGACTATTTAGGGTTGTTTTGGATAATATATTGCAAAATGGCAAACAGTGCAGATCCTGATCAGAGGGCTCCTTTAGGAACCCTCTGATCTGGGTCTACACTGTTTGCATAGGACAAGAGTACACATCATGAGTATGCTGCTTGTTTATGACAAATATATGTGTGGCTAGGGTTGAATGTGTTCATAGAATTGTCTGTTAGAATATACAGCGCTCCCTCTCTACAACGGCCCTCCCAACAACGACTCCCTCCTTACAACGACACTCGCCTTAATTCCCTTAACGGGATAATTAAGTCTAACTATTTTACTGCTGCAATTTCATCTGCTTAAGATTGTCGTCTGCTGTTTTCTCTCACAGTAACATATAAGTGGAGACTTTGATAGAACACATATATTCACCAGTGACAAACAGCTTGAATTCTGATCAAACGCCGCGTTATGCGGTGTCTGATCTTGATTCAAGCTGTTTGCAAATATATGCCAATTCTTAATTGTCCCTCTCTATAATGACTCCCTCCGAACAACACACATTGGATGTCATTATAGAGAGGGAGCACTGTAGTTACATGAGATTTAGCATAGACATAAAAGGGAAAACATTAGAAATATTGAGTTTGAAATTATGAGTTTTTATATCTTATATCTTATACCCTGTATTCTAGGCAAGAGTTGTTATTTTTTAATCAATCTTATCGACTCAAGATATTTTTATTTCTGCTCCAGCAAAACTGAGATTATGTCTTCAGCCCCCAATGGTGCTTTTTAGCTCGACTGAGCCAAAGGCTCAAGGTGAGCTATTGGGATGGCCTTATGTCCGGCGTCGTGCATCATCGTTAACAATTGCTTCAAATGACATCTCCTCCTTTCTTGAAAGTGTTCATTGTGTTGGTAAATCCATAATTAGAATACTTTTTTCATCAATCACAACACTTACTATTTTTCTTATTGCTGACTGTTTCGTCCACTACTGTGGACATCCTCAAAGCTACTGGCGACGTGACGACTTCTCACTCGCGGCTTTGAACCTCGGGACTCTCCGCCAATCTTCCGTAGATTGGCGAAAAGAGGGTCGTAGATCCCGGAAAGGAAGGGGCAAGTATAGTAGAAAGGGAAAGTGACTGGAGAATGAAAAAGACAAAGGTGGCAATACACATCAGGACACAGGGGGCGGTAATGAACAGGGACCAGGGGACCTTCCTTTCCGGGATCTACGACCCTCTTTTCGCCAATCTACGGAAGATTGGCGGAGAGTCCCGAGGTTCAAAGCCGCGAGTGAGAAGTCGTCACGTCGCCAGTAGCTTTGAGGATGTCCACAGTAGTGGACGAAACAGTCAGCAATAAGAAAAATAGTAAGTGTTGTGATTGATGAAAAAAGTATTCTAATGACATCTCCTCCTATACCGCTGGACAGAAGAATTAAACAAAACTTTACAGAAATGTTCCTTGGGTCAAGCTCTTTCAAATTGTTCAAAGAATTAAAAACAATGCAGAACTCTGGTTGCCATGGCAACCAAAGTGAAAAATAAGGAAATCTTAAAAAATCTTCTTGTCAAAAACTGCAAGGGCCAGAGCTCATAGCATCATCAATAGGTCCTCTATCAAGTTTGTTCAAATTATGTCCCTGGGGTCAAAATTGGCCCGGCCCGGGGGGGTCACAGTTTTACATAGAGTTATATAGTGAAATTTTCAAACGTCTTCTTCTCTGAAACCAATGTGGCCAGAGCTTTGATATTTAGCATGGTGACACTTCTAGTAGTCCTTTACCAAAATTGTTCAAATGGTTCTGGTCAGTTGCATAACTAGGTCACAGGAGCTAAAAATAGATTTTTTCAATGAAAACTTAAAAAATCTTCTTGTCTGAAACTACAAGGGCCAGAGCTTAGATATTTGGCACATAGAATCGCCTACAGGTCCTCTATTAAGTTTGTTCAAATTATGTCCCTGGGTTCAAAATTGGCCCCGCCCCGGGGGTCACAGTTTTACATAGAGTTAAATAGTGAAATTTTCAAACGTCTTCTTCTCTGAAACTAATATGGCCAGAGCTTTGATATTTGGCATAGTGACACTTCTAGATGTCCTTTACCAAAATTGTACAAATGGTTTTGGTCGGTTGCATAACTAGGTCACAGGAGCTAAAAAATATATTTTTTTCTATGAAAACTTAAAAAATCTTCTTGTCTAAAACTACAAGGACCAGAGCTTAGATATTTGGACATAGAATCGCCTACAGGTCCTCTATCAAGTTTGTTCAAATTATGCCCCTGGGGTCAAAATTGGCCCGCCCCGGGGGTCACAGTTTTACATAGAGTTATATAGAGAAAATTTCAAACATCTTCTTCTCTAATTAGCTGACTCTAATATGGCCAGCGCTTTTATATTCTGTATGGTGACACTTTTAAATATACTTTTTACATATCTTGTTCAAATTGTTCCGGTCTGTTGCATATCTAGGTCAGTCGTGGACATAAATCAATATCTCCATTTTTTCCAGCTATTCTCAGGTGAGTGAATTATGCCCCATGGGGCTCTTGTTTAGATAACAAATTGTAAAAAGCTCAGATTTTTAAGCTTCAATTAATGCATTATTCATACACTAAGAGAAGTATAAATCCCCTGTAAAATGAGTTAACTCCCTTGCATTAGTTGCATATATATGTATTTGAACAGCAAAGCCCCACAAAATTGTATGGATTCAAAACAAGACATAATGAAGATTACTCCAGTGACAGCTTAAAGCAGGATCAGAGTAAAGCAATACACTCTTATTGTAACTTTCTACTTTACTTTCACATTACTTTTTGTAATCCAAGTAATACAGTTTCTTCAAAGTACGGTATTCATATTTGATTTTGAAGGGAAGGAATGCAAATATCTCAGAAACCAAACTAAATGAGTTGTCTCCCTTACATAAACTATTGAGAACTTATATGGGTATACACATATAATTTTTTTAATTAATGAAGGTTCATAATGACATTATCATGTCTCTGATCTACATTATTTTCCAATGGCTTGTCTATGGTACATTAAAACTGTGTTAAGCAACCACTTAACCCTTCACCCCACAGAAATGCCTTTCAGCACTTCTGATTTATTCCTCCTCCAATTTATAGTCATGAACATGTACCAAAAGAAATATTTTATATAGCTCAGCAGATGGTACCAGTGGAGTTTCTGGGTTGAGTTGGTCCAGTATTGGTTAGTTTGGCCTGAGCTGATTAATCTTAGGTAGACAGATTTGATCCAATAGCTGTTGATTCTTAAAAAGACCTATATTTTCATCAATACACAAATTCAATTTTGTTGTCAGTCTTTTAGACAGACTAATACTTGTATAATTCTTGTGCTAATAAGATAAGGAAAAATAATCAGACTCATGTCAGGCATTGCCAATAATTAAACAGTGTAGACCAAGATCATACAGCTCCTAAAGGAACTGTCTGATTTTGGTATATACACTTGTTTTCAAAATAGAATGAGAAGGGTTAAAAGTTGTTTACAGCCGCAAGTTTGAGATTTCTTTAAAAAGACTCCACTTTTGTTCTGTGTACAAAGGTCACTGACTGTTGTACACAACAGGAAGTGATTTCTGTGTGACCTGGCTAAATATAAACCACAAATCTAGGCTTCCTTTTACATGTCTTAATTTTATCCTTAACTATATGGGAAATGAGGATATACATCATTTACAAACAGTGTAGGTCCTGATCAGAGGGCTCCTGAAGGAGCCCTCTGATCAGGGTCTGCACTGATTGCCATAATTTTGAATATGTTTTGGACAAATCCCTCATGAGTCAATGTATAGTAGTCATTTTTTAAAAAATGGAAGAGTCCATTATGAAAGTCATTTGGGTAAGGGACTAAGGGATAATAGGTAAACAATGAATTTATAGATCACCTAGGAAGTTAACTGAATGGACTTTTTTTCTCAATAAGTATAAATTGTGTTATTTAGTAAGTGCTACATGTACAGTATAATTTGCTGTCTAACCATTATGTCTCTGGTTCCCCTTTATACTGTCATGAATATGTACCATAAGAAAATTCAAATATTTTCTCTATCCTAGCAGATGGTAGCTTGAAGCAGGCTGAAAGTATAGCAGAATGTGCCTATGGCACATTACGATTTACTTTCAACAGGCTTAAAAGTCAGGTCATCTGTATTCAAAACGAGAAACAGGCTATGGGGTAATGGGTTAACCAAAAGTGGAATAGTTATAATGACCAATTAAATTATACATGGTCAAATGTTGTGTTACTTTGCATCTGATCTGGATCAAAACTGCTTTAGCTGATAACAGAATAAGATTATGCTTCTTCAAACTGATTTTATATAACAAACAGTCATGTTGATTTTTCAAAGGGACTCATCCATTTTCAGATAAATTACTGGTTTACATCAACATTTTGAGGGCCTTGTCCGGTAAATATATAAAACTGTTACAAACAGTGAAGACCTAGATCAGAATGCATCTGAAGGAGCCCTCTCTCTGATCTTGGTTTACACGGTTTTGCAAAGCATAGTAAATATATCGGTTCCATTTTTGTAAGGATTAAATGTCCACTTCAGACAGTCTAGGTTGTTTGCAGTGACAGCAAGCAAATAGAAATATTTATGACATATGACAAACAATGTTTAAGATACAGCCCTGCTGCAGTATGTCAAACCTGTATTTTAACTCATTCATCCCTTAACTCTTTACTCCCTAAAACTTCAAACGGACAATCCCAGTTTCCATTTTAGTCTAGTCCATTTCTGACTTTTAAGGGTTGTTTTGCATTATGACAAACAGTGAAAACCCAGATCAGAGGGCTCCGTAAGGAGCCCTCTGATCTGGGTATTCACTGTTTGCATAGGACAAGTTCACTTTTCACATGTATACTGTTTGAAAAGGACGCCTATATGCGGGACTAGGGTTCAAAGGGTTAACCCATCACCCTAAAGAAGCGCCTTTATTCCTCTGCTGAAGAAAATAATTCTAATTTACAAATTCATGGATATGCATCATAAGAACTATTTTCTATATTATATTAGCAGATGGTAACTTAAAATAGGTAGAAAGTAAAGCAGAATGCATCTTAAGGCACATTCTGTTTTACTTTTAACCTGCTTTAAGTGGTCATCTGTCTTGAAAACTAGAAACAGGCTATGAGGTGGCTGGGTTGTGTCAATATATACTATTGCCCATTTTGATTTGATATGACACTTTTATACAAGAAAAAAAATCAATGTGTTAAGCAAAGTGGGAATATACATTATACATGTAATTATCCAATTTATAGCTTAAATTGTTAGAACCATGCATGGGTCCATTTTATGGCCATGAAAAAGGCACATTTAATCCTGCCATTTTCATAAGAAACACCACTTAATCAAAAGATGTCTTTTGAATATTTTGGAGGCAAACTGTTTAAGAGTCTATGTAAACTAATTATCAGTTACTTCATTAATACAACTTTTGATCCCTTTGAACTATTTGTCCATTGAAGAAAATAATGCATTTGACAATCAAAATAAGCAGCATAACTTTTTATGCCCCCAGAATCTACGATTCGGGGGCATATAGTTTTTGTCATGTCTGTTGGTTCGTCCGTCCGTCCGTTCGTCTGTCTGTGCCAAAAACCTTAACCTTGGCTATAACTCTTGCATTTTTGTACCTAGGCCTTTTATACTTGGCATGTGTCTTCCCTGTATCAAGACCTTTCCAACCATACACAACTTTTTGATCTTGTGACCCTGACCTTGACATTTGACCTACTTTTGTAAAAATCTTAAAATGGCTATAACATTTGCACCAGTTGGCCCAGGGCTTTCATATTGTTTATGTATATTTCTTGTGTCAAGACCATACCAACATCTTTGACCATGTGACCTTGACCTTCACTGTTGACCTATTTAATCAAACTTTAACCAAAAACCTTAACCTTGGCTATAACTTTTGCATTTTTGAACCTCTGCCTTTTATACTTGTCATGTGTATTCCTCATGGCAAGACCTTGCCAACCATATAAAACTTTTTGACCTTGACCTTGACATTTGACCTACTTTTGTAAAAATCTTTAAATGGCTATAACATTTGCACCAGTTGGCCCAGGGCTTTCATATTTTATATGTATATTTCTTGTGTCAAGACCTTACCAACCATACCAACATCTTTGACCTTGCGACCTTCACCTTTACCTTTGACCTATTTAATCAAACTTTAACCAAACATCTTAACCTTGGCTATAACTTTTGCATTTTTGCACCTGGGCATTTTATACTTGGCATGTGTATTCCTCATGGCAAGACCTTTCCAACCACACAAAACTTTTTGACCTTGAACTTGACATTTGACCTTTTTTTGTAAAAATCTTTAAATTGCTATAACATTTGCATTAGTTAGCATAGGGCTTTAATATTTTGTATGTATATGTTTTAGGTCAAGACCTTTCCTACCATACCAATATCTTTGACCATGTGACCTTCACCTTCACCTTTGACCTATTTAATCAAACTTTAACCAAAAACCTTAACATTGGCTATAACTTTTGCATTTTTGAACCTGGGCCTTTTATACTTGGCATGTGTATTCTTCATGGCAAGACCTTTCCAACCATACAAAACTTTTTGACCTTGTGACCTTGACATTTGACCTACTTTTGTAAAAATCTTTAAATGTCTATAACATTTGCACCAGTTGGCCCAGGGCTTTAATAATTTGTATGTATATTTCTTGTGTCAAGACCTTTCCAACCATACCAACATCTTTGACCATGTGACCTTGACCTCGATCTTTGACCTATTTAATCAAACTTTAACCAAAAAAAACCTTAACCTTGGATATAACTTTTGCATTTTTGCACCTTGGCCTTTTAAACATGTGTTTTCCCTTTCTAACCATACAAAACTTTTTGACCTTGTGACCTTGACATTTGACCTACTTTTGTTGAAATCTTTAAATGGCTATTACATTTGCACCAGTAGGCCTACGGCTTTCATTTTTTGTTTATATATTTCTTGTGTCAAGACCTTTCCAACCATACCTACGTTTTTGCCCTTGTGACCTTAACCTTTAACCTTTATTTGTATAAATCTTTATACGCCTATAACATTTGAACCAGTAGGCCTAGAGCTTCCATACTTTATATGTTTCTTGTGTTAAGACTTCTCCAACCATGCCAATGTTTCATTTACCCTACGACCATGACTTTTGACCTACTTTTGCAAATAAGCATTACATTACAGAACATGATGCTGGCTGGGGGCATTTGTGTTTCACAAACACATTGCTTTTCATATGATCATCACCAAACTTTCTGAAAATGTTTGTTGACATAAAATGGAGACCAATTTGGATAACCAGCGGCACCAATTTTTGCCAGGCCCTTTGGAGTAATGGCCCTTGAAGTCCTCAAAATGGCACTCCACTACAGTTTCAGCTCTCTAACTTTTACGTTTGATAGTCTGGATTCCCCTCCCTGTATCATCGGGGGCATTCGTGTAACTGGGACACGCTCTTGTTTCTATAAGCTTTAAAGCAGGATATGCCTTAAGGTGCATTCTGCTTTCCTTTCAGCTGCTTTAAGTGGTCACCTTTCTTTAAAACTAGAAACATGCTGTGGGGTAATGGGTTAAACAACTATTAGGATACTAAGGGAATGGTAAAACACCTATAGCATCGTTAACAACTTTAGATTATACTTTTGTAACTTTAGATCTAATTAAATCAGTGAAGTTTTGGAGTTGAAGATTTCTGTGTAGCTCAGAGACCCAGACAGTTGGGTGTGATCCTGCCTGTCAATCAATATTTAGGTTGCACTGGCCTTATTGTAGTTATCCCATTTGTTATTGTAGTGTTACCCTACTGACAACGATAACGAAGATATGACTACCTTAAATATTGTAAAATCTCTCTGTTACAGCCATCAAAAGAAGGTTCATTATCTGCATAAAAGACAGGTGACAGCTCAAAGTAAGGTGAAGTAAAACAGAAAGCTCATAAAGGAGCTTTCTGTTTCATGTTCACCTTGCTTTAAGCAGTCACCTGACTTAAACACATGATAGTTAACATAATTTAGAGGTTGCAATAGAGAGGGTTTGCTGTATTGCAAACCCAGTAAGTTAACTTCCTGATTCACATCTTTAGATAGCAGTGTTTTATTTACATAACTTTTGATATACAGCGCTCCCTCTCTACAACGACATCCAATGGGAGACAAAATATATGTTCGTTGTTTGGAGGGAGTCGTTGTAGAGAGGGAACTTAACTTACATTTGCAAACAGCTTGAATCCAGATCAGACGCCGCGTAACGCGGCGTCTGATCTGGATTCAAGCTGTTTGCCACTCATCATTATGGGCTTTTTTCTGTCAAAATGTCTAATATGTAAATTTGAGAAAAACAGCAGACCACAATTTTAAGTAGACTATATTGCAGCCGTAAACAGATTAGACATGATTAAAAAGTTTTGGGAACAGCAGTTATAGCCGTTGTAAGGAGGGAACCGTTGTTCAGAGGGCCGTTGTAGAGAGGGAGTACTGTAGTTTGGTTACATTGCTTATACAATTTGTTGTAAGAGAAATATCTTTGGAGTAAAGGTTTAAGTCGTAAAGACTTTCTGATAAATTGCTGCAAACCATGCGGATCTTTATCAGCTGTGGTGTTTCCAGCACTGAGCATATGGTCTAGTTCTACACTGTTTTCAGTGTTCAATTGTCCTTTCTTCCTATTGTATAGCTTATTATGTAATTAATTTGTTATTTCATCTAGCTTTCCTGTTATCATTTTTTAACAATAAAAGACCTTAACTTCGTTGTTGTAAACAGGGGGATTTCCATATGTGACAAAATGGTTTGTCCAAATTATTAACTCCTCCATCATGTGATATTCAACAAATAGAGAAATTTGTCCTGGTTTCATTTTTGTTCTATTGTTGTTAACTTGATTGTAACAATAGAAACCTGTCTATATTAGAAAACAAGTAATATTTTAGGTGATCTTGTAATATAACTCTTTGCATGCTGGGTAATATTTTTGTCTGCAACAATTGTCTTCTGCTGTTGTTCTAAAAATAGATTTTTCTAAATTTCTTTTCAAAACAGGGTCAGAGTATCAAACAGTTTGGATCCTGCATGAGGATCTACATTGATTTAGAAAAGTGTCAAGATATGTAAATATAGCAGGAGAAAGGTTAAAAGGATTAACACAGAGATGAAATTTCAAAGGGAATTTTCTTTTCAAGGCAACAATTATTAAATGTTGTAAATTAAGTTTACTATATACATCTGCAGATCTGCAAGAGATCTGGCGAATCTATATAAGTAACTATTCAATGAATATGCATGAAGATCACTGCTTAATATATAACCCATTGTATGCTGGGTAATATTTGGCGGCCATTTTAAAATGTCGTCTGCAGCAGGTATAACTCAAATATTTGCAAAAGATTTTAGCAGTTTCTGATAGAATATAATATACTTTACTGCAAACAGTTTTGATCTCAGATCAGGCCCCACAATGTGGGGCCTGATCTGAGATCAAAACCGTTTGCCTAGAGGTACACCTAAAAGTGTATCCCGCATAAAATGGGTTAATACAGGACAAAAATAATGCAGAACATCGTCAAATAGATAACTTTCTATAATACCTCAATGTTGCATTAACCCATATATATAACTTGGTCATTAATTGGCCTTTTTATGTTCCACTTTATAGTCATGAATATAATATAATACAGTAATACACCATAAGAAATAGTCTCTAGATCCTTGCAGATGGTAGCTTAAAGCAGGCTGAAAGTTAAGCAGAGTGTGCTTTACTTTTAACCTGCTTTACGGGTGGCCTGTTTTTAAAACTAAAAACAGGCTATGAGGTAATGCTGTCATTGGTAATAATTACAGACTACCCATACATGTCTTTGAAGTGTGACGGTTGCTTACAGTCAGGCTTGATTGTTGTAAAGACTGCATGTACAGGATTATAAATAATCTTGACTGAAAAACTTTTTTGAAAAGATTTGTCCTGGTCAGATTCACAACTCAGTGTCTAATCTAGATCATAACTGTGAGAAACTCAGGGGTCAAGTTTCTTGTGTATTATGAATTAATTATATATGTCTGTTGGATGACAATGACAATGCAGGTGACAGTAAAGGAAATTATATTCAGGTGACACACGCTAAAGGAAATTGGACTGTACGTGTTGTGTTTGTATAACTCGTATTGTACAAACTTTCAGTTCAGTAATGAATCACAACATGTGGAGTGAGATTAAAAGATTTAATCGGCAAGTGCAAGAGGATTTGTTAATTCATGTTAATTGAATAAGGACAGAAATTTTGTTGGGAATATAAAAGCTGGCTGTGTTTTTCAGTGAGCGAAATGATTGGTGAAAGGCAATATGGAATGTGATATGATAATGTGTAATAGTCGAGCGGAGACTTTAAACTCTTCAATGCAGAAAACCTGAGTATATTTTTACAAAAAGTCATGTACTTGGCAAATAATGAAGACCCTGATCAGAGGGGAACCCTCTGACCCGTGTTTGCACTGTTTGTTTAACTTAAATTTTTTGGAATACTTAATTCCCATGAACAAGCCCTAAAGTAAAAAAAAACTGGTCATTTGTGAAAGTGGAAAACAAATTAGCATAGAAAGGGTATGGGGGTTAACAACTATGTTAACTCTGTGCACGCTAGCGGCGGATATACCTGACATAGTGATTATCTCTGCAAACAGATTGGATCCTGATGAGACGCCGCGTAACACAGCGTCTCACTAGGATCCAATCTGTTTGCCATTCTGCCACTGGATTTAAAAGAAATTTTGAAAAATTCTAATTTTAGAACAAAAGCAGACGACAATTGTTGCAGACGAAAAAATTACCCACCATGCAAAGAGTTAAATATAAGTTTAAAGTTTTCAGTTTCATGTGCTCGGTCACGAACGTCAATGAAAGACTGTACATGAGTAAACTTACATTGTCTTATGACTCTTAGCATGCTAACAGTGGAATCATGATTATCTGTGCAAACAGTTCGAATCCTGATGAGATGCTGCGTAACGCAGCATCTCATCAGGATCAAAACTGCTTGATACTTAGACTCTGTATGAAAAGAAACTTTGACATTTCTATTTTTAGAACAATAGCAGACAACAATTGTTACAGACGAAAAAGAATTACCCAGCATGCAAAGAGGTTATGGGTGGAGTTTACTGAGGCTCTTCACATTACATGTTATTTACTGTTTGCATTTAATACCTGATCCAACCAGGTCATATATATATATACATATAAAATTTGATAGAGAACTTAAACTTGTCTGTTTAAACACTCAGTTTGAGGGATCAGCAGTTTTGTAAAATACGTGTTCTCTCCGGATTTAACCCTTTTCCTCTCTAACTGAGTAATGTTTTCAGTGTTAAAGACAGGTGACAGCTTAATGGATTAGGTGTCTATCTGATTAAAACTTAGTAAACCTATGCTATATTTTGTTTTGTTGTCGTTTTTTACTGAAGACAATTGATATTTCATTAGCAGTTTTTAAGCATTTTGGAACTAGATCAGGCATGGAGTAAATTGTTATCTGATCTTGACCCAAACTATTTTTGAATGCTGGTTAAGTCATGCTTGAGAGGATAAAGTCTTCATTGATAATTTTTAAACCAGACTCTACCAACATGAGTGTTTATTTACAAAGTGTGGAGTAACCTATACTTACTGTATGTGTTTGTAGGAATTAATAGCTTTTAGGGATGACGATAAAGCGTAGCTTTTTTCTGCAAGGGTATACAGCCAAGGATGGCTTAAATTCTCAGATGGAAAATTCAAGTTATACAGTTATGCCTTATGGTGTGTTAAATTTGCCTTTAGTTTATTCCTTCTGAAGAAAATAGTTCCAATTTATACAGTCATGAAATTTTAGCATAGGAATTTTTTTCTATATCCTAGCAGATGGTAGCTAAAAGCAGGCTGAAAGTAAAGCAGATTGTGCCTTAAGGCACATTCTGCTTTGCTTTCAGCCTGCTTTAATTGAGTTGTCCCCTATCTTCAAAACTAGAAACAGACTATAATGGAGTAAAGGGTTAAGCTGCGACTCAGAAAATGATTTACTAGCAGTCTATATTACAGGTGACAGCAGTTAGTATAATGCAAGACAAAAAGTAAAACAGAATCTCCTGTAGAAGAAGTTGTCTCTTTACTTTTATCCTTCATTTAAAGCAATCACCTGTCTGAGATATAAATTTATGAATACAATGTACACAGATATGACTGCATTCATCAAATTGGATTCCTTACAATCTTAGATGGAAATTACCAAATACACAATAGATCGGATTCATGAAAATCTCGGATGGAAAGTACGAAATGTGCAATAAGTTGGATTATTTAAAAAGACAACCATGTCAAGGTTTAAAGATAGTACATCTAGAAAACGGAGTAGTACTTTATCGCTGCAAGATACTCCGATTTTAAAGCCAGGTGCTTCCGGAATATTGTCAAGAAGTTACAGTCATGAGACTATAAATAGGGTAGCTGGAAGACAAGACTTTAGGGTGTCGAGGCCTTATACAGTGTCACTGCCAGATCAAGATAAGCAGCGACGCCCACCAGAACACATTAGAAAAGTGGCCATTATTGGCTGTGGCAAGCATATACTGTACGAGTTGAACCAGGTGTGTAAGGTTTTTACAGTTCAGTCAAATTCTGTGAAGTATTTTGATGTTCAGTCAAATTAGCCCTTTACTTGTCCAGTATGGAAACAGTGTAGAATTCAGTCATTAATTAGACCCAATGGAAAAAGTGTATAATTCAGTCAAATAAGCCCCAATGGTCAAGTATAATTTAGTCAAATAAGCCCCAATTGTCAAGTATGGAAACAGTGAAGAAATTAGTCAAAATAGCCCCAATGGAAACTGTAGAATTCAGTCAAATTACCCCCACTTGTCCAGTATGGAAACAGTGTAGAAGTCAGTCAAATTTGCCCCACTTGTCCAGGATGGAAACAGTGTAGAATTCAGTCATTAATTAGCCCCAATGGAAACAGTGTAGAATTCAGTCAAATTTATGAGCCCCACTTGTCCAGTATGGAAACAGTGTAGAATTCAGTCAAATTTGCCCCACTTGTCCAGGATGGAAACAGTGTAGAATTCAGTCAAATTTGCCCCACTTCAGTACTGAAAAGTGTAGAAATTAGTCAAATTAGCTCCACTTGTCCAGTATTTGAAAACAGTGTAGACTTCAGTCATTAATTAGCTCTAATGGAAACAGCTAATATAAAATTCAGTCAAATTAGCCCCACTTGTCCAGTATGGAAACAGCTAGTGTAGAAATAAGTCAAATTAGCCCCATGCACTTGTCCAATGCAAATAGTGTAGAATAAAGTCAGATTAGCCCCACTAAAGGTCCTAATTGCAAAGAGTGTAGATCCAATTCAGAGGGCTCCTACAAGTAGGGTTTGCACGGTGAGTCATTTTGCAAAATGTAAACAATCCTAAATTGTCAAAATGGAATATGCTTTTTAAAAAGAATTTCAGAAAAAAGTAAAACAAAAGTGTAGACCATTGAAAGTGTTAAAGTTCAGTTTAAATCCTGTTTATAAATTGTTGTGTATGACAATATTGTGACTGTCAAAAAATTCACAGTCTAATGAATTGATAACAAAAAGACTACTAAGCTAAGCGCATGATTCAGTCAATCATACTGTTAAACGACCACTCACATAGAAGACATATTGATAGACTTTCATAAGTTACTTCTTAATGAAGGATAAAAATAATGCAGAAAGCTCCTATAGGAGCTTTGGGCATTCTTTTTTTCCTGCATTTATAGCAGTCACCTCTCTTTAGAGGTCACCTCAAAAGTTTAATGAGTTGTTGCTTAATACAAGATCTATTACACTTACAGTAAGTAGAAATTACTGATGCATGTTTACCCCTTTCAGTGCCAAACTTCAAATGGAATCTTCCATTTTAAGATCAATAACATACTTACATTGACTCTGAAGGGGTTGTCCGAGAAGTACTTTTACAGAAGTGCAAACAGTGAAGACTCAGATCAGAGGGCTTCTTCGGGAGCCCTCTGATCTGAGTCTTACCCTGTTTGCAAAAGATGAACATGCTAAGGGTTAGGATAGGTACATCCTGTTTAACTATCAAATCATAGGTTCAGGTAACATATCCCTGCACTTTATAAGGTATAGATAGTTTCAATGACTCCTTTTTTAGCAAAAATGTACAATATTGTTAATATTATGTTCTTAAACTATTTTCAAACAATGCATTTTTTGTCAGTAAATGTTCAGTTGGACAGTCAAAACCTCTCATTTTGAATAAGTTTGTTTTAAGTTGATGATTAAGAAATTTGTTTCACATTAAACATTAATTGTCTTCTTGAAAAATGCTGTCTTAATCAACACTTTGTCCTCCATAGGGAAGAAGAAATCATCAATCCTGTGTTGTTACACACATAGAAGCCAGTTTTTTTCAGGAAGACAATTTGTTTAACCCATTTTATGCGTAATACACTTTTAGGTGTACCTTTGGGCAAACAGTTTTGATCTTAACCTGATCTGAGATCAAAACTGTTTGCAGCTAAGTCAATATTCTATCAGAAATGCAAATATTTGAGTTATACCCGCTGCAGACGACATTTTAAAATGGCCGCCAAATATTACCCAGCATACAATGGGTTAAAGAGGACTACTAGCATTATAGTTTTAAAAAATACATGTTCAGCACAGGTTTATGCTATACGGTACCCGCTGCATCAGGCTGGAAATAGAGCAGAATGCCCTTTAACCCATTGCCCCATAAATATGCCTTTTTACACCTCAAACTTATTCCTCCGCTGAAGAAAACAGTTCTACTGGTACTTTATACATGTATAATGAATGGATATGTACCATAAGAAATATTTCCAAGTAAGTCTAAATAGCTTAAAGCAGGCTGAAAGTGCCTTAATTAAGCTACATTCCGCTCGACTTTCATGCAACCTGTTTAACCCTTTACCTCATAGCCTGTTTCTAGTTTTGAAGACAGGTAACCACTTAAAGCAGGTTGAAAGTAAAGCAGAATGTGCCTTAAGGCACATTCTGCTTTACTTTTAGCCTGCTTTAAGATAAAATCTGCTAGCTATATAAAATATTTGTAATGGTAATTGTTCATGAGGGTATAAACCGGAACTATTTTTCTACAGCGGAGGAATAAACTAAATACGCTAAAAGTCGTTTCTATGGGGTAAAGGGTTAAAGCTTCCATCTGCTAGAATATATTAGATATTTCTTATTGTACATATTGATGACAGTTTAAAGTGGCACTATTTTCTTCTTTGGAGAAATAGATTAAGGGCGTAAACATTTAGGTGCATTAATTTTATGGAGCAATGTGTATAAAAAGGATGAGGTTATTTCATTGCTGAGGCTCATTTTTGGAGGAATACAAAGCACTATATTTAAAGGTTATTTACACCATTGTGATGTGACTGTTACATATCCCCAGTTACCCTGATCAAATTTCATGTAATATTTTTGCTAAATCTGAAAGTTTTTGGGAAATTACCTGGTAACATAGTATGAAAAAGGGGGAAAAAAACAGGTCAATTCTTTTCTACATTACAGGGCTGTCATTTCTCCGGATTTTTCCTAAATCTTCGGATTTTGTTCCTGTACATGGTAGCTAATAAAGCAGGCTGAAAGTAAAGCATAATGCGCCTTAAGGTGCATTCTGCTTTACTTACAGTCTGCTTTAAGTAGTGGCATGTCAACAAGACAAGAAACAAGCTATGGGGTAAATTTAAGGTATGATTCGTAAATTCGCACTTGAAAAATGCAAGTTTGGAAATCTTAGGAATTTTCATGTCAACTTATGGCAGCCCTGACATTACAGTCAAACTTGTATAATTAACCCTTTATCCTTTTATCCATTTCAAGTTTTTAAGACACTTGACCATGTAAAACAGGTTGAAAGTAAAGCAGAATGAGCCTAATGCACACATCTGCTTTACGTTCAATTGCTGAAAGCTACCTTGCATATCTGCTTGGATCTAGAAAATATTTCATAAGCTGTATATGCATGACTATATAAAGTGGGACTTAAAATTTACTTCAGCAGGGGAATACATTAAATTCATCATTAATCCTTTCCGCTATCGAACTTAATTAAGTGCATTTAATTTATTCCTCCACTAAAGAAAATGGTAGCTTAAACCAGGCTAGAATTAAAGCAGAATGTGCTTTAAAGCACATTCTGCTTTACTTTCAACCTGCCTTAATTGGTTACCTGTTTTCAAAACTGGAAAAAAGGCTATGGGTCACAAATGAGGTAGAGGTTACGTTAAACATGAGTAGTGGAGAAATGGGTTACAATATTGGATGTATTTGTTAACTATGTATAGTTAAAAAAAATCTTCCCAGTTTATCCCAACAAAAGATTTTGTTCTTTCTTCCGCAACCCTGACCTTAGAAAGCATACCCAATAACCCTGTATAACTGAAATATGTTCTTGTTGATGACATAAACTTGCCTGTACAGTAGCACCATGCTATTTTCGGTAAAGGCACTCACTCATGGTACAGTGGAGAATCTGTTATTCTTTCCCGTTTAAACGCAAACGTACGCAAACGCAAAACATTAAAACGTAGAAAAGTACAACTTTTTGACAATTCTGATAATTAATGTTTATCTTGGTGGCAAACAGTTTGGAGCCTGATCAGACGCCGGGTTACCCGGCGTCTGATCTGGCTCCAAACTGTTTGCACTGCAAATAATAGTTTAAGCGTAAACGCGTTTATTGGGAAAGAATAACGTTTTCTCCACTGTAACCCTTTACTCAATTATATACGCATATTTACGCATATTTACGCATTTAATTTATTCTCACCCTGAAGAAAATAGTTCTAATCTATACAGTTATGAATACAACACGAGAAATATTCCCTCATAATATCCTAGAAGATGGTATTTTAAAGCAGATTGAAATTTAAGCAGAATGCACCTTCTTGAGACTAGTCACATCATAGGGGTTGGTTGACAAATGCAAGCTAGGATGTTAGTACATGTATTTGAAATACTCACCTAACCTGATCTGGCTTAGATTAATCAGTAATGGGTTTATATGAGTAAATGCTTTATACTGATAAATGTAAGCTCTTAATTAATTACCGGTAGATTAAAAATATCTTGATATATTAATACCTTAATCCATTTAAGCATTGTGGCTACTAAAAGAGGACATTAGCAAATAGTGTAGACCCTCAGGTGAGACACCTCTTTATGTTGCCTCTCATCTGAGGGTCTGCACTATTTGCTATTGCATTTGAAATAATTTTCTTAAAAACTATTACAGAACTGTTGAATTCTTTTAAAACAGAATTGTCACTGAATGCTCCGGGTTTAACCCTTTAACCCATAGCCTGTTTCTAGTATTTAAGATAATTGTGACCTATTAAAGCAGGCTGAAAGTAAACCAGAATGTGCCCTAGGGCACATTCTGCTTTACTTTCAGCCTGCTTTAAGTTAATATCTGCTAGTATATAGAAAATATTTCTTATAGTACATATTCATGACAGTATAAAATGGAACTATTTTCTTTGGCGGATGAATAAAATGAATGCGCTAAAAGTCGCTCCTATAAGGGAAAGGGTTAAAGACTGGAAATGATGAGCTACTGTAGATGACTGACAAATTATATCTTGTCATGAAATTATATGAGCTGTTTGTAAACCATTCTAATAATAGTGTTGCCCTTTAGATATATATAGGCTAATTGTCACATTTATGTTGTTTACAACATCCTTCTCTTAGTAAATTGAAATTGTGAGAAGCATGCAACTCACTGTCCAACAAGCATTGCAGATTTATGGACAAAATGATACATATCAACATATGACTGATTAGTGCAGGATATAGTGAATCTAACACCACCGTGTCAGTGTCAGATAAGAATATCCCACCCGAGTTTTGAAGATATTTTTGTAACACGAGGCTTTGCCGAGTGATCCAAAAATATCTTCAAACGAGGGTGGGATATTCATCTGACACTCAACTATGGTGTTAGATTTATTTTCTCACCTCGTCAACCCTAAAAACGCGTTTAACTTGCTATACAGTGGCGGGTTGTATTTTAATGCGCTAATGAGTGCATGACGACGTCATAACAACGACAATAACAACCAATCATAAGATAGTTCGGCTTGTCTGTCCGGACAGATTAGGTTATCTCACACCCCCTAGATTTCGGGATACCTCTGTCCGAGAGGTGAGAAAAAGTAATGTAGAAAACTCTTGTAGGAACTTTCACCAAGCCGTTATCCAATGTATTCTGTCTTAACCCTTTATCCCATAGCCTGTCTCTAGTTTTGAAGACAGATATCAAATTAAAAGTAAAGTAGAATGTGCCTTAAATATCATTGCAGACCATGATGCAGCTTGAAGTGGGCTGAAAATAAAGCAGAATTTGTCTTAAGACCCATTCTGCTTTACTTTCAGCCTGCTTTAAGCTACATACCTTCTGCTTGGATAAGGAAAATATTTCTGATGCTACATATTCATGAATGTATAAATTGGGAACTGGATAATATTTAATAAATCAAAGGCATAAAAAGGCACATCTATGGATTAATGGGTTGTTTAATTGATACGCTTTACTGTACATGAAACATTGCAGTGACCCTGACATACCAGTGTACACCGGTACATAAAGTTGACTTTATACCCCAGGCAGAGGTGATGCTGCTGCTGGAATATAAATCACCTGTAATTATAATATATACCACCTGCTATGCAATGTCAATCTTTACCTTGACAGAGTTACCCTGGGGAAGAAGTTTAATGACTCTTTCCCATTTAAACAAAACTGAATAAGCGCAATGCAAAGAAACATAGGAAATAACAGCATCATTTTTCAGGATCATATATTTGTATCTGAGTGGCAAACAGTTTGGAGCCTGATCAGATGCCGGGTAACCCGGCATCTGATCAGGCTCCAAGCTGTTTGCAATGAACGAAAGGTTTTAAGGGTAATAATTATGTTAATTGGGAGTGAATCAAGTCTAACCCTTCCCCCACTGTAATCATTTAAATTGCCTTCATGAGTTTCATTTATTAAAGGTGAATGACATACGAGGGATGTTCAAATTGAAATGCAATTCCGGTTATATTTGGATCCGATTTCAGAATAGCTTTAAACCAATTATTGGATGCCTTCAAAGTACTCGTCTGCGTGTGCTATGCACAGTTTCAGCCTTTTGATCCAATTTTTAAAGGCATTTTCGTAGTCCTTTCTTGGTATACCATTGAGACACTAGAATATGGCTGAGCCAAGAGCTTTTCTTCTTGTATATTTTCTTCATGTGAGGTACTTTTTGAGTTTCGGAAACAGGAAGAAGTCACGGGGGGGGCAAGGCCAGGTGAATAGTGAATAAGGAGGATGTGGAAGTTCGACTACTATTTCCTGCCTCAGAAACTCACGTACAATGGCAGACTTGTGGCAAGACGCTTTGTCATGCAATAACCTAGGACCCGACAAATCCGTTGCAGACCTTCGCTTGTTGAAGTATTTTCTCAATTTCTTGAGAACAACCCTTCTGTAAAACTTGCTATTGACCGATTTTCCTTTCGGTAGAGCAATTTGCAAAGCAAGTCTCTGATTTGTGAAGAAAATAACACACAACAGTCGCTCTTTCGCCAATATTGTTACAGGCGATGATACCTTGGTTCATTTCTATGAGCCCAAGCGCAAGTTTCAGAACAAAATATGGGCTACGAAACACATGAAAAGGCCATTCATAGCAAAACGTATGAATGTGAAAAAAATTGTACGTTGGTTAAATTTTAAGCAACAATTTGGCAGTTTTTACCCGGAGGTGTTTCTGCTCCTCTATGAGCAGATGGGTATCCATCGTGCAGATATTTTGTTCAATTTAAGATGTTTCTTCAGAATGGTATGAGCAGTTCTTATTGAGATCCCTACCTTTCGGGCTATTTCCTTAACAGTAAATCTTGCATCTGTTGATATAATATCCTGGATGTTTTTTATCATTTGTTGGCTGGTTGCTGTCCGTATGTGGTGGCAACGGGGTGCATCTTGAAAGGATGTACTTCCACATGCAAACTTCTTGCACCACCTAGTTACTGAGGCATAAGACAGCTCACAAGGTCCATAAATGGAGCATATTTCATGAAATATCTCCTTTGCACCTATACCAAGAAAACAGTGGTTCTTGATATAGGCCCGTATTTCGGTAGCGAACGCAGACTTTTTCCCAACCATTTTATCATTAGTATATACGAGTATACAATGTGTATCGGTGTGTAGTCAAAGCTATACTGGACTGATTTAAACAAAATTGGTATCGACTGAAAGATAATTGATGCCCCTAAGCCATCAAGGTAATTTTTTGGGCGAAAAGCGTGCTTAATTGCATAATATAACCCGAGTTGCATTTCAATTTGAACATCCCTCGTATGATTACAGGGCTACAGATAAGGGGAGTATTTCAAAAGCTGAAATCCTTATGCCTGCACCAAACCTTATGGAATGACTACTCGTTAGAAATGTCTCAAGAAACAATTCTAACTAGAGCTATAATGGATGGGACTGAAAGGCAGACACATTATGATGCCTGTTAGTTGCAACAACTTAAAAGTTCAACTGCGCATACTTCCTTGAAAAATTGAAACATGTCATAATCCTGACAATATCTGCCTCTGTTTAATTATTTATGTGAAAACAACTTGTAAAACAATAAGGTTGTTCAATTTCACAATAATTTGTTCAATATTCCAGATAGGGAATTAAATTAATATTAATATAATTATATACTGCTCTTTTCTAATATTTCGACCTCTAAGGGCCTTTTTCAAAGAAAATCACGTCAAAACACACATCACATTTTTGAATGCATGTAACAAAAATGTGATGTGTGTTTTGACGTGATTTTCTTTGAAAAAGGCCCTTAGAGGTCGAAATATTAGAAAAGAGCAGTATAATATTAATAATAAGGTTGTTGCTTGTAAACCATAGGAGGTATGTCTATGGCACTATTGTACTGAGTCTAAGGCCTTTAATAGTGTTGATAAATGATGTGATGAGATGATGATAAGGGGTAATTTCAGGAAGAAAATAGTTCCATTTTGTACAGAAAATGTAAGATCTCCATAAGAAATATGTCCTCCGAGCAGATGGTATCTTACAGCAGGCTGAAACTAAAGCAAAATATGCCTTAAGGTGCATTCTGCTTTATTTTCAACCTGCATCAAGAGCGCACCTGTCTTCAAAATTAAAACAGGCTATTGGGATTAGGGTTTACTGCCTTCATGATTCCTGAAGTAATATTTTCAACACCTACAGATCTAATGACCTCTTGTTCATTGTCAAGGCAAGTTTTTGGCCTGTCTTTGAATTTTTGTTAAGATTTTGGTGATGAGCTATATTGAAGTTTGATATACATGTATAGTCTTAGTACAATGTATCATTTTAAGAAATGATGGTGAGTACTTGGTTATAGTGTTAACCTTGAATTCAAGGTCAGGGCCAACTATTATAGGCCTTGTTTTGGTTAAGTTGTTTTTAAGTTTTGACATAAGATGGATTATGAAGACCTACTCATTTGTGGCCACTTATATCAAAGCCTAATGTTGCTTTATGTGACATTTATTTCTTTAATCCTTCCCCCTCATAGCATGCTATTAGTGTTAGGGTCATCCTAAGGTGTGTGGTAAATACTTATACATTGTGGTGGATGGTTCCTGTTTAAATTAAAACGGTCTGAAAGTAAAATGCAATTATTTATAATATATCTCTAGGTAGCTAGCCAACTGTCAACATATTAGAATAAGTTCTTATCCATTTTCCCTCATAAATACTTTGGGACAGGTATAATTGCACATAAATATAGATTCACTGATGATGCTACAAAATATTCAACTTAAAAGCAAGAGAAAAGTAAAGCAAAAAGCTCCTATCTTTGTTTCACTTGCAACTTTTTTCAGCAACCACTTGACTTATAACCCTTTAGTAAAAAGGTCTGTAATGACTTCTATCAAGGGAAATTGACTTTACTGATCAATCTGTCTTTTGTCTATTTCAGAACCGACCATTGGCAGCTATTATACAGGATATTTGTGATAAGTAAGTACATGTATATCCATAAGCTTTCTCAGAAATAAAGATCCCTCTGTCTCTGTCTTTATATGTCTCTCTGTTGGTATCTGTATGTCTATCTATTCTCTCTGTTTCTCTCATTCATTGCTGGCTTTCAAGTCAACTCATCAAAGTCTTGGCATTGATTTAGGTGTCAGTGTTGAGAAAATGTTTGTAAAAGTAAAGCAATATGATGTTCTCATTGCAATACCTTAGCCCATAATGCATTTCTCCATAAACACACCCCTTTGTGCCTCTGAATATTTCTACACTTTGGAGAGTTATAAGTCCCGACCTAGGAGGTCTTGAACATGAAACATAAAAGGAATTCCCAGTATCTTTCAAGACGGTACCTTAAAGCAAGTTTAAAGTAAATCAGAATGCTCCTTAAGGAGCATTCTGCTTTAATTTCAAAATGCTTTAGGTGGCCACCTGTCTTCAAATTTAGAAACACCTTTTAGAGATATTAACTAAGGGTTAGCTCTATACGTATTTTGCTTGTCCATTGCTGTGATAGAATCCTGCAATTTCTGTTGACTTAGGTTTTACTGTATTTTATTTTTCAGATGGACTCTTTTAACTCCAGATGAATTTTCCCTACAGTTTTCAGAGCCTAGTCGACAGACCTATATCACTGAGAGGGTATGTATGCTGTAACTTCAAAAAAATGAACTAATACCGGAAGTATCTGAAAAACGATATTGGTCCCAAAATAGTTATTCCTACCCACAAGTTATTTAAGTGCATGTAGTCTTAGATACAGGTTTGCAGCTTAATACTGTAGATAGTTCAATACAGGTCAACAATAAAACAGAAAGATCATACACAACCTCCATTGCATAACATTATCATTCTAAGAGTAATTATTGAAGTTTTCATTTTACAAGGAAGTTAAGTTTTATGCATGCCAAATGAAACTAACTTAAGTCAAACTGACCTGTTATTTAAGTTAGCTAAGATACATAAAGGTTTGGATAAGTTGAACCTCGAGCAAGGGCATGTTTGTTTAAACCCATTACTTCATAGATACACCTTTTTATGCCTTTAATTTATTCCTCCATTGAAGAAAATAGTTCCAATTTATATTGTCATGAATATGTACTATAAGCTGAAAGTAGAGCAGAATTCTCTTGGAAGCATTATACTTTCTTTCAGCCTGTTTTAAGCAACCATCTGTCTTCAATGATTAATACAGGCTACTTGGTAATGGGTCAAGGAAGTGCACTTTTAGGCTCAATTGGGTTATCAAGGCTCAATTATGTAGATAAAGTTATAGACAAATGTCATATGATACATAATTATAATATGTTGCATACTGTGCACATGACAGCATAGATAAAATATAAACCCCTTATATTGTGCTGGAAACAAGTATATCCCATAGTTACAAATAGTGTAGACCCTGATCAGAGGGCTCCTGAAGGAGCCCTCTGATCAGGGTCTACACTGTTTGTCATACTTATAATTGTTATTTAGAGATAAATCCCTTGATTGAGTATAAACTGATCATTATTTAGAAAATGGAAGGTGAGTAAGGGTTAAACATATTCCCCTGCCACATGGGGAGACAAAATATAGTAAAACCTCTCTATAGCAACAACTAAAAATGAAGGCTAATTGATTGTATAAAAGACCGGTGACAGCTTAAAGCAAAGTAAAAGTAAAACAGAAAGCTCCTATAGGAGCTTTCTGTTTTACTTTCACCTTGCTTTAAGCAGTCAACTGCCTTAAAATAACTTAATTAACTTACTTTATTGGTCATTATAGAGAGGTTTTACTGTATTTATACTGTCCATCATTCCTCAACTTCACTCAGAGTCATCCACACATAAACCCCTTACAATGCTGAATTGTCAAATGGATTGATCCAATCTGATCAATGATCAGTTTACTAAGACTCCTGAGGAGTTTGTTCCCAAAAAGATTTAAAAGTATTAAAAATAATGAAAATAATGCAGACCCTGGTCACTGGGCTCCCTTGTGGACCCTTTGATCTGGATATACACTGTTTGCAAATAGTATGTTCACATCCTGTTAAAGCACTAAAGGCTTAAGTTTATTTGCACTTGTGTTTTTGAAGACCTATTGACAAGAATATAGTAGCACTTTGGTCATTTTATTGTTGCCTTTTTAGGGATCCGTGTTACAAGTAGATTTTTTATGATAATAGTGTACATGCAAATATCTTAAAAACAGGTTACTGCTTAATGCAGCACTAAAGTAATACAGAAATATATTTTAACAGACTTCCAATTATTCTCTTATTTAATTTATGTGCTCTATGTAACAACATAATGTTAGTATGTTGTTGTTCCCTGACTTTGATGGTCTTGGCCCTTTCAGTTATCTGTTAACTCTTTCCTCCCTGAAACTTTAAATGGACAATTCCAGTTTCCATTTTAGTCTAGTCCATTTCTGATTTTTAAGGGTTGTTTTTGTCAATGTTTGGCATTATGACAAACAGTGAAGACCCTGATCAGAGGGCTCCGAAAGGAGCCCTCTGATCTGGGTCTTCACTGTTTGCACAGGACAATTTTACTATTCACATGTACATTGTTTGAAAATAACGCCTATATACGGGACTATAGGGTTCAAAGGGTTAAAGTTCTTTAACTTTGTATAGACTTTTAAATCTCTTAAAATACATTTTCTGTAGGGAACACACTCATTGGTCTCACCAAGATGCATTTGTGCTAAAACCCTTATTGCCAACAGTTTGGAGCCAGATGAGATACTGAGTAACTTGACCTCTTATTTAGTCTTCAAAATGTTTGCCACTCCGATAAAACATTGCATTTTCATTTACAGCGCTCCCTCTCTACAACGACACCCAATGGGAGACAAAGATTGTGTGCGTTGTAGAGAGGGAGTCGTTACAGGGAGGGAAATTGGCCTACATCTGCAAACAGCTTGAATCCAGATCAGACGCCGCTTTACGCGGCGTCTGATCTGGATTCAAGCTGTTTGTCAACCGTCGTTATATTTATTCCACCAAAATGTAATTTTGAGAAAAAACAGCAGACTACAATTTGAAGCAGACAATATTGCAGCAGTAAAAGTGTTAAACATTTTGTCTTGTTTGGGGAACAGCGGCAAGTGTCGTTGTAAGGAGGGAGTCGTTGTTGAGAGGGCCGTTGTAGGGAGGGAACATTGTAGTTTCATTTTGGTTTAGTATGAAGTCTTTCCCACTGTTCAATTTATGTCCATGTCTTCAAATAACCACAGGCTTTAGTCCAAAATTTATACAGCTCATAGAATTTGGAGGCATACTTTTTGTTAGAAAAGACCTGGTAGGTTAATTTAGTTTATTTCCTATTTGATTGTCAACAGAAAGTGGTCACTGTGAAAAGTAATTAATAAATTAACTTCCTTAGAGAGCTTACACCACAATAACATTTTACAATACCTCTGTAGCATAGTATGGTTTTATTGTGGTATTGTTTCTAAGTCCTATTGTCTATCGTAACCAATGACTATTATATAAGTCACCATCATTTACAAATGAATGAAAATGAATAACTACAAGAGTTTTCAACGACTACCGTATCCATTCTAAAAAAGTAGGCAAAGTCAAACTTATGTTTACCTTTCTCATGCTGAAAAAGTCAACTTTAAAAAAAATCATTGTTCCCTTTAACCAATTGCTCTGTGAATATGGCTTCTTATAGCTTTAATTTATTCTTAAAATATTCCTTAATTAAAGAAATAATACAAAGCAGAATAGATGTTTACTTTCAACCTGCTATAAGTGGCAATAAATTTCAAAACTAGAAACATGTGCAGGTTATGGGGTAAAGGGGCAAACAGCTTAACTCACAAACCCCAGGGGCCCGTTTCATAAAACTTCGTACGACAAAAGTTGTCGTAAGTCAGATTATTAAAGTCTCAATTTTTAATTATTTCTCCATCTAATCCTGTCTTGTGACATCTTTTTGGAATCGTCTTTTTCAAGACGATTCCAAAAAGATGTCACAAGACAGGATTAGATGGAGAAATCAGAAATTAAATCAATTTTAAAGTTTAGACTTACAATTGTTTTTATCGTACAAAGTTTTATGAAACGGGCCCCTGGAAAGTTAAATGCATAATAATTAACAGTTTCCAATGAAGTCTTAAGTTCTTAATTGACTATTTGTGGTTCTTTTTACAACATATTACAAAATTGCAAGCCGTGTAGCCTCAGCCCTCAGATCTTGGTCTACACTCTTTGCATAGGACATTAATTTTTTTTTAAAAATCACCATTAAAAGAAGGTGTCCTTTTCAGAATACTGCCTTTTACATACATGTATCTTAAATGGAACATCCTTCTCCAATATGCAGAAGTGCAATCCGAGTCACTTGGATCCAGGCTGTATGCAAACTGTTTACCATAATTCAAAATGTTTTTGTGACAATCCTCACAAGAGTCAATGTAAACCTAATTGTTTAGAAAATAGATGAGCCCAGTCCATTCAGAAAAGCCAGTGCAGTAAAGGTTTAGCCATAACAGTGCAAATAGGGTTATGGTGTGGGAGGTTTATATGTGAAAAGTCCAAAGTCATTTCACCTTAACCCTTTCCCCCATAGAAGCGACTTTTAGCATATTTAATTTATTCCTCCGCTGAAGAAAATAGTTCCAGTTTGTACCCTCATGAACATTAACCATTACAGATATTTTATATAGCCTAGTATATTTTAGCTTAAAGCAGGCTGAAAGTAAAGCAGAATGTGCCTTAAGGCACATTCTGCTTTACTTTCAACCTGCTTTAAGTGGTCACCTGTCTTCGAAACTAGAAATAGGCTATGAGGTAAAGGGTTAACTCTTTGCATGCTGGTAATATTTTTTCGTCTGCAACATTTGTCGTCTACTATTGTTCTAAAAATAATTTTTTCTAAATTTCTTTTATAAACATGGTCAGAGTGTCAAACAGTTTAGATCCTGATGAGACGCTGCAATTTAAACGGTGTCTCTGTTTGCAAAGGCTATCACTATGTCCGATAATCCACCGCTAGCATGCAAAGAGTTTAAATCAGCTATATAACATTTATATCCTGCATTGCTCCAATCATGAGACATCATGTGGCGACAGTAAACTTTATTGTCCAGTAAAATCCTTACAATGTTGAGCTGGTTATGTAATTGTCTGTGCGAAAGTAATAACATCTCTAATTGGGAAATTGTAAAATTCAGTTAAAAGGTCCGTTATAACAATAAGACTTTACATTCATTGTGCCATTAAATGTTAGCATTCTTTGTAGTTGTCGTCTGCAGAATTTGTCAGCTGTATCAATTGTCTTGAAGCTTGAAACTTTATAATTTAGTTAAACGGCTATTTCGAAAAATCATGCATTCAATGGCATTGTACATCGAGATTGAATCAAAGCAGTTTAAAAAAATTAAATGATTATTAAATAAAAAATAAAAAGATGAAGAAAAAAAAATGATGATAATAATTGTCAGTGCTGATTTAGATGCACTTTCTTCCAGAAACCATTGTCCAAGTATCAAGTAGTTGCCCATTATTTTATTCAATAGACCAATACAGGGAGTTACATGAATACATCACAAAATATTATTATTATTATTATTATTATTATAGTATTCAAATGGGTATTTTATATTCCAAGCTATTTCCCAGTGTGCATGTTGAGTGTTGGTGGAGTTCAGGTTAGATTTTGTTTTCACAGAAAACAAACTTCTGGTTATCTATTGGTTTATCAGTTATTTTATTTTTGGTCCTAAATATGTATTAGATAAAGTTATGACACAATGTTACCTCTGCGAGAATTTCAAGAACAGTTCAAGAAATGTTCCTGAACTGTTCTGGAATTATGTTCAAGAATTGTTCTTGAACTGTGCTTAAACAGTTCAAGAACTGTTCAGGAACTGTTCTTGAACGTTAAATGAGACAAATTTTTAAGAACTTTTTGTTCAAGAACAGTTCAAGAACCATTCGTTTAAGAACAGTTCAAGAACTATTTGTTCATGAACAGTTCAAGAACAGTTCCTGTCATTCTGTTCAAGAACTGTTCAGGAACTGTTCTTGAACGTTAAATGAGACAAATTTTTAAGAACTTTTGTTCAAGAACAGTAAGAACCATTCGTTTAAGAACAGTTCAAGAACTATTTGTTCATGAACAATTCAAGAACTGTTTGTTCATGAACAGTTCAAGAACTGTTATTTCAAGAACAGTTCTTGATTCATTCGGTTCAAGAACTGTTCTTGAACATGAGGAATTCAAGAACATTGTCTCATTTAACGTTCAAGAACTGTTTAAGCACAGTTCTTGAAATGTTCAAGAACATAGTTCTTGAAATGTTCAAGAACATGTTCAAGAACATTTCTTGAAATGTTCAAGAACATATTATCCTTCAACGTTCCTTAACATCATATTTCCAAATTAATACAAAGTCAAGTTAAAAACTAATAAGCTCCAATAACAGAAATACTTTTAACAATTTTCTAAACTGGCATTAGTACTTTGCTTGCAAAGGCATACAAAGGCCTATCGAGGAAAATTGGGGGTAGTCCATCAAAGAACTGAGGAAATGTCTTTAACAAATACATTGTTTTGCAAAAACCTTTGCATATCAGACAACATACACTATCATGTATGCACATGTGTATATTTAATCTAAAGAGTACTTTTTTCAGAATCGAAGTGATATACAGAATGGCAATGTCCTTAACCTGACAGATTCACCGGTAAGTATTTGTTAAGTCTAACCTTTTTTAAGGGGCCACTCAATAATAATTTAAGGCATTGAGATCTTCAAAAACAAGTTATAGCTTAATGCTAGACAAAGGTAATGCAGAAAGCTCCTTTTACTTCTGCATTACTTTTATCCGGCACTAATGTGTTACCTTTATATAGAACTGTCAATTAATCATGTTGAAGTGGTCACTTAACACAGGTTTTACTTTAGAAATGAACTGATTGTTTTGGGCTCTTAAGCAAAATAAATGACAAAAAATTATCTGCAAATTCCATGATGCCGAAAAATATCAGTTTATTTCTTTTATTTACATTATCCCAAGACGATTCCAAAGAGATGTAAGTAGACAGGATTAGACGGAGAAATAAATAATAATTGATAATTTTAGAATCTGACTTACGACCATTTTTGTAGTACGAGGTTTCATACAATGGGCCCCTTCATTAAACTCTGTACGACAAAAATGGTTGTAAGTCAAAATTTGAATACATTTAATTTCTGATTTCTCTATCTAATCCTGCCTTTTGACATCTCTTTGGAATTGTCTTTTCAAGATGCTTCCATAGTGATGTCACAAGATAGGATTAGATGGAGAAATAAATAACAATTGAGGCCTGACTTACGGCAACATTTGTCTTACAAAGTTTTATGAAATGGGCCCCTGGTCTGTAGCTCAAAGGTCAAGGTCACAGTCAGTAGTCCAAAATCAAAAATGGGAAAATTTTGCCAGACCCAGGTCTGTAGCTCAGTGGTCAATGTCACAGTCATGCAGTAGGTCAAAGGTTGAAAAGTGGTACTTTTTAGCTCACCTGAGCCAAAGGCTCAAGGTGAGCTATTGGGATGGCCCTGTGTCCGGCGTTGTTCGTCGTCTGTCGTCCGTTGTCCGGCGTCGTTAACAATTGCTTCAAATGACATCTCCTCCTATACCTCTGAACAGATTTCAACCAAACTTAACAGGAACGTTTCTTGGGTCAAGCTCTTTCAAATATGTTCAAAGAATTAAAAACAATGCAGAACTCTGGTTGCCATGGCAACCAAAGTGAAAAAATAATGAAATCTTAAAAAATCTTCTTGTCAAAAACTGCAATGGCCAGAGCTTAGATATTTGGCACATAGCATCACCTACAGGTCCTCTATCAAGTTTGTTCAAATAATACCCCTGGGGTCAAAATTGGCCATGCCCCAGGGGTCGCAGTTTTACATAGAGTTATATAGTGAATTTTTCAAACGTCTTCTCCTCTGAAACTAATATGGCCAGAGCTTTGATATTTGACATGAGGACACTTCTAGATGTCCTTTACCAATATTGTTCAAATGGTTCCGGTCAGTTGCATATCTAGGTCACAGGAGCTAAAAATAGATTTTTTCAATGAAAACTTAAAAAATCTTCTTGTCTGAAACTACAAGGGCCAGAGCTGAGATATTTGGCACATAGCATAACCTACAGGTCCTCTATCAAGTTTGTTCAAATTATGCCCCTGGGGTCAAAATTGGCCCCGCCCCGGGGGGGTCACAGTTTTACAAAGAGTTATATAGCGAAATTTTCAAACTTCTTCTCCTCTGACACTGATATGGCCAGAGCTCTGAAATTTGGTATGATGACACTTCTGAATATCCTTTACGAATATGCTTTACGCATTTTGTTCAAATGGTTCCGGTCTGTTGCATATCTAGGTCACAGGAGCTAAAAATAGATTTTTTTCTACAAAAACTTAAAAAATCTTCTCGCCAGAGCTTAGATGTTTGGCACATAGCATCATCTACTGATCCTCTATCAAGATTGTTCAAATTATGGCCATCGGGTAAAAATTGGCTCAGTCCTGGACATAAATCATTATCTCCATTTTGTCAACTATTCTCAGGTGAGCGAAATATGCCCCATGGGGCTCTTGTTATGTGCCTATGCTCTTAAATATTGTTTTACATTAAACAATTTTGAAAGTACTTGACATGAAATAGGCCTCCAGAAATGTGGCACATGCAAGATCCGTGTATGTCGATTAAAAAGTCGAGGCCACAATCATGTCATCTGTCAAAAAGTGCAGATGGTCCTGTCATATGCATGACCCAAGTTTAAAAGTAGGTGAACTCTTTGGGGGCACATTTGTCACTGTGATTGTGACAGCTCTGGTTTCATTCAGCAAAAGTTTCTAAGGCAAATGAGCCTGTGCAGTCATAATCAGGGCTCCAGATAAGAGGGAGCAAACTGAACAAATCCAGCATTTTCTCACTCATTTCAGCACCAAATCCTATGGTGTTACTACTCATTAGAATCGTCTCAAAGAGACGATTCTAATGAGTAGTGACATCATAGGGTTTAACGCAGAAATAAACGTTTAAGGTTTTGAAATACTCCCCTTATCTGGAGCCCTCATAATGATATAAACTAATTGGCAGACATTTTTCAATTAAGTGATCAGTACATATTTTATAAATTACTCACTTGGTCAATCACCTGTCCTGGTTATTGGCTTGATCAAAAGATCTGTAGTACAGAGCAACTTGTGCTTAGCAGATCATCAGTAACAAGTTATAAAGATTTTATAAAAAAAATACTTGCTTCATGCTGGACAAAAGTAATGCAGAAAGCTCATGTATGAAACAGCAGCCTTTTTGAAAATATTTATTGCATACTTTCTTTATGTACTGCTTACACAGGTATGACTGTATTGATATTTTGATATGTCATATTTTTATATATTGCCTGATGTTGTGAATTCAGTGCTTATTAGAATAACCATGACGCTGCAGGGCATATCGGTAGTTAGTTTTGCTTCAAACTTAAATAAAGTTAAATTACATAATGTATGATATGAATTTATTTCTGCAATGCATTTGGGATACAATATATATGGCTGAAACATAAATTGTTCTACTACAGGATTATTTTAGTTGACGGTCCCAAAAGTAAGGTAGAACTGTGAGTTTTGTGTAATTACAGGCCAAGACGGCACAGAAAATCATCGACCAACTCAAGAAAGGTAGTCAGGGGGAGAAGTTAGAATCTCTGAAAAGTTTGTCGACCAAGTCCAACGATGCAACATTTGCAGCGGAGTTCATCAGTAAATCAGGGCTGAAACTCGTGATTGATCTGGTCATACCAAGTAACAAGACATTGTGAGTATGATTTGAACTTACTGTAGTCTCATTGTCTTTCTTTCTGCCTAAAAAATATCTGACATAGCATCATAGCTAGTACAGTAAAACCTCTATATTACAATCACTAAAACAAATGCTAATTGGTTATATAAAAGACAGGATATAGCATAAAGAAAGGTGACAGTAAAACAGAAAGCTCCTAAAGTAGCTTTCTGTTTTACTGTCATCTTGCTTTAAGCAGTCATCTGTCTGAAGCACCTAACAATTAACACAATTTAGTGGCAATAGAGAGGTTTTACTGTATTTGGAATTCAAGATTTTTATATGTCAACCAAACTCTCTGTTGTGACTACGCATTAGAATCATCTGTTTGATACGATTCTAATGAGTAGTGATAGTATTAAACATTAAACAGACATGCATTAAATGATTTTAATATTTAGACGACAGGTAGAAAATGGCTGATTTTAATGTAATGAGTTAAAAACAGCTCAATTTTACTCTTTCCTTCATAAATACATTTAGATTACCTCAAAACCTGTGTACATTTTGCATGCTGATAGTAAATCAGAAACACCTACAGGAGCTTCTTAATCTTTCTCTCCATAGCCTATTTCTAGTATTGAAAATAGGTTACCACTTAAGGCATGTTTGAAGTAAAGCAGAATGCATCCACTTGCAGCAGGTTGAAGCAGATGGACAGTTAGTGTTAAAAGCTCTACAGATCGTTGTTAAAAGCTCTACAGAGCTTATGTTATATTGTTTATATGTACAGACAGAAAATAAAGCTTTTGTACTAGTAAAACTTAAAGCAGATGGAAAGTAAAACAGAATGCACCTGTAGGCACATTTTGTTTTACTTTGATTAAAGCCATCATCTGATAAAATACAGAAAATATTTTTTATGAATTATAAATCACGATCATAACTGTATAAAATGGAACTATTTTTTTTCAAGGGAGGAATGAATTAAATGTGTAAAAATGTGTATCTATTGAGTAATGGGTTAAGCATTCACTTAACAATACATATATAGAAATCTTGATATTTTCAACACTGAAAGGGTAAAGCAACCATTTGTATTGTTTTTAAAGATGAATTATATGTGACATTTTGTCTTCTTACAGCTCAGGGGATCCAATCAAGTTTCTGTTATCTTCCTTCGTAGCCCTAATGGATCATGGGACAGTTTCTTGGGATGTGATAGAGCCTAAATTTGTAGAGCAGGTAAGTGTATAAATAGTTGAAGAATTTCAGCAGAGAATAGATGCACATATCACAGGCTCTTTCAGTCCATTTTACCATAAATATGCATTTTTAGATTGTCGGTTTCGAGGAAACTATGAGCTATTGTCATCGCTCCAACAGTCTTTTACCAGAGCTTCCAAACAGTTCATGTAACAGTTTTCAGAGTTGATTAATCTGCACTTTTGTTAAGGAAAAAATCATCAGTGTCAAAAAAACAGATTGGATCTAGATCAGATGTCAAGTTACTTGGCATCTCATCTGGATCCAAACTGTTTGCACTAGTTATTACAAACTCAAGGTTTACCCATTACTCCATAGCCTGTTTCTAGTTTGTTTTGAAGACAGGTGATCACTTAAAGCAGGTTGAAAGTAAACCTGAATATGCCTTAAGGCACATTCTGTTTTACTTTCAACCTGCTTTAAGCTACCATCTCCTAAGATATAGGGACAATTTTATACTGCACTTTCATTACAGTATAAAATGGAACTATTTTCTTCAGTAGAGTAATAGAATAAAGATGTAAAAAAGGTGTATATGTATTTATGGAGTTAATGGTTAAGTTGCCATCTGTCAGACACTGTAGACATGCTTGGAGAGGGCATTATATAATGTTGTGAAAACTTGAAGTCTAAACCCCTGCATGTATTTTGTATGCAATAAATATGTTTAAACTTTGAGAGAAAAGGTTAATATGTTTCGTCTTTCTGTCTTTGTCATTTAGGTGGCTCACTGTGTAACTGGTGTCCGGTCATCTGGAGACGGATGTATACGTCCAGCCCTGGAGATTCTAGAAAGTGTCATCATGCAGAGGTATTAGGCACACAAAAGATGAACAAAGATGAATCCAGATTAGACACTGCATAACACATCATGTGTTATGGCTGATAAAACAAGGGAAATTTTCTCAAGGAAAGATTTAATACTCATGTCAGACATATAAAAAGAAAATAGTGCAGACCTTGATCAGACAGCTCCTGCAGGAACTTTCTGATAAAGATCTACACTTTTTTTAGCTCACCTGAGCCAAAGGCTCAAGGTGAGCTATTGGGATGGCCCTGTGTCCATCATCCTCCGTCATGCATTATCTGTCGTCGTTAACAATTGCTTCAAATGACACCTGCTCCTATACCGCTTGACAGGAATGTTCCTTGGGTCAAGCTCTTTCAAATTTGTTCAAAGAATTAAAAACAATGTAGGACTCTGGTTGCGAAATGAAAAAATAAGGAAATCTTAAAAAAATCTTCTTGTCTAAAGTTCAAGGGCCAGAGCTTAGATATTTAGCAAATAGCATCATCTACAGGTCCCCTATCAAGTTTGTTCAAATTATGCCCCTGGGGTCAAAATTGGCCCCGCTCCGGGGGTTACAGTTTTATATAGAGTTATATAGTGAAATTTTCAAACGTCTTCTCCTCTGAAACTAATATGGCCAGAAATTTGATATTTAGCATGGTGACAATTCTAGATGTCCTATGCCAATATTGTTCAAAAGGTTCCAGTCTGTTGCATATTTAGGTCACAGGAGCTAAAAATATACTTTTTCAATGGAAACTTAAAAAAATCTTCTTGTCTAAAACCCTAGTACCCTGATCTTAGATATTTTGCACAAAGCATCATCTACAGGTCCTCTATCAAGATTGTTCAAATTTAATAATGCCTCTTGGGTAAAAAATGACCCCGTCCTGGACATAAATCATTATCTCCATTTTTCAGCTAATCTAAAGTGAGCAAAATATGTCCCATGGGACTCTTGTTTCTCAATATCGTCATTACACACTATTGGCAGGACAAGGGTCATTGCAAAATCAAAAAACCAGTACAGTAAAATCTCAATTTCAAGTCTACAACCATTAGATTTAGTTAATTATTAGGGTATGTGTTAAAGGCACATGGCTGCTTTAAAGCAAGATGAAAGTTAAATAGAAAGAGATTTTCTCTGAGATTTTCCTGAATTTTAACTTTTGTTTCGACGTTTCAGTCTATCCAAGACCTTTTTCAGGGTCCAATGTTTATGAATGTACTTAATCTACAATCATCGTAAGAAATATTTTAACAGATTTGGGCACAGGGTAAAAGTAAAGCAGAAAGAGCTTTCAGAAATTTTCTGGATTTTCTGTTTATCCTTGTGAATACTATATGCACCACCAGAAATATTTCTGATATCCTAGCAGATGGTAGCTGAAAGCAGGCTGAAAGTAAAGCAGAATGCTCCTCAAGGAGCATTCTGCTTTACTTTCAAAATGCTTTAAGCATCCACCTGTGTTAAAAACTAAAAAATGATCATGGGGGAAAAAGATTAATCAAGCATTGTGTTTTATCTTGGTCTGAAGTATTTACAAGATTGAGAAACCATCTGATTTTTACTTTCTTTCAGTACCGACAAAGCAAAGTTGAGCTCTATGGAACAATACATAACAGCTGATAAAGTCATACAATATATTTCAAGGTGAGTGGCCCAGTATTACCTATACAATTTGTCTTTCCTAGATTGCGATGAATATATGAGTAATAACATTTGGTTTTAACCCTTGCCTCTATATAAGCCCCAAAGGACACCTTAACCTTCATGTTTATATAAGACCTAAAAATAAATATTTATTTATGGTGTTAAAGCAAAATTAAGTAAAGCAGAAAGCTCCTTAAGGAGATATCTGTGTTACTTTTATGTATCAGGCTCCTTCAAGAGCCCTCTGATAAGGTTCTGTATAGGACATGTGTACTATATGCAGGTATACTGTTTGTGAATCACGCATATAAGCGTCACTAGGGTTTAAAGGGTTAAGCAGCCTTTTAGGATTTATCCAGTGGCAACTGCATTGATTTTATTGTACATAATCAGTTCTTTGAAAGGAACTTGTAGATCTCAAAATACAGCTGTTAAATGCAGAACAATTGAGGGATAGAAAACAGTTAAACATGGCAAAGCCTTATTTTTACTTCAAGATATGGATAAGTTAGAATATGTAGCGAGTTAAAGCTACATAACAGAAGTTTGACAGTAGTTATGTTGCATGATTATAGAAATAAAGATGACAGTCTGGGAAGTACTGATCTTATCACAAGCTCTGTTTATGTAATCCTATCAGGTAATACCAACCACCCAAAAAAGTTCAATCATCCTTTTTGTGTAAAACTTGATAAATTTACATCAAAGATATCTCTGTTACCTAGCTATCTAGATACCGTGAAACTTGTGTAAAGCTTCCTTTTAAATGAGACTAAATGGTAATCTAATCTATCCAGACAGGTAGCAGCTTAATGCAGAATAAAGATAATGCAAACTGCATTATCTTTATACTGCATTAAGTGGCAACCTGTCTAGATAGACCACCATGATTATTCAGTCATTAAATTGCTTCTTAACACAAGGTGACCTGTATTTGCACCAGGAAGAGAAGGTTTCAAAGGAAAGTTGAGTTTCATTGAAAATCATTCTTTGTACAACCATCAGAGCTCCAGATAAGGGGAGTATTTCAAAAACTAAAATCTTTATGTTTGCTTTAAACCCTACGGTGTCACTACTCATTAGAATCGTCTCAAAGAGACGATTCTAATGAGTAGTAACACCATAGGATTTGGTGCTGAAATAAGGGAAATAATGTTGGATTTGTTCAGTTTACTCCTTCTTATCTGGAGTGCTGGCCATATCTGTAATTAGCAGCCTTTGAAACTGATGACTTGTCAGTCTTAAGAACAGATGCCAACTGAAAGCATTACTATCATTTAGCATTCAGCCTTAATTAGGAACCAAACCAAATAGTTTTCCAAGCTTCTCAGTACCGGTATTAACCATTTCCCACATAGAAGCGCCTTTCAGCGCATTCAGTTTATTCCTCCGCTGAAGAAAATAGTTGCAACTTATGTGGTCATGAATATAAATCATAAGTTTTTTTTATTCTAGCAGGTGGTAGCTTAAAGCAGGCTGAAAGTAAAGCAGAATGCACCATTCGGTGCGTTCAGCTTTACTTTCAACCTGCTTTAAGTAGACACATATTTTCAAAACTAGAAACAAACTATGAGGTAAAGGGTTAATGTTGGCTGAGCATGGGTTCTATTGTAAAGTCTTAATACCCTTTCACTGGGGCCAGGGCTCCAGATAAGTAGAGTTTTTCAAAAATTAAAATCTTTATTTCTGCATTAAACCCTATGGTTCGAGAGGATTCTAATGAGTAGTAACACCATAGGATTTGGTGCTGAAATGAGTGAGAAAATGTTGGATTTGTTCATAAATATCCCTCTTATCTGCAGCCCTGACTGGGGCATACTTGGGCCATGGCCAAGGATGTTTTGGAAAAAAAGTCAGTCATGTGAATAAGATATCTGAAAGATTTATGTTTTGAGAACATTTCAGTGGTTTACATACAGCCTATGATAGAAAACTATGTCATTTAGAATTTTTTAATTAAAAAAACACTTCCTGGTTTTAACCTTGAATGTGGGTTGAATGTGTTTTGCTTACATAATAAGGTGGCTTCTAAACTTCTAAAATAGTTTTATCGATTGTTGTATTCTTGTACCTTCTAAAAAGAATTAACAATTAGAACAAAAAGATTGAAATCTAATTTGGATCCCAACAGAATGTAATTAAATGCTGTATTAAAAAAGGTTAACTCTGGTTAACTTGTCTTTCACAAAAGTATTACAGTGAAACCTCTCTATTACGACCACTTTGAAGAAAACTAATTTATTGTAAAAAGACAGCTTACAGCTTAAAGCAAGATGAAACTAAAACAGGAAGCTCATAAAAGAGCATTCTGGTTTTACTTTAACCTTGCTTTGAGCAGTAACCTGCTTTAAACAAAAAATAATGAATATAATTTACTGGTGGTAATAGAGAGGTTTTATTGTATTCTTAGTATAATGTTTCTATCAGCTATTAGCACATGGCTTGGAGCTCTCGACCAACCAGGTGCCTCATAAGCTGTTTACTATATCGCGTAGTTCAACACTTTTTAGCTCACCTGAGCCAAAGGCTCAAGGTGAGCGATTGGGATGGCCCTGTGTCCGTCGTCGTGCGTATGTGCGTCGTCGTTAACAATTACTTCAAATGACATCTCCTCCTATACCCCTTGACAGAATTCAACCAAACTTTACAGAAATGTTCCTTGGGTCAAGCTCTTTCAAAGTTGTTCAAAGAATTAAAAACAATGCAGAACTCTGGTTGCCATGGCAACCAAATTGAAAAAATAAGGAAATCTTAAAAAATCTTCTTGTCAAAAACTGCAAGGGCCAGAGCTTAGATATTTGGCACATAGCATCATCTACAGGTCCTCTATCAAGTTTGTTCAAATTATGCCCCAGGGGTCAAAATTGGCACCGCCCCGGGGGTCACAGTTTTACATAGAGTTATATAGTGAAATTTTCAAACGTCTTCTTCTCTGAAACCAATGTGGCCAGAGCTTTGATATTTGGCATGGAGACACTTCTAGATGTCCTTTACCAAAATTGTTCAAATGGTTGTGGTCGGTTGCATAACTAGGTCACAGGAGCTAAAAATAGATTTTTTCAATGAAAACTTAAAAAATCTTCTTGTCTGAAACTACAAGGGCCAAAGCTTAGATATTTGGCACATAGAACCGCCTACAGGTTCTCTATCAAGTTTGCTCAAATTATGCCCCTGGGGTCAAAATTGGCCCGGCGCCGGGGGTCACGGTTTTACATAGAGTTATATAGTGAAATTTTCATACGCCTTCTTCTCTGAAACTAATATGGCCAGAGCTTTGATATTTGGTATAGTGACACTTCTAGATGTCCTATACCCAAACTGTACAAATGGTTCTGGTCCGTTGCATAACTAGGTCACAGGAGCTAAAAATAGATTTTTTCAGTGAAAACTTAAAAAAACTTCTTGTCTAAAACTACAAGGGCCAGAGCTTAGATATATGGCTAATATCATCGCCTACAGGTCCTCTATTAAGTTCGTTCAAATTTTGCCCCTAGGGTCAAAATTGGCCCCGCCCCGGGGGGTCACTGTTTTACATAGAGTTATATAGTGAAATTTTCAAACATCTTCTTCTCTGAAACTAATAAGGCCAGAGCTTTTATATTCTGTATGATGACACTTTTAAATATACTTTACATATTTTGTTCAAATTGTTCCGGTCTGTTGCATATCTAGGTCAGTCCTGGACATAAATCAATATCTCCATTTTTCCAATTATTCTCAGGTGAGCGAATATGCCCCATGGGGCTCTTGTTTTAAAAACCATGGACTATTTAATATAGTCCATGTTTCTGTCATCTGAAGGTAATTGACATCAACATCCTAGCAATCCTCCGAGCGAGCGACTGCAAAAACCTTTAGCCTGCTCTGTAGGCGTAACGATAAATAATCGAAAGTTAAGTGAAATAAACACAATATCAAGGATTTAAGCTGAAGAAATACAGGAATTTCACAGTAACAATAATATATCTAGGTCTACACCGTCCTGCTAGACCTAGATATATGCATTTTTTAGCTGTAGATGTAAAAAACGGGATCTAAATGCCTAGATTGTCTTTAAAAAAACTGTTGAGATCAGAGGGGAACGACAGACGCTTGATGACTTCATATTTTATTTTTAAAATGAACAGTGATACCTAGACTTTAAAGACAATTGCTAATGAAATGTGCCTACATATAGTACTTCAATAAACTTCACATTGAAATAACCTTTCAAATTTTTTAGAAAATTACAAATAAAATGACTTTTTTCGTCTAAAAACAAAAAGCAGAAACGAAAGTTAATGTCATTTCTTATTTTCCTCAAGCCCAAGCCAGTGCTAAATATGTTATACCATGGTCGCGCGCGAATAAACATGCTTTAGGTCTCAAACTTCACATCGATATAATCTTTCAATTTTGTAAAATATTACAAATAAAATGACTTTTTCGTCTAAAACAAAAAAGCAGAAACGAAGAGTATTCTTATTTTTCTCGAGCCCAAGCCATGTGCTAAATAGCTCAGAGCATGTTAATTTCATACCACAGAACATAGTCCACGAGGCGCGTCCCGGGACGCGCCTCGTGGACTATGTTCCGTAGTATGAATTTAACAATGCTCTAACCTATACGTAACATCAGAAGGAAGAACTGATCTAAATTTGCTCTACTAAGTAATGCAATACCCCCTCACTAAAGCATCTATTCAAAAAAAGATTTATTGACTCTTTTGCATGCTAGCGACGGATACATGTGCCACAGTGATTACCTTTGCAAACAGTTTTGATCCTGATGAGACACCACGTAACGTGGCGTCTCATCAGGATCCAAACTGTTTGACACTCTGACCCTGTTTTGAAAAGAAATTTTGAAAATTCTATTTTGAGAACAGTAGCAGAGGACATTTGTTGCAGACGAAAAAATACCCAGCATTCAAATGTTTAACTCTTTCCTCCCTGAAACTTTAAATGGACAATTCCAGTTTCCATTTTTGTCTAGTCCATTTCTGACTTTTAAGGGTTGTTTTTGTCAATGTTTGGCATTATGACAAACAGTGAAGACCCTGATCAGAGGGCTCCTAGGAGCCCTCTGATCTGGGTCTTCACTGTTTGCATAGGTCAAGTGTACTATTCACATGTACATTGTTTGCAAAGGACGCCAATATGCGGGAATAGGGTTCAAAGGGTTAAACAGGTTTCAGCTGTAAGCAAGATGAAGGAAAAGCAGAAAGCTCCTACAGGAGAATGTGTCTTAAGGTACATTCTGCTTTACTCACATCCTGCTTTCAGCTACAATTTGCTGGGATATAGGAAATATTTCTTATAATGTACATTCATGACTGTATAAAGTGGAACTATTTTCTTCAGTGGAGGAATGAATTAAAGGCATAAAAAGCTCTTACAGGAGCTTTCTGCTTTACTTTTGTCCTATTCTAAGGGCAGCCACCTGCATTTAACTGCTAAATCTCCATTGTGCTTGAAATAGCATGACTTTAGTGTACAATCATATTCATGTCTTTTGTATATCACAGTAGAATCTGACCTCAAAATTCACTGGTGAGGTCAGGGCTGCCATTTCTCAGGATTTTTCCTAAATCTTCGGATCTTTTCCAGTTTATAGTAGCTTAAAGCAGGCTGAAAGTAAAGCAGAATGCGCCTTTAGGCGCATTCTGCTTTACTTACAGCCTGTCTGAAGTAGTCGCATATCAACAAAACTAGAAAGAGGCTATGGGGTTAAGGTACGATTCCCAAAATCACACTTAAAAATGCAAATTTGGAAATATTAGGATTTTTTCATGTCAACTTATGGCAGCCCTGTGAGGTTGATCATGTAATATCTTGACCACACATACTGGTACACGTGTACATGAATATAGTAGAGTGTTTTGTTCAAATGGCTGAAAGTATTCCACTTGTATTGTTTGTAGAATCATGGGCACAAGGTAGATAATCTATATGCAACTTTTGTGCTGATTTTGTGAGAGTTAGGGTTCTTGGTTTTCTGAACATTGGATTTCCTATATATATACTTTTGTTCTACAAGTTAATCAATATATAATCATCCTACAAAGTAATGGTACAGTAACTTTTGTTCTTTGGATCAACAAGTAGGAAAAATGGGAATCTTTAACCCATAACCCCATAAATACCCCCTTTAACGCCTTTAATTTATTCTTCCACTGAAGAAAATAGTTCCACTTTATACAGTCATGAAAATGAACCATTAGATATATTTTCTGTATTCTTGCAGATGGTAGTGAAAATGAACCATTAGATATATTTTCTGTATTCTTGCAGATGGTAGTGAAAATGAACCATTAGATATATTTTCTGTATTCTTGCAGATGGTAGTGAAAATGAACCATTAGATATATTTTCTGTATTCTTGCAGATGGTAGTGAAAATGAACCATTAGATATATTTTTTGTATTCTTGCAGATGGTAGTTTAAAGCAGGCTCAAAGAAAAGCAGAATGTGCCTTAAGGCACATTCTGCTTTACTTTTAGCCTGCTTTAAGTGGTCACCTATCTTCAATACTGAGAAACAAGCTATGGGGTTAATGGGTTAAATGCAAGTGATTACTGTCTTAAAGATCAACAGTGAGGTTTATTTTAGGTGCTAAAACTATTACTTCATAGATATGCCTTGAAATGCATTTGATTTATTCCTACATGGACGAAAATATAGGGCTTCCATCTCTCCGGATTTTTCCTAAATCTCCGGGGTTTTTTCCCATTACTTAGTAGCTTAAAACAGGCTGAAAGTAAAGAAAATGCGCCCTAAGGCGCATTCTGCTTTACTTACAGCCTGCTTTAAGTAGTTACATGTCAACAAATCAAGACAAAGGCTAATGGGTAAAGGTACAATTCGTTAAATCGCACTTGAAAAATGCAAGTTTGGAAATCTTAGGATTTTTCATGTCAACTTATGGCAGCCCTGAAAATAGTTCCACTTTATACATGTTATGCATCATAAGAAACAGTTTCTATATCTTAGTATAATGGTTGCATGAATCAGGCTGAAAGTAAAGCAGAATGTGCCTCAAGGTGCATTGTGCTTTACTTACAACCTGCTTTATGATGTCACCTGTCTTTAAGAACTGGGAAAAAACTGTGGGGAAAGGGAGAGATTTTACCAGCTTATTATGACCCCTTCTCACCTTGTCCTGTCCAATGCAATCAAATGATGGTTCACTGATAATGTTAACATCCTTTCCCCTTAGAAAAAATATTTTCCATGTTTAAGACAGATGAGTACAAGAAGGTTTGAAAGTAAAGCAGAAAGGTCCATCAGGATTTTTCTGCTTTACTTTCAACCTGCTTAAAGCCTCCACCTGTCAGTATGAAGAAATAAATTCCTATGGTTCTACAAAATTGAAAGATAGCAACATGAACTTACATTTGAGTTGTGCAATGAAAAAAAAAACAGCCTTATATTGCAACATTGTACAGACAAAGCACTGTTGTCACCCCAGGCTCTGTATCTGAGTTTGTTCTACAAGGCCAAATACTATATATTACACAGCTACATGAAATGCTTTAGATGCTTGCGGGTGTCAAACAGTGTAGAACAAGACCAGTCGATCACCACATCTTTGACGCGGCAGCTGACCTTGATGTACACTGTTTGCATTGCCATACGTCAGTTTTCTCATTTTTATGGAGAATAGGTAAAAATGATAAAAAACATTTCCATAGGGAAGTTGGTTAAACCATTACCCCATTGCCTACTTTTAGTTTTGAAAATAGATGACCACTTAAAGCAGGTTGAAAGTAAAGTAGAATGTGCCTTAAGGCACATTCTGCTTTACTTTCAGCCTGCTTTAAGCTAACATCTACTAGGATATAGAAACTATTTCTTATGGTATATATTTATGAAGATATAATTGGGAACTATTTTCTTCAGTGGAGGAATAAATAAAAAGCGTAAAAAGGCATATTTATGGGGTAAAGGGTTAAATAAAGGTGGCAGCTTAAAACTAGATGAAAGTAAAGGAGATTTCTGCCTTAAATTTCATTCTGCTTTGAGCATTCCCCTGCATTGGCACAAAATTACCATTAATACTACATCTGTTGTTGTGCACTAATGATTATGGAGGAAAAGGTTAATTGATGAATTATAAATTTCTCTGCACAAGGCTGAAGTTCTGTTCTCAGTTTTGGTCCAGGGGTTGTGGCATATATGTTTGAATTATTAATTTGTGACTGCAGGTTGTAAGATGTGCACCAATAGATGTACTTACAGTAAAACTACTTGTTTTAAGTGGCCACTCTTTGAAAAAGCATAGATATCTCTTAAGACATGTGACTGCTTAATTCTAGGAAAAAGCAATGAAGAAATTTCCTACTGGAGCATTCTGCTTTACAGGAGCTTTCTGCTTTACTTTTGTCCTATTCTAAGGGCAGCCACCTGCATTTAACTGCTAAATCTCCATTGTGCTTGAAATAGCATGACTTTAGTGTACAATTATATTCATGTCTTTTGTATATCACAGTAGAATCTGACCTCAATATTCACTGGTGAGGTCAGGGCTGCCATTTCTCAGGATTGTCCTAAATCTTCGGATATTTTCCAGTTTATAGTAGCTTAAAGCAGGCTGAAAGTAAAGCAGAATGTGCATTTAGGGGCATTCTGCTTTACTTACAGCCTGCCTGTAGTAGTCGCATATCAACAAAACTAGAAACAGGCTATGGGGTTAAGGTACGATTCCCAAAATCGCACTTAAAAATGCAAATTTGGAAATATTAGGATTTTTTCATGTCAACTTATGGCAGCCCTGTGAGGTTGATCATGTAATATCTTGGCCACACATACTGGTACACGTGTACATGAATGTAGTAGAGTGTTTTGTTCAAATGGCTGAAAGTATTCCACTTGTATTGTTTGTAGAATCATGGGCACAAGGTAGATAATCTATATGCGACTTTTGTGCTGATTTTGTGAGAGTTAGGGTTCTTGGTTTTCTGAACATTGGATTTCCTATATATATACTTTTGTTCTACAAGTTAATCAATATATAATCATCCTACAAAGTAATGGTACAGTAACTTTTGTTCTTTGGATCAACAAGTAGGAAAAATGGGAATCTTTAACCCATAACCCCATAAATACCCCCTTTTACGCCTTTAATTTATTCTTCCACTGAAGAAAATAGTTCCACTTTATACAGTCATGAAAATGAACCATTAGATATATTTTCTGTATTCTTGCAGATGGTAGTGAAAATGAACCATTAGATATATTTTCTGTATTCTTGCAGATGGTAGTGAAAATGAACCATTAGATATATTTTCTGTATTCTTGCAGATGGTAGTGAAAATGAACCATTAGATATATTTTTTGTATTCTTGCAGATGGTAGTTTAAAGCAGGCTCAAAGAAAAGCAGAATGTGCCTTAAGGCACATTCTGCTTTACTTTTAGCCTGCTTTAAGTGGTCACCTATCTTCAATACTGAGAAACAAGCTATGGGGTTAATGGGTTAAATCATTTAAATGCAAGTGATTACTGTCTTAAAGATCAACAGTGAGGTTTATTTTAGGTGCTAAAACTATTACTTCATAGATATGCCTTGAAATGCATTTGATTTATTCCTACATGGACGAAAATATAGGGCTTCCATCTCTCCGGATTTTTCCTAAATCTCCGGGTTTTTTTTCCATTACTTAGTAGCTTAAAACAGGCTGAAAGTAAAGAAAATGCGCCCTAAGGCACATTCTGCTTTACTTACAGCCTGCTTTAAGTAGTCGCATGTCAACAAATCAAGACAAAGGCTAATGGGTAAAGGTACAATTCGTTAAATCGCACTTGAAAAATGCAAGTTTGGAAATCTTAGGATTTTTCATGTCAACTTATGGCAGCCCTGAAAATAGTTCCACTTTATACATGTTTTGCATCATAAGAAACAGTTTCTATATCTTAGTATAATGGTTGCATGAATCAGGCTGAAAGTAAAGCAGAATGTGCCTCAAGGTGCATTGTGCTTTACTTACAACCTGCTTTATGATGTCACCTGTCTTTAAGAACTGGGAAAAAACTGTGGGGAAAGGGAGAGATTTTACCAGCTTATTATGACCCCTTCTCACCTTGTCCTGTCCAATGCAATCAAATGATGGTTCACTGATAATGAACAGAACAGAACATAATGTTAACATCCTTTCCCCTTAGAAAAAATATTTTCCGTGTTTAAGACAGATGGGTACAAGAAAGTTGAAAGTAAAGCAGAAAGGTCCATCAGGATTTTTCTGCTTTACTTTCAACCTGCTTAAAGCCTCCACCTGTCAGTATGAAGAAATAAATTCCTATGGTTCTACAAAATTGAAAGATAGCAACATGAACTTACTTTTGAGTTGTGCAATGAAAAAAAAAACAGCCTTATATTGCAACATTGTACAGACAAAGCACTGTTGTCACCCCAGGCTCTGTATCTGAGTTTGTTCTACAAGGCCAAATACTATATATTACACAGCTACATGAAATGCTTTAGATGCATATGGGTGTCAAACAGTGTAGAACAAGACCAGCCGCCACATCTTTGACGCGGCAGCTGACCTTGATGTACACTGTTTGCATCGCCATAAGTCAGGTTTTCTCATTTTTATGGAGAATAGGTAAAAATGATAAAAAACATTTCCATAGGGAAGTTGGTTAACCCATTACCCCATTGCCTGCTTTTAGTTTTGAAAATAGATGACCACTTAAAGCAGGTTGAAAGTAAAGTAGAATGTGCCTTAAGGCACATTCTGCTTTACTTTCAGCCTGCTTTAAGCTAACATCTACTAGGATATAGAAACTATTTCTTATGGTATATATTTATGAAGGTATAATTGGGAACTTTTTTCTTCAGTGGAGGAATAAATAAAAAGCGTAAAAAGGCGTATTTAGGGGGTAATGGGTTAAATAAAGGTGGCAGCTTAAAACTAGATGAAAATAAAGGAGATTTCTGCCTTAAATTTCATTCTGCTTTGAGCATTCACCTGCATTGGCACAAAATTACCATTAATACTACATCTGTTGTTGTGCACTAATGGTTATGGAAAAAAAGGTTAATTGATGAATTATAAATTTCTCTGCACAAGGCTGAAGTTCTGTTCTCAGTTTTGGTCCAGGGGTTGTGGCATATATGTTTGAATTATTAATTTGTGACTGCAGGTTGTAAGATGTGCACCAATAGTTGAACTTACAGTAAAACTACTTGTTTTAAGTGGCCACTCTTTGAAAAAGCATAGATATCTCTTAAGACATGTGACTGCTTAATTCTAGGAAAACGCAATGAAGAAATTTCCTACTGGAGCATTCTGCTTTACATTTGTCCTACAATAACCCATTACCAATTACTCCATAGATACACATTTTCACACATAGAATTTATTCCTCGACTGAAGAACATAGTTCCCATTCAAACAGTCACAAATGTATATCATTTAGAAATATATTCTTAATTCTAGCAGATATTAGCTTATAGTAGCTTAAAGCAGGTTGAAAGTAAAACAGAATGCACCTTAAGGTGTATTCTGCTTTACTTTCAACCTGCTTTAAGTAGCCACCTATTTTCACTACTAGAAACAGGTTATCTGGGATAATTGGTTAAGAAGCCACTTATATCAAAGACTTCTATTTCCTCTTCTTTTGATAGGCAATTAACCTCAAGTTTTACTTATTTAGTTTATTGACTAACCTTACATACTGCATCAATATTTTTCTCTCTTTAGATCTTATTGATTCATACTGTGTCAAAAACCTTAAGGTAAAACAAAACACAGTTAATAAAGTGTAAAAAATGAAACCTTTTTTTTTTAGCTCACCTGAGCCAAAGGCTCAAGGTGAGCTATTGGGATGGCCCTGTGTCCGTCGTCGTCCGTCGTCGTTAACAATTGCTTCAAATGACATCTCCTCCTATACCGCTTGACAGAATTCAACCAAACTTTACAGAAATGTTCCTTGGGTCAAGCTCTTTCAAATTTGTTCAAAGAATTAAAAACAATGCAGAACTCTGGTTGCCATGGCAACCAAAGTGAAAAAATAGGGAAATCTTAAAAAATCTTCTTGTCAAAAACTGCAAGGGCCAGAGCTTAGATATTTGGCACATAGCATCATCTACAGGTCCTCTATCAAGTTTGTTCAAATTATGCCCCTGGGGTCAAAATTGGCCCCGCCCCGGGGGTCACAGTTTTACATAGAGTTATATAGTGAAATTATCAAACGTCTTCTTCTCTGAAACCAATGTGGCCAGAGCTTTGATATTTGGCATAGTGACACTTCTAGATGTTCTTTTACCAAAATTGTTCAAATGGTTGTGGTCGGTTGCATAACTAGGTCACAGGAGCTAAAAATAGATTTTTTCAATGAAAACTTAGAAAATCTTCTTGTCTGAAACTACAAGGGCCAGAGCTTAGATATTTGGCACATAGAATCGCCTACAGGTCCTCTATCAAGTTTGTTCAAATTATGCCCCTGGGGTCAAAATTGGCCCCGCCCCGGGGGTCATGGTTTTACATAGAGTTATATAGTGAAATTTTCATACGTCTTCTTCTCTGAAACTAATATGGCCAGAGCTTTGATATTTGGCATAGTGACACTTCTGGATGTCCTATACCAAAATTGTACAAATGGTTCTGGTCCGTTGCATAACTAGGTCACAGGAGCTAAAAATAGATTTTTTACAATGAAAACTTAAAAAATCTTCTTGTCTAAAATTACAAGGGCCAGAGCTTAGATATATGACACATATCATCGCTTACAGGTCCTCTATTAAGTTTGTTCAAATTATGCCCCTAGGGTCAAAATTGGCCCCGCCCCGGGGGTCACTGTTTTACATAGAGTTATATAGAGAAAAACGTCTTCTTCTCTGAATCTAATATGGCCAGAGCTTTTATATTCTGTATGGTGACACTTTTAAATATCCTTTACATATTTTGTTCAAATTGTTGCATATCTAGGTCAGTCCTGGACATAAATCAATATCTCCATTTTTAGCTCACCTGAGCCAAAGGCTCAAGGTGAGCTATTGTGACCGCTCATCGTCCGTAGTACGTCTGTCCGTCTGTCCGTTCACATTTACTTCAAACGACATCTCCTCTGAAACCCGCCGATTGTAGGGAGAGTTCAAACTGCTCATGATGTTCCTTGGATGCTTCTCTACAGAAGTTGTTCAAAAAAAATGAAAAAAAGCACAAACTCTGCTTGAAAAAGCTAAAAAGCAAAAATCTTTAAAAAATCTTCTTGCCCAAAACTACTAGGCCCTAAGCTTTGATATTTGTACAGTAGAATCTCCTGGTGGATCCCTCTATAGTTTGTTAAAATGAAATCCCTAGGGTCACATTTGACACCACCCTGCACAGTTTAAGTGCTGCTCTAGGCAGGTTTTACAGTATTTTTGATTTAGGCAGAACTGTATTTACCTGAGTTACCCTTAATATACTATGGGCAAATAACCAATATTTGCAAACAGTTTGGATCCAGATCAGATGCAACATAATGCTGCATCTAATCTGGATCCAAACTATTTGCCACTCATTTACCAACTTAACATTTTCTAAAAAAAAAAAATGTACATTTTTTACACACAGAAGGTATTTAGCAGACATCATTTCAGTCTGGTAAGGGTAAGCCACCATCAGCAGTGCTGCTAATGCTACAGTACTCTTGCATAATAGTTGACCTCAGTGATCAGGCCAACAGAACTGAACATGTTGTCTGCTAAAGTTTAGAAATGGTTCAGTCTTCTTCATACTTAGAGAAACAGGATCTGGAAGTGATCCACTGACAGTATGTAATTATGTCTTATGCCATATTTATACATATGTTTAATATTGGTTTTCTCACAGTTATCTGCATGTTTTGTCATTTTTTCTTGTCCAGGATTCAACCCTTTCACCCAATAAATACTGACGTTTGTTAACCCATTACCCCATAAATGTGCATTTTTAGGCCTTTGATTTATTCCTCCACTTTAGAAAATAATTCCCCTTTAACCCTTTCCCCCATAGCATATCTCTAGTATTGAATGTAGGTGTCCACTTAAAACAGGTTGAAAGTAAAGCAGAATGCGCTTTAAGCGCATTCTGCTTTACTTTCAGCCTGCTTTAAGCTATCATCTGCTAGAATATAGAAAATATTTTGTATTATACATATTTATGAATGTATAAATTGGAACTATTTTCTTCAGAGCAAGAATAAACTGAATGCGCTAAAAGGCGCTTCTATGGGGGAAAGGGTTAAACAGTCATGAAAATGTAAGATGTGAAATAAGTTTCTATATCCTAGTAGATGGTAGCTTAAAGCAGTTTGAAAGTAAAGCAAAGTGTGCATTAAGACCCATTCTGCTTTACTTTCAACCTGCTTTAGGTGGCCACCTATTTTCAAAACTAGAAACAGGCTATGGGGTAATGGGTAAAATGAAATTGCCTATTTGGAAAGAGCCTAATGAGAGGAAGTGCCATTTGCAAAGGCCATAACTCTGACATCATTGTTTTTTTAGTTATTTCCCTTTGTCATATTTTCTTGTCAAGAAGACAACTCCAGTTCTACTGATGCTATTGTAATGAAATTTTATGTATGGAAAGAAACTGATGAGAGAAAATGCCATGCATAAGGGCAGCAATATTTTGTTTTCCCCTTTGTCATATTTTATTGTCAGGAAAATAACTCCAGTTCTGCTGACGCTAGTGAAATAATTATCATTTACCGGAAATGGAAATAGCTTGATAAGAGGATGTGTCATGGATAAGGGTCATAAGCTTGGCAACAAAATTCACTTTTGTCATGTTTTCTTGTCCGGAAGATAACTCCATTTATAGCTATATTAAAATGTTGTCTTGCCCAGTCAACTTAGGTACAAACTTCAATGTCCTCAGGTGAGCGAATTTAGGGCCATGGCCCTCTTGTTCCAATTATTCTCAGGTGAGCGAATATGCCCCATGGGGCTCTTGTTATTATATAGTTTTAATCAATAGCAGTGACAAACAGATGACCAATGCCAGTGAGTTGCTGCACATTGCTCTAATAGTAAATTTACCTGACCTAATTTGACTTACTACAATGTATTGGTACTAAAATTGATGTTTTTTATATTTCAGTACTAACGCAGATGTTCAACAAAGTGCAATAGCTCTCATTAATGCAATGTTTGTAAAGTCACTACCCGACAAGAGACAGGTAAAACATAATACATGTACAGCAGGGCTCCAGATAGGGGGAGTATTTCAAAATTAAAGTCTTTATGTCTGCACCTAACCCTATAGTGTGACTACTTATTAAAATCATCTCAAAGAGATAATTCTTATGAGTAGTTACACTATTGGGCTTAGTTAGACATGAAGGAGAAAATGTTGAAAACTTCTATCTGGAGCCCTGAAATACAGTTAACTAGTCAATGGACTTTACCCAAGTTGTCCATTTAACCCATTACCCCATAAATACACCTTTTTAGGCCTTTAATTTGTTTCATCAAAAATATAGGTCCATTTTAAACAGTCATGAATATGTATTATAAGAAATATTTTCTATAGCTTAGCAGATAATAGCTTAAAGCAGGCTGAAAGTAAAGCAGAATGTGCCTTAAGGCACATTCTGCTTTACTTTCAACCTGCTTTAAATAGTCACCTGTTTTCAAATTTAGAAACAAGCTATGGGGTTATGGGTTAAGCGACCACTGAATTAGGTAGCCTATTGATAATTAAAGACAGGTGGCTGCTTAAAGCAGGACTAACGTGATACAGAAATCTCCCTTTAGTCCTGGTATAGGCTGCAAATAATACCAATTTTAGTGGTCACTTATTTTTACCCATTGCGCAATTTGTTTTCAATGTCTATATGACTACAAGAGTTAAACATTGAAGTTCTGAAAATGACTTTCCCAAGATATTGCAAACAGTGCAGGTCCAGTTCAGATGCAGAGTTAATTCAATTGCCAGGTCAGAATCCAGATTGTTTGTTTTATTAATTAAATATTTGTTTTATAAACTGAATATCTTCAAGTGTAGAGAAAATGCTCAGTTTCAGAATTTTCCATTTTCCCCATAGCCTGTTTCTACTTTTGAAGCGAAGTGACAACATTAACCCTTTGAACCCTAGTCCCGCATATAGGCGTCCTTTTCAAACAGTGTACATGTGAATAGTACACTTCTCCTGTGCAAACAGTGAAGACCCAGATCAGAGGGCTCCAAAAGGAGCCCTCTGATCAGGGTCTTCACTGTTTGTCATAATACCAAACATTGACAAAAACAACCCTTAAAAGTCAGAAATGGACTGGACTAAAATGGAAACTGAAATTTTCCATTTACAGTTTCAGGGAGGAAAGAGTTAATCAAGTTAAAAGTAAAGCATAATGCACCATAACCCTTTACTCCATAGAAACATATTTTTACGCATTTACAGCGTTCCCTCTCTACAACGACACCCAATGGGAGACACAAATTATGTGCGTTGTACGGAGGGAGTCGTTATAGGGAGGGAAATTGGTTTACATTTGCAAACAGCTTGAATCCAGATCAGACGCCGCGTAATGCGGCGTCTGATCTGGATTCAAGCTGTTTGTCACTCGTCATTAACTTTTCTTCTGTAAAAATGTCAAATATGTACCTTTGAGAAAAACAGCAGACGACAATTTTAAGCAGACGACAGTACAGCAGTTAAAGTATTAGAATGATTGTTCTGTTAACTCTTTCCTCCCTAAAACTTTCAATGGACAATTCCAGTTTCCATTTTAGTCTAGTCCATTTCAGACTTTTTCGGGTTGTTTTTGTCAATGTTTGGCATTATGACAAACAGTGAAGACCCTGATCAGAGGGCTCCTTTAGGAGCCCTCTGATCTGGGTCTTCACTGTTTGCATAGGGCAAGTGTACTATTCACATGTACACTGTTTGAAAAGGACGCCTATATGCGGGACTAGGGTTCAAAGGGTTAAGGGAACTGCGTCAGGCGTCGTTGTAAAGAGGGAATCGTTGTTCAGAGGGCCGTTGTAGAGAGGGAACACTGTAGTTTATTCCTTCACTGAACAAAAAACTTCCACCTTATGTAGTCATAAATATGTATCATGAGAAATATTTTCTATATCCTAGCAGTTGGTAGCTTAAAGCAGGCTGAAAGTAAAGAAGAATGTGCCTTAAGTTAAGGATCATTCTGCTTTACATTCAACCTGGCTTAAGTGGTCACCTGTCTTCAATACTAGAAACAGGCCTTGGAGTAAAGGGTTAAGGCACATTCTAATTCTAATTCTAATTTCAACCTGCTTTAAGCAACTGCCTGCTAGGATATAGAAAATATCTGTATATTTTTTTTTAAAAAAACCTGAAAACTTGCCATAGGTGAAAGGGTTTATATAGACCGATCTGAATAGATAATATAATTTATACCATGTATCTAAAAGGTTTATGTACTTGTTTGTTTATTTATTTCAGAAATTGCTGGAGAATTTTCAATCTCGTTCATTTAGGACCATTATCACATCTGTAAGTATGAGCTTGGGCATTGATTTCATACAGTGGAAAAGATGTTATTATTTCCTGTTTTACCCATTACCCCATAAATACACCTTTTTACATCTTTAAATTATTCCTCCGTTGAAGAAAATATGTCAAATTTATTTAGTCATGTATATATATCATAAGAAATATTTTCTTTATTCTGGCAGAAAGTATCTCAAAGCAGACTGAAAGTAAAGCAGAATGCGCCCTAAGGCACATTCTGCTTTATTTTCAACCTGCTTTAACCCTTTGAACCCTAGTCCCGCATATAGGCGTCTTTTCAAACTGTGTACATGTGAATAGTACACTTGTCCTGTGCAAACAGTGAAGGCCCAGATCAGAGGGCTCCGAAAGGAGCCCTCTGATCAGGGTCTTCACTGTTTGTCAGTAATGCCAAAATTGACAAAAACAACTCTTAAAAGCCAGAAATGGACTAGACAAAAATCGAAACTGGAATTGTCCATTTAAAGTTTCAGGGAGGAAAGAGTTAAGTGGTCACCTATCTACAAAACTAGAGATAAGCTATGGGGTAATGGGTTTAAACGCAAATGAAATGCAAATGCATTGCAATAATATGTAGAAAAAAACACCTTTTTGAAAATTTTAACAACTTATCAAAAATAATAGGGCATCGGCCAGGATCCTCTGTATCCATTCCTATGTCTGGTATGTCCAAGTATTCCAAAGGTGGCAGAGAAAGACATTATTAACCCATTTCAGCATACTGTCTAATTAAGCTGACATTTGCAAACAGTGTAGACACTGATGAGATGTGGCATCTCATCAGGGTCTACACTGATTGTTATATCATATGAAATATTTTTTCAGTATGGACAAACACTGCAGTGCCTTTAGATCACCCTTGTATATCTACAATGAAATCTTCAAGTAAGTTTACAGTGAAAGTTCACTGCAATATCCAGGCATAAATGGGTTAAAAACAAACAAACCATGAATTCCATATGTATTTCAGACTGTTCTGGGATCCGCCCATAGTATAGGACCAGAGATGGCTCATCAGCTGTATAAACTACAACGCTTGATGCTCAACATGTATGAAGACAGAATGAACACTAAAATTAACTCTAGTGACGCTGCACAGGTAAAATCAAATACTGCTGTATACCTCCTGTTTAAAAGCCACACCCCACTTCTACCTCCATAAAAAGCTTTCTGTTTATATTGTCCTATACTAAGCAGTCACTAGTCTACTGAGATCAGTATGTTTCTTCAAAGAGTGTATGCTTTACCTTTTACCCCATAGCCAGTTTCTAGTATGGAAGACAACTTAGAGCAGGTTGAAAGTAAAACTGAATGTGCCTTAACCCATTAACCCATAAATACGCCTTTTTATACCTTTAATTCAACCTCTACTGAAGAAAATAGTTCCAAATTATATTGTCACAGATTTAAATCATAAAAAGTATTTTCTATATTTTAGCAGATAATGGCTTAAAGCAGGCTGAAAGTAAAGCAGAATGTGCCGTAAGGCACATTCTGCTTTGCTTTCAACTTGCTTTAAATGGTCACCTATCTTCAATTCTAGAAATAGGCTATCAGGTAATGGGTTAAGGCACATTTTGCTTTACTCTCAGACTGCTTTAGGCTTACATCTGCTAGAATATAGAAAATATTTTTATGCCCCGCGACAATCAGTCAGGAGGCATACTGTTTTACCTCTGTCCATCCATCCGTCAGTCTGTTTGTTCATCCCACATATGGTACATACATTGTCCGGCCATTTCCTCCTACAGTTTTCAAGCTACAATCTTATAACTTGGCAGAGGGTTTGCACATATACGATGATGTGCATATTAACAGGATTTTGATCTGCTAATATTTTCACAAAATTACAGCCAGTTGAACTTGAGTCAATTTTTTTCCGATGGGGGCATCATATTTGTCTTACAGACAAGGCCATCCCTCTAGTTTTATGATAGATATTCAGGACTGTATTAATTGGAATTACTTTCTTAGATTGAGGAATAAACTAAAGGGGTAAAAATGTGTATCTATGGAGTAAAAGGTTAACTGTTAAAACCGATGAAAGTAAAAATTAAAGCCAGATAAGAATCTTCCTGACACAGCACATGATCAGGATCCAAACTGTTTGCAACCTACGGAGTGTTTCTTAGTCATTATATAATTCAATAACTTTTATTATATAATAATAATATGATTTAATGCTATATTTGTGTTTCTCCAACATGTTATGTTTGTGTTTATCAAATATGTTATATTTGTGTTTCTCCAACACGTTATGTTTGTGTTTATCAAATATGTTATATTTGTGTTTCTCCAACATGTTATGTTTGTGTTTATCAAATATGTTATATTTGTGTTTCTCCAACATGTTATGTTTGTGTTTATCAAATATGTTATATTTGTGTTTATCCAACATGCTATGTTTGTGTTTATCAAATATGTTATATTTGTGTTTATCCAACTTGTTATATGTATGTATATGTGTGTTTATATTTTATTATAGATGTCAACAGTAGCTAAACATATTGAAGATCTGCGACGGATAGCCTTTGACTTCTCAGACTTTGCTGATCCAAATGGTCCGTCATCAAGGAAGTCGGCAGTATCTAAAGACTTTAAAAAGCTCGGATTCACTGTAAGTATGCACTCTCAGTACTTTGATTTTGTCAAGTTATGTTAGATGAGAGTTATCATACAGTTTATATTCATTATCTTGAACTAATTTATTGAAACTTATAAGTATTTCTAGTTTAATGTCATTATTTCAAAATCACATATATCTGAATTTCAAAGTAAAATCATAGTGGGTTTTTTTACATTAAAATATACATATGTTTGACTTAAGCAAGTTCAAGATACTAAAGTTCAGCTACATTTTGATTGGGTAAATTGTACTGTTATGGCCTCTAACCACTCTTATGCCATGAGTTTGTTTGCAATATCAGTTTGGATGCAGGGAAGATACTGAGTAGCTGGGCATTGGATCATGATCCGAACTGTTTGACTCATAATGTACATCTGTAGCAATAGGGATATGGAGATTATTTCCAAATAATGTAGAAGATGGCTAGTTAGAAGTGGACAAAGAAGGGCCATTAACCATTTACTCCATAGCCTGTTTATAATTTTTGAAACAGGTGACCACTTAAAGCAGGTTGGAAGTAAAGCAGAATGTGCCTTAAGGCACAATCTGCTTTACTTACAGCCTTCTTAAAGCTGCCATCGGCTAGGATATTGAGACTATTTTTTATGGTACATATTCCTGACTGTATAAAGTGGAACTTTTTTCTTCAGGGGAGGAATGAATTAAAAGCATAAAAGGTGTATTAATTGAGAAATGGGTTAAGGGATTCTGATATGAAGGCCAGATTATGATATAAAGGCCATAGATAGAATAATGTTTGTTTTCAGATTTTACTGTTGAATATCGACTATTTCCAATGGGAAATATATTGTATATTCTCTGTTTCAGAATCAAACCACCCCAGCCCTGGATTTTGAGGTTGTACCTCCAGGTCTACTGGCCTTAGACAACATGGTTCATTTTGCAACACAACAGAAAGAAAACTATATAAAGGTATATAACTATACATAATAATAGTCCCATGTAATAAATCTGGTCCTCTCACTGCAAGGCTAATATGTTTTAGAATGAATGAATGAACAGCCCATGGACACAAAAGGGTCATTTAGAGCCGAAAATATGTTTTAGACACTTATGCAATAAGTAAGGAGAATACAGTGAAAAGTTGCATGTTTTCCATTTTGTAAAAGTCCTATAATTATTATTTATTTCTCCATTTAATCCTGTCTTGTGACATCTCTTTGGAATTGTCCTGAAAAGACAAGTCCAAAGAGATGTCACAAGATGGGATAAGATTGAGAAATCCGAAATTAGATTTAATTTAAAGTTTTTACTTAAAACTGTTTTTATCGTAGGAGGTTTCGTAAGACGGGCCAAAGACTTATGTAAAGCATGGTTAACTGATAATTTCTAACATATTTTCTTTTTTGTCTCCAATAAACACTATGTTGTGACCACTTATTAGCATCCTCTCGAAGAGACGATTCTAATGAGTGGTAACAACATAGGGTTTAGTGAAGAACTAAGGAAGTTAGTGTTTGAAATACCCACCTTAACAGAAGCTATGTGAGACACATGTTTCCATGCTGTTGCAGGTTGTACTGGAGAACTGTGGCCGGGCCAATGAGCAGGACTGTCCATTTGTAGATGCCAGTATTAAACTAACAAAGATTCTCTGTGACCTGCTGCAAATTGGAGAAGCTCGTATGTTTGTTTTGTTTTTAGCTCACCTGAGCACAAAGTGCTCAAGGTGAGCTATTGTGATCGGTCGCCGTCCGTCGGTGTCGGTGTTGGTGTCAGTGTCGTCTGTTCACAATTTGTTTCAAATAACTTCTTCACTGAAACCAATGGCCTAATTTTAACCAAACTTGGTCAGATATATACTGTAGTTGTGAGCTTCAAAAATTGTTGAAAAAAAGTGGGTGGGGCTATCGGTCTTGTTGCCATGGCAACCATGCACAATTATCTAAAAAAATCTTCTTCTCAATAACTACTAGTCCGATTTCATTTTGGTTTGCACCAAAATGTTTCTCAATTAATATACTTTCAAAGTTGTTCAAGGAATTTTGATCTGTCAAAAAGCATGGCTGCCAGAGGGCGTGGTCAGTTTCCGTATTTACATAATATTGACAACCAAAGTCAAAACTTTAAAAATCTTCTTGTCAATAACCATAAGTCCTAGGACAAACAAATTTCATATGTAGCATCATGTTATGAACCTTTACCAAGATTGTTCAAATAATGACCCCTGGGTCAAAAATGGCCCGCCCCGGGGCTTATCAGTTTTTCATAGGAAAACCTTTAAAACTCTTATTATCTGAAACTGTATGGCCTAGACCTTTTATATATGGAATGTAGCTTTGCCTTCTGGTCCTCTACCAAGAATGTTCAAACCATGACCCCCGGGTCAAAAATGACCCCGCCCTGGGGCTTATCAGTTTTACATAGAGTTATATAGGAATTTTTTTTTATATAGTGTCCATCTTTTTCCTTTTTGCTCAAACAGTAATAATGTCAAACGGATTCTGAGTTACTTCTTCATGCAACAGTCCACTTCCATGCAATGACAAACTTCATTTTGCATTCAGTATTTCACAATGGTTCCTCAGGTGAGCGATTTAGGGCCGCATGTGGCTCTTGTTTGAATCTCAGTTCATATTTTGTCATCCTTTTGGAAATAATTACAGTGCAGGTTTAGCCTTCAACCCCTTCCTTCGTAGTCCAAAGTGCAAGTTGACCATGTTCAACTGTTTGTAAAACTGTGTAAAGCAAGACAAAAATATAGCAGGATGCTCCTTCCGGAGTATTTTGCTATACAATCCATTCTCACAATGTCGAACTGGCAGGTATTTAAAAATAAACGTTGACTAAACGCAAATTCAACATAACAGTTTCATACTTGATTCACATTTCTGTGAACCTGCAGAATCCTGTATGCGTATGCCCTGTTGATATTATGACGCTGTGTTTGCATTATTTGTTTCACATTGTAAACGTAGAGTACAAGTACATGTAATCAATGTGTAAAACTTACAGCTTAATACAAATGATGTATGAGAATGACATAAAAAGGTAGTAAATTAAAGAAAAAGCATTCATTGTTATGAATGAGTTTATTTTCTTTCAACAGAATCTTAGCATTAATGTTTAAACATGGGATTATTGATACAGACTCAACTTGTGTGGAGGAAGCATCACGTAAATCTTTCGAACTTATCATGTGAACAGTTGGGACAATTAACTAAGTTATTGGGTAGAGTGTTAATCCATTACCACATAGTTTGTTTCTAGTTTTGAAGATAGGTGGCCACTTAAAGCAGGTTGAAAGTAAAGCAGAATGTGCCTTAAGGCACATTCTGCTATACTTTCAACCTGCTTTAAGCTACCTTCTGCTCAGATATAGAAAGTATTCCTTATGGTGCATATTCACGACTGTATAAAAAGGAACTTTTCTTCAGAGAATGGATCAATTAAGGCGTTAAAAGTTGTATTTATGGGGTAATGGGTTAAAGCAGCAATGTCATATTTTCTGCAGCGTATGAAGATGAACAGTCCTACTACCCTATGTTCTTTACTGTGGACAGACCACTTGAAGAATTCTTTGCCTGCTGTATACAACTGCTCAACAGAACCTGGAAAGAAATGAGAGCTTCAAAAGAAGATTTTCCTAAGGTATAACCCTTTCGCCTATAGAAGCCCCTTATACTGCATACACTGAAGAAAATAGTTCCAGTTTATATAGTTATGAACATGTACCAAAAGAAATATTTTGTATATCGTAGCAGATGGTAGCTTAAAGCAGGCTGAAAATGAAACAGAATTTGCATTCTACTTTACTTTCATCCTGCTTTAAGTGGCTACCTATCTTCAAAACAAGAAATAGGATACGGGGTCAAATCCGTCTATCAAAAGCCAAATAACATTTGTTTCCAATAATGAATTGGATACAAATTATTAAATAAATGAAAATCTTGCTGGTCATGCATGAGATATTAGTGTTTTCTTCTGACCTGTCGGAGTTATTTTTAGATTGGAACATTCTAAAACTTTCAAAGGGATGAGTTTTCTCTACATACGGTTAATGATACGGATAGCTGTAATTTTTGTGCGCAATGTACAGTAGAGGATACCTTATTCTTTCCCGTTTAACGCAAATGCAATGCACTAAACTGTGGAAACTTACTTTAAGAAATTTTAATTATATTTTTAATCTGAGTAGCAAACAGGTTGGAGCCTGATCAGACCCCGGGTAACCCGGCGTCTGATCTGGCTCCAACCTGTTTGCAATGGAAATAATAGTTTTAGTATATAAATGCGTTTGTTGGGAAAGAATAAAATATCAGTAAAGTTAGCACAAGGGTCTCGTGCTGCACGAGGATCATGTTATCTCAAGTTGGAAAGTGTACCACTATATAGATCCGATGTTACCCTGTTATCTAGTTACCATTATGAACTATTCTGTTCTAAAAATAACTCCGACAGGTCAAAAAAATCGAACAATAACACATTGATTGCCCATAGATGTTCTGTTAGGTGGATTAACCCCTTCACCGTCACAACATCATCAATTTTAAATCAATTATTGCCTGCTTTGATTTCTCAAATTTATATTTTAGGTATTTTGACTGAAGAAACATTGAAATGAGTGTTAAACTTTTATGTGGTGTCTGATTAGGATCCAAAATGTTTTCAAATAACTGCTTTCACATAGGGGTAAGGCAGTGAAGGGGTTAAATAAATTAAACTTTTAGATTATCTAAATGAATTCATTGTAGGTATTGAGTGTGGTCAATGAGCAGATTACAAGAGCATTAGATAAGAATCAGATGCCTAAAAAGTTTGAGGATTTCCGCACCAAGTTGGGGCAGCTTGCATACCCGGAACTGAAAAAGATCTGGGAGGCAGAGAGACAGAAGAAGGAAGCCAGTAAAGCCCAGGCTAAACCAATACTGTAAGTAATGATGAGTCCACAAATACACGGAAACTTGTTTAACCCTTTACTCCATAACCGAGCATGAAATAATGCAATTCATGTGTCGACAAATGGGATAGTTTTAATTAAGAGAGTTCGAGATATCGAATTTAGAATGTATATACTCGCCGCACAGTGAGAGTTCAGTTTACTCATTCTATCAGTGGAGAAGCAACGAAATACAATTGCAATGCACTCAAATGAAGAAAATAACAATTTTTTGACAACTCTTGACTATTTATTTAATCTGAGTGGCAAACAGTTTTGAGCCTGCTTACCCGGTGTCTGATCTGGCTCCAAACCGTTAGCATAGGAAAGAATAGTTTTTTCTCACATAACTACCCCTGTTTTCTATAGGGAACAACGATGACGAATATTTTTATCTCCAACATGTATAAGATCACTTTGAAGACGTCACTATTTATAACGGCGTTTTGACGCCACGGGGGTTAAGAAAAAATGCATATTGCTTTAAAAATAGTTTAAATTGTTGGTAACGTGAGAAAAAGAATCTGTCACTCGTCGATGATCAAGACAAGTTGATCTCAAACTTGTCTAGAATAGAAAGTTATTAAGCTGGCCATGGCTCCCTTAATAACATTTCAATTCTAGACTCGTTTGAGATCAGCTTGTCTTAAACATCGACTCATGACAGATCCTATATAGCATAAACACTATGAAGGTCTGTTAGTAAATGTATTTCTGTTTTTCAGAGAGCTAAGAGAGGATGTGAAGCCCGAGATAATGAAGCTAATAAAGAAACAGAGACTGATGTACTTGGAGAGGGGCTCCAGGTTTACAATTTACAGTGCCAAAATGACCAGAACAAAGAGTAAGAACTCGTGTAACATACTGTAAACATTCAAAACATTTGGAAAAACCCTGCTGTAATTATTTAAAAAAATCAACAAATTGCTATTATCACAGAGTTATTTGTCCAAAAGGTGCAAATTGAATTGCAAAAAGTGTAGACCCTGATCAGACTGCTCCTGATGTGTCTGCTCAGAGCATACACTGTTTGCACTGGAATGCTAATTCTGAGGTTCATTACGGTAGACAATGATCAATTGTAGAAGCATTGTATGTCAATTAAACCTTTACTTCATAGCCTGTTAATAGTTTTGAACACAAGTAACCACGTAAAGCAGATTGAAGTTAAAGCAAAATGTGTGTTCAAGGTGCATTCTGCTTTACTTTCAGCCTACTTCAAGCTACCATCTACTAGGATAAAGAAATACTACTTGTAGTGCATTTTCATTACTTTATCATAGTGGAACTATTTTTATGTTATTATTTCCATAATAAATTAAAGGTATAAAAAGGGGCATTTATTGTGTAATGGGTTAATATAGAATGAGCCATGCCATGAGAAAATAGACTTAGTGCATTACAAACCAGTGTAGTCCAAGCCTTGATATTATCTCAGACTTCAATCATTGATCAAGGTTCAGGGCTCCAGTGGAAGGTAAGTGAAGAAATCCAACATTTTCTCACTTATTTTAGCACTAAATTCTATGGTGTAACTACTCATTAGAATCGTCTCAAAGAGAAGATTCTGATGAGTAGTAACACCATAGAGTTAAATGCAGAAATAAAGATTTTAGTTTTTGAAAAACTTCCTGTATCTAGAGCTTGAAAGATTTTATATCGTCCAGTCAAATAGGAAGCAGAATAATGTTCATGCTGGTGAATGGAAAACAGTGTAGACCTAGACCAGTTGCCATGTTGAAGACACTGTTTACAATGCAGTTAGTTACCTCATCTTATTTGAGAGAGACTAATTTATTAATTAAATCTTTTTTTACTTTATGGGGCGTTTTTCATTTGAGAGAGTGTTTTTGATTGTATTTCAGGATCTTTCATGTACTGGAGACTGTCCCCTAATCACAAAGCATTTCACTATGGGGACTGTGGAGAGTTTGACGAGCTGTCCTTAGAGCAACTGCCCAACAAACTTGCCGTGCTAGACATCAAGGAATTGCTTACCAAGAGTGCGTGTCCGCACGTCAAAAATGCCAGTAAAAAGGTGAGACCCAGTATCAAACTGTAAAATCTGTGTGCAGGGACTAACTTAATATTAAAAAATTAGAATATAGGGGGATTTATGAAGAATGGCTATAACTTAACCCTTTCCCCAATAGAAGCGCCTTTTAGCGCATATGATTTATTCCTCCGCTGAAGAAAGTAGTACCAATATAATCAGTCATGAATATATAGTATAGGCAATAATTTCTATATTCTAGCAAATGAAAGCTTAAAGCAGGCTGAAAGTAAAGCAGAATGCGCCTAAGGCGCATTCTGCTTTACTTTCAAGCTGCTTTAAGTAATCACCTGTCTTCAATACTAGAAATAGGCTATCAGGTAAAGGGTTAAGCCTTAACCTTGTAGTCTGTTTCTAGTTTTGAAGACAGGTGACACTTAAGGCAGGTTGAAAGTAAAGCAGAATGTGCCTAAAGGCACATTCTGCTTTTTCAGTCTACTTTAAGCTATAGAAAAATTTCTTATGATGCATATCCATGACTGTATCAAGTGGAACTGTTTTCTGCAAATTTAAGGCATAAAAATGTTTATTTCAGGGGTAATTAGTTGAGCTGCCTTCGAGAGTACACATGTGATTTATTCATCTTCATTAGTCACTTCAACCAACTGGATCCATTTTATTATCATATCTATTTTTGGTACAGACTTCGCCCGAACTAGCCTTCAGTATTGTGATGGAGAGGACGAGACCGGAGGAGGAAAACTGCCATCATTTCATAGCTACTACAGAACAGGAGTTCAACATGTGGGTGGATGGAATCAATGCTCTACTCAATGAAAAGGTATGATGTGAGATATACAGTAAAACCTCTCTATTATGACCACTAAATTATGTTAACTATTAGGGTGTTTACGATAGGTGACCGCTTAAAGCAAGGTGACAGTGAAACAGAAAGCTTGCTTTAAGCTGTCACCTCTCTATTAAACAATCAATTAGCCTTCGTTTCAGTGGTCGTAATAGCGAGATTTTACTGTATACGGTAAAACCTCTCTATAACAGCCACTGAACTGTGTTAAATATCAGGTGTTACTGAAAGCAAGGTGAACGAGTGCTTTCTAATTAACATTCTCCTTGCTTTAAGCTGTCACCTGTCTTTATTGCAGTCAATTATCCTTCGTTATAGTGGTTGTAATAGGAAGGTTTTATTGTACTTACACTGTTTCCATTGATTTTCTATATCCTAACAGATGGTTCCTTATTGCTGGCTTAAATTAAATCAGAATGGTCCATAATGTTTTACCCCATAGCCTGTTTCTAGTTTTGAAGACAGGTGACCACTTAAAGCAGTTTTTCAGCCTACTTTAAGCTTTCATCTACTAGAATATGGAAAAAATTTCTTTTGATTTAATTCATGACTGTTTAATTGGAATTATTTTCTTCAGTTAAGGAATAAATTATAGGTGTAAAAGTGTGTATCTATGGAGTAATGGGTTAAGGCATATTCTGCTTTACTCTCAACCCACTCTAAGATGTAGGCTGTCTTCAAAACTAGAACCATGCTATGTGGTTAAAGGTTAAAGACAAACAAAGGAAATTACTTGATTGATGTTTTACTGTAGACTCAAGCTGTATTCAGATATCGTCACAAACACATTCATAAAATATGTTAGGCTTAAACAAAATACTAAGCACAATAATGCACTTACAGACTTTAGCTTTACGCACTTGCAATATTTCAACACAGCGGATGTCAGTGCAAGCCCATGTGCTTTGCCACACTATCGTTCATTTCAATGTGGTCACTACATAGCGACACAAATCAATTAAAAATATTCCCATACTAGACTGCATATATAAATCTGATATCGTGATAAGTGTGTACCGCTTCGTGTTGGCAATGCGATGTTTTCCATAGAAACCTTATATGAAAATCAAGGAAATTACCCAAACTTTAAAAGAAAATTGTCTGTTTCTTGGTAAAAATTCAAATTCATATGTACAAAAATATGGAAATAATCCATTCTTCCTGTCTATATGAAAGGGGAGTAATTTGGCCGAATTTGAAATAGATTAATAGGAGTTGTCTTTCCTGTCTTGCAAATATGGCCAACTGAAATTATGCAAGCAAGTTTGTAAGTGCAATGGTTAATTTACATGTTCTGCCTCATTTCAGATGACCAGTAAACAAACCAAAGAAGACATGGAAACTCTCTTGAACATGGAGGTGAAGTTACGGCTCCTTGAGACCGAGGGGATAACCATACCAAAAGACCCGCCTCCCATACCACCGCTACCAGATAACTTCAACTTTGCCTACAAAACTTCATGTGCAGCCAGTAACTAGATTATGAAGCCAGTTCTTCTGTTGAATACAAATGAGTCTCAAAGGAAGCATGTGGGATGGGGAATCAGGGCTCCAAATATGGAGTTCAGTTTATTCTGTCATAACTAGGGCACTGTTTAACCCATTACCCAATAGTCTGTTCCTATTATTGAAGATAGATGACCGCTTAAAGCAAGTTGAAAGTAATGCAGAATGCGCCTTTTGGAATTATTTTCATTAATGTATGAATAGATTGAAGGCGTAAAAAGGCGTATTTATTGGGTAAAGGGTTAATTGAGACTAATACTCATGAAAAATACAGTAGATCCTCTCTATTACGACCACAGATAATGAGTCTAAAAGACAGTTTTTATTAAGATAGGTGATAGCTTACAGCAAGATAAAAGTAAAACAGAAAGCTCTTATAGATCTAGGAGCTTTCTGTTATACTTTTATCGTCATTTAAGCAACCACCTGTCTAAAAAACCATAACTTTTTAGCTCATTTAATTGTTATAATAGAGAGGTATTTCTGTATTAGTGAATTACAGCAAACTACATCTACGCAAAGTCTCTTAACCCATTACCCAATAGCAAATTTCTAGTTTTGAAAATAGGTTACCACTAAAGCAGGTTGAAAGTAAAGCAGAATGTGCCTTAAGGCACATTCTGCTTTATTTTCAGCCTGCTTTAAGATACCATCTGCTGTAACATAGAAAATATTTCTTATGGTGTATAAAGTGGAAATATTTTCTTCAGTGGAGGAATAAATTATAGGCGCAAAAGGCGTATTTGTTGGGTGATGGGTTTAAGATAGTATAACAACAATTTCTCCTCAATAAAGATCTCTATTGTTTTTGTCTATATTTGCATAAATGTATATAGCTGACTCAATGGTTCAACATTGATTCAGTTTACTGTTTTACCCATTAAGCCCTAGTGATGCATATATGCATCATTAACAAACAGTGTACTAATGAATAGTACACTTGTCCTATGCAAACACTGTAGATGCAGATCAGAGCCCTCTGATCAAGGTCTGCACTGTTTATCACTTTGAAATACATTGTAAAAAACTTCCCTAAAGAGTCAAAAATGGACTAGACTTAAATGGTTCAGGGATCAGTGTGTTAAAGACAGAAGTGTTTGTTAGTGAATAAATGTACAGAAGGATCTGACAGGGCTCATTATAAGTGGGAGTAAACTGCAGAAATCCAACATTTTCTCACTTATTTTAGCATCAACTCCTATGGTGCTACTCCTCATTAGAATTGTCTCTTCGAGACGATTCTAATAAGTAGTGACACCATAGGGTTTTAAGCAGAAGTAAAGATTTTAGATTTTGAAATAGCCCCCTTATCTGCAGCCCTGGGGTCATACTTTGAAATCATTAGATGTCACAAATATATGCAGTTAAACATGTTAACCCATTGCCCTATTGCCTGTTACTAGTTTATGAAGACAGGTGACCACTTAAAGCAGGTTGACAGTAAAGCAGAATGCACCATAAGGTGAAATTTGTTTACTTTCAGCCTGCTTTAAGCTACCATCTGCTAGGATAAAAAACTACTACCGGTACTTATGGTACAGTTTCATGACTGTAAAGTAGAACCATTTTTTATGGTGGAATAAATTAAAGGTGTCAAAATATATATTTATGCAGTAATGGGTTCACTGACTACTTAATATTTGATATATTAGTGTCTTTAAGAGAGACAGCACCTTGATTCAGAACAAAGGTAAAGCAGAAAGCTCCTATAGGAGCTTTCTGCTTTACCATTGTTCTGCATTAAGGTGCCTCCTGTATTTCGAAATCTACACGCTTATTCAAAGAGTGACCTCTTAACTCTTTCACTAAGTAAGTCATGTGGGTTATTAGGTTCCCTTTTGGATATTTGTATTTACCAAAACATGACCAGTTTTCCTGGAATTCTGAGTAGTTTAATAAATACTGGTCTAAATTAACAAACTGTGTAAACCTAGATCAGAGGACTCCGATAGGAACCCTCTCATCTGGGTCAACACTGTTTGCAAATGTAATGCGTATATTTATTTCAAACAGGTCCATAGTGTTGAAAGAGTTAATACAAGTGTGAGTGTGATAGAATGGAATACTCCTTAGCTATAGCTAACCCTTTCCCACATAGCATATATCTAGTATTGAATATAGGTGTCCACTTAAAACAGGTTGAAAGTAAAACAGAATGCGCTTTAAGCGCATTCTGCTTTACTTTCAGCCTGTTTTAAGCTATCATCTGCTAGAATATAGAAAATATTTTGTATTATACATATTTATGAATGTATAAATTGGAACTATTTTCTTCAGGGCAAGAATAAACTGGATGCGCTAAAAGGCGCTTCTATGGGGGAAAGGGTTAAGGATATGTAAATCTGATTCTCATGGTTTTAGTTCGGCTGGCTTTCCAGGGGTAAGCAGAATTCATTATTGTTAGCAGTCATGTCAACCAGGTCTTCCTTATACATGTATTACAGAGGAACCTCAAATACTCAAACCTGCTTGACCCATTGCATCATAAATATTCCTTTCTACACCTTTAATAATAATAATGATTACAACAACTTTATTTGCTGTGGATAAAGTATTTGGTTATAGATCAATTTTCTATATGGTCCACACTTTAAAATTATTCCTCCGATGAAGAAAATAATTTCTTTTTACATAGTCTTGAATATGCACCATGATAAATTTTTTTAAAGATCTTAGCATATGGTAACTTAAAGCAGGCTGAAAGTAAAGCAGAATGTGCCTTAAGGCACATTCTGCTTTACTTCCAACCTGCTTTAGGTAGTCACCTGTCTTCAAAACTGGAAAAAGGCTTTTGAGTAAAGGGTTAAGTGGAATTTTGATGATTCCATCTCCTGTAGGTCGAATATATCTGTATGTCAAAGTTAAAAAGTGGCTAAGCAAGCTCGACTTACAGGGAAAGTAAAAATAGTTTTTAAAATATGTTTGATTTAACCCATTACACCATAGCCTGAATCTAGTTTTTATGGCATGTGACTACTTAAAGCAGGTTGAAAGGCACATTATGCTTTACTTTCAATCTGCTTTAAGCTACTATATACTAGGAAATAGAAAATGGTAAAAATTCATAACTGTATAAATTGGAACTGTTTTCTTCAGTTGAGGAATAAATTAGAGGCATATTTATGGGGTAATGGGTTATGTGAGTTCTAGTTTTTGAGGTTTGACTGTAATTAGAAATTAAGTTTTTATACTTTTGTACTCTCATGTTTCATGTTTCATTGTTTTGAACTAGTCTATAAGGCCAGCATTGTTATTTCAAGAGCTGCAGTGCTCCAGGTAAGAGGGAGATAGTAAAGCACAGCTAGGGCTCCAGATAAGAGGAAGTAAACTGAACAAACCAACATTTTCTCACTCATTTCAGCACCATATCCTATGGTGTTACTACTCATTAGAATCGTCTCTTCGAGACAATTCTAATGAGTAGCAACACCATAGGGATTAATGCAGAAATAAAGCTTCTTTTTTTGTTGAAAAACTCTTTTTATCTGGAGCCCTGAAAAGCATTTACAACATTTTGTCTCTTATGTTAGCATCAAACCCTATGGTGTGACTACTCATTTGAAGCAGCCCTTTACTCCATAGCCTGTTTCTAGTATTGGAGATATGTGAACAGTTAAATTAGGTTGAAAGTAAAGCAGAATATGCTTTAAGGCACATTCTGCTTACTTTCAACCTGCTTTGATTAAGCTACCATCTGTTAGAATATACAAAAAAAAGTTTTATGATACATGTTCATTACTGTATAAAAAGAACCATTTACTTCAGTGGAGGAATAATTTAAACTCATAAATGTGTATCTGTAAAGTAAAGGGGTGATTCTATTATAAAGAAGTCACACCATAGGGTTTGATGCAGACACACGTTTAGCTATGGGAATATTCCTCTTGTCTGTTGCTCTAGAGCTGAATGTCTTTATTTTTATAAAGTTTCACTTTTCTTTTGGTTTTAACCCATTACTCAATTGCCTTTTTTTAGTTTTAAAGAAAGATGATCACTTAAAGCAGGTTGAAGGTAAAGCAGAATACACCTTAAAGACACATGCCTACTTAAAGCAGGCTGAAAGTAAAGCAGAATGCCCTTTAAGGCACATTCTGCTTTAATTCCAACCTGCTTTAAGCTACCATCTAAGAGCCCTTCTGTCTGTAATGATTGAATCATTCAGTGAAATGTTCAGGCATCAATGAGTTCAACTCTTTGCATGCTAGGTAAAAAAAATTGTATCTGCTACAATTGTTTTCCGCTATTGTTCTTAAAATTGAATTGTCAAGATTTCTTTTCTAAACAGGGTCATAGTGTCAAAAAGTTTGGATCCTGATGAGATGCTACATTATGCTTTGCAGCATCTCATCAGGATCCAAACTGTTTGCAAAGGTTATCATGATTTCACTGTCAGCATGCTAAAGGTTAAGTGTATATTTGGAGTACCTTCAATTGTCAATATATGCATTTATATTAAAGACATTATTACAAAGCTTGATTTATTTCACTCAAATATTAATTGTATGCATTTCTCATTTACTTCGTGGCTAATACATGTCTACATTGCATGCACATATTCTACAGTTATTTTCATGTCACATGACTGATCACATGACTTCTATAAATAGTCTCTAAACATTCCTTTTTCACCTTTGTCAATATATGTGCATGTAATTATATGATATGATACACATGTCTAAAATATAAACTGTGAAACTATATACAAGTGTTTTTATTATGTCTGAGTGTACCCCTTATTGCTAGGACTTAAAGGGCCTGAGGTTATAAAGCGTTTGAGCTGAGTCTGAGATCGTTCTCAACCATTTGATTGGTCAGATTTGAGCAAAAGCTGAAATCCGACCAATCAAATGATTGAGAACAATCCTAGACTCAACTCAAATCTTTTATAACCTTGGATCCTTGGCCTAAGGTTATAAAGCATTTGTGCCTAGTCTGAGATCGTTCTTCAGCTTTTGATTGGTCAGTTTGGGGCTTTTGCTAAAATCTGACCAATCAAAAGCTTGAGAACGATCTCAGACTCAATTTTAAAGCTTCGTGATATTTGGGCCTGGCATGGCTAACATGTAAACAATGAAACTTGTATTAACTCTTTCAACACCATGGACCTGTTTAAAATGTCATTACATTTGCAAACAGTGTAGAACCAGATCAGAGGGCTCCTATAAGAGCATTCTCCAATGTATAGCTACATTTGCCAATATACACAGAAGGGGAGGGGTTTGCCATTTCTTCCCACTAAAAGCGACTACCGCTGAGTTTCCACGCAAGTCAGGATCGCCATCAGACATCAAACTACACGGCTTCTGGATTCAGACTGACACTTCTTTTGATATGCTATATTGGCTCAACTCTTTCAACACCATGAACCTGTTTCAAATATACTCATTACATTTGATAACAGCGTATACCTTGATCTAGTTCTACACTATTTGATAATCTAAAACAGTATTTATTAAACTACTCAGAATTCCAAGTAGACTGGTTCATGTTTTGGTAACTAAAACTGTCCACAGGCATGGAGAAATTACGGTAATTTCTCCATGCCACAGGGGACTTATTGTTGAAAGAGTTAAAATTAATCTTGAAAAAGGGCACATAGAGCATACAGTTGTATCATACTTAGCCAATAATAGTATGGTTGTTAGAGATAACCATTTCGCACCCAATGACTCCTTAAAGCTCGTTTGCAAACAGTTTGGGTCCTGATCAGACGCCGCATAACGGGCGTCTGATCAGGACCCAAACTGTTTGTCACTCTTATCGACATTTATTTAGTCAGACAACCTTAAATCTAACTTTAAAATGTATCTTGCAGACAACAATACTGAAGCAGACGACAATAAAGCGGTGAAGGGATAAATATCTCCCGAATAATTTGATCATAAAAGGGTTAATGTAGACTATACAATTTAGCGATGAAAGGGTAAAGCACATGATCAAATACAATAAAAAAATGCATGGAATGATTTGGCAATAAAAAACCAGCAATTTTTTTGTATTTTTCCATATATAAAAAAGTAAACAGTTAAAGAAAGTTATTTCCGTTGAAAGGTCAATTCAAAAATATAATTGTAATTATAGGAATTCGACCCGTCTGATTCTTTCGTTATATCCAAATTTCGTTATATCAGGTCTATTATACTATACGTTAAGTAGCTGCGATTGCGAATACATTTTGTCTTGTGATATCCAGTATTTCGTCATATCCAATGTCGTTATATGAGAGCCTCACTGTAGTAGAATCTCGCCCCTGATTGTGCTAAATCTAGCCATCATTTTACGCGTACTTGCTCTCTGTTACCTACATGTGTATATTGCTATTAAGCATTTGAACCCTAGTCCCGCATATTAGCGTCCTTTGCAAACAGTGTACATTTGAATAGTACACTTGTCTTATACAAACAGTGAAGACCCAGATCAGAGGGCTCCTAGAAGCCCTCTGATCAGGGTCTTCACTGTTTGTCATAATGCCAAACATTGACAAAAACAACCCTTAAAAGTCATAAATGGACTATACTTAAATGGAAACTGAAATTTGTCCATTTAAAGTTTCAGGGAGGAAAGAGTTGATGAAAACGAACATGCATGTATAGACATTGCAGTAAGAGTGGACGAGGATAAACGTAGCTTAAGAGATTTGAAAAAATCTGATCTGGTTCCAATCGGTTTCCAAATGTTAATCAGGCCATGCTTAGCACACAGAAATATGTAAGTAAGCAAATATCAGATTATTAAAATTCATACGTGAGTCATGAGTTAAGGAGTGGGTAGAACATGCTGGACCTTACATTGTGTCTATTTGTTTTATTAAACCACAAAATCTATTACAACCCCGCCCTGCTTCATTTTCAGTGTCCTTCTCAAGAACGACATGTTTTACATCGACGATCGACGCTCATTTAATAACCGATATTAGAAAGCTTTTTAAATTAAACCAAATGTGAAATTCTCGAAAGTAAAAACCGTAAGAAAATTAAGAATCACTCAAAATGTGCACTGCCCAAACGCGACTGAATGAGCAAAGCCGTTTTCAAAGTATCTTTGCGTTTATTCAGCGTCTCAATAGTTTACCAATTCGCGTCTGTTCAGTTAAAACTAGTATTTAGGTTATTTTTGAAGATGTTTTTCTGAAGACTATGTCCATGTTTTGACAAGTGAATGGCTTATTATTTTAAGAGTCTTGCTCCTAAGATGTAGTTATTATCACTGGCAACAGCAACATCATAATTATGTACCTTTTACCCAATTACTTAATTAATTAAAGTACGCATTTTCATGCCTCTATTTTTTTTTGTTGAGGAAAGTAGTCCCCACCTAGGATGCCGCCTGAACATAAAACACAGGAGGCATTTCAGGTTAACCTTTAACCTTATAGAAGCGCCTTTTAGCGCATTCCGTTTAATCTTCCGCGCAAGAAAATAATTCCAGTCTATACAGTCATGAAAATCACGAATGAATTATAACATTCATTCGTGTGAAAATGTATCAGAAGAAATATTTTCTTAATTCTAGTAGGTGGTAACTTAAAGCGAGCTGAAAGTAAAACAGAATGCGCCTTAGGGCGCATTCTGCTTTACTTTCAACCTGCTTTAAATAGTAACCTGCTGTATTTTCAATCTAGAAACAGGCTATAGGGTAAAGGGAGTCCCTCAAAGAAGCATTTCTTACAATCATATAATTAACAACAATAACACAATCAATATGAAGTTTGAAAGTAAAGCCGGAAGGGTTCGGTTTTTGGAGTAACTCTGTACATAGATTTACATCTCAATACAATGTATGTTTCGAATCCTTTTGTCCATGCAGGGCTTCCATTTCTCCGGATTTTTCCGAAATCTTCGGATTTCTGCAAAACTTTATGCTGTGTGTACTTAGGAGACATCGATGTGGGTGTCAAACAATTTAAATCCAGATCAGACGCCGCGTTACCGAATCCAAACTGTTTTGCATAATTATGTTAGTGTTATAGAGCATGACAGCGAAAGTATTAAAGGTACGATTCCTATAACCGCGTTTGAAAGCTAGGATTTTTATGAGCAAGTTATGGTAGCCTTTGAATGTCCATTGAAAATCATGATCTAAAACGTTTGCCACTCAAGCTGAAAATAAAGCGTTAACAATTTGAATATTACCACTCTAGCGGTACAGTGGTTAGTTTTATTGAACTCTTTCACTGCCAACGTTTTACGAAACGCCGTATGACAAAATATTGTCGTTTAGTCAGATTATATAATTCTCAATCATTATTTATTTCTTTATCTAATCCTGTCTTGTGATACCTTTTTGGAATCGTCTTTTCAAAAAGAGATGTCATAAGACAGGATAAGATGAGAAATCAGAAATTAAATGTGTTTAAGTTTTGACTTACGACCGTTTTTGTTGGACGAAGTTTTATGAAACCGGCACCAGGCACCGTTGTCATCCTAGACTCTGTGAGTTTGGTCTACAATGCCAAATACTGTATAAAATATAGCAACATAAAATCTAATCCTGTATTGTGATACCTTTTTGGAATCGTCTTTTCAAATAGACATGTCATAAGACAGGATTAGATGAGAAATCAGAAATGTGTTTGACTTACGACCACTTTTGTCGTACGACGTTTCGTAAGACGGGTCCCTGTTCTATTTGGTCATTTACCATTCAACGAAGAAGCATAAAGAGCTATCAGAAGAGTTGATTGTTTAATGCAGGCGAACAATAATGCAGAAAGCTCATGGAACCTGCTCTTTCTGCATTATAAAAAAGAAGAAAAAGATTATTCTTCATTTGACAGTAACCATTCTCAAATGAGGCAGAGTTCGCTGAATTGCTACAGAAATCTCCTTAATGCAGAAAATCCCCAGAAAAAACAGAACATTTTGCTTGGCCAAGGAAGATTGGTGTTTTTAGCTCACCTGAGCCGTACGTCTGTCCGTCTGTCCGTCACATTTACTTCAAATGACATCTCCTCTGAACCCGACGATTTTAGGAAGAGTTTAACCTGCTCATGATGTTCCTTGGATGCTTCTCTACAGAAGTTGTTCAAATGAAAGGAAAAAAGCGCAAAGTCTGCTTCAAAAAAGCAAAAAAGCAAAAAACTTTAAAACATCTTCTTGTCAAAAACTACTAGGCCCTAAGCTTTGAAATTTTTACAGTAGTATCTCCTGGTGGATCACTCTAAAGTTTGTTCAAATGAAATCCCTAGGGTCACACTTGACCCCACCCTATGCAGTTTTAGTGCTGCTCTAGACAGGTCTCATGGTATTTTGATTTATGCAGAACTGTATTTACCTGAGTTACCCTTAATATACTTAAGGCAAATAGCCAATATTTGCAAACAGTTTGGATCCAGATCTAATGAAACAAAATGCTGCATCTAATTTGGATCCAAACTATTTGCCACTCATTTACCTACTTTACATTTTTGTACATTTTTCACATACAGTAGGTTTTAAGCAGACATCATTTCAGTCTGATAAGTGCCTAGATGCTACTCCCCAACTTTTGCATAATATTTGACCTCAGTGACTGGTGGTGTCTGCTGAACATGTTGTCTGCTAAAGTTTAGAAATGGTTCAGTCTGCTTCATACTTAGAGAAACAGGATCTGGAAGTGATCCACTGAAAGTTATGTAATTATGTCTTATGCCATATTTATACATATGTGTAATATTGATTTTGTCAGAGTTATCTGTATTTCTTGTCATTTTTTCTTGTCAGGAGATAATTCCAATTAACCCATTCCCCCGTAAATACTGATGTTTGTTAACCAATTACCCCATTAATATGCATTTGAGGCCTTTAATTTATTCCCCCACTTAAGAAAATAATTCCACTTAATACAGTCATGAAAATGTAAGATAAGAAATAAGTTTTTATATCCTAGTAGATGGTAGCTTAAAGCAGTTTGAAAGTAAAGCAGAGTGTGCATTAAGACGCACTCTGCTTTACTTTCAACCTGCTTTAGGTGATCACCTATTTTCAAAACTAGAAACAGGCTATGGGGTAATGGGTAAAATGAAATTGCCTATTTGGAAAGAGCCTAATGAGAGGAAGTGCCATTTGCAAAGGCCATAACTCTTGACATCATTGGTTTTTAGCTCACCTGAGCTAGCTCAGGGTGAGCTATTGCAATCCTTGAATGTCCGGCGTCCGGCGTCCGGCGTCCGTCGTGCGGCGTGCGGCGTCAACAATTTTAGTGTTTACACTCTAGAGACCACAATTTTTATCCAATCTTTCTCAAACTTGCTCAAATGGTATATTGCCAGAAGAGTTCGGATGAGTTTGATTATGGTTGAAATCGGGCAAATAGGTCATGAGTTATCTACCTTTGAACTGCTGAAAATGCCATATTTAACAGTGTTTACACTCTAGAGGCCACAGTATTTATCCAATCTTTCTAAAACCTGCCCAGATTGTATATGACCATAAGAGTTCGGAAGAGTTCGATTTTGGTTGAAATCAGACAAAAAGGTCATGAGTTATCTACCTTTGAATTGCTGAAAATGCCATATTTACGGTGTTTACACTCTAGAGGCCACAGTATTAATCCAATCTTTCTAAAACCTGGCCAGATGGTATATGACCATAAGAGTTCGGATGAGTTCGATTTTGGTTGAAATAGGACAAATAGATCAAGAGTAATCTACCGTTGAATTGCTGAAAATGCCATTTTTAACAGTGTTTACACTCTAGAGTTCACAATTTTTATCAAATCTTTCTTAAACTTGCTCAGATTGTATATTACTATACGAGTTCAGATGAGTTTGATTATGGTTGAAAGCAGACTTATAGGTCGAGAGTTATCTACCTTTGAATTGCTGAAAATGCCATATTTAACGATGTTTACACTCTAGAGGCCACAAATTTTATCCAATCTTTCATAAACTTACTCAGATTGTATATTATCATAAGACTTCGGATGAGTTCAATTTTGGTTGTAATCTGATCAATAGGTCAAGAGTTATCTACCTTTGAATGGCTGAAAATGATATATTTAACAGTGTTTACGCTCTTGCAACTACAGTTTTCAATGGATTTTGATTATACATGTACTTGTACACAAAGGATGTAGCTATACATTCTCGAAGGAGTGAAATTATTGTTGAAATGTAATCATTGTGGCAATAGTTACCTGCCCTTGATATACTTTGAAATGCTAGAAAAAGGCTTAATTTCAGTATTGTTTAGGCTCTAGTTATCTGCCTTTGATGTACTCTACTATACTACAGTAGGTCGACAAACTTGAGTGGATTTAGAATAAAACGGGTGAAATTCAAAGGTAAAGCTATCAGGCTTCATTACAAATGGTGAGCGATATCAGGGCCTTCATGCCCTCTTGTTTTAGTTATTTCCCTTTGTGATATTTTCTTGTCCAAGACAACCCCAGTTCTACTGATGCTATTGTAATGAAATTTTATGTATGGAAAGAAACTGATGAGAGAAAATGCCATGCACAAGGGCAGCAATATTTTGTTTTTCCCCTTTGTCATATTTTATTGTCAGGAAAATAACTCCAGTTCTGCTAATGCTAGTGAAATAATTATCATTTACCGGTAATGGAAATAGCTTGATAAGAGGATGTGTCATGGATAAGGGTCATAAGCTTGGCAACAAAATTCCCTTTTGTCCTGTTTTCTCGTCCGGAAAATAACTCCATTTATAGTTATATAAAAATGTTGTCATGCCCAGTCAACTTAGGTACAAACTTCAATGTCCTCAGGTGAGCGAATTTAGGTCCATGGCTCTCTTGTTTCAGAAGTTTTACTGTATCTAAAATATATCGGTGCTTGTCTTTCTTTGCGTAATTGTATTTAACCCCTTCACTGCCATGGCGTCATAAATTTTATACAATTTTCCGCTGCTTTAATTTCTCATTTTAGATTTTAGATATTTTGACTTAATTTAAGGCCTTTGGCTACCGGAAGTCGGTCTTGCGGGCGAGCGGATATGCGTCCTGACGACACAGACTGTTTTCGTACGTGTTTATACTAGAAAATTTATATAAAGGAAATGTTGATACGAATTAGTATAATCATTCATAGCGCAGTTAGTATAGTGGTTGACTAGCAATCAAAAGGTCATAGGTTCGAGACCCATCCGATCCAAATATTTTTTTTAGTGTCCGATTTATTGACTTGTCAATCCATAACGCAGTAATCAAGAGACATGTTATGTTTAGTCTTCGTTGATTAGAACTAGTGATGTTTACGGTCCAAGTATATGTCCAATTACCTGTACGTTTTAGTTTAATGACTTACAAGTCAATTAAATCGGTATACATGTAAACGATTTGATCGAACTATAAAGCCACACATTGAAGCTTATCAATACGCTAACCTTTTCAAGATCGATATTGCCCAATATAATTATGTTAAAACAATATAATAAACCTTGTATGCAAGTCCATGAATAAATAATAATGCATTTTAATGACAAAGTTTTAATTCTAAGATAGGTAACTATATCTAAACAACAAATATCCCACATTTTAATAAGAAAATATGTTATTACAACAAATCCTGACTGTAATATTTTCTAGTTTTTTCAGACTGACTAGTTCATCAACCATATATTTGAATAAAATGAAAACAAATATACGTTGAATGAGTCAGTTTTTTGTAATTCAATTTTTTAGCATTTTTCAAAGTTTAAATAGCTGATAACATCTTTCTGAACACCTTTATTCAAAATGTTTTTAGCTTTTCTTGTAATGAATGTTGTGGACTACTTATTGGGTGATAATTATAGTCATTAGCTTTATTCATTTTTAAGAAAAATAAAATCATCAAAATTCTAGGTTTTTGTCAGAAAAAAGACCTTAAAGACAAACCACACGATAAATTTTGCCTATACATGTATTTACACACATTGTTTCTTAGGCTATTATCATTCTTCATGAAAAGTTTCATAACAATCGTATGGAAACTACGCGCATATGCGAAGTACCTTAAGAAACATTTAAATTAGTGTCGAACAGCTTGGATCATGATCATACGCCACGTCTCGTTGCGTCTGATCAGGATCCAAACTGTTTGCAAATACTTATTCTGTTCGGGTTAAGGCAGTGAATGGGGTTAAGGGAATTAAAACAAAATGTCTGTGAAACTAGACTGGGTAATTATAACAAGTATGCAAATCGAACGGTACTGTCAATGATGTTTAAACAATCTGATGGATGATTGTTAAGTGGTTGAACTGATTTTTAACCCTTTATTCCATTGTAACAGTGGACACAGGGCTGCCATAAGTTGACATAAAAAATCCTAAGATTTCCAAATATGCATTTTTCAAGTGCGATTTTACGAATCGTACCCTTTCCCCATCGCCTGTTTCTAGTTTTGTTGACACGTGGCTGCTTAAAGCAGGCTGAATTTAAAGCAGAATGCGCCCTAAGGCGCATTCTGCTTTCTGTTCAGACTGCTTTAAGCTACCATGTACTAGAAAAAAATCCGAAGATTTAGGAAAAATCCGGAGAAATGGCAGCCCTATGGACGGGTGATTGTTTACAGCACAATAAAAAGGCAGAACGTTCCTTTAGGAGCTTCCTGATTTACTTTCTTATTGCTTTAACTGATTCTCCATGAAACTTCGAACATGCCATACCAGCTTCCATTCAAGTCTAGTCCATTTGTACTATTAACGTTGGTGGGTTATTTTTTTTTTACAATATATTACAAGATAGAAAGGAATGCAGGAACTGATCAGCGGGCTCATATATGCGCCGTCTGATCTGGGTCTTCACTGTTAGCATAGGACAAGTGTACGTTTCAAATGTGCACAGTTTGTAAAGATTGCGTATGTATACACGTCATTCGGGATTCATGGGTTAACTCTACACCATAACCCATTTCTAGTATTGAAGATAGGCGCATTCTGCTTTACTTTCAGCCTGCTTTAAGCTACCATATGCTAGAATATAGGGAATATTTCTTATGCTGTACATTCATTACTGTTTAAATTGAACTACTTTCTTCAGTGGAGGACAACTTTAGAGGTGTAAAAAGAGGTTTATATGGGCGAAGCAACCACCACAACCTGTATTGAACTCTATGGGTGCATTAAGTGCATTTACTAGAACATAGTTCGAGTCACCCTACGGCGCCTATATACATTTGTAGAAGAAAGAGCCAGTTGCGTGACGATTCTGTACCTGGCTAAGACTGTTACCCGGTTAAACAATTGACAAGACAAACTTTCCCGTTTTTACGAAACTCAAACGCAATTAATAAAAATGAAAATAGAAAATGTTGCTAAACTTGAATTTTAAAGCGACTCGCAACCAGATAGTGTATTTGAAAAAATAAAATAAAATACTTAAATGAAACCAAATATGGAGCATTATCGTGCATCTGGCATCAGGAAAAGTATGATCAGTCTAAATACACATTCTAGGAATGTCTTCAAATCGTAGTTTTTAGCTCACCTGAGCTAAAGGCTCAAGGTGAGCTATTGGGATGGCCCTGTGTCCGGCGTCCGTCGTCGTCCGTCGTCCGTCGTGCGTCGTCGTTAACAATTGCTTCAAATGACATATCCTCCTATACCGCGTTACAGAATTCAACCAAACTTTACAGAAATGTTCCTTGGTTCAAGCTCCTTCAAATGTGTTTAAAAATTAAAAACAATGCAGAACTCTGGGTGCCATGGCAACCAAAGGGAAAAAATAAAGGAAATCTTAAAAAATATTCTTGTCAAAAACTGCAAGGGCCAGAGCTTAGATATTTGGCACATAGCATCATCTACAAATCCTCTATCAAATTTGTTCAAATTATGCCGCTGGGGTCAAAATCGGCCACGCCCCGGGGGTCACAGTTTTACATAGAGTGATATAGAGAAAATTTCAAACGTCTTCTTCTCTGAAACTAATATGGCCAGAACTTTTATATTCGGTATGGTGACACTTTTAAATATACTTTACATATTTTGTTCAAATTGTTCAGGTCTGTTGCATATCTAGGTCAGTCCTGGACATAAATCATTATCTCCATTTTTTCAGCTATTCTCAGGTGAGCGAAATATGCCCCATGGGGCTCTTGTTTAGATATTACTTTCCATCGTTTTAAACGTGGGCATCGAAAGACGCAATAGAACTTGATAACGGGCTCAGACATAAACCCGAGCCGAATTATGTAGTTTCCATAGCTACACACTGAAGTACGTTAAATCGATCCCTAAAATATGAATAGTCCGGTGGCCCAGTGGGCTAAATGGTTTCCTTGTATAGCCTCTCTGTCCCCGCATGACGGGTCCCGGGTTCGAATTCCACTAGAGCTCAATATTTTTTTGATTGAAATGCATTTTTTAAACAGAATGTCTTACCCTAAACTAATTCTTACCCGTTTATATAAGCGTTTGGCATATATTTACAAATTACAATTTTTAATGCTAAATCTGGCTGCGAGTCTCTTTAATCTGAGTGGCAAACAGGTTGGAGTCTGATATGGTCCTATGCTGTTTGCATTGTCCTTTTAGCATACACGCGTTTATTGGGAATTGATAGTTTTTAAACCAGATTAGACGCAGCGTAACGCGATGCTTCACACGTCACCAACAGCCTGCATTAGTTTTTCCTGACTAGCTGTAGTCATCCAAGATAGGCCAGGTAATGTCTTTAACCCATTAAATTGTAACCTGTTTATAATTTTGAAGACAGGTGACACCATTAAAGCAGTCTGAAAGCAATGCAGAATGTGCCTAAAGGTAAAAGGTACTTTAATATACCATCTGCTAGGATATAGAAAATATTTATCATGGTACATGTTCATGACTTAACTGTATAAATTGGAACTATTTTCTTTTGTAGAGGAATAAATTGAATGTGATAAAATGCGCTTCTAGGGGTAAAGGGTTAAATGTGTTTCAAATTGGGCAATGTCTTAAGCAGACTACATTACAGCAGTAAAAAGAATAAGTTATGGAAAGAGACTGTAATTTTTTTTTTTGACTGTAAATTTAGGGTTTACAGTGGAGAATCTGTTATTCTTTCCCAATAAACGCGTTTACGCTAAAACTATTATTTGCAGTGCAAACAGTTTGAAGCCAGATCAGACGCCGGGTAAACCGGCGTCTGATCAGGCTCCAAACTGCTTGCCACCAAGATAAACATGAAATATCAGAATTGTCCAAAAGTTGTTCTTTTCTACGTTTTAGTGCTTTGCGTTTGCGTACGTTTGCGTTTAAACGGGAAAGAATAACAGATTCTCCCCTGTACTATGTTTTAACCCCTTCACGGCCTTACCCCGAGCACTATGGTTATTTGCAAACAGTTTGGATTTTGACACTCATTTCCATATTTTTTTTAAATCAAAATATATAAATTTAAAATGGACAAATAAAAGCAGACGACAATTGTTTAAAGTTGATGACGACATGGCAGTTAAGGGGTTATACTTCGACATTATGTTTATCGCTGTGGTCATGACACGTAATACCAAACTGAAAAATATGTACGGGTGACTAGGTGGGCGAAAAACTAATCAATTATCCGCAAAAACAAATGATTATACTTTTTGTCCTTACCCTGCTGTAATATCGTCTGTTTCCAAGTTGTCGTGTGCTTTTAACTAACGTTTGTTTTAAGAAATGGTAAAACGACATTCGAACAGTTTTGATACTGATCAGACGATGTAATCAGGCGATTTGATACTGATTGCGGATCAGGGTCCAGATTGTTTGAAACAATCAAGCATGTTACGAATAACAGGGCATGTCTAGCAATCATAATCTGAATGTATCAAAGTTTGGACACGCCTTCAGTTTGTTTGCTTGCCTTACGTATTCTTATGTTAACAATACGATTATACATAATAAAATAAAGCGTAACACAACATGGACTAAAATCCCCACTCATGCACAACCCCACCCTAATAGAAACGCCATATAGCACATTTAATTAATTCCTCATTGCGACTATGTGGTAAGGGTTAAGTGAATCTGAACATTTTACAACGCACATAACATAAATTGCATGACAATAGTAAGGTGAAATCATGGAACAAAATCAGATAAAGTGGAGAAGACGTTATTCTTTATCGTTTTAAAACGAAACGCAAACACGATTCAATAAAATGTTGAAAAATGGCAATATCTTAAAAATGTTTACGATTCATTCGAATCTGAATGGCAAACAATTTGGAGTCTAGTCAGACACCGGATAACCAGGGGCATTATCTGGCTCTAAACGGTTTGCAATTGATATAATATTTTAAACATAAACGTGTTTATTGGGAATGAATAACATCTTCTCCACTATATAATTTCACTTCCCCCATAAGTGCCTCTCAGGATCACTTGAGATGACGAGTCACGTGATGTGTGGTCAGTACGAAGTTCCACGGATACCATAGTGGTGCAGACTCTTCGCTATGTTACGAAATTAATTGGATTATATACTTTACACACATTTCTTTTACTTATTATATGTAGTTTACTGTAGTTTCTATGCTTTGAACATACATGTACCATAACTCCATCTTCTTGTATTAACGAAGAACTATTCGATTAAACATCCTTGGATTTGTATTGCCATACTACGTGTAACGCCAATATATGCGCCATTTACAAACAGTGTAGACTACAGGTCTGAGAGGGATACATTAATTTTGTCCTATTCAAATTTTGTAGACCCAGATCAGCGTTTGATCAAAGTCTACACTATTTGCCTATGTTCCCTATATGGGATCGTGTGTACAACTGGGTTGTTGAAGGAAATGTAGATAAAACAGATGTCATCAAGTACGAACACATGTTTCAGTGGAGAAAACGTTATTCTTTCCCGTTTAAAAGCAAACGAAATTCAAACGTAAAGCACTAAAACGTAAAAAAAAAGACAATTGTTTGATAACTCTGACTACTCATTTTAATCTGAGTGGCAAACAGTTTTGAGCCTGATCGTTTACCCGGCGTCTGTTCGTGCTCCAAACTGTTTGCACTGCAAATAATAGTTTTAGCGTAAACACGTTCATTGGAAAAAATAACGTTTCTCCACTGTATAGTCAGTGACATGCATGGCAAAATACAAAGCATTGTCATCTGCTCCAATTAATACCTTCATATTCAAAGCAACTCTATTAGAGTTTGCACGTTGGATGTTGGTGGGTTTGTTTTTTCAAGATGAAAAGATTTATTTATTACGATGTTATTGTTGTTGTTGTTTCAAGTTCCTTTCAACGTCTCGGCAACACCATTCAACGCCTTTCAACTAAAACTCCCAAGTTTGTTGTGTTTCTGCACGCATCAATTTCGAAGCAGACGATATTGTAGCGGGGTCTATTATGAGTATTTATATTTTCATCTATGCAATGCTAAAACCATTATTCTCTCAACCAGGTTCCAGGGTCCAAACTCGTTGACACCCACTTTTATATTTTCAATGTCTTATATTATAAGTTTATGGTATTTCAAATAAAATGCACATTAACAAACATACATTACGTATTTGTCTTCTATTTTCCACACAAGTGAATTCGATGCAGTGTGGATTCAAGCCTAAGTTGGCAATGCCACATACATGTACATGTCAATATACCTAATAATGATTTGATAGATAAAGGCAGACTTAAATGTCAAAAGAGCTCAACAGCAGAATCAATTTAGTATGATTTTGAGCCCTTTTGGTTTTTAAGTGGCGAATTGCTTTATTACACATATTATTGTGAATGCTCATTAATTTATGGCTAAAACAACATGCAGATCCTCATAAGCTTTCTTATGGATTTCTGCCATTAATTGTGGCTTTAACAATGGTAGAAATACAGTAGAAACTCGATAACTCGCTTTAAGCAATCGTACCAATATTTCATAAGTTGAGTATCGATAAATCGATATCGCCTAAGTCGAACATATCCGTATTTCAAAGTTAAAACGTGGCTAAGCCACGTTTTAACTTTGAAATATGGGTATGTTCGAACCAACGCGAGTTCGAAGTACATGTATCGAGTTTCGACTTTAATAATTAAACTGTACATGAAGCGGGCATTCTCTAAAGAATAACGTCGCTCTGAAGTGTATGGTTGATGCAGGACAGACATATAACAGGAATTTCCTATAGAAGATCTATGTTATACTTTAGCCCTGCATTAGGCTGATACCCGGATGAAAATGTTTTTATTTTTCTCCTTTTGGGTGGACACATTTGACACAAGCTTGACTGTTATAGAGATGTGATTACTCGCGTAAAAAACGGCGAGCTATATGTGCAATAACACGTTTTCAATTAGTTTAATTCGTTTAGGGCAACTTGAAGGCCTGTTTTTACCTTTATTAGCCGTAACAGATGATACATCCGTACATACACTTTCCTTATCTTGGTATTGGATGATAATTATGCAAGTTGTGTAGAGACCCAGGAACATACAACAACTATTCAGGGTCTGTCTACACTGTTGATAACTCATAGCAGTGTTTCGCAGGATGTTTTTAACACCAAACCCTTTTGTGCCCACGATCCCATATATGGGACATAGGCAAACAGTGTAGACTCTGATCAGAGTCTACTCTGTTTGCTGATAGGAATTTTAATATAAAACCAAAATGAAAATGAAAATTTTGACCAGGCATTCCTTTGATAACAAGTGGACTAATCCAATATAAAACATGGAAGAATCCACTGGGCGCAAATGGATTAATTAATCTTGGTAACATGGTTAAATGAAACATGTTGTTGCTGCTTGTTCAGCTGAGGTTGTTTGCAGTGAAGTTGAAGACATTTCAAACAATGCAGAACCTGTTAAGGAGCTATGTTCTGAAATCTGGTGGGTCTACATTATGTTTGATTATTAGATCTACTCTTAAACTATTACCCCATAGCCTGTTTCTAACTTTTAAGATATATGGCACTTAAAGCAGATTGAGAGTAAATTAGAATGCGCTTTAAAGTACATTCTGGTTTACTTTCAGCACGCTTTTAGCTACATTCGGCTCGGATATAGAAACTATTTCGTATGGTGCATATTCATCAGTGTATAGAATGGAACCTTTTTCTCCCCAATGAATGAAGCTATTGAAGGGGTAAAGGGTGTATTAATCGACTAATGTGTTGAATTATCTTGACATTGGTGGGTAACTGTAAACATCCTATACAGCCAAACTGAGCTTTCATTTTCATTTAAGAAGTTTATTAACCCATTACCCCGTAAATACGCCTTTGTACGCCTTTGATAATAAAAGTTGTCCTATGTGTTCACGTGACTATGGTAATGGGTTTACCCAGGCTCGATGGTATGGTTGTTGTTTAAGTGGATACTATTATTTTTTAATACCCTACAGTGGAGAAAACGTTATTCTTTCCCGTTTAAACGCAAACGCACGCAAAGCACTACAACGTAGAAAATAACAACTTTTTGACATTTTTCTCTATTTATTTTAATCTGAGTGGCAAACAGTTTGGAGCCTGATCAGACGACGGGTTATCCGGCGTCTGATCTGGCTCCAAACTGTTTGCAGTGGAAATAAACGTTTTAGCGTAAACGCGTTTATTGGGAAAGAATAACACATTCTCCACTGTACAACGGTCCTCCGAACAACGATGAGCTATATGATTGTACGAATATATGGCATTAAAATACGTCTAAACTAACTGTTCCTTCCTTATAATATGCTTGCTGCTGTTCCCAAAACATGACTATTATGTCTAACATTTGCACTGCTGCAATAACGTCTGCTTAACCCTTTGAACCCTAGTCCCGCATATAGGCGTCCTTTTCAAACAGTGTACATGTGAGTAGTACACTTGCCCTATGCAAACAGTGAAGACACTGATCAGAGGGCTCCTAGGAACCCTCTGGTCAGGGTCTTCACTGTTTGCCAAAATGCCAAACATTGCCAAAAACAACCTTAAAAGTCAGAAATGGACTAGACTAAAATGGGAAACTGGAATTGTCCATTTAAAGTGTCAGGGAGGAAAGAGTTAAAACTGTCGTTTTCCCTTTATTATCAAAGTTACATATAGAACATTTTGACATTTGACGCCGCGTTACAAACTATTTGCAAATGTACTCTTAGAACAAGAATGTTCTCTCCCTATAACAACTCCCTCTGCATAACAGCACACAGTATTTGCATTCTATTGGGTGTTGCTATGGAGAGGGAGCACTGTAATACGTTATTTGTACAGAAATATTTGCGCAATTACGTTTGTTTTGTATTACGTAACTCTTTACACATGTGAGTAAATATCGATGAATGATCTCATTTGCATATATGCAAATTTCATACACGTATGCTATTTACACATTGTAAGAGTTATAGATATAATCTTTATTTAAGTATCATCAAGGTTACAACATAGAATAAATACATATAAAATATTCGTTTGAACAAACCATGTCATGCATATAGAATTATACAGTGGAGAATTTGTTATTCTTTCCCAATAAACGCGTTTACGCAAAAACGTTTATTTCCACTGCAAACAGTTTGGAGCCAGATCAGACGCCGGGTAACCCGGCGTCTGATCAGGCTTCAAACTGTTTGCCACCAAGATAAACATGAAATATCAGAATTGTCCAAAAATTGTTCTTTTCTACGTTTTAGCGCTTTGCGTTTGCGTACGTTTGCGTTTATTGGGAAAGAATAACAGATTCTCCACTGTATTAAACACTTATTATTTCCATACTGCATTAAGCACTGTGATTGTTTGGGGAATATCACGCTTGAAATTTCGATTTCTTGCATTATTAATGTAGATACGTCGATACAGTGGAGAATCTGTTATTCTTTCCCGTTTAAACGCAAACGTACGCAAACGCAAAACACTAAAACGTAGAAAAGTACAACTTTTTGACAATTCTGATAATTCATGTTTGTGTTGGTGGCAAACAGTTTGGAGCCTGATCAGACGCCGGGTTACCCGGCGTCTGATCTGGCTCCAAACTGTTTGCAGTGAAAATAAAAGTTTTAGCGTAAACGCGTTTATTGGGAAAGAATAACGTTTTCTCCACTGTACGAGTGTCAAACAGTTTGCAAATACATGTAACCATTGGACTCGGGGTAAGGCTGGAAGGGGTGGACTCAAGCTTTGAAAGTTGTTCAACGGTTCATAATGTTTAAACCTTCCCCAACCCATTCCCCACCAACCCCTATCCCCAAACCACCACCATATAGACGCGCCTATTAACGCATTTAATTAATTCCTCCACTGAAGAAAATAGTTCAATTTTTTACAGTGATAAACATGTACCAAAAGAAAAAATTCTATATCCAAGCAAATGGTAGCTTAAAGCAGAATGAAAGTAAAGCAGAATACGCATTAAGGCACATTCTGCTTTACTTTAAACCTGCTTTAAATACTTACCTGTCTTCAAAACTAGAAACAGGCTATGGGGTAAAGTATTATCAGTGAAGTGCGGGGGGAAGACATTAGCAAACCCGATAACATTCTTGCGACAACTCATTCCAATTGTTGTAATGATTTATTTGATTACTTATTCTGCACCCTATTAACCCTGTGCACGTTGCGCACGAGTTTGTGATTACTTTTGCAAACAGTTTAGAGTCAGATGAGACGCCGAGTAACTCGGCGTCTCATTTGTATCCAAGCTGATTGACACTCTGGTGAGAATTTTCTGAAAGAAAATGCGTCTGTTAAGATTTTTAGAATTGTCGCGGAAGACAAATTTTGCAATTGACAATTGCTAAGCATACAGAAGGTTAACTAATAGAAATGCCTTAACCTTTTACCCCATAGCCCTGTCCTAGACAGGTGGTCACTCAAAGCAAATTGGAAGATAAGCAGAATGCGCCATATTTCATCCTACTTGAAGCTTCCATTTGTTAGGATATAAAAACTAGTTTCAAAGGCATACATAGTGTTTTATGGAGTAATTGGGGTTAAAATACCAGTACCCTGACTAGCCTTTAAACAACTCCGTACATTCTCAGAATTCGAAAGTTTTATAAGGCCGTATGATCGAACTTTTATATTTAAAAATAATAAAAGAAACAATTTTAACCCTTCCACACTAGCTTGTTTTCAGTATTTACGACAGATAGTTGCTTAAAGCAGGCTGGACGTAAAAATGCAAGCTACCATGTACATAGGGTATAAGATATACAAAACTGTAGTTCTTCTGGACCAATTTATGACTGTTTAAATTGGAACTATTTTTCTGTAATTGAGGAGTTTATATAAATGAGTGTAGTGGGTTAACCCTTTACCTGATAGCCTATTTCTAGTATTCAAGATAGGTGACCACTTAAAGCAGGTTGAAAGTAAAGCAGAATGCGCCCTAAGGCGCATTCTGCTTTACATTCAGCCTGCTTTAAGCTTCCATGGGCTAGAATATTGAAAATTTTCCCTATACTATATAATCATGACTGATTAAATTGGAACTATTTTCTTCAGCGGAGGAATGAATTAAATACGCTAAAAGTCGCTTCTATGGGGGAAAGGGTTAAGGGAGCTCGCTATCTCCTGAGCAGATCTATGGTTAAAAGTTATTCAATATTTAACAAAGGAGGAATATTTGAGGAATACATGCAGCTCTGATTATTTCGCTGTTTCGCCTAGCTAATCAATACTTGTAGTACCAATAAACGCTTGCTTCATCCCTGCCCGTTTAGTAGGTAATAATGGCTTAATACTGTGGGATCTATTTGGGGATTATAGACAAAAGCCTTTGATAATAAATTTATTAACTCCGTGTATTTGTAGAATCTACCTATATTAATATTTGATTTTCCGCCGCGAGTTGGCTCGACCTGAAGGGGCCTGTATCAGCCCGGGCCGATGTAATTTTGTGTGGTATTGTCATAGTTACGATAAACAAGAAAGTAAACAATCTATATATGTTGTTAATGCCCCGGATCAATTGAATATCCCTAGGACGTAATTTCAATTGTGAGATGTGATAAACTCAGCCACTCGAGCGGTCGGTCTTATATCTTTTGGTCGTTCGAATAACCATTCATTTTGATAAAGTGACCCGAAGACATACTAGCGGATTGTCAATGGTGTATTGTGCATGAACCACATATTGTGCGACAATTTTGATTTTTCTTTTTTGTACGGAAAATAAAACATTAAAAAGACAAATACTAACAATGGGGTGTAATGCGAGTCAACCTGCAGGAACTTCGGCGAACGGTGCAAACGGCGCAGCAAACACGAAGGCAACAACAAATAGCGAACAAACACCGACACAAAATGTAGACTCCACACAAAATAAGGAGGAAAGTACGACGGTGACAGGTAAACAAAAAGTAGTTGTTTATACATTGGAGAAAACGTTATTCTTTTCCTTTTAAACGCAAACGAAACGCAAACGCAACATACTAAAATGAAGAAAATGACAACATTTTGATAATTTAATCTGAGTAGCTACCCGGCGTCTGATCTGGCTCCAAACTGTTTGCATCGGAAATAATAGTTTAAGCGTAAACGCGTTTATTGGGAAAGAATAACGTGTTCTCCAATGTACATTGACAAAATGTAATATTTTCTAATTTAAGCAAAACGAAACTCAAAGAAACACAGTGCGATAACATGTAGAAGTTCTGTTTAATGTAGAAAAGGACGGGATATTTTAAAAACAAAAAAACATGTATATAAAAAATAGAAGGAGAAAATATTTTGACTTCGAATAATAATCAGGTTTTTACTCTGATCAGCAATGTCGAGTTTGATCTGAATCCAAACAGCACAGCTTCGTTTTCTGTGAAACAAAAACAGGTTTAAATTCCTTTGGTACAACAATCATCAATCAAACATGATATTCGTATATCTGTAAATGATTGAGAGGCTTAGATATGAGCATTGCCATGAGAAAACCCGACTTGTTACATTGCAAACAGTGTTGACCAAGGCCAGCGACACTGTTCTTGATCTACACTGTTTGACACCCGCTTGCATATATATGTTGACCATTTTAAGTATCTGTATTATATATATGTGTGTGTGATATTTGGCAGTGTGTATTTAACTCGGATACAGAGCCTGGGATGACAACAGTGCTTTATCTGTACAATACTGCAAGGCAATAAGACAGGTTTTGTCATGACACGGCTCATATTTACTTATTATAAAAGAAAATATATATAAAATAGACCCATTTAATGTGGAATATTTTCAAGTTATACCAAATAACATTCATATATTCATCTCAGCCAGCCTTTATTAGAAGCTATTCATTTAGAAAACCTGAATATCAAAATACATACCACTGCTAAATAGGACACAAATATGATGAGTGATGAAGAGAATGGTGTTGTCCTGCTATAAATTGGCACATACGACATGCGTTTATTTTATGCTTGTTATATAAATAGAACACTTAGAAGTGTAATGTGCTTCCTAGAAGAAAGAGATTAAGACAAAAAACAAAACGATAGCAAATCCAGTGCGTCTGTACAATGTTGCAAGGCAATAAGGCAGGTTTACTTTCAACCTGCTTTAAATGGTCAGCTTATCTTCAATACTAGAAACAGGTCATGGGGTAATTGGTTAAAGAAATAATGATGTGTTGCACGCATGGAAGCCAACCGAATGTTGTTATAGGAATTTGTCAAATTAACTCTTGGAACGCTATAACATTTAAAAAACATTCTTGTCTGCAATAATTTGTTGTCTGCTTCTGTTCTAAAATTAGAAGTTTCTAAAATTTGATTTGGAACTATTTTCTTCCAAGTTTTGGCCATATTAGTGTCCAAATTGTTAACACTGCTTTTGTCTAATGATCATCAAGTTTGGTATTTGTTTAACCCCATTTCTCCAATGGGTATTTTGCAAACTGTTTAGATCCTGATCAGCCACTGTTTGACGCTCAGTTCAATAGTTCTTAAGTCAAAATAACTTTACTTTAGATATATAAGAAATAAGGACAGAAGACCATTGTTTAAAAGTACAGTTGAACTTCGAAATTTCGAACTCGGTTAGGTCGAACATACCCGTATTTCAATGTTAAAACGTGGCTAAGCCACGTTTTAACTTTGAAATACGGATATGTTAGACTTAACCGAGCATAAAATAATGGTATTCAAGTGTTGACAAATCGGATAGTTCGAATTAAGCGAGTTCCGAGATATCGAAGTTTAAAAGTAATGACGTCTTGGCAGTGAAGGGGTTTAACATACTGCACGCTATGCAAATATAGTCTGCAACACTTTTCAAAACAGATTTTTAGGCATTTTATTTCGGACAATATAATTAGTGTGTCAAAACAGTTTGAATCAAGACGAGCAGCCACGTTACTCGGCATTTGACCTGACTCCAAACTTTTTGCAACACTGAAATAACAAAATCGCCCACAGCGCGCTGAGTGTGGTTAACCCGCTCACTATTACAGTGGTAAATACGCTATTCCTACCCACTCTACGCGTTTCTTACGCGTTCGTTAACCGTTCACTATACGTTTATTATCCGTTTCGTTAAACGGCTTTCCTAGCCGTTTCTTTACGCGTTTATTTACGCGTTTAAATGAGCAGACGGCCCCCATAGCAGACGGCCCCCATAGCTTCAGCGGTTTACACACCGTAGGCGAGGATCTTGATCCTGGTGTTCTTTTTCTTTTCCTGGAATATGCTCTTATGCTAGGCGAAACTTGACATACATTTGTACACAATTTGGATCAAGACTAGAGGCCGTGTTACACAGTATCCAAACTGTTTACCACACGTATACATGTTTCTTAAGTAAAAAATAAATAAGACTTGGCTTTGATAATAATTGCATGCAGACTACATAATTAACCCTTTGCCTGCTGGTCGCGACTTTATTGATGTTTGCAAACAGTTTAGATCCAGATCAGACACCGCGTAACGCGGTGTCTGATCTGGATCCAAACTGTTTGACACTCTTGTTTAGGTTTCTTTACTTAAAAAATGTATAAATCTAAATTTAACAAACTTTGCAGACGACAATTTCGAAACAGACGACATCACCGCAGGATAAGGGTTAAAAGCATGCTAAGGCTTAACCCCTTAACTTCAATGATATCATTTTTTAAACGATTGTCGTCTGTTTTTATTTTTCAAATTTTATAGTTTGGTATGTTGACTTAAGACATGGAAATACGTGTCAAACAGTTTGTTTGGGTCCTATGCCGCCTTACATGGCATTTGATTAGGATCCGAACTGTTTGCAAACAACTATTATATTTTACTTGGAGTAAAGGGGTTATTACGAGTTGTGTTGCATTTAATTCTAAATCGTTTTGTATAATCATTTTGTTCGTTAATGGTGCACTTCTAAACTACACATTTCATGATGCAGATAATCTTGCGCTGGGAACTATTTATGCAAGAACTATTTCCCCTTAGTAATTTCATTCCGATTGAACCTGGCAAATAGTTCCAAATTGTAGACGTTAACTTTAAGTTTCGATCTACAAGTATATAGTGTTTATCACAAATTGTCAAAAGTTCGTTGTACGAACTTGCTGATCATCAAAAGAAGAATTTTATATAGCTTTAAAACCAGTGCTTTAACACTAGTAACAAGACGCTTACAAAGAGAAGAAAATTCTCAGCGAATAAAGGCTAATTGAATTGCAGAGCACCGTTAAATATGTATGTACCAGCATTTAGGCAGAGCTACTCATTAAACTTTATCATGCTTAGTAGGTATTTGGCAGTCATTAATAAATAATTTGAATCAAACTCAGACGTCACGTTATCCAAACTCAGGTGGAAATTATTTTTTTAAGGTTGCTTTCTTTCAAACGGCATATCATAAGTTTGACGAACAAAGGCACATACGACAATTAAGAAGCAGACGATATTCTAGCAGAACAAAGCTTTAACCCCTTCATTGCAATGACGTCATCAGATTTAAACAATTGTTGTCTGCTTTTATTTCTCAAATGTAAATGTTAGGCCTTTTGACTAAAGAAATGTTAAATTGAGTGTCAAACAGTTTAGATCATGATCAGACGCCGCGTAACGCGGCGTCTGGTCAGGATCCAAACTGTTTACAAATAACCATTGTATTCAAGGTAAAACATTTAACGGGTTAACAAGCGTTAAATTGTCACGAAACTATACTACAACACTACCCCCCTTTAGCGACTAATATTTCAGGACGAATGTGGATACTTAAAACAGGTGGTGTCCGCAGTTTAATGCACGGCCAACGTTATACATACTTTTCGCAATTAGCGTTTTGCATGACCTTAAACCTGCATACAACGAACACTTCTTTTATAGGCCATCAGTAATTCTTATTTTGGGTGTCGTTTAGGAGTGGTGGTGGTGTAGGGCAATCGATCGAGAGAAGGAGTAACAACGATCTTTTGTTTTTACCAGATAAATTATTCAAGGAACATATGAATCGTTTGAAACAACGATCGAAACTCGATAATTCCAACTTGCGTTAGTCCGAACGTACCCATATTTCAAAGGTGAAACGTGGCTAAGCCACGTTTTAACTTTGAAATACGGGTATGTTCGGCATAAGCGATATCGAGTTATCGAGATACGTCTTATGGAATATTGGTATGATCGATTTGAGCGAGTTCGAAATATCGAATTTCTACTGTAAAATCCTTATAACTCTTAGCGTACATTGACTGATATCTGCTAACAGTTTGGATCCAGAACAGACACCGGTTAACCCGACGTCTGATATAGACCCTATCTGATTAACACTCATTACTAGGTTTCTATATACATGTAGCTGTTTTGATTTTGTTTCGTTCATGGCAGTTTTGAACCAGACGAACTTAGTACAGATTAGAAGTAATCAATTCAAACACTTGTATTGACGACCTTTGTTATCAATTTGGATGCAAATCAGGACCCAGTAAACACAACGCCTGGTCAGAATAAAAAAATCTGTGAACACTCCGATTGTTTTGTATACGTATAAAGAAGATTGAGTCACATTTTAATCAATTTCAGCAGACGACAGTTTTAGCAGACGATAGTTACTTAACTGATAAGGTTAAGAGGGTATTTACGTGGTCATTGCTTCATTAAATATTGTACACAGGAGGATTCAGATTTTATTGTGAACACTAAAACTGCCATTTAAAATTAACAAACAAACAACAGACGTTCACCGTCACCATAGAGACGTCAATGTGGACTTATAACTACATGTATTAGAAATATTAAAATCTTATGAGCACTTTAGGTGGCGAAATGTTGAATGAAAATAATCATACAACTGGTCCTTTACCCCATAGTCTGTATCTAGTTTTAAAAGACATATGGTCGTTTAAAGCTGGTAGAGTCTAGGAAGTAAAACAGAATGCGCCTTGAAGACACATTCTGCCTGCTGTAAGCTATATACCATCTGCTAAGAGATAAGAAATATTTCTTATCTTGCATATTCATGATTTAAAACGTGGAACTACTTTCTCCATCGGAGGAATAAAATTGAATGAAATGCGTAAATACATATCCATGGAGTAAATGGTTAAACTATGACGCCAAGTATTTTGGAAATTAGGAAATGTTAAAATTGTCAACCATGGTCATGATGTCCAAGTTAATTGTACATGTATTAATCAGAAACCAAACATTTTTGTGTGTGAAAATCAATGAATTGAAAACTCTGTTTTGAAATTCGACCAAAGTCAAACACTGATTATATAGCATTTGCTTTTTAACCCATTTTCCGATAAAAACGCGATATTCCTCCATCGAATAAAATAGTTCCACTTGAAACAATGACAATAACAATAATTTTATTTGCTTTAAGGCATTCGGTCCATGCAATACATACGACAAAAATAAATATATTATACATGTCTAACGGTGCACATTACAGTCATAAATATGCACCATCAAATATTTATCCTACAGATGGTAGCTTAAAGCAGGTTCTAAGTAGAATCGAATGAGCTTTATCGCGCATTATGCTTTACGTTCATTCAAGAGTACGGAGTTTTACGCTGGACCTAGATATCCGAAACCGTGCACAAACCAACTATGTACAGTGGAGAATCTGTTATTCTTTCCCGAACGTACGCAAACGCAAAGCGCTAAAACGTAGAAAAGAACAACTTTCGGACAATTCTGATATTTCATGTTTATCTTGGTGGCAAACAGTTTGAAGCCTGATCAGACGCCGAGTTACCCGGCGTCTGATCTGGCTCCAAACTGTTTGCAGTGGAAATAAACGTTTTTGCGTAAACGCGTTTATTGGGAAAGAATAACACATTCTCCACTGTACATGTACGCAGTGGTTGCGACAGTCGAACTTACTAACATATAGCACTATAATATTAACATTTTCTCCGCCAAATACGACATAAGTATCATCTGCAACCTGTTTTGAGTGGTCACCTGTCTTCAAAACTAAAAACAGGCTATGAGGTAAATGATTAAATCGGGCTAAGGATGTAGCAGTTAACATAAAGTCACTTTTCGTCTTCACATTAATTTCGACGTCTGCAGTATTTGCTATTTCTTGTTGGCGTCTCGTATTGGGCCCTGCTATTTGCAATACCTATTACACATTCGCTGAAAGTGTGCACAGGGTTAAGCCAAACATGGTAAACAAGCATTGTTTAAACCCAATCGTGATTGTAATGACGTCATTAATTTTAAACAATTGTCGGCTGCTTTTATTTCTAATTTTTTAGTTATTTTGACTTGAGAAATATTTATTTGAGTGCTTAACAGTTTGGATGCTGATCAGACGCCGCGTGACGCGGCGTCTGATCAGGATCCAAACTGTTTGCAAATGACTAATATTGCGCTCGGGGTATGGCAGTGAAGTGGTTAACGTACTGTTATACTGGTTGCCACAAAGTAATCGTCCTTTTTGTCATTTATTTAAACGTGATGTCTATTTAACAATTCGTGACGACGTGAAATGCGACGTCTAATCAAGATCCAAACTGTTTGATCGTCTTGTTAAAGTTCATATAAAAATTATATTTATATACACATTATTATTTGATTACAACTTACAAGTATCTTTATACACGGACATGTAATAATTTCACTAATTTCAATAATTTATAATTTCGACTCATATATGTATATGTATAACACTGTTCATACCTTGATTGTATATATTTGGAGAGGACTCACATAGGCTTTGCCTGTTGTCCAATCCTTTTCTTCTGAATAAAATATTGTTTAAACTAAAGTTCATTCAATGTTTACAAAAATAATGTCTGAAAACAATTGCAGACGACAAATATGAAAACATACATGTACGTAATTGTAAAAGACGCGAATGAATGGCTCAAATAACCTATGAGCGCAAAATAAATTAAACCAAGAGCAGACGCCGAGTAACTCAGCATCTGATCTGGATCCAAATTGTTTTAAAGTGACAGGTAAGACCTATTGTACATGATAAGGGTTAAGGTATTTAAATCAAGTGCCGAAAGGATTAAGTTTATTCAACTTGACTTGATAAGACAGTGTCAGTCGAGTTTATTGCTATTTATTTATTATGAAAAGAAAGCGACATTTTTATAACTTTTATTACACTACAAAAGATTTGAGGTTTTGACATTTTCACTGTCATGAGTTCGCCTGCTTTACAGTTGTCGTCTGCTTTTGTTCTTCATATTTTTTAGATTTAAGTTTTCACAGAACCATCCATACTTGTAACAGTTTGCATTCCAGTTGACTCGGCGTCAAGTCCAAGATTATAGAGCTTTTCAGTTGAGTCTAAAGTCGTTCTTAAGCATTTGATTGGTCAGATTTGAGCCTATGCTCAAATCTGACCAATCAAATGCTTGAGAACACACTCAGACTCAGCTGAAACGCTTTATAACCTTGGACCCTGGCTACAATCTGTTTGCAAATGCTTGTTTAGTCGATCTTCACTGCCATGACGTCATCAATTCAAAACAATTGTCGACTGCTTTTATTTCTCAAATTTTAATTTTAGTTGTTTTGACTTAGAAATTACATGTATTTGAAATGTTTGTCAAAGAGTTTGAATCATAAATAGACATCGCGTCACGCGGCGTCTAATCAGGGTCAAAACTGTTTGCTAATAACCATTGTACGCACAGAGCTGCCATTTTTCCGGATTTTTCCGAAATCTTTGTATTCTTATCTTAAAAGATGGTAGCTTATTTAGCAAGCTGAAAGTAAAGCAGAATGTGTCTTAATGCACATTATGCTTTACTTTCAACCTGATTTAAGTAATATTACATGAAAAATAGAGACTTTGGCATTCTTAGGATTTTTCTAGATCAACTTATGGCAGCCCTGTAATCGAGGTAAGGTAGTGAACGGATTAAAACCAATCTAAACTCAAATATGCTATCTAAAATTAATACTTTACGTGACACACCACGAACAAAATAACGTTACAAATAGTGGAGACTAACAAAGCAGCAAATCAACTTATAGGACATTAAAATATCTAATTCAAAATAATGTGTAACTTAATTTTTTGACAATTTTACTTTAATCTGGGTGGCAAACATTTTGAGTTTCATGTGATGCCCGGTTATACGGCTTCTGATTTGACTCTAAACTCTGTGTAATGGGCTAAAGGACTTTTCCTTGAACGAACTCTTTGGGAAATAGTTATACGTCTTCTCCGTCAGCATTCTAACAATACTAGGGCCCGTTTCATAAAATTGCGTACGACAAAAACGATCGTAAGTCAAAATTTTAAAATAAAAATACATTTAATTTCTGAATTCTCCATCTAATTCTGTCTCTTGACATCTCTTTGGAATCGTCTTGTCAAGACGATTCCAAAACGATGTCACAAGAAAGAATTAGACGGAGAAATAAATAATAATAATAATTGAGATTTTTATAATCTGACTTACGACAACATTTGTCGTACGAAGTTTTATGAAACTTATTCACCCTTAAGGAGCTTTCTGATTTGCCCTGTTTGTTTTACTTCTTGTTTTCTTAAGCAACCCAAAAAATCAACTAAGCGTAGTATTGCGGTAATAGGGTTAGAGCAGACGATAAAACTTGGCAGTGAAAGAGCTACATGTAAGCATACGACAATATCGCAGTGAAAGAGTTAGCCATTTACATGTGTTTTTCTCACTCTCGTTCCAATCAATATGAGACTTTCATTTGACACGACCTAAAACCAACCAGCCCTGATCGATTTGTGTGTTTTAAATTGTACAATTTATGCTTTAGTCTCTCAAAAGTGCAATCAACATCGATAATTAGAAATAGTTAGAAATTAACCTTTTCTTTGGCGTGACGTCATGTACTTTAAGCAATTGTCGCCTTCCTTTATTTCTAAAAAGTGAATTTTCAGGTAAAAAATTGACTAAAACTATAATCGTTACAGTGGTGAAAAACGTTATTCTTTCCCAATAGACGCGTTTACGCTAAAACTATTATTTCCAATTAAAACAGTTTTGAGCCAGATCAGACACCGGGTAACCCGGTGTCTGATTAGGCCTTAAACTGTTTGACGTCAAGGTTAAAATCAACTTTCAGAATGGTAAAAAAGTCATTTTCTTCATATTTTGCGATGCGTTTGCGTTTAAACGGGAAAGAATAACATTTTATTGCAATGCGGTTGCGTTTCGTTAGCGTTTAACCCGTTCTCCCATAAAATCGCCTTTAAGCACAAATTCATTTATTCCTCCACGGAAGAAAACAGTTCTAATGTATACAGTCATGAACAGGTACAAAAGAAATAGTATCTATATCCTAGCAGATGATAGCTTAAATCAGACTGAAAGTAAGCCAAATTTTGCTTTACTTTCAACCTGCTTGAAGTGGTCAATTGATTTCAAAACTAGGAACAAGCAATTGGGTAAATTTTTAAGGTACAAAAACATAACGTGTATTCTACTGTTTAACCCCTTCACTGCCGTGACGTCATCAATTTTAAACAATTGTCGTCTGCTTTTATTTCTTAAATTTGATTTTTTGCTATTTTGACTGAAGAAATATTGAAATCAGTGCCAAACAGTTTGGATCCTGATCAGACGCCGCGTAACGCGGCGTCTGATCAGGATCCAAACTGTTTGCAAAAAACTATTGTGCTCGGGGTAAGGCAGTGAAGGGGTTAAAAAAACCATTTGTGCCCACGATCCCAAACATGTATATGGGACATAGGCAAACAGTGTGACTCTGATCAGACGCCGCATTATGCGGCGTCTGATCAGAGTCTACACGGTTTGCTGATAGCAATTTCAATATAAAACAAAATGAAACTGAAAATTTTGACCAGGCATCCCTTTGATAAAAAATGGACTAATCCAATATATAAACAAGGAAGAATCCACTGGGTATAAATGGGTTAAACGTTTCTGTATTCTTTTACAGACGCAGACACGAAAGAAGAACCAATGGCAGCAACGAAAACAGAACCACAGCAGCAACAGCAGGAACCCAACGGCGTCAAGCAGGAAGAGAAACAGGAGGCAGAACCTAAACCAGAGGCAGAAGCAACACAACAAGAGGAACAAAAGGCAGAAGATGATAAAAAGTCCGAAGAAATTAAATTAGAACCAGTAAAAACAGAGGAAGATAAACCAGAAGAATGATTTAACTGAAATAAAATGTTGAATGTACATGTAAGTTATAGCATTAATACCCTGTATTCATCTATCTATATACAGTGCTTCTTATCATTTACAGTGCTGAAACCTCTTTGCAACCAGTGTAAACCCATTTCAGAGGACTCCTGCAGGAGCCCTCTGAAATGAGTCTGCCCTGTTTGTTTGTTATACATTGAGATATTTTATCATACATCGAGAGAGTCAATGTAAACTAGCCATTTATTAGAAGAGGAATGAGTCCATTTGATATTCTAGCATTGTAAGTGTGAAAAAAACATGGCATTGCAATCATATTTTACGCTGAGTTAACCCTTTCCCTTATAGAAGCGCCTTTTAGCACATTTGATTTATTCATCCACTAAAGAAAATAGTTCTAATTTATAGTCTTGAAAGTGAACCATCAGATTTCTTTTCTAAATCCTAGCAGATGATAGCTTAAAGCAGGCTGAAAGTAAAGCAGAATGTGCCTTTAGGCACATTCTGCTTTACTTTCAACATGCTTTAAGTGGTTACATGTCTTCAAATCTAGAAACAGGTTATGAGGTAATGGGTTAAAAGTAATGCAGATATGTCATATAAGGGGGGGGGGGGTCTGCAATATTTTTGTTATCCTGTTTTAACCCGTTCCTCCATAGGCAATAGTGCCAATCACCTATATCAAATTGTGTTTTGAGCAGGATACTGCTTAAGCACTTAAATGGAAAGCAGAGAGCTTTGACCTGTTTTCAAAACCATAATTGAATTTGTGACTCTTATGAGAAGTTTTGGTAAATGTACTCTAAGGCGCTTCATAGTAACCCGTCAATAACAAGCACTGCCATAGCGTTTGCTTAAAGTTTCCGTGTCCTTGTACGTATTCATAAAATTTGGATTTTTGTGCGGTTTTTTTGTTGTTGACATGAGATCCAAACATTTTGAATCTTCATTAGATGTCGCGTCACATGGCGTCTGAACAGTATCCAAACTGTTTGCAGTTGTTACGCTGTTGGACTCCACAGTAAAGGTGTTAATATTTTTATCCAAATGCCTTTCAAAGTAAGATGTAATAACAGTCATGAATGAATAAATGCACCAGCTCAATGTAGGACATGTATACTTAATTAAGGCAAGGAACTTATTTGGGATTGTTCTGTTTTACCTTTTGTTTTGACTGCATAAAAGTTGCATTTCAAGATATCGCCATCGTCTTAACCATTTACCCCATAAATACGCCTCTTAACGCCTTTGATTTATTCTTTCACCGAAGAAAATGTTTTAAAATAGGCTGAAAGTAAAGCAGAATGTGCCTTAATGCGCATTCTGCTTTACTTTCAACCTGTTTAAGTGGTCGCCTATCATCAATACTAGAAACGGGATGTGGGGTAAGGGGTTAAGAGGCCACACATAAGAAGCCGCTTTATAAACCGTTGTCGCATGCGCAACCCAGATGGTGTCCTCTGTAATCAGGGTCTGCCTTGTGTAGCTGGGTTGAGTTTACGACTAAATGGTGAGGGATTTGTGTAAGCGGCCCGGTGGTTTAGTCGGTAGATCACTTGCCCTTTAAGCAAGGGGTCCCGGGTTCGAACCCCGGTCTGGCTGCATATTTTATCTCACCATGTTACATATGGCGCCCAACGTAAATAACCCGTAGGATAATTTGTTACTCGTAGAGTGTACAAATATAATAAATAAGAAACTCGAGGAGTGTTCTTTAGTAAGAATTCGGGACGAATTCTTGTGTAGAGGGTGTGTGTGTAACTGGGTTGAGTTAATGATTAAATGGTGAGATATTTGAGTAAGCAGCCCGATGGTTCAGTCTGTAGATCACTTGCCCTGTGAGCAAGGGGTCCCGTGTTCGAGCCCCGGTCTGGCTGCATATTTTTCCCACCATGTTACACATGTTTGTCATTTTACAATTTATTGCAAAAACAACCCTAAATGTTAAAAAATGGACTAAACATAACTGGATACGTTAAAAGTCCAAAATAACTTTCAGGGTAAATAAGTTCATGCAGTAGATGCCGTATAGTACAAACAATCACACCGGGAACTGTAAAACTCGACACTAAATTTGGCAATTACTTCTTAAAAAGTAGATAGGAAACCCATTGACCGTTTGTATCGGGAGGGATGTTATCGATATGTTCAAGTGGTTGGCTGATAAAAACGGCGAGCATCCGTACGCACATGCCTCTCGATGAGACTTGTCTAGTGTTTGCACTTGAGTTAGTTCCCTTTACTACTTGAAGCTGGACTTGTATGGACTGAGCAAACCGTCCAGACCACGTTCTCGCAGCGCTACCTCCCTTGATTACCGGGTCATGTATGGGCTGCGCGAAATGTTCATTCCATCAACCCGCATATAGTTATATTTACATTCACCCTATAAAGTCTTTATGTAATCCTATTAAAAATATGCTGTACATCTGCCGATGAACCTACACTTTCGAACTGGTTTTAGCCAGTTCGGATTACCCCGTGCTATTCGTGGACTTCTTCAAATAGACTACATCGGGCACTTAACACTAAGCTCCCATTGGTCGACGGTCATATGACACTAGCGGAGAGATACAGACCCATAGGTCGTTGCCATCGCGTTGCTATGTGTGTAAATGGGTTAAGAAAACAACCGCGACCTGTATTTTTAGAATGTGCTTTGGCAATAGATATTCAAGTTGCACTGTTATTTGTTTGCCTTGTAAGTCTTTTCCATTCACAGAGAGAAAGTTTACTGGAAAAAATCCTGAATTTTTAATACAGTTACAGTACATGTAGTGGGGACTACATTCTCACCATATTTAGAAACTGGAATGGCTATTACATCGACATTACATCTATCAAACCTCTTTGACCGGTATATGATAAATTCTTATACAGAAAAACAAATCTGGCCAATAAACACATTAAATTGACAAGACAGAAAATATAAATATAAGGAATAAACAACATCTCTTTGCAGCTCATGACGGTATGACTACATTAACTTCGGGGGGTAAATTTAACGAAAACGCCCTTCGGGCGTTTACGGAATTTACCCCCTGCGAAGCTAATGTAGTCATACCGTCATGAACGTCAAAAATATGTTGTTTATTCCTATAATGAATAATAAATTCCATTGGTTGTAAGAGCAAATAAGAAGAAATGAAATTTATTACGGTAACATTTCAATTAATATAAGCTACGGGAAAAAACTTGATCATGATAGAGGTGTTAGCCGGAAAAATGAAAATGTCGAAATGAGTTACATTGTTCACTTAGACAATGTATGGCGCTGCTATAGTTTTTATAGTATATTTATTACTCGAATATACATGTATCTTTGCAAAAGTCCATTTGTGTTGTTTCTATACAAAACATCTACAAAAAGCCGACGCATAATCAACCTATCTTAGGTCAAAGTATGGTTACTATATCGCTAAATTGGCCAACAGTCAATACATAATATATTGTTTAGATGTGCGCTTAATTATAGGACACAATTGCTAGGATTTGTGCATCTTATTAGTGTAGTCGATACAACGACCAATGAGCGTCAATACTCATTAAACAGAGAAGGTAATAACAGAACATATAGCCCGTCAAACAGTTCCTGCACGAGGCCTCATAAATCTTTGATTAGCAATCTTGTGCAGGGACCTTCAGATGACCTATGCAAACAGTTTGGATCCAAATGAGACGCCGAGTAACTCGACGTCCCATCTGGATCCGAACTGTTTGATATCTTGATCATAATTTAAAAGAAATGAGAAAATGAATCATCTACATAGGTTGTGCATATGACATGTTTTGCAAGAGAAAAGTGCTGAAAGTACTGGCAGTTTAACAGTGGCAAGACTTCCGCAATACAATGCCGATGTACATCTAATTAAGGCTATGTTGTTCATATCCTACCCGTTTACGAGCGCTATCGATTGCGACCTTGGCGTTTTAACACTTTTACTGTTTTGACGGCAACAAATACCATCTGCCTCAAAACTGTCGTCTGCTTTAAATCTGTTACTTACTCTGAATGAAAGTTGCTTTGCATATGTCAAGAAAACTCGTTATCCCTTTACCTGATAGCATTGTTTCTAGTATTGAAGATATGTGACTACTTAAAGCAGGTTGAAAGTAAAGCAGAATGCGCCCTAAGGCGCATTCTGCTTTACTTTCAGCCTGCTTTAAGCTATTAACTGCTAGAATAAGGAAAGTATTAAATATGACACATATTCATTACGGTATAATTTTGAACTATTTTCTTCAGCGGATGAATAAAATGAATGTGCTAAAAGTCGCTTCTATAAGGGAAAGGGTTATCTATGTTCAAAGAGTGGTAATTTATAATCATTATCCTGCCGAAATCTCGCCTGCTTTGGAATTGTCGTCTGCAAATTTGGTAACATTTAGATATGTACATATTTAAACTGAAGAAACCTAAAACGAGTGTCAAACAGCTTTTATATATATCAGTAAGGTTAGATCCAGACCAGAAGCCGCGCGGCGTCTGTTCCTAATCAAAACTGTTTCAGGCTTTTTTTAACATTCTAAACTTTGGAAATAAAAGCAGATGATATTTTTTGCGAGCAGATTTGTAAAAAGTGAATGTGTTTTATTCTGGTTATGACGTCATAATGACGCTAAAAAGGGTCAACTAATTTAAACACATTTCATGTTCATTACATTAAATCTAATACTTGATTATTTTTATATTTCAGATTTCACAAACAGGGAACTGCAATGGCGATGTGGTGCCCTTGGTCTTCATCGTCCAGATGATCTATTTCACCCTTTCAATGCCGCCATGACGTCATATCCGTATTCACTACCATGTTATCGTCTGCTTGAGGAATGTCGCCATGCTTTCATTTCTAAAATTTACACTATGGATTTTAACAGAACAAATCTCTATTTCAGTGTCAAACCATTTTGATCATGATTATGATCAGACTCCGAGTGACTCTGTGTCTGATCTGGATCCAAACTGTTTGCAAATGTTTGTGTATTCGGGTTTGGCTGTGAAAGGGTTAACTGTGCTCCAATCGATGAAGCGACTACTATTTCTATTTATAGAACACTTCTGTGATAAAAAGTCTCTAGGCATTGTATACTATTTTGTTACTCGGATTGTGATTGAAGAAATAAATTATCAATAGTTTAAAGCCGATGATGGATCTACTTATTAGAATCCAAAACCCAAACCCCGACGACAGCCGTCTCCGAAGCTTCCATATTACACTAGCGTTGAAACTGTGATAACCTTTGCAAACAGTTTGGATCCTGATGAGACGCCGCGTAATGCGGCGTCTCATCAGGATCAAAACTGTTTGATACTCTAACATTGTTTTGAAATTAAAATTAGAAAAATTTATTTTTCGAACAATAGCAGCCGACAATTATTGTTGACGAAACAATTACCCAGCATGCAAAGAGTTAATAAACATAACGCTAACAACAACCAATCAAATGATAAATGATATAACGATACTCATTCACAGAGAGTATTCACTCGTTCCTCAACATACATGTCTATCACAGACTGCAGTTTCAAATGCCAAGATTATTGTTGGCAACACTTTTCACGTACAATTTGTATGTAATAGAATATTATATAAATATTTGATGGCAGTTTGCGTGACATTCAAATTGTCAACCCGAGAAACAGCATGTCACCCCGAGGCGTTGCCGAGGGTGACAGATAGGATCTGTCATGAGTCGATGTTTAAGACAAGCTGATCTCAAACGAGTCTAGAATTGAAATGTTATTAAGCGAGCCTTGGCGAGCTTAATAACTTTTCTATTCTAGACGAGTTTGAGATCAGCTTGTCTTAAACATCGACGAGTGACAGATTCTTTTTCTCACATAACAAACGATTTAAAGTTTTTTTTAAAGCAATAAACATTTTGGGAATCTCTATGACGTCAAAACGCCGTTATAAATAGTGACGTTATAGTGACGTCATTCAAATTGATCTCACACATGTTGGAGACAAGAATATTCGCGATCGCTGTTCGCTATTGAAAACAGGGGTAGTTATGTGAGAAATTCTTGTTTTCGAGGGTTGACAATTTGAATTTCACGCAAACTGACATCTAATATTTATTTTATTACACAGAGCTTATCAACCCTGGCTTTGGAATCGTTTTATTCGTCTTTTATAAAATGTGTTGTGAATACCAATTTAGCGCGGACATGTACATTACGCGGGAAATGACGTCGCCGTCTTACGACGTCACATTGTTTATAATTATATTACAGGAAACAAAGAAGAACGTTATGATAAGTAAATTGAAGAAACAGCGTCTTTACATTGTCTAGGTGGCAAATATCCTCTTCCGAAATGGTGGCAAATCGTTAAGGAATGGACAAAAGGAAGCAACTTGTACAGAAAATGCCAAAAGTTGATTAGAAGTTACCACTCTTTAAAACGTTCCAATGTATCCAATAGCGAAAGTCATGTCAATGCTGACAGTACGTTTTCGGACGGAGTAAGGAAGTAATGTCCTTTAGAGTGACGTCACAAAAAGAATATCATAAAGAGTGACAGTATATTTTGAATAGATGTAAAAGACATGCAAAATGTTAACTGTAGGTCTATGGGAATATAACATTGTAACTCAAAGCGAGGTGTAATAATATATAAATATTAGATAGCAGTTTGCGTGACATTAAAATTGTCAACCCGAGAAACAGAATGTCACCTCGAGGCGAAGCCGGTGGTGACATTCTTGTTTTCGAGAGTTGACAATTTGAATGTCGCACACAATGTCATCTTATATTTATTGTATTGTACCGAGCTTATCAACCCTTGCTTTGGAATCGTCTTATTAGTGTTTTATAAAATAAGAATCAAAGCGTTCTTAATAATACAGAAAGAAAATAAAAAGGCATTAGAGTTCCTTGCGCCTATGTGACATTCCAAAGAACGCCACATTGTAAGAATGTCGCATAGCTCAGACAGCAGTGTCATATAGTGTCAAATATCAAGAGACATTGGAGTTACTTGCCCCTATGTGACATTCCAAAGAATGTCACATAGCATAAGACAGCCATGTCACAGAGTAACAGTAAAGTCTTTGGTCAGATTTTAAAAATGCAAAATTTTACATTTTGTTCTATGGGAAATTAACATTGTAATTCAAAGAGAGGTGTAATAAATGTAAATATTATAATTTTCAGTCGAAAATAAATAAAATAATAGAGACATACGTGTGTCTTAAAACTATTTCTTTCTTTTCGAAAGTAATACCGTTTACCGGTAATCATTTTACGAACTTAAATAAACACGGGACACACTCACAAAGCTACTGTAGATCATTAAATTGACATTTTATATGTGATTTTGGTACAGTTTCTTGTAAAAGAAGCTGAAAGCGACTGGAACGCCGCAATTCTTAAGAATAGCAGTTCTTAGCCTACCACAGAAGTGTAGGTGTATGTGTAAGAGAAAAAGGATATAACAATAACTATTTCACTGCCATTGGCGCCTTTACAAACAGTTTGTATCCTGATCAGACGCCGCGTTCGCGGCGTCTGTTCAGGATCCAAACTGTTTGACACTCGTTTCGATATTTCTTTAGTCAAATTAGCCCTAAAGCTGACTTTAAAAATATTGCAGATGACACTATCAATACAGACGAAATTTTGGCGATAAGAGAGTGAAAGCAGACGATAAAACGTGACTGTGAAAGAGTTAACGGTATAATGACAATCAATATAACGACAAACGACATGAAGAAATCCAAATTCAAAATCCAATATCGAATGATTGGGAATCAACCAAATTGCTCTTATATAATGTTCTATTTACAGGGAAGCTTAATTCAAAGAAAACAAATCACCAGTATTTAATACAGGCGATTGCTTAATGCAGGGTAAAAATAGTACAGACAATTCCTTATGGGTTTCTGTAATAATTTATCCTGCATAAAACAGTCACTTGTCTTTTGAAACCATCGTGTAACTTAACTGAATGTCATTAAACCGTTGAAACAGCAAATGAGTAGTGCCATGAGGAGACTCTGGCTTATTGCATTTCAAACAGTGTAGACCAAGGCCGGACGCCGCGTCAAAGACGCTTTGACTGGTCTTGTTCTACAACGTTTGACCATAAAATGCATATAATATGTTTTATGTAGCTGTATGATATACGGTATTTTACAGTGTAGACCGAACTAAGATACAGAGCCTGAGATGACAACAGTGCTTGGTCTGTACAATGTCGCAATGCAGTAAAGCTGGTTTGTTCATGGCACGACTCAAATTCCTTTCACTGTTACATACTCATGATACTGATTGTTGTTACAGGATTCTCTAAACTACATGTAAGTGCAGTGTTCTTCAATATACGAATTCAGGCCTGTGAGACATCAGGAAAATTCCTAGTAGTAAACCACAAAAACTCCATCCAAAATCCGCTCCTGGTATACTGAAACAATCTAGGAGGGCGCAAAATGACGGTCATTTGTCTTGTCCGACAGAGTTAATAAAATCATTTGCTGTGAGGTTGGAAATGACACAATAGATGCACATGTTCTTGTCTACTTTAATCTAACGTAGATATTAAAGGAATACTCTGAACACCTAGAGATGAAATAATGCAAGTGTGATGTATTCAGTCATATATTTAGTAAATGTACGGGTATTTAACATGATACACGCTGCAGACGTATTTGATATAACTACTGCTAATAGTTTGGATCCAGGGGCCCGTTTTACTAAACAACTAACGCAAATTATTTGCGTAAGTCAACATTTTAATTTTTAATTTAATTTTTTTATTATCACTTGCTACAAACATAAAATAGCCAGATCAGAGGACGCGCTTTAAGCGCATCCTCTGATCTGGCTTTTTGCCGTTTGCAAACGTTTTTGATCGAAAAATAAGAGTAAAACGATTTTGACTTACGCAAAAAAATTGCGTAAGTAGATTAGTAAAACGTGCCCCTGATAATACACTGAGTAACTAGGCATCTCACGTTGGTTTAACATGTCTTTGAACTGTGGTGATACTTTTTTTTTTAAAGAAAATGCAGATAAATCAATCATAAGAATTGTTAGATGATTTTAGCAGACTTCAATTTCGTAGCGTGTTACATGTTAATCAGATTAATAGACTGCAATATTTAATGCAGTATCTAGAGCAATCCGATACACTGCTTTGTCTATACATACTTGTTAATCGCCCCACCCGTAGATACAAATACACGGACTACAATTATACTCATAAATATATTTTCAATAAAACCCTGCTATATCAATTAATCAATAAAAATTGTTCACAAACTTCTGCTCACAGCCATTATTGGAAGCTCATTTATTTTGATTTCTGATTTGGATTTTTGCTTTGTTTTGTGTTGCATGGCTGCAATAAGTTGATCATGGAAACTCCTAAGATTTCCAATTGTTCTCTTTTCCAAGCGCGATTACTGAAACAGCCTGCTTTAAGCTACCATCTGCTAGGATAGAAATGCGAAGATTTCGGGGAAAATCCGGAGAATTGGCAGCCCTGGTATTGGTGTAGCAATCGAATAAACAGAAGAATCATCTTATGATCAGAAAATTGCCAATGGTACCGCAGTTGCTGGTCCTAGGCATGCAAGGACTGGACATCATTGCCTGTCATTGTGACCGTGGTACGGCTCCTGCGTCCACATTGCTACATCGTTCCCTCCCTACAACGGCCCTCCGAACAACGACTCTCTCCATACAACGACCCTTGCCACAGTTCCCTTAACAGGACAACTATGTCTATCGCTTTTACTGCTGCAAAATCGTCTGCTTAAAAATCGTCTGATGTTTTTCTCAAAGTTACATAATGGACATTTTTAAAGAAAATACTTCCTGGCGATTGACAAACAGCTTGAACCCAGATCAGACGCCGCGTAACTCGGCGTCTGATCTGGATTTAAGCTGTTTGTTAATTTCGTCCGATTACCCTCCCTGTAACGACTCCCTCCGAACAACGCACAAAATTATTGTCTCCCATTGGGAGTCGTTGTAGAGAGGGAGCACTGTAGAGACAAACATTGGTAGCGCTTGTAAAAATAAAACCGTGACTGATGAACAAGTCTATGTCAATTCTGAGAGGCGTAAATCGTGTGTGAGAACAGTTCAGATAATATCAGGTGGTCTAAAATAGTAACCTCTTAATGACATGTTCCTCTAAAACCGACCTAGAATTCTCAATAAATGTCTTACCCTAGAACTATTAGAATTAAACCTCTTGATGCTTGGTAAAATTAGGAGTCCTCGGGAGATTGGCCATGGGGATGCTGTTCACTATTTCCAAGTGCGCGAGATTGGTGGACGACTGTGTCAGAATGTGCTGTAAAGAGGGTGCGACCATCGCTAGGAGGGTGATTAAAAGAGATGCCTCTATTTCTTGGAGAACGGATGGAGGAAAGAGCCGCTTGTTCGTGTTGTTCATAAAATAGACTTCTATTGAAGAAGTTCGTACGTCGGGAACGCGCTACACATACCTTCTTTTTAGGGTCACAATACATATGTTTCGGTGATTTACAAGTTGGACAACAATCCGGACAGACGGCGTGTGTTTCGTATAGATACCAGTTATCGCAAAATCTCAATTGATCTTGAACGAATATATCATAAGCTTTAGAATATAGTTGTCATTTTTTCACATTCTATGTTTCCTAGATCCAAGATGACGGCCAAAGGGACCGTCGTTTAGCAATAATTCAACAATTTCGCAAGTACATACCTGTCATGGTTAAAATGCTATTTTTGGAGAAGTAGTATTTGCCGTACTTGAAGGGAAAGCTGAGGAAATAAAGCTCCAGTTGCAAGAAAATGAAGTTTATTTTAGTAAAACGGCTAAACAAGGTCATAGACAGTAGACTGTTGAACATTGTCTATTCAGGTGACATGCATGCTTTGATGTATCCTTGGAAATAGATTGTATCAATGTGCCTTCGAATAGAAAGGTTTGACAATTTACCGTTTCCCCCAAAGTGTAAAGGCGGGAGGTTGCTTAACCCTTTCCCTTATAGAAGCGACTTTTAGCACATTCATTTTATTCATCCGCTGAAGAAAATAGTTCCAAATTATACCGTAATGAATATGTGTCATATTAAATACTTAACTTATTCTAACAGTTAATAGCTTAAAGTAGGCTGAAAGTAAAGCAGAATGCGCCTTAGGGCGCATTCTGCTTTACTTCCAACCTGCTTTAAGTAGACACATATCTTCAATACTAGAAACAGGCTATCGGGTAACGGGTTAAAGAAGGCTGAAAGTAAAGCAGACATGCCCTGAAGGAACTTCCAGTTAACGTTCAATCTGCTTTAAACATCCATTTGTCAGGGTATATAGAGAATGTCATATTTATCAATATACGTAAAAGACAAGAAAGACATTTCTATGAAAATTGGTTAAACTACCGGTATTTTATGAGCGGCATTCACAATAATATACACACCAGGGTTAGACACATATACAAGTTTTATAATCAGCAGTTGATTTTATGTGGGATGTTAAAGAACTTGTTTTATAGATGGAAAAAAAATGAGTTTGTCTTTCCCTTTACAACATAGCCTGTTTCTAGTATTAAAGATATGTGACCACTTATAGCAGCTGAAAACAGCATGTGTTCAGCAACCATCTATCAAAATATAGAAAATGTTTCTTATGGTACATGTCCATGGCCATAAATAGGAATTACAGTAAAACCTTGCTATTACGACCACTAAATTATGTTAATTATTAGGGTGTTTACGATAGGTGACCGCTTAAAGCAAGGTGACAGTGAAACAGAAAGCTCCTATAGGAGCTTTCTGTTTCACTGTAACCTTGCTTTAAGCTGTCACCTGTCTATTATACACTCAATTAGCCTTAGTTTTAGTGGTCGTAATAGCGAGGTTTTACTGTATTTACTCAGTGAAGGAAAAAATAAATTGCGCATAAGGCGCTTCTATTGGAAAACGGGCTATACCTTAGGTCCTATATCTCCTTTGAAATATCCTCCTTGGAAAAAGTCTTTATATCTGACCAAATCAAGGCTCATATGTGCTTCCTGCGCAGCACGTCTTGCGTCGGAATATGCTGTAAAAAGATAACGCCCATCGCTAGGCATTCGGTAAATGAGATGACCTCTATTTCTTGGTGAGCGAGGTGAGGACATGGCGGCTAGTTCGTGTGGTTCATAAAACAACGCCCTATCCCAGATGCTAGTGCGACGGGAACGCGCAACACATTCCTTCTTTCTTGTATCACAATACATAGTTGATTTACACATAGGACAACAGTATGGACAGACAGGATGGTGTTCGTATTGATACCAGTTATCTGTCCAGTAGTTCTGAATTCCGTCACTATTTTTCAACCACTCCATTCCCATGATTCGAGAGTCCGGGTGATGACTGCTAAATGGTTCCACTTCCGGATAATCCAACGCAGGATTAACATTACAAGACAATTTCTGATTTATCCGAAACAGTTCCCACGCATAGTCGACGTATGTCATATGTAGGTAAAAGAGTGGATCATAGCAGGTTGTTAATAAGTACGCCATTTCACCGCCAAACCAGATATGTCCCCCGCCATGCCATCTTTCAAGGTTGCTTCTTGGCTCTGCTGTTGGTGTTGAAATGTCCTGAAGTTATACACGTAAATACAATGTAGAAGGCGTAACTTACGCCCCTTAATCCATTCATGATCAAATTATGTCGGGATTTTTAACCCCCCTCCCCCCCTCTCACCGCTTTATTGTCGTATTTTTGTTTGCAAGACAAGTTTCAACGTGAGATTTAGGATTGACTTAATAAATATCAATACGAGTGTCAAACAGTTTGGGCCCTGATCAGACACCGCGTTACGTGGCGTCTGGTCAGGATCCAAACTGTTTGCAAACGCGCTTTTAAACGTCTTTGAGAATGAGTGGGTAAAACTATAATGCAATTAGGAAATTACCTGAATTTTTTTCGGCGTTTAAACGAAATAAACAACAGAAAATAATCGGCAAACTCGAACTAGCGATTAATGGTAAATTTGAAGATTATTTTCTGTCGTTTATTACACTAAACGCTGAAAAACACTCTGTTCATTTCTTATATTTACATTACATTTGCTGTAATTTCTAATATTAAATGAATTTTTTATTAGTATGCATGTATGTTAAATCCATATTAGAGATTGTTATCACGAATAATGTGTACCCTGAAAGGAACAGGCATTACTGCCATTACTCCGCCACAAAATGATTCGCGGGGATCAGATACATAAGCCCCGCCTCCACTGTGTGGATAGCCACTAGTCTCGCCCCCTAGCAAAATTGCGTTTATGGGAATTCAACATCACTTTGTTTAATAGAATTAAATGGGGCGAATGTAAAGGTTAACATTTGGGTGGAAAATAGTTTGGAGTCACTCGTCGTCTTAACCCATAGCCCGCCAAATAAATTGTCATCTGCTATATTTCTCTTCTGCTTCAAGTTTCAAAGTGCTTCAAAGTTGCTCAAAATTGCTGAAAATGTTGTCCGAGTGTCAAACAGCTTGGGTCCGGATGAGACGCCGAGTTACTCGGCGTCTCATCCGGATCCAAGCTGTTTGCATATGGAGCTATAGTCGTGAGTGGCAGGCTAAGGGTTAATAGGTGGAAGAATGCGCTAAAAGGCGTTTCTATGGGGGAAATAATTAAACGAAAGGAAATGTTCGCAAACGCATTTGTAAACAAAATGGTTTATTCAATGTTTAATGTTGATTACCTTCATATAACACTGACTAAGCATGCCTCGAATAAATTGTTTTGAAAACAGCCTTCCTTGCATTCCAATGTCTCTTTCTATAAAGCCCTGGTGCGACACATAGCCGGCTCCTAAACCCGTGACGACACGCCCAGTACCAGTTCCAAAATATGTTGGTGTCCAGATAATAGAATTGACCGGGTTGTCCATTGCATTGTCAATTGTACTATCATAATATGGAAGAAACACGCGAGGGTCGACCGCGCGCAAGGCCTCCTCGAACCTAAAATACAAACCAATCTGAATGATAAATTTAATAAAACGATTAAAGATCAAAAGTGCTGTACGTGTAAACTAAAATTGTGTGAACCATTATATTTGCGAATTTAAAACTGTTTGGTCAAACTACTCATTAGAATTGTCTCTGCGAGATGGTTCTTAAGAGTACTTAGTTCATAAGATTTGGTGCTGATATTAAAAAGTAAATGTTGGATTTGTTTAGTCTCCTCCTTAACCGAAGCTCTGGCTTCTTCATAAAATTGCCCACAAAACATATTTGACTAATCTTTGATATTCAAACTTAACGGAAGTTAAGGCGCCAGAAGTAAGCCAAACAGTGCCAACATAATAATTTCCATGTATATAGTTGTTGTGACTACTCATTCGAACCTTCTCTTCGAGTCAATTCGAATGATGTGTCAAATCATATGGTTTGTTTGAAACTTAAGCATTATAAAGTATTTGAAATGCCCATCTTATCTTCGAACATTAAGTGGTACGCGAAACACGAAAGCCGTTGGTTGAATTAAGAATCTAAACTACCGTCAAAAGATATTGTGTGTGTTTCTTTTTTTCTGTATCAAAAGATAAGACAAAAGAGAAGTAAGAACTAAGGGGAATTCCCGTTATTTTGTAGAGATGTATGTTTTGAACTAGATCTAAAGCTTAACGCTTTCTTTACAGGATAATTGTTTACTGTGAACAAATAATATTCGATCCAATTCATAAAATGTATTTGACTGTTAAAAATACACTTCCTATGTCTCTATTTCTGCAACGCATACAGTAAACAAGTCAAAAGACGGCAATGTCGGACCTTTGTTGGCCATTGGCCCTCCAAAGGATATACAGTGCTCACTATCTACAACGACCCTCCGGACAACGATCCCTCCTTACAACGACCCTTGCCGCTGTCCTTAAACAAAACAATCATGCCTAACGCTAGAACTGCGGTAATATCGTCTGCTTAAAATTGTCGTCTGCTGTTTATCTAAAATAACATATTGGACATTTTGACAAAACATAATGACAAGTTACAAACAGCTTGAATCAAGATCAGACGCCGCGTTACGCGGCGTCTGATCTGGATTCAAGCTGTTTGCAAATTTTAGCCAACTTCCTTCCTTATAACAACTCCCTCCGAACAACGCAACAAAGTGTATCTCCCATACAGTGTTGTTGTATGTTGTAGAGAGGGAACACTGTTGTTTTGGCACTCGGGCTAATGACCTCGTGCCGAATATAACATTAGTCGAGCCAATAACCACTGAAGGCACTCCTATTGCCATGTTGTAACTGTATATTACTTACATTAACATGAACACCCTATTCCATGGTAAAAGGGATTGACCATTCAGATGTCCGGCTGAGTGTTGAAGCATCAGTTGAAACATTCTCAAGACACCTTTCTGTAAAAAAATAATCATACTTGATGATAAAGTGGGAAAGCAGCAAAGCCATACAAACGTCATTCGAATCTCTGTTTGGTTGCCTGTCTGTCTGCCTGCCTTGACTGTACTACCCGGTACTGCCATGCACTACCCAGTACTGCCCTGTACGCACTGCCCTGTCTGTTTGCCTGTCTGTCACAGATTGTCAGTCTGTATTTCTGTCTGTCTCTGGCTGTGTGTTTACCGTTAGATCATAATACATATTAGCATGTTTGTTTCGATAAGATAATACATATACACGTACGTCATATGCTTTAATGTAACTCGTTTGTCTCCAAGCCGGGCATCTTCTAATTTTGATTGTCCATCTGGTTTGTTCTAGAGCATAAGTTAATATTGAGCTTTAACCCCTTACCCCATAAATACGCCTTTTTACGCCACTTTAATTTATTGCTCCACTGTAGAAAATAGTTTGATATAGTCATGAATATATGCCATAAGAGATATTTTCTATATCCTTGACAGTAGCTTTAAGCAGGCTGAAAGTAAAGCAGAACGAGCCTTAATGCGCATTCTGCTTTACTTTCAATCTGCTTTCAGTGGTCATCTGTAACCCAATACTAGAAACAAGCTATATATAGGGTAATGGGTTAAAGCGCTTAAATATGACCAGAACTGACATTAGTTCACTCTTATTTCTAACCTTAAGCACGCGCTATGTGTTTGCTGTCTGTAGAGTCGTCTGCTACAAAGTCTCAGAAAAAACATAATTAGAGTACCAGACAGTTTTGAACCAGATGTGACACCGAGATACTCAGCATTTTGTCTTGAACAAACCTGTTTGCAAATGTCATCAAAAGGCATATTTGAGGAGTAATAGGTTAAGCAATCACCTGATTTAACCGTTTATTCCGCTAACCAAGCGCTGTAGGTTGAAGCTTATATAGCATAATGAAAGTAAAGCTGAAAGTTCCTAAACTTTCATCTTGCTTCAAGTAACTGAAACTTTAAAGGCACAATCCCGCCCAAATAGATGTTTAAAACGCGCAATTTCTTATATGTGTGCATTTTCTATGTATTAAAACTAAGTGAAATCGGGTGTAAGAAGCCTGACATATGCACCCACTTCGTAAAGAATACTACCTAAATGTGTCGAATTCTTATCGTGTTGGTTTACATTATAAGCGGGTTTGTTTACAAATAAGACTACGGGCTGGTTCCGAGAACTTTCGAACGATTGCATAGAGGTCACGTGATTGATTCGGCCGCGACAGTGTGTATACATTGCATCAGTTTGTGTAACATTTAGCGGCCAAACTTATAGGAGTTGTCTCTCTTTGATTGAAAAGCGCTCGACTTGTTGTATAGAATTATGCAAATGAGCTTTACCGAGTATGTCCGTAAACTTTCGTCGCTATTCAAAAATAAACAAACTTGATTACTTGTTTCCACAAATTTCACTGTTCGTTAGCAATATTGCTTCAAATATCACGACGTATTACTTCTGTTTGTATGGAACGATTACGATGGTGACATAAATTTCATGTTAGAAAAATGTTCGATTCTGATTATGTGGGAGAAATATAGTGGCTTTAATGACACGTATAACCCGTTTCTAAATCTAAATACTGGATAACAAATTCTTTAAAATATGGAACATATACCTCGTAAAGCCTGTCCATGGCGTTATGAAATCGTGCTCTTTCTTCATCTGACATTGTGCGATATGCTCGTCGCACACGGTATCCGCTAGGTGGCAGTGTAGTACTCGGATCATAGCCAACATGTGTAGGATGAGGGCCAAATGTGACACGAAAGAAAGTCATCACTTCTTCGGTGTGATTTTGTGTTTCTATGTTCCACAGTATTTCCTTGAAAAACGAATGTAAGATTACTAATGACGATACAAATAAGAACTGATGAAGACCATTTATTATATACTTATCGATGATTTATAGAGATTTCTCAGTTAGATAAATTTGATATCGTCACAGTTGATATCATCACTACATGTAGTGATGATATCACTTTTTGTGACGTCACGTCATAATTAGTTTAGTGACGTCGCGGTAATCAATTGTGGTGTGTGTTTCTTTTTTCTGTAAAAACGTCGTTAAAATATATATAATATATAGAATAATCAATTCCTTTGAATAGATATGAAAAATATATCACGAGAATGGGTTGTTATCTGGTTAAAAAACGAGTCCGCAGGACCCATCCGAATCCAAAGAGATTGATTATCCTCTATATATCTCACCAGGGCTACCATGAAGTGATCTTGAAAATTCCTAAGATTTACAAATTTTCTATTTTTCAAGCGCTATTACTTAAAGCAGGTTGAAAGTAAAACAAAATGCTTTAAGCAGCCATCCGCTAAAATAAAAATACGAAGATTTCGGAAAAATCCAGATAAATGGCAACCCTGTCTCACCTTCTGTAAATTGTTTCTAAACCTTAAACAGCGTCAGTTCCAACGTCAGCCCCGACGCCCGGTAAATAAATAAACGCACTATTCTTCGTAAACGTGAGCTTAATCCTTTTGGGCCCAAATTAATGGTGAGATTTACCCCTTCAACGCTATATTGTCGTTTGCTTCAATATTGTTGTCTGCAAGATCGTTACAAAGTCAGATTTGATGGAGTATGTCTTAAGAAATACCGATACGAGTGTCAAACTGTTTGGAACCAGATCAGACGCCGTGTATCGCGGCGTCTGGTCTGTTCCAAACTGTTTGCAAAATCGACTTTAGGTGACTTCGGCGCCGAAAGGGCTAAAACAATTCATGAACATCCTTTGATTAACGTGTATCGTTTTTTTCTTAGCGCTTCACCTTGCTGATCGTTTTAGTGATCAATAACGATGATTAGCAAAACTACGATACTTAAGTTTATTATATCTACCTATCGACGATTTATAGAGATTTCTCAGTTATATAAATGTCATATAGTCACTGTTGATATCATCACTACTGATAAAATAATTTTTGTAACGTCACGTCACAATATAGTTTGTGACGTTGCGCATAAACAGTTCATTTTGTGAGTTTTCTCTGTAAAGCGTCACTAAAATGTATATAATAAATAGAATAATCAATTCCTTTGTATGGATATGAAAATATATCACTCGAATGGGTTATTATCTGTTTAAAAAAAGTCGTCCTGCGAACTCGTTTTTTAACCAGATAACAACCCATTCTTGTGATCTATTTTTCATATCAATCCAAAGTAATTGATTATCCTCTATTTACTCAATTCATTAATAGTCGCGGTACGTAGCTAGATAAATGGCAAAGGGGAATGATACAGTAAGCATAAAAACAAAGAACGCATAAATATTCAATTCAAATGCAACTATTATAATGCAATTACTTTAAACGCCACGCACTATTGAAGAGAACATTGCAGACTACGTTATTCTAACCCAGTAAATGCGCACTGCTAAAATATCCTATCATGTCTATTGTAAATAGTTATGATCTAGATCATGTGTCGAGAAGTTCTGGTCAGGATCCAATCTGTTTTATATGCGTGTCAATATTTCTACAGTCAAAATTTAGACCAAAAACATAATAAAATTGCAGATGAAAATGTTCAAACAGATAACAAAACGGCGTTAACCAAAGAGTTCATGAGATAAAAAAAAAAAAAGGTTTAACTCATTGAGCCCTAGTGAGTATAGTCTTTTACAAAGAGTGTACCTATCATGGGTACACTTGTCCTATGCAAACAGTGTAGACCCTTATCAGAGGGTTTATAAAGGAGCCCCTCTGACCAGGATCTGCACTGCTTTTTGCAATAAATTGTGAAAAAAAGAAAAAAGAAACAACAAAATAACAACAATAAAACAAGACCCTTTATAGTTTAAAATGGACTAGATCTAATCGTAAAAAGAAGTTGTCCATTTAAGAAATATCGACTGAATGAGTAAACGCCCTTTTCTAATACTTGTAACGTATTCCAATAGCATACCTGTAGACACGTGACTCGGGCTGCCTCGGGTTTGATAGGTGTTCCTGAATACGATCTGTAGCACTTCTCTATGCTAGGTGGCACCATTACTGATATGTGGTTGGGATTGAATGGAACCATGCACCAGACAGCTGACAACATTACTCCAAATACCGAAGTCTCAAAACAGGCGGCCATTATTGCTACATGTATGACGCCAGCACCTCAAATGGTCAATTAAATAATTCGAAATAACTCATATAATTAAAACCCTGAGCGAGTCATAAAAATACTAAATTGGTGAACCTCTCTGTTCAAAGTGTTATTGACTACAAACCAAGTCACTCGGGCTTTCAGCGGCTAGTTTAGTAAAGGTTATATAATGAAATGTACATTCAATTATAGCTTGAAAGACACTGTTCCTTCTCTTTTTATAGACTGAAACTAAACGTAAACGCTGTAAAACAAAATGTAGAAAATTACACATTTTTAAAGGTGACAGATTTATTTTTCTCTTGACGAAATACTGTATGTAAAAGTCAAAATAAAAAATGTTCTGTTCTGTTCTGTTCTGTTCTAGTGGCAGCCGGTTTGAAGCCTGCCTAGACCACGATTAACTTGTCGTCCAATCTGTTTGCAACGGATTTAAGCTTTTAGCGCAAAATCCATCAACATTTTCTTAAATTGGAAAAGATAACGCGATCCCCATTGTAGCTATCTGACGGAAGATAAATGAAGAATTGGAACAACTTGTTTATTCCATAATTCGGGTTTAATTTATATTTCGGAAATATATAAGTACCCTTTGAAGTTCAAGTAGACACTGAACACTTACTTATATTTCACGTAACCCGGTGTCTGATCTGGCTCAAGATCTAAACTGTTTGCCACTCAAATTACAATGAATAGATCTAGTCAGATTTGGTAAAAAAAAAGCTAAAGTCGCCATTGTCTACATTTTATTACAATGGATTTGCGTTTCGTGTGCGTTTAAATGGAAAGGAATAACGTATTCTCGCTGTTCTTTCCCAGCAAACCCTTTTCAGCATATTTCTTACTTAAGTTGACATTGGCAAACAGTGGACACCCTGATTAGACGCCACTTTAAGAGGGGTCTCATCAGGGTGTGCAGTATTTGCATAAGCATATGAAAGGTTATGCTATATGAACACGCATTGTAGTGTCCCTGCATCAGCCTTGTATATCTAAAATGAAATAGTTCAGTAAGTATGCAGGGAGACTTCATCGCAATATTCAAACATGCATGTACATTGATTAGAGCGTTTGTGATAGAACAAGTAATCGTATGTCCATTTCGAACATCTGTAACACTTTCACTCTCAATGACGCTTAAAAGCGCGTTTGCCACAAACAGTTTGAATCCTGATCAGACGCCGCCTTGCGCGGCGTCTGATCAGGATCCAAACTGTTTGACACTCGTTTTGAAAGTTCGTTTATTCAGTCAAACAGCCTTACTTTTTGAACTTTGAAACGACAATGCAGACAGCAAATTTGAAGCAGACGACTATAAAACGGTGAAGGGGTTAAATATCCCGAACAATTTGATCATGAAAGGGTTAAGCTAGATATGATTCCGAGTTACTACTGGCAGAAACTATTATCAGAGTGGCAAACAGTGGTCCAGTTGAGACGCCGAATTACAAGGCGTCTCATCCGGATCCAAACTGTTTGCAGTAGGTATAACAAGTTCACAAACAGCGTGCAGAAGAAGGCTAATACATATATTAAAGTATTTTCCATAATTAATAAAAGCTCAATATTTACAACTGTTACCTGCAAGTACCTTATAAACTATTCAGAGTAAAATAACACAGCTAATTGCATACCATTTGTTCCTACGCCGATTTGTGCGAACTCATTGCATTTATATACTCAACGCAGCCCTCAATAAAAGTACATTTTACCTTTAGCACACTTTGTAAATATTTTCTGTGAAATGTGTCGTCTGCTATATTTATCACGGAATATTTTTCGGCATTTTCTTCAGAAAACATCATCAGTATGTGAAACAAATTCGATCCAAATGAGATGTCAAGTTGTAAGTCGTTTCATTGCAAGTCAAACTGTTTCAATGTAATTTCCATATGCGACGGTAACGTTCTAAGGGTTCATAGAAAAAGGTCATTTAACTCTCTCACTGTCAATGGCACCATAAGGAGACTTTGCAAACATTTTGGATCCTGACCAGACGCCGCGTTACGCGGCGTCTGGTCAGGATCCAAACTTTTTGACACTCGTATCGACTTTTCTTCAGTCAAAACAATAACAACAAATATTGCAGACGACACTTTCAATGCAGACGATATTTTGGCGGTAATTTTGTTAAAACAGACGATAAAACTTGGCATTGAAAGAGTTCGTTTTTCCTCTTAGCATGCTAGAGGCAAGCATGCTTTGTTAACAGTTTTGATCCAGATGAGACATCGCGTCAAGCGGTGTCTCATCGGGATCCAAACTGTTTGACACTCCGACCCTGTTTTGAAAAGAAATGTAGAATATGCTATTTTAGAACAATAGTAAAAGACATTTTTTGCAGACGAAACAATTACTCAGCATGCAAAGAGTTTATTATTCTCCGTACCCGCAATACCGTAAATCAGCCTCGTGCACCTTACAAAAAGATAGAAAAACGTCGATTATTATACCCATTCATTTAGATGAGTGAGATTGATAAATAACACATGGTTTTTACCTTGTGACGCGTATATGTTTACTCATATTTTTACAAGAAGTATATCGGTGAAGAATATATTTGTACAGTGCAAACAGTGTAAACCCAGATCAGAGGGCTCCTACCCTCTGATCAGGATCTGTAGTGTTTGTTATATTGCTATCTATTGCAAAAAATAACCATTAAGAGTTGTACATTTACTATATTTAATTTTAAACTGGAATTCTCAATTTGAAGTTTCGGGGGTCAATAATTTTAACACTTTCATCGCCAGAATAGCCTAAAGTCGATTTTGCAAACAGTTTTGATTCTGATCAGACGCCGCGTTACGCGGCGTCTGATCAGGATCAAAACTGTTTGACACCCGTTTCGATATTTCTTATGTCATACTCTCTTAATTCTTAATTTGAAATGATATTGAAAACAATAATATTGAAGCAGACGACACAATCACGGTGTAGGGTAAAAAAACTCAAAAATAATTTGGCGGTGAAAGGGTTAGTTGCTTTTATCTTGTCATGTTACATCTTGATACAATACTGTCGCGCAGCAAATTTAGTTTGTATGTCTTTTCACCCGCGAAAAAAACCTGAAAAAATATGAAACGTTGAATTCTCTTCAGATCTTGAGTTTTTATGACGTATTGTTTAGAACAAAACTGGTTATTAATGGATATTTGTCAATTTTGCTGACAAGGCAGAGTGCAGGGTCCAAGGTTATAACGCCTTTCAGTTGAGTCTAAAGTCTAAACCTTTGATACGATGAACGGCCACCGATGCGGGTAAGTTTTTAATGCATAACTTGCTAAATACTGCATGGATTGACAATAAATAAAGACGACACCCTGGCATTTATTGAGATACATGTAAATGTGCAAAGCACCAAGACCGTACAACATTTAAAAAAAGTTAGTTCGCCCCCAGAACATTGACTTGGCGATTTTCCGTAGATCCGCTGTCTAAATTAAGACAGATTTCAAGCGCGGTTAAATTACCTCGTCATTTGTTTAATTTAAATGTGTAAATAAAGAATTATCACTAATTATACATAGAACTCCAGATAAGGCGAGACATTCCTACACTTTTTCCCTTAAATATCATTTGCATTAAGAAAAGCATGACTTAGAATACGAATTTAATTTTGTACAAGTTTATATGTCCTGGTGTTTTTTTCTTAGATGATGATATACGTCATACATTTATCAAGTGATTCTTTTATAACAGCCCTAGTTTTTTTAATGTATGTCATTGATACAAACTAAAATACTAAACAGTTTTTCCTTTTGGATGATTTTTTTGTCTGAAGCATTTAGAAGGCGATTGTCAATATATCAAATGTTATTTAAAGTTTCTCTCAATGTGATAGTACAGTGCTCTCTCTCAACAACAACACCCCATGGGAGACAAAAATTGGCTGTGTCATTCGGAGGGAGTTGTTGTAGGGCGGGAAAATTAAGACTTGGCTTACATTTGCAAACACCTTGAATCCAGAGCAGACACCGCGTAACGCGGCGTCTGATCTGGATTCAAGCTCTTTGTCACTCGTCATTATTGTTCTTTTGTCAAAATGTCCACAAAAATGTAGTTTTTAGAAAAAAGGGGAGGCGATCATTTTAAGCAATTTTAAGCAAACGATATTGCAAAAGTTACATTGTTTCACATACATACACACGTCTTGTTTAAAGAACAGCGGCAAGCATCGTTATTAGGAGGGTGTCGTTCTTGGACGGCCTATGTGTTAAATGCATAACTTGCTAAATACTGCATGGATTGACAATAAATAAAGACGAACCCCTGGCATTTATTGAGATACATGTATGTAAGCGTGCAAAGCACCAATACCGTACAACATGTAATCGTGAAAAGTACTGTACGATTAACTCTGCATAAAAAGCTACAGAGGTTTTGAATGGATTCAACCTCTTTTTCGATGTCAGTTTGAACTGTACATATGTTATTCATGCAAATAAAGATTATAAGGAAGGTCTTGGCATGGGACTGCGGTTATCATCATAATTATGTTGATGTTATAAGAAATACTATGTGTTTGTATTGCTGGATAAAGAAATCTTGAAACTTGAATCTTAAATCTTAAATCATTGAACCCTAGCGACAATAATACTCGTCCTTCACAAATGATTTACCTGTGATTAGTATACATGTCCTATGCAAACAGTGAAGACCCTGATCAGAGGGTCCCTACACTGTTTGTTATTTTGCAATATATTGTAAAAATCAATATAAAGTAGTCAACACTGGACTTTACTTAAATGGAAACTGAAATTTTCCATGTAAAATTCAGGGGTGGATGGGTTTAAGCTATGTTTACATTACACACACGAGAAAATTCACAGTTGTTTGTGGTGTAGAAGGTATATAACTGTTGATATTGGTAGGCAGGAGCACAGGTGCTTGTATTGTATGCATGCATGTTACCCCAGTGTATGTAGATCTAGATCGTTTGTAAAAACAAATTTTTTTTTTTTTTAGTAGACTATGGTAACTCTGTATATGTTTATTGGTAGTACAGGGTTTTTGTATGACGATGTACAATCGGCCGTTGCATACCTTCTCTTTATTATATGTGGGCAGGAGTATACGGATCATGATTGCGATAAAAATTTAAAAGAAACTTTGCCATTAACCCTTTCACTGCCTACCTCGAACACAATTGTTATTTTCAAACAGTTTGGGTCCTGATCAGACGCCGCGTCACGCGGCGTCTAACCAAGATGCAAACTGTTTGTCACTCGTTGCAATATTTCTAAAGTCAAAATACTTAACCCTTTACCCCATAGAAGCGCCTTTTAGCGAATATGATATATTCCTCCGCTGAAGAAAATAGTTCCAATTTTATCAGTCATGAATATATATTACAGGGAATAGTTTCTATATTCTAGAACATAATAGCTTAAAGCAGGCTGAAAGTAAAGCAGAATGCGCCTTAGGGCGCATTCTGCTTTACTTTCAACCTGCTTTAAGTAGTCACCTATCTTCAATATTATAACTAGGCTATCAGGTAAAGGGTTAAAATTCAAACTTGGGCAATAAAAGCAGACCACAGTTGTTTAAGATTGTTTAAGAATTAAGACGTCATGGCAGTGAAGGGATTAACTTACAAGAATCTGATAGATACATTCAAATCACCTCAAATATCATGATGTGTTTCTTGGTTTTGACAGGGGACATGTTTGAAGAATCGTAAAAACAAATCTTCATTAGCATCCACAGCGTTGAAAATTGACCGCCGAGTCAGTTTAAACAGGATAAAAAGTATCAAGAGACTTCGAATTTTCTATGAGGAGCTGTTATGCTCTGAAAAAAGTAGCGTGGGTTTGGAATATAAAACAAACATCAGATGAAACTTTAAAGGACTCTGTAATTATCACGCGATTTTCAATCACACAACCCGCTATAAGATATATTTCATGCCATTTAAAAAGTACATTGTACATACAAAACACAACAGTTTGAACCGTTATCCCACCGGCGAGATTCGACTGACATCTGCTAATAGTTAGTTCCAGGGGCCCGTTTTACTAAACAACTTAAGCAAAAATTTTGCGTAAGTCAAAATCGTTTAACTCTTATTTTTCTATCATAAACGTTTGCAAACAGCAAATAGCCAGATCGGAGGACGCGCTAAAAGCGCGTCCTCTGATCTGGCTATATGCTGTTTGTAGCAAGTGATAATGAAAAATATATATTAAAATTTAAAATTTTGACTTACGCAAAAGTTTTGCGTAAGTAGTTTAGTAAAACGGGCCCCCAGGTGCCCGTTTCATAAAACTTCGTACAACAAATGTTGTTGTCGTAAGTCAAAACTTTAAAATACATTTACTTTCTGATTTCCCTATCTAATCTTGTATTGTGACATCTCCTTGGACTCGTCTCTTCAAGACGATTCCAAAACTATGGCACAAGGCAGGATTAGATAGAGAAATAAATAATAATTGATTTTTTATAATATGACTCACGGCAACAAATGTCGTACGAAGTTTTATGAAACGGGCCCCCAGATGAAACGCTGAATGGTTCAGATACGTCTCATTTTAATCCTTCACCTGTTATTATTATTAATATAATTTGTTTAGATATCTGGGGCCCGTTTCATAAAACTTCTTAAGACAAATGTTGTCGTAAGTCAGATTATAAAAGTATCAATTATTATTTATTTCTCCATCTAATCCTGTCTTGTGACATCTTTTTGGAATCGTCTTGAAAAGACGATTCCAAAAAGATGTCACAAAACAGGATTAGATAGAGAAATCACAGATTAAATGTATTTTAAAGTTTTGACTTACGACAACATTTGTCGTAAGATGTTTTATGAAACGGGGCCCAGCTACTTAGATGTATAAACTATTTTTGTCTGTGTGTATGTGCATTTGTTTGTCTGTCTATCTGTCATCACGTCTGTCTGATATTTTGGTAGTACATGAGTGTCGTATTCGATTCTGACGACATCTACCCGTGTAACCGATGTTGGTGAATCTGCGGATAGTTTGGATTACGACCAGGCACAAGGTTAATCAATTTCTTTACTGAGCCCAAACAGTTTGACAAAGAGATTATACCGACCGACAAACGATCGTTTACCCTTTCATGAACAATTTATTCGGAATGTTACCCCCCCCCCCCCCCCCCCCCCTTTCATAGCTTTATTGTCGTCGCTTCATTATTGTTGTCTGCAAGACACGTTTCAAAGTTAGAATGGATTTCGCGCTAAGAGTGTCAAACAGTTTAGGTCCTGATAATTATTATCATTATTATTATACCAGATTTATATACCGCTCTTTTCACACAGGGGTAGTGCGTTCAAAAGCACTTCACATGCAATTACATAAATGTACCTACAAAGCGAGAAAGGACAAAATAACTACAGTTAGATCTAAGATAAACATGAATAAACATACAAAAGACAGCCCCAAAACGGCGAACACATTACCCCCATCAATCAGCAATGAACCGACCGGTTTATGTTTGCCAACTGATAGAAATAATGGTAGAGCGCCCAATGCAGACCGCCGACAAAAGAAATAACTACAATTAGATCTAAAATAAACATGAATAAACATACAAAAGACAGCCCCCAAAAAGGCGATTAAATTACCCCTATCATTCAGCAATGAACTGACCGGCTAATGATTGCCTACTGATAGAAACAATAGTAAAGCGCCCAATGCAGGCCGCCGAGAAAAGAAAATAACTACAATTAGATCTAAAACAAACATGAATAAACATACAAAAGACGGCCCCCAAAAGGCGATCACATTACCCCTATCAATCAGCAATGAACCGTCCGGCTAATGATTGCCTACTGATAGATATAAAAGTAGAACGCCCAATGTAGGCCGCCGAGAAAAGAAAAATAATTACAATTAGATCGAAAATAAACATGAATAAACATACTATAGACAGTCCCTAAAGAAGACGATCACGTTATCACCCCCATCAATCAGCAATGAACCGACCGGCTAATGATTGCCGTCTGATAGAAATAGTAGTAGAGCGCCTAATGCAGGCCGCCGAGATAAGACAAATAACTACAATTAGATCTACGCGGTGTCTGATCAGTATTCAAACTTTTTGCAAACGCGCTTTTAAGCGCCATTGAGTGTGAAAGGGTTAAGAAGTATATCTATAGTAGACACCAACCACACGATATCATACCACAATCTTATCTGCATGACAATGTACATCGCGTTAGAACCCTCGCCTACTACACTATCGTCTTATACACAGGTATCTGCAATTAAGTTTTGAATTTTTTCCAGTTTAAAGAGACCAAACAATTAAAGAAATGCTATTACGAGGGGCAAACAGTTATGGTCCTGATCAGACGCCGCGAAACGCGGCGTCTGATCAGGATTCAAACTGTTTGCAAATTCTACTTGAGTAGCGACTAGTAAGCGAAGAACATATATATACGTGGATTATCAATTGAATAGCCAGAAGAAATTTCTTATGAGTAGCTCGTTGCCATCGGTAACACAGACGCTGGTTCTACATAGGAAATTGCGGGAACATCATTGGCGGATATGGCTCTCTCAGAAACGGATCACCGCCTAAATGCCTCGGACCAAACGCATGTGATGGCTGTAAAAATAAAACATCGATTGATGAGAATCTAATTGTAATTCCAAGATACAGTTAAATGTGTGTGTTAGCTGCCAAAACATTCATTAACCCCTTTACTAACATGATGTCACCTGATTTAAACAATTTTCTATTGTTTTTATTTCTCAGATTTATTTTTGGGGTAAATTGATATCAGTTATATCGTGATAAGTGTCAAACAGTGTGTATCCTCAGATTCCTGGTCAGACGCCGCGTTACGCGGTGTCTGATCAGGATCCACACTGTTTTCAAATGACCATTGTACTAGAGGTAAGGGACTCAATGGGTCAGTTTATAAACTACTGAACTTTAATAATTACAGCTGCCAATTATGTTTAATCCATTATTCTTAATATTTTAATGGGTTTAGTTTTTACAAAACTCTGTAACCTAACAACTAATTAAAGGTATTCTATTGAAGCCCTCTGATCTTGGTGTGTATTGTTTGCACAGGACAAGTTAATCGTGCGCAGGTTTATTGTAAACGTTTATTGTTTTTTTCTGTCTCATCAATGTACATCAAACAAATAATACAAACATATATGATAAAAGAGTACATTGCCATTCTACAGTTAACGAATTTTCTAACTATGCACTTTTCTTTTCGCTATATATCTGTTATTTATAAGAATTTCTACACAATTTTTTGCGGGTTGGCTATTGACGGACAATGAAATTTCATATCGTTATCAAATTAGAAAAATTATTTTTGAAGACCCAGTGAACCATGAAACGACAAAATACTTAATTTTCACGAGAAAATCGTGAACTGTTGAGAAATTGTTCTGATATTTTTCTCTTGCATTCGCTATTAAGCCGCACATTAGGAAAACATGTTCTTGGATGAATATCTTGATCGAGCGACGTTGAATAGCCGTTCAACTATTCGTAACGTCGATATGACGTCGACGTCAGGCTGTTATAAACGATGCTGGACAAAGGCGTTACTGAATTAAAACCGTTTATTTGTCTAAATTGACAAAAAATACTGTTTTAATGACTTTTTGATACACTCACCGTCGGACGTTGTCGAAGAGTAACGCGCTCGACTACGATACCAGGGGTTGTGAGATCGATCCCCCGTCCGACAAATTCCTTCAGATAAGACTTTATAAAAACCGTAGCCCAATGTATTGATCAGTTCTTTACAATGGGTAATTAAAATAACCAGCGAACAATAGTAGGGAATCGCACCTGAGGTTTCTGTTTACGCCTCCTTTCTCTTTTTGAGAAACCAACTTTTTTTACTCACTCATATTTTCGTTCAAATTTATAAATTTTTGTTTTGTATTTAAATAAATTTAACATATTATCATCAGAAATATGTCTTCTTGATTTCTGCAAAGTTTTAGCACGATCTGGTTATTAGCGCCGGAGATATGATACCATATATAAGTGCACAGTTAGAAGATTCGTTAAGTGTATATAGAGTTATATGAGACTATGGTTATCACATGAATATTTCCAACACCCAACTTCATGAGCAATCTCCTCAGTACCACCTCACCCATGTGTCACTTGCCAGTAGGCATATAAAAAAAAAGAAAAAAAGGGGGGGGGGGTTAAATATCAAATATTCATACCAATGATACAGAAGTAATGTATCAATACATGAATATTGTCATCTTATATTGTCATCAATCTCTCTACATTAATTAGTGAAATTTCACCTTTAAAGTTTTAAAGTTTCACTCTTTCCTGAGTATTCAGGACCATCACATAGAAAAGGGGAATAACTCTTACTGTATTGGTACCAGGGTTATAAATTCTGTATTAGCAACTACCACTTTTTATATCCCTTAAACATATGAAATTTCATTTCAAGTTTACATTAAAGTATAGGTAATCTATTGGAAAGGAAATGTGGAAGGGGAATAACTCTTATATAAGAACAGAGCAAAACACTTTTCTTCATAAATGGAATTTCATCCTAAAACCTTTTGTGGAAACAGGGGTTATAGATGAGGGTAAAAGTAGGACATACTGGTAGACGTAAAGGTAAAGTGATCCCAATGTTTTATCTTTGACCACAGACAGGGACACAAAAAGTCAAATTGATAATTAGAGATTTTATCGCAAACAATGCAGACCTTCATCAAACAACTCTGGCATAAGTTGTCTGATCAAGGTAGACATTGTTGTATGTAAATGAGGATTCTAACATGACACGTGTTTTGCTCACTATAAAAATAAAGGAAGCTCATCGTGATAAATCTGAGACGTTTAACAACGCTCTTCCTACCACACTCCTCCCGCTGTTAAATCATTATGAAATAATCACGTGACGTTATGTCATGCATTCATTGGCTTCCACATTTGAAATTTCAAACGGTATTCTTATAGTCCGTAAAGACCATGCATACTAAACAATTATGTCACTTGTCATTTGCCCATTGTTCTCGCTTGTTTCGTGTAATGTTTGTTATGTGCAAAGATGGTAGATCGGTGAATGTGCGTTTGTGTGTGTGTGAAATTCTCTGGTGTATGTAAGGTTGTTTGTAGGGTGTTGCATTCTTGTAAAAGCCACAGGAAAAGTAATTTGGTCGGAAAAGTTCATCCAATCAGGAAATACGCGTGAAACATGATTTCCTTTCGAATGGATTTCTTAAAAGCTGGTCATGTAAGATTTAAAATAAAACATGTTCTACCGTTGTTAAATGGTATGAGACAACGGTTGGTCGTTGTGATGCGCAGGAATTGACTAATCGTTGAATTGACTAGTTGTTATGATGTGCAGGAGTTGACCATTTAAGCCTTCGTGGTCAATTCCTGCACATCACAATTTCCAACTGTTGTATAATACCGTTTAAAACGGTAGAACATGGATTATATCTTAAATATACTAGTCACTAGGATACAATGCGTTAGGCGGTCACAACACTTTATTAATTTGTGAATACACTTGTATATACACATTTCCTTTTACTTTGTCTTCAGTATTGACGATAGATGGTTTCTTAAAGCAGATTGAAAATAGAGTAGAATTGACATTGAGCTACCATCTGCTAGGATATAGACACTGTATAAATTGCACATATTTACTTTAGTTAAGAAGTTTAATGGCGTAAAAAACATGATTAATGGGTAAAAGTAATACTATACCATAGGTCGCATAACTCGCATTACAGAACTTGAGCCGGTTTGAGCAACATCTGGTCTATGAACGGTGCCTCTTCTTGATGGACGACGTCTTCCTACGAAACTTCCTTGTCGTCGGACAGGACCCATAGATCGCATTCGATCAGATCTAAAACCATCTCCTCGACGTCCGCTAAATCGCCTAAAATCAATATTCATACCACCAATGTTTCGCGTGCTTATAGGACCGCTAGGATGCATACGAGCATGTCTCATTGCACCTGTTTGTCTAATAGGGCCGCTAGATCGCATACGACCAGATCTCATAGCACCTTCTTGTCGTCTAACAGGGCCGCTAGATTGCAAACTATCAGGTCTCATAACACCTACTTGTCTCATAATAGGGCCGCTAGATTGCATAAGGTCAGATCTCATAGCACCTCCTTGTCTCATAACAGGGCCGCTAGATTGCATAAGGTCAGATCTCATAGCACCTCCTTGTCGTCTTACAGGGTCGCTAGATTGCATACTACCAGGTCTCATAACACCTTCTTGTCTCATAACAGGGCCGCTAGATTGCATAAAGTCAGATCTCATAGCACTACCCTGTCGGTCGTCAAAAGAGCCGCTAGATCGCACACTAGGTATATCAAGTCCCATCCTGTCACCTGCTCGTATAAAAGGGCCGCTAGATTGCATATCACCAAGTACCATAACGTCAGTCTGACGTCCAACAGAGGCTCCAGGTCGCATTCTGTCATGTTCCACAGCCCCACCTTGTAGCTCAAAAGATCTGCTAGATCGCATACTATCAAGTCCCATACTACCACGTTGGGGTCCAAAAGAGCCGCTAGAATGCATTCTTATAGGTTCCATATCACCAACTTGACGCCCACTAACGCTGCTAGATCTCATACGGTCAGATCTTACAGAATCTCTCAAGGGATCTCTAGCTCGCGTGTGACCTGGTCTTCTCCTTCGACCACCTCGTAGAGTTGGATCGCTTTCTTGCATAGGGACACCTCTCTGTAAATCTCTCATTAAGCCACCACTTCCTAAAGGTGTTTCTCTAACAGAACCAACCCTCTTCATAGTACCATCTCCTCTCATCATATCTCCTACCGTAGGATCTGCTCTAGAAGCCTCTCCTCTTACAGGGCTCCCACCACTTCCAACACTATCTACCATTAATGAACTTTCACCCGGTATAGGACCTAATAGTTTAATTGGACCTGTTTCTCCTGCAGCACTACCTCGAGTGGCTTCTCTAGTAGTTTGGGATGATGATGTGTCCACGAGAGATTTATCACGAAGACGCTGTCGTCTTCCTCCAGATATTCGTGACCTACGGGTCTCTCTTTGTGTGGTACTTCTGGCCTTGACAGCGTCATCATAAGCTGACGATAAAGTGCGTCCATCAGAACGTAAGTGGTGAAACGGAGTGCCCCTATTCCTTAGCGGGCGAGTTGACGAGAGCGCGGCTAATTCATGCGGTTCATAAAACAATTCCCTGTCAGAGAAGTTCGTACGTCGGGAACGCGCTACACATACCTTCTTTTTAGTGTCGCAGTACATAGGTTTCGGTGATTTACAAGTTGGACAACAATCCGGACAGACGGGGTGTGTTTCGTATTGATACCAGTTATCTATCCAATAGTTCTGGATTCCGTCGCGATTTTTCAGCCAATCAAACCCTTTAATTGGAGATTCCGGATGGTGACTGCTGCCTATTTCGACATCCGGGTAATCAAGGGAGGGATTCTTTTTACAAGACCGTTTTAGATTAATCCTAAACAGTTCATAAACATAGTCTGTGTATGCCATATGTAGGTAAAAGAGTGGGTCGAAGGCAGCCGTTAGCGCATACGCCATATCATCGCCAAACCAAAAGTGTGGACCACCATGCATTATTTCTATGTCATACTTTTCTTTGGCTGTTGGTGTTGAAATGTCCTGAAAAATAACAGATAAAACAGCATGATTGTAATAGTTAAGACAAAGCCCAGACACACGCATCTAATGCTCTTACAAATCAATAAACACTGCATTGATCCAGAGGCGTGGGGCGAAGATCCGGACCTATTCCCTTGAAACTACAGTCGAACCTGCCTTAGTGACCGTCTGTTTTAAGAGACTACCTGTCATGTGTGACCTTACTTGATGCCCCCAACAGTTTTTACTATATTTTGAACCTGGATTAGGAGACTACCTGTCTTATGTGACAAGTGACCATGAAATGTGACTCCCTTCGGCAATTATCAACCTGTCTTTAAAGACTTTAAGGTAATGTTTTAACACTTTCTAGCACATGGTCAAACATTTATTGTTAAACAATTAGTTATTTGAGGTGTGTCATTAACACATGTGAGTGTTTACTTAAGAATCAGTGTAGGAAATAAATTGAAATGGGTTTTTATAAAAAAAATTATAATTCACAACAGCAGATGTTAAGTGCTTGTGTGGCGGCTGTAAAAAGTCGCTCCGTACTTCATTCTCAGTGTTGTTATACTTTCTGGTCCTTTGGAATCATTGATTTCAGCGCATTTACAGTTGAAAGTTGAATTCCACTTAAGCCGGTGATAGGGGGCGTGAGCACTGTTGCATATTTCAGTATTGCTCATGAACAGACTCAATCAAACCGAGTCTGCGATTTTCAGTATTTGCTTTGTTTTCTGTGCTTTCAAAGGATCTCCCCTTATTTAGATTTTTATATACTAGTGATAGAGCTCTATGATCTTGTTAAATGTGTGTTAATTGTAAATACATGTATGTATTTAAGCCTAATCAATTATTAAATTATACATTTCTAATTTAAAAAATGTCATTTAAACATCATACTGTAAATTTGTATCCATAAAATTAATGAGCTTCTATTATTAGCACATGTATCAAAGTATGCATTAACCATACTTTTCACATTTGCTTCAAGCTTACAATTATGTACTAAGTGTTTGTTGAAAATGAGTTTCATAAACAAATTATGTTTTTCAAATGCATTTAAGTTACAGATTACTTCAAATGTATTTAATTCATAGTTTATTACTTTTAATTCAAATTATTCCATTTATTATTTATTGAAAATAAATAGCTATCACATATAATGCAGATTTTTATAATAAATTGCACTACATCAAAAGTGTGTCTGTTTTAAGAGACTACCTGTCATATGTGACCTTCTTTGCGAACTCCCATGGAAGGTCTCTTAATACAGGCTTGACAGTACTTTGGTTGTAAGATTCAATATTTTCCTCATTTACCAAAGTGCAAATCATCCACAAACAGGTACCAGATTAAATCAAGAATAAAATAAAACACGCATATTTAGTTCCTACATGAACATCCTTTAGTTTTGTTTTGCTTTGAAATGTTATTTTTATTAAACACTCGATGAATATTAATTTATGGCACGTATATGGAAGAATGCGAACAAATAGGGCCATTTTCTGGCGTTTCTGTGGTGGAAACATTAAGGGTAGCGTCGTGTTGTGCATCAGTAAAATGCCTTTAACCTACTTTCGCTGTTTGTTGGTACTAATAATACAGGACTCTTACTGGATTGGCGAACTTTATTCTAACTTCCGTATGTTTCATCGCTGCTATTTCTCCGGATTTTTCCGAAATCTTCGGATTTTTATTCCAACGGACGGAATCTTAAAGCAGGCTGAAAGTAAAGCAGAATGCGCCATATGGCGCATTCTACTTTACTTTCAACCTGGTTTAAGCATTTCGTGTCTTAAAAACTAGAAACAGACTATTAGTGCAGCAGATAATCGCTAAAAAACAGAAGAATCTTTCACTTCCGGAAACAAGCACCAAAATTGACACACATACTCCTTGGGGGTTGCTCTTTTGAAAAAACCCGCTGGCCACTTGAAAATCCAAAATGGCCGCCATTTTCCAAGATGGCCGCCAAGGCATATACAGAAACATTGATTTTCGCCCTAAATATGCTAAACCTTGTCTATTTCAATGGTCTATGTGTCAAAAATGCGTTTTGACTATGTAGAATTCAATTTGGATCCATGCAATTGCTCTATTGCTTCTTTTTACCCTTAAGTCACTTAAAGATTCAAGATGGCCGCCATTTTCAAGATGCCCTGCATAGAAATACTAGGTTTTGCAATATATTTGCAAATACGTGTCCTATATCAATGATCTTTGTTTGAAATTATATTTTTGACCATGTACAGTTCAAGTTTAAAGCAACCGAGTGACTCACCGGCTACTTGAAACTTCAAGATGGCAGCCATTTTGTCATGATGGCCTTAAAATGCCAAATACTTATCCAATATCAATAATTTTGTGTCAAATATACTTTTGTAAAATTTAAGATTGGAACAATGAATTTGCTCAATGGCTTCCTTGTACCAGGTAGCTACTTAACATCAACATGGCCACCATTTTTCAAGATGGCCGCCACATAAATATTGCATATCTCAATAAAATTGCATATATTTGTCATAAGTCAATGATCTCTGTCTCTAATTGTACTGTTCCGACTACGTAGAAATTAAATTTGGAACATTGTGATTACTCATTTGCGTCCTTGTACCCGTTAGCTACTTAACGTTCAAGAAGGTAGTCATGTTCAAGTTGGCCACCATGGCATCAACAGAAATATTGCTCTTCGCCATACAATTGCAAAGACTAATTGTCTGTGTGACAAAATAAATTGAATATATGTTGACTATGTAGAATTCAGTTCGGAATTATGGAATTGCTCAATTGCTTCCTTGCATCCGTTAGCCACTTAAACACTCATGATGACCGCCATTTTTCAAGATGGTCGCCATGGTATATACATAATTATTGTAATTTGCAATACAGTTGCAAAGACTTGTTCTTATTCAATGCTTTTTGTGTCAAATAATAGCTTTTGATTATGTATAAATAAAATGTTGAACTATGAAATTACTCAATGACTTCTGTGTACCTGTTAGTTATTTACAGTTCAATATGGCCGTCATCTCTCAAAATGGCTGTCACAACAATATTGAATTTCTCATTAAAAAACTTAAAGACCTGTCCTATTTCGATGATTTGGTTTCAAAGAATACCCTTAAGACTATTGACTATTTAAAGTAAAAACAATGGATTCATGATGTCATCCAAACATTATGGTATATTTGCTCTCATCGTATATATCATGCCACTGTTGGCTATACGTGCTGGTCAGCAGCAATGGCTGGTACCCGGCCGGGGTTAAGAATGCCTCCATCTAATGCTTGACTGTGACAAACGTGCGTGTCTGATATCAGAGCAGAGGCAAAATTGATGTAACGCTGACCTCAAATGGCTTTGCTCTCTTATGTAAGGCGTAGTGGGTAGACCGTGTCATAGCGACAGGTCCATATGTCACTACGATAGTATACAGCCTTTCATAATCATACGGCAGAAATGATCTCAGCAGGCAGGTGTCTGTGTGTTTCAAACAATTTTGAGGAGGAAATAATTCTCCTGTGAAGAAGGAAGGTCTCCCATTGGTTAAGGTTTTGAAAGTTTATGGACCGTCTTCAGTTCAACCATCACAAACTTCAGCTGTCGTTTTAAGGGTGCTGGAAAATAGAAATGCTGGTTTCATGGTCGCCGTGGTTGGATTTGGCTTGTAGTCTATGGTGTCATATGATGGTCATACTAACATTTGGGAACATGGGAACATTTATTTAGTCTTGCTGTTGGGGTTTATCGTCATATGTCTTTGTCACATATGAAGCATGTTTGACCTTTGCGTCAGGTTCTAAGCAGCTTGGTATGGCATTCTAATGGCTGATCGCTCTGTTCTTCAATTTCTGTCCGTTACCTGCTCTATGTTCTTGATAATAACTGACAGTATTGGTGATGCTGTGCCTTTTGCTTCCTAAAAGTTTCTTTGACACCATCACCATATTTAATTCAGGCTTGATCCCAAACAATATGAATCTAATTAATTGCGAGAATGAAGGGAATGTTCATTGCAATCATAATGTAGCCATCATGCTTGTTGTTATGTATTTAGCAATTTGAGCTTTTTTGATTTTCTTCTTCTGGTAAGACAGACTTTTGGATCGTCCCGGATCTATATTTGCCATCTTTGTGAAAGGTAATAAGTCACAGTATAATAATTAGATGTTCATGTATCTGCATTCAGTGAATCAATGCCAGCGGTTATGCCTTTTAAACATATATTATTTAGTTAATGAGTGAGTGAGTTAGATGTGTTGGCACTTAAACACTGAATAGGTCATATATTCAAGAGTAATTAACCGTGGCTCGGCTTTTTTTGCGCTGGCACACCCTATCAATTCAGGCACGACATTTAACTACACACTATGTAAAGCTATATCCAACTAAATTAGTTAACTGATGCGGGGCTTAATAGATAGCATTTGTGATACTACCAAAAATGTCAGTTAGTACTGAAACCCATGCAGTAAGGAGTAATGTCATGGTTCGAAATTTGGACTCTATACAGTCAAAAGCGTATTATTTGACACACATAGCATTGCATAGGACAGCTATTTGTCATTTTGTTCCGCAAGTTCTGAAGATGCCAAATAGTGATTTTACGAGGCTTACAAGTACAAGAACACATATGAGTGAGTCCATGGTTCAACATTTAAGTATAATTAGACACAAATGTCGTTGAAATAGGACAATTATTTGTGATTTTATTGAGAAATGCATTATTCCTGTGGCGGCCATCTTGACTTTTAATAGGCTACCGGGTACAAGGATAAAATTAAGTGATTATATAGTTCCAAGTTTGTATTTTACAGAGTAAAAGAAATATTATCTTATATAAAGACCAAAGATAGAGGACAAGTATTGACCATTCTATTTAAAAATGCTATATTTCTGTTATAGTTATCTTAAACAATGGCGGCTATCTTTCATTTTTAAATGGTTAATTGATACAAGGAAGCCATGGAGTCATTGCATGGTTCTAAATTTGAATGTTACAGTCCAAAAGGTATTATTTGACTCAAAGACCAATGATACAGGAGAGGTATTTGCGATTGTATGGCAAAATGCAATATTTCTATGGTGGCCATCATGCAAATGGCGGTCAATTTATTTGACACACATACCATTGAAATAGATCAAGTCTTTGCAATTTTATTGCGAAGTGCAATATTTCTGTTTATTCCATCGTGGCCAACTTGAACATGACTACCTTCTTGAACGTTATGTAGCATACGGGGGTACAAGGAAGCAAATGAGTAATCTTAATGTTCCAAATTTGATTTCTTCGTAGTCGGAAAAGTACAATTAGACACAGAGATCATTGAAGTATAACAAATATATGCCATTTTATTCGGAAATGCAATATTTATGTGGCAGCCATCTTGATTTAAAGTGGCTACCGGGTACAAGGAAGCTATTTAGCAAATTTCATGGTTCCAATCTTGAATTTTACAAAAGTATTTTTGACACAAAACTATTGATATTGGATAAGTATTTGGCGTTTTATTTCGAAATGCATATATATCTGTAATGGCTATCTTGACAAAATGGCTGCCATCATGGTCAAAAATATAATTTCAAAGAAAGATCATTGATATAGGACAAGTATTTGCAAATATATTACAAAACCTAGTATTTCTATGCAGGGCATCTTGAAAATGGCGGCCATCTTGAATATTTAAGTGACTTAAGGGTAAAATGAAGCCATAGAGCAATTTCGTGGTCCCAAATTGAAATCTTCATAGCCAAAACGCAAAATGGCTTTTTGACACATAAGCCATTAAAATAGACAAGGTTTTGCATATTTAGGGCAAAAATCAATAATCAATATTTCTGTATATACCTTGGCGGCCATCTTGGAAAATGGCGGCCATTTTGGATTTTCAAGTGGCCAGCGGGCTTTTTCAAAAGAACAACCCCAAAGGAGTATGTGTGCCAATTTTGGTGCTTGTTTCCGGAAGTGAAAGATTGTTTCGGTTATCTGCCCCGCTATATGGGTAAAAGGTATAATTCGGAAGATCGCGCTTGAAAAATTGAAAGTTTTGAAATCTTAGGATGTTTTGTATCAATGTATGGCAGCCCTGATGTCATTGCAAACCTTACGTTGCCGCAAAAAGCTCATAAAGATGTTACCAGTGCATGACAAAACAAATCATTTTTATGGCTGGTGTTTTTGAGCTGGTGCAGACTTGAAGACACAAACAATGTTCTCGATACAAAAATATTTTTTCTCCAGTGAACAAGACGTTATTTATTCCTATTAACACGTGTGTGCTCAACGAATTACCGGTGTTTTTATTATCAACAGTAAAGTACTAGATCAAACGATATCGCAGACGACAATATTGAAGCAAACGACAATATGGCAGTAAATGGTTAAAACCTCACGATAAATTTGATCATAAAAGGGTTAAGAGAAGAGAGGTTCCTAAAACATTTGCATTTATACAGGCACTTTGCTTTCGCCAGCTATCTGTATTCTTGTAACCAATAAATGCCTTGATATTGCAAACATTTCTCCTATGGTCCAATGTTATAAAGCTTTTGAGCCGAGTCCAAAGTCATTCTCAAGCATTTGAATGGTCAGATTTGAGCCTAGGCTCAAATCAAACCAATCAAATGCTTGAGAATTATCTCGGACTCAGCGTAAACCCTTTATAACCTTTGACCCTGTATTCTCCCTGTAATATTTTATTATAGATATACACTAGATATACTCTTATATAACACTGCATTTTTGTTGATGCGGCAGAAAATTTGACATGGACTAGCAAATAGTGCGGATCTTATTACGACGACGTAAATTGCAACGTCCTATCAATATGAACACTACTTGCTGATTTGTACTAGAGCGGGAGATAGATATTAATTGGTTAAGCAGTCGGAAAAGCAACAGGAAACACCTGGAACAGCTTATGTAAACACGAACAATTATCTATTGAATTACTTCTTTTGTTGTTTGCATTGCAATACGTTTGCAATGATATTGGTAACAGAAAAAGTGCTTTAAAATTATCTTAGCTCTTTAACTCTTTGCATGCTGGGTTTTTTTTTCGTCTGCAACAATTTGTCGTCTGTTATCGTTCTAAAATAAGAATTTTCAAAATTTCTTTTAAATTCTGTGTCAGAATTGCAAACAGTTTGGATGCTGATGAGACGCCGCGTTACGCGGCGTCTCATCAGCATCCAAATTGTTTGCGGACGTAATCATTATGGCAGGTATATCCGCCGCTAGCGTGCAAAGAGTTAACAAATTGTAACACGTATCCAATCATGAACAAAATGTGACTCACCTTCAAACTACACTTGCTCAAAAGATCCCGAATAAATTGCTTTGAAAAAAGTCTGCTTCCTGTCCCGTAATTGCGTTCAAGATGTCCCTGGTGAGTTACATAGCCAGCTCCAAGGCCATCCACAACTCGCCCTGTACCAGTTCCTAAATACTTTGACGTCCAAAGATCAGAATTGACAGGATTGTCCATGGCATCGTCCATTGTAGTATCCAAATATGGGAGAAATACGTGACGGTCTACCTTCCGCAAAGCCTCCTCGAACCTAAGATGTTCAAACAAACATGCTTATACATAAAGAATCTATAGCACTGGGACCCGTTTTACTACACTACTTACGCAACATTTTTGCGTAAGTCAAACTTTTAAATTTTGAGTTATATTTTTCATTATCACTTGCTACAAACAGCAAATAGCCAGATCTGAGGACGCGCTATTAGCGCGTCCTCTGATCTGGCTTTTTGCTGTTTGCAAACGTTTATGATCGAAATAATAAGAGTTAAACGATTTTGACTTACGCAAAAAGTTTGCGTAAGTTGTTTAGTAAAACGGGCCCAGGGACCCGTTGCATAAAACTTCGAACGATAAAAACGGTCGTAAGTCAAAACTTTAAAATACGCTTAATTTCTGATTTCTCTATCTATTCCTATCTTGCGACATCTCTTTTCAAGACGATTCCAAAGAGATGTCACAAGACAGGATTAGATGGAGAAATAAATAAAAATGGAGACTTTTATAACCTGACTTACGACACCATTTGTCGTACGAATTTTTATGAAACGGGACCCAGATGATGTGAGTTATTTCTTAAACAAGCAAACCCTCTGGTGTGACTACTCATTAATTCCGTCTCTACGAGATCATTCCAATGAATAGTCACAACGTTGTGTTATTCGAAAACAAAATGAGAAATATTAGAATAAGAATATGTGAAGAACCAACATTATGCAGAAACTATGTGCGTTTTTCACTTTGAATGTCATAGCAGCCATAATATTGCACAGTTCCCAATCATTTGAAAAACATGTGTAGGGAATGATCATAGGAAAGACCATGCTTAGTATCAGAGAAGTCAATCTTTTAGTTTAAGAGATGCCGCTTGCATGAAAACTAAAGAAATTGGCAATTAGAGGGACAGATGAACAACGGACGGTTGCTCATCACAGTAGATCAACTTGAGCATGTATAAAATTAACGAAATACTTTTTCGTAAAACAACATCATAGTATCTACTGTTCGAAATATAAGTGTCGAGTGTCACTTTAGGGAATCCGTACTATTATAATAGTAGTTCGTTGTATAGAAACATTCTCGTTGTTTTCTTTATTCGTACTCCACAGTACTAACATTCATTGGCATCGACTTTCTAATAGTATTTCAGTATATGAAAACTGCCAAATGTTTTATTTCTATAGACTCTTAGTCAGTAGGTTGAAAGTTAGGCAGAATGCGCCGTAATTCTGCCTTACTTTCAGTCTGCTTTAAGCTAACATCTGCTAGGAATTATAAAATATTTCTTATCGTACATGTTCATGAATGTACAAGTAGGAACTATTTTCTTCAGCGGAGGAATAATTAAAATGCGCTAAAAGTCGATCCTATTGAGGAAAGGGTTAAACCAGTCTATGTGGATCTAGTCCCGTGAAATATAGTTGGCCTTGTATAGACATGTAATTGAATCTACTACATCGAAATACATATACAATTTTACAAGATTTCATTATCTGAAAACTACAGCGGTATGACTCGCTGAACGATGTGTACTCTGCCAAGATGGACACTACCTGGTTTGACTTACATTGTCATAAACACTCTATTCCATGGAAGAAAAGATGCTCCATTTAGATGACCTGTTGACTGCTGGAGCAACAATCCAAACTTTCTTATGGTCCCTTCCTGTAACAAAAACAATGCTCCCGTTAACCTTTGACTGCCAGTTCTTCGTGAGATTTTAATCCCTTCACCGTTCCATTGTTTTCTGCTTTAATTTTGTTGTCTGCAATATCGTTTCAAAATTATTTTTAAGGCAGTATGACTGACAAAATTTCGATATTGTTTCAAACAGTTTAGATCCTGATCAGACGCCGCGTTAGGTGGAGTCTGATCAAGATCCAAACTGTTTGTTGCAAATACGCTTTTTGGCGTCATTGAGAGTGGAAGGGTTAGAGAGGTTGTAAATTGAACATTTACAACAATTGCCCTTCTAAGTCACAAACCATATGTTATAAATATTTGTTAGAGTTTTCTTATCCAGACGATTCTTATGAGCATTGACATTATAAACTATGGTATCTAGAAATGACAATTTTTGAATATTCACCTTACCAGAATCTCTGAAAAAGACTTATTGTAATATATCAGTATGCATCATAAGCATTAACTCCAAAAGAATCATTTGTAGACGATATTGCTAATAGTGTTGATCATTTAAATGGCCAATTCAAGTTTAGTCAAAGAAAATTACTGTGTTGCTATAGTTGTATTTGTCAATGTATTGCTATATGGCAAACAGAGAAAATGTCCCTTTTATGGTCCCTCTGATCTGGGTCTTCATTATTTGCAAAGGAAAAATGAACTTTTTGCATCTATACTGTTTCTATTTAAAAATATAAGTACAAGCGAGACTATGGGCCAACGGGTTAACGCGGCAACTGATTGACGTCTACGACGTATGCAAGAGCCGCATTCCCTGTGGATTGGTTGATTAGGATTAGATTGGTGGAATCGTGCGTATAAGTTATCTTCCGTAGGTATTTTCGGTGTCAAACAATCTCTATTCATCACACATGAAAATTCACTTGTTAAATGAGAGTACGTGAAACTTGGCAAATACTGTTAGACCATCTATTAAGACTAAGGATTTCATCAAAGTGAATATTAGCGTGAACCCGAGAACACATAGAAAAGACCTTCTGCTTATTTAGGTCATTGATATAAGTATGAAAGTGTCTATAGTTTCAACAGAAACGTTATATCTTCTGGTTTTTTAACATTTTCTGATTGTTCACACTAAAGTATTTATTTTGTGAAGTTTGATCAATTTCTTACGGATATATTTTGATTAAGTAAGTGTTTTTATTGAATTTGAACCGAAAACAATAAAGAAAAATGCATATATTTAAGGCAACAAACTATACACTTTGCATCAGACTTCTAGTAAACATTACAATTTAACTGTTTTAATGTTTGTTTGTGCCCATTATTACTTTACATTACTTCAAAAAGCCAAAATAATGCATGCAAACTCTTTGCCGAGAATTGCAACATTATACATTCCAGATGGCCATAGACAAAAAAAAACATTATAACCTGTTTTTCTTTTTACCATGGTACTGAGATATGTTGGAAAAACCTATGCAGAAATTATCATAGAGATCCTACGGATATTGCATTTGAACGCGTATGTCCTTAAGATTTATATGAACTGTGTACCGGAATTGGCTATGCTGATAACTGTAATATAATGCATTAACCTTTGTGCACTGGGGTTGCAAATTCATGAATATTGATAGCCCGTGGTATTTAACCCATTACCCCATAAATATGCCTTTTAAAAACACCTTTAAATTATGTCGCCACTGCGGAAAATACTTCCTCTTTATACAATCATGAATATGTATCATAAGATTTTTTTCTTATATTCTAGAAGATGGTAGTTTAAAGCAGGCTGAAAGTAAAGCAGAATGCGCCTGAGAGCGCATTCTGCTTTGCTTTCAACATGCTTTAAGCGGCAACCTATCCTCAAGACTATGGAACAAGCTATGGGGTAATGGGTTAAGTGTTTCAATATCAAATATCAAAATTTAACATGCCACACTATGTTTTAAAAATTGCCTTTTCAAGATAATGTAAAACTAATATTTCTATAACTAGCTTAGAGACGTGTGTCAAATTTTAGTCTTGTTAGAGGTATAGTTATTGGGCATTGATCTAGGTCTACATTTTTTGCAATGCCTGCTAAGCATTGATAAGCAGACATGATAATTAATCATTTAAGCAATGACACAGCAGGAAACACAATTAGGCTAACACTGAACGTGTGAATACTATAGACAAAACTGACAGGACATTAAATGCCGCGCTTGAACACATGAATATTTACAAAAGCTTGAATCGAGGTCAGAGGCCGCACAATACTGTTTCATATAATTATTATCTGAATCTAAAAATGCCTAGAATTTGACCTTTACACAGCGTTCCCTCTCTACAACGACACCCAATGGGAGACAAGCAGTGTGTGCGTTGTTCAGAGGGAGTCGTTATAGGGAGGGAAATTGGTTACACTTGCAAACAGCTTCAATCCAGATCAGACGCCGCGTAACGCGGCGTCTGGTCTGGATTAAAGCTGTTTGTCACTCGTCATTAAAGTTTTTTTCTTTCAAAATGTCAATTATGTAACTTTAGAAAAAACAGCAGACGACAATCTTATGCAGACGATGTTGCAGAAGTTAAAGCGTTAGACATAATTACATCTTGTTTATGGAACTGTGGCAAACGTCGTTGTAAGGAGGGAGTCGTTGTTGAGAGGGCCGTTGTAGGGAGGGAGCACTATATATAAAGCTGACGATACATTTGGCAGCTGACTCCACTGATATTATAACGACATGATGGTTAACATTTATAGTGCCAAGATATCATTCTAATAATTGTTGTTATCTTTTTAAAATGATAATCTATCAATTTGCTTTCAGCGGGAAGCAAATCCGGGTGCTTTGGTCATTTTGGTCTTTTAACTAAGACCATATTTATACTGACAAAGAGTGTGTCCGTTTTTAGAAATATGTCATATTTGTGTCCAAGCCTTTAACCCTGTCCCCCAATAGAAGCGCCTTTTAGCGGATATGATTTATTCATCCGCTGAAGAAAGTATTTCCAATTTAATCAGTAATGAATATGTATTAAAGGGAAATTTTCTATTTTATAGCACATGATTGTATAAAGCAGGCTGAAAGTAAAACAGAATGCGCCCCAATGCGCCCCAATGCGCATTCTGCTTTACTTTCAATCTGCTTTAAGTAGTCACATATCTTAAGTTCTAGAAAAAGGCTACCAGGTAAAGGGTTAACCCTTTCTCTCCGAATGACGTCTTTGCAAACAGTTTTGATCCTGATCAGACGCCACAGGATCAAAACTGTTTATCACTTGTTTTGAAATTTCGTGAATTATACTATGTTAAATCTAAATTTGAAACGATAGTACATACAGTAATATTAAAGCAGACGACAATATGGCAGGGAATGGGTAAAAACCTCAAGATCAATTTGATTATGAAAGGGTCTTGATTTCAAGTCTTTGATCCGTTTATATCAGTTCAAATATTAACCTCGTATAGTTTGTCCATGGCATTGTGGAAACGTGTTCGTTCGCCGTCCGACAGTGTGCGGTATGCTCGTCGCTTCCTGTATCCGCTAGGAGGCAGTGCAGTACTCGGGTCATAGTCAACAACAGTAGGAAGAGGGCCGAAAGTGCCACGAAAATAGGCCAGAAAATCTTCGGTATTGTTTTGTTGCTCTTCGTAATTCCATAGCAATTCCTGCAACAAAAATAAAAGAAACTATGTCAATTAAAACAAACCACAAATTTGAATACATTAAGAACACAAGGTTTAACATTTTTAAACCTACCCTTTTACCCAAAAGCTTTATTGAGACTGCTCGTTAAATTGTTTCTTTTCTTCACAGCATAGGGTGTTTGTTTTTCTGCATTCAACGAATTGTTAATGAATACATCCAAACTATTTGCTTATAAATTTGTTTCATATCTTTCAACGACTTAATTATATATTCTTACTTAATTAAACATTTGTCTGCAAATACAAATTAAGAGTTAAACAACTTTGTAAACTGTTAGGGAATTACTTAAATAGAAGTGACACCCGATTTTGATACTTGCCTACGCAAAAATGGTAGGGCTACCGGGGTAAATAGTATATGGTGTTTAACGCTTTTCCCTATAAAGGCGCCTTTTAGCGCATTTACTTTATTCCTCCGCTGAGGAAAATAGTTCCAATTGATACTGTCATGAATATGTATCATAAGGAATAGTTCTTTATTTTAGCAGGTGGTATTTCAAAGCATGCTGAAAGTAAAGCAGAATGCGCATTAAGGCGCATTCTGTTTTACTTTCAACCTGCTTTAAGTATTCACCTATATTCAAAACTAGAAACAGGCTATGGGGTAACGGGTTAACAGCAATATTATCTTCTGCTTATAACTTGTTGGTGAAATGCCAATGTCATGTTCATCTTTTTTAACGAAAAAAACTGACAGAAGAGGTATTGATATTTGTGTCAAACAATTTCGATATTTATCATACGACGAGTTACTTTGTGTCTGGTCTGGATTCAATTTGTTCTCAAATGTTATATGTTGCGACATGGTTGCGAAAGATTTATCGTTCATGAGCCCGTTTTATGAAACGTCGTACGACCTAAACGGTCGTAAGTCAAAACTTTAAAATACATCTAATTTCTCATTTCTCGATCTAAGCCTGCCTTGTGACTTTTTTCCACAATCGTCTTTTCAAGACTATTCCAAAGAGATGTCGCAAGACAGGTTTAGATCGAGAAATGAATATGTTTTGCCGTACGACGTTTCATTAAACGGACCACATGGCTCATGTTATGACGTAACTTCCTACCTGTAAACATGCGACTTGTGACGTTTTGTCTGTGATTGGTTTATCTGCATATCCTCTGTAGCATTCCTCCGTGCTGGGTGGTACCATTAAACAGACCTGGTTGGGATTGACTGAATTGACAGAATTGACTGAACTGACTGGAGCCTGGCTTAATGCAACTGACAGCAGGGTTCCGAGTACAGTGAGCGTGAGAGTGAGCTTGGTGGCCATTACTTCCTTGATACCGGCACCTTTATATGTCAAACAAAGTAATAATTGAGTATTGACCCATTTCATGATGACAAAGATTTCTTTTTTTGGAAATATGTGATACACTTTAAACCAGTTGTCTTTTCAGGAAAAAATGTTTTACTTTACATAGTTTGGATCCAGTACCTTGTCATTTCCTGATGACTATGAAAGTACAAAAGTCAAACGGTTTGTATATGGATGAGATACCGAGTTACTTGGTATCTTATCCGGACCCAACCTGTTTGCGAAGGTTTCCAACACATACGTCCAATCAATGTCTGATGGACAATCATCAGGTTATAGAATGAACACGAAGCATTAATTTTGTTCCGATTTACCATCATCTCGCTCTTAACTTCCATCACTGATACTTTAATATAAAGAAGTAAATGACATGAGCTGATTGACACTAGATAAAAGTTGATATTGTAAACTCGGAAATACAATGAAGACTGTGTTTGAAATTCATCAGGTAACAAGGCATCAACTCTTGTTCTAGAGCGATTTCAATTTTAAAAGGTGATCTAAGCTTTGATTATTATCCCATCAAACCTTAACACAATTTTATTAACGTTGGCATCATATCAGAACCATTGGACACAATAGACAACATACATAAAATATGACATTGACAGTGCTTAGGGTATATATTCCATAAGAAACTTAATATCGACAAGTATGCTAATTCCTTTAATGGAATATCTCAAATTAGTCGTTCTAATCTAGAGGATGGTTAAACAATTTTTTAAAAACTTCGCAAATCTATACTACTCAAGGCTATTCCTAAACTATTACTTAATACTTTGTTAACGGCAACGTGCTTCGTGAATTTACGATATATAGCAATGTTCAACTGTGAATCTTTGGAATAGTAGTTTCAAGATATATTAAATAAATTTTATACAGTAAACGACCACTTAAACTAAGGCTAATTGATTGTATAAAAGACAATTGACAGCTTAAAGCAAGATGACAGTCAAACAGAAAGCTCCTAAAGTAACTTTCTGCTTTACTGTCACATTACTTAAAGTAATAACCTGTCTTAAACACCTAATAATTAACACTTTTTACTGTTCGTAATCGAGAACTTTTTCTGTAAATGCTATTTTTACGTATAAAAATAATGAAATTTGTTCTTTAATCATTAAAAGTTCAGTATTGACAATAAATTCATCTTAACTATATAAGCGTATTAACAGATTCAATTTGTTATTCCGCATAAGCGCCAAAGCTATCCTAAGCTTATACTCATCCTCTTATATACACAATAAATGTAAAAATACCATATGTTTATTATATAAAAAGGATTTAAGACAATAATGATATATGTTTAGTAAAAATAACTCATTATTTGTTGCTCTCTTATACTGAGCCTTGAAACATAAATAATTATTTTTTATTGAAATAGATTAAAATATCTCGAATATTTTCATAAAATGGTACGGAAGCTTATACGGACCCCCTTAAATGTAATAATATCTTTGAAAAGTTAAAGAGTTACATATCTTTGACATATATAAAGTGATATTTTATGTGTAATCATATCAACATTAATATTTATCTTTATCGAAATTAACAATTTTATATATCTGCAATATATAAAAGCTAATGTTTTCTGAGCAGTTATATGATAATAATATTTATGTCAATAACTTTTTTGTTAATTATAAATGGAATTAAGATATAAATTGGTAAAAAGCTGAGAATTTATATCTTACAAAACGTCTATTATATATATTTCTAAGTTATAATAAATGTAAAAGGCTAAAAAAGAACACATTGTATATTTACCAAAATAAGTTTATTTTCTATACTACTTAAGTAATTATTTCATATACTTAATAACTATATTGCTGAATATATCTTCACAACAAATACTAGATCGAAAGTAACGAATTATATTAAATAAATAGTGTCCTTTTTATGAGAAAATTCGAGCTAATTTTAATGTATTTCAGTAAAAACGAATTATTTATATTGCAAGGCTAAATATAAGAGACTTAAAACTGACGTGTTATGTTGTACCCAACGTATATCCTTATTGTTTTAAAGTATTTTTATATCATAAAACTGCGTGGAATTTTTACACATTTATTGTATATATAAGGGGGTCCGTATAAGCTTCCGTAAAATGGACACTATTCATTTAATATAAATCACATATAGAGATAATGACTCAGATCTCTTTGAAACTAGCTTGTTTCGGGTATGCGATGTAATTATTGAGCAGTTTATTCTATAGATTTTCAGCAATGGATATTGTAGATCCCGGGGTGGGAGGGACAACAATGACATTTAAATCACTATTTGTAATCATGCCATTTATCTTTTAATTATTTTAAGTTGAATTTACAAACTTATTATAACAATTGTTATAATCTTGGTAATAAAATAAATTCCATGTTTCAGTGTAACTTCATAACGTAGCATGTTTACTGTGAATGTACATTTAGTTATTTGTCTTTTCTCGCTTTGTACATGTATGTATATTTATATAATTTCACGTGAAGCACTTTTTAACGCACACCTTTTGTTTGAAGAGAGCGCTATATAAATCGGGTAAATGTTATAATAATAATAATATTTTAGTATATTATATGTGTTGAAAATGCACTCACAATTCTGCAATATAGTCATTAAGTATATGAAATATTTACTTAAGTAGTCTATAAAATAAACTTACTATGTTTAATGTAGAATGAGTTCTTTTTAGCCTTTTACATTTATCATAAATTAAAAACTTACAAAAACAAAGTTTTAGTAAGATATAATTCTCTGCTTTTTACAAAGTTATATCATAAATAAATACGAAAGACTCAAGCAGGAAACAAAACACAAACAAAACACCCACCTCTCAAGCAGAACACACACAGTCATACCAGAACAAAGTTTATTCAAAAACTATTTACGTCAATATTAAGTTCGTTTATCTCTTCAGAAAACATTAGTTAATATATATTAAAGATATATGGATTATAAATTTCGATAAAGCTAGAAGGTTATGTTGATATAATTACACAGAAAATATCACCTTATATATACCAAAGATATGTAACTCTTTAATTTGTTAATCATGTTGTTACATATAATGGGGTCCGTATAAGCTACCGAACACATATGCTACGTTTATATTTTATTTATTGTGTTTAAAACAGGTACTTAGACAGTCAAATGAAATTTCTGTTCGCTGAACAATTTAAAGAAACAGCCAACTAGATTTTAATGTGATGAAAGTCAATGCTTTAACTACAGTGTTCGTCTTTATCTCTCTCGAAAAACCACCCAACATCAATATATACATTCTAGGTCACATCTGGTCGTCTGCCAAAATAAGGCACTGTTAGCTGAATTATAAGCGTTAATTAATTCATTAGACTAAGTTATATATGCAATAAAGCTATACAAACCAATTAAATGATAAATAAACTGAATTCAGTCCAATCGCTAACGCTCCGCTGTTTTATTGTGTCACATGTACACCTTGGAAGAAAGTTCTACAGTTGAGTGGGTTGGCCACTCCACCATATGATGTAGAAACTGATACAAAATCTAGTATGGATTGATCAGTATGACTACATGTATAATCTGCATATTCAATTATTAATTTGTAAAGTTATACTCTACTTACTGCCATCAAATATGTACCTCTTATGTATATATTTTGTTTATGGTGACAAGCATAGCATGTTTGTGCTGAATATAAAAACTGAACTGGAACTGAACTGTGGTACCTATTGTTAATGCATTCATTGCAATTAAAACGTTCATTACAATAGTTGTCAAAAATAAACACTATATTTCCATAATAAAGGCTTTGTATACCTTCTACATAGGCATTTGTATGCTTTACTGAGGATGATTTGCGACATAACTTGTACATGTCGAGTTTTGAATAGTTATTTCAGAAGAATACAAAGTTACGGATTCTATATACATAGAGGATAATTAATGAGTGTTTTCAGTATTTGAATTTATTGAGCGAGCCATTGAACTCAAACATGTCATTTTATCCACCTATTTTCAATATTGAAAACACACAAGTCTAATAGTTTATTTATCACATTACAAACAAATTACACAAACAACTGGGCGTTCTATTTTCACGATTGCCTCAACTATTAGGCAAAAGATTTGTCAAAATATTATATTGTAATTGGTTATTGTTTCATCCATATATTTAAAACAATGTCACAAACAAAGAAAACAACTTCAATGCGGACTTTTCTGATGATATATACTATAAGCAACTACTTGTTGTTCTATATAATAAGCACATGCGTCACTGTTTATTTTTCAATAAAGTGATATATAAAGACAATGCTCGTTTAAAATAGACACATTGCTTTCTTTGAAGATATTATACCAATTAGCATTACTCTTCCGATTTTATAAAAGACTGCTAAACTATTTGTTCACAGGTTACTTTGTACTTTAAACTTTTAAACATATCGAACCCTTGCGATGAGAATACACATTCTTCACAAGCAGTGTACATATGAACGTACACTTGCCTGTGCAAACAGTGCATATCTGGGTAAGAGAACTCCTACATTAGCCCTCTTATTAGGGTCTATACTATTTGTCATTTTTAAAGATATTGGAAAAACAGAAAGAGACACGAGTGGACCTAACTCAATTGAAATCTGGAATTGTTTATTTGAAGTTTTATAGGTGAATGAATTAACAATTGCAATATTAATATAATTTCTGTTTAGCTGAGTCAGTTTGAAAACTAATCCATCTGAAAGAAACTGGTCCATTATCACACATAAAGATGTTTGTTTTACAAGAAGTTTTCGTAAAGAATCGTTTATATCAAGGTACTGTTCATAAGTAAAAAGACGTTTTAAATTTTGTATAATATTGAGTTTGGACATAGTATTTATTTTGTCGGTCCAATCCTGTATATATTGGTCTTTTAATCTTCTTGTTAGATCTTAATAACAGTTTTTATCAAAATTATCTTAAAGATGTTTGTAACCAAAATGATTAATTACAGACTTTATGTGTACAGTGAGCGTCAAAAAGATGACAGACAAACTGAAAGTATTGATGAATGAAGAACTATGTGTGTAAACTGTGCTAAAAGCGCTCAAATTATTAAACCCTTTCACTGCCTTACATTGTGTTATTGCAAACAGTTTGGGTCCAGATAAAACCTTGAGTAACTCAGTCTCTGATCAGATTAGAAACTGTTTGACATTCATTACGATCGATCTAATTGAGTTTATTTACCGAAAATTTAAATTTCATAAATAAAAGCTGAACCAATTGTTCGAAGCAGATGTCATCATGAGGGGATGAAGGGTCCGAAGGCATCACAAGCAAGAAAACTAAACTCCCAGATGATTCAGCTTCCTTAACCGTTTACCCCAAATCCTGTTTCTAGAAGATATTCGACCACTTTAAGCAGGGTTAAAGTACAACAGTAGGTTCCTTATGGAACATTCTGCATGAATTTCAGCCTACTTTAAGCTAACATCTGCTAAAATATAGAACATATCTTTTTATATAGTTCATGCCTTATTAAAGTGGAACTTTAGTAAAGGAATAAATCAAAGGTGTACTTATGGGTAAGTGGATTAACTAATATGTAATTTATAACCTTTTTACGCTTACAAATCGGGTCTTTTTCACTTTTTATGTAATTAATTTTGGGGCTATTTGTTTTGTTGGTTGTTTTTAGAAAGGATTACAGAATAATAAAAGTAATACTCAATGCAGACCCTGGTAAGACTTCGGCTTTCTTACGCTGTATGATAAAACCTGTACATATTTCTAGCATATAATTGTTGATTCTTGAAGATGTTAATATAGAACATTGATTTAAAGAATGTGTCAGCTACAGTTCTTATTTTGTAGGTAAATTGACTAAGGCCAAGAGTTGTCAAATAGTTTTTATCCTGCACATACACAGAGTTACTAAGCAACTGATCAGTGTCCAAACTTTTTTTCATAGGACAATTTCAATCGGGAAATCCATTGAAGAGATTAATATCAGAACTTTGCAAATATTAAGTATATTTCAAATGACTGCATTAATAATTTCAACATTTTAGAATCTATTGGTTATGCTCGTATATGCACGGCTATTAAAATTGACATTTCAAGTCGTTAATCCTTTCAATGTCATGACGTCATCTGCTTTAAATATTTATCGTCTACTTTTATTTCTCAATTATAATTCTTACGTTATATTTACTATTTTGAAGTAAAGGATATACATGTATTGTCAAATAATTTTGATCCTGATCATACACCGAGTTACTCGCCATCTGTTTACGGTCGAATCTTTTAACAAATATGATAGAAATACTTTGTTTTGTGATCTGTTGGTGGCTGCTTAACAAGCCTACTTCCATTTGACACATTTACTTATTTAAGATAGGATTAAAGATTTAAGCTTCTACCATGTCTTGTGAATCATATATTTATAACCTTTTTCGTATTTCAACGGTTGGGTGCTTAAACAAGGTTGAAAGTAAAGCAGAAATTTTAATTCACTCAGCAACCTTCTTTAAGTAACCTGCTGATTTGTCACCTGACACTCCTACTGCTGTCTGCTATGATGTCATTTTAAACAAACGTAAAACAAACGTCCAAGATATAAGTGTAAGAACATGTGATTTGTATTTTTGAACTTAGCAGAATCTCAAATCACTTTCCTTCTTGTCACTCTTACTTTTGTTTGAAAACATTATATTTCTTACTCTTGGGGTCCGATGTTGCCAATTTAAAATAAACTTCTTTTAAATGTTTTTTTCTATATTATTCAATAGTATCACAACAAATTCTTTAGTTCATTAACCATGCCAGTGCCTAGGCTTTCAGTGCTTCGATTATTGCATTTAGTATGTTACTGCGTCAGCAGAGAGTAGCTCTAACCAGTTATGCGTTCAGTACTGAAATCGATTACCGTCGATGGCCATCGATTGCGAGTTGTCTACCAGTCTGAAGTTAGTGGAGAAAACATAATTGTTTCAAACGCGTTCAAACGCAAACGCATTGCAGCGAAATATAGAAAATGACAACATTTGACATTTGAAACTACTAGTTTTAATCTGAGTGGCAAACAACTTGGAGCCTGATCAGACGCCGGGTAACCCGCCGACTGATCTGGCTCCTGACTGTTTGCAATGAAAATAACAGAAGTTACGTTTTCTCTACTGTACTCTACACGCTGCACATGGGGCACAAACTGCTAACCTAAACAGCAAACAATGGTGATTGAACACGCTACAGTGTTTATAGCATGTGAAACGGGGCGTCGGTATGTAAATTGTACAAAAACGTATGACCCACACAATAAAAGTCGTTCAAGGAGAAAACCGTTTTTGTAAACAGTCGATATGTTATATTTGCGCATCTACAATTTTGACAATTTGTTGATATAATATGTGTAAAAACTGACATGTTGTTTCTATCCTTTAAAGACAGAATGTCGCCCAAATTTATGTTTAAATCGCGCAATTTCTTATATAAGAACATTTTCTTTGTATTAAAACTAAGCCAAATCCGTTGTCAGGTGCCTGAAACATGCCCCCCTTTCTTAAAGAACCATACATAAATGTGCCGATTTCTTAACGAGATGGTTGGAAAAATAAGCTTTTTGTTTACATAACAAATCTTCGTGTCGGCTTCCGAGAGTTTCCGCAAGGTCGAATAAGAGTCACGAGATCGTTCCGATTTTCCTGACTTGTCTGGGTTATTTTTAGAACAGAGTAGTTCATAATCATTAAAGGTAACGGTGGAGAAAACGTTATTCTTTCCCGTTTAAACGCAAACGAAACGCAAACGAAACGCAAACACATCGCAATAATACGCATAAATGGACAACCTTTAGACAATTCTGACCATTCATGTTAGTCTGAGCGGCAAACAGTTTGGTGCCTGATCAGACGCCGGGTTACCCGGCGTCTGATCTGCTCCAAACTGTTTGCAATTGAAATCATGGTTTTAGCGTTAACGCGTTTATTAATAAAGAATAACATTTTCTCCACTGTAAGCAAGGTAACATCGACTACATCATCGTACACTTTCCTACTTGAGATAAGTATGGTTCCCGTGCTGCACGAGACCGCTGCGCTAACTTTACTGATATTTTATTCTCTCCCAATAAACGCATTTGTATACAAAACTATTATTTCCATTGCAAACAGATTGGAGCCAGGTCAGACGCCGGGTAACCCGGCGTTTCATCAGGCTCCAACCTATTTGCTACTCAGATTAAAAAATAATAGTTAAAACTTCTAAAAGTAAATTTCCACAGTTACTTGCATTGCGTTTGCGTTTAAACGGGAAAGAAAAATGTATTCTCTACTGTATACTGCGCACAATAAATACAGCTATCAATGTTTCTTGCTGGATGTAGGGAATACTCATCCCTTTTAAAGTATTAGAATGTTCCAATCTAAAAATAACTATGTCAAGTCAGAAGAAAACACTAATAATGAGCTATGAAAACATCTTTACCGGGTGCAAGCCGAACGAACTCGGAAAATCTCCGTCGTTGATCGGATGTCAACAAACCGATTTAAAAGTCGACTTTTTCCCACCAAATTCATGTGTTTATCAGATTTATTGCCTCCATAATCATCGCGGATTACTTAAAAAATGCGCTATTTTGGCTTACATACTGCCTTTAAGTAACAAAATATTTCAGCGAGTAACTCGGCAACAGATACGAACGTTAATGTTTGACACTCGTATCAATGTTTCTGCAGTTTTAAAACATTCAATCGTATTAAACATAATATTAATACAGTGCTCCCTCTCTACAACGGCCCTCCCAACAACGACTCCCTCCTTACAACGACACTTGATGCAGTTCCCTAGCCAGGACAATTATGTATATCGCGATTTTTGCTGTAATATCGTGTGCTTAAAGTTTGTCGCCTGTTGTTTTTCTCAAAGTTACATATTGGACATTTTGGCAGGAACAAACTTAATGACGAGTGACAAATAGCTTGAATCCAAATCAGACGTCCCGTTACGCGGCGTCTGATCTGGATTCAAATTGTTTGCAAATGAAAGTGACTTTCCCTCCATATAACGATTCCCTCTGAACAACGCACATACTTTTTGTCTCCAGTTTGTCGTTGTAGAGAGGGAATGCTGTACTATAATGATTTTGGACCATGCGATGTCATTCATATGCAAGATTTAACCCTTCCGCTGCCTGACCGCAGGTACAATGGTTATTTGCAAACAGTTTATATTCTGACTAGATTCCACGTAACGCGGAGTCTGTTTATATCAAAAATGTTTTTGTTTGACAATCATTGCGATAAAGGGAGGTAGCGTGTTGCTGTTTCGTCATAGGTTTAAGAGCTTTTTCGAGTTGTTGTTGTAATGTAATCTACATAGTCGTGTATGACCATTTCTTGTGTCGCGGTGCCGTTAAAGATACTTCTTCAGTCCATTGATGGGGTCTCCCCATTGTTCTCGGTAGTCATGAAAAAGCATACAGCATAAGCTGCCAGCGGGTATACCAATCTCAGTTTACCTGGTGAGGCCCAGATAAACTTATGTTCTAGACGCTTTTAATGGTTATTTCTAACCAAACTATCAAATAAAAAGGTCGGGTCTAACATGAGACGTTTCAATGGTTATTTGCTAACGGCATGTGCTTTTTGCAAGGAAATTGTCTGGCAAGGCGTTATGACCGAAAGGTCGTCTGTAATTGTCTTTAACTCCAACGCAATCAATCAATCAATGAACGATTGTTTTCCAAACTTAAAGTAAGCGTGTACATAAAGCGTTCGACCTCTTGATATTATTAATTCAATCAAACTGTTGTCTCTGACAAACAATATGTAGAAAAAGGTTTATCATTTGCAAACAGATTGGATGCTGATCAGACGCCGCGGAACGCTGTGCCTGATCAGGTTCTAAGCTGATTGACCATGTTTCTTGTGTCAAAAAGACACAAAATTCCCATTTTCTTTTTTGAATGCATACAGTGGAGAATCTGTTATTCTTTCCCAAGAAACGCGTTTACGCTAAAACTATTATTTGCAGTGCAAACAGTTTGGAGCCAGATCAGACGCCGGGTAACCCGGCGTCTGATCAGGCTCCAAACTGTTTGCCACCATGATAAACATGAAATATCAGAATTGTCCAAAAGTTGTTCTTTTCTACGTTTTAGTGTTTTGCGTTTGCGTACGTTTGCGTTTAAACGGGAAAGAATAACAGATTCTCCACTGTACACATTTTTAGCAGACGACAGTATGACAGTGACTGTACAAGGACGGGTAATACGTCAAAGTAGTTACACATCGTGTCGAGCATTTCGAGTGTGGTTTGGCCAAACTAGGCCTAAGGGGGTGTATTGGAATTTTGCCTTTCGCGAAAAAACTTCTTAAAACAACCATTGGAATTTTATCTCGCGAAAAATTGCTTAAATGTAACCAAGACGTAAAATTGAAGCAGACGACAATGAAACGGTGAATGGGTAAAATCTCATGAAAATATTAGATGTGAAAGGGTTAAAGTTTTCAGCCAACATAACAAGCATTTGAAAAAATCCTCAACATTTTTCCCTCCCTACAATGACTCTACCAACAACGACCCCTCCTTACAACGACCCTTGCTAGAGTTTCCCAAAACAGGACAATTATGTCTAATGCTTTTACTTCTGGAATATCGTCTGCTTAAAATAGTCGTCTGCTGTGTTACATATAAGTAGACATTTTTATAGAATAAATACAATGACGAGTGATAAACTCCTCAAGTCCAGATAAAACGACGCGTTACGCGGTATCTTATCTGGATTCAAGCTGTTGGCAAATAAAAGATAAGTCTGAATTTCCATCCCTATACCGAAATCACTCCGAACAATACAAACAATATGTGTCGCCCATTGGGTGTCGTTGTAGAGAGGAAGTACTAAATATGCAAACAAATTTAGCCGCACGTTGAGAAAACAATACTGATTGCATTTCAAACAGTGTAGATCCAAATCAGCCACTCCAGTAAAACATTTCAAATAGTGAAACCATAATGCTTCCATCCACCATTTAACACTATGTTGTGACAACAACAGTAGAATATCTCTAGTACGACCACTAAATGGTGTCAAATATTAGTCGTTTAAGACAGGCGACTGCTTAAAGCAATGTGAAAGTGAAACAGAAAGCTCCTACAGGAGCTTTCTGTTTCACTTTCACCTTGATTCAAGCTGTCACCTGTTTGTTATACATATAATTAGCCTTCTTTTTAGTGGTCGTAATAGAGAGGTTCTTCTGCATATTCAGTTTAGTCCCCTTGAAGATGCAATTCTGGGGCCCGTTTCATAAAACATCTTACGACAAATGTTGTCGTAAGTCAAAACTTTAAAACACATTTAATCTGTGATTTCTTTATCTAATCCTGTCTTGTGACATCTTTTTGGAATCGTCTTTTCAAGACGATTCCAAAAAGATATCACAAGACAGGATTAGATGGAGAAATAAATAATAATTGAGACTTTTATAATCTGACTTACGACAACATTTGCCGTACGAAGTTTTATGAAACGGGCCCCTGATGCGTAATTACAGCATAAGGTTAAGTGGATATATAGAGGAGAACATTTTTAAATTTTAGTTTACTTCTTTGATAGCCGATCTATATATCAAGCCATCTTGTAAACCGGTGTAAGAAAAAATCTCAAAAAGGAAGTGAAAGCAAGGCCTACACGATCCTTTATCTGCCAATGTCACTTGACAACTGGTAGTTTATAGATGTGACTACATTTCCGTGAAGTGTGAAGTTATGATGATATAAGGTGTTCAGCACTCATTGCAAAGGCACGATACTCATTAGTAATTAATTATGTATGCAACAAATCAAGACCTTTAATACGTTATAATTAAGACATGTCTTGTTCGACCATTACAGTGGAGAATCTGTTATTCTTTCCCGTTTAAACGCTAACGTACGCAAACGCAAAACACTATAACGTAGAAAAGAACAACTTTTGGTCAATTTTGATATTGCATGTTTATCTTGGTGGCAAACAGTTTGGAGCCTGATCAGACACCGGGTTACCCGGCGTCTGATCTGGCTCCAAACTGTTTGCACTGCAAATAATAGTTTTAGCGTAAACGCGTTTATTGGGAAAGAATAACACATTCTCCACTGTAAGATGATACATAAAACATAAGATGCGAGATAGTTTAATGAAAAGCTACAATGCTGAAAACTCAATTGGGACCATTCTGCATTACCCTTGTCCTGCGTATGCTGAGCGAATACATTTAAATAGTTTTATATAACATTTCAAGAATTTGGTCAACACATGTTTCTTTTAACCCTTTACTCGATAGCTTCGCAATTTAACGCACTTAATGTTGTCGTCCCTCAATAAAGAAAATTGTTCCATTTTATGCAGTTATAGATGTAGGACATAAGGATTATATTCTATATCGTACCAAACGATATCGTAAAACAGAATGAAAGTTAAGGCCTTTCGCTACCGGAAGTCAGTCTTGCGGGCGAGCGGATATGCGTCTTGACGACTTGATCATTTTCCATACGTGCTTATACTAGAACATTTATATAAAGGAAATGTTGATACGATCTAGTATAATCCTTCATAGCACAGTCAGTATAGTGGTTGACTAGCAATGCAAAGGTCATAGGTTCGAGACCCATCCGATCCAAAGTATTTTTTTAAGTTTCCGATTTATTGACTTGTCAATCTATAACGCAGTGATCAAGGGACATGCTATTTTCTAGTCTTCGTTGATTAGAATTAGTGATGTTATATACAGTCCAATTAAAATGTCTACTTACATGTACGTTTTAGTTTAGTGACTTACAAGTCAATTAAATCGGTATACATGTATACGATTTGATCTAACTATATAAAGCCACTCATTGAAGCTTATCTATACGTCAACCTTTTCAAGATCGATATTGCCCATTATTATTATGTTTAAAAAATATAATTAACCTTGTATGCAAGTCCATGAATAAATAATAATGCATTTTAATGACAGAATTTTAATTTTAAGGTAGGTAATGTATCTCAACTTCAAATATCCCACATTTTAATAAGAAAATCTGTTATTCCAACAAATCCTGACTGTAATATTTTCTAATTTTTTCAGACTAACTTTTTCATAAACCATACATTTGAATAAAACGAAAACAAATATACATTGAATGAGTCAGTTTTTTGTAAATCAATTTTTTAGCATTTTGCAAAATTTAAATAGCTGATAACATCTTTCTGAACACCTTTATTCAAAATGTTTTCAGCTTTTCTTGTAATGAATGTTGTGGACTACTTATTGGGCGAGATTTATAGTCATTAGATTTATTTATTTTTGAGAAAAATAAAATCATAAAAATTCCAGGTTTTTGTCAGAAAAGGATACCTTAAAGACAAACCAATCGATAAATATTTTCACACATTGTTTCTTAGGCTATTATCATTCTTCATGAAAAGTTTCATAACATTTGTATGAAAACTAAGCGCACATGCGAAGTACCTTAACGCGCATTTTGCTTTGCTTTAAGTAGTCACCTGTCTTCAAAACGAAGAAAACATGTTGTGGGGTAAAGGGTTTAAACATAAAGCCATCCTTGTTGGAGTGTCTTAATAAGCTACGTAAACATTAACCTATTACGACCGCTAAAATACTTCGTTTCGTTTAGAAAACATGCTTCTTTTCATTGCATTAAAGCGACTCGCAACCGGATGGTGTACTTGAAAAAATAAAATAAAATACTCAAATAAAAGCAAATTTGTGGCATTATTTGGCTTCTGACATTAAAAAAATATGATCAGTCCAAAAAAAGTCTCAAGAATCGTCACCGAATCTTAGTTTTTTTTAGATATATTCCATCGTTTTTCAATAACGTCAGCTGACGGTTTTGCTGTTGTTGTTGCTTCTCTACACGGGCTCTGACATAAACCGGAGCCGAATAATGTAGTATTAAGCGCTACCAGTGAAGTACGTTGATTCGCTACCATATATATAGAGAGAGCGTTCGTGGTCGAGGAGGTAAAGGCGTGTCCTCATTTTTCTTGTTTGTCTCCGCAATGGAGGGTCACGGGTTCGAATCCCACCAGAGCTTCTTCTTTTTTCTTTTTTTTTTGGAAATGCATTTTTTAACAGAATTTATTATCCTAAACTAAATCTTACCCATTTATATAATCATTTGACATATATTTACAAATTACCATTTCTAATGCTAAATCCGGTTGCGAGCCTCTTTAAGATGTGTTTGCAAAAGCAAGATGAAAGCTGAACGAAAAGCTCCGCTATGAGATTTCTGCCTTACTTATTTCCTGCATTGCGCTTCAGTATGTCATTAGTATCACCATAGAGTCTTCTTTTCTGTGGTCGTTATAGATGGATGCTACTGTAATATGTAAATAAGGTTAAGTGTTGCTATCAAGCACAGGTCGTTACTTTCGACAATCGTGTCATGACTCGCTTGACAAATGAGGTCAGATATTTCAATGAGAGTAAATCTTCCGAGGCTTTATGTTATCTCAACGTATTTCAAGCACGACTCAGCTGTCAGCATGCGACAAAACACGCTGGAAGAAATGTTCAGCAGCATTTCCTTCAGTGTATACCGCTTACAAACAGTGTACCTGTGAATAAGCACATGCCCAGAGCTTTTATATTAAGCACATGGCAACATTTATAGATCCTCTATCAAGATTGCTCAAATTTTGCCACTGGGATCAAAATTGGTATCGCCCAAGGAGAACCGTTTTACATAGAGTTATATTATGAAATCTTCAATCACCTTCTTCTCTGAATCTTATATGACCAGATATTTTGATATTTGGCATGGTGGCACTTCTAGAGGCCCTTTAGCAATATTGTTGAAACGGATTCAGTCTGTTACACATCTGGGTCACAGGAGCTAAAACTAGATTCTTTTTATTAAAACTTGAAAAATCTTCATGTCAAAACCCACAAGTACCAGAGCTTAGATATTCGGCACATGGCATCATCTACATGTCCTCTACCAAGATTTTGGAGTAAAAATTAGCCCCGCCCTGGATATCAGGTTTTACATAGAGTTATATAGTGAACTCTTCAATCATCTTCTCTGAAACTAATGTGGCCAGCGCTTTGATATTTGCCAGGGTGACACTTCTACAGGTCGTTCGCCAATGTTGCTGTAACAGTTCCATTCCGTTGCATATCTAGGTCACGGGAGCTAGAAATATTTTTTTTTCAATTAAAAATCTTCTTGTCTGACACCACAGTACCTTGAGCTTAGACATTTGGCACAAGCATCGTCTGCAAGTCCTTTATCAAGAGAGTCCAAATTATGTCCGTTGGGTCAAAAATGATCCCTCCCTACATAGAGTTATTTAGTGAAATCCTCAAACATTTTTTGTCTCTGAAACTAATATGCCCAGAGTTTTTCATATTTGGCATACTGACGCTTCTAGTTGTAGTTTATCAATATTGCTGAAATGATTCCGACCAGTTGCATATCTGGGTCACATAAGCTAGAAATAGTTGTTGTTTTCGTCCTGTCTGAAACCATGTACATGAGCTTAGATATTTGACAGAACACTTCATTTGCGTGTTCAGCAGCAAGCTGTTTTAAATTATGCAATTAGGGTGAAAATGATCCCACCCCAGGGGCCATGTGCCTCTTGACTCGGTTTTCCAAGGTGAGCGATATTTAGGACCGCATGGGCCTCTTGGTGTGTTTGTTTTGTTTCTGCTCTTGTTGATTGTTTGGTATGCATTTCATGCTTTACCGTGATTATACCCATTTTCAAAAATAAGTATGTTTATAACTTTACTGTTCGGAAGTGACATTCCTGTTTATGTAAGTATTGTTTTTACAACCATTCTAATGAAGACCTATTGATGCTGTAAGGACATACTGAGGCTAACGGCAATATATAAGTAAAATAGAAAGACCTAGCTTAGCCATACTTCCAATAAAAATATAGCATTTGCTTTATTTCTAATGAAGACCCATTGATGCTGTAAGGACATATTGAGGCTAACGGCAATATATAGGTAAAATAGAAATACCTAGCTTAGCCATACTTAATCCAATAAACATATAGCATTTGCTTTATTTTTCATTGATGGAATTACTCACGATACAAGACTCAACGAAACAAAGGCTTATTCTTAACGAAAGATATCTAAATTCAAATTTGATATGTAAAATTATTTTCAATTTGGTTCGGATATTTAAAAATAATGGATAATAGGAAGAGTTGTTGGGCTGTGTGCGTTTAAACGGCCATTTGAATGCGATTAGCTATCATTAACCATGTAACCCATTTGTACCCATGACCCCATATATGGGACATTGGCAAACAGTGTAGACTCTGATTAGATGCCGCATTATGCGGCGTCTGATCAGAGTATACACTGTTTGCTGATATGAATTTTAATATAAAACAAAATGAAAATGCCAATTTGGACAAGGCATCCCTTAGATAAAAAACGGACTAATCCAATATATAAACATGGAAGAATCAACTGGGTATAAATGGGGTTACCATTTAAATATGAACCAATTGCCGGTTTAGTGTAACAGTTCAATTGAATCCAACTCCATCCATTCGAAGAACGAACAATTTAACATCCAGTGATGACGGGCTAATAGCGTAAACTTACATCAATGTAGCAAAAAAATATGTTAGCACTAAATGAAATATGTGAATATGTAAGATCGGAGAATCTGAAAAGGTTGAATACGTTTGATCTGTGATAACAACTCTTAATCCCTTTCCCCCGTAGCTTGTTTTCAGTATCTAAGACAGGTGTTTTATAGCAGACTGAAAGTAAAGCATTCTGGCTTACTTTTAGCATGCCTTAAGACTCTATCTCTTAGGATAAAGACACTATTTGTAAAAGGGCATATTCATAAATGTAAACGGAATTATTTTCTTAAGTGGAAGAAGAAATTACAGGCATGAAACACGAATCTGTTTGGGCAATGGGTTAGTTCAATGTATATTACAGTTTTGGTAGATATATTGTGTTCTATTTGATATGGTGTCACCTTTCTCGTCCAATAAATATAGTTTGTTTTATTTTTCTACATAAAGGAAATCTATAAAAATGTTAAACAGTTTGGATCCTTACAAGACTTAACATAAATCAAAAGTGTAAACACCACTCAAGTCGTGAATACATTCTATACATTTTTACGAATTAATTACAGTCGAAAACAGATGTACTGTAAAGAAAAGGTAATAAATGTCCTCGTCTAAATTCTAGATACATTGGGCCTGTCTTACGAAACCTAGCACGACAAAAACGGTGGTAAGTGAAACCTTTAAAATACATCTAATTTCTCATATCTCCATCTACTAATTCTATCTGGTGATACCTCTTTTGATTGGCATTGAAAAGACTATTCCAACGAGATGTCACAAGACAAGATTAGATGAGGAAATAAATAATAATTAGATTTTTAGAATCTGACTTACGAAAATATTTGTCGTACGACGTTTCGTACGACAGGCCCATTGACAATACAACATGAAAGATTTTAAGAAAAACCATATTGAACCAACCATTATCTCCTGTTAATTTATGCTACTTTTGTAGATAATTACTGTGTTTTGTGTGCTTCTTTGGAAGAAGGCACAGAAGCAGGTGACTGTTAAATGCATGGAAAATAGAACACGTCTAAACCTGACCCGAGTCCAAATGAAAGTCATCCGCTATTGGCCATAAACTAATAACAATGATATACAGTGAAGCTCATATATAACAAATAGGATATAATTAAATATAGGATATAACGAAACAAAAGTTACTCCTAAACTTCAATTCACGTATAGTAAATTGGACCTAATATAACGCAATTCGGTCCCAAGGAATTCGCTGCAAGTGAGCTTCACAGTAGAGTATACGCTGCTTTACCTCAGTTAAGAATATTACGTATCCTGCTTATCCTAACATGTTAAGAAGCACCAAAACTAATCTGTTGAAACCACGACCTAGCTCACTCTGATTGATTTTCAACTAAGCAAAACTGGAAACGCTCCTATGATGGATAGAAAAATTATACGGTAGGACACGGCTAATTGCTAAATCATTAACAAGGTGTTAGGGTTAGTATGTGACAATTAAAGTGGTATAAAAATCTTCATTTACATTTTTAAAAGTCGAAGAGACCTTTATGTGCCAGAAACTTGGTTTTATTTTACTTTAATTCAGTTTTAATTAATTCTTAAGACATTGTCTAAAGACATTGACAAAACTGTTATCATTGTACTGTCTGAAACGTTCCATTATTGTTTTAGTTAACGGTTGATCTGTTTGGAGCGGCTTAACTGGAATTTATAATTTTGCAAACAACCAGTGCCCAGTTAAGATACATTTTCACAACCCCTTTGTTACGACCACTAAAAAGCTGACTGATTGATAGTATGAAAGACAAGTGACTGCTTTAAGCAAGACGAAATTAAAATCGAAATTTCGTTTAGGAGCATTCTGTTTTACTTTTACTTTTTTTGAAGCAGCCAACTGCCTTAAACACCTATAATTAACTCAATTAAATGGTCATAAAAGAGGGTTTCTCAAAGAGTCTCTTTGAGTTGGTACTCGTTTATATCAGGTTCCCTCAAGGAAATTGACGTTAGTCTATATTTGAAAAAAGACAGACGACAAACATTCAGCGGAAGACAGTATAGTAAGTATGTCACGGGTTACAGTGGAGAAAAAGTTATTCTTTCCCAATAAACGCGTTTGCGCTAAAACTATTATTTCAATTGCAAACAATTTGGAGCCAGATCAGACTCCAAACTGTTTGCCATCCAGGTTAAAATCAACATTCAGAATTGTGAAAAAGTTGTCATTTTCTGCATTTTAGTACAAACGGGAAAGAATAACGTATTTCCCACTGTAAAAGGTAATGCGATAGTACAACAGTAGATTTCATATAATACAAGCAGCTATAATCCATCATTTGGCAAACAACAAGACAGATTTATTAGTTTTTAAAATATGAAAACTCAACGATGAGGTGTGGCAAAAAGTGGGTAAATTTACAGACAGTTTGTATCCAGATTAAATGCCAGTTAATTCAGCGTTTGATCAGGATCCAGACTACAAATGACATTCGTATCAATGTTCTCCAGTCACAATAACAGCAATATTCTTAATTTGAACCAAGAAATATGAAAGTGTTTAACCCATTTCTGCCATCGATCCCATATATGGGACATAGGCAAACAGTGTAGACTCTGATCAGAATCTACACAGTTTGCTGATAGGAATTTCAATATAAAACAAAATGAAAATTTGACCAGGCATCCCTTTGATACAAAATGGACTAAACCAATATATAAACATGGAATAATCCACTGGGCATAAATGGGTTAAGCAGACGATACTATGACAGGTAGTATTTTTGAAGGGTGTCTACGAGCGTAGTTACCATACCTTGCATAGAGAAGTTATTCTAGTCTTCAAGTTTGTTCTTAACCCATTTGTGCCAAGTGGATTCTTCCATGTTTTTATATTAGATTAGTCCATATATAATTCGGTTATAGGGATTTGAGAGGAAAGCAGATTTGATCGGTCCCAGAAGTATATATCTATGGAACTTTGCGACTGTCAAGCTCGATAATAATGTCTAAACAAACGTCCAGTTGTAGCCAAATGCTGCTAAATCAGAAGAGGATCAGGGTATGTACTGTTTTCTAAGAGAAAATGTTCTCACTCGGCCTGCACTCGCTTTTTTGCTTTTATGCCGCAAGTGTCTAAGTAACATTATATACATAGTATTTCGAATGGACGTGCAACACAACTATGACTGTTAAAGACATTATTATTGTTCGATTTGTCTGACCTGTCGGAGTTATTTTTAGAACAGAATAGTTCATAATGGTAAATAGATAACAGGGTAACATCGGATCTATATAGTCGTACACTTTCAAACTTGAGATAACATGATCCTCGTGCAGCACGAGACCCTTGCGCTAACTTTAATAATATTTTATTCTTTCCCAACAAAGGCATTTATATACTTAAACTATAATTTCCATTGCAAACAGGTTGGAGTCAGATCAGACGCCGGGTTACCCGGCGTCTGATCAGGCTCCAACCTGTTTGCTACTCAGATAAAAAATATAATTAAAATTTCTTAAAGTAAATTTCCACAGTTTAGTGCATTGCGTTTGCGTTTAAACGGGAACGAATAAGGTATCTCTACTGTACATTGTGCACAAAAATTACAGCTATCCGTATCATTAACCGTATGTAGAGAAAACTCATCCCTTTGACAGTTTTAGAATGTTCCAATCTAAAAATAACTCCGACAGGTCAGAAGAAAACACTAATACATGTCGCCGAGCCACTCAGAAAGATTTATTTACACTTTGTCCTTAATGTGTAAAAAGAGCAGCAATACATCATATAGACGCTTGTCACTGACAGCTTCCAACTGGATTATACCTTTCTCTTACTAAACGATTGTATTTTTACTTTACATACAATGTCTCCTCAAAGAATGAGGTCTTCCATGAAAATCTGAAAATTACTTTACCCACCCTTTCTATGATAGTCAAGTTCTGAATAAGGGGAGATCCTTTGAAAGCACAGAAAACAAAGCAAATACTGAAAATTGCAGACTCGGTTTAATTGAGTCTGTTCATAAGCAATACTAAAATATGCAACAGTGCTCACGCCCCCTAGCACCAGCTTAAGCGGAATTCAACTTTCAACTGTAAATGCGCTGAAATCAATGATTCAAAAGGACCAGAAAGTATAACAACACTGAGAATGAAGTACGGGGCGACATTTTACAGCCGCCACACAAGCACTTAACATCTGCTGTTGTGAATTATATAAGTTCTGAATAAGGGGAGATCCTTTGAAAGCACAGAAAACGAAGCAAATACTGAAAATTGCAGACTCGGTTTGGCACTGCCTTTTAAAATAGTTCAGTTCGGATACGATGCCAAGTAACTTTTTGAAAAAGTTATACATATACTGACCAATAGGAGAATGGTTAACCCTTATCCTGCGGTGATATCGTCTGCTTCGAAATTGTCGTCTGCCAAATTTGTTCAATCTAGATTTATACAATTTTTAAGTAAACAATTCTAAAGACGAGTGTCAAACAGTTTGGAACCTGATCAGACGCCGCGTAACGCGGCGTCTGATCTGGCTCCAAACTGTTTGCAAAAATCAGTAAAGTCGCGACCAGCAGGCAAAGGGTTAACTCGAATTCACATAAACACCGTTTGTAACATTTGAACAATAAGCGGTCACGTCATAAACTACTTCGCTCTTTTTTAGCCTTTTACTTTTATTACAACTTAAAAATATACAAAAAGATGCGTTTTGTAGGATATAAACTCTCTGCTTTTTACCAATTAATATCTTAATTCCATTTATAATTGACAAAAAGTTATTGACATAAATATTATTATCATAAAGCCGTTCAGAAAACATTAGCTTTTATAAATTGCAGATATATAACATTGTTAATTTCGATAAAAGATAAATATGAATGTTGATATAACTAAACATAAAATATCAATTTATCTATATCAAAGATATGTAACTCTTTAATAATTTACTTTTTGTCAATTATAAATAAGGATTAAGATATAGATTGGTAAATAGTTGAGAAAATATATATCTAATAAAACATATATATTTGTTTATTTCTAAGTTATAATAAATGTGAAAGGCTAATAAAGAACACATTGTATATTAACTAAAATAAGTTAATATTCTATGCTACTTAAGTAAATATTTCATATGACTTAATGCCTATAATACTGAATATATCTAAACAACATATAATAGATCAAAAGTAGTGAGTTATATTAAATAAATAGTATCTTTTTATGAGAAAATTCGAGTTATTTTCATGTATTTCAATTAAACGAATTATTTATATGTCAAGGCTAAATATAAGAGAGCAAATACTGATGTGTTATGTTGTACCCAACATATATCATTATTGTTTTAAAGCATTTATATATCATATAACTGCGTTGTATTTTTACACATTTATTGTATATATAATGGGGTCAGTATAAGCTTCCCTATTACACATTTTGACACAGCCATCAAGTAATAACAACTAAAACAACGTATTTATAAACTTTAATCAGAAGATATAACAAAGATCCAGGACGGAACGGTATTATCACAAATTATTCTATCTATAATTGAAAACAGAAATTGATGAATATGTATATATTTCCATGCCAATTATTACTTTATAAAAATAAATAAATATAAGTTTATACAATTGAAAACTTTTGTACATACCGTAAACCCCGATCTTAAAGCGACACTGACAACAAGTATGAATGTCTGTCTTTAGGATAGAGTAAAGCTTAATGTAGGAAGAAAATAAAGAAAACAGCTCCTAAACGATCATTTGCATTACGTTCCTCTAACATTAAAGAGACATATGCTTGAATTCTTTGTGCGCTAGCGGCTAGTTGTGATTATTTGTGCAAACAATTTGGATCCAGATGCGACACCGCATAATGCGACGTCTTATCAAGATACAAACCGTTTGACACTCTGATCGTATTTAAAAAGAAGTTTCAAAATATTTATTGTTAGATCATAGACGGATGACAATTGTTGTCGATGAAACAATACCAGCATGCAAAGAGTTAAATACTTACCACTCTAATATACTAATTGGTCACTTGAGAGAGATTGAAATGTATGTCATGAAACATAAATGTCAATCTTCTATCAAGCAACCACTAATTTGAGTAGGGTTGAGATTTTTACACGGTAGGTGACTTTTAGTGCATGATAAGAATAATGGACAAAGCTCAGAAAAGGGCTTCTGTATAATACTTATCACGCAGTAAGCATCTGCCCTTGTGGGCCTTCTATTGAGTGGTTCCTTCATACAAGAATCGCTGTACATGTGGTTTCAATAAACAAAACTGTATATCAAAATGGTGATATAAATAATAAAACACATAGGTCAGGCCTAAAGGTTATAAAGCTTTTGAGTTGAGTCTGAAATCGTTCTTTAGCATTTGATTGGTCAGATTGGAGTTTTTGCACAGCAAACACTCAAATCTGACCCATCAAATGGTTGAGAACGATCTCAGACTCAACTCAAAAGCTTTGTATCCTTGAACCAAGGCATACACAAGTAGAAAAAAACGATAACCCTTCTCCTGCTATAGTATTTTTTTAAACAAGTAGAGACTAAGATAATAAAGGTCCCGAATGAGCTGTCGTATCAAGTTCAGCACTATTTTCTTACAGAATATGTCTGGCATTAGTCAAGGGAAAACTTTTCCCCCGCTTCGTTATCCAATATATTAATTCAGAGAATAGATGTTCGTAGTGTGTAGAGTTTCATGAAAATCCCGTTGGAAACGAATTAAACGATTTATGCCGAAAGTATGCCAGTGGCTCTATCTTTTACTGAAAGATACCCTAACCGGGTATAGCTTTGTTACGTAGAAAGATCTAAACTATCCATTTAGCTTTGATTTGAATGCATTATATCAACCAGTGTAGAGTCTGATGAGACATAGAGCTTTTTGAGTCTGTTTTTGTTTTTTTATGAAAAATTAGTTTTCAATAAGTTTATTCCACTTTCAATACTTTGGGTTGTTTTTTGCAATAAATTGTAAAATGACAAACGGTGCATAACCTAATCGGAGGGTACCTGAAGGATCTAGCTGACCTTTGTATTCACTGTTTTCATAGGGCATGGGTACTAGTCATAGGTGCACTGTTTGTAAGGGAAGGGTATACTTGTCGACAGGGTTCAGTGTATTCAGCAAAGTCATGTGTTGCAATATGCACAAACCTCCACCAAACGAACGTTCAATGTTCAACCTACACGAAGCTATCGCAGTAAATAGAGCATAATAAAACCGTGTACTATAAACAAAATTTTAAACCAATTACAGAGCCATCATAATTAAACATTTAGCTGTCATGTCTGGCTAAACTGGCATTTGCAAACATTTTAGATCCAGATCTAACGCCGAGTAACTCTATATCTGATAAGGATCCAAACTGTTTGACATACTTATTAAATTTCTTCTACCTAATTTCTTCTATCTATTTATATGTAAATCGGAAGGAAAATCCAGAGACATGTTCAAAGCTGTTAATTGGCAATGGGCGAGTTAAAGGCTACATTGAATAATGTCGCTATTCGTGTCTTCATTCTCAACAATGTAATGTCAAAAATACCATTAATGCCATTATCGTTTATCAAGAAATAAAGCCGAGCTTTAAACACCTGCAATTTGTCAAGGCAAAGCACTGTTAGAAAATAAAAAATTTAAATACATGTAGATAGTAATGAGTCGGACAAAAATAGGTCTTGAGATTTACGGGCAAGACTTTTTACCATGCCTCAACTCCCTCGCGCAATTGATGTCATCACTTGAATTTGAAAGCAATAAGGACCCATATCAGATGCCGATAACCTCGGGAAATGATCAGGATCTAAACTGTTCGAGACTCGTACCAAAATAAATTTAAACAAACTTTCCCATATATTACTAAGGAGAAAAGGTTGACTATAGCTTAATTAGTTGTCAAATTCTGAGTGAAAGAGCTATGAAATGTTAAACAGAAACTTATGTTAACCATATCAGAATGTTTTGATGAAGGTTTAACTGTGTGGTGTTATTCATTTCATTTTTTTTTAGTCTAAACTACCAGGTAATGTTTTCTACAATATGTGTGTGAAATTGAAAAGTTTAGACTAAAAAATGAAAAAATGAAACATATCAGAATGTGACTAGTTCGTATATTTGCAAGGCAAAACGTATACATGAATGAAATGATATATAAGGAAAAGAAAACAAAAGCTACTTCGAAAAAATTAAATTGATATCTAACAATGATATTCTTGGTTTTTTACACTTTACACCATAGCCTGTTTCTATTTGAAGCTAGGTGAACACTTAACGCAGTTTAAAAGTAAGGCATAATGTACCTTTACTTTTAGCATGCTTTAAGCAGCCATCAGTTAGGATATAAAAATATTTTGTATGCTGCATATTCTTGACTGTATAAACTGGAACCGTATTTTGCAGTGGGTGGATACATTAAAGGCGTGTCTATGGTGATTAAATTATAGGCGTAAAATGGCGGTTCTATGGGATAACCTGTATTCTATCTATCACCGTGTGTATACAAAGTAAAAGTATGTGCTAAAGAACGTGCAAAGTAACATATCGTCATGTTTTATTTACGCATTAAACCCTAGCCACGAGAAAACTCGTCGTTTACGAAAAATGACTGCGTGGAAAGTACACTTGTTCTATGTTTACAGTAAAAGCCAAGATCAGATGGCTCTTAAAGGAACACTCTTGCCAGGTTCTACATTTTGGTTATATGCAAAATAATTGTAAAAACAACTCTTAATAGTAAAACAAATGGACAATACTTAATTGGATACTGGAATTGTCCATAAAACTTTCAGGGCTGAATGACTTCAGATATACTAATCCTTATTAGTAGAAGATGTATCCTGCTTCAACAGACCCCACGCCCATTACCCCTGAAACTTCACATGGACCATTCAAGTTTACAATTAAATCTATTCCATTTTTTCACTTTTTAGGATTGGTTTAAAGAATATATTGCAAAATGACGAACATTGAAGTACCTGACCAGAGTGCTCCTACGGCATCAATCTGATCACGATCTACACTTTTTGGTATAGGACAGGTGTATTCGTCACTAGTATACTCAAGTTCATGACGTCTCGCTAGGATTTAATGAGTTTAACCAAAATACATCAAAGCTAGCGTGAAAGATATTGGATACTGACCAGACGCCGTTTTAAAAGGCAACGAATAATGTTGTATCCGCTTAACCTTAAACTGAATCATGATCAAGATTGGCATAATATGAAAACAGTCGCTAATTACTTCAGTCTTTCAATGAGTAACATAATTGTAATTCTATTTGAGCCGTGCAATGAGAAAACCTGACACATTGCATTTCAAACAGTGTAGATCAAGACCAGCAGCCGCGTCAAAGCCGCGGCGGCTGGTCTTGATATACACTGTTTGACACCAACATGCATCTAAAGCAGTATTTAAATACGGTATTTGGCAGTGTAGATTAAACTCAGATACAGAGCCAGGGATCATGACAACGGTGCTTGGTCTGTACAATGTTACAATGCAACAAGGCTGGTTTTGTCATCACACGGCTCATTTGTATATACAATCAACCTGCAATGGTTCCTCAGATGGACATACTAGAATCTTGAAATGGGTTTTACAAAGGAATGTGTTTAGAAATACTTTGTATATGCTTTTGCATAACATAAACAAATGAGTTGACTGTTAATTTTTAACCCATTTATGCCAAGTGTGTTTGTACATGCTAATTTATTTGACGAGTCCACATTTTATTTAATGGATGCTAATCGATTTTTTTCATTTTTCCTTTACGTATATAATTTCCTAGTAGCAAACAGTGCAGACTAAGATCACAGATCTAACTCATATTGCGGGATCAAATCCGGGTCCTCACTGTATGCCCTTTGATCCATTTAGAGGACGCTAGATGCAAATGTGTTAACTCTTTCCTCCCTGAAACTTTCAATGGACAATTCCAGTTTCAATTTTAGTCTAGTCCATTTCTGACTTTATGGGTTGTTTTTGTCCATTTTTGGCATTATGACAAACAATGAAGACCCTGATCAGAGGGCTCCTTTCGGAGCCCTCTGATCTGGGTCTTCACTGTTTGCACAGGACAAGTGTACTATTCACATGTACACTGTTTGAAAAGGACGCCTATATGCGGGACTAGGGCTCAAAGGGTTAATACAGCAACATTGATCTTTGGTATAATTCAGAATCAACTTTACAGAACGTGTAAAAACGTTAACCATTTGTAAACCCAAGATATGTGTCTATGAGATTCAACAACAAAGCACCACTCGAATTCTAAGGGGAACGGTGAAGGTCACTCTATTGCAGAATACAGGCAGAACTTCCGTCTTTTCTTCGTCCTTCAGCAGAGCGAATATTTCGTTGCCCGTTCTTATTCTTCGCAGATTCTTGCTGTAGATCAAAACAAAATAAACAAAATTTAAATCTACAATATTAACACAGAGTTTAGGAGATATTATTCTGATTGCAATTAGAAAAGATTGCCTTTTTATAAATTCTTCCGAGTGGTTTATGATAAAGTTTCCCTTTATTTTAACATATAGATTAAAACATTGGCAGTTTCATAAACGTAACAAATAAAACTCGTAACAAAAACCATTGACTTTTAAATGCTAAGAAAGGAAATGAACTGTGCGTAATAATCTTGCCGAAAATAATACAGCTAATGATTACCGTTACAATCATAACTTACGCTTATGCGCAAGTAATCAAGAAAAGTAATTAAATGGTTCAATGTCTACGACATAGGTTTGAATATTAAATATATGACATACTGTATCTTTAATCACCATTTAATACAAATTAATCAGCATTTAATTCTCAGTGAGTTATATTTATATGAATTGAATTAACAAATTTTTCTCCAACTGTTTATCTCCAGACATTCACTTTCACAGTGCTACGGTTAACACATTCAACCCTAGCGACGAGCTAACTCGTCATTTACAAACAGTGTACCTTTTATGATTATACTTGTCCTATGCAAACAGTGTAAACCCTGATCAGATGGCTCCTTAAGGAGTCCTCTGATCAGGGTCTACACACTGTTTGCCATTTTTGAAATATATTGTTAAAAACATCCCTAAATAGTTAATAATGGACTAGACATATTTTGAAATTGGAATTGTCCATTAAAAGTTCCAGGGGTGAATGAGTTAACGCAGTGCAAGCATTACAACATAACTGAAAGAATCTGTAATAGAGAAATAAAAAAAGAACGTGCTGATCTAGATAAGTTGTTAAAACAAAATGAAAATAAGAATTGTTTATGTTGCAAATAACATTGTTTTTTATATTAGCATGAGGTTAAGACCTGTAAATAATGTCATTATATTATATAATGTCAGTAAAAATAGTATACATTCAACCCTATATTCAGCGAAAACACAATATATCTCTAAAGATAAATGACGTCTCATACAGAACAGAAGTAAGCAAAATGATCCTAAAAGGAGTTTTCTGCATCACTGTCGTTTTGCATTTTTCCATCACATTAAAGATCAGCAAATACCTATTCGTTTGAATGGGTCACCAAACATAGGGTAGACTAAAAGCAAGGCTCCAGATGCGAGCGGGTAAACTCCCAACATTTCAACGACATTTCCAACATTTTCTCCTTTATGTCGTTCGCACCAAGCCCTATGGTGTGACTACTCGTTAGAATCATCTCGAAGAGACTATTCTAACGAATAACCACAACATAGGGTTTGGTGCAGACAAAAATACTTTTATGTATAACATACAGTCCAAACTCGATACTTCGAAGTCGCGTTAGTTCGAACATACCCATATTTCAAAGTTAAAACGTGGCTAAACTTATAAAATACTGGTACGATCGATTTAAGCGAGTTAAAATATCGAGTTTTGACTGTACTTCCTCATTTTCCCTTATCTGGAGCCCTGTGGAACCTCCACCAAACCTGGATCTTACCATGCCACACTGTTTCACTCTGTAGTACATACACTGCTCATGCAAAACCATGCGCGACATTTCACAGTGAGATATTTATGTAGTGTCAATAGCATGCCATTATATATTTCATCACTTTGTCTAACACACTGACAAGAGAAATCCTTGTCACGTCTTAACCCTGAAGTCACTGTCAATTAGAACATTATTATTAACATTATTATCATACATTATTCATCATTCATGAAACTATTTTTAACATGTAATGTGTTAGTTTAACCCTTTATCCTATTATTAATCCACAGAAGAAAAGGTGTCTACTTTAAACAGCCATTAACATGAACCAATAGAAATATGTTCTATGTCCTAGCAGGTACTCTTTCCTCCCTGAAACTTTAAATGGACAATTCCAGTTTCCATCTAAGTCTAGTCCATTTCTGACTTTAAAGGGTTGTTTTTGTCAATGTTTGGCATTGTGACAAACAGTGAAGACCCTGATCAGAGGGCTCCTTTCGGAGCCCTCTGATCTGGGTCTTCACTGTTTGTATAGGACATGTGTACTATTCACATGTACACTGTTTGAAAAGCACGCCTATATGCGGGACTAGGGTTCAAAGAGTTAAAGCAGTTGGGAAGTTAAAAAGATTTTACGTAATATAAACGTTAATTTTTATATCTAAATATTGAATAATTTCAGCAAGGTTTATTGATAAACAATTTTGGCATCTTATAGAGTATACTGTAATGCATGCCATGTGACAATGTATGAACACACTGGGGAACAAAATATAAGGACATGGCCATGTCCAACACACATAATAAAATATGATTCTAAACAATGAAGTGAACGCTGCAAAATCTCGTTCAGCAAAATCGTCAGGGGCTCTGTGCAGATTTTCTATCTTAATAAACACAAAGGGTTTTAGAAACCTCGAGCAGTTTTGTTCCGACCTTAACCGGTATTTGCAATTGCGTTGGGTAAGGTAGTTTTGTCAAACTTCATCATTATGTTAAACAAAATCAGAGAAGGAAATTGTGAACAATGTAGTATTTATAAACACATGTACTCACTACATCTGACGTCAAAAACCTTGGCATAAGCATAGTAAGACGCTAAGGAGTCAGATGATCCAACATTCATACCGTATCACCTAGCAAATGTGTTGACATCTAGTGGTTTATGATTTATAGGTTTTGCGTTTTTCCCCAAGGTCTGACAATTATTCATATCTCAAAATATTTTTTCTACGAAAATACCTTGAATTATTTCATATTTATCAGTCCAGTAACTAGACATTTCCCTTGCGCTGATTACTATGCAGTAATACACGTAAACAACAAACTTAACAGCTTACTAAACATGAATAACAGTACAGAACTACAGATACAGTCGAAACTCGATACTTCGAACTCGCGTTAGTTCGAAAATACCCATATTTCAAAGTTAAAGCGTGGCATAATCACTTTTTCACTTTGACATACCGGTTTTTTGACGTAAGCGAGATCGACTTATCGGAATTAGACTTAGGAAATACTGATAAGATCGATTTAAGCGAGTTCGAAGTACCGAGTTTCGACCTGTACATAAAATATACAAACACGTAGTTAACCAGGTTAACCCTTCTCCTGCCTATAGAATATATTGACGTTTTCGAAAACAGTGTAGACCCAGATCAGACTGCTCGAAAAGAAGCTGCCTGACATGGATCTGTACTGTTTTAATACAGGAGCTGACTGATACATATATGAGGATTTGTCATTATTTTATTAGTCAATATAATAGTTTAGATGGTAAGATATTCATAGTGAGTAAGTTTTATCTATGACTATTCAACAGCACAATGGTTAATTACAGTCAAGCTTGTGTTCAAATGAAGACTTAAAAACGTGTGATAGCTTTCTGCAAGCACACAGTAAAGCAGAAAGCTTCTCAGTACAGGTCTTCAAATTTATTTTGTTCTATCTTTTTGTCGTACATTCTGTAGTTATATTTCTTTAACCCATTACCCCATACACTGTTTCTAGTTATATTTCTTTAGCCCATTACCCCATACACTGTTTCTAGTTATATCTCTTTAACCCATTACCCCATACACTGTTTCTAGTTATATTTCTTTAACCCATTACCCCATACACTGTTTCTAGTTATATTTCTTTAACCCATTACCCCATACACTGTTTCTAGTTATATTTCTTTAACCCATTACCCCATACACTGTTTCTAGTTATATTTCTTTAACCCATTACCCCATACACTGTTTCTAGTTATATTTCTTTAACCCATTACCCCATACACTGTTTCTAGTTATATTTCTTTAACCCATTACCCCATACACTGTTTCTAGTTATATTTCTTTAACCCATTACCCCATACACTGTTTCTAGTTATATTTCTTTAACCCATTACCCCATACACTGTTTCTAGTTATATCTCTTTAGCCCATTACCCCATATACTGTTTCTAGTTTTGAATACAGATGAATACTTAAAGCAGGTTGAAAGTAAAGCAGAATGCGCCTTAAGGCGCATTCTGTTTTACTTTCAGTCTGCTTTAAGCTATCATCTGTTAGAATATATTAAATATTTCTTTTGATACATATTTATGACTGAATGGATTTGAAATATTTTCTTCAGTGGATGACTAAATTAAAGGTGATAAATGGCGTATTTAAGGGGTAATGGGTTAAAGGAGGACATTCTTTCTTCAAGGAGCGTCGCTTACACAAGTTTGGCTGTACTTTAAAATATGGAATATCGACATGTATAACATATAGCAATAGAGTCAGATAAACCATCTTCATTCAAGCCCTGCATTTTATTTACTAGTCTACGTAATTATAGGTAAATCGGAAAAGTTATATCGTAATGAGTGTCAGACTGGTTGGAATCTGACCAGACGCCGCGTAACGTAACGACGCTGTGTATGGTCAGGATCTAAACTGTATTGAAATAATTGTTGTACTCGTGGTAAGGCAGTGAAGGGGTTAACAGCTGACCAATATTAGCCAACCGATTACAAGCCATGCCAATTCAGCATTCAATGGTTTTACATGTACCAGTAATATTCTAGTAAGGCTCTAGATATGAAGCGTATTTCAAAAACTAAAATCTTAATTTTTGCTTTTAACCCTATGGTGTCACTACTCATTAGAATCGTCTCTTTGAGACAATTCTAATGAGTAGTCACACCATAGGATTTGGTGCTGAAATGAGAGAAAATGTTGGACTTGTTCACAGTTTACTCCCTCTTACATGGGCCCTGCTAGTAATTACTACAGTGGAGAATCTGTTATTCTTTCCCGTTTAAACGCAAACGTACGCAACCGCACGCAAACGCAAAGCACTAAAACGTAGATAAGAACAACTTTTGGACAATTCTGATAATTCTTGTTTATCTTGGTGGTAAACAGTTTGGAGCCTGATCAGACGCCGGGTTACCCGGCGTCTGATCTGGCTCCAAACTGTTTGCACTACAAATAATAGTTTTAGCGTAAACGCGTTTATTGGGAAAGAATAACAGATTCTCCACTGTAGTTCATCCTAACATCTACATGTCTACATCATTTCCCATGCTAACATAACCAACAATAACATTCTTCATTCAAATATAAATACAGTCAAAATTATTTAAACGACCATTCAAGACCTCGTTACGCATGTACCCGAAGAAATTTAAAATGGACGTGTTCTTGTTTCATTTCAGCCTAGGCACCGTAAGACTTGTCAGAGATGCTGTTTTAAATAAACAATTGACAACCGAAAAACGTTGACAACGTTGATCAGCGAGTTATTAAAACAAATCTAATCAGGATCTACACTGTTTGCATATGATGTTTTGTGTTTATAGAGGACGCGTATATTCGAGTTAACCCTGGCGACTACAGTGGAGAATCTGTTATTCTTTCCCAAGAAACGCGTTTACGCTAAAACTATTATTTGCGGTGCAAACAGATTCGAGCCAGATCAGACGCCGGGTAACCCGGCGTCTGATCAGGCTCCAAACTGTTTGCCACCAAGATAAACGTGAAATATCAGAATTGTCCAAAAGTTGTTCTTTTCTACGTTTCAGCGCTTTGCGTTTGCGTACGTTTGCGTTTAAACGGGAAAGAATAACAGATTCTCCACTGTACATGGGCCCTGCTAGTAATTACTAGTTCATCCTAACATCTACATGTCTACATCATTTCCCATGCTAACATAACCAACAATAACATTCTTCATTCAAATATAAATACAGTCAAAATTATTTAAACGACCATTCAAGACCTCGTTACGCATGTACCCGATGCAATTTAAAATGGACGTGTTCTTGTTTCATTTCAGCCTAGGCACCGTAAGACTTGTCAGAGATGCTGTTTTAAATAAACAATTGACAACCGACAAACATTGACAACGTTGATCAGAGAGTTATTAAAACAAATCTAATCAGGATCTACACTGTTTGCATATGATGTTTTGTGTTTATAGAGGACGCGTATATTCGAGTTAACCCTGGCGACTACAGTGGAGAATCTGTTATTCTTTCCCAATAAACGCGTTTACGCTAAAACTATTATTTGCAGTGTAAACAGTTTGGAGCCAGATCAGACGCCGGGTAACCCGGCGTCTGATCAGGCTCCAAACTGTTTGCCACCAAGATAAACAAGAATTATCAGAATTGTCCAAAAGTTGTTCTTTTCTACATTTTAGTGCTTTGCGTTTGCGTACGTTTGCGTTTAAACGGGTAAGAATAACAGATTCTCCACTGTAACTTCTTTTACATCTCTTGAATGGTTGTTTAACCCATGAATGCCTTAACGTTGATATTTTCAGACAGTTTAAGTTCAGATTTGAAAATACAGAAGGCTACTAATCTAGCTATATCTGTATAGCCATATTTTACAAAATAATATGCCATCAGGATCCATAGTTTAAAAGTGTTTGAGATGCGTCTGAAATCATTCTAAAGTTTTTGATTGGTCGGATTTGAACATTCTGCTCAATACTGACCAATCAGACGCTTGAGAACGCTATCAGAGTAATCTAAACGCTTTAAAAACATGGACCATGGGCAACACATATGTTCTAATAATTCCCCAACCTACTGATAAATGAAACTCCAAACGAATACATGGGAAGATGAGCAATGCCATAACAAAACCACCCTTATTGCAATGCAACATTGTAATCTCACACTATGTATCTGATTTTCGTCTACACTGTCAAATACCGTAAAATATAATGCTTAATAGGTTTATGTGGGTTTCAAAATGTGTAGATCAAGACCAGCCGCCGCGTCAAAATTTGATATACTACTATGTTTGCAATGCAATTAGGTTTGTTTTCATGGCACGGCTCAAATATATCGGCATAGATGGACGGTTCAACTGTATACTACAGTTAGGAAGACGTTATATATTCCAATAAACTCAATTATGCTGAGCAAATTATGTCCGCTGCATATGGTTTGTAAATCAGATCAGACGCCGAGTAATTATGCGTCAGATTGAGCTACAAACTGTTTGCCACTCAAATCAAAACAGGTTTACATTTTCAAAATTGCTTCATTTCTCAACATGATTTTGCTTTTAATATCGAAACTCGATACTTCGAACTCGCACAAATCGATCTCACTTTTAAAAATCGAAAATACCCGTATTTCAACGTTCAAACGTGGCTTAGAACGTTCAAACGTGGCTAAGCCACGTTTTAACATTGAAATAAGGGTGTGTTCGAGATAACGCAAGTTCGAATTATCGAGTTTCTATTGTAGTTCAGCTTCGTTTGAACAGGAAAGAAATAGCGTCTTCCTCCCTGCAAAGTAACACATGTGACAACAACTTGTTAAAATGCATTCTATTCTGAACGACACAACCGTTCTAAATACACACAAGTGGCTTCATATTCATGCTTGTTTAAATATGGTGTCGGTGTGATTAATAACACATTGTAACATCACATTCCTGACTCAAACCCTCACAAACAGGAGACAATAAGGTAGTCAACTAAATCTTGATCGAAAAAAGCAAACTTTAAAAACACTTCTATACACAGCAACACCTCTCCATTACCACCACTAAAGCGAAGGGTATTTAATTGTATAAAAGACAAGTGACCGCTAAAAGCAAAGTGACGGTAAAACAGAAAGCTCCTAAAGAAGCTTTCTGTTTTTACTGTTACCTTGCTTTAAGCAGTCACCTGTCTTAATTACCGCATAATCAACACAATTAAATGGTCGTAATATAGAGGTTAACAGTAATTCTATGTCTATCTACAGTCTAACATGTAATAGGTGAAAAGGTAAATGGGCTAAAAATGGATATAAAACAAATGCATTTAAATGTACATATAGTACAAAAATCATGGGCTGGTTATAAAACAAATGAAATTCAATGTAGCACAAAATTCAAATAAACGGTCATTACAGTGGAGAATGTGTTATTCTTTCCCAATAAACGCGTTTACGCTAAAACTATTATTTGCAGTGCAAACAGTTTGGAGCCAGATCAGACGCCGGGTAACCCGGCGTCTGATCAGGCTCCAAACTGTTTGCCACCAAGATAAACATGTAATATCAGAATTGTCCAACAGTTGTTTTTTTCTACGTTTTAGTGCTTTGCGTTTGCGTACGTTTGCGTTTAAACGGGAAAGAATAACAGATTCTCCACTGTAGAAGCAGTCTGTATTGTCGAAGTCCTGCACTAACTATCTATATATGTAATACCTCTCTATTACGACCACTAAGTTACTGTAATTAATTAATTTTGGTATTTATTGCAGTCGACTGCTCAAATCAATGTGAAATTAAAACAAACATCTCCTTTAGGAGATTTCTGATTTACCTTCATCTTGGGTAAATCTGTCACCGATCTTTTACACAAATGATTCGCCTTCGTTTTAGTGGTCGTAATAGAGAGATTAACTGCATTGTAGGTTGCAACATTTGTAGTATGTCACTTTTCTAAATTTAGAAATTTCGAAATGACGTCAGCGTGTCAAATAGTTTGGATACTAGTGACAGGTACCAGCAACTTAGCGTCTAATTTGAACAGAAACTTATTTACAAAAGATATTATGACTTCGTCGTCAGCCTTCAAAATCTTAGTCTGCATCTGCCCTATTAACTTTTTCAACACCATGGACGTGTTTAGAATGTACACATTACATTTGCAAACAGGGTAACCCAAGATCAGAGGGCTCCTATAGGAGCCCTCTGATCAGGGTTCACACTGTTCACTAAATTAGAGAAGTATTTATTAAACTACCCAGAATTCCAAGTTGGCTGGTTCATGATTTTGTAACTAAGATCCACAAGGGAACCTAATAAACCCGAAACAGTTACTTAGTGTTGAAAGAGCTCAGCTTTCGTTCAATTATTGACTAATGCATGTTTGACTGCGAACAAGTACGTGAATTAAAGTCGAATGAACAGCAAAACAAACAAAACATTGACTAGTAAATAACGTGTCAGTTATAATTGGTAGCACCGTCTATTCTTATTATTGTTCTATAGGGTATACATAGTGGGTCATCGTCAAAAGTAAAATAATGATAATAGCAAATACAATATGAGTTAAATGTTTCAACAAAAACTCTCAAAGAAACTAAAATTAGAAGAAACGTTTCAATTAAGAAACGAGCTTGGAAAACATATGAAACTAAATAAGACAATTCGAAATAATAAAAAAAGCTTAGTACATATACAATAGTAAAAGAAACCGTAATTAAATTGTTGCAGTAATGGCTAAATATTTGAAATAAAACAGTTATTATACAAACAAAAAAATGAAATCATAGAATAAAAGCATTGCATTCGTATAGTGTTTAATAGACAACATTTTAAACAAGAATAAGAACATAATTACTACCATACTAATAATAATATCATAGCAAAAAGTGCTGTCCTTTTCGCGTCAAAAAGTGCAAGTAAAATGTACTATTTAGTGGTATTCTACATCTCAAATACTGTAACAAAGATTTATCAGAACAAATCTGCTGTAATTATTTTATTGCAAACTGACAAACTAACACTGAATATTCAGTATGTAAAATAGTTTTATTAAATAATTGACAGATAAAAGACGGTCGATTTTCGTTATTCTAACTCTCGGAATTTTACCATCTACTGTTTAGAATCGTGTGTGGGTTTAAACCAAATTTGCCTTGATATCGCTCTTAAAATTTTACCATGTTCTACTTAAATTTCTTGGTGTGTTGAAACAATTGTTCTTGATATAATTTTGATATGCATCTACAACAAACTAAGAACTTAAAATCTATAGTGGAGAAGACGTTATTCTTTCCCAATAACCGCGGTAATAAAGCAAAAAGAAACAACGATTTCCTTTGCAAAAAGTTTGGAGTCAGATTTTGGTAAGCCTCTGATCAGAGTTGTTTGCCTTCCAGACTTAAAATAAACGGTAACTATTGTCGAAAAGATACAGTGGAGAATCTGTTATTCTTTCCCGTTTAAACGCAAACGTACGCAAACGCAAAGCACTAAAACGTAGAAAAGAACAACTTTTGGACAATTCTGATAATTCTTGTTTATCTTGGTGGCAAACAGTTTGGAGCCTGATCAGACGCCGGGTTACCCGGCGTCTGATCTGGCTCCAAACTGTTTGCACTGCAAATAATAGTTTTAGCGTAAACGCTTTTATTGGGAAAGAATAACAGATTCTCCACTGTACCATTCCATGCATCTAATCGCGTTTCGTTTTATTTTTATGGGGAAAATAACGTCTTCGTCACTGTACAACATAGCAGTGTGCAAAAATTGACAGTTTTGAATACGTTGATTCAGTCCTAAACGATGGAATACGTGTTGCTACTGATTATAATCACTCAACATTCAAAACAGAATACAGTATGTCTGTATTTTAAACATCTACCCCGCTAAACTAATCACTGGTGCCTAATCTTGTTCTCTCCACTGGCAGTGTACTTATTCATTATAATCAAACGTGTGCCTGCGACCATTCAATTAATTAATGTCACAGTGTGTAGGTTTATCATGACTTGTACGGCCTTGCTGTACAAGCGCGCTTTTATGGCGACGTGGTAGAGTGCATGACTGCGAACCTGGCGATCCGGGTTCAAACCCGGGTCGGCGCGGGTGCTTCTTTATAAGAACACCCGGCTACATTTGGCGCCCAACGTGGTTTCTGTGACTGTTTATTCTCAGAGTTCGACCCCCAGTCGTTCTCATATCCATATAGAAATTCGGGACGAATTTCAAGTTGTCGGGGGAGTATGTCACAGTGTGTAGGTTTATCATGACTTGTACGGCCTTGCTGTACAAGCGCGCTTTTATGGCGACGTGGTAGAGTGCATGACTGTGAACATGGCGACCCACGTTCAAACCCCGGTCGGCGCGGGTGTTTCTTTATAAGAACGCCCGGTTACATTAATCTCTAGACAATTAAAATGTATGTGACTGCTTCAACCCTTCATTTCCATAACATTCTTTGACGCGTGTTTCCCTAACTTCACAGCGTATGCATTTTGACTGAAGAAACGTTGACATAATTAAAACAGGATGGATCCTCATCCTACGCCAAAGTTTCTCGCATCTGAACAGGATACACCCTATTTAAAAATGCCAGAGCACTCGGACAAACACTGACACTGGGGTTAATAGAATAAAGATCGCTGTAGACAAATGACTGATTGTCGCTGAGCAAATGCATTGGAAATAGATGACCATTTAAAATTAGGCTTCAGCGCTTTGCCCTATAACTTGTTTCTAATATGGAAGATTAAGGCGCATTCTGGTTTGCTATCAACCTGCTTTAAGCTATCATCTACTAGAATGTAGATTTTGTTCTGATGATACATATTCATGAATGTACTTTCTTAAGTGTATCAATAAATCAATGGCGTTAAAATGCGTATTTATGGTGTAATGGGTTATAATAAAGAAGGATTGGAAACGGGATCAAAATATTTGTCCGGTTTAGAGAGAAATACGCTATAAAGTGGTACCGGTTTGGAGGGGTTCCGCCGTAGACTACTCCAATAAGGCTCCTTTGCGTTTGGGGCTTATATTATACATTAAGCTGTCTTTAACTCGTTTAATTATTTTGAATGGTCGATTAACGCAAGTCTGAATATATAAATAATATGCGCCAAGATTCTCTGATCTTCCTGTCGGTTTAACATATTTCAAAATAAATATTTTGTTTTATACGCATTTGCAATGTGGACAATATGCCAGTCAATTAAACTTGTCGTGCCTTTCAAACAAAATTCATTAGCCCTTTCCTCAATAATAAGCAAAAAGCATACGATAAAATTGTAAAAGGGTGAAAACATATCTTTTACCAAGCGAAAGGTAAGTCACATCAGTGAAAAGCCAGAGGAGATGCGTGCTAATCACACACACTAATATTAACCCATTAACCCTAAGATTTTAAACTGACCATTTCAGTTTCCATTTAAATCTTTGGTCGCTAAGTAAAATTTGTTGTCTGCTACTTTTAAAGAACAATTGCTATTTTACTATTTCAAATCAATGTCAGAGTGGCTAAGAGATTGGACCCCGATGAGACGCCGCATCACGTGGCGTCTCATCGGGATACAAACTGTTTGTAAAGGTAATCACAATTTCAATTCTAGACTGGAAAGAGTTAATGTAAATGTAGCATTTTTTTGACAAATCAGGGTTGTTCCTTTTGTATGTTTATTGCAAAATAACGAACAGTGAAGGCCCTATTCAAAAGAGTTCTGTAGAAACCATTTGATCTGAATCATCACGGTTTATATAGGACAAGTATACTATTCACTGGTGCACTGTTTATAAAGTGTGTTTATACGCGTAACTAGGGTTCAATGGGTTAAACACATACATTGCGACACCACTCACATCATTTCCATGGGAACCAAGATCGGATTTACTTTGTTTAGACCTGACCGCCTTTTTATGAGAGCCATTTTGTTTCATATCTGGCGACGCCATGCTCATGTAGGGTGAAAGGTCTACAGAGCTAAGCGAATCCCGATCGTCCTCTGTTATTTTCCACTTCTAGCAGTGATGCAAAAGGCATAAAATCAAACTTTAGCATGTAAATCTACAATGTCACGTGACAACTACTTCTACAACAATAACAATGGCAATGGCGATGGAAACACGTTTCTATTTAACCCTTTCACTGTCAGGATGCCTGGTTATTAATGCCGCCTACTAGATCAATATATTATCAAGTAATATACAATACAGTTGTTTCTCAAACATATTCCTACAAGAATATTAACACGTAAATGTGCATCGATAACTCAATATTTTTGCCATTGACCTATTTCAAGACAAAACAATCATTTATAAATCCATAATTCGTTTAAAAATAGTTTAAATTTTTTTTATTGAAAAAGGGCAATGATCGAAATATTGATTCGATAGAGATGTCGTCGCCCATTCATATAAATAACCATGAGATTCAGATGTCATGCATTTTGCTTTTTGAATCACTTTTAGACGCCTAGTAACTTAGCGTCAGACAAGAATTGAAATTGTTTTGAACATGCCAGAGCCCATGGGCCAAGCCAGTGAAGGGGTTACTGAACAAATCTATACCAAATCAATCTTGATTTAGCGACCATTCAATGGTGTAGTATTGGAATATGTAGACTTCTGGCAGTTTAATACAGCATAGAATATTGCATAAGCATCATAAAGAACACTTATTCTGCAATAGTTTTATTCGGGTCTGTCTAAAGACCCCAAACCTCCCAAAACCACTCCAAACCTGCCTAAAGCACTTAAAACACAATCCAAACCACTTAAATTCCTTAATATCTAATCAAAAAGAGCTTATAAATGGCAAATTTAAGCTAAAACAATGAAAAAATGTTAATTTAGAATTGAATATTCGATGGTTTTCTTTTCAAGGGGAACAACAAAACTTAAGATCACTTTACAGTTACCTCTAAATATTAACTCACTATCCTAATAGCCTGTACCTGGTTTTGAAGACAAGTATTCTCTTAAAGCAGGTTGAAAGTAAAGCAGAATGCGCCTGAAGGCGCATTCTGCTTTACTTTCAGCCTGTTTTAAGCTACAATCTGCTAGAATTATAAAAAAAAAAACTTGCTTTTAAAAGTGGTTTTGGGAGGTTTGGATAAATTTGGGGAGGTTTGGGGTCTTTAGACTGACCGTTTTATTCTGCATTCAGTAACCAGCTTTAATATCGCCTTTTAAACGCTTTTTTATTGAGTAGTCGCTAAATATAAGTTTGACTAATACTCTTATAAGAAAAGCTCTCTATTATGACGTGGCATGTGTTGCAATATTGGATGTTATAAAACGATCAACCAATTAAATTCAATGGATAAAATCATAATTGAAAATTGAGATATTATGTTCAACATTTCAAGATATTTCTCAGGAAACAATATATGATAACTAGAACCAGAGCCCAACTTGCAACACCTAGCACGCCATATTCTATGGCATACTTAATGATTTGTTTTTACCAAAATGGGCTTTCAATGTGATCCTAATCGCTACAAGAAGACACGGGATGTCGTTATAATAGGATACTTGTATTATTCGATAAATAGTCAAATTTCTACTGTTCAACCATTTAATGCAGGGTCCATGCTTATAAAGCGCTTGAGATGAGTCTGAGATCGTTCTCAAGCCTTTGATTGGTCGGGTTCGAGCAGAATGCTCAAATCTAACCAATCAAAAGTTTCAAAACGATATCATACTCAATTTAAACGTGCTATACGTATGGGGCTAGATATATGGGGATTTTAAAATGCACTGCAGAACAAAACCAATTTGATAATTAATTTATCAGCTTACTTTTGTCCTGCATCAAAGATTCGCGCCTTCAGCGATTCCCAGTCTTCTTTGTTAGATTAACAAATGTGTTAAGTAAATAAATATTTAGTATGCATCAGAATAGAAAAAATGATGGTATCATCATCATCATCATCGTCTTCGTCGTCGCCACCATCATTACATGTACCCAAGGACTCCAGAAAAGTTGGATATTATAAAATCTTTATATCTCAATAAAACCTTACGATGTCATTTGTCACAACATAGCGTTGTTTTGGAGACATATATAAAGGAGAGAAAAATGAATTGTTCCATTTACTCACTCTTATCCAGAGTCCTGATACACGAACTGATATTAACCCTTAATCTTACCAAATTGAGTGTCTTGTTCTAGTTTCTATAATTTAATGGAAATGTACCGTTAAAGTGCCATTCTTTTAAGCAAACATCATGGTGTACACATAATTTAAAACTTGGACGGTACTATTTCAATTATTATAACAAATTATATGCGTATAGATACACTGTAGTGATTTATGATGCCGTGTTTGGATTGGAAAATTAACAATAGCATTCACTGCAAACGAGAACCCAGACTAAAATTTCCAAATAAATCATATTTAACATGTTCAATTGGTATAATGAATGCTTCAATCGTATCAAATTGGCCTTTTTGTAAAACGTGTCTTCTATCTGCAAGAATCTTTCAAAATACAATTTACTGATATAACAGGGCTCCAGACAAAGTGTCCTATAGTGTGCCTACTCTGTAGAATCATCGTTTTGTGATGTTTCCTGTTAGTAGTAACACTGTAGGATGGAGGCACGCAGCAGAAAAAAAGAAAAAATGGCCTACTTTTTTCTTATCTGAACCCCTAATTAAAAAATGGATTTGTGATGAAAACACAATCTCATTGTCCAAAGAAAAGTAATGATGAAACAACTCTGTTTTTTTCTGGGTTCTCAAAATAACAACATACAGGGAAAGAAAATGCAAATAGATAACCAAAAACATGCATGTAAAAGAACGTAACCAAAACCAGACAAAGTGAGGGTTTGAGATCACCAAATATAAGCTTACATCGATAAAAGATTTAGCTCTGGTAAGTGGTATGTCCTTATGGTGATGCTGTTTAACCTTCTCATACTGTACTACGCCACCATTTTTCTCTGCTTCCTCGTGTAAGTCGTCCTCCTCCTCACCAAAAACGTACAAACTAATTAAGTCATCATCCTGACCATTACCCTTTTGGCTATTCTTCTGTAAGTAAGAATTAATGGCACAATGCTGAATTAATGGCATAATGCTGAATTAATGGCAAAATTCTGTAACTTTCCGTGGATGAATATTAACCCTTTACCCCATATCATGTTTCTAGTACTTAAGATAGGTGACCACTTTACGCAGGTTTAAAGTAAAGCAGAACGTGTCTTAACCCTTATCCTGCGGCAATGTCGTCTGCTTCGAAAGTGTCGTCTGCAAAATTTGTTAAATCTAGATTTGTGCATTTCTTAAGTAGAGAAAATTAAAGACGAGTGTCAAACAGTTTGGATCCAGATCAGACGCCGTGTTACGCGGCGTCTGATCTGGGTCCAAACTGTTTGCAAAAATCAGTAAAATCGCGACCAGCAGGCAAAGGGTTAAGGCGCACCCTGCTTTACTTTAAACCTGCTTTAAAATAGAATGTAAGAAATATTTCTCATGAAACATTTTCATGACTGCATAAATTGGAATTATTTTCTTCAGTGGAGGAATATTAATAGCGTAAAACTTTGTACATGTATCTATGGAGTAATGGGTTAAATATTTCCAATTCACGTGGTGTAGTGATTGTCTTCCCATGTCATAGCTCTGTTGTGCAATCATCACTTAATATACTGGTGCAATACAAACACTGCATCAACTCTTTTGCCACCATATTATCGTCCGCTTAAAACTGCTGTCTGCAGCTTCATGTCAAATGATTTTTCTAAGTTTTCCATGTGTAGCGACAATGACGACTGGGAATGAAATAGATACAGTGAAGAATCTGTTATTCTTTCCCGTTTAAACGCAAACGTACGCAAAGCACTAAAACGTAGAAAAGTACAACTTTTGGACAATTATGATAATTCATGTTTATCTTGGTGGCAAACAGTTTGGAGCCTGATCAGACGCCGGGTTACTCGGTGTCTGATCTGGCTCCAAACTGTTTGCACTGCAAATAATAGTTTTAGCGTAAACGCGTTTATTGGGGAAAGAATAACACATTCACCACTGTAACTCTTCATAATACCATCTATGAATATAATGGAATCCAGATGTCGATGTCGCCAGTTGTTTAAAATTTAATTTTCCATTTACCTTTGGTATAACCTTAATGTTCTATTTACCTTTGGTATACACTTAATACATTCAAACTGCAAAAGACTAACACTTGAATGAACCAATTACAAAACCCATTTTCATATTTCTCATATTTCTCTAGAGTTCTGAGTTAGACGAGTATTTCAAATATATGTTCTTACTTCGTAGTTAAAACTCTATGATACCACTATCCATTATAATCACCGCGAAGAGACCGTTCCAATGAGTATTCACACCATAGAGTCTACAGGCATCATAAAGGAGATAATTTTAGTATGTTTAGTTTACTCATTATTTTCTAGAGCCAAGATATATTAACCCTTAGCCTGCCACTCACGACTATAGCTCCATATGCAAACAGCTTGGATCCGGATGAGACGCCGAGTAACTCGGCGTCTCATCCGGATCCAAGCTGTTTGACACTCGGACAACATTTTCAGCAATTTTGAGCAACTTTGAAGCACTTTGAAACTTGAAGCAGACGAGAAATATAGCAGACAACAATTTATTTGGCGGGCTAAGGGTTAACCATCCTTTGAAATACAGTATCTAACTAAAAACAAACATGTATCATGCTCCGACTCAAAACCAGATGGCATGTAAGCTCGGTATGAGTTTGAGTGTTCAATTCACACACGTTTGACTGCAAAATTAATGAACACCCATTACTAATATACTTGCAAAAGCCATTGGCATTATAATTGTTTGGTATGCGGGTTTCTTCAATATAATTTAATTATATTGTTGTCCTCTATATACATATATAGATTTTTATCAGAACATTGGGTACATCTTCATAAATAGTATTAACTGTTTCATTTCAGTTTCAAAGGATGCTCAAAACATGCAACCCAACTCTCTAAGTCGAACTCTTGCTGAACATTTTAAGGACGAACGGTGTATTCAGTGTAGGCCATTTTTCAAATTTCATAGAATAATTCAAAAACTATTTGGAATCATATTTGAATTATAAAACAGCTAAATACAAATCGAATTTTAATATTAAGGGTTTTCAGCTTAATTTTCAATAAATACAGACAAATTAACATGTCAATAATGTTAAATTTCATGAATTCACAATACTAAAACTGAAATATAAAAGTAAAAGTTAAGTATGCTATACACAATTAAGTCTACACGTGTTTAAATATATACATTATACATTCCAGGCTATAGATTCCATCATAAAACAAATAATGGCATGCTATTGTCTTGATACATAATTATCCATTGTGTAAGATTACATTTTAGCAAAATTACTTGTAATGATTTCGTGACCGGTAACAGTTATCTTGTGTTACCCATTACCCCATAGCATGTTTCTAGTAAAGCAGGTTGAATGTAAACCAGAATTGTCCTTTTGGTCAGGGGCTCTTAACCCTTTCCCACATAGCATGTCTTTAGTATTGAATATAGTTATCCACTTAAAGCAGGTTGAAAGTAAAGCAGAATGCGCCTTAAGCGCATTCTGCTTTACTTTCAGCCTGCTTTAAGCTATCATCTGCTAGAATATAGAAAATATTTTGTATGATACATATTTATGACTGTATAAATTGGAACTATTTTCTTCAGTGAAGCAATAAACTTAATGCGCTAAAAGGCGCTTCTATGGGGGAAAGGGTTAAATATAGGTATATTGGATAAAGACCAAGTGTCCACTCCCCATAATCTAATCTCCCTGTTTGGGGACTTTCTTTTATACTTTCAATCTGCTTTACGCTCCCATCGGAAGAGGTATTGGTACTGCTAAGGATTTCCTAGTTGTGGACTTCTTTTCTTAGTGTATGAATAATCAGATGCAGTCTTGAAACAGTATGATTATGGGGTAACAGGTAAACCGACCGATCAAATGAAGGCTGCTGACGAAAGAAATGATAACATTGGCATATGTATTTATTCCTTTTTATTATGTTTCAAGAAGGTCGAGTTCTATTTGAGATGCTTGTCCATTGATTGGTCGATTAACACATATGTGTTCACTAATAAATGCTTATTTCTTTGTTTACATAGTTTGATGTTATATGGCTATGAACATTGTATATGTCTAATGCCAAAAAAAATTGAATTGAATTGATGTGCATGTGCTGTAGATTTTATTGATCTCATTGTTCTTCAGTTGATGAACAAAAAAACATACAGCTGAGAAGTTCTTATTCTTTCCTAATAAACATGTTTATGCAAAATCAATAATTGTCCATTGCAAACAATTTTGAGCCAGGTCTGATGTTCATCAGACAAAACTCGTTGTCTATAACCAGGCTCAAAACTGTTTGCCTTTCAGATTTTATTAATTTATTGTCGTAAACCTGCCATTTACTTTTTATTGAATTGCTATTCTAGAGATAGGTGCAAAGCTATTGTAACTCCTTCACAATTGTGAAGGGGTTACAATAGTTTTGCACCAAAATCTTGATGTGCAGTTCGTTGCATTTAGGGTAAACAGGAAAGAGCAACGATTCATCTACTGTACAATGCCAATATGTCAATGTTCAAAGTTAGATTATGTACAAGAAGCAGCTGGAAAGGGTGAAATGCCAAATGCTCAAGCATTTATGGGGTATAGCAAACAACCTTTATGCGGCAAATATTTCCACTTCACTTCAATGTAAAAATTCAAAACAATTAAGTTTATTCCCAAAGCATAAAGCTTATTGAGAACGAAATTATGATCTTGGCCAATATAAGTAGCAATGCACCTAAAAGCGGGTGGGTTTGGATGCGATAAGTCAATCCTGTTTCTAAAATATTTGGTAGCTTATGCAGTAAATAATTCAGCATATATAAAGCTGAAGATATCATTGCTTATAGCTTAAATATAACTCTTTGCATGCATATGGCGAAACCCTTATCCTATTTTGAAAACAATTTTCTGAAAGTTTTAATTTTTTTTAGAAAAGTAGCCAACAACAATTGTTGCAATTGACAATATATACTAAGCATGCAAAGAGTTAATTTTCAACACAGGTTGTCTATATAATACTTCTGAACAAAGTATGCATGCATCAACAATTATACCTTAGTATATAATTGGGAGGAGAATGGGTAAAATAGGGGAAGTAATCAGAGAAAGTATCTACAATAAATCTACAGGCTAGTAGGAAAAGCAAGGATAATAAACTTGATAACCATAATGTTATGAATATTTTCAATGTCTAAAATATTAATTCAACTTCACTTATTTTATTATCATTGGATGCTTCATAGTTCCAAGTGGTCGTAATTACCTCCCTTTTTAATATTTCACTAGCTGAATAGTTTCACATTAGGATTCTTACATGCATTAACAAAGAAGAGAAAACAGAAATACATAGTACATGGATTCTCTATCATGGGTTCCACAGATAGGAAGTATAAATTAAATATTTCAAAAAATTTCCAGCTAATGTTTATGTCTGTAGTTTACACTATGGTGCAGCTATTCATTAGAATTGCCTTTGACCAGATGATTCTAGTGAGTATTCACACCATAGAAATTGGTGTAGACATAAGGATTTTAACTTTGAAAATACTCCCTTTATCTCTCTCTGGGTCCGTTTCATAAAACTCCGTACGACAAACACGATCGTAAGTCTAAACTTTAAAATACATTAAATTTCTAATTTCTCTATCATATCCTGTCTTGTGACATCTCTTTGGAATCGTCTTTTCAAGACGATTCCAAAGAGATGTCACAAGACAGAATTAGATGGAGAAATAAACAAATGTTGAGATTTTTATAATCTGACTTACGACAACATTTGTCTACGAATTTTTTATCGAACGGGCCCCTGGAATCCTGTGAATAGAACAAGAACTGAATGGCAAGACACTGAGAAATTGGCAAAATGTGAAACAAAGGGAGATAATTATGATATTATATCTTGGATTATGAAATACAACGGCCCACACCAGATAAGTTAGCATGCCAAATTCCAAACAATTTGATCAATCTTACTCCATTCTGCTGCGTCTTTTTCTCTTGAAGATATTTCTCTGCTTTCAAAATCTGGGTAGAGTGTAAAAAACAAGTCAGTATTTTAGTAAGATGCAGGTAAGACAACATGACACATAACCAATGACAGGATGGTATAACTGGCATAAAGTGTCCTACAGTGCTTGTCTATCTAATTTTCCTTATAAACATGGGAATACAGTTCATTTGTATTATGACATCACTCAAGGTTTAATTATCTTATTTATAGAAGGCAGCTGAAATTTAGCAGCCACTTGTATTTAAGATCAACAGAGCTACCATTTCTCCGGATTTTTCCTAAGTATTCGGATTTTCATCCTAGCAAATAGTAGCTTAAAACAGGCTGAACGTAAAGCAGAATGCGGCTTAAGCCGCATTCTGCTTTAAGTTCAACCTGTTTTAAGCAGTCATGTGTCTTCAAAACAAGAAACAGTCTATGGGGTAAAGGTACGATTAGTAAAATGGCGTCTGAAATTTTGAAAATTTGAAATATTAGAATTTTAATGATCAACTTATGGCAGCCCTGGATCAATCAAACATTCAGAATGCAGAACAAAAGTAAAGAAGGATTTATTTCTTCTCAAAGTCATGTAATAATGCATAAACCCATTCCTTGCAGCTTAACATCAACTCATATTTTTGGACAGAAAAGCTTGCCTATTGCATTTTTAATAAGTGCATATCAATAGAATAGTGCCTAAAAACACTTGTGGCTAAATGTCAACCTAGAGATTTAAGCAAAAAACGCGATACAAATTTAAACTATTTTTCGTTACAACTACACTACATCAATGTACAACCCACAATACACCTCCATTCTAAATATCAACTTCCTAGGGCAATTTTCCATGTAATATTAGTGAATCTAAACACCTGCATCAAAACTTTAAACCTAGAGATATCAGCTGAGAAAACTTAGTCCAAAACAGGTCAAATTGTGATTACAAATGTATCAATTGATCATTACTCTGTTCTCACATATAGAACAGTTTATGCTCAGTTCATAGCAGAAATAAATGTTAACAGAATTGGTCACATTTTAAAACTTTCTAATACTTTCCTATATAAATGGATATGTAGGGACTACCAGTGCTCCAGATTGTACGGAGTAAACTGAACAAAATAAAATTCTCATTCAAATCAGCACAAATCCTATGGTGTAACTATTCATTAGAATCCTATCAAAGAGACAATTCTAATGAGTAGTCAAACCATAGGGTTTAATGCAGATTTAACCCATTTGTGCCCACGATCCCATAAATGGGACATAGGCAAACAGTTTAGACTCTGATCAGACGTCGCATTATGCGGCGTCTGATCAGAGTCTACACTGTTTGCTGATAGGAATTTCAATATAAAACAAAATGAAAAATTTTGACCAGGCATCCCTTTTATAAAAAAATTGACTAATCCAATATATAAACATGGAAAATCCACTGGGTATAAGTGGATTAAAGATTTTAGTTTTGGAAATACTCTCCATATCTGCAGCCCTGGTAGGGGAGAGGTTTGGGTGACATATAATTATTATACAATAATCTACCACTACATACCATTCTTCTCGCCTAAACTCACGATGCAATACACAGGTCATATATATATATTAGTAGGATGCATCATTATCGATATTATATTTATGCAAAAGTGGTCACTTAATCTGAAATTATGCCTTAACCCTTAGCCTGCCACTCACGACTATAGCTCCATATGCAAACAGCTTGGATCCGGATGAGACGCCGAGTAACTCGGCGTCTCATCCGGATCCAAGCTGTTTGACACTCGGACAACATTTTCAGCAATTTTGAGCAACTTTGAAGCACTTTGAAACTTGAAGCAGACGAGAAATATAGCAGACGACAATTTAGTTGGCGGGCTAAGGGTTAAGATTTCAAAATAAAGATGTTAAGAAACATGAAAATCAATTAATTGGTATTCAAAAGGGTGTGCATACACTTTTTTTAACTTGAGCAAAAACAAATGTATGCGACATATAATCTGATCCAGTCATACATGACATAATTAATTCGCCTTTCAGCAATAAATGTTGTCATCAATAGTCCAAATAAAAATTTTACATAACCCATTCCCCCACAGCCCGATTCTAATTTTGCTTTAAGCTATCATTTTCTAGGATTTAGAAAATATATCTTACATCACATTTTCATGACTGTATAAATTGGCATTATTTTCTTGAGTGGAGGTATACAATAAAGGCGTAAAAACGGGTATTTATGGGGTACAGTGGAGAATGTGTTATTCTTTCCCAATAAACGCGTTTACGCTAAAACTATTATTTGCAGTGCAAACAGTTTGGAGCCAGATCAGACGCCGGGTAACCCGGCATCTGATCAGGCTCCAAACTGTTTGCCACCAAGATAAACATGAAATATCAGAATTGTCCAAAAGTTGTTCTTTTCTACGTTTTAGCGCTTTGCGTTTGCGTACGTTTGCGTTTAAACGGGAAAGAATAACAGATTCTCCACTGTACATGTAGTGGGCTAAACAACTCCCTAAACTGTCAGGGCATATTGACTTGAAAAACACTGAAATGAATTTAAATCAATGAGAAATCTGGCAATAACTCGAAGTGCTTGCAAAGGAAATTGCACTTTGGCGAGGCAATGAATGGTTTAATACAATAAAGACAACAATTTTCAGATCAGACCACTTTTACACTTCTTAAAAAGTTTAAAACTCTGCAAAACAAATTGGATAAGCATTTCCCAATACATTTGTCCATGCAATACATTTCAAACTACATGTATTTTAACAGAATTACATGTTCTGCAGATCGTGTCCATCTTAACATCAATATACAGTAGAATCCCTCTATTACAGCCAATAAAATGAAGTCAATTTGGTTGTTTTAAAGACAGGGGACAGTTTAAACCTGCTTCTAGTTTTAAAGAAAGGCGATCACTTAAAGCAGGTTAACAGTAAAGCAGAATGTGCCTTAATAAAGGTGCATTCTGCTTTACTTTCAGCCTGCTTTAAGCTAGAATATAGAAAATATCTCTTATGATACATATTCATGACTATAAAACGGAACTATTTTCTTCAGGTGAGCAATAAATTATTGGCGTAAAAAGGCATATTTATGTGGTAATGGGTTAAATGGGTTAACCTCATGTAGGGGTGGTAAAAGAGGGGTTTTACTGTATATACACATAGCTAATTTATATACTCATTAGCTGTTTAACTATCCTTGAACTATCATTTCAAACGCCAAGTTATACATAATTGCAACAATGATTTTTTTCTCAAAATCCTTTTCCAACTTCTCAAAGATCTATTTAGGTTTATATTCAATCTAATTTGATAGTGGATAGCTTCAATTTATGATTACCACAAACCATAATATAAAAGTATAAACGATACATCACCCTGTCACAAAAGTTAATTCCATAAGTATTTTAATATTGTCTAACTAGTAACTAAAGAATACATGTATGGCCTATCTGAAGCATTAGCTAAAAGCGGGTTAGTAGTTTTGTAACTTTCACACAGATAAGTCATAAAATTCTTGAAAACTTTTCTATACCTGAAAACAAAATTTCTGGATTTTTTTTAACAAAACCAGATACCTTTAATCTTCTAACAACCTAAACCATTTCTAACCTTTGATGGCAATAAAAATATTAATGGTATTAGTAGTAATGATTTATATGTAGATATATGTTCATGTATTGATAATATCATCCTCTTTCAGGGCTGCCATAAGTCGATTTCAATTTTTCTATTTTTCAGACGCAGTTTTTCTTATCTTACCTTTACCCCACAGTCTGTTTATTGTTTTGAAGACACATGACTGCTTAAGGCGCATTCTGCTTTACTTTCAGCCTGTTTTAAGCTATCATCTGCTAGGATAAAAATCCGAAGACTTAGGAAAAATCCGGAGAAATGGCAGCCCTGCTCTTTGCTTGTCAAAAAGAAGAGTTACATTTTCATTACTATGGTATATTTAAGATATATATTTCCATACAACTTATGCTTAATTTATTTTTTTCTCCAATGAATATTAGAACTTTTTTGGTAGTTTTGTTTGGATGTGTTTGGATGGAAAGCAATTTTACTTGATAAAGGGTTTACAAAAAGAAGACACATCTTACATTAATTTAAAAAAAATTAGATGATTTTATAAAGAATATGAAGGTATAAAACGGTCAGGAAATAGAGTCAAAGAATATTAATTCTTTCAAGATCACAATCTGATGTACCTATAACATTGTTAGAGGCTGAGGAGGGGAATAAAGTCAGGGCTGCCATAAGTTGACATGAAAAATCCTAAGTTTTCCAAATTTGCATTTTTAAGTGCGATTTTACGAATTGTACCTTTACCCCATAGCCTGTTTCTAGTTTTGTTGACATGTGGCTGCTTAAAGCAGGCTGGAAGTAAAACAGAATGCGCTTTACTTTCAGCCTGCTTTAAGCTACCATGTACTAGAAAAAAATCCGAAGATTTAGGAAAAATCCGGAGAAATGGCAGCCCTGTAAAGTACAATGAGTGTGTGTGTAGAGCAGTTTTTGTGTTTAAGAGTGAATCGTTCCTAAGCTAAATTGCATGGACTCGAGATCAGTGGAAAGAGAATTCTAGTATTTGCCTGGGAAAAAGTCTGGAAAATAGGAATTGCTGAAAGAAACCCATGTCCAAAACCTGCAAGTTGCATATATGATTTCAAAACTAACTTTAAACTAATAAATTGGAGAAAAAAAAAGCTTCAAATTCAGCTTTATCCTTTCCTTCATAATAACTCTCATGCTCTTACCTATTCCTTATAGAATTTCTAGACATTATAATAATATAGACCTGCTTTCACCCAATACCCCATAGCCTTTTTATTAGTATTGAAGATAGGTGACCACTTAAAGCAGGTTGAAAGTAAAGCAGAATGCGCCTTATGGCGCATTCTGCTTTACTTTCAGCCTGATTTAAGCTAAAATCTGCTAGAAAATAGAAAATATTTCATATGATTCATAGTCATGACTGAACAAATTTGAACTTTTTTCATCAGTGGATGAATTAAATCAAAGGCGTAACAAGGTGTATTTATGGGGTAATGGGTTAAGAAGTTACTATCTGCTACAATACAGAAAACATTTCTTTTAGATTAGATTTAGAATCTTTTGGGTTAGTTTAAACAATGTTTTATTCAGAGAAAAGGATTGGACAACAGGCAAAGCCTATGTGAGTCCTCTCCAAAAATGAAAAATTCTTGTTAATAGGGATAAGAATCATTGCTAATTAAAGCATTTCATATCAATCTTCATTATGTAATTATCTTATTAATCAAAGCTTCCTTATTTATTATTATTGTTATTCTCATAAGCCTATGTTATACTTTTTAATTAGAACAAAAACTATCATAGCTTAGCTGATTTATGGATCAAATTACATGTATTTTTTTTTCAATTCATGACAAACTGCTATAAATTGTTAAAATTGACATCACAGTCACAATGGTGTCAATTTAAGCCACCATTTATAAATGAATGAGCAGTCTTCATACAGTGCAAGTTGGCTGCTTATTGCAAGACAAAAATAAAGCAGAAAACTCCTGAAGGAGCTTTTTGCTTAACTTTTATCCTGTATAATAAGTCAACAATCCTAACCCTTTCTTCAACAGCTTGTTTACAGCGAACAAGACTGATAGTTGCTAAAAGCAGGCTATAAGGTAAATTAGAATTCTGCTTTACTTTCAGCCAGCTTTAAGCATTCATCTGTTAGTATGCAGGTAACATTTTTCTTAAACCCTATCTTGACAAGGTAGCAGCATGAGAACCTATTTATATGAGGAATAGTAAAACTGTTGAAGGTGTCAAAAGTCATTTCTATGAGGTAATATTAACTCTTTGCATGCTGGGTAATCTTTTACGTCACAATAATTTGTTGTCTGCTATCATTCTAAAGTTAGAATTTCAAAAATCTCTTTTAAACTCATGGTCAGAATGGCAAACAGTTTGGATCCTCTCATCTGGCTCCTGTTTGCAGAGATAATCACTATGGCAGGTATATCCGCCGCTAGCATGCAAAGAGTTAATTGGACTAAAATAGTTTTTTACTGTTTCATAAATGTATCTGTTTAAAGCAAAATTAAGTGTTAATGTTTTACGAAAATCATAGATGCAACATAGAAGTAAAAAGCTTCTCCATTAGTAGAAGAATTCTGAGCCTGTTCAGAGCATATCATATCACACAAAATATACCATATAACCCCATTTAAATGCTCCTGCTCTAATAAATGTGCCCCCCTCCATAATCAGTCAAAAATAATCAAAAGATGACTCTGAAATTAACTAAAAACTATATGGCATAAACTTTAACCCTTTTAGTCTGTAGCTTTTTTCAGTATTGAAGCCAGATGGTTGCTTAAAGCAGGCTTAAAGTAAAGCAGAATGCTCCCTATCGAGCACTCTGTTTTACTTTCAGCCTGCTTAAGGTACCATTTGCTAGGATATAACTATTTCTTCAGGCCCATATTCATGACTGAATAAAGTGAAACCGTTCTATTGTTGAGTAAATTAAAGGTGTTAAAAGGAGTATCTAATAGGTAATAGATTAACTCATTCACCACTAAGAAACTCTTGTGGGTTATTACGTTCCCTTGTGGATCTTTTTAGTTACTAAAACATGAACAAGTCTACTTGGAAATCTGGATAGTTTATTAAATACTGGTGTAAATTAGCAAACAGTGCAGACCCAGATCAGAGGGCTCCTATAGGAGCCCTCTGATCTGGGTATATACTGTTAGCAAAAGTAATGAGTATACTTAAAACAAGTCCATGGTGTTGAAAGAGTTAAAATTGCGGGAGTTTGCATCACCCTCAGAGGCATTTAAACAGGGCTATACAGTATAAGCTTACGTTATCCATTTCTGGGATAGATTTTTCTTTCAGAAGAAACTGAAAACAACATTTGGTATTGAACAATGAAATGTTTTAATTTATTGATTTTTTTTTTAATGAAATCTTGGTAAATCTAATCTACTATATTGAAATACTTACCAACACATTTTGTTGTTATATTAGTTTTTCAAATAAAAATACTTTATATACTTTTGTTAATTACACCATATTTTAGAAGAACATTTTATATCCATTTGTTAACAGCACATCATTTTAGAACAGCACATAATTATTCATAGAAGAAAAAAACTTGTAAAATTTGTTAGTTGCAAAAAAATAAATAATTGTACTGATCACGACCCGTAAGTTGTTTTCAGGCTGCAATCTAGACTGGTTACGATAGGGAACCAGCAATATAATCACCTGAATACGGTATATAAGCCATCTATGGGCTAATTGGACACCCTAGAGAGAGGGGAATACATACAGAAAACCCAAGTTTGATGCTCTACTCTTATTATCGATAGAGTTCTCTGGTTCTTTTGGATGCCCAGTGTAAACCACTGATACATCGGACCTTGGTTTATAAAGTCTCATCTGAAGAACTTGGTCTGGCAAGGGATCAAACTCACGACCCTTGGAAGGTGGTACGTAGATGCTCAACATAATACACATCTTAGTGCAGGACAGAAGTAATGCAGATGTACAGTGGAGAATCTGTTATTCTTTCCCAATAAACGCGTTTACGCTAAAACTATTATTTGCAGTGCAAACAGTTTGGAGCCAGATCAGAAGCTGGGTAACCCAGCGTCTGATCAGGCTCCAAACTGTTTGCCACCAAGATAAAAAAGAATTATCGGAATTGTTAAAAAGTTGTACTATTCTACGTTTTAGTGTTTTGCGTTTGCGTACGTTTGCCTTTAAACGGGAAAGAATAACAGATTCTCCACTGTAGAAGTAATGCAGTGGATTTCTGTGTTACTTCTGTCCTGTATGTGTACTAAAAACTATCTGTGGTATGCTTTATCACTAAAGCATACAGCCAAACACTACAAGTCCACAACTAATCTCAATATGAAATCTGTTATGGAACATTCTGTAAACATTGATGTGCATACGCATGTGAAATTGCATGACCCTTGCTCTAGTACTTAGTCCAAAACTGATGTAAATGCAACAAGAGTTGTCAGAGAGACAACAAAGCTCGCCACCGGCACCTTTAGAAACTTAAAAGCACACTCAAGGTCACAGAGGTCAACCTTTTTGCCTGCATGGAAAGGTCTTGTCCATATACACTGGCAAATCAAATATGAAAATAACACCTCAAGGGACATAGGAATTATAAGCATTTTTGAAACCTAAACGCAGATTTCGAAACCTTAAACCTTTCCCGACCTTAGTTCAAGGTCAAGGACACTGGGCTAATTTTTTTGCATGCATGGAAAGGTCGTGTCCATATACACATGCATGCCAAATATGAAAGAAATATCTCAGTGGATATATGAGTTAAAGAACTTTTGAGAAACCTAAACGCAGACTTTGAAACCTAAACGCGGGTCCTAAGTTCAAGGTCAAGGTGAGAGGGCTCAAACATTTTGCATGCAAGGAAAGATCTTGTCCATATACACATGCAAACTGAATATGAAAGGAATATTTCAATGGACATAGGAGTAATAAAAAATTTGAGAAACCAAAACACAGATTTCGAAACTAAACATGGGCCCTAAGTTCAAAGTCAAGGTCACAGGGGGTCTAAATTTTGCTGTGCCTGGAAAGGTCTTGTCCATATACACACATAAACCAACTATGAAAGCAATACCTCAAGGGACATAGAAGTAAAAGGCATTTTTCAAAACCTAAACACAGGCCCTAAGTTCAAGGTCAAGGTCACAAGGGTCAAAATTTATCTGTGCATGGAAAGGTCTTGTCCATATACACACACATACCAACTATGAAATCAATACCTCAAAGGATATAAAGAAGTTAAATGCATTTTTCGAAACCTAAACGCAGATTTCGAAACCTAAACACAGGCTCTTAGTTCAAGGTCAAGGTCACACAGGTCTAAAGGTTTCTGTGCATCGAAAGGTCATGTCCATATACACATACATACCATCTATGAAAGCAATAACTCAAAGGACATAGAAGTTAAAGGCATTTTTCTACACCTAAACACAGATTTTGAAACCTAAACACAGGCCCTAAGTTCAAGGTCAAGGTCACACGGGTCTAAATATTTCTTTGCATGTAAAAGTCTTGCCCATAAACACATACATACCAACTATGAAAGCAATACCTCAAGGGACATAGAAGTTAAAGGCATTTTTCGAAACCTCAACGCAGATTTCGAAACCTAAACGCAGGCCCTAAGTTCAAGGTCAAGGTCACAGGAGTCTAAATTTTTCTGAGCATGGAAAGGTCTTGTCCATATACACACACATACCAACTATGGAAGCAATACCTCAAGGGACATAGAAGTTAAAGGCATTTTTCGAAACCTAAACGCAGATTTCGAAACCTAAACGCAGGCCCTAAGTTCAAGGTCAAGGTCACAGGGGTTTAAATTTTTCTGAGCTTGGAAAGGTCTTGTCTACATACACACACATACCGACTATGGAAGCAATACCTTAAGGGATATAGAAGTTAAAGGAATTTTTCAAAACCTAAACGCAGATTTTGAAACCTAAACACAGGCCATAAGGTCAAGGGGTCAAAATTTTTCTGTGCATGTAAAGGTCTTGTCCTTGTCCATATACACATACATACCAACTATGAAAGCAATACCTCAAAGGACATAGAAGTTAAAGGCATTTTTCTAAACCTAAACACAGATTTCAAAACCTAAACACAGGCCCTAAGTTCAAGGTCAAGGTCTCACGGGTCTAAATTTTATTTTGCATGTAAAGGTCTTGCCCATATACACTGTAACACATACATACCAACTATGAAAGCAATACCTCAAGGGAAATAGAAGTTAAAGGCATTTTTCGAAACTTAAACACAGATTTCGAAACCTAAACACAGGCCCTAAGTTCAAGGTCAAGGTCACAGGGGTCATAAATTTTCTGTGCATGGAAAGGTCTTGTCCATATACACATACATACCAACTATGAAAGCAATACCTCAAAGGACATAGAAGTTAAAGGCATTTTTCTAAACCTAAACACAGATTTCAAAACCTAAACACAGGCCCTAAGTTCAAGATCAAGGTCTCACGGGTCTAAATTTTATTTTGCATGTAAAGGTCTTGCCCATATACACTGTAACACATACATACCAACTATGAAAGCAATACCTCAAGGGACATAGAAGTTAAAGGCATTTTTCGAAACTTAAACACAGATTTCGAAACCTAAACACAGGCCCTAAGTTCAAGGTCAAGGTCACAGGGGTCATAAATTTTCTGTGCATGGAAAGGTCTTGTCCATATACACACACATACCAACTATTGAAGCAATACCTCAAGGGACATAGAAGTTAAAGGCATTTTTCGAAACCTAAACACAGATTTCGAAACCTAAATGCAGGTCCTAAATTCAAGGTCAAGGTCACAGGGGTCTAAATTTTTCTGAGCATGGAAAGGTCTTGTCTATATACACACACATACCGACTATGGAAGCAATACCTAAATGGATATAGAAGTTAAAGGCATTTTTCAAAACCTAAACGCAGATTTCGAAACCTAAACGCAGGCCCTTAGTTCAAGGTCAAGGTCACAGGGTCTAAATTTTTCTGTGCATGTAAAGGTCTTGTCCATATACACACACATACCAACTATTGAAGCAATACCTCAAGGGACATAGAAGTTAAAGGCATTTTTTGAAACCTAAACGCAGATTTCGAAACCTAAACGCAGGCCTTAAGTTCAAGGTCAAGGTCACAGGGGTCAAAAATTTTCTGTGCATGGAAAGGTCTTGTCCATATACACACACATACCAACTATGGAAGCAATACCATAAGGGACATAGAAGTTTAAAGGCATTTTTTGAAACCTAAACGCAGATTTCGAAACCGTAACGCAGGCCCTAAGTTCAAGGTCAAGGTCACAGGGGTCAAAAATTTTCTGTGCATGGAAAGGTCTTGTCCATATACACACACATACCAACTATGAAAGCAATACCTCAAGGGACATAGAAGTTATAGACATTTTCTTAAAATTGTTTACGCCGTTCACGACGACGCCGACGACTACACCGGGGGTATTGCAATAGCTCGTTATGTACTACGTACAGGCGAGCTAAAAATTAACCTTCGTTAATACAGATAGATGTTCAAACCATGCTAACACTATATGCCCTGCACTGGTAGGGCATGAAAATTAAATGTGCACTTAAGACATAATCATTAAGAGAATAGTTTGAGAGACAGAGCTGAAATCATGCATACATTAAGGAAAAGTATCTTGAAGGTCCAGATTGAACTGGATACAGATGCACCACATGTATTTCATCTGGTATATTTAACTCATTGCATGCTGGGTAATTGTTTCATCTGCAACAACTGTTGTACGTCTGCTATTGTTTTAAAAAACACAATTTTCTGATTTTTTTTACAAAACAATGTCAGATTGTCAAACAGTTTGGATCCTGGTGAGAGGCCACGTTATGTGCCGTCTCATCTCGATCCGAACTGTTTGCAAAGGTAATCACTGTGGCGCTTATCCCCCCGAATGGCATAGAGTGAAAGAAGAAGAGATCTTAACAACCACATGCAAATTTCCAAAATTATTATTTTTTAATTATTTGTTTATATATGTAATGACAAATATATGTATATACTTGAAAGATATAAGACACAATTTAAGGCCAGGATCAACGGCCTGTCACTTCAAACGACACATGTCCATCAAAATACACTTGGGAAGGACACTTTTATTAATCCCTGAAACTTTAAATGAACAATTTCCAGTTTCAAATTAAGCATATATAGTCCATTTCGAACTATTTAAGACAATATATTGCAAAATGACAAACAGTGTAGACCCTGATCAGAGGGCTCCTCTAGGAGCCCTCTGATCTGGGTCTACACTGTTTGCATAGGACAAGTGTACTCTCCACTGGTACATGGTTTGTACAAGGGGTGTATATGTGTCACTAGGGTTTCATGGATTAACAGGCGGAGATCTACAACAGTATTACACTTCTGTTAAACTTCATTCAGTACAATGACACAGTTGTAAAACACAATATAACGTCACACCAAACTCTGAATGGGCCAAGTGTTAGTCACTAAAAGTGCTCACCCAAGTTATACAGTGCGACTCTAGCTTACAGGAGCAAATACAAAGGCTTCTGGCTTATTCTATAATATACTTAAAAGATTATATTTAGCTCTATAGGTTTACAGTATTTATTACAGTTTAAACATATTTTATTTCCAAAATTTCAACATAGAAATTGGGTTGGGCCACAAGTTCCAAAAACATTAGTTACGGCCCTTAATTATTCCCCTAGAGTTACGGCCCTTCCCCTATAGGGTTTTCTATAGGTGAGGTGAGTTTTTCAAGTTCTAAATTCCTTAATATGTCTTAACCAAACCCTATGTTGTGACTACTCATTAGAATTGTCTCTTCGAAACAATTCTAATGAGTAGTCACAACATAGGGTTTAGAAGAGACATCCCGTACAAATCAGAACTCCAGATAAGAGGAAACAAAGGGAGAACAAATTCAACATTTCTCACCATCACCCTATGGTGTTACTACTCATAAGAATCGTCTCTTTGAGACGATTCTAATGAGTAGTAACACTATAGGGTTTAATGCAGAAATAAAAATTTTAGTTATTGAAATACTCCCCTTATCTGGAGCCCTGTCAAATATCAGGGTTTATTTCCTCTTTTGGTAGTCCTGATGGCTGGGTGTACCTAACCTCTAAAACTACCTTTTATTTTCATCATAACTGACAGAAAACTTATCTTTGTCAGACACGTTTGCACTTAATTATCAATTATTGTGTAAAGTATCACAACTAATGCAAGCATTTAGTCACCATAGCATTAAATGGTTAAATGCATATGGCTGCATTTGGTAAGATTTACATGTATACTGTACTACAGAGCCTGTTTCACTCACCTGGCTCTATTTCTAAGTATGTCTATATGTATACTTAAACAGATATTCTAAACAGTAAGGCAACATTTGACGCTTAATAAGTTTGATAAACAATTTCTCAAATTTCTTCTTTTTTCTGCACAAAAACCGCTGAAGCCATAGTTCTGAGCAAAAATCACTCAAACCATAGTTTTGCACGAAATCCAGAATTCTATATGGGTGAAAAATCTTGTGAAACTAGGTTGCCATTTGTCCACATTTTCAAGCACAAGTACTTGACATATTTTGAATTCATATAGTTTTACTATCAATGGTAGATATTAAAAAAAAAAATTATAAAAAAAATGTGTCAAGGTGTATATAATCATACTCAAAGCTAAACTTTTAGACAGAATCAAAATGGAGGCAAAGTGAAGGTAAAAATCACACATTCAAAGTGATCACATGAGCGTTGTCTTTGAGCCAGGTGAGCGTTAAAGCAGATTAAGACATATAAGCCAGATGCTATTGAATTTTCCCATAGCCCCACTGGAAGTTAACGAGACAATTATTAGGTAGTCAGTCACAGTTTCTGTACATTACACAATGTGCAGTCTTACAGGCATTGATGTTTGACTCCTCTCTAGTTCAGGTAGCTCGTTAATATTCCCTGAACCCCCAGTAGCTGCTAGCTTTTGTAGCCTTATCATCTAAAATAGTGTCAATTTTTAACTCTCGAATTCTTTCAATATTGAGTACAGTAAAACCTCACTATTACGACCACTATTATCGGGTATTTAATCCATTACTCCATATATATGCCTTTTTACGCCTTAAATTAGTCCTTTACTATAGAAAACAGTTTAACTTTTTACAGTCTGGCATGTGTGCCATAAGAAATATTTCTTACAGCCTAGTAGATGATAGCTTAAAGCAGATTGAAAGTAAAGCAGAATGCACCTTCGGGTGCATTCTGCTTTACATTCAATCTGCTTTAAGTGACCATTTGTCTTCAAAACTAAAAATAGGCTATAGGGTAATGGGTTAAGCCAGGTGGCAGCTAAAAGCACAGTGAAATGTAAAACTGAAAGCTCCTTTAGGAGCTTTTTGTTTTACTTTCACCTTGCTTTAAGCTGTCATCTGTCTTATATGCAACTAATAAGACTTCATTTTGTGGTCGTAATACATAGGTTTAACTGTAACAGATGTCAGCTTAAACAGACAGACAGTCGGTCAGACAGAGACAGCAAGGGATCGAGAGAGAGAGAGAGAGTGAGAGAGAAATGTCATATCCTAAAATTCTGAATTCATTAGATATGGTTCCTAATAACAAATATAGGAATTATTGTGACAAATGGGTCAGACCAGGTTCGTCATTAACCCTTAGCCTGCCACTCACAACTATAGCTCCATATGCAAACAGCTTGGATCCGGATGAGACGCCGAGTAACTCGGCGTCTCATCCCGATCCAAGCTGTTTGACACTCGGACAACATTTTTCAGCAATTTTGAGCAACTTAGAAGCACTTTGAAACTTGAAGCAGACGAGAAATATAGCAGACGACAATTTATTTGGCGGGCTAAGGGTTATGTGTGTCCTGATCTTGATCCAACTATTTGCAAAAGGTCTTCAACACAGGTCTGTCTACATTACAGTGGAGAATCTGTTATTCTTTCCCGTTTAAATGCAAACGTACGCAAACGCAAAACACTAAAACGTAAAAAAGTACAACTTTTTGACAATTCTGATAATTCATCTTTATCTTGGTGGCAAACAGTTTGAAGCCTGATCAGACGCCGGGTTACCTGGCGTCTGATCTGGCTCCAAACTGTTTGCAGTGAAAATAATAGTTTTAGCGTAAACGCGTTTATTGGGAAAGAATAACGTTTTCTCCACTGTACAATGTTGAAAGTGGTAACATTTCGGGTGCTAACTAATTTATCTCTTGGGCACATAATTAATGAAAATATAAAACTTCAGTCTTTATCACCAGTCACTCCAGAATTTACATACAATTTATCAAGTATTAAACACTATGGCCCTATACCAGATACTTTGACCTTTCATTCAGAGTTTGCCCTTGACATGACTAGAAGTTACACTCTTACACATGGGCTTCATTTAGTAGAAAACATCACAAATATGAAGAATAAGATATTGCCAAATTGAGTTGGCCATAGTCAAATTTAAAACCAACTATGAAGACAGATGGGCCAAATCAAATTTCCATTGGTATTCTCTTGGCAAATCTATAACTAAATAAATTATCAATCAAACAATCATATACAATTACTTTATATACTCCATTTAGCATTCACTGTCTGTAAAGATCTGTATACAGTAAAACACCTCTAAAATGATGACTAAATTATGTGAATTAAATTGTGTTTAAGATGGGTGGCTTTAACCCTTTGAGCCCTAGTCCCGCATGTAGGCGTCCTTTTCAAACAGTGTACATGTGAATAGTATACTTGTCCTGTGCAAACAGTGAAGATCCAGATCAGAGGGCTCCGAAAGGAGCCCTCTGATCAGGGTCTTCACTGTTTGTCATAATGCCAAACATTGACAAATCAACCCTTAAAAGTCAGAAATGGACTAGACTAAAATGGAAACTGGAATTGTCCATTTAAAGTTTTAGGGAGGAAAGAGTTAATAAGCAAAGAGAAAATAAAACACTGTGCTTTAAAGCTGCCACCTGTCTTTCATACAATCAATTAACCTATTTTTTAGTTGTCATTATAGAGGGGTTTTAATGTTCTTATCGATCCACACAGGTTTACAGGCGCAATCTATTTAGGCATACAAGTATAACATTTGTCATCAAGTTTCAATGAAAAAAGGAAAATTAATAATACATAAAATAATTTTGTATTGAATTTTCTTTATAAAGGAAAAATAAAATTAAGAAAATAAAATCACATACTAAACATTTTTTATGAATTTGTTGAAAAATATTAATTTGATCAATATTGTATTTGTCAATATATAAAATATGTGAAACAATTTTTTTTTTAATATTATCAAATAACATCATGAGTTTTAAATTAGTATTAGATTGCAGCCTACCTGGTTAAGAAGGTGAACTCTTGTTTTGAGTCGTGTTCCAGTACTGAAGGCTACAGCAGACACTGCCCTGTAGAATGGGTCAAACTGTCTCTCAGCCTCGGGCTTATTCTCCCACTCCTTGCAGATGTCCTGTAACACCAAATACAATCAAAACATGCGCTGAGCAATCCTGGGGATGTATGATAACGAGAGCACCGCAAACAGGTGCTGGACGCTCGACTTTCATATACTTGAGACGGCTATATTATTCAAACTTAAAGAATTTGTATGGGTTTAATGCCCTATTGATTATAGAAGTTTGTAAGCAACAACAACTTAAACATACTTGGACAGTCTACATTCCACTTAAAGTAAACTATAAGTCAAAAGAAGGACAATATCTTTGCCTGCTTTACCTGCCTTGTTGTAATGCATTGCCCTTGTGAAACTAAACAAGTATTCAAATATATTTGAAGTTTGAAATTAATAACTTTCTACGGTTACTGAATAATTTCATATACAAATTCTTAGTCAAACAAGGGCAATAACTCTGCAATGACAAATCTCATGGTTATCTGCTGTGTTGAAAGGTGATGCCTTTTTGAAACTGAACAAGTATTCAAAGTTTCAAGTTAATACCTTTGGTAATTATTGAGAAATTTCAATTTGCAGTTTTATGTAAATAAATACAAGGGCAATAACTCTAGAATGGCACATCCCCGGTCACCTTTCTTGTTTGAATGAGTTGCCCTTTTGTTATAACACAAGTATTTAAAGTTTCAAGTTTAAACCTTTGACAGTTATTAAGATATTTCAATTTACAAGTTTTAAGTAAATAAATCAAGGGCAATTACTCTTGAATCACAAATCACAGAGTAACCTACCTTGTTGTAATGAGTTGTCCTTTTGATACTTAACAAGTATTCAAAGTTTCAAGTTAATATCTTTCATAGTTATTTAGATAAGTTAATTTATAACTTTAAAGTAAATAAAACATGGGCTATAACTCTGGATACACAAACCTCAGGGTTACCTGTCTTATTGTAATGAGTTGCCCTTTTGATACTGAATAACTATTCAAAGTTTCAAGTGAATATCTTTCATAGTTATTTAGATATGTTAATTTACCATTTTTAAGTAAATAAAACATGGGCAATAACTCTAAAATGACAAATCCCAGGGTTACCTGCCTTGTTGTAATGAGTTGCCCTTTTGATACTAAATAAGTATTCCAAGTTTCAAATGGATACCTTTGATAGTTATTGAGATATGTTAATTTATAATTTTTTAGTAAATAAAATAGGGGCAATAACTCTGAAATGACAAATCCAAGGGTAACCTGCCTTGTTGTAATGAGTTGCTCTTTTGATACTGAACAACTGTTCCAAGTTTCACATGGATACCTTTGATAGTTATTGAGATATGTTAATTTATAATTTTTAAGCAAATAAAACAAGGGCAATAACTCTGAAATGACAAATCCCAGGGTTACCTACCTTGTTGTAATGAGTTGCCCTTTTGATACTAAACAAGTATTCCAAGTTTCAAATGAATACCTTTTATAGTTTTTGAGATATGTTAATTTATAATTTTTAAGTAAATAAAATAGGGGCAATAACTCTGAAATGACAAATCCCAGGGTTACCTACCTAGTTGTAATGAGTTGCCCTTTTGATACTGAACAACTATTCAAAGTTTCAAATGGATACCTTTGATAGTTATTGAATTATGTTAATTTATAAATTTTAAGAAAATAAAACAAGGGCAATAACTCTGAAATGACAAAACCAAGGGTTACCTGCCTTGTTGTAATGAGTTGCCCTTTTGATACTGAACAACTATTCCAAGTTTCAAATGGATACCTTTGATAGTTATTGAGAAATGGACTCTTACAAAAACCTTAAGCAAAAAACTTAACCGACGCAGACGCTGACGCAGTCGCAGTCGCAGACGCAGACGCTGACGCAGACGCAGACGACAGGGTGACGACAATAGCTCGACTTTTCGAAAAAGTCGAGCTAAAAATGGTCTTAACCAATTACCCCATAGCCAGTTTCTTATTTTGAAAACAGGTGACCACTTAAAGCAGGTTGAAAGTAAAGCAGAATGTGCCTTGAGGCACATTCTACTTTACTTTAAACTGCTTTAAGCTACCGTCCACTAGAATAAAGAAAATATTTCTTATGTTGAATATTTTTAACTGTATAAATTGGAACTATTTTCTTCAGTGGAGGAATAAATTATAGGTGTAAAAAGGCATATTTATGGGGTAATGGGTAAGTCAGATTCTAAAATTATCAAATATTAGATCTATTTATTTCTCTATCTAATGCTGTCTTTTGACATTTCGTTGGAATCGTCTTGAAAAGACGATTCCAAAGAGATGTCACAAGACAGAATTGGATGGAGAATCAGAAATTAGATGTATTTTAAAGTTTTGACTTGCGACCGTTTATGTGGTGCAACGTTTCATAAAACCGGCTCCAGAGCCATAACTTACTTATTCACCCCTGAAACTTAAAATGAACATTTCAAGTTTCAATTAAAGCTATTCCATTTTTAAACTATTTATGTTTCCCCTTTAACCCTTTACCTCATAGCCTGTGTCTAGTTTTGAAGACAGGTGACCACTTAAAGCAGGTTGAAAGTAAAGCAGAATGTGCCTTAAGGCACATTCTGCTTTACTTTCAGCCTGCTTTAAGCTAAAATCTGCTAGGCTATATAAAATATGTGCAATGGTAATTGTTCATGAGGGTATAAACTGGAACCATTTTCTTCGACGGAGGAATAAATTAAATACGCTAAAAGTCGCTTCTATGGGGGAAAGGGTTAAAGCAGATGACTACTTGAAGCAGAGAAAAATTTCCAAGGAAGCTTTCTGCTTTACTTTCACTTTAAAGCTGCTGTATACCTAACACTATTAATTATGAGTCTTTACTTTAAATGTCTTAGTTTCCAGAGTGTATTCAAAATATCAGACAAAATGCCTAATAAAGAGAGTTGTTTCCCCTGTGATGAACATTTTTGCAGCTAAAGTAGGGATGCAATTTAAATTTTCAAAATTGTTTGTACAGTTTACAAAACACTTAGTTATCAAAGTCATAACAGTTCTAGCTCTCACAGCTATTTATCAAAGATTTTTCTAACAGATGTACATACCTGTATTTAAAAAAAATAGAACGTGGCTAAGCCACATTTGAAATATGGGTATGTTCGACTTAACTGAGCATGAAATAATACAGTTCATATGTCGAACTATCAGATATTTCGATTTAAGCAAGTTTGAGATATCGAGGTTTGACTGTACCTGCATTCTGCGTTCCTTGGCTGCGAGTCTCTCATATCTTCGCTGTAGTAACAATATTTCTGTTTTCAGATGTGACTGGTCAGAAGCAGTCTCTAAGGCAAAGTGTGTATTTCTCCGTGCCATCCCAACACTAGACGGTACTTCACCTACCTCCATCTGCCGTAATTCCTGTATAGAAATGGAAAATGAGGTGTTAATACCATTGTCTTACATTAATCTTTTCCTCCATTGCTTAAAGTACAAATCACATTGTTTAAGGCTAGATACTGTTTAACCAATTAACTCATAAGCAATAAACAATTATCAATGGTTATCTCAATACAAGCTAGTAGATTAAGGTGGATACTGCTTAACCCAATACCCCATTAATATGCCTTTTTATGCATTTAATTTATTTCTCAACTAAAGAAAATAGTTCCATTTTATACACTTATGAATATGCAACATAAGAAATATTTTCTAAAGCCTAGCAGATGGTCAGCTTAACCTTTTCCTCCCTGAAACCTCAAATGGACAATTCTAGTTTCCAATTTAGACTAGTCTATTTTTGACTTTTTAGAGTTTATTTTACAATATATGTCAAAATGACAAACAGTGCAGAACCTGATCAGTGGGCTCCTTAAGGAGCCCTCTGATCAGGGTCTACACTGTTCACATAGGACAGGTGTACGCCTCACAGGTACACTGTTTGCAAAGGAGGCTTATATGCGTGACTAGGGTTCAAAGAAATAAAGCAGGCTGAAAATAAAGCAGATCTGCTTTACTCTCATCTAGTTTTAATGTGTCCCACATGTATTAAACACCATAATTGAAGCAATTTGTGGTAGTTATGTGGAAGAGTACTCATAGGTGCTCTAAAGCACTTGTAAAGTACTTCAATAAATAAAGAAAGATGACTGTTCCAGGCAAAAATTAAAGTAAAGTAGAAATCTTCCGTATTTCCATCTTTCTTCAACCCTTTCCTCCCTGAAACCTCAAAAGGACAATTCTTGTTTTCAATTTAGTCTAGTCCATTTTTGACTTTTTAAAGTTGCTTTTTACAATATATGTTTAAATGACAAAGGAGCCCTCTGATCAGGGTCTACACTGTTTGCATAGGACAAGTGTACTCCTAACATGTACTCTGTTTGTGAATGATGCATATATGCGTGACTAGGGTTCAAAGAGTCAGGCTGCCACAGTATTCCAAACTATTAGTAAGTGATCATACAATGCATTTATCATCACAGGTTAGAAGGTCATGTGACACTTAACCCTTTACCCCATTGCCTGTTTCCAGTTTAGAAGACATGTGACAACTTAACCCATTACCCCATAAATACAGGCTATGGGGTACATTCAAGCAGACTGAAAATAAAACAGAATGTGCCTTAAGGTACATTCTGCTTTACTTTCAGCCAGCTTTAAGCTACCATCTACTAGGATATATATTAAACAAGGGCCACTATGGCCCTAAATCGCTCACCTGGTACACCATGGCAAACTTGACCTATAGTAACCTAGATTATGACTGGCCATGACCCACAATCAACCTCTAGAGTGTAAACAAGATTTTCCTATGATTTGACCTAGTTTTTGAACGGACACAATCCATATTTGATTTTGACCTAGATCTGATGTAGGCAAAAATTCTGACAATATTTCATGCAGATCTAGTGAGATTTGTAGCTTCAAAAAGGTTAACACTGTTTTTCTTTGATTTGACCTAGTGACCTAGTTTTCAACCAGACATCATTCAAAATTAACTGAGCTAGATATCAATGAGGCAATCATGTTGAGCAAAATTCATTAAAATCCAATGAGAGTTGAAGCATCTAGAGTGTTAACAAGTTTCCCCTATGATTTGACCTAGTGACCTAGTTTTTTCCTCTAAATGACCCACATTCGAACTTGACCTTGGTATCAATTAAGCAAACATTCTGACCAAAGTGCATAAAGATTAGATGAAATTTATAGCCTCAAGAGTGTTAACAAGGTTTTTCTATGATTTGACCTAGTGACACTACTTTTTGACCGGACATGACCCATATTCAAACTTGACCTAGATATCAATCAGACAAACATGCTGACCAAGTGTCATCATGATCCAATGAGATTTGTAGCCTCGAGAGTGTTATCAAGGTTTTTCTATGATTTGACCTAGTGACCTAGTTTTTGACCAGACATAACCCATATTCGAACTTGACCTTGGTATCAATTAAGCAAACATTCTGCCCAAGTTTCATCAAGATCAAATGAGATTTGTAGCCTCTAGAGTGTTAACAAGGTTTTTCTATGATTTGACCTAGTGACCTAGTTTTTGACCGCACATGACCCATATTCGAACTTGACCTAGATATCAATGAGACATATATTCTGACTAAGTTTCAGCTAGATCCAATGAGATTTGTAGCCTCTAGAGTGTTAACAAGGTTTTTCTATGATTTGACCTAGTGACCTAGTTTTTGACCGGACATGACCCACATTCGAACTTGACCTAGATATCATTGAGATAAACATTCTGACCAAGTTTCATCAAGATCCAATGAGATTTGTAGCCTCTAGAGTGTTAACAAGGTTTTTCAATGATTTGACCTAGTGACCTAGTTTTTGACCCAACATGACCTACATTCAAACTTGGCCTAGATTTCTACTAGACAAACATTGTGATCAAGTTTCATGAAGATTGGATGATATTTGTAGCTGCTAGAGTGTTAACGAACCAATTGTGGACGGACGACGGACGACGGACGACGGACATCCAGCGATCCTAAAAGCTCACCTTGGCACTTCGTGCCAGGTGAGCTAAAAAAAATACATATTCCTGACTGTACAAATTTGAACTATTTTCTTCAATGGAGGAATAAATTAAGTGTGCTAAAGGTTGCTTCTATGAGGGAAAAGGTTAAGCCAACGTATTAGTAAAAGGCATTCTATGTAAGGCACTTATCAGGGCTGCCATAAGTTGACATGAAAAATCCTAAGAGTTTTCAAGTACGTTTACGAATCATACTTTTATCCAATAGCCTGTTTCTAGTTTTGTTGGCATGTGAGTACTTAAAGCAGTCTGTAAGTAAAGCAGAATGGGCCTTAAGGCGCATTTTGCTTTCAAATCAGCCTGCTTTAAGCTACCATGTACTGGAGAAAAAAAATCTAAAGATTTAGGAAAAATGCGGAGAAATTGCAGCCCGGACTTATGTGGCGGAACGAGGTTATAGCTACAACTACAACTTACCCTGGTTGTGTACTTCAACAGTTTGGGATCTGGTACTGTATCCTCTTGTGTCCCAAATACCAGGAATGTAATAGAACCTGACTCAAAGAAGTCTATATGCTCCTTGGTGATCTTGCTGAAGGAGAAAACTTTGGAGAACTTGAACATAGGTTTCAGGGAGTTTTTAACCAGTGGAGTCTCAGTCAGCGTCTCATCCTTGTACACACGGTACTTCACTTTTATTCCTTTAGAAAAACGAGATTTCAGAATCTCCGCACTTCTTATTGTGACCTGAAATACAAAGGATAATCTAGTTGAACAATCTAAGAGTTTCTTACCCCATAAATACGCCTTTTTACGCCTTTAATCGATTACTCCATTGGAGAAAATAGTTCCACTTTATACTGTCATGAATATTCAACAAAGAAATATTTTCCATATTTGTAGTAGATGTTGACTTAAAGCAGTCCGAAAGTAAAGGCACATTCTGCTTTACTGTCAGCCTGGTTTAACCCTTTGAACCCTAGTCCCGCCTATAGGTGTCCTTGCAAACCGTGACCATGTCAATAGTACACTTGTCCTATGCAAACAGTGAAGACCCAGATCAGAGGGCTCCGAAGGGAGCCCTCTGATCAGGGTCTTCACTGTTTGTCATAATGCCAAACATTCACAAAAACAACCCTTAAAAGTCAGAAATGGACTAGACTAAAATGGAAACTGGAATTGTCCATTTAAAGTTTTAGGGAGGAAAGAGTTAAGTGGTCACCTGTCTTCAAAACTAGAATCTAGCTATACGGTAATGGGTTAAACAAGGAGAATTTATAATCTTACAGAAAATTGGCAGCTTTACACTTTCCTTCATTGCTTAACCCTTTGAACCCTAGTCCCGCATATAGGCGTTCTTTTCAAACAGTGAACATGTGAACAGTACACTTGTCCTATGGAAACAGTGAAGACCCAGATCAGAGGGCTCCAAAAGGAGCCCTCTGATCAGGGTCTTCACTGTTTGTCATAATGCCAAACATTGACAAAAACACCCCTTAAAAGTCAGAAATTGACTAGACTCAAATGGAAACTGGAATTGTCCATTTAAAGTTTCAGGGAGGAAAGAGTTAACGTACAAATCTCACAGATCCCAAACAAGTTTAAGACAGGACACTGCTTAAAGCAAGATGAAAACTCCTTTACACTCAGCTACCATCTGTAATCAACAGAATGAATGCATATTCATTTGTAGTGCATGTGCAAGGCAAGGGACAAAGGCATCTAGAGGGGCTCATGCGGAAGAATGGGTTAATGTTAAATAATAGTAATTCAGAAAGTTTTAACAGGAGCAAGCAAGGGTGAGGCAAATTATGTTTGGTTAACTTACTTTAAAATGGTAGGGTTTTCCTATCAATTCCTGTGGGTCTTCTACAAAGGCATCCTCATCGAGACTCTTGCCATCCTTCTTACACGGGGACACTTCCACCACCATTGATCCCTCTTCCTGCCCCTTGTAGTCAGTGATGGTGATCTTGTCATCAAAGTCCAGGGAATAGGACAGGGACTGAAGGAACACATTGGCCGACCCCAGCATCACATCCTCTGTCGGCTCCCAGAAAGGGTCCTCCTCCTTTGGCACCTTGGACATGTCCTCACCGTCAAGAAACTTCTGGTACATGTCCTGTTGGTAAAGAAAAATAGAAGAATGTTATTTCGCTTATTAAACAGGGTTGCTTAGCAATGATGTTGCCTAGTAACATTTTGAAATTTTTACAACACTTTCAGTAAAGTCCTGTTTTAAATACTCAGTGTTCCTCAGAACACATGTGTCACCTGCCAGAAAGCATCAGTAGAACAAAAATTATAGCCAAAATGAAAAGCTCCATCATAGCAGAAGTTATCTTCTGCAAATGAAAGTGTAGAAAAGGGGAATAACTCTCATGGTATTGATGCAGAGTTACAAATCATAAGTAAGAAACTTTCACTCTTCAAACACTTAAATCAAATGACGTTTCATCTGAAAAGCATCTGTAGAACAGGAGTCCAGGGCTGCCATAAGATGACATAAAAAATCCTAAGATTTCAAAATTTGCATTTTTCAAGTGCAATTTTACGAATCGTACCTTTACCCCATAGCCTTTTTCTTGTTTTGTTGACATCCGACCACTTAAAGCAGGCTGTAGGTAAAGAAGAATGCGCCTTAGGGCGCATTCTGCTTTACTTTCAGTCTGCTTTAAGCTACCATGTACAGGGAAAAAATCCGGAGATTTAGGAAAAATCCGGAGAAATGGCAGCCCTGGGAGTCATAGACAGAAAATAGAAAATGTGGGAAAGGGAATAACTCTAATGGTATTGATGCAAGAATTATGAATTATGTGCAAGACATTTTCACTCATCAATATCTTTCCATAAATGAAATTTCATTTCAAAATCTTCAGTATAACAGATGAAATGCTGGAAAAGAAAATGTGGAAAAGGGGAATAACTCTCACAGTATTGATGCAAGAGTTATGAACCTTGTGCAAAACATTTTCACTTGTCAAGCTCTTTCCATAAAATTATGAAGTTTCATCTTAATAGTAAAGCTTCAGGAACCACAGTCAAAAATAAATGTGTGATGCAAAGAGCTTGACGGATGGAAGGAGGGACGGACGGACGGACTAAGTGTCACTTCTACCTTCAGCAGGTGACACTAAAAATACCTGGTTTTGGGTTAACTGCAGGTGGTGACTAAGAGCAAGATGAAAGTAAAGCAGAATTACCTTTTAGCACCACCTGTCAAATGGAATTTCAAATTTAACTGGATATAAAACAAAGATGGTGTGAATCACTTTTTTGTCGACCAAATAAACAGTGTTAAAGCCACTCATCATGTCGTGATTTGACTAGCAATATATATTGATAATCACTTGCTAAGACTGGGCCTGACTTCAAAAGATAGTAGATATCACGCATATAGGCGGAATTAGGCCGCACAGAATTGATTAATTCAGTTTACTAACTCCTGCATTGCCTTACCTGCATTAGGTATCTTCTGTTCATGAACTTGCCTCTGTCCCACAGCCAGGTGTTACCATTGAGCAAGTTCTTCATCTTAACCATCACACTGGAACAAACAAAACCACAACATCACTCACTACTTCACCACTTCAAACACCCACAGTGACATTTCCTCTTTGATTTATGCCAGGCATGATTATCGTTAACCCTTTCAGTAATGAGTATGTGTACTTTACAAACAGTGAAGACCCTGATCAGAGGACTCTTTCAGGGGGCCTCTGATCAGGGTCTTCACTGTTGGTTACATTTTTTGAATAGTCCACTTGAACAATTAACCCATTACCCCATAAATTTCCTTTTTACGCATTTAATTTATTCCTCCACTGAAGAAAATAGTTCCAATTTATACAGTCATGAATATGTACCATTAGAAATATTTTCTATATTCTAGCAGATGGTAGCTTAAAGCAGGCTGAAAGTAAAGCAGAATGCGCCTTAACCCTTTGAACCCTAGTCCCGCATATAGGCGTGCTTTTCAAACAGTGAACATGTGAAAAGTACACTTGTCCTATGCAAACAGTGAAGACCCAGATCAGAGGGCTCCGAAAGGAGCCCTCTGATCAGGGTCTTCACTGTTTGTCATAATGCCAAACATTGACAAAAACAACCCTTAAAAGTCAGAAATGGACTAGACAAAAATGGATATTGGAATTGTCCATTTGAAGTTTTAGGGAGGAAAGAGTTAAGTCGCAATCTGCTTTTCTTTCAACCTGCTTTAATAAGTGGTCACTTATCTTCAAAACAAGAAACTGGCTATGGGGTAATGGGTTAAAATTACAGTAGAATGAATAAACCAATCTCCAGATAAACTATTCCATTCTCTTAATAATGATCACTGTAATTGATTCTTGAGGCATTTGTTCCCAAAATATTTAACATCATGGCAAACAGTGAATACCCAAATCATAGGGCTCCTTCAGGAGCCCTCAGATCTGGGTCTACAATGTTTGCAAATGATGTATATACTGAAATCCCACACAGTAAGAGTTAAACCCAGAAACTTATTCATGCAGAATAAAGTTGTTCATAATTCACAACTTTAAATGTGAACAATATTCCGTTTTGCTACCGACTTTAAATAACATATTTGAGTGTGAAACAAATGGATAATAAATTATATCTCCACCGCTGACAAGATTTCTTTTCTTTTTATATATATTATATAAAAACAAGTATACAAATAAAGTTTCCAGAAAATGATAATCATTATCTGGAAGAGAGTTCTTCAGCATACAATTTAGAACTTTCCTTTACCTTAAATATCTAATTAAGGTACAGTCGAACTTTGATATCTCGAAGTCGGTTTTGTAGAACATACCTGTATTTCAAAGTTAAATTGTGGCTAAACCATGTTTTAACTTTGAAATATGGGTATGTTTGACTTAACCGAGCATGAAATAATGCAGTTCATATGTCAAACTATTGGATAGTTCGAGTTAAATGAGTTCGAGATATCGAAGTTCGACTGTACTTATTTACCACATTCTTATCTTTTTTTTTTCAAATCTGTGGTTCGCCTTGTTTTACCAAATTAAGTGTTATGTGTACAGTAAAACCTCTCTATTACAAACACAAAATTGAGTTAACCCTTAGCCCGCCAAATAAATTGTCGTCTGCTATATTTCTCGTCTGCTTCAAGTTTCAAAGTGCTTCAAAGTTGCTCAAAATTGCTGAAAATGTTGTCCGAGTGTCAAACAGCTTGGATCCGGATGAGACGCCGAGTTACTCGGCGTCTCATCCGGATCCAAGCTGTTTGCATATGGAGCTATGGTCGTGAGTGGCAGGCTAAGGGTTAATTACATGTTTTTAATTAGGTTTTGCGAAAGGTGGCTGCATAAAGTAAGTATTTAAGCTGTCATCTGTCTTTTATACAATCAATTAGACTTCATTTTAGTAGTGGTAAGAGGAAGGTTTTACTGTATATGTAAGACATGTGCAGCCATCTGTCATTCTTTCTTTTCAACTGACAGTCCATACTGAAAGAGCAAGCTTCAGTACCTACTGTCAGTTAACAAGAATGGCTGATGGCTCTACATGAAGTACAAACATTGGCCTAATTATATTAACCCATTACCCCATAAATATGCCTTTTATGCCTTTTATGAATTCCTCTACTGAAGAAAATTGTTTCATTTCAAACTGTCACAAATAAAAACATAAGAAAATTTTTCTATATTCTAACAGATAATAGCTTAAAGCAGGCTGAAAATAAAGCAGAATGTGCCTCAAGGCACATTCTGCTTTTCTTTCAACCTGCTTTAAGTGGTCACATATCTTCAAAACTAGAAACAGGCTATCGGGTCATGGGTTAATGCCATTAGGGGCACCAATGCCATTAGGGACACACTACCTAGAACATACATTTAATGACAAATGATGACGTGCACAAACAATCCAGTGTGTGACAAAGACAAGACTGGGTAGATTCAACATCATCTCACATTTTCTTATAAAAAGTTGACCCTTTTGTTGCTGCTATCTATCAAATATTCCACTTTAACCCTTAACCCTTTCCCACATAGCATGTCTCTAGTACTGAATATAGGTGTCCACTTAAAGCAGGTTGAAAGTAAAGCAGAATGTGCCTTAAGCGCATTCTGCTTTACTTTCAGCCTGTTTTAAGCTATCATCTGCTAGAATATAGAAAATTTCGTATGATATGTATACATTTGAACTATTTTGTTCAGTGAAGGAATAAACGTAATGCGTTAAAAGGCGCTTCTATGGGGGAAAGGGTTAAAATGTGACTTTTCAAGCAGAATTAAGAAATTTTTTTACTAGTGTTTGTGTCACATAATAGGATGATTCCTATGCATTTTAAATAGTAAATACACTCTTGCTTCACACTTAGGTTTAAATAGTGAAACACACTCTTGCTTCACATTTAGGTTTAAATAGTGAATACACTCTTGCTTCACATTTAGGTTTAAATAGTGAATACACTCTTGCTTCATATTTAGGTTTAAATAGTGAAACACACTCTTGCTTCACATTTGAAGTTTAAATAGTGAACACACTATTGCTTCACATTTAGGTTTAAATAGTGAATACACTCTTGCTTCACATTTAGGGTATCTTTCAATATACAGCCAAATCTCTGAATATACATGTACATGTATATCTCTAAATTAATACAGGTGAATTATGCATGTAGGACAAATGTACTTAAGCAGCAAGTGCAATTTGGAGCTTTATGCTTACTTTTGTTTGGCATTATGCTGCCACATAATAACTGATTGAACCCTAGCGACAAGTATATTTGATTTTAACAAACAGTTACTGTGAAATGTACACTTATCTTGTACAAACAGTGTATACCCTGATCAGAGGGCTCCTACAGGAGCCTTCTGATTGTGGTCTGCATGCACTGTTTTTAATTTTGCAATCTTGTTAAAATCAATCCTAAATAAAATTGTTAGAAAAAGAAACTCACTTATCTCAATTTTTTCTATTTCTACAGTTAAGTCTCATTATTTCTAACTTGATAAAGTCGAACATATCCTTATTTCAAAGTTCAAACGTGGCTAGTCACGTTTTAACTTTAAAATAAGGATACGTTTGATTTTAGCGAGTTTGAGATATCAAAATTAGACTATTTAATTTATTATTGGAAACTGGAATTGTCTGTTTGAAGTCTCATTAATTAACGAAACTCCTAAAATGATCCACAAGGTAACCTAATAGATCTGAAAGTAAATTTTACCAGATATTTGACTGTATAGCTAGATACACTGGGTGATGATATTACTTGTTAAACATATACACATATATCTCTTGAAGTCTCCGATACTTTTCCTGAGATTTGTAAATATTGTGCTAAAAAATCACCAATTCTTGATATTATTCCTGAGTGTTATGTCATTCATAAAAGTGACAAATATATATGAGACATGTCATGATAAAACAGGCCAGGGCTGCTATTTCTCCGTATTTTTCCTAAATCTTCAGATTTTTTTCTAGTACATGGTAGCTTAAAGCAGGCTGAAAATAAAACAGAATGCGCCTTAAGGCGCATTCTGCTTTACTTTCAGCCTGCTTTAAGCAGCCACATGTCAACAAAACTAGAAACAGGCGATGGAGAAAAGGTATGATTCGTAAAATTGCACTTGATAAATGCAAATTTGGAAATCTTAGGATTTTGTATGTCAACTGACAGGCCCTCCAACAATTGTAGAAATTGTAGAAATATCAGCCACAACTTTTTTTCAAAGCAGGACTAGTAACAGCATAGAAAGGTTATCATTTGACAGAATCAAAAGATCTATAAAGTTAGGTGACAGCTTAATGTAGTACTAAAGTAATGCAGGAGCTTTCTGCATTATTTTCATCCTGCATTAAGCTACCACCTGTCATATAACTTATAAATACAGTTGAAACTTCAAACTCGCCTAAATCCACCTTTCCAGTACTTCATAAATTTAGTTTCGATAACTCGATCTGGCTTAAGTCACACATACCAGTATTTCAAAGTTAAAACAAACCCAAGCCATGTTTTAACTTTGAAATACGGGTATGTTCGAATTAACACAATTTGGAAGTATCGCGTTTCGACTGTATACCCAATAATCAGTTGTTCCTTAATATAGGTTTTACTGTATTTCTTTGATTACTAGACCCTGATAAGATTCCGTACAGTTGCTGATTTGACTCTACACTGTTTACAATGTTTGAAGTTGTTGTTGTTCTCATGACAATGCTCACATTAATATGACAGTAAGACAACTTACCCATAGCTATTGATACTACAAATACATATACCATATAAAACCCTATAGACCTTGAAGTAGTAAAAAACCTTTTGCACACTAACAGAGCAGACAAAGTTCAATGGCAAACAGTGTTTTCTCACATAACTACCCCTGTTTCAAAAGCAAAATATGATCGCCAATATCCTTGTTTGAGATCAATTTGATGATGTCACTATAATGTTACTATTTATATAAAGATGTGGTTATGTCACTGGGATGCCAAAAAAGGCAGTTGCTTTAAAAAAAATACCTTATAAATGTTGGTTATGTGAGAAAAGGTATTTGTTACTCGTCAATCTCTAGACAAGCTGATCTCAGCCTTGTCTAGAATAGATAAGTTATTTAGCTTAATAGCATTTCAATTCTAGACTCAGTTGAGATCAGCTTGTCTCAAATATGGACTCATAGCAGATCCTATATGTTTATGGCAATGAAACAAATATTGTGTGGAATATGGACTCTTGGCAGATCCTATATGTTTATGGCAATGAAACAAATATTGTGTGAAATATGGACTCATGGCAGATCCTATATGTTTATGGCAATGAAACAAATATTGTGTGGAATATGGACTCATGGCAGATCCTATATGTTTATGGCAATGAAACAAATATTGTGTGGAATATGGACTCTTGGCAGATCCTATATGTTTATGGCAATGAAACAAATATTGTGTGAAATATGGACTCATGGCAGATCCTATATGTTTATGGCAATGAAACAAATATTGTGTGGAATATGGACTCATGGCAGATCCTATATGTTTATGGCAATGAAACAAATATTGTGTGGAATATGGACTCTTGGCAGATCCTATGTGTTTATGACAATGAAACAAATATTGGGTGGAATATGGACTCATGGCAGATCCTATATGTTTATGGCAATGAAACAAATATTGTGCGGAATATGGACTCATGGCAGATCCTATATGTTTATGGCAATGAAACAAATATTGTGTGGAATATGGACTCATGGCAGATCCTATATGTTTATGGCAATGAAACAAATATTGTGTGGAATATGGACTCATGGCAGATCCTATATGTTTATGGCAATGACACAAATATTGTGTGGAATATGGACTCATGGCAGATCCTATATGTTTATCACAATGAAACAAATATTGTGTGGAGTTCTACATCTCACCACAATGAAGAAGCAAAAGGGAGACTAAAGTATTGCAATGACAGATAGTGTAAATATGTCAACTTAACATTAGAGCTAAATCTAAATAGTTGATACTGCCGTCAACACTAATGTAAAAGCACCATCTTAGTCTCACTTGTGCTTTTTCCTTGCAATAAGACAAAGACTGAGTTTCATTTGGGCTTTAGAAATATAGAAAAAAAATTCTGGGTCTAAAATAGTCTGTTCTTTGTTATAAACAAGAGGGCCATCGAGACCCTGAAGCGCTATAACCAGAAAAAAGAGAAAATAGTTTTTGTGTTTGATGGGGAGAAGTTGTTAGGGCTCTAGTGTTCACTGTTTGGCAGGATATACCGGTATGCGATTTTCAGATTTATGGACAAAATGCATAGTCACTGTTCTAAAAGAAACCCACACCAATATAAAGACCTCAACATCATAGTTTTCACTATAGTTTTTTCCTACAGAAACAAAGGAAATAAAGCATCCTATGCTAGCAAATGCTGCTATTCCAATAGAGAAGATATTCACCACTCACCGTAACAACTTTGTGAAGACTGGTCTGTGGCGAGAAAGGAATGCACTTTAAGAAGACCGCATTTCCTAACTATCACTTAAATGATCCCAGCCCCTCCCCCAATAGCTTGTTTACAGTGAAAACAGGTGACTGCTTAATACAGGCTAAAAGTAAAACAGAATGCTCTGTTTTACTGTATAAGTCTGCTTTAAGCTACCACCTGCTAGAATATAAAAAATATTTCTTATGGTGCATACAAATGAAGAAACACAGAACATTGAGGCGCGCTTCCCCTGATGAATATTGTATAATACAACTTTAACCCTTTGAACCCTAGTCCCGCTTATAGGGGTCCTTTTCAAACAGTGTACATGTGAATAGAACACATGTCCTATGCAAACAGTGAAGACCCAGATCAGAGGGCTCCGAAAGGAGCCCTCTGATCAGGGTATTCACTGTTTGTCATAATGCCAAACATTGACAAAAACGACCCTTAAAAGTCAGAAATGGACTAGACTAAAATGGAAACTGGAATTGTCCATTTAACGTTTCAGGGAGGAAAGAGTTAAACCAGATAAACAATGTGTTATTTTTGGTCTTACTTTCACTAAAATAGGGTAAAACCTAACAAAATACCACTGTACTCAGAGATACATTTCTACCACATCCACTGTATTCAACTATTAATAATTATGCCTTATACAAATTTACGTTTAACCCTTAGCCTGCCATGCACGACTATAGCTCCATATGCAAACAGCTTGGATCCGGATGATCCGGATCCAAGCTGTTTGACACTCGGAAAACATTTTCAGCAATTTTGAGCAACTTTGAAGCACTTTGAAACTTGACGCAGACGAGAAATGTAGCAGACGACAATTAATTTGGCGGGCTAAGGGTTAATATTTCACTAATGTCGGTACTTATATGTATGAAACAATGTATGTACAGTCTATAGTCATTGATCATGCATTAAAATGTATGTTACATGGATACTCTTAAAATACGATATAGTCAAACTTGAATATCCAAAACAAGACCCATGAGCAACCTTTTACATAAGTGGCAACTTAATGTAAAATAAAAGCGCAGTCTTTGCCCTATCCCACTTTCCCAAAGCCCATGACAAGTGGTTTCTGATTTGGGCAAGTAGTTTTTGCATCAGAATTAGTGATATTTGCATCATAGTATGGCATATAACAATGAAAAAAGCAGTTTTTGCCAGTTTCAGGCAAGTGGTCTGAAAACCCTAAGGCAAAGATTGAAAGCAATGCTATCAAAAGCTCCTACAGCAGCTTTCTACATCGCTTTTATCCTGTATCACCAGTCACTTGTCTTAAAAGATTGCCATGATTCATCGACACTTTTTTGACATTAACCCTTAGCCCGCCAAATAAATTGTCGTCTGCTATATTTCTCGTCTGCTTCAAGTTTCAAAGTGCTTCAAAGTTGCTCAAAATTGCTGAAAATGTTGTCCGAGTGTCAAACAGCTTGGATCCGGATGAGACGCCGAGTTACTCGGCGTCTCATCCGGATCCAAGCTGTTTGCATATGGAGCTAAAGTCGTGACTGGCAGACTAAGGGTTAACATGCACAAATACTTCTTGTTTCGACACAAAAACAAAAATTTTACTTATACCCTACTTGGCAAATAGTCTCAACTCAATCTAGTACCATAACTAAAATAAAATCCATGCCTAACTGAAACCTATCACTGAAACAAGTTAAATTTCTAATAATAATAATAATGATAATAATAATAATTTGCTTGAAACACAAACCAAATAATAGTTCTTCTGTTCAGCTGGCGTAGAAAGATGCAACCAAGTGGCATGCAGTCTTACATGCATCTATAGTGCATGCCATGAACAGCACGCAAACACATCAAAAACACTTCCAGATACAGCCAAAACATGTGTTGAGAGTTAACCCCACTCAGTGAATGAGCAATTAGATTCTTAAAGACAGGTGCTTGCTTAACTCTTTGCATGCTGGGTATTTTTTTCATTTTCAACAATTATTGTCATCTGCTACGGTTCCGGTTCCAAAAATAGAATTTCTAAATTTCTTTCCAAAATGGGATCAGATTGTCAAACAGTTTGGATCCTGATGAGACGCCGCTTTACGCGGCGTCTCATCAGAATCCAAACTGTTAGCAAAGGATATCAAGGTTCAGCGCTAGTGTGCTAAGAGTTAATGCATTACACAAGTAATGCAGAATGCCCCTAAAGATGATGTCTTCATTACCTGAATTCTAAAAGCAGCTGTTGTTGTCTGTAGTAATGACAGAAAGCATGTCTACCTTTTCAGTTGTGAGTTTTGAAATGTACTCTTTTATTTTCTATAAAATAATACCTGCTTATGCCTACTCTTGTGAAATATTTTCAAGCAATTTCAAAACCCCAGATAAAAAGGCTTTTGGGTGTAGGATGTTGGCAAATGATGTACCAATTTGGTTCTCTTCATAGAAATTTTTAAAGGTTAAAATGGTCAAAAACCCTTTGATTCCTATATAGACATGCATATACACATCCTTTGTAAACAGTTCACCTTTGAAAAGTAACCTTGTCCTATGCAAACAGTGCAGACCCAGATCAGAGGGCCCTCTGATCTGGGTCTGCACTGTTTGCCGTTTCACAATATACTGTTAAAATCAAACTTAAATACTCAAAATGGATTAGACTAATTCAGAAATTGGACTAGTCCATTAAAAGTCCCAGGGGTGGATGAGTTAAACACCGGTTTGACTGTACTCTGATCTGAAATGCATACATCAACTAACGGTATAGATACCTTATGTCAATAGCAGCAATAAGCACTCTAAGAAAAACAATTTATACCAATTAAATCAATAGCTATTCTTTTAACATTAATTGTTCATTTTCTTGACACTGAAAAGTCAGAAACTAAAGGGTTTTCAAAAGAAAGGAGAGTAGCCGAAAGTTTTCAGCAAATTCCTCCTTGATATTTCCGTTGAACTCCAATGTTATGACTACTCATTAGAATAATCTATTCAAAACAATTCTTTGTGTAACCACAAACTAGAGTTTGGTGAAAACAAGTTATTATTTGAAATACTCCTCTTATTTGAAAGTTATAAGCCTTACACTAGAGTAACAAGAGTTTCATGATGAGGCTGATATTGCTCACCAAAAGTATGGACCAAATTGACAAAAAACTGTGGTCCCTAGTATGTTCACAAAGTTTTTCTTTGATTTGACCCAGTAACCTACTTTGTTAATACACATGACCCATATTGGATCTTGACCTAGATTTTGTCAAAAATATTAATTGCAAATTTGAAGACTGACTCTAAACTGAGGCCTCTACAACTGAGTTCATAAGGTTTTTCTATGATCTGACCTAGAATTATACCTACTTTTTAACTCCACATTTTCCATATTCAAATTTTACCTAGGTTTAATCAAGAACAACATATAGAACAATTTTCATGAAGATTAGCCCACATGTGTGGTCTCTTTTGTGTCACAATCTTTTTTCTATGAATTTTCCTAGCGACTTAAGTTTTGACTCCACATGACCCCATTCAAACTTGGACATGATCATTTATAGCCAGTTTATAGAAGATTCAAACAATTGTGCCCACTAGTGTGTTCACAGGAAAATGTTTACGGAAGATGCATGATTGATAACGAATGCTTACGCTGGACACAGCACAACTACAATAGCTCACCAAGAGTGCTTCCTGCTCATGTGAGCTAAATAAACTAACCTCTACACCTTGATTTATATTTTTATGTCATATTAAAATTACTTTCATGAAATAAAAACTTTATGAAATATTAATATATTCTGGTAAATATAATTTTATGATGTTATATTAAAATTACATTCATGAAATAAAAACTTTATGAAATATTAATATATTCTGGTAAATATATGATGTTATATTAAAATTACATTCATGAAATAAAAACTTTATGAAATATTAATATATTCTGGTAAATATATTATGTTATATTAAAATTACATTCATGAAATAAAAACTTTATGAAATATTAATATATTTTGGTAAATATATTATGTTTTATTACACCTCGCTTTGAGTTACAATGTTAAATTCCCATAGACCTACAGTTAACATTTTGCATGTCTTTTACATCTATAACTGTCACTCTTTATGATATTCTTTTTGTGACGTCATTCTAAAGGACATTACTTTTTTACTACGTCCGAAAACGTACTGTCAGCCTTGACATGCCAATCGCTATTGGATACATTGGAACGTTTTAAAGAGTGGTAACTTATAATCAACTTTTGGCATTTTCTGTACAAGTTGCTTCCTTTTGTCCATTCCTTAACGATTTGCCATAATTTCGGAAGAGGATAATTGCCACCTAGACAATGTAAAGACGCTGTTTCTTCAATTTACTTATCATAACGTTCTTCTTTGTTTACTTGTAATATAATTATAAACAATGTGACGTCGTAAGACGGCGACGTCATTTCCCGCGTTATGTACATGTCCGCGCTAAATTGGTGTTCACAACACATTTTATAAAAGACGAATAAAACGATTCCAAAGCCAGGGTTGATAAGCTCGGTGTAATAAAATAAATATTAGATGTCAGTTTGCGTGACATTCAAATTGTCAACCCTCGAAAACAAGAATGTCACCCTCGGCTACGCCTCGGGGTGACATGCTGTTTCTCGGGTTGACAATTTGAATGTCACGCAAACTGCCATCTAATATTTATATAATATTAAAATTACATTCATGAAATAAAACTTTACAAAATATTAAAATATATTCTGGTAAGTATAGAATTACAAGTTATCTTTCTCCATTATCACTCATCTATACTTCAATCCTTTCTACTCCACACTTTCAAATATACACATCAAATGCACAATACGTCAGAATTAGAAACATAAATAAAAACACCTTCAAAACAAACAATTTGTTAACCGTAGATTAGTTCAGCCACATTAAACAAACTATTTTAACATACTGTAGGGTTTTGTCAGTCTGGGATGACTTGTGCTCATGACTATATGGCATTAGAAAGGAAATATAAACAAGTATGAAAGCAGCTGGAAAATAGATAAACTTATTACTACCTATTATAGGTTTATATTGCATCGTCTAAAACTGTTCTTAACCATTATCATGTTGATTGAAACTTGATTGGTATTTGCAAACAGTTTTGATCCAGATCAGATGCTGCATAATGCATCATCTGATCTGGATCTAAACTGTTTGAGACATGTCTGTAAGATTCTTTGATAAAAAAAAATTGTAAATCTTAATTTAATATTTTTTGCAGATGACAGCAGATAAAAGCAGATACTGTTGTGACAGGATAAGGTTTAAAAACAAACATACAGTCTGGTTATGAAAAATCTGTTTTACTTGAAATACTTTGGATCTGGATGAGATGAATTCTAATTTAGTTTTCTGTAAAAGTGAATTCTATTTCAGCTGAATCAGGTAAAGTGAGTTCTACTTTGACTCACTATAAAAAGTGAATTTTATTTTGGCTCACTGTAAAGGTGAATTATATTTTGGCCCATTCAGGTAAGATGATTTCTTTTTAGGCTCACGGTGAAAATGGATTCTATTTATAATATATGTAAATGTGAATTCTATTTTGACTGAAAAGCAATGTGAATTCTACTTTGCCTGACAGGTGTCTTAGCAATAAAGCAACAAACTACAATAAAGTCAACCCATTACAACAAAATTCTTTGATGACCAGGTGAAAGCTTAAAACAGGATGAAATTAAAGCAGAGCTTTCTGTTTTAGTTTCATCATGTTTTAAGCAGCTACTTTCCTTCAAAATTTAAACTTTCTGCTTAACTTTTTTCCTGCTTTAAGATGCTGCTTACCTTTAACATTGTAATGAATCCTTCTAGTGAAATATTCTTATAGTAAGACTTTATTGCACAGTATTGTCAGATATTTCTATAAAGACTTACGAGGTACTGTTCTGTGAACCGTATGTGCTTTCTTGAGCTGCTGCTGATATGAGTACAACTTCAAATGATTTCTGCTTATTCAGTTCTTCTGAGATGGCATTGACTTCTGACACCATTGGCAGAATCTCCAACACCTGTTCTTGGGCTATTTGCTGATCTAAAAACAAACAGAATGATCAACAGTTAAACTTGTGTTAGCGGTCAGCCAAAAAGTATTTAATATAGGTAGCTGCCTACAACAGGTCAAAAGTAAAGCAGAAAGCTCCTATAGGAGCTTTCTGCTTGACCTTTGTCCTACATTAAGCAGTTATATGTATTCTGTCCTGCACAAAACGGTCACTTGTCTTTAAAATTTGACTTTTAAAAATATTAAAATCAAAGGACCAATAATACTATTGTCACCATAATCAAAGCTAAATGATATAATTGTTCCTACATGTATAAGCAAAAGTTAAGATGGAAGGTATAAATAAAGACCAAATTTGTGACTTGTTATTCAAATTATTGTTAAGAACATGAACATTTATTGCTGTTCTGCTCTTGAAATTTCTAAAACACATTTAAGTCTGGTGGAAAAAATAGTTTGAAAGTATTTTTGTGTAAAATTGAAAGAAACTTAATTTTAACCATTCAATGCCATCATTATTTTCATAAAGGTATATAGGCATACATGAACAGTATGTTACTATTTCTGTCACATCTTTTAGCACATTCAAAGAGTGCAGCTCATCAACAATATCAATAAAATTTAAAACATAATCATATCCATTCAAATGCGATTTTTAAAATTTTCATAAATCCACTTAATATCAATCCCGTTACACAAAATTTCAAACTATGAAGTGATCTTAATTAGCAATATTACAAACTGATACACACAATTAGGTTAACCCTTAGCCCGCCAAATAAATTGTCGTCTGCTATATTTCTCGTCTGCTTCAAGTTTCAAAGTGCTTCAAAGTTGCTCAAAATTGCTGAAAATGTTGTCCCAGTGTCAAACAGCTTGGATCCGGATGAGACGCCGAGTTACTCGGCGTCTCATCCGGATCCAAGCTGTTTACGTATGGAGCTATAGTCGTGAGTGGCAGGCTAAGGGTTAAGCAGCAATCACTGTTAAACAAGCTGACTCTCCAACAAATACGTTGTACCTATGAAGAATACTATTGCCCTACAATTTAAACTGCAAACAGTGTAGACCCAAATCATTTGACTCCTACATTTTGCAATATATATTAAAAAACAAAACCCCAGATGGTAACTACAGTTCTAGGTCAAAATGAGTTTAAACACATTACCCTCTTTTTATGCCTTTTATGTATTCCTCCACTGAAGAAAATAATTCCATTTTATGCAGTCATGAATATGTACTATAAGAAATATTTTCTTTATCCTAGCAGATTATAGCTTAAAGCAGGTTGAAAGTAAAGCAGAATGTGCCTTAAGGAAGAGGTCACCTATCTTCATTGCTAGGAAAAGACTACAGGGTAATGAGTTAGTATTTGCAATGGTAGAATGCCATGTTCTCTGTCCGAAAGTTCATACATCAAATTGGTCCCTCTTGAAATTCTTAACTATTTGAACACCGCAATTTGCTGAACAATTCAGACATACAAACATTACAAGCTTTTTAAGAAGCAGGTTATATTGGCATATATACACGTATATGAGTGTTTTGTTAGTGATTTACATACAACATGCATGCACATGATCAGTTCATTGTTGCAAGCCATTTGAAAAGCATCCGATATTGTGTTAACAGCATCTATCCAAACACTGCATTCAGTTCAAATAACAAATTATTTCTGAAATACCTGTAATAATTAGACTTTTGTAAACCATATGCGGGATGTGTCCAAACTATACACAGTTGCAATTTGGAATATTTACTTGGTTTTTCTTTTAGAATATTCTTTTCTGAATCAAATCCAAACAAATTTACTATTTGCAGAAAAAGTAATTTATTTTTCAAAATACATAAATATGGTTTCAAAAATTAATTTTGACTAATGACCAAAATTAGAAATTTTCTGTTTATCACTACTATTTTATCAAGATTGTTCACCAACATAAACTATTTTAATACTATTACAAATATTAATCAAGTTTTTAGTGTAAGGCATCAAATTTCCATTGCTTGACTGGAAAAAGCATTAGAGTGTAAGCCTCTTTCACATACATACTTGCCTTTGGTTAAAGCTGATTAAAGAAATACTGCTATTCAATAATTCAAGTGAACATTGTTGAGGAAACAAACTACAGTAAACCCCTGTTATTTAACCCTCTCAAAAGTTTGTTTTGGTGTTCAACCCTTTACTCTATAGATACACATTTTTCTGCATTTCATTTATTCCTCCACTGGGGAAAATAGTTCCAATTAAAACATACAGTCATTAATATGTATCATAAGAAATATTTTCTTTATTCTAATAGATGGAAGCTTAAAGCAGGCTGAAAGAAAACCAGAATGCACTATAAGGCACATTCTGTTTTAATTTCAACTTGCTTTAAGTGGCCACCTATATTCAATACTAGAAACAGACTATGGAGTAATCAGTTAAGGCTGGTGACTTCTTGAAGCAAAAAATAAAGTAAAGAAGCTCTTGTTGGCGCTTTATGCTTATTTCAACCTATTTTAGCTGCCCCCTGTCTTCAATAGCACCAATCAATGCTTTTGACAGGTCATTATAGTATTTTATAATTTAACTGAATAATAATCAACCAACAAAGTATGCTTAAGTTTAATGACATTTATAGTTGGTAATTCTAGTAAACCATTTTAAAATAAATGGGAGATTTAACTCCTGTTTAATCACATACACCTCAACAAAATAGATATCACTTATTTTGAACTGATAAATGTGTATCCTGGTACAAAACAAAATCATGTTTGATAACCCAGTATGGAAAATGTACTTGGGATCCCTTGCGATCTGTTCTCAAGCATTTGATTGGTCAGATTTGAGCCTAGGCTCAAATCTGACCAATCAAATGCTTGAGAATGACTTTAGACTCAACTGAAAAGCTGTATAACCTTGGACCCCATGCTCAAGTTTACCTTTTGTGAGTCCAGCACCAGAGGCAGTGGCAAACCCTTTCACTTGAGCAATTTCTTTCTGGGCAAACTCCCAGTTGATCTCTGCAGGCAGGTCTTCACCAGTCTCCTGGTTCTTTGGGTTCATGAACACGTACAAATGGTTGGAGCCTGAAAGTGAAAGTAGACCATAAGGTAAAACTAATAACCAGGAACTATCTGGCACCTATGACAAGTAAAATGTGTTAACCCATTGTCACATAGCCTTTTTCTAGTATTGAAGATAAGTGACTACTTAAAGCAGGTTGAAAGCAAAGCAGAATGCCCCTTAAGCACATTCTGCTTTACCTTCAGCCTGCTATAAGCTACCATCTACTAAAATATAGAAATTTTTGCTTAATGTACTTATTAATGACTGTATAAATTGGAGCTATTTTATTCTATGGAAGAATAAATAGAGACGTGAAAAGGCATATTTATCGGGTAATGGGTTAAGACATGCATTTTATTTTGACAAACACCTTATCTGAGTCTTCACTTTTTGCAATTGTATAATTGCCAAGTGCATTCTGCTTTACTTTCAGCCTGCTTTAAGCTACTATCTATAAGTATTTAGAAAATATTTCATGTGATAAATTTTTTTAACAATATAAATTGAAACTATTTTCTTCAGAGGAGGAATAAATTTGTGAAGTAAAAAGGCGTATATGTGGGGTAATGGGTTAAAAATATAGTACAACCAGTGTATACTGTCCAGTCATTGAAGATACATTGCAATTTCTAACAGTTTTGCTTTAGTGTTTGGTTTGTTTTAAATGAAAAAAAGTCATTACAGACTGAAATGTTTAAATTCAAGTAATTTTTTCCAGGCTGGTTGGTCATTTTCATGAGCTTTTCAAGGAAAAAATTGTTTCTCAAAACTTTTTCAAGACAAACCATCATTTTCAAGCCTGTGAGAACCCTGAAATCAATGAACAAAATAATGGTCTCTAATTACAAGTGGCAGCTAGGTATATTTACCAAAGAGCAGTCTGTCTTTGTGGCTCAGTCTCTTCTTGCCTGTCAGGGGCACACCGTTAACCTTGGTCTTAGACCCACTCCCAGACACAGGCTCTATCTCCACTGTGTCTTTCTTCATTCTTAACAAAGCATGCTGCTTCTGTATACTGTAAATATGATTAATACAGTCATTGTAAATCCTCTCTATTACAACCACTAAAACGAAAGCTTATTGGTTGTATATAAGACAAGCAAGGTGACAGTAAAACAGAAAGCTCCTGAGGGAGCTTTCTGTTTAACTGTCAACTTGCTTTAAGCAGTCACCTGCCTTAAACACCTATAATTCAACACAATTTAGTGGACATAATAGAGAAGTTTTACTATACATAGTGACCATAGAAATGAAATCAAGCAGTCAGTTATGAGGTGACAAAGCTGATGAAATGACAAATAGTAAAGACCAAGATTAAAGGTTCCTGAAGGAGCCCTCTGATCTTGGCCTATACTGTTTGCATAGGGCAAGTGTACAAGTCAGAATGACACAAAATAAGACAGATACTCAACAAATGGTCTCAACAGATTAAATTTCAGCATGTGCAGTTGATAAACTCAATAATACCATCGCAATCATCAACTTCAAAGCACTTTTTAATGTTCTTTCATTCTTAGCACAACAAACAGTATGTTATATTATGTTAATATTACATGTACTTATAAACACAATTATTATTTAAACCTTTACCACATACTCTGTTTCCCTTTACCCCATAGCCTGTTTCTAGTTTTGAAAACAGGTGACCACTTATAGCAGGTTGAAAGTAAGGCAGCTAGAATGCACTTTAAGGCATATTTCGCTTTACTAAGGCATTTTGCTTTACTAGGCCCTTTCTACTCTATAACTTACAACCACAAAAACAGGGTGTAACTTTTGTTTCAGTGCTTTACTAAGGCAATTTCTGTTCAATAATTTACAACCACAAAAACAGATTTTAACTTTTGTTTTCCGTGTTTTTAAGGCAGAAGACTGCATAAAGAAAGATGCAAGTAACCCTCAAATGCTCCAGTAATAGTTTTATGCTTCTCATTTTATCTTGCTTTAAGCTGGCACCTGTCTTTAATAACATCAGTCAGTGTGCTTTTCAGTGGTCGTAATGGAGGGAATTAATGACTAGTTAGTATGACAAAGAAATCTTCTTACAACTGATAGTGATCTATAATCAATTCAAAAGAAAGAAGAAGTATTATGTTGGAAAAATAATTTACCTCAATCCACTGAGACATATTTTTGGTACAGGATTAGCATCTTTTCTTCCAATGGTTGTCTCCCCTTCCTTTACAAAGTGTACAATGACTCCTGACAACATGGGGTCTTCGTTAAGGTTGACAAGGTGGATCTCTTTCTTGACTCGTTTGGCATCTCCCTTATGATCCTCCTCGTACTCCTGGGCCTCCGCCTGAGCAGCTGCCAACTAAAATACCCAGGTGCCAAATCAGTTTATACAGTAAAACACCCGTATTATGACCACATGTATCAGGTTTTTAACCCATTTCCCCATAAATACGCATTTTTACGCCTATAATTTATTCCTCCACTCAAGAAAATAGTTCCAATTTATACAGACATGAATAAGAAATATTTTCTATATTCTAGCAGATGGTAGCTTAAAGAAGGCTGAAAGTAAAGCAGAATGGGCCTGAAAGTTCATTCTGCTATATTTTCAATCTGCTTTAACCCTTTACCTGATAGCCTATTTCTAGAATTGAAAATAGGTTACTACTTAAAGCAGGTTGAAAGTAAAGCAGAATGCGCTTAAGGCGCATTCTGCTTTACTTTCAGCCTGCTTTAAGCTATCCTGTTCTAGAATATATAGAAAAAATTCCCTATAATATATATTCATGACTGATTAAATTGGAACTATTTTCTTCAGCGGAGGTATAAATCATATCCGCTAAAAGTCGCTTCTATGGGGTAAAGGGTTAAGTGGTCACATATCTTCAAAACTAGAAACAAGCTATGGGGTAATGGGTTATACAGTAATACCCATCTGTCACGACCACTAAATTGTGTCAATTATCAGATGTTTAACCAATTACCCCATAGCCTGTTTCTAGTTTTGAAGATATGTGACCACTTAAGGCGCATTCTGCTTTACTTCAACCTGCTTTAAGTTACCATCTACTACAATATAGAAAATATTTGTTATGATACATGTTCATGACTATAGAAATTTTAATTAATTTCTTCAGTGGAGGAATAATTTAGAGGTGTCAAAAGGTGTATTTACGGGGACAATGGGGGGGATTAATTAAAACTGGATGATGATGATGGTGAACAAAGGTGACTGCTTAAAGCTTCTACCAACTCCATAACAGTACTCTAAAATACTATCTGCTAAAACAAATTGTGTAAAATAGACTCCAATTTGGTATCATCTGTTATGAAAACTGAGCTTCAAACTTACAAAGATTGTTGATGCCATTGCTGAGATCAGATAGAGTAACATCTCATCTCTGCTCGTGAGAAAAAGAGTTACATTCCCTTTTCTTTGGATAAAGTGTTGCCAGGAGATCAAATCAATTATCTTGAAATAACCCATGTAATGCTAGAACCAGATATATATCCTTTGCAAACAGTGTTGAGATCAGAAGACTCAATAAGTCCCATCTGATCAGGGTATACACTGTTACAGTGGTAAATACGCTATTCCTACCCATTTATGCCTTAATCTATGCGTAAGAAACGCATAGTGAACGGTTAACGAATGGTTAACGCCTAATGGTTAACGCCTAATGATTTTAACGCATTTAAACGCATTAATGAACGATTATACCAATGAAGGGGTTAAGGGGTACGTCGGCTAAGTGATGACCCTTTCATCTGAGCTCTTATAAACGCGTAAAGAAGCGGCTAGGGAATGCGTTTAACGAAACGGATAATAAACACTTAAGAAACGCGTAAGAAACGCATAAAGTGGGTAGGAATAGCGTATTTACCACTGTAACTAAACTTTATAATATTTTGAGAGCAAACCTCTAGAGTCATTGATCATACAGTATATGAGTCCATTTGAAAATTCAGCTCTAAAATAACCCATTACCCCATAGCCTGTTTCAAGTTTTAAAGAAAGATGATAACTGAAACCAGGTTGAAAGTAAAGCAGAATATGCCTTAAGGCACATTCTGCTTTATTTTTGGTCTGCTTTAAGCTATCTTCTGCTAGGATATAGAATATATTTCTTATAATGCATATTAATGACTGTATAAATTGAAATTATTTTCTTCAATGGAGGAATGGATTAAAGGCATATTTATGGGGTAAAGGGTTAATATAGAATTCCTGTCTCGTACCTTCTGATCCCAGTTCATAGAACCCTCTGACTCTGCTAAGACGGCCTGGTTAGCCAGTAACTGTGCCCTGATCTCATCCTCCATCTGCTTACGCATCTTCTCAATCTCTACAGTAGTACAATAGTAACAATGTTAACCCTTAGCCTGCCACTCACGACTTTAGCTCCATATACAAACAGCTTGGATCCGGATGAGACGCCGAGTAACTCGGCGTCTCATCCGGATCCAAGCTGTTTGACACTCGGGCAACATTTTCAGCAATTTTGAGCAACTTTGAAGCACTTTGAAACTTGAAGCAGACGAGAAATATAGCAGACGGCAATTTATTTGGCGGGCTAAGGGTTAACCAAATACAATGACTTAACATGTATACGTCAGTAACATATTTATATATAGCAAATATAGCAAACCCTAATTTAAGCTGCATTCACAATATGGTCACATAATGCTTTTAAGACATTTGACAGCTTATAGAAGAACAAAAGAAATGCAGAAAGCTAATTTTTTATCAATTATATATCCGGTATATCACTAAAGAGAGACATAATGGCTTTATTTGAAATCATTCAAAGGTTTAAATATATTACATTTAGTCATATTACAATAAATTATTATTATTCCTTAAATTTTAAACATATAACAGTTATTAGTCCTAGTATCAGAATCAACAGTTTCATGTGTCAAACACTAATTAAGCATTGATTGTTCTTACGCTCTGCTGTCATGCCCTCCTGAGCTGTCACCAGTCCTCCAGACTCCATGGCTTTCTTTAGTCTCTCATTCTCTTCCTATGTGTAACAAACACAAAATCATATGACAATATACTTTTAAAATTAAACATACAGTACGTCAAACTTGCTTCAAAATAACTAATATTTCATAAGTTGAATTTCGAAAAATAAATCTCATTTAAGTAAAAAGTATGCATATTGACCTTTGAGACAGGAAGACAAAAATCGATATTAAGTATATGATTTAACTTTCTAGATTTGAACATAGTAAAAATGCGCCCAAGTTCCAGACAGTTAAACAAGTTTCAAAATAAACAATAAGAGCACGGCATGTGGGTGCCAACACTTGTCTGTTTTGTTATTCTAATAAATTTTGAAGGAACAACCAGATATTCTTATTGCCTTTGTCTGTCTTGACTATTTGTCCATCTGTCTACTGTGGGACTCTAAATGACCTTGACCTTTATCTGACATGACCCAAGTATTGTACTGAGCTCAAAAGCTTCTTGAGTTGAGATCACATGTGAAATGTAAAGTCTCTAACACATGCAGTTCCAAGTTATGGCCAATGTTAAATTCAACCTTTTTAACCTCTGAATGACCTCTAAATGACCTTGACCTTTGTCTGCCTTGACTAAAGTTCTGAGCTCAAGAGCGTCTTGTGTTGAGTAGACATGCCAAATATGAAGTCTGTGCCACATGTTGTTCCAGAGATGTGGGAAATGTTAAATTAATCCTATTTGACCTATAAAAGAGCTTGTAGTTTCTTCGAAACAGACGAGCTAATAAAAACCTCTATATTACCAACATTAAAAGGAATGCTAATTGATTGTATAAAAGTCAGGTGACAGCTTAAAGCAAGATGGCAGTAAAACAGAAAACTCCTAAAGGAGCTTTCTCTTTTACTGTCACCTTGCTTTAAACAACAGTCACCTGTCCTAAAACACATTAGGGCTGTGCATCTACAGTTATTTCCTTCAGGGTTCGTATTCTGATATTTCATTCTATCGACGATACATATCATGATATGCATTGCCTGTGAGAATAAAAGGTGATGCGTATTGCAATATTTAAGTCATGATACAATACGTATCATGATACAGACTTTTAAATATAAACCCAATGTTTGTTCAATAGTTAGTTTGCAACCACTCAGATTGTTTTAAATCAATTATGTATATATAAACAACTATACGTAATTTGTAAAAAGTATGATGTTGGAAGAGGTATGTTCCCTTAAAATGGTATATAATAATACCGTCATATCAGTTACTTTAAAATGGATGTCTGCAAAACATTCAAATCCATTGTTCTCTCTTGTTACAAGGCAAATAGTTTTGATTATAATTAGACACTCTGTTATAAAGTGTCATATTAGGTGTAAATCGTGATGCACAATATTTAACACTTGTATCAATGCATCGCAAGGCTGATGAATGTATTACATCGCAATATATTGCAAGATTCATTTACAAGCCAATACAGACATTGGCGGCTAAATACATTGCAATGCATCAATGCATCGATGAATCGTTACACCACTAAAACACATAATAATTAACACAATTTTATAGTGGTAATAGAGAGGTATTACTGTAAATGTTTTCCTTACTCTCAGTTCCCGTAGCAGCTTGTCTATAGGGTTCTCATTGACTATAGCTTTATTCTGGATTTTCTTGGCCCTATCAGCATATCTCAGGGTACTTAAAGTCTCGTCAAAGTTTATGTCTGCCGGCGATAATGCTGCTATCATTATAGTTTTACTGAAAAATAGACACAACATCGGTTTCTTATTTTAGCATGTAACATACATAACAAACAAGGAAAGGATATCTATAAGAATATAGCTTTTGATCAAATCATTTTTCATTATACAGTATAACCTCTCTATTACAGACACTGAACTGTATGCTAATTGATTGTAAAAAGGACAGGTGACAGCTGCAAGGAAGGTGACAGTAAAACAGAAAGCTCCTAAAGGAGCTTTCTGTTTAACTGTCACCTTCCTTTAAGCAGTCACCTCTTGAAAAATGCCAAATAATTAACAAAATTCAGTGGTCGTAAATTCGTAATAGAGAGGTTTTACTGTATATTATTTATTGTGTTCATGTAAAATATCTCAAATAAAACATAAATAAACCAACAAACAAGTGAAATTCAAATCTTAATGTACAGTAAAACCTCGCTATTACGACCACTAAATTATGTTAATTTTTAGGGTGTTTACAATAGGTGACCGCTTAAAGCAAGGTGACAGTGAAACAGAAAGCTCCTATAGGAGCTTTCTGTTTCACTGTAACCTTGCTTTAAGCTGTCACCTGTCTATTATACACTCAATTAGCCTTCGTTTTAGTGGTCATAATAGCGAGGTTTTACTGTACATTTGATTGATATTATTAATGCTTAACACATTAACCCTTTACTCCATTATAATATAAGCCTTTTCTTGTATTAAAGATAGGTGACCACTTAAAACAGGTTGAAAGTAAAGCAGAATGCGCCTTAATGCGCATTCTGCTTCACTTTCAGCCTGTTTTAAGCTACCATCTGCTAGAATATAAAACAAAAATTCATATTTTACTATTCATGACTGTATAAATTGAAACTATTTTCTTCAATGAAGGAAAATTCAATGTGCTTAAAGGCGCTTCTATGGGGGAAAGGGTTAAAATGTTCAGGTTGAAGACTTACCTGTTACCTCCCAGCGCATTCTGCAGCAGTTTGGTAAGGATGGAATCTCTGTAAGGCACTCGGACATTCTTCTTGCCCATTGATAGGTCTGCTAATGCCTACAACATGACACAATAATGAAACACACCACTCAAACAAACATCCTTGATGGTATCAAAATATTGGATGAGTCCATTTTTCATTTAAGAGTTGCCTGGTCTAATTTTTCATGGTCATTTTATTTTTGAAAGATTTTTTTCTTAGCAAACAGTGCAGACTCAGATCTGATGCCGCCTTATGACTATTTATGGGGACGCTAGGCACAAATGGATTAAAATTAATACAAAACTTCCATTGAATGGTCTTTAACCCATTACCTCATAGTATGTTTCTAGTATTGAAGATACGTGACCACTTGAAGTAGGTTGAAGGTAAAGCAGAATGCGCCTTAAGGTGCATTCTGCCTTACTTTCAGCCTGCATTAAGCTACCATCAGCTATTATATCGAAAATATTTTGTGTGATATATATTCTTTACAATAGAAGAATATTTTAGAGGCATAAAAAGGTGTACATGTATTTATGGGGTAACGGGTTAAAGCTGAACTTCTCTGTATTACAGTAAAAATGACTCTTTCCAAAGACTTTTCACTGTAGGACAAATGTCATACAGAAAGCTCATATAGGAGCTTTCTACATCACTTTTTTCCAGTGTCACACTGCCATCTGTATTTAAGACACATTTTGTCTCTTTTCCAGGTTTCTTTTCAGTGGCTCCCTTTTACTTCACCAAAGTTGGACTGCAATATTAACCCTTAGCCCGCCAAATAAATTGTTGTCTGCTATATTTCTCGTCTGCTTAAAGTTTCAAAGTGCTTCAACGTTGCTCAAAATTGCTGAAAGTTTTGTCCGAGTGTCAAACAGCTTGGATCCAGATGAGACGCCGAGTTACTCGGCGTCTCATCTGGATCCAAACTGTTTGTATATGGAGCTATAGTCGTGAGTGGCAGGCTAAGGGTTAAACCAGATCTTTTACATACTGAGATCACATTGCCGAGGGCTGACAATGACTTGTTGATATTTGCCCCTTCCTTCAATCTGTCTCCTGTGGCACCAGTACTGTCTGCCCTCTCTGAACCTACAAGACACAACCAAAAACACTAAAATAAATTTTGGCTAAACAACTCCATAAATACGTTTTTTGTGTTTCGTCTTCTTCTGAAGAAAAAGAGTTCCACTTTATATAGTCATGAATATGTACCATAAGAATTTTTGTTTTTATGTATATCCTAGCAGATGAAAGCTTAAAGCTGGCTGAAAGTAAAGCAGAATGCACCTTCAGGTGTTTTCTGCTTTACTTTCAACCTGCTTTAAGTGGTCACCTGTCTTCAAAACTAGAAATTGGCTATTGGGTAAAGAATTAAGTGGAAACCTTTCTGTCAAGAGCACCATGAATCTTTATTTAGTGGTCGCTTAACACAGGTTTGACTATACAATCTGAGTGTCAAGTATTTTGGATCCAGATGAGATACCAAGTTACTCAGCATATCATCTGGATCCAAACTAATTGTAAAAGGAATAAGTAAAGGCTATTAGGATGAGAAGAATTTACTCTTTCCTCCATTGAACTTCTAATGGTTATTTCCAGTATTCAATTTAGTCAAGTCCATTTTTGACGATTCAGGGTTGTTTGAGTCAATGTTTTGCAATATGACAAACAGTGCACACCCTGATCAGAGGGCTCCATTATAAGTCTTCTGATCAGGGTTTGCACTGTTTGCATAGGACAAGTTTACTCTTCACATGTACAGTAATTGGAAAAAGGACATGTGAACCGCCTCGATAGCTCAATGGTAGAGCGTCCACTTTCGAGACGGGAGGTTGTGGGTTCAATCCCCGGCCGGGTCAAACCAAAGACTATTATAAAAATAGAACTAGCAGCTCCCTTGCATGCCGCTCGACATTATAAGAGTAGTGCTAGGAAGGTGACTTAATGCCCAGGAGTGTTATGCATGTTAATGGATACCTTGTTTGTTGCAATAATAGCTCATGAGCTTATTTTGATTGTTAACCATATGCGACGTTAAATAAAGTTTACCTTTACCTTTGTTCAAAGGGTTAACTCACTTCAGAGACTTACCTGCTAAATCTACTAGGTTCATTGTACTACTTTTCTTGGTCTCTGAGCCAGTGTCAGACTTGATGATCTGGTCAAATATAATTGTCACTACTGTATGGGCCCTGCTACTGGTGGCGTTCATATTAGTGGACGCAACAGTTCTAGAAGTGGTGCCTGTAAAACAAGAAAATTGAATTTTAACTCTTTCGATACTAAGTGACAATTGTGGGTTATAAGGTTGCCTTGTAGATCATTTGAGTTACCAAAACATGAACCAGTCAACTTGGAACTATGGGTAGTTTGATAAATACTGCTCTAAATTAGCAAACAGTGTAGACCCAGATCAGATAGGCTCCTGATCTGGGTCTATACTGTTTGCAAATGTAATGAGTATATTTTAAACAGGTTCATGGTGTTGAAAGCGTTAAGAGCCGATAGTTTAACCCTTTTCTCCATAGCTAACAGTTAAGAAATGAACTGATTTCATTTCGCGTTCATTTCTTATATTTACAATATATTTGCTGTAATTCTAACATTAAATAAACATTTTGTCAGTACGCATGTATGTTTAATTCATATTAGAGGTCGATAACACGAATAATGTGTACCCTATAAGGAACAGCCATGACCGATTTACTGAATCTGTGCACATTCGAAAGCAGAAAAAAAAAGTTCCATTGTCAACAACTTGACAGTTTGGCGCGAAAAATGCCGATTTATGACGTCATTAGAAGTGACGTAATTTTAAAGTAGGATAAATATATCGGGGTTTTATTGTCATAAAGAAACGCAGATATAGGCCGCTGTTTATAAGGTAGATTCTTATGTCAATTTTCTTGCAATTTATCTCATTTATTAAGAAGAATATTAGTCGGGAATCATGGTTTCCACTAGTAGGAAGGCATAGATCGGTTGATAACAAATTTTGAAAAAATCCGCCAAATGTTTGCTGTCCCAAGTTCCAAAGATTAATTCGCGAATGAAAACTGCATATGCCCCGCCTCCCCTTCGAATTTTTTCCACAAGTCCCGCCCTCTCGAAAATTGGTGTTTATATGAAATGAACACACTTTTTGTCAATGGAATTGAATGGGGCGATTGTAAATATTACAAATTATATGTACCTATTCCCATCTGTGTTTAAGGCGATTCTGCTTCTTAAAGCAAGATGAAAGTAAAGTAGAAAACTCCTGAAAAAGAGCTTTCTGCTTTACTATCATATTGAAGTAAGCTGAAATGTATATACAAAACCATCACTGACTACTCATTTATTGTGCTTCTATGAAAGTGTAGGTAGAGGGTGATTCTATGGAGGAAAGAGTAAAAATCAGTTGTTTATCTTTATGGAAAATCAAAACCAACTAAACAATAGCTAATTTACATCAAATTTTAAAGTACAGTCCAAACTCGTTAATCCAAACTCGCTTAAACCAAAATTCTCGTTAAACCAAATTTTTCTCCCGGTCCCGATTTTTCCACTTCTTATTCTATATAAATCAACTCCGCTTTATCCAAATTTCGTTTATCCGAATTTTCCGTTAATCCGAAGTATTAATCTGGTCCCTTTGAAAAGACTTACCCTCAAATTGACACGCTTAATCCGAAGTGCAATTTTCACACCTCGATGGGGTGTCAGACTGGTCATAATTATCTGACCATACCTTCGCCAAACACTCACGAAATCTAATTACACCGCCTAAAGACTGTACACAATGTTTGCAGTATTGGCCAATTAAACACATTTGTATCCAATAGTAAATGTAGAGATCTTTAAAAACACAAGCGGAAGGTGTTGACATACGTTGCTCAAATGTTTGTAACCATATTCTTCTTTGCGATATTGAGATCGCTACTTCACTTTGAACGTTGTGTGTACATGTACGTATGTAAATCGTTTACAAATGCGAAAAAAGTTTTATCGCCGTTTTTCGAAGTTTCAAGCTTTTGTTACAATTTAATATTTATGACTTAAATGTATTAGATAAATTATAATGTATTTCATGATTTGTGTTATCAAAACCGTTGTCGTAAAACGTGCCTCTTTGTTTACGTATGCCAGTGTGTAATGTCTTGATGAATACACATATGGGTACCTACGCATATTTCCGTAAGTAGCAGAAAGTAAACAGAGTCAGAGGTTTGTGTTTAGTTGGTTTCATTAACTGGTTTATGGGATAAAACAAAGTTATCAAATTCAAGGCACATCATTATTATTGCATAAGTATTGAACCGAAACAAAAAAAAACATTTTTTTACGTATATGCATTAACTGAAAAGAAATATTACGGGAAGGACACCCTATCAAAAAACGATGACCGGAGATGACAAAGTTGATACAAGATGACTGTAATCGATCCAATCGCTTAATTCGTACTCCCGTTAATCCGAATTATTTTTCTTGGTCCCATGAAATTCGGATTAACGAGTGTGGACTGTATTCCAATTAATGAAATATTGACTTGGCTGACCATAACCATGTTTTCCCCTACCTACACCTACACCTAGCTCAACAAATAATCATTGATTGCAAGTGGAAGCTTAAAGCAAGATGAATGTAAAGCAGAAAGCTCCTATAGGAGCTTTCTGCTTTACTTTCATCTTGATTATAAGCAGTCAACTGCCTTTAACATATAATACGGATATTGAATGAATTGATCTGAAATACATTCATAAGGGAGACTACCTTATTGAGTCATTTTAACAATCTACCAGAATTGCTTCCCCTACTGTGATAAACAATGTATAGTACTAATGTTTATTATTCTTGATGTTGCAAATACATTTCTAGCCAGGTGCAAGCAGCCTGTATCACAATCAGACACTGAGCAATTGCCTGATTAGAACTCAAACTGTTTGTCACTCAGACCATAGATCTGAAAATACAGAGAGGAAATCATTAATTTCAGAATGCTCTGATCAGGGTCTACACTATTTGCAAATGTAATTAGTATATTTTAAACAGGTCCATGGTGTTGAAAGATTTAACAGTGTATGTACAAACAAAAATATGTATCTCTGCAAGAAGTGTGTGTGTGTGTGGGGGGGGGGGGGGGGGGTTTACTGATTATAAGACCCTCCAGTCAAGAAAATAAAATCATCCATAGAACAGCTGAAAGGTTTATAAACTTTTATATCAAAAACCACCCCTAAAGCAAATATAAATTTACCAAGGGTCAGACAGAGTGTCAAAGTAAGTGAGAGTGAAATAATTTATCACCCAACATCAATAAAAAGAATTGAATATAGCATAATATACCATAAAATCTCTCTATAACAACCACTATTTTAAGTTAATCAATCTGTGTTTTAAAGGCCGACGGCTGCTTAAAGCAAGGTGAAAATAAAATGTAAAGCTCCTTTTGCTGTCACATGTCTTTCTAACATTCAATTAGTATTATTTTAACTGGTCATAATAGAGGGGTGTTACTGTAGATCTACTAAGATTTCAATCTAAAAATCTATAATGACCAAGACCAAAAAAGTGATACAATATAAGTTTCTAATCCTTTGATGTTTAATTGCCAATTTTGACCTCTTTACATGCTTTACCCATTTATATACAGTTAGACCTGTAGTTAAAGCAACCAGTCAAAAGGAGATAAGTATAAGGCAGTATTTAAGACAAATGTTTAATGCAGAACAAATGTAATGCAGAAAGCTCATGTAGGAGCTTTCTGCATTACTTTTGTTCTGCATTAAGCAGGCACCTGTTATTAACTTATTAGATATTTTGAATTTTTTAAAATTAAAGGGTGGTAAATAAAGGTTTGATAGCATTTCAAATCACCTTACCAAGGGATTAACTCGGCCAGCCATGCGAACAATAGAAACATGACCATTGTTGGATTAACCTCTACTATAAATCCTGCCAACAGCGTAGGTGTATTAACAACTTTGAATGCAAGAAAAAATTCATCTGCTTTAAAACTGTTGTCAGCTCAATTCTGAAAGTGGCTATTTGCTACATTTATCATATCCAGAAATAGTTTCCCAAAGACCAACAAGTTGGATCCTGATCAGACAAAATAGTTACTTATCACCTGATCTGGATCTAGACTGTTTCAAAATGTCACTTGAGTGGCTATCGGCACATTAAGAGTTGATAAATTCTTATTGACAATATTCAATAACAGCTTTTGTTAGCCCAATACGCTTCCCTTTGCAACCGTTCACCATTAACCCTTTAACCCCAAAGCCAGTTTCTAGATTTGAAGACAGGTGACAACTTAAAAGCAAGTTGAAATAAAGCAGAATGTGCCTTCAGACACATTCTGCTATAGTTCAATCCTGCCTTCAGCTGCCATCAGCTAGGATATAGGAAATATTTCTTAGCATGCAGATGAGATGCCAAGTAATACGTCTCATAAGAATCCAAACTGTTTGATACTCTGACCCTTTCTTGAAAAGAAATTTTAGAAATTTTATTTTTAAAACAATAGCAGCCAAGAATTGTTTGAAAACATTACTTAGCATTCAAAAAGTGAAGAAATTAGCCCTCGTTTTCCCACATAACTTGCTTTCAACAAATTTTAACTCATTACCCCATAAATATGCCTTTTTAGTTTTACACCTTTAATTTATTCCTCCAAAGAAGAAAATAATTCTGTTTAATACAGTGATGATTATGCACAGTAAAAAATAGTTTCTATAGCCTTGAAGATGGTATCTTAAAGAAGGCTGAAAGTAAAGCAAAATGTGCCTTAAGGCACATTCTGCTTTACTTTCAACCTGCTTTAAGTGGCCACCTGTCTACAAATATAGAAAAGGACTATGGGGTAATGGGTAAAGCAGAATCATATTTTTCTGCTTTACTTTACATCAAGTGTAAGCTGCCATCTTTCAACATGTAGGGAAAGTTAATACAGCTGCCATTCATGGTCCATTTTTTGTTTCTTTGCTAAGAATTATAAGGTTTGAAGTTATGACAAACAGCAGATACACTGATCAAAGGTTTTTTTATCTAAGTCTACACAGTTTTCAAATAATTATAACTGGGATCGAGATAAGAGGTAGTAAACTGACCAAATCCAAAATTGTCTCACTCATTTCAGTACTCAAAGAGACGATTCTAATGAGTAGTGACACCATAGGGTTTAATGCAGATATAAAAATTTTAGTTTTTAAAATACTCCCCATATCTGGAACTCTGTTTAATATATATGAGCAGTGCCACGACAAAACCTGCCTTATTGCATTGCAACAATACACAGAGACTAAGCACCATTCTTATCCCAGGCTCTGCATCTGAGTTTGGTCTATACTACCAAATATACCAAAAATAATATAGCTACATAAAGTGCTTTAGATGCTTGTGGGTGTCAAACAGTGTAGATCAAGGCCAGCTGCGGCATCAAGGATGGGGCAGCTGGTATTGATATACACTGTTTGCAATGCAATAAGGCTGGTTTTGTAATGACACAGCCCATATACATTGTACTTGTTTTGCAGCACAGTAAAGGTTTGTTTATGTTGGCTTATCAATATTTTAGTCATATTGCTACTTCCAGCTAAATGCAGGTGGTGAACTACAGTAAAACCTCTCTATTACAACCACTAAGTTGTGTTGATAATTAGGTGTTTATGAAATGTGACTGTTTAAAGCAAGGTGACAGTAAAACAGAAAGCTCCTTCAGGAGCTTTCTGTTTTACTGTCACCTTGCTTTAAGCTGTCACCTGTCTTTTAAACAATCAATTTGCCTTTGTTTTTGTGGTCGTAATAGCGAGGTTTTAAAGTACTCTTGGTGTTTGTCAGTGTATGCAACAGGAACAGTCAATCTCGTATTAACCCATTACCTCATAAATACACCTTTTTACACCTCTAATTTATTCCTCAACTTATGAAAATAGTTCTAATTTATATAGCCATGAATATAGATTAAATGAAAATATTTTCCATTTCCTAGCAGAGGGTAGCTTAAAACAGGCTGAAAGTGAAGCAGAATGTGCCTTAAGGCACATTCTGCTTCACTTTCAACCTGACTTAAGTGGTCACCTATCTTCAATATAAGAAACAGGCTATGGGGTAGTGGGTTAACCCATTATCTCGTAAACACTCCTTTTTATGCTTCCATATATTCATACACTTGGAAGTCCTGAACATAATCTAAAAGGCATTTCCTGTTCCTTTCCAGTAGGAAAGCAGGATGAAAGTAAAGCATGCATAGAGATTGCCCTGCTTCCATATTGAATGGCTGTTAAACTCTTTACTCTATAGTCTGTTTCTAGATTTGGAGATAGGTGACCACTTAAAGCAGCTTGAAAGTAAAGCAGAATGTGCCTTAACTTTCAGCCTGCTTTAAGCTACCATCTGCTTAAATAAATAAAATATTTATAATGACACTTTATTATTTATCACTGTATAAAATTCCTCTGAAGACGGAGCATGGCTGCCTGTATGGCGAGGTAATTGAAAATAGCTATGCACGTAATCCTCCAGCTTGACAGACAATAATGTCTGTACCAAGCTGTCCTGTGAGTGTTAAGCACAGGTACGCCAACAACAACAACTGTATAAAATGGATCTATTTTCTTCAGTGGAGGAATAAATTAAACATGTTAAAACGCATACTATGGAGTATTAGGTACACATAGACTGAATTTGTGTTCTTCCTTAACTCTATGCATGCTAGCGGCAGATATATCCACCCCAGTGATTACCTTTACAAATAGTTTGGATCCAGATGAGACGCCGCATAACGCGGCATCTCATCAGGATCCAAACTGTTTGCCATTCTGACCCTGAATTTAAAAGAAATTTTGAAAATACTAATTTTTGAACAATAGCAGAAGAAAAATGTTGAAGACGAAAAAATTACCCAGCATGCAAAGAGTTAAAACAGTTGAACATTCTAACATACCTTGTTCCATTCTTTTCTCAATCTCAGAGTAGCTACCAACTGGAACCTTTTTCAGCCCCTCCACATAGAACAGCCCCAGTTTGGGGTTCTGCCTTACTTGGAGACCCCCTTTTGGATTGTCTTTGGATAACAAGTCACGCACTTGTTCGTTGTATATTTCCAGCATAGAGAAGAACACTTCATACCGTCTGTTTGGATCCTGATTAGAACCCATTGTCTTAAACAGTTCATCACAGGTAATTGGCACTATACCCCTAGAAAATACAACAAGCAAAAAATTTAGTTTATGCAAGTTGAAAGTGACTGTTAATAGGGCAGCTTCTGGAAATAACAAGACTTTTCACTCTGTATTATGTCCCCTGATGTGACCATGACCTCTAAATGACCTTGACCTTCGCCAGGCATCATCGAACTTGCACTGAATTCAGTGGGCTTCTTGAGTGGAGTAAACATGCCTAATATGGAGTCTTTATCACATGTAGTTCCAAAGTTATGGCCAAGGTAAAACTCTAAATGACCTTGACCTTTGTCATGCAGGCTCAAGAGCTTCTTGTACTGAATTCATATTAAGGGATTCTTGTGTTGATACACATGCCAACAATGAAGTCTCTATCACATGCAGTTCTAAAGTAATGGCTTAAAGGTTAAAGTTGTGGACATACAGACAAACAGACAGCTAAAGCAAAAACAATTATGCTCTGACTATGTCGGGGGCCTTAAAAAAAAACAAAGTCTGGAAGCGATGTCCTTAGGTTGCTTCAGATTGGAGTAAAAAGTTGAGATGTTTTATTGTGCATTTCTAATGGGCTGGGTCCAAGGTTATAAAGCATTTGAGCTGAGTCTGAGTGTGTTCTCAAGCATTTGATTGGTCAGATTTGAGCCTAGGCTCAAATCTGACCAATCAAATGCCTGAGAACGACTTTAGACTGGACTAAAAAAAAAGCTTTATAACCTTGGACCCTACTGTTACATACTTGTTGGCCTTGTATCCTATCATGGAGTAAGACTTTCCTGAGCCAGTCTGCCCATAGGCAAATAGTGAACAGTTGTAACCTGAAATATACAAATACAACACACATCAGGGCTCCAATTAACTGCATAAATCCAACGATTTCTTACTTATTTCAACACAAAATCCTATAGTGTTACAACTTATTAGAATCGTCTCTTCGAGACGATTCTAATGAGTAGTGACACAATAAGGTTTAATGCAGAAATTAAGATTTTAGTTTTTGAAAAACTACCTTTATCTGGTGCTCTGAACACATAATGTACAATAGAGTCACCAAGAAATCCAAGGACTAGAAATCTCACAGCAACAAAGAAGTGCAATGGAGACCAAGATATTGCACTGATAAACAGTGAAAAAAAATATCATTGGGGAGTAGATCAAAATGTCTGATACATGTACCATATACCCATGAACAGCAGTAGCGCGTTCAAGTACCGTATCGATTGCATCGGAAAACGGTAACAATTTACTAAAATGACCGTTTGCACGTTATCGATTGCGAACGGCCTCAGAGGTAGTAAGCCAATACCAACAAAGAAAAAAAAAAATTTCTCATCAATAAACCAACATTTTCCGATACTTAATGTATCAAACAAAGCAGCTTACATCTGAGCAGCTAAATCTTATTTTTATATGCGGTAAAATTGATGCATTTCAGTTGATTCGTACACTTTTGCTTGTGCTATTTCGAATTGTACATACCGGTAAATCGTTCATACCCTTGGAAAGTTAATAAACATAGGGGCGCAATGAGTTATTATTGAAGAGTATTGGTGAACGTTACATGTCATACTATATGGGTTGTTTGCATCGGTTAACGTTGCTGTTCGCTGATACGGTACTTGAACGCGCTACTGATATGCAATACATTAATTTTACAGTAAAACTTCTCTAGAAGGACAACTAAATTGTGTTAATTATAAAGTGTTCAAGACAGATGACTGCTTAAAACAAGGTGACAGTAAAACAGAAAGCTCTTTTAGGAGCTTTATGTTTTACTGTCAGCTTTCTTTTAAACAACTAGTCATCCTTTTTTTAGGTAATAAGGAGGTTTTACTGTACTTTGTCAAGCTTTTGCTTCTTTGGTGCTGTGATACAGTCAAACATTTATATTTATAATCAGTGACTTCTGAAAAGAGTCTAACTTTGTAGTCTCTTGGACAGGTGACAACTTAACTCTTTCCTCCCTGAAACTTTAAGTGGACAATTCCAGTTTCCATTTTTGTCTAGTCCATTTCTGACTTTTAAGCGTTGTTTTTGTCAATGTTTGGCATTATGACAAACAGTGAAGACCCTGATCAGAGGGAGCCCTCTGATCTGGGTCTTCACTGTTTGCACAGGACAAGTATACTATTCACATGTACACTGTTTGAAAAGGATGCCTATATGCAGGACTAGGGTTCAAAGGGTTAATGCAGAATGACAGTAATGCAGAAAGCTTCCACAAAGTTGTCATTTAAATGATTACCATGGTGCTTCTTCATTCAGTTGTTGCTTAACAGAGTTTTGAGAGTATAAAAGGTAAAGGCATGCTGATGTGAGTGTTTATAGGAATAGATAAGTAAGTGTTGTCCTTGTTTTTCCCCTCTAAGGTGTTTAGATCTACATGTAAACAAAATCATCCTTGGAAACACCTCAACATGCAAGCTGACAATGTACTACATGTATTCGAAATATACATGTACAGTGCAGTCCTTCTACAACAACCCATCAAAACAAATAATCTTCGCAGATGTTTAAGTAACAGACAAATAGCAGCAAAAAGCAGGATGAAAGTAAAGCAGAAAGCTCCTTTAGGAGCTTTCTGCTTTACTTTCATATTGCTTTAAACAGCTAGCAACCTAAAACCGACAAAAACCAATCTTTTTCCCAGCATGACCTAGGGTTTTTATGGTACCTAGTATGGTACATTGTAGTATATTGAGATCAATTCTCCTCCATATTTAATCAAGCCTAATTGTTCGACTTTGTAGCTCACAGTCTGTCCGAGTTTTTCCACAGGTTCATAGGTGTTTTCTTAAACCCGATAATTAAACACTTCATCAATAATTGAAATACTCGCACATGAAACAAACTTGAACTTTTGCACTCTTGTCTACCTACCCTTTCTCAGTCCAACTGGGTATATTGCTGACCGTTGCAAACAGTTGAGATCCAGATGAAATGCCAAGTAACTTGGCATCTCATATAGATCCAAAACTCTGCTTCTACAGATATCACATGCCCCAATACATACGTCTTTTTACCCCTATAATTAATTCCTCCACTGAAGAAAATAGTCCCTTTTATACAGCCATGAATATGTATCTTAAAAAATATTTTCTATATCCTAGCAGATGATAGCTTGAAGCAGGCTGAAAGTAAAGCAAAATGCATTTTAAGGTGCATTCTGCTTTACTTTTAACCTTCTTTAAGTGGTCATCTTCTTTTAAAACAAGAACCAGGCTAAGTGGGACAATGGGTTAAAGGCAAGAAAATGTCAGTCACAGATCAGCAGCAGCAGTTTTCAAGGAACCAAATTGATTTATCGTTGTTACACAATGACAAGTTATTGGCATGAGAAGGTTTAACCAAGCAAAAAACTGAAAGGTGTGGCCAAGGTTTAGTCCAGAGTATAAACACAGTGTTGTTACAGTCACCAACTTCAATTAGTGACCTTGACATTTGACCTCTCTGCTGCAGGCATGGTTAAGTCTTTGCATGGAGGTCAGGTCAGTCATAAGTGTTAAAGTGTTTGCATTAATTTTGTGGTCAACATGTTGCATATGGTATCTTGGTTTTACAGACACCATGCAGGGTTCCAGATAAGGGGGGAGTAAACTGAACAAATCCAGCATTTTCTCACTAATTTCAGTACCAAATCCTATGATGTAACTACTCATTAGAATCGTTAAAGCAGAAATAAAGGTTTTAGTTTATGAAATACTCCCCTTATCTGGAACCCTGAAACACTTTTCTGATATTTGCTTTAATATGTACAGACTATGATCTGGTGATAAGCAGCAAGGCTTGTTGCATTAGCCAGTCTTAACTCTTTCCTCCCTGAAACTTTAAATGGAAAATTCTATTTCCATTTAAGTCTAGTCCATTTCTGACTTTTAAGGGTTGTTTTTGTCAATGTTTGGCATTATGACAAACAGTGAAGACCCTGATCAGAGGGCTCCTAGGAGCCCTCTGATCTGGGTCTTCACTGTTTGCATAGGACAAGTGTACTATTCACATGTACATTGTTTGCAAAAGACGCCAATATGCGGGACTAGGGTTCAAAGGGTTAAACCTACTCCATAGATATACCTTTTTACGCATTTAATAAATTGCTCCACTGAAAAAAGTAGTTACAGTAATGAAAGTGTAACATAGAAAATATTTCCTACATCCTAGCAGATGGTAGCTTAAAGTAGGTTGAAAATTCTCTAAAGAAAGAAACAGGCTATGATGTAGAGGGTTTAAGTCCAAACTGACCTTAACCCGGCCATTACCCCAATGCCAGTTTCTATTTTTTAAGACATGTGACCACTTAAAGCAGGCTGAAAGGAAAGCAGAATGCGCCTTGAGGTGTATTCTGCTTTACTTTCAACCTGCTTTAAGCCATTATCTGCTAGAATTAAGAAAATATTTCTTATGATAAACATTCTTGATTGTAAAAATTGGATCTATTTTCTTTAGTGGAAGGATAAAATTTATGAAAGGCGTAAAAAGGCGTAATTATGGGGTAATGGGTTCATGCAAAACCTGATCCATAAGACTGCAGGACTGACGTACGGAAGAATTGACAATAATATCACAATAATGCAAGCACCACTTTATAGTTGGGCATGATAACTATAATTCCTTTGTGTCTGGGACTACACTTCTAACTGTTACTCTAAACTTCAATACCTACAAGTCTAGCTACTTTGGTCAAATAGTTTTAACAGTGTTTTCATTGGTATTTAACCCTTTAGCCCTAGCCTGTTTCTAGTTTTGAAGACTGGTGACCACTTAAAGCAGGATAACAGTAAAGCAGAATGCACCTTCAGGTGTATTCTGCTTTACTTTCAGCCTACTTTAAGTTATACTTTACAACTATAGGGTACGTTTCTTATGCAGCATATCCATGACAGTATAAAGTGGATCTATTTTCTTCAGTGGAGGAATAAGTTAAATGCGCAAAATGGTGCTTCTTTAGGGTAAAGTATTAAGTAGAACAGTAACCTTAGAATCAATACTAACTATATGGGTCAACATTTCAAATTATTACCTGACTCTCTATTTAACCCATTACCTCTTAGCCTATTTCTTGCTTTGAAAACAGGTGACCACTTAAAGCAGGTTGAAAGTAAAGCAGAATGTGCCTTAAGGCACATTCTGCTTTACTTTCAGCCTGCTTTAAGCTACCATCTTCTAGGATATGGAAAATATTTCTTTTGGTACATATTCTTTGCTGTATAAACTGGAACTTTTTTCTTCAGTGGAGGAATAAGTAAGAGGCGTAAAAAGGCGTTTTTAAGGGGTAATGGGTTAAGTGAATATTAAGCATTTTTGACTGTTTTCCGAAATATTTACCAGACTGAGGCCAGCGGGCAACAGTTGACTGTTACATAGTACTGTTACATGCGCGAAAATGGTGCGCAAAACTTTTCTGCATCGCAGGACCAAATAAGGCGTCTTTATGATACAGATTTTTGTTTAAGGATCTAGCCTTTTGCGGAGTTGATCGGGTCATTTTTTCTCTCCCGAATAATCCCCTTAAAAGACTATATAGTTCTAGACCTAAAATTAAGAGTTACTCTGAATAAAAGCGACAAACCGCTTGCAGATCTAACGTCTTCCTTTTTTTAAACACATTTTGACGTTACAAAAATAATGACGTCATATTATACATGACGTAATTTCGACAAAGTGTCAATCAATTTCAGTCAATAAGAAACAATAATAATTCAATCGTAATTGAAAATATGCATATGTTAGACATCTTTTTTACAAAACAGTGATGTTCACATTCAGTTGTTGTATTGAATTGAATTAAGATTAAATATACACGTAAGATCATCTCTAGAATTTATAAATACGTGTTGTTCAAATTTTGTATAGATAGATCTAGATCTCGCCATTCATTCAGCCTGGCTTAAATAGAGAGTCAGGTAATAAATCATTTGTTTGATAGTTACTTCGGGAACAGTCAAACCATTGTCCCTCGGTAGCAGGGAAGACCTTGAGAACTGTTGCCCTCGGCCGTTGGCCTCGGGCAACAGTTCTCAAGGTCTTCCCTGCTACCTCGGGTCAATTATTTGACTGTTCCCTCAGTACCTATGAAACAAATGTATACTGTCACGTTGACCACCTACAGGTCTTGAAGCAACAGTTCAAAGGTCCTCCTACCTCGACCTCAAGACCAACAGCTAGATTTCTCTTTATCAACTCAGCCATGAAATAATTGCATTATAACTCTATGATTCATGAATTGTTCATCTTCAATCATCGACCGAGACAGATGATCAAAGTACAACAGATAAACACATCTGGATCTGAATCTTTTGCATGTTTCCCTTAACCCTTTACCCCATAGCCTGTTTCTGAGTTTTGAAGACAATTGACAACTTAAAGCAGGTTGAAAGAAAAGCAGATTGCTCCATAAGGAGCATTCTGCTTTACTTTCAGCCTGCTTTAAGCTACCATAATTATATGCTATTATATAAATTATGAAACATTTCTTATCCCACATATTCATGACTGTATAAAGTGGAACTTTTTTCTTCAATGGCGGAATAAATCGAATGCATAAAAATGTGTATGGAGTAATAGGCTAAAGGAAAGACTAGGTCAACTGGTTTAGTCATTTGACATTGGGAACCCAGGTAACGTTAACAACAAACAAGACAGCGATACAGTCAGTTTCCGCCTTCCATTCTCCATGCATATTGCACTGGTGATATCAGCAAAGGTTACTATATGATTGGAAATCAATGACTCTTCTCTGTCAAAGAAACAAATTGCCTTACATATTTACCCGTTACCCCCTATATATCCCTTTTAACATATTCATTTTTCCATTAAAGAAAATAGTTCCACTTTATAGTCATAAAAAGTTAGGCAACATAACAAATAATTTCCATATCCTAGCAGATGGTAACTTTAACCCTTTGAACCCTAGTCCCACATATTGGCGTCCTTTTCAAACAGTGTACATGTGAATAGAACACTTCTCCTGAGCATTCAAAGAGTTAAAGCACTCATAATAAAAACAAACCTTCTTTTGAGTAACTCATAAAAGCAGGATTATTAACTCTTCGCATGCTGGGTAATATTTTCGTCTGCAACAATAATTATTGTCGTCTGTGACTGTTCTAAAAATAGATTTTTTCCAAATTTCTTTTAAAAACAGGGTCAGACTGTCAAACAGTTAGGATCCTGATGAGACGCCGCATTATGCGGCGTCTCATCAGGATCCAAACTGTTTGCAAAGGTTATCATGATTTCACCTCTAGCATAGTAAAGGTTAAAACTATATCAAAGCTGACAAAAATGGATAGAAAATTGATTGATGAAATTTAAAAGCATGTTCCCCTTTGTTTAGTTGACCACGCTCCTAAAATATTCAATATTACCATATAATTCCCATTTAAATTCATTGATTCCATTATTGATCAGTATCAGCCATGGTGCAATGTTCAAAGGCAAGAATATTTACTCTACTTTCTACCGCAACTCCCGGACTGTATACTTAAGCTTCCAGTTACACCAATCAATGGTAAAAATAATACCTGGTCGCTGATACAAATGCTGGCCTATACTAATTTTGTTAAGAAGTTGACAGAATAATCATTAACAGGTTATGGAATTATAAATGGCCATATTCAATGTTATGAAAGCAGCATGTTTAAGAATAATGAAAATGTAAATGAGTTTCATTCAGCAGGGCTCCAGGTAAGGGGAGTATTTCAAAAACTAAAATCTTTATTTCTGCTTTAAACCCTATGGTGTTACAATTGATTAGACAAAATCATCTCAAAGAGACGATTCTAATGAGTAGTAACACCATAGGATTTGATGCTGTATGAGTAAGAAAATGTTGGATATGTTCAGATAACTCCCCTTTCTCTGGAGCCCTATGTTTCAAGTACCAACATCCTTATGTCTGCAACAAACCCTTTGATGTCACTACTCTTTGAGACAATTCAAATGACATTTGCAAGGCTAAAAGAGACAATTCTAATGAGTAGTAACACCATAGGGTTTAATGCAGAAATAAAGATTTTAGGGTTTTATAAAAGCTTTTGAAGTACTCCCCTTATCTGGAGCTCTGCACTATTTTTTAAAAGATTGGTTGGTCCTCAGTGAAGAAATAAGTTAAAGGCATATGAAAAGGTGTATTGATGGAGTAATAGGTTATCTGGAACTCTTGTCAATTTCTCTTGTTTTCAATTAAATTGTAAATAGTACAAACCATCAAATGCATTATTGAGCACCCCTTGTCCCAGATCCTCAAACACCATCCTCTGGCTAGCATAATTGCTCCCTGGTACTGGTTCCAGCACCTCGTTCTCCACTGTCCGGTACCCATCATGTGACCTGGTGTAGATAAAACATAACATCAACCAGAACTGGTAATCAAAGATTACGAAGAACACCTCCTGCAATGAACAGAACCTTAATGATGACCCTAGAGTTCAAGGTCAAGGTCAAGGTTACCAAACTGCAGTGCATCGTGGTCTACTCATTGAGGCGGCACCGTGCATTATATAGCATATGAAGTTTTGTGACCGTAGGTGCAGTAGTTTGCTCAGTACAGATTATAAAGCAAAACGTTAATGTCACCAACCTGCAATGTATCTTGGTCTACTCATAGAGGCCCATCAGCATATAAAGTTTCGTGACAGTAGGTGCTGTAGTTTGCTCAGAACAGACTTTAAAGCAAAACCTTAACATTGACCCTAGAGGTGAAGGTCAAGGTCACCAATCTGCAGTACATCGTGGTTTACTCATTGAGGCACATCAGCATATGAAGTTCTGTGACCTAGGTGCCTTTGTTTGCTTAGAACAAACTTTAACGCGAAACCTAAACACTGATCCTAGAGGTCAAGGGTAAAAGCCCCTAAACTGTGGTTAATCATGGTCTACTCATTAAGACACACCAGCATATGAAGTTCTGTGACTGGAGGTGCATCTGTTTGCTCAGAACAAACTTTAACGCAAAACCTTAACAATGACCCTAGAGGTCAAGGTCAAATGTCAAGGTCACCATTCTGTGGTGCATCATAGACTACACATTGAGGGGCATCAGCATATAGTTTCATGACTGTAGGTGCAGTCGTTTGCTCAGACAGACTTTAATGCAATTCCTTAACATTGACCCTAGAGGTCAAGGTCAAAGGTCAAGGGCACCAAAATGCAATGTGTCATGGTCTACTCATTAAGGTGCAACAGCGTATGAAGTTTGGTGACCATAGGTGCAGTCGTTTGCTCAGTTTATGATATCAAAGTCTCGGAAGCTGACTCCGGGGGGGACGGGGGGGGGGGGTATAGCATAAGCCCCACCTCACTTTGTGGAGGTGAGCTAAAAACTCGATCTCGACAAATGCACTTTGCTTATGTCTAAGTGATCCATTTTTTATTTATTTAAGGTCAAATTTTAAAATTCAGACATGGTAAAGTTAAAATGATCTGATTTTCTATGCAGTCAAACTTATATTCAATGGCCACTCAAAGAGTATCTGCTCCCCTCTCTATGGGGTGTCAAATTAGCCCATAGATGGCAGAAACGGATGTTAACAAACAAACAACAGTAATAATTATATAATTGTAAAAAACAACCCTCAATACGAGTCAATAGTCAATAAGAGGTAATTTATATTTTTTGATTTATAAGATGATCCATTATATTAGTTGCAAGGTGAATACTAATACAGAACGGAACAAATGTGGCCTCTTTAGCTAGGCATATTTCAAATAAATGTTGTATTTATGCCTAATCCATGCGGGAAGAATTAATTGAATCATAATAATCACTACCATGAGGTATGTGCTGTCAAAGAATAAACAGAGTACAGTAAAAAGAAGGCTAATTGACTGCTTAAAAGACAAGTGACAGTTTTAAGCAAGGTGAACGTAAAACAGAGAGCTCCTTCAGGAGCTTTGTTTTACGTTCACCTTGCTTTAAGCACTCACCTGTCTTATATACTCAGTACCCTTCATTGAAGGAATGAAGACGTTGGATATTGAACGCATAGAAAACATTTTAATGGCATCATAAGCAAACAATGTCGTGGCGTACCTCATTTGCATAGTTATTCAACTAGTAATATATGCCAAATAAACAAAGAGTGTTATTCAATGATCAAGCCTTCTGTTATGTTATAAATTTTCTTTATCCTAGCAGATTTGAGCTAAAAACAGGTTGAAAGTAAAGCAGAATGCGCCCTAGGGCACATTCTGTTTTACTTTCAACCTGCCTTAAGTGCTTACCTATCTTCAATACTAGAAGCATGCCATGGGGTAATGGGGTTCATAAGCAGACATCTTATGAGAAGATTATTTATTCAGCATTCAAGGCAATTGTACTCGAGTACCCATGACCTGTGAGGTTCGTACAGGAAATGGTTTGGTGTTGTTGGTAAGGCAAGGCTATAATGTATTTGTATGGCTGGTGAACATGCAATGTCCTAGACGTGGTACTCAATCATTAATATGATGTCGCTAAGTGTTCAAACACATCCATAGAAATCAGACATACAGCAAGCTTTAATTGTCCAATAATAAACTCATCAATGATCATACAATAGCCATGCTTTTCAAAACTTCAGGAACCATTTCAACGGTCCTGCCAGTAGAACATCGACCGTTCGGCCAGCATCAGTCTATGAAGTGTTGTTTAACCCATTACCCCATAAATACACCTTTGTACGCCTTTTATTTATTCCTCCACTGAGGAAAATAGTTCATAATTATGCAGTGATAAATATGAATCATAAGAAATATTTTCTTTATTCTAGCAGATAATAGCTTAAAGCAGGCTGAAAGTAAAGCAGAATGTGCCATCAGGCTTTCAACCTGCTTTAAGTGGTCACCTATTTTCAAACTATAATCAGGCTATGGGGTAATGGGTTAACCCTTTCGGCGCCAAAGTCGCATAAAGTCGATTTTGCAAACAGTTTGAATTCAGATCAGACGCCGCTTAACGTTACAGATCAGGATCCAAACTGTTTGACACTCATATCAATATTTCTTGAGTCAAAGTACTTTGTATCTAACTTTGAAATGATCTTGCAGATGACAATATTGAAGCAGACAACAATATGACGGTGAAAGGGGTAAAAAAACTCACAATTAATTTGGCGCCAAAAGGGTAAAAAACATTAAACTTTGTAATTGGCACTTGCATAATGATCGAGGACAGTGCTAGAACTGATTCACTTGCACCCAGTTGGTGGTTGACTAGGTTAACTCTTTGCATGCTAGCAGCGAATATATCTGCCACAGTGATTATCTATATGCAAACAGTTTAGATCTAGATGAGACGCCGCGTAATGCAACGTCTCTTCAGGATCCGAACTGTTTGCCATTCTGACCCTGAATTTAAAAGAAATTTTGAAAATGCTATTTTTATAACAGTAGCAGACGACAATTGTTGCAGACAAAAAAAATTACCCAGCATGCAAAGAGTTAAACTCACCTTAGTGTCAGGAAAGGACAGGGTGACTGGGTTAACTCTTTGCATGCTGGGTTAAATTTACGTCTGCAACAATTATCATCTGCTACTGTTCTAAAATTGAACTTTCAAAGTTTCTTTTTGAAACAGGGTTATAATGTCAAACAGTGTGGATCCTGGTGAGACACAGTGCTATGCAGTGTCTAATCTGGATCCAACCATTTTGCAACGGTAATCCATCATTTTGCTGCTAGCATACAAGGAGTGAACATTCTAAGGTGCATCAGTGCTCAACACTGTGCATGTTAGCCCATTGCCCCAATACAAGTATCCTTTAAGTACTTAAACCTTAAAACCTTTTCTCCCACATGTACATGTACATGTATAGTCTTTTGCTTTGTTTAACCCTTTCCCACATAGAAGCGCTTTTTAGCACACTAAGTTTATTCCTCCACTGAAGAAAATTGTTCAAATTTATACAGTCATTAATATGTATCATAAGAAATAGTTTCTATATTCTAGCAGATGATAGCTTAAAGCAGGCTGAAAGTAAAGCAGAATGCGCCATATGGCGCATTCTGCTTTACTTTCAACCTGCTTTAAGTAGTCACCTATTTTCAAAACTAGAAACAGGTTATCGGGTAATGGGTTAAGTACTTAAACCTTAAAACCTTTTCTCCTACATGTACATGTATAGTCTTTTGCATTGTTTAAGACTGGTGGCTGTTTAAGCAGGCTGAAAGGGAATCAGAAATCTCATGAAGGAGCTTTCTGCTTTAGCCTGCTATGAAGTTCTATTGCTCTTTATCAGAATAAGATTTTTCTTTTAGATACAGGTAAAGGCATGAAAAGGAGGTGTTTCTGTGGTAAACAGTTGGATACAAGTGATTGGTTTTATTTGTTTGTTTTGATTAACATCCTTTCCTGCCAATTTGGGCTAATTGGACGTCCAAGACAGAGGTAAGCAGATACCCTTGGTATACGGGAACCCAGTTGATGTCTTGCTCTATTTTGATGCAGCCCTCTGGTTCTTTTGCATGCCCAGTGTTACATGGGACCTTGGCTGTCTCATCCAAAGGACTTGGTCCAGCAGGAAAAGTGATATATATTCCAGTCAATTTTTGTAATCAGTCATTTTATGAAATAATTGAATATTTCAGTCATTTTGTTAAATGACTGTTTCACTTGGTCATTTCATGAAATGGTTGAAATTTTCAGATTGACCCCACACCTTAGTATGGGGGAAAGAGTTGACAGTACAAGAAATATGAAAACTATAAATGCATTGTAACATTTGAAAATACATGTAATAATAATAAATTTGGAAGGTACATAATGATAATATGCAGGTCATGTTTGAATTTGGTTCCAGTTCAACAATTTTGGACAGAGTTATGCCCTTTATATTTTGAAAATGTTGAACAGTTTTGGGTGTCCGTTTAATATTTATCTCAGTCATACATTGACATTTTAACTAAAATTCCAGATGAACGTACATCACGAGTTTAACACAGGTAAGGTTTGAATTTGGATTAAGTAAATCTTGGCAGAGTTGTGTCCCTTGCATTTAAAAAATAATAATTTATGAGTTGCCGGTATATGCTACCATGAGTTCAGAACTTCATTATACTTTGGTGCCACCGGGGACATCCGTGTCGCACTGACACATCTATGTAAATCTTGGCAGAGTTATGTCCCTTGCACTTAGAAAATGAAAATTATTCTTTTGTGCCAGCGGGGGCATCCGTGTCACACCAACACATCTCTAGTCTTCAATGGATGAATAAAATAAATGTGTAACAGGCATATTTATGGGGTTATATGGGTTAATTTTAATGATTTATTACTTGTCCTTGGGTTGGCATGATACAAACCACCCTGAGTCTTTTGTGACACTACTGTTTATAACTCTCTATTTTTCTTACTTAATTAACATCACATGTTAACATATGTAATTGAAAAAGCCCATTATTACTTGTCACTTCGATTTCTCCAGTCATTGTTTGTACATGTGTCTTGGGTTACCGTAGCAATGATATAAACATCATATATATCAACTGCCAATCAAGGCTATTAACCAGAACATTATGCTAGCAGTCAGTATCATTCAGTTTTTATAGATGATCGCTTGCAGCATATGAATGATGAATTATTGAAGAAACCAGGCTTCATAGGATCAATACCCAGCTTGACTGTCGATAAAATATTTCATTTTTAGCTCTACCTAACGAATAAGGAAAAGGGTACTTAAACTTAATATGAAATGCATAAGATTCATTGGGACATGCCATGACAAAGTTAATGTGAGCGGAAAAAGAAAATTGTCGGAAATTTTCCAAGTCCAAAGGGCATAACTCTGTCAAAACTTATTGGGCCAAAACCTAATTCGAAGTTGACCTGCGCTTTGACAAGATGTATCTTATAAACCAAATTTGAGTGCAATATGTACATTTATGAGATATTGAAAGGAAACTGAATGATGACGGAAGGACAGAAAGACGGAAGGACGGAATGACAGAATGACTGAAAGGGGAAACACTATATGTCCCAGCCATAACATGGCAGGGGCATAAAAATAGTACCACCTTATACAGTCATAATTTAGTATGCAAATTGCTAAAGTTTGCTATATTCGAGCAGATGGTAGCTTAAAGCAGGTTGAAAGTAAAGCAGAATGCACCTTATGGTGCATTCTGCTTTACTTTAATCTGCTTTAAGTGGTCACCTAGCTTGTCTTCAAAACTTGAAACAGGCTATACAGACTAAAGCGCTAACCCTTTCACCTGAGATAGCTTGTTAACTGTGTTTCAGACACGTGGATACTTAAAGCAGACTGGTAGTAAAGCAGAAAGCTGATTTGGGAGCTACCTGTTTAAAATTTCTGCTTGCTCTATTAATCAGCTACCTTTCAAGATGCATGGAAGATTTCCTATGGCTCTGAGTTAGGACATGGTAGAAGCGTGAAAGGGCATTTGGCAAAAGGAATTAAGATGTGTTTCTATGGAGGAAAGGGTTAAAAACAACAATGTAGCTAAGTGCACTTTTAAACTTGAGTAGAATATACAACAGAAACTTAATAGTTACCATTTTTATTGTTTTAATGGCACCCCACCCCCTCCCCATCTAGAAGGGCCTTTTGAGGCCCTCACCTATTTCTTATAAATATAACATTAACTTTCATGCTTCTACAATGCACTGATAAAGAACCATAGGAACCAAGTTCCTGTTTAAAGCAGACTGAAGGATCATTACAAGGAGAATCAAGGATCAAGCATGTGACCCTTGTGTTACATGGCAAGCAGCTTAACCACAATACCATGGGGCCTCTTGAAATAATTCTATATAATTATGGAGTCTTTATACTATTTAATAGGATCAAAAGATTGCTGGCTTGAGCAGGTTTTTACTAACGGTAATCTATTAAATAAACTTTTTAAAGTAGGAAGTAATCTACATACATGAAACCTCTCTATTACGACCACTAATTTGCGCTAATTATCAGGTGTTAAAGGCAGGTGACTGCCTAAATCAAGGTGATTGTAAAATTTTTGGTTTTATGTTTACCTTTTCTTTAAGCTGTCACCTGTCTATTAATTATGCAGATAATTGGCCTATATTTTAGTGGTTGTAATAGAGAGGATTTACTGTATAAGAAATGTTTATGGATTACCATACAAGGCATAGAAATTGATTAACCCTTAGACTGCCACTCACGACTATAGCTCCATATGCAAACAGCTTGGATCTGGATGAGACGCCGAGTAACTCGGCGTCTCATCCGGATCCTAGCTGTTTGACACTCGGACAACATTTTCAGAAATTTTGAGCAACTTTGAAGCACTTTGAAACTTGAAGCAGACGAGAAATATAGCAGACGACAATTTATTTGGCAGGCTAAGGGTTAAATCCTTTCAATGTCAGAACTCTAATTTCTGAACTCTGAAGAAGATACTTTTGCATTCAATGAAGGTCACCTATAGACAGGTGGCTTAACCCTATACCCCCAAAATAAGCCTTTTTACACCTTTAATTTTTTATACACAGAGAAAAATATTCCCAAGCAAGGTAGTCCTTAGTGTATACATTCATATTTTATTTCAAAATATAAACATCCTTTACAGTCAAGCATACCGGTAAATATACATTCAAAGGAAACGAACAATAGCATTGCTTGCTTATTAACCCATAACCCCAAAGCCTGTTTCAAGTTTTGAAGATAGGTGTCCACTTAAAGATTGTTGAAAGAAAAGCAGAATGCTCCTTATTTATATAAGGCGCAATTGCTAGAATAAAGCAAATATATCTTTAGATATAAATTTGTGACTGTAGAAATTGAAACTATATTCTTCTGTGGAGGAATAATTAAATGCGTAAAAGGCGTATTTATGGGGTAATGGGTTAAGTTCTTCTCCTAGACCATAACATGAAATATGAAATGCATTCCCTGAGTACCCTTCCAGAAGAGAACTAAAAGCAGGCTGAGAGCAAAGCAGAGTGCTCCTTAAGTAGCATTATGCTTTACTTTCAGGCTGCTTTAAGTGAGCATCCATTTTCAATACAAGAAACAGGCTATGGGGTAACAGGTTAACCCTATACTGCATTATAGCCTGTTTCTTGTATTGAAGACCGGCGACTTCTTAGAAGTTACAGGGCTCCAGATAAGAGGTAGTTATTTCAACAAATCCAACATTTTCTCACTCTTTTCAGCACCAAATCCTATGGTGTTACTACTCATTAGAATCACCATAATTCAGAAATAAAGAATTTAGTTTTTGAAAAACTACCCTTATCTGGTGCTCTGAGTTACATTCTGCTTCACTTTCAGCCTACTTTAATCTACCATCTGCGAGAATATAGAAAATATTTCTAAACAATACTTCATTGGGACCGTATAAATTGGAACTATTTTCTTCAAAGGAGGAATAAATTTAATTCGTAAAAATGTGTGACTATGGAGCAGTCGCTTTTGTACTAAACCTTTTTCATGTATTACAGAAGTTAAATTTGGAAGAAATCTCAGTTTAAATTCTCATACTAAAAGACTGACAGAATCAAGAATTGAATATATGACCCTTGTGTTACATCATGAGGCAAACAGCTTTACTACAATACGATGGGGGCTCTTCAAACAATTCAATATATGCAGTCTTTCTACCAGTTGAATATGATTAAAAGAGTGCTGTTGCTTGAACAGTTTGTTCTTAATCCATTTAACCCATTACCGCATATCGGTAGCCTGTTTCTAGTTGAAGACAGCTATGCCTGGAGAGTTTACCGATAGTTTTTTTTTAAAGTTGACAAAAATGCTAAGATGAAAGACAGATGGCAGCTTAAAGCAAGGAGACAGTAAAACAGAAAACTCCTAAAGGAGCTTTCTGTTTACTGTCTCCTTGCTTTAACTCTTTCCTCCCTAAAACTTTAAATGGAAAATTCCAGTTTCCATTTTAGTCTAGTCCATTTCTGACTTTAATGGGTTGTTTTGTCAATGTTTGGCATTATGACAAACAGTGAAGACCCTGATCAGAGGGCTCCTTTTGGAGCCCTCTGATCTGGGTCTTCACTGTTTGCATATTACAAGTGTACTATTTACATGTACACTGTTTGAAAAGGATGCCTATATGCGGGATTAGGGTTCAAAGGGTTAAGCAGTCACCTGTTAAAAACACCTTAATAATTAAAACAATTTAGTGGTCATACTAGACAGGTTTTACTGTATTGTAAATAATCCTTAACCCTTAGCCCGCCAAATAAATTGTCGTCTGCTATATTTCTTGTCTACTTCAAGTTTCAAAGTGCTTCAAAGTTGCTGAAAATGTTGTCCGAGTGTCAAACAGCTTGGATCCGGATGAGACGCCGAGTTACTCGGCGTCTAATCCGGATCCAAGCTGTTTGCATATGGAGCTATAGTCGTGAGTGGCAGGCTAAGGGTTAATCTGGACAGTCATTGTCAGAACAGATTATAAAGCCTTGGATTAACTTTTGTTTGCAAATGACTGACAACAATGTGAGATCATAAATAAAGATTTGGACTTTTATTACTATCCTTATAAAATTAAGATAATACATGTATTTCAAGCCTAATATCGAAATAACCTTAACCTCCAAAGCCAAAAGTACAAATCCCGATTAGGTTTATCAAACTTAAAATGATTTCTGCTTTATTTTCATCTTGCTTCAAGCTGCAACCTGTATTCAACACTGCCAATGAAGATATTCCTTTGTAATGCTTATGTCAAGGAGTATGTTGAGGCAATCTTAGCTCTTTGCATGCTGGGAAATGTTTTCGTCTGAAACAATTGTCGTCTGCTACTTTTTTCTAAAATAGAATTTTCTAACTTTATTTACAAAACAGGGTCAGAGTGTCGAACAGTTTGGATCCTGATGAGATGCCGCGTTACGCGGCGTCTCATCTGGATCCAAACTGTTTGCAAAGGTAATCAATATGGCAGTCATATCCGCCGCTATAGCATGCAAAGAGTTAAGGAAAGGAATAAGCCGACAAATTGGAGTTACTGATTTGAAAGCCCTTTGAACAATTTAGAATCCAATCTGATACAAAACCAAAGTAATTTTCAATTAGCTCAATGGCATTGTAAGATAATTATTTTCAACTAAAGTATTGCACAAATTGAATACGGATGTCAAACAGTCTGGATGTAGATCCAATCTATTTGCGATTTTAACCTGGGTCTGCAGGGTCCGGCCTTAATGGAGTGTTATATGCTCTACGGATCTGAGACATGGGCTGTATCAGCAAATACACTCAGACGTATGCAGCGAAATGACAAAGCGATGATACGATGGATCTGCCTGGTCAAGCCAGATGAAGATGTCCCGTTTGACTCTTTGTTAATGCAACTGCACATAAGAGGCGTTGCAGAGACCCTGCAATCAAATAGGTTGAAATGGCTTGGCCATGTAGAGAGAAGCTCTAGCTGGATCTCTCAAATCAGATGCCTGAACATCCCAACACAGCCGGGTCCAGGTAGACCAAAGCTATCTTGGGAGGACCTTGTAAAACGAGACCGTGAAGCTCTAGGGTTGGAAAACATCAACCCACAAAACCGCCAAGCTTGGAGAGGGAGACTTCGTTCCACACTGGACAGCCAGTCCTCACCCTTATAAGAAGGATTAATCAATGGCCTGGTTAAACTAAACTGGATGATGATGATGATGAATGAACAAAGATCAATTGTGGCAGATTCATAGTCTAGCAGTAACAGGCTTGACTAGTAACATCTGACTGGAAACAGGGGTCACTGGTTCAAGCCCCCGCTGCAATCACTTCACTAATGGTCCTTAGGAGGAATCAAGTACCTATAATCGGTGGTATACACTGACTGGGTATGTAAAGAACCAGTGGTTTCTCCAGCAGAAAAATTCGAATTGTATCCTTAACCCTTTGAACCCTAGTCCCGCATATAGGCGTCCTTTGCAAACAGTGTATATATGTGAATAGTACACTTGTCCTATGCAAAGAGTGAAGACCCAGATCAGAGGGCTCCATAAGGAGCCCTCTGATCTGGGTATTCACTGTTTGTCAAAATGCCAAACATTGACAAAAACAACCATCAAAAGTCAGAAATGGACTAGACTTAAATGGAAACTGGAATTGTCCATTTAAAGTTTCAGGGAGGAAAGAGTTCCTCCCCTAAAAACTACAAGAGCCCCATGGTGCATATTTCGCTCACCTGAGAATAGCTGACAAAATGAAGATAATGATTTATGTGCAGGACGGGGTCATTTTTTACCCGAGGGGCATAATTTGAACAATCTTGATAGAGGACCAGTCCTGTAGATGATACTATGTGCCAAATATCTAAGATCAGGGTACTTATAGGGTTTAAGACAAGAAGATTTTTTTAAGTTTCCACTGAAAAAATCTATTTTTAGCTCCTGTGACCTACATAATTATGCAACAGACTGGAACCATTTGAACAAAATGGGTAAAGGACATCTAGAAGTGTCACCATGCCAAATATCAAAGCTCTGGCCATATTAGTTTCAGAGGAGATGACGTTTGAAAATTTCACTATATAACTCTATGTAAAACTCTATGTAAAGTATGGTTGAAATCTGTCAGGCCATAAAGGAGGAGATGTCATTCGAAGCAATTGTTTATGACGACGGATGAAGAACGACGGACAACGCACAACGCCGGACACAGGACCATCCCAATAGCTCACCTGAGCCAAAAACTAGACACAGCTAGGTGATGGTATGAGCTAAAGGGTTAAAACTTCATACATACACACACAAAGCTATCAACAAATTAAAATTTCTGCTATTTCTTGCATGGAAGTTTAAGCTTGCATAATAAACCTGTTCAGCAAATGTATTGCCTAATTTGTATTAAATTTAACAGACTCTAAATTTAATTAAACATCAATGGGTTGTTATTATTCTTTTAATGCCATGCTTGATTGGCAATTAACATTTAAATGGCTTTTTACCAATTATCATATATATCAGATGACATGCATTTAACCCTTTTCCTCAAGGCCAGTACAATGTATTCATTTTTTAAAAACAGGTTGTTGCTAAAATCAGGCTGAAAGTAAAGCAGAATGCTCCCTAAGAAGCATTTTGCTTTACTTTCAATCTCCTTTAAGCATTTATCTGCTAAGATATTGGGGACACTTCTTATGGTGTTTATTCGATGACTGTTCAGGGGATGAATAAAATAAAGGTACCGGTATTGACTCTTTCACTGTCACGTTTTAATGTCTGCTTTAATCCTTTGAACCCCAGTCCCACATATAGGCATCCTTTTCAAACAGTGTACATGTGAATAGTACACTTGTCCTGTGCAAACAGTAAAGACCCAGATCAGAGGGCTCCGAACGGAGCCCTCTGATCAGGGTCTTTACTGTTTGTTATAATGCCAAACATTGACAAAAACAACTCTTAAAAGTCAGAAATGGACTAGACTAAAATGGAAACTGGAATTGTCCATTTAAAGTTTCAGGGAGGAAAGAGTTAATCCTCTTACCGCCAAATTATCATCTGCATTGGTAGTGTCGTCTGCTATATTTTTAAAGTCAGATTTAGGGCTGTTTTGATCGAATAAATGTCAATATGAGTGTAAAACAGTTTGGCTCCTGATCAGGCATCGCATCACGTGGCATCTGATCAGGATCCAAACTGTCAGCAAAGTCGCCTTTTGGCATCAATGGCAGTGAAAGAGTTAAAAGGTGTACATATTGGTTAATGACTTAACTCTTTGAACCCTAGTCCCGCATATAGGCGTCCTTCTCAAACAGTGTACATGTGATTAGTACAGTCTTGTCCTGTGCAAACAGTGAAGACCCTGATCAGAGGGCTCCGAAAGGAGCCCTCTGATCAGGGTCTTCACTGTTTGTCATAATGCCAAACATTGACAAAAATAACCCTTAAAAGTCAGAAATGGACTAGACTAAAATGGACACTGAAATTGTCCATTCAAAATTTAAGGGAGCAAAGGGTCTATCCCATGCAATACTAACTCTGCATAATAATGGCTAAACTGTTATTACCATTGCAAACAGTTTGGATCCAGAAGGAATGCTGAGTAGCTCGGCGTCTCATCTGGATTTGAACTGTTTGATACTCATCTTCAACCTTTCATCAGTTTGAAAAGCTTAACCCATTACCCCATAGCCTATTTCTAGTCTTGGAGATAGGTGACCACTTAAAACAGGTTGAAATTCAAGCATAAGTCACATATAAAGGCATATTCTGCTTTACTTTCAGCCTGAGTGCTTTAAGTCACCATCAGGATATAGAAAATACTTTTTATGATACACATTCATGTTTTCTTCAGTGGAAGAATAATTTAAAGGTAAAAAAATGTGCATTTATGGGCTAATGGATTAAACAACTAAATTTATTTTATTTTTGCAGGCGATACATTTGAAGCCAATGACAATTCAGCAATTCAGGATAAACAAGTGAAATATCCAACCCTCAGATACACAAGACTGGACAGACAGTTATAAATCTATTAACCACTATATAGACTTACCAATATGAAAAGTCAAAGGAAAACTTCTTTGGTTCATCATCTGAAAATATAGAATTGAAACAATGACATTTGGAGTTGATTATCAGTTCAAAAGTTTCACTGGAAAAAAATTTTACCCAGTATCTAGCTGCTTTTAACCCTTTCCTCCCTAGAACCTTAAATGGACAGTTCTAGTTTTCAATTTAGTCTAGTCCATTTTTGATGTTTTAGGGTTGTTTTTTACAATATATGTCAAAATGAAAACAGTGTAAACCCTGATCAGAGGGCTCCTTAAGGAGCCCTCTAATCAGGGTCTACACTGTTTGCATAGAACAGGTGTACTCCTCACAGGTGCACTGTTTGGAAATGACGCATATATGCGTGACTAGGGTTCAGAGAGTTAACCTGATACCCCATTACCCTGTTTCTAGTTTTCCACTTAAAGCAGGATAAAAGCAAAGCATGATACTCCTAAAGGAGCAATCTGCCTTTATTTGGTGCACTCTGCTTTACTTTCAGCCTGCTTTAAGCTACTATCTACATGGATCTAGAATATATTTCTTATGCTGAATACTCATGACTATATAAAGTGAAATTATTTTCTTCAGTGGAGGAATAAATTAGAGGCATAAACAGGTGTATTTATGGGGCTTAAAGTTAGTTAAAAGGCCGCTTCTAGAATTGTTCATGAAATTTCAAGAAATGTTTCTGGAACATAGCTCTAAAATAATTCAATACCTTCCCACAGGGGCTGGATACATACGTAATGGTTCCCACTTTAATCTTCCACTGTCATAAGATTAAGTGGGATTTGCACATATTTAAGATGACTTAGGATATTCAGAAAGGACAAAAGCCTTTATTGCACTTAGAGTAAATAAGAAAGGCCTTAAAATTGGCCTATTCAATTCAAGTTTTATGATCAATCCCTCATTAGCATAAGAGCACCATACATTGTTATATTGATAAAATGCCAGAGGTATTTAGGCTGGTTGAAAGTGTTTTACCCTTAATCCACCAAGACTGGCTAAACTTAGAATATGCAAACGGTTTTATATCAAGATCAGGATCCAATCTGTGAGACATGGCAGGGCTGTCATAAGTTGACATGAAAATTCCTAAGATTTCCTAATGTCTATTTTTCAAGTGCAATTTTACAAATTGTACCTTTACCCAAAGGCCTGTTTCTAATTTTGTTGACATGTGACTACTTAAAGCAGGCTGGAAGTAAATCAGAATGTGCCTAAAGGCGCATTCTGCTTTACTTTGAGCCTGCTTTAAGCTATCACGTACAAGAAAAAAAATCCTAAGATTTAGGAAAAATCCGGAGAAATGGCAGCCCTGACATGGCATTCTTTTATGGGTATCTTCTAACAAATACATAATTATCCAACAGTTAACTGAAATCAATTTTAACCTTAATAACTGAATACTCCATAAATACTTTCTTAATTATTTCTACACTTAGGAAAATAGTCCCAACCTAGATGCTTTTCCAGATGGTAGTTTAAAGCAAGTTGAAAGTAAAGCAGAATGCTCCTTAAGGTGCATTCTGAATTACTTTCAACCTGCTGTAAGTGGTCATCTGTCTTCAAAACTAGAAATAGACTATGGATTAATGGGTTAAAGCGGGCACTATTGCAGCAAAACAAGGATACCAAATACAATGTATAATGGCATGTTAGATCTTATGAAACCATTTCATTCACCCTAAACACATTAAATTGTTGCCGCCCTTAACCCTTACAATGGTTTATACTGCATTCAAATGGACTCTTCTTCTAATTAGATGTAATGACCAGTGTACAAATATCACAAAAGAGGTGATCCCAAAAGCGTTTAATAGTATAGCAAACAATGCAGACCCCTTTCAAAGGACTCCTTCAGGGACCCTCTGGAATAGGTCTACACAGTTTGCAAAAGTTTGCAAGCAATATAAGGGCAAATATTGATATTTACATAACAAATTAGTTTTAATGCATCTGTTGACATACAACACGGTAATAGAAGTACATGTATCAAATAGTTTGGATTCTAATTTGATTCCCAGTTACTCAGTTCCAGGTGATCTGAATCGAAAACTGTTTAAAAAAGCAACAAGAGCCCTTAAGGAAACCCCTGATCTGGGTCAACACTGTTTGCAATGTACAAGTGTGTTCTCCACAAGACTCCACTGTTTACAAAGGGTTGAATTATTTCATTTGATGGTACTAGCTATAAAAGTCTTATCCATCAAAATCTCTTAAAAGCTTGATCGTTTTAATTTCAAACAAAATAGACTTAAAAAATTATCATTAAAAATACATAAGTTTTTCAATCAAGTGATCCATATCTTTTGTTAACTCTTTCAATACTAAGTAATTATTGTGGGTTATAATGTTCCATTGTGGATCATTTTTGTTACCTAAATGTGAACCAGTCTACTTGGAATTCTTGGTAGTTTAATAAATACTGACCAGTCTAAATTAGCAAACAGTGTTGACCCTGATCAGAGGGCTCCTATAGGAGCCCTCTGATCTGGGTCTACACAGTTTGCAAATGTAATGTGTATATTTTAAACAGGTAGTTGTAGGGTCCATTGAAAGAGTTAAGTAATTATATGCCTTTATTATTAGCAGCTGTAAAATTATTCATCAGTTGTCAAAAAAATTATTTTCAATTTATTGGCTATAATCAAATTTTCATTATAATTATAAGCTTATTAACACTCAGTAGAGACGAAGGCAGATCTCTGAACAAAAAATGTTACTTCATATTTCAGAACAATAGTAGTGCAGGAAGCCGATTTCTATCTTCACAAAGACCTATTATGCAATCGTAGTGTTGAATTTTAAATGAAAATAAAAACTATTAAAGGTCAGTTGACAGTTAACCCAGTACCACATTAATACGCCTTTTTACGCTTTTGATTTATTCCTTAACTTAAGAAAATAGTTCCAAATAATACCTTCATTAATATATAGGAAAGAAATATTTTCTTTATCCTAGCAGATATTAGTTTAAAGCAGGCTGAAAGTTAAGCAGAATGTGCCTGTAGGCACATTCTGCTTTACTTGCAACCTGCTTTAAGTGGGCACCTGTCTTCAAAACTAGAAACAGGCTATGGGGTAATGGGTTAATATCATAAAGCTTACCCTAACCCTAGTTTTTCTGTGGCGGACCAATTGTAAACCCTAGCCATGGGTTAAAGCAAGTTGGGAGTAAAGTAGAATGTTCCTAATTGCAAATATTTTCTTGAGTGGAGGACTAAAATAAAAGCGTAAAAAGGTATATTAATGGGGTAATGGAGAGGGCATTATTCATGACCATGTTTGGCAGTTTAATTTTGTATTGGATGGACTGACTCTGTACTGGAATAGTATTGGTTCTGCAGTACTTACTTGTGTCGGGGTTCCGAATGGATGTCATTTTGCCATCCATATGTATCACACATTTTGCCTGTCTGTCCTTCTCCCTGGAAATGTACAATTGGCAATGATTATTTATTCTATATACATGTATATACAAATACACAATGATGATCCACATTAATGATTATCAATATTTCATGGTTTTTTTCAGTTGTTTATATGTTGTGACTTCTCATTAGAATAATCTCTTTGAGACAATTCTAATGAGCAGTCAATACATAATCTGTGGGGACATAAAGGGGAATAGGATAAACTAAAAAAATCTTATTTTGAGTCATAGATGTAATATTGTAACACACATGTTTGAGTTTGTAGTTTGAATAAACAACTCATGGTGACAGTTATGTGTCTGCATTTCTCTGATATTAAACCATTACTCCATATATATGCCTTTTTACGCCTTAGTTCCACATTATGCATGTATAGAATCGTCATGAAAATGCACCATAGGAAATAGTTTCTGTATCTTTGCAGTATATGTACTAGATATCTCTATCTGTGGTAAATACAACTCGCCACTGTATAGCAAGTTGAACGTGTTTTAAGGGTTGACAAGGTGAGAAAATAAATCTAACACCACAGTTGAGTGTCAGATGGATATCGCACCCTCTGTATGAAGATATTTAAGAACACTCGGCAGAGCCTCGTGTTTCTAAAATATCTTCAAACCTCGGGTGGGATATCCTTATCTGACACTAACGGTGGTGTTAGATTCACTATGTCTCCCTTATGTCTGCACTAAACCTTATGGAGCGACTTAACTCATTTATAAACAATCTTTCAGACACGATTCTATTACACAGGTATAATCATGTCACAGAATTTGGTGCAGACATTAAAATTTTAGTTATAGAAATACTCTTTTTATCTTCTAGTTTATTATTATATCTTTATCAGGGCTCCAGATAAGAGGGAGTTAACTGAACAATCCACCATTTTCTCACTCATTTCAGCACCAAACCCTATGAAGTTGCTATTCATTAGAATTGTCTCAAAGAGACGATTCTAATGAGTAGTGACACAATAGGGTTTAATGCAGGAAAAAATATTTTGGTTTTTGAAATACCCCCTTATCTGGAGTCCTGATTACAATGTATGCATTTTATAAGATGCGTTCTATATTTGTATTTCAAAGTATGATCGTAAAAGATACAAACCTTTGGTTGAAGGGACGGACTCTGACAGCAACCTTTACCCTGAAATTTAGTATATAGAAACAAATATTAGAAAACTGTTAACCGTTATAATGCTGGAACCAAACATATCTCCATAGCATTAAATACAATTAAACCTTTCTATTATGACCACTAATTTGTGTTTATTATTAGGTGTTCACAACAGGTGACTGCTTAAAGCAAGTTGACAGTAAAACAGAAAGCTCCTTTAGGAGCTTTCTGATTTACTGTCACCTTGCTTTAAGCTGCCACATTTATTTTATACACTCAATTAGCCTTCTTTTTAGCGGTCATAAAGAGAGTTTTTACTGTCATTTGTTAATAAACAATTCAAGAGCATTGGAGCAAAATTGGTCTGACATTTAGCAGAAAACAGATAGTCCACCTGTGAATTTTAAAAGTTTGGCATGATAAGGATTAATTATGCACACTTATGAAATTTTACCTGCTGCATTTTAAGTGGCTTACTACAGGGTTCCAGATAAGAAGGAGTAAACTGAACAAATTCAACATTTTCTCACTCATTTCTGCAACAAATCCTATGGTGTTACTACTTATTAGAATCGTCTCGAAGAGACGATTCTAATGAGTAGTGACACCATAGGGTTTAATGCAGAAATAAGGATTTTAGTTTTTGACATACTCCTCTTATCTGGAGCTCTGTACTAATGCCAAATTGGCAAAATAGTCATATACGGTTATCATTGTGCAGTAGATTTTCTTTCAATTTCTTTAATAGCTCATTAACCCCTGTAACTTTTAATGGACAATTCGAAAGTTCAATTAAGTAAAAACCCATAGTCTATTTTTGATTACTTAGTGTTGATAATAGCACTTTATTGTGAAATGACAAACAGTGAAGACTCTGTTCAGAGTCCGGCGGTGTTGAACTCATGACCCATGGATTGACCATCTAATGTGTTACGACAGTCCGCTAATCATAAGTAAAGTGGACGTAATGATAAAAGAGTTTATTGTACAACAACAACATTTAATCAAATATATAGACAGGCAATGTTACAGTGGTGATTTGACAAACATTTATACAATAAGAACCGTGAGAGAGAGCAGTGACATAACTTTGAACAGAGCACCAGATAAGAGTAGTTTTTCAAAATCTAAAATCTTTATTTCTGAATTAAACCCTATGGTGTCACTACTCGTTAGAATCGTCTCTTCGAGACGATTCTAATGAGTAGTAACACCATAGGATTTGGTGATGAAATGATTGAAAAATGTTTGATTTATTGGAATAACTCCCTCTTATCTGGAGCCCTGTTATAAGATATTCATAAGTGACAGTAAAAGACTTTTCCTCAGTCCATTGATGGACTACCCCCAATTGTCTTGATAGGTGTGAATTTAACTGTCAAAGCATGCAGCACATGCTATACCAATCTCAGTTTACCTTGTGAGGCCCAGATTATACTCATGCTCTAGTGATTTTCAATGGTTGTTTCTAACCAAACTACCCTGAAGAAGGTACTGGTTAGTACCGAAACCTCGGTATATTAATAAACAGAAAAAACTTGATCGTTTACGTTCCACCACCGTTTTACTACTAGCAAACTATCAAATATAAAGGTCAGGTCTCACACGAGACGCTTCAATGGTTTTTTGCTACCCACATGTCCACAAGACCCATGCTTTTTGCAAGGAAATTGTCTTGCAAGGTGTTATGATCGAAAGGTCGTCAGGAGATGTCTTTAACCCTTTCCAAAGGGCCTTTATATAGTGCACTCACTTATTTGTCATGGAGATCATGTAACTTCTTCAAGCTTTTATCAAGCCCAGTAAAAGAGCCATAGCAATGTGTTTCTGCTTCATCCTCGCCAGAGCTCCAGATAAGCCGAGTATTTCAAAAAATAAAATCTTTATTTCTGCATTAAACCCTATGGTGTCACTACTCATTAGAATCGTCTCAAAGAGACGATTCTAATGAGTAGTGACAACATAGGGTTTGGTGTTAACATGAGTGAGAAAATGTTGGATTTGTTCAACTTACTCCCTATTACATGTATCTGGAACCCTGCTGGCAGATGGATTCTTAACCCATTACCCCATAGCCTGTTTCTAGTATTGAAGATAGGTGATCACTTAAAGCAGGTTGAAAGTAGAGCAGAATGTGCCTTAAGGTGTCTTTATAGCTTTAAAACTGCAAAAATTGTGTTTTTAACCTTTTTTCCGATTTTGATAGCCGACATTCTGTTCTACATTTTACCAAAATCTCCCAAACCAAACCAAACGCATTACACGGCTATCTGATCAATAAATCACACCTCATTAAGCACTCCGTAGTCCAGCCACGTGACCAGTTAGAGGCGTTCTCCAGCTGCTGTTGACTGACTTAAATGGGTTTCGTATGTTAAAATCATTATTGAATTATGATTAGTATATTTTATTAAGGGTGGAGCTAAGGAAAATCGCTTACGAAATATGCGCCTTCTTATTGGTTGAAACAAAAAGGACATAGTTGAACCCCGGGGGTATTCGCACGGTGTCAGACAGTCAAAATGACACGCTTATCAGTTAATTGACGTTTTCGGCACCTCCTTATTTTCAGACACGCGGCATGTTTGATCAACGATTGTGTCTGCGGTTGGGGTCCGATTTTCATGCGGTTTAAAGCAGATGAAAGGGTATTATCTTCTCGAGGGAACAGTGTCTCAGAATGTTGATAAGGTTCTCCAGCTGTTCACAGCAAAGCATTACGTAATAGAAATCGACTTTAAACGGTAAAATAACTTTGATGTTAGATAATAATAACCTGTTGGAAGGGGAATTTTACTGAAGTGTATTATGGGCAATTTTAAAGGCGTTACAAATTAAGACGGCTTTGAAATCGATGTTTGAATTTTTTTTTAAATTGTCTTTAATGTCTTATAAAATCGTAAAAAAATAAAATATTTTTTTAAAAAAGACATTTTGTGGTGACATGTGTACCACTTAAACCATTCAGCTATAAAATGGGGGAATAAATTATAAATCATGATGATAAATAAGAAAAATCCACTTGCAGTATCAAAACTATCAAGCTACCTTAAGGCACATTCTGCTTTACTTTCAGCATGCTTTAAGCTACCATCAGCTACAATATAGACTAAGACACTATTTTGTGTAATATATGTTCTTAGATGTATTAATTTGAACTTTTGTCTTCAAAGAAGGAAAATTTAAAGGCGTAAAAAAGCGTATTTATGAGGGAATGGGTTAAAGTACTGGTAGGTTAAAAGAAACTTAAAAGCAGAAAGCTGCTGAATGAACTTAATTCTTCTTCACTTTCAGTCTGTTTTAAGCAATCTCCTGTCTTAAACATTGGAAACAAAATATATATATAAGGGGGTGTTGAATCCTCTGGAAATCCTACAAAATGGAAAGGGAAATTAAAACCCACTAGAGTTTATGTTGTATGCATGTCCATTTCATTTTTGATTGACCCTCTCTGAGATTTGGTTTGAAACCTCACACCACCGCCCCCACTCCTTGTGGAATGCCTGGATCCGCACATGCATTTGCAAGTATTAGTTATAGTTCATTTTTTGAAAATTATGTAATATAACCTGGAGCGACCGTAGGGAGCGAACAGGTTATGTTGTATAATTTTCAAACAAATGAACTATAACTGATTTACCGTTTGCCTCAAATATGGCACGTTGGCTAGTGTATGGCAGTTACCGTTCAACCTACTTTACCTATACTAAGTTATCGCTCAACCCAAATTACCGCTCGACCTAGTTTGTCAGCCAATGAAAGGGCGATGGGCGGTGCTTTGTATTTTCGGAAGCCGGCGAGTTCACTTTTACATATGACGTCACACGAAAAACTAGAAAATCGACCGGGAACCCTGTACGCGTGTAGAGTTCGCTGTAGGCATTTCCAAATAGAACAAAACCGAGCATGAGCTAGCGTGTCACCCAAATGGAATTTAAAAATAGATTCAATTGAGGACGATTTTTATTTGTGTTCCGACAGTAAAGTGTTGAAAACTGGCGTGAAAGAGCTTGTGTGGACTGGCGTGACATGAAAATGCTTCATCAATTGATTTGCTAAAAAATACCAAGCATTAAGCAGCACCTGATCAACCAAGATTCGAGTCCTTTCTTCATTCATGCACTAATGGAGCCAAGCAATAATTGTTTTAAATTCAGTTTAGAACCCCCCCCCCCCCCCCCCCCCCCCCCCCCCCACAAATTATAGGGTTGAAACATCCTAAGTCAAGAGCATTCTTGGCTTTTAAATGACATTCATCTGGACTGTGTTGTTTAGTGCATTATACTATTAATGACAAAAATGCCTATGGCACCGAAGGGGTTGAAGACGGGTGGCTGTTTAACGCAAGAATTAAACGCTTATAGGAGCCTCTGTATTGTTTGCCTTATGCATTGATAAAAAGCAACCGTATTTTAGTACACTATTGAAAATAAGCACATTTCTTTCGAGACGTTTTACAGTCAAATATTTGTAAAACGATTACACAAAAGAAGACAATAACCACAGGTCGACTGCTTAACCCTCTCAACCCAACACTTATACAATGAACAATTCGAGTCTAGGCCATTTTGTAATAGGAGATCTACGATGTGGTTCTACAGTGTTTGCAGTGGACAAGTGTAACGGGTACATTTTAAATGACGAGTGTACTCGTCACCTAGGGTTCAATGAGTTAATGCAGGACATGATTAATGCGTTTCATATTAATTTCATTATGCACTAACTATAGTCTCCTGTCTACAGAAATATTTGATTTATTCGGGCCTTTTCATTGAAAGGCCGCAGTACATAGGTTACACTGTAATTCGCAGCTGAGCGGTTGCTGTATGACGTAATGATGCGCTACGCTCCTCCTTAGCACGCGGTGTCCTTTACCGGTTCATGACTTGTTTATTTCTCTGCCATACCCAAGTACAAAATTGAACGAATATGCGATATATTTTTTCATTTCTCGCTGAAATGGAGCCCTACCATTGGCTGGTAATCTAGGGCAAACGGTAAGGGTTATTGCAGTTCCTTATCAAAGATCACTTTCTCATCTTCTTTGATCAATCAATAGAAAGAGAGTTGAAATACATACTGGCCAAGGACTCTCTTATTCTGAACTTTATGGCGACCCAATAAACTTTGATAATTTTAAGCTGAGATTTACAATCATTTATCGAAGGTCGCACATAATGTTTAACCCTTTACTCCATTTCAATACACCTTTTTATGTATTTAATTAATTCCTTTACTGTTGTTCCATTTTTAAAGTGTTAAGTCAGGCTGAAAAGAAAGCAGAATGTGGCTTAAGGTGCATTCTACTATTCTTTAGCCTGCATTTAGTAGTCACCTGTCTTCAAAACCGGTCATGGAGTAAAAGGTTAAGGACTCTATCCTATTCAGTTAGGAATGCGCATGTCTGTCTGTCTCTTGACTAATGCTCTAGGGTTAATTAACGTAAAATACAGTGAAACCTCTCTATTACGACCACTAAACTCAAGGCCAATTGATTGCATAAAAGACAGGTGACAGCACAAAGCAATGATGTGAAAGTTAAACCAAAAATTCCTAAAAGGGCTTTCTGTTTAAATTCACCTTGCTTTTTCTGTTTTAAACTCACCTTGCTTTCAGCAGTCACCTGCCTTAACACAATTAAGTGGTCATAATGGAGAGGTAAAGAGGAAATGTGTTACAAATTCTGAAAGAAACAAAAAAATTTCAAATTAAACAAAATCCTGAGAGGCTATTAGGTTTGTTTTTATTTTTCAAGCAGACAGCAATGTAGGAAATACAGTAAAACCTCTCTATTATGACCACTAAAGTATGTTAATTATCAGGTATGTGAGGCAGGTGGCAGCGACAGGTGGCTTCTAAAGTAAGGTGAACATAAAGCAGAAAGCTTAGCTCCTAAGGAACTTTCTGATTTACATTCGACTTGTTTTTTTAAAGCTGACACCAGGTCAGAAGCAGTGTAACACGCGTCTGATCTTGACCCTAACTGTTTGACACTGGTCTTTATATTTCTTTAATTCAATAAATGTATAAATCTGAATTGAACAAAATTTGCAGACGACAATTTCATGGCAGACGACTTTGAAGCAGGATAAGGGTTAACATTTATTTTAGAGGTCCAGTCGTAATATAGAGGATTGACTGTATTTTGACGAGCTGTGAAGCAGACGACGGTTTTCACAGGCTAATAAGAGGGGAATTAGGAGCAAATGAACCAATTAGCCTTTTGTCTCCTCCATTTCAGCAAACCATGGTGACTATTTATTCGAACGACACAACATACTGTAGGATTTGACGTAAGGATTTTAGTTTTTGAATCTTATTTCCTTATCTGGAGACCGTTACTGAGCTCTGGGAGACTGGGAATCATTGTAATTTTTGAAAGAAAAGTACACTTACGACTCTCCAGACATTTTGCACCAAATCCCTTCCCTATTGTTATCAGTCAAATCATTTCCATTGACCGCGACTTGGTTATCCAATTACAAGTTGAATTAAATCCACTGCCACTTTGTTTCACCTGTTCACCGTACAGCGTCCAGCGCCGTGTATGTATATCACTGACAGGCTCGCGCCAACTGTCACACTACTGTGACCGCACATGTTGGAAAATACACCGTTATAGTCTGTTTCACTAATAGTTAACTTCCACTGTCGTATCTATGGATTCGTAAATGAAATTGGGGTGGTTTGCTAAACTCGCTGAACTAGCATTTGAAATAGAGTATATATTGTGCATATCCGCATACACGTGATGGTTTTAAATTTAGGTGTACAGCTTATTTACAAGTGAATTTAGGCCTGAATAGGGTGTGAAGTGAATTTGTGATTTATCAATCAGATTTTACCAGTATCTAGGTCGTCTTGATCCAAAAGGAAAGGAGCATGAAATGATAATTATTAAACAAAGCCAGTTCAACATAAGTTTCGTTCATGTATAAAACAATTCAAACAAATCCAAACATACTCTTTTTTCAAAATCATTGTAAATACACGTTTATTGTAAGTTTGACTGAAACAAGATCAATATGGATCTAATCACAGGTAGATCTACTTCACAATTAAAAAAAATATATAATTTTTTTTAAAATATATGATTTTTTTAATGTGTCAAGTACCTGTGGAACTTAAAGATTCTAAATCTAGTTTTGTTTCCAATCATTTTATGGCTGGTGTTGAATATTCCATTATCCCTTTTACTCCATAGCATGTTTCTCGGTTTTACACATGTGACCAGCAGCTTGAAAGTAAGGCAGGATCGATGCTCCTTATTGAGTGCCATCGTGTGCTTTACTTTCAGCCTGTTTGATGAGCTACCATCTGCTAAAGTATACGACATATTTCTTATGGTGTATATCCATGTTTGTGTACAGAAGAAATATTTTCTGTATTAAAGGAATTAATGTCAAGCATATCTGTGATGTAAAGGGTTAAATTAACCCTCTCTTCCCTGAAACCTCAGATGGAAAATTCTAGTTTTCATTTAAGTCTAGTCCATTTTTGGCTTTTAAGGGTTGATTTTTACAATACATGTCAAAATGACAAACAATGTAGACCCTGATCAGAGGGCTCCTTAAGGAGCCCTCTGATCAGGGTCTACACTGTTTGCATAGGACAAGTATACTCCTCACAGGTATGTTGTTTGCAAATGATGCATACATGTATATGCATGACTAGGGTTCAAAGAGTTAAAGGGACTCGCAACCGGATGGTGTACTTGTCAAAATAAAATAAAATACTCAAATAAAAGCAAATTTGTGGCATTATTTGGCTTCTGACATTAAAAAAATATGATCAGTCCAAAAAAAGTCTCAAGAATCGTCACCGAATCTTAGATTTTTAGATATTTTCCATCGTTTTTCTATACCGACTAGTAGACGGTATAGTTGTTGTTGTTGCTTCTCTACACGGGCTCAGACATAAACACGAGCCGAATTACGAAGTTGTATGCACTTTCGATAGCTACACATTAAAATACGTTAAATCGATCCGAGATAAACGGATAGTTCCGTGGTCCATTGGTCTAAGCGGTTTCCCCTATTTTGCATTCTGTCCGCCAATGCCGGGCCCCGGGTTCGAATCCCACCAGAGACCAATCTTTTTTTTTTTATTGAAATACATTTTTTTAAACAGAATTTCTTATCCTAAACTAATTCTTTACCATTTATATAAGCGTTTGACACATATTTACAAATTACTATTTTTAATGCACCATCTGGTTGCGAGTCGCTTTAAGATCATTTCTGATTGTAGTGCCAGCTAAGGATGGGAGAAAGCACACACCATCAATTGTATGTTCTTAGTGTTAAATGGTTAATTTCTACCTAAAATGAGCAATTTTGATCATGTGTTGATTTTGTTGTTGTTTATAATTGAACATATAGACCATGATGCTGTAGCAATGGTATATCATTTCATATTTTTATCTGGATTTGTAGAATTCCAGTTCAAACCAAAAAAGATGTTGTAGTCTTAGCAGTTGTTGTAGTTTTAGTAGACGCAATTGTAAGTGCAGAAAAAGTTGTAGTAGTTGTAGTACTTAGTTGAAGTGGTGTGTAGAATAAGAAGTACAATGTAGGCAGTATCCATAACTACTACTACTTCAACTACCACCACTACTTCTACTATTACTACAAATAGAAATCTACTACTTCTTTTACAAGCAATATGTTAACTACTATTACTGTTATTATACCACGTCTACAACTTCCACTACTACTTCTTCTAGTACTGCTACTTCTAGTAGTAGTACTACTACTGTCATTACTAGTCTACTATTTCTACTACTACTATTACTACTACTACTACTAGTCTACTAGTAGTAGTAGTAGTAGTAGTAGTAGTAGTAGTAGTAGTAGTAGTACGACTATCAAGTGCCACAATATGTGCTACTTTTTATTAATAAGGTAAGAGTACAGGTAACCTCTGATCAATGTTGTCTAGAGATTGTCGAGAGCATGATTGCATTGCCCCACGTTCGAAAACAATTCACGCGTACATACAATTACAGTGACATATTTATTGAAACAGACTATTGCCTGAGACAAACAATAATAGCAACCTGCCGTGTTAACAATGCACTTTCATTTGTAGACATTATAAAGGTGTATTAAGACTTCACAGCAAAGTTATCGTCGCTTTCATATATTCATTGAAACCAATGACTTGATAAACAAGCCATAACAACCCAAATAAACATTAGATATTCCTAGAGAGGTTGAACGGATAGGAAATAACACGGAATTCATAGGCAAATTAGAAATACTTATGCGACCAAGTTATGTTTTGTGTCATCAGTTATGAATTCCCGAATTTTATTTTTTTTTTAAAAAAAGACGTTTTGAGAGGGGTGACATTTAATTAGCTTTCTGCTTTACTTTCGCCTTGCTTTGGGCAGTCGCCGGTATTGGTATAGATATTTTGTGTATATCGGTGACTGTTGTAGAGAGGGTTTACTGTATATGACGTTTTGACGTTAACGCGCCAAAACGTCTACAGTTTTTGTTTACCGTTACGTCATTAAATTATATAAATATTCATTCCTTGAAAAAGCCTAACGGCGAAACGTTGGAAGATAATTTATAAACTTAAATTCGTGTTGGTGTTTGTTTATTTTTCTTATATCTCGAATTTTATTAACACAGATAAACCTCTCTATTATATTACGACCACTATTAAAACGAATGCTAGGTCTAATTAATTGATTTAATGAAAGCAGTGTTATTCATTCGTGATGAAAGATAGATAACATCTTAAAGCAAGGTGAATGTGAACAGAAAACTTTGTTTAAAACTTCACTTCACCACGGTATAATACCCTCACTAAAGAAAGAGAGATATATATACAGATAGAAAGACGGGAGAATAGATCTAGCTCTAGGTCTAGATCGATCTAAATGGAATTTAATAAAAACATAACCACACTGGCCAGTGATATGGCTGTGGACATCATAAATAGTGCTCCCTCTCTACAGCGACAGCGAATGGGAGACACAAATTGTGTGTGTTGTTCAGAGGGAGTTGCTATAGGGAGGGAAAGTTAAGACTTGGCTTACATTTACAAACAGCTTGAATCCAGATTAGACGTCACTCGTCATTATCTATAACTCTATCAAAATTTCCACTCATATATGTAACATCACGAATGAATTATGATTCATTCGTGGCAACATTGATAAAACAGCAGACGACACATTTAAGCAGACGATACTGTGCACAGCCATAAAACGGTTGGGCAAAATGTCTTGTTTTGGGGAACAGCAGCAAGGGTCGATTTTTGGGAGGGCCGTTATTGGGAGGTCGAACACTGTATCTCCGAAATTCGCCAACCTAAGCACGAAGTAATAACGACACGCCCAAGTACTTCGTGCCCCAAGGCGTTTGTCTGTCGATCCCGACTTGACCTGTAGCCTATTTGCAAGCAACTTGGATCTAGATCAAACACCGCGTTGCTTGATCTATTTGACACTCGTTAAAAGAATTATGCGATGTTTAACTGCATAAATCTTTGGTTGAGATATTGTGCAGACGACATTTTCAAAGCAGACGATTTCACGACCTGATAACTATAATCCCGCTCCCCTTGCAAAGTATCTGCGTTGTGTCGGTCGATTTACACGCCAGAGGCGCGCTCAACTGTAACGTGTAGATCAGCTCTCAGTGATATGCCGGATTTCCGATATCGGTTACACGTCAAGGAAGGTTCGGCGAGCCTCGGCGAACGTCTATACGTTATCGACTATTTGGACTTTGGAGACGGACATATACACACTACACATTTCCGTAGTTTACGAAATGTGACTTGAATCGGCGATCAGTAGCCGCGAGTAAAAATAGTTACGCGATTGTCTGCAGCGATGGAGTCTCCCCGACCCAAGAGAGCAAGAATGCAGATTAATCTCAGTGAATTCAGCGAAGAAGAGGAAGAAGAAGAAAGAAGCAGGAGTCCAGAAACTTATACAATTAAAATAGAGCCCCAGCAGCAAGACGGACAGGGCTCGGCTGAAGAGGAAGAGGGTCCCATACAAATACAGGTTAGTTGGAACATTGTCTTTGTCGCCAGTTAGTATTAGATATACTTATTAGGTGTTTACGACAGGTGACTGCTTAACCAATTACGGTTACCCCATAGCCTTTTCCTAGAAATGAATATAGTCTATTAGAGCTATATGTGACCTCTTAACCCTTTGAACCCTAGTCCCGCATATAGGCGTCCTTTTCAAACAGTGTACATCTGAATAGTACACTTGTCCTGTGCAAACAGTGAGGACCCTGATCAGAGGGCTCCTTTCGGAGCCCTCTGATCTGGGTCTTCACTGTTTGTCATAATGCCAAGCATTGACAAAAAACAACCCTTAAATGTCAGAAATGGACTAGACTAAAATGGAAACTGGAATTTTCCATTTAAAGTTTTAGGGAGGAAAGAGTTAAAGCAGGATGAAAGTAAAGCAGAGGGTTTCTTTGAAAATTTTACATTTTTTTTTTGTTAACTCTTTTCCTGCTGAATATTCATATAAATTTAACCCATTACTCAATAGAAACTAAGATACACATGTTTAACCCTTTACCCCATAAAACGACTTTTTATGCCTTTAATTTATTTCTCCACTGAGAAAAATAGTTCCAATTTATACAGTTATGGATATGTATGACAGGGCTGCCATTTCTCTGGATATTTCCTAAGTATTCGGTTTTATCCTAGCAGATCATAGCTTAAAACAGGCTGAAAGTAAAGCTGCTTTACTTTCAACCTGTTTTAAGCAGTCATGTGTCTTCAAAACAAGATAAAGACTATGGGGTAATGGTAGTTAGTAAATTTTCGTCTGAAAATTTGAAATCTTAGGATTTTTATTATCAACTTATGGCAGCCCTGGTATGATAAGAAGTGTTTTCTATATTTTAGCATATATTGTAGCTTAAACTTTAAAGCAGGCTGAAAGAAAAGCAGGATGTGCCTAAAGGCGCATTCTGCTTTACTTTCAACCTGCTTCAAGTGGTCACCTATCTTCAATACTAGAAACAGGCTTAACCCTTTACCCCATAGCCTGTTTTAGGTTTTGAAAAAAGGTGGCCACTGAAAGCAGGTTGAAAGTAAAGCAGAATGCGCCTGAGGGCGCATTCTGCTTTACTTTCAGCCTACTTTAAGCTATCATCTATCAGGATATAGAAAACATTTCTGTTGGAACATGTTTAGGACTATATAAATTGGAACTATTTTCTTGTGTGGAGGAATAAATCAAATGCGCTAAAAGGCGCTTCTATCAGGTAAAGGGTTAATGAGGTAATGGGTTAAGGCATTTAATGATTCCCTCCTGAAGAAAATAGTTCCTTTTGATACAGTAATGAATGTACAACATAAGAAATATTTCCTATAACTTAGCAAAAGTTAGCTTTTAAACCATAACCCCATAAATACGCCTTTTTACGTTTTTAATTTATTCCTCAACAGATGCAAATAAATCCACTTTAAGCAGTCATTATTATGAACCATAGGATATATGTTTTATCCTAGTAGAATGTAGATGAATTTTCTTAAAGCAGGCTGAAAGAAAGCAGAATGCACCTTTAAAGGCTGCTTTAACTCTTTCCTCCCTGAAACTTTAAATGGACAATTCCAGTTTCCATCTAAGTCTAGTCCATTTCTGACTTTAAAGGGTTGTTTTTGTCAATGTTTGGCATTGTGACAAACAGTGAAGACCCTGATCAGAGGGCTCCTTTCGGAGCCCTCTGATCAGGGTCTTCTCTGTTTGCATAGGACAAGTGTACTATTCACATGTACACTGTTTGAAAAGCACGCCTATATGCGGGACTAGGGTTCAAAGAGTTAAGTGGTCACCTATTTTCAATACTTAAGAAACGGGCTATTGGGTAAAGGGTTAAAGCAGGCTGAACTTTAAGTAGAATGTGCCTTATGGTGCATTCTGCTCTACTTTCAACCTGCTTTTAGTGGTCACTTATTTTCAATTTTCAAAGGTTTACACTATCTACTATGAGAATCAACCATATGAATAAATACATTGGCTAAAACAATATGGGAAAAATTCCCATGGAATGAGTGCTGTAAGAACTGTAAAGACCGTTCAGGAGCTTTCTGATCTGGGTCTATACTGTTTCAAAGAGCGTCAATTATTATTATTTCTTATTATTATTATTATTATTATTATTATTATACCAGATTTATATATAGCACTCTTTTCACACAGAAATTGTGCTTTCAAATACGCTTCACATGAAATAAAATAAATGTACCTACAAAGTGAGAAAAGACACATACCTGGTAACTACATTTACAATAAAGTAAAGATATCCTACTAGTAATTCTTTCAAAATAATTACTCGTTAATGACAATGAATTTGTTATTATATACAATGCAGGGCTCCAGATAAAGAGGAAGTCATCTGAACAAAACCAACATTTTCTCACTCATACAGCAGCAAATCCTATGGTGTCCCTACTCATTAGAATCGTCTCGAAGAGACGATTCTAATGAGTAGTGACATCATAGGGTTTAAAGCAGGATTAAAGATTTTAGTTTTTTGAAATACTCCCCTTATCTGGAGCCCTGTGATGTTTTATGTTATCACAATTATAAATGTCTTTCCTCGTTTCAGTTTGACTCTCTCCAGGCTTTACAAACAATACCAGTGTCAGCAGGCAAGTCCAAGGGCCGGAAGGTAGTGGACTTTGATAGTGACCAGGAGGAAGACCTGGTGGAATGGTTTCAGTCCCATCCCGAGATGTATGATCACAATCAGAAGGCCTACAAGAGGACCGACTACAAAAACCAGCTGCTGCAAGAAAAGGCAGAGGATATGGGGGTTCTGTGTGAGTAATATTGGTCTTTAATTATTAAAATATTTTGATGTTTCATAATTTTGTAACCAAATCTTCAGATGTTTTTGACAGGTCACACAACAACACTTTTTTAATACGGGTATGTTCGACTTAAGCGAGATCGAGGTATCAAAATTAAACTTATGAAATACTAGTAGTGTTGATTTAAGCGAGTCTGAAGTATAGAGTTTCGACTACTTGGCTAGTGATATTATTATAATACTTGGCTTCTTGTTGTATTTTAGCCCATTACCCTACAATAAATACGCCTTTTAACGCCTTTATATTATTCATCCACTGAAGGAAATAGTTCCAATTTATACAGACATGAATATGTGTTATAAGAAAAAAATCTATATTCTTGCAGATAGTTGCTTAAAGCAGGCTAAAAGTAAAGCAGAATGCACCCTATGGCCCATTCTGCTTTACTTTCAACCTGCTTTAAGTAGTACCTTGTTTTCAAAACTAGAAACAGGCTATGGGGTAATGGGTTAAACCTGATTGTTTTCCAGCACAAGATATCATGACCTGGTACAGAACTCAGCGGACGGCCTTCTCCCGGCTCATGTCCAACAAGACGGCCAAGACATTTAGAAGCAAGTGGGTCAGTAAGAATTTCCAGTTTTTGGCACCTCACATCCGCCTCAAAGGCAATAATGCAAGTGTAAGTAATACAAATGTTCATTACAGTCAAACTCTGATAATCAGGGAACTTGCTTAACCCATTACTCCATAGATACACAGTCATATTTGCATAATTATTTAATTTATTAATACGCTGAAGAAAATATTTCTAATTAATTTAAACAGTCATGGATATTATGTATTGTAAGAAATATTTTCTATATTCTAGCTGTTGGCAGCTTAAAGCAAACTGAAAGTTAAGCAGAATGTGCCTTTATTTAACTCATAGGCCTTTTAATGCCTTTAATGTTTTCCTCCACTAAAGAAAATAGACCCTATTTAGCTGCAGCAGTCAAGAATTTGAACCATAAGAAGTATTTTCTATATGGTAGCATATGGTAGCTTAAAACAGGCTGAAAGTGAAGCCGAATATGTCGTAAAACAAGTTCTGCTTTACTTTCAACCTACTTTAAGCGGTCACCTGTCTTTAAAACTTGAAACAGGATATTGTATAATGGCTTAATTTGTAGGCTATATTTGAAGATATTATGTTCACAAATTCTTTTCACGGTTTGTTAATTTTGTCTTTGCATTTTTACAGTTATATGAACTTCCGGATGTCAGTCGTGATTCCAGTGATACTGAACCTGCTGAGGTTCCTGCTCCAAGCCCTGGGCCAGCCTCAACAGAGAAACTGTCTGAGGAAAGCATGTCCAGGCTCAATGACGTTCTACAGACCTTGGCTGAGCGACTTGGTAATCGGGAGAGCGATACCAGAGCTGAAGAAGTGTTGAAGGAAAGTTCAGAAAATCGTCGTACCTGGGCTATGTGGCTGGGTGGTGAGGTCCAGGACTTTAACGAGGAGGAGTGGCTAGATTTTAATCAGGAAGTCAGTAACCTTTTGTACAAGTATAAAAGACAAGTACTGCAGCGACGCCGGACACAACCACCCAAGCCAAGGGTAAAGTCAACAGCTAGACCAGCATCATCTCTTCCTTCGTTAGTAAATGGTAACAGCTCCAACAACTTTAGCCCTCTCAAAGCCGATTAACCCATTACTTGATAGAAATAATTTATTACCCACATTTACCACAGGTAATTTATTCCTCCTTTGAAGAAAATAGTTCTATTTTATACAGTAATGATTGTGCAATATAAGAAATTTTATTAAGAACTATTTCCGTTATCATGGTAGCTTAAAGCAGAGTGAAAGTAAAGCAGAATGCACATTAAGGTGCATTCTGCTTTACTTTCAACCTGCTTAAAGTGGTCACCTGTCTTCAAAATGAAGAAACGGGCTACGGGGTAATGCATTAAGATAGAGTATGTTTGGCTGTTTGATTGACTGTAAATTCCGGTTGATTTAATAGACAGAGAATGGGGAAGTGGAGAGAGAGAGAGAGAGCAATTAATTTTGAGAGAGAGAGAGAGAGAGGTAGGTGGAAAGAGCAATTAAATCTGAGAGGTAGAGGTGGACAGAGCAATTAAATCTGAGAGAGAGAGATAGAGAGGTGGACAGAGCAATTGAATCTGACAGTAATAATAGACAACATGGAAAGAGAAACATGAAGTTGAAAGAGTGAAAAACAGACATATGGGAGAAAGTGAGAGAGGTACATTGTGATAGACAGATATAATGAATAATTACAACATAAGGTTTGTTGGAGGTACATGTATAAAGCAGAAAGTAAGGAGGAATAAGTGGTTTACATATTCTTATCTAGAGTCTTGGTATTATAATGGAGAGATAGAGAAAGAGAGAAAGAGGATCAGAGAGAGATAGAGAGATGTTTATCATGATTATGTTAATAAGAGACATAGAAGAACATTGGTAAAGCTGAGAGAGATTGAAGATTATACATGTACTATATGAGAGAGAGAGTTTCAACAACATTTTGACGACAAATGTTACTGCACCGGTCTGAACGAGATGACGATATCCTGGTTGAATATCTACTCAATGATGGAGTGTAACTAGAAACACTGAAAAACGCCCACATTGAAGTTAACGCAAAATCTATAGATATGTAAAATGAATTGCATGGAAGTTACGCAACATCTATAGATATGTAAAATGAATTACATGGAAGTTACTTAAAATCTATATATACATTGTATGTAAAATGAATTGCATGGAAGTTACTTAAAATCTATAGATATGTAAAATGAATTGCATGGAAGTTACGCAACATCTATAGATATGTAAAATGAATTACATGGAAGTTACGCAACATCTATAGATATGTAAAATGAATTACATGGAAGTTACTTAAAATCTATATATACATTGTATGTAAAATGAATTGCATGGAAGTTACGCAACATCTATAGATATGTAAAATGAATTCTATTTCTCAGAACTGCCATTTTGCTGTTCTTGCAAGAGCCTTGCTGATCCTCTGTGTTTTGCTATACAGTGAAAACTCCCTATTACGACCAATGAAACAGGCCTAATTGATCACAGTAATTACAGGTGACAGCTTAACCCATAACCCTATAAATACACCTTTTTACACCTCTAATTTATTCCTCCATGTAAGAAAATAGTTCCAATTTATTAAGTTATGATTGTTTACTATTAAAAAAAATTCTTTATCCTAGCAGATTATAGCTCAAAGCAGGCTGAAAGTAAAGCAGAATGTGCCTTATATAGGGTGCATTCTGCTTAACTTTCAACCTGCTTTAAGTGGTCACCTATTTTCAAAACTAGAAATAGGCTATGGATAATAAATGGGTTAAAGCAAGTTGGAACGTAAAACAGAAAAGACATTTTTTGTTTTACATGCACCTTGCTTTAAGCAGTCATCTGCCTCAAACACATGTTAATTAAAACAATCTAGCGGTCCTAATAGAGAGGTTTTACTGTAGAACAGATATTTGCTAATGGTTTAACCCATTACCCCATGAATACACCTTTTCACGCATGTAGTTTTTTTCTCCATTGACAAAATAATATCACTTTATACAATTATGAATATGCATTATAAGAAATATGTTCTTTATACTTGCAGATGGTAACTTAAAGCAGGTTGAAAGTAAAGGAGAATGTGCCTTCAGGCAAATTCTTCTTTACTTTCAACCTGCTTTAAGTGGTCACCTGCCTTCAAAACTAGAAATGGGCTATGGGGTAAAGGGTTAAAAATTCATCAAGTCAATTTTTGCAGTTTTATCTTTTTGAAAAGTTTGGTTCCTGATGAGACACTGTGTAAATCGACATCTCATCCGGATCCCAACTGTTTGGCACTTTAACCTTGTTTTGAAAAGAAATTTTAATTGTTCTGTTTTAAGAGCAATAGCAGAGGACAGAACTGTTGTTGCAGCCAAAACTACCCAGCATACAAAAAACTCTTTGCACACTAGCGGTCAGCAGGAATCATGAATCATATCTGTGCAAAGCATTTGGATCCTGATGAGACTCAACGTAACACAGTGTCTCAGTAGGATCCAAAATGTTTGACACTCTGACCTTGCTCTATGATTTTTTTTTGAAAATTCAATTTTTTTTATCAGTAGCGGACGACAATTGTTGCAGACAAAAATGTTACCAAGCATGCAAAGAGTTAAAGAAAATGGCAATAATTCTCAGCTTCACATTCTCAAGAATATATATGTCTCAGGGCTCCAGATAAGAGGTAGTTATTTCAACAAATCAAACATTTTCTCACTCATTTCAGCACCAAATCCTATGGTGTTACTACTCATTAGAATCGTCTCTTCGAGACGATTCTAATGAGTAGTGACACCATAGGGTTTAATTCAGAAATAAAGATTTTAGTTTTTGAAAAACTACCCTTATCTGGAGCTCTGTGTCTCAAGTTTCATTTATAAAACTTACTATTATATTTGGGATCCTGATGAATTTGTCATGAATAATGTATACATGGGTTGTATTGTTTGCAAACATGAGTCAAATACTTTTCATATTCAGTGTTATCACGAATGAATAACACGTGGTTATTCATTCGTGGTGTTATATACTCTGAGTGAAGTTTTGGAATATTCGAGGGAGCCAACTCTTTGCAATATAAAATAATGGTTATGGTGGTTATCTTTCTTACTTTGAATCTGGAATTCCCATTTGATATTGTTTCGTTTTTAAATTTGAGTTTACATAGTAAATACATGTACATGTACATATTATGAAAATATAAATGTCTGTAATAAAATCTTATATGTAAGAAAATTAAATATTAGTTTGATTTGTCTTTCAGTCTTTGCCTTAATTGTTTGACACTTTAACCCATTACACCATAGCTTGTTTCTAGTTTTGAAGACAGATGACCACTTATAGCAGGTTGAAAGTAAAGCAGAATCTGCTTTAAGCTACCATCTGCTAGAATATAGAAAAAAATTACAATCATACATATTCATGACTCTATAAATTGGAACTCTTTTCTTGAGTGGAGGAATAAATTAAAGGCTTAAAAAGGTGTATTTATAGGGTAAAGGGTTAAGTATGCCAAAATCTGATGCAAATATCACTTGCCCGAATCAGAAACCACTGAGTCTTGCCAGGACTGGTCTTTTCAAAGGGCGTTGAAAATTGTATGAATTCACAAAACTTGATCCCTTATTGACTTTATTAGATTTTTTTTACATCAAATGTTCTAGACGATAGCAAACATTATAACTGCATTCTTATTAACCCATTACTCCATAGCCCTGAGTTTCAAGTAATGAAGATAGGAGAATACAGTAAAACATCTGTATTACGACCACTAACAGTAAGGCTAATTTGTTGTATAAAAGACAGGTGACAGCTTACAGCAAGGTGACAGTAAAACAGAAAGCTCCTACAGGAGCTTTCTGTTTTACTGTTACCTTGCTTAAGCAGTCACCTATTCTTAATCCCTAATAGTTAACACAATTTACTGGTCGTAATAGAGGGGTTTACTGTACTTAAAGCAGGTCGAAAGTAAAGCAGAATGCTCCTTTCAATCTACTTTAAGCATCCACCAGTCTTCAAAACTAGAAACAGACTATTGGTCAAAGGCTTAAGAAAGCCTGGGAAGGTTATACTGTGTATATGTTCTTACGTTTCTGTTGTTGCCATCATGAGCCCCGCCGTTAATCGTCTTGAAATGTCCTTTATGAGGGTTGAGACGATAAAGTCCACTCATCAACCAGGTCAACTACCATTCATCTAGAAATGAAGAGGACAAAAATAAACACATAAAGAATATACAGTCGAAACTTGATACTTGGAAACTCGCTGAAATCCATCGTACCAGTATTCATAGGTTGAATTTTGATTCCTCCATCACGAATAAGTCGAACATACCCATATTTCAAAGTTAAAATGTGGCTAAGCCACGCTTTAACTTTGAAATATGGGTAAGTTCGAACTAACACGAGTTTGAAGTATCAAGTTTCAACTGTAACAACAACAACAAAAAGTCAAACTTGTGTTAAAGCAGCCTCCTGAATTTCTATGCATTAACCCTTTATTACATAGCCTATTTCTAGTTTTAAAGACAGACAATCACTTAAAGCAGGTTGAACGTAAAGCAGAATGTGCCTTAAGGCACATTTTGCTTTACTTTTAACCTGCTTTAAATGGTCACCTTCAAAACTAGAAACAGGCTTTGGGGTAAAGGGTTAATTTGAACATTTCTACCAACAAGGGAAGGTGAAGATTTTGAGGATATCAGCTGATGACAGTTTTGACAGACATTTATTTGGAGTGCAACAGGTTAATAGGGGATATTGTCAGACAAGGCTAACAAATAGCTTAGCACATTGATTTTACCTGGAAAGGTGCAGGACATTCCTGAGGTTGTAAGGAAATAATATTCATGAGAATGATCCATCCCAATTTTAAGATTTATGAGAAGGATCCATTCTAATGTTTATGCCCAGTAATTGCACTGTCCGGCCGTCTTTCTGTTTGTCTGTCTGTCTATCAGTCTGTCTGCCTGTCCCGAACCCTGTCTGCTCCGCAACTCCTACATGCATGAATGAATTTTGAAGTAACTCTGTAGAAATGTTCACCACATTGAGACAATGTGAGGGTTCATATTTCAAAGATCAAGGTCACAGTCTTGGGCCAAAAGTCAAAAGGCCGGCCGGCTGCCAGGACCATTTTGTCTAGTCAGGGCTCGAACTCCATCAGGCATGGATGGAATTTGAAATAATTTGGCTTGAATGTGCTTCTTGCAACATTAATGTGACATGCACAAGACCCAGGTCAGTGGCTCAAAGGTCAAGGTCACATTAAGGAGTTGAAAATCAAAAAGGGGAACATTTTGCCTTGTCTTGGCTCAAAGCGTTGCACATCTGGTCTTGTTATTTTGCTTGGCCTTCCCCGCACGGGTTCGAATCCCGACCAAGCTCAATACTTTTTTATGCCCCCGGCTTCAACAGATGCGGAGGCATATAGTAATCGTTCTGTCCATCCGTCCATCAGTCCGCGCCACCAAAGTAGGTTAGAGGGCCAGATAACGGTAAACATAACAAAAGAAGACAATAGAGTTCATTCCCTAACAATACACTAAGGGGCCGTGGCCCGTTATTCGAACAAAAGAAAATAACAAAAGAAAAGGCCCTCTAACCCACTTCGGTGGCACGTCTGTCCGTGCATCCGTAACAAGGTTAAGTAGATTTTACCGTTTCGTCTAGCATCAACACCGCTTACTCAAATGCTTGGATACTTAAACAGTTGTTGCCTTGGACCATTCCCTATCCAATAGTATCACAAAACTTTGATTTTGACCTTAACCTTGACCTAATTTTGAACTTAGAATATTTTAAATGGGCTCTTTCTCGGTTAACTAGATTTTACCGTTTCATCTCGCATCAACACTGTCTACTACAGTGCTTCGATACTTATACGATTATAGCCTTGGACCATTACCAACTCACCAATAATGCACAAGCTCAGTTTGACCTTGACCTAATTTTGACTTAGAAAAGATTCAGAATATATTGTCAAGGATGCCACCGGGGGGCCATACATGTGATATCTCCCGATCTCGTCGGGAGCTCCCGAAATTTGAGCACTACTCACGATCTCCCGGTCGGGAGACGAAATCTCCCGATATTTCATTAAATCAGGTTCATTTTTTTCAATATGAACTTTTATATCATTTACCTAGTTCGCCGTCTCTAAAAATCTGAAAATTGGCTTCAGCGTTCTCCGGCTAATCCATACACACCTTATCACTAAACGCTACTGATGCGTGTAAACACGTTACGCAATCGTCGATAAGTTTGATAGTGTAGCACTATACATGGCATGTTTATGGCAGGCTGCAAACAATGTTTGATCACACGCGACGAGTGGGGTTTGACATATTGCTTTTAATGTGTTGTAGATCTAATTGGTTATCAAAAAAGTGATTGACAGGTTTGCCCCGAATCGGAGACCTAGCAACGACAATTTTTAGAAGCGGTGATGCGAAGAATAAAGATCTATGTCGCCGATACGGGTCGGATTAAAATCAGATATAATTCTCCGTAAGTTCTGGACAAGCACACATCTTATATGAAAGCTACATTTATGAATTTATTTCTACCATAAAATACATTGAATATTCACGTAACAGAAAAATACTTCGAAAATTATACCGTTACAAAATGACGGGGCGCCTTAATATTTGCTACGGGAATCACGTATATTTTGTTAGTCTAAAAAGTTTTCCCCAGCATCGTTTTCTAACAATTAATTAAAATTAAACATTGGACCTAAATTCTTCTGTTTGTTACATACGATTTGTGCAAATGTATAATCATTAAGTTTGATTTTACAACCAATTACGCTCGTAAAATTGATTTGCAATCAGTTTTCGCGGTAGAAATTTCGTGTTAAAACCACGCCCACTAAATGGCGCTAGTAAATGTCGTCTGCAGACTTTGTCGTCTAAAACAATTTCTCTGAGTTAATCTTTGTGTATTTTCTTTCAGAAACTATCATTGTCAAGCAGTTTGTATCTAGAATAGATGATGCAGCGTATCATCTGGATCCATACTGTTTGCAAACTTTAATTAATAACAGATTGTTAAGTTGCTAACTCTTTCTAGATCTAGTGACTCCATAGATAGAAATCTAGACCATTTGAACTACTTCATTCATTCTCTCAAGAAAATAGATATAGTTCCAGTTTATCTTTACTAGTCATGAATAATGTAAGAACCATAAGAAATAGTTCTTATATCCTAGCAGATGGCAGATCTAGCTTAAAGCAGGCTTAAACTTTTACTGAAGCAGAATGCTCCTGAAGAGTATTCTGCTTTACTTTCTGCCTAGATGCTAGAATAAAAGGCCCATGTCAGTATTATAAAGACTATATCTCTGGGTGAAAATTGTCTCTGTCATAGTGGTCTATAGACTTATCTATTCACTGATTAGAAAAAAAAAAAAAGCAATTAGATCTAGTGATTAATTTATGAAAATAGATAAATTTGTTGGATTTTCATCGCCAGCGCCTAGTTTTGTCGCGAAAAAAGTGTCGCGAAAAAAGCTCCCTATTTGGCACCCCAATCTCCCTATTAAAATTTCCAGATCTCCCTATTTGGGTCCAAGAAAATATCACATGTATGCCGGGGGCATAAGCGTTTATTGAACGCGCAGTCTTGTTTTCTTTGAAATGTATATCTTTTTTAAATAAACCCTTTTCCTAAACTAATGATTAGAGTCTAGATGTTTATAAATGTGTTTGACATTGATTTGCAAAATTATTAATTTTTAAGCCAAACTTAGTGTTCAGTCTTTATAAAGTAATCAATGTCTCCAACACTTCTTTGAAGACAAATGGATTTTCTCAGGTTAGGTGGGGTGGAACGTCTTCATATTTAGGATTTAGACGGCTTAAGTATTGTATGAAAAAATAAGCAAGTGGTTTGCTTTGCCCCAGTTATCATTTTTGTACAAACATACAACCTTTTAACCCATTACCCAATACATACGCCTTTTTACGCCTTTAATTAATTCCTCTATTGAAGAAAATGGTTCCAATTTATACTGTCACAAATCAAAATCATAAGAAATATTTTCTATATTCTAGCAGATAATAGCTTAAAGCAGGTTGAAAGTAAAGCAGAATGTGCCATAAGGCACATTATATAAATATTTGATGGCAGTTTGCGTGACATTCAAATTGTCAGCCCGAGAAACAGCATGTCACCCCGAGGCGTAGCCGAGGGTGACATTCTTGTTTTCGAGGGTTGACAATTTGAATGTCACGCAAACTGACATCTAATATTTATTTTATTACACCGAGCTTATCAATTCTAGCTTTAGAATCGTCTCATTTGTATTTTATAAAATGTGTTGTGAATACTAATTTAGCGCAGACATGTACGTAACGCGGGAAACGACGTCGCCGTCTATGACGTCACATTGTTTATAATTATGTTACCACTCTTTATAACGTTCCAATGTATCCAATAGCGAACTCAATGTCAATGCTGACAGTACGTTTTCGGACGGAGTAAAAAAGTAATGTCTTTTAGAGTGACGTCACAAAAAGAATATCATAAAGAGTGACAGTATATTTTGAATAGATGTAAAAGACATGCAAAATGTTAACTGTAGGTCTATGGGAATTTAACATTGTAACTCAATGCGAGGTGTAATAATCTGCTTTACTTTCAACCTGCTTTAAGTGGTCATATATCTTCAAAACTAGTAACAGGCTATGGGGTAATGGGTTAAGTCATATAATTTCAAATCGTAGGGAAAATATTACACATTTTTAAGAAAATGGTTGAGATCTTATAATTTTATACAGTCATCATATGATGCAAATATTGGGACAATAACTTTTGTGATGTTCACTTCTTAAGCCATAGGCATGACATGAAAAGTATCAGTATTTTAAGTAAGAATAGAATGATAAAAAACACTTTTCAGGAATATTTGTCTTTTTATATTCTTTCATGTTTTCCGACCTTTAAAGGGACTCTCAACCGGATGGTGTACTTGTCAAAATAAAATAAAATACTCAAATAAAAGCAAATTTGTGGCATTATTTGGCTTCTGACATTAAATAAATATGATCAGTCCAAAAAAAATCTCAAGAAATGTCACCGAATCTTAGTTTTTTTTAGATATTTTCCATCGTTTTTCTATAGCATTAGCTAACGGTATAGTTGTTGTTGTTGCGTCTCTACACGGGCTCAGACATAAACCCGAGCCGAATATGTATAGATTAATCGCTACCAGTGAAGTACGTTAATTCGCTACCATATAGATAGAAAGCCCCAGTAGCCACGCGGTTAAGGCGTTTGCTTTTGTTTTCATGTTTGTCTCCGCATGGAGGGTCACGGGTTCGAATCCCACCAGAGCTTCTTCCTTCTTTTTTTTGAAATGTATTTTTTAACAGAATTTATTATCCAAAACTAAATCTTACCCATTTATATAAGCATTTGACATATATTTACAAATTACTATTTTTAATTCTAAATCCGGTTGCGAGCCTCTTTAAGGCTATATACAATTTTTCAAATATTTTCGAGAAGAGATTGCGAAAAGCCTACATATTTCCACGAATGAAGAACGGTCACGAATGAAGAACGAAGTTCTTCATTCGTGATATTTCATACAATACACGGGAATAACATGTAGTATCCATTCATTAAAACATGTTAACATTACAATCACCCTACCTTCAGTGTTGGAATACCTTAACTGACATTAATTTTGCAAACAGTATCCAGACCAGATGCTGCATGTATGAGGATAAAACAAGTAACACTTCATTAGAAACTGCAGGGCTGCCATAAGTTGACATAAACAATCCTAAGATTTCCAAATTTGCATTTTTCAAGTGCGATTTTACGAATCATACCTTTACTCTATAGCCTATTTCTTGTTTTGTTGGCATGTCAATGCTAAGAGCAGGCTGGAAGTAAAGCAGAATGCACCTTTAAGCGCATTCTGCTTTACTTTCAGCCTGCTTTAAGCTACCATGGATTAGAAAAAAATCCGAAGATTTAGGAAAAATCCGGAGAAATGGCAGCCCTGAAACTGTAGATATAGATCAGCTGATTTTCACTAAACTGTGGCTCTATAATATAATATTGTCATCTTGCTCATAAGCAGTCACTTGCCTAAAATACAGATTTGCACTTTTAGTTATCGAGGATAGGGTTAAGTTGACCAAATATGAATGATTCATACATATTTCAGTGCTAATGATTTTATGTTTCAAACTAACTACTTTTGCAGTACCAATTAGGATCATTCAATCTTTAACACTGTGTATGTCATTGCTTCTAAATATGTTATCTGCTGATTCTGCTAAAGTAACCAGTGATAAATTTACAAAAGTATATCAAAATCAAGAATAGGATTGATCTGGATCTGGATCTAAACTGTTTAAACTGTCTGTTAGGTAAGGCACAGAATTATACACTGACGGAATCGAAACCTCGCGCTATATCGTAAATCTCGTGCGGCGGATACGAGACTCGCGAGACTTGATAAGAGACTGTCTATCGGTAGTCAATATGATAAATGTGTGTTTTCGAAGCATTGTTCGCGGATTTTTATTCCCGTGAATTGATAGGAATGTCCACATAGTCGTTTAAATCCTATAAAATGTCAATAAAAACACTCGAGTCGGTAAATTTCACGCCAGAAATCGCGGACAACGAGGCAAAGAAGTGAAGATGTTGTCACGTGACACATAATCTCTCAAAATTCAACCGCCGCGAGAGCTCAGGTACTCGCCTATTCAATTTCGCTTAGTTGCTATTCCGTTTTGTATAATTCCGTGGGTAAGGCTTTGAAGGATAAGGGTTAACAAGAAAATTGGCCTTCAAAAATACCTCATATTGTGACAGTTACACATAACACCTGTCTATTACAAATATATCTGCATGGTTTATTTGAATAGGTAGGATAAAGTATTGTCAAACTTGTGTGAAGTGTGCTCTCTAAAGAATGTGATTTTTCCAGTCTTTTTTAACCCTTTACCCCATAGCCTGTTTCTAGTTTTGAAGACAGGTGACCACTTAAAGCAGGTTGAAAGTAAAGCAGAATGTGCCTTAAGGCACATTCTGCTTTACTTTCAGCCTGCTTTAAGCTTCCATCTGATAGAATATGGAAACTATTTCTTATAATAGATAATCCTGACTGATTGAATTGGAACTATTTTCTTTAGTGGAGGAATCAATTAAATCAACTAAAATGCACTTCCATGGGGGAAAGGGTTAACACAGATGACTGCTTTTACTCTTTGAACCCTAGGGTCAATAAAGCCATTAAGATTTTTATTGACAGGTGGCTGCTTACAGTTGGCTGAAAGTGATACTTAACCCATTACTTCTTAACCTATTTCTAGCTTTAAAAACAGGTGACCACTTAAAGCAGGTTGAAAGTAAAGCAGAATGTGCCTTAATGCACATTCTGCTTTACTTTCAGCCTGCTTTAAGCTACCATCTTCTAGGATACGGAAAATATTTCTTCTGGTACATATTCTTGGCTGTATAAACTGGAACTTTTTTCTTCAGTGGAGGAATAAATGAGAGGTGTAAAAAGGCGTTTTTAAAGCAGCCACCTGTCTTAATCTATGACACCAATCTATGAAGGAGTTGCCATTCAAATGAAATGGGCAGTCTTTCAGCTTATTTACAAAAAAGTAATGCAGAGAGCGCATATAGGATTGAATAAATTGCCTTTAATTAAACACAGTTATAAATATGGAAAATACAATCGTGTAGATAAAAAAAAATCATGATAGGAACCATAATCTTGACATATGACTTTTTACTCTTTCAACACCTGATGGACCTGTTTAAAATATTTTCAAATTTAGACCAGTATTTATCAAACTACCCATAATCATTCCAAGAAGACTGGTTCATATTTTGGTAACTAAAAAGATCCACAAGGGAACCTAATAACCCACAAGAGTTACTTGGTGTTGAAAGAGTTAAGTACTGTTAACATGCTACTTGAAAAATCTTGACAATTTATTTACAACAATATTATCTTACCTCTTAATTCCTATGCAAGCACAGAATTTACCTATCAAAATGTACAATATCCATATTAATTAACAGAAAAGTTCCAACTACTTCGTAAATCCTTTTTCTTATGCTGGCACCATCCTTTAACACCTAGCCCAAACAGAGTAGAAATCAATTGTCTTTCCGAACACTGATCCCTTCAGCACTGTCTCGCAGTAGACATTAAAAATTGATTCCTGTTGACATCAAACTTGAAGTCTCTCGGGCCATTTGACTTATCTGTAGATCACGCTGAAGTATGTAGCCGAACTTCAATATCTCGAACTCGCTTGACTAGAATGTTTCCACATTTCTACAGTTGAATTTCATTAATCAAACATCACTTAAGTCGTACATATCTGTATTTTAAAGTTAGAAAATGTCTTCTAAGCCCTGTTTTAAATTTGAAATATGGATATGTTTGATTTGAGCCAGGTAGTGATATCCAAGTTTGACTGTACAGTAAACCTCTCTATTACGACCATTAAAACGAAGGCTTACTGATTGTATAAAAGACAGGTGACAGCTTAAAGCAAAGTGACAGTAAAACAGAAAGCTCCTGCAGGAGCTTTCTGTTTTACTGTTACCTTGCTTTAAACATTCACCTGTCTTAAACACTCAATGGGTAACACAATTTAGTGGTCGTAATAGAGAGGATTGAGGGTACTTCTGTTGATGTTTCTACCCACTAATGACAACCCTTCTTTTGCTGAATGGATAATTCCTCCTGAAAAATGAGCAGTTTATGTTGATTTAAAGGGATATTTTCAAGAAAATATTTTGTAGTGTAAAAGTGAAGCAAACTGCAGACCTTGATCAGAGGGATCCTTAAGGGGCCCTCTGATCAGGGTCTACACTGTCAAATATACATACCTGTATATACCAGATTCCACATAGAAAGGGATAATAAACATTCGTGACTTTATGGTTCAATAACTCTCATGATAATATTATAAACCTTTAGAAATCTTACTATTCATTGTTAGTCTTTTGTCAGTAAATTTTACCAATCCTTATTTCATTATATTATGCAGACCAGGGATAAAGTTTGTCAAAATTTCAAGTAAATTAAGCACTTGCTCACTGGTTCTGATGGAAACAAATATATGTTTAAGGTTGGTTTGGAGCCTAAATATTTTGTCAGAAATTAAAACAGTCCACATACATTCATTGGAGAAAGAAAAAACTCATGCAAAAAATGAAAATGAAAGTAATGCAGAAAGTTCCTACAGCTGTATTACCATGATAACCCATTCACGCCTTATGCATTCCATAAAAGGGACATATGCAAACAGTGCAGACTCAGATCAGATGCCGCATAATGTGGCATCTGATCTGAGTCTGCACTATTTGCTAACAGGAATTTCTATCAAAGACAAAATGAAAAATTAGATCGGGCACTCTTTAAATGAAAGATGGAAGAATCCACTCGGCATAAATGAGTGCATTCTTTCCCAAATAGAAATGACTTTTCATGCCAACAGAAATGCATGTTCATGCCTTTACCTACAGACATGAATATGAACCAGGAAAGATATTTTCTATATCCTAGCAGATTGTAAGTTAAAAGCAGGCTGAAAGTAAAGCATAATGCACCTTATAAGGCGCATTCTGTTTAACTTTCAACCTTGTTCTCTAAATGACCTTTTTGTGTTGATGGGTAGTAAAACACCATTCATTCATTCATTCATTCATAACTTTCAACCAGCTTTAGTGGTCGCTCATCTTCAAAACTAGAAACAGGCTATGGTTAAAAGACTCCACATTTTTTAAACAGTCACTCAACAAAGATTGGTCTGTTATGATTATTACACCTGTAAAGCACAATAACAAGCCATATAAATATGTTTGGTTCAAATACTGTGTTTTTATCAGATATCTCAAGCCTTACCTGTATATCACAACACCTCCATACTCTTATATCACAAAAATCCAATAAGCAATAGTAAAATGTTTGTAGTAAAGATTAAACCTGATAAAAACTTACTTCCAAAATTACAAAATCAAATTCCACCATGAAGTTTTATTATCCTTCTAAAGAGCAGATGAAATTGTGTTCACACAAAACATGGCCATGTCATATATTGGTCAGAGATGAGACAATATCAGTTTAAATCTTTGAATGCTAAGTAAATTTGTTGTCTGCTACAATTGTCGTCTGCTACTGTTCTTCAAGTATCATTTTCTAAAATTTCATATGTAAAAGAATCAGAGTGTCAAACAGTTTGGATCTTGATAAAATACCAAGTAATTTTGTTGTCTCATCTGGATCCAAAATGTTGGCATTTGTTGTTAGCACGCAAAAAGTTACAATATCAATGCTCAACAACCCTTAAAATGCTGGAACCTTTTGGAGCCCTCTGATCTGGGTCTGCACTGTTTGTCAACCTTTCTAATATTTTTGGAACAAACCCTCGTGTCAATTTATAAAAGTCATTTATCATAAATGGATGAGACCATTTGAAAATTTAGAATGGTAACATTCTATGAAGGGATAACCTTTTGACTATATATATAGCACACGAGTATAGTAGTTTTGATCCAGATTAAGCCCCATGAATGTGGGACTTGATTAGAATGCAAATTGTTAATAACTTGTTGATTGCATTAACCAAAATAAAAGAAAGCAAGAAAGATAAAATGTTAGAATTTTCAGCAGATGTAAATTTTAGCAAACAGAAATTATTCAATGTTCAATTAGTTTAACTCTTTGCATGCTGGGTAATTTTTTCGCTCAACAACCATTGTCGTCTGCTACTGTTCTAAATAAAGAATTATCCAAATTTCTTTTGAAAACGGGGTCAGAAGGTCAAACAGTTTGGATCCTGATGAGACGCCACATTATGTGGCGTCCCACCAGGATCCAAAATGTTAGCAAAGATTATCATGATTTCAACGATAGCATTCAACAAGTTAAAAAGACACCTCTGTCAAATTTTGTCATAAAGTTTGAAGGTATACATAGGACTTGATTATTTGACTGGCAATATATCTCGGTGAATGCCTTTGTGCTATGGTGGATCGTCTATTTACAAAATGGTAATTAAATCGTAGAAGATTTGGACGACACAAATGAAGGAAATTATTTTAATTATCAGTATAGTGTGACAATTTTTATGTTAAAAACATTATCTCCCACTATTTACAATCCCTGCAATCTTCCTACAATCTCTTCTCCAACTTGTGTTAAACTCTTTCTGGAATGAATGTACTCATTACATTTGCAAAACAGTGTAGACCCAGATCAGAGGGCTCCTATATGAGCCCTCTGATCTGGGTCTACACTGTTTGCTGATTAAGAACAGTATTTATTAAACTACCCGGAATTTCAAGTACACTGGTCCATGTTTTGGTAACTAAAATGATCCAAAAGGGAACCTAATGACCCACTAAAGTTACTTAATGTTGAAAGAGTTAATTCTGCCTTTTTGCACCTTTACGGATTAAAAAAATCTCATAGAAATGTTATATTTGTTTCAATGCTATGGCTTGATAAATAGCCACAGGAAATATTTACTACATCTTGACATGTGGCTGCTTAAAGCAGATCAAAAGTAAACCTCCTACGGGAACTGTTTTACTGTGAGTCTGCTTTAACCAATTACCCCTTAGCCTTCTTCTAGTTTTGAAGACCACATAGAAGGTTGAAAAGTAAAGCAGAATGTGCATTCAGGACTTGTGCATTCTACTTTATCTTCAGCCTGCTTTAAGCTACCACAAGGTCCTGCTAGGATATATGAAATATTGCTTATAATGCACATTTATGACAGTTTAAATTGGAAATATTTTCTTCAGAGGAGGAATCAACCCAAGGTGTTAAAATGTGAATCTGTTGACTAACTGGTTCAGCAGCCACACTGTCCAAAACATTGAAAACAAAATGCCTCCTGATGTGACCATGACCTCGATGTGACCTTGACCTGATATGACCCAACTTGTACTGAGATCAAACACTTCTTGAGTTGAGAAAACATGTATAATCATAAAACCTGAAAGACCTATATTATCTTTTTATTTTACCATTCAACCCATTACCCCGTAGCCAGTTTCCAATATTGAAGACAGGCAACCACTTAAAGCAGGTTGAAAGTAAAGCAGTGAGCCTTAATGCACAATCTGCTTTACTCTCAGTCTGCTTTAAGCTATCATTGGCTAGGATAAAGAAAATACTTCTTATGCATATTCATGACTGTATAAATTGTAACTATTTCTTCAGTGGAGGAACAAATTAAAGGCGTATTTATTGGGGAACATCTTGAAAGGTACTGGAAATACATTTTTATTTCATATACAGGATTCCTAACCAGAGACTACCTTTCTTATACTAAAGTACATGAAGCGTACAAAGGTACGTGTATTTATGGGGTTATTGGCTGAAGAACCCTGATAAAATCAGCAACTAAAAGTATCAATTAATGGCAAGGTACTCTGGAAGTCAAATGATTGCTAAACAACTTAATTCGTTTAAGCCTACTGGCTAAACACTTTGCTTTGATCCTTCTAATTGGTTTTTAAGCTATAATCCAAGACAAAAATTCTACAAGATAAGATAAGTATCTCATTACGACAAGGATGCGTTTAGCAAAAGAATGGTTATTGTAATACAGTCAAAACTCGAAACTACGAACTCACGTTAGTTGGAATATACCCATATTAGGCTAGCCACGTTTTAACTTTGAAATACGGGTATGTTCGATTTAAGTAATATCAAATTATTGAAATTCAACTGATGAAATATTGGTAACAAATGATTTAAGTGATTTTGAAGTATCCAGTTTAGACTGTACATGACGTACAATGAGAAAAAGTGTAAAACAAAATGTGTTTGTGAAAATATTATATCTCCTGATCTGACCATGACCTTGACCTTTGTCAGACATGACCAAACTTGTACTGTGCTCAATTGGCTTCTTGAATGGAGAACACATGCCAAATATGAAGTCTCTATCACCTGAAATTCTAAAGTTATAAACCCATTACCCCATAACCTGTTTCTAGTATTGAAGATGGGTGACCACTTAAAGCAGGTTTAAAGTAAAGCAGAATGTGCCTTAAAGGGACTCGCAACCGGATGGTGAACTTGTCAAAATAAAATAAAATACTCAAATAAAAGCAAATTTGTGTCATTATTTGGCTTCTGACATTAAAAAAATATGATCAGTCCAAAAAAAGTCTCAAGAATCGTCACCGAATCTTATTTTTTTTAGATATTTCCCATCGTTTTTCTATAGCGTCAGCTGACGGTATAGTTGTTGTTGTTACTTCTCTACACGGGCTCAGAGGTGGTAAAGGCGCTTCCTCATTTTTCATGTTTGTCTCCGCATGGAGGGTCACGGGTTCGAATCCCACCAGAGCTTCTTCTCTTTTTTTTTTGGAAATGCATTTTTTAACAGAATTTATTATCCTAAACTAAATCTTACCCATTTATCTTCATGCATTTGACATATATTTACAAATTACTATTTTTAATGCTCAATCCGGTTGCGAGCCTCTTTAAGGCACATTCTGCTTTACTTTCAGCCTGCTTTAAGCTACCATCTGCTGGAATATAGAAAATAATTCTTATGATTTTTATTTGTGACAGTATAAATTGGAACTATTTTCTTCAGTAGAGGAATTAATTAAAGGCGTTAAAAGGCATATTTATGAGGTAATGGGTTAACAGGGTTAAGTTCAGCCTACTTGACCTCTTAACAACCTTGACCTTTGTCGAAAATGACTGAAGTTGTACTGAGTTCAAGAGCTTCTTAAATTGAGTATTTATGCTAAATATGAAGTCTCTTATCATCACAAAAATGTAGTTCCAAAGTTACGGCCAACTTGTTAAAAGTTGTGGACAAGCAGATAAAAAACAATAATATCATGCCCTTTAGCAGAGACATAAAGCTGTTTGTTACAATAAAGATCATCTACATGTATTGCTGTTCTTAACCCTTTTCCCCATAGAAGCGCATTTTAGCACATTATATTTATTCCTACACAGAAGAAAATAGTTCCAATTTATATGGTCATGAATATGTATTATAAAGAATATTTTCTTTATTCTAGCAAGTGGAGGCTTAAAGCAGGCTGAAAGTAAAGCAGAATGCACTGTAATATAGAGGTTTCTGCTTTACTTTCAACCTGCTTTAAGTAGTTGCTAATTTCCAAAAATAGAAACAGGCTATGGGGTAAGGGTTGAATTAGAATTTTTAAAATTTTCTTTCCAAAGGTTTTGATTTAGATGAGACATTGAATTACTCGTCCTCTCATCTGGATCCAACTTGTTTGCAAATGTAGTCGAGTTTTGCCGTAAGCTTGCAAAGAGTTTAGGTAACAAAAGTCTGCAGAACACCAGAATCTGCTGCCATGTTGACAAGTCAATTTGTACAGTTAACCTCTATATTACGACCACTAAATTGTGTGAATTATTAGGTGTTTTACAGCTGGTGACTGTTAAAGCAAGGTGACAGTAAAACAGAAAGCTCCTTTAGGAGCTTTCTGTTTACTGTCACCTTGCTTTAAGCCGTCACCTGACTTTATACAATTAATTATCCTACTTTTTAGTGGTCATAATAGAGAGGTTTTACTGTACATACCTATATATACATGTTTCTAGGCAGGTATTCATAATTAATGACTCTAAGCAACAACTTCGGAAACAAACCATGGGACACCAAGTTTACTCAACTGTCAGGAAGTCAAGTCTCTGATGGATTATGACTGTTGAATTATTTATGGCCAAACGATCTACACGACCATGGCGAAGAGAAAACATACAGACTGAGTCAGCCCTTCTGATTCTGCTTATAGTTTTTACCAAGTCTGTTGAAGGAGCTGTCTGATCTTGGTCTTCACCGTTTTCTTAGTTGGGGGAAAAGTTTCCATACCTAAACATGAACTACAGACCATGGAACGGAATACCTTGATGCAACATTCTTTTCTTTTTTTTTAGCTTTAATGTATTATTCGCTGCAAAATTTGTGGTATGCAACAGTTCTTGGAGTTCATGAATCTGTATTTTTCCTTTCGAAAGTATCATTTTAGATCCAGATGAGATTCATGAGAAGTCGGTTTACTCAGCGTTTCATCTGGATCCAAGCTATTTGCAACTGTGCCATCACAGATTCACTCATTACAGTTAGAAGCAAAATAATATTTGAGTGGGTCATAATTTGCAAGATAAGAGTCTATATTTCATCAGAAACGATAGATTATCTGCTTCTTCTACATGCAGTATCTGATCACTGTTTAACCCTTTACGGTACTCAATTGTTTCACCTGTTTGCACTTTTGATCACTCATACACTAAGAAAAGCAGTCCTCAGCTAGGAATTCCTGAATATCAAATATAAAAGGCATTTCTAGTACCATTCCAGGTGAGAGCTTAAAGCAGGCTTAAAGGAGTATTCTGCTTTTATTTCAACCTGCTTCAAGTGGTAACCTGTCTACAATACTAGAAACAGGCTATGGGGTAACAGGTTAAATAAAACTATATTTTAGGAAATGGGAGACACAGATTGTGTGTGTTGTTTGGAGTGAATGGTTTTTGGGAAAAATAATAAAGACTTGGCTTACATTTGCAGCGTCTGATCTGGATTCAAGCTGTTTGTCACTTGTCACTATATTTATATCAAAATGTTTACTTATATGTAACTTTGAGAAAAACAGCGCACCAAATTTAAGCAGAAGGTATTGCAGCCATGAAAAGGTTGGACATAAATGTCTTGTTTGGGGAACAGCAGCGGGGTCATTGTAAGGAGGAAGTCATTGTTAGGAGGGCCATTGTAGGGAGGGAGCACTGTATTTCAAAATGACAAACAGTGTATACCCTGATCAAAGGGCTCACGCAGGATCCCTCTGATCAGGGTATACACTGTTTGTATAGGAATTTAGTTCACTATTTTGTACACTGTTTGTTAATGACGAGTATACTCATCAATAGGATTTAATATGTTATAAAGGCAATGCCTACTTTACAGGAGAGGGAATGAAAATAACACACAGGCTGATAACAAAGCTTTTTAATAATTATATCAGAAACAAGACATGAAAAATGACAAAATATAATGAAGTTGTAGCTAACAAGTTCATAGTTACAATATTATATCACTCCTTTTATTAACACTCATATACTATACACTGATTCATAAGAAGAAACAATAATTATCATAACCCTAATTCAAAGGTTTACTTTAATACCTATAAATCTATGTTTAAGAAGTGACTATCCCATTACCTGATAGTACAGTTTTGGAGACAGGTGAACACTTAAAGCAGGTTGAAAGTACTGCATAATTCACCTGAAGTCACATATCTTTTATTGTAGAAACAGACTATGAGGTTATGGGTTGAGGAAAATGACTATCATATATATAGGCTATCATTATGAGAAAGTTCAGTGTATGAATTTAAAATGTAAATGTTTTTATTATGCTCCATGTCAATGTCATGGTAATTTTACATTACAGTTCTGCCATTTGACCACTGTTGTTAGGCTTAATATTCTTCTTGCTTTACTCTGTTTCCTTTAAATAATAATATTAATACAATAGCAGCGATACAGTAAAACCTTTATTTCACCAAATAAAATGATTGCTTTAAGCAGCTACCGTCAGCTTCAGATGTTAAATGTATGGTACTTATATTTATATTGACTCATTAACTCCTAGTGAAGTCTTTATGCATAATTTACAAACAGGGTACTTGTCCATTTGAAGTTTCAAATCCTGTGAGACTCCTTAATTGAATAATTGCCATGCAACCATTCTAATGAGTATTCACAGAATAGGGTTTTATTTACTGGCTCTTATCTGGAGCCCCAAATTAAAATCAATACTTCAAAAATGTAATATTATAGGATTACAAAACAAAGAGAAAAAGTTTGTAGAATCTGGTTACATTACAAACACAACAATATTGTACTTAATAAGGATTAAGTACTGACTTGAAAACTAGAAACAAAGTGGAAAAGATGGATCTCATATTATGAATACATTGTACATGTAAATGTTTGCTGTATTTAATCAACATAAATCTCTTCCCTACAAGTTTCATTCAACCCTGAAACTTAAGTACAATTCCAATCTCTAATAAAAAACTGTCCATATTTTATTAAAAATATATGATCCCTGATGAAGCCTATTGTATAAGCGAAACGTTGGATTGGAATAAATCGTCTCTACTGTAGCTGCTGGTCGCTAGTTCTATTTGACTTACCTGCTACGCATTAAAAATATATTGTAAAATGACAACCAAAGCAAGAATCTTTTTTAATTCTTTGCCTGCTAGCCCGGATATGTCCCACAGTCATAACATTTGCCAACAGTTTGGATCCAGATGAGATGCTGCATAAAGGGGTGTCTCATCAGGATCCAAACTGTTTTACCTTCAAATCCTTTATTGAAAAGAAATTTAGAAAATCTATTTATAGAATACTACCAGATGACAATTGTTGCAGATGAAAAACGTACCCAGCATGCAAAGAATTAATATTTATTGCCAGGTTTGACTGTTTACCGTACATAATTATTAAGTTACACAGGTCACAATGCCACAAGCTATGTTATGTAAGTCCTTAACTGCCAAAAAGATTTTAATGATTAAAACATCTTCCTTGTTCGTATTCATTGATTGGTCGACTGTAAACAGGGATTTAGTCAATTATTTTATCAATCATCTAAGCATGAAACACTGCAGACAATCATATAGCAAATCAATGTTCACATAAAATACAAAGGCCTAGCTAATGAACCACAATGTCTTATTCAGAGCATGCATACCTACAAGTATCCATTAACCCACTACCCCATAAATACACCTTTTTACGCCTTTAATTTATCTCTCTACTGAGGAAAATAGCTCCAATTTATACAGTTATCCTTATGTATGATAAGAACTATTTTCTATATTCTAGCACATGGTAGCTTAAAGCAGGCTGAAAGTAAACAGAATGTGCCTTAAGGCACATTCTGCTTTACTTTCAACCTGCTTTAAGTGGTCACCTATTTTCAGAATCAAGCTATGGGGTAATGGGTTAAACCAATATGCCAAAAGTTCACATTTTTAGGCCTTTAATAATTTTATTCCTCCACTGAAGAAAAATGTTTTCAATTTATAGTCATGAAAATATGTATCATAAGAAATACTTTGAATTATTTTCTATACCAGTATTCAAGCAGATGAAAGCTTAAACCAAGGTGAAAGATAAGACATATTCTATTGAGTAGTTACAATGTAGCGTTTTGTGGAGTATGTCATACCAACTTAACCCATTACTCCATAAATACGCCTTTTTACGCCTTGAATTTATTCCTTTTCTAAAGTAAATAGTTCCACTTTATACAGCCATGAATTTGCATCGTAAGAAGTGCTTTCTATATTATTGGCAGTCACACATTCTGCTTTACTTTCAACCTGCTTTAAGTCACCACATATCTTCAAAGCTAGAAACAGGCTATGGGGTAATGGGTCAAATGTTTTAAATAATCCCCTTATCTAGAATTGTGATATTAGTTTATTACCATTCATAAGTCATCACATGCTACTTGTTATTGGTGATTTTTTCTATTGCTCATGCTCTGTAATTTCTAGAGGCTTTTGAGACAAGACAGTAGATGCTCCAAAGTAAAATATTTCAAAGAGAAAATTTGATTCAGATGATATGCCAACTTGGCATCTCATCCTATAAATTCATACTGTTTTCAACAGAATTGATAAATTTGTCTATACAGTGCTGCAAGTTAACACTCTTCTCCCATTGTCCAAAGTGCAAATTACCTAGATCAAACTGTGCAGGATGTGACCTAAAGCAAAATAAAAGTAAAGCAGAACGCTTTAGGCAAAATCCAGCACAGTTTGATCTAGGTATTTGCACATTGGACAACAGGAGCTTTCTGATTTGCTTTCATTTTGCTTTACGCATCAACCTGTATTCAGCAGCAAAAACAACTGATAACCTGCGATGCCTATGCAGAGGGCAAAGGGATTCTATGGGGCTAGTTTAGATGAGCAAAATGGTTGTAACTCTTTGAACCCTAGTCACGCATATAAGCGTCATTTGCAAGCAGCGTACATGTGGAGTATGTTTTTCCTATGCAAACAGTGTAGACCCTCATCAGAGGGCTCCTTAAGGAGCCCTCTGATCAAGGTTTACACTGTTTGTCATTTTGACATTTATTGTAAAAATCAATCCTTAAAAGGTCAAAAATGGACTAGACTAAATTGAAAATTAGAATTGTCCATTTGAGGTGGCAGGGAGGAAAGGGTTAATATGTAAAACAAGAGTAATGAGATGATATATATCTGAGTAGATATTGGCTTGACACTGTAGTTGAATAATACCAATGACTAGAACAACAACATGGTATAATGATATTTCATAACTGTTCATCCTATACCCTTCTCCTGTTATTATCTCAGCTATATGCTATGATCTCAGTGTATATTGTTGCCTTTTGAAAAACAGTGTAGACCCAGATCAGACAGCTCCTTGAGAACTGTATGATCTAGGTCTGCACTGTTTTTTTTATAGGTATTTCAAAAATTAAAATCTTTATTTCTGCTTTAAATCCTATGATGTCACTACTCATTAGAATCGTCTCGAAGAGAGGATTCTAATGAGTAGTAACACCATCGGTTTTGATGCTAAAATAAGTGAGAAAATGTTGGATTTGTGCAGTTACTCCCTCTTATCTGGAGCCTTGGGTACTATCTGCCATAAATCTACACTTTCCTGGAGATTGTGATTTTATTTCATTAGCCAGTGTAATAGAGCAGATGATAGATTTTCACAGTAGATAGAGTTTTATAAATGAATATTCAGTGGGGAAATGGTTAATACTATAGTAAAACATGTGCATAGTAAAGTATTGAGAAACTTTTAAAGGCAGGTGACTGCTTAATGCAGAACAAAAGCAAAGAATAAAGCTCTGTGTGGAGCTCCATGCATTACATTTTGCATTAAACTGCCATCTTACTTTAACAAAATCTTGTATCTTTATTCTATTGGTTGATTTACACAAGTTTAACAGTAAAATAAGAACGAAACATTTTGCTGTCTGATCGAAAACGAAATATCAATTGCAAAATTAATTTCGTTCACATGTAGATAAAGCAGTTGGTGGCACAAACAATTACGTGGGATCAAAATAGCAGTTTAGTCAGGCTGAAACAAAACCAGAACAGTAATAGTGTAAGGCCTTTCTATAGTTTTCAACTGGTTTCACTAAACTAAGAGAGATAACTATGTATGGCGTAGTCACTATCAGACAAATGGTCAAGAGTTATCATTCATAGCAGTATAATAATAGTCAACTGTATCATTTCTATGTCACACTTGACTACATCTCTAATCTGAAGACTATACATTATAATATAGTACATGTATCAATAAGAGGCAAAACAATGGAAATATGGCCCAATGAATAAACATTTTAGTGATGATTCGAACCCTATAATATTTAATGTAATATTACAATGAAACAGACACAACGCCTTGACCATCATAACCTATTCTCCATAACTAGTTTTAACATCTACCAATCCAAAGTGATCAAATATGAAATAATCGAATCAGTTGATCATGAAAAAATCTTAAGATTTCTAATTTTTCTATTTTTCAAGCGTGATTACTTAAAGCAGGTTGAAAGTAAAGCATAATGTGCCTTAAGACACATTCTGCTTTACTTTCAGCCTGCTTTAAGCTATCATCTGCTAGGACAGAAATCCAAAGATTTCTGAAAAATACGGACAAATGGCAGCCCTGTCAAATACATGTTAAAGGACAAAAATAAATCCTTATTATGGGTTTCTTTGGGAAGACAGAGGTTAAACCTCTATGAAAAATTCTAAATACAGTAAAACATCTCCATTGTGACCGCTGAAAAAGATGGCTAATTGATTGTATAAAAGACAGTTGACAGCTTAAAGCATGGCGCCAGTAAAACAGAAAGCTCCTAAGGAGTTTTGTTTTGTCTTCACCTTGCTTTAAGCAGTCACTTGCCTTATGAGTACTGTAGTTAACCACTATGGCTACTCAAAAAGAGGCTTCTTTTATTACACCATTTCCTTCATAATAATACAAAAACCTTAACTCATTTTCCCCTGAAACCAATCAAGACTGCAAATGAAAGTCATCATCAATAGAATAATACATGTATCATGTTTTAACCAATTACCCCATAGACTGGACATATGACTGTTTAATGCAGGTTGAAAGTAAAGCAGAATGTGCCTAAAGACGCATTCTGCTTTACTTTCAGCCTGCTTTAAGCTATCATCTGCTAAAATATAGAAAATATTTTCTATAAAACATATTCATGACTATATAAATTGGAATTATTATGTTCAGTGGAGGAAAAAAATAGAGGTGTAAAAAGGTGAATCCATAGGGTAGTGGTTTAAGTAAGCATTTAAAAAGCCATTTGAGTTATCTCACAGATGATTTTTGAACCAATGATAATCAAGCATAATAAAGGGTTATCTAATAAACTTGAATGAGCAAAGCTAGAACTTACTATTGCAACATCCCTTGAGTGAGTTGAGGTAATGTTAGAAAATACAGTGCCTATCAGAACATTTATCCCTATCATACCGAGTTTTCTAATCCACCCGTCCACTTTCTGCTAATAGACCAATTGACAATGAATTTCAAGAGATCTGTCAATAAAATATTTAAGAATGTGACAAACAGTGAAGATCCAGATCAGAGGGCTCCTGGTGGAGCCCTGAAATCTGGGTCTACGCTGTTCAAAAAGGATCGAAATTTCCAATTCAAGAACTATAAGGATGAAAATGTTAATATGATAAATTTACACAAACATATGGTATCATGTAATTTAACTGTCCTTCAAAGAAATAGAGAATAGACTTGGAATATAAGTCACTTTCATTTTCAATTCCAAAAAGAACATGCATTTGGTTGAAATACACTGGAGTCTAATGCTCTATGAGTATGCGTAAGATAAAATATATCCATTGACTTAACAGGAATTCCATGGAATAAATGTTTTGTGGGATTTTGTTTTGCCCATCAGTCCACATATTTAGACTTGATACATCTGTATGTCAACTTTTTTAGCAAGAGAGCTAACATTTAACATTAGACCTAAATCCAAATGTTTGATGGTGATGCTGATGCCGACTTGCAAACGAATTGGATCTAGATCAACACCATGTAACAATGCATCTGATCTGGACCAAAGCTGCTTTTATAATCAAAAGAGATGTATAGTACAGTAAAACCTCTCTATTACAACAACTAAAACGATGGCTAATTGGTTGTATAAAAGACAGGTGGCAGCTTAAAGCAAGATGACAGTAAAACAGAAAGCTCCTCAAGGAGCTTTCTGTTTTACTGTCACCTTGCTTTAAGCAGTCACCTTCTTTAAACACTCAAAAATAAGCACAATTTAGTGGTCGTAATATGGAGGTTTTACGGTAGTATGAAAAGATTACATACAAAGTTTTGGTAGCAGGTTGTGTTTGTGTCAGAAAGACTCACAGTCATATCTGTAAAATAATGAGCAACCCTTGGTTGTCTGAAACATGAAATACAAGTTGAACAATAGATTGGACAGTTCCTAACTGTCCACAGAAGAAAGCACTGTATGAATATAGACATTTACAAACCACAAAACAAACTAATACCTTCACAACTAATACCTTACAGGAGGGTATTTGTACGGGGTTATGTTTGTGCCAGTTTAATCAATCTTAAATGATTCAGATTTAACAACTGAAATGCTAATAACAGCTGAATCTTAAATTTGAAAGACATGCAAGTTTTGAATATAAATTTGTAGAAATTAATTGTAGAAATAAACATTAGTTTAGCTTAACCCTTAACCTAACAACATGCTCCTAGTGTTGAAGACAGGTGGCGACATAAAACAGGTTGAAAATAAAGCAGGATGCTCCTTAAAGGAGCATTCTGCTGCTTTTTTATCAACCAACTTTAAGTTGCCATCTAGAAAGATACTGAAAATGCCTTCTGTGTTTTTTGTTCAGAAATTCCTCGGTAGCAACAACTTGACGCAAAGTGGAACAATAAGATGTGTAGAAAGGAATTGATAAACTACCCCCACATAAATAACACCCAGTAAGGTATGTGTACACACTTATAAAATTTAAACAATTAAAATAATCCTAAAAATCTAACTTCCATGAAGGGCTTCCTATAGATGATATTGTCTTCTTATTTACTTAAACTTGCTTTAAGTAACCACTAAGTAAAGAAGCATGTACATTTTTAAATAGAACAGACTTCTTAATGCAGTACAATGTTATGCAGAAGCTCCGAAAGGAGATTTCTGCATTAGTTTTGACCCATTTAACCCTTTCCTCCCTGAAACCTCAAATGGACAATTCTAGTTTTTAATTTAGTATAGTCCATTTTTGACATTTTAGGGTTGACTTTTACAATATATGTCAAAATGACAAACAGTGTAGACCCTGATCAGAGGGCTCCTTAAGGAGCCCTCTGATCAGGGTCCACACTGTTTGCATAGGACAAGTGTACTCCTCACAGGTACGCTGTTTGCAAATGATGCATATATGCGTGACTAGGGTTCAAAGAGTTAAGAAGATATTTTGCTATTATAAATGTTGAAAGAGATAAATTGAGTGGTTGCTTAATCCAAGTTTGACTGCATATACTTATAGAGATTTAGATTTCTATATTTATAATTCTATGAAGGAAAATTTCTGCAAATATCAACAGGCTATATAATTAACTCTTTGCATGCTGGGTAATATTTTCGTCTGCAACAATTGCTGTCTGCTATTGTTCTAAACAACTACTGTCATGTTATTATTACACCTCGCTTTGAGTTACAATGTTAAATTCCCATAGACCTACAATTAACATTTTGCATGTCTTTTACATCTATCCAAAATATACTGTCACTCTTTATGATATTCTTTTTGTGACGTCACTCTAAAGGACATTACTTTTTTACTCCGTCCGAAAACGTACTGTCAGCATTGACATGACTTTCGCTATTGGATACATTAGAATGTGACGTCATGGACGGCGACGTCGTTTCCCGCGTTACGTACATGTCTCCGCGCTAAATTGGTATTCACAACGCATTTTATAAAATACAAATGAGACGATTCTAAAGCTAGGGTTGATAAGCTCGGTGTAATAAAATAAATATAAGATGTCAGTTTGCGTGACATTCAAATTGTCAACCCTCGAAAACAAGAATGTCACCCTCGGCTACGCCTCGGGGTGACATGCTGTTTCTCGGATTGACAATTTGAATGTCACGCAAACTGCCATCTAATATTTATATATTGTTCTAAAATCAGAATTTTCAAATTTCTTTTCAAAACAAGGTCAGTGTGTCAAAGAGTTTGAATTCTGATGAGACACCGTGTCATGCTGCTTTTCATCAGGACCCAAACTATTTGCACAGATAATCATGATTCCGCTGTTAGCATGCAGAGTTAAAACAACTGGACTCCAGATAACAGGAGTATTTGAAAAACAAAAATCTTTATTTATGCATTAAACCCTATGATGTTACTACTCATTAGAATCGTCTCTTCAAGACGATTCCAATTAGTAGTAACACCATAGGATTTGGTGCTGAAATAAGTGAGAAAATGCTGGATTTGCTCAGTTTACTCCCTCTTATCTGAAGCTCTGATACAAGTTTGATTTACCTTGTACATGTCAGTAACAAAATAAACTATAGTTGTTGAGCTTGTATTTAAGTCTTTTAATGCAACGGCAAAACCATGATTCAAACAGCTTTACATCCAGATGAGTTGACAAGTACCATACCAATTTGGAGTTTTATCAGGAATCTAACAGCTAAACACTCTGACCACTTTTTTTCAACAAAATTTAAGAAATTTCTACTTTAAAAACAGTAGCAGATGATAAATGTTTAACTATTTGCACACTAGCGGTGAACATGTCATTATTTTTCAAACAGTTTGGATCCAGATATAGAGGATATTGTATGAGTGCTCATTATTTATCATTTTTAATAAACGAGTGGACTAAAATAATATGACGCGAGCCTTGGCGAGCGTCATATTCATTTTAGTCAACGAGTTTATTAAGAATGATAAATAATGAGCACGAATGTGATATTCTATTTATCACATAACAAGTTTAAGCAGCTAAAAAATTAATTGAAGCCATAGTTTGTAGACCCTCCGCTATATAGAATTTCCGCCAAACGTTACGTTGTTTACGTTAACGTCATAGTAAATGACGTCATCTGGCGTCCCGCTACATGCAGCGCTTGTGGACGAACAAGTTGGGCCGGAGCCCAAAAAACGATATTCCACTATTGGATTACGATATTTATACAATCGCTTTATGCAACTCCCAGACCGCAAGTTATGTGATAAAGGATACTGCATCATGCGGGGTTTCTTAATTCATCTAGATCCAAACTGTTAGTCACAATGACCCTATTTTGAAAATAATTTTTTTCAGGTAAAAAATACATAGCCTTTAAAGAGTTGAGATGACAATATTTGTCTTCATAGGTAAAAGAATACTTTAAAACAAGTCCTGACCAGGAAGACATGAATTACAGCATCACCTACAAGGTGTGTAAGTTAATATATACAGTGGAGAATCTGTTATTCTTTCCCGTTTAAACGCAAACGTACGCAAACGCAAAGCACTGAAACGTGGAAAAGTACAACTTTTTGACAATTCTGATAAATCATGTTTATCTTGGTGGCAAACAGTTTGGAGCCTGATCAGACGCCGGGTTACCCGGCGTCTGATCTGGCTCCAAACTGTTTGCAATGGAAATAATAGATTTAGTGTAAACGCGTTTATTGGGAAAGAATAACAGATTCTCCACTGTACCTCAGTGATAATGGCTGGTATTCCAGCAAACACTAATTTGTTGAAATTTGCAAACATTTCCCAATCATAGGATATATAATACAGTATATATTTTGATTTATATTCTCCAACTTTTTCTTACCGTAAAAATCATAAGTATTGGGACAGACAGGCCTTAGTAAAACAGTGTAGACCCTGATCAGACTGCTCCGTAAGGAGCAGTCTGATCAGGGTTTGCACTGTTTGCCATTAAGTATGCACCTTTTTCACAAATTACTGCGGATAAAAGCAATTAGTTCAAATTTTAGGATATTTACAGCTTTCATAGAGGGTGTCCCAATTTTTAGGATTTTTACGGTATACAGTGCTCCCACTCTACAACAACAACTAATGGGAGACAATGATTGTGTGTGTTTTAGAGGGAGTTGTTATAGGGAGGGTTGGTTTGCATTTGCAAACATCTTGAATCAAGATCAGATGCCGCATAACGAGGCATCTGATCTGGATTCAGACTGTTTGTCACCGATCATTCTGGTTTTATTTCTGTCAAAATGTCCAATATCTGACTTTCAGAAAAACGTCAGACAACAATTTCAAGCAGACGATATTGCAGCCATGAAAAGTATCGAAATAGTTTTATTTTTCAGGAAACGGTGGCAACTATTGTTGTACGGAGGAAATGGTTGCTCAGAGGGCTGTTGTTGGAAGGGAGCACTGAATCGGAAATCTCTATCATGCAGAATCACTATCTATCTAGTTATTGCACCGGAGACACAACCCCTTCATGGAATCATTCATTGCTAGCTCCACCAGCCGAGCTCCCAGCTGGCAGGTTTAAAATACGCTATCACAGCTGCACTACACACTGCAGTAATAGTCCAGAATGTCAGTTTGAGGAACAGATATCGTCCATCCTGAATAAAGAAGGAAGACAAGCGATTCTTCGGCACGTTCTTCTTGAAATTCCTCGGCCGATTCTGTATTCTAGCTTTGGCAAAACTGAAAAAGAAGAAAATTTGGAAATTTAGAGAAAATTCTCTTTGTAATATTTTTTAGCTGTGTGGTTGTATTGTAAAAATTTTTGCAATAATAATAATGCAGTGAAATCTCTTTATTATGACCACTGAAACCAAGTTAATTGAGTGTACCAAAGACAGGTGACAGCTTAAAGCAAGGTGACGGTAAAACAGAAAACTCCTAAAGGAGCTTTCTGTGTTACTACTGTCACCTTACTTTAAACAGTCACCTGTCATAAACACCTATTAACTAACACAATTTAGTGGTTGTAATAGATATTTTACTGTTATAATAATAAATGGATATTTAGTGCAGCTATCCAACAAACAAGAAAGCCTTGAGGCCCTGAACTTCAATCACACACACAGACTTAATTTTAGAATAATACCAAAACAAAGTAAGAGGTTTATACAAGTGTAGGGGAAATAACTCCTCCTTTGATTTGATCTAGAGAGCTGAGACAGTTATACTGCCTTTATTTGAAATGAATATTGTGCTCAAAGACAACATGCTTGTTAAATAAATGCCCACCTCTAGGAGTGTCCTGATGTAATTTATCATGCTGATTAATTCATTTCCTTTACTTGTTTTTCATGGAAGTGCTTTTTCATATGTTTACTTGTTTCTAATAGAAATGCTTTTTCATGTTTCTAATGTGTCCTGATAAATAGGTCTTAACTCATTCGCCCCTGAAACTTTAAATGGGAAATTCTAGTTCCAAATTAAGCCTAGTCCATTTTTTACTACTTCGGTTTTGTTTTTTTTACAATTTATTGCAAAATGACAAACAGTGCAGAACCTGATCAGAGGGCTCCTGCAGGAGCCCTCTGATCAGAGTCTACACTGTTTGCATATGACAAATGTATTCTCCAAATGTTTGTTAATGAGGAGTATACTCATCACTAGGGTTGAATGTGTTAACACATGTTTTCTAAATACTTAAAAGTGGGTGCTTAAAGAAGATTGAAAGTCACACAGAAAACTCCTACACGAGTTTTCTGTTTTACTTTCAGCCTACTTTAAGCAGCCATTTGCTTCCAATTCTTGAAACAAACTGTAAGAGAAAGAAATAAAGGAGTACTACAAACATAAAATTATACAAAAATAATTCTCCTACCTCTGTTGTCTCTTAAAGTTTAAAATGGCATCATGAGCCAGTTTATCAGGTGAGAACTGTAAGAATAGCTGGCCAGCTTTCACAATTAAGCGTTCATATGGTAAATCTTCAGGAATTTTTGACAGAAGTCCGTGTAAAAAACACATTTCACATTCACATGCCATAATCTCCTCTTCTCTAAACAACACAATCTGAAAGAAGGAATGACAATAGCAAGTGAAGCAGGTGTGAAGAACTTTAAAACCTCTCCAAAATGTTTCCACTTTATACAGTCAATGAATATCGCCATAAGAAATATTGTCTATATCACAGCAGATGGTGGCTTAAAGCTGACTGAAAGTAAAGCAGAATAAGCCTTAAGGTAGGTCAGGTGACTACTTTCAGCAAGGTGAACGTAAAACAAAAAGCTCCTTAAGCTTTCTGTTTTAAATTCGCCTTGCTTTAAGCTGTAAACTGTCAATAAGCCTTTTTTAGTGGTTTTTATATAGAGCATGTAACTTGTAAGTAGTATTTGACTACATGCACTGGCATACAGCATAACCCAAGATAAGGTAGATATGTATTTCAAATAATAAAATCCTTGTATTTCCAAAAAACATTTGTTCTGACTACAACACACATCTGTTGGTGACATTAAAAAGAAAACTTTGTAATTTTCATTTCATCTTGAGCATGGTTAAGGAGGAATCACAACATATGGTTTGGTGGAGACACCAGGAAGTTAGTATTTAGGAGAGAACATTGAATATGTCTTCTTTAACCCACTACCCAACAAGTATGCCTTTTACACCTTTAATTCATTCTTCCATTGAAGAAAATGGTTCCTTTTATACAATCATTAATATGTAAGTACTGTAAGAAATCCTAACAGATAGTAGCTAAAGCAAGCTGAGAGTAAAGCAGAATGTGCCTTAAGGCACATTCTGCTTTACTTTCAACTTGCTTTAAAGGTCACCTATTTTCAAAACAAGAAACAGGCTATTGAGTAATGGGTTAATCATTGCGGCTGGATACTGTGACAACTTACTGCAGCAGCTAGGTATATAGGCATCAGAGCGTGACAAGCGATGAAGAAGTCATAACACCGTACTATATCCTTCAGGTCAGGCAGGACATGGCCATACCATGTGATCAACCAGCTGAGGCTAAATATAGTACCAACCTCAGACCTGCAGCACGGAAAATAATAAAAAGAGCAATGAAATCATCTTTATAATGTTCAATAGTTTTAAAGCTCCAAATATGGGGAGATCATCCTTTGAAAGCATAACCAGAAATGGGTGTCAAAGCCACCTGATGCTCGCCTGCTTGAAATTTCAGTCTAAAAACATCTTGTATCCAAAACGAATACATTTTTAGTTTAGAAAGATTATTAAATGAATGGTGAGTCTTAGTTTAGTAATATTAAACTTTAAAACAACCTGTCCAAACTTTAACCTTGTGATTTGAAGTCAAAACAAATAAGTCCAAAACGTGTCAAAAATTGACAAATATTAAAATTATTTTTAAATTTCAACGTCATAACATCAATGTTTGTCCCCTAATGAAACTCCATACAAAATTTCAGCACCCTAGCACAAGTATTAAACTTTAAAACAACCCGTCCAAAAAACTTTAACCTGGTGGTTTGTAGTCAAAAAACCTAACTTCAACTTCCAACTTCATAACATCAATGTTTAACGTAGAAAAACCTAAGTCCAAAACATGTCAAAAATTGATATAAATTAAAATTATTTTTAATTCAAACTTCATAACATCAATGTTTAACCCAAAATGAGCCTCCATACAAAATTTTATAACCCTAGCACAAATATTAAGCTTTAAAACAACCCGTCCAAAAAACTTTAACCTTGGCCACGCTCACGCCCACGCTCACGCTCACGCCCACACCGGGGGTATGACATTAGCTCTGCTGTTCTACGAACAGTCGAGCTAAAAAATGAGACAAACATTGAAAATTGCAGACTCAGTTAAATTAAGCAATACTGAAAACTGCAACATTGCCCACTGGCTTAAGCAGAATCCATTTTTCCACCATAAATGTATTGGGATCATTGATCCAAAAGGATCAGTAAATATCAGAAAGTAAGACACAGTTTTAAAACAATCTGCAATCAATATTCTTTTTCTATTCTATGCTTATCTCTTTTTAAAGAAAACATACATGTATATTGAACTAAATTGTATTCACTAGTCATTCAGTGTTTTTCAAAAACTCTCATAAGTCTAGGATTGAATAGACTTGCCTTTGCAAACTTCTAACCTAAGTGTTCGTACTCAGATGATTTCACAATTTTCATTAAATAAACTAAATGGATTTTAAAATATTAACCCCACTGGGGGTCTAGAAGTAGCCCTTCTGTTTTTCAAACAGGTGCGCTAAAATGCATCATAATATGAACTAGTCTTATGTAATTAACCCTTACGGTTACCTACCCCTCTAAATTATAGAAGTATCACCTGTACAAAATCAAATTCATATTTTATATATTATCCCATTACCCCATAGCCTGTTTCTAGTTTCGAAGACAGGTTATCACTTAAAGCAGGTTGAAAGTAAAGCAGAATGTGCCTTAAGGTGCATTCTGCTTTTCTTTCAGCCTGCTTAGCTATCATCTGCTAGGATGTAGAGAATATTTAGTTTGGTACATGTTTATGACTGTATAATTTGGAACTATCTTCTTCAGTGGAGGATTAAATTAAATGCCCTAAAAGGAGCTTCTATGGGGGAAAGGGTTAAAACAGTTAATATATATCTACAAACGACTGGTAATACTAGGATATGCAATATTTACCTTTCCATAAAATCTTTAAGATCTGGATTCACTCTTTGTAACAGTGGATAAAGGTAGTTCAACATACGCTTGGTCCTGTCCATGTTGGCATCCATAAAGTCTCTAAAATTGGCAGCATTGTATCATAACAAGAACAAATCAATGGCTATATAGATGATAAATTGAAATTGTTGCAAAACTCAGATGATTTAACCCATTACCCCATAAATACACCTTTATGCCTCTAGTTTATTCATCCACAGACGAAATACATGTAGTTCACATTTACACAATCATGAATACATACCATTAGAAATATTTCTACATTCTATCAGATTTTTGCTTAAGGCAGGCTGATAGTAAAGCAGAAGGCACCTTCAGGCACATTCTGTTTTACTCTTAACCTGCTTTAAGTAGTAACTTGTTTGCTAAACTAGAAATTGGTAATGGGGTAATGGGGTAAGATTTGAGCCTGAAGGCTTAAGTTTTATTTCAGTCAAGTTGAATTGCCTGACAAATTCATTTTTACATATCTTACTTTTTGGAATTATTTAGTCAAATATTAGGAACAGCAAAGACATTGTTAAAGGAAATTGAACAAACAGAAACTCTTTCATCCCATAACTTGTGGTTTGGGAGTGGCATAAAGCCATTATGTAAATATCGTATTGCACTAGTGAAATATTGTTTTGAGCATCGGCTCAACCTAGTCATCCACAAGCATGTGGTTGAAATTGTTATGTGATAAATAGAATCTCACCTTCGTGCTAATTTCTTGTCATTTTTAATGATCTCGTTGATTAAAATTAATATTACTTTACTTTACATTACAATACTGTAGTCAAGTCATTTATTAGAAATTATAAATAATAAACACTCATGTAAGATCCTCTATTTACTATCTAAACAGAAAGACAAAATTGAAAATTGAAATTATCATTTAAGGATAACATAATAAAGAAATGTTTTACAGTAAGTGACACATGCCCCAAAAAGTGTTGTTTTGCCATTGAAATGTATTTTCTTTGACCTTTAAATTTTTTTATGACCTTGATCTTTGTCAAACATAAGTGACTTTGTACTGAGGGCCAGTGGTTTTTTTTTAATAAACATTCCAAATTTGAAGCCTGTATCACATGTGACCAAGGATTAATACTTCTAAATGACCTTGACCTATGCCTACCTGATGACTAAATCTGTATTGAGGTAAAGTTGTGGACAGATAGATAGACAGACAGACAAAAAATAATATGCCCTCGACTATGCCGTGCTAGAGAAAAAAAATACAGCGCCAATATTGCATACCTGAGGTGGTTCTGAGAGAGTTTATCAACCAGAACAAATGCCACATCTTCACCAACAACCAGCAGGAATGTTACACAGATATCATGGTAGCCCTGAAAATATTAATACTCATGTGAATTATCTGCTAAACTATGGAAAGTGGCTGCTTAATCTTTTACACCCAAAGCATGTATCTAACATTGAAGACAGATGACATTTTCAGCAGGTTAAAAGTAAAGCAGAATGTGCCTTAAGGCACATTCTGCTTTACTTTCAGCCTGCTTCAAGCTTCCATCTGCTATGATATCCTACGGATCAAACTAAATGTTTAGTGCATTGAAATAAAACTAGCAGAAGATGTTAGATTTGATTTAATTTGTTATGATTTTACGTCGCTTTTGACAGTAGTTCAGTCATATTGCGACGTCCAGCTAATTAATTACAGGTGGAGGAAGACCCCAGAAGCCCTTTAGAAGATGTTAGAGTATCATTGCGGCTTTGACTGTGTCTGCTACCACAGGAATTATTTCCTAAACTATAACAAGTTGCTGCTAAAGAAGTAGTCATCGAAATACTCCCCCTAACTGATGCTCCACCAACCCTTGTTGTGTGGGAAAACAAGTATGATCAGCATTAACCCATTTCACCATAGATACACCTTTTAATCTACTCCTCTACTGAAGGAAGCAGTTTCAATTTATACAGTCATATATATTGTATATACATCATAAGAAATATTTGCTATATTCTAAAACATGGTAGCTCAAAGCAGGCTGAAAGTAAAGCAGAATGCACCTTAAGGTGCATTCTGCTTTACTTTCAACCTGCTTTAAGTGGTAACCTGTCTTCAAAACTAGAATCAGGCTATGAGGTAATGGGTTAATTTTGCAAACAGTGTAGACCCAGATCAGAGGATCCTGAAGGAGCCCTCTGATTGGGGTCTGTACTATTTGCCATAATTTTAATTCCCAAGGTAAGATGCAATGTAAACTGGTCTTTTTTTTTTAGAAAATGAAAGAATTCAATTTGGTTATGATGTACTAGTAGTATACCTGGTAGTAGTGCAGCTCATCATGTCTAACTAGAACTCTCATGATAAGGTCAACTAGCTGATCCTGTAGTCCCAGTCGAACTTCATCATCCATACCTGAAATATCAGTAACCTTTTACTGCATAGATATGCCTTTTTACTCCTTTAATTTATTTTTCCAGTGAAGAAAATAATTCTATTCTATAGTCATGAATATGTATCATAAGAAATATTTTCTTTTTTCGAATAGATGGTAGCTTAAAGCAGGCTGAAAGTAAACCAGAATGTGCCTTTAAGTCAGCTTTACTTTCAATTTGCTTCAAGTGGTTACATATCTTCAAAACTAAAAACTTTCTATGAGGTAATGCATTAAACTAATTACATTGTACATATACAATATATTGACATTTTTTCATATGACATCAAATGCAAGTGTGCAAACAGGTAAAACATTTTGATAAGCAAAAATAGTCATACATCTATTCAGAATACATGTACAACTAAATCATAAATTGCAAACGCGTATCAAGTGATCACTGGATGGCGAAGCATGGCAAACATGTTCTCCCATAGCTTGTTTGCAAAACTAAAGACAGATACTTGTTTAAAGCAGCCTGAAATTAAAGCTACCATTTGTAAGAATATAGTAAATATTTCTTATTGTGAATATTCATTACTGAATAAAGTAGAACTGTCTTCTTCAGTGGAGGAATCAGCATGATAAATAAAGTGTATTCACAAGTGAAAATATAACTGTCTGATGTTCACGAAATGGATTAAAATCAATCTTATACTGAAAATATAGTTATTCTATTTATTTATGCTTTTGAGCCACTTTTTAAAGGAAATTGTTCCGACAGTTGAAAGCGACAGTACATGATTTACCCCATGTTGAGCCCCAAGTATATATATCAAACACATTTTTGTGACATTTGCCGTACAATGACGTCACTGATTTATTGATTTGAAGTCATCGGAATTACGTCGTTACTTTCGATCCTGGATTCGTGTTCTTCCTTTTAGTGGTTCGCGACATATCGGGCTGCCGGAATGAAACGATAGGACACGATTGACTATGATTCTTGGGGAGCCCTACGGGGAAAAATTCATAAAAGCATGCGCGTCGATAATCCCACTGCTTGAAACAGTGAAATTATCAAGTGATAATCCACTGCTATTTCCTAGTAATCCACCGAAAAGCATAAATAAAGTGTCATATTCATTCATACAGTAAATGGGTTAACTGAATAAACTCTCTTTTATATATTCTACTGGTGTTTACCTGGTGGGAAGCGTTTGAGAGATCTGTTCACATCCATGACTACTTGGGTATAATCCCTGTGGGCCTGTAGCACCTCGGGCTCTGGAATAGAAGAAATCACATATCAAAATTGTGGTCGTTCAATACAGATGCAAAAAGCTGCACTAACATATATTGCAAATATAGCTTCAATGTACAACTGATTGTGCATTTTCTTGTGTCAAAATTTTAACTGCCATCCTGGTTGCTTTTTAAAAAAAATATTCTTATATACCGAGTACATGTACTTTGAAATAAGTTTAGCATTTCATCCACCGCAAGAGAAAAACAAAAAAAACTGCTTTATGGCGCAATATGTTTGAATTTCAGCCTGCTTTAACCCTTTGAACCCTAGTCCCGCATATAGGCGTCCTTTTCAAACAGTGTACATGTGAATAGTACACTTGTCCTATGCAAACAGTGAAGACCCAGATCAGAGGGCTCCGAAAGGAGCCCTCTGATCAGGGTCTTCACTGTTTGTCAAAATGCCAAAAATTGACAAAAACAACCCTTAAAAGTCAGAATGGACTAGACTTAAATGGAAACTGGAATTGTCCATTTAAAGTTTCAGAGAGGAAAGAGTTAAGCAACAGTACCATATGCGAGGGTATAGAAAATATTTCTTATAGTGCTGTTCAATGGAACTATTTTCTTCAATGGAGGAATAAAAGGCATATCTAAGGGGCAATGCATTAACTTGACCTCAAAAGTGCAAAAGTACAATAACAATTTCTGATTAATTCTAGCTAGCACAATTCTACAATGTTTTGAAAAATGACAAACTAAAGACCCAGATTAGAAGGCTCCTATAATTATGTATAATATATTACAAAATGATAAAACTGTACAGACCCTGAGAAGAAGGTTCCTGTATGTATAAAGTATTGAAAAATGAATATATATATAGACCCTGATTAGAAGCCTCCTATAGGCCTAGTATACTATTTTGCAAAATGGTGAACTAAACAGATCCTGATCAGGTCTCCAATAGGTATAAAATATTGCACAATCCCAAACTATACAGACCCTGGTCAGAGGGTTTCTATAGGAGGTCTTTAAACTGGGTCTACACTGTTTGCATAAGATAAGTGTTCTCTTAACAGGTACACTGGTACAATATGTTACAAAATGACAAACTTAATAGACCCTGATCTCTTGCAGGGTCGAGGCCTCTGATCTGTTTGTATAGGACAAGTGTAATCTTCACACATTTATATGCATCACTAGGGTTAACTGGGTTAAACTGAGTATCTATCATGCCTCATACTAATGTCATTCACATGTGTTGATTAAGTGGAAGATTTATTATCTCAAGGAAAGCAGGTTCTGTTTGATTTATTATCTATCAGAGACGTTTGAAGATAAAGACAGACATACAGACAGATTGACCTCTGTCTAACACTACAAGGCAGTGAAAAATAAGCATTACATCAAGGTTAGTTTGTCCCAAAAGAATTAGATTTGATTTGATTTGTTATGATTTTACGTGGCTTTTAATAGTATTTCGGTCATATCGCGACATCCAGTTTGGTGGAGGAAGATCCCAGAAGCCCTTTATGCACTATTTCAGACACAAATCGGCAACTGGGTAGAACCACCAACCTTCCGCAAGCCAGCTGGAAGGCTTCCCCACATGAAAAATCTGAACAACCCGAGTGGGATTTGAACTCACAGTGGTGATGAGCTTAGTGATGTAAGTCACAGTGACTATACCACTAGGCCACCCAAAAGTATTAGACAACAGTCATATTTGATAAATAAAGAATTACTGGTGACCTTTGCCTTCTTAGCCAACAGTACAAATTACAGTCGAACTTCGATATCTCAAACTCGGTAAAATCGAACATACCAGTATTTCAAAGTTAAAACGTGGCTTAGCTACATTTTGGTATGTTCAACTTAACCGATCATGAAATTATGCATTTAATGTGTCAAACTATCCGAAAGTTTGAGTTAAGCGAGTTCGAGATATCAAGTTTGACTGTACCACTAATAAATCTATACACATTAAAGTTTCAGTTACACTGCAACATATTAAAGCAAATTTGCATTAAAGGAAGGATGTTGCTTGAAGCAAGATGAAAGTTTAGGAACTTTCAGCTTTACTCTTATTATGCTATATAAGCTTTAACATACAGCGCTTGGTTAGCGGAAGGGTTAAATCAGGTGATTGCAAAACCCATTACTACTACTACTAACTAAATCCTGTAGTTTAATTACTCCTTAACTCTTTCCTCCTTGAAACTTTAAATGGACAATTCTAGTTTCAATTTTTGTCTAGTCCATTTCTGGCTTTTAAGAGTTGTTTTGGTCAATTTTGGCATAACTGACAAACAGTGAAGACCCTGATCAGAGGGCTCCTTTCGGAGCCCTCTGATCTGTGCCCTCACTGTTTGCACAGGACAAGTGTACTATTCACATGTATACTGTTTAAAAAGACGCCTATATGCGGGACTAGGGTTCAAAGGGTTAAATATGCCTTTTAAGCCTTTGATTTATTCCTCCTCTGATGAAAATAGTTCTTCATTTTATACAGTCATGAATATGCACCATAAAACAGAAAACACATTGTAGAAGCTTTCTGCTTTACTTTCATCTTGCTTTATGATGATACCTGTTCTCAATACCATTGATATCATAAGTCTACTTTCAGAGGTCACAACAGATGGGGTTTACAGTAATATATATCACACTCTGTCCTCTATGAACTTGTATCATTTTAACAGTCACATTTGCTCATAAAATATGGAACATTAACAAGAAAGAGTGCAGACTCATACAAGATAGGTCATATAAGTAGACAGTGCAGACCCTGAAAAGACAGGTCCTCAAGTAGCTGTCTGATTTCCCATTGCACTAGACAGGTCCTCAAGTAGCTGTCTGATTTCCCATTGCACTGTTTTCAGAAAACGTCCACGTACAGTACGTATTAGAAGGAAAAGGGTTTAACAAAATGACCTTTTCAAAAAATGAGGCCACTTACATGTAGTTACTTACTAACAACCTTGATCAATGTAGGCAAGTGCATATGATGTAAACTTTACTGATATCAACCTAGCAATTCCTGTGTCTCCAGACAGTGCTTCAAGCCTTGATTGAACAAGAGCTCCATTGTCACTTAACCCATTACCCCATAAATACGCATTTTTATGACTGAAGAAAATAGTTCAAATCTATGAAGTGAGGAATATTTACCCTAAGAAATATTTTCTATATTCTTGTAGTAAGTAACTTAAAGGGATACTTGCGTATTTGAAAAAATCGACAGAATCTCATGAAAAGTTCTACAAGATGAATTAAGGTCTATATAAGCAAATTGCTAAAAAAAAACAATTGGGGATTGCTTTGCTTTTTTTAGCTCTAGCTGGCTTTGAAAAGTGTGACGTTTGCCGCATTTGCTCATTGTCAGAGCAGAAAACGTCATAAGGGACAAATGTACTTATATTACAACACAATAACATATTTCTAGTACACTTTTTAATTTTCTAGCATTCATTTATCACAAGCATGTATGAAATAAACTTTTTAAAGCTCTTTCTTGTGTTTTTAATGAGCTTTTGGGCTAAAATAAATGCTGAAAACCGGAAAAATAAGACATTTTTTCTTGCCAATGTCTCACAAATACATCCATAATGTAAAAAGTTTCCGTAAAAAATTCTTTAAACTTTCTAGGCATCTAGGTTAAAGTATTCCTTATCAAATGGTGTAAAGAAACCTAGGTGTTGCCATTTTCATTTATAAAATATGGTCAAAAGTCTAACCCTACCCTCTTAGATTTTATGCAGAAAATATACCTCCCCCAATAGCCAAATTGGGTCTCTGTTGGCCTAACAATGAGAAATATTCATCCAATATTTGCTTAAATTGGTAAATATATGAGTGTATGTGAATACAACAGCATTTAATAAAGCTTTAGTTACTTAAAGCATTTACAGTGCTGCTGATAAAAACATAAACATAATTTCTACAAGAACTGCTACTCGGGACAGTTTTTTCAAATCTTGAAACAGTGCCTGTACAGAAAAGACTATATTTTACATAATTTACCAATGAGAACTTTGCAAAATTCATTTTTATGGTAATAAATGTATTGCAAATCAGAAAATATATAGTAATCAAGGTATTTAAGAAGTTTATTTTTCAACATTTTTAAAATAGGCGAGTATGTCTTTAAACCAGGCTGTTATTCATGCACCGTGATGGTGATTGTGCCAAAACAATAACAGTGATCCCTCCGTTCAACGGCCCTCCAAACAATGATTCTCTCATTACAAAAATGCTTGCCACTGTTCCCCAAACAAGACAAGTATGTCCAACCTTTTCACGGCTGCAATACATCTGTTTAAGTTCTGCTTTACATTCAACCTGCTTTAAGTGGTCACCTGTCTTCAAAACTAGAAACAGGATATGCGGTAATGGGTTAAACAAGAAATGTCACAGAAACACGACAAATGCCCCCTTAACGGCCTTCTTGTCAGACAAACGTGTACCCATGTCCGTGACTTCTGACACATGGACAAGGGCATTGAACATGTATAAGTGTGAGTTACATGTACATAAATGGAAACATTGCCTACGTTGCCAGACATAAATTTCTTGTCAACAGATTTGATTTGATTTGTGATGATCTTGTCAACAGAGTAATATGCCCTGTGACCTTTATCTTTGAGTCTGACCCATGGCTATGAGACTTGAAAGGAATACTTTGGCTTCATCTGGTGAAAATTTGTGCCAAATTATTTGGAATCTGTTTAACCAATTACACCATTATAAGCCTGTTTCTTATTTTGGAGACAGGTAACCACTTAAAGCATGTTGAAAGTAAAGCAGAATGCACCTTAAGGTGCATTCTGCTTTACTTTCAGCCTGCTTTATTGATAAGCTAACATCTGTTAAATTATAGAAACTATTTCTAATGATACATATTCATTTCACTATAAATTTGAACTATTTTCTTCAGAGGAGGAATAAATTAAAGGTTTAAAAAGGAATACTTATGGGGTAAATGATAAAGAAACGACCGACAGACTGGACATGAAATTTGTGACAACAGAATTGTAATATGTGACCCTGACCTTTGCCCCATGATCATGTGAATAGAACACAGCACATCATCTTCAGTTGGTAAATATTTGTGCAAAGTTATTTTGAAATCCATTCACAGGGGAAAAAAAAGTTACAGACATGGCCCAAACAATTTGATGAACAGACTTTTTAAGTACATCAAGGGCAGATAACTCTTGCCACAAGTATCCTATTTTGCCAATAATGGCACCCCTTCAAGAATGACTAAGCCCACTTTAATACCTTTTATGTGACCATAACTTGCTATCTCTAAGTAGAGTACACATGCCAAATACTTTTAAAGAGTCTTGTCAATTTGAACTTCTTGATAAAAAGGTAAAGTTTGAATTTTGAATAAAATTACTGATAACAATTTTTAGCAGACAATTCTCAGTGAAAGGTTTAAAATTGATGGTGAGTGGGTTAATTTAAGCCATGAAGCTTTTCAATAAATTGTAGAGATTCGAAAAGTTGCTTGAAGTATTGAGTTTAAATTTTCTCTACCTTACTATCAGCCTGCTATAAGCATTCATCTTTCAGAGTGTAGGAAAATATTCCTATGGTTCTTTATCAGGACAAGAAAAGACATATCTATGAGTAATATTTTGGGAAAGAGGTGAAAAGGTGAAGTAAAGTGTTGATCAGTTTGCTACTTATATCCCTTTAACCCTTTACCCCATATCATGTTTCTAGTTTTGAAGATAAGTGAGTTCTTAAAGTAGGTTGAAAGTAAAGCAGAATGCGCCTTAAGGCGCATTCTACTTCACTTTCAGTCTGCTTTAAGCTACCATCTGCTAGAATATAGAATATATTTCTTATGATATGTACTCATAGTTTTATAAATTGGAACTATTTTCTTCAGCTGAGGAATAAATTAAACGCGCTATAAAGCGCTTCTATCAGGGAATTGGTTGACTGATACAAACCTCAAAGATGGACTAAATTACAGACTACAAGTATAGCATGCCAATTCTGCACACAATTTGAGCCTTGACCTTGTTTGTACAGTAAAACCTCTCTTCAATGACAGTCAAACTCAGTTAACTTCATTCTTGAAGAAAGGTGGAAGGGCACATTAATGCAGGGCAAAAGTTATGCAGAAAGGTCTTGAAGGAGCTTTCTGCATGACTGTATCTAGCATAATGCTTTCCCCTGACTTTTAAACTTTCCATTTTTCCCTTTTTGTTTCAACGTTCACAAGAGGTTGTACTGTAACATCCAAGGCTAGCTGTAGTGCTGTACTTTTGGGGAAACATATTATCTGTCAAAAGCCTATATATGTCAGTTCAAGGCTATTGTGACTTTTCAAGTTATACCTTGACATTTGTGATTTACTGCAGGTTTAGGATAAATTTTGACCATGTAACCCGAGCTACAGTAAAACCTAAACAGAATGTGCCTTAACCCTTTAGTCCATAGTCCCATATTCTGCTTTACTTTCAACCTGCTTTAAGTTGTCATCTGTCTTCAAAACTTGAAACAGGCTATGGGTTAAAAGAAAGTCATGTTATTTCTTATAGCGAGAACATTTGATTTTCTTTACCTGCTCATATATGGTATCTGATATTTATGCCAGTCCTTCGAAAAGTTCTGTTACTTGGTGTTTAGTTATACATATAGATTCCAAGAATATGACCTAGAAACAGAACTTTTCGAAGGACTGACATAAATATCAGGTACCATAAATATGTACAGGTAAAAAAAATCCAAATTTCAAATGCCATCTCTATCAACAAGAGCCGTATACGGCCTAAATCGCTCACCTGGATCTGTTGATGTAAATGTAACATATCTTGAAAAGCTGAGAAATTATGACAATAGGATTGTGCCAATTGCTGATTGGATGATGCTGAGTGCAAAATATCTAAGCTCAGGGTACTGTTGTTTCAGACAAGAAGATTTTGTAAGTTCTTATTGAAAAAATCTATTTTAAGCTCCTGTGACCTAGATATGCAACGGACCGGAACCATTTGAACAATATTGGTAAAGTACATCTAGAAGTTACACCATGCCAAATATCAAAGCTCTATCCATATTAGTTTTAGAGAAGAAGAGGTTTGAAGATTTCACAATAAACTTTATGTAAATTTGTGACCCCCGGGGCGGGGTCATTTTTGACCCCAGGGACATAATTTGAACAATCTTGATAGAGGACCAGTAGATGATGCTTTGTGCAAAATATCTAAGCTCAGGGTACTGTGGTTTGAGAGGAGAAGATTTTTTAAGTTTCTATCGAAAAAATCTATTTTTAGCTCTAGTGACCTAGATAGGCAACGGACCGGAACTATTTGAAAAATAATGGTAAAGTACATCTAGAAGTTACACCATGCCAAATATCAAAACTCTAGCTATATTAGTTTCAGAGAAGAAGAGGTTTGTAGATTGCACTATATAACTCTTTGTAAATTTGTGACCCCCGGGGCGGGGTCATTTTTTACCCTAGGGACATAATTTGAACAACATCAAAAGAGGACCTGAAGATAATGCTTTGTGCAAAATATCAAAGCTCAAGGTACTGTGGTTACAGACAAGAAGATATTTTAAGTTTTTATTGAAAAAATTCTATTTTTAGCTCCTGTGACCTAGATATGCAACACACCCGAACTATTTGAAAAATATTGGTAAAGTACATCTAGAAATTACACCGTCCCAAATATCAAAGCTCTGGCTGTATTCCTCTCAGAGAAAAAGATGTTTGAAAATTTCACTATATAACTCTATGTAAATCAGTGACCCCCGGGGCGGGGCCAATTTTAACCCCAGGGACAAAATTTGAACAATCTTGATAGAAGACCTATAGATGATGCCATGTGTCAAATATCTAAGCTCCTGCCCATGTTGTTTTGTGACAAGAAGATTTTTTAAGTTTTCATTGAAACAATCTATTTTTAGACCCTGTGACCTAGATATGCAACGGACCGGAATTATTTTAACAACTTTGAAAGAGGACCATATAAGGATCATTCCTGCCAAGTTTGGTAAAAATCCATCCAGTAGTTTAGGAGGAGATGTCGTTTAAAGAAATTGTTGATGACGGAAGGACGACGGACGGACGGACGACGACGGACACAGCACGATCAAAATAGCTCACCCTTGGCACTTTGTGCCAGGTGAGCTAAAAATAACTTGGCTTACTTTTAACCCATTACCCCATAGTGTGTTTCCAGTTTTGAAAACAGGTGACAACTTATAGCAGGTTGAAAGTAAAACAGAATATGCGGCTATATGGACTAAAGGGTTAGGGCACATTCTGTTTTACTTTCAGCCTGCTTTAAACTAACACCTGCCATAATTTATACAAAAAAAAAATCTTATGATACATTTTCATGACTAAAAATTGAAACTATTTTCTTCAGTGGAAGAATAAATCAAAGGTGCTAAAAGGCACTTCTATGGGGGGAAAGGGTTAATCTGAAACAAAGCTATCACTAGAAGTGGTGAATGCTCCTAATAAATTATACTGGATACAGGAGTTATGTTGGGTATTGTTGGTAAAGCTTCATCAATTGCACAAAGTTCCCATGACCATTATTATGCATTCCTATTTTACACTGACGCAAAGGGACATTACTCTGTTATGAGGGGCAGCTCAGATTAGTGAACCTATCATAGTGCAAAATCATGTGGGACTATATTCCGGTCTATAGTCTTCTATAGTGACTATAGCTCCAACAAAACACCGATGGTTCGACTATAGTGACGTCATTTGACCAGTGAACCTCAATTTTCATTGGTTCGACAAACGGTGTTCCATTGGTGGCCTTAATGGGCATGTGTCGACCGTCATTTGATGTGACTAAAGGTCCGTACTATAGTTGACTATAGTTCCACGTGAAGTTGCTCATAATCCTAAGAGTTATACTCTGGACAAAAAACAACAAGGTGCATAACTCCATCCAAAGACGAACAATTGTTGCTGACCAAAGAGCTAATGAATGTCAATACAGTCATGTATCATGAAATCATTTTCATGGTGCAAACCAAGATAAACACTGTTAACTTGCAAATGTCAATGAATGCATGATGAAGAAAGAATACATCTAAAGTGCAACACTTGCATCATTTTTTTTTGTACCAGAGATAACATTTGTTTGATCTGGCTGTCTGTCTGTCTGTCAGTGTCTGTCTGTCTGTCCACAACTTTAACCCATAACCCCATATCATGTTTCTAGTTTTGAAGGCAGGTGACCATTTAAAGGGACTCGCAACCGGATGGTGTACTTGTCAAAATAAAATAAAATACTCAAATAAAAGCAAATTTGTGGCATTATTTGGCTTCTGACATTAAAAAAATATGATCAGTCCAAAAAAAGTCTCAAGAATCGTCACCGAATCTTAGATTTTTAGATATTTTCCATCGTTTTTCTATAGCGTTAGCTAACGGTATAGTTGTTGTTGTTGCTTCTCTACACGGGCTCAGACATAAACACGAGCTGAATTACGCAGTTGTATGCACTTTCGATCGCTACACATTGAAATACGTTAAATCGATCCGAGATAAACGGATAGTTCCGTGGTCCATTGGTCTAAGCGGTTTCCCCTATTTTGCCTTCTGTCCGCCAATGCCGGGCCCCGGGTTCGAATCCCACCAGAGACCAATATATTTTTTTATTGAAATACATTTTTTTAAACAGAATTTCTTATCCTAAACTAATTCTTTACCATTTATATAAGCGTTTGACACATATTTACAAATTACTATTTTTAATGCACCATCTGGTTGCGAGTCGCTTTAACCCATTACCCCATAAATACGCCTTTTACGACTTTAAATTATTCCTCAACTGAAAAAAATAAATCCAATTTATAGTCTTGAAAATATACCATAAGAAATATTTAACATAACCTAACAGGTCGTAGCTAAAAGCAGGCTGAAAGTAAAGCAGAATGTGCCTTAAGGCACATTCTGCTTTACTTTCAGCCTGCTTTAAGTGGTCAACTATGTTCAATACTAGAAACAGGCTATGGGGTAATGGGTTAAAGCAAGCTGAAAGTAAAGCAGGATGTGCCTTTCAGTTTGGTTTAAGCTAGGATATAGAAAACATTCCTGATATAAGACATCATGAATTAGAACTATTTTTGGTATCTTCCTCAGTGCAAGAAAATGCATATTCATGGAGTAATGGGTTAACCTTTGTCCAGAAGTTTTGAGACATATCATTATGAGATAAAGACTTTATATCTGACAAGACACACCTTATTCTTGGTAATCACCACTTACAAGTTGAAACAGAATCATTGACTTGGACTAAGGCCTTCATTTTAAACCCAACTTGATTCTAGTAATGTTGCATTAAAAATTTGTGTTCATAAACAACAATTTTTTCAAAGGCATTTTGTTTTATTATCATCCAACAACTACTGGAAGCTACAACCTTGAACCTTTGGCCAGACTAAGCCAAGCACAAACTTGCTATGTCAACAATGACCTAGATACTGGACTGGAAATGTCCTACTGTATAAAGATCAAACAGATACTCATAAATCTTTCAATAAGGAAGTATAAATTTCTTATAAGAAAGGTAGCTGTTTTAAGCAGGGGTTTTACTCAGAAGTGATGCAGAAATTTCCAAATGTTTAACCCATTTCCCCATAGCCTGTTTCTAGTGGCCACTTAAAGCAGGTTAAAAATAAAGCAGAATGTGCCTTAAGGCACATTCTGCTTTATTTTAAACCTGCTTTAAGCTACCATCTTCTAGAAAATAGTAATTATTACTTATGATATATTCATAACTGTATAAATTAGAACTATTTTCTTTAGTGGAGAAATAAATTAAATGTTTTAAAAGGCGTATTTATGGGGTAATGGGTTAAATTCTTTTATGGCGCATTAACCTTTTCTCAAATAGAACTGCCTGTTATGCCTTTACCTATTTTCAACACTCTAACCCATAAATATTCCTTTTCTGAATTTTCATACTTCTAATGAATAATACATTTACACATTAAGAAAAGTATGGTAGTACTCAGCTTGAAGTCCTAAACATCAAATCGAGGGCTTGGTGCAAAACTATTGTAACTCCCTCACAATTGTGAGGGAGTTACAATAGTTTTGCACCAAGCCCTCGAAATATAAAAGGCATTTCTAGTGCGTTTTCAGATGAAAGTTTAAAGCAGGCTGAATGTAAAGAAGAACACTCCTTATGGAGCATTCTGCTTTACTTTCCCTCTGTTTTAACCCTCTACTCCACAGTATGTTTCTAGTATTGAAGACATAATTGTCTGACCATTATCTAGCATCACTGTGAAGGTAATCAGCATTGTACAATAAATGCCTTTGGAATGCTTTTGAAAGCAGTTTGGATTAAGATCAGGCCTCCCATGAGATGAAGGGCCTTAATGTCTTGAGATCAAAACCAACTAGAACGGCTATCACTAAAGGTGATAAATACCCCCACTATACAGAACTCTGTCACACTCTGCAGACATTTTCAATAAGGTTTTACAATAAGGTCAAAGGTGTAAGCCAAGGTCGAAATGACTTAAAAATGGTATATGACACTCTGCAAATCCTGAGTAACATTTATGCAAAGTATCAAGTAAATCAGGTTGAAAGTGAAGGAGGAGTTCAAAGTACAAGATTTTGCCTGTCAATTTTAAGACCAATTTAAGGCCAAAGGTCAAGGTCACAGAGATTTCAAATTTGTGTCTTGCACATCTACTACACCTGAGTAACATTTATGCCAAGTATCATGTGAATCAGGTTGAAAGTGAAGGAGGAGTTCAAAGTATAAGATTTTGGCTGCCAATTTCAAGACCAATTTCAAGGCCAAAGGTCAAGGTCACAGACACCTGAAATGTGAGTCTTGCAGATATACTACTCCTGAGTAACATTTATGCCAAGTATCAAGTGTATCAGGTTGAAGTGAAGGAGGAGTTCAAAGTACATGTACAAGATTTTGCCTGCCAATTTCATGACCAATTTCAAGGCCAAAGGTCACAGAGACCTGACATTTGTGTCTTACACATATATTACTCCTGAGTAACATTAATGCTAAGTATCAAGTGAATCAGGTTAAAAGTGAAGGAGGAGTTCAAAGTACAAGATTTTGCCTGCCAATTTCAAGACCAATTTCAAGGACAAAGGTCAAGGTCACAGAGATTTGAAATGTGTGTCTTGCACATCTACTACACCTGAGTAACATGTAGGCCAAGTTTCAAATGAATCAGGTTGAAAGTGAAGGAGGAGTTGAAAGTACAAGATTTTGCCTGCCAATTTTAAGACCAATTTCAAGGCCAAAGGTCAAGGTCACAGAGATTTGAAATGTGTGTCTTGCACATCTACTACTCCTGAGTAACATTTATGCCAAGTATCAAGTGAATCAGGTTGAAAGTGAAGGAGGAGTTCAAAGTACAATATTTTGCCTGCCAATTTCAAGACCAATTTCAAGGACAAAGTCAAAGGTCAAGATCAAGGTCACAGAGACCTGAAATTTGTGTCTTGCACATATACTACTCCTGAGTAACATTTATGCGAAGTATCAAGTGAATCAGGTTGATATTGAAGGAGGAGTTCAAAGTACAAGATTTTGCCTTCCAAATTCAAGACTAATTTCAAGACCAAAGGTCAAGGTCACAGAGACCTGAAATGTGTGTCTTGCACATCTACTACACCTGAGTAACATTTATGCCAAGTATCAAATGAATCGGGTTGAAACTGAAGGAGGAGTTGAAAGTTCAAGATTTTGCAGACAGACCGACCGACCGACCAACCAACTCCTCCAGTATACCCCCTCAAACTCTGTTTGTGGGGGTATAATAATTACTATTGACCCAGACTCTGTAAAAAGACAATGTAAAGGTAGTTTAAATATCTTAATGATTGATAGTATTGAGTATAGGTGACAGCTTAAAAGCAAGATGAATGTAAAGCAGAAAGTCCCAAAAGAAAGGAGCTTTCTGCTTTACTTTCATCTTGTTTTAAGCATACATAAGGTCTTTAACAAAGGAGGATATTGGTATAACTGTATATATTATATATTTGCACATATGGCCATGAAAGAATTGAAAGATGTACATGTATATGAAACTGAGTAAATATAACAAGTATTTGGACTGACAGGGGATTAAGTGCGAGAAAATGGATCAATATTACGTTATACTGATGGAATTGACACTACTGACTTGACACTAAGTATTACAGAGTGGAACTTAAATTTAAGCCTAGCAATATGTACAGTGGCTACAGCCTTATAACTTGTGTTCACTTATTCACCCCTGAAACTTCAAATGGACAATTTCAGTTTCCAGTTTTTTAAGTGATGTTAAGTTGAGTCATTTTTTGTTTCTTACAACCTATTGCCAAATGACAAACAATGCTAACCCAGATCAAAGGTCCTTTAGGAGCCCTCTGATCTGGGTCTACACTGTTTGCAAATGTAATGAGTATATTTTAAACAGGTCCATGGTATTGAAAGGGTTAAGTGTCCCATGGCTTATTTATCAAGACAAGGGGTAAAGGTATAAACGCATCTCAATGACAAATAGACTAAGATGTAACTAGGCATTTCTATAAGAGAAAAATCGAAATAACCCTTTTCTCCATATTCCTGATGCAAATAACCTTTAACCTATAAGAGCTTTCTACTTTACTTTCATCTTCTTTTGAACGACTAATAATGACAATCGTATTCAACAGCATCAATGAATATTCATTTGTGGTGCTTTACCCATTGCCCCATAGCCTGATTCTAGACAGGTCAACATAAGCAGGTTGAAAGTAAAGCAGAATGCGCCTTAGGGCACATTCTGCTTTACTTTTAGCCAGCTTTAAGTTACCATCTGCTAGGATTCAGAAAATATTTCTTATGAAACATACCATGAATGTATAAAGTAGAACTATTTTCTTCAGAGGAAGAATAAATTAGAGGCTTAAAAAGGTGTATTTATGGGGTAATCATAATGGTTATGCAAAGGAAGTGGTAAAAGATAACTATGGTGCTTATCATATGGGGAGAAAAGAGTTCACTCAATGAACCCTAGTACAAACCAGGGGCCCGTTTTACTAAACAACTTACGCAAATAATTTGCGTAAGTCAAAATTTTAAATTTTAATTTATATTCTTTATTATGACTTGCTACAAACAGCAAATAGCCAGATCAGAGGACGCGTCCTCTGATCTGGCTATTTGCTGTTTGCAAACGTTTATGATCGAAAAATAAGAGTTAAACGATTTTGACTTACACAAAAATTTTGCGTAAGTACTTTAGTAAAACGGGCCCCATATACCTACAATGAGTACACTAGTCCTATGCAAACAGTGTAGACCAAGATCAGATGGCTCCTGAAGGATCTCTCTGTACAGGGTCTGCACTTTTTATTATTTTGCAATTTTATACAAAAACAACCCTTAATAGTCAACAAGAGCATCATATGTTGGTGCCAGTGCTTGTCTGTTTTTTGAAGATCAGTGAAAAATTCAGTAAAGTGAAGTCAAAGGTCAAGGTCGAATCGATTATGTTGTTATGTCTGGATAGAACTTGTCAAGATGTACATGCATACTTAATATGAAGATTGTAGATGATAAATTGAAGAATATACCGCAATCAGTGAAAATATAATAAAACTAGGTCAAGGTCAATTGGTAATTTATTTTGGTATGTCTGGATAGGTCTTAATAATTGTCAAGATGAACATGCAAACCAAAACAAAAATTGTAGGTTGTAGAATGAAATATTGAAGAAGTTATGGCCAACGTTACAATTTCAGACGATGACTAACAATGATGACAACAACTAATGATGATATGGATGCCGGAATGACGACATTAGCTTTTTTCTCTTCGAAAAACAGATGAGCAAAACTTAATTAACAAGACCTAATTGGAAACTTCCAGAGGTGAATGAGTAAAAGACTTGAACCAGATAAAAGATTTGTTTTTAAAGGTTGATACACACTATATTTGACTGTGGGTGCAGAAGGTACATGCCTCCTTCCCCATTGGCTATGCAAATATCTTAGGGAGATGTTTGTCTGCACGTTCAAGTCCTGTGTTTATATCCTGCCATGAACTTTGTTCATGATCCGTGCATGTTCTATATATCAATAAGTTAATACTCGACATAACATGGTGCTGATATCAACATCATGTAACTTTGTTGACATAGTAATTCTGACCCTTACAGCTTACACATATATAATTGCTGACTTTCCAAAAAGTCTATTCCATTTTCTGAATTAATTACCAGTGTACTTTGGTACTCAATGGATTTGTTTCCAAAATGATTTTAAGTACAAGACACAATGCAGACCCTGATCAGAGGGCTCCTTCAGGAGCCCTCTGATCTGGGTCTACACTGTTTGCAAATTACATATTTACTGATTACCAACACTGTAAGGGTAAATAGGTTACCAGTAAAATCACTGTGATGTTAATCAGTGCATCATTTGATTTTATCTAGGGTGTTCAGACATTATATTTTCATGTCCTAAAAAATGTTCATATCATTTTGTTCATAAGTGACCCATTTCCTTTATAGATGTTTTCACATGGTTTTGTTTGCTAACATTCGTTTCTGCCATCAATGGGCTAACTGGACGCCCCAGAGAGAGGGAAGGGGATACAGAGAACCCGGGTGCGACGCCCTACTCTTATTATCGACAGAGTTTTTTTTATCTTTTAGATGCCCAGTGTAAAGCACTGATACATCATACTTCGGTTTATAAAGTGTCATCCAAAGGACTTGGATCGGCGGGGGATCAAACCCTGACATCGTAATCGAGTGATTTACCCCTCGACTATGCCAGCCGGTGACATTTTCAGAGTTTAACTAAGTACATGTACTCCATAAATACACCTTTAATGCCTCATATTTATTCCTCGACTGAAAAAAATAGTTTCACTTTATACAGTCTTGAATATGCACAGTAAGAAATATTTCTATGTCCAGGCAGATGATAGCTTTTAACCCTTTACCTGATAGCATATTTCTAGTATTGAAGATCGGTGACCACTTAAAGCAGGTTGAAAGTAAAGCAAGGCGCATTCTGCTTTACTTTCAGCCTGCTTTAAGCTATCATGTGCTATAATATAGAAAATGTTCCCCATAATACATATTCATTACTGATTAAATTGGAACTACTTTCTTCAGCGGATGAATAAATTATATCCGCTAAAAGGCGCTTCTATGGGGGAAAGGGCTAATAGGCTGAAAGTAAAGCAGAATGTACTGTGAGGTGCATTCTGTTTTACCTTCAACCTGCTTTAAGTAGTCAACTGTCTTCAAAACTATAAATATGATTTGGGGTGGGGGTGTTTAACCCATTACCCCATAAATACGCCTTTTAACGACCTTAATTTATTCCTCCACTGAAGGAAATAATTCCAATTTATACAGTCAGGAATATGTAGTAAAAGAAATATTTTCTATATTCTATCAGATGATAGCTTAAAGCAGGCTGAAAGTAGAGCAGAATGCGCCTTAAGGCGCATTCTGCTTTACTTTCAAACTGCTTTAAGTAGTCACCTGTTTTCAAAAATAGAAACAGGCTATGGGGTAATGGGTTAAGAGAGACAACACATACTAGAAACTGGTTGCTTTAAGCAAGCTGACGTTTCTTATACAAGGAAGTAAGCTTCCCAGGGAATTTACTGTTTTACTTTCAGCCTGCTTTCAACAGTCACTTGTCAGGAACAGTTTCTTTAAATACATGTAGCTGGATTTCAGAAAATATCTATGCAGAATTCCAGTAGGTAATTAAAGGTGAAAATGGCTTTGATCCTTCTCATGCAAGTAGCCAATATTGATATGGGTTAGTTTTTTCAAATAGTACTTCTGTATTTAAGGCAGGTGGCAGTTTAAAGTAAGATGAAAGTAAAGCAAAAATTCTCAACACTTTATTCCATAGCCTGTTCTCATTTTTGAAGACAAGTAGCCACTTAAAGCAGTCTGGGAGTTACATTAGGTCATTATGTAAATATCGTAATCCACTAGTGGAATATCGTTTTTTGGGCCCTGGCCCAACCTGTTCGTCCACAAGGGCTGCATGTAGCAGGACGCCAAATGATGTCATTTGCGACCACGTTAACGTAAACAATGTACCGTTTTGGCGGAAAATCTATATAGCAGAGGGTCTACAATCTACCGCTTCAATCAATTTAATAGGTCCTTAAAATTGTTATGTGATATATAGGATCTGTCATGAGTCGATGTTTAAGACAAATAGAATCTCACATTCATGCTCATCATTTATCATTTTTAATAAACTTGTTGACTAAAATGAATATGACGCTCGCAAAGGCTTGCATCATATTATTTTAGTCAACTCCTTTATTAACAAGAGCCCCATGGGGCATATTCGCTCACCTGAGAATAACTGGAAAAATGGAGATATTGATTTATGTCCAGGACTGACCTAGATATGCAACAGACCGTAACAATTTGAACAAAATATGGAAAGTATATTTAAAAGTGTCACCATACAGAATATAAAAGCTCTGGCCATATTAGAGTCAGAGAAGAGGATGTTTGAAATTTTCTCTATATAACTCTATGCAAAACAAGAGCCCCATGGGGCATATTTCGCTCACCTGAGAATAGCTGAAAAAATGGAGATAATGATTTATGTCCAGGACTGAACTAGATATGCAACAGACCGGAACAATTTGAACAAAATATGTAAATTATATTTAAAAGTGTCACCATACCGAATATAAAAGCTCTGGCCATATTAGTGTCAGAGAAGAAGACGTTTGAAAAGTTCACTCTATATACTCTATGTTAAACTGTGACCCCACGGGCGGGGACAATTTTGACCCCAGGGGCATAATTTGAACAAACTTGATAGAGGACCTAAAGGTGATTCTATGTGCCAAATATCTAAGCTCTGGCCTTTGTAGTTTCAGACAAGAAGATTTTTTAAGTTTTCATTGAAAAAAATCTATTTTTAGCTCCTGTGACCTAGTTATGCAATCGACCGGAACCATTTGATCAATTTTGATATAGGACATCTGGAAGTGTCACCATGCCAAATATCAAAGCTCTGGCCATATTAGTTTCAGAGAAGAAGACGTTTGAAATTTTCACTATATAACTCTATGTAAAGGCGGGGCCAATTTTGACCCCAGGGGCATAATTTGAACAAACTTGATAGAGGACCTGAAGGCGATGTTATGTGACAAATATCTAAGCTCTGGCCTTTGTAGTTTCAGACAAGAAGATTTTTTAAGTTTTCATTGAAAAAAATCTATTTTTAGCTCCTGTGACCTAGTTATGCAATCGACCGGAACCATTTGAACAATTTTGATATAGGACATCTGGAAGTGTCACCATGCCAAATATCAAAGCTCTGACCATATTAGTTTCAGAGAAGAAGACGTTTGAAAATTTCACTATATAACTCTATGTAAAACTGTGACCCCGGGGCGGGGCCAATTTTGACCCCAGGGGCATAATTTGAACAAACTTGATAAAGGACCTGTAGATGATGCTATGTGCCAAATATCTAAGCTCTAGCCCTTGCAGTTTTTGACAAGAAGATTTTTTAAGATTTCCTTATTTTTTCACTTTGGTTGCCATGGCAACCAGAGTTCTGCATTGTTTTTCATTCTTTGAACAAATTTGAAAGAGCTTGACCCAAGGAACATTTCTGTAAAGTTTGGTTGAATTCTGTCAAGTGGTATAGGAGGAGATGTCATTTGAAGCAATTGTTAACGACGACGCACATACGCACGACGCCGGACACAGGGCCATCACAATAGCTCACCTTGAGCCTTTGGCTCAGGTGAGCTAAAAACTGACCCCCGGGGCGGGGCCAATTTTGACTCTAGGGGCATAATTTGAACAAACTTAATAGAGGACCTGTAGTCGATGATATGTGCCATATGTCTAAGCTCTGGCCCTTGTAGTTTTAGACAAGATTTTTTAAGTTTTCACTAAAAAATTTATTTTTAGCTCCTGTGACCTAGTTATGCAACGGACCAGAACCATTTGTACAATTTTGGTATAGGACATCTAGAAGTGTAACAATGCCAAATATCAAAGCTCTGGCCATATTAGTTTCAGAGAAGAAGACGTTTGAAAATGTCACTATATAACTCTATGTAAAACTGTGACCCCCGGGGCAGGGCTAATTTTGACCCAAGGGGCATAATTTGAACAAACTTGATAGATGACCTGTAGGCGATTCTATGTGCCAAATAACTAAGCTCTGGCCCTTGTAGTTTCAGACAAGAAGATTTTTTAAGTTTTCATTGAAAAAATCTATTTTTAGCTCCTGTGACCTAGTTATGCAACGGACCAGAACCATTTGAACAATTTTGGTAAAGGGCATCTAGAAGTGTCACCATGCCAAATATCAAAGCTCTGGCCACATCGGTTTCAGAGAAGAAGACGTTTGAAAATTTCACTGTAGATGATGCTATGTGCCAAATATCTAAGTTCTGACCCTTGCAGTTTTTGACAAGAAGATTTTTTAAGATTTCCTTATTTTTTCACTTTGGTTGCCATGGCAACTAGAGTTCTGCATTGTTTTTAATTCTTTGAACAAATTTGAAAGAGCTTGACCCAAAGAACAATTCTGTAAAGTTTGGTTGAATTCTGTCAAACGGTATAGGAGGAGATGTCATTTGAAGCAATTGTTAACGACGACGGACGACGGACACAGGGCCATCCCAATAGCTCACCTTGAGCCTTTGGCTCAGGTGAGCTAAAAATGATAAATAATGAGCACGAACGTGAGATTCTCTATATCTGGTATGGTGGACATGTAACTTTGTAAGACATGATTGTTCTAGCTGAATTGATCAAATTACTCAAAAGTGACCACTCACTGTTGTCTTCAAAACTAGAAACATGCTATTGGGTAATAGGTTAATGAATCTTCATCAAAGCAAATTTATCTGGACATGGTAGAGGTGAATTAACCCAGGGCTCCAGTTAAGGGGAGTATTTCAAAAACTAAAATCTTTATTTCTGTATAAAACCCTATGGTGTCACTACTCCTTAGAATCGTCTCAAAGAGACAATTCTAATGAGTAGTAACACCATAGGATTTGGTGTCGACATAAGTAAGAAAATGTTGGATTCTTTCAATTTACCCCCTCTTATCTGGATCCTTGAATTAACCCATTACTCCATAGCCTGTTTCTAGTTTTGAAGACATATGACCACTTAAAGCAGGTTGAAAGTAAAGCAGAATGTGCCTTAAGGCACATTCTGCTTTACTTTCAGCCTGCTTTAAGCTTCAATCTGCTAGGATATAGAAAAATACTTCTTATGGTAAATATTCATGACTGTTTTATGTGGAATTGATTTCTTCAGTAGAGGAATACACGTAAGGCGTAAAAAGGTGTATTTATGGAGTAATGGTTAAGGCACAAACATGTAATTTAGCTGTAGGCAAAGATGTCCTGGGGCCCGTTCGATTAACTGTCCGGAACACGTTCCAAACCTGTTCCAGAACAGCTCTCAATCGAACGCAATTGTTCTATTTAGAACAGGAAGTTGAAAATTCAAAATGGCGTCAAAATAAAATAATGATTGCAGTTAACCGAAAGTTGTTATTGTTTTTCTTGCTATCCCGTTCAGAGAATAGTTTTGAATCAAAGAGCAGCACTAGATTAGTACCACTGGCTAAATTTCTTAAAATAATCACCATTTTCATCCTCATTATACTGAAAAACATTTGTGCACCAGTCAAATTGTAGCGCTTATGTAGCCACGTCTGTGTCGGAGCACAGGAACTTGACACATTTATTTTTGTAAAATAATGTTTGTTTTTACTATATCATATAAAAAATTGGTATAATCAACAAGAAACCCTGTATAAAAATTAGATAAAAATATGTCATGTACTTGTGCATCGGGGTTGGTGTCGGTTAAGGTTTTGATGCAATTGTTGAAATTCTGGCGGCCAATTTGACCCAAAATATTACTATGCAGGACGGGGCTGATACATTTAACTGACTGTCCACATTTGTGCTTGAATGTTGCTTCAGGAGTTATGAAAAACACTCCAAAGCACATTTATAAGATTTTGCGTCTCCAATTGCTCCGATTGCCGCCATGTTGATGACGTCACTGTTCCGACTGCACCACCTCGAAAATCAGAACAGTTGGAACATGTCTGGAACATTGTTCCACTGCATTCGATTGATGTTCCGTCTGTCCGGAACAATCTGAACAGTGAATCGAACGGGCCCCTGATGTGCTCATGTTGACAAAGGGATGAAAGCACAACAAAGTTTTCAAAAATTCATTGTTCTGTGTAAAATGCAAAGGCTCTAGACAAGCCCAATTAACAAGGGCCACCATGGCCCTAAATTGCTCACCTGGAACACCATGTAAAACTTGACCTATAGTGACCTAGATTATGACCTGACATGACTCACAATCAACCTCTAGAGTGTAAACAAGATTTTTCTATGAATTGACCTAGTGACCTAATTTTTGACCAGACACAATACACATTTGATTTTGACCTAGATTTGATGTAGGCAAACATTCTGACAATATTTCATTCAGATCTAATGAGATTTGTAGCCTCTACAGTGGTAACAAGATTTTCCAACGATATAACCTAGTGACCTAGTTTTTGACCTGACATGACTCATATTCGAATTTGACCTAGATATTAATTAGGCAAACATTCTGACCAAATTGCATTACAATCAAATGAGATTTGTTGCCTCTAGAGTGTTCACAAGGTTTTTCTATGATTTGACCTAGTGACCTAGTTTTTGACCGGACATGACCCACATTCGAACTTGACCTAGATTTCATCATGACAAACATTGTCAACAAGTTTCATGAAGATCAGATGCAATTTGTAGCCGCTCGAGTGTTCACAAGGGTTTTCTTTAATTTGACCTAGTGACCTAGTTTTTGACCAGACATGACCCACATTCAAACTTGACCTAGATTTCATCAAGACAAACATTGTCATGAAGTTTCATGAAGATCAGTTGAAATTTGTAGCCACTAGAGTGTTCACAAGGGTTTTCTATAATTTGACCTAGTGACCTAGTTTTTGACCGGACATGACCCACATTGGAACTTGACCTAGATTTTACCAAGACAAACATTTTTGTGAAGTTTCATAAAGATCGGATGTAATTTGTAGCCGCTAGAGTGTTCACAAGGTTTTTCTATAATTTGACCTAGTGACCTAGTTTTTGACCGGACATGACCCACATTCGAACTTGACCTAGATTTTATCAAGACAAACATTATTATGAAGTTTCATAAAGATCAGATGAAATTTGTAGCCGCTAGAGTGTTCACAAGGTTTTTCTTTAATTTGACCTAGTGACCTAGTTTTTGACCGGACATGACCTACATTCGAACTTGACCTAGATTTTATCAAGACAAACATTGTTATGAAGTTTCATGAAGATCAGATGAAATTTGTAGCCGCAAGAGTGTTCACAACCAATTGTGAACGGACGGACGGACGGACAGACGACGGACATCCAGCGATCCTAAAAGCTCACCTTGGCACTTCGTGCCAGGTGAGCTAAAAACTCAGTAGCATCTTATCAAAACATTAGAATACATTACCTGGTTTTGGTGGAATGTTATCAATATCTGCATTCAATAGTTTAGGCCATGCTTTCCTCCTTAGATCATCAGTGACAAATCCTCCTGGGCTGATGGCAAATTGTCTAAGTTTAGCAATGTCTGGTGGGTCACTTGCTAGAGCTTCTGAGATCTGTTTTTGCTTCTCTGTGTACATTAGCCCTAAATATAAAAGAATAAGTCAAAATGGGTTCTGGTGGAAGTTTAACTGTATGGTACTATTCATTATTGAGAAGTTTAGACTGTTCAAATTCACACACAAATATTGAAAACTATTACCTAGGAGCTTTCACCTGACTACATCAGGCTTCATCAGCTTTGTGACGGCCTGTCACTTACTGACCACTAAGCTTCACAAAGCTGATGAAGCCTGAAGTAGTCAGGTGAAAGCTCCTAGGTAATAGTTTTCAATATTTGTGTGTGAATTTGAACAGTATAAACTTCTCAATAAGTCAAATGTGTGTTAAGATTCCAGACTTGTTAGGTAAACATTCTAGAGGCTACAAATCTCATTGGATTTTAATGCAACTTGCTCAAATGTTTACCTATTGATATCTAGGTCAGGCTTAAATGTCTATTTGAACAACAAATAGGTCACTTAAAGTCAAATCAAAGAAAAACAGTTTTAGCCCTCTATGGGCTACAAATCTCATTAGATCTGAATAAAATTTAGTCAGAATGTTTGCATATGTAAGATCAAAGTCAAATATGGACCATGTCCAGTCAAAAACTAGATTACTAGGCCAAATCAAAGAAAAATCATAGTGTCAATGTTGTAACCTTTGCATTAAATCTAATTGTAGTTTAAATCTCAACATATATGTGGATAAACAGAAAGTGTGCAAAACATTGAACAAACTTTGACCTCATTTTTCTCCAAATGACGATCTCACCATAAAGGGCCTTTTTTGCATGGCGGGAAAAACACTCAGGTGAGCTATATCAGGGCCATAGTGGCCCTTATTATTCAATATTACGTCGCATATGTATACTGAAAGTAAAACAGAAATTTCCTTATAGAATAATTCTGATTTTCTTTCAGCATTCTTTAAGCAACAAGCTTCAGTCTTAAATAAAACACTGTAAATTATTGACAAACATGTTTTATTTCCATTTTGACCTAGGCATAGTAAGTGTGTCCATAAAAAGTCATGTTAGTATTAAGTGTAATGTCTATGTACTAAGTACAAAACATCTAAGTAGCAAACTGATGATGGCAAAACCTACAGGTAGTGAAATGTCCCTAAATTGCAAAACCCTTGATGAACCAGATGAATGGACAGACAGTCTAAATTGATGTGTACTAGTAGAGTATGCTTGCCGGGGATTGAACCCGCAACCTCCCGCACTGCAAGCTGTACCCTGAGCCACTCAACCGGTGTCCATTTGATGTGTACTAGTAGAGTATGCTTGCCGGGGATTGAACCCGCAACCTCCCGCACTGCAAGCTGTACACTGAGCCATGCAACCGGTGTCCATTTGATGTGTACTAGTAGAGTATGCTTGCCGGGGATTGAACCCACAACCTCCCGCACTGCAAGCTGTACACTGAGCCATGCAACCGGTGTCCATTTGATGTGTACTAGTAGAGTATGCTTGCCGGGGATTGAACCCGCAACCTCCCGCACTGCAAGCTGTACACTGAGCCATGCAACCGGTGTCCATTTGATGTGTACTAGTAGAGTATGCTTGCTGGGGATTGAACCCGCAACCTCCCGCACTGCAAGCTGTACACTGAGCCATGCAACCGGTGTCCATTTGATGTGTACTAGTAGAGTATGCTTGCCGGGGATTGAACCCGCAACCTCCCACACTGCAAGCTGTACACTGAGCCACGCAGCCCGTGTCCATTTGATGTGTACTAGTAGAGTATGCTTGCCGGGGATTGAACCCACAACCTCCCGCACTACAAGCTGTACACTGAGCCACGCAGCCGGTGTCCATTTGATGTGTACTAGTAGAGTATGCTTGCCGGGGATTGAACCCGCAACCTCCCGCACTGCAAGCTGTACACTGAGCCACGCAGCCGGTGTCCATTTGATGTGTACTAGTAGAGTATGCTTGCCGGGGATTGAACCCGCAACCTCCCGCACTGCAAGCTGTACACTGAGCCACGCAGCCGGTGTCCATTTGATGTGTACTAGTACAGTATGCTTGCCGGGGATTGAACCCGCAACCTCCCGCACTGCAAGCTGTACACTGAGCCACGCAACCGGTGTCCATTTGATGTGTACTAGTAGAGTACCTATGCTTGTCATAGGCATGCAGAGTTGACCCTGGTCAGAGGGTTTCTACAGATGATTGCGAGTATACTCTATGCAGAGTGATGCGATTAATGAAGATGATGATGATGATGAAGTTAGCGGTCTGACCAGGGTCTTCACTTTATCACTATGTTATAAACATCCCTAAGTAATGCAGTCAAAAATGATCTATCCTCTCTATTCTATTTCTTACTTCTACGCCATCAATTCTGATGATTATATATATGAGAAGGGGCACTTTTTAGGTGCACCATTGGGACTGTACCCGGCCGGTCACTTTATCCTGACACCGACGAACCAGTCGTAATGCTAACCCAAAATCCAGAGCATCAAGGAGGGAAGCCATTACTACCAATTTTCAAGTCTTTGGTTTGACCCGGCCGGGGATTGAACCCGCAACCTCACGCACTGTAAGCGGACGCTCTACCACTAAGCTCTCTTCTTCTTCCAATATAAGACCCAGCCTGTCACTCTATCCTGACACCAAAGAACCAGTCCTATGCTAACCCAAAATCCTGAGAGCCCAGGAGGGAAGTCATTGCTACCAATTTTTAACTTTATGGTTTGACCCGGCTTGGGATTGAACCCGCAACCTCCCACACTGCAAGCTGTACACTGAGCCACGCAGCTGGTGTCCATTTGATGTTTCAGGGGTGATCGAGTGAAGCTAACACCTGCCTTAGTTCTGAGAACAAACTATCAGAGAAAGGTTGAAAAAGCTTTTTTCTGACATAAAATTGTATTGCCTTTCATTAGATAACATTTCATCAAAATGTTCTGAATCACCTTTCCTTGAATTCTGTCTGCTAGTGGTTCTTTCAGTCCTACCACTACCGGGCTCACTGTTTCGTTCGTCTTCATTATTGGCGTTCTTTACCATTACAGGTCAAGTGAGACAATATTGAAATCATAAAACTTTTGACGTTTTAGGTGATCCTAGGTGAAAATTTATCCTAACACCGCCGGAAGTGAGTTGCCGAAGTACAGAGCCACTCACATCATCGACAATTAAATATTTTCGATATGACAAGCGCCGTCCATTTGCCGTCCATTTAGTGTTCTAATTAATTCGGAAATCAAATCATGCCATGACGTGTTGGGATACAGTTAGTGATGATTTGATCAAATGAAATAATTGTGACGATTTGGACAACTGGGTGTGTACGAGATTTTTTGCGAGTTGTGCAGCTTCCGGAAAAACAATGTCAGGACAGACAAAAACAACCCCAAGAACAAGATTGCGTCGCACGTACAGTCACAACAAGATACAAGACATTAATGATGAGATTAAGAAAGAAAAATCTAAACCGTCGGGGAAGGCGTAAGTATTTCAGGTTTTTGTTATTCAAAATTGCAACGTTATAGATTTTGCCCGATTAGAATTCAAGGCTAGTCATATCCGGTGAATTCCTAACATGCTATTTTTAGATTTCAAGTTCAAGGCACGAGTAATCCATGCGTGAAGCACGGGACAGTGTTTATACAACTGAGCACTTATAAACCATAATCGGCCTCTGCAAATCCACTTTGTTTTCACGGTCGTCTCATGGTGATGCAATGGCTTGATCATTAGGTTTATATACTGCTTGAGAGAAAACGTCACTAACAGTCTTACAACTTTGTAGTCTTTCAGATTAGAGCAGAGCTGTCTGCTATTTCAGACTGTACTTTTTCATTGAAAGAGTCACTTGCAGTTGCATCACAAGCAGTTCCTGTCATGTAAATATTTTGGCAGGTTATTTCTGATCTTTGTTTTGAATTATAAACTTTGTTGGTTGATTTTGCAATTCCGACAATGGCACCCTTGAACACTGCCACTTCAGAAGCTACTGATAGAGTGGATTTATCTGAAGAGGAAATTATTCTTGAAAACCAAACCAAAGACTTTGATCAAGATATATATGGACTTATAGATGTTACAAATGGTAATGTTTGCAAAAGGAGAAATTCTGGTTCAGATGATCATCAAATGAATGGAGCAAGTTGCAGTGGAGAACTGAGTTCCGGTGGCAAAGAAACACAAGAGAACCAGTGCTACAATAGATCTACAAATATGTCAGGAACATGTCCAGAGAACAAAAGTGACACTTCGTGCAGCTGTGGTGAAAAACACAATAAGACAAATAAATGTGATGAATGTGTAAAGACACATAATCAGACACAAAGTCAGACACAAACAAGAGTTTATCACAAGCAAGAGAAAGATGGATTTGTTAAGAATACAAGCATTAGGAAAGCATTGTATAAAATGTCACCCACTTGGGTGAAGTCATTTATCAGTGATCCAGAATACGTTATGACAGAGGTAAAAGGAAAGAACTCAGATTTGTAAGTGAATATGTTTTAATCTATTACCAAAAATGCTCAAAGGTATTCTATGACATCAATTTGTTTAATATATTCATTATTTCTGTAACTATTTCTCATTTTTGATCTAGATAAATTTATAGATTCAAAGTAACTAAGTCAGGATCAAACACTGTTTTTTACGCATGTATCAATATTTCTTCAGTCAAAACTATAAACCCAATAATTTTTGGCATTTACCCCTAGTGACTATGAGCCCTCAGACCCCCCCCCCCCCTCCCCCCACCCCCTTTTCCCCTTTCATGAGTGGATGAGTTAAAAAACAAGTTGACATAAAATCTTTAACCAAACAATAATATGGTGGCGAAGAGTTAAAGCAGTATTGTGAATGTGCAAATTTTGTTCTGCATTAATCAATTGGATGTCTTTTGAAATCATCATACTTCCTAAGCAAATGTATGTTTGCTCTGCAAAAGTTTGACATGCAGTTTGTTGCATGCAGTTTGTCTAGGTCCCCACAAGGTGTGTGACTGAAAGGAAGATAGATAGAATGGATATTAAGGATTTGCTTTATACATAATTATATGCTTTAGAAAACAGACAGTTGTATTCAAGTGTTTAAATGTAAAGGCTAGAAATGGGCTATCATACGCCGCTATGGGGATAATGGGTTAAGTCATTGATATTTAAAGCCTTTCAACACTGAAAACCAACTTTGAAGACCATGGCAAACAGTTTGAATCCTGGTGATTTCAAAATGTTGGGCATACTAAGATCCAAACCTTTTTGTGACATGCTGTGTTGTTTTTGTTTCTGTTGCAATGGAGATTTCCAAGTCATTTTCAGAGTAGCAGCAAACAATAATTAAGCTGTTATTCATTGTTAAAAGATATATGTAAACCCATTGTTCCATAGAAATTACAGATAAGGATTAGATATGCCATTTAAGCCTTGAATTTATTCCTCTATTGAAGAAAATAGTCCCACATGATATGCCATAAGATATGTGTTTTATATCCATGGTAGCTTAACTCTTTCCTCCCTGAAACTTTAAATGGACAATTCCAGTTTCCATTTAAGTCTTGTCCATTTCTCACTTTTAAGGGTTGTTTTTGTCAATGTTTGGCATACTGACAAAGAGTGAATACCCTGATCAGAGGGCTCCTTTCGGAGCCCTCTGATCTGGGTCTTCACTGTATGCACAGGACAAGTGTACTATTCACATGTACACTGTTTGAAAAGGACGCCTATATGCGGGACTAGGGTTCAAAGGGTTAAAGGGAGCTGAAAGTAAAGCAGAATACTGCTTTAGGAGCATTCTGTCTTATTTTCAAACTGCATTAAGCAACCCCCTGTCTTCATTACTGAAAACAAGCTATGGAAGAAATGTTTAATCCTTTGCTCCATAATTTGTTTTTAGTTTTGAAGACAAGTGGAAGTAAAGCAAGTCAAAAGTAAAGCAGAATGAGTCTGAAGGTGCAATTTGCTTTACTTTAAGCCTGATTCAAGCTAAAATCTGCTAGGAAATAAAAAAATATAAATTATGCAGCAAAATGCTGCATGTTCATACCCGAGCTTGCTAAGAATGATGGAATAAATGAAAGATGTAAAAAGGCATATTTATAGAGTACCTGTAGTTTGCTGTTTAACTGTACATGTAGTTTGATTTAATTGTGCTGTTTTTGTATTTTCAGAATTCACCACCAGGCAGATTCACTATTCAGTACCTCCAGTGGCTTCAACAACTATCGAGGCCTCTTAAACTTATGTATTATTCTGCTGGTGAGTATGAACGTAGCTAGCATCTTTGAGTTTGAACAATATGAACCTCCAAGAATATGAATCAACTATCGTTAGAAATATATGAGCTGTGCCTATGAGCTATGTCGGTAAAAAGCTATACATAGCTTATGTTACATGTTATAAACTGTTCCGACAATAAATCAAATTAATATTGATTTGATTTGATTTGATGACAAATCCTGCCTTATTACATTACAACATTGTACAAACAAAGCACTGTTGTCATCACAGGCTCTGTACCTGAGTTAGGGCTACACAACCAAATACCATATTTATAATACAGCTACATAAAGTGCTTTAGATGCAAGTAGGTGTCAAACAGTGTGGATCAAGACCAGCTGCCACGTCTTTGACACAGCAGCTGGTCTTGATCTACACTGTTTGCAATGCAATAAGACAGGTTTTGTCATGGTACAGCTCATATATAGAGCAGGGCTCCAGATAAGGGGAGTATTTCAAAATATAATTTTTTTTATTTCTGCATTAAACCGTATGGTGTCACTACTCATTAGAATCGTCTCTTTGAGACAATTCTAATGAGTAGTAACACAATAGGATTTGGTATTTGAATGAGTGAGAACATGTTGGATTTGTTCAGTTTACTCCCTCTTATCTGAAGCCCTGTATATAGAGAACTTTCTTTGACCCCGCTTGAAGCTTCCACCTGTCTATGAAACTTTTTTTCAAGTCTATTCTCATGTCTATAAAAACTATGTAAGGGGTAATGTTAGTGGAATGGATTTTTTTTGCGATTTTCACAAATACACAAAATATGCAAACAGTTCCACCAGTGATTTTACCAGTAACTGAGATGTATTATTTTACCTCAGTACCGTATCAATTATTTACCCTTGCACATATCAGATCTACTTATGGAACCAACTGAATACCACATATTTCACTGAGACAAGATATAAGTTAATGTGACATAGATATACAGTTTCAAACTGAATTAAGTACAATTATTATGCAAAAAAGAATGTTTTTGCAAACATTTCTACTTGCGCAATGTCCATTTTGCAGATTCCCAAACTTTTTGACCAGCAAACATAAAATGATAAGTTAACCACTTATTCAGTATTTTGTGGTAAAAACGGAGATTTTATCTTGTAAACTAAGTTTTCCTGTCAGCAGATATGAAATGTGATGGATGGAAACATTTTAACAATGTACCAATACATCATTCTTGTTGGCCATTTTATTTGAAGCAAAGTTCATTTAACTGGAAGTATTTTATGCCATATGAATAACTCATTACCCAGTAAATACGTTTTTTACGCCTATTATAACAAAAGACATTGTTGTACTGGACAGAAAATAGACAGTGGATAAGCCATTTTTTAAAACTCTTAAAACTAAATATAGATTGCATAATACATATGTTTGTTTTCTTTAATCCCTCCACTGCTTGAAAATTAGTGGTTAATCCAAGTCGTTCTGTTACTTTCTGTCATAATCTTAATGCATACCTTTGTGATTCAATCATTCATTTTAATCAATATGCTTACTGGTACATCAACAGAAGAAACATCATTGCTATGTAAGATTTTGTTGGGTTTTAATGTAAAGCATAAGCAGCATATCATTATGCCATTAAATAAAAAGAGGTTGATTATTGACTATATCCCGTTACTTTAAATAAGTCTAATTTGATTGAGATAAAAATCATTTTTCAAGGTTATTAGAGGAAATAGTGCACATCACCTATACTAAGCATATATGTCCAACTGTGTTTATGGCAAAATAATGCTTAACCCATTACCTCATAGCCTGTTTCTTTAATTGATAAATAGGTGACTACTAAAAGCAGGTTGAAAGTAAAGCAGAATGCGCCTTAAGGCGCATTCTTCTTTCCTTTCAGCCTGCTTTAAGCTATCATCTGCTAGGATTTAGAAAATATTTCTTATGATACATTTTTATGACTGTATAAATTAGAATGATTTTCTTCAGCGTAGGAATAAACTTAATGCGCTAAAAGGCGCTTCTATAAGGGAAATGGTTAAAGCAAGTGAAATCCAATTTAAAAGCTTTCTGCTGAACTTTCCTTTATGCTGGCAAATTTATTCAACACCATGCAGATATTCGCTTGTGGCACTTAATTATAATGAAGTGTATGTTAGGCACTGTTTTGTAGAGGAAAGGGTTAAACTAAGTATTTCCTGCATTAACCCAAGACCCTATACAGGTAGTCTGTTTCTCATATTGAAGATAGGTGACTACTTAAAGCAGGTTCAAAATAAAGCACAATGCAAGTTAAGGCACATTCTGCTTTACTTTCAGCTGCTTTTAGCTACGATCTGCTAGGATAAAGAAAATATTTCTTATGGAGCATACTTGTGACTGTAATAAAGTGAAACTTAAAGCGCAGTATTTTCATCTTGGTAGCCTACATGTAGGAATAAATGGAAAGCGTACAAAGGCATTATTTATGGATTAAAGGGTTAAGATTGGCACCTCTGTTACTGGTTGCTTAGCGCAAGTACAATCTCATAAGCTCTTTAAACACTGAATATCTTTATCATCTGCAACAATTGTCATCTAGTACAGTTACTTGACTTTCTAAAAAAAATTATTCCTCAGTTTGGATCCTGCTGAGACCCCAAGTCTGGTTCCAAACTGTTTGCAAAGGTAGTCACAGATTCGTTGTAAGCATGTAAAGAGATAGACACTGGTGTATTGTCACGTGACTCGGTGTTGAACTTGAACTTGTGCATGGCCTTGAAAATAAAACAAACAGATAAGAAACTGGGCTATACTTCATGTTTGAGATTTTGATAAGTCCCTGTTACAAAATGGCCTGATAAGGTCAAATCAATATTTTCCTGGTTATTTAACCCTTAATTCTGCTGGATATGCATTTTTAACCCTTTCCCCCATAGAAGCGCCTTTTAGCGCATTCAGTTTATTCTTGCTCTGAAGAAAATAGTTCCAATTTATACATTCATAAATATGTATAATACAAAATATTTTCTATATTCTAGCAGATGATAGCTTAAAGCAGGCTGAAAGTAAAGCAGAATGCGCTTAAAGCGCATTCTGCTTTACTTTCAACCTGCTTTAAGTGGTTACCTGAATTCAAAACTAGAAATAGGCTATGAGGTAAAGGGTTAATTATGCTGGATATTCATTTTTAAAGAACCAGCTCTTATGAACGTCTACCATCTGGACTTCAACATTGGCTTATGAAATAACTTTAAAGTTTGCATCAGGAAAGAGTGCAGACTCTTGTCAAATAGTTCCTAGAAGAAAACCATGCAGATCCGGATCAGACAGCTCCTACAGGAGCTGTCTGATCTGGGTCTACATTGTTTTCAAAAAGTGTCAAGTTAAGATAATAGCAGGAGAAGAATCCTTAACACTTAGAGTAGCAAATTGGCTTGAGTTTGCAGTTTTAATCTAGATCAGACACCCAAGTAACTTCACATGAGTAGAGGGCTATACTGTTTGTAATTTGAATGGTATAACATTTCTCATAATAAAAAAATGACTAACTAGTGGTATAATATTTCTCATAAATAAAAAATGACTAACTAGACATAGAATTTCAGCAAACAGCACTTTTTTAGCAGCAAAATGATTTTACCACATCCCAGGGGGAAATCATTTGTTTTACTGAAAGTGAACTTTGTGCTTGTCTGTCTTCATGCATGCACAGTCAAACTTGTGTTTGTTGAACTCACAAAAGAAGATGAATTAGCAATCTCTTGAATATGGCTTGTAGCTTAATGCAGGTTAAAATAAAGCAGAAAGCTCATGTATGAGCTTTCTGCTTTATTTTGTCCTGCATTAAGCAGTAGCCTGTCTTTAGTTAGAGGCATGTCTCTTCAAAGTGGCCACTGTAAACAAGGTTGACTGTATATCAAATGCAGTGACTCTTGCATGATCCATGCATGAGCACATTATGAGCTTAGCTATACTACAACTGAGTGTAGGAATCCCCGGACTTGCATGCAGACGTCAGTTAACCATTTTCTCTATACCCTAAAGTGAAAATAACTTACCAGTTTTATGCAGTTGTGTTTAAGGCAAGTGACTGGTAAAAGCAAGATGAAAGTTAAGCATTAAAGCTCCTTTAATCATTTATTTTACTCCATTTACTTTATTTGACAACTTAAAGCAGGTTGAAAGTAAAGCAGAATGTGCCTTAAGGCACATTCTGCTTTACTTTCAGCCTCTTTTCAGCTACCATCTGCTTGAATATGGGGACGATTTCTTATGATACACTTTCATGCCTGTATAAATTGGAACTAATTTCTTCAGTGGAGGAATACGTTTAAAAACATTAAAATGTGTATCTATGGAGTTATGGATTAAGCTTCCATTCTATTCAACATCATGACTGCATTGTACTTATTTGGAAAAGTAAGAACGGTATAGATTTCATAAGGAGCTTCTGCATTTGAAAGAGTTTACTAGGACAAATTTGATGCAAAAAAACAAAACCCATTATGCAAAGAGTTAAGAGTACAAGTCAGCCTTGTCTTATATCTAGGCCAGATAATTTTACTTTTAGCAGTACTTTTAAACAACCTTTGAATGCTTGGTGGTTATTTTCATCTGCTACAATTTTCGTCTGCTTCTGTTCTAAAATAAGAATTCTCAACAAACTATTTTCAAAATATGGTCAGGGGTTCAAACAATTTGGATCTTGATGGGACAGCATCTAATCTTTATCCAGACTATTTGCAAATGTTATCACAGTTTTGATGTTAGCATGTTCAGATTAATGGTGTGTTTAATGTCTTAGACTAGGCAGTATGGTCCGATGGGGGTCATCTAAGGATAGAAAAGTTAAAAACTGACCTCAGATAAAGCCATGGTCAAACATTGAGGTCACTTCTGATCTTTACATAAGCCAGTATCGTACCATAGTTATAAATGAATATTAACCCTTAGCCTGCCACTCCAGACTATAGCTCCATATGCAAACAGCTTGGATCCGGATGAGACGCCGAGTAACTCGGCGTCTCATCCGGATCCAAGCTGTTTGACACTCGGACAAATTTCCAGCAAATTTGAGCAACTTTGAAGCACTTTGAAACTTGAAGCAGACAAGAAGTATAGCAGACGACAATTTATTTGGCGGGCTAAGGGTTAATTTCAGCACTCAGCAGTAATTCAAAGATGTGATTTGTAAAAAGAAAGTCTTACCCGTAAGAAGCTCCTTTTACTCTAGCACATTCAATTGTTGTCTTCACTGAAGAAGAGAGTTCTAATTTAACTCTTTCCTCCCTGAAACTTTAGATGGACAATTCCAGTTTCCATTTTAGTACAGTCTATTTCAGACTTTTAAGGGTTGTTTTTGTCAATGTTTGGCATTATGACAAACAGCGATGACCCTGATCAGAGGGCTCCTTTCGGAGCCCTCTGATCTGGGTCTTCACTGTTTGCACAGGACAAGTGTACTTTTCACATGTACACTGTTTAAATAGGACGCCTATATGCGGGACTAGGGTTCAAAGGGTTAAACAGTCATAAATATGTACCAAAAGATATATTTTCTATATTGTATATAGTGAATGGTAGCTCAAACCAGGTTGAAAGTAAATCAGAATGTGCCTTAAGGTGCATTCTGCTTTACTTTCAACCTGCTTTAAGAAGTCACCTACCTTCAATACTAGAAAAAGACTATGGGGTAAAGGGTTAAGGAGCCCTCTGGTCAGGGTCTACATTGTTTGCATAGGATTTTTTTTTTATTTAATCATATTTTATTGCATATATATATTGCATAGGACAAGTGTACTCCTTCACAGGTACACTGCTTGTAAATGATGATGAGTATACTCAGGGGGGAAGGTCTGTACATGTTTGTCCAGCATGTATTACAATAACCTCAACACTGTTTTTGACTCTAAGAATTATATACAATCTTTGGTATCATGGGTCACACTTTAGACAAGGAAATGCTTGACCCTTTCCTCGGCAAATTGTGCAAATCACTGAGCATCCAACGGTGTGTAAGGAGAAATACTGTTTAAAGCAAGATAAAGGTAAAGCAGAATGCTCCTTTAGGAGCTTCGTGCTTAACGTTCATCTTTAAATACTTTAAATTAATCTTTTAAATCAGTTGTATTAACAGCTTCAAAGAAGGAATGAACACGTCCTATAATGCTTATAATGGAGGAAAAAGTTAATGTGGGGTGAAATGAAAGCAGAAAACTCCTACAGAATATTTCTGCTTATCCCATTACCCCATAAATATACGCTTTTTCGCCTTTATTCATTCCTCCACTGAAGAAAATCGTTCAAGGTTCAGTCATGAATATTTATCGTAAGAAATATTTTCTATATTCTAGCAGATGATAGCTTATTAAGCAGGCTGAAAGTAAAGCAGAATGTGCCTTAAGGCACAGTCTGCTTTACTTTCAACCTGCTTTAAGTGGTCACCTATCTTCAAAACTAGAAACAGACTATTGGGTAATGGGTTCAAGACTATAGACGATAGTTAGTTTGAGACAATTTTTTATTGCAGCAGCACATGTATATTTGTCCAGTATGTAATACATCAACCTCAGCACTGTCCTTCACTTTATGAACGATAATTATATACAGTCAAACTTGTGTAAGCAGTCATTCTTTAGAGTAGTAAACTAGTATAGGCCACTTTAAAGACAAATAACTGCTTAATGCAAAATAAAAATAAAGCAGAAAGCTCCTTAAGGAGCTCTCTGCTTTACTTCTATCTTGCATTTAGCTTTCATTATTTTAGCATTCTTCTTTGTGTGACTGCGATTTGACTCTTGTTCAACCTCCACATATGTTCAAGGCTATATTTGAGGTCTGTCTAGGAAAATGAGTTAAATGACCCCAGATGCCCTCTTCTAATCGCTTGATTAATTTTATCACCAAAACTGCTGCATTTGCAAATCTTTGATTATATACCCCTTGCCAAGGGAAATTTCTTTCAAAACGCATGACTGTTCAGTATATATATGCGTTTCTGGCCATGACCTGTTGAGTTTATAAAGTTTATCGATGTCTGTGTTTGAGGAATGGCAAAACTGGCTTAGCAAGCAAATGATAGCGTCAAACCTGTATTTAGTGATCACTAAAATGTTTTATACAATGACACCAGGCAGCTTAATACAGGGCATTAGTATATATAAATGAAAAAAGCTGTTTTAAATTTGTTCTGCATTAAGCAGTCAACTGTCTTTAACCCATTACCCCATAGCCTGTTTCTAGTATTGAAGATACATGACCACTTAACGCAGGTTGAAAGAAAAGCAGAATGCGCCTAAAGGCGCATTCTGCTTTACTTTCAGCCTGCTTTAAGCTAATACATACATGATACTAGATTATAGAAATTACTTCTTAGAATTCATATTTATAACTGTATAAATTGGAACTATTTTATTCAGTGGATGAATATATCTAATGCGCTAAAAGGCGCTCCTATGAGGAAAAGGGTTAAAGATCGCAATGTTTCATTGGTTACTGGTCATATCATACATGATTGACTGTACATTAAATGTTTATACATCTGCAGAATATTTATATATATAACTCACTATGAGCATCAATCATGGCTTGTGAAATAACTTCAAATAAGGAAACTTTACCCTGGAAAGAGTACATACTCATGTAAGACAGATCCTATAACAAAAACAGTCTCCAAGTTTGAGTTGAGTCTTAGATTGTTCTCCAGCGTTTGATTGGTCATATTTGAACTTTTGCTCAAATCTGACCAATCAAATGCTCAAGAATGATCTCAGACTCCTGAAACTCAAACTATCCAGTGTTGTATATATGCTAATGGCAGTAGCAGGATTTATACATTTGTGAAGCAATTATTCATTTAAAAAAATATTGATACTGACACATGGCTTCTAAAATGACATTTTCATAATGAATTTATGAAGACTTGTTACAATAGACAGTAGACACTTTACTTTTTAAAGTCACTGACCTGAAATTTCACTCCTGACAAAGATATTGATGTTTCTTTCCAAGCCTGAATCATAGAGGCCTATACCACTTCATCTGCATCTACACACTATATACTAACAAAGGGTACAACTCTCCGAACGGCCATTCGTACACCACATTAAATTAGTACAAAAAGTCAATTTACATGATCATATTTCTTTCGACTATTGAAAGCCAAAACATTTGTCTACAAAATTGATATACTCTTCTAACAGTATCTTATGCACTTCGACAACTCAAAGAATGCTTTTGTTATGTTTTGGGGGTCATTGACAAACATTCGTTCGCCCAGGTTTCACTACATCACATCGATAACCTGACGATTTACTGTTCAAAACATGACATGACTCTATCACCAGGTTCCAGTTTTTAAGTCCGCAGCGTCAAATTGGTGTTATAAAATGAGCAATATTTCTCGGTTACTTTCACTTTGCCAAGGAAGCAGCCATTTGTGCATGACGTCACAAATATATGACGTTTGTTTCGCGTATATATATGCAATGAAATGGCTCCTTTGGCAGAGGTCACCAGACTTCAAAATGGCTGCTTCCACAACGCATTCTGCTTTACTTTCAACCCACTTTAAGTGGTTACCTGTCTCCAAAACTAGAAACAGACTATGGAGTAAAGAGTTAAACCATGACAAACGCAGTATTACAGCAGAATAAAGATTAATAAAGTCTGTTTAGCACTTGCTTATTTGTGGTAGTTATTTGATGCTGTTTTACTTCACCTTCACTTCATGCACCAACTCAACCATGAGTATGACAATTACTGGCCCTAGAGGTAGAGGGAGACCAAGAAAGTCCTGGTCAGACTGCGTCAAGGCTGATATGAACATCTGTAGCCTTGCAGGCATAGATCCACAGAACAGAGAAGCATGGAGACTGGGTGTTAGACACTCTAGCCACCTGCTGCCTACCCCAGTCCCTGGGACACCCGCAGCAGTTGAAATATAAACTTAGGATCAAGTCAGGTCAAGTTTACTTCTTCCAATTTTGATTTCCTCTGTATTTTTCAGGTGTTATCTAATGCCAGACTGTTCCTGGAGAACATAATCAAGTAAGTTACACAATCTGTTCAACACCTTATAACATTACTATCTCATGCTTGTTGCATTTAATACTTATATCATTATCAGACTTAACCCATTACTCCATAAATATGTCTTTTTACACCCATAATTGTTTCCTCCTCTTAAGAAATTTAACTTTATAGAGTCATGAATAAATATTATAAGAAATATTTTCTGTATCCAAGCAGATTGCGCCTTAAGGCACACTCTGCTTTACTTTCAACCTGCTTTAAGTGGTTCTTAAAAACTTGAAACAGGCTATTGAGTAACGGATTTACCCATTCTTTGAACCCAACTCACTCATATATGTATCATTTGCAAAAAGTGTATCTGTGAAGAGTACACTTGTACTATGCAAACAGTTCAGAGTTTTTACTTCAGACCCATGGTCTGCTATGGTCATATTTCACTACATTGACAAAAACTAGACTTAATTGGAAACTGAAGTTCCAGGGAGGTTATAGGGAGAGTCATGAACTTTTGAAACAAGAAATAGTTTTGTTTCCCATGTATTTACAGTAAAAAAAAATTATTTTCCAGGTATGGCATTCTTATTGATCCATTCCTGTTGGCGAGAATTGCATGGAACCAGCCTTTCAGTGGATCAAACATAGCCCTTATGCTAGGTATGTGTGTACACCTACAGTGTCAATCTCATGAACAAGCATAATACTACTGATTTTGTAAGATACAGTAAAAACACTATTATCCCATTACTCAATTAATATGTATTTCTATGTCTTTAATTATATTTATTTTTTCCCCTACTGAAGAAAATAGTTTCACATTATTATTATAGCCACGAATATGCACCATAGGAAACATATTCTATATCCTAGCAGATTATCTTAACCCTTTGAACCCTAGTCCCGCATATAGGCGTCCTTTTCAAACTGTATACATGTGAAAAGTGCACTTGTCCTATGCAAACAGTGAATACCTAGATCAGAGGGCTCCGTAAGGAGCCCTCTGATCTGGGTATTCACTGTTTGTCATAATGCAAAACATTGACAAAAACAACCCTTAAAAGTCAGAAATGGACTAGACTAAAATGGAAACTGGAATTGTCCATTTAAAGTTTCAGGGAGGAAAGAGTTAATTAAAAGCAGACTGGAAGTAACGAAAAATTCATGTATCCAGAAATAGTTTATGGGGTAACGGTTTAAAATTTTGTAGCAGAATAAGGATTGAGATGACCATTCTGGTGGTCTAGTCATATGTTACTCAGACAGCATAAACACTGAACTTCATGTACATCATCATGAACTGTTTTTATCACTATTACAAATTGTATTTGCCTAGTGTTTACCTTTTAAGATAAAAAACTCGGATCCATGCAGGGTATCAATGTAAAAGGTTATTGCATAGATTAGATGGGGCCGTGGCCCAGTTTGTATGCCCTTTCTCATGATATGACTTGTATGTTATGTCCCTTTCCCCATAGCTTGATCTCTTAGTATTCAAGATACATGGTTACTTAAAGCTGACTGTAAGTAAGGCAGAAAGCTCCTTCAACTTGTCAATTCTGGTCAAACTCTTACTGAAATTAATTCATTATCCAATAGATACTCTTTTTACTCCACCGCTATTGAAATCAATTCCCATTAAGACGGTCATTAGTTTACACCATTACTAATTCTTCATATAGGAACATTCTGCTTTACTTTCAACTTGATTTAAGCATCCGTTTCTCTTTAAGGCTGAAATAAAGCTGTGGCGTAAATGGTTAAAAAATGTTTGACCTGCAGGTCTGAGTGATCTAATGTGTCTAATATTCCCTAATTTTAAGCTTGCAGCCTACTGTAACTCTTAGCACATTAACAATGAATATGTGATGCAATCTATTAAGATCCAGATGAGACGCCCTGTAACTGGGCATTGCATCTGGATCCAAAATGTTTGACCCTATGTTTGACTGCTCTATAACAGTGCTCTGAAGTAATAAGCCTTGTGTTTCTGTTATTTCAGGGTCCAATGTTTTCATCATGATCATGTTTTACACAGAAAAAGCTATAGAAAAGGTAGGTTTGTGACAGCTGTTTAATAGTTGTATTTCATTGAAACAGCTGGTGTGTTCACTCATATTCAGGTGCTTAGCAGTTATTAACAGTATCAACATTCCATTTAACCCTTTGAACCCTAGTCCCGCATATAGGCATCCTTTTCGAACAGTGTACATGTGAATAGAACACTTGTCCTATGCAAAACAGTGAAGACCCAGATCAGAGGGCTCCGAAAGGAGCCCTCTGATCAGGGTTTTCACTGTTTGTCATAATGCCAAATATTGACAAAAACAACCCTTAAAAGTCAGAAATGGACTAGACAAAAATGGAAACTGGAATTGTCCATTTAAAGTTTCAGGGAGGAAAGAGTTATGGGGAACCTCACTAACTTGAACCAGATTAACACTTTCAACACTAAGTAAATCTTGTGGGTTATTAGGTGATATTAGTTACCAAAACATTAACCAGTCTACTTGGAATTCTGAGTAGTAAATACTGATGTAAATTATCAAACAGTGTAGACCCTGATCAGAGGGCTCCTATAGGAGCCCTCTGAACAGGGCCTACTCTGTTTGCAAATGTAAAGAGTATATTTTAAACAAGTCCATGGTATTGAATCACAAATTTGCACTATAAGAAATATTTCATATATCCTTGCAGATTATAGCTTAAAGCAGGCAGAAAAGGACTGGAGCATTCTTCTTTACTTTCAGCCTGTTTTAAGTAGAAACGGGCTATATGCTTAAGGATAAAAACATGGTTATACATGTATGTTTAACTGACCAGGTCTCCTGAATTTTGATTCCAGAACTGGTTGTCCGAGACCTTGGCACTGTTTGTCCAGTCTGTCAACTTGGTCTTGTTACTGACAGTCCCAGCCACTGTTGTACTCTACTTGCATCCAAATCCATGTGAGTATAATAAACTAAACAGATTATCTCCCTTTGTTTTTAACATTGTTTACACCAAACCCATGTGAGTATATCAGTAACACAAATTATCTCCCTTTGTTTGAACATTGTTTCAGTTATAAAGGCTCCACTATTTTGGAGAAACTAACTTTCCAGATATTGAATTCACCAGACACCAAAGTTATAAAAAGTTTTAGTTGAGTCAGGGTTCGTTGTCAATTAAGCATCTGATTGGTCAGATTTGAGCTTAAGCTCAAATCTGACCAATCAAATGCTTGAGGACCATTTCAGACTCAACTCAAACTCTTTATAACCTTGCGCCCTTGACATTCTATGTCTTGAAACTCTATGATAACCCTTTGCTTTGCATAAATGCCACAGGTTGCCTTTATCCTTTCCTCCACATGTGTAAGAAACAACCATCATTGATGATATTGAATACAGGTGGCTGCTTAAAGAAATATGAAATTAAAGCAGAAAGCACTAAATGGGCATTGTTTTATTTTCTTCTTGCTTTAAGCAGTTTCTTGCCTAAAACAGTCTCTATTATGATCATGCCACATGTTAAGTGTTCGTCTGGCTGCCCTGGTCTGGATCTAAACTGTTTGCAAAAGCCTTTTATATAGGTCTACAGTTTTGTAAGGGTTAAATGCAATACGCCTTGGAGTCTGGAGTCTTAAGAGAATTTTTATATCAAGGGTTATAGAAGCTTAGACCTTGTTAATTGTATATACTGCCATTTAAATTAACTTTTAACTAATATAAAGCATTCTTACTAGGCATAAATTTATTATGTGTACAGTGGCCTTTTGAAAACTGGATAATAGTTTTACGTTTCTTCTGTTTCAGTGATTTCGACAGTAGTGTTGGGTAGCTATACCGTTATTTTCCTGAAGTTGGTCTCATATGCCTCTGTAAACAAATGGTGTAGACAGGCGCTATCACCAAAAAGACGGACAATGAAAAGATCAAAGTCTATGTCTGTGTCCAATGGAGGTGAGAAGACATACTATTACCCCATAGATATGCTTTTTTAGGCCTATAATTTATTCTTCCACTGCAGAAAATAGTTCCACTTTATACATTAATGGATATGCACCATAAGTAATATTTCCCATATCCCAGCTGATGGTAGCTTAAAACAGGCTGAAAGTAAAGTAGAATGTGCCTTAAGGCACATTCTGCTTTACTCTCAGTCTGTTCTAAGTTCATCAGTCTTCAAAAGTAGAAACAGGATATGGAGTAAAGGCTTCAAACCCTTTGTCCACATAACTTGTAATGTTTAATCCTTACACTGTAAAGTTTTGAAATGGATTCTTCCATTTTCTGACAAAATTTAGTTCATGATATTGGTCATCACAATAAAGGTATGACAATTAGTGCAGATCCTGGTCTGTGAACTCCTCCATTTTGTGGTGAAACGATCAAAGTCAGATATTACTAAAGTTTAAAGTAGAAGACAAAATGTATGTCACTATAAGTACTAACATTTGTTGTTGTTTTAACTATTTACAGGGTCTATGTCTGATGATGAAGAGAATCCAATGGTTGTTTACCCAGAGAACTTGAACTATACTGGTATGTAACTGGTATCATCAAATAAAACTTAAAAATTGGGACACTCAACTGCTGTGATTATCTTAAAATTTGAACAAATTAATTTTATCAACCAGTTATTTGTCTTAAAGGTACAAACTGAATGGCAAACCGTGCAGACCCTGATCAGACTGCTCCCTCAGGAGCAGTCTGATCATGGTCTACACTGTTTGCTCAGGCCTGTCTGTCCCTATTCTCAGGATCATTAGGGTACTCGATGATTCTGATAGTTTATGGCACTATAAATGGATAAGTCAAGTACAGCTAATATGCATTTAGGATATTGAGCTGTAGTGATGTGTATACTTGTTATTTACAAACAGTGTATCAGTGAAAAGTACACTTGTCCTAGGCAAACCTTGTTCATGCAAGTCAACTTTTTAGTGGTGATAATAAGTTTAAGTTTCCCAATATGCGTGCTTTGTTATTTTATGATAGCTCTAGGGGTTTTTGTGCATCCATGATTCTCAGAGTATTTTCTACAGATAGCCAATGATGTTTCATTGTGTATATTCTCGTTTCAGACTTGTACTACTTCATGTGTGCGCCTACACTCTGTTATGAACTCAATTTCCCAAGATCACTAAGGATCAGGAAAAGGTTTTTGCTCAAGAGGATTGTTGAAATGGTAAATACAAAATAACTCCCCCATATTCCAAATGAAACAACACCCTATATATAGTCCAACTTGTATTTGAGGACCTTGTATTGCGGAAACGTACATGTATGCAATTGTAGGTGCTTGCTAATGCAGGATAAAAATAATGCAGAAAGCTTTCTGCATTATTTTTATCCTGCATTAAGCAACCACCAGTATAAGAGACTCGTGGGTACTGGTTGACATGGTTGCTTAATACAGCTTTGACTGTATATATACCAAATGAAACTGTTTAAATGGTATATACTCTGACAATAGCTCTCCCATACACCAAGTAGTATAAGTCAAAATTACAATCCAAATTGGTTTTAGTTGAACTAATTCCTACTTTGACATTGAAAATAGCTGTGGCATAATTTGAAATAAGGGTAAGTTCGACTGAAGTGAGTTATCGAAATTCAACGGAAGAAATACAAAAGACAGGTTATTTGTTAAAGCAGGTTGAAAGTAAAGCTCCTGAAGAAGCATTCTACTTTTACTTTCAGCTTGCTTTAAGCTTCTCTCTGGAAACTACTTCAAATGCTATCCATGATTCCTTTCCAGAACTTCCTAGCTGAATACTACTTTTCTTATCCTAGGAATGATTAACCCATAGCCTGCCAGTCATGACTATAGCTCCATATGCAAACAGCTGGGATCCGGATGAGACGCCGAGTAACTCGGCGTCTCATCCGGATCCCAGCTGTTTGACACTCAGACAACATTTCCAGCAATTTTGAGCAACTTTGAAGCACTTTGAAACTTGAAGCAGACGAGAAATATAGCAGACAACAATTGATTTGGCGGGCTAAGGGTTAAAGGTATTAAAAAGTGATTTTATGAAGTAATGGGCTAAACATTTGTCTTTTTCAGCTCTTCATCATACAGCTAATCATGGGCTGTATTCAGCAGTGGATATTACCGTTAGTACACAACTCTCTGAAGCCCCTCGCTGACATGGACGCCGCCCGTGTCGTAGAGAGACTGCTGAAGCTGGCCATACCTAACCACTTTATATGGCTGATGTTCTTCTACTGGTTCTTTCACTCCAGTCTTAATGTGTTAGCAGAGCTGCTCAAGTTTGGTGATAGAGAGTTTTACAAGGATTGGTGGTATGTACAGTTTTACATTATAAAACAACCATTCATTAAAAACCCATGACAATTCTTAAAAACATTCACCTGTTACCCCATAAATATATCTTTTTACGCCTTTAATTTATTTAAGAAAAAAATTCCAATCTATACAGTCATGAATATGTGCCATAAGAAATATTTGCTATATCCTAGCAGATAGAAGCTTAAAGCAGGCTCAAAGTATTAAGCAGAATGCACCTTAAAGCAGAAGGTGCATTCTGTTTTACTTTCAACCTTCTTTAAGTGGTTACCATTCTTCAGTACTAGAAACAGGCTATGAGGTAATGGGTTAACCCTTTACCTGATAGCCTAGTTATAATATTGAAGATAGGTGACTACTTAAAGCAGGTTGAAAGTAAAGCAGAATGCGCCCTAAGGCGCATTCTGCTTTACTTTCAGCCTGCTTTAAGCTATTACCAGCTAGAATAAGGAAAGTATTAAATATGACACATATTCAGTACGGTTTATATTGGAACTATTTTCTTCAGCGGATGAATAAAATGCATGTGCTAAAAGTCGCTTCTATCAGGGAAAGGGTTAAATAAGAAAAAAATGTCATCCGGTCAAAATGTTGTATACACAAAACTCTGAATTCTTTTGAAGATAATTATAGATCTACTGTTAGAGTGAAAAAAAAAAAATGGATTCTGAACTGTTTACAATACTTGTCTCCAATAGTCAAAATGTTTGAGTCCTTTGTATTACTATTAGAAAGAGATAAAGTGTTTTGAATTCCTTTCTCTCTACCCCAAAACAGCCCTGGCTCCAAGGTTATTAAGAGTTTGAGTCCAATCTCAAGTCGTTCTCAAGCATTTGATTGGTCAGATTTGAGCCTAGGCTCAAATCTGACCAATCAAATGCTTGAGAACACACTCAGACTCAGCTCAAACGCTTTATAACCTTGGACCCAGGAATGATAATAATTATTATGTATTCTGGGTGTCAAGCTCATTGTTACACGAACAGAAGTTGTTCTGACAGTTGTTGTTCATTTATAGGAATAGTGATACAGTTAACCAGTTTTGGAGTTACTGGAACATTCCTGTCCATAGATGGGCTTCAAGGTATGTACACATATTTTTTGTAATCGACGTGTATTGCACTATGTAACTCAGACCAACATGGAAGCATTTAAACCGTTCTGTTAATGACCCTGGTTCATGTAAAATGGATCATTTGTTCATCTTTCTGATCTTCTTAACTTGTTGAAATCTCTTATAATTTATATCTTTAATGATAATAGTTTGAAGATTTATAGTGGATACGGTAACTCACAATTAACCCTTAGCCTGCCACTCACGACTATAGCTCCATATGCAAACAGCTTGGATCCGGATGAGACGCCGAGTAACTCGGCGTCTCATCCGGATCCAAGCTGTTTGACACTCGGACAACATTTTCAGCAATTTTGAGCAACTTTGAACCACTTTGAAACTTGAAGCAGACGAGAAATATAGCAGACGACAATTTATTTGGCGGGCTAAGGGTTAAGCATATTTTTAGACTTTCATCCAATGCCATATTTACCAGACCTTTGTTTGAGTTATGAAAGCCTTCTTCAATGCCTTATCACTGTAACATTTGTTTAATCCTTGAAATGACAGTATGATAAGATTGCTCTGGGATTGAACCCATTACTCCATAAATACGCCTTTTTACGCCTTTAATTTTTTCCTCCACTGAAGAAAATAGTGCCAATTTATAAAGTCATGAGTATGTATCATTAGATATAATTTCTATACTCTAGCAGATAATAGCTTAAAGCAGACTGAAAGTAAAGTAGAATGCGCCTTAAGGCGCATTCTGCTTTACTTTCAACCTGCTTTTAGTAGTCACCTATCTTCAATACTAGAAAGAGTCTATGGGGTAATGGGTTAAGCAAGTTTCCCTGATTTATTTATTTCAGACATCTCTACAAGCCACTAGTAAAGCGAGGATACAGCAGGTTGCACGCCTCGGTGGCAGTATTCTTTGTCTCTGCTTTTTTCCATGAGGTAGGTTTGAATAGGGCAAGTGTAATCTTTACATGTACACTGCTGCAATGGATGCATATATGCATGACTCAGATTCAAAGGGTGAAAACGGGCGAATGCATAATTCAATATGAAAATAATGCAGAAAGCTGTTATAGATTTTAGTGGTCTTAAGTTTACCTCCATCATGCATTAATCTTTGATCTTTAATACCATAGACAAGTCTTCATTTTAGTATTTATTAAAAGGAAATTCTACTTTTGTGATAATATACAGTAAAACTCGGTTATAACGAATTCCAAGGGACTTGAGGATTTATTTTGCTCAAAACATTATTAGCTATATTGATAGTATGAAATTCGTTATAAATTATTACCCTGGTTTGTGACTGAACTTCATATTCAGTGCCATATGGAAATGCGTTGCCATAATACATATACATGGTCACATTATATATTTCTGTGTGTACGGTTTGATTAACACATGAGCTGTCATATGCTCATTTCATTTGTGTTGTTATTAATATTAAGGAATTTATATTCTGTGTTATTATTAATGACCTTTAATTTGTAAATCATTGAGATTCAGTTTACTAATCTCGTGCTTCAGCGGTTGAGAGTTATCAAATTCTTATTTATTCTTTTAAACATCCAATCAACAAATCGAAATATGTAAATGACATGACAATCAAATTACTTCATCTTTTTCGTCTACACGTAGGAAAGTGACGAGATATGGGGCCAGTTACTTAAGCATATCTATAATTCGACATGGACAAAAATATATGTTTACACGAGAACTGAAAGAAAATATACAGAGTTTTAACACGTACAGGCACACATTATCTTCCAGGACAAATGGAGATAACACTTTCCTTACAGATGTCGTATTTCTATTTTTCAGTATTTATTGAGTGTTCCTCTACAGATGTTTAGACTGTGGGCATTTATGGGAATGTTGGGACAGGTAAGGAGGGGTTTCAAAGTTAACCCTTTTTGTCATAGTCTGTTTCTACTATCGAAGACAGGTGACCCCTTAAACCAGGTAGAAAGTAAAGCAGAATGTGCCTGCTTTACTTTCAACCTGCTTTAAGCTACTACCATCTACTAGGATACAGAAAATATTTTTTATGGTGCATATTCATGGCTGTATAAAGTGGAACTATTTTCTTCAGTGCTGTAAAAATTTAAATGTGTAAAAAGGCATGTTTATGAAATATACGGTTTACTAAATGTTTAACACTGCATCATCCAAAATTTAATGTAAATTATATGAAAATGTGAAATTATCAAAAATCTGCCGTTAATCTACCTGTGATATCAGTCATGTTTAACAGTGCCATATTCAAATTTTTCAACAAGAAGAGCTGTAACATTTTACAAAATGTATTGTTGTTTAACTAGCTTCCTGCTAATTCTTGACAGGTTTTTAAAAAAAATGTAGACAAAGATCAGACAGCTTCATCAAGTGATGTCTTATGAATGTCTGCACTATTTTCTAACAAGAAGGTCTTTACTATTTCTGTCTGACAGGAGTCTGCATTCTTACCTGCCAGATCTTTCTGTAGTATATTTTATAGCCATTGTAATTGTTCAGTTTCAAAGTGGCCGAAGGTTTATATATGAATACTCAGCATGAGAAAGGTTAATACCTGTGCCCATGCTTATAAAGCCTTTGAGTTGAGTTTGAGATGCTCAAATCTGACCATTCAAAAGCTTGAGAATGATCTCCAACTCACCTCAAGGATCTCAATCTCAACTCAAACGCTTCAAAAGCATTGACCAGCACAATGTCTGCTAGAAATCAGCATTGATATCTCTCTTAGTTGTTTACATCTTTCTCTCTATCTTTTCAGGTGCCCCTTGCCTTGATACAGACCAAGTACATTCATGGTAAATTCGGGAATATGGTGGTGTGGCTGTCACTGATCCTGGGACAACCCATCGCAGTCCTAGCATACTTCCATGACTACTATATTTTACATATTGCCACTCAGGAGCCCACAGCAGTGTAATCATTCAACCATTCTGTTCAAATACCATACCTGGAGACTGCTGTCTATATACTGTTATTGTTACTATACTTCTGAACAGCAGTGTAATCATTCAACCATTCTGTTCAAATACCATACCTGGAGACTGCTGTCTATATACTGTTATTGTTACTATACTTCTGAACAGCAGTGTAATCATTCAACCATTATGTTCAAATACCATACCTGGAGACTGCTGTCTATATACTGTACTGTTACTATACTTCTGAACAGCAGTGTAATCATTCAACCATTCTGTTCAAATTCGTGCCAGGAAACTACTGTCTATATACTGTTATTGTTTTCATTTTCGTATGGAACTATTTTCATCAGTGCAGGAATAACTTATAGGCATTAAAATGGGTATCTATTGAGTAAAGGGATAAAGTCCTAAAGGAACAACCAGAATTTGTTAAGAGTCTTATTACATACATTATTTATGCTATTGAAATTTTAATATCTGAAAAACAATTCTGTTGCCATATTTTTCTTGTATAGATTAATAGCATTTATGTTCAAATAAATGTATGTTCCATTATAAATGTGTAAATATTTCTCCATTTTATCCAATAAATCAATTATTTACATCAACTTAGACATCTTTTTTCACAAGTAAACGGTCATCATCTTTGATATTGTTTCTGCTGAAGTCTTTGATTCATTGTTACATCTATATACTGTTAAAGAGAATCAACATTTAATGGTATAGTTGAAATACCGGTGCAGCAAAAAATTGTGTTTGGAAAAAATTGAAGGCAAACATAAAACTTTACCCTCTCTGACCATTTGAACAATTAGATGATAAAGTTAGGAAAATTCACTTAATGAATGAATGAAAATTAATTTCAGAGGCCCACACTGGTGTAGACCCTGAACTGACGGCTCCCGAAAGAGGAGCCATCTGATCTAGGTCGGTACTAATGTAAAAAACGATGTCAATAAACACATCTACAGGGCTACCATATATCTTGCTCATAAAAATACTAAGATTTTCAATGGTGATTTTAGGAATCATACATTTAATCCTTTTGCTGCCAGGCTCTATAATATTAACTTAATTATGTAAACAGTTTGGATCCAGATCATATAAGTTACATGGCTTTTGATCTGGATCTAAACTGCTCCCTAAGTACAAAAAGCATAAAATTCTAAATTTTTAAAGGAGGCACAGAAATCCGAAGATTTTCGGAAAAAACCTGTTAGCTCGTAGAAATGAAGAAAAATCTGAAGATTTCGGACAAATCCGGAGGAATGGCAGCCCTGCATCCAGCAGGAGAATGGTTTATATTTAATCACTGTCTCAAATCATATCTTGTCAGACATATGTTACAATTCTCTGAGAGATTTATCGTTTATTTTTGTTAATGGCTACTTTACAACAGTTTGGCTGTATGTAAATGCACCACTTTTGTTATTCATAAAGAAAATCATGGCATAAATATACAATATTAATTACATTATATATATACACATCTATTGTCTTATATATATTCATATTTTTTGTCATAATATTATAAGAACTGTGTCTAAGAAAGAAAAACTGTCTGACATTGCAAAGGGAGACCAAGATAAAACACCTTGAGTAGGCATACAGATTAAAATATTCTACCACCAACCAGAGTCAGCAATATTCTGATGCCTGTTCACTAAGCACCTTACCGCTGTTGGTTCAAATACCGGTCTTGGCACTTTGGCTTTTTCATATGGGGAAGCCTTTCAGCCGGCTTGTGGAAGGTCAGTGGTACTACCCAGTTGGCGATTTGTGTCTGAAACAGTGCATAAAGGGCCTTTGGGGTCTTTCTTCACCTGTAATTAGCTGGACGTTGCTGTATGACTGAAATACTGTTAAAGCAACATTAAATAAATAAAAATCTGATGACTGTGCTAGGCAAAAGTATTGAATTTGATAAGATGCACCAATAATTGTAATGTTGAGACAGATCTTGGTCACTGTTTGCATTGCCCTAGAGCTCATTTTCTTGTGGCATGTATCTTGTATTGTAAACAATTTTACCAGTAGTATGTGATAAAATTAAAAAGAAAATTGTACAGAAATATTTTGTACAGTAACGTGTGCATTACTTTCATTCTGCTACAAGCAGTAATATGTCTATAGAGACTTCCTTGTTTCTTTGGTCTCCTGCAGCTTGACACAAGTTTGAGTGCACATGTATATAAGTTGTAATTTAACCAAAACGAATGTAGGCATTCCATAGATAGTTATACTGAGAAATAACTTATGTTGATAGACAGGATCCAAGGTTATTAAGCATTTTGGTTGAGTCTAAAATTGTTCTCAAGCTTTTGATTGGTCAGATTTGAGCATTTGCTAAAATCTGACCAATCAAAAGCTTGAGCATAATCCCAGACTCAATTCAAATGCTTTATAACCTTGGGGCCTGGAGTGTTCTTCTGTAGTTTGTAAAAACAGTTGTTTAACTCATGAACATAGGTGTTTTCAGGTTTAGTGTGTAACTTATTTCCCAGTTGTTAGTAGTGTTTAGGACAGGTAGAAGCTTTCTGATTTATTTTAAGCAAGCTTTAAAGACACACCTGTCAGGTGAAGAATTCAGGTGAAGAATTTGTAAAGGCATTCATTAATTATTCTAGGTATACTTTGATAAATAACTTTGTGAGAAAGGGTAGAAGCTTTTTAACATGTATGTACAGTAAAACCTCTCTATTACCGACGCTGTATGCTAATTGATTGTATAAAGGACAGGTCACAGCTTAAAGGAATATGACATTAAAACAGAAAGCTCCTAAAGGAGCTTTCTGTTTAACTGTCACCTTCCTTTATGCAGTCACCTGATGCAAAACGCCAAATAATGAACAAAATTTAGTGGTCGTAATAGAGGAGTTTTACTGTATAGTAAACTAAACATGTCCTATGTCATATATGCAGCTGAATTAGGAAGAAGTTGCTCTGATGATGAAGACAGTATAGACCCAACTCATTCATTGCATTTAAAATGCAACTGCTAATAAAGGTATTCACTGTCAGAGTCATCCAAACATTTTTAATACAGGCTGTATTATATGCCACATCTCCAATAAAGCAGTTTCCATGGGTAGAGAGTTTTCTATTTCTTGTGGTTCTTTTTCTGATTGTCTTGTCCTTTTTGGTGCTTGTTTTTTGTGATAAGTTTTCCAGGCTTAAGATTTGATAAAATACTCTATTTCAAATGTGCAAAGCACATAATTATATAAGGTTCTGGGGCCGGTCTTACGAAAAAGCGATTTTAAGTCAAAACTTTAAAACACTTCTAATTTATGATTTCTGCATCTAATCATGTCTTGTGAAATCTCTTTGGAATAGTCTTGAAATGATAATTCCAAAGAGATGTCACAAGACAAAATTAGAGGGAGAAATAAACACTAATTTAGAATTTTAGAATCTGGCTTACAACAGTATTTGTCATACAATGTTTCGTAAGATGGGCCCCAGATTACTAGACTTATGTCTATAACACTGGAACAATTACAATGAGGCTTTAAGTGCAGCTGTATCAACCTGTATAGCATAGCTCTGTGTTAGGCAGCTATTCAGAGTATACACATTGACAGTATTTAATCCTTTCCCTTATAGCTACCGATTATAAAAATATCAGTCCGGTATTTTCAGTTGAAGTTCAATAACTTAAGCAAAACATACTCATATTTCAAACTTAAAATATGGGTAAGCCTTGTTTTAACTTTGAATTATGGCTAAGTTCATATTAAGCAAGTTCCAAGTTATCGATTGTTTGCTTCTGTTACATGTAAGCAATTCCTTATGAACTTTGTGAAGTTTCATATGAAAAACAATTTAAGTTTTGTTGTGAGGAATAAAACAAGAATATTGTTGATGATTTGAAAAGCAATAAACTTACAAACATTGCAAATGGTATGAGGATTTTGGCCATTATTTCTGTGTTGTTGTTTTCATTTTCCTCTTTTTATTCTTTTTGCATGTTATTATGTTCAACAAATTTGGAGAAAAAAGAATTATTCAATCAGATATGTATTGAAAAAGCAGTATGTGTTTGACATAATATTTGCCTCCTATGACACAAAATGCCGTCTTACCTATGACAATGCTTCAGTTAGAGTAAAAAAAAACTTTTACGACCACTAAATTGTGTTGATTATTAGGTGTTAAGGCAGGTGGGTGCTTTAAAGCAATGTGGGAGTAAAACAGAAAGCTCCTTTAGGAGCTTTCTGTTTTACTTCCACTTTGCTTTAAGCTGCTATTTTTAATGCAATTAATTAGCCCTCTTTTAGCAGTCATAACAGTGGGGTTTTACAGTCAATCATGTATTAAGTAATTACCAATTAATGTAGATCTGTTCAGACAGGTGACTGCTCAATCCAGAATAAAAATCATGCTGAAAGCTCCTATAGGCATGAAGCAACCACCTGTATTTAAGACTGCCCTTGGATCTTCTGTTGAGTGAATAACTGAATAACTGTTGGTGGGTCAAGAAATCCAACTCACTTCTATTGAGTGGTGGCTTAATACATAATTTACTCAATACTGTATAGAAAACTAATCCTTTCCTCAACAGAAATGCATTAGGAAGTACTTATGTTTACTCGCACAAGGCTCCAGATAAGAACTAAAATCTTTACTTAAGCATTAAATCCTATCTATGGTGTCACTACTTATTAGAATCCTCTCTTCGAGACAATTCAAATAAGTAGTAACACCATAGGAATTGGTGCTGAAATGAGTGAGGAAATGTAGGATTTGTTCAGTTTACTCCCTATAATCTGGAGCCCTGCTCACAGGAATGCAGAAAAAGTTAACTTTGACTCATTCATAGGGTATGATTGAAGCCTGAAAAGGCATTTCTATGTAGAATAGGTAAAGGTAGTGTAAAGGAATTCTTTAGGGGAACCTGATTAGAATGCTTATAGTTGTTATTTTGAATGGTCACTTCGTACAATATTTACTATATACATGTACAAGATATAGAGGAAGCATCATTCAAATTTGATTGTTTGACAAATATTGTAAATAATATTTGATCTCTATGGATATTCTTTCATTAATGCAATGAAATAAAAGTCTATATTTCATTAGTGTTGGTGTGCTTATTTATATTTCCTTTAACCATTGGAGGCAGATGGTTGCTTAACCCACTACCCTTTAAATACACTTTTTAGGCATTTACTGTCAGAATAGAAAGTATCAAATTATACAGTCATAAATTTGTACGGTAAGAAACATTTTCTGTAACCTAGCAGATGGGAGCTTAAAGCAGACTAAAAGAAGAGAAGAATGGGCACATTCGGCTTTACTTCCAACCTGCTTTTGTGGTCACCCGTCTTCAAAATTAGAAATGGGCTATGGGGTGAAGGTTTAAAACAAGCTGAAAGTAAATTGGTATGCTCCTTAAGTAGCATTTTGCTTTACATTTAGTGTACTCTAGGCTAAAAGCTGAAAAGATGGTGTGATTGCTTTCTGTACCGTATATCCAGGACTTGCTAGGTAGGGATTAATCCTTGTATCAAGATTCTCATCCATTACAGTGTATCTGTGAAGTATACACTTGTCCTATGCAAACAGTGTAGACCCAACCAAAGGGCTCCTACAGGAGCCCTCTCTCTCTGATAAGGCCTGTCATTTTGAAATACATGTACAAGTCATGTATATTGTAAGAAAGATCCCTAAACAGTCAAAATGGACTAAATTAAATTTGAAACTCGAATTTTCTGTTTGAAGTTTCAAGAGTGGATGAACTAATAGATGGATTTTAATTTACTAGAACATCAACATTGAACCCAAAAGTATAATAAATAAAGTGAATTGGTACCATGTTGACACAAATTTGTTAAGTAGCAATACAGATGTGGTAGTTTGTACCTTCAATACATTAACTCTTTCCTCCCTGAAACTTTAAATGGACAATTCCAGTTTCCATTTTAGTCTAGTCCATTTCTGACTTTTAAGGGTTGTTTTTGTCAATGTTTGGCATTATGACAAACAGTGAAGACCCTGATCAGAGGGCTCCTTTCGGAGCCCTCTGATCTGGGTCTTCACTGTTTGCACAGGACAAGTGTACTATTCACATGTACACTGTTTGAAAAACACGCCTATAGGCGGGACTAGGGTTCAAAGGGTTAATCCTTGAGGAACTGATATTGCTATTGTCACAACAATGATAAAATGCACGTTTTAGATAGGGGACTGTGGTGGGGCAATGATAATACTCTAATACATGGCATTGAGCCAGAGAAATGAATGGTACCCTATCAGTACCCAGTGATATATGACCATACTATTGCTGGCAACCAGCTGGAATGGTTGTGTGAACTGTGTATACATAGACCGGGAGATAGATGAACAAAACCACATAAATACAGATACATTTGTCAATGAAAGTCTGTAAAGGTTTCCTGACAACAAAATTTATCTTTTTACAAAAAATAAATGTACATATATTATTTTCTATACATGTATTATAATGCAAATTTAGCAGTTTTAAGGTTGGCAAGTTGATGTAATATCAGCAATTACAAGTTGATTTCATCTCAATGCTTGTACAAAACTGGGCTTGTCAACACAGGTGAAAAGCTAGTAGTGTTAATACTAAAAAAATGTGGAACCATGGTTGAAGAGAGAAACCAATTTCAAGGTAACATATTTGTATAACTATTCTACATCATGCATTTTATGATATTAACCCTTTACCCCATAGCATGTTTCTAATTTTGTAGATAGGTGACCACTTAAAGCAGGTTGAAAGTAAAGCAGAATGTGCCATAAGGCACATTCTGCTTTACTTTCAGTCTGCTTTAAGCTACTGTTTGCTAGAATATAGAAAATATTTCTAACAATACAAATTCATGACTACATAAATTGAAACCATTTTTCTTAAGCAGAGGAATAAATTGAATCCGCTAAAAGAAGCTTCTATAGGGGAAAGAGTTAATATTGGTACATTGGATTTGATTGCTTTGGGTTTTTACAGCACTGCGACACAATACTGGTCATATAGTGCCAATATGTATGTATGTAATAAAAGCATGAGTCACTTTTTGGTGGAGTCTAATCACTCTGCCCACGGAAGTATACCAGAGGGAATAGCAACTCGGCGAAATTGATTAGGCGAGTGTCTGAGCTCTCGCAGCGGTTGAATTTTGCGAGATCATGTGTCATGTGACAATATCTTCACTTTTTGCCTCGTTGTCTGCCATTTGTTGAATTTTGCGAGATCATGTGTCACGTGACAATATCTTCACTTTTTGCCTCGTTGTCTGCCATTTCTGGGTGGGAAATTTACCGAGTCGAGTGTATTTATTGACATTTTTATGGATTTAAACGAGTTGGTAGACATTCCTATCAATTCAAGGGAATATATACCCGTGAAAAATGCTTCAATACAGACATTTATCGCATTGACTACCGATAGAGATTATCTTATCAAGTCTCGCGAAGTCTGGTTTGCGCCGCACGAGATTTACAATGTAGCGCGAGGTTTCGTTTCCGTCTTGTATACTTTCGTGCTCTGCCAGTTCTATTCTAGCCTCCCCCACACCACCCTGGGCTGGTACAGTAGAGAAGATGATCCCAATAACCCTTTCCCACATAGCATATCACTAGTATTGAATAAAGGTGTCCGCTTAAAGCAGGTTGAAAGTAAAGCAGAATGCGCTTTAAGCACATTCTGCTTTACTTTCAGCCTGCTTTAAGCTATCATCTGCTAGAATATAGAAAATATTTTGTATTATACATATTTATGAATTTATAAATTGAAACTATTTTCTTCAGGGCAAGAATAAACTGAATGCGCTAAAAGGCGCTTCTATGGGGGAAAGCGTTAAGCATGTATACGCTCAAATCCTTATTTTCAATGCAAAACAGTTTGGTGCCAGATCATAATGTTTGCAGCTCAGATACAAATGAGTTTTAATTCAGAAAATTTAGGATATTGTCCTTTACTACATTTTATTGCATTGTATTTGCATTTGGTTTCATTTACAAAGGAAAGAGAAATGTCTTCTCCACTATAGTGCTGGGACCATTTAGGGGATTGCTTAACCCTTTGAACCCTAGTCCCGCATATTGGCGTCCTTTGCAAAAATTGTACATTTGAATAGTACATTTGTCCTATGCAAACAGTGAAGACCCAGATCAGAGGGCTCCTAGGAGCCCTCTGATCAGGGTCTTCACTGTTTGTCATAATGCCAAACATTGACTGTGAGAAACATCCCATAAAAGTCAGAAATGGACTAGACTAAAATGGAAACTGGAATTGTCCATCTAAAGTTTCAGGGAGGAAAGAGTTAAATTAGAACTCTCTTCTTCAGTGAAGACTGGAATTATTGTCCATTTAGAGTCTCAGGGAGGAAAGAGTTAAAGCAGGCCAAAAGTAAAGTAGAATGCTTTAAGCCACCATCTGCTAGGATACAGAAAATGTTTCTCATGGTGCATATTAATGACTGTATAAAGTGGAACTATTTTCTTCAGTGGAGGAATACATTAAATGTATAAGAAAGGCCTATCTAAGGAGTACATAGATAATTGGTTAGTAAACACAGGTTTTATTGTATTCAGCGCTTTGGAGGAAGCCCATCACATACTTTGACTCATTTGGACGTGTTTAACACAGTGATTGGGACAATTAATAGTGTTCGTTTCTTCACTAATGGCTCCATTGTAAGTGGGTACATCCTATTGTAACCTACAGTTAAACCTCTCTATTACGACCACTAAAACGAATTATAAGTCATTGTAAAAAACATAGGTTGCAGCTTAAAGTAAAGTGACAATAAAACAGAAAGCTTTCTGTTTTACTTCCAGCTTGCTTAAAGCAGCCACCTGTCGTTTCCACCTTATAATTAACACAATTTATTGTTCGTAATAGAGAGGCTTTACTGTAGATAGTGTCTGTTCATATATGATTTTAGATAGCTTGAACAATACATATCAGGGAAAGTGTGGCACTAACTAGGATCTCAAATACATTTAAGAAACCTTAAAAAACAAGGAATACATGAGGATTTGCAAGGCCACAGAAAATGAGTAAAGAATAAGTGCAAAAGTTTTGATACTTGCCTTAACCCATAACCCAATTACCTAAGGCGCATTTAGTGTGCATTAAGCTACCATCGGCTAAGATATAGAAACTATTTGTTATTGTGCATATTCATTACTGTACAAAGTGGAACTACATGTATTTTCTTCAGTGGAGGATCAAATTAAAGATGTGAAAAGGTGTCTTTATGGAGAAATGGGTTAAATATCAACATTGATGAGAGGAACATTTCCTTCATCCTGACAGGTGGCTGCTGTAAGTTTTCTTTAGATTGGTCATCTTAGCAATTAATATAAGGCTTAACTCTTTCAACACCATGGATATGTTTGAAATATACTCATTACATTATTTGTACACAGTGTAGACCCAGATCAAACTCAGAAAGAAAGGAAGCTTCTTAAAGGTGCTGCTTTCTGCTTGATAAAAGTAATGCAGAAAGCTCCAAAATGCTCTCTCAGAATTAATTTTGTCTTGTATTAAGCATTCACCTGTTTTATTTATCAAGAGTAAGGCATATTTTAAGTATGAGTGAAGAGGGATTGTTCTGTAGTCAAATCAATATTGACTATTTCAGAGATGAACACTGGCAAGAAGTAGTCTGATAATACAATAGACAACAGAAATGATATCAGAGCTCTAAAAGCGACAGGCAGCTGATACAGTAAAACCTCTCTATTACGACCACTAAATTATGTTAATTATTAGGCGTTAAGAACAGGTGACTGCTTAAAGCAAGGTGACACTAAAACTGAAAGCTCCTGTAGGAGCTTTCTGTTTAACTGTCACCTTGCTTTAAGCTGTCACCTGTATTTTATTCAAACAATAAGCCTTATTTTAGTGTCCGTAATAGAGAGGTTTTGCTGTATGTGTAGACAAGAACATGACTGTGGATAGAAGGAAAGTAGATAACAGCTAGCATCAGCATGGACAGTTGGAGTAAACAGTGGTCTTACAGAAGGTAAGGCTGTTTCTTTATCAAATACAGTGCTACCTCTATACAACGACCCTCCAAACAACAGTTCCCTTCTTACAACAGTGTTTGCTGCTGTTCCCTAAACAAGACTATTATGTATAACACTTTCACTGCTGCAATATTATCTGCTTGAAATTGTCATCTGCTTTTTATTTCCCCTTCATAAAACATAAAAATGAGTGACAAACCGTTTGAACCCAGATCAGACGCCGTGTTACGCAGTGTCTTATCTGGGTTCAAACGGTTTGAAAATGTATACTAAGGTTATTAATTTTCCCTCCCTAGCTATAACAACTCCTTCTGAACAACACACACAATCTTTGCTTCCCATTGGGTGTTGTTGTTGGAAGGAAGGACTGTAGCCCTTTACCCCATATATATGCCTTTCTATGTCTGTTATTTATTCCTCTTCTGTGGCCTCTTACCTTGGATACTTCCACATGCAATAAAATTTTAATGCCCAAACCTTAGTTTGACTTTGACCTAATTTGTACTTAGAAAAGATTCAGAATATTGTATATATTGTCAAAGATGCCACTAGGCACATAAAGTTTATTGTCTTGTTGGTTTTTGTTCTTTCAGTCTTTCCTTATTTTGGCTTTTTCAGGCCAGTTTAAAACAAACAATGAAAGAAGCAAGTAAATGGTAAGTATTAATCTGGGAACAGGCTGAAAAAATAAATGGAACAAAAACAAATCATGGTAAGAAAAATTTGTGTCTTCATTTTTTCACTGTTTTTTTTAAACACACTGATCATTATTTCAGTTTTCTCTCTCAAAATATATTAGAATCTATACATTTTCATTTTCAAATTATACCTGTTTAAAAATTTACAATTTTGATTAATATGTAGTTACATGTGATAAAATATTTTCAAATTTGGCAGGATTTCAGACCAATTTACAGATGTTGCCAAGCAGAAAAGAGCGGACCTAGAAGTGATAATGGCAAGGGAAAAGACGGAATAAATTCGCGCAATTTTTTCGCGTCGTTTATGGGGCTTGGATATATTCGCGTATTTTGTGCTGTATGCTTTATTATAAGTTATATGCATGAATACATCCTAGAAAGTAGATTTTTCAGAAAATATATGTTCATAATAATCTAGCATTTTTATCATTTGCAGGTGGACATGAAAATAACTTTGCTGTCTGACCAGTCAACCAAGTCATGTTTATACTCTTAGGCTAATCAGATTCATTCAAGAAAATGTAAATTAAAACATTTGTCTCTGCAGATATACTCTTTTTAGTAATACAGGGCTCCCTCCCTACAATGGTCCTCTGAACAATGATTCCCTCCTTACAACAATGCTTGCTACTACAGTAAAACCTCTCTATTATGACCACTAAAAATAAGGCTAATTGGTTGTATAAAATACAGGTAACAGCTTAAAGCAAGGTGATAGTAAAATAGAAAGCTCCTGTAGGAGCTTTCTGATTTACTATCACCTTGCTTTAAGCAGTCACCTGTTCTTAAATCCTAATAATTAACACAATTTAGTGGTTGTAATAGAGGGGTTTTACTGTATTCCCAAAACAAGACAATTAAATTATGTCCAACCTTTTCACGGCTGCAATATGGTCTGCTTAAAATTGTCGTCTGCTGTTTTTCTCAAAGTCACATATTTGACATTTTGACTGAAAATAACCCAGAATGAAGGGTGACAAACAGCTTGAATCCAGATCTGACGCAGCGTCATGCCACATCTGATCTGGATCTAAGCTGTTTGTAAATGTAAGCCAATTTCCCTCCCTATAAAAACTCCCATTGAGTGTTGGTGTAGAGAGGGACTACTGTATATAGTTAGGAAATTCTAGCCACTCAGTAAAGAAACAATGGTGTAATTAATATCCAGGTTTTTATAAATTCAGGACAAACGTATGCAGAAAGCCCCCATTGGTGTTTTCTGCAATACTTTGGTCCTGCAATAAGCTGTCATCTTATATCAGATCATTTTTGGACTTTCATTTTTAAAGTGTAAAAATTCTAATCACTGCATAACGGTATGTGTGGCTGGATCATATTAAAAGCACTATTCATTTTCACCATCATCATCATCTTCTTCTTTTGAGTGACTGCTTTACACTGATTCACTACATGTATTCAATTTAAATACATGTAGCATAGTTAGGGCACTCAGATCATATCATAAATTTTTTAATCACAAATATACTGTTTACAATATTCTTGAATGGGTCTGGAACATGCCTTAATTTTGCTATATCAAACATTTTGTGCATATTTGTACAGGACTATTCGTTTGTAAAATCCTTATACTACATGTACTATTGTGTATCAAAGCACAGGTACTAACGTTTTAATGTCTAAATTGTATTTGATTAGCATTAAATAATTTATATTTATCTATAGTTTCAAACTTGTGTTAAGCTGCTGCTTAATTGCAGTTTAACCCTTTACCTCATAGCCTGTTTACAGTTTTGAATACAGGTGACCACTTAAAGCATGCTGAAAGTAAAGCAGAATATGCCTTAAGGCACATTCTGCTTTACTTTCAGCCTGCTTTAAGCTAAAATCTGCTAGGCTATAATATAAAATTATAAAATATTTGTATTGGTAATTGTTCATGAGGGTATAAACTGGAACTATTTTCTTCAGCGGAGTAAAATTAAATACGCTAAAAGTCGCTTCTATGGGGGAAAGGGTTAATGCAAGATAAAGGTACCATAAAGCAGAAAGCTTGAGCTTTCTGCTTTACCTTTGTTCTGCATTTAGTGTTCAACAGTAAATGTCTTCAGAGGTCTACATATTTCATCAAATAAAGCTGCCACTTGAGAGAAGATAAATGAGGATTCTTTAACCCTTACCCCATAGAAGTGCCTTTTAGCACATTTAACTTATTCCTCCACTGAAGAAATAATTCCAATTTTCACAGTCATCAACATGTACTATAAGAAATATTTTCAATATCCTAGCAGATGGTAGCTTATTAACCCTTATCCTGCGGTGATGTCGTCTGCTTCGAAATTGTCGTCTGCAAAGTTTGTAAAATGTAGATATATACCTTTTTTAAGTAAAGAAACCTAAAGATGAGTGCCAAACAGTTTGGATCCAGATCAGACGCCGCGTAACACGGCGTCTGATCTGGATCTAAACAGTTTGCAAAAATCAATAAAGTCGCGACCAGCAGGCAAAGGGTTAAGCAGGCTGAAATTATAGCAGAATGAGTTTTAAGGCACATTCTGCTTTACTTTCAACCTGCTTTCAGTGGTCACATGTCTTCAAAACTAGAAACATATTATGGGGTAAAGGGTTAAGACAGGTGGTGGCTTAAAACAAGTCTGATTATACATTATACTCTCCTCCAACAGCTCTCACTCCTGCTGCCACATTAGTCCCCGTTGCACAGAGGAACGACATCGAATGTCACCCAGACAAGATCCAGATCTTCTTGCCATCAAAACTCATCTCTGAGGACCGCAACCTGACATGGCGAGACGAGGCGTGCAAAGTCGACTTCAATGGAACCCATTACATCAGCTCAGTGCACCTTACAGAATGTGGCATGACTGTTCAGATTGATGATGACACCGTCAGCTTTTCTAACGAACTTATTGTGCATAAAGCAAACTTCTCCATGAAGTCTGCAACAGGATATAGTAAAAATGTCCTATCTGAAATAACATATGGAGAAGATTATGAAACAGTGATACCTATTGAGTGCATTTATCCACGTCATAACAATGTCACTACAATGTACATGCCTATTAAACAACATGTCAGATTCTATGAGAAAAGGTACGGACAGCTAGACGTGCACATGAAACAGTATGTAGACAATTCTTATGAAGAAGCCATTCCTGAATCGGGATACCCATGTAAGGTACCACTTGACAATGATGTGTTTATTGGCGTGGGTATGAACTTTGTGTCATCAAATCTCCGTCTAAAACTAGAACGCTGCATAGCAACAGCCACACCTTCACCTGCAGACAAAAACTGGCGAGAACTGGTGCATTCTGGGTAAGATGATACATGTTTTGTTTGGAATGTTGAATAATCGCTTTCATAAAATAACTTATAACACGTACATCATTAATTATAATTCCACATTTATTAATGAAAAGCAAAAATAGATTTTAAAAATTCAAAAAGGAATATAAAAAAAAAGTTTTGTTTTGCAGACCATAAAAATCTTACTTCTGTAATTATCCTAAAAGTTTAACGAATTGCTTTTGTCACACAGAAATGTGTCCAATGGGTACAAAATGACTGGAAAATAGTTTAGACACTGATCAGACTGCTCCATCATGAGTTTGTTCATGCCTATCTGTCCAAATATTAGGGTCATTACAGTATTAAAAGGATATCAAAAGCATTTTTTTTTAATCTGCAAATTTAAGTGTCAGTTCACCTGCCTCCACTTTAAGAAATGAGTCTGTATTCAAGGTTTGGTTGGTCTAGCACTTCTTCTTTTTCAGCAATAGAGCAAAAACACAAAGTTAGAGCTAAATCCACACATATCATACCTATAACAACAACACTGCAACCCCTATAAAACCAACAACTTAGACTTGCTTTTGATTCTTTGTCACATTGAGGCAAAACTTATTCAATCATATTCAATAATGTTTATTTCAGGTGCCCTGTTAATGGAATCCACCTCCTCTCCAACTCTAGTGACCAGGATGTCAGATTCTCATTCAAGGCATTTGATTTCCGACATCACTCCTCTGGCTTCATTTACATTCATTGTGAGAGTACTGTTTGTGAGAGGAAGGAGGCGAGCTGTCAGATGGGATGCCCAGGGAGAACTAGACGTTCAGTTGACGGAAGCAAGGCTGGCATGCACCTGGTATCCACTGGTCCTTTATTGGTGGATAGGGAGGAAGGAGGAAACAAAGGTACATATCAGTTTCTGTTAAAAAATTAACCCATTACTACATATGTATGCCTTTTTATGTCTCTAATTTATTCCTCCATTGAAGAAAATAGTTCCATAAGAAATATATTCTTTGTCCTAGCAGATTGTTGCTTAAAGCAGACTGAGAGTTAAAAGCAGAATGCGCCTAAAGGTGCATTTGGCTTTACTTCAAACTGCTTTAGGCAGTCACTTGTCTTTAAAACTAACAAGATGTGTTTGTAAAACACTATACCCCTTGATGTGATAATAACCTCTAAATGACCTTGACCTTTCTCTGACATAAACTTGTACTGTCCACAAGAACTTCTGACGTTGAGTACACATGCCAAATATGAAGTCTCTGTACCAAATATGAAGTCTCTATCACATGTAGTTCCAAAAGTTTGAGGCCAATATTAAATTTGGCTTATTTGACCTCTAAACTACCTTGACCTTTGTTGGACATGACCAAAATTGTTTTGAGCTCAAGAGCTGCTTGACCTGAGTACACATGTCATAATATATGAAGTCTCTATCAAATGTAGTTTCAAAGTTATGGTCAATGTAGAATTCAGACTATTTCACATAATGGACTCTAAATAACCTTGACCTTTGTCGGACATAACCTATTTTGTACTGAGCTCGAAAGCCACTTGAGTTGAGTACAAATGCCAATTATGAGTAATTGTGTCACTTTATAGTCATAAATATGCACCATGAGGAATGTTTTCTATGTTCTAGCAGATGGTAGCTTAATGCAGGCTGAAAGTATAGTTTTCTGCTTTACTTTCAGCCAGCTTTAATTGGTCACTCGTCTTCAAAACTAGAAATAGGCTATAGGTAAATGGGTTAAGTTTTGAAGTGGCTCATCATTCACTGGTAGGGGACATGAATTGATTCAGCATAACATGTACTCCACTTATTATTTCAGCCAATGTAATAGTTCAGATGATGATTCATAATGGGTGGAGTTTTATATTATGAATATTCCGTGGGAGAACATAGCGGTTGGAGATTTATAAATTATGAATTTTCAACAGGAAATAGGTTAAACTGAAATAGAGTGAAACCTCTCTACTACAGCCACTAAAATAAAGGTTAATTGATTTATAGAAGGAAGGTGACAGCTTAAAACAAGGTGACAGTAAAACAGAAAGCTCCTTTAGGAGCTTTCTGTTTTAATGCCACCTTGCTTTAAGCGACAGTCACCTGTCATAAACACCTAATAATTAGCACAGTTCAGTGGTCGTATAGAGGTTTTACTGTGTTTTTTTCCTTACAGGACAAGCCACCAGTCTGCCTAGTGTTGTTGCAGCAGTCTCCCTCCTTGTTGCCATGGTAGCAGTAGTTATGGCCATTATTGGCTGGACTAGACGACCTTCACCAAAGCATGTTGCCGACATTTAATATTAACTACACATTCATATTCTTGCCAATCAAAGACAAAAGTGATGCTACGATTTTAGATTACTGTAGTACTTTTTGAGTTTGCTAGTAATTAAATAGAATTGACAATGACAGTATTCATCTTCTGCTCACTTTCAGAAAATTGTTTTAACCCTTTACCCCATAGCCAGTTTCCAGTATTAGCAGGTTGAAAGTAAAGCCTTAAGGCACATTCTGCTTTACTTTCAGCTTGCTTTAAGCTACAATCTGCTAGAATATTGAAAATAGTTCTTATTGTACATATTCATTATTGTATAAAGTGAAATTATATGTGTCAATCAATGAATAATTTAAAGGCGTAAAAAGGTGTTTTTATGGAGTAATGAGTTAACTGTGGCAAACAGTTTGGATATAGATGAGATGCCAAATAATTTGGTGTATCATCTGGATCCAAAATGTTTGAACCTCAGGTTATTGATTCTGAAAAAAAAATGCAGGTAAATACTCTCGAAGATTGTTGCAGACAACAAACTTTGCAATATCAGTGTGCTAATGTATACCCATTACCCCATAGCCTATTTCTCATTTTGAAGATTGTTTACCACTTAAAGCATGATGAAAGTAAAGCAGAGTGTGCCTTAAGTGGCATTCTGCTTTTCTTTCAGCTTGCTTTAGCTACCATCTGCTAGAATATAGAAAATATTTCTTACGATAAATACTTATAACTGTATAGCCTGTTTACCTGTGTTTTCGCCACCCTAAGCTATATTTTTCGCGCATGCGCTTTCTGGTGTAACATTTCTTACTTGTTCACAGATATAATTCTGAACTGAACCTTCAATAACAGGAATATATACAAATAAAACTTGTGAAATAAATACAAATGTAGATAATTGTACCGTTTTCGAACGAGGTCATTGCTCTGGATCACCGGGATGCTTTCTTGTCAATTCGCCACCTCTGATTGGTCGTTCGATAATTAGGTCAATGTAGGCTCTGTCAGTATGTTATATAGTTTGTTTCATGAAATTTGAACATTTTTTAATGATTTTGAAATATTTAATTTTCTAAAAGTAAATAATAACTTTTACAACTTTACAATAAAAAAGTAACAACGGGCATGTAGAGCTCAAATTACCAACATGTCCGTTGATTTGAAACTTATTTTGAAATATTTTTATTTTTCCTGTTTCTTTCGCATTTTCAGCGGTTTAAATCTTCCTTGGTGAAACTGTCCTAGTATTCGGATATCCTCTGTAGTTTTCGGACATCCTCAGTAGCCTGCTCGTGACGGAATTCTAAGTTTGCTTAGGTGGCGAATTGACAAGAAAGTGGCGAAATGACAAGAAGCAAGGATACATTGGAACTATTTTCTTCAATGGAGGAATAAATTAAGTGTGGCAAAAAGCACTTCTATGGAGTAAAGGGTTAAAAAGGTACACTCAAGGTCAGCTATTACAACCATTTAGTACTTTGTCTTCATAGCAAATCAGCATTATCTCACAGAAATAGCATATTATAGTATATACTATGTCTGTGTTGAACTCTTTGAACCCTAGTCCCGCATATAGGCGTGCTTTTTAAAAGTGTACATGTGAATAGTACAATTGTCCTATGCAAACAGTGAAGACCCTCAGGTTCTTCACTGTTTGTCACAATGCCAAACATTGACAAAAACAACCCTTAAAGGTCAGAAATGGACTAGACTAAAATGGAAACTGGAATTTTCCATTTAAAGTTTCAGGGAGGAAAGAGTTAAGGCAGATGACTGTTTTAATCAAAATTAAATAAAGAAGAAAGTAGAGCAAATAACTTATCAAAGATTTTTCAGCTAAAAATGCCTTCATGAGTTTTCCATCTTTTTTTTCATTTTGCTTTAAAGTTAAATACCCCTAATGAAATCGGACCAAAATCAGTACTCTATGATTGTACGATCAACCATTCTCGTCAACTGCCAACCTGTTAACCATGCTTAACTCTTTCCTCCCTGAAACTTTAAATGGACAATTCCAGTTTCCATTTTAGTCTAGTCCATTTCTGACTTTTAAGGATTGTTTTTATCAATGTTTGGCATTATGACAAACAGTGAAGACCCTGATCAGAGGGCTCCTATCGGAGCCCTCTGATCTGGGTCTTCACTGTTTGCATAGGACAAGTGTACAATTCACATGTTCACTGTTTGAAAATGAAGCCTATATGCGTGACTAGGGTTCAAAGGGTTAAGCAGGGTTCAGAACAGGTCTGCAGTTGGTGAGAATGGCTGATCGCTCTTCATAGAGTTCCGATATTTACTGATATTGGCTCGGTCTCATTAGGAATCCTCAACCTTAAACAACCATCAAAGCAAACCTTCAAGTGGTCATACTAGCAAGACTTTACTGTAACCTTTATCTGTTATTGAACAATCCCTGGATTGTGGGCATTTTAATTAGTTGATAATAGCCGAATTGGTTTAATGTTGCATTCATTATCAAATAAGAATAACAGTATAACCAGTGTACAGTTACCTCTCTTTTAACCCTTTCCTCCATAGCCAGAAATACTGATTGCTTTCATCTGTGTTTAAGGCAGGATACCACTTATAGCAAGATGAATGTAAAGCAGAAAGCTCCTAAGGGAGCTTTCTGCTTTGCTGTTATCTTGTTGTTAACTGCCACCTGTACACCATAACTGAATAGACTATTCGGGTACTATGTGGAGGAGTAGGTAGAGGTGCTTCTGTGGAGGACAGGGTTAAGGAAACATTGTGCTCTTAGCTTCATACTAGTCATGATTAATTTTGTCCTGCATCAAGCTGACACCCTGATACAAGACTGAAAAGCATCGTTTTAGTGATCTCTGTACATGGTTACTGTATAGCTATGTTAATGTATAGTAATGTACGAACACCAAATTGTTCTAATTATTAGGCTTTTACGACAGGTGCCTGCTTAACCCTTTACCTGATAGCATTGTTTCTAGTATTGAAGATATGCGACTACTTAAAGCAGGTTGAAAGTAAAGCAGAATGCGCCTTAGGCGCATTCTGCTTTACTTTCAGCCTGCTTTAAGCTATTAACTGCCAGAATAAGGAAAGTATTAAATATGACACATATTCATTACGGTATAATTTGGAACTATTTTCTTCAGCGGATGAATAAAATGAATGTGCTAAAAGTCGCTTCTATAAGGGAAAGGGTTAAAGCAAGAAGACAGTAAAACAAAACTCCTTAAGGAGCTTTCTGTCACCTTGCTTTAAGCTGTCACCTGTCTTTTAAACAATCAGTTGACCTTAGTTTTTGTGGTCGTAATAGAGATTTTACTGTACAGTAAAACCTCTCCATTATGACCACTAAATTACATGTATTCTAATTGCCAGGTGTTTTCGACAGGTGACTGCTTAAAGCAAGGTAGCAGCTTTATTTTCACTAAATACTTTAAGCTGTCACCTGTCTTTTATTATGCAACCAACTAGTCTTCATATTGGTGGTCATTATAGAGAGGTTTTACTGTATTTTAGATGCCTTACTCTGTGTCAAATACATAAATCTTGGATACATATTGTTCTCTTATTTCAACCCATTTAACACATAAATTGTGTCTTTTATTATGTATCTGTGAAAAATACACTTGCTCTATGCAGACCATCTGAACAGGGTCTACAGTTTGTCATTTTGTAATAAACTGTAAAATAACCCAAAATTGTCAAGAATAGACTTAATTGTTGTTGTATCTAAGAAGGATAAATGTCCTAGCACTGCCCTCATGCAATCGCCAAACAAGGGGAGATGTTTGATCAAATCTGCTTTCCCATCATACCTTTCCTAGATGATGTTTGTTAACGTCCATTTCTGCCATCTACGAACCTATTGGATGCCCCACATCAAAGTTGACACCCCAACAAAGTTGAATGCATAGATGATCAACAAAAATCTCTGATGAACAGACTTTCTGGTATTTTTTCAATCGAAAATTGATAATTCCTGCTAGCTTAACCAATAGCCTGTTTCTAGTATTGAATATATGTGATTGCTTAAAGCAGATTGAAAGTAAAGCAGAATGCACCTTAAGGCGCATTCTGCTTTACTTTCAGTCTGCTTTAAGCTACCATTTGCTTGGATAATTTAAAATATTTCTCCTTTCCTCTGGTGGAGGAATAAATCATAAACAAAGTATTCATTGGATAATGGGTTGAGTCAAATATACCATCATTTCAAAGTTAAAAGGTTTTAACTTTGAAATACAGTATGTTTGAATTCAAGTTAACAAGATTTAACTGTGCAAGTTATCAGTTTCAGGAATACAAAAGACACAAGGCTCTGTAAAGTTTAATATTTTATTTACCATTTCAACAACCTCTTCTTTATCACTCTCTCAATATCTGTTTACAACTGCATGTTTCTTTCAAGCTCTGGTAATATATGCACACAATCAATGTTATTTAAAAATCTTTAGAACATTTTGAATATCAAGAACAGGTAGAGTAAGCTGCACACAATAGAGAAACCTGTTATTTCAAAGGACTCAGAAGTTTTATCATTAAAAGTATATTTGATTTGAAACAATCTGGTTCTACAGTAAATCCTCTCTTAACTCATTACCCCAAAAATACGCCCTTTTACGCCTAGTTATTTCTCCACTGAGGAAAATAGTTCCAATTTAAACAGTTATGAATATGTATGATAAGAACTTTTTCTATATTCTAGCAGATGGTAGCTTAAAACAGGCTGAAAGTAAAGCAGAATGTGCCATAAGGCACATTCTGCTTTACTTTCACCCTGCTTTAAGTTGTCACTTATCTTCAAAATTAGAAATAGCTATGGGGTAATGGCTTAAGCAAGATTCAAAATAACCTGCACTGAGGCAGGTGGCATCTAAATTTAAGATGAAAATATTGTAGCAAGCTCCTTCAAATCTTTCTGCATATCTTTTGTAATAGTGCATCAAGCAGCCACTTGCTCTTTCGATGCCTATTTTCTTTGAATAAATGATTGATACAGAAAGGTTGTACTGTTAAACAAAGTATCAATCACAGAAGCTAATCAATAACAGGAAACAGTTTACAAAATTTTGTACAGAGTAAAAATACTTCACATCTCTGCACAGAAAATTAGTCCTTTATCCTTCATAACGTAAAATGAAATTTTTTTTTTATTATTATATTTCAATATTTTTCGACAGTTATTTTTTTTATCACTCTCAAGACATCTGTCTACAATTGCAAAGTTTCTTGCAAGCTCAAACAATCTCAGTTCCATGGGATAAAGACCCGATAAATGTACACATGTGTACAGGTTGATACTTCGAACACTATTAACCTGTACAATGCAGAAACCAAGTATCTCAGTGTAGACCAAGATCAGAGGAGCCCATTGATCTGGGTCTGCACTGTCTGTCCTACTTTTAAATAAGTTTGTGACAATTAACCTCTCTAGAAACGGTGTCAACATGTCAATTCATCAGAAAATAGTCTATTATAAAATTCAGCACTTTAAGTGTTAAATTTACAGTCAAACACATCTTAGCACAGACTGAAAGAAAATGATAGCAGTCTTTAACCCTTTTCCCAATAGAAGCGCCTTTTAGCGGATATGATTTATTCATCCGCTGAAGAAAATAGTTCCAATTTAATCAGTAATGAATATGTATTATAGGAAATATTTTCTATATTATAGCACATGATAGCTTAAAGCAGGTTGAAAGTAAAGCAGAATGCGCCCTAAGGCGCATTCTGCTTTACTTTCAACCTGCTTTAAGTAGTGACTATATCTTAAGTACTAGAAATAGGATATCAGGTAAAGGGTTAACATGTGAGGCTGCCAATACAGTATGTTGCTAAATGCTGGTCAAAGTTAAAGAAGAAAGTTTCTATAGAAGTTTTCTGCATTACATTTAGCAACAAACTGTAAAGGTGACTGATTGAATTGAATAGTAGCTTTATACAGGTTCGACTGTAAATTAAAAATGAACACATCATGATTGATATTTATCAATGAAATGCAATGAGTAAACAGAAAGTGGTAACAAATACAGGAAACAGACAAAAACAATATACATTGTACACCTTGACATAAACTATCATTTAGCACTTTATCCTTCATACCATATCAAAAGTATTTGCCAATTATACAGTACCAAGATATGTATCTAACAATAGCGAAAGTCAAACTGTGTGCAGTGGCCACTCAAAACAATATTCGGTTGCCTCGGGTCTCTAGTTTTGAAAATATGTGACTTCTTAAAGCAGATTGAAAGTAAAGTGGAATGTGCCTTAAGGCACATTTTGCTTTACTTTCAGCCTGATTTAAGCTACCACCTGCTAGAAAGATTGCATGATGTCGCGAATTAATACAAAATCGCATTACGCAAAATAGTCATGACGCGAAAATTACCTGTTTTACAGTATCCAAAAATTATTTCATAATTTTTTTTTAAGCTTGATTGCTAACACAGTGTAAATATAATATGTATTAATTTGACATACTAGTAAACATACATTATATTTATAAGTCATTGTAATGTTAGTACATAGGGTACTTTCGCCAACCAAAAGGTTTGATCATTTGTTTAACAGTCCACTGTTCATTGTTTTAATCAGGCACACTATTCTTCAAGCTTCAGTCATATTTCAGTTAAAGACACCACCAACCTATAATGTGATGTACAATGGCACGACTGGTTTAACTCATTCCCCCCATAAATACCCCTGTTTACGCCATTAATTTATTCCTTCACTGAAGAAAATAGGTCCACTATTACAGTTATGAATATGTATCATAAGAAATATTTTCTATATTCTAGCAGATTATAACTTAAAGCAGGCTGAACTTAAGCAGAATGTACCATAAGGCACATTCTGCTTTACTTTCAACCTGCTTTAAGTGGTCACCAATCTTCAAAACTAGAAACAGGCTATGGGGTAATGGGTTCATACACTTTTGATTCTTCAGCGCTACTAGAATGTCCATTCCTGTCAGAACACTTGAAACATTTCATGAAGATGGTGGATCAGTGAATCTTTCGGTAGATATTTCATTTCATAAATTCGATTCAACAATTTAATAAATACACAATTTGTCCCCAATGACTGTTAAGTCTCATTTGGCTTGGTTTCATCTGTTTGTGCCGTATTGTCTTCTGGCTTCATGGCTGGGAACAGTAGCACCTCCTGAAATAAACAAGTAACAAAATACAGCCAAAAGAATCAATTTCATAAGCACTACAAAACCTTTAATGAAACACATTCTATAACTCCATAGGTAAAGTGTAATACTACTACTAGGAAGCCAGAGGTTAAAAGTTTTTTGAGGGGTCAAAATTGTTGAAGATATATCAAGTCAACATTGCTTGTTCAAATCAACCAGCCATCTGACCAGTAGAAAAATCTTCAAATCAATTACCAAAGTCATGAACATGTGACATAAGAGTTATTTTCTATATTCTATTAGATGGTATCTTAAAGCAAGTTGAAAGTAAAGCAGGTGCATTCTGCTTTAGTTTCAACCCGCTTTAAGTGGTCAAATGTCTTCAAAACTAGAAACAGGCTATGGGGTAAAGGGTTAAACAATGTTGGATATTGGTGAGTTGCTTATTAAAAAGTTATTTGCCTATGAGAGAAAGACTCAATGTCCACTATCGACACAACTTCAAGGCAGAAACAAATGTGTGGATGCCATAGCATGCAACAAACTAAGGACAACATGTTGCCAATGTTTATGACAATCCAAGTTTCTTTTGCACAGTTAACTTGTTCCACTGCCAAAATACATGACATGGAAAATGGGTCTGTGCCACAAATATTCCCAACAGAAAATACAAGCAAAATCTTTTTGTTAACAAAAGATACAAGCAAAATCTTAAGTATGTAACCTATTTCTACACAAATACGCCCTTTTCATGCTCTTTTTCAGTTCTATACGAGTAGTCCCCACATAGGAAGTTCTGAACATGAAACACAGAAGTCATTTTAAATATGGTAGCTTAAAGCATGTTGAAAGCATAGTAGAAAGCAAAACCTGCTTTAAGTGGCCATCTGTCTTCAAAACTAGAAACAGGCTATGGGGTAAAGGGTTAAACATGGATATTGTTGAGATGCTCATTGGCTATGAGAGAAAGAGTCAGTGTCCACTATCGACACAACTTCAAGGCAGAAACAAATGTGTGGACCCCATAAGATGCAACAAACTAAGGACAGTATGTTGCAAATGTTTATGACAATCCAAGTTCATTTTGCACAGTTAACTTGTTCCACTGCCAAAATAAATGACATGGAAAATGGGTCTGTGCCACAAATATTTATATAAAAAAAAATTCAATAAGTGAATCAAGAATTCTGGACAACTAGGTGTCTTACAGCAACAAAGAAGCAAAAGTGAAATAAAAGAGTAATGAGAAATAGTGTGAATAAAAACAACACATCACATTGGAGCTAAATCCAAATGTTTGATGCGGTCACACTAATGTATTGAGTGAGTTGGGTTTGACAGCACTGCAACGCTGAATAATTCATATCGCACAAAATCAAAGCATTGGAAAAAGCACTATCTCAGTCTCAAACTTTGTTTCATAATGAGAGCTAGACAAAATTTTGACACATGATGACATTTTGGAACAATTTGTTTCGACTGTAATATCAATACCTGGTATTGCTGCAATACAGTTTGTCTGGGTGCCATAACATGCAACAAAGTGGAAACTATATTGCCAATGTTTATGACAATCAAAGTTTCTTTTGCACAGTTAACTTGTTCCACAGCCAAAAATAAATGACATGGAAAATGGGTCTGTGCCACAAGTATTGTTACAGATTTTTCAATAACTCTCCAAAAGTCAGGGCTTCATCATATAAGAGAGAGTAAACTGAACAAATCCAACATTTTCTAACTTTTTCTGCACCAAATCCTATGGTGTGACTTCTCATTAGAATCATCTCAAAGAGAGTAACACTATATGGTTTAATGTAGTAATACAGATTATAGTTTTTGAAATACTCCCCATATATTGAGCTCTGCAGAAATTGTGTTAAAATGAAAACTTTACATTGGAGCTAAATCCAAATGATTGATGCCATCACACAAAAAGGGTGAGTGAGTGAGAGAGTTGGGTGTTACAGTACTGCAACGCTGAATAAGTCATATAGCCCCAGTTTTGACACCATTGGAAAAAGCAATACATGTACCTTAGTTAGTCTCAAATTGGTTCATAATGATAGCTAGACAAAATCTAGACATTTGACATTTTTGAACAATTTGTTTTGACTATAATATCAATATCAAGTAATGCTGTAATAAAGTTTGTGTAATAAAGTTTGTCTGGGTGCCATAAAATGCAACAAAGGACAACATGTTGCAAATGTTTATGACAATCCAAGTTTCTTTTGCACAGTTAACTTGTTCCACTGTCAAAAATAAATGACATGGAAAATGGGTCTGTGCCACAAATTTTTACAAACAAATATAAAGGATGTGTAGAAATCAGTGAAAAACATCTAATACACAAATAAATAAAAACGTGGTTACAAATTTTAAACTTTGAAACACACCATTCTACACTGACGTTTGTAAACATTTTGGTTCCAGATCAGAGACCATGAAACATAGCTTCTGATTCAAATCAGTGTGCAAATTGTTTGCAATCTAATTTTATAAACATTATTCATCTCATAGTTTAAGATAAAAGGTAATGACAGTATTTCAATTACTTGATTCTACCTATATTGCAAGACAATTGTAACCAGGGCTCCAGATAAGAGGGAGTAAAAGGGACAAAATGTTCTCACTTATTTGAGCACCAAATCCTATGGTGTTACCACTCATTAGAATCGTCTCTTCGAGACGATTCTAATGAGTGGTGACACCATAGGGTTTAAAGCAGAAATAAAGATTTTAGTTTTTGAAATACTCCCCTTATCTGGAGCTCTGTGTAATGAATGGTCACAATACTTCTAGTTGAGGGAGACATGATGGAGATATTATAAAGAGTCCACTAACTCTTAATTTTGGTAAAATGTTGGCTTTTACAGGCTGATTTCATTAAAAGGTGGATCTTTAAGGGCCAATTAAGTATGTTCCCATCAGATCAAAACTTTATATTCCAAGTCTTTAATACAAATGGCATCATAATGCTGGACTACAGTAATGCAGATAGCTCATATAGAAGCTCTCATGCTTTGTCCAGAACTATAAGCAATCATTTGCTGTTTAGAATACCACTAACACAGGTTTAATAGTTCTAATTTATTGAGGTCAGATTGAGGCAAACCAGCATCTGTATGAATGCCACATTGTGCAACAAACTAAGGACAGTATGTTGCAAATGTTTATGACAATCTCAAGTTTCTTTTGCACAGTTAACTTGTTCCACTGCCAAAATAAATGACATGGAAAATGGGTCTGTGCCATCAATTTATGTTTCAAGCAAATGGCGGACATGTATAAACCAGTGAAAAACATCCAACACATAAACACATCATAACTTTGTTACAAATTTTAAAAACACCATTCTACACCGACGTTTTTAACCATTTTGGGTCCAGATCAGAGACCATGAAACATAGCTTCTGATTCAAACCAGTGTGCAAAATTATTCATCTCATAGTTTACAATTAAATGTAACGGCAGTGTACTTGGGTTGAGGGTGACGGCAAATGGAGATAATATTAGAGTCCACTACCTCTTATCTTGAACACTGAGAACTTAATTTTGGTAAAATGTAGACTTTTACAGGCTAATTTCATTAAAAGGTGGATCTTTATAGGGCCAATTAAGTATGTACCAAACAGATCTATCTAAACTTTATATTACCGGTCTTTAATACAAATGGCATCATGATGCTGGACTACAGTAATGCAGAGAGCTCCTAAAGAAACTCTGGCTTTGTCCAGAACTATTAGCAATCATTTGCTGTTTACAATACCACTAACACAGGTTTAATAGTTCTAATTTATTGAGGTCAGATTTAACAAGGAAAACTAATATCTGTATGAATGCCACATTGTGCAACAAACTATGGGTTTATGTTGCCAATGTTTATGACAATCCAAGTTTCTTTTGCACAGTTAACTTGTTCCACTGCCAAAATAAATAACATGGAAAATGGGTCTGTGCCATCAATTTATGTTTCAAGCAAATGATGAACATGTATAAACCAGTGAAAAACTTCCAATACACAATTTATTGACACTTATCAGGGTTCCAGATAAGAGGGAGTAAACTGAACAAACCAAACATTTTCTTACTCAATTCAGCACCAAATCCTTTAGTGTTACTACTCATTAGAATTGTCTTGAAGAGACGATTCTAATGAGTAGTGACAGCATAAGGTTTAAAGCAGAAATAAAGATTTTAGTTTTTGAAATACTCCCCTTATCTGGACCTCTGACTTAACCCATTAACTCATAAGCAATAAACAATTATAAATGCTTATCTCAATACAAGCTAGTAGATTAAAGTGAGTCGAAATGAGGCTATTGCCCAATGAGTCAGTATGGCTCAATGGGTTAAACTACATAAGACCACCCACCTTGATGTTGTTGGAGTCGGACAGGAACATACACAATCTGTCAAGACCAAGGCCCCACCCTGCTGTAGGAGGTAGGCCATACTCCAGGGACGTACAGAAGGTCTCATCTACAAACATGGCCTCATCGTCTCCAGCTGCCTTGTCCTGTAAACACCGTAACAAATTAGTTAGTTTAAACAGTATTTATTTCAGGATTTTCACATATGACATTGTACACAAATTATAACTTAAAAGCTTATTACTTACTACTTACTTAACACGTTACCCCATTGTCTGTTTCTAGTTGTGAAGACAGGTGACAACTTGAAGCAGGTTGAAAGTAAAGCAGAATGTGCCCTAATGCACAATCTGCTTTACTTTTAACCTGCTTTAAGTTACCAACTGCTAGGATGTAGACAATATTTCTTTTGACCAGTACATGTTCATGTCTGTATAAATTTGAACTATTTTCTTCAGTGGATGAAAAAATTGAATGAGCTAAAAGGCGTTTTTATGGGGGAAAGGGGATAACAGTATCTTTTGACTATACAAATTTGTTTTACTTTTTGTGTAATACAGTAAAACCTGTGTTCAGATGCAATAATTTAAGTATCTCATCTAGAAGTATCTCATGATAGGGTTTAACTCTTTGAACCCTAGTCACGCATATCAGCGTCATTTGCAAACAGCATACCTGTGAGGAGTACACTTGTTCTATGCAAACAATGTAGACCCTGATCTTAAGGAGCCCTCTGATCAGGGTTTACACTGTTTGTCATGTTGTCTTATATTGTAACAATCAACCCTAAAAGTTAACAAGAGGGCAAGAATGGCCCTTGATCGCTCACCTGTCCATGGTGACACTAGGATGGGTCACGTGATTTCAGAAAAGAAGATTTGTAAAAGGTGACCCCCAGGGTGGGGCCAATTTTGACCCCAGGGGCAAAATTTGAACAACTCAGATAGAGGACCTGTAAACGATTATATACTGAGCAAAAATAGAAACGTCCCACCCTGTTATAAGTAGAATAACTGGAAAACTATAAGTTTGATGGTAGTAAGACCTTACAAAAAATAAAGCTTATCCATTTTTCAATTCATATCAGTTACTCTCATATTGATGGGATGAAAACTTTTCGAGTGAGGTGAAGTTGGTAGGGGTCAAAATCAAAAATCTGAATAATTGGAGTTTTTTTAGACATGTTTAGAGATTGATGATTTCTCATCGAAAAAAGCCAAAATTGTATTCATTAGGATTAATATCGTGTATGGCCACCATTTGCACCAATACACGCCAAAATCCTACGGCGCATCGACGTAACGTAACGTTGAATACGTGCGTTGGGCAAATTCCTCCACTCTTGCTGTAAAGCCTGTGTCAAATCTTGAACATTGTCAATTTGATGGTTGGTCCTCGCTTTCCGACCCAGCTCATCCCAGATGTGCTCTATCGGGTTGAGATCAGGGGAAACTGCAGGCCATGGAAGTACGGCGACGTTGTTTTGAGCAAGGTGTTGAGTTGTGATTCTGGCTGTGTGCAGACGAGCATTGTCTTGTTGCAGTGTTACACCAGGGCCATTTTGGCGAATGAAAGGGATAGCATGAAGAGTAAGAACATCAGTAATATACCGATGTGCATTGAGGTTGCCCTGAATAACTACCAGATCAGTCTTACGGTTACCCATGATCCCACCCCAAACCATTACACTCCCACCTCCGAACCTGTCCCTCTCAACAACACAACAATCTGTGAATCTCTCGTTTTTACGCCTGTAGACGCGTAGCCTACCATCTGCATGGCTAAGTGTGAACCGAGATTCATCAGTAAAGAGAACTTGGTTCCAATTAGCACGCCTCCAAATCAAATGACGTCGTGACCACAATAACCTAGCATCACGGTGACATCGTTTTAAAATTTGACCGATATATGGGCGTCGTGCTCAGATTGGCTGAGCGTTGGATCGCAAGCGATTACGGATGGTCTGTGATGACACACCATACCTTCGAGCCGTTACGGTGGCTGGCAAACGACGCTGACGCAAGTGCGTCAACGTGACGTAGCGGTCAGTTCTGACGGTGGTTACACGCGGTTTACCAGGGCGGGGCGATCACGAACAGTCGTCGTCTGTTGGTACCGGGTCGAAAGCCTCAGTATTGTCTTTCGACAGCAGCCGAACCTGCGGGCGACGTCAATAGCCGTCATTCCCGCCTGAAGCATACCTATTGCTTGATTTCTTTCAATTTCAGACAAGCGTGGCATGACGGAAGGATTGAAAGAGTATGAGATTTTTCAATTTTTAGATTAGCCTATTCCGTGAGTATCGTACGACGCTGACTGAATTACTTTACAGAGCACGTGTATACCGTGCACGTGCAAATCGGGAAAATCATGATTCCGTTACGTTAACAGTTTTTACCTGTGCAATTTGGTGACAACCTACCGCATGTGTAAATACACCTTTCCAGTGTCCCACATGTACATTCACTGGGTGTGTAACATAAATAAAGCCAGAGATATGTCCGTTCAAAATGTGGGACGTTTCTATTTTTGCTGAGTATATGTGCAAAATATCTAAACTCAGTGTACTATGGTTTCAGACAAGAAGATTTTTGAAGTTTTCATTGAAAAAATCTATTTTTACCTCCGGTGACCCAGATATGCAACAGACCAGAACCAATTCATCCATATATGTGAAGGACCTCTAAAAGTTACATCAGCCAAATATCAAAGCTCTGGCCATATTGGTTTCTGAGTAAAAGATGTTTGAACATTTTCCTATGTAACTCTACGTAAAACGGTAACCTCCGGGGCGGGGCCAATTTTGACCCCAGGGACAAAATTTTTATCTTTGATAGAGGGCCTGTAGTCGATGCTATGTACAAAATATCTAAACTCAGTGTACTATGGTTTCAGAAAAGAAGATTTTTGAAGTTTTCATTGAAAAAATCTATTTTTAGCTCCTGTGACCCAGATGTGCAACAGACCATAACCAATTCAACAATATGTGTGAAGGACTTCTAGAAGATATACCATGCCAAATATCAAAGCTCTGGTCATATTGGTTCCAGAGAAAAAGATGTTTGAACATTTCACTATATAACACTATGTAAAACTGTGATCCCCGGGGCGGGGCCAATTTTGACCCCAGGGACAAAATTTGAACAACTTTGATAGAGGATCTGTAGACGATGCTATGTGCAAAATATCTAAGCTCAGTGTACTATGGTTTCAGACAAGAAGATTTTTGAAGTTCTCATGGAAAAAAATCTATTTTTAGCTCCGGTGACCCAGATATGCAACGGACCAGAACCAATTCAACAATATAAGTCAAATACCTCTAGAAGTAGTACCATGCTAAATATCAAAGCTCTGGACATATTGGTTTCAGAGAAAAAGATGTTTGAACATTTCACTATATAACTCTATGTAAAACGTTGACCCCCGGGGCGGGCCAATTTTGACCCCAGGGGCAAAATTTGAACAAACTTGATAGAGGACCTATAGGTGATGACATGTGCCAAATATCTAAGCTCTGGCTTTTGTGGTTTGTGACAAGAAGATTTTTTAAGATTTCCTTATTTTTTCACTTTGGTTGCCATAGCAACCAGAGTTCTGCATGGTTTCAAATTCTTTGAACAACTTTGAAAGAGCTTGACCCAAGGAACATTCCTGTGAAGTTTGGTTGCAATCAGGCAAGTGGTTTTGGAGAAGAAGATGATTGAAGAAATTGTTGACGCACAACGCACGACGACGGACGCCGGACATTTACTGACCACAAAAGCTCACCTTGAGCACTTTGTGCTCAGGTGAGCTAAAAACTGACTATACTAAATTGAAAACTAGAATTGTCCATTTGAGGTTTCAGGGAGGAAAGGGTTAACCCATTACCCCAAAAAGATGTCTTTTACCTTTAATTCATTCTTTCACCCACAAATATAGTTTCACTTTATACAACCATTTATATGTAGCATAAAAATATTTTTCTAAATCTTAGCAGATTGTATCCTAAAAGATGCTGAAAGTCAAGCAAAATGCACCTAAATGCACATTCTGCTTTACTTTTCAACCTGTTTAAAACCCATTTCGTTCTACAGTTTAACCCTTTCCCTTATAGAAGCGACTTTTAGCACATGTATTTTATTCATCCGCTGAAGAAAATAGTTCCAATATATACCGTAATGAATTTGTGTCATATTTAATACTTTCCTTATTCTAGCAGGTAATAGCTTAAAGCAGGTTGAAAGTAAAGCAGAATGTGCCTTAAGGCACATTCTGCTTTACTTTCAACCTGCTTTAAGTGGTCTCCTATCTTCAATACTAGAAATAGGCTATGGGGTAATGGGTTAAGACAGTTGGCTGCTAAAAGCAGAATTAAAGTAAAGCAGTCATCTCCCTAAATCCCTAAAAGGAGATCAGGACAATAGTTTTATATTATTTAAGGAGCATGAAAACTTATATCCATGATTAACGAAGGAAATCTAGGTCGTAACCTGGATCTATTCTGTTTGACAGAAACTCAATAGAACAAATGAATATATTACATATTCTCATTTGTTCATGTTTCTCTCAGTTTTCTCTTGCACTTTCATACTAACACCTATAGCTATGACAAGCTATGATGCAGGGATCATGCGGTGCACAGAATATCACATACAGAATGGAAACTTTAACTGTACAGTTTTCTCATAGATATTTGTTAATTGTACTGAATTGACCAACAGCCGGATGCTAATATCAATGCATTGCAGTTTAACCCTTTCATTACCCAATAACCACCATATGCCGTTTAATGCTTTTCTTTTATTTCACTGCTAAAGAAAATAATTTCACATTATATAGTCAGAAATATGCAACACAAAAAATATGTCCTATATCCTAGCCTAGCAGATGGATGCTTAAGCATTCTGCTTTACTTTCAACTTATCCCTCAATAGTCACTTTTAACAGGTAGCTTTTTCAAAACTGGAACATTAAATTTGAACATTGATTACTGTAAGAGTTGAAATATTTAGTACAGTACGAATGATGACACCTACCTTTGCCTGTTGTTGGAAGCGTTCTCTTTGCACCATAGGATCATTCAACTCTGTGTAGGCATTACATATCTCCTTCTTACATACAAATAACTCAAACCTCTCCGTCAGACCCTTCTTAGATCTGTGCCTACAAACGCAAGAAAAAAAGTTGCTTTTTATAAATTTACAAGAGGATTTTCTAAGAATAAGATATGTACCTGTGGTCTATCTGATAGAAGCTTCATGCAGTACAACAGTAATGCAGTAAGCTCCTATCATCCTACATAAAGCAGTCATAGGATATTTGGAACAAGTTACATTCTCTATTTGGACATCAGGCCCCGAGGTTATAAAACTTAAAACGAACTCTGTGCTCAAAACTCAGTTTTGATCTCATGCTCTAGTTTTTACATAACATGCATTAACTTATTTCTGATTCCTCATTTGGATATATCTTTACCGTAGAATTAAGTATGCAAATACTCGTTGTATATAAAATGTTCGCCGGAGAATTATGAGTTGAGAAAAATTATGAGTTTTGAGCACAGAGTTCGTTTTAAGTTTTATAACCTCGGGGCCTGGACTATCACACTCATGATTTATACTGCCAAACAGAAATTTGTCTGGATGCCATAAAATGCAACAAAATTTGGATGTATGTTGCAAATGTTTATGACAATCCAAGTTTATTTTGCACAGTTAACTTGTTCCACTGCCAAAATAAATGACATGGAAAATGGGTCTGTGCAACAAGTATTTATATAATATAATATCTATTATATAACAAATTTTTCAATAAGTGAATCAAGAATTCTGGACAACTAGGTGTCTTACAGCAACAAAGAAGTGAAAGTGAATTTAAAGAATAATGAGAAATAGTGCGGAAAAAAACCCACATCACATTATAGCTAAATCCAAATGTTTGATGCCGTCACACTAATGTAGTGAGTGAGTTGGGTTTTACAGCACTGCAACGCTAAATAATTCATATAGCATAAAATCAAAGCATTGAAAAAAGCATTATCTCAGTCTCAAACATTGTTTCATAGTGAGGGCTACACAAAATCTTGACACTTGACATTTTGGAACAATTTGTTTTGACTATGATATCAATACCCTGTACTGCTGTACAGTTTGTCTGGGTGCCATAACATGCAACAAACTAAGGACAGTATGTTGCACATGTTTATGACAATCCAAGTTTCTTTCGCACAGTTAACTTGTTCCACTGCCAAAATAAATGACATGGAAAATGGGTCTGTGCCACAAGTATTGTAACAGATTTTTCGATATATGTTAAAACTTGGACTTGTGTAATACTTTTACTGCTTATCTAAATAAAGAGCACATAAATATTATGCATTTTGGTTATGTTAAAGAGACATTACTTTAAAACAAATATCAAGATATGAAAATTATGTTTGTAGAATGCTTAAATATTCAAAATATTAATTCACACCTGCTAAAAATTTAAACACAATTAAAGCAAAATTTTGTTAAGTGGATAGATAAAAGAAATTAAATTGCCAGTCTTTAATACAAATGGCACCTAAATGCTGGACAACAGTAATGCAAATAGCTCCTATAGAAGCTCTCTGGCTTTGTCCAGAACTATTAGCAATCATTTTCTGTTTAGAGTACCACTAACACAGGTTTATCAGTTCTCATTTATTGAGGTCAGAAATAGATATCTGTATGAATGCCATATTGTGCAACAAACTATGGGTTTATGTTGCCAATGTTTATGACAATCCAAGTTTCTTTTGCACAGTTAACTTGTTCCACTGCCAAAATAAATGACATGGAAAATGGGTCTGTGCCACAAATATTGCAACAGATTTTTCAAAGAGTGAAAAATTTGGAACTCGTGTAATATTTTTAAAACAAAGAGACATTCTTGCCCATACATTTTCTCCAAACTGGCTATCTTAATGAAGAACACATAAATATTATTCATTTTGGCTATGTTAAAGAGACATTACTTGAAAACAAATATCAAGATCTGAAAACAATGTTTGTAGAATGCTTAAATATTCCAAAATATTAATTCACACCCGCTAAAAATTTAAACACAAAGTAAAATTTTGTTAAGCGACTAGATAAAAGAAATTAAATTGCAAGTCTTTAATACAAATGGCATCTAAATGCTGGACTACAGTAATGCAAATAGCTCCTAGAAAAGCTTTGTGTAGAACTATTAGCAATCATTTGTCTTTAGAGTACAGTGAAACCCCTCTAAACCGGACATGTGTGGGGACAACATAAATTTCCTGTTAGAAGGGTTTTAACTCATTACCCCATAGCTTGTTTCTTGTATTTAAGACAGCTGACCTATTAAAGCAGGTTTGAAGTAAAGCAGAATGCGCCGCCGTATTCTGCTTTATTTTTAGCCTGCTTTAAGCTATCATCTTCTGATTTATAGACAATATTTCTGATGCTACATTTTCATGAATGTATAAAATGAGTATTTATGGTGTAATTTAAAACCAAGAATGATTGGAAACGGTACTAAAATATTTGTTCGGTTTAGAGAGTATTCTGGTATCCAGAGGGGTTTCACTCAGGGTTTTTCTTAGGCCAATTGGGAATGACTGCGGTTCCAAGCTGATTGGGAAATGATTGCGTCTTTTTAAGTCAATTTGGGAAATATTTGCATCGTTTTCAGTCAAATTGGGAATCTTGCATGAACCATATCATGATATCAAACACTTAACTATATAAAACTCAAACTGAATTTGACTGCTAGCAATAAATTGTCAAAGTTTACCCTCTGTAGGGTATGGGTCTTCAGCTAGCATTAGCAGAATTTGTTTTAAGGATGCTTAAAATAAACTGCTTGATCTTAACTCTTCGAATTGGTAATTTTATTGCCAAATATTGGAAAAAATTGTCACTTTTGGCAATTGGAAATGACTCCGTTTATGGGTGGCAGTTATATAAGGAGGAAAAACACTGTCACTGTACCACTAACACAGGTTTAATAGTTCTAATTTATTGAGGTCAGACAAAGATATCTGTATGAATGCAATATTGTGCAACAAACTAAGGACAGTATGTTGCCAATGTTTATAACAATCCAGGTTTATCTTGCACAGTTAACTTGTTCCACTGCCAAAAAGAAATGACATGGAAAATGGGTCTGTGCCACAAATACTCTTTACAGATTTTTCAAATGCTAAAAACTGGAACTCGTGTAAAAATATTTAAACAGAGAGGCATTTTTGCCCATACATTTGCTCAAAACTGCATCACTTAATGAAGAGCACTTATCTCTATTAAAGACAAATGAATAAAGATGTAAAAATTATGTTTGGAGAACGCTTAAATATTCAACAATTTAATTCACAACCGCTAAAGAAAAAAATATGACTTTTTTAAACAAGACGTAAAACTTTTGTGGATAGATAAAAGAATTAAAATTGTAAGTCTTTAATACAAATGGCATCATAATGCTGGACTGCAGCAATGCAAAATTTTACTCATTTTCAACTTGATTTTACAAACTAATTATAACAATTTTTATAATCTTAATAATAATATTGAAAGAACTTTCATGTTTCCATGTTACTCCATAATGTATCATGTTTATTGTGAATGTAGTTATTTGTCTTTTCTCGCTTTGTAGGTACATGTATATAATTTCATGTGAAGCGCTTTTGAACACACAACTCCTGTGTGAAAAGAGTGCTATATAAATCGAGTATAATAATAATAATAATAATAAAATGCTCATATAGAAGCTCTGGCTCTGTCCGGCATTATTAGCGATCATTTGCCTTTTAGAATACCACTGACACAGGTTTAACAGTTCTAATTTATGGAGGTCAGATCTGTATGGATGCCATAATTGTGCAACAAACCATGGGTTTATGTTGCAAATGTTTATGACAATCCAAGTTTCTTTTGCACAGTTAACTTGTTCCACTGCCAAAATACATGACATGGAAAATGGGTCTGTGCCACACATATTCCCAACAGAAAATATCAGCAAAAGCTTATTGTTAACAAAAGATACAAGCAAAGGCTTAAGTATGTAACACATTACTTCACAAATACGCTCTTTTCATGTTCTTTCTCATTTCTATACGAGTAGTCCCCACATAGGAAGTCCTGAACATGAAACACAGAAGGCATTTCAAATATGGTAGCTTAAAGCATGTTGAATGCAAAACCTGCTTCAAAACTAGAAATGGGCTATGGGTAGAGGGTTAAAACACTTAGTAAAGAAGTTTTTCCATGAGTTGACTAAAATATGAACACATACAAATTTAAAGATGATTCATGCCCAGAAATTCCTATGTGGAGACTATTTTCCTTGGTGTAGAAATATTTAGAGGCATAAAAAGGCTTAGTAAGTAAAATTTTAAAACAACTCTTACCATTTTGCGAGGGGACTCATAACCTGAGGATGCTCTATGATGAATGTTGGATTGATGCAGTTCTCTTCTATAAAATCTCCCACTAGCTGTAAATGGAAACACAATCATACAAACATGTTGTAAGCAGTATGCATAATTCTAAAGGAAGATGACTACAGTAAAACCCCTCTATTACAACACTACATTATCTTAACCCTTAGCCCGCCAAATAAATTGTCGTCTGCTATATTTCTCGTCTGCTTCAAGTTTCAAAGTGCTTCAAAGTTGCTCAAAATTGCTGAAAATGTTGCCCGAGTGTCAAACAGCTTGGATCCGGATGAGATGCCGAGTTCATCCAGATCCAAGCTGTTTGTTAATGGAGCTAAAGTCGTGAGTGGCAGGCTAAGGGTTAATTATTTTTTGTTTCTTAGACAAGTGGGTGCTTAAAGCAAGGTGAACGTAAAACAGAAGACTCCTTTAATAACCTCATTTTTAATGGTCATAATAGAGATTTTACTGTAAACAGTACATTTTTCCCATGCAAACTGTAGACCCAGATCCAAGCGCTCCTAAAAAAGCCCTCTGAACAGGGTATGCACGGTTTGTAATTCTGAAATATTATGCTACAAACAACCGTAAATTGTCATTAGCTTTCTGTAAGCTGCCCACAATACTTAACATCATCAATGAGTATTTATATCTGGAGCAACCTGAAAGTAAAGCACACAGCACCCAAGTCTAATGGCTGTATAAAATAATAAAGTAGCATCAACCTGCTTAAGTGGTCGCATGTCTTCAAACTTGAAACCCGCTATGTGGTAATAGGTTGAAGTAATCTGACCGTGCTTACCTTATCTAACAACCTAGCTGAAGTTCTTGGAGCACTACAATCAACCTCATGCTTCACACACTGCTCATCTAGGAACTTACGCACTTCTGCAACAATAATGAAAATAGTATTTATCACTATGAAATGTTAAATCTTATCAATGGAAAACTATACAAACTCATCTCATTGTTCATTCAATGATGAATAGTTAAAATGTAAAGCAAAGATGCATATAAGAATGACTTTTACAAATGTTGTTACTCTGTAACTTCTCCAAAACCATCACATTATTTCAGATCAAGATTTGATAGAAGCATGAAAAGGCATTTTTATGAGCTATAAGTAAGTGTGAATAGATGTTTCTATGAGGGAATAATTCAAGTCAGACAAAACAGCTGGGTGTTAAACAAACAGAATGCAGAAAGCTCCTTGCACCTTTACAAAATATTCTTTTTCTAGTTTTGAAACTTAAATCACTTAAAGCAGACTGAAAGTAAAGCATGCTTTACTTTCAGTGTACTTTAAGCTACTATCTGCTGGGATGTAGAAAGTATTTCTTATTAAAAATATTAATGGCATGTGTATCTATGGAGTAATGGCTTAAAGCTGGTAGTGAATTAATAGAGCTTTCTGGTGGGTTTTTTATCCAGCTTTAAGGATAAGTATTGCATTAATAACTATAGGTGCAAGAAACATTGACAGAAGTGCAATCATAAATGATAGGTTGTTGCTTTCTGCTTTACTTTCATCTTGCTTTAAGCTTTAATTAACTGTAACAACAATGGTATACAGTAAAACCTCTTTTATAATATTACAACCACTGCAGGTGGGAACTTTCTGATTTACTGTCATTTTGCTTTACACTGCCATTTGTTTTAAAGGCTATTAATAAGTCGACATTTCAGTGTCATATTATTGATGTTTTACTGTGTTTACCTTCTGTATTCAGATCTGAAGGATCAGGAAACTTGACATTGAGTCTCTTCTCTAGTTCTTCTATCATGCTGATTCTCTTGAAGGGTGGGGTGAAGTCTGCCTCCCACTCCTCACCATCTGGTCCCAGGGGATGGTACTTAATTTTGTAACCTCCTGTCAACTGCTTCACCATGCCTGGAAAACAGGATCAGAAAGATGTGTATAAATTATGTGTGTGTGTGAGACACATGATTCCCCTTTACAATATTATGAACTCTGAAATCTTGCTATGCTGAATTTTCTAATAAAACTTTTCCTACATACTTCTTGAATGTGTCAATATAACTAAAAGTTTAACAATTGATGCTAATTCTAACTCTTCCTCTATAGCAATTTAAACTTGGTGTACACCGTTTGTAGAGGATTATACCCTTTGGCACAGCCTAAAACAAGCACATTAATAAAAAGTAAACCAAAATGCTGCTGTTGTAAAAACTCAAGATAGAAATAGAGGTATAGATACCAGAATCTTTTTTAATATTTCGTACAATAGATCATACAATGTTCCTATTGGTTAACTATCCCATTACCCCATAGCCTGTTTCAAGTTTTGAAGACATGAGACCACTTAAAACAGGCTGAAAGTAAAGCAAAATGTGCCCAAAGGTGCATTCTGCATTACTTTCAGCCTGTTTTAAGCTGCTATCTACTAGGATACGGAAAAGAATTCTTACTGTCTGTAATGTACATTATAATGTACTTATAATCTTACTAATGTACATAAATAATTAACTATAAAGTGGATCTAATGTCTTCTTTGGAGAAATAGATTTAATTAAGATGCGAAAAAAGGTGTGTTTATGGGGTAATGGGTTAAGTGGTCTGTATCAGCAGTCCATTGCTAGTTATGAAAGTGCATTTATGTATACACGTTTTCAATGACCAGGCTAAACTATTGTAAAACAGACCATTGTAAAAACAGTAACAATTATATAATCTAAAGCCTATCAACAAAGCCAACCTCACTACATGTATGTTTATTTCATACCTGACAGCATGGTTTCTGTGATGGACATAAGATCATTGTAATCGGCATACGCCATATAGAACTCCATTGTGGTAAACTCTGGGTTGTGTGTTAAGTCTATTCCTTCATTTCTAAACTGTCGACCAATTTCATACACTCTGTCAAGCCCACCAACAACCAACATCTGAAAATTGTATAAATTTTGTGGAATTTTCACATCAATGCTTGTAATGAATGTTTAGTGCAGGTGGCTGCTTAACTCTTTCCTCCCTGAAACTTTAAATGGACAATTCCAGTTTCCATTTTAGTCTAGATAGTCCATTTCTGACTTTCATTGGATGTTTTTGTCAATGTTTGACATTATGACAAACAGTGATGACCCTGATCAGAGGGCTCCTTTTGGAGCCCTCTGATCTGGGTCTTCACTGTTTGTACAGGACAAGTGTACTATTCACATGTACACTGTTTGAAAAGGACGCCTATATGCGGGACTAGGGTTCAAAGGGTTAAGGCAGGCAAAGAGTTTAAGCATAAAAGGGACATGCTACTATAATCATTAAGTTATTTCACTCATCCATCCCTTGAACTTTTAATGGGCAATTCCAATTTCCAAATAAGTATAGTCCTTTTTGGCTATTTTGGGTAGATTTTAACAACATATAACAAAATGACAACCAGTGCAGATCCTGATTGCAGGAGCCCTCTGATCAGGGTATTCACTGTTTGCATAAGACAAGGCAGTGTTTTTTACACAGGTTCACTGTTATACTAATCACTACTGAGGAAGCTCATTGCAATGTATTGTTTACCTTGAGGTAGAGTTCTGGCGCCACTCTCATGTACAGGTCCATGTTCAGATCATTGTGATGTGTGATAAAGGGTTTGGCTGTGGCCCCTCCAGGTATCATGTTCATCATTGGAGTCTCAACCTGCAGTCACAATGGAACAACTAATATTTCCTGTCAAACTTGTATTAACCCATTACTCCATACACATGCCATTTTACGCCTGTTATTATTTCTACCCCAAGAAAAATAGTTCCTATTTAGAAAATGCTGAACATAAACTCAGAAGGCATTTCCAGTATATTCCAGATAATAGCTTAAGCTGGGTGAAAGCAAAACAGAATGGTCTTGTAGAGCATTCTGTTTTACTTTTAATCTGCTTTAACTCTTTCCTCCCTGAAACTTTAAATGGAAAATTCCAGTTTCCATTTTAGTCTAGTCCATTTCTGACTTTTAAGGGTTGTTTTTGTCAATGTTTGGCATTGTGACAAACAGTGAAGAACCTGATCAGAGGGCTCCTTTCGGAGCCCTCTGATCTGGGTCTTCACTGTTTGCATAGGACATGTGTACTATTCACATGTACACTGTTTGAAAAGCATGCCTATTTGCGGGACTAGGGTTCAAAGAGTTATGCCGTTACCTTTCTTCATAACTATAAACAGACTATGGGGTAATGGGTTATAAATGATCATTCAAAAGAGCAATGAACAATCTTTAATACATATCAAAAGAGGTCAAAGTGACAACAAGGTTGTTTGATATGGGTGAACTGGTTATGGTCAAAGGCAACAATTGTACAAGAATCAAGGCATTGCTAAGGATGGACAGGACAATCACTATATACCTCCTCCATCAATAGATGCCTGGGGAATAAAACGATGAATCCAGAATAAATGTACTAACTAAGCATTTGATGCTGTTGTTTGACAATTATTCAAATTTCTGAGGCTAAAGACCATAAATCTACAATAGTTATGAATATAACATGTCAACATTTTTTTGCAGACTGTATCATGAGTTTCAGCTGAAATCAAACATACCTCCAGAAAGCCCATTTCATCCATAAACTTCCTCAAGTAATTAACTATCTTAGCTCTCAGTATGAACTTGTTTCTTGTCGATTCATTGATAATAAGGTCTAGATATCTCTGTCTGAATCGAGTCTCCTGAAATAAACAATAATGAAGACACAGATGATAACTGACAAACTATGGCTGATAGACATGCTCTATTCAGGGATCCAGATAAGAGTGAGTAAGTAAACAAAACAAATCAAAACATTTTCTCACTTATTTAAGCACAAAATCATATGGTGTTACTACTCATTAGAATAGTCTCTACAAGACGATTCTAATGAGTAGTGACACCATAGGGTTTAAAACAGATATAAAGATTTTAGTTTTTGAAAAACTCCCCTTATCTGGAGCCCTGTCCACTACCAGTTTATTTATATAACAAGTAATTTAATTTTTTTAGAACTTCTGTTATGCAACAACTTTTAAACAGGATGAACATTCAGTCTTTAGTGCAGGTGGTACTTTAAAACAGGGTAAAAGTAAAGCAGAAAGCTCCTATAGGAGTTTTCTGCTTTACTTTTGCCCCACGTTAAACAGTCAACTGTTTTAGAGAGACCCAAGCGACAGAAACAGTTCAAATCTATGAACTAAAGTGTGGAAACTTGGAAACAATTTGTGTACCTTTTCTTTCAGGCCAAAGTGAAGTGTTGGCAACTGGTGTAAACACGGGGCCAGCAGTGTAAGTTTCTTTGGTACTATGCTGAGCTCTCCCTTTTTGGTTTTACCTGTAAAATATTGCGGCTTAACAATTCCGAGCAAATATATATATTCCATCCTAAACAGAAATTGGCTTTAACCTTTCCTCTATATGAAACCACTACCTATCCCCCAAAGAAGCACTACAAATGAAGTCAATGATAGCATTTAATACAATGTGCTGCTTAAATCAAGATGAATGTTAAACAGAAAGCTTCTAAAGGAGCTTTTTACTTTACTTCCATCATTTTTTAGGCACTCTACCACCTTAGATAAATTGATATTTATTGATAAAGGGATAAATGGACTACGGGTGGGTTAACCCTTCTCCTGCAGAACATTTATATCTAAAACTCTGCCCACTATATAATTATATCTTTCATCAAACTAAACACTGATTTATAATCTTTAAGAATTTATTTTTCATACACATATCTTAGCTATCGTAGAACAGTAAACTGTCTTTATGAACAGAACAGAACATACTTTTATTGACTTGTACATCAGTACATCATCATATAACACATTTACATACTTTTAAGAAAAGCTTGTTAGTTTAAACATATTTATTCAGCAAGCAAATATACACATCACATAGAAATATACAACAGAAAGAAGGGATTGAAACGAAAGACATTAAAGTCTTATAGGATTTCTCTCCCTGAACGTGCAATATGTACAAGTAATTGCAAAACCCCTTCAAATAGTTTCTCTTATGTTTCCAACAAATCACTGTTGTTTCTACTCAATAGAATCATCTCAAAGAGACAATTCTAATGAGTAACAATGTACTGTTCAGAAAAACATAATGATTTTAGTAATTCAAAAGCGACCCTTATGTGGAGCTCTAGTACTAAGCTACCCTGGCCCATCTTACAAAACGTACAACAAAAACTTTCCTAAGTCAAAACTTTAAAATACATTTAATTTCTAATTTTCTATCTAATCCTGTCTTGCAACATCTCTTTGGAATCGTCTTTTCAAGACGATTCCAAAGAGATGTCACAAGACAGGATTAGTTGGCGAAATAAATAAAAATCGAGAGTTTTAGAATTTGACTTACAACAAGAGCACCGCAGTGCGGCAAAATACGCCCGTCACGGCCGGCGGGTGTCTAAGTCGTCCAGACTCAGGCCGACTGGAAAAAGTTGCCCGGAGTGTAGGCCCGACTATCGATCTCAAAAAGACTATGCTGTAGTATTGCGATAGCTCAAGTACTATCCCGATAGTATTGCGATAGTGAAGAAAAAAGTTTTTTTTTTTTTTAAAAATGCCCATTTTTGACAATAAAGGGGGCATAACTCTGCTAAAAATAGTCGCCAACGTCTGAAATTTAACAGGAACCAAAATTCACAGGTGCCTTCCCTGTATGATGAGAAAGCTAACTATGAAATTTGGTTACAATAGACAAAATGTAAGTAAAATTATTATCAGGAAACAATATATTGTTAACAAGAGCTGTCGGAGAACAGCAAAGCTCGCCTAATTAAACCTTTCTTAAATAGGTAACTATCAAAAGAAAAGTGTATCAGTACATTGATATTCAAGCGACAGGGAACCTCCATTCAAAATATCAACTTCCTAATGCAAATATGTCATGTAGTATAAGTGCATTCCAACACTTACTCCTTAACTAACTTTGAAATTTCAGTCCCAAAACTCTAAGTCCACAAAAGGTGTAATTTTGACTAAATTTAAACTTTTTAAAAAAAAATAACTACGCAATTTCAATGTTCAACCCAAGGGCACCTCCATTCCAAATATCAGCTTCCTTATACAAATATTTCATGTAGTATTAGTGCATTACAACTCTTACCCTAAAACTTTAACCATGAGAAATCAGCCGAAAAACCTAAGTCCTCAACAGGTGAAATTTTGACTAAATTTAAACTTTTTTTAAATTTTAACTACATAACATCAATGTTCAACCCACAGGGCACCTTGATTCCCAATATCAGCTTCTTAATACAATTATTTCAAGTAGTATTAGAGCATCGCAACACTTACCCCAAAACTTTAACCATGAGAAATCAGCCGAAAAACCTAAGTCCACAAAAGGTGAAATTTTGACTAAATTTTAACTTTTTTTTAAATTTAAACTACTCAACATCAATGTTCAACCCACAGCGCACCTCCAATCCAAATATCAGCTTTCTAATACAAATATTTCATGTAGTATTAATGCATAACAACACTTACCCCAAAACTTTAACCATGAGAAATCAGCCGAAAAACCTAAGTCCACAAAAGGTGAAATTTTGACTAAATTTAAACTTTTTTTTTAATTTTAACTACACAACATCAATGTTCAACCCACAGGGCACCTCCATTCTAAATATCAGCTTCCTAATACAAATATTTCATGTAGTATTAGTGCATAACAACACTTACCCCAAAACTTTAACCATGAGAAATCAGCCGAAAAACCTAAGTCCACAAAAGGTGAAATTTTGACTAAATTTAAACTTTTTTTTTAATTTTAACTACACAACACCAATGTTCAACCCACAGGGCATCTCCAATCCAAATATCAGCTTCCTAATGCAAATATTTCATGATGTATTAGTGCATAACAACACTTACCCCAAAACTTTAACCATGAAAAACCAACGCCGACGCCGACGCCGACACCGACGCCGACGCCGGGGTGATTCCATAAGCCCCCCCATTCTCCGAATAGGCGAGCTAAAAAAATTGTGTGAAGGGGCATAACTCTGAAAATACAGAGTCAAACCAAAAACCCGTAATATATATTAAGTCACTTCATTCATTGTATCACCATATCAAATTTGAAATCAATTGAATCAAAAATAAAAAAGTTCTTTTTTTTTTTTAAAAAATGCCCATTTTTGACAATAAAGGGGCATAACTCTGCTAAAAATAGTCGCCAACGTCTGAAACGCGAACTCGTCCAAACTATTGTGGTATGGAATATTTGTAGGAAGTTTAATCAATATCGGTCAATAAATGAAGGTGAGAGAGCGCTAAGAAGAAAAGTTAACGGACGAAGTGTGGCTTATTTTAAATTTTAAGGATGTAAAGGGGCATAACTCATAGAAAAATAATTTAACAGGAACCAAAATTCACAGGTGCCTTCCCTGCATGATGAGAAAGATAAATATGAAATTTGGTTACAATAGACAAAATGTAAGTAAAATTATTATCAGGAAACAATATATTGTTAAAAAATTGTGTAAAGGGGCATAACTCTGAAAATACGAAGTCAAACCAAAAACCCGTAATATATGTTAAGTAACTTCATTCATTGTATCACCATATCAAATTTGAAATAAATTGAATAATTAAAAAAAAAGTTCTGGTTTTTTTTTAAAATGCCCATTTTTGACAATAAAGGGGCATAACTCTGCTAAAAATAGCCGCCAACGTCTGAAACGCGAACTCGTCCAAGCTATTGTGGTATGGAATATTTGTAGGAAGTTTAATCAAAATCGGTAAATAAATGAAGGTGAGAGAGCGCTAACAAGAAAAGTTAACGGACGGACGTACGTACAGCGCTGGGTATACCATAATACGACCGTCGATGACGGGCGTATAACAACATTTGTTATACAACATTTCGTAATATCTATTCATACCTGGCATGCCTTCAACGCCTACTATATCTCCTCTCTTCACATTTTCTATCATCTTAGCAAACTCTTCAACTGAGGAGTAATATCTGAAATGAACAATGAAATAAACTTGCATGTGAACGATTAAACTTAATAGGTCAAGACTTTAGTTGTCATACAATACTATGACAAGCGATGGAAAACTAAGTCTTACAGAAAGCCACAATTCAAATGCAGGATCTAAGGATATATAGCATTTGAGTTGAGTCTGAGATCATTCTCATTTATAACTTTGGAGGCAGGACAAATATAACATAGGAAACTCCTACATTTCTGCATAATTTTTATCCTGCATTAAGAAATATTTTATGTTAAGAAATCTTTATACATCTTGAAATTATCTAGAACAATTGTGACTGTACATAAATGATGTCAAGATGTCGTCAGGAAACTTCATACTTCTTTAAGAAGTAATCTATTAAAAAAGATCATCTGAATGTAAAGCATGTAACAGCTTTAGCAATTTATTGAAGACAGGTGATTGCTTAAATGAGGTAGAAAGGAGCATTCTGCTTTAATTTCAATCTGCTTTTAGCTTCCATCTGCAAGCTCTAAGGATATGGAATATATTTCTTATAATGCATATTCCTGACTTTAAAGTAAAGCTATTTTCTTTTGTGGAGGAATAAAGTCAAAGCTTATAAAGGTGTACCTATTGGGTTACAGGTTCAAATAATACTCATACTCACTTTGCATTTGCCATTATTTGTATTTTCACATTCTCACCACGTATATCATAGAAAATCAGCTTGGCACCACTTTCTCTTCTTGAAAAGATTCTCCCTGAAAAATGTACATATAAAAATGTCTTACAGAGCAAATACAATGTATTATGTTTTACAACTGTCAGAATATCTAGCCAGGGCTCCAAATAAGGGGGAGTGAACTGCACAAATCCAACATTTCTTCACTTGTTTTAGCACTAAAACCTATAGTGTTACTACTCATTAGAACCGTCTCTTCGAGACGATTCTAAAGAGTAGTGACACCATAGGGTTTAAAGCAGAAATAAAGATTTTAGTTTTGTGAAATACTCCTCTTATCTGGAGCCCTGTTTAGCTGTTAATTTCAATGCATGAGATATGTCGACAATGTTGAAACATGTCTGACAATTTTAGTATTATTCAAACTGTTAACCCTTTACTCCATACCCAATTTCTTCATTTTATCAAGAAAATTACATGTAATTGCTTTCAGTCAAACTTGTCAAATTGAAGGACCATTCTGATCAGGGTCTACACTGTTTGTTATACATTTAAATATGGTGGGGACAAACACCTAAGAATCAGTACCAGGGCTCCAGATAAGCGGAGTATTTTAAATACTAAAATCTTCATTTCTGCTTTAATCCCTATGGTGTCACTGCTCATTAGAATTGTCTCCTTGAGAGAGATTCGAATGAGTAGTAATACCATAGGATCTGGTACTGAAATGAGTGAGAAAATGTTGCATTTGTTCAGATTACCCCCTCTTATCTACAACCCCGAGTAAAAAATAGATTTTTATCAGAAAACGGAAGAGTTCATTTGAAAAACTAGCATTGCATGGGTTAAGCCAGTACTCTTACCTGCCACACTAACAGTGGTGTCCTCCAGGATCGTCCCATCCTCTGTACCGTTGTATTTTTCTATGAACTCGACCAATGACATGCCCACATGGAACTTGTGAGGATATGGGTTCTCATTCTCTGTCTTCAGATTGTCTACAGCTCGTAACCGTAGCTTGAAGTATTCCTGGTAAATCAAATAAAAATATAACACTCATATAAGTGGATAGTGGCAAAACTCAAAGTCTGACCCTTCACCCTATAAGCTGTTTAAAGTTTTGATGACAGGTGACCAGTTAAAAGCAGGAAAAGAAAATGTTGAAAAGGGGAATAACTCTCACAATATTGATGCAAGAGTAATGACACTTGTGCAAGACACTTCCACTTGTCTTGAGCCCTTTCTATAAATGAAGTTTCATCTTAAAAGCTTCAGTAGAACAGGAGTAATGAAGCATGACAGACAGACAGACGGACAGGCCGACACGGAAAAGTGATCCCTGAGTGTCACTTCTGTATGCAGCAGGAGAAAAAAACAGAAATGGGTGTCAAAGCCACCTGATGCTCGCCTGTTTAAAGTTTCAGTCTAAAAAAAACATCTTGTATCTAAAGCAAATAAATTTTCAGTTTAGAAAGATTATTAAATTAATGTTGAGTCTAAATCTAGTTATATTAAACTTTAAAACAACTCGTGCAACATTTAACCTGGTGATTTGTAGTCAAAATAACTACGTCCAAAACATGTCAAATATTGACAAATATTAAAATTATTTTTAAATTTCAACTTCATAATATCAATGTTTGACCCCTAATGAACCTCCACACAAAATTTCAACACCTTAGCACAATTATTAAACTTTAAAACAACCCGTCCAAAAAACTTTAACCTGGTGATTTGTAGTCGAAAAACCTAAGTCCAAAACTGGTAGAAAATGTACATAAATTAAAATCATTTTTAAATTCCAACTTCATAACATCAATGTTTAACCCCAAATGAACCTCCATACAAAATTTCAGCACCCTAGCACAAATATTAAGCTTTTAAACAACCCGTCCAAAAAACTTTAACCTTGGTCACGCTCACATCCACGCCGGGGGTATGACATTAGCTCTGCTGTTCTACGAACAGGCGAGCTAAAAATGGTGGAAAAAACTAGCTTATATGCCTTTTAGCCTAAATAGGTGAAAAACAATCCCCAAATCATTTGATTTTTTGCGCCCAAAAATCCCAAATCAGACATTGCAGTTTAGCCAAAATAGTCAGAATTAGTTTAGCTTGACCCTTTCACCACCATAGCAGACTAAAGTAGACTTTGTTAACTCTTTGAATCCAGATAAGAATTTTGCATAAAATTGCTAACAACAAATTTTATTAAATTAGCAAATAAAAGTTTGTTTGTCACTCTTGATACTTTTTCTAGACATACACATAAGTAATTTTAAATTCAGAATTTCAGCAAAGGACATTTAAATCAAGTGACATTTATTTAGAACACAATTGGTTTACTAGTATTTACATTTGGATCAATCTCTTCATCTGTTAGTTGGGCTTCTTTCTTCTTGTTTGTTGTTGGCTCCTGGGCTTTTTGAGCAGCATGTCTATCAGCCTTCTCCTGCTGCTTCTTAGCCTCCTTCTGTCTTCTCTTGAGCTCACTGAAAGAAAACAACATTTCAGTATATTACATGGTTAACCAATTAGTGATTTAACCCTATAAATATGCCTTTTTATGCTTTTAATTTTTTTTTTCTAGCAGATTGTAGCTTAAAGCAGGTTGAAAGTAAAGCAGAATGTGCTTTAAGGCACATTCTGCTTTACGTTCAACCTGCTTCAAGTGGTCACCTATCTTGAATACTGGACACAGGCTATTGGGGGATTAAACAGTATTCTAAATTGGGATTTTAGCCCAGGGCATTTGGGCCTACTGAGCTATCAAGCTACACAGTAAAGCCTATTAAACTTTTCTTACATGTTAAACTTGTTCAGCCCAGTTACACACATCCCCTCTACACAATAATTCATCCTAAATTCTTACTTCCAAGAGCACTCCATAAGTTACTTATAGTTTGTACACTCTGCAAATTACATATGATATTATTACCAAAGGTTATTTACGTTAATAGTGAGAAAGTAGTGACTCAACTGGGATTCGAACCATGTTATGTTTACTATGCCAACATGCTTACTGAGCTACCAAGCCCACAAAGTGAAGCCTATCAACTTTATTACCAAAATATCTTCCAAGCTACATTGCTACAAGTAAGTTTGTACCATATAAACTCAAGCAAGTCAATGCACATTATGGTTGTATTTCAAGTTCATTCAAATTAATTTCAAATTCCCTTTCTATAAACATTATCAAAAGGTTTGATTATTTACATTTAGACACCTGATGCCAGTGAATATTGTTTTTCCTACTTTCATAAATCTATCATTTCAAGTACACTTACATCATCAAAGTATCAACAGAAGTAGAATGCTATGAGTAAAGCCATAAACACTGTGTGGTTCTTTCATATAAAATGCCATTTTTCTCCTCTTTTTTTTTTTAAATACAGTTTTAGCTCAATATTATCATATATACATGTAATAATAATACTGTCTGTTTCTCACCTCCTGTCCTTGGAGAACCTCACAATGTTTTCAATGAAAAATATCAATACAGTCAATCTTGTACTAAGGGGTCATTAAATCAAAGACCATTGTGTACCGTAGTTTTTACTCTTTAACCCACTACCACATATCCTTCCTCTTGTTTTGAAGACAGGTGATCACTTTAAGCAGGTTGAAAGCAAAGCAGAAAGCACCTTAGGTGCATTCTGCTTTACTTTCAGCCTGTGTTAAGATACCATCTGCTACTATATAAGAACTATTTATTATCATGCAATTGGAACTGACTGTCTTTCTGCACAAGATTGAGGGTATGCAAGAATGAATGTCTCCAACAGAATGATTTCAGAACCACAGTGAATATGCCTTACCCAATCTCATCTAAGCTGTATGGTGAGGTATGAAATGTCCTCACAGCTGTAGAATGGGACCTCTTCAAAGACGATTCTGTTCTTGTGGAAATTTTCCAGAGTGAAGGCCATATTTGACCTTGTTTAAATCTTAGAAGCTCTGAAGATATGCCTCCAAATAAATGAAATTGTTGGCAAAATTTACCAAGATTCATTTCTTTGATTCTGTTGAACTGTCAAATCAAATTATTTTCATTAACACACTTTTCCGTTTCTGTTTTTAAAATAAGTTTGATCACAGTAATTAATGCACTCTTGAAGCTGTCCTATGTGATGCTTTCATGAAAAGAAAAGAAGTCTGCTATTGAAATTAAACATGCACAGTGAGTATTAATAACTTTAAATCTATACTGAAAAATTAATAACAAGATCCACTTGATTAACAAATCTTAATCTTCCTAAAATACAAATAAATCATCATGATCATAATTATATTGTTCTGTGCCAACATAAAAGCATTTTGCAACCTGAAAAGTGTATCTTCAGCAATCAAATCCAAGTATAAATTAATTATCATATGGCATGCCACAAATTAAAGAGACAAAAAACCAAATGGAGTATTTGCAAAAAAATAAAAGAAATTACTCAAATAAAAGCAAATGTGTAACATTATTGTGCATCTGGAATTAAAAAATATGATCAGTCTAAAAACATCCTCAAATAAAAGTCGCCAAATCTTATTTTTTTAGGTATTTTCCATCGTTTCTTTAATAATTTTCTTTACTCAACTCAATTGAAACCGTTTAAATCAATTTGCAGTATTTGTGCATGTGCATGCATAAACCAGGAAGAATAATGCCTACTCCCTGGCTGTACTCTAAAGTAGGTTAAATCGAAAGCTATTAAGTGACTAGCTGAGGGGTTTAGACGTCTGATTAAAGTTTTTATTCCCTCCCCCCCCCCCCCCCCCCCCCCCGGGTCAGGCTGCAACTTTTTCTCCCGCAGTGACATTTGGCGCCCAACGTGGGGCCGTGACTGTTATTGTATGGTTAGCTTAACAGCGCCTGCATATATAACATAGACTAACTCACAATTGAACTACTTTCATGTAGGGCAATTCGAGGACGAATTTCAATTTCATTGGGAAGTATGTCACGGTACCAAACCTAACACAGTTGGGGAGATTAATTTGTAGTCGGCCGGTTAGCTCAGTCAATAGAGCGTCGAAACGGTAGTCCGAGGGTCCCGGGTTCGAGCCCCGGTCAGGCTGCATCTTTTTCTCCCCCTGTGACATTTGGCACTCGCGGGGTTCTGTATTTGAATCTCACCAAAGCTAAAAAAATTCTTTTGAAATCAGTGTTGGTTTTTATTCCACTTAATGGGTTTGTACCCATTCAACTTGCCCTAAAATGACGTAAAATACTTGATTTTGGGGGGAAATTGAGCCGTAATAAACTCATTTTGGGAAAAGGCCCCCGTTTTCAATTAGGAACGGGTCCCAAAAAATCACGCTGGAAATGCATTTTTCAACAAAATTTTGTATCCCAAACTAATATTTACCTCATATATGTATTTGACATACATTATTTACAAATTACTATTGGTTGCCAGTCTCTTTATAGTGATTAGTGACCAAACGCAAAAAGGTCAAATGTGCAGAATAAACTTAGGACTCCCTGTAACACTTGCTCTGACTGCTACCAGGTAATTTCATAACAAAATTGACAAGGACGGAACCATTAAATGATTAATAGTGACCAGACCTCTGTGGTCTGGAGCCCATACACCCAACAAAGCATTAGGCAGGTTGAGATGGTTCAGAGGAGGGCAGTTAGGTGGGTCAAGGGGAACTATTCTCCATACGAAAGTGTTACGAAAATGCAACAGGAACTAGGCTGGCGGACCTTGAGGACAGACAAACTGACTCCAGACTTGTTATGTTCTACAAAATTGTTCACGGCCTAGTCGCACTTCCAGCACCCTCGTATCTGCAGCATCCAATCAGACTGACACGCCACATGCATCCACTCTCCTATCGACAAATCCACACTTCAGCAAACTATAACAAATTCTCTTTTTTTCCGGCGACAATCATTCTTTGGAATAGCTTACCAACCGACATTGCCCTTATACCTGATCTAGATCAGTTTAAGCTTGCAGTCAGTGGCCTTAGACATGTTTATTAAGTGCAGAAGCAGTGTTTTTATCCTATTTTTAAACTGTCAATAAATCCTCTTGCTAATCAGTAACAAGACTTAACTGTATATCATTCTGTTCTTTATTACTTTTAACTTTTCCTCTTACTTCTATTTCTACTTCTTTACGAAACACTGTCAACGATTGACCATTACGTTTCGGCGCTAGTGGTGAATAAGAAAAGTGAAAGTTATACAGGAAAGGTAGAAACAGACAGATCAAAGTCAGAAGTTAGTAAGAAAAATAGATATCGACTGCTTTCCGTCCCTCAGAGAAGACCAATCCGGCTACCGTAGCGGCCACTGAGAATTCACTCAACCGGCACAGCTCTCCCCATCCTCGGTACCTGTACTAACAGTCGAAGTCAAGCGGTATATTTAGAACATTACAGATGATAGCCCCTCTCTGAAGGATACCAGATCAGGGGCTTCTGCAATGGTGGCTGGAAGTGAATTCCATACCGGGATGATTCTAGGGAAAAAACTGTATTTGTAAGAGTCAGTGGAGGTAGAGATGGTTCTGAAGGTCTTCTCATGTTTCTTCCTGGTCCTAGTAGTTGTTGGAGTTAAGAAGTCGTCAGCCTTTATATCAACTAGGTTGTTGGTTATCTTGTACATCATGCTGAGCTGCTGTTTTGTACGTCTGGGGCGAGAAATATTATTAATCTGCTCTGACGCGCAGCTGCACGTAATACTCAGTACGAGGGTGATGCAGTATTATATATAGATAGATAGGGAATAGAACCAGGGACATCCAGTTTGGAGGGCAAGCATTGTAACCATTGAACCAAATGTCCTGACACTATGCTCGAGGGCCTAACATTGCCTATATTTCACCACATTCGGATGATTCCTCCCCATCTTAATTCAGAGGTCCTTATATTATCTCTCTGAGATCATACCCATTTCGACTTACAGTTGCTACCACACATCATTTCAGATGATTTCTGCCTGTGATCATATGGCAAGGAGTCATCACTAGATAGAGCCGAAAAAATCTGCTTGCCGACAATGCCAATCAACGCAAAACCTCTCCCTTTGAAGGAGAGTGTTGTAACCAATGAGCCAAAAGTCTGGATGTTAGGCTTGAGGGCCTAAAAATGCCTATATTTCAAAACTGCCACACATAAGTGTAAGAAAATTGCAGGGGTGTAAAAATTTCAGAATTGTTACTCGCCCTGCTGGGTGATAATGACATTTTGCTCATTAGTTTCTGTTATAAATTATCAGAAAATCTGCTCGCCCTGTCAAAATGTTACTCGCCATGGCGAGCGGTGGTTACTAAAACGCGGAATACCGGAACAGCGGAACAGACTAAAATGCGGAACCGGTCGCGGAACGTTAAAAGAACGGAACAGCGGAACAGTCGATAATACGGAACGACGTCAATAATACAGTGACGTCACAATCAATCTCCATGGTAAATTTACGCCGGCCGTGGCTCAAGCAATGCTGTTTAAGCCGATGTCTGAAAAAAATGGCCCACTTACTAATGATGAAATCGTTTGTTTATTTAAATCATGTGAAAATATTGAAATAATTCCTTTTCGACCGAAAGGAGGGCAAATTTTGGTATTCAAGCCAAAATCATCGACACAAAAAGATGATTGGCGAGCTGATGGCCACAGATAATTAAACTCTAATAGTAAAGGAAAACTATGTTCTACGCGAGAATTACAAACAAACTGTATTTCTTCTCTTTTCATATCTTATCTTTGCTTTCTTCCTTTTTCTTATCGTTACTTTCTTTCTTTCTTTTGCTAGATGGTCTAATGGATCCACAAAGAAACTGCCACGAAAAGACCCTATCTACAAAAAATCGTACTTTTACGCAAAAGGAGAAGATGGCAAACCAGTAACAGGCTTCAGGAAAGATGTTTACTTTCCATTGGAAAATCCCGACCACTTGGCCGTCGTTCATGATATTGGTAACGAAGAACTGTCACTTGTTGGAAAACACGGAAATAGTTTAAAACAAACTAAACTATTTTTCCGTACAAAACCCTCTGTACTTAAAAGAATAGCTGATGAAGTTCAGGACGATGTTCCACATAAGGTTTACAAAAACCTGATAACGGAACAGCATGATCATCCGATAAATGAGGCTACAGATCGGCCAAAAAATGTGAAGCAGTTATCAAATATGAAGGCCACTAAATGTGCAGAGCAAAGGATCTCGAGAGACGCTGTCATGAATCTGCATGAAATTGCATTTGAAGAGAACGGGTTTATTTGGCATATAACCACATATCCGGATCTCGTAGTTATATGCGGACTCAAAGAAATGGTAAATCTGTTATCGGAAACAATTTCATGGAACAGATCTGAAATTCTCCTCTCATATGACACTACCTTTTGTCTGGGAGAGTTTTATGTCAGTCCGTTACTGTTCTGTATTTGAGGAAAATCCAACTGTTCCGGCACTGTTCCTTTTTCATGAAAGAAAGCACCAATCAGTACATGAACTGTTCTTTTCTACGTTTACAAATCTTGTTAAAAGAACAGCAGGATTACCGATAGTCGTTGACATGGAACAAGGAATTGTTGGAGCAATACGCTCGAAGACAGGCCTCGCTATTGCAGGGTGCTGGAGGCATTTAAGAGAGGACGTTCAGAGAAAAATGATTTCTGTTGGAATACCACTACAAACACGAAACGTGATCATAGACAACCTGTACGATCTTCTTCGCTCCAAATCGGCAGATTCATATGCCAGTCAACTTCAACAATTCATTCCAATTTGGCCCGAAGTAATGTCAAATTACTACATGGATAATATACATGGCAAGATAGAGCATTTCGTTAACTGGAGCATCAGTCCAAAGTTTGGTAAATACATAACGGAGCATGGAATAACCACAAACCAGTCAGAAGGATTCAACTGGTTGCTTCATGACTTACAGGAATGGAAAGAGGCACCAGTTGACTGCGTTATTCTAAGCTTTAAACCACTCCAATCTTATTTTTATAATGAAATTAGAAGAGGGAAAACTGGTCTTGGCACGTTCACTCTTCGGCCTGAATTCAGTGACTTAATGATAGAATTAAGTAGCTTTTCATCTTTTTCCTGCCACCCTAACGACATTGTGAAGTCAATAAAAGAAAAAAAGATCATACTGCAACAACATGAACTGTCATCAGTTGGAAATGAATGTGCCGACAATAGCAGTCGTAAGAGCACAGGAAATACGCCAGAAGGATGGCATCTCACTGTCATCCAAACTCGGCGTTTTTACTGTGTAAGACGACAGGAATTTCTTCTTTGTAAAACTGTTCCCATCGTGCTGCAATTGTCCCCTCAGAGATGGATGTGTGCACATACTGGCAGTGCAGATGTCTTTGAATATGCCTCCCGATCAGGCTGGCATAAAAAACCTGACAACCCTCAGAAGAAATGCTCGAGGACCAAAGAAGACAAAGCCAGGTCGCAAGAAACCTCGAGTTTGGGACGAAGATTCAAAACCAGAACAACAATCCACAGAACAAATGCAAACTAAAAATGCGGAACAGCCGACAATAACGGAACAGACGGACACCCAAATTACGGAACAGCGGGATTTGACGGAACAGGCGGAACGAACAAAATCTACGGAACAGCCTGGAAACAGAACGCCTGAACAAGTTTTGTTAAATACTTCAGGACTAAATTCCAGTTACCTGAGGGATTTGAGTTATAGCGGTGAAGTTCGGATCCCAGCCGACGGAATGATAATGAAGGAAAATCTGAACGTCTCGGATCGTGATTTAATCACATCGCCGTTCGGGTGGTTAAACGGAACACTAATTGATGCATCTGTTTACTGCGTCTGTAAATTTCCCGATACCCACACTCTGTACATAATATGTGATGGGTGTGACAAAGATTTTCACCCTTCCTGTATTGGTATAGCAGAGGAAGATCTCGAAGGCAGCAAACAGGTATTTTGCCCAGGATGCAGACAAAACAATAAATACACTTAAAGGTAAAATACTTGTTTTCTTTTATTTTCTTTAACTAGAAATTAATTTTGACGGAACAGTACGGAACAACGACATGACAATTCCACTGTTCCGCTTTTTACATGTTATTCCGTGTTTTAGTCTGTTCCGCTGTTCCGTCTTTTAGGAAACTCCATGGCGAGCGGGCCAGTAGAATTTTACAAAATTGTCACCTATTGCTTTGTGCGCCTAAATCGAATTTATGCCATGATGATATTTATAGAATTAACAGTTTGATATCAAGAACTGAAGCAAGATAATTCTCTTATTTATCATAAGGAAAATGTTACACGTCGCTATTGACACCTAAGACAAGTAGCCTGCCTTTTTCAGAATACAAAAAAATATGTTCTCACTTTTTACTAAGCTTTTGCACGTCGGTATCCGCCATATTTGTTGCCATCTCTCAAGCGTATCGGCTCAACAATAATAATGAATATAAACCATATATCCTGATTAAATAGGCCAATGATGACAAAGTTGCGCAATATTTCAAGAAAAATTTGAAGTGTGTATCACAGTTGCATCATCTCAATTCTATTTTCTGTTTAGGAAAAAAAGATTTGTTAGGATTTTTATCTGATGTAAAAGAAAGCAACACATAGAAAGTTTCAATTTTGGTTCTTATAAAACGGTTAAGATACTGCCATGTATTAAAATATACATTTAACTACCAGAAAAACTTATTTTCTCACTTTTTACTGAGCTTTTGCTCGCCGGTATCCGCCATTTTAACCCACGTGCGCCAAAGGAAAATCGAGGCTATCCGGTGTAAGCATAAGAATGACCTCATCAAAAAGCGTGTTAAAATGTCGTCTGCTACAGGTATAAACGTCATGGGTTTTCATTATTATTTTTCAAAAATATATTGAGTGTTTTAACTCACAAACAATAGATTAAGAAGGAACAGTGAGATATTCTCATTGCCTTTGTCTGTCTTGTATTTGTCTGTCTGTCTAAATGACATTGACCTTTGTCTGACATGGCCAATGTTAAGTTCAACTTATTTGGTCTCTGAATGACCTTTAAATGACCTTGACCTTTGTCTGCCATAACCAAACTTGCACTGAGCACAAGAGTTTGGTTTTTTTTGCGTTGAGAAGACATGATGCCACATAAGTGTCTAGATCTATCACATGTTGTTTCAGAGTTATGGGAAATGTCAAATTTGACCTGTAAATGACATTGACCTTTGTCTGACATGACCCAAGTTGTAATTAACTGAAGAGCTTCTAGAGTTAAGTACACATGCCAAATGTCAAGCCTGTATCACATGCAGTTCCAAAGTTATGGCTAATGTTAAATTCAACCTATTTGACCTCTGAATGACCTCTAAATGACCTTGACTGTTGCTTGCAATGACCAAAATTGTACGGAATTCAAGGACTTCTTGCCTTGAGTAGATATGCCAAATATGATGTCTCTATCACATGCATTTCAAAAGATATCGCCAATATTGAACCCACCCTATTATACCTAATGACCTTGACCTTTGTTGGACATAACCCAAATTTTACTCAGCTCAAGATCTGTTTAAGATGAGTACATATACCAAATATAAAGTCCTTATCGCATGTAGATCTAGATCTAGTTCTAAAATTATGGCCAAAATTTTCAGTACAATTTGGTTCATGTCCAAAAAAGGTCAATGCCATTTAGAGGTCAAACAGGAACCTGGGTTAATTTAACATTGGCCTTAGCTCTATTAAAACATGTGATATGGACTTCATATTTGGTATGTCTTCTCAACACAAAAATCTCTTGAGCCCAGTACAATTTTATGGCATGTCTGACAAAGGTCAAGGTCATTTATAGACAAATAGGATGAATTTAATATTGGCCATAACTTTGGAACTGCATGTGATAGGGACTTTATATTTGGCATGTGTACTCAACTCAAGAAGCTTTTGATTTCAGTACAACTTGGGTTATATCAGATAAAGGTCAAGGTCATTTACAGGTCAAATTTAACATTGACCATAATTCTGAATTTGAAACAACGTATGTGGTAGAGACTTCATACTTTGAATGTATAATCAACACAAGTAGCTCTTGAGCTCAGTACAAGTTGGGTCATGTCAGACAAAGGTCAAGGTTATTTAGGAGCCCCTCAATCAGTAGACAGACAGACAAATAGTCAAGACTGATGAAAGCAATAAGATATCTCACTGCATGTGGTGCTCTTGTATTCCTTCTGTCAAAATGTCCATTAACCCTTAGCCCGCCAAATAAATTGTCGTCTGCTATATTTCTCGTCTTCTTCAAGTTTCAAAGTGCTTCAAAGTTGCTCAAAATTGCTGAAAATGTTGTCCGAGTGTCAAACAGCTTGGATCCGGATGAGACGCCGAGTTACTCGGCGTCTCATCCGGATCCAAGCTGTTTGCTTATGGAGCTATAGTCGTGACTGGCAGGCTAAGGGTTAATATGTAACTTTGATATATAAAAAAAAAGCAGCAGATGACAATTTTAAGCAGACAATATTGCAGCAGTGAAAATGTTATTACAAATGTGTGGTGTTTGGAAAACAGCGGCAAGCATTGTTGTAAGGAGGGAATCGTCGGGAGGGTTGCATTGTCTGAAGGGATCTGACTGTATCATTATTTTGGAAACGAAATAAGTCCAGACAGAGAACTCTGTTGATAATAAGAGTATGGCATTGCACCCTGATTTTCTGTATCCGTTTTCTTCTTTCTGGGGCATCCAATTAGAAATGGACGTTAACAAACAAACAACATAGGAAATAATTTAGTCAGTCATCAACTTATTTCCGATTTTCAAGGCATAGGATTTGTGGGTTTCAATCTTTCACTCCTTATTTATGATTGAATATGATCTGTGTGACAATCAGTTTAGATATTGATCAGATACTGAATCAATGGAAATTATATTTATTATTTTTATATTTTTCCTCAGAGAAATAGATGTTCAGAAAATGTGATCCTTGTACTGGATAACTCTGTAAGTAATACAACATTTCTAACAAGATTTGTCTCCCTTGTTATATGCCCTCCTCTTATTCAACAATGAGGGCTTGCTTGGTTTTAGTAGTGAATCTTTGGCAAAGCAAGGACATCTCTAAAGAGAGGTATATACTTAATGCCGAAAAAATAAAATAAAGCATAAAGCTTCTATATAAAATTTCTGCTTTACTTTCAATAAGATTTCACCAGGATTAAAGACTACTTAACTAACTCATCTTCTCTAATAAACCTTTACGGTTTTACCCCATAGCCTTTTCTAGTTTTGAAAACAGGGGTGATCACTTAAAGAAGCTTGAAAGTAAGGAAGAATGCTCCTAATGGAGCATTCTTCTTTACTTTCAACTTGCTTTAAGCTACCATAAATGGAAAGTTGCTTGAAATATCTTCTGTATTACTGTGTTGGTCAGGACTTCTTAGGTACCATGGGACTACTTTCCTTAGTGTACCTAAAAAGGGTTTCTATCTAAAGTGTTAAGAGTTCTAGTTTTCAAGGTTTGCTTTCGTATATGTTAGATTCTAAAGGAACCCGGATATCCCCAAAATAGAAACCTTTACCAAATAGTTTCTAGCAGGATATTAGTCTACAGTCAAACATGTCTTAAGCAACCATTCATTTTAATGGTTTGCAAGTCTCAAAAGATAGCTTTCTGCTGAATGCAGAACAAAAGTAACGCAAAGGAACTTTCTACTTTACTTTTGTCTTGCTTTTGAATACCAACTTTATGAAAGATTGCCAATACACTTTCTTTGGAGTGGCCTGTTAGCACAGTCATGATCTTCTGTAGTTTCTAATTTCACATTGATAAGGCTATTTGTGATCCTGTCCATATATGGAAAGATGGTAGTTTTCACTGCACATGACAGGCTATAAGAGGAACACTTTATTTTGGAATGAAAGTTATGATAACAATGCATCGTGTGTTAAACTGTTTTACTTGTCTACATGCATTGCTGCATAGTGCATAATGCACGCCATGACTTAAAACTCTTCTCCTAGTCATATAGTTACTTGACAGTACTAAGTCTTTGAAAAACAGTTTGGATCTACATCACTCAGTTACCAAATATCTGAGCATCTGATCAAAATTCAGGTGTTTGACACTTGTGTTTAATTGTAGATGCTAAAATATTCTACTTACTGCAGATGACAATTTTGAAGTAGACAGTATTTTAGCAGGAGAGAGGTTATAATGTTCTCTTTTGCTTGTGAAACTTATTAGTACTTTAACCCATTACTCCATTAAAATGAATTTTTATGCCTTTAATTTATTCCTCCATTGAAGAAAATAGTTACAATTTACAAATGTATACAGTCATAAATATATATATTAAAAACTATTTTCTATATTTTAGCAGACGTTAGCTTAAAGCAGGCTGAAAGTAAAGCAGAATGCACCTTAATGGGCATTCTGCTTTACTTTCAACCTGCTTAATGTGGTCATCTGTCTTCAAAACTAGAAACTGACTATGCGGTAATGTACATTTATAAAGTCAAATATGTGCTAAGTGAGGATTTATGGAGACTTTAAGACAGAACTTTGACTGCTTTATAATGAGCAAAAATAATGCAGAAAGCTCTTTCATGAAACAACATTACAATGTATTTTTTTTAAAACTGCTCATGGACTTTCTATTAACACTTTCAACACTAAATAACTCTTCTGGGTTATTAGGTGGATTGTGGATCTATTTAGTTACCAAAATATGAACCAGTCTACTTGGAAATTTTGGTAGTTAAATAAATACTGCTCTAAATTAGCAAACAGTGTAGACCCTGATCAGAGGTCTCCTATAGGAGCCTTCTGATCTGTGTCAACACTGTTTGCAAATGTAATGAGTATATTTAAATACTTGAAGCAGTTGCATGGCCTCCTTATAAAATGTTTGATTTTAGTTTATCATACTCAGACTGCTAGCTGTATGATGCAGTGATGGCTTTTGTGGTTTTATATGTCATTGAGGAGAATGTAAATTAACCTTTAGAATGTGTTAACCTTTACTGTCAGTGAAACAAGTATATACATCATTTGAAAACAGTGTAGACCCAGATAGAGGGCTCATGAAGGTGCTTTCTGATCAGACTCTGCACTGTTTGCTATAAATTTAGATATTTTTGGGACAAAACCCCTCAATATTCATTGTAAACTGGTTATTATTTAGGACATGGAACAGCCCATTTGGAAAGTCAGCATTAAGTATTAGGATTAAATGTCAACTGAATCAAAAGTCTCTGGCATTTCCTTTTACTTTCTTTTTTTTTTGGTGACAATTTATGACTCTTTGTGTTCGATATTTGTTGTTTCATGATTGATATATTGACTCTTTGCATGCTGGGTAATTTTTTCGTCTGCAACAATAATTGTCGTCTGCTTCTGTTCTAAAATTAGAATTTTTCAAAATTTCTTTTAAATTCAATGTCAGCATGGCAAACAGTTTAGATCCTGATGAGACGCCGCATTATGCGGCGTCTCATCTGGATCCAAACTGTTTGCAAAGGTAATCACTGTGGCGGATATATCCGCCGCTAGCATGCAAAGAGTTAACCCTTCCAATGATGGGACACATGCTTTCTAGACATAAAATACAATCAGTTTGTATCCAGATCAGATATTGATTAATTTGGCATCTGATTCAATCTGTTTTATATGAATGAGTTCGGTTTTACGGCACTGCTACACAAAATGGGTCATATAGGGCCGATGAATAATGAAGGATGTTGAGATAAGATGATGATGATTTCAGGAAGATGATTTTGGCTAATCTCATTACAAAGCAGTACATGGGATCAAAACCATCAGACTGCCTTCCTTTTTGTTCTTGGCAGAGGGTATAATATCAGTCTAATAAACAGAAACCATTCCCTATGACAATTAAGCCCCAGAACCACGACAAGGTAGGAACAAAAGCAGTTATAAGTCAAAACTTTTAAATACATCTGATTTCTTTTCAAGACGATTCCAAAAGAGATGTCACAAGACAGGATTAGATGGAGAAATAAATAATACATGTATATAATTGAGAGTTTTATAATCTGACTTACTACAAAAAGTATCGTACATTTCGTGAGAAAGGTCCCTGATATTTTATAAAGTATGAACATTTTCTCTTGGAAAGAGTGGAGACTTGTGTCAGTAAGATACTGTAAGACTGCAGACCCTGATCAGATAGCTCCTTCAGAAACTTTCTGATCTGGGTCTATGCTGTCTTATACAGCATCAGTATTAGCTAATAACAGGAAAAGGGTTGAATAACCACTGAATTGTATAGGTTCAGCTTTATATATACGAACAGCGTAATCAATTAAATTGTCATAAATGATGTACACACTTTTGCAAAGTCACTGTGCACTTACATAATAAGAGAATTAAATCTTTATTGAATATTAAGTCAGTAAATCAGTGTGAATTACCAATGAAATATATCTAAGGATTGGTGCATGTTCTTTAAACATATAAATGGGTGAGTTGACAAAATTTAAAAAAAACATAAAAAACATACATTTACTCCATTTCTCCCATAGTTTGTTTTCGATTTATAAGGCAGATGGTTGCTTTACCCAATAGGACCCTATAGATAGTCCTTTTTATGCCTTTCATTTATTCCTCTGCTAAAGAAAATAGTTCCACTTTAGAACTAGTCATTAAATCACATGCACAATAAGAACTATTTCCAGTATCATACCATTTAAAGCAAGTTGGAAGTAAAGTAGAATGTGCCTTAAGACACATTCTGTTTCACTTTCAGCATTCTTAAGCTGCCATCTGCTTAAATAAGTGGAACAATTTCTAAGTGGAGGCATGAATTTAAGGCGTAAAAAGATATAGTTATAAAATAATGGGTAATGGCAGAGTTATCATGGCAGAGTTACCAGTCTTATTGTTATTTGTTATTTAAATTGTACATCCCAACATCAGTTTCAGCCATGTTAATGTATGTAATTAATGATCCCTTTAGCCCTTATTTATTGTCATAGAGCTGACTTTTCAAATAAACTATGTACAGTTTCTGTGTATAGAAAACTTGGGCTTAGTTGACTGCATGTATATGTATGTGTTTAGATAATATTTAAAAGTTTTACAAGCAGTGCAGACCCAGATCAGAGGGCTCCTTCAGGAGCTCTCTGATCTGGTCTGCACTGTTTGCATTTAGGGTACATTATATAGTTGATCTCAGTGATGTAAAGGTTATGCATTATTGACTGCATAACAAATGAAGCACCAATGATTGCATTTTGCCTTGGGCTTACCTGATAAGACTAATGTGTTCTCAAATAACAATATTCAATATTAGGGACAATTCATTTACATAATTAATTGAGTGAATACAAGTGTCTTGCCAAAGGCTATGTCCATCAAACTACTAGAGTATTAATTGTTACTTTGTTATTATGTAAATTAAACCTAACCCAAGGATGCAGACATAAGCAATTTGTTATGTAACAAACAATTATTGGATGCTGATGAATCAAAAGCCCTACTAGATTATTGTGTACTTCAAAATATCAGGGTAAAAGTTATTGACAATATTGATATGTAATTATAACACGTTTTCTGTATTAGTATGGCTCATTTCGACTTATGTTAACTCCTCTCCACCTCCCCCCCATCCCCATAAAATTTGTTTTTGCCTGTACCTTTTCCCCGTAAGAAGAGCCATTTCTTTATCCTTTATTTTCTTAATGCTAAACCAAATGAAACTTTTTTCTTCAGCCTGACAGATGGCAGAAGCAGATTTGATAAGTGAAGTATAAATCTTGGAAAGGAGATTTCTGCTTTACCCTTTCCCCAATAATATCGCCTTAGCGCATTCAGTTTATTCCTCCACTGAAGAAAATAGTTCCCATTAAAAAGAAATGAATATGTACCATAATGAATATTTTCTTTATTCTACAGTTGGTAGCTTAAAGCAGGTTGAAAGTAAAGCAGAATGTGCCTTAAGGCACATTCTGCTTTACTTTCAACCTGCTTCAAGTAGTCATCTGTTTTCAAAACTAAAACAGGCTATGAGCTAAAGGGTTAAGCTTTTTGCTATACAATTACTGCATTTTAATGCCTTTAATTATTCCTCATAGAAATATGCCTTTTCATAACTCTTCCATGCCCTGTCAATGAGTCATAAGAATAATTTTTATTGCAGGGGCTTTCTGCTTTACTTTCAACCTACCTTTAGCAACCACATGGCTTAAAACTGAAAATACGCTAGTGGTGGGTGGAGAAGGATTAAGCAGCCACCTGTCAAAAGGCAGTTGGAAGTCTGCAAAGTTTACTGCATGTGAGCGACCAAAAACAAGATGACATCTCAAAGATTGGGGGGAAAGGACATTCAGTGTAAAAGAACACTGTGCTATTGTGAAAAAGCATTTGAACTTGATTATTCACAAATTAAATGCACCAAGAAACACAACTGAATCACATTTATTTAAATGTTTTGTTGCATAATTCAAAACTGTCATGGATTTGACATGCAAAAAACACTATTTCAGAGAGTTTTAAGAAGTGCAGCATCTTCTATTTATGTGTCACTGCCATAATTAATTTGTGAACAAAACAATTTTATTGTCACAGGCAACAGCCGCAGTTTGAATCCTGACTGTGGCAAAATATAGATGGTAGTTAAAACCAGCTTGAAAGTCAAGAAGAATGCACCTTACTTTGCATTCTGCTTAACTTTCGAACTGCTTAAAGTAGTCACCTGGCTGTCTCAAAACTAGAAACAGGCTATGGAATAAAGGATTAAAAAGGTGTATCTATGTAGTTGACCCATTACCCCATAGCCTGATTCTAATTTTGAAAATATATGACCACTTAATATCCATCATGATATATAAGCTATTTCTTATGGTACATATTCATGACTATAAAATGGATATATTTTATTTTGTGGAGGAATTAACATAAGCGTTAAAAGGCGTTTTTATGGGTTAATGGGTTAATTAATATATAGAACCAAGGAATGACAAACACAGACATGATGCACCATGCACTTAGTCAACAATATTATATGACCTAATGTGGCTGGACATTGTAAAGTAAGTCTGGTCAATGTCAGATGGTACTTGGGTACAATATACTTAATTTGGAGACTGACAGCTGCCAGTAACATATGACCTTGTTTGCTAGTGCAGCATGGAACCTGGAAAAAAATAAATCCATAAATACTCATTTTTTACTCATTTTTCTCATGTAGATGTAATTGATTCCTCCACTAAAGAAAAATAGTTCTACTAAATATCTTGGATGGACAGGTTTCGGTGCACTTAACGTTGTATTGAATACTCCTATATCCTAGCAGATAGTTGCTTATAACACAGGCTGAAAGTAAAACAGAATGTACCTTAAGGCAAATTCTGCTTTACTGTCAATCTGCTTTAAGTGGTCACATGTTTTCAAATCAAGGTACAGGCTATGGGGGTTTAGGGTACATTTAAGAGTTACCGTAAGACTTCTGTCAAGAGTTAGATTCTGTACCCAATCAAATTAGTTATGGTAAAGAATGGAAAAGGTAAAATATAAGAATAAACTAAAATCTATCTAAATGACCACCACATAGTTTCAGATAGACCATATATGGTGGACCTCTACGAAGTCCAAGGATGCTTACTGGTATAACAAGGATATTCACAAGTTCTAGATTACTGTTTCAAGTTCCACATAGAGAGTTTTGAGTGAGGTTTTATTGTATGTTCAAGGGTATTACATGATGATAATCATTAGAATAGTGAGATACTCATAAACCATACACCATGTCAGCATCAATAATTCACGGTCTGTGTCACATGGGGCCATGCTCCTAGCTGTCTATATTGCAGTCTCTGTCTCTCATGTGTCACAGCCTGCTCTCATTACCTATATACCTCTGGCAATGGCCTTGTGCCATCAGCTTCTGCTCTGTTTACATGTAGTTATCCCTTTACCATTTTCATGCCTAAACTCATTTAACCCATTACCCCATAAATACGCCTTTTTACGCTATTAATTTCTTCCTCCACTGAAGAAAAAAGTTCAAATTTATACAGTCATAAAATATGAACGATAGAAAATAATTTTTATATTTTAGAAGATGGTAGCTTAAAGCAGGCTGAAAGTAAAGCTGAATGTGCCTTAATGCACATATATATTCTGTTTCACTTTCAACCTGCTTTAAGAAGTCACCTATTTTCAAAACCAGAAACAGGCTATGGGGTAATGGGTTACCGTAACCCAAGTATATGAATTGTATCCTTTCCAAAAGTACCTGAGAATAGGTAAGTACAGTGCTGTACCCGTCATTTAGGTAGTTTCTGGGTAGCTTCGATCTCTACCCAGAACCATAAGTGGTTACCATAAGTGGTTTGATGTCGGAGTTTTTCTTCTCTTAGCCTTTGCCCAAGAGGGCTTTACCCACAAGGCAGTGGGCGGTTGATTAGTGAGTGCCAGGGCATGTCCACACACCGGCGGGGCTACACACTTCACCTCTGGAGCTCAACCTGCTCCGAGATCCCTCACATTTTAGCCTGTGGCCGCAGGGTACCCAGTTACCATGGTGTGCCCCGAGGAGGCAATGCAAGAATCTTGACTTAGCAGAAGCTATATACCATCAGGAAGGACTTACGCATTTGGCCTTCTTTTCACCCGGAAGCTATAGATGGCGGCTGCAGCTGAAAGCGAGAGGACTAAGCAACTACACTAAACTACAGCTCTAGACGCTATACTAAGTCCTGTGCAAAGCAAAGCAAAAAGCACCACACCACGTCACTATAAAGTAGTGGCTGCTTATTACATGTTTGACTGTATATAAAATGAGCACATGTTTCTTTCAAGGCAGTGGGCATGTAACTAATGATCATTATAACAGCTAGCCTTTTCATATACAGATAATGAATAATTCAATTAGCATATATGGTGGACATGTTGATTAACACTGCTGATGATACAGAGGTACAGGAAATTAAACTGGACTGCTGTTCCCATTTATATCTAGAAAAATAATGCTTTTCACACCTTTTCATGCAATAGGTTATATATATATAGCCTCGATCTTTTGCTTTTTAATTGCAAATATAGACATTTAATTTTGTTTGTTTTTTTTGGTAATATTTTAGGCAGGTGGCTGCATAAAGCAAGATGATATGTAAGTAGAAAAAGTAGCTTTTTTGCTGTTTAAAAGCTGCCACCTGCCTATCCCATAATCCTTTTAAAAGTGGCATTAACATAATGCAGAAAGCTACCAAAGCAATGTTCTTGAAGAATTCTCATGCATCTGAAATGTGTGACCTATTTGACTGATCTGGATCAAGACTTTGTGACTGTTAATTTTTCACAGGGTTCAATGGTTTTGTGACCTCTCTGAGTGTACTGGATAAGCAAATGTTTCATTACTAATTGAAGTCATTTGACAATATGCAGCTGTGTGTCTGATATTATATATTGCTGTACATTTTTCATGTTCAAAACTGTACAGTTGGTTGTGATAGACCACAGGTTCCTGACAGGAGCATATTAATTGTCATGCTTATTTACAAGGAAATTACAAGACTATATATTAAGTTACATGAACATCATGGCTTATCAAAGTTGGATCATTCAAATTTGCTTCAATTTGATTAATTACTTCATTGCTTTAAGCAGTCACTTGCCTTAAAGAACAAAATACAAATCTTTGCCTCAGTGACCATCAATGATCTTTGATACTTTGAATGCAAGAATATTTATGAAATGAGCTCCTGAATTATAAAATTTATTTAATGAAATTTCGTTCATTATTGTGACTGTTACCTTTTATGTACCCACTGCATGACCTAATTGGGGGCATATAGTCCTTTTTGCTTTGTATGTCTGTTTTGAACTGCATGTGATAGAGACTTCATATTTGGCATGTGTACTTAACCCTTTACCTGATAGCCTGTTTCTAGTTTTGAAGACAGGTGACCACTTAAAGCAGGTTGAAAGTAAAGCAGAATGTGCCTTAAGGCACATTCTGCTTTACTTTCAGCCTGCTTTAAACCACCATCTGCTAGGCTATATAAAATATTTGTAATGGTAATTGTTCATGAAGGTATATTTTACTGGAACTTTTCTTCAGCGGAGGAATAAATTAAATACGCTAAAAGTCGCTTCTATGGGGGAAAGGGTTAAGAAGCTCTTGATTTCAGTACAAATTGAGTCATGTCTGACAAAAGCCAAGGTCATTTAGAGCTCATGGTCACATCAATATAGTATTTCACATACACATCTTGATTGATCTGGACCTACACCTCTATTGTGCATAGAGAGTTCTGCTGTATTCATGGTAAGAAATCAAAGACTGAATCAGCCTGATTTATGGCTTGGCAGTGACAGACAGATACCTGCCAGATGCAAGCACGTGCAAAACATTATCACATACAGAGCCACATGTAAAAGCCCTGTTGAATGATGAATGGTTTTTAAAAAGCATACAGTGTAGTCAAATTCTTTTACCAGATGCTTCAACCATGTTTTCCTCATTTCTTTCTATGATTTTTTCAGCAAACCAGGCTTGTAGATAAAGCTTTTACAAAAATAGCCGACTGTTGGGACTTGCATGAATACAAAGAATTTCTTTGTTTTTTATTTAAAAAACCACTAGGTCAGCTGATTTTAGGTGAATGGTTTATGTAAGAAATACGAAATGTAAATAACAGATTTTGAATAATTTACCTGTTTATATGCAAGTATTTATAACTTTTTACTCCAAATACTGTTTCTAAGTTTTGAAGAGAGGTGACCACTAAAAGCAGCTTTAAAGTAAAGAAGAATGTGCCTTAAAATTTCTTATTTTGCACATTCATTACTGTATAAAATAGAACTATTTTCTTCAGTGGAGAAATGCAATAAATGTGTATAGAAACCACACCTGAGGAGTTATGGGTTAATGTAGAGGGTACCCCTGTGGGAAGGTATTGAATTATTTTAAAACTATTCCAAAATAATTTCTTGAATATTAATGAACACTTCTAGAAGAAGCCATTAACATCCATGAATGTTCTGCAAAGATTCTAGAAATTTGATTGCTTTAGAACCATTGTTCTAGAATTAGAAAAGTTCTTGAACTCCTTTTGTAGAATTAGTTAAGTAATTATTGAAGCTATAGACTAATTCTAGAAGCAACCATTTATTAATGTTCATGAATATTCTAAAATTCTTGATCAGTTTTCACAGGGGTATGCATCTATTAAGTTTAATGAACGAACATATTTGCTCAAGAATTAGTTGCCTGTTCATGAACACAATCACATATTCATGAACAGTTTAACACGTTCATAAACCACCATTTATGTTCATGCATGTTCATGAACATAATCAGATATTCATGAAGAAGCTAAAAGTATTCTTGAACATCTTAAAAAGATGAACCAACAGAAACATGTGCAAAGCTGATTAGATACTTTTTATGTTAATTTATCTTAACATTCTGAATCTTCCTGATTTCCAAACTGACTTTTAAATGCAGATAACTGAAATTCTGATAATATAATGATTATAGCTGAGTAGTTTAAACCAAAATATTTGGATTTCTATACATAGTTTACCTTTGCAAACAGTTTGGATCCAGATGAAACGTCCCGTAATGGGGCTTTTCAACAGGATCCAAACTGTTTGACACTCTGACCCTGTTTTAAAAAGAAATTAAGAAAGTTCTATTTTTAAATCAGTAGCAGACGACAATTTTTGCAGAACAAAAAACTGCAAAGAGTTAAATCTGCTTAAAGTGGGATTATAAATGTGACAAAGTAAAGTTTTAATTGATTTGCCTACCTGTTTTAAATAGCTTTGTTCAAGCTAAATAGAGATAGGAAGTGAGAGTATTATAGCACGGTAATGAGCCGTAAATACGAGATAAATATAGCCTCTAACCCGAAAGTATAGCCTCTAATCTGCTAACTGTCTGCTTTAACTTATAAAGAGATTTTGACTTGATTTCTCAGTATTCTTTGTAACTTATGTCCCTAGTATGTCAAGATTAAGGAAATGCGAACTGAAAAGATATTTGCATTTTGAAAAGATTGAATTATTTAAAAATTGAAAAATCTTTTTACTTTAGTTTATCACCGCAATTAAAGGCTTTAAGCACTGATAGTATAGCAAATGGAAATATCACAGTCTAACACTAGTCTTGTCCAGTGACAAATCATTAAGTAGATATCTAATTTTGTTAAAATAGGTGGTTGCTTAATGCAGGACAAAGGTGATGTTGAAAGCTCCATTAGGAGCTAACGGAGCTTTCCACATTACCTTTGTTCTGCAATAAGCAACCACCTGTATTTACAAATCTCTTCTTCTCTAAGGGCAGGTAAGACGGTAGTCTGTCTAGGTGTAGGAATGCAGGTGTTTTTACAGACAAAATAGGATTTAATTTCAACACTTGAAACTGTTAAGACGATAGGCTAAATGGAATGCAGTTTGTGAGCAAAAATACAGGGTTTATTTATAGATTTATTGTTTGCGCAATCTGGAATTTTCAGCAAAAATCTGGAAAAAAGTTTATTTACATATCATGAAGCTTGGCTGTTAATTTTTGTTTAGACAGTTATCTACAGAATATCTCTAGACTTCAAGATTGTTTTTCTCTAAAAATGGTATGGCAGGTCCTTTTGGTGTGCAGAGTCATCCGATTGTAGTTTCGTTTTACCCATAACTTCATACATACAACTTTTTATGCATTTGATTTATTCCTGCACTGAAGAAAAAAATTCAAATTTATGCAGTCATGAATAAACTGCTTGCACCACAGGGCTCCAGATAAGAGGTAGTTATTTCAACATATCCAACATTTTCTCACTCATTTCAGCATCAATCCTATGGTGTTACTACTCGTTAGAATCGTCTCGAAGAGACGATTCTAATGAGTAGTAACACCATAGGGTTTAATGCAGAAACAAAGATTTTAGTTTTTGAAAAACTACTGTTATCTCACCAGGAGCCCTGCACCATAAGAAATATTTTTTCTGCCGTTGCTAATGATATTGTAACTATTATCACATGGCCACAAAACATGCACAAATAATAATGATTTTTTCTTGCTGTATCATAATTGACTTCAGTTTCATGAAATTATGCTCTAATTTACACTATTCATTATCTTTCTTTTCATCAAGGGCCTTTCCCTTTCACTCTGTCTTGTTCTTATCAGAACTTCTGATTTTCATTAACCCCTTCAAACACTAAACAAACGCTGTCTGCTGCAATTCTGAAACATCTGACTTGGTATTACGGTATATAATATACATGTATAGAAATACGGTATGATGCATGTGAACATGCAATCATTTCAACTTAATCAGGCTTCACATTTTACTAGGCCTGATTTGGATCCCAACTGCTTGTAAAGCTGGTCTTCAGTACATGTACCGCTTTTTCAGTGCCCAACACCCTGAAACGTAAAATGGACAATTCCAGTTTCCAATTAAGTCTAAAGTCCTTTTTGAATGCTCTGCAACATGAAAAGCAGTGCAGACCCTAATCTTGGTATTCACTGTTTGCATTTAGGACAAGACAGTGTACTCTGCACAGGTACACTGTCTGCTTATGTGTGACTAGAGTTCACAGGGTTAAGATGGAAGAGTAGCCTATTTGTTGATATTTTACAGAAAAAATATACCGGTATTATTGTATTGAAGCAACTTCTTTGATTTTTGAGTTGTTGGAAAAGGAGCTTATCAAAGAAGGAAAAAAAACCCAGCTTTTAGCAGTGTTTGATGTTTAGTTTAATCCATTGAACCCTAACAACAAGTATACTTGTTCTTTAAAAATGATGTACCTTTGAAGAGTACACTTGTCATACGAAATCAGTGTAGACCCAGATTAAAACAAGACATGGTGTTAGAAACAGCTTAACAGCAAAAGTAAAGCAGAAAGCTCCTATATTGAGCCACCTGCCTTATGCCTCGCTCACATTTGCTGCGGCTGCCGTACGGCGGCCACACGGCTAATCATTTCTACGGCGAGTAGCAATTCCCCGGCCGCCCCAGAATTTCTACGGCTGCCGTGTGTTGCGCTCACATTTGCTGCGGCTGCAGCGCGGCGAGATTTTATTTTGATGGGGTTAAAAAAGCTGCGGCAACCATACGGCTGCCGTACGGTGACCCACGACGACCGCACGGCGACCGCACGGCAGCCGTGGAAGTCCCACCAGATACATTGTAACCACAATGCTGCTCCTGCTACACAACTTAGTTTTGCTACATGTTCACACACCTTATATCAGTCCAACAACACCATGAACTCAAAGGACACATTTGGACAGCATTTAAGAACATCTAAATCCATTTTTAGATAATAAACATGTTTTACATAATCATGTATGAACAAAGGTACAAATGCTCAATAGGAAAATTGACAATCGAGTTACGGCGGCCGCACGGCGTCCGTACGGCTGCCGTATGGCAGCCGTAGAACCACTCTGCGGCGTGTGTTTCTACGGCCGCCGTAGAAATGAGAAATTGTTATAATTCCGCGTTATAATTCTACGGCGACCTCTACAGCCTGTAAAATTTTGGGATTCTCTCGATTTCACGTCTCTGCGGCCGCCGTACGGCCGCCGTAGAGCAAATGTGAGCGCACTATTAATCACCAAACCCAACATTCTTTGAAACGATGGTATATCATAAAGGAAGCCTGACCAATTTTGTACCCATAACACAGCACTACTGGACTCATCTGCAGCTCATTTTCTGAATAATCGCTACTCTGACGTGTCAAAACTACTCTGACATGTTAAAACAAAACAGAAAATAACAATCTTTTCTTAGATGTGCTATACTTAGCTTGTTTCTGGGCACTGCGCGAATTACTTAAAGAAAAACAAATGATTCTGAGCTCTGTTTGAGCTTTTTGAGCTTTGTATTGACATGTCAGTTTTACTGAATTCCAGCATGAGAGCTATTTTAATGGTTTTGGACAAAAGATTGCGTATATTTTAAACCGAAAGTAGAAAGATGGATAGTTTCGGCCCCTCTGGTATTCACATTTTTCAAATCTTGCAAATTTGTGTCTGGATCCATTTCCAATGCTGCCTGAAAGTGTCACATTTTGCAGGAGATCATTGATATTCAAGAATTAGGAAATGCTCAACCTGGCTTTTCAGAAAAGCCTTCCAATGTGGGAATGCCGAATGATAACTTTTTATATTAATATATAAACTGTTTTTTTCTAATATTTCGACCTCTAAAGGCCTTTTTTAAAGAAAATCACGTCCCGTAGAAAAAGGCTCTAGAGGTCGAAATATTAGAAAAGAGCTGTTTATATATTAATATTAATTAATTTAATTCACTATCTGGAATATTGAAACAAATTATTGATAATTTTTTATTCTACGTGTAAGCCAAAATGTGCCATAAATGTCAAAACGTTTTTATATGTTATGGGCGTGGGCAGAGGATATAACAGGATTTAACTATTTTTTCAAAGTACATATCATGTACTATCATGTGACTATCAACCCTGTTTGGAGTAAGCGTCAAAAAGATGCATGGGCTTCAGTCTTTCAACACAAGTAGCAGCTTAATGCAGAAGAAAAGTAATGCAGAAAGCTCCTTTAGGAGCTTTCTGCATTACTTTTATTCAGTATTTAGTATCAAATCATTAAAGAAACTTTCTGCATTAATCATCCACATGTCTTTACAGATACTCATACTTCCTTTAAATGAAATGTTGAACACACTGGTCTGATTGTTCATTTGAAATATGACATTACTCATCATGTCAGGACTCTCGTACCATGACGTATCAGCATTATACACATGCACTTTAATAAGTTTTATTATTATTTATATTTCGTATGTACTTTATGCAATGTACCGGTACTTAACACTTTGCATGCTAGCAACAAAATCATAATTATCTTTGCAAAAGGTCTGGATCCAGATGAGACACTGAGTAACTCAATGTAATAAAGTAATATACCAAGTTAAAGTCTACTTTCAGTCCCAATGACCGCTCAGCCGACTGTACATATACTCCCCTGATCATCGAGCCATCTTGCCTATGAGCACTGCTAACATATGGCGCAGGCAAATGCAGCCGCAGTACCGACTCAGACCCTTCACAGGTACCCATTTTAACCCCTGGGTGGAGAGGAGCAATTCGCGGTACATGTCTTGCTCAAGAACATTCCTGTACATCATCGGGGATTCAGAAAAATCCCGTAGTCAGACCGCTGGTCCGGCGGGGGATCAAACTCACGACCCCTGGTACCGTAGTCCAAGGTGTTAACCATTGGGCCACTACCGCCATCAGGATTCAAACTTTTTGACACTGACTGTTTTGCAAGTAAGTTTTAGAGAATTCAAATTATAGAATATGGTAACAGTAACAATTTTAACCCTTTACTCGATAAATATGCCTTTTTACACAGTCATAATTATGTATCATAAGAACTATCTTCTATATCCCAGCAGATGGTTGCTTAACACAGGCTGAAAGTACAGCAGTATGCACCTAAAGACACATTCTGCTTTATTTTCAACCTGCTTTAATACTATAACTATAAATTATGACCTGCATCATTTCATGGTGAGGCATAAAAAGTATTGTAGAAAGCCCCCATTTGAGCTTCCTGCATTAATGTTTTCATGTATTAACCTGTAAGTGGTTGCTCGCATACTACTTTAAAATTTTAACCTTGATGAAAGACAGCTCATGCATGTACCTTTGGAATAGCTTACCATAGTTTTGACAGCAACGCATGTGCATATGATTTATATACCGTTAAACCTTTCTATTACAACAACAAAATTGTGTTAATTACTAGATGTTTACCACAGGTGAATGCTTAAAGCAAGGTGACAGTAAAACAGAAAGCTCCTTTAGGAGCTTTCTGTTTTACTGTCCCATTGCTTTAAGCTGTCATCTGTCTTTTAAACAATCAATTAGCCTTCGTTTAAGTGGTCGTAATAGAGAGGTTTGACTTTATTTCATCATTATGATGCACTGGAATGTGTCAACTTGTCTATGTTGATGTTTTAAACATGTGCTTGTTGTTGCTTGCAGCTGCAGCCATAGAGGAATATGACATTATTGTACTGATGGTTCAAATTATGTTGTTTTTTTGCGATGTTTTGTCTGATATTAGGACAAATGTTGAATACAATAGTTTGCAATTGTCTATAACAGTAATTTTAAGTATAATAATTATAAACTGTTTAGTTATCTGTTAAAATATAGAAAATATCTCTTATGATACATAATTCAAGACTGAATCAATTGGAAGTATTTTCTTCAATGAAAGAATAAATTAAAGGTGTTAAAACGCATATCTATGGAGTAAAGGGTTAAATTGAGTAATTTCTCAATGCAGGAACAAAAAATGCTGAATGCTCCTTTAGGAGATTTCTCCATCCTAGTACCTTGCATAAAGTTGCCACCTTTGGCCTTTTCCTCTGCAGAAGCACCTTACTAAGGGCACATCTACATGTATATGTACTACTCTTCTACATACCAGGCTCCAAGGTTATAAAGCTTTTGCATTGATTATGAAGTCAGTCTCAAGCATTTGATTGGTCAGATTTGAGCCTAGGCTCAAATCTAACCAATCAAATGCTTGAGAATGATCTCAGGCTCAACTCAAAAGCTTTATAACTTGGACCCAGTTAGTGCCAAAAATGATTATTCAATTATGGTTTTGAATAGAGATGGCAGCTTGAAGTAGGATGAAAGTAAAGCAAGATGTTGAACTGTCTTCTTTACTTTCATCTTTTTTTAAGCTGTATGCTGCCATAAACATGTACACTGTTAGATATAGATGACCGGCGGACGTAGTCGAGGGGTAAAGCACCCGCTTACGACGTCAGAGTTCCATCCCCTGCAGGACCAAGTCCTTTGGATGAGATTTTATATACAGAGGTCCGATGTATCAGTGCTGTACACTTAATTGGCATCTAAGAGAACCAGAGAACTCTATCGATAATAAGAGTAGGGCATCGCGCCCGGGTTCTCTATCCACTCCCCTCTCTCTGGGGCGTCCAATTAGCCCATAGATGGCAGAAACGGATGTTAACAAACAAAAACAAAACAAACAAAAGATATATAGATGATTTGCATTTCTTGTATGATAGAAAGAGTTATAAGTAAAAATATGGTTTCCCAGTATCTAATAGAAGTTTTTGGTTTGTTTTGTAGGTCAAGTAGATAAGGGAGCTAGTACAGAAAACTTCGAGAAACAGTAAGAGTTTATTTATATTCTAAAAACTATTGTAGATTTACATAGATATGGGAGTAAAGAGGACAGAAATAAAAAACAAAAGAGTTTCAGATCAACTATCATTCTATCAAGAAATGCTGCAATTTCTTAGAAATACAAGTGATTACTGAATCTTCTTTATTAACTTTCTGCTTTAATCTTGTCCTGCATAAAGCTCTTTTCAAAAAGAGCTTATTAAAATGTGTTTAATGACAGTTTAACGCATGTCTGACTGTATGTTTTAAGACATAAAAGACACCTGCTGTGAGATTTTCTCTGATCCTCAAAAGAAGGATAGCATTAACCCTTTCAACTCTGAAAAACCTGTATTGAAAACCTCTAAAATTGCAAATAGTTTGGATCCAGATCAGGCCCCACTAAATGTGGGGCCTGATCTGGATCCAAACTATTTGTCACTGGGGCTATTAAGAATGTAAAGAAGAGTGAGACATTTTCAGAATTTTGATTGACAGCATTATTTTTCAGGAAATGATAGTTACTCGGTGTTGAAAGGATAAACATGATCATAATCAGTATAAACACTGGAAAGGGGGATAATCTGTCATCAAGTGGATTAGACCTGCTGAATATTGGGATTAGGCTGATTATCCTTGAAGATAAGGCAGGGAGTAATCTGAAGCATGATCTTTAACCCATTACCCCATAGCCCTATTTTTTAAGACAGGTGACTACTTAAAGCAGGTTGAAAGCCTTAAGGCACATTCTGTTTTACTTTCAGCCTGCTTTAAGCTACCATCTTCTAGGATAAAGAAAATATTTCTTATGGTTCCTATTTATGGCTGTATATAAATTTGAACTATTTTCTTCAGGTGAGGAATAAGTTGCAGGCATTAAAAGGCGTATTTAATTCAGGTATGATCATCGATATCCTCACCTGCGACTCTTGCCAATATATAATATATTTCCCATTACCCCATAAATCTGCCTTTATAATACACCTCTATTACCGGTATCCCTCCACTAAAGAAAATAGTTCCTATGTATACAGTTTTGAATATTTAACATTAGAAATAATTTCTATATTCTAGCAGCTGGTAGCTTAAAGCAGGCTGAAAGTATAGCAGAAGAAGCCGTAAGGCTCATTCTGTTTTACTGCAAGCCTGCTTTAAGGAGTTATCTCAGTGTCATACAGTTTAGATCTAGATGAGATGCCACTATACTAACAGTCAGCATCTCGTCCTGATCCAACCTATTTGCAATAGACTTTACCCATTACCACATAAATACACCTTTTTACGCCTAAAATTTATTCCTCCACTGAAGAAAATAGTTCCAATTTATACAGTCATGAATATGTACCAGATGAAATATTTTCTATATTCTAGCAGAGGGTGGCTTAAAGCAGGCTGATAGTAAAGCAAAATGCGCCTTTAGGCGCATTCTGCTTTATTTTCAACCTGCTTTAAGTGGTCACCTATCTTCAATACTAGAAACAAGCTATGGGGTAATGAGTTAAATCTATTGCTATTAGCATAGGAATGGTTAATACAGGTATAACCGTGGTATTAACCTAATTGTTTCTACCTTGTCTGAGTTTCCTTTGTTGAAAAATTCCAGTCTCTGGACTGTCTGGGTCATGACTAAATCATTGGCCTGTCTGTTTTTACCAATTATGGTATTAGGTCCAATTAAGTTAATTGGAATTAAGGCCTGTCAGTCAACCAGGTTACTACCCCTATCACGGTTGCCGGTATCATTGGGATTATGTCACGAGTAGAACTACTGAGTCAGTGATATGAGTGATAGATAGAGAGACAGATTGATAGTACAGATTTAAGCTGATTGAGTCATTGCCATATAGGGTACTAAGTAACAGATCTGGAACCTGGAGGAAGCATAAAGATTGCTTAAGACATATGGTGGCTTAATCAAGGACAGAAGTTATGATGAAGAAATATGTTCAAACAAGGACAAAAGAAACAGGCTATAATGGGGTAAAGGGGTACGAGGCAGTGATTATTTTAGCTGCTTAGACTTAGTCCTGAGTCCTATACTCGTTAAATTTACCTGGAACTCATTTGTCAAGAAAGTATGAGTCTCATGGACTCATAACTGTTTTGGCCTTAATCTACTGTTAGCTGAAAGTATATTCGAAAGAACTCGCTATTTTGTTCCATGGGACTCATTGTTTCACAGAATGCGCACCTAGAGGTACATTATTCTGATTTCTAAATACTAATCACCGGTGAAAAAGGTCAACTCTTAACCCTTATCCTGCAGTGATGTCGTCTGCTTCGAATTTGTCATCTGCAAAGTTTGTTAAATGTAGATATATACCTTTTTTAAGTAAAGAAACCTAAAGACAAGTGTCAAACAGTTTGGATCCAGATCAGACGCCGCGTTACGCGGCGTCTGATCTGGATCTAAACTGTTTGCAAAAATAATCAAGTCACGACCAGCAGGCAAAGGGTTAAAATACTCTTGTAGGTTATTACGGGTAGGTTCCTTTTGGATTTTTTTAATTACCAAAACATGAACCAGTCTATTTTGAATTCTGGGTAGTTTATTAAATATTGGTCCAAATTAGCAAACAGTGTAGATACAGATCAGAAGGCTCCTACAGGAGCCTTCTGATCTGGGTATATACTGTTTGCAAATGTAATGAGTATATATATCTTAAACAAGTCCATGATGTTGAAACAGGTAACACTAAAAACAGTATTTAAAGAACAAGGTCAACCAAACAGATTGCAATACCAATAAAGTAGTGTTTAACACAAAGGTAGAACTAGCCTGTCAAAGTTAATGCCTTGTTCAATAAATATTTTGTCTACTCGACAATTTTCTTGCCTATCATAAGACCAATTGTTTGCACAGTGGACCAAATTTGCAAAATTAGCATTTAATTTATCAATATTTTACCAGACTTGCACTGAACCACCAGTTTTATTTTGTATTTTTGTATTTAATGATTTTCTATTGAATATTAATTAATCTTTTCTGCTGTTAGGGCAAATTCAGTGTGAGTCAGATTAGGATAAAATCTTTATACTTCTCAAAACAGTATGAGGCACTCTTTGTATTATAATACTTAATCCTGGTTTAAGCCTAATTTTGCTTAAAAATGTAACTTTAATGGGTTGTCATCTTAAAATAAATCGACATTATGTATTTATATTGTATTGAAATTGGCTGATTCTTTGTAATTGGACTTAAAAGTTAACCCAATACTCCATATACATGTATATGCCCTTTTTATGCCTCTTACTTTTATTCTGCTTAACCCATTACCCCTTAGCCTGTTTCTAGTTTTCTAGCTTAAAGCAGGTTGAAAGAAAAGCAGAATGCACCTTAAGGCGCATTCTGCTTTACTTTGCGCCTGCTTTAAGCTACCATCTGCTAGGATAAAGCTTGAATTAAATGCATTAAAAGGCATATATTTGGAGTTATGGAACTGCAAGTATTACTGTATTTAACAAGTTCAGTTATTTAACAATTTGTTTTATTTTTTGTCTTGCGGTGCAGATTTTATTGTTCCCGGTGCAACAGGATACAGTCGAGATAAAAACCTGCAGTGGGTCACCTTTCTGTTTGCTGTCTGGGCTATTGCAAGCCAACGACCATAAAATCAGCCAATTATTATCAACTTACAGGTATGTTATTGTTATTGTTGAAACGCACGGTGCATAGATCACTGCAGAATTGAAATCTTATCGTAGATATCGAACCTTTTCAGTATTATACAGCCAAACATCATGAAACAAGTGTCGACCCTTTCAACACGGAATAACTGTCGTCAGTTGAAAATGTCATTTGTTCAAATTCTGAAAACCTTCTTTATGTTTACAGGAACAGTATTCTGAACTTAACTCTTTCAACATTAAGTATCTCTTGTCGGTTAATACCAAAACATGAATCAGTCTACTTCGGATTCCTAGTAGTTTAATAAATACTTGTATGAATTAACCCATTACCCCCAAAATACGCCTTTTTACGTCTCTAACTATTTCCTCCACTGAAGAAAATAATTCCATTTTATACGGTCATGAATAAATATCACAGAAATTTTTGATATTCTAATAGATGGTAGCTTAAAGCAGGCTGAAAGTAAAGCAGAATGCGCCTTAGGGCGCATTCTGCTTTACTTTTAACCTGCTTTTAGTGGTCACCTATCTTCAATTCTAGAAACAGGCTATGGGTTAATGCTTTAATCATATAAGAATTAATTGAGCAATCAGTCAAATCTGTAATGCAAAAAGGTGTATCACATTCCTGAATGCGTAATAGGTATGCTTTGTTTTGTTAGATACTTGATTCTGGTTTAAACATAATTAGCCCAATTAGCATTTTTATCATTATTCATATTTCCCAATATAATACAAAATACAGTTTAATGGCTATCCTATATATTGGCAAAAACTCGTCTCTTGAAGACAGGTGATTGCTTATAGTGCAGGGCACAAACTAAAGCAGAAAGTTCCTATAAGAGCTTAAGAAATTCTGCTTTTTGGTCATACATTAAGCTTTCATCTTTATTGCAGATAGCTTTGGTATTTATTCTTCCTGTAAGTGGCCACTTGACACTGATTTGATTCAGTCTAATTTTCAAATCTCAATTTACATTGTTTACTATTCATGTTTATACATGATAGAGGCATTAATTGCATAGTTAATGGAAGACATGCTGTAAATAGTTAATGTATTCTTTTTCAAATTAGATATCTATTTGTATATTAACTCTTCTATATTTACCTGAATTTTGTTTAACCCTTACTGTGCTGGTTCTGAATATGTACATGCTTTGCAAACAGTGCAGACCCTGATCAGAGGGCTTATTCAGGAGCAGGAGCCCTCTGATCAGGGTGTGCACTGTTTGTAATATTTTAAATATTTTAGGATAAATCCCTCAAGATTCAATGTAATTTTCCAGTATTCAGTAAATGCATTTTTTTGTCCATTGAAAATTTGGTATTTTAAGGGTTAAATATTTTTGTAAACAACATTTACTAACTCTTCCCTCTATAGCCAGAAGTGCAAATCACCTATATAGCAACTGAATTTGATACATCATGCAAGATTAAGTAAATTAGAACTTGTAAAACGTTTCAGTTGAGTCTGAGTGCATTCTCAAGCATTTGATTGGTCAGATTTGAGCCTAGGCTCAAATCTAACCAATCAAATGCTTGAGAACAATTTGAGACTCAACTCAAACGCTTTATAAGCATGGACCCTGCTATTGGAGATTTCTGCTCTACCTTCATCTTACTTTAAGTTGCAACCTGTATTCAACAGCATGAGCAATGAGTTTATCCATTTGTGGTGCGTATTCAGAGAATTGAATGATGGTGTCCCATGTTGCTTACTCGGAGAAAAGGGTTAATTCTTGACCATTTCAATGACTAACTGATATCAGGAAAAAACCTTGAGATGACTGACATAAGTAATATGTTAAGTGACAATTGCTTGAACAAGCATGGCCATCACTAAAGACAGGTTATTGCTATATGCATGACAAAATGTATACTGAAAGCTTCTTCTGTATTATTATACAGTAAAACCTCTCTATTACGACCACTACATTTTGTTAATTATTAGGGTGTTTATGATAGGTGACCGCTTAAAGCAAGATGACAGTGAAGCAGAAAACTCCTTTAGGAGCTTTCTGTTTCACTGTCACCTTGCTTTAAGCTGTCACCTCTCTATTATACAATCAATTAGCCATAGTTTTAGTGGTCGTAATAGCGAGGTTTTACTGTACTTGTTTTGTCTTTGTGCGGTTGTTGTTGTTTCTAAGGATCTAAGTCCGCTGAAATCTATGTACTGATTCACCATTGCATTGCCATCGAAAACCTTTCCTGCATCCTGACAGGTAGATGCATGCTCAACCCATTACCCCATAAATACACATTTTTACGCCTTTAATTTACTCATCCATTGAAGAAAATAGTTCTATTTTATATAGTTTTGAATATGCACCATCAGAAATATTTTATATATCTTAGCTGATGATAGTTTAAAGCAGGTTGAAAGTAAAACAGAATGTGCCTTATGGCCCATTCTAAGTTCTGCTTTACTTTCAACCTGCTTTAAGTAGTTACTTGTTTCCAAACTAGAAACAGGCTATGGGGCAATGGGTTAAGTCAGCTGATTCATAATCACAATCGCATTTAAAGAAAGATGAAAGTAAAGCGGAAATCTCCCAAAGAGAAATATTCACTTTACATTTGGCAGAATTTTAATAGCCATATGTATTTAAAACTGAATACAAGCTATATGGGAAAGGGTTAACATAATTTGAATGCAGATTAATGCAGTATATCAAAGTCATGACAAGGCTAAATAATACCATGCACACTTATTCAAATGATATATTTTAATTTATGCTCAAATATTTTATCTTCCTCTTTTATAATTTGTCTTGTCTGTGTCTGAATTAATAACCTACATTCAAACTTGAGTTTATGAGTTAAGCTGTCTGTAAATACAGAAGCATTATATTTTTGTGGAGGATGATGAGAAGTGCTATATAATTATATTATACAGATCGTATAGTGCTTTCTAAATGCAGGTAGATAAATTAATGTAAAAAGCTCCATATGTATCCTGTGTTGAAGTACTATCTGTCTTGACACTGCTAGTGGACTTTCTATTGAGTGGACACTAAATACAAGTTCGGCTGTAACATAGCTTGTGTGCATTTTAATTTTCAACCTGTATAGAATGACCATTTATAGGACCCTTAGCCAGTCTTAAATGCAGGTGGTTGGTTAATGCAAGATGAAAATAATGCAGAAAGCTCCTACGGGAGCTTTCTGCATTATTTTCATCATGCATTAAGCAGTTAAACCAGCCATACCACTTAAATGAGTGACTGCATAGCACACTATTGACTGCATGTGCAAAGGGTATGCGATTTAATAGCTGTGCTGAAAGGAAGTAAGATACTATCAAATTGACTCAAATTGCAATTCTTTTGCACTTTAGAGCTGAGTCTCTTCTTGCCATGCGAGGTCATGTGAGCCTGTATGGTGTATCAGTAACAGAAGCTCATCATATTGCTCTCTATTACCATAATCAGTTTGACTTTTCATGACCTTTGTATAATAGTAACTAGATTATGGTAGTAATTTAAAACTTCCTCCATTGTGACGCCCAATGTAAAATATCTCAAAATGTCACATCTAATTACATAATGAACCTGTTTAAGCCACCATTTCAATTGAAGAGGACTCTAATTCATGGAGAAACTGCTTATAGCCTAGCTTTTTCCTCATTGTTTAAGGTTTGCTTAAAGCAGCCTGGAAGTTAAGCAGAACGTTCCTTCTGGATCTTTCTGCTTTACTTTAAGTTCAAGGAAGAAAATAGTTCCACTTTATACAATCATAAATATGCACCATAAGAATTTTGCTACCTGGTGAGTGATTAGGACAGGTTGTTGTTTAAAAAGCAGGCTGAAAGTAAAATAGAAATCTCTCATAGGTAAGTTTCTGCTTGACTCGTTAAGCTACCACAGCTTTCAGAATGTTGGAAACATAATATATTTCCTATAGCTCGACTTTATCCAATGAAAAGGCACTTTTATTGGGTAAAGATAATGTAACGAGCCATTAATGTGGCTTTCTACTTTATGTTCATTCCTCTACATTAGCCATCTCCCTGTTTTAAATACCATCTACTGTGCATCTATTTTTTCTTTAACCCCCCCCCCCCCCCCCCCCCCCCCCAAGCTTTCCCATATTGCCTTTTTTCAGTATTATTGAGATACTTAAAACAGACTGAGAGTAAAGCAGGCAGAATGCTCCCTAAAGAGCATTCTGTTTTCTTACAGCCTGTTTTAAGCTTCCAATTCTGCTAGGATATAGGGAATACTTCTTATGGTGCATACTCATGACGTTATAAAATGGAATTATTTTCTGTAGGGGGAGAATAAATTAAAGGCCCATTTATGGAGAAATGGGTTAACACCTTTTTACGCCTTGAATTTATTCATGCCCTGAAGAAAACAGTTTCACTTTATACAGTCATGAATATGTATCATAAGAAATATTTGTATATCCTTACAAATTATAGCTTAAAGCAGGCTGAAATTAAAGCAGCATGCACCTGAAGGTAGATTCTGCTTTACGTTCAGCCAGCTTCTAAGTTGACACCTGTCTTCAAAACTAGATACAGGCTATTTGGGTAAACCCTTTACTCCATAGCCTGTTTCTAGTTTTGAAAACAGGTGACTATTTAAAGCAGGTTGAAAGTAAAGCAGAATGTGCCTTAAGGCACATTCTGCTTTACTTTCAGCCTGCTTTAAGCTACCATCTATTAGAAAAAAGAAAAATAATCTTATGATACATATTCATGACTGTATAAACCGGAACTTTTTTCTTCAGTGGAGGAATAAACTGAATGTGCTAAAAGGCACTTCTATAAGGGAAATGGTTAAATAGTCATTCAACACAGGGTCGACTGTATGCATGAAACTGAAACAGCCTGATAATAAAAATTCAGCAATAAAAAATGATAAAATTTCAGCAATAAAATTTAATAAAGTTCCTGGTGTTGTAACTTTTTATACTACTGAAACCATAAGTTTGTTTTTGCATGTCATAAGTGGCATTTAGTTATCACCTAGTGTCATGCTGTCTTGCGTTGAATGATTGCTTAACCCTTTACCCCATAAATTGTTTAACCCATTACCCCATAGCATGTTTCTAGTTTTTAAAATGGGTGACTATTTAAAGCAGATTGAAAGTAAAGCAGAATGCGCCTTAGGCGCATTCTGCTTTACTTTCAGCCTGCTTTAAGCTATCATCTGATAGAAAATAGAAACTATTTCTTTTGCTACATTTTCATGACTGTATAAATTGGAACTATCTCCTTCAGAGGAAGAATAAATTAAAGTCGTAAAAAGGCCTATTTATGGGGTAATGGGTTAAAGTGTTTGAGACAAGTAATTGCTTAATGCAAGAAAGCAGATAGCTCCTTCAGGAGCATTCTGTTTTACTTGCAATCTGCCTTTAGAATCCACCTATCAGGATGCAGGAGACATTTCTAATGACTATATATATTTAAAAGCTTACAGAAGAAGCATGAAATGAAGCCTCTTTTAGGATTAAGTAAATGGACTTAAAGGCATTTCCATTGGAATGTCAAACAGTTTAGAATCAGATGAGACGCTGAGTCACTAGGCGTTTTAACCGGATCCAAACCGTTTGCAAAAGTCATAAATATTCACTCTATAAAAATCAAAAAACCTGTGGAACATGGTCTAGTGGTAATGTATGTGTTAGACTGTCGTGAGTTTGATTCTTTGCATGAGACTTTAACCCATTACCCCATAGCCTGTTTCTAGCTTTGAATTAGGTGACCACTTAAAGCAGGTTAAAAGTAAAGCAGAATGGTGCATTCTGCTTTACTTTCAGCCTGCTTTAAGCTAACATCATTCTGCTAAAATATAGAAAATATTTATTATCATAGATATTTATGACTGTATAAACTATTTTCTTTAACGGAGGAATTAATTAAAGGCGTAAAAGATCACATCCAATGAATCAGTGCTATACACTGGGCATGTAAAAGGACCAGGAGGCTCTATAGAAAAAGATTAGGGCATTGCCCAAGGTGCTTCCCTCTTCCTGGGATGTCCAAATATCCCAAAGTTGGTACTGGTATGGACGTAAATTAAAAGCAACAAATATGGTAAACAGTAATTAATAGATTAAGCACAAGAAGAGATAACTGCTGTGAGTGCATGTTGCCTGAGTTTTGATACATGTATAAGTTATCTATTGTTGAGCATTAGAGTCTTTGATGCAGAACTCTTGCTAATCAGCCATCTGCTGTCATGTAATTTACAGTCAATCTTGTATTAACTCAGACCGCTAATTAAAGCAGCATCGAGATCTCTAAAGAACAGATCATGACCGCTTAATGCAGGTTAAAAATAATACAGAAAGCTTTCTGCATTATTTTTATCCTGCGTTTAGCAAAAACTTGTATTTAAGACTACCCATGAGCCTATGGATCTCCTCTTGAGTGGATGCTTAAACAGAGCTCCAGATAAGAGGAGTATTTCAAAAACTAATATCTTTATTTCTGTACTAAACCCTATGGTGTTACTACTCATTAGAATTGTCTCTTCGATATGATTCTAATGAGTAGTAACACTATAGGATTTAGTGCTGAAATAAGTGAGAAAATGCTGGATTTGTTCAGTTTACTCCCTCTTATCTGGAGCCTTGAATGCTTAATACAAGATTGACTGTTATACCTCATTGTGTGCATTTCTGCATGCATTAGCAGTGTGTAGATCATTAAACTCTTCTTGTCAGCTGCAGGTAATGAACAATATAGCTTTACAAGTGCATCTGTTTTAATTGCACTCTGCTCAAAGTACAATAGAAATTGAATAACATTTTTCAAATTCTCTGGAGAATGAAGTGAAGTGTTATATATGTTGTACAGAAGTATAAGATCTTTGTCAGGTGCTGCCGTTTGATGTTACAGCAAAATACCTTTGAATGTGTTCCTGTGTTGTGGGACACAATTTATGATCAATAGTTATTTCTTATTGTTTAGTCAACAACCTTGACCTTGGTCTTCATTCTGAAAATGCAATGCAACTGTTATATGTAATGTAAAGAATGGTTGTTTTAGTGTTGCAGGAAGGTTATTGCTTAAAGAAAGAATAGTGAAACTAAAGCAGAAAGATCCTAAATTACCTATCTGCTTTACTTTTCTCTTGTTTTATAAGCCAGCTCACTTCTTTGATACTATGAGACTATATCAATGAGTCTTATTGAGTGGTCATTTTGAGAAGTAGTCATAGCATAGAAGTTGATGAAAACATAAGGATTTCAATATTCTAACTACTTCTCATATATCATGGAGCTATGATATTTCTGCATTTACTTAATCGGCTACCTCCACAGTATTTAAACTTACTGCAGCTTGTCATGTATTATACAGAGAAAGAAGTAATGATCCTTGGTGCCCGCTGACTCTTTTGAGGCTGAATTTTTAAACTACAGTGCCATCTGAATACGAATAATTGTTCAAGATTTTGTGTTTTGTGTATAAAGTGATACTGTTAGGTACAATATTTGAGTTATGTCCTCAGCTGTTTCCATTAAGCTTCATTACTAAGCAATTGCCCATAGAAAATTATCGGCTGTTTCCTGTTTCTTTACACATGAATTACTGAAATTTATTATGCAGAAGCTGTCTTTAACATGCTCAAAACCTTTTGTAACGTATATGCTCTGTCTCTCTAATTCAGCATTAGATAATTTACTTGAAATAATTAGAGCCGTGTCATGACAAAACCTGACTTATTGCATTGCAACATTGTACAGACCAAGCACTGTTGTCATCTCCGGCACTGTATCTGAGTTTGGTCAACACTGCCAAATTCCTTATATAATACTGCTAAATACTATACGTTCGATGTATGTTGGTGTCAAACAGTGTAGATCAAGACCAGCCGCCGCATCAAAGATGCGGAGGCTGGCCTTGCTCTACACTGTTTGCAATGCAATAAGGCAGGTTTTTGTCATGGCATGGCTCATTTATATTATAGCCTTCAATGAACAATGAAGCAGATAATGACAGTTGTAACTTGTGTCAGATTGCAACTTGTAAGAAGAAGACAAAGAAATTTGTATCACAGGTAGCAGCTTAATGCAGGACAAAAGCTCAGCAGAAAGCTCCTTTGGGAGCCTTTTGCTTTACTTTTTGTCTTGCATTAAGCAGTTTCTACCTGTTTAAAGAAAAGTGTTTGTAATTAACACATTCAACCCTAGCAAGAAGTATACTCTTCATTTACAAACAGTGCAGCTGTGAAGAGTACACTTGTCCTAAACATACAGGGTAGACCCTGATCCTATAGGAGCCCTCTGAGCAGGGTCTACCCTGTTTATCAGTTTATATTTTTAAAAAAATACTTAATAGGAAATTGGAATTGTCCATTTGAAGTTTCAGTGGTAAATGAGTTCAAGAAAGGCCATTTATCAAGTATGACAATAAATTTTTGATTGCACCAACTAGGTTTTGTATTCTATCTGTCTGCAGGTTCCAATAGTTTAAAGGATTTAAAGCATGTTAGATTGACACGATACAAGAGAAGCATGTGTGTGGAGATTGGTATCTGCCAGTCTCCAATCAGCTGATATTGTTGCTTTGCATGTTACCTTTCAATCAATTAGGTCTGTACAATGAACAGTGAAGCAGAAAATGACAGTTGACGCAAAACAAATTGTCTCCCTTCGTAGCTGGATCTATAAACCTACAGATAAACCAAAGTTAGGTGGCCATTATTTTCAGAGGCATGGGTGCCTTTTATAGCAGGTGACTCTTTAGTACAGGGCAACATTAAAGCAGAAAGCTCCTATCTGCGTTATTTCTGTCTTGAATTTGGTTGCCACCTATAATGTAGAATGCAGATTTCAAGTTCTTTGAAGTGGCTGCTAAACACACGCTTGCCTGTTGATTCAGGTAGTCTTCCACAACAAAATATGTCCAGGTCATTTGTCAAGGATGCTAGAAATTTTATTGTCAGCCATCTCCTTGATGTAAATTGTTTAAGACATAAAGCTGCTTAAAAAGTTGAAAAGAAAATCAGAAAATTTTCGTAGAAGCTTTCTGTTACTATTTCAGCATGCTCTAACTAAGCTATTTGCCAGGATATGTGAAAGGCTTCCAATTGCTTATTTACCAGGACAAGATCAAGGCATGAAAAAGTGTGTATGTAAGGGAATAGGTACAGGTATAGAATAGGTAAAGGTATGCAAAGGCAATTTATGAGGAATAGATAAATAAAAATGTGTTTCTATGACACAATTTTAAGGTAAAGACAGGAAAGGTGTTTTTATGAAGCAATTTTAAGGTAAAGACTGAGGAAAAGGCGTTTCTATGAGGCAATTTTAAGGTAAAGATGTGAAAAGGTGTTGCTATGACACACTTTTAGGGGAAAAACTGAGGAAAAGGTGTTGCTATGACACAATTTCACGGTAAAGACATTAAAAGTGGTTTCTATGAGGCAATTTTAAGGTAAAGACAATTGAAAAGGTGCTTCTATGAGGCAATTTAAGGTAAAGACAATTGAAAAGGTGTTTCTATGAGGCAATTTTAAGGTAAAGACGAGGAAAGGAGTTGCTTTGAGGCAACTTTAAGGTAAAAACTGAGGAAAAGGTGTTGCTATGAGGCAATTTTAATGTAAAGACTTTAAAAGGTGTTTCTATGAGGCAATTTTAAGGTAAAGACAATTGAAAAGGTGTTTCAATGAGGCAATTTTAAGGTAAATACAATTGAAAAAGTGTTTATATGGGGCAATTTAAAGGTAAAGACAATTGAAAAGGTGTTTCAATGAGGCAATTTAAAGGTAAAGACAATTGAAAAGGAGTTTGTATGTGGCAATTTTAAGATAAAGATGTGAAAAGGAGTTGCTATGAGACAATTTTAAGGGGAAAAACATGAAAAGGTGTTGCTATGAGGAATAGGTAAAGTTAAATTGTAAAGGTGTTTCTAAGGATATAAATGGCATTTCTCTGAGGAATAATTGAATGAAAAGGAAAAGGGCCTCTATGTGGTTTGACAATGCTCAAACTTCAGAATCTCGAAATGAAAATATAGTTTATGTGCCAAGCACTTGTAACATGAATACATTTAGCATGAAGCTGTGTATTGATAAAGCAAACAGTCTAAATTCTATTTTCAATCAGCAGATGAGCTCCAAATAAGAATGTTTTTGCATTACTTATGTCCTAAATTAAGAAGACACTATATTCTTTTGAGAGCATGACACACTAATTCAAGTGTCAATGAACTACAGTTTGTCTGTTTTCTCATTATAGTTAGAGCAAATAACTTTTCGGTTGTCTAAACATAAATGCAAGAATAGATCTGTTTATGTTTGAAGAAGGATATGAAAGAGAGAAAACAAAGAAATTAATTCAAGTTTCAGGAAATTATACATGGGAAGATTTAATTTGACCAAGAACAACTTCTTATTTATTTGATGTGCATGATATTTACATCTTTGTTTTCATAAAGTTCATGTAATATCACTCAGCCAATGAATAAGTCATTTTCTTTGAGTGCCTTTGTCCGCTTAAATCAGTGACTTAATATGCAAATGGGTATGGAGCATCAGATCAGGCCTCACATTTCGTGGGACCTGATCTGGATCCAAACTGTGTGCAAAAGTATTCAATATTATTATTCAGTTTTTAAAGATTTTATTTTTTAGATTGTTTAGACTCCAATTGTGTTGTAACATTAAATTTTGCAGCAATTTTTGTCTGAAAATTGTTCATTTACAAATACAAGCATACTATATTTTAGAGAATAGTGTATAATTTCAAAGAGTTATAAACATGTAGCAGTACTGTACATTAAAGTTTTTTTTATTGTGACTTAACCCATTACTCCATAAATACCCCCTTTCAGACCTTTAATTTATTCATCAACTAAAGAATAAAATTGTTCCCTTATGAATATGCTCCCTAAGAAATGTTTCTATATACTAGCAGATGGTAGCTTAAATTCAAGGCTGCAGGTAAAGAAGAATGCACCTTTAGATGCATTTTGCTTTACTTTCAACCTGCTTTAAGTGTTCACCTTTCTTCAAAACTAGAAACAGGCTATGGGGTATAGGAATAATTTACCTTCTTCATGCATTAAGTAGCCTTGTCAGGTATCTTTAATTAATTTGATGTAGTTAGCAAGACAAAACTTGAATGCTTATTTAATTTGTGTGAACTTTTAACATTTTTGGCAGAACAACTGAGCCATTTTATCAGTTGCCTGTATCCCAACAATCTCAACAATGGATATACATGTATCATCATATTTAACCCTTTTTCTATTGATAGTGTATCTTGGCCCTTAGGAGAAGGGTTAACAAAACTACAGTAAAACCTGTGTTGAGCATACCGGTACATTCAGTGAAGATATATTAGGACAGGTGAACTATAAGATCAGTTAAATACAGGAAAAGGGTAATGCAGAAAGCTCCTTTGTCCTGCATAAACCCATTTCCCCATAAATACACCTTTTTACTCCTTCAATTTATTCCTCCAGTAAAGAAAAAAGTTCCCACCATAACAAATATTCTGTATATTCTAGCAGATAAGAGCTTAAAGCAGACTGAAAGTAAAGCAGAATGTGCCTTAAGGCACATTCTGCTTTACTTCCAACCTGCTTTAAGTGCAGGTCAGCTGTCTTCAAAACTAGGAACAGGCTATGGGTTAAGAATTGTTCATGCACCTATATTTAAATGGTAGATGAAATATTGACTACATGTATGAGTATATATGAATGAAGACAAGGGTTATCATAAAATCAGTAATTGAGCATATCAAAATTGTTGGCAGAATTATGGCCCTTTGATGTTAGTATAAGGTCAAAGCTGGGCAATGTTCACATGCATTCCAGGCTTTTATTCAGTAAGAAAAATGAAGTTTTACAGCTACAGTCACATTCTGGATTAGCAGAAATTTTGTGAAAAAATTTCATATCTTTTGAGGCAGGTAAATGAATAAGGCAGAATAAAAGTTAAGCAGAAAATTACTATAGGAGCTTTCTGCTTTACTTGTTTCTGCATTGACACATTGAGCCCTAGCAACAAGTACAATGTCCTTTTCAAACAGTACACGTATCATATGAAAACAGTGAAGAGCTGTGTCTGCTGACTTGTTATTTTACAATAAATTGTTTAAAAAAACTTAAATAGTCAGAAATGGACTAGACATTATTGGAAATTCAGGGATTGTCTCTTTAAAGTTTTAGAGGTGATTAAGTTAATTGAAAGTGGCCACCTCAGTCTTTAAGACTGCATATCTATTATATACATGAATTTTCAACAGTTCAACTTTTTGCACTAAAATTCAGCCATTACAGTCAATTCAATACAAACCAGTCATCTCGTATGGATTCAAACTGCTTTCAAAGGTTATCACAGTTTCACTGTTTTTGGCATTTTGTTCCCCTAGAAATTTAGAGTTGGCTCAATATTACTTTTTTTTTTATTTCTGATATCAAGTATTTAAATTCTCTATCTGCTTCATCATCCTTGTTGTAATGATTTCATTAGTTGACAACAAAGACATCAATCTGCAGTCTATCACATTGTGGTGTATCCGTGATTGATCTTGACATGATTGGAATCTTTAAACACTTGAATCCTAAATTGAACAACAACATCCCTCATCCACCAATATTCAACCCTTATACCCTTTACTCCATAGCCGGTTTCTAGTTTTGAAGACAAGGGACCACTTTAATCAGATTGAAAATAAAGCAGAATGTGCCTTTAAACAGTCAAGAATATGCACATAAGAAACACTAATTTTTCTGTATCCTAATAGATGGTAGCTTAAAACAGGCTGAAAATAAAGCAGAATGTGCCTACAGACAGATTCTACTTCACTTTCAGCCTGCTGTATTAAAGGCACATTCTGCTTCACTTTCAACCTGCTTTAAATTAAGCTCTCATCATATAGGACATAGAAAATATGTATGGTGTATATTCATGACAGTATAAAGTGGAGCTATTTTCTTCATTGATGGAATGTCAAAGGTATTTTAATGGGGGTAATGGGTTAACCCCTAACTACCATGACATTATTTGCTTAAAACATTAAATTTTGTTGTCTGCTTTTATTCCTCAAATTTTGATTTTAAGTAAGTATCATAATATGTGTCAAACAGTTTGGATCCTGACCACAGACACTACATTATGCAGCATTGTATCAGGATCAGGCTTTACACTGCTTGAAACATTAAACCTGCTTTAAGTGGTTATCTGTCTTCAAAACTAGAAACTGGCTTTTGGGTGAAGGGTTAATGCAAAAAGTTCCTATAGGAGTCAAAATTTAATGTTTCTGCCTTAAAAGTAGCACTACAGGAGCTTTCTGCATGATTTTTTCCTGCCTTAATCGACCCCCTTATCTTTAAAGATAGTCTCTTTCTATATATTTCTGCTACTACATGGAGTGGTCACATTATAAGATTGGCTGTAGAACAAAAGATGTTTGTTAGTTCTGTGACTGTGGAGTTCATGATGTTCAGGACCAAGGGTTAGCACTTCAGAGTGTGTCTGAATACATTATTCCATGACGACAAAGAGAGGTTATAAGTTCACAATCCCATCATTTAAGATTGAACAAAAAATGGGCTAGAGGGCTACTTTGGGTTTTGACTTGGCTGAATCATTTGGACTTTACAAAAGACAGGAACAGAAAGCACTTTTAACCCATTACTCCATTGCCTGTTTCTAATTTGGAAGACAGGTGATCACTGAAAGCAGGTTGAAAGTAAAGCAGAATGTGCATGAGGGCGCATTCTGCTTTACTCTCAGCCTGCCTTAAGCTACCATCAGCTAGAATATAGAAAATAGTTCTTATGATACATATTCATAACTGTATATAAGATATCTATTTTCTTCAGTGAAGGATTAAATCAAAAGCGTAAAAAGGCGTATTTATGGGGTAATGGATTAATTTACTAAGAATGTAGATCCTGATTGAATGCAACCAGGATACCAGAGTAAGGCTACTTTGGAATTTTGTTCTTATTATGATACATTAATAGAAAGGGTAAAGCAGGCTGAAAGTAAAGCGCATTCTGCTTTACTTTCAACCTGCTTTAAGTGGTCACCTATCTTCAATTCTAGAAACAGACTATGGAGTGAAGGGTTAATTCAGTTTTGTAAGGGTTAAGCCCATTTGGCTAGAAATATGAGTTTATGTATAGCTTGCAAGCAAATGTAAGGATCCCTTTAACCCTTTAACCCATAGCCTATTTCTAGTAGTTAAGATATGTGACCTATTAAAGCAGGCTGAAAGTAAAGCAGAATGTGCCCTAGGGCACATTCTGCTTTACTTTTAGCCTACTTTAAGTTACTATCTGCTAGTATATAGAAACTATTTCTTCTAATACATATTCATGACAGTATAAAATGGAACTATTTTCTTTGGCGAATGAATAAAATGAATGCGCTAAAAGTCGCTTCTATAAGGGAAAGGGTTAAACAGGGTATGTGCATTTATTTTTTTGAAATATTTTCTTAAAACGGCTCTAAACATTTACATTAACGAGTCAATTTTCAATTTATGTAATCCATTATGATAAAGCTTAAAAGGGTTAAAGAATTATACCTCTTTATCTAATCATTAAAGAGGAATCATAGACAATCAAACAATTACCCTGAAGCACTTCGCATATGAACCGCTTTTTCATTGGAATAGAAATCATACAAATAAGCACAATTATCAGTAACCACTTCAGTTAAAATTACACATGACTAAGCGTGAGACAAAGCAAAAATTGGCTTTGATGCCTCAAGTCCTAGGCTTCTATGATCATTGAGAAAGTATTTTAGTCAAATTGGCAGTCAGTCTTAAAACACATAATTGAATACAAATCAATCATGATTCACTAAGAGAGAATAGGTTGAAAATTTTAGATCAGAAGATTGAAATATGGGTATGTTGGACTTAAACAAGATTGAGGTATGGTAATTCAACTTATGAAATATGGATTCTTTTAGGTCATCTTATCCAATTTGAAATATTGAGTTTTGACTGTCTATGCATAATTGAATATGCATTTTTGTTCTGTCTGTGTGTCCAGTTTGTTTACCAGTGTACATGAGAATGTGAGCATTTTTTCCACCAATTTTCATCATACTTGGTAGGATGCTTTACTGCCAAAATATGTTGGACTTGTTAATAAATCGTAACATTTGAACTATTTTGGTGGAGTTATGCCCCTTGACGCTTTGTTATTTATGCAGAGTAAAACTATATATTGTCATATCATGTCACTAATTTCATGTCTAGGTAATTGATAGGTGACTTGTCTGGTTATGTTTTTAGAACTCGTTCCTCTGTCCCTGTGGTGTCTGTAATATTTGAACAGATGTTGAAATGTTTGCTGAGCAGAGCTTTTATGTACTTAGCAACTTCAACTAGTGTTTATTTAAACCCTTAAAATGCTAGATTTTCAAAAGGACCTTTTTGTTTTTTAAAAAAGATTAACAGTTTATTTCTGTCTCTAAAAAATTGAATGTTTAACATTATGAAAAGTGTGATAAACAGTGCAGAGCCAGATCAGAGGGCACAATTGGAGCTGTCGCTTATCCCTTTACCTGATAGCCTATTTCTAGTACTTAAGATAGGTGACTACTTAAAGCAGGTTGAAAGTAAAGCAGAATGCGCCTTAGGGCGCATTCTGCTTTACTTTCAGCCTGCTTTAAGCTATCATGTATTATAATATAGAAAATATTCCCATAAATACATATTCATTATTGATTAAATTAGAACTATTTTCTTCAGCGGATGAATAATCATAGCCGCTAAAAGGCGCTTCTATTTGGGGAAAGGGTTAGCAGGGTCTGCATACTGTTTGCAAATGATGTACATGTACATACTGGATTGCTGATCTTTGCATGCTTGGTTTTTTTTTTCGTCTGCAAAAATTGTCGTCTGCAAGACTGCAACTGTTCTAAAAATAGAATTTTTTAAATTTCTTTTCAAGACAAATTTCAATATTTAAAAAGAAAAAAAAGTTCATTGAAGGATAACACTGCAAAGTCTGAATAAAATGTTCATTTGGGATTTTTTTTATTGCAGTTTAATGTATGACAGAATGGAGAATGACTGCAACTCAGTCATAACTCAATGACATCTATTGATATAATAGATAAACTTCTATAACTCAAACTTGCCTAAGTAAAATATTCCTGAATATCAACAGCTGCATCAAACGCTTGATTTCATATAAGTCATGTCAAAAAAAGGTACTTTTGGAGCTAAAACATTCTGCATAAGATATCTCCAAATTCTGCATTAACCCATTAAATGCCATTGCCAGTTTAATTTTGAAGACCACTCACAGTGGTCACATAAAGCAGGTTGAAAGTACAGCTGAATTTGCCTTAAATTGCATTCTTCTTTACTTTCAGCCTGCTTTAATATACATTCTACTGCGATATAGGATATACAGGTAGTTCTTGTGGTGCATATTCATGACTTTATAAAGAGGAACTATTTTTGTGTCACCTGCTGTAGGGATCACTTTTCCGGCGTCTGTCTGTCTGACTGTTTGTCTGTCCGTCCATTCGTGCCTACGCTAGGATACTTATGTGGCTAAAATTCTTAGCCACATAATAGAAAAACATTAACCTGGTCGTCTCTGGTTACATTAACCTGTCCATTTCTTGTGACATTAACCTGGCCAGTTGTGGGACATAGGGTTAGGGTTAGTCTCCAGATCATTCTATTCCAAGTTAGAGCAAAAAGAAATTGTCTCTTGTGTGGCTAGCCACACAAGAGAAAACAATAGATTTTAATAGCCACATAAGTATCCTAGCGTAAGTATGTCTGTCTGTCCATCTGTTTGTCAGTCCGAGCTAACATTTTGGGTTTATGGGGCTAGGTGACATAACACAACAAAATAACACGATAGTGCACACCATTCCGTTTGGGTTAATGTGACTTTTTTGGGTTTATGTGGCTATTTTATGTGGCTTTTCACACCTTTTTAACAAAAGAAAAGCCCCATAAACCTGAAATGTTAGAACGTTTGTCTGTCTGTCTGTCACACTTTTTGTGTCACGCTACATAACTTCTGTTCTACTGAAGCTTTTAAGATGAAACTTCATTTATGGATAGAGCTTGACAAGTGGAAGCGTATTGCACAAGGGTTATAACTCTTGCTACAATATTGTAAGAGTTATACCCCTTTTCATCATTTTCTTTTCATGCAGATTTCTTCTGTTATACTAACGATTTCGAAATGAAATTTCTTTATGGAAAGAGATTGATGAGTGAAATTGTCTTGCACAAGGTGAGAGTTATTCCCCTTTTCTATATTTTCTATTTTCAGCATATAACTTCTGTTCTACTCATGCTTTCCAGATAAAATTTCATTTACTTAAATAGTTTGATGAGTGAAAGTGTCTTGCACATGGTTCATTTCTCTTGCATCAAAACCATGAGAGTTATTCTCCTTTTCTACACTTTCTTTTGTGTCAGATTATTTCTGCTATAACGAAGTGTGTCATTTTAACTCTTGTTCAACTGATGGTTGCTGGCAGATGACAAACATGTTCTGAGGAACCCATCTATTTTTTCAGTGGAGGAATAAATTAAACATGCAAAAAGGGTTCGAAATTTCAGGGCTCAAACATGGGTTAATTTAAGCTTTCCACTGTTTTTAGAAATATTTGTGCTAGTGGGTGCTAACGATGTCTTGACTTACATTTGAAAACAAGTTGTATCCTGATGGCAACATTATAACCCTTATCATGCTGAATTGTTGTCTGCTTTAAATATATATCGTCTGCACAAAGAGAATGAAAATTGTTTTTATAAACTGTAACAAATATCAATATAATTAGCAAACAGTTTGGATCCAGATCAGACGCCGAGTTATGCGGCGTCGGATCTGGATCCAAGCTGTTTGCAAATATCAGCCAAGTCGTGCTTAGCACGATAAGAGTTAACTTAGCATCTGATCAGGATTTAAACTGTTTGTCACTTGGATTTTATTTCTTGAAATATAGTAAAGAATGAATTAATTTCAGAACTTCCGTAATTGACAACTTTTATTCAGCATTCAAAAGTCCACACAGTATTAATTTATGTGCATACTTTTTTACCTCAAAACTTGCTAGTGTTTGTTTTAGCTAATGTGTGATGTGGGTAAGTCATGAAATAATATTTGAATAGAACTTAATGTTAAAAATCGTTTGTTTAATTTCTATCTTACCAGAAGCCATAACTATAATAATCAATAGATATGTCTTCAGTACAAAAACCTTTTCAATTCAAGAGAAAGACCCATATTGCAATCAAATATTTGGCCACACGTCATCCTTACTATGATGAGGGTGCTGAATATAAACAGCCTTTTCAAATAGTGAATACAGCGCTCCCTCTCTACAACGACATCCAATGGGAGACAAAATATATGTTCGTTGTTCGGAGGGAGTCGTTGTAGAGAGGGAACTTAGTTTACATTTGCAAACAGCTTGAATCCAGATCAGACGCCGCGTAACGCGGCGTCTGATCTGGATTCAAGCTGTTTGCCACTCGTCATTAATTTATTTTCTGTCACAATGTCCATTATGTCACTTTCAGAAAAACAGCAGACCACAATTTTAAGCAGACGCTATTGCATCAATAAAATCTTTAGATTTAATTGTCCTGTTTGGGGAATTTCGGCAAGGGTCGCTGTAAGGAGGGAGTCGTTGTTGAGAGGGCCGTTGTAGAGAGGGAGTACTGTACCTACATCAGACGGCTCCCAGAGGTGCCATCTGATCTCCGTCTGCACTGTTTGTCATGTTGTTAACCCATTATATACTCCATAAATATACCTTTTTATGCAGTTAGTTTATTCCTCCACTAAAGAAATTAGTTTCACTTTATACAGTGATGAATATATATTATGCACTATAAGAAAAGGTTCTATACCCTAGCAGACGGCAGCTTAAAGTAAAATAAGGCTGAAAGTAAATCAGAAAGGTGCATTCTGTTTTCCTTCCATCCTCCTTTATGGGGTAATGGATTTAAAGTATAATGAGTTGAATTGTCTTGTCTTTTCAACTACATGTAATTTATTGATTTCAGTGCAACACAGAAAATAAAATTAAAAGTGTAGAAATGATCCAAATATAGCAAAATATCATGATAAGTAATTCTTTATCCAATTTATCAATGTAGGCTGTAGAGTGTGTGTTCAATTAACACTTAACCCTTTACCTGATAGCCTTATTCTAGTACTTAAGATAGGTGACTACCTAAAGCAAGTTGAAAGTAAAGCAGAATGCGCCTTAGGGCGCATTCTGCTTTACTTTCAGCCTGCTTTAAGCTATCATGTGCTAGAATATAGAAAACATTCCCTATAATTTATATTCATGACTGATTAAATTGGAACTGTTTTCTTCAGCGGAGGAATAAATCATATTCGCTAAAAGGCGTTAAGGGGAAAGGGTTAAAGCACTATAAGATTTAGTCTGACTTATATCAATCAACCACAGAAAAGAAGGATTTTTTTCAAATTGTTAGCCTATCTGACAGGTGGCAGCTTAATGCAGTAGTACAAGAGTAATGCAGAAAGGTCCTTTGGGAGCTTTCTGCATTACTCTTGTCCTGCATTAAGCAGTACCATATCTTTAAAGAATAAAGATTGGCTTGCTTCTTCATTCTGTAGTTGAATACAGTTTTGACTGTATTTCCATGGAGGAAAACTGTGCTGAAGAATCTGCTTGAGTTCTATGCCAGAATCATGTGTTCATTCATGACACTAGCCTGTATTTACTTTTATGTCAAAATCATGTGTTCATTCATGATATTATCCAAATTTGGCAATAGGTGTGAAATCTTTGACGTAGATGTGGTCAGTCTAGAGTTTACTTGTCTGATAAGTGGTCAGTGAAGTGATTCGAACCCTTGTAAATGATTAGCACACTTGTTCAGCAAAAACCTTTGAATTACAAATGGGGTAGATTTGATTTTATAAGTGCTTTAGTCAATACATTTCCTTCTTGATGATAATTGCAGTCGTTTTATCATTTAAGACATTCCTTTTTTCCAAAATACAAAAAAAAGGGGTTTTTCTAACAAAAAAATCAAGATAAATTTTTGACTGAAGAAAGACTGACTCAGCAAAACAAGGGTTATAAGTAGGTATACTACCTTGTTCTGTCAAATCTGAGTGCAATTATATTTCATTGAGGAAGAATGATTATCTTTCAATACAGGCCACTGTTAAATACAGTGCATAATTAATGTTACAACAAAATACAAGAAAACTCATATGAGTTATATGATGCCACCACAGGGGAATGCATTAAGCTGTCCCATAAAATTAGCACTTTCTGTATATTTTGAATGTACAGTCAAACCTCTCTATTACGACCAATAAATTGTTTTTTAATTGGGTGTTTACGATAGGTGACTGCTTAAAGCAAGGTGACAGTAAAACAGAAAGCTCCTAAAGGAGCTTTCTGTTTTACTGTTACCTTGCTGTAAGTTGTCACCTGTCATTTATGCAATCAATTAGCCTTCGTTTTAGTGGTTTTTATAGAGGGGTTCTACTGTAACTGTAACCATACTTTAGATGAACATGATCTCAATCAGTAGGAAGAGCACAAGGGTTGGTCTCCCAATGTTTAAACAAGAACGGAGAGTTAGTGTTTAGTAAATGAGCCAAGATTTACACTTGAAGTGAAAGTAAATATTAGCCCAAAGGTGGGTGATAGTCTTCACACAGTCTATATTTATATCATTATAATCATGTCTTAGTTGATAGCTCAGGAAGTTTATATTTTATTCACTCAAATACAGTACATGTACTGCCAGGTCAAGCACGTTGTGGCTCTAGGGTGTGCGAGAGCAGAACAAGAATTGGAACAACTGCCCACCCCTTAACCCTTTACCCCATAGCCTGTTTCTAGTTTTGAATACAGGTGACCACTTAAAGCAGGTTGAAAATAAAGCATAAGGCACATTCTGCTTTATTTTCAGCCTGCTTTAAGCTACCATCTGCTAGGATTTAGAAAATATTTCTTTTGTTAAATGTTTATGTATGTATAATTTGGAACTATTTGTCTCAGCAGAGGAATAAATTAGAGGCGTAAAAGGGCGTATTAATGAGGTAATGGGTTAATATATGATTTCAACAACAGACTGAAAATGTGGGTTTGATGATTCTTTAGCAGATTTCATACCCCTGCCTCTTATAGCAAATACCCCTGTGGTTGCATCATATAAGTCTTATTTTCTCGTAACAAAGCACAGCAGAAATATCCATATTACCGGTATGAAAGAACCCTGGGCGGAGATCGAAATGGAGACTCCTGCATCCCAGTTCAATACAAGTGTATTCTTCACAATCATCCTGTTTGTTAATGACGAGAATACTTTTCAAAGCCCATGGTGAAACATCATCAACTTCTGTTTTGATTGGCTTATCATCTTCCAGGATAAGTATTTGATTAGATAAAGAGATTCCAAGATTTCAATTCTTAGAGATGAAAAAGTTTATGATGACTAGTTATGATAATGAAATTGGCATTGTATGTAGAGTGATAGGGGCTTGATAGGGTCTGAAAGGATTTACTCTTATAGAGCACAGATTTGTCTAGATGGTTCTCCATCAATTACTTTAATCTTTACAAATGCATTTTGTAAAAAAAAGAAGTGTTTGTTTATCAATTTACTGTATTTACTGTATTTAATATGTTTTTGCTATAAGCATTGTATGTAATGTTTTATGCAATAAAACTATCGTATCGTATCGTATCGTATCGTATAAACATTGCCTGGTATTTAACACTTTGAATACTGATTATATAAGTCTTTCAACATTAAAGCCACTATATTACTCCCACATAAACAGAATCAAACATTTTTCTTACATGAAATTTATGTCACTATCGTAAGCGTTCCATATAAAAAGAAGTAATACGTGGTGATATTTGAAGCAATATTGCTAACGAACAGTGAAATTTGTGGAAACAAGTAATCAAGTTTGTTTATTTTTGAAAAGCGACGAACATTTACGGACATACTCGGTAAAGCTCATTTGCATAATTCTATACAACAAGTCGAGTGCTTTACAACCAAAGAGAGACAACTCCTTTAAGTTTGGTCGTTAAACTGATGCAATGATACACATTGTCGCGGCCGAATCAATCACGTGACCTTTATGCGATCGATCGAGAGTTCTCGGAACCAGCCCGTAATCTTATTTGTAAACAAACCCGCTTATAATGTAAACCACCACGATAAGAATTCGACACATTTATGTAGGATTCTTTACTAAGTGGGTGCATATGTCAGGCTTCTTACACTCGATTTCACTTAGTTTTAATACATAGAAAATGCACACATATAAGAAATTGCGCGTTTTAAACACCAATTTGAGCGGGATTGTGCCTTTAAGTAACTCTTGTGGGTTATTATGGTCCCATGTGGATCATTTTAGTTACTAATTAAAACATGAACCAGTCTACTAAGAATTCTGGGTAGTGTAATAAATACTGCTCTATATTATCAAACAGTGTAGACTGGCTGATAAGAGTGCTCCTATAGGAGCCCTCTGATCTGGGTCTGCTCTTTTTGCAAATGTAAAATATTATATTTTAACCCATTACTCCATAAATACACCTTTTTACGACTTTTACTTATTGCTCCACTGAAGAAAATAGTTTTAATTTCTGCAGCTATGAAGATGTATTGAAAGAAATCCATTATACATTCTAGCAGATGGTAGCTTAAAGCAGGCTGAAAGTAAAGCAGAATGTGCCTACTTTCAACCTGCTTTAAGTGGTCATCTATTTTCAATTTCAGAAACAGGCTATGGGGTAATGGGTTTAACAGGTCCATGTTGTTGAAATAATTGATTATTTGCCTACCAGCAGAGGAATTGTGATTACTTGTGCAAATAGTTTGTATTGAGATGTGACTGCGAGAATCCAAACTGTTTGACACTCTGAACTTACTTTGATAATAATTTTTTGAAAATTCTGTTTTTAGAACAGAACTAGGGAGACAATAATTATTGCAGATAATCATTTTATTTAGCATGCAAAGAATTATTAATGCTGATTAAATCAGGGCTACCATTTCTCCTAAATCTTCGGATTTTTTTTCTAGTACATGATAGCTTTAAGCAGACTGAAAGTAAAGCAGAATGCGCCTAAGGCGCATTCTGCTTTACTTCCAGTCTGCTTTAAGCAGCCACGTGTCAACAAAACTAGAAACAGGGGATGTGGTTAAGGTACGATTTGTAAAATCGCACTTGAAAAATTCAAATTTGGAAATCTTAGGATTTTTTCATGTCAACTTATGGCAGCCCTGTTAATTTGTTAAATTTCATTTTTTTAAGCAAACAATTTTATGACAAGGAATGGGCTAAGCATGCAAATGATACAATCCATAACCATAAAATCTACAATTAATACACAGAAACAAAATTCTGACATACCGTACCTTTTCTTACAGTATAAACTGAAACATGTGGAATTTGAGCTAAATGCATTCCTATGTTAATTGCATATGAATCTTTGTAAATTGTTATGTCAGCTCATATTTCATGTGCAATATGAAGTGACAATTTACATAACATGTAAACATTTTTCTTTAACTCATTACGCCATTGCGTGTTTCCAGTTTTAAAGATAGATGACCATTTAAAGCAGGTTGAAAGTAAAGCAGAATGCACCTTAAGGTGCATTCTATTTTACTTTCAGCCTACTTTAAGCCACCATCTGCTAGAATATATAAACTATTTCTTATGACGCATATTCTTGACTGTTTAAATAAGACTTATTTTCTTCAGTGGAGGAATAATTAAGAGGCGCAAAAAGGTGTATTTATGGGGTAATGGGTTAACCCATTACTCCATTGCCTGTTTCTAGTTTTGAAAATAGGTGAACATGGAGAGGGAGACTTCGTTCCCGTCTAGACAGCCAGGCCTCACCCATATAAGAACGATCTATACATGGCCTGGTTATCAAAATTGGATGATTATGATGATGATGATGACTTAAAGCGGGTTGAAAGTAAAGCAGAGCACATTCTGCTTTATTTTTCAGCCTGCTTTATAAGCTAACATCTTTTAAACTATAAAAATATAATTTTTATCATACATATTTATGACTGTATACATTTGAACAATTGTTTTGGTGGAGTAATAAATTAATGAAGTAAAAAAGGCATATTTGTGGGGTAATGGGTTAAACAAGTTATAGTGGAATTTATTTTTTTCCATTTTCCATTTTTCAGGTGTTTTAATTATTCTCCATTTGAAAAATATGGTAGTCATTTATGAATTGACCAGCATTAGAGGAGTACAGGTGAACTTCCATATCTCGAACTCGGTTAAATCGAACATACCCGTATTTCAAAGTTAAAACGTGGCTTAGCCATGTTTTAACTTTGAAATATGGATATGTTCAGACTTAACCGAGCATGAAATAATGCAGTTCATATGTGGAACTATCGGATAGTTCGAGTTAAGCGAGTTAGAGATATAGAAGTTTGACTGTACTTCATGTACTGAATTCATCTCCATGATATATTTTGTGTTAGTAACTTATTTAACTCATTAATCCATAGATATGCTTTTAATTATTTCTTCACTGAAGAAAATAATTCTGATTTATACAGTTATGTAGAACAGAACAGATATTTTATTCTTCGGATTTAAACATTTCGTTTTTCATCCATATACAAGTTATACAAAATAGTCAAAGTCATTACAATAAACAAGTAAATGTAAATTATGATTAAGTTCCATAAATGTGATTTAATACCAAAATGAATATTTAGAGAGAGTAAATGTACTAATTATACTCATTTCATTGTATATATACAGAATACATTCTCTATTCTAACAGATTGTAGCTTCAAAAGGCTCAAAGTAAAGCAGAATGCCCCTTAAGGTGCATTCTGCTTTACTTTCAATCTGCTTTAAGTGGCCACCAATCTTCAATACTAGAAATAGACTATGGGGTAAAGGAAGATATTTAATAATTAATTGCTTAATGCCTGCTTTTTAATTGCTTTAAACTTTGTTATTGAAAAATTGGTGTTATTTGATGTTATCACAATATAATGTTAATAGATATAGGTGTGATAAGCCCCTAGCAATATATGGGACAGAGACTCGGAAGTTAACCCATACCATGCTACCGGCGAATATATGACACAGTGATTACCTTTAAATTTTGCAAACAGTTTGGATCCTGATGAGACGCCGCGAAACGCGGCGTTTTATCAGGATCCAAACTGCTTGACACGCTGGCCTTGTTTTAAAAAGAAATTTTGAAAATGCTATTTTAAAATAGTACAAGATGACAATTATTGTTGCAGATGAAAAAATTACCCAGCATGCAAAGTGTTAATGGCTTCAATATGTTTATCATATATTCTGCCATAAACTAAATAACCTCAGGTTATAATATTTACAGTATACAGTCAAACATAACTGACTGAATAATTAATTTAACAAACACAGAATGATATCAAATATATTTAAAGATAGGTGGCTGCTAAATGCAGGTCAAAATTAATGCAGGAAAGCTTCTTTAAGAGCTTTCTGCATTACTTTTGTCCTGCAATAGCTGTCACGTGTCTTATGCTTGGTATTTTGAAAGGTTGCTTAGGGCTTAGGTTTGACTGTATTCATAGTGTATTTACCGTTGACAAAGGGAGCTTTCTGCATTCCTTTTGTTCTGCATTAAGTTGCAACCTATCTTATCTAAAGACTGTATATGAATTTTGTTTAGATTAGTTGCTGAAGATAGTTTTGGTATAATTGATGTTTGTTTGTAAGGGTGAGCTTGACGTCACGGTCATCTCGGTCTCACATCTTTGTACCTTGTCAAATCTGTTAACCCATTAACCCATAGCCTGTTTCTAGTATTGAAGATAGTTGACCATTGAAAGCAGGTTGAAAGTAAAGCAGAATGTGCCTTAAGGCACATTCCGCTTTACTTGCAGCCTGTTTTAAGCTATGATCTGCTAGAATTTAGAAATTATTCTGGCTGTATAAATTGTAACTATTCTACTCAATGAAGGAATGAATAAAAGGCGTAAAAAGGGGTATTAATGGGGTAATGGGTTAAAGATCTCTTCAATACCCATTTCTCCGGTCAATGTCAGTGTACGGCTTATGCAATATATACAACCTATTGTAAAGTTTGGCTGAGTTTTTCATTGGATAAAATGGATTAACACTTGGGAATGACCTCAGGTCTGTCATTATGCAATTGTTTGGTGACCTCTTTGTGCAAGGTAACATGTTTCACAGGTAAAGGTGAGTAATAGACAATGGACAGATACACAAGAACTAGTCTGTCAACTGGTCAAGGGTTAGGACAGAGAAACTGTTTAGTGTCCTTGTCAGATGCTGCGCATTTAACCCTTTAATCCATAGCCTATTTGAAGACAGTTTACCACTTAAGGCAGAATGTGCACTAAGGCACGTTCAGATTTACTTTCAGCATGCATTAAGCTACCATCTGCTAGAGTATTGGGCATATTTCTGATGAAATATAGTCATGACTGTATAAATTAGAAGTATTTTCTTCAGTAAAGGAATAAATTAAAGGCGTAAAAATGCTTATCAAAGGAGTAATGGGTTAAAATATGCCTCTACCTACTCCTCGATATAAGCATATTTTTAGAATCTTTTGAATACAGGTAGCAATTAAAAGCAAGATGAAAGTAAAGTAGAAAGCTCATGTGAGTTTTCTGCTTTAATAAATTTCAAGTTGCTTTAATCAATATAAATCTGCCTTAAATGCAGTTAGATATACAGTGGAGAATCTGTTATTCTTTCCAGTTTAAACGCAAACGTACGCAAAGGCAAAACACTAAAACGTAGAAAAGTACAACTTTTGGACAATTCTGATAATTCTTGTTTATCTTGGTGGCAAACAGTTTGGAGCCTGACCAGACGCCGGGTTACCCGGCGTCTGATCTGGCTCCAAACTGTTCGCACTGCAAATAATAGTTTTAGCGTAAACGTGTTTATTGGGAAAGAATAACAGATTCTCCACTTTAGATGATTCTGGCAATGGATGAAAGGGTTTAATTCTTTCTTTCCATCATATCTTGTTTTCAGTGTTAAAGACATTTGGCTGCTCAAAGCAGGATGAAAGTAAAGCCAAAATACAGGGCTGCCATAAGTTGACATGAAAAATCCTAAGATTTCCACATTAAAAATTTTCAAGTGCGATTTTACGAATCGTACCTTTACCCCATAGCCTATTTCTAGTTTTGTTGGCATGTGACTACTTAAAGCAGGCTGGAAGTAAAGCAGAATGCGCCTTAAGGCGCATTCTACTTTACTTTCAGTCTGTTTTAAGCTATTATGTACTAGAAAAAAATCCGAAGATTAAGGAAAAATCCGGAGAAATGGCAGCCCTGAAATTACATTAGCGAATAAATTAAGGAATAATCCCCGGGAAAGAGTGCAGACTCATATCAAACAGGTCCTATTGCCTGTTCGGTATAATTGCCTATTCTCTCAGAGACCATATCATCTTGGTCTACACTGTTTTCCTACAATTCATCAATACATGTATACGCTCAGGAAAGGGGTTAATTACGATGTCACATGCAGCACATAGGGAATACCTAGTGGTCACTTTGCCCTGTATCTCTGTCAGTTCACGTGTCAGAAGTCACACTCTCTAGTGTAGAGAATCACACTGTCTATAAATCATCATAACTGCTGCTGTGGCTGCAGATGACACATGTGGTCTTTTAACCCTTTGCTCCATAAATATGCCTAATTATATGCCTTTTATTTATTTCTCTACTGATGAAAAAACTCTAGTTCCATTTTATACATTTACTCATATGCACAGTAAGAAATATTGTACATGTAGTTTCTTTATCCTCGACCTAGCAGATAACGTAGTAGCTTAAAGCAGGCTAAAATAAAGCAGAATGTGCCTTTAGTTACATTCTGCTTTACTTTCAACCTGCTTGAAGTGGTTATCTGTCTTCAAAATTAGAAACAGGCTATTACAGGTACATGTAAATGAATATATTATAGTGAAATTTGTCATTCGTCAGCACTATATGACCTATTCAGTGTCACAGTGCAGTAAAACCTTCCATCATTCAGCTAAAAGTGTAAATTGATGTTTTTTAGATCACATGATGAAAGCTATGGAGAGCTTAATTATGTTGTCACCCAGTCGTTGGCGTCAGCGTTTCCATTCCCGTGGCCATTGCCGTTAAGGTGAGCAGTTTCATCAAAGTGTTCGCAAAAATGTTGACCCCTGTGTCTTTGACCTTGACTTCAGTCTCTGCTTGAATTTACTCTGAACATTTCTTTGACTTCTGTATGTAAACTGGAAAAAAGAATCCTACTGAAACAGCAGGTTTATATTAGCTTTTATTATATTTACCAAAAAAATATGACCACCAAATTTAGAAAAACAGACTAAATTAGTTTTGATAATTTTTTATTGATAAACAAAGTATTTGCCTATTATAAATCCCCAATTGAACAAAAAATCCTTATTTTCTGTAAAAAGGACAACATTAGACATCATCTCACCTAAGATATCCCATCTGGGAGCCGCTTTTTTACTGTTTAGAATAAACTTGTAATAAAGAGGTTACCCTGTTCTTTTATTATTATCATATAAGGAAGAAGAATGATTATGCATAAATTGATTTAAATTGGGTTATCTTTGGAAAGATAAGACGTCTATTTTATGCTGAAACATGATTGTATGACATATATTTTTCAGGTTCCCATGTAAACATAGGGTTTTTAGGAAGCTAACATTGATTGAAGTCAATCTGAAAGTTTCTTAAAGCTGGTGGCTGCTTTAATTGCAGGATGAATGTAATGAACAAAGCTTCTGTAGGAGATATCTGCATTATATGCATCATGCATTAAAAACACATGTATTAAATCCTTGCCAATGGGTTTTCTACTTATATAATACAAAATTGACTGAATGATAAATATCTTGTTAATGTGGCAAAAGGAAAATTTATTTTTTGTGTCTGTGTACATTGGGGAGCACAGCCGATGTTCAGTGCCAATGTTTCCATTTTACTTGACGAAGAAGTGTGATAATACATATTTATAAAACTATTTAACCCATTACCCGCTCAATACGCCTTTTTACGCCTTAAATTTATTCCTGCACTGAAGAGAATTGTTCCAATTTATACTGTCATGAATATGGTTTTGTCAGTAGAATAGTTTCAATAAATCCTTACTATTGGATTTTCACGTTTTTCAAACTTTGTTTTAAAACTGCAACCTGGACACCTTCAGAAAATCTGTTTCTTAGCAGTTTAACTGGAGAGTTTGGTATTTTATAAATGAAATGAAACAGAAAGTCAAAATACCTTATGCTTTAATGTTCAATGAAAGGGGTTTTCAAAACTTTGTTTGATTTCCTTAACTCTCTTATAGAAATGCCTTTATTTCACCTTTATCTATTGCTTTTCAGAATGTCTTCAGATGCATCTACCCCATCCTGATAAACAAGCCATGAGAGACATTTCTTACATCCTAACAGGTAGCTGTTAAATCCAATTCTAAATCCATTGCCCCATTGCCTGTATCTCGTTTTAAAGACAATTGATTCCTTAAAGGCAGTCTGTAAGCCAAAAAAGCGCATTTTTTAAACCTGAAAATTCAGGCACATACTTAATTATTCTAAATATATAAAAAGAAGTAATCCGCGATGATTGTGGAGGCAATAAATCTGACAACACATGAATTTGGTGGAAAAAAGTCTACTTTTAAATCGATTTGTTGACATCCGATCAACGACGGAGGTTTGCCGAGTTTGTTTGGCTTGCGCCCGGTAAAGATGTTTTCATAGCTCATTATTAGTGTTTTCTTCTGACCTGACAGAGTTATTTTTTGGAACATTCTAAAACTTTAAAAGGGATGAGTATTCCCTACATCCAGCAAGAAACATTGATAGCTGTATTTATTGTGCGCAGTATACAGTAGAGAATACATTTTTCTTTTCCGTTTAAAGGCAAACGCAATGCACTAAACTGTAGAAATTTACTTTTAGAAGTTTTAACTATCTGAGTAGCAAATAGGTTGGAGGCTGATCAAACGCCGGGTTTCCCAGCGTCTGACCTGGCTCCAATCTGTTTGCAATGGAAATAATAATTTTTTATACAAATGCGTTTATTGGGAAAGAATTAAATATCAGTTAAGTTAGCGCAGGGGTCTCGTGCTGCACGGGAACCATACTTTTCTCAAGTAGGAAAGTGTACAATGATGTAGTCAATGTTACCTTGCTTACAGTGGAGAAAATGTTATTCTTTCCCAATAAACGCATTAACGCTAAAACCATGATTTCAATTGCAAACAGTTTGGAGCAGATCAGACGTCGGGTTACCCGGCGTCTGATCAGGCACCAAACTGTTTGCCGCTCAGACTAACATGAATGGTCAGAATTGTCTAAAGGTTGTCCATTTATGCGTTTTATTGCGATGCGTTTTGTTTGCGTTTAAACGGGAAAGACAGACGTTTTCTCCACTGTTACCTTAATGGTTATGAACTATTCTGTTCTAAAATAACCCAGACAAGTCAGGAAAATCGGACCGATTTCGTGACTCTTATTCGACCTTGCGGAAATTCTCGGAAGCCGACACGAAGATTTGTTATGTAAACAAAAAGCTTATTTTTCCAACCATCTCGATAAGAAATCGGCACATTTATGTATGGTTCTTAAAGGAAGGGGGGCATGTTTCAGGCACCTGACAACGGATTTCGCTTAGTTTTAATACATAGAAAATGTTCTTATATAAGAAAGTGTGCGATTTAAACATAAATTTGGGCGGTATTCTGGCTTTAAAGTAGGTAGAAAGTAAAGCAGAATGCACCTTATGGTGCATCTTGCTTTACTTTCAGCCTACTTTAAGCTATCATGTGCTAGGATTAAGAAAATATTTCTTATGGGCGTTATAGTGCAGATTCGTGATTGTTACATAGTAATGTGGAACTTTTTCTTCAGTGGAGGATTGAATTAAAGGTGTGAAATGGTGTATGTATTAATTGGAAAGACTGAAAGAAAATCAGATTTCAACCTCAACTAATCGGGAGATTTCTGCTTTACTTTCTGCTTGATTTGAGTAGCCACATGTCTAAAACACCGAATACAGGCCATGCATGGATATAGGATTAACTTAAATCTAAGAAAAGGTATACAAATCAGCCTTCTCATAACTTGTGGATGACAACAAAGTACAGCTTATCATATGACTCCTAATTGCTATTGTGTTGGTCAGAAGACAGACAAATTGCAGATTCAGGACTGACCAGTTCACAATCTTCTGTAAAATTGTGCAATCTGCAAACATGAATTTATCAGATAATTAACATAAATAGCTTAAGGGATTTACAAAGTGTTAATTGCCATTTAACCTTGTCCAGTTGTCTTGTCTTTCACTATGCAAGACTGTGTTATCTTACATTATCAGGGCATTACAGATACAGCTTTCTTGCACATGTAGATTTAGAAGAGATAGAAGCCAATCTGGTTTTGAGGGCAGAGGGGCTGCACATGTAGATAAAAGTTAACAGAAATGTAAATATTTGCATATGCATGATTCATAGGTAAATGCTTTATCTATATTTACCTCTCATATGATATCACAGCGTTAGATAATGAATTGCTAGTACAATCAAACCTATGGTCAACATCTTAATAAAGTGGTAAGTCGATTTAAAAAAGACAGGTATAGCCTGTTTCTAGTTTTGAAAACAGGTGATCACTTAAAGCAGGTTGAAAGTAAAGCAGAATGCGCATTAAGGCGCATTCTGCTTTACTTTCAGCCTGCTTTAACTCTTTCCTCCCTGAAACTGTAAATGGACAATTCCAGTTTCCATCTAAGTCTAGTCCATTTCTGACTTTAAAGGGTTGTTTTTGTCAATGTTTGGCATTGTGACAAACAGTGAAGACCCTGATCAGAGGGCTCCTTTCGGAGCCCTCTGATCTGGGTCATCACTGTTTGTATAGGACATGTGTACTATTCACATGTACACTGTTTGAAAAGCACGCCTATATGCGGGACTAGGGTTCAAAGAGTTAAGCTACAATCTGCTACAATACAGTTAACATTTCCTATGGTTCACATTCATGACTGTATAAATTGGAATTATATTCTTCAGTTTAAGAATAAAGTAAGTCGTAAAAAGGCATATTTATGGGGTAATGGGTTAACACAGACTCAAAGTAATGCAGAAAGCTTCTTGTTCCTGCATTAAATGATATGATAAACCAGATATGTATATTTGACTTATTGATCAATACAGGCCTGACTGTATGGACTTTTTCTATTTCTGGAGTGTAGGAAAGATGGTATCAATGAGTTCATGTCCAAGTATCATGTGTTGCCTCGATTCCCAGCATGAAGTTTGGAACTCAGAGATCTCAATGAAATTTTAGGTGCAAATAGGCAACAATCTTACATGTGTGTAATAGTGGCATTTCATTCAAGACTTTGTTCTGCTTAACAAGTGGATACTGTTATAGACATTAGTGTGAACTGATAGTTTTGATTCATGGTTTCTTACAAATAAGTTTCAGCAAGACTGGATTAACATTAGTTTCACCCTGGCATGAACAGGTTGGTAAATAATAATGCTTTATACAGAATGCATGTCTCTGAAAACTTTTAAATTAATTTAAGAACAACACATATTAATAGAAAATAAGTTCAATGATATATATATACCATTATAATTTTTCTATATAACTTGTAATTTAAAAGTTTGCTATATACAAATATACATGAAGCTGAAATAAATGAAACATTTTTTAGGCAGGAAACTTTCAAGGTTCTTTTTAACCCTTTACTTTATGGAAAATTTGATTTACATGTATTCCTCCACTGAAGAAAACAGTTCCAAGTTGCTAGATTAGATGTAACTAGGCATTTGATAACAATTATATAAGCTTTTGGACACTCTTGGACCTCAATTCATATGGAAGAAACACCACAAAAAAACCTTTTAAAGAAAGCAGACAACAATTTTAAAGCAAAATATTGTCTTGCAGGATGATCATTTTAACTGCATTTAGTACATTAGGTAACCACTTTGAGTTCTTTGGCTGAAGACTTTTAAGTAAACAGTTTGGATACAGATAAATATCCAAATAAATGTAACCTTGACTGACCATGAACCAAAATGCATGTTACTCTGGTACAAAAGCTCTATCAGTTGTTAAAGACATTACATGACCAAGCTTGGGTGGTAACACCTAGTCTGAAAAAAGTTAGGTTTAAATCATGAATAGCATACTTCTACTGTTACAATACTGTACAGATGTCTAGGCAAAGAATCAGTCAGCCGTTTCATGTGAGGCCCGTACCTATAATAGGATAGTTGGATTTTGTAAAACCCATTGAAAAAACCCTTGAGTGTGAGCATTTGAGGGCCTCTATAGAAAACTTGAGATTGCTGACATTGGCTGAGCGCACGCTTCCCATGCTTTACAGTTATTTTGACACCTAGTGGGAACAATGGAGGGGGAATCAATGAATGGACTGCCTTAATGTCTTTAAATTCAAAAGTTTAGCTGAAGACATTTTGTGCAGACACATTTATATATAGCATTTAAAATTAATGGTTAAAGGCAATGAGCTCTTTCAAGCTTTACATACACTTGCTGCGGTAATGCCTGCACTGCAAGTCTACATTTCATGTAATTAATTTTTCGCAGCAGGTGATGCGCTATACTTGCAAGGCATTTTAAACCCTGTATCTCTGTGCATGATAGCAGTGGATACATTTGCAACAACGATTACCTTTGCAAACTGTTTGGATCCAGATGAGACGCCGCGTAACGCGGCGTCTCATCAGGATCCAAACTGTTTGACACTCTGACCCTGTTTTGAAAAGAAAATTAGAAAATTCCAGTTTTAGAACATCAGCAGACGACAATTGTTGCAGACGAAAAAATTACCAAGCATGCAAAGAGTTAAATACTGCTTAATTAACTGTAGTCAACTGAAAATGTTGTCTGCTAAAATTCTGGAATCTGTTTGGTATTTCAGATGCCAAGCAACAAACAGTTTAGATCAAGATCAGGCCCTGCTTATTGTGAAGCCTGATCTGGATTCAAACTTTTTGCAGAGGTTTTCAGGGTTTCAGTATTGAAAGGGTTAAACCTTTAGTACAGAATAAATTTAATGTTGTTTGCTAAAATTGCGTCTGCTGAAGTTTTAAAATTGTTTCATGATTTTAAGAAAATGAAGAAGTAAACTCTGTATCATACGTAACCAGTTAAATTCCTAATCAGACACTGTGTACCTTGGCATTTGATCTTGACCCAAACTGTTTGCAAATGTTCTTTTTCATACAATGCAAGGTTACACGCTATATTAGCACACAAAGACATTACTGTCAGCATCTTTTAAGTATTAGGATGCTTAAGTTTCTTGTAAAATACTTCTTTTTTATTCAATTTATATGAAAAGATTTTATAGCTTAGAGGATTTTTAAGTTTCTTTTATGAAAGAGGTACACTCAACCAAAACAGTCTAATCAACCTCTAAAATCATGTCTATTAGATTGAATTATAAAACATAAACGGAACTACTATTTTCTTCAGCGTAGGAATTAATCAAATGCGTAAAAAGGTGTATATGTGGAGTAAATGGTTATTTCAAACTCCCTCTTATTTCTACAGCAGAATTTCAGTAACTCAAACTCTCTGCAGACAAACATCATAACCTGTATTTGCTAAGCCATATCTAACTTTGAAATATGGATTAGCTTGACTAAAGCAGGTTCGTGTTTAGTGATTGAGACCTGACTGTATAATAGTGTTAGGCATTTAATAATGATTACCGTAATCCTTTGCAGACATTCTTCAAAGATGAGGCGGGTGCTTTAAGAGCTGTTAAAGTCTAAAAATAAAGTTGTAAGAAAAGTTTCTTGAGGGCATTGAGATGCTTAAGTATAAAAGATTAAAATACAAATAGACAGTAAAACACTGTATTACTCCCACTAAATTGTGTTCCATATCATGTGTTCAAGACAGGTGACTGCCTAAAGCAAGATGCATGTGAAACAGAAAGCTCCTTCAGGAGCTTTTTGTTTTACTGTCACCTTGCTTTAAGCTGTCACCTGTCTGTTATGCAGCCAATAAGTCTTCTTTTTAGTGGCTTGAATAGAGAGGTGTTACTGTACTAACAATTATATATTACCAATTTAGGTGCATTTTGTACATATGAAATGCCAGGTTTTATGAGGAATCGTTGTACTTTGAACATAATATTATGGTTAGATCTGTAGGTGGTAGACAAACCATACTTTTTGAGGATCTCTTTCTTCGATCTTATTATTTTACTGTTTCATGCACATTATAAATCATTTTCTCTGTGTAGGTGCTTTAGAACTCTTATGTGACCTATCCCTTGACACCTACTCCTTAAGAAGTTACTACTCTGTTCTAAATTTGTATTCACTGATAGTGTTAAATGAAAGAAAAGCAAATATATTTAACCAAGTTTCAGTAACAACCTGCCTATAACAAATAAGTACATGTACTACATGTAAGTATAATTATTATGGTTCATTAGTTAGATATACATGTAGCTAATTTTGCACTTATGGCTATAGGGAGGGTTCTCTGAATTTAATTTTACTACATAGTGATAGGTTCAATTCTAATAAATGGCTTGGAGAAATCTAAGTGTTTATTCAGGGTTGGAATTCCCCAGAAGAATTTTAAACTTAAGACAAAAAGATAATCTCTAACATGTGGGTTGGCTGCCAGATTCTGTGTGCCAGAATCATTTTCTTTTTTTCAAGTTTGAGACACAGGAACAGTCTCTAACCCATTTGGTTTTGCTCCCAGTTTCTATTCAGATTTAAGATATCTCTAACCTTTTGGTTTGAAGCCCAGCTTCTGCCATTCTGGCAGAAGCTGGGATTCAGACCAAAGGGTTAGAGATTAATCTAGAATTTTAAAGCGTGAGATTTGTATGCAAGACTTGATCCCCTATTTTAATGTCAGAAACAATAGATTATGCATTTCTTCATGCATATAAGTTATCTTAAATATAATTTCATGCCACATTGTGAGTGAAACATTGTGGCAGCCATTAACCTAACTCTACTTCAGAATTTTCTTTGATTCCGATCTGTACAAACGAAGTTACTCATCAGCTGCGACAAAGGCTGTGTCAAATTGCAGAAAAAACACCAAACAACAACACCTGTCAGATTGAAATATTTCAAATATGAAATTCTCTATTCTATTTTAATATGAGTTGCAGCCCACAGAAAAAGGATCCATTGTTGCTGAGTAATATGGGTCTTGCTGAGTAATTTGGGTCCATAGTTAATTATAGTCTTAGACTGGAGATTTTGAGGAACTATTGTATTGAATAACTCGTATATCTTTTTCTCTGCTTTTGAAATGTCACACACCAAGGAAACCGGGAACCATTTGATACCAGATGCATAAACAGGCTACACAGTATTTCTTTAAAAGAACTTTTTGTTTATCTTGTGTTTTAAGCTCAAAGTTATGAGTCAAGCTTGTAGTACCATAGTTGAGTGGATTGTCTACTGACAAACTTTTTGTTTATCTTGTGTTTTAAGCTCAAAGTTATGAGTCAAGCTTGTAGTACCATAGTTGAGCGGATTGTCTACTGACAGCTCTTGTTAAGACATGTTGTTGCGTAAAGCAAGCTGAAAGTTAGGACTTCAGAAGGTGTTCCTATGTTGGAAAGGATTATTGAGCTGCCTGCTTGGCTTTAAGACTGCTAATTAATAAGAAGTTACATAAGTTTGACTTAATTGAAGAAAGTCAGAGTAGACTCATTTGAATATGAAGAATAAAGTATTGCCTACGGTTTTAAGAATTTTTTCTACAATAAACAATTGACTAAGAACGGATATATTGTTTAGATTGCGCATTAAAGATGTCAAGAAAGATGCATATTCGAATTAATGGAGCTCTCTGTCATAAAAGTAAACAATCAACAGCGAGCAAGGATGTTTTATTGCTGGTTTGCTTGTTTTTTGCGAGTGCAGCAACCAATGTCAAGATGACAGATCATGTAATCAGGCCCTGCCAATATAGCGTGTAATTCCCTCGGTGTCTGCCTCACCCTTTTAAAGCAAAAAACAAGGATTGAAGACTTTTGCAAACTGTCTGAATCCAGATCAGACACCAAGTATCTCATCAGCTGATCAGGGTGCAAACTGTTTGGCAGATAGATAAGACTACAGTAAGAAAATAGACTTGAGTTACATCTTCAGAAGAGAATGTGATTCAGGTTTTTAACAGTCAATAAGTAGCATTGTTTCTGGTGGCGGGTGCAGCGCATGGCACACTCGTGCACTTAGGGGGCTTCTTGCTGATTAGAGTTTGTTCACTTTTCAACAACCACATGCGCTCTATTGCTCTGTTCAACAACCACATGGAGTCACAAAAGCCCTGTTATTTCATGAGTCAAAAACTAAAATAAATGCTGAGATTTTCCTGCTGAACCGACAATTAGAGTTGAAAATTGGACATGTTTTAGACTCCACTGATGCATGACTGCGGTAACTGATAGGATATGATCCTCGTCATTAGGACAGTTTAGCATGGCGCCTTGTTTTCATTTGCAGCCCTGTAATCATGGTCTAAACCATGGGTTGCTGGATAATGAAATCTCTGAAAGGTGAAGTGTCACTTCGATGGCCAACAAGTTCAGATGACATTTTCAAAATGGGGCCACTTTTGACCTTACAAAGCCACTTATAAGAATGTGCCAGAATTGGTGGAAATATTAAGTGCCTTGACAAAGGTCAGATATCTTGTAAGTGGCAATCTTCGGTCCATGGCCCAGATAATTTGTATTTTCAGTAAAACATGCGCTTTATGTTTAATGATATTGCAGTTCACATTCAGTAGGTTCGCCTGTGTGAATACTCAAAATTAAGATTCATCAATAATTATTCTCAAGAATACTGTTCATCTAAAAGCAGGATAAAAGTGAAGCAGATAGCTCCTTATAAAGAGCTTTCTGATTAACATAGCTCTTGTTTAACTCAACCTGTATTTAACTCCATAGTCAAGTAGTTTTATAGCAAAATGATTCATCTCTTATAAATGATTATAACAGCAAAATTTGTAAGCTTTCAGTCGTTAACTTTCATTTTGCTTTAAGTAGTCACCTGTTTTTAAAAACAAAAACAATTTAAGTCTTTCTTTTAACTATCTTTTTAGTGACCGTCCATAATACACAGATATATATTACCTTGTGGGTATACTTAGAGACGCATTCATTGAGTCATTGATGGTGCTTAGACAAGAAAGCATGATTTAGATAAAGGAGAAATCTCCATTATGAGCTTTCTGCTTTACTTCAATCTTGCTTTCAATTACCAACTGATTTAAATACCAAAACTAATCATCTGTTTTAAATGGTCATAATATTGAGATTTCAGCATATCTACGAACAGCTTATATTTCAATGGCTAAGCTTTCTGTTTTACTTAATTCTACTTTTTAACAATCACCTGCTTTAACCAAGAAAATCAAGCCTCTCTACAAAAGGGTTGTATTAGCAAGATTTTATAGTATAAAGGATCAAATGCATTTTATGTCAAGTCATCATAACTCATTCTTTAATCCATTTTTTCTGGGCTAGAAATTGGGGTAGATAATTTCACAGGGTGGTCGGCCAAATATGCTTCAAATATAGGTTTGCAATGATAAGAAATTGGTCAATAAATAGTTTGTTTTGCATTTTATCAAGTCCGCTTTTGATAGTTCAACCCTTACATAATGTTTTTCAGTGTTTCAGTGTTTCAGATACATTGTTTAAACTTAAAGCAGACTGAAGGTAAAACAGAAAGCTCCTTAAGGAGCTTTCTGCTTTACCTCAAGTCTGCTTTAAAGAGTCACCTAGCAGGATATAGGACACATTTTCTGTGGCATTTTCAGGGCATCCTATTAGCAAAATCATAAAGACTTTCTCAAGGCTCCAGATAATAGGGAGTAAACTGAACAAATCACACATTTCCTCACTCATTTCAGCACCAAATCCTATAGTGTTACTGCTCATTAGAATATTCTCTTCGAGACAATTCTAATAAGTAGTGACACCATAGGGTTTAATGCAGAAATAAAGATTTTAGTTTTTGAAATACTCCCCTTATCTGGAGCCCTCTTTCTATGAGGAATAAGTAAGGAGACAAAAAGGGCGTTACTGTGACAGTGAAGGTTTACCATTGCCTGTGTTGGTTACTAGGTGTGGATGTCGCCAACTGTAAACTGAAGAGTTCATTTCCCTTCATCATCTATCCACCTTCACCCTTATAGTGCTCAATGCTACAAAATGTACTCTTCCAATTTTGTAAGAAAACAACAGATTATGTATATATTTTAGGAATGTTTCCAGATTATAATTATTTAGAATGAATGCAAATAAGGCAGATCCTGATCAGTCAAAAGCCCCCTGAACTGGGTCTACTCTGTTTATATGTGATTTCTGTACAGGAGAGGGTTAAAATCTGGAGTGCTGAACAACTAGCCTTCTCAAAATGCAATCTGCTTGAATCTATTAGTTGAGAAAATGTTCTGAATTTTTTTATCCAAACTATTTGCAAGGGTTTAGAAAAATTGTTATATCATTTTAATCGTTATATAAACCCTTAGTTAGCAACATTGTTGTCCACTTTAAAATATTGATGTGCAAAGTATTTTATATTTGTTTAAAATTGTGTTGTAAATTCTCTTTAACATGAAGGTCAAACAGTTTTGATTCAGATCAATCTCAGATTTATTTTTGGACATTTGGTCTGATAGAGGACACGACATTTGGCACGATAGTAGCAGAATATGTATAACTACAAATTAAAGTAACTGGGTGGACTCTAATAATTAGTCATAACTCAAGTTGAAGTTCTCAAATGACGCTCAGCTGATATAGTATGATATCAGCAAATTTTTGTTTAGATAGATAGATGTTATATTGATGTTTGCAATGAAACTGAACTACAGTAAAACCTCTCTATAACTGCCACTGAATTCCGTAAACTATCATTAGTTTAAGGCAGGTGACTGCTTAAAGCAAGGTGAACGTAAAACAGAAAGCTCTTTCGGGAGCTTTCTGTTTAACGTTCATCTTGCTTTAAGCTGTCACCTGTTATTTTTGCAGTCAATTAGCATTTGTTTTAGTGGTCTTAATTAGAGAGATTTGATTTTATTGTACTTTCAACAAAACATGTAGAGTAAGATAGCAGCTGTGTTCTATAGAGTGCAGAGGGCCAGCATTGATATATAATATCCAGAAAAAGTCCATGATTAGAGAGAGCTACATTTATTATCTGTATCACGGTAGCCAGTTATTCATATTTTATACAAACATTGTTCCAAATCAGTAGCTATGTTTTCTTCAACCCGTTACCCCCATTATAGCCTGTTTTTAGTTTTGAAGACAGGTGACCACTTAACTCTTTCCTCCCTGAAACTTTAAATGAACCATTCCAGTTTCGACTTTAGTCTAGTCCATTTCTGACTGTTAAGGGTTGTTTTTGTCAATGTTTGGCATTGTGACAAACAGTGAAGACCCAGATCAGAGGGCTCCGAAAGGAGCCCTCTGATCTGGGTCTTTACTGTTTGCATAGGACAAATGTACTATTCACATAAACACTGTTTGAAAAGGACGCCTATATGCGGGACTAGGGTTCAAAGAGTTAAAGCAGGTGACTACTTGTGGTGCATATTCATGACTGTAAAAAGTTGAACTGTTCTTTAGTTCAGGAACAAATTAAAAGTGTAAAGAGACTTATGGAGGAATGGGTTAATTCAGTAGATACAGTCTAAACTCGATACTTCGAACTCTGGTTAGCCACATTTTAACTTTGAAATACATGTATGTTTGACTTCCACGAAATCAACTTATAAATTACTGGTATGTTCGATGAGTTGAAGTTCGACTGATAATCATTTTTAACCGCTGTCCAGGGAACAGTTATCAACAGCATCTGATCTGGGTCCCAGCTGTTTGCAGTTGCCCAGCTGTTATACCGGTTCCCCTTGTTGAGAAGGTTAACAGCTTGATAGCTTGTTGAGGCTTTATTGAAGAAGTGAGGGAATGGATTGCTATGTCAATTTGACAAGAAGTGTTCAAGATGTTCGACATTTGCACCTGTGCATCACAGGGATAATCTTAATCTTTTTGTACCAGTAATATTCCAGTTGATATGTACAAATACAGTCAAATCTGTGTTAACCCATTACTTCATAAATACGCCATTTGACGTCTCTAATGTATTCCTCCAATGAAGAAAATAGTTCCAAATTATACAGTAATAAATATGTATCATAAGAAATATGTTCAATATTATAATAGATGGTAGCTTAAAGCAGGCTGAAAGTAAAGCAGAATGCGCCTTTACGGCGCATTCTGCTTTACTTTCAACCTGCTTTAAGTAGTTAAATATCACTATTACTAGAAATTGGCTATGAGGTAAATGGTTAATACGACCATCAATGTAATATTGATGCCATGTCATTATAAAGAAGCAATGGGAAACTTACTTGTACCCTGACAGGTGGATGCTTAAAACTGGCTTATAGTACTGCAGGAAGTTCTTGAAATTCTTAAAGCAATCATTTGTCTTAAACATTGAAAACAAACTTTTTGGAAAGGGGTTAGAAATAGTTGACTGCTAACGGGTAATGCAGAAAAATGATGAAATTTAGCTTTTTGTATGTTCTCTGCATTGACGAATTATGCATTTGTCTGGCAGTATCCATTGAATGGTTGTTGATGGCAATTTCGACTGTAGTTATAGGTTCCCATGTTACTTGAATCTTGGTTATCACTGGATTTCTAGCTTAGTGTTTTGTCAATGTGCTTCTTTGATGTCCATAAGATTATAATCCTTTATGCCCCATGGTACAATCAGGCCACAGCACTTATCTTTATGTAAACTTCCTTCACATTTCTCAAACCTGCATGGTCTCTGTTGAAGAGATGAAGAGGGTATTTTGTAAAGCAAGTGATAGCAATTCGGACATAATTCCACCCGGAATTAAGTTAGGGGTTAGAGAGTTTTTGACTGTTCATTAACACTTGTGGGTATCCCAGTGAACCCTTTACTCCATTAGCCTGTTTCAAGTATTGAAGACAGGTCATCACTTAAAGCATGTTGAAAGTGAAGCAGAATGTGCCTTAACCCTTTACCCCATAGCCTATTTCTAGTTTTGAAGATAGATGGCTACTTAAAGCAGGTTGAAAGTAAAGCAGAATGTGCCTTAAGGCACATTCTGCTTTACTTTCAGCCTGCTTTAGGCTAAAATCTGCAAGGAAACTGAAAGTAATTCTTATGAATTATATTCATGACTGTAATAATTGGAACTATTTTCTTCAGCGGAGGAACAAATTAAATGCGCTAAAAGTCGCTTCTATTGGGAAAAGGTTGTCTCTGCTTTATTGTTAGCTACCATCTTCTGCTAAGATACAGAAAATATTTCTGATGCTGCATATTCTTTACTGTATAAAATGGAACTATTTTAATCATTGGAGGAATATATTAAATGCATAAAAATGTGTTTATTATGGAGTAAAGGGTTAACAGTGCATGTATCCTACTTGCATTTGCAAAAGATTCAGAAAAGCAGTGTAGTAGTACATTTGATATTTGTCATGGTATGTGTCAGTAAATTAACCCATTACTCCATCAATGCACTTTTTATGCCTTTTAAGTTATTTATCCAGTAAAGACAATAGCTCAACTTTATACAGTAATGAATATACAAAATAAAAAACAAATCTAATATCCAAGCAGATAGAAGCTTAAAGCGGGCAGAAAATTAAGCTTAGTGTGCATTCTGCTTTACTTTCAAATTGCTTTAAGTGGTCACCTGTCTGTCAAACTAGACACAGGTTGTGGGGTAAGGGGTTAAGTCAGGTTATATTGGTAATTACTATATTGTCAGTAACAGTGACAGGATATTAGGTATCAGGTTATCATATTGTAAGAATAGGTGTGACAGACAGTCATGTAATATCAATCTCCTGATGGTTAATTAGTTGGCTAGAAAATGATACTTCTCACTGACAGACTTGGTTTATTTGATGAAGGAGCAAATATTGGAAGCTTAAAGCTTCCAATATTTGCTCCTTCATCAAATAAACTAGACTTTTTAGTGTTTACCTCTATAGTATTTTAGTGTTAAACCCTTTCCCTCATAGCCCGTTTCTAGTTTTGAAGACAGATGACCACTGAAAGCAAGTTGAAAGTAAAGCAGAATGTGCATTCTGCTTTACTTTCAGCCTGCTTTAACCCGTTTATGATCAAATTTATTGTGAGGTTTTTACCCTTTCACCACCATATTGTACTCTGCTTCAATATTGTCGTCTGCAATATCCTTTCAAAGTTAGATTTCAGGCAGTATAACTGACATAATTTCTAAACAAAAGGCAAACAGTTTTGATCCTGATCAGACGCCATGTTCAAAGCATAACGCAGCGTCTGATCAAAACTGTTTGCAAATGGGCTTTATGGCGTCTTTGAGAGTGAAAGGGTTAAGCTACCATCTGCAAGAATATATAGAAAGTATTCCTTTTTGGTACATGTTCATGACAGTATAGATCTAGATTTGAACTATTTTCTTTAGTGGAGGAATAACAATGCGTAAAAGGTGCTTCTATGGGGGAAAGGATTAAAGGCAGGTGTTGTTTACTTTAGTTCATCAAGGTGCTAGACTTGGTTTGTTTGGGTAATTCTGGTGTTTTTATTCAGATACAATGCTCCATTATTCAGATACACTGTCTGATATCCTGCCAGGAAATTATAGTTAGCTTTATTATTTTCTATCATATTCAAAACCTGATGAAAATTATCCACTTTCCCAACAATCAAAACACAAGAACACATTCCAAAGTGTGTCCACGGAAATTGTGGCTGGTTGTGATTGGTGATAGTTTGTTTGAAAAAAGAAGCATGAAGTCAAACTTGTGTTTACCCATTACTCCATAAATAATACACCTTTTTATGCCTTAAAGTTATTCTTCCGCCGAAGAAAATAGTTCTACAGTCATGAATATGTCCTAAAAGATGGTAGCTTAACCACTTACCCCATTGCCTTATTCTAGCTTTGAAAATAGGTGACCACATAAAGCAGGTGGAAAGTAAAGCAGAATGTGCCTTAAGGCACATTCTGCTTTACTTTCAGCCTGATTTAGGCTACCATCTCCTAGAATATAGAAAATAATTCTTATTATACATGTTCATAACTGTATAAATTGGAACTATTTTCCTCAGTAGAGGAATAAATTGCATGCGTTAAAAGGCGTATTTATGGGGTTATGGGTTAAAGCAGCCACTGAAGACATATTCAATGAACGTGAATGACAGTTCAATGGTGAGCAATGGTAAAACAGACAGCTCCTGCAGAAGCTTTCTGCTTTATATTTGACCTGCATTAACGGATGACTTAAATTGTTTTGAAGGAGTCAATCACTTCTGCAAAGAATGAATGCTAGGCCTAGCAATAGGTTAACACGTACAAGTGCTAGATAACCTAATTTCTTGATTTGGCTTTTTACGGTAAGCAGTTTATTATCTGAAACTTGAAGTTTACATTTCATACTAGTGGCAAACATCAATTAAATTTCCTTTTTCCAAGTTCGGTTATCAGGCGCTGTAAATAATAGTCTAGAATGATTTAAGTCAAAAGATATACAGCAAAACCTGTCTTAATCCATTACCCCATAGACTATTTAAAGTTTTGAAAACCGGTGACAACTGAAAGCAGGTTGAAAGTAAAGCAGAATGTGCCTTAAGGCACATTCTGCTTTACTTTCAGCCTGCTTTAAGCTGTTATCTTCTAGTATTAGAACATATTTCTTATGGTTGATATTCATGACTGTATAAAGTGGAAGTATTTTCTTCAGTGAAGGAATAAATATAAAAGGCATAAAAAGGCACATTTATGGGGTAATGGGTTAACCCATTACCCCAACAAAACAGCTGCAGTAATTTTCATGATCATTACTTTCATGTTTATTGCTGCATCACATGATTTTCATGTCCGTATTTCAATTTTAACTTCTTGGCCTGGAATAATAAATTTCTCTGCAAGCTGAAAATCTATTTCATGTACAGTCAACCCTTAACATGCTGTTATTGTATGGTGAATATTCAATCTAGGTGAATGCGCTATTTACACCTTTAATTAAGTTTTCCCAAGAAATATTTGTATCCTAGTAGATGGTAGTTTAAGGTAAGCTGAAAGAAAAGCAGAATGCACCATGAATCGTATTCTTCTGTACCTTAAACCTGCTTTAAACGGTCACCTGTCTTCAAAACAAGGAACAGGCTATAGGGTAATGGGTTAACACAGGTAAGACTATTTATGATATCTTGGGGGAAAAACTCATGAAAAAAATTACAATTGGCCATTTGTTTCTATGAAATACAAGTAGAATTTTAACCCCAAAATTGTGAAGTGAGCAACACTCATTACAAATACCTGATGATGGGCAGCAACATAGCTTGTTTTCTGTATTTAAACCCAATCTCTTGCTTCTAGCATAGACTTATGTTTTTGAAAGCAGTATAGCCCCAGATCAGACAGGCATGAGTCTGCACTCTTTGTTGGGCAATTTGTCAGCCAACTTAATAATATAGTTGATAGAGATTCATAGTAAGTGGGGTGTTGCACATATGAATAATTGAGTAAGTGATCAAGTAATTGTTGTAAGACAGGGTGCTTAGGGAGACTTCTCCTTTACTCTCAGCCTGCTTTAACTCATTATCCCCTGAAACTTCAAATGGATAAATCAAGTTTGCAATAAAGGCTGGTCCATTTTAGACTATTTAGGGTCGTTTTTTATAATATTTTTCAAAATGACAAACAGTGAAGACTCTGATCAGAGGGCTCCTGCAGGAGCCCTCTGATCAGGGACTTCACTGTTTGTAAAGGACAAATGTACTCTTCACAGGTACACTTGTGGTTAAAGACGCATATATGCGTCACTAGGACTCAATGAGTTAAGCAACCATCAGTGAGGATGTACTGATAGGTCAAACACTGACAACAAGCTATCAGGAAAAGCTCCACATTCTCAATCAAGAACAATAGAACAATATTTTATTGCTTTTGGACTTAAACGATATGTTTATCGTTCTTATATAGATATAATAAATATATAGTACAGTCAAAATCAACAATATAATTCTTATACAATCATCATATCAAGCATTCTTGGTTTACTTCAAGGACATTTTTTATCACATTGCCTGAAGCAGTTGATACTGCATGGTATTATTCAGAACCATATTCCTGCTGTTTGCTGCTAGAAGGCATCGAGATGAATCATATTAAAACGTCTACATATTTTAACATACAGTTACATCTGTCTTCAGCAATTGTTAAAAGACAGCTTCATGCTGAAAATTTCCCAGAGTCTGGCCTTTTGATGTTTGCCTGTTCTTTCTTAAAATTGTAATTTCACATTTCTACTAGGTTCTGTTAAAGGTCATAGGAAATTGTTCCATTATCCAGACAAGTGAATGCTTAAAGCAGGCTAAAAGTCAAGCAGAAAGCTCATGAAGGAGCTTTCTGCTTTACTTTCAGCCTTCCTTAAGCCTGGGAAACAAGCTATGGGGGAACAGATTAATTTAGATTGTCCATGTGTTTTGTTTTAAATTGTTGTAACACACTGGTAAGACTGTGTAATACGTATCAATAGGCTGGTTCAATGCCAAACGATACTTTGATTTGTGGCCAAGTTACGGCTTATGCACTTGAGGATCTTTTGATATTTGAAATCAATTTCCTAATACTTTCGATTTAATTGGCTGCATGAGACTTGTTTACTGTGAACATGTATGTTTTGAAAATCGTGAATAATCATGATGGTCATGTTTATCAGTGATTAAACCTTTTCCATCTATGGCTATCAGTGCAATATTACCTATATTAAACTGGTTTACAGTGCTCCTTCCCAACAAAACCCCTCTGAACAATGATTCCTTCCTTACAACAATGCTTGCCACTTGTTCCCCAATAAAGACCATCATGTCTTACACTTTCACTGCTTCAATATCGTTTGCTTAAAATTATCATCTGCTGCATAGGATACCAAACTGGCAATCAACGGAAAACAGCTGACAACACTATGATAGAACACTGACAATAAGCTTGATTTACAATGGTAATAGGCACATTTTTGTTAGGGCTGTTTTTCTCTAAGTTACTTATTATAGTGGACATTTGGCAGAATAAATATATATGTGGCTTTTGATCTGGATTAAAGCCGTTTGCAAATGTAAGCCAATTTCCCTCCCTATATCAACTCCCTCTGAACAACACATGCAATCCTTGTCTCCCATTGGGTGTTGCTGTTGAGAGGGAGCACTGTAGCATTTATATTAACTTCATGGACCCCTGACATTTCAAATAGACAATACCAGTTTCCAATTAAACCTAGTCCATTTTTGACAATTCAGTTATGACTGTCATGAGTCCTGAAACACATTCTCTTGAAAGGTAATGGTATTCATATGTGTTTCTGTGGAGAAATGGATTATTTAAGTACCCAAGGGCACACAATTGATTGTCTTCTGACAATTATCTCTTGTTGCAAACATTCTCTAGAATATGAGTATACAATTCCAAGCATAAACATTAACGCCCAAATCATAATTGGCAATAATAAATTCAATTAAAGCATAGTTTGTAAGTAACAGATTACAGGAGCCAATGGTTATTATTCTTAATAAAAATGAAACAAAAACGGACAGGATTTTTTAACTGAAATAATACTACAAAATTATATTATAATGAAGAAGGAAAATTGGGAGAGAAAAAATAGAATTATTTTGCAATTTTAGTTGCAAAATTGGAGTTCATAATTGAAAACATTCCTGGGAAGAAAATTGTTCTGCTCAGGTAAAAGACACTTTTTGTATGCAAGAAGTTCTCCCACTCTTCAAGTATAATAAGCAGCTGACATTCATGAAATTAAAAACATACTTAGTCTCACAATCATGCTTGTGTTAATGTAGCGATATGGTGAAGAAGCTGCATAATTAGCTTTTTCTAAAGACAGGTGTTTGCTTAATGCAGGGCAAAAGTAAAGTAAAAGCTCCCTTTGAAAGTTATCTGCATTTTTATTGTCCTTCATTAAGCAAAACACCTGTCTTTATAACTCATGCATTCCTTGACATAAGTTTGGTTGTACTTTTTTTCTCACAGCACAAAAAAAGTTCATGAGCGTCATTAGTTTTTTCCCTTCAGTTATTTTTGCAAAGGGATTAATGGAACTAGTTGGTAAATGATATTTGAAGAAAACATTTCTAGGTTCTGTTTAAAAAAACACACCCCTAAACACAACTTGAGCTTGTACATTGTATTTGTATATTCCCGGCATCTATAGAAGATCAAGGAGGCATAATTAGTATCCGTCTTTCCATCTGTAACTAAGGTTAACTTGACTTCACTTGTTCGCCTAGCATCAATACCGCAAATACGTTGATGCTCATACAGTTGCGCCTTGGACAATTTCCAATTCACCAATACATGACTGTATCATCCAATCGCATTTGACCTTGACATTGACCTAAATTGGACTTAAAATATTGTAAATGGGCTATTAATTGGTTAACTAGATCTTACCATTTCATCTAGCGCCAACACTATACTAACTACAATGTAGAATGTTATAGCTGTTGCATTGGACCACTACCAATCCATTCATATTACCCAACCTTGATTGTGACCTTGATCTTGACCTAATTTGGACTTAGAATATTTAAAATGGCTTATTTCTTGGTTAACTAGATTTTACCTTTTTGTCTAGCAACAACACTAAATACTTCAATGCTTGGATACTGAAACTGTTGTTGTCTAGGACCATTACCAATTCACCCATACTACCAAACCTCAACTTGAATTTGACCTTGACCTAATATTGACATAGAAAAGATTCAGAGCATGTTGTCAAGGATGCCACCAGAAGCATAAGCATTTGATTAATGCAGATCTTGTTTTGTATAAGATCTGGGGCTTGGGTTATTCTTGCTTTTTGAGTTTCATCAAAAAAAAAATCCCACTTTCACTATTCTAAAGAAGTAGATAAAGTAACAAGCCCTGCCATGATCAGCAATTTGTAGAGAAAGTTCTTTAAACCTTTCCCAGGCTAGTATGTAGCTATAACAGTATTTTAACCCATTACCCATAGCCTGTTTCTAGTATAGAAGATAGGTGACCACTTAAAGCAGGTTGAAAGTAAAGCAGAATGCTTTGTTTTCAGCCTGCTTTAAGCTAATATCTGCTAGGGTAAAGAAAATGTTTCTTATGGTACATAATATAATTATTCTTGGCTGTATAAAGTGGAAATATTTTCTTCAGTGGAGGAATAAATAAAAGGCGTAAAAAGGCGTCTTTATGGGGTAATAGGTTAACACCATATTTAAAAACATTGAAGACCAAATTAGAAGTACCATAAATATGCACTTTTATGCCTTTAATTTTTCCACCTGAAGAAAATGGTGTCATTTTATACAGTTATGACTATGCAACATAAGAAATAATCCCTCTATATCCTAGCAGATGTTAGCTTAAAGCAGGTTGAAAGTAAAGCAGAATGCCCTTTAAGGTGCATTCTGCTTTACTTTTGAACTGCATATTAAGGGGTCAGTTGTGTCCAAAACAAGAAACAGGCTAATATTGGTGTAAAGGTTTTAAGTAAAGCAGAAAGCTCCTAAATGTTTGACTGTATTATGTATGTACAAAGAAACACATCAAAGATTTTATCCTTTACCCCATAACCTATTTCTAGTTTTGAAGACAGGTGAGCTTTAAAGCAGGTTGAAAGTAAAGCAGGATGCGCGTTAAGGTGCATTCTGCTTTACTTTCAACCAGCTGCTTTAACCCTTTTCCTCATAGCCTGTTTCTAGTAGTTAAGATATGTGACCTATTAAAGCAGGTTGAAAGTAAAGCAGGATGCGCGTTAAGGTGCATTCTGCTTTACTTTCAACCAGCTGCTTTAACCCTTTTCCTCATAGCCTGTTTCTAGTAGTTAAGATATGTGACCTATTAAAGCAGGTTGAAAGTAAAGCAGAATGCGCCCTAGGGTGCATTCTGCTTTACTTTCAGCCTGCTTTAAGTTACTCTCTGCTAGGATATAGAAAATATTTCTTATGGTACATATTCATGACAGTATAAAATGGAACTATTTTCTTTGGCGGATGAATAAAATGAATACGCTAAAAGTCGCTTCTATAAGGTAAAGGGTTAATCTACAAGCTACTTAAAATATTTCTTTTGGTACATGTTTATGACTATAAATTGGAACTATGATCTTTAATGGAGGAATAAATTAAATACGCTAAAAGGTGCTTCTATAGGAGAAAGGGTTAATGCCAGTCATAGAAGTGTTTTTTTCAACTGTCTGAAAACAGAATGAGGAGTGAGATGCTTGATTTGGTAATTTTATAGATGGCTGACAATTTTATTAGGGGCACTGGACTTCATGACCAAGATAAACTTCCCTGATAAAAACTTCTGACACTTTACAACCGAAAACTTGATAAAATTGTGATAAAGTTGAAATTGCAATCTACTGAATTAATTCAATTAGATGATTTGATGAGTCCTAGATGAGCTCAGCTGCATCTCCTCCTACCTTTAAAGTGCCAACAGAAACCCAGGCCTATTGGCTGCAGTTTTAGTTCCAGTTAATCCTTTCCTCCCCATCAAAGTTTGTAACTCAAGTTATAGAACAGAGACATATTTCCTGTTTAGTAACTGTGACATTAAACCAAGCAACAACAAATGCAATCAAAATCTCTCTGTGTTATAATTATAAGCTACCAACACACCAAGTTTCATTACAACTTGGTTACATACCAATCTGTGACCTTTACCTTGACCCAAGCAGCCACAAATGCAATCTTAAGCTTTCTGTGTAATATAAAGCTACCAACACACCAAGTTGCAATACATCTCAATTTTCTATGTTTAGTAACTGTGACCTTGACCTTGACCTTAGCAGCCACAAATGCAATTCGAAGCTTTCTGTGTTATATAAAGCTACCAACACACCAAGTTGCATTACATCTCAATTTTCTATATTAAGTAACTGTGACCTTGGCCTTGACCCAAGCAGCCACAAATGCAATTCGAAGCTTTCTGTGTTATATATTTAAAGCTACCAACACACCAAGTTTCATTACAACATCTCAATTCTCTATGTTTAGTAAATGTGACTTATGGTGCTAATGTGGTAGAAAGGATGACAGCTTAATGCCAGACAAAATGGATACTTCTCTGCTTGAAATAAGCAGCCACCTGCCTTAATCTGATATCAACAAGTACTGGCTGGAGACTGAATAGAGAGTTTGCAATGGAATTTTTCTGTGCCATGCATACTGACGGGCTGTCTATCTTGCATGTTGAAAACCTTAATTGGATTAGAGAGGCTTGAGATAGAAAGATATACAGACCAAGCAGTAATTTCATGCTAATTTCACAGCTCTGCTGTGCCTAGCACATAGCCTGCTAAAATATCATCTGCCTTTAAAATGTTGTCAGCAAAAATGAAAATAAGATACAATATCTTATAAAGTGGAAAGAATGAATATATAGTGACATAAAATATTTTGAATCCTGAACAGACACATAGTTTACTCTGATCCAGACTTTTTGCAAATGCAAATAAGGTTGCTAAGCAGAATTGGGGTTAAAACAGGGAGGGGTAATTTCTTTTGCAAAGTTTTGTGCAGCGCTGCATACAGTTTAGCTCAGGCAGTGCTCATAGTTTACTTTGAAATGGTCTGGTAGTAATTTTGTGGCTTCAGCCTTCATTTACTCAAAAAACAGAAGCTGCAAAAATACATGTACTTCTTTCCTCACTTGACATTTGTGCAAATCATCTACAGTAAAACATCTCTATTACGGCCACTTAATTGTGTTAGTTATCATGTGTTTAAGGCAAGTGACTGCTTAAACCAAGGTGAACGTAAGACAGAAAGCTCCTTTAGGCTGTCACCGGTGTCTTTTATAGAAAAATAGCCTTCTTTTTAGTGGTCGCCATAGAAAGGTTTAATTTTACTGTATTTCCAACAAATACAGCATACATTATGGCAGGTGGCTTCAGCAAGGTGAAAGTAAAGTTTAACTCTTTCTTCTGCTAAAAGTATACTATTTGCGCTTTTTAAAACAGCTAGTGTACACCCAGATGGACTCCTAAGGGAACTATCTGATCAGGGTCTGCACTAGTTTGAATTTTTATGGTGTGCATTCTGCTTTACTTTCAGCCTATCTTAAGCTTTCATCTTTTAGAATATGGAAAATGTTTGGTATTGATACCTATTCATGACTGTATAAATTGGAACTATTTTCTTCAGTGGACGAATCAATAAAGCTGTAAGGGTTATACAGTACCCTATCTGAATTTTAGTTTCAGTAACAATTTAGTTGGGAGTGACGTTTGCAGCATGCAGAGTAACTAACTAACCACAAAAAAAAGTTTCTATATTTCAAGTATTACCTCATGAGTGTTTCCGAGTACAAAATGTCGAAAACATGTTTTCTTCAAGGTTGCATGCTCTACTTGTAAAAGAGATTAGCCCTTTTTCTGTCAAATACAGTCTTAAATCCATTACTCCATAGATACATATTTTAACACCTTTAATCTATTCCTCCAATTCTTTCCTCCTGCATATTTTCTGTAGGACTACACCTTTTCCTTACTCAGAGTGACTACTCTTTGAACCCTAGTCCCGCATATATGCGTCATTAGCAAACAGGACACTGTGAGGAGTACACTTGTCCTATACAAACAGTGTAGACCCTTAACAGAGGTCTCCTTAATTGCAGGAGCCCTCTGATCTGGGTCTATACTGTTTGTTATTTTGACATATATTGTAAAAATCGACTCTAAAAAGTCAAAAATGGACTGGACTTAATTGAAAATTTGAATTGTCCATTTGAGGTTTCAGGGAGGTAAGGGTTAACACGTTTTATTTTTGATGAGGTTCAATGTTATCTTATTTTAGAAGTTTCTATCATGCATCTTTTCCTTCTGGCACAATGAGAATGCATGATGCATGTGAAAACTGAGGCATTGCTTTAATTGGGAGTTTCCTGCTATTGATTATGAGTATTTCAAGGGTGTGAACTACAGTAAAACCTCTCTATTACGACCACTAAAAAGAAGGCTAATTGATTGTATAAACTACAGGTGACAGCTTTAAGCAAGATGGCAGTAAAACAGAAAGCTCCCGAAGGAGCTTTCTGTTTTACTGTCATGTAGCTTTAAGCAGTCACCTGCTGTAAGCAACAAATAACAGAAAATATTCAGTGGTCGTAATAGAAAGGTTTTACTGCATATGATTTATGCTTTGGGTGAAATTGTGAAACTTTTTGATCAAATTGAGATACCAAGAAATTCGCATCTCGTCTAAATCCAAACTGATTAATACTTGGTTAATATTTCGAAAAATAAGAATTGCAGGGGAAAATCTGCAATGCAAATTAGTGCAGACATCAAGTTTTGCAAATGAAACTTGCTTATTATATAATAAAGGTGCCTAATACAATAAAGGTTAAGCAGTTTTGAACACACCCTTTCATCTACTTGAAGTTTAGTGTTTTGATGCTTGCAAGAGGGGTGGAGACTTGATCATGATTATGATGGCATTAATAAATGTTTTAAGTGTGAACAATCACTTGATTGAACTATGCAATGGGGCCCTACCGCATTACAGAGTTATCCCAATTTTCGTCACGAGTTAACTCCCCTGATAAGGAAAAGGTTGTTTCCGGTTTAGTTAACGCATCATTGAGACGGTGTCGATAACGGTCATAAACGATTCGGAAAAGAATAGATCGAATGCGGTTAATTAGTTTGATACCTATATCTATATGCAGTCAAGCTCCCGTTTATCCCTATGTATTTTAATGTATTAATTTTGTTTAATGTCAAATGCGACGGTTATTTATTTCATCGTTTTTAGCAAACCGAAAGTAGCACTGATCATACTTTTTCTATATAACAAAGAAGCTGACTTTTAACATACTTAACAGACACGGGTTTTCACCTCGGTAAAAGAACGTTAACATGGATTAAAAGTAGATCCTGATCAGATGGTTACTATATAGGAACAGTCTCTATAATCAATGACTGTCCTCTCTGGTTCTTAAATGACATTATTGGTCTATAAATGCTGCCTATTACAGGTGAATAAGGAGATATTTATTAAGACATTACCGGTATTAAACATAAACTTTGTATTATTCAGTTATTAATAATGACATGAATATTCATTAGGCAAAGGGTTAAACTGATCTTTTAAAATATGTTGAATGGTAAAAAGTTTCTTCAAAAATGTATATTTTGTTTGTTCATTATATACCAGCAGATTTTAGTTGACAGAAATTTCATAGAAATAGTTCAGCCTGTCATGCTCATAGCGCACATGGATTTCACCTCTCAAGGCTTCTGCCCAGGTGCCATAAAGCACAAAGCATCATCACAACTAACAACAGGAAGTAACCAATTAGCTAGAAATCGAATTGTATACTGACCCCCCACTGGGGTGCAGCTCCTGTCCCTGCTATGACAAGCCATAAAACGGAAGCTTAAGTCTTGGGTACACAGGCTGGAATCAAAACACACCAAGCTATTTTTTTTTATATAGGATCCACATTGTTATTCATGTGAGGAATAAATTTTAATCTCCTATACCATGCACTCCTTCATGTGCAAAAGCTTAACCCATTACCCCCATCATTATGCCTTTTACTCCTTTAATGAATTCCACCTTCATAAGCAACTAAATCCTCTTCATGCACTAAGCAGTCATAATGGTGATATTTTATGTCGTAGTGGGTGGTGCCTTAAAGCAGGATTAAAGTAAAGCAGGGTGCACCTTAAGGCGCATTATGTTTTACTTTCAACCTGCTTTAAGAGGTGACCTATATTCAATACTTAACACGGGCTGTGGGGTAATTGGTTTAGCTAATGGGTAAACCCATTACCCAATCGCCTGTTCCTACCTGGAAAGACAGGTGTCCATTTAAGGTAGATTGAAAAGTACATGCTACTTTACTTTCAGCTTGCTTTAAGCTACCATCTGCTAGGATATTCAATGTTTTTAATGTTGCACATTCATGCTAATAAAAACTTTGAATTAGAACTCTTTCCTTCAATGGAGGCATAAACCAAAGGCGTATTTAAAGGGTTAATAGGAAATACATACCGTTTTAACAACATAAATACTTTAGAACCCCTCTCCTATCATTAAATGTGTACTCTATTGAAAACTCAATGTTGAAAGTAAAGCATGTATTCCATCGGTTTAGTAGATTAAAACTTTATTTCTGTTGATCTTTTACCAGTTCACTAATTATAATAGGCTTAAAACACTATCATTTATAAAAAGTTTGGAACCAGATAAGATGCAGCATATATACTAACAGGCTGATCAGGGGTAGAACTGTTTCACACTCATATATGTTTTAAGTCAAAAATGATATCATGTTCTAAACTTTTATCAAGAAAGTAGGCAGTATTTTTTTTTTAAATATTAACCCTTATCATGCTATTAGCATAATTGATCATTCCTACGGTATTTTTCCTTATTTAATCAGCTAAAGTAATAAATTAAATGATAGGTATTCACAGCGGGTAGGGTTTATGGTTGATTAACAGCAACCAGAATGTGCTATGACACATCCATGTAACGGGGTTAACCCTTTACCCAATAGATGGTATTAGTTTTGAAGATAGGTGACCCCTTAAGGCAGGTTAAGGTACATTCTGCGTTAAGCTATCATCTGCTGGGAGATATAACATATTTATTGAGGTGCAGATTGATGACTTATTTTAATAAACATATGAATAAATGATATGCATACTAGAACGGTATATCTATGGAAGTTTTTGTAAGTTTTATTGTAGGTAAAGTAAATGCATGTCTTAATTCTATTTTTGAACAATATGAGAGATTGCGCTTTCAATAATGTATAGCCAGGTTCTACTGTATATAATATAAGCTCTACACTAACAAGCAGGCGATCTCCTCAAATTCGTGTTTGAGGATAAAGGATTTTCGATACTATGTTTCAGTTTTTATTTACAACTAGGCCCAATATGGGCATCAGCGTTAACATCAATAACAAGAAAACAGCATACATCAAACACGATTGACTAGAATGGAATGAGCATAAATGAATTACTAGACAAACATGATATTAAATATCAACCCTAAAAGCAAAGTTAGTTATTATGCGTATTTGGTAAATAATGCAAACCCCGACTTGAAAGATCCTATTAAAATATATCCCACCTCCGGGTCTACACTGAGTGTAAATATAATTCTTTGCTCAAAGGGTTAATAAGAAGTAGAGAAAGGCAACTAAATTATTTAACTTCATCCATAATCTTACTTACAAAAATTGCCAGTTTTAAAAGGTCGCCTCTGCAATCATTTTGAAAAATCTTCTCTAAATTAAAAGTGTTTGGTCTCAAGAATATCCTTGGTAAGTAACGTCTTCTTTCATTTCTGAATTTGCTACATTCAAAAATGTAATGAAATTCGTCGCCCAAAGCATCAGAATTACAAACGTGACATTTTCTCATGTGGCGATCAATGTTAAAGAAACGACCCTTTTCAATTGGCAGCTTGTGGTTACTACACCGAAAATGACAGAGAGCTATAGCATATTTTTTAGGAAGCAACTTGAAGTAGTTTTCGAATTTAAATGAAGATTTAAAAATTCTGTAGGTTGAGCACTTGCTAAGGGAAAACAAGTTCTCACTCCAGAATTGAATATACTGATCCTTAATTCTTTGTTTAATTACAGTACAAAATAACGAGGTTGATTCAACAGACTGAGACTGCCAGTAATTTGCAATGTGTACTTCACTATTGAACCGGAAACAACCGCTCATTCAGGGGGCGCTACTCTTATCACACTTTCCATGCGGGGTAACTCTGTATATCGGTAGGGCCCCATTGAAGCTAGATTATCCGTAGATTATTATTGATATACTGGTAAGCCAATATGGTAATAAATGTTTTTTCAAATCATATCATCATTCTGATGTAAGCATCACTATTTTGTTTGCTCTCATTCTTGGACTTACTCTGGATGATACCTATTTGAAGAGTCAGATAAGGGGAGTGCATTGTATTTTAAATACTTGAAGTCCTTATGCTACCACCAAACCCTATGTTGTTGCTTCTTATTAGAGTCGTCTCTTTGAGACGATTCTAATGAGTAGTAACACAGAAGGGTTTGTATGAGACATAATGTCCCGGAGAAATAGTTAGAAATATTTGGTTTACTGCTTCTTATCTGGGGCTATATAGCACAGATCTGTATGTTGTTGTCATTGTGTGTATTGTTTTTTTCTTCATACCGATCATTGATAAGTTTGTTCATAGTTGGTATTTTATGTTCATACATTGCATGATAAATTCACAGTGTAATAGTACAAAAGTATCTTGATATTCATGATTAACCTGTTAATGTAGTACGTTTCCTTGAATAAGTTAACTGCACATGGGCTTGCATTAGATATATAGTAGTTAAAAAGCAATACAGGAGTCATGCAATAAAACCATATACTTTAAAATCAACATTTTACATGAGCTTTCATACTTATAAAGATGAGTACAACCATAAATTATGTTTAATACTTGGCTAAAAGCATATTTGAAGTTTGCAAGAAAATTGCCCGCCAAAAGGTACTACCAAACAAGGAAACAGGGGCCCGTTTCATAAAACTTGGTACGACAAAAACAGTCGTAACTCAAAACTTTAAAATACATTTAATTTCTGATTTCTCTATCTAATCCTGTCTTGTGACATCTCTTTGGAATTGTCTTTTCAAGACAATTCCAAAGAGATGTCACAAGACAGGTTGATATTGAGAAATCAATAATAATTGAGACTTTTATAATCTGACTTACGACAACATTTGTCGCAAGAAGTTTTATGAAACGGGCCCCAGACCTCTACAGACATTCCAATAGTAGATAAACAATAAATGATTTGATTAAATTGGCTTGACACATTCAGACTGGGTGTAATTTTATAATTATGCCTGATTAATCTGTTGTGGTATTGATATCATACTAGAACATGTTCCAATTGTTCTGTATGTTCTAGATCGTAATTGATAATTGAACAGTGGTGTTCAGTTTCGGGTCTTACGGAATTTTATCTGCTCTGACCCAAGCTTGGGGCAACAACACCAGACAAATTGTGTGGTATGTGGATTTCAATAGAGTATTACCAAATCTTGGAACCTTACACTGTTTTTGTTTGCAGGTCTTTGAGTATGCAAGGACTGGAACCGATTTTACAATTAGCCCAGGAATGTGGAAAGTGTTTGTTTCTGAAGTAATCAAAGTCAGGCCCCATTGCTGGGGTACAATAGCACAAAAGGAACAGTTACCCGCCAATGTGAGTGTACTTTTAATCAATTTATGTTTCTAACATGTATAAAATATCCAGCTGGGGTTCAGTATTCATTCCTTGAAGAAACATTCATTTTGTGCTGCATTAACCCATGTGTCTAAAATTGGTGATATATGACCACTTAAAGCAGATTAAAAGTTAAAGCAGAATGGCTTTAAGGAACAATATGCTTTACTTTCAGCCTGCTTCAAGCTACAATTGTCTAGGAAACAGAAAATAGTTCTTATGGTACACATTCATGTGTATTTATGGGGTAATGGGTTAAATGAACTTTGCTAGGATGCATCAATACTGAATGAAGATGATACACATTGGGTTTGAGTTCTGGTTTAGTATCAATAGGCTAGTCACATGTTTGCTTCTTCTTTGCGGTAAGACATCTAATGCTGTGATATATTTGTTTACCAGAGTATGGTTTAGATTTGCTCTTTTTCTGTCTTACAAGAAACCATTATTGTTGATCATCATTACAATTGCTGGTACTGTCTTTATCATAATTTAAAATTTGGCATCACAAATATGTCCCATCACAAATATGTCCCATGGCACTGCATCTACTTGACTTCCATGCTTTATAAGCAGTCAAATGTCCTTTACAACATGCAACAAAGAGCCTTTTTTTGACATACATTATAGCAAGAGTTTACTGTACAAATCATGCAAAAAAATTTTTATACAGATTTCTCATCAATTAGCAAGCAACATGATTATTTATACCATTGATATGGGATAAATATCAGTTTTCAAAAAATGATCAACTGATTAGAGAGAAAAAACAAGTTGTTTTGCTAGCCATAAGTGTGTAATATTCAAGTGGATTGACATCTAGACTCCAAAGAGTGTATTGAGCCTCTGATAAACCTTGAACGACTTCCGTTTTCCATAAGTGGGTTGGTTTGCAATATGATTTCAGAGGTCCAAGTGATCTTGTAAATTGATAATGGTAAGGTTAGCTGTGGTGTTTGGTGGAACTAGGATGTAAACTGGATTATGCATGTAATATAGTAAACAAGACTGCAGGAAATATGTAAACAAGACTGTTCAGGAAATATGTAAATCTGACCGTAGGAAATATGTAAGCCACACTGTGCAGGAAACGTGTAAATCTGACCATAGGAAATATGTAAGCCACACTGTGCAGGAAATATGTAAACTGATACAGTGGAACCTCCCTACAACAGCCAGCAGCCGGAATGAGGCAAAGTGGCTGTTGTAGGGAGGTGGCTGTTACAGGGAGGGACTGATAAAGTAGACTGATTAAATCTGAAACACAGGTCAAACACAGGGAATCTATAAGGGCCATTTAACCCTTTGAACCTATTCATGTTTACATGTCAAAGCAATAAAAAAAAGTTCTTCATTCGTGATATTAGTAAGTGACACTTAGGTTATCGAAGTCTTCTATATTTAACAAAGTTGAAAACTGTTTTTTACAAACAAGTTGCCTGCATAAATACCTTGTACTGAAAAGAAAATGAAAACTGTTTGCTTGTCTGAAGTAATAGTGAAATGCACTGACCGTACTTCACTGAATGACTGATGAGGTGTTATAGAAATAGAAGTTCTTCTATATAGTTAGATCGTTTGTCTCTCAATTATATTAATTGTGAAATAAAGACACTGAACAACACAATAAGTATTTTATTCAATATCTATCTATATAAATGTTCACTATTTGCATAGGACAAGTGTATTTTTCACAGGTACACTGTTTGCAAATGATGCTTTGACATGTAAACATGAATAGGTTCAAAGGGTTAAATGGCCTTTATAGATTCCCTGTGTTTGACCTGTGTTTCAGATTTAATCAGTCTACTTTATCAGTCCCTCCCTGTAACAGCCACCTCCCTACAACAGCCACTTTGCCTCATTCCGGCTGCTGGCTGTTGTAGGGAGGTTCCACTGTATCTGTATTTGTTTCTTTGAGAACTTGGAATCGTAGTTTGCAAAGTGTTCAGTTTGCTAGCTTAGTCCTTTTTAGCTCACCTGGCACAAAGTGCCAAGGTGAGCTATTTTGGTCCGTTCGTCGTCAACAATTTCTTTAAATGACATCTTCTCCTAAACTACTGGATGGATTTTAACCAAACTTGGCAGGAATGATCCTTATATAGTCCTCTTTGAAATTTGTTCAAATATTTCCGATCTGTTGCATATCTAGGTCACAGGAGCTAAAAATAGATTGTTTCAATTAAAACTTAGAAAATCTTCTTCTCTGAAACCACAGTACATTTGGCACAAAACATCATCTATAGGTCCTCTATCAAGATTGTTCAAATTATGTCCCTGGGGTCAAAAATTGGCCCGCCCCGGGGGTCACAAATTTACATAGAGTTATATAGTGAAATCTTCAAACCTCTTCTTCTCTGAAACTGATATAGCTAGAGCTTTGATATTTGGTATGGTGTAACTTCTAGATGTACTTTACCAATTTTGTTCAAAAAGTTTGAGTCCGTTGCATATCTAGGTCACAGAAGCTAAAAATAGATTTTTTCAATAAAAACCTTAAAAATCTTCTTGTCTGAAACCACAGTACCCTGAGCTAAGATATTTTGCATAAAGCATCATCTACAGGTCCTCTATCAAGATTGTTCAAATTATGTCCCTTGGGTCAAAAATGACCCCGCCCGGGGGTCACAAATTTACATAGAGTTATATAGTGAAATCTTCAAACCTCTTCTTCTCTGAAACTAATATAGCTAGAGCTTTGATATTTGGCATGGTGTAACTTCTAGATGTACTTTACCAATATTGTTCAACTGGTTTTGGTCCGTTGCATATGTAGGTCACAAGAGCTAAAAATAGATTTTAAAAAATAAAAAATAAAAAACTTCTTATCTGAAACCACAGTTCCCTGAGCTTAGAAATTTTGCATAAAGCATCATCTACAGGCCCTCTATCAAGATTGTTCAAATAATGTCCCCGGGGTAAAAAATGACCCCGCCCCAGGGGTCACAAATTTACATAGAGTTATATAGTGAAATCTTCAAACCTCTTCTTCTCTGAAACTAATATGGGTAGAGCTGTGATATTTGGCATGGTGTAATTTCTAGATGTACTTTACCAATGTTGTTCAAAAAGTTTGGGTCCGTTGCATATCTAGGTCACAGGAGCTAAAATTAGATTTTTCAATAAAAAACTTAAAACATCTTCTTCTCTCAAACCACAGTACCCTGAGCTTAGATATTTTGCAGAAAGCATCATCCAATCAGCAATTGGCACAATCGTATTGTCATAATTTCTCCGCTTTTCAAGATATGTTACATTTTCATCAACGGTTCCAGGTGAGCGATTTAAGGCCGTATACAGCTCTTGTTGTAAATATATTAATGTTCTCCTCATGGAATGATCATCATTAGGTAATACAGTAGTCCCTCTCTACAGCAGCAACCAATGGGAGACAAAGATTTGTGTGTTGTTCGGAGGGAGGGAAAATTAAGGTAATATTGTAGAATGGCTTACCGTGAGATCAGACGCTGCATATCGCGGCATCTGATCTGGGATAAACCTGAATGCGCAAGACTTGTCTTGTTTGGGGGGAACAGTGGCAAGCATTATTGTAAGGTAATCGTTGTTTGGAGGGCTGTAGTAGAGAGGGAGCACTGTAGTAACATAGAATATACCAAATTAAAAGGTACTGTATATGCATCACTTGGGTTGAACAGTTAACACAAGTTTGACTCATGAAGTAACCATCATCTATAGAAATGTGCAAGATGTGCAGAATTCTTGCCGTTTGATTTTAGTGGAATTCTTGGCCACTTTGCTCTACAGTGTTTTTCCCATTACTGAATACAGATGCATGTTTCCAGAAGTTGTTGACATCTGGGAAAGCTTCAACTTTCTACTCTGTTGTTTTAAATATTGTACATGAGTTTCAGTGCATTATTATTGGTTCATTTGCAAAACACAAACTTTTAAGAATAGCCAATTAAAGTTGATTGAACATTCGAATGAAGATGCGAATGAAGATGCACTCTATAAAAGACAGATGGCTTCTCAACTCTTTAAACTGCAATACCCATAGCCTGTTTCTTGTATTGAATATAGGTAACCACTTAAAGCAGGTTGAAAGTTAAGCAGAATGCACCTAAAGGCGCATTCTGCTTTACTTTCATCCTGCTTTAAGCTATTAGCTAATAAGATAAAGAAAAAAATATATGGTACATATTCATGACTGTTTACAAAGTACATGTATTTTCTTCAGTGGAGGAATAAAAGAAAGTCGTAAAAAGGTGTATTTATGGGGTAATGGGTTAAGCTACAATCTTCTTGGATAATGATGTTGTCTCTATCATAGCTGTATATTGTGATAGTGATAATTGTTTATCTTGTACAGCAATAAACAACATTATGAGCATTGAGCCTATTGTAAGCCACCTGATAAAGCTATGAACCTTGTACATCACAATGTTAAGCTGTACAAAAAAAACTCTGCAATCTTGTATTATAATATTGTTAATACATTCAATGTTAGTGACAAGTATACTTGTCTTTTGAAATTATGTGTACCTGTATAGAGTACATGTGTCCTGTGCAAACAATGTAGACCCAGATCAGAGAGTCTGCACTGTTGTCATTTTGTAGTAAACTTTAAAGAAAAACTACCCAAAATTGTCAAAAATGGACCACACTTTATTAGAAACTAGGTTAATGCTTAATGCAGGGTAAGTGCAATACAGAAAGCTCCATAATGAAAATACTGCCTGAACACAAATTGAATGTACAATTGCAGGAGTTTTGTGAAATCATTTACCAGGTATCGAATATCAGTACTTTTGTATTTATTACACGGTCAAGATTCAAGATTGTATTTGTTATATAAATCAACACTTCGCTATTAGGTTAAAAAATAGTATGTAGGCTAAGTTTCACGGAGAGACGGGGTCAGATTCATTCCTGTGTATTAATTTTCATGTATTGTTTTGTCAAATGGGTGGTCTCTGCTAAAAGGAACGGAAAAACTTTTTCACCTTACCAACAATGAATTCGGTATAACCCTTTTACACGCAGTGAACAGATAACGACATTTGAGACTCATAACATGTCCACCCATATCTGGTTGTCATTGTGAATAAAACTTAATTTGTTAAGTGGCCACTTAAAATCTGATGATTTAAAAGTCTTAAATGCAGTTAGCAGCTTAATGCAGGACAAAGGTAAAGCAGAAACCTCCTTCAGGAGCTTTCTGCTTTACTTTTATCCTGCATTAAGCACTATTAAGCACTTACCGTAAGGGACCTGAATGCTTCTTTTACAGGTGACCGCTTATCACAAGCCAGACTGTAGATATTGTTTTCCAACAGCCCTTCAAGTGTGAAGGGAACCATTATTTAGTATTTTATATACAGTGTAGACTCAGATCAGTTGATATGATGTGCTGTTTGAGTATAAAAAGCACTGATTGCAGTAACTGTTGATAACAAATTTCCGGAACAAATCCTATTTGACATTTAAAGTACTGGTATTAAAAGCTATATGCACTAGAATCAAGAAGGAAAACTTAGTGTGATAGGTCAGATTGATTTTAAGGACTTGTGGCCTATTGAAAGTTCATAGAGTGAATTTGTGTTAACATTTGCTAATTTTTGTTTTGGATTCAAACAAGAGATTGAGTAACTCAGCAATCTTTTCAGTATTCAAACAGTTTTATACTTTGAGTAAATGCAAATGGTATGGTATATTAATAGAAATGGTAAAAAGTCTGTTTTGGGAAAGTTGCTGCCAAATGAACTATATTCAGAGAGAATCTTCTTGAATTGTTATAACTTTTACAACACTATAAGTATTTCTTGTGGGTTATTATGTTCCTTTGTTATAATATAATTATGTTCTCTTGTTAATCATTTTAGTTACCAAAATGAACCAGTTTACTTGGAATCCTGGGTAGTTATAGGAATACTGCTAAAAATTAGCAAACAGTGAAGACCCAGATCAGAGGGCTCCTATAGGAGCCCTTTGATCTGGGTCTAAATTGTTTGCAAAAGTAATCAGTATATTTTGCACACGTCCATAGTCTTGAAAGAGTTAAAGGATTTGCAGTTCTTGGTCTGGTTTTACCTCTTTTGTTTGGAAAACAGTCAAACTTATGTCATGAAGCTATTCTTTTATGAAACCAGGCACTCTCTTAACACAGGTTGCAGCTTAATGCAGGACAAAGGTAAAGCAGAAAGCTCCTGTAGGAGCTTTCTGTTTTACTTTTGTCCTTCATTAAGCTGCAACCTGTATTTGAAACTCATGATTTATTTTCAATTGAATGGTCACGTAAAAGAAATCTGATAGTAGGTGCAAAATGTGATCCAGTCTGTTGGTGCAGGCAATTGTCTCTGCACTTTCCTTTGAGCTGTTATCTGCATTCTGGCCTGTCAGGGTTTTTCTTTACAACAATAATTGTGCATAATTGCAAAAAATGATAACCTCAGTCTTTTATAACTGAAGGCACGGGCATTATAACTGTTGGAATTTTCTTATCTAATCCCTTATTCAAGGTGTTGTAAAGTTCTATTATGAGAGACAGTTTGGAATCCTTTAACCCTTTCCCACATAGAAGCGCCTTTTAGCGCATTAAGTTTATTCCTTCACTGAAGAAAATAGTTCTAATTTATACAGTCATAAATATGTACCATACGAAATATTTTCTATATTCTAGCAGATAATAGCTTAAAGTAGGCTGAAAGTAAAGCAGAATGCGCTTAAGACGCATTCTGCTTTACTTTCAACCTGCTTTAAGTGGACACCTATATTCAATACTAGAGACATGCTATGTGGGAAAGGGTTAACCCTTTACCCCATAGCCTGTTTCTTAAGATTTCAAGACAGTGAGTATGCAATTACAGCAGGTTGAAAGTAAAGCAGAATGCAAATTCTTCTTTAATTTCAGCTTGATTAAGCTAAGATCCGCTAAGATCAAGAAAATATTTCTCATGTTGCACATTCATGACTGTATTAATTGGGTCTTCACTGTTTATCATATTGCAAAACATTGACAAAAATAACCCTTAAAAGTCAGAAATGAACTAGACTAAAATTGAAAATGGGATTGTCCATTTGAAGTTTCAGGGAGGAGAGAGTTAAGTCAAAATTTGTGATACCGTTAGACGTTAGTTAAATGGAGGAAAACATGAATACAGGACACAGTGAACCTAATTCTGCTGTACTTTGTCCTGTTTTTAACGAGCAGTCTGTCTTTACAATTCATTGAACAGTAACTTAATTTAACCTATTACTTTATAAAGTATATGAACCTTTTTACTGTACTTGAAATCCTTCCACTGTCACTGCTTTTGTACAGAATTATTCCAAAGCTTTCAGTGAACTGGAAAGTACCGTCAAACCTAGAGAAGATGCATTGACAAGCCTGAGATAGGGCTAGCTGCTTAATGCTGGACAAAAGTAATGCTGAAAGCTCCTTTAAATAGAAGTTTTCTGCATAACTTTTATACTGCATTAAGTAGTCACTAAAATGTTCTTTTCAGAAAAAGATATTCATACTTCTTCAATGAATGCCTGCTTTAACTCTTTGCATGCTAGCTGCGGATATGTCCCATAGGGATTACCTTTGCAAACAGTTTGGATCCTGATGAGACGCCGCATTATGCGGCGTCTCATCAGGATCCAAACTGTTTGACACTCTGATCCTGTTTTGAAAAGAAATTTTGAAAATTCTATTTTTAGATCAGTAGCAGACCACAGTTGTTGCAGACTGAAAATTTACCCAGCATGCAAAGAGTTGCGTTCAAGTTTGACAGTAAATGTTAGTTTTAATTAAATCTTCAGATAACAAGCAAGACATGAGAGGATGCGGGTGGTGGAATATCATTAGAGAAAATTTATTTCAGAAATGATTTTTAGATTGCATTCTTGGCAAATGTTTTTTACCTGCCTTTTATTTCTGGAAGTGCATAATAAGCTGGCTGGAAATAACTTTAGGATAGAGCAACAAGCCTCTGTTTTACCTGGGCATTCTTTTTAATTTCAGTTCATTTTATTGATGTCCTTTTAACCCCATGGCTCCAGTTAAGAGACAACAAACATTTATAGCATGTTTTTCTTTATGTGACTCTACAAAACTTTATGTATTGTACCAAATTTTTATGTAGATCTATGTCCTTTCAACCAATTCCTACATACAAACACCTTTTTATGCCTTTAAATTATTCCTCCATTGAAGAAAATAGTTCCGCTTTATACAGTCATAAACAGAAATGAACTTGACTTCATTGGAAACTAATTAGACTAAGAATTGTCTTTTTGAAGTTTCATGAGCCAATGTGTTAATTGCAAAAACTAAAGGTAACGTTTTGTTTTTGTCTGAAAAATCTATCATCTGCAGCACTTCTCATAGTTGAGCTATCTGCCATTTGTTTTAGAGTGTCAAACAGCTTATGAGGCATAGGTAAATGCAGTAAATGGTATTTCTATCAGGAATGAGCATTGAGAATATACCTTTATATTGGTAACAGGAATGTTAACCCACTACCCCATAAATATGCTATTTATTTATTCCTCCTCTGAATAAAATAGTTCCATTTGATGCAGTCTTGAATATGTCTCATAAGAAATAGTATCTATAGTATATTGTTTCAGACAGTTTGTTAAATCAGACTTGATCAGGCCCATGGTGTAATAGGTTGAAGAAACATTAGAATTATTTCAGCTCAAAAACACAGACAGGCTTATTTTGATTGAAATAAAAGATTGTGATGAATCATAACCCTTACTGTACAAGGCCATTAGTACAGTAAAACCTCTCTATAACGACCACTAAAATGTGCTTATTCTCAGATATTTAACCCTTTCCCCCATAGAAGCGCCTTTTAGCGCATTCAGTTTATTCTTGCCCTGAAGAAAATAGTTCCAATTTATACAATCATAAATATGTATAATACAAAATAGTTTTTATACTCTAGCAGATGATAGCTTAAAGCAGGCTGAAAGTAAAGCAGAATGCGCTTAAAGCGCATTCTGCTTTACTTTCAGCCTGCTTTAAGTGGACACCTATATTCAATACTAGAGATATGCTATGTGGGAAATGGTTATATCAGGTGACTGTAAAACAGAAAGTTCCTATAGGAGCAATTTGTTGTACATTCACCTTGCTGTCACCTGTCTTTTAAAAAAACAATTAATCTTATTTTAGTGGTAGTAATAGAGATGTTTTTCTGTACAAGTTTGCAACAGAGGGGATCAGATCATCAGAAGGGTCCTTTAGGAACTCTCTAATTAGTCTACACTGCTTGACACACATTTTGAAATATTTTGGGAACAAACCCATTGAGAAACTGGCCATTCATCATAAAATGGAAGAGTACAATTCTAGATCCAGACAGAGGCTACATTGTATTGAGGATTTTATTTCAAATCTTCTGAATGACATCATGGAGTCTAATTTAAAATTGATTGCCAAGGCTATAAGGAGGTCAGGCAGAGGATGTTTTGTGCAAAAACCATTTGGCACGGGTATCCAGCTGGTTTACCTGCGGAGCCGTGTCTGTTCTAATTTAGAAACTGTCAGTCATGTCAAACATAAATATACCAGATGCATCTTTTACACCTCTTCTGTTTTATTTGCACCTCTGTATCTTAAACTAAAGAAAAAATAGCGTTTTGATTGATCGTTATCTGTTAACTCTTTGCATGCTAGCAGCGGATATGTCCGTCACAGTGATTACTTTTGCAAACAGTTTGGATCAAGATGAGATGCCGCGTCACGCGGCATCTCATCAGGATCCAAACTGTTTGACACTCTGACCATGTTATGAAAAGAAATTTAGAAAAATCTTTTTTTAGAACTATAGCAGATGACATAGGTTGCAGACGAACACAATTACCCAGCATGCAAAAAGGTTAAAACTATGATTACATTGGCATACATCTCTATTCAAGAATTTTCGTAAAAATAAAAATGGTTTTTAGATAAACTATAGATTAATTCTCTTTGTTTAAATTGCACATGTTTAAGTCATAAAAAAGTTGATGTAAATATTTTTGTATATTTGATCTTTTTCATAATTTAAAATTATCTTTTTTATCAAGAAATTAAAAAAATAGGTTATTAGATAAATCTTTGATTGTTTCCATAGCAGAAGCTTTATCTGATTTTAAAGACCCCTTGAAATATATTTATTTCTGTTTTTTAATCTTTATTTCTTATCATTTGTTGGTGTTTGCGTCAATGTTTGACCAATATTTGCCTTCAAGCTTGGCGTCAATATTATTTTCGATTCTTACCCTAACTAGGTGGCCTTTCTTCCTCTGAGTATTCATAAATAAAACTTTAATCACAATGACTTAGCATCTCAACTACCATACTACATGTATATAATTATTGCTGTTTGAATTTTAAGATTTTTTCCCCCAAGAAAGAGTGTAGATGCATGTCAGACATATTCTATAAGAAAGCAGTGCAGACCCTGATCAGACAGTTTCTGAAGGAGCTGTCTGATATGGGTCTACACTGTTTAAAAAGACGACCTTCATTACACTATGAGCAGGATCAGTCTTCTAATGCATCTGCCTTTTTTCCTTGGGAAATATTTTCACATTTTATTAGCTAATGTAATAGTTCAGATGATAGATGTTCATAGTGACCAGAGTATTATAATAATTATGAATATTCATATTTAACGAGAGAAGTATTAATTTTCCATGTGATAACCAGTGACTAGGTCAGGTCATAATTATAGCAAATGGAGACGTGTAATTGGTCCTATTTTTGTGCTCCTACATTTTGATCATAATGTTTTATCAGAGCTGGAATCACTCAAGACGTCTTTATATAGAGACCTACATTCTTGTAAATATGCCAGCTGTGGTTTTTGCAGACGGTTTGTCTCAATTGATGCATGCTTTTGTTGCAAGTGGAATTTTAATTTATCTCTTGTTTTTTGCATAATTTTTGTTTTATAATTCCATAGATATAGACTAGTATTTGTAAGTGGTTACACCTATTTTATTTTAGGAAAATGTTTTTTATTGCATCTTTCAAAACCAAATCAGTTAATCCTTTCCCCTAGGGTGGAATACCTTTTGATGCCTTTAATCCTTTACTCCAAAGATATGCATTTTAACACATTTGATTTAATTTCCTCCACTGAAGAAAATAGTTTGAATTTATACATGTACAGTCAGTCATAAAAATGTATCATAAGAAATAATTTTCTATATTCTAGCAGATAGTAGCTTAAAGCAGGTCGATGCTTTTAAAGTAGAACTTTTTCTTCAGAGGATGAATAAATTAAAGGCATAAAAAGGAGTATATATGGAGTAATGGGTTAATATAAGGAGGGGGTCTAAAGATTTCTATTGTCAGTCAACTGACACTGTTTTGAGTCTATAAATGAGTAAAAACTTTGAAAGAAACAAACAACCAGAAGGTAATTCAGTTTAGCACATGGCTTGGAGCTCTCGGCCAATCAGATGCCTCAAAAACCTGTGAATATATCGTTTATTTTACAAAACCATGAAATAACTAACACACTGTTCACTTATTCCATGCTTCCGTCATATCAAGGCAATTTGACGTCACAACCCTAGCAATTCTCCGAGCGGGCCACCGCGAAAACCTTTTGCCTGCACTGTAGGCTTAACGATAAATAATCGGAATAAACATCAGATCAAGGATTCAAACTAAAGCAATACGGTAATTCTACAGTATCAATAATAAATCTAGAGCTACCCCATCCCTTTGGACCTAGATATATGCATTGTTTCAGTTGGTGATGTAAAAACCGGGATATGCATGTCTAGATTGTCTTTACTAAACAGCTGAAATCGGCGGGGAACTGCACTCGCTTGATTACGTCATATTATGTACAGTGAGACCTAAACTTTTAAGGCAATTAATAATGAATTGTGCTTACATATAGAGCTTCAATAAGCGTTATTTATGTTGGTGTTAAAACATGCTTAATATCTCAAACTACACATTGAAATAATTTTTCAATTTAAGTAAAATATTACAAATAAAATGACTTTTTCTTCTAAAACAAAAAGCAGAGACGAGGGGTCTTCTTGTTTTCCTCGAGCCCAAGCCAGTGCTAAATAGGTTAGACCATGGTTGGGCGCGAATAAACGACATAGTTCTCGGGGGCTACGCCCCCTCGAACTATATCTTTTATTCGCACGCAACCATGGTCTAACCTATACTTAACCCATTACCCAATAAATACGCCTTTTTACGCCTTAAATTTATTCTTCCATTCCAGAAGATAAGTCCAATTTATACAGTCATGAATATGTATTTTAAGAAATAACTTCTATATTCTAGTAGATGGTAGCTTAAAGCAGGCTGAAAGTAAAGCAGAATGCGCCTATGCACCTGCTTTAAGTGCTCACCCGTTTTCAAAACCAGAAACAGGCTATGGAGTAATGGATTAACTGGAACTCACCTCTTCTTTTGCACACAGCACTATAAATTACAAGTTTGTTGTTTTTGAAATTATTATAATTAACTTTGCAAGAATTATGGGGAGATTCTAGAGAATTTGCTGCTTCTGCAAATCACAGATAGGGGTATGTGCAGGGTTTTATCTTCTGGCATTTATAAACAGAGTTTGAAAGGTTTAATTACCGCTTCTGGATGGCTACATTTTGTCTGGCAGAGATTCTTTGAAATAGGTGCACTAGATAAGTTTAAATTTGTAAACATTAAACATGTAGGAAGTTTGTTACAGTCACTTTAGAGGAGCATACTTGGCGAAGTATTTAAACTGCATGTCTATACTTTCTAAATTCTAGCCGATGCATGCATAATTATTGTAGCATAAGGCTAAGGAAAGCAGAATGTGCCTAAACACATTGAACCCTAGCGACTAGTATACTCATCATTAACAAATAATATACCTGCCAAGAGTACACTTGCCCTATGCAAACAGTGTAGACCCTGATCAGAGGGCTTCTTAAGGAGCCCTCTGATCAGTGTGTACACTGTTTGCCATTTTGAAAAGTATTGTTAAAATAAACCCAAAATAGCCAAAAATGGAATCTACTTGAAATTGGAATTGTCCTTTAAATGTTTCATGGGTGAATGAGTTAACTCTTTCCTCCCTGAAACTTTAAATGGACAATTCCAGTTTCGATTTTTGTCTAGTCCAGTTCTGGCTTTTTAGAGTTGTTTTTGTCAATTTTGGCATTACTTACAAACAGTGAAGACCCTGATCAGAGGGCTCCTTTTGGAGCCCTCTGATCTGGGCCTTCACCGTTTGCACAGGACAAGTGTATTATTCACATGTACACTGTTTGAAATGACGCATATATGCGGGACTAGGGTTCAAAGGGTTAAGGTGCAATGTTCTGCTTTACTTTCAACCTGCTTTAAGTTTCAAAACTAGATACAGGCTATGGGGTAAAGTTAAAAAAACAACTCAGGTTTGGCACTGACAACAAAGTAAACACTATTATTGCACAATAAAGGGTTAAGAAGTGGTTCTATTTAGTCATTTCTCATGCTAATTATTAGTGTTTATCAGTGAAGAGGGGTTAAGAAGTGGCACCATTTAACCCTTTCTGTTATACTGGGTTTTTTTCTTTTTAGTCACAGTTGAATCTAGGTGGTTTGTTAAAACAGGCTGAAAGTTAAGCAGAAAGCTTTGCTGTAAGCAATATCCTGTCAGGAATATGGCTCTTTATCAGGACTGGGTAAAACTAAAAGGAAGAAAAAGAAATCTCTTTGAGGAATAAGTAGCATGTGAAATGGCACTTCTATTAGGGAAAGGGTTAAAAGAAAAAAACATCATAGGTCTCATAGATAAGTATACAAGAGGAGTAAATGCTTGACTCAGGGTTAGTTCCAAGCATTACTTCTGTCAGCATTGATGATGTTTGATGTTCACAGCCAACTGGTGGAGTCAACTACAGAAACATCCTCCCTAGTAGATCCACGCGATAGACAACTCATTAGAGTTAGTATCTAACAGGAAGTAACTGAAAGCAGGATGAAAGTAAAGCAGAAAGCTCCTAAAGGAGCTTTCTGCTTTACTTTCATCCTGCTTTAAGCAGTCATATGAATTTAACATTAAATATAAGCCTTTGTTTGATTGGTTGTATAGAGTGAGTATTACTGTAATGTGGCCCCGGTGACAGGCTACTGTTATTTAGTGGGTTTTGTTGAAATATTTCAGGCTATAACATAGGGGATGAGGGAAAAAGCTACACATGTTCTCTATTTGTTTATAATGTGGCAGCTAGTTTGACAAAAAGGTTGTAATTGTTAGACACCAATGAAAAAAGTTATGATACATGTACATAATGCTAACTCTAAACCCTGTAGCCTGTTTCTAGTTTTGGAGATGGGTGACCACTTAAAGCAGATTGAAAGTTAAGCTAGGATCTGCTAGGATATAGAACATTTTGCTTATAGTGAATAAAGTGTAACTGTTCTTTTCACAGTAGGAATAAATTAAAGGTGTACAAAGGGTTATTTACAGAGTAAAGGGTTAACCCTTTTCCCCATAGCCTGTTTCCAGTTTTGAAGACAGGTGACCACTTAAAGCAAGTTGAAAGTTAAGCAAACTGCATCCTAAGTCGCATTCTGCTTTACTTTCAGTCTGCTTTAAGATATGGAAAATATTTCCTATGATACATATTCTTAACTGTATCAATTGAAACTTTTTTCTTCAGGGGAGGAATAAATTAAAGGCGTAAAAAGGGATATTTATGGAGTAAAGGGTTAAAGAAGGATGAAAGTAAGGCAGGAAACTCTTTTTTAGAAGTCATAATTTTAGCACAGTACCTTTACAAACTGTGTCTTACAATTTAGATTATAGATTTCAAACTCTGTGAAACGATGCTGACCTAATATTGTTCAGCTAATGGTCAATAAGCCTGGTTGTAATGGTCAATATCTCAGATTTTAATTAGGGTAAAACCTATACACGGTTGCAAATCAAAGGAATATTGCATTCTAAAGTTGTAATATATCAAGTTGGAAGCCAAATGCAGGACAAAAGTAATGCAGGTGGCTGCTTTAGGAGCTTTCTGCATTATATTTGTCCTGCATTAAACAGCAACTTGTATGTAGAGTTTGTCACATTTCTATATTTGAGTAACTGCTGCTTGCTTTACAGATTTTACTGTATCAGATTTTAGTTACTGTCATTGTTGTATTGTATTGTATTGTATCAAACCATATCATGCCGTATTGTATTGTTGTATCATACCACTGGAGACTCATCATGCCGTTTTTCACTGTTATGTATCATACCATATCATGCCATATTATATTGTATTGTATCATACCATATCATACTGTTTTGTATTGTATTGTTTTGTGTTGTATCTCTGAAGACAGGTGACTACTTAAAGACATTTCCTGACTGGCGTTCAGTGATAATGCCTAGTCGGTCAGTTCCCTTGCAAAAATCATGCTTTTCGTGCATACCTGTATTACTGTGAATCATTGAAGCGTGTCATGTGAGGCCCAACTGTTAAATTTCATACCAGTAGTTTGTTTAGAAACCTCTTGAGTATGAGTATGTCTAGGCCTCACTAGGCAACCTGAGATTGGTATAGCATATGATGCATGCTTTTACAGTTACCTTCACCCCTATCAAGAACAATGGGGGAGACTGAGGAAATGTCTTTAATGCGGGATAAAGATAATGCAGAAAGCTCGATCAGAAGCTTTCTGCATTATTTATATCCTGCATCAAGCCACTGCCTGCATTCAAAAGTACCCATTGGTCTTCAAATGAATGTTAGTTTCATACAAGATTGACTGTTATATGTACTGAATGTCCTCTCTCTGGAAGTACTCCTGGCTGATGTCTCTGATTGGACAGCTCTTCCATGGACATTGTTTACAGTATGGGATTATTGATATATCAGACCAGTACAGTATGACAAACTGGACATTGGCAAACATGGTCAAATTGATGGACTAATAGATTGATCTTGTCCAAAAATGCTGCAAATCGTGTTTCGCAGTAATTGAGGGGAAAGTGCTTTGCTGGTAAGGAATGGAATGTATGGTGAATTAGGTCAGTTTATTTACTTTCTGAGCACTAATAGCCAGTAATAGGTGTTAGTCCAAAAAATAAGGAGGCATGAATCATGTTGATTGCTGAATACATGAATTGTTCATTATTTGGAAAATTAAAGAAAAAATAGAAAAATTAAAAAAATCACAATGATGAACATAAAATGGTAAAATTTGGAAATGCAGTATGTGTCTAGAAGGACTATAATAGAAAGTTTTATGGTAGTTGATTGAATTTTGTTTGCAAAACAGCTTTGATTCAGATCAGATGCTGAGTAACTCAGCATCTGATTGGAATTCAAACAGTATGAATTGAACATTATGAAATACACAGAGAAAATGAGCTCATTTTGGAATTAACTCTGATGACAATTATTCATTGAGCATGAAACAGGTTATGGGGTGATGGGTTAACTCTTTGCATGCTGGGCAATATTTTCCTCTGTAAAAAGTGTCGTCTGCAACTATTCTTCAAATAGAATTTTCTAAATTTCTTTTCAAACTGTTACGAGTGTCAAACCGTTTGGATCCTGATGAGACGCCTGTATAGCTCAGTGGTAGAGCGTCCTCTTGCAGTGCGGGAGGTTGCGGGTTCAATCCACAGCCGGGTCAAACCAAAGAAAATTAGTAGTAGTCGGTGTCAGGATAATTAACACGATTTAGTGGTCATAATAGCGAGGTTTTACTGTAACTATTTTGCGTACTTTAATTTTTTTCGGTAAATTTGTTTTTCACAAAATGATATGTGTAGGTTTTGTTATTGTTTGATTTGATGGTTACGCATCAATTGTTCGTATAGAGATGAGAGTAAACCGACAAAACAGTTACTAAGTGGCTGATAATATTTGTACAGTCAATCTTCAATCAATGATTCAAGAAAGGAACAAGGAGTCTTGTAGCAACAGCTAGTTAAGCTTAAGCAGGGTAGAAAAAAATGCAAAAAGCTTATCTAGGAACTATCTACATTACATGTACTTCTGCTGTGCATTCAGCATTTGTTCAGCATTGAATTTGCCTCTTTGTTTCGAAAACTGCCTTTGAATCATCTATTTTATATCTCCTAATAGTAGATTTAGTTGTATAGTCACTTATTTTTATCAATCACTGAAAAAATGTATAAGCATTAAAGTTTAAATTGTTGATTCTGTTGGAAGCTAAATGCAGGACAAATGTAAAGCAGAATTTAAAGCTCCTTTGGGAGCTTTAATTCTGCTTTACTTTTGTTCTGCAATTAAGAAATCACAAGTCACAATATTCCCAATGCTATTTGAAAGATTTGTGGTTTTTTACACGAGTTCAAAATGAAATTGTCAAAAGCCCTGAACTACCATTGAACACGATGTATTTTGCTATAGGTGATCGGTGTAAGTAACTGAACAAGCACAGATATATCTTTTGCCAAAAGGACATTCCTGTGTGTTTACATACAGTCACACTTTTATTAATCAGCCATTCTCTGAAGAAGCATGATTTTTTGTTGAGACAGGGGACAGCTGAATGCATGATAAAAGTAAAGCAAAAAGCTATTAAAGGAGCTTTTTGCTTTACTTTTGTCATGTATTAAGTTGCAGCCTGTATTTAGGACTGATAATTTATCCTCTCTTGTTGGTTTTCTCTTAAGTTGTTTGTGATTGTGTATATTTTAATAATGTTTTCCTTTAAAGCTTTAGAATCTAATGTGGTCATACAAGTTCAACATGACATGTACATGTGCAGTCAATCTTGTATTAACTCTTTCAACACCAGGACCTGTTTAAAATATACTCATTACATCTGCAAACAGTGTAGACCCAGATCAGAGGGCTCCTATAGGAGCCCTCTGATCAGGGTCTACACTATTTGCTAATTTAGAACAGTACCAGTATTTATTAAAATACCCAAAATTCCAAGTAGACTGGTTCATGTTTTGGTAACTAAAATGATCCACAAGGGAACCTTATAACCCACAAGAGTCAAACAAAGAGACTGCTCATTGGTCTTCGAATGAATTGTTGCTGATATAAGATTGAATGTTTGGCTGTGAAATAGTTAAAATGTACATGCATAGTTGTGGTTGTCTCTGTCGTGATAGCTGAAGGGAAAGGCTCAAAAAGTAATCTTCAAAGTAATTTGTTTTTAACTTTTTATTGATAAGATGCTTACTCATGATTTTGCATGCATGCCCTTTGATTATCATCCACCATTTTAGTTTCTTTATTTTTGTAACATAATGGACTTTAATTGGAAACTGATATGGTAAAATCTGTGTGTTCAAAAGGCACTCAAAACGAGATGAAATTTCAGTTCTCCCATAAAGGCGACAGCTTTGTGCAGGACAAAGTTAATGCAGAAAGCTCTGATAGTATTGAAGCTAGAAAATAAGTGATTTTCAAATACATTTGAATTCTATGTGGCTGCTCCAAACCAGAGTAAATTAAGTGTTAAACACCATATTACCATAATCAATTACTCCATAGATTTGCCTTTTATTGCCTCTAATTATTCCAACACTAAGAAAAGTAGTCCCCAGCTAGGGAGTCCTAAACAATTAAATAAATATAGAAAGCAGTACCAGTATATTTTGTAAATGGGATCTTAGAGCAGGTTCAAGATATAGCAGAATGCTCCATATAGGAGCAGTCTGCTTTACATTTAACTTGCTTTAAAGTGTAACCTATTAGGAAAACTATAACAGGCCATGGGGAGGGGGGTTAGAGGCGTAAAAATGTGTATTTATGGAATAATGGGTTAAACGCTCACATTGAATATAAAGGAGTCCCAAAAAGGTGGAGACATTTCAACAATACGTGTACTGTTTAGTCACTGTCATGAACTAAATGACACACTACATAACATTTGTAATAAATAGTCTTATAATTCATTTAATTCTATCCCACACAAATACCAAAATCAGCAGGGTCTCTCGATATATTCAGTACTGTCTAATCCTAACAATGCTGAAATTTTAAAATGTGCTATTTCATTTTCTGATAAAATGTCCATTTTACATTTACTCTAGGATTTTCCCCCTAATTTAATTTTTAAAAAAAAGTTATAACAAACAGTGTAGACCCAGATCAGAGGGCTCCTTTAGGAGCCCTCTGATCTGGGTCTACACTGTTTGCAAAGGATATATATATATACACTACATCCCAATACTGTAAGGGCTATAAAGTGGTTTGAATTAGTTTTTGGCTTAGTTCGCTCTATTGTTTCTGCTGTGTGTTAAGCTGGATTAGTCAGCCGGCTAATCAGTAATTTACACCCTATGTCGGGGAGAGAAAAAAAACAACAACAACATTTTCAAATTGAAAAAAAAGTTAACGGTTTTACATTCCGGTGTTGAAGTGCATGCCTACATTACTATAGCACGGTCTGAGGCAAGTAAAGCAGGCCTTTACAACTGTCTGTGTTCTATACCTGTGTGCTCACTGGAGTGTGTAATATTTCCCTACCTATTCGGCCAGTCAGACAGCTCAGGTTTGTCATTATAGCCCTGTACACAGGTGGGGTATGTTGTCGGGACTATGTTACATTGCTAGATAACACCTTAGTAATAACTTGGGCAGAGATATTTCATAACCCTGGATATAAGGTATTTATTGGATTATGTATGGTAACATTTTTTCAGTGATTGTTTGGGGTATGTGGTTGTGTTAGTTTGTTGGGAATACTGCATTAGTGTGGTGGTATAGGAATTTTCTACCAGCCATACGGCTTGGGGATTTTAGTGACATTCACTGGTATGGTTTATATGAGGAGATATTTATAAACTTCAGTGAAGTAGGACTTGTTTTGTTTTTGTATGGCTAAGTATGTCCTAGAGGATATTATTGTGTGTTTGGTTGAAGTGAACAGTAATTGAATTACTTACGTACTGTAAAACTGTTTTATGTTTAATTGTTTAGGTTTAATACATTTTGTATGACCTAGTTAACAGTCGTTATTTCAAGTAGATAACTGTATGAGTTGATGGTATCTTGTCTACCTTGAAGCTGTTGAAATGACAGTTAATTTAACCTGACAATATGCTGTTTATCTACAAAAGTTAGTTGTTTGAACAGAAAATACATTGATGTTTATACTTTATAACTCTTTCACTGGCTATTTACTTTCTGTTAACAAATTAAGTTTCTTGTTCCATATGACAGATTAACCCATTAACCCCCATAAATATGCCTTTTTACGCCTTTAATTTATTCCTGCACTGAAATATATAGTTCCACTTTATACATGTACTGTAAGAAATGTTTTCTATATCCGAGTAGATGGAAGTTAAAGCAGGGCTAAAGTGCAGCATACATTCTGCTTTTCTTTCAACCCGCTTTAACTCTTTGAACCCTAGTCACGCATATATGCGTCATTTGCAAACAGCGTACATGTGAGGAGAATACTTGTCCTATGCAAACAGTGTAGACACTGATCAGAGGGCTCCGTAAGGAGCCCTCTGATCAGGGTCTGCACTGTTTGTCATTTTGACATTTATTGTAAAAATCAAGCCTAAAAAGTCAAAAATGGACTAGACTAATTGAAAATTAGAATTGTCAATTTTAGGTTTCAGGGAGGAAAGGGTTAAGTAGTCACCTGTCTTGAAAACTAGAAACATGCTATGAGGTAATGGGTTAAACAATGATGCTAATCATATGTAACAAATGATACACAGTTTGGCTCCTGATCGCACACTTTAACTTAAGTTTCTTAATTGGCATCTGAACTGGATCCAAACAGTGAAGTTGCTATTGGTAGCGAAAGCGTTAACCTTTACTTACACAATGCTGAACTGTCTGGTTGGGGGGTCAAACTCACGACCCCTGGTATCGTAGTCGAGCACATTTCCACTGGACTGCACCAACCAGTTCCTCCTTTAGGAGCCATCTGGTATGGGTCTACATTCTACACTGTTTGCAAAATATTCAAGTTCTGTATGGTTTATAGATACAGTAAAACCTCGCTATTACGACCACTAAAACGAAGGCTAATTGAGTGTATAATAGACAGGTGACAGCTTAAAGCAAGGTGACAGTGAAACAGAAAGCTCCTGTAGGAGCTTTCTGTTTCACTGTCACCTTGCTTTAAGCGGTCACCTATCGTAAACACCCTAATAATTAACATAATTTAGTGGTCGTAATAGAGAGATTTTACTGTACATGTATTCAACATTAGTGACTGACACTAGTGACAGTCAAGTTACATTTCTGTCAAATGTTTTGGTTAAAATGAACGACGCAATATCAGTACTAGTTCATAGTTATTAAGCATGAGAACAAGAACGATTATATGACATATCAGTTTTGCTTATTGAAGCACATGTACAAGTTCTCAGTATTGTTTTCTGCAAGACATAGAAAATACAATAGCCGTAGTAGGCGAAAACAGTCGTGAGATCCAACCTAGCTGTTATGTATATGATCTAATGGATCCTTGCCAGTCAGAATTGTCAGTCATGTTATTTCACTTATCTCTGAACAAATATACAGTCAAGCCTGGATTCAGGGCTCCAGATAAGAGGGATTAATTGAACAAATCCAACATGTTCTCCCTTATTTTATCACCAAATCCTATGGTGTCACTACTCATTAGAATCGTCTCTTTGAGACGATTCTAATGAGTAGTGACACCATAGGGTTTAATGCAGAAATAAAAAATTTAATTTTTGAAATACTCCCCTTATCTGAAACCCTGTGGATTCAACCAGTATTGACATGATAGTCATTGATCCTTTGAAAGAAAAGTGACTGTTTAATACAGGATAAAAGTATTGCAGAAAGCTCCCTATAGAGCTTTCTGCATTACTTTTATCCTGCATTAAACAATGTCTATGGGTCCATGTTTAAATAGATGTTGTTTGTACAGGATTGACTGTATATTTTATCTGTCTTGTGTCAAAGGGTAAGTATTTGCTGTATAAATAGCTCTTTCCCATGACAGTGTAGGGACAGTGAGTGTATTATATAGTTTTGTTTTATAACTGCAGTATATTGAAAATTTCCACTCTTTACTTGTACATGTTTCGGCGCTATATGACCTTATTGTGTCGTGGTGCCGTTAAACCCAACTCTCTCTCTTACTTGTACATGTACTATGTAGATCATGCTATTTTGGTCAAATCTAACTGCCAGAATGTCGGAATACATTTAAGATTTTGGTCAAATCGGTTAAAAAGCTTTACAGCTTATGTTCATTGTTATATGTCTTGCCGACTCAAAATAAAATTGATTTGATTTGATTTGACACTAAAAGAAAGCTTAATTTCTATGTCTACAGCATATGGCAACCTAAAGTAAGATCATGAAAGTCAAGAAGAAAGCTTCAAGAGGCTCTAACGTTAAAAAAACCCTTTTAGACTGATGGCTGAAAGATTAGCAAAATTATGAAATCCACGCATTAAAATCATACATAGCCTTTTGCTTTACTTTGACCTTGCTTTAAAATTTAAACTGCCATAACGATCTGTCATTTTCTATGCCTAGATTTTATTACCAACATTGTTTAGAAACTTAAATTTAGAGCATGATGTGAGAAATGTTCCATCAGGAGCTGTCTGCTTGACTTTCATCTAGTTGCTATCACCTGTAATTGAATTGATTAACGTATGTTCATTGAACTTTTTTTGAGTGGGTGTTTAGTTGCAGATTTCTAGATAATGCATGTAAACCTTTATGTTAGCAATAACAATTTTGAGTTGTTAATATTTGTTTTGCGCAAGAGATATTCAATAAATTGTTCAATAACTATTGTTGGTTTTTCTATTTCAGATTGAAATAGGCGGACATGTGATGTCAAGAGTTTCCACTGTTAAAGTACTTTGACAAATGTGACACAAACATTGATTGACTTCTTTGCAAAAGAATAGGACTTTTGTGAAGTTTGTCAGATTTTTGTTGCCTTTAAGAAAAGAGGACTCGGGACAGCTACAGACTGTGCTTTGTGGGAACTATTGGAATATAGTGTTTAACAATACCTTGTTAATACTTGTGTATTGTGTCTAAAAGCATTCTGTTGTGATTCAGAATTACCGGGCCACCGTTTGTTGTTTTCCAAATAGGAACGTTGACACTTTTAGTGTCAGACAGATCTTGAAGTGTTTGTGTGAAATCTAAATATTGTGCCATGGGTTTATACCCAGTAATGTGCAATGGCTAAACGATGGATATGCTTGATTTGGTCATAAATTGGATTTAAAAGAAAAATGATTGAAATGGTAAGTTCTCGATCTCTATACATAATATCGACTTTCAAAACTTCAGGTATAGTAAAACCTCTATATTACAACCACAAATTTGTGTTAATTATTAGGTGTTTACGACAGATGACTACAAAAAGCAAGGTGACAGTAAAACAGAAAGCTACAATAACATTAATTTTGGAGCTTTCTGTTCAACTGTGACACCTTGCTTAAAGCTGTCACCTGTCTTTTAAACAATCACTGCAATCAATTAACCTTTGTTTTAGTGGTCGTTATAGAGAGGTTTGATTCCCTTATACTTGCTGCAAATAAGTAGCAATGCCCCTAGATAATTAAGTGAATTATGAATCATAAGTAGTAGCATACCGGATGGAACAAAATGGTGTATTTATAAACAAAAAGTTAGTGTAAAGGTAAGCAAATAATCAACAGGCAACATAACAGGAACACCTGAGGTGCCAAAGACAGGATACATACTCAACCTATGCAGTAAACAGCAGTATCAGAGGTTTACAGTGTACAGTTATCACAGTATGATTAACTCATTACTCTTTCTATGCCTCTTATTTCTCCATTGAAGAAAATAGTTCCAGTTTATATAGTCCTGAATCTAGTACCATAACAAATATTTTCTTTATCCTACTAGATAGTAACTTAAAGCAGGCTGAAAGTAAAGCAGAATGCATTCTGCTTTACTTACAACCTGATTTAAGTGGTCAGCTGTCTTCAAAACTAGAAACAAGCAAAGGGGTAATAGGTTACCGGTAATGCTATTATAATCCTTTTTAACCCCTAAGCTACTAAACTAATTTGACTCACATCTGTTCAAAATGTTTTCTGTTGAAATTAACTGAAAATTATGGGTTGAAATAATAAATCAGAATGGTAAACTGTTTTGATCCTGATCAGGCCCAACAAAATATGGAGCCTTATCATGATGTAAGACTAAAATGCTTGTCTGAACACAGTATTACAAGGGTTAGTGCTTATGTTACAAATAATGTCTGCTCTAAAATGTTGTATGCTTAAAAATTGAAAAGAGCTTCTACTTAGGAAAGAGTAACCATGGATCTAGAATATCTGTTAAATTCCCCTACCATTTAATGTCACTTTTAGAACAGCTACAGAGCCATGTGTAAAATGCTAATAAAGCCTATTGCAGTTTTATTTCCATTGCCTGGTTTGCATCTATTATACATGCCCTGGTTCTGCTGAGAAACATAGGGCCCTATGTCAGTACAACAGTATGAGAGGCATAGGTCAGTATAGTTATCATCTGACAATATTACGATTAAATAAGCAATGTAATTGACATAAAAATGCCAGTGACACAATTACCAACATTCAGACTACGATATCTCGATCTCATTCAATCAAACATATCCGTTTTTCTAAGTTAAAACGTGGCAATACCACGTTTTAACTTTGAAATGTGGATATATTCGACTTGAGCAAGGTTGAAAACATGAAATTAAACTATAGAAACATGGGGAGAAATCGTGTTAAACAAGTTTGAGATATCAAAGGTCAACTGTATACTTGCTGATAATGATATATATGATTCCTAATTGCAATTAAAGTTGACAAATTATTCATCCATAGACAGTGTAATTGGTAGAATATGAAAACAGATCTCATATACTTAAAGAATAAATCTACACTTGTTTGCACAGTAACCAGTCACATGGTGATTTATTGCAGTCAAACTAGCCAGCCTTTTTGTCCAAAAGGACAGATTAGCCATAATGATCGTGTGTAAAGGGTAATGCAGAATACAAGTTGAGCAAGCTCCCATGGAAACATCACAAGATAATGAAATAAAAGTCTTCAAGTTTAATACAGGAAACTTTGACATTATGCAGTCACCTGTCATTCATGGTGCTTCTAAAAGTGCCTGTTTATAATGGCCTATATTTAAGTTAACCATGTAACTTTGTTATATGATTGAAGCAGAAAGCTTTCTGCTTTACTTTCATCTTGCTTTAAGCTGCCATAGATCTGTATTCCACAATATCATGGAGTGCTCATTTGTGGTGTTTATGCACAGGCTGGGGTAAAGACATCCTCATAATTGTGCTTTTGTGGAGGACTACGCGGTATTAATTAACACAAGTTTGACTGTATGTTTAAAGTTCTGACGTCTTTTAAAACATTAGATTTGGGGATGGCTTAAACCTTTGTTTTAATTTAATTAACCTTGAGGCATTAATGGACTGGGTAATATTGTAGAGCTCTGCATATTGTAATATGAGTAAACTCCCATGTTAATTGGACAGGTGACATTGATATAACACCGGTTTAACTCATTATTGACATTTTCAGCCTGATCCCTATCACTGTCATTGCCTGGGGGAGGTCGGAGGGTGTTTTACATGATCACTGTCTTGCATCACATTATTGAATGCACACTTGTATAAAGAGACCATTCAAAACTAGCAGTCTTTAACCTTTGTAGTGCTGGATCTGGATATACATGTACATGTAAACTTGTAAAATTATCTTTCGCAAACACTATAGATCCAGATTAGAAGGCTCCCATAGGAGCCTTCTGATCTGGGTCTACACTGTTTGTCAAACTGTTACATAATTTGGTGACAAATACCTTGAGGGTCAATGTTACGTTAACCTGGTCCTATTTCCCATAATGAAAGAAAAAGTTTGTTTGAAACTTCAGCATTTTAGATGTACCCAACGTGATAGTACATTTACGATTTACACATGTTTAAGTAAAGCAGAAAACTTCTCAAAAAGGAGCTTTGCACTTTACTTTTATTCTAAAAAAAATGCAAATTTACGTGAAATAGATAAAGGCGGGAACAGGAATTTTTTATGTGGGTAAATGATTGAACACAAGCTTGTCTGTATTAGCCAAACTACAGTAAAACCTCTCTATAACGACCACTAAAATGAAGGCTTATTGATTTATAAAAGATAGGAGACAGCTTAAAGCAAGGTTACAGTAAAACAGAAAGCTCCTGAAGGAGCTTTCTGTTTTACTGTCAACTTGCTTTAAGCAGTCACCTGTCGTATACAACGTACTATTAACAGTCACAATTAAGTGGTCGTAATAGTCTAATAGAGAGGTTTCACTGTATAACCACTGAGCCATGTGCACAAGTGGTGCATCACTATCTGTTTGGATAATCTAGCCCCCCTTTTAGTGAGCCATGCAATCTTGCCTGGGTCTCTTGTTGATAGCTGCTCAATCATAGGTGTGAAATCAGCTGTTGAAAGCATTTGAATAGTACCCCTGTAATAGACAAGATCTGTTGACAACAAGAATCCCGCTTAAAATCAACTATGCATACTGTGAAAACTGTTATAAGACTATACTTAGTAATACAGCATTGAAATCTTGTACATGTATAATTATGTGAAATGAATCAAAAAATCTTATTTCATACTAAATGTATGACAGTTCTGTTCTTATATCTCTTTATATAATATATAGACTGGATTATGCTGGACATAAAGTAATGTAGAAAGCTTACTGTATTATATGGTACTAATTTTTCTGCATTATACAGACAGTTTTCTATAAGACTCCCAAATCAGCATGGTTTTAGTGGTGACTTCGCTTGACATTCATGTTTATATATAAGTTAGTTGTACTTCTAAAGACTTAAGAGACATTCAGGAGTGCAAAAAACATGTCAAACACATGGCAGCCAGAAGGTGGCTTGCCTAAGCCATATTTAATCCCTGTTTCTGAGAGACCCCCCTGATGGGAAAAGAGACAAGTTAATGTACTTTAAAAATGCTAAGGTTTGCTTTGATTGTTGTATGGGCAATGATATCTGATTGCTTTAAATCCAATACCAGACCGCGTGGTCAGACCTGCCTGGGTACCTAATCCTTGTATCAATGGAACTGGATGTAGCCAGGCAAACATTGTAGACCCAGACAAGAGGGCTTCCTAAGGAGTCCTCAAATCTGGGTATGCTCTGTTTGTTACACTTTTATATATTCCCGAATGATTCAATGTAAATCAGACATTTATCAGAAAACAATGAATCCATTGGAAAATTGACCTATACTGATACAATTTAATTGAATTGAAGTCAATTCAATAAACTGATACAATGGAAAGCATTTTAGTTACAATTCAATGAGAAAAACAAACAAACAAACAAACAAACAAGCAAATTGCTATAGTAAAGAAAAAAATAATTTAAGATATATAGCTATTTAGCAAAGGCCTCCGAGATAGGAGGAAGTAAAACCATATTAATTTGTGACTGCTTATTAAAGTTTAATGTAGAGACATAAGAATTTCAGTATATAAAATATTCCTTTGTTCTGGAGCTTTGGTGGCTAGCTGTTGAAAGCAGGACAAAATTAACGTAATGCATGTTCTGTATGAAGCTTCAAGGAGTCACCTGTCTTAAAGGCTGGCCATTAAATGTGACACACATTATCATAGAATGATAGAGTACATTACTACAAGCTGTTTCTCTTTGCTCTCACAGTCTAATCTTTCAATTGGCAAAAATTACATACAAAAAAATAACACAAGAAAAACTCGTAACAATGTGTCACATTGTCAGATTGGTCATGTACCTGACAAACAGTGAGAAAATTGTTATAAATGGAAACGGCTATTGCAGCGTGATTGATTTAACAAATTATCACTTTTTTTATCTCGCAAATTTCATGATAGGTATCTAGTAAATTGCATTGTAGGATCACTCGAAGCAGTTTTTGTCCAAACCACTATAGCCACTTCAAAACATGAATTAGATACTGTCAATCTTCTATTTAAGTGACCACTCAATAGTAAAACCATGTGCAGTAATATATTTGGTTGCGTAATGCAGGATATAAATAATGCAGAAAGCTCATGTAGGAGCTTAAATTTCTGCATTATTTATATCCTGCATTAATCAGTAACTCGTCTAATAACCCATTAAGCCATAGTCTGTTTCTAGTTTTGAAGACATATCAGTACTTAAAGCAGGTTGAAAGTAAAGCAGAATGCACCTTAAGGCGCTGAAGTGGAAGTATTTTCTTCAGCGCAGGAATAAATCAAAAGGCATATTTATGGGGTAATGGGTTAAAGGGGTGTCAATGCTACTTCACTGACTGGTCGTTTAATACGATATTGACTGTTTTTCTATCGCTTGTACTGTAATTTCTTAAGAAAGCAGTGTTGTGGCTTTCATGTTTTTATCAACTGACTGTCCACATTTGCACATTGATATTTTTTTTATGTAACAGGGGTGAAAAAACAACCTGTATAAATGGTTTCAAACTGAAAAAAGATTATACATCAAAGTGAAGTAGAAATAATAATTCATGTTAAGTAAGCGGCCTGGTTTCTTAAGTCCATTATGAAGGAGACATTTTGTCTAGAGGTTAAGGTGATCTTGTCAACCCCTGCTTTATATGATAAAGTTCTTAGATTTTTGGTGACCTTTCTCAAGTTAAACTCTTTCAATACTTAGAGTAAAGTAATTGTCGTTTGCTGAAAATGTAGTCTGCATTTAATATTGTGAAATTGGTTTGCTTTTCTACTTTATGAATATAAGATAAAAATAGGATCCAAGTCGGAAACAGTTGTGATCCTTATTATGCCCCATGTTAAGTAATTCTGATTTTGATTCTTCTGTATATAACTTGATTATTATCAGAGTGACAAACACTATAGATCCTGACAATATACTAAGTAAAATAATTTACTTTGTGCTTTAACCTATTGCCCCATAACACATTTAATTTATTCCTCCACTGAAGAAAGTAAATCCAATTTATAGTCATGATTATGTACATGTATTATAAGAAATTTTCTCTATATCGTAGCAGATTGTAGCTTAAAGCAGGCTAAAAGTAAAGCAGAATGCGCCTTAAGGCGCATTCTGCTTTACTTTTAACCTGTTTAAGCCATCACCTCTTTTCAAAAGATAGAAACAAACTATGAAGTAATGGGTTAAAAAGTACCTGGATGAAAACTGTATGCAGATCATGACAGATGGTTTTGAAAACTCTGTAAAATACCCTCAGTCAAAGGATAAATATTTATTCAACCTCTATTTACCTTTTGAAAACTTTTTTTCATGTTTGTCAAACATGGTCAATATTGAACAGATTGTATCAAAGTTGTGTCTGCTGTCACTAATGTTTATTAATTGGTCATAGACTTAATGCCCTGGAGCAGTAGAAATATCTGCGGACCAAATCTAGAAACCTGTCTTGTGATTGTACAGATAAGGTCTTGATATAACGAAAACCACCTCAGTCTGGGTGGAAAAAGTCAGCTCGGTGCAATAATGCACTAATTTGTACTAATCACAGTGATTTCTTAAGGTTTTTCTGTCATAACTGAAGGGGAACAATTTGCCCTTGATTTATGGCTTCTGTATTGATAGTTTTGTTTTGATTTGTATTAGAAAATTGGCCGAAGTAGGCAGGACTAGTTGCACTGTAAAATATCCATATAAAGACCACCCTGAAGAACATTAATTTTGATCTCTGTATTAATGTTGGTGGTTACTTAAAGCAAGATGAATGTAAAACAGAAAGCTCCTAAGGGAGCTTTCTGTTTTACTTTCATTTTGCTTTAAGATGCTTACATGTTTATAATGCTAAATTTATGAGAGAACTGTTGAAGGGGCATACTGTCAGGATTAGGGGTTGTAATAGAGGGGCTTAACTGTAGGGATACTTGATAGTAGGGGTTGGGAAAAGTTTTATTGGGTGATTGTAAATGATCAAGTCCAAAAGATTTTATGACTGTTGAGGGTCTGGTATGTTTTGAGAGACCCAGACTTATTCTAGAGCCGCCATAAATGTCAGGTCTTCTTATTGTTATAGGTTGATTCAGGCCACCTTTCTTTGTTGGCTGTACTATGAGATGATTGCAGACAAAAGCCTGTCAAATCTAGCCGAGAGAAATATAAATAGGTTCTTGGCCTGCCAGCGAAAATAACTTTCTTCGTACTACATACAGCACTGGAATGCATACTAACTGCAGAAGTGTCTGCTTCAGATTAACTTGTTACATATAAAATCTTGTAGTATTACTATCAAACCTGTTGTGGGGTCAATTCAGTAAATTGGCATGGGTATGATATTACATACACATGAGAAAAATGCAGCTCAACACTAATGCAGAAAGCTCCCAAATAAGCTTTCTGCGTTACAGTTATCCTGCATGAAACTGCTGTTCCAGGCTTTGAGACTTATTTAACCCATTACTCTATACATACATGCTTTTACGCTTTCAATTCAATTATTCCTCCGCTAAAGAAAATAGTTTCAATTTTTGCAGCCATGAATATGTATCATAAGAAATATGTTCTATATTTTAGCAAATGGTAGCTTAAAGGAGGCTGAAAGTAAAGTAGAATGCACCTTAAGGCGCATTCTGCTTTACTTTCAACCTGCTTTAAATGATCACAAGTCATATCCTGATTCAATACTAGAAACAGGCTATGGGGGAAGGGATAAGGCAACTACATGTACCGGTACTTCAAATACTAAACCCTTATGTCTCAAACAAATGCAGTGTTTTGACTAATCATTAAAATTATCTCAAAGAGCAGATTTAAATGAGAATTCACAATATTTTGTTTACTGGAGATCTGAAGGAGATGTTGTTAGAAATTATTAGTTTTACTGCCTATACTCTCTCTCAATGTTTTGGAGCCATGTACCCATGCTTCTTTTATTGCATCGTTGGTCATAAGCTTGACTTTATCACTAGTCTATTTTTGATATGTTTATAAAAGAATTTCATTTGTGAGTTTAGAAAAGAATTTATCACTGTAACATATATTAGCTGACCTCTTTTAAAAACTTGTACATTCATAGTAAAAGTAGCTCGTAAATCGTAATAGTATCTCCGTTCCTTTCATTGAAATAATTATACAAAAAAATAGGTTACTCGACTGTACATTTTACACTTTAAGACTTACAGGCTGTTAGTTTTTTTCTTCTTCAGGCTGAACAGAATAGAGTATTTCAGTTAGTGTGAAGATGAAATTAAGACTACTTAGAGTGGCTCTTTAAAATTCAATGATTCAATCAAAGATGGAAATTAATCCATTTTGTTAAATGTTCACTAAATTAATTTACCTAGACTTTTTTTTGTGACCAATGACTTTCACACTTTTTATTTCGTTCAGCAGCCTTTTGATGTGTATGAGGTGAGACAGTTGACACCCGGGCTGTTGTAACATTCCTTTGTGTACTGGGTCCAGTGACATATTCATGACCTGTTACATTCTTACCCACTGTGGTCTAGGTGCAACACTCCATCACTATCCACATTCCTCTCGGGTCGGTTTTTTAGTCCATGCCACTTGAAAACACACATGTGATTGATGAGCATACAGACAATTGCCTTTGGAAGATTATAAGTCTACTACTGGTAGCTATTTAACCCATGACCCCATAAATACGCCTTTTTACGCCTTTGATATATTCCTCCTCTGAAAAAAATTGTTCCAATTTATACAGTCATGAATATGTATTATAAGCAATTTTTTTCTATATTCTAGCAGATAATAGCTTAAAGCAGGGTGAAAGTAAAGCAGAATGTGCCTTAAGGCACATTCTGCTTTACTTTCACCCTGCTTTAAGTGGTCAACTATTTTCAAAACTAGAATCAGGCTATGGGGTAATGGGTTAACCCTTTGTTTCACTGCCAAAATAGATGTCTTTAGATTTTAGGCCATTTTAAACAGAAGTGCCTTATGGTCATTTCTATCTTCTCGTAACTCCACATAATCACAATAAAAGAACATAATTTGATGGTGTTTAATACAGGTACATGTAGCATATTAAATCAAGATGAACACACCTTTACTATAAATCGTTTTATTTGGGAGCCAAAAATGTCAACATTCTGCAATATGATACCAGTATCCACATTAGGCAATGAAAAGGTTAATTAATATCCCTGCCTGCTATTTAACACTTCTAATTGATATCTTAAACTTGAAACTATTACCGATCCTAAATTTTACTTTGCCCATATGAAAATTGAATAAACCATTCCTCAAATTATACCTCGATCATCAATGCATCTTCTATTTCAAACAGTTCTTTACAAATATTGCTATATATAAGGAGTGACTGACATTATTAACAAATTACAGGTATTTCCATTCTATATATTCTTTAAAAATTAAACTTCACTTGTATAACTTAAGCCTTAGCCTCTGCTGAAAAAAGAAACATTGAACTCTCTAGAGACAAATCGTGTCAGAAATCACCTGTAGTAGCTTTCTGCATTATTTTTGTCCTGCAATAAGCTTCCTAATATTGTTTGAGACTGCCCAAAGATTTCATTTTGAATGGCATAAACAAGGAAGAAGTCAAATAAAAGGGGAAACAATGATATTACCATAGGATCTCTGTACAATTAAAGAAACTGTAAAATACGGGATGCCCCATATATACATTAATAGTAGTAATAATAATAATAACTTTGATAAAAAATTGCAACATACTTTATGCTATTAGGAAAACATAACAATTCATAATGTATTCTCTAGTAGTGTCATCCATCACTTTCCAGCGAGAATTCCAGACAATTTTTATCTACTATTTCATTGCATACCAGCTGTATACCAAATATATTCATGAATTACCATTTTTATAGTAAATTTTCATTAATTAGGCTGACATATATCATACATCACATGGAATGATGGAAACATGTTTGAGTCTATACTGTCAGTGTATTTCCCCACTCACCATGTTCCATGGAATTGTTGATATAATTTTGATTCAACAACACTGACCCATGGCACCGCTGCTACATGTTAACTCTTTGCATGCTGGGTAAATTTTTCGTCTGCAACAATTTGTCGTCTGCTATTATCGAAAATTAATATTTTCAAAATTTCTTTTAAATTCAGCATCAAAATGGCAAACAGTTTGGATCCTGATGAGACGCCGCATTATGCGGCGTCTCATCTGGATCCAATCTTTTTGCAGAGGTAATCACTATGTCAAGTATATCGGTCGCTAGCGTTCAAAGAGTTAAGAAAAAACCTGCATTATATCACTGATTGATATTTGTTAATCATAGATACAAATAATTCAGAGTATTTTGAATTCTTGGATTTTATGACTTTGCCAAACCCATCATTGTGACTACCAGTACTCATTAGAATAATGTCTGTTTTAGACAATTTTATTGAGCAATCAAAACAAGTGGAGAACATTTCAGATATATCCTTTCCAGCAGACAGCAGTTTGAGTAGATGACATGATTTAGCATACCAATGGGGTCAATTCTTTCCAGACAGAAATGATTGTCAATTTAGATTGATAATAGAATCAGTCACTGATGTCTCTCATCAGAAAACAAGGAAGGAATCAATCAAATAGTGTACAGGGAGACTCTATGTGCAGTGACCACTCAATGGACGATACATTGGCCAGTCTGAAACCCTCTTCTCAATAGCCATTAACCCTTTTCCCCAATAAATACGCTTTTTTATGCCTTTACTTTAATACTACATTGAAGAAAATAAGTCCACTATTATACAGTTATGAATATGTAACATAAGAAATATTGTCTATATTCAAGTGGATTATAGCTTACAGCAGGCTGAAAGTAAAGCAGAATGCGCCTTAAGGCGCATTCTGCTTTACTTTCAACCTGCTTTAAGTGGTATACTAACCTTTTTTCTAAACTAGAAACAGGCTATGGGGTAATGGGTTAACCCACTATCCCATATAGCCTGTTTCTAGTATTTGAGATAGGTGAACACTTAAAACAGGTTGAAAGCCTGTTTTAAGCTACCATCTGCTAGAATGAAGAAAATATTTTTTTGATACATACGTATTCATGACTGTATAAATTGGAACTATTTTCTCCTGAGTATGAATAAACTAAATGTGTAAACATGCATTGTAACAAAATTGAATAAAATATTGTGGGTTGAACAAGCTTAAAATAGAATATATTTTCTCATAAATATACATGAACTGTGCAGTGAGATTCAATCTCAGCGAAGGTTTTGAAACCAATAGTTGACCTTTTGCATGTCAGTGTAAAATTAAGGCAGTTAGGATAACCACAATTACCTCCTAAATGTCGACAGTCATTGAGGATGAGTCATAATTGGATCTTGTCACAATTCCTATGAATGGCATCAAAAATGGCTCCATTGTACTACATTTCCTCTGACTGGGACAGAAGAATACTACTTGCCCTTAATTCGGTCAAATTGTACAAACCGTGACAATTTATATACATGCATCTTCAAATAAATATTACTAAAAAATTTATGTTATAAATATAATGAAACCTTATGTTAAGAATACTCTTTAGAATTGTCTCTTGGACAATAAAGTCTACTAATGAGTACTCACAGCATAGAGTAGATGGAGAAAGGAGCAAATATACTTCATACCAGGGGTATATGAAATTTAGTTATCATTTGCAGCAAATTTTCAACTTATCCACTATCCAGTGTTTAAGTACAGCAAATTTTCAACTTATCACTATCCAGTGTTTAAGTATGAATTATTTGATTTAGATATTCAGTTAGATCATAATTTTGGCAGAAAAGGAAACACATTAAGTTTAAGAAATGGGTCATATAACAATCAAATGTGAATGGGTGACATATTAACCTTTAGCATCCTGCTGGCAAAATAGTAGAAACCATTGCAAACAATTCAGACCCAGATGAGACACAGATTAACTCGGGCCCTTACATCTAGATTGCAACTGCTTGAAATTCTTGACAATATTATTACACAGGACTTGTAACAAATAAAAGTTCTGAATAATTGCATTATTTATTGAAGAAAAGAAATCTTAAAAGTACAGAAGGTTAAAGGGTTCAAGAGTGATTTAGTGAGTTTTTAGTCATCACAGGAAGTTTTTATTTTCAATAACAAAACATTGTCTCATTCATGGTTGACGTTAGTGTGAATTATATTGTAAAACTTTACAGTTAATTGTGTGGTTTGTCAGTGCAGGTATCATATTTAGTTCCACCCTTCCGTCGCTAGAATTAACCTTTATCCTGTTCTATGAACTAGGGGCCCATTTCATAAAACTTTGTACGATAAAAACAGTCTTAAGTCAAAACTTTAAAATATACATGTATATAATGTCTGATTTCTCTATCTAATACTGTCTTGTGACATCTCTTTGGAATCGTCTTTTCAATTAGATGCAGAAATAAATAAAAATTGAGACTTTTATAATCTGACTTACGATCGTTTTAGTGGTACGAAGTTTTATGAATGGGGCCCCAGTATCCTGATAAAATAGCTGACTCAGAATTTGTGGTTGCAAATATCGTCATACATAATTTGATTGTATATTGAATTAATTTAGAATTTATATCGTTTTTCTCAAAGAAATGATGCTCTGTATTTCATACAGCAAGACATTATTTCCTACATTCCTTGTACACATATTAACAGAGCTCCAGATAAGGGGGGTATTTCAAAAACTAAAATCTTTATTTCTGCTTTAAACCCTATGGTGTCACTACTCTTTAGAATCGTCTCGAAGAGACGATTCTAATGAGTAGTAACACCATAGGATTTGATGCTTAAACAAGTGAGAAAATGCTGGATTTGTGCAGTTTACTCTCTCTTATCTGGAGCCCTGATATTAACCATTCTAGTTACTTATCCCACACATTTTCTCGTTATTCAGCAGAGGCTGGTGGCTAAGGCCGTGTATGACAACATCGCCGAGACGCCGGATGAACTGGCCTTCAAACGCGGTGAAATCATCATGGTTCTGGAGCAGGATACCGGCGGACTTGAGGGATGGTGGCTATGCTCCTTGCGTGGAAAACAGGGAATTGCACCTGGGAACCGGCTCAAACTGATGAACGGCATGATCAATCATGCTCGATCGCAAACAGCTGATTACCCGGCTGCCAATCAGAAGATAGACACAGAGTGGAATCGGAGAAGCTGGGATGGCTCATCAAATAAGGTATGTATCAATACCAAATACGTTGTACAGTAGTCTCAAGTCTCTTGGTCAAGACAATTTTGTACTCACACATTCAACCCTGAGGACGGGTATACAAGTAATTTGTGAACAGTTTAGACCCTCATCAGTGATCTGAGAAGGCTCCTGCAAGCTGTCACTTATCTGTTGAGATTCCCAGGTATCTTATTCTGTTTTATAAATCGACTTCACATGTTCGAAAGTGTCTTACTGGCTTAATTAGTGTCTGTGGTCATTGATTCCATATCCGACGTCCTGTGCATTTTGTTCGGAAGACCGGTAGTTGGTCTCTTGATTGTGCTGGATGCTGTTTAGAATTTGGCAATTTTTCATCTTCAAAGGTCAATTAAATATAGTCAAAATCCTTCAGTGAAGTTCACTACATGTATTTGATCTTAATGAGGTTATTGTATTTGCTTTTTCCAAAACCTTATTCACTTTCATTTCTGTTATAGACAAAAACACACACACTAAGTAATCTAAATGTCTTGCTTGCAGTTGTGTCACAATCATGGTAATATGACAAGCTTGTCACAGGATGCAAAAATGTTTGTACAGTTAAGCCTGTATTAAGGTGGCTATTCAAATGAAGATCATGGTGCATATCGGTTGCTTGATGCTTTCTGCATTACTTTTGTCCTGCATTAAGAAGGCACCTGTCATTAATGTTCCATGCTTTTATATTGAAAGTTTATGTGACATGTGACTATTTTTTTTGCCTTACATGGTGAAAGATTTATCATGTATTTTATGAAAGTGAAAGTGGAGGTGAAGGGTTTGTTTCAGTGACAAAAACGGCTTAGCAATATTGTAACTCTATTTACCACCAATGTCAAAATTATGGCATTTGCAAATTATTTACCAGTAGATCCAGATCTAACACGGAATAATTCAGTGTCTGATCATGCAGAATCCAGTCTATTTGACAATTGTTACGGCTGTATCAATATTCCTTAAGCTGACAATTTAAAAAGAATTGACTTAAAACCTGAAATAGCCAATGACAAATTTTAAGCAGATGATAATTCGGGGATTGAAAAAAGTTTTTTGAAAAAAATTGACTCGGATGGGCAACTGTGAAATGGTACTTTCAATAGATTTAGTCAAGAGATCTTGAAAGTAGATTAGTTTCCTGAAGCAAAAGGATTTAGTAAAGAAAGTCTCGAAATATGATAAGAGGATACCCCCTTTTCATCCATTGAATCCACCAACAGCAATCATGTCTCGCTCTGAAGAATGTCATTAGGTATCCTTATACAGTCAATGACATCTGTTTACCCTTGAATTGCTGAATGGACTTGTCCGATTTCTAGTAAATAACCAGTCATACTGACTCTCATGGGTGTTTGACCCCAAACTGTTTAAAGGTATGACAAACAGTGCAGACCCAGATCAGAGGGCTCCTTTAGGAGCCCTCTGATCTGGGTCTACACTGTTTGCAAAGGATTTATTTTACTTATTTTACATGATTATAGCATAACAAGAATGAAGCGTGTTGTGGTTGTTCATTTGCGAATGCCTACACCTGTTCTAAGATTGTTTTCCTTTTCTGTGCTTGATCTTCAAGTTTTTTTTGCCCCAATTGCCATAATGGGGTAGTCTCGGGTTTCGAGGGGATACGTCTTGTTGACAGCTGTATAGGGATTGATGTCAGTGTTGTTTTCAGTCTTTGCTTGAATGTCACAAAATCGCCTGATGGACAACAAAATTTTGTTCATGTCATGCTTTCTTGCAGTTACTGGTAGTAGTAGCCTTGAACATACAATTTTAACCCTTTCCCATAATAAAATACCTTTTCAATGAAGTGGCCCTGTGCTCTATCCATATAAATAGCCGTAGGAAACATTTCCATCACCCAGACAGGTGGCTGATTAAAGCATGTTGAAAGTAAAGCAGAAATCTCCCTATGGGAGATTTCTGCTTTACTTTCAACCTGCTTTAAGCATCTACTTGTCTTGGAATTAGAAAATAGGCTACTATGCAAAGGGTTAATCATGTTTACTCAAGGAAAAATCTGGTTAGTTTTCATTAATTGGCTACCATTATCTAGATCAAGTAAGACTTGTATGATAATTATCATGTAGAAAGATCTACTTGTATAGGGTACTGTTAGAGTGTAAAACATTGCAAACCCATACAATCTGGCACAGTCTGACCTCTTTATCTAGATCAATACTGTTTGCTTAGGTCACGACTGTTTGTTTACCCTATAAGCAGGCCATAATTATTGGGGCAAACACCAGTACATCTGGATAGCTGGAGTTGGAAGAATAGGCCAGAGTTGTAAAATGTAGACTTTTATTCTTCAGTATTAGGTTTTATTGCTTCAACATATACATGTATAAATTATAGTTAATTTAATCAATCTAAAAAATGTCTCACTCTGTGTCGAGAAGGGCATGCAACATTTTTAGCTTGAGATTTACAAGAAAAAAGTTGCATTCAAGATGCTTGCAAACTTTCAGGCCCATCCATTTGCGGGGCCTGATCTGGTTCCAACTGGATTGGAGAGATATATGTATCTGAGCGCCCAATTGTTTTACTCTCTAGTTGTATTTACTATTTAAACCATTGTGGAACAGTTTTGTTTTGCAAAGCAATGAAAATGAAAATCAATGGTATTGGTTGTTAAGAGAGTTCATGGGAAAGCAGTGGAATAGCTTGTTTATAGCTCAATGTTCATTCAATGTGATTGGCCACTTAGCTAGGAATAAAACTTAACAAAGGCAACAACTAGGGAGGGATAATTTGTCTGCTATAAATGATAGTTAACTCCTTGCACGCTAGTGGTGAAGCCATGATTCCCATTGCAAATATTGTATCTATATGAGTCAACCTAAGTAACTTGGTGTATCATCAGATTCCAATCTGTTTAATACCCTAATTTTATTTTGAATAGACATTTTGTTGAGAAAATGCTTATTTAGACCAACAGCAGCCGTTAGTTTGTTGCAGATGAAATGATGACTTATTTTTCAAAGTGTTAAATGGTCAGGGCTTTGTCGGTGTATTTTGTTAATGGCATTTTTACTGGAAAATAAACCTCTACTATTATTTTAATGGCCCCTGAAGGGATTTCAGGCTGGTTGAACTAGTTTCAGACAGGTCTTTAACTCTTTACATGCTAGCTGCGGATATGTCCCACAGTGATTATTTTTGCAAACAGTTTGGATCCAGATGAGACGCCGCGTAACGCGGCGTCTCATCAGGATCCAAACTGTTTGAAACTCTGACCCTGTTTTGAAAAAAACTTTAGAAAAATCTATTTATAGAAAAGAAGCAGAAGATAATTGTTGCAGACGAAAAAATTACCCAGCATGCAAAGAGGTTTGCAGACACCTACACTTTTTTCTCTCCTCCCATTACTGATTGCTTTTTTATGAACTCTGTAATAGAATGTATGTTAAAGCCTATATTCGTCAGACATGATAGAAGAAAACAAAATCAATTAAGAAAACGGGTCATTGATCAGTACAGGACAAAAGTAATGCAGAAAGCTCCTTCAGGAGCTTTTTGCATCACCTTTGTCCTGTATTTCTGTAAGAAAGACTTCCAATTCATATTGTTTTGACTCAGCCACTCACTCACATACAGGGTTGATTGTAAAGTTGTTCATTTGAGGAGAAAATCATAGTAGATACCTTTAATTATATGATAGATTATTTAGTGTTTCTCTAACAGTTTAGTAAACTAATAGACAATTCACCTTATAGTTATTGGCATTAACAATTTGTTTCCCAAAGGATCTAAACTGCTAGGCTTTCTTAGATCACTGTGATAATAAGTGGGTCTTTTTTATAGGCCTGTAGCATGAACATCATGTTGGTCTTATTTTGTTCGATCAAACCAATCTCATTGTTGAGTGATTTTATTGCTTCCCTTATGTGTTTCATGTTTGTCCAATCCTTTGAAATATAAATTGACATCATGTTCAGAAGTGCCATCAGATGGACTTCTAGTATATACACATACTGGAAAACCCATTTTTTCGCAGAAATGCAATCAGAGTATCAACCAGTTTGGATCCTGATTAGATGCTGAGTTACTGGTTATCTGATCTGGATACAAAATATTTTCAAAGGTCAAAGCCAACTTGTTATCTTAGATGACTGTCCAGGACAAAACATGTCTGACAAGAGTGCGAGTGTTTACATATCAGTTGAAGGGGGTCTTAAAAACAAGCCAGGTGATATCACAGTCAGCCCATATAATACAGCTTGTATTATATAGCAGTCCATTCAATAAAGAAAACATGACAAATCTCTACAGAGGATACTTCATACAGATGTCTGAAAAACAGATTACTGCTTAATGCAGGATGAAAGTAATGCAGAAAGCTCCTGCAGGAGCTTTCTGCATTACTCTTATCTTGCATTAAGCTGTCACTTATATTCTTCTTTTAATTTGTAGCTGAATACAAGAATAACTGTACATGTATATTTTTTCTGTACATGTTAACTTTGAATGTTACAAACAAAGTGACATGAAAGGATTTTAATGTCTTAAACATGTCCACTTGTGATGTTTGTTTGTTTTTTATCTGTAGCAAATAAGGCAGTGGGAAGGGAAACATTGAGACATGACTCTGGCGATCCCCTAAGGTCTGAAGTGTTTGAATAAGGATCTCTAACCAATAGGGTAAAAGGTTTGGGGGGGGGGGGGGGGGGGGGGGGGTTCATATCGATTCTGATAATCCATAGCATTTTGATCTATAACAAAACATTGAGTACTTGTGGTTAGAAGTGAACAAAGAACTAAAAAAGTTATGATAATCACTGTCAAATCATTCATCAATCAATTCCAACATTTTGATAGGCATGCAGTGCATTATGAATGAAGAACTCCTGAATGAACCTGCTCGTTATCTTAACAGTAGAACCAGTGATGATAGACACTGAAGAAGAATGAAGATTTCCTAAAAACAGGTGGATGCTTAATGTAGAACAAAAGTAATGCAGAAAGCTCCTATAGGAGCTTTCTGCATTACTTTTGATCTGCATTAAGCATCTACCTGTTGCATAGACTGCCCATTTATCAGCTGAGTGATTACTAAAAGCTCAGGTTTAACTGTTACTCAGTCACTTAATCCTTTTTGAAAAAAGAATTTTTATTTTTTTATTTTATCATGAATGTATCATGGATTGAACTTGGCCTTGTGGTCAGAGGGGTATAGGAAGCTCCATTCATTCATGCTGATAATTGAAGTAAATATTTTTTCGGCGGAGCTGTCTGGTTTCTATTTAGCCACACTTTCTGTTTGGCCACACATTTCAACCAATTATATTTGATCAGAAATTTAGACTTGAGAGCACATGTTGAAACTGAATAGTCTGATTGGATAGTAGCCAGGGCTCCAGATAAGGGAATTATTTCAAAACTTAAAATCTTTATTTGTGCATTAAACCCTGTGGTGTCACTAAACATTTGAATTGTCTCTTCGAGACAATCAAAATGAGTGGTAACACCATAGGGTTTGGTGCTGAAATGAGTGAATAAATGTGATTTGTTTAGTTTACTCCCTCTTATCTGGAGCCCTGTAGGCTGGTCTATGTCCAATTACAGTTTTCCCAGATATGGCTGTGAGTGTAAAATTTAGAGACACAGACCAGACTGTTTACTACACTGGGGGCTGATGCAATTTAAGATGACATCTGCAATACAGAGGAAGCTAGGTGTTTTGTAATTGTTTACTACCAATTTGTTTTAATTGTTAACTATTTGTACACATTTACCATACATTAAAAGCAATATTAAATATAAATGGCCTCAAGTGAGTTAAACACAATTGTGTGGTTTCATCATTATTTACAGGAGTGAAGTAGAGCAGACTGTTGAATCTGTACATTTGTGTATGCTATAGTTTGTTTCAAGAAACTCTATGAATGAAGTTTGATATATAGAACAATAGATTAATGTGAGGATCTCCTACCAGTAGCTAGGATATGAGTTAAATTATTGTTTTGTTTTGCATTTCTCTACATGATAGTTTTGCATTTTAAATAAAAGTTACTGTTTCAATTGTATACTTTTATTTTTTGCTTTTCAATCCAAGATATTACAATTCTTTGAAAACCTCAATTTCATTCAATTTTGCACACCCATCTATATAGCCTTAGTTCAACCACTCATTCCGCCGAATATCTTTTTTAAAGATATTTCTTGTTTCATCTGTATTCAAAACTCACATGGAGAAATAGGGACTGACTCTTTTCATGCAGAATTGACATGTGCTGTGACTCACAAAAGAACCACACATACTAAATGCATGCTTAAGGCTCAAACCTCTTACCTGCTTGGAAACAAGAAACAACTTCACAAGGCCTTTGCAAACAGTAAGGATCCTGATCAGATGCCAAATTTGGCATCTGATCAGGATCCAAACTGTTTGTCCTCAGATTATGTATTTGCAGTTAATTATAGAAAAGGATTCAATTAAAGCAGCCGCAATTAAAGCAGATTATTTCTGTTCAACATTGAAAGGGTTCAAGATTGCCCGAGCATTTTCGTTAGATCAAAGCTGAATGCAGGTTTAGACTATAAAACCTTTCTGCTGAAGTTTTGTGGTAGAAATTGTCAGTTTGGTAATTAAAGAATTTCCCCTGGGACATCAGGTAGATTTGGGGATTTTACTTTAGTAGGTAACATAAACTGCCTGCACAAGGCATGAGGGAATATTAGGTTCTGAACAGGGAAGATTTGTATTGCAATATTATAGCTATGCATCTGTCCAACAACAGAAAGTCCCAATTAATATAAGAAACATTCAAACTGCCTAGAGGAGAAGGGTTAAAGATTGGTGGCAGGCTAAAGCATGATGAAAGTAAGGCAGAAAGCTCCTGTAGGAATTTTCTGCATTACTTTCGCCTTGCTTTAAGATGACAGCAGTGAGCTATCTAAAACACCAAAATGAAGCTTTCTTTTGAATACTTGTAATAACAGGACTTGCTTGTTTCGTAAATTCTGATTGGTTATGAAATTTCAATATATTTGCTATATAAGAATACCCTTGGGGTTTTGTATGATTCACATAATAGTGGTTGTTGGATTAACAAACTTTCAATCCTATTTTATGCTGTTTGGTCTGTATTTAGGAAGTGGTTAGTTTCTCACTCTGGGGAAGTTGTGTCTTTTTATATACCGGTACAGGTTGGAAAAAACATTGTAAAAGTTTATTACCATTGAAAAGGAGTATTGGTCACTATAGGAAGAAAATAGTCTCAAACTCATCTTTTCTATCCCTGGAATAACCACTGTTTGATTGGAGGAATGGTTTGGTTTTCATAGGAACAGCTGGCTTTCTGTTTCCTTCTATCTGTCTGTTACTGGATTAAGCAGGAAACAGACCCTTGGCCAGAATATAATCTGCAAATCACGGGTTGTCCAAACAAAACAGCCGGCCACTCATTAAGATCCTATCCTACTCAAGTTCAAGTTCACAAAGGTTCTGGCATATTCACTGTTTTGATACATTTCAGGTATACACATTTAGGGTAACCTACATTTACATATAGACTGAACTTGACATTGTAGGATCTGCATTGGAAGCTGCTTTAATTTTAACCCATTACCTCATAAATACGACTTTTTACGTCTTTCATTTATTCCTCCACTGAGTAAAATAGTTCCAATTTATACAATTATGAATTTGTATAATAAGAAATAGTTTCTATATTCTAGTTGGTGGTAGCTTAAAGCAGGCTGAAAGTTAAGCAGAATGTGCCTTAAGGCACATTCTGCTTTACTTTCAACCTGCTTTAAGTGGTAACTTATATTTAATACTTATAACAGCCTATGGGGTAATAGGTTAATCCATTACTCCATAACCTATTTCTAGTAGTGAAGATAGCAGGTTGAAAGTAAAGTAGAATGCGCCTTGAGGCGCATTCTGCTTTACTTTCAGCCTGCTTTAAGCTACCATCTACAAGAATATAGAAATTATTTCTTTTGGTACATGTATGTTTATCACTGTATAAACTGGAACTATTTTTTTCAGTAGACAAATCAATTGAAGGCATAAAAAAGGCGTACTTATGGGGTAATGGGTTATAGTTAAAAGTAGGGTGCAAGGGAAGCAGACTGTTAACACTTTCAACTTGCATTAAGTGGTCACCTGTCTGCAAAACTTGAATAAGGCTATTTGAAATACTCTTCATATCTGAAGATAAAACAATCACATTTTAGTCATACAGAAATTTGGCATTGGTTATTCTGGGAGGGCAAGCTAATGGTTAATCCAGACCTGTGAGGGAAGCATTCCTGCTCATTAACTGTCCAGGTAATTGAAAGCCACTTGAAAAGAGCACCTGCTTTCTTATGTGTTTATATAGCATGAAAAATCGCTTATTACCCAGAAATTCCTCAGAGACATAGCGTAAATTGGAACTGACCGCATCTTTCACCCTGGCCTAATTTAAGCTTGTGAAGATTTTTTTTTTGCAGTATAGTAACCCCTTGAACTCTGAATGTCAAAATTGTCTTTAGCTGAACTTTTAAGATAATTTCAATCAATATAGTCAAGGAAATAAGTATAAACATCATTTGCAAACAGTGAAGTGCCAGATCAGAGGGCTCCTGAAGGAGCCCTAGGATCTGTGTCTACACTGTTTATCAGACTTGCAATTATTGTTTTGGAAAAAATCTCTTGAACAAAATGTAATGTTAATCGTTTACCCCATAGCCTGTTTTTAGTTTTGAAGACATAAAACCACTTAAAGCAGGTTGAAAGTAAAGCAGAATGTGCCTTAAGGCACATTCTGCTTTACTTTCAGCCTGCTTTAAAGTTTCATCTGCAAGGATTAGAATATCTTTCTTATGATACATAATCATAACTGTCTATAGTGGAACTATTTACTTAAGTGACTGAATAAACTAAAGGCGTTAAAAGGCGTATTTATGGGGTAATGGATTAATTGGTCATTATCTAGAAAATGGAATAGTCCATTAGGAATGTCAGCAGTGTAAGGGTTAAACCTGAAAATTATCAAAACATGTTGAAAAATAAAAATTCAGGAGAAGATGCAAATGTAATTTACAGGTTTATCAGTAAAAATTTCAATGGGTCATGGACACATTTAGTAATGCAAGATCTTGTCTCAAACCTCTGCTTCAAGTTTTTCATTAAATTGTATTTATTTCAATGCAAGAATGATAGAGAGGATGGAAAACTAATTAATGAAACTATCATCAGTTTTCATCTATGCTCCCCTCATCAACTTTAAGAGATAACACAGAGCGAAGAGATAGATGCTTTTTATGTCAGTTTTCAGAAGAGGTCTTTGAAAGCTACCGAAGCATCTGCCTTGACGGTTAGTACCATCTGATAGCAATTTAGAAGATGAAATCTGAAGAGTGCTTAGAAAAAAGCTCTGAGCCAATGGGGTGTGACTTTTAACTCATTTGTGCCTTAGCATCCCAGTAGTATACTGCAGGGATCTAGATAAGAGGGAGTAAACTGAACAAATCCAACATGTTCTTGCTCATTTGAGCACCAAATTCTATGGTGTTACTACTCATTAGAATCGTCTCTTTGAGACGATTCTAATGAGTAGTCACACCATAGGATTTCATGCAGAAATAAAGATTTTTGTTTTTGAAATACCCCCCTTTTCTGGAGCCCTATATATGCATAGGCAAACATTGTAGACCCTGAGATGTTCGGATAGTGACTTGGTAACGTCTCATCTGGGTCTGCACTGGCACTGACAGTTTGCTATTATTCATTTATTTTCCGAAGATTAGAATTTTCGTGGTCCTCAAAACTGATTCATATCATTAATAATACCCTGTAGACCCTGATTAGATTGTACCAGTTTGTTACAAAGCATTTTATCTCTGAGTGTTCATTGGCTGTACATGTATATACCCTGGTGGTTACATTAAATTTTATTCATTTTATGACAGTTATTTTGAAAAAATATTTTTATTGCAAAATCCGAATCCCCATGAATGAAATAACATTTCAGGCCAATGCCAAGGCATGGTACCTGTCAGGATTATGAAATATATCAAAATTTCCTGTTCTCTGTTTCACCTGTCAGAGGATAACAAAAATATATTGCCGGAAATGACACACTCCCCCTACAGGTCTGCAAGCACCTATCTGATATGATCAGCTGTTCGTAATCCAAGCATTCAGGTACGGCCAATTTCGCTGTACCACCAGACTTGTAACAAGCCGCCATTCAATCAAAGAAGCTTACAGATATTTACAGACAGGTATGTTTAATGCAGGGCAAAAATAATGCAGAAAGCTCTTAAGGAGCTTTCTGCATTATTTTTATCCTGCATTAAACATTAATTGTATTAGAATGAAACCTATGAGTGTTTAATTGAGTAGTTGGTCAATACAAGTTGTACTGTAGTTTCAGAAGATGTTACCTTTTGATAGCAGCATAATATGCTAATCAAATTTCCTGTTTTTTGTCCAAAATTTAATTGCCTTGACGCAGAGGTCAGAAATATTGTTTTCTTCATAATGTCACGCTTTGCATGCACATGATCTTGGACAATATTTGCACATAAACTGCATAGGCCTAATTACTGTTATGTTTTTGCAAAGAAAGGTAGATGCGTCTTACAAAGGGTATGATAAGGTATTTTTTGCCACATTTCTGATTTATGGCTAATATATCTTTTGATATATGATCGAGTTTGTCGACTTCTGGTTCGCCATTTACAGATTAAATCGTCCAGAAAATATAAATAGATGGTCACTTATCAGTAAGTGCTGACTCAGCAGATTCTCAGGTTCTTTAATAAATCATGAAAATTATGGTCAGCTGTTCGTTATGATGGATTAAAGTGCCGCTACTTAGAGATATTTCTAAAAATATGATTTACTGTAGAGCATAAAATTGACTCCTGTTAGGAATTGTTTTCAAGGTAAGATAGAAATTTGAAAAATTCAGGGTATAAATTTTGAATGTTGTTTATTGGTTATGAAACAAAATTGAAAATTAGTTCATTTTGTAGTATAGATCATGAGTAGTCGCATCATAGTTTACAAATTAACCTGGTACCCCATATCCTGTTTCTAGTTTTGAGACAGGTGATCATTTAACATAAAGCATGTTGAAAGTAAAGCAGAATGTGCCTTTACTTTCAGACTGCTTTAAGCTACCATCTGCTGGGATATAGAAAATATTTGTTATGGTGCACATTCATGACTATTCAACCTATTGCTGTCAGCAGAGGAATAAATTAAAGGTGTAAACAATACTATTTATGGACAGGAGTAATGGGTTAAGAAAGCTTTCTGAACATGTAAGACTTTAACACCATTCACATTTAGGCAACATCAGTATAAATAACAAGGTTCCAAATATTCCAAAGTTATATCTACAAAATCCACCCCCACACAGCTATTCATAGAAATCCCATTAAACTAAAATAAACAATGCTCCATTTGACCCATTATCTACTGCAAAATTGGCAAAAAAAATCAAGTACAGTCTTACCTGAGTTCAGCATTAGAGCAATAAAGAAACTTGACGCTATCAAAAAAGAGATGGATACTTTAATGCAGGGAGTTTTCTGTAATCCAAAGTTCTACATATAGTTGATAATATGACCACTTTTAATGTGCAAGAGCCATACTATTCACTGAATGGTTCCAGGGCCGAGGTTTGTCCGTGAAACCAGGCTTAGTTGATGAGGCTGATAAGGGGATAGTCTGTTTAGTTCCTTTGTATGCTATCTAGCAGGTGAGGGCTGGTTCTGGTGATGAAAGATGGTTTGTTTGGAGAAAGATAAACAAAGAAAAAGAACCTGTCTCAGGTGTATGCCATGATAGGCAGATTTTTTATAGGAAAAAAAAAATGAAGTAAGCTGAGGTCTCATCTTTGTTCAGAAGAAGCATGGAGATATCGTAACCCTTTCCCCCATAGCCTGTTTCTAGTATTGAAGATAGCTAGGTGACCACTTAAAGCAGGTTGAAAGAAAAGCAGAATGTGCCTTAAGGCACATTCTGCTTTCCTTTAGCCTGCTTTAAGCTTCCATCTGCTAGAGTATAAAAAATATTTCTTATAATAAATGCTACATATATTCCTGACTGTATAATATAGAACTTTTTATTTAGTGGAATAATAAATTAAAGGCGTAAAAAGGCATATTTATGGGGAAAGGGGTTACGACAGGTTACTGGCAATACAGGACAAAATTAATGTATTGTATAAAGCTCTTAATAAGCACAGTTTGCTCCAAATGCATTAATTTTGTCGGACTGGATTTTCATGAAGAATTTTTAGAAATTGAGAAATTGAATGAGCTCAAAGGCACCAAGTTCTGGGCCCGAGGTTATGAAACTTTTTGAGTACTTACTAATGCTCAAATGTGAGCACTTAGCGAAACCTGAGTATTTAGTAAAATAATTCGAGGTTATGAAACGTTTGAGCACTAGCATCTAGTGACAAGTACTCACTTTGAGCACCTCACTTTGAGTATGCTAGGGTACCGTACTCACGCTGATTCTCAACATGGCCGCCAGCGATAAGGGAACGCTGATTCACACGAAAAAAAAGCAAAAATTGGATGAAATCCGTCACGATCATGTACAAACTCGTAATGTTTAAATGCGGCTCATCAGAAAACTTTCGGGAGCGTCATTTTATTACTCCATACCCAAACGGATGCTGCAATACACAAACTTTTGCTGTCAGAAATGGACAAAGGTTTCGATCGCCAGAATGAAAGGACCATGTGTGATCAGTCAACGAATTAAGACACCTCAACAGTTAACTGAAGGTTTGTAAAGTATTTTCTTTTAATCTTACATAGATCTAGATATCTATGCCCGACTGTGTCCGGAATCGATTCGTCCCAAGATCATTTCGTATCGATTCTTGAATCGACAGTTTGTCAACATAAATAACACTGACGAGTGACGAGACATTCTGATATTTTCTAAAAACACTGCTTTATGTGTCAAACATTTTCGTGAGCTAGCTCTACGTCCAGGTTTTTTTTCACTCCGGGCTCAATTTCTCACAGGGCCCCGACATGTTAGCAAATATTCAGGGACGTTCATAACCTCCGACTTTTGTAAGATGCTAACATAAGTATCTAATTTGTGAGTATGAGCATTTAGTTAGATCCTCAAGTGAGAACGTTTCATAACCTCGGGCCCTGGACTGCCAACAGAAATCCAGCATCCAAGAAGATGGGCCTCCAGGTGATTGATGCCCCGGTTTTTCATGTCAATGTACAATTCAGCAGCATCTGGTCACAATAACTTACTGGGGTTTAGTTTTTTCTCCCTGTTCAAGGCTATTATTTTAACAAAAACATTGCTAAATTACCTGTCCATCAAGAAATGCAGCAGGTATACTTTCAAGCTAGTAGAACAAGGTTTTACAGAGTTAATTGGGAACTTTTGTATAAATATTTTGTTCAACCAAAATTTAAGAGTATTATCTGCCTTAATTAAGTTCAATAATCTTATATAATCGGATACACTCTAGCTACTGATAAGAGATACAATATATGAACAAAAGGACCCCAGGTTAACCCATTACTCCATAAATACACCTTTCATTTATTCTTACAGAAAGAAGGAGAAAAAGTTTAACTTTATACAGCCATGAATATGCCATGTAAGAAATATTTCCCATTATCCTAGCATATGGTACAATGTAGCTTAACTCTTTGAACCCTAATCCCGCATATAGGCGTTCTTTTCAATCACTGTACATGTGACAAGTACATAATGTCCTATGTAAACAGTGAAGACCCAGATTTGAGGGCTCCGAAAGGAGCCCTCAGATCAGGGTCTTCACTGTTTGTCACAACACCAAAAATTGACAAAAACAATCCTTAAACGTCAGAAATGGACTAGACTAAAATGGAAACTGGAATTTGTCCATTTAAAGTTTCAGGGAGGATAGGGTTAAAGTAGTTGAAAGTAAAGCAGATTGTGCCTTTAAGCTCATTCTGCTTAAATTACTTTCAACCTGCTTTAAATTAAGTGATCACCTGTCTTCAAAACTAGAAAAAAAACTATGTGGCAACAGGGTTGATATATTTGTGGTCCCACCAAGAGGGTGATATGCTTTGATATTGCCCTCTGTACCTAAAAGTAGGTGTTGGCCAGGTTATTATAGGGGAGTCCACCCAAAACATTAGTTAAATGTGTGTCTGTAGGGGAAAAGGCTGGCTTCTCCTGTCACAACTATACACCTGTTCACGTGCCACCATTAGGCCCTGCTCATTCTCAGCAGTACATTACTGTCAAACCTGCATCTAGATGACAGTTAAAACCCCATTTATTTTACAAGTGCATTGAAATGAATTAACCCACTACACCATAGATACACCATTAACCCTTTCCCACATAGAAGCCCCTTTTAGTGTATTCAGTTTATTTCTAGGCTGAAGAAAAAAGTTCCAATTTATACAGTCATGAATTATGTACCACAAGAAATGGTTTTATATCCTAACAGATGGTAGCTTAAAGCAGGCTGAAAGTAATGCAGAATGCACCTTACGGTGCATTCTGCTTTACTTTCAACCTGATTTAAGTGGTCACCTGTCTTCAAAATTAGAAACAGGTTATGGGGTAATTGGTTAATCGATTTCACCACTGAAGAAAATACATGTACATGTATATTTACTTTATACAGTCATGATAATTATGCATCATAAGAAATATTGTTTTATCCTAACAAATGGTAGCTTCACTTCCATCCTGCTTTCTGCAGTCACCTTCATAAAGTTTTTTAGCATTGGGTGGTATGAGCAAATGGCTAACAGGAGATGAACTAAATTTGGGCATGCAGCTAGATACAGGACAAAAGTAATCTGGATAGAACCTTTGGGAGCTAATACTGTATTGCTTTTGCACATGTCCAACATCACTTGCCTTGTGATAGTCACTTGATAGTCATACTTTTTTTTCTTTTATAAATCATTAACTTCATGTATTCTGAAGTTTGACCCTGACAGATGACCTGAGCCTTGAGGTCAAATGTACAGTTTATACGTATGTAGGAGGACTGGCAAGTGGGTGGGGGACGATGTTATAACAACCATTGCCAATAGGACTGTGTGACAGTTGGTCAAAAGGTGACATTTGGACACCTTGAATGGCATAGATTGAATACTAATGAGAATTTATGGGAGTTTAATTTGCAGGAATGGGCCCTTTTGAGTGAGATATGGCCTTGGACCTCTCATACGTGATATGCAATCATAAGAGTTAGGAATAATTGTGCAGTCTATTGACAGAAGGGGCAAGCACTGTGAGAATGTGGTTGCCACTGGCAAAGCCAGAATTGATATAATATTTGCTCCATTTTCCTGAGTTTGTTTCTCCACATTTTTCTAGTAAATCTGGTTTTCACATACAGTCAACCAGGTATCTTAATAAATGTATATATCTAGTTAAATACAATGTTTGTGCTTTTGTACGTATACATGCAGTCAAACAGGTGTTTTCATGTAATTATATATATGGTCATGTATGCATGCTGTCAAATCAGTGTTAAATGATTATTCAAAAGGAGATAGTTGAACTGTCTTTATAAAATTCCCAGCTTTATGCAGGACAATATACAGTAAGCTCCTTTGATGACAGTAACACATGAGAAAGAATTCTATTTCCTAATACCCTTTTACCTAGGCTAATCATGTTACTCAACAAGGTTTGACTGTATCTCCAAATCTCTACTGTATTTCTCCTTTCCAAATGTGCATATAAGCAACTCTTCAAATAGTTTGTGCAATGAACTATATAGCCTACTGTGCATCAAAATATGAAAAGCAACCTGTCACATATACCTTTGACCCACTCAAACATACAAGGCTTTGTAGTGTGTATTTGATTACAATAAAACCTGTGCTAAATTGACAATCATCAAAAAATGTAAATAATTATATTGACATAAAAGGTTGGCAGCTTAATGCAGGATAAAAGTAATACACAGAAAGCTCCATTAGGAGCTTTCTGTATTACTTTTGTCATGCATTTAGTTGTAGCTGGTATTAGAGATCCCAGTATTCTATCATTGAATGACTGCTGAAGACAGAATTGAACTATGTAGCTTTGTAATAATATATGGAAGTAATTAGTAAGCTGATTATAGTATAGATACTGAGAATGACAGGTCTGTCATTGCCATTGTTTCGCCTGTGGAAACAAGTCTACTGTTACTGTATAGGTGTAGTGTTTTCATGGGTTGGAACTGGGGACAGTATATTGTTGACATGACAACAATATTGTCATCTGACCACTGACTAACCTTCAGTAGTCTTGTGCTGTAAAACTTTACACTAGGGCTAACCAACAGACATACCCTTGGACCTTTGCAAACAGTGTAGACCCAGGGCTCTTCTGATCATGGTCTGCACTAATAGTCATAAGTTTACATATTATTGGAACACATAACTGTAATAAATAGTCAATCGTATTTGTTTCTTTCTTAAAAATGCATAAAATGATATTTTAATAAAGCAAGAAAAAAAGGCAGATGGACATTTTGGTGTAGACAATAACTTGACAGAGTAAGGGCAAAAAGCCATCAAGAACAGATATTGTTACTTTTGTTCCAATATCACATGACATGTTTACAGTACAGCTATTTGATATTCATCATCATACTGTTTACAGAGATGCTTGGGGCCTCCGTGACGTAGTGGTATAGTCACTGTGACTTACATCACTAAGCTCCTCACCGCTGTGAGTTCGAATCCCAGTAGGGTCGTTCGGATTTTTCATGTGGGGAAGCCTTCCAGCTGGCTTGCGGACTAGGTCGGTGGTTCTACCCAGTTGCCGATTTGTGCCTGTTACAGTGCATAAAGGACTTCTGGGGTCTTCCTCCACCTGTGATTAGCTGGACGTCGCGATATGACTGAAATACTGTTGAAAGCGACGTAAAATCAAAACCAAACAAACAAACAGAGATGCCTGATAGAATTAGATAATAATACCTACCGGTAATATATCTGATCTCAATATCAAATGTTTTGACCTGTTTATGATCTAGATATGTGTTACTGTACGCTCATTTTCTTGAGTTGTAAATATTCTGTTGATCTAATATTTTGCATAAAACTTGTGTTAAGCACTGTGCACCATCCCTGAGAAAAACAAACAGTTTGTTTTTCATAACAATCTTCATGCAAGACAAAAGTAATGCAGAATGTTCATTTATGAGTTTTCTGCTTTACTCTAGCCTTGCATAAAGCACTACTCTATCTTTAGCGAGCTTACTTACTTCACAATTAAATGGAAAGAAGTTTTATTTATTTACAAACTCAGAATAATGCTGTTTCATTGACCATATCATATGACATTAGGGCAGTGTATAATACCTCAGCTCTCCTAAATAGGTCAAGAATCCTCATCATCTCAATTGACTACACCATCATGATCATTACCAAAGTACAACAGTAGTAGTGGACAATGGTCAGGAATAATTGCCCTGTTATTATCTAGTCCATTCAGGCCACTCTATCCATACTACTATATAATAGACAAGTGTTATTTTGTATTCAAACCCATTAGTAGGACTCTAATGGTTGTAACCACCACTTAGTATAAATATAGTAAAACCTGTTACCTGTTAATACTGGACAAGAAGAATTTGAGGTCTTATATTAACCCTTAGCCTGCCACTCACGACTATAGCTCCATATGCAAACAGCTTGGATCCGGATGAGACGCCGAGTAACTCGGCGTCTCATCCGGATCCAAGCTGTTTGACACTCGGACAACATTTTCAGCAATTTTGAGCAACTTTGAAGCACTTTGAAACTTGAAGCAGACGAGAAATATAGCAGACGACAATCTTCATATTTGGAGGAAATAAAGATATATATATATATATATTTGACACATTGGTGCCTGAAACTGACTCCATTGTCAACATTCTTTCAGGTAGTACCTGGTAGACCTATTAGCAACTTAAAGTTGAATGGGCACACTTTTGTTGTCGGTGCTCTTGATTGCTGGTAAAGTGTTTCACAGTCCTTACATTAACTTGATAAGTTGAACTGATAGAAGTAAATGGATGTTTTCGAATTATGGGAATGACCATAATTGTTGCCATGACAATTGTCAAGTGGACATGGACAAAGAAGAAAGAAATGTATGGGGAGAAAATGAGAAAGATGATCTGAAAATAATTATATTGTTGCTTGTTTGATAGGGTATAAGCATAGAGCCTTGCATGCTCCTCTGAAAAACATGTTATTTGACAAAGTATTGGTATTTCTCACGATTGGTGACAAAAATATTGCTGAAAGCTTTGAATTTATTAAGCTGTTGTCTCTTGAGTCCTCTGATCTGGTCTACACTGTAATGTACTGTAACATGGAATTCAGGAAAGTACCGTATTTCTGTGACATTGTATCTCTTGGGTAACATCAATTTAAAATCATTTGTAGAGAACAGATGTCTCCATATGGAATATTTTTATGTTGATTCAGCATTGTGACAGCTAGTTAAGAACTTTGACACTGGGAACCATAAGGCACCGTCCCCATATACATGTAGTATTGCTGGTTTCCCCTTTCATGTGTGTGAGTCAGTGCAGTGACTGGGGACCAGTATGCATGTGTGCAACAATTAGGGTTAACCACTCCCATGCTAATATTGATGACTTTGCAAACGTTTAGAGAAATTTTTATAAAAGGTAGCACTTTGTGAGAAGACAACTTTGATATCTTTAAAAAAAATCTTAAAATAAGACAACTTGTTCAGCAATAGAAGGATCGAATTTGATCTTACATGGAAATGTACCATATGTGTTTCAGGCAACTCTTTACTCCAGATACATATTATTTATTATATGTTTAAGCATATTATTTATTCCTCCTCTGAAGAAAATACACATAGTTCCAATTTATACTATTAGGAGTATGTATCATCAGAAATATTTTTTTATATTCAAGCAGATAGTAGCTTAAAGCAGACTGAAAGTCTTCAAAACTAGAAATAGGCTATGGGGTAATGTGTTAATTAAAGGAATGGGCAAGAAAATTTTAGGCAAAGAAACTTGAACTATGAGACTTTAGAACCATAAAGCACTGTCCCCTGATAGTTAAGGACTGCGGATTTCTCCTTTCAAGTGTGCATGCAAGCAACAATTACCATTAATCAAATCACTCCTTCAGATTGATTGAATTGTTAATTACACTGGTCAGAACAATGCACTGACTGCTGCATCATGTAGGAGAGTGATGTGAGAACAGGCTGACCAGTGGCCGTGATCAGCATTGATTATAGGGGACAAGCTATGTATGGCCATAGATGACCATCACTGACCACCGCTTGTTGTTTTGGTCAGCAGGGTGCCTGCTGTAAATGGGCGTAATTGCTTTTATTGATGTTTGATCTGTGATTGGTCAGTACTTGTAACATGACTGCGGAAGGAAACAGACTTAGTTATCAAAACAAATTTCTCGGTTCGGTAAATTGATTTGATTTTGCAACGAATTAATCCTGATTGATCGAGGAAAGGCAATCAGTTTTGTTGTTTTTTATTGCATTTACAGTAAATGCAACTAGAAAAGAGATTGAAACAGAAAGTGCTACAAAAAATACAAGAAATGCTATAGTTTGATGATGTTTATCCATAAATAGTTATGATTAATAGGATTGTAGTGTGGCATGCATCTCACTGAGTAAGAAGATACTGAAAACAATGTTACAGGGGAAGAACACTGTAGTAAAAAGACATGTTACCATTGAAACTCAATCACCCAAAGTATTTATTAGGAAACGAAAAAATAATAGCTTCAAGGATGGGGTTACTGGTATGACTAATGACTGACTAAACTTGAACAGTTGGTGTTTATATTTAACAACAGTCTATGAAAATTGGCTTAAGCAAGCTATATATAGGCAGTTTTTTGTCTGCAAAATTTGCTAATTGAGGAAATGCTAGAATAAATATATTTGCAGTTTGTATAAGGTAATAGATATTAGATAATATCATAAATGTGTTTCAAACAGCTTGGATTGATATGTGATGATAAGTTACTTACGGTATTCATATTAGTGATATATATAAGCACACAGTTTGTATCCAAGATGAGACGCCAAGTAAATGGCATTTTATCTTGATCTAAACTTTTTTCAATAGTTATCACAAATAGCATGTTTAAGTTTAAAAGTCAGAGATAATAAATATAATAAGTTTGATTAAGTTACAAGAGTTGAAACTTCCTGACTAATTACCTGTGCAGGTGCCATGTTAGGGCAGGGAAAAAGCTTTAATGAGACACTTACGGTCTTGACAAGTAAACAGTATCTGATCTCTTTATTAATATCATTAGTAGAAGTCAGTGTAATAGTGGAATTTATAAACATGAACTCTAATTAACTCTGAATTACATGACTGTATAGACCTATTTTCAAGTCATATTTCTGGTTTGGGTTTTGAAATTTATTTGATAAATTAGCATTTTTATGTCAGACCCATATTGAGCTACAATAATATGAAAGAAGATGCATTGGCAGTCTTTTAGACTAATTATTGTTTATGTAGGACAAATGTAATGCAGAAAGCTCCTATAGGAGCTTTCTGCATTACCTGTACATTTATCCTGCATAAAGCACCAATCTATCTCAACTTGTCCTTCATTAAGCAGCCATCTGTCTCAAATTTCTATCATCAAAAAGCTGCTTAACACAGGTTTGACTGTATCAAGTACATTTTTTATTGCACCTAGAACTATATGATATTCTTCGTACTTATTCCAGTCAATATTATTAGCCAGTCTGCTGCCATGGACATACGTGTGATATTGTCTAATGATATCCCTATAACTTGGCAACTGTTTATTGTTGAAGCCCTCAGATTAGGTTTCTGTTTCATTAAACACCAATTGGCAATTAATGATCAGGTTTTGTACTGTCATCTGAGACTGGTTCATTACACTCCTCATCACCAATGACTGGTCATCGTTCACAGATTTAGGGGCCAGTATCACTGTATCAGGCTCTCACTGGCCGTCAGATAACATCATTGTCACATGAAACAAAATATCTTGTCAAGTCATATGATTAATCCTTGTTTGTACCACTGGAACTGGATATATCGTTCCTGTTGCAAAAAGGAACTGGATATATCTTATAATCTATCCTTTGCAAACAGGAACTGGATATGTCTATCCTTTGCAAACTGAAGACCCAGATCAGAGGGCTCCTAAACAAAATCTCTTGTCATGCCATATGATTAATCCTTGTTTGTACCTCTGGAACTGGATATCTTTATACTTTAAATTGCAAACAGTGAAGACCCGGATCAGAGGGCTCCTTTAGGAGCCCTCTGATCAGGGCCTGCACTGTTTGTCATGATCTATAATACTCTTGGGGACAATTTTAACCCCTAATGAGAGTCATTATGTAAGTTTGGAGTCGATGTGAGCAGTCAGAAAACAGATAAGACTACATGTATTTGCAATTCATCATGACACTACTAGATATTTGTATGATTTACACATATATAAATAAATTACTGTCAAATTCATTCAAATTCAATGCATTTATAAAGGATGATGGTCAGTAAAGAAATGGAACTGCTAAGTACAGGAGAAAAGTAATGCAGACAGCATTCACTCAAAATTATTAAGAAAACTCTGGTAATGTTCAATTATACTGTTACAGTGTCTCCAAAATGTAAATTGGCTTTAAATGTCAGACATGAAAACTAAAATCAGGAAGTTGCTGTCATGTGGACAGTGTCCAGTTCTATTGTCATCCTGGAAGTCTTGAGAACTTGTTCTGATTCCGTCATCTGGCAGATTTAACCCTAAGATGTGACCTCTATGACAGGGTCAATCCCATTGTCTCTTATCAGCCAGAGATCCCCGGAAGGAATGGAAACATGGAACAATAGTCATGTCCTTTTGATTAGAGAAAGATAAGAGTTATCCCTTGAAATGTAGAAAATGAGTCTCCCTGATCTCTGCAAACAGTTTTGCTGCAGATCAGACGCCGAGTTACTCGGCATCTGATCTGAAGCAAAACTTGTTTGCCACTAGGATTGTTTGCTTGGAAACGAATTAAGAGAAGATGGAGTTAATTATAATTAAAGCAGATGGCATTATTAGTGCAAACTATATTTATTTAGTGTTTAAAGTGTTTAACAGTTGATGGTCGCTAGGGACAGTTTGGTTAATGCCCCAGATAATATTTGTGCTTAATTGGTGACCTTAGATACTGATATTAGGGATCAGCTGTAGGGAACTTTATAAGGCTTTGCTCCATGTCCCTTCTGAAGCCTGTCAGGAGCTGTCAAGAACTATCAAGACTTTTGAGTTGTGTCCATGTCAAAAATGAAGAGGCACTGAAATATGAAGATTTTTGGTGAAAGGTCAATGCAATTTTAGCTCCTGTTTAATGAAACTCGCTCAAGCACATAGTCTTTGTCAGTGGAGGAACTTGAAACTATTTGTGAAGGAACACTATGATTAGGGTCTGCACTGTTTATTTTCATTCTTAACCCATTACCCTATAGCCCATTTCGAGTTTTGAAGATAAGTGACCCCTTAAAGCAGGTTGAAAGTAAAGCAGAATGTGCCTTAAGGCACATTCTGCTTTACTTTCAACCTGCTTTAAGCAGTTATCAGTTAGAATATACATGTGACAAATATAGCTTTTGATACAAATTCATAACTATACTGTTTTCTTCTAATCTAAGGCGTAAAAAGGTTTATCAATGGCGTAATGGATTAATTCAATCTCAAAGCAGTCATCAATATACAACTTATACTGCTTGTTCTTTTTTCAAAAGAGAAAAAGTCCATTTGAAATATCCAGCCTTATAATTTATATTGTGTAAAAGTGGAGCAAGGCCGATCATAAACTGTTTGATGGACTAGGGACACTGTCCTCCAATGGTGACATTAATCATCCCCTCACTGAATGGCTTTCTTTACCTTAAATCTGCTAAAAAAAAATGTTATCAGCTTCAAAACCTATTTCCACTCCTAATATATAACATGCCGTATTTATTTTGTTCTCAATTTGTAACTCAAAAATAGGCTTGCCAATTCTGTTTTAATGAAAGTTGCGCAATTTAGTCCCAGTTTAGCGGGTACATGATTTGGCAATAGCACAGTAATGGTAACGTTTGTCCTTTGTTGGGTCGCTGAATTTATCCAAACTTTCCACATTTGTCAATAGTCTTATCTGCCGGTAACATAAACACTGGGTTTGATGTCAGAAAGACAGAGTAGGACTAGTAAATCTATTAAAGTTTATTTTCAATTTTATCAACATTCTGTTGACATTAACTGTTGGTTTATAGAGTGCTGGTAAATCTACACCCTAAAATAAACCTTTGCAAGCAGCGTACAGTCACACTTGTATAGAGAATCTGTAACAAAAATAACAAAATTGAACGGACAGTTTATACATTTTTTAGCAACCATGTTTGGAAGAAGGGTAGATACCTCTAAAACAAAAACTCAAGACAGGTTACACTGCTTAATGCATGACAAAAGTAATGCAGAAAGCTCCTAAAGGAGCTTTCTGCATTACTTTTGTCATGCATTAAGCTATTTGTTTCCATTGGGTTTACTGTAATGCAGAAAGCTTCTTTGAAAATATTGACTGTTCAACTTCCTTGGTAGCTTTAATATTTCCTTTGATCTGCAATGATTATATATCTTCATTGGATTTTGTTGTGTAACTCAGATTTGACTGTGATTGTTCTGTACTCTTTCCTCTCTAACAATGGTCTCCCAAGGTCTGCTCTGAAAGTTTGTGTTCAGTTGACAAATTGACCAAAGATGAAAGAAAAGTGCCACAAACAGTCAATTTGTTACTACATTGATCAGTTTGAAAACCTGGCTATGTTTGCCTGTTGTAACTCTTAGAATGCTGAAGTAATATTTTGTGTCTGTAACTAGAATTCATCTGCTTAATTGTTATGAAATTAGAGTGTTTCGAAAAAGAATTCAAAATAGAGCATGAGCGTCAAACAGTTTGGATGTTGATGAGGCACCAGGTTACTGTACGTCTCATCTGGATGCAAACTGTTTGCCTAAGTTCTAAAGATTTTGCTGTTAGCATGCAAAGCGTTAAGATATCAACTAGGTCAGTTTGTCTTATGTAAATATAGATGTATTTGTTTTGTGCAGACAGTTTTTGTTGAACTAGGTCGCCAGTCCATTAATAAGTCAACTATAACTATATATCCAGCCATTGCTACAGGCTTATAGCTTGAAAACCTTTGTAAAAATCGGTTTTCATTTCAACTATGCATTCTCAGTGTTGAGCCACAGAAATAATCGCTAAAACAATACTTTGGTTGGACTGCAAGCTCTTGAGAGAACTTCTCAGCTTAATTAATGCATGACAGAAGTAATGCAGAAAGCTCCTTAAGGAGCTTTCTGCATTACTTTTGTTCTGCATTTAGCATAGCACTCTTCATGCCATTTCTCTGAATTGTTGTTGAGTGCAGGCTTTACTGTCAAGAAAAGCCCAATTTAGGTCCTGGTTCTACATTGTGCCTAATGAAAAGATCTGAATCACAAATTGGACTTTAAAATTTAACCCACACCTTGTCATCTCGTATTATGTTATTTTTTACATACATGTACATAAATATTATACATGTCCCAGTTTTATGAAAACATTTATATCAATTTAAGTAAAGTAGTTGACAGCCCAGTATCTTCATCATAGTTTATGGTTATGTTTTTATTATGTTTTCTATGAATAGGCTCAGTGGAGTGGGGAGGGATAGAGTACCGTCTTGGTATGACAGGTATGATAAACGATTATCTCTGTTTGTTGATATTAATAAGGTGGGGTTTAAATAGTTATATGATGATACCACCAGATCTGTGTTCAGCTGTCGTACTAGAAAGAAGATCATGGGCCCATTTTTATCCCTGTTCTTCACAGAAGTGTCACCCTGAGGATGAGGGAAAATAAATTCAAAGCAGATTAAATAAGCATAGACCACATTTTTTAAAACCTGAACTAGGTCCAAACTGCTTGTTACAGAACATTACATCATTAAAGGGTGGACATGTCGTAAAAAACTTAAGAGCAAGTTACGCAATCGCAATTGGTTTATGACAAGCAAACTTAATTTCATATCAGGCACTGGTAATACATGTAAAGTTTTGACAGTTTTGTTGAAGGATCATCATACGGTAGGAAGTAACCACCGGATTCCAGTGTCCTGGTACTGTCAGTTTTGTTTGAAATGGACAAAATAACCAACTAAGTACAAAAAATATTTTCTATATACCTACTAGCAGATTGTTAGCTTAAGGCAGGCTGAAAGTAAAGCAAAATGCGCCTGATGGCGCATTCTGCTTTACTTTCAACCTGCTTTAAGTAGTCACCTACATCTACATCTACATTGTACGTCAAACAGTCAACCTTGACTATACTATGACGGTGCGCTAAGAAGAGAAAGAAAATCAAAGCGAAAATAGTAAAGGTAGAAAAGTGCGGTCAAGAAAACGGACTGCAAAAGTTAATTAAAGGTAGAAAAGGAGAGATCATCCAACTAAAACACCCCATCAGAGAGACCAATCCGGCTTGCGTGGCGCTACCAGGACACAAGGTCCTGCCGGCACAGCTCACTCCAAATACTGAGGTGCTTTAGTTGGGATGGGAGTTCCCCTTAGAAGGGCTGGGTTGACATCTCCCTCTTCATGGATGCCAAAGAGGGAGCCTCAGCTATTCTAGCTGTGTTCAAAACAGAAACAGGCTATGGCGTAATGGGTTAAAGATAATATAAAACCAAAGCAAAACACAAACCAAGGATTAGAACTTTTTGTCCATCTTTGTTCAGAAGAAATTCATTTGGTCATCACTCTAATGTGAACTGACAGAGGTTAAAGACCCAGCGGATACTGTTCAGAAGACTTAATTATCGAAATGAACATCTTCCCCGTTTTTTCCGCATTATTACCAGATTATATTGTCCTGTGATCTCCGTAGGAAATTAGAGATGATGACTTCTTGTTAGCTTTCCTTCGGCCACTAAATAGCCAATGGCTGTGAGATTTGACACAAAGAACAGAGGAGAAATCCTATCGGACAGAATAGGAAAAAAATCATTATTTTTTATTATTATGTTATCTGTATCCTTGATGATGCTAGACAATGGGTTTAACCCTTAATTTGGGCATTGTGTGATTTGATTTACAATTTTGTAAACAGTTTGAATCCAGATCAGAGTAACTTGGCATCTGATCTGAGGATCAAACTATTTGACACTTGTACTGATGTTGTTTCAGGAATTATAAAACTCTTTCTATAAAAAAACAACACCCTTACAAGGCTTAGTATATAATTTTACCAAGTCCTTATAAGAGTGTCCTTATTAGAGTGAAAATTTTCCTACTTTCCTCAGAAGGTTGTTGCTTAAAGCAAAATGTTCTAGGAGCTTTCAGCTAAAATTTCTAATTGTCTTAATTAACAGCCATCTGTTTCAACCCATTACCCAATACATTTTTACGCCTTTAATTTACTCCTCCACTGAAGGAAATATTTTCAATTTATACTGTTATGAAAATGTATTGTAAGAAATATTTTCTAAATTCTAGAAGATAATAGCTTAAAGCAAGCTGAAAGTAAAGCAGAATGTGCCTTAAGGCACATTCTGCTTTACTTTCAACCTGCTTTAAGCGGTCACATATCTTCAAAACTAGAAACAGGCTATGGGGTAATGGGTTAATACTGAAAAGTGTAAACAAACATGATCATGATCAATAGAGTAGGCTCTTGTGGAGACTGTTATAGAGATATGACTGTTTTGAGAAATATTAGTGAGCAAACAATGGGCCTTAAAACTTCTAAGGTCAATTTATCATTTAGAAAATGTCAAGCGAATTCAGCAATTCAGCGTCAAATACCAATGTCCGAAGAGTTGATACCCGCACTTGACAAGGAAGCTGACGGATATTAGCTTGAAATACGTTTACATGGAAACATGGGAGAAAAAAAAAATGGTTCGTTATCTGATTATTGAACCCCTGTGTTTGCTGATAGTTTTATCGGATCACCCATAGTTTTTATCGGATCACGCCACTTTGTACAATACCCTCATCAGAGACCAACAAAAAACCGTGCAATCAGTTTTAAATGCCATTCAGACCTTAATATAATGCCTGTTTTATTTCATTCATAAGAATCTATACAAATTTGAGGTGGCTTCCTGGGATGCAAATTGTCTTGAAATGATGCCAATAGCAGCTACATGCTGAGGCGGAGGAAGAATGATTATATCTCAAAACTACAGTCAAACCTGTATTAAGCAGCCACTTAATAGAATAACCATGTGTACGCTTATAGACAGGCGATTGCTTAATGCATGACAAAAGTAATGCAGAAAGCTCCTAAAGGAGCTTTCTGCATTACTTTTGTCCTGCATTAAGCATCCACCTGTCTTTAGATTGGTCTAAAAATTTAGTTGATGATGAATAGTGGTTTTTCTGTTATAATTACAAAACATATGAATGAAAAAAAAATATAATAAAAGAATCTCAGAAATCAGGGCAGAATTCTGGGAGGATGTGAGTCAGCTTGTAAATAGTATTGCTGGGGGTTTTCAACCACTTAAGATGCTCTAGATAATAATGTAACACAGCCCAAAACTTGAAGAATCTAAAAATCTGAAAATCAATAAACTTTTTCTTCACTTCAAGTAGGAAATAATGGCTTAGAACAGGGCATTTTTGCTGGTATTTAAAATACTGAAATCAAGTGTTGTGTTAAAATTCAAATTAAGTTTTATCCTGCTTAGAACAGCTACAGTCCAGCATTTGCAGCTAATTATGATATCGGTTACAAAAGATGCCAAAATCTCAGCAATTTAAGCTGTTTCAGACATCCTTCTTTAAGAGTCTTTTTATTTTAAAAATTCAAAAAAAAGCCCGTAAAAAAACTAAATTTCTCAATTTTTATTAATGATTATTTTGAAGTAAGAAACATATTGCAGGATCTAAAGCTGTGACGGAGCTGTCTTTGGTAAATCAGACTATTTCTGATATCTAATGTGTGATTCAACATGATGTTTTGACTAAAGAGATATTCAAAACAATGATTTGAGGAATCAATCATTCTGGGAAAAAATGATTCAAAATCTGTATAGGTCATAGCTGTGATTTCAAGTATATTTAAGCTTGTGTTAACCCACTACTCCATAGAGACACAGTTAGTTTAACTATTACACCTTTGATTTATAGCTGAAAGGAGGCCGAAGAAAGTAAAGCAGAATGTGCCCTAAGGCACATTCTGCTTTATTTTTATCCTGCTTTTAAACAACCGTCTGTCTTCAGTACTGACAACAAGCTATTGTGGGAAGGGCAAATTCAAGGTTTGACAGTTTGTGATTTAAAATTCAAATACAGTATGTGGTAGCATGCTTATTGCACAATCACTGCATACATTACTGCGATGCGCATACAGGTGACATTTAAAGAACATGTCTGAGCTTTAACAAACTGTCATGCAATGAAATTAAACTGTTACAGCTTTCTCAGAATGAAACTTTTCTGTCCATGCATGTGTTTACCTATGCCATTAAAAGAGATGTTTATCAGACATTTGTGAAAGGAATACTACCAGTAATCTTAACTCTTTGCATGCTGGGTAATTTTTTTAGTCTGCTATTGTTCTAAAAATAGAATTTTCTAAAAAAATAAAATAAAAACGTGGTCAGAATAGCAAACAGTTTGGATCCTGATGAGACGCAGCATTACGCGACGTCTCATCTGGATCCAATCTGTTTGCAAAGGTAATCACTATGGCAGATATATCCGCCGCTAGCGTGCAAAGAGTTAAGTGAAACTGGACTGGTTCATAAATTATAACTGTATTTTTTGTCCCAGACTGTCACCCAGCAGCAGGGTAGAGATAGACATTTCAGATTATAAAACTGAGAGCTCAGACAGTAAAAATAAACCCTTGAAAGAATAAAACAAATATCATCATCAAAAACGCAATCTGCTTTAATTTTGGAGTTGAGTCAATCTTTTCTAAATTTGCTGAAATACTATCTTTGAGACGATGCAATTTGGTTCCTGATTCAGAGCCCTGTGTCTAATTTGACCCTGATCTAGATCCAAACAGTTGAAAAGATCTTTTGGATTCATCTGTCTGCATTAAGAAGTTAATGTTCCTATTAGGTAGACAGACACTTAGAGTTTACACTATTTTAAGAATAATAAAGTACATATACGTTACAGTATGAAAGATCCAGTTTGTTCTTTCCCTTGTATAGGTATATGTTGTTTGGCGCATGATAGCCTTTGCAAACAGTTTGGCTCCTGATGAGACTTGATTGGCTTCTGATGAGACTTGATTGGCTTAATGCAGCGTCTCATCAGATTCAGGACCAAATTGTTTGTCACTCTGACTCTGTCTAGAAAAGAAATTTTGAAAATTCCAAATTTTAGAACAGTAGCAGATAATATTTGTTGCAAACGAACATAATACCCAGCATGCAAAAAGAGCTTAACCCTTTAGTTTAAACATATTTATTTCAGAAAATGTACAGATACATAAAATATGCCTTTTTACACCTTGAATTTATTCATCCACTGAGGAAACAGTTCCATATGAAATATTTTCTTTACTCTAGTCTCTAGCAGATGGTAACTGAAAGCAGCTTGAAAGTAAAGCAGAATGTGCCTAAAGGCTTTAAGTGCTCTAGTGTCATCAATTCTAGAAACAGGCCATGGGGTAATTAATGGGTTAACCCTTTGAACCCTAGTCCCGCATATAGGCGTCTTTTGCAAACAGTGTACATGTGAATAGTACCTTTGTCCTATGCAAACAGTGAAGACCCAGATCAGAGGGCTCCGAAAGGAGCCCTCTGATCAGGGTCTTCACTGTTTGTCATGATGCCAAACATTGACAAAAACAATCCTTTAAAGTCAGAAATGGACTAAACAAAAATGGAAACTGGGATTGTCCATTTAAAGTTTCAGGGAGGAAAGAGTTAAAGAGTAGAAAACAAGAACATGGAGAACTTTTTGTTATAGATTGTAGAATGATAGTCAGAAAAACTTCCAACCTGTGTTTGTAGGTCAGTGTCCTCAATTATGATTGTACAGTACTCTAGTTGAAGTGTTTTTCAAAACATTATTATTCATGTACAGAGAGTATGCAAACAACTGGCCATTAGATAGGACAGGAGATAACCTTTACAGAACAACCTGATTGTTAACCCATTACCCCATAGCCTGTTTCTAGTATTGAAGATACGCGACCACTTAAAGCAGGTTGAAAGTAAAGCAGAATGTGCCGGCACATTCTGCTTAACTTTCAGCCTGCTTTAAGCTATTATCTACTAGAATATAGAAAATATTTCTTATTATTCTTGTTTGTAACAGTATAAATTGGAACTATTTTCTTCAGTAGAGGAATAAATTAAAGGCATAAAAAGTGTATTTATGGGGGAATGGGTTAATACACCTTTACATCTCTAATTATTTCTACTCTAAGAAATTGTCCTTGTCTAGGAAGTCCTTAGCATAAAACACAGAAGGCATATATGTCCATTATCTTTCCAGATGGTGACTTAACCCATTGAGCCCTAGTGATGCATATATGCGTCCTCTACCAAAAGTGTACCTGTGAAGAGTACACTTGTCTAATGCAAACAGTGTAGTCCCTGATTAGAGGGCTTCACTGTTTGCTATTTTGCAATATATTATAAAAAAAACAAACCTAAATAGTCTAAAATAGACCAGCCTTTATTGTACACTGGAATTGTCCATTGGAAGTTTCAGGGGATAATGTCAGTTAAAGCAGGCTGAAAGGAAAAGAGCTTTCTGCTTAAATTTCAGCTTGTTTTAAACACGGAAAACAAACCAGACAGTGAAGGTATTTAAGATGCAATAATAATGAAACAATTTTCTCAAAAAAAGATTTAAACTGGTATATAATTATATGATTAAATTGTGCAATTGATGTTTTCAAGATGAATGAGTCATCTTTGTTGTAGAGTGTAGACAAGAAAAAACTTGATGATCAGGTGCAGCTAATTTGGGCTTTAATGCTAGGATCAAATACTTTGATGCTTAGATAATGTTACACCTATTTACTGCATTGTCACCTTCTTAAAAAGAGTTTCTGCAGTAGGTTACTTGAACACAGATGAAAGTTAACCCTTCAAACCTTTCTTTCATTGTAACACCTTTTGCTCTTTTATCTAATTTTTCATGACAAAACAGTCTTATCATGTTTCTACCCAGTCCTGAAGTACCATAGGATATATCCCCTCCTTTCCTACAGTGTAGACCCAGATGAAGGAGTCCCCCTATTAGTGATTAGGGTCTGCAATATTTGTCATACTTTGTTATATATTTGGAAACAACACAGAGCGTCAATGTAAAATTGTCATTTATCAGAAACCAATGAGTCCATTTGAGAATACAGCATGGTAAAGATTGAAGCAGGGTAAACTTAAAACAGAAGGCTTCAAAATACAACACATGTTTTTGTTGCTCAATTTCTAAAACAGTTGTATTGTATAATATTATATACCAAACCAACTCTGGGTGTTATAGTTCAACAGAGACTGCATTAATCACCTATATTTGACCCTTGCTATTGAAAAGGTCAACTGGTTACCATGTAATTTTATGACAAGAGTTGAAAACGGTAGCTCACCTTCACAAGTGGGTGGCCAGTCAAGGGCTTCATGCTTTTAAATGACCTGTGATATTGATCAAACAAATTTTCATGCCATTTTAACGACATGGGCTCCGTTCTGAAGCAGGTTCAAACATCAAGGCCACTCATATTAATAGATTATCACCGCAGCTGATGGCTCACAGGCTTTTTATCTGGGATTATTAAGATAATACCCCCTTTGGCAAAGTATGAGTTCCTTTATACAGTCATACCTTTATTAAGGAACCATTCATTAAAGAAAGCATGACAAACTTTTTAAGGTTCTTTCTCAATTGCAGAACAAAAGTAATGCAGAAAGCTCCTGAAGGAGCTTTCTGCATTACTGTTGTACAACATTCATCTGAAATGTTAAAATAACTGACCATGAATAATCTTTGACATGGTATGCATAGCAAAAGTATATCTGTATAGGCCTAGTCTGTACACTCTACGAATAAACATTTTTTTACTCATTGTTTGGCGCCCATTTGTTTGTTTGGTAAGTGCAATAGGAAACACAAGTGCCTGTGCCCTGTTAAATATAGGCTTGCTATTTAAGTCTTTCATTTTCAAGCGCCTTCGCAAGCTCGACGTTTGATCTCAATTTGAAAAAAATTACCAAGTAGTTTTGCGAAATTTTTTAAGGAAAAAAATGACCCTGAGTCCCAGCAACTAAAGGATTAAGAGCAATATTTAGAATATAGACACTCAGAAAAGTACTTGTGTTTATAAATAGTCAAACCTGTATTTAGCAACCATTTAATGAAGAAAGCATTTAGATTCAAAGACAGGTAGTAGCTTAATGCAGAACAAAATTAATGCAGAAAGCTCCTACAGGAGCGTTCTGCATTACTTTTGTTCTGCAATAAGCTACCACCTGTCAAAACTGCCCATGTAAAGATAAAGACCTGTAGATCAGCATAATGTTCTGACTGTATATACAGAGTTGTAGATAAACTTTGTCTTGGAATTGGGTATCACTCCATGGATTTGAAATGAATTGGGTTTTTGGAAAAAAACATTGGGTATTGCATTGACCACAACCCCATGGTTTCTAATTCGATTGGGTATCCACAGTCCAGAACCCCATGATTTGTAATATAATTGGGTATCAGTAGGAAAATAATCTTGGATTTCCTACACTTACAAGTCCTTTCAACAGTGCATTCAGGGTATTGTTGTTAACTGTCTAAAAATGATTTTCAGTGTTTACCTTACATAGTTCTATATGCAACTTTTGTTTACACACGTAAATGACGTTCGACTAAAGTAAAAGTTCAGTTGATAACCCAATGAAATTAAAAAGCAATTGAGTATTCGTTTGGTTTTTACGCAATCACTTTCAAATAATTGGGTTTCCTTTTGCTTTTGTTGGGTACTGTCACCCATTAGCTTTGAAATAATTGGGTATTTCACCAATTTCAATTGGGTAAATACTCGGATACTCTGCTTATCTACAACTCTGTATATACATGTGGCTTACTTCCTGATGAGTAGCCGTGGAAACAGATAAAGCAAATTTTCCCGAGTAATGATCATTTGTAGGGATTTTGTTGTGACCTTTTGCACTGTAATAGCCGAATGATCTTAGGAGAAATCTAAACTCAATTAATAACTGTTTACATGTGGGAATTCTTGGATGTTCATGTATACAAGACAAGATAAACAAGTACATACATTAGTGGCGTGTGCCAATCAAGTTGGGCCCCCAGATGCTTCCTATATTAGCTCCTTAATGTTCTTTACAAAACTGAATAGAAACTTTCAAAGACGTGTACATATATACATTTTGTGAAAAAAAGGATATGAATAAGTCCTAATTAAGTGGTAACCAGTCTTCAAAAGTAGAAATGCTAAGGGGGAAATTGGCTTAAAGCTGAGTGAAAGTAAAGCTGATTTACTTTCATCCATTACCCCATAACTTGTTTCTAGTTTTGAAACAAATGACCACTTAAAGCAGGTTGAAAGTAAAGCAGAATGTGCCTTGAGGCACATTCTGCTTTACTTTCAGCCTGCTTTAAGCTTCTATCAGCTAAAATATACAAACTATATCTTCTGTTACATATTCATAGTTGTATAAAGTTGAACTTTTCTTGTCAGGCGTAAAAAGGCGTATTTATGGGGTAACGGGTTAAAGCTGCCATCTGTCTTTTTACCTCCATCAATGAGTCTTCTTTTTAGTGGTTATTATAGCAGAGTTTTTACTGTAGATTTATTTACATGCATTATGAAATCACCATGTAATATGTCATAAAACATCAGTTCAGTAATTCTCAATAGTCTGCAACCACCATGCAATACTAAAAATATACCATAAAAAACTCTCTTAAAATTTGGTAATAAACACATACAGCTTACTAGGAAAACAATATTGGTTGATACAGAAAAGAAAAACAATTTTACGATTGATTCTATATGATGCAATTATCATAAAAAAAATGCTAATATCATAAAACAGGGATGAGGCTTTAGCACTATGTTAAGGTAGGGAAGATGTGTCTTAGTGTGAAGTATGTGGGATGGGTATGTGTGCATGTTGGATTTTCGGTTGAAGTGAAGGACTCCACAGTCCATGTATACAGCCAGATCCTATCATCCGAGTAATCTTTATGAGTTTATTTTTATCCATTCTGTGTCACTCGGAGCAAGGCATAGTAATACAGTAAGAACTGTGTTAAATGCATGACCATTAAAAAGAATATTGAGTTGTCTGTAAGATTTAAAGAGACATGTGGGTGCTTAATGAAGAACAAAAGTAATGCAGAAAGCTCCTTTCTGCATTACTGTTGTTCTTCATTAAGCAAGCACCTGTATTTATGGATTATGTTTTAAATTGTTAATGAAAGCAGGATTGACTGTAGTTTTAAAAGGTTGTGGTCAAAGTGTGTGGTTACTATAACATGTTATTTGCAATTTTATGCGTTTTGACATCTTCAAAAGATGGGAAGGCGTTAATTTACATTTAATAAAATCTTTGCTTATAGACCTACCAATCAAATGATCCGTTTTATGTGCAGATCAAAGAATCAAGGTTTAACTGCGAGCCTCTCTATTGATATGCCTAATAAAGTGGAAGAGTACAGATCTTGAGAGTGCATGTACATGTACCTCTGAAATTCAAATAATTATAGCTATAAAAATCATAATTTTGTGCTTAGAAGATATGTTTTGTTAATAATTATGAAACATCAGTCAGTATTATATAGAATCATAAGAGACTAATTGAACAGGAAAACTCAAAGGTAGACTTATTGAAGTTTATAGAGAAAGATACGGTAGCAATTTAAAGCAGGATGAGAGTAAAGCAGAATATCTCTAGAGAAGTTTTTTTCCTTTACTTCATACTGATTTAAGCTGCCATCAGGTTTAGTGGCAACACCAAAAACAAATCATCATCATTTGATTTGTTGTAAAAACATATAGTAGGATTTTAAACCCAACTGTATATTTAACCATTAGCTCTTTATTTGAATATTTGCATGAAATTTGATTCCTTAATAATTTCCTAAGTATGTTTCTTACTATACTATCAATAGAGGATATAATTTCTACAATCTTTAGTTGTAATCTCAAGATATGTTGTATCATAATTGAAGTACAGTTAGACAATTACTGAAGTGTCAAAATCAATTAAGCTTACTTCTGTTATTTTCACCTGACCTATTCAATATATAAGGAGATCTATACATGCTCTAAGGTTTCACTCTAGCTGTGTCTCATAGGTCATTGGCCCCTTTTTCAAGTTCTCAATAATACAGATTGGGCAATAAACTGGAAATTTGTCATTAATTATACATGTACTTTAAATAATTATTATCAATACAAATCCATCAGTGAAATACACTGTAAGCCGCATAACGTAAAAAGGGACCTCAGATACCGTATAAATAGTTTAACTTGTGTTAGTAAAAGTTAAGTATTATCAGTGCTTTGACACTTCAACTTTTAGAATATGACCAGTTCAGATTGACCCTTGAGGGATGTGCCAACAAAAGAGAGAAGGTATTTAACAAACTGCAGAACCTAGCTGATCAAAGGGTTCCACATGGAGCACACTGATCTGGGTCTATACAGATTGCAAAGGATTTATACATGCGGTCTCTTCACACTAAAGGGTTAAAGAATAACATACCATGTAATATTAAGTGTTTGACACGTTTTACCATCCTTAATAAAGATCTATAATAGTAATATTAACAGTCATATTAGATGGGCCAATATAAATTCATCTTTCTCCAGCAAGCAGTAAAAATTGTGAAATTGTATAAATTTAAACTCCTTTTCTAAATAGAAACTTAGTCATGTTTGTAATATTAAGGAAACATGGTGCAAAATACCATCGCATAACAGCGGGGAACATGTTTGTCAAGTGTCACCTAAATGACGTTGAAGGTGGGGAGAATGATCGTCATGAACACAGGGAAGTTCTTTTGCCTCATTGGCTAACCCTAATCATGTGATACTCGATTTGACCTGCATTTGCAAACACTTTGGATCCAGATCAGATGCCAAGTAACTTGGCATCTGATCTGGATCCAAAGTGTTTGACACTCCTTTTCAATGTTTTGTTAAATAAAAGGGGCATGGAAGTTTTAATTTTAGGAAAAAGTGCAGACAACAATTTTGAAGCGAACAATAATTAAGTATGATAAGGGAGAAGTCGGTGATGATTTCTGCCCCAGGGTCTTACATGTCCTAACTCTTACTATCCTTTTCCCATACTAATATTTCTGCATACCAACAAATATGTTATCAGCTATTAATTATAAAAATGATTTTCATTTAAACTACCAGTCATACAAATTCATTCAGATTTCTTCGAGAACTAAGTATTAGAATTTTTATTAAAAGTCCGTATGTATGATAACTTTGATTCAAAACTGTAAGCGACAGCATGTAAAATGGGTTTAATGTATGTATTCTATACTGATATGTTATCAATATGTAACTATAAATGCTATGATAGTAGTTAATTGGTAATTAATTGATGGTGTAAATACTTTCATTCATTATAGCGTGCCCCCACTTTCTTTGTTGGTAAACAGATTTAGTCACATTTGAATTACAATACAACCCACATGTGTTAGTTGCCTGCTCCAAAGAAGAATTGACAATCTTTCAGAAAGGCAGCAGTTTTAATGCTGGACATAAGTAATGCAGAAAGCTCTTTTAGGAGCTTTCTGTATTACTTAAGTCCAGCACTAAACAGTGATCTATTTGTTCAGATCTGTTTAGATTGATGATCATAGATTTTACTGTAGTATTATTGTTCATGCTTTATGATGCAGTTCAATGATACACTCATGTATGCCACTTCCCATAAACAATTTGTTTTGGGACTTTGTACTTAATAAACACCCATGCAAAATCAATAATGATTTCTCCCTCGACTCATAAAATTTATGGGAAACAACATGATAGCAAAAAATCATGACTGTACTGATCATAATTTGTCACTATTGCAACATGTAATTTAAGTGAAATTTTTGATGAGCAAACAAAGGGAAAGAAGATAATACATGGTCAGTTTTTCAGACAGATGGAAGCATAATGCAGAGAAAGATGGAAGCATGATGACGAAGAAAAGAAATGCAGAAAGCTCCTTTATTCAAGCATTACCTTTGCTCTGCATTAAAGCTGCCATTTACTGCTTGCTTCAATTGGAATAGTTACTGCAACACAAGATTGACTTCAAAATATTGGCTGATGATATATAAGGGAGGGTACATGTTGGCCAAAACATCCTTTATATTATTACCATGATAAATTGATAATGTCAATTAACCACATGTAGTTATCATTTGCAACATGTTTCTTTCAATGATTGGTGTTTAAATAAATTCATTTTCATCATATGACAATTACATAATAGCCACAGCTAGATGATGAATATAAAGTCAAGTTGTTTTAGCTTTGTATTTGAGAAGTGTTCCTATTTTGTGGATTGTAATCATTCTTTGAGTACATTATTTACTGAGAGTGAAACATCAGAGCTGACATTTATTGGACTTGGTTAATCACAGCTAGGAACACTTAGTGCTGCTCTTATTGTTTTGCCATGGTTAATGATGTCTGAAGCAAGTCCAAGTTGTGTAATAAAAAACCTTTACTGGGGAAGAAATTCTTATATAATAATGAATAAAAAACCTTGGTGTTTTTTCTTCACCTATTCCACTCATTTCCAGCTGTCAAGAAACTGAACACACTGGCCTAGATTGGACCACTTATAAGTTTGAAAATTGGTAATGCCCCTCACTTAGAATATAACTGAGACGAACTTTATAACCTTGAAGCTTCCCTCTAACAAAGGAATGTGTGGCAAAATTAAAGTAAAGCAGAAAACTCCTAGAGGAGCTTTTTGCTTTGCTTTTTTCCTGCAAGTTATTTGTTTGATTAAAACATTGAAAAATGTATCATACAAATCTTAAAGATTTGAAAAGAAGAACGATGTAGCTGTTATTGAAAGGTTGAAGGATTGTTTAACTCTTTCCTCCCTGAAACTTTAAATGGACAATTCCAGTTTAGATTTAAGTCTAGTCCATTTCTGGCTTTTAAGGGTTGTTTTTGTCAATGTTAGGCATTATGACAAACAGTGAAGACCCTGATCAGAGGGCTCCTTTCGGAGCCCTCTGATCTGGGTCTTCACTGTTTGCATAGGACATGTGCGCTTTTCACATGTATACTGTTTGAAAAGGACGCCTATATGTGGGATTAGGGTTCAAAGGGTTAAGCCATTGATAGTTCTAGCATTTCTTCTCTACACAATACCACTCGGAAAAGAATTCATTTAATTCCAGTGTCGTAATATTAGTAAAGAGGTAATGAGGTTTGCCCAATTCATGTCTTAGCACGTCATTAGTGCCAAAAAAACCTCAAGGAAAAATGCCAAACTATATACCATCATAACAAAAACGGAACTATTAATAAAATTTTGTTCTCTTAATTCTTAGCACGCAAGCGGTTAAACCATGGTAACCTTTGCAAACAGTTTGGATCCTGTTTGTCACTCTGACACTGTTTTGAAAATAAATTATGAAAATTCTATTTTATGAACAAAAACAGATGACAAATGTTGCAGACGAAAAAGTTTACCCAGAATTCAAAGAGTTAAAAAAAATACTTCAACATAAACTCTGTGGAGATGTAAGTTGCCTTTAGACCTTGGCAAACAGTTTGGATCCAGATCAGATGCCGAGTAACTCAGTTGAGGCACTCTGACATTTTATTTGCAAATGTAGAGAAGAAATTAGTCAGTTTCAGAAATACAGCAGACAACAACTTTGAAGCAGACTACAATTTATTATTTGGCATTCTTATAGACTTAAGGAACCTACTCACAGGTGGATGAGGTATAAATAAATTTCTGAGTCATAATCATCATCATCTACTACAAAGTTGTTGTCTGCTATTTAGACCTTTCAGAATATAAATTTTATGTTTTCTTTGTTAAAGACTTATTGAGATTAATCTCAGACAATTTGAAACATGATCAGATGCCAAAATATTCATAATTTCATCTAGCTCAAAAACTGTTTTCAAATACTAGCTAAAGTCAAACTTGGCATGATAAGGGTAAAAAATCGTGAAAGATGTATCTGATACAAAGAATAATTCATTCACAAAATTAACCTATTGCTGGAACCAGATATTTACATTTTAGCAAACAGTGTAGACCCAGATCAGAGGGCTCATTCAGGAGCCCTCTGATCTGGGTCTGCACTGTTTGTCATATTTTCTAATATTATGGGGACAAATCCCTTGAGTGTCAACGTAAACTGGTCATTTATAAGATAATGGAAGCGTTCAAATGAAAATTAAGTATTGTAAGAGTTAATTCTGCTATGGGGCCTTAGAGAGGTTTATCGCCACGGAAACAGTTTTTTAGGGATTTCCGAAGTCTTTGTGGTAGATAGAATGACTAGTAATGTTTTTGCCCTTCTATCTTGTGGTACGATCTCTGGAAAACAGATGTAAGCCGGGTTACCGACATCCAAACCTGACTAAAATAGAAGCTTGTATGATAAGCCTTGATAAACTGCTGATAAAAAATCTGACAACATCACATAGATTGGCAAGTGGTTGGACTATATTTGAAACATACTGCCTGAAACTATGGTAGTGATCACATTATAATTGATGCTGCTTTGATGGGGATCCAAGTCAAAAGGATTTTAATGGGGCAGGAAGCAATATGCTTTGGGGCTTACCTTTATTTAGTACATATAAACTTGTATCACAGAATTATACACTGACGGAATCGAAACCTCGCGCTATATCGTAAATCTCGTGCAGCGCATACGAGACTCTCGAGACTTGATACGAGACTGTCTATCGGTGGTCAATATGATAAATGTGTGTTTTCGAAGCATTGTTCATGGGTTTATATTCCCGTGAATTGATACGAATGTCCACCAAATCATTTAAATCCTATAAAATGTCAACAAAAACACTTGAGTTGGTAAATTTCACGCCAGATTTGGCGGACGAGACAAAAAGTGAAGATGTTGTCACGTGACACATAATCTCGCAAAATTCAACCGCCGCGAGAGCTCAGATGCTCGCCTATTCAACTTCGCTTAGTTGCTATTCCGTTTTGTATAATTCCGTGCTTGTATTAAATGGCCACTCATAGCAGGATATACCATAAATTTTGTCTTTTAGAACAGATGGTTACTAAGCTTTATGCAGAACAGAAGTATTGCAGAAAGCTACTAATGGAGCTTTCTGTATTACTTTAGTTCTGCATTGAGAAGTTGCTTGTCTATAAAGATCCACATGTTTCCTTTTTTAATGGTTGTTAAATACAAGTTTGTTGGTATAGTACCTATATATTTCTGTCAGATATTGTATCACATCTTAACCCTTTCCCCCATAGAAGCGCCTTTTAGCGCATTCAGTTTATTCTTGCCCTGAAGAAAATAGTTCCAATTTATACATTCATAAATATGTATAATACAAAATATTTTCTATATTCTAGCAGATGATAGCTTAAAGCAGGCTGAAAGTAAAGCAGAATGCGCTTAAAGCGCATTCTGCTTTACTTTCAACCTGCTTTAAGAGGATACCTATATTCAGTACTAGAGATATGCTATGTGGGAATTTAAGGGTTAAAAGTATACTATTGTACCAAAAAATCATTCAACCAGTCATCATACAATATAATATTATAAGAAATAAAGTCTAATTTGATTGAGAGACTCCATGATGAAGCTGGGGAATCTCTAATGGCAGTTGACTGCTTAATGTAGGACACAATTTATATATTAACCTCTAAAAGCAGCTGACCTACACCATATTTTTTGTCAACATGTTTTAGCCGTTTGGAAGGATAGGCCTGATAATTTGATTATTTGGTTGATTTAATCATGATGATTTGAATTTGAAAGCTTTCTGTATAGTCATCCTCTTCACACTAACATCATCTCCTGGTATTGAATTATAGCAATAAAATTTTACAGTGATACTAGTTGGCCAATAAACCACACTTGATTGAAGAAGCACTAACATTTCTTAAGCTGGAAGGCTGCCTAATCCAGGACAAAAGTAAAGCAGAAAGCTCCTTAAGGAGCTTTCTGCTTTACTTTTGTCCTGTGCACGAAGCTGCTACCTGTTTTAAAACTGCCAATGCATCTTTTGACTGGTTGCAAGTTTTTACTGTATTTAAAAGGTGCACTATTGATAATAAACATGGTCACAGTCTCTGCCCATATCCAAAAGTACAACTTATTTACGCATTAGCGTGGCTAGAAATAGATAATACTTCAAGTGGGTGTAAATTATGATATTTATGGGCTGCATACCATATTTGGGCAAATGTTTTTCACAGTCCCATTTAGATATATATGTATTATAATTAGATGCAGTTGCTGTTTTTGCTAGATCTATACACACAATTTGTTTAGCAATTAGGGCAGGGTTGCAGAGCAAATTGTTTGGATGACCAATTGACCATGTGTCTTTCAATTCGTCTTTTTCTGTATCGCTGTTGTTTGCAACTGTACATCTTCTTGTATGGTAAAGGTTTAGGATTGCCATCTTAGGTTGCATCTTAGTGGCATGCCTGGATATCTTCATAGATGGACATTCTGCATTTCTTATGTGACATGTTAACTCCAGCTCTGGCCTTTATTATTTACTGAATAAATGTTGTCGCATAATGTAATTGTCTTCTGAAATTCTCCTTTGTATAATTTATATGTCTAGAAAAAACAATACTTAGGTGACAAAATAGTATTGGTCCTGATAAGGTTTTAAGTTACTGCTTGACAATCAGGTTGTACTTTCAATCTTTCACAGTCATTATAACAATAATAATGAAAAGAATAGTCAATTTCAGAAACATCGAAATTATTACAAAACTACTTGTTCACTTAGAAAACAGAAAAAACCAACTATATGAGCTTCAATGTAGCCCTGAATATGGGATCTAGGCCAGTGGGGATGAGACTCCGGTCAAAACCATAACTACCCCAATTATCCCCCAGTTTATAGCCTGCGATATTTCGACCGTAAAACCATAATTCATGTCCCGATTTGACATATCATTATAATTGACATTTGAAACTTGTCCTAAAGAATAACAACTTTCCTCAGTCAACTGAGGGCACCAAGGGAAATATTGCACACATCTGTATGCATTGGGAACAAAATACATTACCCATTAAATACGCCTTTTTACGCCTTAAATTTATTCATTAATTGAAGAAAAAGTTCTTATTTATACAGTCAAGAATATATTTCGCACAAAATATTTTCTATATTTTAGCTGATGGAAGCTTAAAGCAGGCTGAGAGTAAAGCAGAATGCACCTTAAGGTGCATTCTGCTTTACTTTCAACCTGCTTTAAGTGGTCACATATCTTCAATACTAGAAACGGGCTATGGGTTAAAGATCCAGATATTAAAGTAGGGCAGGTAAGCTCACAGCTTAAAGTACCTTGCAGCTTATGCAAGGCTAAAGTAATGTTGAAAGCTCCATAAGGAGCATTTTGTATTGCTTTTCAAGTTTTGTTCTGTATTAGCTGTCATAAAATCTGTTCATGGTCACACTCAATCAACAATAAAGATTTGACTGTATTCGATACTCGATAGTGACATTGGACCCATCACCTCCAAACCTCATCAATATTCATGTGCAGTTGACCGCAGCGCAGAACTAACAAGCTGTAACAATTGCTAGAATAGTTGTGGTCACTAGCGGTCAGCTACTACAACATATGGTCAGCTATGGTCAGATGTTGGGGGTGTCATCTGTTCACACCTACAAACCTGCCCACAACTGCAGTCCCTATGGATATTTAAGCTGGACACAGAGGCGATAATCACAGTGCAAATTGTCTAGTTGGCCGTAAAATGGACAATGGTCAAGAAATTCAAACTTGTTTCCCTCTTTAATCATTGCTTTTCATAGAAATGTTTTATAGCTTGTGTCCAGTATTAATCGTGATTGGCAGCAGTAATGGTAAAGAGATCGTGTTTCTATAATTTGGGGGAAAAAATCAGAGCTCCAGATATGGGGAGTATTTCAAAAACTTAAATCTTAATTTCTGCTTTAAACCATATGGTGTCACTACTCATTAGAAGCGTCTTTAAGAGACGATTCTAATGAGTAGTAACACCATAGGATTGAGTGCTGAAACAAGTGAGAAACTTTTGGATTTGTTCAGTTTACTCCCTCTTATCTGGAGCCCTGAAAAATTATACTTTTAAAGAAATTTACTGTCTGCATTCCTAGACAGAGTTTATGGGAAATAATTCAAATAATCGAGATAAAACAGTAATTTGAAAATATCAGAGGAGATTTTAACTTGTTTTTACATTTGGAATTCTAGAATTATACTGGAATGCTGTCCAACTTGTGAAAACATCATTCGTTAAAGAAGCATTAATGATTTGTTGATATATCTAAAGACCGGTGGCTGCATAATCATTAATGCAGGATGAAAGTAATGCAGAAAGCTCCTGTATGAGCTTTCTGCATTACTTTCATCCTGTAGTCAGCTATCTTATTTATGATTTTCAATTCATCTTGTATTAATAGCAGCTTAATACAAGTTTGACTGAAATATTTAAATATTGTATGTCTGCGTTATCAGTTACTAAAAATACTTTTTAATGCTAAATTTTGATAGTGGACTTCTGTAACACTTGTTTACATTTATGTCATTCCATGTTAATCATGGGAAAGTTTTGATGTTTGGAATTTTTCATATGCAAAAAAAATAAATAAGAATTAAGGCATTTCACTGGAGGCTGCAGATAAGGTCAAACCAGTTTGAAAGTTCTGTCAGTCTCTTTATAAGCCATTACATCATGCAAACAAAGAGTGGAGAGTTGAGTTTCAGACATAACACATTAACACAGAGAGTTAGTATATAGTTTATCAACAGATATCACATAAGAAAATCACTTTAAAATAGAATTACGTCTTTCAGTATGATCTTTCAACTATGAACACTTTCAAAATGTCTCTCTCAACTATGAACACTTTCAAAATGTCTATCTCAACTATGAACACTTTCAAAATGTCTATCTCTTCAGCTGCAAGTTTGTAAATAGATGGAAAATTGAATTACTTCCATAGAATTTACTACTGAGAGGTATGCATTGACTACTTGCTTAACCCGGATCAGGAAATTCTAGGGGAAAAAACCTTGCTTGTTGAATTATTTCCATGCTCTGCACTGTTTGCAAATTCATTGTTTTGTAAAGAAGACGATTAGCAACAAATAGGGAGGCTTAGAAGCCTTTCACATAGCTTTGTATTTATAGATAAATTAGGAAACTGGCATTGCAATTAGTTGCTGCATGCCTACAGATTTATGGTTGTTTCTTTAACAATTAGATGTATCATCAGGTCTCAGTCAAAGCCTCGCTGTGAACTGTTCACTTGTACATGGTGTAAAAAGTTTGGGAAAAAATGATAGGGCATTTCTGGAACTCAGAAGACTCATTGAGCATGTTGAAGAAAGCAGTTTGAAAGTTAGGCAAAAAGCTTTAATTTCATTTAGTTTAAACTATTCTTTTAAAACTACCATTAACATAGAAATCAAGCAATCTTTAACATGGTCACAAGAGAACTTTATTTTATTTCATTTAGAATTTGTATATTGTGATATCTCATCTGAGACTGCATTGTTTGCTATTATTTTAAGCAATTGTTGCAAATAAGATATTTTCTGTAAAAATCTATCAATTATAATGTTTTACAGAATCTTTTGAATAAGCTCTGACGGAAGTTATCTTTGAAAATATCAGTGCCAATAAATGAAAGACATTTTCACTTTGCCAGGGGCTTTTAGTTCTCTTGCCATTCTGTCGACTCTGTCATAATTCACTTCTGTGTACTCAATGCAGATATTGGTTATAGATCAGTGCAAGATAAAAATGTGAAATCTGACAAAAATTGCCCTATGCAATCAAGGCATATTTGTGTTACGATGGTTGAATGAGTCATTCTGTAACTCATTTATGTCGTCATTGAGCAGCCCGTGCAGCTGCCCCAGACTGTCAGGCAGTTTGCTGAAAGGCTTCCAAAAAACCACAGACCCACCATAGATCATTAGTACATGTATTTTATGGGGATTTAAGTTCAGTTGTAGCTTATGTAGAAAGCGTACATACATGTAGGTGTTTTGTAAAAGTTTTAGTTAATCACTTGTAATCTGCCGATTTGTTTATTGGAAACTTGTGGGTTTGTTATTGCAAACTGCATGAAATGATTAACTATTAAAGAGTGGTAAGAGCTAGTTTAGGACTGTGACCAAAATGATAGGATTGTTTTGAGCCAGAATTTGAATTATTTGACAAAGAATTTTTCTACAAATTGTCACGTGTAGACTGATGGAATAAACAGAAAGTGATATTTTGAACTTGTGTATATTTGTGCTGACATTAAGGATAAATGTCATGTGAAAGTGGGGTGTGCTTGAATTCATTATTTCTCTGGATTTGAGTGACAGAAGGTTAGTGACATTTTAACATGGATACCACAAACAATGTGTGAACCCTTCTCAGGCTCAACAAGATGTATTTTTAAAAAAGATTGAAATCTAAATTTAAATTTGAAAGAGTTGTTTTTAGACAAAATTGTAAAGCTATTACATTTCTGGAACAGAAAGTTTAAAATTGCAAAGGAAATATAGTCTGGGTGTCAAATAAAAATTGGATCTTGATGAGATCAAAGTGAATAAATGTATGTGTTGACTTAAAGCAGGATAAAAGTAAAGGAGCTTTCTGTTTTACTTTTATCCGGCATTAAACAGTCACCTATTTTAATAGATCCCGTCAAAGCATTGCAGCTTAACCCATTACCCCATAAATACGCCTTTTTACGCCTAAAATTTATTCCTTCACTCAAGAAAATACTCCCAATTTAAGCAGTCAAGAATATATATTACAAAAAATATTTTCTATATTCTAGCAGATGGTAGCTTAAAGCAGGCTGAAAGTAAAGCAGAATGTGCCTTAGGCACATTCTGCTTTACTTTCAACCTGCTTTAAGTGGTCACCTGTTTTGATAAATAGAATCAGGCTATGGGGTAATAGGTTAACACATGTATAACATTATAATCATGTACATTAAAAATACAATTTTATTTTTCAAATTTTGTGACTATAGATCTACATGTATACCTACATGTTCTTTGTTAGGCTATTGTGGATACATGATGTAGATCATGTAAACTTTCTTTACCCAGTACAAATCATGTTTAATGTATATGTACCAAGGGACACTGTACTATGGTTTATGATTGGATACTTGCATTTTTGCTATTTCAAAAACTATGTTAAGTGGCTTATTTCAAGTACATGTACAGTAAAATCTGTATCATTAAAGCCACTACTCAGAAGAATATAAATTGTCAGGCTTTAAAGAAACGTTACATGCAGGATAAAATTAATGCTGAAAACACAGATAGCTCTAGATAAGGGGAATATTTCAAAAACTAAAATCTTTATTTCTGCATTAAACCCTATGGTATTACTACTCATTAGAATCGTCTCTTCGAGACGATTCTAATAAGTAGTAATACCATAGGATTTGGTCCTGAAATGAGCGAGAAAACGTTGGATTTGTTTAATTTATTCCCTCTTATCTTGAGCCCTGCCTGCATTAACCAATAACCCGTGTAAATGGCTGGTTGGCACAGGTTTTACTGTAAATCATAATGTCAGTCAGTGATCATACTGGTGTGGTGGTCCTAGTGATGATATCTGGGACACATCATGATTTCCTATTTAGGCAAGGATGGGTTTTAGCGTCAAGAGGCTAGCTCCGGAATAGTGATCAGTATCGTAAGCTTCTGTTGTACTTTAAACCTTTATTCTGCAAGTTACACCAGCTTTAATTGGGTGTTTAAGATGTTGCTTGTTTCTGTCATAAACTTATTATTTATGCTTTTGATGTGTATTTCATGACTCTGAGCAATATTTTTTACTTTTATGAGCTTAGAAACAATCTATTTAGTTTGTTATTTATGCTTTTTGTCAAAGCAATATAAAAAGAATGCATCTGCTATATTGCAGGACAATATTTAGTATGTAAGTACTAAATATTTTCCTTTGCTGTAGATGGAACAAGGATTATACATCCTTTGCAAACAGTGTAGACTCAGATCAGAGGGCTTCTGAAGGAGCCCTCTGATGTGGGTCTATATTGTTTGTCAAAGTTTAAAAAACTATCAATTCTGCAAAATTAGTATAAATGGGTCAGCTTCCAAACATGGAAGAGTCAATTTCTAATTTTAGCAGAGTAAAGGTTAACTCTTCGCATGCTAGTGGCAGATATATCCCACAGTGATTGCCTTTGCAAACAGTTTAGATCCTGACGAGACTCCGCGTAACGCGGCGTCTCATCAGGATCCAAACTGTTTGACACTCTGACCCTGTTTTGAAAAGAAAATTAGAAAATTCTTACAATGACATCAGCAGACGAAAATTGATGCAGACCAAAAAAATTACCCAGCATGCAAAGAGTTAAACATTGGATAACAGGATAAGAACTGATTATAAATACATCTGTCATTAGGTTTATATGGTTTATTTGCTAGATGGTGATGTGAGGCATTAATGTCAATTATTGTTGATTACGCAGTTTTAAATGGCTATTGGTTTTGTCAACAGTCCAGCTGGAAGTTATTAAGAGAAGGGCCTCGATCAGCAGTCTTGGAGAAGTTTTATCAATTGACTCATATTGGCTAACACAATTAAATGACTTGGGTGACTCAGTGACGGAGAAATATTAAAGGGAACAGGGAACAATACAAAGCACAGAGATGCTATTATAGTCGGTGATTTCTACGTTTTTCGTTTTTGGATTTTTTGGTGTGTTTTTACGGTATGGTGATGTTCGAAAGAAGGTTTTCAGTGTTTAGCTTGGAGGGTCAGCTCGGTGAGGAGGAGTTCATACGGGGTCAGGTAGGGCTCTTTGATGTGACATTTGGCATTGGTAGTGACAACGGTTGTTACAATGTTGTACAACTTCAAACCTCATGTTTCTGTCAGGCTGGAGACTGGATATACCAAGTTTACCCTTGTTTTACTTTGTTCTGGACTTTTTATAGACCGACAGTAAATTGACTGTGAATATGCAAACATTAGAAATCACCGGCCATGGGACTAAATGATTGACTATTTAAAACTGACAATAGTATGTTAACATGATAATAATTTTTGCTTTTCACAATGATATGAATGATCTTATTAACCCATTACTCCATAATTACACATTTTAACACCTTTGATTTATTCCTCTACTGAAGAAAGTAGTTCCATTTTATACAGTAATGCATGTGCAACATATATATTTCCTGTATCCTAGCAGATGGTAGCTTAAAGCAGGCTGAAAGTAAAGCAGAATGTGCCTTAAGGCACATTATGCTTTACTTTTAACCTGTTTTAACTGGTCACCTAATTTCAATATAAGAAACAGGCTATGGGGTAATGGGAATTTGATTTAATTTAACTTTCAGCACCATATGTATTTTTTGTCGGCTAAATTTCTTGGAGTTTATCTATCTGCATTTTCTTTAATTAAGAGTGACAAATAATTACGATACAGATGAGAGGCCGAGTTACTCCGCGCCTCCTCTTGATCACAACTGTTTGCCATAGTTATCACAATTTGCCTATAGCATGAAGAAGGTCAACCCTTTACTCTATAGCCTGTTTCTAGTCATAAAAACAGATGACCACTTAGAACAGGTTTAAAGTAAAGCAGAAGGCGCCTCATTCTACCTTTCAGCCTGTTTTAAGCTATCAATTGCTAGGTTATAGAAAATATTCCTCATGGTACATACTCATGACTGCATAAAGTGGAACTTTTTTCTTCAGTGGAGGAATAAATTAAATGGGTAAATAAGCATTTAAATGCGTAAAAAAGTATCATCTACGGAGTAAAAGGTTAAATAACTTTCATTGTTGGAGGGCCACTGGCTAGACATATCCTGTGAAATGTTGGCATTTAGTCACCAGCCTATTTTAGGCCTCATATCATGACTTTTTGTAAGGCACTGTACTTGTTTGAAGGTATTTCTGTCTTGTATAACATATGTAAGGTGTCGTGAATCACTTTGTTATAGACAAATGTAGCAGAACCTACCTTAAACTGAAGCGCTATAACAAAATGATTGATTGTGCAACAAAATTCGTCATTATAGAAGTACATGAGAAATATTTCCTGTGTCCTAGCAGAAATGAGATGGTAGCTTAAAGCAGGCTGAACGTAAAGCAGAATGCGCCTTAAGGTGCATTCTACTTTACTTTAACTTGCTTTAAATCTTTCTTAACCCATTACACCATTTATATACTTTTTACACCTAATTTGTTCCGGTTTATATAGTCACAAATTTGTATCTTAATATATTTTGCTATATTCTAGTAGATGGTAGCTTAAAGCAGGCTGAAAGTAAAGCAGAATGCACCTTATGGTGCATTCTTCTTTACTTTCAACCTGCTTTAAATGGTCACCCATTTTCAAAACTAAAACAGGCTATGGGGTAAAGGGTTAAGGACATGACCTGAAGACTTTTAATGCTAAGAACAATACTTACTATTACTTTATTGTGTATTTTCAGGTTACAACCCGTCCAGGGGAGATGTATCTGTATGATCAACCCCGATCCTCCCAGGCTGACTACGATGTTCCACCAACTAGATACCCGGGTACTCCAAGCAGCGCACACTCATCCAGAGAGGAGCTTGACGTGTCTGGGTCGAGTTTTGAGCAGTCAATGTACGACACACCACCACAAAGCCGGAGCTTCAGATCTCCAGAGCTGAGCATGTACGACACGCCTCCGTCACATCTCGACCCGTACGACATGCAGTCTGGATCAGCGAGAAGCAGCCTCATGTCAAAACTGTCGGACGAGTCGATGAGTCTGTGTAGTGGAATGTCAGGTGGGAATATGTCAAAGTCCAATCCTGCCAGTATGTGTGACTCCGCTAGGTCAAGTATGGATATATCTCCGCTAGATCTCTACGATGTTCCACCATCTCAGAGAGAAAGAGACGCCAAAGCTGGGCTATACCCAGTGAGATCTTCAAAAGACTCTGGACTTGATATGTATGATTCTCCACCAAAACTAAAATCTCCTCCTTCTATGCTGGATGACTATGATGTTCCTAAACTAGCCTCTATAAATAGTGAGAGAGACAACCAGCTGAGGAATCTACAGATCCCTCACTCCGAGCCCTCCTCTCCAGCCTCCTTCCTGGAAGACTACGATGTGCCAAAGTCGTCCAAAGCCAACATGTCAGACACTGACAACTCTGGTACACTCACTAGAGACTCAAGATCAGAAGATTACGATGTTCCCAAACAGAGCCCACACATTGTTAGTGGTAAACCTCCCATTGCATCTCTCCCTAAACGACACAAATCAAACTCACTAGGCTCACTCCTGGAGGACTATGATACCCCAGTCAAGACACACCCAACTAATGTGTCCAAAGATGATTACTTTGGAAAATCTAAGTCAGGTAACAAAATTCAGTCAGATGATAGGGTTGTTAAGACAACGGAATTTTCTGATGACGAGAATTCCTATGATGAACCTGATGCCAGGCCAAAACTGAAGAAACAGGAGCATGCAGTGGATGATCTCTATGATTCACCCAGAAACAACGCACCTGTCAAGAATATGGTGAAAGAGTTTTCAGCGTTGTCAATTACTAACAGTCCTGAACCAATCGGTGTATATGACATCCCACCACAAGTCACAAGGGACTCAGTCATTTCTTCAAGATCTGATTCTTCAGATGGGGACAGTAATGGTAACAACAGATTGTCTGTGTGTAGTGTGGATTCTAGAGGATCAGATCTACCGCTGTATGATGAGCTCCCACTGGATCTCGATGCTGCAAACGATCTTGTGATAAAACTGCAGCAAGATGTGCAAAAAGCAACAAATAAGTTTCACACCTTTGTTCACAGTTCATGGAGAAAGAAGGACAATATAGAACAGAAGTTGTATGATATAAAACAGTCATGTTATAACCTGGAGCCAGCTCTGGGCGAGTTTGTGGAGTTTGGACAAGGTACATTGGCTAACTCTGCTAGAGTGTCCGACAGAAAACTAATAAATAAGTTAAGCAAATATCTTATTCCTCTGCAACAAGCACTTCAACAGATCAGGATCTGCATAAAGCATCTGGATGATGTTAACTGGCAAGTGTCAAAACTCACGTCAGCAAGTGAATCACCGAAAAAGGATGATCTTGGAATAATAGTCTCATTAGCGAAAGACTTGAATGGAGATGTGAGGAAACTTGCAGCTTTTATTCAAGGTAACTCATCCTTACTGTTCAAACGTGCCAAAGACTTTAACAGAAGCTCAAGAAGTAATAGTGATCATTCCATTGTTGTCAGCCAAAGTGGTAAACCCCCTATAAGTCGAAAACCTGCAGTTCCAGCCAAACAGACCCCTGTTCAGACACGCCCACTGCCAGCTCCCCCACCGACAGAGAGGCCACTGCCTCCTACACCTACCAAGAAGTCACAAGAATTCAGTTTCAGTGGACCAGATGATAAAGAACATTTGATGGAGGATGGGAATAAGTCCAGTGAGTACAAACACTGGTCAGGGGAGTTCCAAGTGAAGAGAATGTCAGTTGAACGAGAAGCAACCTACAAGCTTGAAGACCTCACTCAAGAATATGACTATGTTGAGCTTGAAGATGATCAGAATGATGACGAGGAAGTGATAAAACAAAGGAAGAAAGTGAAACATGTTGTAGAGAATAGAGAGAAATCATTGTCACCAGACAAAGGTGAAATTGAAACTGACACAGACGCTTATGAGAAAGAGTTAAATGCAACTCTGGATGAGGATATAGACGGGGTGAATATATATAATGACGACACAGGAACCCTTAAAAGGGGCAAGAGTGTGGATGAGCTAGATAGTGGCACCTTGAAAAGGGGCCAAAGTCTGGATGATATAGACAAAGAAGGGACTCTTAAGAGAGGTATGAGTTTAGACGATATTGATGGTGGTACACTTACAAAATGTGATACGGACTCAAATACAGATACTCTGAAAAGAGGAAAATCAAAAGAAACAATTAATACTGAAACACAGTCACAAGAAATACAAGATCAGAGGAACGAAGTTCCAGAACATGACACTGAACCTGTGAAACCTCTCTCGCTGGATGCCGATGATAGACAAGTGTTATCGTTTTACTCGGAGCAGTTAGACACTCATGCAACACTGTTGTCAAACTCTGTTGATGCTTTCTTCTCATGTATAGAAAACAACACTGCTCCTAAAGTGTTCATTTCACACAGCAAGTTCGTAGTTGTGTCCGCCCACAAACTCGTATACATTGGCGATAGTATTCATCGGAACCTGAAACACAGTGAAGTGCGAACGAAAATTATTCAGAGTGCCAACTTTTTGTGTGATTGTTTAAAGCTGACTGTAACTTCAACTAAGACAGCGGCTTTGCAGTACCCGTCTGTACCTGCAGTTCAAGAAATGGTCAATCGTGTACAGGATGTATCTCATGCAGCGAAAGGACTGCAAAAACTCGTACGACAAGCGTCCAAACTTTAGTGCTTCGAATATCGTAAAACATATGTATATAACATTACATACTGATAGTGTAATCATACTGATTAGATGAGTTAAGTTATATTATTATTTACCAACAGTAAAACCTCTCTTAAGTGACACACAGATTAAGTTTCAGTGTAAGTCTGTAAAACAAGTGGCAGCTTAATGTAGGATGAAAGTATAGCAGAAAAGTCCTTTAGGTGTTCTTGGCATTACTTTTGTCCTGCTATAAGCTGTTGTCTGTCTTAACCCATAACCCAATAACCTGTTCCTAGTTTTAAAGACAGGTGACCACTTACTGACTTAAAGCAGGTTGAAAGTAAAGCAGAATGCACCTTAAGGTGCATTCTGCTTTACTTTCAGCCTGCTTTAAGCCACCATCTGCTATGATATAGAGACTATACTACTTATGGTGCATACTCATGCCTGTATAAAGTGGAACTATTTTCTTCAGTGAAAGAATAGATTTATGGTGTAAAAAGGCATATTTATGGGGTACTGGGTTAAGATTCTAATCCTGCCTAACTTGTTGGTCTTTCAAGAGAGGTTTTACTGTGCGTCAGGTAAACTCATGTACCTCTTAGAGGAAAATATTGCATCAATTTAAGAACAAATACAGTGTGTTAAAAGAGAAAAAAGACGGTTTAACCCTTTGAACCCTAGTCCCGCATATTGGCGTCCTTTGCAAACAGTGTACATGTGAATAGTACACTTGTCCTATGCAAACAGTGAAGACCCAGATCAGAGGGCTCCTAGGAGCCCTCTGATCAGGGTCTTCTCTGTTTGTCATAATGCCAAACATTGACAAAAACAACCTTAAAAGTCAGAAATGGACTAGACTTAAATGGAAACTGGAATTGTCCATTTAAAGTTTCAGGGAGGAAAGAGTTAAACCTCTTTTCCCTGGTCATTCAAGAAATAATCTTGGAGTTCTAAAAGCAGGTTATTGATAAATGCAGGACAAAAGTAATGCAGAAAGCTCATTTTGGAGCTATCTGCATTACTTTTTATCCTGCATTGATATATCACCGAATGACACCTATGTATTAAAAGACTGTCAAATCATGTTATTATGAGTGGTCGCTCAGTGCTGGTTTAACTTAAGTAACAAGAAAAACATACATAGTTTTGAGAGTAAATCGAATACTAAAGTCTTGATGACTCTACAAAGCCTATGTTGTTTCTACTCATAAGAATCGTCTCTTTGATACGATTCTACTGAGTAGTAACAACATAGGGTTTAAAGGAAGAAGTTCAGTTGACTCACTCTTAATTAGAGCCCAGACATATATGATGTTGATCTAAGGACACGATTATTGTACTAATGTGCCATGTTATCATTAAACCCATCAAATCATCAAGACTTATTCTTACACCAGGCTTAATGCTAGCTTTTGTCGGATATTGTATTTTTGGTTTGTTTGCACGCTTGTTTAGTTTACAGCCCAAAACCGTTAAGTTGCTAAAACTGTTCATTGATTGAAAAAAGTTAAGGATTCTTGAAAGACAGCAGCTTAATGTGGTACAAAAGTAATGCATAAATAATTACTGAAGTTCTGCATTTAAGTCAATAGTTTCTTAATGGTTGCTCATTTCAAATTTGACTTTGTTGAATTAATTTCTGCATTACATTTGACCATAGAAACACATTTTGACGACTTTTACTTATGAGGATTGTTTGTGTGAAGAATAGCTATGACAAAGAGTTTGACAAAATGGTAACCTTTCTTTTCGAATGATCTTTCGGAATACTCTAATTCTCTGTGAAAGGTTAATAGACATGTATGCTAGACTCTCAAGATAAAATTGTGGTATTTAGGACATATGGTAGTTAAATGAATGATAAAGCTTTCTTCATTAAGCAGCCATCTGTCTTGAACAGTCCAAATCCCCTTACTGGTTGGTTGCTTGGAGAGTATAAACCATACTTCCATTTTAAAACAAGAATACCTTAACTCTTTGCACCCTAGTCAGCATATTGGCGTCCTTTTCAAACAGTGTACATGTGAATAGTACACTTGTCCTGTGCAAACAGTGAAGACCCAGATCAGAGGGCTCCGAAAGGAGCCCTCTGATCGGGGTCTTCACTGTTTGTCATAATGCCAAACATTGACAAAAACAACCCTTAAAAGTCAGAAATGGACTGGACTTAAACGGTAACTGGAATTGTCCATCTAAAGTTTCAGGGAGGAAAGAGTTAAGGCACATTCTTCTTTACTTTCAACCTGCTTTAAGTAATCACCTATCTTCAAAACTAAAAACAGGCTATTGGGTAATGGGATGATACAATTCCCCTTATTGTATGGTCACCTGCTACAAGTTTGATGGTATTCCATGTTTCATTCTATCGGAGGTTAAACAGTAGAGCTAATGCCTTGCAGTCTGCCCGACCAGAGCCAGACCACCCCATCATACATTATTCAGAAAGCTGCCATGTCGGACTGCAGGGGCTGTCTTCTGGTGGACATGAAACATTTACTCCTCACTTGTGTCTGTTGGCCCTGGGAATGTTAACAATCCAACTTCTTTAGCTCATCAATTGAAGAACATAATCCTTTATCCCATAGCTTGTTTTAAGTCTAAAAGACAGGTGGCTGCTTAAAGCAGGCTGAGAGTAAAGCAGAAATCTCCCTAAGGGAGATTTCTGCTTTACTCTCAGTCAGCTTTAAGCAGCACCTCTTAGGATAAGGACACTAATCCTATAGTTCTTTTTGGAGATTGAAAAGGCATTTATATTATATATATATACGTAAAGCACAGAATTATACAAAGAATAGTATAATTCCGTGCATCAAGGCCTGAAAATGAAAGAGTTTACCAAATAACGCCAACTATCCTAGAAAGGCACACACCATGTAGACCCAAATTTGATGCTGCTCTACTTTCAACCTGCTTTAAGTAGTCACCTGACTTCAAAACAAGAAACAGGCTAGGGGATAACAGGTTAAGTAGTAGGTCAACATCATTTTGAATTTTCATGCTGATTTCTTCTTTTCATACATTCATGAGTTTATAAAGTCATAATTTGCATTATGTTTTATTTGTCGGTAAATTAAGAAGGGTGTATCCATTTGTTAATAATGTCTTCAAAAGACTTGTGTATTTTTTCTTCATGTTTAATTTGTATTCATTTGTTACTATTATTATTTAATAGTCGAGTCATTATCATTTATAGTACCTTATATACATACATGGTCTTAGTTTCTATCAGGGCTCCAGATAAGGGGAGTATTTAAAAAACTAAAATCTTTATTTTTGCTTTAAACACTATGGTGCCACTACTCATTAGAATCGTCTCTTTGAGACGATTCTAATGAGTTGTAACACCATAGGATTTGGTGCTAAAACGAGTGAGAAATTGTTTGATCAGTTCAGTTTACCCCCTCTTATCTGGAGCCCTGTTTCTATGTTGGATATTGTGAGAGTAAGTACCTAAGGATGAAAGCGAAAATGCTTTAACCCATTACCCCATTAAAATGCCTTTTTACACCTTTTAATTTGTTCCTCTACTGAAGAAAATAGTTCCACTTTATACAGTCAAGAATATGCACCATAAGAAATATTTTCTATATCCAAGAAGATACTAGTTTGCTGAAAGTAAAACAGAATGTGCCTGATGGCACATTCTGCCTTACTTTTAACCTGCTTTAAGTGATCACCTATCTTCAATACTAGAAACAGGCTATGGGGTAATGGGTTAATTGACATAAAAGTCAAAGCACTTGAAAGCTTTTTGCATTCACCTATCTATATTATTCCTAGTTATACTGTTACAAATATACTGGTTTACTTTTCCAATGTTTTCTTTACAAGCTAATGCTGTAAGCTTTTCTTTTTAAGCAAGACATGAAATCAACAATAAACTTGATCAGATTATATACCGTTATCTCTGACACCAGAAACTTTGAGAAACTTTGAAAGGCCAAATATTGACAGTACTAACCGATTTCACAATAAAAGACGAAGCGTTGCTAAGACTATAGTAGGTCTTAGTTAACTCTGAGACGTAACACAACTAAGATAGATCAAGTGAAAACACAAAAAATGCACCTTAGAGTCTATCCTTCTAGAGCTGTCTGGCATTTGTAAACAATTTTGATCTAGATCAGATTCAGAATAACTCGGTATCTGATCGGAATTCAAACTGGTTAAAAAAGTCGGTGTTACAGTGGAGAATGTGTTATTCTTTCCCAATAAACGCGTTTACGCTAAAACTATTATTTGCAGTGCAAACAGTTTGGAGCCAGATCAGACGCCGGATAACCCGGCGTCTGATCAGGCTCCAAACTGTTTGCCACCAAGATAAATATGAAATATCAGAATTATCCAAAAGTTGTTCTTTTCTACGTTTTAGTGTTTTGCGTTTGCGTTTAAACGGGAAAGAATAACAGATTCTCCACTGTACTGCAGGAAGAAGGTGAAGGTATATGTTTATCATAGAATGTGCTAATACTGTTACTGTTTGCTATTATGACTTAATAGGGGCTTGAGACTGCTGCTTAACCCTTTACCCCATAGCTTGTTTCTAGTTTTGAAGACAGGTGACCACTTAAAACAGGTTGAAAGTAAAGCAGAATGCGCCAGGTGCATTCTGATTTCCTTTAAGCTTGCTTTAATTTACCATCTACTAGAATATAGAAAAATTTTTACAGTTCATACCATGACTGTATAAAGTGAAACTATTTTCTTCAGTGGAAGAATAAATTGAAAGTGTATAAAGACATAGCTATGGAGTAATAGGTTAAACAGGATACATAGAGTCTATTTTAAGATGACACCTGTCAAATGTTAAGTTGGTCATAGATCACAGAGCTAATCTCACAATCATTACTGATCCAAGGTTCCATATTAATCTTTGTTTTTGTTCAGGTACTGAATAATCTCGTCATTTTGCAAATTTGCTAGTTCATTATGCGATCTCACTTTGTTGTTATGGATGTTGTAGCCAGGATCTTGATTTACTCTAGGCTCTGTATATTTATATATTATATTATATATATTTCTATATTAACTGCCGTCAAGCCTGTAATAACCCTTTACTCCATAGCTTGTTTTCAGTATTGAAGACAGATGGTTGTTTAAAGCATGTTGAAAGTAAAACAGAATGCCTCTTTAACACTTTCCTCCCTGAAACTTTAAATGGACTAGTCCAATTTCCTTTTAGTCTAGTCCAATTCTGACTTTTAAGGGTTGTTTTTGTCAATGTTTGACACATAACAAACAGTGAAGACCCTGATCAGAGGGCTCCTTTTGGAGCCCTCTGATCTGGGTCTTCACTGTTTGCACAGGACAAGTGTACTATTCACATGTACACTGTTTGAAAAGGACGCCTATATGCGGGACTAGGGTTCAAAGGTTTAAGCTACCATCTGCTAGAAAATATTTCTTTAAATACATGTTCACAACAAAATTGATTGGAACTATTTTCTCCAGTGGAGGAATAAGTCAAATGCATATCTATGGAGTAATGGCTTAAGGGACCACTGAATTAAGCAAGCCTTTTGTAATTTAATGTGGGACAAAAGTAATGCAGAAAGTTTGGATCCAGCTAAGATGCCAAGAAGCACAGTATCTAGCTGTGATGCTCAGATTGTACATCTTTAGAAAAAAGTTACAGAATCGACATTGTCAGATATCAAGAGTCAGCTATCAAGAATGCAAAATTTGTGTCAATAAGACAACTTGTTTAAAGTCAGCTAAATGTTTAACCTTTCACCCCATAGCTTGTTTCTAGTTTTGAAGACAGATGACCACTTAGTGTTAGTTGAAAGTGAACTTAAATGCTTCTAAATCTTCATCTAGCTCTAAGCTACCAGCTGGACCTATAAAATATCTAATTTGGAAGACAGAAATCCTATCAACGAGTATACTCGTCATTTAGGACAAGTGTACCTATGAATAGTATGCTTGTCCTAAGCAAACAGTGAAGACCCAGATCAGATGGCTTGTTAAGGTGCCCTCTGATCAGGGTCTACATTGTTTTTCTTTTTACAGTATTTTCTTAAAAACGCCCCAAATTAGGCAAAACTGAAATAGACTTAGTTGGAAAATGGAATTGTCCATTTCATGCTTCAGGGGTGACTGAGTGAAGCACATGGCATTCTTATAACCATCATTCAACAAGTGAGTGCCACTCATTGCTTAAAGCTGTCATTTGTCATTTTTGAGTTTGTTCGCTTTTGGTTGCTAGACTTTGTTTTGATAAGGGTTTTGTTATGCTAGCATAAAACAGGATCATTTGTACACAAAGAAAAGGAAATATGTTTAAATTAAATACAGTAGAACCTCTCAATTTCGACCACTAAATTGTGTCAAATATTAGTCGTTTAAGACAGGTGACTGCTTAAAGCAATGTGAAAGTGAAACAAGAAGCTCCTACAGGAGCTTTCTGTCTCACTTTCACATTGCTTTAAGCTGTCACTTATCTTTTATACAGACATTTAGCCTTCCTTTTAGTGGTCGTAATAGAGAGGTTTTACTGTACATTAAGTTGATTTGAAATGTTATTTTCTCTCACCAGTCTAGATCACACATGTTACCAATGTGCAAACTGTATTTGTTCAGTAGAAAGGATGTGTAATAAACAATATTTTTGAAGATTATGAATGTGTTCTTTCGTATTCCTTTCCTTACCTATTGAACTTGTGTCAAGTGCAATAACCCTTTACTCCATTGAAGACGGGTGACCGCTTAATTAACTCTTTCCTCCCTGAAACTTTAAATGGACAATTCCAGTTTCCATTTAAGTCTAGTCCATTTCTGACATTAAAGGGTTGTTTTTGTCAATGTTTGGCATTATGACAAACAGTGAAGACCCTGATCAGAGGGCTCCTTTCGGAGCCCTCTGATCTGGGTCTGAACTGTTTGCCCAGGACAGTTTTACTATTCACATGTACACTGTTTGAAAATGACGCCTATATGCGGGACAAGGGTTCAAATGGTTAACCCATTACCCTATAGTCTGTTTCAAGTTTGGAAGACGGGTAACTACTTAATGCAGGCTGAAAGTAAAGCAGAATGTGCCTTAAGGCGCTTTATGCTTTCAGCCTGCTTTAAGCTACCATTTTGTAGGATATTGAAAATATTGCTTATGATGCATATTCAAGATTGTATAAAGTGGAACTATTTTCTTCAGTGGCGTAATATATTAAATGCATAAAAATGTGTATCTATGGAGTAATGGGTTAAAACCTCTTTATCCTTCCCTCCTCGAATCTTTGTATATAAAACTCCACACTTTAGGAACATCCATTTCACTTAACCCTCTGTGAGTACCCCATAAATACGCTTTTTAGCTCACCTGAGCTAGCTCAGGGTGAGCTTTTGCAATCCTTGAATGTCTGTTGTCCGTCGTTGGTCGTCAACAATTTTAGTGTTTACACTCTAGAGGCCCCAATTTTGATCAAATCTTTCTGTAACTTGCTCAGATTGTATATTACCATAATAGTTCGGATGAGTTTGATTATGGTTGAAATCTGACCAATAGGTCAAGAGTTATCTACCTTTGAATTTCTTAAAATGCCATATTTAACAGTGTTTACACTCTAGGGGCCACAATTTTTATCCAATCTTTCTCAAATTTGCTCAGATTGATTGTATATTACCATAAGAGTTCGGATGAATTCGATTATGGTTGAAATCGGACTAATAGGTCAGGAGTTATCTACCTTTGAATTGCTGAAAATGCCATATTTAACAGTGTTTACACTCTAGAGGCCACAATTTTTATCCAATCTTTCTCAAACTTGCTCAGGTTGTATATTACCATAAGCGTTCGGATGAGTTCAATAATGGTTGCAATCGGACCAATAGATCAAGAGTTATCTACCTTTGAATTGCTGGAAATGCCATATTTAAGGGTGTTTACACTCTAGAGGCCACAATTTTTATCCAATCTATTTCAAACTTGCTTAGATTGTATATGACTGTAAGAGTTTTAATGAGTTTAATCATGGTTGAAATCAGATTAAGAGATAGTTATCTACCTTTGAATTGCTGAAAATGCCATATTTAAGGGTGCTTACACTCTAGAAGTCACAATTTTTATCCAATCTTTCTCAAACTTGCTCAGATTATATGACAATAAGAGATCATGAGTTCGATTATGGTTGAAATTGAATGAATAGGTCAAGAGGTATCTACCTTTGAATTGCTGAAAATGCCATATTTAACGTTGTTTACACTCTAGCGGCCACAATTTTTATTGAGTCTTTTCCAAACTTGCTCAGATTGTATATTACCATAAGAGTTCGAATAAGTGTGATTATGGTTGAAATCGGACCAATAGGTCAAGTGTTATTTGCCCTTTAATTGCTGAAAATGCAATATCCAACAGCGTTTACACTCATGCAACTACAGTTTTCAATTGATTTTGATTATACTTGCACACAAACAGAAAGGTAAAGCTATCAGGCTTCAATACAACAGGTGAGCGATGTTTCTCTACTATGATGAAGAAAATAGTTCCAATTTATACTGTTACAAATAAGAATCATAAGAAATATTTTCTAGATCCTAGCAGATAATAGCTTAAAGCAGGCTGAAGGTAGAGCAGAATGCGCCTTTAGCCTGCTTTAAACCACCATCTGCTAGGATCTAGAAAAAAGTTCTTGTGATACACATTCATGACTATAAAATGGAGCTATTTGCTTCAGGGGATGAATAAATTAAAGTAAAATGGCATATTTATGGGGTAATGGGTTAACAAACAATGAACCTGTGAAGAATATACTTGTCATATGCAAACAATGTAGACCCTGATCAAAGGGCTCCTAATTGGGACAGTCTGATCAGAGCATTCACTGTGTGTCATGTTGCAATAAATTGTAACAAACTCATTGAAATCTTAGTGATTCATATTTACAACATTAACAAACAGTGTACATGTGAAGAGTATACGTATCCTATGCAAACAGTTACAGTGTAGACCCAGATCAGAGGGCTCCAATAATCTGGTTTGATTTGATTTGGATTTGCCACTTCACATGCCATGAACACCAGTGAAATAACAGGAATTTTAACCCTTTACCTCATAGCCTGTTTCTAGTTTTGAAGCCTGCATTAAGCTAAAATCTGCATGGCTATATAAAATATTTGTAATGCAGGGCTGCCATAAGTTGACATGAAAAATCCTAAGATTTCCAAACTTGCATTTTTCAAGTGCGATTTAACGAATCGTACCTTTACCCATTAGTATTTTTCTTGTTTTATTGACATGCGACTACTTAAAGCAGGCTGTAAGTAAAGCAGAATGCGCCTTAGGGCGCATTCTGCTTTACTTTCAGCCTACTTTAAGCTACTATGTACTGGGAAAAAATCCGGAGATTTAGGAAAAATCTGGAGAAATGGCAGCCCTGGTAATGGTAATTGTTCATGAGGGTATAAACTATTTTCTGCAGCGGAGGAATAATTTGAATATGCTAAAAGTCGTTAAACACAAGCTGTAGTGGATAGAGTTTAACCCTTTCCCCCATAGAAGCACCTTTTAACACATTAAGTGTATTCATCCACTGAAGAAAATACTTCCAAATTATAAAGTCATAAATATTGTCATAAACAATATTTTCTATATTCAAGCAGATGGTAGCTTAAAGCAGGCTGAAAGGAAAGCAGAAGGCGCCTTCTGCTTTACTTTCAACCTGTTGTAAGTAGTCGTCTTACGTCAAAACTAGAAACAGACCAGTGGGTAATGGGTTAAGTGACTGCATAAAGTAAAACAGAAATAAAGCAAACGGCTTCCTTAGTACATTTGTAAAATGGTCACGAGACAGCATACACTGTATTTTGGTATTTATTGTGTAAACAAAACAACGACTCTGCCATTACTTTAACTTGTGTTGTAAAGTATAATGAGTTTTTTGCTGAAAATGTAATTATTTTAGCCCTTTAATTAAGTCATGCATGCATATTTTCATTGCTAGAGAAATATAATGGCCAAAGGGGAAACAACTCGTACATACTTTTTGCTCTGATTTGTAAGAGTTGCGTACCATAGCAACGTTTCGAATTTCGATCTCGCCTATGTTCGCAAAAAAAGTCGGAATTAACCGAACAGTTACAATTGGTTCCGATCTTCCACTTTTAACTCTTTGCATGCTAGCGGCAGATAAATTTGCCACAGTGATTACCTTTGCAACCAGTTGGGATCCAGATGAGACGCCGCGTAATTCGGCGTCTCATCAGGATCCAACCTGTTTGCCATTCTGACCCTGAATTAAAAAGAAATTTTGAAAATTCTAATTTAGAACAGTTGCAGACGACAATTGTTGCAGACGAAAAAAATTACCCAGCATGCAAAGAGTTAATTCTGAAAGTCGCTCAAACATTTCCGACATATCAATACTGTTCGATTTGTTTTAGTATGGAATTAGCACGAATTCTGAAATATTCATAATTTGAACAGTACAGAAGCTTGATATCATATGACCACGTGACCAAAACACGTAATTTTATGTTTATGAAGTCACATCCTCGAAACAGTATTTCGTAAAACAAACATAATTATATATATTCTTAACTTAAAATGAGAAGAATAAACTAAATTGAACTGTAATAACAAGGATTATCGACCTTTTCATGACATGTATAAGGGTATCCCATTACCCCACCCACTTCCTAAAAACAAGAGTAGAACAAAAGATGTTGTTGCCAAAATTCGTATCGTCTGCGATGCCTCGTTGCTATATATTTTAAAAGTAATCTAAAATAGATTGTCCATATTCAGTTTCAAGCACAGGTACTTGACACATACTTTATTATCTATGAACCCCCTCCCCCCTTAAAAAAAAAAAAAAAATTTTTTTTTTACTATACTTCTATTATAGATACAAGGTAAACAGCGCAATTCGACACCTAGTCTTTACTATCGACTTAAACTGATGCTAAAATAGACTCGATCGCCGATATTCTCTTGTGGTACCCTCGGGAAAAGATTAATTTATCAATATCTACTTTTTATTTCATCAAATTCCGTCAAATAACGCCACAGTACGTGAATTATAACGAAAATAAGCTTCAAAAAGTTTTATGTCGTTCTCTTGGTACAGAATTTATTGCCCAAAATAAGGGGTAATCTAGTCGGTTTGCACATTTAACGGCCTTTACGGCTGGAACTTTCACCTAATTTCATTAGAGCAAATGCGTTTGTGTCGGAACATGGCCCTCTTCACTATCAGCTATATGAAATATACATGTAATTTGGCACGAAATTGACAAGTGAAAGACTCATTTCATTTTCAATGCCATTTTGAATACCGGAATGATTCGAATGAACGGAGCGATCTCATTGGTCAAAATTAAAGAGGTAAAGTTTCTTTTAATTTTGCATTCTATGTAAATTATATAAAACTGATAATATTTCATTTAAAGATGATTTATAATATTTGGTGAAAGTTCCAGTGGCATAGGCCGTTTATTGTGGACAAATAACAGATCACCCCTACATGTACATTCGTTGCTATGTACCAAGAAAACGACAAAAAACTTTTTGAAGCTTATTTTCGTTATAATTCACGTACTGTGGCGTTATTTGACGGAATTTGATGAAATAAAAAGTAGATATTGATAAATTAATCTTTTCCCGAGGGTACCACAAGAGAATATCGGCGATCGAGTCTATTTTAGCATCAGTTTAAGTCGATAGTAAAGACTAGGTGTCGAATTGCGCTGTTTACCTTGTATCTATAATAGAAGTATAGTAAAAAAAAAAAATTTTTTTTTTTTTTTTTAAGGGGGGAGGGGGTTCATTGATAATAAAGTATGTGTCAAGTACCTGTGGTTTCAAGGGTCAGTTGAGCTATTCCGTAATAAAATGGTACGAAATCTCGTACATATACGTTTGATTGTTTACATGTTTTTCTTCATACTGGTACACAACGCCGTTTCTTTAACCCCATACTCCATAGATGTTTGCACATTTTATTTATTTCTACATTGAAGAAAATAGTTTCAATTTATAGTCATGACTAGGTATCTAACGAAATGCTTTCTATATTTGAGCAGAAAATTGTTTTAAAAGGCTGAAATTAAAGCAGAATATGCCTTTAGGCGTTTTGTGATCTTGCGGTGACCCCAAACTATTAGCAATAGAAAAAGTCTGACATTAACCCTTTACCTGATAGCATTGTTTCTAGTATTGAAGATATGTGACTACTTAAAGCAGGTTGAAAGTAAAGCAGGATGCGCCCTAAGGCGCATTCTGCTTTACTTTCAGCCTGCTTTAAGCTATTAACTGCTAGAATAAGGAAAGTATTAAATATGACACATATTCATTCCGGTATAATTTGGAACTATTTTCCTCAGCGGATGAATAAAATGAATGTGCTAAAAGTCGCTTCTATAAGGGAAAGGGTTAAAGCAGAATATGCCTTTAGCAAATACATGTTCATTGATTGTGCTGAATATAGATTACAGGTTGACCCATTTCTCCATAGATACCCATTTTACGCACTTAATATTTCCTGCACTGAAGAAAACAGCTCTATTTTATACATTCATTAGTAATTATATAAGAAATATATTCTATAATCCTAGCAGATTGTATCTTAAAGCAGGCTGATAGTAAAGCAGAATGGCCAATGTGTTTTTTTAGTGATCACCTATATTCAATATTAGAAACAGGCTATGGAGTAAATTGTTGTGTAGTATTTAGTCTCAGTTGGTGGGACTCAGAACACCTCTCCCCAACACACGTCTGGATACGAACATGGGTAATAACGATGATAACTCTTTGCAAATTGTAACCTGCTTCTGTTTTTTCAAAATTTATTTTCAAAACAGACTTGTCAGAGTGTCAAAAAGTTTGGATCCTTATGGGACACCGCATTACGCGACGTCACATCTTGATCCAAACTGTTTTCAAATGTAATTACTGTGAGAGATATCCGCTGCTACCATGGTTAGAGTTAAGCTGAAGAATCGGGCTCTGGTGATTCTTCTAGGTTGTTTTATTTCTAAGGATTATACATTAAAAACAACAATGTATTGTTTGATAGAAATGGTTTTATTTTATTAAATCAACTGAGAACAAGTCAAGTAAACATAAAAACATCTCGTCTATTCTCGCCATAAAAACAAAAAAAAACATAGCAAATGAAGCACATTTAAAACGACAGTGGAGACGGCGTGACTTTTCCCAGTCTTTAACCCTTAGCCTGCCTGTCACGACTATAGCTCCATATGCAAACAGCTTGGATCCGGATGAGACGCCGAGTAACTCGGCGTCTCATCCGGATCCAAGCTGTTTGACACTCGGACAACATTTTCAGCAATTTTGAGCAACTTTGAAACTTGAAGCAGACGAGAAATATAGCAGACGACAATTTATTTGGCGGGCTAAGGGTTAAAATCAAAACTAAACACAAACGCAGTGCAATGAAAAGTAAATTGACAACTTTTCTTTTTAAATGCTGACTATATATTTTATATGAGTGGCGAAAAAGTTTGGAAACAGATCAGACGCCGGGTTATCCGGGTTATTAATTAATCAAGCTGAAGCATGCTGTTTAACAACACCAATGTTGGAATCGATGGAACTTGTGAACAGTCTGGGACCAGATCAGACGCCGAATAAACCGACGTTTGATTTGAATACAAACGAGTTGATAAAATAAATGGGAAAGAAAAACGTCTTCTCCTCTATAACACGGTATCCAATCTCGGCACTAGATACAGTGGATAATCTGTTATTCTTTCCCGTTTAAACGCAAACGTAAGCAAACGCGAAACACTAAAACGTAGAAAAGTACAACTTTTGGACAATTCTGATAATTCTTGTTTATCTTGGTGGCAAACAGTTTGGAGCCTGATCAGACGCCGGGTTACCCGGCGTCTGATCTGGCTCCAAACTATTTGCACTGCAAATAATAGTTTTAGCGTAAACGCGTTTATTGGGAAAGAATAACAGATTCTCCACTGTATAAGAATTTAACCTCCCTGCTTACCCCGAGGCACAATGATTAATAATTTTGTAAACAGTTTCGATTCTCATGAGACACCGCGTATCGCGGCGTCTGATCAGGATCCAAACTGTTTGACACTGTATGTGTAAATCAAAATACCTAAAATTTAAATTTGGAAAATATCAGCAGACGGCAAAAATTGATGAACGCTATGGCAGTGAAGAGGTTAAAACAATATTAGTCATACATGTACATGTACATTAGAGAATCTATTATTCTTTCCCAATAAACGCATTTACGCTAAAACTATTATTTTCACTGCAAACAGTTTGGAGCCAGATCAGACGCCGGGTAACCCGGCGTCTGATCAGGCTCCAAACTGTTTGCCACCAAGATAAACAAGAATTATCAGAATTGTCCAAAAGTTGTTCTTTTCTACGTTATAGTGCTAAATGCGTTTGCGTACGTTTGCGTTTAAACGGGAAAGAATAACAGATTCTCCACTGTACTTATGGCTACTGTCAACCAATGATCGTTTTCATTATGGAAAGTGTCTTCATTGTTTGCAATACGAAAATGAAACTTTTCCATTGACATCGTTCAAATAACATACATTTGTAAATTTGTTACATATGTTATTATTTTTTTTTACCCCGAGTAAAAGTTATCTGCAAACAGTTTGGATCCTGATCAGACACCGCAGTCAGGATCATAACTGTTTGCCACTCATTTTTCTTTACCTACAATATATAAAATTTATAATAAGTAATCTTGTCGTCTGCAAACTTGTAATCTGTTAATGATCTATCAAAACATTCTATAATTTATTATGGCTGTACGCTGCGGGTGATTAGTGATATAACTATTGTAAACAGTTTGAATCCAAATCCAAATACAGTCGAAACTCGATACTCCGAACTCGCGTTAGTTCGAACATACCCATATTTCAAAGTTAAAACGTGGCTTAGCCACATTTTAACTTTGAAATACGGGTATGTCGACTTAAGCGAGACCGACAATATCGAAATTCAACTTATGAACTACTTGTACGATCGATTCAAGCGAGTTCGAAGTATCGAGTTTCGACTGTAAGTAACTCGGAGTCTCATCTGGATACACACTTTTTGATACTTTGGATATACTTTCTGAAATAAATGCATAGCACGCAGACAGTTCAAGTGATGCCCTCATAGCAATATTATATGATGAAGAAAAAAAGATACATAGATACATTATGTAACAAATAATAAGAAAACAATCTGTAAATACAGTCGAAACTCGATACTACGAAATCGCTTATATCGATCTTACCAGTCAGTTAAATTTTGATAAGTCGATCTCGTTTAAGTCGAATATAACCGTATTTCAAGCCACGTTTTAACTTTGAAATATTGGTATTTTCGAACTAACGCGAGTTCGTAGAATCGAGTTTTTACTGTAATTCAAATTGCATCAACAACGTACATTCAAACACTTAACCCCGTAACCCCTTCACTGCCATACCCGAGTATAATGGGTTATAATTTGAAACAGTTTGGATCCTGATCAGACGCCGCGTAACAAGGCGTCTGATCAAGATCCAAACTGTTTGACACCCACTGCACTATTTCTGAAGTCAAAACAACTAAACTTAAGTTAAAAAGAAATTAAAGTCGATAACAAGACAGTGTTGGAAATTGATGACGTCACGACAGTGAACGGGCTAAAGCCAATGGGAATATCTAAGACATAATAATGACAGTTTGATGAAGGATAAAAGAAATGCAGAACTTTGAAGCACTTTTGTCCTGGACTGACATAAACTTTTGACAGCCCCGTTTTTTCGCTGCTGGTTGGTCTACAAACGAACCGCGGAGAAGACGACCTCATCTCCCGTTTAAACGAAACGCCAAAGCAATGCAAAAATGTAGAAAATGACATTACACATGTATTTTGAAAATGTTACGCCGATAAGTATCACTTAGAATAGCGAACAGTCGGACCTTAATTGGACGCCAGGTTAACGGACGTCTGATCTACCTCCAAACTGTTCGCACTGGACATAAGCATTTTAGCATCAACCCTTTAACCCATTACATGCGGGGATACCTATAGGCAAACAGTTTTGATCTGAGATCAGGTCCCATATTGTGGGGCCTGATCTGAGATCGAAACTGTTTGCAGCAAAGTCAATATTCTATCAGAAACTGCTAAAAAGTTTTTCAAATATTTGAGTTATACCCGCTGCAGACAACATTTTTAAATGGCCGCCAAATATTACCCAGCATGCAATGGGTTAATGGGAAGAATGATGTCTTCTCCGCTGTACCTGATTTTAACATACTTTAACACTTTCCTCCCTGAAACTTTAAATGAACCATTCCAGTTTCGACTTTAGTCTAGTCCATTTCTGACTTTTAAGGGTTGTTTTTGTCTATGTTTGGCATTGTGACAAACAGTAAAGACCCAGATCAGAGGGCTCCGAAAGGAGCCCTCTGATCTAGGTCTTCACTGTTTGCATAGGACAAATGTACTATTCACATGAACACTGTTTGAAAAGGACGCCTATATGCGGGACTAGGGTTTAAAGAGTTAAATGCTTTCTCCCACAGAAGCGCATCTCTTAACACATTTAGTTTACTCCTCCATTGAATAAAAAAGGTTCCCATATATACAGCCTTAAACATGTACCCTTAACACATATTTTCAATATCATAGCAGATGGTAGCTTAAAGCAGACTGAACGTAAAGCAGAGTGCGGCTTGGCGCATTCTGATTTACTTTCAATCTGCTATAAGTGCCCACCACAAAACAAGAAACAGGCTATGAGGTAATGTGTTACATGAAGTGTCTCAAAATACAGTCAAGTCTGTTTGAAGCGACTATTGTTTCAAGATGCATAAATATCTATCAAACAAGTAGCTGCTGAATGGTGGACAAATTAAATTAATTGCTGTACAGTGGAGAAGATGAAATGCTTTCCCATTAAAAGCGTTTACGCTAAAAACTATTATTCCCATTGCAAACAGTTTGGAGCCTGATCAAACGCCCTTAAACCGGCGTCTGACCAGGCATCAAACTGGTTGCCACTGAGATAAAAATAAACAGTCAACGACTTTTTATTATTATTATTATCATTTTATTGTAAAACGTTTGCGTTTCGTTTGTGTTAAACTTAACGGGAAAGAATAACATCTTCTCCACTGAATGCTGGATAACAATAATGCAGAAAGTTTTGAGCTTTCTGTCCGTTGAATACAAGTTTGACAATGGCACTGTTCATGTAGTATGGTTTGGTTTGCAATTAAAATCTACCCTAGCACTTAAACTAAACTATAATGAAAGTCAGACGTGCAGTCAATCTTGTATTAAGCGAACATTAAAATACCCATGGATATCTAGAGATACTGATGATTACTTAATGCAGAGTAAATCTGCACTTTGTGATCGCTTAACCCTGAACTGTATTGTGCTTTAAATACAGTCGAAACTCGATACTTCGAACTCACTACCAGTCTTTTGTAATTTGAATTTCGATAAGTCGGTCTGACTTAAGTCGAACATATCCTTATTTCAAAGTTAGAACGGGACTAAGCAAGGTTTCAACTTTGAAATAAGGGTGCTATCGCGAGTTCAAAGTATCGAATTTTGACTGTATATCGTTTTCCAAAAAAAGTTTTATGGTTTGTTAAACTGAAGAAAAGTTTAACATGATTTAAACAGTTTTGATACAGATCAGAAGCCTCGTTACGCGTCGTCTGATCTGGATCCAAACTGTTCGCAAATATTTGCCAAGTAACGCTAAGCACTATAAGGGTTAGTACCAGATCCCCATTACACATCACATCGTTAACTAGAACATACTATATCTGATCCTCGTTGAAGCTCTTAACATTGTCTACTAGATCAGTTCTCTGTGTATCTGGTGATTGTGACAAGTGACTCAAGTCGAGCACCTGTTCGCTCGAGTCCTCCTTCGGCAGAGCATACCAGCGCTCGTTACCTCTAGACTGTATGGTGTTGTGTTGACGTTGGTGCCACAAATTCAACGCGGTCTGCAACCCTGAGTTCCAGTAAGGGGATACATTTCCATGTGCCATATTTTCCTGTGCCATTTTACCACGTGGAATGGTTCCCTGTGCCATGTTTCTCTGTGCCATATATTCCTGAGCCATGCTATTGTATACGTTGTTCTGGTAATATCCCATAGGGTATGGCATGTAGTTGTTGCCATAAAAGTTCTGTTGTTGTGGGACTGATGGGTAATATTTAGACTGTGCACTCGCTTGGTAATATGCTGGCATTTGGTATTGTCCATAATTGTAATAGGCCTGGCCTGGATACTGCATTTTGTCTTGGTGCATGTACTGTGCTGCAGGATTTACTGTTTTGGCAGTGTTCCTTGGGTTCTGTTGTTGCCCTTTGCGGTGCCTGTTAGTCTTGACCTTCTTCGCCACCTGTTCTGATGGCGTGTCACACTTTCTCTTACCAGTGTTATTGTCCCCGGACATACTCAGAGTGTCACTGCAAGCCTGTGATGTCGTCTCGTCACTTTTCACTTCATTCAGGTCGATGTATTCCTTTGACGCACGAAGAAAATCCACAGATTCACACACTTCCGTCGTAACTGATGATACTCCTCCTAAACAAGGTTGTTTCTCCGGCAACCGTATGTCCTTGTCTCCATCCTTACAAAGATTCTGGGCACCTATGTCTGAACAAACTGGTTTCGAACCAAGTTCTTCATGCAAATAGTCACGGTAAGACCATGTAGATGGTCCACTCCTGCATTTCTTGAACGTTTCCGGCGATACATATCGATGATCAACCATCCATACATAAGCTGAGGTACCAGTAGTTTCCACCTTGAAGAATGCCTTGTTAGATGAGAGACAATGACGGACGCTACTCTTCCAGCCCTTGTACTCTCCACGGAAGAACGGAAACATGTCCTGCAGCTCCGCTCTAATGCTGTTCACTGAGAGAGCCTTGTCCTTTGACCTTTCAATGACTGTGATGCACATGGCTGCGTAGGTATAAGGCGGCTTGTCGCTGTACCGCACATAAGGTTTTGTATTTGATCCTGAGACGCTTGACTTCTGTAGTTGAATCGGAAAAGCTTGATGTGTGACTTCCTCAGGAACCGTCTGTATCGGCTGTTGAATGAATGTGTTCATCTCTGTGATTTTCCTGATTTCCTTCTGCATATCTGGGGTAGATGATCTACTAGTAACACCGGAAGTACTGTCTCCGCGCATGATACTCTCTATCGTGAAGGACGGTTCAGAACTACATGTATCAGAACTTTGGTCACACAGAGACGTGGGTGATGTCTGTCCATATGTATCCACGGTTTCTCGGCTGAATGTGTCGAAAGACGGCAGAGTCTGCGACTGGTTATAGCATGCGCTTATGTCGTCTGAGCTCACTTCACTGGCGGTTGAAAAGGCCCACTGACTGTAGCTCTCTTCCATTGTAGCAATATCTGAAATAAACAAAGAATACGAAATGAAAAGTTTGTATACAGAGTACATTGCTCCCTTTCTACAACTGGACCTTTCCACATTGAAATGTAAATGTAAAACGTAATATGTAATAAAATTGGGGGTGGTCTCAAAATATATAAAAATATATATATACATGTATATTGAAGCGCTCCTAACTTCATACATGTACAAATAAATTTGGCAGTGCCATGACAAAACCAGACTCATTGAAATGAAAACAGTGTATGATCAGATCAGCTGCGATGTATGTGACGACAATTTTAAGCAGACAATATTGCAGCAGTAAAAGCGTTAGGCATAATTGATCTGTTATGGGAACTTCGGCAATGGTCGTTGTGAGGAGGGATTCGTTGTTAGGAGGGCCGTTGTAGGGAAGGATCACTGTATTTACATGTACACATGTACACGACAATGAAAGTCGATTGGCAAACCATACAGTAGCGCGTTCAAGTACCGTATCGATTGCATCGATTGCAACAGAAAACGGTAACAATATACCTTTAAGGACCGTTTGGCTGTTACCGATTGCGAACGACACGAACGGCCTCAGAGGTAGTTCGCCATCGCCAACAAGGAAAACAAAATGGCTACGAAATGAATTTAATAAAACCAGCGAACAGTCCCGACTTAATTTCTCATCAGTAAACCAACATTTTCCGATACTTAATGTATCAAACAGAGCAGCTTACATCTGAGCAGCTAAATCTTATTTTTATATGCGGTAAAATTGATGCATTTCAGTGCACATTTGCTTGTGTTATTTAGATTCGCACATAAATCGTTCGTACCCTTGAAAAGTTAATAAACATTTGGGCGCAATGAGTTATTATTGAGGAGTATTGGTGAACGTTAGATGTCGTACTATATGGGTTTTTTGCATCGGTTAACGTTACTGTTCGCTGATACGGTACTTGAACGCCCTACTACTGGTATTATAAGCTGGTACGCATGGGAATTTCGTGCCGTTATGTCTACTAAACCCCACAAGGCGTTGTAGCTAGATTTTACCTGCCCCAAAACGAAAATTATCTATGCACACAGAGTCTCTCTAGACCAGCCTCAGCGAATCGATAAAATTGGTTCTTCTTCTTTTAGACATATTTTCGGATAAATTTGGAATACTAGTGTGGCTGGTTCGGGGCTACACTATGTGCATATCGACTCGTTTCTACTATCAGGCGTTAAGTACACGTGTAACGCTTGTTTCGGTTCTTTTCAGAGGAATAATAGTCGATGGTACCTGCTATTAGCTTCGCTTTCTGTTTTTTAATCTACAGAGGACGAAATAGATAATTTCCAACAGATTAGATCGGCTTTCATTTCTTTACAAATTTCACCTCAGGCCCTATCCTAATGTCAGACAGCGCATGTTCTTCGAATATGTCACTGCTTTCGCTAGAAGCACCCATGTCCCGGTAACAACAAATGGACGATGTGAAAGAGAACGAAGGAAAGGGAGAAAACTGAACTGGATTATATGCCGGAACAGGGTCTGTGTTGAACAAGCTTTTGCGAACGTAAAACAATACTGTGCTATTAAGTCAGCAATATAAGCCCAGACCAGTGGTTCCAATGGAACCAAGCTTATCAGCAATGCATGTAATTCCAATGACCCGGTTATGAGGTAACATGCTGTGAAATGTTGGTCTGCAGGAAACTGATACCCTGCACTGACCAGATGTTTATCACTGAATATCAGTCCTAGAAGTGTACCAGTTTAAAAGATATCCAGTGAGTTGTTTGAGTTTTCTAAATAAGCTAGTAGCATAACATATCTCTCAAGAAATCCCAAGTCTAACCACTTGTAAGAATTGTCTTTATGATACTGTTTGTTTTGGAGGTCAGTTCAAGAAGATTGTGTAGAAATAAAGAAAAAAATACACAAATTTATTTACAATGTGGACAAACCATTGAAACCATGAAACAAATACTGAGGCTTCCTACATAACACTGGAAACAAAACCTACTATGCTCAGAGATCAGTTGGACTGATAAGCCTAATTAGCACTGATCGCTCTGACCCCTGTAGGGGCTAATGGGTAATAAATAAACCACCTTGATATTGCAAATGTTATGATAATGAATACCCAAAGATCTTCGGAATACTGGAAATTTGGGAGTCTCGGGGCATTTATAGGGGACTCAGTTTGGAGGAACAGAAGGATGCTGCTTCCAATCAGTGTAAAATTGACCGCATGCTTGACAAAAAGAAGGAAAGCACTAAATGTTATCCATTAAACCAATAAAAAGTACATGCCCTTGTGCGTTAAATTACAATTAAAATAATATTGAGAAAGCCCCTCAGAAATAAAGCAAATACAAAGTACATTTAAGTTTACAATTACATTTAAGTTTAATGTGGAAAGGTCCACTACACACAACGGGAGACACAAATTGTGGGCGTTGTTCGGATGGAGTCGTTATATGAAGGAAAACTTTGCTAACATTTGCAAACAGCTTAAATCCAGATCAGACGCCGCGTAACGCGGCGTCTGATCTGGATTCAAGCTGTTTGTCACTCGTTTGTCACTCGGCATTTGTAACAACAAAATGTCCACTTAGCAGGCGACAACTTTAAGCAGACGATATTGCAGCAGCAAAGCGTTAGACATAAGTGTCCTGTTTAGGAAACTGCGATATGTGCCGTTGTAAGGAGAGAGTCGTTGTTTGGAGGGCCGTTGTAGGGAGGGAACACTGTACTAGTTTTGTTCTTCAGAATATTTAAACTCCAAAGTCTGATGGTCATAAACGCTTGAAAAAGTATGGAACCAGATCTGAAACGCCTGTGAACCAATAAGAGATATGCGTCATGACACGGTGACTTAGAAAAAAAAAAACCTTCATAAAATGCCGCCAATAATTTCCCGAAACGCATCCTTACATGTTTAGCATCGTTTAGCCCTTTCATTCTCAATGACGTCCTAAAGCGCATTTGCAAACAGTTTTGATCCTGATCAGACGCCGCGTGACGCTGTGTCTGATCAGGATCAAACTGTTTGCCACTTGTTTTGAAGTTATGTCAGATATACTGCCTTAAATCTGCAAACAATATTGAAGCAGACGACAAAACGGCGGTCAATGGGTTAAAACCTCAGGGAATTTGTTCACGAAAGGGTTCATAAACCCAAGGTGTGTGATGGGGTTAAAAAGCACTGCACAACTTTATGCTCAACTTTATCTGTTATGTTTTACAATTACAGTAACACCTCTCTATTACGACCACTCACTTGCGTTAATATTTAGGTATTTCTTTTTTACTGTCACCTTGCTTTAAGCTTTTACCCGTCTTTTATACAGAAAACAAGCCTTCGTTTTAGTGGTCGTAATATTTGTTTTCATTTTATTCAAATAAATGGTTGATGAAATAGTTAGTCTGAAATTAGAAAATATTACAGTCAGGATTTGTTGCAATAACAGATTTTCTTATTAAAATGTGGGATATTAGAAGTTGAGATACAGTTACCTAGTACCTTAAAATTCGCAAAATGCTAAAAAATTGAATTACAAAAAACTGACTCATTCAATGTATATTTGTTTTCATTTTATTCAAATAAATGGTTGATGAAATATTTAGTCTGAAATTAGAAAATATTACAGTCAGGATTTGTTGTAATAACAGAATTTCTTATTAAAATATGGGATATTTGAAGTTGAGATACAGTTACCTACCTTAAAATTAAAACATTATTATTTATTCATGGACTTGCGTACAAGGTTAATTATATTGTTTAAACATAATAATAATGGGCAATATCGATCTTGAAAATGGTTTACGTATTGATAAGCTTCAATGTGTGGCTTTATAGTTCGATCAAATCGTATACATGTATACCGATTTTATTGACTTGTAAGTCATTAAACTAAAACGTACATGTAAGTAGACATAATAATTGGACCGTATATAACATCACTAATTCTAATCAACGAAGACTAAAAACATAATAATGTCCCTTGATCACTGCGTTATGGATTGACAAGTCAATAAATCGGACACTTAAAAAAATATTTGGATCGGATGGGTCTCGAACCTATGACATTTGAATTGGTAGTCAATCACTCTACTGACAGCGCTAAGAAGGATTATACTAAATAGTATCAACATTTTCTTCAATTTTCTAGTATAAGCACGTGCGGAAAAAAGTCTATGTCGTCAAGACGCATATCCGCTCGCCCGCAAGACCGACTTCCGTATGCGAAAGGCCTTAAAGTCACTAATGACAGTCGTTTGTCATTAGCGAATATACGTTAACATTGCTATTGACAGTCTACAATTTCTACCCAACCCGGTACTCGTTTCAGCCCTATTAATGTAATATCTAATTTCCTAGTGTTTGTCTCTCTGACCACTCGTCCGAGCTCACAAGCAGGTACTTGTGTAACACCTAGCCACATAAGTGAAACACATGAAACCTGGCCATCTCTTTTGACATTAACGAGACTATTAGTCGGAATAATGTTAAGGTAAGCATCTAGATCATGCTTTTCAACAAGAGCGTGTCCCAGTTACACGAATGCCCCCGATGATACAGGGAGGGGATTCCAGACTATCAAATGTAAAATGTACGAGTTAGAGAGCAGAAACTGTCATGGAGCGCCATAAAAGCGCCATTTTGAGGAATTCAAGGGCCATTACTCCAAAGAGCCTAGCATAAATTGGCCGCGCAATTTGACGCCGCTGGTTATCCAACTTGGTCTCCATTTTATGTCAACAAACATTTTCAGAAAGTTTGGCGAAGATCAGATGAAAAGCAATGTGTTTGTGAAACACAAATGCCCCCAGCCAGCGTCATGTTCTGTAATGTAATGCTTATTTGCAAAAGTAGGTCAAAAGTCATGGTCGCATGGTAAATGAAACATTGGCATGGTTGAACAAGTCTTAACACAGGAAACATACAATGTACATGTACATACAAAGTATGGAAGCTCTAGGCCTACTGGTTCAAATGTTATAGGCATATAAAGATTTATACAAAAGCCGGTCAAAGGTCAAGGTCACAAGGGCAAAAGCGTAGGTATGGTTGGAAAGGTCTTGACACAAGAAATATATAAACAAAATATGAAAGCTGTAGGCCTACTTGGGCAAATGTTATAGCCATTTAAAGATTTTAACAAAAGTAGGTCAAATGTCAAGGTCACAATGTCAAAAAGTTTTGTATGGTTGGAAAGGTCTCGCCAGTCAAGGTCACATGGTCATAGACTTTGGTATAGTTGGAAAGGTCTTAACACAAGAAATATGCATACAAAATATGAAAGCCCTGGGCCAACTGGTGCAAATTATATAGCCATTTAAAGATTTTTACAAAAGTAGGTCAAATGTCAAGGTCACAAGGTCAAAAAGTTTTATATGGTTGGAAAGGTCTTGCCATGAGGAATACACATGCCAAGTATAAAAGGCCCAGGTTTAAAAATGCAAAAGTTATAGCCAAGGTTAAGGTTTTTGGTTAAAGTTTGATTAAATAGGTCAAAGGTCAAGGTCAAGGTCACATGGTCAAAGATGTTGGTATGGTTGGAAAGGTCTTGACAAAAGAAATATACATACAAAATATGAAAGCCCTGGGCCTACTGGTGCAAATGTTATAGCCATTTAAAGAATTTTACAAAAGTATGTCAAGGTCAAGGTCACAAGGTCAAAAAGTTTTATATGATTGGAAAGGTCTTGCCATGAGGAGTACACATGCCAAGTATAAAAGGCCCAGGTTTAAAAATGCAAAAGTTATAGCCAAGGTTAAGGTTTTTGGTTAAAGTTTGATTAAATAGGTCAAAGTCAAGGTCAAGGTCACATGGTCAAAGATGTTGGTATGGTTGGAAAGGTCTTGACAAAAGAAATATACATACAAAATATAAAAGCCCTGGGCTTACTGGTGCAAATGTTATAGCCATTTAAAGATTTTTACAAAAGTAGGTCAAATGTCAAGGTCAATATCACAAGGTCAAAAAGGTTTGTATGGATGGAAAGGTCTTGATACAGGAAAGACACATGCCAAGTATAAAAGGTCCAGGTACAAAAATGCAAGAGTTATAGCCAAGGTTAAGGTTTTTGGCACAGACAGACGGACGGACGGACAGACGGAGGGACGGACGGACAAACCAACAGACATGACAAAAACTATATGCCCCCGAATCGTAGATTCTGGGGGCATAAAAATGAAATTATCTATTATGTGGCCAGTCACGAATGTACGCAAACATAGGAAAGCAAACTATGTTGTTTTACCTTTAGAGTTGTGTGTGATGGAAGCACGTGTACTTGGATTGAATAGAAAAAACTTGAAAAGAAAATTGAACATCCACATGCTACCCGTAATCTCGTAGTGATAAGATTAACCAAGAGCACATTGAAAAGGTCCAAGCCTTCTACCTAGAAAGAGCAAGTCGTGATGTGTTTTGTTGAAAAATGACAATGGAGTCAAACAACCTGTACAGAAACATGTGATGGAAATGACACAAGAAGAGGCATTCCAAGAATGAAAAACAGCGAACCCATATCTAAACGAAAATTTGATCAACTCAAGCCAGCTAATGACAGGAATACAAAACTTTCTAGTCGCATTGTGTCTGTTGTGTCTGTTGTACATATTGAAAGTACTGGCCTTGAACAAGTTATAATGACAGGAATATGACGTCAAAACAGCTTCTGGATGTGCGAACAAGCTGGACCATTTCATGCCATGAAATGTGGCACTCGTGATTGTGATTACTGCAGTGTCAATAAATTAAATCAGTAGTATGAACAGTTATTTAGAGACCGTTGTAATTCAGAGATCATTTGGAATAAATGAGAGAAACAAACAGTGCCTTTAAATGAAAACAAGTCAATCACACGGATTGTCCTGGCTACACATGTTTCCACTATCAGAGAATTCTTCACCGAGCTGTGCAATACAGTCACACCGCAGAGTATCCAGTACTGTATTGGGTGTCGTGAAAATACCGAGTGCATAAACCAGGAAGTGTGTCCAGTTAGGAGAGCAGAAGCTTGATCAATAATGTTGAAACGGAAGCAGAACATGCCGACTTTATGCCCGAAATTGAAATTAAAGAACAAGAGGATGAATTAAATTTGAACGACTTTGTAGCTGTTAAGTTTGAAACTTGCCATTCTCAAGTGTGCTACTTTGGTTAAATTGTGGAAATTGATGGAGATGAAATCTTAATAGAATACATTCAAAGACTGTTACCTTTGTGAGAGTACTGAACAATCCTGCCAGAGTACTTCAGACATGTGCCAACGCAACCTGCTGGCTACAACAGACGTAACAAAGGACGAAGGTTGTATTATTATTATTATTTTTCATTTGTTATTATTATTATTAATTCTATTATTATTACTATTATTAAGATGGGGTACCAAGTTTAAAGCATGTAATTCAAATGTTGGTAACTTCCAAACGAGAAAACACGAGAAGACGGTGGTGTCGAAATTCGTAAATCAAAAGACGGACAATTTCTGTGTATTGAGTTACTTGAACCTTGTGAGAACTTGATAATGAGATTGAGCCAGAAACGCGACATGTGAACACAAAGACCAACGATGAGATAGACGGTTGATATAGTCCAAAAGCTATGGAGAAGTTCCACTCATGCAAACAAGTAAGAATGGAGGAAAGGACAATGAGGCACGTATGAAATGCAGAGTCAGATCAACCGAATAGCTGGCAATGATGAAACGCCAGGCAACAATCTGTTCTGAAGTTGATAAGTCCCTCAACAGAAGAATGGAGAAGAATGTGGAGGGCTGAAGTGTCAAAGACAGTCCTGCTCTGTAGCTGACCATGCATAACGTTACGTGGAGACAGAGACGATGCCAAGCATCTGAGTAGTAACAAAGCTGAGGAAACTTTTTAAGTTTTTCTGGATTAAGGACAGAGAGTTGGGATGAGGTACGTCACCTTTCGAATAAAAACCATCCAGAATGAACTCATATGCCCCATAGGTGCTCAGATCTAGGCTCACATTGTGAAATCAAAGCAGCTGGTGGGTGGTTTAGTTACTGCAGATGAAGTCCAGGATATCTCAAACAAGGAACTTGCTATTTGTTTGAGATATGCAAATACAAATGGTAAGTGAATTAATACAGTTTTTGTTCTTGTCATCATTTCATATTTCAGATTGCTGCTTACTTAATTTAAATACATCTAGATCTAGAAGGGGAAATGTATGTCGTTGATAAAAAAAAAGACCTCCCTCTCCCCCCCCCCCCCCCCCCCCCCCCCCCCCGAAAAAACAAACAAAAAAACACAATTTGGTTGCCAAATGTATGTAATAGAAATATACTAGGTAGGGACTTGATTAGAAATTTTTAGCAAGATTCATTACAATAATTTTCATTTTCCTTTAACCCTTAATTCCATAGATGTACATTTTTACGCAATTAATGTATAAACCAGACACCGAAATCTTATACAATTGTAACGCCACTTCCACGACGAATGCAGTAAACGGTACTCATTCTACAGATTTACATGATTTACATCAGGAAAAAAGTAATAAAAGACACAAGGGAGATTAGTTTGCTGTCTGTACTAATTTGTGTTACTCTATTTAAATAACGTCTTTATTATTATTATTATTATTATTATTATGGATATTATTATAATAATTATTAAGAAGAGATACCATGTATAAAGCATGAAAAGCAAGTGTCGTCCACACAATATGACAGTAGTGTCGAAAATGTCGAAAATCAAAAGACGTAAAATCATGTTTCTGTGTGTACTATAAAACTGCACGGGCCAATGGCTATGTAAAGTAACGCTCTCCGTTAACACTTGTAAGACAAAGGAGGCACATGTGAGAAAGACACAGAAGCGGCTGGCTGATGAAAATAGACCAAATACAATTACAATCAATCAGACAGACACCGACAGTTTTAACAACAGTGACACTGCTTTCACGACTAGTAAAGTAAATGGTGCTCAGTCTACAGCTTTACAAGATGTGTCAATTCAATCTGCCAGCAATACGCATAAGAGTTTGTCAGAAGAAGTAAAACATGATAAAGGCTAGGTTCAAAGTTTAAAGCATGAAATTCAAGTGGTGGCAATTTCCAAACGAGGTGATGATGGAGTCCAAAATGTCGTGTTTCTGTGTAATTGAACTGTACAGATGTGAGCCTGTAGCAATGTTAACACTAGCCAGGCTAAACTTGACAATGGAGTTGGGCCAGAACGCCCCCCCCATTGAACACAACGACAAAGAAGGCAAATATGAGAAAGAAAAAAGAAGCGGTTGACCGGCGAATGTAGTCATTGTCGTGGATTCGTGGTCTAACGATACCTCCTTTACTGTCACAGGGGTTGCTGCCTTGCTGGTTCCAACCCTAACTGCGCCAAATAACTTGTTCATTAAATATAAGGCCCATTTTAATGGAGAAGTTCCACTCATGCAAACAATTAAAATGGAGGAAAGGACAACGAGGCACGTATGAAATGCAGAGTCAGATGAACAGAATAGCTGGCAATGATGAAACGCCAGGCAACAATCTGTTCTGAAGTTGATAAGTCCCTCAACAGAAGAGTGGAGAAGGATGTGGAGGGTTGAAGTGTCCTGGTCTGAGGCCGACATGGCATAGCATTACGTTGGGATAGAGATGATGCCAAACATCTGAGTAGTAACAACAACTGTTGGAAACTTTCAAGCTTTTCTGGATTTTAGGACAGAGAGTGGGGATAAGGAATGTCACCTTTCGATCAAAAACCATCCAGAATGAACTGATATGCCCCATAGATGCACAGATCTAGGCCAACATTGTTCGTGAAATCAAATCAGCTGAAGGGTGGTTTAGTATGTCTGCAGATATCCAGGATATATCCAACAAGGAACAACTTGCTATATGCAAATACCAATGGTACGTAAATAAAAACAGTGTACATTTTTGTAATTATTTCATAATTCTGGTTGCTGCTTACATGCAGTAAATGTATATTTTCAATAACTGAAACAGACGTAGCCCCAGAATACCGTATCTTGATTATAAATTGTGCATGAACAATAATCAAACTTGGTGTGAGAAAGTTATATAGTTGCAAATTACATGTGTCCATCGGTAGAGGGGAAATGTATGCTTGGATAAGTCTTATCTCAGACTGGATCTTTATTATCGGAACCACGGGAAATGTGATGGGCAACGTGAAAAGCGTTGGTCCAAGAATTCAACAGCAGTATCCAAAGGCTCTGTAGTTTTGGTGTTCATCTGACCTCCTGAACCGATGCATAGTGGCAGCATGTGAGATTTGCAATATGATGGGCATTGCAGAAAAAGTAAGTAACGCAAAAAATATGTGATAATGCAAGTCAACTTTATTACACTATCAATGGGTATTACTTGAATCGGATTGTCTAAAATGCGTTTTACATCTAAACTATGCATTCAGCTTGTAGTCGATTGGATGTTTGTCTTTGGGGTAAACCAATGCAAAACCTTCTCAGGTGTGGAACAAAATATGGCCCCTTATCAGGTCCTCTCTGACTATTCAAGTCTAGTGTTTGCTGCTGCTGGTCACAAAGTATAAAAAAAATGGCCATATGTATGAGGAAATAGCCATAAATATAATGACAATGCCATGGGGCCAAAATTCTGAGAGTACTATTTTCCACAATCGTCCAACGACTTAAATGCAGTCGGGCAGTCATGTATGTATATGCTTGGATAATTATGTCAATGCAATTTAGGCCATATTCAGATTACATGTATATTTAAGTTTTAGTTTTTGGTTAAAGAAACAAGGTTGAGTCATGCAGGATTCTCTTTCAGCGCTGCCTTTTCTTCAACAACTAGTCCAAGAGACAGACGTTCTTCGGGGACGAGTTGGAGCAGATGGAGAATCAGCCTAAGCGAAGAAAGGTAAATGAGATGTGCCGGGCACGATGGATGATGTACAGCGCCATGATGCCTTTCAGATTTTCATTGTGTTCCTTCCTGATATCAATGACGCCATGAATGCTATCCTGGAGACGAATACACTTACTGATGCCGTGACAGACATAACCTGAATCCTGCATACCATCACCAGTTTCCAGTTCATCATCACCTTGGTGGTTGTCCTACGCTGCCTGACTTACATCACTCAGCATTGTCTTACAATGTTGTGATTTTACTCAAGAAAAAAATGTAAGTCTGATCGTCATTCATCTCTATTTTTTCACTACATTGTGTTTATTGAGTGTGCTTCTCGAAAATGTATATTCAAGTTAATTATCTGAGCAGGTCTGTTTGAAGTCACATTTCATCAATGGATGCTATCTAACTCTTTATTCTATTTTAAGACAGTTCGAAGTAAAGGTAAAGGTAAAAGGTAAAGGTAAGCTTTATTTAACGTCGCATATGGTAACATTAGCTCATGAGCTATTATTGCGACAAGGTATCCATTTACATGCATACTTACCTGGGCATTACAGTCACCTTCCTAGCACTATGCCGAGCGTCAGGCAAGGGAGCTACTAGTACCGTTTTTATAATGGTCTTTGGTAAAGTGTTGGTTAGAGTGTTTTATTCTAAGTGATAGATATTTAATAAACATATTTGTAATTATCACGAAAATTCCTGAAAAACTTTTGATTTATAATACTGGCTATACAATTGTGTCACTATTGAACACTATATTCAAGAAGATTTAACCTTGTAAGATACCGGAGGATGTAGTCGAGGGGTAAAGCGCTCGACCACAATGCCAGGGGTCGTGAGTTCGGTCCCCCTTCGGATGAGACTTTAAAAAACATACCCGGTGTATTAGTGATTTACACTGGGCATCTAAAAGGTATGAATGTTAAATAATTTTTGAATATCTTTTTCAGGAAGAGCCCTTGACGGTGTAGAGGCACTGCAGGATGTTTCAATTGTCAGGGATACCATTCAGGAGAAGAGGATGAATGTTGATATTTTCAACGAGGAGCTGTTTGGTGATGTAGCTGCTGTTGGGGAATGAATAGGAATAGAGCAAGCCATTCCTCGGCGTTGTGGAAGGCAGATTGCAAGAAACAAAGGAGACGTCGGAGGAGCATAACAAACGAACTATCACCATTCCCTACCTTGAACGTCTGTCTCAGCAGTTTCATGGGCGTTTCGCACGCCTACATGAAAGGGCTGCTACCACAGTTTGATTGTCAAGCCGGACCTGACTGTTGCATCGCTGCAGTATTTCAGATAAGATATTCCATATCCAGGAACCCTGCAGGCCGATATTGAATGTTGGAGGAGAAAGTGGGCCAGTGACACAAGTCAACCAAAGAACCTTTGTGATACATTGAAACCATGCAATCAAAACCTGTTTCCTAATATTTATGTGTTTCTTGAGATAAGTGCCACTTTCCCTGTGACAAGTTGCGAATGCCAACGAAGAATTTCAACATTGGGCTGTTAAAACAGGAAAAAAATCAACAATGACAGAAGAAAGATTGTTAGGAATGTTCCTGGTGTCAGTGCACAGACACATTCTGATAGGTCTGTGCCCAAGGTTATAAAGCATTTGAGCTGAGTCTTAGTGTGTTCTCAACCTTTTGATTGGTCAGATTTGAGTCTAGGCTCAAATCTGATCAATCAAATGCTTGAGAACGACTTTAGTCTCAACTGAACATTATAACATTGGACCCTGGACCAAGTCGTTTCCCACTTCTCCAGGACACACACACGCCAGGAGGATGGAGCTGCCCAACATCCTACATGAAGCCCGTAACAGCGGGTGTGTTTTTTTTGTTTTAAGATAAAGCTAAACTTGAAAAATCAAACAGTTATCCTTCATATGTTTACGTTTTGTTCGAGCTTAGCCTGGTTTTGTTCAAAATTGGCTGGTTGGGTAAACTTGAAGCAATAAAACTTTGGATTTGACTGTAAATTGACAACTGTGAATACCAAGTAAACGTTTCTGAATAAGAATTAGATCACTGCTTTGATGCAGGCAATTAAGTAAGTATGTACATGTATTGTATTGAAATATATCAGTTTTTCACAATTACAAGAATATTTGGAAATGAGCTAAACGACCCCGCCTTGGATCTGTCCGAGAATACATGCATATATGTACAATAACTACTTTCTACTGCAATGTAATGACAAATATTTTTTTTACCCCATTTCCTGGGCAACAGAAAACATCCAAAAGTATGAGGAGGATATTGTCAGATACGTTGACAAAAAGTAAATATGTGGTAAATGTCCTTTTTTTTGTCTAAGCACTACATAAAAATGTTAATTTCAAGTGATATAGCATGTCATCAGCTAATGGCAGCAAATCCTGTTGAACATCAGATTTTCAAATATAAAGGACATGGACAATTTTGTTGTCAAACAGGTAGCTGACATAGATTTCACAAAACAAGGTTGATCAAAACCTGTCAAATGTATCTGCTTAGCCTTTTACTCCACAAACTATTAAAGCGACTCGCAACCAGATGGTGCATTAAAAATAGTGATTTGTAAATATGTGTCAAACGCTTATATAAATGGTAAAGAATTAGTGTAAGATAAGAAATTCTGTTTAAAAAATGTATTTCATTAAAAAAAATATTGGTCTCTGGTGGGATTCGAACCCGGGGCCCGGCATTGGCGGACAGAAGGCAAAATAGGGGAAACCGCTTAGACCAATGGACTTTTTTTTGACTGATCATATTTTTGTCAGAAGCCAAATAATGCCAAATTTGCTTTTATTTGAGTATTTTATTTTATTTTGACAAGAACACCATCCGGTTGCGAGTCCCTTTAAATACTCCTTTTTGGCCTTTAATGTATTCACCCACTGAATAAATGAGTTCCACTTCATACAATCATAGCAGATGGTAGCTTAAAGCTGGTAGAAAGTAAAGTAGAATGCACCTTAAGGTGCACTCTGCTCTCCTTTCACTCTGATTTAAATTGCCATTTGTCTTCCAGGCTTGAAAACGAGTTATGGGGTAAAGCAGGGCAAGACATTAAAATGACTTGTATCTTTCTTCATGTAACTGCATTTGACCTGAAGATTTTTTCTAAAACACATGTTCAACTTTAATTTACAGATTCCAGTGTTTCTCCAGTGAGCCGTTAAAGTGCTTTGAGGCTTTAGACTTTCACCTTTACCCAGACAGCAGAGAAGAACTCCAGTTTGGGACAGACAACCTTGATGTCATCCTGAACCATTTCCAGTCTGTTATACCAAAGGAGAAGCACGCTGCAATCAAGGAGGAATGTCATTCATTGAAAGTTTACTTAACCCGCTTCAAAAGAACAAACTGACATTCAAAGGAAGTGTTGGCCATGGCCATGAGAAATTCTCAGTTTCAAAATGTTGCAGCTGTCATAGAACTCATGCTCGTACTGAGTCCTTCAACTGCTGAATGTGAGAGGGGGTTTAGTAAAATGAATGCAATCAAAACTGAACTTAGGAACAATATGAATCAAGAGACATTTCAAAGTCTCATGTCAATCAGCATACATGGACCATCAATCAAAGACTTTAATCCAGACAAAGCCATTGAGATCTGGATGATCAACACAACTGGAGGTCGCCATATTTATGGTCACAATTTGTAACAAGACTGTGAATCATTATGGTATATAGTATATATTATTTTGCAAAAAGTGTAGACTCTGACCAGAGGGTTTCTTAAGGAGCACTTTAGATAATAGGGTCTGCTTTTTTATCTGTACTTTAAACTGTCTTTAAAAATTAACAAAGTTTAAACTAGTCATATTTCTAAAGATGAGAAAAGTCCAAATAAAGAGAACCCCATCAGAGTTATGGGTTTAATGTATATGAAAGGATGAACTGGTAAAGAATTTATGTTTGAAATCATGAAATAGTAAAGATTATATGTTTTGTTATGGCACCAAGTTTAGTCTTGTTTTATACTTTAATATCCCGCTATGTAAATGTATGAAACACCAATTTGTGAGAGAAAAAATTGGGCAAGTCCAAATTTTGGTCCAGCTTGCCCTGGGCAAGTAGCTCTGAAAAAGATTTGTCCAGCCCTGTACTGTACATATTAAACTCTTTCACTGCCAATGGCGCCAAAAGGCGACTTGGCAAATAGTTTGGGTCCTGATCAGATGCCGCGTCACATATTGCAGACGACACTATCTAAGATAGTTTGGGCGATAAAAGGGTTGAAGCAGACGGTAAAACAACTTGGCAGTGGAAAGTTGAGTTTTAAAAAGTGAACGATTGGGGATTAACAGTGTTTCTGCTGCAATAACAAGAGCAGTAAACATGTACGTAGCACTATTCGTATTTCTTTATGTGTATTGGATTTTCATCGTCTGTATACTATGTGAGAATCTAGTTCAAGTAATAACCCTACCAGCTCATCAGTGTTCAAAGAATCTCCAAAAGCTTATCAACACAAAAGTAGTGAGACACGAGCCTTCCAGCGAGTTATGGATAATGCCACAAACACCAGCAAATAAAAGTGCGGATTATTGAGATGATTCTGTTGAAAACAACACCAAGATCAAGAAGAGCATTACGAGAGACTGTTACTGAAACCCCAAAGAAAAAAGACCAGATCAGAAGAAACTAAGTGACAACTACATGAACAATATACATGTAATAGACTCTTTAAAGGAAAATATCTGAAAACTGGCAAAGAAATCACTAAAAACTGCAATCAGTGTACATAGTTGCAAGTAGTCTGCTAAGGAAATCAAGAAAAGTCTCTGCAGCAGCTAGAGCTTTAGGAGTGTCACGCAAAACAATTGCAAGGAATGTTATGAGTGATGAGAGAAAATCTAGAGAGAGAGAAAATCTAGAAATGATAAAGTGTCTAAAGAGTATGCATCACTTGTCCACAATTTCTACCTTGAGGAAGCAAGTCGCCCCATGCCAAACAAAAGAGACGTTCTCTTGATTCGTAATGACAATGAGGAAAAGAGAGAACATGTTAAGAAACATGTAATGGAAATTTGATTCCCTGAGACCATGTCAAGTAAGGAGAGTAAACCCGTCAAGCAGGATAGTGTGTTGCTGCACATATTGCGAGGATGTGAGACTGAAAGTAAAAGCATTAAATGAAGTGTCTAATCAAATTTATCAATCAACTATTGAAGTCTGGGGAAACACCTTATGTAGTAGGGCAGGAAAATACCATTCAGCTGCTTGCTTGAAGAGAACATGTGAGCAGTGTGGAACTGAGAAATCAATTTGAAGATGTGCCAGCAGATAGACAGGTCAACTGAAAAGAATGGAAAAAACAAACAATGCCACTTGATTCAGAAAGAAGTGTTACAGGACTGTGACGCTCCATTCAATGACTTTCTAGACAAAGTTTGTACGGCATTAGAGTTTCATGCAGACCACATGTTCAGGGCCAGCTGGCAGTATTGACAATGTCAAAGATGGGGATCTGTTCATGGCTATGGACTTTAGTGAAAACTATACATGCCGCCATGGAAGAGAGATCCAGTCATTCCATTGGAATCAGCGCCAGATCACAGTGCACCCCATCATGTTGCACTATAAGAAAGACGATGTAGTACAGAAGGATGGTTTCACAGTCACCTCTGGTGATTTGAAGCATGACACCAACGCAGTAGCTGAGCTTGAGAAAGCTGCTATCATGCACGTCTGACGGGTGTAGGCTTCCAGATTAAGGTTCACAATCTAAGTTGTTACTGTGAAGGATGTCAGAATGTCACATATTGTATCAATGAGTGATTTGCTATGAAGAAAGCAAAAGTGTGTTACTTTGGGAAAATCATTGACAAAGACGATGAAGAAATCTGTGTAAATACATAGAAATGGTTTATACGTAACTGTTATGTTTGTGGGATTCTATTTAAATTCAAATCTATTTATGTCTGACCGGAATAATGGAAGCATTGATTTTTACCTTTCTTCAGAAGCTTCCTTGGAAAATATGAAGAAAGATGACTTTAAATTAAAAAAAACAATAAAATAGTGTATTTGGGCTATTTTGTACATAAAGTGCTGCAAAAGACAGCAACAAAACAACAGTAGAACTCAAAACTAGTCAGAAGCTTTTAATATATATGTCTATTGTGTAATGTCCGTCCCCTGGGAGTGATATGTCCGTCCCCTGTTACATGTGACTAAAAATATAATAATTTGTGTGTCTTTGATTGGAAAAAACCTTATGATTTCATTAAACATGCAATAGTTGGCTTTGAAAATCAGCTTTAGTTGCAGTTTTAGTGATTTTTAATGAATTTTATATTATATACAACAGTTATTTGCGGAAGACTTTCTGCCAAAGCCGAGTTTCAAAATTCTTAAGCAACAACAAACAAAAAGTTGATCAATGGTAATAACTTTGGGCCTACTTTAAAAGTAACTGTTTGACGTGTATGTTTGTGAAGAAATAAAAGTAAATACACTTTCTATCTTGTCATGTAGTATCATTTATAAGCCTGTAATGCTTCAGTTGTAATGTCCGTCTCAGTGAAATTTATCTTTTTCTTACTGAACATGATTCTATAGACATATATGCTTCCAAAAAAGGCATAAATTACACAAATATAAAATACTTCAATTTTTGACCTAGATGCTAACTCAATTGGCCCATTTACTGTGCACCAGGCAATATGTGGTCCCCAAGTGCCGTCTCTGTCTATGTACAGCATGTGACACAATTATCATCATCAATTCTATTTTTAATTTTGTATTATTTGTGGCTGAGACGATTTTTCTTTTCATTTCCTTGATATTGAAAAGTGTTAATGTATATGAAGGACTTTTATATGTATGCAAACTGAGAAATAAAAGAATAACGAATATTGGTACTTTACGAGTTGGAAAAAACATCGGTACTACATTTATATGAGTTGGAAAAATATTGGTACTATACGAGTTGAAAAAACTGGTTTGAAAGTTGCCAGTTTGACTCAGCGTCCAATGTATGGACACTGGGACAGACCGTCACAGTGTGTAAAGACAGAAAACGGTCTAGTATATGGAAAAAATGGCAGTTGAAATCTAGGTGTACTATGTTTTCTTATACAGAGACAATGTGAATTGGACACTTTTTAAAGTGCTCCGTTTACACCCCATGTCGTAGACAAGCTTTATTCAAAGACTACAAAGGCAACTGTGAATCTCATGCTTTCCCACTACATGTAAATCAATCACAAATAAATGCAGTAAACTCTATCGACCACTTAATAACATTCATGATCATGTGTTTAACTCTTTCCTCCCTGAAACCTCAAATGGAAAATTCTAATTTTCAATTTAGTCTAGTCCAAATTTTGCTTTTAGGGTTGATTTTTACAATATTTGTCAAATTAACAAACAGTGTAGACCCTGATCAGAGGGCTCCTTAAGGAGCCCTCTGATCAGGGTATACACTGTTTGCATAGGACAAGTGTACACCTCACAGGAACACTGTTTGCAAATGACGCATATATGCGTGACTAGGGCTCAAAGAGATAAGACATGTGGCTGCTTAACGCAAGGCGAAGCTACCATGCACCTGTCTTTATATAGCCTATTAAATGACAAGCAAAATGCATGTTGTGAGAGCCCGGGAGTCATCTCAAAGTAAATTGCCAAAAAGGACAGTTTTGACCAAAGGATCATCAAAAGAGTTTCAGAATAAAAGTATTACATTGAGAACCATTAAAGCATACGTATTTGAGAACTATGATATAAAGATATCTAAGTACATGCACAAATTGTGGACCGGTGGACGTGGTCCAGTGATAGTACACTCGACTGCGGAACCAGGGATCATGAGTTCGATCGCCCGCCGGACCAAGTCATTCGGATAAGATTCTATATATAAATCGATCAAAACTAACCAGGAATAATAAGAGTAGGACATCGCGTCCGGATTTTCTGTGTCCGCTCTTCTCTCTCTGGAGCGCACAGATAGTCCAAATTATAACAGAAACGAACGTTAACAAACACACCAAACCTTTGAAATGTTCAATGAATTGAAATTTAAAAAGGTCAATGTCAACAGGAAAGTCTTGGTAGAAAAATATAGAACGAAGTTAAGTCAAGAAGCTGTATTTTATAACTAACCCTTATCCTGCCGATGGCGACTTGATTAAACTTTGCGAACAGTTTGGATCGAAACCAGACGCCGCGTAACATAACACAACGTCTCATCTGGATCCAAACTGTTTGCAAATACATTGTATGTGACATCCTGTTTGGATCCAGATCAGACGCCGCGTACAGCAGCGTCTTGTCTGGTCCAAATGGATTTAAACTCGTTCTATGTCGTTTTTTGGTTTCAACTTTAAATTCTTAACTTAGCAATTTTGCACAAGACTATTGCAATACAGATAACATATTCGGCGGATTTAGGGTTAATCTTATGTTTGAAATAATCTAACATAATTTAAGTAAAGTAAAACTTATTTTTTGTTATCCGACTTGGATAAGAAAATTTCAAAAGTACTGAAGATATAGTTATGGTTCTTATACAATGCACTTATGGTCAACGTGATCTATCTGTATATGAAATTTGAAATCAATGGCGAGCATACTTTAATATATAATTGTTTTCTAGGCGAATTCACCATTTAGGTTACTATATATCTAATTGTAGGCGAGTTCGTCTCTAGGCGAATTCACCAGCACCCTTTCGGAAAAGCCACACTTGAGAGAAATTTACCAGCGGGAAATAACTCCAAAAATATACTAAAGAGCAATGCACTTGTGGTAAATGTGATCTACATGTACTCCTATATGAAATAGTCAATAGCTTTTACAATTTCATAATAATAGTTATGCTCCGGACAAGCCGGACGAACAAGGCGACTCAAGTGTACCCTTCCCCAAATTTCGTTTGCGTGCGTATAAAAATTACACAGATCTATCTACAACAACCCGTTCCTATTTACAAGCACCATAGGTACTTTTGCACCTTGCTGTATATAAGACCACTCTTGGAATATCAGGGCTGCCATTTCTCCGGATTTTTCCTAAATCTCGGATTTTTTTCCTAGGTACATGGTAGCTTAAAGCAGGCTGAAAGTAAAGCAGAATTCGCCTTAAGGCGCATTCTGCTTTACTTCCAGCCTGCTTTAAGCAGCCACGTGTCAACACAACTAGAAACAGGCTATGGGGTAAAGGTCGCACTTGAAAAATGCAAAGTTGGAAATCTTAGGATTTTTCATGTCAACTTATGGCAGCCCTGGAATATTAATTGATACTGTGATACAGGTGGCAACGTTAAGTAAGATTAAAGTAAAATATAAAGCTCTCACACAGGAGCTCTTTTGCTTTATATACTATTTTCTTGCTTTACGCAGTATTCTGCCTTTAACACCACTGGTGACAGCTTAACTTTGACCTTGCTTTTAGTAGCATTCTGTTTTAATTAAACACTCAATTTATTACAAATTATTTAATACATCAGTGTCATTCACTCAGGGTTGATTATATGTTTCATATTTTTATGCGCTTAAAGACAAACATTTTAATTGTTATAAGGCCATGATTAGCAGATTTCTCAAAGGCTATGTCGCCTTTTAAAGGCAATGTAAACAAAAACAAAGCGACTACAATGAGAACTGAATAAAAACTTTATTCACTTCTTACTTGTAGCACGAATGAAGAACGACGTTCTTCATTCGTGCTTGTAGCCACTTTGTTTTTTGTTTTAAAACATGATTTTGTCATATAGTCGGATATAAAAGCGCTGCAGAGCTTATGTTATCTTATATGTCTGGCCGACTCAAAATAAATCTTATCTATGAGTTAGAAATAAGTAAGAACTTAAAAAGAACTTAAAGACATGTCCTCAGTCCTTTGATGGACAGTCGGGCCTCACATGAGACGCTTCAATGATTCACAATAATACAGGTATGCAAAAAAAAATCAGAATTTTTGAATGGAATCTGCCTGACCAGGGATTATCACCGAAAGTAGGTCAGGAAATGTCTATAAGCGCTATACCCTTTTAACCAATTACTCCATAGATACGCTCTTTTATTCCTCCACTGAAGACAATAGTTCTACTTTATGCAGTCATGAATTTGTATCAAATAAAAGAACAATTACATTATCCTTAGACCTACCAGATGAAAACTTAACCCATTAGCCCATAGCATATTACTCGTTTTGAAGATAGGTGGTCTCTTAAAGCAGATTGAAAGTAAAGCAGAATGCGCCTTAATGCGCATTCTGATTTACTTTCAGCCTGCTTTAAACTACCATATGCTATAATAATGAAAACATTTCCTATAGACATGTTCATGACTGTATAAATTGGAAATAATTTCTTTAGTTGATGAATAAATTTAAAGCGTAAAAAGGCATATTTATGGAGTAATGAGTTAAAGCAGACTGAAGTCAAGCATATTGCGCCATAATAGTGCGTATTCTGCTTTTACATTCAACCTGCTTTCAGTGGCCACCTCTCTTCAAAAACCAACAACAGACTCTGGTGAAAAAGGTTAAGCAAACATCTCCTAGTTTCAGAGGCCGAGCTAATATGGGATCAGTCGAATTCCGCTAACTCGCTTAAGGTTGAAGACCCCTACTGAGATCGGACATAATCGGTACTCTACGTTCAGCGATCGGTCATTGTTGTTGTTGTTGCTTAGCATTATTCGCAACGGGTCGGCAGTTGACGAAATTGGCCGAACGCTCTCCGTTCGGTTCCCGATATTAGGATATAAGGATTTTTATGAGCAACTTATGGCAGCCCTGTATATTTATACATGTATATACAACTTGTATAGTAATAACAAAAGGATTAAAATGCATTCATTGACACGAACATATGTTAACCCTTTACCCCATAAATACGCCTTTAAATTATAAATACACTCAGGAAAATAGTTTATTTCTACACAATCATGATATGTACAATAAGAAATATGTTCTACATCCTATGGGATAGTAGCTTAAAGCATAAAGCAGGCGGAAAGTAAAGCAGAATGTGCCGTTAAAGAAGTTGTGTGCTGGGGCCCGTTTTACTAAACTACTTACGCAAAATTTTTGCGTAAGTCAAAATCGTTGAACTCTTCCTTATTTTTCGATCATAAACGTTTGCAAACAGCAAATAGCCAGATCAGAGGACGCGCTTAAAGCGCGTCCTCTGATCTGGCTATTTGCTGTTTGTAGCAAGTGATAATTAAAAATATAAATTTAAAATTTGACTTACGCAAATTGTTTGCGTAAGTTCAATTCAATTCAATCAAGTAGTTTAGTAAAACGGGCCCCTGGTGAATTCGCCTAGAGACGAACTCGCCTACAATTAGATATATAGTAACCTAAATGGTGAATTCGCCTAGAAAGCAATTATATAGTGATTGTATTTCACACCTTGTAGTACATGTGTATCTACCGTTTACAAATAGATAAAATAAAAATATTTGTAGAGGATCAATTCATATTGTTATTTTCTTATCCAGATATTTTTTTAACAAAATGAAATATCAGTGTAGCCCCTAATCACTACACCCAGGTTTGACAACCTGTTTGAAAGGGGGTAATGCCAACGTAGAAATTAGAATACATCATTTAACATCTATTTCTCTGTTTCTTTTGAAATTTAAGTTGAAAATTGAAAGTAAAAATGGTCTACATAAAAAGTATTAACACCTGCATAAATGATGATCAGGGGCTACACTTATCATCCCATCGGTTTATGGTGAATTCGCCTAGAGACGAACTCGCCTACAATTAGATACATAGTAACCCAAATGGTGAATTCGTCTACAAAGCAATTATATAGTGATTGTATTTCACACTTATTGTAAGGTGTCTTTAACATAATAAAACTTGTTTTCAGGTAGAGTTTACTAAGATCGGATGATAGGTGTAGCCCCTGATCATCATATGCAGGTGCATGGAGAAAGGACATGTCCTTTCTCCATGGCAGGTGTTAATAATGTGGATCTAGGTGCAAGCAGCATTTTTACTTTCAATATGATAAATGATGTATTCTACGTTGGCATCATCCCCTTTCAAACACGTTACAGGTTGTCAAATCTGGGTGAAGTGATTAGGGGCTACACTGATCTTTCGGGTTTACAAAAAATGGATAAGGAAACAAGATTAGTTGATCCTCTACAAACATTTTTATTTCATCTACCTGTAAACGGTAAATTCTTACACTGTACTACAAGGTGTGAAATACAATCAGTATATAATTGCTTTCTAGGCGAATTCACCATTTAGGTTACTATATATCTAATTGTAGGCGAGTTCGTCTCTAGGCGAATTCACCAGCACCCATCCCATCTTAGTAAACACTACCTGAAAACAAATATTGTTATTTTATCAATACCTTGCAATAGGTGCGAAATACAATCACTATCATAATTGCTCACCATTTTTTAAAGTAGACTGAAAGTTAAGCAGAAAGCGACTTGAGGCGCATTCTGATTTATTTCCAAACTGCTTTAAGTGGTTGCCTTCTATGGCATCTTAAAGTAGAAACAAGCTATTGGGTAAAGGGTTTAACTTGAGTAACAAAGTTGATGATAAAGTAATGTTCAGGGTAAACTTGAAGACTAAAGGTTACCTTGTCTGAAGATTCTGTTATCCAGCGAAAGATCCAGTTCACAAGTCCGTGTTACCACTTGTCACTATATATGTTTATAAACAATCACTATGCACGTGTATCTAATTCTAGTAAAACTTTAATGACGTCGATTGAAAATGTGCTTGATTTATAATGGAAAGTTTACTCAAACTTCGAGCATGACCACGTGTGATTGGATACAACTTACTCAAACTTCGAGAATGAACAGCTGTGATTGGTTACAACTTTTGCTTAGAACTTAGGGTGTTGCCGACCTTGTCTTTTGTACACGTTTCTTTGATGTTTGCCGACACATTTAAAATCTTCCAAGCAGCTATAATCGCCGCCATTAATTACAACTTCCTTCACAGTTAGGACGTCGTGTAAGGTAATCCGACGAGGCTGATTGATGTAATTAACCTTTAACCATAATCAAGCAGAATTGTCGTATGCTTCAAACATATCGACTGAGAAAAAAAAAATCAAAATCTATTTCCAAGCGTTATTTAAACTGAAAAAAAAAGAATTTTAGGGCCCATCAGTTTTGGGATTATGCAAGGTCTAATCTGGATTCAAACTGTTTGCAAAAGCTTACTTGTGCGATATGGGTTATTGTGTGAATTATTACAGTAATGAGGGTGTTTTGTTTCTTGATTGAACGTCGATTATACGTTTTATATCATTTAAATAAGTATGTAACAAACATTAATTATAAAGAACTTTAATTGAAATATAAAATACAGTCTTGTACCATATTAACTTTTAACCATTTCGCTGCCTGGCATTATAACACTCACATATTTATGCAAACAGTTTGGATCCAGATCTGACGCCGCGTAGCGCGGCGTCTGATCTGGATCTAAACTGTTTGTAACAAATATCATCTAAGTAAAACCCGCTAAAATTCCAAAATTTAAGGTAAGAGCAGAAATCCGAAGATTTCTGAAAAAAATCCGTAGATCCGGAGAAATTCAGAAAAAATCCGGAGAAATGGCAGCCCTGTTGAAACCTGTATAAAGCAGGTCAACTCTATAATTATAATTATAATTATGATTACTAATCACCAGATCTAATTGTAGTTATTTTGTCTTTCTCGCGTTGTAGGTATTTTTATGGGTTTTTTTCATGTGAAGCGCTTTTGAACGCACAACCCCTGTGTGAAAAGAGCGCTATATAAATCTGGTATAATAATAAGATAATAATAATGACCGCTTAAGAAAAGTTTCACAACAACAAATAGGTATCCAATGAATTGGGTAACTGCAATGCTTAGAATTCTAGAGCATCATATGATCAGTTTCATATCCAAGCCTTAATGATTTTCTGCGATAATTTTCATTTCATAATGTTGATACACAAAACGTATTTTTTTAACGTACTGTAATAGTTGCTAATCGTATAGAGACGGTCGCTCTTCCTCCGCCGGTTTCACTGAAGCTTTATTGCTTTACCTTCAGCCTGCTTTAACCCTTTATCCCATATACTGTTTCTCGATATGGAGACAGGTGACCATTTAAAGCAGGTGGAAAGTAAACCAGAATACGCATCAAGGCGAGTTCTGTTTTAACTTTCAATCTATTTAACCCATTTGCGCTTATAGTGTCCAATAAAAGGGACATATGCAAACAGTGCAGACTCTGATCAGAGCCGCGGTGTCTGATCAATGTCTACACTGTTTACTGATAGGAATTTCAAAATGAAACTGAAAGCTTAGATCAGACACCCTCAGTAACTGATAATGGGATTAATCCAATATAGATAAGCATGGAAGAATCCGCTGCTTTAATGGGTGAAGCTACTTTCTACAGGGCTACCATAGGCTTCTCATAAAAATCCTAACATTTCAATTTTTCAATTTTCCAAGCGCGATTTTATGAAGTACATACATGGATTATATTATGAACTATTCACTCCTAGTATTTTGAATTTTAGTATAAATACAGTCGAACCTCGATAATTCGAACTCGCTTAAGTCGAACTTATCTGTATTTCAAAGTTACAATTTGGCTTAGTCACGTTTTAATTTAAAAATAAAAGTATGTTCGGCTCAAGCGAAATCCAATTCGCTCCAAGATATAAAGGTATACGTGTACGTTCGAAGTGTCGTGTTCCACTATATATACATTGTAAAGGGTAAACAATAATATAACTGATATTTTTATTGTGATAGTCTCTTATTATTCCTTAAAGAATGGCATGGTTTGAAATATTGTTAGTAAGAATTGTTTGTGTATACACTGTTGTTACCATGATGAGACTATAGTTAAGAATATAACATTGTTTATATCTTAATTTATGAACCCATTAATTCATAAATACGCCTATAATTTATTCCTCCACTGAAGAAAATACATGTACATGTAGTACCAATTTATACATAAACAAGCATCAAAAGAAATATTTTCTATATCCTCACAGATGGTAGCTTAAAGCAAGTTGAAAGAAAACCAGAATGCGCCTTGGGGCGCATTCTGCCTTACTTTAAACTTGCTTTAAGTGGTATTCTGTCTCCAAACCTAGAATCATGCTTTAAGGAATAATGTGTTAAAGTATACAAGTCAGGAGAATAACGAACTTAAACAATGTCCGAAAATTATCAACAGGAACATTTCATAATACACGCATCTTTTATTGACATTTGGGATCTCTTTATTATAAAAATGCTATTTGTTATGAATTAAAGATTCTATTAAATAAAATTTAAAAAAATGTAAATTTCACACTTTAAAATAAATATACGATATCATTGTACAGTCTAAACTCGATATGTACTTCGAACTCGGTTAAATCGACCTAACCAGTATCTCATAAGTCTGATTTTCACAACCCGATCTTGCTTAAGTCAAACATACCCGTATTTCAAATTTAAAACGTGGCTATGTCACGTTTTAACTTTTAAATATGGGTATATTCGAACTAACACGAGTTCGAAATATCGAGTTTCGACAGTATATTACCTACCAGAAAGAAGAGTGTACCTGAAAACTTTTTTTTGTTGCTATGTATACATATATATAATTTGATCAAACAGAGGGCACATGTATCTATAACAGTAGACCGCCGAATAAAGAACAAAACAGTAAAAGAAATATTCAAGTGATAGTATCACTCATAATTTGTCTCAATGGCGTTGTAAACAAAAAGAGGCTGTTTACAAAAACTGCCATTTCCCCGGATTTTTCCGAAATCTTCGGATTTTTGTCCTAGCAGATGGTAGCTTAAAGCAGGCTGAAAAGAAAGTAGTATACACATAAGGCGTTATGCTTTACTTTCAACCTGCTTTAAGTAAACGCGCTTGAAAAATAGAAAAAATTGGAAATCTTAGGAGTTTTCGTGATCAAGTTATGGCAGCCCTGTGAAAATACCAAAAAATCAAAGCTATGATAAAAAAAATGTTTTGCTTTATTTGCATCCTGATTTTATCAGTCACATGCCTCATACATCGTAAATCAGTACATTTAATTTTAATAGAAATTTTAGGTATTAGTTTATCAAAATCAAATTAATAAGACTCGGTGACATTTGCGCAGGGCTGCCTTAAGTTGACATGAAAAATCCTATTAAGATTTCCAAATTTGCATTTATCAAGTGCAATTTTACGAATCGTACCTTTACCCCAAAGCCTGTTCCATTTTTGATGTCATGTGACTACAGGCTGGAAGTAAAGCAGAATGCGCCTTAATGCGCATTCTGCTTTACTTACAGTCTGCTTTAAGCTACCATGAACTAGAAAATAATCCTCAGAATTAGGAAAAATCAGGAGAAATGGCAACCCTGTTTTTAACGAGGATTCTAACGAGTAGTGATACCATAGGGTTTAATGCAGAACTAAAGATTTTAGTTTTTGAAATCCTCTTCTTATCTGGAGCTCTGTAAAAAGGTGTATATATGGAATGATGGGTGAATAAAAAACATGTTCTGATCTGTTCTGGTTAATTGGTTCAAACGGATGCTTTTGAAGAAGGTCTTGAGAAAATGTCACGGATTTAAGAACTGTTTTAAAGACACATTTCATTGATATGGATATATATAACTCATTAATTAGTTTTAAAAGGGAGTATGGACTTGTAAATGTGTGTCGAAGAAATTGGGTTTAATTCTTTATTTCAGTCTCATCATGATTTACAACATATCTTTATCACAGGTTTAACAATTTTCAAAGTATATCATGCCGTTCATAATATGAACTATAAGAGACTATCACAACATTGCAAACAATTACTATTAACATATATCATAATTATACATAATAAAATGTATTATAAAATGTATACATTCTCCATTAATCTTGCAAACAAGATTCATTTATGGGATAGCCTTTTTGTCTGTTTGCTCCTTAAAAAGTGCTTAAAAGGAGAATAATTGACAAAACTTGACTTAAAAAAACAGGCCAAACAAGCCAAATAGAAAAGTGGGTGTGTATGATGGATATTAGAAAAAATATATTGTGTAATAGCGAGAGTATAAATTTGTGGGGAATTGTCTTTTTCACCAAAACCACGATACCATGTAACGTGTTTGTTTCTTGAATCATGATCCTTTAACTAATTTGTATAATTATATGTATAATTTCAATCATTTAACATAACATAATTATCAATTATGCAATCACATTGTTTGTAGCGGCAGGCTTTAACATCAGTACATTCCAATCATTGTCATTTAACAAATTAACACTAACTGTCAATCAGAACCCTTTTGATCAAACACTTGTTAAAACTTAAACAATAATCGACCTAATTACATGTACCATTAAACCCTGTATCTACTAAACTCGTGTCTTGCCTAGTATATTTGTATTTTTCAAACAGTTTGGATCCTAATCAGACACCGAGTTACTCGGTGTCTAATCAAGATCTAAGTTGTTTGACCGTCCAAATCAGGGTTCTAAGTTTATATTAAAGAACTTTACACATTCTTTAGCAATTGAAAACGGGCGATATACTAAAAACCCAAGAGAAATCAGAACATGCGATTTTGTAACTCAGGTGTAATTGAAAACGAATATTATTTTCTTTTAGTTTGTTCTCAATTCACTGATTTAAGAAGAACGTTTATAAAAAGAATTTTATTGTCGCTGACCAACATAAACAAATGTGCTTATGCCATCTACTCACTAACAGAGTTTAACCCATTACCCCATAGCCCGTTTCTAGTTTTGAAAATAGGTGACTACCTAAAGCAGTTTGAAAGTAAAGCAGAATGCGCCATATGGCGCATTCTGCTTTACTTTCAGCCTGCTTTAAGCTATTACCTGCTAGAATAAGGAAATTATTATATCTGACACATATTCATTAACCTATAATTTGGAACTATTTTCTTCAGCGGATGAATAGAATGCATGTGCTAAAAGTCGCTTCCATAAGGGAAAGGGTTAAATAGTGAAATTAAATACTTATATGCGGGAGAGAAATCCTATAAAACTTTAATGTCTTTCATTTCAATCCCTTCTTTCTGTTGTATATTTCTATGTGATGTGTATATATGATGAATAAATATGTTCTTAAAAATAAATACTTATATTCGGTTGAAAACAAAAAAATACGTTTGAATGATAAAATGCAAGTAAGATTGAATTACACACATTTTCAATGGTTTGATTATAGTCGGTCTGATATTCAAACACCAAGCAGTAATATACCCTTGATTAGCCTTGGGGACAGGGGACGGTTTCATAAAACTTCGTACGACAAAACGTTAAAATACATTTATTACTGATTTCTCAATCTCATCCTGTCTTGTGACATCTCTTTGGAATCGTCTTTTCAAGACGATTCCAAAGAGATGTCATAAGACAGGATTAGATGAAGAAATAAATAACAATTGAGATTTGTATAATCTGACTTACGACAACATTTGTTTAACGAAGTTTTATGAAACGGGCCCAGGTGCTTTCTTGATGCAGGGCGGAAATAATGCGGAGTGCTCCCATCGGAGCTTTTAGCATAGTTCTGTTCTGCGTATGGCTGTCGCCTGCTACATCAGTCGATGGTCGCTTAACATTAATTTATTCCTACGCTGAAGAAAATAGTTCCAGTTTATACCCCCCATGAACAATTACCATTACAAATATTTTATATAGCCGAGCAGATTTTAGCTTAAAACAGGCTGATAGTAAAGCAGAATGTGCCTTAAGGCACATTCTGCTTTACTTTCAACCTGCTTTAAGTGGTCACCTGTCTTCAAAACTAGAATCAGACTATAAGGTAAAGGGTTAATGCAGAACTGATATGATTTGAACTAAATTCTATATCAACATAATTTGTTTGCTTCCTGCAAATGAAATTGTTTATTTCTCGTTACAATAATCTCATTACTTTGTATGTATTGTATATGCTAAAGAACATTCATGTAATGTTTAATGCAGAAATAAAATATATTGTATATTGTAATTCGAAATTATTGCGACTGTAGAACAGTCGATGTTTGAGCAAGTCGCCAATGACCAATACGATTGACGGACATGCGCCCCCCCCCCCCCCCCCGGACACGAGCCCCCGGCCGATTTTGCGCGGGCGAACACGAGCCCCCCCCCCCCCCCCCCCCCCCCGCTGTTTTGCGCGGGCGGACATAAGCCAGCCCCCCCCCCCCCCCCCCTGGTCGGACAGATAATTAACTAATGTTTTGTTAATATTTGTAGCAAAAATGAAGTTTTTCTTCGGATATAAATATTGCCTTGCTTGTTAGTAATAATTCGCCAATTATTAGTTGTTTCATTTTAATCATGATACCTCGTAGGAACACTTTGATGATACATGGAATTAATTGTTTAATTGTCTCTTTTTACTGAAGAAACACCGCCAGTGAAACGTGTAAGTTTGATATATTGATTGAATCTATTGTCCTTATAATCGTAAGTTAAAGGTGTTGTTTGTGTCTCATAATTCTCAAACATATCAAAGTTCTCAAACATTTGGGGTTAAAAACATGATATACAAGTATAAAGTGCAATAATGCAAAATAACACTTAAATACACGTTTTGAAGTTTTAATTCTACAATTTTACACAATAAAACATGTTTCTTTTCATACAGTTGGGGTCGGGGGGGGGGGGGGGGGGGGGGGGACTTATGTCCGCCCACGCAAAACAGGCGGGGGCGGCCGGGGGGCTCGTGTCCGGGGGGGGGGGGGGGGGGGGGCGCTCATGTTCGCTTACCATTTCATACATACAACAAGTGGATTTATCAAAATTTGTATATAATAATAACATTATGGTTCCGTTTTGATGTGTGCCTTAATCGTCTTTCTGTTAGTAACTGCGACAATACAACTCCGGCCTATATAGAACTGAGCCGTGTCAAGACAAAAACATGCCTTATTGCATTGTAAAATTTTACAGACTAAGCACTGTTGCCAGGCTCTGTTTCTGAGTTTGGTCTACACTGCCACATTCCCTACATATTACTGCTACATAAAATGCTTTCTACAGATGCATGTGAGTGTCAAACAGTGTAGATCAATGTCAGCCACCGCGTCAAAGACGCGGCGGGTGACATTGATCTACACTGTTTGCAATGCAATAAAGCTGGTTTTCTCATGACACGGCTTAAATACAAGTGCAATGAGGCTGATTTTCTCATGACACGGCTTAAATACAAATGCAATAAGGCTGGTTTTCTCATGACACGGCTTAAATACAAATGCAATAAGGCTGGTTTTCTCATGACACGGCTTAAATATAAGTGCAATAAGGCTGGTTTTCTCATGACACGGCTTAAATACAAGTGCAATGAGGCTGATTTTCTCATGACACGGCTTAAATACAAATGCAATAAGGCTGGTTTTCTCATGACACGGCTTAAATACAATGTACATGTATCGCACGTGGGTCCTGGGCAGACGAAGACATTCTTACATTCTTAACGCCTTCATGATGAAAACTGAAAGACCATTGTAATTAATTTTGACCAATATCAGTTGTCAAGTTACTCGGCGTCTGTTCATACTGCAACATTTTTAAACAATTCGTCTACGATTGTAAATCTACACTTTATTGCTTTAAATGCATTTGCATTAAGATCTAGTTTCGCTTAAACCGCAAAGAATAACGAATTTACCAGTGTAAGAACTCATGTCAAGTAGCATTCTTGTAACTTCCTGAGCATAACATTTTACCAAGAAAGCCTATTTCCGATGCTACTGATATCTGCTCAGCCATTGTTCTACATGATTGTATTTGTTTCCTGGTGCACAAGGCCTACAAGTATGTATTGCGAGGCTTTACCCCATCAATTCATAAAAGTACATGTAATTACAGTGGAGAATCTGTTATTCTTTCCCGTTTAAACGCAAACGTACGAAAACGCAAAGCACTAAAACGTAGAAAAGAACAACTTATGGACAATTCTGATAATTCTTGTTTATCTTGGTGACAAACAGTTTGGAGCCTGAACAGACGCCGGGCTACCCGGCGTCTGATCTGGCTCCAAACTGTTTGCAAGTTGCAAATAATAGTTTTAGCGTAAACGCGTTTATTGGGAAAGAATAACAGATTCTCCACTGTATGTATACCAAGTCTTGCACATGTATGCAAACAAAATGGACGCAACCCCGGCGTCTAACCAGGATCAAAACTGTTTGACATTCTTTTTTAAATTTCTTCAGTCATTATGCCTAAAGACAACAATATTGAAGCGGCCGACCATTAAACGGTTAAGGGATAAAAATATCACGATTAATTTGGTAGCGAAAGAGTTAAAAAGCCTGTTCGTCGCCTCTTTACGTGTTTGGCCATGTAAATAAGGTTTCTTAAGCTATAATTACTTAAAGTTTAAATTTGAATAAAAATTACATGCGATACTCATTAACTCTTTCCTCCCTGAAACTTTAAATGGACAATTCCAGTTTCGATTTTCGGCTAGTCCATTTCTGGCTTTTAGGGGTTGTTTTTGTCCATTTTTGGCATTATGACAAACAGTGAAGACCCTGATCAGAGGGCTCCTTTCTTGGTCTTCACTGTTTGCACAGGACAAGTGTACTATTCACATGTACACTGTTTGAAAAGGACGCCTATATGCGGGACTAGGGTTCAAAGGGTTAAACAGACGATATTGTAGCAGACTAAGAGTTAAGAAAATGCAAAAATAAAGCAGAAGTTCTCTGCTTTACTTTCATCGTTATTTAGGCTAAAACCTGCGATTAAGAGTTCACACCCTCTCCTCCTAGAAATAAAAAAGCTGGATCCGCGCATGTCGGGGTAGGAGTGGGTGGGGAGGTCGTGATCAGTAAGTCTTCGAACTTTGGCGTACTGTATGCGAATTTGTGGTTCCTGTTGCAAATAGTTTCGATCAAGATGAGATACCGAGTTACTCGGCGTCTTACCAGGACTCCATATGGAATTCACAAGCTGTTGCTATTTTAACAGAGTAACGGGAGATAAATGTACCCTAGTAATTGCTGCTGACGACATTTTGAACTACTGTCGAATTTCTTTAAATAAAATCGCTTGAATTGAGTCTAATTGTTTTTCTTAGGTTGAAATCCAATGAATTGAAACTCACTTGAGTCGAAATTATCCGTATTTCAAAGTTACATTTCTCTGGACTTTTCCAAAATCTTCGGATTTTTTTTTTATCCTAGCAGCAGATGTTAGCTTAAAACAGGTTGAAAGTAAAGCAGAATGCGCCTCAAGGCGCATTCTGCTTTACTTTCAACCTGCTTTAAGTAATCGCGTTTGAAAAATAGAAAAATTGGAAATCTTAGGATTTTTCAAGGTTAACTTGTAGCATCACTGAAGTTAAAACATGGCTTAGCTAGTTAGTTGGACTTATTAAAGAGTTCGAATTATCGAGGTTCAATTGTAGGCTTACTACATACATGCTCAACTGAATATAGGTCAATATATTGACAACGAATGCACAGTTTAAATTATTTGGCACGCTCCAGAATAAGGACTAAAATAATAAGAGCCGCCAAACGAGATGAACGATTTTGGGACACGTCCAACAGTGCAGATCCAGATCATGGTTTAGTTGTTCGATTCTAAATGATTGCATAGTGCAACCAAATAGGATAGAGTTGTGTTTTATTATTCATTGTATGCTAATATGGGTGGGTATACATAAAATAGCAACCATTACAAGCTCACCCGACTGGAAAACTTACGTCAATCTGATACAATGGAGAATACGTTATTCTTTCCCGTTTAAACGAAACGAAACGCAAACGCAAAACACTAAAAAGTAGAAAATTGCAACTTTTGGACAATTCTGATAATTCATGTTTATCTTGGTGGCAAACAGTTTGGATCCTGATCAGACGCCGGGTTACCCGGCGTCTGATCTGGCTCCAAACTGTTTGCAATAGAAATAATAGTTTTTGCCTAAACGCGTTTATTGGGAAATAATAACGTTTTCTCCACTGTACCCCATTCACTGCCTTACATTGAGTGCAAATTATTTCGGCACATTTAGGATCCTGGTCAGACGCCGCGTAACGCGGCGTCTGATCAGGATCCATACTGTTTGATTTATGTCCAACGCTTTTACTGGTGCAATATCGTCTGCTATAAGGTGTCGTCTGCTGTTTTTCTCAAAGTTTCATATTGGACATTTTGACAGAAAAAAACCTTAGTGACGAGTGACAAACAGCTTGAATCCAGGTCAAACGCCGCGTTACGCGGATTCAAGCTGTTTGCAAATTTAAACCAATTCGTCTCCGAACAACGAACACAATTTTTGTCTCTCATTGGGTTACGTTGTAGAGAGGGAGCGCTGTATACAAATTCATACTGCTCTGAATTAGAGCAACATGTATGCATAATATGAGCTCCCAATCATAATGTGTTATGGCCTTTAAAGGGACTCGCAAACGGATGGTGTACTTGTCAAAATAAAATAAAATACTCAAATAAAAGCAAATTTGTGGCATTATTTGGCTTCTGACATTAGAAAAATATGATCAGTCCAAATAAAGTCTCAAGAATCGCCACCGAATCTTAGTTTTTTTTAGATATTTTCCATCGTTTTTTCTATAGCGTCAGCTGACGGTATAGTTGTTGTTGCTTCGCTACACGGGCTCAGACATAAACCCAAGCCGAATAAAGTACTATCAATCGCTACCAGTGAAGTACGTTAATATATAGAGAGCGCTGGTTGCCGAGGGGGTAAAGGCGCTTCCTCATTTTTCATGTTTGTCTCCGCATGGAGGGTCACGGGTTCGAATCCCACCAGAGCTTCTTCTTTTTTTTTTTTAAATGCATTTTTTAACAGAATTTATTATCCTAAACTAAATCTTACCCATTTATATAAGCATTTGACATATATTTACAAATTACTATTTTAAATGCTAAATCCAGTTGCGAGCCTCTTTAAAAAATGATTTTGACCTCTGCAACTCGACCTTTGACCCGACATGTCTGAATATACATATTCATACTTCTCTGAATTAGAGCAATACGTTTACAAAGTATGCAGTTCCGATCTGCTTAGGGTCAAATGTTAAGGCCATTTCTAATAACTGACCATGGGCAACACATACACCACGTATTAACTTTGAATTTGTTAAAATCTAACAATTATTGCCAGCGTAAAGATTCAACTAAATTTAACCGTTTGATTTCTGTGACATTGATCTTTGACCCGACATGTCTAAAATATACATATTAAAAAAACTCTTGATTAAACCAGAAAGTATACCAAATGTGAAGTCCCTAACTTTTAAGGATCTAAGGTTATTGTCATTTTGACATCTGTGACCTTGAACTTTGACCGAACATGCCTTAAACCTACATGTTAATATACCTCTTTTATGGGCAACTTATATACAGAGTATCAAGTTATCAACCAATGTTTGCCTTATTGCGTCTAATAAAAGGGACATAGGGAAACAGCGCCTCATGATGCGAAATCTGATCAGATTTGCTGATAGGAATGTCAATATAAAACAAAACGAAAATGAAAATTTAGACCAGACACCCCTTAAATAAAAAATGGACTAATCCAATATTTAAGCATGAAACAATCCACTTGGCACAAATGGATTATTGTTGTATTGGTCATATACTTCAAAAGTTATGGCCAGATTGCGCATTAATTTGACATTTTGACTTATGTGAACTTGACCTTTAATTCAACGTGTATGAAATGAACGTATTGCAATGTGTCTTAATTAGAGCAATATGTACACCAAATATGAAATCCCTATCCCTTGAGGGTCAAAGGTTATTGCCATTTCATATATTTGACATTTGACCCCTGTGATCTTGACCTTTGAACCGACATGCCTCAAACATACAAACGGACAAATAGAGAGGGCAAAAAACAACATTAATCTCCAAGCCAATGCGCAATAATAGATCTTGGGGCATAAAAATATGTCAAAAAAGCAGTAAAAGATTTTTACAGTCAGTATTTGGCACCGCTGAGTATTGTAGAATACGTTATAATAATTAGTATGCCACTTTAACTCATTGAGTCCTAGTGACGCATATATGCGTCCTCAACCAAAAGTGTACCAGTGAAGCGTACACTTGTTTAATGCAAACAGTGAAGTCCCTGATTAGAGGGCTCCTGCAGGAGCCCTCTAATCAGGGTCTTCCCTGTTGGTCATTTTGTAATATAATACAAAAAATACAACACATTAATAGTCTAAAATGGACCAGCCTCTATTGTAAACTGGAATTGTCCATTTGAAGTTTCAGGGGAGCATGAGTTAACTAAACCAAGTGCAAACGCAGTAATGTAAAAATATAGTGCTACGTATTTGGAGGTAAATGTTAAAAGTCAATCATCAAAATAACATTTTTTCTTAACCCTTAACCTAATAGAAGCGCCTTTTAGCCTCCGCGGAAGAAAATAATTTCAATCTATACAGTCATGAATATGTATCTGAAGGAAATTTTCTTAATTCTAGCAGGTGGTACCTTAAAGCAGACTGAAAGTAAAGCAGAATGCGCCTCAGGGCGCATTCTGCTTTACTTTCAACCTGCTTTAAGTGCTCACCTTTTTCAAAACTAGAAACAGGTTATGGGATAATGGGTTAAAGACTGACAATGAGGCGTTGCCTAAGAGGGACGAGTAAACTTGTTCTTAACGGCAAATGTACCTTTGAAAAGTACATTTGTCCCATGCAAACAGTGTAGACCCTAAAACGTAAACACACACCCTAAATACATGTGCTAGTAAATACTAAACAGTAAAAAATGGACTTATAAGGCATAATGTTCATTTGTGGTGTCAGAATGAATGGGTTAAACAAAATAGTGTCTACTGGTGCTTAGGAAAAGAACTGAAAATAGGTAACAAGTCTTTTGTCTGATCGCACTACAGTGTCCGTTCTCTACAACAACACCCATTTGGAGACGATGGTTACGTGTGTTGTTCGGAGGGCGTTGTTATAGGGAGGGGAAATTAAGACTTGGCTTACATTAGCAAACAGCTTGAATCCAGATTAGACGCCGCGTTTATATTCAGAAAATATAATCTCATTTTGCTCCGAAATTGTTTGCCCCAGTTCTGATAAATTCGTCCGTAGCATGCAGAGAGTTAAAGATATCAGCACTATTTCAACGAGTTGTCCCTTGACCCATTACTCCATAGATACACATTTTACGCATTTAGTTTATTCCTTCATTGAAGAAAATAGTTCCACTTTAGAAATATTTTCTATATTACATTAATAACGGATCATGTCTAAACTTTGAGCAGGCTGAAAGAAGAGCAGACTTGCGCATTAAGGTGCATTCTGCTTTACTTTCAACCTGTTTTAAGTTGTCACCAATAATCAATACCAATAATCAATATTTTATACTTTCGACTTTTACAGATGTGAAACATGAACCGAGTGATACAGTGGAGGAGAAAACGATATTCTTTCCCGTTTAAACGCAACGAAACGCAAACGCAAAAGCTCTAAAACGTACTGACCATTCTGATAATTCATGTTTATCTTGGTGGCAAACACTTTGGAGCCAGATAAGACGCCGGGTTACCCGGCGTCTGATCTGGCTTCAAACTGTTTGCAATAGAAATAATACTTTTAGTATACGTTTTACGCGTTTATTGGGTAAGAATAACGTTTTCTCCACTGTACCACCATTTACATGCGCGGCTCAAACTGTTTTATATAGGGGTGGTTGGGAGTGAACAGTACATGTGCCCTGCTGCAAACAGCGTATGCCTACACCATGGGGTCCATTCAGTAGATGTCTGGTCAGTGTCTGCACTGTATGTCAGTTTGAAATATACGAGTAATGTAGATTAAAATAAACCTTAAATTGTCAAAAATGGACTATCCATTTACCACCATTGCAAAGATCAATGAGTTACACTTGGCGTTAAATAGAGTTCAAGCCACAGGTACTTGACAATTTTTTCTTATAAAATAATATTCAGCGGAGATGCATGGTATCTATTTAGACCAACATTTTCAACCAATCATATTTGACCAGAAATTTAGGGTTAAGAGCACCTGTTGCAAACTGAATTGTCTGATTGGATAAGTAGCCAGGCTGGTCTATGTACATTACAGTTTTACCAGAATTAAATTGTGAGAGTGTAAAATTAAGAGACACAGACTGAACATTACAGACTGTTTACTACTGTGCTGATGACATCATGCTTCTATTTTAAGATATGACATCTGAAATCTTTTTATAGATATACACAGGAAGCTAGGTGTTTTGTTATGGTTTACTATCCATTTGTTTTAATTGTTAACTATATGTACACATTTACCATACATTAATACTATTTTTAATAGCAATATAATAAATGGCCTCAAGTGAGTTAAAGGCACTTGTGTTGTTTCATCATTTATTTACAAGAGTGAGGTGGTAGAAATTGTACAGCAGACTGCTGTATCTATATGAGCATGCACTGTAGTTTATTTAGTTATAGTTTGTTTCAAGAAACTCCATGAATGAAGTTTGATATATAGATCAATATATTAATGTGACGATCTCCTACCAGTAGCTATGATATGAGTTAGATTGTTTTGTTTTGCATTTCTGTACCTGATAGTTTTTTTTTTTTTTAAATAAAAGTTACTGTTTCAATTAAATACTTTGTTTTTGTTGTTGTTTTTTTCAATCCAAGATATTACAATTCTTTGCAAATCTCAATTTCATTCAATTTTGCACACCCATCTATAGCATTAGTTCAACCACTCATTCCGCTGAATATCTTTTTTAAAGATATTTCTTGTTTTATTTACTATACTATATCAGAACAGAACATAATAGAACAGAACAGAACAGACAGAACATAACATACTTTTATTGATGTGTACATCAATGCATCATTATATAACACATTTACATAGAATCTACATTTATTACACAAACTGTAAAAAAACCCACCAAAAACATATTTACATATAGGCCTACATCTGTATGTTTTTTACCATTTTAATATCGCGTTTCCAATTTATAAACTTATTCAAGCTGATATCAGAAAATCTATATGGTATAGGTCGTTTGCAGTTAAAAAAAACACGATAATTTGCAAATATCTCCATAACAAGAAAACGGAGACAAATGGAATTTTGCATAGATTTATGATATACCTATACCAACTCTGACAAAAAAGAAATATTTTTTTCTCTTCGTAATAAAAAAGTTTTATTCATAACTTCTATATAAAGTTTACACTTCTAAGGGACAGTTTTCCGAAGGGTGATTTCAAGTTATTCAACAGCCTATCTTTCACGACCCGGCAACGCCTCACCGTTAAGCCATCGCATACCATAGCAGTTTACAACTAACCGAACGAGGCCCTGACTGGGGTACGTTAAACGTATTAACCGACCATACTGTCATTTGCGCACATGTTAGATCCTAATCGGACACCGGAGCCATTTCGTATCTGAATAGGATCCGAACCATGTGCCACTCATACGAAAGTTTTATCAACAAAATGCAAAATAACTAAATGCGATAAATAGCAGAAGAGACATGTTCATACCAGACGATCTACACCAACTTACCATTATCACATTTTCAACAGAATGTTTCCAGAGCAATTCGAAAACCATTTTTATTTTATCGCTTAAAGAAAACGTAATGTAAACGTAAGTGCAATACAACTCGAACATTGATACATATTAAGCTCCAGATAAGGGGAGTATTTCCATAACTAAATATTTATTTCTGAATTAAGCCCTATGGTGTGACTATTCATTAGAACCGTCTTTCTTCGAGTAGTCACACCATAGGATTTGGTGCTGAACTGGGTGAGAAAATGTTGGACTTGTTCAAGTTTCTCTCTCTTATATGGAGCTCTGTAATTATGTAGAAATGTTAGAGCTTCGGTTTGAAAAGTAATTGCAATTCTCTTTATTCCTGGTGAAGAGTTCGTGGATTTAGGCATAGTAAAAATGTAATGGATTATGGGGCCTCACATTTAATTTTGCACAACTAAACAACCAATATCAACACGGGATTCACCTTTCAGACAGAAGCAACTTGCACGGGATTTTACCTGGGGATATTCTCCAATATAAACAAACGTGATCAAGGTAATAGCCAATAACACCCCACGTAATTGACCATTTTCAGCGACACAAAATTTATATAAATCTAAGAAGAAAAGTTTTTAGTTAGACTTTTAAAAATTCTGAATTTCCTTGTCAGAGTTGGTATAGACACATCATAAGTGTATGCAAAATTCGAATTAAATACGTCCATTAGTTTTAAAATTATCTAAGATTTATCGTGTTTTTTTGAACTGCAAACGACCTATATAGTCAACAAAAAAATGTGTCAAGTACCTATAATATGCTTCAAGCAAAATAAAAGTAAAGCAGAACGCTCCTATGGGGATCTTTTGCTTCTCTTTCATCTTGCTTTATGCCTTTAGAACTTAATTGCCTTATGTGGAGTGATTAGTACATCCATTCGGTCACATAGTGTCTATTCGAACAAAGTCGATAAACACATTTTTTGGGGCAAATTAGTTCAGGGGGAGTGCTGTACCCTCTGGATCCGCGCATGACTTTGATACAAAGGTCGCGCCCCACTACTTGTCACCGCATTCATTGAATATTGGCCTCTACTCTGCAGATCACGTGATACGGCCGTTATCTGCATACTACAGTAGTCGGATGTAATGCTTAAGTTTGGAGTTTAAATTAACTGTCAGCTATGTTAAACTTGATATACATAGATCTACATACATAATATACGTGTTGTCCTTGTAAACTAGACATTTGAATAGAGGACGTGTCGGATATTATTTCTTGTCGACGGTAAGAATCGCTTTTCACGATTTTAAACTTTCTTGTTTACATACACACATGGCAGATTATCAAACATAGTCTACATAGATTTACAAATCGTTTATCATGTTTATAAAGATCTTAATCCGCCTTGCACAATTTATCTTATTGTGAAAGCCAAGGCTTTTAAAGTCAAGGTAATTGATTTAGAGTTTGACGGGTATCAACGTGTTATTTGATTAGGGCCAAAAAAGGCATAAAGTTATATGTTCACATATACTTGCCGCGGGGTGTGTGTATACATGTGTGACTAGATCTATATATAGGTCATATGTATTGGTATGATATTGTACAGTAGAACCCTCTATTAAGACCACTAAATTATAATTAGTTTAATTCAAGATAGGTGACTGCGTAAAACAAGATAAAAGTAAAGCAGAAAGCTCCTAGCTTTCTGCTTTACCTTCATCTTGCTTTGAGCTTGTCACCTGTCTTTAATAGTTTAATTAGTACTTTATTGATTCAATGATTGGTTGTAATAAATGGGTTTTGCTGTACTTTACTTGTCATTCTTGACATGTGATGTGCACCGCCTTTGATGTGCACCATGTGCTTTGTTGATAGCCACAGAAATCATATGACATTTATTACCAATAAATATGAAATGATAATCATTTGTTTACATGGCAATTAACCCATAGCCTGTTTCTACTATTGACGATATGTTAACACTTAAAGCAGGCTGAAAGTAAAGCAGAATGCGCCTTAAGGCTCATTCTGCTTTACTTTCAGTCTGCTTTAAAACTATCATCTTCGATAACATTCAGCACAATTCAATTACTGTATAAATCTTATCTCTTTTCTTCAGAAAAATAATAAATGAAAGGCGTAAAAGGGCGTATTTATGAGGTAATGGGTTAACAAAGATCTTACAATCGGAATCAATCGACTCGTGTATCTTAAAAGCGGTCATCCAATTAAGAATCTTTGGTATCTCAAAACGACAAAAGACAGGTGCTTGCTTAATGCAATATGTAAAAAATGAATGTAAAATAATGCATAAAGAATCTACCTGTCATATATAACACTGTTGAATGATAAATGGACTCCCTTGTGAATGACTGCTAAATATAAGTCTGACTGTATTTGTGTAATTAGTACTGCAGTAATCCCCCTCTAATGCGATATTTTTGTTTGTTATTTTTGTGTTATCTATTATGTGTTTCAGGCAGGTTGTTGCATAAAGCAAGCATTGAAAGTAAAACAAAAAGCTCTTTTTGTAACTGCCACCTGTCTTTCTTACATCCATGTTAGCATTTCTTTTTAGTGGTCGTAATGGAGAGGTTTTTACTGTATATGCCTACTGTTTTCTTGTAAGAAGGTCATCATTAGCCTGTCATAGCAAGGCCTAGTTTCGTTCATGAGTGCACATAAACAATTTGTTCTCATAATGACAAGTAGATCTATACCTGTTTGTGGCAAGAGTGTAGGGCTAGCTTAACCTACACAAAATTGCTGTGGGAAAACTTGTCAGTTAAATGCATTGTCACCTAAGGGCATTCAATTTAAAAGTGAGTAATACGTTATTTATCACGTTTAAATTAATACACTGTTGAGGAGTATTCACATTTTTACGAAAATTTAAATTCAAAATTTAAATCATTATGGTGAAAGGTGACGAAATGCGTTTATTGTTGAAAACATCATTATATTTTATACATTATATTTTACTGTAAGTCGAAATAGTTGCTCGACAGATGCTAGATAAAGCTGGAACTGTAAGTTCGTCAAAATCTATGATTCATGAGAACGTTTACATTATAATAATACTTGTATGAGTAAAACATGACTGAATGGTAAAGTTCAACTGTTGTATCATGATTATCTTGACAATGCAGCAAATAATGCATATTAGGACCACTCAGTGACTCTAGAGAAGACCCTTGGCATTGATGGTTTATAATACTAATCAGGGCTCCAGATGAGAGGAAATAAACTGAAGAAATTCAACATTTTCTCACTTATTTAAACACCAAATCCTATAGTATAACTATTCATGAGAATCGTCTTGAAGAGACGATTCTAATGAGTAGTAACACCACATGGTTCAATGTAGAATTAAACTTAAAATATTTTAGTTTTTGAAACACTTCCCTTATCTCAGGAACTCTGATTAAAGACATAAAACAACTTATATTAGGATAAAAGTGATACAGATGCTCACGTAACTTCACATAAGAGCTACCTACCTCACTTCCAACATGCTTTTTGAAGCAGCTATGTGTTTTAAAACAAACAAACAAAAACAACAAAAAACAACAACAACAACAAAAACACCCCAAAACACATCTACATCATATTTCAATGGACCGCAATATTAGCAGCACTTTATATTGATCACAGGTACGTACATGCTGTGATATTTGGGATATGTTCAGATGCATATATTGCTTTCAGAGAATTTTCACGATGGCTATGAAGAAAAGAGGTCCATGCAGATCTAGCCTAAGATTCTTCACGATTGTCGCATCGGCATTGGGTCCGTTTCATATACATGTACCTTACAAAAGAAACTAGTCTAAAAAAGAATAGACTACATGTACAACCTCTGCGCTAATGTAAACTCAAACTGATTTATTTAGTTGCTTTAAACATTTTTAAACAAAGTTGTTTAAAGTAAAAGACACCCTCTGGATATACGGAGCATATATCAGTACTTTTCACAAGTACACTCACTGGTAGTAAATGACGAATACGACATAAATTATGATGGCGTGAATTAATAGGCCTACTTAGTATACCAAGACCAGTGTTTACTATTTACAGTGCCAAATAAGCATATAGAACTAGATATATGCCTTCCAATCCACTTGTATTGATTAGAATCATGAGAATGGTGTAGATCTACTCAATAATGATTCGTTTAGAAATATAGGTCATGGATAGAAAATAAAATATGTTTAAACTAAAACTATACATACATGTGCGACCATGTCAATAGAAAACTAGTAAAATAAAGAACTGACCACAGGGCACGACACATTTTATGAAAAGCTGGTTGCCCACAGGGCAGCCAAAATTATTTTCTGGTTGCCCTGAATTTATCGCACGATTGATGTGCCAAATTAACCTGTTTATTTATAACCCTTTATTCACAGACAGCATAACCAGCATACTGATAGAATACTCAACAGTAAATATGCAATACCTCTCCAGACCATCAGAATCATAAAAACTTCTTAAAGTGTCCAGGAATTCATGATTCGAGGAGACGACATCTCGCAGCTTCACTACAACATTAATGAAATAAAACCTTCTTGAGCCACCAATCAATAAAGCAGAATAGGGATCTTTTAATGAATGTACAAAACAGGTTTACCAGGAGATTTCAGCATTGTTTTCGTTGCGTTAAGACACCATGCACCTGCCTGAACTACGGATAATTCGAACTATTGCAGTATTGCGTTAGAGCGATGTCATTGTAAATACCGCATTCTTGACCTTCCCAGTTTGCTTCCGGTAATGTATAAAACAATTGACGGTGAGACAGACTGTTGTCACTGGCCAACTTTAGATAAATTTCATAACATCAAAATGCCTTAAAACTACATCATCACTCAATTAATAGTAGAGAACATTTTGAATTAACAGTGTGCATGCTACGGGTGAATTTATGGTAACTGTTGCAAACAGTGTGTATCCAGATGAGTCGCCGAGTAAATCGTTGTCTCGTTTTGGTCCAAACAGTTTGACACTGATAATATTTTTCGAAAGAAACAGGGCCCCAGATAAGGGGAGTACTTAAAAAACTAAAATATGTATGTCTGCATTAAACCCTATATGGTGTCATTACTTATTAGAATCGTCTCTTCGAGACGATTCTAATGAGTAGTAACACCATGGGCTTTAGTGCAGACACCAGTGAGAAAATGTAGGATTTGTTCAGTTAACTCCCTCTTATCTTGAGCCCTGAAGAAATTACAAATGAATCGACTCAGGGAAGACCGTATTTGCAGACGACAATTACAAAATCTGCTGAAATGTTTGTCTGCTGGTCGCGACTTTATTGAGTTTTGCAAACAGTTTAGATCCAGATCAGACGCCGCGTAACGCGGCGTCTGATCTGGATCCAAACTGTTTGACACTCGTCTTTAGGTTTCTTTACTTAAAAAAGATATATATCTACATTTAACAAACTTTGCAGACGACAATTTCGAAGCAGACGACATCACCGCAGGATAAGGGTTAACACTGCTACGCGTTTAGGAACAATATAATTTTAAAGAGACACGGGTAACCGATCTTTCTGCTCTACTAGTTCTAATACATGTACATACATTCTCCATGTAGACGTAGGCTTATATACAATTTCATCCTTTGATTGGGATAAAAAGTCGTTTGCTTCGTAAATATCGACTGAATGTTAATTTCTGAAGTTGAGCTTAGATTTATATAGAGAGAGTGCAGTGTAAAGAAGTGTAATGCAAGAAAAAAACGTTTTTAGACATCTAGTAGAATAAGTAATCCTGTACAGAACTCGATAATAATGGTTGTCCGATTGTGAACAAGTAAAAATTGAGTCAGTACAAGTTCGTTGTGAGACTAGTTGTCCGACGGGACAACTAGATCGAAAGCAAATACTTTTAAGGAAATACTATCACTCATTAAAACTTGCTTTAATCATGGAGAAAGGACAAATGGAGAAGTAACTTATACTCAAATCTGCATTTTCCCGAAAATGGTGTCGTCCGTTACCTGTATGTGCGATAACGCTTAATCGATCGAATTGTCCTTTCTCCATGCTTTAATGCAGTAAAAGGCAATGCGGAAAGCCCTTACTATAGGCTACTAGTCTCCTATGTTACTCGACGTCTGACAGGATCATTTGAACCTGTTTGCAAATAGATCTATATATGTATACTGGGGCACCGGAACTTAGGGTATTGAAGTGAGGGTGTTGACTAAGTGAACCCCGGCGTCGAGTATAAGCATCCTTTTAGAAACAGTGCACCTGCGAAAAGTGCACTTGTTTATGCAAACCATGCATACCGCATCCCAGACCATGCAGGCACTAAGGTTATAAAGAGTTTACATTGAGTCTGAGATCGCTTTAAAGCAGTTGATTGGTCAGATTTGAGCTTTTGCTCGAATCTGACCAATCGCATGCTTGAGAACGATTTCAGACTCAAACTCTTTATAACTTTGAACCAAAGAGGACTCCTGAAGGAGGGAACCCTCTGGCCAGGGTCTGTTCTGTGTGTCATTTTGCATTTTATCGCTGAAAAACACCCATAATGGTAAAAATAAAATTGATTTAATTTGATTAGACTTCAATGAAATTGTTCCGAACTGAGTCAAATGGTACTGGTAATTTAGTAGCTTCAGTGCCTGAACCTAACGTTATAAAGAATTTGAGTTGAGTCTGAGATCGTTCCCACTCATTTGATTGGTCAGATTTGAAATTTTGTTCAGTAAAAGCTCAAATCTGGATCCAAGGTTGTAAAGAGTTTGAATTGAGTTTGAGATGGTTGTCAAGCATTTGATTGGTCAAATTTTAGTCTAGGGACAAATCTGACCAATCAAATGCTTGACAACGACTTCAGACTCAACTAAAAGATTTATAACCTTGGGGCCTGACCAAATCAAATGCTTGAAAACGATTTCAGACTCAACTAAAACAAGCTTTACAATTGGACCCTGGCATATGATAATGATGGCAGTACAGTATGTTTGTAACGTAAGCCCGTTACTGCAGTGACGTCATCTGTTTTGAACCTCTGTCTTCTGATTTTATTTCTCAACCTTTAAAAGATCAATTGCCTAGATTATTATCGTCATACGTGTTAAACAGTTTAGAACTTGATTAGATGCCACGTAACACGGCATCTGGTCATGGTCCAAACTGTTTGCAAATCACCATCGTTCCTGGGATTAGGCAGTGAAGGGGTTATAGGGAACCTATGAACTAAAGAATGTTCTCCTGTATTCGAATCCCTCTTTTGAAACGTCCCGGCATGATATCAAGACTAAGATTTTGCTGTTTGCTCTTACGAATGTATTAGCTATATTGAAACATTTCATTAAGCACTATGGGAGATGCATTATAAATATCAATGGTATGACTTGGTTAAATGAACACACTAACTATACATTTTGTACATGTATTGTACCAGGGCTCCAGATAAGAGATAGTTATTTCAACAAATCAAACATTTTCTCACTCATTTCAGCACCAAATCCTATGGTGTTACTACTCATTAGAATCGTCTCTTTGAGACGATTCTAATGAGTAGTGACACCATAGGGTTTAATTGAGAAATAAAGATTTTAGTTTTTGAAAAACTACCCATATCTGGTGCTCTGTTGTTCAATTTTTAAGACAGATTACTAATATAACACGGCTGGGAGTACAGTGCTCCCTCCCTACAACGGCTCTCTGAACAACGGTTTCTTACTTATAACAACGCTTACCGCCGTTTCCCAAACAAGACACATACGTCTAACCTTTCTCGACAGCGATATTGTCTGCTTTAAAATTGTAGTTTTCTGTTTTTCTCAAAGTTACATATTGGACATTTTGACAGAAAAACCACAATGACGAGTGACAAACAGCTTGAAATCCAGATCAGACGCCGCGAAACGTCAATTTCTCTCCCTATAACAAGTCCCTCCGAACAATGTACACTTTATTTGTCTCTCATAGGGTGTTGTTGTAGAGAGGGAGTACTGTATAACAGAAAGCTCACAGATGTTTTATATTCATATTTGGTCTGTTTTAGGAATTCAGATGTTAGGAAATTCACCATAAATCTAGCTGGGACTTGGAACTTTTTGCTTTAGTCTAAGCACGCTATTAAATGTTGTAAAACCAAATATAGAAGTATGTGTGTGGGGGTGGGGGGGGGGGGGGGGGGGGGGGGGTACATGTAGTAGCTTTCTGGATTACCTGGACTATTTTCGTCAGAGGGGGAATAAGTTAAAAGTGTAAAAACTAAAAAGGAATATTTATTTATTTAACATTATCAGTAAGATATGGCGCTTTAGGTCACCTTTTGGGAACCACCTGTCAAGAACATTATTTGTGGTCGTTTAATTATGAAGGACACGGCAAAATCAAGTTGTATGAGGAAATATATTTCCTTTATTAAATAGGGAGTTTATGTGCAGACTATTTGAGCAATGTATGTACATAGAGAACGGTCAATCTACTTTGTAGGGAGGGGGTGGTGGTGAATTGCTGCATATAAACACGGAAAAACTCCTTTAACCCGTTACCCCATAAATACGCCATTTTACGCCTCTAATTTATCCATCCACTGAAGAAAATAGTTAGATTTATACAGTTGTGAATAATTAAGAAATAATTTCTATATTCTAGCAGATGGTAGCTTAAAGCAGGCTGAAAGTAAAGCAGAATGCGCCATAAGGCGCATTCTGCTTTACTTTCAACTTGCTTTAAGTGGTCACTTGTCTTCAAAGCTAGAAACATGCTATGGGGCAATGGGTTAACCCTTTACCCCATAGCATGTTTCTAGTTTTGAAGACAGATGATCACTAAAAGCAGGTTGAATGTAAAGCAGAATGTGCCTTTTAAGGCGCATTTTGCTTTACTTTCAGCCAGCTTTCACACACACTTGACATATATCTGTAACTCTGAGCATGCTATTTATATAGCGATGAAACCATGGCACTTTGAACCTGTTTGAATTCTTAAAACAAATAAACATCTATGTTTATGAAGCCGGTAAGAGTGCAGAACCTGTCCATTTTGTCAAAATGCTGTTGAAACAGAATTACATGTGATTACTGTATGTCTATTATATGAGGACATAAGAACTGAGCTCTATGAAAAGGCAACCAATATAATGGATAGTTTTATGTCGAAAACTGACTGTGATAAGTTTGAATTGCTGTTTTCTAGCCCACAACTTGTACGTTTTACTGCCAAATCCTGCTTTAATATTTTAAAACGCCGTACAAATCGTTTGTATGATACATAATGTGTGCAATAACAATTACAAGTGATCATCTTTATTCCATGTAAATATGAAATTCATATGATTGTTTATAATGTAACATGTTTTGTTTAAATCTATAGCTTATTATTATTCCGTCCATGTAAATTTTGCTAATCAAGTTATCAGTGATCTGATCAATGGTAAGACTGGGTTTCTTATAAGAATTACTTAAGTACATGTACGCATGTTAATGCATTTTTTGAAAATCAGGTTTTAAAATAAATTTTATGGCAGGTTTTAGATTGAGATTAGCACTATTTACATGGTTTTAGTTTTAGTGCTAGGAGTTGCTTTGAATTACTGATACTTGAAATATGAGTTTCAGAAACATAGTGTGTTGTGATAAGTAATACATAGTCTCTTATAATTCTTATTTGAATGGCATGGTTAATGTTATGACGAAATGTATATTATGTTTGTATTATGAACCATGATGAGACTGAAATAAAGATATATATATAATAATAAATAATGTCGGCGTGATGCCGGAAACTACCGGGAAAAGCTGTATATATGATTTTAAAAAAATAGATGATGTATTATAGGCTTTAAAAACACAATTTTATTTCTTCAAACAATGCGCGACGCGTTTCACTATATCATCAGGCGCAATAATATTGTTTATTAATTGCTTGATAAACAATATTATTGCGCCTGATGATATAGTGAAACGCGTCGCGCATTGTTTGAAGAAATAAAATTGTGTTTTTAAAGCCTATAATACATCATCTATTTTTTTAAAATCATATATATATATATATGTCGTAGGCCATATTGGAATCTAGGCAGATCCGGAATCTGCCCAGGCAGATTCCGGATCTGCCTAGGCCATATTGGAATTCTGATATGGCCTAGCCATATTGGAATTCTAATATGGCCTAGGCAGGTCCAGAGTCTGCCTAGGCCATATTAGAATCATAGTAGGATTCTAATATGGCTAGGCAGATCCGGAATCTGCCTAGGCCATATTAGAATCATAGTTAATCTACCTTAATTAAACAATTAGTTTTGATTTTGATGGATATTAAAAGTAGTGTATTGATAAGTAACCATTCAACTTCACTTTTGATTGTACTTCACACCTCTCTAGCTGTTCCAGATAATGGACAATTAAGCACCTCGCTTGATTTGATAAGAAGATAAAAGGACTGTTTTGATACCATTCCTTTAAACCTTAGCAGAAACAACAACAGTTTACCATTTACTTTTGACTGTATTCCACAACTGCATTAATGTATGTCAAACTAAATTTTGAAAGCAATCTAAATTTTAAAAATACCGAAAACAATCAGTAAATAGACTTTTCAATAATTAAGAACAAGATAATACTAGAATTGTTAAAAAGTGCCCATGTTATTACTTAAAGAACAAAGAATTATTGAGAAATATGTACGGTATAACTTCAACAACTAGATTATAACACTAGAATTGTTTAACAATACCTATGTTATTTAACTTAAATAACGAAGAATTGTTCAAAAATACATATGAAGTACTGAAACAACTAGATTCTAATATGGCCTAGGCAGATTCCGGATCTGCCTAGCCATATTGGAATTCTAATATGGCCTAGGCAGATCCGGAATCTGCCTAGACCATATTAGAATTCCAATATGGCTAGGCCATATCAGAATTCCAATATGCGGATCTGCCTAGGTAGATTCCGGATCTGCCTAGATTCCAATATGGCTTACGACATATATATGATTAAATGGTGAGAGATTTATGTAAGCGGCCCGGTGGTTCAGTCGGTAGAACACTTGCCCTGTAAGCAGGGGGTCCCGGGTTCGAGCCCCGGTCTGGCTGCATATTTTTCTCACCATGTTACATTTAGAACAGTAGCGGACGTCAATTGTTGCAGGCGAAAACATTATACTACATGTATATGCAAAGAGTTAAACACTTCGAAGTATCTTTGATATAGAACCCTCTCGGGAATGTGATCATTGTGGTTAACTTTAGTTGGTGTTTTGATAAATAGTCATTAGAGCACCGCCTATCATGTGAATCTATTTTAAGCAATGAAACATCTTTTAAATCATTTCATACAGGAAATAAGCCTGAAACAGAGCGACATTTATCAAATTGACAGTCAATAATAAATATCCAGCAATGGTTTAAAACTACAGTACACCTCCTTGTTAAATAAAGACTTATTGACGTAAAATATAACAGGATTAAAGTAAAGCAGAAAGCTCCTGAAGGGACTTTATGCTTAACTTTAATTTTGCTTTATTAAGCAGAGGCATGTTTTAAACACCCGGAAATAGAAACTTGCACAGAGAAGTCTTAATGGTCGAGATTTATTCGTTTAATCATGTGTAACAGATATGCTTTCATTTCAAATATTTGCTGAATGTTCGACAGTGAACATTTTGTTTAAGAAGTGATAAATTCTCCTACAGTTCATTATAAGATCATAAGTATGTCCACACTCTGCATGATCCTTATACCACAGACACAGCGCCCCCACCCACATCACACACACGGTCAGTTGGGTAGGTTAGGTCTCAAACCGTTTCCTGTCCGAGTCTGTTCATTCATCCCTTTTAATAGACAATAACAATTTCAAAATACGTCTTGTCCATTTTTGACGATTTGGGGATGATTTTAACAATATATTTCAAAATGACAAACAGTGTAGACCTTGAACAGAGGGCTCCTTAACGACAGATCCTCTGATCAGGGTCTTCACTATTTGCACGTGACAAGTGTAATCCACACAGAAACATTGTTTGTAAATGACGACTATACTCGTCGCTAGGGTTGAATATGTTAACCTTGGTTTGGTTAAGTTGGGTTTTACGGCATCGCGACACATATTTACATGTATGGTCACGTTCGCTATTTAGGAGTTCGAGTAAGCGATGCTCGACTGTGGTTGCTTTTCATTTGAAACGTAACCCTGTCAACGCTAAATTTAATTCTTTCACAGGCAAATAACATCGTCTGCTAAATTGTGTCGTCTGCAATGCTAAAGATCCCAATTTTAGGTATTTAAAGTTTTGAAAGGAAATATTGATACACCTTACGAGTACCAAACAGTTTGGATTCTGATCAAACGCCGCGTAACACGGCATCTGATCAGAATCCAAACTGTTTTCAAAATCGACCTTAGTCCCATTTGGCTGTGAAAGGGTTTAACATTGAATTGGCTACTCCTTTTACAAGGATTTAGGGTATCGTTTACATTCTCATATACAACAGGTGTATATTTCGCTCACAAGTAACTTCTTGTTGACATAATATCATTAGAAAGTAACATTTTCTTTGCAATCACATTTACGTGTACGTTTCTTTACCCAATTTAAGACTTGAGAAAAAAATCAATATAAATTTCAAACAGCATGGATCCTGATAAAAAAAACACCTGACTCCAACCCATCCAGTTAAATACTCAGAAAACATAATTTAGAAGTTTCAAATAGCTTGGATTGGACCAAGATTAAATGCCTAGTAACCATATACTTTTAAACATGCCAGTAAAGTCGAATATAACAGTCAAGGGGGTGAACATTTCTTAATTTTTTACATAAACTATATTCATTTTAAAATTCTTCACACTTGGTTGAAGATACAATTTTTTGTTATAATCAGAACATACAGTGCCCCCCCCCCCCCCCACCCACTCTTAAAACACCCATAGGGAGACAAAGATTACGTGTGTATAGCTCGGAAAGAGTTGTTATAGGGAGGGAACATTCAGAATTGGCTTACATTGTTAGACTGCTTGAATTTCGCGGCGTATGATCTGGATTCAAACTGTTTGTCACTCATCATTATGTTGTTTTTTCTGTCAAATGTCCAATATGTCATTTAAGAAACCAGCAGACGACAATTTTAAGTAGACAACATTGCAGCCGTGAAAAACATAATTGTCTTGTTTTGGGAACAGCGTTATTGTAAGGAGGGAATCGTTGTTCAGAGGGCCGTTTTAGGGTGAGAGCACCGTACCACATTTTTGGTTATAATAAGAACAAGGGCTTCTAGGGTCTTCCTCCACCTGTAATTAGCTGGACGTCGCGATATGACTGAAATACTGTTAAAAGCGACGTAAAATCATAACGAATCAAATCAAATCATGGTTCCTTTATGTGTGTATTCGCCTCCTCTGATACAGTGGAGAATCTGTTATTCTTTCCCAATAAATGCGTTTACGCTAAAACTATTATTTGCAGTGCAAACAGTTTGGAGCCAGATCAGACGCCGGGTAACCCGGCGTCTGATCAGGCTCCAAACTGTTTGCCACCAAGATAAACATGAATTATCAGAATTGTCCAAAAGTTGTTCTTTTCTACGTTTTAGTGCTTTGCGTTTGCGTACGTTTGCGTTTAAACGGGAAAGAATAACAGATTCTCCACTGTAGCACACCTGTCCGTTACATATTCAGTAAAACCTGTTTTAACCGACCACTCCATGACAAGGGATCTTCAAATACAAGTATTTGCTAATTGAAGTAACTGCAGGGGAAAGTTATACCGAAAGCCCATGAAGGAGGTTTCTAAATTTCTTTGACATGCATTAAGCTGATACCTTTACATGTAGTCTTCCAATCATCATGTTTTAATTGGCTGCTTTGCCCTTTCGAAGACAAATTAATCGTGAAGCCATATTGTCCTCTGCTTCAATATTGTTGTCTGCAAACTCATTTTAAAGTTAGATTTAAGGTAGTATGTCGTGTGAACTATCGACATGATGGACAAACATTTTAACAATTCGGATCCTGGTCAGACGAAAGGAATAACGCAGGTTAAAATAACGTATATTCCAAGTCGCCGTTGAATTGACAGATTTTGAACTTATTCTGTCAAACCCAACAACACTAGTACTAGTATTTGAAACCAGCTTGAATCTAGACAAGACGCCGTGTAACTCGCTACCTGATCAGGATCAAGCCTGTTTGACACACGTTTCTATGTTTCTTGTGTCAAAATGCACGAGTTTTATAACTGAACAATAAAAGCAGATTGATTTTCAAGCAGACGAAATTATGACAGTGAATGGGTTCATATCGATCCAAATCGATTCAAACCAAGTTTAGGACAAATTAGGCTAATATACTTTAATGTTTATAAAGTCAGAAAACTCTTGCCTGCAGGATATGAGGTCTGCACATGTTTTATTATTTACATCTCTGCAACTTTTGTTAGAAATATTTTATCTGGGCGTCAGACAGTTTGGATCCAGATGAGACGCCGAGTTACTCGGCGTCTCATCTGGACTCAAACTGTTTGCATGATATAAGATCACAAAGTGCATGCTTAAGTATTTTACTTATGGGTATATACCGTATGTATAGATCTACATGTATAATTATGTGCACGGCTGAGTAACACGGCAGTATATATTTTACGTGCATTACTTTTGAAGTTCATAACTGAACCATGCCTTGTGAAATTGAGTTATGAATATTGTAAACAATGTAGACCCATATCAGGCGTTTCTATGGGTTTAACATAGCGTCTAAACAGGCAATACATGTAACAACACATGCAACAGACAAAAATGACATTTGTAATGAAGCTTTAAATATCAATATCATATCGTCCGGTTCAAACATATCTTGCAGATTACCGTATTATAACTCAACACCCCGAATAGGGAATCTTGATCTCCAATATTTGCAATTCATATTTGAATATATCGATAACATTTTCATGAACCTTTCATTTTCTACATTTTATTTGGTTGCGTTTAATTTCGTTTTGACATAGGGAAGACTAGTGTTGTCTCTACATTACTCTGTTTTCACTCTGACCGTTTGAATTGCACGTCTACTTGAGGAAATATACATGTAAATACAGTAGAACCTCTCTATCACCACTAAAATAATTGACCATTTAGTGACAGGTTACAGCTTAAAACATAATGAAAGTACAGCAGAAGCTCCCAAAGGAACGTTCTACTTAACTGTCATCTTGCTTTAATAAGTAGACAGGTGTGGAAAACTTAACATCAAATAGTGGTCGTAACAGAGCCATCTTTCATTTCAATGGACACTTAACTATACAGTGCCCCCTCCCCACAACGATCCTCTGAACAACGATTCCCTCCTTACAACAACGCTTGCTGCTGTTCCCCATACAAGACAATCAGTCCAACCTTTTCACTACTGCATTATCGTCTGCTGTTTTTCACAGTCACATGATGGACATTTTGACAGAAAAAACCCTAATTACCATTGACAAACAGCTTGAAATCCAGACCATACGGCGCGTTACGCGGCGTCTGATTTGGATTCAAGCTGTTTGCAAATGTTAGCCAATTCCCCTCCCTATAACAACTCCCACCGAGCAACACACATAATCATTATCTCCCATTGGGTGTTGTTGTAGAGAGGGGGCACTGTAGTGACGTATAGTATAACCTCGATATTTCGAACTGGATGGTGTCATAATTACCCGTATTTCTTGACTTGAAATCCAATAAACAGAACATACATGTACCCGTATTTCAAAGTTAAAACGCGTCTAAGCCGCTTTTTAACTTTAACATACGGGTAAGTTTGACTTCAGTGAGGTAGAAATATCGAGGCTGGACTGTACTAGATTTACTATTGCTATTTTATCTCATGGCTAAACATTTCCGTCTACATGCTTTGATCGAATTGAGAACTTATTTTGCATTTTGACTGAAGTTACACTAGTACAGTGGAGAATCTGTTATTCTTTCCCAATAAACGCGTTTACGCTAAAACTATTATTTGCAGTGCAAAAAGTTTGGAGCCAGATCAGACGCCGGGTAACCCGGCGTCTGATCAGGCTCCAAACTGTTTGCCACCAAGATAAACAAGAATTATCAGAATTGTCCAAAATTTGTTCTTTTCTACGTTTTAGTGCTTTGCGTTTGCGTACGTTTGCTTTTAAACGGGAAAGAATAACAGATTCTCCACTGTATGTACAGTGCTCTCTCCCTACAACACCCAAAGGGAGACAAAGATTGCGTGTGTCGTTCGGAAGGAGTTGTTAGGAGGGAAAAATAAGACTTGGCTTACATATGCAAACAGCTTAAATCCAGATCAGACGCCGCATATATAGCGTGACGTCTGATTAGGATTCAGGCTGTTTGTCGCTCGTCATTATGTTTTTTTTTCTGTCAAAATGGCCAATGATGTAAAAGCAAACGGTACAGACCTGATGGGACGTCACACATTGTAGAATCCCATCAAGATCTGCACTGTTTGCTTATATCTTCTTTAATAGACATCAGACGATATGCATTAAAGTACATATTTTAGCACGGTTTATTTGTGCCAAATGTATTGTTCTGTTCAGGAATAGATTTTTATTCTTGACATTTTGATCTTGGTACAAACAATCTATGACGTGACAGTCGATACTCGCGGTATCTCGAAGTCGACGTTTTCTTGTTTTACTGGAGAATTACACGAGAGCCATAGGCGGTGAAAGTGTCAAGATTGCATATCAAGAGTATTGTTGAGAACCGGGAAATAAATAAACACTCGAAATGGTGTACTTGAACACTATTGAAAGCTGCTCACATCGTGTTGAAGTTGTAGTCTGCTACATATAACATGTAGTTTCTAGATACTCTGATTTGCCGCACAATGCCCGTCTGCATCAGTTGTTACAGTGGAGAATCTGTTATTCTTTCCCGTTTAAACGCAAACGTACGCAAACGCAAAGCACTAAAACGTAGAAAAGAACAATTTTTGGACAATTCTGATAATTCTTGTTTATCTTGGTGGCAAACAGTTTGGAGCCTGATCAGACGCCGGGTTACCCGGCGTCTGATCTGGCTCCAAACTGTTTGCACTGCAAATAATAGTTTTAGCGTAAACGCGTTTATTGGGAAAGAATAACAGATTCTCCACTGTACATGCAGAGTGCGAATTAATTCCCATTTGCAAACATTCTGGATCCAGATCAGACCCTGCTTTCCTTAATTGAATTAAGATTCTCTTTGTTATTCAATTTTATATTGCAATATATGCCTCAACAGCCATAGAAGCGCCTTTTACAATGTAACGCATTTAATTTATTCAAATACTGAAGAAATTAGTCCCGATTTATGCAGTCATGACAATGTACCATAAGAAATATTTTTCTATTTTCTGGCAGATGTTAGCTAAAAGCAGAATGCGATTCATGGCGCATTCTGCTTTACTTTCAATCTATACTGTGAATGATCACGTGTCTACAAACCTAGAACTACGAGCAGGCAATGGCGTAAAGGCTTTGACTATTTTCAATGGGCTGGTTCTTGGTTAACGTTTCTTCTAGCACCAAGTGGTCTACATCATTTAATAGAATGTTTATATACTTTTTATACAGTGTTTCCCTTGGAATATTCCTTATTATTCTTTGCCATCCGACCTCAATATGACATTGACCTTGACCTCACATTTTCAATGGGCTATATCTAGGTCAACTAGATTTTACCATTTCGTCTGACATCAACACTGCTTACGAGAATGCTTGAATGTGTTGCCTTGGACCATTAAATCCCAATACTACAACCTTGCTTTGACCATGACCTAATTTGGACTAAGAAATGATTCTGAATATGTTGGCAAGGATGCCAACGCGTTCATAAGCGTCTTGTTTAAAACTTATATAATACTGTATTTTAAAGTGGAACTTAATGTGAATAAATTCAAGACATAAAAAGCTTAGCTAATGTGAAATAGGTAAAAGTCGGTTAAATTTTAAATCTGATGTGTATGGTTAGAGTGCGTGTCATGCAGGTGTGGGAAATGGATGGGGTTATATGCACTCAGAACAAATTTGCTCGAAACCATCAGTCAATGACAGTCATGCATGTCAAACCTGTGTTACGCGACCACTAAAAAGATTCTACATTTACTGTTGTCATAACAGGTGGCAGTTTAATGCAGGGAAAAAGTCATGCCGAAGGCTTCTTTCGGAGCCTTCTGCATGACTTTTGCCCTGCTTTAAGCGGTAACAAGTCTTTAAATATCACATTGCGTTTTCAGTCAGTGGTCGCTTAACATAGGTTTGAAATGTAGTTTGTAAATGCAGCAAAATTGCCAGTTCAATTAGACTTTTTATCAATGATTGAACTACGTACACGTGCCCTGAATCTTGGCTGAGTATAAAAAGGAAGTTCATATGTAATTACGAGCTTAACTCAGTCACCCCTAAAACTTAATTGACAATTCCAATTTCCAATTGAGTCTTGGGTCTACACTGTTTGTATAGGATAACTGTACTATTCACATGTACATTATATAATACTTTTGTCAATTTACCTAAAAATTAAATTAGAGAAATAAAAGCAGACGACAATTGTTTTACAATCAGATGACGTCATAGCAGTGAAGAGGTTATGTACAACAGTAAATAGAGGATATTGAAAGAGTGTGTTTTCAGTAGTGAATTTATTAAGCGAGTTGGATAAAAATAATACGCTGCGAGCCATGAATCTTCAAATGGACTTGGAAATGTCCATTAAGTCTAATCCATTTTCCCACTTTAATATTTTAGACTTTAAGTGTTGTTTTTGCGATATACATGTATTGCAAAATCATAAACAGTGCAGAACATGAATGGCTTATTTTAGAGTCCTCTGATCTAGATATATTCTGTATGTAAAATGGGCAAGTGTATTATTGACTTTTACCTTGTTTGTGAATGACACATATTTTCGACACTATGGTTAATTGAGTTAAATATTTCATTATAGATACATATAAACATATTATTAATTAGCCAATCCTTATACTTGACCTAAAATTGAAATTGATATATAACGTCAATGAAAGAGTCCGTTTTATTTTGTAACTTGTTACTCCCTCTTTACAAATGTGTATCTTATTACCAAACATGAATCATGAGGTCCAACGGTTGGCGCTCAGACATCGCAGGGCTGCCATTTCTCCGAATTTTTCCGAAATCTTCGGATTTTTATCCTAGCAGATGGTAGCGTAAAGCAGGCTGAAAGTAAAGCAGAATGCGCCTTAAGGCGCATTCTGCTTTACTTTCAACCTGATTTAAGTAATCGCGCTTGAAAAATAGAAAATTTGGAAATCTTAGTAATTTTCAAGATCAATTTATGCAGCCCTGACATCGTTTCATATAGGTGGATTGCCACGTGTAATTTCTTCTCTTGAGCGAGATTAAAAGATTTGTAGACAATATGCAATTGTTATGACCAGGAACAGAAGTATGAATTGAATGCAGTCGAACTTCGATAACTCGAAATCGTTTACGTTGGACATATCCATATTTCAATGTTAAAATGTGGCTAAGCTACGTTTTAACTTTGGTATACGGATGTGTTCAACTAAAGGGATTTTGATATATTGACATCAAAGTGTAGAATTTCGACTTTTTTAAAAGAGCGAGTAAGAGTTCGATATATCGACGCTAGACTGTATAGATACATTATACTTTGTATTGTTAAATATAATTGAGGTATCGGCTTTCAATTAGAATCGCCTTTAAATCGAATGATTGTTGTTGGTGAATAATATAAACAAGAGCGATTTCTGTTTTTACTTTTTATTCAGCTTTAACCATCTGCTCTCAGCGGGCATTTTTTTTTTTTAGATGCAAACAGTTTGGATCCAGATGAGGCGCCGAGTAACTCGGCGCCTCATCTGGGTCCAAACTGTTTGCCGCTCTGGTTAATTATTTTCTAAAAAAGCAGATAAATAAAATCAACTCTGAGAATAGTTGCGAACGACATATTTTACAGACGGCATTTGTATAGCGTGCTGAAGTCACTTTGGTGGTTAAAAACAGCTTGGAATCATTGTTAAATGTTAAAATTTCAAGCAAATTCGTCAATTTCCTACAGTTTAACCCATTCACTGCAATGACGTCTGCTCTCGCTCTCTCGTATTGAGATTTTAGGTAAATTTACTGAATTGATAACATCGTCATGATTGCCAAACAGTTTAGATTTTGATTTGACATCGCGTAACGTGGTGTCTGATCAGGATCAAAACTGTTTGCAAATAACCATTGTACTCGGGGTAAGGCAGTAGAGTTAAGCGGAACAGAATAACGTCCTCTCCCTGTAGACTTTCATTTCTAAATGATTATCAGTGTTCAATGTTTGCTAATGCTTGCTATCGTTCTTTACAGGTGGGAAGGCAAACAAAGTCCAAAAAGTGAAAAAGGAAGTTAAAACAAGACGTTCGTCAACATGGTGTGACGGTGGGTATCCTGTGACCGACCACATAGCCAGTCATGAGTGGGGAGATTAAGCGGAGTATACTCCGGAAGGATTCCACCCCGGAGAACCAGACCGATGCTTTGCTACGTTCTCTTGAATGTAGCCTGTGCCAGAATAGGTTCACGTGTCCGAAAGAGTTAGACTGTGGGCATACCTTCTGTCTAGAGTGTGTCGAAACGCATAAAAATGAGAACAGAAAATCAGCCATCAGGTGTACACTGTGTAAGAAATTTACTCTCATTCCAAAGGAAGGCCTGGCTGAACTACCTACGCATAAGTTTTACCAGGATCTTTGCACCCAGGTCAGCGTTTTAGAAAATGAGAACAAACTGTCAAGAGGGTCGTGTAAGTTTTGCGATGATAGCGAAAAATTGCCGGCGACTGTAAAATGCATGGCCTGTCAGGTGCCCATGTGTGAAGGCTGCTCAGCTAACCACGTGCATAATGGTGTAACAAACGTCGTGCAAATACACAGGAAACAGGACTCCCTTCTCAACGACATTCTGCCAAAGAGGGACACTGCCTGCGATATACACCCTACTGAATCCCTTCTTCTGTACTGTGTCCCTTGTAAAACGTCCGTTTGTTTCAAATGCAGGGACGACAAACACTCTGATCACGAAATTGCTGACTTGGCGGATTCTGCGATGCCCGCGAGAACGACCATTATAGACATTCAATCACGGCTTAAAGAATACGCGAATGAAACTCGCGAGGCTTTGAGCGACATAGAAAGGTTGAAAAACGGATGCGCTGCTAATGTTGAAGCCACAGAAAAGTTAATAGAGGCAGAGGTTCAGATGCTCATTGATCACCTTGTAAAAGAGAAACAACGAATGCTCAACGAGCTGCATTCTCATGCAAAAGATATTGAACGACGGCTAGACGTGTGTAAGAAAGAGTTCGAAGGTAATGATCTGCGGGCAAAGGCGATGCTCACGTTATCTGAGAATCTCATGTCTTACGGGAACGATGCTGAAAATACCAAGTATAAAGGCATGGTTGAAAAACGTTGGGCCGAGATCCAAGAAGAAAAATTGAACAGATTTGGACAAGGATTTCAGATGGAAGTCCAGTTCTTTATGAATGACGGACTTCGTAGTATACGCGCAAACGATCTGGGATTTCTACGCGTGTCGCAGACTCTATCACCCTGGACATCGAGGAAAAGTGTCCCGTTTGACATATCACCATTAAGTAACGGCGCTGTTGATGCATCAACGCTTCACGAGAAGGTCCGCTTGGCAATGTCAAATGACTTCTCACTGAAGAGATCGCCCATCTTTGCTAAATTTGTTGACCCAAAATGGAATCTAGAGACTTACAAGACATGCAAGTCAACAGGACAGACTGTGACAGTTTGGCTGAGAACTGATGAGGAGTCAGAACAAAGTGCCCGCGCGTCAAAACGTCTGTCGATGCGCTCCTACTCAGCACCTTCCCTTATCGCTGAAATAGACTCGTTTAATGCAAGAGGGGAACATGAGTACAAGAAGTGCATAGACAAGTTACCTGATGGAACAATCATTAGATTGTCGATAGGAGGGAAAGACACAATTATGCTTGCCGTGTACCCCGGACTTTATGCCTCTTCTGTGATTGGCCAGGCTAAATTAAGATCGCTCTCAAAGAAGGACGTAGATGGCATATACGTTGCTATATTCGAAAAGGGACAATTTGTTTGCGGAGAACTAAGAAAAGTACCCATCCCAGAAGGTCCCGGGTTCGACTTTGACATCACTAGTAGGGGTATCATCGTTCTGAAGCCTGCGTTATCACCTGATGTCAGAATCTACTCGACCAAATGCCAAGAGCTGGTTACTAACCACAGCCAGCAGGGATTTGTTATTAAGAAGATAATGGAATCGACCGAAAATGAAATTGCTATCATATACACAGACCCTGAGGGGAATATCGTCTGCGAGAATATCGCAGATGACGGGGAACGGGAGATTCGGTTTAATTTTCCCGCCAGTTTCACGGCACCGCTCAAATGTGAATTTAAGGACGCGTGTTTTGATAGGTGTGGCAGTGTGATTCTGTTGCTGAAGGCGGGATACCAAGACCTTCTATATCAGATTACAAATGATTTCTTCAGGAGAGAGTTTCTCGCCAAACCGGAAATGTTGCATAAAGTGGATAAGCTTGCTACGCTGCCCGACGGACGCATTTGCGTGTTCGATAAAACCGAGTGCGTCCTCATGACCTTAAGGTACCTGTAAAGATTAAAAAAAAAACTCGTCAAATACGTGAATTTTACGATAGGAGACGTTATACTTTCCAAATTACGTTACTCCATAGATAACGCATGATTGCACCTTTAATTTATTCATTCTATGAAGAAAATAGAATATCTTTCTATATCCAAGTAGATCATAGCTAAAAGCAGGCTGAAAGTAAGGCAGGATGCGCCAAAATGCACGTTCTGCTATACTTGCAACCTGCTTTAAGTGGTTCCATCTCTTCAAAACTGGAAACAGGCTATGGAGTAATGGGTAAAAGTATTTGTGCCAAAACATTAATGTCCATTGGAAAAAGTGTGTAGCCAGATCAGGCACAAGTAAGTTCGAGCTAACAGTTTTAAAACACAGCTCCCTATGAACCCTTGGGACATATATATGCATTAATTGCAAACAAGGTTCCAGTCAAGAGTACACTTGTCCTTTGCAACAGTGTTAGCCCATACCAGAGAACAGGTGACAGCTTAAAGCAATGTGAAAGTGAAACAGAAAGCTCCTGTAGGTGTCACCCGTCTTTAGTACTGACAATTAGCCTTCTTTTTAGTGGTCGTAATAGAGAGGTTCTACTATATATCCAGGGCTGCCATAAGTTGGCATGAAAAATCCTAAGATTTCCAAATTTGCATTTTTCAAGTGCAATTTTACGAATCGTACCTTTACCACATAACCTGTTTCTAGTTTTGCTGACATGTGACTACTTAAAGCAGACTGGAAGACCTGAAGGCGCATTCTACTTTACTTTCAGCCTGCTTTAAGCTACAATGTATCAGAAAAAAATCAGAAGATTTAGGAAAAATCCGGAGAAATGGCAGCCCTGTATATCATTAGTGTCAAACACTTTGGATCCAGAAGAAACACCAAGCTCCCTTCTCATTTGTTATAACAAATTTGCTGGTAGCATGCGGTCATGGTAATTTGATTTATAAATGATGACAATTCAGTGTTGGAAACCATAAATGGCATAGTTTCAAAACTGACAAGAAGGAAGGAAACACCAAGGCTCCAGATACCAGGGAGTCGGGGAGTGAATTTTTCAAACATTTTCTCCTCCAAACCTATGATGCTACTACTCATTAAATTAGATCTAGTCTCGTCGAGATGATTCTAATAAGTAGTGACACTATAGAGTTAAATGCAGACATAAAGATTTTAGTTTTTGATATACATGTACAGTAAAACCTGTCCTAGCGGTCACCTGGTATAAGCGGTCACCTGGCTTTAACGGCCAGTTCGACCTCCCCCCAATTGAAGATTGTACTCTCCTTTTCTAGAGCACTGAAGGACATGGATTCCCAGACTTTAAAAGTGTGATATTGTTGTTATGACAGGTGGGTGCTTCATGTTGGGGCAATGTTAATAATTATATGTATTAACATTTGTTTTATAACCCCCTCGTCCTCGGATCATGGTCAGTCCCTATCGCCGTAGAAGAGAAGCTGAGGGATCTCTGGAAGACTACGTTCTTCATCACTGCAATCTTGGTGATGGTGTAGACGGTGTAAAGAAAGAAGTTTTTGTCCTGTTTGTTTGTTTATCCCAAGACTTAAGATTGACAATAACTTTTGAAGTATGACCAACACACAGGCAATACATAGTAATCCAGATATATGTTTCCCATATAAAGAGGTATATGAATAATTGAATATGCAGGTTTTTGGCATGTCGGTCAAAGGTCAAGGTCACAGAGGTCAAAGATTTGAAATGACAATAACTTTTGACCATCAAGTGATAGGGATTTCATATTAGGTATACATATTGCACTATAAAAAGGAATTTATATATGAACATGTCAGGGCTGCCATAAGTTGATCGTGAAAAATCCTAAGATGTCCAAATTTTCTATTTTTCAAGTGTGATTACTTTAAGCAGGTTAAAAGTAAAGCAAGGCGCATTCTGCTTTACTTTCATCCTGATTTAAGCTACCATCTGCTAGGATAAAAAATATGAAGATTTCGGAAAAATCCGGAGAAATGGCAGCCCTGACATGTACATTTTAGACATGTGGAGTCGAAAGAAATTAAAGCCAATCCCATAGCTTGTTTCTGCTTTTGAAGACAGATGTCCACTAAAAGCAGGTTAAAAGTGAGTCGGAATGCACCTTGAGGCACATTCTGCTTTACTTTCAGCCTGCTTTAAGCTAACATGTGCTTTAATATAGAAAATAATTCTTATAGAACTAAGTGGACTTATTTTTATCAGTGGAGGATTGAATCAAAAATGCCTAAAAAGGCAGTTTCACAGTACATGATATATATGAAACATGTATTTGCACTTTCAGTATGAAATAAAGAATCATGTATAAATAAGAATGTATACAGCCATTGTGAATAAAATGAAATTTTATATCATATTTTTGCAACCACATTAAACTCTTTCTGGTTTTAAACCATTACCCCAAAGACTGTTTCTAGTTTTGAAGACAGGTGATCATTTAAAGCAGGGTGGAAGTAAAGCAGAAGGTGCATTCAGTCTGCTTTAAGCTACCATCGGCTATAATATAGAAAATATTTCTTATGGTACATATTCATGACTGTTTTCATATGTAAATTTTCACCTCATATGAATTGAAGAGACTGAAATCTAGATGGAAAACTGACATTTTTTTTTACAAAAAAAAGTTTTTTGGTAAAATAAATATATATTATTACATGCAAAAAGCATTAAAATTTGATTGTTGACATAAAGATTAGCTGAAGGAATTTCACTGCACATTTATTTTGATTTTTGATTGAATATTCCTTATTCGTTATTCTATGCATTGCCTTGTGCATTATTGCTGTAATACCCATATGTACACGATTTATGATGGTATTTTATATATAAGCAGTTGGCTAAGTTGGTGCAGTTGGTAGATACGCCCACTCATTGTAATTTTGGTTTTGTATGATTCAAATCCAAAACATGGAAATATTTTTTCAATTTACTTATTTTAGCATAAATTGTTTTGCTGTCCTTTTAGAGAAAAACCTGGTCGCCAGTTTCTTTCTAGTTTTGGAGATGTATTATCACATAAAGCAGAATGTTGCTGAAGGAACTTTTCCACATCTAAAAAGAATGCTTAAAGGGGCTTCTATGGAGGAAAGGGTTAAGGCAAGAAAAAGGAAAGCAGAAAGCTACGTTACTAAGGAGTTTTCTACTATTATCTTATTTTAAGTATCCAATTGCCCTATCAACCAAGAATTAAACATAATTTAGTGGTAATAATAGAGTGTTTTTACTACATACCAGTACATGTTCTATATGAATAGATAATGAATCTCTGAACATTAGCATCCTTAATGCAGTATAGCACAAACAATAATGTAAATAAATAGTCTTTATTTGCAGATTAAATATGCAAGTAAACAAAACAACATTTCAACAAAAACATTAGGAAAATTACGACCTGTTGCTTAACCTGTTCCCCCATAGCCTGTTTCTAGTTTTGAAAATAGGTGACCATTTAAAGCAGGTTGAAAGTAAAGCAGAATGTGCCTTACAGCACATTCTGCTCTACTTTCAACCTGATTTAGCACATTCTGTTCTACTTTCAACCTGATTTAAGCTACAATCTGCAAGGATAAAGAAAATATTTCTAATAGTACATATTCATGACTGTATAAAATGGAACCATTTTCTTCAGTAGAGGAACAAATTAAAGGCATATTTCTGGGGAAATGGTTTAAATATTTATTAACCGACTTCTCCTGCTGAATATTCATATTAAAAGAAAAACTCAGGGCTGCCATTTCTCCGGATTTTTCCTAAATCTCCGGATTTTTTCCCAGTTCATGGTAGCTCAAAGTAAAGCAGAACGCGCCCTTAGGCGCATTCTGCTTTACTTACAGCCTGCTTTAAGTAGTCACGTGTCAACAAAACAAGAAAAAGGCTATGGGGTAAAGGTACGATTCGTAAAATCGCACTTGAAAATGCAAATTTGGAAATCTTAGGATTTTCATGTCAACTTATGGCAGCCCTGAAAACTTGCCCTCTTAATAGATGAACAGCTATCATCTGAACTATTACATTGGTCAATAAAATAAGGATAGGTCTCCCCCAGAAGGAATGATGACTCATGTCAGATCCTATAAGAAAATATTGCTGACCCTGACCAGACAGCTTTTTTAGGAGTTGTCTGGTTTTGGTCTACACTGTTTTCAAAAAGCTTCAATATACGTTTTTAGCAGGAGAAGGGTTCATTATATTTCTGTCATTTGTTCAACAGGTAAACATGGATTGCCATTAACACATTCAACCCTAGTGACGAGTATAGTCGTCATTTACCAAACAGTGTACCTGAGAGAATTACACTTGTCCTATGCAAACATTGTATACCCTGATCAGAGGGCTCCTTAAGGAGCCCTCTGATCAGGGTCAACACTGTTTGTCATTTTGAAATATATTGTTAAAAACAAGCATAAATAGTCAAAAATGGACTATACTTATTTTGAAAGTGGAAATGTTCATTAAAGTTTCAGGGGTGAATGAGTTAATAGATACATGTAGAGACAATAGGACAACTTCAGAAATGGAGACAGTCTATTGTTATTTGTTGATGACTGCAACTTCATTTTATAAACTAAAGCTTAACTTTTGTTAGCCCATTACTTAATAGTCTGTTTCTAGTTTTGAACACAGTTGACTACTTAAAGCAGGTTGAAAGTAAAGCAGAATGTGCCTTAGGGCACTTTTTGCTAAACAGTGAGTTTCAGCTTGCTTTAACTCTTTCCTCCCTGAAACTTTAAATGGACAATTCCGTGTTTCCATTATAGTCTAGTCCATTTCTGACTTTTAAGGGTTGTTTTTGCCTATGTTTGACATTATGGCAAACAGTGAAGACCCTGATCAGAGGACTCCTTTCGGAGCCCTCTGATCTGGGTCTTCACTGTTTGCACAGGACAAGTGTACTATTCACATGTATACTGTTTTAAAAGGACGCCTATCTGCAGGACTAGGGTTCAAAGGGTTAAGCTACCATCTGCTAGAATATAGAAAATAAACGATATATAGATCTATCCATAACTGTATAATTTGGAACTACATTTTGTATTTTCTACAGTGGATGAATAAATTAAATGAGTAAAAATGAGTATCCCGGACATAATGGGTTAAGTAACTATTTTATACAGAGGCATTGGTATCTTTAAAGACAGGTCAATCTTTAATGCACCGCTTAAGCAAAGTAGAAAGCTCCAATAGAAGCTTTCTGCTTTACTTTTTTTCTGAATTAAGTTGCCACCCGTATTAACCCTTTGAACCCTAGTCCTGCATAAAGGTGTCCTTTTCAAACAGTGTACATGTGAAGAGTGCACTTGTATTATGCAAACAGTGAAGACCCAGATCAGAGGGCTCCGAAAGGGGCCCTCTGATCAGGGTCTTCACTGTTTGTCATGATGCCAAACATTGACAAAAACAACCCTTAAAAGTCAGAAATAGACTAGACTAGAATGGAAACTGGAAATGTCCATTTAAAGTTTCAGGGAGGAAAGAGTTAAGGCTGCAAAATTCTCCTCTTTTGAAGTGTCAATTAGTTCAAGTGATATTTTAACCAGGAACAAATTAACTGTTATATTTTTAAGACGGCCTCATCAAAGGTCAATTAATTTACCGAACTAATTCAAGCAGTGTCATTCAGATTCTTGAGTGTCAAAATATATTGATTACTGGCCAATGAGACATTTTAGACTAATATATTATAGTACACTTTCAAAATGTCATATTAAATCATCCCAACAGATGTGATTCAATTAAAAAATCAGTCTGTAATTGAAATTGCGTCGCTAAAAAGAGTTGCAAAATTGAACTTGCTTACCCTTCTTCAGCTATTACCATATATTGACCTTTTCTAAAAACAGTGAACACCCAGACAAGAGAGCTCCTTTAGGATGCCTGGCTGGAATCTGCTTTTCCAAGAAGATCTGTCTGTCAAGAATCTGTACTTTTTCCTTGGGGAATAAGTTAATGTATTAGTCCAATGGGAACAATTTTGTATATGAATATTCAGCAAGTGAAGAGTAAACCCGTTACTCCATAGATACACGTTTTTACATATTTATTTCATTTCTCCGCTAATGCAAATATTTCAAAAATTAATAAAAATTAAGTTATACAGTTATAAATATGTATGATAAGAAATATTTTCTATATTCTAGCAGATGGTAGCTTAAAGCAGACTGAAAGTAAAGCAGAATGTGCCTTAAGGCACATTCTGCTTTACTTTCAACCCGCTTTAAGTGGTTACTTATTTTCAAAATTAGAAACAGGCTATGAGGTAATGGTTAAGCATCCTCTTTTTTCTCATTGATCACTTCATCAGATCTATAAGATCCTGTTGCCATATTTGAATTCAATCAAACTTGTTTTAAGCAGCTACTCTTTAGACAGGTTATTGTTGAATGCAGGACAATGGTAAAGCAGAAGGCTCATAGACAGGTTATTGTTGAATGCAGAATAAAGGTAAAGCAGAAAGCTCCTAAAGGAGCTTTCTGCTTTACCTTTCTCCTGCAGTAAGCTACCGTCTGTTGTAAACTTCTAGTTTATCTTCTTTAGAGTGGTTGTTTTAACTCTTTCCTCCCTGAAACTTTAAATGGACAAATCCAGTTTCCATTTAAAGTCTAGTCCATTTCTGAGTTTTAATGGTTGTTTTTATCAATGTTTGGCATTATGACAAACAGTGAAGACCCTGATCAGAGGGCTCCTAGGAGCCCTCTGATCTGGGTCTTTACTGTTTGCATAGGATACGTGTACTTTTCACATGTACACTGTTTGCAAAGGACGCCAATATGCGGGACTAGGGTTCAAAGGGTTAAACAAGTTTGACTATCTGTTACTGTCTTTTTTAATGTGTTATGTGATATTTGTACACTTTGTAGCGTCATTAACCTCAATAAACCAGCAACTAGAATATATTCCTTGTTAAAGTTATGATTTTTTTTCACCAAAAATCCATCTTCAAGAAAAATAAGATCTTGGGAATATGCTAAATGTTTATCAAGATCTGCTGTTAAGGCTCCTTAAACTTTACTTTCAGCCTGTTTTAACCCATAACCCCTTAAAACGCCCTTTTATGCCTCTTATTTGTTCCTCCACTGAAGAAAAAAGTTCCAGTTTATACAGCCAAGAATATGTACCAGAAGAAATATTTTCTATATCCTAGAAGATGGTAGCTTAAAGCAGACTGAAAGTAAAGCAGAATGTGCCTTAAGGCACATTCTACTTTACTTTCAATCTGCTTTAAGAAGTCACCTATTTTAAAAATTAGAAACAGGCTATGGGGTAATGGGTTAAGCTACCCGCTGCTCGGAGATAGAAAATATTTATCATGGTGCATATCCATGACTGTATAAGGTGAACTATTTTCTTCAGTCAAGGTATAAATAGGAGGTGTACCTATGGAGTAACAGGTTAAAGTACTTACAGTGGAGAATCTGTTATTCTTTCCCGTTTAAACGCAAACGCAAAGCACTAAAACGTAGAAAAGAACAACTGTTGGACAATTCTGATAATTCTTGTTTATCTTGGTGGCAAACAGTTTGAAGCCTGATCAGACGCCGGGTTACCCGGCGTCTGATCTGGCTCCAAACTGTTTGCACTGCAAGTAATAGTTTTAGCGTAAACACGTTTATTGGGAAAGAATAACAGATTCTCCACTGTATCTCTACTCATGCTAATCAAGATGCCTTTTAACATAAAGTTAACTCATTCTCCACATAAACATATTAGGGCACCTTTTCCATTTCTTTTGCATAAGCACCACAAATTAGTAACAAATAAATATTAACTGATGCTTTTTGAATATAGGTGTCGGCTTTAAGCAAGATAAAAGTGAAGCAGATTGCATTTAAAGGAGCTTTCTGCTTTACTTTCATCTTGCTTTAACTCTTTCCTCCCTGAAACTTGGAATGGATAATTCCAGTTTCCATTTTAGTCTAGTCCATTTCTGACTTTTAAGGGATGTTTTTGTCAATGTTTGGCATTATAACAAACAGTGAAGACCCTGATCAGAGGGCTCCTTTCGGAGCCTTCTGATCTGGGTCTTCACTGTTTGCACAAGACAAGTGTACTATTCACATGTACACTGTTCGAAAAAGAGGCCAATATGCGGGACTAGGGTTCAAAGGGTTAAGCAGGATCCTGCCTTAAACACAGTTTGATATAGGTGATTTACACTGTTGCCTATGATTAGGGTATGAAGAAAAGGGTTAACCCATTACCCCATAGCCTGTTTCTAGTTTTAGGCACATTGTGCTTTACTTTCATTCTGCTTTAAGTTACTACATGCTAGAAAATAGATAATATTTCTTATGAAACATATTTATGTATGTATAAATTTGAACTATTTGCATCAGTGGAAGAATATATTGGCGGCGTTAAAAGGCGTATTTATTGGGTAATAGGTTAAATAAGCAGTCCTCTATATATCAGAAAATGGCATTTCCTTCTTTATTACTAGTCATCCAAACTGACAAGTGGTGTAAAGCCAGATGAGATGCCATGTTACTCAGCATCTCCTTCTGATCCTGAAGACAGGTGTCACAGACCACTTAAAGCAGGTTGAAAGTAAAGCACTATGCATTTTCAGGCACATTCTGCTTTACTTTCAGTCTGCTTTAAGCTACCATAGATTTGTATGGTACATATTCATGACTATATTTTCCCAATAGTAGGAATGAAAAGTTATTATTTGGTAACTGGTTATTAAAACGAGTTTGAGTTATGGGATTAAACTGTACTGTGCATTATAAGTAAATTGAAAACATCTCACAATCATTTATCCTTTATTTGATCTTATTCACTTTCGATAACATGATTTTATACAAGCTACCATGTGGAAAAATAACCTGAACTTGCTAAGCAAGTACATATATTAAACAAGATCCAGCTGATTTCAGTACCAGAAGCCAGGTATGTAGAAAGCCCAAAGCCGTCATCAAAATCTGGAAAAAATAAAAATACATTTGCAAACAGTGTAGAACCAGATGAAAGGGCTTTTGTACTGTTAACCGTAATTTTAAATATTTTTGAAACAAGTGACTCCTCAGGAGTCAAATGTAAACTGATCATTATTTAGAAATGGAAGAGACCATAATTTATATACTTATTAAGTTATTAGTTTAAGGGTTCCGTAGGCACTAGTCTTGAGTACTAAAATCACTAAACTCATTAATCACTGAAACTTTTTAACAGACAATTCCAATTTCAATTTAAGTTAAGTCTATTCATGACTTTCTAGTGTTGTTTTCTGCAATATATTGCAAAAATAGCAATCTGAAGATCATGATCTATGTGCCCTTTAGACTCTTTGGGAGACATTTGTCTAATAAATATTTGTCAATAATTGACTCCTAGAGGTAAGGGGAGGAGCTTATGAGGTCAAACATAATTAGACATAAAATCACTAGTAATTACAGAAGGTGAAAATGTGGACTGAGCAACCATTCATTACATCTTTTAACTTGTTACTTCATAGCCTGTATCTAGTTTAGAAGACAGACTGACCAATTAAAGCAGGTTGAAAGTAAAGCAAAATGTGCCTTAAGGCACATTCTGCTTTACTTTCAGCCTGCTTTAAGTTAAAAACTGCTAGGATATAGAAAACATGTGTTTTGCTATGTAGTCATGACAGTATAAATTGAACTTTTTTCTTCCATGGAGGAATACATTAAAGGTGTTAAATTGCTTATCTAGGGAGTAATGGGTTAATAGTTCATAAAAGGTTGGTATGCTTAATGAGATTGCACTGGATGAGATTTGGTATTGAATTTACCCTTTCAACACTGAAAACCTGTATTGAAGATCTTTGCAATGTTTGGATCCAGATCTGGGGCCCATTTCATAAAACTTCGTACGACAAAAATGATAGTAAGTCAAAACTGTAAAATACATTTAATTTCTGATTTCTCCATCTAATCATGTCTTGTGACATCTCTTTGGAATCCTCTTTTCAAGACGATTCCACAGAGATGTCACAAGACAGGATTAGATGGAGAACAAAATAATAATTGAGACTTTAATAATCAGACTTACGACAACATTTGTCGTACGAAGTTTTATGAAATGGGCCCCAGGCCTCTGCTTAGTATGGGACCTGATCAGGATCCAAAGTGCTTGTCAGTCTGATCCTGTTTCTGTAAATCTAAAGAAGATGGAATCACTTTCAACAGTTAGAAAGTTGGAGAGTCTCTTTAAAACTTCATCAATTTTAAGGGGAAGGAAACCATGCAATCTTGTGTCCTTTTATAAGTCTAGCACAACCCGGTGTTACATCAATGTTTTCTGAATCTATCTATTTTACACCAATTATGAAATAAATTATTTAAAACTTTAAAAACAAACTCCTCTGTATGGCTCAAATAGTGGTATTTGTGGTCATTCCAGTTAATGGGTAAAAACATTTGAAAGAAAAAGCACAGGCATCCAGTGCAATATGTCTGCATTAAGCCATCTGTACAGGGCTGCCATTTCTCCGGATTTTTCCTAAATCTTCGGATTTTTTTCTAGTACATGGAAGCTTAAAGCAGGCTGAAAGTAAAGCATAATGCGCCTTAAGGCGCATTCTGCTTTACGTTCAGACTGCTTTAAGCAGCCACGTGTCAACAAAACAAGAAACAGGCGATGGGGAAAAAGTATGATTCGTAAAATCGCACTTGAAAAAAAATGCAAATATGGAAATCTTAGAATTTTTTATGTCAACTTATGGCAGCCCTGTCTGTACATCCAATAAATACTTACATTTAATAATAGCTGCTTGAGGTTGGTGTTCGATTCTGAGGTTGGGGAATAAGACCTAATAAACAGAATAAACACAAAACTCAATGCTGAAACATGAGCGGTGCAATAAGAAGACCAGATTAATTGAATTGCAGTGTTAATCCAGACCAGACTCTGCATCAAAGATGCAGCACCTGCATGGACTGAGTCTACACTATTTAACACTTAACAGCATTTACAGCATACATTGCCAAACTTTGAATACAATGTAGAGCATGGGGAGACACCCAGCCTCAGGTGAAGACTGGTGAGGGTCAACACTGTTTGTGATGCAATAAGTCTGTTTTTCCTCTGACATGACACAACTCATTGTATAAGTCTTATAGGCTTTGATCTAATATTAGAGGCTGATAGATAACATTTCCTCTCATTCCAATAATTACTTCAAGTACAACATACATAATTATAATAATACAACAGCTCAATGCTTTCTGATAGGAAATATGATTATTGATATGAGCATTTCGCTATTTTAGCTTAGTAATATAATTAACTGCTTGACCAAAAATATTGTACTGTTTTTGTTTTCTTTAGAAATGCTGAACTTAAAGCAACTGAGAAAAAATATCAGTGTTGTTTTTCACTTATTCAATTTCATAACCTTTTTTTTTATTGAAAATAGTAACCAATTTAGTGGGTGGTACAGACTAAGTGTATCATTGAGTCACACAATGCTGAGCTATTCAATCCTATTTTGTTTGTCAGAAGTAATAAACATGGTTCAATAATGTATCCATGTACATACTAAAACTATCGGTTTTTGTGACAATCGGCCTAAATTTCTATTCACAAGATTGAGGTACATACCAATTTTTCCACCAGATGGTGGAAGTCTAACTGACACTCTTCCTGGAGTCAATGATGCTCCCTAAAAAGGCAGGAAGATTACCATATATCACATATATTACATGTTCAATGTTTCCATTGAGAAACATCAAAATACAGTGTTCCCTCCCTACAACAGCCCTCCTTACAACGACCCATGTCACAGTTCACTCAACAGGACCATTATATTCATGACTGCTTAAAATTGTTGTCTGCTGTTTTTCTCAGTCACATATTGAACATTTTGACAAAATAAACATGATGATGAGTGACAAACAGCTTGAATCAAGATCAGACGCCGCGTTACACGATGTTTGATCTGGATTCAAGCTGTTTGCAAATGTAAGCCCATTTTCCTTCCTAAAACAACTCCCTCCGAACAATGCACACACTTTTTGTCTCCCATTGGGTGTCGTTGTAGAGAGGGAGCGCTGTATACACTAAAAGTACATATCATTTAATTCTTTCTTCTATATTATTTTACTCTTCCTCCCCGTAGATTGTTAAATGTAGTGTTTAATATTCATAAGTGAATGCTATAGGGAGAATTCTACTTTATATTTCAGCCTGCTTTAAGCGTCGGTGCCTTAGCAGTACAATGTAGAATCATGAAAAGACATTTTTTAAAGAAATTATTAAGTTACATTTCTGTGGGGGAAACTTTTAGAGATTAAACTAATTTCATGCTCAATCCATCATTTATTAGGTATCTCTATCATATATGCTGTAATACATTGTTACATGTACTTCTAGTGGTATGTGTTTATTCTTTGAAGAAGCATAAATATCTACAAAGATTTGATTGCTTCATGCTATGCAGGACAAAGTAAAGAAGATTGTACATAAGTTGCTGCTTTACGTGGGCCCAGCAGCTGCCACCAGTCTGAAAGTCTAGACTGCTTATCCATCTTTTGAGCAGCCCTTAAGCATGTCTAATGATTTACATTATACATGTAATTATATAAAGTTCTAAATATTAGATAAACAGTATTAAGTAAACGTTTTTTGTTTTTTTAATATATGATTATTTGATTATTTGAACTTGAATTAAGAGACTATTTAGTATTTACACACATGCTAAGTAGAAGCAATAAATGGCCAGACTAAAAATCTTTCTGAATCTTACCCCTGAACCTGGAGACTTTCTGTAGCCAGATAAAGAACTGAAAGTAAAGATGTGACAAATAGTATATGGTCAATAGAGCTGCATACAAAAAAGAAATAAATATGAAAAGCAAAACAAGAGCCCAATGGGCTCTAAGGCGCTCACCAGAGTTCAAAGTTCCCAGATTTAACTAGACTTATTAATACCCCCACTAGTACCTTGTCACAAGGAGCAAATGTGTCAGGATAATGCTGATGTGTGTACTCCATACGAACTAGAGGGTTCATAAGCCTTTTCTACTATATGACCTAATGACCTACTTTTTGACCTGTCATAACTCATATTCATATTACATTACCCAGATAGATTTTGTCTAGGTGACTCTTTTGAGTAAGTCTAATGAATTTGGGGCTAAAATTATGGCCCCTAAATTGTTCAGAAGGAATTTTTATGATTTGACCTACTTTTTATTCAGAATATGGCCCATATTCATATTTGACCTAGATTTTGTCAAGGTTGTCAACTTGAACATTTTTCATGAAAATAAGGCAAAAGATGTGGGCCCTAGAGTACTTCAAAGCTTTTCCTATGATTTGACCTACTGACCCACCTTTTGACCTCCCCCAGTAATCTATATTACTACATTGCCTAGTTTTTGTTAGGTGATCATTCTGAGCAAGTTTTATGAAATTATAGCTAAAAATATGGCTCCTACAGTGTTAGAAGCTTTTTCTATGTTTTGACCTACTTACCTACTTTTTAACCTTATGTAACCCAAATTCACACAATGCTTAGCTTTTGTCAAGATAATTATTCTAAGCAAGTTTTAAGAAGATTGGGCAAAAAAAATATGGCTCCTGGAGTGGCAAAATGCTTTTTCTGCGATTTGACCTACTGACCTACTTTATGACCCAACATGACCTATATCCCAGTATGACCTAAACTTTATCAAGTACATGACACTGACAAAATCTCATAAAAATATAGCCAATAATATGACTTCTAAAGGGTTTTTAACTTTCAATTCGATATTTTCAAACACCGAAAATGACCACACCCTCTGGCGGCCATGTTTTTTGACGGGTCAAAATTCTTTTAACAACTTCTGAGGTCTATCCATCGAGAAACATTTTGCTGAAAACCAAATTGAAATCGGACAATTGGTTTCGGAGGAGAAGATTTTTCTAGATATTGTGCACGGTTGCCATGGCAACAAGACCATTTGCCCCACCCACTTTATTTTAACAACTTTAGAAGCTCCAACCAATAGCATGTATGTGACCAAGTTTGGTTACACTGGGGCTGTTGGTTTCAGAGGAGAAGTCTTTTGCAATTGTTGACGGATGACGGACAGAGCAGTATCACAATAGCTCACCTTGAGCACTTTGTGCTCTGGTGAGCTAAAAAACATCATTGCTGATTGGAGGCGGAAGGTTTTGTATGAGATGTATGTTGTTTTACATAATAACCATCCAGTAATAAATGACAGTCAGGTCTAGAAAATACTTGCCTTGAAGAACAAGCGGCTTGAAAAGTTACTTGTCCTACATGATTTTCCGTGGATTTTAATCAACATTAATATTATCAGGTTATTTTTTACTGACTTTCTCACTACAGTTGTACCAAAGCAGGCTGAAAGTAAAGCAGAATCCATCTTGAGACTTTACTTTCAACCTGCTTTAAGTGGTCACCTGAAAACTGGAAACAGGCTATGGGGTAAAGTACTCATCGTGTCTGCAGCTTTTGTATATACATGTATATATATTATATCATAAAACTTTTCCTTATATCTTACCTTCCACTTCCTGGCAAATATGGATAATACCCAACAGGTGAAGGAGTTCTTCCATATGCTGCGAAAACATGATAAAATCACATACACGTACTGACCATTCAGTAACAATGTCAAACGCTACTGTTCAAAAGATTTTTCTAAAAGTTATTCCAATGTGCATACTGTCTTCTTCCACATCAAATTTGAAATGATGAATAAAGTCAAGAGTGAGAAGAGTTTACTCAGCGTGGCAACTGGATCAAAACTGTTTGCAAAGGATTTGTCATTAAAATGCAATTTCAGCAAAAAGTTAATGAAAATATTCGCAGTGTGTATAGCTCATATTATCACATCAATTCTTTAAGTACTGTGTGATGTGTGTTTAGATTGAAACAATTAAACAAATATGAATACATGTATATGCATTTTAATTTTGAGACATACAGTAGAACCCCACTATTACAACCACTAAATTGTGTTAATTATTATGTGGTTACGGCAGGTGACTGCTTAAAGCAAGGTGACAGTTAAATAGAAAGCTCCTTCAGGAGCTTTCTGTTTTACTGTCATCTTGCTTTAAGCAGTCACCTGTCTTTTATACAATTAATTAGCCTTCTATTAAGTGGTCGTAATAGAGAGGTTTAACTGTATATACCAATATTATTAGTGCTGAAACAATTGTCCAGTTTATCGGTAACAGTGAGAAAATGCCAATTAATTGGCTACAAAATAAGTAACTTGTCAATCTGACTAATCACTCCCCAGAGCTCCAGAAAAGGGGAGTTTTTCAAAAACTAAAATCTTTATACCTGCATTAAACCCTATGGTGTCACTACTCATTAGAATTGTCTCTTTGAGACAATTCTAATGAGTAGTAACACCATAGGATTTGGTTCTGAAATGAGTTAGAAAATGTTGGATTGGTTCAGTTTACTCCCTCTTATCTGGAGCCCTACTCCCCTTATCTTGATCAGTAGCTGACAGTTTTAAACAATGAATCTCAAACCAGTGTCTGATCAATGTGACTAAAAAAGCAAGAAGTATGTCTAAACACTTTACTTTGGTCAGTGTACAATGGAACTTATGTTGCTGTATCTGTCAAACTAGCTGGTGTACCTTTTATACTCTTTATTATAACTAATTACCCCATAAGTACACCTTTTTTTGCCTTAAATTAATTCCTCTACTGAAGAAAAATTGTTCGAATTTATACAGTCATGCATACATTTGATAAGAAATATTTTCTTTATTCTAACAGATGATAGGTTAAAGCAGGCTGAAAGTAAAGCAGAATGCGCCTTATTAAGGCGCATTCTGCTTTACTTTCAACCTGCTTTAAGTGGTCGCCTCAATACTAGAAACAGGCTATGGGGTAATGGGATAACCGACCTAAATGCAAAAACTTAACCATGATCAAAAAGGTCAAGGTCAAATGTCACCAAACTGTGATGAAACAAAGTATCTGTTCATGTGAATTTGCTTAACACTAGCCGCAGAATATAATCAATAACTGACCTAAATGCAAAATTTTCACTACAAAATGGGACATATGGAGCAGACATGTATACAGAGGTTTGTATGGACAATGGTAACGCTATAAATCTGGCATCACTTTGTGACAGTTCATAAAAACAACTTGTAACTTAAAACAGATTTTGAAGTGGCATGCATTCTCCCCTAAGTTTGTCCTAGTGCAGAGAACAACTTTAGTCATTATATATAAGTGAGAAACTACAGTTTGTCTTCTCCAATTCCTATAATGTGACTATTCATTAGAATTGTCATTTTACAATGAGTAACTAATGAGTAACTAGTCACAATTATAACAATACAGGGTTTGAAGAGGCAATTGGCAGTCACTTATGCTTTGATGTTTTAGGCCTGAAAACGAAAAATTAGTCACCAAGTAAGTCTCAAAAGGATTTGTAATATTTTATACATATACCAGGGCTCCAAATATTAAAGGGGAGTCTTTCAAAAAATAAAATCTTTATTTCTAAACTCTATGGTGTGATTGGTGTCACTACTCATTAGAATCGTCTCTTCGATATGATTCTAATAAGTAGTAACACCATAGGATTTCGGGCTTAAAAAGTGAGAAAATGTTTGATTTGTTCAGTTTACTCCCTGTTATCTGGACCCCTATATATACTATACCTTTGTTGACTGGGGAAACAATTCTGTTAAAGTCTGTGCAAGGGCTCCTATAAAAGTAAATTTTGGATTATAGAGTCAAAATAATATCTGTATTAAGTGACCTTTTATGAAAGGAGCATGGAGGTAATCAATGTCAGGTGACTGCTAAACGCAGGATACAAATAATGCAGAAAGCTCCTGTGTGAGCTTTCTGCATTATTTGAATCCTAAATTTAGCAACACACCTTATCTTAGAGAAACCTCTCACAATCATTGTGTATTGAATGATTGCTTAACTTATTCACCCCTGAAACTTTAAATTCCAATTTCAAAGTATGTCTAGTCCATTATTGATTATTTAGGGGTTATTTTAACCATTAATTTCAAAATGACAATTTGACAAACAGTGTAGACCCTGATCAGAGGACTTAGGAGCCCTCTGATCAGGGTCTACACTGTTTGCATGGGACATATGTAATCTTCACAGGTACACTGTTTGTAAATGATGAGTATACTCGTCGCTAAAGTTGCATGAGTTAATAATACAGATTTGACTGCATAACGGTAATGTTATCATGCATACAGCAAAGTGATGGTCAAGAAATCAACCCGTCTTTTCAATAAAAGCTTAAACTGGCAAATGAATTTAAACAACATGCTCATATATATTATAGGTGTGATCAAGCAGTGGAGGTCAGACATTGGAGGTAATAATATGAGATAAACGTAACTGTAAACACAAGAGAAATCTAGTGCAGCACAAAATCAACATTTGCAAATTTTGGGATAGTTTCCCTGTATTTTCTCAGATTCAAACCAATCCACATCAGTGAAAATCCATTGAAACAGAAAATGTTTTGTTTTTAAAGCCCTGTTAAAGAGATTTACAAATCAGGAACTTGTCACTGTTTGCTCTAAAACCTTGCTGAATTTCATTTCAATACATTACTATTATTATACCCGATTTATATAGCGCTCTTTTCACACAAGAGTTGTGTGTTCAAAAGCGCTTCACATGAAATTATATAAGTGTACCTACAAAGCGAGAAAAGACAAATAACTACATTCACAATAAACATTATGGAGTTACAGTGTCCCCTCCCTACAACTGCCCTCCCAATAACAATTTACTCCCTCCTTACAATGACCTTTGACGCTGTTTCCTAAACAAGACATTTATGTCCAAGATTTTCATGGCTGCTTAAATTTGTCGTCTGCTGTTTTTCTCAAAGTTAATATAAGTGGACATTTTGATAGAATTGATATAATGATGAGTGACAAACAGCTTGAATCCAGATAAGACGCCGCGTTACGCGGCTTCTGATCTGGATTAAAGCTGTTTGCAATGTAAGCCAAATCCTTATTTTCCCTCCCTATAACACCCCTTCCGAACAACGAACACAATCTTTGTCTCCCATTGGGTGTCGTTGTAAAGAGGGATCACTGTACATGGAAACATGGACATTCTTACAATATTATTACCAAGATTATAAAATTGTTATACAGTATAACCTCTGTCGATCGACACCTCTCTTGGCCGGAAACCTCTGTTATCCGACCCTGCTGTTTGGTCCCGGCAGTTCCCCTATTTGTTTTATGTAACCAAACCCTCTCTTGATCGGAACCTCTGTTAACCATTATCCGACACACTTTGACGGACCAATAAAGGCAAATTAGAGGGTTTTCACACCTCGTTATCGGACGGTATGCTGACCTGTGATCATTGACAGCGACTATGCATGCGCAGGTGATAATGACAAATATCGCTCGGATGGCCGTGTAAAACAAAGTGTGTGGTTTTAACAGTGAGTGATTGATCTGAGGGTTAATAAGATAACTTATAAGCCAACAAATGTAAGCAACCCATTCCGTGTCGCAGTGCCGAAAACCCAACCCCTCCCATCCTTTCCAACAATGTCTGGCAATCGTCCTCTCTGTCAACATGAGAAGTAGGAAATATATGTCTAATGCGCCCTCAACATAAGTCAAGTTTATATCACTATTCGCAGGCGTAACAGTGTATAATAAATTTATATTGAGAGAAAATAAATACATTCACACGTTTTAAAGTTTTTGTTAATTTCCCGCGAGTTCGAAATAATGAGAATGGACTGTACTTGTACATAAAATGTAAATACGAATGTGCCGATGTTTTCGTCTAGCCCTTGATATGTAAATGCGTGTTTACTTCCGGTCGTACACTATACATGTACACGTTTTATGCGTACTGTAGTTTAAAGGAATAATGGGAAAAACAGTGTAGATCCGGATCAGTGGACTCCTATTTCAATCTGGAATGATCTGATCAGGATACATGCTGTATGCTGCAGTCAAACATATTTAATATGTCAATTGGCATCGAGGAATCCCCCTCGCAGCAAAAATTGGACTGAATCTGTGGGTGTGTAAACTTGTGAACTTAGGCATAATTCCGTTAACCGACAACCTCTCTTAACCGACTTACAAACGTGGAACCAAGGGGTGTCGGATAACAGAGGTTATACTGTAGTTAGTTGTAAAATCAAAATTAAAAAGATCAATGGCAATAATTTTTTTTTTTATATACATCTAAATTATAAAAGAATATCTTTGAAAACAAATCTGAAATGAACTGTTAAAAGGTTTTAAATAATTGTCAAATCCATTCATAAATTGGTCCACAATGGAGAAAAAGAATCAGGTAAGTGTGAAATAAAACTTCTTACCTCATGCTAGCCGAATGACTCTTAAAATAACAAAAAATCAATTGAAATTAATTCATACTGAACACACATGAAAGTCATCTCAGATTCTGGGGCCCGTTTTTTAAAACTTCGTACGACAACTGTTATCGTAAGTCAGATTATAAAAGTCTCAATAATTATTTATTTCTCCATCTAATCCTGTCTTGTGACATCTTTTTGGAATCGTCTTGAAAAGACAATTCCAAAGGGATTTCACAATACAGGATTAGATAGAGAAAACAAAAATTAAATGTACATGTATTTTAAAGTTTTGACTTGCGACCGTTTTTGTCGTACAAAGTTTTATGAAACGGGCCCCTGGATATGACATTTGAAAGTAATATAAATTGATACAGGCATACCTCATTAGAGAAGATGTTATTATGAGTTTCCCAATTTAACCCTTTCCACCATAAATACTCCTTTACGGCTTTAATTTATTCCTTCACTGAAGGAAATAGTTCAATTCTATACTGTTTAACAGTCATGAATATGTAAAATTACTTTCAATGTAGTAGATAATAGCTTAAAGCAGGCTTAAAGTAAAGCAGAATGTGAATTAAGCCTCATTCTGCTTTACCTTTCAACTTGCTTTAAGTGCTCATCTGTCTTCAAAACTGGAAATATGCTATGGGGGAATGGGTTAAACAAATATGAAACATCAATGAAGTTAAATAAAATGTAGAAATTAACATTTAAAATCTCATGATTAATGTCTTATTCTGTTTGGCAAAAAGTTTGGTGCCTGATCAGAGTCTGGGTTATCCTGGGGCTGATCAGTGGTTCCAAAATGCCTGCAATGAACATCATTTATTTAGCGGACATGTAAACTCATTTATTGGATAAAAAAAGTGTCCTTTCCTCACTGTTACTGTACAAATAATGAGAAACACATTAATTCACCCACAGCAATTGTTTTAGGTGAGCTAAAACCAATTATTTATAGCTACATATAGAAACTAACATACAAAAGATAAAGTTAATTTGCATTTCTTACAAGATTATAGAACAGTAAATATACATTGACTTTATTTGATAGTATAATGACTATTCGGTGTATACAAATTTGTGTCTACATCATGTGGGTTTAACCCTACCCCATTGCCTATTTCAAGAATGGAAGAAAGGTGACCACTTAAAGCAGGTTGAAAGTAAAGCAGAATGCACCTTAAGGCACATTCTGCTTTACGTTCAGCCAGCTTTAAGCTACCATCTGCTAGAAAACAGAAACTAATTCTTATGATACAAATTCATGAGTTTACAAATGGAACTTTAGGGATGGAAATAAATTAAAGGCATAATAGAAAGGCACATTTATGGGGTAATGGATTAATTAAGGAACTTTAACTCATTGACCCCTGAAACTTTAAAAGGATATAATTGATATTACCAGTTAAGTCTAGTCCATTTATGACTTATTTATGATTGCTTATTACAACATTTTCGAATCAACAAACAGTGCAGACCTTGCTCAGAGGGCTTCTGTAGGAGCCTTCTGATCTGGGTCTATACTGTTTGATATAAATCTCTATTTGTAAAGGATGTGTATAACCATCACTAGGGTTCAATGAGTCAATCGGAAAAATGTTAAACACATTCAACCCTAGCGATGAGTTTACTTGTCATTTACAAACAGTGAACCTGTGAATATTACACTTGTCCAATGCAAACAGTGTTGACCCTGATCAGAGGGCTCCTTATGGAGCCCTCTGATCAGGGTCTACACTGTTTGTCATTTTGAAACATATTTTTAAAATCAACCCTAAATAGTCAAAAATGGACTAGACTTTTTTTAAAATTGGAATTGTCCATTAAAAGTTTGAGGGGTGAAGGAGTTAAGACTCAGAAAAGGAAGTGTATTATGAAGTACCTTTTCACTCAGTAATCTGTTGAAGTAGTTTATTTCTGCTGTCTTCTCTTCCAACAACTTTTTCAAGTAGTTATTTTCTTCCTTCAGTTTATGGTTCTCTCTGTAAAATTGGTGTTATCATTTAGCATATGAAGCAGATTTCATCCAAAGCAATTCTCACAGTAAATGCATCAACTATTTTTTTAATGAAATTCATCAAGTCAACAGCTTGGAGCCTGATGAGATGCAGAGTTACATGTATCATCTGAATCTAAATTGTTTGCATAAATAAATAAATGTAATAACAATCTCATCAATAGCATGCTTATGGAATAGTAAATAATGCTAAAAGACCAATAGTGTCATTTTTGGACTGAATAAAAACTACTAAGTATACATATATCAGAAAGCACTTATTTTATTGAAAAACGAAATCAAAATGTAAAGACTTCCGTGTATTAATAAGAGAGCATGAGAATACATGTCATGTAATTAAAAAAACAACATAATAATTATTTCCTGTTTAAATGAAATGAAGTGCAAAAGCAATACAATGAAATTTAAAACAAGAGGCCCATGTGGGCCTAAATATCGCTCACCTGGAAAAACCAACACAAGGGTCACATGACCCCTGGGGTTAGATCATTTTTTACCCCAGAGACATAATTTCAAAAATCTTGCTGATGAACTTGAAAATTAAGTGTTCTATCAAATATTTTGTACATGGATGGTTTCAGACAGCTGAGACTGGCCATAATTGTTTCAGAGAAGAAGACTTAACTATATAACTCTATGTAAAACTGCAACCCCTAGGGCCTTGGCAGTTTTGACCCCAGGGACATAATTTGAACAACATTAAAAGAGGACCTAAAGATGATGCTTTGTGCCAAATATCTAAGCTCATGGTACTGTGGTTTCAGACAAGAAGATTTTTTTTAGTTTTCATTGAACAAAACTATTTTTAGCTCCTGTGACCTAGATATGCAACGGACCTGAACCATATATTCAATAATGGTAAAGGGCCTCAAGAAATGTCACCATGCCAAATATCAAAGCTCTGGCCATATTAGTTTCAGAGAAATACATGTTTGAAGATTTCACTATATAACTCTAGGTTAAAATTATGACCCCCGGGACGGGGTCATTTTTTACCCCAGGGACATAATTTGAACAATCGTGACAGAGGACCTAAAGATGATGCTTTATGCCAAATATCTAAGCTCGGGGTACTGTGGTGTCGGACAAGAAGATTTTTTAACTGGAAAAAATCTATTTTTAACTCCTGTGACCTAGATATGCAACGGACCGGAACCATATTTACAATATTGGTTCAGAGCTTCTAGAAGTGTTACCATGCAAAATATTAAAGCTCTGGCCATATTAGTTTCAGAGAAAAAGATGTTTGAAGATTTCACTATATAAACAAACAAACAAACAAACAAATTCAACCAAACAACATGGAGAGTATTGTTTTAAACATTCGTTTTACGACTTGTGAACTACTCTCCGGCTCTACACTGAAACAAACAAACAAACAAACAAATTCAACCAAACAACACGGAGAGTATTGTTTTAAACGTTCGTTTTACGACTTGTGAACTACTCTCCGGCTCTACACTGAAACAAACAAACAAACAAACAAACAAAACACCACTCTGTTTTTAATCATGCCATTGATCTTTTAATTATTTGACTCATTTTAAAAATGATCTTACAAACTTACTATAACAATTTTATAATCTTGGTAATAATATTGGAAGAAATTCCATGTTTCCATGCATCTCAATATTGTATCATTTTTATTGTGAATGTAGTTATTTGTCTTTCTCGCTTTGTAGGTACATTTATATAATTTCATGTGAAGCGCTTTTGAACGCACAACTCCTGTGTGAAAAGAGCGCTATATAAATCGGGTATAATAATAATAATAATAATAATATAACTCTATGTAAAATTACGACCCCCGGGGCGGGGTCATTTTTGACCCCAGGGACATAATTTGAACAATCTTGATAGAGAACCTAAAGACAATGCTTTGTGCCAAATATCTAAGCTCAGGGTACTGTGGTTTCAGACAAGAAGATCTTTTAAGTTTTCATTGAAAAAATATATTTTTAGCTCCTGTGACCTAGATATGCAATGGACCGGAAATGTTTGAGCAAGTTTGAAAGAGGACCATACAAGGATCATTTCAGCCAAGTTTGGTGAAAATCCATCCAGTAGTCTAGGAGGAGAAGTCGTTTGAAGAAATTGTTGACGACGAACGAACAACGCACGACGAAGCACAATCAAAATAGCTCACCTTGGCACTACGTGCCAGGTGAGCTAAAAATGCAGTTTATTGAAAATGTGACAATTTTATTAAAATTTGAACCACAAACAGTTTGGAGCTTTATCAAACTAATTTTAAAGATGTAATGTTACTAATGCGTCTGATCAGATTCCTGTTTGCAATAAAAAAAATATTTTTTTGAGAACAATTGTGTTAATTGGGAAATAAAAAATGTCTTCTTCCACTGAACTCGGTCACATTCAGACTATAATAGCCTGTACACAAATATTTTGGAATAACAATCCATGATATGGAACATTACTACGCAGAAGTACTAAGGGCTGCAATCATGAGAGAAAATACAAGGAAGAGAGATTAACTTTACCTTTCCAATGCTTTACTGGCTTCTTTATCTTGATGCTCCTTATCTGTCACCTGAATGATAACACTGCATTCAGAGTACATTAAAACCCCTCTATTACGACCACTAAAACGAAGGCTTATTGATTGAATAAAAGACAGGTGACAGCTTAAAGCAAGGTAACAGTAAAACAGAAAGCTCCTATAGGAGCTTTATGTTTTACTGTCACCTTGCTTTAAGCAGTCACCTTTAATAATAAACAGGCTTTAGTGGTCGTAATAGAGAGGTTTTTACTGTACTTTGCTCAGTCATATTGAAATGATTTTGTGCTGCAACATGTATGCCAATAGATTTTTGAATCATTGATTGCAATTAGACACAATACCCTAGGATACAGGAAGTACATTTGAATGATTTCTACTTTGTTGATGACAAGATTTGTAAATTGGAAATTGTTATGTACATTTCCTTTCTTCCTTTGTTGATTTCAAAAGCTTAACAACATACCAATGAATGACACATTAAGTATTAAAGTTATGTAAAAGTGGAAATATAATAATATACAAAGAAATATTGCCAACATAAGGATCTATGCAATTGAGTATCTAGTTGCTTTACTGTAGATCTACAATTTATACATTTGAGTCAATGAAAATGTGCAGGTTTTTTTGGTCATTGTTACATGTTTATTGACTCTTACAAAAATTATATATGCAGTACACTACATTGTTCAGAAGCCATTTCACCAGTCTCTTCCTTTGGTCATCTTGGAACTCATATGTCTGAAATAAAACAAATGTAGTCTGTCTGGGTAAAGTTTTAGAAGTTTACTCCTTAACCCATTACCCCATAGTTACACCTTTTTACACCTTTAATTTATTCCCCCACTAAGAAAAAATAGTTCAAATTTATACAGTCATGAATGTGTATCATTTGAAATATATTCTATATTCTAGCAGATGGTAGCTTAAAGCAGACTGAAAGTGAAGCAGAATGCATGTTAGGCGCATTCTGCTTTACTTTCAACCTGCTTTAAGAGGGCACCTGTCTTCAAAATTAGAAACAGCCTATGGGGTAATGGGTTAACCCTTTACTCCATACTGTACTTGGACTTGGTTTAGTATGTGAAACAGACTGTGGCCTAAAGCTGGCTGAAAGCAAAGCAGAATGTTCCTTCTGCAGCATTCTGCTTTACTTCCAGCCAACCAGAATAAAGTTCAATTTCACTTCCTTACACAAATGTCACAATAGAATATTAATGTATGCTGTACAGATATTAAAGCTTAGAGCATGATTAAGGTAAAACACAAAGTTCCCATTTCTGCTTTACTCTAATCTTTCTTTGTGCAGGTCTCTGTCTTTAATAGAGTTGAATGAAGGTGGTTTGCAACTTGTCTATGGAGGAAATGTTTAACAAGGAAATAATAAAAATATAAAGCCATGTCAATTGATGATTAACTTAATAAGGTTTTTTTCTCAGTTTTTGCTTGCAGTCAACATTTGGTATTATCCATTACCTTGGATCTGTTTCTAAGTATTGAAGACAGGTGACCACATAAAGCAGATTGAAAGTAAAGCAGAATGCACCTTTAGTTTCAGCTACTATATGATTGTAAGGATACAGAAACAATTTCTTACTGTGCTGATCGATTCATGACTGTAATTGGATTGAAACAATTTTCTGAAGTGGAGGATTAAAATATGTGTCTTTATGCAGTAATGGGTTAAATTATGTATGATAATGTACAGTAACACTGGTCAGTGTGTAGTAGCCATTCATTCACGGGGCCATGAAATCTCTAACGACAAGTGACTTGAATCATAATGCAAACCATTACATACACCATTTTAGATGAAACTGAAGTCTATCTAAAGCCATGCCAATACATTTTCCAACTATCATTAAGCACATTAACACAGTCAATTTGATTAAACATATATCTGTCCTACATCAAGGATCCAGAACTACAAAGAGTACATAGTACAGTGAAACCCCTCTAAACCGGACATGTGTGGGGACAACAAAAATGTCCGGTTTAAAGGGGTTTCCGGTTTAGAGGGGTTTTAACTTGTTTCTAGTATGGAAGTTAGTTGACCACTTAATTCTGCTTTACTTTCAACCTGCTTTAAGCTATCATCTGCTAGAATGTACAAACTATTTTCTTCAGTGTCAGAAAAAACCCAAAGACGTAATAAGACGTTCATGGTGAAATGGGTAAAAATAAAAAAGGATTGGAAACGGGACCAAAGCTTTTGTCCAGTTTAGAGAGGATTTCGGTATTTAGAGGTTCCGGTTTAGAGGGGTTTCACTGTACACCCATCAGGGGGCATAACTCATGGAAAACTTTACAATTTTTTGACAAAATCCTAACTTGATACCAGTTCATCACATCAATATCATACTTCCCACATTTCAACACAATATGTACAAGCAATTGACTGACATTTTAAGTTCAGAAAGGGGTATATAACACATTGAAATCTTGACAAATTTTAACGACACATGAACTCAATATGCAGTGCATGAAAACAATGTCATAATAATATATCAAATTTCAGCTTCATAATGTCAAAGCAATTGCACGAGAAAAGTGCTAAAAACATGGACAGACGTCACCATACAATAATACCTCCGCCTGAAGACAGATGTAAGAAATGTATAAACAGTTGAACTTGTGTTAGGCGACAACATATATTGAAGAAGCATGATGATTTTTACAGACAGGCCATTGCTTGATGCAGGTCAAACATTGGAAGAAGGCGGGTTCAGCAATAAATATATTTATCCTGCAATAAGAAACACTACAGATGTGTCTTCTATTTCATGAGTGGCAGCTTCACACATGGTTGGCTTATAATACTGGACATACCGAAATCAGCTGTTTCATATCTGTGAACATTTGTTGCATCATCTTTCGAGGCTCTTTGAAAAAAGCATCTACTGGTGGTGTCAACTGAAACAAAATTATAGAACATAATAAAGGAATGTTAATATAACCTCGGTTCAGTCCATTAACCCTTTACTCCATAGATGATCAGCGTTTTTTTTTCCTTCTTTGGACGGTACCCGGGAAAGGACCCATTCCAATTGGATTGCATGGGACCCGTTCCCAACTCAAAGAAGGGACCTGGCAATATGGTAAAAATAGTATTTTCAGTGAAAAAAAAGAGATTTTTGTTACTAGTGTTAGCATTGCCTGTTGATATGAACTGCATAATTGCTACTTGATAAGTTAGATCCATATAGGCCTACATATATTATAAAACTAAACTTCCCAATTTCTTTTTTGTCATCATTTCATGACTTTTTTTCTCTCCCCAATTTGAAGTTTACGCGACAAGAAAAATTCCCAATCTGAGGGGTACCAGACCCGTTACCAATTGGGTGAAAAAAAATGCTGATGATAGATCTATAGGCATTTCTCTGCCTTTACTTTATTCCTCCACTTAAGAAAATAGTTCTACTTTATATACAAAATATACTTTATATGAACTGTACAAATGTTTTCACATATCCTAGCAGAGGGTAGATGAAAATAAGGAAAGAATGTGCCTTAAGGGCTAAGGCACATTCTGTTTTACTTTCACTCTGCTTTAAATTATCACCTGTATCTAAAACGAAAGTCAGATTCTGATCTGGGTTTTCACCGTTTTCTTATAGGGTCCATCTTACTTGAGTATACAGTCTATCCTGTGGAGTATTTTCTTATTGCATTAACCAATGTAAGAGTTTATCTGATAGATTCCATGTAGATGATCATAGTAGGCAGAGTTTTATATAATATTGTACTAAGTGTGGCACATATGTGGAGAAAGGGGCTCTAAGGTGTTTCTTTGTAGAAATTTTTTAGCATTTAAACTCTCAGCAGCTGATTAGAATGAACAAGATACATGTTTGTGAAACATAACTATCTAACCATGACCTCTTAATGATTTTGAACTTAATCCATCTCACTTGACATACTTTGTATTGGGTGGAGTGCACATGCCTAGCAGCCTAATATAAAGCCTTAATCACATGTAGTTCCAACATTATTACCAGTTACATTCCTTTTTTAAGAATGAAAAAGTTATACCAATTTGCCTACCTTAGAAGTTAGCTTAATTGTTGAAGGAGTGTTTGTTCCACAAAACAAACATTTCTGTCTCCAACCTGCAATAAATGTTACTTTAAACATATTTTATTACTCATATATACATTTCTGCAATAAATGTTAAAATGAGTACAAATTACAAAACTTCTTTGATAGTCACAAATGCAGCATATAATTTGTGGAAAGATTCCAGAAAAAACTCTGTCAACTAAAATTGGAAAACATTTTCTCCTGAATGCAACCATTTAACTCAGACCTGTTTTGATTACATAGCAGGAATGCTACCTTTTTTCTCAAATCATTTTAGTCTAATGCAATGAGATATAATCTATCTATCTTCCATTATTCTTCAGAACCTCTGTTGAAGACTTAACTAAATGCGCTGGTCATCCTAACAAGATAGGTTTCTGTTTATAACATGTGTACAGTTTGTTGGCAGAGTTAACACTTCTAAGGGTAAAAGTTTACAAAACTGAAAACTAGAAATATTGGCTTGGGGTTCATGCCCTTGCAGGGACCCAGTGGGGGCAGTAGTAGTAGCTCTAAAGCTCCAGGGTTTGGGGTACTTTGAAGGCCTGGAATTGTAATAATTTCAATATTATTTTAAAAGAAATTTATACCAATCTATAATTTTTTAAAGCACCTTTCTCTTGGCATCTGTCACAGAAGACATGTCCACAGCTGGTAAGGAAATAGGCTCTTCCATCACTGGTTGGTCCTGGCTGCTTGAAACAAGTATTACAGTGAAGCCAGTCTACCATATCTCTCTGAAAGTACATGTATTAGAAAAGAGGATACAGTGTTCCCTCCTTAAAACTTTTCCCTCCTTACAACAATGCTTGCCCCTGTTCCCCAACAAGACAGTTAAGTCCAAATTTTTCATGGCTTCAATTTTGTCTGCTTAAAATTGTCGTCTGCTGTGTTTTCTCAAAGTCAAACAATCGACATTCTGACCGAAAAAAAAAGAAGACAAGTGACAAACAGCTTGAAACCAGATCAGGACTTCTGGGGTCTTCCTCCACCTATACTATTTAATTAGCTGGACGTCGCGATATGACTGAAATACTGTTGAAAGCGACGTAAAATAAAAACAAATCAAATCAAATTGAAACCAGATCAGAGGCTGTGTATTATAAACGCAGCGTCTGATCTGGATTCAAGCTGTTTGAAAATGTAAGCCAATTTCCCTCCCAACAACAACACACATCATCTTAGTCAAATTTGACCTAGACGTTTATGAGGCAAAACTGGCGGACAAAGTCGAGGGGTAAAGCGCCCGATTACAATTGGGGTCATGAGTTTGATTCCCCATAGGTGGTTATAGACATAACCAACATTCAACCTTGGCCTAGAATTTAAAAAGCAAACATTTTGAACAAGTTTCATTAAGAACCAAATTCCAATGAGATTTTAGCCACTAGAATGAAAAACTCACTGTTACCAAACCAATTGTAGATGAATGACAGCGACCCTAATAGCTCAGTGTGACTGTCACTCTGTACACTTCGTGCTCAGCTTTAGTACTTAAAAGCCTCTATGATGGCGATAATAAGGCATGGAACTTTGAAAGGCACCAGGCACAAGCCACAAAGCATGTTCAAAGTTAGTTAGAATGTCTACCCACTGATCTGATCCTTGTCCTGGCGATGTCAAGGTCCGTAATCTAGTCTGGTATTAATCAATTAATTTATTGATTGATATATTTGTCATTTTCAGTTGTATTTGTCTTTTATCAGTTAAAAAAAACTTTCAATCGTCTGCACTTGATAACTGGTTCTTCCGTTTTATTTCGCCAAATATATTCTCAAATGGTGAGCAGGGAACCAACATGATTTCGGCTTCATTCGGCACTATTTCTATTCGAGTCGCTTCCCCTTGACAAACTCTCTTGCACGAACAAGGTTTGTTTACTTCCGGTCAAATATTTTGGAAAATCAACCAAACATCTAAAGCAAAATGAGTCGATCAGGGGCAGATATCAAAGAAAGGTAATGTCAACATCAAACATTTTGATACAGCTGTGCTCACATTGTAATGGTGTTAACTTCATTGGAATAATGACGACACGGAAAATTCCTGCAAAGTGAATAGTTCTCTTGTCAAGCTTGAACCTGTTGTTGCTGATGTCTCATAAAGTTCTTTTTCATTTTGTCATCAGGGCTGCCATTTCTCCGGATTTTTCCTAAATCTTCGGATTTTCTCTAGTAAAATCGCACTTGAAAAATGCAAATTAAGAAATCTTTTTCATGTCAACTTATGGCAGCCTTGTGTCATTATTACTCATCGCTGTATTTGTTAATATTTTGAAGCCTGGCAATTCTATGAAATGGTTTAGTTGTAAACTTGTGACAGTCACATTATGTTGAATGTTACTGTATAATAAGTTAACAATGACTGGGGAAAATGAGACAAATGGTCAAATGTGACAATTTCTATTTCTATTTATTACTTCTACGCCATCAATTCTGATGATTATGAGAAGGGGCACTTTTTAGGTGCACCATATTTTGAAGCCTGGCAATTCTATGAAATGGTTTAGTTGTAAACTTGTGACAGTCACATTATGTTGAATGTTACTGTATAATAAGTTAACAATGACTGGGGAAAATGAGACAAATGGTCAAATGTGACAATTTCTATTTCTATTTATTACTTCTACGCCATCAATTCTGATGATTATGAGAAGGGGCACTTTTTAGGTGCACCATTGGGACTGTACCCGGCCGGTCACTTTATCCTGACACCGACGAACCAGTCGTAATGCTAACACGAAATCCTGAGCGCTAAGGAGGGAAGCCATTACTACCAATTTTCAAGTCTTTGGTTTGACCTGGCCGGGGATTGAACCCACAACCTCCCGCACTGCAAGCACAATGTTATGAATAAAGTCCATATGATTGCCTACATTCTTTATCATCTGTCATTTATATTGCATCCAAATTCACCTGACCGGCTAGTGATAGCACTGACAGATATCATGTCATTACTGATTAGTATACCATAAACACCGATTGACAGTTTCAGAGTTAACCAATCAATGACACCTTGGGCGAGGTTTGCATGATGTCACAGAAAAAAATGCGAGTACAAACATTGAATCCCTGATAACTTGATAAGTGACCATTTCTGGTATTGTTTAAACTGATATTTCTACGCTTAAGTTAAATCAACCAAACTGCATGAAAAGTATCTCAATGTTTTCCTGAAACATTAATTAATTGAATTTGATAGATTTAAGCAAATAAAAATGTGACAAACAGTAGATAAAATGAAATTTCAACCACCAGGAAAAAGCCGAAAAATTGCGGTTGGAAAGTCAGAAAAACATTTGTAAAATGTGGGTTTTTTATTCAGTTTTAAGAGTAATAATATTGCAAAATCGTCACAAATCGGTATGCTTGGCATAAATGTTCCATCCATCTTTTTATTTTCAAAACATACTTGTTTATTTGAAAATGGGGATGTATGTTCGCCATGCCTTTTGTATTGCGCTAGATAAATTGTACTCGCAAACAGGTGCACATTTCAGTAGCTAAAAATAAAACAGACGAAATTGTCTCGGTGTATTACATCAGATTCAGTCACCCAATCTAAAGCTCCTTACCCTTATTTTACTTTAATTTGTTTATGGTAGATACGTACCATGGTCAAAGCATTACCATACCCTTTCTTAAGCATACCATTTTTTGGTTGCAGCATACCAAATAGGCAAATATTCATAACTTTCCTATGTGAAATGAGAAAATTTCCAACCAATGTTTGTTGATTTGTCAAAACACATTTCACTGCAATTGGTTGCAAAAATAATTCAGTGTGTGGCAGGAAAAAAATCTAGGCCCAGATGCAGCTAAATATTTCTCAGCTCATGTAACACATTATTTGATTGCTTCAAGTCATACCATTTGTCATGTTACATGAAATGGTGATGGTGTTATATATATGATTATAAATTGATTTTGAAGTATTTTCTTTTTTATAGATACTGTCTCAGAGCTCCAGATAAGGGTAGTTTTTCAAAAACTGTAATCTTTATTTCTGCTTAAAACCCTATGGTGTCACTACTCATTAGAATCGTCTCGAAGAGACGATTCTAATGAGTAGTAACACCATAGGATTTGGTGCTAAAATGAGTGAGAAAATGGTTGATTTGTTGAAATAACTACCTCTTATCTGGAGCCCTGCTGTCTTATGTATGTATTTGACAATATTACAGTAAAGGGAGAACTTTAACTGCCCCGCCTGTAGGGATTGTCCCTGTTGGGGGACGTCTCATGATAAATTATTTGTAAGTGAAATAACAAGTATGATGGTGGTGTTTCACTAGCACATTAGAAACTATTTCCTGTGTCATTCATTTTTGTCATCAAAAGTTGTAAATGATGCAGCCAGACCTGGACACTAACATGGCGAGTGCTTTACCGACTGAGCCATTTGGACGGCTTATACAAATCTCTCACCATTTAACATAAACTCAACCGACTACACAAGGTATGATCAGTTTGCTCTGAGTCAATGGTTTGTGACCATACTATCTCAAGGAGCTTTCTGAATAACCTTTTATAAGCATAAAACTTTCATCTGACTTAGTGATGTAACTATATTCTTTTGAATTGTCACTCATCATTGGTTTAATCTGCAATATTTCAGTGGAAACCCATTTGACCATGCATAATACATGTTTGTTATATGAAGTATCAGCAACAATGAAAGACACAGGAAAAACAAATAGATTTGCAATACTTAGGAATAACTGTATTAACCTTTTCACTTCAACTATAGTCTCGGAGACCGGTTTCAGAAGAAAAAAAAGTGTTTTTAAGAGTTTGAATTCTTATGTTCAAATTGTTTTTGTCTTGCTGCATGAGAAGAAGCAAATAAAAGAAAGACTAAGGTATTGATTAACAGCATCAGCTTCAAAATTTTGAGTATTAGTATTAACTTTTGACCCTTCTCCTGCCTGCTACTTACATATACATGTATAACCATTGTTTGAAAACAGTGGAGACCCAGATTAGGCAGCTCCTAAAAGAGTTTTCTGCATGATCAGGGTCTGCAATGTTTTCTTTATTAACTGTCCTACAGGAGTTTGCACTCCTGTGGAAATCTTTACTCATTTTATTGGCCAATGTAATACTGACAGTTCAGATAACAGAATGTCTATGTTGGATATGGTTTTATATATTTATGGATATTCAGGGGAAGAAGGGTTAGGTATTTGTTTTCACGCTCATAATCATTGACATCATTTCAATACCTCAGTCATGCATTTGTTACTTTGCGACAGTGATGAGATTATCTATTCCCATTAATTCTTGTAACAGTTTAAAAGAAAGTACAGTACAGTACATGTTCATATCTTTGGATAATTAGATTTCAAGAAATGAAGTGAGATAGAAATTAGTAGAAATGAAAAGGTTACAGCTATGAACTATTGAAACTTGGTTTTGGTCTTTTAAGTTGGGTCAGGGTCATTCACATGTGAATTTTTTTTCACTAGGTCTGCAAAGATGGTCTGTTTGCTATTATTGACCATGTGGATGATGGCTTTCGTTAACCCATTATCCCATAACCTGTTTCTAGTATTGAAGATAGGTGACTTCTTAATGACTGTACATATAAAGTGGACCGATTTTCTTCAGTAGAAGAATAAGAATAAATTTACCAGTAAGACATTAAAGGCATATTAATTGGGTAATGGGTTAAAGTTAAGCTGTAATAGTTATGAATGTTTCACAGTAGACAATATTCTGTTCTCCAACATCGTTGTTGGCAAATGACGTTTTGAATGTATGATATTAAAATTGTCTGCAATTTGTTTTTCGTTGGTTGTTAAAATTATAATTTTTTAAATAATTATAATTTCTTTCCAAAAAATGCTCAGATTGTCAAATGGTTTGTATCACTATGGTACATCAAGTTGCTTGGTTTTTCATATGGGTCCAAACTATTTACCGTGTTAATCCCAGTTTTGTGTGAAGTGTGAAAACAGTTAATATATCAATTTATAGGTACTCTAAGACTATACTGCTCAATTATGACAATAGTATTGCCTTATTTAACCCTTTGAACCCTAATCCCGTATATTGGCGTCCTTAGCAAACAGTGTACATGTGAACAGTACACACTTGTCCTATGCAAACAGTGAAGACCCAGATCAGAGGGCTCCAAGGAGCCCTCTGATCAAGGTCTTCACTGTTTGTCATAATTCAAAACATTGACAAAAACAACCCTTAAATGTCAGAAATGGACTAGACTTATTTGGAAACAGGACTTCTCCATTTAAAGTTTCAGGGAGGAAAGAGTTAAACCATTCCATTGAGTGGTCATTTTCAATGTTCAAGAGCTATATTGAGAGTCAGAGACAAACATGAAATAGCTCTTCAAAGAAGGCTGAAAGTAAAATAGAACTCTCTTTATAGGGATATTCTTGCTGTACCTTCAGCCTGCATTAACTCATTACCTCATAGCCTTTTTCTGCTTTACTTTTCAACCTGCTTAACAAGTGGTCACATGTCTTCAAAATTCGAAACAGGCTATCGGGCGATCAGTTAAAACAGGTTTCAGTATTGTCCAATTTTTTTGACCAGTCGGAGTTATTTTTAGAACAGAATAGTTTATAATGGTAAATAGGTAAGCAAGGTAACATCGAATATGTAATCGTACACTATCCTACTTGAGATAAGTATGAGCCTCGTGCAGCACGAGACCGCTGCGCTAACTTTTTACTGATATTTTATTCTTTCCTTATAAACGCATTTATATAATAAAACTATCATTTCCATTGCAAACAGGTTGGAGCCAGATCAGACGCCGGGTAACCCGGCATCTGATCAGGCTCCAACCTGTTTGCCACCCATATATTAGAAAATTAATTTTTTTTTACAGTTTAGTGCATTGTGTTTGCGTTTATTCGGGAAATAATAATGTATTCTCTACTGTACATTACGCACAAAAAATACAGCTTTCGGTGTCCCTGGCTGACTGTACGGAAATCAACGAGTACGGTGATCATCCCTTTTCAAGTTCAAGAATGTTCCAATCTAAAAATAACTCCGACAGGTCAGAAGAAAACACTAATAACATTGTATATTGAATTATTTACATAAACTACATGTTGGGTTTGACAGGGACATTTCTTCATCAAGTAGCAGTATAATTGAAGATATAAGGTAGATATTTCAACTGTGCTCCTGATAAAAGAGAACAATCTAAAATGTTGTGACTAATTCTGCATTGGTTCTACCAAATTGTATGTTGGGACTACTCATTAGAATTGTGGCTTTCAGATAATACTACTTGGTAGCCACAACATGTGTTTGGATGAGGGTTTTGATATAATGTTTTGATAGTATTTAACCCTTTGAACCCTAGTCCCGCATATATGAGTCCTTTTCAAACAGTATACATGTGAAAAGTGCATTGTCCTATGCAAACAGTGAATACCCAGATCAGAGGGCTCCTTACGGAGCCCTCTGATCTGGGTCTTCACTGTTTGTCATAATGCAAAACATTGACAAAACAACCCTTAAAAGTCAGAAATGGACTAGACTAAAATGAAAACTGGGATTGTCCATTTGAAGTTTTAGGGAGGAAAGAGTTAAACACCTTCATTGCCATGATGTCATCTAATTCAAACAATTGATGTCTGCTTTTTTTTCTCAAATTTAAATCTAAAGCAAGTGGCTTAAATGATCTGGTAATAATTAAGTGTCAAACAGTTTGGATCCTGATCAGACGCCACATTATGTGGCGTCTGATCAGGATCCAAGCTGCTTGCAAATATAATCATGGTATTTAGGATAAGTCGATGTTCAAGATTTTAATCTGGAGCTATGTTCTTAAAAACATGATTTATTTTTATTTTCTGTTTGGTTAACCAAATTGTGAATAGCTAATTGCAATGTTATCACATGACTTCCCAGCACAAAGATGGTTTTGGCAGTGTGTTATTGTGTTTTAGAATTTTAATGACACATTAGAGATGTGATCAATAGACTAGGTATACATTCACCATTTACACTTGTTTGCAGTGATGGTCATAAAACACTTGATAAATTATTAACATAATAAACTCAATATGAAATGTGTATGTACTTGTAGAATGTTAGATACAGTTGAGTCTCTATAACTGGAACCCACTTATGTCTAACAGTAACACGTCCGGGTTGAATTGTTAGATTCCTCATACACCAATCTACAGGGTTCTAGATAAGTGGAGAATTTCAAAAACTGAAATCTTTATTATTTAGTTTATACATTAAATCCTATGGTGTAAGTTCTACTCATTAAAAGTATCCTTATCATTCAAGTGCTTCCTGTGTGAAAAGAGCACTATATAAATCGGGTATACCGTAATAATAATTCTCTTCAAGAGGAATCCAATGAGTAGTCATACCATTTCGTGCAGACATAATCTCCTCATGATCTGGAGGGCTGAAAGATGATTCTTCCAGTGGATCTTGTGTAAAACAGCCACTCAAGGAAGACTTAAATGAACAATCATTTGTACATTTAATCATTTATTAAGGTAAAGCTTAATGTGGTACAAAAGTAAAGCAGAAATTCCTATAGGAACTTTCTGTTTTACTTTTATTTTTCTGCATTAAGCAGTCACCTATCTTTAGAAATACATGTAAACAAAGAAGGCTACAGGCATTTCCAATATCCAGATTGTTGCTCTATAAAGCATGCTATAAGTAAAGTAGAATTCTCGTAAAGGGGCATTCTTTGTTTTACTTTCGACCTGTTTTAGCAACCAATATAAAAAATTATGTATAACCATGTTCCAACAAAGAATGAACAGTGGGCCCAGTTTATCTGTATAAAATATTTTAAGAGAATAATTATGTAAACAATGCTTGTTGGGGATGAATACTTCAATAGCATCTCCCCTGTAGTAAAACACTTTCTCACCTAGACATTACATTTTATAGTTCAAAGGTTTCAGGAAATTAATAATATATATCTGACAGGGCTCCAGATAAGAGGGAGTAAGATCAAGTTTTCAAACATTTTCTCCTTCATGTCAGCACCAAATCCTATGGTGTGACTACTCATCTACTTCTCGAGACAATTCTAATGAGTAGTCACACCATAGGGTTAAGTGCAAAAATAAAGATTTTAGTTTTTAGAAACACTCCCTTTATCTTGAGCCCTTATACCTAATCCTTCCCTTTGCAAAATTTAACTCTATGCCCTGTTTGACAATCCAACTCTTATTCACAGAAAAACTGTAGACAGTCTTTGCTTTTCCCTACACATAAGTATCTTAACTCTTTACTCCATAGCCTGTTTCTTGTCTTTAAAACATGTGGCCACTTAAAGCAGGTTGAATGTAAAGCAGAATGCGCCTTATTATAGGTGCATTCTGCTTTATTTGCAGCCTACTTTAACCCTTTGAACCCTAGTCCCGCATATAGGCGTCCTTTTCAAACAGTGTACATGTGACTGGTATACTTTTCCTGTGCAAACAGGGAAGACCCAGATCAGAGGGCTCCTAAAGGAGCCCTCTGATCAGGGTCTTCTCTGTTTGTCATAATGCCAAACATCGACAAAAACAACCCTTAAAAGTCAGAAATGGACAAGACTAAAATGGAAACTGGAATTGTCCATTTAAAGTTTCAGGGAGGAAAGAGTTAAGCTACCATCTGCTAGAACATAAAAATATTTCTTAGTTACAAATTGATGACTGAATGAGTCGAACTATTTTCTTCAGGGAAAGAATAAATTAAATGCGTTAAAATATCTATCTCTAGAGTAACGGGTTCAATAACTTTTGGTGACCACTGAATGCAGGATGAAAGTACAAGGAGACAGTTCCCATAGTTTTCTGTATTATATTTGCTCTACATGAAGCAGTCATCTGTAGTTATACATTGTAGATCCCCATTCTTTCTTACAGAGAAGTATTATTTTGAATGAATCAAATTTCGAATGAATCAAAAAAAATTAATACACCTTATTTGAATTGCTAGAATTTAAACACGTAAAAAAGTGTATCTATGGAGTAATGGGTTAAAGTAAGCTGCTACATAGACAACAACATTTCTTAGCCTTGAAAGAATTAAGTTCTGTATTAAGAATGTTTCATTTTTGTTATCAATGTAAAATTATGATAAAGTGAGTTGCCATAGTATTGCGCTATAAACATCGATATATACATTGTCATATTTTTAATAAAACTGTTAACACCTGCATGATTATTATTAATAGTATTCCTTTTTAGTTCATACATTGTTAGAATTATTTTAGTACTTTTGTATGAAATTAGGTTTAGCCCTTCCTGAGTGTATCGTTTGCAAGGAGTGTAGACCCAGATCAGGGCTCCTGACAGAAGGAGACCTCAGGCTCTTATCAGGGTTAAACAGTGTTTTCTGTAAGTTTAAATATTTCTTGAACAAACTTCAAGATTCAATGTAAACTAGAAAAATTTAGAAAATGGAAGAGTCAGCAGAGCACCAGATAAGGGTAGTTTTTCAAAAACTAAAATCTTTATTTCTGAATTAAAACCTATGGTGTCACTACTCATTAGAATCGTCTCTTTGAGACGATTCTAATGAGTAGTAACACCATAGGATTTGGTGCTAAAAAGAGTGAGAAAATGTTGGATTTGTTGAAATAACTACCTCTTATCTGGAGCCCTGAGTCAGTTATGAAGACAGCAGTTGAAGGGTTAAGGCATGCAGTTCCTTATGTTTTTGTACTGGTGACAGTATATGTAGATCATCAACAGAAAATTGTATTTTTCTCTTGTACAGTGAAACCCAGGCCAAGTTCATACAAGACAGAATTACAGCTGTCGAGAAGAACTTTGGTCAGATGTGTGAAACTTTCTCGTCATACACAAGGAAGACTGCCAGACTCCGAGATAAAGGTATGAGAAACTAAGAGAAGAACCCTTTTATTAACCCTTTGTTCCTATCTACTGATAATTGACATGTCTTTTTGTGGCTCTTCTGATAAAGAGCCAAATAAAACTTCATTCTGATAGGTCACATAGCTGTCTGTTTAACCCTTTACTCCATAGATTAGATAGGAATTTTTACACAATGGCCAGCCTCCACAAAGAAAAATGGTTTATACAGACATGAATATGTATAAAATAAGAAATATTTTCTATACTCTAGCAGATGGTAGCTTAAATCAGGCTGAAAGTAAAGCAGAATGTGCATTAACTCTTTGAACCCTAGTCACGCATATATGCGTTATTTGCATACGGCCTACCTGTGAGAAATACACTTGTCCTATGCAAACAGTGTTGACCCTGATCAGAGGGCTCCTTAAGGAGCCCTCTGATCAGGATCTACACTGTTTGTAATTTTGACATATATTGTAAAAATCAACCCTAAAAAGTAAAAAATGGACTAGACTAAATTGAAAACTAGATATGTCCATTTTAGGTTTCAGGGAGGAAAGGGTTAAGGTGTATTCTTCTTTACTTTCAACCTGCTTTAAGTAGTTACTTGTCTTCAAAATGAAGAAACAGGGTGAGGCTATGTAGTGAAGAAACAGGCTATGGAGTAATGAGTTAAAGCAGTCTGGAATTTAACCCTTTGAACCCTAATCCCGCGTATAGGCGTCATTTTCAAACAGTGAACATGTGAATAGTACACTTGTCCTGTGCAAACAGTGAAGACCCAGATCAGAGGGCTCCAAAAGGAGCCCTCTGATCAGGGTCTTCACTGTTTGTCATAATGCCAAGCATTGACAAAAACAACCCTTAAAAGTCAGAAATGGACTAGACTAAAATGGAAACTGGAATTTTCCATTTAAAGTTTCAGGGAGGAAAGAGTTAAGCAGAAATATCCTTTTGTGGACAATTCTTCTAAGACAGTGTATACAACATAGAGGTTTTGGGAGAGGTAAAGAACAAAGCTTTCAAATGCTGATTTTGCTCACTTCTGTCAGGAGTTATTGTTATACAAAGTACATGTACTTTGATTTTGTTTTACAGGGGATCAAGTGTCCAAAGATTTGTTGCAGTATGTGGAAGGGGAGTCCTTGAACCCTTCCGCCAAATCACACTTCTCAGATCTAGCTCAGAATCTTTCAGCAATACAAGACTACAGAAATGCTCAGGTATGACACAGAAAACATGGGCTTTAGGAGTCAGTGCTCCAGATAAAAGGGAGTATTCTGAACAAATCCAATCTTTTCTCACTCATACAGCACCAACTCCTTTGGTGTTACCACTCATTAGAATCGTCTCTTAGAGACGATTCTAATGAGTGGTAACACCATTGGGTTTAATTCAGAAATAAAGATTTTCATTTTTTAAATACTCCTCTTATCTGGAGCCCTGTTTAGGAGTCTGATTACTTTTAAGTATTTGTCTATCACATAATTATGTCAAAAGTTGTAATAATAAATTTTATTGGAGGGGTTGATGGTGTGCATGTAAAAAGTAGCTGCTGGCAAAACAATTATTGTATATGTTATATCAAAATTTTGAAAAGTACATGTATTTTGTTTTTCATGTCCTTGGACCATAATTGCTCCAGACAATTATATAATCTTCGAATCCAGATTGCCTAACTTTGATTTACTTATTCTCAGATTCCTATATTAAAATCTTTGATCTAGAATTGACTTATGATAACACATCCAATTACCCCTAATTGCGTCAAAGAGAGGTCTCTTAACTCAAGTTTAACTGTTACCAAGGTTGACTTGGGTGAATTTCAGATCAGAAATTTTCAGTTGTATTTAACCCCTTCAATGCAATGACGTCATCTTCTTTAACTCTTTCCTCCCTAACACTTTCAATAAATAATTCCAGTTTCCATTTAAGTCTAGTCCATTTATGACTTTTAAGGGTTGTTTTTGTCAATGTTTGGGATTATGACAAACAGTGAAGACCCTGATCAGAGGGCTCCTTTCGGAGCCCTCTGATCTGGGTCTTCACTGTTTGCATAGGACAAGTGTACTATACACGTGTACACTGTTTGAAAAGGACGCCTATAAGCGGGACTAGGGTTCAAAGGGTTAAACAATTGCTGTCTGCTTGTATTTTTCAATTTTTGAATTTTGTCGGCGAAGGTTTTATGTCTATTAAATGGAACATTGTAGCAGCCTGTTATAGAATCTGAAGATCTTAAACTACGCCTTGTTACCTGCTCTGTCAACTGTTCAGTTAAATAAGCTGGAGCTTGACTAACTGAAATACATATCTATGGAGTAAAGGGTTAACATTATTTGATGTAGGTTACCAGACTAGAAGCAAAAGTTCAAGTACCACTCAGCAATTATGGCCTCAAATGCAAGCACACAAAGAATGACTTAAAGGCAGCATTTACAGCAAGAGACAGAGAAACTAAACTACGCAAAAAACTCGAGGTGGCACGATCCAAAGGAGATACACGCCAAATAGCCACCCTTGAAACTGACTTAACAAAAGCTAGTGTCGATGCTTCAAGAACCACGAAAAATTTGGAGCAACAAATGGATAAATTTGAACTAGAAAAATTACAAGATGCAAAGGTTAGTACTGTGTGTCAAACTGATTCCACTCCCTAGTAGAATGTAGGTAGATTGCTTGGAAAGACTTCATTATTTCCTGCATAAATCAAACTACAGTCAGAGTAGTAGTCGAGTAGATACTTACTTTTCGCATTTAACCTATTACCCCATTGCCTATTTCTAGCTTGAAAAATAGGTGACCACTTAAAGCAGGTTTAAAGTAAAGCAGAATAAGCGTAATAAGGCGTAAAAATGGATTAATTTATTCCTCCTCTGAAGAAACTAGTTTCAATTTATACAGTCATGAATATGTAGCATAAGAGACATTTTCTATATTCTAGCAGATGGTGGCTTATAGCAGGTTGAAAGTATAGCTTTACTTTCAACCTGCTTTAAGTGATCGCCTATCTTCAGTTTTAGAAACAGGTTATGGAGTAAAGGGTTAAATCTGGCTTGCAAACAGTTTTGAGCCTGATCAAATGCTGAAAACCTTGGTTGTCTGAGTGATCTAGCTTGAAACTGTTGCAATTAATCTAATTTAACATGTTACTTGGGAAAGAATAATGCCTTCCGAAATATATTAAAATCTCAGAAGTCTTACATTGACATGACTTGCATTTGTACACAGTCTTGATCCAGATCTGATGCTGAGTATGTCTTTTTGTTATATTTGTTTTCTTATCAGAGTTGTAAATGTTTGTTATTTTGAATTTATTGAGATGATTTTAATGTATCTGGGGCCCGTTTCATAAAACTTCGTACGACAAATGTTGTCGTAAGTCAGATTATAAAACTATCCGTTATTATTTATTTCTCCATCTAATCCTGTCTTGTGACATCTTTTTGGAATTGTCTTGAAAAGACGATTCCAAAAAGATGTCACAAGACCGGATTAAATAGAGAAATAAGAATTTAAATGCATTTTAAAGTTTTGACTTACGATCAATTTTTTCGTACGAAGTTTTATGAAATGGGCCCCTGGTTCGATGGAGGCATACAGAAGAAACTTTTAGTTAATGATCTGTTGTCTGGAGTCATGGCTAATATTCGGCATTCTTTCTGGTTTATTAATGTCCATATATCAGAAGATTCTTTTGTTGTACTTCAGAAAATCATGTCTGACTTTGTCATGATAGAGATGGCATTTCATGCAAAAGCTCTGGAAGTGTATTCCCAGTGTTTCCAGGACCTGAGTACAGTGAGTGTAGATCAAGACATCAGGGTGAGTAAGCAGTGTATTTTCCTAGCAAGAGGAAAGGTATTCTGTGTTTTTAAGGGCTATAATGTTAGGACCAGAAGCAGGAGGTGTAATGTATACAGATAGGCTTCAATTAGGAAGTATAGAGATTCTTTAAAATAAAGCCAGTGTCTTAATGCAGAATTATGTAATCATTAATACAGATAGTTCAAATAGTGGCTTTCTGCATTACCTTTATCCAGAAATAAACTGTCTCTTGCCCTGGGACCTCCTCCAGAAATAAACTGTCTCTTGCCTTGGGACCTCCTTTGAAATCTTGCTAATTACAATTGAGACTGTTCTCTTATGTATTCATTCAAATGAGAAATGTTTTCTCTCTTGTAATATTTTGAGTTATAGAAATAAAATTGCCTTTGAAAGTGCTTTGCGGGGAAAGAGTAAATTAAAGTATGTTTCAATGAACACATGTTAGTCCTCGGTCTTAACTGCTGTTAACCTTTCTCCTGCAAGTAGTATATAGTGACATTTGTTGAAAACTGCAGATCAAGATCAGACAGCTCCTTTGGGACCCTTTGATGAGTGTCTGCATAATTTTCTTAAAGGATCTGCCTGACATGAGCAGAGCCCCAGATAAGGGGGGTGTTTCAAAAACTAAAATCTTTATTTCTAAAATACACCCTATGGTGTAACTACTCATTAGAATCGTCTCAAAGAGACGATTCTAATGAGTAGTGACACCATAGGATTTGGTGGTAAAATGAGTGAGGAAATGTTGGATTTGTTCAGTTTACTCCCTCTTATCTGGAGCCCTGCATGAGTCTGCTCTCTTTCCTTGGAAAATAATCCTTATTTTATTAGCCAATGTAATTAATTCCGCAGTAACCATTAAATGGTTCTAATGATAGATATTTGTAGTGGGAGGGGGAGGTTTTTTATATGATTGTTCAGTGTGATAAGGGTCAAGCTAACACTATATTGTGCATTTTCAGGAATTTAGAGCTAAGATGAGACCTTCCAACAGTGCTGCTCGTATGAATATAGCCCGATCAGGCTCATTGTCCTCAATTGACTCCAGCACAGTGTATGAAGATACCCCCAGAGTGGACAGACAAGCCATGGCCAGCAGGCAACAACCCAGTAGACCAACAACTAATGGAGGAATAAGAGTGAGTCATGATTTACAGTAAAACCCTTACTTTTACATCAAGCAAGACACATTGATTGTGTTAGAGCGAGACTCATTGATTGAGTTAAAGCAAGATGAAAATAAAGCAGGAACCTGTTAAATGAGCTTTCTGCTTTATTGTCATCTTGCTTTAAGTATTGCATTCCTTTAACCTTTGGACAAGCCTTCTTCATGTGTTTACTGTTTAGAAATATAAAATTTAAACATTAATTCATGATTCCAGTGAAAAGTCAAAGCCTTGTCTAATGACAGGCATACTCCAGTTGTATGTAGAGATGTATGAACTCAAGCAAACATGCTTTTCATCTTGGTTTTGCATGAAATATTTCAATCAGAGAAGGAAATGTCTATTAACATTAAAATGACAAAATAAATTTTTTAGTTGTGACTAGAGTCCTGGCTTTGTTTGCTTTAATATTTAAATGGCTTATCATGAACTTTGAAAATGTCATACTTTGCCAAACGGACAGGCTTACCAAAACTAATTAGCCCAATTCCTTATTTAACACATTTCCTCCAAAGAAAACCCACCAGTATTAGGTTACTTGTACTTCAACAAAGGTGCTTAAATTGCATGCCTTAATCCATACTATATAGCCTGCTTCTAGTTTGGGGAGACAGGTGACCACTTGAAGCAGGTTGCAAGTAAAGTAGAATGCACCCTAAGGCATATCCTGCTTTACTTTTAGCTACCATCTGCTAAACTATAGCAAATGTATCTTATGGTGCATATTCCTGACTGTATAAGCAGATGGTAGCTTAAAGCAGGCTGAAAGTAAAGCTTCACTTTCAAGCTGCTGTTCATGGTTGCCTGTCTTAAAAATTAAAAACAGCCTAGTGGGTAATGAGTTAATGGAAATAAGCAAAAATCTTATAGATAGTATTTTAATGATGTTTTCATACAAATTTACTGAAACTTTTCCCCAATGGTGTGTTTTCAGTACTGAGGATAGATGGTTGCTTGTTAGGATTTAGAAAATATTTATTTTGGTGCATATTCATGACTGAACATGTATAAAAAAGAATTATTTTCTATAGTGGAAGAATAAATTAAAGGTGTAAAAAGGCATATCTATTGGGTAATGGGTTAGATATAATATTACTTGTTAGACCGTAATGCAAGTGATTCCATTGAAATTTGATACACCATTTAGTACATGTACAAGCTCATGTCACAATGATGAGTATTTCTTCATATGGACAGCCTCGATGGATGACTCAGACTATGTATTGAGGTAACACTGTACTATGCTTTTCCTTATCAACCAACTGAGACATGGGTCCCCTCTTGCTTCAGTAGTGTCTCCCCTACTGTATCTCAGTGACCTTGCTGAAAAGAAAGAATTCAGTGCTTATGAAGAGAGAGAAGATTGTTTTTGTACAGTGGTATCAGTACTCCATAGCCTTTCTCTAGTTTTGAAGACAGGTGACCACTTAAAGCAGGTTGAAAGTAAAACAGAATGTGTTTAACTTTCAGCCTGACTTAAGTAACCGTTTGCTAGTAGATAAAAAATATTTCTTGCGGTGCATGTTCATGACTGTATAAAGTGGATACTTTTGTTAAGTTGAGAAATGAATTTATTGAAGGCGTTAAAAAGGGTTTCGATGGAAGAGCGGCTTAAAGTCCTTTCAATTGCCTCTACGTACAGTAACAGTCTGTTAAGAATAGGTAAAAAGGTGAAAAGATGTTCTATGTAAGGGGGAGGATTACAGGAGGAAAACCTGCCCTGTACTGTATTAGGGTGATATCAATGTAAGGTGGAATATGGATACTATAGAATAGTAGGTCAATATAGGCTCTTGTGACCTGTGCTTGGGTGTGATCTAGTAATGCTGTCTGTTTATCCCAGTTCTCCATAGATACACCTTTTTATGCCTTTAAATACTTTTCTGCTCCACTGATGAAAATAATTTCATTTTATACAGTCATGAATATGTATCATAAGAAATATTTTGTATATATCCTAACAGACGGTAGCTTAAAGCAGACTGAGAATAAGCAGAACACACCTTAAGGCACATTCTGCTTTACTTTTAACCTGCTTTAAGTTTTTACCAGTCTTCAGAACTAGAAATAGGCTATGAGGTAATGGGTGAACAGACTTTGTGATTGCCTCTGGACCAGTACCGTAGTCATCCTGCATGAACAAATTTGTATATTTGTATTGCTCAGTATCCATTAGTGCAAACATCTATATCCAATTGAATTTGTTATAAATATAATGATATTGATAGTTTAATGTTTAATAAGAGTGGCTGTTTAAAAGCAAGATGAAAGAAAATAACAAACTCCCTTTGAAGCTTTCTGCTTTACTATAAACTTAGTGTGAACTATAGTGGCAACGTAAGCTTTTTGCTTTACCTTTGTCTTGCTTTAAGCAAGCGCCTGCCTGCAACACTTACATACTACCTGATGGTGTATCAACTGGATATAGGTGATTTTCACTGATAGCTATAGAGGAAAGGAATAAATGCTAGTACAATGTCAGGGTAAAATTTTGTCTCTTTTCACTTGTTTCAAATAATAAAATAAATACAGACAAACTTGTGGTAAGTAGTCTATCTGTAAGGTTCTTGAAAAACAGGTGACTGCTTAACCCATTTCTTCATAAATGCATCTTTTTACAGCTTTATAATATTCCACCACCGAAGAAAATTGTTCCACTATATACAGTCATGTATGTGCATCATATGAAATATTTCTATATCCTAATAGATGGTAGTTTAAAGCTGGTTAAAATTAAAGCAGAAAAGGCCTAAGGGGCATTTTGCTTTACTTTTCAATCTGCTTTTAATAGTCACCTGTCTTCAACACTAACCCTTTACTTCATAGCCTGTTTCTGGTTTTGAAGACAGGTGATCACTTCTAGCAGGTTGAACGTAAAGCAGAATGTGCCTTCAGGCGCATTCTGCTTTACTTTTAGCCTGCTTTAAGTTACAATCTGCTAAGATATATGAATTATTTGGTATGTTGCATTTTCATTATTGTATAAAATAGAACTATTTTCTTCAGTGGAGGAGTAAATTGAAAAAAGGTGTATCTATGGAGTATTGCATTAACACATGTTTGACATGCTGTTCAAAAATGATATTCTTTCTGAAAGTTTACACACTGATCAGTGCTGTTCAACAGATGAAATCTTGCATGAATGGACCCAAAGCAAATATTGCATGAACAGACTCCCAGTTTCATGTTCTAAGCCTTCCCCCATGTCTGGTTGGTTTGATGGTCAAATATTCGAGAGAGTTTTGCATGATTGTTATGATCATGAATGTAATCCTTTAAATACTAACAATTTTCTTTTTCTATAAGCCTTCCATTTTCAAACTTACACCGAGGGATCTTTTATGAATAATAGGGCAACCATATATAACCTAACAAATGCACCCTTTATAAACAGTGTACCTGTTGAGAGTGAACTTGTTCCTATGCAAGCAGTGAAGATCCTGATCAGAGAGCTCCTGCAGGAACTCTCTGATCAGGTTCTGCACTGTTTGTCATTTTGCAATATTTTGTAAAAACAACTTTATATCAGATTTAATCAAAAGCAAACTTCGGTTCATTATAAAGTACAGGTGAAATATAACATTTTCAAGAGTTATTAGCTAAGGTCTCTGTAGGTCCTTTACTATGTTTCAAAGTACACGTTAGGTAATTATGAGTAATGTTTGTATATCAGTCTGTCTGCCTGTCATATGTCTGTCTGTCTGTTTGTTTGTCCTCTTTGTTGCATTCATTGACTGTGTAAATGGTATTGACTTGTATTGTGGATTGCATGGTACATAGAGATATGGAAAGGGAAATGGGTTTGAAATAAATGTTGGCTGTTAAATCAACTTAAAGGTGTATTGCTAAACCCTTTACCCTATAGACTATGTCTAGTTTTGAAGACGGATGATCTTTTCAAGCAGATTGAAAGTAAAGCAGAATGCACATGAAGGTGCATTCAGCCTTACTTTCAGCCTCCTGTTAAGCTACCATCTGCAAGGCTATAGGAAAGATTTCTTTTGGTGCATATTCAAGAGTGTATAAGGTGGAACTTAGTATAATTTTCATTAGTCATAGAATATTATATCAGGTGTAAACAGGAGTATCTGTGGGGTTAAATCGATAATACCTGTATAAAATTAAACTTATCTAAACCATGCTTTAATTTTGAAATACTGAGTGATATCAATGTAAATTTGACTTAGCAGGCTGTGTGATCAAAGTTTGACTATAACCATTTCTATCTCATGATGAGTAAATGACCTGTATATATTTTGAGGTCAGTGCGTCAAAGGTCATGGCCATTTAGTATTAATGTAATCTGATGGCCTTTACACTGAATGGTTGCCATTCATTGTTCATGCAACCTGCAGGTCTTGTCAAGACTCATGTTTTTGGTAGGGAGGATTTGATAAATAGAAGTAGATGACCTCTATTTCTTTTTAGATCAGTAAGTCAAAGGTCAATGTCACTCAGTATTGTAATTTTCTTGTTTATGTTGTGCTCAGATCCCCACCCATTCTTCAACCTATAGTTCACATATTTCATTGGCAACTTTGCCAGTGATGAGTGGCAGTCCTGTTTTTAAGGTCAATGGCCAAGGTCATTTAATATTGTACTATGGTGGTTTTTACAGCAGATGATTTCTTTTTTAGGGGTTGGATGTTGGGCATAAATGTCTTACAAACATCAAGTTTAGTTCATTAATAAATGGTTGCTCAACAGAGGTTTGGACTCTCTATTAACCATTACCCCATAGCCTGTTTCTAGTTTTGAAGACATATCACTTAAAGCAGGTTGAAAGTAAAGCAGAATGCGCCTTAAGGCGCATTCTACTTTACTTTCAGCCTGCTTTAAGCTATTATCTGCTATAATATAGAAAATATTTCTTATTATTTTTATTCGTGACAGTATAAATTGGAACTATTATCTTCAATGGAGGAATAAATTATTGGCGTAAAAAGGCGTATTTATGAGGGAATGGGTTAATGAAGGTTTCTTCTTGTTTACTAATGACACAAAGCTTATCTTTAAAAAACATGTATTCGTGTATATTTTGATTCACTTTTAAATCAAAGCTTATTTGTTCTTTTCAGTCCGCTTAACTACAGCTATCTTCACCTGTTACAAAGTCTACTATTGCTACTTGTTCAAACTGTGCAAATATCTTGGTTAATTGCAGCAGCTAATCTAAGTCTTCTCTGTAACATTTAAAACCCCCTTTTCCCCAGTAATATTGCTGACTGAATAGTTCATCTGCCTATACATTTCTTTGGTTTATTCAACACTCCACTGACACTGAATGAAAATAAGAGTAAGTAACCTTAACCCTTTACTCCATAGATATGCCTTTTTAAACATTTAATTAATTCCTCCAATGAAGAAAAATTTCCATTTATTTAGTAATGAATATGCAACAAAATATTTTTTCCAATATGCTAACAGGTGGTAGCTTAAAGCAGTCTGAAAGTAAAGCAGAATGCATGAGAAAACACATTCTGCTTTACTTCAACCTGCTTTTAGTGGTCACCTGCCTCCAAAACTAGAAACAAGATATAGAGTAAAGGGTTAAACTTTCTTTGCAAATATCTACCTTTCTATGAATATTAAATCTTATAATTCTTCTTAGAAATGCCTTTTTCAGGAAAATCCAGATAAGAGCGTTTAAACTTCTTATTTCCTTTGCTTTTCTCCCTTATGCCTTATAAAACCCTATGTTGTGACTACTCATTTAGGAATCATCAAAAAGTTACAAGGGTTTAGTGGAGGCATAAGGATTTTAGTTTTTGAATACCTCATCTGACCTCTGATATACACTCGATACTTCGAACTCACCTAAATCGATCTTATCAGTATTTCATCAGTTGAATTTAGATAAGTTGATCTCGCTTAAGTCAAACATACCCGTATTTCAAAGTTAAAATGTGGCTTAGCAACACTTTAACTTTGAAATATGGGTATGTTCGAAATAACGGGATTTCGAAGTATCGTGAATCTACTGTATAATGAAAGATAATTGCCTAGAACAAATTGAAAGTAAAGTAGAAAATCTATTCCAAAATATTTACAAAGGTCTAAAATAATAATTTTGCAACATTTGAATGGTTAACACATTGCAGATGGTTTCTTTGTTCCTGTATTTTCATTTGCAAAATTTTTGGATCCTGACCATATGAGTCATTCAAAAAGTAATGAGATTCACAATGATAATAAGCTTCTATAGAAGCTTTTACACTTCCTTTGTCCTGCCCTAACTCTTTGCGTGCTGGAATTTTTTTCTTCTGAAACAGTTGTCATCTGCTACTGTTCTAAAAAAAGATGTTCCAAAAATTATGTTTAAAATAGGTTTAGAGCGTCAAACAATTTGAATCCTGATGAGACACCGCATAACTTTGAAAACAGTTTTTTTTATGCCATCAGCATCAATAGATCTATGCATGCAGAAGGCATATAGTGTTCGTCCTGTCTGTCCGTCTGTGCATACGAGGTTATCCAGATTTTACCGTTTCATCAAGCATAAAGACCACCACTTATTAGAATGCTTGGATACTTTTACAGTTGTTGCCCTTGGACAATTCCTAATCCACTCATATCACCCAACCTTAATATTACCTTGACCAGGGGCCCGTTTTACTAAACTACAGTACTGTTTAAGCTAAACTATACACAAAGTGCACTGCCAGTGCACTGGGTTTAAACTGACAGTGCACTGAGAGTAAACTAATTTTGCACTGACAGTGCACTGATAGTGCACTGGGATTTCAATATCAAACTGATAGTGCACTATCAGTTTAAACCAGGTAACTAGCAGTGCACTGGGGAATGACTACAGCTTTGAATTTAGAGCTGCAGTTTTTATTATACATGAATACCAGTTTACGCATACATGTATAATATATGTTTTTAGACCTTTTTCAATATTTAAACATTGGACAAGACTACACAGGTGTAATTTTTATGTCATGAATATTCTGCAAAAACATTGTATAATTTAACAACCAAAATAATTTATTATTGCCTAAAATCAATTCTCCTAAAATAGGAACTCTGTCACTTTTAATCAAGCAATACAAGCAGACGGTAACTAAAAGCAGACTGAAAGTAAAGCAGAATGTGCCTTAAGGCGCATTCTGATTAAATTCAACCTGCTTTAAGTCATTCAAAACTTCAAAACTAGTAACAGGCTAATAGGGGAATGGGTTAAATGTGTCAGAAACTAAAGAGAGTACATGTCCATAAAACATGCTGTAATGCGGTCGTACTAGTGTTAATTCTATAAGCTGTAGCTGCAGCATTTTAACCTATTACCCAATAAACGTGACTTTTTACGCCTATACTTTATTCCTCCTCTGAAAAAAATCCCTTTTATATGACAAAAATATTGTATGTCCTAGCAGATAGTAGCTTAAAGCAGGCTTAAAGTTAAGCAGAATGCTTCTTAAGGTGCATTATGCGTTACTTTCAACTTGCTTTATGTGATCATCTTTCTTTCAAACTTCAAACAAGCTATGGGGTAATGGGTTAAGGAAACTAATCCGTCCCTCATCATGGATCCCCATATCACAGCTTGATACTTATACTTTCTGATAAGGGCACCCTTATCAAATTGCTTATCAATTATCACAGTAGGGTACTAATTGATAGATATGCATCAATCTAGGGGATTAAAAATAGTTGTTGCAATTAACACTTACCCTTCTGATCACGAATTGATTGTTAAGTGAAAAAAGTGGATTTAGATCAGCCGCTGCATTATATTGCGTCTGATCTGGATCCAAACTGTTTTACATTCGACTCAGAGACTTTCTGAACAACAAAAAATGCACAAATCTTATTAAAAATTTTTTTTGCATACAACAATATCAAAGCAGACAATATTACTGCAGTAGAAGGGTTAAGCATACATCGATTTTATCTGCAGAATAAAATTATTGCAAACCTGATCAGAATGATCCTTCAGGAAACCTCTGATCCGGTCTACACTGTTTGCATAGGACTAGTATGCTTTATAAGGGTACACTTTTTAAGACAAATATATACTTTAAAGATATTTTTATCCTTTAATTTCGAAATCTTAGGATTCTCCATGATCAACTTATAGCATCCCCTTATCAGATGGCAGCTTAACCCATTACCCCATAGCTTGTTTCTAGTGATATGTGACCACTAAAAGCAGGTTGAAAGTAAAGCAGAATGCGCCCTAAGGTGCATTCTGCTTTACTTTCAGCCTGTTTTGAGCTATTATCTGCTAGAATATAGTGGTTCTCTCCTCCTGATAAATTTCACTATACATTTAACCTGTACTTAAAGGCACACTGTGAATTGCGATATGCAACAATAAATTATGCATATTTTTCAGTTTCTTAATTTTAAGTCTCAAGTTCTGATGAAGTAATTAGCCTTTGATTTAGAGATGGCAGAAAAGAGAGTTTACTGCTCCTTTCAAACTTTTAACAATCAAGGAATCAGCACTGATATCCATTAACCCGTACCCCATAGCCTGTTTCTAGTTTTGAATACAGTTGACCACTAAAAGCAGGTTGCAAGTAAAGCTGAATGGGCCTTAAAGCCAATATCTGATAGAATATAGAATAGATTTATTTCCATCAGTGGAGGACTAAATTAAAAACGTAAAAATGTGTTTTTATGGGCTAATCGGTTAAATATCATTCAAGTTATTCAAATGAAAGTATTTATTTTGATAAATATTCATAATTATTGTATAAATTGAGACTATTTTCTTCACTGGAGGAATAAATTAGAGGCATAAAAATGCATATTTATTGGGTAATGGGTTAAAGCAGGTTGGAAGTTAAGCAGAAGGCACATTCTACTATACTTTCAAACTGCTTTGAGTGGCCACCTGTCTTCAAAACTAGGCAGTGGATATGGGGTAATAGGTTTAGACAAGTGGCTGCTTAGTACAATAAAAATGTTATGCATGGGATCTCTCTGTGTGGCTTTCTTAGCGGTTTAATCTGCCACCTGCCTAAATACCCAAACACAACTTTTAACATTTATTTAATATAAGAATATTCCAGATGGGGAATTCAATTAGTACTAATTCATAAAACAGCTCTTTTCTAAAATTTCGATATCTAAGGACCTTTTTCATGATTACCATTGTAGTAAATAAAGATTACAAATGATTAAATATCCCTGGAGTAGAGGGTCAAGGTGTCCCTTATCTTCAACTGTCATGTAATAACCAGTGGATTGTCTCTGTGGAAATGTTACATAATCTAACGACCTCCCAGCGGGATGGCAACAGAATTTATTGCTTTTAAGGATGGGCTTCACATGCATGGTTTAAATAGGATGTCTTATCTATAACTGTATAAATTAAAGTAATATTTTATTGCTGTTAATTCAAACTTTCGGAAATAATAAGAAAATATTTCATACATTAAAATAATGCACTAGTTGCAAAAAAATCAATGTCTTAAAATAAGTCCTTTATTCAGATAATTATTCTGTTGCACTTTTAGGTAAAAGCTCTATAGCCAGGTGGCTGCTTAATGCAGTATGAAAGTCATGCAAAAAGCTCCTTGAAGGTTTTCGTGGGTGACTTGCAATCGTATACATTCCACAACCACCTGTATTAACCCATTACCCCATAAATACGCCTTTTTACGCCTCTTCTTTACTGGAGAAAATAGTTCCAATTTATACAGATATGAAAATGAATGATAAGAACTATTTTCTTTATTCTAACAGATGGTAGCGTAAGCAGGCTGAAAGTAAAGCAGAATGCGCCTTAAGGCGCGCATTCTGCTTTACTTTCAACATGCTTTAAGTGGTCACCAATTTTGAAAACTAGAATCAGGCTATGGGGTAATGGGTTACAGGCCAAACCCGTGATATAGTCGTTGAAGTGAGGATTAGCAATGCAAAAAGTGTAGATCCAGTTGAAAGGCCATTTGATGGACTCATTTGGATCCAATTTTTTTTACATTTAGTGTTTTGAAAATAACTCCAATAAAATCCACAGCGATGTGTCACTTTTTAACCAATTTCTTGATTGAACAATATTTTTACGTCTGATCAGGGTCTGCTCTGCTTTATTATATATATCTGATTCTTCACTGTTTGCTGTGTAAATAAAATCCTTTGTTTTTATATTTCAATAGAACAATCAGTCAATTATTCAGAATGGGTGGAGTATTGACCAGAGAAATGGTTAATAACCTGAACCAGTACCCTAGGCTTAATCACAGCTGGAATCACTTTATACAAATGGTCAATGTATCTGTTGCAAATCTCTGGAGTCACAGTTCTCCAGAACTCCAAAATGCCTTCAACAAGTTGCGCTTGATTTCGGGGTTTTTTGTTTTTCCTAATATAATGTTTCAATTTTGCCCACATATTGTCAATTGGATTCATGTCTGATTCTGGAGGAGTGATCCAGTGGTTAATTCCATGTTCAGCCATGAATGATTTTTACCCCTTAGCCTGTTTCTATTTTGGAAAAGAGTTGACCACTTAACCCTTTACCTGATAGCCTAGTTATAATACTGAAGATAGGTGACTACTTAAAGCAGGTTGAAAGTAAAGCAGAATGCGCCATAAGGCGCATTCTGGTTTACTTTCAGCCTGCTTTAAGCTATTACCAGCTAGAATAAGGAAAGTATTAAATATGACACATATTCAGTACGGTTTATATTTGAACTATTTTCTTCAGCGGATGAATAAAAGGCATGTGCTAAAAGTCGCTTCTATCGGGGAAAGGGTTAAGGCAGGTTGGAAGTTAAGTAGAATGCACCTTGAGGTGCATTCTGCATTACTTTCAGTCTTCTTTAAGCTATAATCTGCTAGAATATAGAAAACATATTTCTTATAATTCTTATTTGTACCAGTATAAATTAGATTTTTTTCCTTCAGTGGATAAATAAAATAAAGGCATAAAAAGGTGTATTTATTGGGTAATGGGTTTAAAGTTTTAATTTCTGTTTACCATCAATACATCATCCCCCCAAACAATGCAGAAAAATCTGCAGCTCTAAAATAAAGCTGTAGTCATTCCCCAGTGCACTGCTAGTTACCTGGTTTAAACTGATAGTGCACTATCAGTTTGTTATTGAAATATCAGTGCACTATCAGTGCACTGTCAGTGCAAAATTAGTTTACTCTCAGTGCACTGTCAGTTTAAACCCAGTGCACTGGCAGTGCACTGGGGTGTATAGTTTAGCTTAAACAGTACTGTACTTACGCAAAATTTTTGCGTAAGTCAAAATCGTTTAACTCTTATTTTTCGATCATAAACGTTTGCAAACAGCAAACAGCCAGATCAGAGGACGCGCTAAAAGCGCGTCCTCTGATCTGGCTATTTGCTGTTTGTAGAAAGTGATAATAAAAAATATGAATTAAAATTTAAAATTTTGACTTACGCAAAATTTTTGCGCAAGTAGTTTAGTAAAACGGGCCCCAGGACCTCAATTTGACTTTGAATACTTTCAATGGGCTATTTCTTGGTTAACAAGTTTTACCGTTCGCCTGACTTCAACACTGCTTACTAAAATGTCTTGATAGTTATACAGTTGTTGCCTTGGACCATCTTAATACTCTTATACCACACAATCTTAATTTGACCTAAGATTCTGAGTCATTATATTTGCAAGGATGCCACAGGGGCATAAGGGCTTTTTGAATGCAGTCTTGGTTGTAGAATTTGTTCAATTCTTCTTGTAACTTCAAGCCTATTCTTCATTCATAATGCTTGCTTGGTGTTGGTTAAGCAAAGCTATGGTTAATGCTACAATAGTGGCTTTGATAATTCCAAGAAGAAATTCCTTAAAGCCACTATATTACTCCCACATAATCAGAATCAAACATTTTTCTTACATGAAATTTATGTCACTATCGTAAGCGTTCCATATAAAAAGAAGTAATACGTGGTGATATTTGAAGCAATATTGCTAACGAACAGTGAAATTTGTGGAAACAAGTAATCAAGTTTGTTTATTTTTGAATAGCGACGAAAATTTACGGACATACTCTGTAAAGCTCATTTGCATAATTCTATACAACAAGTCGAGTGCTTTACAGCCAAAGAGAGACAACTCCTTTAAGTTTGGCCGTTAAACTGATGTAATGTATACACATTGTCGCGGCCGAATCAATCACGTGACCTTTATGCGATATCGATCGAAAGTTCTCCGAACCAGCCCGTAATCTTATTTGTAAACAAACCCGCTTATAATGTAAACCACCACGATAAGAATTTGACACATTTAGGTAGGATTCTTTACGAAGTGGGTGCATATGTCAGGCTTCTTACACTCGATTTCACTTAGTTTTAATACATAGAAAATGCACACATATAAGAAATTGCGCGTTTTAAACACCAATTTGAGCGGGATTGTGCCTTTAAGATTGTTAAAAACTGTTGAAATTTGAAAATGGAAGTTTACAATAACCAATGCAACTTTTAACCACTCAGAAGAAATCTCATTGTTACCAATGATCGTGTAAAGTTCCTAATTTCACTGATTTAAGCTGGATGAAAGTAAATCCTGCTGTTCTGTTATACATGTTTCAGCATGCTTTAAGAAGTCATTTGTCTGAACTAGTGTGGAAAATGTTAGGAGAATTTTGCAACCGTTTAATGGGTCCTAGACTCCTATTAATCATGATATACTGAAACTAATAATCAGAGATCCACAGTTATGCATTTTAAAAGGACAGGAATTGTGGCGTATGGCTTTAGCCATACACCAGTATTCCTGTCCTTGATAATGCACAATTGTGAATTTCCGATTATAGACTTTACATTGACAGAATTTAATGTTGCTGTGTCTGTCAAATCAGTGTATGCAAACATTGCATATACCAGTTTGACAGATACAACAACATATGCTCCATTAGTCAACTGATCTAAAGTAAGTCTTTAGACATACTTAGCTACTTCTTGCTTTCCTAGTCACATAAATGGGCACTGTTTTAAGATTTGTTTACCATCATTGTTTACAAACGTCATTTCTATTGATCACAGAAATAAGGGAAGTAATTAGTCTGATTAACAGGTTAATTGATTTTGTAACCAGTTAATTAGCAATTTCTAATCATTACTTATTAAATGGGTAGTTGTTTCAGCTCTAGACTTAACCATTGCCCTCACAGAAATGCCTCTTTCATGCCTTTGCCTATTCCACTTCAAAATGCTTCAACCCTTTCCACCCTTAGAATCACCTTTTAGCGCATTTGATTTATTCCTCCACAGAAGAAAATAGTTCCAATTTGTACAGTTATGAACATGTATCATAAGAAATATTTTTATAAATCCAAGCAAATGGTAGATTTAAGCAGGCTGAAAGTTGCAGTAAGCAGAATGTGCCATAAGGCACATTCTGTTTTACTTTCAACCTTCTTTAACTGGTCGCCTGTTTTCAAAATAAAAACATGCTGTGTGGTAAAGGCTTAATAGATAATTTTTAATGCTTTTATACTTTTCTGATAAACAAGCTATAGGAATCAGTTCATACCTATATATACAGTGGAGAATCTGTTATTCTTTCCCAATAAACGCGTTTACGCTAAAACTATTATTTGCAGTGCAAACAGTTTGGAGCCAGATCAGACGCCGGGTAACCCGGCGTCTGGTCAGGCTTCAAACTGTTTGCCACCAAGATAAACAAGAATTATCAGAATTGTCCAAAAGTTGTTCTTTTCTACGTTTTAGTGCTTTGCATTTGCGTTTAAACGGGAAAGAATAACAGATTCTCCACTGTAACGGAAAGTTTCTTTCAGCCTGCTGTTAAGCTGCCATCTGCTAGGTATAGGAAATGTTTCTGATGTTGCATATTCATGACTGTATAAAGTGGAACTGTTTTCTTTAGTGGAAGAATGCTTTAAAGGGACTCGCAACCGGATGGTGTACTGGTCAAAATAAAATAAAATACTCAAATAAAAGCAAATTTGTGGCATTATTTGGCGTCTGACATTAAAAAAATATGATCAGTCCAAAAAAAGCCTCAAGAATCGTCACCGAATCTTAGATTTTTAGATATTTTCCATCGTTTTTCTATACCGACTAGTAGACGGTATAGTTGTTGTTGTTGCTTCTCTACACGGGCTCAGACATAAACACGAGCCGAATTACGAAGTTATATGCACTTTCGACGATACACATTGAAATACGTTAAATCGATCCGAGATAAACGGATAGTTCCGTGGTCCATTGGTCTAAGCGGTTTCCCCTATTTTGCCTTCTGTCCGCCAATGCCGGGCCCCGGGTTCGAATCCCACCAGAGACCAATATTTTTTTTATTGAAATACATTTTTTTTAAACAGAATTTCTTATCCTAAACTAATTCTTTACCATTTATATAAGCGTTTGACACATATTTACAAATTACTATTTTTAATGCACCATCTGGTTGCGAGTCGCTTTAAAGGTATAACAAGGCATATCTATTTGGTAATGGGGAAGCAAGAGCCATTCCATGACAAAACCAGCCTTATTGCATTGCAACATTGTACAGACCAAGCACCGTTGTCATCCTAGGCTTGTATCACTTAGCACCGTTGTCATCCCAGGCAATATATAAGAGTTTGGTCTACACTGCCAATACGGTATATAATACAGCTATATAAAATGATTTAGATGCCTGTGGGTGTCAAACAGTGTAGACATGGTAGCTGGTCTTGATCTACACTGTTCGCAATTCAATACATGTAATTCAGGTTTTGTCATGGCAGGACTCAAATACAATCCATTATCAATATCTATATTATTGAACTATTTTTTGCAGGGTAAACCAGAGGATGACGATGATGATGACGACGATGAAGAAGAGGATGACGATGATGAAGATGATGATGAGGATGAATATGAGACTGATGATGATGAAACAGAGACTGAAGCTAGCAGGGTGCAGCCTGTGAAACCAGCCCAGAGGAGATGAGAAGACAGTGGGCTTGTTGACAGAGAAACATTTAATGGTGCCTTGACTAAGCAAATATACTTAAGGCCAAAGGCTTTATCCAGTGTTGTAGTAGTATAAACAAAACACCTGATTGTATTTGGTAGCAGCACCTAGTTATTAACCACTGGCAAGATCATTTGACTCTGTAGATAGTGTAGATCAAGATCAGTCAATGTGTAGAATATGGTGACTGATCAGGGTCTATACGGTTTGCAGTGATAGTGCAGTTAAACTTGTGTAGATCAGACTCTTATTCAAGAAAGATGATTCTACACATGGTTACTATATAATATGGTTTTAACTATTTATACTGAAAATATGTTGACTGTAACTATTGAAATCAGCTTTAACCCATTACTCCATAAATATGACTTTTTATGCCTCAATTTTATTTCTAGACTGAAGAAAATAGGTATGAATATGCACCATAAGAAAAGTTTCTTATACCCTAGCTGATGATAGTTTAAATCAGGCTGAAAGTAAAGCAGAATGTGCCTTAACCCTTTCCTCCCTAAAACCTCAAATGGACAATTCTAATTTTCAATTTAGTCTAGTCCATTTTTGACTTTTTAGGGTTTATTTTTACAATATATGCGAAATGACAAACAGTGAAGCCCCTGATCAGAGGGCTCCTTAAGGAGCCCTTTGAGCATGGTCTGCACTATTTGCATAGGACAAGTGTAATCCTCACATGTATGCTGTTTGCAAATGACGCATATATGCGTGACTAGGGTTCAAAGAGTTAAGGCACATTCTGCTTTCCTTTCAACCTGCTTTAAATGGTCACCTTGTTTTCAAAACTAGAAACCTTCTATGGGGTAATGGGTTAAACAATGGATTATTGATATTTAAAAAAAACACCAAGGCAGCTGGTAGCATGGTCTTGCCTTATTAAAAACTTAACCCAAAAGCTTAATTGTTAAGGTTGTTACTGTTGTTGATTATATTAACCCTTTACTCCATAGGCACACATTGTAACACATTTAACGTATTTCTCCACTGAAAAAAATAGTTCCATTTTATACAGTTATGAATATGCATCGTAAGAAATATTTTCTATATACTAACAGAGTCAGATGGTAGCTTAATGCAGGCTGAAAATAAAGCAGACTGTGCCTTAAGGCACAGTCTGCTTTACTTTCAGCCTGCTTTAAGCGGCCGTCTGACTTCAAATCAAGAAGTACACTATGGAGTAATGGGTTAATGCATTAGTCTCATCTCTGTTAGAGCATGTGAGACAATAATTATAACTGTTGTGCCATTAATTAACTGAGTTACAAATACAGTCGAACTTCGATATCTCGAATTCGCTTAACTCGAACTAACCGATATTTCGACTTGAATTACATTATTTCATGTTTGGTTCAGTCGAACATACCCATAGTTCAAAGTTTAAATGTGGCTAAGCCACGTTTTAACTTTGAACTATGGGTTTGTTTGGCATAACCGATTTCAAGATATCGAAGTTCGACTGTAATACATGTTCTCTTATATACATACATGTTCTCTTACAAAAATAGACCTCTTTAGTTGTATCTTACATACAATGTTTACTAATATGTTGAAGACCTGTTATTATGAACAAATCAAACAAACTTCATTGATTGTGGTAAAGACAGGTGTCTGTTTAACCCTTTCCCTAATAGAAGCGCCTTTGAGCTTATTCAGTTTATTCTTCTGCTGTAGAAAATAGTTCCAATTTATACAGCCATGCATATGTACCACAAAAAATATTTTCTTTATTCTAACAGGTGGTAGCTTAAAGCAGGCTGAAAGTAAAGCAGAATGCGCATTAGGGCGCATTCTGCTTTACTTTTAAGCTGCTTTAAGTAGTCACCTATTTTCAAAATTAAAAACAGGCTTTGGGGTATAGGGTTAAAGAAGGATTGAAGTAAAGCAGAAAGTTCCTCTAGGAGCTTTCTGCTTTAAAATCATCATGTTTTAAGCAGTTATCTGCCTGAAACATAACAAGGAAATGTTTTGTTTCATTATTAGTTTCATAATAGTGGGATATAACAGAACAGATAACGTGTTATATAGAGAATATGTGAGGAGATTGTTACGTGTCCGTAGGATATAGCTTTTGGCATTTTGTATATCTTTATTGATACAGATATGTATGGTGGCTAGACTGTGATAGTTGTTTTAAAATGTGTCTTAGCCAGTTGGATGCTGAGCCTCTAGAATGAGCACATGCATTATGAGATAAACCTGCAGGTGAATTGATTACTAAACCCCCTCCTTCCTTACAACTCCTCAATCGAAACCCATTGATTACATTAAAAACAAGTGGTAGATTAACACATTACCCCCAAAATACACCTTCTTACGCTTTTAATTTATTCCTCCACCAAAGAAAAAACTTCCAATTTATACAGTCATGAATAAGTACAATAAGAAATATTTTCTATTTAAAGCAGGTTGAAAGTAAAGCAGAATGTGCCTTAAGGCACATTCTGCTTTTCTCTCAACCTGCTTTAAGTGGTCAACTATCTTCAATACTAGAAACATGGGGTAATTGGTTAACACCTTCTACCCTTGTGAAGAGTACAGCTTTACCTGTGAATAGTACACTTTTCCTATGGAAACACCAACTTTTCTTTCAGTCTGCTTTAGTAAATGCATTTCAGCATTCAAATGGTTATTGTTTTCATGTACAAATGTAAATATCTGTTGATGTATAGATATATTTTGAATTGAATGTGAATCTATATATATTACAATAGTGCATTCTGAATCACCATTTTTGTACATGATAACTGCAAGTTAGCAGGTTGCAATGAATTTTAAATATGCTTGTCTCATAAATGTCCAAGTATTTTGCTTTACAGTCAAACTTTAATTAAGTAACCATTCATAGAAGAATCTTTGGGATTTCTAAAGACAGATGAACTCTAACCCTTTGAATCCTAGTAATGCATACATGTATATATGTCCTTTGCAAACAGTGTAGTACCTGTGAAGATACATTTGTCCTATGCAAACAGTGAAAACCAAGATCAGTGTGCTCCTGTAGGAGACCTCTTAGCTGGGTTTGAACTGTTTGTCAATTGTAACACATCCTAAAAGTTACAACCTAAAATGGACTAGACTAAATTGGAAACTGGAATTGTCCATCTAAACTTAAACCCTTTCCTCCATAGAAGCGCCTTTAAGCACATTTAATTTATTCCTCCACTGAGGAAAATAGTTTATATACAGTCATGACTATGAACTATAAGAAATAGGTCCTTTATCCTACTAGGCTAGCAGTTGGTAGCTTAAAGCAGGCTGAAAGTAAAGCAGAATGTGCCTTAAGGCACATTCTGCTTTGCTTTCAACCTGCTTTAAGTGGTCACCTACTTTCAATTCTAGAATAAAGCTAGTGTGTAAAGGGTTAATACAGAACAAAGGTAATGTATTTATGCATTTATCTTCTTTTGAATGCTTCCTTTACGAAAGTTTGAATGACAGATGTATTTGTTGGGATATTTTTATTGCATGTTAGTGATATACATGGTTTTGTTTGTTTGTTAGCGGTTAAGATCAACTCGTTAGTTTCTTTGCTTTTATTGAACTACTAAACAGACGTACAATGTTATGTAGGACAAGTTTGTTTTGTATTTTGTATATTCAGATATACAAAGGCTTTTAACTGTTGTCCAACCTTACTTACATGTACCATTTAATTACAAGGTGTTAAACCAATTACCCCATAGCCTGTGTCTAGTTTTGAAGACAGGCAACCACTTAAAACAGGTTGAAAGTAAAGCATAGTGCACCCATTCTGCTTTAACTTCAACCTGTTTTTAGCTACAATCTGGAAAAATACCGGTAGATGATTTGCACTTATGACTTTGGAGGAAAAAGTTAAGAATAAAGAGATCAACTTTTGATGAAAGATAATATTTTATTGTGATGGAATGTGATGTGCCAAATGCATGCTGTACCAGTGATGTATGAATGGTTATTTTATTCTGTATAATGTAGAGAGGGGTCAAGATGAGAGGGAGTAAACTTAACCTTTCCAGTACATTTCCACCAAGACAATGATAATGAGTACAGTGTAACCCCTCTAAACCGGAACCTCTGAATACCGGAATCCTCTCTAAACCGGACAAAAGCTTTGGTCCCGTTTTTATTTTTACCCATTACACCGTCAACACGCCTTATTACGTCTTTGGTTTTTTCTTTCACTGAAGAAAATAGTTTGTACGTTCTAGCAGATGATAGCTTAAAGCAGGTTGAAAGTAAAGCAGAATGCGCCTTAAGGCGCATACTGCTTTACTTTCAACCTGCTTTAAGTGGCCAGCTATCTTCCATACTAGAAACAACTTAAAACCCCTCTAAACCAGAAACCCGTTTAAACCGGACATTTTTGTTGTCCCCAGACATGTCCGGTTTAGAGGGGTTTCACTGTAGTTACAAAAAAAGGATTTGGTAGATACCTTAGGAATTTGGTAATGAATACTCACCGTATCTTAGTCCCTGGCTAGATAAATGTATGATGTAGATTATTTTTTATTTATTGTACATTAAGAAGTTGAAATGCTATGCTTTAACCCTTAGCCCGCGAAATAAATTGTCGTCTGCTATATCACGTCTGCTTCAAGTTTCAAAGTGCTTCAAAGTTGCTCAAAATTGCTGAAAATGTTGTCCGAGTGTCAAACAGCTTGGATCCGGATGAGACGCCGAGTTACTCGGCGTCTCATCCGGATCCAAGCTGTTTGCATATGGAGCTATAGTAGTGAGTGGCAGGCTAAGGGTTAATCTCTCCTACTCCACACTAAAAATAAAATACATTGATGCTGTTGAATACAGGTGGCAGCTTACAGCAATATGAAAGTAAAGCAGAAATTTCCTAAAGGAGCTTTCTGTTTTACTTTCATTTTGTTTTAAGCAGTATCCTGCATTAAAAACTGTTGGGTATAGGTGATTTGTCATTTTGACTATGGAGTAAAGGGTTATATCTAATAGTTGACAGAATGTAGTGAAAAACATTTACTTATTATCCTTGTATTACAGACATGTTCTGGTACATAGAAAAATATTTTCTGTTCTCTAACTCACCTGAACACAAAGCTAATTATGATTAGCTCTGTTAACAATTTCCTCTTATTCCTTTTATATGTTGGTTTTAAAACATGTGATTTATCTGATTTTTACCGGACTTTTAATCTATAAATATGTTGGTTGGTGCATAAAGGATAAAAGGTTTGTGCAAAAACCAAAAGGGTGCTCTCATTATAAGATAACTTTGCTTTGTCCCCAAGTTTAGTATATTTACTTTCTGATGAAAATTTGTGTTTGTCAAAAAGAGTGTCTTTCCGTCCAAGAGAGTTTTACTAATTGTACTAATTTTATCAGGGGGTCTTTTTAAAGAATCTACTTGTATTTCTTTGTTAACAATGTTTTATACCTTATATTGGTGCATTGATATCTTGGTTGTGATTGGCTCTTTCCCATTCATCTTGGTTGTGATTGGCTCTTTCCCATTCATTTCAATGGTTTAGATGTTCAACCTATTACTCATAACTGCACCTTTTTACACCTGTAATCTATTCCTCCACTGAAGAAAATAGCTCCTCTTTATACAGTCATGAACATGTACCGTTAGAAATATTAGGGGCATTTCTGTGAGGAATTGTTTTACTCTTTGCATGTTTGGTTAAAAAAATTATCTGTAGAAAATGTTTGCAACTTCTAAAAATAGAATATCTTAAATTTCTTTTCAAAACGTTACGCGGTGTCTCATCAGGATCCAAACTGTTTGCAAAGGTTAATATTGTTCCACTGCTACATCAAATGTAGCTGACTAAGAGTTAACCCTTTACCTGATAACCTATTTCTAGTATTGAAGATATATGACTACTTAAAGCAGGTTGAAAGTAAAGCAGAATGCGCCGAAAGGCGCATTCTGCTTTACTTTCAGCCTACTTTAAGCTATCATGTGGTAGAAAAATGAAAATATTCTGTATAATAAATATTCATGACTGATTAAATTGGAACTATTTTCTTCAGTGGAGGAATAAATCATATTCGCTAAAAGGCGCTTCTATGGGGGAAAGGGTTAAGGTGTCAATAGGTGATGGGACTGGGGTAAAGGGTAAACATCAAATGCAATATCATAATTCATATGATACTAACTATTGATTATTTCTTTATATAGTCTAACTTTGTAAAGGGTGCACAATCATATCAGAATTATTTTCACGAAGTAAATGTTAAGAGTGTGCTTTACATATAGAATCTAGGTCTTGAAAATTATTCTTTCTTTATCATAATTTGTTTTATATGTTGAAAGATAAGAATCTTTAGCATGTTCATGATTCATTCTGTCAGGGAAATTCTTGTTGAGTTTGGTTTGCTAAAATGTTGAGTCTTTAAACTTATACTTAGTTGCTACTCTTTAAAATACTTGCATTAAAGGCAGATCATACACTGTTTTTTTGTGGGCAGCAAACACATTTTAAGACTGTTCTGATGAAATTGTCAATATTTATTAGGATAAGATTTTTAAGAGATATTAGAATTTTGCATTTTGTACATTGGCCTAGGCTTTAATTTCTTTATATTGTGCTATCAAATTTTTATAAAGCAGGCAATGAAAATACTTTACATTTGAGGGATAGGTGATAGCTTGATGCCGGACAAGCTCCTGGAGGAGCTTTTTGCATTACTTTTGTCCAGCATTAAGCTACCACTTCAGCCAACTTGTGTCTTGAGATCAAAATTCATCTTGATACAGTGGTCAGCTTATTCAATTTTGAATGTACATGTAGTAAGAATCTCAGTATATACAGTGGCGATGACATTATTCTTTCCCAATAAACACTTTTATGCTAAAAACATTATGTAGTATGCAAGCAGTTTGGAGCCTGATCAGACGTGGGATAATACAGAACAGGGACCCGTCTTACGAAACGTATGACAAATGTTGTCGTAAGTCAGATTATTAAACTCTCAATTATTACTTATTTCTGCATCTAATTCTGTCTTGTCACATCTCTTTGGAATCGTCTTGAAAAGACGATTCCAAAGAGATGTTACAAGACAGGATTCGATGGAGAAATCAAAGATTAGGCGTATTTTAAAAGTTTGACTTACGACCGTTTTTATTGTACGACGTTTCGTAAGATAGGCCCCTGAACCTCAACATCCATCTTTACACCTCACACATTGGGCTGTGTCTTCTTTTGACACTCCACTATAACTTTCGCTAAAACTACTTTAGAAGTTCAAATTACATGAACCGTTCAGCCTTTTACCTGTAACACATTCAACCCTAACAATGAGTACAGTCATCATTAACACACAGTTTACTTGTGAATAGTACACTTGTCTTATCAACACAGTGAAAATCCTGATTCTGCAGGAGTCCTCCGATTGGGGTCTGCACAGTTTGCTATTTTGCAATATGTTGATTTCTTAACCCTTTACCCCATAGCCTGCGTCTAGTTTTGAAAATAGGTGACTACTTAAAGCAGGTTGAAAGTAACTTTCAGCCTGCTTTTAGCTACCACCTGCAAGAAACAAGAAAACATTCCTTATGATACTTATTCATGACTGTATAAATTGGAACTATTTTCATCAGTGGAGAAATAAACCAGATGCGTTAAAAGGCACTTCTATTGGGGAAAGGGTTAACCAACAAAAGTAACACAGATTGCTCCTTTTGTCTGTACTTTTCTGTTTCTACCCATAAATTTATTTGAAATTACTTTAATTTTTATTCTATTTTTTTCTTCCTATGTCTATTATGTATATTTTCTTCATCCTTCATCTTGTCTAAGAATTCTATTCTCCTGTCATGATCTCTCTATGATGTATATCCATATCTCATCTGTCAATGATGTATAATTTCTTAATTTATCTCATCTGTCATTATGTATAGTTTTTATCATGATGTAGTTATAATTATACAAAACAAATAACACAATTAAAGCATTGAAGATTCATTTTATTGTTTGTTTTGCACTTTTTTCTCCACTTTATACTTACCATAGCTATATAATCATAGCTACAGTCCAACCTTGATAAAGCAAACTCTCTCAAGGTGAACTTTGATCCACACGTATTTCAAAGTTAAAACTTTGTTTAGTCAACATTGAAAGTTGATCTCTTGTTCTGGATTTGACATTTTGTTTACTTTTATCCATTGACTCAGAACAATTATTTTACTTACTTTACATATTTCGACTATCGCACTGTCTTTATCAGCTGTTTTTCTGTCGGTATCACATGACTTGGATTTGTCAAGTGGTACAAGGAGAGTGCTGTACACTGGAGGTAGCTCCAGCCCTTCATCTCGGTTGAGTGATGGTTTTCTTTGTTTGATGGCTATCACTTCTCTTACCCGACATTTGATGTGGATGTCTTCTGATGTTATAGTCTTGGTAATTTTTTGAGCTTATAGTGACGTCCTGTTGATTCACAATGTTTGTGTAGTGCTGAGTTAGATCGTGCTAAATGTTCATTCATTCTGATTTCAAGAGATCTGCCCATTTCACCATGACTATGTTGGTGAAACGGGCAGATTAACAGGAGCTCTGAAGTACTGGTATTGAAAACAAAGAACAAGAAAAAAGTTTCTTATAAATAAATATTTATTTGCTATCTCATTAAATTCAGTTGGCAAAACTAAAAACAAATATTACAACAAAGCAAAACCAAGCTAGTTATGTAAACAAATACATGTACATTGACGAAGTAACAAAAACAAAATAAGATTCCTGTAAACCAGAAAACACTAGATATTATAGGTTGGCAAGTCTACAAAAGACTGTTTCAAAAGCACTAAAAGGCCATAAACCATAAATATATATATTAACCTTTGTCTTTATTAGCCCTTTTCTCCATAGGCACTTCTGGGGACGAAAGAATTAAATTGTATAATGTAAACTTTCATGTTAGTACCTATATATATATATATATTTTGTACATGACCTGTACAGTCAAATTGTTATTAGTTGCAATTCTTTAATCCTTTACCCCATAAATACGCCTTTAATTCTCCACTGATGGAGTTAATTCCATTTTAGTAATTACAGAAAAATTCAGTTTCATCAGCTGTTACAAGCTGCCAGCTGTTTCAGATCAAGATCTGCACAACTTGCAATGACAGTTGACAAAATTCTCTGAACTCTGACAAGTAATTAACCCTTAGCCTGCCATTCACGACTATAGCTCCATATGCAAACAGCTTGGATCCGGATGAGACGCCGAGTAACTCGGCGTCTCATCCAGATCCAAGCTGTTTGACACTCGGACAACATTTTCAGCAATTTTGAGCAACTTTGAAGCACTTTGAAACTTGAAGCAGACGAGAAATATAGCAGACGACAATTTATTTGGCGGGCTAAGGGTTAATAGTGTAGACTCTGATAAGAAGACACAATAATAATATAGAAATTGTCTAGGTCTGTACTGTTGGCAATGCCATGTGCTCCTTTCATTAAACAGGACTCGACATAAGAGTGGGTAAACTGAACATTTCAAAACTTTTCTCCTTAATGTTTCCTCTAAACCCTATGTTGTTACCACTCATTAGAATTGTCTCGAAGAGAGGATTCTAATGAGTGGTTACAACATAGGGTTTGGTAGCGAAAGTTAGTATTTTGTATACCCACCTTATGTTGAGCTCTGTATCAATAACACAGCTTATATGTACATGTTATTTTTACAATTATTGCTCTAATGTTTTGCATGATTAAAGGTAACATTCAATGCTGGACGGATATTTCTTCACCTGATATGAGATTCTATATAAACATTAACCCTTCTCCTGCTAGATATTCAGATACATGTAGACTCATGTTAAGACAGATTCTATTAGAAAACAGTGAAGACCTTGATCAGACAGCTATTGAATGAAATGTCTGATCTGGTTCTCCACTGTTTTCAAAAAATGTCCATACATGATAGCAGCAGGCGAGGGGTTAAAGGCAATTTCACTGGGCTCCAGATAAGAGTGAGTAAACTGCATATTTCCATTTATTACACCTCGCTTTGAGTTACAATGTTAATTTCCCATAGACCTACTGTTAACATTTTGCATGTCATTTACATCTATCCAAAATATACTGTCACTCTTTATGATATTCTTTTTGTGACGTCATTCTAAAGGACATTACTTTTTTACTCCGTCCGAAAACGTACTGTCAGCATTGACATGAAGTTCGCTATTGGATACATTGGAACGTTTTAAAGAGTGGTAACTTCTAATCAACTTTTGGCATTTTCTGTACAAGTTGCTTCCTTTTGTCCATTCCATAACGATTTGCCACCATTTCGGAAGAGGATATTTGCCACCTAGACAATGTAAAGACGCTGTTTCTTCAATTTAGTTATCATAACGTTCTTCTTTGTTTCTTGTAATATAATTATAAACAATGTGACGTCGTAAGACGGCGACGTCATTTCCCGCGTTATGTACATGTCCGCGCTAAATTGGTATTCACAACACATTTTATAAAAGACGAATAAAACGATTCCAAAGCCAGGGTTGATAAGCTCGGTGTAATAAAATAAATATTAGATGTCAGTTTGCGTGACATTCAAATTGTCAACCCTGGAAAACAAGAATGTCACCCTCGGCTACGCCTCGGGGTGACATGCTGTTTCTCGGGTTGACAATTTGAATGTCACGCAAACTGCCATCAAATATTTATATATTGTTCTCCACTATGTCTACATCATAGGATAAAGAAGAGTTCTATAGATCTTAGCAGAGTCGAAAAACTGTTAACTCAAACTTGCTTCACCCATTACCCCATAAATACACCTTTTTTTCGCCACCAAATTATTCTTCCACTGAAAGAAAATGGTTCCACTTTATACAGGTTTGAATAAATACCATAAGAAATATTTTCTATATTCCAGTAGATAATAACTTAAAGCAGGCTGAAAGAATAGCAGAATGTGCCTTAAGGCACATTCTGCTTTACTTTCAGCCTGCTTTAAGAGGTCACTTGTCTTCAAAACTAAAAACAGGCTATGGGGTAATGGGTTAACCCTTTACTTCACAGCCCGTTTCTAGTATTGAAGATATGTGAGTACTTATAAAGCAGGTTGAAAGTAAAGCAGAATGCACCTTAAGGCACATTCTGCTTTACATTCAGCCTGCTTTAAGCTCCTGTCTACCAGAATGAAGAAAATATACCTTGCTACATATTCAGGAATGTATAAATTGGAACTAATTTTGTAAGTGAAGGAATGAATTGTGTAAAAAGGTTGTACCTAAGAGTAAAGTGGAACTTATCCATATTTCAAATTTAGAATATATCTACACTACGTTTTAACTTGAAATACGAATATGTTCGAGATTGAGTTATCGAAACTCAACCAAAGAAATTCAGATAACTTCCAATTAAGCGAGTTCCAAGTATTAAGTTTTGACTTTATTTGCAAATGTTCTTCTTATCTGGAACCATACGCAGCAAATCCTTTCTAATACACTTTAAACTCTTACAAATAGTTAAAAAAACTTAACCCCACTCATTAATAAGTTAATTCAATTGCGAACTGTTATACAAAAAATACAAATAATTATCACAGATAGCCCTATAACAAAACATAAGCTCAAGAAACAAAGACAGAAAAGAAAATATAAATACAGTAAAACCTCTCTATTATGACCACTAAATTGTATTAATTATTAGGTGTTTAGGACAACTGACAGCTTAAAGCAAGGTGACAGTAAAACAGAAAGCTCCATTAGGAGCTTTCTGTTTTACTGTCACCTTGCTTTATGTTGTGTAAATTATTAAGTGTTTAGGACAGGTGACAACTTAAAACAAGGTGACAGTAAAACAGAAAGCTCCTTTAAGAGCTTTCTGTTTTACTGTCACCTTGCTTTAAGCAGTCACCTGTCTTTTTATGCAATCAGTTGGCCTTCTTTTTAGTGGTAGTAATAGAGAGTTTTTACTGTATGTGCTAATATCTTGTATTAAGCTACCACTTATCCCTTATCCTACGGTAAGCTGACATTGGCTTCTGTTCTTTTCTACCTCATATAGCAAAACAACAGACCAGATCATAAAGCTACAAAATACATATCTACTTGCTAAACATACCATACTCCTTCAGAACCAAGTCAGGAATCACCAACAACCTTTGTTTCAAATTTACAGAACTTTGATTTTGAAGGAGTTGATATGTCTGTTAAACTTGTATTTAGTTACCACTGAAACAAGTATTTACCAATTACCCCATAGCCTGTTTCTAGTTTTGAAGATAGGTTACCACTTAAAGCAGGTTGAAAGTAAATCAGAATGTGCCTTAAGGCGCATTCTGCATTACTTTCAATCTGATTTAAGCTACCATCTGCTAGAATATTGAAAATATTTCTTATGATATATATTCATTACTGTATAAATTGAAAATATTTCTTCAGTGACGATAAAAATTAGAGACATAAAAAGAAGTATTTATGGGGTAATGGGTTAAACATGGAACTCATGAAAGGAATCTTACTGTTAAATGCAGGACAAAAGTAATGCAGAAAGCTACATTTTATCCTGCATGAAGAAGTCACCTTTCTTAACTAACTGACAATGCTTAATGGCAAATTAATGCATGACAAAAATTATGTAGAAATCTCCTCAATTAAACTGTCTTTACCCAATACCCCATAAATATGCCCTTATACACATTTAATTTATTTCTTCACTGAGGAAAATAGTTCCATTTCATAAAGTTATCAATATCTATAAGACCTGTTTTTCTATATTCTAGCAGATTGTACTTTTATTTTTATTTTCGACCTGCTTTAAGTGTGAACCTGTCTTCAAAACTAGAATCAGGTTATGGGGTAATGGGTTAATGTCCCTTAAATACCCATTCAGTAGTTGATAAATACAAGTTTCATTTTAACATTAAATATACTGGCAGTGTCTATACTCTTACATTCTAAGCTACAGCTAAACAGAGTTAGTGTCATGGTATGCTAACCTTACTGAGCAAGGGGTTTCCCTTCAGGATACATATGATTCTACAATGCTAGGGGAACTCCATCCCTCTTATGTTTGAATTGTTTCCTGATGCATGAACAACAAAATTAATGTAGTACATATTTCAATTATAATATTATTGCTTTACTATCACTTTTGTGGAAGAGTCCATCATAATATGTTTGTTTTCATCTTTGTATTAACACATTCAACCCTAGCGACCAGTATGCTCATCATTAACAAACAGTGTACTTATGAAGAGTACACTTGCCCTATGCAAACAGTGAAGACCCTGATCAGAGGGCTCCAATTGGAGCCCTCTGATCAGGGTCTTAACTTTTTTTATTTTGAAATTATTGTAAAAATCAACTCTTAATGGTCAAAAAATGGACTAGACTTAATTGGAAACTGGAATTGTCCATTGAAAGTGTCAGTGTTAATGATTTAACAGAAGAAGAGACAATCTCAGTAAATGGACTATTTCCAATGGTTTCAATATCATATCCACCAAACTCAAAATCTTATCTAGTGTATTGCATAGAGGATAATAAATTCCTTTTGATTGATATGAAAAATATATCACAAGAATGGGTTGTTATCTGGTTAAAAAACGAGTCCTGGGGACGAGTTTTTTAACCAGATAACAACCTATTCAAGTGATATATTTTTCATATCCACCCAAAGGAATTGATTATTCAATTTATTAGATACATTTTAATGACGTTTTTACAGAGAAAACACAAAAAAAATTAATTGTTTACGTGCAACATCACAAAAGATATTATGACGTGACATCAAAAAAAGAAATTGTCACTGCAAAAGTGATATAATCACTAGTGATGATATTAACTGTGACACATATGAAATTTATCTAACTGGATATCTCTATAAATCATTGATAGGAATATAATAAGTAGTTTTAATTAATTCCTGCAGAAACAGATTTACTAGATGATACAATAAAATTGAATAGAAAAGCTGGAGAATAAGTATAAAATGCTAAGTGGGATCTAAACAGCTCTGATTCAAGCTTCATCTAAGAATTCATAAGTTAGATTCTAGAGTTTGCGTAAATCATACGATATGATATGGTATTTATGAAAACTGAGACAATATATGTTCATTAAGTCATTTGTTCATTATATCTACAGCTGGTATAATTGAATATTGCATGACTCCTGGCAACAAAAGAGCTGGCAAACTAATTGCTTAACAAAAACAAGATGTGTGTGAAACACTATGCCCCCTGATGTGACCATGGTCTCTTATGACCTCAACCTTTGTCTGACATGACCAAACTTGTACTGAGCTCAAAAGCTTCTTGAGTAGGGTAGCCATGTAGAATATAAAGTCTCGATCACATGTAGTTCCAAAGTTATGGTCAAGGTTAAAACTGTGGAAAGATAACCAAACAGCAAAAACAATATGCCCAACTAAATAATGAAAAATCTCTAAGCACTAGCATTTCCACAAAAATAAATATCACAGTTCTGTTAAAAAAACAAAATAAAAGCAGGGCAAAATTTAGGCAAACCAATATTTAATATACATGTTTGAGACAATTCATTCCAACAGTGTAGACCTAGATCAGAGGGCTCCTAAAACAGCCCTCTGATCTAGGCCTGCACTGTTTGTCAGTTCGCAATATATTTCAGAAAACAACCCTAATAGTTATAAGTGGACTAGGTTTAATTAGAAACTGGAATTGTTGATTTAACATCTCAGGGGTGAATGAGTTTTAAAACCATTCTCTTGCAGTAATATTGACTGCTTCCATTTTTAGTGACAATATAAATAACACTTTTTAATAATTTTGTAAAGAACATATACATTTGATATATCATAAACAGTACTAGAAAATATTCAAAAAGTAAACTTAAAACCCCTCAATCCATGTAAAATACATTAAATAGTATGCACAAATAAAAAGACCTTAGAATAATATGCTAAAGCAGTGCAATATAACCTCTCTTTAGAAAAATTTAAGAACAAATTTAATAATAATGCATGATGATAACCTTCTCCAAGCTATGTAATTGTCATCTGCAACAATTCTCAAAATTGATTTATAGGCATTTTCTTTAGAAAACATCATCAGAGTCAAACAGTTTTGATCCAGATGAGACGCCGAGTTACTCGGCATCTCATCTGGATCAAAACTGTTTGCAACAGTTTTCACAAATTTGTCTCAGCATGCAGAAGATTAAAGGTTCCTATTCCTCTATTCTAATTGGTCATTCAAGAGAAGTTATACTGTACATACCATTTTGATAAGGACATTAAATTCCTTAAATCACAATAAACCTTCCCTATAAAGCTTTAAACATGATTTTATTCTTTTAAATAACCATATGAAAAGTATTGATTTCAAACATAATCTGTCATGAGTTTCAAGTATACCATGCATGCTAAATGTAAAGAATCAAGGCTCCAGAAAAAGGAGGTCTATACAAAGGTAAAATCCTCCTGTCTGCACCAAACTCTATGGTGTGACTACTCATTAGAATTGTCTCGAAGAGACGATTCTAATGAGTGGTCATACTATAGTCTAATTCCGACACAAATGAGAAATTGTAGGAAATGTTTTATTTATTCCCTCCTGTCTGGAGCCCTGAGGAATGCAAATAAGTTAGCAGGATTGTATGAGTCCTGTATCACAGTGCCTATGATGTAAAGCCTGGACTAGAGACACTACAGGGTGGCCACAACTTCCCCGGTATTTCAAATGTTAGTACGGGGATCTGTAGCCAATACCTATGCTACTAAATAAATATACCGGTATACACGTTATCTATACACTATAAAAGGTCCATTCACAACTGAGCATAGGAATCATCTTCTTATGGGCTTGGCGTACTGAGGATCATAATCTTCATCATCATCATCTTCATAATCATCATCATCATCGTCGTCATCATCTTCATCACCATACATGGTTGGCTGAAATTTATCAATCAGTTTGTCACAATCTATTCATACCTTTCCAATATCGTGTTGAACCCTAGCACTGAGTATACTCCTTCTTTACAAACAGTTTGCCTGTGAAGAGTACACTTGTCCTTGGCAAACAGTGTAAACCCAGATCAGAGCAGGGCTCCTGCAGGAGCGCTCTGATCAGGGTCTGCACTTTTTGTAATTTTGCAATATATTGTAAAATACCAACCGTAAACAGTAGAAACTGGATCAAACTTAGCTAGATCAGAAATTGTCCATTTGAAGTTTCTTGTGTCAATAAGTTATACATGTCTGAATGTTTTATACTTTTCCAATGAACATACATATGGGATTTCATATCAATTTTTATTTAAGAAAAGTTTTCATTTGTGAGTATCTTCAATTACTGCAAATAGAAACACCCAAAGGACAACCATCAATATACTGCTACAGTGGAGAATCTGTTATTCTTTCCCATTTAAACGCAAACGTACGCAAACGCAAAGCACTAAAATGTAGAAAAGAACAACTTTTGGACAATTCTGATAATTCTTGTTTATCTTGGTGGCAAACAATTTGGAGCCTGATCAGACGCCGGGTTACCCGGCGTCTGATCTGGCTCCAAACTGTTTGCACTGCAAATAATAGTTTTAGCGTAAACGCGTTTATTGGGAAAGAATAACAGATTCTCCACTGTATGAGCTCTCTTTTTTACTAAGGTCACTTAACCCATTACCCCGTAATTAAATACCCCCTTTTTATGCCTTTGATTAATTCCTCCACTGAAGAAAATAGTGCTACTTTATACAGTAATGAGTATGTACCATAAGAAATATTTTCTTTATCCTAGCAGATTGTAGCTTAAAGCAGGTTGAAAGTTAAGCAGAATGCACCTTATGGCACATTCTGCTTTACTTTCAAGCTGCTTTAAGTTGTCACTTGTCTTCAGTACTAGAAACTGGCTATGGCGTAAAGGGTTAACACAGGCTAGACTTTATCCTCTGAAACACATGACTCTCTATGCCATTAGATGTACTATTAGTTATACAGTTTCTTCACAGTGTACATGAGGATTTCTTCCCGGCTGAGGTAAATCATGTTGCCCGAGCCGTTAGGCGAGGGTTACATGATTTTACCAGCCGGGAAGAAATCCTCATGTACACTGTGAAGAAACTGTATAACGAATTTAGTATACTGCAAAGTTTTCACTGTTCAAACGAAATATTTCGGAATTAGTTGTGTACAGCGCTCATAATAAACTATAACAAAATCGCGCCAAAGCAGATACCGTTGAACGTAAATGACGTCATGTCGTCACGTCTGATGGTTGTTATCCATAAGAAAATGGGCATACTCGGCATACTTCGACGTCAAACTTTCCCAGAAATAATGCCACTGTTGAAAGATCCAAACACCGATTGGTTCTTAGCCCAAATGGACTTAAAACGGAGGCTGCACGATTGAATGCACTCAATCCTATCGAGAAATCGGCCATCTTATTTTCTGCAAAGCAAGACTCAGGGACCTGTCAGCCAATGAAAACAGCTGCATTTCCAAGTACCCTGTCAGCTCACAGGGTACTTCGTGTCAGGTCTACGGCTCGGTGACCAATGAAAAGTAAGGAATTTACTTTGCAGTATAATAAAGTAAAATGTGTATTACCCATCACATTTTTTAATTGACCATTTAACCCATTACCCCATAGCCTGGTTTTAGTTTTGAAGACAGGCAACCACTTAAAGCAGGTTAAAAATAAAGCAGAATGCACCTTTAAGCCCATTCAGTCTGCTTTAAGCCTCCATCTGCTATAATATAGAAAAAAATTCTTATGGTAAATATTCATAACTGTGAAAATTGGAAGTATTTTCTTTAGTGGAGGAATAAATTAGAGGGGTAAAAAAGCGTATTTATGGAGTAACGGGTTAAAGCAGATGGAAGCTAAATTTGAGACAAAAGTAAAGCAGAAAGCTCATACAGGAGCATTCTGCTAACTTTTGTCCTTCATCAAGCAGTTACTTTTGATTTAAATCTTTCAGCCAATCAGTCCTAGGGACAAGTGTCCATTACAAATGGTGTACCTGAAATGAGTACATTTGTATTAAAGGTTTCCTTTAGGAGCTCTCTGATCAGGGTCCCCACAATTTGTCAGTTTTGTAACACAGTAAAACCATCCTATTACGACTACTAAATTGGGTTAATTATTAGGATTTTACGACAGGTGACTGCTTAAAGCAAGGTGACAGTTAAATAGAAAGCTCCTTTAGGAGCTTTCTGTTTGACTGTCACCTTGCTTTAAGCTGTCACCTGTCTTTTATATAATCAATTTGTTTTCGTTTTAGTGGTCGTAATAGAGAGGTTTTACAGTATATTACAAAAGTAACCCTAAATAGTCAAAACTGGTCTAGACCTTATTGGAAACTGGTAGTGTCCATTAATTCTAGATTTGTCACTCAAAGTCCTTACCTGTGTTCCCTGAATACGAACTCTTTTCTCTTGACTGGAGCCTGTTGATTCCCCATATGTGTATGTATACGATGCCCCAGTGGACGTGTACTCTGAACTACTTCCAAGCATGCTAGATAAGCCTGTAGAGCCCAGCGTTGACATTGTGGCCATAGGGGCCTCTTGTCTTTGAGCAGCAAGTTGTAAGGTACTGCCCTGGGAAGCTGATAATTTTCTGGTAAATTCCTAAAACAGGTTGTGATATATTGAGCTGAACTGTAGCGCGTTCAAGTAATGTATCGGAGAACGGCAACGTTAACAGATGCAAACAACCCTTATAGTAAGACATCTAACGTTCTACAATACTCTCCAATGATAACTCATTGCCCCATCCCATGTTTATTTACTTTTCAAGGGTACGACCTATTTATGTACGAATCGGAATAACACACGCAAAAGTGTACTAATTAACTGAAATGCATCAATTTTACTGCATATAAAAATAAGATTTATCTGCTTAGACGTAAGCTGCTTTTTTTGATACATTAAGTATCGCTAAATGTTGGTTTATTGATGAGAAATTAACTCGGGACTGTTCGTTGTTGTTTGTAAACTCATTTGGTTGCCATTTTGTTCTTCTTGTTCGCGTTGGCACACTACCTCTGAGGCCGCAAGCGATATTGTGCAAACAGGTCGTTTTCGCTAAATTGTTAAGTTTTTGAGGCTATCCATGGCTATTGATATGGTAACTGATGCACTACTGATATAAGATGGAGAAGACGTTATTCTTTCCCAGTAAACACACTTGTTCATGGCTAACAGTTTGGTGCCTGATCAGAAGCCTAGTCTCTTGACATCTGTTTAATGTACAAAATGTTTACCACTTATTTTCTACATTACAATGCATTGAGTTTGTGTCTAGTTTCTTTTAAACCCATTATCCCATAAATACCCCTTTTTACGCCTTTAATTAATTCCTCCACTGAAGAAAATAGTTCCATTTTATACAGTTATTAATATGTATGATAAGAATTATTTTCTATATTCCAGCAAACTGTAGCTTAAAGCAGGCTGAAAGTAAAGCAGAATGAGCCTTAACTCTTTCCTCCCTAAAACTTTAAATGGACAATTCCAGTTTCCATTTAAGTCTAATCCATTTCTGACTTTTATGGGTTGTTTTTGTCAATGTTTGGCATTATGACAAACAGTGAAGACCCTGATCAGAGGGCTCCTTTCGGAGCCCTCTGATCAGGGTCTTCACTGTCTGCATAGAACAAGTGTACTATTCACATGTACACTGTTTGAAAAGAACGCCTATATGCGGGACTAGGGTTCAGAGGGTTAAGGCGCATTCTGCTTTACTTTCAACCTGCTTAAGTGGTCACCTAATTTCAAAATTAGAATGAGGATATGGGGTAATGGGTTAAACAGGAAAGAATTATGGCTCAAACAAGTTTTAAGTTTTAGCTACAACAAAACCCAATCATGCAGTCCAAACAGCAACAAAATTTTTGCATTTAACATGTTTCACAATTTCACAAGAGGTCTTTCCTTCATTTAACCCATTACCCTCTAGCTTGTTTTTTGTTTTGAAGACAGGTGACCACTTAAAGCAGGCTGAAAGTAAATCAGCATGCGCCTTAAGGCGCATTCTTCTTTACTTTCAGTCTGCTTAAACCCTTTCCCCCATAGAAGCGCCTTTTAGCATTTAATTTATTCTTCCACTGAAGAAAATAGTTCCAATTTATACAGTCATAAACATGTAAGTACCATAAGAAATATGTTCTATATCCTAGAAAGCTCCTTTTCTGTGTCTTGCAATAAAGTGCCACTAATTCTTAAGACTTAGAGTGATTCTTATTTTCAATAGTTGTTTTAGAGAAGTTGGAGAAGAGTCAATCTGTCTCTACATTAAAAGCAGTGTTGTCATTTTCATAATTTAACCCATTAACCCCATAAATATGCCTTGGTAAATGGGTTAAGGGCTTATAGAAGGACATTAAGCTTACCTCCAAGTCCATCTCTTCATCCACCATGGCAAGATTCTCAAAGCATTTGGAATAGTACTCTAAGGCCTTTGCGTGGAATACCAGCTCAATGCTTACAAAGTCAGTCAATACTTGCTGTCAGAGAAAATATAACAAAACCATGCAATTAACACTATCCTCCAAAGAAACACATTTCAACGCATTAAATTCCATGTATTCCTACTTAACAGGGCTTTATGTCTTCTCTATTAAGGTGCATTCTGCTTTATTTTCAGTTTAATGTAACTTTTAATCCCATAGCTTGTTTTCTAGTATAGAAGACAGGGGCCCGTTTCATAAACTTCGTACGACAAATAGTGTCGTAAGTCAGATTATAAAACTCTCAATTATTATTTATTTCTCAATCTAATCCTGTCTTGTGACACCTTTTTGGAATCGTCTTGAAAAGACGATTCCAAAAAGGTGTCACAAGACAGGATTAGATAGAGAAATCAGAGATTAAATGTATTTTAAAGTTTTGACTTACGACAACATTTGTCGTAAGATGTTTTATGAAACGGGGCCCAGGTGAGTAAGGTGACCATTTACTGTAGGTTGAAAGTAAAGCATAACCAGTAGGTACTACTTTGATAAGTAGTACATCACTGTCAGAAATCTGACCTGAGTTATAACACTGTACAGACTGATATCGTCAACTGTAAGTTATTGGCTTATTGCATGTTTCTAACATGTTCTGTTTAGCCCTTTTATGATAAAATTATTCCAGAGATTTTTACCCCTTCACCGCTTTATTGACGTCTGCTTCAGTATTGTTGTCTGCAAGACATGTTTCAAAGTCAGATTTAAGATTGTATGACTTGATAAATATTGATAAGAGTGTCAAACAGTTTGGGTCCTGATCAGACGCGGCGTTACGCCGCGTCTGATCAGGACCCAAACTATTTGCAAACACACTTTTAGGCGTCATTGAGAGTGAAAGGGTTAAAAAGACACTGCAAAGTGTTTCTGCATTCTGACAGGACTAGATGCTTACAGCAGACTGAAAGTTAAGCAGAAAGCTCCTTTATGAGCTATCTGCTTTACTTTAAGGCTGCTTTAAGCAACCTGTCTTAAACTATGGGAGAGCTTGTTAATAAGCCACTATGAACAATGTATATCAATGCAGGTGTACCTTAAGATCTGTAATTTTTTCTTTCTCAAATGTTGTAATTTGTCCATTTAAAGCTGAACTACCTATGCTGGCATCTGCTGCTGCCTTCTTCAGTTCTGTCTCAGCCTGTAAAAACAAACACAAGTTACTAGTATATTTGTACAAAATGTATATATATATATGAACATATATCTATAGCTATCCCATGAGAAAGCATGATATAAACACATTACCAGCTGCTAGCAAAAAAACAGGGCAATGTTTTCAACTCTTGGTACTTGGTTTGGTTTGTTTGTTAACATCCATTTCTGCCATCAATGGGTTAATTGGACACCACAGAGAGAGGAAAAGTGGATACAGAGAAGTCCGGGTGTGATGCCCTACTCTTATTACATGTATCAACAAAGTTCTCTGGTTCTTATTGGACTTAGGATTATAAAGTCTCACACGAAGGACTTGGTCTCACAGCTGATCTTACAAGTGCCTTTGTGGCAAATGTGATTGGCTGTTTTAACCCATTACCCAATAGCCTGTTTCTACTTTTGAATACAGGTGACTACTTAAAGCAGGTTGAAAATAAAGCAGAATGTGCCCTAAGGCACATTCTGCTTTATTTTCAGCCTGCTTTAAGCTACCATCTGCTAGGATTTAGAAAATAATTCGTTTATTACACGTTTATGTCTGTTTCCATTGGAACTATTTTCTTCAGTGGAGGAATAAATCAAATGCGCTAAAAGGCGGTTCTATTGGGGAAAGGGTTAATCAAGTATAGTGAGAGCTGAAAACAATGCCCTGTAGTGAACTAACAACTGGTGATGTTTTTAACATATACCTTCAATATAACAATCAACAACTAAATACAATTTTTTCCATCATTATAATTATATCCAGAAACATTTAACATTCGAGATTAAACAAAAACTAAATTCAAGTGTTTGATGCAGCTGCCAACAGTTTTTTGTTGTTTTCCCTCATTTGTCTGAACTGTTTGAAAATTGTACTTTTAATGTGAGTACAATGGCAACATTTTCAAATGGATATTGTAAGGTTGGAGGCAAGCTGGAAATACAGTTAAATCCCATGTTAAATACATTACTTTTGGGTACTTGTGGGAGGAACAAGTAATGTTATCCTGTGGAGGAAAGAGTTCTGTAAATTCCTGTGTTACTCTTAGTTTTTGTATCTTTATTATGCAAGGAAGAAATTGAGTGTATCTGAGGAGAGGGATTCTGTTTAAGTACATAGCAGCCTGTGACCAGGGGAAGGTTGGATCAGTGGGATGTTTCTGCACATGCTACAGGTCAAATATGGAAAACATCTACCTAAATACTGTATAGCATTTAACCCAGTATCCGGGTATCCCTTAGCCTGTTTCTAGATTTGAAAATGGGTGACTAATAGTACTTAAAGCAGGTTGAAAGTAAAGCAGAATGCGCCTTTACTTTCAACCTGCTTTAAGTTATCACCTGCTAGGAAAAAGAAACTATTACTTATCGTACACAATCATAACTTTATTACTTGGCACTATTTTCTTCTGTAAAGGAATAATTTAAAGGCGTAAAAAGGCGTATTTATGGGGTAATGGGTTAAGCATGTCATCGTTTATATCTTTTGTTTTTATAATGTATCTTATTTGTATAACAACACAATAGAAAACTTGTGCTCTGTATCACCCCATTACCCAATAGCCTGTTTCTAGTTTTGAACACAGGATATACCACTTAAAACAGGTTGAAAGTTACCTTCAACCTGTTGTAAGAATACCATCTGGAAAGATATTTAAAAACTATTTTTGTGTTGCCTAGATGGGTACTACTTTCTGCAGTGAAGAAACTCTTGCAGGTGTAAAAAGGCACATTTATTGAGTAATGGGTTAATACAGGTGGTAGTTTACAACAAGAGAGCAATTAGCTTGCAATTGATATACATATATTACCTAATACTTTAACCATTTAGATAGACCAAGCAGCATTTCATAAGCCAATCTGATGTCATAAATTGTATTTTCGTTTTTATGTATTTGACATAATAAAACTTTTATAGCATTGTAAAAAGATACATGGGAATGTGGTAGATTTTAACATGTCATTGATTAGTTAACCATGCTGTAACAGCCAAGCCTGTAAGGAGATGACATTCAAAAGAAGCTTCATGCACCAAATGCGATACCGCTGGCAATTTCAGTACAGTTTAATGTAGAACAGTACTATTTAAAAGGTGCTCTAAAAAGAGCTGTCTGAAATAATTTTGTTCTTTAGTAGGTAGCAATTAGTCTCCATATGTCTCTTTGCTTCCATATTTAGCCCAGTTCTAGTTTTGAAGAAAGGTGATCACTTAAAGCAGCTTGAATGTGCCTTTAGGTGCATTCTACTTTACTTTCAGCCTGTTTTAAGCTATCATCTTCTAGGATAAAAACTAAGTTCTTATTGTCCATATTCTTGACTGTATAAATGAAAACCATTTACTAAGGTGGAACAAAAAATTAAAGGCGTAAAAATGGTTATCTATGGAGTAATAGGTTAAATGCCCACTCAACACAGGCTTGACTGTAATTATAAACAAAATGAATAAAGTACAACTTAAAGGACAACTCTATACAAGGTGTTAGTGTTTAACTCATTCACCCCTGAAACTTTTAATGGACAATTCCAATTTCAAAATAGGACTAGTCCATTTTGACTATTTAGGGTTGATTTTAACAATATATCTCAAAATAACAATCAGTGTTGATCCTTTTCAGAGGGCTCCTTACGGAGCCCTCTGATCAGGGTCTACACTGTTTGCATCGGGCAAGTGTAATCCTCACAGGTACAATGTTTGTAAATGATGAGTATACTCGTCGCTAGGGTTGAATGTGTTCATACAGGTGTCTGTTTCATTCAAGATGAAAGTAAAGCAGGATGACCCTGTAGGAGCTTTCTGTTTCACTTCCACCCTGCATTCAGCTTCCATCTGTCTTTCACAACATCAATAAGTATTCTTTTGAGTGGTCAAACTACTAGTATTACTTTACATTTTTCATTTATTAAGTTGAATAAAACCATTAACACGATGCTGAACAAGTATGTACAGAAACAACCACAGGGGACCGTCACAATGAAGAATGAACCCAAATAGAAATAAAAAATGTATGAACATTAGTCTATATACCCGGTATCTAATGTTCATACATTTTTTTTCTATTTGGGTTCATACTTCATTGTGACGGTCCCTGTGGAAACAACAAATTCATTCACATAATATAAACAGGGTGGTTTACTACAACACAAAAAGCTGGGTAAGAAAAAATGGGTTGGTTTGCTTTACCCTTTCCCTCATAGAAATGCCTCTCTCCCCTTCTCAATTTCTTTATCCCATTCCCCAATATCCTATTTCTAGTATTGAAGAGATGTGACTGCTTAAAGCAGGTTGAAAGTAAAGCAGAATGCGCCTTAAGGTGCATTCTGCTTTACTTTCAACCAGCTTTAAGCTATCATCTGCTAGGATATAGAAAATATTTCTTATGGTGTATATTCACGACTGTTTAAATTGGTAGTATTTTCTCTTTAGTGGAGGAATGAATTAAAGGCATAAAAAGGTGTAATTTATGGGGTAATGGGTTAAACAAATGTCTTTCTATGCTTCAATGTTTGTCCTTGTAAATAAGTTATAGAAATCGGTTGAACATTCTGAAAGGTGACTGCTTCAAACAGGCTGAAAGTGAAGCAGAAATCTCCATTCACTTTCAGCCTGCTTCAAGCAGCCACCTGTCTTACATGGACAGGTAGTTAAAAGGGTATGAGGGAAAAGGTTATGACAACAAAGTTTAACAACAGTGAGTAGAGTATAAGAGTATATAGACATTGACCATGGATATACATGCTGGAGAGAGAGGTAAGCATCAGAGATTCTCAAATGTAAAACTCTTAATTCAATTTAAGAAATAATAAATTCATACCAGTGTTTTATCGTGCAATCGAACACTGGTAGGAGTTGAGATGCGTAGTAATTTAATCACGAGGCCTTTAGGCCGAGTGGTTTAATTACAAGCATCTCAACGACTACCCGTGTTCGATTGTTAGATAAAATACTGGTATTAATTTATTATTTCGATTCTAACACATAAGTAAACCTTAATTTGCACAGAAGCAACGGCGCTACATTTCTTGGCGTACGCATTTTCGAAGCAAAATGACGTCACGTTAGAACGTTTAGCGCGTGAGTGTTCTACTGAAAATTTGTACACTGAGACGGTCCTTCTTCGCTTATATAGCGGTGTGTGCGAGGTGTGTTAGAATTAAATTTACAGAGCTCTAAATAGCCCTACAGCATAATCATTTTTTCAAATTATTGACTGAAAGATAAAAGATGATATTTAAATCATTTAATGTCATGATAATCATACATAAATATGAGCCATGCCATGACAAAACCAGCTTTATTGCATTGCAAACCGTGTAGATCAAGGCCAGCTGCCACTTCGAAGTCAAGATGCAGCTGGTCATGATCTACACTGTTTGACACCCATATGTATTTAAAGCATTTCATGTAGCTGTATTATATACGGAATTTGACAGCGTAGACCAAACTCAGATACAAAGCCTGAGATGACAACAGTGCTTGGGTTGTACAGTGCTTCAATGTAATAAGGCAGGTTCTGTCATGGCACGGCTCATATATATTTTTAAATTTCTAATAAAAGAAACACCAAACTTTACACAAAGTAAGTATGTCAGAATCTCTGATGATGCCACATGTATATATTTTAGTATAATCAAACTTTTATTAAGCTGCCATTAAAAAAGGACTAATGGCTGTGCTTCTAAAGATAAGTGACCGCCTAATGCAGGACAGAGTCAATGCACAAAGAATCAATGAGCTTTTTACATTAAATTTATCTAATGCAGGACAAACTCAATACACAAAACTTCTATGAGAATTCTGCATTAAGTATATTCTGCATAAGTCAGTGAAATGCCTTTAAAAATTAAGCTTTTTGAATTTACATTTTTTCTTTGCATTAAACAGTCTTGCATCTTCAAAGACTGTTTTCTTTTGATTGGCATTTTAATACAAGTTTGACCGTATATCAATATGAAGGGTTAATAATCAGGAAGATTACCTGTCTCTCAGTCTGTTAAGATAAGGTAATATGGTTCATCAAATTGCAAACAATAAGTGATCATAGATTAGCTTGAAGTATTTAGAAAATAGTAAAATCTAGTCCCTATGTAGCCTAGAAATAGCCCATTGAAAAAGTTCAAAGTCTTTAACCCTTTACTCCATAGCCTGTTTCTAGTTTTGAAAACAGGTGACTACTAAAGCAGGTTGAACGTAAAGCAGAATGTGCCTTAAGGCACATTCTGCTTTACTTTCAGTCTGCTTTAAGCTACCATCTACATGTATTAGGAAAAAGAAAAAGATTCTTATGATACATATTCATGACTGTATAAACTGGAACTTTTTTCTTCAGCGGAGGAATAAACGGAATGCGCTAAAAGGCGATTCTATGAGGGAAAGGGTTAAGCCCAGGTAAAAGTCGAATCGCTGTTAATTAAGGGTGTATCCAACCCATAAGCGATTTTTTCAAAGTATCAAACTTTTTTTCTATCATTGTTTTTTTGGAAGAGCTATTTATGATGAATGAAAAAATGGAATAAAAAATATATGGTGGTGTCCTTTATTTTGAGCTACAGCGATTTGAAAAAGGTATGTTACATTTGGACCCATTTTACCCATTCAGAGTACAAGCTTCAGTAAAATCTATTTCAAAACAAAACAAACATGATAATTTGAGTTTTCATTATTTATTTCATGTCTATGGTGGTATTTTCACATATAGAAACCAAATTTAGACAAAGCAGGCACTAGGTTTGAACAATATGGATCCTCGAATATAAAAAAAAAATGCTTTTTATAGGGCATGATTTTATTAGATTTTTTATTTTATAAAAAAAAAGTAAAAAAGTTTGAAAATGATATAGTTCTAGTATTAAACTTTTTCTTATATTCTACCAAATGAAAGCCAATGCTAAGGCAGTTCAAAATATGAAAAGAAATTGAAAGGTCAGTGTTGAAAATTTTGAGTTATTAAAGTAAAAAGAGTTATCTCCCCATACAAAATTTACAAAAAAGTACCATATCGATGATATTTAGAGCTTTATACATTTCACATTTGGTGCCTGTTTTTTCTTAAATTAGTTTTTGTATGAAGAAATACTACCATAGATAGGAAATAAATAACACAAAACCAAATTATCATATTTGTTTTCATTTAAAATGGATTTTATTGAAGCGGGCTGTTTGAAAAGGACAAAATAAGAGGAAGTGGGTGGGGTAAATTTTACATGGCCGTAGAGCCAACTGTTGTTCACCAAAATGTACACTTTTTCTATTTTTTCATTCATCTTAAATAGCTCTTCAATACAAAACCATCATAAAGTGTTTTCATATACTTCGAAAATTTCTTAAATTCCTGACATTGATACACCCTTAAGTGATATGGGTGGATTGGAATGGTCCAAGGCAACGATTGTTTAATTATGTATCCAAGCATTCTAGTAAATGGTGTTGATGCTAGAGTACATGTTAACAGTAAATCTGATTAACCTTGTTATGGGCTGACAGACAGATACACATACAGGTCAGGGAATAAAAGATGGAAAGGATCAAATTGTACAAGCATTTTGGTAAATATAGGTATATAAATGACTGATGAAATGGATAAATGTTTGCTTTCAAGAGTTCTATATACGGTTTGATGGGGCGTGATAATGAATTTTGGTCCAATGAGTTCATTTTCTGCTCAAATTTCATATCAAAACTATCAAGACATCTAATTCAGAAGAGAAAAAAGAGAAAATTGAACTTCAATCTAGGTGAATAAACAGTTGAAAGATAAACCCTGAAGAGAAGGAACAACTTTATTATAAAGTATAAAGATTTGTATAATAGTATGTTAGTATAATCAGGGCTCCAGATAAGGGGAGTATTTTTAAAATATAAAATCCTTATACCTCCACCAAACCTTGGCTTGTGACTCATTAGAATTGTCACAAAACAACCATTCTATTTGAATGATCACAAAACAGGATTGGGCAGAGGCATTAAGGAGAATAGGCCTGAAATTAAGTATGACACCCTTATCTCGAGCCTAATATCATGATATATATTATCTTTATCATTACCCATTACCCAATAGCCTGTTTTTAGTAATGAAGATAGGTGACCACTTAAAGCAGGTTGAAAGTAAAGCAGAATGTGCCTTAAGGCATATTCTGCTTTACTTTCAGCCTGCTTTAAGCTAATATCTGCTAGGATAAAGAAAATATTTCTTATGGTACATAATCTTAACTGTATAAATTGGAACTATTTTCTTTAGTGGAGGAATAAATTAAAGGTGTAAAAAGGCATATTTATGGGATAATGGATTAAGACTGTCTGAAATTCATAGCATAAACACAGTCAACACACAGGCAACTGTCACGGGCAACAATCATCTACAGTGATTGTGAGAAAAGCTACACATCTAATGTTAAACTAGAACATTTCAAAAATACAATCAAACTGGTGCTTAGCAACCATTGGAACGCATGGGTAGTCTTTAACCCATTACCCCATAGCTTGTTTTTAGCTTTGAAGACATGTGACCACTTAAAGCAGGTTGAAAGTAAAGCAGAATGCGCCTTTAGGTGCATTCTGCTTTACTTTCAACCTGCTTTAAGCTATGATCTGTTAGAATATAGAACATATTTCTCATGATACATTTTCATTACTGTATAAATTGGAACTGTATTCTTCAGTGGAGGAATAAATCATAGGCATTAAAAGGCGTATTTTTGGGGTAATGGGTTAACCCTCTTCTCATCAGAAGTGCATTCTGATGATTTCCAATCCCTATTCTTCCATAATAATAAGTGTCTTAGAAAGACTTTAACCAATGGTGTTTAACCCATTACCCATATGTGGTCACCTGTCTTCAAAACTAGACACTGACTATTGGGTAATGGGTTAAACAATTATTTTCTGTTTTAATCTATCACATTTAATGTTTAGGCTATTGACTAAAGTACTGGTGCGGTACTATCGTAATGAGTGTCAAATAGTTTGGATCCTGATTAGTTGCCTTGTTATGCAGCGTCATCTGATTAGGATCTAAACTGTTTGTAAATACAACAGTGAAGAGGTTGATTTAACCTATTACCCCATTGCCCGTTTCTAGTTTTGAAGATAGGGGACAACTTAAAGCAGGTTGAAAGTAAGCAGAATGCGCCTTTGGCGCATTCTGCTTTACTTTAAGCCTGCTTTAAGCTAACATCTGCTAAGAATATAGAAAATATTTATTACGATACATCTTCATGACTGTATAAATTCATTAAATTGGGACCTATTTTCTTCAGTGGAGGAATAAATTAAGGCATAAAAAGGTGTATTTATGTCAGAATGCATTAAAGATTGCTTCACAGGGGTTTGAGTGTACAAGTCAAACAGGCAATCTTACCACCTCCACAGAGAGTACAGCATCAAGGAACTTACCGCAGACTAGAACAAGGGTTAAGGAAAAATGGCTATATTTGTGAACACTTTCTGATTCAACCACAAATTAAACTTTCTTCCATACTAAAACATTCATTTTCACACTTTTAACAAGGTGGTGTAAAATATTTAAGTCCTAAAAACTTATAAAGTTTGTATTTATGACTGATAAGATTTTTAACTCATTCAACCCCGGCAATGAATACACTTTGTCCATTACAAACCATGTACATGTGAGGAGTAACTTGTTCTATGCAAAAAAGTTTAGACCAAGATCAGAGGGCTCCTCAAAGAGCCCTTTGATCAGGGTCTGCACTGTATGTTATTTAGAACTATGTTTCATAAAACCCCTAAATAGACTTGAAACTGAAATTGTCCATTTTAAGTTTCAGGGGTGAATGAGTTATTCATAAGACATACATATGTATATACTTAAGTCTTTGCATACTCAAAAAGTTTTTAGTTTGCAACAATTGCCATCTGCTACTGTTCTAAAAATATATTTTTCTAAATTTAACAGTGTCAAACAGTTTAGATCCTAATGAGACGACACATTAAGTGGTGTCTCATCAGGATCCAAACTGTTTGCAAAAGTAATCACTGTGGCAAATATCTGCCGCTAGCACATGGTAAGAATTAAAACTGACATTTGTTTGTTCTCAATAAAAAATCTGAATACATTTAATCAAAACAAAGACAAACAAACAAGTGTATATAACCATTTCTAATTTTTTCACCAACTTACACAATTTACTAAACAATAAATGTACTATTTTTTAAAGGATACTATAGAATGGGCGTCCCCTGGCTTCTTTTCCCGTACTTTATCCAAGTTCTTCCTCTGTTTTATCTCTTTGTTGATGGCACCTTGCTCTGTTTTGATAATTTGCTAACAAAACAAATAATGATATAGCTAAAATAATGGAAAGCATAAGATATGTCATGAATGACATTTAGTATTACCCTTAAAATGCTGAATTTTCAAACTGAATTCACTATTTTTCAGTTGAGTTTACACTGACTCTAAGAGGTTTGTCCAAAACTTTTGACAACAAATACTTGAAAATATGACAAACAGGGCAGATCCTGATCAGACAGCCCTCTTATCTAAACTACGTGTATTTTGCTTACAAAGGATGGATATATAAAGCCCCCCCCCCCATACATGCACATGTAAGATTTTACCCTTTTCCTCTTAACCCTTTACCCCATAGCCTGTTTCTAGTACTGATGATAGGTGACCACTTAAAGCAGGTTGAAAGTATAGCAAAATGTTGCACATTCTGCTTTACATTTAGCCTGCTTTAAGCTACCATCTGCTAGGATATAGAAAATAATTCTTATTCTACATATTCTTGGCATTATAAGATTGACCTATTTTCTTCATTTAAACAGACATGTGTCTTATACAATGAACCTCCAAGCTTTGAAGGGAAGGATTGAACAGTGTTCACTGTTGAGACGTGTTAACACGTAGAACCCTACTGACAAGCATACATGTACTTGTCCTTTACAAATATTGTATGGTAGTACCTATAGAGAGTAAATGTACACAGTATAGACCCACATCAGAAGGGATCCTAAAGAACCCTCTGACCATGGTCTGCATTGTTTGTCATGTAAAAAAACACCCCTAAATAGTCAAAAATGGTCTACACTTAATTGGAATCTGGAATTGTCCATTAAAAAAATCAGTGGTGAATGAGTTTTAATACATTGTAGTTTTAATATTATTATTTTATGAATCATAACTTACTTTGATCTTCTTACACTTTGGTCCATATGTGCTGAGAGGTTTAACAACCTTGGTTTCCAATCTATGTATCTGTAAAGAAGAAAACAACAATTTGATCAGTTCACTGAGTCCAGTGATTTATACAGTAAAAACCCTATATTATGACCACTAAATTGTGTTAATTATTAGGTGTTCAAGGAATGTGGCTACTTAAAGCAAGGTAAAAGTAAAACAGAAGGCTCCTTTATAAACTTTCTGTTTTACTTTCACCTTGCTTTAACCCTTTGAACCCTAGTCCCGTATACATGTATAGGCGTCCTTTTCAAACAGTGTTCATGTGAATAGAACACTTGTCCTATGCAAACAGTGAAGATCCAGATCAGAGGGCTCCGAAAGGAGCCCTCTGATCAGGGTCTTCACTGTTTGTCATGATGCCAAACATTGTCAAAAACAACCCTTAAAATTCAGAAATGGACTAGACTTAAATGGAAACTGGAATTGTCCATTGAAAGTTTCAGGGAGGAAAGAGTTAAGCTGTCAATTGTCTTTCATAAAATTGATTAAGTACTCTTCTTTTTGATGGTTGTAGTAGAGAGGTTTTAATGTATAAATAACAAATAAGTACTTACTGGTGGAATAACAAATTTTACAAAATATAATTTCTGTTAACTTCAGTTATGCAATTATTTAAAAAAATCATTAGGATTTTAATGATAACTGCTTTAATTTTTACACACACAAGAAGCTGTAATTTGTTTCTAAGACTGATCATTCACACAGGTTTGAGTCGTCTCTAACACAAGTTTAACCTCTACTATGTTCTGATAAAATGGTCCAACATGCTGAAATTGAAGCAGAAAGCCTCTGAAGGAGCTTTCTGCTTTACTTTTATTCTACTTTAAGCAGCACCCAGTCCTAACCCTTTCCATCAAAGCACCTAACTGAATGTTTATTGAAAGTTTTTTTTAGGTGGCAGTTTATAGGAAAATGAAAGTACCCCTTTACCCCATAAACTATTTTGTAGTTTTGATGACAGGTGACCACTTAAAGCAAGTGAATGTAAAGCAGCCTTAAGGCACATTCTACTTTATTTTCTGCCTGCTTTAACCCTTTCCTCCATAGAAGCGACTTTTAGCGTATTTAATTTATTACTCCGCTGAAGAAAATAGTTCAAGTTTAAACCCTTATGAACAATTACCATTACAAATATTTTTATATAGCCTAGCATATTTTAGCTTCAAGCAGGCTAAAAGTAAAGCAGAATGTGCCTTAAGGCACATTCTGCTTTACTTTTAACCTGCTTTAAATGCTCACCTATCTTCAAGATTAGAAACAGGCTATGGGGTAATGGGTTAAGCTATTATCTGCTGTTATAATCTAAAATATTTATTATTCATATTCATGATTGCATAAATAGGAACTATTTTCTTCAGTGAATGAATAAATTAGAGGCATATTTTTGGGGTAATAGGTCAAACAGTGCTCTTTTAGCTATGTAGAAAAGTTCAAAGAGTTAAAACCAAATCTTGAAGATATGCGTTCTAAGAAGTTTAAATTAACAACTCAAAAAATACAATAAAAACTATTGCCATATAGACAACTGTCATACCTCTGCGTCTCTGTAGTCTTGTACTGCTGCTAGGTTGTGGGAAAACTCTTTAAGGTTTTTACTTGTGGACACACTCACTTTCTCCTTTTCAGCAAACTCCATCACTTGTTTAGAGAGAAGATCACCTGCAAAAAGTACAAAATAAGTGTGTAAACTTTAACCCTTCTCGCTATGCATGTAGCTAGTTTGAAGTATTTCAAGATACAGTCGAACTTCGATATCTCGAACTCACTTAACTCGAACTATCTGATAGTTCGGCACACGAACTGCATTATTTCATGCTCGGTTAGGTCGAACATACCCATATTTCAAAGTTAAAACGTGGCTTAGCCACGTTTTAACTTTGAAATACGGGTATGTTCGATTTAACCGAGGTTGAGATATCGAAGTTCGACTGTAATTGGTTGCATAATAAAAAAACCATTCACCCCGAGAGTTTAATTTGACAATTGAGTTTATTCAATTTTTACATATTAATTATAAAGATTTTATGAATATATTACCAGATGACAAACAATTCAGACCCTGATAAAGTGGCTCCTACAGGAGACCTGTGATCAGGATCTAGACTATTTGCATATGAATAGTGTATTTTTCATAGGAACTCTGTTTGTTAATAAATGACAAGTATACTTGTTGTTAGGGCTGAATGAGTAAACCCTTTGAGCCCTAGTCCCGCATATAGGCGTCCTTTTCAAACAGTGTACATGTGAATAGTACACATGTCCTGTGCAAACAGTGAAGACCCAGATCAGAGGGCTCTGAAAGGAGCCCTCTGATCAGGGTCTTCACTGTTTGTCATAAAGCCAAACATTGACAAAAACAATCCTTAAAAGTTAGAAATGGACTAGACTTAAATGGAAACTGGAATTGTCCATTTAAAGTTTTAGGGAGGAAAGAGTTAAAGCAGGCTGAATTCAAGTATAGCAGAATGCTTCTTAAAGAGCACTCTGCTTTACTTATGTTTTAAGCTCACATCTGCTAGGATATATGAAATATTTCTTTACATGAATATTCCTGATTGTATAATGTAGAACTATTTTCTTCAGTGGAGGGAAAAATTGAATGTAAAATGGTGTACTTGTGGAGTAATGGGTTAGTCAGCATACAGCTGCCACCTTAGCATCTTCCAAGTTGAACAATGGTTTGTGTACATCATTCTCTGAATGTTCATAGGCGACTACCTAGTCAATAGATTTATCTCAAAGTGATGATTCAAATGAGAAGTCACAACATTAGGTTTAGTGGGGGAAAATCTTGAATATTTAGGTGATTCTCTCCTATCTAGAACTCTAAATTCATATTGACTTTAACCCCTTACCCCATTGATTTGATGTTGAGGCACTTATGTATTATCCAAAGCAATGCATTTTCAAGGTTCTATCTCATCCTGATAAAAAGCCACATTTTTTTTTCTGTATCCTGAGACTGTCAGGATAGTAACATATTCTTAAAGCTGACTGAAAGTAAAGCAGAAAGCTCCTTCAGGAGCTTTCTGCTTTACTTTCAGCATGCTTTATGCATCTACCTGTCTTCAACACAGAAAACAAGCTATGATAGAAAGGGGTTACAGTTGCCAACATTTGCTCTTACCTTTGTCTCTGAGGCGGGCTATTTTGCGGGTGATGGATCCAAAGGACTGGCATATTTGTCCATAAGACTTCTCTATCTGTTGTGCTCTTTCTTGGCAAAACTTTGCCTGTCCTTCCCTGAAATAGTCAAAAACAGTGTTTCATAGTACATTTGTATGAGTGGTTTGTTAGTGTCACCTTATATGCTTGTTTTTAATTTTGAAGACAGGTGACCACTTAAAGCAGGTTAAAATTAAGCAGAATGCACCTGAAAGTGCATTCTGCTTTACTTTTAGCCTTCTTTAAGCTACCATCTGGGGCATAGTCATGGCTGTATAAAGAGGAACTATTTTCTTCAGTGAATGAAAAATTAAAGGCATATTGTTAGTGGGACCTGCCCAGGATCATAACTGTTTACAAAGGGTTGAAAGGGGTAAGGTTTAAACCATGCACAAGTCTGAAAGAGGGATACATTTGTAGTATTGATCAGTATAATACAGGACAAAGATAATGCAGTAAGCTCCTATAGCACTGAGAACTTAAATTGATAAGTATTAGTTTGACAAATTTCCCTCTAGTACATATAAAAGATAGCACAAAACATTCCACCGATCATCTTCTCAATAATAACATACAATGGAATAGGCCCATCTTCTGGCTTTGGTTGCTCTGGATCATCACCCTTAGCCCCTTTATCCATTTCAACTTTTCCATTAGGGTCTTCTTCTTGATGATCCACGGTCTTATCCTCTTCTTCAATTTCATCCTGAGAATTTTCATCACTTTCATCTATGGCATGTTCCACTGCTTTATCACAACCTTTCACTTCATTATCCTTTGCTTTGCTGTCTTTTCTATTCTCAATTTCTTCTGGTTTATCATTTTTTGATTTGTTATCCTTTGACTTTGCTTTGCTTTTCCTCCTAAACATACTTAGACTAACGAATATCAAACTCCTCCTAAGTATCAATTTTTCCCAAAGAAATGCACTGGTATTTATAGAACAAATTTCATTGCCTGCAATATGTATTGCCTTTTAAAATTTCTTGAAAAAAAGTTTTTTAAAGTTAACTAGTCTGTCCATATATACTAAAGTTTCATGTAAAATATAAGTATGATCAAGACAACTTATAATTCCACTTGTAGGTTTCCACCACCTAACTTGTGGGTAAGAGTTTATCCAAGAAGAAATAGTTTTTGTGCAGGATTCTTGTACACAGAATTAATTCCATTATCAGTGTTGGATGTTCCCACCAATAGTGTTGATCATGTATTGGAAAACAGATGTTATACTTTAACTTGCCGTGTACAGTTGTCTTATACCCCTTTACCCCATAGTCTGTTTCTAGTACTGAAGACAAGTGACCACTTAAAGCTGATTGAAAATAAAGCAGAATGCGCCTTAAGGCGCATTCTGCTTTACTTTCAGCCTGTTTTCAGCTATCATCTGCTAGAATATAGAAAATATTTCTTATGGTTCATATTCATGACTGTATAAACTGGAACTCATTTTCTTCAGTGGAGGAATAAATTAAATGTGCTAAAATGTGTATCTATGGAGTAAAGGTATGGCAGATTTTTCTACTGTCCCTTTAAGAATGTAACCCTTTAAAATTCTTTCTTTCACAGACATATATTTTTATACCTTTACCTCTTCCTCACGGAAATGCCTTTTCATGTTTCTACCCTTTCCTGATATTGGGTTTAAGAGCTGTGACAAACAAATTATATCTCCCAAACCTTTTACTTCATAGAAACGCCTTTTAGTACATTTAATTTATTCCTCCACTAAAGAAAATAATTCCAATTTAATACAGACATGAATATGTATAATAGGAAACATCTTTTATATTTTAGCAGATGATAGCTAATTAAATCAGGCTAAAAACAAAGCAAAAGGTACCTTAAAATTAATGCTCATTCTGTTTTACTTTCAACCTGCTTTAAGTACATGGTCAACTTTATTCATTACTAAATACAGACTATGGAGTGATTGGTTAAAGCAGACTGAAACTAAAGCAGAAATCTCAAGCCATTTGATTTCTGCTTTACTTTAATCTTGCTTTAACCAACTACTCCAAACATATCATTATATGCCTTCTTAAAATGCCTGGTATTTATTCCTCCAGACCACTGAAGAAAATAATATCTGTTTAATCAATCATGAACATCTAACATAAGAGTTATTTTTTTTTATATCCCAGCAGATGGTTGCTTAAATCAGGCTGAAAGTAAAGCAAATTGTGCATTTGGCTTTACATTCTGATTCAACCTACTTTAAGTGGTCACCTGTCAACAGGATATGGGGTAAAGACTGTTCAGCAAAAACCAAACTTTCTTCTGTGTTGACATAAAAGCAGGGTTTTCTTTTACCCATCAACACTATTTGATAGCACTTCTCAGAGCACTTGCTGAATACAGGCTACAGGTTCTGTTTTTCTAAGACATTGATGGCAGCAGCCTAATTAACTTCACTAATTAATTATTGAGGTAAATCTGAAGCACCAATGCCTGAATAATGTATTGTTTCATCACCATACCACAAGACTTGTTACTCACATATACATTATTCAATAATCTAATTGAGCCATGCCATGATAAAACCAGTCTTATTGCATATCAAACAGTGTAGATCAACTTGTATCCGCATCTCTGACACTGTTTGACACTCATCACAGTCATCAGCATATAATTATGTAACCTAACCTATTGAACGATCAAATGTGTAGATATAGATCAGACTGAGTCAGAGACTGAGATCCTGTCCATGCTTAGTTTACACTGTTGTGCAATTCAATACGGCTGATTTCTCATGTAACAGTTACACAGTTCAATTCTATTGACTTTCCCCTTGTTGTTTTTTTCATTTCACATAATCATGAATGATATCAAGCACAGGATAATCAAGCATCAGAGTAAACACACTTAGCCCATTATTCCATAAATACGCCTCTAATTTATTCTTCCAGTGAAGAAATTGCTCCATTCTAAATATTTTCTATAATCCTGGCAGAAGGTTAAGCTTAAAACAGGCTGAAAGTATGGCAGAATGTGCCTTTAGGCACATTCTGCTTTACTTTCAAACTGTTTTAAGTGGTTACATGTCTTCAAAGCTAGAAACAGCTAGGCTATGTGGAAATGGGTTAGAGGTAAGATATGGTTTCAACTACTCTCATACAAATTTATAGCATATATATCCAGAGCTCCAGATAAGGGGAGTATTTCAAAAACCTTTAATCTTTATTTCTGCATTAAACCCTATAGTGTCACTACTCATTAGAATCGTCTCTTCGAGACGATTCTAATGAGTAGTAACACCATAGGAGTTAGAAACTGTTGAATTTGTTTGGTTTACTCGCTCTTATCTGGAGCCCTGTAATATCAATCCTATCCTTCTATATATAGCTTGCTTTCTGTGTTGAAAACAAATAATTGCTTAAAGTAGGCTGAAAATAAAGTAGAACGTTTCTTAACCCATTACCCCGTAGCCTACATGTTTCTAGTTTGAAAATAGGTGACCACTTAAAGTAGATTGAAAGTAAAGCAGAATGTGCCTTTTTTAATTAAGGCACATTCTGCTTTACTTTCAGCCTGCTTTAAGCTAACATCTGCTAGGAAAAAGGATATTTTTCTTATGATACATATTCATAACTGTATAAAGTGTAACTATTTTCTTTAGTGGAGGAATAAATTAAAGGCGTATGTATGGGGTAATGGGTTAAGGATGCATTCTGCTTTGTTTCAGTTTACTTTAAGCTACCATCTGCTAGGCTCAAGGACAATGTCTTATGCTGCATATTCTTGACTATATAAAGTGAAAGTATTTTCTTCTGTGGAGGAATGAATTTAAAGTCTTAAAAATGTGTATCTATGGAGTAATGAGTTAATGATTTTTGAGAGCAGTGTCAATGTGTCAGTTTAAATCCAGATGAGATTCCTACAAACACGCCCTACATCCATGTTGTTTGATATTGATTGATCATTCATAGTTGGATACTTTGAGACTAGATCATGGTTCCGAGCTCGAAGCAGACTCTGACACAAGTCAAAGTGCACTTGATAGTTCCTAACTTCTTAGTTTAACTCTTTCCACCAAAACTGGCAACCAGAGTTTGAACTTTTTTCCTTTCATTTGAACAATTTCTGTAGAGAAGCATCCAAGGAACATCCTGATACAAATTTCATCACATTCCAGTTTCCGTTTTCAGTAAATGTGAACGGACGGATAACCGGTCTAACATTTCAGGTTTATGTGACTTTCCCATTGTTAAAAAGGTGTGAAAAGAAATATAAAGAAGCCACATAAACGAAAAAAAAGCGACATAAACCCAACATGGACTGACAGAATGAACAGCTCTATTGTTTTCTTTTGTTTTGTGGTAATTTGTCACGTAGTCCCATATACCCAAAATGTTAGTGCAGACAGACAGACAGACAGACAGACAGACAGACATACGACGGACAGTCAGGGGTCACAATAGCTCACCTTGATAATTGAGCCTTCAGCTCAGGTGAGCTAAATTAGATGAAAACACTAGTCACTAAACAGGTAAGACTTGTTTATGGAGAGCTTAAGTTGTTCAACCTGGCTGACTGCCAGACTGAGAGTGAACTCAGGTCGGGGGAGCAGGGTTACAACTTTATGGGGTAAAGTGTTCATTCCGTAGGGAATTGTCTCTCTCGCTAGATCCTGCCGAGAGGTTCACTTGTGGGAGAGGAACTGGGGTTCAGTCCATTGCTAAGCTAAACCCTTGACCAACATTTGCAGGTGTGGCCCTAAACAGCGCTGGACTTGAACGATTGCCTCAATCAAGATGTCTTTTTTAATTTTTTTCTCATACAACTTGGGAGCCAGCACTTTGGACAGAATTCGTCATCGTTTGACCTCAATGCAACTTCGAAAACTTCAACTTTGGGAATCATCATAAGAAGTCAGAAGAAGCCACTTAAGATGTCACCGGAGTATTGTCTGCAGGCTGAATTCTGTGAGGGCCATCCAGGCGATAATGGCTAGTCATCTGCTGCTTATGGGACTTTAATCCTTAGCAGCAACAACGAAGAAAATGGTTCCAATTATCATAAGAAATAATTTCTATTTTCTAGCATATGGGAGCTGAAAGTAGGCTGACAGTAAAGCAGAATGGCCTATAAGCGCATATTCTGTTTTAGTTACAATCTGCTTTAAGTAGTCATCTGTCTTCAAAACTATTAACAGGCTATGGAGTAAAGCCTACTAAAGGGCTGAGCAATATAAAGTAAAGAAAAAGCTCACACAAAGAGCTTTCACTTTGATGTTTATATTGCATTAGGCTGCCATCTACATTAAAAATAGTTGGAATGTTGTGTTTTGCACTTTTGACAGGGCTTCCATTTCTCCGGATTTTTCCTAAATCTCCGGATTTTTACCCAGTAGCTTAAAGCAGGCTGAAAGTAAAGCAGAATGTGCCCCAAGGCGCATTCTGCTTTACTTGCAGCCTGCTTTAAGGATCCACATGTCAACAAAACAAGAAAAAGGCTAATGGTTAAAGGTACGATTCGTTAAATCGCACTTGAAAAATGCAAGTTTGGAAATCTTAGGATTTTTTATGTCAACTTAAGTTATGGTAGCCCTGTTTTGACTTGAGGAAAGGGTTTTAATTGGGAAAAAAAGTTGAAAATTTGGCGTATTTAATAAATGAATGTTCAATTTCGTACGTTATCAAGGAGATAAAATATGTTCAACATTTCGAATGCAATCACAATAACTTACATCCCCGTGGCAGATTTGCTCATTTTGATGGTTTTATTTCAGCTGGAGGTCTTGTTTACATTAAGTTACCAGCCTAAACATGAAGGAGCACCCCCGCTAACTTCATTCTGAAGAGTTCGGTTATCGTTCCTGGCACATCCAAAGTACTGAAAGTACTGGATGATATCCTCGGTCGACAAACTCTGAAGGTGTTTTTTAATATTTCTCCTAGATCAACAGTTTTTAGCTCTAAGTCAGAATCTAGACAATGGTTCCCAAGTGACGTCACAATACGTCGTAAAGAAAAAGACACATTTTACGACAACATCACATGCTGGGACATGTGAAATGTCACTGATCACATGGGAGCAAAGCTCTAGATCGAGACTTTTCTAATTAGACACTCTATATCTACCTGTAGATCTAATAATCTAGATCTACCAGTCAATGAAGGCCATGTAAAAATTTTCATTGACGATGTAGAATAGATCTGTACAGGTCTATCCACAGGTACTTGACACATACTTTATTATCTATTAACCACCCCCTCCCCCTTTTTAAAAAAAAATTTTTTGTTTACTATACTTCTATATCTATAATAGAAGTATAGTAAAAAAAAAAAAGAGTTTGTTTTTAAAAAAAAAAAAGTGTGTGTGTGTGTGTGTGGGGGGGGGGGGGGTGTTAATAGATAATAAAGTATGTGTCAAGTACCTGTGGGTCTATCTAGTGGAAGAGGATTTCAACCAAACGAGCGCATACTAATTATGTAGATCTAGATATACTAGATCTAGGCCTACTACTAGATCTACTACTACCAGATCTACTACAACCACCACCACAACCAGTCCACCACTGCTGCTACTACTAGATCTACTATTATTACGACTAAGTACTACTTCTACTAGATCTTCTACTACTAGATCTACTACTACTAGATTTACCCACTACTGTGTACTAGATTATACTACTACTATTAGATCTACTACTAGATCTACTATTTATACTACTATTAAAATCTAGATCTACTACTTCTACTTGATCTGCTGCTATTTCTACCACCAAGACAGTACTATGGCTACTACCACTGCTACTACTACTACTATTACCAAATCTACTAATACTACTACTGCTACTACTACTGCGACTACCACTTCGGCAACCACCAGTACAACAGCTACTTTTATTACTACTATCTCTCTTCGATCTACTATTACTACTACTACTACTACTACTTTTAATTCTTCTTCCATCACCACTTCTTCAACTATTACTTATAGATTATACATCTAGATTCTACTATTGCTGCTACTACTGTTACTTTTTCTAATATTAATTATTTTATCATAATCATTACTATTATCCCGGTACCACCATTATTCGAACACCTAAGCATCTTCGAGTCAATTACAAATTTCTATGTGAATAAATTTTTTTTTTTACATACATCATGGAGAAATGACATTTCTCCATGCATAAATCCTGGATAAACTGGTCATTTTCAACTTATAATGCGATGGGTAAGTTATTGCAACTCAAATCGGTTCTCTAACAATGTAAACAAAGCATAGTGACCCGCTTACCTCATTTTCAGTGGGATGCCAACCTAAATTCGAACATCAGGTTTGACACCACGAAATGTTTCCTATATGTAGTCCAGGGTAAGTGTTTGTTCATGAAATGTCAGACAAAACATAAAACAGGAGTCTGTAACCTCATAAAAAGTAAAAGTCAACTTGTTTTACATTTAATTTACAGTAGTTTAGACATAAAGTATCAATTGTTAATGGCTACAGACAGGACATTCGAATGGGTCTCCTTCTTGCTGTGAAATGCATCTAAAACATAGAAGAAATTTCTTAAAGTTGTTGAACATATTTTTCTAAAAAAATACTAGTGTACTGAAACCTGTAAGATAAACAAATAGTTTGTTTACTCCCTGTTACTTCTTATATATGAAACACAATTAGGAATAAAAAACAAATGAGAAAAAAGTGATAAGGACCCCTAGTTTGAGATTTGATCACATTTAGTGGTCTGAACCCTCAATATGATTTATACGGACCTTTAGGAATGAGGTAAATGTAAAAGTTTTGCAGCCGATACACCACTGGTCATTTTTGTTGACAGAAAAATGTAGTTTGTGGCATGATTATGCATATGGAATTTTGGGGTTAGATGTAATTGCATTATTTATACTCAGAGAAGTTCAACAAATGCCCTTTTACCTGTTTACTGATCTTTTTTGCCGATTTTGTGTTCTTGACGTTTCTACAGGTGTTACTGTCAAGATGTCACGCACGGTTATGCAAATTTGTTTGTAACCATAGATGTCACGCGAAATGATTCAGGTGTTCGATTTTTGGTTGTAAAGGGATATTATTATTAATGATTACATATTTCTTACATCAACGGAAGTCTGTAAAGCACAAGTACATACTTCCCATATCCTCCAAGCACCATAAGGTACAAATGTTATCAGAATACTGGCCATTCAATCAGAAGTTGTAGGGGGCGGGTTGGGTCACTCAGTGATGACGACCCATCTTTTAACCCGTTACCCCAAAGCCTGTTTCTATGTTTGAAGATATGTGACCACTTAAAGCAGGTTGAAAGTAAAGCAGAATGCGTCTTAAGGGTGCATCAATGTCATGACTTTGTGAAATGTTCAAAGTATATGAAAACACTCTATGATGGTTTTGTATTGAAGAGCTATTTAAGATGAATGAAAAAATAGAAAAAAGTGTACATTTTGGTAAACAACAGTTGGCTCTACGGCCATGTAAAATTTACCCCACCCACTTCCTGTTATTTTGTCCTTTTCAAACAGCCCGCTTCAATAAAATCCATTTTAAATGAAAACAAATATGATAATTTGGTTTTGTATTATTTATTTCCTATCTATGGTAGTATTTCTTCATACAAAAACTAATTTAAGAGAAAAAGGCACCAAATGTGAAATTTATAAAGCTCTAAATATCATCGATATGGTACTTTTTTGTAAATTTTGTAAGGGGAGATAACTCTTTTTACTTTAATAACTCAAAATTTTCAACACTGACCTTTCAATTTCTTTTCATATTTTGAACTGCCTTAGCATGGACTTTCATCTGGTAGAATATAAGAAAAAGTTAAATACTAGAACTATTTCATTTTCAAACTTTTTTACTTTTTTTTTCATAAAATAAAAAATCTAATAAAATCATGCCCTATACAAAGCATATTTTTGATATTCAAGGATCGATATTGTTCAAACCTGGTGCCTGCTTTGTCTAAATTTGGTTTCTATATGTGAAAATACCACAAGACAAGAAATAAATAATGGAAACCAAAATTATCATGTTTGTTTTGTTTCGAAATAAATTTTACTGAAGCTTGTACCCTGAATGGGTAAAATTTGAAAAAAAAAGTCCAAATTTGACATACCTTTTTCAAATCGCTGTAGCTCAAAAACAAGGACACCACCATGTATTTTTTTTTTCATTTTTTCATTCATCATAAACAGCTCTTCCAAAAAAGCAATGTTAGAAAAAAAGTTAAATACTTTGAAAAATTGGCTTATGACATTGATACACCCTTAAGGCACATTCTTCTTTACTTTCAGCCTGTTTTAAGCTACTATCTGCTAGAATATAGAAAATATTTCTTATTATTTTTATTTGTGACAGTATAGATTGGAACTATTGTCTTCAGTAGAGGAATAAATTAAAGGCGTAAAAGGGCGTATTTATGGGGTAATGGGTTAAACAAGTAACCAGTAGTGAGAAATATTTTCTTCTTTAACGTGAAGATTGTGGCTAAGATATTAAATCATAGCAAGTTTGCTTTTGGAGGCTATGAAGTAGGTCAAGTAAGGCAACACCCAAAACAGTAACACGCAAAAACTATAAGATCAGCATTCTGCTTTCCTTTCATTGATTGTTTTATTCTTGAGACTTCATATAGATGGGAACTTCTTTGTTTAGGGAAGAAATAATCAGAGACGTTAAGGGCGTTATGGGTCAAACCACTCTTACATGAATTCGTCACAGACACGGACGAATGGGATATCTCTTTATTTCAACCGGATCTAAATTGCACGTCACGGACACGGATCAAACGTAATGAACCATTGCAACTCGCTTCACTTTAGCAGTCGAACTGACCATCGTCTTAAAAAATTATCACCAGCTCTTACACGTCTCTTATCGTGATTTGAAACTCTTTTGTTCAGAATAAAATAAACAGAAGAAAGAGTTGGCGAGTCGTTACACGACCTTTCATCTGGATCCAAGGACCATACTGTTTGCAAAGTCCTCGTTAGTCGATCGCTTATGGTGGTGAAAGGGTTAAACTAATCATTGATTACAGTGTACCGGAACTGCCCATTACTCACATTGGTGAAAACATTTTTCTTTTCTTCCAAGAAACGCGTTTACGCTAAATTTATTATTTCCATTGCAAACAGTTTGGAGCCAGATCAGACGCCAGGTAACCCGGCGTCTGATCAGGCTCCAAACTGTTTGTCATTCAGATAAAGTGGAACATTCAGGATTGTAAAAAGAATGTCATTTTCTACATTTTATTAAAAAGCGTTTGTGTTTCGTTTACATGGGAAAGAAAAACGTAGTAGGGGGATGGCAAAAATGGAAAGTACGGAAGATAGATAGAACCTTTATTATGCAATAGACTATACAGTGAATACATGGGCACATGTATAATATAAATAAATACTCCGGTTATGGCTACATAATTCTGTGGTATGTAATAATTTCTGTAAGTATGCAATTGTACAGTGGAGAAGACGTTACTCTTTCCCGTTCAAACCCAAACGCATTGCAATATATGTATATACTAGTAAAGAAAATGAAAACTTTTTTGACAACTGTACTTATTTTGATCTGAATGACAAACAGTTAGGAGCCTGGTCAAACGCCGGATTACCCGGCATCTCATATGACTCCAAACTGATTGCAATGTAAATAATACCGATGGTTTGAGCATAAACGCGTTTATTGGGAAATAATAACATACTCTCCTCTGCACTAGTTTTAACAAAATACAGTGTTACATCTCCTAAGCGGTACACTTGTACACAAAAGGGGGCTCTGAGAAGCAGATTACAATTTAGTGCAGACAAAGGTGACCGAGAAAATCTCCCCAAAGAACCCTCTGTATTACACTTGTCCCGCATCAAGCTGCCCCAGTCCAAAAGTCCGATTTTGAGACACAGTCACGCAATGGACATAGGAGTTATAACCATTTTTGTTTTGAAAACCTAAACGCAAGTTTCGAAACCTAAACGCGAGCCCTAAGTTACTGTAGACCAATGCCACTGGGGCCAAACCTTGTGCGTGCGTGGAAAGGGCTTGCGCACACATGTATACATTATCAAATATGAAAGCAATATATTCAAGGGACAAAGTTATGAGCATTTCTTAAAATTGTTTACGTCATTCACGACGACTACATTGTTCGCCGGAGGTATGAAATAATCTCATCTTGTACATGTACATGTACCTTGAACAGGGACGCTTAAAATAAAAATGAAACTATACTAACTCATTGATCTATGAAAGTACAGATAGATACTCCCAATTTCAAATTAGGTATAGTTCAAGTATGACATTTTCTTTTACAATAATTTATAAAAAAGCATTGCAGACGTGATCAGAGGGCTGGTCACACTATACATGAGCTCTCTGATCAGGGTCAACACTGTTTGCATGACAAGTGTACACTTCACATGTACACAGTTTGTAAAAGACAGCAAATGATGACACTAGGTCCAATAAGTTGATTACCATCAAAGTATACATGTAGTTTATTGTTGAACATTTAGATGAGAAAAAAGTGTATTTACATTGAAACCTCTCTATAACGACCACAAAAACAGGGCTAATTCATTTAACAAATACAGGTGACAGCCTAAAGCAAAGTGAATGTAAAACAGAAAGCTCCTAAAGGAGCTTTCTGTTTTACGTTGACCTTGCTTTAAACAGTCACCTGCTAATAAACACAGTTTAGTGGTCGCGTAGTAGAACAATTTTACTGTATATGAAAATACAACTCATTGTTACTATATAACTATGCCTTATTACGCAAAAAATGTATTGTTCTAATTTATACAGTCACGAATATGTATTACAAGAAATATTTTCTCTATCCTAGCAGATGACAGCTTAACACTTGCTGAGAGTAAAGCAGAATGTACAGTAAGGCGCATTCTGTTTTCTTTCAATCTGCTTTAAGTGGTCACCTGTCTTCAAAACTAGCCACAGCCTATATTTGGTAATGGGTTAAACGTATGATTTTAGATACACACTGATTACAATGCAGACACTGATTACAAGTTGATTTTCCAACGTGTATGTTGATATGGTTCGACACTTTGCAGTACAGTAAAAAACTCTATATTACGACCTCTCAATGCTAAGTGATATAACGATAACTAAAACAAAGGCTAATTGATTGAATCAAAGACAGTTTAAAGCAAGGTGACATTTAAACAGAAAGCTCCTTGAGGAGCTTTCTGTTTAACTGTCAACTTGTTTTGAGCAGTCACCTGTCGTAAACACCTAATAATTAACACAATTTAGTGGTCGTAATAGAGAGGTATTACTGTATCTGTGTACTGTATCTGTTTTTCTCATTGTGGCATGATCCATACATACTGATATACATGTATAACTATATTTATTTCGGTGCCACTGGATCATGGTCAACGTACTCCCCGACTGGTTTGTAAACAACGTCGGTGTACCCAAATGCCACCGGACCGACGACTTTCAATGCTTGTTCTGTGGTCATTATTGGCGCCACTCTCATACCCACTACGGACACGCGTATGCCAAACTTGATCTCCTCAGTGGGTATTGGCTGTGCTGTATCAATATCCATTATTGTTATCAAATCAGGAACACTCACCAGCACTTGTTTGGTGTTGCTATCCCTAGCGATCAGGAATTCGTTCTGAATATCGATTTCAATTGTCTTTCCTGCGAATTCTCCAATGCCTTCGAGTATAATTTTGCCTTTGCTGAATCCACTGGTTGTTTCCTTTACTACATCCGACACTTTGGCATTGATCAGCAGTTGACCTTGTTCTATTTCCACCACTGCTTTCACAGGAGAGCGGTTCTCGCTGCGAGCATTTAAAACTGCATTTCCAATTCTCCAAGCCTTACTTAAGCTATGGTGGACAGTGGTATTTAGGATTTCAGTTTTATTGAAATGTGATAGTACAATTCCCGCGCTGCAGCCCATACTAACGACAATTTCGCGAAAGTGGTTTTCCAGAGTTTTAGGGCCATCTACGTACAAAACAGCCGCTCTCCTCCCTTTGTCGTCAGCTATAGCTGATGGATAGGATTTGCATCCATAAATCAATGGGGAAAACATTTGAAGCTCTGGAAATGCTCTTCCCATTCCATCACAATCAAGTACAGGCAGGCCAAGTTCTGCCGCAACTAGAAGAGGTTCTATACAGTTCATCCCACCGATTTCCGCACTCATGATTGCAACGATAGTCTTGTTTCCCATATTCTTCTGCCCATCTTGTTCTTCTATTCGTTGATAGTCATTTATGTATGTAATCCCTTCTTTTTTCAAAATTTCTACTCCAGCAGAGTTCTGTAAATTGCCGTTTTCAAGTTTCCCCTGACTGTACAAGTCTTGCATGCACTGCAAGGCGCCTGACGTTTCATTGCCGGAAACTAACTTTTCATAGATAATCAAAGGTGCTCCCATAAAGGCTACGAGTGTAACCAAGTCGTTCTCGGCATCCGCATCCTTTAAAAATCTGCTGGGGTTGACAACCCTTATCTTCTTGCCAGCTCGGAGGGCATCGAGAGCAAGTAACCTGGCAATGTGTGGATTTCCCCCGCCACCACATCCCAGGATTCCCGCTCCTATGGCCAGACAGTCAATGTCATATTCGGAAATTATCCATTCTCCTGATTTGAAGTCAACGTTTGGTAGTTGTATTGTTACACGGGAATCATCCGACAGTATAACTCCTGTTGAACTTGCAACTTGTTTGTGCTTCTGTGTACCTGTCACTGGCATTGTGGTATACAAAGAATTCGGAACATAGAACTGTTCATCTACTTTTCCAGAACTGAGATCGCCAACCATTTTAACCTTAATTCTTGTAGCATCTCCTGGAATATATGACAGCGTTGTAGAATCCTTTTCAACCAATGACATCGTGTCTTCGACAACGCCAGCTTTTCGGAGATCTATTTTCAATGTATCTACAGCGTTCGTAATGGCTTCTGTTCTTGCTATTTCTAACTGGTCCTTTCGTTGTTGTTCGCCCTCCTGCAAAGTCGAAGGAACGGCAAACTTTCCGAGATCAACCACCATATCAACACTGCTTGAAATTTGACTTAATGCTGCCCCAACAGCATTCGCCACATCGAAATTCTCTGGTTTTATAATTTCAGATATTCCATCGAAATGCCATTTGTCTTCTACAATAATGCTTCCTCCTCCAACAAGAATCACTGGAACCGATCTGTCGTTGAAGCGCATTTTGTCAACGCATGCGCAAATCATATCTTTTATTGTCTCCGTAGCTTGTGCAACAAACTTATCTTCCAGATGTTTTGTATTGCCTTTATTTCCTACATCTGCAAATCCGGCAGCAACTGCAATGTCAGTAGCTGTGATTAATCTACTGACTATTTCCTCTTTAACTTTCGCAAACACCAAGCTTTCAGTCTCAATATTGTAACCGGCACTTTTAGGTCCAACTGTTACTTTTTTGTCTTCAGTTTTTGACCGAGTAACGTAAGACCCTCCACCAAGTCCAATGCTGACAACGTCTGGCATCCGAAAGTTTGTTCTGACACCACAGACCGTCACCTCTGACGAAGCCTCTCGCGGAAACCCTTTCTGTAGCAAACCAACATCTGTGCTAGTGCCACCAATGTCCATAACAATTGCTTCTTTTACACCAGATAGATAAGCCGCTCCTCTCATGCTGTTTGTTGCCCCGGATGCAAAAGTCAGAACTGGATATTTTTTAACCTTTTCCTCGCTGATTATAGTTCCATCGTTCTGTGTCAAATACATTGGACATTTCAACCCTAGTTCGTCAAGTGCTGCACGAAACCCTTTGACTATGTCCACACTCAGTGGCTTGATACTTTCATTCAAAATGGACGCATTTTCTCTTTCCAACAGACCAACTTTACCAATCTCATGACTGAGTGTGATTACTTGCTTCAGGGTATTCCAATTTGATAAGTTCGCCCACCTTCTTTTCTTGCTCGTCGCGGACCGGAGAAAAGATTCCCGACACAACGATGTTCTTTTCTTTCCTTTCTTTAAGAGTTTGGAGGCATTTACGAATTTCCCCTTCATCGACTGGTGTAATCTCGCTGCCATCGAATTGATATCCCCCATTCACCAAAAATATGCTGCCTTTAACTATAGTTGAAAGCCTGTTTGGAATATCAGAAAACGGTGGTACTTTTCTTGAAGCAGTTCCACACAATCTTATTAAAGCAACCTTTTCTAATTCTCTACCTTCAACTAACGCGTTTATGAAATGCGTGGTCCCGATGTTCACTTGTTTAACCGCCAAAGCTTGAACTTTTTCCTGGGATGATTTTATCGCGAGGTGTATCGCTGCCTTAACACCGGTTTTAACATCGTAAGTTGTAGGCGTTTTAGCCTTTCCGATAACCCTCCGTTGTCGTTCAAGACCAGTTTGTGATCCATCAATAGAGTGATCTACTATTGCAGCGTCAGTATTCGTCCCACCCACGTCCACACCTATAACAGCTGATGTTACCTCCATTTTGCTCTAGAGCTTAGTAGACGGCGCGTATAGACGGTGTAAGTATAAAATGTATGTATTGTTTATCTGTATGAATTATACACACATTCACTAAACGTATACACGCTTAATTTCGACTACACAGTGTCTTCGCTCCAGTGAACAAAACAGATCATGTATGTACCCTGTACTTTTCATAGATTTCGACTGTTTGACGCATCTACACTAGTGTCGAAGATCGAGTTATTTGGCATCTGCTCTGGCTCTAGACTTTTGCCATATCCCTGTAGTCGCCCATGTCGGGGTAAGGGATAATTAATGTTCTCAAATATGACCTATAGGTAGCCAAACATAAATGTGCTATTGTAAAGCAAAGGTTAAAACCAAACCAAAACATGTAAACGCTATCCTTAATTGTCGTCTGCTCATAAATTTGTCGTCTGCAACAATTCCCAGCTTGAATTAAAACCATTTTCTGTGAAAATTTTCAACAGAGTGTCAAACAGTTGAAACATCCAATCGCTGCTTGCAGATGTCTGCCAAAATATTACAATAAATCTACTGCGATGACGACATCTGCTTTACCAATTGTCGTCTGCTTTTTTGTATACATGTACAGTGGAGAATCTGTTATTCTTTCCCGTTTAAACGCAAACGTACGCAAACGCAAAGCGCTAAAACGTAGAAAAGAACAACTTTTGGACAATTCTGATATTTCATGTTTATCTTGATGGCAAACAGTTTGGAGCCTGATCAGACGCCGGGTTACCCGGCGTCTGATCTGGCTCCAAACTGTTTGCACTGCAAATAATAGGTTTAGCGTAAACGCGTTTAATGGGAAAGAATAACACATTCTCCACTGTACAGGTATGTAGTTCGGAGTACTTCTGGCCTTTTTCATTTCTCAAATTTACATTTGATATATTTTGACATAGCAAATTATTGAAATGAGTGTTAACAGTTTCGACCCAGATTAAATGTTGCGTTACGCAGCGTCAGACCAGGATCCAAACTGTCTGTAAACAATCATTGGTCATGTACGCGGGGTAAGGCAGTGAAGCTGCTATCTGTATACGTGGCGTCTAACTAGGACGTGAACTGTCTGATAAAAGGCCCTCTAGGCACATAGCTTATATGTGATTTTCTGATTAAGTTAATGTCATTATAACATCTAGAGCTTTCAATATATCTAATACGTACACTAATGGGTTATACTAGTCAACTGTATCAGAAACCGACAGACTGAGAGTCAACTCAGTTTCAAGGACAAATAAAAGGCGTTGATGTTGATGTACAGTTTTATGCTGCAGCTATGCTCTGTAATAACGACCAATAAAAAGAAGATAATTGGTGGTGTTAGACAAGTTGAAGTTTAGAGCAGGATAAAAGTAAATTATAAATTTCACTGAGGAGCTTTCATAACACCTTTCTCAAACACCAAAATCAAGATTTATTTTAGAGGTCGAAATATCGGAACACGTTTTGTCTCTAGATAATTGCTGAACCATGCAAGTCCTGAAATAAGACCTTAAACCTTTACGACAGCATACAAGGTTAAACCTGGAATCAACGTTCACCAAACCAGTTATTTATTGTGTAGATAAGCCATGAAGTCAGCTATTGTCATCGGAGCATCGAGGGGTATAGGACGTCAAATCTCTCTGACGTTGGCTAAGAACAACTACGGCGTAATAGTTGCTGCCAAAACTACGGAATCAAGTGCGAAACTTCCGGGATCAGTCAACACAGTCGCAGACGAGATACGGCGAGATGGGGGCGTGGCCTACCCAGTCAAGTGCGACTGCAGGATGGAGACTGACATTAAACATACGGTGGATACAGGAATAGAAAAGTAAATGGCTATTTAAGTTTTGTTAACGTGTTCATAGCCAAATTAAACCGTCTCATAAATTATAACCCTTTCGCAGAAAAATATTGTCTGCTAAAGTTGTCGTCTAAAATTTCAGAACTATATTGATACGAGTTCCAAACTGTTTAGACTTTGTGGCTAAATGTGGCGGTGAAGTTTCAACTATCATCTTGGGGCTGTCATCAGTTGATCATGAAAAATCCCTTAGATTTCCAAATTTTCTACTTGTCAAGATTTTTAGTGTGATTACTTTAAGTAGTATTTGCCAGTTGTCCGTTAACCGTTTAAACTCTGATTCGACTGGTTCGATTTTCAAGGTGGTAACTTTACAGAATTGGTCAGTGCATACTTTTAGTTCTAGCATTGTAAGTTTCATGTTTGGTCCGGAATACAATATGACTGCCATGGTGGTCATCTTGAAAATATATTTTAAACTTAAACTTAATCTTTAATTGACCATTTTTGTTTAAACTTTGTAAAAATGATCGATGCATGGTCCTGACTAAGCGTTGGTATTTGATCCAAAATGCAATATGGACACCTTGATAATCTAGTTTAAACTTAAACTTAAATTCTACTAGAGCGATTTTGTTGAATTTTGAATTGTTTTATTCATAGATTGTTACTTTCATGTTGATTCGAAATCGAATATTAGCAAATTGTCAGCATGGTCGCCATTTGAAAATCTTCTGTAGGATCAATTTTGTTGAAACTTTGTCGAAATAATCGATGACTAAAATGTATTTCTTCATGTTGATTCGAAATTCAACATGGTCGCCATGGCGTGGATGCCATCTCAGAAATCTATGTTTAGCTTAAACTCAAAACCGACTATACCAATTTCGTTGAATAATGGTAAAATGAAAGTTTGTGCATGATACAGACCAACCGTTGTCATCTTCCTGGTACGATTATGAAGGTTAATGTAGAAAAAAGAATCTATAATTATAGAATAATAGAAGTAACTAAATATCTAAACAAGTATTGTTCTTTTATATAATGTTATATAAGAATATATATCATAGACTTACTTCAAAATGGTCATTGCATTGGTGACTAATAGTCACCAATGCAATGACCATTTTGAAGTAAATACCAATGTTTTAAGCTTTCTGTTTTACCTTCATCGTGCTTCAAGCAGCCACCTGTCTTAAACATTAGACACTTTATATGGGTGTAGGGTGTTTTATGTATATTTTTGATTTGCCAAAACAAGAAGTCTGCTTCTATTGATTCTTTGGTTTCACATTTTCTCAACAGATTTGGTCATATTGACGTGGCTGTTTATAATGCTGGGGCTATATGGTGGAAACCTGTTCTAGAAACGACCCTTTCCAGGTTCGATCTCATGATGAATATCAATGTACGTGGCGCTTACGCAATGGTTCAGGAAGTGCTGCCTCGGATGCTTGAGCGGAAGTCAGGGAGGATAGTTTTGGTTGCTCCACCAATATACAACAGGTGATTGATATCAGGAACAACAATACAATGTAATGTGATACTATAACTTTTTGTATAGGTCAGTATAAAAAGGAACAACTTTGTAAAGGAAACATATCAGTACCCACTGGCTGGAGTGCCAAAACCGCATGGATGCCTAATGACCGGTTTTGGCATCGTAGTCCAAATGGTATGTCTAGAAACCGAACCAATGCACTTGCATTTGAATTCTTTATACGTTGACGGCGTCGAATTTTGTAACAAATACATGGCACAAATGGCTGCTACAAACGTGATGCTGTGTGGGTTACACTTGTCAACTGATTGTTGGATTCAAAGTCTAAAATACAGGCAACAGATATGAAAATATGCAATACATATATCTGTATAGACGAATATCCGTATACATTTACACAAGTACCCGTTTGCATAAATAACAGCCAGGTTATGCCGCCACTCCATCATATTTAGCTTTTGAGATGGACGGAAAGCATAGAGTCCTTAAAGTTGCCGAGGTAGCAGGGTGTATTGCAAATCTTGCAGAACTACTATAACAGTTTCATTGTTGCAATGTTTTGCCCCCAAATAGACATCTGAAATCTAGACACTTCAAGTAAGCGTACTGTGTTGTAGAATAACCTTTCACTGAGCATAGAAATAGTGAGCGAAATTATCCAATACCACAATGAAGATAACATATTCCAAAAAAGGGAATTTAAATAGATTTAGCATAAATTATTTAATTGCTCTTTTTGAATAGTTCGAAATATTAGAAAATAACCATTTAATAACTTTATGCAATAAAATAAACAAGTGTCATTTTTATGAAAAAGTGTGTTTTATTGTTCACAGATTTTTCAAAGGTAAAACGGCGTACAGTATAAGTAAGGTCGGAGCAACGATTTTGGCAAAAGGCTTAGCTAATGAACTCAAGGATACAGGTATGTTTGTTAAAACTTCATATAGTAAGCAGTTAGTAGTAAGAACAGTAAAACCTCACTATTACGACCACTAAAAAGAAGGCTAATCGATAGTATAAAAGACTGGCGACATCAGCATGAAGACAGTAAAAGTAGAAAGCTCCACAAGTTTGTGGTCCTAAGTGTACAGTGGAGAATCTGTTATTCTTTCCCGTTTAAACGCAAACGTACGCAAACGCAAAGCTCTAAAACGTAGAAAAGAACAACTTTTGGACAATTCTGATAATTCATGTTTATCTTGGTGGCAAACAGTTTGGAGCCTGATCAGACGCCGGGTTACCCGGCGTCTGATCTGGCTCCAAACTATTTGCACTGCAAATAATAGTTTTAGCGTAAACGCGTTTATTGGGAAAGAATAACAGATTCTCCACTGTATGATGTTCAATTTATAGGACACATTTTAAGACACAAGATGGGTTCGGTTGTAGGCCTACCTGGTAATAATGCAATGCAATAAAATGTAGAATTTTAAACATTCTTTTTAATCCGAGTTGCAAACAGTTTGGTCAGATGTCGGGTTACATTTGCACCGGGCGTCTTATCTGCATGACGCCAGATTGTTTACAGTGGAAATATATATACTCGTACATATAGACGGTTCATCAGCCTGGTAACTCATATTATTATACATGTAGTATACTTACTGCTTGAAGGCAATATAGTACTCGACTTGAAAGGTTTTGTGACAGTTGCCCGATTAGCTCAGTTGGTTCGAGCGTTGGTCTTGTATTCCAAGGGTCGCCGGTTCGAGTACTACATCGGTCACACAATTTAAAGTCAATATGTCAGAAAAAATCTGGTGGTGATTGCCTGAATAATAAGAATACTATAATTATAGGAAATACACATGTACCTAATAGCTTTAGGGTAAGCGTGTATATTGGGAAAAAATAAAGTATTCTCCACTGTACATGTGTTTCCCTATGTCCTCATTGTATGTCATTCGACTGTTTAGGTGTGAGTATATGTACACTGTGGCCAGCAACCACGATTCAAGCCCATGTCACTGATGTCATGAATGTTCCACTCACCTATATGAGAAAGCCAGACATATTTGCTGATGCTGTGCTGAGAATTGCAAATGAACAAACCGATAAGTAAGTCATTTATTGTTTGTGTAGCAGCGATTTATATGCACACTGTTGTGACAAAATGCCATTTCTTCCGATTTTAGCAACTGTAAAGCTTAGCATTCACATAAAGTAATACCTTTAAAATAACCTCGATATCTCGGACTCGTTTACGGTTAATGATCCCTTATGACATCGGAACAAAATTAGTACTATACATGCAACGACTGGTCATTCTCGTCAGCGGTCGATCCGTTCCGAGCCATGCTTTGCATGGCTCGGAACGGATCGACTGTTGACGAGAATGACCTAGCGCTCTAAGTAGAGTTTCCAATATTGACCGACATTGGCTCGATCTCATTAAGTCGAACTTACAAGTTCTCGGCGACGTGGTCCAGTGATAGCACACTCGACTATGATGCCAGGGGTCGTTAGTTTGATCATCTGCCAGACCAAGTCCTTCGGATGAGACTTTATAAAAACCGAGGTCCAATGTATCGGTGCTTTATACTGGGCTCTGTCGATAATAAGAGTTGGGCTAGTTTATCACATACATGGCAGAAACGGACGTTAACCCTTAGCCCGCCAAATAAATTGTCGTCTGCTATATTTCTCGTCTGCTTCAAGTTTCAAAGTGCTTCAAAGTTGCTCAAAATTGCTGAAAATGTTGTCCGAGTGTCAAACAGCTTGGATCTGGATGAGACGCCGAGTTACTCGGCGTCTCTTCCGGATCCAAACTGTTTGCATATGGAGCTATAGTCGTGCGTGGCAGGCTAAGGGTTAACAAGCAAACGAAGCTTCCGTTAAATTCGATCATACCATCTCACTTCAGTCGATCTTATCTGTAATGTAACCGCTAATTCAAAGTTAAAACGTGGCTAAGCCACGTCCATGTAAGTTCGACATAAGCGAGTTTTAGTTGCGCAGATTCTATAATGCATTTGAAACATCCTGCATTTGCAAACTGTGTTTGCAAACAATATATACAATCTAGGATAATGTAGACTATAATATCCTATATAAGATGCTGTGTTTTCTATAAGACTGCAGAGTGCAGACCATCATGGTTTTAGTGTTTGTATTATCTGAATGTCATTTGACTGATGTAACTGCTAAGAGGATCGCTTATAATCCATGGCCTGTTTCTGTTATTGGAGATATAGGTGACCACTTAAAGCAGATTGAAAGTAAAGCAGAATGTGCATTAAAGTGCTTTACTTTCAGCCTGCTTTATTGCAAAGCGACTCATGGATATATAGTAGTTGCCTTCAATAATTCTACTTTTATGATCATTTGTGTGTGTGTGTGTGTGTTTGTGCGCGGGTGCATGCAGAAGTTTTGATGTGTCCAGAACGTCTTGTAAGATTAGCTGTTGCTGTTTGCTTTTTATCCGCTCAGTATGCTTATATAGATAAGCCTGAGCGTATAGATATATTATATCATGTGATATTTGTGATACAAATTTTATGTATAGTTACTCTTAAAGAACACAGTCTCATGTAGATCTATTTCTTTAAAGAATGGCATGGTTTTGATTTTAGTTGTATGTTTGTACTCTAGGAATAAACAACATCTTTTTGACGTTCATGACGGTATGACTACATTAGCTTCGCAGGGGGTAAATTTTGTAAACGCCCGAAGGGCGTTTTCAATAAATTTTCCCCCCGAAGCTAATGTAGTCATACCGTCATGAGCGGCAAAAAGATTTTGTTTATTCCTTATATTTATATTTTTATTTTCTGTCATCCATTTAATGTGTAGTTTGACCAGATTTGTTTTCATGTATATGAATATATCATATACCGGCCAAATGGGTTTGATAGATGTAATATCGATGTAATAGCCATTCCAGTTTCTAAATATGGTGTCAAAAGTAGTCCTTACTACATGTACTGTATTTGCATGATAATTTCAGGGTTTTTACGCACAAAACTTTCTCGCTGTGCTTTAAGAACGCTCGTAAGAAACTAAAACAAAAATTTCAATCTGAATATCTATTATCAAAGCATATTTTAAACAATTAGTTGGCGCAAGTTTTTATACACGCTTTACACATAGCAACGCGAATAGCAACGCTGAAATGCGACTACACAGTCAGCGTGTACACACACCCACGGCTATCCGTGGCATATCCGATACACATAGGCTAGTTTCAATATGTCATAACGGAACATTACGTTACCAATTTAGTGAGTGTGAATGCATTATTTTGCTTTATGTTTGAGCGACTTTCCTATTAGGCCGTGAGCCAGGCACCTGAAATTTGAGGTACGGGTACCATTCGGGTGAATAAGGTTCACTATGATTTTCAGGAAGCCCAAACCCTCTGCTTTTAGGAAATGTATGATAGCAGTAAATTCATGGCAGCTTTGTTGGCTTTTGAGGCATTTTTGTTACCCCACCCACCGAGTTAACGTTGTAAAAGGATCATTGTTGTCACAATCGTACTTTTTGTACTGCATGCATTTTTATTGCTGCCTAATATAAAAACGGGTATTGAAACATGCCATTAAATGTTATTGACATTATTAAAGGTTTAAACTTTGGTAAAAAACAAATTTCCATCACTTTTTTTGACGAAAAAATCACCTTTTTATGCCTTTAGACAAATGTCTTTTGATGTGGATGGCATATAGTGATCCTACAGGCGGTGCGTACGAGTAAAACAGATTGTACCGATTCTTGTAGCAATAACACCGTGTAATAAAATGCTTTTGTATTTAAACAGTTGTTGGTTCGGGTAATTCCCAATCCAACCATATCATCCAACCTCAGTTTGACATTGACCTTGACTGAATTTTGTCTACGAATATGTTATTATGGTTATTTATTGGTTAACTAGAGTTTACTGTTTCGTCTAGCATCAATACCGCATATAAGAATGATTTGGTACTTGCTGCTTTTGATCATTGCCAATTCACCCATATCACTTTACCTCAGTTTTGACCTTGACCTTCACCGAATTTGGAGCTAAAATATGTTATAAGGGCTGTTTTATTGGTTAACTAGATTTTACCGCATCGTCTAGCATTATTACCTCTTACTAGAATGCTATGAAACTTTCACAGTTATGGCTGAGAATCATTCTCAGTTCACCCATATCACCCAACCTCCATTTTGACCTTGACCGTGAATGAATTCGGACTATATATATGTTATAAGGGATGTTTATTGGTTAACTAGATTTTACCGTTTCATCTAGCATTAACAACTTTTATTAGAATGCTTTGAGACTTGCACAATTGTTACATTCGATAATTCCCAATCAACGAGTATCAACAAAACTTAATTTGGCATTGACCTTGACCTTATTGTGGACTAAGAATATGTTTTATGTGCTATGTCAAGGTTAAATAGATTTTATCTGTTCGTCTAGCACCGCTTACTCAAATACTTGGATACATATACAGTTGTCGCCTTGTACCATTCATAACATATCCATATCACCCAACCTTGTGTTTACCTTGATAATACCACAGAGATCACTGTCAATGAGGACACACAAACTCGCATTGGGACTATACACTTCGGCTTGAACACTTGTGCCACAAAGCGTTACTATATATCAGCCAATTTAGAGACATTCTTGAAGATACGAAACACGAGAACTCTCATACACAGCTGAAAATGTCACAACTGCAGAAATACGAGGAAAACGTTACTAAAGTAACAATCTAATAAGGGGCTGGTTCAACCCATTTGAAATAAATCAAGATCTGATTAGCATATCCACCGTTAATGCAGTACCTTGAGACATCGCAAAAGACCTGAGTGCGCATGCGATTGGTCAATGATGCGATTGGTCAATGCTCGTATGCACAATTTAAAGGAGAACAACCATGATGGAATGAAGAGCAACAAAGTTTAGACCTCAAGCAGCATGAAAGTGAAATCCAGTGGAAGACTGGCAGTTCTTATATCTGATAATGCTTTTGTTCGGTCGCATCATAGTTATGGCACACACACGCAATCTCCAGATAAATTTCATTATTTTACTTATTGCTCTTTGGCAATAGTCTTTCTCAACATCAAATGGTTTGCTAAGAAATCCAACAATGCTGCATTAGCATTGAGCTAACAGAAAACGCTTGGCTTAGCTGAAGGTGTCCCGAAAAAGTATGTCTCTGTGATTGACGGAAAAGATACCAATTCATGTTTGTGGCTGCGCAAGCACTATTCTATCGATGGTACTCGACGCGGCAGTGACAGTGATATAATAGATATATACAGGGGGAGACGCTTCTTTAGCAATATGGTCAATAATAATATTCTTATAGCATTCCTGGTGCATCAATGGATGAAAACTGAGCACAGTCAAAGGTTACATAGGATTTGATTTGATTTTTTATTTACGTCGCTTTCACCAGTATTTCAGTCATATCGCGACGTCCAGCTAATTATAGGTGGAGGAAGACCCCAGAAGTCCTTTATGCAGTTTCAGGCACAAATTTATAACTGGATAGAACCATCGACCTTCCGTAAGCCAGCTGGAAGGCTTCCCCACATGAAAAATCCGAACGACCCTACTGGGATTCGAATTCACAGCGGTGAGGAGCTTAGTGATGTAAGTCACAGTGACTATACCACTAGGCCACGGAAGCCCCTAGGTTACAGAGGAAAATATTGCACCTTACGTTGAAATCAAATGCTTCAAAATAAAATACAATGGATGCGAGGAGGTACAGGGTCTTTGAAGCAGCCGAGAAGAAGCAAATGAACGTATTTAAGAAATGCTGGACAAAGACACGCACAAGTTATATATGATATCCTGAAAATTGAGGACGCGATTGGCACTGATGTTTGCAAGTCACTGAATTGAATATATGTTTTAACATATTGTGACACGGTCAGCGCATTTGCTGGTAAGAATAAAACACGCGCACTGAAATTGATGAATGGTAATGCTGAAGCTAAAAAATGTTCCCAGAATTTGAATAGGAAAGGGGTACCCCTCCTGCTTTGATATACAGACTTGAGATATAAACGTCAGCTCTATGCCCTGTAAGCGTCATCAGCAAAAGTGAATGATCAGCAGTACGGTTTATTATGTACCACATAGGGTAAGATAGAGCGCCACCAGCTACACCTCATGCCTGGATGGATGGATAAATTATTTTGGTTTACGGCACTGCGCCACAAAATGGGTCATAAAGCGCCAGTGAATGATGGGGAAATGATGAGACGCGATGATGACGATGACTTCGCGCAGATGATTTTGACTTATTTCGTCCTTTGCAAAACAGCAAATAAGATCAAAACCAACTACCTGTCTTCCTTAATATTAGTTCTTAGAAGAGGGGGTAATCTCGTTCTTACAAAGAAAAACAAGTCCGTATGACAATTAACCTACAAAAATACAACAAGATAGGAATGTCTGGACTGTTTAGTTAAGCACACTTTAAGAGCTAACCTCAAGGCTACTATTTGGAATCGATGATATTCCAAGTCCTGTAGGAAGAGGATGGAAAGTTGTGAAAGAGGGTGAGATTGATCAGCTATTAGACGACTTGCTGGATAGAAAACAGCTCCGACGTAGATGCTTGACCTACAGTACTGAACCTTATTAAATTAAAAAAAATTGCGATTCGCTTGCAATTCGATGGCAATTCGCTTGCAATTCGATGGCAATTCGCTTGCAATTCAAAATACTAAATTTAACCTCGGGTAAGTTTTCTTGAATGGTGTATCTCACAAATGTTCGCAAATATGCCTTCGTTAATTCTTTCGATTCCATTTGTGTCGCAACCGCTTCGGAAAATTCGCGTAAAAATATTCAAACGTAGGATTTGTTTTTGAAGCGCCCGATTCGATGGCAATTCGATGGCGATTATCAATTTAATTTAATAAGGTTCAGTACTGTACTAGCGGGGAGCTGTGCTAGTGTACTTTGCCTAAATGTGTATGCATTTCTTATGGTTTGAATAGTACGAACATGTGCAAACTCCCTAACTGTGATAATCAGGCAACTAGTACAGAATCAGATGATGCAAAACATCCACTGGAAGAGGCTGAAAACATTGAAAGTGAAGAAGATGTGAGAATTGGTATTCTTACATAAGAATTACAACCTACACGTCAGTGGTTATAATACATTAATTATTCGTCAATGCTGACTAGATGTTTAGACATTTTCATAACGCTGTTGTCAATGGTTTGTAAGTTAACGCCAATAGATTGCCTTTAAACTCAACCTTTGACCAGAAATATATGTTTTTCATCTGTTATGTGCTAACAGGTGTATTTGAAAGTTGCAGAGTCAAGGATTTGTACAATATTAGTCTTAGCATAAGAAGAGAGTAACAATGTCTTAGAACATGACTGCTTTAAGTGAACCCGGAGGCACCCTTAGCAGTACTGTTTATTCTGATTTTTTTCAAGGTCCAAATTAGGTCAAGTCCAAGGCCAAACCGAGCTTTGGTGATATTCCTGGATATCGAAAGGTTCAATGTATTCAGTATGCAATGATCAAATAATTCCAGAAAGAAGTAATAACTCTGGAGAAACGGTAAAATCTATTTTACCAAGAAATAGCTCAAAAATAGCTGGGAATGGTTCAAGGCAACAACTGTAGAAGTGTAAAATCATTCTAGTGAGCTGTTTTCATGCTAGATAAAATGTTAAGAATTGGTTGACTTCGTACGAACAAACAGGGCGATTACTTTAATTATGCCACTTGCATCAATAGATTCCAGGTGCCAAAACAGTGATTTTTCGTTATGAAAAGGATGACGTAATTTATTGTTTTCGCTTAAGTAAATTACTTAAACAATTCCAATAATGCCTAATGGCATGTTACTATTCTTGTTTAATGTGATGCTTAAAAAAACGTATGCATGACCAAATGTATGATTGTGATAATGATGGTCCTTTTACAATGTTAAACTTGGTTGTGGGGGTAACAAAAATGCCTTTCTTGCTAGAGTAAATTACTTCAACAATTCCAATGATGTCTAATTGCATGTTACAATACATTTTTATAATGATGCTTCAATAAAAATGCATGCGCTATACCAAGAGTATGATTGTGATAATGATGGTCCTTTCACAATATTAAACTTGTTGGGTGGGGTAACAAATATACCTTTTTTTGCTAGAGTAAATTACTTCAACAATTCCAACAATGTCTAATGACATTTTTCAAAACATTTTCAATATGATACTTCAATAAAAATGCATGCATTACCATAAGTATGATTGTTATAATGATGGTCCTTTTACAATGTTAAACTTGGTGGGTGGGGTAACTAATATGCCTTTTTTGCCAAAGTAAATTACTTAAACAATTCCAATAATGTCAAGTGGCATTTTAAAATACATTTTCAATATGATGCTTCAATAGAAATTCATGCATTACCAAAAGTATGATTGCGATAATGATGGTCCTTTTGCAATGTTAAACTTGGTGGGTGGGGTAACAAAAATGCCTAAAAAGTCAACAAAGCTGCCATGATTTTACTGCTATCATACATTTCTTAACTAGTCACACATTGATCTTTCCGAAAATCATAGTGAACCTTATTCACCGGATTGGTACCAACCAACCCCTCCGGCTCACGGCCTATATGTAACTCTGGTGAACAAATTGTTTGAACTTGTCAATTTCAAACCGTAATTGGAAGACAACTTGTCTAATCTATAAATAGAACACTCGGAGAAGGGAGAGAACGCGTACAGCTTTAATGACGGAGCGTAATATGATAACCTCCCTTAAAAACAGCATTTAATTTTTTTTATCGCAATTTGATTTTAATTGAACTGTCTGCGACTTTAAATAGGGGGTTCGAGATACCCAAACGGATAATCTAAAAGTAGATCCTAACTTGGTCGGTATCTCTCCGCCGTATGGAAGATTTTCTTCGCGGCGGAGACTCCGCCCTCTTTCTAACTGGCTGGAACCGGATTCGATTCGTAGGTTCATCGAGAATTGACCTGCATATTTTTAATATTCAATTCAAATTTTATTGGCATTAAACATGTACAATGTTCATAGCCATATAGCATATAAACATTCTAAAGTATTAGATCAGGAAAATATAATTACATAAGCAAGAGAAAAGTATGAAAATATATAAGATTTTTGAAATTTTGAATTTTATGGTATACAGTATAAGATAATAATTCCAAATGAAAATGAAGTCAATCAGCTGAGTCATAATAACTACTAGTCAGTATACAAAAGTAAATATTTAGAAAAGTATATTGTAAAAGGAGTAAAAGGAGTAAACCCAGATCAGATGGCTTATTCCAAATCCCTCTGATCTGGATAAGCACCTTTTGCAAACTATAACTTGCTTGTTCTAGTATATAAGTATAGACATACATGTATTTATAAATATTCAACCGAGGTAATGTAAACGTGGGTATTAGCAACATACATTTGTAAAACAATATTAACCACTTCACTGCCTTACCCCAAGTGCGATGGTTATTTGCAAACAGTTTGAATTCTGATCGGACGCCGCGTTACGCGGCGTCTGATCAGGATCCAAACTGCTTGACCTCATTTCAATATTTCTTAAATCAAAATACCTAAAAAATTAATTTCAGAAATAAAAGCAGACGAAAATTGTTTAAAATTGATGGCGTCGCGGCAGTGAAGGGGTTAATAACTTAATATACATCAGTATGACAAACATATTCTATATTCTATAATAACAACTACATTCGTAGAAGAAGATCTTGATCCGCTCATGTAACATTCAAATTTATCACAGTGCACCCATATGCGAAGCAAGAAAAATAAATTGCACGATTTATTCGAGCGTTGTGCCAGTGGTTGTGTAAATATTAGTTGGACTCAGCTATTATGAGAAGAAATCTTATTCGAAGCACAATGGTAGTGTTTATACATGTACGGAATATAATTATTTGTTGGAGAAGTTTACTTAGGGAGTTTAAACTATTCGATAATTCGATATTTTGGATATTAGGAAACCAATACGTTATTATGTGATCTGTGATGATTGTTTATTAGTGTTTGTGTTTAAGTGAGTTAACATACATACGTTTGGATTTAGCAAATATCGATTGGATTTAGAAGGATTTTAACATAAGCGGTAAGTGTATGCTTTATTTAAGTTGCCTTAACACATTGTCGCATCTATGCTGTATCGGGGTGGGGTGGGTGGGGGGGGAGGAGGGGTCTTATAAATGCTGTACCTGTACATGTGGCTTTTATCATAAGTTTGTAGGTGGTTTCGAAATTATTGTTGATATCTCGGCACTTCATCGACTGTAGCGAAACACCCAGATACTATGATCTATAGTGGATCACTACATCAATGTGTTGGCTCAAGCTCTCAAAACATTAGCTTCATATATATACTTAGCAAGTTTTTTCAAATTTGAAGTCTGTTGTGTGCTTAAAATTGCTTTGAACTTATTCATATTAGGCCAATGATTATAGTATTTTGGAAGAATGTTTGATCTAATATCTCTATAAAAAGGACAAACTAAAAGGAAATGGTATTCTGTTTCAGGAGTGTTCATGTTACACTTTGTACATATCCTCTGTTCTCTTGGTATATTTCTATACCTACCTTCTTCTATCAATAGTTTGTGAGAAGAGCATCGGAATTTCGTAAGGGCGGATATATGGCTGTGGATTTTAACACTAGTAAAATAATGTTCCAGTTCAAAATTAGTTTTAATTAATTTATATGTCTGAAGTTTAGGAGAGTTCCTTAAGTCAGAGAACCACTGCTGTAGGAATTGGTCATATAAACTTCTTATCATACCATCTACTTGTAATTTAGTGACATTCTGTGTATCCCATAGGTAAGAAAAACCAAGGTCTTCAATCAATCCTTTCACATTATTGGTCCAAGAGTTAATATAGACACCGTTTTGATTTTTCATGTACAATAATTTATATTGAAGTGAATGTGGTGATTTTATAATTTCAGACCAAGTTTTTAAAATTCTACATTTTCTTATTACTTGTAAAGGAACCCTGCCAAGCTCACCATAAACACATGCATTTGGTGTTTGTTGTTTTACCCTTAATATCTGCTTCATGAACTTAAGATGAAGTCTTTCAATGTCCGGTGACTTATGGAATCCCCATACACTACATCCATAATTCAATATGGGTGCTATCATGCAATCAAAAAGTTTAATCTTCTCTTGGACATTCATAGAAATATTGTCAAATAAAGAATTAAGACCATATAGTGCTTTAAGTGCTTGTTGGGATAAGGATTTTTGAGCTTGATAAAAACAACCATTAGAAGATAGTGTCATACCAAGGTATGTGAATTTCTTAACAATATTAAGAGGTTCACCATTATATTTCAATTCAACATGTTCAGCCTTATTACCCTTTTTGAACACCATAGCTACGGTTTTGTCTGTATTTACAGTTATGCCCCACATATTGCAGTAGTGATACAATTTATCTAATAGGCGTTGAAGTTCATCAGCTGTGTAGGTGAATAATACTGTATCATCAGCAAACAATAAAAGAAATAATTTTGTTTCGTCAAGGGTAAAACAGGTTAAATCTTCACTATATAAATTGTCATACATATCATTGATAAAAAAGAGAAATAACAATGGTGAAAGTGGCTCTCCCTGTTTTACGCCTGACTTACTTTCGAAATACTCAGTGTAGCTACCCTTGACTTTTATACAGGATTTAACTTTCTCATAGATTTTTCTTAACATGTTAGTGAACTTTGATGAAATTCCACTTTTTAGAAGCTTGAACCAGATGCCATTTCTATAAACTACGTCAAATGCTTTGCGAAAATCCACGAAAGCACAGTATAGTTTCTTATTGTCATGGTTAATAGTTTTATCAATGATAGAATTTAAAACAGATATACAGTCAGCTGTGCTTTTACCCTTTCGAAAACCATATTGATATTCATTTAATATATTATTATCTTCAGACCACGTACGTAACCTGGTATCTAACATGATAGAAAACACCTTTGAAAATATGCTTGTTAGTGTTATTCCTCTATAATTGTTTACATTACTTAGGTCACCTTTTTTTGGTACAGGTACTACAACACCCTTTGTCCAGCTATCTGGATATATACAGTTTACATACATATAATTGAACAGTTTACATAATAATGGAGCAAACAATTCACTGCTGTCTATGAACATTTCAGCAGTGATTTCATCTATCCCGGCACTTTTACCTCGTTTAAGAGAACATATAGCTTTTCTAACATCATCTACCTCAAAAATCTTGTCGAGTTCTTCAACAGAATTGCTTGTATTTGAATCTAATTCTACCTCAATGTCATTATTATAAAATATATTTTCATCATCAAACAGGTTTTTAAAGTGGTTAAAAAAATCATCCTTTGTAATATTCTTAGCCATTTTATTACGTAAATTACCTTTTGATTTTGCTTTTCTTATTTCGGACCAAAACTTTTTTGGATCACTTTTAGCCAGTCTATGTAAATTTTGGCGCATTTCGTTGTCATATTTCGCTCGAGCTCTGCGCTTAGCATTTCTGTATATTCGTCTCTTTTCAATCAATGTATATCTATAATTACCATTTGTTTGTCTTTTGTAAACCCTATTAGCTAATTTTAAATCTTTTCTGGCTTTCTCACACTCATTTGTAAACCAGGGACTTGGAAATTTTCTTTTGGACCTTTTTTTTGAGTTTACTATTTTTGTTTTTCCAAATATAGAAAATGCCTTTTCATGTAAAAACTCACTAAATTTTTCTATGCCTGAATCTACAGAAGTGTTATTTGATATAATATTGTCGACAAATGATTCAAAAACATGTAGATTATTTTCAATACAATTGACATAATCAGCAATGTTTTCTTTTTCCCAATTTAATTGCTTAATAGTGTTCGGTGGTTTATACATATTTTCTGAAAGTTTAGATATGTTTATACATATTTGAAACTCTATAGGTACATGCGGTGAGCAAGAATACAAATCATGAACTATAAAATTTTCAACATTCAACATACGATTACATAGAGACTTTACAAGGTGAATGTAAATATTTGTATATGAATTGTAACCATGATGAGACTTAAATAAACAAATACAATGTATATCTATATGCATATGTGCATGTCTGCGAACATGAGCAGTTACATTTACAGTTCGAAATCATTCATTAAAATTAATTACGTGTATGGGAAAGGCAACGTAATAATAGTTATTATGATCTGAGTTTCAATAGTGCACCTAGTCATTGGACGGTTTTTGTTTGTATTATTCAGGCTGAATGGACTGACACTGTTGGACGAGGACTATTTAAGGTCAGAAGGAGTAACAGACTTCAGACAATATAGGTGTGACCCTAATGTAGAACCACCTCGTATGATGCCTAAAGTGTTACCAGATCTTACTGTAGAAGAAGAGCATGAAAGTTTGACTATGTCATCAAAGGACAGTAAACTGTGATAAGAAAATATGCACACATGGAAAATGAATGCAAGTTGAGCATAGACATGGTGAATGCGTATTAGGAATTAACCCTTTCCCCAATAGAAGCGCCTTTTAGCGAATATGATTTATTCCTCCGCTGAAGAAAATAGTGCCAATTTATGCAGTCATGAATTTGTATTATAAGAAAAAGTTTCCATATTCTAGCAGATGGTAGCTTAAAGCAGACTGAAAGTAAAGCAGAATGTGCCTTTGGTCGCATTCTGCTTTACTTTCAACTCGCTTTAAGTGGTCGCCTATATTCAAAACTAGAAATAGGCTATGGGGTAATGAGTTAAATACATGTACAGTTAAAACCGAACACCGAGCCCTTCTGGACCAAGTAAAAAGTTCGCCTTTGAGAGGGGTTCAGGGTTAAGATTGTTGTTCGGAGGGAGTTGTTATATACGATGGAGGAAAATTAATACCCTCAATATATTAATTAGAGTTATAAGCATGACTTGGTTTACTGCTGCAATCAGTTTGAATCCAGATCAGACGACGCGTTACGCGGCGTCTGATCTGGGTTCTAACTGTTTGTCACTCGTCTTTATGTTTCTGCTGCCAAATGGCTAATATATAGTTTTGAAAGCCGGAAACAGCAGACGAACTACAGACAGCAGATGGTATTGCAGCAGCTAAATCGTTAGACATAAACGTCGTGTTTTGGGAACAGCGGCAATCATTGTTGTATAAAGAGGGAATCATTGTTCGGAGGGCCGTTGTAGGAAGGAAACTCTGTAATAAAAAATATCATAAACAAAAACTGTGTCACATTAAATGACTAATGCTACCAAAGTGATGAATTAACACTTAAATGCATTTTGTTATGGGTAAAACTGTAGAAACAATCTGTCAAGTGAATATATATCAAAGTTCAGAGAACTATAAGCCCCTTTTGTTTTTATTATATAATTATATATTTAAAAGAAATAGATTTAGTGTCAGTGTAGTTTTGAAATGCCTGTTTATGCATTTTGACAATATTTTTCAGACTTTTCAAGCTACATGTATATTAACAGATCTACTTTTATTTTCGTAACACTTATTCTGCAGATCGTGTCATGACTGGTATTCGAAAACAACCTGGATCGGACGCCGCGTGGCGCAGCGTCTGATATTGATCTTAACTGTTCGACACTCGTCTTTAAGTTTCTTCAATTAAGAAAATGTATATATCTAAATTTCAAATGAATTTCTTTTGCAGACGATAATTACAAAGCAGACGATATTTCGACATGATAAGGTTAAACGCGAATGTGCCATATACAGTGAAACCTCTCTAAACCGGACATGTGTGGGGACAACAAAAATGTCTGGTTTAGAGGAGTTTCCGGTTTAGAGGGGTTTTAAACCATAGCTTGTTCCTAGTATGGAAGATAGCTGATCACTTAAAGCAGGTTGAAGTAAAGCAGAATGCGCCTTAAGGCGCATTCTGCTTTACTTTCAACCTGTTTTAAGCTATCATCTGCAAGCATATAGAAACTATTTCTGATAATACATATTCATGAATGTCTTTTCTTCAGTGAAGGAAAAAATCAAAGGCGTAAAAAGGCACGTTTATGGTGTAGTGTGTTAAAATAAAGAAGGGTTGGAAACGGGACCAACGTTTTTGTCCGGTTTAGAGATAATTCCGGTTTTAGAGGTTCCGGTTTAGAGGGGTTTCACTGTACTGTAAAGCCTCGCTTTTACGACCACTTAACTGTGTTAATTATTAAGTGTTAATGAAACGGGGCTGTTTAAAACAGGGTGACAGTTAAACAGAAAGCTCCTTTAGGAGCTTTCTATTTTAGTCTCACCTTGCTTTAAGCTGCCACCTGTATTTTATACAATCTATTAGTATTCGTTATAGTGGTCGTTATAAATAGGTTTTACTGTACTTGCAAAAGAAAGGACACTAGATCTAACTGAATCAGTCAAATCTTGATAGCGAGTGCCTGTTTAAGTCTAATATACCTTTATTGCATTGTAACATTGTAATAAGGATATGTTTGACTAACACGAGTTTGAGTAATTAAAAAACAACCGTGGTAAAGCGTGTTTGGTCGACATACGTGTGCTCGAGTTATCAAGATCTTACTTTAAATAAAGAAATGGATTTGAACAATAATAGCACCACCGCATGCATCTTACGAACACGTGTGTTTGGGAATGAACTTTTTGTGTGTTTCGATTTTACTATTGTTATGTAAAGCGTATGGAAGACAAACATACCATTTTATTGACGTAGACAAGTTTATCTTATTGCAGAATAAATGCTGCTTGCAGTTGATTATTCTCTCACTGCCGATTGGACCCAAAGGCCACTTTGCAAACAGTTTGGATCCAGGTCAGACACAGCGTCATTTTGCATCTGATCAGGATTCAATTTTTTTATTGAAAGAGTTCAACATGTAATATAGATTTGTATCGATTTATTGGCTCCCATTGCTTCAATGACATTTGCAAGCAGTTTTGACTTTAAGATCCTATACAAAAAACACAGATAAAGATCCAAGATCTCGATTGGGCCAAGACGAGTCATCGACTCACTAAAGGCTATCAAGGAAAGGTACATGTACAGTGGAGAATCTGTTATTCTTTCCCAATAAACGCGTTTACGCTAAAACTATTATTTGCAGTGCAAACAGTTTGGAACCAGATCAGACGCCGGGTAACCCGGCGTCTGATCAGGCTCCAAACTGTTTGCCACCAAGATAAACAAGAATTATCAGAATTGTCCAAAAGTTGTTCTTTTCTACGTTTTAGTGCTTTGCGTTTGCGTACGTTTGCGTTTAAACGGGAAAGAATAACAGATTCTCCACTGTACTTAAGGAAAGGTACATGTAACTAAAGAAAATACGATGAATCACTCTAGACGTCTGATCTGAATCAAAGCCATGTGTCACTTCCAACTTCAACTTTAACTTGATACTTCCAGACGATCAGTGCAGATCATTATCGGAAGGCGCTGTCAGGGATATAGACGGAGTTAGTCCATTAAGTGCAAAAATAAAAGAATAAAAGAATGAGATAAAATATCGTATAGACAAGTAAAGAACAGGAGTGCAAAGTTAAAATTAAAAACAATTCATGAGTAGACTAGAAGTTGACCGCTCCCAGTCCACTCTTAAAAGCATCTATTTTAATTGACTTGACAGGCTGTTCCAGTTTTAGACTGGTCGGAAATCTCAGAAATATGCTCCAAAAAATGTTAGAGGCATTTTTGGGGAAAAGTTGACAGGCCACCTTTTTATCATAATTAAAGTGTGCTGAATCCATTTAGGGTGCCTGTCACCCTCTCCGGTGCCTTGAAAGCCCAAAAATGCTAAAAACAAAATGGCCGCCAAAACGCTATTTTTCTCTATTATATCCGGTCTTTTCGGGATCAGATATACCTAATACATCTGCTTATCCTAACCTATATCGTTTATCACAACAAATCTTTACAGGAATGTTCCTGGAGTGATTCTCCTTCAAAAATTGATAACATGAAGATGTCTGGTTTCCATGGTAACCATAGTAAAAAAAGAGAAATTTAAAAAAAAAAAAATCAAAAAAATCAAAAAATCTTGTAAAACAAATCACATTGCCAAAGCTAAGATATTTTATTGATTTATGACAGACCCCCTTTTAACCATAATTAAAGTGAGTTGAATTCAGTTTGTTGCCTGTCCCCCTCTCCAATGAAGTTTAAGGCGAAACATGGGTAAAAAAAAAAAAACACAAAATGGTCACCAAAAAGCTAATTTTCGTTATTCTATGCAGTCTTTCTTGGATCAAATACACAGTACATTTTTCTCTCCTAAACAACATGGCTGATTACAACAAACTGTACAAGACTTTGTTTTGGGTCAATCTCTTTAAAAATTATTTCATGCAGACTTTTTGTTGCCATGGTAACCAACGTTAAAATCAGGTTGGTTTAATTTTGTCAAATTTTGCTAACTTTGGGCTAATTGGACATCACACAGAGAGAGAAGCGGATATAGAGGTACTCGGGCGATACCCAACTATTGTTCAATGGAGCCCATGGTTCTTTTGTATGCCCAGTACATGTATAAATCACTTATACATTGTACATAGGTACAAAATAACCATAGCGAAATTGGCGGATAAGGAGCATTTTTACATTTAACCCTTTGCCTGCTGGTCGCGACTTTATTGATTTTTGCAAACAGTTTAGATCCAGATCAGACACCGCGTAACGCTGTGTCTGATCTGGATCCAAACTATTTGACACTCTTCTTAAGGTTTCTTTACTCAAAATATATATAGATATAAATTTAACAAAATTTGCTGACGACAATTTCGAAGCAGACGACATCACCGCAGGATAAGGGTTAAAGTAAGTTGAGTACAATTACTATTTACAATGCATCATGATCTACTTGAATTACTATCTTATATGTTACAGTGGGAAACTGTTTTCTTTCCTGTTTAAACGGAAGTAAATGATTTCGCAGTTCAATAAATGTTGGAAATAACTCCTTTTGGAAACTTTTGGCTTTGTATTAAAATCTTAGTGGCAAATATTTTGGAGATGGATAAAACTGGTGTCTAATCTGGTCTCAATTTGTTTACCATGTACATCATTGTTTGTGCATATATCATATATGTGAGGATCCTCTGTTAACACACTTAACAGCAAGTCTTTATCGAATTCGTATATCCCTGTATCTCTGCATAGTCTGGTGCGTATTTGTTCTCTAATGTTCTCATATCGAGTACAATATCTTCTATATAGTGGTCAACAGTTTCTGGATCTCCACATTGACATAATGGAGAAGCATCAAGGCCTACTTTGTGTCTGTAGTAGTTGAGGTTACAGTAACCTGTTCTCAACTGATGTATTACCTTCTCTGATCTCAAATACTTTGTATGTATGTCTTTTTTGTTGCTACTTCCGGTTTTATATCAAAAAGGTGTCTTCCTTTGTCAGATAACTCCCATCTCCTCTGCCACTTCACCATACATGATTTTCTTGCTGCTGTCCTGATAGCTGTTGATGTAGTGATACTGGTGCTGTCTTCCATGTTTTCTGCTTCCAGTGCGGCTTCTTTAGCAAGTGCGCCAGCTGTTTCGTTCCAGCTATGTCCGCATGACCAGGAGTCCAACATAAGTCCACTATGACATCTTTGTCTTCCAGTTGGCAAATTAGGTTTTTGGTTTCCATCACTGTAGTCTTGTAGTTATAAGAGCCCCATCCAAGGTGTAGGATTCCAAATGCGCTCTGGCTGTCCGAAAAAATACGGACATGATTAAATTTTAGCCTCTGGATCTCTTCAATGCAATATTTCAAGGTTATATTGATCGCCACTAATTCTCCAAGTAAGATTGATGCCTTTTTTGACACTGGCTGCTTTTTAATTTAACACCTTCTTCTTGCCTTGGTTCATACACAAATGACCCTGCGCCACATGGCCCCGGATTTCCACGACATGAACCATCTGTAAATGCTATAATTGTAGCTGGTCCCGTCGCTTGGATCAGTGTGTTAATTAACAACCTTGCTTCTTCGTCTTGTAAATTAGTTCTTGATTTAGAGGAACCGAGAGTTTTCCAATAATCCGGTGGTCTTCTTGATGGTTGGAGACATTCAGTATAGGAGAACTGTTGTTCCATAATGTGAAAACACAATCCTGTATTGGACTGCATATCCGAGATCTGTGTACACATAAGTCCTAATGGTGAAATGTATCTGTCTGGCGTTTTGTCGTTCAGGTTGCACCACTTATCAAACGTCCTCTTTATCATAGACTCATCATCTTTGCTGAGAATCTTTGCCATTTCCCTAACTGCTAATTCTTCTCTCCTTAAATCAATTGGCATAATACCTGCTTCAACCTCTGTTGCCTCTAATCCTGCAGTTAGGGGAAGTCCTAGAGCTATGGCTAGACCCTTTCTTTGTACCTTGTACAAAGAGGAGCAGTCTCCTACCTGCCAAACTGATGAAGCATATTCCAGTTGAGGGACAGCTAGATTTTTATATAGTTTCACCAAATTACAGCGTTTCCTCTCTACAACGACACCCATTGGGAGACAAATTTTGTGTGCGTTGTTCGGTGGGAATTGTTATAGGGAGGGACATTGACTTACATTTGCAAACATATTGAATCCAGATCAGACGCCGCGTAACGTGGGGTCTGATCTGGATTCAAGCTGTTTGTCACTCGTCATTAACTTATTTATATGTCAAAATGTCCTTTATGTCCTTTATGTCACTTTGATAAAATAGCAGACGACAATTTTAAGCAGACGATATTGCAGCAATAAAAGGGTTAGACATAACTGTCGTGTTTAGGGAACTGTGGCAATTGTCGTGTTAGGAGGGAGTCGTTGTTGAGAGGGTCGTTGTAGAGAGGGAGCACTGTACTGCACATTAACAAACATTACAAATGATAATGTGTTTACAAATTTAGAGTTTTCAATATTCGTTTTACGCTACCGTGGCGACAATGTTATAAAGCGTTTCAGTTGAGTCTGAGATCGTTCTCTAGCATTGGATTGGTCATATTTTAGCCTTTGCTCAAATCTGACCAATCAAATGCTTGTGAACGATCTCTGACTCAATTGAAACGTTTAATAGCCTTGGACTCTGGTGTAATGTTACGCCGCGACATCAACCACTTCAATTGTCATGGCGCCATCTGCTGCCAAACAGCCATTGTCGCGTTTATTTTTCAAATATTAAGCAATATCGTACATGTAATAACTAATAAGTGAGTCGGAGTGAGCAACAGTTTTGGCCCTAATCAGACACCGCGATACATGGCGTTTAACCAGAATCCCAAACTCTTTGACTCGCGGTAAGGCAGTGAATGGGTTACATGTTATCGTATCCTACTGGCGAGTTTGCTTTTCCAGAGGCCCGTTATAACAAGAGGGTATAGGGTTTCATTGCTAGCTATTCTCGCACGTATAGTTATTCTACTATAGAGGTTCTTACCTCGAGTTCCCATGGTCACTGTGCACAGACGAGTGGTTACATGTTTCCAGAAGCTACTTAGCCAGGTGTGGTCAGGTTGGTATCAAATCTCAGAGTGATGTATATTAGCTAATTGTGCACGATTGGCGCGGGCATCCAATGCGCATGCCCGGCTTGTTTTCCGGTGACGGTGTGACACAAAACCAACCAACCAATTATTACTACACTCCTCCCCCTTCCATTTGAACATTTTTATTCTTTTTCTAGATGTGCACCGGGCTACACAAATTAGTCTAATTGGTACATCTGATTGCACTCATCTATGGAGCCACGGTGCTAATGTCCAAACAGGGGGAATCAGGCCGAAAACTTTAAAACAATCTTAATTAATAAAACTAATTGGATTCAAAATAAATCCAAAGATATAAAATTTATCCTTAAAATGTAGTCATTGCTCCAGCATACTCACAAGACTTTTGCATCCCGAGCAACTAGCTCAGAGAACACCCTCCCTAGTCACCAAACAGACAAACTGTCAGGCAACGAGGGCAAATGTGCCGAGTCCGAATCTAAACTGATTCTATAACCAGTAAAAGGATTATTATAAGCCCCTAGAGGAATGCTGGAGCATTGCTACACACTCTCCCCTTTCCCATTTGAAATTAAAATACAGCTGTTGTTGTAGGCCTTATTGTACGTTGTACTTGGGAATCAGAAAACTAGGTTATCAATACCAAACAAACACCAGAGTTCCTTTAAGTTATGAACTAAGGCATTTATGAGGAAACATAACTTTTCTTTAGCGTTAAAATAGTCATGATGTTACTGTTAAACACCTGCTCTCTTATAATAGAATTTCTGGTCTATGAAGCAATTTCAACCAGTAAACCTTAATATAACAGGACAATAATAGCTCTTGTTTGTTGTAAATGAGAACTATGAATATATGCAGGTACCTAAGATGAATATATGCAGGCACCTAAGAGCTCCACAAATAATGGAATTTAAAAGAATACTATTAAAGTAATACTCATGCATGTAGTATACTTGTATTATTGCAACTTAAGACTTAAATACATAGAGGGTTACATTATTATATTGGTAAGAACCTGTTCTGAAAGAAACATGTGATCAGATAAATGAACGTTTTGGAGAACACGACTAAAGAAACATGTGAAAGACATAAAACAGTAAACATAAGCTGCAAAGCTTTTGAACTGACTAAGTCTATGAGACCCAAACTGAAACCTTTCCCAACCCTATTAACCATTCAGCCTCTTACCAATAGTGTAACTGATAGAATAGTATAACCTAACTTTCTGTTCAGACCAAACAACAGCTCAGTTGCACATATATCCAATGTCACCATATACTTTTCAAAGCTTGGAGATGCTACGATACCATAAACATTTTAGATATCTCTTGGAGATGCCACATATCCTAACCATTTTAACCTATCGACTCGTCTCCCCCTAAATATTTGCCGGACATCTGGCTCCTACCCCCCTCTCATAATTGAATAAGGATTCAGCTAGGTTACCAGTACCACCTTACTACTGTGCGTGATGCTTACTAGTGCGAAAACTGAATCTCCCTATACCATTAAGCCAATAGGGGTACGTGTATCTCTAACTAATAGATAGCCTTATCCAATTATCCAGATAAAAATGCTTCCGCAAACTTTAATAAGTAAATTTCCATGTATTTGCTTGTACCTATCTTGCGTTACTATTTGGGTTTGTGCAGAACAGCACGAATGTAGGTACTTAAAATTGTAAAGTGCTGTAGCTTCCGTTCCTTGTTACTCAGGAGTTACATACCCACAGAGTCCATAGGATGACCTTTGAGGGCTTGTGACGGTAGGAGAAATATTACTCCCTTCCTTGCACCCGAACAAAGATCACCTTATGTTTCAACTAAGCTATAATGAAGCTTGATTAAAAGGTATGTAGTTCCGTATGAACAAGTGGAACTATTTTAAGCTACTGAGGCGAGGTTGTCTTTCTATGATATTAGCATTATCTCATTGCTACTCTAAGTGGATTAGCACTATATACTTTGTTGCTCAATGGCGTATATAACACCCACAGCTTTAAACTAAGCTTGGTGTCATGAATGCTTAATTCACCTACTTTTTGAACCAGCTCCTGCGGACAAGCAATTGACCACTTGTGCAGAAAAACCAAACTGCGTTCAAAATTATAGTATGAATACTTGTCATTTGCGTAAATACACCTACCGCTCTAAGCTTGATATTATGTGATATTCATACAGACTCCAAATACTATCTACTCCTGTAGGTTTTATTTTCCTAATTGAAATTGAATAATACTCTTTCCTCCCCCTTCCAATCTTTCTTACAAATGAGCTTGAAAACTTGCTTTAGAATGGTTATTTTTTTATTAGATTATATATGCAAATACTGGTAAACTATTTGTTAAATAGGATAAATCAATGATCATATAAAACTGAAAAGACTATTGCAAATGGCTGAACAGGGAGCCACCCAAAGGCATAATTAGGCAAATAAATGGTATTGTATATATACCCATGTTAAACATATATACAATGTAACCTCAACTCTGTGAGTGATAAAATGTTCTGTTAAAATGCTATGGTTGATAATACGTTTTAATTGATTAAAATATATATACATTTATTTAAAACATGATGTAAGGAATATCACAGTATCACAACCCTTACTATCAACAATTATCCCGATTTCATAATCTAATCAAGTACTGACATAAAATAGACATTGTCAAAATTACTTAATTGATTTCAAACATTGTCATGTTAAACATGTAACAAAGGGTGGTATATGACACCTTATAACAAGTAGATGATTATGTCAATGTTTACTAGAGAGTAGAATACCTTGAAATAAACACCCCATGGCTGTTGGGTACGTATTCAGTAATGTACAATTTGTCTCTGAAAAATATTAGCTCTATATATTCTTCCGTTTTTTCAATTGGAAGACCCCCCCCCCCCCCCTGAAGATTGACACTCCATATCAGGCTGCACTGGGTGCTCGTTCCCCTGCGAGTCCAAATAGACTGCATGGAAACTCATGTTGGGATCAGCCAACAGCCGCCCGTCAGTACACACCTTATCTGGATTGTACTCATAACCATAGTAGCTTATGAAAGACGTATTTAACCTCCCTCCTCAAGTATTGGAGAATAGCCTTGTTGTAGACGCTATGAATCCAGGTATGCATTCTCATCAAATGAAACTTCTAAGTTTTATATAAAAAATAACTGACTTTTTAATCATTAAGAATTTCGGTTTGTGATTTGCAGATTTGGGTAATATGTGCCAAATAACAAACTAAAATATAAACTCGATTTCTGGTATGTGGGTTTGTGTAAACTTTGCGAAAAACAATTGTTAATCAAAAAATAATGCATGAATTGGATTCGGGTTTTGTGTAGATGAAGGAATGGTATTGCGTGTGTGTGTGTGTGTGTGCTTGTTATGGTATGGCTGTGTGTGTGTTCTGCTTTAGAGATGGGTGTATTGTTTGTGTTGCGTTTCCTGCTTGAGTCTTCTTTCGTATTTATTTGTAGATTTGGGTAAATACACCCTCATAGTCAAATCAATGAAAATAAATGGGTTTGGGTTTTCTGGATTTGGGTAATTTCAACCTTGTTTACAAATTAATGAAAATACATGCTCATCCAAATTTGTTGGAACAAATAGACTATTTTCACAATACCTTAAGTGAATTAGCACTATATACTCTGTTGCTCAATGGCGTATATAACACCCACAGTTGGTATCATGAATGCTAATTCACCTACTTTTTGAACCAGCTCCCGCGGACAAGCAATTGACCACTTGTGCAGGAAAACCAAACTGCGTTCAAAATTTTAGTATGAATAAACACTGTTTACCTATAAATGCAACTTGTCATTTGCGTAAATACACCTACCGCTCTAAGCTTGGTATAATGTGATATTCATACATCGGTAATAATATTACCTGACTCTATCTGATTCCAAACCACAACAGTTTTTGCTTCTGTTTGCTATATTGATAATAATGAAATGAATAAACCTTAAACTCGGTATGGATTCACTCACATGCATTATGGTTTACACTCAAATGCACCTTGAGCGAATCTCAACATACCGAAAACGATATGCATTTCCGGTCAAAACCGAAAATATGAAACAAGTCTTAAGGACGCATTTCCTAAATTAATTGCACAATAAATCGCACCGGATGCGAGAGCTCGCAGCGTCAATATAGTAATTCTACTATAGAGGTCCCATGGTCACTGTGCACAGACGAGTGGTTACACGTTTCCAGAAGCTACTTAGCCAGGTGTGGTCAGGTTGGTATCAAATCTCAGAGTGATGTATATTGGCAAATTGTGCACGATTGGCGCGGGCATCCAATGCGCATGCCCGGCTTGTCTTCCGGTGACGGTGTGACACAAAACCAACCAACCCATTATTACTACACACGTATAGTTACAATCAGCGGACCTACATCTTCAGTGTACTCTTATTTTCGAGGTCAGAGGTTTGGGTTTCAGTGCTAGCTACTCGCAAAAATATAGTTACAATCAGTAGACCTATATATTCAATGTACTCTTTTTTTTCCAGGTCAGAGACCCGTTGTCACCAGAGGGGGTCTGTTTTTCCTTATTGATTACAATGAAGGCAACCCAAATCGCCTACCATCCCGCCAGGAGACCAGAGTGAAAAGATTGGTTCAAGATATGGTAGGTAAACAATACAATTGCGTATTTAATACAGCAAAACCTCTCTGTTACGACCACTGCATGAGCTAAAAACAGTTTTAAGCAGGTGGCTGCTTAAAGCAAGATGACAGTAAAGCAGAAAGCTCCTATAGGAGCTTTCTACTTTTCTGTCATCTTGCTTTAAGCTGCCACCTGTCTGATGTCTGTCATGTATATATGACACACTACTGCACTCCATCAACTATTTGATGATTATGTGCATGCACTGTAAAACAAAAGAGAAAACTAGTGAACTAACAAGTGAGATAAATTTATAGTGAGGTGAATGGATAACAAATATAGCCACACGTAATTTAAATGCTATCAGTAAGCCCACATTAAAGTTGTCGTATAAGAGAGGTTTTACCATAACTGTAACGTATCAACAGACGATCCACAGGCAGGCGGTGGCCAATATACAACCGTTATTCAAAAAGAAATCGCAGTATAAGCACATGTAGGAAACGAAGGACTATTGAACATGCAGGCAGGTTCTTAAACTTCTTTTAACACTTTTAACACCATTGGCCCGTTTGTAATATATTCATTACAAATGCAAGCATTGTAGACCCAGACCAGAGGGCCCCTATTAGTCTAGTTGCTTATGTCTATTTTTGGGCCAAATCGTTACAGAGTGGATTAAAGCACCAAACTTCTCACATGTATAGTGTGAAACCTATAGAATCAAATGACATATAGGTGCCCGGGCTAGGTGACCTACTTTTTGAAAAAATCAAAATGGCGGCCAACGTATACAGACTTTTAAGGGCTCCATTTCAGCAGTAGGAATTGCAATATAATGTGATGTTTTGGAGCAGATTAATAAAATTCATACATAAACTGTATAGTATCTGTGTGATAAATTTACATTTGATGCGACTTTGCTATGGAAAACAGTGCAGCTCGCGAAATAATATTGAAAAACGTGATAAAAAGTGGCAAGTTTTTATGCTAGGATCAATAAATCTGAATGATACTACATGTAATATGCATGTTTTATCACATAAATATTATAAGCAGAACATATATATAAATAAGTAACTTACTTGTTACAAATTATTAAAGAAAAAACATTTATTTGATAGATTACGGAATTAAGGTTATGTCTCATTGAGGCCACCATACCATGTTTTTTTCTGATTTGAGCGTCTGATAATCATGACAATATGTCTGTTTGTTTTTGGTTTTGAAATTATGGCAGATTAATAGCAAATACATGTAGTACGTTTAACTAAAATGAGAATTAATACGATAATTACATAGTATAGAAAAAGTAATTGCCATGTGTTTTCGTGACTTGCTGCAAATGCGCAGCTTGTAACATTCCATCTGCATTTTCCTATAGAGTAAAATTGCGGAAATGCACAATAACCAATTGGATGAAACATATATTTCCTATATAATGTAAATATATTATAAAAAAGTAAATAATACTAAATATGCATTTTTCATTAGACCTCTCCAAATTCATTTTGTAAACTACAGAAGCCCATTCGTGCCAAAATAATTAGTAATAACGACCGTATTGTTTAGTTGAAACGGTTTGTCTCATCAAAATCTAGTACATATTGTTGCATTACTTTTATTAGGAACTGACCATATTTCATACTAGTTTAGTTTATTATATCAAGAAAAAAACCAAGTATGGACTAGGACAACAGTGTTGTTTGTGGGATGGGTAATGGTAAATTGCCATGCCCTACTGACAGCTTGAACGCCTAGAGACATTCACTCTTTACTTTAGCCAAATACGTTCAGTGGAACTGGACAGATTCACATTGCGAAAATTCTACGTGATGATTGTTGGAGGTCTGCATATCGACTATTGAGATTGCCATTTTGGAGGGTTGTCGGTAGCCGTGAGACGAATTTGTATGGGTAAGCCTTAGCAAAAGCTGATGTGGCAACGCCTGGAACAGCCGATTCCTTCATTTCTGCAACTCATTTGCCTATTTTATTAAAACATGATATGCTGGTGGAATATATGTTGCCTGGAAGAAGAACATGACAGGAAAGTGTTCTACACTCAAATACTGGGACCTTGTACTACGTTTAGAGATGTTGGTTCTCCTTTTTTATGTGCACATTGTGAATTAAAGTGCACACTTTATGTCAGCATTTTAGAGCAGCTCGTCCCATATTCTTCTTTATTCTTTACCACACCAATTATACACACTGCTTACAGGTTCATACAAGAATTATAAAATCACTTTCTGATACCAGCAACAATGTTATCTATAAATACTGGGTATTTCCAAAAATATGACATATGACCGGAACTGTTTCCTCAGGGTAAACATGTTAAACTATGCAGGTCCTACCACCTCTATTACAACATGCCAATAGAAGCCTCTACCAAACCATTATTTGGTTCTTAAGTATATAGTCAGACCAGAATATACCGTATCAAGACGCCTTTGGTTGGACCAAATTAAATGACTATGGACCACTCCCTGGAGAACACTCACAAAATAGCAGAAAGCTGCAGATAACTTAAACGGGCTGTAAGGCAATGCCACCATGCTCTAGAAAGTATATTTCCTAAAATACTCAATTGATGATTTATTGTATGCAAAGGAAACTATGAATTATTCTGATCATGAAATGCATGTAGGTTATGTACTGCAAAACTAACATATTAGTACAACTGTTATACAATGGAACATTGAAAACTCGAAACTGTCTTAATTCGACATACCAATATTTCAAAGTTAAATGTATCTTAGTCACCTTCTAAATTTTGAACACAGACAAGTTTGACTTGCGCATGAATGAATTATCGATTTTCAACTGAAACAAATACGAGAACATTCAACTTAAATCAGTTCTAGCACCAGTAAATATACATGATATCGAGGTTCGATTGTATTCTAATTAGAAAGAAAGAATGATATTTTCTAATGATGTTGAAAACGTTGAATAAATTGATAGTGATTATGTATTCAATTTACCATCAGAACCATCTAATCCAGGTAAATAATAACAATATCCATTTGTGAACTGTCTGCCAATGCCTTAGACGATTTATGTTCTATTCTGTTCTATTCAGATTAAAGAAATTCAATTATTATATTGAAAATAAACAATTTGATGATATAAATGGGGCCAACTATATCACAGTACAGTCTTTCTGTCCAGTTTACAAATTTACAGACAATTTTAATCAGGAAAATTTAGCAAATAAGGGCGTTTTTAAAAACTTATTATTTTATGGCGGCCATTTTGGACACCATATTGGCTTTTGGCCGAAATAGGGCAGCCAGGTCGGGCACCCCCAATTATTATGATTATACACTGCAAATGCAACCCGTATACAAAGTTTTATGCTTTAATCCACCAAGTAACGATTTTCACCCTAAGCAACTAGAATCTTCTGATCTGGGTCTACAATGTTTGCTTATCTAGTATTTATTGAACCACCCAGAATTTAAAGTGGACTGGTTCATTAGTTGGTAATTAAAAAGATCCAAAAGGGAACCACAATAGTTTCCCAGTGTTGAAAGAGTTAATATGAGTCGCGAATAGTTTGGAATATACATGTAATCGGTGACTGATATGGCTACAAACGGATCTTATTGGATATAATTGTTTTAGATTAACCCGTTTTCTTTGGAGAAACATTAAGTCTAAGACACCTTAGTTACACCTTAGCCTGTTTCTAGTTTGGGGACATAGGTGGTCATTTAAAATTTTATACTACAATCTACTAGGATATAGGAAATATTTCGTATGGTGTACATTTATGATACAACAAAGGAAACAAATTTAGTCCAACATTGTCTATCCAGCCACCTTAACTCATTACCCCATAATTACGCCTTTTCACCTATTCCTTCACTGAAGAAAATATGTTCACTTTATACAGCAATAGATTTTTAGTTTTTTAGCTCGCCTGTTCGCAGAACAGCACAGCTAATGTCATACCCCCGGCGTGAGCGTGAGTTAGTGTGAGCGTGGCCAAGGTTAAAGTTTTTTGGACGGGTTGTTTTAAAGCTTAATATTTGTGCTAGGGTTTTGAAATTTTGTATGGAGGTTCATTTGGGGTTAAACATTGATGTTATGATGCTTGAATTTAAAAATTATTTTAATCTATGTCAATTTTTGACATGCTTTGGACTTAGGTTTTTCGACTACAAATTACCAGGTTAAAGTTTTTTGGACGGGTTGTTTTAAAGTTTAATACTTGCGCTAGGGGGCTGAAATTGTGTATGGAGGTTTATTAGGGGTCAAACATTGATGTAATGAAGTTGGAATTTAGAAATAATTTTAATTTATTGTCTTTATTTGACATGTTTTGGACTTAGGTTTTTTGCTACAAATTCAGGTTAAAGTTTTTTGGACAGGTTGTTTTAAAGTTTAATATTTGTGCTAAGGTGCTGAAATGTTGTATGGTGGTTTATTTTGGGGCAAACATTGATGTTATGAAGTTGAAATATAAAATAAATTTTTATTTTTGTCACTTTTTGACATGTTTTGGACTTAGGTTTTTTGCTACAAATCTAGGTTAAAGTTTTTTGGACGGGTTGTAGTTTAGTAGTTGTGCTAAGGTGCTGACATTTTGTATGGGGGCTTATTTTGGGCCAAACATTGATGTTATGAAGTATGCATTTAAAAATACTTTTGATTTATGTCAATTTTCGACATGTTTTTTTCAACTACAAATGACCAGGTTAAAGTTTTTTGGGCGGGTTATTTTAAAGCATAATACTTGTGCTAGGGTGCTGATATTTTGTATGGAGGTTCATATGGGGTCAAACATTGATGTTATGAAATTAAAATTTAAAAATAATATTAGTCTATGTCAATTTTTGACATGTTTTGGACTTTGGACTACAAATCACCAGAGATTTTGGACAGGTTGTTTTAAAGTTCAATATAACTAGACTAAGACTCACCATTGATTTGATAATCTTTCTAAACTGAAATTGTTTTGCTTTCGATACAATATGTTTTTAGACTTAAACTTTAAACAGGCGAGCATCAGGTGGCTTTGACACCCATTTCTGGTTACCATAAGAAATATTTTCTATATCCTAGCAAATGGTAGCTTAAAGCATGATGGAAGTAAAGCAGAATGCGCCTTAAGGCACAATCTGCTTTACTTTCAACCTGCTTTAAGTGTTCACCTATCTTCTATACTAGAATATGCCATTGGTAATTGGTTAATAATTGACAGGCTTATCAAATGAATTTTCTGTATTCACAGCTTGTTGATAATGAAGCTTTTCCGGAGCTTCTAGATGTGCTGTACCAATATGTACATGATGATGATGAAGAAGATGACGATGAAGATGATGCTGATGATGATGATATGCTGTACCATTACGTAGGTGATGCTGCTGATGATAAAGAGGATGAGGATAGAATAGTTATTCGTCTATACATTGACAACGCAAGGACGACCCCTGCTGCAGCCTAAACAGTAAACATAACCCAACACAATGGACCTTTAGTGTGGTCGGCACAGTGGAGAATCTGTTATTCTTTCCCGTTTAAACGCAAACGTACGCAAACGCAAAGCACTAAAACGTAGAAAAGAACAACTTTTGGACAATTCTGATATTTCATGTTTACCTTGGTGACAAACAGTTTGGAGCCTGATCAGACGCCGGGTTACCCGGCGTCTGATCTGGCTCCAAACTGTTTGCACTGCAAATAATAGTTTTAGCGTAAACGCGTTTATTGGGAAAGAATAACACATTCTCCACTGTAATTGTCGTTAGCTGGCGGTTTGAATAGGAACGAAACGAGAAGAAAGCTAATATATAATATTAAATATTGAATAATAAATCTAATAGAAAGTGAAATTGATAATAAATGTATTCATGTATTATTTAACTACACTTTGTGTTTTATTATTTTTGCATCATTTTTATTGTGAATGTAGTTATTTGTCTTTCTCGCTTTGTAGGTACATTTATATAATTTCATGTGAAGCGCTTTTGAACGCACAACTCCTGTGTGAAAATAGCGCTATATAAATCGGGTATAATAATAATAATAATAATCAAATGTAATGTTAAGTTGTGTGAACAAAACATGACATGCTAGATCTATTGCCTCATTGTCCATTGAACATTTAATCATACAGGCATAAATACAGAAACACATTCTATTATGACCACTAAACTGTGTTAATTGTTAGGTGTTCACGACAGGTGACTGCTTAAAGTAAGGTGACAGTAAAACAGAAAGCTCCTTCAGGAACTTTCTGTTTTACTGTCACATTGCTTTAAACTACAAATGAAACCTCTCTCAGGCAGGAGCTTTCCGTTTTACAGTGACTTTGCTTGAAACTGTCACCTGTATTTTGTACAATCAATTAGCTTTCGTTTTAGTGGTCGTAATGTAATAGAGAGGGGTTTCTGTAGCTTCTGTTGTAGACCAGACTCTAGTCTATAAGTACTTTTAGAATACCACAATCAAACAATAGCACGCGTGATCGGGTTGCGATATTGATGAAATGGTTGTTAGGCTTAACGCTGTGATTGATAACTAGTGGTTAGTGTGTTTGCGTAGAAGACCAAAGGTCCTGGGTTCGAGTTCCAGTTGAGTCTCAACTTTTTACCATGTTGCATTTGGCGCCGAACGTAAATAACCGGTAAGATTAATATGTTACTCGCAGGGTGTATAAAAGTAATAAAAAGAAACTCGTAGGGTTGAGATAATGGTAAAGTAGTTAATGTATCATTTGAATAGAACGAGTGTCCTGATTCTTGAAAATTGCTCTCTAGATCATGATCAGTTTTGCTAGAAGCCGCAATCAGGCGTTAACGTTTTTACCTACAATACTTTACGAGATTGATCACACAAATTAATATTTATCAACAGTTAGTCATGTCGTATAAGTATACCACTGTAAATGAAAACGAAGTCAGTCTGAGTTTATCGGATTGAGATACAGTCGAACTTCGATATCTCGAACTCGCTTAATTCGAACTATCCGATTTGTCGACACATGAACTGCACTATTTTATGATCGGTTTCGTCGAACATACCCGTTTTTTCAAAGTTAAAACGTGGCTGAGTCACGTTTTAACTTTGAAATACGGGTACATGTATGTTCGACCTAACTGAGTTCGAGATATCGAAGTTCAACTGTATAATGAATTGAACCTTTCAATGCTGGAAACCGGTAAATGTATATTTCGCAAACAGTGTAGACTATGATCCGATGGGCTCCTCAAGGAACCCTCTGATCAGGGTCTGCACTGTTTAACAAGTATTTTCTGAAATGTTTTCTAAGAATACCCCTACAAATCAACATAAACTGGTCACTTTTCAAATAAGGAATAGTCCATATGATCTCGTTTTCAGCATAGTAATGGTAAATCTGCTAAATATCACAATCATATTGCTTTCAATTGTGCCAATGCTTAAAGTTTAATTAATACCATCAGTATCTTTTTATTGACTGACAAACAGTTATCTTAATACCAAGAGTAATGTTATCAGACGCGTAGATCTAAATGTTCTATATACTGGAGGGAATAGTTATAAAATAATCCTTCTAGATGTTGTTGTTGTTGTTGTTGAAATAGGATTTTAAGTCGCTGTAACAGTATTTCAGTCATATCGCGACTCGAAGAGGCAAGTTGCCAGATTAACACTTTATTTACATCTAAAAAGATGAGGTATTGATCTAGAAATTTGAAACCTAACCAGAATACTAGAGTTACAAATATTCTGGATTTTAACCTTTTCAGTACTTGGACTGACTTACAAATACATCATTTTATTTCGATCAATCGAATCACTGAAAAAGTAACGCCTTTTGGCAGCCTTCTTCTGTACCATGCCTGGAACTGACAGTTGGTCCCATTCTTTTCTGCCAGTTGACTAAGCTGGCATGCCACAGGACCACATGGGGTGGGTATAGATTGTTAATGTTCATAGAATAAAAGAAAGCAAAGAACAAGTGGCATGGAGCTTAGTGCAGTGGAGAAGACGTTGTTCTTTTTCATTTAAATGAAACGAAATGAAATACAAATACAATGCAATAAAATATAGAAAACTACAATTGATTGAAAGAAAAATGACGATATGGGTTTGTTTTTTTAATCTGAGAGGCAAACAGTTTGGAGCCTGATAAGACGCCGGGTTACCAAACTGTGTGCAGTGGACACTGGCGAGTCTTTTACAAAGTTATTGGCACACGTATTCGTTCTAAGAAATCGTGTTATAAATAGAGGATATTGAATGAGTGTGTTGTCAGTCGTGAATTTATTGAACGAGTTGGATAACATATCATTTTATCCAACGAGTTCAATAAATTTACAACTGAAAAGACACGAATTTCATATCCTGTTTATCACATAAACACCAAATGACACGAAAATCCGAACGGTCTTACTTTCTCTTTTGCCCTCGGCTCTTAGGAAAACGATTCGTCATAGGTGTTATTCGGTTTTATTCATCCGTAGATAAAAGCACCTATCAAACTAAAATAAAGAAAATCAACATCAATGTGTCGTGAACAGACCTCTCTGATACCATATTCAAATTTTAATTTATTATTTAATTTTAAACTGTTCTAATTGACTAAAAATGGTCATTTGGCATTTAGAATCTAGTTTAATTTTCAAAATGACGTCGGTATAGCAACACGACGTCATTATCATTGTAACGTCTAAATTTGAAAAAAAACCCAGTCTGAGTCACTGTTAATACTAGAGCTTTAAGTAACCGGATTTGCAGCCTAAATTTGCGGAATTGCTCGAGATAATTTTTTAGGACACTTGGAAATGTTTTAAATCCCTAGTATCTTAGTTTGTCTAGATTATTTTAACTGATTTAAAGTCGGCGTAGTAGTACAGTATTTTGGTGATTCGAAAATTAGTATAAAATATATGCCCAGTGGGCCGTACGATTTTTACGGACCTCTATATTTTGCACGTTTATGTGATAAACATTTTTATTACACTATAAAATGCAAAAACATGACTTGGGAAATGGTGTTATAAGTACGAGTAACAAACAGGTCAATGCTTTATCTCATTTTATTGCACATAGTCACTGTTGAAAAACTAAAAACAAAATTCATGCTGTTAACGAACTACTTTATTTCGACCACAAAAAAGAAGATTAATAAAACAGACAGCTCCCGAGAAACTTTCTGTTTTACTGCAATCAGAGGGCTTCTGCAGGAGTCCTCTGCTCAGGGTCTGTACTGTTTGTTATTTTGCAATATGTCATAAAAATCAATGTCATAACAATCAACCCTAAATAAGAAAGAACTGAATCGGATTTATTTGGAAATTGGAATTCGTCCATTTAACGTTTCAGGGGTGAATCACTTAATTATTATTGTGCGGGGACCGAATATATACACATGACACTATTTGTAAAAATTGAAGACCCTTATCAGAGGACTCGTGAAGGGGTTCTCTGATGATTATCAAGATCTACACTTTTTATGATATTTTTTAAAATTCTGGTGGAATTCTTCCTTTAAGAGTTAAAACCAGTGGTGATTTATTTTCTATCTCAATAATGAAAGGAAAGGGTCCATTTGAAATTCACCATTATCAGGGTATCTTAACCCATTAGTGCCCAGTGGATTCTTCCATGTTTATATATTGGATAAGTCCATTTTTTATCAATGGGATGCCTGGTCAAAATTTTCATTTTCAATTTGTTTTATATTGAAATCAGCAAACAGTGTAGACTCTGATCAGACGCCGCATCATGCGGCGTCTGATCAGAGTCTACACTGTTTGCCTATGTCTCATATATGGGATCGTGGGCACAAATGGGTTAATTAAATCTGTATGCTTATTGTATAGATCTTCTACCTTTGTTTGAAAATACATGACATGTAATATACTTCGCCATTGGAATATGAAATATTGCCAATGCGCTATAATACGATTTTTTAAAAAACAAAAAACACCCCCAAAACAACATTTGAACCGTGTCATGAAAAGACCAGACTTATTGCATGACAATATTGTGTAGCTCCAGATTGGTTGTTATACGTATGCAAGAACGTCCGTTACACCATACCGCATATGATAGCGGGTGACACACAGTATAGAACCTGACCAGTCGCAGAAACCCGTGTCTGATGCGGCGTGAAGTCCACAGACTCTGAAATACAGTGCTCCCTCCCTACAACGGTCCTCCCAACAACAACCCCCTCCTTAAAACGAACCATGCCACTGTTCCCGAAACAATACATTTATGTCCAACTTTTTCATGGCTGCATTACCGTCTGCTTAAATTTGTCGTATGTTGTCTCTTCTCAAAGTTACATAATTACAAGTCGACATTTTGACATAATACATATAATGGCGAGTGGCAAACAGCTTGAATTAAGACCAGACGCCGCGTTCGCGGCGTCTGTTCTGGATTCAAGCTGTTTGCAAATGTAAGCCAATTTCCCACCCTCCGAACAACGCACATATTTTTTTGTCTCCAACTGGGTGTCGTTGTAAAGAGGGAGCGCTAAATGTATATTACAGAATATGGCTGGTTTTCGCACGACACGGCTCATTTATAAATATACAAATGTACATGTATGTATTACACAGTAGACCCCTTCGTCAACGACCACTCAAAATATAAAGCTTGTGATCTGGTGTTAAAGACAGCTTAAAGCAGAGTGAAAGTAAAATATGATAGCGCCTAAACCCTTTACCCCATAGGATGTTTCTAGTTTTGAAGACAGATGGCCACCTAACGCTACAATGTAGTTGAACTAAAGCAGAATACACCCTAATGCTCATTCTGCTTTACTTTCAGTCTGCTTTAGGCTACCGTCTGCTAGGACATAGTATTGGTTTTTGTACGTGCATGTTCATGACTGTATACATTGGAACTATTCTCCAGTGGAGGAATGTATTCAATGCGCTAAAATAATAATAATAATAATATAAATAAAAATATTGAACGGGAGAGCTCATTTGACAATGTCAATCTTCTATTAGGCCCTCAAGATAACATTTATATACAAGCCAGTATTATTTACAAGATTACAGAGTACAAGGATCCGGTGTTCAAATTAAACTATTTGACCCGGTTAAAATTATTTACAAGTCATTTAGAAATGAACATGTAACTTATATATCAACATAAAAGGTACCTTTCACAGTCAATGACGCTTTTGCAAACAATTTGGAATATGATCAAAATCTAAACTGTTTGATAGTCTTTTCGAAATAACTTCAGTCATTCGACCTTAAACGATATTGCAAACAACAATATTGAAGCAGAGGACAATATGGACGGTTGAGGGGTAAAAACCTCACGATAATTATGACAATGAAAGGATAAAGAGTGGTCGTTATAGCGAGGGTATCAATAATTTAGATTTTAGCGATCTTTGTCGTAATTGTCCCTTTCAGGTCATTCACTTCAATACGAACACTAAAGATGTACAACAGGAAAACGTTATTCCTTCCCATTTAATTCCAAATTAACGTAAAACAAACGCATTTTAGGACTACCATTTCGTTGGACTTTTCCGATATATTCGGATTTTTATCCTAGCAGATGGTAGCTTAAAGCAGGCCGAAAGTAAAGCAGAATGCGCATGATCAACGTATGGCAACCCTGCGTGAGAATGATACATTTTTTAAAATGTTGGATAAATATACAGTTTGGAGCCTGATCAGACGCCTATTTAATATAGGGAGAGTTCATTGCAATATCCAGACATTAACGTGTTATTTAAGGCGTTTATTAGGTAAAATAGAACAGGACCTGTGTTTCCGGTAACCCGACCGACCCTAGTTTTTTACCCCGACCCTAAACTTTTGTTTCACTTTTCGAAAAAATGTGTTGGCAAATGTCGGGCAATTTTGCGACAATCGTTTTTTGAGGAGCGTGTAATTGAATAAATTCTCCGTTAAATTGTTTGCAAAGCTAATCTATAGACGTTTAAGTGTTTTAAAATTTATTTTTAAATAAGATTTGACAAATATTGAAGTGAAATTTGCTCTAAACCTGTCACAAAGTAGCTTCCTTGAAGATGTGATATGTTAGTTCGTTAACCATAATCACATTCAACATGCAGCCGGCACATATCAATGACACATTTAACATGCATACAACACATTTCAAAACATCATTCGTTCCATCAGTCATATAGTTCACTACTTTGCCGTCTTTGTATATAGATATTATAAACAATCATACCGGTTTAGATTTTTAAGATACTTTTGGTAAAGGGACCTATCAATAAAATTAAAAATTTGAATGGATATTTATAAGGTTTGTTATTAATGGCCCAGGGCTTTGCACAATGGAATACATTCATGCATTTACATGTAAAGAATACACCATCAGAAAGTTATATGTATTATTGTATGTTTTTATAAAAAAAAAGAAAAACAAAAAGAAGGAATTTCCGACCGTCCGTCCCTAATATTTTTGGGCATGTAATAGGAAACACAGGTATTTTTTTATTTAGCCTTAGGAAAGGACAACGTTTTGTCCGCTGTAGCAGTTATTGGGTAAACTGAGTCTATATTGCTCCAGGTGGGTAGCATATAACACTCTCTTTTTTCTTGATTGCGTCTTCGAGCCAGTACGTCGTCATAAGGCCCTTACCCTAGAAGTATAAAAATAATATGATATAATCATGTGATTTTGAACTTATTTTACTGTATAACGTTGTTTTGTATAGTACTAGCAGTTTTGTTTGTATTAAGTAATAGTGAGCTTGAAAACTTGACCACAATATCAAGGTCAAGTTATTGTGCGGAAACATTTGCTTTAGTCAAGCACACACCTCTAGATTCAAAATTAACCCCTTCAATGCTAATGGCACCGAAAAGCGATTTTGCAATCAGTTTGGATCCTGATCAGAAACCACATACCGTGGCGTCTGATTAAGATCCAAGCTGTATAAATATATCCAAAAATAATCAAAGACTAAAGGTCCTGAACGTCGACAAGATTAAGGTTATGGCTAAACAACTGGCGATGTCATTCCCGAGTCGGCTTACCAATGACAGCCATCGAACGAAATATCATTTTATTGCCATCATTTTAACATTACCATTTCCCAAAATGCCTCAATCGAACTTGCCATACAGTTTGACTATACTTGTTTTGTTATCCAGGTTGAAATAACAACGCATGATTTCTCTTAATCCATTCACCCTGACACTTTTAATGGACGATAAGTCTAGTCCATCTTTTACTATCTAGGGTTGATTTTAACGATATATTTCAAAATGACAAACAGTATTGACCCTGATCAAAGGGCTCCTTAGGGAGCCCTCTGATCAGGGTCTACACTGTTTGCATGGGACAAGTGTAATCCTCTCAGGTACACTTTTTGTAAATGACGAATGTACTCGTCGCTAGGATTGAATTTGTTAATATCACGAAATTGATACTGGTTTTCATTATTTTCGCATACAATTGATGCTACAGTGAAACTATGATCCAATCTATAATAAAAGAATTTGTTCTGAATTGCAGAATGCTTCCAATAATTCTTTCTTATATCGTAAAAATTGAAAAACTGAGTTGTCAGTATTGTATAAATTTGGCAGTGAAGTGTAGCAAAAATGTGATAAAGTCTATATTTTACCTTTACTTCTATCTCTCCTCTTTTCTCGGCGTGGAACTTTGGAAATTTGTCTAATAACTCCTTTGTAGTTGACGATAACTGCACCCTTAAAGCTGTAAAATAAAACGAATCCGGATACTTTATATGACTACAATAAATCTTCGCTATCAAAACTCAGAAGAAAACACTAATTTCGTGTTTTAGCCCTTTCCACGCCATTATGAAATTATGACGTCATAACCCGTCTCAGACATCATCTGTCACAAGATTGTCTTCTCACAAACATATAGATCTGGGGCCGTTTCATAAAACTTCGTACGACAAATGTTGTCGTAAGTCATATAATAAAAGTATAATTTTTATCTATTAGAATCTACTCCATTCTAGATATAGAAATCAGAAATTAAATGTATTTTAATGTTTTGACTTATGATCGTATTTTTTGTCGTACGAAGGTTTATGAAACGGGCCCCTGATCTTTTTTATTTTTAAAGTTTAGAAATTTAGGCAGTTTTGCATAAAAGGCATTTATTTAGCTACTGCAAGATGCTTAGGACAAGTGACTACAAGCTGTTTAACCCCTTCACTGCCATGACGTCATCAAATTAAAACAATTGTCATCTGGTTCTATTTCTATTGGCTGAAACTGCTCCTAAAACATTTTTTAGGTATTTTGACTTTAGAAATATTGAAACGAGTGTCAAACAGTTTGGATCCCGATCAGACGCCGCGTAACGCGGCGTCTGATCAGGATCCAAACTGTTTGAAACTAACTACTGTACTCGGGGTAAGGCAGTGAAGGGGTTAAGGCGGTAAATACATTTATCACATAAACGTGCAAAATATAGAGGGCCGTAAAAATCGTATGGCCCACTGGGCATATATTTTATACTAATTTTCGAATCACCAAAATACTGTACTACTACGCCGACTGTAAATCAGTAAAGAGAATCTAGACAAACTTAGATCACCACTAGGTATTGAAACATTCCCAAGTGTCCTAGAAACATTATTCCGAGCAGTCCCGCAAACTCAGGCTGCAAATCAGGCTGCATAGAGCTCTAGTATTAACAGTGATTCAGACTGTTTTTCAAATTCAGACGTTACAAAGATAATGACGTCATGTTGCTCTAACGACGCTATTTTGAAAACGAAACTAGATTCTAAATGTCAACTGATCATATTTAGTCAATTACAGCACTTTTTAAATTAAATATTAATTTAATATTGAATATGGTATCAGAGAAGTCTTTTCACAGCACATTGATGTTGATTTTCTTTATTTTAGTTTGATAGGTGTTTTTCATTACGGATGAATATAACCGAATAGCGCCTATGACGAATCGTTTCCTAAGAGCCGAGGGCAAAAGTGAAAGTTTTCGTGTCATTTTGGTGTTTATGTGATAAATAGGATATCAAATTCGTGTGTGTTCAGTCGTGAATTTATTGAACTCGTTGGATAAAATGATATGTTGCTCGCCAAGGCTCGTAACATATGATTTTATCCTGTCACGTGCCTGTTTTCCTGACGGATAAAGGGGTGACAGATAAACTTTGCTTTATTATGCTATGTGGTCACATGACCGATGTTAATAGAATCAAGCACGGCTTCTGGTCAAGACGGTCGAGTCTAGACCCGAGGTTTGTCTGTTCCCAGTCGGAATCGAGCTTTAGCGAGATTCCGACAGGAACAGACAAACCGAGGGTCTAGACTCGTCCGTCTTGACCAGAAGCCGTGCGTGATTATTTTTCTCGCTTAAAATACCTCTTAAAACGAGTATATTAAAGGATTTGTAAAGACCTACTTTTTTCCCGTATCACACATTCCATATCCAATAGCAACAAACAGCTGTTTGAAGGTCGCGCTATTTCAGCTTGGCTTTGACATCTATTTGTACACACGTTTTAAGAAGAAAACGTGTCCAACTTTAGATCATAACTCAGAAATACAAACGGTTTTTATTGAATCCAAGCGGTTTGAATATTTTAAGTTATCGAAACGATCATTTCTTCCTTTATATACGTTCTACTTCCAAGCCATAACAACAACCGACGTCAAAGACGTCACATAAGAACGTGACGTTACGCGGATACTCAATCATTTGAAACAATCAACAAAAACAACATAAATCACTTTTTAAACACCGGATCATTGAATTGTCGAAAGCCACAGCCAGTGTAGAGTTTACTGTAAAATTGTCGATTACATTTCTCTCTGTGAACGTAGCTTGAGGTTAATTTTTAGTTTTATGGTATTTCTGTAAGAGTTACCTCCCGTTCCCTTGCTTAAACCCATTCGGGCGGAAGAATACCGTACCAGACAAGGTTTGCCGCACTGCTATTTATAGTAACAAAATGTGGTCTAGCACCCCGAAAAAGCGAGAATATTATGTCAAGTGGTCACATGACCTGTAGCCGGAACTACTTTTTTCACCGAGACGCTTATTTTTCCCGCTGTTAGGAAAGGTATTCTAAAACTCTTTCAACAGAATCCCGACGTGTAACGACGTTTATTCGAACTATTCGATGCAATCAAAGCGTTATAGAGCACACGCCACATACTTCTATAAGTGTCCACCTTTTAGATTTCCTGAGTGAAAAACACTAGATTTTTAAAGGTTCTTTTATTTCTTTTCAACGTAACTAGGATGTGACATCACTGACGTCATCTATATAATAGCGCGCTTTCCTAGAACATAGTTCTTTAGTGAGAATCTTATCTGGACCAAAAATGACTCTAGCTATAAAAAAAGTATTCTCTATTTATTTTACTATTGTGACAAGGATAAATAGAATATTTGGTTCCTATCTTTGAATGAGAAATGTTATCTGGCTCGGCTTCTGAACATATCAGGTTCGCCTGAGGCTCACCTGATATATTCATCTGCCTTGCCAGATAACATTTCTCATTCAAAGCTAGTCACCAAATATTCTCTATATATCCAACTCGTTCAATAAATTCACGACTGAACACACACTCATTCAATATCCTCTATGTATAAGATGGTCAGGACAGTCCACAAGGTCAAAAAGCTTTTAGGAGTGAGTCTGATATCGTTATCAAACATTTGATTGGTCCAAATAAATAGGTGACCTAGTATATAGGTGACTGCAGTTTTAACCCATTACCCCTTAGCCTGATTCTAGCTTTGAAAATAGGTGATCACTTAAAGCAGGTTGAAAGTAAAGCAGAATGCGCCTTAAGGCACATTCTGCCTTACTTTCAGCCTGCTCTAAGATACCATCTGCTTGATTATAGATATACTTCTTATAGAGCATATTCATGACTGTTTAATGTGAAACTATTTTCTTCTGTGAAGGAAAAAATAAATGCGTAAAAAGGTGTATTTATGGGGTAATGGGTTAAATAAAAATGTAGTGATTTTCTGTCTTACACTCATCTGCAACATACATGACCTTATCATTATCAACGAAACTTCTAATGCATTGTCATAATGGCTGCAGCGATAACCAGTTATGTTTGGATATTGCAATGGACTCTCCCTAAGTGTGCTCGTAATGAGAGAATTTGTTTATGCTGCAATTCTGGTGATATTGAAGACGAGTTCCATTTTATATGTGTTTGTTCTCGTTTTGTTGATCTAAGAGTGAAGTATCTGAAAAAATATTATTTTCAGAGACCATCCATGTTTAAATTTATCGAAGTATTAAAATTCTCAAATAAACAGATTTTGTATAATTTAAGTTTATATATACGGGATGCACTTAGAATAAGACATTCCTTTATTGAAAATAACTGATGTATTCACCCTAAAAGGAGAAACAGTTACTTTCTCACTTTGTCACGTGATGATATTTGTTGTTTGAATATTTCTATGTGATTGAGATGATGTACTTTGTACAAATCCGAATAAAATTATGTTCTGTTCTGTTCTGCTTGCTGGAAGATTTCATTATAGATATACAGGTGTGGTATAAAGAGTATGGGAGACATTTAATTTATTCAAATCGCAGTGAACTAAGTTGGCTGAAAGGTTTCGTGGGCTAAACACATCATTGTGGAAGAGGTTACATTATTTTCTCCCAATAATTAATTTGATGTTAAATTGTTTAGGCCAGTTGCGAACAGATCATCCTAACGTTTCGTAATTTTGGGCTTAATTTTGATAGGGAATGTTTCTGTTTATTTGACATAGATTTTAATAAAAGGAGGGCATGTCGATGGTTTTGACCCCATGCGCAACGAATGAGGTTAGCCGAAATCATCTTCCTGAAAACATCTCGTCTCATCGTCCCTCATCATTCATCGGTGCTATATTACGTATTCTGTGCCGCGGTGCCGTAAAACCAAACTCAGATCAGAAGCCAAATAATCGAGTCCACACTGTTTGTCACTCGGATTAAAAATCCTATACAAAACCCAGTCACTTTCATCCTACAATGTGTAACAAAATTGCGTTTTCGTTTATGAATGGGAAATGATGATATTTCTTGGAATGTGTTGCACGTTATATGCAAAAGTGAGCACGTTTTCCTTCCCGTATAAACGATAGCAAACACAAAGGCAATACCAAATAAATGTAGAAAATGACAAATGTTTTGAAATATTGACTATCTATATTGATATGTTTGGCAAACAGTTATGACCATAATCAGACACCGAAATATTCATCGCCTGATCTGGCTTCTAAATTGTTTGCAACTTACATGGGTTTGTTTAGCACAAACGCGTTTACAAGTACAGTAAAACCTTGCTATTACGAACACAACTCTAGTACGCCCACCCCTCCATTACGACCACAAATTATGTTAATATTATCAAATTTACGACAGGTGACTGCTTAAAGCAATGTGAAAGTAAAACAGAAAGCTCCCAGGAGCTCTCTGTTTTACTGTCACATTGCTTTAAGCTGACACCTGGTTTTATACGATATATAAGTCTTCGTTTTAGTGGTCGTAATATAAAGGTTTTACTGTATGGAACGAATAACACTTTAATGCCTAACAGTTTAAATATGTTAGAGGCATGGTAACCTACGTGCTGACGTTGATTCCATTCTGGATGCTGTATTAACAGTGTCACCAAATAAACAATATCTCGGCATGGTCAACCCGACGACCCCAGCCACCACTGGTCCTGGACAAAACAGAAACATGGTTGATATAAATGAATAACGTTAGTAATTACAGCTGAAACCCTTTTCTGGCTTAGTCAAAAGTGCAATACATCTATACATGTATTCATGTGAAAACATGTACTGAGCGAAATAAAGAATTTGAATTTGAATTTATACTTGTTTAACTGTTTGCGCGACTGTTTAACCCTTTACCTGATAGCCCATTTCTAGCATTGAAGATAGATGACTGCTTAAATCAGGTTGAAAGTAAAGCAGAATGCGCCTTAAGGCGTATTCTGCTTTACTTTCAGCCTGCTTTAAGCTGTCATGTGCATGAATATAGAAAATATTCCCTACAATATACATTGTATAAGCCTGACTTATTAAATTGGAACAATTTTATTCAGCGGAGTAATAAATAATATTTGCTAAAAGGCGCCATCTATTGGGGAAAGGGTTAAAGGGAAATTACAGTGAATGTATCACAAACATGGACCAGAAACATTTTTAAACAGTACTCACTGAATACACCTTTTTACGCCTTTAATTCATTCCTTCATTGAAGAAAATAGTTCCACTTTATACATTCATGAATATTTACCGTAAGAATTATTTTCTAAATCCAGGCATATGGTAACTTTAAGTAGATTGAACGTTAAATGTATGTACATTAAGGCGCATTCTTCCTTACGTTCAACATGCTTTAAGTTCTCCCGTGTCTTCAGATCAAGAAACAAATTATGGAGTAACGGGTTTGGGTAGGTAAATGCGTTCATAGGCGTTTCTTTGGAAGAAACGGACAATGGATGACATTAATAGGTTTCAGAGACAATTTAACTTACCTGAATGCAGACCAATCCTAACTCTCAGTTTGTGGTTGGGCACGTGTCTACATTTGAAATCTGTCACAGTTTCCAGTATCACGAGGGACATGTTACATATTTCTACCACATGCAAGTCGCCATTTCTCTCTGGCAGACCGGACACACACATATAGGCGTCTCCTATCGTCTCAACCTGTCACAAAAATTACGCGCAACTATTATCAGAAACGTTACAATAAACACACACTTTAATGACCACAAAGTAGTTAATTGGGCTATTAATTGCTCGACTTAATGAAATTAGTAATGGAGAAATTCTAAATTTTCAGCGTTCTGGTTGGTTAGATTGTAGATTGAACCCTAAATGTTGTAAATTCTTTCAAGGTTATTCGGAACTAATTGCAAAGACAATGAAATTTAAATATAGAAATTTACAACTTTCCTGATATTGTTGACGATTCAACCCTTACACTCTCATTGACGTCATAAAGCGCATTTGCAAACAGTTTTGACCCCGAAATCTAACTTTGACGATATTGCAGACACTCGTTATCAATCGTGTTTAAGTCATTGAACCCTAACGACGACTATATTCGTCTTTTACAAACAATGTAGATCTACATATAAAGAGTACGCGTGTCCTATAAAAACAGTGTATACAGTGGAGAATCTGTTATTCTTTCCCGTTTAAACGCAAACGTACGCAAACGCAAAACACTAAAACGTAGAAAAGTACAACTTTTTGACAATTCTGATAATTCATCTTTATCTTGGTGGCAAACAGTTTGGAGCCTGATCAGACGCCGGTTTACCCGGCGTCTGATCTGGCTTCAAACTGTTTGCAGTGAAAATAATAGTTTTAGCCTAAACGCGTTTATTGGGAAAGAATAACGTTTTCTCCACTGTACCAGGATCAGAGGTTTGAAACGGGAACTGCCCATTAAAAGTTTCTTGGGTAAATGAGATCAGGCATTTTCTTTAACCATTTACTCCATAGTCTGTGTCTAGCACTGAAAAAATGTGACCACTTAAAGCAGGTTGAAAGTAAATCAGAATGCGCCTTACGGCGCATTCTGCTTTACTTTCAGCCTAATTTATGCTACAATCTGCAAGGATATAGAAATTTTTTCTTATAATACATATTCATGACTTTATAAATTTGAATATTTTTCTTCAGTTGAGGAATAGATTAAATGTGCAGGTGATTCTATGGAGTAAAGATTGAATAAACGAAAAACTTATATTGATTAGAAGCAGGAATCTAGGCCAGTCATTCGTATTGAATATTTAGACATATTTTCATGGTAAATCATTGCACTGAGAATAATTAACCCTTTGAACCCTAGTCACGCATAAAGGCGTCATTTTCAAGCAGTGTACATATGAATAGTACACTTTCCCTATACAAACAGTGAATACCCAGATCAGAGGGCACCGAAAGGCTCTGATTAGGGTCTTCACTGTTTGTCATAATGCCAAACATTGACAAAAACAACCCTTAAAAGTCAGAAATGGACTAGACTAAAATGGAAACTGGAATTGTCCATGTATAGTTTCAGGGAGGAAAGAGTTAAGGAATTATTTGTTAGAAAAACACGAGACTTCTTTGCTAGAATACAAAGTTGAAACAGAATCCCCATTAATCAATTAAAAAAAATATGACATTATGGGAATCTAAGAAGGCTACACAGAGACCGAATTAGCAGATAATAAATACTATTCGTTTAAAGAGAGCTGTTATAATTTGATGCCAGTCACCAGCGTCCATAACTAGCACGTGGTCAATGTAGCGATTATTATTGGTAACGCAGTAATCTTGATAAAAATGTTTAACTGCCTTTTGCGTATCATTACGGGTACTGCTGTACTAGTATTAGGTGCGTCAACAAATTGAATGTCTGTCAACAATTCTTTAACCCATTTATACCAGGAAATTGCAATGAACTATCCCCATGTGCTTGTTGGAATATTTCATTATAGATAAACAAGGGTGATCTAAAGCAATGTTTTTTTTTCATACAGCAGAACATTTCATATGCAATATCAAACAGTGCATACCCTAATGAGACGCCGCGTAACGCGACGGCTCATCAAGATCTTCACTGTTTAGCAATATCCCATTTAGTGGCTTTATTAGGTTTAATATTACTTTTCCTTCTCTCCTCTCTCGTCTTAATTTTCTTCCCCAATAAGGGTGTTTATGCAAATACAATTATTTGAACTGTAAACAGTCAGGATCTTGATCAGATGCTTGGTTCAGGTCCCAACCTGCTTGTCACTCACATTTGAACAAGGTGAATATAAACTATCAATTTCTACGCATTAATGTGTTTGCGATTAATTTCGTTTTTTTAAACGGAATAATTTCACGTCTTATTCACACCGTGGATGTAACATGGTATTTCCAGATGAGCAGAAGAAAGCGTAATATTTTGAACATTGTCTCGACTAAACCGTTTGTTGTGACCAATCACTGAATGATTTTAATTAATAATCGAAAGAAGGGGTTGTAGTTGAGATTTAACGCTTTCGCTGTCAGGCTCTATAACACTAACATATACAAACAGTTTGGATCCAGATCAGACGCCGCGCAACGCGGCGTCTGATCAGGATTCAAACTGTTTGATACTCATATTAATGTTTCTTAAGTTGCAAAGAGTTTGAAATAGGACCAGACGGCGGGTTAACCAATATCTGATCAGGCTCCAAACTGCTAGCCTCTCAGAATGAAATAAATAGAATCTAGTATATACTTTCAATGACCTGTCATTTTCTACAATTTAATGTATTGCGTTTAGTTTCGTTTAAATGGAAGTGTATAAGGCCCCCACTGTACTTCTGTTTTTGTGAACTTATTGTACTCAGACCGACTTGTGATTTTCATATTATTTAATATTAGTTGTACATGTAGTGATACAATAGAGACGATTTTATTCTTTCCCATTAAAATGAAACAAAACGCAAAGGCATGGCAATACAACTACAAACTAACAGGTTTATGATAATTTTGACCATTTACAGGGCTGCCATTTCTCAATAATTTCCGAAATCTTCGGATTTTTATTCTAACAGATGGCAGCTTAAAGCAGGGTGAAAGTAAAGCAGAACGTGCCTTAAGGCGCATTCTGCTTTGCTTTCAACCTGCTTTAAGTAATCGTGATTGAAAAATGAACATTTTGAAGGAACTTTCATGTTCAAATTATGGCAACCCTGTATTTATTTGTTTTTGTTTGGCAAACTGTTTGGAGCCTGATCAGACACCGGCTCTGATATGGTACAAAAAGGTTAGCAATGTACATGAAGTTTTAAGGATAAACGCATTTACTGGCAAAAGAAAAAAGCCTTCTCCACTGTACGCCCATGGGTGATAATCAATGCAATCACAATTGGGTGCGAAACATCCTTACAAAAATGTGCAAAATATCACAGCGCTTTCAGTTAGATAACAACATAGTGTTGCATTATAAACGTTCAGCGTGAAATAAATGTAAAAGGGTTGTACCACCAATTAAGCATCTGTGATATGCGTCAATCATATTGGATAAGTGTGACACTATTTATAATGATATACAGTGAACCTCACCTATAACGAAGTCTTCGGAACCGTCAGATTTATTTCGTTAGGGGCCCTCTAATTTCGATCTGCACTGTTTGTCATTTTGCAATTTATAGCAGAATACACCCATAATTAGTTATAAATGGACCAAGAGGCAAGACTTAAGTTGACACTGGCAGTGAACATTAAAAGTAGTCCCAAGTCTCAGTTAAACAAGCAGGAGTTATCGGTAAGTTGGCTGTATTCAGTAAAACCTCCAAATTGGGTTAATTGTCAGGTGTTTACGACAGGTGACTGCTTTAAACAAGGTGACGGTAAAACAGAAAGCTCCTTTAGGAGCTCTCTGTTTTATTGTCACCTTGCTTTAAGCTGTCACCAGTCTTAAATACAACCAATATACCTTCGTTTTAGTAGTCGTAATAGAGAGGTTTTACTGTATATACACTGTATGGTATTTCAATAAAGAGTATTGTTATTACATAATAGTGCCATAATTGGCGGTATAGCAGCTGCTGGCTCTACATTTGGAGGCTTCATTAACACACAATGATTAGCAATTACTAACCTTTTTATACTGAACTTCATGAGATATTCTGGTAAATAAAGTGAAACATCATTCACCAATTCACAATCAATGACGCCTAAAGGTGCGTTTGCAAAAGGTTTGTACCCTGATCAGTCGCCGCGTTACGCGGCGTCTGATCAGGGTCCAAACTGTTTGACACTCGTTTTGAATTTTCGTCAGTCAAAGTGCCTTGAATTTAACTTTGAAACGATATCGCAGACAACAATATTGAAGCAGACGACAATATGGCTTGGAAGGGGAAAATCTCAAGATAAATTTGATCATGAAAGGGTTAACTCATTTAAAACCTAGCAAAGAGTATGCTCGTCCTTTGCAAACAGTAGGTTAGAGAAGGGTGTATCTATCCTTACAAACAGTGTAGTCCTTGACCAGGGGCCCGTTTCATAAAACTTCGTACGACAAAAACGGTCGTAAGTCAAAACTTTAAAATACATTTAATTTCTGATTTCTCTATCTAATGCTGTCTTGTGACATCTTTTTGGAATCGTCTTTTCAAGACGATTCCAAAAAGATCTCACAAGACAGAATTAGATGGAGAAATAAATAATTATTGAGACTTTTATAATCTGACTTACGATCGTTTTTGTCGTACGAAGTTTTATGAAACGGGCCCCAGAGGATTCCTAAAGAAGCCCCATAATCAGAGTCTAGTTGTTTCTTCCCTTTTTAATAGTCTGCAACTTAATACAAATAGTCACAAGTAGACTAGACGTAAGTGGAAACTAAGGTTGACCATTTGAAGTATCCGGGGTGAATAAGTTAAAATGGTTTTTTATCGAAGGAATCCAGCAAAATCGGTGAATGTTTATTTGAGATCGATGTGTTTCTTTCACCCTTTCACTCTCAATGACGCCAAAAAACGCGTTTGCTTAACGCGGCGTCTGATCGGGATCCATACTATTTGACACTCGTGTCGAAACTTTATCAGTCTAACTGTCTTAAAATTAACTTTGAAACCATATTGCAGATATCAAATTGAAGTAGATGACAATGAAACGGTGAAGGGGTAAAAATCCCACGATTAATTTGGCAATGAAAGGGTTAAAAACGAATTCGTCTAAACCAAAGGACATATGGACATTTCAAACATCTCTTGACCAGATCAGACGTCAATCTCAGGGTCTGATTATGTTCCAAATTGGTCGCAGTGGACATGTAGTATCCCTCTCTACAACAACACTTAAATGGGAGACAAATATTGTGTGTTGTTCGGAGAGAAGTGTTATAGGGAGTAAAAATGGCTTACAAAAATTTATGCAAACAGCTTGAATTGAAGTGTTTTTTTTCACTCGACATTATTTTTTTCGGTCCAAAAGTTCATTATGTGACCTTGAGAAATAACAGACGACAATTTAAACAGACGCTATTGCAGCCGTGAAAAGGTTCGACATAATTGTCTTGTTTGGGGAACAGTGGGAAGTGTTGTTGTAATGAGGGAATCGTTGTTTGGAGGGCCGTTGAACGGAGGGTTTACTGTAATTGTTTGGCACAATCATTAACAGTGTGCATGCATAAAGTATCCCTTGTAACTCTTGCAATTACGTGGCTTACCTTGTAAACATTGAATTTGTTGATGGCGTTATCGAAAGCTGTGTAGAGGTCGTTCAAAAGATCTACAACCTGAAACGAAAATAACACAGTGAAGAAGACTCCATTCTGTATAAGTTTACAGCCTGATCGAATACTTGGTTACCCGGCATCTGATCAGGCCCTTAACCATAGACAGCGTCGAGTTTCAAAAGCTTTAGCCCAGTACTCAGAGAAACCAACACTCAGTAATATCGCTTACAAAACGAAAACTCGATTAGTATTGAAAAATGTATTAGAATAAACAGTAAAACCCTTTAAAATATGATGATCACAAAATTAGTAGTATTGTCGATAAGGTTTGACCTGTCGGTTGTTGAATATTCCGTCTTTTTCCGTAAGCTATCTTTATCTTCCGGAAACAACAAAACAGTGTATTGTAAATAAACCATTCAAGGATGACGCGAATTTGATTATATTATCTGATAAAGATATCTACAGTCGGTAATGGCTCAGTGGTTATGTGTCTGTTCTACCAACGTAAGGGTTATAGGTTCGATACCCGATAGAGTTAATTTTGTAATATTTCTTAATGTGTCTTTTTTTATAACTTTTTATGGTAGACACATACAAACCATGATATTCATGCAATTGTATAAAATAAAGTGCAGTGAACTTGCCTTAGGAAACATGGAAAGAGAAGTGCGTATACAGCGGAGAAAATGTTATTCCATCCCGTTTAAACGCAAACGAAACGCAAAACAATAAATCATAGAGCATGACAATTTTCGATAATTTTTGCTATTCATGTTAATCTGGGTGGCAAACAGTTTGAAGCCTGATCAGACGCCGGGTTACCAGGCGTCTGATCTGGCTCCAAACTGTTTGCTATGGAAATAATAGTTTAGCGTAAACGCGTTTATTGGAAAAGAAGCGCGTTTTTTCCACTGTAGCAACATTACGTTATGCAAAGCTCTCTCTGGAAAAAAGTACTCTTTGTTACTTCTGTATTTCGTTAAGCAGCAAGTTTTTCTTTACCTAAACGTTAACTGTTTTATTTTAAGTAAAATATATAATTATCGAAAAAATAACCTGAAGCTGACGTTTACAAAACAGTGCCTTGAATCGAACCAAAAACCCTAGCACTACGAGTCAATGACACGATCCACTAAGCTATTGCGACAGTGGCGTTAGATCATCGACTGAAGTATACTACCTGAAGTTTTCATTGATCTATAAATAAAGTATACGGAAAGTTCCGATGGTGCCAACGAAAGTTGACGGAAAGTGATGGACCGACAGGTCAAACCTTATGGATAATATCTACATTTACTTTCTTTTGTGTACGAATGGCAATGAGTCGTTTCGGTCTGAGCTGTTTCGACCTAGATCTTTTCGGCCTACATGTATATTTAGGGTAGATTGTTTCGGTCCATTTAGTGGGTCGTTTTTGGTCTAACATTTCCGTAACTTATATTAATATCTTATGCATGAACTCGGTCCTGCATTAACATGTTGAACAAACAGTTTCAGCATCTGGTCTGCTTCTGATCTGAATGGAAACTGATAGGGTGAAAGAGATCTTACTTATGTTTGTTTAATAATGCATACGAGAGCACCGCAAGCGGTACATTATACGCCCACTGGCAAAGAAATATATAGTTTTATCAACATTTATTCTAATTTGTAGACTTTTAGAGCTCTGAGAGCATTTACAATACAGAAATAAAGCCTTTTCTAGCATATCCGAGTACACCAAGGGCAGATAACTCAACACAATGGTCCGATAACAATAATAAACAACCCTTTCATGAACTTATACATCTATAATTATACTGTGGGCGAACATAATCAAAATCCATTCAGATCTGTAGTTTCTAAGTGTGTTAGCACTGTCAAATAAGCCTTTTATAGAATATTTGAGTACACCAAGGGCAGCTAACTCTGTAACGAAATATCAAATAAATTACACACTTAACTCAGTTTTAGATCTTGATGCATATTACCTTTCTGTGAAGTTTCATTAATATCCTTCAAATAGTTTTCAAAGAAAACTCTGGACAAGCTTTTTATAGCATATTTGAGTACATCAAGGGCAGATAACTCGTAGCGAAAATTCAAATGAACCTACAACTCGACTCAGCTTTAGATCTGGATGCATATAACATTTGAGTGCAGTTTCATTAATATCCCTCCAATTGTTTTCCCATAAAACTCCGGACAAGCTTTTTATAGCATATTTGAGTACACTAAGGGCAGATAACGAAAATTTGAATGAACATCAAACTCAACTCAGCTTTAGATATTGATGCATATTACATTTGTGTGAAGTTTCATTACTATCCTGCCAATAGTTTTCCCAGAAACTCCGGACAAGCTTTTTTTTAGCATATTTGAGTACATCAAGGGCAGATAACTCTGTAAAGAAAATTTAAATGAACCTCAAACTCGAGTCAGCTTTAGATCTTGATGCATATAACATTTGTGTGAAGTTTCATCAATATCCCTCCAATGGTTTCCCCAGAAAACTCCGGACAAGCTTTTTATAGCATATTTGAGTACATCAAGGGCAGATAACTATGTGATGAAAATTTAAATGAACCTTAAACTCGACTCAGCTTTAGATCTTGATGCATATAACATTTGTGTGAAGTTTCATCAATATCCCTTCAACAGTTTTCCCAGAAAACTCCGGACAAGCTTTTTATAGCATATTTGAGTACATCAAGGGCATATAACTATGTAACTAAAATTCAAATGAACCTCAAACTCGACTTAGCTTTAGATTTTGATGCATATAACATTTGTGTGAAGTTTCATCAATATCCCTATAATAGTTTCCCAGAAAAACTCCGGATAAACAAAATGATGACGGACGAACGAACGGACGGACGGACGTTCTTACGGGAGGATACTTATGTGGCTATTTTCTATTGTTTTCTTTTGCGTGGCTAGCCACACAACCGACAACTTCTTTTTGCTCTAACTCGAAAAATAATGATCGGGAGGCTAACCCTACTCCTAAACCTATGTCCCACAACTGGCCAGGTTAATGTCACAAGAAATGGACCAATCCCAACCCCATGCCACTGTAGTTCAGTTTAATACCATCATCAGTGCTCTCAAGAACTTTGATTATTTGGAGAAATCGTAGTAGTGAAATACATGTATTTTGAAAACGTGTATTAGCATTTTAGCTATGGTCGAATTGCTCTGGATCTGCAAGTTCAGTGATCAGTGCAAGCATGTGCGTATGAGCGACACATTATTTGGTTATTTACTGGAAATATGTTTCCGGAAGTTTGATTATCGACGTCTTCTTCCGACATACCTCAATTGGCGAGCTCATACCGGCAAGCGTTGTGAACCCGACTATATCCGAGAAATATATCGTAACACAGTCATAGCACTCTGGTGTCACCGACTGGCCCAACTCTAGTTGCTTAGCGACGGACCTAAAGCGAGATAAACATACGTACCATTAATATGATAATAATAATTGGATATAACTTTATCATCGATACATGTACCGTCAAACCTGTGAATAGTAAACATTTAATGGGAATGCATGGGTCAAAGGTTATAAAGCGTTTGAGCTGAGTCTGAGTGTGTTCTCAAGCATTTGATTGGTCAGATTTGAGCATATGCTCAACTCTGACCAATCGAATGCCTGAGAACTACTTCAGACTCAACTGAAAATCTTTATAACCTTGGACTATGGAGATCTCTGAGTTTAGCTTGGTGTTTTACGCAAACTATAAAGTGAAGGAGCGTTCTACATTACTTCTCATTCTACATTAAGCAGTCGTTGGTTTTTAACCTATCACCCAATTACAAGTTTCTATAGTGACGCTGCGTCAGATCTGGATCCGTAATGTTTTCAAATAACCATTGTACTCGGGGCAAGGCAGTCAGGGGGTTAAAATTTAGAGATTTCTATATTTCTTCAGTACCTTAACTCATTCCACTGAGATTTCTTTAATGGACAATTTCAGTTTCCAATTAAGTCTAGTCCATAAATGACTATTTAGGTTAGTTTTTCTTTAATGTATTGCAAATTTACAACTAGTGAAGACCCTATTTAGAGGGATTTTATAGGAGCCCTTTGATCTGGGTCTTCACTAGTTGCACAGGCCAATTGATTATGGCAAATATTGTTTTTCATCCTCCACACGGGTTCGAATCCTGACCGAGATCACTATATTTTTTCTTTGAAATGTATTTTTTAACATAAATCAATTTGCTTTACTAATGTTTACATGTTTAAATTGGCGCCAAACATCTATTTACATTAAAGTTCTATGCCAAATTTAAGTTTAAATCTCTTTACGATTTATGAAAATAAACAACAAAAACGCTGTCAAAAAAAAAACCCCAACAACAACAAAAGCAACAGCACTAACACCATAAACAACAATAACTAGACGTACGGTGGTAACAATCGATGAAGAAGTTCCTCTACTTTCTGTTTCTCCTCGAGGTAGGCCTTTGTTCTCTCTGCGGCAAGTGTCTCTAAGTTGTCGGCGTAGTTGGCCATTCGTTGTAGGAGATTGTCCATGATATTGGTAGTTTTCCCACTGTAACGGAAAAGGTTTAATTCATTTACCTATGGTATTAAAGCAGACTATATTATAACCGTGAACGGGTTATACCAGACGACAAAATTGGCGCTGAAATGTCTAATGTAAACCTTGTTTTATATACATAGTTTCTTCTTCTTTAAGTCAGAAAGGTTCAACACTGATTATTGTTATAACGAATATCAAACCTGATCAACACCCTTTTTTCGTGAACCGACTACTTGTAAATCCATTTATGCTAACGTATTTCCAGGAATCTTTCTTTTGTGATTATTTTAATAAAGGAAGGTTTATTATCAGTATATTCGAGAATCCTAAAACTGTACTTTGGTTGTATTTAAACAGTGAAGAAGACTTTATATGGTCTTCTTATTATAATAATTACTTCTTAACATCTTCAAAAAGTTGCCATATTCTACTCTTTATTGCATAGAATTTTGTTTTGTTTAAACGGGAAAGATTAATGTCTGTTTTTTCTGTTAGACTATTAACCCATTCCCCCATGGCCTGTTTCTTGTTTTGAAGATATATAACCGCTTAAAGCAGGTTGAAAAGTAAAGCAGAATGTGCCTTAAGGCACATTCTGCTTTAATTTCAGCCTGCTTTAAGCTAACATCTGTTAGAATATAGAAACTGTTTCTTATTGTTAATATTCATTACTATATAAATTTGAACTAGTTTCTATAGTGGATGAATAAGTTGAATGTGCTAAAAGGCACTTCAATGGGGAAAAGGGTTAAAGAGAGACATACTGTCGCATTTTTCTGAATGACTCCTCCAGTTCTTGGAATGAGGGTCGTAATTGTGGGTCTTCATCCCAGCAACTTGTCATCATGGTCATCACTTCAGTAGAACAAGAGTCTGGCGGAACAACTGGTCTAAACACGGACGTTCTGTTGGACACAACCCTCTGGATCACCTCTGTTGATTGGTCAAGAAAACAAAAATTCTAAATCACCTCTGTTCATTGGTCAATAAAACAGGCGTTCTACTGTCCATTGGTGAACAAAACAATCTTTCTGAATCTCATCTGTTCATTAGTCAATAAAAAATCTTCTTTTTCACCTCTGTTCATTGATCAATAAAACAAACTTCTAAATCACCTCTATGCATTGGTGAACAAAACAAACTTTCTGAATCTCCCCTGTTAATTGGTCAATAAAACAAACCTTCTCAATCATATCTGTTTATTGGTGAACAAAACAAACTTTCTGAATCTACTCTATTCATTGGTCAATAAAACAAACCTCCAGAATCATCGCTGGTCATTGGTTAATAAAATACACGTGTAAGTGGAGACAATGTTTATAGTTTTTGAACTTCTATCAATATTTTGAGCAAACATTTTGACGGCGTTTGTATGACTGTGTTGTTTTATTGTTAACCCACAACACACTAAGAATGCTTCGGTGATAACTGTTGCAAATGGTTTGGATCGAGATGAAACGCCGAGTATTTCGATGTTTTGTCCGGTTCCAAATTGTTTGGCACTCTGATTATAATTTCTAACAAGAAATATCTTTAAAAAAGATATTCCGTCGCAGGTTAAAGTTTTGTGTGGGGTACAGTGGAGAATCTGTTATTCTTTCCCGTTTAAACGCAAACGCAAAACACTAAAACGTAGAAAAGAACAACTTTTGGACAATTCTGATATTTCATGTTTATCTTGGTGGCAAAGAGTTTGGAGCCTGATCAGACGCCGGGTTACCCGGCGTCTGATCTGGCTCCAAATTGTTTGCACTGCAAATAATAGTTTTAGCGTAAACAGGATAACACATTCTCCACTGTACAGTATTCACTTAACCAGAGACAAGTGTATACACCGATTCTGACTTAACATCTTTCGTAAACAGACTTTCCCACATGCTAAATTTAGAGCTTATCCACGCTAAATTTAGAAATGATGACATAGACTGCATCTCAATGTTTTGCCAGGTTTACACTCGCAAGATTGATGTGAAAAAATAACAGAACGCCAGTCTAGGCCATTGGCCGATAAGAGTACTGCATTTCAAGCACGTGATCATTGACCAGGATTTCTGATCATTCCTGATTGGTTAAATTGTTTCATAGAGTTGCGGTCAAAATACAAAACAGACCCGTCTGCGACGGGAAAAAAGCCCGATCATACCTAGCCGTCTAATAATTATCACAAACGACACATTTAGCAGGCTAACAGTTTAAAGCGACAGAAGATAAAATCTTTATTTACATCTCATAATTACACATCAATATATAAATACACAAACATTTACAATGCTAGCCTGAAAATAGCACTACGCATTTCTACAAAGAGAATGGTAAAATATGGTATAAATACCATTAAATGACATAACTTGTTATACATTACAAACAATAAATACATATACAGTGTTAAAGGTTTAAATCTTAGTAGCGTTTACCTGACACTTCTACGTCATTGGCCTCAAAGGGACCAGCCCTCATAGAGATCTCCTGTAGAATAATACCAAACCCATATACATCTCCCTTCTGTGAGGTCCCAATAGATCCACTGGATTCTCGTAGGTGTTCGGGCGCCGTCCACAGCAGCTCTGTAACAATAACGAATGACTGTATCAAACATAATCTCCTTTAGCAGCTGATAGCTTACTATCATAGGTGGTTCTCTCGAAAAAAAATGTGTACCCTTACTCTATTTATATACAAGGTAGTTCTATAAATAGATATACTCTAGTATGTATATTACCAACTCGAGAGAACCACCTATGCTTACTATACCACTTTCGTTATGCAATAACTTAAATAACCCTAGCGACGAGTATACTCGTCGTTTACAAACAGTATATCTATGACGAGAACGCTTATCCTATGCAACAAAGTGTCGACTTACGGATATAGATGAGAAGACTCCTAACATAAAGAAGTCCTCTGATTAGGGTATGTTCTGTTTGTCATTTTGCAATACAGCCAAGCAAACAACTATAGATAAACAGAAATTGACAGTTCTTAGTTGGAAATTATATTTGTTCATTTGATGTTTCGGGGTCAATGTGTCAACTCTGTCACTGCCTTACCCGAGTACAATCCTTATTTGCAAACAGTTTTGACGTGGTATCTGATCAAGAATCAATCTACAGTAGAACCCCTCTATTACGACCACTAAAAAGAAGGCTAATTGTCTATATAAAATACAGGTGACAGCTTAAAGCAATATGAAAGTGAAACAGAAAGCTCCTATAGAAGCTTTCTGTTTTACTTTCACATTGCTTTAAGCAGTCACTTGTCTTAAATGACTAATATTTCACACGATTAAGTGGTCGTAATAGAGAGGTTGACGCTTACTTTATCATTTCTTAAGTCAAAATACATTATTTTTAAATTTGAGAACAAAGGCAGAAAGAAATTGGTTAAATGTGACTACGTTATGACAATGACCAGGATAAGTTGAGCAACCTTTCATCCATAAGTATCCACATTGACACATTCACTACATTTGCAAACTGTTTGACACTGAAAACCAGTGTTACTTATGTCAAAATGCCTGAAATTCTATTTCTATAATAATTATGATAATATTGATGATAATAGTGATGATAATAATAATAAAAGATCTAATAAAAAAATAATTATATAATAAAATATTATATTTTAAGCGGACGATAGAATCTAGCATGGTTGACCAATTATAATAATAATAATAAAAATAATAATATAAATAAATAATAATAATAATAATAATAGTAATGAACAATGAATAATAATAAGATAATAATAATAATGATAGTAATAAAACATTATATTTTAAGTTGGCGATAGTATGGTAGACTAGTGAAAACTTAGGATCGAGAGGTAAATAAACACAATATTCAATTACAGCCAATTTCGAGGAACACAGAAGTTGCAAATTTTATTTGCGAAGTGGTACATGTATACAAGTTTTTATAAACTTACTAGAAAAATTAAACGACCTATCGGACTGAGTTCTTTCAAACTCCCTGTCTTTGCTAAGGATACTCCTGGGACCATAGTCGGTTAGTTTCAGAGCAAAGCGACTGTCAATCACACAGTTGGTGCTGGACAAGCGTCCGTGCATACGGAGCGGACACGAATGTAAATAGCACATACCCTGAAAAAAACATAAAACAGTATACAGTACTCCCTCCCTACAACGACCCTCCGAACAACGATTCCCTCCTTACAACAACGCTTGCCGCTGTTTCCCAACAGTACAATTATGCATAACATTTTCATGGTTGCGATATTGTCTGCTTAAAATTGTCGTCTGCTGTTTTTCTAAAAGTCACATAACTCTTTATTCAATTTGACAGAAAAGCATAATGACGAGTGACAAAAAACTTGAATCCAGATCGGACGCCGAGATACACGGTGTCGGATCTTGGTTCTAAGTGTTTACAATGTACTCTTAGGGTATTAATTTTCCCTCCCTATAACAACAAATTCCGAAAAACGCACACACAATATTTGTCTCTCAATCGGTGTTGTTGTAAAGAAGGAGCACAGTATGTATAAGCCCATTAAATTTGACGTAAATTTCGCCACATTTTAAACTTTTTAACCTTTTGTAGACACTACAAATACATAAATATCACGGGCATATAAAAATAATTAAAAAAACAATTAGATTTCATTTAACCATAGGTTGAGAGTGTATCTAAAATAACTTTTATTATTTTAATGATTAACCCTTTCCCCCATAGAAGCGACTTTTAGCGTATTGAATCTATTCCTACGCTGAAGAAAATAGTTCCAGTTTATACCCTCATGAACAATTACCATTACAAATATTTTATATAGCATCGCAGACTTTAGCTTAAAGCAGGTTGAAAGTAAAGCAGAATGTGCCTTAAGGCACATTCTGCTTTACTTTCAATCTGCTTTAAGTGGTCACTTGTCTTCAAAACTATAAACAGGCTAAATAATTATTTTCATTTAAACATAAAATTACAACCCATCCCTTTAGTTTTCTGCAAAATATTTTTGTGTATACATGGTGTTCATGCATTTATCCTGCATCATGTTTTTATTTCTGCATGTAATGATGTTAACCCTTTCACTCCCGAATTTTCCGCGAGTTTTTTTTTACCCCTTCTCCGTTTCATTGGCGTCTGCTTCAATTTTGTTGTCTGCAATGTCGTTTCAAAGTTTAAATAAGGCAGTATGACTGAAGAAATTTCAAAACGAGTGTCAAACAGTTTGAATCCTGATCAGACGCCGCGTTACGCGGCGTCTGATCAGGATCCAATCTGTTTGCAAACGCGCTTTTAAGCGTCATTGAGAGCGAAAGGGTTAAACAACTTGTCACCATTATACGTGCATATGGATGGTTAAGTTTGAAAAAGATTGGACGACTTTACGTACAATATGATTTGGAGTATTGATTTGTATGGTATCAACAGTCATGTTTTGTAGCGCGTCTACACGCAATTATGACGTTATTTTCGTTTTGCAATTGCATGTTGCTAAAACACACATTTTACCATAATTATACGAGTTTCGTAGTTTCAATTACATTCTAGTACTGCGATGGAGATTTTCAATGCGGCTGTTTTGAGGTATAAAACATGATGCTACGTTAATTATATTTCTGGTTTCGATGCTTTGAATCCATGCTGTCGGTGTCCCTTTGAGATGGCTAACAGCACCGTGCGTAACGTCTTGGGATTTCCTCAACCCATTTGGGTCAAAACATTATATAATAGCAGTTTAAATGTAAAACTATTTTAATTCCGTTTTTGAAATGTTTTTATCTTCAATAGAACGTAATGCAAAAGTACGACGAAACAATTATTTTGGGATATTCTGTATTACTTTCGTACATGTACTATTTGTCTATGGACGTGTCGATTCCTCTGTTTTGAAGTGTAGTGCAATATTAGACCCAGCAATGCCTTACTCCGAGTATGATGGTCATTTGCAAACAGTTTGTATCCGGATAAGTCGCCGTGTAGTCATAAGGGTACATATACAATTACAGCGGTATAAGGGTTAACTATCCACATATGTATCAAATGACAGGAATGGCAACAAACGTATCAAATGGTACTACAGTGGAGAATGTGTTATTCTTTCCCTATAAACGCGTTTACGCTAAAACTATTATTTGCAGTGCAAACAGTTTGGAGCCAGATCAGACGCCGGGTAACCCGGCGTCTGATCAGGCTCCAAACTATTTGCCACCAAGATAAACATGAAATATCAGAATTGTCCAAAAGTTGTTCTTTTCTACGTTTTAGTGCTTTACGTTTGCGTACGTTTGCGTTTAAATGGGAAAGAATAACAGATTCTCCACTGTTTAAGGATTCCTCTATTAACCATTTCCCCCGTAGAAGCAACTTTTAGCGTATTTGATTTATTCTTCCGCTGAAGAAAATAGTTCCAGTTTATACCCTCAAGAACAATTACCATAACAAATATTTTTATATAGCCTAGCAGATGGTAGTATTAAGCAAGCTGAAATTAAAGCAGAATGTACCCTAATGCACATTCTGCTTTACTTTCAACCTGCTTTAAGTGATCACCTTTATTTAATGTTAAAAACGGGTTATTGGGTAAAGGTTTAAATGAAGGCAAACATCTAAAGTATGCACATTTACCTTAATGACGTCATTGATTAATGAGTAGCGGAAGGCCCAGTCCAGCTCGATACTATCATTCTGTAACATGTCCTGTAATATAGCAAAAACAGTTTGGTAATCTCGTTTTCCAGCATTGTAAAACTAATTTGTATGTAGATAACAACGAAATACAGTAAAAGTTAAAACTTTCTATTACGGCCACAAACTTATGCTCAATATTAAGTGCTTAAAGCAAGGTGACGGTAAAACAGAAACCTCCCAAAACAGCTTTCTGTTTTGCAATTTATTTGCCATCTTGTTTTAAGCTGTAACCTGTCTTTCATACAATCAATTAGCCTTCGTATTAGAGGTCGTGATAGAGAAGTTTTATTGTAATTGTTAATTAGGTTCAGTCGAACCTAAATATCTAGAACTCGTTTATGTCGAGCTTAACCGTATTTCAACAGTTGGATTTCATTGTTTCAAACACGATTTCGTCGATTCTTTCTCTATTCCAAGGTTAAAACGTCGTCTACGGATATGTTCGACTTAACCCTTTCCCTAATAGGAGCGCCTTTTAGCACATCTTATTTATTCCTACACTAAAGAAAATAGTTCCAATTTTTACGGTCATGAATATGTATCATAAAGAATATTTTCTTTATCCTGGCAAGTGGGAATCTTAAAGCAGACTGAAAGTAAAGCAGAATGCGCCTTAAGGCGCATTTTGCTTTACTTTCAATCTGCTTTAGGTGATCATATGTCTTCAGTGTTAGAAACAGGCTATGGGGTAAAGGGTTAAGAAAGTTCGAGATATTATATTTCGACTGTTTTTGTTTTTTCTTGAAAGAGGTCGATGACCGAAATATTGAGATAGAACCATTGTTGAATGTAGATAGAAGATGAATCAGGGTATGTGATACACTTGTTGTTCATGCAGACAAAGACCCGGATGACTATCAACTTACAATATATAAATTAAGGATATAACTAACGCTGATCCTATTCTAATATCGTGTGCTTCAAAACTGATGTCTGCATTTAACTTAACTTTCATACTTATTTTTATTTCTTTTTCTTTTGAAGATAATTAGGTTCAAGTGTCAAACAGTATGGATGCTGATCAGACGCCGAGTTACTTGGCATCTGATCTGAATCCGATCTGTTTGCATATTGAGTCGTTCTAAGTTAACAATATAAGTATCTATGTTTATTTCATGGAATGAAAAAGAAAGATAATTATCCCTAGATATGTAATTATTAGACATATCAAGTAATTATTGTTTTGTATAATAGAGTGCCACAAAACCCAACTCATCCATTCACCTATCCAATAGACTTAATATCGTGATCTTACTGTTGACGTCCAGTTTACCCAAATTGTGTTGTAATAAATTCAATTTTGTTGTGTAATAACAAACCTAATTATAATGCTATACCTAATCACTTGTTTTTCTGCTACAGCGAAGAATACGTTATTCGTTCTCTCTTTAACGAAACAAAACGCATATATAGTCCAATAAAAATGTTAGAAAATGACAAAGTTTTGATTTAAAAATATTGAAGACTTATTTGATCTGAGTGGCAAACAGTTTTTAGTGCAAATTAACATGTCCACTGTAAACAGTTTGCAGACCAGGTTCCAACCTGTATGCCATTCTGATTGAACATACAGTGGAGAATCTGTTATTCTTTACCAATAAACGCGTTTACGCTAAAACTATTATTTGCAGTGCAAACAGTTTGGAGCCAGATCAGACGCCGGGTAACCCGGCGTCTGATCAGGCTCCAAACTGTTTGCCACCAAGATAAACATGAAATATCAGAATTGTCCAAAAGTTGTTAGAGTCTACGTTTTAGTGTTTTGCGTTTGCGTACGTTTGAGTTTAAACGGGAAAGAATAACAGATTCTCCACTGTACGTGTCTATATTTATTATGCTCCCCCCAATGACTTATTCGGGGGCTTATTGTTTTCGGTCTGTTTGTCTGTCTGATTGTCAGTCCACAACTTTAACATTGACCATAACGTTGGAACTACTTTATAATTGGTATGTGTACTCACCTAAAGAAGCTTTTGAGCTCAGTACATCTTGGGTCATGTCCGACAAAGGTCAAGGTAATTTGGAGGTAAAATCGGGGTGAATTTACTATTGAAATTTGTACTCAACTCAAAAAGCTCTTGAGTTCAGTACAACTTGGGTCATGTCCAACAAAGGTCGAGGTCATTTAGAGGTCAAATGAATACATTTCAGTGACAAACCACATAGGGGGCATTTGCCTCTTACTGCGTCACCGTTCCTGTTTGAGTAACAAATAATTTTATATATCCTGTTGCTTTGCGCTTGTATTTATTTTATTTTCAACGGGAAAGAATAACGTTGTTTCCACTGTAATGAGTCGTCAAATTGATAAGAGTGGACGCAATTATTGAAAAATAAAGTCAAGAATGGTTATACAGTGGAGAAAATTTTATTCTTTCTCAATAAACGCGTTTACGCTAAAATGTTATTTCCATTGCAAACGGTTTGGAGCCAGATCAGACGCCGGGTTACTCCAAACTTTTTGCCATTCAGATTAAAACATTCAGAATTCTTCAAACGTTGTCATTCTCTACATTTTATAGTAGATCAAATGCGTTTGCATTTCGTTTGTGTTTAAACGGGAAAGAATAACGTTTTCTCCACTGTACGATTGTAGGAGAGAAACCATTACACTTTTCTTTTCCGTATGAAAACAAACTGCAAGACTATTAAGCAAATGAGAGTTTCTTGAACATATTGACGACTTATAAAAAGTTGAGCTGCAAACAAATTGTACAATTCAGTCTTATCAAATGCCGTTTTACTAAACTACTTACGCAAAATTTTTGCGTAAGTCAAAATTTTAAATTTTAATTTATATTTTTTATAATCACTTCCTACAAACAGCAAATAGCCAGATCAGAGGACGCGCTTTTGCTGTTTGCAAACGTTTATGATCGAAAAATAAGAGTTAAACGATTTTGACTTACGATTTTTTTTTGCGTAAGTTGTTTAGTAAAACGGGCCCCTGATCTGACCCGAATAGTTTGCCATGGACATTTTAGCATAAATGCGTTTATTGAGAAATAATGACTTCTACCCACTGTATCCTAACTATCCTCATCCTCTCACATTAAATATTTCAGCTTTATGGACACATATCATAGGCGTAGCCAGACTTTTAAAAGTTATACGCACATTTCGGCACGGAGTGATATGATATATGATAATATATGTACCCTTTCAATGCCAAATTAGACCGTACGAGTATTTTTTAAACATTTCGCAGACAGCATATTAATATCTAGTTTCGTTTAAACAAGAAAGAATAATGACGTCTCCCTTGTATGAAGATGTCCAATATCTGTTTACCTGCAGGCTCCCGCGCGGACAATACTCCATGAGAATGTACATAAAGCAGGGCTCCAGACAAGCACCAACAAACTTTGCCAGGTTACCATGGCCCGCCAACTGCATCTGTCATGAAACAAATAGCAAGTGTTTAATGAGCCTCGGGAAAAACACAGACATATAAATCCCGAGTACTGCATTCAGTGACAAAGCATATCCGTCACCACGTTGAAAGCGCAGCGGCTGTTATAGGACAGACATACATAGTTGTTTATTAGAGTGTCATGCATCAATATATCATTTATTTATGTGCAAAACATGTTATAAAACGCAGTTGGTATTGATACTCGGCCGCGTTTGACCTAAAAGACACTGCAGACCAAATAAAATACTTTCATTAAAACATGATGGATTATATACATAAGCGACGTTCGTGAAGTGTACTGTTCGTAGCGACAGTTATAGATCTATTCATAAAAAGGGGACTTCGTATTAAAAACACAGACAATGTTGAATAATTTCATCTATTACATTTGAAATGATGTATATTTAAGCTATTATAACTTAGTTACGCGCATATGCTTCTTTTATACGGTGTGCTTATGAAAAGTACAACTTTCCCATGGAAACAATGTAGACTGATCAGAGGTTTCTACAGGAGCCCTCTGATCAGGATACCCTCTGTTTGTCATTTTGAAATACATAACTTAAGTCTAGATTCGATGATAAAGAAGCATACTAGATTTTACTGGTGACTAGAATTGTCTGCTTGATGTTTAAGGGGACAAAACGTTAAGGTCCGTAATCCTTGTAACGGTTAGCTAAATAATAGAACCAAGCACGAGTTTCAAGGCAAAAGGCAAGGCAAACAATGTTTGCGTACCAAAACCAGAAATAGTGTTTCAAACGTTGGTATTTACGTAGCACATTCACTGCCATTAAGACGCCATAATTTAGAGTTTAATTCAGTTTGAATTTAAACCATTTTATGAGTCGCAAATAGCGTGGACTCTGATCAGAGTGATCGCGTTACGCGGCAGCTGATTTGGGTCCATACCGTTTGCATATGTTAGGGTTGTCGAGCTCGTTACTGAATGGATCAAAGTTTAAGTTAACAGTATGGTCAAACGTAATGCATAAAAAGGCAATAAAGACTTAAAATAACGTTGTTGATTGTCCCTGCACAATAACTTATTGTTTATTCTGAAGACATACTTGTCTAAATTCTACGGCAACGGTCCGTGTGATGTCAACGGTTGGCAGATGGAGTTTCTTCATGGCTACCACATGGTTCTTACAATATCCGGTCTGGGTGAAAAGCTGGTCTTGTTCATCCTGAAATGCAAGTCAAAAACTGATTGACTTTCTATAACCAAGTCAACTTGAATAATGGTTCAAATACTTTATACCATTTGAGCACAATAATGAAAATACACATACATGTATATAAGAATAATTATATTCCTATTTTAACTATTAAGAACTCACAAAAATACCAACCTTATTTATAAATGGTAAATTTCACAATGTAGAAAGTGCAACCAATACAATCATACAGGGACAAAAAGATTATTCATTCCTAATATACACGTTTATACGCTCATACTAAAAGACCGTTGCACACATGTTGAAGCAAGATCAAACGATAGATAACCCTGCGTCTGATAAAGCTACATTCTAACTGCTTTTTAAGGTTTTAGATTAAAACTAAATTTTCCAAAAACTATTCTCTAAAAAGGGCCCTTAAGTCAACATTAAATGGTCATATTTGAAAAGCCGAAGAGTCCACTCGAAAACTTCAGAATAAAATATGGGTTATAGGATACATGCTTATTTAAAGTGAATCACGACTTGTTACCATAGTTTCCGTGACAGCTGTGATATAACGACGAATAATTAGTTCAAACAAGCTATATTAATTCCATTTTATTTACACTCCATGCATAATAAAGTTTTACCTGTTATTTGTTAACCCTTAACCTGAGGATGGGGAATGGTCCTAGGCAACAAGAACATAAGTGTGCAATGACTCTAGTAAGCAGTATTGATACTAGAACAGTAAAACCTCGTTAACCACGCACCCATGGACAAACGGACAGGACAATCACCATATGCTTCCCGCATTTGAAGATGCGGGTATAAACACCCCAAACCAAATGTACCTTATTGCCTGAATCCAATGTTAGGTATGACTTGGACATAAAGGAGTCGTTCATGCGGCCTTTCCGTATTTGTATCTCACAGTGTGGAATAAGCCAGGTCTTCTTTCCCAACTCCTGCTCTATCTTGATTTTTCTATAAAATACAAAAATACTATAAGTATAACAAGCCAAATAAAAATTATGCTACTTACCTCTTCGCTGCCATGAAATGATTCCATCTGCTTTGAACAATAATTGTTGCCTGCTTTTAGTGAGGAGTGAGGAAATGTTTGATGTTAGTGCTAGACAGTTTGAATCCATACCCAACTTTCAGTCCATTTTGACTGGCTTAATCAAGTAGGTTGTCCCCCTTGCAAAAAGCCGATAAAATCGATATGGATAAATTTCTGGCCTGACTGCCCTATATAGAATATATAGGGGACTAATTTTCAATGTCATATTTTAAGGTGTTGCATATATTTGTCAATATTTTAGCAGTTATAGCAATATACTTTATTTTCTTCTTTTTCACATGATGTAAATTTTGATTTTCTATTTTAACGACTTTTTGCTTCCATTTTGATTTTAAAATGGTTGGTGTCGGACACATTAAACATATAGTAAAAAAAATAATTAAAGTGTGTAGTTTGCTGATTTTGAACGCAAATAAAGTATCCTTTTTAATATCTGCGAATTTATTTTAGCAGTTATGAGGTGAAAGAATGTTTTCAAAACAGTTATAAAATCTCTTTTGCTTTGAATTTGAATAAAGTCTTTTTGCTTCCAATTTAATTTGAATATTGACAAATGTCGTGATGCTGAAATCGGACTTAGTCATGTTTTCCCCAACCCATAATCAGATATTTCGTAATTCACCGTAATCGTTCAAGGGCAGTGATCTCACTAATCTGATTCCCGCTGTGTGTTGATTGTGTGTGATAAATAAATGCCATATATATAGGGGGGTAAAGGACCCTAGAAACATAATTATGTCTATTATACATGCTTTCAGAGTACCGGATATTTTGATTTAATAAATTCTAACTTTACTTATCAAACTTTCATTTTATTTATTTATCATTATTGTATAAGGTCCACTTTACCATGGACAGCATTAACATTATACAAGTATTAGATAAATATAAATATGAATATGGCGGTCATAAGTTGGGATTTGGAAAACTATTTGAAACTTTGTAATTTCTCTTAGGATTAAGTCTAAATAAATAAAAAAAAGTTTTACACTTGAATATATAGATGTTTACCGAAATTCGTTCCATAGATATACATATATGTATATCGCCTAACACATTATATCATGATCAGGCCTCAAGTTTGGATTCAGATCAGACCATCGATAGAGGGAGGGAAGAAAGAAAGAGATTCATACAAACATTGTGAGAGGGGTATAGAGATAGCGTGTGTGCGCGCGCGCGCGCGAGAGAGAGAGAGAGAGAGAGAGTCAGTTATATTTGCCAACAGTTTTGATACAGATTCAACTCCACATCGACTCTTCTTTCCAGTTAATTAACCATTGCTTTGCTGCGTCACGGATTTATACAACTGTATTGTATAGCCGGAATTATGCAACTGTGTTTTATAATTCTGTGGCTGAATGCCACTTGAATTACATTAGCAAACAATGTTTATCCAGATCAAACACCAAGTAACTTTACATCTGACCTAGATTAAGCCGGCTTGCAGTACAGCAATCTCAAAACAATAACAATATATTAACCCATTGCCATTAACAAACAGTATACATGTGAAGTGTACACTTGTCCTATGCTAGCAGAATTCATCTGACCAGGGTCTGCACTGTTTGTCCTTTGGCAATATATTGTTAACATCAACCGTAAAAAGTCAAGAATGGACTAGACTTAATTGGAAATCGGAAGTGTCCATTTACATTAGATTATGGTTGAATGAGTTTACAGGAAACGCGCACAATTAAGCCCTTATCGTGTTCAGTTGTCGTCTGCTTCAAATATATCGTAAGCGAAAAATATCATAATTAATTTTGATATTTTTAATCTTGAGAAAAATAACTATTCGAGGGAAAACAGCTTGGATCCAGATCAGACACCATGTTACGCGGCATCTGATCTGGATCCAACAAAATGAATCGCCGAGAGCAGATTCATAAGCCCCGCGTCCTCAAGACAGACAATAAACTCAAGACAGACATTGGTCAATATGTGTTTGCTGACGATTACAAACTGGCAGAACCACAGACTGAGTTACGAATCAGAAACAGGACAATGACACCCACGATCCATTAGGTGTCTGGAAATATTTACATTCGCCCCATTCAATTCCATTGAACAAAATGACGTTAATTTTATATAAACGCAATTTCTCTTGGGGCGGGACTTGTAAACATCTTTCCGCAGAGGACGCGGGGCTTATAGTCTGGTCTCGGCGATTCATTTTGTTGCGTTGCTTCAGTAACGCCGGCCACGGCCGTTATGGTTATTCCTTTCAGGGTACACATTATTCGTGTTAACAACCTCTAATATGGATTAAACTTACATGAATACCAATAAAATGTTCATTTAAATTACAGCAAATATATTATAACAAATGAACTGAGGTTTTTTTGTGATTTAAGCTAAATAAACGACAGAAAATTACCAGCAAACTCAATGAATTGCTAACAACGACAGAAAATGATAGGCAAATTCCATCGTATTGGCGATTCATGGAATTTGCCGATCATTTCTGTCATTTATTTCGCTTAAACGCCGAAAAAATCAGTTAATTTCTTAACTAACCACGTCAGCTAAACAACACACACCTTAGGGAAGCTGCTTCCAAAACGCCAGAAGAAGACGCCAGTCGTTTACAAAAAGAATAAAAGAACAAAAAGGTTCCACGGAACATGTATTTAATACAAGCTATAGTGAAGACACGTACGTTATCTTAAGTGATGTAGTTAGCAACAACAATCCTGTTTAAAATACAGTGCGCCATCTCTAAAACAGCCATACGAAGCTCCTGTTATTTGGTATCTAGACTTATACACATTTGAAAGATTATTAGGATTATTGAACAATGGTAACATCTTAGACGAATCGTTTGTTAACCAGATCTGTTATAGTAGTGTCATAAGGTTTGAGGTACCAGCACGGAGTGTTGCAGAGTGTGCCAGTTTGTGCACAATGACTGAGGACTGCAATAGCGTGATTGCAGTACGGAACATAACCAATGCATGATTTGGTCTTACGATCTACGGACATGCTTCTCCCCTTCAAGGTGCACAATTCTACGGACAAGAGGAACCAGGTGATACACCCAACAGGAGACACAAATTGTGGGCGTTGTTTGGAGGGAGTCGTTATCGGAGGGAACTTTGCAAACAGATTGATTCCAGATCAGACGCCGCGTAACGCGGCGTCTGATCTTGAATCAAGCTGTTTGTCACTCATCATTAAGTTTTTTATGTCAAAATGTCCATTACGTAACTCTGAGAAAAACAGCAGATGACAATTTTAAGCAGACGACAATTTTAAGCAAACGACATTGCATCCAGACAATGGCGTGTGTCAGTCATGAACCAAAACGTAATTCGACAAGCTATATAGCGAAAAATGATTCTAACCAACAAAGACTAAACATGTCCTTTATCTGCGTTATTTACCCACAATTCAATACAATTGGACTTTTTTTAAAAAAAAAAAAAGGAAAAAAAAGTTTTGATTCGAATGAGACTCGAACCTATGACCTTTTGATTGTTAGTCAACCACACTACCGACTGAGCTATCAGCACTTATGTAGACTGGTGGTACATGTATGAGCTGGGTGCTGGGATCCTAACACCTTTTATTCATGTGCTAATCTAGGGCCAACTTGGCGATACGGAGTACAAAACGACTGATGTACGTTTTATAATTTTCATTAAAATTAATTCAGATAGCATAGCTAGTATAACATTGAATGAAGAATTAATTATTATGATATATTTCCACGTAACCATGTGAATTCAAAAGCTTTTTGTATTACTTTTAGAATTTATATTAACTTGCTGAATGTTAGAAATGTTTTATTTAAGATGTCATAAAGTTCCCTTCTGCCAATTTCATTGAAAAGTGCAATACTTTCGTTCTTTGAATAGATTCCCGTAAGGATAATCACTGACGCCTTTGGTGTCATTTGTATTTGTATGCACCGGTCTTGCACCGACGGGGTGAAATAGACTGTGCGTTTGCTGCTCTTTTACAAGAGCAGCAATCGAGTGCCTGACTATGTCTGTAAGTCACTCGGCTTCTTTGAGTGCTTGGTTTGTAAGTCACTCAGTTTTTTCCTTTGCACCATTCCTTTAAGGGGATGGTGCATCAATGGATAGAAGTCCGACATATGGTCGTCGGATTCTTCCAGTTCCAACTCATTCCCAAAAAGGTCTGCTTTATTTCTGCTTTCGATTCTCAAAGCTTGCTTAAATCAAACATACATACTTCTTTTAAAGCTTTAGTTTTGAAATACATGTATGTTTGTTCTGAGTGTTAATAAAACGTCTCTAATACGACCAGTTAATTATTAGTCTGAATTAATAGTTTGATTGCTTAAAGCAAGGTGACAGTAAAACGAGCATCTTTATTTTTCACTGTCAACTTTCTTGAGTTGTCACCTGTCTTTTAAACACTCAATTAGCCTTCTTTTAGTGGTCGTAATAGAGAGGTTATACTATTTATAGCAATAGAGTTGTGTTCGACTGATTGAGAGATTCCCCTGGAACCTTTGAATCCCGAACACCTATATTATATACTTTAAATAAACATTAAGTAGCGAGATGCTTTCCGTTGGCGCAGAAATTGAGTGTAACCTGTCACGAATTCGCCTATAACATCCAGATGCCCGTTGCGTGTTATTATCCCTCCCCCTCCCACCACCACCTTTCACAAAGAGAGAGAGAGATACCGATGAGACATAGAGTGAGAGTTCTATTTGCAAACAGTATGGATTCAGATCAGATCCAAGAGAGACATAGAAGGGGAGAGATATATATACATACACATAGAGAGGGAGAGACAGTCAGGTATGCAAACAGTTTGGATCAAGATTAGACTCGAAATCGACTCTTCTTTACTGCTGACCATTGGTTTACTGAATGCCACTTGAATTACAGAAGCAAACAATGTATATCTAGATCAAACAGCAAGTAACTGATCTGATCAGAATTTATCCGGCAATCAGCAATCAGAAAACAATAAAAAAATATTAACCCATTGTCACTAACAAACAGCGTACTTATGTTTGAATTTGAACTTGTCGTATGCTAGCATAAGTCATCTGAACAGGGCATACACTGTTTGTCATTTTGCAATATATTGTTAACATCAACCCTTAAAAGTAAAGAATGGACTAGACTTAATTGGAAATTAACATGTCAGTTAACAATTTTATGGATGAATGAGTTAACGAAACAAAGTGTCATAACTTAACCCTTATCTGGTGATTTGTCGTCTGCTTCAAATATAGTGTCTGCGAAATATAAGAAATAATTTTGATCTTTTTAAATCTAAAGAAAAAGTACTTTTCGAGTGACAAACAGCTTAGATCCAGATCAGACGCTATGTAACGCGGCATCTGATCTGAATCAAGATTGTTTGCAAATATAAGCCAAGTCCCGCTTAGCACGATAATTAAGGATTAAGGAGCAGTGACTCGCGCCTTTAGTTTTGCCGGGGGCCTTTTTACTATCCCGGAGGAGAAACTTGAACTTTGACACGAGTTACCCAGTTCAATCCGAGTCAAATAGTTTGGATCATGATCCGACATACATAGTCTAAAATGAATACGACATTGTTTCCTATAGAATTGCATTCAGTTTCAAAGTTATTCACACAAAACACTCAAATCAAGTAATTTCCGACACATAATTGTTGGGGGGGGGGGGGGGGGGGGGGGTCTGATCTTGATCCAAACTGTTTGCAATAGAACAGAAAATATCATTTTTCTGTGTTTTTCATACAAATATATCTTATTCGAAACATATTTACGCATTTCCATCATATTAATCTTATATGTGTAAATAACTCCTTAAAAGAAATTCGAAAAATGTATGTTTTAATTTAATTTTGTTTTTTACCATTTTAGCTCTCAATTAGTTTTGATCCGATTGGTTAACAGTTTGCAAATTGACGTATATACAAATTATTTAGTCTGATCATAATTCATACTATCGTTTGTTAAGTGTGGATGTACGAGTAATATACTAGTGAAAGATTCTATCGATAATGCTGGTCAGGGTATAATTGATGTAGAACGCGAATTTTCAGTTAAATTTTAATCAGCAGATAAACACAAATGGCTTTTCAGAGGTCCCGCTGAGAATAAGAACGAGTCCGGAACCAGTGTTCCGGAGGCAGCCGAACGATAACGAAGCATTCGTGATTTCTTATCAAGGCTAAGATGATCAAGCGATTCCCGATAGCCTAACAAATCGATAATTGATCTCGTGGACCAAGGGAGATAATGGTTTACGTCTGATATACTAAAGTGAGCAAGAACGACAATCCTGTAATATGGCCTGCATTCTTGGACATGCTTATCAAAGTGTTTGTAAATAGCAATGCACTCGGGGTTAGGCAGCAGAGGTGTTAAGAATATATTGATGTCTATACATATTTCTCAGAGAAATGCATGGTCATACGTCTACCACGTCTTGATAAATAGCCGAAGAACATGTTCATACATTTCAACTTGTGAATTAGATAGACATTTCTTCTTTACTTTGATCTTGTTATCATAAAGACAGAGATCTCATTTAAATACTACGCATGTATTGATAGCTATGTTTGAAAATTCGACTTTATTCGACTATTACGACGGAAGGGTTAGCCAGACGATATTGCGACTGGGTTGGGGCGAAAGGATTAAAATATTAATTTTGTACCTGGACACTAGTATGATGACAACTAACAGCACAGCTGTCACGGAAACTATGGTAACGCAGATGATCAGGGTCACCGTAGTCTTGTCCTCTGAAATAGAAACTCGACGCTCGCAACACATGTCTGAAACTCTTAACATGCGTGTACTACGGTGTTCCGTTCGGGCCAACGTAGTTCCGCTCTATAACCCTCATGGACATTGCGAAACGACGATGGCACGAACGGAATACTGTAACGTACAGGAATTCGTTTTAAACCATTCTGCGCCAAATCAATCATGAACATTTTACCCCTGCACCGATATAGTGTCGACAATATTGTTGTCTGCAAGATCGTTTCAAAGTTAAATATAAGGGAGAATGGCTTAAGAAATATCGATACGAGTGACAAACAACTTGAATCCTGATCAGAGGCCCCGTTGATCGGCGTCTGATTTAGATCCAAACGGTTTGCAAAGTCGACTTGATGCGATTTCGACTGTTAAAGTTTTTCCCAGGGCATGTCGGTAAGAAGCTATTTTTTTCGCTGGCATACATGTAGGTGTGTCGGGGTCGATGAGCTATCCGCCAACACACCTTACAAACATAGTAACGCGAAGTCTGATCTAGGTTCAAAATTGTTTGTCCCTCGTCTTGATATTTCTTCTATCAAAATATCCAATACGTAACTTTGAGACAAAAAAAACCCGGCTCTTTTAAGCAGACGATATAACAGCAGAGAAATCTTTAGACTTAAGGTACTTCGCAGGCGCGCTTAGTTTCCATACAAGGTGTTATGAAACTTTTCATAAAGCATGATTATAGCCTAAGAAACAATGTGTGAAAATATAGGCAAAAATTATCGTGTGGTTTGTCTTTAAGGTCTCTTTTTCCGACAAAAACCTGGACTTTTGATGATTTTATTTTTCTCAAAAATAAATAAAGATAATGACTATAAATCTCGCCCAATAAGTAGTCCCCAACATTCAACACAAGAAAAGCTAAAAACATTTTGAATAAAGGTGCTCAGAAAGATGTTATCAGCTATTTAAATTTTGCAAAATGCTGAAAAATTGAATTACAAAAAACTGACTCATTCAATGTATATTTGTTTTCATTTTATTCAAATATATGGTTGATGAAACAGTTAGTCTGAAAAAATTAGAAAATATTACTGTCAGGATTTGTTGTAATAACAGATTTTCTTAATAAAATGTTGGATATTTGATGTTGAGATACAGTTACCTACCTTAAAATTAAAACTCTGTCATTAAAATGCATTATTATTTATTCATAGACTTGCATACAAGGTTTATTATATTGTTTAAACATAATAATAATGGGCAATATCGATCTTGAAAAGGTTGGCGTATTGAAAAGTTTCAATGTGTGGCTTTATTGTTCGATCAAATCGTGTACACGTATACCGATTTTATTGACTTGTAAGTCATTAAACTAAAACGTATATGTAAGTGGACATATAATTGAACCGTATATAACATCACTAATTCTAATCAACGAAGACAAAACATAAACTGTCCCTTAATCACTGCGTTATGGATTGACAAGTCAATAAATCGGACACTTAAAACAATACTTGGATCGGATGGGCCTCGAACCTATGACCTTTGAATTGGTAGTCAATCACTCAACTGACTGCGCTATGAAGGATTATACTAAATCGTATCAACATTTCCTTTATATAAATGTTCTAGTATAAGCACGTACGAAAAAAGTCTATGTCGTCAAGACGAACATCAGCTCGCCCGCAAGACCGACTTCCGTATGCGAAAGGCCTTAAATGTCTTGTTTGAGCAACAGCAGTAAGCATTATTGTAGGGAGGGAATCGTTGTGCGAAAGGACGTTGTAGGGAGGGAGGACTGTAGAAATTTCTAACATCTTCTTCACTATTTAACTCACTACCTTCAAATTAAACTCTACACATGAGTGCAAATGTAAACCTTCTGATCATGGTCTGTACTGTTTGTCGTAGCATAAATTCATTTGGTTATTTTAATTGTGCGTAGGGCTGGGGTAGGGATGCGGTTCAAAGTGTATTTGTCGTTTATTTAAGAATTAAGATGCATGGGATCATTTGGATATTTAGAATTGTAAGGATGAATTCATTTGCACCTCACGTTTCAAATGGACATAACTCAAGTTTCCAATTATATTTAGATCAATTTTACATATTTAGGGCTGACTTAACAATATATTGCAAATTGACAAACAGTGCAGTCACTGATCAGAGAGCTCGGTTAAGTGCAATCTGACCTGGGCTACACTGTTTGCATACAACAAGTCTATTTTTCGCAGGTACAATGTTTTACACGTGTAATCGTCGCAAGGGTTTCATATGTTAAACGAGTCGACGGCATTCCCCGACTATCTTACCGGGGTCTACAATACACAGCTCTCCCTTGAAGCCACACCTAGGTTTGTCCACAGGAATGCCATTTGGCCACATGATGCTGAGCCCCGGGGTAGGAACGTACATCCGGGTGGCACCACGAAATCTACCCACAAGCTGAAAAAATTCAAATACGTCTTTACACTATGCTACATATAACTTCAGTAGAGAGGAAGCATTTTCAACAATAAAAACATATTGTGCAGAAACAATGATGTCAATTACAAACAGTTTGGATCCAGATCAGACGCCGAGAAACTTGGCGTCTGATCAGGCTCCAATCTGTTTGACGCTTTGGTTTGGATGAATCGTGACATTTTTCTTTTAAATAATTAGTTTTTTATCTGAATTTTATTGCATCGCACCTGTAAGTTAGAATAAAATATTTACACAAATCAGTCACATAGCACCTGTAAGTTAGAATAAAATATTTACACGAATCAGTCACATCGCACCTGTAAGTTAGAATAAAATATTTACACGAATCAGTCACATCGCACCTGTAAGTTAGAATACAATATTTACACAAATCAGTCACATCGCACCTGTTAGTTAGAATAAAATATTTACACAAATCAGTCACATCGCACCTGTAAGTTAGAATAAAATATTTACACAAATCAGTCACATCGCATCTAGCAATGAAAAGATCTGTGATGAGTTCAGTAAAGAAATCGATGGCCGTCGATGGCCATCGATTGCGAGTTGGCTACCGGTCTGCACTACAGTGGAGAAAACGTAATTCTTTCGTTCAACGCAAACGCATTGCAATGAAATATAGAAAATGACAACCTTTTGACAATTCCGACTACCAGTTTTAATTTGAGTTACACATAGTTTGGAGCCTGATCAGACACCGGGTTACCCGGCGTCTGATTAGGCTTCAAACTGTTTGCAATCAGAAAATAATAGTATAAGCGTAACCGGGGTTATTTGGAAAGAAAATGTTTTACTATACTCTGCACTCTGCACACGGGGTACAACCTGCTAACCTAAACAGCAAACAGTGGTAATTGAACACGCTACAGATAAGGACTTACCAAGTAGATGTAATGGAAAATGACGTACTAGTATATAGTAATAAACCACTTTATTAATATAGATTGTCATGGCAACGTATATTTGGAAGATTGAATTTTCTTGGAATAAATCAAAGAGCTTTTTCTTAACATAAATGATAGTCTCTGTGCTCCTTTAGAACTACGCAATAAGCGACTAAAGATGACTTTATAAACGGTTTACCATATGTATCAATGCTTTTAAGTTAGAACTTCCAACATTTGAATTTGACAGAATATTGCAGACGACACATATAAATAGGGGGTGTCTCGTCTGCTAAAGGGTTAAAACAGAACTACATGTACACTGTAATGTGTAGATTGTTTGGACCAAGATAATACTCGGAGTAACCCCGCCATTCCTAAATCACCCTGAAACTTCAAATGGAGAATGAATGACGGTGTCCTTTTAAGTTATTTCCATTTTTGACTATAAAGGGATGCTTTTTGCAATTAATTTACAAAATAAAAGCATTGCAGTTCAGGCCCTAAGCTTATAACGCTTTCGAGTCCATTCTTAGATCGTTCTCAAGCATTTGATTGGTCAGATTTGAGCAAAAGCTCAAATCTGACCAATCAAAAGCTTGAGAAGGATCTCGTATGCAACTCAAACTCTTTTTATCTTGAACACTGGTCAGAGAAGCTCCTCTGATCTGGATCTACACTGATTGCATAGGATGTGTACTCTACCCAGGTACATAGTTGGTAAAGGATAGCATATTCGTCACTAGGGATCAATGGGTTATTGTAAGTCTAATACCTATGTTTGTTTAGTTAAGAGACGATGTATACCAGATAGCTAATATAAATCATTGTTTAGTTAAACTGTCTGAACTCTAGGAGACAAACTAGTGGTAGTAAAAAAAACATTTTTTTTCTGACGAAGACGTTTCACGTACGACAGAAATGTTTAACTCGTTCACTACCACATGTTATCGTCTGCTTTAACCCTCTTCCCGCCACAGTATTGTCTGCATTGGTAGTGTCGTCTGCAATATTTTTAAAGTCAGCTTTATGGCTGTTTTGACTATTGAAATATCAGTACTAGTATCAAACTGTTTGGACCCTGGTCAGACGCGGCTTTACGCGGCGTCTGATTAGGATCCAAAAGGTTTGCAAAGTCGACTTTATGCGACTCCGGTGTCGATAGGGTTAATCAAAGCGCCAGTTGCCTGTTTTGTACCTAGTCCTGTCTCAGTCAAAATATATTTTGCTAAAAAATGCCGAATGCATAAATATCTTATAACAAGAACTTTATGTTATTTATATAGAATTATCTTTCATGTATAGCAAAACATTAAAAACATACATCAGAGGAAAATTTAACCAGTTACATCAAATAATTGACAATAGAAAAAGTATATTAGTTCATTGATCTTGTTCGAAGAATTTTCTTTAACAGAAGATGAACGTTCTGTCTATAAAATACTTTTCCCATTAGCCTTACCAATTAAATCTAGTCCATTTATAGTAATTATACTAATAAATACTACTACTAATAAAACGACTTTATCTACCGAGGCTACACATTAAGGCAACCCAAGAGACCGTCCTACTTTGCCGCAGTTCTGGGGCTTAATTGTGATAGGGAATCTTTTCTGTTTCTTAGACTGATATTATCCCCTCTGCCAAGAACTAAAAGGAAGGCAGGTTGGTGGTTTTGATCCAATGCGCTGCTTCGCAGCAAATGATATTAGCCGAAATCATCCCTTGAAATCGTCATCATCTCATCGCATTATCCCTCATCAATCATCGGCGCTATAAGACTTTTTTGTGTTGCAGTGCCGTAAAACCCAACTCATCCATCCATTTAGGCAATCCCAATCTTCCATGTTGGCATCGAAAATCAATGGGCTCCCATTGATCCACGTCTACCTTATTTGCACAGGACTCTTGTTTTCTTCACTATAGTACATAGTATATCTATATCCATGACGCATATTTGCGTCACTAGGGGTTAATTGGTTAAGTATCAATCTAGCATAACAACCAAAAAACATGGTACTTTATTTGAGTAGCCTTGTAAAGCGTTTACTGTAGCTGTGATCAACAATGACATACACCAAGTATACAAATGAGCCGTGCCATGATAAAACCTGTCTTTTTACAACATTGTACAAATTAAATACCGAAGTCATCACAGGCTTTGTATCTGAGTCTACACTGCTAAATACCGTAGATAATACAGCTAAACACAATGCTTTAGATGATTGTTGTTGTCAAACAGACTAGATCAAGGCCAGCTGCCGCGTCTTTGATCTACACTGTTTGCAATGCAATAAGGCATATTTTGTCATGTCACGGCTCAAATATAGTGGATATAACCATTTAACAAACACATTTCCGACCCATTTAACACTAGAGACGAGCATAGTCGTCATTTACAAACAGTGTTCCTTTGGCTTTGAAGAGTAAAGCTGTCCTATGCCAACTGCTAAGACATCTATAAGCCCTATCTGACCAGGGTTTGCACTGTTTGTCTTTTTTGCAATATATCTTAAAAACAACCTTAATTGGCAAATATGTTTTATACTTTATACAAAATTGGAACTGTCCATTTAAGTGTCAGGGGTAAATGAGTTAGACGAAATAATGAGTTTAACCTACCTTAAAATCTTTAGTGTTTGGAGACCTCATGTCAAACAGATCAAAGTCAGCCACTCTGTTTCCAATCTCGTCCACCTTCACAGGACCCGTAATACCTGGTACGAATATGAAACAGTACATTCATAGCGAAAACACACATTCTTCCATTTGCCAAGTTCGCCAAAAACACATATTAGCAAACAGTCTGAATCCTTCTATGTTTAATCCTTTAACTGCCAAGTCCGTCAACACTAACATTTGCAAACATTTTGGATCCTGATCAGACGCCGCTTATCGCGGCGTCTGATCAGGATCTAAACTGATTGACAACTCCTATATGAATATTTTTTTCAAGTTTAAAAGTACATGTATCATAAAAATCAAAAATATTTGAGTAAAAGCAGTTAAATTTAGGTAGACGATAAATTATGGAAGCGACTGCTTTAGACGAGTAATGGCGTCATCATGGCAGTGAAACGAAAACTAATCGTAAACGTTATGAAATATACTTTATCACATGATATGCGGTCTGGGAGTTGCATAAAGCCATTCTATAAATATCGTAATCCACTAGTGAAATATCGTTTTTTGGGTTCCGGCCAAACCTGATCGCCCACAAGCGCTGCATGTACCGGGACACCAAATAACGTCATTTGAAATGACGTTAACGTAAACAACGTAACGTTTTGGAGGAAAATCTATATAGCGGAGGGTCAACAAAATACGGCTTCAATCAATTTATAGGTGCTTGAAATGGTTATGTGATAAAAAGAATCTCACATTCGTGCTCATTATTTATTATTTTTAATAAACTCGTTGACTTAAATGAATATGACGCTCGCCAAGGCTCGCGTCATATTATTTTAGTCAACTCGTTTATTAAAAATAATAAATAATGAGTACTCATACAAGATCCTCTTTGTAGAATTCACCATTGGATGAACATTTTATGGATTTATCTTAATATTGGTGTCAAACAGTTCACACACCTGCCAACGTTTTATTCAGATAAATACAAAGAGACAATTTTAACCCTTTCCCCAATAGAAGCGACTTTTAGCGCATTATTTTTATTCCTCCGCTGTAGAAAATAGTTCCAAATTATACAGTCATGAATAAACTTAATAAGAATTTTTTTCAGTTTCCTTGCATATTATAGCTTAAAGCAGGCTGAAAGTAAAGCAGAATGTGCCTTAAGGCACATTCTGCTTTACTTTCAACCTGCTTTAAGTAGCCACCTATCTTCAAAACTAGCAATAGGCTATGGGGTAAAGGGTTAAGCAGACTATGTAATGGTAGTGAAGTAATACTATTGCTACAGTGGAGAATCTGTTATTCTTTCCCGTTTAAACGCAAACGTACGCAAACGCAAAACACCAAAACGTAGAAAAATACAACTTTTTGACAATTCTGATAATTCATCTTTATCTTGGTGGCAAACAGTTTGGAGCCTGATCAGACGCCGGGTTACCCGGCGTCTGATCTGGCTCCAAACTGTTTGCAGTGAAAATAATAGTTTTAGGGTAAACGCGTTTATTGGGAAAGAATAACGTTTTCTCCACTGTATCTAGTTCTATATAAAAGTGTGACATAACACAAAGATACAATCTCCTTCACAGAGAGTATTCATTCGTTCCTCAACAACCATCTCTGTCTCAGGCTACATCTTCAAATGTCAAAATATCTTGACATAACTTTTCTCGTACAACTTGAAAGTAATAAAACATTCCGGTTAAGATCAGAAGTATATCTTTGTGTCAAATATGTCAAATGTTATAGTTATAGGTTCAAAACTATTTTATTACGGACAACTCATAGAACTATTTCGTGTTTTTTTTAGTAAAACCGTTTTTTTTTTTTTTATATTAGTCGTAAGTAAACATAGAACACACTCACTCAGCTTTTGTAAGCCATTTGATTTGCATTCCCAGTGTGTTTTGGTATATTTCTTGTAAAATACACCGACAGAGACAGAAACGCCAAAAGTAGTACCTAGCCAGCGACAGAGGCGAACATGTGATCAGGAAGTGAAAATGAGTGATTAAGAAATTGCTTTTCGTTATCATATTTCATGACACATTCATACAAAATGAATCGCATGACTACGTCATTCCTTATAATGCTGAACACATCGTCAGAAAATTTCAAATTCGTCGTCTTAAAAAGTGACATCGTCTAAATACCTGAAAAAACGTGTATTTCAGTATAATTATTTACAATACTGTTTTTGAACCCGGAAACATTAGCAGGTAACATGGTATCTAACTCAGATCCAAACTGTTTGTCAGAATATTCTAACATGAAAGGTTTTAATACAATTGAGAGTACGTTATTCTTTCTCAATAAATGCGTTTATGCTAAATAAATTATGCCCTATGTAAACAGGTTTTAGTCAGATCAGACTCTAAACTGTTCGCTACTCAGATTAAATCTGATCGTAAAATGAAGAAATGTTTGAAATTTCACAATCTCTACACTTATTGCGTTTCGGTTGCGTTCAAATCGCAAAGAATGAAGTCTTCTCCACTGTTGTTAATGCAAGTGAAATTTAGGTATATGAAAAAGGCTAACGTACAGTGGAGAATATGTTATTCTTTCCCGTTTAAACGCAAACGTACGCAAACGCAAAACACTAAAACGTAGAAAACTACAACTTTTTGACAATTCTGATAATTTCATCTTTATCTTGGTGGCAAACAGTTTGAAGCCTGATCAGACGCCGGGTTACCCGGCGTCTGATCTGGCTCCAAACTGTTTGCACTGCAAATTATAGTTTTAGCGTAAACGCGTTTATTGGGAAAGAATAACACATTCTCCACTGTATATAAAAAGGCTAACGCATTAGCTTTAATGTTTCTCTTAATGCACCACTGTTGAACAGGGAATAGACTTACCGGTATTATAGAAACACTGCATACCAAGAATAGCACACTGCGTACGTACGATGCAGAGTGAAGCAATAAAATAACGTATGAAAGTATGAGAGAAATGTAACTTACTGGACAAAATGGTAATTATAACTGCTTACATTTTGTATCAATATCAGATACCGATTAACTCGCTGCGAGATCAGGATTAACAACGGTTGACACCCGAAGCGATAACACATTTTTTAACTGAAGCTAGATTGGTTTCAGATTAAAACATATAAGCGATTCAGCGGAATACGGAGTGATAGCATAACATGGAACTGTTCGACATTCACTTTCATATTTATTAAGTCCAAATACCTAAAATTAAAATTGAGAAATAAATGCAGACTATAAATTTAAAATTTATGACGTCACGGCAGTGACGAGGTTAATGATATACTTTTCTGGTAGCTATTTGCTTCTTCAACGAATCTGATGACGTCATGGCAAGGAAGGGGAGAACGGTATACATTTTTGTAGACTTGTGCTTTTCAACTAATTGCCGTTGAACATATTTGTCACTATACCATCAAATGTAGAGTTCCATAACTTCTGAGAGACCGCCATTCCATCGTTTATGTCTCCTCCCTCGTCTAAATGTGTTTTATAGGCCTTGGCTAGGTATATTACACTGTCATAGAAGGCGGTGATGAAGTAGTTCACCTGTAATTATAATACCCATTCCTAAATAGCTTGTTTATATTATTGAAGACAGAGGCTACTAGTATTTAAAGCAGGCTGAACTTACGAAAGAATGCTCCTTAACCCATTACCCAATAAATACGCCTTTTTACGCTTTTATTTTTTTCCTCCAGAGAAGAATATAGATCTAGTTTCAATTTATACATTTACAAATGTATATCTAAGAAATATTTTCTATATTCTAGCAGATGGTAGCTAAAGAAGGCTGAAAGTAAAGCAGAATGCGCCTTAAGGTGCATTCTGCTTAACTTTCAACCTGCTTTAAGTGGTCACTTATCTTCAAAACTAGAAAAGGCTATGGAGCAATGGGTTAAGGAGCATTCAGCTTTACTTTCAGCCTGATTCAAGCTACTATATGCTATATAGGACACATATAGGCTTTTTGGTGCATATCAATCACAGTATAATATGCCATATCATCGGATGATATGGATCTACATTGATCTGACCTGGATCTATGTTGTTTGCAAATGTTCACTCATGATGGGTTTTATCCATAGAATACTGTGTTTAAAACGGTCACAGTTCATATGCCACTAATAGACAAAAACACTTCAAAGCCCTTCCTGGTTATAGGCGATACCACTTGGCTTCAAAGGACTTGAAATAGAAAGCCTAAGTATGTGCCTGCTAAGTGCAACTTGACTGGCATATATGTAGACAGTTTAGATCCAGATAAGACGCCAATGCACTAGGCTTCTGCTATGAATCTAAACCTTTCAACTGCCGAATCCGCATAAAGTAGATTTTACAAACAGTTTGGATCCTGATCAGACGTTGTTTTACGCGGCGTCTGATCAGAATTCAAATTGTTTGACACTCGTATCGTCATTGTTTAAGTCATACACTGAAACGATCTTGCAGACAACGCTATTGAAGCAGACAATATGGCAGTGAAGGGATACAATTTAAAACCGCACGATTAATTTGGCACAGAAAGGATTAAAATGTCATTGTAGGGAAAGTTAATGCTACAGTTACAGCAGACGACACTGCAGTAGTCAGATGGCAAATACAATAAAACCCCTCTAAACCGGAACCTCTAAATACCGGAATTCTCTCTAAACCGGACAAAAACTTTGGTCCCTTTTCCCACCCATTTTTACGCCTTTGATTTATTCCTTAACTGAAGAAAATACATTCGTGAACATATATCATCTGAAATATTTCCTACATTCTATCAGATGATAGCTTAAAGCAGGTTGAATGTAAAGCAGAATGCGCCGTAAGGCGCATTCTGCTTTACTTCCAACCTGCTTTAAGTGGTCAGCTACCTTCCATACATGAAACAAGTTATTGGTTAAAACCCCTCTAAACAGGAAACCCCTCTAAACCGGATGTTTTTGTTGTCCCCACACATGTCCGGTTAAGAGGGGTTTCACTGTACTCCTAATGATGTCTCTTAGTAATGATCCTAACAACAAACACACGATGATACAAAACGGAGACACTATTTTTATCCTAACAAAAATGTGCAATATTTTGATACATTGTTAAATACTGTTATTCCGAAGAAACTCGCTTATGATACAGCACTGATGTCAATCCACATTGTTTGAAACAAGATCAGACGCCATAAAAACTCGGCGTCGGATCAAAACGTTTACAAAAAGGCTTACCCTTGTTCCATGCCGAGGCGTCATTGGCTTCAAACAATTGTCGTTTGTTTTCATGTCTCAAAATTAAATACTGTATTAGGTAGATCTAAGTTGACTAAAGAAATATAGTTATGTGTGTCGAACAGTTTCGATGAAATATTATGAACATTTCAGTGCATTGGCATTACGTTTAGTTCAATTTAAACGGAAATAAATACGAATTTCTCTGTATGGTACTTAAGGTAGGTCATTGACTATAAGCACTTAGATATTGCTGACAGTGTAGACTCAATTCGTATTCATTGACGTAACATGTCATCACGTTCTGAACCATTTTATTTCTGCATAAAACTACTTTGACAACCCTTTATCCTATAACGCGTTTCTAGTTTTGAAGACAGGTGACCACGTAAAGGCGTTTGAAATTAAGAAGTATTCTGGTTTAATTTTAGCCTCCTTTAAGCTAGCATCTTCTACAATATAGAAACTTAACCTTACGATAATTTTGTCGTTTATACAATCACTTTGCCTCCTTTTTAATGGTCGTGTTAGAGAGATTTTACTGCAATTTATTTTGCCATTTTCCTTAACAAAGATGTTGTTTTAATGCTTACGTTTTCATCGGGTCCAAAGTCGTATCCAAAGTCAGTCTTGGCTCTCTTTTTCACCTCCAGCGCAAAGGCTTCATATTCCGGGTTGTCAGGCTGCCTCAGGGTTAGAATGAGCACTGATTCATATGCTTTTGTTACTGCATAATCCTTCTCGTCATCTGTTGAATAAAATAACAGTTATAGGCGGGCTGCAATTTCTCCGAATTTTTCCTAAATCTCCGGATTTTTTCCAAGTTCATGGTAGCTTAAAGCAGGCAGAAAGTAAAGCAGAATTCGCCCTAAGGCGCATTCTGCTTTACTTACAACCTGCTTTAAGTAGTCGCATGTTAACAAAACAAGAAATAGGCTATGGGGTAAAGGTATCTTAGGAATGTTCATGTCAACTTATGGCAGCCCTGTTATAGAAATAAAATATCTCTTAGACAACCAATAAAACGAATGTTAACTGGTTGTATGAAAAACAGGTGACAGCTAAAAGCAAGGTAAAAGTTAATCAGAAAGCTCCTAAAGGAGCTTTCTGTTTTACTTAAAACTTGATTTAAGCAGCCACCTGCTTTTACTCTTTCACTGCAAAAGGCGCCAAATGGTGACTTTGCAAACAGTATGGTTCCTGTTCAGACGCCGCGTGACATTGAATTAGATATTTGCTTGAACCTATTTCATGCAAGGCTTGCCTAAATGAAGCCAATTACAATGTCGATAGTACATGTATTTACAAAGAACCTTAAATCTCCCATGTTAAACAGCAAATTCATTGACAATGTAATACAATCGCAAACAATGCAATCGCAAACCTACCAGACACTGAGAGGGCTCCTTAACCCTTTCGCTGCCAAATTAATCGTGAATTCAACCCCTTTGAACGTTTCATTGTCGTCTGCTTCAAATTCATTGTTTTCAAGATCGTTCAAAGTAAAATTCAATGTATTATGACTTAAAACTTATCGATACCATAGTCAAACAGTTTCGATCCTGATCAGACGTCGCGTTAAGCTGCGTCTGATCAGGATTCAAACTGTTTGTAAATGCGCTTTTTTTGCATCATTAAGAGTGAAAGGGTAAAGGAAGTTTCTGCTCTGGAAATTTTTACATGTTTACATAAGACAAGTGTACTCTTTATACGTACACCGTTTACAAAAGACATGCACTGACTAGAGTTCAAAGTGTTAGCAGTCTTGTTAATAAGTATACATTTCACTTGATTTGTGATCAACACAAGAGGCTGTAAGACAGCATAAATTACATTTGTGTCATCTTCCAGAAAAAAAATCTTTGAGAATTATTAATTTGAGACAAGCAATAGCAAATTAAGTAACACGCTGCTGTAACCTTATGAACCTTGGTTACGCCTAGACAAATCCTTTGCAAATACAGCGCTCCCTCTCTACAACGACACCCAATGGGAGACAAAGATTATGTGCGTTGTTCAGAGGGAGTCGTTACAGGGAGGGAAATTGGCTTATATTTGCAAACAGCTTGAATCCAGATCAGACGCCGCGTTACGCGGCGTCTGATCTGGATTCAAGCTGTTTGTAAACCGTCATTATAATTATTCCATCAAAATGTAATTTTGAGAAGAAACAGCAGATGACAATTTGTAGCAGACGATATTGCAGCAGTAAAAGTGTTAAACATTTTGTCTTGTTGGGGAACAGTCGTTAGGGTCGTTGTAAGGAGGGAGTCGTTGTTGGGAGGGCCGTTGTAGAGAAGGAACACTGTAGTGTATAATGGTACACATGCCATATGCAAACACTGAATGTCCAGATCAAAGGGCTCCAAAAGGAGCTAGCTAATTAGAATTTGCCCCGTGTGTCATATTGCAATACATTGACAAAAAAACCAGACATAAAAGTACAGACATAGATACAGTGGAGAATCTGTTATTCTTTCCCGTTTAAACGCAAACGTACGCAAACGCAAAACACTAAAACGTAGAAAAGTACAACTTTTGGACAATTCTGATAAGTCATGTTTATCTTGGTGGCAAACAGTTTGGAGCCTGATCAGACGCCGGGTTACCCGGCGTCTGATCTGGCTTCAAACTGTTTGCACTGCAAATAATAGTTTTAGCGTAAACGCGTTTATTGGGAAAGAATAACAGATTCTCCAATGTAACACTACATAAAAACTTAAACTATTCATTTGAAATTTCAATGAGAGAAGGGTAAACTCATTGTGGAGTAAAGACTTGAACTACATAGCGTTACCCTTTTCTAGTGTCTGCAAATCACAGAAATTATCTAAAATATTATTCCTTTCATTGCCAATTTTGCTCTCTTTATCTAACCTGTTTTACACAAAATATCGTCTGTTCAAACCTGTAATCTGCAACTTTATCCATCATTCATCTTTGCAAGTTCGGACTGATGAAACATTAATACAAGTTTACTTGTGTGAGTCCCATACACATTTGTCCTTGGCCAGACGCGGCTCTGTCTTTGATCCAATTTGAGTCGCATATTATTATGAAAGTGAAATGATTAACCATTCATTTCCTTACCCCGAGTGAAATAGTTATTTGCTACAGTGGAGAATCTGTTATTCTTTCCCAATAAACGCGTTTACGCTAAAACTATTTTTTCTTTTACAAACAGTTTGGAGCCAGATCAGACGCCGGGTAACCCGGCGTCTGATCAGGCTCCAAACTGTTTGCCACCAAGATAAACTTGAATTATCAGAATTGTCAAAAAGTTGTACTTTTGTACGTTTTAGTATTTTGCGTTTGCGTACGTTTGCGTTTAAACGGGAAAGAATAACAGATTCTCCACTGTAACAGTTTGCCTCCTGATCAGACGCCGCGTAACGTGGCGTCTTATTAGGATAAAAAGTTTGACACTCAATTTTGAATCACTGAAGTCAAAATACCCAAAACTTAAATTTGAGAAATGAAAGCAGACAACAAGTGTTTAAAGCTGTTGACGTCATAGTGGCAGTAAAGGGGCTTTTTGTTTTGTTGGAAAACAACAAAAATATGTTTACAGGAGGACTATATTCTCACTCTCATGTTCGTATTACAGCGTTCCCTCTCTACAACGGCCCTCCCAATAACGACTCCCTCTTTACAACGACCCTTGTCTCAGTTCCCAAAACCGGACAATTATGTCTAACGCTTTTACTGCTGCAATGTCGTCTGCTTAAAATTGTCGTCTGCTGTTTTTCTTAAAATTACATATCAGTGGACATTTTGATAGAATAAATATAATTATGAGTGACAAACAGCTTGAATCCAGATCAGACGCCGCGTTACGCGGCGTCTGATCTGGATTCAAGCTGTTTGCAAATATAAGCCAAGTCTTCATTTTCCCTCTCTATAACGACTCCCTCCGAACAACACACACAATCTGTGTCTCCCACTGGATGTCGTTGTAGAGAGGGAGCACTGTACTAACCTTGCTAGCGGCGATAATAATAATCTTGCAAACAGGTTAGATCCTGATGAAACTCCGCGTAATGCGGCGTATTATCAGGGTCAAAACTATTTGACTTTCTTGCTCTGCTTTGAAAAGAAATTAGAAAATCCAATTTGTAGAACAGTACCAGACGACAATTGATGCAGACGAAAAACCTCTGAAAAACAAACTAGCATGCAAAGAGATAAAGCGACGTTCAAAAAGCGTTCAAGGTGAGATCCATTAGTGGCTGTGCTTTACAAAATAAACTCCCTGACAGCTTTATTTTCAGGGATTAAAGAACAGTTTTGTCCTTGACTTCAGTTTTCTTTCTCGGGCATTGTATAGAATTAGATGAATTCTGTGAAAAATGTGTACATGTATATACAATCACGTTTTCACAGTACACATGCACCATTACATAAGAAAACCAAACTTATTGTTATTGCATTGCAAACAGTGCAGACCCAGACCAGTCGCCGCGTCAGAGACGCGACGACTGGTCTGGGTCTATACTGTTTTGCACTCACAAATATGTACGGCATTGAGTAGTTTAGGTCAAATTCAGAAGCACGAACCGGGGTGACGACGGCGCTTGGTCTACGCAAGTGTGCAGTTCAATACGTCTGATGCCCGTTTTATGAAACGTCGTACGACAAAAACGGTCGTAATAAAACTTAAAAATACATAATTTCTGATTTCTTCATCTAACCCTGTCCTGTGACGTCTCTTTGGAATCGTCGTTTCATAAAACGGGCCTTAGGTATTCTCATGACGCCGTCTATATGCTAAAGTGCAATGGAGAAATAAATACGAAAGACTCAAGCAGGAAACGTAACACAAACAATACACCCACCTCTCAAGCAGAACACACACACACAGTCATACCACAAGACTTCGAAACGTAGTTAAACGTATATGAGACACCTATTCAGGAACTGAATATAAACAACCTGTAAAGATTGCCTGAAGTTGTTGCAAATATTATACAGAACAGATCAAACCAAACAGTTGACAGGACTTTCCGATGAATGAAACAGAAAGAATCAGCAATCTCAAAAAGAAAGAAGGTCAATCTATTAATATCACTAAAGGTCACTTGTATGAAAATTTGCTGTATAAATCCAAGAACATTGAAAATCATAACTCTTGCACAACGGAACAACATTCTCACAAGCAAGTTCGACCTTGTTGCTGTGATAGAGACTTAAACCTGCACCAAGAAACTTGTCCCTAATAATTATCAGATCAAAACTGTTTTGAATGTCGCCTTTTGGCGACAATGACTGTGAAAAAGTATATTATGAGCGTGCTTCTAGGTTATAAAGTGTTTGAGTTGATACCGTTCACAGGCATTTGATTGGTCAAATTTGATCTCTTTAAAAAGATTAGACACACAGTTGGAAAACGCTTTTCTTTGCCGCTTAAACTAAAACTAGCGCAAACACTTAACAATGAAATATAGACATTTTTTTAAAATGAATTTTGGAAATACTGACGATTTCTTTTCATCTGAGTTGAAAATATGTTGGACCTTCATCAGACGCCGGGCGTCTGATCAAAATCCAAACAGTTTGCAAGGGAAATATTTGTTTTAAATACAAAAAATGTAGAAGGGTGTTTATTTGGAAGAAATAATGTTTTCCCTATATATGCGTAGATCTAATACTCTTTCCTATTAAACACGTTTACGTTAAAACTATTACATTGTATTTCCATTGCAAACAGTTTAGAGCCTGATCAGACGCCGGGTAACCCGGCGTCTGATCAGGTTCAAAACTGTTTGCCACTAAATTCAAAGAATAGTCAGGATTGTCAATAAGTTGTCATTTTATTGTAATGCGTTTGCGTTTCGATTGCGATTTAACGGGAAAGAATAACGTCTGTCCGCTGTTTATAATTATAGTCTCACCTCGTGTGAAGTCCATGTAGTATCCAAGCCAGTCACTTGGGAAGAGTTCCATGGTGATGAAGGCAAACTCGCTATTTGCCATGCCTAGCTGATAAGCCCGGTAGAGGATGTCCCGTAGCATGTTGGAATTGCAGAATATGATGAATACTGAAAACAGAGAGAAAACAATATAAATATGTAATTTTGCTGAAAAACTTAATTTCTACAGTTTCGGAAAACATTAAACAAAAACACTGAATGTGCATTAAAGGAACTGGAATTAATTTACTTCAGTGAGCCATTAACCCATTTGTGCCCACGAACTCCTGTATGTGACATAGGCAAACAGTGAAGACTCTGATCAGACGCCGCATAATGCGCCTACAGCCTACAGTGGAGAATCTGTTATTCTTTCCCGTTTAAACGCAAACGTACGCAAACGCAAAGCACTAAAACGTAGAAAAGAACAACTTTTGGACAATTCTGATAATTCATGTTTATCTTGGTGGCAAACAGTTTGGAGCCTGATCAGACGCCGGGTTATCCGGCGTCTGATCTGGCTCCAAACTGTTTGCACTGCAAATAATAGTTTTATCGTAAACGCGTTTATTGGGAAAGAATAACGTTTTCTCCACTGTACATTGTTTGCTGATAGAAAATTCAATGTAAATCAAAGCGAAAATGCAAGTAAAGACCAGGCACCACATTTATAAAAAATGGACTAATCCAATATAAAAGCATGGAAGAATCTACTGGGCGCAAATGGGTTAAAGTTCTATTCGTATTCATAGCCTTAACTCGGTGTTTGTGTCTTTAACGAATAGTGTACATATAAAGAGTACAAATATCCTATGCAAGCGGTGTATACCGAGATCAGAGGACTCGTGCATGGTCCCTACACTCTGGGTCTGCACTATTGGTCATTTTGCAATAATGTCAAAAACATCCCGAACTTTTCATAAATGGATAAACACTAATTGAAAATTGGAATTCTTCATTAAACATTTCAGGGGATAAATGAGTTATTATACTTAAAACCCTCGACTTTGTCCACTTAAACCATATTTCTACAGTTCAAATTCAAGGGTTGGTGTCCTTTAAGCTGAACTCATACGAGTATTACATAGTTAAAATGCGGTTAAGACAATTTTTTACGTATAATATAGATAAGTTCCGCTTAACCCTTTACCCAATAAGCTGTTTTTAACATTAAAGACAGGTGATCACTTAAATCAGGTTGAAAGTAAAGCAGAATGTGCCTTAAGGCACATTCTGCTTTACTTTCAGCCTGATTTAAACTAACATCTGCTAGGCTATATAAAAAATATTTGTTATGGTAAATGTTCATGGGGGGTATAAACTGGAACTATTTTCTTCAGCGGAGGAATAAATTAAATATGCTAAAAGTCGCTTCTATTGGGGAAAGGGTTAAGCGAGCTCGAACCAATGAGGTTCGACTGTTCTTTGACATGCATACATAAAGTTAAGAAATGTAATTGTCTGCAATATGTCCCTGAAAACAGTGCAGGTTTTTGTTAGACGTCATTTCTCCATGGCTACGACCGATATTATTCTCAACTCCTTTTTGCTCTTTAAGGGTGTATCAATGTCATAAGCCAATTTTTCAAAGTATCAAACTTTTTTTCTAACTTTATTTTTTTGGAAGAGCTGTTTATGATGAATGAAAAGAAAATACATGGTGTGTCCTTTTATTTAAGCTACAGCGATTTGAAAAAGGTATGTCAAATTTGGACTTTTTTTTTCAAGTGTTACCCATTCAGAGTACAAGCTTCAGTAAAATTTATTTCAAAACAAAACAAACATGATAATTTGGGTTTTCATTATTTATTTCATGTCTATGGTGGTATTTTCACATATAGAAACCAAATTTAGACAAAGCAGGCACCAGGTTTGAACATTATGGATCCTTGAATATCAAAAATATGCTTTGTATAGGGCCTGATTTTATTAGATTTTTTATTTTATGAAAAAAATTAAAAAAGTTTGAAAATGAAATAGTTCTAGTATTAAACTTTCTTTTATATTCTACCAGATGAAAGCCCATGCTAAGGCAGTTCAAAATATGAAAAGAAATTGAAAGGTCAGTGTTGAAAATTTTGAGTTATTAAAGTAAAAAGAGTTATCTCCCCTTACAAAATTTACAAAAAAGTACCATATCGATGATATTTAGAGCTTTATAAATTTCACATTTGGTGCCTTTTTTTTCTTAAATTAGTTTTTGTATGAAGAAATACTACCATAGATAGGAAATAAATAACACAAAACCAAATTATCATATTTGTTTTCATTTAAAATGGATTTTATTGAAGCGGGCTGTTTGAATAGGACAAAATAAGAGGAAGTGGGTGGGGTAAATTTTACATGGCCGTAGAGTCAACTGTTGTTCACCAAAATGTACACTTTTTCTATTTTTTCATTCATCTTAAATAGCTCTTCAATACAAAACCGTCATAGAGTGTTTTCATATACTTTGAAAATTTCCCAAAGTCATGACATTGATACACCCTTATGGTATTCTTAATACTTACTTGTTGCTATGAATAAGTTTTCCCATTTCTTAGAAGCGACTGTATCAAACTTATCATGCCAATACCGACAACACTGACATTTGCATACAGTCTGGATCCTGATCAGACGCCGCGTCTGATCAGGATCTAAACTGATTGACACTCATAGCAATGTTTCCTAAGTCCAAAACGCATACATTTCCAAACTATAGAAATACAGTGCTCCCTTCCTACCACGGCCCTCTGAACAACGATTCCCTCCTTACAACAGCGCTTGCTGCTGTTTCTAAAACAAGACATTTATGTCTAACACTTTCACGACTGCAATATCGTCTGCTTAAAATTGTCGCCTGCTGTTTTTCTCAAAATCACACAATGGACATTTTGACAGAAAAAAACATAATTGCAAGTGGCAACCAGCTTGAATCCAGATCAGACACCGCGTTACTATGTTAGTGTTATATAGGCTACATCATGCCGGCGAAAGGGGCTTGCAGATACAACTTCTAAAATCGCGCTTGAAAATACGGAAATCTTAGGATTTTTATGAGCAGCTTATGGTAGGCCTGCACAGACATACACTGGAGACAGGAGTTTTTATAAAGCCATGCTACCTGTAAATTCAGTTTTATTGAAGCAGGTGTTATTTGTCCAGCAATGTGCAATAAAGTGCTGCATTCTGCTTATAAACACCAAAATCACACAGCGTGCTTGTATAGGAGTGGACTGAATTTAAAGTCCCACTATTGTGTTTTAAGACCTTTTCTTAATGTCTGAAATACAATAACGGCTAATAATAATGTTTGAACATTCTTATGGGCCAAACTGATCTATGAAACGATGAAGACGGACCTAAATCACCAAAAAGGGCGATTTAAAATCATAACGAACCGAAAATAGAACGTCTGATATAAACATTACCACACGGCTTAGTATCACGTGATACAGCCGGATTCAACTTCACCGTGTGCAACCGTTATCTACCTTCGCCCGTCCATCCATCAGTCAGTTAGACTATCACACTTTTTTGTCCGCTCTCTAACTCGAATATTTTTTATCCGATCTTCCACAAACTTGCTGAAAATGTTCATTGATATGAAATCAAGATTTAGTTTGACTACTACTAAAATCGCATAAGGTATTTTTGAGTTATTTCCTGTTTATTAATAAAAAATTACTGTTTCAGTCATTTTTGCACTCTAAAACAAACAGCTTTTATCGGATATTCACCAAACATGCTGAAAATATTTATTAATATAAAATGTAGGTCCAGTTTGATTATTACTAAAATCGCATGTGGCATATCTGAGTTTTTGCCCTTTATGTATTAGAAATGACTGTTTTCAGCAAATTTTGCTCTCCAACACAAAGACTTTTTATTTAATCTTCACCAAACTTGCTGAAAGTTTTCATTAATATGAAATCAAGGTTAGGTTTGAATCCTACTAAAATCGCATGAGGCATGTTGGAGTAATAGCCCTTTAATTATTAAAAATGGCTGTTTCGGCCTTTTTTGCTCTCTAACACAAAGAGTTTTCATCGGATCTTCACCAAACTTGCTGAAATGCTTTATTTTTATAAAAATCTAGGTCCAGTGTGATTATTACTAAAGTTCCATAAAGAGTATCTTAGTTATTGCCCTTTATGTATTAAAAAGGACTGTTTCACAATTTTTTGCTCTCTAACACAAATACTTTTTTTCCTTGACCAAGATTTAATACCAATACACGTTATCAGCAAGTTTGGTGAAGATCCAATAAAAAGTGTTTGTGTTAGAGAGCAGAAAATGCTGAAACAGTTATTTTTTAATTATTCAAGGACAATAACTCAGACATGCCTTATGCGATTTTGCTAGTTATTGAACCTGACCTAGATTCTATACTAATAAACATTTGTAGCAAGATTGGTGAAAATCAAAAAGAAGTGTTTGAGTTAGAGAGCGGACAAGGCTGAAACAGTCATTTTTAGCAAGCTCAAGGTATAGATCCTCCGTAATGTTTTTAATCGCTTACCCATGGTGAATAATATGTACACGTTGTCACTGGAACAAGTAGTGTTTAACCCTGTGCCCGTTGGTCGTAACTTTACGGGAGTTTACAAACTGTTTGAATCTAGAAAGACGCCGCGTAACGCGGCGTCTCATCTGGATCCAAACTGTTTGACACTCGTCTTAAGCTTTGTTTAATTAAAACAATGCATAAATCTAAACTGAACAAATTTTGCAGACGACAATGTCAAAGTAGACGTCTGTGCAGCAGAATAAGGGTTAACAGGGTAATTCACAGTGCTCCAGCTATTCACATGTAACCGGGAGTAATCTGAACTAATCTAACATTTTCTCACTCATTTCAGTACCGAATGCTGTTACTACTGATTAAACCGGTTCATTCGAGGCAATTTTAATGAGTATGACACCATTGGGTTTAAAAGCAGAAAAAAAGATTTTAGTTTTTCGAAATACTTCCGTTATCTGGAGCCCTGTATTTACAGAGTTGTCCTTATTTCCATTCACAAGGGAGGCTTTTTAATTTGTGCAGCACAAAAATATTATAAATAAAATTTAAAAATCGAATTTCTTAGATAAAGCCGGGTTTTGTGAAAGAATCACGTCCTACGTAGTTCAAATGGGACCCCAAACAACCGTTTTATGCAGGTTTCTCAAAAACACAATGCGGCTTTAAACACGAATGAATTAACCCACAATTAAAGTGAACATTCTAGATCAAAACATAACTTGATCATGCGTAATTAGCCCATTCTTAGTGCATTGTAAAATCATGGCGCTATAAATAATTATCTATAACATTCGCTAATCAATGTGAATCTAGCCAGTGCTTACTGTAAAACAGTACATCGAATGTTAATTTACACAGCTATGATCTGGATTCAAGCTGTTTGTAGATGTAAGCCAATTTCACTCCCTATTACAACTCCCCCGGACAACACACGCAATCTTTGTCTCCCATTGGGTGGGTGTTGTTGTATAGAGAGGAAGTACTGTAGCATCAATTTTAAAGTTCATGTCTGTGTATTGATACATCATGTTTCGCTGTTCTTACTTCATTGATACACGATATTTTATAATTGGTCGCAGAAAATAATTTAATAGTACAGTTAAACCTTTCTATTACGACCACTTAAAAGAAGTAATTGATTGTATAAAAAAACAGGTGACACATTAAAGCAAAGTGCCAGTAAAACAAGAAGCTCCCAATGAATGAGCTTATTGTTTTATTGTCGTCTTGCTTTAAACAGTCATTTGTCTTAAACACCTAATTATTAACACAATTTAGAGGTCGTAATTGGGAGATTTTACTGTAAATGTTTGGTTACTAACGACGGCAGTATTCTGTCTTTTCTAATGGTGATTTGAATGTTTTTAGGTATACAGACATTGATAAATCATAATAGCAGACTAAATTATTTATTTATATGGCACATGTACGGTGTAACTACAAGCCATTAATGAAAGAAATGTTTGGAAAATACGTTGCAATAAGAACTTGTTTAACTTGTTTATGCCTTGATATTGGAATGAAGTATTTAGAAAGAAACAACAGTGGTGATAATGATGCAATTATAAGACCCACTGGGAGACAAAGATTGTGTAAATTGTTCGGAGGGAGTTGTTATAGGGTGTAGAAAATTTAACACTTGGCTTACATTTGCAAACAGCATGAATCCAGACCAGACACCGCGTCACGCGGCGTCTGATCTGGATTCAAGCTGTTTGTCACTCGTCATTATAGTTCTTCTTTGAAAATGTCCACTGATATGTAATATTAAGAAAAACAGCAGACGACAATTTTGCAGCAGATACAGCGTTAGACTTAATTGTTCCGGGGGATGCTCCCCCGGAAAAACGTTGAGTTCTAAAACACTGGAGAGGCATTTTAGGAGGATCTCGGAAGAATTTTATATGAAAATTTAATGATATTAAAAAGCTTCAAAACCCAGACAATTTTCATTTTTGCAACAGATGATGTCTGTATCCTTTCTTTAAAAAAAAAGCCCACGTCAATTATCAATTATTAGTATATATCATAGGATCTGATACGGTAATTCATTCATTGACAAACTCGCTACTTGAAATTATTTGAACGTAACTTTCTTTCTCGAGCGAAGTTGATCGAGCACACTGCATACCAGTAAGAAGCCCTATAATATTATGTTATTTCGGACACACGCCAGGGGCGTAGCTATACCAATTTATGAACGCGCTATTATTACGGTACTTAAAAAATTAATTCCTAGATGGCCTCTGGTGCGTTCTGACGGCGTTTTGCGGGTTCAAAACAGGTAAAAGTCTGAAATAAATCTATGTAAAAAGTCGGCTGAAAATAACATAAATTGTCTGTTCCAGATTAATAAATTGTAATTGTTTGACAGGTTGTCTACCGGCCATTAATCTCTAAGTAAGACTGTAACACCATTCCACTCCTATTTTATTGTGTTTTTTTTTTACCTTTAAATTGTTCCAATTTTGTGTATAATGTACGTTTGTTTTGGCGTATACATGCAGAGCTCAACATGAACGTGCCTGCCATGGAGGTGGACAGACAAATTAATTAGTGTTCGCACTCTTAGTAGGGGATCCGTGGAGCATGCTCCCCGTGGAAAATTTATTCCTATACATAGTCTCTGCAGATGCATTCTGAGGACTTTTCGCGCGTTCAATACAGGCAAAATACTAACATGAATCTATGTAAAAAAAAATGGGTTTATCTCTAGCACCCATAAGTTGTAAATTTTTATAGCGTTTTCTGCATTTTAGCCTTTTTTATTTTTTGGAATTCTAAAAAAAATGCAGGGCCGTGCGCACTTGCTTACGTTGTAAAAGGAAAATACGCTAATGACTGCTTAAGGGTGTATCAATGTCATGAGCCATTTTTTTCAAAGTATTTAACTTTTTTTCTATCATTGTTTTTTTGGAAGAGCTATTTATGATGAATGAAAAAATGAAAAAAAAGATATATGGTGGTGTCCTTTTTTTTTTAGCTACAGCGATTTGAAAAAGGTATGTCAAATTTGGATATTTTCTTTAAATTTTACCCATTCAGAGTACAAGCTTCAGTAAAATCTCTTTCAAAACAAAAGAAAACTGTTAATTTGGGTTTTCTTTATTTATTTCATGTCTATGGTGGTATGTTCACATATATAAACCAAATTTAGACAAAGCAGGCACCAGGTTTGAACAATATGGATCCTTGAATATCAAAAATATGCTTTATATAGGGCATGATTTTATTAGATTTTTTATTTTATGAAAAAAAGTAAAAAAGTTTGAAAATGAAATAGTTCTAGTATTAAACTTTTTCTTATATTCTACCAGATGAAAGCCCATGCTAAGGCAGTTCAAAATATGAAAAGAAATTGAAAGGTCAGTGTTGAAAATTTTGAGTTATTAAAGTAAAAAGAGTTATCGCCCCTTACAAAATTTACAAAAAAGTACCATATCGATGATATTTAGAGCTTTATAAATTTCACATTTGGTGCCTTTTTTTTCTTAAATTAGTTTTTGTATGACGAAATACTACCATAGATAGGAAATAAATAACACAAAACCAAATTATCATATTTGTTTTCATTTAAAATGGGTTTTATTGAAGCGGGCTGTTTGAAAAAGACAAAATAAGAGGAAGTGGGTGGGGTAAATTTTACATGGCAGTAGAGCAAACTGTTGTTCACCAAACTGTACACTTTTTCTATTTTTTCATTCATCTTAAATAGCTCTTCAATACAAAACCACCATAGAGTGTTTTCATATACTTTGAAAAGTTCCCAAATTCATGACATTGATACACCCTTAAATCAAGGTGACAATGAAACAGAATGCTCCTTTAGGAGTTTTCTGTTTTATTGCCACCGGCCTTTAACCCTTTACCTCATAGCCTGTTTCTAGTTTTGAAGACATGTGATCACTTAAAGCAGGTTGAAAGTAAAGCAGAATGTGCCATAAGGCACATTCTGCTTTATTTTCAGCCTGCTTTAAGCTTAAATCTGCTATGCTATATAACATATTTGTAATGGTAATTGTTCATGAGGGTATAAACTGGAACTACTTTTCTTCAGCGGAGGAATAAATTAGATGCGCTAAAAGTCGCTTCTATGGGGTAAAGGGTTAATAAGTCATATGTCTTTAATGCAATCAATTAGCCTTCGTTTTAGTGATCGGAATAGAGAAGTTTTAGTGTATATAAATTGGCTGGAATGCATTTCAGATTGTACAGTGGGTACAGTGGAGAAAACGTTATCTCTTTCCCAATAAACGCGATACGCTAAAACTATTATTTGCAGTGCAAACAGTTTGGAGCCAGATCAGACGCCGGGTAACCCGGCGTCTGATCAGGCTCCAAACTGTTTGCCACCAAGATAAACAAGAATTATCAGAATTGTCAAAAAAGTTGTGTTTTTCTACGTTTTAGTGTTTTGCGTTTGCGTACATTTGCGTTTAAACGGGAAAGAATAACAGATTGCTATTCTGTCCCGTTTTAATGATACTAAACGCAACTGCAATGTAATGTAATTTAGAAAATGACCGGTTCTTGAAAATGTTCGATGGTTTACATGTATTTGCGTGGCAAACAGTTTGGTGCCAGATCAGACGTCGAGTTACTCGGCGTCTGATTCGGCTCCAAACCGTTTGCAATGGACATGAATGTTTAACTCATTGAACCCTAGTACCATGTAGTTGCGTCTTTACAAACAGTGTAGGTGTCCTATGCAAACAATGAAGACCTTGATCAGAGCTCTCCGGTTAAATGCCGTTTAACCAGGATCTGCACTGTTTTTCATTTTGAAATATATTGTAAAAAATAATCCTAACTATCTAAAAAGGAAAAGACTTGCTTTGAAATTGGGATTGTCAATTTGAAGTTTCAGGGATCGATGAGTTACATGTAAGCATATAAACACATTTCTTGGAAAACTTGAGAAAAACGTCTTCTATATTGAATCAAATACTTGGCATAAGAAAGACACCTCAATGATCTGCGTCTCATTAAAAAGACTGACAGCCAGATGGTGCCTGATTAGAAATAATAGATTTCTTTTTCATAAAAAGGCAAATTTGAGCTATTTTAGTGCATATGACATTATTTGGATTGTTGACATATCAAGCTCAAAGTGACATATTAAGTTGATTTATTTTTATTGGATTTTTCGCATAAATCGACTTTGCAAACAGTTGGATCCAGATCAGACGCCGCGTTTCGCGGCGTCTGATCAGGATTCAAACTTTTTGACACCAGTGCCGATATTTCTTAAACCTTACTACCTTTAATCTAACTGAAGTATCTTGCCGACAAATATGCGATACCTGGCCCATGTTGATCGTTCTGTTAAACATGCCTTGTATCACATATAGTACCATTAGTTTTATGTTATTATGTATACATGTATATGTTATGATGATGAGCGTGTATGCTTCAGTCAAATAAAAACATATGTTCTGTTCTGTTTTATATAAAAACAGACGCCAATATAATTGTGAAGGGGTAAAACACCTCTTGATCAAATTGGCGCTGAAACAGTAAAAACTAAATGGACATTTACCACTATTTGTATACAGTGGAGAAAACGTTATTCTTTCCCAATAAACGCGTTTACCCTAAAACTATTATTTCCTTTGCAAACAGTTTGGAGTCAGATCAGACGCCGGGTAACCCGGCGTCTGATCAGGCTCCAAACTGTTTGCCACCAAGATAAACATGAATTAGCAGAATTTTCCAAAAGTTGTACTTTGTGCGTTTTAGTGCTTTGCGTTTGCGTTTCGTTGTGTTTAAACTGGAAAGAATAACGTATTCTCCACTGTACGTTGCAGAATCCTTATCAAGCCGTTTTGTCGTTTGCATTGAACTTGTCGTTTGCACAATTTGTTGAAGGATGATTTATACATTTCTATTTTAAAGAAATTATTAATCTGAATAGAAAAAAGTGTTGAACCTGATAAGACGCCGGATAACAGGCGTCTGAATTCCCTTCAAACTATTTTCAAATGACATATTGATATAAACATAAACGCATTTATTTTGGAAAGAGTAACGTATTCTCCACTGTAACTACAGTTTTATAAAATTTTAATTTACAAAGCATTATTTACCTCTAGCATGGGCCTTGGCCTCAAGAAGTAGCTCCCCATAGTCGGCTACCTTGGATGGTATGAACGGTATGTCATAGGGCCTCTCTAACACATTGCTCAGACGGAAGTCGTTCACGAGATTCGAACCCGCCAGGTCGAAGAAGACGTAGGTCTGGTCGTACAGAATGGCGGTGTTCTTCCAGTTATAGGTACTCATGATTGCCGACATTGAATCTAGAAAGAAATACATAGACAACTTGAAAATTATATGCACGAAGTAGATTCTGTTTACCCAATACCGGTAGTACATTTAACCCTTTTACCGCCATAGGCGACTCAGTCCGACTTTACAAACAGTTTGGATCCAGATCAGGGTCCAAACAGTTTGGCATTCGAAGCAATATTTCCTTAGTGAAAGCTTCAACAATGTACAGTGGAGAATCTGTTATTCTTTCCCGTTTAAACGCAAACGTACGCAAACGCAAAACACTAAAACGTAGAAAAGTACAACTTTTTGACAATTCTGATAATTCTTGTTTATCTTGGTGGCAAACAGTTTGGAGCCTGATCAGACGCCGGGTTACCCGGCGTCTGATCTGGCTCCAAACTGTTTGCACTGCAAATAATAGTTTTAGCGTAAACGCGTTTATTGGGAAAGAATAACAGATTATCCACTGTAAGTCTGGCACGAGGTTGCTGGCGACACATGTTACAGTGGAGACGAAGTTTTTTTCCCGTTTAAACACAAACGAAACGCAAACGCAATGCCATAAAACATACAAATGACAATTTTTCTTTTGAACTTTTAACCAGGAGCCGAGACACCTTTTACAGTGGAGAATCTGTTATTCTTTCCAAATAAACGCGTTTACGCTTAAACTATTATTTGCAGTGCAAACAGTTTGGAGCCAGGTCAGACGCCGGGTAACCCGGCGTCTGATCAGGCTCCAAACTGTTTGCCACCAAGATAAACAATAATTATCAGAATTGTCAAAAAGTTGTTCTTTTCTACGTTTTAGTGCTTTGCGTTTGCGTACGTTTGCGTTTAAACGGGAAAGAATAACAGATTATCCACTGTAGCTGATTCTTTATACATGTTTAATGGAAAACGCCCATATTACAGCTGCAGTGCATATTCTAGTGCTTACACACATATCTCTTACACGCATAATGGTATACTAACTCAGTTCCTTACGTTCCTGGAAACCCCATATTTCTGACCCATAGAATAAAATAGGTTTTACTTTTGTATAGAACAATTTGAAAAATATACTTTTTGGTAGCTTCCCATAAACTGTATAGTGAATTAATAAATGCATTAAGAACACGTTTGCCTTTCGTCCCCATATCTTCAGCTATAACATTATAAATACAATTGCTGTGAGAATAACACACCGACATAATGTAAAAATATTAAACCCTTTGCCTGCTGGTCGCGACTTTATTGATTTTTGCAAACAGTTTAGATCCAGATCAGACGTCGCGTAACGCGGTGTCTGATCTGGATCCAAACTGTTTGACACTCATCTTTAGGTTTCTTTACTTAAAAAAATCTATAGATCAAAATTTAACAAATATTGCAGACGAACATTTCGAAGCAGACGACATCACCGCAGGATAAGGGTTAACAATATCAAGAGTTATCTCTTTATTAGCGAACCATTTCTCTTTTCTAGATAGAATACCGCCACGTTTAAAAACTACGACTTTAGTGTTGGTGATATTAACATTGAGATGATGAGTATGACAGAAATGTTCTAGTACAGTGTGCCCTCCTAACAACTGCCTCCCAACAACGGTTCCCTCCTTACAACAACGCTAGCCACTGTTCCCAAAACAAGACAAGTGTGTTCAACCTTTTCACGACTGTAATATCGTCTGCTTAAATTGTAGTCTTCTGTATTTCTAAAAGTTACATATTGAACATTTTGACAGAAAAAACATTATGACCATTGAATCCAGATCAGACGCCGCATTACGCGATGTTTGGTCTGGATTCCAACTGTTTGCAAATGTAGGCCAATTTTCCTCCCTATAACAACTCCCTCCAAACAACACACACAATATTTGTCTACATCGTCAGCAATCATGAGACTTAAGATTTCTAGAATATCTGGAAACATTTGTATACCTCTGACTTGTAAATGGTATACGTTGCAGAAGTAGAGACACAGAAAGTGCACTTTAAAAAGGCAAACAGTTACACACTACATGAATTGTATCGAATTTATTTTTCCGCCGTATCTGGTAAAGTATGTGTGTATATTTAGTCCAAATCTGTTTAAATCTCAACACTTCAACATCCTAAAGGATTCCTAATATTTCTATTTTTATAGAACATTTATATAATACAAATGCACGTGTATTATTTAGGTCAATAGAGATACCACTCCCACGGTGCCGATGACCTGTTATTAGACATACATGTACATGTTCTTTCGGTTATTGACACCATAATGAGCTTGTTTACTGAAACTTTGCTACTGTCTATAGTAGCGTACAGTTCAGAAGACGTTAATCCTTTCCCAATAAACGCGTCTTTGTGAAAACTATGATTTATATTGCGAACAGTTTGGGACCAGATCAGACGCCGGGTTACCCGGCGTCTGATCAGGCTACAAACTGTTTGAATTTCATATTAAAACAAAATATCAGAATTGGCAAAAACATTGACATTTTCTAAAGTTTATTTCTATGCGTTTGCATTTCGTTTGCGTTTTAAAAGGTAAGATTAACATCCTATCCATTGTATACAATAATACAGAGATAATGATAGTTAATAAGCATCCTTTGGGCCTTTATGTCTGTTCTCTCTTTGACATCGCGCACGTAGTTTTAATAGTTACCATGCTGAATGACGCTTAAAATCGCGTTTGCAAACAGTTCGGATTCTGACCAGGATCCAAACTGTTTGACACTTGTTTTGAAATTTCTTAAGTCATACTGCCTTGCATTTAACTTTGAAACGATATTGCAGACAACAATATTGAAGCAGACGACAATATTGCGGTGAAGGGATAAACTTCTCACGAAAATATTGATCATGGAAGGGTTAAAATATACTATGCTGAATCACTCTTATTCTGATAATTGAGCAGTTCATATTGACTCATGAGGAATTCGCCCACAAAATATTTAAAATACATAAAGGAACAGACCCTGGCCATGCAGAGAGCTCATTCAGGAGTCATCTGATCAGGACCTGCTTTGTTTGCAAAGGGGTGGATATATCATATGCCAGCACTGTAAAATGTAACATTTATCCTGCAACAATACTTCCATCATCACATACAGTGGAGAATCTGTTATTCTTTCCCAATAAACGCGTTTACGCTAAAACTATTATTTGCAGTGCAAACAGTTTTGAGCCAGATCAGTCGCCGGGTAACCCGGCGTCTGATCAGGCTCGAAACTGTTTGCCACCAGGATAAACAAGAATTATCAGAATTATCCAAAAGTTGTTCTATTCTACGTTTTAATGCTTTGCGTTGGCGTACGTTTGCGTTTAAACGGGAAAGAATAACAGATTCTCCACTGTTCATGTACATTGTGGTATTTGCTTGTGTTTATCAATTTCATACTTCATGTATTTTGTGTAAAGTAATAATATTGATATAAGTACCAAGCAGGTAAGACCACTTACGTCAGATTCGGCTCCAAACTGATAACAAATGCCAATGAAGTTGGGCTTGGGAGTAAAGGGAAGCACATATAACAAGAGAAATAACGAAGCAGTTTTACTGCCATACTTATACTGAATCCAGTATCTAATATAATTAAAAGTTGTTTCACGTTCCAACGACTCAAAACTCATTCACTCACTACTAGATTACTACTGTCTCCCTAATTGCAGGCGATATCTCCGAAGCAGAAGATATTGTAGTAGGCAAACAACTGTGGTTCTTGGAAAGGGCTATAAAAGTACCAGTGAATTAAGGATGATACACAAAACATCCTTATTTATTATTGTGGATTACATTTAGGTCTAAACTGTCTGCAAACGTCATTGCAGCTTTAACTCTTTTTCTGCCAAGTTTTTTTTCGCCAAAATATCGTCTGCATTGGTAGTGTCTTCTGCAATATTTTAAAGTCAGCTTTAGAACTGTTTTTACTGAAGAAATGTCGATACGAGTGTCAAACAGTTTGGATTCTGATCAGACACCGCATTACGCGGCGTCTGTTTAGGATCCAGAATGTTTGCAAAGTGGAATTTTGGCGCCGTTGGCAGTGAAAGATTTAAGCATGCTATGTTGTTTTCGTTTGCAAAACTTTAAGGCGCATTCTGCTTAAACGTTCAACCTGCTTTCAGCTACCATTTTATTATTTTGCATAATGCATATTCATGACGGTATAAAGTAGAATAATTTTCTCCAGTGGAGAAAGCGTAAAATGCGTGTTAATGGAGTAATGGCGGAAGCATAAAATGCGTGTTAATGGAGTAATGGGTTAAATTACACTTGCTGTAAAATATCATCAATGCGCCTTCAATTGAGTAGTTACAGTGGAGAATCTGTTATTCTTTCCCAATAAACGCGTTTACGCTAAAACTATTATTTGCAGTGCAAACAGTTTGGAGCTCCAAACTGTTTGTCACCAAGATAAACAAGAATTATCAGAATTGTCCATAAGTTGTTCTTTTCTACGTTTTAGTGATTTGCGTTTGCGTACGTTTGCGTTTAAACGGGAAAGAATAACAGATTCTCATGCACTGTACGCAAATGTAAAATTATTTAAGTGTTTTGATTTAAAAAAAAAAAAATCCCGTTCAAAAAGTGGGATTGGGATCGTTAACAGCTTCTAGAATTTTTACTGAACATAATAGCTCGATTACACGTATTACCGGATAATACCGAATAATAGGTTTTTTATACTGTTTTAACTCTTTCACTTTCAACGGCGCGAAAAAGGCGACTTTGCAAACAGTTTGGATCCTGATCAGACGCCGATCTTGCAAACAACAAAATTGAAGCAGATGATAATGAAACAGTGGAGGGGAAAAACTCACGATTATTTGGCAGCCACCTGTCTTTTAAGATCACCAGACATTTTCGTTAAGTGATCTTTTAAGCCAGGTTATACTGTATATTATTTGCTCTGATGGTTATGGAGGTTTAGGGTTAGAGAAGGGTCACGTATATCAAGTTGGTGGCGTTTCAGGGATACCAATCCATTAACTGTTCCATTGGGGGTAACGTTATTCTTTCAATGCAAAGTTTTATAATATCGTCTGAACCCTATTACCGTCAAACTATTGTCTGCATTGACAGTGTCTGCAATATTTTTAAAGTCAGCTTAAGAGCTAGGTATTTAGACTGAAAAATGTCGAAACGAGTATCAACGACTAGTGTCAAACAGTTACGCGTTACGCGGCATCTGATCAGGATCCAAACTGTTTGCAAAACACAGTGAAATCGTTATCATCAGGCAAATGGTTAACCATTCTTTATAATTTTAGTTGCAAACAGTTTGGAGCTTCGGCGTCTTACCTGGCCCCCAGCAGTTCGCAATGGACATAAAGCTTTAAGCATAAACGCGTTCATTGGGTAAATAATAAAACGTATCCTCTGCAGTGTTCAACAGTCCAGTAAGCATTCGTACTGCATTAAATCATAATTATGGATTTTTAACTGTTATCGTGATAAATTATCGTTTGCATCTAGTTATTCGTACGGAAGCCGGATAGTGCAACTATACGACGTAGTTTGTTGAATTTTCAAGATAGTATCTTGAATTTTCAAGTTATAGTCTTGAATTTGTAAGATAGTATCTTGAAATTTCAAGTTATAATCCTGAATTTTCAAGTTACTATCTTGAGTTTTCAAGATACTAACTTGAATTTTCAAGATAATAACTTGAATTTTCAAGATAAAAAAATTAAAAAGATTCTTAAAGTGGCACTTTTCGGCTTCCGTAAATTCGTCTGCAGTTTTTAATCCATTTTAATTGATGAAAACTCCATGCGAGTGTCAAACAGTTAGGATTCTGATAAGACTCCAGGTAGATCGGCATCTGTTCTGGATTCAGACTGTTTGTAATTAGCACGATACGATCTTAACATATTCAACCATAGAGACGAGTACTCTCGTCATTTACTAACTGTATACCAGCTAAAGATACACTTGCCCTTTGCAAACAGTGTAGACAGTGACCAGAGGTCACCTTAAGGAACACTCTTATAAGAGTCTACATTGTTTGTCTTTTTGCAATTAATTGTAAAGAATACTTCGTAATACATTATAGCAAAATGTGGACTGTACCCATTTGGAAACTGGAATAATCAATTTAAAAATTCGGGGTGAACGAGTTAAAAACATTTATGAAGGAAACACGGAAGTGTATAATTCCGTGTTTGAAACATGTTCATAAACAGCAGCGCGTTCAAGTACGGTCTCGAGTGCATCGATTGCGTCAGAAAACGGTTACAATTTAACTTAAACGACCGTTTGGTTGTTACCGATTGCGAACGGCACGAACAGCCTCTGAGGTAGTTAGCCATCGCTAAGGAAAACAAAATGGCGACCAAATGAATTTAATAAAACCAGCGAACAGTCCCGACTTAATTTCTCATCAATAAACCAACATTTTCCGATACTTAATGCATCAAACAAGCGCCTTAGAGCTGATATCCCCTGCCGCAGCGATTGTCGAGAAGAAAGTGGCAAACATTATTGTGGGAGGAAGGGGCAAATGTTGATCACCTGTCTTTAAAGATCAACATTCAAAAGCTTTTTACAAATTTTAATAAAAATCCATTCAATATTGTACATGTTAAAGCGTAAACAATACTAAAATAAAGCCGTTTGTAGCAAATCTGAGTATGGCAGGGGCAGGTAACTCTAGATTCAATTTCAACATTAATTAAATACTTTCAAGAACTTGTGTGCAAGTATTATCAAAATATATTCAGAGCTGTAGAATTTACTAGAGTGCAAACACTTTTAAACATTGCATTTTCAACTCATCAAGGGTGTAACACTCTTGACAATTTTGTCCGTTTTCAACAATAAATGAACGCATTTGAAAAATAATTGCTATGTATTTATACTTAATAGTAGATCTATAATAAAGTTTTTATAAAAATTTATACACATTTGTCCATACTTGCGTGTAAACTGTACTAAAATAAAGCCTTTTCTTTCTAGCATTTCAAAGTTCATGTGTACATGTACATACAGGGCAGATAACTCTTGTCACAAGTATCTTGTTTTGAAAATAATTCCATCCTTTCAAGAAGTTATATTTATTATATACATTCTATGCAAGTATTAATAAAACTCTGTTTAAAACTGGAGTTACTAGAGTGTAAACACTGTTAAATATGACATTTTCAACTCATCAAGGGCGATTACTCTAGACTAATTTGCACATTTTCGACAATAATTGAACTCATTCTATAAATAATAGCCATATATGGTTTAATTTTTTTTTTCAAAATCCATTCACATTTGTACACACTTGCATGTAAACAATAAAGCTAATGGGTAAATTACGTTTATTAGGTATAATGGTTGAACCCACACCTAATATACATCAGTACTAGCATCAGACAGTTTTGCCCACGATCAAGCGGCATGCTAGGTGGCGTTGGTCTTGATCAAAACATAATTATGTACCTCATTTTCTACCTTTTAATCATCGTACCTGTATTACATGTCCATGTTTCGTTTCGATGGAGAGTATACATGGGTTCATAATGATTTGTTGTCATCTTATAACAGAACTCCATACAAGGGGATATCAAAATAAAGCATTTTCTAGCATTTCTAAGTACATCAATGGGCAGATAACTCTTGTCACAAGTATTCTTTTTTGACAATAATTGCACAAACTTTAAGAACTTGTACTTATAGACGTTGTGTGCAAGTATAAACAAAATATGTTGAATACTGTAGTTGCTAGAGTGTAAAAACTATTAAATATGGGCATTTTTAACACAAAAAGGGCAGATAACTCATAAATTCCTTAAGTTTTCTGAAAAAAGATTAATTTCCCACGGTGCTCCTATGATGACAAATAACTATACCAAGTTTCATCCAAATCTGTATATCTGTTTCAGAGATACAGTTGCTGACGGACAACGTGACGGACGGACGGACAGACCTAAAACAGTATCCCTCTGCCTTTCGGCAGGGGATAACAAAGCAGTTTACATCTGAGCAGCTAAATCCTATTTTTATATGCGGTAAAACTGATGCATTTCAGTTGATTAGTACACTTTTGCTTGTGTTATTTCGAATCGTACTTAAATCGTTCGTACTCTTGAAAAGTTAATAAACATGGGGGCGCAATGAGTTATTATTGAAGAGTATTGGTGAACGTTAGATGTCGTATCTATATGGGTTGTTTGCATAGGTTAACGTTGCTGTTCGCTGATACGGTACTTTAACGCGCTACAGATCTGCGTGTGTTAACTGTATTATGGGAGAAATTCAAATACACCGATAAAATTACATCAATTATATTCTTTGGTTTTAGCGTATCGCGAACAAGGTTTAATAGAAATAATATTAGAACACTTTGATTAAATTGAATTGAAAATTACAATAACACTCTTCAAAGGAGCTTTTTATAGCTAAAACGCTTAAAAAGTGAAATAAAAGCGACCATTATTTTTTTCTCCCTAAGAAAACCCTCTCGGAAAAAAATCTCATAGTACCACTGAAATCGCATTTTACCCTTTCACACTCAATGACGCCAAAATGTTCGTTTGCAAACAGTTTGGACCCTGATCAGGTGCCGCGTTTCACGGCCTCTGATCAGGATCCAAACTGTTTGACACTCGTTTTGAATTTCTTCAGTCATACTGCCTTAAATTTTACTTTGAAACGATAGTTCAGACGACAATATTGGAACAGACGACAATATGGCGGTTAAGGGGTAAAAATATCACGATAAGTTTGATCACGAAAGGGTTAACCCTTTCACTGCCAAGGCCAACAACACTGACATTTGCTATTATTACACCTCGCTTTGAGTTACAATGTTAAATTCCCATAGACCTACAGTTAACATTTTGCATGTCTTTTACATCTATCCAAAATATACTGTCACTCTTTATAATATTCTTTTTGTGACGTCACTCTAAAGGATATTACTTTTTTTCTCCGTCCGAAAACGTACTGTCAGCATTGACATATATTTCGCTATTGGCGATATTAGAACGTTTTAAAAAGTGGTAACTTCTAATCAACTTTTGACATTTTCTGTACAAGTTGCTTCCTTTTGTCCATTCCTTAACGATTTGCCACCATTTCGGAATAGGATATTTGCCACCTAGACAATGTAAAGACGCTGTTTCTTGAATTTACGTATCATAACGTTCTTCTTTCTTTCTTGTAATATAATTATAAACAATGTGACGCCGTAAGACGGCGACGTCATTTCCCACGTTACGTACATGTCCGCGCTAAATTGGTATTCACAGCACATTTTATAAAATACGAATAAAACGATTCCAAAGCCAGGGTTGATAAGCTCGGTGTAATAAAATAAATATTAGATGTCAGTTTGCGTGCCATTCAAATTGTCAACCCTCGAAAACAATTCAATTCAATTCTTTATATTGTATAATAAGGCCTCCGGCCCATACACAAAATATTACATAAATACATAATTAGCATGCAGTGCTACGCCTCGGGATGACATTCTGTTTCTCGGGTTGATAATTTGAATGTCACGCAAACCGCCATCTAATATTAGTAACTACTAATATTTATATATTGGCAGCGACTTTTTGGACAGGTTATTAATGACAGGGAAAGGATTAAACAAGAATGCTAACATGACACGCGTCTTGATCACTATAAAAATAGAACAAGCTCATCGTGGTATACCTGAGTCGTTTTACAACGCTCTTCCCTACCCCGCTCCTCCCGCGGTTAAATGACGTGACGTATTACGTAAAGACCATATACTTTTTACCAGTCATCTTACTGTAATTTCCCTATTTGTCGGTCTTGTGTCATGTTATGTTTGTTCTATGCCAGATGGTGGGTCGGTAAATGTGTATTGTGTGTGCGAATTCTCTGCTGTACGTAAATTTGGCTGTTGGCTGTTAGATTCTTGTTAAAGCCGCGGGGAAAGTTATTTGGTCGAAAAACTGCATCCGCTGAGGAAATAAGTATGGAACATGTGAGTTCCTTTCTAATAAATTTCTTTAAATCTGGTCATGTTAGAATCGAAATAATCTATGTACTACCGTTGTGAAACGGTATTTTACAACAGCTGGTCGTTGTGATGCGCAGGAATTGACCACTCAGGCCTTCGGCCTTCGTGGCCAATTCCTGCGCATCACAACTCCCAACCGTTGTTAAATACCGTTTCACAATGGTAGAGCATAGATTATTTCTTAAGTATACCAAACTCAAATTACAAGTCCAGTTGTTCTATCCTATTTCATTAAGTAGTTGGTAATCTTAAAACGCCTAGTCAAATTAACAAAATTCATTCCGCCTCTCTCATCCCTTTTTTCTCTCTGTCCATATAGCTGTCTTCCTCTATCTCTCCGTTTCTGCCTGTCTGTCTGTCAGTCTGTGTTTATATGTTCGCCTGTCTGTGCAGTCTGTCTGTCTGTATGTCTGCAGGAGCTGGGTTGACTGGTAATTGGAGCGGTCAAGATCAATATCAAGGGCACTAGAGTGACGTACCAGGGTCTAACCCTTTGACGCTCATATCAATTTTTCTTCGACTTAAAATTCATGATACAGTAAAACCTCTCTAAAACCACCACTGAATTAAGTTATCTATTTTGTGTTAAAGGCAGGTGCCTGATTACAGAACAGAAGCTAATTTAGGAGCTTTATGTTTTATGTTCATCTTGTTTTAAGCCGTCACATGTCTTTCAGTTCGTCATAGTGGTCGTAATAGAGGTATTTTACATGTACTTTATGTTTTCATTTTCAAACAGTTTGTTAAATAGATATTGATAATTCTCGAATGAAAATGTAAACACATATGTAGCTTTGAACTATAAATACATACCTAGTTCTAAACAGACAAAACTATACCAAATTTCCAACTTTATATAGTTGAGTCGTACAATGAGAAAACCAGTAACATGTACTGGCTTGCAAAACAGTGCACATATCCCAGCCCAGCCGCCGTGTCAGTGGTCTACAATGTTTAAAACTTATTATCAACATAATTATCCAGTTGTTGTTACTTGACTTATTCACACCTGAAACTTCAAATAGAAAATTCCAATTCACTATAAGACCTATAGTCTATTTTTGACTTTTTTAGGGTTGTCTTTACAGTATATTACAAACTGACAACCATTGTAGACTCTCATCAGAGGGCGCCTTAAGGACTCATCTGATAAGGGTCTACAATTTTTTCTTACAACAAGTGTACGTTTCACTGGTTTATTGTTTGTAAATGGCGTGTATACTATGAATACCCTGTTCAGACACCGAACCAGAAATTACGGTAAGGTTGTAAGGTAAACCTAGTCTGACAATGCAATCAGTCAGGTACAATGGAGAAAACATTATTTTTTTCCCGTTTAAATGCAAACGAAAAGCAAACGCATAGCACTAAAACGTAGAAAATAATAATTTTAAAATATTTCTTAAAATTCATTTTTATCTGAGTGGCAAACAGTTTGGAGTCAGATCAGACGCCGGGTAACCCGGCGTCTGATCTGGCTCCAAGTTTTTGCAGTGGAAATAAACTTTTAAGCGTAAACGCGTTTATTGGGAAAGAATAACACGTTCTCCGCTGTAGGTATTCTTATGACATTTATAATGTGTAACATCCTTACATGACAGCTTCTGTAAATTGTACGACAAGATCGTCAAGGAATCGAACATATCCACTCCTGGAATCTTAAGCACTAAATCCCCTAGGCCCGTTACCATCGGGATATGCAAATGAGCGGCCAGTCTTCCCGCGGCCAACAGCCCCTGGGAACAAGCCGGACCAATCACCGCCTTCACTCCATCCTGGTAATACAGTTCAGCCAACTGACCAACGGCGGCCTCGTACGGACATACACCCGTATGGTTCCGATACACGGCTTTGAACTCAACACCGACATTGGTCAGCGCATCCTCTATGGCGATCTTAACAGCCGGACCGACCCGTCGCATGTCAAACGGTTCAGGTGCATTTTCCATTAAAACCACACCCACTTTAATCGTGAGTGCGTTAGCAAAATTTAATTTTATCGCAAGCAAAACAACAATATATCGTATATTCCATAGAACACGCATTGTACTATTTATACACATACACCGACTGTCTGTAACAACGAGAATTGAGTCTGTGACAGGTGCTTCCCGATGGCTTTATAGGCGAATTATGACAAAGGGTATTTTCCCATTCGCACGTATACCAATGTTCGAATAACAAGCTTCGTTATTATATCGAGAGGACTGGACACTAATTAGAAAATTATGACAATACAAAAATCTTATACGGCGACCAATTAAACATACCAGTCATTTCGCTTGTAGAATTAAAACGTGTACAGGCTTAAAGAAAGATAAAAGTAAAACAGAAAGCTCCTATAGGAGCTTTCTGTTTTACTTTCATCTTACTTTAATCAGCTACCTGCACTACACATAAAACAGTCTGCTTTGATAGATCGCAATATCGGAAATTTACTGTACTTCGAAATGACAGTGGACAGTTTATACAATGTACCTGTATTCTGTGACAATTAGTTCAGCGACCATTCAATGAAGTGATTCATTTAATCCGTTGGACCCTAGGGACGAGTATACTCGTCTTTTATAGTTAGTGTACCTGTGAAGAGTACACATGTCCTATAGATACAATACGTGTATACACTTATCAGGGTCAAACCCTCTTTGTCATTCTGTGATATATTGTTAAAACAAATCTTTCATAGTATAAGTAATGGATAAGATTTTATTGGAATCTGGAATTGTTCATTTGGAATTTCAAGGGTTTATTCGTTAACGATGGAAATACAGTAAATCTTCTCTTCCTCGACACCCAGAATAATGCCCGACAACTTTCTACAGTGCCACCTCGTTACAGTGGAGAAAACGTTATTCTTTCCCAATAAACTCGTTTACGCTAAAACTATTATTTGCAGTGCAAACAGTTTGGAGCCAGATCAGACGCCGGGTAACCCGGCGTCTGATCAGGCTCCAAACTTTTTGCCACCAAGATAAAGATGAATTATCAGAATTGTCAAAAAGTTGTACTTTTCTACGTTTTAGTGTTTTGCGTTTGCGTACGTTTGCGTTTAAACGGGAAAGAATAACAGATTCTCCACTGTACAACGACATCCAATTGGAATAAAAGTGTGTGTGTAGTCTGGAGGGAGTTGTTAAAGGGAGGGGAAATGGCTCACATTTGCAAACAGTTTGAATCAAAATGCGTAACGCGGCGTCTGATCTGTATTCAAACTGTTTGTCACTCGTCATTGTGTTTTTTCTGTCAAAATGTCCATTATGTAAGAAAAGTAGCAGACATAACTTGATGCAGACGATATTGAAGCAGTGAAATATATATAATTGGCTTGGGAACAGCGACAAACGTTGATGTAATGAGGGAGTCGTTGTTCGGAGGGCCGTTGTAGAGGGGGGCACTGTATTTTAATCATGTTGCAGCTTCATTCGTGACGAAATGATTTGCTTTATCAATTTCTTTTTCTACATTTTATTGCAGTGCGTTTGCTATTCGTTTGCCCTTAACCGGGAAATACTAACATCTCCAATTCATGTCTACACTGTTTGCCACTCATATTAAAATACCCGTCATGGATACACTGTTCGTAAATGACCAAGTGGTACATGTAAGCGGTGTCTGATCCAAACTGTTTGCAAATAAGAAATAATCATTGTACGTGGGGTAAGGCAGCGCTTGAAGGGATTAGTGATGCGTGACTCGAAACAACGGGGTTTCAACTTTGCTTTCGGTCACAAATTATTTCCGAACTATTGTTTACACAGAAACTATATCTAGGCAACGGATTATGAGCGGCGTAGAAAGTCAATTAAAAAACTATCTAACAGTCGAAACTCGATACTTCGAACTCGCGTCAATTCGAACATACCCACATTTCAAAATTAAAAAGTGGCTTAGCCACGTTTTTACTTTGAAATACGGGTATGTTCGACTTAAGCGATATCAATTTGTCGAAATTTAACTTATGATTTACTGGAAATATCGTTTAAGCGAGTTTGAAATAGATCTATCGAGTTTTTACTGTAAACGCAATGCGGTGATATTTCTGAGGCTGTTTTGTTACAGTGGAGAAAACGTTATTCTTTCCCAATAAAGGCGTTTACGCTAAAACTATTATTTGCAGTGTAAACAGTTTGGAACCAGATCAGACGCCAGGTAACCCGGCGTCTGATCAGGCTCCAAACTGTTTGCCACCAAGATAAAGATGAATTATTAGAATTGTCAAAAAGTTGTACTTTTCTACGTTTTAGTGTTTTGCGTTTGCGTACGTTTGCGTTTAAACGGGAAAGAATAACAGATTCTCCACTGTAAGCATTAACCCATTACCCCATAGCCTGATTTAAGTTTAGAAAATAGGTGACCACTTAAAGCAGGTTAAAGTAAAGCAGGATGTGCCTTAAGGCACATTCTGCTTTACTATTAGCCTGATTTAAGCTTCCATCTGCTAGTATACAGCAAATATTTCTTATTTTACATATTAGTACAACTGTATCTGTATAAATTGGAACCATTTTCTTCATTGGAGGAATCAATGAAAGGCGTAAAAAGGCTTATTTATGGGGTAATGGGTTAAGATTTTAATGATTTTTGCATGTTACAAGTTTCTTTCATCGTGATTTTCTTTGTAAATCAAGATAAAAGGGAAAATAGCGCCCGAAGCATCTATTATATACAGTCGACATCTAACGTTACCAAGGAGTCGGGTGTCCTTACTGAAGGGCATTGTTGTATCTAGCTTTCATATTGACCATGTATATGTACTATTCGTCTGCAAATATTTTACCCTTTAAACCATAAATTCGCATTCATACAGCATTACATTCCCAATGTGAACAAATATTCTATATCCTTGCAGAGTGTAGCTTAAAGTAAACAAAATGCGCATAAAGGTGCATTCTGCTTTTAACCTGCTTTAAGTGGTCACTTGTCTTTAACACAAGAAACAGGTTATTTGGTTAATGGTTTAACCCTTCTACTGCCCTGTCTCGGCAGATTGCAATGACAGTTGCAAATCGTTACTCGGCGTCTGATTAGGACCAAAATACGAGTATAGTCTCTTATGTTAATAAAAGTTTAAGTAATTTGTTTCGCATGCTGAAAAGAGGAGCAGAGAGCCAGGTGCTGGTTTGAAATGTTCACTCAAAATCACACTTTGGTTCCCCACTAAACGCATTTACAGTAAACCCCCTCTAAACCGGACATGTGTGGGGATAACAAAAATGTCCGGTTTAGAGGGGTTTCCGGTTTAGAGGGGTTTTGATCTGTTTCTAGTATGGAAGATAGCTGACCACTTAAAGAAGGTTGAACGTAAAGCTTTACTTTCAACCTGCTTTAAGCTATCATCTGCTAGAATGTACAAACTATTTTCTTCAGTGTAAGAATAAACCAAAACATAAAAATGCGTATTTATGGTGTAATGGGTTAAGATAAAGAAGGGTTGGAAACGGGCCAAAGTTTTTGTCCGGTTTAGAGAGAATTCCGGTATTTAGAGGTTCCGGTTTAGAGGGGTTTCACTGTATTTTAAAATAAGGATTACCATTGCAAACACTTTTGATGCCGGATCAGATGCTGGGTAACCCGGCGTCTGAACAGGCTCCAAACTAATTGCTATTCAGATAATGTAATGTCCTATATATGCGAATGCATTTGGTTCGCTTTTCGTTTGGATGTTGCCCATTCTCTACCGTGACTGGTACAGTGGAGAATCTGTTATTCTTTCCCGTTTAAACGCAAACGTACGCAAACGCAAAACACTAAAACGTAGAAAAGTACAACTTTTTGACAAATCTGATATTTCATCTTTATCTTAGTGGCAAACAGTTTGGAGCCTGATCAGACACCGGGTTACCCGGCGTCTGATCTGGCTCCAAACTGTTTGCACTGCAAATAATAGTTTTAGCGTAAACGCGTTTATTGGGAAAGAATAACGTTTTCTCCACTGTATTCATGGAGACAAACGCCACCTTACAATATATTCTTGAACATTTCAACCAGTGTACATGTATAAACTGATTAGACCCGCTTTTCAAACGCTACATCTGGTCTGGTCTACACTGTTTGCAACGTCACAAAACAAATGTAATTCGAGCTGTGTCCCTGTATCCAACCAGCTGACAACATTGGCCTGCTTATTATTATATGGAGTTGTTATTTGCTGAAAACCAAAGCCAATTCCATTAGGTATCTTGAAATCAACGAAAATGATATTCATTAGAAAACGTACATTTGATCTCAAAATAAATCAACGCTAAGGTCCATTATTGTTCTTATAAAAACGATATCTTGCCGCCGAGTTCTGAACCGTAATTGAAATCTAGTAATTCAATTCCTCGTTGTACATATTAGCAAACTGTACATATTACATGTCATTGCGATTAGCTAATTACGTTTATGAATGTGCCCATCTAAGTATCATCTAATAATCGTTTAAGGTCGTGTCGAAGTCGATCAATACGTCGTATCGGTAAATCTATATACAACGTAGAAGATGTAATTATTTTCCGTTTAAACAAACGAAATGCAATGCAATAAAACGTAGTTAAGTTAGGACCGTCTTCAGCCAATGATGGCCGATCGCGCCACGTAGAATACAGACATTTACAGGGCTGCCATTTCTCCGGATTTTTCCTAAATCTTCGGATTTTTTCCAGTACATGGCAGCTTAAAGCAGGCTGAAAGTAAAGCAGAATGCGCCGTAAGGCGCATTCTGCTTTACTTACAGCCTGCTTTAAGTAGTCACATGTCAACAAAACTAGAAACAGACTATGGGGTAAAGGTATACGGCGCATTCTGCTTTACTTACAGCCTGCTTTAAGTAGTCACATGTCAACCAAACTAGAAACAGACTATGGGGTAAAGGTATTATTCGTAAAATCGCACTTGAAAATTGAAAATCTGGAAATCTTAGGATTTTTCATGTCAACTTATGGCAGCCCTGCATTTACCGACATTGGCCCGATAGCATTAGGGATGTGTCGCCTAAATATGATCAAAGTACACGTGTACGGTGTTACTTCAAAAAGTAATGATACTTGGCCAATAACTTCACTATACTATATGTGAAAAATGCGTGTGTGATAAATCATTTTAAAAGAGCAAATACTTGCCTACACGATGGTATAATACACGATAAGATCACATAACTCGATAAGTCAGAACATGAACATAAATGACCCCTACTCTAGGGCACTGGACCTTTTTGTGCACTGTTGAGGTAATTGTTTGAAAAACAAATACTATAATTATTATTGCGTCTTTATCATTTCGAATAAGTTTATGAGACTTTCTGTCAAACAAAATCAGACACTTATACACAAACTACACAGTTTTAAATGTTATTATTCTATAGAATATCAAAAATATAGCTTATATTAAATACATACTGAAAGTATCATAAAAATAAACTACTGTTATGTACATGTATAAAAGTAGTGTATAAAATCAGGCTATAATTGCCGCCATTAAAGTAGATTTTTATACTTTTAAATCAAAATGTAGATATATTTATCCAGAAAAGTTTCATAGCGTTCGAAAACACATGTCGACTTTTGTAATAAGCAATTTTGAAAAATTGAGATTTAAGACAGTTAACCCTTTCAACTGGAATGGAATTTAAGGTGGTTCGCGGGTCAGCTTATCCCGTGTCAGAATTCTTTGAAACCTTGATTAAATTGAAATATACCATATGGAGAGTGAAGAATCGTTAAAATAAATAAAAAAAATGACAGTGCCGATTTTTTCTGACAGGACCTTTTGTCGAGAAAAGCTCCTTTTTAATGACCAGGAATATTTTCTTTATAAAATGATATAACTCAATAATTTCTGTACATTCAAGTAAACTGTACAGAGACTATAAGATATTGTGCAAACAAAAATATTTCATGACATATTTTCTGGAAATATCAATATTTTAAAAAAGTAAAATTCTGAAAAAGTCACTAAATCTCAAATTACAAAAAATCTAGCTGTTTAACATACACTAATTTACTCTTAATAGATAGTTATAACTTAATTCTACTAGTCACAAAAAATTAATGAAAATCTAAAGTGGAATTAACATTTTATGCATGATTACCAGAAGTTCTGACAAAATGTTACACAAAACGAGTTACCTCCCTTGAGTTCAACTTTTAAATGCCGTCAGCTCTAAATAATACCAGAAGTCAAACCTGTAATAAGGGACCATTGAATACGGTATCCTGTATATCTTTCAAGGCAGATGACTGTTTAATGCATAACAAAAGTAATGCATAAAAGCTCCTTTAAGATCTATCTTTTAGCATTACTTTTGTCCTGTGTTAGGCTGCCATCTGTCATATAGGCTATAAATCCTTACAAACTTTAGTTGTCACTTGACAATACTTGCATCTGATATTATTCATTATTACGTGACTAAACATAGCCTGTCCTTTTATCACTGCGCTATGAATTGACTAGTCAATAAAAATCGGACAATTTATTTAAAAAAAAAAGATTTGTAGCGAGTGGGAATCGAACCTAGAAACTATGGCTTGCTAGTCAATCATCAATCACCGTACCAACTGCGCTAACAGAGAAGACACTGAAGCGGATCAACCTTTTCTTTATGTAAATGTTCTACTATAAGCACGTGCCGCAAAGATCAGGTGAAAGTCATCAGCATTTCCGGAACTCGAGATGCGGGCCGCCCGCTGTCGAACCACCTTAATATATTTCAACAATTTTCGAACTTATTTATGTAAAATGACCTCCCGGAAGAAGACGAATTACCTTCTTTATACGTGTACACTGTTAACCTGATGCAGGGCAAAAGTGAAGCAGAAAGCTACACTGGAAACTTTCCGTTTCAGATTGTTTTTGTGTTAGACAGACATACATGTATGTGTATAGAACTTAGTCGTTATTTCAAGTGTGTCCATTTAAAAAATAAGGTTACCTCTTACCAAGTATTGTTAAGGTGACATGGGTTTCTAGCTGTGGACTACTAGTTCTCTGAGTAAGAATAATAAGGAGCGAAAAATGCATGTTTATGGAGTACTTAGTAAAGCTATCTCGTAAAAAGCAATACGTTAAATATATGGATTGTATGTTTTGAAATACTTTTTGTCATATTGCATTATTTAATGTAGATTGTGTTGTAATTTGACTCATTGGCCCTGAGCCTTCAAATGGTCAATTCCATTTAGAACAATTCAATGTATGACTACGAGTAGTATGTGTGTTTCGCAATATAGTGCTCCCTCCCTACAACAACTTCTAATAGGAGACAAAGATTATGTGTTTTGTTCGGAGGGAGTTCTTATGGGGAGGGAAATTGGCTTCCATTTGCAAACAGCTTTAATCCAGATCAGACGCCGCCTAACGCGGCGTCTGATCTGGATTTAAGCTGTTTGTCACTCTCCATTATGTTTTTTTTTCTTTCAAAATATTCAATTTGTGACTTTGAAACAATAGCAGATGACTATTTTAAACAGACGATATTGTAGCCGTCGGCAGGAAAGACATACTTAACCCTTATCCTGCGGTGATGTCGTCTGCTTTGAAAGTGTCGTCTGCAAAGTTTGTTAAATTTAGATTTATACATTTTTTAAGTAAATAAACCCAAAGACGAGTGTCAAACAGTTTGGATCCAGATCAGACGCCGCGTTACGCGGCGTCTGATCTGGATCTAAACTGTTTGCAAAATTCTATAAAGTCGCGACCAGTAGGCAAAGGGTTAATATCTTGTATGAAAAACAGCGGCAAGCGTTGTTGTAAGGAGGGAATCATTGTTCAAAGGGCCGTTGTAGGGAGGGAGCATTGTATACTGCAAACTTACAAACAGTTAATATCCAGACCTTGGGCCCCTTTCATAAAACATCGTACGACAATTGTTATCGTAAGTCATATTATAAAAGTATCAATTACTATTCATTTCTCCATGTAAACTTGTCTTGTAGCATATCTTTAAAATCGTCTTGAAAAGACAATTCCTAAGAGATGTCACAAAAAGGGTTTGATGTGGAAATCAGAAATTAAATGTTTTTTAAAGTTTTGACTTACGACCGTTGTTGTTGTATAAAGTTTTATGAAGCGGGCCCAAGAATGCTCCAGTAGGAACACTCTTATCTACGACTACACTTTTTGTATTTGACAAGATAACTCTTCACAGGTAAGATGTTTGTACAGTGGAAAAGCCGTTATTCTTACCCAATACACGCGTTTATGCTTAGTCTATTATTTCAATTTTAAACAGTTGGAAGCCAGATCAGACGCCGGATAACACGGCGTCTGGTCTGGTTCAACACTGTTTGCCATTCGGATTAGAATTAATAGTGAGAAATGTCAAACATTGTAATTTCATTGCAATGCGTTTGCGTTTTGGTTTGCGTTTAAACGGGAAAGAATAACATTTTCTTTATAGTAAGATGCGTAATCGCGTCCATGTATACTCTTTAATGGGGATTCAACGGGTTAAGAAATGAAAAACAAATTGAATCTTTGCATGCTGGGTAATTTTTCCGTCTGCAACAAGTATCGTCAGCTACTGTTCTAAAATTAGAATTTTCACAACTTCTTATCAAAACGGAATCAGAGTGTCAAAAAGTTTGGATCCTGATGAGACGTCGCGTCACGCGACGTCTCATCAGAATCCAAACTGTTTTCAAAGTTAATGACGGTGGCATATGTATCCATCGCTAGCATGCAGAGGGTAATGACATTGACTAAAGTCCTTTTAGTCTTTTGGTTAAAGGATTTTACTTTTGTTCTGCTAACTCGAATTTTCAATTTACCTACGAACAAAACACTCAGGCAACAAGAGAAAATGATACTTTGATGTTTAAGAATAGAAGAAACATGGGGATGGCTGGGCTAATAAGAAAATGTTAGTAATTTCAAAGCTTGGAAGTAGACCAAATTACAATCCTGACTTGATATACCTAGCTGATGTAGTAAAAGACATGTGATCGAAGCATTCTTTTGCTATAATTGAGGTCAAATGTCAATGTCAATGTCAATGTCACATAGACCTTAAAATGGTACAAAACACTGCACCATAACAAGTTGTATTCCCTAAATCACATATTTTGGTTTCCCTTGCTGATATGTTATAGGAAATACATGTATGCTCAAGACAGTTTGTTTTCTATGACTAAAGTCACAGGTCAAGCCAAAAGTTACAGGGTATCTAATAATTGCCTGTAACATTTTGGCATCCTGAGATAGCATCATATACTCGCATAACAATGTGGTTCTCCTAGCTGATGTAATATGGGGAAATTGTTTTCTATAATTGAGATCAATAAGGCAATGCTAAGGTCAAGGTCACAATGACCAGGAAAAGTTACGCGGCGCATCAAAATATAAATATTTACTCATATACAAAAAGTGCTATTGATGTGATTTAGGAAATATACTCCGGAAAAAGTTAACCCTATGATTATGGCTAAATGTCAAGGCCAAGGTAACATTGAACTGAAAATGGTTCACGAAAATATACCATCCAAGGATGTACCTGCACATACAATTTGGCAAACCTAGCTGGTGTGTAAAACTATGTAGTTCGCCATGAAAAACCTTTCTTTAATGAGGTTATATGTGAAGATGTCACTGGACAATTTGCCTTCCCAAGATGCACTCACATACCGAATTTTGTATTCCTAGCTTATGTGGTATATACATGTATATACTTTATGTGCCTAAAGCTATAGCTTTGGGAGCATACACATCGACGAACATTCTTTAATAGAAGGACAATAACATAGAAACATGCCAAGATGCCCACGCATTTAGATTCTCTCAATTAGTTGAAATTGAAACAAAATTAAAATCCTTTTAACCTTAAGCTTGCTTGGGCGAATTGGTTACCATTCGGTGTCTCTAGATCCAAATTGTTTGACAATCTGATGATATTTTTCAGCGAAAAGGCAGATATACACATTGGAGAATACCTTATATTTGAACAACAAACCCATCCAAAAAACGCGTGTCATTAGTGAAGTTTGTACATATTTTATTGCCCAATATTTGTACAATATTAGCTACAGCGTATGACAATTATTTTATAATGATCAAATATAACTTCAAACATACAGCTATATGTGTAAAAGGGTCAGGTTATATGTTCTCCCATCATTAGTAACGATTCCCATCCCTTCAAATAGGCTTCTGTACATATGACGTCTGCTTACCTACAATCAGTTAACGGAAGATGCCGTAAGTATCTTTAGTAAAAGGGATATAGCCTGACTCCAAACTGTTTGCCATCCAGGTCAAAATAATTTGTCAGACATTAAAAAAGCTGCCATTTTCTACATTCCATTGCATTGTATTGCGTTTTCGTTTAGTTTTGTTTAAAAAGGAAATAATAACGTCTTCTCCACTGTAGATCTACTTTTCTGGGTACATGTATTGTTGCAGATGATAAAGTTTGCAGACGACAAATACATACATGTAGCATGCACATTAACAACTTCACTGCCATGACGTCATCGATTTTTAACAATAGTCGTCCTAATACATTTCTCAAATCTAAATTTTACGTATTTAAACCCTTTTACTCTCAATGACGCTTTAAAGCGCGTTTGTAAACAGTTTGGATCCTGATCAGACGCCGCGTCACGCGGCGTCTGATCAGGATCCAAACTGTCTGACACTCGTTTTGAAACAAATTCAGTCATACTACCTTATTTTTTAACGTTGAAACGACATTGCAGACAACAAAATTGAAGCAGACGACAATGAAACGGTGAAGGGGTAAAATTCTCACGAAAAATTAGAAAGTGAAACGGTTAAGTTTAGAAATATGGAAATGAGTGTCAAACAGTTTGCAAATACTATCGTACTCGGGGTAAGGTGGTGAAGGGGTTAAAGGTTAAAAGGTGAATCAATCATGATTTTACAGACAGAGAGCTCTGTGATTGACCTTTTTACACTAATTAAACAATTAATGATTAGATAGATAACTCATAACCTTTAACGTGCCGTGAGCAGTTTTTAACCTTTATCCTACCGACCCCGACTTGACTGCGTAATTGTACGGTTCCAAATCAGACGCCGCGTCTTTAAATTTCTTTTTATAAAAACTGTACAAAGCTTATAGATTGAATATTTTTGCATCCTATCCTTTTTGCACCAGATTTGATTTTAGGCCAACATATTGTAGTTTTTACTCAACGTTAATGTTCTACTATCAAACGATTTTTTCTCTGTGTTCGGGTTATCGAATATGTATCACGAGATTTACCTAAAGTTATATTTCGTTAACGTATCCAATTCTTTCAAGAAGTTTACTAGTCATTTACAAGTAGTGTACCTGTAAAAAGTATACATTTGTTCAATGCAAACGGCTTTCTGACAAGGGTGTGCATTGTTTGTGATTTAACAATGATATTGTAAAAAACACACTCTTAAACAGATAAATATGAGTAACCTTAATTCACGATACAGTCAAACCTGTGTTAAGCGACCCTGAAATGAAGTTGAATTGTGATATTTAAAGACAGATGACCGCTTAACTCTTTCCTCCCTGAAACTTTAAATGGACAATTCCAGTTTCCATTTAAGTCTAGTCCATTTCTGACTTTTAAGGGTTGTTTTTGTCAATGTTTGGCATTATGACAAACAGTGAAGACCCTGATCAGAGGGCTCCTAGGAGCCCTCTGATCTGGGTCTTCACTGTTTGCATAGGACAAATGTACTATTCACATGTACACATTTTGAAAAGGACGCCTATAGGCGGGACTAGGGTTCAAAGGGTTAATGCAGGGAAAAAAGTCATGCAGAAGTCTCATATAGGAGCCTTCTGTATGACTTTTACCATGCATTAAGCGGCCACCTGTCATGGCTACAATAAATTATAGTATTTTTTGGTGTCGTTTAACACATCTTTGACTGTAGTTGTTATGATCCATTTGATGTTTTAGGGCTAAATTAGTTAAAGCAAGATCATTAAGTCTAGCTCCACAGATGTTGTTTACCGCTTCAGTAAGTTATTTCCCTTGAGAATATATGTACAGGTATATAATATAATCAATTAAGTTTTAGCGTGCTTTATGGTCACAGTTGTTTTTCCCAAATACAAACAAATACAATCGTAAATTCAATGTCTTTAAATATAGAAATGACTTAGTTTGGATTGACACACATCTTGAAGGCAGATCAGACGACGGGTAACTCGGCGTCAGAGCTGACTCAAACTGATAGCAATGGAAATCAGATTCTATAAGGAAACATACGCATTTTAGTGGGACAGAATAGTTTAACCTCTGTTCAAGTTGCAGGCATCCTCGGTCCCTGAATCCAGATAAGACAGTCACGTGGTGTCGCATCGAGGGCTCAAAGTATTTTGCCATTCTGAGAACATTTCCTCGCACAAATGACCATGCAGACGATAACTTTGCAGACGAAAATAACTATCGTGTTAAAGCTTATTCAGTAAAGCCTAATTGATTGAATGAAAGAAAGGTAGCATCTTAATGCAAGGTGACAATCAAACAGAAAGCTCCTTTCTGTTTTACTTGCACCTTGCTTGATAAGCTGCCATCTGTTTTTCACAATCATTTAGCCTTCGTTTAAGTGGTCGTAATATAGAGGCTTTCAGGACTCCAGATAAGAGGGAGTAAACTGAACAAATCCAACATTTTCTCACTTATTTTAGCATCAAATCCTATGGTGTTACTACTCATTAGAATCGTCTCTTCGAGACGATTCTAATGAGTAGTGACACCATAGGGTTTAAAGCAGAAATAACGATTTTAGTTTTTGAAATACTCCCATTATCTGGAGCCCTGGGCTTTACTCTATATAAGAGTGATAAAATCGGATTTTGTAGCAGACAACTGTGCTCCTTTTATCAGAACAATTACTTGTAGTAATTGAGAATTAGCGAACAGTCGAACCTCGATACCTCGAACTCGCTTCAGTCGAACTTATACGTATTGCTGTAGTTATGACTCGAACACTCAAGCATGCCACTACTTTAAAGTTAAAATGTGGTCCCGCCCCTTTTTAAATTTGAAATTCGGATATAATGGACTAAGCTCAGTCACCCCTGAAAATTAAAATGGAAAAATCCAATTTCAAATTAAGTGATGTCTATTTTTGACTATACAGGATTTGAACAATACATTGCAAAATGACAAACGGTATTCTAACTGAACCCTCTGATCAGGGTCTTACCTGTTTGCATTGGAAAAGTGTACTCTTCATAAGTTGTTTGGTATTGACGAGTAAATTCATCGCAAGGGCTGAATGTGTAAAGGGAGCTCTATTCGAGTTATCTTGGTTTGACTGTCAGCTGATCACGATACTAGCTTTCTACAGTCGAACTTCGATATGTCGAATTCGCTTAACTCGAACTAACCGATATTTCGACACATGAATACCATTATTTAAAGTTCGGTTCAGTAGAACATAACCGTATTTCAAAGTTAAAACGTGGCTAAGCCACGTTTTAACTTTGAACTACGGGTATGTTAGACATAATCGAGTTCGATATATTGAAGTTCGACTGTTTTTCAGTAATAACATACCTAGACTATTCATCAATACGTCACGGATGCTATTTTGACCTTTTTATTAGTTGTCTCCCCTGGGAATGTATAATCAGATGTTAAATCGTTCGGTTGGCGTTGTATTGAAATAGACTCACTGGGAGTGTCAATCCAAATGGCTAGTTTTTGTAACGTTGCTCATAGCGTATAATTTACAGAGCTTATATTTCCGATAGCAAAGGATTGGGGAAATTTAATCATAATCAGGGTAAATAACTATGTATTTCATGCGCAGTTGCAGGTTGTTATGTTTGTTTTGGTCCAGTTTTATGACAGTTTTGCTTGCAAGATAAACAGATTTTGTCTTTTTTTGTAAATGGAAGTCAGGCGCCATATATGAAGACATAAATATTAGCTGATGAAAATGATTAATGTTCAAAATTCATTCGAAGAAAAAGAACTAATTAATGCGCACGGTCGAAAATTGAACCTTAAACACGTTTACAAAACTTGATTTCTATACTCATATGACAAACATTTAATTATTTTGGGCAGTTTATCGTTTCGTATGGCATGTAATTGCTCCTTTTTTCGGAGCTACTTTGATTATATCCAGTATGAAGTACATGTACACGTGGAGCTGCAAGGAAAATCGCTGCATGGCTTTGAGCGGACGTAACTCCGCCTTAGAACAACTAAAAACAACAACAAAAGCATGACCATGGACGATGCAACGACGGAATAGCAATATGCTATTAAAAGGCTGGGCTAAAAGCAACAGAGTGCTGTTTCTTGGACAAAGGTATGCACCAAACTGACAAAGAGTTTGATCTGATATCCGTTGCAATCATTTTGAAACCAGATCAGTTGCCGGGTAAAACGGCGTCTGGTTAGGCCCCAAACTGTTTGTCACGCAGATAAAAAGAAAGCGTCAATATTTTAAAAGCCAAGTTTGATATTTGATTGCATTGCGTTTAGTTTCGTTCAAAAGGTGCGTGTTCTCCACTGTAGAATACCAAGTGTCAAACGCATTGGATCTAGATGTTTGCGACAGTAGTTAAAAAGCTGTCACAGGTTGATACAGTAAAACCTCGCTATTACGACCACTAAATTATGTTAATTTTTTGGGTGTTTACGGTAGGTGACCGCTTAAAGCAAGGTGACAGTGAAACAGAAAGCTCCTATAGGAGCTTTCTGTTTCACTGTAACCTTGCTTTAAGCTGTCACCTGTCTATTATACACTCAATTAGCCTTCGTTTTAGTGGTCGTAATAGCGAGGTTTTACTGTATTTGATAAAACTCAAACTAGAACCCTAACCAGCGGTATGCGGGACATAAATAAAAGGTAAAAAATAGTAAGAGATCGGTTCGAACGTAAAATTAAAGTTAGCATCACTTTTCATTGACCGCTTTCATCTTTTGCATTGGCAACATGAAATGCACCAGAAATGCACTATCATATGAAGTAGACTTCATAATCCTTTTACCCATAGTCTGTTTCTTAGCTTTTAAGACATACCATCACTTTAAGCAGGTTGAAAGTAAAGCAGAATGCGCTTTGAGGCGTATTCTGCTTTACTTTCAACCTGCTTTAAGCTAAAATTTGCCAAAATACAGAACATATATCTTTTGGAGTGTATTCATTACTACATAAAATGGGAACTACTTTCTTCAGGGGAGAAATTAATTAGATACGTTAAAACGCGTGTCTATAGAGGATAGGGTCATATGTACAGTATAATCCTTGAAAACTAATTTCCTAGTAAACTGTTACTTCAATAGCAAACCCTGCGATAGGGAATATAATCAGATGTACACAAAAGATAGCAAGGTCTTCAATTATATACTGCTCACTTTCCTAACTGAATATAGTCTGCTTAAGGACTATCATCTGCTTATATCTCTCAAATTTAGACTTTGGTAATTTTGACTGGAGAAACGTTGTTGTGAATGTCAAACAGTTGAGATCCTGATCAGACGCCGAGTAACTCGGCGTCTGATCAGGATCTTAACTGTTTGCAAATGTCCGTGACTCCACGAGGAAGGGCAGTGAAGGGGTTAATTGGAAAATGATTAATTTTGATGTGCTTAATCGGTTTGCGGTCTTTGTATTTAACTATACTGATTAAAACAGTCAGAAGGACGCGTTGTAAACGCCGTGTCAGACCAGAGTTTACGCTGTCCGTTATGCAACGAGAACAGACCAAACAAAACTCATAAATTTTGGCGACCGATTAAAAGAGCGCTCTGATCAGATAACAATAATATATTCAACTCTTTCCTTCCTGAAACTTTAAACGGACATTCCAGTTTCTATTTTATTATAGTTCATATTTGAATATATAGGATTGTTTTTGTCAATATATTGCAACATGACAATTATTATTACTTTTATGTATTATTATTCTTATATTTAAATGATCATAATATTCCCTATAAAACACATACCTACATCAAGATACACAGTGCATCAGATATTATATGTACATATATAAAACGCTCAATATATTCTTAAGCTATTAACCTATTGAACACTACTAGCGTGCATAAGCGCAATTTAATATAGCGTAGCTATTTTTCAATGGACTGCAAACAGAACCGTGACCCATGTATTCAAAATATGCTTTTATAATAGATATTCAGGGAGCATGGTTTATTTTGTGGCTTATAAGAAATATTACTGGGTAAAAGTCTGACTGTTTAATGCATTCACAATACATGTGTTTTTGACTACTTATCATATTATGACTATTACATATATGAAACATGTATGGTCGGTATAATGATATAGTTTAATACATATAAAAATCTAGTCTAGATACGCTTTGTTTTAATTATTGGTTAAGTACAAATATATAAATAAACACTCCATAGAAGAGTTCCTTCCTTATTAAAGAAGAAGGCGTGTGTGTAAAGCACAGAAAAAAATCAGAACTAAAAATACAATGTCCCTTATGAGATCGGTCGGTTTCGGTAAGTTAAAACAATATTTTATTCAGAAGACAGGGCTGCCATAGGTTGGCATGAAAAATCCTAAGATTTTCAAAATTACATTGTTCAAGTGCGATTTTACGAATCGTACCTTAACCACATATCCTGTTTCTAGTTTTGTTGACATGTGACTACTAAAAGCAGGCTGGAAATAAAGCAGAATGCGCCTTAAGGCGCATTCTGCTTTACTTTCAGTCTGCTTTATACTACCATGTACCAGAAAAAATCCGAAGATTTAGGAAAAACCCGGAGAAATGGCAGCCCTGAGATGAAAGGGATAGGTGTCGGTTAATATCAGTACTCTACGTACTCTACGTAGAGATATCCACCATAATCGTCCACTGACCGACGTGCCGAACTATGCTCGATCATAGTTCGGTACGAATCGTCAGTAGACGGACATTGCCGATTACTCTACGTACAGAACCGAAATTGTCTCGATCTTGTTATAGGGACGCTCAACTTTAATTTTATTTTGACAATTCCAAAGCACATCGTCTCCTTCTCAAAGAAATATGCAAAACTTATTATTTAACTTCTGTGTATGTTACATGTATAAATTCCGTCATGATGCTACATTTAATTGCATCGCAATTTTTCTTTCGCTTAACCCCCCCCCCCCCCCCCCCCCCCCCTCCCCCCTCCATGAAACTTGTTGTGCTAGCCAAGTTTGGTGCGCTTGTAAACTTAACTTGTAAAGCGAATGAGGTTTATACTCACATAAACCTTATTAGCGTTGTCTTCGTCCGGAATGGATATATCATAATTATATGGGCTAGGTCTATCTATTGCACATAAGGTGCAATATGAGTGAAAAAGAAACATAACTCAATACTTATAGATATGAAACAATCATCATAGTACAGTACTCAACCATTAATTGTTAAATGTACCCAATTTTAACGAGAAATTGTGATAATAATTTTGTGTATAACGTACTTGATAGCAACGATGGTATCCCTACTAGTCAATCAAAATGGATGTCAATATACGAAAATAGTAACATACATTGGAAAACTATATACAGCTATGCGTTCAAAGGTACTAAAGATACTTATTTGCAATGGTTCAGTCCTACCCATTACTGTATGTAAGAGCATGAGATTCATGCTCCGCTGTCAAGGCTAACACTAGGGAAACTTTGGCAAACTTACAGTAAAGTGTAGGACTGGGTTACAAACCATACTTGTTCATATACCGACGTATAAAATGAAAATCAAAGATTCTAATTCATGCACTTTCTGTCATAATCATGAAAAAACTGTTGCTTATCTGTTTTGGGAATGTTGTAAGTGAATAGAACCCGCAACTCAAGATAAATAGGTTACGACCTATACTTACTGTTGGGAACCGGTCAAAAATGACTTAAAACTGGACATTTTGTGTTTAGAAATAATAGAAATTAATAACTTGGCAAAATACATTTTCTTTCTACATTTGGTCTTTTTTTACTTTCCCTTTTTTATTTCCCTAATTAAGTACTTTTTCATATTTACATTCAAGAGACAAATTGCATGTTTGAAGTATTATTTAAGTTGCTGATACATCATTCATTGACATTTTTCATGCCAATTTCGTTGTAGAGTACAATGTATTTCTAATTGTATATGATGTTTGAATGTAAAGATATGTATAAATGAAAAATATCTGATTAAATATATTGGAACACACCCAAAGAAAACAAACCAACTCAAAATAACCCCAAAAAACCCCAAACCAAAACAAAACTAAACGAAACAAAACAAAACAAAACAAAACAAACAAACCACACACACAACTAATAATACCCCCCAAATAAATACCCAACACAAAACACAAAAAACACCATCACCAAAAAACACACCCAAAACATGTAACAGTTATTATAGATTAGCTCATTCAACCACAGTAACGCATGTATTCGTTATTTACAAACAGTGAACCTGTGAAGAATACATTTGTCCTGTGCAAACAGTAAATAAACGGGTAAGACAGCTACTAAGAAGCTATAAAAGAAAGAGAAAGGGAGACACACACACACACAAACAGGCAATCAGACGAAAAGAAACACAGTCAGACAGTTGAGCAGACAAAATGTTGCTGAATGTAGGAATATAGCAATGCAGACATATTGTACAACTACAAATGGCATGCATCAAGCCGTTTGCTCGGTTCGTTAGTGTATTTGAAATTTCACTGTTGTAGGTTTTATTGTGTACAAAGAGAGACAATCTTCATCTATACAATCCATACTTTATTACACCCCTTTGTATATTAATATTGTATTCATAGGAAACCAATATCGTTACGGTTTATTATGATCATCTCACGATAACAGGAAAAGACTGTTGTCAGTTAAGACATGCTAATTATCTGATTTAACAGTCTACTCTTAAATACACGTTTTAACACGTCTAATTTACTTCACTGAAGATAAAAGTCCCCATTTATATATGCATGAATATGCAGTTATGCAACATACGAAATGTATCCTATATGCTAGCAGATGACAACTAAAAGTGGCTTAATGAAAGCTGAAAATAAAGCAGAATGTGCCTTAATGTATATTCTGCTTTACTATCAACCTGCTTTAAGTTGTGTCGTCTGCCTTTAAAAAAAGTAACAGGATACGGAATAAAGGCTTATTCTGTTCACATGTAAATAGTGACAACTTCGTCGCTGCTGCAGTTCAATTCCGAGTCTACACTGTGACAAAATCCGGAAAACTTTTCTTTATGAATCTTGGTTCCGTCTTACGACAAAAACGGCCGTAAGTCAAAACTTTAAAATACATCTTATTTCTAATTTATCTGTCTTATCCGGTCTGGTGACATCTCTTTGGAATCGTCTTTTCAAAACGACTCAAAAGAGATGCCACAAGACAGGATTAGATGGAGAAATGAACAGTAACTGAGAATTTTAGAATCTGAATTATAAACAATATTTGTCGTACGACGTTTCGTAAGACGGGCCCCAGTGTCATACTGTTGGGGAATGTTATTCCTTCTCAATTAACGCGATTATGCTAATATTCTTATGTCCATATACGACAGGTTTAGATCAGACCAAACAACGAGTTACTAAGCATCTGAATAGGGTCAGAACAGCTTGCGACTCAGATTAAAACAGATGTCAGACCGTCTGAGTTTGAAAATAATGCAATTGTCTACATTTTTATGCCTTGCATTGACTTTAGTATACGGGAGAGCATAGCACCTCCTCCCACTGTTTTACTTAATACAAGCGATGCTAACATTTGCAATATGCACAGTTATCCCTTCACCAAATAACCTGTATTTATTTTACACCGATAATGAAACAAGTTCTTACAATTTCATAATCAGTGTAAAATTGAGAAAGTTTAAACCTTTAACCCTTTACCTCATAGCCTGTTTCTAGGTTTGAAGACAGGTGACCACTTAAAGCAGGTTGAAAGTAAAGCAGAATGTGCCTTAAGGCACATTCTGCTTTACTTTCAGCCTGTTTTAAGCTAAAATCTGCTAGGCTATATAAAACAGTTGTACATGTAATAGTAATTGTTCATGAGGGTATAAACTGGAACTATTTTCTTCGGCGGAGGAATAAATTAGATACGCTAAAAGTCGCCTCTATGGGGGAAAGGGTTAAGGTATAATCATGTTACATGTCTCCCTTCTTTTGATATTATAGAGTGCACTGTGGTGAAGACATTTTAAGTTTCCGTTTAAACGCAATTCAGTGCAATGTAAACCCTTAACCCATTAACCCTTTCCTCGTCAAAGTCGCCTAAAGTCGAATTTGCAAACAGTTTTGATCCTGATCAGACGCAGCGTTACGCGGCGTCCTGTCTGGATTTAAACTGTTTGACACACGTTTCGATATTTCTTATGTCATACTCTCTTAAATCTAACTTTGAAATGATATTGCAGACAACAATATTGAAGCAGACGACACAATAACGATGAAGGGTTAAAAACTCAAAAATAACCACCGACCTGGCTTCCTTTTAGTTCTTGGCAGATGGGATAATCTCTGTCAAATAACATAATTATTCCCAATGGCAATTAAGCCCATGAACCGCAACAAATAAGGAAGGTCTCGGGGGGGGGGGGGGGGGGGTATTCCGGCGTCTCTTATCAGGCTCTAACATATTTGTCAATCAGAGTAAGATAGATCGTAAGCAATTTCATTGTTTTTAAACTTTTCATTGAAATGCGCTTGCGTTTCGTTTGCATTTACACACACGCAAAAAACGTTTTCTCCACTGTGTGTATATTTCTTGCGTTCATAGATCTTACACTTTAACTCAAAACAAAGTACTACAGACCTTGCATTTTCAACATATTGACAATATTGATAAAATGGTTGTCATGTACAAGCGTGACACGATTGTAATTTCAGTTTGCCTTCTCTTGTCATCTAACAACACCTATATGGTATTTACGTCAGTGTCAGAGATGTGGATTTATTTACTTGAACTAAACGCTAATTTTAGATTATCGGTTACCAGTAATATAATTATTATATCAATTGTTCTATACATACACTCGTACAGTGGAGAATCTGTTATTCTTTCCCAATAAACGCGTTTACGCTAAAACTATTATTTACAGTGCAAACAGTTTGGAGCCAGATCAGACGCCGGGTAACCCGGCGTCTGATCAGGCTCCAAACTGTTTGCCACTAAGATAAACATGACATATCAGAATTATCCAAAAGTTGTTCTTTTCTACGATTTAGTGCTTTGCGTTTGCGTACGTTTGCGTTTAAACGGGAAAGAATAACAGATTCTCCACTCTACTGTCTCATGTATTTTAAACCTTTCATGATCAAAGTATTAGTGAGATCTTTACCCATTCACCGCTTTATTGCCGTCTGCTTCAATATTGGTGTCTGCAATATCGTTATAAAGTTAACTTTAAGACAATAATTCTGAAGAAAGTTAAAAAAAATGTCAAACAGTTTGGATCCCGATCAGACGCCGCGTCACGCGGCGTCTGATCGAAATCCAAACTGTTTGCAAACGCGCGTGTTTGGGGTCATTGAGAGTGAAATGGATATATCTTAGTTCATGTAATAATAAACACACATGTTTCGCCTATGCGGATCATCAGTGTTTTAATGTTTATAAATTCTGTAATTAGGACTATGTGACATTTCACCAAGAGTGGCATCAATACATAAATAACCACATGACGACATTGCGAAACAGCATATCAAATAACCGTCATAGCTATGTTATATAAGCATGATTAATTTATGACACGGTCAAAACAATATAACACCCACAACATACCAACATGTTTTCCCATTTTACACATTTTAAAAGTAAATTGGTCCTAGTACACAAGAGAATTGCGAGTACTTTAGATCAAGATCAGACGCCGAACATATCTGCGTCTGATCAGGATGCAAACTGTTTTGACACTGAATTCAATGTATATTTCAACATTGACATAGTTAGAAGTAAACATAGTACACACGGATACAGAATGCAAAAATGTGTTACGCTTTTGTCTCTAGAAGAAATAGCATGTATTGTGTTAAATATAATCATGACGAATGGCAAAGAGCTTGAATCCAGATCAGACGCCGCCTGACGCGTACAGTGGAGACTCTGTTATTCTTTCCCGTTTAAACGCAAACGTACGCAAACGCAAAGCACTAAAACGTAGAAAAGAACAACTTTTGGACAATTCTGATAATTCTTGTTTTTCTTGGTGGCAAACAGTTTGGAGCCTGATCAGACGCCGGGTTACCCGGCGTCTGATCTGGCTCCAAACTGTTTGTACTGCAAATAATAGTTTTAGCGTAAACGCGTTTATTGGGAAAGAATAACAGATTCTCCACTGTACAAACGTAAGCCAATTCTTAATTTTCCCTCTCTATAACGACTCCCTCCGAACAACACATACAATCTGTGTCTCCCATTGGATGTCGTTGTAGAGAGGGAACACGGTATTTTCATACAATAATACCTGTTATTAGAATAAATATTTCACAAGCAACGATGCCTATACTGGCAGTTGCAGACAAATTGGAAACAGGGCCTATACCAATAAAGAGTTTGAGATTGTTCTTGATCAAAAGCTTGAGAACGCTTTCAGAATAATCTTAAAAGCTTGATAATCATGGGGCCAGATTATACACTGGATGACGCTTTTTCTTGAGTTAAATTGAAGAAAAAAAACAGAAAATCAAATGCAGACTGTATTTTCAACCAAACCATAATATGACAGTGAACAAGTCAAATATCAGATTTCAACTACCGGTTGAATAAAGATAATACTATCAATAACGTAACATGATTGAAATACAAATATTTTAATTTTTCAGATGTACATGTATGCAAATTTGATACCGTGTGCATGAAACCATAATCCACAGAAAGTGCATGCATTATTCATTATGGTACCTGTTGAACCGAACCTATGTCAGAATTCAGGAAGTTAACCCTTTCACTCTCAATGACGCTCTAAAGCCTTACATTAATTAGCGAAACTTGATTACAGCATATAAATATTTCGAACCCTGGCTAGACGCCACGTTACGTGTAAACTGACCGTCACGTGTGTCAATTTCACTTGGTCAACTTTGAGAAAATAAAGCAGAGGACAGTTTCTAAACGGACACTATTACAGAAACAAAAGGGTTAAGTTTACAATATCTTATTCTATGTTTAATGGCATTGGGTCGCAGTGCAACATTTAAAAGACACATCGGTTAGGAATAATGATTTGATCATATTGTGAAAATAACAGGTTTATCAAAAGGATGGAGAATAAGTGAAACTTATAGGCGATGTGAACTATACGTTAACGTTAGACGATGAAGCCAGACAGTAGGCGGACATTCCATGCCTTCTAATTGTTTAAATCTCTGCACTTTACAGATTTGTGATAGCTATCGCAGAGAGTTTGGTTCAGATCAGCTGGATCCAATTGGTTCGAATTTATAATAATAATTTCTTAAAGCAAAAAAACAAAACAAAACCCAAAACCATGTAAATGGACATGTAAATCAACTCAGAAACGTCACAATTTTGCTGACGACAATTACATAGCTAGGTAAAGCCATATCTGAGAAGAGATACTTTGCTTTGTACAGTAGAGAAAACGTTTTTCATTCCCAATAAACGCGTTTACGCTAAAACTATTATTTCCATTGCAAATAGTTCGAGCCAGATCATCCGCCGGGAAACCCGGCGTCCGATCAGGCTCCAAACTGTTTGCCACTCAGATTAAAATATATAAATAGTGAGAAATATCAAAAAGTTGTTATTTTCTACATTTAAGTGAAATGCGTTTCCTTTGGGTTTAAACGGAACAGAATAACGTTTTCTCCACAGTACATTACCAAGGATAAATCAACTATGCAAAACGAATAGCCTTTACAGACAAATAGCAACTTAACGTAGAACGAAAATGATGACAGACAGACATAGTTTATTTGGTAACTTATACACATTGTATCTCGTTACATCAACATATATAATCAAATTGTTTAAACAGGTCAAATCATATCACGTGACAAAACTATTTTCTGATGAATAAATCCAAACAAAAAAGATCATATGATTGAGATCAATCAAAAAAAGAACGAAAAAAGGGAAAAAAAAAGATTCCTCGAATAAAATATGAGGAGAATGAACATCTGTATTCAAGTGAACCACGTTATTGTAATTTTGTAAATAGTGGACGTCTAGAACAAACCGAGGCAAAGCAGAAAACTCCTTAATGATGCAGAACGCTCTTTAGTAGATCAATTTGTATGAGTTTTCCATCCACGAACTCATCCACGCTACTGGCGAATTCATTATAACAATAACAATATGAGACGCCGAGTTACTCGCTGTTTGATCTTGATCCAAATTGTTTGAAACTCTGATGATATAATTATGTTAAAGGGAATGCTGATAAATAAACTCGGTCATATGTCTCATAGTTCTTATATCTTACAGACGACAATTATATACATGTATCGTGCTCAAAGTTAACCAGCCAACTGTTGTTCAATCCCTTGACTGCCTTACCTCGAGTACAACCATTATTTGCAAACCGTTTGGATCCTGATCAGACGCCGCGTCACTGACATTAATTTCAATATTTCTAATGTCAAAATACCTAGAAATTGAGAAATAAAAGCAGACGACAATTGGTTAAAATTGATGACGTCATTGTAGTGAAGGGGTTTCGAGCTCGACCTGAGCTTGAACACAGAAAATGTATCATATTCTTTCGCAAAGCTAATTAGAATCTTCAGATTTTTATAATTACATATCATTCATTGATATTCATTCCGTCTTTTGCATCCATTTACATATGTAGAGAGAACTATTAAGAATGGAGACCATCCTGTATATCATATATAGATGCAATTACGAACTTTTCATTAGCTACTTTCGTGCCAAGAATGCTTCTTCCTAAACTGTGTCGCCAGTTTAGTGTTCATGTTACAGTGGAGAATCTGTTATTCTATAAACGCGTTTACGCTAAAACTATTATTTGCAGTGCAAACACTTTGGAGCCAGATCAGACGCCGGGTAACCCGGCGTCTGATCAGGCTCCAAACTGTTTGCCACCAAGATAAATAAGAATTATCAGAATTGTCAAAAAATTGTACTATTCTACGTTTTAGTGTTTTGCGTTTGCGTACGTTTGCGTTTAAACGGGAAAGAATAACAGATTCTCCATTGTATATCATAAACTGAGAGTAATAAAGAAATGTGAAATTTGAATCATATTATGATTATACGTGTAAGTATTTCTACTGTAGAAACAATGCTAAACAGTTTGGATCAGACGCTAGATTTAATTGGCGTCTGATTAGTAGCTATATGACCTACTGTGCTAATTGCCAATATCTGTGCGCTCGGGATAAGACAATACAGGGGTTAATAAACGCAAAATATAGCCATATAGTAAAGAAGACGTTATTCTTTCCCATATAAACGCATTCAAAACGAAAACTCATTGTACCAAACTGTAGAATGATTTTGACAATCTTGACTTATTCTAATATGAGTGGCAAATAGTTTGGAGCCTGATCAGACGCCGGGTTACCCGGCGTCTGATCTGGCTTCAAACTGTTTGCAATGGACATAATGGTTTTAGCGTAAACGCGTTTATTGGGGACGAATAACGTCATCTCCACTGTATCACAGTAGAAGACACAATCCTGTCCCAATAAATACGTACCGGTATATGATCAAACATTTTGTTCATTGAAAAATGTTTAAACAGACCAGGCGTCGGGGAGACTAGGCGTCTAATTATGATCAAAACTGTTTGACACTCAGAGTAAAAATACGTAAGTTTTTAAGAACCTGTTATTTCTAGAGTTGTTGTATTTTGCTGTGTTTGCGGTAATTTTCGTTTTACTGGGAAATAATTGCATCTTCTCCACTGTACAGTAGAGAATCTGTTATTCTTTCCCGTTTAAACGCAAACGCAAAGCACTAAAACGTAGAAAAGTACAACCTTTTGACAATTCTGATAATTCATCTTTATCTTGGTGGCAAACAGTTTAGAGCCTGATCAGACGCCGGGTTACCCGGCGTCTGATCTGGCTCCAAACTGTTTGCAGTGAAAATAATAGTTTTAGCGTAAACGCGTTTATTTGGAAAGAATAACATCTTCTCCACTGTACAGCTTGACCTGACTGGGGTTAATTATATCAATGTTTCTTAATTAGTGCTTACAATGTAATATCAAAATACAATTAAATAGAGTATTGATCACCTGCGTAATACAGGGAACTTTGTTTTTGATTTCATATAACTATTGCAAACCATTTGAATAATATATATATACAGTGGAGAAAACGTTATTCTTTTCCGTTTAAACGCAAACGAAATGCAAACAAAGTGCAGTAAAATTAAGAAAATGACAACTTGACAATTTTGACGATTCTTTTTATTTATTCTAATCTGAGTGGCATACAGTTTGGAGCCTGATTTTACTCCAAACTGTTTGCAATGGAAATAATTGTTTAAGCGTAAATGCATTTCATTTTTGGGAAAGCTTGTAGGAGAAAGGATGTGTCTAATACAGTGGAGAATCTGTTATTCTTTCCCGTTTAAACGCAAACGTACGCAAACGCAAAACACTAAAACGTTGAAAAGTACAGCTTTTGGACAATTCTGATAATTCATGTTTATCTTGGTGGCAAACAGTTTGGAGCCTGATCAGACGCCGGGTTACCCGGCGTCTGATCTGGCTTCAAACTGTTTGCACTGCAAATAAAAGTTTTAGCGTTTATTGTGAAAGGATAACGTTTTCTCCACTGTATGAATCAAAGTTGTATGCTACTCCGGTGGTATTTCCTAATAGAAATTGTTACTTTGCAGACTAAAATCTATTCAGACGACAATTTCATGTACATTTCGTTCTCAAGTTAAACTGTTACATTGTAACTAAGTTGTGCACATTTTCTTCTGCGGCGCAAATTCTCAGACGATTTACTTGCCATTACATGTAATGTAAGAAATGACAAGTTTGATCCAGATTAAACGTTGATGTAATCAGTTCGAACACAGTATGGTTATCAATAATCGGACCGTTTGGAATTGAACCCCTTTATTGCCGTGCCGTGCATTTTAAAAATGGCCGTCAGCTTTTGTTTAGAGTCAAAATTTAGGTATTTTGACTTTAGAAATAATGAAATCCTTCCATGATCAAATTATTCGGGACATTGTTACCCCTTCACCGATTTATTGTCGTCTGCTTCATTATTGTTGTCTGCAAGACACGTTTCAAAGTTAAATTTAAGGTTGTATGACTTAATAAATATCGATAAGATAGTAAAACAGTTTAGGTCCTGATCAGACACCGCGTAACGCGGTGTCTTATCAGGACCCAAACATTTTGCAAACGCGCTTTATGGCGTCATTGAGAGTGAAATTACGCGGTGTCTTATCAGGACCCAAACATTTTGCAAACGCGCTTTATGGCGTCATTGAGAGTGAAATTACACGATGTCTTATCAGGACCCAAACTTTTTGCAAACGCGCTTTAAGACGTCATTGAGAGTGAAATTACACGATGTCTTATCAGGACCCAAACTTTTTGCAAACGCGCTTTATGGCGTCATTGAGAGTGAAATTACACGATGTGTTATCAGGACCCAAACTTTTTGCAAACGCGCTTTAAGGCGTCATTTAGAGTGAAAGGGTTAATGGGTGTCAAACTGTTTTAATTCCGATCAGACGCTGCGTTACGCGAATCCAAACTGTTTTTTAAATTACTATTGTATTCGGGTTAAGGAAGTGAAGGGGTTAAACATTTTGTAAACCATCGAATAAGATCATTATTTTTTAACACAAATTTAAACCATACTGTATGAGACTGTATGGGGAACGAGTATACATTATTATATTAAACGTGCATAATTTGCAAACAGTGTAGACCTAGATCCGAGTGTTCCTGAATGAACCCTGTGTCATATAGTATCTGCACTATTTCTTATAACTAATTAATTTTGAAATGAATCCACGAGAAACAATGTATACATGTATATTTATTATTTAGACAAGAGATTAGTCAGTAGTAGTAAAGCAGAAACATTCCATAGACGTTCTCTGCTTAACTTATAACATGCTTTAAGAACTACATGTCTTAAGTTTTAAAACCTAATTACGGGAGAAAAAATCGTAGTTAATTTAGTCTCTGTATATTTATATATTTCCCGTCTATTTAATGGAGATGGTAAGCAGATGCTCCGGTTTGAATGACACTGTATCTTTGATGAACAATTAGGCATCATCAACATAGGTTCACACACCTACAATTAGCATCTGGATAAATTCCTTCAAGGATATTTCCCCTAACTGCCTTACCCCGAGTACATTAGTTACTTGCAAACAATTTGAATCCTGATCAGACGCCGCGTTACACTCATTTCAATATTTCTTAAGTCTTACAATATAATTCTTGAGATTTGAATTTAAGAAAGAACAGGCGACAATTGTTTAAAATTTGTGACCACAACGTAAATAAGGAACATATTTTTCCTTTTTTGTGTTATTTTTGGTTTCTAGTGCGCATTACAAGGCTCTTATATGTTTTGCTTTAAATTATGCTTTGCCATGCTACATGTATGTACACTTTTTACCGAAATAAATATATCTATCCATCTGACGTCACTGCAGTGAAGGAGTTAAACAATTGAAAAGAAATAAGACAAATACAACAAACAGCAGGAGCCAGATCAGACACCGTGCAACCCGGTATTTGATAATGTTCCAAATTGCTCGCCACTCAGATACAAATAAACCGTGGAAAATATCATTAACTACATTTTAGTACATGTACATTGCATTTGTGGCCAAATTTCATCGATACACAGACAGAGAGAGCGTTAGACAGAAAGCAAACAGTGTAGACGTGAAACAAACCCTTAAGGATACGAGACAAGGCGTAGGAATTCAGTGGCCGCAGCAGATACGAGATGCACGAAAGGCCTTCTATCCAATAACAAAGGAACACAGAGATAAAGGAGACACTGTCAGAATTACAGGCAACAAACTGTTTATTAACAATACCTTGAAGAAGAAGTACGTTGGAGGGAAAGTGTGTGAGGCGAAGCAGACAGCTAGAGATAGATATTAAGGGTGTCATGAGAAAGACTTAAGTATTTTGTCCTGGAACATCAATGGACTTGCCAGAAAAATTGCAGACCCAGACTTCATTGAGGAAATAATTGACAATGATATAATTATTTTAACCGAAACTTGGTTATCTGAGAACAGTAATATTAATTTAGAAATCGAAAATTTTAAGAGCGAACATCTTTTTGGTAACAAATCAATTAATGCGAGGAAAGGCCGCTTCAGTGGCGGAATATCAATATACTATAAGACAGCTATAGAAAACAAAGTTCAAATTGTTGAAAAAGATCAGCATGGTATAATATGGCTTAAAATTAACAAAGAATTATTTAGATTCAATGAAAATGTGTATTTATGTACTGCTTATATTCCACCTACAGGTTCGCATGTATTTGATCATGATGATTTTGACTTTTTCGAACAAATTGAAATCGGAGTCGAAAAATACAAGCCTCTTGGTAAAACGTTACTTTGTGGCGATCTCAATAGTAGAACGGGGTGTTTATGCGACGTTTTAGACTATGATGCCTATATTGACAACAATGACAGTGACAGCTACCTGTCAAACGATGTTTACATTCCGCCTCGCGCGAACAAGGACCACGTGACCGATACACACGGACGACGCTTAGTCGAGTTATGTTTAGCTACGTCTTTAGTCATAGGTAACGGGCGATTATGTAATGATCTAGATATCGGGGAATACACATTCCAATCCATAAATGGTACTAGTACGGTAGACTATTTAATTTTAAGCCCTTGTGATTTTACTTGTGTAAACGACTTTATAGTTTTAGATCCTAATGAATTCTCCGACCATTCTGCGTTAAAGATAGACCTAGCACGTGCAAGTAATGACGATTTAATTTCAACCGATACACAGTACAGTTCAACCTGTATAAAATGGGATGAATAAAAAATTGATGATTTTAAAGCATTATTGCATAGTAAAGGTGAACAAATCTCTTTAATGATAGATGCACTAGAAACCGAAGAAAATATCGATAATATTACACAAGATTTTACAGAGTTCATGCAGAAAAGTACAAGTGAAATATTTGAAGTGACGAAAACATTTAGCAGCAAACATAAATCTTCTTATAGTAAAAAATGGTTTAACGACACCTGTTATAATGCTAGAAAAGAATTTAAGAGGGCACGAAATACATTTTTAAAAAATAAAACATTGGAAAATAGAACACATTTTTTAAGCGTTAAGAACAAATACAACAAAATTAAAAGAAAAGAAAAGAGTAAATACAAGCAACATGAACGCAATTATCTGACAAATTTGAGTAAAACAAATACAAAGGAATTTTGGAAGCAGATAAAACAACAATACTCAGAGAAGACTAGCTTAGCTGAAAATCTTGATGTTAACATCATGTTTGATCATTTCAAACAACTCTATAGTTCTGATAATGTGAATGGCCAATACACAGCGGACAACAATAGCGATCCTATTATCTCTGATTTAGAGTTGGATGGTTGTATTACCCTTGACGAATTAAAGCAGGCAGTCTTCTCTCAAAACAATAACAAAAGCAGTGGCATAGATAATTTAATAGCTGAAGTGTTTAAACACTCATTTGAGGAAGTTTCAGAATTCATGCTTAAACTTTTTAACAGACTTTTTGCTAAAGGGGAATATCCTTAATCATGGGGCGAAGGTATCATTGTACCAATATTCAAGGGAGGTGGTAAAGAAGAAGTAAAAAATTACCGTGGTATTACACTGATAAATATCATAGCTAAAATATATTCGCAAGTACTTTTAAATAGATTAACAAAATGGTCAGTAAAATACGATAAAATAATACCAAATCAGTTTGGCTTTCAAAAAGGCAAATCTACGGTGGATTGTATTTTTGCATTACATGCCATAATCACAAAGACTTTAAACTCAAAGAAAAAGTTATACTGTGCCTTTGTCGACTTCGAAAAATGTTTTGATTCGTTAGATAGGTTATATATTTGGCAAAAACTCAAACAAGAAAATGTTAGTTCACACTTTGTAAAGGCTATGCAATCAATGTATGATTCTGTCAAATCTGTTGTACGATATAAAGCTAAAACCTCTGAGTTTCTATTATCGAATAAGGGTGTCAAGCAGGGAGATCCGAGCTCCAGTCTTATGTTTTTATTTTTTGTGAATGATTTGTTGCAAAACATTAACACAAATATCGATGGTCTATTTAGCACCAATGAAATCAAGATGTATATATTGCTCTTCTGTGATGACGCAGCACTTTTTGCTGAAACGCCACAAGCTCTACAGTCGCTCTTAAATGATCTTGAACGTTATTGCTTGACATGGGGCCTTAAAATTAATACTTCAAAGACAAAAGTAATGATTTTTGAAAAAGGCCGACATAGTAGACATAATTTTACAATTAACAATACAATTTTAGAGATTGTAGATTCTTTTAAGTATCTTGGGATACATTTGTTTAAAAATGGAAACTGGGCAAGAACCCAAAAAAGACTAGCAAAACATAGCAATCGTGCATTACACAACTTGTTTATTGTTTTTAATCAACTTGAATTATCTGTCAAAGAAAAATGTAAATTATTTGATACTCTTGTAGGTTCAACACTCAATTATAGCTCAGCAGTATGGGGTTACCATGAAAGTAAGGATATAGAATTGATACATTGCAAGTTTTTAAGGAAACTCTTATGTGTAAAAAAGTCTACAAATCTTGTTGGTTTATACGGAGAATCGGGAAGGTATCCTATGTTAATACAAAGAAAACTTACTATGGTAAAATACTGGTTAAAAATGTTAACGTCAAACAACCCTTTTGTAAAACTTTTATACGATATGTTGAGAACTGACGCAGATAATGATATATCATATCACAATACAAATTGGGCTTTTCAAATCAAAACGATACTTTCGGAAATCGGAATGAGTGACATTTGGCGATGTCAAAATGACCTTATGTTTAATCCGTCTATTTATCATATGATAAAACAGCGTATTCTAGATATTTATATGCAAAGTTGGTACACAAGTATTAATAACTCTAGACGACTTGCGTCTTATTGCATGTACAAACATAGTTTTAACATAGAAACATATCTTAACTGTATAAGTGTCAATAAATATAGAATCGCATTTACAAAATTTAGACTTTCGTCACATCAACTAAGTATTGAAACTGGCAGACACAATAATATTGCCATACAAGATAGAAAATGTAAACACTGTAATTTAAACGTCATTGAAGACGAATATCACTTCTTACTAGTTTGTCCGAAATATAGAAATCTACGAGTCAAGTACTTTAAACCGTATTATTGTCACTGGCCAACGATGAATAAATTTATATCACTTATGTCAACAGAATCGGTAACGACTCTAACAAATTTGTCAAAATTTATATATTTTGCTTCAATTCTAAGATCAGATTCTGTCTGATCTTAATCAATTATGTTTCACCAGTCGAACTTCGATATATCGAAGTCAGTTCATTTGGTTTCCAGTATTAGTACAGACAAAATTTGTCCTCGCTTGGGTCGAGCAGATCCTTATTTCAGAGTTAAAACGTGACTTGTGCACGTTTTGGCTCTGAAGTACGACCATGTTCAACTTAGACGAGTTCGGGATTTCGAAGTTTGACTGTATGTATTAATTCAGTTTGGTTCGTAAATATTGTAAACGATGTTCCATATTTTCTTTCTCTGTAAATGCTTATGAAAGAATTATTTATGGTTGTTTCACATAATGTATGTGGTTTACATATATTTAAATTTGTCATATCTGTTTTTTCACAATACTGCTATATACATGTACGGCTATATATGTGCTTTGTGCAACTTTATGCCGAATAAAGATTATGTATTATATGTATTATATGTATAGTTTCGTATAGTTTTCGGGAAAGAATAGCGACTTATCCACTGTACACTATATACTGAAAGTTTAACAAAATATCTTTAAAAAAGATATTCAGCGGAACTAAACAATAACAAAACACCCATAGCTATCACCGTCTTTCTATAAAAAGACATCAGTTGTCATATCAAAGAACAGAAACACTATGTCATAGCTACAGTAATATAAGCATTTTGAGTAAACTGTCAGTGTCTCTTAATTTTTCACTCGCAATTAATATACGGAAAACTGTAAAAATACTTAGACAAGCCTGGCCCCTAGTCCAATCAGACAATTCAATTTTGAACAGGTGCTCATTAACCTTAATTTCTGCTCATTTACAGTGGAGAATCTGTTATTCTTTCCCGTTTAAACGCAAACGTACGCAAATGCAAAGCACTAAAGCGTAGAAAAGAACAACTTTTGGACAATTCTGATCATTCTTGTTTATCTTGGTGTCAAACTGTTTGGAGCCTGATCAGACGCCGGGTTTCCCGGCGTCTGATCTGGCTCCAAACTGTTTGCACTGCGAATAAAATTTTAGCGTAAACGCGTTTATTGGGAAAGAATAACAGATTCTCCACTGTAATATTGATTAAAAATGTTGGTCTCATTTGATACTTTGCAGCTCCGCTGAAAATTTAAACAGCTTCCTCTCAGTAAAATACATATAAATAAACCCAAACACATATACATGTATGTATATGTGACGAGAAAGAACAATTAGATTGTCCAATATTTTCTCTTTGATGTCACCATCAAACATTTTATTGTGACTACTCAAATCAAAGCACTTGAGAATACTGGTGATGGTTTGTTACAGAAATACAGAGGTATGGAATCAAGAGAAAACAAAGAGATACAGTTGAGAAAACGTTATTCTTTCCCGCTTAAAAGCAAACGAATCCTAAACTCATTACTGTTAAATGTGGAAAATGACAACATTTTGGCAATTCCGAATTTTCATTTTAATCTGAATGGCAAAATATTTGGCTCCTGATCAGACTTCGGGTTATCCGGCGTCTGGTCAGGCTCCAAGCTGCTTGCAATGGAAATAATAGTTTATCGTAAATGCGTTTATTGGGAAAGAATAACGCTTTCTCCACTGTAATTAGTAAACCATCAGAAAACAATGCTTCTTTTTAAATGTCTTTGATAGTAGGATGTGTAGCCGGTTATAAATACAGACCATTTCTAACATTGAATAATACTGTAATGAGTCTGAAAAACCTGACTTTTGGCCTACATCCTTTTTGTAAATGATTTTACAACACTTTAATTTTGTTCAGGCATATTTGGAGATTGTCTACACATATGGTCTTCGAATGCCATTAAACAACATTTCGAGATATTCCTGGACTTTTGCTACTTATTGACTTTGAGATGGCTTTCGACTCTCTTTCTTGGAAATTTATCCAAAAGGTTTTAGATCTTTTTAATTTTGGGGAATCTTTTAAAAAATGGATATCTGTATTTTATAATGATATTAAGTCAAGAGTTATTCAAAATGGGTTTTTGTCTGACTTTTTTAATATTGAAAGGGGCTGTAGACTGGGAGACCCGCTATCGCCCTACATATTTATCCTCTGTACAGAAATTTTAACCCAGAAGTAGAAAGCAAACAAGCATATACAAGGCCTAACTATAAACGGCACGAAACATATACTGTCCCAGTTCGCGGATGACACGTCAATCATAGTAGATGGGTCGGCAATATCTCTCAACCAAACACTGAATGAACTAAGTGCTTTCGCAAGACTCTCGGGACTAAATGTAAATTTCGATAAAACACATGTAATTTGGTTTGGTTAAAAAAAGTATAGTTCAGAATCAATTAAGACAAAATTCAAACTAGTGTGGGGCAATCAAGAGTTTAAGCTACTTGGTGTTAAATTCCATGTTGATTTAGACAAAATGATTAAATTAAACTATGAAGAAAAGGTAAAATCTCTTAAACAAATGATACAGTTTTGGAACAGAAGATTCATCACTCCAATCGGAAAAATAACTGATAAAAACCCTATTTTTACCTCTATTCAACCATCTATTCATTGCATTACCAGATCCAAATGAGAGCATTTTAAAAACCTTAAATGAATTATTTTTAACTACCTTTGGAAAGGGCCTGCAAAAATTTAAAAAAAACGTAATTATTAAAGACTATGAGGATGGTGGCCTTAGAATGATAAACACGCATAATTTTATTAAAGGTTTGAAGTGTACGTGGATACAAAGGCTATATCAAACAGACGCCTCTTGGACAACGTTAACAAGTCACTTTTTAAATATTGAAAAGCTTATAAATAGCGGCCAACATTATACAGAAACAGCATCACACAAAACAAATAATATATTTTGGAAAGACGTTTTAAGAGCATATACTTCCTATTTAAGGGCATTACCGGTTAAAAATAAAGAACACTGTCTAAAATGTCCACTATTTTATAACCCCCATATACAAATGGGAGGTAAATCTATCTTTTTAAAATCATGGTACGAAAAGGGAATACGATATACGAATGACTTATACAAAAATAAAAAAATACTTACTTTAGACGAATTTGAGCAATTGCACAACATCAAAGTGAACAGTTTATTCTTCATTAAAGTTACAAAACTAGTATCAAAATATGTAAACACCCATAGTAGCACAGACCCGGAAAATGACGCCCACCTTCCATTTATACCACACCTTTTTGAACGAGTCTTAAATTGTAAGTCTGGTAGTAGAGTCTTCTATGATATCCTTAATTTAAATAATGCTGAACCTACAAGCAAGGAAAAGTGGAACTCACACTATACTTTTACAAAATGTCAATGGAGTTTATTTTATAACTTACCTTTCCAAACGACAAGAGACAGTAACTTACAATGGTTACAAGTAAGAATACTTCATAGACTACTACCAGTTAACACATACTTGTTTACATGTACTCTGAAGTTAAGTGCAAATGATCTCTTTGTAACAAACTACCAGAGACAATTCCCCATCTATTCTATAGCTGCGAAAAAACAAACTACTTTTTAAAACAAGTTGAACGAATTCTAAACAATGTCAATGTAAATATGCAATTAAACGAAGTTTCCATCCTATTTGGAGGGGACTGTAAAAAGTTAAATTTATTATATTTATACCTAAAACAATATATATATATACTGCAAGGCAATACAATCGCAATATGTGTATTGACTCCTTTAAAATATACTTGAAACACAAAATTGATTCAAATAGGCTAATAGCAATACAAAATAATACAGAAGAAGACTTTGAAGTCAAATGGGAAATAGTTAGTAAATTGTATAGTCTATTGGCATAAGTTACAATGTATACCAAATGAATAAAGTTTGATACACTCCTAGTATTAAATAGAGGCATGTCTTCATATCTCTCATGTTATTTTCAGCACACTATTTTTTTCTCCATTTTTTTCTTCTTTTTCCTTTCTTTATACATACACAAAAAATATGTTCAATATATATTTGAAGATTTATATGTTTACTATGTATTGTAAGGTGTAGAGTGGGATGGATCTCCGACCCACATACACCTATTCACGGAGACAATAAAATATTGAACTGAAAAAAAAAAGCCGCGGAATCGACAACCCTCGGTGCCGCAGCATTTCAAAGCAGTATGCCACTTTCATGGTCTGGAAATTATTCATACACAAAAGAAAGAGAAAGTAGAATCCACTAATTATGTGTATATCATATACTTCAAAATGTAGTATTTATTCACTAGAAGTTATTCATTTTCAAATGGTTTTTATCGTTTGGCTTAACACATTTATCAAAATTAACCAATTTTTGATTTATTGATGGTTAATGATAATATCCGATTTTGAGTGGTGTTTTCTTGTACGGACGAGGACTGAGTCAAAGTCTTTAACTCGACTCTGACTAAGGAGGTTTCCAAGGTTTGTAACCAGCTACAATCGTATATTTGAGACAATTCCAAGCTAAAGCCACATCATAAAGTTTGATGATGGTGGCAATATAATTTTCATTTTTTTGAAACACTACTTTTACCTCTAGTTATGGAAACGCCACGTATGTTCAAGGTATACGCTTCTCTATGAGACGATTCGTTTTAGAACTCACATCACATTTTTGGTGGTGAAAGCATGATCTTAAATAGTATCTTTTTATCTCGAGCCATGGAAACACGTCATCTAACCCTGATCCAAGGTAATAAAAGTTTTAGTTGAGTCTGAGATAGTTCTCAAGCATTTGATCGGTCAGATTTGAGCTTTTACTCAAATCTGACCAATCAAATGCTTGAGAACGATCTCAGACCCAACTGAAACGTTTTATAACCCCGGGGCTAGGTCTACGTTGTTTGTTAGAATGATCGGTTTGTGTTGGCGAACACTACACAATCCCATCAGTCATTTTTATATTCTCCCAATACAGTGTAATTGTCATTCTTACATTGATTAACGTTTTCACTGCCAATGGCGCAAAAATGCGTCTTTGCAAACAGTTTGGATCCTGATCAGACGCCGGCGTCTGCTCGGGCTCCAAACTGTTTGCGATTGACAAATCTGTATAATCGCAAACGCGTTTAATGGAAAAGACTTGCGTATTCCTCACTGTTAAGTATAGATGCCAAACACATCGTAAATATATACAATAATACTATAATTATGAGTAATAAGAAATGTTTAAAGAATGCATGGAGACATGTTATTAAACTCATTTGATACAAAGAGCAAGCTCGAAGTTTGAATCCAGATTAAAATCAAAACTGATTTAACCCTATCACTTTCAATGGCGCATGGAACCGCGTTTGCAAACAGTTTGAATCCAGATAAGACGCCACGTAACGCAGCATCTGATCAGGATTCAAACTATTTAACACTCGTATCGATATGTTTTAAGTCATACTACATGTACTTTGAATCTGAATTTGAAACGATCTTGCAAACAACAAAATTGAAGCAGACGACAATGAAATGGTCAAGGGATAAAATTCTCACGAAATATTTAGAAGTGAAAGGGTTAAACTTGCACCTATGTCTCATCAGTGAAAATACAAAGCGTATTTAGCAAACACTTCCGGCGCAACGTGTCGCCTAGATACAGTGGAGAAAACGTTATTCTTTCCCTATAAACGCGTTTACGCTAAAACTATTATTTCAATTGCAAACAGTTTGGGGCCAGATCAGACGCCGGGTAACCCGGCGTCTGATCAGGCTCCAAACTGTTTGCCACTCAGCTTAATATCAATTGTAAGAATTGTCCAAAAGTTGTTCTTTTCTACGTTTTTGTGTTTTGCGTTTGCGTACGTTTGCGTTTAAACGGGAAAGAATAACAGATTCTCCACTGTAGTTTGACAGCATAATGGTTAACCCGAGAGTCAAGTTCTTGTTACACATATTTCCGTCGAATTAGATATCTATTAGCTTTTAGAAAATACAGTATCTTAAACATTAATAATATTTATAATTATCGTAATGACTGTATTAATTTTGTTTCTATGGTAATGTCGCTTTAACACCTGCTTTGGCCATTATCATTGCAAAACCAGACTTTGAGGACCTTGTAACAAATATAAGACACAGACCAGGGGTGGCAGAACTTATCTTCTGATCTGGATGCAAACTGTTTGACACTTGTATCGATGTTACGTCGAGTAAATTCCATAAAGTGCATAATTTGATGACGTAAAAAGCAGATTTGTTAACAGATCGTGTCTTTGGAATGAATGCACTAAAAGTTGTTACCTTATTACTTTGGATTCTTTGTAATACATCTTTTGTTTGTTTGTTTTTTGTACAGGAAGGAACATTTTATTATTTTCCGATAGACGTACACATGTATTTATGTTTACATAGTCACAGTGGAGAGTGCGTTTCCCCCCAATAAAGGCGTGTATACATACATGTACTCAAAACCTAATGTTTATTCCAAATAGTAAGAGCAAGATCAGACGCCGGCGTCTGATCAGGCTCCAATCTGTTTGCCATCCAGATTAAAACTGATTATAAATATTTTCGAAAAACCGTTATTTTCATCATTTTAATACGATGCGTTTAGTTTGCATTTAAACGGACAAATAAAGTGGTTTCCGCTGTATGCCAGTTGTTATCAGTTTCAAACCAGAACAGAAACTGATTAACTCGACGTCTAGGAAAGATCTTAACGATACCTCACTTTCAGTCCATTTTTACTGGCTTAATCAAGTAGGTTGTCCCCCTTGCAAAAAGCGAATAAAATCGATATGGATAAATTTCTTGCCTGACTGTCCTATATAGAATATATAGGGGAATAATTTTCAAAGTCATATTTTAAGGTGTTGCATATATTTGTCAATATTTTAGCAGTTAAAGCAATATACTTTATTTTCTTCTTTTTCACATGATGTAAATTTTAATTTTCTATTTTAAAGCCGCATTGTGTTTTTGAGAAACCTGAATAAAACGGTTGTTTGGGGTCCCATTTGAACTACGTGGGACGTGATTCTTTCACAAAAACATGCTTTATCTAAGAAATTCGCTTTTTAAATTTTATTTATAATATTTTTGTGCGGCACAATTTAAAAAGCCTCCCTTGTGAATGGAAAGAAGGACAACTCTGTAAATACAGGACTCCAGATAACGGAAGTATTTCGAAAACTAAAATCTTTATTTCTGCTTTTAAACCCAATGGTGTCATACTCATTAAATTGTCTCGAAGAGACGGTTTAATCAGTTTAACACCATAGCATTCGGTGCTGAAATGAGTGAGAAAATGTTAGATTAGTTCAGATTACTCCCGCTTACATGTATATCTGGAGCATCTGGTTAACCCTTATTCTGCTGCACAGACGTCTGCTTTGATATTGTCGTCTGCAAAATGTGTTCAGTTTAGATTTATACATTGTTTTAATTAAACAAACCTTAAGACGAGTGTCAGACAGTTTGGATCCAGTTGAGACGCCGCGTTACGTGGCGTCTTTCTAGATTCAAATAGTTTGCAAACTCCTAAAAGTTACGACCAGTAGGCACAGGGTTAAACTATGAGATCCAGTCAAAATGTGTAAATATTATTCACTGGGGGTGAGCGATTAAAAAAAAAAGGAGAATCCTTACCTTGGGCTTGCTGAAAATGACTGTTTCAGCCTTGTCCGCTCTCTAACTCAAACACTTCTTTTTGGATCTTCACCAAACTTGCTACAAATATTAATTAGTATATAATCTAGGTCAGGTCCAATAACTAGCAAAATCGCATGAGGCATGTCTGAGTTATTGCCCTTGAATAATTAAAAAATGACTGTTTCAGCATTTTCTGCTCTCTAACACAAACACTTTTTATTGGATCTTCACCAAACTTGCTGACAATGTGTATTGGTATTAAATCTAGGTCAAGAAAAGAATCGAACACAGTTGAATTAAAATCCTGTAAGAAGTAAAGGAGAAATGGAGTGGTCATTTATTACTTAACTTATTACCAACACGGCTAAGATGAAGCACATGCTACCATTGACCAAATATTTGGCTAAAATAGAATAAAAACTGGTCCTTTTACAGAGTGGACAGGGCAAAAATAAGGATAAAATGGCAAAATTTTAAAAATTGAAGAACCATAACTCCAACATGACTTCGGCGATTTGGGTATAAATAGAACTGGACCAAGATTTTATACAAATATTATTTTCAGCAAATTTGGTGAAGATCCAATTAAAACTGTTAGTCAGAAAGCTGACAAGCCTGAATTAGTCAATTTTAGTCATTCAAGGGCAATAACTCCAACATGCCTTGTGCGAATTTGGTAGTTAAGATGATTGACCTAGATTTTATATTAATAAACATTTTCAACAAGTTTGGTGAATATCTGATAAAAACTGTATGTGTTAGAAAGCAAAAAATGCTGAAACATTAATTTTTAATACTTAAAAGGCAAAAACTCAGACATGCCTTTTGCAATTTTAGTAGTATTCAAACAAAACCTTGATTTTATATAAATAAACATTTTCAGCAAGTTTAGTGAATATCCGATAAAAACTGTATGTGTTAGAGTGAAAAAGTGACTGAAACAGTCATTTTTTATTAATAAACAGGCAATAACTCAGATATACCTTATGCGATTTTAGTAGTAATCAAACTATACCTTGATTTTATATCAATGAACATTTTCAGCAAGTTTGGTGAAGATCCAATAAAAGGTATTTGTGTTAGAGAGCAAAACTTGCTGAAAACAGTCATTTTTAATACATAAAGGGCAAAAACTCAGATATGCCACATGCGATTTTAGTAATAATCTAACTAGACCTAAATTTTATATGAATAAATATTTTCAGCATGTTTGGTGAATATCCGATAAAAGCTGTTTGTTTTAGAGTGCAAAACTGACTGAAACGGTCATTTTTTATTAATTAACAGGCAATAACTCAAAAATACCTTAAAACTAAACCTTGATTTTATATCAATGAACATTTTCAGCAAGTTTGTGGAAGATCGGATAAAAAATGGTTGAGTTAGAGAGCGGACAATAAAGTGTGATAGTCTAACTGACTGATGGATGGACGGGCGGAGGTAGATACCGTTGCACCCAGTGAAGTTGATTTCGGCTGTATCACGTGATACTAAGCCGTGTGGTAATGTTTATGCCAGACGTTCTATTTTCGGTTTGTTATGATTTGAAATCGCCCTTTTTGGTGATTTAGGTCAGTCTTCATCATTTCATAGATCAGTTTGGGCCATAAGAGTGTTCAAACATTATTATTAACCGTTATTGTATTTCAGGCATTGAGAAAAGGTCTGAAAACACAATGGGACTTTAACGACTTTTTGCTTCCATTTTGATTTGAAAATGGTTGGTGTCGGACACATTAAACATATACATGTAGTAAAAAAAATTGAAAGTGTGTAGTTTGCTGATTTTGAACGCAAATAAAGTATCATTTTTAATATCTGCGAATTTTTAGCAGTTATGCGGTGAAAGAATGTTTTCAAAACAGTTATAAAATCCCTTTTGCTTTGAATTTGAATGAAGTCTTTTTGCTTCCAATTTAATTTTAATATTGACAAATGTCGTGATGCTGAAGTCGGACATAGTCATTTTTCCCCAACCCATAATCGGATATTTCCGTAATTCACTGTAATCGTTCAAGGGCAGTGATCTCACTAATCTGATTCCCGCTGTGTGTTGATTGGGGCTGATGTCCATGTGTGATAAATAAATGCCATATATATATAGGGGGTAAAGGACCCTAGAAACATATGTCTATTATACATTCTTTCAGAGTACCGGATATTTTGATTTCATAAATTCTAACTTAACTTATCAAACATTCATTTTTTATTTATCATTATTGTATAAGGTCCACTTTACCATGGACAGCATTAACATTATACAAGTATTAGATAAATATAAATATGAATATGGCGGTCATTAGTTGGGATTGGGAAAACTATTTGAAACTTTGTAATTTCTCTTAGGATTAAGTCTAAAAAAAAAAGTTTTACACTTGAATATATAGATGTTTACCGAAATTCGTTCCATAGATATACATATATGTATATCGCCTAGCACATTATATCATGATCAGGCCTCAAGTTTGGATTCAGATCAGATCATCGATAGAATGAGGGAAGAAAGAAAGAGATTCATACAAACATTGTGAGAGAGAGATAGAGAGAGCGTGTGCGCGCGCGCGAGAGAGAGAGAGAGAGAGAGAGAGAGAGAGAGAGAGAGAGAGAGAGAGAGAGAGAGAGAGAGAGAGAGAGAGAGAGAGAGTCAGTTATATTTGCCAACAGTTTGGAAACAGATTCAACTCCACATCGACTCTTCTTTCCAGTTAATTAACCATTGCTTTGCTGCGTCACGGATTTATACAACTGTATTGTATAGTCGGAATTATGCAACTGTGTTTTATAATTCTGTGGCTGAATGCCACTTGAATTACATTAGCAAACAATGTTTATCCAGATCAAACACCAAGTAACTTTACATCTGACCTGGATTAAGCCGGGAAAAAGTCGCCCCGTACTTCATTCTCAGTGTTGTTATACTTTCTGGTCCTTTGGAATCATTGATTTCAGCGCATTTACAGTTGAAAGTTGAATTCCGCTTAAGCCGGTGCTAGGGGGCATGAGCACTGTTGCATATTTCAGTATTGCTCATGAACAGACTCAATTAAACCGAGTCTGCGATTTTCAGTATTTGCTTTGTTTTCTGTGCTTTCAAAGGATCTCTTCTTATTTAGATTTTTTTGCAGTACAGCAATCGCAAAACAACCCATTGCCACTAACAAACAGTATACTTGTGAAGTGTACACTTGTCCTATGCTAGCAGAATTCATCTGACCAGGCTCTGCACTGTTTGTCTTTTGGCAATATATTGTTAACATCAACCGTAAAAAGTCAAGAATGGACTAGACTTAATTGGAAATCGGAAGTGTCCATTTACATTAGATTATGGTTGAATGAGTTTACAGGAAAAGTGTCACAATTAAGCCCTTAACGTGTTCAATTGTCGTCTGCTTCAAATTTATCGTCAGCGAAAAATATCATAATTAATTTTGATATTTTAAATAACTATTGGATCCCGCTTGGATCCAGATCAGACACCATGTTACGCGGCATCTGCTCTCGATCCAGGCTGTTTACCAATATTTGTCAAGTCCCAATTAGCACAATAAGGGTTAAGGAGAGCGGTCTCGCACCTTTGGGTAATTCTAACTTGCCGGGGCCGTATTTACCATCTCGGAGCAGAAACACTGCTGCGAGTTACCATGATAAAATCCGTGTCGAAATAGTTTGGATCATGACCCCGACACTGATAGTCTAAAATGAACGAGACATTGTTTCTTAAATTGCACACAGTTTCAATGTTTGTTTGTTTGTTGTTTTTAAAAAAAAAGAAAAAAGAAGCAAATCAAGGTTGTATTCAGAGTAATATCCCAACACATAATTTCTCGGCCGGTTTTTTTTACCACTTTGACAGAAAATTACCAGCAAACTCCATGAATTGCTAACAACGACAGAAAATAATCGGCAAATTCCATGAATCGTATTTCGCTTAAACGCCGAAAAAATCAGTTAATTTCTTAACTAACCACGTCAGCTAAACAACACACGCCTTAGGGAAGCTGCTTCCAAAACGCCAGAAGAAGACGCCAGTCTTTTACAAACAGAATAAAAGAACAAAAAGGTTCCACGAAACATGTATTTAATACAAGCTAAAGTGAAGACACGTACGTTAACTTAAGTGTTGTAGTTAGCAACAACAATCCTGTTTAAAATACAGTGCTCCATCTCTAAAACAGCCACACGAAGCTCATGTTCATTGGTATGTAGACTTATACACATTTGAAAGATTATTAGGATTATTGAACAATGGTAACATCTTACACGAGTCGTTTGTTAACCAGCTCTGTTATAGTAGTGTCATAAGGTTTGAGGTACAAGCACGAAGTGTTGCAGAGTGTGCCAGTTTGTGCACAATGACTGAGGACTGCAATAGCGTGAATGCAGTACGGAACATAAACAATGCATGATTTGGTCTTACGATCTGCAGTGCATGTTTAGGACATGCTTCTCCCCTTCAAGGTGCACCATTCTACGGACAAGAGGAACCAGGTGATACACCCAACAGGAGACACAAATTGTGGGCGTTGTTTGGAGGGAGTCGTTATCGGAGGGAACTTTGCAAACAGATTGATTCCAGATCAGACGCCGTGTAACGCGGCGTCTGATCTTGAATCAAGCTATTGGTCACTCATCATTCAGTTTTTTATGTCAAAATGTCCATTACGTAACTCTGAGAAAAATAGCAGATGACAATTTTAAGCAGATGACAATTTTAAGCAGACGACATTGCATCCAGACAATGGTGTGTGTCAGTCATGAACCAAAACGTAATTCGACAAGCTATATAGTGAACAATGATTCTAACCAACAAAGACTTAACATGTCCTTTAGCGTTATTTACCCACAAGTCAATACAATTGGACTTTTTAAAAAAAAAATAAAGAAAAAAGGAAATTTTTTTTTTGATTCGAATGAGACACGAACCTATGACCTTTTGATTGTTAGTCAACCACACTACCGACTGAGCTATCAGCACCTAAGTAAAATGGTGGTACATGTATGAGCTGGGTGCTGGGATCCTAACACCTTTTATTCATATGCTAATCTAGGGCCAGTGGCGATACGGAGCACAAAACGACTGATGTACGTTTTATAATTTTCATTAAAATTAATTGAGATAGTACAGCTAGTATAAGATTGAATGAAGAATTAATTATTATGATATATTTCCACGTAATCATGTGAATTTAAAAGCTGTTTGTATTACTTTCAGAATGTATATTAACTTGCTGAATGTTAGAAATGTTTTATTTAAGATGTCATAAATTTCTCCTCTGCCAATTTCATTGAAAAGTGCAATACTTTCGTTCTTTGAATAGATTCCCCTAAGGGTAATCACTGACGCCTTTGGTGTCATTTGTATTTGTATGCACCGGTCTTACACCGACGGGGTGAATTAGACTGTGCGTTTGCTGCTCTTTTACAAGAGCAGCAATCGAGTGCCTGACTATGTCTGTAAGTCACTCGGCTTAGTTGAGTGCTTGGCTATGTCTGTAAGTCACTCGGCTTCTTTGAGTGTTAGGTTATACCTGTGAGTCACTCAGTTTTTTTCCTTTGCACCATTCCTTTAAGGGGATAGTGCATCAATGGATAGAAGTCTGACATATGGTCGTCGGATTCTTCCAGTTCCAACTCATTCCCAACATGGTCTGCTTTATTTCTGCGTCCGATTCTTAAAGCTTGCTTAAATCAAACATACATACTTCTTTTAAAGCTTTAGTTTTGAAATACATGTATGTTTGTTCTGAGTAATAATAAAACGTCTCTAATACGACCAGTTACATTGTAATTATTAGGGTTTTACAATTGCTTAAAGCAAGGTGACAGTAAAACCAGGACCTTTCTGTTCTAAAGCTGTCACCTGTCTTTTAAACACTCAATTAGCCTTCTTTTAGTGGTCGTAATAGAGAGGTTTTACTATTTATAGCAATAGAGTTGTGTTCGACTGTTTGAGAGATTCCACTGATTACAGTGGAACCTTTCAATCCCGAACACCTATTTATACTTCAAATAAACATTAAGTGGCGAGATGCTTTCCGTTGGCGAAGAAATTGAGTGTAACCTGTCTCGAATTCGCCTATACCATCAAGATGCCCGTTGGGTGTTATTACCCCCCCCCCCACCACCACCTTTCATGCAACGTAACACAAACACATAGTACTAACTCGCATTCCGTCTAAAAGATGTTCGAAGAAAACAAAATGTTGGGGTTGGGGGAGGGGGTAATTTTAATCAGAAAATTGTCGTTTTACGGTTTATACTTTTTATATTTATAGATAGCAGTGATGTAGATATTTGTGTGCTGTTGAAACCTGTGCTTTGTCTATATTAGTGTTTTCTTCTGACCTGTCCAAGTTATGTTTAGATTGGAACATTCTAAAACTTTAAAAGGGATGAGTTTTCTCTACATCCAGTTAGAGATACGGATAGCTGTAATTTTTTGTGCGTAATGTCACGGAGTAATTAGAGCTCGCTCTAATTACTCCGTGGTAATATACAGTAGAGGATACATTATTCTTTTCTGTTTAAACGCAATGCACTTAACTGGGGAAATTAACTTTTAGAAAGGTTAACTATGGTTTTAATCTGAGTAGCAAACAGGGTGCCTGGTTTAAATTTTCATTTTCGTTTTGCTTGATATTGAAATTCCTATAATGCGGCGTCTGATCAGAGTCTACACTGTTTGCCTATTTCCCTTTTGTAGGATGGATTAAATACAAGAATGAGGAGAAGGCGTTATTCTTTCCAAATAAACGCGTTAAAGCTATTATTTCAATCGGAAACAATTCATATCTTGCAGTCAACAATGAGTTGTCGTTAAGTACTTTGTTGTTGATTAAAACAAAATTAAGGCTAAACAGATCATTCAAATGTCTTTATTACATGAGATAGAAACACATGGTATCCCTTTCCCACATAGAAGCGACTTTTAGCGTATTTAATTTATTCCTCCGCTGAACAAAATAGTTCCTATTTAAACAGTTTTAAACATGCGCCATAAGATATAATGTCTACATATTAGCAGATGGTAGCTTAAACCAGGCTGAAAGTAAAGCAGAAATCGCCTTAAGGCGCATTCTGCATTACTTTCAACCTGCTTTAAAGTCCCATTGTGTTTTCAGACCTTTTCTCAATGCCTGAAATACGATAACGGTTGATAATAATGTTTGAACATTCTTATGGCCCAAACTGATCTATGAAATGATGAAGACGGACCTAAATCACCAAAAAGGGCGATTTAAAATCATAACAAACCGAAAATAGAACGTCTGACATAAACATTTCCACACGGCTTAGTATCACGTGATACAGCCGAATACAACTTCACTGGGGGCAACCGAATCTATCTCCGCCCGTCTATCCATCAGTCAGTTAGACTATCACACTTTTTTGTCCGCTCTCTAACTCAACTAATTTTTATCCGATCTTTCACAAACTTGCTAAAAATGTTCATTGATATAGAATTAAGGTTTAGTTCGATTACTACTAAATCGCATAAGGTATTTTTGAGTTATTGCCTGTTAATTAATAAAAAATGACTTTTTCAGTCATTTTTGCACACTAAAACAAACAGCTTTTATCGGATATTCACCAAACATGCTGAAAATATTTATTCATATAAAATGTAGGTATAGTTAGATTATTACTAAAATCGCATGTGGCATATCTGAGTTTTTGCCCTTTATGTATTAAAAAATGACTGTTTTCAGTAAGTTTTGCTCTCTAACACAAATACGTTTTATTGGATCTTCACCAAACTTGCAGAAAATGTTCATTGATTAGGTTTAGTTTGATAACTACTAAAATCGCATAAGGTATATTTGAGTTATTGCCTTTTTATTAATAAAAAATGACTGTTTCAGTCTTTTTTGCACCCTAACACACACAGTTTTTATCAGATATTCACTAAACTTGCTGAAAATATTTAATTATATAAGATTTAGGTCTAGTTTGATTATTACAAAAATCGCATGTGGCATGTCTGAGTTTTGGCCCTTTAAGTATTAAAAATGAATGTTTCAGCATTTTTTGCTTTCTTACACATACAGTTTATATCAGATATTCACCAAACTTGTTGAAAATGTTTATTAATATTAAATTTAGGTCAGTCATTTTAACTACCAAAATCGCACAAGGCATGTTGGAGTTATTGCCCTTGAAAGACTAAAAAATTCATTTTTTAATTATTCAAGGGCAATAACTCAGACATGCCTTATGCGATTTTGCTAGTTATTGAAACTGACATAGATTCTATACTAATAAATATTTGTAGCAAGTTTGGTGAAGATCCAAAAAGAAGTGTTTGAGTTAGAGAGCGGACAAGGCTGAAACAGTCATTTTCAGCAAGCTCAAGGTATAGATTCACCGTAGTTTGTTTTATCGTTTACCCCTAGTGAATAATTATGTACATGTTGTTATTGGATCTCATAGTGTTTAACCCTGTGCCTACTGGTCGTAACTTTTAGGAGTTTGCAAACTATTTGAATCTAAAAAGACGCCGCGTGACGCGGCGTCTCAACTGGATCCAAACTGTCTGACACTCGTCTTAAGGTTTGTTTAATTAAAACAATGTATAAATCTAAACTGAACACATTTTGCAGACGACAATGTCAAAGCAGACGTCTGTGCAGCAGAATAAGGGTTAACATGGTCATTTCCAGTGCTCCAGCTATAGATGTAATCGAGACTAATCTAACATTTTCTCACTCATTTCAGCACCGAATGCTATGGCGTTACTACTGATTAAACCGTCTCTTCGAGACAATTTTAATGAGTATGACACCATTGGGTTTAAAAGCAGAAATAAAGATTTTAGTTTTCGAAATACTTCCGTTATCTGGAGCCCTGTATTTACAGAGTTGTCCTTTCCATTCACAAGGGAGGCTTTTTAATTTGTGCAGCACCAAAATATTATAAATAAAATTTAAAAAGCGAATTTCTTAGATAAAACCGGTTTTTGTGAAAGAATCACGTCCCACGTAGTTCAAATGGGACCCCAAACAACCGTTTTATGCAGGTTTCTCAAAAGCACAATGCGGCTTTAAGTGGTCCATTATTTTCAATACTAGAAATAGGCAATTGGGTAAAGGGGTATAGATGCTTAAAGTTGAACCTATACATACCTAGACATTTTTATGAACACTTGTTGTATTTGCATATTAAAGGGATACATTGCCAGTAAGTAGTTCTGTAATAGCGGAAACACTTAATATGGCACGGATTTACCGGGGGCACAGGGGGCACGTGCCCCCCAGCTGGCCTGAAATTTTTTTTTTGCTTGATTCATATATTCATCATTTAGCTGGGAATGAAAGTGGCATTGGCATATGACATCACAGGTATAGATCCACTGGGGGCACGGGGGCACATGTCCCTCAGCTGGCCTGCTTTCACTTAACTGGAACTGCTGCAATGGCTTGTGTCTCTTATCTCGGGCCATCATATCATACCTGGTCTGCTGGTCTGTGTTTGAACCCGACACAGGCCCGAAGTAACAAGGATTGGGGTGGGGGCACAGGGGTGTGCCCCCAAATAATTGCCCCTGTGCCCCCCCCCCCCCCCCCCCGAATAATTTTACCAATACTGGCCTGCTTAAACTTAACTGGAGGTGCTGCAATGGCTTGTGTCTCTTATCTCGTGCGATTAACTCCTCAGCATGCCTGGTCTGTTTTTGAACCCGACACAGGCCCGTAGTAACAAGGAGGAGGGGGGGGGGGGGGGGGGGCACGGCAGTGTCCCCCTCCCCCAACTAAAAAACAAATTGCCCCTGCCTGTGCCTCCTAATAATTTTGCCAATACATGTGTAAGTAAAAGTTACCTAGATCTTTACATAAATTTATGCAAGTAATTTACCTGTTTTGAATGTGCGAAAACCATTCAGCGCGTACACAAAATGGACTAGCTATGCCTCAGGTCTGTGCCCCCAAGTTTTCGCAACTAAGAGTTTAACTCACACCTGAGCATTTTGATTTCTTTCCGGCTAGATTTAACATATTAGAGCCTGTTTCTATTTATAAAAAACGGCTACTACTACTTAAAGCAAGTTGAAGGTATAACAAAGTACTTCTGAAGGAGATCTGTTATACTTTCAGTTTGCTTTATGCTCGCGCGAGGAAATATACTAAAATTCCTCTGATATTTCAAATCCAGGACTTTATAGCTGGGGACTGTATACTTTTCTTAGTGTACAGATCATTGTAAACTCAAAAAGGTATTTTATGAGGTACGACAATGCATGTATGGGATATATTTGTAGGTAATTGACACTTATTGTTACAGTGGAGAATCTGTTATTCTTTCCCGTTTAAACGCAAACGTACGCAAACGCAAAACACTAAAACGTAGAAAAGTACAACTTTTTGAAAATTCTGATAATTCTTGTTTATCTTGGTGGCAAACAGTTTGGAGCCTGATCAGACGCCGGGTTACCCGGCGTCTGATCTGGCTCCAAACTGTTTGCACGGCAAATAATAGTTTTAGCGTAAACGCGTTTATTGGGAAAGAATAACACATTCTCCACTGTAAAGGTGAAAGGTCTCAACTCAAGTGACCATACCGTTTGAGACTGTTTAATATCAGTTTCACTGGATCCAAATGACCCTCTCTAAGTTAAGTGGATGACAACTGTGAATCACTTGAAATATACAGAAAATAAAGAATTAAAATGCGAGGCAGTTCTCTTATGAAATATATGTAAGGTATAAAATGCGTTATTCTTCCCCGTTAGACCGCAAACGAGACGCAAACGCATTGCAATAAAACGTGGAAACCAACTTCTCGTTGGCGATTCCGACTTTTTTTAGTATCAGAAGCAAACTGTTTGGAGGTAACCTGGCGTCTGATTTGGCTCCAGGTTGTTTGCAATGGAAATGATAGTTTTTATCATCAACGCGAATAACGTCTTCTTCACAGTAACCTGTAGTGCTCTCGGAGCTGGCTTGATTTTGTCCAAAAACGACCAGGATACCAAAACAGTTTTAATCCAAAAGGCATATTAAACTCAATTTGACATGGCTTCTCTATATACAGTAAACTTGTTTGCTATAGCTATCACAATTTCCCCCCTAATAGCGTGCTATAGATAAATATTTCTACTATTGTCTGAAAGTCTGTTTTAAGTATATCTTTCATTTACTGACTAAAAGGTTTTTGATCTTCTCAATGGTTAATAAATTACTTCATTTTCTCTAGGAGTTCAAAGATAGGTTACACTAGAAACAGTCAATCCAATATTTAGCGATATTGCAATTAACCGCGTGATTTTCTCTAACCCATTACCCAGTAGATACGCCTTTCCAAACTTTATTGTTTATCCACTAAAGAAAACGAATATGTACAATAACAAGTATTTACTATATCATAACAGAGAGTAGTTTAAAGCAGGCTGAAAGTAAAGCAGAATACTAATGGATCTAATACGTTATACAGTGGAGAATCTGTTATTCTTTCCCGTTTAAACGCAAGCGTACGCAAACGCAAAGCGCTAAAACGTAGAAAAGAACAACTTTTGGACAATTCTGATAATTCTTGTTTATCTTGGTGGTAAACAGTTTGGAGCCTGATCAGACGCCGGGTTACCCGGCGTCTTATCTGGCTCCAAACTGTTTGTACTGCAAATAATAGTTTTAGCGTAAACGCGTTTATTGGGAAAGAATAACACATTCTCCACTGTAACTTGAAATACGGGTACGTTCGACTTAACCCATTTGTACACACGATCTAAAATCACACGATTGTAAAAATCTAGACTAGACAACCTTAAGATAAAGAAAATGACTTATCCAATATATAAGCATGGAAGAATCGACTGGACGCAAATTGGTTAAGTGAGTTCGAGTTTGAAGAAATATAAGGATAAGAGATACCGGTGCTCGACTGTACTATAGCAGCGACTGTTGTCGTCGTTTGTCTCATTTGTATATCGTATTTGAAAGGTAATTATATACCTTCCTAATTTCTTATAGAGAAATAACATGCATTGACTAGCAGTCAACAAGGAACCTACGCGAGTCGGTGTTTTCCATTGAGTATTATCATCCTTTATGCTTTGAAAGTTAGTTTTCGTCTGCAACTTTTGTCGTCTGATTCTGTTCTAGATGAAGCTATCACGATTTCACTCCGAAACATATTATAATTTTGCATTTTAGAAGACTCTGTGAACAATGCGGTGTCTTTAGATCACCCTTGTATTTCTATAATTAAACGTATTAAGGCCTGGGTCCAAGGTTATAACGCGTTTATTTTGAGTCTGAGATCGTTTCAAGCATTTAATTGGTCAGGTTTAAGCTTTGGCTAGCAAAAGCTCAAATCTAACCAATAAAATGCTTGAGAACGATCTCAGACTCAACTCAAACTCTATATAACCCTGGAGTCAGGTCTCAGGGTAATTTATAACGAATTTGAGTTGATTCTGAGATAGCTTACAATCATTTAATTAGTCAAAATTGAGTTTTTTGCTCAAATCTGGTCAATCAGATGTTTGAGAACGAACCCAGACTCACCTCAAACACTTTATAACGTTGGACCCTGTTGTCCAAAAAAGTATACAAGAGCAATCAGTGTGGACCCTGATGAAGATCCGCAAGTGTACAGTGGAGAATCTGTTATTGTTTCCCGTTTAAACGCAAACGTACGCAAACGCAAAACACTAAAACGTAGAAAAGTACAACTTTTTGACAATTCTGATAATTCATCTTTATCTTGGTGGCAAACAGTTTGGAGCCTGACCAGACGTCGTATTACCCGGCGTCTTATCTGGCTCCAAACTGTTTGCAGTGAAAATAATAGTTTTAGCGTAAACTCGTTTATTGGGAAAGAATAACGTTTTCTCCACTTTAATTATTAAATGATCTGCTGTATGCATGATAAACACTGCAGTATCTTTAGATAACCCGTGTTTATCTACAATGGAATATTCGTATAAGGGCATAAAGATAGTTTATTGCGATAGCCAGGCAGTGCAGAATATAATCGAAGGAAACAGTGCAGACATTGATGAGACGCCGCGAATTGTGGACTCTCATCGGGGCCTACACTGTTGGCTATTGTCTATACTTATGTGAAAATTAGGCACCACTGAGTTACTTCCATATTACACTAAACATGTACATTAAGACGTGACTGCGCAACATATTGAAACATTCATTGCATGTTGAAGGATGCAACAGATGCATTTGCAGTTCGATACTTACACGTTCAGTGGAAACGACATTACTCTTTCCCGCTTAAACGCAAACAAAACGCAAATGCATTGCACTTAAATGTAGAAAAAGTCATTTTGGACAGTGTTGACTACAATTTCAATATGGATTACAAACAGTTCGGAGCCTGATCAGACGCCGGATTATCCGGCGTCTGATCTGGCTCCAAATTGTTTGCAATGGAAATAATAGTTTTATCGTAAATACGTTTATTGTGAAAGAATACATTCTTCTCCACTGTACAATGTCAGTCCCTAATTGCAAAGCCCTGTCGGTGCTGTTGTGGTATAATTCTGTTGTAAACAGTGTTTGTGCAGATGAGGTGCAAAATAATTCGGTGTCTAATCTGGAACAATACTGACTAACAATCTGGTATTACTTATTATTATGAAATAAGTGACAGCTACATCACCTCTAGTTGCAGTGGAAAATATGCTTTTCTTTCCCAACAAATTGCATGTATGCTGAAAAGAATATGCCTATTGCAGATAATAAAGAGCCAGGTCAGACGCCGGGAGTCAGACCAAGCTCTAAATTACTTGCCTATCAAATACAAATAAATTGTCAAACTTGAGAAAAACAAGTGTCATTTACTACATTTAATTGCATTGAGTTGGCGTTTCGGTTCGTTTAAACGGGAAATAATAACATTATTGTGTGTTTACTGATATTATATATCCTCTTTTTATTACAGTGGGTAACACGTAATCCTCTCCTGCTTAAACGCAAACGAAACGCAAAGCAATAAAACGTAGAAAAAGAAAATAGTTCGACAATACTGACTCTTCATGTTTATCTGAATGGCAAACGGTTTGGAGCCTGATCAGACACCGGGTTACCCGGCGTCTGATCTTGCTCCAAACTGTTTGTAGTGGAAATAATAGTTTTAGCGTAAACGCGTTTATTGGGAAAGAATAACGTTTTATCCACTGTTGTATAAACGAATGGCTTATGTATGCATACAATGCCTGGAACAATATGTTTGAATATTCCCAATTGATTTAATCCTTCAAATTATAAAATCTCACTCGAAGCATGTTAAACACTCAATGTCAAAGTGTTGACATCAATGAATCGATCAATACCCCAATTCAATATAGAAATATTGTCAAGAATTCTACTTTGTTGCCTAAAGATACTGAAAACCAGATTTTTTATCTAAACAATGTAAATTAGCCGTGCCATGATAACACCTGCCTTATTATTGCAACGACAGTGTTCCCTCTCTACAACGGCCCTCTCAACAACGAACCCCTCCTTACAGCGACCCTTTTCGCAATTCCCTAAACCGGACAATTATGTCTAACGCTTTTACTGCTGCAATATCGTCTGCTTAAAAGTTTTGTTTGCTACTTTTCCCCCAAAGGCACATATAAGTGAAGATTTTGATATAACAAATATAATGACGGGTGATGCGTTATTCGACATCAACTGTTGGTACCAAAGGATGTCGGATAATGCAGGTTATACTGTATATGCAATACGATTGTATTGTACAGTAGAGAAAACGTTATTCTTTCCCAATAAACGCGTTTACGATAAATGTATTATTTCCTATGCAAACCCGGCGTCTGATCAGGCTCCAAAATGTTTGCCGTCCAGGTTAAAATCAGCATTCAGAAATGTCTAAAAGTTGTAATTTTCCCCCGTTTTTTGCAATGCGTTTGCGTTTCGTTTGCGTTTAAACGGGTAAGAATAACATTTTCTCCACTGTATTATGGTATTTTATATATATGCGACATTGACATTAACTACAACTCAAATAGCAAGTTGGACATTGATCAGACGCCGCATTACGTGGTGTCTGATCAGCCACATAACGTGTGTAAAGGTTAGTGTTGGCAGTGAAGGTGTTAAGGTATTAAGTTTTCAGATATTCCAATGTACTAGTAATATATAGCTGTTTATCAGGCGAAAATTGGACTAACGATATCACACTTGTTGTTGCGAGCTCGTGACTTCTATTATTAGCACATTCAATCCTAGCGACGAGTATACGCGTCATTAGCAAACAGTGCACTTGTAAGGATTACAATTGTCCCATGCAAACAGTGTAGACCTTGATCAGAGGGCTCCTTAAGGAGCTCTCTGATCAGGGTCTACACTGTTTGTCATTTTGAAATATATTGTTAAAATCGACGCTAAAAAGTCAATAATTTTGAAATTGGAATTTTCCATTAAAAGTTTCAGGGGTGAATGAGTAAAGGATGGTGTTTGGTTGTCAAACGGAAAACAAAAACAAAAACAAAATAATCTGGCAAAACATAATCTGGTATTATATTCGGGATTGCATGTCATGTACATAGTGGCGTTTGGTAACCATGTAAACGGTTTTGTTAGATAACACTCTGCACTTTACAACCGTTTAAACGTTAAAATAAGCTTGAAAGCTTATGGGGATGGCTGCCCAATACAGAATGAAAGTAAATCAGAAATATCTTCTGAGCTTTGTTTCACTTCCATCTTGCCTAATGGGGCCTTCACATACACGATATTTTCTTACGATTCCTTACGGATCGCCAACTCGTAGTCAATCGTAAGTATCCGCAAATGATCCGTTAGTGTCCGTAAATAACTCGCAAGGATACGTAAGGATTCGTGGAAGAAGATGCCCATATTTTTGTGTCAAAAATTTTCTTACGATTGTCCGCGGAGATATTCTTCCGTAAATCAATCGTAACGATCCGTTAAGTATCGTAAACCGGTTGTAACAACACGTAATCCTCCGTAAACAGCCCGCACGGATCCGTAAACAGTCCGCAAGGATCCGTAAACCGATCGTAACGTGTTCGTAGTCATCCGTGGTATTATCGTGGAGGTTTTCCGTCCAAACAGGCATACTCTTGCCAAAAAGACCACAAAAATCTAAGTGAACTATTATTTCAGTCATATCGATGTTCTATCACTTCATGCCAGTTGTCGAATGATGACACATTTGAAATTGAATACTTTTTGGTACTGAAAAGGTCAAACACGTCAGTGCTCTTAGGTAAATCGTAACAACTCATAAAGGTGCGTTCACATACACGGATGTTTCTTACGAGTCCTTACGGATCTTCAAACCGTAGTCAATCGCAAACGTCCGGAAATAACTCGTTAACATCCGCAAACACATCGCAGACGTCCGTAAACAATCCGTTACCATCCGCAAAACTCGACGACACCCGTAAGCCTCCGTAAGACGAAAATCTTTTTTTTGACATGTCAAAAACTTGTTTACGATAGACTACGATAGACCACGGATGGACTTCTCCGTAAACAAAACGTAAATAATCCGTTACAATCCGCAACTTAATCGCAAATCGAACGTAACAACACGTAACCCTAACATTTGCAAACAGTTTATATCCAGATTAAACCGCACGTGGCGACAACTCACATCAGGACCTACTCAAATTGAGACTCTAATCTTATATTTTGAGAAATTTTTGAAGAAAAAAATAATATTATAACAGTAATTTGCAATAATTGTTGCAGGCGGTAATATTACGTATTGTTTACGATAAAGCCCCTTCACTGTCATCACGTAACGAGCTTTGAACAATTCGTCTACGTTTATTTCTCAAATTTTAATTTTAGGTTTTTTGATTTAAGGAGTATAAAATTGAGTGTCAAGCAGTTTGGAACCTGACCAGGTGCCGCGTCACGCGATACCAGATCTGGATCCAAACCTTTTGTAAGTATCATTGTACTCGGGCTATGGCGGTGAAGTGGCAAGTACAGTCAAACTTATATTGAGTGACCCTTTAACTGAAAGAGCGTGCAAGTAGAGAAAACCAGGTGCGACTGCTATATAACGCGGAGTTTTGTCGTAAACATATCGTAATAACTCGTAAGATACCGTAAATAGCCCGTAACAACTCGTAACACATCTTAATTCACTCTTAAAAGTGGCATATATCGTAAGAAACCGTAAACTTTTACGGATGTGTGCTTATGTGTGCCATCCGTAAGAAAATCGTAGAAATTCCGTGTATGTGAAGGCCCCATAACCCCTATCACGCTGAATCGTTGTCTGCTTATAATATATCATTTGCGAAAAATGTAAAACGTCATACATGTATTTTATACTTTTTAGATTTAAGAAATTATGAGTATGAATGGCAACTAGTTTGGATTCAAATCAGACACCGCGTTACGCGTCGTCTGATCTTGATTCAAACTGCTTTCAAATATAAACCAGGTCGCGCTTAACATGATAAGGGTTAAGCTTACACCTTAACACCTTAAACTAAACCCTACCTTGATTTTTATCTCATTAAGTTTGAAGGCCTCTAATGAGATCCGGTCAATGTCGGTCAATATCGGAAACCCTACGGCCATTCTCGTTAACTGTCGACAGTTTCCGAACCAAACTAAGAGCATGGCCTATCGCTGCACGTTGAGTACCGATTTTGTTCCAGTCTCATTAAAGAGGTCCTAAACCTCAACTTCTACTTACAATTTAACTGTGTTAACTTATTCCTCCCTGAAACTTCAAATGGACAATTCCAGTTTCCAATTTTAACCCAGTCCATCTTTTGATTAATTATGGTTATTTTTACATTACCGTTTGCCCTAGATTGCCAGCCAATCAATAATAATGATAGTTTTCTAATTAAAACATTGTATCAGCAAGGTCTTAATGATTGTGAAAATGGGCACAATAATTGGGTGGCAAGTGTTAAGAATCTTTTGAACATTTATGGTTTTGGGTTTGTTTTCTATAACTCCGAAGAAGTAAATATAAAGACTTTTCCTTATGTTTTTAAACAAAGGGTTATAGATAGTTTTATACAGCAGTGGCATGTTTCAGTTGATACCAGTCCTGTTCTAGACACGTATAAATATTTGAAAAGCAATATTGAATATGAAAACTATTTAGATATTTTACCGTATGCTCTAAGATGTATTTTGTCTAGAATAAGATTGTCATCACACTCACTCAGAATTCAAACAGGCATATTTGCACGGAACAGATTAGCTCGTAATGAGAGAATTTGTTTATGTTGCAATTGTATTGTATTGTATTGTATTGGCGATATAGAAGACGAGTACCATTTTATTTGCGTTTGTTCTCGATTTGTTGATTTAAGAGTGAAGTATCTGAAAAAACATTATTTTCAAAGACCATCAATGTTTAAATTTATTACACTATTGAACTCAGCTAACAAAAACATTTAGTTTAACTTAAGTATATATGTACGAGATGCTCTTAGAATAAGGCATTCCCTTAACGTTAATAACTGATGTATTCATCCTCAAAGATGCAACAGTTACTTTCTCATATTGTCGCGTGATGATATTCATTTATTGTATGATTATTTCTATGTGATTGAGATGATGTACTTTGTACACATCTGAATAAAATTATGTTCTGTTCTGTTCTGTTTCAGCGAGACACTGAAAAATATATCGCATATTGTTCAGTTTTGTACCTGAGTATGGCAGAAATAAACAGGTGATGAAACGGTTATGGACACCACGTGCTATGGCGGAGCTAAGTGCATCATTACGCCATACAGCAACCGCTCAGTTGGGGAATCTACAGTTACAGTGGAGAAAACGTTATTCTTTCCCAATAAACGCGTTTACGCTAAAACTATTATTTTCACTGCAAACTGTTTGCCACCAAGATAAAGATGAATTATCAGAATTGTCCAAAAGTTGTACTTTTCTACGTTTTAGTGTTTTGCGTTTGCGTACGTTTGCGTTTAAACGGGAAAGAATAACAGATTCTCCACTGTAACCTGTGTACAGTGGCCATTCAATGAAGAGGCATGTATAAATCAAAGAATTCTGTAGACAGGCGACTATAGTAAGTGTATAATGAAATTAATATGAAACACACTGAATTGACCTTTCTGCATTACTAATGTCCTGCATTAACTCATTGAACCCTAAGTGACGAGTACACTTGTTTGAACATGTGTACAATTTGTTAAAATAATTATACAACATAACCTGTTCGCTCCCTACGGTCGCTCCAGATTATATTGCATAATTTTCAAAAAATGAACTATAACTAATACATATACATGTGTATTTGCAAATTACAAACAGTGCAGGCCCTGATTAGAGGGCAGCTCTGATCTGGATGTGAACTGTTTGTCTACGTCAAATGTAGTATTCACATATACATTACAAAGGACGCATATACTCGTTAATAGGGGTCAACGGGTTACACGATCACTCGCAATATGACATATAAGTACAATCATGTAGTATGTTTCTGCTCCATTCACGTGTCGTTGACGATCACTATATTATGGGTCGACCCATCACAAAACTAGACTTAATTGATTTCATTCTGCTCAAACTTGACCAATCAAAAGCTTGTGAATGATCTCAGACGAGTTCATTGGAGAAGACATCGTTCGTTTCCAGATAAATTCGTCTGTGCTACTGCAATTAGCTTAGAGCTTTTCAAACAATTACAGCGGAGGAAACGTTATTCTTTCCCGTTTTTAAAAAAGCAAACGAAACGCAAACGCATTTCTATTAAATAGACAACGTTTTGACAATTCCGAATTTTCATTTTAATCTGAATGGCAAACAGTTTCAAAACTGTTTGCAATGGAAATACATGTAATAGTTTTAGCTTAAACGCGTTTATTGGGAAAGAATGACATTTTCTCCACTGTAGGAGCTAACTCTGACGCCAGGTAAACTGATGTCTGACAGTATCATACAAGTTTTCCACTCAGATTAAAATTTTTAAGATTTTTTCTCATTTTAAATAAAAAATATTGTTAATAAGATATTCAGAGGAGTGCGTGGCGGAAGTAATACTGTAAATAGTGTGCAAAATGTATGGAATTGAGGTTTTCAAAGAAATGCAATATCCTGAAATTGAAAAGCAAAAATAGAATTACAGTAACATTTATGTAAAATACAGCGCTCCCTCTCTTCAACAACACCCAATGGGATACAAAAAGTGTGTGCGTTGTTCGAAGTGAGTTGTTATAAGGAGAGAAATTGGCGTAACGCGGCGTCTGATCTGGATTCAAGCTGTTTGGCATTCGTCATTAAGTTTTTTTCCTGTCAAAATGTCTATTATGTTACTTTGAGAAAAACAGCAGACGACAACTTTAAGCAGACGATATTGAAGCAGTAAAAGCGTCAGACATAATTGTCCTATTTCGGGAACTTCGACAATGGTCGTTGTAAGGAAGGAGTCGTTGTTGGAAGGGCCGTTGTAGGGAGGGAGCACTGTATATAGCATAACTTCTAATCAGCCTTCTGCAGAAATGCAAAACAATAATGTAAACTTTATCCTGCTGATCGGAGATTCTCACATTAATCAACAAACTATACTTTAACAGATGTCATATCTAAAAATAGAAACACGATGTTATAGCATTGCAGCCTGTAAGAGTCTGTTTCTCTTAATTTTGCACACACAAGTCATCGCTAGTAAAGGACAAGGTTCACGAAGCCTCCGTTTTGGCCCTGTAAAAATTTTTTTTCTTCAAATTTATGCTTTAGCTATATTTTCTCTTTATTTGTCAATTTCAGATATCTATACTAGTCTAGTTGCTTATGTCCATTTTTTGGCCAAATCGTTACAGAGTGGATTAAAGCACCAAACTTCTCACATGTATAGTATGACACCTATAGAATCAAATGGCATATAGGTGCCCGGGCTAGGTGACCTACTTTTTGAAAAATTCAAAATGGCGGCCAACGTATACAGACTTTTTAGAGCTCCATTTCAGCAGTAGGAACTGCAATATAATGTGATGTTTTGGAGCAGATTAATAGAAAATATACATAAACTGTATAGTATATGTGTGATAAATTTACGTTTGGTGCGTCTTTTCTATTGAAAACAGTGCAGCTCGCCAAAAAATATTGAGAATGTGATAAAAAGTGGCCCATTTTTAAGCTAGGGCCGAAAAATCTAAATGCTACTAAAAATTGCATGTTTTATCACATAAATATTATAATAAAAACGTAGATATGAAATATTAACTTATTTGCTACATATTATTAAAGAAAAAACATTTGTTTGATAGATTACGGAATTTAGGTTATGTCTCATTGAGGCCACCATACCATATTTTTCTGATTTGAGCGTCTGATAATCATGACACAATACGCCTGGGTATTTTTCTATTTTTGAAATTATGGCTGATAAATAGCCAATACATGTAGTACGTTTAACTGAAATGAGAATTAATAATGTAATTACATAGTATAGAAAAAGTAATTGTCACGAGTTTTCGTGACTTGCTGCAAACACGCAGCTTGTAACATTCCATCAGCATTTTCCTATAGAATAAAATTGTGGAAATGTACAATAACCAATTAGATGAAATATATATTGCCTATAAAATGTAAATATATTATAAAAAAAAGAGTAAATATGCATTTTTCATTAGACCTCTCCAAGTTCATTTTGTAAACTACAGAAGCCCATTCGTGCCAAACAAATTGGTAATAACGACCATATTATTGAGTTGAAACTGTTTGTCTCATACAAATTTAGTATTTTGCATTACTTTGATTATGTACTGACCATATTTCTTATTAGTTTAGTTTAGTATAGCAAGAAAAAAATCAACTATTGGTTGAACCGTTCCTACACCATGGGCTAGGACAACAGTGTTGTATGTAGGGTGGGTAATGGGGTAGGTGCCCTACTGACAGCTTGAGAGCCTTGAGACATTTACTCTTTACTTTAGCCAAATACGTTCAGTGGAACTGGACAGATTAACATTTCGAAAATGTCTACTCGATGATGCTTGGAGGTCTGCATATCGACTAGTGAGATTGCCATTTGGAGGGTTGATGGTAGCTGTGAAACGAATCTGGATGGACAAGCCTTAACAAAAGCTAATGTGTCAATACCGGGATCAGCTGATTCCTTCATTTCTGCAACTCATTTGACTATTTAACTAAAACACGATATGCTTACAAAGTGACAGGTTTGGTATAAGCTAAATTAAAACAGGAATCATTCCAAATTATGAATGATCAAGCAGATGACGGAATATGTGTTGCCTGGAAGAACAATATGACAGGAAAGTGTTCTACATTCAAATACTGGGAACTTATACTACGTTTAGAGCTGTTGGTTCTCCTTTTTGCACATTGTGAATTAAAGTGCACACTTTATGTTAACGTTTTAGAGCAGCTGGTCCCATATTCTTCTTTATTCTTTACCACACCAATAATAAACACTGGTTATAAGTTCATACAAGAAGTATGTGATACCAGCAACAATTTTATCCAAAAATACTGGGTATTTCTAACAATAAATCACAAGTTTTCTGCCAAATCGTTTCATCGGGCAAATGAGCAGAACAATCAAGGTGACATTGAACTGACAGAGAATTCAGATGCACATAAAGACTGGGTGATATCTTGGCCGGAAATGTTAAAATTCTAAATGAATTTCAGAAAAATAACCTTGATAAAAAACGCATTTTGAAGCCATAACCATTAGACCCTCTAAACAAGAGACTTTCAAAAGGTAGTTAGGTCAATAATTTGTGTAAACAATCGAACAGTATGAAAACTCCATTTCTAGAAGAGTCACATGAGCGGTGTGATTCATTCTGAAATTTCATACGCATGGCCACAAGAGGTGATTTAGGCACACTTTAGACAGTGATGCAAGATTATGTGCAACAAGTGGTAATAGACAGGACCTATCCAATTCAGATTTCAATAAAAAACAACAAAATACCACTGTTTGAAATACCATTCACTGAAGGAAAGTCAAAAGTGAAACATAACAATGATGCACTAAAAAGCAATAATATTCTTTTTAGTCAACTTTTCACAGTTTCCCAAGTACGTGAAGATGATGTGGCCCAGAGCAGAGGTTTAATTAAGTTTTACAGTAGACGTATGTATGCAAATACTAGTTATACATGTATATGAAATGTTTGCTAAGATTTTAATAAACTCAGGCCCAGAATAGCTTCTTTCTTTCTTTCTTTAAATCCTGCAACACCCCCTCTCGGGGAATGGAAATCAACCTTGGCACCAGATGTGTTCTCAGCAGGAAAGACTGAGACATCCGACCTGCAAGTCGGAACCATTGGAGAACCTAGATCCAAATAATAAACAGGAACTACCACATGTTGGATATGACATAGTATAGTCAAAATGCGTTCATACCATGGATAAACAGACAGTTTCAAAGTTGCTTAAAGGTTGATGTTGTGTGCGACCCACACAAAAGTGATACATATAGTCTCAAAGAGACAATCCGAGGGAAAGAGGGGAAAGGCACAAGAAAGGACGTTTCACATCAGACAAGACTACCAGTGAATTTCTACTTATTTCATTAGAATTTAAATATCTAAAGAAGAGCTTTTTGATCTCTTGACGGGAGATGTGGCTGCCAATGAAAACCAAGGAAACAAAGCAATTTACATCACTGCATGCCAATCTGTTGTTGCCAAAGGCTGTAGTATACAAATGCTGCTCCATGACCACAAGCGCATACAAGAATAAGTCCTCATGTCCAAGACATTGTGGAAGACATTGAAATCATGTTCTCAAGTAATGGCACCATTTTCTGTTGCTTTGAGGAATCCATTTATAAATACCATTTTAAGTGCAGAATGAAGCATATAAGTGCATCGAAAGATCCACTTGAACACTGTATGATCATACATCACAACTAGTCTATACAAAGTCAATGACCTATGACAGGAACTGTTTCCTCAGGGTAAAATGTTAAACTATGCAGGAACAACCACCTCTATTACAACACGCCAATAGAAGCCTCTACCAAACCATTATTTGGGTCTTGCGTATATAGTCAGACCAGAATATCCCGTATCAAGACGCCTTTCGTTGGACCAAATTAGATGATAATTGACAACTTCCCTGGAGAACACTCACAAAAAAGCAGAAGGCTGCAGATATAACTTAAACGGGCTAAAAGGCAATGCCACCATGCTCTAGAAAGTATACATGCTAAAATACTCAATTGATGTATAAGTGTATGCAAAGGAAACAATGAATTTTACTGATCACGAAATGCATGTAGGTTATGTACTGCAAAACTGACATATTAGTACAACTGTTATACAATCGAACCTTGAAAACTCGAAACTTTCTTTAGTCGACATACCCTTATTTCAAAGTTAAATGTATCTTAGCCACCTTCTTACTTTGAAACACAGACATGTTTGACTTAAGCATGAATGAATTATCGATTTTCAACGGAAAAATACGAGAATATTCAACTTAAATCAGTTCTAGCACGCAGTAAATACATGTGATATTGAGGTTCGATTGTATTCTAATTAGAAAGAAAGAATGATATTTTCTAATAATGTTGAACACGTTGAATAAATTGATTGTGGTTATGTATTCAATTTACCATCAGAACCATCTTATTCGGGTAAATAATAACAATATATATTTATGAAGTGTCGGTCAATGCCTTAGACCATTTATGTTCTATTCTGTTCTATTCAGATTAAAGAAATTAAGTTATTATATAGAAAATAAACAATTTTATTATATAAATGGGTCCAACCATATCACAGTACAGTCTTTCTGTCCAGTTTACACATTTATAGACAATTTTAATCAGGACAATTTACCAAATAAGGGCGTTTCTCAAAACTTATTATTTTATGGCGGCCATTTTGGACGCCATTTTGGATTTTGGCCGAAATAGGGCAGCCAGGTCGGGCACCCCCAATTATTATGATTATATACTGCAAATGCAACCAGTATACAAAGTGTTATGCTTTAATCCACCAAGTAACGATTTTCACCCTAAGCAACTAGACTATACTTCATATTGAACATAAAGCTCAACCCAAATTCAAGTGTTGACAACTTTATAGTTTCTTGTAAATGGACCATGATGCCAAAAAAGGACTAAAAGGCAGAATGTTGGTACAATTCAGGGTATAAATCATAGAAATAAATAATGAAGGCACTAATGCGACACACATATATTATAAGTATACAATAAATATTTAAGTTGAAGTAACATATCCAAATTTTGAAGTGTCGCATGCTTGCCTTCATAGTTTATTTTTAGGTAATTTAAGGATTTATATCGAGAATTGTACCAAAAATCTGCTTTTTTTGTCTTTTTTGGCCGTTCGGTTAATTTACAAGAAACTGTAAAATTGTCAAAACTTGACTTTGGGTCGTTTTTGTGTATATTATGGAGTATTAGTATCTAATATTGACAAATAAACAGAAAATAAAGATAAAAATCATTTTTTGAAAAATATTTTACAGGGCCAAATCGGAGGCTTGGTGAACCTTGTCCTTTTGTAAAAGTGTATAGACAAGTCTGGCCTTCTACTCAATCAGACCATTTGGTTTTAAGCAAGTGCTCTTAAACCTAGATTTAGGGGCCCGTTTCATAAAGAATCTTAAGCCTTAACTTATCGTAAATCCTCACTTAGGCCGCCATTTCATAAAGAATCTTAAGCCTGATCTTTGCTGCGAAAACGGTGCAATTTGTCGTAACTTTACGACAGCCTCAGACCACTCTTAACTCTGGCTGCAGTGTCGTACGTATGTTTTGCGGTTAAGAGAGAGTTAAGTGAGGTCTATGAAACGCTCTTAACGTAACTAAGATATTGGCGTAAGTCCAGGAGTTGTGATAAATAGTTAAGTTAAGATAAGATTCTCTATGAAACGCTACCGAGATTCTTTATCACTGGTTAAATTGTGAAAATGTTGGTCTAAAAAGATAGTATTCAGTTATTATTTTCTTCATGTTTATGCATTGCGTTTACATTAGGATCCGCGTTCACGGGGAAAAGGTTCGTCTCCGCTGTAACTCGGTCCCTGATTAGGTTTCAAATCGTTTGACAGGCATATTAAAAAATACATGTTTTAGAAAAGTATTTTAAAAAAGTAAATTGCATTGCGTCTGCGTTTATTTTTGCATAAACGGAAAAGAATATCATGTTTGCTAATTGATATGTTTTGATTCGGTTTTATACAGTGGAGAATCTGTTATTCTTTCCCGTTTAAACGCAAACGTACGCAAACGCAAAGCGCTAAAACGTAGAAAAGAACAACTTTTGGACAATTCTGATAGTTCTTGTTTATCTTGGTGGCAAACAGTTTGGAGCCTGATCAGACACCGGGTTACCCGGTGTCTGATCTTGCTCCAAACTGTTTGCACTGCAAATAATAGTTTTAGCGTAAACGCATTTATTGGGAAAAAATAACACATTCTCCACTGTACTCCCAGTAGCAACATTTATTGAAGCGATTTGTTTATAAAATTGATTTTCATGAATTACGAAATCGGATGCTTTTTTTTGTGCTTCAATTATGTTATTGCGAATTACCATGCCTATCTGGTAGCATGCGTTGCTACAGTTGAGAAAACGTTATTCTTTCCCGTTTAAACGCAAACAAAACGCAAACGTATTACTATTAAATGTGGAAAATGGCAATGTTTTGGCAATTCCGAATGTTCATTTTACCCAGCGTCTGATCAAGCTCCAAACTGTTTGCAATGGAAATAATAGTGTTAGCGTAAACGCGTTTATTAGGAAAGAATAACGCTTTCTCCACTGTATTCACCCCTCCACTGCCTTATCCTGAGTGCCTGGTTATTTACACACAGTTTTGATCCTAATCAGGCGTCGATACACACTTTTTCTGATCATGATCCAAAGTATATTACACTCATTACGATATTTCTTGAGTCCATTTACCTAGAATTTAATTTGAGAAACAAAAAGCAGACGACAGTTGTTTAAAGCAGATGACGTCATGGCAGTGAATGGGTCAAATGTTGAAATTGATATCATTCATGATATACAGTAAAAACCCTCTATTACGACCACTTAAACGAAGGCTAATTGATTGTATAAAAGACAGGTGACAGCTTAAAGCAAGGTGACAGTAAAACAGAAAGCTCCTGTAGGAGCTTTCTGTTTTACTGTCACCTTGCTTTATGCAGTCACCTGCCGTAAACACCTTATAATTAACATACTTTAGCGGTCGTAATAGAGAGGTTCTACTGTATTTCTATTAAATTAGATGCTATGATAACGTCTGTACTAAAATATGATATTTTGTTATTGTTTATCAACTTTAGATTTAGATAGTGTCAAAAGGTTTGGCCGTTGACCAGACACTGAATTGTCAAAAGTTAATTTTCAGTCGGAAAATCATAGTAAATGGTTTGTTTGCTTACGTCTGCCATCTATGAGCTAATTGGCCGCCCCAGAGAGAGAGGGGAGCCGATGCGGAAACAACCTAGGCGCAATGCCCTACTGTTAGTAACGTTTTCTGGTTCTTTTGGATGCCTGGAGTGTAAAGCACTGATACATCAGATCTATTTATAAAGTCTCATCCGAAAAACCTGGTCCGACAGGGGATCGAACTCACGACCCCTGGTACCGCCGTCAAGTGTGCTACTACTGGACTACGTCCGCCGTTAGTTGGAAATAAATAATATTTTTCATGCTGATAAAATCCTTTTCAATAGGCCAATTTCATACGAACAGTAGAGACGATGTTATTCATTCCCAATGAACACGTTTTTGCTAAAACTATTATTTCAATTGCAAACAGTTTGGAGCCAGATCAGACGCCGGATAACACGGTGTCTGATCAGGCTTAAAACTGTTTGCCAATCAAATTAAAATAAATGGCAAGAAGTGTCTAGAATTTGTCATTATGTACGTTTTATTGCATTGCGCCTCGTTTGTGTCTAAACGGGAAAGAGTCACGTCTTCTTCCCTGGACACAGGTCGATTTCGCAAATTAACTCACTGTTACATAAAGTCACGTATTTGCGTCTTTTACAAACAGTGTACATGTGAGAAGTACACATGCAATACGTAAATTGTATATCCTGATCAGATGATTCCTGTTCAGTGGGGAAGACGTTATTCTTTCCCGTTTAAATGTGAACGAAACGCAAACGCTACGCACTAAAATGTTGAAAATAATTTTTTTTTGATAATTCTGACTTAAAAAGTTTTAGAGTAAACGCGTTTATTGGGAAAGAATAACATTTTCTCCACTGTACGAGCCTTCTGACCAGGATCTGCACTGTTTATTTATTTTTAAAATATATTGTAAACAAGAAATATCTTTAAAAAAGATATTCGGCGGAATGGGTGGTGAAGGTATTCAAGGTAATGATGTATATGGAATTGATTTTATCCAAGTTGCAATAAATAGGATGGTAAATCAGGATATTAAGCTTAATATTTATCTAATAAGATACGCGCAGTAATTTACGACCACATACATATAATCAAAGACTGAAGGTCTTGAGAGTCGCCAAAAATGAGTGTTTGCAATCATTAAACTACTGGATCTGAGGTTAATCATTAGTTTGTTAAGGCAGTTGGTCTCTCAAAGACTGAAGGTGAAAGTACAGCAGAGAGCATTTACACATGTTTATGCTTTTGATCGGGCTACATTTTGCTGCAAGTTGTCAGCTGTTTGTCAGCTGTTTTTACTCCATCAATAAGTTCTTTTTCAGAGGTGGTTGTAGAGAGATTTACTTGAAAAATCTTGACAGAAGGTACAGTTTGCACATGGATCTACTACTTGGTTCACAAGGGGGGGGGGGGGGGGGGGGGTGTTCAAATTTCCACTTCCATCTTTATAAGCCAATTGAATTGCACTTACTTCTTCCTAGGATGTGACTGAAAGTGATGAGAATTTCTATCTAGATCACGGAATTATACTTTCATGTCTAGATCTACGTGTATCATTTTTATTTTGTAATTTGTAGATACCATAAATTACTAAAATTTGTATGTGTGTGCTCTTTTGTTAGTTGTTTATACTTTAAACATGGTTTGATTGTTTAAATATTCTCAATCACCTTTGATTTGAGATTTTTGGAAAGCACCCCCGAAATATGCCGAATATGAATTGTTTGAAACGACCCCTCAAATGAGAAATTCATGTTGCCACCGGTAGCAAGTGTCCGCTTTAAGAATTCGTGTATGGAATTTGTCTTGTAGAGTTAGTTCTATGTTCTGATTTATTATAAAAATATCTACAAAGTGAACGATGTACGTTTTAGGTATCTACGTGTTGTTGGGTTTTCGCATTTAACCCAGAGATTGCGATCGCGTTAAAAAATCACGGTTTGTTTACATTTGAGGCCACAGAGTTGCGCATGCGCTGGAGGAAAACGGTGTTAACACAAAAATACCCATCATGCTCGAAATCTTTTCGATATCTAGGTTAAATTCAAACGCCAGTTTTCTCGTAATCTCACTGAATTGTTACTGTTATTCTTTCTTTTTCATATACTTGGTATTAGATTAAAATTATGATCAATTCTATTATGAACAATTTCGTTCTGATTTGCAGAACGCATCAAATCATTGCCGAACTTGAGACAATATGTCATATCTTAAAATAGAAACACTATGTCATTCAAATCACTACCTAACGGTCGGGACACGTAAAATTTCTCGGTTATAACTCACTAGCAGTAGCGGAAAAATCGTGTTTACTACTGGTACCGCTACATAGCAAATCAGCCTATAACAGTCTGTGTCTCTTATTTTACAAATTTGTAAAAGTCAGTAGTCAAGTCTAACCGCTACCCAATCAGACTATTCGATTTTAAGCACGTGTCCTTAAGCTTTCATTTCTGGTCATTCACGATTGGTTGGGCCATATAAGGTTTGAGGCTCAAGGAGAAATCAGACAGCTCCGCCGAAAAACGACCATATCTAATAAAAACAATGGACTAAGCTAGGGATTGTCCTTTTGAAGTTTCAGGGGACAATTAGCCGTTCAACCATTAACGGTGCACCGGCTAGTCTGATATGGTTAAAGTCTAATGATGCAAGTGTGGAAATGCTTTCACGTGCGTATTTCCTGTTTAGAAGAAATAAAACGCAAATACCATGCATGCAACAGAATGTGGAAAAGAGTTTCCTTAATCGAGGCTTAACTGGAACAGGAAATCATTTTGGATCCAGCAACAATAAATCGTTTTTGGAATAGTCTTTAATTAGAAAAATGCATAAAATCCCAAAGCTGAATCTCCTTTAAGAAAATATCGTCAGACTGGCAAACGGTTTGGATCCAGGTGAGACGCTGAGTTAATCGGTACCTAATCAGGATCGAAAATGTTTATTGTAGGTATAAGAAATTCACACGGGTATTTTTTTGTTCGCCTTTACATGTATATTACAGTACTGAACCTTATTAAATTAAATTGATAATCGCAAGCGAATTGCCATCGAATTGCCATCGAATTGCCATCGAATCGGGCGCTTCAAAAAACAAAATTTAATCCTACTTTTGAATATTTTTACTCGAATTTTCCGAAGCGGTTGTGATAAAAAAGGAATCCAAACAATTAACGAAGGCATATTTGCCAACATTTGTGAGATACACCATTCAAGAAAAATTATCCGAGGGTATAGTTACTATTTTGAATCGCAAGCGAATTGCCATCGAATTGCAAGCGAATTGCCATCGAATTGCAAGCGAATCGCAATTTTTTTTAAATTTAATAAGGTTCAGTACCGTAACTCTTTCATTGCCAATGGTGCCAGCATGCGACTTTGCAAACAGTTTAGATTCTGATAAAATGGCGCGTAACACGTCGCCTGAACAGACGCCAAACTGTTTGAAACTCGTATCGATGTTTCTTCTGCGGAATGCCGGTCACGTCATGCCAATTGCTAAATGCTAATTGCTTCTTTGCCAGTTGCTAAATAACAATTGCTTATCTGCTAATTGCCTGTTGCTAAATGCTAATATATATCACTTGCTATTTCTATAATGCTAATTTGCGAATTGCCAATAAGTCATTTGCCAGTTGCTAAATGCTAATAGCCATTTGTCGTAAATCTAAATTCTAAATGCTAATATATGTCACTTGCTAGTTCTATAATGCTAATTTGCCAATTGCCAATATTCCATTTGCCAGTTGCTAAATGATAATTGCCATTTGTCGTTAATCTAATGCCGGTCCGGACATGCCAATTGCTAAATGCTAATTGCTTCTTTGCCAGTTGCTAAATGACACTTGCTTATTTGCTAATTGCTAATGTTACCAGTTGCTAAATGCTAATATATGTCACTTGCTAGTTATATAATGCTAATTTGCGAATTGCCAATATGCCAGTTGCTAAAAGCTAATTGCCATTTGTCGTAAATCTAATTTCTTTTCACTGAAGAGTGTTGGGACCACAATAGGATTAGAAACGATCGTTTCTGTAACTTGCACAATGTTCTGTATCCTTTGTGAATGATGTTTACGTACCAGTTTTATGAAACAAGAACTAGCATTAAACAACTGGCAAGTGGCATATTGGCAATTGGCAAATTAGCATTATAGAACTAGCAAGTGACATATTAGCATTTAGCAATTGGCAAATTAGCAATTGGCAAACAAGCATTTAGCAATTAGCATGTCGTGACCGGCATTCCATATTCTTCAGTCAAAACAGCCCTAAATCTGACTTGAAACAAGTAATATCATTAAAAAAGGTATTAAGCGGAGAGCGTCTTGGAAGTAATGCTGTAGATGGGGGTGAAGAATGCATAAAACTGAGGGTTTCAAAGAATTGTAATACCTTGGATTGAAAAGCAAAACATTCAATTACAGTAACGTTCATGTAAAATATAGCTACTAAAAATCTATCCTCTACAGAATTACCAAACAATAATTTAAACCGTATCCTGCTGCTCATAGATTCTTGCATAAATCTACTGTTCTGTCACTCTTCATTCATAAATAGAGTTTCTTAAAACAAAGATGTCATATCTAAAAATAGAAACATGCTGTCATAGCAATTGCAGACTGTGTCTACAATTTTGTACTAACAGTTCACATTCAATTACAGTAACTTTCATGTAAAATATAGCTACTAAACATCTATCCTCTACAGAATCACCAAACAATAATTTAAACCGTATCCTGCTGCTCATAGATTATTGCATAAATCAACTGTTCTATCACTCGTCATTCATGAATGGAGTTTCTTAAAACAAAGATGTCATATCTAAAAATAGAAACATGCTGTCATAGCAATTGCAGACTGTGTCTATAATTTTGCACTAACAATTCATCTAAAGTAAAACTTGTAAATGGGTACAATAGATCAGTCTGTCCCCATATCCAATCAGCTCATTCAGTTTCAAGCATGTGACTTTCAACCTAGCTTTCTGACCAGTTATCATTGGTTGAGAATTTGCAAATGATAGGTCTAAATAGAAACCATACAGCTCCGCTGAAAAATATTGCAGACGACACTATCATTGCATGCGATATTTGGGCGGTAGGCGGGCTTAAGCAGACGATAAAACTTGGCAGTAAAAGAGTTAATTCGAACACACTCTTACAAGCACGGGCGTTCTTCGTTGACGCGTGTAATGTCTGAAGAAAGGATGCTGCCGAATGCAAAACAAATGTAAAATAGAGCAGATGTAAAACATCTACAGTAAAATTATAATATTTACAGTATAACCTCTCTATTACGACCACTACGCTGTGTTAATTATAAGGTGTTTACATAATAATAATAATAATAATAATCAGGTGAAATTTTAGGTACTTTGACTTTAGAAACATTCAAATGAGTGTCAAACAGTTTGGATCCCGTCTGATCAGAACCCATGCTGTTTTTAAATAACCATTGGATTCGGTGTAAATTAGTAAAAGGGTGACTCTACAGACCATTTCGAATTGGAAGTTGATCTACCTTTTAAACTTTGTCAAGTATCCAGGGACAACAACAAAGTCGGAGATGCTAAGAGTTATCGCACAGTAGCAAAAATACCTTGAATTCGGTTGAAACGAAACACAATGCAAACCCAAGTTCTTTAACCCATTACCCAATAGCCTGTTTGCAGGTTGAAAGTAAAGGAGAATGTGCCTTAAGGCGCATTCTGCTTTACTTTCAGCCAATTTAAAGCTACCATCCGTTAGGATATAGAAAATATTTCTTATGGTGCATAATCATGACTGTATTAAATGGAAGTATTTTCTTCATTAAAGGAGTAAATAAGAGGCGTAAAAAGGCGTATTTATGGGGTAATGGATCAAATATGGAAAACAATATGGTTTCGAAAATGTTGACGACTTATCTTAGTCCTTGTAGCAAAGTTTATTCAGCCTGACCAGACGCCCAGTTACCCGGCGTTAGGTCTGGCTATACACTGTTGCAAATGACGTCATGTTTTGGAATACAAACTGGATTTGTTAGGAACGACGAGGCGTGTACAGAAGACTTGAAATATGTGTATTCATTCCCAAAGAAAAATGTTCATGCTGACAACCATATGTCCATTGCAAACATTTTGAAGCCAGATCAGACACGGAGATCAGGGGCCCGTTTCATAAAACTTCGTACCACAAAAACGGTCGTAAGTCAAAACTTTAAAATATATTTAATTTCTGATTTCTCTATCTAATCCTGTCTTGTGGCATCTCTTTGGAATCGTCTTTGCAAGACAATTCCAAAGAGATGTCACAAGACAGAATTAGATGGAGAAATAAACAATATGTGAGGCTTTTCTAATATGACTTACGTCAACATTTGTCGTACAAAGTTTTATGAAACGGGCCCCAGGCTCCCAAATGTTTGTCATACAGGCTTTGTAAATCATCAACATTTTTAATGTTCAGCAATTTTTTCCATTCTAGAGCATTATGTTTGCGTTTATATGCATTTAACGCATTACTCCATTGCCTAGTTCTTTCTTTTTGAAGACTGGTGACCACGTTAAACAGGTTGAATATAAAGCAAAATGCACCTTAATGCGCATTCTGCTTTACATCCAACCTGCTTTAAGCTACACTCTGCTATGGTATTAAAAATTCGTTTTGGGCACATTGGTGGCTGCATAAAGTTGAGCTTGTTTCCTCAGTGGTCGAATAAATTATACTCTATGGAGTAATATATTAAATGGAAAAGAATAGTCACTAATACATACACTATACTCAAAGTTTGCTAAGCACCAAAGGTATAACCTTCATGGACCCTGTCACTTTCTCACTTTATAACTGTCCACAGTTTTGTTCAATTTTAACAAAATGTCCAGGAGTTGAAGCTAGAGGTCCATTCTACAAGTTCTAATGTGACTTGCACATGTATATGTCTCATGTAGGTGCTCCGGTAAAAAGATAAACTATCACTTTTTTTATAGAAAACTGCAACATTTTACATTGTTGTTTTGAGAATACGAACATGCTTTACACTTTAATAATGGTTACATTGAACATTGAAAGGTAAAACATTGTTTTTACCAACGAATAACATCTCTAAGAACATAACAGTGTATAATTCAAACGATTTTAAACATTTGGTGAAATCCTAGTAAACCCTTGGAAATAATACCTCAATATTTGGAAATAATTGAACAAATACGTTGGAAGAGTGACAGGTTCAATGCATTGGTACCTGTGGAGGTTTTACCCTTTGGGCTTAGCAAACTTTGAGTAGTATATATGGTTGACACTTACCTGATAATTTGATTAGGTTATATGACAATATTGTCAATGTCGTGTACATGTCCGCATCCATTGCATTCCTCACTACAAGATCGCCCAGTCCCGTCACCATAGGTATCTCTAGATACTCCGCTAGGCGTCCAGCCGCCTCAATCGTGGCGGAACAAGCAGGCCCAATCACCGCCTGAACTTTATCCTTGTAAAACAATTCGGAAAAGTGTCCAATTACAGATTGCTTAGGGCAAAATCCGGTATAGTTATGATACGTCACATTGAAATCAATTCCGTATTTACTCGAAGCCTCGGTAAATCCAATCTCTATTGCCGGTCCGGCCCGCCTTAAATCAAAAGGTTCGGTTGCTTCCGTCATAAGTAACACTCCAATTTTGACAACTACTTGCTCCGATAATGCAGTAATAAGGGTCAACGTTAGAAGCTGTAGAAGCATCGTGAAGTATAATATATCCTTTTGTTTTCACTTTAATAGTAATTAAATTGTAAAGACATAACGACAAACTTTGACAAACTGTTTCTTCCACAGGTAAGAGTAACTATTTAGTTTTAATTTTGCCTATTGAATGGAGAAGACGTATTATTTCCAATTTAAACAAAACTAAATACAAAACTAAAAAACAAATTAAATACAAATGCAATGCTGTTATATGTACAAATGACAGTGTTTCAGAAAATTGAATAAATATTTCAATCTAAGTAGCAAACAGTTTGGAGCCTGATCAGACGCCGGTTTACCCGGCGTCTGATCTGGCTCCAAATTGTTTGCAATGGAAATATATGCATTTGTTTTAGCACATTTGCATTTATTTGGAAATACTAACATCTCTACCAGATGCGTGCTGGTTAAACATTCAATGTTGACGAGTATGCCATGGACGAGAGATCTCAATTACCACTTCGTAACGTATTCGAGAACTGGCAGTATAATGGCATCATGGTCTTATATATGTCACAGGCGCTGTACTGCAAGGCGATACTCTATTAACACCAAGTCCAACCTCATCTACACCTAACCGAAAAAATAAATCACCCCAATATTAGGTGGTAATGAAACAGTTTCACATATAACAACAACAGCATAACAGAATTCAGGTACCACTCCAAAGAATATGATTATTGGACTATAATGAATCATTAATTCTTGTTGTACTCCATTTCTAAGTTATTGAGTGCGTCGTTTTTCAAATTTAGTTAATGCCATTTAATTTGAAGATAATAAGTATCATTTTCGAATGTCAAAACACTTTTGATCCTACTTAGACGCAGAGTTACTTAGAGTCTGGCCTGGGGCCATGTCATTTTGCTATGGCAGTTAATAGTGTGTTTGCCAGAGAAAGGGTTTTGAACACGACAACACCATTGTCAAAGCTAAAATAAAAATATACAACACCTTTGGGAGTGTATTAATTGCATAGTCCGTGCCCATTATCAGCTTGCAGCATATCTTTTGCGATCTTAATACTTCTCCATTAATTCTTTCACCGCCAATGGCGCCAAAAGGTGAATTTGCAAACAGTTTGGATCCTGATCAGACGCCGCGTCACGCGGCGTCTGATCAGGACCCAAACTGTTTGACATTCGTATCAACATTTCTTCAGTTAAAACAGCCCTAAAGCTGACTGAAAAAAGTATTGCAGACGATAGCACTAATGCAGACGATATTTTGGCGGTAAGAGGGTTAAAGAGGACGATAACATTTGGCAGTGAAAGTGTAAATGTTTCGATTGACACATACAGTGGAGTATCTGTTATTCTTTCCCGTTTAAACGCAAGCGTACGCAAACGCAAAACATTAAAACGTACAAAAGAACAACTTTTGGACAATTCTGATAATTCTTGTTTATCTTGGTGGCAAACAGTTTGGAGCCTGATCAGACGCCGGGTTACCCGGCGTCTGATCTGGCTCCAAACTGTTTGCACTGTAAATAATAGTTTTAGCGTAAACGCGTTTATTGGGAAAGAATAACAGATTCTCCACTGTATTTCAGAGCACTATCAAGGTAGCACGCTCCTAATAAGGCTGGACAAGTGTCGGTCAACATTAGGTATCTCTATAGATCGATTGATCCTTCATGTCAACTGACCGTCCGCACTGCGCTATGCTCGAGAATGCTCGAGAATGACAAGACTTGTCCTTTGCAAAAAATGCAGACCCCGACCAGAGGGGTCTTACAGTAGGTTCTGACTTGATTGTCAATTGCAATAAAGTGTGAATCACAACCTTAAATAGTCAAACATGATACTTGAAATATTTTGACAAACAATGAAGACACTGATGAGACGCATCGTTTGGGTGTTTTATTACAGTATATGGCGAAATGAAGATCAGTCCAGACCCTGATCAGAGGCATCGTTAAGGGGCCCTCTGATCAGAGTATACACTGTTTGCATACTTAACACTGTAATAGGTATTTTGTTTATGAATGACGCGTTTACTTCTCCCTTCTCCTAAAGTGCTGTTCCCGAAAAGACTGGTATTTTCGAACAGTTTTGATCATGATCAGAACGCGGTATCTTATCAATATACAAACTGTTCAATACTATTGTCGATGTGTCTTTGGTCAAAATGCCTAAATACAACTTTCAGAAATTTAAGCAGACAACAATTTGCGAAGGGGAAAATATTGCAGCTGCGAAATATATGACATAGATGTTAATAATAAATATGGCTCCAGCAACTTCAGAATCAAAACAAGTTTTGATGTAATTGCAGCTTATACAATGTATTCCTTTGCCTGCTCGGCGTGTGCCCATTTGTGCCGTTTAAACCATAACCCCAATCGTCTTTTTACACTGTTTGTGCTCTTAGACTCATCACAATCGCTTTATAAGCATGGGCTCAGGTAAATATTTCCTGACAGAGACATCTTGAAAAATTATTTTATAACGCTTTTCACGTTACCTGTATAATAACTTATTCCCACCCCCTGATACTTCAAATCGATAACTCAAGATGCCATTTAAGTCTTGACCATTTTTGAATGCTTAGAGTTGCTTTTACCAATATCATGCAAAAAGAAAAAAACAGTGTTAGCCTAGATCAGAAGCTCTTGTCGGAGCCCTTCTGATATGGCCCTTCAATCTTTACATAGGACAAGTGACTATATACAGCGTTGAATGTTTTGACAGAGAATAAACTATAATCTGAACGTGTAACTACGAGTTAATAAACACCATGTACTTATGAAGTACAGCGCTCCCTCTCTACAACGACTCCCAATGGGAGACAAAAATGGTGTACGTTGTTCGGAGGGAGTCGTTATAGGGAGGGAAATTGTCTTACAGTAACAACAACTTGAATCAAGATCAGACGCCGCGTAACGCGACGTCTGATCTGGATTCAAGTTGTTTTTCACTCGCCATCAAAAACGATTCTGTCAAAATGTCCATAATGTCACTTTGAGAAATACAGCAGACGACAATTTTAAGCAGACGATATCGCAGCAGTACAAGCGTAAGACATAATTGTCCTGTTTAGGGAACTGCGATAAGGGCCGTTGTAAGGAGGGAGTCGTTGTTGGGAGGGAGCGATGTACTTCTATACAAGCAAAGTAGTTACACATTACTATAAGGATCGTCTAGTTTGATATTTGTCAGTGTAATAAGCACGCGAATGATTATTACTTTCTGGTACATCCGTACTGTACATTTTACGTTGGCGTTGTTTCCGCTTAAATAATTGAAACCATTAGTAAAATATGAAGTGCGGTATATATATTTCCAAGAATACTTTCAGAAGTACTGTTAAAACGTTTTAAAACCTTGAAATGTCGCAAAGAGATGAACATACGAGAATGTTTAACCATTTACCCCGATATTTCAAATGGACCATTCCTATTTCAGGTGAGGTCTTAGCCACGTTTACATATTCAGGGTTGATTTTTATAACTGTTTTAAAAAAAATAAAAAAATACAGATACTGATCTTAGAGCTCTCTGATGAGGATCTATAATGTTTGCATCAGAAAAGTTTAATATTCACACTATTTATGAATTACTAGTATACTCGTCGCTAGGGTCGAATAGGTGTAGGTTCATAAAATTTGAGGCGTAAAAACAGTGATGTTTGATCTGGTTCTACATTCTTTGTAGTGGTGATCGACAATACATAGCTGACACTGACAAGCACGGTCAATGTCTTCATAAATTGCAATATACATACATGTAATTAACTTTACAAACTTAATTGTATTGTCTTCTGGAATAATGGCCGTCTGAAATTGTTCTAATAAAGATTGGTTAAAATTTCGTTTCAAAATAAGATCAGTGACAAACACAGGGCTGCCATTTCTCCGGATTTTTCCTAAATCTCCGGATTTTATCCCAGTACATGGTAGCTTAAAGCAGGCTGAAAGTAAAGCAGAATGCGCCTTAAGGCGCATTCTGCTTTACTTACAGCCTGCTTTAAGAAGTCGCATGTCAATAAACAAGAAACAGGATATGGGGTAAAGGTACGATTCGTAAAATCGCACTTAAAAAATGCAACTTTGGAAATCTAAGGATTTTTCATGTCAACTTATGGCAGCCCTGTGCACGTGTTCGCCGCTAACCTGCACAGAGTTAATGCGATGGAGGTGCCATGTACATGTATAGTTATGTTGCATGAATGCTATGTATGAAGCTGCTGTTGTTTCAGAAGGACAGTATCAGTATTCCTCTAACACGAATTCGCTTTAAGTCGTACATACCCGTATTTCTTCAATTTGATTCAGATTACTCGAAATCGCTTCAGTGAAAAATACCAATTATATCGATGTTAAAACGTGGCTTCTAATCACGGGGTGCCAACTACGTATTATCATCAAACTGTATTGCTACGATAACCTATATGGGTATTATAAGAGATTTGTATTGCTACGAAGTCAGTGTATACAGTGAGAAATGTTTGTCTACGAAAACAAAGTTGCCTTCGTAGCAAAACAATTTTGTTATACTACCCTTATAAGTTGTCGTAGCTAAACATTTCATCGCAATACCTAGTTGGCCCCCAGTGTAAGCGAGATAAAAAAAATGTCATGGTTCGGCTAATGTAGCATGTTACAGTAAAACACCTTTATAACGATCACTTAATTACTTTAATTAAGGAAGGTTGCTGCTTAAAGCAAGGGGAAAGTAAAAACAGAAAGTTCATTGTTTTACTGTCACCTTGCCTTAAGCTGTCACCTGTCTTTTATACAATCATTTACAGTGGAGAATCTGTTATTCTTTCCCGTTTAAACGCAAACGTACGCAAAGCACTAAAACGTAGAAAAGAACAACTTTTGGACAATTCTGATAGTTCTTGTTTATCTTGGTGGCAAACAGTTTGGAGCCTGATCAGACGGTGGGTTACCCGGCGTCTGATCTGGCTCCAAACTGTTTGCACTGCAAATAATAGTTTTAGCGTAAACGCGTTTATTGGGAAAGAATAACAGATTCTCCACTGTAGCACTCGTTTTAATGGCCATACTAGAGAAGTTTAACTCTTAGTGATACATTTGTTTTTACTTTAAAACAACGTCTTTGTGAAGTATCCATTTAGCTACCATTTTCATGTCTGATCTTTAATTGTTGTCAACATTTATCTATATAATTTAGATTTGACGCATTTGAACTGAAGTTACTTCGGGGCGAGTACGGTATCCTACGGTTAAGACCCAGATCAAACGCCGAGTAACGAGCCGTCTAGCCTGACCATAAACTGTTTGTAAATCCCTTGTTATCAAGATTTGCAAATAAACACCAACCTTCTGTCTGAAACTATGATCTCTTTAACAGAGTCGTATGAACACCAGAAGCAGCTTTGAACACACTAGATAAATAGCAATTAGAGAAAGTAACTCCAGGCACAAACACCACTGCAGAATGTATCCAGTATGACGAATGGTTACAGACACACACTTAATTGAATTGAGCTCGCACATGTTGTCCATTGCATTACAAATATTGTTTTCTATTTGCAAAAAGCAATGACTGAATATACAATGGCAAATATATGGTTATATTCCGTTCAACCAAAACGAAATGAACAGCAAGCACGGTACAATTAAACAGAGCACCAGATAAGGGCAGTTTTTCAAAAACTAAAATCTTTATTTCTGAATTAAACCCTATGGTGTCACTACTCATTTGAATAGTCTCTTCGAGACGATTCTAATGAATGAGTAGTAACACCATAGGATTTGGTGCTAAAAAGAGTGAGAAAATGTTGGATTTGTTGAAATAACTACCTCTTATCTTGAGCCCTGTTAAATGTAGAAAACTACGTGGTTGGTTTATAACTATGTCATTGTTTTATCGTCTGTTTTAGCCTCTTTTAATAAAAAATATGGACTGCATTGGCAGTGTGGTCTGCAATACTTTTACTGTCAAATTTAAGATTGGTTTGACTAAAGAAATGCCGAAACGAGTGTCAAACAATTTGGATCCTGATCAGACGCCGCGTTTTGCGGTGTCTGATCAGGATCCAAACTGTTTGCAAAGCCGTCTTTAGGCGCCACGGGCAGTGAAAAAGTTACATATAGATTACTCATATTTTTGAACAGCAAATTATTTAGAGTCAGATCAGACGTAGAGTTTAATCGGCGTTTGATCTGACTCTAAACTGTTTGCAATGAATATAAGATGTTTACCATACACACGTTCATCGGGAAATATAATAACGTCTTCCCTACTGTTCCCTGGAATAGGCTTGGATTTAAAGATACACACACATATACTATTGCTTTCCTAGATATCAATGCCGTATTTGTTTCTAGCTGGTGACCATCTTAGTCTATCTAGCCAGTCGTAGAATTTCATATCGCCAACTGGATATGTTTGTCTGTAGTATTCTTTAAACTTTGTAAGGACAGGAAAACTGAATACGAGTTTAAAACTACGTTATCCTTTTCAGACACCGAGTTATTAGGCGTCTGATCAGAATCCACTTTATTAAAAAAATGTTTTTGCCTAGTACAGTGGAGAATCTGTTATTCTTTCCCGTTTTAAACGCAAACGTACGCAAACGCAAAGCACAAAAACGTAGAAAAGAACAACTTTTGGACAATTCTGATAATTCTTGTTTATCTTGGTGGCAAACAGTTTGGAGCCTGATCAGACGCCGGGTAACCCGGCGTCTGATCTGACTCCAAACTGTTTGCACTGCAAATAATAGTTTTAGCGTAAACGCGTTTATTGGGAAAGAATAACAGATTCTACACTGTAACAAAGCAATTGCAGTCAGGTGGTGCATGTAGCTAAAAGCAAGGTAACCACAAAGAAGAAATCTTCCACATGTGTTTTGTTTTCGAAGATTCCTGCACCCTACGTATGGATTATTACTGCTATCAATTAAGATCTAGATGAGACACCGAGTAACTCGGCGTCGCATCTTGATAAAAACAGTTTGACATACTTGTTACATTTTCGGAAGACGCGTTTGTGCTAAAACAAATACAGTAAAACCCCTCTAAACCGGAACCTCTAAATACCGGAATTCTCTCTAAACCGGAAAAAATCTTTGGTCCCGTTTCCCACCCAATTATACCCCTTTGATTTATTCCTTCACTGAAGAAAATACATTCATGGTCATATATCATCAAAAATATTTTCTATATTCTACCAGATGATAGCTTAAAGCAGATTGAAAGTAAAGTTGAATGCGCCTTAAGGCGCATTCTGCTTTACTTTCAACCTGCTTTAAGTGGTCAGCTACCTTCCATACTAGAAACAAGCTATGTGTTAAAACCCCTCTAAACCGGAAACCCCTCTAAACCGGAAACCCCTCTAAACCGGATGCTTTTGTTGTCCCCATACATGTCCGGTTTAGAGGGGTTTCACTGTATGTAGAGTGCGACTAGTTTGGAACCTGACACGATTACGTGTACATTTGTAACTCGTAACACAATTAGTCGCATATTTGTCGCTAATACTGTAATAAATCATTTTTTTTAATAAACTGTCATTTTTGAATTTTATTCCAGTGCTATGCTATTAATGTCGATTAGACGGGGGATGATAACGACATCAAATTTCAACTTTTATTATTTATTCAAGTGTCACATATAAAAGTTTCAGTATTCAAATACAATACGTATTTCTTAGTAAACTTTTAAATTCGGCCGTTAGGACTTATCAAATTATACCATTGTCTGACTTATTTATATAACATAACACTTAAATAAATGTATAAAAAATAAATATAAATTAAAATCTCGGCCTAACGTCGTCTTCCCAACTGTTCCATATTTGCTAGCATCAAACATGAGCTTGCAATTATACTCTATTGACATAATAAAAATCGTTATATAGTCGCGAAGACGTTATGGCTGATATGAACTACTGTTTGCGAAGGAACTAGACTGATTTTCTAAAAGGCACGATTAGATTCATTCTGACCAAAGAAAAATCGAATTAAGTGTCAAATAGACACACTTATGATGAGATATTCGACTTAATCGTAGTCGGATCTGGATCCAAAATGCTTGAAAAAGCAGTTTGATCTGATCTTTTCCATGGATGCCATTTAAGCCAGGATATTGCAATGGACTCCTCTGTATACTTGCTTGAAGATGTCATTGTCGATATACAAGGGTGACACTGCATGGTTTGTCCATACAGAAAATAAAATGAAATGAAATAGCAAACAGTACAGACCCTGATGAGATGCCACGTAACGCGACGTCTCAGCAGGGTCTACACTGTTTGACAATGTCCACTTTAGTAGGTTTAAATGGGTTTAGCCTTTCCACTCCGTTGACTTGGTACAGTGGAGAAAACGTTATTCTTTCCCAATAAACGCGTTTACGCTAAAACAATTATTTCTATTGCAAACAGTTTGGAGCCAGATCAGACGCCGGGTAACCCGGCGTCTGATCAGGCTCCAAACTGTTTGCCACCAAGATAAACATGAAATATCAGAATTGTCCAAAAGTTGTTCTTTTCTACGTTTTAGTGCTTTGCGTTTGCGTACGTTTGCGTTTAAACGAGAAAGAATAACAGATTCTCCACTGTAAGTAGAGTCACCATCCTTGCCAGTCCACTTGTTCCCCGTTAGCAATTTAACCCTTATAATACTGAACTTTCAAATGACTATTTCCCTTTCCTAATGATTGACCATTACATATTGACTTTTGATGGCTTCGAACCTTAAGTATATCAGAGCATGACACATAGTGCAGATCCTGATCAGAGGGGAGCCCTCTGGTCAGGTTCTTCACTGTTTGTAAATGATATTTATATATGGTCGTAGCAATGTAAGGGTTAATCAGTAAACTCTATAGGGACTGGGGTTTACTACAGATTTTTGTTTACGATAGAAGTCATCACATCACCATGGGGAAATCATTTTCAAGTGTATCAATTATAACTGATTATGACAAGATTAAAGTGTCGAGTTTTACTTCTTTGCGTGCTTTTTAAACTAAATTATGTTTGAAGTATTTAGGAGTCTGTGCGTTTGATTGTTTCATAAAATTATAATTAGATGTTAACCCTTTGAGCTGTTTACTACGTAGATTGTTAAACTTTCAAACTCATCAGATTCCAACTTACTAACACACAGAGTGTACCTCTGCAGTAGCAGGAAAGAACATGATGATTTACCACATATAGACTGCAGTACTTTACAACAGGACAATGCGATATGTTCAATGTGTACTTTGTTTTCTAAATCATACAAAATTGGTTAGATAGAAATTATTAAATACATGTATATGTATACGTACGTGTGGTTATTGCTTTCATTGTTTTTAGCTCGCCCTGGCATGTAGTGCCGAGGTGAACTATCTTGCTCGCTCTATGTCAATCGTTCGTCGTGTGATGGTTTCATTCAAAACGTCTTTCTGGGAACTACTGGTCTACTTTTACGACTATTACGAGCGTAATATTTAACTAGTACAGGATTATTTCTCAGAGGATATGCTGTCAGATATCTTCAAACTTAGCTCATCTTCTTTTAAAAGACTACTGGTTCAAATTGAAAACGACTTCACACAAAAGATACATTGGTGACCCTCAACCGGAATGCAAACAGTAATGATTTCTCTACTTTAAAACATAGCCTCTAGTAAGTGATGAAGTCTTTCCTCAAATTGCTGTTTTAGAAGACTTACAAAATATTCTTATCAATTAGCCATTAGTAATCCTCGACAAGATTTGTTAAATCAGGTCTTGTTTAAAACCATGACTACCAGTAGGTGAAGTAGATTATTCCTATATTGCTAAGTGAAAACTTTAAAGCTTTTATTGTCGGCAACCACTTGTCTGATTGAAAAATAATTTTGCACAAATGATATATGGGTAACCCACTACTAAAATAAAATTCTTAGCCTAAAAACCAGTGATTTGAACAGGGTGTTTTAAATTGCTATTGTGAAAACTTACTCGACATGAAGTGATTTTAGGCAATTAATGTATGTTTGAGTGAACCTTTTCAATATTTCTAAAATATTTTAGAGTGAGTAAAAAATCAGAAAGGGACTGTTCATTGGAAAGGGACTGTTCACTATGCATTTGCATAAATAAAACAATAAACAACACGATTCAACCACTAAACGTGTAATCACGAATCCAATTCTGAACGGACATTTATCAACAATAACAAACAGCCGCAGAAAAGCAGTACCTCATTTTTCAACATAATTATATAAATGATTCTAAATTCTCACAGAAGTAAAACTGTCATTTATATTTTTGCTGGACGTTATATATAATCAAATTTAACAAAATATAGAAAGCAAGTCAAAAACGTTTAACTCTTATTTTTCGATCATAAACGTTTGCAAACAGCAAATAGCCAGATCAGAGGACGCGCTAAAAGCGCGTCCTCTGATCTGGCTATTTGCTATTTGTAGCAAGTGATAATGAAAAATATAAATTAAAATTTAAAATTGTGTAACTAGTTTAGTAAAACGGGCTCCGATGATGATGGCTATGGGTCATTCCAATAGTTAGTTATGTTTTTTCTAATAAATAGAGTCATTACAACAAATAGAAAGAAACAATTAGCTTTAATAACTACTAACATTGATAATTATAGATTTACAAATAATAAAGGTAAACCCAATGTTCAATGACCTTGTTCAGCAACTGCAAGACTTGTTCCGTTCAGGGTTTAGCTTTGTTTAGTAACAAATCAACCGAAATAAACAGACAGGCCATGAAAATGTAACATAACTGTAGAGTGTCAAATGTTCTGTTGTCAATTTGTTAAAATCCTCCAAACTAAATATGAGGAAAACGTTAAATAATTTTGTGTGTTTTTCATAATTTCATCAAAGTTGATGGATGGTGTAATTTAAATGACTTCAGAACAGTTTACAGAATAACACTTTATTAGTTAAACCAAAGATAGGAAGCTAGTACGGGTCTTTATGATGGGTTGGAGATAAGCTCTTGTACGTAATAAATTCTTTACCGGCCTTTCGAAGGGTGCGAGGTCTGTTGGTGCATTTGTTACTTTTCCGTTACACACTTCCGTCTGTATCAGTTTGAATTGAGATCATCTTTGTTACTCTAAATAGTAACAAATGCAATAAAAACCCATGCTGGTGCAACCCATTCTCTTCTTTACTCCTGATTTTGAAGCGAAACAGTTAAACGCCGGTTGCGTGGCAATGCAAACGGTGTTTAACTGTTTCGCTTCAACTTAATCGTGAGAATTTTACCCCCCTTTACCGTTCCATTGCCGTCCGCTTCAACTTTGTTGTTTGCAAGATCGTCTCATAGTAAGATTTAATGTAGAATGATTTAAAACATATCGATAGGAGTGTCAAATAGTTCGGATTCTGATCAGACGCGGCGTCTAATCATGATCCAAGTTGATTGAAAAGTTGATTTTGACGCCATTGGCAGCTAAAGAGTTAACAGCACTCTATTACATGTATAAAGCCTTTGTATTGAGACTTAGTTCGTTCTTAACCCTTTACCTGATAGTCTATTTCTAGTATTGAAGATAGGTGACTTCTTAAAGCAGGTTGAAAGTAAAGCAGAATGCGCCTTAGGGCGCATTGTGCTTTACTTTCACCCTGCTTTAAGCTATCATGTTCTAGAATATAACAAAATATTTCCTTTATTATATATTCATGACTTATTATATTTGAACTATTTTCTTCAGCGGATTAATGAATTATATTCGCTAAAAGGCGCTTCTATGGGGGAGAGGGTTAAGCATTTGATTGGTAAGATGTGAGCTTTTCCTATAAAAAGCTCAACCCTGACCAATCAAATGTTTGAGAACGACCCAAGAATCAACTCAAAAACTTTATAACAGTTGAACCAAGGCTCATACGTAGTGCAGATTAATTGTTGTACATCTCATTCGCAGTACAGTGTAGGTTACTAGAAATCACTTACGTTTAAATATTTGTGTTTCAGAGTGAAACAATAGTTTAGTTACTTTGAAATATGACTATGTTCTACTATCCAACGAGTTCCCTGTACACGTACCGAAATCAGACTATATAAATACGACCAAGACTGGGTTATCTATGTTCTCTTTAGTAAATATTTTTCTGTTCAATAACGTACTTTGCACCATTAGAAAGTCGATCTGAAGCTGTTAAAGTAATATTATATAATGATTAACTGATCAAAAATTCATAATGTTCGTCCAAACATGGTGGCAAATTAATTTCACAGATAAATAGCCAAAAGCCAAAAGCAATTAGTACAGCGCTAATTATATCAAACAGGAACATATTGTAATACCTGTTTTACCTGATAACCCTTTTCCACTAGGGTTTTATTTACTTTAACCAATTTTTGATTAGCGTCCTATAAAAGAGACATAGATAAACGGTGTAGACTCTGATCACTGTCTACACTGTTTGCTGATAGGATTTTCAATATTAAACAAAACGAAACTAACATTTAGACCAGGCATCCTTTAGATAAAGGGGGAACTAATCCAATATATAAGCATGGAATAATCAACTAGGTGCAAATATGTTAACACCTGAATCCTAGTGGCGTATACACGCTATCGTTGTTGTTGTTGTTGTCTGGTAGATTCCTCCGTTGACTTCGGAGCACTCCTTATCAGGATGGTTGTAGTGTTGTAGGTTATCCACAGTAGTTATTTAACACAATTCGTAACACACTATGTACATTATTCGCATCACTAGGTCGCGTTACGGCAGTTTATATCGCTGTCTATAGTTATCTTACAAACAGCGAACCTGTTTAAAGTACGCCAGTATCGTGTTCAGGTACCACTGTTTGCTATTAAAGTTAGCAGTTTGTGCCCCGCGTGCAGCGTGCAGAGGTCAGTAGAGAAAACATTTTCTTCCAAATAACCGCGTTTATGCTTAAACTATTATCTTCCCGCTTAAACTATTATCTACATTTTAAACAGTTTGGAGTTGCCTCTCAAATCAAGAACTGGAAGTCAGAATTGTCAAAAAGTTGTCATTTTCTATATTTCACTGCAATGCGTTTGCGTTTAAACGGAAGAATAACGTTTTCTCCACTGTATTTCAGACAGGTAGCCAACTCGCAAACGATGGCCATCGACGGCCATCGATTTCTTTAATGAACTCACGGCTGTATCATGCAAACAGTTTAGGCCCAAGTTAGAAGACTCCCCCATTTGACAATGTTTTGTAAAATCTGTTTTAGTATCACCCTGTATTAAACTGTCATCCGTAATAAACACTGAAAACAATTCGACCCTTGGCTGAAGTTCTTACCTTAGTTGTGTGTTTCACTGGGAATTGTATAGTGTTCAGTTGCTTCACACTAACACAATAGGTAAGAAATGAAACCAATGGGGCCAAAAGTTGTTATCCTTTTGAGCAGAGAGAACCGATCTCAAATCATCTTTAGGGATTATGCGAGATCAAGCACCCTTAAAGTTTTACTTTGTCAGAATGAAGTTGCTCATGGGAAGCTATGTTCAGCTCTGTTACTGGCCTGGTTTAGTGGAGTGCGCCAACATGGTTAATCTCATTCAATAGCAGCTCTATACCCTTTATTGGGTATTTAAAATCCTCTGAAGACGGAGCATGGCTGCCTATATGGCGAGGTAATTGAAAACAGCTATGCACGTAATCCTCAAGCTTGACAGACAATACTGTCTGTACCAAGCTGTCCTGTGAGTGTTAAGCACAGGTACGCCAACAACAACAACAACAACTGAAAACAATGTTTTTTTTGACGGTTGTGATAAATTAATTAAAGACCGGATTCAATCTTTTACAAACGCCTGGTTCAGAATTGCGCCGAAAACGGGCATATACAGGAGTTTAAACGTTCTTTTCCACAAATAGGCACACATTTTATGCTTCCAGTTCCTATGTTCCTATGTCATTTGCCAAAAGTTTAGAGCCAGATAAGATAGTTGCTAACTTGGCGTTCGAACAGACTCCGCAAAGTGGCTATCACACAAAATAGATTAAACCGCCAGCTTTTTATTAACCTATTACATTCTACGTTTTATTGGATTAAGATTGAATTGTGTTCCCCTTTAATCTATGCTATTGGCGACTACAATATACATAGCAAACAGTTTGAATCATGACCAGGGTCCAAGGTTTTAAAGCTTTTGACTTGCGTCTGAAATCGTTCTCAAGCTTTTGATTGGTCAGATGTGAGGTTTTGCTCAGCAAAACCTCAAATCTGACAAATCAAATGCTTGAGAACGATTTGAGACTCAACTAAAAAGCTTTATAACCTTGAGACTAGACGCCGCGTTAAATGTAGCTTGGAAACTAAGGTGCAGAACACAGTATCAGTGAACTTATATACATTTTGCTTGCTATAAAGGATTAAAGCAAAGGGTTAGACATTACCCCATAGCTTGTTTCTAGTTTTGAAGTCAGGTGACCACTTTAAGCAGGTTGAAAGAAAAGCAGAATGCGCCTTAAGGCGCTTTCTGCTTTACTTTCAGCCTGCTTTAAGCTATCATCTGCTAGGATTTAGAAAATATTTATTATGGTTCATTTTCATAACTGTAATAATTGAAATTATTTTCTTCAATGTATGAATAAATTAAATGTGCTAAAAGTCGCTTCTATTGGGGTAAGGGTTGAATGGGAAAAGAATAACGGTTTGGTACTGTATACCATTAGCACGCATATACAGTCGAACAATCGTTATTCTTCCTCATTGAAACGTAACTAAACGCAAACACAGTGCAATAAAATATTAAAAAATGACAACTTATTGAAAAAGAAATTAAAACTTATTAATCTGAGTGGCAAACAGTTTGGAGCCTGATCAGACGCCGGGGTACCCGGCGTCTGATCTGGCTCCAATCTGTTTGCAATGGACATTAGGTTTTTAGCATAACGCATATTGGGAAAGAATAGCATCTCCTTCACTGTACAGGGTATAGGCCAATAGGGACAGACTTATGGTTTTACTTATACTAGTATGAGTGCAGTCACCTAGGTAATCTGCGGGGTTACTAAGGACAGTGACAAAGTTCAATAAATTCGTGGTATTAAGTTCAATATCAGGTTATATTTCCAATATTTGCTGCGGTTTTAACCTATTGAATACTCGTAATTTCCATATGCGTGATGGTGAAAAGTATAATTGTTCTAGGCAAATAGTGAGGACTCTAATCAGATGACCTTCTGATCAGGCTCAGCACTGCTTTTCATTTTAAGCTACATTGAAAAACCATACCATAACTGAACAAAACGGAACTAGACTTAATAAGTAACTGGAATTAGTCATTTGAAGTCCTAACTCGTTCGTTGTCAAATTAATCGTGAAATGTTTACCCCTTCGCCGTTTCATTGTCGTCTGCTTCAATATTTTTTGTCTGCAAGATCGTTTCAAAGTTGAACTTCAGGCAGTATGACTGAAGAAATTTCAGAAAGAATGTAAAACTGTTTGAATCCTGACCAGACGCCACGTTACGCGGCATCTGATCAGGAGCAAACCTGTTTGCAAGCGCACTTTTTGGCGCCATTGAGAGAAAAAGGGCTAAAGGGTGAATGAGTAAAAGCGCGGTGTGAGTAAAATATGAAGCTCTCGTGGGAGCTTTTTTTCTTTGACCTTAAATACCTTATTTCAACTTGCCAAGTATGTACATGCTTAAGGGATAAGTTATTATTATTTCCTAAAGGACGCGTTTGCCTGAAACAGGTATGTCTATTGCAAACAGTTTGGAGCCTGATCAGACGCCGAGAATCCCGGCGTCTGATCAGGTTCCAATCTGTTTGTTACTCTGCTTATAATAAATCATAAATATTCTTAAGAACCATCGTTTGAATTGTGGTTTCATTTCGGTAGTGTAAAGGGGCAAAAAAATGTATTCCTAGCAAAAAAAAAATGTATTCCTAGCAAAAAAATGTATTCCTACATGTAAAAATTACACCGTCGTCGAAATTTGAGCGGCAATAAAGCATTCCGCAAATTCATCGTAATTTGTGAATCCCTTCATCGCCATGTTGTCGTTTGTTTCAATATTGTTGTCTGTAATATATTTTCAAAGTCAGATTTAAGGCAGTATGACTGACGCGATTTCAAATAAAAAGTCAAACAGTTTGGACACAAACTGTTTGCAAACGCGCTTTATGGCGTCATTGAGAGTTAAAGGATTAAGGACGAGGTGGATATATCGAATAATAACTTCTTGATGTCAAACACTACGTAGCAACTCCTGAGGTTGAAACTGTAGATAATGTTCATTCTACTCTTAAATCCTCCTGTACAGTTTGGTAAAAACTTTATTCTTTACCGTTTATCCCTTTCATGATCAAATTTAACGTGAGGTTTTTTTATCCCTTCAGTGCCATATTGTCGTCTGCTTCAGTATTATTGTCTGCAGTATCGTTTCAAAGTTAGAGTTAAGGTAGTATATCTGACGTAACTGCAAAACAAAAGGCAACCAGTTTTGGTCCTGACAGACGCCGCGTTACGCGGCGTCTAATCAGGATCAAAACTGTTTGCCAATGCCCTCTAAATTACGTCATTGAGAGTGAAAGGGTTAAACGAAACTACAAATGTAGTCGCAAAAGCTATAGCTCTCCCTCTCTACAACAACACTCAACGGGAGACACAAACTGTGTGCGTTGTTCGGAGGGGTCGTTATGGGGAAGGACATTTGAAAACAGCTTGAATCTGTTTGTCACTCGTCATTAAGGTTTTTATGTCAAAATATCCATTATTTAACTTTGATAAACACCGCAGACGACAGTTTTAAGCAGACGAAAGCAGCAGTTAAAGCGTATGACATAATTGTCTTGTTTAGGAAACTGCGGCAACGGTCGTTGTAAGGAGGGAATCGTTGTTGGGGGCCGTTGTAGAGAAGGAGCACTGTCTTTTACTAAAATTAAGAAATTTACAACCTTTCGAAAAAGTCTAACAATTTGATTTATCTGTGTGGCAAGCAGATAGGAGCCTTAACCGGGTTGCCTGGCGTCTGATTTGGCCCCTAACTGTTTGCATAAAAAATAAGAAATTAGTTTATTAGGAAATAATAACGTCTTCTCCACAGTATTTATGTTATTATGTCGGTAAATAGCTTTTAGCTAATGTTATATATGTTGTGAAAACACCCGACTATAAATAAAGTTTCTTGTATCTTGTATCTAGTGATTGGTTAACATGTATTTCTGTCAACGATTCACAATTGCGTCATTTTCCTTCATTTTAAACCTCTCTGATACAATTTCAGCCTATAATAACTAACCTAATCGTATACTAGTACCAAGGGCTGTAACCAAATTAATATGAAGCTATAATTGCAGTAGTGATGGTCGAACCTTAAACCCTTCACTGCCATGAAGTAGTCTTCTTTTAATTCATTCAACCCTGAAACTTTTAATGGACATTATTTCAAAATAAGTCAAGTTCAGTTTTGACTATTTAGGGGTGATTTTAACAATCTATTTCAAAAAAATGACAAACAGTGAAGATCCTGATCAGGAGCCCTCTGATCAGGGTCTACACTGTTTGCATAGGACAAGTGTAATCCTCACAGGTATACTGTTTGTAAATGACGAATATACTCGTCGCTAGGGTTGAATGTTTTAACAATTGGTTTCAGCTTCTACCTATCAGTTTTAGATTTGATACTTTTTGAATAAAGTAACATCGACATGACTGTCAAACAGTTTGGTTCCGGATCAGTTACAAGTTACTCGGCATCTTTTTTGGATCAAAACCGTTTGCAAATGCACTTTCATACAGGGTATGGCAGTGAAAGGGTTACATATTTCAATGATACAGTGAAGATGACGTTATTCTTTCCCGTTGAAACGCAAACGCATTACAATAAAACGTAGAAAATAACAACTTAATTACATTTATGACTATTTTTGTAATCTGAGTGGTAAACAGTTTGGGGCCTGATCAGACGCCGGGTTACCCGGCGTCTGATCTGGCTCCAAGTCAGATTATAAAATTCTAAAGTATTGTTTATTTCTCCATCTAATCCTGTCTTATGACATCTCTATGAAAAGACAATTCAAAAGAGATGTCACAAGACAGGATTAGATAGAGAAATCAGAAATTAAATATATTTTGACTTACGACCGTTTTTATCATACGAAGTTTTATGAAACGGCCCCTGTAACACATCGGAAAATTACGCTTTGTTTGTTATGTCTTCAATATACTTACGCCGTCTACAAAATAAATAAAATGTGCTTTTCATTGTATATCAAGAAACAGTTACTATTTGAATTTGAATTAATACATCTTAATGTCACAACATATAACGCTGACTTGTATCACATCTTACAAATACACGTGGTTGGAAAAGTCCGGTATCTCAGTAAAGCATATAATGAACTGATATACAGCGGAGAATCTGTTATTCTTTCCCGTTTAAACGCAAACGTACGCAAACGCAAAACACTAAAACGTAGAAAAGTACACCTTTTTGACAATTCTGATAATTCATCTTTATCTTGGTGGCAAACAGTTTGGAGCCTGATCAGACGCCAGGTTACCCGGCGTCTGATCTGGCTCCAAACTGTTTGCAGTGAAAATAATAGTTTTAGCGTAAATGCGTTTATTGGGAAAGAATAACAGATTCTCCACTGTACGTGATAAGCAAGTCCAGACTGGACATACAACGGTCAGCTTGATACATTTGTAACAAGAGTAAAGAGCAGTCTAAAGACATCGCTCTGTAACTGACAACACATCGTCCTATATGCAAATATGCGGTTTTTTGGTAACTGTTAGTATTGTTACATGTAGTTATGAATGGATTCCATTAGTAAGCTTTTTTAATATAAAATACGACGAATGCTGTTGGCAAATGGCTAAAGTGTTGAGTAAATACAGAACACGTAACGAATAATGTAAAATATTATTTTGAAAAGTGTCCATCGATTTAACGTTACATGTGAACAGGCAGTGATATTGTTCATCTACAAAAAATGACCGATTTATGGGGTTGAGCACAAATAGGTATCCAACATAAATCTGAAACACATTTTATATACAGTAAAATCTCTCTTTTATGACCACTAAAGTGTGTTAATTATTAGGAGTTCAGAAAAAACGTCTGCTTAAAGCAAGGTGACAGTAAAACAGAAAGTCCCCAAAGAGGTTACTGTCACTTTGCTGTAAGCTGCCACATGTCTTTTATACAATCAATTAACATTTTTAAGTGGTCGCAACAAAGAGGTTTTACTGTATTGAATCTGATTCTTTCGAGATGAAGCAATGTTGAAATAAACCGAAACCGCTTTGGAACAAATCAATATCAATCAAGACCTTGCAGGTGAATTTGTAATTATATTTTGCACACAGTTTAAATAATTCTAGATGAGACGCCGTGTTGCTCTACATCTCATTTCGTTACAAACAGTTTGACACCCTCATGAATGTTTTCAAAAGAAAAAATAGTTATATTCATTATATAGAATGGTGCAGACAACACTTTCTGCCCACGACACATATTTAGCATGCCAATGGTAAATAATAATAGACAAGTTACAAACGCAATTTGATTGCTTTGGGCCATCTGATAGGGTGACTTACTGAGTATCAACTAGAATGCAACTATTCTACCAGTTTCATTTACTCCTAACACTGTCTATAATTCAGACCATTAAATAGAAGATAGCATTTTTGGAATATAAACGAATGACACTGAATATGCACGAGTGTTGATACTGTACAACAGTAACGGTTGATCCCGAATGATTTCAGGACTACAAAATATGCAGAAATCATTGACATTTTGTCATCTTGAAAGACAGATTTCCATATAAAAAGTAGAAACTGGTGTTTAAATATCATGTAAACCGTATCAAGGCGAACCTCACCACCTCGGAAACAATCATGGTTATTTCAATATTTTATTTTGCTGCAGTTTTTATCAAATGTTCCTCCTCAACTATTCCATCAGCTGATATAAAGAAGTTATACAAGGATTTACTCAGCGACTATGATACGCATATTCGACCAGTGAGGGACCAGAATGAAACAGTGAACGTTTACGTAAACATGGCACCTTATTATATACAAGAGGTGGATACAGCACTTCAAAAATATACATTCTCAACACACTTCACGTTTAGTTGGACGGACGAGTTTTTACGATGGAATATTTCAGAAAGTCATGGCATAGATGTTTTACAGTTTAAGAGGAAAGAGGTCTGGCATCCGTCATTTGCCATAACTGTATCGTACAACGGAAAGTTAATGATAGGTAAGTCCTATATTTCTGATGGAAGTATCTACTTATGGTCAACAATGTATGGGCTTAACATCATCCTTGTATGTATGTTACCTTCCAGTATTCATATAGTAAAAACTCTCTTTATAACGACCACTAAAACGAATGCTAGTATATTGTATGAAAGGTGACAGGAGAACAGATGGCTCCTAATGGATATTTCTGTTTTTATTTCAGTCTTTTTAAGCAATCACATTTCGAACACCTAAAAATTAACTCAATTCAGTGTATTCTTGTGGAAATTCAACTGTGTGGTATTGTTCATTAAGATCATTTTCAAAACTTTTAAATTTCGCACACAATATATATTGAAAGCTTTACCAGGACACTATGTGTCTATTGAATCAGTTCACATACTAGACCGCGATCCCTCCTGGTTTGAGCGAGGGGTCAAAGGGGCAATGTACATCAGAGCACATAAGCTGACGCTCAACAGGGACGGGACCGCTACAACTTTCCACACATTTGGGACACCGCATTGTCCCAGTGAAACGTCAGTTGGTTGATAAAGCCTGTACTACACAGGAGAAAGCTCCAAAAGGTAAAGCTTTCAATTTATAATGTGCGAAATTAAAAAAGTTTGAAATTGATCATAACCAATTCCGTGAAGTGGATGTAATACAGAGGTTTGACTGTAATTGCATTATCCAAATATTAATGTGTTATATTCTTCTATTTATTTTACATCAAAGGAAATGATGACGAAACCGTAGACGTTTCAAACACTGGCAGAGTTTCATGGTTGACTAAGGGCGTGTTATCACTCATCTTTGATGTTGACATCCGTTACTATCCATTTGATACACAGGTAAAGTACGGGCCAACATTACTTTGAATTAAGATAAATGAACACTATACCCCTTTCCCTCCATAGTTATATTTCAGTATTATAGATAAATGACTGTTAAAAGAAGGCTCGAAAAAAGCAGAGTATTCCTTAATAAAAATGCTGCAATCAAAATAATTGCACACAAATGGTCAATTGATGACTCTCTACCAGATTTATTAAAATCATTTTGATATCTAACAAAACATCGCCACCAGTTGGTGAGGCAAATTTTCCTCTTTAAAAATCTTCTCCTCTGAAAATACTGGTCCAAATTTAAAATTATTTTAAACAAATGTTCAATTGATGACCCTCTACCAGGTTCTTAAAATCATTTTGTTATCTTAAAACAATGGCCACCAGTGGGTGGGGCAAGTTTTCCTGATATTACTGCACAGAAAAACTTTCATTTTTTTTCTCTGAAACTGTTGGTCTGATTTAAGAATGAATTTACACAAATAATGATTTATCGGTGACCCTTTGCCAGTTTACTTCAAATAATCGTCCTTGCTCAAACAACATGGCCACCAGTGGGTGGGGTGAATAAGTGAACACTTAATCATTACTGGTCCATTTACATGACCGTAATCATGGGTACCAGGTGAGCGATTTAGGGCCGCATGCGGCTCTTGTTTTAATTTTTGTCGTCAGCTACTGGTCTAAATACGTTTTTGAAAAGTTTCTTTACAAAGGAGGGTCGAAGTGTCAATAGGTTTGGATTCCAATGAGACACCGCGTAAAAATGACCATGAAGCAACATAATAACTCAGTCTGCAGGTCTTGTTATATGCAACTTAGACAAATAGGTCACATAAGAAAGTTCTTAACCTCTGATGCAACAAAGTCACTTGTGCACTCTTTAGTAACCTCACGTCTGGATTACTGTAATTCTCTTCTACATAGCGTTCCAAGGACAATCTTGAGCAAACTACAAAACGTTCAAAACACAGCTGCTCGACTTATTAGTAAGACTGCTCGCCATAGCCATATCACTCCTATCTTAAAGGAGCTGCATTGGCTACCTGTTCAATTTAGAGTTCAGTTTAAGATACTTGTGTTGACATATAAAGCTTTGCATGGTCAATGCCCTGTATATATCAGAAGTCTTGTGCACGTATACATGCCAGCAAGAAGCCTGAGATCTCAGAATAATGCTATTAGGCTCATTGTGCCAAGAAGTAACAAAGTCATGTCCGGAGACAGGAGCTTTTCAGTTGCTGCTCCCAAACTCTGGAATGCTTTGCCTGAAGGTATCAGAGACTCTGAATCACTAGAAACTTTTAAAAGGTCATTGAAAACACACTTCTTCGTGCAAATACATGGACAATAAATGTCATATTGACTGTGCATATGTAGAAATATATTTCTATTCCTGACTAGACAGAATTATATCTGTTTTATATAACTGCCAATATGCCATCTTTATCTGTAGTTATGCCTATTTTAATGATTTATTTATTTATTTAATTTTATAACGCAATGATTATGTTTTAAACTGTAGGTAATCTTATGAAATGTTTATTTTAATTGCTACTCTCATTTCATGTTTTATTTGTGTTTTTATAATTGTAATGCACTTTTGAACGTATGATTGTGTATGAAAAAAGTGCTATATAAATATGGTATATAATAATTTGCAATGGCAATTAAGACTTCGCACCTAGCATGCAAAGATATATTATATTCTTTTATATGGGCTTTAGAAACACTAGTTGAAAACTGAAAAACACGTAGGGGGTCAAAGAAATTTAGTTCTACATGCTGTGGGCGAATTTGTTATTACTGTTGCAAACCGTTTGGATCAAGGATTAGACGTCGAGTGGATCCAAACAGTTCCATACTCTATTGATGATATTTTATCAAAGAAAATACAGATAAATGTGTTTTAACCTTTTCGGCGCCGGAGTCGAATAAAGTCGACTTTGCAAGCAGTTTAGATCCTGATCAGACGCCGCGTAACTATTTGTATCGATATTTATTAAGTCATACTACATTGAATCTTACCTTTTGCGTTAGTTCGAACATAATCATAATATTTCAAAGTTAAAACGTGGCCTAGCCACGTATTTACTTTAAGATACGGACACTCTCGACTCGAGATCGACTGATTGAAATTCAACTTATGAAATACTAATACGATCGATTGAACCCTTTTAACCCTACAGCCCTCTGTAGAGATTACTGATTACATATTATGCAAACAGTGTAGACCCTGATCAGAGGGCTCCCAAAGGATAATTTTATTCTTTTGGTAGTCATATCAAAAATGCAACAGTAGACTGGTTTAAAATGCCTGTACTAGTATAGTCCAAAAGGATGATAAATACCTACAAGAGATATTTCGGGTTGAAAGGGTTAGACTTATGTCGTTTCAGGAGTGTACACTTGATCTTTACATGACAGATGTATCATCTAAAGAAGTATTAGATGTGTTTGAAATAGTTGGTGATGAACACATAACCAAGACCCTGCCTGAATGGACTTTACTGGATACCAGAGCGGCCATAGTATATAACCATCACACAAACTATTTACGGCACAGGTTTCTGTTGCGTCGAAAGCCTACCTTCATTTTATACACAACCATTGGGCCGCTGATTATCTTGGCGTTTTTAAATTCAATTGTGTTTCTTGTTCCGATTGAAAGTGGTGAAAAGGGTTCAATAGCAATGACGTTTCTGTTGTCCTTCTGTGTGTATATCAGCTCAATGAGTGCGCAGTTACCACAGAACTCGGACCAAAGCTATCTCCTGGTTTTTATGACAATATTGGAAGCAAACAGTGCCATTGCCCTGCTTTACACAATGTTACAATCGATGGTTAAAGAACGTGGGTACTCACTAACTCGCGTCTTTGGTAAGATATACAGTTGTGTTCGTTATAAGAGAAAAGCTGTAGATATCGAACCCAAGGAACATTATGAAGAGAACCAGGCTGGTCACATAACAAAGGAGGATTGCCATTCTGTTGACAATACGAACACTCAAGCCAACATGTATCGAGTTGCCGATACTGTTATGTTTTGCGTGTCCTTGATGATGATTGTGGCTACGATCGCCGTGTTTGCAGGCAGAGTTAGGTCAAGCCTCCGAAACTCATTGGCCTAGATGTTGTTTCAAGAATGACAATTCTATTTAAATCAAGTAGATGAAGTAAACTTTCAATTGTTTTGTCAATAACAACATATAAACTTAGGTTGACGTTGTATGGTGTAAATCAATTACATTGCGGTAAAACAATTCTTCTATGCATAATACATTAACTTTCTTGACAATAGAGGATCTAAAATGATAAAAATCAGAAACCTTTTCATTAATGAATAATATTCATTGTCCACAAGTACATATATAAATATATTTATTAATTTGTCGAAGCTAAATGGTTGATGCATGAATCATGTTGTGTCTACGTTCAGTTTTATACAGAAATTACAATGCACTGTATTTGGCTATTGAATATTTATTGAGCCAATACGTGATCAGGGAAAATACAATTCAACTTTTTCTCCACCTTATTCGAACAATTGGATTTTGCAATCAAATGCTGCGTTTTGCGGTTACTGATCAGGATCCAAGCTTTTTTGGTACAACCGTATCAATATTTATACAATTAAACTCTGAAACAATGAAGTTACATAAAATTACCGACGACATACTTTAGCAGACGATATTTTGTGTGAGTAAATGTTAAATCAGACAATTAAAATCTGTTGTGAAAGGTAAAATAGAAAATATGAATGAGGTGTTTAAAGTCTGTACACATTTTGATTTAGTATATAAGAAGAATACAGTGGAGAAGATATTATTCTTTCCCAATAAACGCGTTTATGCTAAAACTTTTATTTTTCACTGTAACGGTTTTGAGCAAGATCAGACGCCGGGTAACCCGGTAAACCCCTCTATTAAGACCACTTAAATAAGGCTTAATTGTTGTATAAAAGATAGGTGGCAAAAAAGGCAAGGCAAACGTTAAACAGAAAGCTACTTAAGAAACTTTCTGTTCCTTTTTAACCTTATTTATTATACTGCAAAGTAAATTCCTTACTTTTCATTGGTCAACGAGCCGTAGACATAACACGAAGTACCTGTGAGCTGACAGGGTACATAGAAATGCAGCTGTTTCATTGGCTGACAGGTCCCTGAGTCTTGCTTTGCGGAAAATAAGATGGCCGATTGCTCGACAGGAGTGAGTGCATTCAATCGTGCATCCTCCGTTTTAATTCCATTTCGGCTAAGAACCATTCGCTGTTTGGATCTTTCAACAGTCGCATTATTTCTCGGAAAGTTTGACGACGAATATGCCCATTTTTCTAATGAATAGCAACGTCAAAAACATATGACGTCACAAGTTTGCGCTCAACGTTATCTGCTTTGGCGCGATATTGTTATATTTTATTATAAGCGCTGTACACGACACTTTCCGAAATCTTTCGTTTGTACAGTGAAAACTTTGCAGTATAATAAATTCGTTATACAGTTTCTTCACAGTGTACATGAGAATTTCTTCCCGGCTGAGGTAAATCATGTAACCCTCGCCTAACGGCTCGGGCAACATGATTTACCTCAGCCGGGAAGAAATTCTCATGTACACTGTGAAGAAACTGTATAACTAATAATATTCAGATTACCTGCAGTTTTCGGCCGGATTAAAACAAGGGGAGATAATGTCGCAGTTACTTTTTTCTCTATTTCTAGAAGACCTAGAATTGATTTTATTAGATGGAACAACTTCCGGTATATCAGTCGAGGATATAAGTTTTATTTTAATGCTCTTTGCTGACGATATGGTTATTTTAAGTGATTCTGTCTTAGATTTACAGAAGAATTTGGGCATCCTTCAGGAATATTGTACTCTATGGGGATTAGAGGTTAACACAGACAAAAGTAAAATTATGGTATTTTAGAAAAAGGGTACCTGTAAAAGACAATGAGAAATGGTTATTTAACAACGTTCCATTAAAAGTTATAGACAATTTTAACTACATGTACCTTGGAGTTGTATTTCATTATACAGGCACCTTTCAACTGAATCAAGAAACACTAGCCGGTAAGGGGGTACGAGCTCTAAATACACTTCTTGTTAATATTAGAAAATACTCTGTAAAACCTAGTATCCAATGAGTTGTTTGATGTTTTTGTTTCTTCGATATTCAATTATAGTTGTGAGGTCTGGGGGTTTAGTAAGAATAGGAATTAGAACGGATGCATCTTAAGCTTTGTAAATACCTTTTGCGAGTTAAACAATCCACTAGTAATATGTCAGTTTATGGAGAATTATGTAGATATCCTTTGTACATACATAGATATACGCGTATAATTAGATACATGTACTGGGTTAAAACCCTGTCTAGTAAAAATAGAATTGTTAATTGTTTATACCAGGCTCTATTAGCTGATGTTGAAATAGGTAAAACTAACTGGGCGTCAAAGGTCAAAGCATTGCTAAATAGCCCAGGTATTTCCTATGTCTGGCATAACCCAGAAATTGTTGACTTAAAAATCTTCTGTGCTGTGTTCAAGCAAAGGTTAATAGATCAGTTTACACAATCATGGTACACAACCATAGATACTAGTTCGTGTTTATATTTTGATAAACATTTTAAAAACGTCTTTCGAATTTGAGCCATATCTAGACAAAATATCTGCAAAATTCCGAGTTCCATTTTCAAAGTTAAAGCTTTCATTCCATCAGTTAAGAGTTGAGACAGGCAGATACGGTAATAACAGAATAGAACGAAATGAAAGATACTGCGTCATTTGTAATTCAGGTGATATAGAAGATGAGTACCACTTTTCCCTAGTCTGTACTGCATATAGCGATATACGTCATAAGTACATCAAATAAATACGAAAGACTCAAGCAGGAAACGCAACACAAACAATACACCCACCTCTCAAGCAGAACACACACACAGTCATACCATAACAAACACACACACACACGCACACTCCCATTCCTTCATCTACACACTAAATAGAAAACAACACGCAAGACAAACATAAAGCAAAGTGAACATAGGAGCCCGCCAACCATTCTATGTAAGTAGGCCCAGTGTATTCAAATTCATTGACTTAATGAACAATAAGCAGTTTTCTATCCTAAATAATCTATGTAAATATGTTTATGAGGCTTTTGGCATACGTCAAAATCTCATCAATAGAAACTAATCTTTATCATCAGTGCCATTGTGCAGTTTATAAAACCCACTGACATGTGAAACAACTTTCACCTGTGCATATTTACGTTTCATCCGTATATTACGGTATTATCCTTCTTGAGCGACCATGGTCGCTGTTTAGGTGTAATACCGTATACCACTCAGACAACAGTATACATTCAGTTCTTAGTTATGAGAATAGCATTTCATATCATTATGTTTCTAATGTAAATACAGAGTTATCCCCCTTGAGCGGCTTGTAATCCCTGCCTCATTTGAGACAAGTGGCGTCATACTATAGGTTGAGAGTCATGCAGTAAGCTCATGTACGAACTTTCTGTGTTTCTCTCCACCTGCAGTGGAAACTCGCGTTTTTGAAGACCATAACTCACCGGAAAGACGAGTCGCTGTTGAGGGGTAGTACTGTATTACATCTATACTTAAGTTCTTGTTTAAGAGCATAAAGTTTGCAGTGCATTTCATATAAGTGTGTATCTTTTTAAACTACAGTGTTATCCCTCTTGAGCGACTCTAAACCAATGCCTGTTCCGAAACAGGCGGCGGTGTACTGCAGGACGAAAGTAATGCAGAGAGTTCCAATGGGCTATTTCCCTGGAGCGAGAGGCAGTGTGTTTTAAGACACTAACTATTCCCTGAATGGCAGTCGCTGTTGAGGGGTAGTACTGTTCAATATCTATATTTCTGTTCTTGTTCAAGAGCAATGAGTTAGCATTACGTTTCATGTTATTATTAAATTACGGTCTTATTCCTCTCGAGCGACTCAAAACCCTTGCATCTTTTGAAATAGGTGGTGGTGTACTATAGGACGAAAGTAATACTGAAAGTTCCGGTTTGAACTTTCTGTATTGCTCTTGTCTTGCATAAGCTGCTGTGTGTTTTCAAACTCCTAACACAGGTCGCTGAAGTCGCTATTGAGGAGTACAACTGTATACAATTTATATTGCAGTTGTGTTGAAGAGCACTATGTCTCATTATTATGTTATCATACCATTAATACGGTATTATTCCTCTTTAGCGACACTAAAACCATGCCTTATTTTAGGCAGATCGTCGTTTACTGTATGATGGGAGTAGTGCAGAAAGCTACTGTAGGATATTTTTGTATCAGCACTGAACCCATATCTCATTTGAGACTGGTGGCGGTGTACTGTTGGACGAACGTAGACCAGAGAGCTCATGTAGTAACTTTCTTGTTACGTTTGTCTTGTAGTGACCATCCACATGCTTTTTTAAATAGCACAATATTTTAGTGTAGGACAAGTGTAATGCAGTAATCCGTTGTTGTTTACATGTAAGAGCATTATGTTTCATGCCTTACAGTATCTTTTCATATTACTTTAGTGTCCCTCTTGAGCGACCAGGCAACTCTAGCGTAGTTGAATAGGTGGCGGTTCACTGTTGTAAGAAAGTAATACAGAGGGCTCCTGTAGGAACTTCCTGCGTTACTTTTGTTTTCCAGTGGGAAGTCATGTGATTCTGAGATTATATATCATCCGAAATTGACGGTCGCTGTTGAGGGGTAATAATGTACAAACTTTTGATTGTATGTGGTTCAGATACGTCCAGCCTCAGATAATACAAAGAATTCCGAGTTATATTGGTATCTTATATCCAGATATGGATAAGATGGATAACAGAGTCTATACACGGAAATTGTCATGTATGTTATATTACCAATCCATTGTATCATGTAACAAGAAACATGTTTATGTTTGAATCTTGAATCTTGAAATCTTTAAGCAGCCACCAGTCTTTATTAAACACAAAACAACTATTTTGATTTAAAAGCTCATTATACAAAGGTTTTAATGTTCACAGTTAACATATGTATCCGTAACAGTTGCCCTGTGTTCATTAGCGAGAACTCCCGCGAACCATTCGCTGTGAACCGCTCTGCTCGGGGCGAACCACTGGGTCCAAGGTTATAAAGCTTTTCAGTTGAGTCTGAAGTCGTTATCAAGCATTTGATTAGTCAGATTTGAGCCAGGGATCAAATCTGACCAATCAAATGCTTGAGAACACAATCAGACTCAGCTCAAACGCTTTATAACCTTGGAGCGGTTCGCGTCGGCATAGGCATTGACATAAGTGACAGATTTCAAGTTGGGCCAAAATGAATAAAATAACACTCACAATGTCAATATGAAAAGAACTGTAAAGTAATATCAAGCATTGTGCAAATAAAACAAAAACTATACCAACAATGGTGGCGACATCGATGCCACTTTAGGAGTCGGAACAAATAGTGTCATGCCTTTTTGGTGAACAATTGCTTTCATTTGCTTTACGTGTTGAGTACATTTCACTGTGGATACACTTTGCTATCAAATGTACTAAAATGGATAAAATGTTTTAAAAGCACTCTGTTTGCACAAGGAGTCCATACAAAAACGTTTTATAAGGATAAGACGGATACATTATGATTTATTCTGAGTGCAATTCCTTTTCGAATATTTTATAAAGAACAAAATTGGACATTTCTGTGGACAAATATTTTTCCAAGTTATGCATCATCTTTTTCGGCAATGGATGTGCGGTTAAGTTTCTTCATCATTATTAGTTCTATAAATCTGATGTGTTGTAAGCTACCACATTCGTCGATTAAAAGTCTTTATGACAATCTCTTGACCAATTACAGCACTCACGTCCGTCCGCTTGAAGATCAGAACAGCACTCTGAAATTTTATACGCACTTCAACCCATTGAATTTAGTACAAATTGATACAGCTCTTCAGAAAATAAATATGATGGGCCAGTTTACGTTTGCCTGGAAAGACGACTTTCTAACCTGGAATGCAACGGAATATCACGGTGCAAACATGGTAAGACTCGTCGCAGGAGACATATGGCACCCTGTTGTGTTACTTTCAGCGGCTTACTCTGGACGAATAAGCGTTACAGGTAAGATACGTCTGACACCATTTGAGAGTGCCCTTTCAATCGTGTAAGTTTACCAAGTTTTAAATTGTTATATTAATGAAGGATAAAAAAGGTTAACTTAGTCTTGAAAATAACAGGTCATTTCTTAAACAAGTGATGTTTACCATTAATTTAAACGAATTGTTTGTAAGACATTCAGCCATTTTACATTCTCATGGGTCGATAGTTTTCCGACGAAAAAGCAAGATTTTTAAATAAATGCAGTGACTAAGAGACATTGAATTCCTCAGAATTCGTGTAAACGTCAATCATTATGCCTTATTTTGATAGTGGTATTAAACTTGCACGTTCGTTACTTTTAAAACTGTTCAAACTAAGTGACGCTATGGAGATTACCCCTTTGTTTCACAGGACATGAGGGTGATAAAGTCACTGTCTCTGACAAGGGGAATGTTAGGTGGACTGCTGAAGATGTCTTCGAACTTCTGTGTGAAATGGACATTACATATTACCCGTTTGATTCACAGGTATGTAATTAAGTGTAAACAATCAAGGTAAAAAAAAACAAGTTTCCACTTTACGATTGTCAGTCCGTTCATTCTATCGTCCGTTGGTGCGTCTGTCTATCCGTCCATATATGCCGTACGTAATTTGCCCGTCTAACGTTTCCTAGTTTTATCAAACTACATTCTAACAATTTTACTGAGTGGTTTTACACATACCACAGAAAGGCATGTTTCAGGACTTTGATATGTTACGTTTTTCCTGCATTTTCAACGTTTAATTTGTTTTGCATACAGATCTACGGTACAACTGCAATCATTAAACAGGTTCGCCCGTCCTTCTGTGTGCATAAATGTGTTAGGGTGATAACATTGTCATTCGTAACTGAATCATTTTGTAAATTGATCTGTTCGTATTTTAAAAACAAAATGAACATGTGTACCACTCTTTTTTTCTTTTCACATTTAGGAATGCATTGTCACGATATATATATCGGACGAATCATCAAAAGATGTGCTGCTACTACCATTTGAGGATACAGAAAAACCACGACTTCGTCGGGAGTTAGGAAATACTGAATGGAAGACACTAGATAGCAGGGAAGAGATATATATAGTGCAAAATACGCAGCTGCTAAGGTACCGATTTCTGTTCAGGAGACGACCGTCATTCATCATGTTCACTACTGTCGGACCACTGCTTATACTGGCTTTCCTCAATTCATTTGTGTTTCTAGTTCCTATCTCAAGTGGAGAAAAAGGTTCCATTGCAATAACTGTCTTTCTGTCATTCAGCGTATACATGTCGTCAATTGCAACAGTTTTACCACCGAATTCTCTTCAGACACCAATACTACAGGTCTTTATGATGATACTGGAAGTTAGCAGTGTGCTTACAATGCTCTACACTATCATCGAATCGCGATTGTACAATGGGACACACAACCCATTCTGCTGTAACCTATATCCTCGAAAACCACGTTCTGACGATGGAGACGGAACCGTCGTCAATAAAAGATCATCTGAAGATGAATTCTGCAGTGCAAGGAGAAATTCAAAAAACGGTTTTGACCGGGTTGATATCAAAGTATGTTGCTTTGCCGTGTCACTCAATGTTATGATTGTTGTGGTCTTCGCCTACAAAATATTTGCAGGTACAAGAGATGCTTTTTGAAAACATGAAAAATCGCGATACTGCTGATTATTCATTGAGACCTATTGCATTTTGTTATATCATGACATTTACCTTCATTGATTACATAAATCACTCAGAAGGTTAACCTGTTTATACAGTAAAACTTCGCTATTACGACCACTAAAACGAAGGCTAATTAATTGTTTAATAGACAGGTGACAGCTTAAAGCAAGGTGACAGTGAAACCGAAAGCTCCTACAGGAGCTTTCTGTTTCACTGTCACCTTGTTTGAAGCAGTCACCTGCTGTAAACACCCTAATAATTAACATAATTTAGTGGTCGTAATAGAGAGGTTTTACTGTACATTGAGCCGTGTCGTGACAAATCGTGCCTTATTGCATTACAACATTATACAGACCAAGCACCGATGTCATCACATGCTTTGCATTTGAGTTTGGTCTGCACTACCAAATACCGTACATATAAACAGCTAGATAAAGTACATGTGAGTGTCAAACGGTGTAGAGCAATGCTTATTTCGATAGTAACGCCGATATGATTAATCTAAACTGAAATGCTAGAGATTTAGAAACTGAACGTTTAAAATAATACTTGTTTCTGAAACTATGAAAGCATTATACCTCGATTTAAGTATGTTGAAACAGGAGTGAAACTTACACTTAAAGTGTTTGACATTCGTTCTTAGATTGCTTAATTACAGAAATGTGTATATAACTTTTAGTGACACACATGCAGATGCTATCACAGCAGGAGAATGTCTATATTTGTGTGGCATGATGAAAAAATAAGAAGCCAGACCGGCATTAGAATCTAGGACCCTCGCTTGTACAGGGCTGGCGATCTCCTGACTGATCTACCAGATCGCTTACAGCCTCTACACAAGAGTCTCCCCAAGCGAATCGTTTAATGATTGTTCCGTTCTACATGCAAAACAGTTGCTGAAATAGTTCGTCAGAAAAACTGTTAATTGATCAGAACTGTTGTAATTGAAAATGTTCTTTTAAAAAAGGGGGAAATCGCAATAAAGCAGACGATAAAATTTGACGACAGAAGATTTCAGTTCGTGGATTCCAAGACTCCACTTGACTCCAAGTGTGTAGATGAGGGAATGGGATTGCGTGTGTGTGTGTGTGTGTGTGTGTTTGTTATGGTATGACTGTTTAGTGTGTAGATGAGGGAATGGGATTTTGTGTGTGTGTTTGTTTGTTTGTTATGGTATGACTGTGTGTGTGTGTTCTGCTTGAGAGGTGGGTGTATTGTTTGTGTTGCGTTTCCTGCTTGAGTCTTTCGTATTTATTTGAACATTGCATCAATGGCAGGGTGGTACTTTAGAATTAGGTGTGTTTAAACATGAACTTTATTACATATCGCGTAGTTGTACAGTATAATTAAAATGTGCTAATTATGATATATGGCAAGATTTTAGTTTTTGAAATTCAATATAAATAGTAACTATCGTTACCAAAATCAATTTAACTTGTTTGCACGTATTACTTCTACAACAGTTTATCTATAAGTTTTAGTTTTCAGTATTTACGTTGTTTTAAAACAATAGACGAAGCTGATTGAACATATCGATATATATGACCTTGCTCAGATCAAGCAAGTTGAGAAGTCATACGTCTTCATTTACAATAACCATAATACTTTTTTAAGTGGAGTAAACATGCAGCCCGCAATTTAAAGCATGTAATAAAATTGGAGTTAAGCACTTTCGCAGATCTCTCTATTCCTCAATGTGCGGCTTAATGCAGTGTTTACCTTCTGCATGAAGCGGGAGAATAAGTGAACATCAATGCAGACAGTTTGGATCCAGATGAGACGCTATCGACGTCCCATCTTGATTAAAATCGTTTTATACTTTAGTGATTGTTTTCTGAAAGAAAATACAGATAAGTCACATCTAACAGTGATCGAAATCAGTACATTTTGCAGACGACATACATATCGTGCAAAAGGTATCACCCACTAATTGTATGTTATAAGGATGCACTTATCAATGATTTCTTTAATGATAATTTACCTTTGCTCATTTGCTGAAAATGTTTCGTGTTACAAGTCTGTTATTTAAGCAAACTTGTTGTTGCTCTTGGTATAAAATCAATAGGTGAATGACAAAAACATTTGTTACACGATGTTCTCTTACTTTAAAACAAAGAGTCGCATTTTTTGGATTGTCCATTGTCATTGATTTATACCAATCATAAATCATCATCAAATATTGTTATCGTTTTGGAAAACGTTATTTCTGTTTAACTTTATGTTATTCAATGGCATAATTAATGGTAATGACATATGCTATTTAATATAATAAGTAATAGAAACGTTGTTGATTCGAAAACTCAAGTACATTTGTTCATTATCGTTGTTTGACTAAAGACACGACCATTTCGGAATCATTGACGCTTAGGTAAGAAAGTACGACGACGACTTAGTCTCATGGATATAAAGCATTTAAGACGAGTCTGTGATCATTCTCAGGCTTTTGATTGGTCAGATCTTCTAAAATCTGACCAGTGAAAATCTCGAGAACGATCTCAGACTCAACGCAAACATATTTTTATTACCACAGGTCCTGCAGTCAAGATGTATTTGTAAATTACGTAATCAGCGACATCATAGATAAGTCAACTATTTGTTAGATGTACAGCAGAACCTATCTGTCACGATCACTAAAGTGTGCATATTATTAGGTGTTTACCGCAAGTGACTGCTTAAGGAAAGGTGAACATACAACAGAAAGTTCCTTTTTGAACTTCTGTTTTACTTAAGCTTGCTTAAAAGTCAAACTTGTCGTTTAGACAATCAACTAGCCTTCTTTTTGATTGTTTCAATCTTTGAAAACATGTACAGTCAGCGTCGAGTTTCCAAAACTTTGACTCAGTCGTCATACGTTCAAGAAAACAATACTCAATAATAACATAGGGTATTATCAGTTCCTTCATAACGAACAATCGATTATTTATAGAACTGTATTAGAAGAAACAGTGAAACAATTTAAAATAATAAACTACTAGTGAATAACAATTACACTTTGAAGTAAATATGATGATAATTAAATTAAAAGAATCTTATTTCGCTGTATTTTGTGTACTAATACTTTCGGGGCCACGAAAATGGCACACTACTTTGAAATGCGACAGTACGGAGGGTGTCACCGTGGTGGAGTCTGGGCTGTTAAAAAGGCTCCGTTGAGATTGGTTCATGACATTTCAAGACAATACGTACATGGCATCTCCAAATATGCTTGAAAAATTATTCAAGTATTTCATGAAATCAAATACAAAATAGGGTTTAGGCCAACTTCGGTTTTCAGACTATCTACAATATTAATCAAGGTTTCAATGTATCTGTATATATGATATACATACAGAGAACTTATCTAAATAGTTTCAAATCCTAATGTCGAATACCCGGTACATAATATTGTTCTCTCAGAATTTTAATCATTAGTAAACTCCTGGTTTTATTTTCACCCCACAGCTCTGTATCTTAGTTTGAAACTATCATTAGTGCTCTCAAGTAATTTGATTAGAGGCCACAATAGACAGGTTTTACTGTACTAGGATTTGCTGTTGTTTATAAATGGTTTGAATATGATATTAGCACTTCCATATTTTGCTCTGGCAAAATACAGATCAGCACCGATTCCATTCCCTCACATCGTGCATCAGTATCTTAGACTGGGTACTAATTATAGAGAGCCATCGGAACAATACTTTGTTCTGCTGTAATAGATTAACCACACGAAACAAAATGGCCAAAAGACTAAAGGAAGGTTGGACTACAACAAATAAACAGATATAAGTCGATCGAAACTTGATTTGAAATTCAATAAATATTAATTCTTTTCGATAACCATATTGTAATCTTTTTAACAATAACTATGTAAATCATATGTATGCAGTAAACCACTCTTATACAGTTCACTACCCCAATCAGTCGGATATGGCAGCAGCCCCTAGCTAAGACACATAGTGCTTAACAAAAGACTGGTAGCTAAACTACTCAATATAATTGCTTCACCACCAGTTATGTTATATACACTGGATGCCTTAACACTCCGAACCGACCATGGGAATTTGCATTTAACATATTATAGCTATTATGCAGGCTCCCTGTTATGGGTTTTAACCAATTACCCCATATATACGCCTTTATACGCCTTTAATTAATTCCTCTACTGAAAAAAATAGTTCAAATTTATACTGTCACAAATAAATACCATTATAAATATTTTCTATATTCTAGCAGATGATACCTCAAAACAGACTGAATGTAAAGCAGAAGGCGCATTAAGTCGTATTCTGCTTTACTTTCAACATGCTTTAAGTGGTCACATATCTTCAAAACTTGAAACAGGCTATGGGGTATTTGGTAAACCTAACATACAGATATAGCTAGTGGTGAAACAATTCTATTGAGTTGTATAGCTACTAGTCTGTTTTATGCACTGTGTGTCTTAGATAGGCGCTGCCGCCGTATCCGACTGCATACATATGAGTTATCTGATTACCTCCATTTTGAAATATTTTGTTAAAGTGTTAAAGCAACTTTTTTATATTTCAGGAGATTAGATATTTCAGTTAGATTAATAATTTTTTTATCACATAACTTGCGATCTGAGAAGTGAATAAAGCGATTATATAAATATCGTAATCCACTAGTGTAATATCGTTTTTTGGGCTCCGGTCTTACATTTACGACCAAAAGCGCTGCACGAAGCGGGACACTAAATGACGACATTTTGCGTGTTTAATTTTTTATGCATAAAATAGAATCTCACATGTGTGCACATTACTTGTCATTTCTTATAAACTCGTTGACTAAAATTAATATGACGTTCACCAAGGCTCGTGTCATTTCATTGTATCTACTCGTTTATTAAGAATGATAATTAACGATCACTCATGTAAGATCCTCTGTTGTATAAAAGCATGTTTGAATAAAATAAAACAGATACTATCCATTCAATTGAACCAGTTATTTAACGATGTTAAAAGGAAAGCAAATAGAGAGTTCGTGCTTCCATAATTGTACTATCTGAAAAAGCAACGAAAAAGGCCATTGTCAGTAAGAATCGAGCTGAATGGGACCAGACAGGTACATTATGTAACGTCAATAAAACTCTTAACAGGCGGAACCGTTCCATTTATTTGTTTACATAAACCATGAAAATGGTAAATTCACACCTTCGCGGTCCAACTGATGTTTTGTTGCAACCGTGGTTTATCAGAAACCACAAGTCATTCGGTATTGCGAGTCATGGATGTGCTTCTAGTTATTTACTCGCTTTTAAATTGTATACATATTACTTTAGGTTGTATACCATCTTCGTCGATTCGACATCTGTATGATCATATTTTGACCGACTATTATATTCGTGTCCGACCGCTTTACGATCAAAATGATACTGTTAGATTTTACACCAACTTAAAAGTATTGAATCTTGTCGGTCTAAATACGGCGCTTCAAGAAATGGTTATGATGGGTCAATTCACATTTGAATGGACTGATGAGTTTCTCACCTGGAATACAACCAAATATCACGGTGTGGAGAGACTGAAACTGCTCCAATCAGACATCTGGCACCCCACCGTGTTGTTAGCAATGCCGCATAGTGGGCGTGTAAATATAGGTAAGATTGTTGAAATAATAGCCATCCGTAAACCTATTTTGCTGTTTGTCTTCCTTTTTGGCCTGACCTTATGTCAATTTATTTACTGTTTTGTAAGATAAACCAATGATGCGAATAAAATACTGATTCTGTAAATAACAAAACCAATGGTTTTGGCATGCTTTGCCCTTTTCCCCATGACTTGTTTGTTGTGGTTGCGCAAATCAGGCTTGAAGTAAACAGAAAGCTCCTTTCGGAGTTTCCTGCATTACGTTCTCTTTGCTTTAAGCATCCACTTGTCAGAAAATTGTTAAAGGGTGAACATATATCTCTCTAGATAGATGCTCTTAAGGGTGTATCAAACTGATGAATTCAGGAATTTTTTAAAGTATATAAAAACATACAATGGTTTTGTATTGATGAACAGTTTAAGATGAAGGAAAAAAAGAAAAAGTGTACATTTTGGTGTCAACTTTAGTTTGGCTTTTTCTTATTTTGTCCTTTTCAAACAGGCCGCTCCACTAAAATCCATTTGAATCGGAAAAAAAACATGATAATTTGGTTTTGTATTATTTATTTCATGTCCATTGTAGAATTTCTTCATACAAAAACTAATTTAAGACAAAACAGGCACCAAATAAGCTCTAAATATCATCGATATGGTACTGTTTTGATAAATTTGGTAAAGGGAGATAACTCCCTTTTCTTCATTAACTCAAACTTTTCAACACTATGCTATCGATTTCTTTTCATATTTGAATTGCCTTTGTATAGATTTTCATCTGTAGTATAGCGGATAAGTGCCCAACAGTGGAACAATCGTGCATTTTATGACAAAAGCATGAAACTTGGTACACTTATTCTAGACACCATTAGAAACATTTTAAGGATTGGAGGCATTCTCTATCTGCCATATGTCACCCGTGGCGGCCATTTTCCAAATGGCTGCCATCAAGGCATTTCTGTGGATAGGTAAATAACAAAATCCAATTCGCTTAACTTCTTGTCAATTTTGCGGTGCTTCATCATTTTATATCAATTAGTAATATTACTTTTATTATAAATATGCTATAAAGGAACGTATTTTGTAAAATATAGGTCATTTGAAGGTCAAAATAGACAAAAATCAACAAATATCCCAATTATCACTGTGACCATTAACTGATATAACTTGTCACATAAGAACCATCACCGGAAATTCATAAGAAGTGTTGTTACAAAGTTGCAAGATATCAATAATATATCTTTTAACCCTTTAGGTCTTTTACGAATTTAATAAGCTCTCCGGACGAATGTCCAGGAGAGGTTATGTTGTCAGCTGGTCGTTGTCATCGGCGTTCAAATTTCCGTTCTTATTGCCATGCCTGTTTGCAGTTTCAAGAAAGTGCTCACATTGTAACAAACTCTATGCCCTTTCACCTACTTATTTCATACTTGCACCACACATGCCTTGGGGCACGACCTTGCCGACCATGTGACAATTTGGACCCCTGTGACATTGACCTTGACCTTAGCCACTGAGTTTAAGTTTCGAAATTATGTTTAACTCTGGAAAAATACCTATAACTCCTATATCCCTTGAGGTATTGCTTTCATATTTGATAGGCATATATTGAAATGACCTTTCAATGCACACAAAAAGGTTGACCCCTGTGATATGTAACCTCAAATTCTTTCACTAAAGAAAATAGTTTCACTTTATAGTTAAGAGTCTAAAAGGTGCAGTTTAAGAAATATATGCTGTATCCTAGTAGATGGTAGTTAAAAGCAATCTGAAAGTAAAGCAGTTGAGGAACATTCAGCATTACTTTCAGTCTGCTTTCAGCAGCCGTATGTCTTCAATACTGTAACAAGCTATGTAGCAATGGGTTGAATGACTCCTCTTTTATATTTGCAATTTCAAAAAGGGTTGTTATCTCCTATTTTATGTCGGATCAGAGCTACACGGGAGCCAAGGCTGCTGACTATTAGGCAAACCTTGGTGCACAACTCGAGAGACGTCACAACAGATAGGATGCGACAAAACTATGTGATGTAGTTATCAACAACGTGTTTTAGACTATAATTGATACACAATAACGGTGTAGACAACAACACTCGTTGTAACGATAATTCAAGATCTATTTCAATTATTCGTCATCCTATAGAAGTTGTGAAATAATCTGTGATAATTCTCAATCCAGGACACATTCCAGTTATTTCGTGTGACCAGCCCTTGTTCACGTACGCTTAAAACATCCAGTGGACATGGCCAAAAAGATTCATGGAAGATTTGGTAGTGACCATGTTAGAAAGTCTACATATCAAAATGACATTACATAAAGCGCTAGGTAATCTGTTGATTGACAGCGGTTGGACATCGGTACTCATACAAGCTGAAATAGCCACAACAGGAACCGCAAACTCTTTTTGAAAGCAGCGCGTGCCAAGAGAACGGCTCGTGCAAACCAGTCAGTTGACAACATGCACACTATATAAACGTATTCATGAATCGTATAACAAATACCAAGTATCCCAAGAAAACGCTGAAGCTGTGACAATTTAATGACTGGTGCAGTCGAAGATCACAAAAAAGCCTGTAGTTCCATTTCTTGTACTTTGTGTTGGAGACAGGGTTAATTGTGCTGATCTAGAACAGAGCTTCCTTGTGTATGTTGAGGCACTGAAACATCTAGAATGGCTTTTCCATGCTCTTGGTCACCACAACTATGCTAGAGCAGTATCAATACATCTGCGGGACATGATGACACTTCCAGTCAAACATCCAGGTGTATTTTAACTCTTTGTTAGGGAAAGATTACAGTCAACAAGTCGATCATGCCATTCTCCAGGATAGCTTTGTTGGTCTTCCTCTTCGCCTGGTGCCTTAAGGGTTTCGATCTAGTGTCAGTCTATTTTGGGCTGTGGTCTGCACAGCGTATGGCCGATCCATCTCCATTTCTTCTGTAGGATGGAGTTTGTGACTGGTTGCTGTCCTGGCCTTGCCCATAGCTCCTGATTGGAGATCCTGTCTGGCCACCGTATCTGCAGAATCTAGCATGTGTTGATAAAGACTTGCAGGAGCTGATCCAGGCGTCTGGTCCTTCTCCAAGGCTCGGTACCATACAATAGGACAGTCTTCCCATTGCCATTGAAAAGCCTCAGCTTTGTCTTGAGGTGGATACTATTATGTTTCTTCCACACTGGTCTCAAGGTCGCAAAAATGGCGGGCTTTCCCTATCCTGGCCTTGATATCTCCCTCTGTGCCTCCTGTCTTACTGACAATGCTGCTCAAATAAGTAAAAGTCTCCAATGCTTCAATTGCTTGTCCATCTATGTTGAGGATTGGAATGTTGCCTGGGTTGATTTAGAGGCCTTTATTTTACTGACCGTGCCTTCTAGCCCAGTTGATCTCGCTACTTCTTGAAGTCTATTTGTTTTTTTTCCTGTATATGGGTGCAGGTATGGGACAAGAGACCTATATCATCAGCATAGTCGAGGTCTTCCAGTCTGCTTGTCAGAGTCCATTGTATCCCTCTTGGTCTATCCAAAGTCTTCTTCATCACCCAGTCGATGACTATAGAGAAGATCATAGGAGAGAGCAAACACCTTTGTCTGACGCCGGTTCACGCTTCAAAGTGTTCGGAGAGGTCCGTGTCGTGGATGACCTGGCAGAGGTTGTTGTTGTACAGGCTCCGAATTATTTTGACTATCTTGCTGGGGAGGCCGTTGTGCCTCAGTATCTTCAAGATCGTGATCCTGTCCACCGAGTCAAACGCTTTGTTGAAGTCCATGAAGCTGACATAAAGGGGACAGTTCGATTCAATGGATTGCTCGATGATAATTCGGAGCGCTACTATCTGGTCTGAGCATGATCTTCCTGCTCTGAAACCTGCCTGCTCTTCTCTGAGGAGTTTGTTGACATCAGCCTTAATTATCTCCAATATGACCTTCGCTAGTACCTTGCTAGAGACAATTGACACCGAATCATTATTACCTTCTATACAGAAGGAAACGGATACAATGACATCACTTAATGCTGCAGATGGGACCAAACAAGGTTGCCAAAATATCTTTCCTGGAAAATGGCCTGATTTACACAGAAGTAGTTGTGCTAGCAGTCAGTCTTGTTCACACGATCGGGTGTAAAGAGCTGTGTGTTTCCTTTTAAATGGGGCAATCTTTCCACTACTTGGACATTACGTCAATGGCACAGATGCTACATGTAGGAGGTGACAAGTGCACTTCCTGCTTTCCATGCTCTAACCAAATATGGCACTAACATCATGTTTGGGTGGTATAGGAAATCAAACAGCTTGGCCAGCCTGTATGTCATACCAGGTACGTTGCATTGCTGTATGAACGCTCTGAAACAATGTTAACATGGCCAGAGGCAGAAGTAGATCTACTGAACATATACCACCAGCACAGGATGCTCCCAATCAACATCTCCTAAGTGTGGGATACCAGCCTGGCCATATATGGAATCAGAGCATGCTGAAAGCACCACCATTTAAAAATCCAGCATAATTAGGTTGATTATAAAATAATGATTCCGCCGAGTTGGAAGTAATGTGGATAAATCTGTCACCTTCTGGTTCAGCATATCGTGCTGTTATCAGATATGCTGTAGAAGAATATGTAGATGTGCGAAAGAAAATGTTCTCTGTACATTACTCTGCAAGTGCGGTGGTTGTGAGAGCAAATGATGATACACTGTGCCACCAAATTGGTGTCTCGAGAATGAAGCCAATAAATCACCAAAAATACATCTGGCAGTATGAAAGTAATTAAGCTTGTGTTATACAGAGGGGAAGAAGTCATTCTTTCCCATTTAAATGAAGCTAAACTTAAATACAATAGTGCAATGAAATGTAGAATATGTCAACTTCATTAAAATTTTGACAATTTATATATATTTGAGTTGCAAACAGTTTAGAGTCTGATTGGTCACCAGGTTACTCAGTGTCTGATCTGGATCCAAGCTGTTTGCAATAGAACTAATGTTTATGCTGAAACGTCTTAATTGGAAAAGAATAATGTGTTCTCTACTGTACTTAAAAATTTGTAGTTTGATTCATTTTCTTATTTTTTTTTTGGGGGGGGGGGGTGTATTGAGGAATTAAATTACCTAAAATGACCCATATACCAATCCGAAATATTCTTATATTGTTTTTGTATGTATTTGCAGCTGCTTTAAGTTATTTGGCCCTGTTGAAATATGATTAAGCATGTATTTTTGAGACACATTGCCTCTATACTGCATAACACTGTTCTAATTTGCGGCCATTTTTAAATGGCCGCCATGGTCGACACAGGACCGATCCAGAACGCCTCTAATCTTTAAAATGTTTCTCATGATGTCTAGTACCAGTGTACCAAGTTTCATGCTTTTATCATGCTAGTGACAGTTCTATTATTATTAAAAAGTCTGATAAATCAGGTACTATTGTTATAATGGATAAGTGTGACTACGTAGAGGAGATTGAACGTCAACTTAATGACTGTACCTATTATGAGAAATTAAATCATGACCCGTCTGAAGATGTTAAGATTAGGATACGAGATTGCATAGAGAAAATCAGTGAACAGAGTCCTATTATTTCTGATTTACTTGATATATTTCCATCTGTTATCAGAACTCCAAAATTTTACATTTTACCAAAAACACACAAAGAATTTAATAAACGATTACCTCTGGGTTATCCCGGTCGTCCTATTGTTTCAGCATGTAATTCTAATACAGATAACATATCTAAATATGTCGACTATGTTTTGAAACCTCTTATGCAGTCACTTCCATCGTATGTCAAAGACAGCTCAGATTTTATTCTTAAGCTCAAATCTGCTAAATTAGAACACGCAGATTCATATTTAGTGACTTTAGACGTGTCATCCTTATATACAAATATTCCACACCAGGATGGTATTGATGCATGTAAGTGTTTTCTTAATACTAGTGACATATGTGCTTCTCGTCAACTGCCTGTTGATAATATTCTCAGCTTAATCCGACTAGTTCTGGAGAATAATCACTTTCAGTTCAATGGGGAAAATTTTATGCAGAAAATGGGCACTGCTATGGGTAGTCCTATGGCTCCAGCGTATGCCTCATTATTTATGGGTAAACTGGAACAGGATTTTCTTAATACTAGAAATCTAAAACCTAGCATTTGGCTGAGATTTTTGGATGATATATTCATGGTATGGAATCACTCCTTAGAAAGCTTACAAATATTTATAGATGCTCTCAATTCATTTCATCCTTCGATTAAGTTTACATACAGCATCTCTAAAAATAAGGTAAATTTTCTTGATGTTTCAGTTACTAAATCGGAAGATCTAGATTTTGTTACAGATGTATATGTGAAATCAACAAATGTTCACCAGTATGTTGAATACTCTTCGTGCCATTCTAAATCATGCAAAAATGGTATTCCCTATAGTCAAGGTAAAAGATACAGAAGAATTATTTCTGATGACACTATTTTCCGTAAAAGCCTTTGTGAATTAAGAGAGATTTTTCTTGAAAGAAATTACCCTGCTAACATAATTGATAAGGCACTTGAGAATGTTTCTTTATTAACTCAAAATGAGGCACTCAAAACTGTTGAAAAGGTCCGTGATAAGAGCGTTATTCCTTTTGTTATAGAATATAATCCTTCTCTGCCTAACATAGGTCTAATACTCAACAAATACTGGGACTTATTAAAGCTCTCCAATAAGGATAGCGTTAAAGATGTTCATGCGTGTAAGCCTATTTTAGCTTTTAATCGGCCAAAAAATCTACGTGACTATCTAGTTCGTTCAACTTTTACTGATAGTACATGTACTAATCATCTCTCCCAAGCATGTGACAGACGAAGGTGTTCCCATTGTAAAAATATCATTAAAACCGACGCTTTTACAAGTAGTCGTACACAGGAGCGTTTCAAAATGCGATTTTCCACATGTTGTAAATCTAAGAACGTTATATATTTGATTGAATGTAAACGCTGCAACTTGCAATACATCGGTCAAACAAACCAACTAGTTTCTAAACGTATGAATAGCCATATATTTGATATTAATAATTATGAGGATCGTGGATATGGTACACATGTGGCTTCGCATTTTAATTCAGCTTCGCATTCTATTAATCATTTCAGCCTTCTTCCTTTTGATATTGTTAATAATGAGATGGATCGCCTATGTAAGGAAACTTACTGGATTCACAAACTCAATACACTCTATCCAAATGGTATGAATGCGAAATTGCTATACGATATTAAGTAGATAGGTTACTACTGTTTGTTCCTATTTCTTCTTTTTATATATATAACTTATAGGAATAGTTTGTATCTTTACTGATCTAGTAGTTTCTTAATTATCAGCTTGAACTTTCATTTACAGTATTAACTCTCTATTACTACCACTATATTACATGTACATGTACGTTATTTATTTGGTGTTTGGGGCATGTGGCTATTTTGGGCGGGAAGAAGGTAAAACAGAAAACTCCCTTAGAAGCTTTCTGTTTTGCTTTCATCTTGCTTTCGGCTATCGCCTATCGCCCTGTTTATTAACCAGCTTTAGTTTGGTGGTGAAAATGGTGAGTTTTTACTTTGTATAAGCGTGACTTTGATGTTAGGATTGTTTATTAGTTGCATATTTTTCTATCTACTTTATGATATTATCACTGTTTTTCCGTATACTATGTATATACAGTTAACCCTCTCTATCTAGCAGCCGCTAGTTTGTGTTGATTGTTTGGTGTTTGGGGCAGGTGACTGTTTTGAGAGGGGTGACATTTAATTAGCTTTCTGCTTTACTTTCGCCTTGCTTTGGGCAGTCGCCGGTATTGGCATAGATATTTTGTGTATATCGGTGACTGTTGTAGAGAGGGTTTACTGTATATGACATTTTGACGTTAACGCGCCAAAACGTCTACAGTATTTGTTTACCGTTATGTCATTAAATTATATAAATATTCATTCCTTGAAAAAGCCTAACGGCGAAACGTTGGAAGATAATTTATAAACTTAAATTCGTGTTGGTGTTGTTTATTTTTCTTATGCTTTTATCATAAAATGCACGATACTCTCACATATATGCTGGACTACTGGTAGAATAATAGAGAAAAATAAATACAAGAAATATTTATTGTTTTACTATTTCTCATATTTTTTTGTTTTAACAAGATATCAATACCCATAAAAACCACGTTGTTGATTCAGAGATTCATATTTTCCAAATCTGGTTACTGTTTGGTCTTGATTTAGTTTCTTTATGTCAAAATACTTCCACAGACATGAAATACATAATGAAAAACAAAATTACCATGTTTGTTTTTATTTAAAATATATTTTACTGAAGCTTATACTTTAAATTTGACAAAATTTGACAAAAAGTCTGAATTTGACGCATATTTTAAAAATTGTCGTAGTGCAAAATAATGCACACAACATGTTTTGTCCCTGTTTTATTTTTCATTTATCATAAACAGCTCTTTCAAAATAAACATGAAAGAAAAAAGTTAAATACTTTGAAAAAAATCGCTTATGGGTTTGATTAACCCTTAACCCTTTACCTGATATCCTATTTCTTGTATTGAATATAGGTAACTGCTTAAAGCAGGTTGAAAGTAAAGCAGAATGCGCCTTAAGGCGCATACTGCTTTGCTTTCAGCCTGCTTTAAGCTATCATGTGCTAGAATATAGAAACTATTCTCTATAATATATATTCATGACTGATTAAATTGGAACTATTTTCTTCAGCGGAGGAATAAATCATATTCGCTAAAAGGCGCTTCTATGGGGGAAAGGGTTAAATGCGATTTTACTAGGGAGAGGGTTAAACAATATCACATTCAAGAGTTGTATTCAAATACTCACCAAAGCCTCTAAAAACTAGCATATTCTAATAAATTAGTGCTGAAACAATAAACTTCACCATAACACATTTTCTTTACAGTCCAAATATTTGACAAATTTAGATTGATGACTAGCAGATCAATTTGTTTACAGGACATGTAGATGACAAAGTGACCGTGTCGAACAATGGAGAAGTTAGGTGGTCCACTGAAAGTTTCTTTAGACTTGTGTGTTACATGGACATAACATATTACCCCTTCGATACACAGGTAAACTATACAATACAACAACAATACTACTATAAAACTATACAGTACTATTTGTAGTAAGGCCATACAATACTACTTGTTGACAGCGGCAACGCGATAAAAACAGGATGATTCACTATCTACATGAACAAAGACATTTCAAGTTCATGATTTAAGTTTGCAAATAATTCTAGCCAATCTTTGATTACATTGGTTTGATTTTTGAATTACATGTATATTGCAAAATGACGAGTTATGTAGATCATGGGATCATATAGGAACCCTTCTATGTGTGTCTGCACTATTTGCTTAGAGCGAGTTTACAGTTGTACACTACTGTTTGTAATGGACGCATATACTCGTCACTAGGATTTAATGGACTTACACAAGGTTTTGTTTAATCAAGAATATTGCAACGATAAAGGCCCTTATATGATTGATTACCTATAAAGTATGCATTAACCTATTTTAACCTTTTATCCCCTTAAACTTCCAATGGATAATTCTAGTTTGCAACAAAGGTTGGTCCATTTTAGACTATTAAGGGTCGTATTTTGTGATAAATTGCCAAATGACAAAGAGTGAAGTCCCTGATCAGAGGAGGAGCCCTCTGATCAGGGACTTCACTGTTTGCATCGGACAAGTGTACTCTTCACATGCACATATTTGGTAAAGGACGCATATATGCGTCACCAAGGCTCAATGAGTTAAAGCTGCAACATTTCAATAAGGCTACAAACTATCATCAGTGTGGTAAACTCTTTCAAAGGTATCGCTGTATTTTCTCTTCAAATACTAGAACGTCTTACAGTGCTGTCAATCTCACATAAAGAGTACATTTGTAGTGTATAAAAAGTAAATATTTCTGAAATTGTTCAGCTGTATATATGCGAACGAAATTGGACGTCAGTGTTACAAGTTACTGTATTATTAAATAGAGAAACATGTATACCTGAAACAGTTCAACAGTTTTCCCAATGAGTATTACTATTGCTGACAAAAATACATCCTTTTTTGTTTAACATATTGTAAATATACTCAGCAAAAATAGAAACTTTACATTGGATTCAAATGTGTATAATTCTGTCTACAAACACAATTTTGCAGAAATCTTAGTGTTTTTCAAAACTTTGGATCAATGTCTGTAAGTTTTTGACAATGGTGATGAAAACAATCCAAAAGCCACGTCGTGATTTGACGTCAAAATGCATAGGGGTCGATTTCAAAATTATCAGAGATGTGTACATGTACGCAAGATGTGTTTTATTCATTTTACGGTTTCATTTTAAATGACTTTTTTGCATAAAGACAGTTCAGTAGCGCGAATGCTCACCGTCGCACCTCATGCAAGCAACACTCCGTCTCTGATGCACCGTCTAATGACGTCATCTGGAATGCCATGCCATTTTCGTAATCGAGCATTTCTGAGGTTGTTGGTCGTGTAAATCTGGTATTTGTTCCGCATCCGTCGCCATCTTTACCCTCTACATGCTCTATTGGTTTCAAATATGTTGATACCACAGGCCATGGCATGACGTTGACGTTATTCTGGGCTTTGTAATTGCAGTTAAGATCTGCGCTGAATGCGGTCTATGGGTACGGATAGGACCGTGGCATTGCTTCAGACGATTCCTGATTGTCTCGGCAGCGATCCCAAACCGCCGAGCAGTAACCGTTGCTGGGATTGAACAGTTACGTCGATACGTTAACGTAAGAGTGCGGTCGTCTCTATGTGACGTCAACGATCTCAGACGATCCTGGACTTACCCCGTAACTCTATAACGAGTAGTTAGGATATGAATTTTCTATCATATGCCTCCAAAATGACGCCCAGCATCAGTTGCTAACGCACCCGCCGTAAGCATGCCAAATGGCCTGAATTCTGTTATTTTCAGAAAGCTGTGACATCTCAGTTTTGAAACGCAGGTGTTTACAATTTTGTTTTTTCGGTGTTTGGCTCAAGCCTGCGTGTGTCTGTTGCATTAAATAAACTTGAAATAAACCTGACTCTGTCAACTCGCCGTCAGAGTTAAAAACCGGAAGTGGAAAGCGTGCTACGTCGTGCGCGATACAAATTAGCGAGTGTGTGGCTCGGTATGGTCTTTATCGATAACCCCATTATGAAATGTACGTATATTTTATGAAACGTCATTAAACATCGCTCAAACCGGCTTTAAAGTATGTAAAGTTTCTATTTTTGTTAAGTATATTTCCTTCAGGAATGTCAGGTCAATATATATCTATCGGATGAAACATCAGATGATGTGTTGCTGTTACCTTTCGAAACCACAGAAAACCCACAACCTGATTTGGAACATGCTGAATGGGAGACACTGGACACTAGAGAAGAGACGTATATGGTGCAGAATACGCAGCTGCTGAAGTACCGATTTCTGTTCAGAAGGCGGCCGTCATTCATCATGTTCACTACAGTCGGACCACTGCTTATACTGGCTTTCCTCAATTCATTTGTGTTTCTCGTTCCTATCTCGAGTGGAGAAAAAGGTTCCATTGCAATAACTGTGTTTCTGTCATTCAGCGTATACATGTCGTCGATTGCAACAGTTTTACCACCGAATTCTCTTCAGACACCAATACTACAGGTGTTTATGATGATATTGGAAGTGAACAGTGCGCTTACGATGTTATGCACTATCATTGAATTGCGAATGTTCAATGGAAACAATAGCTTGCAGGGTGTACGACTGTTGTCATGTAATCGAAATTCTGCAGATGGAGAGGACAAACAAACAAATGATGCTGTGAGTGGTAAAGAAAGCTGCAGTTCAAAAATCAACAAACACAACGTGTTTGACTGTGTAGACATTAAGATGTGTTGTGTGTCCGTGTCATTTAATATAGTAGTTGTCGTGACATTTGCTTATAAAATAATAGCTAGTAACAAATATTCATTTTGAAATGAAATACTTGTTCTGAACATGCATATGCATATGGTAAAGCTCTATTGTTTCGCAGTAAACCTCGTTTTACGCGCAGGGCTGATGTCCACTGCAAACAGTTTTGGGTTAGAATAGTTGTCAGTTTACTCGGTGTGTGTCTAGCCTCTAGGCCAACATATAGTCGGGTCGATACAATCGAAATGTTTTATATTGAAATCTGCATTGTCGAGTATAACAGTTTTGTTTCGTGTCTTTTTAACTCAAAGAATATCGTTTTCACTAACTGCAGCTTTGTTGTAGTTAATTAACTTTAAAAAGGCCCATGATTTTCAGACAATTATTTAGCCCCATTAGGTTTTCGCATAGGTAACTTATTCAACCCTAGCGACGAGAGTGCTCGTTATTTACAAAATGTATACATGTGAATTGTTCATGTTATTCGTGTCGTATGCAAGCAGTGTAGACCCTGATCAGAGGGCTCCTTACTAATTATTGTTTGCCAATTTTAAATTTATTGTTCAAACAACCATATTTGGTTAAAAATCGGCTCGACGTAATTTGAAACTTCATAGTTTTATTTGATGTTTCAGGAGTGAATGAGTAAAGCAACCTTTTCGATTGCAACAGCTCTACTAATAAGACAATATGTTGGTCTGTTGACATTATATAAACATTTTAGTGCTGGTTGTCAAATTGTTACCGTGAATGTGTATATGCACAGTTATAAAGTCTTCAGTACAGTAAAACCTCTCTATTACGACCACTAAATTATGGTAATTATTAGGGTGTTTACGGTAGGTGACCACTTAAAGCAAGGTGACAGTGAAATAGAAAGCTCCATTAGGAGCTTTCTGTTTCACTGTCACCTTGTTTTAAGCTGCCACCTCTCTATTGTACAATCAATTAGCCTTCGTTTTAGTGGTCGTAATAGCGAGGTTTTACTGTATTTCTCTATTAACCCATTTGCGACATGCTTGCGAGCATATATTGGATTAGTCTATTATAATCGTCTAAGAGGTGCATGCTCGACCGTGTCACTTTTTGTTTTGTGCGGCGTCTGATCAGATTCTGCACTGTTTGCCTATATCCCTTTTAAGGGACGCTAGGCACAATAGGTTAAACAAAATTTAACGTAAAAGTAATAGCATTTTCATTTCTGTCTGCAGACAATTTGAAGGCATATCAGACGCATGGTTTCTGGACGTCCGATCAGGCTACAAACTGTTTGAAATGTATATAATTGTTTTATCACAAACAAGATTCTTAGGAATAAGTAGTTGTGTCCCTTGTATTAGATTTCGAGAAGCATCTAGCGGATTGTAAGAGTTTCAATGAAGTTGAAACGACGCCTGTTTGTACTGTGTATATTTATTTAAACATACATGTTGAACAATTTAAAAATGTCTTATCAAATATCAACAAAAGTACAAAACCTATTGAACGGAGATGTATCATATGGCGCAAATAACATAACAAATGAACCGTGCAATGAGAAAATCTGTCTTACTGCATTGCACACAGTGTATATCGAGGACAGCCGCCTTATCAAATAGTAAAAATAACATAACGAATGAGCTGTGTCATGACAAAACCTGCCTTATTGTATTGCAACATTGTACAATCCAAGCACCCTTGTCACACTGGCTCTGCATCTGAGTTTGGTCTACACTATCAAATATCGTATACAATATAGCTTAATAAACTACTTTAGATGTATTTTGGTGTCATTCAGTGTAGATCATGATACGCCGCCCGGTCTTAGACGCGGCGGTTTGCCTTGATCTACACTGTTTGCAATGCAATAAAGTAGGTTTTCTCGTGTCACGGTTAAAATGTAAATAGAAACTGATTCTGTCAAAGAGGGTCATGCAGTTGACATTTTCTTTAATGTACAAGAAGAGCTTAAATGATGTTGCTAGGGGTAAACAAGGCTGACAAGAGTGTAAACATAGTTGAACATAGCCTCCTTGATTAATCAATGGCAGACAATTCTAGACACTATTATGCTATTCAACCCTTAAAGTTGTCTCCCGCTTTCCATTTTCAACACGTACATTGTTTATATATGTATGATGATGCCATGTAACGCTTAACCAAATGAGTGAGAAAGTGTTGGATTTGTTCAGCTTAAACCCTCTTATCTGTGTTGAAAGTGAATCGGAGTGTGCTTTTATACACATTCTGATTCATCATCAACCTAATTTAAGTGTCATGTCTTCAGCTACCATGAGCTGCGGGTATATGCGTTGATGTTGCATATTCATGAATGTATTCTATGAGGTTATAATTTCATGTCAATACGTCAAATTACTGATGATGATATGTTGCAACTTACAGCATGTTGAAGGTGGGGTGGGGGTATTCTACTCATGGGCTTTCTGTTTTACTTTCAGCCCCTTATAAGCTACCATATACTTGGACTATAACGTTCAATTCTTAATATATGACTGTATTAATATGGTGTAGTATTGGAAAATTAAGCATATATTGAAGCTTTACACAAGCACATGATTGCATCTGCTTTGTAATTTAAACATATCTCTCTATGATAATCTTGTTGATCCCTGATATTTCAAATGACGATTCCCATTTTTAGGTGTTCCATTCTGTTTCCAGAAATTTCTGATGCTAACTAAAAGTATGATTTTCTCTCTTCTATATAATACTGCAACCTGACCGACATTGAAGACCCTGATTGGAGATCGAACACTTGTGGGAGGCCACCAATCTGGGCCTTCACTGTCTACTCAAGACAAGTATGTACATGTATTCCCTTACTATCTGTTGATAACCTTGCAACATACTTCAACCTAGCTATTACCCCGGGGCCTTTTTGGTTTATGGTTTAGGTGACCACTTACAGTGTGATGAAGTTGAAGCAGAATGTGCCTTAAAGCTCATTGTAACTTACTTTAAACCTACTTTAAGTGATATGCTTTAAGCTACCATTTGCTTGGATATTGGAAATTTTGTTTATTTTGGATATTCATGACTGTATATAATGGAGTGATGAGTCGATGTCATTTCGACAAATTACGGTTGAAAAACTTTCCACTAAAAGCTTGCTGATGGTAAATAGGGGAGTGTCATTGTGCACATTCTGCTTTGCTTTCAGCTTGTTTTAGGCTACCTGATTCTGGGATATGGGAAAGGTTTATTTATCATGCATAATGATGAATGTATCTATATGGTGTAGAGTTAGTTTATTTGTCTTCTGGTGTTAACTAAAAGTACTTTTTGTCCTTTCCACATAATACTGCAACTTGACAGACTTTGCAGACCCAGATTGGAGAGCACTTGTAGGAGGCCACCAATCTGGGCCTCCACAGCCTACAAAAGAAAAGTATGTATTCCCTTTTATCTGTTTATAATCATGCAACCGCTTTTAAACCCAACTATTACCCCGTGGCCTGTTTTTTAGTCTTGTAGACAGGTGACCACTTACAGTGTGATGAAAGTGAAACAGAATGTCCGTTGATGCACATTGTGACTTACTTTCAGCCTTCTTTAAGTGACATGCTTTAAGCTACCGTTTGCTTAGATTTTAGAATTGTTGTTTATATGGCAAATTTAGGACTGTATAATTATATGGAATGGTGATTTTATGTCATTTCGACAAACCACTGCTGAAAAGCATGCAGCTTACAGCATGTTTGAAGTGAAGAAGAGAGTGTCCTTATGCACATTCTGCTTTATTTTCAGCCTGCTTTAAGCTGCCTGATACAGGGATACGGGAAAGGTTTATTTATCATGCATAACCATGAATGTATTAATATGGTGTAGTGTTAGTTTATCTGTGTCTGATATGAACTAAAAGTACTTATTTGTCTCTTCTACATACTATTGATACTTGACAGACTTTGCAGACCCAGATTGGAGAGCACTTGTAGGAGGCCACCTATCTGGGCCTCCACAGCCTGACAAGTCAAGTATGTATTCCCTTTTTATCTGGTGATAACCATGCAAAGTGAAGCAGATTGTGCCCTCATGCAAATTGGGACTCACTTTCGTCCTACTTTAAGTGACATGCTTTAAGCCACTATATGCTCGGATTTTGGAATTGTTGTTTTTGTTGCATATTCATGACTGTATATAAGTGTATATATTGGGATGATGATTCTAGGTTACTTTGACAAACTATACTGTTGGAAATCATGCAGCTTACAGCGTGTTTAAGATGAAGAAGAGTGTGTCCTTATGCACATTTTGCTTTATCTTCAGCCTGCTTTAGGCTGCCAGATACTGGGTTATAGAAAGGTTTTTTGTTATTTTATCATGCACTCGTTACGAATGTATTGAAATGGTGTAGAGTTAGTTTATCTGTTTTCTGATGTTATTTAAAAGTACTTTCTGTCTCTTTTACATAATACTCAACATGACAGACTTTGCAGACCCAGATTGGAGAGCACTTGAAGGAGGTCCCCAATATGGGTCTTCACTGCCTACACAAGACAAGTATGTATTCTTTATAGTAAATTGATACACTATGAGTACCACTAGAGAAGACTTGGACAGAAATTTAACTACCGTATAACTCTTACAGTACTTGGTTGGCTTGCTTCCTAAGATAGGTGATCGCTTTGAGGGGGTTGAAGGTGAAGAGGAATAGAAGAAATTCTCATTCCACTGCTCCTTCAGCCTGCTTGAAGCTATGGTCTACTAGGACTTGAAAGGTTTTCTTATGATGTATACTCATGACAATGAAAAGAACTGATTTCTCTGAGAGTATTGAGTTGGAGACACTAAGGATACTTACTGGAAAAGAGCAAATTACATCACCACTCTAACTATCACTTCTTGCTGTCATATTTTCCAGAGAACGTTTTACTGAAACTTTTTACTGAAATTTCTTCTTAAGCTTTTTATTACTTAAGTCTATTTTTTTTTTAATTGTTTCTCTTCTCTATTCTTTATCTTTTCTTCATGTCTTTCCTTTCTATTTTTGCTTTCACCTTTATCCTGTTTCTTTTCAGACACTTTGTTTATGGTGATCGGGAGACAAACTGCTGTGGAACTGAAGTGATGAACATCTCAAATACTACTGTTGTGAAACTGCTTCCAAATGGGTAATGCCCTAGAACTCTGGAGATGTTCCATCGGTCGGTTCCACGGCAGAAGTTTCTTATGTTGTAAGAAAGTATCAGTAAAGGTATCATTCATTCCTTTTATTATTATCTTGTGGTTATATAATCTGAGTCTATACTGTACCAAATTTGTTATTAATTCTATTAATAGCTATTATTTATACACAGTCTTATTATTACTACTGCTGCAGTCAGGCGATGTTGAACCAAACCCCGGTCCAACCACTAGCAATAGTGGCCACAGTCTCTCATTATTGCATTGCAATATCAGAAGCATAAGACAGAAACTGGACTACATCAGAGACAGCTATTTAGACTTTGATATTTTGAGTTTTACTGAGACACATTTAGATATGGCTGTATCTGATGATTTCTTGTTTCTGTCAGATGCTTATGATAGTTTTTACAGAAAGGATAGAACAAATCATGGAGGCGGAATACTGGTATACCTATCTAGTAATCTCATTCATAAAAGACTCTTTGAACTGGAAAACTTCTGCCCCGAATCAATCTGGATATGCATTACTATAAATCATGAGAAATATTTAGTTGGTACCTTTTACAGTCCTAGAACTTCTGATCCTGAGTTTTTCCTGAACTTTAATAAGAATATTGAGAGAGCACTAGAAATAAGTAAAAATATAATCATTCTGGGAGACCTGAATGAAGACTTGTTGAATCCTAATTTTCGAAAACTAAAGGATGTACTTATAAATTTTTCACTACAGAACACTATCAGTGAACCTACTCGCCTAAATGCTTTACTGGATCCGGTCATCATTCCTATTGACATGCACTATCTTGATTCTGGTGTAATACCAAACCCTCCTGATGTTAGTGATCACTGTGCAACTTTTATATTTCTTCCTTTTTCATACGAAATTAAAGCTAGTTTTGAAAGAACTGTCTATCTATATGCAAATGCTGACTTTCAGCTCTTAAGTCAAAATATTTCTTCTTTTGACTGGCAAATACTTTATAATGGTAGTGTGGATGAAGCTTGTGATTGTTTTACTAAAACTTTTCTTCAGTTTGTTAATGCCTGTATTCCATCACGGAAAATATTAGTGCGCCCCGATGACAAGCCTTGGTTTGACTCTGAATTAAGAAAATTTTGTAGGAAAAGAGATCGATTAAGGAAATTAGCTTTCAAAACAGGTAAATCGTCTATTTTAAATAAATATAAACAGCTAAGAAATAAAATAAACAACATGAAAAAACATGCTAAACAGTCATTCTTCAACTCATTAGAAATTAACTTGGAAAATTTACATTCTAATGATAAGAAAGGTTTTTGGAGATTAATTAAACACTTTGTTAAAAATAATGATTGTTCTGCTAATATTCCTCCCTTATGTGTAACCTCTAATAGAGGTGAATCTTCATATTATATAACTGATCAAGATAAAGCCGATTGCTTAAATGACTTTTTTGCCTCTATATCTTCCTTAAATGAAGAAAATGCTGTTCTTCCTGATTTTGATGCTAAAACCCAGAACTGTTTGTCAAACATAGTTATATCTGAATCAGAAATAAATGACATTATCAATTCCTTAAATATAAATAAGGCCAGCGGACCTGATTCTATCAGTCATAAAATGCTTAAAGGTGTTTCAACATCAGTTGCCAAACCACTTTCTATATTGTTCAACAGGTCCATTACTGAAGGGATTTTTCCTGACTGTTGGAAAATTGCAAATGTCACACCTATTTATAAAAAAGGTGATAAATCTTCTGTTTTAAACTATAGACCTGTATCACTTCTCAGTTGCTGTGGTAAATTGTTTGAAAGAGTGATCTTTAAGCACATGTACAATTTCTTTCTCAATAATAATCTTCTATACAAATATCAATCTGGGTTTTTGCCAGCCCATTCAACTACTTTCCAGCTTATAGATATCTTTCATCATATATGTCAATCATTTGACAATAAACAGTTTTCTTGTATGGTTTTCTGCGATATTTCTAAAGCCTTTGATAGAGTTTGGCACAAAGGTCTTCTCTTTAAATTGAAACAAAATGGTATTAATGGTTCTTTACTTGATTGGCTTTCCAGTTACTTGTCAAATAGAAGTCAGAGAGTCGTCCTACAGTCTAGCGTGTCAGCTTCTAGGTCTATTTCAGCCGGTGTTCCTCAGGGATCTGTGCTAGGGCCGTTAATTTTTCTTATTTATGTCAATGATATATCTGACTCTCTACTCAGTTTAACTAGATTGTTTGCAGATGATAGCTCTCTCTTTTATTCGGCTACATCTGTTGATGATATAGAAGGTATTGTGAATCATGACCTTAATATCATATCTTCATGGGCTAAACAATGGCTGGTTACTTTCAATCCTAACAAAACTGAAGCTATCCTTTTCTCTCTAAAAAAGTATGATAATCTACCACAACTAATATTTGAAGATACACCAATTAATTTTGTCGAAAACCACAAGCACTTAGGAGTTACTCTTAGCCACAATGGTCAGTGGAATTCTCATATAGATAATGTAGTAATATCTGCCTCGAAAGTAGTAAACATAATGAGAAGATTAAAATTTACTCTAAATAGGAAATCTTTAAATCAAATCTATCTCTCATATATATCTCCTATACTTGAGTATGCATCTATAGTTTGGGATGGTTGCTCTGGTAGCTGTTCAGATTCCTTACAAAAACTTCAAAATGAAGCTGCCAGAATTGTAACTGGTCTTACTCGTTCTGTTTCATTAGAAAATCTTTACCGTGAATGTGGATGGCTGAGTTTGGAAAAGAGACGTAATTTTCAAAAGCTGCTTTTTATGTATAAAGCCACACACAGCATGGTACCATCATATATTACAGACTTGATACCTCCTACTGTTGAAGAATCGAACCCATATCCACTAAGAAACCGGGAAAATATTAGAATTCCTATTACTAGAACTTCAGTCTCACAAAAATCATGTATTCCATCCTCCATAGATTTGTGGAATAGCTTAGATCTTGATTTGAGAAACATTGATTCATACACTAGTTTCAGACATGTATTATTAAATGACAATTCTCTCATAAATGTTCCATTATATTATTCACAGGGAAACAGATACTTTTCAGTTTTACATGCAAGAATTAGAAACAATTGCAGTAATCTAAATAACGATCTGTTTAATAACCACCTCAGATTGGATCCCTATTGCTCATGTACTGAAGCTATTGAAGATGCAGAACATTTCTTCATTACCTGTAAGAATTATACACAGCCAAGATCAACTTTATTTCATTCAATTAGTAAATTTCAACCTCTGAACTTAGATACATTATTATTTGGGAAAAGATATTTAAATGACAAAGAAAATCTCAATATTTTCAGTGCAGTGCATGAATTTATTAGAGGATCTTAAAGGTTTACATGAGTGTCAAGCAGTTTGGGTCCTGATCGGATGCCACGCTTCATGACATCCGATCAGGATCCCAACTGTCTGAAACTATCTGAAATTATAAGTAATTTACAGAGCTCCAGATAAAGGTAATAGTCAAAACTTAAACTTTATTTCGGCATTGGGCCCTGTGGGATCATTGCTCGTTAGAATTGTCTCTTTGAGACGATTCTGACAAGTAGTCGCATCATGGGATTTGGTGCTGAAGTGAGGAACAAAATGTTGAATTTGTCTAGTTTGCTTTATCTTGTCTGGAGCCCTGGATTTATAGATTTGGCAGCTTGGGATTGAAAAAATTTGATTTCTGCAAGCATATATTGAGTAAAGGGAGACAATTCAAATGTTTAAGTAAACCTTTTTCAATTACAGTTGTCTCTCTTATACCGGATATATGCATGATGCCACTTAATGTATTCTTTATCTATTACTTACACCATATGACTAAATACACATTTATTTGGTCTGAAGCATTAAAACCATGATTGTCCCTTGATCACCATGAATGAATTGAATGTATATCTAGCTACACCTCTCTCTCTCTCTATCACTCTCTCTCTTTCTCTGACAGTCTTTCTCTTTCCTTCTTCTTTCCTTCTGTAGTCTTTTTCTTCAACAAAAAAGTTAAGTAATTTCGTCATATTTCATCTATATGCCATTGTTCATGTACTGTATATTTACATTGTAGGGGGAGGGTCGGATCTAATGTTGTTATAACTTGTGACCCAACCCCAATTCCATGTATATTTGAGGGAATAAAAATATGTTTAAACTAAACCAAATAAAATGGTCCGTTCTGTTTTGTTCTAATAACACCACGCATACGCCCTTAGTATAAACCCAATAATTTGGAATAACTGTACGAGTTATCGCTTCATCCCAAAAGTGTTGACGGACACACGGACGGATAGGTCGACAGAGAAAATACTATTCTTAAAGGCGTCCTGTATTTTAATATTCAGGGCCCTAGATTAAATGGAGAATATAATATCTAGAAGTTAACATAGAAGAATAGTAAAACTAATAAAATCGCTATCAAACTTTGCAAAATTATCAGTGACGATACGTTGGTTGTTAAACATCCTGTAACGATATGGTTTGTTTGTATGTCAAGATAAATACAGCAAGTTCATAATTGAACATAACCATGTTTAGACCGACAACACAATGTTTTCTTTTTGTTGTCTTAAAATATTTTCTTAAAAAAAAGTCTCGTGAGGTTTTTACCCCTTCACCGCCATATTGGCGTCTGCTTCAATATTGTTGTCTTCAACATCCTTTTAAAGTTAGATTTAAGGTAGTAAAACTGACGTAATTTCAGAACAAGTGGCACAATTGTTTGCAAATGTGCTTTATGTCGTCATTGAGAGTGAAAGTGTTTATCGACATAAACTGGCCCTACTTTCAAAAGTGAAATACAGTGCTCCCTTTGTACAACAAAACCCAATAGGAGACACAGACTGTGTGTGTTGTTCGGAGGGAGTTGCTATAGGGAGAGAAAATAAAGACTTGACTAACATTCATAAACAACTTGCATCTAAGTACTAAATAAGTACTAAATTATTATAAACGCAGACAAGGTAAGTAACTCATGACAAAATGTATGTAGCATTTGACAGAATTAAGTATATTTACTCGTAAAACTATCTTAGCGGATCAGTGGATAATTACTTAATACCCTCGTATACACTATTTAATTGGCTATCGCCTACCGATGAAACCGTAGAAACACGGATTTGTCCGCGCCTGTCCGTCCGTATACCCGCTTATGAACCGGCTTATGAATAGTCTGTATTCTATACTATATGTTTAGAACTATTTAGATAGAATTCTCAGTAGAAACGGGTAACAAGAATTAGTGCATGATAATCAAGTAATACAAACCCTGTTTAGCCCAGCCTAATTATATGTGCAAAACATTTGAATCCAAATCACATGTTAAAGCTATTCTTCATCTGATAAAGATAACAAGAGAGTGCAGCGCAATCTAAAGCCATGACTCGATAATTTACAACACATCGCCCTATATGCAAACTTCGATGACTCTATATGCGACGTTCTGCAAATGCTAGTATTGTTAGTTATGAATGGATTCTCATTAGTAAGCGTTTTTAGTATGAAATATGACGAATGCTGTTGACAAGTGGTTATGTGTTGAGTAAATACAGAACACGTAACAAACAATGTAAAATGCTATTTGAAAAGCGTCGATCGATTTAACGTTACATGTGAACAGGCAGTGCTATTGTTTCATCTACAAAACATTACCGATTAATGGGTTTCACACAAATTAGTATAGAACAAAAATCTGGAACATGTTTTATATACAGTAAGTCACCTTATTACGACCACTAAATTGCTTTCATTATTAGGAGTTTAAAGCAGGTGACTGCTTAAAGCAAGGTGACAGTAAAACAGAAAGCTCCTTAGGAGCTTTCTGTTTTACTCCCACCTTGCTTTAAGCTGTCACCTGTCTTTTATACAACCAATTAGTCTTTTTTAGTGGTTGTAATAGAGAGGTTTTTACTGTATTGCTTCTAATTCTTTGGAGAATGAAGCAATGTTGAAATAAACCGAAAACCGCTTTGGAACATCAAGACCTTGCAGGTGAATTTGTAATTACTGTTGCAAACTGCTTAAGTCATTCCAGATGAGATGCCGTGTTACTCTGCATCCCATTTTGATGCAAACTGTTTGACACTCTCATGGACATCTTCAAAAGAAAATACAGCTATATTCATTATATAGAATGGTGCAGACAACAATTTCTACAGATGATGACACATATTAGGTATTCCAATGGTAAAATAATAGACAAGTTACAAACGTCATTTGGCCATCTGAAAAGGGAACCCACTGGGCATCAACTTGAATGCAACCATTCAGTCAGTTTCATTTACTCCTAACACTGTCTTCAAGTCAAACCATTAAATAGAAGATAGTATTTTTGGAGTTTAAATTGAAATGCACGCGTGTTGATAAGTTAACTCCTAATGATTTCAGGACAACAAGATATTGAAAAATCAAGGACAATTTTTCATCTTGAAAGATAGACTTCCATATAAAAAGTAGAATCTCGTGTTGAAATATCATGTAAACCGTATCAAGTCGAACCTCACAACATCTGAAACAATCATGATTATTTCAATATTTTATTTTGCTGCGGTTTATATAAGATTTTCTTTCTCAACTATTCCATCAGCTGATATAAAGAAGTTATACAAGGATTTACTCAGCGACTATGATACACATATTCGACCTGTGAGGGACCAGAATGAAACAGTGAACGTTTACGTAAACATGGCACCTTATTATATACAAGAGGTGGATACAGCACTTCAAAAATATACCTTCTCAACACACTTCACGTTTAGCTGGACAGACGAGTTTTTACGTTGGAATATTTCAGAAAGTCATGGCATAGATGTTTTACAGTTTAAAAGGAAGGAGATCTGGCACCCGTCGTTTGCCATCACTGTATCGTACAATGGAAATTTAATTATAGGTAAGTCCTTCCTTTAACCCATTACCACATAAATACGCCTTTTTACGCCTTTAATTTATTCTTACACCGAAGGGAAGCAGTTCCAATTTATGCAGTTATGAATGTGCATTATAAGAAATTAATTCCATATCCTAGCAGATGGTAGCTTAAAGCTGGCATAAAGCATTCTGCTTTACTTTTAACCTGCTTTAAGTTGTCTCTTATCTTCTATACTAGAAGCAGATTATGGAGTAATTGGTTTACCCTATCACCACCAGGATGTCATCTTCTTCAAACACCTGTCGTCTGCTTTATTTCTTCAATTTAAGTTATAGATAAATTGACCGAAGTAACATCGGAATGAGTGTCTAACAGTTTGGATCATTATCCGTAGCCGCGTTACTCTGTGTCTTATTACGGTGGAGAATCTGTTATTCTTTCCCAATAAACGCGTTTACGCTAAAACTATTATTTGCAGTGCAAACAGTTTGGAGCCAGATCAGACGCCGGGTAACCCGGCGTCTGATCAGGCTCCAAACTGTTTGCCACCAAGATAAATAAGAATTAATCAGAATTGTCCAAAAGTTGTTCTTTTCTACGTTTTAGTGCTTTGCGTTTGCGTACGTTTGCGTTTAAACGGGAAAGAATAACAGATTCTCCACTGTATGATCCAAAGTGTTTGCAAATAATCCCTGTACTCCCTGTCACGTGCCCATGAAAGAATGAATACCGGTAACTTCAATTCTAATTTTATGAATAAAATTGGACAACCGAGTAAAGTTATTTCAGATAAAGTAAAGTTTCAGATTACAGAATGGTCGTAATAAAGAGGTTTGACAGTAATTGAATTATCCCGACATAAATGTCATATATTCTTCTTTTGTTTTTATATCAAAGGGAATGAAGACGAAACCGTAGACGTTTCAAACACTGGCAGAGTGTCGTGGTTGACTACGGGCGCGTTATCACTGATCTTTGATGTTGACATTCGTTTCTATCCATTTGATACACAGGTAAAGTATGGGCCAACATTACTTTGATTTAAGATGAATAAACAATATACCCCTTTCCCACCATAGTTTGTTTTCAGTAATAACTCTTTCATTGCCAAGTTTTATCTTCTGCTTTAACACTCATACCGCCAATATATCGTCTGCATTGGTAGTGTCGTCTGCAATATTTTTAAAGTCAGCTTTAGTGCTGTTTTGACTGAAGAAATGTCGATACGAGTGTCAAACAGTTTGGATCCTTAGGCGTCAAGCGGCGTCTGATCAGGATCCAAACTGTTGGCACAGTCGCCTTTTGGCGCCGTTGACAGTGAAAGAGTTAAAGACAGATGGTTGCTAAAAGCTGAAAATAAAGCAGAATACGCCTTAAAGAACATGCTGCTTTACTTTGACCCTGCTTATCAATCTGATAGATTATAGGAACTACATGTTTTTATTATAGTGTATATTCATGGCAGTATAAAGTTGACATATTTTCCATAACGGAGGAATGAAATAAAGGTGTAAAAATCCGTATCTATTGTGTATTTGGATACACGGTATAAAATGGTAATTTGACTTATTAATTTTACTGTGTAACCCTTTTCCTGACATATTATTAAAAAGTGTTAATTGAGAATTAGCTAGAAGTTTCATTCATCACGAACCGCGTAACGCTGTGCAAAGGTAATTACGAGTTCGCCGTTAGTATGCAAACATATATAAATGTTGTTTAATAACGTTTATAGAAGAGACTTGTTGCAGACTGAAAAAACACGTATGTGATTAAAGAAGTTTTACATACTGTGGACAAATTTGGTATTACTGTTGCAAACAGTTTTGATCAAGATTAAACACCGAGTGGATCCAAACAGTTCGATACTCTGATGATGATATTTTATCAGAAAAAATACAGATAAAACAGTTTTAACCTTTTCGGTGGTGAAGTCGCATTAAGTCGACTTTGCAAACCATTTTGATCCTGACCAGACGCCGCGTTACGTGGCGTCTGATCAGGATCTAAACTGTTTGACACTCGTATCGATATTTATTTAGTCATACTACCTTAAATCTTACTTTAAAAAGATATTGCAAACAAAAATATCGAAGCAAAACGACACTAAAGCAATGCAGGGGTAAAACAAACCTCACCATTACTTTGGCGCTGAAAGGTTATAAGTTTTGGCAACAAAAATACAGACGTCAATTACATAGCGTGTAGAACGTCAAAATTGATAGGTTTGAATTACAGTCGAACTCGAAAATTTGAACTCGTGTTTGTTCGAACATACAGGGCTCCAGATAAGGGGAGTATATCAAAAACTAAAATGTTTATTTCTACATTAAACCCTATGGTGTCACGACTCATTAGAATCGTCTCATCGAGACGATTCAAATGAGTAGTAACATCATAGGATTTAGTTTTGAAATAAGTGAGAACATGTTGGATTTGTTCAGTTTACTCCCTCTTATCTGGATCCCTGACATACCGATATTTCAAAGTTAAAACGTGGCTTAGCGGGTATGTTCTACTCAAGCGAGATCGACTTATTGAAATTTAACTTATGAAACACTGGTACGATCGATTCTTATTTCATTTCAGGAGTGTACACTTGATCTTTACATGATAGATGTATCATCAAGGGAAGTATTAAATGTATTTGAAATAGTTGATGATGACTATATAATCAAGACCCTACCTGAGTGGAATTTACTGGATTCTAGAGCGGCCATGGTATATAACAATCATGCCAACTACTTACGGTACAAGTTTCTGTTGCGTCGAAGACCTACTTTCATCATATACACAACCATTGGACCGCTTATTATCTTGGCGTTTTTAAATTCAATTGTGTTTCTTGTTCCGATTGAAAGTGGTGAAAAGGGTTCGATAGCAATGACGTTTCTGTTGTCCTTCTGTGTGTATATCAGCTCAATGAGTGCGCAGTTACCACAGAACTCGGACCAAAGCTATCTCCTGGTTTTTATGACAATATTGGAAGCAAACAGCGCCATTGCTTTGCTTTACACAATGTTACAATCAATGGTTAAAGAACGTGGGTATTCACTAAATTATGTCTTTGGTAAGAGAAACAGCTGTGTACGTTTTAAGAGAAAAGCTGTAGATATCGAACATTATGAACAGAACCAGGCTGGTCACATAACAAAGGAGGATTGTCATTCTGTTGAGAATACGAACAGTCAAGCCAACATGTATCGGGTTACCGATGCTGTTATGTTCTGCATGTCATTGATGATGATTGTGGTTACGATCGCCGTGTTTGCAGGCAAAGTAATGTCAAGCTTACGAAACGCATTAGCTTAGGGGTTGTTTTTAAGAAGAGCATTCTATTTGATTCCAGTAAAACAATCATAAGCTACGTAAATAGCAGCCTAAGAACTTAGGTTAATGTTGTGTGGAGTATATCAAGTTCATTGCAAATGAAACTATTCCTCTGTGCATAAACTTTAAGCTACTCCATCGACAATAGAGGATCTAACATGATACAAACCGAACACCTTTTTATAAGTATATAATATATTATATATTCAAAATTATATTTTGTTTGTCCCCAAGTATGGATATATAAATTATATTTATCAACTGCGGCGTCGATGCTCAATGATTGATGCAAGAATAATAAATTGTGTCCAAATTCAGCTTTATACAGAATGTGAATTGCATCGTATTTAGCTTTTTAATATTCATTGAACCGACAAGTGATCAGAAAAAATCCTATGTAAATCAGTAGTTTAGTCTAAGGCAACAGCGACTTTAACTTTCAGTGTTTTAATGCTCCAGACAGTTCGGGTAGTTATAAATGCCATAAACTTTTGATCTGATCTGCAAAGTACAACGTTAAACAGCGTTTCCTCTCTACAACGACACCTAATGTGAGACGGAAATTGTTTGTATTGTTCGGATTGAATCGTTATAGGGAAGGAAACAGGCTTACATTTGCAAACAGATTGAATCTAGATCAAACGCCGCGTAACGCGGCGTCTAATCTTGATTCAAGCTGTATATCACTCGTTGTTAAGTTCTGTTACACTGCTCATTAAGTAACTTCGAGATAAACAGCAGACGACAATTTTAAGCAGACGACATTGCGGCCGTTAATAGGTTGAATATAATTGTCTAGTTTCGGGAACTGCGACAAGGGTCGTTGTTGGGATGGCCGTTGTAGGGAGGGAGCACTGAACACTTCTAAACACGGACGGACGTGACAATGTGATTGTCATTGTAACACGCAATGAGTCTTGTTTTAGAGCAGCTGTAGTACCCGGACTTGAAGTATATGTAAACATTATTCATCACTAAGTCTTATATGATTGTATACCGGTATCATATATTAAATGACCCATAGACATTTCATTATCGCAAAAACAAAAGGGTTTATTGCGCATAGCTTCATCGGAGAATTATTAGATGACCTTTATATTAAAATCGTCTTAAACAACGATGGTATAAGACACTGGCACCAGAGACTTATTATGTGTATGTGTTAGTGCTGCAAACGGGAGACACTATCTCACTTATTAAGGGGGTCAACTGGTCCTGGCCTGTAAACATAGGTTTTTATATACCAAAATGTTCGTCTAAACATGTAGCTATTGGATCCGGTTGATGCAGTTGGCAAAGCTGATGGACAACATCGCAATTCAAGATGGCGTCCAAGATGGCCGCCGGTAATACTGAAAATCCCTTACGTCTTAGTTGTGGGTGCAATTTTCGAAACAATCAATTAAATTTGCCTCAAATTTATTCAAAACATATCAAATATGTATTTGGAACAAAGAATTTATAAATATTGGCATTCAAAAGCAAGAAAACTTTCAATATTGCACCGAAAAAAGCCTATTTTGCGTTGTTTTCTCATGATTATGAAACTTTAACTAATGAAGAACTACAGATATTTTGTTAATGGCACTGGTTTCTTTATACTAAAATGTATGTCGAAGTCTGTAAATAATGGAACCAGTTGCTGCATTTAACAAAAGTTTGGTAAAGTAGGCCATTCATGATTTTTTCCAAAATGGCGCCAATTAGATATATACTTCATATATAAGTGGACATTTTCATATATAGTAAAACCTGATAGCTCGTTCCTTCAATTTTTGATAGAAATGGTTCACTTGGTGAAGCAAGCAAGAAATTTGGCACAAATACTCTTAAGGGTTTCTAGTTTTCAAAAATGTCATTAGCTACCTATAAAATTTAATATAGCGGCCATTTTTCAAGATGGCTGCCGTGTGAAGTCAAAATATGTACAAAATGTCAGATTTTTATGTGACATTTATTGTTAAAGGTGTAATTCAACATTTCAAGTACACAGTATTCCTTATATCCTTGAATCATATTTAAAAAACGTACATTATTGCACTGAAACACTTTTTATTGAAAATTGCAGAGATTTTATGATCTTGAAAAATATTTATCGCTTAAAGCAGGGTGAAAGTAAAGCAGAATGTGATTTGCATTGATCTATAGGTTTGGTGGTATGCATTCGAGAATTCTCATTTTTCACTGCTCAAATGATGATGAAGAATGCATAAAACATGCATTTATTCAGATACAAACATCTGAAATGACCTTAAAGTGTCCCAAAGTCAAGAAATAAATTTGCTGTATACTCAAACAACTACAAATAACCTTATTACCAAAAGAATTCCCCCTTTCAGAACCGAATGCAGAATTACTTCAAATAATACCAACTTTATCTTTCTTGTCACAAATTGTTAGTAATAACAGAAATGTAAGTCTTTATTGATAAGATGTTAACAGCTCATGTTTAAAAAGAGTGACTGTCAACGTAGACCCAGGGCATACTGGTGACGTCACTGCTGTGAAACTTAGAATGGGGGATCCAGTGTCAACTAATTTTTGGTGTTCAATTATTGTAGTATACAAGTAAGTGTCCCAAATGTTATATAATCATCATCATCCAGTTTAGTTTAACCAGGCGATTGATTAGTCCTTCTAACGAGGCCTGGCTGTCCAGTCTGGAACGAAGTCTTCGCCGTCACGTTTTACAAGGTCATCGCAAGATAGCTTTGGTCTGCCTGGACTCCGCTATGTTGTGATGTTCAGGCATCTAATTTGAGAGATCCAACTAGAGTTTCTCTCTACATGGCCAAGCCGTTTTAGCCTAAATGGTTGGAGAGTCTCCGCAATGCCTCATTTGTTCAGCTGAGATAACATAGAGTTAAAAGGGACATCTTTTGCTGGCTTGACTAGGCAGATCCATTGTATCATGGCTTTGTCATTTCGCAGCATACGTCTGAGTATATTTGCTGATACAGCCCATGTCTCAGATCCATAGAGCATAACACTCCTTACATAGGCTGAGTACACTCGACCACTGGTTGCTGATGGCAGAAACTTGCTTATCAATATGGGGAGGAGCTCTCTGGTCTTACTTTTTCCAGGCCGACTTACAGCGTGTTATTACTGCAAGCTCACATCCTCCTCTAGACCACATATTGTCCCCAAAGTAGCAAAAGTCTGGTACGACATTGAGATTTTCATTCCAGCCTCTACCTCTGTCATAGGCCTACCCTCTGTTGGTCTGCCTGAACCCTCTAAGCATGGACATCTCAAGTCAATGCTAAAACACAAGTGCTCCTTTTGATGGCAGTTCAATGATGTGTATACATGCTAGATCATGGAGTTGACGTGAAATAGCGATCGCAATCTGGAGTTTGTAAAACAGATTCCGCAATGACAAGGCTCCTGCAAAACAACTGCCATTCTAAGCACAGAGAAGGAGCTTCAGACATTATAAAGAACGCGAGATTCCATTTTCATTTTTTATCGGAACGTCTGTTTATTTGAAGACTGTAAGGAGAGCGCTTGTAGAATTGCTACATGAGAATGTACTTTTTATTAATTCCGTACAACAGAGTCCTCGAAATCTCAGCCCAATAGAGCGATGCTGTAATCAGAAGATATGCAAATGAAGGAATCATCTGTACATTTGCTCTAAGAAATAGGGATATAATCACCAAAGCAGCAATCATATATACCATAATCCAACAGCTACAACAGCAAGCACATAGTTTCATGGAACAAGTATATCACTTTTCCAGTACTCAACTGCTGACAATGAAGAGGAAAGTGAGAACCGCTTACAATAAGAGATAACAAAGTCATGCCAGTGCCTGAGCTTCCAGATTCCTTCACAAATGTAACATCTGCAGTCATCAAAGGCAAAACTGAACCTCCCAAGATACAAAAATGTATACGTTCCTATTAACCTTGATGGTAAGCGTGCACAATTACAGCTAAACAGCTAGTTCGAATGGCTAGAAAGTGTATGGATTACTCAAATGCTGTCCGAAGATATGAATCTCACGAGGTCAGCATTTCACACTGAGTCGAAAAGGGGTATTGCATTTGAAGTAAGTATTACCTCACTGCTACCTCTGATACGGAACGCAGTTCACTTAGTGGCTACCGTACGTCATGTTATGGATACGGTTAGGGATACGGTCGCATACCTGAATCCTGCTCAAACACTGTCCTCACCGCAGATCAGCCAATATATACTATAGCAAAACAAATTCAATGGAACTGGCCCAAAGAGTACGGAGATGACAAGTGTGTCATCATGTTTGGCAGCCTGCATATAGGGATGGCTGTGCTGAAATCCATTGGATCGTTTCTCCATTCAAACGAATGGACAGGAGCCCTCGCAGAGGAAGAGGTACCATCCTCAGGAACGGCATAGTCGTTTTTGACTGCCTTTGATAAAAACCAGCAAAACTCGCCAAGTTACAGCATTTCTTGCCCTGTACAAAACTCTGAAGGATCCATACGATTCATATTGAATTGGATGTGAAGGAGAAAACAAGCCATCTCTTGACTTTGAACCTTAGTGCAACAAACGGATAAAAGAAAGTCCACAGTTCAACTACTGGTTCATTGTGTTGTTAATGAAACTGACTATTATGTCAGTAATAATGTCGTTACGGGCTAATTTCAACTTTTACCATTAGTATCATTGATACCTTTCTCAAACAACAACGTCAACTATGCATGCTGGCTACCGATGCATCTGAATGACATGCTTACCTTAGGTGCGGCGCATCCTAACGTGTACCAGGCATTTCAGGACGGGAAATTTGTTGGGTTTAAATCGAAGTGAATTTTCTCTGCAATGGCAGTTGACCAGGCCCATGAGCAGACTAATGCTACAATCAAAGGAGAAAGAGGGGTTGTAGGTGTGACAAAATACCCTTCTGCGTTAATAAGATGGATGGTAGCGGGACCCGAAGTTTCACGCAGCACTTCATGAAGATATCAAACGGGCTGCTTACCAAGCAGGGTGCATATGGGGACAATGTTTAGAACCGTAAATTGAAACTGCAAGCCCTGCCTATTGGGAATGGACAATGCAAAGCAACATGTGGATGGTTTACTGGACCTCAATGGCACCAATAGCAGAGATATGCAAACAGCTTACAAAGTGCGGGTGCAAGAAGGAATGCATTGGATACTGCAAGTGCTACAAAAATGCACTTGTCTGTACCAAACTGTGCAGTTCCAGAGTGAAAACATAACATTTGACTTCAGTTTCAGAGAATTGTTCGGAAACATGACAGGAAATGTAACAGAAATTCATTTTTACGGTGTTGGAACAGGTTTTGGTGGCAAATGACCGCCATCTTGGTTTTTCTACATACATGTACATCGTTGTTTATGACATGGTTTGTTTGAAATAATTGCCATTTTTCTGAGGTGAAAATGGTTTATTAAGAATTGGTTAACTTGACATATCCCTCGGTGGCGACCATTTTAGAAATTGGCCGCCATATTTAATTGCTTACGACAGATATGAGGTAAGCACATCTTGGTGAACATTTATGTTACATGCTTGCTTCCCCAAGTGCACCATTTTACTAAAGCTACTTAGTTATCAACAAAAAATGTAGCATTTCATTAGTAAAATAATCATAATTACGTGAAAAAAACGCAAAATACGCCTCTTTTGTTGCAATTTTGAATAATTTCTTGATTAAAAGAGCTTTTTATTATGGATTTCAAGCTCAATATTCATATTTGATGCGCAACGAATACATTGGAGGCAAATTAAGTTTATTTAAAGGAAAATTGTACCCTCAACTGAATCCTAAGTGATATTTCGTACTTTCGGCGGCCATCTTGGACGCTATCTTGGATTGCGATGGAGGCTAACATTTTTTTTGAAAACTAGAAACTCTTAGGAGTATTCGTGCCAAAGTTCTTGCTTGCTTCACCAAGTGCACCATTTCTATCAAAAATTGAATTAACGTTTTTCTGTATACAAAAATGTCCACTTATATATGAAGTGCATATACATGTATCTAATTGGCGCCATCTTGGAAACAATCATGAATGGCCTACTTTAACTAAAGCGTTGTTAAATGCAGCAACTGGTTCCATAGTTTACAGACTTAGACAGACATTTTAGTATAAAGAAACCAGTGCCATTATCAAGATATCTGTAGTTCTTCAATAGTTAAAATTTCATTATCATGAGAGAAAACGTAAAATATGCTTTTTTGGCGGCCATTTTGAAAGTTTTCTTGATTTTGAATGCCAATATTTATAAATTTGTTGTTCCAAATACATATTTGATATGGTTTGAATACATTTGAGGCAAATTTAGTTTAATTCTTCGAAAATTGTACCCAAAACTAAGACGTCAGGGATTTTCTGTATAACCGGCGGCCATCTTGGACGCCATCTTGAATTGCGATGTTGTCCATCCGCTTTGCCAACTGCATCAACAGAATTCATAATCTGCAGACTTAGACGAACATTTTTGTATATAGAAACCTATGTTCACAGACGAGGACCAGTTGGCTGTCTTAAATGGTCTGATATTTGCAGTACTATTACTGTATGTAAACCTCTACTGAAAACTCTAAGTCTCTACAGGTCTATAGACTATCTAGATCTATAATAAGGTGTGTTTTGTGTGTTTGTTTGTTTGAACTGTTTCTACCGGTAAGTAATGTTAACTATATGAAGGGGAAAATCTATGTCGAAATCGATGTGTACACTCTATAGTCTCTATCTATTAGATTCTGGATCTAGATCCTATTTTTTCCGGTCGGTTAGCAATGTCTTTTGTATGGGAATGGAAATAATAAAAAAAATGTGAGTTGACTCTATGCCTCTACATATAGATCTAGATCTACCGGTCTGCTATCTATAAGTATAAGATCTATAAAATATAGATTATTGATCTATAAGACCCCCAACCGGTTAGCAATGTCTATTGTATGGGAATGGAATATCAAAAAGAAAAAAAAGAAAAAAAGAAGATCTAAACTAAACTCCACTTTGCAAACAGGTTTTATTTTGATCAGACTGTTTGGCACTCGTGTCAATATTTCCGTAGTCAAAACTTAAAAATTGACTTTTGGCATAACAAAATACAGTCGACAAACTGTAGCAGTCGATATTGTGTCTGCTACATACGCTAAATTTAGCTGTGAAAGGGTTAACCCTTTACCTTATAGAAGCGCCTTTGAGCACATCATATTTATTCCTATACTGAAGAAAATAGTTCCAACTTTTACGGTCATGCGTATGTATCATAAAGAATATTTTCTTCATTCGAGCAAGTGGAAGCTTAAATCAGGCTGAAAGTAGAGCAGAATGCGCTTAAGGCGCATTCTGCTTTACTTTCAACCTGCTTTAAGTTATAATATGTCTTCAAAATTATAAACAGGCTATGGGGTAAAGGGTTAAGCAATATGGATGCCGGTATTTAACGCAACACACTGTACCCCAAAAGGTATACGATATATGATACTGTAACGATAGGTTTTCGTTTCGTTGTAAATGTAGATTAAAATTTAAATAACGCAGACAAGTTGCATTGTTTCAAATTTTCTATATTATTAAATAACTTCAGTGAGTCTTCTTTTTTATGGTTATGCAAGCAGAGCTCTTCTAAATTTGAGAGCATATTGAACCAACACCCGTATTCTTCTCTACGCTTTAACCTTTTCTTCCACTATATTCCAACACAGTCGTCTATGCAAATGGTATGGATCCTCATAAGAGGCTGCTTATCACATTTACTGATCACGATCCGGAAACATTGGCGTTTGCATATACAGTTAAAATTCGGTACTTCGAACTCGCTTAAATCGATTTTAAAGTATTTCATCAGTTAAAATCCGCTAACCCGATATCGCTTCAGTGGAACATACCCGTATTTCAAAGTTAAAACGTGGCTAAGCCACGTTTTAACTTTGAAATATGGGTATGTTCTAACTAACGGAGCTTGAAGTATCTTTTTTACTGTAATTGCAAACAACAGATTTTAGCAGATGGTATTTTATGTGAGGACAGTTTAAATCAGACTTAAAATTGGTTATGAAAGGGATGACTAGAAATATGAATGAGTCATTGTTAAGATTGTGCACTTTTCTTTTAATATATTTACAAGAGTATAATAAGAATCAGACCTTTTAAGGAATAATTCAAATTAAAGAGATGTAAACATAACGCATGCGATCAAGACTGCCTTCTAACAAATGCGTTATGATTAACTTATGAATCGTGGTGAAATATATAGATAAGACTTGCTTTAAAATAATACCCAAAATGTCAACATCAGAAGAACTGTTAAGTAATATCGAGTACAGTAACTGTGTAAATGAAGCAACCCAATACAAACAATGGTGGCGACATCTATGCCACTGTAGGAATCGGAACAAATATGGTGTCATGCCTCTTTGGTGAACAATTGCTTTCATTTGATTTACGTGTTGAGTACATATCACTGAAGAAACGATTTCCTATCAATTGTACTAAAACGGATCCCAAAAATGATTTAAAAGCTTTTTATGTGCACAATGAGTCAATAAGTTTATAATAAAGGTTCATAAGAATACGGAAGCCGGATAGTGCCACTTTTACAATTTAAAAAAAAAAAATATCTTGAAAATTTAAGTTATTATCTTGAAAATGCAAGATACTATCTTGAAAATTCAAGATACTATCTTGAATTTTCAACATACTATCTTGAATATTCAAGATAATAACTTGAAAATTCAAGATAGTATCTTGAATTTTTAATATACTATCTTGAATATTCAAGATAATAACTTGAAAATTCAAGATACTATCTTGAATTTTCAACATACTAACTTGAAAATTCAAGATACTATCTTGAAAATTCAAGATACTATCTTGAATTTTCAACATACTATCTTGAATATTCAAGATACTATCTTGAATTTTCAACATACTAAAAAAAACATTATCTTGAAAATTCAAGTTATTATCTTGAAAATTCAAGATACTATCTTGAAAATTCAAGATAGTATCTTGAATTTTCAACATACTATCTTGAATATTCAAGATAATAACTTGAAAATTCAAGATACTATCTTGAATTTTCAACATACTATCTTGAATATTCAAGATAATAACTTGAATTTTCAAGATACTTATCTTGAAAATTCAACATACTATCTTGAAAATTCAAGATAGTAACTTGAATTTTCAACATAATAGAGCTGGAATAAATATGTTGTACGGAAGGTGGATAGTGCCACTTTAAGAATTCATAGTAGGCTGAATCTCGAATAAATATTCAAGGGAAAAATATTAAAGGCATTTTTAAAGGTCAAAGGGTTAAAATCAAGATCAAAGAAATAGTTGCATTTATTTCTAGCTCATCTGATCACAGCTTTGTGCATCTTGCATCTTTCGTCAACATTTTAGCTCACCTGAGTTTATGCTTCGGGTGATCTTTAATGATCGCCTTTTGTCCATTGTCTGTCTTTCTAATCAAATATTACGAAATTCACATCCTGCACAGAACAGACTTTAACGCAAAACCTTAACGTTGAGCCAAGAGGTAAAGGTCAAATGTCAAGGTCACCAAACTGCGGTGCATCATGGTCTACTCATACAGGCGAATCAGCCAGAACAGACTCTAAGTTATGAATAGACTTTAACGCAAAACCTTAACAAAGGTCAAGGTCAAAGGTCAATGTCACTCAACTACGTTTTACAATGCTGTACTGATTACGGCGCATCTATGGTTTAAGTTTCATAGACATAGCCCTTATAGTTTATGATATCCAGTCCGGACGCTTGCGCCGGGGTATAGCATATAAGCCCCCTCACCTCGTGAAGGTGAGCTTAAAAGCATCACTAAATGATTTTTCTGGGAGATTTGGTAGAAATTAGCTCAGTAATTTCTGGAAAGATTTTCAAAGATTTCTCAAAGTTTTAAGTGTTTGGTTGCCATGACAACCACGATTCTTCACGTAATACCATAAACATTATGAATTTGCATAAGGCTAATATATAAGTATCATTCAGGTAAATTTTGGTGACACTCTATCCAAGGGTTTCACAGAGAAGACTGCTAAAACAAGAGGGCCATGTAGGACCTTAAATCGCCCACCTTTAGGCTAAGAAATTCTACTAGCTTCAGAGAAAACAAGTGAACCCTAGGGCAGGGCTAATTTTGACCCAGGTGTATAATTTGAACAAACTTGGTAGAGGACAACTACATGCAATTATGCTACATACCAGTAACCAAATATCAATGCTCTAGGCCTTGTGGTTATAGAGAAGAACACTTTAAAAAATTGCCATGTCAACCACAGTTTTGAGTGGATTCAATTTCTTTGAATACTTTTTGTAAGGATCAAGTGTCCTAAAAGATGGTCAACTGGTTTTCGGCTAAGAATTCGTTTAAAGAAAGTGGTTGATGGACGGACAGACAGACGGGCGTCGGACGAATGCGATCACAATAACTCACACGGAACATAAGCTCAGGTGAGCTAAGAATATTGACGAAAGATGCACAATGCACAAAGGACATTCCAGGGATCACAAAACCTCAACCTGAGCTGTGATCAGCTGAGTTAGAAATAAATTAAACTTTTTCTGTTTAATCTGTATTTTAACCCTTTGACCTTATATAAACGCCTTTAATAATTTTCTCTTTGAATATTTTTACGAGACTCAGCCTTCTATGAATTCTTAAAGTGGCACTATCCACCTTCCATACAACAGATTTATCCCAGCTCTATTATGTTGAAAATTCAAGTTACTATCTTGAATTTTCAAGATAGTATGTTGAATTTTCAAGATAAGTATCTTGAAAATTCAAGTTATTATCTTGAATATTCAATATACTATCTTGAAAATTCAACATACTATCTTGAAAATTCAAGATAATATCTTGAATTTTCAAGATAGTATCTTGAATATTCAAGATAGTATGTTGAAAATTCAAGATACTATCTTGAATTTTCAAGATAGTATCTTGAATTTTCAAGTTAGTATGTTGAAAATTCAAGATACTATCTTGAATTTTGAAGTTATTATCTTGAATATTCAAGATAGTATGTTGAAAATTCAAGATAGTATCTTGAATTTTCAAGATAGTATCTTGAATTTTCAAGATAATAACTTGAATTTTCAAGATACTTATCTTGAAAATTCAACATACTATCTTGAAAATTCAAGATAGTAACTTGAATTTTCAACATAATAGAGCTGGGATAAATCTGTTGTATGGAAGGTTTCGTTCAACTCTTTGCATGCTGGGTAATGTTTTCGTCTGCAACAAGTGTCGTCTGCTACTGTTCTAAAAATAGATTTCTCAAAAAGTCTATTCAAAATAGCCTGGTTAGTGTCAAACAGTTTGGATCCTGATAAGACGCCGCGTGACACGGCATCCCACGACCTAAGTTTTTGCAATGGTAATCATTGTAGGATATATCCGCCGCTAGCATGGTAAGAGTTAAGATGCCTTTCAATCATGTAAGTTTACTAAGTTTTAAATCGTTTTATTAATGACGGATAGAAAAGGTTTAGTTAGCAAATAACAGTTCATTTCTGAAACAAGAGGTATTTATAATTTGTTTAAAAGAATATTTTGTATAACATTTAGCCATTTTACATTTTAAACTCTTCTGCGCCAAAGTAATCGTAAGATTATTACTCCTTCACCATAATTGTGTCGTCTGCTTCAATATTGTTGTCTGCAATATCTTTTCAAAGTAAGATCTAATGTTGTATGACTGAAGAAATATCGATACGAGTGTCAAACAGTTTGGATCCTGATCAGACGTCGCGGCGTCTGATCAGGAGCCAAACTGTTTGCAAAGTCGCCTTTTGGTGCCGTTGGCAGTGAAAGAGTTAAGGGTCGATAGACGTCCGGAGACAAAAAGAAAGTGTTTAAATATATGCAGTAACGAAGATATTGAATTCACCAGAGTTCGTATACATCTCAATATATACATGTAGCTATATAACTAAGTGGTATTCAACCTACACGTTCGTTTTACATTTTAATATGTTCGAAATAAGTTGCTCTATGGAGATTAACCCTTTGTTTCACAGGACGTGAGGGCGATAAAGTCACTGTCTCTGACAAGGGGAATGTTAGGTGGACTGCAGAAGATGTCTTCGAACTTCTGTGTGAAATGGACATTACATATTACCCGTTTGATTCCCAGGTAAGTGATCTAGTGTCAACATGGTAAAAAAGAGTTTTCTCCCTTTACGATTATTTTGGATACTGTCAATCCGTTCATTATTTCGTTCATTTGCCCACCCGTTTGTCTATCTACATTTATTCATCACCGCCCAGAAAGGCGGTGATGATATTGGAATGTGTTTACAAATTTACCAATGTACTTGGGGCAGCGAAAAGTTTCTACAACACGTGATCAGCGATAATGACCAAGTTGAACCAAATGTGTAAAAATTCATTTACACTTTATCAGCGATAATGACCAAGTTGAACCAAATGTGTAAAAATTCATCTGGTTCAACTCGGTCATTTTCCTAAGTAAAAATGGTAGCAGAGAATAGTTTCTATTGAATGGGCTACAGCAAATCTATAGTACACATTGCCCCTGGATTATAGTAACACTGGTAAACAGTATTAATCTAAAGTAAGAGTGCCACTTAATGCCTGAAATACAATAACGGTTAATAATAATGTTTGAACATTCTTATGGGCCAAACTGATCTATGAACTGATGAAGACGGACCTAAATCGCCAAAAAGGTCGATTTAAAATCATAACAAACCGAAAATAGAACGTCTGGAATAAACATTTCCACACGGCTTAGTATCATGTGATACAGCCGAAAACAACTTCACTGGGTGCAACCGTATCTACCTCCGCCCGTCCATCCACCAGTCAGTTATACTAACCCATTTTTTTGTCCGCTCTCTAACTCAACTATCTTTTATCCGATCTTCCACAAACTTGCTGAAAATGTTCATTTATATAAAATCAAGGTTCAGTTTGATTACTACTAAAATCGCATAAGATATTTTTGAGTTATTGCCTGTTAATTAATAAAAAATGACTGTTTCAGTCATTTCTGCACTCTAAAACAAACAGCTTTTATCGGATAAACCAAATATGCTGAAAATATTTATTCATATAAAATTTAGGTCTAGTTTGATTATTACTAAAATCGCATGTGGCATATCTGAGTTTTTGCCCTTTATGTATTAAAAAATGACTGTTTTCAGCAAGTTTTGCTCTCTAACACAAATACATTTTATTCGATCTTCACCAAATTTGCTGAAAATGTTTATTGATATAAAATTAAGGTTTAGTTTGATTACTACTAAAATCGCATAAGGTATATCTGAGTTATTGCCTGTTTATTAATATAAAATGACTGTTTCAGTCACTTTTTCACTCTAACACATTCAGTTTTGATCGGATATTCACTTAACTTGCTGAAAATGTTTAATTATATAAAAATAAGGTCTAGTTTGATTATTACAAAAATCGCATGTGGCATAACTGAGTTTTTGCCCTTTATGTTTTAGAAATGACTGTTTTCAGCAAGTGTTTCTCTCTAACACAAATGCTTTTTTTGAATCTTCACCAAACTTGCTGAAAGTTTTCATTAATATAAAATCAAGGTTAAGTTTGAATCCTACTAAAACCGCATAAGGCATGTTGGTGTAATAGTCCTTTAACTATTAAAAAAAATTGGCTGTTTCAGCCTTTTTTGCTCTCTAACACAAAGAGTTTTCATTGGATCTTCACCAAACTTGCTGAAATTCTTTATTTATATAAAATCTAGGTCCAGTGTGATTATTACTAAAATCCCATATGAATTATCTTAGTTATTGCCCTTTATGTATTAAAAAGGACTGTTTCACCATTTTTTGCTCTCTAACACAAATACTTTTTTTTTATTGATTTTCACCAAACTTGCTGAAAATGTTTATTTATACAAAATAAAGGTTTGGTTTGAATACTACTAAAATCGCAAAAGGCATGTCTGAGTTTTTGCCCTTTAAGTATTGAAAATTAATGTTTCAGCATTTTTTGCTTTCTAACACATACAGTTTTTATCAGAAATTCACCAAACTGCTGAAACTTTTTTGTCCGCTCTCTAACTCAACTATTTTTTATTAGATCTTCCACAAACTTGCTGAAAATGTTCATTGATATAAAATCAAGGTTTAGTTTGATTACTACTAAAATCGCATAAGGTATTTTTGAGTTATTGCCTGTTAATTAATAAAAAATGACTGTTTCAGTCATTTCTGCACTCTAAAACAAACAGATTTTATCGGATATTCACCAAACATGCTGAAAATATTTATGCATATAAAATTTAGGTCTAGTTTGATTATTACTAAAATCGCATGTGGCATATCAGAGTTTTTTTGCCCTTTATGTATTAAAAAAAGACTGTTTTCAGCAAGTTTTGCTCTCTAACACAAATACGTTTTATTGGATCTTCACCAAATTTGCTGAAAATGTTCATTGATATAAAATCAAGGTTTAGTTTGATTACTACTAAATCGCATAAGGTATTTTTGAGTTATTGCCTGTTAATTAATAAAAAATGACCGTTTCAGTCATGTTTGCACTCTAAAACAAACAGCTTTAATTGGATATTCACTAAACATGCTGAAAATATTTATTCATATAAAATTTAGGTCTAGTTTGATTATTACTAAAATCGCATTTGGTATATCTGAGTTTTTGCCCTTTATGTATTAAAAAATGACTGTTTTCAGCAAGTTTTGCTCTCTAACACAAAAACGTTTTATTGTATCTTCACCAAACTTGCTGAAAATATTTATTGATATAAAATCAAGGTTAAGTTTGATTACTACTAAAATCGCATAAGGTATATTTGAGTTATTGCCTGTTTATTAATAAAAATGACTGTTTCAGTTACTTTTGCACTCTTACACATACAGTTTTTATCGGATATTCACTAAACTTACTGAAAATGTTTATTTATATAAAATAAAGGTTTGGTTTGAATACTACTAAAATCGCAAAAGGCATGTCTGAGTTTTTGCCCTTTAAGTATTGAAAATTAATGTTTCAGCATTTTTTGCTTTCTAACACATACAGTTTTTATCAGATATTCACCAAACTTGTTGAAAATGTTTATTTATATAAAATCTAGGTCAATCATCTTAACTACCAAATTGGCACAAAGTTGGAGTTATTGCCCTTGATTGACTTAAAATTGACTAATTCAGGCTTGACAGCTTTCTGACTCAAACAGTTTTAATTGGATATTCACCAAATTTGCTGAAAATAATATTTGTACAAAATCTTGGTCCAGTTCTATTTATACCCAAATCGCCGAAGGCATGTTGGAGTTATGGTTCTTCAATTTTTAAAAGTTTGCTATTTTATCCTTATTTTTGCCCTGTCCACTCTGTAAAGGGACCAGTTTTTATTCTATTTTAGCCAAATATTTGGTCAATGGTTGCATGTGCTTCATCTTAGCCGTGTTGGTAATAAGTAAAGTAATAAATGACCACTCCATTTCTCCTTTACCTCTTACAGGATTTTCATTCAACTGTATTTTTTTCTTGACCTAGATTTAATACCAATACACATTGTCAGCAAGTTTGGTGAAGATCCAATAAAAGTGTTTGTGTTAGAGAGCAGAAAATGCTGAAACAGTCATTTTTTAATTATTCAAGGGCAATAACTCAGACATGCCTCATGCGATTTTGCTAGTTATTGAACCTGACCTAGATTCTATACTAATAAATATTTGTAGCAAGTTTGGTGAAGATCCAAAAAGAAGTGTTTGAGTTAGAGAGCGGACAAGGCTGAAACAGTCATTTAAGTGCTCCAGATACGCATATAAGCGGGAGTAATCTGAACTAATATAACATTTTCTCTCTCATTTCAGCACCGAATGCTATGGTGTTATTACTGATTAAACCGTCTCTTCGAGACAATTTTAATGAGAATGACATCATTGGGTTTAAAAGCAGAAACAAAGATTTAAGTTTTCGAAATACTTCCGTTATCTGGAGCCCTGTATTTACAGAGTTGTCCTTCTTTCCATTCACAAGGGAGGCTTTTTAAATTGTGCCGCACAAAAACATTATAAATAAAATTTAAAAAGCGAATTTCTTAGATAAAGCCGGTTTTGTGAAAGAATCACGTCCCATGTAGTTCAAATGGGACCCCAAACAACCGTTTTATGCAGGTTTCTCAAAAACACAATGCGGCTCTAAATAATTAGTAGCACTACAGGTGAAAAGTTTGGCTGATTCTAAGCTGTGCACTGTCTGATATGCAGTTCCAGTGGATCGTTGTTTTTGGCAAGAAGGATCGAGTTTCTGTATGGACAGTATAACAAAGTTTTACTGTATAGCATTTTGTTTGGGTGTGTGATAGCATGTACATGAGAGTTAACCCCTTCACTGCGTTATCCCAGGTGAACTAAAAGTTACAGGCAGCCTGGATAATACCCAGACGCCTAGAAAATAGGCGTCTGATCAGGATCCTAACTGTTTGGCTGTTCAACATTCATGTCGCTATTTATACACTCAATAGTCATATCTTCTAAATTTAAGAAGCAGACAACACATTATAAGATAACATCCTAGCACTGAAAGGGTTAACATCTGTTCGTTTTGCCATGTGAATTAATACCCATGGCTCCAGATAAGTAGAGTATGTCAAAACCTAAATTCTCTGTGTATGCAGCGGACACTGTGATGTCATTACTCATTAGAATAGCGTTTGATTGTATTAACCACCAAAAAATATGGTCAGTCCTTACTCAAAATGGTGTACAGGGTAACATTTTAAAAGTATTTCAATCTATGTATAGCAATCTGAAATCATGTGTTAAAACAACAAATGGGCTAACTGAGCTGTTCAGATGTACGATTGGAACGTGACAAGGATGTGTAAGCAGTCCTCTTCATCAATGATTTGATATTGTATTTACGACAAGAATGCGATCATGGAATTTTTGTCTCAAACGATATACCTGATCTTCTAGCATTGTTATATGCTGATGACGCTTCGAGTTTTAGTGAAACTGCATTACGGTTACAAAAACAAATAGACATGATCTCAACTTTTTGTGACTCTATTGATATGAAAATTAATTCAGATAAAACCAAAATTATAGCTTTTAGAAATGGTGGTGTTCTTCGTTCATACGAAAAGTGGTTCTATAAAGGTAATCCAATTGATGTAGTATCTTCATATAAGTATCTTGGAGTGTATATGACACCTAAGCTTATTTGGACTACAACTCATGAATTTGCATCAAAACAGGCGTTAAAAGTCTCTTCTTGTATTTTTAACTACCAAAGAAAATTTGGTCATTTTGACCCAGTTGATATATTTAAACTGTTTGACAGTATGATTAAACCTATTCTGTGTTATGGATCACAAATATGGGGTTTTTGATACGTGAACAAAATTGAAAAAGTACACATCAGTTTCTGTAAAAGATATTGTCAGCTTCCTCAAAACACAGCCGATATTTTTGTATACGGGGAATGTGGTCGACTTCCTCTTTGTATTACATATTTTACTAATTGTATTAAGTACTGGGTTAAACTACTTACACTTGATCAACATAGGTATCCTTTACAGTGCTATAAAATGTTATACAGATTAGATGAGTCAGGTCGCACTACTTGGGCTAGTCACGTACGTAATCTATTATATTCTAATGGATTTGGACATGTCTGTATATCACAAGAAGTAGGTGATCCAGGGTGGTTTATTAATACTTTTAGACAACGTATAATTGATTGCTCGGTACAAAAATGGAATTCAAATCTGACTGATTCTACTAAAGCAGACTCTTACAGAGGGTTTAAGTCGCTACTTAATGTAGAATGATATTTAAGTATTTACATGCCTGTCAAATTACGAAGATGTCTTGCAAAGTTCAGATGTTCTAGTCATGACTTATATATAGAAAAAGGTAGATACACAAACATTGATAGACATTTGAGATTTTGTCCAGTATGTCAGAAACGGGATATAAATGTTGTTGAGACAGAATTCCATTTCTTATTAGAATGTCAGGCGTATGAAACACTGCGGCAAAACATATTGCAGGATTGCTGTGGAATGCAACCTTTAACCAACTAATGTCAAACTCAAAAGAAAGTGCTATTTTGAAACATGCAAAATGTTTACACGCTGCGTTTGAACTCAGAAAATCCATTATACAGTAACTATAATTATTCTGAACTTTACATTTGCATGTTTGCTGGTGTGCTTCCAAAAGGAGACAACTCTCTCCTAAGTTAGACAATTGTGTTCTTTTGAAAACACATCAACGTAATGTAAGGCTAAAGCATGTATTAACCTATATTATATATATATTTATGTGCAGTTATTCTATTAACTGGGAATATCTATGATATTGATGTCACTCATTTCTATGTATTTTGAAAATGTATATTGTGTGTATGATGGGCCGGTGGCCTAAGTACGAGAATAAAAGTTTTTGACTTTTGACTTTGACTAATAGCGGACTCGAATTTTAAGACGATTCTTGTGAGTGATAATTAATACCATGGTGTTTTGTGCAAGTACAAAGGACAAATGTTGGAAAATGAGTTAACTTCCCCTTATCTAAATCCATGACTAATATCTTTAACTCTTCAGCCACCGCACGTATTTACAAGCAGTTTACATCCAAGTCGGATGCTGGTTTACATCCAAATCGGATGCTGAATAACCCTTCCGACTAGAATGAAAACTGCTTGTCAAATGCCAGCATCCAAAAGTTAGACACAAACATACCGAATGGTTTTACATTCCATTTTATAATGTATCATCATAAACCTGCTAAGTTACGTCGGGTCATAAATCCTCTGAAAAGGAAAGTAAACATTTAATGTGCATGCTGATACTATGTATCTAGTATCTACTGTTCATACTATTTTGCTTTGCTATAAGCATCCTGTATGATGTTTAATGCAATAAAAGACAGCAAAAAATCCATTCAAAATCGAATTATAAGAGACCATTAAAGGACTGGATTCATAACAGTAGTCCCATCACATTGAACTAACAGTAGCATTTATCAGTTTTAGCAGGAACGTATATTAGACGTTCATGGTACAATCTTATGTTTTTTAAGACATACCAATAATATACTTTCCGGATTGTACTTAGTTTCAAAGGCTTACGGTTCTACATGTTTCTTGTCATACCCGTTATCTTATTTTTACCATTCAGGGCTGTAGATAAGAAGGAGTAAACTGAACAAATCCAACATTTTCTCACCCATTTCAGCACCAAATCCTATGGTGTTACTACTTATTATTACTACTTATTATAATCGTCTCGAAGAGACGATTCTAATAAGTAGTGACACCATGGGGTTTAATGCAGAAATAAAGAATTTATTTTTTGTTTTGAAATACTCCCCTTATCTTGAGCTCTGCATGCAAATGGTATCTCTATATTTTAATATTGCGCTGTGATAAAATTAATATCAGTACATTATTGAGTGTAAGCGACTTAACAAAAATCGGATTTTGCAGTTTGGTGTGAATAAAGTTGAGTTGACTCAATGAGTACGTGCAATGGCGTTTTAATCTTGTTGACATAATCAAGTTTCTTATAAAACCTTCCTTGTAAATACATTTTCGGTGATCCAGATGCTTGCATAAGTGTTTGTCTTGTACGGTATGTACCTTGCCCGTCTATATTTTTATCAAACAATTTTCCAGAATGGTTTTACATATACCACAGAAAAGAACATTCCAGGAGTTTGATATGTTACGTTTTTACCTGCCTTTTCAAAGTTTCATTTGTTTTGCATACACATCTACGGTACATGCAACTAGGTTGCATAATTCGTGTCCTACAGACCTATCTACCACTAAAGATATTTCGACCATTAAAGTGACAAATACTTTAGTGTACTACTGCAATGATTTATTCATCTACTATGCAGTTTTCTTTGTGATTACAGCGCTCCATCTCTACAACGACTGCCAATATTGTTGTCGCGGCGTCTCATAAGGGTCCAAACTGTTTGCAAAAATAATCGCGAATCCGCAACTACAATCACTAAACATGTCCTCTATTACATATGTCTGTATTAAGGTGTTAGGGTGATAACATTGTCATTCGTCACTGAATCAGTTTGTAAATTGTTCTGCTCGTATTTTAAAAACAAAATGAACATGTGTATTACTCTATCTTGTTTTGCCATTCAGGAATGCATTGTCACGATATATATACCGGACGAGTCTTCAAAAGATGTGCTGCTACTACCATTTGAGGATACAGAAAAACCACGACTTCGTCGGGAGTTAGGAAATTCTGAATGGAAGACACTCGATAGCAGGGAAGAGATACATATAGTGCAAAATACGCAGCTGCTGAAGTACCGATTTCTATTCAGGAGACGACCGTCATTCATCATGTTCACTACTATCGGACCACTGCTTATACTGGCTTTCCTAAATTCATTTGTGTTTCTAGTTCCTATCTCAAGTGGAGAAAAAGGTTCCATTGCAATAACTGTCTTTCTGTCATTCAGTGTGTACATGTCGTCGATTACAACAGTTTTACCACCGAATTCTCTTCAGACACCAATACTACAGGTGTTTATGATGATATTGGAAGTCAACAGTGCGCTTACGATGCTCTACACTATCATCGAATCGCGACTATACAATGGAACCAATAGCTTGCAGTGTGTACGACTGTTGTCATGTAATCGAAATTCTGCAGATAAGGAGGACAAACACTCAAATGATACTGAGAGTAATAAAGAAATCTGCACTTCAAAAAGCAGCCAACAGAACGTGTTTGACTGCGTAGACATCAAGATGTGTTGTGTGTCCGTGTCATTTAACATAGTAGTTGTCTTGACCTATGCTTACAAAATAATAGCAAGTAACAAAGAATCGTTTTGAAATGAAATACTTGTTTTGTTTATGCAGATGCTAAAGCTCTATTACTTCCCATGAAACATCGTTTAACGCGCAGAGCTGATGTCCACTGCAAACAGTTTGGGGTCAGATTAGTTGCCAGTTTACACGGTGTGTAACTATAGCCTCAGAGGTTAGATATAGTCAAGTCGATAAATTCGACATCTTTTATATTGAAATCTGCACTGCCGAGTATTACATTATGTTTCCTGTCTTTTTAACTCAAAGAATAGCGTTTTTACTAACTGCAGCTTTGTTGTAGTCAATGAACTTTAAAAAGGCCAATGTTTTCTTTTCAGAAATTTATTCATGGGTAAATTATTCAACCATAGCAACGAAGTTTGCTGGTTATTTACAGAATTGTACATGATATTCGTGTCGTATGCAAACAGTGCATACCCTGAGCAGAGGGTTCTTAACGGAACCCTCCGATCAGAATCAGTTCTGTTTGCAATTTTAATATACTAATAAAACTATCATATTTAGTAAAATGTGGATTCGATTTAATTTGAAACTTTATAGTTTTTCAGACAATATGCTGGTCTGTTGACAGTATATAAACAATTTAGTTCTGTTTGACAAATAGTAACCTTAAACGCACATATGCACAGTGATACAGACGTCAGTATTTCTCTATTAACCCTTTTGCGCCATGCTTGTGAGTATATATTTGATAAGTCTATTGTTTTCATCTAAGTGATGCACTTTCTAACTTATCATTTTTTTAAAGTTTAAAATGTCTATCAGCAAACAGTTTAGCATTTTGCGGCGTCTGATCAGAATCTGAAGAGTTTGCCTATGCCCCTTTTAACCCTTTCACTCTCAATGACGCTTAAAAGCGCGTTTGTAAACATTTTGGATCCGGACCAGACGCCGCGCAACGCGGCATCTGATCAGGATCCAATTTGTTTGACACTCGTATCGATATGTTATAAGTCATACTACATTGAATTAAGAAATAATAAATTCATACCAGCGTTTTATCGTGCAATAGAAAACGGGTAGGAGTTAAGATGCGTAGTAATTTAATCACGAGGCCTTTAGCCCGAGTAGTTTTATTATAAGCATCTTAACGACTATCCGTGTTATATTGGTAGATAAAACACTGGTATTAATTTATTATTTCGATATTAACACATAATTTAATCTTAATTTGAACCGAAGCAACGGCGCTACATTTCTTGGCGTATGTATTTTCGAAGCCATATGACGTCACGTTAGAACGTGCGTGAATGTTTTATTGAAAATTCAAACACTGAAACATTCGTTCTTTGTTTATAGAAGGGTGTGCGCGAAGTATGTTAGAATGCTACTTTGAAACGTTCTTGCAAACAACAAAATTGAAGCAGACGACAATAAAACGATGAAAGGGGAAACAACTGGCGGAAAATTTGTCAGTGAAAGGGTTAAGGGGCGCTAGGCATAATGTGTTAAACAAAATTTAATGCAAAGCTAATGTATTATCAAACTGTTTGCAATATGAATATTTGTTCTATGTGATTTAGTAGTTGTTTTCCTTGTATTATCTAGCGGATTGTAAGAGTTTCAATGAAGTTGAAACGACGCCTGTTTGTACTGCGTATATTTATTTAAACATACATGTTGAACAATTTAGAAATTACAATGTCTTATCAAATATCAACAAAAGTACAAAACTATTGAATGAACATGTATCATATAGTGCAAATAACATAACAAATGAGCCATGCTGTTAGAAAATCTGTCTTACTGCATTGCACACAGTGTATGTCAAGGACAGCCGCTGCATTAAATAGTACAAATAACATAACGAATGAGCCATGCTGTTAGAAAATCCAGCCTTATTGCATTGCAACAGTGTACAACCCAATCACCCTTTGTCATCCCAGGCTCTGTATCCCAGTTCGGTCTACACTATTAAACCCTTTCCCGAATAGATGCGCCTTTTAGCGAGTAAGATTTATTCCCCCGCTGAATAAAATAGTTACAATTTAATCAGTAAATAATATGTATCATAGGGAATATGTTCTATATTCTAGCACATGATAGCTTAAAGCAGGCTGAAAGTAAAGCACTTTCAACCTGCTTGTAGTAGTCACCTATCTTAAATACTAGAAATAGGCTATCAGGTAAAGGGTTAAATACCGTATATAGTACAGCTACATAATATCCTTTAGATGCATTTGGGTGTCAAACAGTGTAGAACAAGACCAGCCGCCATGTCTTACACCCGGTGGCTTCCATTGATCTACACTGTTTGTAATACAAACAGGGAAGTTTTCCCGTGTCACGGTTAATTATTCTGGTACAGATTATTTTAAAATGTTATAAGGACTGGTTACATATGGCCTTCTTGAAAGGATCATTAGGGGCAGACAATTTTAGACATTTTTATGCTATTCAACCCAAACCTTATAGGTGTCTTTCTCTTTTAATGTTCAACGCATTCAATGTTTATATATGTATAGTAATAGTGAGATATTATGCTAAACCAAAACAAAAGTTCCGTTCTGTTCTGTTCTGATAACCCCACGCATATGCCCTTAGTATGATCAACCGTTTTGAAGAACTACGAGTTATCGTGTCACACAAAAAGTGTTGACGGAACACGGACTGATAGATCGACAGAAAGAAATTGTTATTCTTAAAGGCGTCCGGCTTTTCAATTCAGTGCCTTAGACTAACTTGCGAAGATAATACCTAGAAGTTAACATAGACACAATTAAAAGTAAAACTTTGGCTATATAACTTGCAAAAGTATCAGTGATGAAACTTTGGTTGTTAAATAGCCTGTAACAATATGGTTTGTTTGTAAGTAAAGGTAATTGAACAAAACCCTTTTTCGCCCGACAACACAATGTTTTATTTTTTGCTGTTTTTTTTAAGTCAATATAAACTGGCCATTTTCTTTTCAAAAGTAGAAAAAATGCTTCCTCTGTACAACACCACCCAAGTTTAGTTTTTTAGTTTAAACATATTTATTGCATATAAGATACATGCAGGGGATTGGGCTACAAGTTTTTGCAACATTATATAATGCCCGCTCCCCAAGGGGAGACACATATTGCGTGTGTTGTTCGGAGGCAGTTGTTATAGGGAGGAAAATTAAGATTTGGCTTACATTTGTAAACAGCTTAAATTCAGATCAGACGCCGCGTAAACGACGTCTGAACTGGATTCAAGCTGTTTATCACTTGCCATCATATTTCATCTGTCAATATGTCCACTTATATGTAAATTTGAGAGAAAAAAGCGGACGACAATTTAGGCAGACGATATTGCAGCAATAAAAAGCGTTAGGCATAATGGTCTTTTTTGGGGAACAGAGGCAGTCGTTGTTGTAAGGAGGGAATAGTTGTTGGGGAAGGCCGTTGTAGGGAAGGAACACTATAGTCAGTATGAAACATTTCAACATAGTTCGATTTCGAATAGAACATTTGTTTGAAAAGTCCATAATTATCAACACTTATCTGAAAATAATTTGATTTAATTCTTTAAACATCTGTAAAACATATGATATGCAGTAAAACCCTATCTATTAAAGTCCCATTGTGTTTTCAGACATTTTCTTAATGTCTGAAATACAATAACGGCTAATAAGTATGTTTGAACATTCTTATGGGCCAAACTGATCTATGAAATTATGAAGACGGACCTAAATCACCAAAAAGGGCGATTTAAAATCATAACAAACCGAAAATAGAACGTCTGATATAAACATTACCACACGGCTTAATATCACGTGATACAGGCGGATTCAACTTCACCGTGTGCAACCGTTATCTACCTTCGCCCGTCCACCCATCAGTCAGTTAGACTATCACACTTTTTTGTCCGCTCTCTAACTCGAATATTTTTTATCCGATCTTCCACAAACTTGCTGAAAATGTTCATTGATATAAAATCAAGGTTCAGATTGATTACTACTAAAATCGCGTAAGGTATTTTTGAGTTATTGCCTGTTTATTAATAAAAAATGACTGTTTCAGTCATTTTTGCACTCTACAACAAACAGCTTTTATCGGATATTCACCAAACATGCTGAAAATATTTATTCATATAAAATTTAGGTCTAGTTTGATTATTACTAAAATCGCATGTGGCATATCTGAGTTTTTGCCCTTTATGTATTAGAAATGACTGTTTTCAGCAAATGTTGCTCTCCAATACAAATACTTTTTTTTAATCTTCACCAAACTTGCTGAAAGCTTCATTAATATAAAATCAAGGTTAGGTTTGAATCCTACTAAAATCGCATGAGGCATGTTGGAGTAATAGCCCTTTAATTATTAAAAAATGGCTGTTTCAGCCTTTTTTGCTCTCTAACACAAAGAGTTTCATCGGATCTTCACCAAACTTGCTGAAATACTTTATTTATATAAAAATCTAGGTCCAGTGTGATTATTACTAAAGTCCCATAAGGATTATCTTAGTTATTGCCCTTTATGTATTAAAAAGGACTGTTTCACCATATTTTGCTCTCTTACACGAATAATGTTTTCCGTGACCTAGCTTTAATATCAATACACGTGGTCAGCAAGTTTGGTGAAGATCCAATAAAAAGTGTTTTTGTTAGAGAGAAGAAAATGCTGAAACAGTCATTTTTTAATTATTCAAGGACAATAACTCAGACATGCCTTATGCGATTTTGCTAGTTATTGAACCTGACCTAGATTCTATACTAATAAACATTTGTAGCAAGATTGGTGTAGATAAAAAAAGAAGTGTTTGAGTTAGAGAGCGGACAAGGCTGAAACAGTCATTTTCAGCAAGCTCAATGTATAGATCCTCCGTAATGTTTTTAATCGCTTACCCATGGTGAATAATATGTACACGTTGTCACTGGATCAAGTTGTGTTTAACCATGTGCCCATTAGTCGTAACTTTACGGGAGTTTACAAACTGTTTTAATCTAGAAAGACGCCGCGTTACGCGGCGTCTCATCTGAATCCAAACTGTTTGACCATCGTCTTAAGGTTTGTTTAATTAAAACAATGCATAAATCTAAACTGAACAAATTTTGCAGACGACAATGTCAAGGCAGACGTCTGTGCAGCAGAATAAGGGTTAACAGGGTAATTTTCAGTGCTCCAGCTATACACATGTAACCGGGAGTAATCTGAACTAATCTAACATTTTCTCACTCATTTCAGCACCGAATGCTATGGTGTTACTACTGATTAAACCGTCTCTTCGAGGCAATTTTAAATGAGTATGACACCATTGGGTTTAAAAGCAGAAATAAAGATTTTAGTTTTTCGAAATACTTCCGTTATCTGGAGCCCTGTATTTACAGAGTTGTCCTTCTTTCCATTCACAAGGGAGGCTTTTTAATATTATAAATAAAATTTAAAAAGCGAATTTCTTAGATAAAGCCGGTTTTTGTGAAAGAATCACGTCCTACGTAGTTCAAATGGGACACCAAACAACCGTTTTATGCAGGTTTCTCAAAAACACAATGCGGCTTTAAGATCACTAAATTGTGTTAATAATCAGGACCCGGGTGCATGACACGTAGTTCGAGCCTAGCTGTATGCTAACTCACCAGCTGATAGTTTATCTGGTAGTAAAATATCGATATTTAGCTCTCAGTGAGGGATTTAGCATACAGCTAGGCACTAAATACGTGTCATACACCCGGACCAAGGGAACTGTCTTACGAAACGTCGTACGACAAATATTGTCGTAAGTTATATTCTAAAATTCTCAATCATTACTTATTTGTCCATCTAATACTGTCTTGTGACATCTCTTTGTGGAATCGTCCGGAAAAGACGATTCAAAAGAGATGTCACAAGACAGGATTAGATGGAGGAATCATGAGCTAGATGTATTTTAAAGTTTTGACTTACGACCGTCTTATCGTACGACGTTTCGTAAGACAGGCCCCATGTGTTTACGGCAGGTTACTGCTTAAAGCAGGGTGAATGTAAAACAAAATGCTCCTTTAAGGTTTTACGTGCTTGGTTTAAGCTGTCACCTGCTTTTTATGCAGTCTTCTTTTTATTGCTCTAAATGGAGCTGTTTTACTGTAATTCAGCGAGAAATTATTAAGACAAACAAGGTAAGTAACTCTTGACAAAATGTACAGCATAAACGTTGACAGAATTGAGTACCGTTACTAGTAACATTATCTCAATGGATCATTGGGTATATAACTTGATATACAATATTTAATTGACTATCGCTCCCCGGTGAAACAATGATTTGTCCACGCCAGTCCGTACGACTGTCCGCTTATCAAACCGACATATGAATCGTCTATATTCTATACTATGTGTTATTTATAAATTATTTAGATATAATTCTCAGCAGAAACAAGTTACAATAGTTGTTGTGTGATAATCATGTAATATAAAACCTGTTCAGCCCAGCCTAGTTGTATGTGTGCTAAACACTTAGATTCCAAATCACGTGTTAAAGCTATTCTTTATCTGATAAAGATTCATATTGGCTTGCCTTTGTACAGGAGAGAAAATAAAAGCATACGCAATTTAATGAAATGGAGAAAATGACAACTTTTCTGGTGATTAATTTTGTTATGAGTGGAAAACACTTTGGAGCCTGACCAGTCGTCTGATATGGCTCCAACCTGTTAGTAAAAGAAATAATTGTTAACCTTTTCATGATTATCTTTATCGTGACGTTTTTACCCTTTAAGCGCCATAGTATTGTCTGCTCCAACAATTTTGTCTGTAATTTCTTTTCAAACTTAGATTTAAGGCAGTATAACTGACGTTATTTCAAAGCAAGTGGCAAACAGTTTTAAACCTGATCAGACGCCGCATTGCCTCCCAATGTCCCATGGGGGATCCAAGCCTGCAAATATCTAGATTTCAAAGATGTTGAGAAAACAATGCCTTCCCCTGTACATATGCAGTCGGTTTAAATATTACCGTAGGATAACATCAATTGATATATTCCCAAGCAAGTGTAAGATCATTCAATATCATCGTACCCTTTTTGCAACAGTAACTATATTCTATTATATCTCATGTGTCTCCATTAACTTGTTCACTGTCGAGGAGGGATCAAATAGCGACTTTGAAAATAGTTTAGACCCAAACTGTTTGCAAATGTGAGTGTTGTCGATCTTGGCAGTGTAATGTCTAAGTCGAAACTCGGTAATTCGAACTCGCGTTAGTTAGAAAATACACATATTTCAAAGTTAAAACATGACTTAGCCACGTTTTAACTTTGAAATACGGGTATTTTCTACTTAAGCGAGATAGACTTATCAAAATTAAACTTATGAAACACTGGTACGATTGGTTTCAGCGAGTTCGAAGTATCGAGTTTCTAATGTAGTTACTTGTAAGAAAAAAAACTAGTCTTAGACAAAAACTAAAAGACCTCTTCTGTGCAGTCCGATCCGCACTTTGTCGTAAATATGAGACAAAGTAGTGTTTAAATATGCACTCTCAAAATCTTGAATCTTTTTCTGTCGAATTGTAATTAAGAGTTCAATTTCGTTAATTAGAACTTATATATGTCAAACAAACCCGTATTTAAATGTTAAAACGCGAGACTGAGACATTTAAATTTTTAAATAAGCGTACAGTGAAAAAGACGTTATTTTCTTCCAATAGACGCATTTACTCTGAAATTATAATTTCCATTGCAAATAATTTGGAGCCAGATCAGACGCCGGGTAATCCGGTGTCTGATCAGGCTCCAAACTGTTTGCCACTCAGATTGATATAAATAGTCAGAATTGACAATGGGTTGTCATATTCTGCATTTTATTGCAATGCATTTGCGTTCCTTTTGCGTTTAAACGGTAAACAATGTCGTCGTCTTAAACATATGTTCGCCAGTATGGCAATTCGTTTCAGACAAGTGTTTCTCTACCATCTTGTAACACGGTTCCGATAGAAATGACACTTATTTTACGCTGTCTCTGCGACGGCGACTCGTTCGTCGCTGGTGATAATGTTTCTTTTCTCTTTGAAATTGGAGACAGTGTTTTTTCTCTATGAACTTCGGCGAAGCACGTGACTTGATTTTCTGCTGGAATTGGAGAAGTTGTAACATTGTCCACAGAATCACAATCTCGTGCCTCAGTTACACTTATACTCCTAACATTATGTTCCTGTTCAACGATTTGATCTGACTCAGTTTGATTATTTCTCTCGATTCCTCTTGTCCTTGGGTTTGCGGATATACTTGTCTTCCGTGACCTGTCAACATTTCCAACATTCGTCCTAGAGCCTGTACTATAAGGTTCTGAAGATTTTCTTGTCGTACTCTTGTCGATTACTCTATGTTTCTGTTGTTTAGTCAGTGGTTTAAGGGAAGCTGCATTAGCTCTAGCCTTATTTAAAGTAGAAGATTTAACATACGGAGAGCTATCAGGATGGCCTGGCTTAGCACTTGGCTTTGTATAAGTAGAAACTTTACCCTTTGGTCGAACTTGCGTTTCATCTTTCTGCGGTTTTGAAAGTTTTCGAGAAACAAGTTTGATAGGATTATTCTTTGGCTCTGATACTTTTGAGCATGTATCAAATGTATCTTGACTTTCTGTCTGGGAGTTCTGTATGCCCGTGAAACTTATATGCTTGTTATTTGGGGCGTTGTCTGCTTGTTTAGGTATATCCTCCGTGTTAACCGGAGTTTGTCTAATTTGAGAAGCAGGAGGCATTTCATCAACCGATTCAACAGTGATTTTAAAACCATGAACAAATGCTTTTGCATACTCATTTCCTTCGAAAGACAAGTATTCGGTCTTACAACCATCAGTTTTTGTAATATACCTCTGTGGGTGAATATCTTCAAGTGCGTCACTATACTTGTCTTTATCCTTTTGACTTTCGATATCACCAAACATATCTGCAGTATAGTTAATACCATCAAAGGTTGGCTGAATATCGTCATCTTCCGAATACTCTGAACCCTCTAGAATATCACCTGCAAAACAAAATAAAGGTCTAAAAGTTCAGAATATCGTCCACACCACTGAAGACCAACCATATAAGATCATTTTAACCTATACTTAACATTAACCGTTTTTAAGAATCTTTAATATTTTAGTTTCAATACAATCTGACAAGTGTTTTCTGTGCCAACAAATCTTTGTCTGTAAAACGCATATTTCAAGAAAATAATCCACTCGATTACCATTTCTATCAATAACCACACCGTGCAACAATATGAGTGACAAAATACCAGTATTTAACCAGCTTTTACTGGGAAATAGTTTAACTCTTTGCATGCTGGGTACTATTGTTCGTCTGCAACATTTGTCGTCTGCTACTGTTCTAAAAAAAAGAATTTTCTAGATTTCTTTCCAAAACATGGTCAGAGTGGGGTAAAGTAAAATCATGACGCTTGTATCTTTTGACTTTGAACTACATGTACTTAAGCGGATTCAAGTTATCGAGACTAACGAGTTATCGGGAATTTACTGTGTTAATGTTAACTACTCACCTAGCTCCGTGCTAACGAACGATTCCTTGCTGTCCTTATTACTCACACTCCGTGGTGTACTAGAAGCTGGACTGGCTGTTTTTGTGTCTTGGACACCTACATAAGAAAATAGATATTGGTTTTACCCCCTTCACTGCCATGACGCCATCGGCTTGAATCAATTGTAGTCTGCATTTTATTCTCAAATTTAGAGCTGAAGTAAGTTGATTAAGGTTATATCGTATTGAGTGTCAAACAGTTTAACCCTTTACCCAATAACCCGTATATAACATTAGATACAGGTGAACACTTAAAGCATGTTGAAAGTAAAGCAGAATGTGCCTTAAGGCACATTCTGCTTTACTTTCAGCCTGCTTTAAACAACCATCTGCTAGGCTACATAAAATATGTGTTATGGTAATTGTTCATGAGGGTATAAACTGGAACTACTTTCTTCAGAGGAGGAATAATTTAGATGCGCTAAAAGTCGCTTCTATGGGGTAAAGGGTTAAATTCTGATCAGACACCAATTTACTTGTTGTTCTACTCTTTAAATTATTTGCATCCTAAGGAAGTTATCAAATAGGTGTTAGTATTGAGTTTGCTTTTCTCAATAAATTTAACGTCTTCAATACAATTATCTGCTTGTCAAACGGTTTGAAACGAGACCCGACCCAACAAGTGTCGAGCCTGACTTCATTCAAAACTATTTGAAAAAATATTTGTTAACAATATTAAAGATTCCCCATCAGCGTCCCAATATAAACAGTCGAAAAAAATACACACCTAGACTGAAGGCTAGTACTAACTTAAAGCTTCGGTATCTTTTACACAAGAGCTTCTGGAGAACAGTATAGCTTGCATATTGTAAAATCTCCTCGGCATGCATCTAAATCTTAACAACACATGATAAGCGTGATTACATAAGCGCTCCTTGTTTTCAAATAGCATAGCAAAACAGTTTCGCAATGTTTTAAAGGACAGTCGAACTATGTTATCTCGAATTTGCTTAACTCAAATTTGTCTGCATTTCTATAGTTGAAGAATTTTGGAGTAGCCTGAGAGGAACATATCCGCATTTCAAAGTGAAAACATGGTTGAACCACGTGTTAAACTTAACATACTGTTAAGTTTGTCTTAAGCGAATTCGACAGTACTTTTAATCGCCATTTTCTATATGCACTATCATCAAATAGCCTTTTAATTAAAGATAAGTGTAAAATAGTATTTTTTTGATAAAGACTGGTATTGTTTATACATGTATGGGCATGCATCATTTGAACAATCTAGTGTGAAAAACTAACCCGAGTCTGTACTACTTGTGCTACAGTTGCTCGTTTTCTTTTTTTGCGAACCTTGGCCTTGCGCATCGTCGTCATTCTCGTCTTCACGTTCTGTAACCAGGGCCGAGTCTTCCATATCTTTGTCTTTGACCGACTCACTCTTAACATCACTCCAGTCGTTCACCATCAGTATCTCGTCAAAGAAATCTTCAACTTCCTGTGGTGTAGGGACCTTTCCTGATATGTTGTACTGCAGCGGAAATATACATGTATAATTCTAAAGGAAGATCACCCGTTTTACCCATTCACTGCCATGTCGGCATTTACTTTAAATAAGTGTTGTCAGGTTTATATTCTCAAATTTATAGTTTATACAAATTAATTTACATAATATCGGAGGAGTGTCAATTAGATGTATCTTAGCCAGACGTATCGTTACGCGGAGTCTGATCTGATCTGGATACGAACTCTTTGAGCCGTGCCATGACAAAACTTGCATTATTGCATTGCAACATTATACTTACCAAGCAACGTTGTATCTGAATTTAGTCTACACAGTCAATTACCATATATAAAACAGCTACATAACAAGCTTTAGACGTATATGGGCGTTAAACAGTTTAGATCAAGGCCAGTCACTGCGTCTTTCACGCAACGTCTGGTATTGATCTACACTGTTTGAAGTAAAATAAGACAGGTTTTGATTCAGAGGAGCCGACAAGAGCTTTGCTTTTATTTTTATTCCAAACTGTTAGACATTGTGATGAATCTTTTTCTGAAAGAAAATGCAGATAAATCACATTTGCCTATTGTCATAGATGACAACTGTTGCAGGCGATAACAACATTGCGTGCTCGATCCAAATACCACATTGCTCGATGATAATTGAAAGAAAATGCCTTTAATACTTTATTCCATAGCCTGATTCTAGTTATAAAGAGACTGAAATGCGAATTGGAACACAAAACAGGGGTGGTGAGGCGTATACACAATTTTAAATATTATTCTAGGAAAATATCTACGTATATAAAGAAAAATATGCTCGATGGGGATCGAATTTGTGCGGAGAAGGTAAAACAAAATACGTGGTAACATTCTTCCAGCGCTTTAGCCACCACCTTGCTTTAAGCGGTCACCTATCGTTAACACCCTAATAATTAACACAATTTAATGGTTTTTACTGCAATTATATAGCTAAAATTCAGTGACTTTTCTTCAGAATGTTTTTTATACCTGTCATATTTCTTTAATATCATATGCACGATAAAGCCACCTTTTTCGTTTTATTTGAGTGTTGTTGTTTTTTTGTGTGTAAAAATCACCATTCGGTGTTCAGTCTCTTTAAACGAGGTAATGCGCAGTTTGCTTTACTTTCAGAATGCTTTAAGTCACAATCTACTAGATTATAGAAACAGTTCTCATGGTACATACATGTATTTATGAATGTTTACAATAGAATGCAGGCGTATTTATTGGGTAACAGGTTAAATCAAATTTAAGCATTATTGCCAAACGACACAGTTTGCAGACGACACTTACACAGTGTGCAAAAGGTTAAAACATTATAGAAGATTTTGAGCAAACATGAAGACAACGGTGTAGAGTCTGTTACATCCTCCTAACCGTTTCATGATTTAATTAATCGGAATATGTTTACCCCCTTCACCGTTGTATTGTCGTCTGCTTCATTATTATGGTTTGCAAAACACGCTCCAAAGTTAGATTTAAGGTTGTATGACTAAATAAATACCGACAAGAGTGTCAAACAGTATGGGTCCTGATCAGACGCCGCTGTTTGCACACGCGCTTTGAAGCGTCATTGAGAGTGAAAGGGTTAAACACAAGATGCAATTATTTCTTTCTGAAGCATTCCTCAGATTAGAGCTGAGTTTACATGTGGAATTATTATTAACCCCTTCACTGCATTATCCCGAGTGCTATGATTATTCGCAAATAGTAAGATCAGGATCCAAACTCTTTGACACTCATTTCAACATTTTTAAATAAAAATACCTAAAGTTCAGGTTTTAGAAATTAAAGCAGGCGGCTTGTTTAAACCTGATCGCAGTGAAGGGGTTAATATTAAACAAGTTTAATCAGGCCAAGACGCCAAGTCATTCGGAGTCTTATTGTGATCAAAACGATTAGAAAATGTCGTCACAAATTTGCGCATGTCGTACAGAATATTTAATAAGTTTAAGAACAAGTTTTATTGTACTATAATAATAACTCAACTCCTTTTATAGCAAAGGTAACAAAGTTTTATACTATTTTTACATCAATTGAACAGTATCTTGAAAATACTCTTATCATTCGCAAAGAGAAGCTACGTTCCCATAACTGTTCGAGTGATAACTGTATGTATTTGATAAATGTGAATTGGAAAATAAATCTGTAGTTTACTAATTTATATAATCATATTTAAGTAACATTTTTCAAAGATTAAAGATATCAGAAAAATATCGTATCATAGTTTTGCCCACAACAAATGTGTCTTCAAATAATAATTATCAGGTATTTTACGAATATTTACGTAATTCTAAGATTAAGATAACCAGACTTCATGTTATACTGGATTTCACATGTATTCGCAGTTGCTTTCGAAATGAAAAGGTTACTCATATTATTAACTATGCAATTAATCATTCAAAATAACATTTGTAAGGGATACAAGCGACAATGTCCTTGGCTTTATACATTTCATATATTTTACAGTATTGACGTACATCGTTCTTGAAAAATGAAAAAAGTATTTTGTAATAATCTGAAAGTAATTCTGAATTCCTTTTATAAGAATAATTTCCATGCTTCTTCCCTATCTCATACATTCGCTACACTCTTATGGCTAGATTCTACACACGAGCTTTCTAACTTTCGCTTAGTCTCCTAAATCTAGCTGCCTGTTGGTAAAACTGAAAACCTATGCCTATAATGGAAGCTATTATAATATAATTACCTGTAAGGTTTCATCTAGACTACAGTCGAACTTCTTTATCTCGAACTCGAGTAAGCCGAACATACCCGTATTTCAAAAACTTTGAAACACTGATATGTTCGGCTCAATCGAGCCTAAAATAATGCCAAACATGTTTCGAAATATCGGAAAGTTCGAATTTAGCGAGTCGAGATATCAAAGTTCGACTGTATAATGTATTTATAAACAGAACGCTAAGGATATAAAACGTCACTTCCCATGCCAAGGGCTCAATGGTATCTAATTACTAAGGGCAAGTGTAGGCTTCTACGTGTTTAAAAGAGATAACAATACCATTGTAAAAGAGAGGAATCGGTGAAATGTATTGTAAAATAGATGTTTCAATAGTCTTTTTAAAACCTGTATCAGTATGTTAGTGTGAGAGAACGAGAGAGTAAGGGACATGCACAGAGCGATAGACATACACAGAGAAAGACTTTGATAGTGACAGACAGACAGACCGTCCAACTGATTTACAAACAGACAAACAGAGACACAGAGTGAGTGAGAGTGAGACTGACAGTCAGAGAAAAGGGAGAAAGAGAGCAAACGTGCATGGAGATGAAGACCGCGAGATTAATCAAAACCACATACTCGTTAATATAAGCATGCATAATTAGCTCATAAATTGGAAAATACCCATCTTCTATAAGGATAAAATTAAATAGACGTAGAAATTAAAGGGAGGGAAATATAAACTCTGGTAAGAAAGTTTGATTGTTAAGTTACCTCGTGCTTACGCTGAAAAGTGAAATTTGCAATATTAGAAAAACATTTCAACCAAGTACGACGACTGAATACATCTCTATTACGTTTCAAGAATTCGCAATACCTACATTGAATAAAAGAACCGTAGGGGCAAACATACGCGTCTTTGAAAACCAGCAAACTATAAAGAACACCATTATTTAATACAAACAATGTATACCCGGACGTTAGCGCTCATTAAAGAACTCTCTAAACAGGGCCTGCACTGTTTGTCATTTTGCAATATACTCTGGGGTCCAGTAGGGGATACCATGCACCCCATACTTTTTCTCATGGGTACCAAAATCGGCAGAATGGTCTACTGGATCAAATTCGCGAATTTACTTATATGTGTATTTTAACCATTTCCTTGGCAACGCCCAATTTGGGTTATGATGACACATACCTTGAAATCGTGTATATCACAGCCAGTTTTTGTTCTTAACATATTAAAATGGTACCAAATTGACGATAAGACATTTAGCTTTTAAATCCAACTATTGCGGTTATAAAACCTGCATATGCATGAATATTAGTATAAACATAAAAATGTGGGAAAATGTAGAAATAACGTAAACTTTTCACCGTTTTATCCTACAAATATCAGAAAATGCAATTTAAAATAATGACACTCGTTAGAAAACAAACGATCTTATTTAAGGACCAAACAATTAACTTGAAGTATCGTTTTAACAGTATTTTAATTATGTTCATGGCAATCCCCTGAAATTTGCATTAAAATGGCCCCTTCCTGCAAAATCGTCCATGTCCTAGCAAGTTGTTTCCTAAACATATAAAACTGGCAGCAAGTTTAAGATAGTACAAAATATATTTTTCTTTCCAGCTTAAACTTTGAAATTACCTAATTTGAATATTTATGAATATTAATGAAAGCATTAAATAGAGAAAATACAGAAATCACTTAAATTTTTCACTTTTTATCATACAAATATCAAAAAACAACTTTAAATGCAGTTCGACATGATGACAAAATCCCAAGAAAACAAATATCTAAGTTGAGGACCAAACAATCAACTTTAAGTAACATTTGAACTGTATTTTAACTGTTTCCATGGCAACACCTGACATTTGCGTTATAGTAACCAATGCCTTCAAATCGTCCATATCCTAGCCATGTTTTGTCCTAATCATATAAAACTGGTACCAAATTGAAAATAATACAAAATGTGTTTTTATTTTCAGCTTATACTTTTAAATAACCGAATTTTTATACTCCTTTATATTGATGAAAACATTACAAATAGTAGAGAAAATACAGAAATAATGTATTCTTTTCACTTTTTTATCCTACAAATATCAGAAAACAACTTCAAATGCAGTTTCAAATGATGACACAACCCTCAGAAAACAAATTATCTAAGTTGAGGACAAACAAAAACTTTAAGTAACGTTTTAACTGTGTTTTAATTTTTTCCAATCAACTGGATTTTGTGGTGAAAGGGTAAAACAGGTAATTATAACGTTCTGGCCCACTGTACCTCTGACCCTGGTTCATATGCCTGGTTGTCACCGCCAATCACGTTGTCTTTGGGTATCTTGGATACCATTTCCTTGCTGTCACTACTGGAGAGGCTGTCTTTTTCAAAGCCGTTAATATGACGTATCACAGCGGAGTCAGGATCCATTACCTTGGACACAAGTAAATAACTAATTAATATAGTGCAAGTTCCTTCATAATGTCGAACATACATATTATAAATTATTTATTGATGTACATATAGCCGAACTGTGATATCTCAAACATGATTAAATCAAAATTACCTGTATTCATACTTTAGAGTTTTATCATTTCGACATCGTTTTAGTCGGACTTAACAGTATTTTATAGTTAAAATGTGACTTAGCTTAATTTTGAAATGCGAATATGTTTGACTTCAGCGATTTTGACAAAGTTAAAAATTACAAATTGACTGAGCCTGTGTTAAAGAAAATGTAGCGTAAATCTATGAGCACAGTGTTCTCTCTCTACAAGAGCACTCAAAACAACGATATCCTCCTTACAATATAGATTGCCGCTGTTCCCGAAACAATTATATCTAACACTAACGTCTGCTTAAAATTGTCGTCTGTAGTTTTTTTCTCAAAGATACATATTGGATATCTTGAAAGAAGAAACATGGAGCCAAGTGACAAACAGTCTGAATCAAGGTCAGACGCCGCGTCACGCGGCGTCTGATATGGATTCAAACTGTTGGCAAATGTAAGTCAAGTCATGCTCAGTTCGCTAAGGGTATAATTATGTGCCTAGACAGCAAATACATTTTATGAGAGTACATTTAAACTTGTGTCTTACAAAGCATATCTAAATATCTTAACTATTGCTAAAGAATTAACACAAAGTTTAAAATATAGCATTTGAAATTTCATTTTATCAAAACAAGCTTTGTACATTAACAACTTTTTTCAGAAAGCTGCTGTGATTTTGTAAGGTTTTCATTTAAAACCGTGTGAAAATATTGTGTTGTTCTGAAGAGTGCATTTAAATCTGTGTTAAATAGAGAATGTGAAGTTTAAAAGACTACAATTAACTTGTGAAAAACATGTGATTTAAATGTGAATATATTAAACAGGTGCTACAACAGGTGGGTGAAACATACAATATATATATTTATAAACCTGTTTGAGGCGGTCATCCAATGAAGCCGTATAAATTTCCTTAAAATTTTGTGAAAGCTTAATAGAAGATAAAGCGAGTTTTCTGTATTATACTGGTATTGTTTATACAGTGTGTTGATACAGCCGAGAAAACTTTATTATTTTCGTTTAAACGCAAACTCATTGTAATAAATGTAGAAAATGGCATATTTGACAATTCTGACAATATTTTTATCTGAGTGGCAAACAGTATGAAACAAACCTTCACAGAAATATTTTAAAACCTAAACAGGCGTCTGATCTTGTTCCAAACTGTTTGCAATTGAAATAGTAGTTTTAGCATAAGCGCGTTTGTTGGGAAAGAATAAAGAGGATTTTCTTTACTACATAAGTATTGCGTATACATTGTGTTAATAACAACTTATCGGTCATCCATCTTAACCCCCTTACTACTATAACGTCATCTGCTTTAAACAATTGCTAAAGACTTTCATTTCTTAAATTTTAAAGTGTTATGTATTTTTAGTTAGGAAATATTGAAATGTGTGTCAAACATTTTAGATCCTGATCAGACACTGTGTTACACGTCTGATAAGGATCCGAATTGTTTGCAATTAACAATTGTACAAGAGGTAAAGCAAACATGAGTGTAAGATGACTAATGCATGTTCTTTTCAATAGCAGTGTTAACTGCAAATATGTACACATGATGTAAGTGAAGTTGAAGTTTAGCTTGGTTCTAACAGAATGCAACAGCTCCGACACTTGTCTATACATTCAACAAATAACTCTTATTTCAGTCAAAGAGTTCTTAAAAGCCAGCCCGATGTAAGCCTCAGCAAAAATTATTTTTAATGACACTCGTTCTCGATTGCTTTGGTATTTGCAAACTGTTTTGACCAAGATTTCCGGCATCCAATCAAGAGCTGATTGGTACAGTGGAGAGTCTGTTATTCTTTCCCGTTTAAACGCAAACGTACGCAAACGCAAAGCACTAAAACGTAGAAAAGTACAACTTTTTGACAATTCTGATAATTCTTGTTTATCTTGGTGGCAAACAGTTTGGAGCCTGATCAGACGCCGGGTTACCCGGCGTCTGATCTGGCTCCAAACTGTTTGCACTGCAAATAATAGTTTTAGCGTAAACGCGTTTATTGGGAAAGAATAACAGATTCTCCACTGTACGTATAGCAATGTGTCATCAGAGGAATGAATTAAATGCGAAAAAGGCGTAACTATGGAGTAAAGGGTTAAACATGGAAATGTAAAATCATTAATAGCCTACCTGTATTACAGTTCTGACCATCTTAGGCGTCTCTGGTGGCGTTCTGATAATGTTGGTTGCCTTTATCTTGTTGTGGTCAATCGAGCATTGACTTTTACGTTCTATTCGAGCATTGAGTCGCAACAGTTTTCTGTAATATATCAAATGTACGGCCGTTATTCTTTCCTAACAAATGTTCAATAAAATTTCGCTTTTACGACCACCACAATTGTGTTGACTATTAAGTGTTACGATATGTCACTGCTTCAAGCAAGGTAACAGTAAAACAGAAAGCTCCTTCAGGAGCTTTCTGTTTTACTGTCACCTTGCTTTTAAGCCGTCATCTTTTTTATACAATTAATTAGCCTTCGTTTTAGTGGTCGTAATAGAGAGTTTTTTTCTGTATTTGAAGTTCAAGAACTTACAAGTGCAGTGCAAACAGTTTGGAGCCAGATCAGACGCCGGGTAACCCGGCGTCTGATCAGGCTCCAAACTGTTTGCCACCAAGATAAACAAGAATTATCAGAATTGTCAAACAAATTGTACTTTTCTACGTTTTAGTGTTTTGCGTTTGCGTACGTTTGCGTTTAAACGGGAAAGAATAACAGATTCTCCACTGTATGTCAGTTGCAAACAGTTTTGGGCCAGAACAGACCCCGAGTAACTTTATATTAAAGTAAATGATCACCATTGTTTTGTTGAAATAGAAAATAATACCGGTTTTATAAGTGTATATTTATCTCTAATTCATGATTCCATACTTAAGACAAAAGGTAACTTTTCCAAGATTTACACATTGCTAGACTGGAATAAAACATGAAAGTTATACACAATAATATATTTAAATATTTTTTTATTTTCATCTGTGCACGCTTACGACAATATTTTGATTACCCTTTTCAAACAGTTTGATCATTATCAAACAACTTGTCCTCCGGAGACTACTCAATATCCATATTGTTTGACTTTCTGACCAGTGTTTTGAAAAAACAAATATTACAAAATTTGATTCAGGAACAATAGCAGACAACATTAATTTGCAGACTACAGTATATGTAGGGTTTATAATTGATTATTGATTGCTACTGAATTTATAATTGATTATTGATTGCTACTGACCGTACCAAGGCGGGCTCCTATGTTCACTTAGCTTTATGTTTGTCTTGCGTGTTGTTTTCTATTTAGTGTGTAGATGAAGGAATGGTATTGCGTGTGTGTATGTGTTTGTTATGGTATGGCTGTGTGTGTGTTCTGCTTTAGAGATGGGTGTATTGTTTGTGTTGCGTTTCCTGCTTGAGTCTTCTTTCGTATTTATTTGATTAGTTATACTAGAGATATTTTATTGCACGTGGTACTGTACTACCTATGGTCGGCTTTTCTGAAGCTATTTTATTTAAGAAACAAAACCATTGCCATAACATTTTTTTTCTCAACATTCAAAGCTTTATTACCCGATGTTTGACCACAAAAATCTGCATGAACAGCATCAGTCAGCATATCCTAAGCATCACTCTATAGAAACTGCTCTTCTAAAAGTTCAAAATGACATCTTGCAATATCTTGATAAGAATGAAATCACAATTTTGGTGATGCTTGACCTATCTGCCGCATTCGACACAATTGATCATGAAACATTACTCAGTCGCCTTGAAAAAGACTTCAAAATTATTGGAAACCCTCTAAAGTGGATGACCTCATAACCAAACAGTCGCAGTAGATGGCGAATTATCTGTCCCAGTTCAAATGAAATATAGTGTGCCACAGGGGTCAGACCTGGGGTCGAAAAACCACATCTTGTACACAAAACCTGTCGGCTCAATTTGCAGAAATCATCAGCTGAATCATCACTTCAATGCAGATGATTCACAGTTATACTTGTCATTTAAGCCTAAAGACACATCTTGTCAACAAGAAGCCCTTTCAAAAGTCGAAGGGTGACTAAAAGACATAGTATCATGGATGCACCAGAACATGTTGAAGCCGAACACTGACAAAACTGAAGTCATACTGTTTCATTAAAAAAAGTTTAACGTTCCTGGAGATTTTCACGTTTAAGTGGGAAACTCTAAAATCAAACCATCATTGTGTGTGAAGAATCTTAGTTCTAGATTAGATTCCCAAATGGATATGACACAGCACATGAACGCTGTGTGCAGGTCTGGCTACGCACAGATGCGGCAAATAGGTCATATTAGACAGTACCTTTCTCCAGAAGCTACAAAGACCTTGATCAATTCTCTGGTCACTTCAAAAATTGACTACTGCAACTCACTGCTGTATTGGATTCCCCAAAACTCACTATGCAAACTACAGCGTGTGTAAAATACAGCAGCCCGCATCATTACTAGGACCCCTCGGTACAGTCACATCACTCCAGCCTTGAAGGATATTCACTGGCTTCCAGTTCAACACAGAATTGAATTCAAAATTCTGACACTCACATACAAAGCCATGTGTAATGATTCTCCAAGGTACATTGTCAATATGCTTGACGTGTATAAACCTCGAAGAGAGCTGCGGTCTGCGACTAAATTAGTATCGCTGGTTGTACCGAGGAGTCGTTTGGTGAGGTTTGGAGATAGAAGTTTCATGTTTGCAGCCCAAAAGCTCTGAAACAGTCTACCATCAGACATCAGAGATGGGAGCTCAGTTGCAGTCTTCAAAAAACGTCTGAAAACACACTTCTTTAATATTTGTTATAGGATCACTGCTACCTATGTTATATGTTCTTGCTGTAGATGTTGTGGGTCTAAATGGGAGTTCTGGCGTATTATCTGGTTTATGGTCTCTTAATTATAGAAATTTTTAGTAATTATCGCATGTTATTTTTTCTTAGTTATGTTGCATTGGGTGTCCTTCATTGGGCGTTCTGCTATTGTTTCTATTGGTCGGCATTGATTAGCCGGTCGGTTCATTGCTGATTAATGGGGGTAATGTAATCGCTGTTTTGGGGGCTGTATTTTATATGTTTATTCATGATTTTTTAAGATCTAATTGTAGTTATTTGTCTTTTCTCGGCGACCTGCATTTGGCGCTTTACATTTATTTCTATCAGTCGGCAATCATTAGCCGGTCGGTTCATTGATGATTGATGGGGGTAATGTGATCGCCTTTAGGGGCTTTCTTTTGTATGTTTATTCATGTTTATTTTAGATAATTGTAGTCTTTTCTCGTCGGCCTGCATTGGACGCTCATCTATTGTTTCTATCAGTCGGCAATCATTAGCCGGTCGGTTTATTGCTGATTGATGGGGGTAATGTGATCGCCTTTTGGGGGCTATCTTTTGTATGTTTATTCATGTTTATTTTAGATCTAACTGTAGTTATAGTCATTTCTCGGCGGCCTGCATTGGGCGCTCTACTATTATTTCTATCAGTCGGCAATCATTAGCCGGTCGGTTCATTGCTGATTGATGGGAGTAATGTGATCGCCGTTTTGGGGGGCTGTCTTTTGTATGTTTATTCATGTTTATTTTAGATCTAATTGTAGTTAATTTGTCCTTTCTCGCTTTGTAGGTACATTTATGTAATCTTATGTGAAGCGCTTTTGAATGCACTACCCCTGTGTTAAAAGAGCGCTATATTAATCTGGAATTATAATAATAATAATAATAATAATAATGTTGCTTAACCCTTTCATGATCAAAATATTTCGGAGAGTTTTACCCCTTCATCACTTTTAATGTCGTCTGATTCAGTATTGCTGTCTGCAAGACACGTTTTAAAGTTAGTTTAAGGTTGAATGACTTGATAAATATCGATAAGATTGTCAAACAGTTTGGGTCCGTTACGCGGCGTCTGATAAGGACCAAAACTGTTTGCAAACGCGCTTTAAGGCGTCATTGAGAGTGAAAGGGTTAAGTTGAACATTTACATATTTCTGTTGTTGTAATTCAACAAAAATAGCGTGCTGAGGTCAAATATTCCCTTATTTCAAAGTTGAAACGTAGTTGAGCCAATATGGGTAGATTCATTCGACCATCGTATTGTTTATGTTAATATGCTTGATATAAAGAATAAAAAAACATTTGTCCTTACTTTGCTCTTTTCTTTAAAAGTTTGTGGGCATCTGGGTAATCTTTCATAGCAGCTTCAAAGTCATTTTTAGATAGTGTGAAAAGGTTGGTGAAACCCTTACACCTTACGTCGGCCGTTCTTCTGTTCCCTTCAGTTGCCATTGCTAAAAGACTGCAAAATGTATGGCACAATTAATCATTCAGTTAAATTTTCAACACAATTTACCGTTACGTACAGTAAAACTTGTGTACACCGGATTCTAAATGATAGAGATATAATAATAAGTGTTTTCATCAGCTCACCTTTGCTTTTGAATTTAAGAAGTTCTCGTACTTGAAAATGTGGTTCAGGGGCCCGTTTCGCAAAAATTTTGCGTAAGTCAAAATCGTTTTTCTCTTATTTTTCGATCATAAACGTTTGCAAACAGCAAATAGCTAGATCAGAGGACGCGCTAAAAGCGCGTCCTCTGATCTGGCTATTTTCTGTTTGTAGCAAGTGATAATAAAAAATATAAAATAAAATTTAAAATTTTGACTTACGCAAAAATTTTGCGTAAGTAGTTTAGTAAAACGGGCCCCAGGTGTCCGTCTTATGAAACGTCGTGCGACATATATTGTCGTAAGTCATATTCAGAAATTCTCAAATTTTATTAATTTCTCCGTCTAATGCTTTCCTGTAACATCTTTTTGGAATCGTCTTGAAAGGACGATTCTAAAGAGATGTCACAATACAGGATTAGAAGGATAAATCAGACATTAGATGCATTTGTAATATTGACTTATGACCGTTTTTGTCGTTCGCGTTTCGTAAGACAAGCCACATGTTCTTAAACGTTTTGCAGATTAAACCAATGATTGATTTTATATTGACCATGTATGTAAAGCAGGCAATACTAATTGAACATGGAAATGTTGTTATGTATGAGATTTATGTTTATCAAATTCGCGGTTGTTTTGATAAAAAATCAATTCTTACCATACCTTATTTCTCCAAATACCGATCCCTCTCTAAGGGTGGCCAGAACTAGGGTGTTGTTTGGACCACCCACAACTTCCACCGTGCCTTGACTGACTATGTACATCTCTTTCCCAATCTCGCCCTAGAATAAACTCATTATTTTCATCTTATGCATTTTCACGTATTTAAATTCGTATATAGAATAAATGCTTCAAGTCCAAATACCGAATCCCACTTTAAAATAAAAGTAGTTAATTTAAGATAATTTGAAGTTATCGCTCTATATGTGTAGTGAAAATTAGCTACAAAGGCTTTTGAATAGACATACATTTAAAATGTAAAAACAGCCAATTAAAAAAGAATCTAGGCCATACTTCTGACATGGTATTGTGGCATCCCAAATCTAAAACCAGAACAAAATGTTTCACATATCGGTAGTTAATATTTGAATTTTGGGAGCAATAAACAAAAATAAATAGGAGAAGTTGGATGCATAAGTTATTTTCCTTATATTCTAAGTAGGAAACCCATTCCAGGGCCATATTACGTCTTTCGAAATAGCCGCAGTCCAAATTCCATATAAGTACAGTGTAATCTATATATGGAAGTTTAAAGCAATTTCCCCTAGAAGTATATGAGGAGTTGCACAATACTTTTACCATCCAGACGGACAGCCATGTTGATATCTAGACAGGCGGATAGATATTCAGAAAGCACAACATCAATATGTCTCCGGGGGGCATACTTTGTTCACAAATGTGTCAAACAGTTTGGTACTGTCCGTCTGATATAGATCCAAACCGCTTACAAGCCACTATCAGTCATCAGATGTTAAATTGAATGGTTGCAATCTTACCACCCAAAAAGATAACCTTTCGATCCAAATAAAAGGTTAAATCAAGATGAAACATCAAGTAGGTCGAGGTCTCACCGGAACCCAATACAGTAAGACCTCGCTATTACGACCACTAAAATGTAGGCTAATTGATTATATAATAGAGAGGTGACTGCTTAAAGCAAGGTGAAAGTGAAACAGAAAGCTCCTAAGGGAGCTTTCTGTTTCACTGTCACCTTGCTTTAAGCGGTCACCTATCGTAGACACCCTAATAATTAATAATTTAGTGGTCGTAATAGAGAGGTTTTACTGTATTTTAAAAATATAACCTATTTTTGAAACGATTTTCTTTTGTAAATATATTGGACTTTAAAAGCGTAGCAGGCGATATTGTTGCAGACGTCAAAATAATTTAGCGTCCATAAAGTAAGTATAGTAAAACCTCGCTATTACGACCACTAAATTATGTTAATTATTAGGGTGTTTACGATAGGTGACCGCTTAAAGCAAGGTGACAGTGAAACAGAAAGCTCCTATAGGAGCTTTCTGTTTCACTGTAACCTTGCTTTAAGCTGTCACCTGTCTATTATACACTCATTTAGCCTTCGTTTTAGTGGTCGTAATAGCGAGGTTTTACTGTATATCTACAATACTCCCTCCATACAACGACCCTCTGAACAACGACTTTCTCCTTACAACAATACATGCCACTGTTCCCATGACAATTATGTCCAACGCTTTCACTGCTGCAATATCGTCTTCTTTAAAGTGTTGTCTGCCATTTTTCTGATATATTGGACAGTTTGAAAGAAAACAAATATAATGACGAGTGGCAAACAGTTTGAATCAAAATCAGACGCCGCGTTAAGCATCGTCTGATCTTGATTCAATCTCTTTGCAAATTCTCCATATAACAACTCCCTACAAACAACACACAAAATCGTTGTCTCCCATTGGGTGTCGTTGAAGAGAGGGAGCATTTATTAAAAAGTTATATGGTCGTGTAATGAGCAAGTATTACCTTTTTACAAACATAGTCCCCAGGTAAGTATAATATCGGCCGTAGCTTCAAGACCAGGTCATACAGCAGTGTCTTGTCACAGTCTTGGAACAGTTTCACTTTACTCAGTGTGTTGAAATGCACGTGTATGGCCAAATCTTTACGAAGTTTCATAGGTAATGTATCCATTAAGTTTCTCTCATCTACAAAATGATAACATAAGTAAATCTTATAAAAAACCAATAACTTCCGGACTGAGGAAAACGTTTTGAGAGGCATCAGAATAAGAACGGTATTGTATTTATTCCGAAACAGTTGAATGTTTACTTTTCTCCTGCTGAATATTCATACATAAAACTGCCATCCAATGAACAGACATATTGTGAACAATATTGGCTGATAAGAGAACGAAAACGCTGACTAGGAAAGAGTCCAGACTTATGTCAGACATATCTTGTAAAATCACATTACAGTCCCTGGTCAGGCAGCTTCGCTAGAAGCTGCCTTGTCTGGGTCTTCACTGTTTTCATTCGTACGTTTTTGGCAGGAGAATGGATAAAACAAAGTACAGCTATATGCAGGGCAACAGTAAGGAAGAATGAGCCTCTTTGAACTCTCTATAATAATGTAAATAAACTTCATAAATCAAGTGACTGCTGGGCAATTATTTACTCAGTATTAATAAGGTTTTATAGGTGTCATTAACGACACGACAACAACTCGGCAAATATGGTTACAATCGGAAAAAGTTAACCTCTATCAAAGTTCTGAATGTTACCCATTGTTATTGATACTTTCCACTAAATGACAAAGGTAATCCAAAACGGAGCAATTTATCCAGTCATGAATATTCACCGCGAGAAATATTTTCTGTATCCTAGTAGATAGATTCTTAAGGCAGACTAAAAGTAAAGCGGAATTCTCATTAATAGCAATCTGCTCTTCAGCCTGTTTTGAGCGACCATCTGTATTCAATACTGTAAACAAGCTATTGGGAAAGGGGTAAATGAGTGGTCTCTATTGAGGTAGGGGTTACTGTATCGGCTTACCTATAATTTTCTGCTGTTGCCAATTATATATGAACCACGTGCGGACCCTGTCCTGTGTATCTTTAGGAACATTCATGTTCTTGCCATAGTTAAGTACCGCATCCATCCTCTGGGTATACAGGGTCTTCACCATGTTCGCAGCATCCACAATATCTCGGATCTGTCGGGGAAAGTGAATTGTCTTTATAATTTCAGTGTCATATTATTGTCTGCTTCTATAGGGGATATACATTTTCCTTTTTTAATCAGGCATTTTTACTAAAACAGTTATACCGATGGCCAACAATGTAACGGAAGATCAGGCGGTTTGTAACTCTGCGCTTGATCAGGCTCCGACTGTTCTACTCATATGGTAGTAAATCATCAACAATATCACGAACCTTTTATTTCAGTATATACGTGTTTCATTGAAACGTAACAGAATAACGTATTTCCGTCCGTATACTGTCGTTTGTCCTTCTGTCAAAATATGTTTTTTGGTATTCTAATTGCAGAACTATTGGCATCCTTATCAATTGCTGTGTTACAAATAAGAAGTAAGATCGTCATTGAATGTGAAATATTTAAAGCATGCATGTATAAATGGAAAACACAAACAACTTATTTTTGAAACGACGATGCTGTTATCGACTAGTTTGATATATGAAAAAAAAATTACCTCACGTTACCATCAGAGTTAACATTAACCCTTTACCCCATAGCGTATTCTACTTTTGAAAATAGATGGCTACTTAAAGCAGGTTGAAAGTAAAGCTGAATGCGCCTGAAGGCGCATTCTGCTTTACTTTAGCCTGCTTTAAGCCACCATCTGTTAGAATAAGAGAAAAGTTTCCTTATGATAAACATTTATGACTGTATAAATGGGAACTATTTTCTTGAGCGGAGGAATAAACTGATGCGTTAAAAGTCAGTTCTATGGGGGAAAGGTTAACCCTTTCACTGCCAAGGCCGACACAACTGACAGTTACAAAATGTTCGTATCAGGGTCAGACACCGCATAACGCAGATTCAATGATTTATACTGTTTGATACCTATTTTTCTTATGTAAAATGCATAAAATTCCAAATTTAATAACTAAAAGCAGACGAAAAAATAAGCTGACGATAACATGACAGCGACTTTGTTCTATGGGTTATTACGTCATTATACAGTGGAGAATCTGTTATTCTTACCCGTTTAAACGCAACGAAACGCAAACGCAAAGCTCTAAAACGTGGAAAATGACAATTTTTGGGCAATTCTGATAATTCATATTTATCTTGGTGGAAAACAGTTTGGAGCCTGATCAGACGCCGGGTTACCCGGCATCTGATTTGGCTTCAAACTGTTTGCAATGGAAATAATAGTTTTAGCGTAAACGCGTTTATTGGGAAAGAATAACGCTTTCTCCACTGTAGCAGTGATAGGGTTAAACAAATTATGAATATTAAACCAAAAACCTAGACATGGCAATCTAGTGACAGTTTATACATGATGTTTTGATGTGCAATGTAATACTGTCCAGTTTTATCGCCATTATATATTCAAAGAAAAAATTATGAAATCCCAATTTAAAATCCAGCTATTTATATCATTATGTTAAATATCTTTTTGATTGGTCATTAAAGCAGGACATTTGATGTATCTATACTTACCTGACCAATAAGCAGAGCGAACACAAACACGCCAGACATCCAGTACAGAGTCATGAACATGTATTCCAGCTGGTTCGTAGGCTTGGGGTTATTGCCAATAGAAGTGGCGGTCTTTGTAGCCAGATAGAAACATCGAATATATCTAAATGCAATAACAACAGTCTTCCATAACTATCGATACAGATATAGATATTTTATTCATACATAAGGCCAGAGGCCCAACAGTACACACGTATACAAATCATGCAATGCATGTCCTAGGCAAAATATATGTTAGCAATGTATACGAGGGGAAAATGAGACATAGCTTTAGATATATTTTCTACAAGAGACGTATCAGGATCTAAATCTTTTTTCGATGTCAAAATATTTTTACTTTCCTACTTTGCGTACTACATGTTTTCTGTTTTTGTGCACGAAATGAGTATCTTTTTAATGATCACAAGGCGAAAATGTCAGTTCTTGTGCGTTTTTCGCTAAAACATATTGTAGAAGCATTTTCATATTTTACTTGTTATGAATTACATAGAAATATATATATTAAAGCTATTAAACATGCATAGGTATACTATTTACTACATATACAAGTGTATTACTATAATAGTTCATAGAATACTCATCCGGTACCGCACATAATATTATATACACTACACTTTCAAGAGAGTATGCTGACAGCATTAAAGTTCTTTGTATCGCTAATTTACCAATGCTTTTTGCCTTTCCGAAAAGAAATAAAATACAGAAAGTACAAGTAAATTAGCATGTTAGATAAAAAGTCAAATCAAATTTCATGTTCCAGTGCGAAGTCTTACCGATAAAATATGTAAGATCAAGCACCGGAACGTTAACCCTTTGAACCCCAGTCACGCACAAATGCTACCTTTACAGACATTGTATATATGAGGAGTTCAATTGTCCTATAAATATAGTGGACACCAGTAGTAATGCTGGTACTATAGCAGCAATTAGCCCCGAGGGCGTGATGATGTTGACAGGCTGACCTCGTGGGCCTTGACAGGCTGACCTCGTAATGACCGTATACTGCGGTAAGCGAGTAACTCGGCGTATCAGCTGAACTCGTTTTCTTTCATAGAACGTCCGGTAGAAATACCAAAGACACCGTAAATTAAGCAGGTGACACTTTACTCCGAAACGTTTAAAATTAAGATATATAGCCCGAGAGAGATAAAAACACAGTTTAACGAATAACCAATAGTATGCAACGTCAAAAAGTCTCGTAGGCATCAAGACGGCGGCAAAGACCTAAAAGGCTCGACCTCACTATTCGTTCGTAATGACAGAACTGGATACTTTTTGCGCTGCATATCTGCCTATCTTATAAAACGCCTCAATTGAAAAATACTTCATTTGCAATAGCCTATAAAGAACTATTCTAAAAATAATGCGTTCATTCGCGCTATGTTTTGGGGACACATTTGCAGAACGTTATAAGGCGGCGCTTAACGTAAACACCCGAGCTACAAAAAAGCGCTGAATTGGGTCTTTTCCTAATACGATCGCGTTGAATTAACCCTTTATACGTGTGAAACGAAAATTAGTCTTACGCAGGTAACTCGGCGTTTCACCTGAACACGTTTTCTTCATAGGACGTCCGGTAGAAATACCAAAGACACCGTAAATTAAGCAGGTGACACTTTACTCCGAAACGTTTAAAATTAAGATATATAGCCCGAGAGAGATAAACACACAGTTTAACGAATAACCAATAGTTTGCAACGTCCAACTACCGAATACGTGCACGTACAGTTTATAAAAGTTTAATATAGCCATCACACTGCGAATTCAATTCTGAAAACGAAACCTTTATAAACTGACCACGACGTTTGTTCAGAACATGACCTGAGTATAGCGCGCTCATTAATTTGCACGAACCCTCGTTGCAGAAACCACCTAAGTGCCTAAACACCGTGAAATGTAAAACATACGCCTGTCGCTAAACCGGCTTCATTCGTGGTACATAGATAGCACGCTTTGGCGTTAGTTAAACTCATTTACCTGTAGGCATTCGTTTTGACCGTACGGAACACAGAAAATGTATCTTGCCTACGAAATGTGATTATTTATTAGATGAGCCAATATGCAGCGTACAAAGTGTCGATTTTGTCATACGTTCTGCAATAAAACGTCCGGTAGAAATACCAAAGACACCGTAAATTAAGCAGGTGACACTTTACTCCGAAACGTTCGGTATAAAATTAAGATATATAGCCCGAGAGAGATGAACACGCAGTTTAACGAATAACCAATAGTATGCAACGTCAAAAAAGTCTCGTATGTATGTCTTATTAAACATCACATATCGAAACGTCCAATAGCTTATAAAGGACTATTTTGATTTTTGTTTCGTTCAATCGCACTATTTTAGGGCCAAATTATCACGACAGGGAACCAGAATATAGAAAATACTAGACCTATCATTATCATATTCTCACAATTATGAGACGCAAAAGGGCTTACAGTCCAATTCGCGTTGGTTTATTAATGTTCTGTATGTCGCTAGAGGAAATATCAAGAATATTATCGATGGCCTGTTACTCCGCTATAAATGTCACGTTTAAGCGACGCAGTATCTTCATACTGTGAAATAAAACCTGGTAAATTAATTGCGTGAAATACATGTAGAATGAATCTGACCAGTACAGTAATCGTAAAACGTGACAGATTTACGGTTCACAGCGTAGATTTGCATTAAAATGTGACAGAAATCGTGTCGGAAGTGAACATGAGCTTATATATATAAAGGGAAACGATTTTCATTCATACAGTAGCAAACCGAGTGTCAATAAAGGTGTTCACCCCGATCGGAAAACTTGCAGGTAAGTTTGTTTTGTTTCTCTATTTATACGTTCTAGATTGATTTTAAAATAACATAGTCTATCAAGGATAAAGCTAGGGCTATTCTTATTGAAGTTTATATTGCTGAATGTATGCACTCATGATGTATAGGCAGTTGATTACTTTCGTCCTGATTTAAGCAACACCTTTATCTCGTAAATCAATTATGCTTAAACACTAAATAAATATAAACTCATTATAATACATTGAAAAGTCTCCCTATTTGGTCGAAGTTTTATTTAAAGCGGCATCAATTACATATATCACGGAGTAAATACGCGTCTTTTGACATTACTATATATTGCCTTTTTGACGAATTTACACTTTGACGAATCGTCCGTAATTCTTCGCATTTATATCGGTGTTAAAACTTCTCTAGAGTTTATGTTATATCGTTTATATGTCCCGACAGTAAATAAAGCGTTTCTACTGTATTGTAATGAGGTATAGTTGTCACATTTACGATATTATTATATAAAAGCAATTTAAAAAACAACAACAATTATAGTAGTCCTAATTGGTGCGCGATATTACCAGTTTGACGAAACCACCATACACATTAGGGTACAGTACACTATATGGGGAATTGGCTCCAGGGGGCAGTACACATTGAGACAATTTTCGATTTCCTTAAATTTAGGCGCGGAAAGAATTCTATTGTACTCCTCAAACATTAATCTAAATGTATTATAATGCGGTTGAACTATATTTCTCTAAACAGAATTGGTTGTAATTGATTATTCGATAGATCCGTTTTAAAGGCGTCATTTTAAAAAAAAAAAATCTGTAATGTTGTTGGGAAAAAAGAAGAAATATGTGGGGGGTAATTTTTATAACACTTTTAAGTATTTTATTTTTATAAAGCTAAAAATATGGCAAAGAATCCATAATACTCGCCGCCTCTCTTTATAAGTCTGATTTCGTTAAACCAAAGAGAATATTTGAACTTATTCACATTTGCATGCGTGAATATAGGGGAAAAGATAATCATTCTCGTGGGCATGTCTAATTCGCGGACTTTACCGGCAAAAGAAAATGAAAGAAAAAGATTAATTTATGATTATCGTGGGTACAACTAATTCGCGGACTTTGCCGTCCTTGCACAACGAAATATTAGTCGTTATCTCTATGCTTTGAATACATTTATTTATTTCGTTTGGTTATTTCGCTTAGAAAGTAGACATTTTTAACTATTCGTAACGATTTCTTAGAGATAAATAGCGACACATCGTTGTTTTTTTTTTAAATTGAACTTATTATTATCATTAAATACTACTACTACTACTACTATTGTTGCTTCTGTTGCTGACACTACTATTACTGTTGCTATTTTTATCATTATAATTTAATACAACGACAACTACTACTACTACTACTACTACTACTACTATTTCTACCACTACTCTTACTACTACTATTTATACTACAACTACTACGTTTGCTATTATTTTTATAATGAAATAAGGAGAGTTTTCATTTTTGCTATTTGACATCAGTATGTAATCTACGATACAGTTTATACAATTTAATCCATATATTTATAAAAATGTACTGTTTACACGATGTGTATACTCCTCAACGGTGCACGTCTTACTAAGGTATAATCAGATTGTGCTCAGGGTTAGGGCTGATAGGAGGGATTGCAAAAGTGTCCAATCAGCAGTCTGCAATACCAGTCATAAATCTACAATCAATTGACCAGTCAAACGTTCTTTTCAGATCAAGGCAGCTATATAAGAAGGCGCACACACCAACTTGACCATTCTGCAGTTAGACATTGACCAACCAACACCATGTCGGAGTATACCAACGAAATGATCGAGAGTCAGCTGGATAGTTTACTGGAAACATTGGGGGGACCGTTGGACACCCCAGTGACTTTAAACGAGGCTGATCTGGAGCTGGCTCTCGACTATGTCAAAGATCAGGAAGAGATAGAGGGACTCAATGTACAGCAGGGTAGCGGTGACGAGCCACAGCCGGGTTCTTCTCAAGAGAGTGGACAGTCCCGACCAGGACCCTCACATAGACCGGACTCCTTGAAATACAGCATGAGAAAGAAAGCAGAGAGAACATATGCCAAAAATGCGGCCGTTGACAGAAGTTACCAAGTTAAAGTGGATGAGCAGTATAATGGACAACAACTGCGAGCTGTGAGAGAGGGTCTCCATGACATGTTCCAGACCGTCCTGAACGAGGCCCGTAGGGACTTGGCTGGGAACGATCTTGGACGTGTCCTTATCCATCATAATGGTTTACACGACGCAATCGTCATTCCCTTGCAGTCCTGGGACACGCTGGACGCCAGCAAAGTCATGGAGACGGTGGAAAAGGTGCTCAATAGTAATCAGACTCTATCGATCAATGAGAGTTTTGATATAACTATTGGCACCATCGAGTTACCTAAAGGGGGCAGCAGACGCCGCATTACCCGAATTAGAGGAGACAACAACTCTCTACATCTCAAGAAGTCCGTTGTGCCCATCGACAATGAGGATGATATGTGTATGGCAAGAGCTATCGGAGTGTGTTGGGCAAAATTAAAAAGGTGTACAGACGATGAATGGAAACAGGTTATCAAACAGAGACAGGGGAAAAGTAATCTCGAACTCGTGTTACAGACCCAAAAAGTACCAACCAGTTTCTTCAAAACCCTAACCAATAAGAATCGCAAGGAACAAGGACAGTTGGCATCCACCCTTAGTAAGATGGCGGGCGTTCCCCAAGACAGACCGGCGAGTTTACAGGATATAGAGGCGTTTGAAGAACTCCTAGGGGTGCGCGTAATGGTCGTCAGCTCGAGGCTGGGCAACAATTTTATTACCAGTCCGAGTACGGATGAAAAGCCTTGCATTTATTTGTACTTGGTAGACGATGACCATTTCCACGCCATCACCAGTATAACGGGGTTCTTCAACGACAGTTACTTTTGTACCAAATGCCTCTACCATTACAGTAACAAAGAGCGACACGAATGCGACACCTCATGTCGCGTGTGTAAGAGAGGAGTATGCCCCAAGACGGAGAACGTAATAAAATGTCGGGATTGTCATATGGAGTGCCGATCGATCGAGTGCTACGAGGAACATAAGAAAGTACCCGTACATAAAAGAGGGAAGAAAACAGGTCAGCCCAGAGGACCATCCGAATGTCAAAAGTGGTGGAGGTGTCCCCAATGTTTTCATGTAGTGAGAACCGATAGGAGGAAGAAAGAGGACCATACGTGCGGGGAGTATTATTGTAAATCGTGCGCGATCTACGTCATGGATGACCATAAGTGCTACCTGAGAGCGACTGAGGGAAAAGAGAAGTTTGTACCTAAATACATCTTCTTTGACTTTGAATGTAGCCAGGATGACATAAACGAGTGTGAGGAAGGTTACCAACTGAGCAAGAAATTGAATTGTACAGACTGCCAAGGCACTGAGGTATGTAAATCTTGCTCTAAATGTCGACACTGTAACACGTCATGGTGCGGTAAAGCGATTCACCGACCATGCTTTGTATTGGCTCAAACGGTGTGTCAACAATGCATCGATCAAGAATGCGCACCCGAGTCAGTGTGTCATGGTTGCGGTACCCGTTGTAAAGAATGTTTGAAAAGTGAAGATAGCTATGACGATGCGGGACCCTGTCCTGGAAAATGCGGCTTTCGAGAAGTCGTGTTTCAAGGACAGGAGACTGCGGAGCAATTTGGACAGTGGTTGTTTTCGGAACAACACGAATACTGCAAAGTGGTTGCTCATAACATGAAAGGCTATGACGGTTACTTTCTGTTAGAGTACCTCGTTGATCAGTCGATGAGGCCTGACAAAATTATTTACAACGGGTCCAAGATCATGTATATGACAGTAGAGCGAGACTTACATATTAAAGTGCTAGACAGTCTCAACTTTTTACCAATGAAACTATCAGCGTTACCTAAAGCCTTTGGACTGTCAGAATTGAAAAAGGGTTGGTTCCCCCATTATTTTAATACGAAAAAACATCAAAATTATGTAGGAACCTACCCCGAGGCTAAATTTTACGGTCACGAATATATGAGTGAGAAAGAGAGAGGTGAACTGTTAGTGTGGTTGGAAGAGAGAAAGAATGAATGTTTTGACTTTAGAAAAGAAATATTAGAGTACTGTAGGAGTGATGTTGTTATATTGAGAGAAGCGTGTATGAGATTTAGAGAATTATTAATGAATGCTACGGGTGAAGAGAGGGAAGTGGTGAATGAAAATGGAAAGAAAGAAAAGAAATGGTTTGGAGCCGTGGATCCGTTCGACTCTGTCACCATTGCCTCGGTATGCATGAATATCTTCAGAACAAAGTTCTTAGAAGAAACGTGGAAAGTACAGGTGGATGACAGTGGCGAATGGATTTCGGCCAAACTGCGCGAGGGAGTGTTATTTGTATGCGTGAAAGATGAATGGGTGAGAGCGGATAGTTTGAATGTGACGAAGAAACAATTTATAAGTACACCAATAGCGAAAATTCCTCCCAGTGGTTACAGAGAGCAGTATAGTCAGGCGTCTATTCAGTGGTTGGAGTGGAGGTCACGAGTAGATCATGTACGAATTCAACATGCTCTAAATGACGGTGAGAAGACAATACCCGGTAAGCGATATAAATTGGATGGGTATTGCGCGGAAACGCACACGGCATACGAGTATCACGGATGCGTGTTTCACGGATGCCCTGTGTGTTTCCCAGAGAGTAGAGAAGATACGTATCACCCTCTCACGAACCAATCGCTAAACGAATTGTACGCCTTGACGATGAAAAAGAAAGCATATCTCCAACATTTAGGCATGAAATATGTATGTATTTGGGACCACGAGTTCAAAAATCAAAAGAACGAAAACAAAGAACTGAAAGATTATATTAATCAGTTAGATTTGACCGAGCGACTAGACCCGAGAGAGAGTTTCTTCGGGGGGCGTACCAATGCCAGTCAGCTTTATTACAAAACCCAGGACCATGAGCAGGTGAAATACGTTGACTTTACGAGCTTGTACCCGTGGGTCAACAAGTATTGTCGATACCCCGTAGGTCATCCCGAGATCTTGACCAAAGATTTCGGGGACATAAAGGAATATTTCGGGATTGCCAAAGTAAAGATCTTACCTCCGAGAGGACTGTATCACCCGGTCCTCCCATACAGATCTAACGGCAAACTTAAATTTCCTTTATGTCGAACCTGCGCGGATATCGAGAATCAAGATCCCTGCTCATGTTCTTCGGAAAAAAGAGTCTTGACTGGTACGTGGTGCACCCCCGAGATTGAAACTGCTCTCAGATTAGGATACACGCTCGAGAAAATATACGAAGTATACCACTGGGAGGAAACGACACAGTACGATAGAAAATCCAGTAAAGGGGGACTATTCGCACAGTACATCAATACCTTTTTGAAGTACAAACAAGAGGCGAGTGGTTCTCCTGACTGGATTAAAAGCGCTCAAGACATGGCTACGTACATCCAGCAATACGAGGAGAAAGAGGGAGTGGCGTTAGACAAGAAAACGATTGTAAAGAACTCGGGATTGAGAGCTCTGGCTAAACTATGTCTCAATAGCTTTTGGGGCAAGTTTGGACAGAGACTGAACATGCGCCAGACAGAAATGTTTCACGAGAGTCAGGCCAACTTGTTTTTTCAATTGTTTTCTAATCCAACAAAACAACCTCTAAACTTCCATATCCTTAACAATGACATGATTCAAATAGAATGGGTCTATAAGCAGGACTGTCAACCAGAAGACAACAAAACTAATATATACCTAGCTACATTTACCACGTGCTGGGCTAGACTCAAACTGTATAGTGTGCTCGAGCAGCTCGATAGAAGAGTTCTGTACTATGATACGGACAGTGTCATTTACGTAAGTAGACCAGGAGAGGTGGATCCACCTTTAGGGGACTATTTAGGTGAATTGACGGACGAATTAGATCAGGGGGAGCACATTGTAGAGTTTGTGTCTGGAGGGCCCAAAAACTACGCTTACAAAACAAATACAAACAAGGAAACGTGTAAGGTGAGAGGCTTTACTCTCAATTACACAAACAGTAAGCTCATTAACTTTGACAGCGTGAAAAACATTGTGACCAATCCCAAAAGTATTCCGAGTATTATTGTGACCAATCCTCAGAAAATATGTCGAGACAAACGAAAAAGAAAATTGTATAACAGAGAAGAACAAAAAAGTTACCAAATGGTATATACCAAAAGAAGGAGAATAGACCCGTATGATACAGTCCCCTACGGTTACTGAAAACAAAGTACATAGCCAGGTCTCGTGTATATATGTATATGTGTACTTTTTTTTCCAATCTCATTGAAAACCTTAGTTTATTGAATCAAATTATGTATAACCTATTCAAAAATATGTTATTACTGAATCAAAATATGTACTTAGCGAATCAAAATATGTATTCATTCAACCTGTTTTTGTGTTTATTAAATCAAAATATGTATTCATCAAAACTGTTTTTGTCATTTTACGTTGAATTTGTATAGGGTAATTTTATCAAAATATGTACACATTAAAACAAAATTTGTAACCATTGAAACTGTTTTTGTGCTCATTGAAACAGTTTTGGGTGATCATTGAAACAAAATATGTTATCACTGAATCAAAATATGTACTTAGCGAATCAAAATATGTATTCATTCAACCTGTTTTTGTGTTTATTAAATCAAACTATGTATTCATCAAAACTGTTTTTGTCATTTTACGTTGAATTTGTATAGGGTAATTTTATCAAAATATGTACACATTAAAACAAAATTTGTAACCATTGAAACAGTTTTGGGTGATCATTGAAACAAAATATGTTATCACTGAATCAAAATATGACTTCATTGAAATAGTTTTCGCTTTATTAAACTATGTATCTGCTTGAACACTTTGTGAATAGATATGCTTTGGGGGGCTGTGTATAATTGCTTTCTATAATGCCTGTATAAATAAAAGTTTATAAGAATGACACTGTCTCTTGTGATATATCCTATTACCTCCTACATAAGAACAATGCCCGACATCGAGTCTACAACCCCTGAAAGGGAAACCTTTCTCGACAAGGACGATACGCATTCTGACAAGTGGCATTTACTCGGGACGCAAGTCCCCAAGACCGAAATAGTTTATTTTTGTCAAATGATTATCGTCTATATTATCATTATTACTTCCGTGGTTAACTTATCTATACAAAACGGATCGTCAGAATTGTGGATTAGTTTACTCAGTAGTTGTATAGGATACGCTCTACCTAGTCCTAAACTTAAAAAATGATGACGACCCTTCCTTTCGAACCTTGCTCGAGTATGTGTATCAGTGGCCAAACGGGTAGCGGGAAAACGCAGTGGGTTTACAGATTTCTCAAACATTTGAAACACATGTATAGAAACCCTCCAGTTCACACCCTGTACCTGTACGGTATTTACCAGGATCTGTTTGAAGAGATGGAGAGAGAACTGCCTAATTTCACGGCTAAGCAGGGCCTTCTATCAACGGAAGAAATGGAAGCCTACACGAAAGACCGTCAACATAAACTTCTTATTGTAGATGATTTGATGCAAGAAGTAGTTCAACGCAAAGACATGGAATTGCTGTTTACTCAAGGGACCCATCATCGATGCGTGAGCGTCATCTTGATCACGCAAAATTTATTTCCAAGAGGAAAGCACGCCCGAACCATCGCCCTCAACACGTGGTACACGGTACTCATGAAAAACTTGAGAGATGTGTCTCAAGTGGGTATTTTAGGACGGCAACTGTATCCCGGGAAAAACAAAGGATTCATGAAAGCTTACGAGGATGCTTTAACACACGGGTATTTCATCATGGATATGAGCCCGCACTCGGTGGATCAATATCGTCTCAGAACACGAGTGTTTCCCGGAGAAGACCCACTCGTTTATCGACTAATATAAGAAGAGAAATGAGTCTCCTCATCACGAACCATGGCGGAATTGATTAAACAACAATGGCATTTTCTGCAGCTATTCATACAGACAAGTTCTGTACAGAGAAAAGTATTGTTACAAACCGTGACTCAACCCCAAATGAAAGCCTTAGGCCAGATTGCGCATAATGCGATTAAAGGCAACGTTCCTCTCACGACCGCGGAAAAGCAACACCTCAAGCGTGACAGACGACTAGTATACCTTTTAGGAGACAGACACTTAGGCTATGCGCATAAGAAGAACTTAGTACAGAACAAACAACGTATTCTCCATCTCCTAGTGAGCATTGCAGTGACCTATTTGAAAACCCATAACTATGGAGAAGCTAGTAGTGATCCCTTATGAGAAATACCAGCGGTTACAGAAAACAACTACGAAAAGAAGTATCGCAGAAGAAAGACCAGCACCACCAGGCATGCGTGATGAAGAAAAGACTACGCGGAAGAAACAGAAACTAGAAACACCAACACCGATGAAAACAACATTCAAATGGATCTCATTTTAAAAGTACATAAGAATCAGATTCACGGCATCACAACAAGGACTATGGCAGACTGGAAAGAATATCTCTCGTCCATTTATTTCGATGTTGCCCATCCGGCCAGTTACGCGGGACCAGAGAAATTGTATAAGATTGTCACATCAGAAGGCAAATTTAAAATTGGCAAACGTCGCATTAAAAAATGGCTCCAAGATCAAGAAGTCTACTCTTTGACGAAAGGCGCGAGACGAAAGTTTCCTAGATCTCGAGTGATCGTGAGTGGTCTGGACAGTCAGTGGGATATGGATTTGATGGACATGACTTCTCTTGCCAAACAGAATGACGGTATTAAGTACGTTGTAGTAGCCATCGATATTTTCTCTCGATTCGCTCACTGTCAACCGGTTCAAAGTAAATCCAGCGCCGACGTGGTAGTGGCTTTCCAGCGCATGCTCGAAGGACCGAGACGACCTCGTATGGTGAGAACGGACAGAGGAATGGAATTTAGAAGCAGAGAAGTCAACGAGTACCTTAAGAGTCTAAATATACACCACTTTTACGCGCTCAATACCGAAACGAAAGCAAACTACGCGGAGAGGCTGATTAAAACGTTGAAACAGAAGTTATTTCGGTATTTACTGAAAGGTAATACGAAACGCTATATAGACGTTTTACAGAGCGTGGTAAAAAGCTACAATCAAACAACACATAGAAGTTTGGGTGTCATACCCGCTTCTATTACCAAATTAAATGAAGGAGAAAGTAGATTAAAACAGTATCTGCTGAGAACTAAAGCCGGCCGTCAACCTTTACAAAAACCAAAGACTAAAAAGGAGAAAAAGTACAAATATAAACTAGAACAGACGGTCCGCATATCTCATGTCAGAAGCGTCTTTGACAGAGAGTATAGTCAGAAATGGACTTCAGAATTGTTTACCGTTCGAACTAGATTCAAACGCCAAGGGTTACCCATTTATCGCTTAAAAGACTGGGCTGGCGAAGAGATTGACGGTAGCTTCTACGAATCAGAGTTACAAGCCGTGAATGTGGACGATAAGACGGAATATCGTGTGGAAAAAGTCTTGAAAAAACGAACTCTGAACAAACGGAAAGAAGTGTTCGTACGTTGGTTACATTGGCCACAAAAATACGATTCGTGGATTCCGCAACGAGACCTTAAACGGTATTCTTAGATAAAGATAGCGTAGAGGCGCATGTATCGTCATTTAACGATTAGACACTGAAGAGTAAACATGTATCTGACAAACGTTGTATGCAGCGCGAATTTGAACTGTTCGATCAACCTGAGAGATTTATGCTATCGACAGACAAACGTTCGTTATGACCCTGCACGGTTTTCAGGTCTCATATGGCAACATAGGAGTATCGGAGGAAATTGTTTAGTATTTTCCAATGGCAAAATACACTGCAGCGGGAAGTCCAAGAGTCTACGGGATGGTATTCGACGTTTAAGACGCTATGCGCGATGCTTGCAAAACGAAGGATATTTGGCGACTTTAACGGAGGTCAAAGTGATGACGGCTTCGGCGTTTCATACGCTCAGCGACAGGCTAGACCTAGAGACGTTAGTGCGCGACAGGCAACTTATCTATGAACCCGAGTTATTTCCAACGGCTAACCTGAAAGTAAAAGGAGTCACGTTTTGCTGCTTTAGTAACGGAAAGATCCTCATTACCGGTATTCACTCAACCAAAGACATTGACAACGTTGTCTTACCTTCTCTGCTAGAACTCGAACTGTATACATTATAAGAAGCATCGCGAACAAGATTAATTGTCACAAAGCCATGGCGCACTCCAAAGTTTATTTACGCATTCAATATTTGTTGCATTTGAAAAGGGCAGACGTCTCAGAACGATGCACTATGCTGATGAACATGACACCCGGACAAATGGAAGCCTTGATTGAAGTAGCGGTTAGGGTGGCTAATAGTATTGTGTCTCCAATGAGGCGAGATGTTCAGTTGTTTCAACGCAAACAGCGAGTATTAAGAACATTGGGTTCATACGATGTCTCCTTCCACAGAAAGAAAAGTTTACTCAGACGTCACCATTCCCTAGTACCTGTATTATTAAGAATCCCCTACCTCATACAAACCATTCTTGATGAAACCAGAAACACGCAAGAAGAAGAGTGAGCCTGTATAAGAATGAGGAGAGCGTTCCCACGTTTATAAGAATGAAGGAATTGCATTTATTCGTGACTAGTAGAGATTCTCTCCATCTCTATAAGAAGAACAACCCCTCAGAGTGTTGGATCCAATTGCCTAAAACCTATAGTTTGGAAGGTCAATGGTCCTGTGCGCTCATTGACATAACCCTCGATTGCGATTTTACACCGAGAAGTTCCCGATTGTACTTGTGTTGTGACCTCGTACAAGAGTCCTGCGTCAGAGACACCCTACTTCCGGTGCTGAGAAATATCGAAGTGCATAGTTACAAGAAACTAAAAACTGAAATTTACATCAACCCTTTCTACGTACCTTTGAAAACGACTCGGTTACATACGTTGAAGTTGCAGTTGCTTGACGAAAATCTGAAGCCCGTGATATTTAACACCAACAACTTACATTGCGTGTTGCATTTGAAAAAGACATGGGATCCATAGAAGTTTTCGATAACGAACTGCTCAAATGGGTACCTTTTCTGGATACCCCCGAAGACGCCGAACGTTATTATCAAAAGATATTAGACCGGATGGAAGCGAAGAAACATGGACCAGGGTATATGTCTAAAAAGCTACGTGACATGGAAGAAAAATTGAAAGAGACGGAACGGAAATTGGAAGAAGCGGAGGAAAAATTAAAGCAAAACGTGCGTCACGTCACTCAAGTGACACCTGTGGCACAAGCCATCGAGATGGCTCAGGCCCAAGTAGACAGAGTACATAAGAAGACGAAAGACACTCGATCAACAGTCGTACTACATAAGAAAGGGAGAGGTAAACAGTATAAGACATCGTCTCTTCCCGATCGTGTTAGAGATAAACGTTACCATGGAACAATTGGATCTATTTGAAAGCATAGACACAGACACGTCTTTACAGTCGACAGAATGGATAGAATACAGGCCTATCAATCAGGTGACGGACAACTCTCCTTTAGAATTCAATATACCGGCCCAGTCGTCAGCTTACTTGAACTTGAAGCGCAGTGTACTCCATTTGAAATTGAAACTAGTGAATGCCGACAATACACCCGTCGAAGACAGTCTAGTGACTGCTCCCGTGAATTTACCGTTACACTCCCTTTTCAGTCAAATAGAAGTGGCTTTTCAACAGACGCCTTTTACTCAATGGGGTGTGAATTATCCTTACAAAGCTTATATCGATACCCTGCTCAAGACTAACAGCGAGGTGCAAAAGAATCTCCTGACCAGTCAACTTTTTTATAAGGATACGGGGAATATTGACACAACCGATGCAAAGACGGGATCCAACACTGGCCTGAATATGAGATACCAGAAAACGCTAGGTGGAACCATTGTGGAGGTGGAGGGACCGCTCCTTTTGGATGTATTTCAACAACCTAAGCTTTTGATCAACGGTGTTCATTTGGGACTCAAAATGCACCAGAGTACCAATGCGTTTAGACTGATGTCAGATTCGTTGACACCATCCGAAAAAGTACAGATCGTCGACGCGCGGTTTAAGTTATGCGTTCAACGTTTACATAACATAATGCTCTTGGCTCACCAGAAACAAATTCAACAAAGACCCGCAATGTACCCCTATCTACGCACTGACATAAAGACTATCGCTCTCGCTTCTGGACAGTACGGCTACAGTGTGGACGATTTATTTCAAGGATTGGTCCCGAGTACCCTCATTATCGGTTTGGTGTCTAGTGAGGCGTATAGTGGCAGTTACAAGAAAAATCCCTTTAATTTTCAACATTATGATTGCAACTCAATCGGGTTTTACGTGGATGGTCAGTCTTACCCTTCCTACCCTCTACAGCCCAACTTTGAAGCGAATCAATTTACTGATTGCTACAGAACGTTGACCCAGTTCAGAGAAGATATAAATATATCCAACGAGGATTATAAGAAAGGTTACTGTCTATACGTACTGAACATTGACCCCTTCTATTCGTTTAATAATAAGCGACGCGGGCATTGTCGTTTAGAACTTAAGTTTGCCAAGGCATTGCCAGAAAGTGTCACCCTACTGGTGTACGCCACCTTTCCAGAAATTCTCAATATTGACCAATCCAGAGCCGTGACTTTAGGTTAGGATCATTATGATTGGCTAAACAAAGAGACCACGTCCACCCCTGACTATAATAAGAAGAAGAGGCATGCGTTGAGTAGTGTCATTATGTTTGGATTGACACTCGCGCTGACATCTCTAGTAGACGACTTGTTGTGGTGGTGGACTATATATAAACTACGACGAGAAGCCAGAAAGGCTGCAGATCGTTTGGTAGAGTGGTTCGAAAGAACCTATAGAGAAGAGGATGAATACACTACAGTTACAACAAATGCTGCTGAACGACCCTTTTACGGAACCTTACATGGAAAAGGTGTGCGCTCTGGACCAGTTACCTCGAGAAGTGAAACGCAGACCTAAACTTTACATCGTGAATAGTCAAGAAAGTGATCGACCCGGCAGACACTGGTTAGCCCTTTATATTCCTAGAGTGGGACCCGCAGAGTTATTTGATTCTTTAGGGCACGGACCAAGATATTACAGTTGGCGTTTAGAGCGTTTCTTGCAAATACAGGGAGGGCATTACGTGTACAATAAAGGCCGATATCAACAAGCTGGAACTAAAACGTGCGGACCTTTTTGCTACTATTACGCCCATCAACGATGTAAAGGAAGATCCATGAGGCAGATTGAGCGAGATTTTGACGTAAACAACTTGAATTACAACGAGACTCTAGTGGCTAAGTTTACGGAGGACCAAGTTCTTGGGAATGAGATGGACTTATTACACTGGGACTAAAGAAATAAAAACACGCACAAGAAAACACTATAAAACGGAAAAAAGGACAAAAAAAAAACCCATGTATATAAATGTAGGGGTTGGGGGATGCTCTGAGATTTGACGCTACCTTCCCGTTGGTTCAGAGCGTGAGTAGCCTGTAAGGCGAAACTAAATGCGTCATAATAGGTAATAGGAAAGAAAACAAACGACCTGCGTACAGTTTACAAATTTTATTTTTCAACTCTTTACAAAATCATTCCACAAAATCATTTCATTCTGTTTCGTTAACACCCGACCATCTTAAGGTAGCCGCATGCGGGACTCCACGTTTTGTGTTCTTTCCAAGGGTCGTCCGTCCGTTCCCAGTCTTTTAAACGAGCGTTACAGAACACGCAGGTCACTGTGTCCGCGTACCCTTCGTACACGAATCCGCATTTTGCCAAGGCGTATTTATCGGGGTTCATCTGTTTTGGCCATGTCTCGAAAGTTTTCAATCTGTTTTCGTAATATCTGTACTGCGTTGTATTTCTAGCGATTCGTGTATCTGTGACGTCCATGTCATAGAGTGGCTCGTCCTTTGTGTCTCTGATTGATTACCAGTTCGTATAGTCGTTAGGGTTGCACTCGCTACACTGTAGAGCCCCTTGTTGATTGGCGTGGTCACTCTGCCGGTAACAAGGAACGACCGTTTGCAATTCGGGTAAAGTCTTTTCTATCTCGGGTATCAGTTCCTTTAATAGCCTATATTCGGAGGGTCGTAAACATAAACCCTTCTTAGTAGGAACCACCTCTTCTTCGGGCTTCCAATATTGACGAATGTCCACGCAGACGTTATTTACGTTACAGTAAACGTTACCTCCTAGATGACCCATGTACGATCGCTTCTCTCGTAAAGCCGTGTCCACGTACTCGATTTGGTCCACCATGTTCTTCCATCGCATCAAGGATAAACTTATCCCTTTCTTTGTAGGTTTATCGTTCTGCCATTCTCTCAGGTCGACTCTGTTCTCTTGCTTCCATTCCGTCACGACAAGATATCGCTCGTTGCCCAGGCTGAATTTGCATCGAGACATGGTTTCGATTTGAATTCTGTGGTCAGAATGATAGAATAGCGACCAGGAAACTCTTTATATAGGTCTCACCACTGGTAGATCTAACGCCATCTCTCCGTTGATTGGTCGGATGGTGATTCCACCATGCTGATTGGTTCATGTTTCAATCCGTCTCAGTGGACCGTATCAGTTGCGTGTGGACCTCCGAGGAGTGTAGGTCATTCAGTCTCAGTTCACTGGATAGGCTGTGATCACAATTAAGGTACGTTTTGTTTTTGTGTAGACCACTTTGATGGTATTAATCTCGTTGTTTCTACAGGACGATAGTCCGATTGCAAATGGAAACCGTTTAGTTAGTTCCGAGCGTTTGCCTCGTTGAACGATATTGTCTGGATTGTCAAGACAATGGTCGACACAATGGTTCATCACGAACGAATTGAAAAAAATAGATGCCGTCGTGCTGGAGCGATCTAAATGCTTTTCAATAGCATGAGTTGAAATAAGTACTTTCATCTCGCAGGATCGAGATAAAACTGGAACTTAGTCGGATGATCAACCCTCATTTATTACAGTATACTGGTTGGACACGCTTTGACAGGTGTAGAGAAGTCACTCGCTTACCGCAGGATACGGCCATTACGAGGTCAACCTGTCAAGGCCCACGAGGTCAGCCTGTCAACATCATCACGCCCTCGGGGCTAATTGCTGCTATAGTACCAGCATTACTACTGACACCTAGGTCTGAGATTCCTTTATATGAGAGTCCTCTGATCAAGGTCTACACTGTCTTACATATTGCAATATGTTGACAGAAACTACCCTAAATAATAAAAATGGACTGGGCTAAAATTGAAACTGGAATTTACCATTTGTGGTATGAGGGAGGGAAGGGTTAAATATGCAGGTTACTTTTATCAAGAATGATGAAATTCATATTGACTAGGCTACTAACTTTCAATGTATAAGTAGCTAACACATAGAGTAGACAAACCCTTTATCAAGCTGACACTCTTTGAGAGGCATGAACGCTATCCAGAGGCAGGGAATGCTCACCGCAGAGAAGGAGCAAAGTAGAAAGCCTCTTTATGAGCATTCCACATTAATCCTGGTCTGCACCAAGCAATCATCCGTCCAAAGACATGTACAGTGGAGAATGTGTTATTCTTTCCCAATAAACGCGTTTACGCTAAAACTATTATTTGCAGTGCAAACAGTTTGGAGCCAGATCAGACGCCGGGTAACCAAGATAAACAAGATTTATCAGAATTGTCAAAAAGTTGTACTTTTCTACGTTTTAGTGTTTTGCGTTTGCGTACGTTTGCGTTTAACGAGAAAGAATAACAGATTCTCCACTGTACATGTACATACATAAATTAATACAGTCAATTACCTTATATAATGGGATGTGTAAAACATCATTTTATCAATATATCTTAGTCAACAACAAAAAGTTTATACTTTCTGTTTCTGCCAATCATGTGTGTATTTATTTATACATTTTGTATTATATTCAATGTCAATATTTTTTTTCTTCTAATATTTAAAACTATGAATGCTATTTAAAATCCCGCGATACTTTGGATTTTCAGCAATGTAGTAGATGTGTTCGTTCTCAAAGAACTTAATACATCAATTGCAAACATGTTTAACCCTTTACCCCATAGAAGCGACTTTTAGCGCATCTAATTTATTCCTCCGCTGAAGAAAATAGTTCCAGTTTATAACCTCATGAACAATTACCATAACAAATATTTTATATAGCCTAAAAGATGGTAGTTTAAAGCAGGCTGAAAGTAAAGCAGAATGTGCCTTAAGGCACATTCTGCTTTACTTTCAACCTGTTTTAAGTGATCACCTGTCTTTAATATTATGAATAGGTTATTGGGTAAAGGGTTAAGCCATATCAAATACCGAGTAACTTGGCGTCTAATCCGGCTCTATATTGGTTGTCACTCCTATGAAAGTAACCGTAACATTTCATTATCATGGATACTGCTATCCTTCACTAAAATTGAAGTTTATGTGCAGGCGCTGGTCAAACAAATGTTATAGGTGTTAACACAATAATACTACCGGTATTTTACAAGTGCTCAATAAAATGTCGGAATATGTGATTTTAAAAGTATGTACATTGCTGATGTTTAAAAGCAGAAGTTGGAAAATACATGTACGGTGAGGAAAGTCTTGAATTTGTCATGTGTTAGATCAACTGTTACTGTTTATCGTTTCGTCTCGTTTAAATATCACGACACGTACGCATTTCCTTGACCATTGTAGACCCATTGATTAATGTTGATACCCTCGTACACCGACACGGCATAGTATCCACATGTCTCTATATGGATCAGGAACAGCATATACGTCATAGTCTTTACGATCCTGAAATAGAAATACTAACACTAACATTTACCTGGTTTTTATAGACTGTCTTGTAAACAAATATTTGACTGGTGAAAATAGGCAGTAGGAGTCCCGTTTCAAACCAAAAAAAAAATTAAAAAGGAAAAATAAACATCTTTTTTTTGGCTTTTTTTACGTGGTCATTTCGTACCCACGAATTAAAAGTCAACTATGAAGTACAAGCTCAGATATTGTATAAAACAGTTTTATGTGAACTATAGCGCAATTGTCTTCAAATCATGTTCATTACAAAGCTGTCTGACAAAGAATGTAGATTTGCTTTCTATTGAATAACCGAAACGTAATTTTATATATCTTTAAGTGTGTCGGGAGTTGTTAATTACCGTGTCAAAATCCTTTAATCGACAGCATTGTCGCACGTCGACCCGTGCCTTAGATAGATATATAGAATCTTTATTTACATCTCATCAATGCACATTCAATACATATAAGAACATATACAATAGAATCTTAAAAATAGCGCAAACCATTCCTTAAAGGAATTATAAGAGATGATATAAATGACATAACATGTCATGTATAACACAGATATTTATAACATCACAGTATGACACAAATGAATAAAATGTTACAATTTATAATAATGCTTTAACATATTAAAGCCGTGCTAAAAGGAGAATAAAGAAAAACTAAGAATAGTCAACCAAAGCAGGATAAGATATTCCGATGTTCAAAAATTAACATCTGTTAATAAAACAGAAAGATCAAAATGAAATGATTATTATCTAATCGAATTGAACTAAGATTATTTACATATTAAAAATTGTCGCCTCTGTAAAATGTTAAAGCAGGTTTTGGCACAATCTCTTATCATGTTAGTGTTGGAAAATAGAAACACATATTTATTAAAATCATCTAGGTCTAAGAAATCTGGATTAAAAGTACTTGCTTTTGTATACAACTCTTCTCTGAAATCATTGTAAACATGACAGTTCAAAATCACATGTATTTCATTTTCTACAGTACTATTAATACAAAATGGGCAAACTCTACGTTCCTCACGAAGACCCTCATAACAGCCAGTTTCAATTCGAATTGGAGCTACACCTAATCGAAATTTACAAAAAGCTGACCGCTGCAAAGGCGGGAGTATCATTTTACAGGATTGCTCTGTAGAAAAGTCGGATTTAAAGCAATTATACAATCTCAACTTGTTTCGACCACGGCCAGATACTCCAACATAACTATTAATTCTATGTAGCCAGCTACTAATAACATTTTCAAAGGTTTTAGTCTCAACAACTTGAGAAAATGATCTAGAAATCGGAAAGTCTAAACGACAATATATATTCAAATCGTTCTCATAAAAATAAGACTGAACTTTATAGTACCAATTTTTACAAGAACGATTTGATCTTCCGTACGACCAAAGTGCAACGCGTTTATTAACCCTTGACCTGTCCATACACGATATATGTGACCAGTACAGGGCAATACATTTCCACTGTCGAACTAAAGGTGGCTTCCAGCCCATTTCTCCAGCTACACCATCATTTGATGTGTATTTGCCTACACCTAAAAAGAATCTTTGGGCTCTGTTATGGACGGCTTCTATACAAGAGTATGTTTTGTAACCCCATATAGAAGCACTATAATCAATAACTGGCCATACAACAGAATCGTACAACTTTGAAAATACGTCATGGGGAAAACCGCCTAATGTTTTACACTTGGCAATCAAAAGGCCAAAGGCTCGGCTAGCACTCTGGGCAACAGCTTTAACAGTCACATTGTAATCAATGTTTTCATGAAGAATAACTCCAAGCTAAGTGTATCTATCTACAGTGAGCAACTGGTTAGCTCCTAATATGAAATTAAATGATGTGCGTGGTACTGAAGGAGTTCTAAAGTGTACAATATTACTTTTAGCTGCATTGACATGCATATAACTCAAACCACACCAGTCGCTCAATGCAGACAATAATAATTGGAGATCTTCTTCAGATTCTGCTAAAATAACAATATCATCCGCATATAACATGATACATATTTTCTCATCATCTATAGGTACACCAACATTAAAAGTCTTCAAGTACAATGACAAATCATTAATAAAAAGATTGAAAAGTATCGGTGAAATTATGCAGACCTGACGTAATCCACAATTTACTTCAAACCACTCTGTATTAAGGGAATTTATACGTACACAAGCCGTCACAGAGTTATATAATGATTTTATCGCTGCAAACATTTTACCACAAATTCCTATGTCCGAAAGTCTCTTCCATAATATATTTCTATTAATGGTATCATAGGCTTTTTTAAAATCAATAAAAGCACAAAATGTAGATTTACGCAGCTTTTTTCTTGTTTCAATAATACCTGTTAATGAGGAAAATGATCGATAGTACTTCTGCCTTTTCTGAAGCCATTTTGCTCATCACAAACTTTATCATTATCTTCAGACCAAGTGCTAAGTCTACTATTTAAAACATGACAGTATAACTTATACATAGATGCGGCTAAGGATATACCCCTGTAAGACAAATGATCTCTTTTATCCAAAGTGGAAGATTTTGGTATTGGGTTTATAATACATTTACCCCATAATGTCGGTACAATACCTTTATCAAAACATATATTGAATAAAACATGTAGAAAAGCAAGTGAAGAATCGTTATTTAAAACTTCAACTGGTATTTGATCAAACCCACATGCCTTACCCTTGTTAACAGAGAATAAGGCTTGACGTACTTCTAGTATAGAACTATGCTCATTAAAACTAGCTTCCGTATTTGGGTTAACTTCTATTACATCATTATCCAATGATACCGAATTTGGCGTGAGGAACAGAGAGCTAAAATCGTTTCTCCATCTTGAAAGAACGGTGTCTAAATCATGTGATATAGACCCATCTGACATAACAACTTCCATAGGGATAGTATTACTGGATGAACAATTTACACCAATTTTACCTATCGACTTCCAAAATTTTGATTTGTCAACTTTACACTCATCTAGTAACTGCTTCTGTAAAGAATACCAATAGAAACGTTTAGCCCTCTGTACCTCACGATCAAATAATTTACGCTTACCAACATAAACACATTTCAACGTAACTCTATTACATTTCACTTTGCAAGATAACCAACTTTTCTCTGCTACACATACATCATTCCATAATTCAGACAACTTATCAGACCACCATGGTTTACCTGGGCGACGTTTCTTGTTATTGGATCCAATACGAATTTCTTTGCTTGGTAATCGTTTAGACATATTGTCTTTAACTATATTACACCAATCACTGTATATTGAATCTATATCTGACTGTGTACGGAAACCACACTCAAGTTTCGAAATAGTTAAATCAACATTATACCAAATTTCATGATCTAACATAAAATCATTTGGAACATCCAATACATCAAACTTGGTATAACTTGCAGTTTGTGACAAATTACTAAACTCTATATAAATATCACAGTCTAAACATATATTCCATGACAATAAGGAATGATCAGGCATGGTACTAGAAGCTACTGGTGAAATGATATTAGACTTATTCATAAGATCTGTAACTTTTGTGATATTAAAATCATTAAAAGAAGATAATGTTTCATGGTTAACGAAACAGTAGTCCACTACAGCCTTACCCTTTGTTGAAACAGATGTAAAGTCATTATTGATGCTGTTTCGACCATTTAAGATGCACATGTTAATATTTATTAAAAAGTCTAAAAGCATTTCACCATAGTTATTATAACTAAAATCAATAACATCCCGTTCAGGAACATCATCGATTCCTCGAATAAAATCATCGTGATTACCACATCTGCTATTAAAATCTCCACATATATACATGGTACCGATGTCTTTATACTGATAAACATTAGAGAGTAAAGAGTCATAGAAACTGTTGACATCAAACGCTCTGGACGAATTCTCAGGCGGGAGATAACATACACAGGGTAATTTAATCAAATTATTATGTTTATGGCTTAGTTTAAGCAACAAAATCCCTTCGTAAGAATCATCAATTACAGAAACATTAAAATCAATAAGTAATGAGTTTCTTATAAAGAAACCGACTCCACCGGAGCCAATTCTTATGATTAAGAGTGTGTTTTGATAACAGTTAAGTATATCTTATTCGGCATGGGCCAATTTCTCACCTGATTTGGCAAGGTTATCGGCGGGGGACAACAACAAATCGTACTTGAATTATTCAATACTTCTTTAATAAGTTTCAGAGAATTTCAACATTTCTTTTCCAAAGCAGAAAGCTGTCACCTGTTCAAAACAGCCACACACATGTTAAAATTGGATGTCGTTCAAGAGAGGTTTAAATGTTTAACCTTTCACCCTATAGCCAGTTTTTAGTTTTGAAGACACGTAACAACTTAAAGCAGATTGAAAGTAAAGCAGAATGCAGCATAAGGTGCATTTTGCTTTACTTTCAACCTGCTTTAAGCTAAAACTTGCTAAAATAAAGCAAATATTCCTGATGAACTTCGTAGCTTGTTTGCAAAATAAATACATTTTACCTTGATTCAGTAATTCATGATATTTTTCATGTAGACCAGTTTATCAAATTTATTTAATGTAGGCCTTCTGTAATAGTATGTTTTTAAGTATTTGATTCTCTGATCTCTATCATAAATTTGATCTAAATACTTTTCTAACTCAAATTCATGTTTACAGCGATCATAATAAAGGTTCTTCGTGAATTATTGTTTTCATGTTTATACATTATATTTCCGCATTAAACATTACACGAATTTTCTTTAGCCTACAATACATACAAAGTTATGAGATTATTGTCACGAGAAATACAACTGTCATACTCGTAAAATTGCACTTGAAAAATGCAAATTTGGAAATCATAGGATTTTTCACGTCAACTAATGACAGCCCTGGAATACACAGCGTACTTTATGGATCTAAACAGTTTAGTTTGGCATATTCTATTAAAGTCGCAACCAGCAGATGAAGAATTAATTGGGATTCACATTAAAATATTCACAAAATCTTCATTCTTCATCTTCATGCCCTACCCTGAGTACAACGAGTATCTACATACAGTTGGACCCTGATCAGACCCTGCATTTGGGGTATGACGAGGGTCAAAATTGTTGGCCACACTTAACGATATAACTTTAGGTTACATATCTAAAATTTTAAAGAAGTACAGGCATACGGCACTTGTGAAATGCAGATAACTTATAACTTGGAGAGGACGTTGTTCTTTCCCGTTTAAACGCAAATAAAATGCAAACGCATCACATACCGTAACTACCCGTAGAAAATGACAACTTTTTGACAATTATGACAAATTATTTCAATCCGTGTTAATCTCAGTGAAAACAGTTTCAAGCTTGATCAGACACCGGTTAACCCGGCGTCTGACCTGACTCCAAACTATTTAATTTAAAAATAAAAGTTGCAGCGTAAATTATGGAATTTGATGGGGTTTTATATATGGGTACGAATTGACCACGTACGTGGGTACGAAATGACCATGATAGAGGAAAATTGATGGGGGGGTTTATATATGGGTACGAAGTGACCACGTACGTGGGTACGAAATGACCATGATAGTGGGTACGAAATGTCTTGGGTACGAAATGGTTTGGGTACGAAATGACCAAGATGTGGGTACGAAATGTCTTGGGTACGAAATGACTTGTATCACTGATTGCTCAACACTTCTTGTCAAATTAAGAACGAGGCCTAGATTCCTTACAAGATAATGATACATTTTAACACGCCGTAAGAGTGCCATTTAAGATCACATCGGTATTCAATTATAATTATTTTTAAATCAGAACTGTTCTAGAGTTGAATTTGCTCGAACTTTTTCCTCTCTTTATTCAGCTACTACCTTAACCTCGTTACCGCCGTCAATCCGTTCTGTTTGAATAATCGTTACTCATTTAGATGAAAGTCAGCTTGGATGAAGAAATACCTTACCGCGTTAAAACAATTGAGATCTTTATAAGACTCCGACGTCTGATCTTGTATAATGTTTGTAATAAAATATATTTGTGTAACTGAAATGGTCTATGACGATGAAAGGGTTAAAAGATCATACTCTAAACCGGGTGAGCTGAGTAGTAGTCTGTTTTCTTTCATAGTGCTTTGAGCTATCATCTGTAGCTCCTGTATTAGCCTTCTGCTTAACTTTCATCTTGCATTCACCTATCGAATGTCTTTAAATGGCACAGTCGGTTCCTGGGTTATATAAATACGATGACCGCACCTGAACGAATATGTAATGGACAGACACAGAATGCATCATTTATATCCTCAAAAAAGATATTTCAAATACGCCTATAATCATACTGCCTCTCACAATGAATACCACTTCATAGGGTTCTCGAATTTGCATATTGGATCTACCAACAAAAGGGTGGTTATTCATTTGATAGTATTTTTTCACCATCAAATAGCTTCTACTCTTCGTATTAACGGGGTTATGTTTTAATGAATGAGTTTACCTCACAGCGTGTGCAGACCTCACAAGATGGTCACATCTGGAATGAAACTCCCAGAACGTCTGTATCTGCAAAGTTATAGAAAACGTTATATAGCAAAGTTTTATTAATTAGATGGGAAGCTTATGACGCTATCTTGTCATACTTGATTCTTTCACTGTCGTAACATTAAATCCGCTTGGGTCGCGAATACAGAAGAACCTCTCTATTGCGACCACTAAAAGAAGACTAATTGTCTGTTTAATAGACATGTGACAGCTTAAAGCAAGGTGAAAGTGAAACAGAAAGCTCCTGTAGGAGCTTTCTGTTTTACTTTTACATTGCTTTAAGCATTCACCTGTCTTAAACCACAAATATTTGACACAATTTAGTGGTCGTAATAGAGAGGTTCTACTGTATATAAAATGCATTATTCACCGCTATTACAGCATATGCATACGCTGAAAAGTTTAACACGAAGAAGTACAACTTACAACAGGATTTCAGTAAGATTTCAATACGCTATTCTATCCCATTCAAACAAAACGAATCGCAATCAAATTTCTATAAAGTAAAATAAATTGTACTTTATTGATAAAGTTTACGAAATGTTTTATATGATTAGAAAACAGTTTCGAGTCTGGTCAGACCCGGTGTTTGATCTGGCTCCAAACCGAATGCAATGAAGATAATCGGTGTGGCACACACACGTGCATGAGTAATAACAGCATTATCTTCTGTAATACTGTGGTATTTATTAACCCATTTGTGTCCACGATCCCATATATGGGACATGGGCAAACAGTGTAGACTCTGATCAGACACCGCATAATGCGGCGTCTGATCAGAGTCTATACTGTTTGCTGATAGGAATTTCAATATAAAACACAATGAAAATGAAAGTTTTGAACAGGCATCCCTTTAATAAAAAAATGACAAACCCAATATATAAACATGGAAGAATCCACTAGGCATAAATAGGTTAAACATGTCTTATCTTATTCGGGTCGTCAAGAGATAGATACATGTGTAGAATGTAAAAAGTATTTAGACAATGATTGTATAAGGCGTCTGATTAAAGTCTTCACCATTTGCCATTTGTCAAAATCCAACCGCAATTAAATTTGTCTTTTACAGAACCAACCCAAACCTTCATACACAAGTGTTGATCTTTCTCTAACATTTTGCTTTATTTCGGAACACGTCTAGACAAGTGGTCTATCATGTCACTTTCATGAGAGTAAACAAATGAAGTGTGTCTTAACGTAAAAGGTCCCATGTTCATCTAACTACGGTATAAACAAATCAATTTCTGTGTAACTTTCTTTTTTGAATGATTGAAAATGTTCTGTTTTTTTATGTTAACAATACTTTCCACGCAAGATACTGAAAAATTAGCAGCTGATATTCCAAGCTGTGCAAGATCAATCATTCAGCTAGACTTTTGCTACAGAAAACATTTTTTTTATTTTTACATGTAATACAGGGAGTGCATTTCTCCGGATTTTTCCAAAATCTTCGGATTTTTATCCTAGCAGATGGTAGCTCAAAGCAGACTGAAAGTAAAGCAGAATGCGCCTTAAGGCGCATTCTGCTTTACTTTTAACCAGCAAAGAAATCGCGCTTGCAAAAATAGAACGTTTTGAAATCATAGGATTTTTCAAGATCAACTTTTGGCAGCACTGTTACTTAAACTGCGTGTCAACATTTAGGATCCAGATCTGACACCGAATGACTCGGGGTCCGATCTGGATCAAAAATGTTTTCAAGAGAAAACTACACCACCACGATCGGCAGGACAATAATGCGATAAAATGGGAGAGCGACTAAAGTACTCATGGATCATACCTTAAGGAGTCTTGGCAGGCGGTACCATGGGTTTACCTTCATGTCAATCAGATACAGAAAGTCTAGCGGCAATAGAGACAGGCAGTCAAACTGAAAACAATGAAATATACTCTTATATATTGCAAATATTTTTACTTACAACTTTACCCCGTATCCGTTTTCTAGCTTAGGAAACAGGTGACCATTTAAAGTAGGTTGGAAGTAAAGTATAATAACGTATTTACTACTTAAACCCACTTTAACGCCATTATATATTTTGAATATAAAATCATTGTATAAACTGTTGTTTCAAATCTTAGATAAAAGGTACTTAAAATATTTGGCATACTTGGTTTTTGTCGTCTGCAAGGACTTTTGTATGCAGCAAGTCTTTGATTTGAATTATTTAAATTTTGTATATGAAAATATCTACAGAGTGTCAAACAGTTTGAATCCAGATGAGAATGGATCAAAACTGCTTGCAAAAGTTACCACTGACCCGTTAGTGTATGAGGTTAAGTGGAGCCATAACTGAATCTGGCTGCAATTCAACTGTAGGGGTCTTTAGTGGAGACAAAGTTTAGCCACCACCTGTCATTTTACGCCCCGATAAGTAAGGGATATCGTTTAGTTACTTATATATCGGAGCCCAAGAGGCTCCGATATATAGGTAACTAAAAGATATCCCTGTTGTCACCATCTGTCACCATCTGACCCCTTAGAATCATAATCTAGTAACAAATTACATGCTCTAGCGAAAATCCGCTACAACTATAGATAAGTCAACCAGAGCCTTAATGAGCATTGTCAGTTCTCCGATATATAAGTAACTAAACGATATCCCTTACCTATTTATTATCACCGCAATAGTGTATGCTTAACCCTTTCACTGCCATTATGACGTCATAACATGTCTAAAACAATCACTGCAATAACATCGTCTGCTTGTAAAATTATCGTCTGGTGTTATTTTATAAAGTTAGGATTTTAAGACAGTTCGACTCAAAAATTATTTATATGAGTGCCAAACAGTTTGGATCCTGATCAGACGCCGCGTTATGTGGCGTCTGATCCGGATCCAAAGTGTTTGTTATTCATTTCAATATTTCTTCAGTCAAAATAGCAAAAAATAAAATTTAAGAAATAAAAGCAGACGACAATTGTTTAAACTTGATGACGTCACGGCAATGAAAGGGTTAATGTTACCAGATAAATTAGATATATAGGTAATCAGTAGTCTTGTTCTCTGACAATCATTAGAATAATGGCTAGTTTCCTAGACGATGAAGAAAGCCAATTTAATAATGAGCCAGAGATTGCCAGCTGTAGATAGGTAGCTCGACCTAATAAGTTTAACCCCTTTACTGCCTTACCCCGAGTACATTAAGTATTTGCAAACAGTTTGGATCTTGATCAGACGCCGCGTATCGCGGCGTCTGATCATGATCCAAACTGTTTGATGCTCATCTTAATATTTTTGAAGTCAAAATACCTAAAATTTAAATTTTAAAAATAAAAGCAGACGACAACTGTTGAAAAATGATGACGTCATGGCAGTGAAGGGGTTAAGCCTAGACATCTGATAAATGTTAAACCGGTCTGCGCAAAGGTGGATTTGACAAAAATGTGTAACTCGACGTCGATCAGAATCAAAGCTATTTGACATTTGTAACTACGTTTGTTGAATTTAAAGGGACATAAAATAATTACTCAAACACAATTGTAAGCATAATACATGTATTGCTTAATACTAAACTTTCTTCTCCCCCTTATACCGGTATATTGGCTGCATTTGGCGTTTGTGACAATTTGCGGCCTACCATGAAGGGAATTCGTCCAACGATTAAACCAGTTCTATACTTACCCTAAACATTTTCTTTTTCATGTAATTAGCACGTGTAGCTTTTCTATGGGTCTGAAATGAGAAACATTGAAGTTTTACGCACACAAGTACCAAACCCTTTTATTGTCATTATGACTTAATAATCCGTCTTATAATTGTACAGCACTCCCTCTCTACAACGGCCCTCCCAACAACGACTCCCTCTTTACAACGACGTTTGTCGCAGTTCCCTAACAGGACAATTATGTCTATCGCTTTTACTGTTGTAATATTGTCTGCTTAAAGTTGTCATCTGCTGTTTTTCTCAAAATTACATATTCGACATTTTGACAGAAAAATACTTAATGATGAGTGACAAATAGCTTGAATCCAGATCAGACGCCGCGTTACGCGGCGTCTGATCTGGATTCAAGCTATTTGCAAATGTAAACCAAATTCCCTCTCTATATCGACTCCCTCCGAACAACGCACATAACCGTTGTCTCCCATTGGGTGTCGTTGTAGAGAGGGAGCGCTGTATTGTTGAAACTATCGTCTGCTCGCTATCATATCGTCTGCTGTATTTATTAAGTTTAGAGTTTTAGAGTTTTAGACTTTTGGGCTCAAGAAACATCATACAGTAGAAACCCAATACTTCGAAATCGCGTTAGTTCGAACAAATCCATATTTCAAAGTTAAAACGTGGCTTAGCCACGTTTAAACTTTGATATACAGTTATGTTTAAACTAAACAAGATCGAGTGATCGAAATTAAGTTATAACATAACTTGTTAATTCGATTTAAGTGTGTTAGAAGTATCGAGTTTCAACTTTATATGAGTATAATCAATTTGGTTCCTGGTCAGAGGACGCTATACGACTTCTGATCTTGATCAAAACTGTTTGTAAATGTCAATACAGGCGAAGTTGGAAGTGAGGGGGTTACAGTGGAGCAAACTTGTTATTCTTTATCGTTTAAATGCGTACGAAACGCAAACGTATTGTAATAAAAATGTAGAAATGAAATGAAAATATTTTTTCTCATTAAAAGATACTATTTATTTCATGTAGTTCACTAATTTTAATATAGTATATGTTGTGATAATTTCAAAATATACATGTATCATAGCTTTGCTATCTGGTGGTAATACGAAGGTACAATATATGTTTTTACATTAATTTGCCTCAGATACATAAAAAACGTTAAAGTACAGAGTGCAAAACGTACACCTTTCTTTCAAAACAAACGTGCAGAAAAGGTTAGTACCATATCAGCCGTCGTTTAACTCGACAGTCTGAACAGATTCTAAACTATTTGCTACTCAGATTAAAAAATCTCATCGACATCTACACATATGTCACGTTTTCTACATTTAGCGAATTGCGTTTGTGGTCGTGTCGTGTAAACGGGATGAAGTTATAATATAAGTTCTCCTTAGGATTTTACCAATTCTATCAGATACAGAGTATGTTTCTATGCAATAATGTCTTCCAGTTTAAAAAAACCTCTGAGTACGAGAATTACATTAAGCTACTTAAGATCCGGTCTCGTCTTTTCTAATTTCAGGTCTTAATTAACCCATTCACTGTCAGATAAAATTGACTTAAATTAGTCGTGTAGATCTACTTTTATATATCAGAATTGGAGTTTAGACATTTTATTGAAGAAAAAACTGATATGGTTGTAAATCGACATTGCTCTGATGCCTAGTTATTCGCAATTTCAAAACTTTTTGCAAATGCAAGCGTTTGAGTTTAGCATTGGTAGGGTTGACAGTAGGAAAAGAAGAGAATATTTCATGAATATTCATTTCATATCCTTTTTAATGAGCGAGTTGACTAAAATAATGTGACGCAAGTCTTGGAGAGCGTCATTTTCTAGTTTATTGGACGAGTTTATTAAACAGTATTATTGAATACGTCATAGTAACAATTTTGTCAGTAAAATGTCAGTACCGACTCGCAAAAGTGCCAGTTACTTATAGAAACGATTTGTCAAGATATCCGAATCAATGCACGTGTATTTGTTTTCCATATACCGTACCAGTACTTTGGTGACGTCGAATTTTGAAAAAGAAATTAAAGATGACCACTGCAAACGTTACTTCGTGTATAGGGATATGAATAGATCTATATTGAACGAAAAGACACACAAAAAAGGAGAAATATGAGGAATGAGCACAGTGTTTTGTTTAGATTAAAATAACTTTTGAGCTGAATGTTTGCTGATTTACACATTCTTTACAGAAAAGAGAGGACAAATGAATTTCTAGAATTGATGTAGATTTTAGATCTAGAGTGTTTGACTTATTCAAATGCTCCTTCTCAGTTCAGTTTTCTGCACTTATTACTAAACAAGTTTTACTACGGTACCCGGCAATGTCGGACCTTAAGATGTCATTGGCTATTTTCCGCAGCCACGGGGCGTTGTTAACGGTAACATTATAAAATATGATGCCATTTGATGTTCTTTTTAAGCAGCGCGTGTGGAGAACCAGGACTGGACCGGAGCCTTACAATCGACAATGCACAAAGAAATGTATTGTGAAAAATAATACATGGTTTTCTTTTGCAATGCCAGCGTGAGAGTTGGGTCATGTGATCAAGTGATTTCTTTAAGTTTGGTTTTTGCCTCTTCAATGCCATTATTAACAACAATATAATCCCTCATTGAACGTCGTTTACATCGTTTTAGTTTTATTCAAAAGTGTTTTACCTCTTTTTAATTTTATTTTAGAAACGTAATCCGCATAATTTGTAGTTGGAAATGTGTTCGTATTACACAACATTTGAAAATTACAACTTTTAAATCCTTGTGCAAAAAGGCGATTCACATATCTTTTTAAATACGCAATTTGTAACATGCACCTCCTTTAGGCCACTGTTTAGAAATGTGATTCTCATTTTGAAGAGGAGGATATCGACAATGTAGACAAAGTCACACAGGTAGTCTGCTATAAGCCAGTACTTCAGGTTGGACCGTGTCTGGTAAGGAAAACTTGTCCGTAGTGGGATCACCCAGGCGTTGTACATAAATGCCAGTGTCACGACGAACAGCCAGAGTAGGTATAATTTACCTGAAGTATAGACATTAACACATTGAGTTATTATTGAGTCATTCAAAGTTAGGCGTAAAGGTCCAGCTTGCGGTCATAACATATTCTAATGTCCAAATTCGAGCATACTAATGTTGAAAAAATACGGTTTAAACAAAATTAATGTATATACCGAATCTTTTTTAATTTTCCAGGAGCTGTTTGGCCTGGGTCTACACTTTTTTTCTAAAATACGGCAATATAAATAAACGCTAGTGGCAAATAATGGGTAAATATAAAAACCATGTCTCAGAGAACAGAATATTTTAATAATTGTTTTATAACAACCTTCGGATTTGCGCAAATAAATACTTTTTTTTGCGGAGGGATGTATGAAATTACTTGAATAACACAGGGGATTAGTTCTATTTCTTAAGTATGATTATGGCTGAATGTTTGACGTTTTTATTTCATTTGTTGCGATTTAAAACCAATTTCTTAACTCTTCGCTGCTACAATATCGTCTACTTCATAATTTCGAGGGCTATTTTTTGTAAATTTCTATTGAATTTGAGAAACAGAAAGCACACAAGTTTCTATCCTGACCAAATCTTTAAAATTAGCAAGCAATAGGTAAATAAGTATATGAGTTAAAAAAACAAACAATGCTTATTATTACTCGCTGTACTGTAAGTAAAACTTAGGATATCATATTTCTAATTCTTTGGAGATATTGTTTGAGTTTCTGGTTAAAATATTTTACTGTACTTTATAGAGCAGTCCGCTATCAATTGATATGTATGTGATTTACTTCAGAAAAACATGTTTGTCTTTAAAGCAGCTTGTGTATTCCGATTTGATCTTTATTATTTTCCCATTTTAATAGTTTCAATTCACAATATATTTGGTTTAGAAAATACTGAGCAAACTTACTAAATAAGAATACAATACTTAATTAGCAGGTCAAATAAATAACCTAAATAAAAATGCACGAAATCTGCAAATAAATCTAGTTAATGCCAATCGCCAAGCGATTGTCTATTCAAGGCCATATTTCCTTTCCATGACCACTATGATATAAGACAAGAAAGCTTATTAACCCATGTTCAGTAGAACGTGACTTGACTGACATATGCAATCAACAGTGATAACAGGGATACATATACTCATATGGTAGGGAAAGCGTTATTCTTTCCCAATAAACGCTTTTACGCTAAACTATGTTTAACATTGCGAATAGTTTTGTGCCTGATCAGACGCCGGGTAACCCGGCGTCTGACCAGGCTCTAAACTGTTTGCCATTCAGATTAAAATGAACATTGGGAATTGTCAAATCGTTGTCATTTTCTACATTTTATAGTAATGCGTTTGCGTTTCTTTTGCGCTTAAATGGGAAAGAATAACGTTTTCTCCACTGTATCAGACGCCAAGGTAGTCCATAAATAACCAGTATTGTATATAATGAAACTGTTACGATTGGAAATACGTTATTCCTAGCCAATGCTGACCAGAACTTCAAGGGATGGAATGAACCATTAATACCCAGCTTAGGTGGACGAAAGAAAATTCTTCTAATAAAACAACAACAAAACAATGAAGGTATTATTTTCCGTTTAAAACACAAAATACCATTGCCTTGTCACTTCTTTATATAACCGTATTATAAATATAAAGTTTAATTTCCGATAAACCTTAAATTTAGATCTGGTTCTAACCAGTTTAGATATTCCATACCGTTGGCGATGAGATATCTACCCATTTAGGATCCACATTCAGATTCTCCGCAGGGTATCTAGAAACCCGAATATAAGAATCTTTTACAAACAGCGTGCATGTGAAAAGTATATATGTACTATGCAAACAGAGGCCATCTGATCAGGGTTTACACTGTTTGCCATTTTGCACTACACTATAAAAATAACCCTGAATAGTCAAAAATTAATGGGACTGACTTTATACATGTAGGATACAGGATCTGTCCAGTTGAAACTTCGGGGATAAATGATTTAAAACTATTTACACTACATAAAGATAACAAGTAGCTGATTAAATAGAACCTACTTGTATTCGAGGTAAACTATAAGCTAATTAGTGAGGATCCTTTTATCTGTATGCTATTAGGTAGCTTATTAAGTCAAACTTTCCATTTTTCAAAGGAAACAAGAGACTTATTCAATCCAATGTACCTGCTTTCAAATATGATACGCATCTTATTAAATGGGACATATGCGGTTAGAAATAACATGTGTCTTATATCAAACAGGACTACGTCTTCAATTATGCTGAATTAAATAAAGTTGAGATCTGGGCTAAGATGTCTGAAGTTAGTCTCTGTGAAATATATCTATTGGTTTAAGCGTATTTTTATGAATTCTTGGAAAAGGGTTGACCCAGACCCTGAACGAGGTGTCTGATCAACACCGGCACTGAATTCTTATAGATGAAGAGTGTTTGACACTCTCCCTTAGGTGTCTGTAATTCGAAATGTATATAAGTTTGCAGACAACAGTTTCAAAGCAATCGATTTACGGCAGGATAATGGTTATCAAAAGACAGTCGAATTGCGCTTGGCTTGATACATGTTGCTATATACGTATGTAGATATTAATTTAAAATATGCGTTTGGCTTACTCTGAGGCTCGATTACATGAGGAAATCTCAGTCTATACAGCCATCTTGGAATGCGGTACTTCTTCTTGTGCTGGCTCAGTTCTTCTTCCCGGATGCGGACAATTTCTGAAATCGTGTCGCCCTCTGGTTGTTCCGGTAAGAAGGAATCAAGACGGTGTCTGAATTGTGGCTCTGCAGAAATTGCTGAAATTGGAATTCTAAACAATCAAATGTTTGTTCCTAAAATACTATTTTTATTATACAAGATTTATCATTTTTCTGTTTATTTACGGGTAGTTTTATTAGATTATTTCCTTTACAGATTCTCCTAAGGACGCCTTTACAGTTTTCACATTTAAGCGTCCAAAGAATAATTGACTCATAAGTGCTGCAACCACCGTTTACAAGCTTTTTGCTTTATTTTCGCCTTCCTTTCGGCAACAAAATGCCTTAAGCACAGGAAACATGCTTTCTTCTAAAAGGATAGGTATTGACACTTTACTCTACTACTTTACCTCGCGGTGTTTCAGTGTGATTCGTATTTATATAAATATGTTCTTTGTTTTTAGAATATAAGGATAATAATATATTCAACCATATATTTACCAGAGAGGACATCTGATCCGGCATAATCAGACAGGGATGATGGACTTGGTGGTTGTAGAGTTGACTCCTTCACCTTTTCAGTCCGACTAGAAAATGCCCGGATGAGGTAGCGCAGGTGCTCGCTGAGACTGCTACTGACATTGGAGATCCTGTAAAAAAGAAGACGATTATCAAACATACACCTCATTATTACTTTTATCATTATTATTCAACATGCATTAATTCTCTCACAGCTAATGACGCCATAAGGTGGCTTTGCAGACAGTTTGGATCCTGATCAGACGCCGCGTACGACACGTTGAATGCAGACGATAATTTGGTAGTTAGGTTGTTAAATCACCCGATCAAACTTGGCAGTGAAAGTGTTAACACACCGAATCAAAGTGCCACGTTTTTAGTCTTTTAAAGAGTACACGTGCCTAAAAAACAGTGAAGATCCTGATGAGAAGACTCATACAGGAGCCCTCTGTTCAGGGTCTGCATTTTTGTTATTTTGCAATTTACTGCAGGAAACTCTCCTAAATAGTCATAAATGGTATTTACTTATCATGGAAAGTGGAAATGACTATTAAACGTTTCAGGGGTCAGAGTTAAAGACAACCTACAACTAAATAGTTGTAGCCCGGATCTAAGCTTATAAAGAATTTCAGTTGAGTCTGAAATCGTTCTCAGGCATTTGAATGGTTCGATTTGAGCGAATAGGTTATAATGGACACAGGTTCCGTTTCTATACAAAATCAAAATAAAATATGCTAATCTAACAACTAAAACCAAGGTTAAGGTGCTCGTGAAGTCGAACGCCGAATAACAAGAGTTCGGTGTTACTTGAACCTTAAATTCTTAAAACAATTTTCGGTGTTCAAGGAAATAAAACTAGAACGGCTATCACTTAAGGTGATAAATACCCCCACTATACAGCACTCAGTTACACTCTGCAGACGTTTTCAATAAGGTTTTACAATAAGGTCAAAGTGTAAGCCAAGGTCAAAATGACTTTAAAATGGTATATGACACTCTGCAACTCCTGAGTAACAGTTATGCAAAGTATCAAGTAAATAATGTCGAAAGTGAAAGAGGAGTTCAAAGTACAATATTTTGCCTGCCAATTTCAAGACTAATTTCAAGGCCAAAGGTCAAGGTCACAGAGATTTTAAATTTATGTCTTGCACAACTTCTACTCTTGAGTAACATTTATGCCAAGTATCAAGTGAATCAGGTTGAAAGTGAAGGAGGAGTTCAAAGTACAAGATTTTGCCTGCCAATTTCAAGACCAATTTCAAGGCCAAAGGTCAAGGTCAAGGTCACAGAGACCTTAATGTTTTGTCTAACACATCTACTACTCCTGAGTAACATTTATGTCAAGTATCAAGTGGATGAGGTTGATAGTGAAGGAGGAGTTCAAAGTACAAGATTTTGCCTGCCAATTTCAAGGCCAAAGGTCAAGGTCAAGGTCACTATGACCTGAAAGTTGTGTCTTGCACATATACTTCACATGAGTGACATTTATGCCAAGTATTAAATGAATCAGGTTAAAACTGAAAGAGGAGTTGAAAGTACAAGATTTTACCTGCTAATTGTAATAAGACCAATTTCAAGGCCAATGGTCAAGGTCACAGAGATTTGAAATTTGTGTCTTGCACATCTCTACTACTCCTGAGTAACATTTATGCCAAGTATCAAGTGAATCAGGTTGAAAGTGAAGGATGAGTTCAAAGTTCAAGATTTTGCCTGCCAATTTCAAGACCAATTTCAAGGCCAAATGTCAAGGTCAAGGTCACAGAGACCTGAAATGTGTGTCTTACACATCTACTACTCCTGAGTAACATTTATGGCAAGTATCAAGTAATTCAGGTTGAAAGTGAAGGAGATGTTCAAAGTACAAGATTTTGCCTGCCAATTTCAAGACCAATTTCAAGGCCAAATGTCAAGGTCAAGGTCACAGAGACCTGAAATTTGTTTCTTTCACAACTTTTACACCTGAGTAACATTTATGCCAAGTATCAAATGAATCAGGTTGGAACTGAAGGAGGAGTTGAAAGTACAAGATTTTGCAGACAGACCGACCGACCTACCAACGGACGGCCGACCAACCGACAGGCTGATTCCAGTATATCCCCTCAAACTCTGTTTGTGGGGGTATAAATACATTCGTTTGTTTTAATTATGGAGAGATTGTATATTTATAACCAGTTTAAACACAGACAAACAAATATTCTCTGAACTGAAGGAGCATTAATTACTATGCGAGTACATATTATTGAGATCTATCTTCATACTTATTGTGCCTTGGTATCCTTTGCATTGAAACAACCATCTATAAAACGTTTATATGCATGTTTCATGCAATCAACTAAAGTATTTAATGTTAGGCATCCAATGTATTGGAATGAAATAAATCCATTTGCGTATCCAGATAAACAAAGTAATATAAGAATACATGTAACCAAAACAAAAACTGTCTCAAACTCCCCGTAATGCATACAATGTTTTAGCTGTTTTTCTGCTAAATCCCCGACACTAATAGAATTTGGTACAATTAATTGCTTTGTGTCGTGAAATAATCTTTATGTTCCTATCAAGACGGCATGCCATCAAGCATTGTTGTACACAATCCAGTTCTTGCGTAAACTTGTTTTTTGGCTGTATATACAACGGCAATTTCGTAATTCTTTCCCGTTTAAACGCAAACGAAACGCAAAAGCATTGCATTTAAATGAAAAACAAACCATCAATTGTTAGAAATATTTTACGATTCATTTTAATCTGAGAGGTAAGCAGTTTGGAGCCTGATCAGATGCCGGGTTATCCGCCGTCTGATCTTGCCCCCGTACGGTTTGCAACGGATATAAACGTTTTTGCATATAAAACGAGTTTTTTGGGGAAAGAATCATCTTTCCCAGTTGTGAAATACTATTCACACTATTATAGGCAGCTGTTAAGAACTTGAGACTATGCAGTGGAGAAGACGTTATTCTTTCCCTTTTAAACGCAAACGAAATGCAAACGCATTGCTGTAAAAAGGTATAAGAAAACCCAGCTTTTTGACAATTTTGAATGTTGATTTTGACCTTGAAGGCAAACAGTTGGAGCCGGATCAGACCCCGGGATACCCGGCGTCTGATCTGGCTCAAAACTGTTTGCACTGGAAATAATTGATTGAGGGTAAACGCGTTTATTGGAAAAGAATAACGTTTTCTCCACTGTATCAGAGAAATATCTAAGCAAACAGCAAAACTAGCCTTAACGCCGACGCTTTTAAATAAGATGACTGCTTAAAACAGGATGAAAACAAAGCATCCGACTCATATATTATCTTAACCTAACTTAACATACCACTTTCTTCATTAGCATTTATGAGTCTTCTGTGGTCATAATTGCGAGACTGTATGGTACAGAACAGTAAAAAATGTTCGGTAGAAACAAAACAGGAGAGTTGATAGCTTATTCTTGTCTCTACGGGAATATTTAGTATTTATTATCAGCCATAACTGGTGCAAGCAGCTTCAAGAATAGATGTTATCTGTGATGAAGGAATAATACATTGCTAAGACCACAATAACCAGACACATAAATATGACTTAGATCTATATTTATACTTATAATGCTTTGATGATTTTCGAAAACAGTGGAGAAGACATTACTTTTTCACGTTTAAATGCAAACAAAGCGCTACAAACGAATCTCAATAAAGTATAGAACATTTCATTATTTACAAATTTTAATCAGAGTGGCAAACAGTTTGGAGTCTGATCAGACAACAAGTTATCCTGTGTCCGATCTAGCCACATACGAGTACGATTTTTAATGGGTATTATACTTTGAGCTTGGACGAGTATAATGTGATAGAATAACGTCCTTCTCTGCTGTGAAATATTTTTAACACTATTAAGGCATCAGTTAAGACCATAGGACTATAAAAGAGAAATGTGTAAGCCAAGAGTTTACAGTACAACTCGCCATTACGTCCACGTCACAAACAATACTCATTTTCTGCCTTTAAAGCAGACGCCGCTAAAAGCAGGGTATACGTTAAGCAGAAAGCTCCTGTATAATTTAACCAAACTTAAGACACCATCATTCCTCATTAGCATTTATTAGTCTTTTGCGGTTATTAATCCGAGACAATGTGGTACAGAACAGTAAAAATGTTCGGTAGAAACAAAACATGAGTGTTGATAGCATATTCTTGTCTCTACGGGAATATTTAGTATTTATTATCAGCCATAACTGATGTAAGCAGCTTCAAGAATAGATGTTTTCTGTGATGAAGGAATAATAAATTGCTAAGACCACAGTAACCAGACACATAAATATGACTTAGATCTATATTTATACTTATCATGCTTTGATGCCATGTCATTTCTATAAAATGAATATTCAGTAAGTTGTTTCAAATTCAAACGATTGTCTTAAGGTTGTAATGTAATAAGCATCAACAGCCGAAACTATGTTAATACAATATCCCTACATAAACGCGGTTATGCTTAAATAATGATATTCAAACTGTGGATATTTCGAGCACGCTTACATGTAAGTCTTATTGCATTGCAAATTATGTAAATCAAGACCAGCAGCCGCATCAAAGACGCTGTGGCTGGTTTTGATCTACACTGTTTGACACCCTTTGCATCTAAAGCATTGTATTAAGCAGTAATATAAACCGTAATTTGCAGTGTACACTAAACTCAGATACAGAGCGCGGGCTCCAGATAAGGGGTAGTTTTCTGAACAAATTCAACATTTTCTCACTCATTTCAGCACCAAACATTATGGTGTCACTACTCATTAGAATCGTCTCGAAGAGACGATTCTAATGAGTAGTGACGCCATAAGGTTTAATGCAGAAATAAAGGTTTTAGATTTTTGAAAAACTACTCTTATCTGGAGCCCTACAATGACTGGACAATGCTGTAGTGCAGTAAGGCATGTTTTGTCATGACACGGCTATTATACATTCTATTTTTATATCCTGGCTCAATTTGGGGACATTTTCCTGGAATGAACGCAGTATACGAGCTCAGACAAACATAACACTTCTTAAACCGATATGTTCATATTAGTTCTTTAAAACTCCACAGAAATAAACACGTTCCTAGAAGTGTGGCTCTATTCCCTCGGGGAACACTAGACTGTGTGATAAGTTGGTAAAAAAGTCCCCTAGCCCAGAAGTAACGGCGAACGTCAACGTTATGACGCCGCCGACAAGATAGCATGCCCCTAGTGTATTATCAACCCATTTTAGCAATGCTTATGAGGTGGTAATGGAAAAGACGTTAGCCTCTGGCACGATAACCCTTTCACTCCTAATGACGCTTAAAAGCGCGTTTGCAAAAAGTTTGGATCCTGATCAGACGCCGCGTCACGCGGCGTCTGATCAGGATTTAAACTATTTGGCACTCGTATCGATTTTTTTAATTCATTCTATATTGAATCTTTCTTTGGAACAATCATGAAAACAACAAAATCGAAGAAGATGACAATGAAACGGAGAAGGGTGTAAAAACCTACCGAACAATTTGATCATGAAAGGGTAGAGCAGTAAACGTCTGCTAAGCTTGCCTTCGGCAAATATTCTTAGAGTTGATCTGTCAGTAAAACCCAAGTAACATCATTGAAAGGCCACACATTTTGTGTTCTGATAAAACATTTTGTAACTAGGCGTCATTCCCTGATCAAAACTAATTGCAGCAATTTTTAATTTCGCTCCAGAGAATGTATGTTCTCGACTTTTGAGAAAGGTTGCTGCTATACCAAGCAAATAAAACAACACACTATTCGTATAACTAATCAGGTTTTAGACAATTTACATTGAATAAACGCGACTTTCGAGCTCAATTAAAAACAACACTTCTAGTGGTGAAGCAATTCTATTGAGTTGTTTAGCTACCAGTCTGTTGTTATGCTATGTGTGTCTTAGCTAGGCGCTGCTGCCGTATCCGACTGATTAGGGAATGGACTGAATAAGAGTGGTTCACTGCATACATATGAGTTATCTGATTAAAAGTGTTAAGTTAGTTCATATAAAAACAAGATAAATACATAGAAATAAACACGTGGCTAAATGTCATGGGGGACTTTAGACTTTATGATAGGTTGATAAGAAATTCTTTGACTCTTTAAGAAAGTCATAGTGATTTTTTGTCCAAACAGCGTCCATTCTTAACAAGTATTTGAGATGGGGCTGAACTCGTTCTCAAGGTTGTGACTGGTAAGATTTGATCAGGCGAGTCTGAGATCGTTTTTTCAAGGTTTGATTGGTCAGATTTGAGTCGAGGAGTATTTTTTATACAACGTGTTTATGTTGAGGAGTATTTTTTTTATACAATGTGTACAGCGCTCCCTCTCTACAACGACACCCCATGGGAGAAATAAATATGTGCATTGTTCGAGGGGGGCCTTATAGGGAGGGAAATTGGCTTACAAATGCAAACAGCTTGAATTCAGAGATCTGGATTCAAACTGTTTGTCACTCGTATTTAAGGTTTTTTTTATGTCAAAATGTCCATTAAGTAACTTTGACAAAACAGCAGACGACACTTTTAAACAGAAGACATTGCAGCCGTGAATTTGTTATACATAATTGTTCTGTTTAGGGAACTACGACAATGGTCGTTGTAAGGAGGGAGTCGTTGTTGAGAGGGCCGTTGTAGGGAAGGAACACTGTATATATTTCATTTTAGTATATTTCCATCAAGCACACGTTTCTATGTAAGACAAAACACAACACTTCTCAAGTTGATCAAGTAATTTTTGTTGGAAGTGAATTAACAAATCAAGATGAGCCATTAACTCACAAACTTAACATCTTCGAGAAAACAAACACTTTCCTATAGACATGGCTTCTTCCCCCGGGGAATATAGAGTATGTGATAGGTTGTTAAGAAAGTTCCCCCCACCCTAGAGGCTACGTTGAATGTGAACTGTCGTCGACCAGAAACAATGTCCCCAATGTATGACTAACCCATTATGTCTATTTATTGTACATGTAGTACATCTAGTAGTTATGGAAATCACGTTAGCCTTCGAGCAAATTGCAGAGGATAAAGCGTTATTCTTTCCCGTTTAAACGCAAATTAATTTTAAACCCATTGTAATAAAATGTAGAAAATTACAACTATTTTGACAATTCTGATTATTCACTTTCATATTAATGGCAAACAGTTTGGAGCCGGGTAACTTTGTTTTGTTTAAAAGGCTTTTCTAGCAGGCTGTGCAAGTCATTTATGCCTCGTTATTTCTTTCCATTCCAATTGCGCACTTCAGTGTGTTGCTAGGTTTGTTAATGTTTTGGATATATATTTTTTTCCTGCTAGAGCCGTAAACCAAAAACTGATATCCATGATAAGAAAACATTAATAACCTGAGCATTTGCTGGAAGGATATTAAGATTCATGGATTTGGGTATATCATCCCATTAATTCTGCAGTTGATAACACATAGATTTCATGATAATTACATGTGATTAATCTTTTATATACATGTACTGAATAATTGGCATCTTCTCTTCCATTCTTAAATTGACTTTCACATCTCTGTATATATGATCTACTTTAACCAATTAATCCGGCACCTGCCTCAGGGTTTAAGTTAAAGTTTGACTCTGACTTTTAAATTTCCATGAATCTCTAAATTCAGAATCATCGATTAGAATGTCAAACGTTTGCATTCTTATCAGATATGCACAGAGTAAATGGGTACTTGCTGTTCAACCATAGCACAATAAGGGTTTAGACAGTGGAAAATGTATTACTTTTTCCCAATAAACGCGTTTATGCGTTAACCAATACAGCGGAGAATCTGTTATTCTTTCCCGTTTAAACGCAAACGTACGCAAACGCACGCAAACGCAAAACACTAAAACGTAGAAAAGTACAATTTTTTGAAAATTCTGATAATTCTTGTTCATCTTGGTGGCAAACAGTTTGGAGCCTGATCAGACGCCGGGTTACCCGGCGTCTGATCTGGCTCCAAAATGTTTGCACTGCAAATAATAGTTTTAGCGTAAACGCGTTTATTGGGAAAGAATAACAGATTCTCCACTGTACTTCTAATAAAAACAGTTTGGAGCCAGATCAGACCCGGGCTCTAAACAAGCTCCAAATAATTGTTTGAAACTCAGATTAGATTAGATGGTTGAAATTGAAAAAAAAAAAAAAAAGTCATTTTCGACATCTTAGGGAAATGCATTTGTGTTTTGTTTTCCGAAAGAATACCGTTTATGGCTTTTGCGAAGTCTTTCATGGACACGTAAGAATCCATTATAGGTACGGGGATTGTAAACCCTTTCCCAAATAGTTTGTTTTCAATGTTTAATGGTGGTTGCATGAAGCAGGCTACAAGCAAAACAGAAAGCTATTTCTGGCTTAAGTTTAAGCCTTATTTTAGCATCAGCATGTCAGAATGTACGAATCAATTTCTATGGCACTTTAGCTGGGCTTGGTATAGAGCATCGCATGTGGGTGCCAACGTTCGACTGTTGCGTTATCCTAATAAATTGAAAAGGAACAATGCCAACAAGATGTGTTTGTGAACCACTACGCCCCCTTATGTGATCATGGCCTTTAATTGTCCTTAACTTTGTCTGACATTATTGAACTTGTACTGGCTCCGAGGTTATAAAGCGTTTTAGTTGAGTCTGAGTGTGTTCTCAAGCATTTGATTGGTCAGATTTGAGCCTAGGCTCAAATCTGACCAATCAAATGCTTGAGAACGACTTTAGACTCAAGTCAAAAGCTTTATAACCTCGGATCCCGAGCTCAAAAGATTTTTGAGTTGAATACACATGCCAAATATGATGTCCCTATCACATGTTGTTCCAGAGTTATGGTCATTGTTGCGTTTACCATATTTGACGTCTAAATTACATTGACCTTTGTCAGATATAATCCAAGTTGTATTGAGCTCAAGAACTTTTAGAGTCGAGTACACATGCTAAATATAAAGTCTCAAATGAAGTTCCAAATGTATTGTAACATGATGAAAGTTGTAACTCAACTGAGACTCTTCTTATCCCCTCTTCACAAGAATTCGCCTGAATTCTTACTCAAAGAACACTCCACGAGTTTCTCATTTTTATATATATTTCATTTAAACTACCCTAAGGGTTATCCACGTTGGGCGCCATATGTAACATGGTGAATAAGTTGTGACTCAACTGGGACTCGAGCTCAGGACATATGGCTTACCATGCCAACGCTCTAAACACTGAGCTAATAAGTAACACAGTAAAGCCATTCAACCATTTCACCATAATTTCTACCCGGCTACAGTATGACCAATGTTAAATTTACATTATTTTACCTATAAATGACCTTGACCTTTGTTTGACATAACCTAGGTTGTAATGAGCTCAGGGGATTCTTGTGTTGAGTACACATACAGTGGAGAATCTGTTATTCTTTCCCAATAAACGCGTTTACGCTAAAACTATTATTTGCAGTGCAAACAGTTTGGACCCAGATCAGACGCCGGGTAACCCGGCGTCTGATCAGGCTCCAAACTGTTTGCCACCAAGATAAACAAGAATTATCAGAATTGTCAAAAGGTTGTACTTTTCTACGTTTTAGTGTTTTGCGTTTGCGTACGTTTGCGTTTAAACGGGAAAGAATAACAGATTCTCCACTGTACTCAATATAAAGTATGCACCGTATCGAATGCAGCTCCAAAAGTATGGCAAACATTAAGTCAAAACGACGACATAGACGACAACAACGTAGACACCGGAGTGATGACATTAGCTCGTTGTTTACTTTGAAACAGACGAGGTTAAAATGAATCTCTATTTGGAATCTATTTAAAAATGTACTATAAGACGCTTCCAATGGAAAAAGGGTTGAAAGAATAAAGGTAATGTTATTAAATTAAAAATTATCAGCTCAGTAGTTTGTTCAAACATTTATATAAGTTTTATACCAGTAACTAACACAAATAAGTCATAGCATCTAGGTATTTCAATGTAATAATCATTCTTCGAATGATTTCCGAGAAGCAATTTTTCACCATCGAAACTTCAAAAGCACAATTACCCAATATCCATGTTTCACTATTTAGGTTTCTTAAATAAAACATTCCGAAATAGTAAATTGTAAACAGTGTAGACCTGTGTGAATATGGCGCGTCTTCACAGGTATGCAGTTTGTAAAAGACAAGAGTACTCGCCCCTTGGGTTTTAAAAATATGGTAAACAGATACCGTACTTTTCAATGAGATGACTCATTGATATTTTTTCATTCAAACAGCACTAAATCCAGGGCTGCCATTTCTCCGGATTTTTCCTAAATCTCCGGATTTTTTCCCAGTTCATGGTAGCTTAAAGCAGGCTGAAAGTAAAGCAGAATGCGCCCTAAGGCGCATTCTGCTTTACTTACAGTCTGCTTTAAGTAGTCGCATGTCAACAAAACAAGAAAAAGGCTATGGGGTAAAGGTACGATTCATAAAATCGCACTTGAAAAATGCAAATTTGGAAATCTTAGGATTTTTCATGTCAACTTATGGCAGCCCTGTAAATCTGACTTGAATAATATTGCAGACGACACTATTTATGCAGACGATATTTTGGAGCTAAGAGGGTTAAAGCAGATGATAAAATTTAGTAGTGAAAGAGTTATATCAAACTAAAATCGGCTTATATAATGTAAATAACTAACACCAGTATCGACAGTTTAATGGCAGAGGAAATGTAAGCTGACGAAAACATGAAATTCAATGTCAAAGGTCTTCCTTGAGGCGAAGGGTTCAGAGTGCCTAGTAAAATGAATAATCGTATATCTATAGAACCTCAGATACAGCGGAGAAGCGTTATTTTATCCCAATAAACGCGTTTTATTCTAAAACTATTATTTCCACTGCAAACAGTTTGGAGCCTGATCAGACGCCACTCAGATTTAAAAAAAGAGATTATCTAATAAAAATGTAAATTTCTACTGTATGCGTTTAAACAGTACATCATAATGTCTGATCCATTGCACGTGTCGCACACGCTGTTATTTTTCTATCAAACGTCTTCACAAGGTAATATTGCAGTCAGTCTAGAGGAGGCCCATGTGAGTGCTATCCTTACAAGATGGCAATTTCTCTGTAGAGTTTAATTATCACTCGATCTGGCTTGTAAGTAAATTGGATAAAGTTTCACAGATTCTCGGGTTTGAAATACCGATATAGCAACATTCGTGACATTTTGGTTGGGTGTTTTGTTTTTCTTTCAATGCGGATGTTCTAATGGGTATACATAACCAGAACTTTGCTTCTAGATACAGTCACTCTTACGGTAAACGATCATTATAAAAGAAAACGAATTATCGATTTTGAAACACAGGTTGCAGGTAATCATGATCCAAACTGTTTGACACTCGTGTTGAAATTTCGTCAGTCATATTGCCTTAAATCTAATTTTGAAACAATATTGCAGACAGCAAAATTGAAGCAGACGACAATATGGCGGTGGAAAGGTAAAAATCTCACTATAATTTTGCTCATGAAAGAGTTAAGAAGCGTCTGGTCTTACTGTTTTCCTTTCCTGCATCAATTAATATAAGTTGCAACCTGACGATAGAACGACTGTTGATATTTCTTCAAAGAATGGCCGTTGGATAGTGACACACTAATTGATGGAAAAGATGTTGACGCTTAAACAATTTACACCTATATAATTGTTATACGTGTATAACCCCTTCACTGTCTTATCTTAAGTGCAATGATTATTTTTTAAAACAAGTTTTGGGTCTTAATCAGATGCCGCGTTACGCGTTGTTTAATTATGATTCAAACTGTTTATAACTCATTTCAACAGTCAAAATACATAAAATACAAGTTTCAGAAATAAACAGCAGACGACATTTTTTTTAAATATGATGACGTCACGGCAGTGAAGGGGATACATCAAATTGTAATAAATCAGTATATAGTTATATACATAATCATGCAGAATTTGAGTCGACGACGTAGTTGCAATGGAGATTGCCGTCAACCTTGGTTTTAGGAATAAATTAAGAGTTCCCTGTGAAAAAATTACCGAATTTTATGATGCCTTTCCTCAAATACATGTCACATTGCAGACATTCTTGGAAGAGATCCGCTCATGTATGTGCTACAACTTTCTCTGTAGATTATAACTATCACTCGATCTTGTAAGATAGAAGTCCCAACAACAGTGAGCCGATGCTGACCAGGTGTCCGTTTTATGAAACTTTGTAGTGATATATTGTCATAAGTCAGATTCTAACATTCTCAATTATTCTCAATTATTATTTATTTTTCAATCTACTCCTATCTTGTAATATCTCTTTGGGATTGTCTTGAAAAGACGATTCCAAGGAGATATCACAAAACAGAATTAGATGGAGAAGTCAGAAATAAAAAGTATTTTAAAGTGTTGATCTACGACCTTTTTTGTCGTACGACATTTTGTAAAACGGGCCCAAGGGCCACAAAACATGGGAGAAAGTATCAATATGTGAACCAAAAACCAATTTCTTTGTAAGTTAATTGGACACTTTCGTTCAAGAATTTTCTTTCAAACTTGAGGTTCCAATAGGTATGCAGAACCAGGAATTTGCTATTACATAGGTCAGTCTTGTAATAAGCGGTCAGTATTAATCATGATTTTGAAAAACAGGTTGCCGTTGCAATTTAAAGCAATTTAATCCTGTATGAGTGTTCTGCTTTACGATAGCCATGTATCAATTTGCAATCTGTCAAAAGAGGGTGAATGCTCCTTCAAAGAAAACATGGTGTAGACAAATACAAGTTTGACATCAATTGATGTTCGCCCTGTATTTTACATGCAACCATGCTCCATTATTGAAGTACTGCAAATCATTAATACTGACACGAAAAAGAAACTGTGCACTTTTATATTGAGTGTAACTTTTTAGTTAGTTTAGAATTTTAAATTCTAGCATAATGAGTGATAAAATAATTCTACACACATTACACTAATTTGCCAAATATTAAAGCACATGGATGTCATGCAAACGTACCAACGGCTATGATGCAATATTATGCACGTACTGCCTGTGCAACATGTTTACAAGTACAGATTTTCACTGACCGATATCTTTACTGATTATGCAATAATAAAATCACAGTACATTTGAATTAAACTCGTTAACAAGCTGCCAAGGCCTCAAGAAAACGAACGAATTCAGACACTTTAGCACCTTTAATCCGACGTCAGCGTCTCTTACGTCAATGGGCAGTTTGATTGCCACCGAAATACCATCATGACCCTTCGACATCCTAACGGTCAAAATGGAAGCGTTAGAGATCAGTCAAGATCCAGAAAGCCATCACGTCAGGGTAGATACATGACGTTGACGAATTTACGTTACAAGACGTTACGTCAGGTCAATATGTTCGAGATTTATTGCATTGGTCAGTATAAGATGAGGACATAACACATACCGATTTAAATCCATTTTCTTTTTCAAAACTTTAAAAAACAATACTGATTTGCAACTTTTACTTTTTACCTTCACTTCATTCAAGCGATAATAGTGCATTTATAATGACACGAATTTATATAAAAATAACCCATCGTGTAAAAGATTTACGAACATTTTGATACCACACTTGTCTATATTTCTTTTAAAAAAAGATGGAAATATTAATTCCTAAACAAGTGCACAGTTTCTTTTTCGTGCCAGTATATATAACATCTGGCCACATTTTTAGCACATAAAAGTTGCAATGAAGTTTATTGTTAACATTCTTCCTTGGAGCAAATATTCAAGGTTCCATGGGAAAAACAACCGTATTATTTTAGGTGTGTTGCCAACGTTGTGATTTATCTATCAAACCTCTTCCAGAGCTCTAGAAAAGGGGATTATTTCAAATACTAAAATGTTTATTTCTGCATTAAACCCTATGGTGTTACTACTCATTAGAATCACCTCTTCGAGACAATTCTAATGAGTAGTAACACCATTGCCATTGGTGCTATAATGAGTGAGAAAATGCTGGATATGTTCAGTTTACCCCCTTCTCTTAACCAGGCAATGTTACAGTCAGCCTTGAAAGAGGCCAACATAGGCTTTCCCTGTCTTTCAATCCTTTTCTCTGAAAAAAACATATTGTTTAAACTACTAATCCATGTGCGTTTTAGCCTTACAGATAGCAATTTCTCTGTAGAGTTTAATTATCACTTGACCCAGCTTGTAAGTAAATGGAATAAAATGTTAGAGAGTCGTGCTTTTAAAATACGTATATAGCAACCTTCGTGACATTTTCGTTTAGAGGTTTGTATTAAATCTAGATATCCTAATGTGAAATGTATTACAAGCATTCAACCCTTTCACTCTCAATGACCCCATAAAGCGTATTTGCAAACAGTTTTGATCCTGACCAGACGCAGCTTTACTGTTTGCTACTTGTTTTAAAATTACGTCAGTTATACTGCCTTAAATCTAACTTAAAAAAGATATTACAGACAACGATATTGAAGCAGACAACAATATGGCGGTGAGGGGATAAAAACCATACGATAAATTTGATCATGAAAGGGTTAACAGCAATAAATAACCATTTTTACATTCAACCATTAACCCATAGTAATGCGTACAGTGGAGAATCTGTTATTCTTTCCCGTTTAAACGCAAACATACGCAAACGCAAAGCACTAAAGCGTAGAAAAGAACAACTTTTGGACAATTCTGATAATTCTTGTTTATCTTGGTGGCAAACAGTTTGGAGCCTGATCAGACGCCGGGTTACCCGGCGTCTGATCTGGCTCCAAACTGTTTGCACTGCAAATAATAGTTTTAGCGTAAACGCGTTTATTGGGAAAGAATAACAGATTATCCACTGTATGTACACGTCATTTACAAAACCTCTCTACAACGACCACTAAAAGGAAGGCTAATTAATTGTTTAAAAGACAGGTGGTAGCTTAAAGCATGATGACAGTAAAACAGAACGCTCCTACATAACTTTTCTGTTTTACTGTTCCATTGCCTTAAGCAGTCCCCTGGTGTAATAACCTAATAATTAACACAATTAAGTAGTCGTAATAGAGAGGTTAAAGTGTAATATAACTTAGAAAATATCTTGTTTATTATACAAGCAGTAAAGACCAAGACCAAATGATTCCTACACGAGCCCTCTGATAGGTGTCTACATTGTACAGTGGAGAATCTGTTATTCTTTCCCAATAAACGCGTTTACGCTAAAACTATTATTTGCAGTGCAAACAGTTTGGAGCCAGATCAGACGCCGGGTAACCCGGCGTCTGATCAGGCTCCAAACTGTTTGCCACCAAGATAAACAAGAATTATCAGAATTGTCAAAAAGTTGTACTTTTCTACGTTTTAGTGTTTTGCGTTTGCGTACGTTTGCGTTTAAACGGGAAAGAATAACAGATTCTCCACTGTATGTCGTTTTGCAATGTATTGCAAAACCCGTAAATACTAAAATTTTGGCTTAACATAATTGGAAACTGGGCCTGTGAATTTGAGGTCATATCGTTGGTCAATGAGTACATTGGTCAATCAATAAAGGAACTATTATTCTGGGGTCCGTCTTATCGAACGTCGTACGACAAATATTGTCGTAAGTCAAAACTTTAAAATACATATAATTTCGGATTGTTCCATCTTATCCTGTATTGTGGCATCTCTTCTCAAGACGATTCAAAAGAGATATCACAAGACAGGATTTGATGGAGAAATAAATAATAAATGAGAACTTTAGAATCTGACATACGACAATATTTGTCATTCGACGTTTAATAAAACGGGCCCGTACCTACATGTACGTGGCAGCATGAAGCATTAATACATGATAAAAAGAAAAGCAGGAAGTTGCAATGAAAGGTTTCCATTTTACTTCTGCCCACAGTCAGTTGTCTGCAGAGAGACCTCTTTTAAAGCCTGGCCACATTGACAGAATGTTTTATCACTGTTTTTTATTTTTTTTAAACAAATGCAACGTGTGTCTGGTAAGGCGCTTAGCCCTTTCATCGCCTAAATGCATCGTGAGATATTTTACCCATTCACCGCTTCATTGTCGTCTGCTTCAATATCGTTGACCAAAAGATCGTTTTGAGTTTAGATGTAATGCAGCAAGACTGATGTCCTAACAAAATGAGAACCAACAAGTTTGGACCCTAATCAGACGCCGCGTTACGCGGCGTCTGATCAGGATCCAAGTTGTTTGTAAATGCGCCGTTTGGCGTCATTGACAGTCAAAAGGGTTGAAAAATCTCAGTATGTCTGCTGATAGAATAACATGATGAATGGGAATCCATATAAATTGGACAACCCTGTAACTTTAAAAATAATCTCGTATATTTGAGAAATCCCAAACTGTAAACCATAAGACACGTCGGTCGGTTTCATTTACGATGTTTACAAGAATCAATGCTTTAAGATACAGTAGAACATCATCTTTCACAACACTCTGGAGAATTCTCTTTACTTGCACAAGCACGGGTGACAGCTTGAAACAGCATAAATACAAAACATAAAGCTCTTATAGGATATATTTTACTTTCAACAAGTTTTATGTAATCGTCTACTTTAAACACCGAACACACCATGTTGTTAAAATGTCCTATGGGCCTAGTTACAATACAATGCTAGCTGTGGTATATATATGTTTTTGACATGGTTCCATTTTTGTGATTTATCACCAATATAGATCCACAAACAGAATAATATCATGGTTGTGATGCGTTAAACCATTCACTGTCAAGAAGTCATCTGTTGTAAGCAATTGCCGTCTGCTTCTATTTCTCAAATATGATTTTAAGATATTTTGAAAATAAAGAATTTAGTATCAAACAATTTTGATCCTGATCAGACGCGGCGTTTGATCAGGATTAAAACTGTTTGCAAGAGGTAAGGACGTAAAAGGTTCAACTATCCATTGATAGCTTGGCAATTATCTGAAGATGTCAGCGGCATAAACCGAGGCACTATTCTTAGATTAACAGAATATTCAAATTAAAAGGGTTAATCTTTGTCCGTAGCAAATATTAACTACATTAATACCCTTTAGGATAAACATTGTTTCTCGAAGGAATATTGCTTATTGTTTTAAACGAGGTTAAAATCCGAAAAACTCCTTGCCCTTTTGCAATTTAAATATTACTACAGTAGAACCTCTTTATTACGACCACTAAATTATGTCTAATATTATTTATTTAAGACCGATAACTGCATAAAGCAATGTGAAAGTGAAACAGAAAGCTCCAACAGGAGCTTTCTGTTTCACTTTCACGTTGCTTTAAGCTGTCACCTATCTTATAAACAGACAATTAGCATTCTTTTTAGTGGTCGTAATAGAGGGGTTCTACTGTATTTCAACATAATAGTATGTATCAACTTCTTTAGTCTCCTCATCGGCATAGTATTGTCTGCTTTAATGTGTATATAATATTTTTATCAAACCAAAACATAAGGAGTTGTAAATGAAAAAATAATGATACGAGTGTCAAATATCAGACGTCAAGATCCGAGCTTTTTGCAATGTCGAATGTAATCGCCTTTGACAGTAAATGGTTTAAATAATAAGACAGTCCATGTCACACAATGAAAAAATTAATCTTCTCGTTTAAATGCAAACAAAACGCAAACACAATACACTAAATGTAGAAAATGACAACCTTTTGACTTTTCTATTTATTTTAATCTAAGCGGAAACAGTTTGGAACCTAATCCGTAGCTGGGTTACAGTGGAGAATGTGTTATTCTTTCCCAATAAACGCGTTTACGCTAAAACAATTATTTGCAGTGCAAACAGTTTGGAGCCAGATCAGACGCCGGGTAACCCGGCGTCTGATCAGGCTCCAAACTTTTTGCCACCAAGATAAACATGAATTATCAGAAGTGTCTAAAAGTTGTACTTTTCTACGTTTTAGTGTTTTGCGTTTGCGTACGTTTGCGTTTAAACGGGAAAGAATAACAGATTCTCCACTGTACGCGGCGTCTAGTCCGTTCCAAGCCGTTTGCAATGTTAATAATGATATTGAAGATGATTATCACTTTATTTTAAAATGCCCATGTTATTTAGAGCTACGGAAAAAATATTTGAATATTTACTATAATGAAAGACCAAATATGGCTAAACTCCTAGAAATTCTTCAATCTGATGATATAGATGTGTTGTGTAATATGGCAAACTACTTGAAGTTTGCCTTTATAAAACGGCTCTCTATGTCATATGACATTTAAATCTTCCTCTTAAGATTATCTTAAAATTATCATAATACTGAAATAGAAAATATTGTACGTACTGCGTATTTAGTGACTTTTAACTAATATTACGTACTAAAACAGTTATTACAATCAGTAATTACTTGAATTTAATTGTATATGCAATAATATGTGGTATTGTTACATATGTTTTAAAATGATGTACTTAATATCATGTACAAGTCTGAATAAAATACGTTCTGTTCAATAAAAAAGAAGAAAATAATAGTTTTGACGTACGTTTTCGCTGCCTTCTCCACTATACACGTACCATATACTCGCCATGAATATTAAACTCAACATGAGGATAGCATGCACACAGTGCGTTCGAATAACAAAGAATGTATAGCAATTTCATTATAAAATAAGAACTCGTTCATGTTTCGTATGTTTCTTTGTGCTTAATCTGGGTCCAACCTATGACATTCTGGCCTTACGGTTATAAAGCGTTTGAGTTGATTATGAGGTCGTTCTAAAACATTTAAATTGTCGGATTTGAGCAAAAGCAGACTCAACTCTAAACGCAATTTCCTTAATAGAAAATGAAAGGATGCTCGATCTGTAACCTTGAAGCTATTTGAATCTTCAAGATACATCTACTGTGAGATTTTGAAAAAGATACAAACTGCATTTTCTGTTTATGAATGATAACTACTGCGCTCCCTCTTTACAACGACATACAATGGGAGACAAAAAGAATGTGTGTTGTTCGGAGGGAGTCGTTGTAGCGAGGAAAATTGGCTTACATTTGCAAACAGCTTGAATTCAGATCAGATGCCACGTAACGCGACGTCTGATCTGGATTCAAGCTGTTTGTCACTCGTCATTATGTTTTATTCTGCCAAAATGTCCATTATGTAAGAAAATCAGCAGACAACAATTTTAAGCAGACGATAATGCAGCAGTGTATGCATTAGACATAATTGTCTTTGGAACAGTGGAAACCGTTGTTGTAAGAATGAAGTCGTTGTTGGGAGGGCCGTTGTTGTGAGGGCCGTTGTAGGGAGGGAACAATGTATAATCGAAGCTTACCGAGAAAAGTCGCTGAGACCAGCGTCCGAGGACTTCCGAGACGAATTGATTTTCACCAGTTCGCTCCATGCCGAGTTCGTACTCAGAACACCGGGACTTGGAGGTGGTGGTATGTGAGAGTCACTGGCGCTATCTGCATAAGGTTTCAATCCATTACTTTGATCACTTGATCGGAGCTCTGAAATGAGATTAATAGACACATTACAAATAGGCAAAACATAAGGGTTTATTATTATTATACAGTGGGAAAACGTTATATATTCTTTCCCAATAAACGCGTTTACGCTAAAACTATTATTTGCAGTGCAAACAGTTTGGAGGCAGATCAGACGCCGGTTAACCCGGCGTCTGATCAGGCTCCAAACTGTTTGCCACCAAGATAAAGATGAATTATCATATTCGGTCTTCATACAGTTCTACATGTATATGATCACATCCTTTACGCAAAATGTCTTTCAACTAACTCCAGCATCGAAACTTCCAGCTCGCTTAAGTCTAACATAGTCTAAATTATACTTGAAGAATAAAAACAGACTACAATTGTTACAGACGAAATATTTCCCAACATGTAAAGTTGAACTACATGTATACGGTTACAGTGGAGAATCTGTTATTCTTTCCCAATAAACGCGTTTACGCTAAAACTATTATTTGCAGTGCAAACAGTTTGGAGCCAGATCAGACGCCGGGTAACCCGGCGTCTGATCAGGCTCCAAACTCTTTGCCACCAAGATAAACAAGAATTATCAGAAATTGTCAAAAAGTTGTACTTTTCTACGTTTTAGTGTTTTGCGTTTGCGTACGTTTGCGTTTAAACGGGAAAGAATAACAGATTATCCACTGTACATAGGAGAATACGTTATTTTTCCCATTCAATAACCACGTATACCTTAACATCTTTAGGTTCATAGCAACAGGTTAAAAGTAAACTCAACACTGAGTAACTCGGCGTCTGAATAAGTTTTCAAGCCTTTTATAACTTACATTAACCCCTTTCATGATCAAATGCATCGTGAGGTTTTAACCCCTTCACCGCCAAATTGTCGTCTTCTTCAATATTGTTTTCTGCAATATCGTTTCAAAGTCAGATTTCAGGCAGTATCACTGACTTTATTTTTTAAAAAAAAAGTATCAATCAGTTTTGATCCTGATCAGACGCGGCGTCTGATCAGGATTAAAATTGTTTGCAAATGCGCTTGATGGCGTCATTGAGAGTGAAACTCTTTCACTGCCCATTTCAACAGTCTGCTTTAACCCTTTCCCCCATAGAAGCGACTTTTAGCGTATTTAATTTATTCTTCCGCTGAAGAAAATAGTTCCAGTTTATACCCTCATGAACTATTACCATTACAAATATTTTATATAACCTAGCATATTTTAGCTTAAAGCAGGCTGAAAGTAAAGCAGAATGTGCCTTAAGGCACATTCTGCTTTACTTTCAACCTGCTTTAAGTGGTCACCTGTCTTCAAAACTAGAAACAGGCTATAAGGTAAAGGGTTAACATTCAAGGACAAATGATCGACATCTAAATGTCGTCAGCAATGTTATGCCGTATTCAAACTCTTGAAGATTAAATGCTAGTGCCAAAAAATGGATCCTGATCAGACGCTATGTTACGCCGTACCTGTTTGCAAAGTCGACTATTGTCGCATTTGGTATTCAAAAGGTCTATGTACAATCCGTCAACAGTTTCGAAATCCCGTGATTTATCTTTAATGTGTTATTGCGTTTGCGTTAAACTTCGTTTGAACAGACGTCAGTGTCCAAATGTCCAATTTATATGACATTAATGGCTCTGTCGAGCATACAAATTTAAGCAAATAGAAATCAGATAAAACCCACTCTACGTAATAAGGTCTATACAATGCAAATTGCGAAATATGATGATTACTGCCTGATATATGCAGATTAAAGACTGGTCAATTTAGGATAACGTTGCGAACATGTTGGCAATTTGTTTTCAAACATAGTGTACTTAAATGTAAAAAAGAATACCTTTAACCCGTTCTCTGCAAATCTAGATTCTCGTATAGCGCACTAACAGGTTCAATGTCAGGATCAAAACTGTTTGACACTCATATTAATGTTTCTTAATCCTTTCCCAAATAGAAACGACTTTTAGCGTGTTTATTCTCCCGCTTAAGAAAATAGTTCCAGTTTATACCCTCGTGAACAATTACCATAACTAATGTTTCTATATAACCTAGTAGATGGTAGTTTAAAGAAGGCTGAAAGTAAATCAGAATGTGCCTTAAGGCACATTCTGCTTTACTTTCAACCTGCTTTTAAGTGATCGCCTGTATTTAAGTTATAAACGGGTTATCAGGTAAGGGTTAAGTTAAAAACGATTAGAATTCCAAATTTTGTAAATAAAAACCAATTGACAAATTTAAGAAGACGATATTAAGTCAAAGATGGGGTTTCGCGTTATAAATGCAGCGAAAGGGTCAAATAGGAAGTTGACGATTTATACTATTTTGATTATTAACCCAATACTATAAAAACGCATTTTTACGCCTTTCATTGATTTCTCCTCTGAAGAAATGGTTCCAATTTATACACTTATGAATTTGTATAATAAGAAATATTTTATATATGTAGTAGATAATAGCTTTAACCCTTTACCCCATAGCCTTTTCTAGTTTTGAAAATAGGTGACTACTTAAAGCAGGTTGAAAGTAAAGCAGAATGCGCCATATGGCGCATTCTGCTTTACTTTCAGCCTGCGTTAAGCTATTACCTGCTAGAATAAGAAAAATATTAAATATGACACATATTCATTACGGTATAATTTGGAACTATTTTCTTCAGCGGATGAATAAAATGAATGTGCTAAAAGTCGCTTCTATAAGGGAAAGGGTTAAGAAGTCCCCTATTTTCAAAACTAGAAACAGGCTATGGGGTAAAGGGTTAAACAATTCGGAGCCTGACTTATTTCCAAACTGTTTGCAAAACGACATCTGATCTTGGTAAACAAACGCGTTCGGCGAGGGAAGAAAAACGTTATCAAAAAGGAAGGTGTTATTTCTTCCAAACAAACGCGTTTGTTCTAATGCATTTTTTCATTGCAAAGAGTCTGGAGCCAGATCAGACGCCGGGTAACCCGGCGCTTGATCAGGCTCCAAACTGTTTGCCACTAAGATAACAATGAATCATCATACTTTTTCAAAATGCTGTCATTTTAATTATTTTATTTTATTTCGTTTGCGCTAAGTTTTGCTAAACTGGTAAATATAACGTCGTCTCCACTATAGGCCATGTGAAATTGTGCATCTGAATAGAACAGATCAATGGTAGGTACACCATTAGTCCATTAATTAACCCAGGCATTGCTCTAGTCCTATCTGTGGTAATTGTCCACTAGCCTCACAATTGAAATCCACACAATAGACAACAATGTTATTGTGGCATTCTCAACCAATGGCATAGTACTGTTATGGACAGCAAGAACATACAACAATGTTTCTTAGCAGAGCAATTACACGCAGTTTCGATGGAAAGTCTTCGGCCTTTTCAGACAAGATGTGATAATATTGGACCGGGATTCCATCTGTCTAATTCAGAAGACAGACTCTAACCGATGGCTATAGAAACTTTTTATGGCAAAGCTTTAACTCGTTATTCCATAGATACACCCCTTTGCTCATTTATTTAATTTCGCAACTGAACGAAATAGTTACATTTTATACACTCATTACATGTGCAACATAAGAAATACTTCATAAACTCTAGCAGATGGTAGATTAAAGCAGGCTGAAAATAAAGCAGAATGCGCTTATTAAAATGCGTCTTAAGTCGCATTCTGTATCACTTTCAACCTGGTACATGTACACGCGGTCACTTGTCTTCAAAACAAAGAATAGTCTATGGGGTGCAGAGTTAATAGGATCAAAATTCTGCGAACACTCAAACGAATTATATTACGTTGTATTAACACAGAAAAGAAACTGTTGTGTTTTATTTTGTTAAAAACCGCTATTGTGCTGAAGCTAGATCAGAACTCGAGTAACCGAAACTTTTTGTCACTCATTTCCAAAATAATCGTGAAAATTTCAAAACAAAAAAATGTCATGTTTTGCATAGTTTCGTTTGAATTGTAAAGACACTACAGAATTGTGTCTTCTCTACGTATGTTCTAAATAATAGTAAGATAGTAGTACAGATAATACTCCTACAGGAGCTGTTTGCTTCATTTTACTTTTGTAATAGTTGAGAAGCTATTATCATTTTACATTTAAACGAAAACAAAACGCAACGCAAAACAATTTAATGTATAAATTATTTCTAAACTATCTAACAATTTATATTCACCTGTGTGGCAAACAGTTCGGAGATTGATCAGACGCAAAACTACCCGACTGTTTGCAATGAAAATATTTTTTTTTAGTAAAACTCGTTTATAGGGAAAGAAGAACGTCTGCTCCATTGAAGCCGTCATCTATCATGATAATGTTAACAAACTTTAGTTTTAATAGTAGATATTTCTTAATTAAAGTTAAAAATAATTTAGAGTACCGCTGGTCTTGGTCTACAGACATACATCTACAGCAGTTTGTAACCGAACTACTCCGCCATTAAACATCTTGATCAGGTACCGAGTTAGGCTTTTTGATGGTTTCAAACCATCTGTAATCAGAGTCGAGTTCAAGACTTTGACTCAGTCCTCATCCACTCAAGCAAATAACATAAGATATCATTAAACATCAATAAATGAAAACAATCTGTTAATTTTGAGAAATGTATTAAACGAAACAATGAACACGATTTACAAATGTTTAACTTCTAGTGAATAAATGATATTTAAGGGTTTTAATCAGTTACATAAAACGGTTTGGACCAACCCGGGGTTTTCAGGCTCTTTACAGTATTGTTCGATGGTAGAAGTTCTCGAGATATATACATGTACACATTTACAAATTCTATTTAAAGAGAACGAACTATTTTTTTCATATTTTGACTATTGATGATCATACGGTTTTTTGTATTTCAGTTTGAAACCATCACCAGTATTCTCAAGTACTTTGATTACACAGTGCTGTGCACAGAGTATGGTTATCTCACGATATAATCTAAAATACATTCGCTATTTTGGCTTACAAACATGATACACGGGACTTCGATGAACTTTGTTTTATAATATTATATCACTTGACAACTTATGTCTGGACCACAGTTATATACTACGCCTGTAGTCGCCGAGGAGCAATGCGATTTGTATGATCTATGGTAAAACTTGACATGTGTTCTGTGGCCAATCAATGACGTAACGTTGATAACTACAGTGGAGAATCTGTTATTCTTTCCCGTTTAAACGCAAACGTACGCAAACGCAAAACACTAAAACGTAGAAAAGTACAACTTTAGGACAATTCTGATAATTCATGTTTATCTTGGTGGCAAAGAGTTTGGAGCCTGATCAGACGCCGGGTTACCCGGCGTCAGATCTGGCTCCAAACTGTTTGCACTGCAAATAATAGTTTTAGCGTAAACGCGTTTATTGGGAAAGCTAACAGATTCTCCACTGTAGTTTAACCCATTTGTACCAACGCTCCCATATATGGGGTATAAGCAGATGTCTGCTGAATACATGCATTTTTGCAATAGCATATTGTGTAAGTTATCTCTATGACTAAAGTCTTGCATTAAGTTGTGCCCTCTCTTGCCACACTTGCAACTTCTAAAAGTGTGTTTACAATATGTATATACAATATACATGTATATGTATACAGAATGTACTACAAGGCTTACTGTGCATCCAGTTATAACATTTCAGCTATGCTATCTGATATTTAAATGCATGCATAAGTCATATATTCCGAATGATTTATTGACAAACTTATGGAATTTTACAAATGAAAACGTAGACCCTTTCAAAAGCACAGAGTGAAATATGTACACTTATAAACGATTATCTCAATGCACAGTGCAATGCGGTTGCATTTGTTATTCATTCACATTATTACCGGATGTTGTAATAAACTCTCTACTCTTACCTGATGGTTCCGTTATAGAAATGCTTGGGTAATCTGAAGACACTGCTGTGTTTCGAACTTCGATATCTCGAACTCGCTTAACTCGAACTATTCGATATGTCGACACATGAACTTCAGTATTTCATGCTCGGTTATGTCGAGATTACCCGTATTTCAAAATTAAAACGTGGCTAAGCCAAGTTTTAACTTTGAAATACGGGTATGTTCGACTTAACCGAGTTCGAGATATCGAAGTTCGACTGTATTAGAGATATGTTCAAACAGCGAAGACCTTGATGAGAAGCCGCAAATTGTATCGCCCCATCAGGCTCTACGCTGTTTGCTTCAGTGTCTTATTTGTCGACGAAAGAAATTGGTGGGTTACAACAACAAGGCCGTTATTGCTTCATGAATACGAAGGATTAAAAACAAAGCTGAAGCAAATCTGTAATCATGTCACCTTATCTTTTGAGTGGTCAATGGAGACAGTTTTCCGTCCTCATTATACTGTGGACGTCATTCTTTCCAAATAAACGCGCTTACGCTAAAATCATTATTTCAATTTCAAACAGTTATGAGCTATAAAAGACGCCGGGTCACCCGGCATCTGATTAGGCTTCAAACTGTTTGTCACTCAGATTAAAATAACTAGAACGGCCAACGAGTTGTCACTTTCTACCTTCATTTTATTGCAATGCGTTTACGCTTTGTTTGCGTTTAAACGGGAAAGAATTAAGTCTTCTCCACTGCACTATCCACATCGGAATATCAGGGCTGCCATAAGTTGACAAGAAAAATCCTAAGATTTCCAAATTTGCATTTTTCAAATGCGTATTTACGAATCGTACCTTTATCCCATAGTCTGTTTCTAGTTTTGTTGACACGTGACTACTTAAAACAGGCTGGAAGTAAAGCAGAATGTGCCTTATGTCGCACTCTGCTTTACTTTTAGCCTGCTTTAAGCTACCATGTTCTAGAAAAAAATCCGAAGATTTAGGAAAAACCCGGAGAAATGGCAGCCCTGGAATATAGAGTATTTGTTCATGCATGTAATGTTAAATAAACTGAAGTTGAATGGATTGAGATATTTGTCATAGGTTAAAGTACAATGCTGCTCCTTTGTATTTTACATTTACTTTATCTTCCACCATCTACTCCATAAATTAGCCTTTTTAATTATATATCTACACTAAAGAAAGTAGTCTACCCTTAAATGAAGTCCTGAACATAGAAGATTGAAGGTATCTTTCCTATTGTTAGATTAAAATAGGTTTAAAAATCCAAAGCATATCCCTTAAGGCACATTCTGTGTTACTCCTTTCATCCTGCTTTAAGTGGCCACCTGTCTTGAACTAAAAACATGTTATTGGGTAAAAGAAGGTTAAGAGTTTTATATTTTGCCGTAAAATATAACAAAACTGTTTGCCAAGTCAGTTGCAGTCAATTATAACTGTGAAAGAGTAATTATATTGAAATAATTCAGTACTTGTTCAACTTAGTACATTCTGTTCTTAATACAAAATACTTAGAGTAAGACCTTTGGCTTGAAACTGTAAATCTCCTTTTTTGGAATTTGAATCTCACCTACCTTCAAAAGTTTCATATTTTGCCATCAAAACACACTAGTTGATACTTAACCTATTTATCCTAGGTGATAGATCATCATTCACACACATTGCTTGCTACACAAAGTCGCAAGCTATATTGAATTCATCAAACGTGTACTACTGTGAAAGTTCTACTTGCAAGTGAGAATCAACCTTTCGCACTTGACCTTGTCTTTTGTACCTTAATGTACGACTCTGCGTTATGACATAATAAAATCAATTTGCACTTATCTTACCAAATATTGTCTGCAATAAATATATCGCCTGCAAATAAATCATGTTTTCATTTCCCATGTTTTTGGCATTACAGACTAAACTCTTGTGAAACTTAAACTCGAGTTTTGGTCCTGATCAGAATTACTAGGCGTTTGATCAGAATCCACACAGTTGACAAACGTCCGTCAAATAGGATGTTGTAAGCGGAGAGATACACCAGTTTGAATACGCAATGACGTCAGTGTTCATGGGTCCATAACGACATGCTCATATTAATGACATTAAATTCCATGGTAATAGACATTTCAAAATGTTGTACATAAGAATTCATTTAACGCAAATCAGCTTAAACTGTTCATTGCTAAACCGTAGGTATAACATTTGTACGTGTTTACAGATTCGATTCAGATCAGACACGCGTCTGACCCGGATCAAGATTGTTTGCACATAATTTACGTATTCTAAGTAAGGAAGTCATGGGTTTGTTTTCGGTTTTCATATTTAATTCTTAGAACAGGACGCTCGGACAAAGCTTCTACAGTATGGTTTTATTGCAATATGCTGCAAAATACAGTGGAGAATATGTTATACTTTCCCGTTTAAACGCAAACGTACGCAAACGCAAAGCACTAAAACGTAGAAAAATACAACTTTTTGACAATTCTGATCATTTTTGTTTATCTTGATGGCAAACAGTTTTGAGCCTGATCAGACGCCGGGTTACCCGGCGTCTGATCTGGCTCCAAAATGTTTGCACTGCAAATAATAGTTTTAGCGTAAACGCGATTATTGGGAAAGAATAACAGAGTCTCCACTGTACATCGATTTAAAGGACAAGTACTCGTATACTCACAGCTGGGGTTTAAATTGCTGCGTGAAATAAAGGCAAGAGGAAATCTTTTTTTGTATTTAAAGTGACTATGGAAAATAACATAAACATTAACAGACAAGAAGCTGTATGCAGTGAATAAGATGTCAGTGTGTCCCGTTTAAAGGCAAACGAAACGCAAATGCACTGAAATAAAATGGAGAAAGTGACAACTCGTGGACGACTCTAACTATTTATTTTAATCTAAGTGGCAGAAAGTTTGAAGCCTGATCATATACCAGATTACCCACAATGGAAATAAATCTGATAGTTTTTATGGTAAACTTGTATATCGGAAAACAATATAGATATATTTATATACAGTAAGCTTTATAGCCCTAGCTTTACATTCGCTATACTCTACATTGTCCCTGACTTTCACACATCTTGAATAGATCTGTATTAGATTGGTGAATATGATGATATTTTTGACCGTATTGATAGCACAGCTTATAGGCATTTATCTTGCGTTTTATTGCGTTCATTAAAATATTCGGGTGCCAAATTTATAGCGTGCGACAACCTTTCGCCGCCTAAATGAAAACTTTGATACTACTGTCTGCACTTTTTTTTTACATTTAAGTCAAAACTATTGGTAAATTGTTAGCAAAATAGCGATCAGCACTTAATCCCCTCACCGCCATGACGTCATAAAATTTGAAAAGTATAATTTGCTTTTGTTGCACAAATTAAAATTAGGTGTTTTTAAAATAAGAAATATTGAAATGAGTACCAAACAGTTTGGATCCTGATCAGACACCGTGTTACATATGATCAAGATTCAAACTGTTTGCAAATTACTATTGTATTCGGGGTAAGGCAGGAAAATGGTTAACCCTTTCGATCTCAATGACGCCTTAAAACGCGTTTGCAAACATTTTGGGTCCTGATCAGACGCCGCGTAACGCGGCGTCTGATCAGGACCCAAACTGTTTGACACCCTTATCGATATTTAAGTCATATAACCTGAAATCTTAATTTGAAACGTTGCTTGCAGACAACAACACTGAAGTAGACGAAAACAAAGCGGTAAGGAGGTAAACTTCTCCCCAATAAGTTGATAATTAAAGGGTTAAAGAGTTAATTGTCTATCACAGATACACCTTCCAGCTACATCTAAACAGAAATTTCTTGCCGAAAAGTGTTCCCAGTTAATAGCTTCATTTACTAGAGAATATACCAAGTGATTTACCTCCGGTAGGAAAGAAAAACAATTTGTTACATCGTCATCTGCAGGCAACAGAGCATTTCCGTTTCATCAAACAAACATTTTTACAGTGTTTGGTTATATCAAATACAGTGGAGAAGACGTTATTCTTTCCCGTCTAAATGGAAACGAAAAGCAAACGCATGTTAAGAGAGAAAATGACATTTCGTTGACGGTTCTGACAATTTTAAATGATTAGCAAACAGATTGTTTGGAGCCTGATCAGATGCTGGGTTACCCGGAGTCTGATTTGGCTCCAAACTGTTTGAAATGTAAATGATCCAGTGGAGAAAACGTTATTATTTCCCGTTTAAACGCAAACGAACGCAAACGCATTGCACTAAAACGTAGAAAATGTCAGTTTTTGAATATTTCTTACAATTCATTTTTATCTGAGTGGCAAACAGATTGGAGCATGATCAGACGCCGGGTAACCCGGCTCTGATCTGGCTCTTAACATTTTGCAGTGGAGATTAATGTTTTAGCGGAAACGCGTTTATTGGGAAAGAGTAACACATTCTCCACTGTAGTTGTACATGTAGCATTTATGAGCGCGCTTATTTTATTGAAAGAATAACGTCTCTTCCATTGTTATCCACATATCGGCAAATTTTTCATATATCCGAAAAAAAATAACGGCGAAAATGAGTTGGTTTGGAAATTATCATGGCGAATTGGATGTTTATACATTTGAAAACTTAAAGGCGGAAATGCTTATCATATACCTGAAATATGGGTTCCTCCTTCCCCGGCATCAACAAAGTCTAGGTTATATATGCAACTATTTTAGTGTTCTATCCCAATTACGTCATCCGGAGAAGTACATATAGATTCTATATACTAGGGTCAAACAGTTTTGATCCGGATCTGATTTGGATCCGAAATATTAAGACATTTCGGTTAATTCCAGTTTTATATTTATTCTTGTCAAGTTTTGACTATTTATGGTCGATTTTTTGTAATTGTTTTGTAATATGACAAACAGTGCAGACCCTAACCAGACAGCTCCTTTTAAATACCCCTTATTTGGGTATTCACTGTCTGCATAAGACAAGTGTAATATTCACAGGTACACTGTTTGAAAAAATATGTATAATTATGGTTCAATTGGTTAGGACAGACAGACGATGGAAATAGCTTTTGAACGATCATCCAAACTCTTTATCAATATTTGACGTCATTTGATCAATAACTGACGTCATTTTTTCAATAATCGATATGAAACGTAATTTAAAAACTATGTCAGAACGTTTGAATTATTATCCAATAGATTAACCTATTCTCATTTAAAAGCTCTTTGTTTGCTCATTCCTCATATGTTCTTAATTCAATTAAAGCGTTTATTTACTTGCCCTTCTGTCAAACGCAACAACACTGACACTTAAATAGTTTAGATCGGACCACACGCCGAGCAACTCGGCATTTGGTCTGGAAATAAAACTGTTTACACTTCTATTGATATTTCAATGTAAAGTGGAACTAAAACTAAAGAATTGAAGGTTTTTATTGAAGACGACTAATTTGTTGCAGACAATCGTATGGCGGCAGGATACAGTGGAGAATCTGTTATTCTTTCCCAATAAACGCGTTTACGCTAAAACTATTATTTGCAGTGCAAACAGTTTGGAGCCAGATCAGACGCCGGGTAACCCGGCGTCTGATCAGGCCCCAAACTGTTTGCCACCAAGATAAACAAGAATTATCAGAATTGTCAAAAAGTTGTACTTTTCTACGTTTTAGTGTTTTGCGTTTGCGTACGTTTGCGTTTAAACGGGAAAGAATAACAGATTCTCCACTGTAACTGTTAACCCCTTCAATGCCGTGACGTCACTCATTTTAAACAATTGTCGTCTGAATATATGTCACAAGCATACATTTTAAGTAAATTGACTAAACTAATATCATAAAAGGGTATCAAGCAGTTCGAATCCTGATTAGACGCCCCGTCACGCGGCATAATATCAGGATCCAAACTGTTTGCAAATAACAACTGTACTTTGGGTCAGCTACATGTAGTACAGTGGAGAATCTGTTATTCTTTCCCAATAAACGCGTTTACGCTAAAACTATTATTTGCAGTGCAAACAGTTTGGAGCCAGATCAGACGCCGGGTAACCCGGCGTCTGATCAGGCTCCAAACTGTTTGCCACCAAGGTAAACAAGAATTATCAGAATTGTCAAAAAGTTGTTCTTTTCTACGTTTTAGTGCTTTGCGTTTGCGTACGTTTGCGTTTAAACGGGAAAGAATAACAGATTCTCCACTGTAAAGGGGTTAACCCTTTCGGCGCCAAAGTCGCATAACGTCATTGCATTTGCAAACTGTTTGGATCCTAATCAGACGCCGCGGCGTCTGATTAGGATCCAAAATGCTTGACAATCGTATCGATATTTATTAAGTCATACTACAATGAATCTTACTTTGAAACAATCTTGCAAACAACAATATTGAAGCAGACGACAATAAAGCGATGAAGGGGTAAAAATCTCACTAGTAATTTGGCGCCGAAAGGGTTAATGAGAGGAAATCAATCAGCTAGGAAGCATTTACGCCGTAATAACCTGACTACGGAAGTATGTCCAGGAAGTTATCTGTTTGACAATAGCAGGGTTAGAGTACACGCTGAATAACATCATTACTTAGCTCGTCCTAAACAATGATCGTACCTCAATACTCGAACCATTCATAAACAAAGCCGTTTACGGTTCAAATGCAGGTGACATTAGGAGATCACTGTTTTACATTCATCCTGATTAGCTCCCTTTAGTACCTAGTTCGATAACAGTACTGTTTACAAACAGTTTGGATCCAAACTAGAAGCCGCTGACTGTGGTATTTGGTCAAGACCTTAATTGTATGACGCTTAAATGTTAACCCTTTACTCTATAGAAGCGCAATTTAGCGCATTTATTCCTCCACTGAAGAAAGAAGTTTCAATTTATACAAACATGTTCATGCACCATACACTTTTTTCTAGCAGATGATAGCTTAAAGCAGACTGAAAATAAAGCAGAATGTGCTATGGGGTAAAGGGTCAATCAATGTTCCTTAAGCCAGAACACATTGAATTACATTCTTAATTTATAAATAAAACATGACAGAAAAAAATAAGCAGAAAATAATGCGGCAGTGAATGTGGTAGACGGGTTAGTACGTTATAATTCCAATGAGCGGGTTGAACTTGCATCTACCTGTGTGTTTGAACTCATTTACTGTCTTACCCCGAGTACAGGGGTCATGCTAAAACCAACCTAATGCATTGCAAAAGTTACAGGTCAAGCTTTTATAAACGTCATTTTATTTTTGGCTTCTGATAAAGATTAATAATGTCCCAAAAGGTAGGTAATATAATAAAACTGATCCTGGCGAGTGCAAAATAGTTAAGACACCGATCAGACGCCACGTCTCTGACGTGGGGGTAAGTCTGTGTCTACACTGTTTGTAATGCAATATGTCATGTTTTCGTCACATGACGCGGGTAAAATATCTTAGGAGCAATAAAGATAACAAGAATATGCTGATAATGGTTTCTAATTGAACTTGAACGAATGACCTCCAATATTGTCAATCTTGTATATACAGTGGAGAATCTGTTATTCTTTCCCGTTTAAACGCAAACGTACGCAAAACCAAAACACTAAAACGTAGAAAAGTACAACTTTTTGACAATTCTGATAATTCTTGTTTATCTTGGTGGCAAACAGTTTGGAGCCTGATCAGACGCCGGGTTACCCGGCGTCTGATCTGGCTCCAACCTGTTTGCACTGCAAATAATAGTTTTAGCGTAAACGCGTTTATTGGGAAAGAATAACAGATTCTCCACTGTAACCCTTTCACTGACAATGCCATGATGTTATGGCACAATAAAACATTTGTCGTTTGCTTTTATTTCTCACATTTAAAGTTTAGGTATTTTAACTTAAGAAATATTGAAATAATTGACATACAGTTTGGATCCTGATCAGACGCCACGTAACGCAGCGTCGGTTCAAGATCAAAACTGTTTTCAATTAACCGTTGTACTCGGGGTAAGGCAGTGGAGGGCTTAAGCTATCATTTAAGAAAAAATCATTCGACAAGAGATTGTCTTCATTAGTAATCTTCTGTATGATAATCATCTGGGGCCCGTTTCATAAAATTTCGTACGACAAAAATCGTCGTAAGTCAGATTATAAAAGTCTCAATAATTATTTATTTCTCCATCTAATCCTGTCTTGTGACATCGTTTTGGAATCGTCTTGAAATACGATTCCAAAGGGATGTCATAAGACAGGATTAGATAGAGATATCAGAAGCTAAATGTATTTTACAGTTTTGACTTACGACCGTTTCTGTCGTACGAAGTTTTATGAAACGGGCCCCTGGTTTTAGAGATGTCTAAATATCTAACCAATTTGAATGGGCGTTCGCTTTGGACACCATTAAATGTACTAAAAGGAATCCTGAGCAAGGGACTAACTCTCCTTTAAAATCTGCTCAAATATCTTCTTAAACGGGTCATTAATCAAAATAATAATACTCATTCTATCATAACACTTCGAAAATCCAATTTTAGATGGTAGAGACAGGCATAGAGAGTTTAAGTTGAGTATGACACCATTCTCAAGCGTTTGATTGGTCAGAAATTATTTGCTCAAGCAAAATGTCAAATCTGATCAATCAAATGCTTGAAAATGACCCAAAACTCAACTTAAAAGCTTAATAACCCTGGCCCATGTAACTTATGCCAGTCCGAATGTTAAGCAGAAAAACCCATCTGCCATAAACTGCCGGAATAGGATTTCATTCAACTTTCTCTCCGTTTCTCATACGCAAAATAAAACCATTATACAGTGAAACGGGTGTCAAACAGTTGAACAAGTTCGTGGTGTCTGATCTGGGACCATATTGTTTGAGCTCTATAGGTACAGTGGAGAATCTGTTATTCTTTCCCGTTTAAACGCAAACGTACGCAAACGCAAAACACTAAAACGTAGAAAAGTACAACTTTTTGACAATTCTGATAATTCTTGTTTATCTTGGTGGCAAACAGTTTGGAGCCTGATCAGACGCCGGCTTAACCGGCGTCTGATCTGGCTCCAAACTGTTTGCACTGCAAAGAATAGTTTTAGCGTAAACGCGTTTATTGGGAAATAATAACAGATTCTCCACTGTAATGTAGCAAAAGGATCAACCCATTAATGCTTGGATATTGCAATGAACTCTACCAATATACTTGCTGGAAGATTTTATTAAATAAACATGGGTGATATTAAGAGACTGCAGTGTTTTTGTCCAGACTGCAAACTATTTCATATGATGTAGCCAACAGTGCATACCCTGATGAGACGCTGCGTAACACAAGGTCTACACTGTTTGCCTATGTCCACTTTAGTATACACTATGTTTAAGTTGGTCAAACAAAATAAACCTGTCCCGTATTTTCAGTTGTTGTAGCAGAGGGTTATTTCTGCGGGTACCAACTTTAATTTTGTCTACTAGCGTGTCTCTCTTGATCAAAACCAGACATATTGACACCAATGCAAAACACAGACTTATTACATTACAAAAATGTTTGTAGACCATAAGCCCAGCAGCCATCTGAGTTTCGATGTCTGGTCATTGTTTTGTACATTTAATGGTTAAACAGGCTAGGTAACATAGGCCCTTAGATGCTTGTGAATTATGGAATATTGTAGACCCGGCATCTGGTCTGGGTATATTTTGTTTGCAATGCAATAAGTCAGTTTTCCGTATCAGCTCAAATGGTACATTATTGTATAAGCTGCGTCAGATTCTAAGACCAATTGTAACATTTTCATAATCGATATTAAATAAATTAAGTTAAAACTTTTCAATTAATTTGATCAGATGTTGCTTCCGGGTTAATAACAATTTATAAAATGGACATTATTTCCAGTTAACAATAAATTATTACATGTACACCGGTAATTCTACAGTGGACAAGACGTTATTCCTTCCCACTTAATTTAAACTATTATTTCCATTGCAAACCGTTTGGAGACGGACCAGCCCCGGATAACTCGGCGTCTGATAATGCTCAAAACGTTTAACCACTGAGATTAAAATAAGTCATTAGAAATGTCATAAAGTTGTAGTTTTCTACATTTAAGTTAATTAAGTTTGGGTTTCTTATGCTGGAAAAAAAAACAACGTCTTCTCCACTGTCAAATTACCTTTACCACACTTAAGATTTTATCGGAATTTCTCTTTAAAATTGTATTTGATAGCTCCACTACAGATTCCAACTGCGAAACAAAACCTTTTTTTTTATATTTTCTACAATTCTGTTGATAAATATGTTTCCCGTTTTTAACATAATTCAATTTAGCTGACACTTTTCATTAGAGCACAACTTTGCTGAAGTGATGAAAATATTAATTGAAAACAGTAAATCGTGGAACTGAGAAGAACTAGGCGGTTAGGAGTTTCTATTTCTCCATGAATACGCATTGTCATGCCTCTAATCAACTCTTCAGTAAGGAGAAAGTAGTCCCCACCTAGAAAGTCCTGGGCATAAAGCACAGAATCCACTTTCAGTATCTTGTCAGGGGGTAGCTTAACCCTTTCCTCCATAGAAGCGACTTTTAGCGTATTTAACTTTTTCCTCCACTGAAGAAAATAGTTCAAGTTTATACCCTAATGAACAATTACCATAACAAATATGTTATATAGCCTAGTAGATGGTAGTATAAAGCAGGCTGAAAGTAAAGCAGAATGTGCCTTAAGGCACATTCTGCTTTACTTTCAACCTGCTTTAAGTGATAACCTGTATTTATTGTTATAAACGGGTTATTGGGTAAAGGGTTAAAGCAGGTTTAAAGTAAAACAAAAAACTGCTAAAGGAGCTTTCTGTTTTACTTTCAGTGTACTGAAAGAAACCACCTATAGTTAAAACAGTAATACAGCCATGGGATAAAGAGTTAATTCACAGTTTTTACTTTGACACAATGGTGTAGATGTACAGTGGAGAATCTGTTATTCTTTCCCAATAAACGCGTTTACGCTAAAACTATTATTTGCAGTGCAAACAGTTTACAGCCAGATCAGACGCCGGGTAACCCGGCGTCTGATCAGGCTCCAAACTGTTTGCCACCAAGATAAACATTAATTATCAGAATTGTCAAAAAGTTGTACTTTTCTACGTTTTAGTGTTTTGCGTTTGCGTACGTTTGCGTTTAAACGGGAAAGAATAACAGATTCTCCACTGTAATAGGAAATCGTACAATATTAAAACAAAGAAAATATACGAACCAATAAGGAACTCTCCTTTCATGCTGCCTGGACACTTTGCAAAAATGTCTAACACAAACTTGATAATTGCTACCAAAAACTAACTGATGTTTGTAATTTGTTCAGAACAAATTCCAGTTTATTTGATGTATTCAACGTATACAACTAGTACATGTACATGTATATGAAAGTCTGTCCCTATGTGCAGAAGACCTAAAAGAAAGGTTTCCAGCGACAAGATACATCTTTGTTTAGGAAAAAGAAAACAATGTTTTATCTTTGTTTAACAAAAAGAACAACACACATTTTTAAGGGAATTCTATCATAAAACGTATATAATATTTCACGGAGATGGGTTTCAATTGCTTTATCGAAAGCTGAGATACACTTGCTTGCATGCTAAACATTCATAAATCTTCTCAAGCAAAGGAAATATATTACCAGTTATCATTGAATATCTGTATAATTTCGCAACAAGTTTCATTTACAGTGAAACGCTACTGTAACGACCATTTAACCCTTTCCCCAATAGAAGCGCCTTTTAGCGGATATAATTTATTCATCCGCTAAAGAAAGTAGTTCCAATTTAATCAGTAATGAATATGTATTATGGGGAATATTTTCTATATTATAGCACATGATAGCTTAAAGCAGGCTGAAAGTAAAGCAGAATGCGCCCTAAGGCGCATTCTGCTTTACTTTCAACCTGCTTTAAGTAGTCACCTATCTTAAGTACTAGAAATAGGCTATCAGGTAAAGGGTTAATAGATAAACATAATAGATAAAATAATTGATGTAAAACGCAAATGGTAGCATTAAGCTAGATATATGTAAAACAGAAAGCTCAAAAATGAGAGTTTGGCTTTTATATTCAACCAGCTTAAAGAAACCATTTACATTACACTGAAAACAAGCAAACATTATATTGTTGATCGTTAATCATATTGGGATATTACCATAGAAATGTATATACTGATATCAATATTTGTTTTATTATTATATGTAAACACGTGTTAAGAGTTTTATGCTTAAGTAGTAGCCTGTTAAACCATCGCCTCATCTTCTCAAGTCCCAAGGCCATCGTTAGGCATAGGTACTGTTGAATTACCCTAGATATAGAGGCATTAAATATAAGCCATAAAATACTGGTGTAACTTAATTTTTCCCATGAGGCACACTCGTAATTGATCTATAAAGTTGACTTTGGAGGGATATTCGAGCTAATTGACAAAGCCACATGAAAGCAAGGATTTGCTGGAAGTGTCAACCCTTTTAGCTTAAAAGTATGTTGATTGTACAAGGTTTAAGTAAGTGTTGTGGTCAAAACTTGTCAGTTCTGTGTTTGGAAGTCGTTCACTGTGAGTATTATATAACCCTTTATGAAGGAAAGGGAACGAATACATGTATACTATATCTGACAAATATATTGTTATTGAATTGGCTTTTATCAAAAGAAAAGAAAAAAACAGATGAAAGAAGTTTGTCAAGTATTTTAGTTATAATAGGGTTCCACTGTATGTAACAGGGGTCCGCTGTACTGCGAGAAGTGGTCATTGGTTTTTTGTGTGTATACCTATAGAAATTGGCTGTCCACTAGCGTTATGCATGGTTGACTTTGGTTATCTAAGGTGTGATATATTTTCCATGTATATAGTGCAGTACGAAGTCGGATGGGCAAGAATAATTCTCTATAGTGTTGGAATGTGGCCGTTAGAACCATAGAGTCTGGGAGATATATGTAAGTGTACTTTCCTCCCGTCCCGACCATACACATACACGTAGTTAGTTATGCTGTATTTCGCGTGGATTTTGCTTGCTGTTTGTTGTTAGTTCTACACGGTAGTTAGTAGCCCTCTTTTATTTGTAGGTAAAAGAGGCGATTCCCTGTATGTTTTGGGCTGAGACAAGTTACCATTCCCTGTCCTGCATAAGCGATGCCTATCATCTTGTGCCCATAGAAGTCCCGTTTTAAAGACCTATTTGGAATTGACATACACTTAAGGCGTATTTCTTTGGCAATATTTTGATGTGACAATCCCATACGCATTTAACTAGTGGCAGAATACCATGATGATATATTTATTCTAATTATTCACATGCAATAGTTCCGGAACATTGAGAATTGATTAGTCCAGGAGCCAGATTATTGAAATCAGAATTTAGGACTTAGTCCAGGAGCTAGGGACAAACCTTTAGTATGTGTTATAAAACACAGTGATTGGTGGTATAAGTCATACTTTCATATAACGCATTGTATACTGAGTAGTATTATGTGAAGTTAAATTTATATATGACTAGCATAGTATATGCTTTGTATTTGTTTACACATAACTTGATGGCATATACTTTGGTTTTAATTCCCTTTTTTTTTAATTGATATGACCAAGTTGATATGGTCAATGTTTAGTCGGTTTTATATACCGTGGTACGTGCGAGAGTTGAAAGTATTTTAAAGACTTTGACATTTGTGCTATAGATATGCAACAGTTGGAGAAGTCCGTGGATCTTGGCGTCATAACATAGCCTGTGTCACTGTGTGGCATAGACACTATTACACCTTAGTGGCATTAACAGTATATCGACTGTGTGGCATAAAATTAATATTATTACGTTTGTCGAATATTCGTAATGATCTACCTGTGTGGTAGTTTTCCTATGTGGAGACTTTAGCCTGTGTGACAATTGTCCTCTGTGGATTAAGTACTTAATGACAGCGTCTTAACGACGTATTTGATGGTTGTGATTGAGTGTTGTGTAATATTGATATTTATCACATTTTAACGTATTTTGATGTGCAGAGATATACCAGAATATTAGAATTTGAAATAGCAAGGAGTTTCTCTTTACAGTCATAAACTGTAATCGAATACTGGGCGCACAATTTGAAATATCAGAGATAATTGTTACAAAGTTATTAGCACACACGTATGCTAAAGTTTTAATTGCTGTACTATTTGCACTCCCGCACACAGTGTCCATGTATATTGATACCCTAATAGTTTGTAAGCCTTTCTTAAGATTACCACAAGGTCTTAAATAATCAATCACAGTCACAAGTTGAGAAGTGTCCCTTGCTTCTGATTTCAAACAAGAGCCGCAAGCGGCCCTAAATCGCTCACCTGGAACCCATGTTTACGGTCATGGTAATGGACCAGTAATGATTAAATTTCCTTTATAGGCCATCACCGGAAAATTAACCCCACTCACAGGCAGCCATGTTGTTTGAACTAGGAAGATTATTTGAAGAAAACTGGCAAATGGTCAACCATCATTACTTGTGTAAAAAATACTCTTGAACAGAACAGAACAGAACAATTCCTTTATTACTCAGATTACATACATGTAATAACGTGAGGAATATTAACATAGGTACAAAATATTTTCCGGTAAGTGCACACGAATGGTCATGCAGTGAGAATAGAGGTCGTCTTATTGAAACAAAAGTAATGGTTAATAAGAAAATTGGCGGAGTAGTGGGGGGGGGGGGGGGGGGGGTTGTTAAATTTGCTGGTATGAGCACAATGTCACATAGGGTATGGCTCGATTTCGATCTACCCGTAATGTGGAATTATGAACATATTATGTCAGCGTTGTTAGTGTTTTTGAAAATTGCTGGATAATTATGTAACAGGTTGGTGTTAGTATTAACAATACAATGACGTCTATAAATAGCAACACTGTTATAAAATATGCCACTCAAGTTTGATCAATGTCTTTAAATATTAACACTATGGTGAAGCGTGCTAAGTAAAGGTTAAACAAATCTGCTAATGATGATAATGTTGGCGGACAGACTACACGGATTTCTATGTGTAAACATATTAACAATATTACGTATCTACAACAGTTTAAACGTTATATGGATTGGTTATTTCTTGATAGCAAATTCGATTATACCATCGTGATTTTTACAGCAGTGAAGGATTCTATTTGAATTCGTTCATCAAAACACGGACAAATAAGCATAGTTTTTCAAGAGGTTTAGGAGATGTAGTTTGAAGAAGTTTCTTAAAGTGAAAGACATTTGGAAATGGTGCGATGTTTTATAGACGTGAGTTCCTCTGTGTAGCGAAGTAGTTGCAGCGGAGTAAATAATGAAACTCATCTCCAACAGTGTTTAAATTACAGCGTGTGCATATTCTGTCGGATAAAGGGATATCATTCCATCTTCCAGTTTCAACCGGAAACTTATGATTTGCGGTTCTAAAGTGAAACCAGCCGAGACATAGAGATCGAGGTAAGCATTTAAAATATTCTTCTAAACCATGAGTTTCTTTAAATGAATTATAAATTTTGCCTTTACTAGATTTCTGTAGACTGGCGCTCCAGCTTTGTTTGAACTGGTCAATGAGCACTTGTTTTATTATTTTATTTACAGTTTTACATGTTATTAACGATTGTTGATACCACATGTAACCGTTACCGGTATTGTTCAAAATGGCCTTAATGCATTCCATCAATTTGAAAGATTGATTCTTGTTCAGCATTATGTCATAAAGATTGCGTGCAAGTTTTGTATTTTTACCAATTAAGAGCTTATTCCAATAACCTATCATGCGGCTTTTAATTATAACTGAAATCGGATACCGTCCTAGTTCTCCATACAACATATATAGCGGTGTGCTTTTTCTTGACAAAGTTATTTTTCGCAGAAATTCATTTTGGACTTTTTCGATAATATCAAGATTCTCATATCCCCAAATTTCTGAAGCATATGTGAGAATTGGTATTACAGTGTGGTCAAACAGTTTTAGTTGAAGATCTAATGGTATATCAAAATTGATGATTTTCATATATAGTAAATGCATAGCTTTTCTTGCCTGTTCTACAAGATGTTTACGTGCTGTGAGAAACGATCCATTAGGTGTAAAATAGATGCCTAAATATTTGTACTTATTTACAATTTCAATTTCTTTATCATTTATTTTAAATGTGAATTTGGAAGTATTTTTCGATCCAAAAACTATAACCTTAGTTTTAGATAAATTTATTTTCAGCTGCCATTGTGTACAGTACTCTTCAAATGCAGTTAAGGAATGTCGAAAGTCTTCAGCGTTTTCAGAAAGAAGAGCTGTGTCATCTGCATAGAGAAGAACGAGAAGTTTTAGCCAAATACCTGCATCTTGAATATTATTTAGTTCTATTCCATGTACATCTGAAGCAAAGAGGTGGTTTTCGAGGTCATTAAGGAATATGGAAAAAAGTATTGGTGAAAGATTTTCGCCTTGTCTCAATCCACGTTCGCACTTGAAGAAAGACGAAGCATGGCCCTGAGATACAACACATGATTTAATGTTCTGGTACAAGTTATAAATGACGTTGAAAAATTTTCCGTTAATCAAATGTAAACTTAGCTTTTGCCAAAGACCGAGTCTCCAGACAGAATCGAATGCCTGTGAAAAATCGATGAATGCACAGAAAATTTTCTGTTTCTTCTTCCTAAGCAATTCGAACAACGATTGTAATACAAATATGTGGTCTGTGGTCGAGTAACCTTTTCGAAAGCCTGCTTGGTTTTCTTTTAAAAAATCATTTTCTTCAATATAAGTGTTAAGACGAGAGTTTAAAATGGATGTAAATAGCTTTCCAAGGCAGCTTAAAAGAGTAATCGGACGGTAATTAGTTGGATCCAACGAATCGCCTTTATTTTTATAAATTGGTATAATATATCCTTCAAGCCAAGTAGATGGTACAGTGCCCGTATCAAGAACGTGATTGAATAGCTGTGTATACACCGGAAGAAGTAGTGAAGACGTGGATTTAATATATTCATTAAGAATACAGTCTGAGGGGCTCGGTGATTTGTCGTTTTTTAAGTTTTGTATATGTTTTAATACCTCGTTTTCCTGAATTGGTGAGTTAAGTATATCATTTGTTTCCTGTATTGCATTTGTTTGTACATGTATAAATGTATCTTCTTGGTCATTTGTAGAGTTTAAATCCTTAAAGAAAGTATGAAACTCCTCTATCTGTGGCACCTTTTTATTTGCCTTTGTTTTTAAACTGTTAAGGTATTTCCAATATTGTTTAGGGTTATTATGATGCATTTGCCGAAGTTTATTACCTTTATAAAATTTATATTTGTTAATATATTCATTCATTGTACTTTTATAATTGTTACTAGCATGTTTTAGTTTAGTTTTATTGTAAATGTTTTTATAGCGTTTATAGTTTTTACGCGCACTGTGATACTGATTCCTAGCTTGCCGACACTTTGGACCAAACCAAGGTTTATTGTCTCCTACAGGGTGTCTGTTATTAGGCCTACATGTTGAGCTAGCTGCATCAGAAAACAATTTTGTTAGCTTACTACATATATCGTTAATATCAATGTTTGGTAAATCTTTTACTAGCAATAGCAAATGTTCAAGATCGTTTCTGTTTATTTGTTCAACATACCGGTTTTCAAGTTTCGGGTTCCATTTAAATGGCTTATGTAAATTAGAAGGCCTAGTTTCAGAGTCTTGCGGAGCATCGCTCGTATTTTCAGTATGGGATGGGAATGATAATGACCAACGCAATAATGCATGGCCGTCAGAGAATAAACTATCAGTTTCAACAACTTCAAAATCAGAGATCATGTGTAAACATTCCGTGGTTGATATAGTGTAATCTATTACAGAGCTATCTCTGAAAGTAAATTGACCGCAGTTTCTGTCATCCCCAATACGACCATTAAACATAAATAAGTTGTAATTTTTGCAAATATCTAGTAACAGATAGCCATTTTGGTTAGTTTTTTTGTCTTTTGAAACTCGCTGTAAAGGAATATCTAATTCTTCTAAACGAGAACACTTGTTGAAGAAAGACACTGTGTCATTGTCCAAATCAAACGTTTCTGCCAAGAAATTGTCTATAGGCAGATAATCTGGGAGCTGTGAAGTTCTGGCATTTATATCTCCAGTTAATATAATAAACTTACGATCACTACACATTTGATTAATTTCTGTTTCCAACAAATCAATTTCTTCTTGGTTTAAGAATCTGGAACTTTCAGGTGGGACGTAAATTGCACCTAAATACAAGTCATCTTCTAGGTTAACTTTTGACTTTTCAATTTTAGACCACATAATATATTCACATTTCGAATCAACAATTTGTAAATAATCTTCTAGGTCATCTTTAATAAACATACCAATGCCTCCTGATTTTCTAATGTATGGTTGTTTACGATTTTTTGAAAAAAACATATAACCGTCAACATCAATCGTGTCTGCTCCATCTAAATTTGTTTCAGATAAACAAAAGATGTCATACGTTTTTATCATTTCAATGAATTCTGGGTAATTTAGTCTTTGTTTTAGACCTCTCACATTAAGGGACGCAAACTTAAATCAGACCAATAGTTTCAGAGAAAAAGATTTTTAAAAAATTTAATATACAGAAATATCAGGAAAACTTGCCCCACCCACTTGGTGCCATGTTTTATAAAGATGACAAAATTATTTTAAGAAATCTGGTAGAGAGTTATCAATGGATCATTTGTGTAAAATTATTTTCAATTTGGACCAAGAGTTTCACAGAAGAAGATTTTTTTTAAGTTTTTAATTTACAGTATCATAAGAAAAAAGTGCTCCACCCACTGGCGGCCACGTTTTTTTAGATATCAAAATTATTTTAAGAATTCTGGTAGAGGGTCACCAATGGATTATTCATGTGAAATTATTTTCAATTTGGACCAGTAGTTTCACAGAAGAAGATTTTTAAAGTTGTTACTATACAGTATCATAAGAAATACATACCCTACAAATCTGGTAGAGGGTCACCAATGGATCTTTTGTGTGAAATTATTTTCAATTTGGACCATTAGTTTCACAGAAGAAGATTTATTAAGTTTTTACTTTACCAAAAGTATCATAAATAAAACGTGCTTCACCCACTAGCGGCCATGTTTTTTAGATACCAAAATTATTTTAAGAAATCTGGTAGAGGGTCACCAATGGATAATTTGTGTGAAATTACTTTAAAAATCGGACCAGCTGTTTCAGACAAGAAGATTTTTAAAGTTTTCACTATATAGCCATATAAGGAAAATCTGCCCCAACCACTAGCGGTCATGTTTTTTAAGATAGGAAAATTATTTGAAGAAATCTGATAGAGTGTCACCCATGGCACATGTGGGTACACTTATTTTCAATTCGGACCAGTAGATTTTGACAAGAAGATTTTTAAAGGTTTTTTCAATTGGTTGCCATGGCACCCAAAATTTCAATTGGATCACCTATACTTGAAAAAATCTGAGAGAGTACCCTACAAGGAACAATCCTATGAAGTTTGGAAGAAATTGGCCCAGTGGTTTACAAGAAGAAGATCTTTAAAGAAAAGGTTTGAAGACGGAGGACGAATAACGGGAGGATACTTATGTGGCTATTTTCTATTGTTTTCTTTTGGGTGGCTAGCCACACAAGCGACAATTTATTTTTGCTCTAACTTGGAAAAAATTTATCTGGAGGCTAACCCTACCCCTAACCCTATGTCCCACAACTGGCCAGGTTAATGTCACAAGAAATGGTCAGGTTAATGTCACAAGAGACGGCCAGGTTAATGTTTTTCAATTATGGGGCTAAGAATTTTAGCCACGTAAGTACCCTCCCGTAAGCACGGACTGACGGACGACGACGGACGACGGACATAGGGCGATCACAATAGCTCACCTTGGTACTTCGTGCCAGGTGAGCTAAAAACATAAATGTGTTGCTGTATATTTCATTTTCAAGTTACAGTTTCTAAATAGCACATTATGGCATTCTAAAGCATACTACGTTTAAATTGTCATCGTTATATTAGCAAATCGGTTAATTCTTGCTCCCTGAAACTTCAAATAGACAATACCAGTTCCCTATTTGGTACAGTCCATTTTTGAGTATTCAGGGTTGCATTGGACAAGTATACTCCTTACCGGCACAATGTTTGCAAAAACGCATACATGCGTGACTGTGGTAAAAATGACTGTGAAATTGTTGATAGGACGAAATGACGAGTAACCGGTCGTTCTGTCTAGATCTAAACTGTCTCGAAATCGGTCAAATCGACATACCCGTATTTCAAAGTTAAAACGTGGCTTAGCCACGTTTTAACTTTGAAACATGGGTATGTTCGACTAAACCGTATGACGTATCGCATTCCGTGTCTAAATATCGGATAGTTCGAGTTAGGCGAGTTCGAGATATCGAAGTTCGACTGTACTGAACTTTTTTCGCAATACCTCCACTAAAACCCAGTATGTGGAATTCATTAGAATCATCTAAAAAAGACGATTCTAATAAATGATCACAACATATGGTTTGCCAGAGAAAGATAAAGATTATAGGGCTGCCATAAGTTGACATGAAAAATTCTAAGATTTCCAAATTTGCATTTTACGAATCGTACCCTTTAGCCCATAGCCTGTTTCTAGTTTTGTTGACATGTGACTACTTTCAGCAGGCTGGAAGTAAAGAAGAATGCGCCTTGTGGCGCATTCTGCTTTACTTTCAGCTTGCTTTAACTTACCATGTTCTAGAAAAAAAAACTTAAGATTTAGGAAAAATCCGGAGAAATGGCAACATTGGGATTATTACTTTAATTTCGTATTACCGGTACATGTTTTTGGAGTTTTAACCTTAAATTAAAAGCTACAACCTATTCTACAGATGTAAAGTTCCTCTACATGCATCAGTAACAGAAGAAATTGAATATGAACAGTCCGTCTTGAACAACGATGCAACATCACTGAACCATTATCATACAGTGGAGAATCTGTTATTATTTCCCAATAAACGCGTTTATGCTAAAACTATTATTTACAATACAAACAGTTTGGAGCCAGATCAGACGCCGGGTAACCCGGCGTCTGATCAGGCTCCAAACTGTTTGCCACCAAGATAAACATGAATTATCAGAATTGTCCAAAAGTTGTTCTTTTCTACGTTTTAGTGCTTTGCGTTTGCGTACGTTTGCGTTTAAACGGGAAAGAATAACAGATTCTCCACTGTATCCATTTCCATGTTAACCCCTTCACTGCAATGGCGTTAGCAATGTTAACAATTATGGTTTCATTTCTCAAATTAAATTTTTAAGTATTTTGACTTGAGAAATATTGAAATAGGTGTCAAACAGTTTGGATCATGATCAGAAGCCGCGTCACGCGGCGTCTGGTCCGGATCCAACTTTTTGCAAGAACTGTTGTACTCGAAATAAGACAGTGCATGTGACAATGTAACAGAGAGAAACATATATGTATTGGGTTCCGCAAAGCTTTTAAAAACTACAAAAACTCTAAGCGATTCTAGAGAGATGAAACACTTTTGAAACATATTTTAAATATTTAAAACGATCATTAATCTCAACAAACCTTTAAACACATTAAAAGGCTATTTTAAATGTGTCCAGGCGTTAATATTTTACTATGACAGAAATTTAAACTGGCTCATGTCTCCAGAAAGGTGTTTTTTGAATAACTATAGCTGATGACTGTCAGAAATCCAGTTTGACAAAATCCGGCGAATTTCAAAGGCCTTTAATCAGAATCAGTTAACCCCATTGCATTAACCTTAATCATTCTTCGTAATTGTAATTTGAAATATATGTCATTTACACCAATTCTCATGCTAATTTATCTACAGATTCGTTCAGAAAACATCATATTTCAGATTGTCAACAGTTTGGATCCAGATGAGATGCTGAGTTACTCGTTGTTTCTTCTGAATCGAAACTGTTTGCATCCGTTATCATTAACTGAAACATCGTTCAAAAGGCTAAAATGCACAATCGCAAATTTCACACAAAAGCGGAAATAGAACTTTTAAATTCTATTTGATGAATTTTATCTCTCGCACCGTTTGTCTTGCGTAGGACTTACGAAATTGTTTAAGTCGTTTTTTTATAATGCTGGTTGAAATTAGATCTGTTTGATGTATTAGCAAAAACTTAAACCTTTCATGATCAAATAATTCTGGAGATTTTTGTCTCTTCATCGCTTTATTGTCGTCTGCGTCATTATTGTTGTCTTCAAGACAAGTTTCAAAGCTAGGTTTAAAGTTGTATGATTAATAATTACCGATTAGAGTGTCAAACAGTTTGGGTCCTGATCAGACGCCGCTTTACGCGGCGTCTGATCAGGACCTAAACTGTTTGCAAACGCGCTTTAAAGCGGCATTGTGAGTGGACTGGTAACAGTAAACCATGAGTCAACAATACTGAGTGCACACCGTTTTTGAGTGGGCATGTTCTCAATTTGTTGAACAAAAAGCCATAAAGCAAGCTCAAAAGACAAAAACTAATCAAAGCAGTGAGAGAACTGATGACGGTTTCAAACCGAAAAACAAAGGTAATGAATGAACAGAAAACCAGAAGATTAATAGTGAACATTCTGAAATAATGTTTCTTTTTATATGTTTTTGATAGTAGGATATGAAACTGTTTATATATAAAGAGAACTTGTAACGCTGAATAAAAGATCTACTTACAGAGCCTGAAAACGGATTTGACCTAGACACTATTTTGTAAATTACGTGACCTTTGAAATCAATTTAGATCAAGTTGAAAAGCCGCCCTACGCGGCGTCTGATCAGATTCCAAACTGGTTGACACTTTTATCAATATTTCTTAAGTAAAACAACCTTAAATCTAACTTTGAAACGTTATTGCATACAATAATACTGAAGCAGATGGCAATAATGCGGTGAAGGGGTAACAACCTCCCGAATAATTTAACACCGAAAGGGTTAATGAACACCTGATTTTAATCATTGTAGGTATTGCAATGTGATTGCGCTCACTTTCATTTCAACGGTAATAGCTTACTTGTTGCCATTCAGAATTGGATGATAAGTTCTCAATATTTTAAAAAATGTGTACATTTTTGCATTTTAATTGCATGCTATTGCGTTGGGATTCGTATAATTGGGAACGAAAACGTTACAGATGTCGCCAAATATTGATTGAATGAATAGTTGAATACCTATCTTAAAAATTATTCCTGAGCCTGAACATCGTCTGCTTTGAAATTGTCTGCAAATTTTGTGATTTTGTTTCTTGTATTTCAGACAAGAAGAAATTTAAAGACTTTTGTTAAACAGATTGGATCCACATGAATTGCAGCGTTACGCGGTGTGTAATCTTAATTCAAACTTTTTGCAAATACATGATTCATAAAAGTCGCCATCGACTGGATATGCAATATTTTGTCTATTCTTGCCACGCGTGTTTCTTCACAGACCATCTGTAATTAAGTTTGCGTACAGCCGGCGGCAAATGCAGATGACTTAGTCTACACTTCATGGAGCTTAGTAAAAGATGTCAGTTTCAGATTCCATCTATCATTAAACTGATAATATTTTACCCTTTATATGTCCAAACTTCATCTACATTTAAAACTGTAGTCTGTTTTTTAAATTAAATACATGTATATGGTAAATTGACAAGTAAATTGTGATGCGTGTCAATTAGCCTGGATCCTGATCAGATGCCGCGTAATGTGACGCCTGATTAGCATAAAAAACTGTTTGCACTTGGCCATCGTACCCGGTATAGTGTATAGACATTTTCATCCTTACGTTCTTATCCTTGAAGGTTTGGTCGACTTTGTGGTTATCTCTGACATGTTGTGGTAGACTTTGTGGTATCACTTAACCGTACAGGGGGGCTTAACATCAACATTTTTATGGTAGACGCATTGTAATGACATAAGTTCTATATGTTTTATCAGTTTTAAAATCGTTTGCGATCGCTTTTTCTCCAGACCAACATTTTTCATCGACGTAAATACGTGATATATAGTTATTTTCATAAAAAGAATCGGCATTAGCATTCAAATTTGAATTACAACATATACCGTAAGCTGCATTTGTAAAACCAAACTATTATTAACGACATACATCTGGGCTGCATTAAGTTGATCATAAAAATTCTAAAGATTTCCACTTTCAATTTATCAATCGCGATTACTTAAAGCATGTTAAAAGTAAAGCAGAATGCGTCTTACGGAGTATTCTGCTTCACATTCGACCTTCTTTAAGCTACCATCTGCTAGGATAAAAATCCGAAGATTTCGGGGGAAAAACGGAGAAAAAGGAGCCCTGATTTACATGTAACAGTTGATCCTCGACTTCTCAAAGTCGACTAACACGTATGCTTCAGTTGAATTGCTACTTAAGTTTGTAATCAGAAGTTTGCTTAAACCGTACCTATTCGTATTTCAAACTTACAACGTGGCTAAGCAACTTGTTTTCTGGCATCTGATCTGACTCTAAAATACTTGCCACTTAGATAAAAATAACTCGACTTGCTTTGTGTTCAAGAATAACGTTTTTAACAGGACCACATAAACAGGAACACTCTCTCTTGTCACTCTGATAGTTATTAGTCTGATTAGGACAATGCCTGCAAAAACGCTGTACAGCGCAATAAAGATCAGAAATATTTAGTATAAATTGATATGATGATTATATATGCTATTTTAGTATTCTCATTAAGGTTTGATATGACATAAGATACAGCCAAACTTCAATAACTCGAACTAGCTCAAGTTGAGATTACTAGCATTTCTACAATTGAGTTTCGATAAGTCGGTTTCGCTGTCATCGAAGATACCCGTTTAACGCTGAAACACCTTAGTTCGACTTACTCGATGTCGATTTATCGAAATTCAACTAAAGAAAATATGGATGAGTTCGACTAAGATGAGCTTAGGTTATCGAGTTGTGACTGTATTTCTGTCTCCGATAAATAGTAACTGTAGTGTTGTTGTCAAGGTAACACCTTTCTTCAGAATTTCAAGGAAAATAATTAGGTGTGAAGATATGAAACCTTATCTTGCCATGTTGGTTGACGTCCAATTAACAGTACAAGAGAGTACAGCAAATATCCGCGATTACGGTCACTCGATAGAATGCTGATTTTCTGTTTTTTAATGCTTGTTTATGCTTAAAGCAGGGTGTAAGTGAAGCAGAAAGCTCATTCATGAGCTTTCTGCTTTACTTCCATCCTACTTTAAGTTGCAACATGTATTAACACCATTAATTAGTATTCTGTCAATTGTTCGTAAAAGTGGGAGTTTACAGCTAATTTGCCTGAAGTATACTGTATTTGATACATAGGGCCAATGACAACAACGACAAAATTGATTCTTTGGATAACCAAACAACAAATTAAATAGTCCAAGCTTTGCACAGTCGGCGATGAGTACCATATCGATGTTTTAATGGTTCAAATTATGATGTACATCCTCTTATATATATGCAGGACTAGAGCTGAGAGCGAGTAAAACTGAACATTTCTAATCTTTAAATGGTCGGCGATAAGTACTACATGTATTTCCATGCCTGTTTATCGTTCCAATTAAAAGGTATGACAAAGAATGTATTGCTAAGAAATTGTGCGTAAACTACGGAAGCCCATTGAGGCCCTTTTAAGATAGAAGTTAGGAGGCATTAATTCGAACTTAGTTCTAACTCTTAAGTTCGAATTGTTGATCTAACTTCTAACTTCTGAGTTCGAATTGTTGCCTGGGAACATCTAAAATCTAAGACCAAAGTTCTAAGTTCTAACATCTAAGTTCTAACTTCTAACTTCTAAGTTCGAATTTTTTCCAACTGAACATTTACAAACTGTTTCTTATTTATACGGTTTCTTAAAGATATCAAGATGACAAATACTAAGCTGATTTGGATATTTATTAAAGCTTTCAACATTGGAGATCGAATTAATCAACGTTATTGTTGTCGTCGTGTTTTAAACCTCTATCTAGGGTACCGATCGCATGTCAAGAAATAATCAAATTTGAAGAAGCGTTTGGTTTTACTTTCATTTGGCTTTCAAGACACATCTACTTTAGACGCTGAAACAACATATGTGGGAGGGTACAATAAAACACTTTACTTTATTTGTTGCAATATACAAACAATTTTGTTAAGGAAAAATGCCGAAAACCCTCTACCCGGAGTACCAATAACCGGAAGGATACCTCATAACCGGTCATTGGCCTCGTAGAAATGGAATCTCTAGAAACTGAGCTAACGCACATGCAATTTTATGCTGTAAACTTTGACGACGTCGACCTTTGAAACAAATACAAATATAATCGCTGAAAAGGTTACATCGTTCGCACTCAGCTGGCTAATCGTTCATTGGATTTAGAATATAAAATTCAAACTATAAATATGAGTTTCAAAGGAGGAGACAATTAATAAAGTGAGAACTAAGTTAAATCTTTTAGCACCTTGTTTTTTTAGATTTATATTATGGTTTGAACTCAAGTTTTATACAGTCTTTACAAGATAGATCTATAGCGGAACATAAATTCGATACAATGCATGTAAAATTAGTCTGTTTGACTCTTCAAAGTGGAACGTATATAATAAATAAGTCACTATACAGTAATGCAAGGCCTCTCCTAGGATTATATTGGCACTCAAGCTAAAGCCCTGTCTGGTGCCAAATATAACCTTAAAGTTAGTCGAACTAATAACGACTATAGGCCCCCCTTAACGCCGTGTAGTAACTGTATACAACCGTATACATATTTTCGGGTTTCGAGTTTTAATATGCTCTATAGGGCAATGGAAAACTGACGGTACCATCGCTCCCGACGGCTATCGAACTAAACACCGTACAGTTACTTATATGTGAACAGCAATCGTGAATATTTAGTATTTCTAGACATAGAATAAAACATTATTTTAACCCTTTGGTGCAAAATAATTCGTGAGTTTTTTCCCCTTCACCGCTATATTGTCGTCTGCTTCAATATTATTGTCTGGACGATCGTTTTGAAGTTAATTTTAACCCCTTACCTGATAGCCTATTTCTAGTACTTAAGATAGGTGACTACTTAAAGCCTGCTTTAAGCTATCATGTGCTATAACATAGAAAATATTCCCTATAATACATATTCATTACTGATTAAATTGGAACTATATTCTTCAGCGGAAGAATAAATCATATCCGCTAAAAGGCGCTTCTATTGGGGAAAGGGTTAAGGTACTGCCAGTATGATTTAACTAGTATGGAAACGAGTGACAAACAGTTTGGACCACTTTAGCGTTAAAAGGGTTAACATTGAACACATGTCTGTATTATTCAGATTTTATTTTATTTCAAATGATCGTAATCAAAATTCGAAAGTATAATCAATCATAGTTGAAACAAATATGAGTAAATGGTCCATATGGACATAATATAATAGCTACATTTGTAAGGCTGAAAACAATTTTCATCAATCGATAGTAAAATATGGTACCAGGGGGGAAGACAATAGTTTTACCGTTTAAACAATATCGAGTATACCGCAACGTCAATGAAATAAAATAATCTAAAATGACGAAAGTATGAAAATGTTTACAATTTGAGTGACAAACAGTTGTTGAGCCTGTCAGATGCCGAGCTACTCGGTGTGTGATTTGGCTTCAAACAGTTTTCAAGGGACTTACGATGTTTAACCAAACTTCGTACGACAAATATTGTCGTATGTCAGATTCTACAATTTTTAATTATTGTTTATTTATCCATCTAATCCTGTCGTTGAACATTATTTTGGAATCGTTTTCTCAAGACGACTCAAAAGAGATGTCACAATCTAGGATTCGATGCAGAAATGAGAAAATTAAATGTATTTTTAAGGTTTGACTTAAGACCGTTTTTGTCATACGAAGTATTATGAAACGAGGCCAAATCATTTAGCTCAAACATGTTCATATTTTTGGAAATCTGTTGTATACAGACAATTCTTTATTGACGTCTTCTTCGCTGTATACAAAGAATTCCTTATCCAAATGGCTGAGTAATGCTCATATAAAGTACATGTACTACAGAAAACTACTTAATTAGATTTCTATATTACATTTGGTATTCAATTAGCTTATAAAGACTGTCTATGGGTCATATATTGAGTAATTATTAAACAGACGTTTGCCTAAGTTAATGCACATATCAGCACGATACTTGTGTTTCTAGGAAACCAAATCCCTTGTAAACACGAACATTTTTGTTATTAAGATCGCTGACCATTAGAATAGTTCTAGACAATCCGTAGCTTAAAGCATATTGAAAGAAAAGTAGAAAGCTACTATAGGAGCTTTCTGCTTATCTTTCATTCTGCTCTACGAGTTCGCATGATTTCAGCATAAAACAAAATCTCGTGTGAGTTACAAACTCTCGTTTTGGTTGTCGTAGTAACGGAGCTGTACAGTATGTTATCTTGTTTTGTCGAAGCTCATGACGAAGGGTTTGGAAATCACGGCGCTATGAATTCCCATTAGACCTTACATTAACCCTTAGCCCGCCAAATAAATTGTCGTCTGCTATATTTCTCGTCTGCTTCAAGTTTCAAAGTGCTTCAAAGTTGCTCAAAATTGCTGAAAATGTTGTCCGAGTGTCAAACAGCTTGGATCCGGATGAGACGCCGAGTTACTCGGCGTCTCATCCGGATCCAAGCTGTTTGCATATGGAGCTATAGTCGTGACTGGCAGGCTAAGGGTTAATAAAGCATTTATCCCTAGTTCTCATCACATACAAATGTATTCCTGTAATACACCGTCATATCTATATATTCGATGACAGTTATAAAGAGACACGTGGGAATATTTTTAACACCGTTTGTTTAAAAGCGCGAAGTGAATGTTATGTAGTAAAATCCAAGATGTAGCTTTCTGTCCTACTTTCGTGCGACTTAAGCTGCAATCTGCCTCAGAGATTATTCAAGTTTTTTATCATTTTAAATGGCGTTTATCTCAGGTTCTACAGTATTCCATAGGCAACTTCCATACTCAGCTGTTTTTACCATTATCTTCCAAGTCAAATAATAGTTGAACTTTGCAAACAATCTTGATCCAGATCAGATACCGAGTATAGTGGTGATGACATTATTTTTCCCAAAAAACAAGTTTACGCTAAAAACTATTATTTCCATTGCAAACAGTTTGGAGCCAGATCAGACGCCGGATGATCCGGCGTCTGATCAGACTTTAAACTGTTTGCCGATCACTTTAAAATAAACATTCAGAATCGTAAATGAATTGTTATTTTCTACATTTTATTACAATGCGTTTGCGTTTCGTTTGTGTTATGAACGGGAAGGAATAACGTGTTATCAACTGTAACTCGGCGTTTGATTATAATCCACATTGTTTGACATTCATATTGATTTTTCTACAGTCTAAAAAGTCATATTGCAGTTCATGATATAAAAGCAGTCAATAATGTTTAGGCACATTATACTATGGTAGAGAAAGGGATTAAATATAATGAAATTCCAACCATTTAACCCATAACATTTCCCCATAACTGTCGAAGCTTCGGCATTAGAGGATAATTTCCATGCATGAGACATCCACTATAATTCACAGTTAACTCCATACTGATCGTTCACTCCAAAGAAGACTCGTTTACTGCTTTGAAGACATATGATCAATTACATGAAAGTGTTTAAAAAGTAAAGAAGAAGGCAATTTTATCTTGAGCTTTCTTAACATAACCTCCCGTTAAACATCGAAAACATATCGTCTTAACAGAAGTCAATTTAGTGTGGTACAATGTATTACTATTTTGAATTTTCTACAATCATATTCTGTGAATTGCTTGTGTGTTGATGGCCTTAGGCAAATCATACGCTGAATTGAGAACTCAGTGACATTTAACAATGCTCAACATTGCTGGTTACATCAGGGAGGTAGGGCGTAATTCTTTCCCATTTAAACAAAACTAAATGCAACTGTGGTGCAACTAAATGTTATAAATAACAGGTTCTTAAAAATGTTGACCCTTTGCAATAATCTGAGTAGCAGAACAGTTGGAGCCTGGCCCAAAGGTTATAAAGAGTTTGAGTTGTGTCTGAGATCATTCTTAACCCCTTCACTGCCATGACGTCATCAAATTTAAACCATTGTCGTCTGCTTCAATTTCTAAAAAACAATTGTTTGGTATTTTGACTTAAGAAATATTGAAATGAGTGTCAAACAGATTGGGTCCTGATCAGAGGCCGCTTAACGCGGCATCTTATCAGGAGCCAAACTGTTTGCAAAATACTCTTGTGCTCGGGGTAAGGCAGTAAAGGGGTTAAGCATTTGATTGGTCAGTTTTAGGCTTTTGCTGGCTCAAATCTGACCAGTCAAAGGCTTGGGAACAATCTCAAACGCAACGCAATCTTTATAACATTGAGGTCTGGTCAGACAATTTCCTATATAGCAAGGACTGGTATTTCAAGGCGCCGGGCTGTTTAAGGGACATTTATCAGACATTGAGTGTTACATGTAAGAAATAGTAAAAGTCCCCTGTTTTGACCACTCTGGTGTCGTATTACCTTTAAAACTGCAAAACTGGTGTGTTTTTATATTCAAATATTTGACAGTCTGTTCTATAAATTAACAAAATCTACATCACCAAAAGAAACGTTTCCACGGCTATTTAACCAATACATTACACCTCATTAAACACTCCGTAGTCCAGTTACATGACTAGATAGATGCCTTCTCCAAATGCTGTCGAGTGATTTATGGCTTTTCAGTATTTAAAAAAAATCATTAGTTTTATATAATTGGTATTTTATTTAGGGGTGAAGTTAAGGAAAATCACTAACGGTATGTGTCTTATTGTGGTTGAAATAACGATAATATTGTTTGAACGCCGGGGTGTTCACAATCAGCTAGACAGTCAAAATGACACACCTATCAGTTAGTGACGTTTACGGCATTTCTTCATTTAAAAGAAGCGGTATTTTGAACACGCATAACTTTCAAAGTTGGGGTGGAATTTCATGCGGTTTAAAGCAGATAACGTAAATTATCTTCTCGAGGGATACGTGTCTCTGATGTTTGATGCATTGTTCCAACTGTGTAAAACAAAGCGTTATGTAAAAATATGTCGAATTTAGACGGTTTAACAACTTTGATGTTACATAACAAAAGTTTGAAAGCGTATTTTGAAAGTATGGGACATTGATCCCTAGATATCATACTGAAGCGTATTTCAGCAAGTTTTCAGCAAGTTACAAATAAAGACGGCTTTGAAATCGTTGTTTGATTTTTTTCATTTGTCTTAATCGAAAATTTGTCTTAAAATCGAAATAGAATAAAATACTTTTTAATAGCATATTATGGACAGGTGTATGTAACTTAAACCCCTTTGGTTTGAAAAGGGGGATTATATAAATCATGAAAATAAATTGGAAACCCCGCTTGTAGTATTAAACCACTGTTGACACTTTAAGCAAACACTAATAATATTGAATTTTTATTTGTATTCTATTTAATTGGCACTTTATCCTTCTGCACTCAACCGGCGAATTTGTGATAACTGGGCCCAAGGTTAAAAAGTGTTTGAGATACGTTTGAGATCATTCTCAAATCGGACAACTTAAAAGCTTGAGAATGATCTAGCACTCATCTCAAACACTTTGTAACAATGGGACCCGTTGCAAACATGTGTCTAGGCGATACTATTAATTACGGAATACTAACTGTTTGGAATTCAAAGATATTAACCGAAAGCAAATGCAGAAGAATGAGCCCAAAAATGTTGTTGCAGATGACAAAATATGGCGGACGACAGTTTCATGTTGTGCTAAATTTTAACACATTCAACCCTAGCGACGAGTATACTCGTCATTTACAAACAGTGTACCTGCTATGAATACACTTGTCATATGCAAACAGTGTAGACCCTGATCAGAGGGCTCCTGAAGGAGCCCTCTGATCAGGGTCTACACTGTTTGTCATTTTGAAATATATTGTTAAAATCAACCCTAAATAGTCAAAAATGGACTAGACTTATTTTGAAATTGGAATTGTCCATTAAAAGGTTCAGTGGTGAATGAGTTAAGCAAGATTGACAGCCTCCCAGTTGCATTGACAAACAGTGAAATTGATTCAGGTAATCTTTGCTGACATTTCCAAATGCAAAATCTTTCGTTTCACAGCATATTAAGATTCAGGCATTGTTAAAACATGTACCATTTTCTGTTGCAGTGGATAAGACGCTATTCTGTCCCGTTTAAACGGAAACGAAGTTCAAAGGCAGTGTAATAATTTGTTGAAAATTACATTTTTTGAAATTTCTTACAGTCTATTTTCATCTGACTGGCGAATAATCTGTATTCTGATCAAACGCCGGGCTACCTGGCGGCTAATATTGCTCCAAATTGTTCGAAATTGTTTAAGCGTTAACGCATTTACTGGAACACAATAGCGTATTCTCCACTGTAAGCTTTAAGCATTTATGCAAAGAAGCTTTATAAGGAGAATCTTGTTTTCTAAACATTGTACAGTGGAGAATCTGTTATTCTTTCCCTTTTAAACACAAACGTACGCAAACGCAAAGCACTAAAACGTAGAAAAGTACAACTTTTTGACAATTCTGATAATTCTTGTTTATCTTGGTGGCAAACAGTTTGGAGCCTGATCAGACGCCGGGTTACCCGGCGTCTGATCTGGCTCCAAACTGTTTGCACTGCAAATAATAGTTTTAGCGTAAACGCGTTTATTGGGAAAGAATAACAGATTCTCCACTGTACATGTCTGTTTCTGTGCAAGTAGCTGTAACGTCTGCATTTGACTGTACATATTTCAAATCCAGCCATTGCTTAAACCAATGTTTTTGCATTTTACTCGTTTTTGGCATATTCCGCAATCTTTATTCAGCTTTTCCATTGCTTCTTACACTGCGTGTGGGCGACTTTTAACCCTTTCAGCACCGAAGTCGCATAAAGTCGACGTGGCAAACAGTTTGAAGCCTGGATCCACACTGTTTGACTCTCGTATCGAAAATTTATTAAGTCATACAACCGTAAATCTTACTTTTAAACGATATTGCAGACACAATATTAAAGTAAACGACATTATATTGGTGAAGGCGTAAAAATCTCAAGATAAATTTGGTGCCGAACGGGTTAATTTGCATTGAACACTTTGCTCCGTGTGCAATAGTGCAGATCACCTACAGTGGAGAATCTGTTATTCTTTCCCGTTTAAACGCAAACGTACGCAAACGCAAAACACTAAAACGTACAAAAGTACAACTTTTTGACAATTCTGATAATTCTTGTTTATCTTGGTGGCAAACAGTTTGGAGCCTGATCAGACGCCGGGTTACCCGGCGTCTGATCTGGCTCCAAACTGTTTGTACTGCAAATAATATTTTTAGCGTAAACGCGTTTATTGGCAAAGAATAACAGATTCTCCACTGTATATCCAACTGTGATTAGAGAAGGATACTGCTTAAAACAAGATGACTGTAAAGCAGAAAGAAAGCTCCTTTATAAGCTTTCTTTTTTATATTCATATTGAATAAGCTGGCACCTGCTTTCAAAACCATAAATGAATATCGATGTATAACACTTATGTGCAGGAGTAGGTACAATGTAGATATGGCTTCTAAAGAGGAAAGGGTTAATAATACAAATCAAACCACGTTTCCTCCAACTCGTATACGTAGATGTTACCCCTATTTCAAACATACATGTAAAACGCCGCTTAGTGACATGTTAACTTTGTAACGCGACTAAATTCGACTTAAGCATGCACGTCTTATCGATATACAACAGTGTGTAACCATGATCTATGCTTATAAAGAGTGGGTAACATTTAACCATATGGCGTATCTAGATTTCAGACTCTACTCATATGCTTTATAAGCATAGAGCTTGGTTACACACTGTTTGACACACATCTTTAAGTATCTTTCATCATCAATGAATAGATCTAAATTTAACCAATTTTGCAGTCGCCAATTTTAAAGTAGACACTATTACGACAGGATAAGGGTTTTACATAAGTAACAATGTATATTAAAGTAATAATAGTATACGTTAAATAATTTATGTATTTTAATTAATACTAACATATTTTAAGGAATTTAAGACGAATGTCAAACATTTGGGGTCAAGATCAGTCTCCACGTTACGTTATCTGGATTCTGCTTGAAGACTGCTTCAATATTGTTGTCTGCAAGAGCGTTTTAAAGTTAAATTGAATGTTGTAGGACTTAAGAAATATATCGATTCGAGTGTCAAACAATTTAGATTCTAAATAAAGTGTTTCAAGTAGTGTAATTCGGTCACAGTACATGACACTCTAACACAAATTTTATAATAGTGACAATATATAGCACGAAGCTACAATAAATACTGCTGATAACGACAGAATTTGCAGAATGAAACTGCTTAGATGGTTTTAAATCTTTTTAAATGCCTATCATTTGAAGTTTTAATTGTTTCATTTTGCTATCAGTAGTACTACTCAAAGTTTGCTGAGCCCCAATGGCAAAACCTCAACAGGTACCAATGCATTGAACCTATCACTTTCTCACCGAATAATTTCGACATATTTGCTCGATTCCTTCAAAATTTGAGATATTATTGCCAAGGGTACATTTAACGGATTCTGGTAACTTTTATACTTTTGTAGGTCCGTTAGACGAAACTCGGGGAAATTATAAAAATGTGAAATTTCTGAGAACTCACAGATTTTTTCAAATCCATTGAATTCTACATTACATGTATAATTATTTTAGAGGTTCAGTTCAATTCAAATGAATTGAACCACATATGCTTCACTGTCTGAAGTAAAAAATACTAATACTTCAAACTTGAGAAATAAAAGCAGACGATATTAGTTTAAAATTGGTGACGTTGTGGCAGGAAAGGGGTTGAATAGAGGCAATGAACATGAACATTGAGACAGCAAACACGTTTATCACATAACTTGCTGTCTGGAAGTGGCATAAAGCCATTATATAACTATCGTATTCCACTAGTGAAATATCGTTTTAGGGCTCCGGCCTAACCTGGTCGTCACTAAACGCTGCATGCGTTTGACATTGTTATGTGATCAATAGAATCTCACATTCGTGCTCATTAATTATCATTTTTGATACACCCAATGATTAAGGTAATATAACGCTCGCCAAGGCTCGCGTCATATTATTTTAGTCAACGCGTTGATTAAAAATGATATATAATGAGCACTCATGTAAGATCCTCTATGTAACTAGTCGATCCTCAATGATACAAGCTTTCTATTTTGAACATGACCATATATCTGACAACGATACATTATGTGAGAGTTCTAGTACAGAAAAGGCTTAGAGCTCTTTAAAATGAAATAGAAATAATATAAAGTAAGCATATGTTAAAAGACTTTTGAGCAGTTTTGAAGAGTGGGGTTGGCTACTAGCTGAACATAAATGTATCTAATACTCTGCTATAGAATAGCCTGTGCTAACTTAATAAAATATATGTATCTTTATCACGTCATAAGACTCAAATATGTGCATCAGGGTCTTCATATTGATTCAAAACAGGAACAACACTGAGATAATTTAAACCAAACATAGGACATGCAAATGCTTAAAAGCAACTGGGATAATTTACATATCTCTCAGAATATTTAGGGTACCATTTGTTATTTTTATCTTATACATACAATGGTAAACCCAATCTAAATCAACCCCTTGAAAACAGACAAATATTTGATTAATTAAGCAAGTGGCTGCTTGAAGCAGGCAGTATGGACGTATAACAGAGAGCTCCTACGGAAGCTTTCTACTTCATGTTTATACAGCTTAAAACAACCATCAATGTTTACACAGTATAATAAAATAATTTTGTTTCGAACGGATGTTTTTTCTGTATTGCATGTTGACAAATCCTTTCCGTGTGCACATTATTCTGTTTAACTCTTTGCACGCTGGGTAAATGTTTCGTCTGCACAAATTGTCGTCTGCTGATGTAATACAAATATGATTTTAAAATTTCTTTCAAACAGGGTCAGAGTTTTAAACAGTTTAGATCCTGATTAGACGCCGCGCTAGGCGGCGTCTCATCTGGATCCAAACGGTTTACAAAGGTAATCACTGTGGCACATATATCTACCGCTAGCATGCAAAGAGTTAAAAATGCAAAATATGTCTCTAGATTTGAAGCATTTACTATCCCCTGGTGCAGGACTGTCAAACTATGCGCATTATTAGGACTGTACAGGAAAAAAAACTTCACTGAGATTGCTTGTACTTGATTGATATATACAGTGGAGTAAACGTTATTCTTTCCTGTTTAAACGCAAACGAAACGCAACACACTAAAAGGGAGAAAATGACAACATTTTGATAATTCTACCTTTTCATTTTAATCAAAGTGGCAAACAATTTGGAGCCTGATCAGACACCGGCTTACCCGGCGTCTGATCTGACTCCAAACTGTTTGCAGTGAAAATAAACATTTTAGCGTAAATGCGTTTATTGGGAAAGAATAACACATTCTCCGCTGTAATATCTCCAATGCAAACAGTTTGGAACCAGATTTAAATAGATAGGTAAACATTTCAAAAAATTGTTATTTTTCTACATTTTAGTGCAATTAGTGTCGTTTCGTTTCGTTTACCTTAAATCCGAAATGAATGTCTTCTTAACCATTCCACAACTGGTTTTTTGGGTTGGTTTTGTTACAGTGGAAAAGACGTTAATCTTTCCCAACGCAATGCAATATAATGTAATTTTAATCTGAGTTGCAAACAGTGGCCTAGTGGTATAGTCACTGTGACTTACATCACTAAGCTCCTCACCGCTGTGAGTTCGAATCCCAGTAGGGTCGTTCGGATTTTTCATATGGGGAAGCCTTCCAGCTGGCTTGCGGAAGGTCGGTGGTTCTACCCAGTTGCCGATTTGTGCCTGAAACAGTGCATAAAGGGCTTCTGGGGTCTTCCTCAGCCTGTAATAGCTGGACGTCGCGAAATGACTGAAATACTGTTGAAAGCGACGTCAAATCAAAACAAATCAAACAAAAAAAGCAAACAGTGTTGGTCACCCGGCGTATGATACTAAAGGCTCAAAAACTGTGTGCAATGTATACACGGTGCTTAAACACGCTTATTTTGAAAAGAATAACGATCCATCCACGTTTATGCTAATCGCGAATTGAACAGGGGGAGAATCTGTTATTCTTTCCCGTTTAAACGCAAACGTACGCAAACGCAAAACACTAAAACGTAGAAAAGTACAACTTTTTGACAATTCTGATAATTCTTGTTTATCTTGGTGGCAAACAGTTTTGAGCCTGATCAGACACCGTGTTACCCGGCGTCTGATCTGGCTCTAAACTGTTTGCACTGCAAATAATAGTTTTAGCGTAAACGCGTTTATTGGGAAAGAATAACAGATTTTCCACTGTATTCTTTACAAGTTGGACCCAGATTAGACGCCAAGTCTATAGGCGTCTGTTTAGGATCCAAACTGTTTGACATTTGTCTTTAAGTTTTCTTCGAGTCAAACATACAGTACAAGATAAATTTTAATAAGTTTGGAGACGATTTTTGTAGTCATAGATATAATACACGTAGCTCAATAAAGGCCAAACATTTCTCCATATTCAGACAGCTAAAGTGTCATTTTGGTTGTTTAGATTCATATTAAATGTCAAGCACGTTCAATTTCGAAAATAAATTTCTTTGGACAAGTATAGAAATCGATATTTTTAATCAAGAAAACTTGCTTTAATGCGCAATATAATACCTCTATATCGGATACAATTTAAATGTTTGTGATAAACATATGAGTTTTTTGTTTTGAATAGTCTTATTAAAAACCATTCACTGCCGTGGCCCGATTCCAGTCGCCGGGCTACTCGGCGTCTAATCAGGATCCAAACTGTTTGATGCGCATAGTAATGGTTTTGAGAAATACAAGGTAAAATCAGATTAAAATTTAAATTGATGAGATTATTGCAGTGAAGGGTTAAATTGCCAATATGAGTTGACCTCTATCTCCGATGAGTGCTACAAAAGAATTCTACAAAAGAATTAGGTCGTGTTTGGTTGAAACAGAATTTGATGAAACAATTGAGACAAAACCCCAAAATCTGCTTAGAAAATGCAAGAAAGACTCCACATTAAAATGTAAACCTCTTCGCTCTCATAATATTGCCGGCTTAAAGTTTCATCTGTTTTCATTTCCGAAATTGGAAGACACATTTTCCGGGGTAATCATCAATGTGAATTTCAACCAGATTCGTTTCTGATTTGGCATAAAGTTACATGTACTTGAAGTCTGTTATTCTTTCCCGTTTAAACGCAAACGTACGCAAACGCAAAACACTAAAACGTAGAAAAGTACAACTTTTTGACAATTCTTGTTTATCTTGGTGGCAAACAGTTTGGAGCCTGATCAGACGCCGGGTTACCCGGCGTCTAATCTGGCTCCAAACTGTTTGCACTGCAATAATAGTTTTAGCGTAAACGCGTTTATTTGGAAAGAATAACAGATTCTCCACTGTACAACCGCTTCATGGTATGAAGGTCTCTGGGGAGTAAACAAAGAAAAGCAATATGACAAACTCTGCATTGCATAAGAAGTTGTTTAAATTTAGATCATCAGGCAATAACCCTTTACCCAAATAATCTGTTTATAACATCAAATACAGGTGATCACTTAAAGCAGGTTGAAAGTTAAGCAGAATGTGCCTTAAGGCACATTCTGCTTTACTTTCAGCCTGCTTTAAACTACTATCTGCTATGCTGTATCAAGATAATTGTTATTGTAACTGTTGTTGAGGTTATAAACTGGAACTATTTTCTTTAGCGGAGGAATAAATGAAGCACGCTAAAAGTCGCTTATATGGCGGAAAGGGTTAATTAAACAATAATGTCATTGGCAAAATATGTTTAGTACTTGAGTATAAAAAAGTTGGCTACATTGTATATGTATAGTGAAAAAAATATTGAATATGAATGGATGTTATGTCAACGTTAACACATGATTTTCTAAGAAGAATTGCTAACTTTAGTGATTGCAACATCGACCCATGTGGTTCCAATTCTGACACATGGCTCTGTTTGAGTTTCAGTTTGATAATCAACGAGACTAGTTAATGAAGATCCCAATATGCCCGCCTTACACAACAATGCCATGTGCATACTGTTTTATGTTCACATTGCTTTAAGCCATCTGTTTTCTTAAAATCATTTAGCTTTCTTTTTAGAAGTTGTAATAGAGAGTTGTACTGTAAAATGTGTATCATTTCAAACTGATGGCATTGACCTACCAAGTTTCTATATAAGAGAGGGTAAGCTGATATATTCCAACAGTTCCATTTGTGTCTCCAACAGTCCCTATGATGGAAAGTGACTTCCCATTAGAACAGCATAGGGTTTGATGGAAAATAAGGGATATTCCCTTATATGGGGCCCTGAACCTCATTCAATAGGCTTGAAATTCAGAAATTCAGTAGTAAGTCTTGCAAATGGTGATCATAACATATCTTTCATTCAAAACAACAGCAAATGTAATGCAATACAATAGAACACAATAACTCAATGAAGATAAAACAAATTCCAAAATGGGAATTATGGGTAAATAACTTTTATTTAATATTTCGTCCTCTCCAGATCTTTATTAATTATATTTATTGGCAATCTTAGATAAAACTCGTGGAGAAGAGGTCGAACTATAGATAAGAGCAATTCAATAATTCTATAAAAGAAGATAATTATATTTTTCTGTTGAAAATGATGATTTTTTTAACCTGTGCGTGAAACAGTTAAGAACGTGAACAGATGCTGAGTTACACGGCAACTGATATCACTCACACTTATCTGCAATAGTCATAGGCACTTGAGACGTATGTTTGAAAATATTATATAGTAACAAAAATGTACTTATTTTGCAAAACACAATTCTGAAATTTACCATCGACACTAAAGCATCTTTTGAGTAGCGGTTACAAGAGATATAGCTTGATCATTCCCCCCTTCCCCCCCCCCCCCCCCCCCCCCTTAGCACGCTTGTACTAAAACAAAAGCGTCCATTGCAAAAGGTTTGAGGTCATGGTCCAAGGTAATAAAGCGTTTTAGCTTAGTATGAGTGTGTTGTCAAGCATTTGATTGGTCAGATTTGAGCCTAGACTCAAATCTGACCAATCAAATGTTTGAGAACGACATTTGACTCAACTGAAAAGCTTTATAACCTTTGAGCCAGACCAGGCTCTGGGTTACCCAGCTTCTTGTCAGGCTCCAAGCTGGTTGCCACTCCAATATGATTAGGTCGTCTTTATTTTATTGCATAACGACTGCTTTAAGTTTCATTTAAACGGGAGAGAATAACGTCTTCTTCGTTAGGATGTTGGTATTTTCCTGGGTGTTCTAGATGTCTTCTAGGCGTCGGTAAGTTGCCTTTGGAATGCCATAACAATTCTTTTATATTATCGATGCAGTGAAACTATTTCTAATTCTACTAATTGCGGAATACGCTTGCGTCAATCGATATTTTAATTATAAGCACCTATCTTGGTTTGCCTACGGGGACACAGTAGTCATTGTTGCAGTTATCATCCGAGTTAATCTGGATATAAAAGCGCTAAATATAGATCATAAACCGTCAATTATGAACTGATATTCCAAGAACAGTGGAAAAGATATTAATTTTTTTCCAATAAACGTGTTTATACTTGAAATAATATATCAATTGCAAACAGTTTGATGCCAGATCAGACGCCAGGTAAATCGGCGTCTGATCAGGCTCCAAACTGTTTGTCACTCAGATTGAAGTCAAATGTTAGAAATTTAAACAACCCAATTTTTTCCCATTTGTTATATTGCGTTTGCGCTTTAAAAGCGTTTGAGCGGGAAAGAATGTTGTTTTCTCTATATACTGGAAGACATATATATATCGCTTTCAATGTAGTTTCTTTTAAACCCTTCACGACCATAGCTATTACCGTGAGCTTAAAAATGGCGCCTGTACAGTGGAGAATCTGTTATTCTTTCCCGTTTAAACGCAACGTACGCAAACGCAAAACACTAAAACGTAGAAAAGTACAACTTTTTGACAATTCTGATAATTCTTGTTCATCTTGGTGGCAAACAGTTTGGAACCTGATCAGACGCCGGGTTACCCGGCGTCTGATCTGGCTCCAAACTGTTTGCACTGCAAATAATAGTTTTAGCGTAAACGCGTTTATTGGGAAAGAATAACACATTCTCCACTGTACCTTATTTCAAAATTTAGATGTCACGCACTCTGACAAAAGAAACATCGATAAGAGTTTGAATCCAGATCAAAACTGTTTTTGAAAAATAATTTTTCGTCGCACTTTGCTTGAAAACGTAAACTTCTTAATCTAGTAAACGCGTATATGAATATTTTATGCGTCGCGGTGCCGTAAAATCCAACTCAATCAATCAATCTGGTAAACGTATATATTTTTGCGTCACAAGGAAACTGCTATGAAATTTTCTATAAGTTTAAATGCCGTCTGTTTCATTTATCTAAATGACTACATGTACCTCTTACCTACATGTCCAGATGCACGATCCGCCCATTTCCCCGAATGCATCCAAACTATTTGCAGTTTTATGTATTCAAATGTTTTAAAGTAATCTTTGAAACCTTTTGTTTGCGAAACGTAAACATTTTTAATGGGAAAGGCGATCTGCTCCGTTTAAACGAACCTCACGACGACATGTTTTTGGAAATAGTGACGATTTATCGAAGTATGCAACTGAATGGCACACAGTCTTAACCCATTACTCTACAAATACGCCTTTTTGCACCTTAAATATATCCCTTCACCACAAAAGGGTTCGACAATATACAATCATTAATAAGCACCATAAGTAGTTTTGTATCTAAGCAGATGGTACCTTAAAGCAGACTGAAAGTTAAACAGACTACGTCAAAACCTTTTTCACTACCGTGTTAATGTCCTTCCAGTAACAATGCTAAAACTCCAAACTTGAAAACAAATTGTTGTCTGTTTTTATTTCTCCAATTTTAACTTTAGATTTTTTGACTTCATATATACTGAAATCAGTGTCAAACTGATTGGATCCTGATCAGACGCCGCGTTACGCGGCGTCTGATCAGGATCCAAACTGTTTGCAAATATTTTTGTATTCGGGTAAGGCAGTAACAGGGTTACACCAGACGATGTTATGGCTATGAAGGTGTCAAATACGGGAAAAAGGGACTTCCTGCGGACATTTCCAAGCAGTTAATGATCCAAATTGGAAGTGATTGTACCTCGGATAGTATTTCTAGAAATTACGAAAAATAAAAACAACTTCAGATATTTAGCAAACAATATTCAGTGTTCAAAAAATGGCTCGTTACTCCATAACGATGTCCTTTTACATCTTTAGTTTTTAACTCAAGTGAAGATAATAGTACAGAAATACAGTGGAGAATCTGTTATTCTTTCCCTATAAACGCGTTTACGCTAAAACTATTATTTGCAGTGCAAACAGTTTGGAGCCAGATCAGACGCCGGGTAAACCGGCGTCTGATCAGGCTCCAAACTGTTTGCCACCAAGATAAACATGAAATATCAGAATTGTCCAAAAGTTGTACTTTTCTACGTTTTAGTGATTTGCGCTTGCGTACGTTTGCGTTTAAACGGGAAAGAATAACAGATTCTCCACTGTAACAAATATTTCCTATATTCTAGCAAATGGTAGCTTAAAGCAAGCTAAATGTAATCGTTCAACCTGCTTTACGTGGACATATAGCTGTCTACTAAACTAAAACAAAACTATAGGGTTAAGGGTTAAACCCGACAATAAGGGTTTTATATATCGGTACAATAGAAAATACGTTATACAAAGTTATGAGAATATACTGGAATCAGGTCGTCTTACTGTCTGTCCGTCTATTCGTAGACATAATTTGTCCGGGGTTCCTCTTCTACAGTTTTTTTGTCAAGTTGTTGAAAATTTACAGGCATGCTAACTGTCACAAGAACATGTGCATCTGTGAGTTTGATTACGATTCAACAATTATTTACAGATGTTTTGCCCTTATCCGATTTCAGAAGTATGTATAGTTATACAAATTTGTCAAAGCCTTTTCTCCAACAGTTTTTAATTAATTTTGCTGCAACTTTACAACCATTCTTACTGTTATAAAAAGCTTTGCACCTGCAAACACTTATTTCCTTTATTGCCCTTTTTCGGACGTAAAGAATATGTTTAGTTATACAATTCTGTCCACCCTTCTCCTACAGTTTCATGTCAATTTTTTCTAAAACTTTACAGCTATTCTTACTGTCATTGGAACCTGTGTAACTGCACTTTCCACTCACTCTTTCTAGTATCGAAACCTGCGTACCTGCATATTTCGTTAGGACTTAACTACTATTACAGGAGTTATTGCCCTTTTGAAATATGGTTTTAGTGCAAAAACAATAATATTGAGACAATGACTTCAAGAGTCTTGGCAAACCCTGATGAAATTGCACACACTTATTTATCATCACAAAGCTGCATTCCGACCAAGAGTCACAATTCTATCATACACTTTTATCAAATGATCCCCCTTTTCTGATTTATGACAAACTGCATTTTTGTGCTTGTAAATATTAAGCCTGTTAGTTGGTATGATGGTATTCGTTAGCATACAGCTTGCAGTGCTAGTAAGTCCATTTTAATCGAAACACAGGGCAATAAAATGCAGAAAAAGGCAATTATTTAAAAAATCTGGCAATTTAATTTTATCTGAGTGGAAATCAGTTTTCGCATTAACAAAATTAATATCATTAAACTAATTAAAATTTAAAAATATTTTTATTTGTGTGTCTTTGTAAACATAATTTAGTCTTAAATGCCCGTAGTAACTACATGTATTAATATAGTACGCACTACTTTATCATAAACGTGTATTGGTTGTCATTGAACATTAAGTTGGGCCGGTTTTAGACTCTGTGACTAAGACGTCTTGTTAGAATTCAAATCGCTTCGCTGTTAACCCTTTCATAGTCATGTCGTCATATGCTTAAAACAATTGTCGTTTGGTTCTTTCTCAAATTTTCTGTTTAGTTATTTTGACATAAGACATATTAAAATGAGTGTCAAACAATCAACTAATCAGACGTCGCTTTACGCGGTACAGTGGAGAATCTGTTATTCTTTCCCAATAAACGCGTTTACGCTAAAACTATTATTTGCAGTGCAAACAGTTTGGAGACAGATCAGACGCCGGGTATCCCGGCGTCTGATCAGGCTCCAAACTGTTTGCTACCAAGATAAACATAAATTATCAAATTGTCCAAAAGTTGTACTTTTCTACGTTTTAGTGTTTTGCGTTTGCGTACGTTTGCGTTTAAACGGGAAAGAATAACAGATTCTCCACTGTATCTGATCAGTGTCCAAACTGTTTGCCAATAACTATTGTATTCGGGGTACATGTGCGGCAATGATGGGGTTAACCCTTTCACTTTCAATGGTGACAAGGCGCGTTTGGAAACAGTTTGGGTCCTTGTCAGACGCCGCGTAACGCGATGTCTGATTAGGATCCAAACTGTTTGACACGCGTTTCGAAATTTCGGCAGTCATTCTGCCTTATATCTTACTTTGAAACGATATTGCAGACATTAATATTGAAACAGATGACAGTATTGCGGTGTAGCGATTTTAAACATACAGTGGATAATCTGTTATTCTTTCCCGTTTAAACGCAAACGTACGCAAACGCAAAACACTAAAACGTAGAAAAGTACAACTTTTGGACAATTCTGAAAATTCATGTTTATCTTGGTGGCAAACAGTTTTGAGCCTGATCAGACGCCGGGTTACCCGGCGTCTGATCTGGCTCCAAACTGTTTGCAGTGAAAATAATAGTTTTAGCGTAAACGCGTTTATTGGGAAAGAATAACAGATTCTCCACTGTAACAGTCAAGCAAAGATCTAGCCTAATCAGGGTTCTAGATAAGTGTGTGTGGGGGGGGGGGGGGGGGGGGAGGGGGTTAACCTGAACAAATCTAACATTTTATTCTGTATGTCATCACCAAATCCTATCGAAGAGACGATTCCTATGAGTAGTCACATCATAGGGTAAAATGAAGACATATGGATTTTATTTTTTGAAATACTCCCCTTATCTGGAGCCCTGTAAGATATTTGAAAAAGTTACGATTCAACGTTTCAACGTTTCTTCAGTCAATCTGACAAACATCTTAATTTGAGACGAGCTTGCAGACGGCAATCTTCAGGCAGGCGATAAAATGGCATTGAAACGGTTACCATGGGACTACGTTACAGAAAGTGTAAATCCTACTGGTTTTAAAAAAAATGAACTTTTATCTTGTTTAGATCAAACATGTTATTATTTCAAAGAACGTAGCCTAGCCTCGCTTCGGCTTTAAATAGGAATATATTCGAGTGGGCGAGTTTGCGATATCGAACCGCAACTGTATACAAATTATTACTTGATTACAAGTATCTTTATACACGTACATGTACATTCAATAATTTATAATTTTGACTCATATATGTACATGTATATGTATAACACTGTTCATACCTTGATTGTATTTGGAGAGGACTCACATAGGCTTTGCCTGTTGTCCAATCCTTTTCTTCTGAATAAAATATTGTTTAAACTAAAATAATGAATTACCTCTGTCTCTTGGAAATTTCCCGGGAATATCCAAACAGTTTGGTCGTGTTTTTCTCATGATAGATATCCCTTTAATGATTGTATAACTTTACTTCCAAAGAACTCAAACACTAGTGCAAAAACATTTTGCACTTTTTTAAGCTAACGGCACATGTTTAAATTACACTAGACTTTTTGCCCCCTTTCTTACAAAACTATGAAAACACCAAAAGGCAATCTCGTATAATTCCATGCTACTTGCTTTTCCAGTTTTCTGTTAAAAAAACAGAAAAGAACTGAATAAAAACTATGGTGTGAATCGCTATTGTCTGAAATATCGACAACACTGCGTCCTCTCAATGCATCGCATCGCTTTTAAACTATTGCAAACAAATACTTGCGTTCCTTCCTCCAAGTGGCGAACCGTTTAACCTCTCGACTGCCGTGATATATCCAGCTTTAACATTGTCCTCTGCAAACTTTATTTTATAAATTTTATTGCATTTTTATATACCACACACACTTAAACACGCATCGCAAACAGTTTGGATCCTGATCAGACGCGGAGTTACTCGGCGTCTGATCAGGATCCAAACTGTTCGCAACTACAATTCAACATCCGATCGGTATGCGCTGGTTGATCTTTAAGCGGACATCAATGCCAGAGATAAATCTGATTTCGATAGTTGAGGGACGCATTTTCAGCACCCCTCAATCTGTGGCCTAATTCTACCATCAAGCGAGGCATTAGAGCTTTCCTCCGTCCAATAGCGACTATTGGTATTCACAAACAGCATGAGTTCAGATCAGACGCCAAGTTACTCAGGGTCTGATCTTGATCCAAGTTGTTTGTAGCTGGCATTAAAGTCTTCTAATTCTATTCATTGACGAATCACGAAACCGACCGATATTTGCTGACGACTATTTGAAGCATACGCTATTATGACAGATGGCGGGTTAGCAAATAGAAATGAGCTCTAACGCCTTCTTCAAATGTTTGTATTATAGCACATTATTCCAGTACTACAAGTCGATGGATTTATCACCGCTCTTTTGTCTCTCTGGGCACAAACTGTCAAGCATTAGCAAATACAATTGATCCGCATGAAAGGCAAAGCACTGTTTGCTTGTTTCGAACAGTGTATACTCAGATCAAAGTTTGGGATAAGTCTGGCATCGTTCTTAAGCATTTGATTGGTCAGATTTGAGCCCAGGCTCAAATCTAACCAATTAAATGCTTGAGAACGATACCAGATTCAACTCCAAGACTTCATAACATTGAAGCCTGTGATCGCACTGGAGACACTGCGGCTAATCAGGGTCTACATTTTTGTATATGAAGTTTAATGTTACACAATCTAGCAGTCTAGTATATTTAAATCTAGTATATTATCTCAGTAATGTTCAGTAATGTTTTTACAACGCAAGTGCTATTCTGGTTACATACTAGTTACAAGTACAGCGATAACTTTACTTACGACGTTTATAAATATTTTAGATATAATTCTTAGTAAGACATACTAAAAGAAATATGAATAAATTAAACTTCATATTGGATATAATTCAATAATGCTCTCATAGGCTTGAGCCTTAAATCTTTAATGCTCTGCTTTGGATCCCTGCTTCTGCAAGACTACTCTTAAGCTGGAGACACAATAGCAATGTCCAACATTTTGGTTTGGTTCCAAGCTTTTCTCACAAATGATTTTTAGACTCTTGATCCTAATAAATAATGTTTCCGAACACTTTGATTTAGTCAAAGATGCCACCGGAATATTCCAGAATTCTCAATTATTATTTCCAACACAATGGTATGGTTCCCAGCTGCAACTAAAATATCCTCTGGTTTGAGACTTAAAATTAATCCCAAACGCGTTGGTCTTGTTTTAAAGATTATGCCGTTATATTCTGATGTATTCCCAAACATTACTCCAAAACACTCTGGATATAGTTCCCAGTGTTCTGTCACCCGACCTTTTGACAGTGAAACCATCACTACATCATAACCATAATAGACCAGACTCAATTTGACAAATGTGTCTCTTGAAAAGAATCCAGACAAAGTGATGAACCGCGAGAGGTATAAAGAACCTATTGTTGGCTTGGTGCGTTAATTTGTAGGCGACACCTGTGTATATAGAATAATCAAGACATCTTGGACTTATTATTCCAGACTTTGGACGTATTTCCCTCAAATCAGAGTGTAAAATCCAATAACAGATGGTAAGCATTAAGCTTTCGATCCTTTCAACTGTCCACAATATTTTTCATCATATTGGTTTGTAACTATAATCGAGCTAAAATATGTTTAAACTAAACTGACGAATGTTCATTGCGAGGAGGTTTGAGCCAGATAAAACGCGGCTACTTCAATTTCAATGGCGTTTTATGTCATTTACAGAACAAATAACGTTTTCCAAAGTGTACAGTATCGTCTGCTTTGCAATTGTTTTGAAAATTTAAATTAAATGCAAGTTTAGTTTTAGAAATCTGAAAAATGAGGACTACATAAACGATTCCTGAACAGACGCTGCATTACGCGGCGCCTGATCTTGATTCAAACTTTTCGAATACTCTAGCAAAGTTGATACTAGTAATGAAATGGTCAAGCTTTTATATTAAATTGTTAAATTGCTCTCTTCTAATATTTCGACCTCAAAAGGTTAAGATTATACTTAAAAGTCAAAGGTAAAAAACATGCCTTTTCATACTAATGCAAAGTAGACCTAGGTTAGGCATTTCTATAGTTCTTAGCTACCATTTTAAGGACCAACTCTGTCTAACTGTTGCATGTATTATTGCTGAATGGCCAGCGGGCTCAACATGTTGGCCGTGGGCATCTAGTTTTATTTATATTACTTTACTTTACGACAATACGACCAATCGTGCATTAATTGAACACATAATAAAATGCACATTGGTTGTCATAGATACAAGTGGTTGCCTAATGCAGGATAAAATAATACTGAAATATCATATTGGAACTTTCTGTGTTACCTTTATTAAGCAGTCGTCTGTCTTTATAGATCTCTACGCAACTTTGATAGAATGGTTGTTATATTAGATTGTAATAAGATATGTATTTCAAAATAGTAAATAGTAAATTGAAATTTATATTAGATAATGATCTTTGTGAGTTCGAATATATTATACTTTTTACTTAAAAAAAAGTTCGACCTCTATGTGCCTTTATCAAAGAAATGCACGTCCAAATACACGTCACAATTTTGTTACATGCATTCAGCCATTAAATCAAAGAGGATAATCATCTTCTATCAATCATTAACGCGCTTAGACATTTCGTCTACAACATTTGTCGTCTTAAGCAGGCTGCCGGGTTGATTTAGCTAACTTTTGCTTTTGAAAAAGTATCACCAGCATAGCGAGTTTCTTTGCATCTCATCTCAGCCTAACCTATTTACAACAGTTATCATAAAAATGGCATCTAAATCTAGCGTGTTTACTTCTTAAAAACCTTACCATGCATACTATGTTTACGTCCAAATAGTTTGGATCCTGATCAGACGCCGCGTGACGCGGCGTCTGATCAGGATCTAAACTATTTGATACCTTTTGATAGTTCTTATGTTTCAACACCCTTAGTAAATGTGAATTTGATAAATAAAAGAAGACCATAAAGCAGCTGACATCAGTCAAGATAGTGGTGAGTTCAATGTTCAACAATACGTTTTATGTATCAAGAGTTATACCCCGAAACCAACTATTTAATCTGTTAATCGCTGACAAGTTAAATGGTAGCAAATGAAAAGGAGACCGTGACAAGGAGAACAGCCTCAGCGATATTAGAGGGATGAGATAGAATACACCCACTACCCAAACTGGCACAGTGGTACAACTCCACCAAAAGGTGACACCAATACCGAAACACTTGTGTTGTATTACCATAATTGTGTTACATTGCCGTTGAACCCAAACAACCCAAACCAAACCTAGGAGAACAATTAAATATACAATTTAAGTAAAGTACAACTATGAACGGGCGTTCAATATTAACGAAATTTCATTTTAATGCAAGAATCAAGATGAAAAGTAAAGGAGACATATTTCTGGGCTACGTGACTGATCTTAATGCCTATGTGGCTATATTGACCGAAAAGTAATCTGTGTGATTGAACTTTATGCCTATGTGACTATATCAACCGGAAGTAATCACTGTGATTAGACTTTATGCCTGTGTGGCTACATTTATATAAAATGACCTATGTGGTTTAGTGTTTGCCTGTGTGACTATCTTCGTTTGAAGAGATATGTGTGATCATGCGTTTTTACTACACTGAGTCATACATGTACCAGCTTTGTGGAACTGTACAATAAGTGCGCTTTTGGGCGGTTTAGAACTAGTCAACATGGGCAACACATTTAAAGACTATGTCGCATTGCTGGCCAGTGCCGTATTTGTTGTTATTTATTGAATGTGAAGAATAATATGTCTCAGTTTTAAGAATCCCGGAATCATGGTTTCCTTATCATGATATTTAAGGAAATTGTGACAAGTGGTTAAAGACGCGGCATCTGGCCATGATCTACACGATTTGACACCCGCATGCTTCTGAAGCATTTGATGTAGATGTATTATATACGGTATTTGGAACTGTAGACCAAACGCTGATACAGATAAATACGAAAGAAGACTCAAGCAGGAAACGCAACACAAACAATACACCCATCTCTAAAGCAGAACACACACACAGCCATACCATAACAAACACACACACACACACACACACAACCACACACACGCAATACCATTCCTTCATCCACACACTAAATAGAAAACAACACGCAAGACAAACATAAAGCTAAGTGAACATGCCTGGGGTGTCAACGGTGCTTGGTCTGAACAATGTTGCAATGACACTAGGCTGGTTTTGTCATGACACGGTTCTTTTACATATCGTTTTGTTTACCAAAACTACTGAGGATAAACACATCTTAGTTTTATCCTCTGCACCTATCAAGCACTTTGTGGTAAATGTCTAGAGTTGTGTCCGCTGAATATATCAAACATTGTTGTTGTTAAACACATTTTTACTGTATGTTAAAAATTGTGGCCCCTGGTTTTGATAAATATTGCCGTAATTGAATACAGGTTTGACTATACGCTTAGAACTGTGTTCCTAAACTGTAATGAAATATTAATGTAATTGGACACCAGGCTTGACTGTGTATTTAGAGTCGTGGCCCTTTTGTTTAATAAAACAACATTATTTGTAGTTGAACACATGTTTGACTGTATGTAAGGAGTTGTGTCCGCTGATTTCGATATTACATTACTATAGTTTAACGTAGGTTTGATTGAGCGTTTATGTTTGAATAATTCCTCCCACTCACAGTAAATTGACTATTTGTCTAACCATGAACAGTAAACAAGCTAATGCGTATGATGAATAGGATAGGGCTGTCAGTGTCCAACACTAATCATTTTGATTCAACCTTTTGCCTACCAATCCCCACTTGATGGGTATTTTCAAATAGTTTGGATCCAGATCAGACGCCGCGTAAAGCGGCGTTTGATCAGGATCCAAACTATTAGTCACTAGTATTATTCATATTTTGATTGCGCAAGCTATACTATTAAATTTTGGGAAAACATTGTAGGCGACATTTCTGAGGCAAACGATTTACTTGCAGAATAGTGGTTAAAAGGTATCGATCGTTAATATGAATATCATTATTTTGTGTACTATACAGATCAACCTTTTCTAAAATGAGCGATAAGTAAGAAAGAAATTTATTTTTTAAAAACAGACACCCGACTAATGCAGACAAAAAAACATACAGAAAGTTTCGCTGCAGAGCTTTCTGCATTTACATAATTCTTTATTAAGCTTTCTATTATAAAAACCGGACGTGATACTTCTTTGTGTAGCTTTTTACAGAAGTTCCACGCAAATATTTGAAACACGAGGATGCATATTGAAGCATATTGACAGATGAAGCAATTGAATGGTTGTGCTTATTTACAGCGGCTAAATAGGGGGTAAACCATTTAAAAGACTTAAAAACCGAATAGTGTATTTGCAGAAAAGGAGAAAAGACTCCAAAATAAAAGCAAATGTATAGCAGAATTTTGTACATGTATATGGTATACAATTTATGGCCGTAATAGCGGGATTTTTATATATCTATACAGCGGAGAAGATGTTTATGTTTACCACTCTTTTTAATCTAGTGGCAAAGCAGTCTAGTCTGGAATCCTTAACAGTGGTTTGGGGTCTGGACCCGTTCCATAAAACTTCGTACGACAAATGTTGTCGTAAGTCAGATTATAAATGTTTCAATTAATATTTATTTCTCCATCTACTCCTGTCTTGTGACATCTCTTTGGAATTGTATGTGACAAGACATGGTTATATAGAGAAACAAAAAAATAGATGTACAGTAAAACCTCGCTATTACGACCACTAAAACGAAGGCTAATTGATTGGCTAAAGGAGCTTTCTGTTTCACTGTCACCTTGCTTTAAGCGGTCACCTACCGTAAACACCCTACTAACTAACATACTTTAGTGGTCGTAATAGAGAGGTTTTACTGTATTTTAAAGTTTTGACTTACGACAACATTTGTCGTAAGAAGTTTTATGAAGCCCCTGGTCTTCCTCCAAACCGTTTGCAATGGACATAAGGAGGTTGGTGTAAACTGGGAAATGGTGGTTTCTTGTCTGCTATACCAGCTGTCCTACATTTGAGACATGGCGTCAACAAATCCCAATGCATTTAGGCTTTTACCACTTTATAACGAATTTAATAATCAAATGTTTATTACTTTTTCTGCGAAATTGCACTTAACTCTTGGCATGCTGAGAAACGTTTTCGGCTGCAACAATTGTCGTCTGCTACAGTTCTCAAACAACATTTTATACATTTCTTTTCAAAAACATGGTCAGAACGTCAAACAGTTTGGACACTGATGAGACACCACGTTACGCAGCGTCTCGTCAGGATTCAAACTGTTTTCAAAGGTCATCATGGTTTCACAACTAGCATACTAACAGTTAAATATTTAATATATGTACTAAATATTATGAACAAATAAAGCTTTGTAAGAAAATAAGATAGTATTTATAATGAAATTTAATGTACAAAATACATGTAGTATCATTATTGTTTTATACAGTAAAATCTTTCAAAAACGACCACTTACGGTATACGAAGGCCAATTGATTTTATAAAAGACATGTGACAGCTTAAAGCAAGGTGATAGTAAAACAGAAAGCTCCTAAATTAGTTTTCTGTTTTACTGTCACCTTGCTCTAAGTAATCATCTGTCGAAAATATAGTTAATAAAAAGTGTGGTCGTAATAGAGAGGTTTTACTGTATATAAAAGCAGACATGTTTGATGTACATGTAGTTTAAAGTACAACATTTACCGTCTTTTCGTATTTTACGACACAACACTATTTCTATTACTCAAAATGTGTTGAAAATCAATTAAGTATGTCCTAAGTTTCATTGCGATTATAAATATATGGGACAGCTTTTCTTTTTAAACGTACTATTCTTCGGTTATTTTGGTTAACTACAGTAAAACCTCGCTATTACGACCACTAAAACGAAGGCTAATTGATTGTATAATAGAGAGGTGGCAGCTAAAGACAAGGTGACAGTGAAACAGAAAGCTCCTAAATGAGCTTTCTGTTTCACTGTCACCTTGCTTTAAGCGGTCATCTATCGTAAACACCAAAATAATTAACAAAATTCAGTGGTCGTAATAGAGAGGTTTTACTGTATATTCAATACAAAGATTCAGTTTTGGTCTGAAAAACGAAGCAAACAGTTTGAAGTCTGATCAGCCATCGCATTACCCGGCATCTGATATAACTCAAAACGGTTTCCAATGGACATTAATTATTGTTTCAAATCTGAGAAAGAAAAATGTATACCCCAGTCCAGCGTAAAATTTACAATGTTTTAAGGCAATGCGCCCTTAATATGATCGAACCAATGCCGGTCAATATCATACCACTTCAAAGAACGATTGGCTCGAGCATAGTTCGGTATGTACGGATCTCTTTATAAAGATTACAAAGATTGAACAACATTGTTCAGATCTCATTAAAAGTGTACTGTCATAATCAAACAGTTTCCTATGTTACCGAAGCAAATTTGACCTTTCATTATCTTAACCCAGTTACGCCTAGTGTCTACTGAAATAGACGTTAGCAAACCGTATATACCTGATTAGAACTACACTGTTTACTATTTTATATGAAATGTTCTGATGTATGGACAAACGCTGTACTGCCATAATATCACCATTGTATATCTATATATACTGAAAAACATAAGTAACGCATAATGTGTTCAACTTATGTATCGGTTGTATGGGAGTACAACCAAGATTATCGATACACCGTGTGTTGATAAAATAGATCCACGATTGTCCAACAAAAACGTGTGCATATCCTGCGTGATAATTGGATTCTACACCGACATATTTTAAAACGCTGACGTAAGCCATCCGACCAACTTCTGGTGAAACAAATTCAAAAGCACTCAACTGGTTTAAATGTACAGTACGCTTACTGGCTTTAAATCAGCATTGCAGTTAAGCACAACCTTCAGCGCGATGCCAAGGCTTAACGTTAATGATCGTGGCCGAGCTATTGATCTTCTAATGCAAGAGCGTTTACGGAAAACTGCCGCTAGACAACTGGGAGTCGTACAATCAACAACTTGTCGATTCCGTTATCGTTTGCTGGAGACAAATACCGTAAATGATCAACCGAGAGGTGGACGCACCAAAGAAACAACGCAACGTCAGGGCCGTCATATACGCCTTGCGATTTTAGGAATCCAGTTCCTGAAGGCGACAGAGACGGCCAATAACACACAAGGGCGTCACTGGACAGGTTACGTTCCGTCACGGTTATCAGGCATCTCAGAGAATGCGGACTTCGGGTGTACATACCGTACGTTTGGTTTTCACTAACGCATCGACGTCGTGCTTTTCGCATGGAATGATACAACGTCACGCAAGTCGATTATTCTCTCTTCAACCTTGGCAACCTTACAGCCCAAATCTGTCGCTAAATGAGCACATTTGCAACCAGTTAGACCGCAATGTCAGACGTCGACGTAACGTCCCAAACCACGTCAATGACCTCACAGCTTTACAGAAGGAATGGGATGCTTTAAGAGACTCACCAGGTTGATTAATTCCATGCCAAGGAGAATACTAGAGGCAATATATGCAATACGCGATACTAAAGATGCTGTTTTTTCACTATTTTTGAAAGGGATCGGTTTAGAAAGCGTAATTAAGCAATCAAAAGAAATTGAATTAAAGCGTTTTTGTTGTTTGTTGATTGCAAAAATAATGCATACCAAAAGTTTGTTATAATTCCTATAGTATATAGCTCCTTTATGCAAGATATCCCATTATGCGTTACTTATGTTTTTCAGTATATATGTATATAATGAAATCTTCCCTCAAGTTCACAGAGACAGTATTTTTCCATTTCCAGATTTGAATGGTTGATCTCCACTTGCTTTCAGAACAAAAAAGAAGACGTATAAAAAATAAGTGCAAAAGAAAAAGCGTAGTCTGTTGAGAGATATGAGAACGTAAGAAACACCTAAAATCTAATAACACATAGTTGTGTGGGCGACAGTGAGCTGTAATTGAAACTTTCCAATACTTGTTGAGTCAGTTTGGTGTTAACATGAATCCAAATACGTACATTTTTTGGATGACACTTAAGTACTTGTACAATAAAGAAGACGTTGTACTTTCTTAATGAATCCGTTTATGCTAAAACTTTTATCCTTTGCAAACAGTTTGGAGCCGGATCAGACGCCGGGTAACCCGGCGTCTGATCAGGCTCCAAACTGTTCGCCACTCAGATTCAAAGAAATAGTAAGAAATTTAAATAAAATATAAGTGTCAACATTTTATTACTTTACGTTTCATTTGTGAAAAACCTATTTCTACTGTAGCATTAATTCCCGCGATAGGCGTTTGCTATTGAGTCCAATTCGTAATGACAGTTCATAATGGAAAACATTATACAACAGCAAAAGCCATGTTTCATAATGCAGATATGCTGACCAGAATCGCAAGTATGGGATGAGCTATCATTATACGGCTTTGAGTGGACTTACATTTTTCTACATGTACTCCACTGCATTTTTGTACTGTTGATTCTATGTCTTTCAAAATTCTTTCAATTTGTTTTATTTCAGCTTTACGCAAAGTACTTTGCTTCAAGTCTTATAAAGTAAAAAGTATCTGCCTCTCTTGAGACACAATAAAAACATTGTTTCATGTTGTCTCAGGCCGATGGCAGCTGAACCCAGTCACTGCCATGACGTCATATCTTTTTAAACAAATGTTATCGGCTTTTATTTCTCAAATTAGAATTTAGGTGCACCGACGAAAGTATTATCCTAAAGGGTATAGAAACTTTTTCCAAAGAGCCATTGTTTACTCGGGGTAAGGCAATGAATGTGAAAATAAAATGAAAATAGACATGTTCTTATCAGCAGCAGTCTTTGAAAAGCATTGGCAAATTGGGAATTTGTAATACCAAGAATATTTTCTTCTAGCGAGGGGAAAGTACACATGTTACATGGTCATTTTCCCTAAGTAAAAGTCAAACAAGTAAACAGCAAAACACCCGCAAAATGCAGAGAAGACTAAAGAATGGGTCATTATTTCCCGTTCAAACCACAAGCGCTATTATACATGTACATGTATATGCAAACGTGTCGTTTAAAAATACATTGACATATCTAAACAATTGATTTAAATCTGAGTGGTAAACAGTTTTGAGCCTGATCTTATCTGGCTGCAAACTGTTAGCAACGGGTATACTTGTTTAAGCATAAACGTATATATTTTCGGAAAAAATAATGTCTTATCCGTAGTCTACACCATTCAAGTGAAGGGTCGTTTGTGTTGCAAGATAAATTAAGTAGAACTTTCCATCCATGCGACTTAGTTTGAGGGGAAATTTGTTGCAGTGATTCGATATACTTTTGTAATACATGCGAAACTCAATTGAACCATTCAATGCAGTTGCCTTTACCCGAGTTGAAACATTTTTCGCAAACAATTTGATTACTGATCAAACGCCATGTAACGCGGTGTCTGATCAGTATCAAAACTGTTTTGCACTGATTTCAATGTTTCGAAATCCAAAATACCTAAAATTTAAATTTGAGAAATAAAAGCAGACGAAAGTTGTTTAAAATTGATGACGTCATGGCAGTAAATGGGTTAATTCTGTGGTTAGGTAGGTTTAATATCAATGGACCATGATCAAATACTAACTCTTTCGACTCCTGATTATAATCTTAACTGTCTGACAACAATGTGCAGTGTATTATTGGTTGATGTATTCTTGGCGATTAAAAAACATGACTTTCTGAAACAAATGTGATTTTTTTCGAATTGTGTTATTTAATCCTTTAACTATCAATGACGTCATAAAGCGCATTTGCAAACGCCTGTATTGAAATTACGTCAGTTATACTGCCTTAAACCTAACTTTGAAACGATATTGCAGACAACTATATTGAGGCAGGCGACAATATGGCGGTTTATGGTGAAAACCTCACGATAAATTTGACCGTAAAAGGGTTAATGTTTGATTAGGCTTTAGAAAGACGTATGCCAGATATAGTATGCGTGTTCCATACTAGTGAGATGTCTGACATGCATTTTGTACTTGTATGCGTTCTACGGTAATGGACCTTATATACAGTGGAAAAAACGTTATTCTTTCCCGTTTAAACGCAAACGAAACGCAAACGCAATCGCTAAAACGTAGGAAATTACCATTTTTGACATTTCTAATTATTGATTTTTAATCCGAGTGGCAAACAGTTTGTAGCCTGATCAGACGCCGGGTTACCCGGCGTCTGATCTCGCCCCAAACTGTTTGCAATGTAATAATAGTTGGAGTGTAAACGTGTTTATTGGGACAGAATAATGTTTTCTCCTCTGTAGTTATGATCAATAAAACTTAATAGTTTCAACAAACCGGTAGCGACATGCTGCAGAACAAAAGTGTGACAAAACTAGTATACATGTATATCATAATATTAGTTTTCTTAATTTGTGCACTGTTAAGTAAGTGACTGAAGTCGACTTAACAAACAGTTTCGTGTGACGCCGCGTCTGATCAGGATCCAAACTGTTTGACAGTCGTGTGGAAATTTCGTCGGTCATACTGCCTTAAATCTAATTTTAAAACGCTCTTGTATGTCAGCAGACGACAATATAGCGGCGAAGAGGTTACAGTGGAGAATCTGTTATTCTTTCCCAATAAACGCGTTTACGCTAAAACTATTATTTGCAGTGCAAACAGTTTGGAGCCAGATCAGACGCCGGGTAACCCGGCGTCTGATCAGGCTCCAAAATGTTTGCCACCAAGATAAACAAGAAATATCAGAATTTTCCAAAAGTTGTACTTTTCTACATTTTAGTGTTTTGCGTTTGCGTACGTTTGCGTTTAAACGGGAAAGAATAACAGATTCTCCACTGTAAAACATGAAAGGGTTTGTGAACGAGTGTAATGGGGAAAGGGAAATAACAAGGTAGTTTACACTAGAAGTATGTAACTGTAATTTGTACAGATTAGTCTACCTTGGATAAGGAACTAAATATACAGAACAAATTTACAACAGTAAAATCGACTGCCAATGCTGGTCATTGCTGACAAACAATTTACACAATACTGCCCTTTAGTCAAATTAGATTACCTACGGTCGCGAACAAGTATCGAATGTAATGCACGGGCTAAGGTGTTACAACTGGATGTTTGAATAGTTTAAACATATTTATTGCATATAATATACATGCAGGGGATTGGGCTACAAGTTTGTTTGAATGAATATGTTTGTGTGTCAAAACTCTACTTTTCCAGTGTTAACGACATAATAAACAAATGCAATCCAGTGAAATATATTTTTCCAAAAAAAGTAGAATAAATCTCACCTTGACCTATGGTTTGCAATGCCCTGACTGTAAGTTTAATCTTAAAAAATGCTGTTTACAGTGGAGAGTCTGCTATTCTTTCCCGTTTAAACGCAAACGTACGCAAACGCAAAGCACTAAAACGTAGAAAAGAACAACTTTTGGACAATTCTGATAATTCTTTTTTATCTTGGTGGCAAACAGTTAGGAGCCTGATCAGACGCCGGGTTACCCGGCGTCTGATCTGGCTCCAAACTGTTTGCACTGTAAATAATAGTTTTAGCGTAAACGCGTTTATGGGGAAAGAATAACAGATTCTCCACTGTAACAGATACGGAAAAGAATAAAATCTGCAAAACCGGATATCCTTTAACAAAGTAAATCATTTTTGCCAAGTGGATTCTTCAATAATTATATGTAAGATGTGTCCTAATTTCATTTAACGGGTTTCTAGTTTAAATTTTCATTTGTTTTTTAATAATTTATTGATGTTAGTAAACAAGTATTAGCACTATGCGGTGTCTGATCTGTTTCTGCATTAATTTCCTTTGTCACATTGATGAGACGCTATGCACATATGGATTATTTTAAATATTGCCAATTTGCAAAACCCAAGCTTTTCATTTACATTACAAACTACATGTAATTCGATTTATGAACGCTAATTAATTTTCAGCGATGAATCTGAAACCAATACTTTTAAGTCAACAATGTTTATAAAAGAATTATCATTCAATATCAAAATGGGGAGTGTCCCTATTTTGTTTTCAACACTAATTGGAAAAAAAATACTTGCATCATACAGTAAAGGTCCGATACCGCGAAGCTCTCTTAAAGCGAAAGTCCCAACCAAGGTCGCCCTATATCTTTCGTTATAATGTAGTTTGGTTGCGCTATACCTAGTTGATTTGGTTATGCGTTATTATAAAGTTTGGTTTATATTATGTTTTTTTTATATCCAATGCAAGTGTGTTTAACTGTATGTTTTACGACCATAGTATGGAAAACTTGTTTGACAGCAAATACGTGGTAGCTTAAAGTGGGCCACTGCTTAGAAAGACGAAAGTAAAGCAGAAAGATAAGTGTCATTGTTTGCTTCATTCTGCTTTACTTTAATTTTGCTTTAAGTTCTCATCTACCTGATAACATACTTGCATTTGTATTTCCGTGTTCATTATAGAGATGCTTGACTGTGTTTACTTTGACAGCACAGAGAATGCCAAACAATCCAATTGGATGTATAGCAGCGCATTTGCTTCCTCTGTATAAATCGATGTATTGACAAACACAAAGAGCCTTTTTGTAAACACTGCTGCTCACATTGGTATCTTGTTAGTACTGAATTCTGCTTGTCACGAGAGTAATAAACCCATAATATGCCCGAATGTGTTAAAAAGATGCTTCCATTGTGCTCACTTTCAGTGTCCATTACAAGAAGAAGTACGTTTATTTAACTTAAACTATACAGTTTTTCGTCGTACAAACATAAAAATATTTACAATAATGCTGTATAAAAGGTCACATCTGATATATAATCAAGATCAAGATCTATATCTATTAAATTTCAATCATAATTACGCCAATTAAATTACTATTATTAAATAAATATCACGAGAGTGGTCTCAAAGGCATCGTTTCACTATACAGTTATATATTATTATATTATAAAGGCCTGTGACACTGTTTGGTTCAAATTAGACGCCAAATTGCTTAGCGTTTTAGATGACTATCTATGAAACAATTTTGGTTAACATCTGTATATTCAAAAGTAAAACATTTTTTTAGGCTTTAGATCAATTATGAAAATTCAAATAAATTAGCTCTTTCCCAACTACTGACCACCCTATTTATCTGTATATTTTAGGGAGGTAAAATAAAGCAGTTGCTTACATTTGCAAACAGCTTGAATCCAGGTTAGACGCCGCGTAACGCGGTGTCTGATCTGGATTCAAGCTGTTTGTCACTCGTCATTATATGTATTCTATCCAAATGTCCACTTATTTGTAACTTTTCAGAAAACACAGCAGACGGCAATTTCAAGCAGACGATATTGCAGCAGTAAAAGCATTAGATATAATAGTCTGGTTTAGGCAACCGTGACAAGGGTCGTTGTAAGGAGGGATTCGTTGTTATGAGGGCCGTTGTAGGATGGGAGCAATTTATATTCACTGCAATTAGTTGGGCAAGATCAGATACTGGGTAAAAAAATTAGATTAAAATAAATCGTTACATTCTATTGCATTGCGTTTGCGTTTGACTGGGAACACATAAGGTCTTCCCCACGGCATGAGCAACTAACAGCTGTTCAGAATTTATATATGCAGCTATAAGACTTCTTATTATTCAGGGTAATCAATAATTATTATTCATACACATGGGCATCAAGAGACAAAGCTGAGACAAATATGACATTACAGACAGCTGGTGTCTTGCTCATTAACTGGGAAATACATAGATAGAACATGAATACGAGGGTAGCTCAAAAGGTTTTGATACTGGATCAATATCTGCATTATTTTAAGTGCAAAATGCATGTGTGATGTACCATTTGAAAGATCCATTCTTTGCCGATACGGTGAGATCATGCACGATAAGATCGCATTACTCGATCAGCCCCAACATGAACCTAAATGACCCCTCCTCGAGGACACTGGACGACTTTTTTTGTATATATTTGAGTTAATTTTCTAAACACAATTTGATACTATAATTATTATTACGGCTTTAACATATTGAATAAGTTTATGAAATTTTCTGTCAAATACAATAAGACAATTATGCAAACACTACACAGTTTTGAATGCTATTATTACATAAAATATCAAAAAAAGAGCTAAATTTAAACACGTACTGAAAATATAATAAACAATTGATCTCCTGTTATGTATAAAAGTAGTTAGGGAAACTACAAACTCTTTTATTATTATTAAACCAGGCTATAATTGAAGCCAGTGAAAAATGGTTTCATGTTTCAAAATCAAAATGTAGACATTCTGATCTAGAACATTTTCACAGCGTTCGAAAAAACATGTGCACTTTCGTCATTAGCAAAATAAGAAATGTTGATTTTGAAAAAATGAGATTTTAGACAGTTAACCCTTTCAATAGAAATAACATTTTAATTTTATTAAAATTTAGACATGATTTGATATATTTCTAAAACAAATCTGAAAATTGTACTCTTGAAGAAGTTATTACGTCAAAAAGTTATGTCTGAAAAGTGCTATGTTGCAGTGTCCTCGAGTAGGGATCATTTAGGTTCATGTTGTGACTCATCGAGTTATGTGATCTTATCGTGCATTATACCATCGTGTAGGCGACGAATTGTTCTTTAAAATGATATATCACACATGCATTTTGCACTCATTATATTGAAGTTATTGATCCAGTATCAAAACTATTTGAACACCCCTCGTATCTATTGTGTATGCCCATTATCCTTTACATCGTAGCCTGTTACTAGTTGTGAAGACAGGTGACTACTTGAAGCGAATTGAAAGTAAAGTAGATTGTGCCTTAACCCTTAAACTCTCAATGACTCTTAAAAGCACGTTTGCAAACAGTTTGTATCCTGATCAGACGCCGCGTTACGCCTTGGTTAAAGGCCTCGCGATTTAACGAACCCACATCTAAACTCCCAACTGTGATCTAATGCACGATAATGCAAAACTAAAAATTTGTGATTTCTGAATTACAAACCGTATTTTATGGTTAATGAGAAAAAAATACTTTCGGATATTAAAAATTGTACTGCATATGAAACACAGTGCAATATCAATGCTGGGAATGAATGAATGGCGTTTAACGGCCCATCAATGTTAGGATTGTTTGCAGCATTATTGTACCTTTCTGTCGTTGAATATCCATATATTGAATTCAATCCACTAATAACATCTATAATATGAACTATTATACTGCCTAATATATTAAGGAACAATTTCCCAATTAAAGGGTGCGGTTAATGGCAGACCGATCATGTAAGGAAAAAGTTCAAAATCTGACAAGCGAACTCTAAGGTGTTAAATAGTGTTTGATGAAATGCGCTCCTTGTCATAAAGGCCAATTAATATATCGTATTTAGAATGATTTACGGTGGATCACGAAACAGATCCAGATCCATAACAATTCAATGATTAAACTTCTGAAGCTTATAGATATTCAAATATTGAACAATATTTCAGGCATTTTTATCAAAATGTCTCAATAAGCAAACAGTGCAAACCCTGCTTGGATATTAATAATGTACAAGCACACGCCACTGATGAAAAAACACAAGGCATATTTGACTGATATGCCATTTCAGACAATATCTGTTACTCAGATAGAGGACTTACTGAATCAGATGAATCCCTTCTCATCCATTTTACTGATTTTTTGTATTAGTTTTCTTGTTTTTTTGTCAGCATAATCAACATATAACCCTGTCAATTTTAAAAAGGGGAAAACAATTATGTGCTAATCGCTACACTTCTAATCTATACTAAGTGAAAATGGTTATATAATTCTGTTAAACCATACTAGCAAGCTTAGTATATTGTGTCTTAGCTTTCCATCTTATATCACTATCAATTTTGCAGCCTTTCTACCATTTGTAAACATACAAACGTTTTATAAACCGTTATGAAAGCTCTTGAGAGCTTATGCTATTCGTAAATGGTTTGTCGACTTAAAACTTGTCGTATCTTACCTAAAAATGTTGTTAACCAGCAATCATTGTTAATATTAAGGTTTGCACAAAAGTCCTAGTTTCTCGGGGAAATGATTACAGGAAGATTGGGAAGAAATCCTTATAATATATTACTACATGTATGTTGAAATAAATCCTGATGCGACATCGAGTTTTGCAGCGCCAAATCTAGGTTTTAAAACTCCCGTGTACAACAACTAATTGTACTTGGTCAAAGACTGACAGGGCTATAATATATGAACGCAAGACAAGTTGCTAGTGTGATAATTCAATGCCGTACTCTTAACTAGAAATAAAATTTGGGGAGGACTAACATAGGCGCTGCATGCTGTCCAATCCTTTTCTTTAGGTAAAATATTGATTACAAAATTAATCATGACTGTATAATAGTTATACAGATTACCAGCTGGCATTGTAATACAGGAAGATGTATTCAATTCGAGATGTTCTTTGCGGAAACATCCGATCTGACCTTTGTGCGAGTCCGATAGGCTGTATCAGCCAAGAACCTAGTGAGCTGAATACAACGCCCTGTAGCGCAACGTCAATTGATGATATGTTAAATATATGCCTTTAATTTACACACAAAGAAACAACTAAATAGTTGTTTGAAAAATGTTATATCCCGAACTATTTTATATTTCGAAGCAGAAGAATTATTTTATGCCACAAAGAGGAACGTGAAGCTTGTAGATTAACGTATACGTGTCTTTAAGCTTATCGAAAACGAAGTCGGAGTAAAATAGAAACAATAAAATACAATTACCGAGATACCGACTCAAGAATCTTACTGTATAGATACGCGGAAAATGTGACATTACTGGCAAATAATAAAATGAGGAACTATTTTTCTTTAAATAAGGAATTTAACTAAAGGCGTAAAATGCGTATTTATGGAGTAATGGTTGCAAATTCTACAAGGGTCAATATATACCACTGCATATTGCTAGTATGCATATTTACTTTCCGACCAGACATAATACTGTGTACTCAGATAAGAACTCATTTTAACTAGGGATAATCAATATATAGCGCCAATAAGCAGCAAGATAACAAGGGGAAGTTCGGACAATATGACAAATGCCACACCTGTTTGCCATTTAGGCGAAATTCCTTTGAGACAATGCTGATTAATTAAAGTGTTTGTTTACTGGCATGTAGGTTGTTCTTGAACAACGAGAAAGTACTAAGATGGAATGAAATGTTAAAAGGAAAAAGAAAACGGTGTAATCCTGGCAGCTAGTTTACAATATAGACACATACATGTACAGTAGTTTCAGTTGAACCGTAATTAACCCCTTCACTGTCATGACGTCACCAATTTTAAACTACCGTCGTCTGCTTTTATTTCTCAAATTTAGAGTTTTAGATATTTTGACTTATAATGTTAAACTGAGTGTCAAATAGTTTGGATACTGATCAGATGCCGCTTTACGCGGCATCTGATCAGGATCAAAACTGTTTGAAAATAATTATTGTAATCGGGGTAAGCAGTGGATGGGTTAAAATCCATTCTAAAACTGTATATGTGTAGTAAGTATGACAGGTGACAACTTAATGCAGGACAAAAGCAATGCGGAAGACTAATAGTTTGTATAAAAGCAAGTGACATGTTAAACACAGACAAATGACTTAACCCTTTCCCCATAGAAACGACTTTTAGCGTATTAAATTTATTTCTCCGTAGAAGAAAATAGTTCCAGTTTATACCCTCATGAACAATATCCATAACAAATATTTTTATATAGCGTAGCAGATGGCAGCTTCAAGCAGGTTGAAAGTAAAGCAGAATGTGCCTTAAGGGTGTATCAATGTCATGAGCCATTTTTTCAAAGTATTAAACTTTTTTTCTACCATTGTTTTTTTGGAAGAGCTATTTATGATGAATGAAAAAATGTAAAAAAATATATATGGTGGTGTCCTTTTTTTGAGCTACAGCGATTTGAAAAAGGTATGTCGAGTTTGGATATTTTTTTTTCAAATTTTACCCATTCAGAGTACAAGCTTCAGTAAAATCTATTTCAAAACAAAACAAAAATGTTAATTTGGGTTTTCTTTATTTATTTCATGTCTATGGTGGTATGTTCACATATATAAACCAAATTTAGACAAAGCAGGCACCAGGTTTGAACAATATGGATCCTTGAATATCAAAAATATGCTTTATATAGGGCATGATTTTATTAGATTTTTTATTTTATGAAAAAAAGTAAAAAAGTTTGAAAATGAAATAGTTCTAGTATTTAACTTTTTCTTATATTCTACCAGATGAAAGCCCATACTAAGGCAGTTCAAAATATGAAAGGAAATTGAAAGGTCAGAGTTGAAAAATTTGAGTTATTAAAGTAAAAAGAGTTATCGCCCCTTACAAAATTTACAAAAAAGTACCATACCGATGATATTTAGAGCTTTATAAATTTCACATTTGGTGCCTTTTTTTCCTTAAATTAGTTTTTGTATGAAGAAATACTACCATAGATAGGAAATAAATAACACAAAACCAAATTATCATATTTGTTTTCATTTAAAATGGGTTTTATTTAAGCGGGCTGTTTAAAAAGGACAAAATAAGAGGAAGTGGGTGGGGTAAATTTTACATGGCCGTAGAGCCAACTGTTGTTCACCAAAATGTACACTTTTTCTATTTTTTCATTCATCTTAAATAGCTCTTCAATACAAAACCATCATAGAGTGTTTTCATGTACTTTGAAAAGTTCCCAAATTCATGACATTGATACACCCTTAAGGTACATTCTGCTTTACTTTCAACCTGCTTTAAGTGGTCACCTATATTTAATGTTATAAACGGGTTATTGGGTAAAGGGTTAAACAACTATAAGTTAGGATACTTTAGTGGCTGTAATAGAGGGGGTTACTGTACTTACAATTCTAAGCGAGACTTAACGTACAAAGTTTTCGTTACATGTAACGGCGCACAATTACATTATTCTTCCTTGGTGTGTTTAGAGGGCAAATAACTAATCTTGTTACTCCCCAGTTTGGTATTAAATTCCTGGAAAATACTACTAAACCGTGGCTTAAAACGGCCTCTTAGGAAGTTATGACAGAAAGAGTCATGAGTTTGAAATCGAGAGTATTATAAGAGCGCACGTACATTTTATTTGCGTAAGGCCATATGCTTGACAGCATTTGTGCCGACCTATTACATGTAGTTAGAACAATTGTCGTCACCACCATCTTTATCGCCATCTTCGTCGAAATAAAAGTTATCAAATCACAAATATTTATTACCATTGCCAGAACTATACAACTATTTAACATCGCTTAATAACTCGTTGACCTATTAAACTTCAATTTAACAGTTTTTGTTTCCGATTAAGTCATGATAACTTCTGATTACTTTAGGACTACTTTCTGATCAGGATATGCACCATTTTCATAGGGCATGTGTATTATTGTAATGTGCACTGTTTGTAAGTAATACATATACGCGTCATCAAAAATTTCAGGGTAATAGTAAAAACAAAAAGACGTTATTTTTCATAGTAAACGCATTTATGCTAAAGCTGCAATACCCATTACAAACAGATAGGAGCCAGATCAGAGGCGTGATTATCCGGCATCTGGTCAGCCTCCAAAATAACTGCATCCAGGTAGAAGGCATTTGTCATAATCTTCAAAACATTGCCACTCTCTACATTTAATAGCTTTGTGTTTGTTTTAGTTTCTTTCAAATAGGAAATAATAACATATTTTCCACTGTCAGTGGATCTAGTCAGAATCTTTTCATTATTCGATTACTATTACAGTAAAACCTCGCTATTACGACCACTTAAATGAAGGCTAATTAATTGTATAATAGAGAGGTGGCAGTTTAAAGCAATGTGACAGTGAAACAGAAAGCTCCTACAGGAGCGTTCTGTTTCACTGCTACCTTGCTTTAAGCGGTCACCTATCGTAAACATCCAAATAATTAACAAAATTTAGTGGTCGTAATCGGGAGGTTTATGCTAAAAGTCCTAAAGCATTTTGGCCATGAATGTCAAAAAGTTTGGATACTGGTCATATATCGATATATATGGAAACTGGAATGCAAAATGTAGCCGCCCTTAACCCTTTGAATCCTAGTCCCGCATATAGGCGTCCTTTTCAAACAATGTACATGTGAAAAGAACACTTGTCCTATGCAAACAGTGAAGACCCAGATCAGAGGGCTCCGAAAGGAGCCCTCTGATCAGGGTCTTCACTGTTTGTAATGATGCCAAACATTGACAAAAACAACCCTTAAGAGTCAGAAATGGACTAAACAAAAATGGAAACTGGAATTGTCCATTTAAAGTTTCAGGGAGGAAAGAGTTAACCCTTTAAACCATAGCCTGTTTATTGTATTGAAGACAGGTGACCACTTAAATCAGGTTAAAAGTAAAGCAGTATGCGTATTTAGGCGCATTCTGCTTTACTTTCAGCCTGCTTTAAGCTACCATCTTCCAGAATATAGTAACTATTTCTTATATTCATGACTGAATAAATTAGAACTAGTTTCTTCAGTGGAGGAATAAATGAAATGCGCTATAAGGCGCTTCTATGGGGAAAAGGGTTAACTATGAAAGAGTTAATAATCAATACACCAAACTGGTCTCTCCCAGATTAAATTATACAAGGTATCACCAAGGGAGTATTGAAACGTGCAAAACCCTGGTAACCAAATTATTTCAGATAAGACATCGACGCTTCCTCTGTCACCATAGCATAGCATTTGTTTTTAAAAGTGTCAACTGTAGGGATTAATTTACATAGATTTTTGTACGCATGAAGTTAAGATACATTTGTACCTTAAAACGACTGTCAAACAGTATGGGTCCTGATCAGACCCCGCGTTGTTCGGCATTTAAAATGGAGTCTAACGTATTGAAAATACCAGTAATGGCGTTATAGGCAGGAGAATAGTTACAATACGAGAGACGTTCTTCCTTCCAGTGTAAAGCAAACAAAACGAAAACGCATTCAAATGTGCACAGTATAATGTAAAAAAAATTATTCTTTTTGAAAAGTCTAAATACTTATTTAAATCTGAGTGGCAAACAGTTTGGATTCTGATCAGACTCCGTCTGAGATAGATCTTAACCCTTATCCTGCGGTAATATCGTCTGCTTCGAAATTGTCGTCTGCAACTTTTGTTAAATCTAGATTTTTATACAATTTTTAAGTAAAGAATCCTAAAGACGAGTGTCAAACAGTTTGGATCCAGATCAGACGCCGCGTTACGCGGCGTCTGATCTGGGTCCAAACTGTTTGCAAAAATCAGTAAAGTCGCGACCAGCAGGCAAAGGGTTAACTGTTTGCAATGGAAATAATAGTTTTAACGTAAACGCGTTTTCTTAGAAAGAATAACGTTTTCTCCACTGTAGAAAGCCACAGCTGGTGTATATCTGGGAAATTGTTTTTAGTATCCTATAATTAGAAATATGAACTTTTATCATTGCTTTAGTTTTATGTGCAATTGGGGACAACCAGTACAGGTCATGGCAATCGTGCTTTACCACTACTCTGGAGAAGGTCAGCACTATGTATAAAATTTAATGTTCTTAACCCTTTCTCTGCCAAAACAGTTTGAAACTCACATTAATGAGTTTTAAGTTAAAAATGCTTAAAATTCCATTTTTTTTTATAAAAGAGACGTCACATTTAAGCAGACGATATTATGTCAACCACTTGTTAGACTGCGTTATACGTCACAGTAACATTATAGGGTTAATATCATTAACAAACAATAACAAATTAATAGCCATATGAAAGTAAAACCGAAAGCCACTGTATGAGTTTTTGTTTTACTGTCATGATGTATTTAGCTTCTACTGTACCAATTGCTTAAACCCATGGTTAATCTTATTTCGCGGGTTTTACAGTGGCGAAAACCATATAAAACAGGGGGAACCAGATTAGACACCGATTCACTGGAAATCTAACCTGGTGTTTGCCGCTCTGATTGAAATACAGTGTCTGTTTTTTGTTTATACATGTAACCCATTTTCTTACATAAAAACAACCTTTTACTCCTATACTTTATTCCTCTGCCGAAAAAAATAGTTCAACTTTATACGGTTATGATTATGAAACATACGAAACATTTCCTACATCCCAGCAGGCGGTAGCTTAACCCCTTCACTGCCGTGACGTCATCAATTTTAAACAATTGTCGTCTGCTTTTATTTCTAAAACATTAATTTTGACTGAAGATATTTTGAAATGAGTGTCAAACAGTTTGGATCCTAATCAGACGCCGCATTATGCGGCGTCTGATCAGGAACTTTACTGTTTGCAAATAAATATTGTTCTCGGAGTAAGGCAGTGAAGGGGTTAAAGCAGGCTGAAAGTAACTCAAGCACATTCTGTTTTATTTTCAATACGCTGTCTTCAAAACAGACTATGGGGTAAATGCGGAAAATGTCATTCTCAAGATTAAATTGCATTTAATTTCGACTATCGTCTTGTAACTATAGTTTATCAGACAAGTCTGTGATGAACAGTACTTTCATTCTGGCGGATAATCAATGGTTATAGGCAATTACCCCTTCATCGCCATATTGTCGTCTGCTTCAATATTGCTGTCTGCAATATGGTTTCAAAGTTAGATTTCAAAGACTAAAACTGACGTAATTTCAAAACAAGTGGCAACCAGTTTTGATCCTGATTAGATGTCGCGTTTGCGAATGCGCTTTATGACGTCACTGAGCGTGAAAGGGTTAACCTTCTGCACGCTGAGGTCAAATAAGTGAAAATTGTTGCAAACAGTTTGGTAGATCTAGATTAGACACCAAATAACTTGGTGCCTCGTCAATAGCATAGCGTGCTGAATGTTAATTTGGCAGACAAAGCATCTATATGTGGAAAATATTTCGGGAAATAGTTTGTAAGATTACCTCTTATCGCCCGAACAAAACCAAATACAAAATGGTTATTACCCTGCCAAGTCGATATACATGTATTGGTGAGGGAAATCGATGTTTCCTGCTTCATTGTTACACAGGGCTGCCATAAGTTGACATGAAAAATCCAAAAATTTCCAAATTTGAATTTTTCAAGTGCGATTTTACGAATCGTACCTTTACCCCCATAGCCTTTTTCTTAATTTGTTGACATGCGACTACTTAAAGCAGGCTGTAGGTAAAGCAGAATGCGCCTTAGGGCGCATTCTGCTTTACTTTCAGCCTGCTTTAAGCTACCATGTACTGGAAAAAAATCCGGAGATTTAGGAAAAATCCGGAGATATGGCAGCCCTGGTTACATGTTTAGCCAGACAGTTCCTTTATATTATAGAATGAAAACTTCAGAATAAATATACATTTGCAATAAGACGCAACTCATCAATCAAACTTTTGTTTCTGTCAGTGAACGTCACTGTCATTACCGTCAAAAGAAGAACAAAGTCCTTCCAGACTTTTAAAGTCAGGGTCCAATGTTATAAATCGTTTGAGCTGAGTCCGAGTGTGTTCTCAAGCATCTGATTGGTCAGATTTGAGCCTAGGCTCAAATCTGACTAATCAAATGCTTGAGAACGACTTTAGACTCAACTGAAAAGCTTTATAACCTTGGACCTAGGTCATTATCAAAACAATAGCTATATACTACAGTGGTAAATACGCTATTCCTACCCACTTTACGCGTTTCTTACGCGTTTCTTACGCGTTCGTTAAGCGTTCGTTACGCGTTCGTTACCCGTTTCGTTTAACGCGTTTACTACCCGTTTCTTAACGCGTTTCTTAACGCGTTTAAACGCGTTTAAAAGAGCCCGGATGAAAGGGGAGTAATCATGGAGAAAGGGAGGTAATCCATGTATGACTTGCGGGCTGCTCTTATCCTACTTATGAATTTAGTAAATATCGTTACTGTGGAGTAAATATAATCTTACAAAATTTTATGAAATCATTTTCTTTAAGAAGAAAGATTATCCTGTGAGAGTTTTATGCATATACATTTATTTTCCGATATAAAGGATACGGTTTAAAAAGGATTATGTAAATTGTGTTTATTACTATTACTATGAACATGCGGAATTCCCAAATGCCACATGTGGCATGCAGGGCTAGCCGCTAACACTGTTGCGTCACAAGCCGGACAGGGGGGTAATAAAACTGCGGCTTATCAATGTAAGTATCCTAATGCCCCATTGGGGTTGATTGGAATATCAACCAAATAAACCAAATCTTACATGTATATGCGAGTATGTGTCAGTTATCATACTCTCTCATCAAAGTAAAAGATATCTGTATAGTTTGAATATGGATGAGACTCCCGTAACTCGGCATTTTATCTAGAGCCAAACTGTAAAAATGAAATCAAGACCGTATGATTCATTCTTAGCTGTAAAACATAAGAACCGAAATACTCGGCGTCCCATCTACATCTAAATCGATAGTGTTAACTATTATGAAAAGTAATTGGGTTTATTCAAAGCTGTCAGTTTGGATCCTGATGCTATGCCGATCTATACAGCCAGGCGTTTGATCTGGATTCAAACCGTTTGAATAGAAATCAACATGGAAGGAATTATTCTAATACATATCAAACAGAAATAATCTCGATGAAACGCCGAGTCACTCAGCATTATGATCGAGATCCAAACTGTCTATATTTATATAAATTCTAAAAGCGAACCCCGTTTAGATCCTGATAAGAGGCGTCTCATTTACAGAAAATGTTTTCAAAAATTGCATTACAATATGAGTTTTATCGCGAAAATGCTCCAGTGACAAATCGATTCTTGTTTATGATTAACCCGTTTCATTCGGATTTTTCTAAAACGGCAATCATCGATAAGATCCGAAATCTCCGCGTGAAACGGATAACGGACGCCCCAATCGCAGCATCTCGGGTATAACCGTTTATTAACGCGTTTAAACGCGTTCAAATCGTTAGTCCTTAAGCGTTCGTTAAGCGTTCATTAAGCGTTCGTTAACCGTTCACTATGCGTTTCTTACGCATAGATAAACGCGTAAATGGGTAGGAATAGCGTATTTACCACTGTATATAATAAAGATGCATGGTTGATTACTACATACATTCCTTCAATCTCGTTGAGAATACGTTCGCGCTGACCAAATGAAAAAAGAACAACATCTTCAATACACCAATGAACATATATTTAACACTGTTGTGAACATTGTTTCAAAATAATTTATAGACTTTCGGAAGTGAATGACAATAAAAACGGTAACATATCAAACTGAACATTATCAGAGATTCTTCAATAGAGCATTCAACACATACACGTTACATGGTATATACATGTATACATGTATACTGTGCAAAAAGAATATTACTACATGTAGTTACTAGCTTTTTCTTGCCATACAACGTTTCACCTGGATTAAGATACCACATGTTTCAAGCGACCATCAGAATGGTTTCTCAATACAGATCTGACTGTGTCATGATATCCTTTTTTACAAGGAGAGAAAGTGAGAGAGAGAGATAGATATAGTGAGAGAGAGATAGTGAGAGAGAGAGAGAGAGAGATAGTGAGAGAGAGAGATGAGTGAAAAAAGAGAGATATATAGGTGGACCGAGAGTAAGAGAAAGGGAGAGTAGAGAGAGAGAGGGGGGGGATCTAATGAGTGTAAAAGAAAGAGAATGAGAGAAAATGAAAGAGAGATGGTGATAGAAAGGTGGGAGAGGGACGTGGGTGAAGGAAATTTAACACTGAATTAACCTGATTGATTTCCAGGAGAAGTTAAACGACAAAATCAGATTTTATTACGCAGTACAATATTATGATCATTTTCATAGATCATAGTTATTACTAACGACCGCAAATTGCGTTTTTGTATATTAACTGTTTTTATATAGCACTGCAAAACGAAGAGAAGCTCCTTGAGCAGTCTGCTTACATAAAGTACAGAGGAGAAAATGTTAAATAAGTTCCCGAAAAAACGAAACTAAATGCAATACAATGTTCAACAAGTAATGTTCTTGATGTGTTTTGCTTATGAAAAGCTTGAGTGGCAAACAGTTATAGTGGAGAATCTATTATTTCCCAATAAACGCGTTTACGCTAAAACTATTATTTGCACTGCAAACAGTTTGGAGCCAGATCAGACGCCGGGTAACCCGGCGTCTGATCAGGCTCCAAACTGTTTGCCACCAAGATAAACATGAATTATCAGAATTGTCAAAAGATTGTACTTTTCTACGTTTTAGTGTTTTGCGTTTGCGTACGTTTGCGTTTAAACGGGAAAGAATAACAGATTCTCCACTGTACATGTAACTCTTTCAGTGCCAAACTAGTTGTGGGTTTTTACTCCTTAACCACCATATGGTCGTCTGCTTCGTTATTGCGTCTGCAAGATCGGCTCAAAGTTAATTTTAAGGCAGTAGAACGTAAGAAATTTCGGAACAAGTTTAAAACAGTTTGGATCTTGATCAAACGCCGCGTCACGCGGCGTCTGATTATGATCCAAAAACTGTTTGCAAATGCGCCTTTCCGCGCCTCTGATAGCGGAAGAGTTTAGAATATATTTAGTCGCTGAGATGCCAAGCGTCTGATCTTGTTAAAAACTGTTTAGTACAATAATGTACACAAACGCATATATTTTATTTGCACCTGGATTGGCGAGGAATAGCGTACAGTAAAACCTCTCTATTACGACCACTAGAAAAAGGTTAATTGTCTGTATAAGAGACAGGTGACAGCTTAAAGCAATGTGAAAGTGAAACAGAAAGCTCCTGTAGGAGCTTTCTGTTTCACTTTCACATAGCTTTAAGCAGTCACCTGTATTTAATATTTGACACAGTTTAGTAGTCGTAATAGAGAGGTTCTACTGTATATATTCTTTTCTGTGAGTGTTGCTTTATTTGCACAGTTTTTTGTTTCAGCAACATCACATACAATCTGTGACCCAGGTTTATTGAGCTCGCGTTGTAAGCATTGTTTTATAACCACTTTATTAATATGTCTACTTTATGTATATTTGCTTACAAGGAGAAATCGATAAGCCATAGACTAAAGCCTTAATGATATTGCAATAAATAGGTTATATTCACTTTCTAACAGGCAAAGACAATAGTGCGTAAAACGTAACACTTTATTTCTAACCCGTCTTACACGGCCACTGCTATATTTTATATGGGAGACAAGAAATATGTGCGTTGTTCGGAGGGAGTCGTTATAGAGAGGGAACTTGGCTTACATTTGCAAACAGCTTGAATCCAGATCAGACGCCGCGTAACGCGGCGTCTGATCTGGATTCAAACTGTTTGTCATTCGTCATGAATTTTGTTTCTGTCAAAATGGACATTATGTAATTTTGAGAAAAAACAGCAGACGACAACTTTAAGCATACATGTATCCGTAAATAGGTTGGACATAGTTGTTCTGTTAAGGGTACAGCGACAAGGGTCGTTGTAAGGAAGGAGTCGTTGTTGGGAGGGTCGTTGTAGAGAGGGAGAACTGTATAACCATTTGTCGCACTACGTTTACGAAAAGTACAGTACATGTATATCTAAACCTTTCACTGCCATTTTAAACTATCCGTTTGAACCTGTTCACAGACAAAAAATCGTCTTCAAAAATTGCCGTGTGCGAGACACTGTAAATTCTAAATCTTTGAGGTGTTGACTAAAAAATAAATATTCCACATTGATACGAATTCCAAAATGTTGAGTTCCTAATCAGGCGTTGTCTTATCTGAATTCAGTCTAAATGTATTTGCAAAGTCTTCTATCATTACCCGGCGATCTGGGTGCAAACTGTTTTGCAATGGATTTTAGCACGAATCCCGTTTATAGGGGAATAATACGTTTTCCCCACTGTATATGTATAATTTGAATGTCACATACAGTGGAGAATCTGTTATTCTTTCCCGTTTAAACGCAAACGTACGCAAACGCAAAACACTAAAACGTAGAAAAGTACAACAATTTGACAATTCTGATAATTCTTGTTTATCTTGGTGGCAAACAGTTTAGAGCCTGATCAGACGCCGGGTTACCCGGCGTCTGATCTGGCTCCAAACTGTTTGCACTGCAAATAAAAGTTTTAGCGTAAACGCGTTTATTGGGAAAGAATAACAGATTATCCACTGTACATGTAAGATTTTTTAAACAGGCAATGCTTTCCAAGAAATAAAAACCGTTTTATGAAAAACTGGTTTTGAGTCTTACTGGAGGAAGTGTAATGGAACAATAATCTTATAATGACATAATTTACTACTACAGAACTGTTTTTGCTGAATATGTTTCTCAAGTAAATTAAAATGTTTTAAACCGTTCGCTGCCAATATCTATCATAAGAACACTTACATATGAAAACGCTTTGAACATACAGATATATTTCAATAAAGTTTCAAGATTCAAGGATCTATCAGAGTCTTAACTGTTTGGCACTTATAAATACATTTAAACTTTGAAAATAAAATCAGACGATAAGTTTGCGAGCTGACGATACAATGGCAGTGACAGTGCTAGAGAGGTTATTACGTCATAGTGGCAGCGAAATTGTGTTTATTAAATCATGAGTGAATGCAGCTGAAAATGAATCATATACAGTATGAGAAATGAGTACTGGCTCCGATGTTATAAAGCGTTTTAGTTGAGTCTGAGTGTGTTCCCGAGCATGTGATTGGTCAGATTTGAGCCTGCGCTCAAGTCTGACTAATCAAATACTTGAGAACAGCTTTCGATTCTATTCAAACGCTTTATAACCTCGGACCCAGGGGCCCGTTTCATAAAACTTCTTACGACAAATGTTGTCGTAAGTCAACACTTTAAAATATATTTAATCTGTGATTTCTCTATCTAATCCTGTCTTGTGACATCTTTTTGGAATCGTCTTTTCAAGACGATTCCAAAAAGATGTCACAAAACAGGATTAGATTGAGAAATAAATAATAATTGATACTTTTATAATCTGACTTTGTCGTAAGAAGTTTTATGAAACGGATCTCTGGTGTTTACTAGATAGTCACTGAGGATCAATTATATATATTCGAAAGGTTGAAAACCACAGTATAAACTTTAGTTAGATTATGTTCCAAATTCATTTTGTTGAGTATCAACCAAGAAAGTGACGGAATACATTTATGATAGAATTGTATATGATTTTGAGCATAGTATATCTTTATGGTCTAAAAAAAAGGGTCGAAAGTATTGTTTCTGCTCAGGCAGCATCTAGATATCAGCGTCTGCACTGTTTGCATTGGCTTAACCCTTTACTTCATGTATTAACAAGTTAACGCATGTAACTTATCCCTAATTTATCCCTCAACTGACGAAATTAACTCCAATGTATACAGTCATGAATATGCATCATAAGATATATTCTATATTGTAGCAAATTCTGGCTTCAAGCAGGCTGAAAGTAAAGCAGAATATGCCTTGGTGTAATTTCTGTTTTACTATCATCCTGCATTAAGTGGTCATCTAGAATATATCTTCAAAACAAAAAACAGGATATGGACTATGGAATAAAGGCATATGAAATGCCAGTTGACTGAATTTAACAATTTTCAATATTAAATTTTTTCCAACGAGAACGAATCTCATTTTGGTTGAAAATAAAGTCATCAAAACTTTACCACCAAAACACGAAACTTTAGAGAGAGATATATTTCAACAAAGGGTCACATTTTGGAAGTGACCAAAATGCATTACAATGCTAAGATTTATAAGGTGATTAACTGTTAAAGTAAGTCCGTAGTATTGTGAGTTTTTCCAGTCATAACTAACATCATTATCGTTATTGTCGTTCTCGTCGTCATTTTGTACCTTGAACAAGTTAGGTAATTGTTGTCGGCATCAAATTGTCTGTGTTAAATTACCTTCATTATCTTTTTTTTTAATTACCGTACTTGTGTCAAACAGTTTGGATCCAGATGAGACGCCGAGTTACTCGGCGTCTCATCTGGATCCAAACTGTTTGCAACATTGATCAACAGTTCGCACATAGCGTGCAGAAGGTTAGTAATATATTCACGTACATCATTCGATGAATGAATGACCAGTGCTGCTTTGAGAACAGGAATGTCAAAGGCTTGGCATTATTGACTGAGGTCAATACTCTAGGCAGCAACAGCGGCCAATATGGTGATTCTTATAGTCTATGATATATACACTGGATGGACACATCATTATTTCTCAGGGCTGCCATAAGTTGAGCATGAAAAATCCTAAGATTTCCAATTTTCTATATTTCAAACGCGATAACTAAAAGCATGTTGAAAGAAAAGCAGAATGCGCATGGAGGCGCATTCTGCTTTACTTTCAGCTATCATCTGCTAGGATAAATTTCCGAAGATTTCGGAAAACCCGGAGAAATGGTAGCCCTGTTTTCTCACTTCAAATGTAACGAAAGCGCATAGCAATACAATCAGAAATTGACAGTTGGTTTGAAATGTTGGTCAAAACTTGTTTTATAATTGTAGCAAATTGCAACTATTGATAACTCTTAATCTGATTTTCTGGTCAGACCCCGAGAAACTCGGAGTCTTGTCAGGCACGGCACTTGTTACAAGTGGCCTCGGTTATGGTAAACACTCGTGTGAACGAATAACGTATTACCCCTCTTGTCTGTTCGATGATGGTCTGGTTGCAAGGTTACAACGTGTTTGAATTGTGTCTGAAATCGTTTTCAAGCATTTGATTGGACAGAATTTAGCAAAAGCTCAAATCTGACCAATCAAATGCTTAAGATCGATATCCGAATCAACTAAAGAGTTTATAACTTTGAACCCAGGCCTACAGTCGTTGGTCGAACATATCTTAATACATACAGTGGAGAAAACGTTATTCTTTCCCAATAAACGCGTTTACGCTAAAACTATTATTTCAATTACAACCAGTTTGGAGCCAGATCAGACTCCGGGTAACCCGGCGTCTGATCAGGCTTCAAACTGTTTGCCACCAAGATAAAAATGAATTATCAGAATTGTCCAAAAGTTGCACTTTTCTACGTTTAAGCGTTTTGCGTTTGCGTTTCGTTTCGTTTAAACGGGAAAGAATAACAGATTCTCCACTGTACAGACAGACACGGATTCCAATTTTGTAATCATACTTTTTTAAGATAGTTGAAATAACAACCAAGGGGTAAAAACATGTATACTAAATAATAATACAAACATTCTTATCGGTCATTCCGATCTTCGAAATGTTGAAAAACAGACATAAACCCCTTAAACGGATGATTTAAAACCGTAACAATTCGAAAGGAAAGGTGCTGCTTTAAATTGTACACCGCTCGGCATTACTGAATGTACTGAATGTCAAATATGCTTTGTTACTGATTGTAAAGAAAGGATTGATAAGCTTCACTGTGTGGAATTTTAGCCGTGTCAAATGTTATATTCAGATTTTGTTGACTTGACAGTCATTAAAACAAACGCAATGAGACGAGCTGTATAGCGGATACTTTTTTGACTAAAAAAAAATAAAAAATAATTTATTCCTTGCCCTCTGCGTTATTCATGACTGGCAGAACAATAATATCGGACAATACATTGAAAAAGCATGAATCAATTGGGACGCGAACCCGGAGCATGTAAACTGCTACATGTAGTCTCTTGCTCTACCAACTGAGCTACCAAGACATATAACACCACTCCAGATAAGGGTAGTTTTTCAAAAACTAAATTCTTTATTTCTAAATTAAACCCTATTGTGTCACTACTTATTAGAATCGTCTCTTCGAGACGATTCTAATGAGTAGTGACACCATAGGATTTGGTGCTGAGTGATATGAGTGAGAAAATGTTTGATTTGTTGAAATAACTCCCTCTTATCTGGAGCCCTGATATATTGAAGCTACAATGTACCAAGACATGCACTGAAGCTTATTAGTCTTTTCATTATGTAAAGTACACAAACATAGTAAATATTTTTATTATGTAAAGTACACAAACATAGTAAATATTTGGTCGCAGCGACGAGACATTACAAAATAAAAATATGAAATATATTATATAGATAAAATCGCTTTTTGTGAAATAATCAAATGAGTTCAAATGAGACCCAAGACAACAACCTTATACAGGTTTCCCAATTACATTATACGGCTTTAAGTTATTTAATACGTTCTTCTTAAAATGAAACTCAACCAAAAATTAAAAAAGACAAAACTATTAAAAACAACCCAGGAGATTAAAGGTAGTGAGGGTTGGTTAGTTAAATGGTTGATGGGGTCCAACATTCCCTTACTTATATTTCCTCGTAAATATTACATAAAGTATGACAGTAAGACCAAAAATGACGATGTAACGTGTACATTATGAAAGAAAAGACTAAATATCGCAAGGTAACGTGTCAGAGAAAATTTGAAACGGTGTAAGGAAAATTTCAGGGAAATGTCTCTCGTTTTTGTGGCAATTCTGAACATTTGAGTAGTCTACAAACCACGAAACGTACTGTATAGACATGTATACAGTGGAGAATCTGTTATTCTTTCCCAATAAACGCGTTTACGCTAAAACTATTATTTGCATTGCAAACAGTTTGGAGCCAGATCAGACGCCGGGTAACCCGGCGTCTGATCAGGCTCCAAACTGTTTGCCACCAAGATAAACAAGAATTATCAGAACTGTCCAAAAGTTGTTCTTTTCTACGTTTTAGTGTTTTGCGTTTGCGTACGTTTGCGTTTAAACGGGAAAGAATAACAGATTCTCCACTGTAGATACATTTTCTCCCCCAATTATCGCGTTTATGCTAAAATAGGATGTCCATTGCAAACAGTTTGAAACCAGGTCAGACTACAAACTGTTTGCTAATCATATTTAAAAAAGTACATGTATTGACAACATTTTAAAGAAATGCTGTTCTTAGTCAATTTTGTGGTCGTTTAGTTGCGTTTAAACGGGGAATACTAACGTTATTATAAATTGTAAGGAAACCATGACTATGTACCTGTCTCCCTTGACAACAGAGGACGCTGGGCGTCGTAGGTACGGTCAAACTCATCCAGGGAGATGTCATAATCGTCTTCGTCATCGGTCAGGCATGACGCAGACACCATACTCACGGATCTGTACTGTTTCCGCTTGTAATTTCCTCGCCATAAGGCTTGCATTAGAGGCGGCCAAATCATTGGAGGTTCCCGACTCAAGGAACCTCTCGACACGAGCACAAAAAATGTCTAGTCACCCTTGAAGAACCATCCAAGTATCTATATTATATCTATCTATGCCTTGTTTTGTTTGTTTTTAAGGAAAAAGGCATATACTAGTACTCATCCCATACTCGATACACAGTGTTCACATATGCTACACGAAATTCTCAAAATTGTGAAAGAATAGTCATTGATAATTCCAATAACAGATGACATTTTAACATCGATGTGCATTATATCAAATATCCACGCTGATTAAGGTCACATTGTCGCCTGTTATTTAAATTCTGATAGCAAAAGGACAGCTTAAATCCCAAATCGAATAAAACACGATCCAAGCAGTCTTGGTCTGAATTTGTATATTGGCTAGTAGAGCATCCCACGAGATTAACTTAACACATGTATGTAAACAGTTAAATCCAGTTATTAGGCACACTCAATAGTATTTGTTCTTCGGAATACACTACATGAGGCTGCTTAAAGCAAGATAAAAGTAAAGTAGCAAGCTTCTATAGAAGCTTTCTGCTTATCTTCGATATTGCTTTAAGCTGTAGTTTATCTCTCACGCCATCAATCGGTCATGTTTTAAGTGGCCGCAATGGCAGAACTTTACTGTAATTCCAAGATGCTTACGTGTGTTATTGTCGCCGAAGATTTCGTGGAAGAGAATAATTGATATGCAGTCTTCCGAGTCAATACACGAACACTTTAAATGATCTCGGCATAAGACGTTTTCCCAAAGCAGCTATCCTAATTCGGTATACAGTGCTCGATCGATCGTCGTGAAAATATTTCACATATTCATCATTTAGACCAGAGAACGTCGCTACTAACCCGACTATTATTCTGATTTTGTTCGGGAGATCGACGGAAGAGGTCGATAGGCAGGGCGTGCGTTAACACTATACGAAATGGGCAACCACATAAAAATGCCAGCGCCGATTGCGTGACCGCTTCTACTAACAGATATGTTTCTCATGTTAACTGTACTGAAACATCCTCTGGCGACAGATTGATATTCTCGCCTAGGTTTGGTTGCCATTTAATCACATTAAATACATTTCAGAATCAGTAAATATGGGTGATGACAGCTTGATAACGGACTATCGTCTAACATGTCCTTTATCAGCGTGTCATTGTTTGAATAATGATTTGCAAAAAAGCCGGAGAACGGGATCTAACAGCTGGTCTGTACTTCCAAGAAATGCTGAACCGTTACTTCAATAGTCACTAGTACAAAACACCTATACTCGCTAGAGACCATGGGTCCGTTTCTTAAAACTTCGTACGACAAATGTTGTCGTAAGTCAGATTATTAAAGTCTCAATTATTATTTATTTCTCCATCTAATCCTGTCTTGTGACATCTCTTTTGAATCGTCTTTTCAAGACGATTCAAAGGATTTGTCACAAGGCAGGATTAGATAGAGAAATCAGAAATTAAAAGCATTTTAAATGTTTGACTTACGATCATTTTTGTCCTACGAAGTTTTATGAAACGGGCCCCTGGAACCCTTTTCTCCCGAAGAAACACCTATTAGCGCATTCAATTATTTGTCATAGAGAAACATTTTCATAAATTATACCATGTATTTTTAAAAAGCCATAGAAATGTTCGTAGAAATCTGCAACCTGAGTAGTGACGTTGAAGCAGGCTGAAAATAAAAAAGAAAACTCCATTAAGAGCATTCTGATTTACTTTTGATTTCTCTTACAACCCTTTGTCTTAAACAAGCTATTGGGGTGGAGGATGGATAAAGTATAATATAATTTCGCTTTTACGACTTCTACAAAGAAGGATTTGTACTCGTATGATTATAAATATTTATAAAGATGACCTGTTAAAGTAGGATGTATGTGATGCAGTAATCTCCTTTTAAAGTTTTCTTGGTTTGCTTTGAAGTACTTAAAACTGAAATATGAATTTCGGGAAAATAATTTGCTGTGATAATTTCAAATTAATGGTCTTTTACATTTGTTGTTTAAATGACAAGTTAAGTGTTGTTCTATGAGTAAATCTATATAGCTATATTGTTGACCATAATGAAATTAAAGCAATGTATTATATAGCCTAACGGGTTATAACGGTACAAGAACATTAATTATGAGCAAACGCCATAGTATATTATTTACATGTTAACATTTTGCCCCGGTGAGACTTAATGGCAACCATTAGTTTGATTAATGATTATTGACTTACATGTAACATGAATACTACAATTACAGAATGTTTGAAATTTCAAACGCCAACCATCTGAACATCGATTCCTTAACCCTTTCAGTCCTAAATAATTTCTCTTGTGGGTATTTATTATCCTTTTGGACTCTTCAAGTACAGGCGTTTTGAACCAGTCTACTGTTGAATTGATGATATGACAACAAAAACAATTGAAAATATTAAACAGTGCATACCCTGATCAGAGGGCTGGGAGCCCTCTGATCAGGGTCAGCACTGCTTGCATCTCTACAGAGGGCTGTAGGGTTGAAAAGGTTAACCCTCTTCACTCCCATGACGTCATATGATATTAAGCAATTGTCGTTTGTTTTTATTTTTCAAATTTGAATTTTTAGATATCTTGGGTAAGAAATGTTAATATGAGTGTCAAACAGATAGGATATTGATAAGAGGCCGTGTAACGCGGTTGCTGATCAGGATCAAAGCAGCTTGTAAATAACCATTGCACTCGGGGTAAGGCAGTGAATGGACTTAGTGCAATAAAGTCAATAGTAATGAAACAACTTAACTCATTGACCACTAAAATTTCAATAGACAATGATTCCAGTTTCCAATTAAGTGTAGTCCATTTGTTACTATTTACGGTGTTTTCTAAACTAGACTGCAAAATGTGAAACAGTGCAGACCCTGGTCATAATTCTCATGCAGGAGCCCTCTTATTTGGGTCTACACTGTTTGCATACGATATACGTACTATTTTAAGTACAGTTTTGGTAGAAGACGCATAATTGTGACATGATGGGTCAAAGAGTTTAAAGATGGGTTGTCTTTGGCGTAGGTGACGGGTGGTTGCTTAACGCAAGATCCATAATTATTAAGTTGAGATGAGACTTAAATAAAGAAGATTATATCATATCGGGTTATAATGGTACAATACATTTTAGGAATGCCAGGGTACTATGTTAATCACAGTGGAGAAAACATTATTCTTTCCCGTTTAAGCGCAAACGAAACGCAAACGCAAACGCAACGCAAACGCATTGCAATAAATGGATACACTGACAAACAGTGACAATATATAACTGCTTATTATAGTATCAGTGGCAAACAGTTTGGAGCCTGATCAGACGCCGGGTTAACCGGCGTCTGATCTGGATCCAAACTGTTTGAAATGGAAATAATAGTTTTAGCGTGAACGCGTTTATTTTGAAAAAATAACGCCTTCTTCACTGTACATGTTATCCTTTTCCCCGACGGGACTTAATGGCAACCATTAGCATGATTAATGATTATTGACTTACATGTAACATGAATACTTCAATTACAGAATGTCTGAAATTTCAAACGCCAACCTTCTGAACATCGACTCATTAAACCCCTTCACTGCCATGACGTCATCTAATGTATGCAACTATCGTCTGCTTTTATCGTATGCAAATTTAAATTTTTAGTATTATTGAAGTGAGTTTCAAAGGGTTTGGCTCCTGATCATATGTCACGTGAATAGACCTAAACAATTTGCAAATAACCATTGTGTGGTAAGACAGGGAAGGGATTTAGTCCAATACAGTCTGAATAAAATCGCTTGAAATGTGTTGTTTTTTTGTTAATAAGACAGATGATTGCTTGAAGCAAGACGCAGGTGAATTTGAAAATTCCTATCGTGTAAGATATTCTATGCACATTCATTATATATATACGAAGTGCGCCTACTCGGTATAATCTAATATAAGGAAGATCTGACAATTCAAACTGTATACATGTACAATGGGGAAAGGCGTATTTGTTTGCAGTCTAACCATTATCATGCTGAATTGTAAACTGCTTCAAATATATGGTTTGCGAAAAAACAAAATCATGTTTTATGCTTTTGAACTAAAAAACTATAAAAAGATAGTGACAGCTCAAAGTAAAGAGACGTTAAAAAAGTTCCTAAAGGAGCTTTCTGTTTATCTGTCACATTGCTTTAGGCAGTCACCTGTCTGAAACATCTAATAATACAACAAGTTATTGGTTGCAATAAAGAAGTTTACTATACATGGATGCTCCTTTAAGACAACGTGTCTTTGAAAGTTCATGTAATTATACCGAGAACACCAGATAATGGGAGCATTTCAAAAACTCAAATCTTTATTTCTGCATTAATCCCTTTGGTTCCACCACTCATTAGAATCGCCTGTTAGAGACGGTTCTAATAAGTAAAATTACACCATGGACTTTGGTGCTGAATTAAGAGAAAAGGCTGGGTTTGTTTAGTTAACTTCCTCTTGTATGTAGTCCTGTATAATACCGAGAAACAACAACTATACATTTGAGTCCATGACATTTGTTTTCCACTGGGATGTAAGAACAATTAAAATGATCATTCCTGAAATTCACTGCCCACGTTCCTCACATTCATTCCTTGTTTCCATAAAGAATGACACCGAATGGTTTTTTTAGTAACCATGCACAAGACTCCATTAAAAGCTATTTCTTGCAGTATACTTTACACAATTGTTATCACTCATAGCTTTTCAACAATATCACTTTTCTATTGGTACGATTTACTCTAATTTATATATCTATTTTCACTTATTTAATCCAAGTATCTAAGTAACAATAACGCGTTACTCGTGCGGTGGCATCTCACTTCGTAGAGTTGAAATGTTGAGGTGCATCAATGACGTTCTTAGTAAAGTTTCGTTGGCAAGCGATTGCTAACTTAGCAACCTTATTCAATGAATGTTGGAAGATGCAGACATCACAAAATACGTATCCGCTAATAATAATACAACCTTTAATCTTCTCTGTAAGCTATGGGCGAAATTGTGTTTCCAATTACAAACAGTTTAGATCCAGATGAGACGCCGAGTGACTCGGCGTCTCATCTGGATCCAAACTGTTTGACACATGATTATATTTTAGAAGAAAATGTCCTTAATCTAATTTTTAAAATTGTTACTTCTGTAACTATTAAAGACGACAAATTTTGCAGACGACAATTACATAGCTTGCAGAAGGTTAAACACGTGTACATATGTACAGATATATAGTCTAAACGTATTTACTAATTGCTTCAGAAGACCACCCCAGTTCCGTCAAAATATACTTAACGCCTATCAATTATAATAATGTTTCTTTGATAGTGTTTTAAAGACTCATTTCTGTGACAGAACGTGGCTAACCATTTTTCAATATATGATATATCAAACAAATGTGGCTTTGATCCACATCGTATTCTTTGTACAATCATTTTCCGGTGCCTTCAGGTGGTGACTAAACCAACTGATATAAAATAGAAAATTTTAGAAGACATTACTATGGTGGCATGTTTCTGACACCAGTTAACCACTTATTTATCATGAGAGATTCCTGTTAATATCTCACATAAATACTCAACTACATGTAATTAGTTTTCGCAAAAATGTTCGCGTTAGTTTTCAGATAATTATCTGTAAAGTATGGTGGCATATTTCTGACACCAGTTAAGCACTTAATTATCATGATAGATTCCTGTTAATATCTCACATAACTATTTAACTAGTTACTTATCTAGAAAACTTTCGCGTTAGTTTTCAGATAAGTATCGGTTAAGTGGAATGTGGAAACTTTTCACGATAACCAGATAAATATCTGAACACGAACTTTGTCATGGTGTTGGCATCCTTCAGTCACACTGACTATGGATTAGTGCCTATTGAGGACGTTGAAGAGCACCGTCTTCTGTGACTGTAGAGGCCTATTCTTGATACGCAGACTCTATTACAGTCCTGGCAGGAGAAGAAAGACAGGTGACTCCTGGTTTGTGTTTTTCCGGTCATGACTGGCCTTTCGTCTTGCCCTTCTCTGATCTTGGGTCTGACGCAGTGCAAGCTCATCCTGTTTCAATCCAGAGGCAATCAGATGTCTCCAGCGAGTCCGATCGCCGGCCATGGCTTCCCAGGAACCCTGATGAATGCTGCAAGCTTTCATATCCCTCATGCAAACGTCCTTGTATCTGAGGTGTGGACGGCCTCTGTTTCTTGCCCCAGTGGCAAGTTCCCCATAGAGGAGATCTTTTGGAATGCTGCCGTCGTCCATCCTGTACACGTGACCCAGCCAGCGAAGTCTGCGTTGTCGGAGCAGTGTGAACATTGAGGATACGCCTGCCTTGGAGAGTACGTCATTGTTTGGGACCTTGTCCTGCCATGAAATTCCGAGGATCCTCCTAAGACATCGCATATGGAAAGTCTGAAGTTTCTTCTCCTGGTGAGCATAAGTGGTCCAGGATTCGCTGCCGTAGAGTAGTGTGCTAACGACACAGGCCATGTAGACAGTCATCTTGGTTTGGGTGGTGAGATGCTTGTTCTCCCAAACTCTCTTCATGAGTTTAGAGAGCGTTGATGCTGCCTTGCCAATGCGTTTATTGATTTCCACGTCTAGCGACAGGGTATCGGTGGAGGTGGAGCCAAGATACTGGAATTGGTGGACGACTTCCAATGCTTCTCCATTGACTGATATCAGGGGAGGGTCTACGGTGTCCTTGTCCAAGTTTTGCGTCTTCTTTTGACTGATGGTGAGTCCAAAGAGATCACAGGAATCTGAGAACCTGCTCATCAGTCGCTGTAACCCTTGTTGTTGATGTGAGGCTATGGCTGCGTCATCTGCAAACAACAAATCCCTGATGAGCACCTTCCTTATCTTGGATTTTGCGCGGAGTCTGGAGAGGTTGAACAAACGACCTTCAGATCTTGTATGCAGGTACACACCATCTTCGGAAGAGCCGAATGCATGCTTCAAAAGTAGGGCAAAGAAGATGCCAAATAGAGTTGGGGCCATCACATAGCCTTGCTTTACACCGCTCTTGACACCAAATTCTGCAGATATCTCGCCGCCGAATTGAACTGTGCTTATCATGCCATCGTGGAAGGACTTTATGATGCTGAGTAGCTTTGGAGGGCATCCTATTTTTGGGAGCATCTTGAACAACCCATCACGACTCACAAGGTCAAATGCCTTTGTCAGGTCTATGAAAGCGATGTACAGTGGCTTGTTTTGTTCTCTGCATTTCTCTTGGAGCTGTCGATGAGAGAATATCATGTCCACTGTTGACCGCTTCGAGTGGAAGCCGCACTGGGACTCAGGGTATATTCTGTCCGCAATCAACTGGAGCCTGTTAAGAACTATGCGGGCAAACATCTTGCCTACGATGCTGAGTAGTGAAATACCACGGTAGTTGTTGCAGTCGCTGCGGTTCCCTTTGTTTTTATACAAAGTGACTATGTTGGCATCACGTAGGTCCTGAGGCACAGCGCCTTCCTTCCAGCACTGCACCAGCAGCTTGTGGATGGGCTCCAAGAGGGCAGATTTTCCGCTCTTGATAACTTCTGCTGGAATAGCGTCCTTTCCGGGGGCTTTTCCAGAGGGAAGCCTGTCGATGGCTTTCGACACCTCGTCTTTGGATGGTTCGTTGTCGAGCTCCGGCATCGCAGGAAGTTCACTGATAGCGTCGAAAGCCGTTTGGTGGACTTTGTTCTCCTTTGAATATAGCTCTGCATAGTGCTCAACCCATCTGTTTAACTGTTCAGCCTTATCTGTTATCAACTCTCCGGCCTTAGATTTGAGGGGGGCTGTCTTCTGTATGGTAGGCCCTGTTGCCGCTTTTATCCCCTCATACATGCCTTTGACGTTGCCCGTATCAGATGCGAGCTGAATGGTCTTGCAGAGGTCGGCCCAGTAGTTGTTGGCACAGGTTCTGACTGACTTTTGGATGTTATTTCTAGCTAACCTGAGGGAATTGAGTGTGACCTCTGAAGGCTTGTCTTTTTAAGCTTGAAGAGCTTTGCGCTTTGCTTCGATCAGAGGACTGAGATGTTCCGAGTTGGCCTCGAACCAATCATTTTGCTTCTTCCCTTTTTTCTTCCCAAACACGTCAAGGGCTGTGTCATGCGTGGCAAGTTTCAAGCTGTCCCATTGTTTCTCCGCTGGTAGGTTGTAGTCACCTTTGAAGTTGGCTTGGAAGCTGGCGATGAAGTCGGCGGAGAGGTCAGGACGTTTTGTCTTGCTTGTATCAATCCGCGACTTCCCTGACTTCTTTGAGCAGTGAAACTTCTTTGGCTGAACACTTACTGTACAGCACACAAGCGAGTGGTCTGTGTCACAGTCCGCACTATGGAATGTTCTGGTGAGTTGAACATGTTTGAGACTCCTTCTTCTCGTAAGAATAAGGTCAAGTTGGTGCCAGTGTTTGGACCTTGGATGCCTCCGGGACACTCTGTGATGCGGTTTGGTGCCGAAGTAGGTGTTGGTGATGCACAGCTCATGGTAGGAGCAAAGCTCTAGCAGTCGCTTTCCGTTGTCGTTACAGTTGCCAATTCCGAAGTTTCCTAGGCAGTTTTGCCATGCCTCGTTGTCTCTACCTACACGAGCGTTGAAATCACCTAGCAATATCAGCTCTTCCTTGCTTGGGAGATTCTTGATCAACGTGTCAATTTGGTTGTAGAAATGATCCTTTGTGTCTTCAGAAGCCATGAGTGTAGGAGCATATACACAGAGAAGGTTGATGGGTCCAGTCTCAGTGTTCAGTTGTAGACCAAGCAGTCGCTCGGAGGCTGACTGACTGAGTTGGATCTTGTCTAGCAGGGTATTCTTCACTGCGAACCCTACTCCGTGCTCTCGAACTTCATCGGAACTCTTGCCTTGCCAGAAGAAGGTGTAGTCAGCCTCCTTTAGGCAGCCAGACTCTGCTAAGCGTGTCTCCTGGAGAGCAGCAATGTCAATTCGGAGGCGTTGAAGCTCATTGTTGATGACGGCGGTTTTCCTCAGATCAGAGATGGCTTGGTGGTCAGACGACAGGCCAGTCGTCATCGTTCTGACATTCCAGCATCCAAGCCTGAGTGCTGGTGTCTTGATTATTTTTGTTTTCTTTGGTGCGGCAGTTGCTGTCCACTTGTCGGAGTGATCCTAAGCCCCATGCACCCAATGAGGCAGGTGGCCAGTGGCGGGACAACACCTTATTGGCTGAGGGCTGCTCAGCTTGAGGCGGGCGGTAGCTGTCCAGTGAAGTTGGAAAACCTCTCCCACCGTCGGAAGTGACCCCTGGCGCCCATTTAGCTTAGACTTATAACCGGTAACTGCCACTTCCCGTGTTGGATATCTACACAGTGATGTGTAGCAGGAGTATCCTCTCCTGGGCACTAGCCTGGGCGAAACTATGGAGAGACTGTGCTGCCCATACAACAGAATCCCCCTCTCGGTCTTGCTGGTGGGAACCAGAGGAAAGGAGGACCAATACGTCTGGGACCAGGTCGACTGCAGCAGCTGCCAGAACAGCGTTGAGTACAGCGCTGGACTGCCTACGGGCTACACTCCGGATTTTCTGTAGGGGTTGACTCCCTTAGCCCCTACCAAACCAATAGTAAACCCTGGGGCAGAGGTGCTATTTGACCCATAGCTGGTGGTTTTCTGTCTGGGTTTGCTCCCATAGCCTTTCCCCAACCAAGAAGTGCCCACAAGGCACTAGGGACCTTTTCATGATACTGCTTTAAACCGCCACACTTAAGGAATTTATCTAGTTACTTAACTAGATAATTAACTAGAAAAGTTTCGTGTTACCAGTTATCTAAAAGTACAACATTGCATTCGGATGGCTTCGGTAGGGACATGATATCTATTTTTATATAAGTTAACACGAAACTTTTCAAGTAACGTTTCAGTTAACTTAGATATTATGTCGTGACAGTATGTGGCACTAACAGGTCATTTGACGCGATACGAAAATTATCAGATTTAATAAAAATATTCCACTTTCCACTTACTAGATAATTATGTGAGATATTAACCTGAAACTGTCAGAAAAGCTAAGTAGTAAGTGGTGTCAGAACCATGCCACCATACATTTCAGCCTTTTTTTCAAATCTAATTGAAAGAGTTGCCTGTCTTAAAAGGTTGTAACCCTTGATTGATATCGTCAAGTGTTGAACGTTTGTATTTCTAAATACTCCATCTATATGTTGTGATTGAACAGTGCGTGCGTCCACGAATCTTTTATTCGGAGCATATTTCCTACACCACGTCAGCTAGGAATACCATATTTGCTGTATGAGTACAGTGATTTGCAATAGCAAAGTGCCGGTAACATTTTCAGGTCACTGTTAATTTGACCTTTGACTTCAATTGTAGAAAATAAAAAAAACGTTTGTCCGCAGAGATTTTGTATATACATGTAACATCAATTAGGGATATCACATTAGTTGGTTAAGCGCAAACTGAGATAGCTGTGTGTCTCGTAATAGATTTAGGTATTGTAACGGGCTCATATCTAGAAACAAGCTTGTTCGGAGCATATGTCCTACATCTAATTAGCTACAGCAACCAATTTCGGCGTGTGAGTTCATCTTAGGATATATAAAAAGATTGTTTCGGGCATGTTTTCTTACACCATATCAACTAGAGATACCAAATGTAGTATGTAGCTACGTAGTAGGGTCATAGAGTGTATTTTACTACACTTATTTCTCTATGGTCATGATTTTAACCTTTGAACTCTTTTATTTAGAAAAAAACTTGTCCGGAGCAAATTTCCTGAACAACATCAGAGAAACAAAATGTGGTGTGAAAGTACATCTTGGGATGGCGGAGTGTGGCATATCATTTTAGGCAACGTCGACCTCGGCATTTGACCAAAATGATAGAAAGTGCCTTTCTGTGGCATGTCTACTATTACACACTAGCTAGATGTACATCCTGGCATGCTAAGCACGTGCCATTTTCATTTCACTGTTACTCTGACGTTGACCTCAGACCTCAATCATATATTGTCAGAAGCATATTTCCAAACCACATTAGCTCGGGGAACTAATTATTATGTTTGAGTACATATTGCTATTGTTAAGTGTTGTGTTCAATCAGGTGTCTGTCATCTTGATATTCATCAGTGACCTTAATTATAGAATATTTATTGTATGGACAATATTTCCTATACCACATCAGCTTAGGATATAGGCCGATTTTATTCAACTGGCAGGACGGAGCTAACCTTTGGCAAAGATAAACTAATTTACTTTTGATTTAGGGTTGATAGGTATAGTTTCGTATTATATCGTAATTGTCCGATACTTTCAACTTGAAGAAACACAATTTATGCGTGCACCAATACCCATGTGCAATTGGTATATACTGTGCTCCCTCTCTACAACAACACCCAATGGAAAACAAAGATTGCGTGTGTTGTTCGTAGGGAAATGTTATATAGAGAAATTAAGACTTTGTTAACATTTGCAAACAGCTTGAATCCAGATCAGACGTCGCGTCATTCTTCATTACCTTCCTTGAGTCAAATGTCCATTGATATGTAATGTTGAGAAAAAACGGAAGACGACAAAGGTAAATTCCGATAATAAAAGTGCAATGGTCCGCATCGAAACGCCGCCTTGCCAAGTCAATAAAATCGGTCTATACCAAATATGATGTGACAGCACTTCTCAGAAAAGCGGTGTGACGCAAACATGACATGACTCTAATGTTATTACGCTTTTGAGTTAAGTCTGAGAGCGTTCTCAAGCAGTTGATTGTTCAGATTTGAGCTTTGGCTTTTTACCAATTAAATGTTTTAGAACGAACTCAGACTCAACTCAATCGCTTTATACACTGAAGAACCAATAGGATCCATCCCACATAATGTGTAGATATAGTGCCATGGGTGACTTTGATTAAGCTAAACACTACTAGTACGCGACCAGATAGCAAGGACGAACATATTTCTATAAAAAAAACAAGTGGTTTCGTAATGTATGACAAAAGTAAATCACTGTTGAGTCCAGCTCTCATTAAATATTAATAGTTACCACAACGTGAGCATTGCACAAATATTATACCCGTTTACTCGTTCACCGCTGCACATCAGTATTAACAGACGGTACCAGTCACCAATAATATATAGATATAGTCCGTATTTGGCTACTTCGGGTAATGTGTAGCAGAATATTGCAAAATGGCAAACAATGTAGACCCTAATCAGAGGGTTCCTTTATGTGTGCTCTGATCAGGTCTTCACTGTTTGTATAGGACAAGTTTACACTTCACAGGTACACTATTTGCTCATGACGAGTGTACTCGGTACTACAGTGGAGAATCTGTTATTCTTTCCCGTTTAAACGCAAACGTACGCAAACGCAAAGCACTAAAACGTAGAAAAGAACAACTTTTAGACAATTCTGATAATTCATGTTTATCTTGGTGGCAAACAGTTTGGAGCCTGATCAGACGCCGGGTTACCCGGCGTCTGATCTGGCTCCAAACTGTTTGTATTGTAAATAATAGTTTTAGCGTAAACGCGTTTATTGGGAAAGAATAACAGATTCTCCACTGTACGGTTGAAAGTTTTAAAGGTATGAAACCAGATTACAATGACATTTAGACATACGATAGTTTAAGGTACAGCAAACGTTGTTGAGAGAGCTGCTACATGAATAAGAACGTTCTGCATTACTTTTGGTCTCCATTAAGCGATACCATATCTTCAAAGATAAATAAACTTCGATATAATAATGACCACTGAACACAGATAGAATCATTATACAGTCAAAACTCGATACTTCGTACTCGCGTTAATTCGAACATACTCATATATCAAAGTTAAAACGTGGCTAAGCCACGATTTAAATTGGAAATATAGGTTTATTTGACTTAAACGAGATCGAGTTGTCGACATTAAATTAATAAAATACTAGTATTATCGATGTAAGCAAGGTCGAAGTATCGATTTTCGACTGTATATAAAGAGAACTGAGGATGTTATGTTAGCTTAACAACTGAGTGGGCCGCACTGCAACATTTCCGAGAAAATATGTGTCTGTGAAATATAATTAAAAATGGCATTTATGATATGAACTTGGTTGGAATACGTTTGGGAACCTAAGCTATAAAACTGTTACATTGATTTTCCATTAACTATTTCACTGGCAAGGTCACAAAAAGGCGACTTTGCAAACAGTTTGGATCCTGATCAGACGCCGCGTAACGCGGCGTCTATTCAGGATCCAAACTGTTTGACACTCTTATCGACATTTTCTAAGTCAAAACAGCCCTAAATCTGACTTTAAAGATATTGCAGACGATACTTCCAATGCAGACGATATTTTGGCGGTAAAAGGATTAAGGCAGACGATGAGAGTTAAGCACAGTAATGTCGTAATCGACTCAAATATGTTCAAAAGGTTTGGATTCAGATCAGACGGTACTGGTTACTGATATATCCCCTGTCGCTGTATAGAGATAACCTCTGCTTGAAAATTGTAGTCTGCTTTTGTATATGTATATTAAATTGGAATTTTAAAACTTCAAACATAAGAAATGAAGAAATGAGTATTGAACAGTTTTGATCTTGTTCAGACGCCGAATAACTCGGCGTCTGATCAAGATCTTAACTGTTTGATAAGCGCTTTCAGCTTTATCTTGAAACGAAAACGTACAAACCATCGTTTTTCTATTATCTATCATGATGCCGTTGCCGACAAAACAAGAAGTTACAAACTGTTTTGATCTTACCGCCGACTTATTAGGACCAGGATCTAACATCAATTAATTGGCACCTGTCTTATGACTTCTTCGAATAATAACTACACAACATTGCCATTTCAAAAACAAAAATGAAGACATTTGCAAAGCAATCGATAATGCGTAAAGCAGCGCATGTATTATGCCCTTCGATACCATACCTTTTACAGTGCTTCCGTTCTACAACAACACCCATTGGGAAACAAAGAGTGTGTGTATTGTTCGAAGGGAGTTGTTTTAGGGAGGGAAATTGGCTTACATTTGCAAACGTCTGAATTTGATTCAAGCTGTTTGCCAGTCCTTATTATATTTTGTTCTGTCAAAATGTCCAATGTGACTGAGAAAAAACAGCAAAACTAAAATATCAAGCAGACGAGAAAAGTTTGGACATAATTGTCTTGTTTGTGGAACATCGGCAAACGTCGTTCTGTGGAGGGAATCGTTGATCAGAGGGCCATTGTTAAGAGGGAGAACTACAATGCACTTACATTTCAGACTGTTTTAACTAAAATCAGACGCCAAGTAGCTCGGCTTCTAATGAAGATCTAAACTGTTTGACACTCAGTATGTCGTGAATAACCATTAAAATATTTTTAAAACTCAAATTGGATAAACAGAAAGCTGATGACACTATTTTCAAGCAGGTGATATCCTTGCAGTTAATGGGAATATAAACATCAAAGCAGTAACCATTATGTAAGGTAATAAACAAACGCGCGGCATGTGGCGCTCATGTACAGTTTTTCTTTCCCATTAGACGCGCGTATGCAAACATAATTATTGCAACTGCAAACAGTTTGGAGCCAGATCAGACGCCGGGTAACCCGGCGTCTGATCAGGCTCCAAACTGTTTGCCACTCAAATTGAATAGAATCGTTTGATAACACTGCGTTTGCGTTTAGTTTTGTTTCGTTTAAACGGGACGTAATAACGTCTTCTCCTCTGTACCAGCACTATATAAAGCACATCAGTAAGTGGGTTCTATTGATTTCCATCTACAGTGGAGAAAACGTTATTCTTTCCCGTTGAAACGCAATCGAAACGCAAACGCATAGCACTAAAACGTAGAAAATGTCAGATTTTAAATATTTCTTACAATTCATTTTTATCTGAGTGGCAAACAGTTTGGAGCCTGATCAGACGCCGGGTAACCCGGCGTCTGATCTGGCTCCAAACTGTTTGCAGTGGAAATTAACGTTTTAGCGTTAACGCGTATATTGGGAAAGAATAACACATTCTCCACTGTAGTAGATCTAAGGCAGCATAGCCCAATATTAACGTATCACGTATCCTCTAAATAACAACAAAACTTGTATTCTGCTTGAAAACCAGTGTTTTCTTTAAACATGTTTATAACATGTTTTATAAGTTCCTTTTGCTTATTAACGTAAAGAAGGGAATTCGTTATTATTTCCCGATAAAAGTGTTTAGGCTGATAACATTATGTCCATTGCGAATAGTTTGCAGCCACACCAGACACCGGGTAATCTGGCGTCTGATAAGGCTCCAAACCATGGCATTTCCCTCACAGACAGAAATAAATCAGCCGAAAGTTCAAAACCATATCATGTTTTATTTTGTGAGTAGTTTCATTTAAACGGGCAAAATAACATCTCTACTGAAAGTTTTTATCCAATAAAAAGGTTTATGCTAAAATGATTATGTCCATTGCAATTAATTTAGAACCAGTTCAAACGCCATGTAACCCGACATCTGTTTCGGCTTCAAACTGTTTGCCACTTAGATTAAAACAGATCGTTAAAAAAGTTGTCATTTTCTTTGACACAAGACTGCGTTCAAGAAACGCTTATGCCCCAGATAGCATCTTTGACAATATATTCTAAGTATTTTCTAAGTCCAAAGTAGGTCAAGGTCAATGTCAAAATAAAGTCAATCCTCTTTAAAACGACAATCGATATGATAAAATAATCATTTCCTTATGTCGAGGTCAATGTGTGTTTTACGGACCTGTAAAAATGATATCGACCTTTGATTGCGTCCTCGGTCAATATAAGTTTTACAGGTCCATAAAATACATATTGACATAAGTAAATAATTGTATGATATTACGCATCCGACACAATATGACTGGTAACATAACTTCTATTTCTAGTGTTCTCATTAAGTCGTACTTGCATTAAGGGCCTATTCAAAAGAAAACACATTGGCACTATTCGGGAATGAAAGGAAGTAAAAGTTCCAGCCATAAAGGCCGTTTACTGTGAAAACCGACTAGATGCACCCTTCATTTACGAACTTTTGTATGGAATCAGAAACGACAAAAGCGATGTTCGTTATAAATTTGCGTATTGTAGTGTTATTTTATCCAAATAAAAAGTCAAAAGTTAATTTTAATTATTTCCTTAGGACACCACAAGCGAATTTCAGTAATCTAGTCGCTTTTAATTACAGTTCTAGTTGACAGTTTAGACTACCTGTTCGATTACCGTTGTAAACATTTTTTCTGTTATATATGTTATATATCTAGTGAAAAAAATCCATTCTTTTTAATGAATATGTCAAGTACCTGTGTAAACACATAGGGAGAGTGTAGTGCAATATCCAGGCATACATGTGTGAAGCTACATGAATGTTTGATAAGAAAGATAACTCACTTTTCATAGTTGGAACAGTCAGACTTGATTTGTCGCTGCCTGTTAGACCAGTGCTTCCACGCCGTGGAAACTTTTGCGGTCTCGGTGTGACAGCATCGAAAGAGTAGCTTCCCCTGCGAGAGTATAGACTCTCGCATTCCGGATCAAATATAAACACGTTTGGATTACTTCCCCTCTTAATAGGCAATGGTGTCGGAAGCGGGGTATGAATGTCATCAATTTCCGAGTTAATAGACATAACCTCAGTTTCGGCAACTATAAAACCATCCTCCGGAAACAGATGTTCTTCATCATCAAAGACCGGATTGTCGATTCCAATGGTTGGTATCTGGACATGGCGTTTTTCAGCTTTTTTGATGTTTTCACGGTCAACATCGTCGTCTGGGTGGACAATCTTGGTTACCTGAGATAAAACAAATGTGTCATAAAACACTCTGTCAGTATATTAACCCGTTACCCCATAAATACGCCTTTTTACGCCTCTAGTTTATTCATCCATTGAGTAAAATAGGTCCAATTTACACCATTATAGAAATGAACCTTAAGAAATATTTTCTATATTCTAGCAGATAGTTGCTTAAAGCAGGCTGAAAATAAAGCAGAATGCGCCACAAGGCGCATTCTGCTTTACTTTCAACCTGCTTTAAGTAGTAACTAGAAACAGGCTATGGGGTAATGGGTTAAGTATTTATATGTTTGGTAATTGTTTCGTCTTGAACAGTTGTCGTCTGCTACTGTAACAAACATATATTTTTCTAAATTTCCTATCAAAAAGGGATCAGAGCGTCAAACAGTTTTGAATCTGGTAGGGCGTCGCGTTACTCAGTGTCTTATCAGGATCAACACTGTTAGCAAAGGTTATCATTGCTCCATTGTTAGCATGCTAAGAGTTAATTATGTTTTGAAAATGATATCAGTGCTCCTGTTAATGGGGCCTTTGAAAACATAATTATGTATTTATTTCTAAACGTAATCCTATGAAATCGCTACTCATTTAAAATCGTCTCGAAGAAACAATCATAATCAATAGGTTCAATGTGGCGTTTGTGGGAACATAAAGGAGACATTTTCGGAAATGTCCATTTTCACTTGCTGTTATCTGGAGTTCTTTAACTGGCAAAATGAGCAAAGTGTGAGGAATTTTCAAAACTTCATGAAAAAAACATACAGTTTGAGAGACGGTCTAAATCTCTTTATAAAATGTTCTATCCCTGTCCGTCTAAAGATTCCAAACCATCCCAAACAAGCCCTAACCTGCCCAAAACACTTAAAACCCACACTACGACTTCAATTTAAACTTAAATAATGTATATTCCTAAATACATTTGTATCTAATCAATAAAGCTGTTAAATGGTGTAATTAAACTTGAATAATGTATATAAAAAAAAGACCAAAAAGAATTAAATATACGATGTTTGTTTTTTATTTCGATGGGAGCAACACGTACAAAACGAAAGAACATATTTATATACAGTTACCATCCTTCAGTGCTGGTGTTAAATGAAATAATCAGCACCAACGGGAAATAACTGTAAAAAGCTATGTTCTTACGTTTTGTACGAGTTGCTCCCTTTGAACGTAGATTTAGTTTGAATTGAACATTTTTTCATTATTTTAGCTTAAATTTGCCAAAAGCTATGTTCTTACGTTTTCACGGTACGAGTTGGTCCCTTTGAATGAAACAAACCATCGTAGAATTAATTCTAATTTAACATTTTTTCATTATTTTAGCTTAGATTTGCCAATCTATAAGCTTTATTTGATTATATATTAAGGAATTAAAGCAGTTTTGGTTTATTTTTAAAGTTGTTTGGATAGCTTTTGAGTGGTTTTGGGATTTTTTGAGGTTTGGAGTCTATAGACGCACCCCGCTATCATAGTAGTATATAAAGTGTACTATACAATGTTAGAAATGTTTTGAAACACATACCGTTTACACTCCAAACATAAGCAATATACTGAATTTTTAAGATAGTTGCAGTTGAATATATTGTGCAAGGCATAAGTAACAGATTCTGAATTAATGTTCTGTACTTACTTTGTCCTGCATTAAGTAACAATAAACAGTTAATGGTCTTCATTATTTCCCTTAGTATACTGCTATAGAAAGTATAAACTGTAGATTTAACAATTATATACATCAAACATAACGTCTTATTTGCAAAACACAACACTTTGATCCGATACAATATATGTGTGTTCTTTAACATGTTTACATGTGTGTCACTCATTACAAACGACATAAACAGCAATGCCAAATCCACATTTGTACTTCACAGTAACCTTCAATAAAACCAAATAATTTGATACAGCAATCTAACCATATAACGACCTTAAAAAGCTATGATTATATTTGTTTTTTTGGTGCTCATTTCTGCATTGTGCAAGACGACGGTACAGTGGGAAAAACGTTATTCTTTCTTAACACAAACGTTGATTCTAAATATAGTATGCCCTTGCAAACAATTTGGAGCCAGATCAGACGGCTTCTGACCAGGCTGTTTTCCACTTAGAATAGAAACTTGCAATTTTCAAACAGCTGTGAATTTCTGCATTTTATTGCAATGCATATGGTTTAATTTAAACGGGAAAGAAGAACGTTATTAACACTGTAAAGAAAGAAAGTTCCCAAAACAGTTGCTTATATTTGAACGCAATCATGTGTCAATTTGATTGGTCGTAAAAACAGGTTTTGATGTGTACATCGGCACTATAGTTTGTCCAAGGTTTTATATTGGATATGTCGTGTGTTTGCTGTTTCTCTGTCTTTCCATTAGGAATATTGCCATCCAAACCTAAGTCAAACATCGATAATTTGAACTCGCTTTAAAAAAGCGGTTATACAAATATGTCACATTTAATACCTACCTTAAATTTTCAACATTGATATAAAGGTATGTTCGACATGAGCCGATGCGTGTAATTAAATTCTAACCATAGAAGAAAGTCTTGTACAGTGGAGAATCTGTTATTCTTTCCCGTTTAAACGCAAACGTACGCAAACGCAAAGCACTAAAACGTAGAAAAGAACAATTTTTGGACAATTCTGATATTTCATGTTTATCTTGGTGGCAAACAGTTTGGAGCCTGATCAGACGCCGGGTTACCCGGCGTCTGATCTGGCTCCAAACTGTTTGTATTGTAAATAATAGTTTTAGCGTAAACGCGTTTATTGGGAAAGAATAACGTTTTCCCCACTGTACATTTGTTTAAAGCGAGTGAGTTATCGAGAATTAACAGTTAACTGATTTCATTTTGAAAGTTCGAAAATAATATACGTGTATGCCGATTAGGTAATTTACGCACTTTGATGGGGTGAGCATTGTGATTACTTTCATGTCAAAATGAATATTGATAAGATTAAACCTAAATCATTAAGAGAACGAGTAAAAGAGGAGACCATGCATGTTGTTTAACATTTTGCCAGCATGAACATGAACTGAGTGTTAACCATTTCACTCTCAATGGCGTCATAAAGCGTATTTGCAAACAGTTTTGATTCTGATCAGACGTGACGTCTGATCAGGATCATATAGGAGTAAATGTTTAAGACAAGCTGATCTCAAAAAATTCTAGAGCCTTGGCGAGCTGAATAACTCTATTCTAGACTAGTTTGAGATCAACCCGTCTTAAACATCGACGAGTGGCAGATTCTTTTTCACACATGATTAACGATTTTAAGTTATTTTTAAAGCAATAATATGCTTTTTTTAATGCCAGTGACGTAATAACGCCTTTATAAGTAGTGACGTTAAAGTGACGTCATCAAATCAATCTCGCACATGTTGGAGACAAGGATATTCGTGATCGTTGTTCGCTATAGAAAACAATGGTAGTTATGTGAGAAAAGCTGTTTACTACTTTTTTTTTAAATTACGTCAGTTATACTACCTTAAATCTAACTTTGAAACTATATTGCAGACAACAATATTGAACCAGAAGACAATGTGACGGTGAACCTCAAGATCCGGAAAGGTTTAAGGAAATGTTGTGATTTTTCACTGATATGGATTGTGTATTTTACTTTCTATACTACTTAGGCTGCTGGCCAATAATGTTAACCATCCCCCCATAGGGGGACTTTTGGTCACTATGTTTTTCTGAAAGCCCAGGGTCTGTAGGTTCAAATCCTATTTTCTGCACTTTGAACGTTGGGGCTTTAGTCTAAAATTTGACTTTGAAGATTACCTCCCCTTGCATAAATGGAGAAATACGTAATTGTATGTGTAGTTGTTGCACTAATATATATATTTTTTATTAAACTTATATATCTAACACAAAATGATTCATTTATGCAATATAACTAACTGAACGCAAAAAATGCAAAAACAATTGGACATAACTCAAATTTTATTTAAATTATCTCCCCTTAAAAGTACAGAATGCAATTTTTATACAAAACAAGTCACTTTTCCCTTTATAAATGTTGAATACATATCATAGAAACAAGATCTAATCACGAAACCTTCTTTACATGAAAGCCTTATATGTCCACAAACTAAATATATAACCTTTGGGTTATACAGCACAGTCTTTTGTGTGTAATTGAACAAAAATATTACCTCCCTTTTTTAATTCCTGTCATATTGTTATAGTAGAGGGCATTTAAAATTTTGGGGGGAAAAATGCACAGAAATGATTTTTGTGTTTTCATATGCCCCAGTATGTACCGAATAACAGAAAAATAATCTAGGAAAATCAAATGATGCGAAATCCGATTTTTTGGGGTAAAATGGTTGAATTGATAAACGAAAATGATAATTTTTGGAATGTCCATACTGTGACCCTGGGTATTAACATAAAGGCTCCAAATTTACAAATTAGACTGACAGTTATATCCACTGTGGAATAGTACTAATTAGGATAAATACAATTTTCAATAAATGGTTCTTTTTGGGTGAAAATCATGAATATATTAAACAAAAACCCAAATTTGGAGATTTTAGTAGAGATTCCCTGGCGTCAAACATCCAAATAAAGGAAAAGATGCACAGAAATGGTTTTTGTGTTTTCATATGGTAGAGCATGTACCAAATAACAGAAGAAAAATCTAGGAAAATCAAATCATGCGAAATATGTTTTTTGAGGCAAAACTATTGAAATAATAAATGAAAACGCCAATTTTAGGGATTTCAGTACTGTGTCGTTGGTGATCAATTTAAAAGCTCCAAATTTACAGGCTAGATACTTATACATCTCTATTGTGAAATAGTACTGTTAAGGATAACTTAAACATTAAAAAATGTATTTGGGGGTAAAATTGTTGAAAAAATAAATGAAAACGCGAATTTTTTGGATTTCCCTACTGTGAACGTGGATATTAATATAAATACACCAAATATGCAGGTTAGACAAACAATCGTTTTAACTGTGTAATGGTTCTAGTAAGGATAAATAAAACTTTCAAAAAACTGATTTTTGGGGTTAAATTGTCAAAATATTAAACCAAAATCACCCATTTTTGGGATTTTCGTAGACAATCCCTGCCATCAAAATCAAAATTGATTAATGTGTTATAATATGCTTTAATATGTATTAAATAGTAGAACAATAATCCTTTGTTGCCAATAACATGTTATTTTACAACATTATCAAGTGAAAAGCATTCAATTTTATGGTTGCTTTAAATAAAAGAAATTTGATGGGAGTAAGATAATTGCCTCCCTTTCAAACAAAACAAGAAGAATAAAAATTAGAGGAGATCCACCAACGGATACAGTGTTAGAAAGGTTATACATGTATAGAGGTGGTGATGTATCCGTTGGTGGACCGCCTTTAGACAACATTTTAGCACTGTATTAGTTGGTGGACGGCCTTTAGATAAATTGTGGCACTACATCAGTTGGGGGACGCTTCTAGATAACCTTTCTAGCACTGTATCCGTTGGTGGACAGCCTGTAGATAACATTTTAGCATTGAATCCGTTGATGGACCGCCTTTAAATAAAGTTTTAGCACTGTATCCGTTGGTGGATGACCTCTAGAAATGGTTTCTAGCACTATATCCATTGGTGGACGTCCTCTAGATAATGTTTCTAGCACTGTATCCGTTAGTGGACCTCCTATAGATAACGTTTCTAGCACTATATCTGTTGGTGGGTAACCTCTAGGAAAGGTTTCAAACACTAAATCCATTGGTGGACGTCCTCTAGAGAAGGTTTCTAGCACTGTATATGTTGGTGATTGGCTGTAGATAACGTTCCTAGCACTGTATCTGTTGGTGTACCGCCAGTATATACCATTTCCAGCACTGTTCCCGTTGGTGGATCGACTCTAGATAACGTTTAAAAAACTTTATCCGTTGGTGGACCGCCTCTACAAAAGGTTTTTAGCACTATATCCGCTGGTGGACTGCCTTTAGATAACGTTGTACATAGCACTGTATCCGTTTATGGACCGCCTGAAAATAACGTTTCTAGCACTGTTTCCGTTAGTTGACCGACTTTAGATACCGTTTAAAGCACTGTTTCCGTTGATGAACCGTCTGTAGATAACGTTTTAAGCACTGTATCCGTTGGTGGACCGCCTTTAGATAACTTTGTACATAGCACTGTATCCGTTTATGGACCGCCTGAAAATAACGTTTCTAGCACTGTTTCCGTTAGTTGACCGACTTTAGATACCGTTTAAAGCACTGTTTCCGTTGATGAACCGTCTGTAGATACCGTTTTAAGCACTGTATCCGTTGGTGGACCGCCTCTAAAAAATATTTCTAGCACTGTTTCCGTTGATGAACGGCCTCTAGAAAAGGTTTCTGACACTGTATCCATAAGAAGACGTCCTCTAGAAAACGTTTCTAGCACTGTATTCGTTGGTTGACCTCCGGTAAATAACATTTCTCTGTTGGTGGACCTCCTGTAGATTACGTTTTTAGCACTGTATCCGTTGGTGTAATTCCTGTAGATAACGTTTTAGCACTGTATCCGTTGGTGGACCTCCTGTAGATAACATTTCTAGCACTGTATCCCTTGGTGGACCCCCTGTCGATAACATTTCTAGCACTGTATCCGCTGGTGGACCGCCTGTAGATAACGTTTCCAGTACTGTATCCGTTGGTAGACTGCCTTTAGAAAACGTTTAAAGAACTGTATCCGTTGGTGGACCGCCTCTACATTTGGTTTTAGCACTGTATCCGCTGGTAGACCGCCTGTTGATAACGTTTGGAGCACTGTATCAGTTGGTGGACCTCCTCTTGATAACGTTTCTAGCAATGTATCCGTTGATGGACTGCCTCTAGAAAACGTTTCTAGCACTGTATCCGTTGGTGGACTATCTCTAGATAACCTTTTTAGCACTGTACCCGTTGGTGAACCACCTAGATAACTTTAGTAGCACTGTATCCGTTGGTTGAATGCCTCTACATAACGTTTAAAGCACTGTATCCGCTGGTGGACCTCCTCTTGATAATGTTTCTAGAAATGTATCTGTTGGGGGACCGCCTATATGTAACGTTTCTAGCACTGTATCCGTTAGTGAACTGCCTCTAGATAACTTTTTAGCACTGTATCCGTTTGTGGACCGCCTCTACAAAAGGTTTCAAGCACTGTGTCGGTTTATGAACCGTCTCTTGTAAAGGTTCTAGCACTGAATCCGTTGGTGGAACGCCTCTTTGTTGCTTTTTAGCACTGTATCGGTTGGTGGACCGCCTCTAGATAACGTTTAAAGCACTGTATCTGTTGGTGGATTGCTTCTATATAACTTTTTAGCGCTGTATCTATTGGTGGACAGCTGTATCTGTTGGTGGATCGCTTCTAGCTAACATTTTAGCGCCGTATCTGTTGGTGGACCGCCTGTATATAACATTTAAAGCACTGTATATGATGGTTGACCGCCACTAGATAACCTTTTAGCACTGTACTTGTTGGTGGACCGCCTCTAGATAACGTTTAAAGCACTGTATATATTGGTGGACCACCTCTGGATAACTTTTTAGCACTATATCCGTTGATGAACCGCCTCTAGATAAGTTTTTTAGACATGTATCCATAGGTGGACCGCCTTTAGATAACGTTTTAGCCCTGTATAATTATGTTAGTGGAACGCCTCTAGAAAGGGTTTCTAGCATTGTATCCGTTGATGGACCACCTCAATATACTGTTTATAGCAGTGTATCCGTTGGTGAACAGTGTGTTGATAACTTCCATTAATGGACCGCATCTATATAATGTTTCTAGTACTGTATTTGTTGTTGGACCGCCTCTATATAACCTATATAGCACTATCTGTTTGTGGACCGCCTCTACAAAAGGTTTGTAGCACTGTTCCCGTTGGTGGCCCGAATCTAGATAAGGGAATTAGCACTGTATCCGTGGGTTTCCCTCCTCTAGATAACGTTTGTCGTACTGTATCCGTTGGTGTACCGCCAGTATATGCCGTTTTCAGCACTGTATCCGTTGGTGGACTGCCTCTAGATAACTATTATAGCACTGTATCCGTTGGTGGACTGCCTCTAGATAACTATTATAGCACTGTATCCGTTGATGGACCGCCTCTACAAAAGGGTTGTAGCACTGTATCGGTCGGTGGGCCGCCTCTAGAAAAGGTGTTTAGCACTGTATCCGTGTACTATCCATTTCCATGATCCATGATTTCTACGTAATTCTCCGAATCTTATTTCTTACAGTTATTAACTGTATTCAAGTCTTTGTCGGTAGTTTTGTTATTTCATAATTTAAGACAATATTTTCCACGAAAATAAAATAAATGTATGCTAGAAAACATCCTCACTATACCCAGTTGAATATTTTATCATCATTTAAAGAAAAATTAGGTTTTCAAGTAGCTTTAAATGTAATAAAACTATGAATTAACTAGTTTTTATTGTATTTGATATATTCAAGGGGAGATAATTCAGTAAAAAGTAAGAAAACACTCGTTTCTATCGATTGTTTGGATAGATATTATGTCTCCATAAAAACAATGGTGATATCAGTGAAGAACAGCTATTTTGCGACTAAAACAAGTCATCATTACATTATCTATCAGAATTTAATTTTCACAAAGGGGAGGTAATTTCAATTTGCTCTGACAAGGTAAAGCCCCAACGTACAAAGTGCAGAAAAACAGAATGTACTCGGAAGACCATGAGGTTTCAGAAAAGTATGGTGTTCAAAAGTCCCCACATGGGTGGAGGGGGGTGTTCAGTAGCTCGAAGTCTAACTTAGACGCTTTCACTTAAGGACTTTGCAACCAATTGTGTTACAATAGTTCTACCTTCCACAGTTCCCAAAGTAAAATGCGTCTCTCACTTAAAACATTATCAGATTTTAAACGGCATCACATACCAATTAACATCTTTCGAGTAATAGGTAAGTTACATTTATTAATCATGTTTGATATACAAGGAACAACATATGGGAATAACCCACAGTACTCTGAGCCTAGATATTGGGCACGAAGCATCATCTACATGTCCTCTATTTTATATCCCTGGGGTAAAAAAGCCCCCTCCCTGTGTCACAGTTTTACATAGAGTTACAGTGGAGAAAACGTTATTCTCTCCCAAAAAACGCGTTTACGCTAATACTATTATTTCCACTGCAAACAGTTTGGAGCCAGATCAGACGTAGGGTAACCCGGCGTATGATCAGGCTCCAAACTGTTTGTCATTAATGTTAAAATCAACTTTCAGAAGTGTGAAAAAGTTGTTATTTTCTGCATTTTAGTGGTTTGCGTTTGCGTTTCGTTTGCGTTTAAACGGGAAAGAATAACGTTTTCTCCACTGTATATCGTGAAATTTTCAAACATCTTCTTCTTAAAAACTAATCCGACCAGCGCTTTGATATTTGACATGGTGTCACTTATAGAGGTTTTCTACCATTATTGATGAAATGGTGTCGGTCCGTTGCATATCACGGCCACAATAGCTAACGATAGATTGTTTCAAAGAAAATTTAAAAAACCTTCTCGTCTAAATCCAAAGTACCCTGAGCTTAGATATTTGGCACAAAGCATCATCTACAGGTCCTCTGTCAAGAATAATGGAATTATACCCATCAGGTCGAGAAAAAAAAACACGTCCGGTGTCACAGTTTTACATAGAGATATATATTAAAATCTTCAAATATCTTCTTCTCTGAAACTAATCAGATCTTTCAAAGAAACCCTAAAAAGTCAGCTGATCTCAAGAAACTAGATGGATTTGAGTATTAACTTACGAAAATGATTCAAGGGTAATCATCTACAAATTTTCTTAAAACTTTCTTCCTAACTTAAACAAAACAATATTACTGCCAGTAGGTTTGGAAGGTTTCATATATATTTTCATTGGACGCTTACATTGAAAGCTGAGATTGTTCAAATTATGTCAAAATTATTCAGCCCGTGGGTCACAAATTTTACATAGGAATATACTAGTAAAAACTTAAAACATCTTCTTCTCCAAAACCTAAAGGTTTAGAGTTGTGAAGTTTGGTTCGTAGCATACTATGGTGGATCTTCACCAAGGTTGTTCAAATGTTGTCCCTTGCATCAAAATTAGCCAGCTCCGGGTGCATACATTTAACTAAAACATTTCTGAAATGTTCTCTGGCAAAATTGTTCCAATTATTGCCCATGAGGTTATACTCAGCAATCTATTGACACAATCATATTGTCATAATTTCTCAGCTTTCCAAGCTATTTTACAATACATCAGTGCTTCCAGCTGATAGATTAAGGGTCGTATGTGGCTCTTGTCAAGTGGAGTGTTGAATTCAAATGCGTAAAAGGCGTATTTATGGACCAATGGGTAAAAAACTACAGTGGAGAATCTGTTATTCTTTCCCAATAAACGCGTTTACGCTAAAACTATTATTTACAATACAAACAGTTTGGAGCCAGATCAGACGCCGGGTAACCCGGCGTCTGATCAGGCTCCAAACTGTTTGCCACCAAGATAAACATGAATTATCAGAATTGTCTAAAAGTTGTTCTTTTCTACGTTTTAGTGTTTTGCGTTTGCGTACGTTTGCGTTTAAACGGGAAAGAATAACAGATTCTCCAATGGAATGGCTATGTATGGCTGTAATTTACCTGTATTAAGGGTGTCTTCTGGCTAAATGTGCTTAAGCAGCTGTCGGACGATCCGCTGGTTAGATTTGTTTCAGCCATCCTTTCCACCTGAAATTAACAACAAACATGCATATATAAATTTATATATATCTATTGTTATCTGAGTGGCAACTAATAGGAACCGGATTATCTGACAAGATGTTAAAATGTTTGCAGTGGAAATAAATGTTTTTGTATGCACTTACGTGTTTCCCATACATATCCAAATAAAATGTCATTTAAGTAATTTGATGCCCAATTTTTACAAAACTTACATCAACGTCGTGTCTTGCACGTCTGTATACTATATATAATAAAACATCATCTGTTGTTACTACTTTACACCAATACCTAATTAGTCTGACAAGAATGAGAGAATATTTGACAGAATAATGGTATTACAGTGGAGAATCTGTTATTCTTTCCCGTTTAAACGCAAACGTACGCAAACGCAAAACACTAAAACGTAGAAAAGTACAACTTTTTGACAATTCTGATAATTCATGTTTATCTTGGTGGCAAACAGTTTGGAGCCTGATCAGACGCCGGGTTACCCGGCGTCTGATATGGCTCCAAACTGTTTGCACTGCAAATAATAGTTTTAGCGTAAACGCGTTTATTGGGAAAGAATAACGTTTTCTCCACTGTAACCATTATTTTGTGTAAAGTATTGATTTTGCATATCTTAATGACGTTTACAGATAATTTTGATCCAGATCCAAACTCTTTGCCGCTCAGATAATATTCAAAAGCCAACTTGCGAAGAAAGCACACTTTCAGATACAGTGGAGAAAACGTTATTCTTTCACATTAAACGCGTTTACGCTAAATCTATTATTTCCATTGCAAACAGTTTAGAGCCAGATCAGACGCCGGGTAACCCGGCGTCTGATCAAGCTCTAAACTGTATGCCACTCATATTAAAATGAACAGTCAGACTTATCATATAATTGCCATTTTCTCTATTTTATTGCAATGCGTTTGCGTTTCGTTGCGTTTAAACGGGAAAGAATAACGTTTTCTCCACTGTATGAACAGTTCAACATTTGTTTTAAAGAGACAATGTGATCGGTATGAGAATGGTAAACAATATAGATCTTTAGCAAAACATGTAATCAACTTGTGCCTGGATATTGACATCAACTCTCCCTTTGTGCTTGCTTAACTCTTTACCTGATAGCCTATTTCTAGAATTGAAAATAGGTTACTACTTAAAGCAGGTTGAAAGTAAAGCAGAATGCGCTTAATGCGCATTCTGCTTTACTTTCAGCCTGCTTTAAGCTATCCTGTGCTAGAATATATTGAAAATTTTCCCTATAATATATATTAAATTAGTAAATTGGAACTATTTTCTTCTGCGGATGAATAAATAAGATTCGCTAAAAGTCGCTTCTATGGGGTAAAGGGTTAATGAAATCAGTGTAGGTAAACAAAGGTGATCTAAAGACACTGCACTGTTTGTCCATACAGCAGATAATTTCATATGAAATAGCAAACAGCGTCTTCTTCTTCTTGTAGCTTTTTAACGTCTCACCCTAGCGGATTTCACGCTTTTCTTGGGGAACACTAGCAAACAGTGTGCATCCTGATAAGACCTTTAACTCTTTGAACCCTATAGTCACGCATATATGCGTCAATTGCAAAAGTGTACCTGTGGGGTTGTAAACTTGTCATATGCAAACAGTGTAGACCCTGATCAGAGGGCTTCTTAAGAAGCCCTCTGATCAGGGTCTACACTGTTTGTCATTTTGACATATATTGTAAAAATCAACCCTTAAAGTAAAAAATGGACTAGACTAAATTGAAAACTAGAATTGTTCATTTGAGGTTTCAGGGAGGAAAGAGTTAAGAGCTGGAAACGTTTTCACGAAGTAAGTATTAGTTTTACCCCTTGACGGCCATGACATCTTATTATTAAACCAAATATCGTCTGGGTTTTATTTATTAAATTTAAATGGTAGATCTACGTGTATTTATGTAAAAGCGACTGAAATGAAGATGCCAAATTGATTTTTTAAAGAAACAAATTCACGATAAATGAAAGATTATGGTATTGTGCAAAAGTTATTGCAATAAAAATGTATCTTGTCTTAAAACTCAGCATTAGGAATATTATTGGTCTGATTTAGTTTTTACTTTTATACATATTTCCTTTTCCGCATGGTTCGAATCCCGACCTAGTTCAGCTTTTCTTTCTTTCTTTCATTTCTAGATGACCATCTTGTGTCGATGGGACGTAAAACACCACGCATTCATTGTTTCTTTGAACAGTACTTTTAAACACAATTCCTTTTCATAAACTAATATTTACGTGACCATAAAGGTGCCCGACATACTTATACAAAAACAATTGTTGAGGCAAAATCAGTCTCTAAAACATTGAAATGAGTGTCAAATAGTTTGGATCCTGAATAGGCGTCACGGTGGTCCACTTTATACAGTCGTGAATATGTACCATAAGAAATATTTTCTATATCCTAGCAGATGGCAGTCAAATTTAAAGCAGACTGAAATTAAATAAAAATGCTTCTACTTACTTTCAACCTGTTTTAAGTGGTCATTTGTCTTCAAAACTAGATATGTGATAATTATGTGATTATGTGATAATGGGTTAACCCATTACCCTATAGCATGTTCTGGTTTTGCAGATAGGGGCTGAAAAATAAGCAGAATGTGCCTAAAGGAGCATTCTGCTTTTCTCTCAAACTATTTTAAGCTACCATCTGCTAGGATATATAGATATACATATATTTCTTTTAGTACATATTCATGAATGTTTAAAAATAAAAAAAATCTTCAGTAATGGAATAAATAAAAGGCCTAAAAAGGTGCATTTAGGTGATAATGGGTGAAACAGCCAAATGGGTAAAGACTGGCATTAGCGTGAATGGCTAAACTGTTGTAAGAATAGCAACAGTGCATAAACACTCACTAATGTAAGTGATCACGTAACTCAGGGCTGCCATAAGTTGACATAAAAATCCTAAGATTTCCAAATTTGCATTTTCAAGTGCGATTTTACGAATCGTACCTTTTTCCTCATCGTCTGTTTCTGGTTTAGTTGACACGTGGCTGCTTAAAGCAGGCTGAAAATAAAGTAGAATGCGCCTTAAGGCGCATTCTGCTTTACTTTCAGCCTGCTTTAAGCTACCATGAACTAGAAAAAAATCCTAAGATTTAGGAAAAATCCGGAGAAATGGCAGCCCTGGTAACTCTATGGTAAATTTATCCTTTCTCAAATACAATGCCGTCTGCCTCTAAAATATCGTCTGTATTTATTTTTGCAAAGTGTTCTCTTATTTTTCAATAAAAAGTGAAAACGAGTGTCAAATAGTTTGGGCCCAGATGAGACGCCAAGTTACTCAGCATCTGAACTGGATACAAACTGTTTACAAAAGTCTGTCAAGTTTTCTACGGTAGAATAATCGTTTAGCACATTGAACCCTAGTGGCAAGTACCTTTTTCCTTTACAAATAGTATACCCTATGCAAACAGTGTAGATCCAGATCATGGGGCGATCTGGGCATGCGCTGTTTAACATTTCGCAATATATTGCAGAAAATAATCCGAAATAGTCATAATTGGACTAGACTTAATTGGCAACTGGAATTGTCCATTAAAAGTTTGAAGGGTAAATGAGTTACGATTGTTACATTTATAAACCGACAGTGTCTCGATAATGCCCTAAAGGTAAGGTGCATTCTCAATTCATTATGACCCAAATTCATTAGGGAAAATTAAGGCGTATAAAATATTTAACGTGGTTGATAAAATTCTGTCGTCTAGGGACATTCTGAATTAACCCATTTATGCATGGATATTGCAATGAACTCTCCCTATGTGTTTGCTGGAAGATTTCATTATAGTTATACAAAGGATATCTAAGGACACTGCGATGTTTTTTCCATACAGAAGAACATTTAACCCATTACCCCATAATACGTATTTTGTCGCCTTTTAATTTATTCCTCCAATCATGCCTTTTTATAAAGTCTTGAATATAAAATATGAGAAATATTTGCTATTTTCAAACAGATGATAGCTTAAAGTAGGCTGAAAATAAAGCAGAATGTGCCTTAAGGCACATTCTGCTTTACTTTCAACCTGCTTTAAGTGGTCACCCATCTTCAATACTAGAAACTAGCTATGCGGTAATGGGTTAATGTGCAATAGGAGACATTATAGACCCTTATGAGACGACGCGTTACGCGGCGTCTCATTAGAGTCTACATTGTTTGCCAATGTCCCCTTTGATAAGACTAGGGTTTAATGGGTTAAACTAGATCCTTCTCTTGCCAAAGGCGATTTTACTCAATTTTTGCAAACAGTTTGTATCCAGATCAGACAACCGAGTAACACGACGTGTAATCAGGATCTAAGCTACCTGACACTCGTACTGATGCTCATTAAGCACATAAAATAATTTAGCTGAAGATTTTGAATGTACAATTTTGGTCATTTTTCAGCAGTTAAAAAGTGTTGGGGCAATGTTCACGCTGTTACAGTTGAGATACCGTTATTCTTCCCAAAAAACGTTAAAACTGCGGCGAAGAGTTTGGAGTATGATCAGATGCCGAGAACGCTTTAAACAATGAGAATTGACAAAATAGAATAAAGTTATAGAATAACCAATTCTTGTTATTAATCTACCATCATAATAAACACCGTATAATTATATACTTGAATATTTGTTTTCCGACTCGTGTGATTCTCTTCTTGGGTCTACTATACCTATACCACAACCTGTTATTGACTGGACGCAATATGATTGAAATACTGTTAAGATGAGTTGGGTTTTACGGCACTGCAACACAAAATAGGTCATACAGCGTCGATGAAAGATGAGGGATGATGAAATGAGATGATGATTTCGGGAATATGATTTTGGCTGCAAGGCAGCGCATGGGATCAAACCTACTGGCTTGCATTCCTTTTATGTTTTTGGCAGAGGGGATAATCTCGGTCTAAGAAACAGACGTTTTCCCCTATGACAATTAGCCCCAGAACCACAAGGCAGGAAGGTCTTTAGGGTGCAATACTGTTGATTAAAGCATTGTAAAAATCATTATAAATCCAAATCGTGCGATGCATTTGATGTCGTCTTTTATGTCTTTGCAAATTAATGCCAAACCAATAAGATAAGACAAGTATTTCACATACCGGTTCTTACTTCTTTAAATCTCCACAAAACCCTACGTTGTAACTACTCGTTAGAATCGTCTCAAAGAGACGATTCTAACGAGTAGTCACAACATAGGGTTTGGTCATGACATACATGAAAAAAGGCTGAGATGATTATCTGACTCGATTTCATCTCCAGCAATACAAATGCGCAGTCAATTTGGACAAGTACCGGTAAAAACGATATCATTACTTACCTTAGACACGTAATTCCTTGCTAGCTACACAAACAATGTAGATACTAGATTTCTACTCTATAAAAAATTGTCGTATCGCAATGTTTAGCCCGCCATATTGGTTTATTTATTTTCCGTCGATATCATTTGATCATGCTGTGGTATTTTACCTATGCTAAGGCGCTGTTTACGTCGGTTACCTGTCCGTTGCCATGGTTTCCAACAATTCTATACAAAGAGCTGATATTGATTCAGCTTCGTCACTTAGTGCAGGCAATTCGGAAAAAGTTCGCCGCGGATTAGACACACCGACGGGAGAGACTGTTATCCAATAAACTGAACGGATTATACTCGTAAGCGAATGCTAGAAGGGGTGATCGGTGGCATTGTTGCTTCAGACATGCATTGTCACCAGATATAAAATGTAAAGTTGGTAAAAGAGATCGCAGGAATGGACCCGAACTTTCTGTGTTGCAGTTGCGGACCATGGTAACAGGGTAGGAAGGGTGGCGATCAAACACGTACGTGAACAAGCACATTCGCCTCGCAGTAGATTGATCAACCTAGCTTTTGGTAAAAGATGTTTCTTTGGACTCGGTTGATTCTACAACTTCCAGAGGGATATTGTTCTCGTGAAGTGCAATCATTCTATGCTGAAAATAAAAAACAATCCTCAATAGCCATTAGTACAAATCATTTATACCCAATTAATACGTTACTAGTACATGTATATATAAGTAAAAACCTCTCTATTACCACCACTAAAACAAAGGCTTATTAATTGAATAAAAACCAGGTCAAACTTAAAGCAATGTTACAGTAAAACAGAAAGCTTTTTTTTTACTGTCAAATTGCTTTAAGCCGTCACCCGTCGTAAACACCTAATAATTAATCAAATTGAGTGGTCTCAATAGCGAGGTTTTACATGTTCAGTCAATATTGGATTAAAAGACTACTTAATAGAATACCAATATGCTGTATTCAACATTTGCTTTATGCAAGATAGAAATAATGCAGAAAGCTCCAAATCTGCATTATTTCAATCCTATAATCAGCAGTCACTTAATTGTCTCAAAGAGATTTAACACCCGGTTTGGCCAAAAATTAATTTGTAACTGGATGTCAGGCGCATATATAACGCGGCGTCCGATCTTAATCCAAACTGTTTGCATTATGTATTACAGCGTTCCCTCTCTATAACGACATCAATTGGGAGACAATAATTGTGTGTTGTTCGGAGGGAGTCGTTTTAGGGAGGGACATTGGCGTACATTTGCAAACAGCTTGAATCCAGATCAGACGCCGCGTGACGCGGCGTCTGATCTGGATTCAAAACTGTTTGTCACTCCTCATTAAGTTTTTTCTGTCAAAATGTCCATTATGTAAAACAGCAGACGACATTGCAGCAGTAAAGGCGTTAGACATAAAGTCATATTTAGGAAACTGTGGCAAATGTCGTTGTAATGAGGGAGTCGTTGTTTGGAGGGCCGATGTAGAGAGGGAGCAATGTAGTCAAATCTCGATCAGCACACAAGTGAAATTTTGAAGCCAATGATAGCATGGCAGTGAATAGGTTAAAGAGCAAATCCGCCATTGAATACAACTCGCCATCGTTTGCCATTGATCAGACCTGTAGCGTGTTCAATTACCATTGTTTGCTGTTTAGGTTTAGCAGTTTGTGCCCCGCGTGCAGCGTGCAGAGTACATTAGAGAAACCATTTTCTTTCCAAATAACACCGGTTACGCTTAAACTATTATTTCCATTGCAAACAGTTTGGAGCCAGATCAGACGCCGGGTCACCCGGCGTCTGATCAGGCTCCAAATTGTTTGCACTAAGATTAAAACTGGAATTGTCAAAAGGTTGTCATTTTCTATACTTCATTGCAATTCGTTTGCGTTTAAACGAAAGAATAACGTTTTCTCCACTGTATTTCAGACCGGTAGCCAATTCGCAATCGATGGCCATCGATTGCCATCGATTTCTTTACTGAACTCATCACTTTATGATTTGTATAGGAACGTTTGTATTTGTAGAAATAATTACTACACGTCCACTGGGATTTCAAAAACCCATTTCGTCATGGAGAAATAATAATAAACTGTCATTGCCTGAGATATGAGTAAATATTCAACCCATATTTCAGTTGAAAGCGACGCTTTTGTAGGGTAAAGATATGGACATTGTTGGTATTTGATCCAGAACTAATTGATGATTGTTTTGTCACAGAGCAATACAATACCTGCAATTATCCATTACCTGTTAAAATTAGTTGTACCTGAAACTTTAAATGGAAAGCTCCAGTTTCAAAGCACAAAACTTATTTTGAGATTTAACACAGACGATATATTTATTGTAAATGATAGGAGTAAAATATAATGTAACTTTTACGTCTGCATTTCGACCATGTAGCCTTATACATGTAGTCATGTGTATCTTTAAACCTATAATGTCCCTCTCTTTCTCTCTCTGTCTCTGTCTGTGTGTCTGTCTGCCAGTCTAACAGTCTGTATGTACATGTATATCTGTCTCTCGCTACTTTTTCTCTCTCCTTCTGTCATCTTTGTATCTCTCTCTTACTTTTTTCTCTCTCTTTACAAGTGTCGAAAGTGTATAGTCTTACATGTGGGCATTTATTTATAGTAAGTTACTTTATTAGTTATACAGTTTCTTCCCAGGGTACTTAGGATTTATTCCCGGCTGAGGAAAATCATGTTGCCCGAGCCGTCAGGCGAGGGTTACATGATTTGACCAGCCGGGAATAAATCCTAAGTACCCTGGGAAGAAACTGTATAACGAATTTATTATACTGTCAAAGATTTTACGGTTTAAACGCTTTAAAATAAATATGTCCACTCCATCTGTCAATTTTCATAACGCAACACTAATCCCCCGTTGGGCACCCCAAAAACCACTATGTAGCTGACGTCACATCAATCTACGTCAGACTTTAGTAGATGTCGTCATTATAGACCAGCTGATCGATACTGCAGTTGAGCTGAGACCATTGTTTGGGAAATAAAGACAATACTCTGGATAATAAATGTGAAATTTAAATGGAATTGAAAAGGGAAATATTCAATTTTAATCGTAAGTGACCTCTTTTTATATTGTTTTACTGCTTTCTTTGAATGTATGCGATCGAAGCGTTAGGATAAGGCGATTCAAAGACCTCTGACATGCCTGAAGATAAGTCTGCCTCGGTTAAACTGACACAATTTCTGTGTAACGTTGAGCCAGGTATTATACACTGACATCTGCGTAGATCTATAATAGGACGTGTATTGCCGCAACTCTAGACTTGCATGTACCTACTCAATCCTTGTTTACAGTTTTAGAAATTTTGACCCAGTTTTATTTTACCGAGGTCCGATGTATCAGTGCGTTACACTTTGCATCCAAAGGAACCACAGAACTCTGTCGATAATAAGGGTAGAGCATCGATCCCAGGGGTTCTGCATCCGCCCCAGTCTCTCTCATGCGTCCACTTAGCTAAAAGCTGGCAGAAACGGACGTAAACAAAACATTGGTGACGGCACTTGTCATCGGACCACGTCAAAATAGACGAAACAGATATTACAAATAACTACTTTTCAAAGACTGTTTTATGTGTCAAACGAAAGTATAAAAAAAAATCGTTTCCAAGTATATACTTTTACATCACAAACGTTTCTTCGTAGTAAAATTTGATAGTATTTTGTCGAGTCGAGTAGTCGGCCATCTTGTTTGTGATGTAACGAAACATGAGGGGCCTTCAAGGGGAATGTCTATGTACCCTGTCAGCTCACATGGTACTTAGTTTAAGTCTACGTTCCTCTGACCAATCAAAAGTGAGGAAATTTCTTTGCAGTATAATAAAATTTATATGTATGCTTGTGCAAATGGTTTAGCTAATTTTATACTCGTATACATGTACATTATCTCAAGTTTTGTTTCGTTGGATAAATTGGTAAACAAAGTTATATATTCACATATTGCAGTGGTAAATACGCTATTCCTACCCTCTTTACGCGTTTATTATCTGTTTCGTTAAACGCGTTCCTAGCCGTTTCTTTACGCGTTTCTTTACGCGTTTAAAAGAGCCCGGATGAAAGGGTCATCACTTAGCCGACGGACCCCTTAGCCGAGACGGCATTGGTATAATCGTTTATTAACGCGTTTAAACGCGTTTAAAATCGTTAGGCGTTAACCGTTCGTTAACCGTTTGCTATAAATATGCGTTTCTTACGCATAGATTAACGCGTAAATGGGTAGGAATAGCGTATTTACCACTGTATACTCTTGGTTAGTAGACTGATGCATGTGCCTGTATTTCTTCTCCAAATTTCGTTTAGCTGGAGACGCTTATTAGATCTATATGGGTACCCTAGCAATACTATTGGCAATAATAAACCAAGTACTTTATTTTCTTTACCCTATTTTGTAGAGTTTGGTAAATACATGTATGTTTTTTTCTTCCATCTAACCTCGATACATCTTATTAATGTTTATTATTATGACAAATCAATATAAAAATTGAAAGAGAGAATTCGAGGCAGCATAGCCAATGAACAGGCGCCGGGTCACATGGGCCTGATCACGATCTAAACTATATATGACCATCTATGGAACATCTGTATATTAAAAAGTAAGACTTTTTATTTAGGCTTTAGATCAATTATGAAAATTTCAAATAAATTTGCGCTTTCCCAACTAATGACCTCCCTATTTATATGTATATTTACTATTTGTATAACTGTTAATGCTGTCCACGGTAGTGGACCTTTCATATATGTATTTCAATAAAGTTTCAAAGTTTCAAATTACATGCAAGTCTAATCTATTTTTACCAAAGAGATCTCCCTACCTTGCAGCGGTTTTGGGCTTAATTGTTATACAGTGGAGAATACGTTATTCTTTCCCGTTTAAATGCAAACGAAACGCAAAAACTAAAACGTAGAAAAGTGTTACTTTTGGACAATTCTGATAATGCATGTTGATCTGAGTGGCAAACAGTTTGGAGCCTGATCAGACGCCGGGTTTATCGGCGTCTGATCTGGCTCCAAACTGTTTGCAATTGAAATAATAGTTTTAGCGTAAACGCGTTTATTGTGAAATAATAACGTTTTCTCCACTGTATGTGATGTTTTTGTTTATTTGACAGAGATTATCCTCTCTGCCATAACTATACATGTAAGTGGAAGGCAGGTCGGTAGTTTCCACCCCATGCTCTTTTATTTTAAAAATGGTTACTATTTTGAAGCAGTCGATATTGAGGCGGGACAAGGTTAACGCATTTAACCCTAGCGACGAGTATATTCGTCATTAACAAAGAGTGAACCCGGGAAGGGTACACATGACCGATGCCAACAATGCAAATCCTGATCAGAGGGCTTCTTTATCAGGGTCTGCACTGTTTTTCATTTTGCACAATAAAGTTCAACCCTGAATAGTCAATGATGAACTTGACATAAACGAATAATAGAATATTGGAATTGTTTATTAATAGTTTCAGGGTTGAATACGGTTGTTAAAAGTTGGTCAATGTAAAAACTTAAATTTAGTTTAAAGTTAATCCATTACATGCACCACATAAATATACCTTTTTACGCCTTTATGTTATTCCTCTACTAAAGAAAACAGTTCTACTTTATACAGTTAGGAATATGTTCTAAGATAAATATTTTCTGTAGTCTAGCAGATGGTAACTTAAAGCAAGTTGAAAGTAAAGCAGAATGCGCCTTAAGGCGCATTCTGCTTTACTTTCAACCTGCTTTAAGTGGTCACATGTCTTCAAAACTAGAAACAGGCTATGGGGTAATGGGTTAAAAAAATCGACCCTGACATATAGAGTGAAGATACAATTATCTGTGTTTATTACATTTAGTAAACGAAACTAATCACAATCGCAATGTATCCAACTGTAGAAGCATACAGAGTTTCAAAAAGGATGAGCTTTGCAGGGCTGCCATTTCTCCGGATTTTTCCGAAATCTTCGGATTTTTATTCCAACAGATGGAAGCATAAAACAGACTGAAAGTAAAGCAGAATGCGCCTTACGGCGCATTCTGCTTTACTTTCAACCTGCTTTAAGCATCAAGTGTCTTAAAAACTAGAAACAGACTATGGGTTAAAGGTATAATCAGGAAAATCGGGCTTGAAAAATTGAAAAATTTGAAATCTTAGGATTTTTTTTATCAACTTATGGCAGGCCAAGCTTTGTTTTAAAGACATCACTTGACCTAGCTTGGGTGGTTACACCTAGTCCGGTAAAAACCGTTTAAAATATCATGCAGAGTATGAAAAGCAAGCTGAATGTCAAGGTAAATAATTACTGAAGCGTCTCATGCGAGGCACTACCTTATGTTTTATAGTTTGGTTTAATAGTAAAGCCCATTGAAAATCCCCTTGAGTGCGAGTATGTCAGGGCCTCTCTAGACAACTTGAGATGGTTGAGACATATTTTGCACACTTTTCTCATGCTCTACATTTACTTTCACGCCTTGTCAGTCAATTTGGGGGGGGGGGGGGGGTAACCCGGCGTCTGATCTGGCTCAAAACTGTTTGTCACCCATAGTTAAAGATGAGAACTTAATAAAGAAACTGTCAATTTCTCTATTTGATTACGTTGCATTGTGCTTACGTAGTTTTTTAACGGGAACGAATATTACGTCTTCTTCACTGTTAGTCTTCATCCTTTTCACATTTTACGAGTTATAGTGATAGAATTTCTATTTATTGGATATCACAATGATGAGTTGATTCTGAGAAACTTATCGGAAATTTCCTGTCCCCAAAGACAGGTTACCTTCATTAGCGCAGTGTTTCATTTTATCAGTACAGTACTATTTCTCTGGATCGTCACTGTAATCATTTGTCGGTCTCTAACGCTTTCACTCTTAGTGACGCCTTAAAGCGCGTTTGCAAACAGTTTGGGTCCTGATCAGACGCCGCGTTACGCGGCGTCTGATCAGGACCCAAACTGTTTGACACTCTTGTCGATATTTATTAAGTAATACAACCTTAAATCTATCTTTGAAACGTGTCTTGCAGACAACAATACTGAAGCAGACGACAATAAAGCGGTGAAGGGGTAAAAATCTCAAGAAAAGTTTGATCATGAAAGGGTTAAGACGGGTGACAGGTAAATGCATGCAGAGCACCAGATAAGGGTAGTTTTTCAAAAACTAAAATCTTTATTTCTGAATTAAACCCTATGGTGTCACTACTCATTAGAATCGTCTCTTCGAGACGATTCTAATGAGTAGTAACACCATAGGATTTGGTGTTAAAAAAGTGAGAAAATCTGGGATTTTTAAAAAAAAAAAACTACCTCTTATCTGGAGCCCTGTGCATGACACAAATAATGCAGAAAGCTTGCAAAGGACCTTTCTGCATTACCTTTGTCCTGCATTAAACAGTCATCTGCTTTTAAATATCTCTATTTGTCGAGTAAGCGCTAAATGTTTAAATGGGGCAGTATTGTACTAGCTATCCAGTATCACAGAAACTACCAGTGTCCATTACCTGTGCTAATTGAGTTCAGTAATACAGAATTCCCAGTTGATTGATCGGAATCTAGACAGAGTAAAATTAATCCGTCAGTTAAAATGTACTTTTTAAAATAAAAGTACTGACAATTTTAAAATTGTAAGCCAGTTTGATTCATCAAGCCTCGGTTGTTAATTTTGCTGAAATAGTATAAGAGTACTTCCTCAGCTAAAGTAGTAAGCATCGTCATGTGCAAAATAAGACAATATATTGAAAGACTTTAACTCTTTCCAGTCTAGTTTTATCGTCTACTTTAACCCTCTTGTCGCCGAAATATCGTCTGCATCGGTAGTGTCGTCTGCAATATTTTTAAAGTCAGCTTTAGAGCTGTATTAACTGAAAAAATCTCGATTCGAGTGTCAAACAGTTTAAGTGAAACAAGAAATATCTTTAAAAAAGATATTCGGCGGAATGAGTGGTTGAACTAAGGCTATATAGATGGGTGTGCAAAATTGAATGAAATTGAGGTTTTCAAAAGAATTGTAATATCTTGGATTGAAAAGCAAAAAATAAAAGTATACAATTGAAACAGTAACTTTTATTTAAAATGCAAAACTATCATGTACAGAAATGCAAAACAAAACAATAATTTAACTCATATCCTAGCTACTGGTAGGAGATCCTCACATTAATCTATTGTTCTATATATCAAACTTTTCATTCATAGAGTTTCTTGAAACAAACTATAGCATACACAAATGTACAGATTCAACAGTCTGCTCTACTTCACTCTTGTAAATAATGATGAAACCACACAATTGTGTTTAACTCACTTGAGGCCATTTATATTTAATATTGCTTTTAATGTATGGTAAATGTGTACAAATAGTTAACAATTAAAACAAATTGGTAGTAAACAATTACAAAACACCTAGCTTCCTCTGTATTTCAGATGTCATCTTAAATTGCATCAGCCCCCAGTGTAGTAAACAGTCTGGTCTGTGTCTCTAAATTTTACACTCACAGCCATATCTGGGAAAACTGTAATTGGTCATAGACCAGCCTACAGGGCTCCAGATAAGAGGGAGTAAACTAAACAAATCACATTTATTCACTCATTTCAGCACCAAACCCTATGGTGTTACCACTCATTTTGATTGTCTCGAAGAGACAATTCAAATTTTTAGTGACACCACAGGGTTTAATGCACAAATAAAGATTTTAAGTTTTGAAATAATTCCCTTATCTGGAGCCCTGGCTACTATCCAATCAGACTATTCAGTTTCAACAGGTGCTCTCAAGTCTAAATTTCTGATCAAATATAATTGGTTGCAATGTGTGGCCAAACAGAAAGTGTGGCTAAATAGAAACCAGACAGCTCCGCCGAAAAATGATTTAAAAACTGATTACAATTTATCTAAGTCTGGATCGCAAACAGTTTGTAGTTACTAGTAGGTTCCTGACCACAACATATCTGCCATTTCTCCGGATTTTCCGAAATCTTCAGATTTTTCTTAATTTGTCCTGATCTAGACTGATTTTTACTGAAATCTTCGGATTTCTGCCCTTTTAAAATTTGGAATTTTATATGCGTCTTTTACTTTTTTTAAACGTTGAGATGAGTGTCAAACAGTTAACCCTTTGCCTGCTGGTCGCGACTTTATTGATTTTTTGCAAACAGTTTAGATCCAGATCAGACGCCGCGTTATGCGGCGTCTGATCTGGATCCATACTGTTTGACACTCGTCTTTTGGTTTATTTACTTTGAAAAGGGTTAAGATCCACGCGGCGTCTGACGCGGATCTAAATTGTTTGCATAATTATGTTAGTGTAATGGAAACTGTCAGCGAAAGGGTTAAAGGTACGATTTCTAAAATCGCACTTGAATATTAGGAAATCTTAGGATTTTTATAAGCAACTTATGGTAGCCCTGCCACAAGCGGTACATCAGTGGAGAATCTGTTATTATTTCCCAACTATTATTTGCAGTGCAAACAGTTTGGAGCCAGATCAGACGCCGGGTGACCCGGCGTCTGATCAGGCTCCAAACTGTTTGCCACCAAGATAAACATGAAATATCAGAATTGTCCAAAAGTTGTTCTTTTCTACGTTTTAGCGCTTTGCGTTTGCGTACGTTTGCGTTTAAACGGGAAAGAACAACATATTCTCCACTGTATCTACGGTCTTCTCAAGTGGACCTCCGTATGATTCAAGCTAGATACAAGAACATGTGGCTGGACAGGAAATAGTATAACGTGTTTAAGCAATCAAATTATCAATATTTTATTCATTTCGGTAATAACATTTTCTGGAATATTATCACAACATGACAATATAAAGCAAATATAGACGCAAAGCAACACCGTTTCAAAATTTATAAACTGACAAAAAGAATACATAATGCCCTTTTTAACTCCTTCACTGCCTTACCCCGAGTATAATTATTATACATGTATTAGTCTATATGCAAACAGTTTGAATCCTGATCAGACGACGCTTAATGCGGCGTCTGATTAGGATCTAAACTGTTTGACGCTCATTTCAATATTTCTAAATTCAAAATACATAGAATTTAAATTTTAAGGTAACAAAGCAGACGACAATCGTTTAACATTGATTACGTAATGGCAGATAAGGCCATTACTTTCAACTTTCTTTAGGCAGAGATGTTTGTGCTCAGAGAACAAGCTTCAAATAGCTCATTTGACAAGACAGAAAAGCATTTCTTTAAGGGACACGTAAACACATAAAAACACATTTGTATGAGATCCAGCTAAACACATGGAAATGCATTTAAAAAAAGGGGGGTGGGTTATTCTGACATTATTTACTGTATCTTACCCTTCTTAACACATTTTACAAATTTAAGTCCTATTGCATACAAACATTTGGCTTTAAATGTGAGTGGCATGATATTGGGTTAAATATAACAGATTTACGCAATACTTGCTTAACCCATTACCCCATACATGTATCCTGTTTCTAGTTTTGAAGATAGATGATCACTTAAAGCAGGTTGAACATAAAGCAGAATGTGCCTTAAGGCATATTCTGCTTTATGTTAAGCTACCATCTTCCACAACAAAGAAAATATTTCTTAAAGTACAAATCTATGACTGTATAAAGTGGGACTATATTCTTCAGTGGAGGAATAAATTAAAAGCGAGAAAATGTGTATTTATGGGTTAATGGGTTAACCCTTTCCACCATATATGTATGTCCAAATCAACTACACCCAAATCTGTTTAAGACAAGTTGCTGCATAAAGCAAGATGAAAGTAAAGCAGAAAGCTCCTATAGGAACATTCTGTTTTACTTTCATTATGTTTTAAGCTGCCAGCCGTATTCAACACTATCAAAGAATATCCATTGGTTTGCACTTTATGTTGAGGGTACCGTGGAGAATCTGTTATTTTTTCCCAATAAACGCGTTTACGCTAAAACTATTATTTTCACTGCAAACAGTTTGAAGCCAGATCAGACGCCAGGTAACCCGGCGGCTGATCAGGCTCCAAACTGTTTGCCACCAAGATAAAGATGAATTATCAAAATTGTCAAAAAGTTGTTCTTTTCTACGTTTTAGTGTTTTGCGTTTGCGTACGTTTGCGTACGTTTGCGTACGTTTGCGTTTAAATGGGAAAGAATAACAGATTCTCCACTGTAACCATATATCTATGGAGCAAAGAGTTGAGATGAAATACTGTTAGCAACACAACAAATAAACAAGGTAGTGTACCTGGTAAATATGTATAATACTATACAGTAAAATGATACATAGTTAACAAATAATTATATGTAACTTATACAATTCAATTGACTAAATATATATTTATGTTGAAAGCTTGTGGTTAGCAAACATTCTGCTTTTTTTCTACAATAAATATAGATATATAATACATGTATAATGTACTAACCTTAACAGTATACACAATACTATCAAATATTCACATGTTTGGCTGCATATCTGAAAACAGGGCAGAGATTGTGGTAAAATAGTTGATAGGCTAAATTGTGTGGCTCTAACAGAGAGTACAATATAATAATAAGAAACCCAAGAGTGTACTTTGGATCCAAATGAGTTGATAAGATATTCAGCATCCTTTATGGATCCAAAAGAGTAGTATGTATGTTTTACTGTAAATTTTATAAAGTTTAGTTAACCCTTTACTCCATGGTTACTGGATGGCTTTTTTTTTACGCCTTTGATTAATTCTTCAAGTGAAGAAAAAATATTGATTTTAAATAGTTAAAAATTTGTGACATAAAAAATACATTGAATACATGTATCGAATTGTATCCTAGTGTAAAGTAACTTAAAGCAGACTGAAAGTAAAGCAGAATGTACATGAAGACACATTCTGTATTATTTTTAACCTGCTTCAAGTACCTACCTGCCTTCAAAACTAGAAACAGGTTATTGGGTTAACCCTTTCCTCCCTGAAACCTCAAATAGACAATCCCAGTTTCCAATTAAGTCTAGTCCATTTCTGACTTTTAAGGGTTGTTTTTGTCAATGTTTAGCATTTTGACAAACAGTGAAGACCCAGATCAGAGGGCTCCTGAAGGAGCCCTCTGATCTGGGTCTTCACTGTTTGCATAGGACAAGTGCACTTTTAACATGTATACTGTTTGAAAAGGATGCCTATATGCGGGACTAGGGTTCAAAGGGTTAAAGAGGTATAGACATACTGTTAGTATTTAGATGTTTCTTGTTTTACTTTTATATGTACAGTGAAGAATTAATTATTCTTTTCTTTTTTAACAGGCCTTACCCCATAACCATTCTTGTATTGAAGACAGGTGTTCATTTAAAGCAGGTTGAAAGTAAAGCAGAATGCGCCTGCATTCTGCTTTATTTTCAGCCTGGTTTAAGCTACCATCTTCTAGGATACAGAATCTATATGTTATTGTGCATATTAATAACTGTATTAAGTTTAATCATTTTCTTCAGTGGAAGAATAAATTAAAGAGTGTGTGTATGGGGGTAATGGAACTTACAATGCAATGAAATTAAGAAATAATAAATTCAAACCAGTGTTTTAACATGCAATAGAAAATGGGTAGGTCAGTTGAGATGCGTAGTAATGAAATAATGACGCGGAAGGCTGAGTGATTGAAGTACCAGCATCTCAACGACTAACCGTGTTCTATTGATAGATAAAACACAGGTATTAATTATTTCGATTCTAACATTTACACATAAATATGCCTTTTTACGCATTTAATTTATTGTTCCACTACGGAAAAAAGTTCCATTTTATACAACAAGTGGATACCTGTCTTCAAAATTAGAAACAGGCTATGGGGTAATGGGTTAACCCTTTCCCTTATAGAAGCGCCTTTTAGCGTATTTAATTTATTTCTCCACTGAAGAAAATAATTCAAATAATACAGTCATGAACATATAGCATTAGAAATATTTTCTACATTCTAGCAGGTGGTAGCTTATAGCAGACTGACAGTAAAGCAGAATGCGCCTTAAAGCGCATTCTGCTTTACTTTCAACCTGCTTTAAGTGGTAATTTGTCTTCATAACTAGAAACAGGCTATTGGGTAAAGGGTTAAACAAGATTTATACGAGGTGTGTCCGTAAAGTTTGTAGACAATGTCTATATTTATTAAAGTAACGCACGGTTGAAAGTTTTGTTATGTCTATTATTGAAGTTATGTTTTAGGCATTATTTGTAGAAAATACGACGGTTTTGCGTAAAAAATAAGAAAAGTATGAATTATTCTTCTAACAAGGAAAGAGGGACCAGGGGCACGCCAAAATACCCAATTTATTTGATTTTCAAAGTGCCGTCTGTAGTTTATAACTAGATGCAAACCAAACCGATTCTATCCAAAACACATTCCGCAAATAAGGATAACGTCGACGTCATTTCCAGAAAGTTTGGACGTTAACGTCAAAACCGTTCAAATTTTATGCACATCAATAATTCTGAAGCATTCCGAAATTGTCTCTGGCGAAAATGACTGAATTTGACGTCGCTGAACAGCAGACAATTATAAAGTTATGAGCTTCCCTTGGAAAATCGCCAGTGGATACGATGAAAATGTTGTCGGAAACAAGAGGGAAGCCATCCATGTGCCGTTCTTTAGTTTATAAGTGGCATAAAAGGTTTAGCGACGGGCGGAGTTCAACGAAGGATGATGAGAGATGTGTGCGCCCGGGTGTCATCAACGAAGGATTTGTCGATTCGGTGCATACGATAATCGACGAGTATCGCAGAGTAAGCGTGAGAGACTTATCTGAACGGATTGGTGTTGGTACAACTACTGTGGATTTGATTTTGAAAGATAGATTGAAAATGAACAAAGTGTGCGCAAGATGGATTCCACGAATATTGACAGAAATTTGATAATTTAAATCAAATTCTATGGTGAGCACTTGAAGCATTCTCTGTCTAACGTCTGACTCTGTAACGACGTTGCGACATCATAACGACGTCTGCACCTGCCCCGGGTATCTATAAGTGTATGTGGAAAAAGACAGAGAAATAAAAGACTACTATTTTTCACATGACAAATGAAAAACGTCCCCTCTTTAGAGTAGTGTAAGTTTTGTATGGCTATTGTTTAAGCTTTGTGACTTTCAAGCACTGTCCACAAACTTTATGGACACACCTCGTATAACTATAACAATCAGTGCAGACCAAGTGCATCTAAATTGTTTGCAAAAGAGCTTTATGACGGCTGCAAACAGAATGGCATGGCACAAGTTGCTCCAATTCTTCATACAGGCCAGATAACAGAACAGTAGCAAAAACTAATATACTATACATCAATATCAATATTTAAACATGTATAAGTATATTACAGCAAGATATAACAATAAGCATGATGTAAAATTTAATCACTAACATTTTATTGCTAAACATGTGTCAAGTAGTCTCCTCAGGAGCCCTCTGGTCTGAGTCTACACTGTTTGCATAGGGGACATATCCTGTTCCAGCACTTTAAGGATTGAGAATAAAACAAATGTAGATATAACAGTAAAATGTTTCAAATAAAAATGTTCTTAATAATAATACATGTACATTGTAATAGTATTCAATACTGTTATAAAATTTTATATATGGCACAATCCAACAATCTGCATAGCAGAAAAATGCTAAAAAGGAATTGTAAGCAAGAGATTCTAAGATTTAAGTATGTAAACATACCTATTGCTAGATTCAGTTATCAAAATATTTATAAATGATAAAAACTACAAAAAAGAAGGCCATGATTTGGCCCAATTGAGGTTATAAAGCTTTTGAGTTTAGTCTGAGATTGTTCTCAAGCATTTGAGTGGTCAGATTTGACCTTGGACCCAGGATGGCCCTGAATTCTCTCACCCACCTGAGGATAATGAACCTGAGTGATAATTTTAACTTCGAGTTTCACCCATTATAAAAACATGCGTTCCAATTTATAGTTTGTCAAACTTTGATCAAAAGCCATTCCAATTAGCAGGGCTGCTATAAGTTAAATTGGAAATCTTAAGATTTCCAATTTATCTATTACTCAAGCGTGATTACTTAAAGCAGATTCTACTTTACTTTTAGCCTCACTTTAGAACTCACAGCAATATGATTGTGTGAAAGTTAAACCAAAGTCTATGTAAAACAAACTGGAACCATTGGCATGGGAGGAGATGTCATTTATAGCCTGTTCCATTTGATTATAAATCTGTTAGCCATCTTGTCAGGTGTACTGGAACATCAGTCAGCTTGTTTCTGTAAGGACATAAAGTGTATATTGTAATCTCAAAATGGGCAATTATCAACAGAGATTCTACAGTCAAGTTTGTGTTAACTCATTGAAACCGGCACAATAGCAGTTTCCTTTTAATTGTAGTTAATTTCTGAGTTTTATTCGGGTTGTTATTTACATTTTTAATGTGCATTGGGTCAACAGTCATCGATCCCTGGACGTTACCCTTCCAGTTACAGACTGCATACAACATTGCTTAAGTTTGTACACCCCAAAACACTCAACAATTTGACTATGAAACTGACTTCTACATTCAGCCTGTAGAAGTGTTTATATATGCATGTACTCCATTCAGTCAAACAATATATTGCATTTTAGCAAACAGCACAGACTCTGATCAGAGGACTCCTTAATAGGAGCTCTGTGAACTTGGTCCCAACAGTTTGCATAGGACAATTGTACTCTCAACTGGTACAGTGTTTTTAAAGGATGTACAGTTAAACCTCTATGTATCGAACTTCGATAAATCGAATACCCCGTTGTGTCGAAGTTTTTTTGAAGTCCCGATCTTTTCCACTATATATTCCTTGTAAAAACACATCCATGAATCGAAGTTATGTGTATCGAATTCCCCGTTGTATCGAAGTTTTTTTCCAGTCCTTTTCATATAAATCCAACATAAAATACCACAAATGTATCGAACATCGATTACCTGTCAACATGGAGAAATGCTGTCAACTAACATGGATCAACAGATTACATGACTCGCTAGACTGACGCTAATTTTTCACACCTTCGCGTGAAAACACGCTGGGGTGCTCTTTTAATTCTGCATGCACAATCTGTGTTATCAGTAATAATTTGGTAAGTTTGTCATTTAATTGTTTCACAGTTTTCGTTAATGATATTGACAACGCCGCCATATTTAAAGGCTTGATGACACCAATTTATCCAAATGAGTAAATAAACCGCAAGGACTGTTTTGGACCGACAATTAACGAAACAAGCCAAACTTTGTGAGAAGTTTAATAATGCTGATAAACCAGTGGTCGGCATTCTATTATCAGAGCCACAACATGGCAGATGCGCTCCGATCATGGTCTGTCCGGTGAAAGACCCGGTAACTAATCCGTGGGGATAGCTGGGCAGACCCATCTCAAAACGAACGACAACTCTGTTAAGATATCGATAAAGATATGACTGTATGCTATAAGCATCCTGTATGGTGTTTAATGCAATAAAAGATTGATTGATTGATTGATTGATTGATTGTATGTTTGTATTTATGCACCTGCAATCTTGACAACCTCGAAGTCGAAAATTAATCTTTAAAATCATTATTATTTAATCAAATGTTTATTTCAATCTAGAAGCTAAATTGATTGACAGTTACACTGTACATAGTACGATTTTCGGCTTTTCCGCCGTAGTTTCGCATCTTGGTGTAATTGACAGCATCGAAGTTGAAAGTAAGATACATGTAGTTTTTTTCTATGTTTTAATGCGTATAACTATGAATTCTCCTACCTTTGTACACATGTATTGTATTTTGTTATTTATGCCGTTGTTTTTATAAATGATAAAGAACACACGTCGGATTTATGTTTTATTTCAATATGCCAAAAAGTACACATAGACGTGAAAACATTACACGCCGGGAGCGATAGTTCTTATAGATCTGATATGCATTGAAATTCAATACTCAAATCACAACCCATTTATGATTCGAAGCCCCGATGTTTCGAAGTTTTTTTCACAGTCCCTTGAAGTTCGATACATCGAGGTTTAACTGTATATTCTCTTTGCTAGTGTCCAATGGGTTAGGCAGCTGTTTGCTTCAGTAGCATATAGAGACATCTAAATACAGATGACTACTTAATGAAGGAAAAACATAAATGCAGAAAGCTCTATAGAGCAACAGTCTTGTTCAAAATGGGTCTTCTATTAGATCACATAACCCTTTGAACCCTAGTCCGGCATATAGGCGTCCTTTTCAAACAGTGTACATGTGAATAGTACACTTGTTCTATGCAAACAGTGAAGACCCAGATCAGAGGGCTCCGAAAGGAGCCCTCTGATCAAGGACTTCACTGTTTGTCATAATGCCAAACATTGACAAAAACAACCCTTAAAAGTCAGAAATGGACTAGACTAAAATGGAAACTGGAATTGTTTATTTAAAGTTTCAGGGAGGAAAGAGTTAATCCATTTCCCCATAGCCAATTTCTAGTTTGGAAGGCAGGTGATCACTTAAAGCAGGTTGAATGTAAGGCACATTCTGCTTCACTCTCAGCCTGCTTTAAGCTACTATCTACTAGGGTATAGCAAATATTTATTATGGTACATATTTATGACTGTATAAAGTAGAACTTCTTTCTTCAGTGGAGGAATAAATAGTGGGGTAAAAATAAATAGCATATTTATGGGGGAAGTGTTAATAAGATTGACTGTATGACGATTCTAAAAGGCAAGTACTATAAAGGTATAAAGAGTTATTTCCCTTTAATAACAATCAAACAATGAATAACAATTGGTCTTTAAAGCAGGTCACTGCTTAATGCAGAACAAAATTAATGCAGAAAGCTCATTGACCTATTACTTCATTACACCTTTAATTTAATTCTCCACTTAAGAAAATAGTTTTAACTTAATGTCATGAATATCAACCATTAGAAATACTTACTAAGAAAAGAAAACCCTGTTTCTAGGTTTTGAGATAGTAGACCATTTAAAGCAGGTTAAAAGTAAAGGAGTCTGTGCCTTAATGCATATTCTTGATGGTATAAAATGGTGTTTTTATATGATATGAATTCTCACAAAATTTGAGTTTCAACTGAATTTTTACTTTAAATTAGAACAAAAGGTGGCTTTTATAAGGATATACATTTAGACAAATGACAAAAAGATTAAAATCAAGATTAAGACAAACAATGAAGTGGGTTTACTGCAATTTCAAGCAATCAAAATTCTAGTTTCTTCTCTATCTCCTTCACTGCCTATGTCTTTTAACCTATTAACGAATAGGCTTTAAGTTATTCATCCACTAAAGAAAATACAGGCATGAATATGCACCACCAGAAATGCATCTTATATCCTAACCAATGGTATTAATAATGGCCCTACATACTGGATCTTACAGCCTACCCATGTAGGGTTAGCTTTAAGGCATTCTAATGATGCTTCACTAGTAGTGTGCAATACTGTGAGGTGGCAGTTTTAACCCATTCCCCAATTAATACGCCGTTTTACGACTTTCATTTATTCCTCCACTGTAGGAACATAGTTCCACATTATACCAAGATGAAAATGTCTTGTAGCAAATATTTTCTTTTTCCTAGTAGATTGTAGCTTAAAACAGGCTGAAAGTAAAGCACAATGCGCCTTAAGGCGCATTCTGCTTTACCTTCAACCTGCTTTAAGTAATCATCTGTCATCCAAACTTGAAATAGGCTATTGGGTAAGGGGTTAAGTAAGAATAAATTACAGCGATAAGAACCTATATAGGCTTTAAACTTTACTTTCATCTTACTTTAAGCAGTCGCATACCTTAAACACAAAACTACTAACAATGGTATGTCAGTTGGAAAAAGTGGACATAATGTGCTGAATGCTATTAACCATTTCCTTCCCCCCCACAGAAATCCTTTTAACGCACTCAGTACATTCCTCTGCTGCAGAAAATAGTTCCAATTTATACAGTGATGAATATGTATTATAAGGAATACTTTCTTGTTCTAACAGGTGGTAGCTTAAAACAGGCTGAAAGTAAAGCAGAATGCGCCTTAAAGCACATTCTGCTTTACTTTCAACCTGCTTTAAGTAGTCATCTATTTTCAAAACTAGAAACAGGCTATGGGGTAATGGGTTAAGGAAACACTTAGTTATAAGTAGCCAATAGCTCTGGATATTTTATAGTTGTTTATTACCTTGAATTGATCATCCATCATAACTTCTTCATATGAAGGAGGTGCAGCATTAAAAGGCATGTCTGGTGCTGATGGAACAGGTCCCTCGTCTGGTGCTGATACAACAGGTTCTGCTACCTGCAAACGCATGCTCTCACCTCCCTACAAATACAAGATACTTGACAATAGATCTAAGCTTTGCCCATCAGTGTCCATCTTTAGATTTGATACATTTGCCTTTAACCCATTACCCCAAAAATGCGCCTTATTATGCTTTTAATTTATTCCTCCACTGAAGAAGATAGTTCCAAATTATACCTTCATCAATGATAACCATAAGTAGCAGATGCTAGTTTAAAGCAGGCTGAAAGTAAAGCAGAATGTGCCTTAAAGCACATTCTGCTTTATTTTCAACCTGCTTTAAATGGTCAGCTATCTACAAAACTAGAAATAGGCTATGGGGTAAAGAGTTAACCAAAGCTAAATGTGAAAACTTAGCACTGAAAAATTGGAAATTTGAGTAAAACAAGAATGAAGTGATGAATAAAAACTGCAATCACAGAAACACAGTTTCAGATAGTATTTAACAACACTGCAAACTTTAAAATGCCAGTTGAAGCATGAAATAGAAAAGTTCCTGACAAATTCCATCTTTTCAAATTACAAAAAGGGAGACAATTCAAGAATATAGAAACAAATCAATACTGCAATTGTAGGTGCAAAATTTCAAAAAAGGTTCAACAATACTGCAAAACTAAAATAATGATGACCAGAATAAGGGGAGTTTTTCTTCATTACTTGGGACATTTGGCTTCCAAAATGTCTAAAAAGATCAATATGCCTCTTAATTAAATGATCACTTTCCTGGGTTTTGAAAACATTTGATTTTTTACTATTATCTAATAGACAAACATTTGGAGTCAAATTTGATGCAATTACATATTTTTCATGTGGGAAAGCCTTCAAGCTGGCTTGCTGAAGGTCTGTGGTTCTACCCAGTTGCTGATTTGTGACTGAATTCATGCATAACCCATTACCCCATATCATGTTTCTTGTTTTGAAAATAGGTGACTTCTTAAAGCAGATTGAAAGTAATTACTTTCAGCCTGTTTTAAGCTATCACAAGCTAAAATAAAGAAAATATTCCTTATAACACATAATCATGACTGTATCAATAAAACTACAATGTACTTTCTTCAGCGGAAGAATAAACTGAATGCGCTAAAAGGCGCTTTTATAGGGAAAAGGGATAAAGGGCTTCTGCGGTCTTCTCCTACCTGAAGCTGGACATTGTGGTATGACAGAAAAACTGTTACAGCAACGTAAAGTCATAACACAACTTCCAAATCCAATCTGGCTCTACACTGTTTGCAATGGATCCAAAGTTTTTAGCATTTAACCCTTTACTCCTTAGCCTGCTTCTAATTCTGAGAACAGGTGGCCACCTAAAGTAGGTTGACAGTATAGCAGAATTTTAACCAATTACCCCATAAATACGCTTTTTTACCCCTTTCATTTATTCATCTAATGATGAAAATAGTTCCTCTTTATACACTCATGAATGTGTATCATAAGAAATATTTTCTATTTTCTATCAGATTGTAGCTTAAAGCAGGCTGAAAGTAAAGCAGAATACACCTTATGGTGCATTCTGCTTTACCTTCAACCTGCTTTAAGTGGTCACCTATCTTCAATACTACAAATAGGCTGTGGGGTTAAGGGGTATTTAACTTTATTTTCAGCCTCCTTCAACCTACCATCTGCTAGGATGCAGAAAATATTCTTATTGCGCAAATTCATAATCGCATGAAGTGGACCTATTTTCTTCAGTGGGGGAATAAACTGAAGGTGTAAATAAACATTGTGTATGTCTTGAGTAAAGGATTAACCAATTGCTCCATATATATACAGTTTTCTGCATTCCATTACTTCATCCACTGAAAAAAATAGTTCCAATGTATACAGTCATGAATATATATTTTAAATTCTAGCAAATGGTAGCTTACAGCAGACTAAAAGTAAAGCAGAAGGTGCTTTAAGACACATTATGCTTTTTCTTTAAACCTGCTTTAAGTGAACCAATGACCCCATTGCATGTTTCTAGTTTTGAAAACAGATGACCACTTAAAGAAGGTTGAAAGTAAAACAGAATGCACCTTAAGGTGCATTCTGCTTTACTTTCAACCTGCTTTAAGCAACCATCTGCTAGGATATAAAAAATATTTGTTACGAGACATATTCATGACTAAATTTTTAAAATATTTTCCTCAGTTGAGGAATAAATAAGGACTGGTGTATTTATGGGGTAATGGGTTAATTGCCTATGTTTGGACCCAATATCATCTTCTCCATTGTAAATTCACTACTGTCTTACCATATCGGGGTCATCGGGAGGAAAATCATCACTGTCTGAACACTTTATTCTGCAACATTTGTATAGGATATAGCACAGGTTGGGTAGCGCAAGACAGGCTGACACAATGCCAAGGATTTGGGACACTGACAGTTGGAATGCAGCTTCTTCTTTAACTTTGGTCGTTGCTTTACATCTGGTCTTTTTGGCACAATCTCCAAAAAGGTAATGATCCTTGCACATTAAAACCTTTGATAAACATTTATCATAGTCATCGCAAGCAATGCCGTAGCATTCGTAACCTGAAATGATTTAGAGTATCTGTTAAACCCTTTACTACATATAAACTTCTTTTAGCACATTTAATTTATTCCTCCACTGAAAAAAATAGTTCCAATTTATACAGTGATGAACTTTGTATTATAAGTAATAATTTCTATATTTTAGCAGATGGTAGCTTTAAAGCAGGCTGATAGTAAAGCAGAATATGCCTTAAGGCACCTTCTGCTTTACTTTCAACCTACATTAAGTCGTCACCATATTTTCTACATTCTAGCAGATAGTAGCTTAAAGCAAGCTGAAAGTAAAGCAGAATGTACCTTAATGCACATTCTGCTTTACTTTCAATCTGCTTTAAGTGGTCACCTGTCTCTAAAACTAGAAACAGGCCATGGAGTTATGTGTTAATCCTTCTCCTGCTTAACCCATTGTATGCTGGGTAATATTTGGCAGCCATTTTAAAATGTCGTCTGAAGCAGGTATAACTCAAATATTTGCAAAAGATCTTAGCAGTTTCTGACAATGTGGGGCCTGATCTGAGATCAAAACCGTTTGCCTAGAGGTACACCTAAAAGTGTACCCTGCATAAAATGGGTTAAAGCTTGTATTTATACTTTCTTAAAACAGTGTAGAACCTAGAGGTGTAGTCTGATCATGGTCTGTACAGAATAGGATCTGCCTGGCATGAGACTGCAATCTTTCCTGTAGGAAAATTTACTTATTTAATTAGCCAATGTAATTGTTCAGATGATATATATTCATAGTGAGCAGAGTTTAATGTATAAATTATTTAGTGGGAAAAAGGATCTACAAGCATGGTGTGGATTTTAAGTTGAATGGAAACAAGCTATAGGAAATGCATAAACCTAACATTAACAAGAGGGCCTGAAGGCCCTGATATCGCTCACCATTTGTAATGAAGCCTGATAGCTTTACCTTTGAATTTCACCCGTTTTATTCTAAATCCATTCAAGTTTGTCGACCTACTGTAGTATAGTAGAGTACATCAAAGGCAGATAACTAGAGCCTAAACAATACTGAAATGAAGCCTTTTTCTAGCATTTCAAAGTATACAGTACTGAACCTTATTAAATTAAATTGATAATCGCAAGCGAATTGCCATCGAATTGCCATCGAATCGCGCGCTTCAAAAAACAAATCCTACGTTTGAATATTTTAACGTGGATTTTCCGAAGCGGTTGTGACAAAAATGGAATCGAAAAAAATAACGAAGGCATATTTGCGAACATTTTTTAGATACAGCATTCAAGAAAACTTACCCGAGGGTAAAGTTAGTACTTTGAATCGCAAGCGAATTGCCATCGAATTGCCATCGAATTGCAAGCGAATCGCAAAAATTGTTAATTTAATAAGATTCAGTACTGTATCAAGGGCAGGTAACTATTGCCAAAATGATTACATTTCAACAATAATTGCACACCTTCCAGAACGTATAGCTACATCCTTTGTGTACAAGTATAATCAAAATCCATTGAAAACTGTAGTTGCAAGAGTGTAAACGCTGTAAAATATGGCATTTTCAGCAATTCAAAGGTAGATATCTCTTGATCTATTTGTCCGATTCCAACCATAATCACCTTTTTCCTAACTCTTATGGTCATATACAATCTGGGCAAGTTTAAGAGAGCTTGGATAAATATTGTGGCCTCTAGAGCGTAAACACTGTTAAATATATCATTTTCAGCAATTCAAATGTAGATAAAAATTTGTGACCTCTAGAGTGTAAACATCGTTAAATATGGCATTTTCAACAATTCAAAGGTAGATAACTCTCAACCTATAAGTCTGCTTTCAACCATAATCAAACTCATCTGAACTCTTATAGTCATTTACAATCTGAGCAGGTTTGAGATAGATTGGATAAAAATTGTGGCCTCTAGAGTGTAAACACTGTTAAATATGGCATTTTCAGCAATTTAAAGGTAGATAACTCTTGATCTATTTGTCCAATTTCAACTAAAATCAAACTCATCAGAACTGTTATGGTCATATACAATCTGGGCAAGTTTTAGAAAGATTGGATAAATAGTGTGGCCTCTAGAGTGTAAACACCGTTAAATATGGCATTTTCAGCAATTCACAGGTAGATAACTCTTGATCTATTTGTCCGATTTCAACCAAAATTGAACTCATCAAAACTCTTATTGTCATATACAATCTGGGCAAGTTTTAGAAAGATTGGATAAATAGTGCGGCCTCTAGAGTGTAAACACTGTTAAATATTGCATTTTCAGCAGTTCAAAGGTAGATAACTCATAACCTATTTGTCCGATTTCAACCATAATCAAACTAATTTGAACTCTTATGGCAATATACCATCTGAGCAAGTTTGAGAAAGATTGGATAAATATTGTGACCTCTAGAGTGTAAACACTAAAATTGCACGACGGACGCCAGACATTCAAGGATTGCAAAAGCTCACCCTGAGCTAGCTCAGGTGAGCTAAAAATCCAGTGGCCACTTCGGATGACTATGATGTCTTAACCCATTACCCCATTAATACGCCTTTTTACGCCTACAATTCATTCTTCCATTGAAGAAAATAGTTCACTTTTATACAGTGATGAATATGTACATGTAATATCAGAAATATTTTCTATATTCTAGCAGATAATGGCTCAAAGCAGGCTGAAAGTAAAACAGAATGCCCTTTAAGGCACATTCTACTTTACTTTCAACCTGCTTTAAGTGATCACCTAATTTCAAAACTAGAAACAGGCTATGGGGTAATGGGTTAATACACCCATTCACCCCTGAAACTTCAAATAGACAATTCCTGTTTTAATAAAGACCAGTTCATTTTGTACCATTTACGGTTACATTTTGTATTTTCTATAATAATATATTGCAAAATTACAATCAGTACAGACCCTGCTCAGAAATCCTTTAGCATAAGTGTTGAAAGAGTTCAAGTATGAGTATACAGTTTTTTTACACTCATTGCTAGGGTTCAATAGGGTTTGGTTGAGAAATAAGGATACCAGTAATCAAGGTTATAAAGCAATTGAGTTGAGTCTGAGTTTGTTCTCAAGCATTTGATTGGTCAGATTTGAGCCTTATATGCTCAAATCTGACCAATCAAATGCTTGAGAATGACTTCATACTCAACTCAAAAGTTTTATAACCTTGCTCCACACTGGTACTTGAAACAATCTACATCTTTGGAGCTAAGCAAAAATTATAAACATATAAGTGTAATGAAACAGAATATAGCAAGAACAAATAGCTTTGAAAATTTAGGCAGGGCTCCAGATAATGAGTAAGCTAAACAAATCCAACATTTTCTCACTCATACAGTGCCAAATCCTATAGTGTTACTACTCATTAGAATCGTCTCTTTGAGGCGATTTTAATGAGTAGTGACACCATAAGGTTTAAAGCAAAAATAAAGGTTTTAGTTTTTGAAATATGCCCCTTATCTGGAGCCCTGTTTAGGTTTGAATTAACTCAGTCATTCCTTAAATATCAAATGAACAAAGCCATTTTCAATTTAAAGTGTTTCCAAAATTAACTATCTATGGTTGTTTTTATACAATATTGCAAAATGACAGTGAACAAGAGCAAACGACTATTGTTGCAGATGAGAAAATTACAAATCAAGCCAAGAGTTATAGACTAAATTATTTTATTTAGAATTTATATAACCAATTACCCCCATAAATACACCTTTGTGCGCCTTTAATCTATTCCTCCACTGAAAAAAATAGTTCTACTTTATACAGTGATGAATTATGATGCACGGTTAGAAATATTGCCTACATTTCAACCTGTTTAACTCTTTCCTCCCTGAAACCTAAAATGGACAACCCCAGTTTCAATTTTAGTCTAGTCCATTTCTGACTTTTAAGGGTTGTTTTTGTCAATGTTTTGCATTATGACAAACAGTAAAGACCCAGATCAGAGGGCTCGGTAAGGAGCCCTCTGATCTGGGTATTCACTGTTTGCACAGAACAAGTGCACTTTTCACATGTAGACTGTTTGAAAAGGACGCCTATATGCATGCGGGACTAGGGTTCAAAGGGCAAAGTCATCACCTATCTACAAAACTAGAAACAGACTATGTGGTATCGAGATAATTCCTATCCTAGGCAATACAGCGCTCCCTCTCTACAACAACACTCATTGGGAGACCAACAATATGTGCGTTGTTCAGAGGGAGTCGTTGTATGGAGGGAATTGGCTTACATTTGCAAACAGCTTAAATCCAGATCAGACGCCGCATAATGCGGCGTCTAATCTGGATTCAAGCTGTTTGCCACTCGTCAGTATTTTTCCCTCTGTCAAAATGTCAAATGTGTGACCTTGAGAAAAACAATTTTAAGCAGATGATATTGCAGCCGTGAATAGGTAGGACATAATGGTCGTGTTTAGGGAACTGCGACAAGGGTGGTTGTAAGGAGGGAGTTGTTGTTGGGAGGGTCGTTGTAGAATTACTAGAGGGAGCAATGTATAACAAAAATCTTACCGTCACTGTAACCAAAGAATTTGAGAGTAAAGCTGGACGTGCCTTGAACACCTGGCACTAGTGTCACATACATGTTATAAGAGGCCAGCGTGGTGGACTTGTTAAAAGTCACCTCTGTTTCAGGTCCTTGTTGACAAACATGATACAAGGGAGCTAGAAAAATATAAACATAACGCAAGAGAGCTAGAAAATACAATATAATGCAAGGGAGCTAGAAAAATACAAACATTTATGGAAAGGGAGCTAGAAAAATACAAACATGATACAAGGGAGCTAGAAAAATATAAACATAACGCAAGAGAGCTAGAAAATACAAATATAATGCAAGGGGGCTAGAAAAATACAAAAATGATACAAGGGAGCTAGAAAAATACAAACATTTATGGAAAGGGAGCTAGAAAAATACAAACATGATACAAGGGAGCTAGAAAAATACAAACATTTATGGAAAGGGGGCTAGAAAAATACAAACATGATACAAGGGAGCTAGAAAAATACAAACATTTATGGACAGGGAGCTAGAAAAATACAAACATGATACAAGGGAGCTAGAAAATTACAAACATTTATGGAAAGGGAGCTAGAAAAATACAAACATGATACAAGGGAGCTAGAAAAATATAAACATTTATGGAAAGGGAGCTAGAAAAATACGAACATGATACAAGGGGGCTAGAAAAATATAAACAAATTTATCAAATTTAACCCATAGCCCAATTCTGGTTTTGAAAACTGGTGATCACTTAAAGCAGGTTGAAAGTAAAGCAGAATGTGCCTTAAGGCACATTCTGCTTTACTTTCAGTCTGCTTTAAGTTACCATCTGCTAGAATACAGAAAATAGTTCTGACCATACATATTTTTAACTATATAAATTTTCCTCAATGGCCGAAATAAATTATAGGGGTAAGAAGGGGTATTTATGGGGTGATGGGTTAATGTGTGTAAAGCAGTCACATTTAACCCATTACTCCATAAATGTGACTTTTTATGATTTTACTAATTCATCCACGAGTGTAGCGAGTATATGAAATATGCTTCTACATGTATAACTCATTACTCGATAAATACTTTTTTTTGCCTTTAATTTATTCCACCGCTAAAGACAATGGCTCCACCAAATACAGTCATGAGCATGCAAATTCAGAAATAGTTTCTGAATCCTATCAGATGGTAGCTCAAATCAGGCTGAAAATAAAGCAGAATGTACTCCTTAGATAAGTGTCTTTTTTTAATTGATTCCACACAAACTGTCATATTATTGGATTTGGTAGAGATATAATCTATTATCACATAAACGTGCAAAATATAGAGGTCCGTAAAAATCATACGGCCCACTGGGCATATATTTTATACTAATTTTCGAATCACCAAAATACTGTACGACTACGCCGACTTTAAATTCAGTTAAGAGAATCTAGACAAACTAAGATCACCACAAGGGATTTAAATCATTTCCAAGTGTCCTAAAAACATTATCTCGAGCAGTCCCACAAATTTAGGCTGCAAATCAGGCTACTTAGAGCTCTAGTATTAACAGTGACTCAGACTGTTTTTCAAATTTAGTCGTTATAATGATAATGACGTCGTGTTGCTATAACGACGTTATTTGGAAAACGAAACTAGATTCTAAATGTCAAATGATTATTTTAGTCAATTAGAACAGTTTTAAAGTAAATATTAATTGAACATTTGAATATGGCATCAGAGAAGTCTTTTCACAATTAACACATTGATGCTGATTTTCTTTATTTTAGTTAGAAAGGTGTTTTTATCTACAGATGAATAAAACCGAATTACACCTATGACGAATCGTTTTCCTAAGAGCCGAGGGCAAAAGTGAAAGTAAGACCGTTCACTTGGTGTTTCTGTGATAAATAGGATATCAAATTTGTGTGTTTTCAGTCGTGAATTTATTGAACTCGTTGGATAAAATGATATGTTGCTCGCCAAGGCTCGCAACATATTATTTTATCCAACTCGTTCAATAAATTCACGACTGACAACACACTCATTCAATATCCTCTATTTACTCCATAAATACCCCTTGTTACGCCTTTAATATATTCTACCCCTGAAGAAGATAGTTCCAACTTATAGTCATAAATATGCACCATAAGAAATATTTTCGATATCCAAGTAGATATAATAGCTTAAGATAGACTGAGAGTAAAGCAGAATGTGCCTAAAGTCACATTTTGCTTTACTTTCAACCTGCTTTAATTGTCACCTGACTTTAATATTAGAAACAGGCCATTAGGCAATGGGTTAGGGACATAGAGTCAAATATGAAATAAATCATATCATCTGGAGTTGATGTTATACTGTTATAAACTTTTGAAATGCTAGATAAATGTCTTTTTACCCAATACTCCACAGGTTCTTGACACATAATATTTTTTTTTAAAAATGCACATACTGTTGAGTTATTTGACGGAATTTGATGAAATAAAAGGTAGAATTTGATAAATTAATCATTTCCCGAGGGTACCGAAAGAAAATATCGGCAATCTAGTCTAATTTAGCGTCAGTTTAAGTCGATAGTTAAGACTAGGTGTTGGATTAGGTTGTATACCTTGTATCTATAATAGAAGTAAATAAAAAAAAAATTAATTTTTTTGTTTTTGGTTATAGATCTAGATGTATGTGTCAAGTACCTGTGCTTTACTCCATGGATGCCATTCTTATGCCTTTAATTTATTCATCTACCATCTTTTTCTTTATTAGATATTAACTGTTTCAACATTTTCATACCTATTTTGGGATTTCGATAGGACCAGGAGTATAGCTGCCTTTGGCCAATAAGTATACATGCACCATCCTCCAAATTGTATTCTGTAAAACAAGAATATTGCTTAACCCATTACCCCATAAATACGCCTCTTTACGCCCTTTGATTTATTCCTCCTCTGAAGAACATACATCCAATTTATGTAACAGTCATGAAAATGCACCACAAGAAACATTTTCTATATCCTAGCAGATGTTAGCTTAAAGCAGGCTGTAAGTAAAGCAGAATTTGCCTTAAGGCAAATTCTGCTTTACTTTCAACCTGCTTTAAGTGGTCACCTGCCTTTGAAACTAGGAACAGGCTATTGGGTAATGGGTTAATTTTGTGTCTTAAACTGCCACAATGAAGAAGCTAATTAAAGGTCCTGCAATGAATGAGTGTGTGAAAGAAAATGATAAAACATCTTTTAATATAGTAACCCATTACCCCATAAATACCCCTTTAAACACCGTTTAATTATTCCTCCACTGAAGAAAAAAGTTCCTGCAGGTTGAAAGTACAGTCTGCTTTCATTGGTATGTGACCTGTCTTCAAACTAGAAACAAACTATGGGGGTAAAGAATTATAGCAATATGTAAGTAAAGCAAAGATTTCTCAAAGGAGTTGCTTCTACTTTCCTTCAGATTTTTTATTAACCCATTGTATGCTGGGTAATATTTGGCGGCCATTTTAAAATGTCTTCTGCAGTGGGTATAATTCAAATATTTGCCAAATATTATAGCAGTTTCTGATAGATTATGGACTTTTCTGCAAACAGTTTTGATCTCAAATCAGGCCCCATGGAGATCAAAACTTTTTGACTAGAGGTACACCTAAAAGTGTATCCCAAATAAAATGGGTTAACCCATTACCCCATAAACATGACTTTTTTTATGCCTTCAATTAATTTCTCGACTCAGGAAAATAGTTCCAATATATACAGTTATGAATACATATGATAATTAGAACTATTTTCTATGTTCTAGTAGATGGCAGATTAAAGCAGGCTGAAAGTAAAGCAGAATGTTCCTTAAGGCACATTCTGCTTTACTTTCAATCTGCTTTAAGTGGTCACCTGTCTTCAAAACTAGAAACAAGCTTTGGGGTAATGAGTTAACCCATTACCCCATAGCCTGTTTGTAGTTTTAAAGAAAGATAATCACTTAAAGCAGGTTGAAAGTAAAGCAGAATGCGCCTTATGGCACATTCTGCTTTACTTTCAGCCTGTTTTAAGCTATTATCTGCTTGAATATAGAAACAAATTCTTATGATTCTTATTTGTAGCAGTATAAATTAGAACTATTTTCTTCAGTAGATGAATAAAATAGAGGCGTAAAAAGGCATATTTATGGGGTAATGGGTTAAATAGTATTCTGCCTTAGATACATTTCAGATATAGGTGATTAGCACAAGTTGCTGGCTATGTAGGAAAGAGTTAAAATAAAGTACAAGTCAGCAGAGATTTTGCTATCACATAACTAGATTTTGCTATCACATGACTATGTGATCTAGATAATGTCTCAAGATATATAGTCAAACCTGTATTAAGTGACCACTAAAACGATGCATTTGTAGTATTTATGGCTGGTAGCAACATTATAAATGCTGGACAAAGGTTACAAAATGCAGAAGGCTCCTATAGGAGCCTTCTTCGTAACTTTTGCCTTGCATTAAAATTAGCACTCTTTAATGACCAGTATGCTTATTCAGTCAGTTGTCACAACTCTTACAATACCATGGACCTGTTTAAAATATACTTTTTACATTTGCAAACAGTGTAGACCCAGATCACAGGGCTCCTATAGGAAACCTCTGATCAGGGTCTACACTGTTTGCTTATTTAAACCAGTATTTATTAAACTACCCAGAATTTCAAAAAAGACTGGTTTCAAGTTTTGGTAACTAAAAATGATCCAGAAGGGAACCTATTAACCCACAAGAGTTAATTACTTAGTGTTGAAAGAGTCAACATCTTATTGTTAAGCTGTTAGTTTTCATTGCCTAATTCACAGCTCCAGATAAAAGACTCTGAGGCCAGTCAGTTTCAAAGAACAAAAATTCTAATTTCTGCATTAAACCCTATGGTGTTGCACTACTCATTAGAATTATCTCTGCAATCTTCTAATGAGTAGTTACACCATAGGATTTGGTGCTGAAATGAGTGGAAAAAATGTTGGATTTGTTCAGTTTACTCCCTCTCATCAGGAGCCATGAGTTCTAATACTTTACCTCTGTGCTCACCTGTTACCTCAAAAGCAATTCTATTCCAAGCAAACCATCCTTTCAATATAACCGTACAATTTCTCTGTGAGCTACTGGAGCTCAGCACAAGTTTTCCAGCAATGATTGAGCCGTTTGTAAGGTCTATTTCTTCCTCACAGTTCTCCATCATTTTATCTTTAAAATTAAAAATCATTTTAATACAAAATGTTCTAGTAACTTAAGATTGTTGAATTGACATACAATTATTGGGGCTCATACTATTAACCCTTTCAACACCATAGACCTGTTTAACCGATTACCCCATAGCCTGTTGCAAGTATTAAATATAGGTTACCACTTAAAGCAGGTTGAAAGTAAAGCAGAATGTGCCTTAAGGCACATTCTGCTCTACTTTCATCCTGCTTTAAGCTACCACCTGCTAGAATATAGAAAATATTTCTGATTATACATATTTATAATTGTATAAATTGGAACTATTTTCTTCAGCGGGGGAATAAACGAAAAAGTAAAAAGTCGTATTTATGGGGTAATGGGTTAAAAGATACTTCTTACAATTGAAAACAGTGTAGACCCTGATCAGAGGACTCATATAGGAGCCCTCTGATAGAGTATGCACTGTTTTCTAATTTAGACCAGTATTCATTAAACTATCAAGAATTATAAGAACACTGGTTCATGTGTTGGCAATTAAAAAGATCAAGAAGGGAACCTTATAACCCACAAGAGTAAGTTGGTGTTCAAAAGAGTTAAAAAAGTAAAATCAAGTTCCAGTCCTTTGAGATGCAAATTTGTATTTTTTACAAACAATGTGCCTTTGATGAGTACTGTGACTAAATTTCCCTATGCAACAGCTAGTGTTACAGTGTAGACCCAGCTGAGAGGGATCCTATGTACACTATACGAGTATATCTGTCATTTCCCAATATCTTGAAAAAACATTAACAAGAACTGTATTGTGGAGAAACATATATATATAATTATTAAATATTGTAACCAGCTGTCATGACAAAATTAATGATAAGATTTAGCAAAATATGAAATTCTGTTTGAGCATGTAAAGATATAAAACTATGGAAAGCTGCACTGCCTGAATAGACCTAGATAGCTATCATCTCATGATCTGGAAACAACAATTTTGAAGAAAAAAAAGACTGTACAAGCATTTATACTGGTTATTATCAATAAAGGGACATACCTCTAGCTGTTAAGTATTAAACTTAAAAATAAAAAGATGTTTTAAGACATTAACTCAGTCTTTGAACTGTAAGATTGAAAAAACAAACAAGCAAAGTGTGTTTGTGAAACTCAAATACTCCCAGCCAGCAGCATGTTTGGTAATGGAAAAGTAGGTCAACCTCAAGGTCAAGGTCACAGCTAGGGTAAACAAATGGTATAGTTGGAGAGATGTTGACACAATGAAATACATGTCAAACTTTTATGACAGCTCTACCAGACTACCATCTATGCCAATTATTTCAAATGTTATCAGCATTCAACAATATTTAGAAAAGTAGGTCAAAGTCAAGGTCACAATTAAGGGCAAAAATGTTGACATGGTCGGAAAGGTCTTGACACAATTAAGCAATTCACATGCCTGAACGTATTTAAAGTTCCATTTGCAATAGTGCAAGGGTTGAAGTCAAGGTTAATTTTTTTTTTTTTGGGTCAAATATCAAGGTCAAGGTCACATGGTAAAAATAGATAGTATGGCTGGAAATCGAAGTATCAACACAAATAAGGAAAAAAACGTACTAGGTATGATTTTTGAAATTTTGGCAGCCCTATATATGTCTATTGGTTATGTGCTTTCAAAGACTATTAACCCTTTCCTCCCTGAAACCTCAAATGGACAATTCTAATGTTCAATTTAGTCTAGTCCATTTTTGACTTTTTAGGGCTGATTTTTACAATATATGCCAAAATGACAAACAGTGTAGACCCTGATCAGAGGGCCCCTTAAGGAGCCCTCTGATCAGGATCTACACTGTTTGCATAGGACAAGTGTATACTCCTCACATGTACGCTGTTTGCAAATGACGAATATATGTGTGACTAGGGTTCAAAGAGTTAAGGAAAGTACATGTATGTCAAATGTCAAGGACAATGTAACAAGGGCAAACATATGTTGGCATTAAGGTCTTGAGGTAAAATAAGATGATACTGTTGAAGACTTGAGGTATGGACAACAGGGGGTGCTGGTGAATTCGCCTAGAGACGAACTCGCCTACAATTAAATATATAGTAACGGAAATGGTGAATTCGCCTAGAAAGCAATTATATATAGTGATTGTATTTCACACGTACCTTGTAGTACTGGTGTATCTAACATTTACAAGATAAAATAAAAAATATTGTAGAGGATCAACTTATCTTGTTGTTTTCTTATCCAGATATTTTTCTTTCACACAGTTTTGTGACACAGACATACGGACAAACTGGGCAAAAACGTAACAAGTATGTTTAAAGCTTGTCAAAAAAAAGGCTTGGTGCGAAAAAGAAGAGAGAGGAAAATACCCAGGGCGAAACATTTTGTGGTAAGCCAGTACTTACATTCTTTATAGACTCCTTCGCACACATTGTACGACACAGTGATATAAATAACAATCAAAATAACCTGCACAAATTGTGCATGTCTTTGAAAACGTGTATGCTGTATCATTATGTGGCACAGCAAGGTATATTTTGACAGTTCGGTTAATTAATGTATTCCATTACGGTACGCAGTTCACGCTCTATCTTGGACATTTGTGTTGCAAGAAAATGATCGATAATAGTAGAGTATTCCGAACTAGAAAGAAAACGAAAGTAGATTGCATAAAACTGATTTCCCCCAATTTCTGTAAAACTGTCTGTCTTAGTATGCATTTCAATATGTGTCTATGTGCCCTATCAATCTCTTTATGTATGTTTGAATGTAGATGTGCGTATACATAAGATTATTTACTAGAGAGATATTAATCATATTATATCTACCACGAATGAATTATACATAACATGGGAGATAACAAAGTTGTAATTGCAATACTGTAACATGCTTGAGTTAGCTCCCTTGATACAAGAGAGACTAATTAATAATTATACTCACATTTTTGTTTGTGTGTATTCCGTGATCCTACTTATAATTACAATATCAGACAGTATGTGTTAAAGTCAGTGAGAACACATACGCACTAGTCAATCATTACAGAGACATAAATAACTTGCAGACAAATCAAATTTCTTCCCGTTTTTACATAAAAAAAGTGTAGACTAAATCACATTAGTTGTCTACCACAAAGACTCAGGGCTTCATATCTCAGGCATTGTGCCGATAATCTCAAGCATTTCCCCCAGTTTTCCCTATACTAGTATTCTTATTTACAAAAAATAAATCTCAGGCATTTCCCCATTTTTCGTCTGGTGCATATAGTTCATAACTGTGTAAAGTGGAATTATTACCTTTAGTGGATCAGTGGATTACAGGTGTAAAAAGGCGTGTCAATTGGGTAAGGGGTTAAACAAATTTGCCATTGAAAACAGTTACGAGCTAGATCAGACGCGGATGATCATGGTCTCTGATCGGGATCCATGCAAACTGTTTGCAATTGAAAATTTAATAATCCGCCCAGTTTCAATACATGTCATTTTCAACGTTATATGCATGGTGTTTGTGTTTTGTTAATCCCATTTAGTCCTAACGACGAGAATATTCGTCATTAACAAACAGTGAATCTGAGAAAAATATACTTGACCTATAAAAACAGTGTAAACCCTGATCAGATGGCTCCTACAGGAGCCCTCTGATCAGGATCTGCGCGGTTTATTATTTTGCAACACACATCACGCACATATAGAGCTTCGCTTCATGTTAAATGCATATATGCAAATCTTGATATCAATCGGTAAAGAAACGTAGAACTTTTTCGCGCCCTTAACTTTGGTTATCTAACTCTTGCACAATTGCACATGTGCATTTTTACTTCACATGATGTGCCTTCCCTCGTCGAGACTTTTCTGTATCTCAAATCCCCCTTATTTCTCTCGCCGTTCATGATTTACACATGATTAACATTGTGTATGTTCAATATGGATTCTAAACAGTCGCAAATTGACTAGACTTAATTGGAATTGTCCATTAAACCTTTGCCCTATAGCCTGTTTCTAGCTTCGAAGACAGGTGACCTCTTAAAGCAGGTTTAAAGTAAAGCAGAATGTGCCTTAAGGATTTTCAGTCTGTTTTAAGCAATCACCTGTTAGAATATGGAAAATATTTCTTATGATACATATCCATGACTGTACACATTATAACTATTTTCTTCAGTGGAGGAATAAATCAAAGGCATAAAAAGGCGTATGTATGGGGTGATTGGTTAAACTTTTCAGGGGAATATGGGAATCAACGTCTTCCCTATCATATAATCAAAACGTATAAAGGAAACTTAACACATTGAACCCTAGCGACGAGTATACTCGTCATGAACAAATTATATCTCTCTCAAAAGTACACTTGTCCTATGCAAATAGTGTATATCCTGATCAGAGGGATCCTTAAGGAGCCCTCTGATCAGAATCTACACTGTTTGTATTTTTGTAAATATTGTTAAAAACCACCCTAATTATTCAAAAATGGACTAAATTTAATTGTAAATTGGAATTGTCCATTTAAATTTTCAGGGGTGAATGAGTTATAGGAGATCTGAGACATTCTGTTATTCTTTCCCGTTTAAACGCAAACGTACGCAAACGCAAAACACTAAAACGTAGAAAAGTACAACTTTTTGAAAATTCTGATAATTCTTGTTTATCTTGGTGGCAAACAGTTTGGAGCCTGATCAGACGCCGGGTTACCCGGCGTCTGATCTGGCTCCAAACTGTTTGCACTGCAAATAATAGTTTTAGCGTAAACGCGTTTATTGGGAAAGAATAACAGATTCTCCACTGTATTACAGTATATTATTTGATAAAGAAAAACAGTAACACAGAAAGCTCCTATGAACGCTTTCTGGATTGGTATAGATGTATCTGGTCACATTTCTGCAAGTCTGAAAAATCTATCTTTTCAGCGACGACTTAACATAAATTTCATCACAAAAGTATGCGGTATTTATCATAATAATGATTTAATCTCAGTTTCTCTTTCAAAAATGGCGGTGAAAAGAAAATAGAGAAAAAATATCTCACACATTTTCTTTTATTTCTATATAAAAATACAATTGTGCAAAACATATCTAAACTATTTACATCGAACAAACGTTGCCAGTGAAAGAATTAATTAAGAAAAGCTCTTGGATAGTCATTAGGGACTCTTTTTAGCAAAATCACTGGATTGCGTCCCTTAAAGACCTAGTAAAGAAGCCGAAATACGCATTGTGGTTTTCTCCCTTTATTTCAATACATGACAGATTCCCCATGGCAGTTTTATGATACCGCGCAATTAAACGCGCCAGGGGGTCACCCGATGATAATGCTATGGTCGGTAATTTCCGTAGGATTAACGAGTGTAACAGCTTGAAATCATGAAATATAGTGTAATTCAACTTAAAAAATACTGTACAAGACACTAATCTATTTTTCTGAAATTTATATCATTAGAAAGAGCAATGTTTTCTCAATTTACCCATAACGGGGCGGATATTTGATTTTGATAAATAAATTGCTTTTAAGATCCAAGAAAGGTACACCACTCCCACGTTTTTGCATATTCGTATAAGAATATATAGGCAGCACTTTACTGTTTAAATAATCAAAAAAATACTGTTGAAGATGAAATATTATCTTAAAACAAAATATACCATCATAAAGTGTAGATTTAGACCATTCAACTCATAACGGGGCGGATATTGTGATTTGAACAATAATGGTTTTATTGCAGTTACAAAAAAAATTCGTTATATATTCTATGTAACCTAAATTGATGGCTTCTTGCTGGAAAGTCGCTATCGGCTTATTTTTCAAGGGGAGTAACTCCCTCGATTAAGCCAGGCATTTCACTAAAATAGTCCCTATTGTAATAAGGCATAAGATGTAGTAAAACTTCTCTATTAGGACCTCTATAACGAAGGCTGATTGATTGTATAATGGACAGCGGAGAGCTTAAATCAAGGTGACAGTAAAACAGAAAACTCCTAATGAAGCTTTATGTGTTACGGTCACCTTGCTTTAAGCAGTGACCTAGAGTAAACACATTCTAATTAAAACAATTCTGTGTTCGTAATAGAGATTTTACTTTACTGTCAATCTGAAAACGCATTCACCCCTGTAACTTTAAATAGATAATTCCAGTTTCCATTAAAGTCTAGTCTATTTATTGCAATATAAGGCTGTTTTCTAGATGTACAGACTATTTCAAAATTATAAAGCAGTGCAGACCCTAATCAGAGGGCTCATTTGAGCCCTCTGATTAGGGTCTTCACTGTTTGTATAGGCCAACTACTTTTTACATATACATGTACAAAGTTCGTTAATGGGAAGTATACTCGTCGTTAGGGTTGAATGTGTTAAGAGATAACTCAATAATTATGGAAGAATATTGTGATACAGTGGAGAATCTGTTATTCTTTCCCAATAAACGCGTTTACGCTAAAACTATTATTTACAGTGCAAACAGTTTGGAGCCAGATCAGACGCCGGGTAACCCGGCGTCTGATCAGGCTCCAAACTGTTTGCCACCAAGATAAACAAGAATTATCAGAATTGTCTACGTTTTAGTGCTTTGCGTGTGCGTACGTTTGCGTTTAAACGGGAAAGAATAACAGATTCTCCACTGTACATGAAATACAGATGGTTGCTTATTACAAGATTAAAATAATACAGAAAGATCCTGAAGGAGCTAATTGCCTTGTATTTATACTGTATTAAGCAGCCTCTTGTCTTAAGAGATATACATACTACATACATACATACATACTCGCTTAGCTCGAACTATCCGATTTGTCGACACATGGACTACACTATTTCATGTTCGGTTCAGTCGGACATATCCGTTTTTCAAAGTTAAAACGTGGCTCAGCCACGTTTTAACTTTGAAATACGGATATGTTCGACTTAACCGAGTTCGAGATATCGAAGTTCGACTGTACTTCATTTGTGGTCGCCTAGTACAATATTGACTGTAAACTAATGCGTAATGATCGAAACCGTTGTTGGGGCGTCCAATATTTGTTTAAGGAACAACAAACAATACCAGAAACACAAGCACATTTAACCCAGCCTTTTAAGCTATTCCTCCACTAAAGAAAATAGTAGTTGTAGGCTAGCTAATACAGTAAAACTCTATATTACGACCACTAAAACGAAGGCTCACTGATTGTATAAAAGACATGTGACAGCTTAAAGCAAGGTGATAGTAAAACAAAAATCTCCTTAGGAGCTTCCTGTTTTTTACTGTCATCTTGCTTTAAGTAGCAACTTGTAGTGAACACCTAATAATTGATACAATTTAGTGGTCGTAAAAGAGAGGCTTTACTGTACTCTTATGGAGAATAATATGCCATTGCATGAGATAGGACTGGTATACATGTATTCTGCGAGGGGAGAAACTAGTTCTAATTTGTGATAACCACTGTAATTAATTTGGATTCATCCGAGTCTAAACTGCTTGACACTTTCATGCCATTGGCTGAACTAAATATGAGCATTGAAAGACAATTAACTTTAGAAGAATGAATTAAATGCCTGTTGTGTTGAAAATTACTGTCCCTAATCAAACATTTACATTCAATTCATATAACATGATATATTCAAGTATTGTAGTTCATGTTATTTCTCGGTTGTTTTTGTTTAGAGGGGGACACATTATTCTTCCACGAAATTGCATTGACTGGTTTCACATGTAAACAGTTTGGAGTCAGATCAGGCGCCGAATATATGTTCTTCAGTGTATTTCAGGCTGTTTGAAGCCAATATTAAAATGTTTGGAACCGTGCCATGAGAAAACCTTACTTATTGCATTGCAAATACACGGCGGCTGGTCTTGATCTACACTGTTTGATACCACATGCATCTAAAGCATTTTATGTCAATGTATTATATACGGTTGTTGACATTGTAGACCAAACTCAGATACAGAGCCTGGGATACAGCGGAGCTTGAACTCTACAATGTTGCAATACAATAAGTTTTCGGGATTTTTTTCATGACACGGATCATTTCTAAATTACAATTTATAAACAAATTAAGTTCTTTTCATTTCTCAATGAAGAAACATCAATATGAAAGTCAAACGTTGGAGGGATGGGTTATCAAAGACAGACCAGACACCAGGTCCTGTCAATTATGTCCGATTAAAGCCCCATGCTTGACTTTAATTCTTTCAAGGCTAAGTAACTCTTTTGGGTTATTAGGTTCCCATTGCGGATCATTTTACTTACCAAAGCACGAACCAGTGTACTTGGAATCGTGGGTAGTTTAATAAATACTGGTCTGAATTAGCAAATAGTGTAGACCCAGATCAGAGGGCTCCTATAGGAGCCCTCTAATCTGGGTATACACTGTTTACAAATGTAATGAGTATATTTTAAACAGGACCATGGTGTTGAAAGAGTTATTCTAACACACCTGGCCCACACCCCTATATAAGCGAAGAAGGACCGTCTTGGTGTTCGAATTTTCAGTAGAACACTCTCGCGCTAAACGTTCTAACGTGACGTCATATGACTTCGTAAATGCGTACGCCAAGAAATGTAGCGCCGTTACTTCGGTGCAAATTAAGGTTAAATTATGTGTTAGAATCGAAATAATAAATTAATACCAGTGTTCTATCTAACAATCGAACACGGATAGTCGTTGAGATGCTTGTAATTAAATTACTACGCATCTCAACTCCTACCAGTGTTCGATTGCACGATAGAACACTGGTATAAATTTATTATTTCTTAAATATTGATATGTCTTCACGTTACTAAAATGAATCATGGCATGTAGAACTTAAACATGTAAATTCCAAAAGGGTATGCAAACCACACATTTGAAACAGACGATTGTATGACAAGACACGAGGTAAGGGAGAACATCTCTCTGATATAGCAAGCGGTATAGATCAAGACGAATCCCCTATTTCCTAGCGTACAATTTATCAATTACAGTAGTACCTCTCTATTACGACCTCAAAATTGTGTTAATTATTAGGGGTTAAGAACAGGTGACAGCTTAAAGCAAGGTGATAGTAAAACAGAAAGCTCCTGTAGGAGCTTTCTGTTTAACTGTCACCTTGCTTTAAGCTGTCACTTGTCTTTTATACAACCAATTAGCCTTAATTTAAGTGGTCGTGCTAGAGAGGTTTTACTGTATTAAGAAATTATATTAACAGGAACTCCTACATGCATGTCTATCACATTCCACAATCTTCCGGAGTCCATGGCGGCTGTAAAACAGTGAACACATACAACATACAACAGACACTGTACTAGCAATTCGAGTATTCATCTTAGTCTACATTGTATGAACTAGATCTAACATTTGCATCTGATATGGCACACAAGACATAATCACAGTCTTCTACATGACTAGAAATTACTTGAGCATCGCACTTTTGACCACTGAAAAGAAGACTTATTGATTACGACAGGTGGGGGCTTAAAGCTAGATGAAAATGACAGTTAGAAATAGGTTATTGGCATCCACCTGCCTTAACAATTTGAACTCTTGTCTCGCATATAGGCGTCCTTTTCAAACATTGTACATGTAAAATAGTACACTTGTTCTGTGCAAACAGTGAAGATCCAGATCAGAGGGCTCTGAAAGGAGCCCTCTGATCAGGGTCTTCACTGTTTGTCATAATGCCAAACTTGACAAAACAACCCTTAAAAGTCAGAAATGGACTAGACTAAAATGGAAACTTCAGAGAGGAAAGAGTTAAACAACGGAACTTATCTTTTAAAGAGACTGAAAACCAGATTTACCCTAAACATGTTTTAGTAAATGGTTGTCAGGCGCCTTTATCATCTATATAAACACGTAAATATTAGTTAACCCTTTCACTGACAAATCTTTCATGAGATTTTTACCCTATCACCGTTTCATTGTCGTCTGCTTCCATTTTGTTGTATGCAATGTCGTTTCAAAGTTAAAAAATAAGTCAGAACGACTGAAGAAATTTCAAAACTATTGTCAAACAGCTTTGGTCCTGATCAGACGCCGCGTAGATTGAAAGGGTTAAAGGAATGGATTTGGGTCTATTTTAAAATAGATCTATATCCTGTTTGTATAACATGTAATTGCTCTTCATACGGGGGTATAAAGTATATAACTGCTTCTTTATTTACTTTCCGGAATTAGAAACAAATGGATATGGACTAATTAAGGAATGTGCTTTTTTAAATTTCAAGAGAATTGCCCCCCCCCCCCCCCCCCCCCCCGGTCATGTTCCTCAGTATATGTTTAATACAGTGTATGATCATACTTTTCGTAAAAGTGATTGTTTTCTAAAACTGTCGATTACCTTTTGATTTTCAGTCTCTCGAATTGTTCGTAATAGTGAAGTTGTTTCATATACAGTCAAACCTCAATAACTCGAGCTCACTTAAGTCAAACTAGTCGGTATGACTACAGTTGAATTTCGATAATTCGTGAGCACGCCTTAGTCGACCATATCCTTTTTCAAAGTTAAGTTAAAACGTGGCTTAGCCACGTTTTAACTTAACTTCGAAAACGGAAGCCACGTTTAACTTTGAAATGTGGGTCAACTCGACTTATTCGAGTAAGAGTTATCGAGATTCGATTACATTGCACAGTTTAGACAGATATACCGGGTATACAGTCACAGAATGTGTCCCTGTCATACCACTATCTTCTCAGTATTAGGGTCCTTGCTGTCACCTGTCATCACGTCATTATAAGATGGGGGCGGGGCAGAATGTAGTGGTTTGCCAGGCTCTGACAAAGCTGTTTCCCCAGACTGGTCATCTGCCGCTGAATCAGTCTACAATGGATTAATGCTTGGTTTTACGACACTGCGATACAAAAATGTTATATAGCGCCGATGAATGATGAGGGATGATGAGATGAGAGGATGATTTCAGGAAGATGATTTCGGCTAATGTAGTTTGTTGGAAAGCGGCGCATTATATCAAAACCACCAACATGCCTTCCTTTTTGTTCTTGACAGAGGGGATAATCTCAGTCAAATAAACAGAAAAACCTCCCCTATGACAAATTAAGCCCAAGAACCACGACAAGGTAGGAAGGTCGCTGGGAATCAGCATACAACAGATAGATGCATCTATAATAAATTCGTTTTACTTCCTAAGTGACCCGTAAAACTTCAAAGCGTAAACCCCAGTGTTTAATTATACCTAGGCCTTTTATTATTTAGCATTGTTTATCATGTGCAATATATTGCATAATGACAAACAGTGCATGCCTTGATCAAGTTTGAAGACTCCTGTTGAGCTATCTGACTCAATTTAAATTGAACGAATGTGCTATTCTCTGGTACAGTACTTGTTCATAAAAGCACGAATGACTGGGGCGCCAAGATATTTCCAGTGAGTTGAATTTAACCCTTTCGGTGCAAAAGCGCATGAAGCCAACTTTGAAAACAGTTTGGATCCAGATCAGACGCCGCATAACGCGGCGTCTGTTCAGGAACCAAACTGTTTGGCACTCATGTGAATATTTCTTTAGTCATACTACCTTATATCTAACTTTGAAAATATCTTGTAGTCGACAATATTGAAGCAGACGACAATATGGCCGTGAAGAGGTAAAAACCTCACGATTAAATTGGCGCCGAAAGTGTTAAAATATCTCAGGGCTGCCATTTTTCCGAAATCTTCGAATTTTTATCCTAGCAGATGGTAGCTTAAAGCTTCTTCACCTTCCTACCTTTCTGCCTGTCTCTGCATGTTTTGTGTCTGTCTCTGTACTTCTGTCATTGTCTCTCTGTATGCCTGTATGTCTATCTATCTGTATCTCCCTCTCTCTTTCTCTCCCCAACCCTGCGTGTTGGTTCGTTCAAACGGGAAAAATAACGTCTTTCCCACACCACTTACCGGATATGGACTTTCCAGAGGCAACTCACTAGTTTCTCGCTTCTTCTTACAGCAACACCGGTAAAGAAAGTATATGAAACTTGGAAGTGAAAGACAAGCGCCAACGATGCCGATAATTTGGGCGGTGGACAGTTTGAAGGGTTTTTCCTCGGGCGGCTTGGGTCGATGACACCGGGTGACGTCAGCACAGTGTCCGTAAAGGTAGTAACTCTTGCACAGCAGCACTGTAGTTAAACATTTGTCCTCGTCACACAGCACGGCGTCACAAGGAACTGAAATATACAGTATAACAGCTCTATTGACCCTTTCGTGATCAAACTTATCTTGAGATTTTTACCCCTTCACCGCCACATTGTCGTCTGCTTCAAATTTTTTGTCTGCAATATCGTTTCAAACACAGGTACTTGACACATACTTTATTATCTATTAACACCCCCCCCCCCCCCCCCCCGAGCCTTAAAAAAAAAAATTTTTTTTTTTTTTACTATACTTCTATTATAGATACAAGGTAAACAGCGCAATTCGACACCTAGTCTTTACTATCCACTTAAACTGATGCTAAAATAGACTCGATCGCCGATATTCTCTTGTGGTATCCTCGGGCAAGGATTAATTTATCAATATCTACTTTTTATTTCATCAAATTCCGTCAAATAACGCCACAGTACGTGAATTATAACGAAAATAAGCATAAAAAAGTTTTCTGTCGTTCTCTTGGTACAGAATTTATTGCCCAAAATAAGGGGTAATCTAGTCGGTTTGCACATTTAACGGCCTTTACGGCTGGAACTTTCACCTAATTTCATTAGAGCAAATGCGTTTGTGTCGGAACATGACCCTCTTCACTATCAGCTATATGAAATATACATGTAATTTGGCACGAAATTGACAAGTGAAAGACTCATTTCATTTTCAATGCCATTTTGAATACCGGAATGAATCGAATGAACGGAGCGATCTCATTGGTCAAAATTAAACAGGTAAAGTTTCTTTTAATTTTGCATTCTATGTAAATTATATAAAACTGATAATATTTCATTTAAAGATGATTTTTAATATTTGGTGAAAGTTCCAGTGGCATAGGCCGTTTATTGTGGACAAATAATAGATCACCCCTACATGTACATTCGTTGCTATGTACCAAGAAAACGACATAAAACTTTTTGAAGCTTATTTTCGTTATAATTCACGTACTGTGGCGTTATTTGACGGAATTTGATGAAATAAAAAGTAGATATTGATAAATTAATCTTTTCCCGAGGGTACCACAAGAGAATATCGGCGATCGAGTCTATTTTAGCATCAGTTTAAGTCGATAGTAAAGACTAGGTGTCGAATTGCGCTGTTTACCTTGTATCTATAATAGAAGTATAGTAAAAAAAAAAAATTTTTTTTTTTTTTTAAGGGAGGAGGGGGTTCATAGATAATAAAGTATGTGTCAAGTACCTGTGGTTTCAAAGTTAGATTTAAAGCAATATACCTGACGTAATTTCAAAACAAGCGGCAACAGTTTTGATTCTGAAGTTAGATTTAAAGTAGTACATGTATAGATGTAACTGGCGTGATTTCAAAACAAGCGGCAAACAGTTTTGATTTTGACCAGACGCCGCGTGACGCGGCGTCTGATCAGGATCAAATCTGTTTGCAAATGCGCTTTATGACGTCATTGAGAGTGAAAGGGTTAATACCACTGAAATATGTTAACTATTTGGTGTTTAAGGCAGGTGGCTGATTCAAGCAAGGTGAATGTAAACAGAAAGCTCGAACTTTCTATCATACTTTCATCTTGTTTTATACTGTCACCTGTTTTTAATATAATCGACTAGTTGTCTATTTAGCGGTCGTAATACAGTGGAGAATCTGTTATTCTTTCCCAATAAACGCGTTTACGCTAAAACTATTATTTGCAGTGCAAACAGTTTGGAGCCAGATCAGACGCCGGGTAACCCGGCGTCTGATCAGGCTCCAAACTGTTTGCCACCAAGATAAACAAGAATTATCAGAATTGACAAAAAGTTGTACTTTTCTACGTTTTAGTTTTTGCGTTTGCGTACGTTTGCGTTTAAACGGGAAAGAATAACAGTGTACTGTATGTACAATAGAGAAAACGTCATGCATATCCGTTTCAAGAAAGCTAAAAAGAAAATTCTGTGAAACAAGGGTAACAAAATGTCGATTCGTTAGAAAACGTAGATGGATTGTTTTAATCATGCTGGCCACCAGTTTTGAGCCTGATTACACGCCGTTTCGCTTTACGTGGCGCCTGGTTAGGATCCATTTGAACTGTTGCAGCTAAAAAATACAAATGCGCGGAAATTGTCGTGGCGATTCATCTGGATCTAACTTAAGTTTGCTAAGTCGACTTAACTCGTCTATCGCGACAAAAGGGGCAAACAGGGCTGTCATAAGTTGATCATAAAAATCCTAAGATTTCAAATTTTCAGACGCAATTTTACTAATCGAACCTTTACCCCATAGGCTGTTTCTTGTTTTGAAGACACATAACTGCTTAAAACAGGTTGAAAGTAAAACAGAATGCGCCTTAAGGCGCATTCTGCTTTATTTTTAGCCTTATTTAAGCTTCCATCTGCTACGATAAAAATCCGAAGACTTAGGAAAAAACCGGAGAAATGGCAGCCCTGGGCAAAGTGACACTGTTAAAAAGGAAATAGTTATAATTATTTGGATGAAAAAATAACCGATTTGGAGTGTTTATACACTTAAAAAAACAACTTAACAATTCAAAAGCGTTGGTTTCCAAACTTTCAAATTTGTGATACTAGTAACTGTAACAAACACGTCGGATCCAAATGGGATGTCCATTGTACACAACTCCTCTAATTACAAGATTCAAGATTCAAAGAAGTGATTTTGTGAAACTAAAACATATAATGTTTCTCGTTAGACTCAACATAATATATAAAATCCGAACAAATATTACAACATGACAAAATATTGTTATAATATAAGCATATTATAAACAAAAACTCACGGCGATCACTAAAACCAAAGAAACGGAGTACAAATCGTGACTTGAGCCCGGCATCAGGTGTGGTGTATTTGATGATCAGATTCTTAAACCCGTCAGTACTTGTATGGTTACCGGTCACTTCGGTGTTCGATCCTCTTTGGCAAATTTCCAGCAATGTTCCTAGGGAAAATTAAATGAACTTGAGCTCCGATAAGTCGATCAAACTGGATTATCTCTTTAGTCTTTACCCATGCCTAGTTTCTAGTAGCTCTTGACTCGACCACCTCGATCACCATTTAGTAACCCATAACTCCACGCCTTGTAACACATTTTTTATTCCTCCAGTGAATTTAAGGAGTCATGAATATGGACCATAAGAAATAGTTGTTATATACTGTACACGAATTTTGCTTTATTTACTGTTAACTTGTCTCAAAACTAGAAACATACTATTATAGCCCCAGCTACACTACTGTTGATTTTGCAAACAGTTTGGATCCAGATCAGATGCCGCGCCACGCGGCGTCTGATCAGGATCCAAAATGTTTAACACTCGTATCGAAATTTCACCAGTCACACATCCTTAAATCTAATTTTGAAACGATATATCCGATAACAAAATTGAAAAAGTCCACAATTTTGCTGTGAAGGGATAAAAATCTCAAGATTTCTTTGGCATTGAAAGGGTTAAACATGAAAGTCTTTACCGCCGTACCTATGGTTTCCTTGTCGAATCTGTATCTAGGAACCTGTTCCACACTTATGCATGCGCCGTCAGCCAAATTGTAATCTATAAAGATATAAATCAAGATAATGGATTAAAAAACAGAAACGTTTTGTTGGTTAACACAAACAACATAGATCCAACTTCTATAACTCAAACTCACATCAGTCAAAGTAACCTGTTTAACAAAGTTAAAACAAGCCTAAGGAAAGTGTTTTGTATCCTGTATATTCTGGCTTGAACGCCCCATAGCTTAATTTCAATGTTTACTGTTTAACTCATTCCCCTTGACACTTGAATTGGCCAAGCACAATTTCCAATTACATGCATTCCTACTTTTAATATAAAGTTGTTTTTTTTGCAAAATGACTAACAATGTAGACCTTGACCAGAGGGCTCAATCAGAGCACGGTAAAAAAAAGAAAAAAGAAAAGACATCTCTTCAAAGAATAGGTAGATGCAATGTACACTAAAGGGTTATTCTATCAATTGTAGGGCAAACGTTACCAGCTGTATTTTTGCTAAGTACTGTTTAATATTTTCATGAAGAAAACAGTTTTTAAAATGTTGGATAATCTTTGAATTCGCATCGTTAAATGCAGAATTTGTCGTCTGCTGCATTTAGCAAAGAATATTTTTTATATCAATAGACAATATCATGTCGAATCGTTTATTTACATGGTTGTATTACAACGAGGAATAATCTTATTAATGATGGAAAAGATAACTTTTTTAACACATTACCTCATAAATACACCTTTTACGGATCTAATTTATACTTCCATTGAAGAAAATAGTACCACTTTATACAGTCATGGATCTATACACTTAGAAATATTTTCTTTTTCCAAGCAGATTGTAGCTTAAAGCAGGCTGAAAGTAAAGCAGAATGCGCCCTAAGGTGCATTCTGCTTTACTTTCAACCTGCTTTAAGTGGTCACCGATCTTTCATAATAGAAACAGGCCATGGGTAATGGGTTAAGTAACATGCACAGCTTTCAACATTCTGGTGCGCATTATCTGTGAGTTAAGTGGTATTTCATAAGCACATTTAACATACAGATTCGCAATGCTTTTGAGCTCAAATGCTTTTATTTTCCAAGGAAATTTAGCATTCAAATTCGCAATAACGTTAAACTTAAAATGTCATTCTATCCAAGGACATTAAAGATCACCAAACGTCTTACATTGGAGCTTAAATGCTATTCTGTTCTACTACAATTTAACAACCCGATTCGCCGTACCTTTGTACAATATCCACATAACCGTAGTAGTCTTATCGCTGTGCAAAAATTATATTCTTTTCCAAGGACAATAGAACTGCATCCAGATTGAATTGATTTTTTTAGCTCAAATACCTTTCTTTTCCAAGTGCATTCAACATCCAGATTCGCCTTATCTTTGAAATTAAAGGCTATTCGTTTCCAATAGATATTCTGCATCTAGATTCGTCTTAACTTTGAGCTAAATTTATTCGTTTTCAAGGGTAATTTACATCTAGATTCGTCTTAACTTTGAACTAAAACACGTTTTGTTTCCCAAGATATTCAGCACCAATATTCGCATTTCCTTTGAATTCAAATGTTATCCTTTCTAATGGCAGCCAACCCAAATTTTTCCTTAAGTTTGACCCCAAACGATATTCTCCTCCAAAGGTATTCAGTAACAAGATTTGCCATTTCCTTTGAGCTAAAATGCAACATCTGGATTTGTCTAACCTTTGTGCTTAAAAGCTATTTCCCAGGGCATTCTTAAAATATCTAATTTTTAACCTTAATGTGTTTATTTTCGAAAGGCATTCTACATACAGATCCGCCATATATCGAAGTTCCGATGCTTTTCTCTTCCAAAGAATGTCTACATCCTGTTTTGCATTACCTTTGGGCTCAACTGCTTTTCATTTCCTAGGCCCGTTACCTTCTGTTTTCGACCTACCTTTAACTCCTTTGATGTCAATTTAATCGTGATAGTTTACCCCTTCCCCGTTTCACTGTCGTCTGCTTCATATTTGATGTTTGCAAGATCGTTTCAAAGTAATATTAAACGTAGTATGACTTAAAACATCGACACGGGTGTCAAACAGTTTAAAATCGTTTGCAAACGCGCTTTTTGGCGTCCACTAAGAGTGAAAGGTCCAATGTTTTTCTCTTCCAAAGAATTCGCCTTATCTATGGACTCAACTTCTGTTCTTTTCCTAGGGGCTCGTGTCCGCCCGCGCAAAATTGACCGGGGGGCTCATGTCCGGGGGGGGGGGGGGGGGGGGGCTCATGTCCGCTTACCGTCCTAGGCTCGTTACCTTCCACAATCGACTTACCTTTAAGCTGAAATACTTTCTGATACCAGGGCATTCGACATTTAGATTCGCCTACATTTGAGATCACATGCTATTCTTTGCAAAGGAGATTCTGAATCCAAATCCTGCTTGATCTTTAAATCTAAGTGTATTCTGCACACAGGTTCGCCTTATCTTTGAGCTCAAAAATTATGTTTTTAAGGACATTCAGCAGTCAGATGTGCCTAACCTTCGAGCTCAGAAACCATTTTGTCCAAGGGATTTCAACATCAATATATGCAATACCTTTAAATTCAAGTGCCATTCATTTTCAATACCTTTTAGCATCCAGATTTGTCTTTAACTTCAATTACATTTTTCCAAGGGCTATCAACATTTAAGATATGCCTTACCTTTGAGCTCAACTGTTTTTCTTTTCCAAGGTCATTCGTGAGCATTCGAATTTCCCTTATCTTTGAGCTTAAATGTCATTTGCCTTACCTTTCAGGTCAACTGTATTCTATTCCAAGAGCCTTCGACATTCAGATTTGTCTTACCTTTGAGCTCAAACGCTGTTCGTTTCCATGCAAACCAGGGCTCGAGAGTAACCGTACAGTTGGTTTGCTCATTGTTAGTGCTTAGAGTCAGCTTTCCTGCAATGGCCGAGTCACCCGTCAGGTCTATTTCTTTTTCGCATTGTTCCATTACGTTGTCTATACAAAATAGAAATATAACAATATATATATATAGTCACACTCCGATATCTCGAACTCGCTTACCTCGAACTATCCAATATTTCGACACATGGATTGCATTATTTCATGCTCGGTTTAGTCGAACATACCTGTATTTCAAAGTTAAAACGTGGCTTAGCAACGTTTTAACTTTGAAGTATGGGTAAGTTCGACATAACCGAGTTGAGATATCGAAGTTCAATCTTTATACACGGGTTAGTAATCCCTTCAGTGCAAGGTCCGACTACATCAACTTTTAAAACGCAGAGTAACTCGGCGTCTGATCAGTAGTGAGTACCAAATATATTTAACACTCATATCGAATTTGATTGCAAAATCATAGATTTAGAAATACAATCAAAGGGGATTTTAAAAGTAGATCGATAGTATAGTTCTAATATAAGGAATGACATTACTAGATCTAAATCTTTATTTCTGCTTTAAATCCTATGAAGTCACTACTCATTAGAATAGTCTCTTCAAGACGATTCTTATGAGTAGTAATTCATTAGGGGTTTGTTGCTGAAATGAATGATAAAATGTTGGAATGTTCAGTGTTCTCCCTCTTATCTGTAGCATTGAAAAGGGTTAACACATTTATCCACTGGTGATGCAATGATTTGCCCTTTGTGCTAGCTAAATGGTTTTATTATGGATGTACAAATATGGTCCTACTTTAAGATACGGCAGCATATGTACATAATTCAGATTAGTCTAGGTGAAATATCAAACATTGGAGACCCTAGTCGGACGCCAACAAAGGTGATTTGACTACTTCAGGGCTCCATAAGCGGGAGTAAAACTGAACAAATCAAACGTTTTCTCACATATTTCAGCACCAAATCCTATGGTGTTACTACTCATTAGAATCGTCTCGAAAAAAAGATTCTAATGACTAGAGGCACCATAGGGTTTAGTGAAGATATCAAGATTTTAGATTTTGAGTTTCTCCCTTATTTGGAGCCCTGCTACTTGTTAGAATCATCACGAAAGTAAAACCTGAAAATTCCTAACGGGATTATATAGCTGTATCAGTTCACGATTCTTTGGCTGTTTAACCTTAAAGCGACTCGCAACCGGATGGTGTACTTGTCAAAATAAAATAAAATACTCAAATAAAAGCAAATTTGTGGCATTATTTGGCTTCTGACATTAAAAAAATATGATCAGTCCAAAAAAAGTCTCAAGAATCGTCACCGAATCTTAGATTTTTAGATATTTTCCATCGTTTTTCTATACCGACTAGTAGACGGTATAGTTGTTGCTGTTGCTTCTCTACACGGGCTCAGACATAAACACGAGCCGAATTACGAAGTTGTATGCACTTTCGACCGCAACACATTGAAATACGTTAAATCGATCCGAGATAAACGGATAGTTCCGTGGTCCATTGGTCTAAGCGGTTTCCCCTATTTTGCCTTCTGTCCGCCAATGCCGGGCCATGGGTTCGAATCCCACCAGAGACCAATATTTTTTTTTATTGAAATTCATTTTTTTTAAACAGAATTTCTTATCCTAAACTAATTCTTTACCATTTATATAAGCGTTTGACACATATTTACAAATTACTATTTTTAATGCACCATCTGGTTGCGAGTCGCTTTAAGCACGTGCTAAACATCAGAACCCTTTGGAAGACACAATAACGTGTGTGTGTGTGTGTGTGTGTGTGTGTTGTTCGGAGGGACTTGTCCTAAGGAGGAAAAATTATTACCCTAAGAGTGCGGAATATGACCTGGCTTACATTTGCAACAGTAACGCGGCGTCTGATCTGGGTTCAAACTGTTTGTCACCATACGTAACTTTGAGAGAAATTTGCAAAATGTTTTAAACAAAATCAAACGCCGCATCACCAGCTTTTATGTTTGTTCTGCCAAAATGTCCAATACGTTACTTTGAGAAAGAACCAATTTACCACAATTGTAAGCAGACGAAATTGCAGCAGTTAGACATCATTGTCTTGTTTTGGGTTTGTTTGTTGATTTGTTTTTGGATTTTACGTCGCTTTCAACAGTATTTCAGTCATATCGCGACGTCCAGCTAATTACAGGTTGAGGAAGACCCAGAAGCCCTTTATGTACTGTTTCAGGCACAAATCGGCAACTGGGTAGAACCACCGACCTTCCGCAAGCCAGCTGGAAGGCTTCCCCACATGAAAAATCCGAACGACCCTACTGGGATTCGAACTCACAGCGGTGAGGAGCTTAGTGATGTAAGTCACAGTGACTATACCACTAGGCCACGGAGGCCCGCCTTGTTTTGGGAACAATATATGTCAGCAGAATTTGTCGTCTAGTTCATTTAGCAAAGAATATGTATTTGACCATTACATGTAAACAAAATCATCAGTTTTAAATAGTATTGAATACAGTGAAAACTCCCATAAATTCGGCGTTTCATCCAATTCAAACTACCTTTTTGGCATTTTGATGATATTTTCCAAAAGTAATTCATAACTGTTAAATCTGGTAAGCAATATAGGAATAAACAACATCTTTTTGACGTTCATGACGGTATGACTACATTAGCTTCGCAGGGGGTAAATTTTGTAAACGCCCAAAGGGCGTTTTCATTTTATTTACACCCGAAGCTAATGTAGTCATACCGTCATGAGCGGCAAAAAGATGTTGTTTATTCCTTATATTTATATTTTTATTTTCTGTCATCCATTTAATGTGTAGTTTGACCAGATTTGTTTTCATGTATATGAATATACCATATACCGGCCAAATGGGTTTGATAGATGTAATATCGATGTAATAGCCATTCCAGTTTCTAAATATGGTGTCAAAAGTAGTCCTTACTACATGTACTGTATTTGCATGATAATTTCAGGGTTTTACGCAGTAAACTTTCTCGCTGTGCTTTAAGAACGCTCGTAAGAAATTAAAACAAAAATTTCAATCTGAATATCCATTATCAAAGCATATTCTAAACAATTAGGTGGCGCAAGTTTTTATACACGCTTTACACTTAGCAACGCGAATAGCAACGCTGAAATGCGACTACATGTACACAGTCAGCGTGTACACACACCCGCGGCTATCCGTGGCATATCCGATACACATAGGCTAGTTTAAATATGTCATAACGGAACATTACGTTACCAATTTAGTAAGTGTGAATGCATTATTTTGCTTTATGTTTGAGCGACTTTCCTATGTATTCTGGTGAACAAATTGTTTGAAATTGTCAATTTCAAACCGTAATTGGAAGACAACTTGTCTAATCTATAAATAGATCCATGCTCACTCGGAGAAGGGAGAGAACGCGTACAGCTTTAATGACGGAGTGTTATATGATAACCTCCCTTAAAAACAGCAATTAATTTATTTTTTTATTGCAATTTGATTTTAATTGAACTGTCTGCGACTTTAAATAGGGGTTTCGAAATACCCAAATGGATAATCTAAAAGTAGATCCTAACTTGGTCGGTATCTCTCCGCCGTATGGAAGATTTTTTCGCGGCGGAGACTCCGCCCTCTTTCTAACTGGCTGGGACCGGATTCGATTCGTAGGTTCATCGAGAATTGACCTGCATATTTTTAATACGATTACATAGAGACTTTACAGGTTGAATGTAAATATATTATCATATATGACACAGTTTGTAGACATGAACTGTGTAACCTACTCATGCTTAATACTGCATGTTGGTTATTAATGATACGCCCCTAAAACTGCATGCTCTTACTTATTCAAACTCATGTGCAATAATTAACCCTTTGCCTGCTGGTATAGACTTAAATTCACTGGGGGGTTTTGCAAACAGTTTAGATCCAGAACAGACGCCACTTTTGACCCTCGTCTTCAGGTTTCTTAACCTTAAGAAAATGTATAAATCAATACTTAGCACAATTTTGCATACGAAATGTTCAAAGCAGACGATATTTCAGCAGAATAAGGGTTATGATTTAGGCATCTGATGCATGCAAATTCAAATTTAATAACCCCAATTAATTCATTGACCACTAGTGACGCAAATGACTGTACATATTGTTGTTCACAAACGGCGTATCGGCGAGGGGTACACTTGTTTTATGCAAACAGTGTAGATCCAGATCAGAGGTCTCCTTGAGAAGCCCTCTGATCAGCATCTGCACTGTTTGCCATTTAGCGATATATCATAAAAAAGCATTCCTAAAATGTCAAAAATAGACAAGAATTGATTGGAAACTGGAATTGTCCTTTTAAAGTTTCAGGGTCAATGCGTCGACTTAACCAAACCAAATGGTATAATCGTCTTGACGAGTCAATTTTGAGTACTCAAAACCCTTGATTGGAGAAAAACTTAACATGAATTCTCTGATCAAGGTTTGCACTGTTTATCGTAAAACGTTAAGCATTGTTAAAACAACCCTGAATACTATGAATAGTCAAACATAGACTAGGCTTAAATGGAAACTGGAATTGCCCATTAATGTTTACACGGGTCAACTTACATTCTTGGTAAACTCCTTGGCAACAGTTCTCCAACAATAGGAATGAAACAACAACGACAACGAAACTGAACCGTTGAGTAAGTCCTCTCAAACCTGGTGATAATGTAAGTTGCACCATCTTAAAACGTTATTCACATTATGTAACTACACTACGTTTTACATGACACATACAAAACAGATTCTCCAGCTTAACGCAAGTAAATACACGTGACCTATGTATAACACATACAGGTGAAAGAACAGTATAGATCTAAAACTTTCAGGGCTGCCATTTCTCCGGATTTTTCTTAAATCTTCGGATTTTTTTCTAGTACATGGTATCTTAAAGTAGGCTGAAAGTAAAGCAAAATGCGTCTTTAAGCGCATTCTGCTTTACTTCCAGCCTGCTTTAAGTAGTCACATGTCAACAAAACTAGAACCAGGCTATGGGGTAAAGGTACGATTCGTAAAATCGCATTTGAAAGAAAGCAAATTTGGAAATCTTAGGATTTTTCATGTCAACTTATGGCAGCCCTGAACTTTTCTGTTACGACCACTGAAAAGAAAAACAACTTGTGATTGTATTCATGAAGACAGTTGACAGCCTAAATCAATATGGAAATAGAGCAGAAAGCTCATACAGGAGTATTCTGTTTTATACCATAGAATTCAAAATTTCAATAATCTAATATACTTTCATACTTTTCTCTTGCTTATATATGTATAATTATATTTTCCTGATCTAGTACTTAGGAATGTTTACTGTAAGTTACAGTAAACATTCTTAAGTGTAAGTCAGGTACTTAATTATATGTTATATGGCTATGGACATTGTATATGTTTAATGCCAATAAAATTTGAATTGAATTGACTCTGTTTAATGTTCACCCATCTATAAGCAGTCGCCGGTCTTATACATGTACAGTAAAACCTGTCTATTACGACCACTAAAGTATTATTATTATTAGTGTGTTTACGATAGATGTCCGCTTAAACAAGGTGACAGTGAAACAGAAAGCTCCTTTAGGAGCTTTCTGTTTCACTGTACCCTTGCTTTAAGCTGTCACCTGTCTATTATACACTCAATTAGCCTTCGTTTTAGTGGTCGTAATAGCGAGGTTTTACTGTATACTGAAATATCAGCATCGTTAGCTTTTCGTAATAGAGATGGTTTACAGTATGCATAAAAAAGATGCTTTGTCGACCTTCGTTACATGTATATGTTTTTCTTCTCACTGATATTGATGGTCCTGTGTTACATAGTAATGTTATTCATCACATGAACTATGCTGCAGAATATAATTATACATCTGATCATTTATACACAGACATACAGCAAGCTATTTATAGTTGGCGCCTGGCGTTCACGAATGATTCTCCAGCTGTCTACATTCATAGCGTGATTCCGACTTAACTCATTTATACCCAGTGGATTATTCTATGTTTGTATATTGGATTAGTCCTTTATTTATCAAAGGGATATGCCTGGTCAAAATTTTCATTTTCATTTTGTTTTATATTGAAATTCCTATCAACAAACAGTGTAGACTCTGATCAGACGCCGCATAATGTGGCATCTGATCAGAGTCTACATTATCTGCCTATGTCCCATATATGTGATCGTGGGCACAAATAGGTTAAACGAAACAAATTGAATGAATGTAGAAAAATAAAGACAGACAGACAGACAAACCAGACAGGCAGACAGAGACAAACAGACAGAGACAGAGACATAGATTACATGTACATATACATTCAAACAGAGAGAGAGAGAGAGAGGGGGGGGGGGGGGGGAGAGATAAGTTGCTGATAATTTTATTCAGTGTGAAGTTTTTTAATCATTCATTTGCCTTCATAACTGAAATCAAGTCTTCACTTGAGCGGCCATTACATGGCGGCACCGGTATGCTAAATGTATATATGGATAAGCTGCTGGCTACAAAGTTAATGATGTGTTGTTTTAGTTATTTCACCACCAAACGAAATCGTCTGTATGAAAGCCTCTACAGTCATTATGTCGTCTTCTTGCCTAAACTATATTATTTCTTTCCTCCTTGAAACTTTAAATGGACAATTCTAGTTTCCATTTTTGTATTGTCCATTTCTGACTTTTATGGGTTGTTTTTGTCAATATTTGGCATTATGACAAACAGTGAAGACCCTGATCAGAGGGCTCCTTTCGGAGCCCTCTGATCTGGGTCTTTACTGTTTGCACAGGACAAGTGTACTATTCACATGTACACTGTTTAAAAAGGACGCCTATATGCGAGACTAGGGTTCAAAGGGTTAAAGCAGATTGACCGAAGAAATACCGATGCCTCGCAAACAGTTTATATCCTGATCAGACGCCGCGTAACACGGCGTCTGATTCAAGATCCAAACTTTTGCTATGTCGATGTAAGTCGTCTATATAATTATATGTCAAAGAAAGGGTTAATTAACCCATTTGTGCCCACGATCCAATATATGGGACATATGCAAACAGTGTAGACTCTGATCAGTCTACACTGTTTGCTGATGGGAATTTCAATATAAAACAAAATGAAAATGAAAATTTTGACCAGGCTCCCTTTGCTAAAAACTGGACTAATCCAATATATAAACATGGAAGAATTCACTGCGTATAAATGGGTTAAGTATGGCACCTGAAATATCATTGATAAAAATCGGCGCCATATTTGACCATTGTATGTGTCACGTTGCAGTAAAACCTACCTCAATCAAACAATCATTGATAAAATGTAAAACCAGTTTAGATTCTGATCAATCATAGCGATTTTGCGTCTGATCTAGATCTTAACTGTACCAGTAAGGGCGTCAATGACAGTGAATTTGTTAATTTATGCTATATGTAAAATGCATATTTATCGCATAAGCGTAACAATGAACACAACACATTAAAACATTGGAGTGATAATTACATAACGCCTACTATTTAAGGACTATTTCATGATTATGTCTGCATAAATTATATAAACAGTAAAACCCTGCTATATAACGACCACTTATAATTTTATTATTTGGGGGTATTTCAGACTCATGACACTTTAAAGCAATATGAACGTAATACAGAAAGCTACTATCGGAGCTTTCTGTATTACTTTCATCTTGCATTATGCTATCATCAGCGTTTAACATTGATAACTGAATTTCATTTAGTATTTATACAAAATGTTACACTGTCATTTTTCGGCGGAGCTGACTGTTTTCTATTTAGACACACTTTATATTTGGCCACACATTTCAACCAATAATATTTGATCAGAAATTTAGAATTAAGAGCACCTGTTGAAACTGCATAGTCTGATTGGATAGTAGCCAGGGCTCCAGATAATGGAATTGTTTCAAAACTTAAAATCTTTATTTGTGCATTAAACTCTGTGGTGTCACTATACATATGAATTGTCTTTTCGAGACAATCAAAATGAGTGGTAATACCATAGGGTTTGGTGCTAAAAGAGGTGAAAAAATGTGATTTGTTTAGTTTACTCCCTCTTATCTGGAGCCCTGTAGGCTGGTTTATGTCCCATTACAGTTTTACATGATGTGGACTGTGGGTGTAAAATTTAGAGATACAGGCTGGCTTTTTACTGTCCACTGTTGACAAAATTATGCTATGATCTGAAATCTATTTATAGATATACAGAGGAAGCTAGGTGTTTCGTAATTTGTTTTAATATTAATTTAATGTTAACTATTTGTACACATTTGCCATACATTAAAAGCAATATTTTATATATGAATAGCCTCAAGTGAGTTAAACACAATTGTGTTGTTTCATCATTATTTACAAGAGTGAAGTACAGTAGATTGTTGTATCTGTACATTTGTTTTATGCTATAGTTTGTTTCAAGAAACTCTATGAATGAAGTTTGACATATAGAACAATAGATTAATGTGAGGATCTCCTACCAGTAGTTAGGATATGAGTTAAATTATTGTTTTGTTTTGCATTTCTGTACATGATAGTTTTGCATTTTAAATAAAAGTTACTGTTTCAATTGAATACTTGTATTTTTTGCTTTTCAATCCAAGATATTTCAATTCTTTGAAAACCTCAATTTCATTCAATTTTGCACACCCATCTATATAGCCTTAGTTCAACCACACATTCCGCCGAATATCTTTTTTAAAGATATTTCTTGTTTAAAATGAATCAAATTCATATAATTACCACGAACGTTTATTTTAAACTTGTAATAGTTATAACTGTAGTTCAATGCTTAGGTTTTGTCTCCGCCCGTTCGTCGTTCATCTGTCCGTCTGTACGCCAGTCCGCCAGTCCGCCAACGTTAAATATTTTGCCAAAATGTGATGCCTCACCATTTCCTTTATATAGTGCACGGTACTGGTTCATTAAGACTTTTAGGGGCCTAACAATATTTCCGTTAATAAAAAATGCTCCGTACATTTTCAAATACATGTTTTTCGAAATTAAGCGTTTTTTTAAACAAACATTTTACTTTTTTGTTCATACGTACATGTAGCTCAACACAAATTTGATCGTTGTAAACCCTCTTTGAACATCGCCATTTTTACAGGAAATATCCGTATACAGTGGAAAATACGTTATTCTTTCCCGCTTAAACGCAAACGGAACGCAAACGCATTGTACCAAAATGCAGAAAATGACACTTTTTTCCACAACTCTGAATGTTGATTTTAACCTGGATGGCAAACAGTTTGGAGCCTGATCAGACGCCGAGTTACCCGGCGTCTGATCAGGCTCCAAACTGGTTGAATTGGAAATAATAGATTTAGCGTAAACGCGTTTATTGGGAAAGAATAACGCTTTCTCCACTGTAACACAGTCGCTGTTAACTTATCGTCTGCTTATAGTTTTCGTCTGCTGTGACTTTTATTAAATCTTTGAATTGTATGCGTTTGTAACTTAGGAAACATTTATTAATATGAGTGTGAAACAGTTTGCGTTACGCGGCATCTGCTCAGGATTCAAACTGTTTACAAATGTCAGGTTTTGCGGCATTGACACTAATTACATGTGTATAATAATAATGATAAAGACTTTATTTAACGAGACAGCTCATATGATAAAAATCAATCTTTCATGAGGCCCTAAACTTATTTACAAGGCATTTCATAATAAACATAGAACTAACAACAATATATCACAATCAATATTAACTATAGAAGAATAGAAGCAATAGAAGAAAACGTATCTTAATTAAACAGTTGAACCATAGTGATGCATATATGCGTACTCTGAACTGAAAACAGTGTATCTGTTAAGAGTGCACTTGGGCGTCCTATGCAAACAGTGAAGATCCAGATCAGAAAAAGGGTTACTGTTCGTTTTACAGTGAAAACGCTTTAGCGTCACCCAGGAAACCCATTCTGTCGTTGTACAGAGTGTTTGGCTGTACCATCTAACACTGTATTCCACTTTCTTACTGAAAAACAGACACTTGTCATTTACAACCCAGGGCCCGTTTCATGAAACTTCGTATGACAAATGTTGTCGTAAGTCAGATAATAAAAGTCTCAATTATTATTTATGTCTCCATCTAATTATGTCTTATGACATCTTTTTGGATTCGTCTTGAAAAGACGATTCCAAAGAGATGTCACTAGACAGGATTAGATAGAATAATTAAAAATTAAATGTAGATCTATTTTAAAGTTTTGACTTACGGCCGTTTTTGTCGCACAAAGTTTCATGAAACAGGCCCCAGATTCCAAGTGTCTGCAGTGAGTATTTATCTTAACTTTCTGAGCCCTAGTGACGAGTATATTTGTCATTTACAAACATAGTACGTTGTCAGAAGGGTACACTTGTCTTATATGCAAACAATATAGACTAAGACCAGCGGGCTCCTATACAGAGGGCTCCTTAATAAGGGTCTTCACTGTGTGCCATTTTGAAGAAAAAAAAAGATTGTAAAAAACTATTCCAAATTATTTGGAAAGTGGAATTATCTATTTAAAGACAGAATATTCGTCACAGACTAGCAAAACCGTGCATTCTTCTCACATGAAATTTATGGCACCTTCGTATTCTAACATATAAAAAGAAGTATTGCGTGGTACTTTTTGAGGTAATATTGCTTACAAACCTGTGAAGTTTGTGGCAATAGTCCAGTTTTAAATTGAGTTTGTTTGCATACGAACAACGACGGAGTCGGACAAGATTTTTCCGTTTTATCATATAGCTATTTTAGGAATTATAGCGCTTTCAGTCAAAGAGAGACAACTCCTCATTTTCCCGCTAAATGTGACAGAGACTGGTGGCCCGGCATATCGATCACGTGACCTTTTCGGAAACCAACCCGAAGGTTTGTTATGTTAACTAACAAATAGCTTAATTTTTTTATAGCCATCTCAATAAGAAACCGGCATTTTTATGCATGGTTCTTAACGAAGGGGGACATATGTCATGCATGTTACAACCGATTTCACTTAGTTTTAGTACATAGAAAATGCACATGCATCAGACAATGCGCATTTTTAACATGCATTTGGGCGGTAGTATACCTTAAGGTTTCAGAGGTGAATGTGATAACAGAACATTCATACTATCACCTATCAATCGATTGAGAGACTGTGTTTAATAACAAATACGGAAATAGGAACAAAAACATTTGACTCTTGCACTGCCTTATAATCGCCTGTCTGAAACTGTTATCTCTGTATTTACTTTTCAATTTCGATATGTTTTCTCATTTTGACTCATGAATCATTATACCGAATGTAAAACACAGTTTAGATCCTGTTCATACACAGAGGTACTTGGTGTCTAATCTGAATGTAAACTATTTGCAATTCTGGTGAATTCTTTTTGGGCAACGTAAGAACTTAACCCCTTCACTGCCTTACCCCGAGTGCACTAGTTACTTACAAACAGTTTGCAAACAGTTTGGATCCTGATCAGACGCCGCGTTACGCGGCGTCTGATCAGGATCCAAACTGTTTGACACTCATTTCAATATTTCGTAAGTCAAAATACCTAAAATTTAAATTTGAGAAATGAAAGCAGACGACAAATGTTTAAAATGAATGACGTCATGGCAGTGAAGGGGTTAAATTTATTGTTATCAGAGAACAATTACCACAGGTACTTAAGGTGTTGCCCTGCAACAAGAATGACATCGCCAGAAGTAAAACACTAACTTTTTAACCCTACTCACGCATATATGCATCCTTTGCAAACAGTGTACCTGTGAAGAGTACACTTAACTTCCTATTGCAAACAGTGAGTTCACTGATCAGAGACTACATTGTTTGTTATATTGCGAATAATTGACAAAATCAAACCCTAAACAGTCAGATATGGACTATATTAAACTGAAAACAGTCCAGTTGAAGTTTCAGGAAGGAAAATGTTAATAAGCAGTCTCCGATCGCAACCTTACAGGTATTTCCAGACGACACTTATACGTAGAGAAGAATTAAGGTTGGACTGTCTTAGTGAGCTCGGGCGAATATCGTCCACACTCGGTACTCTATGCATTGAGCGAGTGTCCCTTCTCGTCAACCAACGGTTCATACCGACCTATGGTTCGCTACAGTGTACGAACCGTCAGTTTACGTGATTGGTCGATCGCTCTACGTAATGCCGATATTATCCGGCATTGGTCCGATCTCATTAGGGGTATACTACCTTAAATAGGAGAGAATAATTAACCGATATAACAATGACTGGATGTTCTTTAACCCGTCGTCTGCTACAATAAATCTGCTCATGGTTGTCGTCTGCAGCTGTTTTTTTATACACAATTTGTGACAAATTTTGCAGATAGTTAAGTTTAGGAAACCTTACAATTTTGATCCTGATCAAACACCGCGTTTTGTAGCCTCTGATTTGGATATACAGTAAACCCTCTCTATTACGACCACTAAATTGTGTTACTTATTTGATGTATATGACGGGCGACTGCTTAAAACAAGGTGACAATAAGCGTTCTGTTTTATTGTTACCTTGATTTAAGCTGTCGCCTATCTTATGTACACTCATTTAGCCTACGTTTTAGTTGAAGTAATAGAGGGATGTTACTGTACACATAATATGTTGGACCTTTTTAGTAAAGTAGGCGAAGAATAGTTTTTAGCAAACTTTAGCCGGTTTTTATGATAATTGTGGTAAACAGTCTGGATCCAGTGATGTCGAATTACTCGATGTTTCATCTGGATTCAAACTGTTTTACACTGGTAAAGATGTTCGAGGGTCAACTAATATATAAAACTGAACTTGACAAAGTTTGCATACGACACATTTTGTGCGAACGATAATTAAATCTAGATAAGAGTTAGTTAATGCGCGGAAGACTAATGGCACCACTGTTTTTGAAGGAGTGGACGGCCGGATTTAGCCTAAGCGTGTCTTTCTAGGAAACTGGTGTTTGGCCTTGAACCTAGAATGAGCATAAAACATGATTGTTTGCTAACAAACATACTGGCAGCAACCCGAATGACGTAGCCGTATGTTGTTTTTTTCGACGCCTTGAATTTGTATATCCCCTAATAAAACATGAAACACTGCATATTAGTCTAAAACCAAGATATCAGAGAATGTAATGGACATAGCTACAGTCGTCATGGTTTAATGCTTTTCTCCAAAGATACGCGTTTTAGGGCCTCTAATCTATTCATCCGCTGGTGAAAGTAGTTCAGTTCTATTCATTATAGACATGAATATATATGTAACCAGGTTACTGATTAGGGCTCGAACCCGGGACCCCTTGCTTACAGGGCAAGTGTTCTACCGACTGATCCACCGGGTCGCTTACACAAATCTCTCACCATTTATAAATCATATTCTCAACCCGGCTACATATATGCATAATAAGGAAAACGCTTCTATATCCAAGTATATAGATGGTAGCTTAAGGCAAGCTAAAATCAAAATGGTCATCTGTTTTCAAAACTAGAAACAGGCTATGGCGTATTTTTCCACCAAAGAACCGTCTCTGAAAATTGTCTGTTACTGTCCCAAATGGTATGGTATCAGATTAGATGCCAAGTACCCACGGCATCTGATTCTTATCCAAACCGTCTGACACTCATTCTAAATAGTCTTCATTTTAAAATAGCGTATATCTAGAGCATTTTTCTTATTTGAATACGGATTTTAAAATCCTTACCCCTTACACATTCACCTCTTACCGTGACTTTCAATGACTAATTCAGTATGTTTAGTCCATTTTTGACTATTAACAATACAGTGCAAAATTGCAAACAGTGCATGCCCTGACTAGAGGCTCCTGCAGGAGTCATCTGACCAATGTCTACACTGTTTGAATAGGACAAGTGTACACTTACCATATATAGTTTGATAATGACGAGTATTCTCGTCACTAGGATTGAATCAGAATGTGTTAAACCCTCACAGTCGAGAATACTATATTCTTTTCCAATAAAGGCGTTTACTCTGAATCAATATTTTTCATTGCAAATAGTTTGGAGAATTATGAGGCGTCTAATTTGGCTCCAAACTGTTTGGCATTCATGTTTGAATGAAAAATCAGAATTGTCAAACGGTGTCATTTTCTACAATTTATTAAAACGCGTTTGCGTTTCATGTGCGTTTAACGGGAAAGAATAGCAGCTTGTCCACTGTACCCCTGACGCCCTCTTGGAAACACTTTATCTAACGACCTTATCCTTGACAAATGGGTTAGAATCTGTTACTGAAGGAAAACAATAATTATCTGCGATACGGTTATGTTTCTTAGAATGGATTTGTCAAATGTACAGACATGACACAATCACTTGTCCTTGTATTTAATTTCATTGCTACCCCACATTAAAGCTGTTATTTAGGTGACATAATTCGTGCTCAGGAATGAACATAATTAATCAATGAAATGCACATTAAAACATTAATTGCCTTACGCCAAGTTCACTGGCTCTAGGTAACGCGGCGTCTGATCAGGTTCCAATCTGATTGACACTCATTTCAATATTTTTTCAGTCAAAATATGCAAACATTGTAGACATGAAAGCAAAGGATAATTTTGAAAATAGTTGAATTCATGGCAATGAAGGGGTTAAGGGATTGTAGAAATCGAAATATCATTCAGATGCACACGTTATTTCAGATATTACAAGCTGTTTAGTTTCACGTCTTACTAGGATTAATCACCGTTTAAAAACGTCGGAGGCAGGTTTTCTGTTTTATTGAAGGAAACTCAATCTGTTTAATAGAGGTTTTAAATCGCCAGGCGAGCTACATTAAGCATAAGGCGAGTTAAGGCTTATCGTGTTCACCATTTCGCTCTCAATGACGCTTAAAAGCGCGTTTACAAACAGTTTGGATCCAACTATTTGACACTCGTTATGAAATTTCTTCAGTCATACTACCTTATTTTTTAACTTTGAAACGACATTGCAGACAACAAAATTGAAGCAGACGACAATGAAACGGTAAAATTTCCGAATAATTTTATCAAGAAAGGGTTATGTGCGACTTGGCAATGTTTTTAAAGCAGTTTTAGCACTCATATTCAACTTTTCATAAGTTTAAAAAGCATAATATTTATTTATGCTTTTCGATGGATTACCGGAAAATAGCGGTGGATTATTACTTGGTAATCCACTGCAGTGGATTATCACCAATCGCCGTTTTCCCCGTAGGGCTCCCCAAAAATCGTAGTCAATGGTGTCGTATCGTTAACGTTAGGCAGAATAGTGGACACCGATAGATTATCGATAAACTCTCCTACGCTAGCTTGCGTGCCCGTCAATGTTCGGCTCTTACCGCTCGGTATTTACGGAAACTCCCGACGACTCTTTGAACATATTAATTTTATTTTCAATTTGAAAAAGGACCAAATTAACATTAACTTACAATTCTTAAATTTATATCAAAAGAAAGAACAAATAGTCAAGTATACGAGCCCGTTTGCACAGAATTGATATCGATTTGTATAAATGCACAAGGTCGTGTTATATTATCCGTGTCGAGGCTTATTTTCAGCATTTTACTCTTTGTTTAATGTGATTTAGAGGTGTCTTTTTAAACTTAAAAAAGGACCAAAATCTTATTAAAATATTTTTTCAAAATAATTCCATCATAAAGGAAAATGATTAAGCTAACACAGGCCGTTTGCACAGGAACGATATCTGTCCAGAAAAAAAAGTTATTACAAGTTATGTAAAAATGCCCTTCTTATTTTAATGCTCGAAAATGAGAGCAAGTGGGCCACCTGCGTGTCCACTATTCTGCGTAACAATTCCGGCAGTCCGATTTGTCGCGAACCACTCAACGGAAGAACACGAATCCAAAATCGGGAGCAACGACGTAATTCGAATGACGTCAAATCAATAAATAAGTGACGTCATCGTACGGGAAAACTGTTTCGTTAATGTGTTCGATGTAAACTTGGGGCTCAACACGGGGTAAATAATGTACTTTCGCTTTCACAATTGTCGAACAATTTCGTTTAAAAAGTGGCTTAAAGCATAAATAAATAGAATAATTGTATTTTTTCAGTATAAGATCGAATTAAATCCATTTCGTGAACATCAGACTTGTATATTTTCACTCGTGGCTTCGCCACTCGTGAAAATATAACGTCTGATGTTCACTCAATGGATTAAATTTCTATCTTATACTGAAAAAAACAATTATCCTCTATTTAATAGGATTTGATCGTTGATTTCGCATACAATATATAATTATTTGAAGCAACGAAGATTTAACATTAGAAGGGGTAGTCTAAACCATTTATTTGCAAACCACAACGCCGGATCAATATGGATAGTGGGAACATATGTAATCATTTTCCGTTTTAACGAAATTAAACACAAACGTGATAATAAGAAAAAGAGAATATGGCAAAATAGAGAACATTTAAAATATCTTAGCATCTGATTGGAAAATATTTTGGAGCCTGATAAATCGTCGAGTTAATCAAACTGTTTGCATTTGCCATGTTTTTAAATGTAGCATGAACTCATATATTGGGAAAGAATAACGTCCTCTCATTGTATGACTCAAAAGTTTGAAATTTAAGTGCCAATAAAACACGGTTGCTAAGCAGGCATCACTAGGAGTGTTTTCATTGCGTTCCGCACGCTTAACATGTAAGGATTGTCTAAAAAAATAAACTTACCCTTTCTCTGCCGAAATATCGTCTGCTTTCAAATTGTCGTCTGCATACCTGTTAAAATTAAGATTCATACATATTTTTGTTTTAATGAAGAAACCTTAAACAAGTGCCAAACAGCTTTGATCCAGATCAGACGCCGCTTCACGCGGCGTCAGATCTGGATCAAAGCTGTTTTCAAAAAGATGTACCAGTCAAGCCACGTTCGGCACGATAAGGACTCGAAGGGAACGTGTTCATGCTCCAAGAATTAGGACAAATGTGACTTTGCACATCAAAAGCTCATACATTATTGTAGAAAATAGTTTATTCGATGTTTTGGTTCCAAATTGAAACATGGTTGACATACAAAAAGGCCTTTTCTATGAGGAAAATGCAAAGGCGCCCTAAGGCGTTTCTTGAGGGGGAAGGGGTTAAGCGCGTACATGTCTTTAACACCCGTAACCATTAAATACGTCTTCGCTTAAGCATTTCACCCCATCAAATGGATTATTCCAATCTTTAATAAAATCTAGTCAATTTTAGACTATTCAGTGTTGTTTTTACAATTTATTGCAAATGAAAAACACTGCGGACCCTAATCAGAGGACTCCTTTAGGGGGCCATCTTACATGCGTCTACACAGTTTGCATATGGCAAATGTGCCCTTAAGAGGTACACAGTTTGTGAAGGGCGAGTATACTCGTCGCTAGGACAAATGTTTTAAGTGATATACAGTAAAAACTCGATTCTACGAACTCGCGTTTGTTCGAACATACCCATATTGCAAAGTTAAAACGTGGCTTAGCCACGTTTTAACTTTGAAATACGGGTATGTTGAACTTAAATGAGATCGATTTATCAAAATTCAACTTACGAAACATTTGTAAGATCGATTTAAGCGAGTTCGTAGTATCGAGTTTCGACTGTATACTGTAAATACTGTCTTAACTACTTCAAGATTAGCTAAATAGAAATTTTATTGCACGATAATAATACAACGAACATTCACCCTGATTGTCATTGCCCGAACTTTGTTACTTTGTTGGACAAGATTGACGTCATTGTAACCATGGACACCATTTTCATCAATTGAGAATAAACAAAAATCTCCACTGCAGTTCATCAACGACTTTTTAGAATCGAAAATGGAGGAAAAGTAACGAAGTCGATTAACGTTTTCAATACATGAAACCATTGTACGCATGCTTTACAAAAACAGTGTAAACCTTTATCTGAGTCTTCTAAGGAGCAATCAGCTCTTGGTCTGCAATTTGTTTTCTATTTTTATTTACTGAAATATATTCTAAAATAACCCTAAATCAGCATAAACTTGTCAGTTTTTAAATGAGGAATTTTAAATATCCCGTTGCATTTCTCTTTTAATATACGTGATTTCAGTATAAATATGGTTAACTGCTTCATTGCAAAGGCCGACAATATCCTCATGTATTCATGTGAAAACATGTACTGAGTGTTTTAAACAATTTGAATTTGAGTTATGAATTTAAATTTGACAATACTAATATTTGCAAAAAGTTTTGATCCTGATCAGACGCCGCGTTACGCGGCGTCTGATCAGGATCAATACTGTTTGACACTCAAATAAATGTTTCTTATTTAAACAACGCATAATATTTCAAATGTTATAAATAACAGGAAGAAGAAACATTTAAACAGACTTTTGGAAGTGACTGTAAGACGGATACTTTCGTCATAATGACAGAAAAGGGTTAAAAGTTAACACACGTTGTATTTTCCCCACCAACACTTTAGAATTGACAGCGACCTTGTGCGTCGTGATATCCTTATATATGTACATGATATAGGTAATCAGAAAACAAATGGAAAGTTCAATAAAAGGTGGTCAATGTAGGACAACATTTCTTAGATCAGATGCTTACTAACTGATAATTACGGGATAGTGACAAAGGCCATTGGCATTGGAACTTTATCAGTTGTTTTTGAAAACATCAAATCAGATTTATATAAAATGTTGACTAAAGCGGCAAATAATTTGAATCCAGATCAGACACCAGGGCATGCACGTGTTTACAAATGTTAGCCAAGTCGCGCTGAGCATGAAAATGTTAAAACCTAAATTATCTTCGGTGCCCGTCTAACGCTAACAAATTATCGACTGTGCATGAATATATCATCTGAAAACAACCCAATTAGTTTTGAATCTTTGTCATTTTACGGAAACCAAAACAAGCATTTAAATTTCTGAATGGTTAACCGTAATACATGACATGTGATTTGTAAAAGTCGGTCAAGTGAAGTTTATTGGAATACGAGTCAAAGGGGAAATTGTTAATCCCAAGGCCGTTCCTCAGAATTGCTTTATTTGTTCGTTGTTATTGACCCAGTTACATTGCAGATAAGAATTGAACAAATCACTGTCAACACGAAGTGTATTCATTCCATACCAATACATGCATATCATTTTCCAGAAAAACCTTTTCCATTCTTCAACACTGTCTGTCATTCTTCCTACACTCTCCATTTAGTTTCAAATTATAGTGCTTTCAGTTAAACCTCGCTATTACGACCACTAAAACGAAAGCTAATTGATTGTATAAAAGACGTATGACAGTTTAAAGTAAGATGACAGTAAAACTGAAAGCTCCCAAAGGAGCTTTCTGTTTTACTGTCACCTTGCTTTAATCAGTAACATGTCGTAAACACCTAATAATTAACACGATTTATTTGGTCGTAATAAAGAGGTTTTACTGTATTTTATATTCAGTTTGAAAAACCATAAAAACGAGATCTTGATCAGACGATCAGTCGGCCTCTCATCTGGATTTAACTATTTGCAAAAGGTTGCAATTTGAACTATATGTGTTTAAAGTAGATCAAAAACATTTTCTTGTTGGACCTAATTGTTTCAGCTCACTCAGATGAACGTTGGGATTGTCCATGAAACGGAAATGAAAAAAGTGTCATTCGTTCTCATTAGGGAAAACATGCAATGATCACTCAAAGCAATCGTAATACTGAAACCAAACAGAACTACATATAAAAAACCTTAAGTAAAATGCGGATCTTCATTAACATTGTCGAGTGCATTGGTTGAATTTCTAGTTCAACATAACTTAATTGTTTAGAAATCATTTGCGTTTGCGTTTATTACCGTTAAACAAGAAGGAATAACGTTGTATAATATAATGTTGCTATGGAAACCTCAAAAATGTTAATAACAATTTGACAAAATTAGGTACATATTGCTAAAGGTTATCTGGAATTTACAGTTTGAGAACTTTCTTTTTTAATGATATACTCATTTACGAGTTTCTTTAGCGCAATACAGGCGAACTTCTGTTGTCTATTGCCAACAACTTTAAATTACCAGGATGGCTTATGTTCAGAATTGAAGATTGATAGTTGCCAATAGCAAGCTAAAAGTATAACAGAGTGCTCCTTAAAGAACATCGAGCTCAACCAGTTTTGCAACAACCAGAATTGCAATAAAAACATTAAGTTCATTAGAAACGTCATACTCCATTACCGGTAGATGATCCTGTGTCCGTGATATTTTGGGTTCTTGGATCATCCGTCGAAATGTGATGCATTCGTCGGCGTCGGTAATAAAATGGTTCAACCACTGACATGCTATTAGGACTAGTTTTGGTACAGTCCTATTTCAGGGCCCTTCATAACACGAGTGCAGTTGTTATTTTCAAATACACATTGATTTCTTATCAGACGCTCATTACGATATTATTTATTAATTATAATTCAATTTACCACGAATTGAATTTGAATTTTAAAAAAAAAAAGCAGACATCTAATGACACGTACTTGTCTTTTATAAACAGTGTATACATGACGAATTTACTTGTCCTATGTAAACAGTAGGAGTCCCTGTCATGTTTGTCATTTTGGAATATATTGTAACATAACTGTAAATGGACTGGACTTGATATATTTGAAGCAACGAAAAGTTAACATTAGAAGGGGTAAAACATTTATTTGAAAACCACAACGCCGGATAAATAGGGCCAGTGGGAACATAATTATGTAATCATTTTCCGTTTTAACGAAATTAAACACAAACGTGATAATAAGAAAAAGAGAATATGGCAAAATAGAGAACATTTAAAATATCTTAGCATCTGATTGGAAAATATTTTGGAGCCTGATAAATCGTCGAGTTAATCAAACTGTTTGCATTTGCCATGATTTTAAAATGTAACTCATATATTGGGAAAGAATAACGTCCTCCCATTGTATGACTCAAAAGTTTGAAATTTAAGTGTCAATAAAACACGGTTGCTAAGCAGGCATCACTAGGAGTGTTTTCATTGCGTTCTGCAATTGTCTCAAAATATTATTAACCCTTCCGCTGCCGAAACATCGCCTGCTTTTAAATTGTCGCCTGCACACCTGGTAAAAGTCAGATGTATACATTTTTTTAAATGCAGGAACCTAAAACTAGTGCAAAACAGTTTAGATCCAGTTCAGACGCAGCGTAGCGCAGCGTAGCGCAGCGTAGCGCGGCGTCTGATCTGGATCAAAATTGTTTGGAAATACACGTACAAGTCAAGTCGCGATCGGCAGTATAAGGTCTCAACGGGAGTGTGTTCATGCTCGAAGAATTAGGACAAATGTGACCTTGCACATCAAACGGTCATATATTATTGTAGAAAATAGTTCATTCGATGTTTTGGTTCCAATTTGAAACATAGTAGACATACAAGAAGGCATGTCTATGAGGAATAAGCAAATGCGCCCTAAGGCGTTTCTTTTGGGGGAAGGGGTTAAGCGCGAACATGTCTTTTACACCCGCAACAATTGAATAAGTCTTTGCTTTAGTATTTAACCCCTGCAAATGGATCATTCCAAATTCTAAAGAAGTCAAGTCCAATTTTGAATTATTAGTATTGTTTTTATTTCACAAATGCAAATGACAAAACAATGCAGGCTCTGATCCGATGACTCCTTTAGACGAGATCTGGCCTAGATCTGCACTGTTTGCATGGGACAGGTGTGCTCTTCAGAGGTACACACTTTGGAAAGGACGAGGAGTAAACCCGTCGCTAGGACAAAAGTTTAAGTGATATACAGTACAATTTCGATTCTACGAACTCGCGTTTGTTCGAACATACCCATATTTCAAAGTTGAAATACGGGTATGTTGGACTTAAATGGGATCGATTTATCAAAATTCAACTTACGAAACATTTGTAAGATCGATTTAAGCGAGTTCCTAGTATCGAGTTTCGACTGTATACTGTAAATACTGTCTTAACTACTTCAAGATTAGCTAAATAGAAAATGTTATTGCACGACCATAATACAACGAACATTCACCCTGATTGTCATTGCCCGAACTTTGTTACTTTGTTGGACAAGATTGACGTCATTGTAACCATGGAAATCATTTTCATCAATTGAGAATAAACAAAAATCTCCACTGCAGTTCATCAACGACTTTTTAGAATCCAAATGGAGAAAAAGATGAAAGACGATTAACGTTTTCAACACATGAAACCATTGTACGCATGCTATACAAAAACAGTGTAAACCTTTATCTGAGTCTTCTAAGGAGCAATCAGCTCTTGGTCTGCAATTTGTTTTCTATTTTTATTTTCTGAAATATATTCTAAAAAAACCTAAATCAGCATAAACTTGTCAGTTTTTAAATGAGGAATTTTTAATACATCTTTGTATTTCTCTTTTATTGTACGTGATTTCAGAATAAATATGGTTAACTGGTTTACTGCAAAGGCCGACAATATCCTCATGTATTCATGTGAAAACATGTACTGAGTGTTTTAAACAATTTGAATTTGAGTTTTGAATTTTAATTTGACAATACTAATATTTGCAAACAGTTTTGATCCTGATCAGACGCCGCGTTACGCGGCGTCTGCTCAGGATCAATACTGTCTGATACTCATATCAATGTTTCATAAGTAAAACAACCCATAAAAATTCAAATTTTATAAATAAAAGGCAGAAGAAACATTTAAGCAGACTTTTGGAAGTGACTGTAAGACAGGTAATTTCGTCAGAATGACAGAATTTTTTTTAAGTGAACACACGTTGTATTTTTCCCACCAACACTATAGAATTGACAGCGACCTTGTGCGTCGTTCTATCCTTATATCTGTACATAGGTAATCAGAAAACAAATGGAAAGTTCAATAAAAGGTGGCCAATGTAGGACAACATTTCTTAGAACAGATGCTTACTCACTGATAACAACGGGATAGTGACAAGGGCCAATGGCATTGGAACTTTATCAGTGGTTTTTGAAAACATCAAATCAGATTTATATGAAATGTTTACTAAAGCGGCAAATAATTGGAATCAAGATCAGACGCCAGAGAATGCAAATGTTTGCAAATGTTAGCCAAGTCGCGCTGAGCATGAAATTGATAAAAGCTCCATTATCTTCGGTGTCCTTCTAATGCTAACATATTATCGACTGTGCATGAATATATCATCTGAAAACAACCCAATTAGTTTTGAATCTTTGTCATTTTACGGAAACCAAAACAAGCATTTAATTTTCTGAATGGTTAACCGTAATACATGACATGTGATCTGAACACAGTTATTTGTAAAAGTCGGTCAAGTGAAGTTTATTGGAATACGAGTCAAAGGGGAACTTGTTAATCTCAAGGCCGTTCCTCAGAATTGCTTTATTTGTTCATTATTATTGACCCAGTTACATTGCAGATAAGAATTGAACAAATCACTGTCAACACGAACTGTATACATTCCATACCAATACATGTATATCGTTTTCCAGAAAAACCTTTTCCATTCTTCAACACTGTCTGTCATTCTTCCTACACTCTCCATTTAGTTTCAAATTATAGTGCTTTCAGTTAAACCTCGCTATTACGACCACTAAAACGAAAGCTAATTGATTGTATAAAAGACGTATGACAGTTTAAAGTAAGATGACAGTAAAACTGAAAGCTCCCAAAGGATCTTTCTCTTTTACTGTCACCTTGCTTGAAGCAGTAACATGTCGTAAATACCTAATAATTAACACGATTTATTTGGCCGTAATATAGAGGTTTTACTATATTTTATATTCAGTTTGAAAAACCATAAAAACGAGATCTTGATCAGACGATCAGTCGGCCTCTCGTCTGGATTTAACTGTTTGCAAAAGGTTGCAATTTGAACTATATGTGTTTAAAGTAGATCAAAAACATTTTCTTGTTGGACCTAATTGTTTCAGCTCACTCAGATGAACGTTGGATGAAACGGAAATGAAAAAAGTGGCATTCGTTCTCATTAGGGAAAACATGCAATGATCACTCAAAGCAATCGTAATACTGAAACCAAACAGAACTACATATAAAAAAACTAAAGTAAAATGCGGATCTTCATTAACATTGTCGAGTGCATTGGTTGAATTTCTAGTTCAACATAACTTAATTGTTTGGAAATCGACAGCATACAAGTGACATTAACAATTTAACAGCACTAATCACAAAGGAAATGTAATAAAATGTAGAAAATGAGGGGCTTGGACAATGTTGAAGATTTAACAAACAGTTTAAAGCTTAACCCCTTCACGCCGGGTCTGAGCAGAACCGAAACTGTTTGACACTCATTTCAATATTTCTTCAGTCAAAATACACATACTTAACATTTTAGAAATGAAAGCAACCGATAGTTGTTTAAATTTGATGACGTCACGACAGTGCAGAGGCTAATCAGTCACTGTGAATTTTTTATAACATAGATTCGTTTATTTGGAACAAATAACATATTCCCCACCCAATCATTACAAGCGCACGCACGTAGTAACTTCATAATAATCTAGTCAATCCTATTGTTCTTGTTTTTAATATCACAAAAAGAAGATGAGATCTCTTATCATTAACCGATGCTCAAAATGGTAAACATCGTAATCAATCAGTTTTACTTGATACTTTTTTGTAACAAGGTATATCATTACGTCCATAATATTCGCAAAATTATGGGGTGTCGAGGAACCATGATTTGCAGCTTTTCTAACAGCCTCTATTATTACCGAAATTATTTCATATTAACTTTGATCATGCTAACGGCGATTCAACGATAACATTTGCAAACGGTTTGGATCCATCTGAGACGCCGCGTAAAGCGGCGTCTCAGAAGGGTCCAAACCGTTTGACACTCTGACACTGTTTTGAAAAGAAATTAAGAAACGTATGTTTTAGAACACTATCAGACGTCATTGTTGAAGATGAAACGTTAAGAAATGACGATACGTTAGCACGCTATGCTTTGTGGCAACAAAATCCTTCAATACCAATGGTGACTTTACTGACAATTTCAAACATTTTGTATCTAGATGATGTACCGAGTATATCCGCGACTTATCATGAGAATAACTGATTGACACAGTAAACAATTGTGGTTCAGTAGAGAAGATGTTACAGTGGAGAATCTGTTATTCTTTCCCGTTTAAACGCAAACGTACGCAAACGCAAAGCACTAAAACGTAGAAAAGAACAACTTTTAGACAATTCTGATAATTCATGTTTATCTTGGTGGCAAACAGTTTGGAGCCTGATCAGACGCCGGGTTACCCGGCGTCTGATCTGGCTCCAAACTGTTTATATTGTAAATAATAGTTTTAGCGTAAACGCGTTTATTGGGAAAGAATAACAGATTCTCCACTGTATCCTTTCTCATGGAGTGCACGCATTTATGATAAAACACTTATATCAAGTGCAAACAGTTTTGCGCCTGACAAGACGCCGGGTGACTCGGCGTCTGATCATGCTCCTAACTTTTTGCAGTTTCGTATTTCGTCCTTTCCAAGCTTGTCTGACCATCAATTTTCATAAACATCATAAAATTGGTCTTATTTATCAAAGATTTTTATGATCGTCCACCTAATTTTTCTCAAAACTTTAACACGTCTTAAAAAATCGACTGTTTTGATAGCTACTAGGATCCACGCTTGTAAACGGTTTAAAATGAGTGTCAGGCCGCTCTCAAATTGGTAACAGGTTAGATTTGAGAAGAATACCAATCAAAAACTTGAGAACGATTCCTCTCAAATGCTTTACAAGCATAGTGCGCGTTGTGTCTTATTATTTTAGGAATGTGAAATATGCCTGCCAAGTAGCTGAAAATATAAACAGTCGATCGATTTGTTTAGCAAATTGGATTACAATTGTTTGAAAGTCGCAGCGAAATTCACTAAATAGGATAGTTTTGACAAATTAAAATTGTCTGCGCATGGAATGAATTAAATTGCCCGTTTCGACCCTGAACGATATGTTATTTTCCTCTGCAAATTTGACGGCTGCAACAAATCTAAAAGTCGATCAGCATATTTTTTCAAAAGCGTCATAATAGTGTCAAACAGTTAAGACCCAAATGAGACCCCAAGCAGCAACACTAATGATACTTCATTATATTTCTATCAGAAAATTGAAATTAACAGTTGCCTTGAATATTATTGAATTTGATAAACATTAACGATTAACAAGCATTTGCGTCATATCTAATAAAAAATATTAGTTGGCACTTTTTTTAGAATTAAGATTTGTATTTTTTGAAAATAGATTTACTGCCTATTACGTGTGTGGCAGCATGTGTTTGAGAAGTACGTTAAGTCATGTTTTAACTTTTCGATTTAAGTACAATAAGCTCAAGGAAGCGAACTTTCCATTAGTTTCTCCCATCTCGGTCTCGCTTTGTTTACAGTGGAGAATCTGTTATTCTTTCCCAATAAACGCGTTTACGCTAAAACTATTATTTGCAGTGCAAACTGTTTGGAGCCAGATCAGACGCCGGGTAACCCGGCGTCTGATCAGGCTCCAAACTGTTTGCCACCAAGATAAACAATAATTATCAGAATTGTCCAAAAGTTGTTCTTTTCTACGTTTTAGTGTTTTGCGTTTGCGTACGTTTGCGTTTAAACGGGAAAGAATAACAGATTCTCCACTGTATGTACTTGGTAAAGTTTTAATAGATCATTATAGTTTGATTTTACAATTACCAAGCGTACTTATTTCAATTTGATTTCTAATTTCAGTAATTAGTTTTGGTAAGTTGTTAGTACATGTAATTAGAATTTACACATTTAAAGATAATACAGTGGAGAATCTGTTATTCTTTCCCAATAAACGCGTTTACGCTAAAACTATTTTTTGCAGTGCAAACAGTTTGGAGCCAGATCAGACGCCGGGTAACCCGGCGTCTGATCAGGCTCCATACTGTTTGCCACCAAGATAAACATGAATTATCAGAATTGTCCAAAAGTTGTTATTTTCTACGTTTTAGTGCTTTGCGTTTGCATACGTTTGCGTTTAAACGGGAAAGAATAACAGATTCTCCACTGTAACAAGTCCAATTATGCTTAGTTTTACAAAACGCTTGACCCTTTCACTGCCAAATTGTTCATGATATTTTTACCCCTTCACCGTTTCATTGTCGTCTGCTTCAATTTTGTTGTCTGCAATGTCGTTTCAACGTTAAAATATAAGGTAGTATGACTGAAGAAATTTTAAAACGAGTGTCAAATAGTTTGGATCCTGATCAGACGCTTCGTTACTCGGCGTCTGATCAGGTTCCAAACTGTTTGCAAACGCGCTTTAAGCGTCATTGAGAGTGAAAGGGTTAAGGAAGGACCCCCTAATGAGATCGGACCAATATCGGTCAAAACTGACACTCTACGGGCTATTGACCATTCTCGTAAACTGAAAGTACAGAACCATGTTCTAGCATTGTTCGGTGCTGGCGAGAATTGTCAATCGCGCTACATAGAATACCAATATTGACCGACAATTGGCCGATATCATAATTGATGTTCTATGTTAACCAATTACCCCTTAAGTACTTATTTTATCCCTTTAATTTGTATCTCCACTATAGAAAAAAGTTCTACTGTACACAGCCATTAATATGTACCAAACAAATATTTTCTATATCCTAGCAAATGGTAGCTTAAAGCAGGCCTAAAGTAAAGCAGAATGTACCTTAAGGCGCATTCTGCTTTACTTTCAACCTGCTTTAAGTGATCAAATATCTTCAAAACTAGAAACAGGCTATGGAGTAAAGAATGAACCCTTTCATGATCAAATTATTCTGGCGAGTTTTACCCCTTCATCGCTTTATTGTCGTCTGCTTCATTATTGTTGTCTGCAAGACACGTTTCAAAATAAGATTTAAGGTTGTTTGACATAATGAAGTTCGATAAGAGTTTTAAACAGTTTGGGTCTTGATCAGACGCCGTGTAACACGGCGTCTGATCAGGACCCAGACTGTTTGAAAACCTGCTTTTAAGAGTCTTGAGAGTGAAAGGGTTAACGTCGAATTTTGAAGTTGCGATTTGCTATCAGAATTAGAAATGCATATTTCACACAACTTAAAAGTATATAACAGATTAAAACAACATCAATAGTACAAAATAATGAATAATATAACAGCAATGCAAAAATATTCAAGTTAAAGATGAACAAATCTCCTTATTGTGTATATTGTGTATGCTGCGGAACTATTAAACCAATGAATAACGTTTTTGTTGAATACAAACACTTATTAGGTTATAACGTTGATTGTGATAAAGTACAACTCCATGTATATTTACCTATATATTCATTATTCCAAGTTAAACCATACGCAAACCTATATATAAACAATTGACTTGCTTCCTCTGAATATCAAACGGATCAAGAGTTAAATAAAACTGATAACTTAAGTGTTATGGTTTCTTGTTTTATTTCATAGCTGCACTTTTATTATCATTATTTAAAGACAACCCTAGATGACCTTTCGATCATAACGCCTTGCCAGACAATTTCCTTGCAATAATCATGGATCTTATGGACATGTCGCTAGCAAAGAACCATTGAAGCTTCTCGTGTGAGACTCTACCATTATATTTGATAGTTTGGTTAGAAATAACCATTGAAAATCACTAGAGCATGAGTATAATCTGGACCTAACCAGGTAAACTGAGATTGTGCTGCACATGATTTGACAGTTACATTGACACCTCCAAAACAATGGGGTGGTGGTCCCTCAATGGACTGATTAAAAGTCTTTAAGCGCGTTTGAACGCACACCACATGTGTGAAAAGAGCGCTATATAAATCCTGTATAATAATTTTTTTTTATTATTATTATTATTATCATTATTATTATTACAATTATTATCCTCTAGTATTTTCTGTGAAACTGTGATATGTTTAATTTGTTCTTCGTTTCGGATATAATTTATTCTCATTGTAATTGTCAGTTCCAAAAGAAAAGAAAAAGTCTTTGCTCACGGATCGACAGTTTGTCTGTTGTCATTGGTTTGTAAACATATAATTGAAAAGTCAAATAATAACTAAAATATTAAAAAGCCCTGAACATAGCAAAATTCCATGTTCAATTCGTAACGAATGAGTTAAGAAACAAAAGTGTCCGCTCAACAGAAATTTGATCTACAGTAAAACCTCGCTATTACGACCACTAAATTATGTTAATTATTAGGGTGTTTACGATAGGTGACCGCTTAAAGCAAGGTGACAGTGAAACAGAAAGCTCCTATAGGAGCTTTCTGTTTCACTGTCACCTTGCTTTAAGCTGTCACCTGTCTATTATACACTCAATTAGCATTCGTTTTAGTGGTCGTAATAGCGAGGTTTTACTGTATTTATAAATAAATTAAACTTCACTATAAAGACCTCTAAAACAACGGCTAATTGATTGTATAAAAAAAAAGGTGACAGCCTAAATGAGTTTTCTGTTTTACTGCCATCTTGCTTTAAGCAGCCTTCTGTCATAAAAACCTGATAATTACCTCAATTATGTGGTCGTTATAGAGAGGTTTTACTTTGTGGTGTTCCACGAAACAAATCTACTGATTCTTTGTCTTATCCTGATTGCCATGTGGAAGCAGTGTAGTTTTAAAATTACAAATTAGATGTCGATTGTACCGGCGTCTGGTCAAGTTCTAGTCTGCTTGTAGTCGCATTTGTATTTTCTGTGAATAAGACATAAACCAAACTACATGTGCCTTGCATTTTAGTCGGAAATGCTGAAAACGACGACGTTTTAAGCATGATAAGGGGTCAACTATGTAACAACATTTCTTAGAAATGTCGTGTTATTTCTAGTTTTTCCATATAACTATTATACTAACTAATGTTATATCGTCACGTATGAATATTTCAACACGCAAAATGGCAACCTTTTTGTTCCAATTTTGAGTGCCGTACAATGTGTCCTTAACCCTTTCCGCTCCGTAGTCGAATAAAGTCGACTTTGTTAACTGTTTCATTCCAGATCAGACGCCGCGTTATGCGGCGTCTGATCAGGATCCAAACTGTTTAACACTCGTATCGATATTTTAAGACATACTCCCTTGAATATAACTTTGAAACATTCTTGCAGATATTGGTGCAGACGACAATAAAGCGGTGAAGGGGTAAAAACTTCACGAAATATTTGGCGCCGAAATGGTTAAACACGTTAGTTTTCTCCTGTCACGATTCTCTAGTTCTGGATAATAGTCGACAAATGTTACAGTGGAACGGGGGTTATTCTTTCCCATTTAAACTCAAACGAAACGCACTAGCACGAAAGTAAAATTTAGAAAATAACAACTTATTGACAATTCTGACTACATGTATTTATTCTTAAATGAGTGACAAACAGTTTGGAGCCTGATAAGACGGCGGGTTATCCGGCGCCTAATCTGGCTCCAAACTGTTTGCGATGAAAACAATATTTACCGTTAACGCATTATTTACAAATGATAATGCCTTCTCAACTTTATCATTATGCATGTTAAGTTATTTCCGTTTGTCAAACATGTTTTCTGCATCAATTATCTGCGTTGAATTATATTCCTTTTATTTCAGAAAATGTTACCACAGTATCAAAGAGTTTAAGTGCTTCCATAAGTTGACATGAAAAATCTTAAGATTTCCAAATTTCCTTTTTTCAAGTGCGATTTTACGAATCGTATTTAGCCCATAGCCTGTTTCTAGCTTTGTTAAAATGTGACTACTTAAAGCAGACTGTAAGTAAAGCAGAATGCGCCGTTAGGCGCATTCTGCTTTACTTTCAGCCTGCTTTAAGCTGCCATGTACTGCAAAATAATCCGTAGATTTAGGAACAATGCGGAGAAATGGCAGCCCTGGAGTTTGGATCCAGATCCAAACGCCGAGTCAAAACTGCGCAGTGTGCAGAAGGTTCGATATTTTATGTTTTTTATTGATGGAAACTGGCAGCGAGAGAAATAAAGTGTCGGTCTTGATAAGACGCCAAGTAGCAAGGCATGCCCCTCTAATATAATGCGAACGAAACACAAACGCATTGTAATAAAACTAAGAAAACTTATTGGTATTCCTCAAAATTTATTTTGATCTCACTAGCAAACAGTTTGGATCCAGATCAGATGTCGGGTTACCCGGCGTCTGATCTGGCTCCAAACTGTTTGTAACTGAAATAGTAGATTAAGCGTAAACGGTTTTTTGGAAAGAATAACGTCTTCTCCACTGTACAATTACAGGAAGGCGTTATTATTGTCATTTTAAACGAATTTAAAAGCAAACACAATGCAATAAAATGTCCAATATGACAGGATTTTGAAAATAAGATTGGAACTCCAAACTGCTTTTAATGGACATAATTGTTTCTGCACACGCGCATATGGGAAAGAATAACGTCTTCTCCATTAAAGCAATCGTGTAAAGAAGGTCTAATTAATATTAATATTTTGAATTTAAGGCCTTTCGCATACGGAAGTCGGTCTTGCGGGCGAGCGGATATGCGCCTTGACGACATAGACTTTTTCCGTACGTGCTTATAATAGAAAATTTATATAAAGGAAATGTTGATACGATTTAGTATAATCCTTCATAGCGCAGTCAGTAGAGCGATTGACTTGCAATTCAAAGGTAATAGGTTCGAGACCCAACCGATCCAAATAAAAAAAAATTAAGTGTCCAATTTATTGACTTGTCAATCCATAACTCAGTGATCAAGGGGCATGTTATGTTTAGTCTTAGTTGATTAGTATTAGTGATTTTATATACGGTCCAATCATATGACCACTTGCATGTACGTTTTAGTTTAATGACTTACAAGTCAATAAAATCGTTATACATGTATACGATTTGATCGAACTATAAAGCCACACATTGAAGCTTATCAATACGTCAACCTCTTCAAGATCGGTATTGCCCATTATAATTATGTTTAAACAATATAATTAAACTTGTATGCAAGTCAATGAATAAATAATAATGCATTTTAATGAGTTTTAATATTAAGGTAGTTAACTGTATCTCAACTTCAAATATCCCACATGTTAATAAGAAACTCAGTTATTACAACAAATCCTGACTGTAGTATTTTCTAATTTTTTCTGACCAACTACTTCATCAACCATATATTTGAATAAAATGAAAACAAGTATACATTGAATGATTCATTTTTTTTGTAATTCAGTTTTTTAGCATTTTGCAAAATTTAGATAGCTGATAACATCTTTCTGAACACCTTTATTAAAAATGTTTTTAGCTTTTCTTGTAATAGAAATAGGGCGAGATTTATATTCATTAGCTTTATTTATTTTTGAGAAAAATAAAATAATCAACATTCCAGGTTTTTGTCAGAAAAGAGACCTTAAAGACAAACCACACGATACATTTTGCCTATATTTTCACAGATTGTTTTTTAGGCTATTATCATTCTTCATGAAAAGTTTCATAACACCTTGTATGGAAACTAAGCGCACCTGCGAAGTACCTTAAACAGTAGATCTATTTTATCTAATAAAAGGATTTGACTACAGGTAATTCCTATATGTGAGTCCGCTCCAAAATAAAAATTTTACCAATTTAAGCCTATTGTCTACCTAAATTGACTTTTTGCAAACAGTGCAGACCCTGGTGAGGGGCCGTGTTACCAAATTTGAGTATGCATTGGTGTTAATAACGATGAAAATTCAAAGCAAGGTGAAATTAATCAGAAATCTCTTTTGAACTAGATTGCATTTTTTTCTTTTTCAAAATTATAATTAATCTTAAAATTGTTTTTGCTGTTGTTCTTCAAGCAATTTATATTTGTGTCCGTTATTAGTGCGCCATTTCCATTTCAGCAATCTCAATTATTTCTGAAAAAGCAGCAAATATTCCATAAGCATTCAAAGGTGAACTACAAAGTAGTGACATAATTATTCCTTTGAACAATTAAATTCTTTCCTAACAAATCAAAAGGACATCAGTTCTTAAATACAACTCACATTTCTGAATGTCATTGACTTTGTTTCGAACATAAAAGAAGCAAAAGACCACAATAAAGAAATCTCATACATACAGTGGAGAATACGTTATTCTTTCCCGTTTAAACGCAAACGAAACGCAAACGCAAATCACTTAAACGTAAGTAATGACACCTTTTCGACAATTTTGATTGTTTATTTTAATCTGAGTGGCAAACAGTTTGGAGCCTGATCAGACGCCGGTTTACCCGGCGTCTGATCTGGCTCCAAATTGTTTACACTACAAACTTTCTTAGATTAGTTTTTGTATGAAGAAATACTACCATAGATAGGAAATAAATAATACAAAACCAAATTATCATATTTGTTTTCATTTAAAATGGGTTTTATTGAAGCTGGCTGTTTGAAAAGGACAAAATAAGAGGAAGTGGGTGGGGTAAATTTTACTTGGCCGTAGAGCCAACTGTTGTTCACCAAAATGTACACTTTTTCTATATTTCATTCATCTTAAATGGCTCTTCAATACAAAACCATCATAGAGTGTATTCATATACTTTGAAAATTTCCCAAAGTCATGACATTGATACGCCCTTAAGACGCATTCTGCTTTACTTTCAACCTGCTTTAAGTGATCACCTGTCTTCAAAACTTGAACTATGCCATGTGCGGTAAGGGGTTAATGTTGCGATGGTTTCATGTAGGCTTTGTTTTTGCTGCTGAACCCCTGATCGGCTGTTACACTATTAACCTTTAGCCCGCTAATTATGTCGATAGTAGTTTGTGCTGAAAGTGTAGACCCAGATGAGATACTTCCTTAAGAAGCTCTCTGATCAGAGTATACATTGTTTCCTAGAAGAAGAAATTATTCTGAAATAGACAACATTCTAAGTTTTCAAATTCATTGTATTCTACTTTTAAATAAATGGTTTGAATAGTATCCATAAAATGAGGAGTATTTTTTTGAATATGCGTTGAGCTAAGGGTTAATGACTGATCAAGGCCTTAGCTGCTTGTAAGGACTTCTATGTATATAAGTTATGATATAAATATGGATCTTGATTAAAACCTACATAGATATGTTTCATGAAAAATGTTTTATGTTCTCTAGTAGATGGTAACTTGAAGCGGGTTTAAAGTAAAACAGAGTGTACATTTAGGCTCATTTTGATTTACTTTCAACCTGGTTTAAGTGATCACCTTTCTTCAATACTAGAAATATACCATGGAGTAAAGGGTTTGAAGTATCTTTGGTATATTCCTTCCCGTTTGTTATGAAATTTCATTGATCTAGATCTTTGCTATTTGTTAAATCGTCGGTTTTTTGGGCTTTATATTGCCTCTACCTATTCAATATTCATGTATAGATAACAAATCCTGAATTCTCATAATGACACTTATGCATTATCATTTTCAGCTTAATCTTTAAAATGCTTTAAGTAAACAGAGTAGTCCCTGTAGAGAGCTCCTACAGGAACTGTCTTTTCAGGGTCCACTCTGTTTGCAAAGGTTTAAAAATACTGATTTGTAATTGTATTCCTTCATGTTGTATATATGTTAGTTTTGTTTGTGGACCATATTGAAAATTGGTTTGTTTGTTCTATACCAAATATGTAATCCACATGAAATAAAGTCGTTATTATTATTATTATTATTATTATTATTATTATTATAAACAATAGTTTTAGCGTAAACGCGTTTATTTGGAAAGAATAACGTTTTCTCCACTGTACCGCTGAGGTAAAAACTGTAACCCGTCTTTCCAAACGATGTTACAGCACAGGGTCTTATTGAGTCTTATAAAGGATTAAACCTTTACATCTTAGGTACGCAATTTTACGCCTTTAATTCATTCTTCCTCTGAAGAAATAGTTCCAATTTATACAGTCATTCATATGTATCAAAATATTTATTTCTATATTCTAGCAGATAGGACCATACAACAGACGAAAGTAAAGCAGAACGCTCCTTGAGGCGAACTCTGCTTTACTTTCTACCTGCTTTAAGGGGTCACCCTTCTTCAATATTAAAAACAGGCTATGTGCTAATGGGTATAGAATTCTTTTTCTGGCGTTAATGTATTATCTGAGATAACTTTGTTCATGGCGAAGAAAGAAAATAATGTTACATCTATATATTAATTATCTTCTAGAAATCAGCTTCAGTTTGTGAATAACCCCTAATGGCTCCAATGGATGGGTTTGGAATTTCCATTGTTGTGGTTTGAAACTGTTCCAAGCTGCAGCCCAGATATATCATCGAGCGTCTTGTTTCAGTTACATAAGGAACCATTCATAGTATTTGTTGTTCTTGTCAGGAAACCAGTTACAACATGGTCTATATAGGGCTATCAAGGTCACATTTTATATACTTCCTGAGGTAATTCATTTAGTGTTAAGCGAAGCGACTATTCCACTAATTTTCAAAGTACTTTGCATGAACACCACAGAAAGTACAGCATACTTCATCATTTTGAAATTGAAAAATAAATCACTTATGAACTGACACTTGAATGAATACTACCAGAGCAAAATGCTCTGCTTCATGCAACAAAACGTTCATTTAAAACCAATTTGTCTTCCAATTTCAATTTCTCTACCGCTGTCACCCACATATTCATTGAGATGACAAACTCTATGTCGCTGTCGAATATTTCTTTATTAACCGAAATTCAAATGGCGTCCTTGACAGAAAAGAAGAAGTTGATTATTCTTGAGCAGCAAGATTTATCTGGAAAAGTGCAGTACCCAATTACGAAATCAATACCACAGCTTAAATTGCTCTTAACCCTTTACCCAATGTCCTGTTTTTAGGTCTGAAGATAGGTGACCTTATAAAGCAGGTTGAAAGTATAGCAGAATGTGCCTTAAGGCGCATTCTGCTTTACTTTCAGCAAGCTTTACGTTACCATCTGCTAAAATAAAGAAAACATTTCTTATGATACATATTCTTGTCTGTATAAATTGCATCTATTTTCTTCAGGGGAGGAATACACTGAATGCGCTAAAAGGAACTTTAATGGGGAAAGGGTTTTAAAAGTGTTACATGTATTTGTAAGCTTTTAAGCGGGTTTGTTCAAATGAAGACGCAATATGAAGCAGGTCGTAAGTTAGAACTCGCTGCATCGTAATCAAGAAAACTAAATCAATTTTATAACGACTGGACACTTCTTAAAGACTTTTCCTCCGTCCATTGATGGTGTCCCCCCATTGCATTTGAGGTGTCAATGTAACAAGCACAAGCTGCCGGCGGGTATACCAATCTCAGTTTACCTGTTGAGGCCCAGATTATACTCATGCTCTAGTGCTTTTCAATGGTTAATTCAAACCAAACTATAAAATATAAAGGTCGGGTCGCACATGAGACGATTCAATGGTTCTTCGCTATCGACATGTCCACAAGACCCATGATTTTTGCAAGGAAATTGTCTGACAAGGCGTTATGATCAAAAAGTCGTCAGGAGATGTCTTTAAAAACTTAATATTTTCACGAAGTTGTTGCAATTGCTGTCAAGTTTTATCGTCTTATTGAAACATCTTGCTGTCAAATTTTCGTCTGCATTGTTAGTGTCGTCTGCATTATTGTTTTTTAAGTGTTTAACCCTTATGATGCCAAAAGTGTATGCCCGGATCAAAAGCTGCTAAAGGAGCTTTCTGAACAAAGCATGCACTGTTGGTGATTTTGAAAAATGTTCAAACCAAACCCGTATAAGTAAAACATGGTATAAAAATGATACTGGAATTCAAAATTTGAATTTCAGTGTGAATGATTTAACACATGTATCTGGAATCCCGGTCGTCAATGAGAAATCGAAGATATTAACGCCTCCTAGCTATTAACCGCTCCACTGCCGTGACGTCATCAATCTTAAACAATTGTCATCTCTTTGTATTTCTCAAATCTAAATTTTAGATATTTTGAATCAAGACATATTGAAATGAGTGTCAAACAGTTCGGATCCTGATCAGACGCCTCGTTGTGCGGCGTCTGATCAGGATTCAAACTGTTGGCAACAAACCGCCGTACTCTGAGGGAAATACAGTGAAGGGGTTTAGTTAAAGAAGTATTCACGAGAGACAAATAACAAACTGCTTTTGAAGAAATAGATAGCTCTCTTGCTTAACCTAGTTCCTCGTTTAGAAACAGAGACATAACTCACTCGACAGTAGTGTGCCCATATGAGGATGGAGTGACACATGCTGCCAATGGTAACTCGGCAAAATAGTAGATGGCGATCTAGAAACAGTTAATTGGCTAATGTAGGGCAGAAGAGCAGAAATCTAAATGTATTGACGTCTTTTTTCTTCCAAATTGAAATCCTTTTCTCCGCGTAAAGCGGTGTCTGATTAGGGTCTAAACTTTTTTGCACTCATTTCAATACTTCTTAAGTCAAACACCCTAAAGTTTAAATTTGATAAATCAAAGCAGACAGTTGTTAAAGCTGGTGACGTCGTGACAGTGAAGGAGATAACAATATCGGCAGTATTTTTATTTTTGAAATTTATATTTTAGTAATTTGACTGACGAGAAATGAAACGAGTTGTATTTTTATCTGTTACTCGGTGGTTGACCTGGATCCAAACTCTTTGCAAATATGAATTGATCCGGGCAAAGTAGTGCCCAAACTGTTCGTGAAACAAATAATCCGGTGACATCATCGTACTAATACGGAACTGCCTATCTTTATCTAACCTATCAACCGTTAAATTTAACCGCGTCATTAAACCGTTGAACCCTGGTCACGCATAGACAAGTCATTTGCACACAGAACACGTGTGAAGAGTACACTTATCATATGCAAAACAGTGAAGATCCAGATCAGACGGAACCATTTCAACAATTCTGTACTGTATCTCATGAAATTTCTGTATTGACATGTCAACTTACAATATTCCTCAAAGTCAGCTTTTGAAGTCAACCTATATAAAAGTCGGTCAGTATATATGAATTGAATTTCAGCATAAAAACTACTAGTCGTGACAATGCTTTTTATTTGAACAATGGCATTACAAAACTAACCTGATTGCATTGCAAAATTGTAAAGACCAAGCACCGTTGTCATCTCAGGCTATGTATCTGGGTTTCTTCTACATTGACAAAAATGATAGGATGCAAGCGGCTTCCAAACAGTGTAGATTAACCCTTTACCTCATAGCTTGTTTCTAGTTTTGAAAAACATGTGACCACTTAAAGCAGGTTGAAAGTAAAGCAGAATGTGCCTTAAGGCACATTCTGCTTTACTTTCAGCCTGCTTTAAGCTAAAATCTGCTAGGCTATATAAAATATTTATAATGGTTATTGTTCATGAGGGTATAAACTGGAACTATTTTCTTCAGCGGAGGAATATATTAAATACGCTAAAAGTCGCTTCTATGGGGGAAAGGGTTAAGGCTTGCGGCCGCGTCTTTGACGCATCGGTTGGTCTTGATCTACACTATTTGCAATTGAATAAGTCAGGTTTTCTAACAGAACAGCTTATTCATAATGTCATTGGTAATCTTCCTAGAACAATGATTATGCATTAGTAAAACCATGTGGCCTAGAACAATATATCAGACATGCATCGCTGTTTCTTCACAGTTAAGCCATTCACCAACACAGGCGGCGTAAATTCAGTCATATCGATCAAATGCCGAATATCTACACTGTTTGAACATTAATTATATATCATTTTCTCTTCAGTCAACCCCTATCCAGCTTTGAAACTGTTGTCTGCAAACTTTGTCAAATTAACCCATTTATGCCAAGTGGATTCTTCCAAGTTTATATATTGGATTAGTCCATTTTTTTATCAAAGGGATGCCTGGTCAAAACTTGCATTTTCATCTAGTTTATATTAAAATTCCTATCAGCAAACAGTCTAGACTCTGATCAGTCGCCGCATAATGCGGCGTCTGATCAGAGTCTACACGGTTTGCCTTTGTCCCATAAATGGAATCGTGGGCACAAATGGGTTAAGATATGTGTAGTTACATTAGTGAAGATTCTTTAACGCGCCATCTGATCTGGATCCAGACTGTTTGCAAATATCAAATATCAATTAAGTCGCGATCGATAGGCGAATGGTTAAACTGTCTAAATTCTAACTGGGTGAATTATCTAGCATAGCAAATTATCAAATTATTTTCATTTCATCTAACGCAATTCCGTATCTAAGGAGATAATTCGAACCTATTAACAATGACGTCATACCGTCTTGTTATATAAATGAAGGTAATGGAAGAGAAAAAGATTATATCCACAAATCGAAGCTTTTAATTTGCGATTCCCTGTGGACTATTTTGATATAATTGTTGCAATTTTAATCAATGTTGTTTGTTGTTGTTGATTTTGAATTACTGTGCCTTATCAACAACTAAACCCTTACCCTACAGCACATTGACCCGACACGATTTACTTTTAAAAATGTAACAAAAGGCATAATATATTATCTATAAATACCTTTTGTCACAAATAATTTGAAAATCGATCATGTCGGGTCTCTGTGCCCTACAGCTGCTTTGAAGTTAGCATCTGCAAATTTTGTAAAATTAACGTTTATACATTTTAAAACTAAAAAGACAAGTGCCAAACAATTTGAATCTAGATTAAATGTCATATAATGCAGACAAATGGTTTACATATTTTAGCATTCTTTATTGGTTCATTCCCAATACATTCTAACATCGATGTCTCGAACACATTTTAATCGAACTTGTCCGTATTCAAAGTTAAAATGTGGCCTAGCCACGTTTTAACTTTGAAATACGGGTATGTTCGACTGTTCAAACGAGAATATTTACACTCGCCCTATCTCTTTCCATTTTAAAAATCAGTGTTCATTTCTTATAGACACTCAACCCTTAGGAGGCGGAGCTTAGGGTTAAGTCGCTGCGCATTAATCTTCACTACTCTAAAATTAGAAATCCACGTTGTATTTGACCTAGATTGAATCTAGTTTATTTCCCAATCTTTTTTTTTAACACTAAATACCTTCATATATATTTAGATTTTATATTCATATTGATATAAATTATTTACACTCGTTGTGAAAAAAATGTCCGTCTGCTACGCATTTATTTTTATCACAACAATGATGCTCGAGATTAGATTTTCACTCGTTTTATGAATTCTGAGTGTGTAACTGATCTACAGTCGCTCCTTTGTTTGCGTTTACAAGTATAACAATTAGCGGTCACTAATTTGTGACGCTGGGCGTTGGCGAATTTTTATGTGAATCTAAAATATGGAATATAATTTTGATATTTACGATAAAACAGGCTTTAGTTTTGCGAATTTATCGGAAATTAGTGCAATAGATTTGAACAATTATTTTTACACTTTTTAGTTATAAAATATATGGAAAATGTACTAGATCTACATTAAGTGTACATTTAAGAAAGCTATTATTGCTGATGCTGAAAAAAACCATTAAAGGGGGGTAATAAATGGTGCGCCACTACACAGACTACATTTTCAAGGGACAGATTTGATTGTATGTCGGACTCGAAAAAAAAAAGCTAAAACAAATAAAAAACCAAGAAGACGACACAACTTGCAGTCTACATAAGGTTCTAGATATATCAAAATAATGTTAGTCACTTAGGTCGGCGCCATGAATATGACCAATTTATATGCGTGCGGGTGCCGTGAAACCCCAACTCAATCAAACCAACTAGGCAGTATGATTGTTTGGGAGGGGGTAGGGGGAGTAGAAACGGACTTTCGAAACCTTCTCTTAGTACTGAACAGGATACAAAAGGAGCTCGAATACGATGTACATGTATACAAATATATTATGCATCAATCTCAATCAGGTCAGATTTGGCTAGATTTATAAACAGGATTATCGTCACTCTATATTGAGTTATCCTATCATGGTGATGACACCGAAATTGGTTACTTTAGTTTTGGGTTGAGGTGCAAGGATAAGCATGAATATTCCACTGCTGAAGTTACCACCGTTTCTTTGACATGCCCGGAATCAAGATCTAATACATGCATATATTAACCAGGATTCAAGATACATACTAAATACTAGATCTACTAAAAGAAACCCCCTGAACACCAAACCAGGTATAAAAGCATGCAACCCTGTACTAGTTGTGCTGTTACTGTTATCTTGTCTAGGGACATACTCATCCAAGCGTCTCATGTTAGGCCCGTACCTTGAATTTGTTAGTTTGGTTAGTAAAACCCATTGAAAAAATCCTTGACTCAGGTCCTCTCTAGACAACTTGAGATTAGTGACCAAGCTAAGCACACTTTACTCCTCTAGTTACTTTCACGCCAACTGAGGACAAGGGGGGGGGGTAGTCCATCAAAGACTGAGGAAATAGAAGCTGGTTATTTTATTTTGTGAAGCAGGGACTCGAATCGGTAGTCCCTGCGTCCGTAACCACTGGAATATGATTCTGACATAGTCAGCTAAAACACTCGTTCATTTTTTTTATTTCAATATCAAAATTCTTACCAATATAAAGGTCATATATATAATCTTATTTATAAAGATAAACTGTTGTTACTTTTGATTAAATTGCCTTTGATAGAAGTTGTTTCCGTCATTTTAATCAGTACAATCATCGATGTCAGTTGAAACAAAGGAAAAAACAGCATAAATCATTAAAGGGAGGTAAATGCCGAACGAGATTCTACGTAAGTTATGCGAACTTTTAACTGAATTGACATGTACTCTTTTAGGTTTGATTCGATTAAGAATAGGTATATTCCGATTCGATTTTTGATTTCCATCCTTTATGATTCTTTTTCGTGATTATATCAGCACACAATGGGAGGACTATTTCCTTTCCGTAATGTGGTTATTGTCTATATCCGCGCAGTATAGATCTAGCTATGTTATTTGGTTACAGGGGGCGGAGTTAACTTCGATAAAGCTGTTCATTCAAGTTTATTTCTTCGACGTACTTTTCCCTTTTTAAACCCAATTTCTCCTTTGATAACTGAAAGTTTGATTTTTTTTCATAACAAATATAAAGATAAAATAATGTAAATATAAGAAATGAACAGATTTTTTTCGGTGTTCAAGCCAAATGAACGACAGAAAATTATCGGCAAATTTAGCGTTAGCGATTCATGGTATTTGCCGATACTTTTCTGTCGTTCATTTGGCTTGAACACCGAAAAAAATCAATTCATTTCTTAATTGCAAAACCGTTAAACCATTATTTGTGATGGCAAAGTTGTAACCATGTATTTTACATCTGACAGTGAAACTGACTGATGTCAATAATAATAAAATAGATTCATCTCCAACAGAGTATGTAATAACGTAAAATATGCTATACCATACATATTCTATTTCACTAACACGATTTGGATGCATATGGCAGACAGTGATTAAGAGAGTGCTCTGGGGTCCGTTTCATAAAACTTCGTACGACAAATATTGTCGTAAGTCCGATTATAAAAGTCTCAATTATTATTTATTTCTCAGTCTATTCCTGTCTTGTGACATCTTTTTGGATTCGTCTTGAAAAGACGATTCCAAAAAGGTGTCACAAAACGGGATTGGATAGGGAAATCAGAAATTAAATGTATTTTAAACTTTTGATTTACGACCGTTTTTGTCGTACGAAGTTTTATGAAACGGGCCCCTGGTCATTAGCCATTCACGGTAATACTCTGTTGTCTCATTTACTTTTTTGCTGCCAAGTCTTATCGTCTGCTTTAAAGGGACTCGCAACCGGATGGTGTTCTTGTCAAAATAAAATAAAATACTCAAATAAAAGCAAATTTGTGGCATTATTTGGCTTTTGACATTAAAAAAATATGATCAGTCCAAAAAACGTCTCAAGAATCGTCACCGAATCTTAGTTTTTTAGATATTTTCCATCGTTTTTCCATAGCGTTAGCTAACGGTATAGTTGTTGTTGTTGCTTCTCTACACGGGGTCAGACATAAACACGAGCCGAATTACGAAGTTGTATGCCCTTCCGATAGCTACACATTGAAATACGTTAAATCGATCCGAGATAAACGGATAGTTCCGTGGTCCATTGGTCTAAGCGGTCTCCCCTATTTTGCCTTCTGTCCGCCAATGCCGGACCCCGGGTTCGAATCCCACCAGAGACCAATATTTTTTTTATTGAAATACATTTTTTTTAAACAGAATTTCTTATCCTAAACTAATTATTTACCATTTATATAAGCGTTTGACACATATTTACAAATTACTATTTTTAATGCACCATCTGGTTGCGCGTCGCTTTAACCCTCTTGTCGTCAAAATGTCGTCTGCATTGATAGTGTCGTCTGCAATATTTCAATGTCAAGTTTTGGGCTGTTTTGACTGAAGAAAAGTCATGACGAGACTCAAACAGTTTGGATCAGACGCCGCCTTTGAAGTGAAAGAGTTAATCCCTTAAAATACTATGTGACACGTGGCTAATATTTTTGAAACAGTTTGTATCAAGATCAGACACAACGTTAGGCGACAATTCATATTCAACATCAACTTTATCCTGTCGAAATATCGCCTTCTTTGAAATTGTCGTCTACAAAGTTTGTAATCTGCAGAATTTTGCATTTCTATGAACGAAACCTTAGAACAAATGATTCAACAGTAAAGAGTTGCCGAATTGCCTGGTGTCTGATCTAGATCCATACTGTTTGAAAATACAAACGAAGTCGCGATCGGTTAACAAATGGTTTAATCACTGTTGATAAAACTTATGTCCGGGTGATGGTAACTATATACATGTATGTACTTTCTTGGATTGGACTCTTTTCAACCCCTTCACTGCATTTCTCCGAGTCATTATTTTTGCTTTATATTGTTAATAATCTTATATGAAATTCTAAGAAAATTCTAAGAAATGCCTAGAAGGCGTATTATTACATAGTCAAGTGGAGTAACCAACAATATTATTTCGGTAAGTGAGAACTGCAATTCTGCAATTTACCGTCGACCGGTGCTGAAGTGTTACTATATACAGAACTAATCACTATGTTTAGACGAGAGATGTGCTGCTAGTAACCAGCCATTAACATAGGCTATTTTTGATAGTTAAAGAGTTCTACTTACAGATTTGGATTGGAGATAATCAATATTTCGAGGGAACTGCTTTTTCAATATAGAACATTATAAGCACAACTAGTGCCCGAGTAAGTTAATCATAATTTTCTGTCAGTAATACATGAGTGTCAAACAGGTTGAACCTAGACCAGGCCCAGCGCTTATATACCGTTTGAGTTGAGTCTGAGTTCGTCTTCAAGCATTTGATTGGTCAGATTTGTGCCTAGGCTCAAATATGACTAATAAAATGCTTGAAAATGCTTGAAAATGATTTAAAACTCAACTAAAACGGTTCATAAGCATGGACCCAGATCCCTGAGTTACTCACAGTGGCATCTGGATCCAAACAGTAGGCTAAAATAACAATATTCTTATTAAAGAAAGGTTGAATATGTGTGCCATTGACCGTAGAATGTTATTTGGCATTTCTATCCAATCCTTGTTTAAATATTGACATAGATAATTCAATATACGCACAAGACATGATGTACCCAATTAACCAAGACAATAATGATTACTACACGGAGTACTGTTTTAGCTTTATCGATTACGTTTACGACTTTATCCCTTTTATCGCCAAACAAACCGTCCGTTTGTAACCCGTTCACAGTTTAAATATCGTCTGCTTAAATTTGACGTCTGCAATGTTATGCAAACTTCAGATGTTTAAAGTTTTGACTAAAGAAATATTCATACACGTGCCAAACAGTTTAGACTGTGACCAATCGCCACTTTTGCGGAGGAAATTGTTTTTTTAGGCATTGTGACTTAAAAAGGCACCAATATGAGTGTCAAGTGTTAGTGTTTCATATCTTAAAAAAGTCTTACATATAGATCTGGGCCGGTTTCATAAAACTTCGTACGACAAAAACAGTCGTAAGTCAAAACTTAAATATGCATTTAACTTATTATTGCTCTAGTCTATATAATCCTGTCTTGTGACATCTCTGTTCAAGACGATCCCAAAGAGATGTCACAAGATATGATTAGATGGAAAAATAAATAATAATTGAGACTTTTATAATCTGGCTTACGTCAACATCAGTCGTACGAAGTTTTATTAAACGGGACCCTGGCTCACAAATTACCAAACATCCCTCGTACAGTAATCACTCTCTAGAACAACATCCACTGGGAGGCAAAAAGTGTGTGTGTTGTTCAGAGGGAGGTGTTAGAGGGAGGGGAATTAGTTAACATTTGCAAACAGATTAAATCCAAATCAGACGCGGCGTCTGATCTGGATTTAAGCTGTTCGCCACTCGTCAGTATATTTTGTTAATGTCAAATACGAAACTTAGAGAAAACAGTAAACGACAAATTTAAGCAGAAGGTATTGCAGCAATGAAAGCGTATGAAATAATTGTCTTGTTTGGAGAACAACGGCAAGCGTTGTTGTTAGGAATGAATCGTTAATCGATGGGCCGTTGTATAGAGGGAGCACTTTGACAAGTTGCATTAACACTAAATTCATAGTAACGACATTGCATATCCTGTTCCAAATTATTTGCACTAGAAATACTTGTTTTAGCACAAAAGCGTTTAAATCTACTGAGAAAGAATAAAGCCTTAATTGTTAAACCGATGGAACATTGTTCGGGAATGGTTTAGTACGGAAACTGTTCATTTCGATTGCTATACATCCATTATTAAAGCGGTTAAGACATTATTTAAACAACTAGCAAACGCAAAATCACTGAGTTAGCAAATAACAATCTGTCTTCACATCTTCTCTAATTACTCTTGGCAGGGTATAAAACAATCGTACATTGAACTTGTCCATGCTCTTTGAAATGTTGTGAGCAAATATTGGTAACTATTACAAACGGTTTGGATCCCGATAAGACGTCGCGTAATCCGGCATCTCATTTGGATTTAAAATATTTGGCATTCAGAATATTCAACATACAAGAAAAACTCTAAATATACGCAGGCATTTTCTGCTAAAACAATTTTTAAACGTAGAACTATTGCAGAAAAAACCCATAGCAACACATTCGACCGTAGCGACGGGTATACTCGTCAGTAAACCCTTTCCCTGATACAAGCGCCTTTTAGTGCATTTGATTCATTCCTCCGCGAAAGAAAATAGTCCCAATTTATATAATCACAAACACGTTCGTACAGAAATATTTTATATATCCTGAGAGATGGTAGCTTAAAGCAGGCTGAAAGTAAAGCAGAATGCGTCCTCAGGCGCATTCTGCTTTACTTTCAACCTGCTTTCAGTGGTCACCTTTTTCAAAACTAAAAAAAAGGCTATGGGGTTAAGGATTTAACAAACCTTCGAACAGTACAATTGCCATGTGCAAACAGTGTCGAACCTGATAAGAGTGCCCATGCAGAAGCCATCTGCTCATGGTCTACATTGTTTGTCATTTGCGAAACATTGTTAATTGAAACTTAAATAGTGAAAATTGACTATACTTATTTGGAAATTGGAAATTGGAATTCTACACGTAAAGTTCCTGGGGAGAATGAGCTAAATTATATTTATGACATTGGTGCATTTATGAGTCGCCGCTTGTACTCGGATAACACTGAATGGCTGAAACATAAATGACAGTGTTATTCCTGATAACAACTACAGTGGAGAAAATGTTATTCTCTCCCGTTTGGATGCAAACGAAACGCAAACACATTGTTGTAAAATGCAGGAAATGACAACTACTGGACAATTCTGACTATTTACTTTAATCTTAGTGGCAAACAGTTTGGAGCCTGATCAGATGCTGGATACCCAAACTGTTTGCAAAATAAATAAATATTTAAGCGCAAACGCGTTTATTAGGGAAAAGGAGCATCCACTCCACTTTTACATGCTCCGTGCACGTCTAGACCTTGACCGGAGCATTCAACCACAGAGATGAGTATGCTCTATATTTACAGTGTGAAGAATACACTGGTCCTGTAACTGGTTTCTCGAGTTACCCCGCGTCTGATCTGAAACCCAAATGTGCAAGTAATATTTTTGTTCAAGCATAAAAATAAAAGAATATTGGGTAAAAAATAGTCCTGTCAATAGCAGAGATGTTGGCTTATGCAGAATAGTTCTCCTGATGGAAATAGCAATTTATATGAAGGTTAATTTACTTTAAATATCAATCGTACTTAGTGGTATATGGTTCCAAAATGGTTGCTCAACGAATTAGTTTTTCTCTTATCTAGGATAGATGGAAACTATTGCAGAACAAACTATTCGCAGAAATTGGTTACTTTTGTTCTGTATTAACCCATCACCCAATAGTCTGTTTTAGTATTGAAAATAGGTGACAGCTTAAAGCAGTTTGAAAGTAAAGCAGAATGCGCCTTAAGGCGCATTCTGCTTTACTTTCAACCTGCTTTAAGCTATAATCTGCTAGGATAAAATACACTATTTCTTATGGTACATATACATGACTGTATAAAGTGGAACTGTTTTCTTCTGTGCAATTTAGGTAGACACGCCAGCTACATGTATTATTGATACCAGTAAAAGGCATAAATACAAATAAATGAAATATTGTATACTAAGGTTCATGATAATTATACTAGATACGATCATAAACTACATCTTATAAACATTTAAGTCATAAATAAGAACTGTGCCCTACTTCTTCGGTGACCTTAAAGTGACTGATATCTGGATCAGTTTCGTGACAATTACTTCACAAACACCATGCCTAGAATGTTTAAATCATGTTTGGTTGTCCAAAATTGCCATAGTAATAATGTTGGAGATACGTATCCAATTACAGTGCTCCCTCTCTACAACGACACACAATGGGAGACACAGACTGTGTACGTTGTTCGGAGGAAGTCGTTATAGGGATCGACATTTGCTTACATTTAGAAACAGCTTGAATCAAGTTCAGACGCCGCGTGCGTCTTATCTGGACTCAACCTGTTTGTCACTCGTTATTATGTTTATTTTCAGTTAAAATGTCCATTGTGCGACTTTAAGAAAAACAGCAGTCAACAATTTTAAGCAGACGATATTTATGCCGTGAAAAGTTTGGACAAAGTCGTCTTGTTATGGGCAACAACGGCAATGATGCAATCGTTGTTCAGAGGGCCGTTGTAGGGATGGAGCGCTGTAAAACAAATCTCGAACAAAATTCGTACGTCAAAGTTAAGACAATGCCAAGCCAAGTTTTGACTTTAAAACACGGGTATGTATGTGCGATATAAGCGAATTCGAAAAACAGTGCTCCCTCTTTACAACGACATCCAATGAGAGACAACAAGTGTGTGGGTTGTTCGGACGGAGTCGTTAGAGGGAGGGAAATCGCCTTACATTTGCAAACAGCGGCGTCTGATCTGGATACAAGCTGTTTGTCACTCGTCATTAAGGTTTTTTTCTGTCAAAAACAGCAGACGACAATTTTAAGCAGACGATATTGCAGAAGTAAAAGCGTTAGCCATAATTGTGTTGTTTAGGGAACTGTGGCAAACGTCATTGTAAGGAGGGAATTGTTGTTGGCAGGGCCGTTGTAAGGAGGCAACGCTATAATGAAATATGGATAGATTTAAGGTTTGATTGTAGCTTGAAATGACAGATGTCATAAAAATGCTGGCTCTGATGAGAAACTTCCTTGTGTAACGTCTCATTTAGGTTTGATTCTGAGGGCTGGCCCTAATGAGGTTGTTTACAAAGAGAAAAGCTGAAACACTTACCAATTATGTCGACAAATGATGGAAGTTTCTGTTAGTACAATCCCCATTATCACCAAGGTATATTAACTTGCTGACTCCTAGAACGTCCAATGGACATGTGCAGTTTTAGTTTTCAATTAAGTTTAACCCACGTTTGGCTATTCGTAATGATTTTAACAATATATTGCAAAATGACAAACAGTGCAGACCCTGATCAGAGGGTTCCTGTAGAAGCCCTCTTATCCAGATTATTACTTTATGCAAAGGACAAGTGTAATCTTCCCATAGCTAGAGCTCAATAAAGTAAGACTCGATCTTGTTTCACCAAAGGCATAAATAACAGTTTTCTTCGTCTGTAGTCCTTAATATGTTTCTTGAAATAAACTTTTTACTGCCATGATGTATTGGTAGTATTTGACATTTAAAAAGTGCCTAAACGAATTTGATCGTGATCCAACGCTGAGTTATTCTGCGCATGATCGAGATCAAAATGGTTTCAAAATCAAGAATAGTTTAAATCGACAGTAATGGAGGAACTAATCTTTTGTTTGAAATTTACATGTCGAAACTAGATACTTAACCCTTTACCTGATAGCCTATTTATAGTATTAAAGATAGGTGACTACTTAAAGCAGGTTGAAAGTAAAGTAGAATGCGCCTAAAGTAAAGTAGAATGCGCCTTAGGGCGCATTCTGCTTTACTTTCAGCCTGCTTTAAGCTATCATGTGCTATAATATAGAAAATATTCCTTATAATACATATTCATTACTGATTAAATTGGAACTATTTTCTTCAGCGGATGAATAAATCATATCCGCTAAAAGGCGCTTCTATAAGGGAAAGGGTTAAAACTCGCCTAAATCGACCTTACCAGTATTTAATAAATTTAACTTTGATAGCTCGATTTGGTTTACGCCAAACATACCTGTATTTCAAAGTTAAAACATGGCTAAGCTTCGTGTTAACTTTGAAATATTGGTATGTTCGAACAAACGCGAGTTCGAATTATCAAGTTTTGACTGTACACATGTATTTTCTCTAGTGATTCTAGAACCAGCCATTCATTGTCTTTTTTTATTCCTTTACAAAACGTCAGTGTAAAATATTACAATAGTTAACACTTTTTTACAGAATAATCGTCGGCTTTGGTATTGTCGACAACTCATTAGGTAAGGCGATGTGTCCTCAGGATCGATCCAAACTGTTTGACATCCTGGCCTCTGTTTTTAATTAAAAAGCTTGAAAATTCTATTTTAAGAACAGAAGCAGACAGCAATTGTTGTAGAGTGGAAAATTACCCAGCAGGCAAATATGATACCAAGCAGATTCATATCGTTGTTAATAAGTCGACATATTTATAAACATTATGTACATTAAACCCATTAACCGCTTTAGCCAGAGTGTAAACATTGGAACATGATCAAGAACTGACCTGTTTTGGCGCTCACACCTATACTTTTTTCAAAATTGGGAGAAAGAGGCAGCTGAGAACACTGCTGTGGGCGCGTTATTCTGTCCGTTAAAACGCAAACACAACCGAAATAAAGTGCACTAAATTGTAGAAAAGTCAACATTTTGACAGTTCTGGCTATGTATTTGAATATGAGCGGCACACAGTTTGGAGTCTGATCGGACGCCGGTTTAACTGGCGTCTGATCTGGAGCCAAAGTATTGCAATGGAAATAAAAGTAAAAGCGTAGACGCGTTTATTGAGAAAGAATTAAGTCCTCTCCACCGTATAGATCACTTCAGAATTGAAATGTCACATTCAGTTTATCTTCCCTCCCAAGTTGCGTTCTGTTGACATTGCACCGTAGGAATGAATAACATAACAATTGACGGTTTCCAACATAAAGGAACTAAATTGTATAATACAGTCGGAATTTGATAATTCAGACTCACTTCTATCTAATTTGCCTGCACATACCTCGAATTACCTGTGTTTCGACATTTGAATTTGGATAATTCATACTCAGTTCATGTCGCACATACCCAAATTTCAAAGTTTAAACGTAGTTATGCAACATTTAAACTTTGAATCAGGAGGTCGATGCTCTTTAAGTTAATTCTAGTTTTCGATGTGAAATTCAATATAGGTTGTAATTGTCATTTATTTTCTACGCTAATTAGTTCTACTATTGATCTTATCTTTTATGGTAATTACTTAACGATTTTAAGTGGATCAAATACAAGGAAGTCACTCTATAATTACAAACGTATTCACGCCGCAATGTCTGCGATTTCGTTACAATTCAATATTTGAGTAAATATTGGCCAAATGCAGACTAGTATAAATCGATGACATCAAACGCCCATAAAGCGACCACGAAATAAAGATATATAAAGGACACTGGCTTCTAAGCGCTAAAACAGCAAACACAGAAACCTCTTGAAGGAATTTTTTGCATTTTACTTTCATCCTTAATTTTGCTGTGACTTCTTCTTAGAACTTTCAACCTACCTTATTTAACAACCTATCGCCTCCTTGCCCAGAGTATACTTGTTATTTGCAAACAGTTTTGGTCCTGATCAGACGCCGCATAACGCGCCGTCTGATCAGGATCTAAACTGTTTGACAAATCATTTCAATATCGTTAAGTCGAAATGCCTTTATTTTTAATTCGAGAATATAAAAGTAGACAACTGTTTAAATTTGATGACACCATAGCAGTGAACGGGTTAATGGTCCTCAATGTGATTTGCACAGTAAAGTGTTCCCACTCTACAACACCACCAAACGAGATACAGAGATTGTGAGTGTTGTCCGGAGGGAGTTGTTATAGGGAGGGGACTTGGCTTACATTTGCAATCATCTTGAATCAAGAACAGATGCAGCGTAACCGTTTGTCACTGGTCATCATATTTCAAAATGTCAAATACATGTATGTGACTTTGAGAAAAAGCAGCAGACGATACTTTTAAGCAGACGATATTGGTGCAGGGAAAATGTTAGAAATAATGGTCTTGTTTGGGGAACAGCAGCAATCGTTGTTGTTAGGAGGGACTCGTTGTTCAGAGGGCCATATTGTAGGGAGGGAGCACTGTACCTACAATGGAGAATCTGTTATTCTTTCCCTATAAACGCGTTTACGCTAAAACTATTATTTGCAGTACAAACAGTTTGGAGCCAGATCAGACGCCGGGTAACCCGGCGTCTGATCAGGCTCCAAACTGTTTGCCACCAAGATAAACATGAAATATCATAATTGTCCAAAATTTGTTCTTTTCTACGTTTAAGTGCTGTGCGTTTGCGTACGTTTGCGTTTAAACGGGAAAGAATAACAGATTCTCCACTGTAAATATATTGATATCGTGGAACAATGATACCATTGGTCTATACTCATGCGTCTTGTTTTTAAAATGCATTTCATTTCAGCTCCTGTTTCTAAGCGAATTGTGGTTTCATCCGGAAGCCTCGTTTTGATAACACATATTGCAAACATCCTACACTCGTACTTAACCCTTTACCCAACACCCTGTTCCTAGTTATGAAGGTAGGAGGCAGAATAAAGCAAATTGAAAGTTAAACAAAATGCGTCTAAATATTCTAATGGTCCATGTTAATGTATGTTGAAGAAACAGGAAAGTCTTTTCAAGGCGTACTTTAGGGTAATTTGTTAACCAAATGTCTTTACAGCAATGCAAACAAATGGATTGTTCTGGGTGCGGCGTTAAAAAACGAGTAGCTGATTCTGGGACCCGTTTAATATAATTTCGTACGACAAAAACGGTCGTATGTCAAACCTTTAAAATACATTTAATTTCTGATTTCTCTATCTAATCCTGTCTTGTGACATCTCTTTGGAATTGTCTTTTCTAGAAGATTCTAAAAAGATGTCACAAGACAGGATTAGATGGAGAATAAATAATAATTGATACGTTTATAATATGACTAACGACAACATTTGTCGTACGAATTTTTATGAAACGGGCCCCTGATGGAGAAAAAAGTTTACACTAGTGCAGTCCTCTCTCCCAACAACGGCCTTTCAACTACGATTCCCTCTTTACAACAACGCTTGTCGCTGTTCCAAAAAAAAAAACAATTATTTCCAACCCTTTCAATGCTGCTATAACGTCTGCTTAAAATTAAATATTTGTGGACATTTTGACAGAAGAAATATAATGACAAGTGACAAACAGCTTGAATCTAATGGTGTGCTTTCGCGTACGCGGATGTTGTACAGACAATGTTTGCAAATTATTGGCAATATACTTCATTGGAATAAATAACCCTGTTTAAACGCGACATTTTCAAAGCGGCGGATAATTAGGATATGTACCGTATGCAATGTCCAAACGTACTATTTTCTATTTTCATCATTTTATAATCATAGCTTTTAGTAGAGGAACTGGAGCCATGAATACACATTTTTATTTAACCCATCAAGTATAAATTTTCTGTTGTTATGCGGGAATAGTATATATACAGGCATGACACTTGAGGGTGGATGCTAGATTCAGAAGTGCTGCAGAATTTGTTCAGCTGTTTTTATTACCCCATCACTCCAGTCCTATGATACATATCGAGATCAAGTCAAATCTTAAAATCAGGTTACACATTAACTTTATTGACTCAAAAACACGTTAAATAAGTCTTCTGATATACTTTTATGTAGAAACATAGTATAAGCAGTTAGTTTATTGTTTATTTATGTCTCCCCCTCAACCCCCATCCACCAACCTTTTGTTATCGAGTAGACATATTGAAATGTGTTTTCTGTCTGTCTGTCTGTCTTTTTGTCTGTTTGTTGAACTTTGTGTGGAGAAAGTTGGCATAACACAATTGAAGCACTTTTCTTAAATGTTCACAAGATAATTACTCATATGAAAAACCGTTGGACCGGCTGTGACAATATTTTACTAAAAGCATGGCCCTTGAAAAAATGCCTTACTATGTTACAATGTTATCTTAATATCAAAATGTCCCTCTGTACAACGGCCCTCCCAACAACTACTCCCTCCTTACAACGACCCTTGTCGCAAGTCCCTGAACGGAACAATTATGTTTATCCATTTTACTGCTGCAATATTGTCTGCATAAAATTGTCGTTTGCTGTTTTCTCTAACAGTTACATATAAGTGGAGATTTTGATAGAAAACATACAATGACGAGTGGCAAACAGGTAGAATCCAGATCAGAAGCCGCGTTACGCGGCTTCTGAACTGGATTCAAACTGTTTGTAAACGTAAGTCAAGTTTCTATAACGACTCCCTCCGAACAACACACACAATTTGTGTCTCCCATTGGGTGTCGTTGTAGAGAGGGAGCGCTGTATTTCAAAATTAAAATACCATTTTTTCTGAAACATATTTCTTTTTCTGAAAAAAAGAAATGCCATGAATATGTTGTTTTTTACTCACCAAATACACTTATTTGACGGGGAAATCATGTTTTTGCATTACCATGGAAACCGGATACCGGATATAAGTTTTCGGGGTATTGTATTCTATTTCATGCATAGAGGTACTAATGGTGTTAGTTTCATACAAATCGGAACCATGCGTGCCTATTCCTATATATTACAGAGAATTACTATTACACAGTGTTAGATCTGATGTCAGAATTATAGCCCTTGTTTTAAAACAATCTGCGCCTCATCCAGATATGGCATCCATCATCAATTAAAGCCTCATGGTCTGAGCTATTCGAAAATATCAACAGAAATTTTCTTCTATATTGGTTAATAAATAATCCATTTTAAGGTCCTTTTATTCAGCTGACACTTAAATTATTTTAAATTTTAAAATCTTTTTCTACCTGCAAATGAAAAATTAGATTCCAATTTAGTCTAGTCCATTTGTGTCTAATCAGTTTTGTTTTAAAAACAATATTGAAAAATGATAAACAGTGCAGGCAATGATCTGGGTCTTAATTGTGTGCATAGAACAAGTGTTATATTTACGGGTACACTGTTTGCAAAGGACACATAACTATACATGTATACGTAACAAGGGTTTTTGAGATTGAAAATCATTTAACGAAATGCAATGCTTAAAGCCGCTGTCTTTTCACCTCTGTCCAACCACTTTCTGATTTGAAATATTCAAAAGTTCATAGCCATGAGATTATACTTACTTTTATTGTTATGTATGCTTGTGGGAACTTTATAATCTATGTATCAAGTATAATATGAATATTGTTAGATTTCAGTTAAATAGGTTGCCATGGCAATCGTTACTAGATGACATATACTTGACAAATAAGAAAGCGTATCATTTATGAAGTACTCGTGTGGGATTTTTTTTTAAATAAAAAAGACCCTGATCTGGACCCAAACTGTTTGCCACTCATATTCAACCTTTCGTCAGTTTGAAATGCTTAAAAACTCATTTTTATTTATTTTTGCTGACGATATATTTGAAGCAGACGGCAATTCATCATGATAAGATATAAGCTAAATGTATATGAATTCGTAAAAATAAATGTCGTCTGGCTATTAGTTCAATTTGTATCCCCGGGAGACAACTTACAAATTGTTTTTTCAATAAATACATGTTTTGTCTGCTCGACCTTGTTCATATTTCGCGGAGAGAGACATAACTCAATAGCATACTGTCCAATTATTAACCCTTTACCCAATATCCTATTAATAATATGAAAGACAGGTGATCACTTAAAGCAGGTTGAAAGTAAAGCAGAATGTGCCTTAAGGCACATTCTGCTTTACTTTCAGCCTGCTTTAAACTACCATCTGTTAGGCTATATAAAATATTTGTTATGGTAATTGTTTTTTAGGGTATGAATTGGAACTTTTTTCTTCAGCGGAGGAATAAATTAAATACGCTAAAAGTCGCTTCTATAAAGGAAATGGTTAAACAGGCAAGCATGTGTTCAGAAACATGTTACTCTTTCACTGCCAAGTTTTATAGTCAGCTGTAACCCTCTTACCGTCAAACTATCGTCCGCATTGGTAGTGTCTACTGCATTTTCTAAAGTCAGATTTAGAGCTGTTGAAGAAATTTTGATACGAAGATTAAACAGTCCGAATCCTGACACGGCGTCTGATCAGGAACCAAAATGTTTGCCAAGTCGCCTGTTAGTGCCGTTGCTTGCTCACAGGCTTCATTATATATGATTTGTAGAATAGCTTAAAAATACCGTTTCAGCAGAAGCCGTGTGGATGTCAATATAGATCAAGCTTTGTCAGACCTTTGGTGAAATTCACCATGCGGTAAGTTTCAGAACTATCACATTAACCTATTGACTAGGGATCCGTTTCAAATCTGTAAAGTGCATTCTAAAAACGGAAAGCAAATTATAGAACTCATTTGGATTACTTAGATTTTGCTTATACAGTAGAACCTCTCTATTACGACCACTAAAAAGAAGGCTAATTGTCTGTATAAAAGACAGGTTACAGCTTAAAGCAATGTGAAAGTGAAACAGAAAGCTCCTGAAGGAGCTTTCTGTTTCACTTTCACATTGCTTTAAGCAGTCACCTGTCTTAAACGACTAATATTTGACACAATTTAGTGGTCGTAATAGAGAGGTTCCACTGTAATTGTATTCAGAATGAGAAATGAGCTTTGGAATTCAATTTTATCCAGACACCATTAGTGTCCTGATGTTTGCTTTATGTCGTAAGGTTACTATGTGCATAGCACTGATTATGTAATTGTCAGAACAGCTTTACATAGTTGTGCCATTGTAAGGTATACCAGGGTTTATGCTTGTATTTAATCGTTTAACCCTTTACCCAATAACCCGTTTATTATTAGATACAGGTGATCACTTAAAGCAGGTTGAAAGTTAAGCAGAATGTGCCTTAAGGCACATTCTGCTTTACTTCCAGCCTACTTTAAACAACCATCTGCTAGGATATAGAAAAATATTTGTTATCGTAATTGTTCATGAGTGTATGAACTGGAACTATTTTCTTCAGCGGAGGAATTAATCAAATACGCTAAAAGTCGCTTCTATGGGAGAAAGGGTTAAGATGAAGTCTGATCAATGAAAGGCTTGAAAACGACATAAAATCAAACGCTTTATAAGCATGTTGCTAGAAGTAAAAGAATGTGTTACCGAAAAGTTTAGTATTTTGTTTCGTTTTCAGCAAACGTACATTAACGATAGACTATAAAACAAAAACTCCACTTCATTATTCACATTTGTTTTAGTCGTTGTTCTCAAAGATGATTGTTAGCTGAATATAATTGGACCGTGCCATAAAAAAAACCTGACTTATTGCATTGCAAACAGTGTACATCAAGGCTAGCCGCCGTTGGTCTTGATCTACACTGTTTGACACCCGCACGCAACTAAAACATTTATGTAGCTGTATTATATACAGTAGTTACAGTGGAGAATCTGTTATTCTTTCCCGTTTAAACGCAAACGTACGCAAACGCAAAGCACTAAAAAGTAGAAAAGTACAACTTTTGGACAATTCTGATAATTCATGTTTATCTTGGTGGCAAACAGTTTGGAGCCAGATCAGACGCCGGGTTACCCGGCGTCTGATCTGGCTCCAAACTGTTTGCACTGCAAATAATAGTTTCAGCGTAAACGCGTTTATTGGGAAAGAATAACAGTTTCTCCACTGCTACTGTAGAGTACTGTAGTGTACACCCATTACAGATACAGAGCCTGGGATGACAACGGTGATTGGTCTGTACAATGTTGCAATGCAATAAGGCAGGTTTTGTCATGGCACGCAAAATCCAACAATGAGTTTGCGCTTGTCAATTGATTATAGAAATTGTAGCTGGCATCCGACAATGGTGCGTATACAATGAAAACCCAATTGTTTCCGTTCAAACGCAACGAAACACAAAATGACATGGTATCAAACATGTTGATAATTTATCTCAATCGTAGTAACACACAGTTGGAAGTCTTAACAGACATTGGGTTACACCGGCTCCAAACTGTTTTTAGTGGAAGTAACTGTTTTACATAAAAGCGTTTATGGGGAGTTAATAACGTTTTCTCCAATGTTTTCGCAAATAATCTACAATAGACGCTAGATGTTTCGGCGGTTTTAGAATTTATGGATAATATTTCTGATCATTTACCATGTTTGTATTTATTTTTCATTATGTTGTTTGTAATATAGAATATAACCTACATTTTTAACCAAATTAAACTGCCTTTTGCACCCCATTAAGTACAGAACTTTGTTGTTTTTTACGTCGCGTGGTGTCTCCACGCGGTATAGATAACTCCGCCTTGTAGGAACTACATGTAGTTGTAAACACTGCCATATTTGGGGATCTTACAACCAGAATAAGCCAGGTTTGATTATAAGAAAAGTTGGATTGTTTTATTCAGGGCTAATCAAAATATAGGTTATATTCTAAGTTAGTTAGAACATATTAAGTGAAATCTTAGTGGCTAAGAAGGGACTCGCTCTCTGAGCTCGCTCCGCCCCTTCTTAACAACTACGATTTGACTTCATATGTTCTCGTTTTAACTTAGTTTGGACAGAAAAGAGTTCGTTAAGAAAGAATTCAAGTTTGAAGATATTCTTCCTCTGTTGAAGCTTGTATAATCAACATATGTAAATTATGAAGAAAGCGGTATGTAAATACATGTATGGTCAAATAGTCATGAATAATAGTAATAATATCATACAACTCTATTCTTCTTTGATCTGCTTAATATAACAAGTTTTATCTTTATGCTGTTTTACTGTTTTATACTTATTGGCTCATGCTTTATGTTAACCCTTATCCTGCTGTGAAATATATGCTTTGAAATTGTCGTCTGCAGAATTTGTTAAATTTAGATTTATTCATTTTTAAATCAAGAAACATAAAGACGAGTATCAAACAGTTTGGATCCAGATCAGACGTCGCGTGACGCGGCGTCTGATCTGAATCTAAACTGTGTGAAAAAAGCAGTGAAGTCGCGATCTGCAGGCAAAGGAATAAATATATTTATCATCTCTATGTTTAGAAACTTTGGATCTAGATCAGACGCCGGGTAATGCGTCGTCTGATTAGGATCCAAACTGTTTAACACTCATATTGAAGTTTCGTAAGTCATATTGTCTTAATTCTAACTTTGAAACGATGTTGCAGAAAATAATGTTCGAGCAGACGACAATATATGACGATGAAGGGGTGGAAAACGCACGATAAACTTGACCAGTAAATTGTTGATCACGTTAACCCACAAGCGTGTCCAGGTAATGTATCGGAGCCCTTCGGAGGCCTTCGTCAGTGACAACTTATACAAAAAACGACCTGTTTGCACGATATTGTTGGGCAGCTACATGACCAATTTCAAAGGGCATGTACCGAAGCGAACAGGAATTCCAATATGGCGACCAAATGACTAAATATTATTTTTGTAAGTGGTAAAAATGCTACATTTCAGCTGAGTGATACAATTGTGCGTGGATAAATGCATGCATACATAGCTCATACGTAATACGGCATAAAATATTGTTCCGAAAAACATGATTATTTCTATAAATGAGACCAAGGTGAATTAGAAGCTTAATGTCAATGTCGCCGTTACATGAAAGTGGTATACGACACTCCGTCATCACTATAATTATGTTCTCACAACTAGATCTGGTATCCCTATCTGATGTGCTATAGAAAATACATATGTTTCAATAAAAAAACTCGTTTGCAAAAATTATCACATATTTAGCCGCAGAGTGCTAAGGGTTGAAATCAACATTTTGGGGCACGCAGACGCGCTATGGCACTGCGTCTGGTCCGGTTTCAAACTGTATGGCACTAGCAACGATATTACTTCAGTTAAACTGCGTTAGAACTAAACTTGCAATGAATGTAGACTGCATTATTAAAGCTGGCGATCACAAAAATAGGAAATCATATAAAATATAAAAAAAAACTCCGTTCGATTACGATTTTATTTTGTATTGCCAAATGTTCCTTCTTTTATCCTTAAAAGAAGATCCTAAGCGTTCTCACAAAGTTTTCTAAGTATTCTTTGAAGCTCGGGTATCTTAAATTTCTAAACCCTAAATTTCCTCTCCGAACCCTATCCAATTTTTTTTCTAAAACTTCTGTACAAAATTCAATAGCACATTAGAATTTACAAAAAAAAACTTAATTCATTTTATCAACTATCTGAAATAGATTATACCTTTATCACACAGGAGGGCATCAAGTGACGTACTATGCAACCATTCACTTAGAGAGGTCTAAGAGTTTTTCTATAAGAGAGTTGGTATTAAAAGAGTTTTATAATACACAATAAGAGTTATTCAAATGACCCAACATGCAGTCAATTGTTCGTACATACTGTTATTTAACACATTACTTCATAAATACGCCCTTTACGTCAATTTATTCATCCACTGAAAGAAAATGTTCCAATAAATACAGCCAGGAATATGCATCATAAGAAATGTGTCTTATGTTAGGTTACTTTCATCCAGCTTAAAGTCTTAAGACCTAGAAATAGGCTATGGGGACATACTTTAAAATAGAGCAGTAAATGGAAGATCAAAAACAGATTTAAGTATGTTATTATAATACCGAATGTAACAGCGTGCTCCAATTAGCTTGGTACCTCCTGGTTACGATTAAATAGGTACTAAACCTGTTAATAAATAGTATACTGTTGTAACATTTTGTTAAAAAGTTTAAAACAACTCTGCAATCAAGTTACTAATGATTAGAGCACTTTTGAAAATGGTTCAAGATAACATTCTATTTCCTGGACAACAAACTACAACATCAACTATATGAGGGGCATTTGGAAAGTTCTGATAAAGCGTCAGTAAATTTTTATATACACTAAATGGATATGTTATCGGAGAATTTAATATTCACATATGTCATTATACATTTAGGTATGTTACCCATTGGACCGTCGACAAAATGAGTCATATTAGCACTTGAAAGGGATAACATGAATGTAAATAATCTTATAATTTCAATCCAATATGTTTGCAATTTACACATTATTATGTATAATATACCTGTGTAGCAAACGGTAAATGAACTTTATTTTTCCGACAGTATAAACGACTTATTCAAGAGAGATGTCAGTCAATACCGAAAACCATATCTTGTTTGAATACCAATAAAGCAGAAAATCTCATAGTTATAATAACAAATTGACTATGAATGTCTCGCAGAAAGGTGGATCTTTCATAAAATGTTAACTTTCATACAATTAGACCAACCAAGGCAAAGTTATCCCTCGGTTATCAGAACTTTCCAAATGCCCGTCGTAACTACCGTATATATTTGGAAAATGGTCCTAAATAACAGTATATCATCTAGACAACTAACCACAACAAAATCATTAAGAATTTATTTGGAAACATTCCGAGATAAGATTCTATTATCTAGACAACTCATCACAAGCTCACAACTATTACAAGTTGTTTAGAAAATGGTCCTAAATAACATAATATCATCTTGAAATATTATCACAACAACAACTATAACTAATTGTTTGGAAAATGGTTCTAAATAACAGTATTCCACCTCGACAAATAAACACAACAACAACCGTAGTTAATTATTTAGACAATGGTCCTAAATTACAGTCTATCACCTATATAACTACAGTGGAGAAAACGTTATTCTTTCCCGTTTAAACGCAAACGTACGCAAACGCAAAATACTAAAGTGTAGAAAAGAACAACTTTTGAACAATTCTGATAATTCATGTTTATCTTGGTGGCAAACAGTTTAGAGCCTGATAAGAAGCCGGGTTACACGGCGTCTGATCTGGCTCAATACTGTTTGCCATAGAAATAATAGTTTGAGCGTAAACGCGTTTATTGGGAAAGAATAACGTTTTCTCCACTGTACCTACAACAACAACATTTTTCTGAAAATGGTCCTATATAACATTTAATCAACTCGACAACAGCAACAACTATTTACTTTTTTGTTTTGAAAATGGTCCTAAATAACATGTTATCATCTACACAAATAAAAAATAACAACTATTTAAGCGATTGTTTTGAAAATGGTTCTACAACATTCTATCATCTGCACAACTAAAACAACAACTATTTAACTACTTGTTTTGAAAATGGTCCTAAATAACATTTTATCATCTACACAATTAAAACAACAACTATTTAACCACTCGTTTTAAAAATGGCCCTTAATAATATTCTATTATCTACACAACTGACAACAACAACTGCTTAAGGGTGTATCAATGTCATAAGCCAATTTTTCAAAGTATTTAACTTTTTTTCTAACATTGTTTTTTTGGAAGAGCTGTTTATGATGAATAAAGAAATGAAAAAAAAGATATATGGTGGTGTCCTTGTTTTTGAGCTACAGCGATTTGAAAAAGGTATGTCAAATTTGGACTTTTTTTTCAAATTTTACCCATTCAGGGTACAAGCTTCAGTAAAATTTATTTCGAAACAAAACAAACATGATAATTTGGGTTTCCATTATTTATTTCTTGTCTATGGTGGTATTTTCACATATAGAAACCACATTTAGACAAAGCAGGCACCAGGTTTGAACAATATCGATCCTTGAATATCAAAAATATGCTTTGTATAGGGCATGATTTTATTAGATTTTTTATTTTATGAAAAAAAGTAAAAAAGTTTGAAAATGAAATAGTTCTAGTATTTAACTTTTTCTTATATTCTACCAGATGAAAGCCCATGCTAAGGCAGTTCAAATTATGAAAAGAAATTGAAAGGTCAGTGTTGAAAATTTTGAGTTATTAAAGTAAAAAGAGTTATCTCCCCTTACAAAATTTACAAAAAAGTACCATATCGATGATATTTAAAGCTTTATAAATTTCACATTTGGTGCCATTTTTTTCTTAAATTAGTTTTTGTATGAAGAAATACTACCATAGATTGGAAATAAATAACACAAAACCAAATTATCATATTTGTTTTCCTTTAAAATGGATTTTATTGAAGCGGGCTGTTTGAAAAGGACAAAATAAGAGGAAGTGGGTGGGGTAAATTTTATATGGCCGTAGAGCCAACTGTTGTTCACCAAAATGTACACTTTTTCTATTTTTTCATTCATCTTAGATAGCTCTTCAATACAAAACCATCATAGAGTGTTTTCATATACTTTGAAAAGTTCCCAAAGTCATGACATTGATGCACCCTTAACTACTTGTTTTGAAAATGGTCCTAAATAACATTTCATTACCTAGTCAACTAACAACAACAATTTATTCTTAAGAAATTGAGTTCATGAATACGCTATATTATCTAGATAACTTATCACAACATAATATAAGATTAAAGACTTTTCCTTCGTCCATTGATGGACTACCCCCCCTCCCCCCCCCCCCCCCCCCCCCGTGGTCTGGATAGGTGTGAATTTTAACCGTCAAAGCATTCATCACATGCTATACTATTCTCAATTTACCTGGTGAGGCCCAGATTATACTCATGCTCTAGTGATTTTCAATGGTTATTAAATTTTCTAACCAAGCTATCAATTATAAAGGTTGGGTCTCACACGAGAAGCTTCAATGGTTCTTTGCTACCCACATGTCCATACGATCCATGCTTTTTGCAAGGAAATTGTCTGGTAAGGCGTTATGATCGAAAGGTCGTCAGGAGATGTATTTAACTGTTTAAAAAAGGTCCTAAATGACACTTTATCATCTAGACAAGAGTTACTAATCTAACACCAACTGTAGCTAAATAGCTAACTGTATAGAAATTGATCCTAATTAACATTCTATTAGCAAGCCAACTAACCACATCAACAACTATAACTAATTGTTTTGTAAATGTGTCTTAAATAAAATTCTATCATCTACACAGCTAACATCAACAACTCTTTCACTGCTTTATTAAATTGCCAAAAGTAATATGCTATCATCTAGACAAATAATCATACCAACAACTATAACTCATACAGTGAAACCCCTCTAAACCGGAACCTCTAAATACCGGAATTCTCTTTAAACCGGACAAAAACGTTGGTCCCGTTTCCAATCCTCCTTTATTATGACCCATTACACCATAAATATGGCTTTTATACTTCTTTTTACTCCAATTTTCTATATTATATATCAGATGATAGCTTAAAGCAGGTAGGAAGTAAAGCAGAATGCGCCTTAAGGCGCATTCTGCTTTACTTTCAATCTGCTTTAAGTGATCAGCTATCTTCCATACTTGAAACAATATATGGGTTAAAACCCCTTTAAACCGGAAGCCCCTCTAAACCGGACATTTATGTTGTCCCCACACATGTCCGGTTTAGAGGGGTTTCACTGTATAACTGATATTTTTGAAAATCTTTGGTAATCTTTATTCCAATAGAAATACCACTGACATAAATTTAAATGAATATTTCCATGAAACTGACATAACAAAACTAGAGGAAAACCAAAACGATCACATGGAAGGTAAAATTACAAAAGAAGCAGCAAAAGCCCTAAAAAATATGAAAAATAATAAAAGCCCCGGATCAGATGGATTTACAGTAGAATTTTTTAAGTTTTTTTGGAAAGACATAGGCGATTTTTTTAATTAGGTCAATCAATTTTAGTTTTGAAGCTGGTGAGTTATCAAACACACAAAAAGAAGGGCTTATTACTTGTATCCCAAAGGGTGATAAGGACAAACAGTATTTGAAAAACTTGAGGCCTATCTCACTTTTAAATGTAACTTATAAAATAGTTTCTGCTTGCATTGCAAACAGAATTAAAAATGTTCTACCTATATTGATAAGTGAAGACCAAACAGGTTTTATTAAAGGCAGATTTATTGGGGAGAATATAAGTAGACTTTATGATTTAATGCAATATACTGAAGAAAACAAAATACCCGGTCTCTTATTACTTATTGATTTTGAAAAAGCATTTGATTCTATTTCCTGGCCCTTTATAACAAAAACCCTCAATTTCTTTAACTTTGGTAACTCACTTATCAAGTGGATAAACCTTTTTTACAATAATATAAAATCATGTGTTCTAGTAAATGGAAAAATATCAGAGTGGTTCAATATTTCAAGAGGATGTAGGCAAGGGAATCCTCTCTCCCCTTACATTTTTATTCTATGCGCAGAAATCCTGGCAATAATGATAAAAAACAACAAAAACATAAAAGGTATAGAAGTGGGAAATGAAGAGCATCTCATATCCCAATATGCTGACGATACAACTCTCACACTTGATGCAACTGAAAAATCACTAAAATTTGCTCTTAATACATTAAAATTCTATGCTGACGCCTCCGGCCTTCACATAAATATTGAAAAAACTCAAGCCGTATGGTTTGGCAGTAAGAAAGAGAGCGAGGAAAAATACTTTGAAGATAAGAATTTATGTTGGGAAAAGGGTAAATTTCGTGTTTTAGGAACTAATTTCCATGTTAATTTAGAAGAAATAAACAATCTTAACTATCCCGAAAAAATTAGAGAAATTAAATCACTTTTAATTAATTGGTCTAAAAGGATATTGACACCATTTGGAAAAATTACGGTTCTTAAAACTCTCGCAGTTTCAAAATTAAATCACCTGTTTCAATCTCTACCAATATACTAAAAGAATTAGACTCAATATTTTTCAAATTTCTATGGAACAACAAACCAGATAAAATCAAAAGAAATACAATAACACAACAATATTCTGACGGGGGTTTAAAGATGATTAACTTATTAACATTTATTGACTCAACAAAAGTAACATGGATACGTAGGATTTTAAAAGATAACAGTAATTGGATCAACATTTTAGAAAAAACCTTCCCAGAAGTAAATGAAATTTTTAATTATGGTATTTACATTTTACAAAACAAACTCAAGAATATAAATAATGCATTCTGGAAAGATGTTTTTAATGCTTGGATTCATTTTAACAAAACTGTTCATGTATTAACCTGGGAAGACTTTTTATCTTAGCCATTATGGCATAACCCCCTAGTGAAGGTCGGAGGCAAAACAATTATTTATAGATCTTTTATCAATAAGAATATTCTTTTCATAGCAGATCTTATAAACGATAACGGCAATTTTAGCAACTTGGAAGAAATCCGTAACAGATTAGAAATAGACACAAACTTCATTCAATATAATGGTTTATTAGGTACTTTAAATAGACTAAAAAATGATCTACAAATAGAAACACAAGAACTAAACCTGATTAGACCCGTTTGGCCAAAAGCAATAAAATTGATAACTTTAGATAAAAAAGGCTCGCAAAACATTTATCAAACCATATTAAATTGTAGTGATTCCCCAAAAGCGGAAGCAAAATGGAGAATTGAACTTAACTTAAATAACAACTTTAACTTTAAAAATATATACAACAATTTACAAAAAATAACAAAAGACTCGAACCTAAAATGGTTCCAATACAAAATTCAACACAGGATTCTGGCAACAAATAAATATCTGAAGACAATAGGAATAAAAGATGATGAAAGTTGCAGTTTCTGTGGTCAGCAAACTGAAACATTTATACATCTCTTCTCCGATTGTGAAATAATAAAAAACTTTTGGACAAATATTAAAGATTGGTTGATTTCAAATTTTACTTCCTTTTCCGAACTTGATTTTTCAAAAACAGAAATCGTTTTAGGCATAATACACTCCAATGACACAGACTTTATAAAAAACTGGATAATACTTTTGGACAAAAAATACATATATAATAACAAATACAAAAACACAATACCAGAAATACAGGGTTTTAAAAAATTTCTTAAAGCCAACTTCAATATAGAAAAACAAGTTGCCTTTAGCAATTGTGAGTGGGATGCTTTCAACAAGAGATGGTCAAAGTACAAACGACTGTTTGAAATTTGACCGTTTCTTGTTATATCTGCTTCTATACCTTTATAGGTAATTAAGATATGTGGCGGTAGATAAACATGCTTGTTTTTCTTATAAATACATGTATATAATGTTCTTGACCTCTATCTGCATAACTGTTTCTTTCAGTTTTAAAGACAGATAGTTAGTAGAGCTGACTAAAAGTGAAGCAGAATGCTCAATCAGGATCTCTGCTCTACTTTAAGGCTGCTTAAAACGATCAGCTACTAAGATATAAGAACCACTTCGTAATGTACATATCCACAACGATAAGGAAAGGAAACATAAATTCTTACTTTTCAATGGAGACGTAAAATAGATATGCTTAGATGAGCATCTGTGGAGTAGGAGGTCAATCATGTACTAAGGTTAGAGTTAAACTTGCATAGCTATATGTTAAAACATACACAATGATTGTAAACTATACGAAATAAACTTTGGAAAAAAAAAAAAAAAAATTGAAAATGGTCCTATATAGCACTCTATTGTCTAGATAAATAACAACAAACACTATTTCACTACTTTTTTTAGAACGGTCCTAAATAACGTTCTTTCATATAGACAACTTATAACAACAACAACTATTAACTTCTTGTTTTGAAAGTGGTCCTAAAAACATGCTGTCATCTCGACAACTACAGTGAAACCCCTCTAAACCGGACATGTGTAGGCACAACATAAATTTCCGGTTTACAGGGGATTCCGATTTAGAGGGGTTTTATCCCATACCTTGTTTCTAGTATGGAATATAGCTTATCACTTAAAGCAGGTTGGAAGTAAAGCAGAATGCGCCTGAAGGCGCATTCTGCTTTACTTGAAACCTGCTTTAAGCTAATATCTGCTAGAATATAGAAAACATTTCTGATGAAACATATTCATGAATGTACTTTCTTTAGTAAAATAATAAATCAAGGGCGTAAAACGGCACATTTATGTTGTGTTTGGTCAAATAAAGAAGGGTTGAAAACGGAACCAAAGTTTTGTCCGGTTTAGAGAGAATTCCGGTATTTAGAGGTTCCGGTTTAGAGGGGTTTCACTGTAATAATAAAAACATGTACAATTAATTGTTAAGAAAATTGCCATAATAACGCTCTATCGTCTAAACAACTTACCACAGCAAAAGTTATAATTGTTCATTTGGACAATTGTCCTACAAACAAATCTTTTGTATAAAATCTCAACAAACACAAAACACAAATCAAAGTGCAATCAATTTCTTGGCACAATACATGTTTACAAACCTGTTAATGAGTTACAAACGGAATATGTCCTATAATTTTGTGAAAATGTTTTATCAAGTGAAATAGATAAATAAACATATAGGAATGCTAGGTAAGAGAGAAATATTTTAACAATACGATCATGTACATACTAAATAGAAGTCAACAAAATGCAGGTCCTTGGGAACAGGGGTAGGGGCACGGATAAATAACGATGACGGGTTATAACGATAAAAATAGTGGAAATAGCAAACATTTTCGTAGTTTACCAACGGCTTTAGTACAAACACACGGCTAATTTGAGTAAAGTGAAACCCCTCTAAACCGGAACCTCAAAATACCGGAATTCTCTCTAAACCGGACAAACCTTTTGGTCCCTTTTCGAATCCTTCTTTATTTATTACACCTTTGATTTATTCCTTAACTGAAGTAAATACATTCATGAATACGTATCATCAGAAATATTAACTATATTCTAGCAGATGATAGCTTAAATCAGATTGACAGTAAAGCAGAATGCGCCTTAAGGCGCATTCTGCTTTACTGTCAACCTGCTTTAAGTGATCAGCTATCTTCCATACTAGAAACAAGCTATGGGTTAAATCCCCTCTAAACCGGAAACCCCTCTAAACCGGACATTTATGTTGTCCCCAAACATGTCCGGTTTAGAGGGGGTTCACTGTATAACAATCCATCTGGGTAAAGGCTCAGTCACACCTTACCGGATAGCGTAAACGGACGTCCAACGGAGAACCAAATTTCCAACCCGTTCGTCTCCGTTCGCTTTCGTTTCTTGTCCGTTTCTTATTCGGTATATTCGCTCATTGTCCGGCCATGTCCGGTGATGTCCGTTCAATCCGGTTGAAAGTTTTAAACATGTTGAAAACTTGAAAACGGATTCCACCGGACAAAAATGTACGTTAGATATACGGTAGATGTGCGGTTATATACGTTTTGTTCGGAATGCATACGTTCGTTATCCTGTACGTGTCCTGTTCGTATTCGTTGATATCCGGTGAGCTGGATTCACAGACCGGAGTATTACCTGACACCTAACGGACCAACCGGACATGTTCCGGTAATCAACCGCAGATTAAACGGACACCTACCGACGAGGAAACGGAGATCCGTGTGACCAAGCTGATGGCATACATCTTATCGGGAAAAGTTTTTCTTGTAGATTATTTTCATTATATGTATACATGTCATTGCTGATACATTTATGGAAATCTGAGAAACATTTATTCATACATCATGGAGTGTCGTGTTCGTGTTCGACTGCAGTATCAAGCAGCTCTGATCTAGGCTCAGATTGACATGCAAGGTGCTAATTTGAACACCTTAATTCATGAACAGAACAGAAGGAGGAGAAGATGGCAGGGGAGATGGTGGTCTAGGACTTGGCTAGGCCCTTAAAGGTGCATGTAGTTTGGACTTTACGATCAACTCATCTCGGAGTTGCGGGGAGAAGCCCAGAGGTCTTTTATCAATTTCATGAGAATGCCTCCTGAAATGTTTGATTAGATTTTGTCTCGAGTTAGTCCTAGGATAACCAGACAGTTCACATTAACAGAGACCCCATCGAACAAGGCATGAAGTAAGTCATCACCCTCAGACATCTCGCCTCTGGGTCCAAGTATACAAATATGCGATTCACTTGGAGAATACCCGACAACACTATCTCTGTTGTCGAGCGACAGGTTATAGTGTTATCTACCGGTATCATTCTTTAGCAATAACAGGAAACAATAATTTTTGTATTGTTATCTTTATAACTTTATAGCAATTTAAATTCTGATAAAGTCATTTTCTGACCTTATTTACCCCCCTGCCGGTGTTTCTGTCATAGGTTTGCCCTCCGTCTGTATGCACTGGGGGCCAACAAGGTATCACGAGGTTTGTTTCGCACAGAAGTCCTGTATATGTTCCGCACCGATAAAGTGCATATTTTGTGTACCCAAAACGAAAGTAAAACACGAATTTCCTTGAGTGTCTCTCAATTTCCCCTATACCTATCCGGAACATATTATCAAATAGGTCCGATGGTAGGTAGAATGGTTTCTCGAGCAATCTACGTGCAAATTTCATATTATTCATTGTATTACTTGCAAAATAACATAGTCATTTATCCTTTGATGTAAAATGTTTCAAATATATGGTATTTGGTAAACAATGATATTAAACATGATATGAACATAACCTTTTAGATTGATTGTATCAATGGAATATTATTTGGGTTATAAAGAATCTGTAGTAATGCAATAACTGGATTTTAAATCGAGTTTAACAAATTAACCGTGTATAGGTGCCGCACAGAGTATGTATGTGTTACTAAACGAAGTCCATTTTATATGTATATGTTACCAACTGAAGTCATCATTGAATTTATATAGGATGCAAACCGCCACGTATCATGCACTTACTGTTGCCTACCGTTTATCTTGAAAAAAAATAATCTCCACCAAATCTGTTGATAGTGAAAGTCCAGTGAGAATTTTTTAAAGGTTAACACACAAAAAAACCGGTCCATTTCATGTAAGTTTCTGAAGCAGTTAAAAGTGCAGGACTAGGAAATGAATTCGATCAATCACCTGTTGCGGAAGCAGATGAAGCCGACAGAGTGGTTGATTTGTCCGAGCAACTGGAATACACTATAATTGTTATGTACGAAACAAATTCAAAGCGACATAACTCCTTTAAAAATGTTGCATCCCGAATTGAAAACCTCATGAACACCTTCGCCTATGTAAATTAATTAATCTGCGAACGTTTGCAGCATGTTCTTTATAGGAAAATACTCAAAGGGCTATAATTTTGTAAAACAGAAACAGCCAATATTCCAAACTACACGAACACCTTCATATATAAGCATTTACTCTTGGAAAGTGTTAAGAAAAGTGTATGAGAAGCTGCACAGGTCTTTTCCTATATAAATATTGTATTTATGAAACAATGATCTAATAATTACCTATATACCAGCAGATGGTAGCTTAAAGCAAACAGAGTAAAAGTACCTCATTCTGCTTTACTTTCAATTTGCTTTAATAAGTGACTATCCGTCTTCAAAACTAGAAACAGGCTTTAGGGTAATGGGCGAATGTCTTTTATTTTACACGTTTTATCAAAAAGCGAAGAGAAAATAAATGGATAGTACCAAGTGTGACCATACCACATGGTCTGTGACGTATTATGTGGATACCACTGGCAGTCAAATTGTCAAAAAAGGCCTCCATTCGGAACTTCAATCAAACGTAAGAAATTTGTTTAAGCCGATTTCAACGAAACATAGCCTATGATACTGGGAACTGGATTCTTTAAAGTGGTATCAATGGATTTGTCACCAAGGTAATACATTTTGCCTGAAAATGGGGCAAATTAGTTGGCAATATCTAGTATTAAATTGTCGTGGTATCATTGTGTGTGCTAACATTTCTGGATATTTGCCTCGTTTTTAGACAAAAAGTATCCATCTAGTGACAAATACATTGACATCATTCTAAAATAACATATTAATACCCTTAGCATAGGCTATGTTTCCTTGAAATCGACTCATAAAAAAACAACATTTGATTAAAATTCCGAATCGAGGCTTTTTGGTGATAATTAAGCTGTCAGTAGTACCAAATTTAACGCCACAAACCACTTGGTATGGTCACACTGGTACCGCTTGACTGGACGGCCTCATCGCTAAAAGTGCGCCCACACTTGCTCTACGTCTGGCGAACGGCGGTCGCAGAAGGGTTATATCGGACAGCGGGCATTATATAAGTTTGTGAAGATTTGTAGCCCAATCCCATGCATGTATATATTATGCAATAAATATGTTTAAACTAAACGTGAAATCGGAAGATTCTTGCGCTGGCCGAAGAAATCCTACGGCGGCAGTGTGGCGGCCGCGCGGCAAATCCTAAAGTCTTACAGGCCATAGAGGTCGCCGCAGTATTAGAACGCGGAGTTCATTTCTACGATGGCCGTGGAAACGACACGCCGTAGAGCGGTTCTGCGGCTGCCGCACGGCCACCGTGCGGCCGCCGGGACTCAATGGTTAATTTTACTATTGGGCATTTGCACTTTTGTTCATATGTGTCTATTGATCTAAAAGTTGAAATGGATGTTCTTATGAGACATAATGCTGTCCATATATGGCCTTTGAGTTCTCGGTGTAGTTGGACTGATATGAGTTATGTGCACATGTAGCAAGCCAATGTGTGTAGCAGGAGTAGCATTAAGACTGCACATCAACGGCCGCCGTTCGGCCATCGTGCGGTCGACGTGAGTTTTATTAGAAATCGCGACCGCCGCGGAGGCGCCATAAGGCTGCCGAACGGACACCGCACTGCCGCAAGTTTTTTACCCCAAAAACATCAAATCTCGCCTTGCGGCGGCCGCAGCAAATGTGAGCACAACATACGGCGGTCGAAGAAAATCTACGGCGGCCGGAAAATTGCTACTCGCCGTAAAAATAATAATCCGTGCGACTGCCGTACGGCCGCCGCAGCAAATGTGAGCTAGGCATAAACGATACATTTTTCCAATCCATTTTGTGTCACTGCAACAGAAATCAAATAATTGACTTCAGTAGGTAACACATACACCTTCTGTTGGTAACGTATACACGTAAATGCGACTTCAGGAGGGCACATACACACTCATAAACCCTTCAGGGTACTGTGAGTGATTCAAAGTTGTATACATTATTGTGAAAAATAAGTTGAAAAATTATGGAAAAATGAAGCTATTAATAAACATGCATCATGTTTGAGATGGGGTTCCCGAATATTTGTAAATATAGTGGATCATTCCAATGTTTTTGTCGATAATCGCCCGGTAATATTCATTTAAGAGTGACAAATTGACATCTGTGCTTGATATACATACTTATTTTCCATAAAAAGTGCAAGAAATGGTATGTAAACAGTTTATTCACGAACCTATACTGTAATCTGCAAAGAAATAATTCAATTGATATGTGTGTCTATGGACACAAGTGGTTAATGCGAATGTCAGCGTATAAAAAATAGTTGTAAATGGGTGTGTTTACATGGATTGTAGGTGCGAAACATATACATGACTTCTGTGCGAAACGGGCCTTCGTGATACCTCGATGGCCCCCAGTGGTATGTATGGGTGCATAAATCGATACTTTGGTGGCCATAATAATTATCAACATAAGTGATCAACATTTTCCTGCTCGTTTTTTATGACATACATTAATCTTGCCATTTCTTTAATCTGGCCCTTAGCGGGAACATGGTAAGTGTAAGGACTAGCTTCAAGTACAATTTTCTGTCATATGGCTAGTCATGCAAAACAAGATCAAAAGAAATAGCCATATCCGACAAATGTTGTATGTTCGTCCATATGTATGTCTGTTTGTATTATACACCTATCGATTGATGCCTTTATGTCCGTCTGTTCAGAATTCTTGATCCTGCGAAAACTTTGAAACCGTGCAAGATAAATTGATGAAATTTGGTACATGTATATGAATAGTTCGTATTATGGAGTTTATGCACCTTATTATGTATGTTTCCTTGAACCAATATTCTGGTAAATAATAAATACGAAAGACTCAAGAAGGAAACGCAACACAAACAAATATGGTAACGGAACCGATATGGGACTTATAACGTGTTGCATTTACAATTGCAGGGGTGCAGAGCAATTATAGACGAATGGAGGCGACGAGGGCCTGTTTGAGCTTTCGGAAAGCTCTCCAGTTTCAGGCTGTGATATGTAGTGTTCATCTTGGGCTTCTATGCCTTCTTGGTTTCTCGTCCTTTCAGCATCTTCAGTGTCGCTTTTGATAGAGGAAGTAGATGGGCATGTAGAGACCTTTCGCTGGGCCCTGGGTTTTCTCTTGAATTTCGGTGGCATCACTGTTATTCAAATTAAACGATACTGAGAACTTTCGATTTATCCGTTACGTGACCGTAACATATACGTTTATCGAACGTTCCAAGAACGTTACGTCAGTTATCCATGCGTTGCACTTTCGTTTTATCCGGTATTTGTCCGTTTCACGTACGGGCATATCCGTTAAGTTACCGTTAGTTATCCTTTACTCGTTCGGTAAGTGTTCGGTTACCATGCGTTTTATCCGGTCCGGCACCAAATCTGAGCGCCTGGCGAAAATATTTTGCCACCGGATATCTTTCTGTGACACATTTCTTTTCCGTTTGAAGTCCGTTTGTGTTATCCGGTGAGGTGTGACAGCACCTTAAACATGCAACCGACAATAGTGTTGGCTCTGTCTAATTTCGCCCCATATAATCTATAGTAAAATTTTCAGAGCCAACGTCTCTCTTCAGTAAACTATTCAGGCTATGAAAGACATACCCTTCAACTCCATGGACATTTCCCTGTTGATTGAGGCCAATGAATCCATATAAAACCCACCACCAACTACATTTTATGCTATCAATGATTTCCTAAGGTCACTGTCAAAATAAAGGTAAACAACGTTCACTTTCATCCCATTCCATGTGTTTCCGTATGCATACGCCTAGTACTGAAATGAGATCCCTAAAACAATGTCATTTGGTGGAAATGACCACAGATCATCATTTTTCTTCAAGAAAACCATTCCAACTTACCCACAGGTAACACTTAACATTGCAAATCTTAGAAATTGTGGTTTTTTTTCAAGGGACTACTTCTGTAAACTCAACGACCCGGAAATGATTCCTGACCAGGCCGACATCTAATATCCTTGAGTCTGGTAGCTTCGGACAGCTCGGTATAGTAGTTTCGGACGCTTTTCAAATTAAACAAAAATGAACACGTCTACTCGCTTCAGCATGCCAGAATTCTGTCAGAACCTTGAAAAGAAGGTCGTTTGATTTTTAAGCAGAAAACACCAGGATTATTGACTGCTTTAAGGAAGAATTTGACTGATTGATCATCAATTAGCATCTTAATTATTAATTCATAAAGCAACACAAAATTACCGTCACATACTTATCACCACGTTTTTCTGGAGAAAAATTACACCTTAAATATTGTTTTTTCCTCTGACGTTCGCGTGTAAAACATTTTACATCTCGTAGTATCTTAAAACTAAACCGCAGTCGCAAACTTTTCCTGACAAACCTCCTTATGACGTCATAAATCAGAGCGTCCGAAACTACTGGGTTTGTTTCAATGATACAGATTGATCAAGGGACATATTTCTTTAACGTACATGTATGTGTGCGTTTTATATGACTTTCTTAGATTCTCTGATGAATATTTTAAATATGTTTTGATGTGTCTGAGTTTTGAAATAAAAAATGTTCCATTAATGCAAGGTGTAAGTGCGTATGCGCAGATAACGGTTAAGGTGTCTGAAGCTACCTTACTTCGGGCTATATACTCACAAATAGCAGAAGGATTCAAACAATTGGTACAATTACAAACCACAATGAATTTGTTTGGATATAGAGAAAAAAGAGCATTCCATATCTATCCCAGAATCCATGTAAGGTTCTAAAAGGAGACTACACGTGTGTCCTATTTGTTCTTAGAACCATGTCGATCATTAGTTATCAACATAATGTCAAATCTCGATCATTCTAAGTCACTTAAATCGAACATACTCGTATTTCAAAGTTTGAAATAAATTTGAAATACGGTTAAGTTCAACCCACATGAAATTGAGTCATCAATGTTCGATTGTAGGTAACATATGCATGTTCTTGCATTTTTTTAACATTACCTCATAACACAATTGCTCACATCCAACTTGTTCATAGTTGCTGTTGCTGGAACTCCTTCTTACCGACACTAACCCTTTACCTTATAGAAGCGCCTTTTAGCGCATTTCATTTCATCCTCCACGGAAGAAAATAGTTCCAATCTATACAGTCATAGATATGTATTTGAAGAAATATTTTCTAAATTCCTAGCAGGTGGTTACTTAAAGCAGGCTGAAAGTAAAGCAGACTGCGCCTCAGGGCGCATTCTGATTTACTTTCAACTTGCTTTAAGTATTAACCTATTTTCAAAACTAGAAAAAAACTATGGGGTAAAGGGTTAAAATTATGTGCATATGGCACGTTTTTAATTTCATTTTTCAGTCAAACTCTCCATTACGGCCAATGAAACTAATGTTAATTAACTTCATATAAGACAGGTGACAACTTCAAGCAAGTCGAATGTAAAACAGAAAACTTCTACACGAGCTTCTCTTTTAAGTTCACTTTGCTCTAAGCAGTCACCTGTCTTAAACAACAAATAATTATATTTCAGTGGTCGTAATAGAAAATTTAAATGCATTGTCTGAAGGTGAGGACAATCGTACTTCAGAGTATGACACACACGAACCATACAGCACTCCAACAACATCAAAAATTAATCAGTACAATATACAAACGAGACAGACACTGAAACATTAACCCTTTCATGATCAAATTTATCATGAGGTTTTTACCCCTTCACCGCCATATTGTCGTCTGCTTCAATATTGTTGTCTGCAATAACGTTTCAAATTTAGATTTAATGCAGTATAACTGACGCAATTTCAGAACAAGTGACAAACAGTTTTGATCCTGATCAGATGCCGAGTTACGCGGCGTCTGATCAGGATCAAAACTGTTTTCAAATGAGTTTTATAACGTCATTGAGAGTGAATGGGTAAAGCAAATACAAAAGATTCAACAATATTAGCAGAAGTAGTGCCTTTGAACAGCCAAAGGCTAATACAGTCGAACTTCGATATCTCGAACTCGCTTTACTCGAATTATTCGATATTTCGAAACATGAATTTGCCTTATTTCAAGCTTGGTTTAGGTGAACATACCCGTGTTTCAAAGTTAAAACGCGGCTAAGCCGCGTTTTAACTTTGAAATACGGGTATGTTCGACTTTACCGAATTCGAGATATCGAAGTTCGACTGTACATTGTATCTAATCCATTAACCCTTTCAACCCTAAATTTTGCTTGTGGGTATCTTTAAATCCTTTTGGACTCTTCTAGTACTGGTATTTTGAACCAGTCTACTATTACATATTTTGGTATGACAACAAAAACCAATTAAAATATCAAACAGTGCAGACTCGGATCAGAGGGCTCCCATAGGAGCCCTCTGATCAGGGTCTACACTGTTTGCATATGTAATCAGTAATCTCTACAGAGGGTTGTAGGGTCGAATGGGTTAATGCTTATCGTTTTGCCAACATTGTGAAAACTGATGAGAAAACTAATGACCAGGGTATGGACTTTTTGCTGTTTCGTATGAACTCTGCTGGGTGAACAAACAATGTTTCAAAGCGTTTCTATATTACCCTAATATATCTAAATGCATAATGGAACATTCCATTAAGTACACAGGTAGAGTTCATTTCAAAATACAGACACACATAAGGGTACCCAGTCTCAAACTCGTCACGTTTTCGCCAACGTCAAAACAGTAAATATATTTCGCTCGAGACAACTCCAAAGTTTGGCCCCAACAACCTTCCTTCCTTGTCGTGGTTCTGGTGCTTAATTATCATAGGGAATATTTCTGTTTATTAGACCGAGATTAACCCCTATGCCAATAACTAAAAGGAAGGCAGGTGGTTTTGATTCCACGCGCTGCTTCGTAACATATGATATTAGCCGAAATCATATTCTGAATCTATCTTGCTGAAATCATAATCATCTCATCTCATTATCCCTCATCAATCATCGGCTCTATATGATATATTTTGAGTCTCAGTGCCGTAAAACACAACTCGTCCATCCATCCGAAGATTTGGGTGAAGCGAATAAAAGATCCATTGGCCACTAATGCTTGGTTATAGTTTAGCGGTTTTCAGAATGTGTTATGGTTGAGATCTCTCTAGTATTGATTTACATTGAAACCCCTCTAAACCGGAACCTCTAAATACCGGAATTCTCTCTAAACCGGACAAAAACATTGGTCCCGTTTCCAACCCTCCTTTATTATGACCCATTACACAATAAATATGCCTTTTTACTCCTTTTTACTCCAATTTTCTATATTATATAGCAGATGATAGCTTAAAGTAGGTAGGAAGTAAAGCAGAATGCGCCTTAAGGCAAATTCTGCTTTTCTTTCAATCTGGTTTAAGTGATCAGCTATCTTCCATACTTGAAACAATCTATGGGTTAAAGCCCCTTTAAACCGGAAGCCCCTCTAAACCGGACATTTATGTTGTCCCCACACATGTCCGGTTTAGAGGGGTTTCACTGTAATAGGATTTTCAGGGATCGATCGCATTGCACAAATTTGAATGTAATCGATTTAAGTATCCAGACACACATCTTGTCTTGTAGACAGTAGATACTAGATACCCTAATGTTTTGAATATGCTGTTGCTAGCACGGGGCTTAGATTAATGTGAGCTTACTTTTTATATGTATATCTATTATACGTGTATTTTTTAGATTTTTAGTAGGCTTACACGTCGTCAGGAAAGTTTTCATAAGCTGTTTGAATCCAAATTTAAGGCCGTGTTCCTCCGCTCTGATTTGGTGTAATTGTTTAAGTAATCGGCCTTAACATCGAACGGATTAAGAGTGTTGTTTGATAAATTATACATTTAAATGTAATATGAAGTTCATATTACTCTAAACATATGCACATTATCAAGTATGATACTCCTCGTGCTATAGGAATGTGCTTAAAGACGTTTTGACGCCGGCACTTTAAAGTCTGTTTTCTTTCTAAGTTACCTCTGCAATTTCATATGGATAATTCTAGTCTCTGATTAGGTCACGTTCAATTTTGACTTCTTAATGATATTTCCTCATTCCTTTGATGTACTCCCCCTCACTGTTCTCGATAGGCGTGAAAGTAACTGTAAAGCAGGAGTAAAGTGTGCACAGCAAATGTCACCAATCTCAAGTTGTCTAGAGAGGCATACCCTTACACAAGGTTTTTTTTCAATGGGTTTTACTAGCCAAACTATCAAATATAAGGTGCGGGCCTCACGTAAGACGTATCAATGATTTACAGTAATACAGGTATGCATAAAAATCATGGTATTTGCAAGGAAAATGCCTGAGTAGGGATTATCACCGAAAGTTGGTCAGGAAATGTCTTTAAGATAGTTTTTACTCTACCTTTGCAGAATGATAAACAGTGCAGACCATAATCACATGACTCCTGCTGGAGCCCTCCGACAGGGTTTTACAATGTTCGCATTTGACAAGTGTACTTTTTATTAGAATACTGTTTGTTACTGATTCGTATATAGATATGCACCATTGGGATTAATGGGTTATAGAATATTGTTTCATGAAGATATTGACTGTTTGTTGTAAAAGCACGCTAAAACTTGTAAGAAAGGCTGAACCATGATTCAGATCCAAATCTTAAGAAAGAGAGATAAGCGCCGAAAGGTGTTTCATCAACTGTATATATTACACTGGTTCCCTTCGACACTTCCACGTACAAAATAGTGTAGGTGCCCCGTCCATTTACAGCAACTGTAACACTTTCATTGGCAAACAATTTTACATCGTTCAGCCTAATGTTGTGTATGCTTGATATATACGACGGATATGTTACCATCAGCATACATCTGTACACACGTCCAGGAACGTACATTGTGTACATTGTCTTAAACTGTGACAGTCCTGGTACTATAAGATATGATCCATCATTCCCAAGGGAGTAAATTGCAACCATAACCTGTTTTGTTGCCGTAATAGCTAGAGCTCTCTTTTCAATGTAGTCAAAGGAATACTGTGTGCGGTTTAGTATCCTCGTGCTCATTCCCGACAAGCGTATTTCAGTGTTATCATTGACAGCTAAAACTCGTAAGCCATACCTCCGCTGCGAATATGGAAAAGAGACAACATATTGTTTCTGGAGATTGCTTATTGGAGGCATTTGTTCGTAATGATGATCGGAAGGCCACCTACGATACATATTGACGTTCCCATTGCCAGCAAACACCGCCATTGTATTCGATGACGATATAAGAGTACCAGATAGTTCGACATGTTTGTTCGCCATGTAATAGTACACCTGGTCGTGCCTTAACTTCTTCGTCGTCAACTTACCTTTCGGGGAGGTAATAGTAACGTCTGTGTTGTCATTTATTCCAATAACTAAGAATGTGTCACGGCCTCCATTTTCATTCCCAATTAGTATGATATATTCATTTGAAAGATGATTGTCGGGTATCACAACACTACCATCTGCACTTTCATCCAAGGCATTTTCAGCATAAACATCAACAGATCCATTCGACTCTAAATGAAGGCGTCGATTGAAAAGCCCAGTTTCACGTGGAATTGTGAACACATCGCGGAGCGAAATTTGCATTCCATTGACCACAGTTCCTTCATATAGTTTGCCGAGTGAAGGTGACGTAAGTGTAACATGTGTCGCATATGAAGATACGATATACACTGTTGGATTGTCAGTATCCATGTCATTCTTTAAAAAACCAAACGTAAACGAGGTTGCCTTGTTTTTACTGGCTGGAAACAAGAATGCAGGTAATTATTTAATTGTATTGTTTGGCTATTAATACAGTGTTCCCTCTCTACATCAACATCCAATGTGAGACAAGGATGAGTGTTGTTCGGAGGCAGTTGTTATAGGGTGGGGAATTGGTTTACATTTGTAAACAGCTGGAATCTAGATCAGACGCCGCGTCACGTGGCGTCTGATTTGAATTCAAGCTGCTTGACACTCGTCATAATCTTTTCTGTCAAAATGCCCAATATCTGACTTTGAGAAAAACAGCAGACGACAATTTATGCAGACGATAATTCAGCCGTGGAAAGGTTAGACATAATTGTCTTATTTTGGGAACAGCGGAAAGCCTTGTTGTAAGGAGATAATCGTTGTTCAGAGGGTCTTTGTGGGGAGGGAGTGCTGTATTTACTTTTTGCTTGTTACACTTGCATCACAGGCCTGCCATAAGTTGATAAAGAAATCCTAAGATTTAAAAATTTTCAATTTTTCAAGCCCGATTTTCCTGATTATACCTTTAATTCATAGTCTGTTTCTAGTTTTTAAGACACGTGATACTTAAATCAGGTTGGAAGTAAAGAAGAATGCGCCTTAAGGCGCATTCTGCTTTACTTTCAGCCTGTTTTAAGCTTCCATCTGTTGGAATAAAAATCCGGAGATTTCGGAAAAATCCGGAGAAATGGCAGCCCTGGCATCAATGGTTATTCGCAAACACTGTGAATTCTAATTAGACGCCGCGTAATGCGACGTCTAATATGGATGTAAACCGATTGACGCTCATTTCAATATTTCGTAAGTCAAAATACCTGAATTTAAAATATAAGCAATAAAGGCAGACGACACTTTTTATAAAATTGATGACGTCATGGCATTGAACGAATTTTAACGTATATTCGCTGCAATTAATCCTGTGTTGATGTGTGCATTGTTAAAAGGGCAGAAAATCTGACAATGCATGTTGTTCATTGAGGTTGAAGACTCCTAAAAAGGTATGCTTCCAATACCTTTTTAATCTATACTGTATTACTTAAGGCCTTTGGCTACCGGAAGTCGGTCTTGCGGGCGAGCGGATATGCGTCTTGACGACACAGACTGTTTTCGTACGTGTTTACACTAGAAAATTTATATAAAGGAAATGTTGATACGAATTAGTATAATCCTTCATAGCGCAATTAGTATAGTGGTTGACTAGCAATCAAAAGGTCATAGGTTCGAGACCCATCCGATCCAAATATTTTTTTTAGTGTCCGATTTATTGACTTGTCAATCCATAACGCAGTAATCAAAAGACATGTTATGTTTAGTCTTCGTTGATTAGAACTAGTGATGTTTACGGTCCAAGTATATGTCCACTTACCTGTACGTTTTAGTTTAATGACTTACAAGTCAATTAAATCGGTATACATGTAAACGATTTGATCGAACTATAAAGCCACACATTGAAGCTTATCAATACGCTAACCTTTTCAAGATCGATATTGCCCATTATAATTATGTTAAAACAATATAATAAACCTTGTATGCAAGTCCATGAATAAATAATAATGCATTTTAATTACAAAGTTTTAATTCTAAGGTAGGTAACTGTATCTAAACAACAAATATCCCACATTTTAATAAGAAAATATGTTATTACAACAAATTCTAACTGTAATATTTTCTAATTTTTTCAGACTGACTAGTTCATCAACCATATATTTGAATAAAATGAAAACAAATATACATTGAATGAGTCAGTTTTTTGTAATTCAATTTTTTAGCATTTTGCAAAATTTAAATAGCTGATAACATCTTTCTGAACACCTTTATTCAAAATGTTTTTAGCTTTTCTTGTAATGAATGTTGTGGACTACTTATTGGGTGAGAATTATAGTCATTAGCTTTATTCATTTTTAAGAAAAATAAAATCATCAAAATTCTAGGGTTTTGTCAGAAAAAAGACCTTAAAGACAAACCACACGATAAATTTTGCCTATATTTACACACATTGTTTCTTAGGCTATTGTCATTCTTCATGAAAAGTTTCATAACAATCGTATGGAAACTACGCGCATATGCGAAGTACCTTAACATTCTGTCCCAGACATAAATACAAAATTTTATGAGATTTTATCAATAACTAAAACTGTTAAATGAAATTTTACTTCCTCAACCCCATTTCATAAAGCCACTTGCTACACCAACACGAATTTCATACAAATTATATTGAATTCCATTGTTTCTGCTTAAATTTTATATAAAAATGCTTTGTTAAGCTTGTATTACATATAATAGAAAATATATATTCAATCAAAAGATTGTTGAAATCCTTTTGAGATTTTTTCATTTTTGTCAAAACCTATATTTTACCATGTTTCCTGTTCCGAAATTAGTAAGTCGTGAAAATCAAGATCATTTTCACGAAATCGGTTGACGGGACATCATTTTTTAATTATGAAAGATATATATGCATTATAAGAAGAAATGTATAAGTAAACTAGGAAAGCTTTACCACAGATAAAAAAAAAGAAATAAAGTTGTTCGGAATTTACAAATTGAAAACTGTAGAAAAAAGAAAGATACACCTCATTTTTCACCCTGTTTGAATAGTTGACTTCAATTTTCTTAACCCTTTACCTGATAGCATTGTTTCTAGTACTGAAGATATGTGACTACTTAAAGCAGGTTGAAAGTAAAGCAGAATGCGCCCTAAGGCGCAGTCTGCTTTACTTTAAGCCTGCTTTAAGCAATTAACTGCTAGAATAAGGAAAGTATTAAATATGACACATATTCATTACGGTATAATTTGGAACTATTTTCTTCAGCGGATGAATAAAATGAATGTGCTAAAAGTCGCTTCTATAAGGGAAAGGGTTAAGAGAGTAGTTTATTAAAAGTGAAAACTAATGCAATGATAAAATGCTATTGTGTCAGTAATATTACAACAAAAATTAAATAAAATAATAATGTCCTACAGGTAGACTACCTATACCAGTCGCCGCTGGTCTTAATCAAAACGAGCACAAAATATTGTCAAACCCCTTTTAAATGTTCTTCCTTTGTTATTTTAGTTAGTTTGTCATATTGTTTACATCATTCAAACACCAAAACACCGATATATCTGATTCGTGGCATGTTATACAGTCTAATTTTAGGACACCTACACAAAAGGGTGAAAGTCATTTCTGTACCTTTTACTGGTGTTTTAAGGATGATCCCGGCAGTTTCCTTTTTTCACGGTCAAAGGGATGACACTGAGGCAAACATTTTGCTTGAGTTGTCTCCCTTTGACCAATACTGTATGATATAGTTTATATTTGAAAATTTGTAATTGTTTTCTATCTCAATAAGCTAAATTATATGCGGTCATATCTGCATTTGGCAACCACGATTAGTGATATATACTAATGGTGCTTGAATAGTGATATATTGTTGCCGGTTGAACAGTATGGATTTGGACACATTTTAGCAATTAAAGTGGTTATCATATAGCATTTGTAGATAGCGCTATATGTAATTAGATTGACATGAGTCGCTCTCTATGCAGACATATGTACTTTTCCGGATATGTCAATGTTGTTGTGTGATTTCAGTAAATTAATGCTTCAACAATATTTGTGAAAACTATTGTCAAAGTCTGAATGTTTAAACTGTAGGAGAATAAAACTTTGAAAAATAACTATTTGATGTGTTCCCTTTTTTCAAGGATAATGTGTTGTTTTCATGTTTTTTGTTCTACTTGCTCCTATTTTTTTCTATTTTATGGAAACATAAGTATAACTCAATAAAGTAGGTAAATTACAAAGCTGAAAAAGGTTATTCTGAGATTTTATGATCAAAAGCACATGTCTCCGGATAATTCGGGGTATACCCAAAAACAAGCTATTAAGAAAAGATCCAGTTCGGGGACCCCCTATTTTTATTTCATATTTCTGAATAACAGGATATATACTAGCAACATGCAAACTTTTAAAACAAATCTGAATGTTTTGAAAATTCGTAGAAACTGCCGCGATAGTCTTTAAACAAAACTACTCTCGAAAATGATTTCTGATAAATAATGTTTTGATAGTTAACTATTTTAGAGAAATGTTCGTTCAGGGTAAATTTTTATTTGATAGTTCCATAAAAACATATTTAAACCAGTTCTATGTCAACAGTAGAACAAATACTTTTATTCAACGGAAAATTTGTAACTACGGACGTTAGATAGAAATTGCACTATTTTCTTGAAACAAAATTTCATTACAAACACGTTTATGAATTTGATAGAATGTCTGAGATTTTGTAAGCCCATTGTTTAAATAGTATGTGTGCACATTAAGTGATGTTTTTATTATTATTATAGTGATGTTATTATTATTATTATACCATATTTATATTGTAAACGATAGTTTAATTTCTCGTAATACACCGGTAACTGGTAAAATGATGATAGAGCGTACATTTGTACATTTGTCTGACCGTTACAGGTTCCTTGCTCACGCTCAGACTGAAAAACAAACTTTGGCCTGTAAAACTTGGTTTTTGTAATTGGGTGCCAGGCGTCTCTATAATCATGTATAAATTTAGAAAATGAAACGCTTCTACCAAGAAAAACATAGCTCGGTCGGGATTCGAACTCGTGCGGAGAAGGGTAAAAGAGATATGCTCTTAAAAGTGTATGCGCCTTTTGAAGCGTTCACACTATTTTCCCGGAAGCCACGTTTGTTCTAAACCTAGGCCACCGTGGAAGTTTTGCCAATATCATCAATGCTTTCAAGTCTTGCATGTTTTCCGACGACCTGTCACGGTATCCTTGAAAGGCCGTAGTGAAAAAGGCTGCTGAAAGAAGTTGGCTCACATGCGCATTAAGTTCACACAGCGGCCTACTATGGATGTAAGTACGTTCGGTCAAGTTTCACGCATTCTGAGTAAGCTCATGCACGTTTTAAAAGTTTTGTAAAGGCTAGTTTCGGATTGAACGTAGACGTCGCTAACTTTTAGAGCACATTTGTGCACAAGAAACCTCCTCTAACCCATCACAGAAAAGGGATGCAATGAAGCTAAACGCAATGTAATAGAAATAAGATATGGGAACTTTTTACGTTAATGTATACGATTTGTTCAAATCTGAGAGACAACAGTTTGTAGCCGGATCATATGTCAGAATAGCCGGCGTCTGTTCTGGCTCCAAACTGTTTGCAATGGAAATACAATGTAATAGGTTCAACATACACGCACTTATTGGAAAAGTGAAACACTTGGCTCTGTAAATTATGCGGAAATTTTTCGAACTGCATGAAAACAAGTGAGGACATTGAAGCGATCACGTGAAAAAATTATTTAGGTCATCGCGAACGTGTCGTTGACCTTACTATGTGACTTAATGAGGTGAATATGTAAAAATAATGGAAACTGTCTCAAAACGAAAATCATTAGCAACTTCCCCATACAAGATTAGTTAGTAGACACTGGAGGATAAACGCTGTTCTTACCTTAACAACGCATCTCAAGAAACCTCCTCTAACCCATCGCAATAAGTAAATCTCAGAAGGGAGGGGAAGGATATGAAGTATTGACGCCACATTTGAAGGTGTCACATATTGGCGGTAAAATTATATGACTGAGGGACTACAACTACGGCTAAAAAATTTTAATACTGGACACTCATTGCAAATTCTCTATTTAAGTTCTTTCTCAAATTCAGTAGTGCTCTTAGATTATAAGAAATAAACGAGTATTTAATTGCGTCAATGGAAGTATAAAAATAAATGGCGGCTGGTTTTTGTTCCATACCTCCACAAACACAATAAATATTCGAATTATTCCTTAAATGTCCAATCAAATGCTTTAGAACGGTTTCGCTCTCAACTCAAAAGCTTTAGAACCTTGGAGCCTGAGCGTGGTACGTTTTGATTTTGTTTGACATTCCTACAGTGGGGCAGGCATAATTACAACTAAATAAGTATGTGCTAAAACAATTATACCAACAGTAAACAGTTTGGTACCAGATTAGACGCCGGCTTAATCGGCGTTTGATCAGGCTCCAAACATTTTGCCACTTTGAAGTTAATGGATTCATATGAAGATATATTACCTCCATCCCCAGCCTTTAGATGGGTATTTTGCAGTGCAATGCCTTGCCGTTTTTCATAAACATTCCAGCCATGTTCACGTACAGTGGTGGAGAGTTTGGCATCTTGTGTATATTGGTTAAGTTCGCAAGTACCGTTTGAGTTGTAGCTTATACCAACACACTTTTCTGTATGTTCACATATTGTAACACACTGTGTCAATGAGTTTGTAGCAACTTGCCGTATACTTGGAGAGAGTTTTGAATCAGTATCGGATGTCTTTTTGTAGCTAACAAACGATGATTCCGTAGTGAACAGTGGTACTGAAACTAAAATCACGAGACCAATATAACACGCCATGTTAGCCAACGCAATGATAATATGACTCTTCCACAAAACGATCCTCACTATAGCAGATATTTGAAAGATTGTTGAGAAAGGTTACATAATGTATAACCCTTCTTAACAATCTTCAAAGATCTGCTGCAGTGTTATATATTATATATACACATGTCAAGATGTTATAATTGAAACGACATAATTGGCTTAATGGAAACAGATTTTCTCTATCTTAAAACATAATGCAAGGGACCGACAGGTTTGTCATCTCTGGAAATATGTTGCCATACCGGCTCCATAATTGTCGTCTGTTTTCATCTTTCAATTTTAAATTCTTGATATTATGATTTAAGAAATATCTAAATGAGTGTCAAACAGCGTTGGTCCGGATCCTGATCAGACGCCACGTTAGTGTTTGTAAATAACTATTGTACTCGGGACAAAGCAGTGAAGGTGTAATGTTAAACATGCCTGTTTGAATACCAACAAAATGCACCAGGGCTCCAGATAAGAGGTAGTTATTTCAACAAATCAAACATTTTCTCACTTATTCAGCACCAAATCCTATGGTGTTACTACTCATTAGAACCGTCTCGAAGATACGATTCTAATGAGTAGTGACACCATAGGGTTTAATTCAAAAATAAAGATTTTAAGTTTTGAAAAACTACCCTTATCTGGCGCTCTGACCATGCACCTCGTTTTTTATAAACCTCAATGGCAACATTGAACGCAGTGTATTTGAAACGATAATCTAGTTGTATATTATGTATGTAATTACATCACGTAAGCTTACTTTCTTGAACATGAATCTTAAACCCATTCATTCCCCTGCTTAACCACACTATCATTTGCCAATGGGTTGGATCTATGTCAATGCTGTTTAACACTGGTGTTGATTTGTTCTGACAAAATGTCCAAGTTCTAAATTTGAAATAAAATCCTAAACAGCAAGTGACAGTGACTGGCATTACTTTATAGCAAACTGGTATATAATTGATAGGTTTAAATTATACAACCCATTACACGGGTACCAATATAGGCACATTAAATTGTCTAATAATTCAGTGCCTCTGTCGAGGAGGAAGCACTTTTTGCAATACGGGAGAGTTACATTGAATAATCAATTTGAAACGTCTGCGTTGAAACTCATCAATTGCCAATGGCATAATCGGTTTTTTTATTTGCAAACAGCTTTGATCCAGATCATATGCCGCGTCACGCGGCGTCCAATCAGGATCAAAACTGTTTGACTGTCACTCTAATATAAATATTTTATATTTCTTTAGTCAAACGTGTTGGTCTGTGGGGTGTTGTTGTTGTTGTTTTTTTTTGGGGGGGGGGGGGGGGGTCTTATATTTAAGAGCAATTCTAGATGTAACCATCAACCAGGTTATATTGGGGGTCGGCACGCATAGTCGCCGATTTGCATGAAACTTACACCACTTGTACCTCTCTACATGAAATGAAAAAAATGCCCCGGAAATTTATTTCCCATATCCGGTTGCCATGGCAACGCGAAAACAAGATTTTCGCCAAAAACCTGTGTTTTGGTGTGTAAAATATGACAATTTCACAGACTTTTTTAGATAAAACTATACATATTTCAGATAAAATGACATTTGTATGTTGAACTATGACACTTTGCCAATAAAAGTGCATTGTAGGATTCAACTCAACATTACACCCAATTGGTAGGCACGTGCGATCTTTAGGGGCCAATATACTGAAAGTGAGAAATCATGATTTTGGCATATTCTAAGGACTGGTAGAATATTTATTCATCCATGCTGAACTTAAATATGATCACTTAAAACAAGTAGCAAATGTGTTGTTTACGGTTTTGGAAGAAAACCTTTGGGACTTTGGTTGCTAAGGGGGTAACCATGGCAACGAAACTATCAACATTTTAATGTTGTGATTTCCTATGTAACTGAACATGATTGCTTAAAAGGACCCAGGGTCACTCTGAAATTGCTATAACCATATATGTTAGTGTTATAAAATGAAAGTAGAAGACAACACATGCAGATATTAGTTGGTAACTATGGTAACCCCTGCCAAAAGAATGTAATTTACTGAAAATATGTGCAAAATACGAGACTTTTGGAACGAAAAATACAGCAAAATATCAAAACTACTACACACTTTCTTAAACTAGTTTCATAATCAGGTTTTCAAGTTAGCACTGTCTTATAAACATTCACTGTTAAGATGTAAACGGCATTTGGCTGCAATTGCTAAATGAGAGCCTTATATTGCAAATGTGAGTCAAACTAAATATTTTTTGAAGGAAAAGTACAGCAACATATCAGTCCTTGATGTGTTGAAAATTGGACTTGTTCATACATGTATATGCATTACCCTATGGTCAAACAGTAAGGAACTTATTAAGAGAATCTAGGTGTTTCAACTTATCAAATGTCCTACAGTTTTGTTGCTTCGTCAGAACATCTATGGGAAGGAAAACAATATTTTCAGAACTTTAATAGAGATATAGATATATTTGGGGTTTTTTGCAGAACACTTGTACCTCTGTTAATAATGGAGGAAAAACAACAACCAACAAATATCGGCATAACTCTTTAGACAATTGACTATTTAGTCAGTAAAGAGCTCATGTTTGATAATTTACGCTCGTATTTTCGCAAAGTGTTCTAAACTGGATGTATATCCTATAATTTACAAAGATCAGAGGGCGCCTAAAGGAACATGCATGACACATGGTACAATCAATTCAACCTATTTGTGCGTTGATAAGGAAATGAACTAAGAACTTTAGAAACTTTGTTGAAATATATCTGTATAAGGTCCACTACCGTGGACAGCATTAACATTTATACAAATAGAAAACATACATATCAATAGAGAGGTCATTAGTTGGGAATACGCAAATTCATTAGAAATTTTTATAATTTATAATAAAGCCTAAATAAAAAGTATTTCTTATGAATAAACAGATGTTAACCAAAATTTGTTCCATATATAGTCATACATATCACCTGACAGTTTAGATCGTGATCAGTTCCTAGGTAACTCGGCCTCTGATCGTGGTCTATGCTGGCTCGAGTTCATTCTTTCAATTTGTATATTGATGTGTCATAATAGTTATCAAGAAGTATCGAGGTTACATGTACATGGAAGAAGAAAGCATACAGGTATTTACCAATCTCTACCTAATAGGATGAATAAACAAAATATGGAGAAGAAATACAGGTACACACAGCAGTCTACTAGCTAAGAGTAGTATATGCGAATATATAATTGTGTTTACCAATTTCTCCAACGAAACAAAATTTGGAGATAGATATTAGATACGAGTATATAAATAACTAAACCACTGGCACAAACATAAATACAAACTAAGAAACTTACTACATATACAAATAAATACCCAACTCAACTATGCACTTTCTAAAAACAATATGATAGAAACACAGCGGTGATCTTAAGACACTGCAGTATTTGACCATGCAACAGGGGCCCGTTTTACTAAACTACTTACGCAAAATATTTGCGTAAGTCAAAATTTTAATTTTTTTTTTTTTTTTTATTATCACTTGCTACAAACAGCAAATAGCCAGATCAGAGGACGCGCTTTTAGCGCGTCCTCTGATCTGGCTATTTGCTGTTTGCAAACATTTATGATCGAAAAATAAGAGTTAAACGATTTTGACTTACGCAAAAATTTTGCGTATGTTGTTTAGTAAAACGGGCCCCAGATCATGTCATATGAAATAGCAAACACTGCGTAACACATCGCGTCTTCTCGGGATCTACACTGTTTGCTTATGTTTACTATTGGTGACAATAGGGATAAAAATGTTAAACGATGCGTTGAATAATTCATATAAACACCATTATGAATGCTTTGCACTCTCGTATGCATATGGTAATAGAGATAAATTGCCAAATGACGACATTTATTTCAACCCATCAATAATCCAATACAGTGCAAGTACATCTGCTTATAGAAAGACTGGGCCCGAGAAGCAATACCGCAAACCCCAGGATCCAAGGTAATAAAGAGTTTGAGTTCAGTCTGAGATCATTTGCAAGTATTTGATTGGTCAGATTTGAGCTTTAGCGCAATCTAACCAATCAAACGATCTCAGAATCATCTTAAAAGCGTTATAACTTAGGACTAAGTACAATGAATCATCAAAGGAGGCAAAATACCAATCATTCGTACTTCTAATTTCAACATACATGTACATGTACTTAAAATAGTCTGCAGATGGTTTGTTTTACAGTTGAATAAATGTCATTCTTTCTCGTTTGAACGAAACAAACCAACCACGCAATCCATTAAAATGAAAATTAAATGATTATTGGGAAAATATTTGAAGCAATTAATGTGGTCCAAGCTCAAGTTTACAGTGACCTGAAAAAGTTTGTGATATTCTGTTAGTGCGAGATGTACTCGCACGCTAAATTCGGTTTACCTAGCTGATGTGGTATATTAAATATTCTGCGGACAAAATGTGTTCTATACTTGAGATCAAAGGCCAATATCACAGTGACATACATGAAAATGACATAAGAGACCCCTCCATCCTAGTATTTACTCACACACCACATCTGGTATTCCTGATGTGGTACAGAAATATGCAACACACGAACTGACGAACACGCACACATTTCAATCGCTATATGCCCTCAAAGTTATGCTTTGGGGCATAACAACTACCCTAGATTGTTTAAAATAGATTACACTTAAATGTTAACTTGAAATGTCCATCTGAAGTTCAATAATTGATCGGTCAACACTCATGGACGTGTTTGCGTTCATTTGTTTGCAAGCTTCATTGATGTTCCTCGATTGACTGCAATCACATATACAATAGGCCCAGGGCTCCGGATAAGAGGGAGTAAACTGAACAAATCCAACGTTTTCTCACTCATTTTAGCACCAACTCCTATGATGTTACTACTCATTAGAATCGTCTCTTCGAGACGATTCTAACGAGTAGTGACACCATAGGATTTAAAGCAGAAATAAAGATTTTAGTTTTTGAAATACTCCCCTTATCTGGAGCCCTGTAGGCCATGCTTTAAGCTATCATAATTTATACTCTTTCATCGCCATATTAATTGTGAGGTTTTACTCCATCATCGCCATATTGTCGTCTGCTTCAATATTGTTGTCTGCAATATCGATTCTGATTTATATTTAAGGCAATGGGGTTGGCGAAATCTCGAAACGAGTATCAAACGAGTTAGGATCCTGATCAGACACCGCATTTCGCAACGTCTAATCAATGTTAAAACTGTTTACAAAGTCGAGTTTAGTCACCCTTGACGGTGAAAGGGTTAGAAAGAATGGTAGCGTTGTGTTACATGTATATTCGAAAGTTAAAGTGGTTTATGACTGCAACCATACCAACAATTATTTTCCTTTTATTGGACAAAAGATTTAATAACACGACAAAGTATATACCGTGCATATTCAATTCGCTAACACAGAATAAATACAAGTAATAAGCAGCAATATGGTAATACACGTGTCCTTGTTCTGTCATTGTCCTGTGTTGACATACATATGGTATAAGGCTTGCTCCAGGGGCCCGTTTCATAAAACATCGTACGACAAAAACGATCGTAAGTCAAAACTTTAAATTACAGTTAATTTCTTATTTCTATATCTAAGATTATTTCTCTTTTCAAGACGATTCCAAAGGGATGTCACAAGACTGGATTAGATTGAGAAATAAATAATAATTGAGACTTTTATAATCTGACTTACGACAAAAATTTTCGTACGAAGTTTTATTAAACGGGCCCAGTGGCCCTGCATTTACAGTGGAGAGAATACGTTATTGTTTTCCCCCGCTTGACCCATTCACTGTCATCCCGAGTACAAAGGTTATTTGCAAACAGTTTGGATCTTGATCAAATAATGTGTAACGCGGTAGAAAGTCATAAAAGTCCAAATTGTTTTACCTTTATTACAATATTACTTTAGTCAAGTTAATTAAACTATAAATGTAAGGAAAAATAGCAGACTTTAATTGTTTAAAGCAGAGTGACGTCATGGCAGAAAAGGGATGCAATGAAGCTAAACGCAATGCAATAGAAATAAGATATGGCAACTTTTTACGAAAATGTATACGATTTGTTTAAATCTGACAGACAAACAGTTTGTAGCCAGATCATATGTCAGAATAGCCGGCGTCTGGTCTGGCTCCAAACTGTTTGCAATGGAAATACAATGTAATAGGTTCTACATACACGCGTTTATTGGAAAAGTGAAACACTTGGCTCTGTAAGTTATGCGGAAAATTAGCACGAAATTTTTCGAACTGCATGAAAACAAGTGAGATGCATTGAAGAGATCATGTGAAAAAATTATTTAGGTAATCGCGAACGTGTCGTTGACCGTACTATGTGACTTAATGAGGTGAATATGTAAAGATAATGGAAACTGTCTCAAAACGAAAATCATTAGTGGCTTCCCTATACAAGATGAGTTAGTAGACACTGGAGGATATAGTGAATCTAACACCACCGTGAGTGTCAGATAAGAATATCCCACCCGAGTTTTGAAGATATTTTGGAACACGAGACTTTGCCGAATGTTCCAAAAATATCTTCAAACGAGGATGGGATATTCATCTGACACTCAACTGTGGTGTTAGATTTATTTTCTCACCTCGTCAACCCTAAAAGGCGTTTAACTTGCTATACAGTGGCGAGTTGTATTTTAATGCGCTTATGCATGCATGACGACGTCATGACGACGTCATAACAACGGCAATAACAACCAATTATAAGATCTCACACCCCCTAGATTTCGGGATACCTCTGTCCGAGAGGTGAGACTGTTCTTACCTTAACAACGCATCTCTACTCCAACACCGCATGAGTCCATTGCAAACCATAGGTGATTCTCTCGAGTTGGTAATATACATACTAGAGTCTATCTATTTAAATACATAAATAGAGTAAGGGTGCAACATTTTGTTTCGAGAGAACCACCAATATTGCAAAAAGTTTGCTCATGCTCAAAAAATGAGATCTTGCTCAATCTTCTAGTCATGAGATGAGCACTTGCTCAAGTTGGCTTTTACTAACAGTCTTAAGATTTTCCTCGTCTCAAAGAATGAGAATTTGCTCAAATATCGTGAGACAGGTCTGTAGCTGTCTCAGATCCAAAATGGCACTGGTTAAGCGATTTCGGATTCGGCGTCGTCGTAGGCGTCGCCAGCCTAGAGCATTTAGGGCTCGATTTAGTTTACTATCCATGAGTGACCAAGAGCTCCGGGACAGGTACAGATTCTCATCTGGCACGATTCTGTTCATCCTAAGTATGATACAGCCACCCATCGGAGCCAGGCCATCCCGCCACTGCTGCAGCTTCTGGCCGCTCTAAGGTATTTCGCTACCGGAGCTTTCTTTCGCCTGGTAGGGGATACCTTAGGGCTGTCGGAAGCTTCCGTCAGTAAGTGTGTCTGGAGTGTTGCCAGAGCACTAGTAGCTCTGGCACACCGTTTCATCCGATTTCCAGACCGGAGGGCAGCTGGACAGACACAGCATGGGTTCTACCAATTGAGTCGTAAGTAGCCTTATTCGAATCATTAAAACAGCTGTTATCTGTCAAATTTTACCATCAAAGGTCAAAGTGACAATCTATTTTGGTCTCATATTATTTCTCTTGGGTGATGCCCCTTGATTCCTGTCGGCCATTGCTAAAGAAAACAACTTGAAACGGGCAGTGTTGTTTTACTTTTTTTCATGCTCTATATCAGAATGAATACACTAGTACCATCTGATATAATGTATTTTAACCGTGTCATCAAATTAATAACATAAATTAAGTGTTATGTTCATGTTTACGGCATATATTCTAGAACGCTCGTTTGATAAACGTTTCGGACCCAGACCGATTCGTGATCAAGAAACGGCTATTTTTCGTTGACTGAAACCAATATTTCTAAATATCTCATTGATCATATTTATCTAAATAAATATCTGCACTGCATTAAGCGACCATTCAATAACATGCCTAAATAATTGCAAAATGCTGATATTGTAATAAATAATCAATCAATATCATGTATGATTTTAATGTTTGATTTATCACTAGTGTTGTAGCGATGATCGATTATAATCAGAAATTGATCGAAAACGGTCATAATCGGCGATTATATTCTCTCATGATTTGCCGTAATTGATTATTTTTAGAAATTTAAGTAGCCATGTACAGGAGCCTTGAAGAGGGTTTATTTGTGCCATCCTCTTTCTAATTCTGCGAGTACGCAATTCCATATTAAAATATAAATGGAAGCTGCCCCAGCTTATTCGCTCTTATAAAATCTCTGCCTTGTCCAACCATCTTGGGAGGGTCATCACAAAGGAGTGTATCAAAAGTGGCACTGTCTAGGGGGAACCCCTGCCCGATTTTTCAATTATTACCTGCTAAGTTGATAGTCTTCACAGAGGGGTGTTTACCTGCTAAGTTGATAGTCTTCACAAAGGGGTGTATCAAAATGGCACTGCCCAATTTTTAAATTTTGACCTGATCACATATATCCAGCTTTTCAGAGTACATATATAATCAAAACGATTATATAATCATTCATTTACCGATTATGGCTACCAATAACTCACTGGAAGATAGATAGATAGATAGACTCCCCAACCACTTGAATGTGTTTGTAAACAGAAATTCTAGCACCAGTCTACAAGTATTTGCAGACTGACTGACTGATCGTGGCCTTTAAGTCCATACTCTGTTTTTAACAGTTATGTGCATGAAGGACTGAAGTTTACAGTTAAAAAAATTAACTGTGAATTTCAGTCTTTTATGCACATAACATTTTTAGCCAATTTTTTCCTCACAGCGCCTGCCAGTTATAATCGTGATTGATTGTTCGGCAGAAACAGGTTAAAGTTGAATTGAGAAAGCCTAGGGGTTGAACTTGAATCACATGGAGTCAAAGAAAGCGCCTGTATATCGGTAGCTCAGTTGTAGAGCGTCCGCTTGCAGTGCAAGTGGTTGCAGGTTCCATCCCCAGCGGTGTCAAACCAATTACTTGAAAATTGATAGTTGTCTTACAATGTTAGAGTATTTGATCCTTTACACATACACTTGTATTCAATATTGAAAGACAGATGGCTGCCTAAAGCAGGTTGGAAGAAAATCTGAATGTTCATTATGGTTTAGTTGCAGCCTTCTGTAAGCTACAATATGCTAGATTTATCGATAACTATTACTAAAACTATTGTGATAGCTATTTTGGACGCAATACCCAACTGTAGACTGTATCATGTTTACTGTTTAGAACTTTTTTTAAAAATAGAATTTACACATTTTTTCAGAATTTCCAAATGTTGTGGGTGCAATAGATTGCACCCATGTACAGATCCAGGCCCCAACAACCAATGAGGGAGACTATGTCAATAGAAAAGGATATCACTCCCTCAATGTTCAAGTAAGTGTAATGAAACTGGGTTTATTTAATGTTTTAGAGGGGCATCTAGAGAATGGTTATGTGAAAATATGCATAAGTTTATTTTGGAGTATTAACCATTAGTTGAAGGTTGGACAGAAATGTACTGTTGTATACCCCAAAATGATAGAAACTAGACAACCAAAGCCCTTTTCTTTTTAAAAAACAATCCAATATTGGATCGATGCTACAGAAAATAAGCGGAAAAATAATACTAACACTAACAGGGAAAAAATTATCTTAATAAAATGTATGCATTAGAAGAATAATACTTCTTATTATACTGCAAAGTAAATTCCTTACTTTTCATTGGTCAATGAGCCCTAGACATAATCCCATGTTAGTATTATTTTTCCGCTTATTTTCTGTAGCATCGATCCAATATTGGATTGTATTTTAAAAAGAAAAGGGCTTTGATTGTCTAGTTTCTATCATTTTGGGGTATACAACAGTACATTTCTGTCCAACCTTCAACTAATGGTTATACTCCAAAATACACTTATGCATATTTTCACATAACCATTCTCTAGATGCCCCTCTAAAACATTAAATAAACCCAGTTTCATTACACTTACTTGAACATTGAGGGAGTGATATCCTTTTCTATTGACATAGTCTCCCTCATTGGTTGTTGGGGCCTGGACCTGTACATGGGTGCAATCTATTGCACCCACAACATTTGGAAATTCTGAAAAAATGTGTAAATTCTATTTTTAAACAAAGTTCTAAACATTTCTAAACAGTAAACATGATACAATCTACAGTTGGGTATTGCGTCCAAAATAGCTATCACAATAGTTTTAGTAATAGTTATCGATCAATCTAGCATATTGTAGCTTACAGAAGGCTGAAACTAAACCATAATGAACATTCAGATTTACTTCCAACCTGCTTTAGGCAGCCATCTGTCTTTCAGTATTAAATACAAGTGTATGTGTAAAGGATCAAATACTCTAACATTGTAAGACAACTATCAATTTTCAAGTAATTGGTTTGACACCGCTGGGGATGGAACCTGCAACCACTTGTACTGCAAGCGGACGCTCTACCACTGAGCTACCGATATACAGGCGCTTTCATTGACTCCATGTGATTCAAGTTCGACCCCTAGTCTTTCTCAATTCAACTTTAACCTGTTTCTGCCGAACAATCAATCACGATTATAACTGGCAGGCGCTGTGAGGAAAAAATTGGCTAAAAATGTTATGTGCATAAAAGACTGAAATTCACAGTTAATTTTTTTAACTGTAAACTTCAGTCCTTCATGCACATAACTGTTAAAAACAGAGTATGGACTTAAAGGCCACGAGCAGTCAGTCCGTCTGCAAATACTTGTAGACTGGTGCTAGAATTTCTGTTTACAAACACATTTCAAGTGGTTAGGATGTCTATCTATCTATCTATCTTCCAGTGAGTTATTGGTAGCCATAATCGGTAAATGAATGATTATATAATCGTTTTGATTATATATGTACTCTGAAAAGCTGGATATATGTGATCAGGTCAAAATTTAAAAATTGGGCAGGGGTTCCCCTTGGGCAGTGCCATTTTGATACACCCCTTTGTGAAGACTATCAACTTAGCAGGTAAACACCCCTCTGTGAAGACTATCAACTGTGAAGACTATCAACTTAGCAGGTAATAATTGAAAAATCGGGCAGGGGTTCCCCCTAGGCAGTGCCACTTTTGATACACTCCTTTGTGATGACCCTCCCAAGATGGTTGGACAAGGCAGAGATTTTATAAGAGCGAATAAGCTGGGGCAGATTCCATTTATATTTTAATATGGAATTGCGTACTCGCAGAATTAGAAAGAGCGTGGCACAAATAAACCCTCTTCAAGGCTCCTGTACATGGCTACTTAAATTTCTAAAATAATCAATTACGGCAAATCATGAGAGAATATAATCGCCGATTATGACCGTTTTCGATCAATTTCTGATTATAATCGATCATCGCTACAACACTAGTGATAAATCAAACATTAAAATCATACATGATATTTATTGATTATTTATTACAATATCAGCATTTTGCAATTATTTAGGCATGTTATTTAATGGTCGCTTAATGCAGTGCAGATATCTATTTAGATAAATATGCTCAATGAGATATTTAGAAATATTGGTTTCAGTCAACGAAAAATAGCCGTTTCTTGATCACGAATCGGTCTGGGTCCGAAACGTTTATCAAACGAGCGTTCTAGAATATATGCCGTAAACATGAACATAACACTTAATTTATGTTATTAATTTGATGACACGGTTAAAATACATTATATCAGATGGTACTAGTGTATTCATTCTGATATAGAGCATGAAAAAAGTAAAACAACACTGCCCGTTCAAGCTGTTTTCTTTAGCAATGGCCGACAGGAATCAAGGGGCATCACCCAAGAGAAATAATATGAGACCAAAATAGATTGTCACCTTGACCTTTGATGGTAAAATTTGACAGATAACAGCTGTTTTAATGATTCGAATAAGGCTACTTACGACTCAACTGGTAGAACCCATGCTGTGTCTGTCCAGCTGCCCTCCGGTCTGGAAATCGGATGAAACGGTGTGCCAGAGCTACTAGTGCTCTGGCAACACTCCAGACACACTTACTGACGGAAGCTTCCGACAGCCCTAAGGTATCCCCTACCAGGCGAAAGAAAGCTTCGGTAGCGAAATACCTTAGAGCGGCCAGAAGCTGCAGCAGTGGCGGGATGGCCTGGCTCCGATGGGTGGCACTACCAACCACCTCTTCTATCATACTTAGGATGAACAGAATCGTGCCAGACGAGAATCTGTACCTGTCCCGGAGCTCTTGGTCACTCATGGATAGTAAACTAAATCGAGCTCTAAATGCTCTAGGCTGGCGACGCCTACGACGACGCCGAATCCGAAATCGCCTAACCAGCGCCATTTTGGATCTGAGACAGCTACAGACCTGTCTCACGATATTTGAGCAAATTCTCATTCTTTGAGACGAGAAAAATCTTAAGACTGTTAGTAAAGCCAACTTGAGCAAGTGCTCATCTCATGACTAGATGATTGAGCAAGATCTCATTTTTTAGCATGAGCATGGGTTTGAGACGTTTCGTAAAAGCCGGACCAGATGCAGAGCTGATCGGCGTCTAATAAGACTCTGAACTGATTGACACTCAGATTTTAAATAAATCATCATCATTTTCAAACGAGTTTGATGTCCTTTGCAAACAGTATAAACTGTAGTGATAACCCTTTTATTAAATACCTAAACTTTATATAATGTCCTTGTTTTACTTTATTTTTTTAAATAAAAGTTAATTCAAATAAGCTTAAATTCGATACTATATCTTGTTAACCGAATAATCTAATGTATGCATACAATTATGTTAAACTTGTGCTGCGTATTTATACAAATTATAACTGTTTGCGCAGGTCATGTAACCACCAATTTATATTGATTAAGTATTGCTCTGGTCTCCACTTGATCTGCCATTTTTATCTGCTCGACTGAGAAGTGTTTATGCACATAGCGGTCATTTAAGGCCTTTCGCTACCGGAAGTCGGTCTTGCGGGCGAGCGGATATGCGTCTGGACGACACAGACTTTTTTCGTACGTGTTTATACTAGAAAATTTATATAAAGGAAATGTTGATATAAATTAGTATAATCCTTCATAGCGCAGTTAGTATAGTGGTTGACTATAGTGGTTGACTAGCAATCCAAAGGTCATAGGTTCGAGACCCATCCGATCCAAATATTTTTTTTTAGTGTCCGATTTATTGACTTGTCAATCCATAACGCAGTAATCAAGAGACATGTTATGTTTAGTCTTCGTTGATTAGTACAAGTGATGTTTACGGTCCAAGTATATGTCCTTTACCTGTACGTTTTAGTTTAATGACTTACAAGTCAATTAAATCGGTATACATGTAAACGATTTGATCGAACTATAAAGCCACACCTTGAAGCTTATCAATACGCTAACCTTTTCAAGATCGATATTGCCCATTATAATTATGTTCAAACAATATAATAAACCTTGTATGCAAGTCCATGAATAAATAATAATGCATTTTAATGACAAAGTTTTAATTCTAAGGTAGGTAACTGTATCTAAACAACAAATATCCCACATTTTAATAAGAAAATATGTTATTACAACAAATCCTGACTGTAATATTTTCTAATTTTTTCAGACTGACTAGTTCATCAACCATATATTTGAATAAAATGAAAACAAATATACATTGAATGAGTCAGTTTTTTGTAATTCAATTTTTTAGCATTTTGCAAAATTTAAATAGCTGATAACATCTTTCTGAACACCTTTATTCAAAATGTTTTTAGCTTTTCTTGTAATGAATGTTGTGGACTACTTTTTGGGCGAGAATTATAGTCATTAGCTTTATTCAATTTTAAGAAAAATAAAATCATCAAAATTCTAGGTTTTTGTCAGAAAAAAGACCTTAAAGACAAACCACACGATACATTTTGCCTATATTTACACACATTGTTTCTTAGGCTATTATCATTCTTCATGACAATTTTCATAACAATCGTATGGAAACTACGCGCATATGCGAAGTACCTTAAGCGTTTCAGATTATACATTAGATTATTTAAGCTTTATTCTTTGGGGAAAAACATTAGTAAAAGTGGACTTGATCTATTCACGTTTCAAATGGAAATGAAATGTTCAAAATTTATCAAAGCTTTGTTTCAACTTTTTAAAATTAGCATTCAAACTGGGAATTCAGGGGCCCGTTTCATAAAACTTCTTACGACAAATGTTGTCGTAAGTAAAAACTTTAAAATACATTTAATCTGTGATTTCTCTATCTAATCCTGTCTTGTGACATCTTTTTGGAATCGTCTTTTCAAGACGATTCCAAAAAGATGTCACAAGACAGGATTAGATGGAGAAATAAATAATAATTGATACTTTTATAATTTGACTTACGACAACATTTGTCGTACGAAGTTTTATGCAACGGGCCCCAGAATCGTCCAGCGCACTATTCTTCATATAAATAAGCGTGTATAACTTGTGCAGTATAAAGTTAGTCCTGTCAACATCGTGTAGCATGATTATACACCATCTGATCTGACACGGGAAAAGATTATTTGGCCTGTAATTGTTTGTATTTATGAATAGGGATATAATAAGGAGCAATCGCAAACGCCGGGTTGATCAGCTTCTACTCATTCTCAAACTGATTGACACTCATGTTAATTATGAAACAAACCATTCCAAATAATTTGCATTGCCAAATGCCTATTGTCATTCGAGTTTATTTTTCCTTTCATTCAAAGTGAGAGGACTTACGCTTTACCACTGCCTAGTATCTGACGTTCTTTGGGATTCAGACAGATGAATCCGACTCTCTTTTACTGTAAGTTAGAAATCGTCTGATAGTGACATATTATTTCAGGGCTGCCATTTCTCCGGATTTTTCCTAAATCTTCGGATTTTTTTCTGATACATTGTAGATTAAAGCAGGCTGAAAGTAAAGCAGAATGCGCCTTAAGGCGATTTCTGCTTTACTTCCAGCCTGCTTTAAGTAGTCACATGTCAACAAATAAATACGAAAGACTCAAGCAGGAAACGCAACACAAACAATACACCCACCTCTCAAGCAGAACACACACACAATCATACCATAACAAACACACACACAAAACTAGAAACAGGCTATGTGGTAAATGTACGGTTCGTAAAATAGCACTTGAAAAATGCAAATTTGGAAATCTTAGGATTTTTCATGCCAACTTAAGGCAGCCCTATTACGGTACTTAACGCATTAGCCCTTTATACCCTAGCTTTATTTATTGCATTACCACTATTTGAAGTGTATTTAAGTAACACAACTTTAACTACGGATAACTTAATATGTCCGTGTTTTTGTGGCTATGAACCCATAACCCCATAGCTCATTTCTAGTGTTCAAGACAGATTACCATTTTAAGCAAGTTTGAGGTAAAGTATAACGTACATTAAGATGCATTTATTTTCAGTCTGCTTAAAACACTAACATCTCCTAGGATATAGGATTTATTTTAATTTTGCATGCAACTATATTTTAATTGAGAAACACACTAAAGGCGTAAAATGTGTATTTATGGAATAAAGCGGTAAATGGTATGTTCTCATTCTCAATATTTTCATTTATTCGGAAATAATTGATTTATCGACTTTACATGTCAGTGACCGCTTACTATCTTTCTCTGTCCATTATGATTCTAAGATACTTGTTCAAATATTGACAAACATGATATCTTGAAACACAGGATATGACGAGCTCCATTGATCAAGTCTGAGACGGCTACTTAATGACGTATATTACAAATTGCCATATTAGCAGACAGGATATCATATTAATGGAAGTCCAACATAGTTCGAGCTTTTATCTCTTACATTCAGGTCACGAAACCAATAGTGACATCTAAGTCGAATGACCAATTCTGGGGCCCGTTTCATAAAACTTCGTACGAAAAATGGTGTCGTAAATCAGATTATAAAAGTCTCAATTATTATTTATTTCTTCATCTTATCCTGTCTTGTGACATCTTTTTGGAATCGTCTTGAAAAGACGATTCCAAAAAGATATTACAAGACAGGATTAGATGGAGAAATAGAATGTATTTTAAAGTTTTGACTTACGACAACATTAGTCGTAAGAAGGTTTATGAAACGGGCCCCAGGAGGATAACTTTTTTGTGTTTAACAACATTTGATACTGTAAAATTCGAACTCACATTTGTCGAATGTACACATATTTCAAACATTAGAATACGGATGTGTTCGTCCTAAGTGAGTTTGATTTATCTAAATAATCTTGTAGAAATATGGATAAGCTCGACCGTATTTACTATAGTTTCTCTACAGACGAGCATTATGATGCATTTTAGCCGTGTCATGACAAAACCTGCCTTATTGTATCGCAACATTGTACAGACCAAGCACTGTTGACATCTCCGGCACTGTGTCTGAGTTTGGTCTACACTGCCAATTACTGTATTTAACACTGCTAACTACAATGCTTTAGATGGTTGTTTGTGACAAGCAGTGTAGATCAAGACCAACCGCAGTTTAACGAAAGCCATGAAACTCCTACAAGAACCTCCTTCTTGAATAGCACCTATCTTTAGGTGGTAATATTATTGGTAATGTTGCACATTACGGAAGAAGTCAGTGTTCATTACACAAGGTGATATCCATTTTTAGGCATGTTTACCCTATCATTGCCATTATAACGTTATAACCAGCCTAACAAAGTCGCCACCAAAGCATTGTCTGCTAATATTTTGGTGTCTGCTTTTATTAATAAAAAAATGAAATAAACGCGTTTTTTCCCTATAAACATTTATATGAGTATCAAACAGTTTGGATCCTTATCACAAGACGACTTACGTGGCGTCTGATCTGGGTCCAAACTATTTGCATGTTTAAGTGTTTTAATGTCTGATAGCGAAGGATTAAATTGTTTCAATGCGCTTAAAGACATCTCCTGACGACCTTTTGATCATAACACCTTGCCAGACAATTTCCTTGCAAAAAGCATGGATCTTATGAACATGTCATTAGCAAAGAACCACTAAAGCTTCTCATGTGAAACCCGACCTTTATATTTGATAGTTTGGTTAGAAATAACCATTGAAAATCACTAGAGCATGAGTATAAGCTTGACCTCACCAGGTAAACTGAGATTGTGCTGTACGTGATTGACAGTTACATTGACACCTCCAGGTGGTCCCTCAATGGGCTGAGGAAAAGTCTTTAAACTCGTGATAGCTAATTGATATTTTGGTTAAACGGTATCAAAATAACAGTGGAGCCTTAGATAGAATTAGTAAACGTATCATACGTTGATTTCAATATGCATTATGAACCTTAGGATTCTGATTTAGTTGCCTTACGAAATAATTTGGAGATTTAAGTCTAAATAAGAGGAATTGTTTGTGTCCTGTGATCCGATCGATCTTGTTGCTTTTCTTCTGACACTAAAATTGCTTCCTTTAAAAATATTCAAGAGAATCGGTTATAAAATAACTAAACGACCAAAACGGTTTTTATACAAAAACATACATTTATTTAATTATACTCCCAGGATGCAGACCATAAGAATTTACACCGGCAATAATATCGCCCTTATTTTCTTATTGTGTGATGATTTAACCCATAACCCCATAGCCTGTTTCTAGTTTTGAAGATATGTAACCACTTAAAGCAGGTTAAAAGTAAAGCAGAATGCGCCTTAAGGCGCATTCTGCTTTATTTTCAGCCTGCTTTAAGCTATTATCTGCTAGAATATAATATATATTTCTTATTATTGTATAGATTGGAACTATTTCTTCAGTTTGAGAATCAATTAAAGGCGTAAAAAGGCGTATTTATGGGGTAATGGGTTAATTGCCGACAGCGTAATATCAGAGCAGTGTCAAAGACATGGTGTCTGGCCAGAGCTAATGCATATAAACTATAAAGCGTTTGAGATGAGACAGAGATCATTTTAAAGCGCTTGATTGGTTAAATTTAAGCAATACGATATTTCAAGCTCTTAATGCTCAGATTTGAGCACATTACTCGAATCTTACCAATCAGAAGCTTGAGAACGATCTCAGGACCAGGACCAGGGTCTATATTGTATATATTGACACTTACCACTGCTCAATATCAGCTGTATTCTGTTATGTTATTTCTAACTTGTTTCACAGCTTGCATCTTTATCAGACGCCGAGTTCACTTAGAATACAGTTGGGCGTGTGCTGTCCTTTTTTGAATTACAATGATTCAAGCTTTCTCACGATTCGGCTTAAACCGTAACTGCAAGCATGACGTCATAACCCGTATAAAACATTTACTGTAATAACAGCATCTGCTTGAAACGTTGAGTCTGTTCTGATTTGTAGTGTTTAGAACTTAAAGCAGTTTGACTTAAATAGCATTTAAATGAATTTCAAACATTCTGTATCCTGATCAGACGCCGCGTACGGTCCGGTCAGGACTTATGCTGTGTGCAAATAACCAGTGCACTCGGAGTAAGGTAGGGAAGGGGTTATATATATAAACCTTGTAATAATAAAGATGAGAGCTCGGCTATTACAAACGGGGACTTATTTGGAAACTCGAGGTGGCTCCGAGGCTGCAAGGAGCATGGTGCATACTTACATGTACGTCAAAAAAGAGTCAATATAACTGAGTTGCTTAGAATGTATAATAAAAGTATGATAAATCAAACTACATGTTTCCGATCTTCACGGTTGTCACTGCTTATTTCAAGTCATCGTTAGGCTAATGCATAATACCATTAACCCCTTCACTGCCATGACGTCATCAATTTTAAACAATTGTCGTCTGCTTTCATTTCTCAAAATCAATATTCGTGGTTTTTAGTTAAGAAATTTTGAAATGAGTGTCAAACAGTTTGAATCCTGATTATACGCCGCGTTACGCGACGTCTAATCAGGATTTAAACTATTTGCAAATAACCGTTGCACTCGGGGTAAGGCAGTGAAGGGGTTAACATGTACCGAACACGAAATACCGATAGACTGCTACTTAGCTCACGATAAACCTTGAAAACGTACTTTAGAAGCTAAGAACTTGTTAACCATGTTTTGACTACTCTTTTGACTCGTCTATAAAACTTGACTCTATAGAGTAGTCACAACATAAGGCTTGCTTGGGTGTATATCATAGAAAACGTTTTAGATGTTTTAGTTTGATGATTTTTAAGCTATGACCAGTTATCACGCTCGTATTACCGAGATATTATATGTTTCGATATAAACTATCGCAAATACTTCATTGAAAGTACACAATATATTTTGTACATGTACATCTACTTGTATTAAAGGTATCCCCGTTACACATGTACAAGTATAATACTACAGGTATAATGATTTATATGACATATGCACGCTTATGTCTCGATGTCTAATATGGATATTAGAGGATCTTATATCAAAAGAAATGAGTAACTAAAGAATTATTAAGAAATTGTATATTGAATAACGGACTTGAAAATGACAGATGACCAACTGACACGAATACCGTTCTTCTAAGTGTAAGATAACGTAAACCTACTGTCTAATTTGTTTGAGATATTTTTTATTGAGATATTATGAAACCCCTCTTAGTCGGACATGTGTGGGGACAACATAAAATTCCAGTTTGGAGGAGTTTTAACCCATTACCCCATAGCTTGTTTCTAATATCGAAGATAGCTGACCACTTGACCACCTTAAGGCGCATTATGCTTTTCTTTCAACCGTCTAAACTATCATCTGCTAGAATATAGGAAATATTTCTGACTATATATATATTCATGAATGTATAGTGTATAACTATTTTCCTCAGTATAGGAATAAGTAAAAAGGCGTAAAATGCGTGTGTGTTTATGGACTGGTGTAATGAGTTATAATAAAGAAGGGTTTGAAATGGGACCAAAGTTTTTGTCCAGTTTAGAGTGAATTCCGGTGTTTACAGGTTTCGGTTTGGAGGGGTTCCACTGTAGTTTGTTCAGTGTGTAAGCAGAAGTTAAGTAGGTGTTTCGCCCATACGAATAGAAACAGGTCTATATTAAGGCCTGTCTGTTGCTAATCGAATAAGACCCGGTCGTTTGTGGCAAAATTGAGGAAGAGAGCCAAGTTTTGTTAGAATGTGACTTATGTAATGACTTGTGACAATTTCTGTGACAAGGCTGTTCCTTTAGATGTAAATTTCCTTAATATGTGCAAAACGCGATCAGTTAATATTCATTTTCAACACCCCTTATATGATTAGAGTATGTGACTAGCATAATATTGTAAAACCTCGTATTTTTATATGCAAATAATGCGTGTTGATTTAATGGTAAATATCATTTCTTTTATAACTCCTGAAATCGCCAGCTTTTGTGATAATTCAATCCAGATCAATCCGATTGATCTGACAATGGGTTTTCACATTATTTTCAGTTACGCACACTAGTGCGTGTTTGCACTCAGTTATCTATTTTTCGGTCGTAAATCATATTTTATAAACAATTAACGACTGTTTTCTAGTTTAAAAGAATATATGTATACATATATATTAAATCTTTACTATAACTTTACACACTATTTTACAGTCTCTTGTTACTCTTATAAAAGTGGCTACATACAAATTTAATAGTTTAATGTCAATATATTATGCATTTTATTTAAATAAAGAGTAAATATAGGCAATACTTGGACAGTGAGAGAGTTATCGTACAGATAGATTGCCATTATGTACAGTGGAGAATCTGTTATTCTTTCCCAATAAACGCGTTTACGCTAAAACTATTATTTGCAGTGCAAGCAGTTTGGAGCCAGATCAGACGCCGGGTAACCCGGCGTCTGATCAGGCTCCAAACTGTTTGCCACCAAGATAAACAAGAGTTATCAGAATTGTCCAACAGTTGTTCTTTTCTACGTTTTAGTGCTTTGCGTTTGCGTACGTTTGCGTTTAAACGGGAAAGAATAACAGATTCTCCACTGTAACGTCCTTGTACTGTTTCACTGTCATGACGCCAACAAGTATTTGCAATTGTCGACTTTGTCGTATTCTTTTATTTCTCAAACTTATATTTCAGGTATTTTAATTTAATAACTGTTGAAATAAGTGGCTTATAGTTTGGATCCTGATCAGACGCCGTGTAACAAAAACCAAAAGTCATTGTACTCGGGAAAAGGCAGTTATTTGGGTAAAGTGCTGTTTGCAAACTGTGTGGTCTTCAAGCTTTACCAGATTTTATTTCCCATAAAACTGTATTGCTTCATATTTGTCCTCGTACAGACAATCGTATCTTGTACGTAAACTGCTGATTCTATTATAAATTGCCGATTAAAACTTTCACTCTCAATGACGTCTTAAATCGCACTTGCAAACAGTTTTGATCCTGATCAGACGCCGCGTGACGCGGCGTTTGATCAGGATCAAATCTGTTTGCCACTTGCTTTGAAATACCGTCAGTTATACTGCCTTAAATCTAGCTTTGAAACGATATTGCAGACAACAATACTGAAGCAGAAGACAATATGGCGATGAAGGTGTAAAATTCTCACGATGTTATTGATCATGAAAGGATTAAGTATGATGTCACTTTAACCCTTTCCCTCATAGAAGCGCCTTTTAGCACATTTAATTCATTCATCCACTGAAGAAAATAGTTCCAATTAATGAATAGGTATTATAAGAAATACTTTCTATATTCTAGCAGATACTAGCTTAAAGCTGGCTGAAAGTAAAGCAGAATGTGCCTTAAGGCACATTCTGCTTTACTTTCAACCTGCTTTAAGTAGTCACATATTTTCAAAACCAGAAACAGGCTATGGGGTAAAGGGTTAAATACTAAGAACTACACTATGTCTCTACAAAGGTTGAATACGGTTGTTCAGGCAGCCTGTATTATACTTAAAACAGGGAATATACAACACTATATTAGGTTTAAGAGTCTGGAGTTTCGGCATAAATTTTGACCATTAGCATACCTGTTTGCTATGCATAACTAATATTGAAGTGCAAAAGGTGGACTGGCGCCAGTCCCTATAATCGTTTACCATTATTTCCCTTTTTCATACTGGGTTGTCTTTTACTATCCAGGATTATATGACAAATCAGTGCTGGACTCTGTAGCAGGAATAAGGCACAATATCAAACCATTGAAATCAAAATACATTATTGAAAATAATATATTTATCAGACTAGTAGCTAGTCTAAATGAAAGAGGGTATGACGAAAATGTTGACGTTTAATCCCATGTGTGTTTATATTCTTCAACTAGTAACGAGAGAGCAAGAGAAAGAGAATCTTCCATGCATGTTCGTGTTGTATTGAATACATTAAACGAGTCATCTAAAACACTCGGCAGTTTTATCGTTTTTTAGATGACGAGTTTAATAATTTTAATACAACAGGAACAGGAATTAAATATTCTATTTATTACATAATATTACTACACACTCGCACAATAACAACCTTGTTAATTTGCTTTGCCTATTACCGCCAAGGGAAAATTAGGTCCAAACTTTAATAAAGTTTATGAGGATACATGAGCAAAAGAAAATTAAACCGATTTAACTCCATAATTTAAAGGGAAAACATTGGGGATCTGCAAACTAACCTAACTTTAAATTGGATTAACTTTTTTATCTTGTTTGTAAAATTAATGCGAAAGATAGTATTTATTGTAGGTTTTGCTCTACAGCATGACGTAATAACATGCTATTATTAACATAACTTCATTTGCATGACGTCATTTGCATATTTATTTAGCTAGTTAAATAAAGACCCGTTGAATAAAGAATTTCTGCACTCCTGCACTCGTCGGTCATGTAATATATTATCACCATGGTACCCTTCTGCATGCTATATATCGTCTGCAAAAGTTGTAGTCTGCAACAATTCTTAGAATTGCTTGAACAGCTTGAATACAGATTAGACGCCGAGTTCCTCGGTGTCTCATCTATAGCACATATGTTTGTCACTGTTACATCATAATGTACAAAGAAACCACATCATTCATAAGTGAATTATAAGAGACTATTTTCAGTGACATCAACATTCACTGTCCATTAAACTATTGCACATACGTATATACATCTATAAAGATACTAACTTGTTTATTTTTTAAATAGTATAGCTTAAAATATATACCACTTCCATTAATCTAGAATCCCATAACATTTTAACAAAATGTCATGGTTGTCTTTAAAACAGAACTTAATTTTGACAGACAAAAAAGACCTAATAAGTCAACTTAAGAAACCTTGTAAAACATCGATTATAACCTCAAATCAGATTTAAAATAAACTGATTAATGGAACTTGTATATATAAAGCATCAATTAATACATTATTTACAATAAAAAGTAGATCAGTTCTGTATTAAAGTTAAAAGCTGCCGTTTATGTAAAATATTAAAACAGGGTTTGGCACATGTTCTAACCATATCCGTGTTGGAAAAGAGATATCTCAATTTATCACAGCCTGACATATAACATATACTTTGATTAAAATGTATTGCCTTTACAATTCTTCTCTCAGGTCGTTATATAATTCACAGTGCAACAAAACGTGCACTTCATTCTCGACAACATTCTTATCACATACATGACAAATTCTTAGTTCTTCATCAAGACCTTCATATCTTCCAGTTTCTAAACCTAAATTTAGCAAAAGCTGAACGATGACCCGGGGGCAGAATTCTTTTACAATAAGCCTCAACACTAAATTCTTCCTTCAATGTTTTATATAATCTTAATTTATTTCGACCACGTCCTGATGGAACAATACTATTGTTAATTTTTATTTGCCAATTAATAACAAAATCATCATGCACTTGTTCTTCGACCTTTTGGTAAACATTCTAGGAATCGGGATTTCTAGTGAATTATAACAAGCATAGTCATTCGCAATAAGAAAAGCTGAAATATTGTAACTCCAATTCTTACACGAGCACCAAGACTTGTTAAAAGACCAAAGAGCTACTCTTATATCAATTTTTAAATGTCCATGCGACTAAACCTTATCCAGTACTTAGCAATACTTTTTCCACTGACGGACTACATGTATCACTAATCGTGCAGAAGGTTTATATCGAACAGAGAATAGATATCAAATACAAAGTAATTGGTCGTTTGTTTGACATATGTATCAATAATACACTTTACCCTCATTTTGAACGCTACCTGCGTTCATGTTAAATATTGCAAACACGTTGGTTCCAGATGAGACGCCGGTAACTCGTCATCTCATCTAGATTATCTTGTTATATTTTCTAAAAGAAAATAAATTATAGAGAAATCATTTACGAGCGAAAGCCATTGTAGGTGACAATTACACAACGTTCTAACTATTTAACCTGATTATGTAAACTAATTCATGTGCAAAAGTACTGGTAAGTGGTGCCATAGTGAACAGACAAAACGCTGCCTGACATTTTCTATATTACGCATGGCAGGGTATTCAAATACCAATTTATTCGGTTATTGTAACTGGACGAAGCCCTTTATCCTCTTAACCCTTCCGCTGACAGGCTCTAAAACACAGTCAAATCAATGTTTTTAGTTAAAACGCTTAGCATTGTATATGTAAAGTTAGTCGAAAAATATAAGTACAATGTAGGGGATATATGCAACGGCTGTGATTGACATGATATAACCACATTATGGCAGTGAAGGGCTAACTACTTTGAACGACTGCTCTAGCGTTTTCATGTTAAATTTATCATAAGATGTTTACCCCTTCGTCGCCATATTGTCGTCTGCTTCAATATTGTTGTCTGCAATATCGTTTCAAATTTAAATTAAAGGCAGTGATGAAATAACAAAACGAGTGTAAACAGTTTGGAACTGATAAACTGTTTGCAAAGTCGCCTTTGGTGATAAAAGAGTTAATCGCAAACGACAAGCAAAAGCATGCAATGAAACGTAGAAAACTACATTTCTCAATTTCTTCCGATTAGTTTCTATCTAAGTGGTAAACAGTCCGGAGCCTGACCAGACGCCGGGTTGCCCGACGTCTCATCTGGCTCCAAACCTATGACAATGGAAAATATTGTTGGAGCATATAACAATTTAAGTCTTCTGCACTGTACAGTGTCATTGCACTGAGTAACATTAGATTCACCGCCGGAGTATGGCTCCGTATTAAGATTTTTATCAGCTCATTCCACTTATAGAGTTATAGTGTTCACGCGTTTAATTTCTATTACATCCAGTATATGCTACTTGTATCGTTCGATTTGTATCGACTAAAGATTTACAGTGTTATTTGGTCCTACTCCGAGTAAACATTGACATTTTTGCTTAGTGCTTAGAAGCATTTTACGTGTCCTTTGTCCTGGATTAAGTTACCACATTTATTCAATACCACCCATTCTTTTTTATTATGAGTAGCCTTTTACAGTGGAGAATCTGTTATTCCTTCCCGTTTAAACGCAAACGTACGCAAACGCAAAACACTACAACGTAGAAAAGTACAACTTTTTGACAATTCTGATAATTCTTGATTATCTTGGTGGCAAACAGTTTTGAGCCTGATCAGACGCCGGGTTACCCGGCGTCTGATCTGGCTTCAAACTGTTTGCACTGCAAATAATAGTTTTAGCGTAAACGCGTTTATTGGGAAAGAATAACAGATTCTCCACTGTAACACAAGTGTGAACGTAAAGAAGCAGTTGTGCGATGTTTGCAATACTGTCTATGGTCTGTCTTAAGCAAATAGATATTGTTCTTGGACAATGCAAACATTGCAAACATATAAACCAAGATCAACGATTGCCTCAACGTTTGTTCATCCAGAATGGCTACGGCGTCTTGGGCCCGTTTTACTAAACTACTAACGCAAATATTTTGCGTAAGTCAAAATCGTTTTACTCTTTTTTTTTCGATCATAAACGTTTGCAAACAGCAAATAGCCAGATCAGAGGACGCGCTAAAAGCGCGTCCTCTGGTCTAGCTATTTGCTGTTTGTAGCAAGTGATAATAAAAAATATAAATTAAAAATGAAAATTTTGACTTACGCAAATAATTTGCGTAAGTTGTTTAGTAAAACGGTCCCCTGGACCCTTCCCTTGATATTTTGGCAGAATGTGATTATCAGAAGTATTCAATCGAGCAACATTGCATTGTTATAGTTAACCTTTCCTTCTTAACAAGAAGTCTTTTTGCACACCTTATCAAGGGCACTGTGTCATTGGTGGTTAGAACAAATACAGGTCCAATCGCCATGATATTTGTTGTGCGACAATTGTAACAGAAATACACAGAGCAGTGGTATAGTCTTACCTCTTAAATTATTTGGCCAAGGTATTTGACGTAGTTTGTCTGGCCTATTAACCCTTATACTGCGGTGCTATCGTTTGCTTAGAAATTGCTGTCTGCAGAACTAATTAAATTTATATTTATACATCATTCAGGTAACGAAACATAAAGACAAGTGTCAAACAGTTTGGAATTAGATCAAGCGTAGCGTTACGTGGCGTCTGATCTGCATCTAAACTGTTTGCAATAATCAAGAAAGTCACGATCTGCAGGCAAATGTTTAACCTATATTGAAAATACAAGACTATCCTGCACGATTCATTCAAATAGTTTGCTTCTACCATTCCTGCCATTATGAAATGCTAGCAAAAGTTCTGGGGCCCGTTTCATAAAACGTCGTACGACAAAAACGATCGTAAGTCAAAACTTTAAAATATATTTAATTTCTGATTTCTCTATCTAATCCTGTATTGTGACATCTCTTTGGAATCGTCTTTTCAAGACGATTCCAAAACTATGTCACAAGACAGGATTAGATGGAGAAATAAATAATAACTGAGACTTTTATAATCTGACTTACGACAACATTTGTCGCACGAAGCTTTATGAAACGGGCCCCTGGAAGATAAATATGTGTCAGAAATTTTCATAATCACTAACAATATAACCTAATCTGTGTGATAGTCGCAATATTTTTATGCATTTCGCTGCCATGTTTCTAAAATGCAGACATCGCAATCAAGTAAAGAATCATTGGCCGTGTGTTAGACCTGAATAAGCATGAGGCATTACTTTGTAACTTTACAACGAATGTGTCTTTTCAATAACATCAGAACAGGACTTTAAGGACCTAACCGAGAACTTGTCTAAAGCAAATATATGTAGTATTAACGCTTTCATAAGCATGGTGTCCTGTCCGACCGTGCAATGTGATGCACGTACACCTGGGAAATTCTTGAGGCCCTAAAATACGGTGTAAAATCCTCACTTAAGGCACGAAGGGGAAGCGATTGGGGACCCTTGTTAAAGACAGAGATACATGGAGAATAGCAATCAACAAAGAAGTCACTAGATTCGCATCCAGATTGGTTAAACCGTGAGATCAAATGCCAAGTCAGAGAAAAGGCTGCAATGTAAGCTTTGTTGTATGGCTTTCTTGGTGTAGAATTCTGTCTGGGTCAACATTCAGGCTACGTGGTCAACTTAGGCGATCCTTATGTCATCGTCGTTAGAGGCGGCTATCTAACACAAAAAGCAAGACCGCTTTTTTGCAACCGAAAATTCAATCAATTCGTTTATTTCTTACATATTATACATCTGGGGTATATGTCATTCTTCCAGAAGACTTATAAATCAAAGTTAAAGGCAATTTATACTGAACAAAAATTGGCGTGAACTGTCTCATCTTACTCGGTAAATTGTATAAGTAGGCTATAGAATATATTCATAATTATTCACAGACACATATTTTATTCCAGCACATTACAAAGCCCGTTTTGACTGATATGTGCTTTCCGTTTAACATTTTCACTGTCATTATATCGTCTGTTGAACTCTTATCATGCTGAATTGTCGTCTGCTTAGAATATAATTATCGTATGTGAATAAAGACAACTTATTTTGATTTATTTTTAAACTTGAGAAAATATTTATATGAGTGGCAAATAGCTTGGATTCAGATCAGACGCCGCGTTACGCTTTTAAGTCGTAACTAACCTTTTTGGAACTTGTGGCCCAATCCCATTTCCATGTTGAAATTTTGGAGATAAAAAATGTTTAAGCTGCTACGCGGCTACTGATCTTGAACCAAACTGTTTGCAAATATTAGCCAATTCGCGCTTAGCATGACAAGAGTTAATAATTTTGTCTATTTTAGATTTTACGAAATTGAAGGAACAAACGTATCGATGTAGGTGAAAGATGTTTGGCTATTGGTCAGATTCTTAAAAACAATCGGCATCTGATCAAGATCTAACTTGTTTGCAAATATCTATATTGTCTTGTTAAACATTTAAAATGGTTGACAATGGATACCATACCGTGTTACGTGTCCTATTACAGTGGAGAATGTGTTATTCTTTCCCAATAAACGCGTTTACGCTAAAACTATTATTTGCAGTGCAAACAGTTGGAAGCCAGATCAGACGCCGGGTAACCCGGCGTCTGATCAGGCTCCAAACTGTTTGCCACCAAGATAAACAAGAATTATCAGAATTGTCAAAAAGTTGTACTTTTCTACGTTTTAGTGTTTTGCGTTTGCGTACGTTTGCGTTTAAACGGGAAAGAATAACAGATTCTCCACTGTACATCTGTGCTGAATACGAAGCCATGCATTCTCATTACAGAAAACGGTACTGCTTTATGAAATGAATTTTGAACCAAACGATTTATTGACAGGTTCAAGCTTCCAAAGTAATGGAATGCCGCACCTGTATATCATGTATACGTGTTTGTTATGAGATTTCTTGTCATAATTTGTATAGGAATTCTTTTCACAAACGAAACCCTTTCTTTAGCATGCTATAGGCATTTTGGTGACTGCTGTTTTAAAGGATTGATTTAAACTGTTTGCACGTTCAAGACCATTAGCACTTAACAGTTAATTTCTCAGAGAGAAAAATGTTCCACTGACATAGTTATGTAATTGGCTAAGTGATGGAAATAGGTTATTCATACAGTAACACATTTCATTAACGAACTACTGTTTAGGGCGAATATGGATTCCAAAGGTATGTTGATGCTAAATGCAAGGCAAAGAAATGTGAAAAGTCCCTGTTTGAGCTTTTTTAAATTACTGAAGTCGTGCATGAGGATGTTAATTGTCCTAAAGGCCGAAAATGATGCATATTTTGTATGTCACTTAACTCTTTCCTCCCTAAAACTTTAAATGGACAAATCCATTTCGATTTTAGTCTAGTCCATTTCTGACTTTTAATGGTTGTTTTTGTCATTTTTTGGAATTATGACAAACAGTGAATACCCTGATCAGAGGGCTCCTTACGGAGCCCTCTGATCTGGGTCTTCACTGTTTGCATAGGACATGTGTACTATTCACATGTACACTGTTTGAAAATCACGCCTATATGCGGGACTAGGGTTCAAAGGGTTAACAGAAAATTCATGTAACATCTTAAATATTAAATTAACCCATTCACTGCCTCACCCGATAACAATGGTTATTTTTGCTAACAGCTTGGATCCTGATCAAACGCCGCGTCACGATCAGGACCAACACGTTTTGGCACACACATAAATTTTAAATTTGAGAAATAAAAGCAGACGACAATTGCTTCAAGAAGATGACGTCATGGCAGAGAAATAGGATTTAGGAAACAGATTGGTTTTCAAAGGCCTGGTTGACATTCTCTTTCCGAAGCATAGCCAGTATAGTATCTGCATTTAGTATCTGCCAGTTTCTGCATTTTATTTTCAGAAAACATCATCAGTGTTTTGTTTCAAATGAGATTCTGAGTTAATCAGAGCCTCATCTGAATCCAACATGTGTCCAGCAGTTATCCCTAATTCGCCCGTAACGCGCATATGATTACCCCCTTCACTGCCATGACGTCATGTGATTCAAAGAATTGTTGTCTGCTTTTATTTCTCAAATTTAATTTTATGTAAAAGAAACTTGATTTATGCCATATTTTGGTAATTATCAAACGTCCTGGGCAGACGCCGCGTGACCCCGCGTCTAATCCGGATCCAAACTGCATGCAAATAACTAATACAATGTACACTCTGTGTAATTTGCACGAGGTGGTTAAATCATCACTTAATTTCCTCGACTATTTCCGCATCCTGTAGATGTGGGAAATGTGTTACAGATATCTTATTTAAGATGACGTCATACTTTAAATTAACTTTAAAGGCAATGCAAAATAAAACTGAAACAAAAAGGAGATATTTAACGCCATTTTGTTATCCAGGTATGTTTGGTAAGTTGTTTTAGCATCATCAACACATCAGCTGTCATTTTTGTTGTCTGCAGTATGTATGTCTCTTTGCTATTAATATAAAATGTCACATCAGTCTGACACATAGAACCATCCACGGATAATTTTCATTGAAGTTTTTAACGGAGACACTATAACAAATGGAACTAGTGTGCTGTTAAAAACCACCACTCATTTACTTTTGATTGATAGAGTTAGATCAAGTGACAGCTTGATTTAATGAGTCCTCAAAATTCAAATATTGTTTTCCAGTTTCAAATTACATGTAAGTCGTGTCAGTATTTGACAGTTATAGTATTTTAGAACAATACATTGCAAACAGGTAAAAGCTGTAGAGAGGGTTTAAATAGGAACCATCTGATCTATGTCTACACGTTATATTATATTCTTCACATGAAAGATTACAGTGGAGAATCTGTTATTCTTTCCCAATAAACGCGTTTACGCTAAAACTATTATTTGCAGTGCAAACAGTTTGAAGCCAGATCAAACGCCGGGTAACCCGGCTCCAAACTGTTTGCCACCAAGATAAACATGAATTATCATTGTCCAAAAGTTGTACTTTTCAAATTTTTAGTGTTTTGCGTTTGCGTACGTTTGCGTTTAAACGGGAAAGAATAACAGATTCTCCACTGTAGCATAGCATCTGAAGATCAAAAACGTCATGCATCTTTACCAATTCCTACCAACTGTTACGTTAACACATTCACTGCCATGACGTCATTAATTTTAAACAATTGTCGTCTGCTTTTATTTCTCTGATTCAAATTGTATGTACATCGCTCCTTCTCTACAACGACATCCAATGGGAGACAACAATTATGTGCGTTGGTCGGAGGGAGTCGTTATAGGGAGTGAAATTGGCGTACATTTGCAAACAGCTTGAATCCAGATCAGACGCCGCGTAACGCGGCGTCTGATCTGGATTCAAGCTGTTTGTCACTCCTCATTAAGATTTTTTCCGTCAAAATGCTCATTATGTAAAACAGCAGACGACAACTTAAAGCAGACGACATTTCAGCAGTGAAAGCGTTAGACATAAATGTCCTATGTAGGGAACTGCGGCAAGGGTCCTTTTAAGGAGGGGTCGTTATTAGGAGGGCCGTTGTAGAGAGGGAGCATTGTACTTTGACTAAAGAAATGTTTAATTAGTATCATACTCATACTGAATCCGTATCAGACAACGCGTTACGCGGGATAAGATAGTGAATGGGATTAAGTCGTCAATCTCGTCATCTTTTTAATCGGATTCTGATCAGAATTTAATTAATTCAATACATTCACCTTTTTTTAAAACAATAAAACAAATTAAATTAAACAAGTACAACTCAAAGAAGTCATCTTATCAGGGTCAGCATCATTTACCGTTGTCCCCTCTCTACAGCGGTCCTCCCTCCTTACAACGACCCTTGTCGCAATTACCTAAACGGAATAATTATGTCTAAAGCTTTAACTGCTTCAGTATCGTCTGCTTAAAAGTGTCGCCTGCTGGGTTTTTTCAAAGTTACATCATGGACAATTTGACAGAAAAAAAACTGAATGATGAGTGACAAACAGCTTGAATCTAGATCGGACGCCGCGTTACTCGGCGTCTGATCTTGATTCAAGCTGTTTGCAAATGTAAACCGATTTTCCTCCCTATAACGACTCCCTCCGAACAACGCACACAATAATTGTCTCCCGTAGGATGTCGTTGTAGAGAGGGGACGCTGTATTACTAAAATCAACCCTAATATCGGCAAATATAATTGACAACATTGTTCATTTAAAGTTTCGGATGTCAATGAGTTGATGAAGTTAGAAAAAGTGCAACTTTCATGTCAAATCGTGTAAACCCTTTCATGATCAAATTTACCGTGCTGTTCCTACCCTTTCATCGCCAAGGTGTCGTCTGCTTCAATATTGTTGTCTGCTTTAATATTGTTTTCTGCTTCAAAATTGTTGTCTGCAATATCGTTTCAAAGTTAGATTTACGGTAGTATAACTAAAGTAATTTCAAAACAATTAGCAAACAGTTTTGGTTCTGATCAGACGCCGCGTTACGCGGCGTCTGTCCAGGATCAAAACTGTTTGCAAATGCGCTTGATGACGTCATTGAGAGTGATGACTTAATGGTATCCATCGATTGTTTAAGATGTTAACCACATTTGCCTTCAACTTCAACCATACACCTTTAATTATGCACGCAATAAACATTTTTGTGATAACTGTTGAAAACAGATTGGTTCTTGATTAGACGCAGATGTCATATGGCGTCTCACCTGAAACCAAACTGTTTGCATGTTTTGTGATATTTAACGGTTGGGTGTATTAGAAAATTTTCAAAGTATATGAAAACACTCTATGACGGTTTGGTATTGAAGAGCTATTTAAGATGAATGAAAAAATAGAAAAAGTGTACATTTTGGTGAACAACAGTTGGCTCTACGGCCATGTAAAATTTACCCCACCCACTTCCTCTTATTTTGTCCTTTTCAAACAGCCCGCTTCAATAAAAACCCATTTCAAATAAAAAACAAATATGATAATTTGGTTTTGTGTTATTTATTTCCTATCTATGGTAGTATTTCTTCATACAAAAACTAATTTAAGAAAAAAAGGCACCAAATGTGAAATTTATAAAGCTCTTAATATCATCGATGTGGTACTTTTTGTAAACTTTGTAAGGGGATATAACTCTTTTTACTTTAATAACTCAAACTTTTCAACACTGACCTTTCCATTTCTTTTCATATTTTGAACTGCCTTAGCATGGGCTTTCATCTGGTAGAATATAAGAAAAGGTTTAATACTAGAACTATTTCATTTTAAAACTTTTTTACTTTTTTTTTATAAAGTATAAAATCTAATAAAATCATGCCCTATATAAAGCATATTTTCGATATTCAAGGATCCATATTGTTCAAACCTGGTGCCTGCTTTGTCTAAATTTGGTTTATACATGTGAAAATACCACCATAGACATGAAATAAAGAAAGAAAACCCAAATTACCATTTTTGTTGTGTTTTTAAATAGATTTTACTGAAGCTTGTACTCTGAGTGGGTAAAATTTGGAAAAAAAATCCCAAATTTGACATACCTTTTTCAAATCGCTGTAGCTCAAAAACAGGACACCACCATATATATTTTTTTCATTTTTTCATTCAACATAAATAGCTCTTTCAAAAAAACAATGATCGAAAAAAAAGTTTAATACTTTGAAAATATCGCTTATGGGTTGGATACACCCTTAACAGTTAGAATCGTTGCAGACGAAAAATTCTTCAGATACTTTTTTTCGGCAGAGCTGTCTAATTTCTCATTGAGCCTCAAACCTTATATGGCCCAACCAATCGTGAATGACCAGAAATGAAAGCTTAAGGACACGTGCTTAGAATCGAATAGTCTGATTGGGTAGCGGTTAGACTTGACTACTGACGTTTACAAATTTGTAAAATAAGAGACACAGACTGTTATAGGCTGATTTCCTATGTAGCGGTACCAGTAGCAAACACGACTTTCCGCTACTGCTAGTGAGTTATAACCGAGAAATTTTACGTGTCCCGACCGTTAGGTAGTGATTTGAATGACATAGTGTTTCTATTTTAAGATATGACATATTGTCTCAAGTTCGGCAATGATTTGATGCGTTCAATCAGAACGAAATTGTTCATAATAGAATTGATCATAATTTTAATCTAGTACCAAGTATATGAAAAAGAAAGAATAGCAGTAACAATTCAGTGAGATTACGAGAAAACTGGCGTTTGAATTTAACCTAGATATCGAAAAGATTTCGAGCATGATGGGTATTTTTTGTGTTAACACCGTTTTCCTCCAGCGCATGTGCAACTCTGTGACCTCAAATGTAAACAAACCGTGATTTTTTTTAACGCGATCGCAATCTCTTGGTTAAATGCGAAAACCCAACAACACGTAGATACCTAAAACGTACATTGTTACACTTTGTAGATATTTTTATAATAAATCAGAACATAGAACTAACTCTACAAGACAAATTCCATACACGAATTCTTGAAGCGGACACTTGCTTTATTTACCGGTGGCAACATGAATTTCTCATTTGAGGGGTCGTTTCAAACAATTCATATTCGGCATATATCGGGGGTGCTTTCCAAAAATCTCAAATCAAAATCAGGTGATTGAGAATATTTAAACAATCAAACCATATTTAAAGTATAAAAAACTAACAAAAGAGCACACACATACGAATTTTAGTAATTTATGGTATCTACAAATTACAAAATAAAAATGATACACGTAGATCTAGACATGGAAGTATAATTCCGTGATCTAGATCTGTCTTTAAAAATTCTCATCACTTTCAGTCACATCCTAGGAAGATGTAAGTGCAATTAAATTGGCTTATAAAGATGGAAGATGGAGCCCGATTAAAAGCATAAACGTGTGTAAATGCTCTCTGCTGTACTTTCACCTTCAGTCTTTGAGAGACCAACTGCCTTAACAAACTAATGATCTAGTAGTTTAATGGTTGCAAAAACTCATTCTTGGCGACTCTCAAGACCTTCAGTCTTTGATTATATGTATGTGGTCGTAGATTACTGCGCGTGTTTTATTAGAAAAATATTAAGCTTAATATCTTGATTTACCATCCTATTTATTGCAACTTGGATACTCAATTCCATATACATCATTACCTTCACCACCCATTCCGCCGAATATCTTTTTTAAAGATATTTCTTGTTTATAAAACTTGTTAAAGGCTAACGTGTTTAGTTCGGAATTGTCAGTAAACACTTCAGTCACATCCATTTAGGTTTAACTTCTTCACTGCCTTACCCCGAATACACTGGTTGTTTACAAAATTTATGAAGCCTAAATGCGTTACGCAGCGTCTGAAAAGCATTCAAACTGTTTGACACTTATTACAGTATGTCTTAAGTTAAAATATCTAACATCTAAAACATATAAAACATCGGTTCTTAATACTAAAAGCAGATGATAATTGTTTAAAGCAGATAATGCCATGACACTGAAGGGGTTAACCCATCACCCCATAGCCTGTTTCCAGTTTTGAAGACAGGTGACCACTTAAAGCAGATTGAAAGTAAAGCATAATGTGCCTTTAGGCACATTTTGCTTTACTTTCAACATGCTTTAAGCTATTATCTGCTAGAATATAGAAAATATTTCTTATGATTCTTATTTGAAACAGTATAAATTGGAACTATTTTCTTCAGTAGAGGAAAAAGATTAAAGGCTTAAAAATGCGTATTTATGGGGTAATGGGTTAACGAGAATATTGTTACAAAGCACACTGTTCACAGATTGGTTCCTGATTAGACGCAGATGTCACATGGCGTCTCACCTCGAACCAAACTGGTTGCATGGTTTGTGATATTTAACAGTTAACAGTTAGAATCGTTGCAGACGAAAAATTCTTCAGATACTTTTTTTATAAAACTTGTAAAGGCTAACGTGTTTAGTTCGGAATTGTCAGTAAACACTTCAGTCACATCCATTTAGGTTTAATTTCTCCACTGCCTTACCCCGAATACACTGGTTGTTTACAAAAATTATGAAGCCTAAATGCGTTACGCAGCGTCTGAAAAGCATTCATACTGTTTGACACTTATTACAGTATGTCTTAAGTTAAAATATCTAACATCTAAAACATATAAAACATTGGTTCTTAATACTAAAAGCAAATGATAATTGTTTAAAGCAGATAATGCCATGACACTGAAGGGGTTAACCCATCACCCCAAAGCCTGTTTCCAGTTTTGAAGACAGGTGACCACTTAAAGCAGATTGAAAGTAAAGCAGAATGTGCCTTTAGGCACATTTTGCTTTACTTTCAACCTGCTTTAAGCTATTATCTGCTAGAATATAGGAAATATTTCTTATGATTCTTATTTGAAACAGTATAAATTGGAACTATTTTCTTCAGTAGAGGAAAAAGATTAAAGGCGTAAAAAGGCGTATTTATGGGGTAATGGGTTAACGAGAATATTGTTACAAAGCACACTGTTCAAATCACCACCTAACTCCTTTGAAAAACACAAGCGTCTCGTCTGCTTAAAAAGTATCGTCTGAAAAACGTGCCGAATCAGTTTCTGATATTCGGACTGAAGAAATTATTAAACGAGAAAGTAGAGTACATGTAACACACTAGGCGTCTGACCTGGATCCAAACTGTTTGAAAATGTAAATGGCGATTTTGATAATCAACCGAGTTGATTAATCGAACACACGCCGAGCTTACCTTTCCAAACTGTCATATTTGATTTTGTTATAAAGATAGATGAAAGAAACCTACATAATGCTCGTATATAGGGTATATAGATATCTTATAAATGCATACCATATTACTACCTATAGTAACAAGCTGTGGCAGGAAGAAGCAATAGAAATTCATTTCTTCGGTGAAAACATCAAAATATGTATGATGATGAGCCTCGATTTTCGAATTAATTTTTGTCGAACATACCTATATTTCAAATTACCGCATTGGTTAAGCTACGTGCTATAGCTATCTAGAACAGACTGCGTTGCATTATGCATTTTTTTAATTAAAATATTCTTTAGAATACATAGGGTTTTTGTTTGTGTACAAGAAATTCGTACAATGAGCATCAAATCGAAGTATTTTGTTTTTGTTGACAATATCAATTAATCCTGCTGACTGATGACGTCATGCTTTCTGTCAAGTCTCAATACGTTTTGACCGATCATTGTGAGGTCAATAAACTATCTTGTTTGTTAACCCTTTGAACCTTTGTGACTAACAAATGCGTCCGTTTCAGACAGGGTACATGTGAATAGAACAATTGCCCATTTGCAAACAATGAAGAGCCAGATCAAAGGGCTTCTTCAGCTTCATCAGTTCGCATTCTTGCAAAATCCCTAGAGGGCATTCTCAGCCTTTAGGAACCCTCTGATCAGGGTCTTCATTGTTGATATATTTTACAATTTATTGTAAAAAATACAACCCTAAATAGTAAATAAAATGGAATTGATATAGCAACTAGAATTGGCCATTTCAAGTTTAAGTGAAGGAAAGTTTTAATAGGTTTAGAAGGTCCGTGTCTTCAGCACTTCGTTTTTTAAGGAATATGTAATTATTTCCGTTAAACTATCATTACCCTTTTGCTGTTCTGGATATAACCCTTGCATCGGCATCGAGATGTAACAGTCCTTTGCAAACAGTGTAGACCCAGACCAGAGAGTTCCTATAGGAACCATCTGATCAGGGCCTGTGCCGTTTATCACACTTGCATATACAGGCGAACTTCGATATCTCGAACCCGCTTAACTCGAACTATCCGATAGTTCGACACATTAATTGCATTATTTAATACTCAGTTAAGTTGAGGCCACGTTTTAACTTTGAAATACGGGTATGTTCGACTTTACCGAGTTCGAGATATCGAAGTTCGACTTGTGTCGTTTGTAAAATGAAATGGGCGAATTTCAAAATCCAGTATTGTGGGGGTTTTGCAAATGTAAGCCAGTTGCTCTTAGTGTGATAAGACGAATAGTGCATATCATCACAGAGTCGACTGTAATTGGGATCAACTATCTGAATAAAATGAACATCATACAGAAGTAAAAGGCAAAATTAATTAATTAACACGCGTTTGTTGAAATTGTTAGTTATAATGTTTTATCTGTTTTGTTGCGCTTAGGACACTGCTACTGAGTTTTAAGGTTATAATGTGTTATAATAGGCAAATATACGTTAACATAACTGGTTTGTATCTTAATGTCATTTTCTATATACTTAACGGTGTCTGATCAGGATCCAAACTGTTTTTTACTCGTATCAATTTCTATTCAGTTAAAAAAATAACTTTTGCTTAAACTTGCAGACGACAAATTCAGCAGACGATATTTTGTCTATTCATGGGTTGAAACAGAGGGTAAAATTCAGCAGTGAATGTGTGAAACAAAATTTAGAAAATTTAGGCAAATATGATGGGAGACACTGCACGGCATCTCTTTTGAGCCACTTACCAGGACACGATTAATGGTACAGTGGAGAATCTGTTATTCTTTCCCGTTTAAACACAAACGTACGCAAACGCAAAACACTAAAACGTAGAAAAGTACAACTTTTTGACAATTCTGATAATTCGTCTTTATCTTGGTAGCAAACAGTTTGGAGCCTGATCAGACGCCGGGTTACCCGGCGTCTGATCTGGCTCTAAACTGTTTGTATTTGAAATAATAGTTTTAGCGTAAACGCGTTTATTGGGAAAGAATAACGTTTTCTCCACTGTATCTAATCACATACCCAATCGATACGCCTTTGGCGCATTTAATTTATTCCTCAGCTGCTGGAAAAGTTCTATTTATTGCAGTCATGAAAAGGCATCATAAGAAATATTCATATATCCCATTCTACTTCACTTATAGCTTGCTTTAAGTAACTATCTTTTAGAGTATATATTATCTATTTCTTAAAGTGCATATTCAAGACTGTATAAAGTGAAACTATTTTTGGAAGAATAAATTAAAAGAGTAACAATAGCGTGTCCCAGTTACACGAATGCCCCCGATGATACAGGGAGGGGAATCCGGACTGTCAAGTGTAAAATGTACGAGTTAAAGAGCTGAAACTGTCGCGGAGCTCCATTTTGAGGAATTCAAGGGCCATTACTCCAAAGGGCCTAGCATAAATTGGTGCCGCTGGTTATCCAAATTGGTCTCCATTTTATGTCAACAAACATTTTCAGAAAGTTTGGTGATGATCAGATGAAAAGCAATGTGTTTGTGAAACACAAATGCCCCCAGGCAGCGTCATGTTCTGTAATGTAATGCTTATTTGCAAAAGTAGGTCAAAAGTCATGGTCGTAGGGTAAATGAAGCATTGCCTTGATTGGAGAAGTCTTAACACAAGAACCATACAAAGTATGGAAGGTCTAGGCCTACTGGTTCTAATGTTATAGGCGTATAAAGATTTATACAAAAGAAGGTCAAAGGTCAAGGTCACAAGCGCAAAAAAAGGTCTTGTCACAAGAAACATAAACAAAATATGAAAGTGGTAGGCCTACTGGTGCAAATGTTATAGCCATTTCAAGATTTCAACAAAAATAGGTAAAATGTCAAGGTCACAAGGTCAAAATGTTTTGTATGGTTAGAAAGGTCTTGTCACAGGGAAAACACATCACGTGACATGCCAAGTATAAAAGGCCATGGTGCAAAAATGCAAAAGTTATAGTTAAAATTTTTGGTTAAAGTTTGATTAAATGATCAAAGGTCGAGGTCAAGGTCACATGGTCAAAGATGTTGGTATGGTTGGTAAGGTCTTGACACAAAAAAATGTACATACAAAATATGAAAGCCCTGGGCAAACTGGTGCAAATGTAATAGCCATTTAAAGATTTTAACAAAAGTAGGTCAAATGTCAAGGTCAAAGGTCACAAGGTCAAAATGTTTTGCATGAATGGTAGGGTCTTGACACAAAAAATATACATACAAAATATAAAAGTCCTGGGCCAACTGGTGCAAATGTAATAGCAATTTAAAGATTTTTACAAAAGTTGGTAAAATGTCAAAATCAAGGTCACAAGGTCAAAAAGTTTTAATGGTTGGAAAGGTCTTGCCATGAGGAATACACATGCCAAGTATAAAACGCCCAGGTTCAAAAATGCAAAAGTTATAGCCAAGGTTAAGGTTTTTGGTTAAAGTTTGATTAAATAGGTCAAAGGTCGAGGTCAAGGTCACATGGTCAAATATGTTGGTATGGTTGGATAGGTCTTGACACAAGAAATATACATACAGAATATGAAAACCCTGGGACGACTGGTGCAAATGTAATAGCCATTTATAAATTTAAACAAAAGTAGGTCAAATGTCAAGGTCAAAGGTCACAAGGTCAAAATGTTTTGCATGGATGGAAAGGTCTTGACACAAGAAATATACATACAAAATATGAAAGTCCTGGACCAACTGGTGCAAATGTAATAGCAATTTAAAGATTTTTACAAAAGTTGGTAAAATGTCAAGGTCAAGGTCACAAGGTCAAAAAGTTTTTATGGTTGGAAAGGTCTTGCCATGAGGAATACACATGCCAAGTATAAAACGCCCAGGTTCAAAAATGCAAAAGTTATAGCCAAGGTTAAGGTTTTTGGTTAAAGTTTGATTAAATAGGTCAAAGGTCGAGGTCAAGGTCACATGGTCAAAGATGTTGGTATGGTTGGAAATGTCTTGACACAAGAAATATACATACAGAATATGAAAGCCCTGGACCGACTGGTGCAAAAGTAATAGCCATTTAAAGATTTAAACAAAAGTAGGTCAAATGTCAAGGTCAAAGGTCACAAGGTCAAAATGTTTTGCATGGTTGGAAATGTCTTGACACAAGAAATATACATACAAAATATGAAAGTCCTGGGCCAACTGGTGCAAATGTAATAGCAATTTAAAATTGTTTACAAAAGTTGGTCAAATGTCAAGGTCAAGGTCACAAGGTCAAAACGTTTTTTATTATTGGAAAGGTCTTGCCATGAGGAATACACATGCCAAGTATAAAACACCCAGGTTCAAAAATGCAAAAGTTATAGCCAAGGTTAAGGTTTTTGGTTAAAGTTTGATTAAATAGGTCAAAGGTCGAGGTCAAGGTCACATGGTCAAAGATGTTGGTATGGTTGGATAGGTCTTGCCACAAGAAATATACATACAGAATATGAAAGCCCTGGCCCGACTGGTGCAAATATAATAGCCATTTAAAGATTTAAACAAAAGTAGGTCAAATGTCAAGGTCAAGGTCACAAGGTCAAAAACATTTTATGGTTTGAAAGGTCTTGCCATGAGGAATACACATGCCAAGTATAAAATACCCAGGTTCAAAAATGCAAAAGTTATAGCCAAGGTTAAGGTTTTTGGTTAAAGTTTGATTAAATAGGTCAAAGGTCGAGGTCAAGGTCACATGGTCAAAGATGTTGGTATGGTTGGATAGGTCTTGCCACAAGAAATATACATACAGAATATGAAAGCCCTGGGCCGACTGGTGCAAATGTAATAGCCATTTAAAGATTTAAACAAAAGTAGGTCAAATGTCAAGGTCAAGGTCACAAGGTCAAAAACTTTTTATGGTTGGAAAGGTCTTGCCATGAGGAATACACATGCCAAGTATAAAACGCCCAGGTGCAAAAATGCAAAAGTTATAGCCAAGGTTAAGGTTTTTGGTTAAAGTTTGATTAAATAGGTCAAAGGTCGAGGTCAAGGTCACATGGTCAAAGATGTTGGTATGGTTGGAAAGGTCTTGACACAAGAAATATACATACAGAATATGAAAGCCCTGGACCGACTGGTGCAAATGAAATAGCCATTTAAAGATTTAAACAAAAGTAGGTCAAATGTCAAGGTTAAAGGTCACAAGGTCAAAATGTTTTGCATGGATGGAAAGGTCTTGACACAAGAATAAACATACAAAATATGAAAGTCCTGGGCCAACTGGTGCAAATGTAATAGCAATTTAAACTTGTTTACAAAAGTTGGTCAAATGTCAAGGTCAAGGTCACAAGGTCAAAAGTTTTTTATTATTGGAAAGGTCTTGCCATGAGGAATACACATGCTAAGTATAAAACACCCAGGTTCAAAAATGCAAAAGTTATAGCCAAGGTTAAGGTTTTTGGTTAAAGTTTGATTAAATAGGTCAAAGGTCGAGGTCAAAGTCACATGGTCAAAGATGTTGGTATGGTTGGAAAGTTCTTGACACAAGAAATATACATACAGAATATGAAAGCCCTGGGCCGACTGGTGCAAATGTAATAGCCATTTAAAGATTTTCACAAAAGTAGGTCAAATGTCAAGGTCAAGGTCACAAGGTCAAAAAGTTGTGTATGGTTGGAAAGGTCTTGCCATGAGGAATACACATGCCAAGTATAAAAGGCCCAGGTGCAAAAATGCAAAAGTTATAGCCAAGGTTAAGGTTTTTGGTTAAAGTTTGAATAAATAGGTCAAAGGTGAAGGTCAAGGTCACATGGTCAAATATGTTGGTATGGTTGGAAAGATCTTGACACAAGAAATATACATACAAAATAGGAAAGCCCTGGGCCAACTGGTGCAAATAATATAGCCATTTAAAGGTTTTTTACAAAAGTAGGTCAAATGCCAAGGTCAAGGTCACAAGGTCAAAATGTTTTGTATGGTTGGAAAGGTCTTGATACAGGGAAGACACATGCCAAGTATAAAAGGCCCAGGTTAAAAAATGCGAGAGTTATAGCCAAGGTTAAGGTTTTTGACATAGACGGACGGACGGACGGACAGACGGACGGACGTTCTCACAGTTGGACATTTGTTGGGTATATTTTTTGTTTAAAAATACCCAACAGTACACTAAAATACCCAACAATAACAATAGGGCAATCACGGAATGAATGGAATCTATTGTTCTCCCTACCCAACAAAGGACCTTTCGTGCGCTCGGACGGACCAACAGACATGACAAAAACTATATGCCCCCGAATCCTAGATTCTGGGGGCATAAAAAGAGTAAAAAGACATGTTCCTGGAGGAATGCGTTAATATGAGAAACCATATAAGATCTTTCATCTAAATACCAGCTTTCAAGTTCAGTGTCATGATTTAGTCCGATATTCTCATCATACTACAGTGCTGCCTCACCACAAAAACACCCAATGGAGGGTAACGTGGTGTCTGATCTGGAGTCAAGCTGTTTGTCACTCGTCATTATGTTTTTTTCTGACAAAATGTCCATGTGTGACGTTGAGAACAGCCACCGTCACTTTTAAGCAGACGATATTGGAGAAGTGAAAGCGTTAGACATACTTGTCTTGATTTGGGAACAGCGGCAAGCGTCGCTGTGAGGAGGAAATTGTTGTTAAGAGGGAGCACTGTAAAATGGTTAGTGTCTGCGTCAAAAATATCGTGTGAAGAATTCTTGATAAATTATCCAAACAGTATGAATTTAGTGTTGAACACTTAGGTGATATTTTTCAACGAAAATTTTGATATCTCATCTGCAGACGACAACTGCATATTCTAGAGTGCTAAAACTGACCCGCAATGTCTGTACATGTAACAATCAAAGATTGTAATGATTTGGACGCCTGAAAATACCAGTAGGAATACATGTACAGGGCTGCCAGTCTCAGAAAGTTTCCAAAATTGATTTTTATAATAGCAGATGGTAGCTTAACGTAGGCTGAAAGTAAAGCAGAATGTTTCTGTGTTACTTTCAACCTGCTTTAAGTAATCGTGCATGAAAAAATAGACAATTTGTAAATCTTAGGATTTTTCCAGATCAACTTATGACAGCCCTGAATGTACATGTAATTTTATTCTTGATTATATAAAGTCCGAGTAAATTGGTTTTCGATCTGGGTTGCAATATATCAATCTCGAACTAAGATTTCATGCATAATACCCAAAATTCAAATTGTAAAACTGCAGACTACACATGTAAGAAGACAATAACATTGTAAAGAAATATTTAAACCAGGTTTTTGAGAGTCATTTAAGATGCTAAATTTCTAGACAGCCGAAATAAAACCATATTGCTTTAACCTTTTCTTAACTTTTATTCTATCATATGCTTTAAAAGTGTCGCCTTCAAAATTTGTGAAAGTATTAAATTTGTAATTGTAAGATAGAAGAAATTTAAGACGGTTATCAAACAGTTTGAATCCAGCTCAGATCAGACACCGTCTTACATGGTATTTGATCTGGATCCGAATTGTTTTCAACGATCAGTCAAGTCACGATCAGCAGAATAAGAATTAAGATGCTAAATTCATTAGACTCCAATATGGAAATATTTCTAGGGAATTTTATTTCTATTGAATACTGTATGCCATGTGGTTGCATATTATAGACCGCTGTGCGTTTTCTTTACTACTGTGTCGTCTGCTAAAACTGTCGTCTGCATATTTTCACCCTTTCATTTTTTTATTCTTCCTTAGTCGGGCGCATACTGGTTTGATTGTCTGCCTTAATATTGGCTATACTTTTGGAACTACATGTGGTAGAAACTTACTAACTATTCGGCATGTGTTTTCAAATCAAGAACCCAATGAGCTCATGAACGGTTATATTATGTATAGCAATGTCAAGGTCATGAAGAGATCATTTAATGGCTTAGTAGGATGTATTGTACTCTGGTCATTATTTTGGAACCTCATGTGATAGAGACTTTTCAGTTAGCATGTGTTTTAAACTGACGACGGTCTTGATATCAGTACAACATGGGTCATGTTCGTCGAAGTTCGATGTCATGTAGAAGTAATTTAAATGTCAAAAAGGCTGAATTTTACATTAGCCATAATGTGCATTCTGGTTTACATTTAACCTGCATTTAGTGGCCAACATCCTTCAATACTAGAAACAGGCTATGGGGCCAAGGGTTGAGCACAAGCTTAAGCGTTTATATGTTTTTCCCACTCTACTCTCGCTAATAGCGTGACGTGATAGTATAACTACCAATGCCTGTTTATAGTAATATTTCAATTTTGACTTCAAAGCGACTAATAATAGAATATAACAACATCATAATGCGTGGACTAAAGTCCATCATAGAATATGATATTGATTGCGACAATCCTAAACCTTAAATGATTGCAAGATGTACTTTTATGGAAGAAAACAACCTGTAATTATGACCACGCCACATGTGTCCATCCGTGACTCCTGCTAATGATGAATCAACTGGCCAAGGCTTAGACACCCTGTGAGTGCATAACATTTGTACAGCATCTGTTACGACTACTAAAAAGCAACTACAAGCAGCCACCTACGTTAAAGGCAGTATGTAAGCCAAAATAGCGCATTTTTTAAACCTGAATATTCAGGCAGATACGTAATCTAAACATATACAAAGAAGTAATCCGCGATGATTATGGAGGCAATAAATCTGACAAACACATGAATTTGGTGGAAAAAATTCGACTTTTAAATCGGTTTGTTGACATCCGATCAACGACGGAGATTTTCCGAGTTCGTTCGGCTTGCGCCCGGTAAAGATGTTTTCATAGCTCCTTCTGACTTGACATAGTTATCTTTAGATTGGAACATTCTAAAACTTTAAAAGGGATGAGTATTCCCTACATCCAGCAAGGGACATTGATAGCTGTATTTATTGTGCGCAGTATACAGTAGAGAATACATTTTTCTTTCCCGTTTAAACGCAAACGTAATGCACGTAACTGTGGAAATTTACTTTTAGAAGTTTTAATCTGAGTAGCAAATAGGTTGGAGCCTGATCAAACGCCGGGTTACCCGGCGTCTGACCTGGCTCCAATCTGTTTGCAACGGACATTATAGTTATGTATACAAATGCGTTTATTGGGAGAGAATAAAATGTCAGTAAAGTTAGCGCAGCGGTCTCGTACTGCACGGGAACCATACTTATCTCAAGTAGGAAAGTGTACGATGATGTAGTCGATGTTACCTTGCTTACAGTGGAAAAAATGTTATTCTTTCCCAATAAACGTGTTATCGCTAAAACCATGATTTCAACTGCAAACAGTTTGGAGCAGATCAGACGCCGTGTAACCCGGTGTCTGATCAGGCACCAAACTGTTTGCCACTCAGACTAACATGAATGGTCAGAATTGTCCAAAGGTTGTCCATGTATGCGTATTATTGCGATGCGTTTGCATTTCGTTTGCGTTTGCGTTTAAACGGAAAAGAATAACGTTTTCTCCACCGTTACCTTAATGGTAATGAACTATTCTGTTCTAAAAATAACCCAGACAAGTCAGGAAAATCGGATCGATCTCGTGACTCTTATTCGACCTTGCGGAAACTCTCGGAACCCGACACGAAGATTTGTTATGTAAACAAAAAGCTTATTTTTCCAACCATCTCGATAAGAAATCGGCACATCTATGTATAGTTCTTAAAGAAAGGGGGCATGTTTCAGGCACCTGACAACGGATTTCGCTTAGTTTTAATACATAGAAAATGTTCTTATATAAGAAATTGCGCGATTTAAACATAAATTTGGGCGACATTCTGGCTTTAAAGACATCTCCTGACGACCTTTTGGTCATAACGCTTTGCCAGATTATTTACTGTCAATTTCCTTGCAAAAAGCATGTGTCTTGTGCATATTGAACCATTGAATCGTCTTATGTGAGACCGGACCTTTATATTTGATAATTTGGTTAGAAATAACCATTGAAAATCACTAGAGCATGAGTATAATCTGGACCTCACCAGGTAAACCAGGGCTGCCATTTCTCCGGATTTTTCCTAAATATCCGGATTTTTCCAAGTTCATGGTAGCTTAAAGACATCCTTTCATTGATTCACCCCCATTCTTTAGTTGGTGTCAAAATACAGGTATATACCGGTATACAGCATGAGAAAAGTCTTCAGGCAATGGCTCAGCTTTGAATAGAGGCCCTTACATAATAGATATCAAGAGGTTACTAACCAACCTATCAAATATTAGGTGCGGGCCTCACTTGAGACGCCTGAATGATTCTTTGCCTAGACGCTACCACTGTTAGTGCATGCTCTGCATGCTTTGACTCAAACTATATACGGGGGTAGGTGTTACCACCCAAGCTTGGTCATGTGATATCTTTAAAGCAGGCTGAAAGTAAAGCAGAATGCACCCTAAGGCGCATTCTGCTTTACTTACAGCCTGCTTTAAGTAGTCGCATGTCAACAAAACAAGAAAAAGGCTATGGGGTAAAGGTACGATTCGTAAAATCGCACTTGAAAAATGCAAATTTGGAAATCTAAGGATTTTTCATATCAACTTATGGCAGCCCTGGTAAACTGAGATTGTATTGCACGTGCTTTACAGTTACATTGACACCTCCAGAACAATATGCTGGTGGTCCCTCAATGGACTGAGGAAAAGTCTTTAGGCACAAAAGAATTATAATTATATAGTGGTCGTAATAGGGTAGTTTATAAATATGTCATTGTGTTTAAATGCCCCCATCCTCAACAAAGATTATGTTACTATGATATGTGTTTGGTTTTCGTTGCATTGCATTAAAGTGTACAAAATCACCTGTTCTGAAATCTGTTATTTGATTTTTTTTCATGATTTTATTTTCTAATCCAAGTGTTAAACAGTGCATAGTTGAACGTGAATCTGCTCTAGAGAAGAAACGGATGTAATACAGTGTAAATGTTTGGAACTAGATCAGACACCGTGTAATTCGGCGTCTGACAAGGCTCAAAACTTGTTGCCATATCGAATTCTAATAAAATAAAATAGGCAATGCTATTAAGCAACTGTCTTTTTCTACAATTAACTGCATTTCATTTACGTTTAATCCTTTCACCATCAGACTAATCGTGAGATTTTTGACCACACTTCACCGCTAGAGTGTCGTCTGCCTCAATATGTTATCGTCAATGGTCGTTTCTAATTTAGATTTAAGATAGTGTAACTTAAAAAATATCGATACGAGTGTCAAACCGATTGTATCCTAATCAGACGCCGCGTAACGCGGCGTCTGATCAGGATCCAAACTGTTTGCAAAGTCGACTTTATGCGACTTCAGCGATGAAAGGGCTAATTTTGATAAAATGGGGAGAAACAAGATGCTCTGTATGGTATGCAGTCTCATTTCAAACGCTTAACCCTTTCCCCCATAGAAGCGCCTTTTAGAGCATTCAGTTTATTCTTGCCCTGAAGAAAAAAGTTCCAATTTTTACATTCATAAATATGTATAATACAAAATATTTTCTATATTCTAGCAGATGATAGCTTAAAGCCGGCTGAAAGTAAAGCAGAATGCGCTTAAAGCGCATTCTGCTTTACTTTCCACCTGCTTTAAATGGACACTTATATTCAATACTAGAAATATGCTTTGTGGGAAAGGGTTAATAAATAAGCACAGGTTCTGGCAATGTGAGAAAATGACTGTATGCTGGAGAAACTTAAATGTCAACAATATTGGCCTAGACGAAATTAAAAGTAATTATGTATCTTAATGGTTGGTTAATTTAGTCATGCAGCTGCTAGCACTAGAATGACGAATAAGTCAATTTCAAATACGGGTTTACATGAACATTGACAGCTGCAACCTTACTGGCATTTTACCAACGGTATGAACCAAAGATCAGACACCGAACAATTCGGCTTCTGTTGGTACATACTGCTTGACATTAACCTCGATTATTCTAGAAAAATCATCAATCTTAATTTGATAAAAGTACAGTAAACAATGATATTATTTTAGCCGACGATATCGTTTTTATTTCGTAAACAATTCACTGTCAATGACGCCAAAAGGCGCCTTTGAAAAAGCTTGGATCCTTAGTAGACGCCGCGAAACTAGGCGTCTAATAAGGATCCAAACTGTTTGACACTCCTTTCGAAAATTCGCCAGTCATACTGCCTTTAACCTTACTTTGAAACGATATTGCAGACAACAATATTGAAGCAGACAACAATATGGCGGTGAAGGGGTAAAAACCTCACTGTAAAGTTGACGCTGAAAGTGGTAAATTATATTAGAACACTCTGTAAATGTATATGTCAAGCACTTACTCGTACCTAATGATTTTGTCATTAACTTTATAAAAGTTATTTCTTTTAGTGGATTTGCCAAAGTTGTTTATTTTTTAAAAAGTAGAATCAACATTTGTTCTAGAAATAGCTTGGTTGTGCAACATTGTCTTGTATTGAAATTATATCAAATGAAATGACTAATTCCTCATCCTTCAAAAGCAGTACATCTAATTGGTTACAAAATCCCAAATAAAAGAAAATTCGTAATAATGACGGAAGGAGAAATGTAAGATGTCCAGACATAAATATTCTATTAACTCTTTCAACCCTAGATATCTCTTGTGGGTATTTTTAATCCTTTTGGATTCTTCTAGTACAGGCAATTTGAACCAGTCTACTTTTGTATTTCTGGTACATTGTATGACAACAAAAAAAAAGAAAATATCAAACAGTGCAGACCCTGATCAGAGGGCTCCTACAGGAGCCCTCTGATCAGGATCTACAGTGTTTGCATATGTAATCAGTAATCTCTACAGAGGGCTGTAAGGTTGAACGGGTTAATAAGTCCAAAGGAAGCTATAAAGTTATGTAAGCCTATTTTGTGATTTTATCAAAGAACTCTCCCAATTTTGATTTTCCAATATTGTGTTTTGATCGTCTTTCAGGTATTCATTATGAAGTAAAACCTCTCTATCTGCTATCTGTCCTCGCCATTCCTGTTTTGAACAATCAATAAGTCTTTGCTTAAAAACAAACATAAAATTCCTCACACTCCCAACGCCTTCATTTATCCAAACATTACCAAATCCATATTTAAATAATAAGTCTTTCAAATTAGTAACACATGCACTACATCCGACTTCATCTAATCTATTGAGCACTTTTTAGCTTGGAAAGGATATCTATTTACATTCATATTTAAAATCTTAAACCAATACTTTACTGGTCGTAATTCCAATAAAGCTTGGCATTATTGCACTTTTATGCCGGAATTGAAAACTGCAAAATATTTGATGTTTGATATACCAGTTCGTTTTAGAATAGCTCTTACTAAATTTAGATGCTCTGCACATAAGTTATTTATGGAAACTGGCAGACACTTAAATACCCTTTATGATCTAAGAATTTGTGTATTATGCAACATAGGAAAAATTGAAGACGAGTTTCACTTTGTAATGGAATGACGTTATACAATGATACAAGATTAACACATATACAAAGTATTAGAAATATGCATGTTCCTACACATTACAAGTTCTATAACATACTAAATGCTAAAAAAACGTGTACAGGTTTAGCAAAATGCATATACTATGCTAACCTTTTACGAGACGAAACTATTAGGCACATAAATTAGCAACATGCACATTTTACTAGTTATATATACATCCATCATACATATATGTCAATTAAGCAAAATTATACGTATGTATTTACGCACTGCATTTGTATTGGTTCCTTGTTTATATGCAGGTTTGTGTTTTAATGACCGGAGGCCTACATTACTAAATAAAGAATTGTCATTTTCATTTCATTAAATTGTGTTAATTATTTGGTGTTTAAGACAGTTGAGTGTTTACCTGTCTTTATACAGCCAATTAGCCTTCTTTTTATGGTCGTAATACAGATGTTAAACTGTTTATGTTTAAACCCATAAAACAAAATAACAGTGTGTGAGTTTTGTTTTGTTTTTCAACCCGAAACATATACTCGTAAATATACTATCATAAATATTAACATAATGTATAGTTTCATCGGAACTGAACATTTATCGAAATCATGGTTTGGACTTGATTTAATTTGAACATGATTTTAGATAAATCAATTCCGGATTTCATATATTTTTCTCCATGTTTATTAATAAGTTCGGGGGGTTCCGTGGCCTAGTGTTAAATTCACTGTGGCTTAATATCACTAAGTTTCCCACCGCTGTGGGTTCGAATCCCGGGGAGGGCATTCGAGTGTTTTATTGGGGAAGTCTTTTAGCTGGCTTACGGAAGGTCGGTGGTTCTACCATGATGCCTATTTGTGCCTGAAACAGTGCATCAAGGGCTTTTGGTGTCTTCCTCCATCTGCAATTAGCTTGACGTCGCAATATGACTGAAATACTGTTAAAAGAGACGTAAATTCATGACAAATCAAATCAAATTAATGAGTTCGTACAGGTCATACATAATTTAAAATATGGTGAGACTTATTACATTCTCGATAGATACGACTACTTAAAAGAACGTATTGTTTCCATCGCTTACGGCATATGTCTCAATATTTCTTCATTAAAATGCACTGATCCCAGAATTTGCAGTATAAAACAAATGTTTTTGCTAAAAACGTACTTCAAAGAATAAATTCTAAGCTGTGCAGTCTTTTGTGTTCATTTGACAAGTTTCCTTTTCGTAGCCTTTGGGGAAAGCATCCTGATGAAAATATCGCCACTTTCCGGCCGTGTCTTTAGCATACTTCCTAGTAATTGGAATGCAATTTTTATAAAAAGAAGTCTTTGTGAACCCAATTCTAATGAGCTACCTTTTTTGTTAAAGGTTTGACAAACTGCAGACACTACGGTTTTCAAATACATATTTAACATGCTAAAATCACACCGAGTTTGTCTTTACAAACGGTTTTGACCCTGATCAGACGCCGATTTACTCGGTGTCTGATCTGGATCAAATGTGTTTGAAGATCACATTGATGTTTCGACAGTAAATGTCCCATAAAAATAATGCTACTTTTGCAGATGACAATTCTAATGCAAACAATAAGTTGATGGAACAATAGTTAATGCAAATCTGACGCCGATATTTTAATACATATTTAAGGCATTTAGTGAGTGAAATAAATAAAAGCATACGTTCATATTCGTTTACTTTTGTGACTGGAAACGAGCCTAATAGTGCGCGTGCAGTTGAGAAGACCTTTGTTTATTAACCCTTTTCCTCATATAAGCGCCTTTTAACACATTTGATTTATTCATCCGCTGAAGAAAATAGTTCCAATTTATACAGTCTTGAAAATAAACCATAAGAAAAAATGTCTAAATCCTAGCAGATGATAGCTTAAAGCAGGCTGAAAGTAAAGCAGAATGTGCCTTAAGGCACATTCTGCTTTACTTTCAACCTGCTTTAAGTGGTCACATATCTCCAAAACTAGAAACAGGCTATGGGGTAAAGGGTTAACGCAATGCAATAAATGGGGAAATGACAACTTTTTGAAATGTTGACGGCTCATTTTAAACTCACATGTTAGTATTCTAACAGCAGAGAATAATGCTATACCCTCGGCGTGAGCGTTAGCGTGGATCAAGGTTAAAGTGTTTTGGACGGATTGTTCTAATAGCGGGGCAGATAACTGAAACAATCTTTCACTTCCGGAAACAAGCACCAAATTTGGCACAGATACTCCTTGGGGGTTGCTCTTTTGAAAAAAACCCGCTGGCCACATGAAAATCCAAAATGGCCGCCATTTTCCAAGATGGCCGCCAAGGTAAATACAGAAATATTGATTTTTGCCCTAAATATGCCTAACCTTGTCTATTTCAATGGTTTATGTGTCAAAAAATGCGTTTTGACTATGTACACTTCAATTTGGGACCATGAAATAGCTCTATGGCTTCATTTTACCCTTAAGTCACTTAAAGATTCAAGATGGCCGCCATTTTCAAGATGCCCTGCATAAGAAATACTAGATTTTGTAATATATTTGCAAATACTTGTCCTATATCAATGATCTTTCTTTGAAATTATATTTTTGACCATGTACAATTCAAGTTTGGAGCAACCGAGTGACTCACCGGCTTCCTTAACTACTTGAAACTTCAAGATGGCAGCCATTTTGTCAAGATGGCCATTACAGATTACGCCAAATACTTATCCAATATCAAAGATTTTGTGTCAAAAATACTTTTGTAAAATTCAAGATTGGAACCATGAATTTGCTAAATAGCTTCCTTGTACCAGGTAGCCACATAAAATCAACATGGCTGCCATTTTTCAAGATGGCCGCCACATAAATATTGCATTTCCCAATACAATTGCATATATTTGTCGTACTTCAATGATCTCTGTGTCTAATTGTACTTTTCCGACTACGAAGAAATCCAATTTGGAACATTGTGATAACTAATTTGCGTCCTTGTACCCGTAAGCTACATAACGTCCAAGAAGGTAGTCATGTTCAAGTTGGCCACAATGGAATAAACAGAAATATTGCACTTCGCAATAAAATTGCAAAGACTTGATCTATTTCAATGGTCTGTGTGTCAAAAAAATTTAATATTATTTGACTATGTAGAATTTAATTCGGAATTATGAAATTGCTAAATTGATTCCCTGCAACCGTTAGCCGCTTAAAAAATTATGATGACCGCCATTTTCATGATTGCCACCATAGAAATATTGCATTTTGCCATACAATCGTAAATACCTCTCCTGTAGTATTGGTCTTTGAGTCAAATAATACTTTTTGGACTGTAACATTCAAATTTAGAACCAAACAATGACTCCATGGCTTCCTTGTACCAATTAACCATTTAAAAATGAAAGATAGCCGCCATTGGTTAAGATAACTAAAACAGAAATATAGCATTTTTTAAATAGAATGGTCTGTCTTTGGTCTTTATATAAAATAATATTTCTTTTACTCTGTAAAATACAAATTTGGAACTATATAATCGCTTAATTTTATCATTGTACCCGGTAGCCTATTAAAAGTCAAGATGGCCGCCACAGATATAATGCATTTCTTAATAAAATCACAAATACTTGTCCTATTTCAACGACATTTGTGTCTAATTATACTTCAATTTTGAACCATGAACTTACTCATATGTGTTCTTGTACTTGTAAGCCTCGTAAAAATCACTATTTGGCATCTTTTATGAAAGGCCTTCAGAACTTGCGAAACAAAACGACAAATACCTGTCCTATGCAATGCTATGTGTGTCAAATAATACGCTTTTGACTGTATAGAGTCCAAATTTCGAACCATGACATTACTCCTTACTGCATGGGTTTCAGTACTAACCGACATGTTTGGTAAGTATCCCAAATGCTATCTATTAAGCCCCGCATCAGTTAACTAATTTAGTTGGATATAGCTTTACATAGCGTGTAATTAAATGCCGTGCCTGAATTGATAGGGTGTGCCAGTGCAAAAAAGCCGAGCCACGGCTAATTACTTTTGAATATATGACCTATTCAGTGTTTAAGTGCCAACACATCTAACTCACTCACTCATTAACTAAATGATATATGTTGTAAAGGCATAACCGCTGGCATTGATTCACTGAATGCAGATACATGAACATCTAATTATTATACTGTGACTTCTTACCATTCACAAAGATGGCAAATATAGATCCGGGACGATCCAAAAGTCTGTCTTACCAGAAGAAGAAAATCAAAAATGCTCAAATTGCTAAATACATAACAACAAGCATGATGGCTACATTATGATTGCAATCAACATTCTCTTCATTCTTGCAGTTAATTAGATTCATATTGTTTGGGATCCAGTCTGAATTGATTATGGTGATGGTATCAAATAAACTTTTAGGAAGTAAAAGGCACATCATCACCAATACTGTCAGTTATTATCAAGAACGCAAAGCAGGAAACGGACAGAAATTGAAAAACAGAGCGCTCAGCCATTAGAAAACCATACCAAGCTGCTTAGAACCTGACGCAAAGGTCAGACATGTTTCATATGTGACAAAGACAGATGACGATACACCCCAATAGCAAGACTAAATAAATGTTCCCATGTTCCCAAATGTTAGTATGACCATCATATATGACATCATAGACTACAAGCCCAATGCAACCACGGCGACCACGTCTTTCCATGAAACCAGCATTTCTATTTTCAAGCATTCTTACAACGACAGCTGAAGTTTTTGTGGGTTGAACTGAAGACGGTCCATAAACTTTCAAAACCGGAGACCTTCCTTCTTCACAGGAGAATTATTTCCTCCTCAAAATTGTTTGAAACACACAGACACCTGCCTGCTGAGATCATTTCTGTCATATGATTATGAAAGGCTGTAAACTATCGTAGTGACATATGGACCTGTCCCTATGACACGGTCTACCCACTATGCATTACATAAGAGAGCAAAGCCATTTGAGGTCAGCATTACATCAATTTTGCCTCTGCTCTGATATCAGACAGTCAAGCATTAGATGGAGGCATTCTTAACCCCCGCCGGGTACCAGCCATTGCTGTGGACCAGCACGTATAGCCAACAGTAGTATTCTTTGAAACCAAATCATCGAAATAGGACAGGTCTTTAAGTTTTTTATTGAGAAATTCAATATTGTTGTGACAGCAATTTTGAGAGATGACGGCTACCTTGAACTGTAAATATCTAAAAGGTACACAGAAGTCATTTAGTAGTTTCATAGTTCCCCATTTTATTGATACATACAATGTAGTCAAAAGCTATTATTTGACACAAAAAATCATTGAATAAGAACAAGTCTTTGCAACTTTATTGCGAAATACAATAATTATGTATATACCATGGCGACCATCTTGAAAAATGGCGGTCATCATGATTGTGTAAGTGGCTAACGGATGCAAGGAAGCAATTGAGCAATTAAAATAATTCCGAATTAAATTCTACATAGTCAAAATATGTTCAATTTATTTTGTCACACAGACAATTAGTGCAATTGTATGGCGAAGTGCAATGTGTCTGTTGATGCCATGGTGGCTATCTTGAACATGACTACCTTCTTGAACGTTAAGTAGCTTACGGGTACAAGGACGCACATGAGTAATCACAATGTTCCAAATTTAATTTCTACGTAGTCGAAAAAGTACAAGTAGACACAGAGATCATTAAAGTATGACAAATATATGCAATTTTATTGAGAAATGCAATATTTCTGTGGCGGCCATCTTGAAAAATGGCTGCTATGTTCGATTTTAAGTGGCTACCTGGTACAAGGAAGCCATTGAGCAAATTCATTGTTCCAATCTTAAATTTTACAAAAGTACATTTGACACAAAATTATTGATATTGGATAAGTATTTGGCATTTTATTTCGAAATGCATATATATCTGTGAAGGCCATCTTGACAAAATGGCTGCCATCTTGAAGTTTCAAGTAGTTAACGGTATATGGAAGCCGTTGAGTCACTCGGTCGCTTTAAACTTGAACTGTACAAGGTCAAAAATATAATTTCAAAGAAAGATCATTGATATAGGACAAGTATTTGCAAATATATTGCAAAACCTAGTATTTCTATGCAGGGCATCTTGAAAATGGCGGCCATCTTGAATGTTTAAGTGACTTAAGGGTAAAAAGAAGCCATAGAGCTATTTCATGGTCCCAAATTGAAGTGTACATAGTCAAAACGCGTTATTTGACACATAGACCATTGAAATAGACAAGGTTTAGCATATTTAGGGCGAAAATCAATGTTTCTGTATATGCCTTGGTGGCCATCTTGGAAAATGGCGGCCATTTTTGATTTTCAAGTGGCCAGCGGGTTTTTTCAAAAGAGCAACCCCCAAGGAGTATGTGTGCCAATTTTGGTGCTTGTTTCCGGAAGTGAAAGATTCTTCTGTTATTTAGCTATTATCTGCTGCACTATAAAGCTTAAAACTTTTACTAGGTACTAAAACCTTGTATAAAGCTTCATTTTGGGCCAAACATTGATGGGTGTTTTTGTTGTTGTTTTAAAGTTAAATACGTTTATTATTTTAGAATAAACATTTAAACAGCTGAGCATCAGGTGGCTTTAACATCAATTCTGGTTATACGAGTAGCAAATAGTTGGAGTTTGATCCTGCTCCAAACTGTTTGCAATGGATATGATTACTTTAGCGTTTACGCGTTTATTGGTTCTCAACTATATAATCGCTGCTTGTAATTATAATATGCCCTGTTTCCGACACATGAGTACATTTATCCACTAATACTGTGAAACTAGAACGCAAACGAGACATTGGGTATCAAACATTCAGGCTTATCTAGCTCCACTCTGTCTGTAATGACAGAAGTTCTTTTTTACAATACTATACAGTCAAAATTCTATATCTCGAACTCGGCTAATCCACGTTTTAACTTTGAAATATGGGTATGTTCGACTTAACGGAGCATGAAATAATGCCGTTCATGTGTCGAACTATTGGATAGTTCGAGTTAAGCGAGTTCGAGATATCGAAATTCGACTGCACATTTTATTATTTAATAAAGTATTGACTGCGGTACCAACGAGCATAGTCTCGTAGCACTGGTAATAATTATGCAAATAGTTTTGAATAAACCAAACGCCGAGTTTTTTTCACATATATTTTAATTAATTTTCTCTACGGGCTTGCTTCTAGTGTATTAAACTTATTTGAAATATTTCGTTTTAGATATACCAGAGGGGATCTAAAGACACCCATGCAGCAGAACATATCATATGTAATAAGAAACAATTAAGACCCTTATGAGATTTCACTCGATTTGTAAATTTAGGTCAATTCAAGCTTAATGGACAAGTTGTTTTAACTTAACTTCTAAAAATATTTCTTAAAAATTCTGCTTTAAAACTTTCGAGACTATGGCGTAAATGGATAAACAGTTCTATGCTTTGCAAAAAAGTTAAAATCAACATCAGACGCCGCATCACGCGGCGCTTAATATTGATCCATTTTTTATAAAGAAAAATACGATTCTGAAGCTAATTTAACTTTAACTCCTCCACTGCTCTAATCCGAGTACAACTTTTATTTGCAAACAGTTTGACGCGGCGTCTGATCAGGATCCAAACTGTTTGACACTCATTTGATATATTTATTAAGTCAAATTACATAAACTTTAAATTTGAGAAATAAAAGCAGACAACAATTGTTTAAAACTGATGACGTCAAGGCACTTAAGGTATTATTTAGAAAGTTGAACTTAAAAGCAGATGACAACAGTGAAACAGACGGTGGTATATCGTGACAAGGATTAATATGTTTCCAGACGGCGTAGAAATAATCTTGGTCATAAACTGTGCGCTACACCTACATGGAAGATTGAATAAAGATGATGTCACTGTAACCCGAGTGGCCGTAAAGGAGTAAATCCAACCCTGGTTCGAGTTCATATATTCTTTATTATATAGACGAAAGGTCTGTAATGAAATATATACAGATAATGAATACAATGGTAAAACATTCTAAATAATACAAATCTCAATTGACGCTAAATACTAAAGCCGTAATATTCCCGAAATACATGTATATAAATTAAATGCCAATTCAATTAGGTAACTTACCAGCTGGTCGGATGAAATAAACTATAAATGTCTCTTAAAGAGAACTGTACTTTAGCAATACTAAGTTACAATGTAATATCAACCTTTCTCAAGGATAGATAGAGCCAGAATGATAGAGTAGGGTGCAGAGGTCTTGCAGGTTAGCTTTGGTGTCACGTGACAACCAGAGAACAACTCACTCGTGCATTATTTCACTCATCAAGCTCACTCACTAACTCTCATGGACAAGTGACAAGTTACAAATACATGCAGGAATATTGAGTAGTGATACAGACTATAGCATGATGTAAACACCACCTATAGTCTGTACCAGCAAATGAACACAATAGGGTACAGTCAAACCTAACCTGGGTTACATAACTATAAACTACCTCGCCAGGTATGGGTTTTATGAAATCGACCCTATAGATGACAAGTACGCAATTGCTGCAAGAGTGCAGCAAAGGAATTGTGCACGGCCTAAAACACATGAGAAGTTTCATGTTGGTAGCTATTGACTAGGTAATATACTTCTGAGTCATGGACCGGACCAAAAGGTGGTATGAAAAGCAGACAAGAGGGCCATGATGGCCCTGGTATCGCTCCCCTGAGTATAATGAACAGTGTTTTTGCAAACAGTTTGAATCCAGATCAGATTTGGATCCAAACTGTTTGCAATGTGAAATGCATCCAAACTGTATTTTATGTAAAAATCAGTACTATAGTCATTTCAATACGTTAAGTAGTCTGGAATAGTTGTGATATTTAGGGATTTTATAAAAAGAAAATAGCAAACAGTTTGAATCTGGGTCATGGATTATGATACATTTACAAAAAATATAATTGACTGGTAAGCTGACTTAATTACATGTATTACTTTGATCACATTTAAACCTCAACCATTTCTGTCATCTTGTTTGAATCATTAAGAAATCACATGTAGCAGCTCATTCAATATAGGCCAGTACTCTGTAATAGTAAACTGATCCTGCAGTGACTAGTGGAATAAACCCCATGTACTGGCCTGTAGCACATTGGTAGCCTCAGAGGTCAGCTGGTGTTGCAGCCTGCATAATTATACTACAAAGAAATAAAGATTCATTTTAGATTGAGGAGAAAGGTGGCTATAAGATCCAGATTACAAAGCTTTTAAACCTTTTTTTGCATACATGTATCTATACCCTGCATTAAGCTACCCAATGGCCATAATTAGAGCCAGCATCAGTCTATCACAATTACCAATGTATCTATTGTGGATTTCAGCTTGATAAAGTTTAACTGTATACCAGACTGCAGGAATCAACATTTCACTTGCAGGAATCAACCTTTCAATATAATGCGCCTTTGCTTCAGAATTGTTGTGCTTTAATTTCTCAAAAAAAAGTTTTAGGCATTTTAACCTTAGATAAATTGCCACAAATTTCAAACAGTTTTGATCTTGATCAGATAAAAAAAAATTGGCATCTGATGATTAGATCAGAATCCAAACTATGTGCTTATTTCAGTCATCATCAACAGTGATAAGGTTAACACTAAATTCTGATAGAACACTTCTGAAGTGTTGTCAGCTGAAAAGTTAACTTGCGTGGATTTTAACCTAGTCACCTACTTTTTGACCGGACATGACCTATTTTCGAACTTGACCTAGATTTTGTCACGAACAACATTTGGAGCAAGTTTGATGAAGATTGACCTAAAATTGTGGCCTCTAGTGTGTTCGCAAGGGTTTTCTATTATTTGACCTAGTGACCTACTTTTTGACCCCACATGACCCATTATCAAACTTGACCTAGATTTTGTCAAGAACAACATTTAGAGGAAGTTTGATGAAGATTGACTGAAAATTGTGGCTTCTAGTGTGTTCCCAAGGTTTTTCTATGATTTGACCTAGTGACCTACTTTTTGACCCCACATGGCCCATTATCGACCTTGGCCTAGATTTTGTCAAGAACAACATTTGGAGCAAGTTTGATGAAGATTGACCCAAAATTGTGGCCTCTAGTGTGTTCGCAAGCAAAAGTTTACGGACGACGCCGGACACAGCACGATCACAATAGCTCACCATGAGCACTTTTCGTGCTCAGGTGAGCTAAAAAGGGTAATAACTAATCCAATATGCAGGAAAGAGTTAGTGTTCCTGTGCACTGCACTGATCTTTGTTGAGATGTATGTATGAAGTTTCATGTTAGTAGCCATTATACTTTTGGGGGTATGGTGCACAGAAAAATGAAGTTTGGGCAACTTAAAAGGGCAAGAAGTCATCTATTATGCAGGGTAGTGATGGATCTTGTGAACTGCAATCCACTTTATTGGGATCTTTAAAAGATGTGATGACGCGGACAGCCAAAGTAATCCGTATGTTACATAGAAATTGTGATCCCAAGGCAGGGCTTATGTTGACCCTAGGGGTATATTTTGAACATTCTCAGTTAAGGTTTACTATGGAGGATGATCAAAATAACTCACCTTGGCATCATGCCTGGCGAGATAAAGAATAAGCAAATGAAATGAGAAGGCAATGTATGCAGAAATGTAAGGGATAAATAAGTAACAATATTGAACTATTTGAAAATCTTTATTGGGTTTGGTTTTTATAGCAACATTGTTTGAACAAACAAAAAGAATAAAGAACATGCATAATAATGTTGGAATGAAAACAACTGATGTAGACAAGTCTTCATACATATGCATATGAAGGAAATCAGTATGAAGGAGCAAGTCCAAGGCTTGTATCCACAAACATAGGAATGGCAATTGAGAAGGAAGAATGGAATAGTTATCTGCAAGCAAAATCGTCACCTTAATCTTATAATGCGCTAACTACCAATTTAATAGTTTTGAGAAAAACGCACCGAAAGTTTCGAACATCGATACTGGCGTTACAGTTGGTGCTTTTCAATCCGGTAAAAAACCATAGCAATGTTTTTTGTAATATTTATAAGTGGCTTCAGCCAAAACCATATTTATTCAATACTTTTTACAGGAATTAAATTTGAAATTTGGAGATAGCCCAAAATGCAAAAAATATTTAAAAAATGTTCAGTATTATACTGAGCTATCTACCAATATCTAGAAATAGAGTATTATGAAGTGAAAATCTGTATGCTATGGTCACATTTACGATTATGCCCGTATTCTTCATTGATTATGCCTGACATCGCGTGGCTCGGAAGCTGTGTCTCAATCTTTTAATTTGGAGATAGCTCAGTATAACATTACAAAATATTTAACCCATATGGAGATACCGCAAAATGTGGTTGTAAACATAACCGTCACGTGCTTAATGACTGGAATGTGATTGGGCAATAGTTCTAAGGTTATAATTTGAAGTATTATAGTGCTCTAACTCCAGGACATAGCTTAGTATAACATTGAAAAATGTTTGAGAATCATGGAGATAGCGCAAGCTGTGAGGCGGTAACTTTGAAACTAGGCGCCAAATCCATTTTCTGTTTGCACCAGGAGATAGTTCACTTTTAGACGAAAACAATGATGTATATATCTCAAAATTTTCAAAAATGGAGATAGCGCACTATAAGATTAAGGTGACGAAATGTTGATGGTAGAAAAAAATAAATGTGAGAGGAAGCATTCACAGCTTTATGTATTAGTTTAGTTAAGTGTGTAAAGTGGAGTTTATTTGTGGATACAAGTTTAGACTAGGATTTTTGTTGACCATGACATTATTATTTAGAGTAGTTAAAACTGGTACTAGGAATTGCTTACTTTATGTAGATAAGAGTGTATAACACATGGTCTGTAAGTGAAGTATACTATTTATATGGAGGACAGTGTGTACTATATTTTTCAAACAAAACTTCAGGAAAACAAAGGAACACAATATTTGGCATGACTAATGAGCATTGCAAAAAGAAATACATTAGAAAAACAGGAATAAAAATATAAACTTAAGAACAACATGGCATTGAACATTTCAGGGAATGGTTGTATATTAGCATGACACATGAATTAAACTTGGGAGCAGAATTTTTTGGGGGAGCAGAATATTTTATGGTAAGGGAATGTGACTGAAGATGTTTGGTTTTTTATGGTTTTATGTCGCTTTTTACAGTATTCCAGTCATATCGCGATGTCATAGCTAACCACTGGTGGAGGAAGACCCCAGATGCCCTTTATACAAATCTGCAACTGGGTAGAACCACCAACCTTTTGCAAGCTAGCTGGAAGGTGTCGCCACTTGAAAAATCCGGACTGGTCCAGACAGGGAGCTAAATCACGGTAGTGAGGAGCTGAGTGATTGTAAGTCACAGTGACTGTAACCACTCTGCCACGGAGGTTCCGACTGATGATGAAGTAGGATCAATCACACCATTTACTTTGTGAATAAAATATGACATGGTAAGGTTTGTACTTAGTGCAAATAGAACAGAGTCTGTGAATACAAACAGTGTTTTTCATCCAGCAATGTTAATTTATTTGTAAAGGTGTAGATATTTAACTAATGAAAACCTATGTCTTTACTAGTATTGTATGGAATGAATAGTAGAACTACAGTTGAGGTGCACACTTCAAAAAGTAATATTTTGAAATAAATATGCAAAACTCCATGATGTGACTTGTCAATGATTGGTCGATTGATTTCTATGTACTGTCGCTTTTAACAGTATTTCAGTCATATTGCGATGTCCAGCTAATTACTGGTGGAGGAAGACCCCAGATGCCTTTTATTCACTTTTTCATGTACAAATCAACAATTGGGTAGAACCACTGACCTTCCGCAAGCCAGCTGGAAGGCTTTCCCACTTGAAAATTTCGGACTGGCCCAAACCGGGCGCGAACTCACAGCGGTGAGGAGCTAAGTGATTGTTAGTCACAGTGACCATAATCACTCAACCACGATTTGTCAATGAAATCATGTTAAAACAGCGATTTTATTGAATGATGAAAACATATGGGTGGGTTGAAGCTTGGAGAAATAACTTTTGCAAATGAGTGGCTTACAAATTTGTATTTGGGGTACTGAATATCTGAATTTGAGATGATATACAAAATACTGGTTTTATCCAAATAGACAATGAATAATGTTGAAATACATTGTTTCAAAACTATGCAAAAGCTGTGGTGACAATTAGAATGTTACTTAGACTAGTTGAAATTTGGCACTAAGAGTTTTAATGATTATAGAATTGTTTGTAGTACATACATAAGATATGATACATGATATGTAAATATATCATAATAAAGGAACATGATATTTGGCAGGTCTAGTGATCATTAGCACAATATATACATGTACAGTATAACCTGGCTTATCCGACACGTGGTTAATCAAAGAACCGGTTTTATTTGACAATGATGTTCGGTCCCAAATGTTGAATATCATACAGATGAACCTTGATAACTTGATATTTGCAAGTTGAAATGTGGCTATGCCACGTGTTAACTTTGAAATAAGAGTAAGATCGACTTAAGCGAAATCAAGCTATCTAAACTCAACTAAATGAATAATGTTCAGTTGGACTTAAGCGACATCTGCTGTAACTGACACACTGCTTTATCCGTCATCCACAGTTGGTATTGAAGGATGTGGGATAAGGCAGGTTATACTGTATAAGGAGAAAAAACAAAGTATAAACTAATTAACAACATATCAATTAACATGTGATTGTATGTAAGCATGACTCATGAATAAAACTTGGAGCAGAATTTGTTATGGGGGATAAAAAATATTATAGGAAGGAAACATGACTGATGATAAAAAATTAAGAGTTATTCATGGAAAGATTTAACTGTTTTTGCAATATACTTTGTCACAGAAATAGAATCTAGTGAGCTTTGCATCATAGTGCAAATAGAACTGAGTCAGTAAATACATGCATATTCATGTAACATGCTTATATCAATTGTGCACGTGCAGATATATAACCATTAATATATTTGTGGAATAGTATGGTATGAAATGGAAGACGGTGCACATTTGAAGAACATTTTTTTTTTATGAATATGCAAAACCTTGTGATGTGACTACTTAATGAAATCATGTTGAAGCATTGATTCCATAGAGTGGTCAAAACATGTGGTTTGTTTGAAGCATGATGTAAAAACTTTAAGAAATACAGTAAAATCTCGATACTTCGACATCGAGCAAGTCGAACTAACCTGCATTTCTTCTGCTAAATTTCAATGTTTCGTACTCGGTGAAGTCAAACTTACTCTTATTTCAGAGTTAAAACGTGGCTATGTTACGTTTTAACTTCAAAATAAGGGTAAATTCGACTAAAGCGTGTTCGTAATATCGAGTTTTGACTGTAAGTGGTTTACACCGTTTTATCTGGAGCATTACATATGTGAACAAAAGCCACTATGGCTTTAACAAGATTATTAGACTAGACCATGTGAAACTATTAATGTAAGGGCATATGGAAAGGCAAGAAGTGGTCTTTTGAGTGTTACAGACCTTTGTCTGTGATGATTTGACATAATGACCAAGTTTCATATCTGACATGACCAATATTTGATCCTGACCTAGGTTTCAATAATGAGAAGTGTAAAATACTTAAAAGAAAATTAACCCCTAAAGTCATTCGCAACAAAGCATTCAAATACAAATAACATGTGAAAAATACCATCAAAATTTCAGCAAGATTTAATAACATTTGTAGCCATTAGAGTGTGAACAAAGATTAATCTATGTTTTGACCTAGTATTTTACTGCAAAGACTCGTAATGAAACTTGACGTAGATTTGATCTATGACAACAAAGAAATTTCTGTAACAATTGAGTACAATCTGTTGCCTCTAAAGTGTTAAAGAAGTATTTGTTTGATTTGATATAGTATGCTATTTTTTTACCCTGAGTAACCACATTCTGAAATGACCTACATTCAAGTAAAGCAAATTTCATAAAATTTAATGAGGTTAGGAGCTTCTACAGTGTTAACAAGGTTGATGTTTGCTTTACCCTAGTGACCTAGTTTTTGACCATAGGTGACCCATGTTTGAACTTGACCTAGATTTTATCCAGGGCAACACATACCAATCCATTTAAAGACAAAGTGGAAAATTTTGTCTCTAGGATATCAAAACAAGATGTTCCCATGAATTATCCTAGTAAGTTTTGAACCAAACATGACCCATATTTGAACTTAGAGGTTTTCTAAAGCAATACATAAACTAATTTACTCAAATATGATGTGCAGAATGTGGACTCTATAGTGTTGACAAGTTTTCAATATGATTCAATTGTGACCCCGGGCAGGGCCAATTTTGACCCCAGAGGCATACTTTGAACAATCTCTGTGAAGGTTGATTAGATAATACTACATACAAATTTCTTAGTTCTGAGCCTTTCAGTTGTTACTATATAATCCTATGTAAAAATTGTGACCCCCGGGCAAGGCCAATTTTGACCCCAGGGGCATGATTTGAACAAACGCCATAAAGGTTCACTATATGAAACTACATACCAAATATCTTAGCTCTAAGCCTTTCAGTTTTGGAGATTTTTTTTTTAAAGTTTTTACTATATAATCCTATGTAAAACTTGTGACCCCTAGGGTGGGGCCAATTTTGAAACCAGGGGCATAATTTGAACAATCTTTGTAGAGGTCCACTAGATGATGCTACATACCAAAGATCACATGTCTAAGCCTTTTGGTTTCTGAGAAGAAGATTTAATAATTTTTTACTATATAATCCTATGTAAAACTTGTGACCCCCGGTGTGGGGCCAATTTTGAAGCCAGGGGCAAAATTTTAACAAACTTTGTAGAGGTCCACATGCTACATACCAAAGATCAAAGCTCTAAGCCGTTTGGTTTCAGAGAAGAAGATTTTTTAAGTTTTCACTATATAACAAGAATATTTACCCTTTCGATATCGGGCTTTGCTCGCCTTTGGGGAGATTTCCGGTTTCCAAAATGGCTAAGACGATGCAGAAAGGAGAGTTGTAAACTCGCTTCCGAGAACTAGTATCAACATCCGTTTATTTCCGATACGCTCAATGCCAACTTTTGTGTATGAATACTGCAAAGTTAGGTCACTACAATGCATACACAGAGCTTGTCAAAAATAGGCAGACCATTATTGTTTACACTTGACGCGCGATGTTCGTACACATTTTAAAATGACGCTTACTGATCAGTATAAAAACTCAATAAGAAAGTCAATTTTAGCTCTATATATTTGATCAATACATCAAATTAATCAGCAGAAAGTAAACAATAACATCACACCATTTATCTAATTTTAATTATTTTGAAAGTTTTTGAAAAATTAAGTTAAAATGTAATTTCTACCAAAATTTGGCGTGTCACACGTAACAAAAATACATTCCCCTTAAGTTTTACAGGCGTATATCTCATATGTGTTTCATACAAATGCCTTCAAAATCTGGCGGAACAATGTTTATGTCAACATTTATCAATGAAGTAGTTTTGGTTAAATTCAAAGAGAATTTCAGCTTCCGGTCGAAAAAACAAGTTGAGTACAGAAAGTGTCACACTTAGAGGAAACTCCACAGTGCAGATACAAAAACACAGATTATTATAAAAAATATTAACGAAGTAAGAACACATTCTCTACCATATAAAAGTTCATTTGATGCTGATTGTAATTGCACATGAAGATATTGATGAAACGTTGAATAGTTCACTTGATTGATATTTTATTAAGGTTGAAAAAATGGAACACATGTTTTTTTTACGTGTATCTGTTTTAATGTCATTTTAAAGTAAATGTACACAAAAATAAAGTGCAAGAAATATTTTTATTAAACGGTTCATTATCTCAGCTTTTAAATGATATAATTTTCTTTGCCGTGCGTTAAACAGTCTTAGTTTTATAAGTGTTTTAAAAAAGTTGAATTTTTTTCACACTTAGACGTCGCGCACGATATTCGTACAAACGTCCAGATCGACGTCCAAATCTGATGTTTATATCGAGTTTTTGAGTAGCCTTTCAATTGTACATTGCGATACATGATCACACATACAATTTCAAATATAGCTATAATATACCTCTTTACTATGACATTGATTAGCTACAAATAATGAGACATACGGTAAACATTTTGTCTCTTTAAGGCCTTTCGCTACCGGAAGTCGGTCTTGCGATCGAGCGGATATGCGTCTGGACGACACAGACTTTTTTCGTACGTGTTTATACTAGAAAATTTATATAAAGGAAATGTTGATATAAATTACTATAATCCTTCATAGCGCAGTTAGTATAGTGGTTGACTATAGTGGTTGACTAGCAATCCAAAGGTCATAGGTTCGAGACCCATCCGATCCAAATATTTTTTTTTAGTGTCCGATTTATTGACTTGTCAATCCATAACGCAGTAATCAAGAGACATGTTATGTTTAGTCTTCGTTGATTAGTACTAGTGATGTTTACGGTCCAAGTATATGTCCACTTACCTGTACGTTTTAGTTTAATGACTTACAAGTCAATTAAATCGGTATACATGTAAACGATTTGATCGAACTATAAAGCCACAACTTGAAGCTTATCAATACGCTAACCTTTTCAAGATCGATATTGCCCATTATAATTATGTTCAAACAATATAATAAACCTTGTATGCAAGTCCATGAATAAATAATAATGCATTTTAATGACAAAGTTTTAATTCTAAGGTAGGTAACTGTATCTAAACAACAAATATCCCACATTTTAATAAGAAAATATGTTATTACAACAAATCCTGACTGTAATATTTTCTAATTTTTTCAGACTAACTAGTTCATCAACCATATATTTGAATAAAATGAAAACAAATATACATTGAATGAGTCAGTTTTTTGTAATTCAATTTTTTAGCATTTTGCAAAATTTAAATAGCTGATAACATCTTTCTGAACACCTTTATTCAAAATGTTTTTAGCTTTTCTTGAAATGAAAATGTTGTGGACTACTTATTGGGCGAGAATTGTAGTCATTAGCTTTATTCATTTTCAAGAAAAATAAAATCATCAAAAGTCTAGGTTTTTGTCAGAAAAAAGACCTTAAAGACAAACCACACGATAAATTTTGCCGATATTTACACACATTGTTTCTTAGGCTATTATCATTCTTCATGACAACTTTCATAACAATCGTATGGAAACTACGCGCATATGCGAAGTACCTTAAACCAAAAAACAATCGCACAATTTCTAGTGACCCTTCACATTGTCTAGCTACAAAGAATGTACTGCTGAATGTGTTCTCTTAAAGTTAATGGTGTGGTTCTCTTTTTTTGGTGTAAGTACCTCTGGCACAAACCTGTTTTACGGATAGAGCTAGCGCTGTCAAAACTATCAGAGCTAAACGTCTGGTAATTATTTTGTTTTGTCTCTATCGAAGGAGTTTCCCATAACTTTTTTCTGAAGACTAAAATTATTTGGAAATGTTGCACTTTATGTTCTCAAATAGTGCCAGAACGGCTAATTTAGTGCGCAACTCTCTGTACATTTAGTTTGACATCGCTTTACACGGGTTTAACTGTAGATTCCCTTATGTAAACAGGCATGTCGTGATGTCATGATCATACGTCATAAATACGGATGACGAACACTTATGACGCGTTGACTATAATGAATGCATGTGTAAACACAGCATATTCTGACCACCCATTGCATCTCGCAGGCGGAATTTAATCATTTGAAGTCTTCTGAAAAAAGACATTCGCTTAATAATTTACCGATTATTCTGAAAGCAGACTTTTCAGTTCAAACGTTCGTCTGCTTCAAACTGGTCAAAACTAATTAGTTTTAATCAGAAGTTTTAAACCGAGTGAGAAAGGAAATTGAGCTAGATCAAACGCAGGGTGACTGGCCTGTCAACCTAGTATGACAAAAGTTGGCTATTTCCATATTCTATCACAGAGGTAAGCAGATTATAAAATGTTAATTTGATCTTCATTGACTGTACTTATATAGCCATACTGATTCTTTTCAGGCCAAAATAAGTAGGACACTGTTTGCAATTCTAATTGATCTCTCGCCACATATCGCGAAAATGCGAAAATCCAAATGCTGCGAAAATCCAAGTGCCAATTTCTTCACATTAATAAATGGTTTCGCATTTCGATAATTAGTGTCCATATAAAATAACTGTTTAAAATGCGGAACGTTCTTTAAGGTCTCTTTTCTTAATTTATATTAATATTACGTCAACGTCATGTTACACAAATTTGTACGAACATTGAGCGTTACGTCTATTATGCAGTTATTGGCAAATTTTACAACACATAAGCGACCCTGAACATCGCTAGCCCGAATTGCGATACACGCTTGATTGCACATATAAAGAAATAAAAAATAACTTTTACAAACTTTGCAAGGAATTAGATCTATCTTTGCAAGCAATTATTGCTCAGATTTTTTTAAACGACAACTTAGCCACGAACTGTCATTTTTTTTCTACACATTTCTAGACCGCAGAAACGCAGAGACGCATAGCACACTTCACAAACCATATCAGTATGCACGGCCCTGATGGGCCGTGCAATAATATTAACCTTAAGCACGATAGGCATAATTCGTCTGCAAACTTTGTCCTCTTAGTGCTGCCATTCTCAGGATCGATTTATCCGTATTTTAGTTTACTACAGTCGGAGGGGTACGGTATTCTTTCAAAATTGAGTGAAACTAAACGGACATGTAGTGCACTTGTTTTTAATAGATATGAGCCGTGTCGTGACAAAACCTGCCTTATTGCATAATAATAATTTTGCATTCTAACATTGTACAGACCAAGAACTGTTATCACCCCGCATATGATCAACACTACCAAATACCATATATGATACTCCTATATGCAATGCTTTTATATGATTGTGGGTGTCAACAGAGTAGATCAAGGCCAGCCGCCGCGTCCAAGACGCAGCGGCTGGCCTTTATCTTCTCTGTCGGCAATGCAATAAGGCAGGTTTTGTCATGGCACGGCTCATGTTTATTAAATCAGAATCGTGAACAACTTGTCAGACGCTGGGTTACACTGTTTGCAGTTAACCAAATTGTTTTAATTGGGGGGAAATAACAAATGTATGATAACGTCGAAAGGTATGGCACCAGACTTGATGAACATTAGTGCTTATCTCATCTGGGTCTATACTGTTTTCATCTTGTATCTCAAATTCGCAAATAGTTTTAGTTTAAACATATTTTGTTTCGATACCAACATGATGGGAAATGAATAATTATGAACAATGATCTTCTCCATAATTCACATAGCGTGTATATGGTTAAAAGGATCGTGTATAACAACAAACACGTCTAACAAATTAGGTCAGACATCATAATCTGTGGATAAAAGAATGTTTTTTATCGACAAAAGATTTGCGGGGTTTATGTTAGGACTAAGTAAATGCGTCTTGCACCCCGAGTGTGAGATTTGGTTTGTCAGATTTTAGCCTTGGTTCAAAACTACATATTTACCAACAGATGAACTTATTCACGGGCAATAGAAAATGTATTACATTTATACTAAAATACCGTGAACATTAAGATTTCTAACAGCAATATAAATCAACTAAATACAGGTCGAATGTAATACAGAAAGATACTATGGAAGCGTTCTGTAAAACATATGTTCTGCAGTTTGCTGACAGCTTTATACGGGTCAGCCACTCTCTCTGTTGCGACGACTAAATGACTAATCTTTTTGAGTGTTTTAGGAATGTCAAAGGCTTGGTCTCTTAGAAATGATTGTTCTCGAGTACGCTATATCAACATAACTTTAACAATAATCTCAGTCTAATTGCAGGTATAAAAAGCCTAATTGTTTGGTTTCTATGGATACTGATATTCTCTGTTAACTACTTTAAGAGATGGAACAGGAGGTATGCATCTGTTACAAATAGTGTAGAGCCTGATTAAGTTACGCACTGTTTGTCTTAGTTTAAATTTTTTTGGATTAAAACACATCCAGAGTCAATGTAAAATTGACCACTGATAAGAAAAGGGATCAGCACATTTAAAATTTAGCATTGTCGGGGTCTTAGATCTCTGATCACCCTTTAAAATCGAACCGTCACTCGTTAGCTAATATTTTAAAACCTCAATTCATTAACAGGGAAATATATATGTTGCGACCACTAAATCTATTTATTGTAGGTTTAGTTACTCTATGCTATTACAAGTATTTCCATATATGGAAATAGTCGGGTATCTTCGGGTATTTTCGGACAGCGGTATATATTATATAAACCGCTTGCATACGTGTCTCTTGTCATTCTGATAAAGCTTACATGTATGCGGGACTATAAACCTTAGCAGCAGCAACAACATTATCTTGTCATTCGACGTTCAAACGGTTCAGTAGTAAGACTTCCCACCCACCCTCCCTCTACTAGGTAAATTTGAGAGGTATCGACAGCAAGATCAGTATTGACTTACGTCAATCTGGCTGCCATTTTCATTTGTAACTCTTCGGAAATTTACGCTGTATGTCCTATTTTGAAATCCGCATGTACAAGCAACAACATGGTTTTCACTGTTTAATAGGGATTTCATTTTCTGTTAATCAGTCGGCTGTGCGTTATCCCCAAAATAAACATACAGAATCTGCAAGAGGGCAAATTATTTTTTCATTATATTCTTGAGGAAGTACTGCTCATAAATCAATCTGTTAATTGACAAAACTTCAGGTATGTTTCTGAGAAATGTTACACAAGAATGAAACATAGCTCTGAACATTGGTCGTTGATTACAGTGGGGAATCTGTTATTCTTTCCCAATAAACGCGTTTACGCTAAAACTATTATTTGCAGTGTAAACAGTTTGGAGCCAGATCAGACGCCGAGTAACCCGGCGTCTGATCAGGCTCCGAACTGTTTGCCACCAAGATAAACATGAAATATCAGAATTGTCCAAAAGTTGTTATTTTCTACGTTTGAGTGTTTTGCGTTTGCGTACGTTTGCGTTTAAACGGGAAAGAATAACAGATCCCCCACTGTAGCCAGTATGGATCATGTTTGGAGTTGTTTGTGTAGCTTGAGTGTAAGGACGGTTCCAGGGACAATATGCTAGCAACTAGTGATTTTAGTTGTTTTGGCAGTTTATACAGTTTATGTAATAAGTGCAGAGACACAATACAGTACCATTGGATTTAATGGTATTTCTTACAGGAACCTACATGTATGAGAGAATATTGAGTATTTATGAAGATGCAAATTAAATAAATCTATTGACCGTTTTGGACACTCCTATTCAGTAGTTGTCTTTATTTTCAGTCCTTTTACTTATTTTTGGGCTTTTGAGGAAGGATTTTTATCAAAGCGAGATAAGAGTAATACCAGAAAGTTCCTAAAGGGGCTTTCTGTATATGATCTTCTTTTCTTGCTTTAAACTGTCGCATGACTTAATTACCATATGTTTGGCTCGTTTTCAGTGATAGTAAAAGGGAGGTTTTACTGCATATCTTTTATTTCATCTTAATTTACTATATATAATCAGAGAAGACTTCTAAGTTAAAAACTAAGGATGGTAACTAAATGGATATCTGTCTTGAATTAAGACTAGGTCAAAGAATTCTTACTGACATATACATCAACACTAAGTATCCGTCTGACATATTTCTGAATATATACATTCAAAATTTAGATGTAAGTGGTCACTCACTGTCTAGGGCATGGCGATATTAAAAGATCATTGACCACATTATGCTGTCATAATCCTATAAGAGCTTTCAGTTTTCCCTTTTTTTACTTTAACATTTTCACTTTCAATGACGTCATAAAGCACATATGCATGCATTTTTTATCCTGATCAGACGCCGCGTAACGCGGCGTCTGATCAGGATTAAAATTGTTTGCCACTTGTTTTGAAATCACATAATTCATGTAATTTATACTGCCTTAAATCTAACTTTGAAACGATGTTGCAGACAACAATATTGAAGCAGACGACAATATGGCGGTCAAAGGGAGAAACCGCACGATAAACATGTTTTCATGAGAGAGTTAACCTGTCAGTTATAGAAGCGATCTGTTCTAATTTATTATTGCTTTAAGCTGTCGCCTTAGTTACCGTGTTTTAGATTCATTTTCATCTGTCCTGATTGGGAGTGTAAACTCCCCAGGAATAATTCAAAACAAGTAGATGCTCTTATGTATGCACGCAAAGTAATTAAAGAAGTAAAGCGCACCTACTTGTTTTGAATTTTTCCTGGGGATTCTACACTCCCTATCACGACAGATGAAAATGAATTTCATCGAGAATTGTAGAATCCCCAGGAATGATTCAAAACAAGTAGATGCGCTTATAGTAATTAAAGAAGTAAAGCGCATCTACTTGTTTTGAATTATTCCTTGGGATTCTACAGGAAGGTTTTACTGTATCTGAAATCTCAGAAGACGTCTAAGATGGTAACGTAATAGAAAGGCGTATTGAATTTAGGACTGGGTCAAAGAATTCAACATGACACGAATATTAAAACTAATTATCCGTCTGACATATTTCTGAATATATACATTCAAAATTTAGATGTAAGTGGTCAATCACTGTCTGTGGCATGGCGATATTAAAAGATCATTGACCACATTATGCTGTCATAATCCTTTAAGAGCTTTCAGTTTTCCCTTTTTTTACTTTAACATTTTCACTTTCAATGACGTCATAAAGCACATTTTCAAACAGATTTGATCCTGATCAGACGCCGCGTGACGCGGCGTCTGGTCAGGATTAAAACTGTTTGCCACTTGTTTTGAAATAACGAAAGTTATACTGCCTTAAATCTAACTTTGAAACGATATTGCAGACAACAACATTGAAGCAGACGACAATATGGCAGTGAAGGGGTAAAACCTCACAATAAACTTGATCATGAAATGGTTAACCTGTCACCTATAGGAGCGTTCTGCTCTAACTTATTTTTGCTTTAAGCTGTCACCTTAGTAACCGTGTTTTAGATTTATTTTCATCTGTCGTGATAGGAAGGTTTGGCTGTATCTGAAATCAGAGAAGACGTCTAAGTGAAACACGCAAGATGGTAACGTAATAGAAAATCGTCTTGAATTTAGGACTGGGTCAAAGAATTCAACATGACACGTACATCAAAACTAATTAGCCGTCTACCATATTTCTGAATACTTTCAAAATTGAGTTTAGTGGTTCTTGTATTGAGTGTGGCAATCTAACAGTACATAATACATTATTCTTTCTCGTTTAAACGAGATTAAACACAAGCGAGAGGTAAAGTATGTGGTTTTCCTTGTTTCCGACATTTATTTGGTGTTTGGCAAACTATTTGGAGTCTGATCAGACGCCGGGTTACCCTGCGTCTGATCAGACTCAAAAATGTTTGCAAGGGAAATAATTGTTTTACCTCAAACGCAAACACAGTGCAGTAAAATGAAGAAATACTATTGGTTCTTGATCATTCTGACATTGTTTAGTCTGAGTAGCAAACAGCTTTTAGGCTAATCAGATGAAAACTACTCTTTCTTAGATCTGAGTAGAAAAAGCGCTGAAAAAATTCTTCGCTAAGATTCAGTACTTTCTTTTCCTTATGTTTTTATACCGATCATATTTTTGTCATGTCATAAAGATGATTATGGCAAAACCTGGCTTTTATTTGAGTATTTTATTTGTTTCTGCAAATACACCGTTTGGAGTTCAGTCTTTTTCAATAACCAGACTATTTCGTAACAGTAAAAGGTCACTCGAACATCTATTTAAAAGGCACGTGGAATGAGTGGGAATTTATTGCAATGTCTCTGTATTTAATTACAGTAAAACCTCTCTATTACGACCACTAAATTGTGTTAATTGTCAGGTGAGTATGAGAGGTGCTTGCTTAAAGCAAGGCGACAGTAAAACAGAAAGCTCCTTCAGGAGCTTTCTGTTTAACTGTCACCTTGATTTAAGCTGTCATCTATCTTTTATACAATCAATTAGCCTTCATTTTAGTGGTCGTACATGTAAATCACGCTTTAATCACACCGTGTTGTGTTCATTTCCTTCAATAACTGGGATTGTTCAGACTTTTGATATATTGGAGAAAAAAATTATCACGATTTTACTAAAGTACAACTCGTTAGCATTTAGACATCGTGAACGTTTCATATGTTAACCTGATCAATTAAATCAAATGATTGATTCTATTTTAATCATGTTCTTGATCTTTTAAATATTTTATGTATTTCACAACTATATTTACAAACTTATAATAATAATTCTTATAATCTTGATAACCATACCGAAAATAATGTCCCATATACAGAATTTGCAGACGATATTTCAACAATGAAAGGGTGAAAAACAATACATCATGAGAGTCGCCTTCTTTGTTCCAAATAGGAGACAGCAAACTAAGACTTTCAAACTATTTCCCCCTAAAACTCCTTATCACTGCACCAAAGTTCATGGTTTGGCTACTCATTAGAAAAGTCTCTTCGAGACGATTCTAAAGAGTAAACTTACTATAGGATTTTGAAGAAGAAATAAAGGTTTGCAATTACTCCCCTTTACTTGACTCTTAGGTTTACTGATCTGTTATTATTTCCCGTTTAAACGCAAACGTACGCAAACACAAAGCACTAAAACGTAGAAAAGAACAACTTTTGGACAAATCTGATAATTCTTGTTTATCTTGGTGGCAAACAGTTTAGAGCCTGATCAGACGCCGGGTTATCCGGCGTCTGATCTGGCTCCAAACTGTTTGCACTGCAAATAATAGTTTTAGCGTAAACGCGTTTATTGGGAAAGAATAACAGATTCTCCACTGTACTTGACTCTTATGTTTACTGATCTATGTATAGGAAAATCTACAACAGAAACGTCCTAAAGAAGCTTTCTGAATCAATTTTACAGGGTTGCCATAACTTGATCATGAACAATTCTAAGATTTCCATTTTTCTATTTTTCAAGCGCGTTTACTTAAATCAAATTGAAAGTAAATCAGAATGCGCCTTCAGTCTGCTTTAAGCGAAAGATTTCGGAAAAACCCGGAAAAATAGCAGCCCTGATTTTATCATACATTAAGTAATTACCTGTGTAAGCGATAGCCAATGGGCATTATTCTGAAATGTCGCTTGTCGCTTAATACACTTTCGATTAATTTCGGCGTTTAAATTTAATTTCCTAATTAAGAGATTATTGATTTTTTGTAAAAGATACAATTAACTTAATTGGACCGTGACACTGTGTATTTGAGATACAATAAAGATATTTCTTGGAATTTTAGTTTTCTGATCCCTCTTTCTGAAACCGTGTTTCGCCAACTTGATTTGATTTTAACCCATAAACCCTTAAGAACAGTATTGGCAGAGTTATCCAGAGTCTAATCAGGATCAAAACTGACTTGCCCTTGGTTTTAGGTTTACAAATATACGAAATAAATTGCCGATTTCAGAATTCAAGCAGGTGATATTTAAGCCCTCTGATGCCTAGATAAGCTCTTTTTTTGTTTGGTATTAGTAATATTACACTTTGTGAAACAATGTACATATTATTGAGTTTCAGCAAATGCACCTAGCAATTAGTAAAATAATGACGTGTTTTAATATACGGAGACGACAACTATCTCATAAATATCAACTAGAAAATACATAAACGCAAACGTACGCAAACGCAAAACACTGAAACGTAGAAAAGTACAACTTTTTGACAATTCTGATAATTCTTGTTTATCTTGGTGGCAAACAGTTTGGAGCCTGATCAGACGCCGGGTTACCCGGCGTCTGATCTGGCTCCAAACTGTTTGCACTGCAAATAATAGTTTAGCGTAAACGCGTTTATTGGGAAAGAATAACAGATTCTCCACTGTATATACAGTAACGTCAGGCCAGTACTTGTACTCAAACGGGGACACATTGTTTTCTAAAGACTAGTGCCATTTTAAAGCAACATGAAAGTAGTGCAGAAAGCTCCTGAAGAAGCTTTCTGCTTTACTTTTATATTGCATTAAGCAGTCGTCACCTTCATCATTTGCTAAACACCAAACTTAACCATGCTTTCTTTTGTATTATCTCGATAACGAAACTTTCCTGTAAAATTAGTATGGCTGAATTAATGTTTTCTGTTTGTATGTCTGAACCTGTGTCTATTTATTTTTCTTTACAGAAACCAGAGGCTTCCGCAGATGCAATTAGTGGAATGTTTCATAGTAGTTAGACGACCACTGAGGACAACTATTTTCTCTTGTCTACCCATGAACAATATCGTGTTTGCTTTTGTTTTTTAGAAATGCTTCGTCTATTGACTTATATGCATTAACACTATAACGTAAACACGTCTTTTACATGCCTTTTATGAATTAGCTTTTTGGCACGTTCATTAACGATATATGGATCCGAGGGATAAACAGTTTGGATTGTGATCTGACACCCAGTTGATCGGCTTCTGATATGGATCGAAAGTGTGTGCAAATGGTACCATTGAAATCACCACTATTGTCAATGAAAAATAAACTTCTGGAACAAAAATAATGACCAGCTCCATTTTAAAGTCTTAGTTACAACTTGAAAATATATGATATGTGACGATCTAAAATCCTAATAAAATGTTTTATATATGCTGATGTTTTTATGCTCTCACAACCTGGTATTTTTATGTTTTCACTAGTGACGCGATCTGAAATATGAGTTCATCATTTATGATTGCAATGAATTCTCCCTGTATACTTGCCGGAAGATTTCATTGTAGATATACAAGGGTGATCTAAAGACACTGCTGTGTCTGTATATATAGCTAAATATTTCGTATGATATACAAATGTAGCAAACATTGCATGCCCTGTTGAGACATTTCATAAGACGGCGTCTCATCATGGTTTACACTGCCTGCCAATATCCACTTTAGTAGATACTAGACTTAATAGATTAACTCCTTCCTCCCTGAAACTTCAAATGGACACCTCAAGTTAGTTTCCAATTTAGACCAGTCTAGTTTTGACTATTGTGGTTGTTTTTGTCAGTGTATTGCAGTATGACAAACATCGCAGATCCTAATTAGAGGGCTCTATTTGGAACTCTTTGATATGGGCCATGACTATTTGCATAGGATAGGACAAGTATATTCTTCACATGTATACTGTTCGCAAATGACGCATTATATTATATGTGTGACTAGGATTCAAAGGGTTCAACGCCTTCAGTCTTTTTACTGCTGACATATTGTCTAATTAAGATAGTTGTCAGTATCTAAATAAAATAAATTCGTTTGCGTTTAAACGCGAACGAACAATGTCTACTCAACTGTACGTGTTTGATTAGTTTCGTTAAAAACGGGAAAGAATAATGTCTCCTTGGTTTGAAAAATCATACAGTAAAATCCCGATTTTACGAACTGGTGTTACTTAGAACATACCCATATGTCAAAGTTAAAACGTGGCTTAGCCACGTTTTAACTTTGAAATACGGGTATGATCGACTTAAACGAGATCAATTTATCAAAATTAAACTTACGAAATACTGGTAAGATCGATTTAAGCGAGTTCGTAGTATCGAGGTTCGACTGTATATAAATACAGCGCTAAGTAGAAGCCTTTTCCTAATCGGTTGTCTGAAACAAATATAGATTTCTGCCACATATATCTCTACCAGCAACTTGGTTCTATAAAGAAAATACTTTAGACACAAAATCAGAAATGCATTACAAAAAGCGGTTCATCAGCTGGGTATTATTTTAGTCTGTATAAATTGTCGTCTGCTATTGTTCTAAAAAATATATTGTCCTTACTTTCTTTTCAAAATAGAGTCCGTGTTAACCCTTTGAACCCTAGTCCCGCATATTGGCGTCCTTTGCAAACGGTGTACATGTGAATAGTACATGTGTCCTATGCAAACAGTGAAGACCCAGATCAGAGGGCTCCTATGAGCCCTCTGATCAGGGTCTTCACTGTTTGTCATAATGCAAAACATTGACAAAAACAACCCCTTAAAACTCAGAAATGCACTAGACTTAAATGGAAACTGGATTTGTCCATTTTAAGTTTCAGGGAGGAAAGAGTTCAACAGTTATGATCCTGATGAGCCACCGCGTTGCAAAGGTTATCATGGTTTCGCCACTAGCATGCTACAGTGGAGAATCTGTTATCCTTTCCCGTTTAAACGCAAACGTACGCAAACGCAAAACGCTAAAACGTAGAAAAGAACAACTTTTGGACAATTCTGATATTTCATGTTTATCTTGGTGGCAAACAGTTTGAAGCCTGATCAGACGCCGGGTTGCCTGGCGTCTGATCTGGCTCCAAACTGTTTGCAGTGGAAATAAACGTTTTTGCGTAAACGCGTTTATTGGGAAAGAATAACAGATTCTCCACTGTAAGAGTTAAACTGAAATTACTACAAAAGGGATGGTCTAAATCTCCAAGACAATTTGTTAACTAACCCTTATTCAACTAATTACCATCGGCTTTCAAATTGTAGACGGCAGAATATTGTGTTTGGCAATTCGCCATGTATGTATAAAATAGCGACTTTTATAATGTCAGTAGAAGTGTAAAGCATTTTGGATACTAATCAGAAGCCGATCAAACTTTGAGCTAGATATATATCCAAACTGTTTGATATTATCATACGTGCAGTGCTGAGCGGAATAAGAGTTCAAGTATTTACGCAAAAAGCAGGCTGTGTTTTAAGTACCATTAACCTCTTCAGTTGCTTGTTCCTAACGAGTTGTCATTTGCAAATATTTTGGCAAATAAAAGGCGTTTGCAGACAGTTTGACAAAAAAACAACATTTGCATACTGTTTTGCAAACAAAACCCATGTGCAAAACGTTTTATCAGACGCAGAAATACTCGGATCAGGATCAAAACTGTATGTTACTCATATCGACGTTTCTTGTGTCAAAATACCTTAAATTTTTCAGAGACAAAAGTAGACAGCAAGTTTTAGCAGACAGTTATTTTGCCATTGAATGGCTTATTTCTTTCAAGTTAGTTAAAGAGCGGGCATTGACGTCGTTTTCCTAATTGATATTTTAGTATATTGCCGACAATACCCACGTGAGACAGTGGATAATATGTTATTCTTTCCGGTTAAGCCAACGAAGCACACATGCTATGTAATAAAGTACAGGGCCAAAAGTTATAAATAGTTTGAGTTGAGTCAAAGATCATTCTCAAGCTGTGGTTGATCAGATTTTCGTACGGTGGAGAAGGCGTTTTCCTTTCCGAATTAGAGTTCAATAAATGTTCAAATGTGACCAATGAAAAGCATGAGAACGGTATCCCCTAATCAAAGCGCTTTATAAGCGTGGTGTCTGGTTTGAAACCAGGCATCATCCATACCGTGATAGGTCTAGATACTGACCGTCGATAACCTCGGATGCCAATCGGATGACGCACATTCAGTACCTATGCGGAACAATAAACCTTAGCAGAAACAACAACAACAACGAAACAAGGCATGGGGACGTCCCAACAAACTAGGGCCGCTAGGCTTTGGAGGATGCATCAATATATAACTTGGATGCAAGGTTATAAAGCTTAAATTTAGTTCAGTCTTAAGTCGTTCTCAAACATTTGATTGGTCATATAAGAGCCTAGGCTCAAATCTGACCAATCAAATGATTGAGAACACACTCATACTCAGCTCAAACGCTTTATAACCTTGGACATTGGAGTTGACGTAAATTCTTCTCAGCAACAACAACAACAACAACACTGAAACAAAGACACAACCATAGGTACGGCGACAGGAGAATTCTTTACGGTGTTTCTAATGAGATCAAATACAGTCGAAACTCGATACTACGAACTCGCTTAAATCAATCTTAACAGTATTTCGTAAGTTTAATTAAGGTAATTCGATCTCATTTAAGTCGAACATACCCGTATTTCTAAGTTAAAACTTGGCTAAGCCACGTTTTAACTTTGAAATATGGGTATGTTCGAACAAACGCGAGTTCGTAGAATCGAGTTTTTACTGTAACTTCAATTGTGGAACTTAACTAGTGCTGAAGTCGAGCATATCCTGTCCATTTAGAACCACAGGCAATGAAATCTACAGCACTACTGTTATAAGACGAGATGGACAAGTATATTTCCCAAAGTAGAATATTTCATCCCGATATGAAAAACGGCCAACATTTGGTACGCTAAGAGAGAAAAAAATGGGATAACTGTTGCAAATATTTTGGATTCAGATGAGACGTGGAGTACTCCGTGTGTCATCTGGAGCCAAACTGTTTGACATAACGATGGCATGTTCCAAAACAAGAAGGAAATGACAAATTAATCGACTCATAGACATTTAACATGCTACTTACAAACTATTTTCCAATTGAAACTGCCTTATCCCATTTGTGCCAAATGTCCTCATATATGGGACATAGGCAAACAGTGTAGACTGATCAGACGCCGCATTATGCGGCGTCTGATCAGAGTCTACACTGTTTGCTGATAGGAATTTCAATATAACACACAATGAAAAAGAAAATTTTGACAAGGCATCCCTTTGATAAACAAGAGGGCCTGAAGGCCCTGATATCGCTCACCTGTTGTACTGAAGCTTGATAGCTTTACCTTTCTGTTTCACCCGATTTAATCTAAATCTATTTAAATTTGTAGTATATATAGCATGTGAACAATTTTGGAATACAACCTCATAATTCTAGAACAGTAGAGTACATCAAGGACTGATAACTAGAGCCTAAACAATACTGAAATACTGTTAGATATGGCATTTTCAGCAATTCAAGGGCAGACAACTCTTGACCTATTAGTCCGATTTCATCCATAATCACACTTATTCAAACTCTTAAGATCATATACAATCTGAGCAAGATTTAAAAAAAATGGATAAAAAGTGTGGCCTGTAGAGTGTAAACAACGTTAAATATGGCATTTTCAGCCATTCAAAGGTAGATAACTCTTAACCTATTGGACCGATTTTAATCATAATTTAACTCATCCGAACTCTTATTGTCATATACAATCTGAGCTAGTTTGAGAAAGATTGGATAAAAATTATGGCCACTAGAGTGTAAACACTTTTAAATATGGCATTTTCAGCAATTCAATGGTAGATAACTCTTGACCTATTGGTCCGATTTCAACCATAATTAAACTCATCCGAACTCTTATAGTAATATACAATCTAAGTAAGTTTGAGAACGATTAGATAAATATTGTGGCCTCTAGAGTATAAACACTAAACTAGTTGACGGCGGACGACGGACATTCAAGTATTGCAAAAGCTCACCCTGAGCTAGCTCAGGTGAGCTAAAATAGACTAATCCAATATAAAACATGGAGGAATCCACTGGGCGCAAATGGGTTCAAATGAATTAAGTTAATATATTTATCCATAAAAGATGGCATATTAACCCTTCCCACGCCGACGTCCCATAAAGATGACTTTGCAAACAGTTTCGATTCAGATCAGACGCCGCGTAACGCGGTGTCAGATCAGGATCCAAACTGTTTGACACTCGTTGCAATATTTCTTATGCCATACTTCCTTAAATCTAACTTTGAAACGTTCTTGCATGCAGACAACAATCATAAAGCAGACAACAATATAGCAATACAGGGATAAAAACCCTCACGATTAGTTTTGGCGCCAAAAGGGCTAAAAACATTACAGTAAATGCCCTTTCTCGTGTTGCATATTTTGTTGATCAGTTTTTAGATATTTCAAAGATTGTGCATAAAATGGTTGCAAGTTAAACAGCGCAACATTGATAATCTTAACCCATTAGAACCCACGATTCCATATACATGTATGCATGGACATGGGCAAGCAGTATAGACTATGAGCAGACGCAGCATTATAAGTCTTAACTGTTTATGCTTCAATACGGTCCATTTGGATACCATTTTCTTGCCCCTTTGAAAGTTACAAAACTCGGTGAGATGGTCAATCAGTTTGAGTCCTGACTAGTCTTGATCCAAACAGTTTACAAAATATTGTCAAGTCGCACTAATTAAGCATTAAAGTGGTTAACGGATATGAAAAGACGAATCTAAATACGCATTTTACAAGACATAGTTTTATTCATCTTTCATCCAATAAAACATACAAAACGTATTAATAATTCAAATAACTATTATAACAAGCGAATGTACATATTTTCTTATATAATGTGTATTATATACATATAACTTTAACACTGGCAATATACATATGAATATGAGCCGTGCCATGATAAAACCTGACTTTGCAAACAGTGTAGCTCAAGGCAAGCCGTCGTGTCTAAGACACTGTTTGACAACCACATGCATCTTAAGCATGTTATGTAGCTGTATTATATATGGTATTTGGTTGTGTAGAACAATCTCAAATACAGAGCCTGGGTGACAAAGGTGCTTGGTCTGTACAATGTTGCAATGCAATAAGCCTGGTTTAGCCATGGCACGGCTAATATATTTGAGCTTCGCCATGAGAGGACTAGACTTATTACACTGCGAACAGTGTAGACTAAGACAAGCTATAGTGTCAGTGACGCTGTGGCTTGTTTGGTCTACGCTGTTTGACACTCACCACCATGCCCAGTGTATTGTTACCCAACATTTTCAACTGTACCCTTTGATCAGACTCTGAAACTGAGACTACGATTAGGTTAGACAGGGCTCCAGATAAGTTGGAGTCAACTGAACAATACAACTATTTTGTCCAACATTTCAGCACAAAATCATATGGTGTCGCTACTCATTAGAATCTTCGAGCCGATTCTAATGAGTAGTAACACCACATGGTTTAATGAAGAAATAAAGATTTTAGTTTTTGAAATACCCCCTTATCTGGAGCTCTGGCCGGTCCGTTCGCAAGAATTTTGCGTCAGTCAAAATTTTAAATTTTAATTTACATTTTTATTATCACTTGCTACAAACAGCAAATAGCCAGATCAGAGGACGCGCTTGCAAACGTTTATGATCGAAAAATAAGAGTTAAACGATTTTGCGTAAATAGTTTAGTAAAACGGGCCCCTGGTTAGATCACTTCCATTTTGCAGAGTTTTTATCTCATAGACCGACTGACACAATTTGAATATTCTTCCTAATCATCGATAAAAAGTATTTGTTATTGAACTATTTTGACCAGCTTTGAGTGTTTTTATGAAAATAATATTCTCGCTACAGATGAGAATACGTTATTCCGGTTAAAATGATTGAAATGCAAACGTATTGCAATAAAAATTAAATGTAGTAAAAATACATCTTTTTTAATTACATGTATTTAGACATGATTTATTCTAATGTGTGAGTATCTCGGCATCTAGGGTCCGTTTTATGAAACGTCGTACGACAAAAATTGTCGTAAGGCAGATTCTAAACTTGTCAATGATTATTTATTTCTCCATCTAAAAGACAATTCCAAAGAGATGTCACAAGACAGGATTAGATGGAGAAATTAGAAATTAGATGTACATTGAAGTTTTGAACTACGACTGTTTTTCTAGTACGACTTTTCATAAAACGGGTCCCTGATCTGGCCCCAAACAGGTTGCAATGGAAATAAAGCGCTCCCTCTCTACAACGACACCCAATGAGAGACCAAAATTATGTGCGTTGTTCGGAGGGAGTCGTTACACGTAGGGAAATTGGTTTACATTTGCAAACAGCTTGAATCCAGAAAACACTGTAATGGTTTTAGCATACATTTGATTATAGGGAAATAATAGCGTCTTCATCATTGTATTACGATACATATAATAATTATAATAAAGATGCCAATATTCCAAATAGAGAATTAAAATAGCATTATCTTATAAATTTGCTCTCTTCTAATCTTTCGACCTCTATGTGCCTTTATCAAAGAAAAGCAGGCCCAATACACGTCACAATTTTGTTACATGCTTTCAGCCATAACGGTATCCTCTTTGTTATAATGGCTGAATGCATGTAACACAAATGTGACGTGTATTTGGACATGATTTTCTCACATAACTACCTTTGTTTTCTATAGCGAACAACGATTACAAATATCCTTATCTCCAACAATTGTGAGATCACTTTGATGACTATAACGACGTGTTGACGTCACCGGAGTTCCAAATAATGCTTTGAAAAAAGGCTTAAATCGTTGGATATGTGAGAAAAAGAATCTGTCACTCGTCGATGTTTAAGACAAGTTGATCTCAAACTCGTCTAGAATAGAAAAGTTATTAACCTCGCCAAGGCTCGCTTAATAACATATCAATTCTAGACTCGTTTGAGATCAGCTTGTTTTAAACATCGACTCATAACAGATCCTATATTTCTTTGATGAAGGCCAATAGAGATCAAATTAAAAGAAGCTGTATTTATTGTGTCGTTGGGATTTTAAACTTTTATTATATTTGTCACTGTAGAAAAAAGGCATTGAACACATTTGCACAAAGAACCCGAACTGATTTAATATTTCCTCAACAATTTAGCTATATCCGTATATTATCGAAACAGACCAGAAAAGAATTTCTAGTTTTGAAATTACTCATACTTGAGCCATTGGTATAGCAACCACGAGAACAATTTAGAGTAAATAACCGTACGGCAAGATGGCTTTTGGCAAACTTCTTTTTGCAAGTTTATTTGTATAGAATGACACTTTCTCAAAATGTGTTTTACTTTCTTAATTATAATCATAATGTCCAAACATATCTTTATATGATAAAAACATTGATTAACATATTCATGACTATAAAGTGCAACTGTTTCATTCCGTATAGTAATAAATCAAAGGCGTAAAAGGCCGCGTCCATTGGGCAATGGGTCAATCAAAATGCGAAACAAAAATGACAATGAGCACCAAGTGTACTAAACCTCAACAATGTTCATTTTTATTTACTGTTTCTTCATTTTTACAAGTGGACGGCTTATGCAATACATGTAGCGTTACTCGTGGCATGGCTTATATGTGCGGAGGTTAACCCGTAACTCCATAGATACGTATATTTTTACATTTAATTTATTCATACCCTGAAGAAAATAGTTCCAATATATACAGTCATGAAATGTTTCCTAAATCCTAAAAGGTTAATACATGTAGCTTTAAACAGATTGAAAGTAAAGCAGAATGCGCTGAATGTACATTCTGCTTTACTTTCCACCTGCTTTAACCATTTCCCCGATAGAATCGCCTTTATGTGCATTAATGTATTCCTCCGCTAAAAAATAGTTCCTATTTATACAGTCATGGACAATTTAAAGAATTTCACTGCAGATTTTTATAATTCGCTTTAATCCTTGTATCCCTATAGTCACATATATGGGTCACTTTTCAAACTATGTACCTCGTAACCCACGAAGAGTACATTTGTGGTATGCAAGCAGTGAAGTCCAATATCGGAGGGCACCTAAAGACGCCGTCTTATCAGTGTCTGCATTGTTTGTGGTTTTGATATACATGTATAGCAGAAAACAACACTATACACTCAGAGGATCTTCTAACCGATCAGTCCGACTTACAGGTGTTACTCTAAAAACTAATTAATCCGGTTGCCAAAATGTACATTTTCCATGAGATGAAGATGTTTTATAACAGGAAAAAAAGTTTATTAATCACGAATAAAGGAAACTATGAATGAAAGTGTAACCTAGCCCTAAAAGGACAAGTCACAATGTCATGAATGACATGTGTCTGTTGGGCTTCCAGCTTTCAACGCGAAATTGGTGCCATATGTAGCACTTAATTGATTACTTTGAAAAATGCTATCTAAGTATTGATAGAATATTATCAAGTGGCACTAAAATAAAAATACTGAGGCAGCTCCTGGTCTGTTTTCTAATAATATGTAAAATACCAAAAATGCCACATGCTGTAAGCAGTGGCGTAGTGACATTTACAGAATACTTAAAGAATACCACCCTAAACGACTTCAGCGACGTGGAATGTTAATGTATCAATACAAAAGGGGAAGTTTGAGTCCCCAAGTTAAAATTATGCATTTAAACGATTGGCGTTAACGCATTTACGTTACGTTATTTTGACATATTCGACGGTCAAGACATGCGCGAGAAGTCACCGTAGACGTGTGGAAACATATAAGCGAGTGTGTGATGACCAAAATGAAACATTCCGTATACGTGAGTTTTTCATCCGTAGGCGCCTATGACGTTAGTCACTACACTTCCGGTCAGACAAAATATCTCCAAAACAAGCAGATATTGGCGATCAACATTTTGAAATGCTTTGCAGTTGGTGAAATAAGATATTGATGTTAATGTTTAGCTTTTATGTAAGCGATTTTAGGGCACCCAGGACGTGAAATATCCATGACGTTAACGTGGTATTTCACTTTGGCTCTGAATACATCATTCCGAGTGCTCTTATGATTAGTTCAATCCGCATTCTCGCCATGTTAAATGTTTTTTTTTCTGTAAGGACGATTGATGACCAATAAATAATCAAAAGACGTGTTTACCAATGTCCCCATACACTCTTCGCACGTGCAAAATGCCTTACCGTTCGCCCTAGTTTGCCAGCCAATGAATGGGCTCTATTTCAGCGAGAAATGAAAAAATATATCGCATATTCGTTCAGCTTTGTACCGTGTATGGAAGAAATAAAGCAGGTTATGAACACGGTTATGGGCGCCTCGCGCTAAGGCGGGGCTAAGCGCATTATTACGTCATTAGACAGCCATCGCTCAGCTGGGAAATAGACATACTACGTACATGTATGCAAGTTACATAGTACAGTATAACCTATGTTTAACGACCATGATTCAGTGAAGAGGTATGAGTCACCGTACGACTATGTTAAAGAACTCTGTAGATAGGCGACTAGTTAATGCATACTAAAATTAATACAGAAGTCACAACTGACCTTTGTGTATTACTTTTGTCCTGAATTATTAAGTCATTGAACCCTATAGGCGAGGAGTACACTCGTCATTTACAATGTACCAGTTAATGGTAAACTTGTCATGCGTAAACAATTGTAGAACCACATCATAGAGTTTCTATTACAAACAAATGGACTCGACTGAATGAGAAATTGGAATTGTCTATTATAAGTGTTGGAGTTGAAATGGTTAAACAGCCACCTGTATCTTCTTTTGTGTAATCGCTATACAAAGGTTTGACTGTAAAACGTTTCGAAAGCGGCCATCAGAAAAGGAGTGGGTTTATTCTCAATAATATATGAAACTAAGGTGGCTATTCGTCAATGCATTAGAATAGCAATACAGAAAGCTTCCATATGCGTTTCTGCTTGCGTTAAAAAGCCACTCGTCTTTAACGCCTTCGGACCAACGGGGCACAGGCATTACTTTTATTAACAGCGCAGTCCAGATCGATGTCATCTAACAGGTGATCTTAAACCGGCTAACTTTTCCTATACAGTTTTCAAGCTACAACCTTATAATTTGGCAGTGTGTTTGCACATATTAGATCTACCATAGATGTGCATGTGCACAGGATTCTGATTTGCTTTTATTTTTCACAAAATTACAGCAAGCGGGGTGGGGGCATCATTTGTCTTAAAGACAAAGCCATTCAAGGCTCTAGTTTTAAATTCCATTTGGTAGACTAGTTTTGTTTCTCAGGTGTAAGAATAAATTCGCGGGTTTCCAAAAATCCGAAGAGCCGCCCACCGAAATAGAGCCCTTTTATTGGCAGACACACTGGTGCGATATGTAAATTTTGTTGAACGGTATGAAAACTAGGGTGAACGATAACTGCCATACACCGTCCAACGCGCAATATTCGAGGCAACGGTAAATCAGTTATAGTTCATTTGTTTGAAAATTATGCAACATAACCTGTTCGCTCCCTACGGTCGCTCCAGGTTATATTGCATAATTTTCAAAAAATGAACTATAACTAATACTTAATCGCCGAATTTGAAGGTGTGACGTAACGTAGAGAGTCAAATTCCAATTATTCGATTCAATGCACATTCAACCTAGTATTTGAAACAAAACCGATTACGTCAGTGTGCCATTTCCTGTTTCGAAATATATGAGTTTAAAAAGTGATCTGTTAGAAGATCCTCTGAGTGTATAGTCATCAATGGCATACTTAACCAATTTATGACTATATAATCTATTTAACATTGATGTATATGACCCTTATCAGACGCTGGGTGCTAAATATCTTGGCGACGAAAGGATTAATTAAGTTTTATTGTCCGCTTTAACCCTCTAATGGGGCCTTCACATACACGATATTTTCTTACTATTCCTTACGGATCGCCAACTCGTAGTCAATCATAAGCATCCGCAAATGATCCGTTAGTGTCCGTAAATAACTCGCAAGGATACGTAAGGATTCGTGAAAGAAGAAGCCCATATTTTTGTGTCAAAAACTTTCTTACGATTGTCCGCGGAGATATTCTTCCGTAAATCAATCGTAACGATCCGTTACGTATCGTAAACCGGTTGTAACAACACGTAATCCTCCGTAAACAGCCCGCAAGGATCCGTAAACAGTCCGCAAGGATCCGTAAACCGACCGTAACGTGTTCGTAGTCATCCGTGGTATTATCGTTGAGGTTTTCCGTCCAAACAGGCATAATCTTGCCAAAAAGACCACAAAAATCTAAGTGAACTATTAGTTCAGTCATATCGATGTTCTATCACTTCATGCCAGTTGTCGAATGATGACACATTTGAAATTGAATACTTTTTGGTACTGAAAAGGTCAAACACGTCAGTGCTCTTAGGTAAATCGTAACAACTCATAAAGGTGCGTTCACATACACGGATGTTTCTTACGAGTCCTTACGGATCTCCAAACCGTAGTAAATCGCAAACGTCCGGAAATAACTCGTTAACATCCGCAAACATATCGCAGACGTCCGTAAACAATCCGTTACCATCCGCAAAACTCGACGACAGCCTAAAGCCTCCGTAAGACGAAAAAAATTTTTTTTGACATGTCAAAAACTTTTTGGCGATAAACTACGATAGACCACGGATGAATTTCTCCGTAAACAACACGTAAATAATCCGTTACAATCCGCAACTTAATCGCAAATCGAACGTAACAACACGTAACCCTAACATTTGCAAACAGTTTATATCCAGATTAAACCGCACGTGGCGACAACTCACATCAGGACCTACTCAAATTGAGACTCTAATCTTATATTTTGAGAAAAAAATAATATTATAACAGTAATTTGCAATAATTGTTGCAGGCGGTAATATTACGTATTGTTTACGATAAAGCCCCTTCACTGTCATCGCGTAACGAGCTTTGAACAATTCGTCTACGTTTATTTCTCAAATTTTAATTTTAGATTTTTTGATTTAAGGAGTATAAAATTGAGTGTCAAGCAGTTTGGAACCTGACCAGGTGCCGCGTCACGCTATGCCAGATCTGGATCCAAACCTTTTGCAAGTATCATTGTACTCGGGCTATGGCGGTGAAGGGGCAAGTACAGTCAAACTTATATTGAGTGACCCTTTAACTGAAAGAGCGTGCAAGTAGAGAAAACCAGGTGCGACTGCTATAGAACGCGGAGTTTTGTCGTAAACATATCGTAATAACTCGTAATATACCGTAAATAGCCCGTAACAACTCGTAACATATCTTAATTCACTCTTAAAAGTGGCATATATCGTAAGAAACCGTAAACTTTTACGGATGTGTGCCAATGTGTGCCATCCGTAAGAAAATCGTAGAAAGTCCGTGTATGTGAAGGCCCCATAACCGTCAAAATGTCGTCTGCATTGATAGTGTCGTCTGCAATATTTTCAAAGACAGATCTCGGTCTGTTATTAGCTGAAGCAATGTCGAAACGAATGTCATACAGTTTGAATCCTGATCAGACGCCGCATTACGCAGGGTCTGACCAGGAACCAAACTGTTTGCAAAGTCGCCTTTTGGCGACGTTGGCAGTGAAGATACTTTTTATCTTACAAATTGCTACATAGAAGAGACTATTCTTATGAGAAGTCACAATTATAGGGTTTATTCGAGACATAAAGAATTTAATATTTCATATATCCATCTAATCTTGAGCTCTGATGCAGTGTCGAACTTTGAAATCTCGAACTTTCTTAACTCAAAACAATCCGTATTTCATTGTTCAAATGTAGCTTTGTCACGTTTGAATTTTGCAATACGGATATGTTCAAATTAAACGGGTTAGATATAATGAAATTCAACTGTAGATATACAAGTGATTTCGATATTTAACCTTTTCACTCTCAATGACGTCACAAAACGCATTTGCTAACAGTTTTGATCCTGTTCAGACGCCGCGTAACGCGGCGTCTGATCAGAATCAAAATTGCTTGCAACTTGTTTTGAAATTACGTCAGTTGTACTACCTTAAATCTAACTTTGAAACTATATTGCAGACAACAATATTAAAGCAAACGACAATATATACTTCACGATAAATTTGATCATGAAAGGGTTAAGAGAGTTCGAGATACCGAAATTCGACTGAATAATAATTCACAATAATTAAGAAAAATATTACAAAGTATACACGTATTACAAATAACTTTAACGGGGAATCTGTAAATGTGACTGCAGATCCATTTCAGTTATCTGTGCCGACCCTGAAGATTCCGATGAGCTACGATCCTGTCCGGATTTCTGCGCAATGACGTCACTAAATTCATGCGTCACTATCTCACTCATAATTGTCACAGCGCTTGAAACCCTTCTTGATCGATCTTGTTCAATGTCAACCATTTTCAAGTCAAGTGATCTTTTTCTCTGAACGACATGTTTAACGATTCTAAAGTCCTTATAGTGCTGTCCATTTTTAGGACACGAGTCTTTTATACTCTGATACAACGAATACAGCCTCGGTATGAACAGACACGTAATGATCACGGACGCGTTAAGCACCAATGAAACGCCGAGAATGGTAACCTTGGCAGCAGCACGTGAAGTTGTAAGGTAGGTCGGTACGAACGTAACCCAAATCAGCAAAGTCGTGTCGACGCAGTAGGCAATGTAGCGTGATTCTTTGTAATTGTCCGGTAATTTCCTTGTTTTGAATGCGTAGAATGTGCAGACAATTACCAGTACCAGATTATATGACAGCGAGGAGAGGAGGCCTGATCTAGGAAGGTTACAAAACATCTCAACAAACTCCTCTGTTCTGCTTGGCATTTCTAGTTTCACACCAGGTGGCTCAACGCTTGTGGAGACAATGACAATTGCAACCTGGAAAACAAAAAAAAACTAAATGGTAGATGATGTATGCGTCATTTAACCTTTTCACTCTCAATGACGCCTTAAAGTGCGTTTGCAAACAGTTTGCGTCCTGATCAGACGCCGCATAACGCGGCGTCTGATCAGGACCCAAGCTATTTGACACTCTTATCGATAAACTGATAATACTGAAGTCATTCAACCTTAAATCTAACTTTGAAACGTGTCTTGCAGACAACAATACTAAAGTAAACGACAATAAAGCGGTGAAGGGGTAAACATTTCCAAAATAATTTGATCATGAAAGGGTTAAGTGTCGTCTGAAATTTTGCCGCAAAATTATTGCCGTCTGATCTGGCTTTAAGCTGTTTGCAATGGATATAGGTGTTTAACCCTTTACCTGATAGCCTATTTCTAGTACTTAAGATAGGTGACTACTTAAAGCAGGCTGAAAGTAAAACAGAATGCGCCTCATGGCGCATTCTGCTTTACTTTCAGCCTGCTTTAAGCTATCATGTGCTATAATATAGAAAATATTCCCTAAAATACATATTCATTACTGATTAAATTGGAACTATTTTCTTCAGCGGATGAATAAATCATATCCGCTAAAAGGCGCTTCTATTGGGGAAAGGGTTAAGCATTAACACGTTTATTGAACAAGAATAACATCTCCAATGTATCGCAAATTCAACCGCCAAGTGCAAAAAGTTTACCATTATCCTGCTTTGATAATGTCGTCTGCAAAATTTGTTGAATTCAGATTTACAAATACATTTTTGAAATAAAGAAACCTAAAGATAAGTGTCAAACAATTTGGATCCAGACCAGACGCCCGGTAACGCGGCACCTGATGGACCCAAGATGTTTGCAAATAAATTAATAGAGTCGCGATCAGCAAGGGTTAAACATAATTCACATTTCATACAAAATAATGTGATAATGTTCTGATCGTCGCAGACTTTGACATTTTTGTACGGAAGACAAACTTGTACCATTTTTGCTAGACACGTAAGACACGCATATGACAGATAAATTCTGAATAAAATTCCAGTAACCCTTTAATCGCTATATTTGCTCATCTGCTTTAACTACACCCAGTTAGTATTGTTATATTGTTTACTTTGTTGTTAAAAAATGTTTTGTATGAACTGCCTTTTGTTTTATGTACTTGTATATATGTTGAGGGCATCATTGAAGATAGGTCTTTTATCCAAATGAGCTCTCTCGTTAAATAAAGTCTTTATTATTATTGAAATTATAATTATTATTATTGTTATTATCATAGATCTAATAATAATTATTATTATTATTATTATTACCGTTATCATGCTGACTTGTCGTCTGCTTCAAATATCTCGTCTGCGCAAAACATCCAAATTAGTTCTATGCTTAATTGAACTGAAGGAAGTTCAATACGAGTGACAAACAGTTTGGATCCAGATATATATAAATGGGCAACAGAAAGTGACAACCAGCTTGAATCCAGAGCAGACGCCGCGTGACGCGGCATCTAATCTTGATTCAAGCTGTTTACAGTGGAGAATCTGTTATTCTTTCCCAATAAACGCGTTTACGTACGCTAAAACTATTATTTGCCGTGCAAACAGTTTGGAGCCTGATCAGACGCCGGGTAACCCGGCGTCTGATCAGGCTCCAAACTGTTTGCCACCAAGATAAACAAGAATTATCAGAATTGTCCAAAAGTTGTTCTTTTCTACGTTTTAGTGCTTTGCGTTTGCGTACGTTTGCCTTTTAAACGGGAAAGAATAACAGATTCTCCACTGTACAAATGTAAGCCAAGTCTAAATTCCCCTCCCTAGAACAACTCCCTCCTAACAACATATGCACTCTTGGTCTCCCATCTGGGTGTTTATGTAGAGAGGGAGCATTGTAATTTTAATACCCCTGGCTGAGATGGTAAATGAAATATGTCCCGGGCAAACGTTCTCTATGAGTGAGGTCAGAGGTAACGGTCAAGGTCACAGTGACCTCACAATGGGTATGCTACATTTCACCATCCGCTTACACACCAAATGCTGGTATCCTTAACTGATTTGGTATGGGAATATGCTCCTGTCAAGTTTTTTCTATAATTTAGGGTCAAATGTCATGGCGAATGTCACCGTACTTTGAAATGGTACACAAAGCGGCGTATAATTGAATAATAGATATGCTCCAAATAAAAGGTACAAACAATGGACAATTCAACACAGTCATGCACAATTCAATCACAATATGCACAAGGAGCTAACTTTTGGGACATAAAACAACATTAAATAGTCAAACATTGATAAGATTTAATTGACTCAATTATGTGTGTTTTCATTTTCCTTTAAATGGGAAAAAAGAATAGCGTTTTACACACACTATATAGTAAGGGAGTTTTCTCTCCTACAATCATGAATGGCGCCATTGCTGGTGCGATTTAAACCCGCTTACTTGTAAATAATGATGTGGCAGCTGATTTGATTCAATCTGTTTGCACTAAATTCAATAAATGATTGCCACTAACCCCTTAGCGTGATGCTTCAGCCTTCAGCACGCTAAGTTATTGCAGTCCTCAGCATTTGTTCTGCAACAATTCTCAAACTTGATAGATCTGGGTAGTTTGTTCATGAACCCTTATCATGCTGAAGTGTCGTCTACAGGAAACACTCATTATCAGTTTCTATGCCTTTAAAACTTTTTTCTAGTTGAACATTCGCCTACTAAAAACCATTTGCATCTTAGTTGTAGTTTGCAACTGGTGTTAAAGTTTAAATCTGAGGTACCCAACTACGAGTATTTGCAAATTCTAGTAAGGGTAGGTTTAATTTATGGAAGCAACGTTTTTGTCAACACAATCAAATCCCGGAAAAAATATATGCCATTTTTCTGAAACTTTTGTTGAGTGTGTAACAGTTTGAAAGACTGGATCCATTTAACCGATTAGCTTAAAGCATATTTCTAGTTTTTTGTGACAGGTTGTCACCTGATTATATTTGTTAGCCTGCTACATGTATACAGTGGAGAATCTGTTATTCTTTCCCGTTTACACGCAAACGTTCGCAAACGCAAAACACTAAAACGTAGAAAAGTACAACTTTTTGACAATTCTGATAATTCTTGTTTATCTTGGTGGCAAACAGTTTGGAGCCTGATCAGACGCCGGGTTACCCGGCGTCTGATCTGGCTCCAAACTGTTTGCACTGCAAATAATAGTTTTAGCGTAAACGCGTTTATTGGGAAAGAATAACAGATTCTCCACTGTACTCTTCTATCTGAAAACGTAATTGTCATATAATCATGGTTCGTTTTTCAAAACTTCCTACTAACTAAAGACTACTTTTCTTAGTGTAGGAAATACTACAAGCGTTAAAGTGTGTATTTATGGAGTAACGGGATAAAACACTTCAAATTTAAAGCGTGAAGTGAATTGCTTGCCACATTTGAAACATAAAGTCTATGTGTCAAGTACTTTTACACGAATGTCAATATGTTGAGCGTTGGTCCCCTCTATTTCCATGGCGCCATCTGCTTTGAATAAATATCGTCTGCTTTTAGATACATTCGAAAAATTCAATAAGAGTTATTTTTACTTAAGAAGTTTTGAAATGAGTGTAAACTGTTTGGATCCTAGTCAGATGCCGCGTGACTCGTCGTCTGGTCAGAATCAAAACTGTTTTCAAATAACCAGTGTACTCGACGTAAGGCAGTGTAGGGATTAATACACAATTGTTATACAATGCTCCCTCTCTACAACGGCCCTCCCAACGAAGACTCCCTCCTTACAACGACCCTTGTTGCAGCTCCCTCAACATGACAATTGAGGCCAAACTATTTACGACTGCAATGTCGTCTGCTTAAAATGGTCGTTTGCTGATTTTCTCAAAGTTACAAACTGGACATTTTGACAGAAAAAGCTTATCGACAAGGGTCAAACAGCTTGAATCCATATCAGACGCCGCGTAACGCGGCGTCTGATCTGGATTCAGACTGTTTGCATACTTCCCTCCCTATAACGACTCCCTCCGAACAACACACATACTTGATGTATCCCGTTGAGTGTCGTTGTAGAGAGGGAACGCTATATACATGTATTTATTGCACAATTGGATTTTACCATGGGTTTTACCATTTGTAGTATGGTGTCAAAGCCACCAAAACGTCTGTTTAAAAGTTCAGCTTAAAACCATATCACATTAAAAATATTATTTTTCAGTTTGGAAAAATCATTAAATGAATGTTGAGGCTTAGTCTAGTGATTTGGGGCAAAAAAGGCTATTTACATGATATGTTCAAAAACCCTATGTTACCTTCTGTCACGTGACCTCTAAATGACATTGACCTTTGTCTAATATGACCTACGTTGTAGTACGCTCAAGAGCGCCTTGATTTGAGTACATGTACTTAATATGAAATATCTATTACATGTAGTTACAAAGATATGGCCAAAATTGAAGTCAGTCTTTTTTACCTCGAAATGACTTTGGCTTTTTCGGAAATGACCCAAACTGTTCTTTACTCAAAGCTCGTTAAATTGCGTAAGTGACATTTTCAATAAGTTTGAGTATAGAAAGGTCAACGTGAAAGATCTCTAGAGTTAACAAGAGACAGATAAGAGCTAAGATCCTTTATGAAAGTAAAAGGAATCCATTAAAAGAATTTCCTGTTTACTTTCATCCCGCCTATATGTCATCAATCTTAATTTGAAAACGAGTGTTCCTTAAATTGCCACTATATTGACTATCCAATTTACCGACGAAGTCGCATGAAGTCGATATTACAAACAGTTTTAATCCAAATCTGATCAGGATCCGAATTGTTTAACACTCGTGCAGATATTTCTTATGTCATACTACCTTAACTTTAACTTTGAAATGATATTGCAGAGAACACTATTGAAGCGGCCAAGGGATAAAAAACCTCACTATTAATTTGGCTCTGATAGGGCTAATATACACCAGTATTGCAATATGTTATCCGATGCGATTCATTAAACTCTGGTGACGCATTTCCACTATTTTCGCCAACAATATAACTACTTACAGTAAAGAAAATGCTAAATTTCAAACTCTGAAACAGGGCTCCAGACAAGAGGGGGTAAAGTGCACAACTCCAACATTTTCTCACTTATTTCAGCATCGAATCCTATGGTGTTACAACTCATTAGAATTGTCTATTCGAGACGATTCTAATGAGTAGTGACACCATAGGGTTTAAAGCAGAAATAACGATTTTAGTTTTTGAAATACGCCCCTTGTCTGGAGCCCTGCTGAAACCAAACAAATCCAAAGAGCACTCTTTAAGCAGACATCATGGTTAGTATACATAACCCCTTTACTGCCAAGGACCAATTGGCACTAACAATTTTATACGGGTTTGAACCGCTGAGTCAGACAAGGATCCGACCTGTTTTAATCAAAAACGCATAAGACTGCAATGTTAATAATTGCAATGTTAAGTAGTAAAGCAACGAATACTCTCTGTTGATGCTACTATGACAGTGACGTGACAATGGTGTCATAATCGCAATGAAAGGATCAAAGTACCATTTCAGTCAACTGGTCTCGATGGTAATTTCTAGTGGAACGAAAATGGAAAGACTTTTACCTTAATAAACACTAGCAATAACGATGAGTACTTGATAATGGCTTAACCCAATCAAGCATTGTGTCTATTTAAGCGGACATTGGCAAACAGTGTAGATGCTGATGAGATGCCACTTGACGCGGCGTCTCATCTGGATCTACAATGTTTGATATTGCATATGAAATGTTCTGCTGTATAGACAAACAACGCAGTGTCCTTTTGACCAACCTTGTAAATTGTATAATGGAATTTTCCAGCAAGCATACAGTGGAGAATCTGTAATTCTTTCCCGATTAAACGCAAACGTACGCAAACGCAAAACACTAAAACGTAGAAAAGTACAACTTTTTGGCAATTCTGATAATTCCTGTTTATCTTGGTGGCAAACAGTTTGGAGCCTGGTCAGACGCCGGGTTACCCGGCGTCTGATCTGGCTCCAAACTGTTTGCACTGCAAATAATAGTTTTAGCGTAAACGCGTTTATTGGGAAAGAATAACAGATTCTCCACTGTAATAGGGACCGTTCATTGCAATATCCAGGCATGAATGGGTTTATCTGAAAATCTGCTGCGATTCACTTTATGATGCATTTACACATCCTTTCAGACAAAATAAAAGCTTATAATTTAAATGCTGTGGGAAAATGGCAAATTTGAAAATTTTAGAACAAAAACCACCAAAGAGCCATCTTTTATCGATGATTCCATAAATACGCCTTAATACGCCTTTAATTCATTCGTCCACTGAAGAAAACAGCTCCATGTCATACAGTCATTAATACCCGGTATGTTCCATAAGAAATATGGCTTTATCCAAGCAGATGGTAGCCTAAAGCAAGCTGGAATTAAAACAAAATGCGCCTTAATGTATTAAGCCGCATTCTGCTTCACTTTCAACTTACTTTAAGTTGTCACTTGTCTTCAAGACTAGAACAGGCATTTGTGTGAAGCGTTAAGCAGACAGCACTATGGCAGAGAAGTAGATAAAGTGCTTCTTCAAGAGTCAACTAGATTACATGAGATTTCTAGTGGAACGAAAATGGTAAAGTATTTACCTGAATAAACACTAGCAGTAACGATATGAGTACTTGAGAACTCTTGCTGATAAAACATGGCTTCCTCGTTGTCCTTCGACCAGCGCTGAAGATTCTGTAAATTCTGTTGGTCTTTATCAACAAAGGAGCGTAAATTATAGTGAAAGCGAGGCTGTATCCCACGTTGTTGATATAACATTTTGTGTTATTAGGTTCAGAAAGAAAACTCACAGTGAGGCCATACGTCAATATTGTTCCGACCAAGATCATAGATGTGAGTTCCAAGCTTATGCATCTTATCACATGTTCGTTTCTGTACTTAATAAGCGTGGCTGAAATCCACAGGCAGAAGACAATGCCAGAGATAGCAAATGTGCAAAGACCAATGGACACTGCATGCTGCAGTCCGAAATGGAACGGTGAAATACGCCGACACGACGTTCTTGTTACTAAATCGGGCCAAAATAATTCCGGACACGCCTGGCAACGCGTTACATTTTCGGTAACAATTTCGTTCACCTTACACTTAATACACTGCCAGCAACATCCTTTCTGTGGAAAATAATAAATAGAGCCCGTAGTCTCTGTACATGGTCTTGGGCAAGAAGATCTAGGGATTTCTCCACCTGGCCAAGAGAGGTTTGTTTCTAATATATCCAGCTCATCGCTGTGCATGGTCCATGTACCTATTTGATTCAGTTTTCGCTGCACGGTGTCAATCCTAGAACACTGGTGTATTTCATAAGTAGACATTACGTCTCCGTTTTTGTCAAAACCTGTTGCCCCCGAGAAGCCATTAAATCTCAGGGTTTTGAGTTCATTGTATATACCCACTCGTTTGATACATTCTGGTAGAGTCTCTTTTCCAATTCTTTGGCTTTCATTACACCATTTCTCAACAACACTATGCAAAGCAAGTGCAAATGCATACACACTGTCAATTAAACAAGAATCTATCAGACTAGATTTGACGTTATACCCATTTTCATTGTCGAATGGATGTATCAATACAGATTTATTGGTTATTTTTAATGCATCTGATTCCGCCTTATACCCTTGTACTTTTCGCAGCCACGGGTTGCCACTCTTTGTGTATTCTCCATCGTGTCGTAAATCCGTCAAATATTTCCTAAATCTCTCCATTGTTTCCAAGTGCGGCTGCACTTGAACAACAATAGAACCGTCCAGATAATCACAGAAGTCTGGATTCTCATGTAGAATCAAACTGACACTATCACTCCCAACCCAAATGAATCTATTGGCCAGGCCTGCCTCTTTGACAGACCTGCCAATCAGCAAAGCATCTTCGATTTCAACAAAAGCAATTACTATCTTTGTTTCTATATTAGAATTCAGATCATGTAAGATTTTCTTAATATGATTTACATCGGATCCGTAGCCAATTTCTTTTATATCCTCAATGCAAACTGAGTATTTCTCTGATTTCAGAAGGGTTTGCAGCCTTTTCACTCCCTCCCTACCATAACTGCCATCAGAGTACACAATAGAAACATGGCTCCAGTTGAAATAGTGTAAGAGCTTTGAAATAACCATAGCCTGGTACCTGTCTGGTGGAACCATGCGGAAGAAATATGGGAATCTTGACTTGTCACTAAGAACATCACTAGTGGCCGTGTGACTTATTTGTGGAATATGGAACAGATTGAGAACGTTAGCAACGGTGATGCTCAGTTTACTCGTGTATGTACCAATAACACCAACTACGTCATAGAATACGTCAGTATCACTAGGCACAGTAACAGAACACATTGATCCATTGCACGTGTTCTGATGGCGAACGTCACTAGGCATAAACTGAATGGCTCGTGCCAATGCCATAGACGGTGACAGACAGTCGTCGAGAATATCAAACCCAAGCTTCAAGCCAGGTAGAATTCGAGGATTATCATTGATTTCTCTCACTGCAAAACTGACAGCTTCGACGTTTTGTACATTTCGTATGTCCTGTATTGTATTTGTACAGTTAAATAGGGAACTGGACGAGTGTATTGATAAAATTGCACCAATATTGACATCACCAGGTTCAATCCATCGGTAGTTGGGATTATAAACGTCCTTTGGGAAGGTGAAGGCGATGTCAAACATACAGATTGTCAATGCCAAAGCCCAGGTGTGCGCTATCTTGTGATGCATTACTGAAATGCAAAATAAATACATGTTAAATCATTCTAAACCGGGCTCTTATAAAACAATATATTCGATCTCTAAACAAGTCGGTAACAGGTTACAGCTTAATGCAGGATAAAACTAAGACAGACAAGCTCTCAGTTGGGAGCTTTCTGCCTTACACTTATCCTGTATTAAGCTGTGACCTGTATTTTAGGTCGACCTTCTTTTCCAAAAAGTGGCCAGTTTAAAGAAGTTTACTGTACCTCGGTATTACAGAGGACAATACAGTCGAACTTCGATATCTCGAACTCGTTTAACTCGAACTATTCGAAAGTTCGACATATGAACTGCATTTTTTCATGATCGATTAAGTCGAACACACCTATATTTCAAAGTTAAAACGTGGCTTAGCCACGTTTTAACAATATGGGTATTCTTCAACAAACCCGAGTTCGAGATATCGAAGTTCGACTGTACATTCTTCTTTCAACATAAATGCGTTTACGCTAATCGTTATATAGCGTCGATGTATAATGAGATGTTATGGTGAAGATGAAGGATACAAAATAATTAATTCAAAACACGCTCATGAGCTGTCTGTGTTATATTCATCTTGTATTAAAATCAAATACTAGAGATGGTACAGACTACTCATGGTTATTGAAACGTCGCTTAATCCATTTGCACCTAGTTGATTCTTTCATACTTATATATTAGATTAGGCAATGTCTTAGCTAAGGGGTGCCTGCGCTTTTGAACGAACGCACAACACCTGTGTGAAAAGAGCGCTATAGAAACTGGTATAATAATGGTCTTAATTTTCATTTTCGTTTCGTTCTATATTGAAATTCCTATAAACAAACAGTGTAGACTCTGATCAGACGCCGCTTAATGCGGCGTCTGATCTGAGTCTATACTGGTTGCCTATGTGCCATATATGGGAGATTGTATTAAGGCAACATTGACTGTTACAATTACAAATGCAACAACAGATGTGCTAAATATGACAAAGCAAACAATCTAAACGACCACATGTGGTTTTTGATAAGCATACGTGCCACGTCACTAGAATCCTTCGGCTCTGGAAGTTTGAATACCATGTAAGCTTAAAGACTTTTCCTCAGTCCATTGATGGACTACCCTCCCCCCCCCCCCCCCCCCCATTGTCTCGATAGGTGTGAATTTAACTGTCAAGCATGCAGCACATGCTATACCAATCTCAATTTACCTGGTGAGGCCCAGATTATACTCATGCTCTAGTGATTTTCAATGGTTATTTCTAACCAAACTATCAAATATAAAGGTCGGGTCTCACATGAGAAGCTTCAATGGTTCTTTACTACCGACATGCCCATAAGACCCATGCTTTTTGCAAGGAAATTGTCTGGCAAGGCGTTATGATCAAAATGTCGTCAGGAGATGTCAAAATGAAAAACTACTTATGTATTTTTTTAAGCGGGTTTGAAGTAAAGTTAAATGCGTCTTAAGACGTATTCTATTTTACTTTCAGCATACTTTAAGCTAACATCTGCTATGATATATAAACAGTTTCTTATGATGCATACCCACGACAGTATAGAATGTTATTGGTTTCTTTAATGTTGGAGTCATTGTTTTCAAAGGCGTATCTATGGAGTAACGGGTTAACTCTTTGAACCCTAGTCACGCCTGTATGCGTCATTTGCAAACAGTGTACCTGTGAGGAGTACACTTGTCCTATGCAAACAGTGTATACCCTGATCAGAGGGCTCCTCAAGGAGCCCTCTGATCAGGGTCTACACTGTTTGTCATTTTGATATATATTGTGAAAATCAATCCTAAAATGTCGAAATATCTAGACTAAATTGAAAACTAGAATTGTCCATTTTAGCTTTCAGGGAGGAAAGGATTATGTGGTTTAGTTCTTCTGGTGTATATGTTACAGGGATTAAGTGTAATCAGAGATTACGCGTAATCCCTGAACATTTTAGGGACTACGCCTAATCACTGGGCGTTTCTGGAAATTGGTGAAATGTCCCTGCTTTCATCAAGTTAATATAGATTTGTACCATCATGACATTTCTATTGGTTTTGAACAGCATGATTTCTTGAAATAGCATGGTCTAATGAACGTCATACAAAGTTTCTCGCACAAGTGAATAAAAATAAGTGAACAGTGTGCATTTAAGTCAGGACAATTAAAACACCAAGACATCTGTCTTGTTGATAAGGTTAACAACATATTTTATAGCGTGGTACTTGCCTTTGAACTTAATGAAGTAAACGAGGTGAGATTCATTACTTGAGCCAAAAGTAATCGCCAAATATTTATAAAAATCAACGAAAAGCTTTAAAATTACGCCTTTTCCCTGGGAGATGTGGGGTTTTCGTGAAATCCCTGATTTTTACACTTAATCTCTGTAACATATACACACGTGTACCATTATCCACTAAGCTAGTTGTCTTTCTTGAAATTGTTGTATGCGAAACATCCAGATTCATTTTTGACTGGTTTAACACTTTTTTAGGAATCAAACAGTTTTGATCTTGACAAGACATCGAACTGCTCGACGTTGTATTTTGGTCGAAATTGTTTGGAATTTTTTTGCAAATGCCAAACACGAAAATGGCAGTGAAAATTGAAATATATGGACCTAGTCAAGAGAACCCCGGACCTTTTGCATTGTAACGCGGCGTCTGATAAGGTTCCAAATTGTTTTCCACTCAGGTAAAATGTCAAAATTGTCAAAATGTTGTCATTTTCTACTTTTTATTGCAATGCGTTTGCGTTTCGTTTGCGTTTAAACGGGAAAGTATAACGTTTTTCTCCACTGTAGCACTGTGTGGGAAGATATGTGTCAACAAGGACAATAATAACAACGAATGTTACTTTTATTTCCTAGATCATTATGATGACATATGAGAAATAAGTGACAATATAAATATGAATAAATCCTATTCTTCCATCCAAGGTCGGATGTCGAGTTAGGTTTCAGAAAACGGAATGTGTTATTTAATTGCTTGCACGATTCCAATCTGGATTGACAAAAAGCGCTCCTCATTAAAATAGTCAAATACTGAAATAGTGTTGAACAAGAATAGTCCCCGCGTCAAGGACGCGGTGGCTGGTCTTGGTCTACACTGTTTGCAATGCAAATATTCTAGTTTTCCTTTGACTCGCGTATTTGCCATTTCCCTTTCCAGCTATTAGTCACTGTGGCATTTTATAACTCAACTCTATGATTTTCCTCTTTAATCTTAGTTCCTTGCTGTTTATAAATGTATCAAAAATGTTTGTGAGTGATATTCCGGTAATGTTATGTTTAGTGATATATAAAATGAAAACAAGTACATAATACAGTGCTCCCTCTATAACAAGACCAAGTGGGAGACAGCGAGTGTGTACGCTGTTCGGAGGGGGCTGTTATAAGAATGGAACATGGCTTACATTTGCAAACAGCTTGAATCCAGATCTAGATTCTACCTATGTGTCTCTCGTCGTATATTTTTTTTCTGTCAAAATGTCCTATATGCGATTCTGAGAAAAACAACAG